>OX463823.1:15948919-25948919 GCA_949825045.1 Argyresthia goedartella
GCACACACACCCTTACACACACACACACACACCCTCATACACACACTCCCATCCTCACCCTCACACACACACACACACACACACACACAAAAACACACACACAAAAACACACACACACGCACACGCACGCTCTCAAAGTAATAACAAGATAAGTTGCTAGTTCATCTTAAACGCCACCCAGTTCTACCTATCTCTCCCGGTTCCGAGTGTGGTAAGTGATAACAACTAAGATTTTTTGTCTTTTTACAGTATCGGAGACGAAAAGTCTTCAAGGAAAGTGAGAAATCAGAACAAGTACACCAAGGAGCGGAATCCGAAGCGACAGCATTCACCGCCGGGCGAGGGTGAAGAACCGAAAATAAAGAACACCAATGATAATAGTGCAGATGCAGATGTTTCATAAATAAAATACATGGAAAATCTTCCTTTTCGTTTTCTTATATCGCCCCTCTTAATCTTAGGGCTTACGGGGGAAAAAAGGCATTTTTTACAGAAAGCAAGCCGCTTTGAAGTCTTTGCCCAATGATGCTAAGGACCAATAAGAATGATTTCATCAGAGGAATAGTAGATTTTACAACAAGTGCACAAAACGAACCATTTTTATCCGAGACTTAGCAGCCCGAGCCGAAGGCGAGGGCTGATAGTAATGTCGATGATAAAAATGGTTTTGTGGACGAGTTATAAACTCTGCTTTTCACTTCGATTGCGAGAAAATAAAACAGCAATAGCCAATTCAACAATAATTTGAGAAAATTCAATACGAAAAGTTCACGGCTTCTTTCCCGCTACTTTACTTTTTTTAATTTTCCTGCATAATTTTCGGGCAAAGAAAAAAAATATACAGCCTATTCTTAAATTATTTTGGAATAATGTTTTTTTTTGTGGTAAACACGTTTTGATATTTAGTTTCTTTTTCGTATTATCTTATTATAAATCAAAAATGCAAATAGGGATGGAAATATTATAAATTAGCAAGTTTTATCCATGTACAATTAATTGTTTTTGGCTGTATGGGCTAAATGGTCACTGCCTTAGTGTAGACACATTTAAAAAGCTACTTTTATGCACAAGAGCATAAAATTCAACTTTATGTCGCCTAGATCCTGCATAAAGTAGTACTTTTTCGAGCATGAGAAGTGAAATAGTTATTTGTGTCACAAGGGAGCAAAATGATGTATTTACGGCGAGGGCGGTACATTGAATCCAGAGTGAAGGGAAGGATTCTACGATAGAATCCTGAGCGTAGCGAGGGATTCTAAGTTAGAATCCTGAGCGTAACGAAGGATTCAAGCGTTAACGCCCATAACGAAAATACTTTTGCTCCTGTGTGACACATACAATTTTTCACACCGACAATGAGGAAAATTTAAATTAAATGCTCTAAAAATATTAAATAACAGAAATAAAATAAAAAATTAAAAACTTTGAATTATACTTTCACCACTTTTACAGTAATCGAATAACGTAAACAAAACTTTTTTTTATAATGGCGGATTGTGAAGGATTAGGCAAAGGTCACCACAGATAAAATATTCCTGTGTACTTTTACTAATGTGTAAAAATAATCGAGTCCAATATTACAATGGTTTCGAATATCAATATTCATTATATCACAATAACAGTCATCGATAGTTTTGATTTCAGTAAAACAAATAATTTATTGTGACTTTTTTTTAAACATTACGAAAAGTTCATAAATTTTCCTAAAACGTTGTTAAAGTTAAAACTTGAAACATGTTCGTTTTACTGTAAAAGCGGTGAAAGTATAATTCAAAGTATAGTTATTTAATTTTTTTAGAGCATTTAATTTAAATTTTCCTCATAGTCGGTGTGAAAAGTTGTATGTGTCACTCAGGAGCAAAATTATTTTCGGCATGGGCGTTAACGCTTGAATCCTTCGTTACGCTCAGGATTCTAACTTAGAATCCCTCGCTACGCTCAGTATTCTATCGTAGAATCCTTCCCTTCACTCTGCATTCAATGTACCGCCCTCGCCGTAAATACATCATTTTGCTTCCTTGTGATACAAGTAACTATTTATTCACTGGTTTTCAAGATGGGGCGGACCATTTCCATGAATGATACACACTATAAAGAGATACTATTATTGACTAAGGCGTCAATCGATTCGTATAGAAATCTACAATATAAAAAATACCCCATTTAAGAAATTAAAGATGGCAGCTGAATATTAAAATTCTGAAATTTTCTATGATTTTTTTTATTCTTATTAAAATACCAACTGAATTTCCTACGATTCGGTCACATTTTTATTTAATTTTATTAATTTAATAAACTAAAAAAGGAACTTAAAAAAATGTCAGAAATACACGTAGGCTACAGGCTACTCTAAAAGCATTACTTGGTGTTTTTAAAAATGAACCCTCAAAGGATCACTTCGTTGTCTGTCAAGAAGAGGAATGTGAAGAATTACATGAGTTTGTAAAAGGCTGATTTAATCCCCAGCATTTCCCATTTCCCTTAGGATTTTGTTCATCAATTCTAGCCAATGTTCAAAAAAACATTATTACCGAAAATGTCAGATTCATTTCTGAACGCAAGGTTATCCGACAGATTAAAAAGTATTGCGGAATTTATTAGAACCATGGATGTATATTGGAACCAATCCGTCTTCTCGTCTCTTTTACTCACATTTCTCACTAACGCCCGCCCGTTTGCGTCTGTCAGCGCCTGCAATTTTTTCCATTCACCTCTTCAAATTGACAGAAGGAGAGCTGACGATTCAACTCGAATGACGCAAGTTGAGTTGACGATGTGGTTTTGTTTGTTTCTCAATTTCTCAGAAATTAGTAAACAAGGGGAGAGTTCACTGGTTACTTATTATCAATAAATTCAGACGGTTATTGTACTGTGGCCTAAAGAGCGTGGAACGCACGTGCTACACTGCTTTTATCTGGACGTAAATTTTTTGTTATGGTTATTGACTGGTCGTCGGAACTGCAGATAAGTTTATACAACAAAGTGTTTCCTTGAGAGATAGCTATGAAGATCCAGACTTTCTTCGTGTTTATAGTGCTTTCTCTAACATATGCGCAAGATAGACGGGTAAACTATAGTATATATTTTTTGAATAGAACAAACAATACTTTCTTCCTACCGCCCCCAAATTCTTTGTCTACGTTGCCTGTGTTGTGTCGATCTTGACTGTTGCTTTTAACCTCTGGAATGTCCCTGTACAGCGAATCTCGTGGACTCTAACGCGTCCAAGGTTCTGGCGAAAATAAACTTTCAATCAACTTGCGTTAGGAATTTGATAAGTTTGTTAGGTTATTTTATTAGTTTCCTAACATGTTATATACCATAATAAAGTTTATGAAATTACCTATCTTGTGATGTATAGTACTCACATGTGATAATAAAATTGATAAGGCTTTTCATAGATTGTTTGCAGAATCCATTATTTGACACTGACACCTCTAATTATATTTCGTTCTTACGGGCCAAACGCAAAACTTAACACTATTTTCCATTTTTCACATCACCACTATTAATTTCTCCAGCGATAAGATGTATTATTTTATTACAAAACACAGTAATTACTTCACAATAAATAAATATTGACAAACATAAAATGTAAGTCTGCGGCCGGTCGCCTGCCCAAAATGGCGACATGGCTTGGTATTTTATTTATTTTGATCTGATTTGGCTGTCTCAATGTCAGTTCCAATCATATCACATGGTTGCCAACTAAACTACTCATAATCTAAGACTACTTCCGGGAACGTTCTGAAACTTGGTGAATATTCATAAAACATCGAAGTTTGCAATACTCTCTATGCGCTTATGCAGCGCATAGGACGCTAGCCGCCGAAAAAGTTATGCGCTTATGTAGCGCATAGGACGTCTGACGGGTTAATATATTTGAATAGAATGATACTTTTCTCCTTCCGCCCTAAAATTTGTATTTACGTATCATTTCCCAGTTTTAAATTGTAGGTAAACATAGTTTTACTAGTCTTTTCTATTGAGAACATGTATTTTGTTTCACAGATAATATCAAAACTGAATCCTGGCTGCCAATCCTGCACACCTTCATCAACCCTGGTGTACATCAGGGCAGAAGGATCAAGTGACACCATCCATCAAATATGGGACTTCACTCAGGGCATTCCGACAATCATCTTTGGCATAGGAAGTACAAATTCAACTCTAAACATATCCTGGGATAAGACAATGCCAAAAAAGTTTTTTACATCAGACCCACTAAAGTACAGTTTTGCATTGGCTTTTGATAAGGTTAGTATGATATTGTTGAATTGAAAGAGGTTTGTAGGAGTAAATAGATGTTTATTGTACTGAAGTTTGGATAGCAGAGCCTCTAATTATCCGCAGTATAATCTTATATAGTCTTACAAATAAGGAGTCACACACACAGTGATACATCTCTATGTCGCTATGTCCGCACACTTCACCTCCCGTGGAAATTTAAAAAAAATACATGATTATATTTTTTTTTCTAAAACTATATCTAAATATTTCATAATTGTATGTACGGTTTCGTTCTATTTTTATGAAATTTAACAATTTAGAACACATAACAAGAATATGATCAAAACATCAATCTATAAAATATTAATACAAAATTAACCACAATAAAATGAATCATTTGTGTAAAAATACCATTAAAAAAAAAAACTGTGTAAATCTAACAATTTGTAAATATCCTTTTAAAAATAAATACTTTCATATAGTTTCATATAAAACAATTTTAAAAACCAAGTCAAATAAATTGATGATCTATCACAATTTTAATTATTACAAAACATACACTTGTCTGTTATTCATTAAAAAAATATATGCAAAAGAAACGCTATAATCTTTCTTACTTTCTGAAGTATGTTTATCTATAAAGTAGATGATTACATAAAAATATCAGTTTATATACTAGTACCCATGTATGTACGGTTTCGTTCTATTTTTATGAAATTTAACAATTTAGAACACATAACAAGAATATCATCAAAACATCAATCTATAAAATATTAATACAAAATTAACCACTATAAAATGAATCATTTGTGTAAAAATACCATAAAAAAAAAAAAAAAACTGTGTAAATCTAACAATTTGTAAATATCCTTTTAAAAATAAATACTTTCATATAGTTTCATATAAAACAATTTTAAAAACCAAGTCAAATAAATTGATGATCTATCACAATTTTAATTATTACAAAACATACACTTGTCTGTTATTCATTAAAAAAATATATGCAAAAGAAACGCTATAATGTTTCTTAATTTCTGAAGTATGTTTATCTATAAAGTAGACGATTACATAAAAATATCGATTTATATACTAGTACCCCTTTTCTAGACACACGAAATAATAACTAACTGTTTTAGGTGTAGGGTTGACGACATAAATTTATCTTTATTTTCATACTAAAAATTCAAATTCACAATATTTACTGATTGCAATACATGTTTATATTTCTCATTCCTTCTGTATCTCTCTTTCTTTTCTCCATTTATTTATTTATTTAATTCTTATTCCATTAATGCAAACTACTTTATTTTTATTTTCCATAACATGTCTACCTTCTCAAAACTCACATCACAATGTTCTTAAATATAAATCATTGGGTTATACATCTTCATTCCAAACTAACAAAATATTCTCTCTTTTCTTATACAAACGCTATCAATCAAAGTCTCTTTTTTTTTTCCCTTCCACTTCATATAGGTACTTTTTAGGGGTATCCGGATCCCATGTTATTTCACATTATAGTGAGTGCACTTTTATAGGTACTTTTATTATTTATTTATTTATAGACGTCTTATGGTACTTTTATTATTATAGCAATACTTAAATACATATACTACTAGTACCTGGCTCCAGGTCTACCTGCCTGAGCCTGCTCGCGAGCTTATTAGGTCATCGATATCCCACGTTCTCACAAAGGAAACTCGTTCACGTCATGATCGAAGCGAAGGATTCGTGCCTTGTACCTTGTACCTTTGAGACTTTGCTGAAAATACAATGACATATCGGTCTCGCCAATAGTCACGTACCACACTAAAAACATAACTTCAACTCAATCCATACAAATCCTTCGAATTTTGGATATTCTGTAAAGATTGGATGATCAGTCCAACTTTTCTCGAAAACTTAACAAACGAAGTGTTCCCAACTAACTTGCTCTGTGGCCTAGAGTAACAATCCTGCACATTCCACACCTCTTAAATTCATACTTTTATTCCTAACGACAACAAAAACCAACATTCCCAAATCCAAACAAAAATCAACTTTCCTATGTAATACTATCATAAAACACAAAAATATCAAATATGAAATAAACCTTCATAACAACGATTAACTTTTAATTTCATTCAATATCCATACTTTTCAACTCTCAATATAAAACAAGAAGAAGTGACCATATCCGCTGGTCAGACTATACTTCTATTAATAGACTCGATTGCACTGTATCTGTAAAATAAAATAAACGTAAATGCAATCTCGAAACAATCTTTTGTATTAAAGTAACGTAAGTGGTTCCGTCGTTAGTAATGTTAGTATTTTAAATCTGAGGTTAAACTACTTTATCTGTAAATTATTCTGAAAACTAATGAAACATAAAAATCTGAACACACAAAAAAAAATAACTCAAGTTATCTTCTCTCTAAGACGTACTTATTTAGCGTACTAAATATTTATTACACACACTCAACTGATTTTCATACATACTCATACTATTAAAATTCATTTCATACTGTAATTTAAAAAATGGTTCCAAACTTTATCTCTTTGCGTTACCCTATGCTTGCTATCAATCATTCATCACCTTTTACGTATCTCCCATATTAGTCAACCGAAACTAAAATCTTTCGCTCTATACAAGTCGAACTGTAGTAACATGAACTTATAATAACAATTATTTTACGTCTGTAATCGAAACAAGTGTTCTACCTAATTTGGATTCTTCTGCAGTGTTGCATGTCCATATTTGGATTGCCTGCGAACACTATATTGAATTACTTGGAATAACTGTGACTGTTACCAAGTCATGAAACATTTATGTACTTGATTGTACATTTGGAGTAAATTTGAATTATGAGGCAATTATTTAATAAAATATTAGAACGGCTATAAAACAACAAAACTTTTATCTTCCTACTTCACATATTAAACCACATTCTTCCCATATTTCTCAAAATCGTCTCCTCCAAAAATAAACTACTATCAAAGTCCTCATCAAAAATAACTTGTGTCAAACTAATTCAATTTACTTTACGGCCTTCATAAATATCTCCATTCCCAAAAAAAAACCAGTTATCAAACATTTATTCATACTTCTCTTGCTAACTGTACTGTACTACCTACTAACTTTTCATTGTATGTATTCTTCCAAATATTCTTTACTTTATGCAATCATCCTCGGAAAAAAATGGTATATCTATTGATATTGTTTTGTATCGTCAACCCTACGTCAAAAATACAAAAATCTGCCTAGCGTGATTTTAAATCGACAATTAATAAAAATTACTTACATATTACACCTATAAAGAAACCCATTGTCCAAAAACCACATCTTATATCGAGTCACCACGACGTCGCCGATCGCCGCAGCTCGCTCGGAGTCAGCTCACCTTGGGACCCGTACCATCTCCCGGCTGCTCCTCACTTGACCCGTACGGTTACGCCCGGCGCCCTGCTTTCCACATCACTTAGGCTTGAAATTCGCCCGGCACCCGGCAGCAAAAATCTTCTGTACTTATATTTATTTTTCTCTCTTCTTTAACTTTACTCTTTCTTCTTTAATTTATTTCTGTCTTCTATATTGACGACCTGAATGGCCGAGTCGGCAGTGACACTGCCCACGAAACCAAAGGTTCTGGGTTCGAGTCCCGGTGGGGGCAAATATTTGTTTGATGAGAATGGATGTTTGTACCCTAGTCATGGTTGTTTATCTATCTAAGTAAATATTTATCTATATAAGTATTTGTATCGTTGTCTCGTACCCAAGACACAGGGAATCCTAGTTTGGGGCTAGTTTAATGTGTGTCAATAGTGTCCAAGGTATTATTATTATTATTATTATATTGTCATCTTCTTTATTCTCCATCTTCCTCTTCTGGCTGCTATCTGGTCTTAAGGGTGGTCGCGTCGTGATTTCTTGTAGTCTTCAGGTTCTTATTCTTAAAATTTTCTTCATACTTTTTAATTTTCCACATTCCATATTTAGGTATTTCCATTTATTTGCCATTTGGCACAGCACTACCTCGCGAGAGGTAGGCTGGCCTGGCAAGGTCGCCATGAATTGAAAGAGGTTTGTAGGAGTAAATAGATGTTTATTGTACTGAAGTTTGGATAGCAGAGCCTCTAATTATCCGCAGTATAATCTTATATAGTCTTACAAATAAGGAGTCACACACACAGTGATACATCTCTATGTCGCTATGCCCGCACACTTCATTGTTGTTTTATCACATAAAAAAACAGACCAACTGCACAGACATTTCAAGGAGTTGAGAATACATTGGTTGTAGAATTATTTGCCTTACAAACTGACAGATATATATTTAGTTTTAATCCAACAAAATATAGTTAAACCTCATCATTGTTTTCATATTCTGTAACCTCTCAGCTGGTGTATATATTGATCGCTCAAAATTGATTTCTATTTAATGTATTCTTGAAACAATAAAATAATAATATAACTGACTTCATAGGATTCTCGGAAAGGGTTGCTTTGTTACAACTAACATTTGAAGATTTGAAGACATTAAACTCTCGATAATACAGACATACCCTCATGGTGCATGTGAGTTGAATGTCAGACATCATTCTGATCTACAAAAAAGGAAACCCATTTGACATAGGAAATTCAGACCAATTAATCTACTAGCAAACATATATAAACTATTCTAAGCGATAATGCTAAGAAGAATATCCAAAAAAATTGATTATTTACTACCAGTAGAACAAGCAGGCTTCCATTCAGGATTTTCCACAACAGATCACATCCACACCCAGGAACAAACAGTAGAAAAATACATGGAATTCAACAAACCTCTACATATAGCCTTTATTGATTGTCTCTTATATGCCACAATGCCATATGGAAAGCATTACAATCATGCAATATTAAAACTAAATATTTAAACATCATGAAGAATATATACTCGATGAGTAAGAGCAGAGAGAGACTCGAAAACACCAGAGAGGAATTCCAGATTGGCAGAAGAGTAAGACAGGGAGACCTCCTCTCACTGATATTATTCATCGCTGTTTTGGAAAACATACTTGGACTGGAAACAAAAAGGAATCAAAATAGACAAGAAATATCTAAGCCACCTAAGGTTTGCTGACGACATAGCAATCTCCTCAGAAAACCCCAAAGAACTGGGACTTATGAAAGGCCAATTAAGTGAAGAAAGTGCAAGGGTTGGCTTAGAATTAAATGCCTTAAAGACAGAAATAATGACCAATAGCTACAAACACCCCATTTGTGTAAACAACAGCATTATTGACTATACAGATCACTATGTTTATTTGGAAAGCAAATTTCATTTAGCAAAAACAGAAATGAAGAAGAAATAGATAGAAGAATAAACATAACTTGGAGAAATTCTGGGCTCAAAAAGAAATTCTTAAAGGTATGTAACTACAGTATAAACCTAAAACGAATTGTACTAGATTCTCTTGCCTTGCCTCTTATATGGCTGTCAAACTTGGATACTCACCAACAGAGCAAAATCCAAAATCAGAGCTTGCCAATGAGGCATGGAAAGAAGTATTTGAAAGATAAAAAAGATACACAAAATCCGAAGAAATAAATTTGACACCAAACAAAGGTGATAGACAAAATTACACAAGTGCTAACATTAAAATTGGCATGGACCGGACACGTCGCTCGCCTACCCGACGACAGATGGACGATAAAGACCACAAGATGGAAAGGACTAATAGGAAAGAGAAAGGTAGGGAGATAAAAAAATATGCTGGAGCATTGATATAATAGAGACCGCAAGCACACAATGGCTGAACCTGGCAAAAGAAACAGAGGAATGGAAGGAATTGGAGGCCTACACCCTAAAAGGGATCCATATAGATAAGAAAACAACAAATTAACAGAACTAACCATTTATTTATACTTAAATGAGAAAACAAAATCAAGCAATATGTTAAAGATTTTCTTTTTTTATGGAATAAAAAGGCTTATAATAATAATAATAATGTTAGTTTTTACTTTATTGCACCAAAACAGAAGATACAAATACATCAAAATGGAAACTAGGTGTACAAAGGCGAGCTTATCTCTAAAAAGAGATTTCTTCCAGCAAACCTAGGATGGACAGGATACATGAAAGAACAGGTAGACCGTGATGTGCACAACATTAAAATATGTTTGCACAAACAGTTACTAGTTTTTTTTTGGTGACACTGCTTCAAAGTCAACCCATTAAGTAAACATGCGATATTCGGTTTTCACCATAAGCCTGTATATTATAAGTTTTTTTTGCTGTGGTCGGTTCTTTTTTGTTTCTAAATATTAAATTAACTCTATTTTTACCTAATACCAGCAAAATACCTGGACTTAATCACCTAGATTAGGAAAATTGGTGCGAAATATGTTGAAAAGTGGGATTTTTCCTCGAAAATCTTTTAAGGCCCCTAACTCGAAAACGGTAAATTTTCGGGTAGGGTGTTTCAAAGTAACAATGGTTGGTTTTGATCCGTGCGCTAGCACCGATCAAAACTCTCATCTCCCAACGTATGTAGGTCGACTTACCAGTCACCCTGTATATTAAGGTCTTAGTAAAAAAAATACTAAGTCGCCCTCGTTAGGGTCAACTAATATTCTCACATAAACTAATTCACAGGCACAACATTGTTTCTTAGTCTAACCTAACTAAACCATATAATAGCCTGGCTTCATCAGACATAGGTGAAGCCAGAACGTTGTTGCAGCCACCCACATCGAAAAACAAACTATTGTTATAAATTTGTCTCCTCCGAGATTCGTTCCGGACACACTCCACCATAATATGATAGACATGCTCTAATAAGTCACACTCAGTACAGTACGGAGACGGGACTTTTCTCAACAAGAAAACAAATTTATTTAGTGGAATGTGTCCCGAACGAAGCCTGAAAGCAGTAACAAGTTCTGCTCTCCCCAAAGAGCAATTTTCAAACAAGGTCTGTGGATGGGGCTGCCTTGAATGGTGCGATACCAAATACCCTTCTCCAAAGATCTCTGATCGAAATATTCTTTCCAGAGTGACTGGCCTTGGGCACGAATTTGAGTAAATTCATCAGTAAAGAAGGGGCGGCACCGCACCAATATACCATCGGTAGATGCTAGGCTGGCAAGTGAATCCTACGTGAGATGGGATCCACTGTAACTGTATTTGAATATCCTTAGTCCTTAATTCCAAAATTGTACCTAAAATGCTGTAGGCTATCGAGGTGCCTCGACAATTCGAGGTGCAACGAGCCAAATGTTGTAAAGAACTTTTTGAGTCTGTTAAGATTATAATCGAGGCCAAAGATTTACAATAAACCAGTGCTTCAGAAATAGCGAATAATTCTATATACATTATACATACACTAACATCTATTTGTAATTTAATGGAACTTTTGATCTGTGGTCATATAAAGCAGCACCACTACTACTATTTCCGTCTTTAGAATCATCTGTGTAAAGCTGATATACTATTTGGATATTTCGATTTTAACATTGTATCACATTTAGATTTGAATTCTGCAGGATTACACAATCGTTTAGCTGATTCCAGTCCATCTATACTACTGAAAATTATGTTCGATAGATCTATGTTACTGATCCAAGTGTCCAAAGTAAATAAATCCAACATTGGACTGGAATGCATAGGAATTTCTCTTATTTGATCAAATACCAAAGTTAATAAAGGTTTCTTCTTAGTTCTCCAGTAGCTATATTGGCATGATATTGATAGCTCTTCTACAACATTTATGGTTGGTTTGTCATTCAAAGATCTTGTTCTTATTAAAAAAAATCCAGCTATAAATGGGCGACGGATGTGTAGTGGCGGGTGACTCAATTCACTTTCCATTACATGAATTGGTGTTGACTTAATAAATCCCCCTATCACCCGCATAGCTTGATTTTGTACCTTTTCTAACTTATATAGGTGGCTTTTAGCGCTGGTGTCATACAAAAAGCTAGCGTAATCCAACCGACTACGAAGAGCTATGTAAATTTGTCTAAGATGTTTAGGATGGGTTCCCCATCCTGCCTGACCCTGTCAATACTTTAAGGATGTTAAAGAATTTCATGCATTTCGCACTGATTTAATTCATATGTTTGCCCCATCTTAGCGAACTATCCAACCACAAGCACAAATATTTGATGTTCTGTTCTAATTGTAAGGTAGTTCCATCTATTTTAACATTTATCAGTTGTCTATTGGACCCTCCGCTGAACAAAAATAATTTAGTTTTAGTACTAGATATACTTAAACCTAACCAGCAAACACATTGTATTAACAGCAATTTGAATCATAGACATACATCTAGATATTTTTTGTATGTAATATATACAAAAAAATCATCAGCGTATTGCGACACATCAAAGCTAACACCTAATCTTTGACAAATATGCATGGTTGCTACATTAAACAATAATGGTGATAAGGGGTCACCCTGAGCAATACCTAGTTGTGTTAACATCTACTTTTAATTGCCTATTCTTTAGAAAATTTCATAAATAATTACAAATATGGGATCCCACACCAATACTATTCAAAGTAGACAAAAGACTTCCAATATTAACATTGTTTTTCGCGCTATCAATATCTATAAAACAACCTAGGGTCAGCTGTTTCTTACTAAAATCCGTTTGTATTTTAGATACTACCCTAGTTAAACTATCGAGACATGATTTACCTTTTCGAAAACCTACCATCTCTAGAAAATATTGTATTTTTTTCAAGGAACCACTCTAACCTTTTCTTAATTATTGCATGAAAAATCTTGCATGGACATGACATAAGATAGGTCGAATATCAGATATTGTTTGGGTATTTCAACCAGGCTTAGGGACAGCAACTATTTTTATATCACGCCACTGATTAGGAACACAACCGGCAGACAGTACTTTGATATAAATATCAATCAAAATATGCTTTCCATTCTTTGGAAATCTCTTTATCATGGAAAATGAAATACCGTCAACACCGGGTGCCGTATTCGTAGTCTTAATTTAATTATTTAGTTCTTGAATCGAGATTTTGGATGACAATTGAGAATTACTTGAATTACATATGAAATCTGGGGGGGTTACATAATCTGGTGTAAGGCTGTATAAATTAGAGTTAGCTTTCTCCTTATCAATATGCACTCTAGGACCCTTATAACCTTTCAGCCACTTCATTCTACGCCACATTTCGCTGGGGGACACTGTACTGGTTATCACAACCTTCTTCCAGGCACAGCTTTTGGCGTTTCGTATAAGGCGCTGAGCTGTAGAAATCTTTGATTGTAGTATCTCTAGGTTTTGAGGCGTAGGGTTATCCCTCAGATTAACTAAAGCGAGTCTTCTTTGTGCTATAGCATGTGATAATTCTGTATTCCAGTATGGTTTTGGTCTAAAATGTTCTTGTCTTAAAGGGTTTTCACACAGCTTCACTACAGGAATATGTTTATCAGCCACTTTATTAATACAATCTAAAAATCTATCATAGGTAATTTGTGTATCATCTGATGGTGTAAATGCTTAAAAAGCCTCCTCCAAATCATTTGTGAAGTTTTGCCAGTCCGCCTTCTTTAAATACCTGAGTCTTCTAAATTCTGATTTAAAATAAACATCCGAGATGATTTTCACGATCAAGTGGTCACTATCCAACTGTCTCATTAGTTACATTCCAATTGCATTTGAGTACAATATCCTGTGTAGCCATAGTAATATCAGGTGCCGTTTTCCGGAGAACACCATTAACAAGTTGTATGCGTGTCGGGTATCCATCATTTAGGGTAACATAATTTAATAATTATGTTATGTATCGTTTTTTGTTCGATTGTTTGAATGATAATTTATTCAAACAATCGAACAAAAAACGATACGCTTCTAATGAAATTAAATCATTACGTTAGAAATAAAATGTTGGATCTACTAAGATCAAGCAATAGAATTCAAAAAGCAGAAGTCAACAGTCTCAACAAAATATGATGGGTCGAGAGTAAAAATTGGTGTTCCACAAGGTTCTATATTAGGTTTAGTGTATAGTTCTATATCCTTTTCTTATTCCTGGTATATATTAACAATCTGCTTTTCATGGTGGAGAAATTTACTGACATAGTGTTGTTTAAGGATGATACTTCACTGGTCTTCAAAATTGAAAGACAAAAAGTAGGTTTCGATGATCTTAATGGAGTATTGTCTTTTACCTTTTCGCTTCTCTCCTGGCCGGAAAAGAAAAATCATGACATAACGGTTAAAGCAAATTTTATGTTGTTACCCCACAAATGCCCACAATATAATCTTCAGTACTCTATGCGATGTCTGTCAAAAAGTTCCGTTTTAGGGTTCACCCAAGTTTACAGGTAAATGTGGAATTGGTTCACAGTTAATAATTTATTGTTAAACACTGGTAAAACCAAGTGTATCAAATTCTCACTTCCAAATGTCCGGCAAGTGAGACCAGTTTAGTATTAGACAGTAGCACGTTAGAATTAATAAACGATATGAAGTTTCTTGGAATAGCTTGGAATTTCAGTGGGGACCATACATAGATAAATTAGCTGGTAGATTAAGTTCTGTGGCTTACGCTGTTAGGAATATCAGACTAGTGGCTACATCTAGGCTAGTATATTTCAGTTACTTTCTAGTGTCATGTCCTATGGTATCTTGTTGTGTGGGAAAGCAGCGGATATTCAAATTATTTTTATTTTACAGAAAAGGGCTATTCAAGCAATTTATATTTTATAACGCACAGACTCCTTGACCCTTTACTGCATACTAACCAATATATGGTTTCATTGGGTTTGAACTTTACCAAGCAATAAGGTTGAAAATCGCGATCCATTTCGGGTCTGGCTTAAGGCTTTTTTATGCTAGTAGCTAGCTTTTTAAGCCTAGCTAGTCAGTTTATTTTCTAGAAAATTTTCCAAACTAAGCTATAGCAATAGCTGTAATGTTAACGTAAGAAATATTCACAGTCTAGTTGCGCCCCGGTTTAGACTCGCGAAGGTTAGCAAATTTTTCAACGGTCAGTGCATTCTCTACTACAACAAGATACCTCTGGAGATTTTGAAATTGCCATTTGAGCAATTTAAAAACCATGTAAAAGCGACTTTGTCAAAAAAGGGATATTACAGTGTTCAAGATTACTTAAATGAAGGGACTCTATGGGGTTAATCTAACTCAACACAGAACTTGCTGTAATTTTTATTTTTATTAATTACAATAATTAATATTGTAATATTTATATTAGTTAAACACAACCAATTTTTAAAAGAGATCTAAAAATCAATCTTTGGGATTTATTTGCTCTCCTTCTCCCACAGTGGTCCAATGTATAGAAGAGGCAAAAAATATCGTTTGCTAATTTAGATATGTACAGTGTCTTTAACATTTGAACTTTGAACCTTAATTGCCTTTCAGCTATATGAATACAACGACACAGAAAACAATGGCCAGATTGACCACAAGTCGGAAGAGAAAGCCTTCCAGTTACGGCATCTGAGATGGACCCTGAAAGATAGCATCCTTACTAACAAGGAGGCCAAAGTTGTGCTCCAAAGTCCATGGTATAAGGCTGAGAATGATAAGAGCAATGGTGTCATCGGGATGAAGGTGAGCACCACTATTGTATGAAAGCAAAGTTCATAATTCATAATTTCTTTATTGCACACAAATCATACAAAAAACAAGAGTTACATAAAAAAGTGTACAAAGGCGAGCTTATCTCTAATAAGAGATCTCTTCCAGCAAACCAGGCAAACAAGGGAAAAGTTGATGGTTGAGCAGGGGTAGACCTATGTGTACAATATATAAAATAATAAATAAAATAAATTAAATAATAACTATAATAATATACTAAATACTTATTATATACTACAAATACTATTTTATACACTATAATAATAAAGTTCATGAATGACGTAATCTTAATCAAATAAATATCCGCCCGCATCGGCGTTGATAGGCATTAATAAATTCTCCCCTATGGGAAGCACTTATACATTATTTTGATTGTATTGATCGACTGATTTCTTAATACTGTTGTTGTTAGCCGCCGATGAGTATACAATCTTGACATATCTGGGAGAGATACTGATCTCTTATCATTATCATCACATGGGTCAACAGAAGTATAGTATAGGACATTTTGTATTTATTAATAGACCCAGAATACTTATTAAAAAAGTATTGTCGAATTCACTTGTAATGTAAATTACCCTGTTTACATTCTTCCGAAGTGACAGGAGGATAATGTAAACGCACACTTCTTATGTCGCTCGTCATGTTATTGCTCGCCCTGCCCAGTGCAAATTGGACGTGTTCCCTCCGTTGGCAGATTTTCGTGCGGGAGTCAAAAGGGCCGGCCGGGGCAGCCGCATGAGATAGCGGAGTGCGTGTGAGCGAGAATTATATAGATGTAGTCGGTTTAATGTAAACATTCATTCCCATCGACATTGCCGCGTCGACATTTTGAGAAATATTTCCGGCGGCACGAGTAGCTAGCAGAGGACAGGGTGTTATATTACCATACCAGGTATAACTGCTACTTACCTGCCCTCTGTGATGGAAGAACGTGGCTTTACCTAACACTTACCTACATATGGATAGTAATCTATGTCTATACCATTAAAGATAACAATTACGCATTGCATTCTTTATCTTATTTACGGTTACGATTGCTATCGAATAGTTGTTGTGCAATTAACTGCAGCTGTTAGTTCATAACCTTGACATAGATTTTAGTTGAACTGAATCAAGCTGCATGATAAATATCTACCTACTGTATGATATTTTCTCTACGTATACTGTAACTCAACTTTACTCAACTATGATATATGTAGTTTCTAAATCTGGGCACTCACGGTGATTTGTGGATTGACGAAATTGGACTGACGGCAATTCGATGAAGCCAAAAAGATTTCCCCACTCATTGGTGTCAAACTGGCTTTCATTTCTCGATCGACGCGCAGACGTGTGTTACTATATATCGGGCTAGCCATTTTCTCACCGCGACAGTTGAAAAAATGGATTCGGAATCTTATGAGCAAATTCTTCTTTTTGCGGCGGCTGTTTGTTGCCATCTAATCACTAGAAAAAGAAGAAAGAAAAGTAAAAAACCGGTCAAGTGCGAGTCTAAATCGCGCACGAAGGGTTCCGTACCACCGTTCAATGGAAGCGATGGTGTGGAGTGAATAGTTTGGATTTTACACAGCAAAATATTGTTTACAAAGTTATTGGTGCGGTTAATTTCACACTCCATGTACGTAACCAGGTGCATCCATAAGTTTGTATGTGGTATTGAAAGAATTGTTGTATGGGAGCCCCCTTAAATTTTTCTTTTATCCTGTTTTTAAGTATTTGTTGTTATAGCGGCAACATAAATACATAATCTGTGAAAATTTCAACTCTCTAGCTAGCTAGGTTCTTGAGATACAGCCTGGTGACAGACGGACGGACGGACGGACGGACGGACAGCGGAGTCTTAGTAATAGGGTCCCGTTTGGAACCCTTCGGGTACGGAACCCTAAAAAAAGATCATGCCGTTTGGGCTCACACATAGATACATACATATACTTGAAAAACATTTCGCTCCTTCTGGTGCAGTCGGGGTAAAAAGCCATATCAATTATCTCTTATTAATTTGTTAAATGAGCTATTTCAGAATTAATAGAATAGAAAGAATATTTATTCAACTGTTACTCGATGGACGAACCTACATATTTCATAGTTCTCCACGTCCAGCCGCCATCACGTCGAACCTCCGACTGATGGAATTGGAAATGGACTTTTGCACTCACGTTTTGGTCTGATGCCAACGAACTAAAGCTATCGGATTACGGGACGCTCGGAAAATCCGTGGGATGTTATCAGTTACATTTTTCAATACAAGATTTCACTTTCACGGTCAGTTTTCGTTAGTCCAATTTTATCAGTTCGATCGAACTGACCGTGGGTGCACAGCTTAGGCCTTGTCAAATTTATTTTCCTCTGAGTTTTCCCCTCAGATAAACGAAACTTTGGTTTTTCCCAAACGAAATTTCTTTTTAACCGCCTTAAAAAAGGAGGAGGTTCTCAATTCGGTTGTTTTTTTTCTAGGTTTGTTACCCCAAAACTGGTACTATTTATAAACCGATTTCAAAAATTCTTATTTTAATTGAAAGGATTCTTATTTTACTCCAGTTTTTCCCATTTTTTGAAAATTAGAAAACGGTCCAGTAATTTGTTTTCAAAAGCAAAAAGACTGGAATTATGATATCATCCAGATAAACGAAATTGCATATTATTGCTTTACTGTGACTTATCAGGTGGTGGTTAAGGTCATTGTCATAAGATGAATTCTGCTATAAGTACCGTACATTTGTTTATAATGTCGTGTAATACGTTTGGACTTGACTGTCAGACAGACAGATTTCGTAGCCTTGTTTTCGTGTATTTCGACGACACTCGCATCTCGACCGGGGAGGAAGAAATAGGGCTTGTTTTTTAAGTTTTCAACTTGGTGAACTATGTGTGGTGTTTTCGTTCTTTGTTTGCATTTTTTCACTTATGTGCCGAATCAATAATATAATAAAATCCGTATTGTATTAAGCTCACTTTACACTGGGGTTAAATATGTAGGTATTACTTTAGCCCATAGTGAAAAGTGAGCTTTATTATATTATTGATTATCGGAAGACAGATTTCGTAGCCTCGTAAAGTCCGATAACGATCATCATGTGGTCGATTTAATAATTTGTTGGGGTCCAAATCTGACAAGAATATGCGTTCAAATCTTCAGACTCGGCTTAACACAATATATATATATATACATATATTTGTCCTTTTGCATTTTTTTTCCAAGGTCAATCAAAGCTCTTTCGAGGGTTGTACCCTGTAGCTTTTGAACTGTGATCGCCCAGCTTAATATAAGGGGCAACATACGACGCTCCGCATCTCCATAACCTCTTGCTGCCTGAAACGTAGACCTACTCGATGGTGGTATGGGTGTGCAACGGTTTCTATCTTTTAGCCTCAGACCAATAGTTTCATCATCATGTTGTAAAAAGGCGACATTCGCATCCCGACAGGGGAGGAAGAAATAGGGCTTGAACTTGAAGTCGTTTTTTTAAGTTTTTAACTTAGTGATTATTCCAACTTTAAATTTAGCGTGCAAACCTCTTTTGAGGTTAAGTTTGGCAATGTCAAGTGTACTTATAACTTGTGTACTAAAACTATGTCCATTCAGACGTAGTACGCCGGCCGGCCAGTCAGTTCTCTATGTCAGCCCTTACTACTAACAGCTCTCAGAGTTTAAATTAAAAATGACGGTTTGTGTGGTCCATGGGTGTCACAACTCATCAGGAAAACAGAACAAAATATGTAACATCACATTCCACATGTTAGTACTGCCATTCACATTATAACTTATCGTTAAACATAAATCAAAACAGAAATTATCCAACGTAATTTCAATAGACGCCATTGCATTAAAATGTTGCCAGTTAAAGGAAAAAAAAAACCCTAATGTAAAGAAAACAATTAAGTTCCAAGGCCACTAGGTTGTTGTGGAGACCACTACTCGGCAAAGTTATGTTTTTTCCCAAATATATGAGATGTTGTAGTGACCTAACATGTTTTTAAGTATTATACCCGTTACATTTCCAGTACATTTACAGATAATGCAATCCAAATTTTATGTTCGTAGCTAGGCGTTTATAGATCAGTTAGTCAGTCAGGGAATTCATTTATAAATAGAGGGAGGCCCAATTCGATCGTCCAAAAAAAAAATTTGCATTCCAAACAATTTAAGGCTAGCCCAGTCTAAGATATTATTTTTAGTTTAAAAGTTATGTCTATGTATAAAGTATATTTTAATAAGTTAATATATTTTAATTTTAATAAGTAATAAAATCTAACCTTTAAACTTAAAATAATTTCTTAGATAAAGATGACCTTATTGTCTGCACTGAATTATCATAAGTAAAAAAAAAATTTGACTACTGAAGTTGGAGCACCTGTATAGATTCGTGCTTATATAGCCATAAAGGTGGGCCATTAGCAAGGGTCAGTAGCCGTCAATCAAACCCGCAGATTTTAGAAAAAAAAACATACTGTATTTTTACATCATTCGATAGTGTTGCGTATTAGGTAAAAAGATAAATTTCTTGGAGTAATGGCAAAACTGTGGAAAGTGTTACTTTTGTAATGAACTTACTCAATGTTACGAAACGTCAAGAAATATTATTGTTAATGGCCTACCACCCTAATTTCAGCTTGTGTTACAATGTATTACCAGGAAATAATAGTTCAGTGTCCTTAATGAATAATAGTTCCAATTTCCCTACTTTGGGGAAAATTTTTACTCCACTTGCAACATTTTTTATGCATTTGTGTGCGTGTCAGGGACCGCAGCTACATGATGTTTACGCCCACATGAATCCTGTTTTTGCCTCA
This sequence comes from Argyresthia goedartella, assembly GCA_949825045.1. Classification (NCBI taxonomy): domain Eukaryota; kingdom Metazoa; phylum Arthropoda; class Insecta; order Lepidoptera; family Argyresthiidae; genus Argyresthia; species Argyresthia goedartella. The sequence continues at coordinate 15,969,546 of OX463823.1, forward strand.
CTTTGGAGCGATCGCTATAAGGGAACTTTCATTCTAGGCGTTATTATTCTAAGACTTATAAGGTCACAATTTGGTCAGTTTCTCTAATATAACGTCTTGAGAATAATTTTTTTGCTCCTTAGCACTACCCGAGAGCACGTGAAGGGCTGTAGGAACCAAGTATTTCCTTCGGACGTGAACAACTGCCTCCCAAACGGTATTTGATATATCCGTTGGTATATGTTCCTTTATATGAGACGTTTTGCTGTTATATTACATGTGTTATTTATTCAACAACTGTTCTAATTCGCAACATCTGTTCTTGTTTGTAACGAACGTCATGCATGCGCTGTTTATGGTGAAAGCTGCTGATATTGATAACCTATCAATTATCAGTAATACGAGAACTAGTAGGTCACAGAACCGAACAGGTTTAGCATGTTTACGCAAACGTAGCATGTGCCTAACTACCTAATTAATACGTAATTTAATGGGGAATGACAGCACCGAGCATAATCAACAACTTTTCCAACGAAACGTATGGTCGCAAATGAAAAATATTTTTCACACCTTTCATTCGGAAAAGTAAGTTTTGCTCCACGACGAGAGGGAGCAAAATGCTACTTTTCTGTTCAAGCTACTTTTTAAATTTATTCATTGGCATGCAGCATTTACGCAATGTGCCAATTGAACACAGATTAAAATAATAGAATGTAATTATGACATTACATTACAATCGACAACGATGACGTAGTCGAATAAAAACGAACATGGTTCAAGTTTTAGCTTTAACAACGTTATATGAAAATTTAGGAATTTTTCGTAATATTTAAAAAAATGGCACAATTAATTATATGTTTTACTGAAAACAAAACTATCGATGACTGTTATTGTGATATAATGAATATTGATATCCGAAACCATTGTAATATTCGATTCGATTATTTTTACACAATAGTAAAAGTACACGGGAATATTTTATCTGTGGTGACCTTTCCCTAATCCTTCACAATCCATCATTATATAAAAAAAATGTTTACGTTGTTCGATTACTGTAAAAGTGGTAAAAGTATAATTCAAAGTATAGTTCCTCATAGTCGGTGTGAAAAGTTGTATGTGTCACTCAGGAGCAAAATTATTTTCGTCATGGGCGTTAACGCTTGAATCCTTCGTTACGCTCAGGATTCTAACTTAGAATCCCTCGCTACGCTCAGGATTCTATCGTAGATCCGCAGCAGCAGACGCTCGAAAAGCTTGGCGAGATGAGGCATCAGGGTGATCGAGCGGTAGCCTCCCGGGTGACGTCGGTCCTTCCCTGGCTTGGGGAGGATGATCACCTTGCCCTCCTTCCAGAGGGCGGGGAAGTGAGCGGCGCGCAGGATTCTGTTAAACAGCCGCGTGAGTGAGAAAACGGCTCTCCTTGGCAGCTTTACCAGGACCCTCGCGACGACTACGTCCGGTCCCGGGGCCTTCCGCTGATTCAGCTTCAAGGCCACCTGCCGGACTTCCCGGGGCGACATGAAGTAGTCGCGACAGTGAGGCGCGGGGGCTGCCAGAAAGCGCTCTACACGCTCTACCACTGCGGCGTTGTGCTTTTGGTCGGCGACAGGGTTAGGCTAGAACTGCTCAGTGAAGTGATCCGCCAGGAAGGAGGCGCGATCTCATGCGGCGTAGCGGCGCCTGCCCGCGTGATCCATCATAGGGCTAATACGCCTTTGAGCATCGACAAAAACTGACGTTTTACTCGCGGTGAAGCATGCTCGCACTAGGCAGCGAACCAGGTACTGACCGACCGAGCACTCTCGCACATTCAGTACGCGGCTAATGGCTACCTACTCGTTTCCATCATCTAATAGTTCTTGTTGCCAACAGCTGGACCTACTCCCCTACCAGGACTACGCAGTGGACCTCCCCCACCTCATCCACACCGCGAACTCCACACAAGTGGACGTGTCCCTCGTGAACCTGACCGCCTCGTGGACTGCGTCGCGCTTCGCACTGCATGCGAGCCTGGTGGCCACCGATGCGCCGCGGTCCACCATGCGGCAGGCCTGCAGGAAGAGTCTTGACGACGAACACACACCGGGAGTTTTCGAGGTGAGTGCTACTAGTCACATGTGAACTCTACACAAGTGGACTTTTCCCATGTGAACCTGACCGCCTCGTGGGTGGCGTCGAGCTTCGCACTGCACGCGAGCCTGGTGGCCACTTACGCGCCGCGGTCCTCGATGCGGCAGGACTGCAGGAAGAGTCTCGACGACAAACACGCTGGGATGTTCGAGATGAGTCACCACACAAGTGGACGCACCTGTCCGTGCACTACTTATCTACTCAGTAAAGAGTAGTTGAATAACACGTCACATAATATTATGTTCACCATAAGATATTTGATGTCAAGACACACAGGGTAGTGGTGGAGGACTGTTAATATAACTGTTGAGGACAGCGGACACACACGGGACGCCAACTAGGTATGATGAGATGACGGTTATGAAAACAAATGTACTTTAAACTATTGTTATAATCAGTTAGCCATAAGAGTATGAGGTACACACAGGACACAGACACAAACTTAGCATAAAAAACTGTGAGCACTAGATTACACATAAACCGGCCGTGACGACACTGCCATTGCAAGAGAGCGCCAAAAAACTGGTCAAGCCCGGCGAAAACTGTTAAGTTTCGTCTACTCGCCGCTATTGGGCGAAAACGCTAGTGACATCCGGCTTCTAGATCATTCGATGCAAGAAAAGTTCAAAAATCCGGACGCCCTCTAGCGCTGAGAGGAATAAAATTAAAAAAATAATAAATAATAATAATAATAATAATAATAATACCTTGGACACCATTTACACACATTGATCTAGCCCCAAACTAGGATTCCCTGTATCTTGGGTACTAGACAACGATACACATACACAAATAGTTAAATATTATACTTAGATAGATAAATAACCATGACTAGGGTACGAGCATCCGTTCTCATCAAACAAATATTTGCCCCCACCGGGACTCGAACCCGGAACCCTTGGCTTCGTAGGCAGCGTCACTGCCGACTCGGCCATTCGGGTCGTCGTTTATTAAAATTATTTATTATGTAATATTATATATTATTATATAAAAAATTAAAATCTATATAAACAAGGGGAAGAGGTGTTGCGCGCTCTATCGCAGGCCGGACGAACCAACGTCGCGGGTCTGAGAACCCTGCTATCAGCCGCTAGAGAGTGATAACATGATGCTATGCTTACATCGGTCAAAATAACGTCTTGCGATACTATGATAAATATTACTTTATCCCTCCACAGATCTTCGAGATAAAGACGCCCGCATCTTACAACGCGGGCCAAGGTGGCTACGTGCAGTTCCGTCCGGTCGCGTACACGGATGCGGAGCGAGGCGTCACCACCTCCACTATCACGCATCTCTCGCAATTCAATTAGTGAGTGTAGCACTTACCTCTATACCACTTTACTGCGATTTAATCTGACGAGATAGCCAGGATATCCGGAAAACAAAGGGCACGGGTAGCACCAAGGTGGATGGCGTTAACCGTGGGTTCCCTGATCCCTGACAGGCTGATAATAATGCTTCTACTTCCTGAAATAGGCCCGAGTACAACTGTCAAGTCAAAGTTTGAGTGAAACTCAGTCATTTTCATGTCGATAGGGAAATTATGAATGTGTAGTCCAAGTCAGGTTTAATGGCTAGAGGGGAAAGAGGAAATCGCGGAAGGGGTGACGTCCCGCACACCCGCAACGGCCCTGCTGCGTCCACAGTGATGCGCAACTCAGCAGCGACTCTGTTTATCTATTTCAATCTTGCTCACGTTTAAGCTTGCACTTGTACTTGTGTATAAAATGTCATCGGCTTGGATTTGGGATATTGGACGAAGATTCTCAAGCACGGGAACTAGCTAGAAAAGTACTATAAAATGGTAACATTGAATGGAAAATATATTTCGAAAACCATGTTTAGAAACTAGAAAATGAATATGTACCTAGTATCAAATGACATAGAAATAGAAAATGAGATGGAAGAGTTCTAAAAGTCGAAGTAGCCAGTGACGAACGAAGATTCATAAAATATTAGTTTATATGAAAAGGCGATAATACTCGAGCTGCATTTTGTCGTGTACATTTTTGGTAACTATCGACATCGCCTACCTCACTAAAAAATGCCCATTAAATTTGACTTGGACAGTAGGTATGATTGACATGTTGCCCTGATCGAATCAAATAATTAGAAGCGTTTTACCTGAAAATAAAACGCATATTAAAATACTTACCTAATTCTAAGCTTAGCTTAAATATTTGAGAGATATTTGAGATAGGCATATCAGTTTCCCGTCGATTTTATCCATTTTCGACTCGATTTTACCTAGTATGTTTCCGGTTTGGATTTGCGCGGGCTTTCGTCGCCTGGCAGATGGCGCCATTGTAGTTTTCGTAAATGGCGGAGTGCTCATTTTTATCATTGGCTCGAAAATACACCAGGCAGAGATAAAATTCTAAGCTTAGAATTAGGTAAGTATTTTAATATGCGTTTTATTTTCAGGTAAAACGCTTCTATTATCACTTGACCGTAATTCTAAGCTTAGCTTAAATATTTGAGACCTGTTTGTTATCGCCTGGTGACGGAAGCTATTTTAATAACGCCAATGAGAATTTTATGAAATCAAAGTTTAATTAATAATCCAAGTCTTAATTATACTCGTACGTATAGTATGAATAATTTAAATAATTAAATAAAGAAAATATTATCAAAACACAAAAACATACATGGTAGGTATTCCTTATTACAATTAATCAATTGGATTAAACAATTGCGATACACTTTGTGAATTATCACAACTGCTTCTCATCACTTCACGGCGGTAAAACCGCTGAAAAGTATTTTCGGAGCGCCAGTTTCCACGTGCCAGAATGTCATCTACAGGGTGATTCTCCAGCCAGCTCTTTGAGGCTACAGCTGACCGAACACCTCCAGGAGTAGCTGTGATGTTTGCTTCTTTAAGAATATGTTTAACCCAGCCAGCTATAACGGTACGAGAAGCAGGGTTTGCTTTACCTCTTACGGTAACAAATAAATTTGAGGATTTGGAACAGTCTCGCCTGTCTTTCAATAATTCTATGGTTCGAGCCACCCAGAATACAGGATCCAGGCTAAGGGTATCTTCATTGGGGTAAAGCTTCCAACCAGACTGTCTGTAGTCGCTGCTATCAGTTTTAGAGCCATACTCAGGCCAAAATATAATGCAACTACTCGATCTTGTGTAATGATTAGGATCCACTCTGAGTAATGTCAGATCATGAATACGTCGACCTGAACATAATAGTAAAATAATGGCCGCATGTCGTGATGTCTGATAAGTATTATTTGGATCTATTGTGGAATTAGACAAAAATGTGACCAATTTACTGGTTTCCCAAATAGGTGGTTTGGTGATTTAAGGATTTTTAAGGGATATTGATTAATTAAAAATTAAAATATGCTTCACCAGGACATGTGAGCTAAGTTGACTGGATAAATCCGCATTGCAGAGAGTGGAAACAACTGACTTATGCAAAATTACCGTGTTATATGCCAAACCGTGAATCAGATATAAATCTGCTAAAAATTGTGCTAGTTGGGATCCTGTTGGTTTCTTGGGGTTAACTTTGTTAAGATCGCTCCACGATATCCAACGCTTCCAGGCTGATTCATTGAGTCAGAGTCAGAGTAGAGTCATTTTTTTATTGAATATAAATAAATAAATTATCTTATTCAACGTCAAAATTATACTTACTTATGACGACCCGAATGGCCGAGTCGGCAGTAACCCTGCCTACGAAGCCAAGGGTCCCGGGTTCGAGTCCCGGTGGGGGCAAATATTTGTTTGATGAGAACTGATGTTTGTACCGTAGTCATGGTTGTTTATCTATCTAAGTATAATATTTATCTATATAAGTATGTGTATAGTTGTCTAGTACCCAAGATATAGGGAATCCTAGTTTGGGGCTAGATCAATGTGTGTAAATTGTGTCCAAGGTATTATATATATTATTATTATTATTATTACTTATAACTACAAGTAAATATTTTTTTATATAAAAAAAGACTACACCGTTTCGGAAGGTGGGCCTCGGGGTTAAGAAGAAACGGCAAGAAACTCCCCCATACTTTTTTTTTTTTAAAGTGACTACAACAGGTACTGTTTTCGGTCTAAGTAAATTCGCCGGCGAGTGATAGACTTGATCCATCGCCCCTCGTCGAATTTCTGTGCGCTGAGATGGTATGGACCATGCAGTTTTGTCATCTAAGTATTCCTTAATACTATAATAGGACTTTATTATCAGCTCATTTTTAACATAGTTTTTGAACCTCTTTTCAGGAAGGATCAATGATTCCTGTGGTATTTTATTGTAGAAGCGAATACAGTGCCCCATGAATGATGTGTCTACTTTACTTAGTCTAAATAATGGTAGTGCTAACCTATTTTTATTTCTAGTGTTAATTGTATGGCTATCACCTACAATTTGAAATAAAGCTATGTTTTTTCTTACATGCATGATATTCTCGTATATATATATTGACAGGTAACCGTAAGTATATTAATTTCTTTGAATTTTTCTCTTAATGATTCTCTAGCATCTAATTGATATATCGCCCTGATCACCCTTTTTTGTAAGAAAAATATCGTATTTATATCTGCTGCTCTCCCCCAGAGCAATATTGCATAAGACATAATACTGTGAAAATAACTGAAGTAAACCAATCTGGCAGTTTCAACATCTGTAAGATATCTGATTTGTCTGACCGCAAAAGCGGCTGAGCTAAGTCTTCGTGCGAGATTAGTTATGTGAGGACCCCAATGAAGTTTCGAATCTATAGTGATTCCGAGAAAGATTGTGTCTTCAACGAGGTCCAATCTTTCAGATCCTATTCTAACACTGCTTTCAACCTGTCGTACATTAGGCAAGCAAAATTTGATACATTTAGTCTTCTTATCCTATGTCCTTAAAGTAGACGCACGCCAGGAGTTTTTAAGTAATGCTAATTGCCGCGGACGCCATGTAGTTACTTCCGGGGTCCACCCCCACATTTCCATACCTCGAGTATCATCTGTTTGACATTCGGGGGCGGATGGCCCGTTGACGTGTCCACTAGACATTTGTGCAATTTTCTCAGTGTGAAGGGGGCTTCGAGAGCGCGGGCTTTGAGATCCGCTCTCCAAAAAACCCTTCTCCCATCGTGGTACCACTATGAGAAAGATTCCTGAAGACTGATTCAGATGAGTCAACACTTTCGGTATAAGGAATGGTGGTGGGAACAGCCACGCTAGTGGGAAATTCCACGGAATACTGAATGCAAAAAAAAAATGCGTCGTGAAACATCGCTTGGTGATCCTGCTGGTCTAGGGTCACGTAATTGGAGACAACAGTTGTTCCCCACTTCGCAAATACAACTTCCACGCAGGTCGGCAACAGGTGCCATTCCGGAGGAAGACGATGCCGGGAAAGGTGATCGGCATGGCTGTTGTATCTGCCTGGGATGTGGTATATGCTGACTGTGATGGTGATCGAGCAATTGCAGTATCCTGTACGTTAACTCCATGAGCTGAAGATATTTCGTTCCCCCTTCCTTCCTGAGATGTGCGACCGCAGTCTTGTTGTCGCATTGCATCAGGATGCGACTGTGAGACATTAAGTGAGCATGGTTCTCGAGGGCATAAAGTATTGCTAGCATTTCTTTTTGATTGCAATGTAGGGGCAGTTCTTTCTGTGACCAGGTACCCGAAAGAGCTAGATTGTTCAATTGAGCTCCCCATCCCAGATCCGACGCATCCGTTGTTAGAAAATTTACGGGTGGAGGATGATGTAGAGGCGTTGAAAGATGACAATTCTCTACCCACCAACTCAGTTCTATCCCAACAGTTGCAGGCAAAAGATGAGCCTTTGTTAACGGATGGTCTGGCAGCGAGCTCATGAACAAAAGCAGTTGACGATGGTTGAGTCGACCCCGTGGTACAACAAAGCTTGCAAAATTTAAGAGACCTACAATGCTCTGTACTTCTCTTAAAGTGACTTTTCCTTTTATGAGAGCTTGACTTATTTTTCTGACAATGATAACAGTCTTTTCTTTTGGTAGAGTCTTAAGACTGCTCCAGGGTCTCCACAACACGCCCAAATAAATTATACTCCTTTGCGGAATCGTGACAGATTTTTCGTGATTTACTTTCCATCCTAGAAGTTGCAAGGTGCGAACTGTTACTTCTACATGCTCCTGAAGCATACTGGCTTCTTGATGGACAATCAGAAAGTCGTCTAGGTAGACAACAATTCTTATATTTTTCCGTCGCAGGGTCTAGGCCACCCAATTCGTTAGAATGGAAAATGTCTTTGGAGCTGTGCTTAGACCGAATGGCAGGCAAGTCATTTCCAGTAATTTTTGGTCGTATATGAGACGAAGAAAGCGTCTGTGTGACTCGTGTATACTCAGGTGGAAGTATGCCTGTGAAAGATCCACTTTGCACATCCAATCTCTTGGTTGAATGAAATCGGGGATGCGATACATGTTTATGAGATGAAATGGATCGGCAATTACAAACTGATTGAGGGATTTTAAATTGAAAATCGGACGGGAAGTTCCGTCGCTCTTCGGAACCAGAAAAAGAGGGGAAATAAAACTCGGGGACGGTTGAACTACTTTTAGAATGCCCTGGGTTTTCATTTTGCCTATTATTGCCGTCATTTCCTTTGAGATTGGATTGTGAAATGGGCGTAACTTTAAATTGGGGAATATAAGAGGCGGTCTTTGAGTGAATGGGATGCGATACCCTTGGATCATTTTCAAGATTATTTGTGGTGCTCCCATTCTCTCCCATTGTCTGTAGTATTGCGACAACTGACCTGCCTGAAATAGATTCGAGTCAATGCCGTTTGGAGCCTCTTTGTCCTGGAGGGGAGTAAGATCGCCCTCGTTGACCTCTTTGGGAACGCCGGTTGGGCCGCGAGCCACGGTTGTGAAAGGCACCTCTTCCTGATGGTCTGTGCTGGAATCCTCTGTTCGGTTTATTGTGCTGATAATGTCCACCCCGCGAGGATGGATTGTCATGGTGCATGGCGGGTATGCTAGACTCATGCTGAGCACAACGAGTGCCACGCGATGGCAACTCTGTATTATTGTTGTAATACCCCCGCGAGGGGTAGTGTCTTACCTTATTTGGCTTCGCCTGAGAAGATCTGTCAGACTTTTGAGGCAAAAAAGCTTTTCGCATTCCACCGACTTTTTCTATTGTTGTGGTAAATGAGTCGGGGTTAAATATGGGCGTGTGTGAAGGAGGAATCTTGTTAAGGGCAGCCTTCACTAAAGGATCTCGGACCTGACTTGTAATAGCCTCTCTCCTCATTTCAATTGCCTCAGCTCTATGGCCACACACGAGTTACAAAAGATCAGTGGAGATTTTATGAAAGTCTCCATTTAAAAATAATTCCTCGACTTTGTTGCTCAAATTATCAATGTTTCCCTCTGGTGTCATTGCCCATGTGAGAAGGCTTCCTTCTGTTTCAGTAAACAGTATGTATAATGGCAGCATAGGATTTGTCAGTATATGCCAGGTGACGCAAGGTATCATATATTTTCATCTCATCGTTTGTTTCCAAGTCTATGAAACCTGGAGTATGGGTGTAAAGTTTCTGCGTTTCAGCATATCGGACCTCTGCCCATGAGCTGCTATAAAACGCTGCACGTCAACCAACATTTTCAAAAAGTTGTCGGGCGTCTTAGGGATAGACGGTTCTTTCAATTTTGTTTCGATATCAAACGTGAAATTAGGATTGGAATTTTCTACCTGATTTGTCTCAGAATAATTCCTCGTGTCTTGGTAAAGATCACCGCTTATTGCAGAGCAAAGCGAAATATTATCGTGATAATTTGTATCACAGTTCATATTGTCATCAATATATTTGCGAAGCTCACCCATTTCCTTATACAGTTTGTCCAGCACCTGGCTTGTTTTGTGGCCGCGCTTGTTCTTGCGGCGGCAGCGGCGCTGCGCTCGCTTTTGAACTCGAAGACGTCCTGGACGAGGAGCTGCTGCTGCGAGCTCGCTTGCGTTGCCCGCTAAGACCAGCTACAGCTCTCGAAACATGGGATACCACTTCCTCCTGATCCATTTTTAGTTGCTTTCCACAAGAGAACCAGGCCCTCGCTTACGAATGGGGCACTGATGGTTGTAACACTGCACAAATCTTTCACACTTTGTTTTTACTGATGATTTACGCAGCAGAATTTGCTGCTTCTACGACGGGAACCAAAACGCCAATGATAAAAATGAGCACTCCGCCATTTACGAAAACTACAATGGCGCCATCTGCCAGGCGACGAAAGCCCGCGCAAATCCAAACCGGAAACATACGAGGTAAAATCGAGTAGAAAATGGATAAAATCGACGGGAAACGGATATGCCTATCTCAAATATCTCTCAAATATTTAAGCTAAGCTTAGAATTACGGTCAAGTGATTTAATAGCAAGTAATGTCGTCTCAGATGGCCGTCAATTTGCTCTAACAATAAATATTTGTTTTACCAACAGCACGGACCTGCCTAAAAGAAGTACACTAGAATCGTTCTACCAGGGTTTCGAGAGGAACAACCTGCTGATACAGGATGTGTTTGTTTCCTTCGGAGAGTCAGGCGACGGCTTTTATATACAGCACAATTATATTGCGTGGTGAGTTGAAATAATAATTCTATAGCACTCTGAGGACTCTAGGCTTGAATTCCTCGCCGGATTGAGGATTATTGGTTATATATAACTCTAGAATCTCTCGTTTTTGCTATAGTTTTTTTTTTATCGAAAAATGGAGTAAAGTGGTAGTCAAAACCTAACTCTGCCTCAGCCAAGCCTTAAAGGAAAAGTCTATGTTTTTCTACTGTAAAAGTATTTGCAAACTTTTTATCTGAGGCAACCAGTTCTAAATTCAAATCATAATAACTACAACACTTCTTGATAATTATCATGATAATTTTTGCATAGTTATCGCCAGCATTTCTAGGGCTGTAAATTTTATTGATGTATTATATTTATGTGGGACGGTAATGCGTATTTTCGCGAACGCCATTGCGCATTGGACGGTTGACTTGATAAGGGGGAAACCCTAGGTAAGTTGACACTTCATGCGTTCGGAATAGTGCGGATACATGTGAGTGCGCTTTATGTTTCAGTTCACAATCGCGAGGTTATTTTTTGTTTTATCGATTAAGTATTCAACTGTTATTATGACGATAATTATCCAAATGTTATTATCACGATAATTATCCTTTCGAACCCGGACGTCAACTCTATATTTACATACAACTGTGTCTCTGCCAGCCATTACAGAATAAAGCGTGACATTATATATCTTTATACCGTTCTAAAACACGTAGACTTCACTCCCCAACATTGGCTTTGATCACAACTGTTCTCAATCTCTGGGTTTCTCACAATGTTCCGAACTCACTCCTGTGACTTTATGCTGAGTCAGGGCCCTTTTGCTGTCGCAATATAAGCACATATATGTGGGTATTTTTGAATGTTTTAGTTTTATTGTATTTTGTTTTATGTATTACTTTTATACTTATTTGTGTGTCTTGGTGCTGATACAGCAGGTAACCGCGATACAGGCTCTGCCTCTGTGGGGCCACAGTTAATTCTTCTGTCCCCCAGGGCGTTCACCCTCGGCTACGGCGAGCCGCCCACCGAGGGTTTCTCTCTGTTCGTGGTGCTGGTCATCAGCGTCGGGCTCGGCGTGCCGGCGCTGCTGGCTCTGTCGGGCGCGGCGGTGCTGCTCGTGAGGAGGTCGCGACAGAGCCACGCGCCGACAAGGTTCGAGAATGAGTGACGAGCAAGCGGCTCTGCGGGTGTTGAACTGATGAGGTACTGAGTATGCGAGGGCTGTGGGTGTATCGCGTCCCGTGGTTTTTTGAGCTACGATCGAATTAGTAAGCGGAATAAACAGTCAGTGACTTCTAAGTTAGAACAATATTATCATAGATAATTTCATCAGGACTCGCTTACCTTTTCGGTCTGACAATTATTCGTGCTGGTTATCTTGAGAAAAACTAGCCTTTGTATCCGAGATTATGTGTGTTTTTGTTTGTACCGAAAAGTAAAACCTGGCTAATTACTCTGTGGGTGATGTGACTGAGTAGTACTGTGAGAGATTATGGTACTGAATACTGAACTCTCGCTCACACGGTGCGGTAACATAAGCCTAATGGACCAAACTATAAGTTGACGTGACGTTTATTTTATTGTATTCTAGATAAGCGTCACAGACAGCTCACTGCGATTACTTACTCGATGCGTAAATGTCCATGACGCTTTTGAAGTTTCGACGGTATCCGCACGTACACGGTAAATAAGGTATATACAGTTTCAATCTCCCTTTCCTTTTCCAGGAGAAACAAGAAAAGGGATACTGAGGCATACTTATAGCTCTGTCCCTAATCTCGGAACTTCAAATCGGATAATGGCAGTTTAAATTACAGCTTCATTTTGTGGGGTTGTTGTGAATCAATAAAATCGATAGGGAACTGATCACATTGTATGTGATAATTGTTTTTTACCGGAGCACATACAGTATTTAGATTGTGATGTTATTTACAGATGTAGTGAATTGTATTGTAGTGGTATAATGAGGGGATTAGCATATCGGGAAGTTAAGATCGTGACTGTTATATATAGCTAAAATAGTTTACTTTACAGTGGATGGCATATGATATACTTGGCTGATTAAAAAGGCAAAATAAGTTCAATAACTGCATGAAGTCTTACACGTCATGGCGTCTAGTACGAAGATGATGTTCATCCGATCCGTGGGCTTATTACCTATAATTCAGCAATCAGCAGCTATTGCGCAGCGATCGCGCATTCATCGCGCGGTCGTCTGCAATGTGTCATACCGAATTCGTATTATCTAAAGTGATCGCTCGCTAATTGTTTGCTTTCTGCCAGTGTTGCCGCCAGGGCAATCTAGTTTGTGGCTACATAAAAAAAGTAAGCAGTTTTGTAAGAAACAAACATTTTTGAAATGTGGCTATAAGTGGCTAATCTTTGCAGACTTTCATATTCTATGACTATTGATAATATAATATTATTATCATAAACAATGATATCGTTTCGATAAATTATTATTTTTTGGCTAAAACCGTTGAAAATGCTCTAGATCTAGCCACAAAGTGGCTAAAAGGGCAACACTGCTTTCTGCTACTTGCAACAACAATGCCCTTTTTAGTAATGCGATTGCTCGCTAGAGGCAGCACCGTTGACCGCTGGCTACACTCCGCTATTGTCACTTTTGACAGCAGAAATTGCGCATTTTTTGTCGATTGCTTACTGTTTGCAAGATACGGGCTTATTACCTATAATTCAGCAATCAGCAGCTATTGCGCAGCGATCGCGCATTCATCGCGCGGTCGTCTGCAATGTGTCATACCGAATTCGTATTATCTAAAGTGATCGCTCGCTAATTGTTTGCTTTCTGCCAGTGTTGCCGCTAGGGCTATCTAGTTTGTGGCTACATAAAAAAAGTAAGCAGTTTTGTAAGAAACAAACATTTTTGAAATGTGGCTAGAAGTGGCTAATCTTTGCAGACTTTCATATTCTATGACTATTGATAATATAATATTATTATCATAAACAATGATATCGTTTCGATAAATTATTATTTTTTGGCTAAAACCGTTGAAAATGCTCTAGATCTAGCCACAAAGTGGCTAAAAGGGCAACACTGCTTTCTGCTACTTGCAACAACAATGCCCTTTTTAGTAATGCGATTGCTCGCTAGAGGCAGCACCGTTGACCGCTGGCTACACTCCGCTATTGTCACTTTTGACAGCAGAAATTGCGCATTTTTTGTCGATTGCTTACTGTTTGCAAGATACGTAATAACCCCGCCGGTCATTTGACATACAATTTACATTAATTTATGTGGTTGAATAGAACTATCAAGTAAGCTATGTACATGTTGCAGTTGGTTGGTTAAATCAGACACTTAACTGAATCTCTAGACCGTTAGTTAAATACCGACGTTTAACCAAGTCACTAGCATTTTGATTTAAATAAAGCATCGTCGAAAACGTTAAACAATCTGTCTTACCGAAAGCCGGCGTGTTGGAAAACAAGATGGCGTCACGACAACAACTATTTTGCATAGCTTATGTCAGGGCAAAACATTGCGGTAGCTTAGATGAAGGGTAAAGGGGGTGAGCGAAGCGAAGCCCCATTTATCCTTCGTGTTAGATTGAACATGTAAGAACAACAAAAAATACTGAAAACATACACTTAAGTACAAATAAAAAAATATTTATATTGTATATGTCTTGTTGCCTAGGAACGTTTATACAACTCGTTAAACGTTTCGTTCACTCACTTGTCTGACGGAATTTTAGTGACTTGGTCAAACATCGGCATTTAATTAACGGTCTAGAGAGTTAGTTAAATGTCTGATTTAACCAACTGTCTGCGACAAACACACAGACCTAATTGCAGAATCGATTTTTAAATTGTAATAGTGTATAAGTTCCTTTTTTTGTTTTTTGTTAATACATGTCTCTTATTTCTGAGTACATGTTCATGTCTGACGTTACGGACATTGCGTTTAAAGGGGCTTTGAAATTTAATGATAATATCTGTAACCTGCTGTTAGTTAAATAGATCTCATCGGCATACAACAACATAAATATAAACATTTGAATTAGTTGCAACGAATATTCGTTATGCAGCCGGCCGGTTATTGTACTCTGCGAATATTCGTTATGCAGCCGGCCGGTTATTGTACTCTGCGAATATTCGTTATGCAGCCGGCCAGTTATTGTACTCTGCGAATATTCTATAATTGGTGAGTTAGTTCCGTTACTGAACAATCTTGCTCATTGACCATGAACATTGGCCAGCGATTTTCAACCTTAAGTTTTGTTAATATAGTTCAAAAATGAATAATTGTTCGTATGGAGACTGTTTGTGAGAGTGAGGGGGAAGAGACAACTCTGACATTGATGTTTCGTCATCGAATGAGATGGGTCAAATTAATTGGTTGTATGGGAAAAAAAACGTTTGTTGTATGGGAGCCCCTTAAATATTTATTGTATTTTACAACAACTTACATCCGTGGTTTGGATTGAAAAGTGGATGAGAATGAGGGGTGACAAACTAATGGCTGAAAGTGGTGCCTATTTGTTCGGTCATCAACCAAACCATGAAACATCGATCCTAGAATATGTAACAAATAAAACATAGTATACCTCAATATGTAATCCCATTTTTTAGACTTGGCGCCCTAAAATTATTTCAACTTCTTACTCTAATGTATCATTATTACTTAATTGCAGGGATATTTTGTCGTAAACTATTGTAAATTCATTCGTTCATCAATCACCGTACATTCTTAGAAACAAATCATAACCATTCACCTCTTCTTTCCTGAATAAACCTATACTTAGTTCATTCGACCCAATGTGTCATTGGAATACTTATATAAATTATTATGTATTTTGTCCTCACAGAAATAGTGCGTAGTCACGAAATTGATGAACTGCCAATAATATGATTATGAACAATCCGTATCTTGTGCACTTAATTTTTAACTAGCAAGTTCCTGTTGTGTCCTCGTAGTAAATGTTTAGTGGTATATGACGTGAAACATGTCTGCAAATTAAGGATAATTATCTCAATCAAATTGAACCGCACTGTGCCTACAGAAACTAAAAATATCAAAAAAAACCGCTTATAAGTATAGTTTTGTCAAAAGTATATCGTCGCCTTAGTGGTGAAGCGAGCTATGCCACACTTGAGTGGTTCCGAGTTATGGCCAATTTTAAAAAAGAAGTGCAAGCAAAAAAATATTTTTTGTTTTATCTCCTCTATTAATGTCCAGATTTCGTAATTTTTTTGTGGGGAGGTAATAATTATGTGTTGCAATTAATTAAGTTCGATTAAAGTGCGCTCATATAATAATTTTTGAAGTTATGGCAAATTTTGCGGTTAGCTCTTTTCACCACAAATAATAAAAAAAACAAAATGGACAATTCAGGATAGTGAATGAATCTATCCCTCTTACTAAGCATTCACCACCAAAAAAAAATTCAAGTTTTGTTTGAAAGAGCAACGTTTGTGAAGAGAGTTTATCGAATTTATTTCTTTTGTCTTTTGTATTAGTCAATCTATTGTGTCAATAAAAATTGTCTCAATTTATTTACAGTGTTGAAAGGACCTATATGGTAAGATAATAATGAACAACAGATATTTAGGCAAGTTTTTATTTAGTACACACATTAATACAAGTTTTAATAATGAAATCAGACGGAGGCGAAAACTAATAATGGCCAGAAGTTGAAGGTCTGCTTTAATCTCAGACCTTCAACTTTTGTCTTGTCCGACGAGACAGGATCTTGAAGGTCTGAGTTAAATATTAACTCAGATCATCAACTTCTGACTCGTCTGATGCACTATCATTCATTATTGAGGACTGTAAACTTTTCATGTAGAAATGATGGTAGGCAGACGGAATAGTTCCATTTGTGCAGAGTTGCTGCAGGTCTTCCAGTTTTTTTTTCTCAATTGGTAACTGGTTCTTGTAAAGAGGAAGTACTACATCAGCCGCTGCTTGAACTTTTCTGGTAGTTCTTCGGATGGATAGTTTTTTGAACTCAAGTTGGCTTAACTGTGTTTTGTAATATATAGCTGTGTCGTCGTTTTTCCGGTATTGTAACCACTTTACTTTCAACCATCTCATTACTTCTCCATCGTCTGCTTTATTTTTATTTGTTATTTGTTTTTGGCTGTAGGATTTGAAATCCAGAAACTGCTTATAATGCATTTCATTCACTTTGTAAAGTGGTGGTTCGATTTTTGCTGTCCTTGCGACTGTGTACCATCCTTCAGGTACAAAAATGCTTGCATGTTTAGCTCGGCCTTCTATTGTGGAATGAACACTATCACACTCCATGTCGGAATGCCCGGACTCCATGAATTTTTGATTGATTGTTTGTATTGGTAGATCTCGAACAGCCCGCAAAAACATTGCTGACATTATGGAATTGCGATTTTGTCCTGCTGCAGTATCGGAAAAGAATGTTACTTCAGTCACTGCAGGATCCAGATTCGTGAGTAAATTCCAAAGACATGTCGAAACTTCGGATGCGCCTTTTGTGCCATTCGCTTCGTGCCACATATAATTGATGGCTTCCTTGTCAGCTAGATTATAGACAGTAAAATTCAAAGTTTTTAATTTTCGTTTATAATACAGTTGCCCGACTACTAAATGTGGTGTCAGTAATATCTTTTCCATGTCCATTGTATATGCATGGAAAGTTGGATCGTTTTTGGCGCGCTTCTTATCATTTATTTTATGATCACGGGCTTCTAGTTTTCGTGTAAGATGCAGCTCATGTTCAGCTTTAGCCTCTAGTTGCTCATCTACAGACTTGTTATTGAACTGGGTGCAATAATCGCACATGTCTTTCTTTGGTCGATAAAAACCGTAATTAAACTCATTCGTAAAAATATGTATGTAGTAGGAGGAGCTTACTGGTTCCATTTCATGTTCCTTGCAGAATTTTACATAGTCCTGGTACAAACGCATCTCGCTCAAGCCAGAGGGTAGGTATTTTCGCTTGCTACTGCTTCTACAATAATGTGAGTCAGTTACAGGTATAGACCTGATATGGTTTCTAACCCCATCTTTTCTTTCTTCAGAAATACGATTTGGAGCTGGATTTTTGCCACGTTTGTCTTCCTCCACTACACCGCTTGAATCTGACTTTTTCATCGCTGTTTCAACCTTCTTCCCAGAAATATCTAGAGTTGCCAAAAAAAATTTTTTGCATACTCGCTGCTTTTTTCCAGACATTGTTAGAGTGTACGAAAAACTAAATTTTCTTCTGGAATTCTTGTTGTCGTCATTGCTGTGTTGATTAGTACCAGTTTTTGTCCGTAGATAACGCCTTTTTGGTTCATATTTAGTAACACAACTGCTGATAAAGCCCCATCTGGATCTTTCATCGGGGAGGCTTAAATAATCGTCAAATATTTTCTGCCTGTCAGACGAAGAAACTGTTTCTCCACATTTATTATGGCAATGACACTGTACTTGCTGTACTGATCTCCCTCTTACTACATTTCCTTTTTGCGACAAGTGCTCTTTCCCTTCAAGCCTTAGCAGTTTTTGTTTATTTCTTTTCCAAGAAGCTGGGTTGCGTTTACGTTTCCTTGTTAAAATTTTCTCCTGTCTCTGTTCATCTAAATTCAGAGGATCGTGGGCCTCTTCATTCTGAGGAAGCATCGAATGTTGGTTCTCTTTGTTCTGAGAATGGTTAATCTTATTATTTTCAGAGCAGTGGTTCTCTGAATGGCCGGCTTCATCATCTGGTTCATCACTGTCGGAATAGTGCGATGTAGATGTGTCAGGTACATACATAGGATCCGCAACAGAATCTGTATCTGAGAAAGGATCGTCACTGTCCTCGTTATCTGAAGCAAGAAACGTAAATAATTTTAAACCAGAAACTTATGTATAAAAATAACAAAACTTAAATTCTAAACTGAATAACCTCAATAAGATTTAACTAAGGCCGGATCATGCCAATGTTGTATCCAGTATTTTAATAAACTTAGGCCTTTTTATATCTGTGTTATTTATTTATGTTCAATGGCACATCAACTCAAACTAGACTAGTTAAGTGACCATTCTAAGTCTGTGTTAGTTATTCTCATAGTAAGACTTACCGAGTAACACTGTGCCTGGTTTTGGTTGGTTGGTTGGTTGGTGTTCTTCAATCAAATGAAACGGTTGATACTGTGGTACATGTCTCTCTGGTATTTCAGTCTCATGTTCTATAACTGCAGAGCCTGAAGGAATTTGATTCGTTGATCCCAACTGAGATGGTGTAGTCTGTATTTGTTGCTCCTGCACATGAGGTATTTCAATGTCGGATGCAGCTGTAGCTGCAAATAACAACAAACAAATAAGGTGCTGACATAATACCTGGGACATACAAGTACCTGGACCATTTTTTTTACACACACATTGCCATTGATTCTCTGTATTTTGGGTACTAGACAAGAATAATACATTACATATAAATAGACAAATACAATGCTTAGACAGATAAACAACCATGACTACGGAACAAACATCACACAAATATTGCTCCTATCAGGACTCGAACCCTGGTCCCCTGGCTTCGAAGGCAGGGTCACTACAGTCTCGGCCATTTGGCTCGTCAATCAACAATGGGTGAGGTTGATAGACCACTTGGATGACGGATATCACATTTAGTGTCTAAGCTTCTTAATTTTATTAAGTAGCTTAACTAGTTTATTAAATATATGTAAATAGTAAGAATCTATAAGACTTACGGGGTAACACTGAGCCTGGTTGATGTTCTTCAATGAAATGGAACGGTTGAGACTCTGGTACATGTCTCTCTGGTATTTCAGTCTCATGGTCTACAACTGCAGAGCCTGAAAGAATTTGATGTGTTGATCCCATCTGAGACGGTCCAGACTTCATTTCTTGCTCCTGCACATTAGCTATTTCGATGTCATCTGTAGCTGCAAATATAACGAAAAATACTGACATTATAAAAACGGGTTAGGTAGGACGATGGATACTAAAATTCTAACACTGTTGTTGGTCGAAAAATATGAACAGTGTAAACTAAATATGTACTTACTTGCAAGTATAATGCGATTCTCCCAGTTTTTTCCCAAAACATTTGTCATCAGCTTTGTAATACGCTGTCCTTTCAGCGGCATGTCTGATGGGGTTTAGTTTACTCACTTTACTAATGATAACACAAACAATAATACTCTGCTTAGTCAGCAATAGAAGCAGCAAAATAACTGTAATTTCGCTTTAAATAAAATAACCACGCTCGGACGCGCGAGAATCACAAAATGCGGCAAACGAAATGTCAGCTGTCAAAGAAATGTCATAAAGGGCGCTATTCCATTCAAATGTGTTGCCAGAAATAGCTCGTCGGTAAGAGGTTAAAAAGTCTATGTGGCGTAACTCTTTTCACCACTTATTTTTGTAGTATTTTTATGACACGAATAAATAGTGGTGAACAAACATATGCAGCTAAAATATAATTCACCACTGGATTTTTTGTTCCTAGTTACATTTAACTCCTTTCACGTCTGAATGAAAAATCAACTTCTAGTTGAGCTATCACTTAGATCTCTTCACCACTAGAATCTCCGTTTAACGCTGAGTAAGGTGGTGTTCTTAACTCAATTCGGTCAAAAGTGAGGCTTAGCTCTCTTCACCACTAAGGCGACGATATGTACCTACTCTTAGTTTGTAATATGTTGCGTAATCTAAGAATGAAATAAAAAAATTGCTAAACATGGATGGTCTATTTTCATAATCAATAGTATGTAATTAAAGAACTTTAAAATAGCCAATATCGTGGGTTAATTTCACGTCATTATTTATATATCTAATCTTAGTTTAGAGAGTTTAGCGATTTTTTATATTTTCGTAAATTATTATCAATTGTTTTTTTAGTATTTTAATTTCGATGTGATATTAATTTTGACTTTTAATTAAACATTTGTTAAGTATACATAATAGAATAAAAAAATAAATAAAATATAAACTGTGTATTTTGTTCACTGTCTCGGGAAATAAGTGGATTAGGGGAGGGGCGTCGGAAGGGTAATTTATTACTATAGCGGACACAGTGTTCGGAAAACAGATAGTAAGTATCATGTTATATGATCCTATCACGCACTAGTCTTGCATCGGTCATGTACGAAGAACGAATAGGAAACGTTACTGTGCAATGAACGAAAAGAAACGTTTCCCTACGCTAATCGGACATTCGGTCTATTAGGACTATTAGGACATCGCTCCGAGAGCGGGGCGGCGGGCGGGAGGCATTGAGCCATGCCGACTCGCTCTCGCACACACAGACACGGCATTGACATCTTGACTAGAATGACAGTCCTAAGCCTGTTTAAGTATGAAGGGAAATCAAATATTATGTAACTTTTTATTTCTGCTATGCAAACAGACACATAGAATTGTATTAATATGTTAATATTAACAGAGTATAGTATTCCTCAAGTTTGTGCTCTGCACAAGAAGAAAGGATAACCTAATAGCTCCATTTTTTATTCGATCCTACGTCATACATAATAGTACTAATAAAGCTGTTAGATCTTACTGGTACACTGACTGAAATGTCCTAGTACGGAGCGCGCTCTGATGTGATGACCGAGCAGGCATATTTTTTTATTCATAAGATCCAACGTCCTAATAGTCTAGAGCTGTTACAGTCTACTAGTACACTGACTGAAATGTTCTAGTACGGAGCGCTCTCTGATGACCGAGCAGGCACAAGACCATCACGCACTAGCTAGCTAGACTGCCAATCTATACCTTAATCGAATGTAGAGCATTGCTATATCTATATCGTAACGAGTCCGGAACTTAGTTGAGTCGAGCACTTCCCGAAATTGACTACTTTCCCTAAATAGACACTTTCCCTCATTCGACACTTTCCTAAATTCGACACACTATGATTCGGCACATGTAAAATTGGACACTCCCTTCTCTTGACACTTTTTGTTCATGTACATTTCGATACGAAATATAATTGTTCTAGTTTTGTGAGAACTACCTTTCCTTTTTTTCCCTCGATACTAAACTGTCATAAAAAGGGAAGCAAATATAGAAATCTGAGTACGGCAAAATGGTATTTATTTGAATGAAATAAAGTGTTTCTTATCAAATCGGTTCGTTTCGGTTCCATAGTGAAAGTTGATGAGAATAAGTCCCCAAAAACCCTTCAAATAAACATTAACTACACTAGGATAGCCTCTGTCATGGGAACCAGAAACAGCGACGTCCTATAGTTTTTTTTAAATCCCCAGCCGGGGACCGAACCCGGCACCTCTCGCATAGTTAGAGCCACAATCGCAGCGCCACAGAGATAGTTAGCCTTTTTTTTAAACATTTAAAAAAAAACTTCACTTTTCGTTACTCTTGCATTGATTCTGTATAAAACTTGCCATAATCATAAATCATCGAGTTACCTATTTAAGAGCGGGTTAAATTCTTGGTGCAATTGGCTAATAGTGGACATATTTATCATTGATGCGTCTGCCGGTGTGACATACAGCCAGTTAACACAGATTACGCCTAAATAGTGATTTAAATTCTAACGCGAAATACTCATCCCTAGTTGACACTCGCCCGGTCCGAATATCTACCCCTACGTGTAAGCTAGAATCCGCAAAGGTATGCTACTAGAAAACCGATATACCGATTTTGTCTCTTACTTACCCGTATCTAGTTGCGAAAATAAATAAGGTAGTGTAATGGGGAACGAATAATATGTATTTTACAAATACCTACGACACTACTGGACCAGTACAGCAGAAGGGAAAAAATACCCACGACACCACCAGGCTTAGTAGTGTGATGGGGTAGGAGTGTTTGTTAAGGGACAAATGCGCAGTTTAATATCGCCGTTTAATAAAATAATATAATTGTGGTACTAGTAATAGTTTTGCTCGATATTGGTGTAATGAGAATGAAGATAACACATTCGTGCATCTATTGCAATTCCCTGAGT
This sequence comes from Argyresthia goedartella, assembly GCA_949825045.1. Classification (NCBI taxonomy): domain Eukaryota; kingdom Metazoa; phylum Arthropoda; class Insecta; order Lepidoptera; family Argyresthiidae; genus Argyresthia; species Argyresthia goedartella. The sequence goes on from OX463823.1 coordinate 15,992,136, forward strand.
TAACCCTGGGGCTCACCTTTGGCGGATGACCTACTCGCTAGGGCAACCAAACTTTTTTAGCGTAATTCATTCGTCATTTTATCATCTTCCTGAATGTTTCAGGTAGCGGAACTCAATAGTTTTTAAGATATGATTTTTTGAAAATCTGAAAATGCTTTGTAAAATTATGTAACGAAACGCAAATAATATGTTTAAATCTGGTCTGTGGTCAAAATACATTACCTACGTTTCGCTGCACGCATATTTGAAAAGATAATAATTCTCTAAAAAAAGGAGGAAATGTGGAATCGTTTTTTAATAATACCTATTATAAAAAAAACGTTCATTTAACTTGCAAATTATGTTTGTTTAGTTTATTTTACGTCAATCAAAGTTAATTTAGTATTTTTTCGTAAAATATCACTTTTGATTAATAAAAAGTTGTAATTTTTGTTTAAAACGGAACGCATTTTGTTGGGGAGTTGTCCGCGTTGTTGGTTGGGCGGCCAACCAAAATGGCCGCGTTCATGACGCCATTCCGTTTTGTAGTAGTTTCGCGAATGTTCTATTTTCTTGTCCTCCCGATATTTACAAGCAAAAACAACTGGCTAGAGTAGGTTATTGTGGTTACTTTTCAATCGGGTTATAGGTTAGAACATTGAAGAAGCTAAACTGGAGCGGAGCGAAGCGTATGCAAACAAAAACGACTGGCTAGAGTAGGTTATTAGCATTAGCATTAGCATTATGAAGCATTTGTGGAGGAGAAAGGTGTCGATGCAGAAAAATGACCCTTGCGAAGAAAGCAACTAGGCATTTCCGCGGGGGGGGGAGGGGGGAGTAGTTGGGGGGCATCTACCCCCTTCTCAAGGTCAAGGTCAGTCTAAGTTTTGTTTTATCTTAACAACATAACCGCAAAACTTTAAAAAATCATATCTCAGCAACTAGGCATTTCCGCGGGGGGGGGGGGCGTAGTAGGGAAGGCATCTACCCCTCCCCCCTCAAGGTCAAGGTCAGTAGGTCAAGTTCTAAAGTCCTTCCCCGAACTTTATTATAGAGTCGATGTGATGGTGAGAAACGATACTAGTTATAAGCTTAACAGTCATGTTTAATTAAATCTTTTGAAGAGGACTAATTAAGCCCCAAAACAGCCAGTTTCAGCTGATCATCACAATGAGTATCCCCAAACAAATACAGCTTTTCAAGTTAAACAGTCGAGAATCGCGCGCCTGTCAAACCTGAAGTTGGCCCAAGATGGCGCCACAAAAGACCAAAAGGCACTGTCCTCTGCAGTCTCATTCTCCGGGCTGTTCTTCTCCTTATTGACTGGGCTGAAGGTCTGCGACTGTAAATTCTGCGGCGTAAACAGCTGTCTCCGCGAAAGCTTCTTATTCTTACTTGTACTGCCATTTTTAGCGCTGCTCCCGTGATTATTCTTATTGTACTTAGGCGTAGGAGTCGGCGGCGCTTGATTGGTCTGAAACTCCTGTATCTCATTTTGGAGTACTTGTGAGATTTTATTCTTGTTCTTGCTAGCCGTCGCTTCAATGTCGCCCATCGATTTATGGCGAGTTCTTCGGGTGCTATTTGTGAATATTTTAGCGCTTCTTTCGGAGACCCAACGTCTCATGCGCTTCACAAATGGTAGTACCATGAAGAAGGCGTTAGGACTGACGCCCATTTTAACTTTTGGTGTCATATCCTTCTTGTTGCTGGGTAGGTCTGCGAGAGGGAACCATTCACAGGCTTTGATCTCATTCCTTGTCTGTGGCTGGAACTTGGTATCTCTGGGTATGAAGCCGATGATGTAGAGTCGCACCACCTGGTCGTGAATCAGGGCCTCAATGTAGTCATTCTTACTAATGAGCTTGCTGATGTCAAAGCCAGTTTCTTCCAGGACCTGTAATGGTAGGAGAAAGTTCCCTGTTACTATCAATCAATCAATTCTTTATAAATAGTAATGGGAGGAACAGTTGCTTATGTACTTGGACACACTTGGATCCCACCACCATGCTCCTGATAATGTTGTTAAATCCAACGCTGAGGTAGCTCGAGCTTTTAAAACATTCTTAACCAATGTACCCATACTCAGAGCGTCTAAATTCATCTCTATATGAAGCAGAGACTTTGTTAAAAAACAGCACATCAGTAATGTAGATTTTAAAGTTCATCAAACGTATAGATCAATAAACTTAAAAAATACTGAAGACCTGTGGGGTATATCAGTCAAAGTCATTGGTTCAATAATACTAGTTATAGCCCCACGCCTAGCTTATATATTTAATAAATGTGTTGACGATGGAGCTTTCTCAGACCTCATGAAACACAGTAAACTGATACCTCTGTTCAAGTCGGGAGACAAGGGTGATCCTTCAAATTTCAGAAGAATATCTGTTCTTCCAGCACGAAGTTAAATTTTGAAAAGATAATACTCAATCAAATGCTCTCACACTTCAACCGTACAAAATAACTCCACGCCAAGCAATACGGTTTCACTAGGGGAAAATCCACTACGGATGCAGGTACATCTCTTATTTCTCCCTTATATCTCATATTTATTCTGCATGGGAAGCCGCACAGGATGCTATCGGTGTTTTTTGCGATCTGTCGAAGGCATTTGATTGTTTTGATCATGATACGCTACTAATGAAATGAAATCATGACGGAGTTAGAAATAAAGCGTTGGATCTACTAAGATCATACCTAAGCAATAGAATTCAACAGGCAGAAGTCAACGGCGTTAAATCAAAAAATCTAAACGGGAGTAAAAATTGGCGTTCCACAAGGTTCCATATTAGGCCCTTTCTTATTCCTGGTATACCAGGAATATATATATTAACGATCTGCCTTTCATGGTGGAGAATTTGACTTTGAGTGTTGTTTGCTGATGATACTTCACTGGTCAGCAAAATTGAAACAAAAAGAAGATTGTGATGATGTGGAGTATTGTCTTTAACCTTGAATTGGTTCACAGTTAATAATTTATTGTTAAATGCTGGTAAAACCAAATGTATCAAATTCTCACTTTCAAATGTCAGGCAAGTTGAGACCAGTTTGGTGTTGGACAGCACGTTAGAATTAGTATATGAAACGAAGTTTCTTGGAATAACCATTGATAGCAAATTGCAGTGGGGACCCCACATAGATAAATTAGCTGGTAAATTAATTTCTGTGGCTTACGCTGTTAGGGACATCAGACAAAACACGGATGTGGCTACATATAGGCTAGTATATTTTAGTTACTTTCATAATGTCATGTCCTATGGTATCTTGTTGTGGGGGAAAGCAGCGGATTTTCAAACTATTTTTATTTTTTAGAAAAGAGCTATTCGAGCAATTTATAATTTAAAACGCACATACTCCATAAGAGAGCTTTTTAAAGAAATTGACACCTTGAAAGAACCTTACAACATTTTCCAAACAGAGCGATAGCTGTAATATTAACGTAAGAAATAATTACAGACTACTTGCGCCCCGGTTTAGACTCGCGAAGGTTAGCAAATCTTTCAAGGGTCAATGCATTCTCTACAACAAGATACTTCTGGAGATCTTGAAATTACCATTTTAAGCAATTTAAAAACCATGTTAAAGCGACTTTGTCGAAAAAATGTTCAAGATTACTTAAATGACGGGAATGTATGGGGTTAATCTGGCTCAACACTGACCTTGCTGTTAATAATTTTGTAATTATTTATTCCTGCTTATTAATTATGATAATGATATTATAATATTTGTATTAATTAAGCACAAGCAATTTTTAAAGAGATCTAAAAATCAATCTGTGTGAGTTTCTACGCCATGCTTCTCCCACAGTGGTCCAATGTAGAGAAGTGGCAATAAATTACAATTGCTAAGTATATGTAAGTATCTACAGTAATAAAGACATTTGGAATTTGAATTTGCTACACGGTCCTCTTGGGTAGTGCTAACAAGCAACAAATCAACATTAAAATTTCCAGGTTCTTGAAACAGTGCAATCTATAAAACATGTGATACCTTAGTTGTTAGACCGCCTTTAAATAAAGAAATTGTTTTAAACTATCATTAGAAACTTTTAACGCTGGCTGAAGCTATTAGCCTGATATTTACCTTTTCAAACAAAGCTCCACGTCACGCAATTTGATGGAAGAAACATTGTACCCGTGTTTGGTCAGTAAGTGTGGTAGATAACCAACCTCTCTAGCAGCACACTTCCACGGCTCCTCACCCTCATTGACCTTCCCCTTGGGGAAGCCCCAGGAGGCCTTCGTCCAGTAGCTCTGCACCAGCAGCACATGAGTCAGGTCTGAGTCCAGCAGGATGGCTCCGAATGTCGGCACGGTCTGCTTGTACTCGCGCCAGTTGTCCAGGACGGAGTCCAGGCTGCGGACGTGGCTACGGAGGGTTGGGACGTGCTGGAAACGGAAATAGTATTAAGAAGTTCTGAGTATTTGATTCTTTAAAGTTTTGACCACCAGACATTGAATGCAAAATGTGTCACTCAAACACCAAACATGTTTGCTATGCTATGCAAAATACAAATTAATACAAAAAAGGTAAGGTCTCTTGTTATCCTTAATTTGTGATTGATAGCCAGTGGCACGACTTTCAGTTGATGACAAGAGCATCTGTGATGGTCAAAAGCTTAAAAGGAATATTGCTGTGTTATAAGGTATAGTAAAAATACATCTAGCGAAGAGTTGCATCTGATCTATTATTAATTGACCCGGGTCAGATAACCACTCGCCAGTGGGACGTCATTATGAATCCCTCCTCGCAGTCTGGCGGATTCTGCCACACTTCACTGACTTGATTTTTGGGGGTCCTTGTTGGATTCTAATTAGTATTTTACTGATTCTCTTAATAATTGCTGATATCTCTAAATTAAATGCTATTTTCAAATGCTTTACTTTTCCCTTTCAATAAAAATAAAATCTTTTATTTCCGAGTTTGTAGTTTTGTTAACAATTATGTTGATTGCCTTGATTGAGTATGTCTCTCATGTCGGTGTGTAGTACGATATAGGCCTCCACCAATTCTTTCCACTGTTTGTGGTCAGTTGCTACTCTTAGCCAAAGGGGACCCAAGGTCATTTTAATCTCGCCCTCCCATCTTTTCACTTTGCAGTCGCGACTTTTCATGTCATCTCTTGGGTACCATACATATACAATCCTATATGAGAGTTATGTTAATCCTTTGTTTTTACCAAACTACAGTTCGCTTCTACTCAGAACTAAATAAAATACCACCAATCGGCAATTTGATAAAAATGCGTAGGTTATCGAATAAGAGGGCTGCATCATAGCTGGAACGGATGGCCCAAGATTGCACTAAACATAAATCTGTACTGAGCCTGTGTGTGTATGTGTGTGTCTGTGGCACTCCAGCGATCAAACAGGTGAACGGTTTGTCTGTGAGTGGTAGTAGACTTCCCTGCGGTGGTTCTTAGCCATGTTTTATCAAAATCGGTTCAGGGTTTAGAATGTTATCAACTTAATAAAGAAACAAGTCGGCCAAATTTTAGACATTTTTATTTATTTATTGGTCTCAGTTATTGTGACTATTAAAAAATAATAATATTGTTTTGGCGTGTGTAGACTGATCTTCAAGCTATGCCTGTGGGCGGCGCTGCCGGACGACGAAGCTGCCACCGAGGAGCCCGACGAGGCGGACTACGAGGCGTGCCGGCTGCTCGACGAGTTGACAGCTGGCAACGCTACCAGATACTACTTCGGCGTCATCAAGATCATACCCAGCCAGGTGCTCAGCAGTGTCTTAGTGCGCTTTCAGATGAGCATTCAACACTTAATCATTTGGTTTTCTTTTTATTTGCTTCAGTCGGTCAAGGTCAAGAAGGTTAGATAAACAGCTTATTATATACTCGCGACCAATAAACTGGAATCATAACTTCCATGCAATGAACCATGGATTATTGTATATCACCTTTTGCTCCATTTTCCCTCTGGCAGCGAAGCATATGACCAGTCCACCTCCATTTAAGTTGATCGATTCGCAAAAGGATGTCTGTTAACTTAGACTATTTACTCTATAGACGGAGTGTCACTTTCGCGATTGCGTCGAAAAATAAGGCGCACAACAGTGGACCGCCATTCAAACAGTCTGCTTTGAGCTGACATTGGAGACGCACGCGTTGTACAGTTTAACAGGTCATCAAAATTTGATAAAAAATGCCTTGCTGTGCGATTAAAGTGTGAAGAAATTACGAAGGAAGAATAAAAGCAAATCACAAGCCATCATTTCATCGGGAAGTCAACCTAAATTCGTTGTATTTCGTAAAACATTAAGTAAATTTCTTGTTGATTTCACATGATTCACACTTTACGTTTTATTAGTGTTGCCAGTTTTTCAATGCAAAATTTCCCCACAAATTACAACTATGCTCGCACCAAAGTGCTTTGGAACATGAGGTGATAAACTAGCATTGCCTTTTTTCATACGGGGTGGCAAAATCACAGTTGTGACCAAACTCAGTCATACTTCGTAGTTACTAGTCCGATTTGCTTCAAAATCTATATCTAGGAATCCGGTTGGAGTCAACACACAAGTACAACTAAAACATAATAATGTAATAAATGATGTATATGTCACCGGAAAATAATACGATCCGCAAGTTTATAAATTTCCTAGGAAATTTATAAACTTCCTTCTGGATTATATTAGGCTAGGTTAGGTTAGGTTAGGTTATGTTAGGTTAGGTTAGGTTAGGTTAGTATATATAAATATATTTATAAACTTGCGGATTTTTTTTTAGGAAATTTATAAACTTGCGGATCGTATTATTTTCCGGTGACATAATAGGTATATTTCTAAACTATTCCACTCACACTTCATTCAAATAAAGAATGCAAATTAGTCACACTATTACGTACGCGAAAGATGAGATAGGTAAGTTAATCAACAAGGATAAAAAATAGATAGTTTCATACTTAACCGAAATTCTGCTAATATATGATTAAAAATTGTTTAGTTTAAATCCGAGTTAATTTATTTAGTTTATAGAGATAGATAGAATAGATGATCGAAGGTAATCCACCAAATTGTACAGTTTCCCTACTTTTTCCGGTAGTATTCTTTATGTGGCAACTTTTGACACGCACACAGATTAACAGGACGGTCTCGAGCGAAGAATTTCTAACATGTTGACACGCACACTAGCATGCAAAAATTGGCCTGTTTTACCGCACTCATTCATATACTGACGCGGTATCTAGTCTTTGTATATAATCTAAGTCTGTTAATTTTGAACTGCGACTGAAGTCTATATTCCTGACTTTGTTCTTGTGACTGGTGTTTTTGTGACCTGTCCAAGGCATTTGACTGTGTAGACCACGAAACATTGCTCTTAAAGCTAAAACACTATGGCATAAAAGGCAATAGCTCTAAGCTTATGAGATCGTATTTAGAAGGGAGCGTTCAAAAAGCTGACATTAATAGGAGAAAATCGTCGGGTTCTCAGATGAAGATGGGAGTCCCACAGGGATCTATTCTGGGTCCGTTCCTTTTCCTCGTGTATGTAAATGATTTGCCATTCATGGTACAAAACATGTCAGAGATAGTATTATTTGCAGATGACACGTCACGAATTTTTAAAATTAGGAGACAGGAAAATGACTAACAGGAAACAAATAATACTCTCTTGCGAGTACTAGACTGGTTTACTGCCAATATGACGACCCGAATGGCCGAGTCGGCAGTGACCCTGCCTACGAAGCCAAGGGTCCCGGGTTCGAGTCCCGGTGGGGGCAAAATACTTGTTTGATGAGAACAGATGTTTGTACCCTAGTCATGGTTGTTTAACTATCTATGTATAATATTTATCTATATAAGTATGTGTATCGTTTTCTAGTACCCAAGATACAGGGAATCCTAGTTTGGGGCTAGATCAATGTGTGTAAATAGTGTCCAAGGTATTATTATTATAATAAATTGCTTCTGAATTAAAAAAAGACAAAGTGCATAAAATTCACTTTACCTAATGTAAGGCAAGTTGAGAGTAACATTATATTAGGGAAAGACAAACTAAAACTAGTAGATGAAACTGTATTTCTCGGCATCACTATTGATGCCAAACTACAGTGGGTCCCCATATTGTAAAATTAGCACATAGACTTAGCTCCGCAGCATAAGCAGTTAAAAGAATCAGGGAATTGACTGACGTTGCCACTGCTAGGCTTGTATATTTTTAGTTATTTCCATAGCATTATATCGTACGGCATACTAGTATTGGGACGGGCTGCTGACATTGAGACCATATTAATTTTGCAGAAGAGAGTGATCCAATTTATTTATAAGCTATGTAATAGAGAATCTCTGAGAGATTTCTTCAAAGAAACCAACATCCTAACAGTTGCAAGTCAATGTATCTATGAAAACATAATGTATGTGAGGAAAAATATCAGTAGCTTTAAAACCATTGATAGCCGCCACAATGTGCAAACTAGAATCAAACATAAACTTTCTTTTCCAATGTTCAGACTCACAAAAGTTAGCAGTTCTTTTAGGGAACACTGTATACGCTTCTACAATAAAATTCCGCAAGAAATACAAAACTTAACTGAAGCTTGATTCAAAAAATGTATAAAGCACACTTTGTGCACAAAGGCCTACTACAAAATTAATGACTTTTTACAAGACACCGACATCTGGCATTAGACCAGTTCATTACACCCTATATATTATGTACTATGTAATAATTAGGCACCTACTTAATGTTATATTATGCGATTATGTTATGACGTTCATTAAATCTCAATTTTTGTGCTATTATGAATAAAAATCTTTGAACTTGAACTTGAACTCATTAGCTTGTTTGGTATATTGTGACTTCTGGCACTCTTCCAAGCTTTTGTGAGTTGATGGCCTTTCATACTTCTACAAGTAATAGTGCAACTACATACTACTGTCTTTCCGTTGGTTCCTAATTGACATTCAGTGCTTGGTTATCATCTTCATATATATTTTTTTTGGTATATGGATTCTTGTAGTAGTGGGTTGGATTGTCTGTTCTTCAGTTTAGAAATCCACTCTTTACCTTGTTCGCTTAGCTTCTTAATAGCCTTACTAGGCACACTGTCCACGGAGGCGTAGCTTCATAGACGCGTATTCGTCATTATACGCTTGGTGTACGCTTGCTTGCAGCTTACATACAAAACAATGTAACTCTGTCGACGGAGCGGCAACGTCGCGCTCGCGTCGCTGCTCGCAACCTTCGTGACGCCTGCCTGCCGTACTTGCTGTCATACGCCGGGGCATACATGGAGTGAACGCACGTGTTTTTTATTGTAAAAAATGGCGGGAACGGCTGCCAAATTTGTTCAGATAATAGAAAAATATCCGTGTTTGTATAACAATAATCTTGCTGAATATGCTAGAAAAGATTTAACTGAAAAGGCTTGGAGTGAGGTGGCGAAAGAAATACAATGGACGGGTGAGCATTTGTTTTTATTTATTTTATAGTAAAATACATAACATTTATTCACGCGACACGGTACATTCTCCTCGGGCAAAGTAAAGTCCCAATGCTCAAAACGAACAGCCTGTAGCTAAATACCTGAAAAAAAATATGTTATTAGTTCATTTATATTAAATAATAAAAATGTGTTTGTTGCAGTTAATGATTGTAAGGAAAAATGGAAAAATATTAGAAATGGTTTTGTTAGAAGTTTAAAACCGAAGGCTAGTGGATCGGCAACTACAAAAAAAAATACTATTTACATGATGAGATGCAGTTTATATTACCATACGTCAAACCAGTAATTCACATGAATGAAAGAGGAAATTTACCAAATCCTGAACAATCAACTCTAAATCAGGAGACCCCTGCGTGCCCCGAAGAACAGGCATATGTTGGTCCTAACAGGAATATTACAGAAGACACTGAATCGGAAAATTATTCCCATGTTGAGAGGTCGTCATTTCAAAAACCAAAAAAAAGGATTAAACCTGTTAACAACGAAGCTGATAAAGCTTTTGTAGACTGGTTAAAAACAAAAGAAAATAAAATAGATGACCCACGAAAAAGGTTGAGCTTGCTACCCGACATACAAAGTCTTACAGATGAACAAATGAGTGTATTTAGAATTAAAATGTTGATGATTTTGGAAGAAATTAAAAAACCAACGTGTTCAGTTATCCAGCCACAGATAAACCAATTCAGAGTCTATTCGCCGATTTCTTCCGGTAACTCCCACAGTTCACAAACACTAGCATCCACACCTTCTCAATTAAATTATTCTAACGACACACAAGTTTTCTCTGACTATTCACAAACACAAATTACCACATTAAACCCTATTAATTATTCACAAAATATTAATGATTTGGAAGATTTTACAATACAATAAAAGTTCACGGATGCGACATACATGTTATTTTTTTTAAACTGATATTTTGGATGGAAAATATAAACCATTTTGATTAAAATATTGTTTTACTTACAGCAACGTGATTAATATCCTTTCATCTGGACTAACACATTCTCGCATATTGGTATTCTGTTTTTGTAATAATGGTCGTACTATCTGAAGTAAATTTTGATAAGTTGTTTTACTCATCCTATAGAATGAGTGAAATACACTGTCATCTTCTAATAATTATCTTGCCGCTAGGAACAATCTACAGTTGATATTTCTTTCTATATATGGATGGGTCCAATATAATCGTCGTTTTCGTCGTCTTCGAATGTAGTGATAAGCCAAAATAACGTCTTCGTCGTCCGACTGCATTCTCACAAATGATTGACAATGTACGCTTGCAATACGCCTCATGGATAGAGATCAGTACGCTGGGCTGCTTAAGCTGCACGGCGTATTTTGAAGCGTCTATGAAGCTACGCCTCCGTGGACAGTGTGCCTTAGTTACTTAGTTTTACTTTAAACTGTTTTTTCAATTGCCTCTTCAAACATTCTTTTCAATTTTTGTCTTCCCATAAGCATTGCCGTATCTGTTTACTAAGGTTAGATATTCTATAACAATCTTCTTACTGTCCTTGTTGGATCATAATTAGTATTTATCTGGATCTCTTAAGAATTGCTGATATCTCTGAATTAAATGCTATTCTCAAATAAATTCTTTTCTTTACCATTTCAATAGCGCCTTCCATTTAATTTAATTGGAGCTAAAATGTGATATTCCATAAATAGAACCATAAATATTTCTAGATTTATTACTATTTTATAAATAAATCATTAATTGGGTCCCCAGTGTTTGAATTGTCTCCAAACATTTATTTTAGACAAAACTTATTTTTAAAATGGAACAAAAATCTTTTAGCCATCAAAAAATGGGCATACAAATATGACGAAGAGCATGAAATTATTCATTCACTAGTTGATACCCACAACTTCAACTGCATGTTCCTAAGAAGTATCATTTACCAGGTTGATGTAACTCTCCTTCTAGTACAGTCTGGTAAAAAGTATCCTATATGTTAATCTAGCTCAGCAACTATATCTGTGCTAAATTTCATTCTAATCCATTCAGCCGATTTAGTGTGGTTGAGGCACAAACACACAAACATAGCTACTTTCAGATTTATAATATTAGTTGGATTAACTAAAATTTTCCTTCCTCAGCATTTTGTATATATGAAAGAAAGGTATAAAAAAGATGTTACAATGAGCGCAAAATTGTACTTAGAAACTTTTGGCTGAATCCGACAGTCCCAGTGGAGCAAAAACGGAAATTGCAATCATGCTGGCGAGTGGATAAAGTACAAATACCTGAAATATATGTGCTGCAAATTCCCTAATTCCGCATGTATGTAGCTTCTTAGATTCATCTGTACAGTAGTAGTCGAGATAGAACCAGTGTGCCAGCTCAATCTGGAAGCAAATCCTCACGAGGTTGCCGCGATCCTCAGCTGGTAAGTTTATGATGAAACGACTGGAAGGGGATGAACATTATGATGTTATGCTCTTGAGGTTCTAAGAGATGGTTAGGTAAGTTATAAATAATAAAGTAGGGGCTTCCGGCCCCTCGTCAACACTCTAACCAAACTGTATGCCTAGGTCAGGATATGAAGCAAACAAATACCAAAGCAATGAGTGTGGATTCTTTACCTGCAAAGGTCGTCGAGTATATCGATAGGAATGGAATGTTTAATAGTTGGGTTGGAGTGTAGATAAGGGGGCGCCAAGGAAAAAAAAACTTAGAATTTTTTCCGCTTCCGCCCCCTTATCGACACTCTGACCAATAGTTGTTTGTGTTTGTCCAGATGCTGTGTCCATATTAGCGAGGGGTTATTGACAGCTATCGAAAAATATCTCACTCCTAACCTAACGCAAAAACAAATAGGCACAAAAGTAGAGAGAGATGATATAATTTTACATTTGTTGTTGTGTTGACAACTTGACAATGCCGAGGTGAGGTGCACAGACGTAGAATATGCAACGACATATAATCAGCACAGAACACAAATAATATGAGAGGTGTTTAGATTATGACAGGTCCCGGCCCGTCCCGTCCGTCCCCAAGAGTCTGGACTGGACGTGATCCATCCACCTCTAGTATCACGTATAGCGATGGGCGAATCGAGTAAATTTACTCGAGTTACTCGAGCTATACTGCCAACCAGTTAACGTGAGTAGCCTGCCCCCCTAGACAAGTGACATCGCTAAAGATAGCGCAAAGAAAATTAATACTCACAACATTTGGAATCGCTAAGGTGACGTCACCTAGCGAATCCAAATGTCAAATCGCTTAAATAAAAAGTTATCGCTTCGACTCGCTATTCTTAGCGATGTCACTTGTCTACAGACACTGTTCTATCAACTCGAGGCGACTCACTCAACTGACCCAACACAACCGTTCGTTGCATGCATCCGTTTATTCCCAGTAGTACACACCCCTCCGTCAACACTGTGGACGAATGGGACAAAAAATTCTTCTCCGTCAACACTGTTGACGGAGGAGAATTTTTATTCCCAGTAGTTCCCAGTAGTAGTTAGTTGGATGCTGTTCATTGCCTGTTGTCGAACTCAGTGTTGACGATCGGGACAAAAAATTCCCATACGTCAACAGTGTTGACGGAGGACAATATTTATTCCCAGTAGTTCCCAGTAGTAGTTAGTTGGATGCTGTTCATTGCCTGTTGTCGAACTCAGTGTTGATTGTTGTTGTTGTACTTTAGGGTTCTTGTGACGAATAAAGGGTCCATTTCACATTTCAAGATGGCCGCCGCGCCAATTTTCTATTTTGCAATATGGGTATGGTTTTCGAGGTACTTTAGGGTTCTAGTGACGAATAAAGGGTCCATTTTGCATTTCAAGATGGCCGCCGCTTTCGAGGTACTTTAGGGTTCTAGTGACGAATAAAGGGTCCATTTCGCATTTCAAGATGGCCGCCGCGCCAATTTTCTATTTTGCAATATGGGTATGGTTTTCGAGGTACTTTAGGGTTCTAGTGACGAATAAAGGGTCCATTTTGCATTTAAAGATGGCCGCCGCGCCAACTTTCTATTTTGCAAACTTAACGGATGGACTTACATCACACGCCATGAAAACGAAGATCCAGCTGTGAAAAAGTTTAAAGCTTATATGGAGAAGCAATGGCTAAAGGAAAACTTCATACCGGTGTGGAGTGCATTCGGAGAAAAACACAGGACGACAAATTTTCTAGAAGCTTGGCATCACAAATTAAACTCTGCTGTTGTAAAAAAAAGCCCCAATCTGTTGCATTTACTGCACTCGCTCCACGAAGACGCTTCATTTCACACAGTGAGGCGTTGTCAAACACAAGATGTAAGAATTGAGAAATCTCGCCTAAAAGACGAATTTATACAAGATGCTCAAATTGAGCTAACACAGGGCGATTTGACTGTTGGGCATTTCCTTGAAATGTTGCGAAGTTAATTTCTTTTGTTATAAGTCAGTTGATTATCTGTGATACTAAATTATATACCTATTTACTACTAACGAATACTGTTTATTTTTGCTATTTAATAATTATTGTAAATAATTCGATTATCTGTGATACGAAAAATATTTAAGTACCTACTCTTTATATTATTTTAAGCGTTCTGTATCAGATGGGCGCCAAAAAAAACTGTTAAACCGAAATAATTCTTTAATTGTTGTAAAATTTGATGATTACCTTGATAAAAAGTCTGATAATAAAGATATTTATGATATTATTTTTGTGATGTAAATATTCTTTTCTATGATTCCGTGCCCTTTGCCGTCGTAAGACATAAGCACCATTATGCAATAACACGCACCATACGCCATTTTCGGAAACCTACTCTTTCAAAACTCTCGCTAGATGATTTTTATTTCTGATTGATATTGATATTTAATGATTTCCTACAAGTTCTACAAACTAACTAAAGACGCAGTAATTTATGAATTAATATTTAAATACTTTTGCTATTGAGAAGTCTTTGTACAAGTCTGGGGCAGTCATTTTGCAATCTCCTTTGTTGATTACCTGTGATAAAAAGTTATACTATATTTGTGATATTATTTTTGTGGTGTAAAATATGCCTTTGTAAAAGTGATTAGGTACCTACCTCAAAACAGGCATAATAGTTATTTGGAAATCTTAAATAAAGCAGTTTTTAAATCGAACTGATCTTTCATTGAACTTACTTTTTTACTTCTAGGTTCTTATTAAGTACGTGTAAGTAAGTGCGTTAATTACCGGTTGACGATCGAAAAAATGATTAAATGACGATTCAAATAAAAAATTGGTGCGACGGCCATCGGTACAAACTTTATTTGTTAAACATAGGTACAAAAATATAAAAAAAATAAGTACAATAGGATGGTTTTGAATCCATCCTATTGTACTTAGTTTATTATATTTTTGTACCTATGTTTAACAAATAAAGTTTGTACCCTTAATTCAACAACAGACCCGGGCAATTACCGGCCTGTCTCTGTGCTACCAGGCTTGAGGCCAACATAGTGTGACCAGCAGTGCAGTCGCTGCGGACCAAGGCTTGTCTAGTGCTTTACTCAAACAAATGCGAGTATTAAAATAAAGGATCCATTTTGCATTTCAAGTTGGCCGCCGCGCGTAATTTCTATTTTGCAATATGGGTATGACTTTCGAGGTACTTTACAGTTCTAGTGACGAATTAAGGGAACATTTTGAATTTTAAGATGGCTGCAGCGCCAATTTTCTATTTTGCAATATGGGTATGGTTTAAGAGTTCTAGTGACGAATAAAGGGTCCATTTTTTATTTCAAAATTTAATATTTTACACTATTATTATTTAATTCCCACGACACAGGGTATCCTAGGGTGGGGCCAGAAGCAATGTAATTTATTTTTAAAAATACACGGTTATTTTTATATCTTCGTTCATATTTTGGGGATTAATAGTACTCATAATTAAATGTTTCCTTTATTCGTCACAAGAACCCTAAAGTATCTAGAAAACCATACCCAAATTTCAAAATAGAAAATTGGCGCGGTGGCCATCTTGAAATGTGAAATGGACCCTTTATTCGTCACAAGAACCCTAAAGTATCTCGAAAATCATACCCAAATTTCAAAATAGAAAATTGGCGCGGTGGCCATCTTGAAATGTGAAATGGAACCTTTATTCGTCACAAGAACCTAAAGTACCTCGAAAACCATACCCATATTGCAAAATAGAAAATTGGCGCGGCGGCAATCTTAAAATGCAAAATGGACCCTTTATTCGCCACTAGAACCCTAAAGTACCTCGAAAACCATACCCATATTGCAAAATATAAAATTGGCGCGGCGGCCATCTTGAAATGCGAAATGGACCCTTTATTCGTCACTAGAACCCTAAAGTACCTCGAAAACCATACCCATATTGCAAAATAGAAAATTGGCGCGGTGGCCATCTTGAAATGTGAAATGGACCCTTTATTCGTCACAAGAACCCTAAAGTACCTCGAAAACCATACCCATATTGCAAAATAGGAAATTGGCGCGGCGGCCATCTTGAAATGCAAAATGGACCCTTTATTCGTCACTAGAACCCTAAAGTACCTCGAAAACCATACCCATATTGCAAAATAGAAAATTGGCGCGGCGGCCATCTTGAAATGCGAAATGGACCCTTTATTCGTCACTAGAACCCTTAAGTAACTCGAAAACCATACCCATATTGCAAAATAGAAAATTGGCGCGGCGGCCATCTTGAAATGTGAAATGGACCCTTTATTCGTCACAAGAACCCTAAAGTACAACAACAACAATCAACACTGAGTTCGACAACAGGCAATGAACAGCATCCAACTAACTACTACTGGGAATAAAAATTCTCCTCCGTCAACACTGTTGACGTATGGGAATTTTTTGTCCCGATCGTCAACACTGAGTTCGACAACAGGCAATGAACAGCATCCAACTAACTACTACTGGGAACTACTGGGAATAAAAATTCTCCTCCGTCAACAGTGTTGACGGAGAAGAATTTTTTGTCCCATTCGTCCACAGTGTTGACGGAGGGGTGTGTACTACTGGGAATAAACGGCTGCATCGAACTACGCTCAGCGCGGGAGGCAGTTGCTCACGTCCGAAGGAGATATTTGGAACCTACATCCCTTTAGGTCCTCCCGGGTAGTGCTAAGGAGCAACAAGTAAACACTAAAATTTGCAGGTTCTCGAAAGGGAACCTGTCCATCTGTGACATCTAGAAAAACACGTGACATTGGCGAAATTAACCTGGAAGTTAGACCGCCACTAATAAAGAAAGGAAAATATTAAACTGGACATCAAAAATACTGATTTGCACAGCAAATATCAGGGCAAAATGCTGCGTTAGCTTAGGTGAACATAAACTTAAGTACACATGAAATATTTAAAACATAAAAAGTGTTTTTGTTGATCCTTTTTTGCTGCGCAAATCAGTTTTTTTGATGTGCGATTAAATACTAGCCATAAAGAAATAATAATAATACGCTCAGCGCGTGCGAGAGCGAGGCGAGTCGAGCGACTGAATGCTATATCCTACTCGAGTTGAAACTCGGCCGGCGGCGTCGCGGTGGCGCGGCCTGCCTTCGGAAAAGTTCGGTGACGGTCGGTCCGGTGACCGAATACTCTAGACTAGAGAGCCGAAGCGAGCTACGATGCGAGTAGAACTGATATAGCTAAGCTACCGAGCTTTACCGAACATTGTATATGTGTTGTATCTAGAATACCTCAATACTATTGATATACCTAATCAATAGGTAGGTATATTAATTACTTAGTTACTTGATTATTTACTATTAAAACATTTGACAATGCCTACTTATTTCACTCGTCTTAGATTTATTTCTAAGACGAGTGAAATAAGTAGGCATAGTTAATGGTTTCTAAGTAAAATAAACTTGCGTTCATTTTAATTAGTTGTAAGAGTATCAAATACATTTTCACAAAAAAATGAGGGCAAGTTTATTTTACTCGATTTAAATATTCAACATTCTACTTGAGTTTGTGAGCTCGAGTAGTAGGTACTCGTAAATAGTCAGTCTCAGCCTCTCACGAACGAGTTTACTCAAGATGAAAAAACACGACTCGTCCCATCGCTAATCTAATCACGTATACGCGATACGCGATGCGCTCGCCCCGCCCTTACCCAGCGGCGTACTCCTCGATGCGATTCGTGCATCAAGTATTCAGGGGCCGCAACGAGTGTTCGGAATGTTTCGGAAATGTTCGCCGACGCAGGACTCGGGAGTGGAAGTAGGCACAACTGCTACCTAATTTAAAATAATTTATATAGTTGCTGTGCTAATTTATTAAAGCTGCTAAAATAAATGGCTATTGTGCTATTTGCTTAATTGCGAAACTTGCTAATGGTAGGTAACGAAAATTATATTCGCTCTTACCGTTGTAGCTTTTAAAGTGCATTATGTAATGTGTGCCATTTATGTTGGTTATTAGTACTTAATAGTATATTAGTAACATTATAACGATCAAACAGACTTACCCTTCATACTTTACACACGCTTACGACTGTCAGAATTACTACTTCATTTTTTTTTAATTTCTTTATTTAACACAAGTATTACAATTTAATTAAGTTTTTCCACTCACTAAGACCTCTTCTGGTCTATCTGGAGTGGTGAGATCGTTCTTAGTGTAGTAAAGTTTTAATTTATACAAGTATTTCTTATTTTCTATGTAGTTTTTATAAGGTTTTTGGGTAAGTCATTCATAATATCTGGTAACATGTATTCCCATGTCCACATATACATTATTATGCTCAGGTAGTCTATATGCTTTATAGTAAGATAAGTTTCTCATACCAGCTGGTCTGTCCTAAGTCTGTAAGTATTTTATATATTCTTCATTTAGGATGGCAATTTTTTTTTTTGAAGACATTCATTATGTTAGAGTGATTGAATAAGCCAGTATAATTTATTTCCTTTTTATATTTTTCCTTAGTTTTTTTTGTTACCATGAGTTTTAGTAGGATAATTTGTAATTTTTGAATGCCTTCAACATGAACATTTGTAGGTTCTGCCGTAGCTACCTAGGCCATAACTGATGACAGAGTCAGCTAGTGCCATGTATATAAATAGACTTAGATTTTATGGTAATTTATATCTTAACCTAGTGATACTTAACCGGAGCGGACGTGTGTCAGTTTTGCCCAGAATTATTTATTTTATTTGTATAATTTGCGCGGTTTGCTGCTGTTCACACATCGGTACCTCCCGTTTCATCTTGAGGAAAGTCCCATAGACCACGGCGGCCATATTGGGAAGTGTCGGACCTTTCACCAATTGTCGCGACTCTACCGAAGAGCTCCGACCGAGACCGACATCGAGCCGCCCAGAGGATTGTATCAGCTGAGTCACCTCCACTTACCTTATAAACATAGAAAAACTCAGTAGTGTCTCCGTGACTCGAACCTCAACACTTTGGCACTTTAGCCGGCGCTCCTACCAATTGATCCAAGCGGGTCGTGCGGCCGAGCGGCGAAATTGTCTACCACAACCGGGTCGACATCGAGTTTACACATTTTTGCAATAGAGGGCAGCACTTGTAGTTTGAAATGAATTGCGCTAAATGCACTCTGCTCATTAAGCCGGAAGAATGCCTAAAATGTGCTTCGTGCGTAAAAACATTGCACTACCATTGTGCAGAGTATACTGAATTGGAGTTCAAAAAAGTCCTGCCAATGAATAAAACCAAACTTAAGTGTGTACCATGCAAACAGAAGAAATCTCCTGCCAGTCCGGTTGTGATTAGCAATACATCAGCGGATATTCCATCTTCCATCGTTAATATAGATATACAACAAGTAATAAAATGCTTTGAGACCAAACTTGATTAGGTAAAATACTTGTTGAAAGGACTAGAGACGTCGTTCAATAAAAAATCGCAAGAAATGCTGGACAAAATTGAAGGACTGTCTAGTAGAATAATAACTCTGGAGAATAACCTAGCCGATCAGTCACAAATTATGAACAACCTTCAACAAATAAATGATGAGCTTCGGCTTGAAAATCGCACCCTCAGAGACAATTTTGATGACATGGATCAAAGATCGCGAAGCTGCAATATAGAGATTCAAAATATCCCGGAAAAGAAGGGCGAGAACCTGCTCCATGTCGTAGAGACCATTGGCAAGGCAATCGGTGTCCCTATTCCTGTATCCTGCATCACCGACGTCCATAGGGTGGCTCACAACCAACCAACACAGAAGGCAAAAAATATAATCGTGCACTTATCTACAAAAAGACTCCGTGACGACGTGATCGCGGCCGGTCGGACCCGCCGAGGCCTCACTGCATCGCAAGTGCTGAATGCGGCCGCGGGCGGCGCCACCGCGTACTCAACTGTGGCGGGCACTGCGCCCCCACCACCGTCGTCCCGGGTCTACATCAACGAACATCTTACACTCAAGAATAAAATACTGTACTCCAAAGCGCGCACCGTTGCGAACGATAAGAATTACAAATACATCTGGATTAAGAACGCAACAATTCTAGTACGCAAAGAAGACAACAGCCGGGTCATAACTATTCGCAGAGATGAAGATTTAGATAAAGTAGTGTGACTAATTTATTTATATTTAATTTATTTATGTTTAAATTTTCTGTGTGTTGTTAAAATATACCGTCTCACAATCAATGTCATCGCATCTCTTGTAAATTCAATGTTTAAATACATGTTGTTATATTTTCCTGTTCTATACGTATATATTCTACTCTGCAAATCACGCAATCATTCACAACCACTATATATTTTAACTGTTGTTTATGGTGCAACCCATCCACTCATTTTCCATAATGTTATACTCATAAATTTGATATATTATAGTTTACATTATATATTAAAACTCAAACTTAAACAAAACAAATATTTCTTTAAATACATATTGCAATTTTGTGTTATCAATGGTTGACTCAAATATTAGTATTTATTATCAAAACTGTGGTGGGTTGCGTGGTAAGCTTACGGAACTTAGACATAATATACAATGTTCATATTTTGATGTAATTATATTGACAGAAACTTGGCTGTTCAATAGTATTTTTGACTCGGAAATTGTAGACAACAGATATTCGATGTTTCGTCGCGATCGTAACTTGGTTGATTTTAACAAAAAGGACGGTGGAGGTATTGTTATCGCTATCAATAAAAAAATTACTGCATCGCGACACTTTGAACTGGAAGATAAGACTACAGAGGAGTTATTTATAAGTATACCTCTGTGTAAATCTAATACTCTAATGCTATGCGTAACATATATACCTCCCAAAACTAACAAAAATTTATACGTTTCTCATTTCAATAAGCTACAGCACCTATTTATGAACTATCCTACTTATACTTTCTGTGCTATAGGAGACTACAACATACCAGATTTGACTTGGTCCCCCCACTCTACTGGAAATAATTTAGTACCCAATATTAAAACAGAACTTCATAAATCACTTGATAACACCATGGGTTTAATGCAACTCCAACAATACAATAATATTTACAACAACAATAATCGCGTATTAGATCTTATGTTTTCTAATAGTAGCAACTGCGTATGCTCTCCACCATACATTGAGTTATCGCGGCCTAATTACCAACACCACCCCCCGTTAATGTTCACCTTTGAAAATACAAAAACAGTAAAACAAATTCAACCAAAAAAACTGACAAATTTAACTTTAATAAATGTGATTTTAACTATATCAAATCTGAACTGTCATTAATAAATTGGGAAAACGTTTTAAAAAATAAAAAAGTAACTGAAAGTGTTTGTATATTCTACGAAATCTTATTCAAAATTATTAATAAACATGTACCTCTATATAAAACAAAGTCACGAAATTTTCCATCATGGTTTTCTAAAGCATTATCAAGCACATTATCACGTAAAAAAACCGTGTGGAATAAGTGGAAAACTTACCATAATCTATCGGACTATAGAGAATTTTCACTCCTTCGTGAAAGAGTTAAATTACTTTTGAAAGAGGACATACATATATCTCAAAAACCGAGTGTAATATTTCTGAAAACGTTAAACATTTTTGGAAATATGTAGCCTCTCTGAAGAAAAACGAATCGGGATATCCATCTAAAATGTCATTGGATAACAGAACATCTGACAGCCCATCCGAAATAGCTGATATGTTTAATGAATTCTTTAGCTCCGTTTTTGAACCGAATGATACTGATTTAAAATTAAATATTAATATACATGAACTTTATACAAGTTCGGAAGCTGAAAACATCTCTAATCTGCATATTAGTAAATACCGAATTAAAAAAAGGCTTTCAACTCTAGATATATCTAAAGGGCCCGGTCCAGATAAAATAGGTCCAATATTTTTGAAAAACACTGCCGATCTTTTAGTAGATCCACTCTACATAATACTTAACCGCAGTGTTCAAGAAGGATGCTTCCCGGACTTCTGGAAACTAGCATATATCACGCCTCTACACAAATCGGGTTATCGGAATAATATCACCTATTATAGACCCATATCTGTCCTCTCTCTCTACAATACCAAAGATTTTCGAGTCACTGGTTCAGGAATCTCTTTACACGCAAGTAAGACGAAATATTGCTAAACAACAGCACGGATTCATGAAAGACAAGTCCACGATAACTAACTTAGCTTTATACTCGAACTTTCTATTTAAGGCCATGGATGAAGGAGTTCAAGTGGATGTGATATACACGGATTCCCAAAAAGCATTTGACAAAGTGGATCATGTTTTGTTACTCAAGCAGCTAGCATACAATGGCATAACCGGAAACCTTCTTAAGTGGTTTGGGTCTTACTTACGGGACAGATTCCATATGGTTACAATCAATGGATATCATTCCGAAAGAAGATTAGTATCTTCTGGTGTAATTCAGGGCTCAATTTTAGGACCGTCTCCTATACACACTTTTTATTAATAGGATTAACCAATGCTTCCAACATTGTCAGATACTAATGTTCGCCGATGACTTAAAAATCTTTAAAAAAAAATATTCTCTGGAAGATTGTATTAGTTTACAAGAAGACCTTAATAGATTCCACGAGTTTTGTCTAACTAACAAACTTCAACTTGCGCATAATAAATGTAAACAGATAACTTTTACGCGTAATAGGAACAAGATACTCCAATCATACAACATCGGTGGCCAAGAAATGGAGAGGGTTTCCTCAATTCGAGATTTGGGTGTCCTTTTCGATGAAAAACTCATTTTCGACGACCATATAGAGAAAATTTGTACGAAAGCATATCAGATGCTCGGTTTCATATTAAGGGTTAGTAAAAACTTTAATAAGAAACTTACATATATGACACTCTATAAAACCCTAGTAAGATCCCAACTGGAGTATGCTTCTATTGTATGGAATCCCTTTTATGCCGTTTACAGTGACAAACTTGAGAACATACAAAAAAAAGCCCTCAAATCGATACACTATAGACTTACACGTAGCAAAATGAGCTACGAAAACCTCATGTCACTCTATAAAGTACCTAGTTTGGCCTCTAGACGCACAATAACCGACGAATTATTTTTATATAACATATGTAACGACCACTATGATTGTCCGGAGCTTGTCGAAGAAATTAAATACCTTGCCCCACATACAGCAACGCCACGCCGTGTCCCTGTAAACTTTTTTATCTAAATCCAACGCGCACCAATTCCGGTCTTCGTGCGCCGCTACATCGAATTTGCCATACCTATAATGAGAGGTTGCTGTCGATAGACATATTTAGGAGCAAAAAAACATCTTTTAAAAAAGAACTAACAAATCATATGGGTTTGAGTTTAAGGTAGTAAGTATTTTAAAATTATCAAAAAAATATTTTTATCACATTATTTTTATAAATGTATGTTTTAGAGATGAACGTATAAGGTAGTAAGCTTACAATGTAGGTATTTTGTGTTTGTAATTTATGTTTTGTAAAGTTTATTACTGTTGTTTTTCCAAATAAAGTAAAATAAAAATAAAAATCTTAGTATGTGAAATTGACTTATCATAGATCTAAGCTTATTGCACACATGATGTATGTGTGGACTCCAGCTGAGTCTGTCATCTATGATCAGGCCAAGGTACCTATGCGTTTTAACTAAGTCTAAGTGTGCACATTTACATTGTAGATGATTTTGATTGAAGCATTGGTGTTAATGAGCCATGACGTGGGGAGTGATTGTTGTTTTATTATGTGATGAATGTATATGCATTAGTTTGGTTTTATGTGCGTGCTAAACCAACATCATGAGCCCATTTACACAATAATACATAGCTTGTTTGCCTACAAATTTCGGCCTGTTTTATATCGTGGTTAGCTACTAATATGCATGTATCATCGGCAAACTGGTAAACTGAGTTTGCCAGAGGCAATTATAAGGATAGCGATATCTTCGGGAGTAAAGTAAAAGGCTTGAGATTCGCGCAAATACTAGACTAATTTATTATAGGAAATACTAAGCTTATATACAACTTACTACAAATCTACGTGATGAATATAAATATACCTTATCTGTGACGGTCGTCAACTTATCTTAACATAACGTGGAAATATGACTAACATAGTCGACCGGCACAGGTACGCTCCCCTTAAGGGAAAAAAATAAATGAATGTACTTATAACAATGAACAAAAATCTAATTTAGAATCAAACAATAACCTTAAATGAATCAAAAATAACTTTAAAAATGTGTATACCATAACAAACTTATATCAACTGCAATAATAACTAGTAGGATTTTAATAAACATAAATTGGATCTTAATTGTGCATACTTTAACTTAATCTAAAGGTAAATCTTACACGAATTAGAAAAATAAAGGAACTACGGCTATGCGAATTCTACATAAGTTTAAAGAATTACTACTGACTAATCAAACCCAATAAATTAAAAGAACATAGGTTAGTACCTACTACATATCAGAAAAGTAACATAATAATTCAGCGTTAACAGTAAATTACTTAATATTTACCTACAGGCAAATCTTGTATCTAGCCGCACATTACATAAAATAAACTAAAAACTGGAAAACAGAAAAACACTAGGGAAATTGTGCTTCGCGGTTAGTAAACTAACCTAACCTATAACCTGGAAAAGATCCGCAGGAGAGTCGTCTGATGCTGCAGCCACCCATGTTTTTCAGGAATCGATGAGTCAATTTACATCGCACGTCGTTGAAGTTGTAATCACTGTTTGTTTATAATTGCGACCGTACCTACACAAGGATGATTGTGCTGAATCAGCGTCAGCAATAGTCAGCATTAAATCTGTAACCTTGGCTGTAGGCAGTCAATGATCTCGTACGTCATATGTACGTGCGTGCTCTTCACTCTTGAGTGAATATTAAGTTGTCGATTGATGAAAATATAAACGATATAAGAAATACTGCACTATTTTCAAATAACCCTTCCAACACAATTATGAATACGCAATTATACAAGGTACCGTAAATAGACCGAGGACAATATCCAAGTCCGTTATACAAAGAGTGGTGTTAGTCGGCCTTGGTCGGGAAAGTAACTGGACTTGGACAAAAAAAAACTCAGTGAAAGGCTTTCGCTTGATGTCGGGACAATCACTTCCTTGTCGCTTGCAGCGTGACGGATCCCTCCTACACGAGCCTGGCATCATGAGCTAGCGGTACTCCTTCGCTGTGTAACTTTATGTTATAACCAATTTAAAAAAAAATATTCACCTACTTAATAAAAAAACAAAAGTTACCATAGAAAATCTGGACTCATTAACGGAAAAAGGATAAAAAATACAACGCCCAATAAGAGAAATTACGCAAAGATAATCGGGCATTACGTGAATTTGATGAGATTAAACAAACAGAAGGGAAGCGCGTAGGATCAGAACCGACTTTTTTCCTAAGATGCCAGGCGGAAGACAAAGTCTGAGTTAATCCATATATATATATATATGTATCTCTCTTCAGTGATTTGATTATTATTCGTGGGATGTTCTTCCTGGATGATTTCAATATTCGTTGAATAGGTATATCGATGATGTTTCAATACTCTTCTGGGGGCTGGAACGGCTTCCTATGTCTTGAACTTGAAAAGCTGCTTGCTGCGAATGAATTTGCCGACGCGTTCGTTTCTGCTGGTGCGAGCTCTATTTTGATAAATCAGCAGTCAGCTGACTATCGGTTCATTGAAATCTTCAGTTGAAATTATTTATCTTTTGGCTTCTGGTCCGTTTTCAAATCTGGTCCGGTCATGGCTTGCTTGATGTCGTCTTGGTTTGGGTGGGGTCTTGATTATGGAGTTCTGCAGCGTGGTTTGAAATAGGTATGCAAACCGAAGTCGGGGCTCGGCGATCTTGGACGAAGTGCTTCTTGCTTGCACTTCTAAGGTGGCAGCACACGGAGTTTTCTTCGCGGCTGGGTCCATGCTGCTATTAGCGAAGGTTGCTGATGTTCAGAAGTCGGGTCACCGCTTTGCCAGAGGCAATTACAAGGAGAGCGACATCTTCGGGAGTAAAGTAAAAGGCTTGAGATGCGCACAAATATATACAACTTACTACAAAACCACGTGATGAATATAAATATACCTTACTGTGACGGTCGTCAACTTATCTTAACATTACGTGGAAATATGACTAACATAGTCGACCGGCACACTGAGCATTCATTCAACATGTTGCACATGTCATTAACATAGAGAGGTACTCCAAGGGCGCAATAATGGAGCCTTGGACAGTACCCTCCTCTGTTTTGTATTAATCACAAAATGTGTTTTAAATTTTTACGGCTGTAAATCTGTCAAGATGGTAATTTTGAAAAAGTTTAGAAGTGCGCCCTGTATACCATTTTGTTCTAATTTTGTAAATAATGTATGGAAGCTTAATGTATCGAATGCTTTACTAAAGTCTATGAATATGGCTTATACATGTTTTTTATCGTTAAGGTTGTGATTAATTTCGTTAGTGAATTTACATAGGAGTTGCGGTGCACTCTTATTTTTTTGGAAGCCAAATTGTTTTTCATTTATAATATCTCGTTTCTTTTGAGAGCTTCGCGCTCTTTCAATTCACTTAGTTTTGACTGTATGGACATAGACATGTTTTGTAGTAGTGCTCGGTCTGTCAGCTATTATCTGACCAGTAAGTTTAGCTCAACTATCTAAGTTTAGTGCTAAGCAATATTAAACTATATCCTTGTATTAACTGTTTATTATACGTCTCGCGTATCTCTTAATGTTTTAATTTACTAGTAGAAGTAGGTATATATGTCTCAATATAGGCTTGTGTTGTTTCTTTGTAATAATTAACGTAATATGCATAGTTAGGTACTCACTCATGTAACATTCATAAAAATGTAGGTATTAATAATATTGTATTTTATCTGGTTTCGTGTTTCCAGTTAGGTATGTCTGCATTCATAGGAGTCAATTTGTTATAATACTCTGTCGTCAATTAGTGAAAACTTGTAATTGGCTATCAACTGTACATTTTTAGTGTCAAACTGTAAAATTTTAGCTGTAAGTTTTCCATACAAGAAAAAAATAAAAATAAAAAAAATATTGTGATTTTGTATGAATTTGTTAATTTCATCACCAAAGTACCTTTCTATTATTTTATCTATAGATGATAATATTGTGATTGGCCTATAATTATTTGTTTGTGAATAATGACCGTTTTATATATGGGTCTAATGATTCCTATTTTTATTTTATCCGGATAGATTTTATTAATAATTAATTACTGGGACAAAATCTTTACTTATATATTTTATGTCTGTTACTCTAATCCCATCATATCCAGGGCTTTTATTGTCATTTAAATGTTTAATTATTTACACAACCAATCTTTCTGAAACTTTGTTTATTTTCGTAGATTGATCTGGAATCGATTGGTATGATGATTTGCTGAGAGTGGAATATTACAATTTAAGCAAATATTTTTTAACCTGAATCCATCCGCAAAATCATTTGTCAATTGATCGATGTCAGTTAAAAAAAAAATACAACTGTCAACGTGTGCAATCAAATAAAGGTGGACCTTCGTCATAATTTTTGTTTTTATCCAATTTGGGGCCTCAAAATGGATATCACGCCATTATTTAAGGCTTGCGTGAAGACTGTTAAGACAAGGAATAAGGCTTTCGGCATACAAAGCCCTGTAAGTGATGCAAAACAACGAATTTTCAGGACAAAAGCAAAGAATGGTTTCATGTCTACTGCTCAGGAGATTACTGCTCAAATAACCAGGTTGAGGGACTTCCTGCTGCAGCACCGGGATGACTACTTGAGCTTCTTCAACAGTGGAGCCGGGGAGCAAATGTCTGACGCGGATAGGGACCAAATAGACAATGGAGCGCAGAGAATAGTGAACACCTGTTTACATCTGGTCAAAGAGTTTAGAACTGACAACCGCAGAATATCAGTGCCTGCACAGACTCGGGAATATATGGACAATGTTATAGACCTGATCGATAATTACCTAAAATCAGTTTGTAAAATCCACAGTGAGCTAAAAGCTGTACGTGTTAAAAGAGCTCTTGATCTACGAAAGCTATCAAAACTCGAGCTTCCAAAAACCAAATCAGACATTCCTAACCCGTTCATAGGTGAAATAATCAGTGTAGAACAGATTTTAGTAGCTCCCAGTTCTGAAGAGGCTGACCACTTAAGGACAAATATTAACTTGTCAGAAAATGAAGTGGCCGTGTTGGCTGATGAAGAGGAACTTAGCGCAGAGGAACTACAGATGTTTGAATCAGAGAATGTGCAATTGCTAAACGATCTCAACAGTATGACAGAGGAAGTTAAACAGATTGAGAGCAAGGTCCTTCATATTGCAGAGCTACAGGAGATATTTACTGAAAAGGTAATTTATATCTTAATAGATGTTAACTCAGCAATTCAGAGTAGCAGACTACTGAGATCCAGTGCAACCAACATTTTTGAGAATATGCTGTAATTAATATTCTGCCTTTTAATTTTTCAGATTCTCCAGCAAGAGACCGATATAGATCGGATAGCAAACACAGTTGTGGGAGCAACCGAGAATGTAAAGGATGCAAATGAACAAATTAAGCAAGCTATACAAAGAAATGCTGGCCTTCGAGTATATATTCTATTCTTCTTACTGGTCATGTCTTTCACATTGTTGTTCCTAGATTGGTATAATGAATAAATGTTGATTTCTAAAATTATCAACTTAGTTATTATTCATATTTTTTATCCGGCCTAAAATGCAAAATGGTGCAAAGTCCATAAGGGCTAGTAGCTAGCTGGATGTGCACGACATCACGACTTTACAACCAAATAGGTTTGCTAAGTTAGGACAGGAGAATACAAATTCCTTAGCCTTCAAGTCAAGTCTGGTGAAGAGATGAGCTGTCAATGTTTTGAAAAACGGGTCATGCAAGGGTCAGAGGAGTTGATGGCTCAATATTTACGCAAGGATGGATGAATATTAGTTTTACTGAGTATTTATCTGAAATCGAGGCTATAAACTTTTTAGTTAAGTTTTTGAGTTTTGGCTTCTATTGTGTGCACAGAGTAAGTAAACTTTTGTTTATCTGAGATCATGTGTTCCCAACTTGCCATAATAAAAACTTTTTACTTTTGAGCTGGGCATTCATGATCAGTTTACGATGGAACTGACTCCATCAGAGACATGCAATAGATCGGATGAAGCTGTTCGATTTCCCCACTCACTAGCATAAAACTGGTTTTCAGTTCTCGATCAACGAAGGGGTTACGCACTCTGTTGATATACTGCTCAGCAAGCAACCTTTCCCAAGTTAACCTGGTTCGCTGGAAGAGGTATCTTATTAGAGATAAGCTCGCATTTGTACACAATTTTTATGTAACTTGTTTTTCAAATTATTTCTGTGCAATAAAGGAATTATGATGATCACCCAACACTTTTTGTTTGCTTAGGTGTCCTCTACCAGTATTTACAACATTTAGCATGCGCTAGAGCAAAAAATCGAAGAGGCGTTGACAGGGCCCTCTGTTGGATTTTGAAAAACAGCTGCTCCGAGATAATCCATTCTATTATCTACTATCTAATACTTACTAATATATCTAGATAGATAGAGTTCCGTGGTCTAATGGGTTTCGCGCTTGCTTTTCCCATGTATGGGGTGGCAGAGGCACAATTGTGCCCACTTTTAGCCAGTTATTCAATACTCTATTTTGCGTGACAGGTGGCTATGCCATCGCCGCAGCTATCATCGCAAACGCTGCCAATCACAACGTCTAAAACATTTAAAGATCTAATTTCAAATCCAATATTGGATCAGACATGATACCTGTTTTCCTTTAATATAACATAACATAGCGTCACGCCTTTTCCCTACGGGGTGGCAGAGGCACAATTGTGCCCACTTTTAGCCAGTTTATCGTTACTCTATTTTGCAAGACAAGAGGCTAGCCCATCGCCGCAGCAACGGCTAATGAAGGTTTTCCATCACCGTTAAATTGTATACTTAAAGATTGTCTGAGGATTGGAAAATCGGCGGTAACTTGTACGAACTTGATCTATAAGAAGTACAAATTTTAAATTACTAAAATTAGGAAATATAATTGTTGTATTTTTAACCAGAAGCTAATTCACGAAAAGCAGGCGCTGTACCCCACGGGCTATTCAGACGATGAATTGTCAATGTGACCGCTGAAAACCCCTTGTGGTACAACGCAGCGTCGCGCTGTAGCGCTCTGGATTTTCAAGAGGTTCGAAATTCTGAAAAGCCCTTGGGGCACAACGCGGCCCAGTGTTGTACCCCACGGGCACATCGCATATCTTTATTATGATACTGGCAATAACAGCATCAAAACAAAACGACCACAAATCATCGGTGAGAAGTTGTGACTTTGCACCGCACGCGCTTTGTGCGCTAATCAACTTTCTCTTTCACGCCTAGTGCATGTATGGGTCGCAGGTCGCACGCGTTGTACCCCACGGGCTATTCAGACGATGAATTGTCAATGTGTCCGCTGAAAACCTCATGTGGTACAACGCAGCGTCGCGCTGTAGCGCTCTGGATTTTCAAGAGGTTCGAAGTTTTGAAAAGCCCGTGGAGCACAACGCGGCCCAGCGTTGTACCCCACGGGCTTTTCAGAAGACGCGTCCCGGCTACTATCGCTACGTGTGGTAATGGTCGTAAAACCCCTCTATCAACCCGCACTGAGCCAGCGTGTGGAGTATGGCTTAATCTTACTCGTATCCGGTTATAAGCCTGTGCCCCTCGGTGGGGACATTAATGGGGTACATTATCATATTATTATTATTGTATATCAATCTACTACTTTGTTTTTACTACTTAAAGCATATTTTTCTTCTCGGGCGAGTTAATTTGGAAGATCGCTACGTCATTACGGCACTCATAATCATTAGGCAATGTGGTTAATTCGCCCGTAGTAGGTGGGGAACTGGGTAAAATAATACAACGAGAAATTACTGCGCGTTCGGCCATCATCAGTTTACCATCCGATCTGTGATCCGATCACAGTGGTCAAACAGTTTCATTCCCAATTAATAGTAAAAA
Organism: Argyresthia goedartella; assembly: GCA_949825045.1. NCBI lineage: Eukaryota > Metazoa > Arthropoda > Insecta > Lepidoptera > Argyresthiidae > Argyresthia > Argyresthia goedartella. Next base: position 16,023,010 of record OX463823.1, read on the forward strand.
TAAGACTGATCCATCATTTTAAAGGCCTATTACATCCTATAGACTAGAGACGTATATGAAAAACTAAAATGTACCGGATTTTGATGAACAGAACCCGAACAAAATCTTTTCTGACTTCTTCCAACAGAATTCAATAAGAAAGTCAGTGCCAACAACGGTAATCTAAATTTAATGTCTGGGCAACATTTGGTATTCGTAAAAGTAGAGGTAAAAAGTATTCTTGTCTGACCTTTATGAACAAAAAACCTATAACTTTGATATAAAATTTCATGACTATGTTAAAAAATATTCCAAAACTTTCAAGTTGGTTTGTAGAACCACAAAATAAATAGGTACAGAAATCAGTCTACATACCAGCGCGCTCGAGCAACGCACACATAGATACTGCTCACGGACAAGATATCTCAGAGCAGTTCAAACCAGTGCGTGAGTGCGAGCGTGAGTGCCATCCGCTTGACACGCGCGTCTGTTAATGCAAATAATGTAACAATGGAGCAACGAAAAAAAAAATTAATACTGTTCAGTGAACGGTTGTTTAAATTCAACATTAAACTATGAATTGGCGTTTTTTAAGCTACCAGTGGTTTCGGAAAGTAGCTATCTGCCTGTATTTCGATGGTTCGTTTTAACGTTATGTGTATAGAACAGTTAGGTAGGTAGGTAAGGTCCCCGAATAATATATCTAAGATCGATTTAAATAAATAACAGTTGTCTATTTTTAATCAGTATGATAAAATAAGTATTAACAACATTTTTGTTAGATAAATTCACGCCACCTTACTTACGTAAGTTGAAAACATGTTTTTTTGTTTGTGTAGATGTTGTGTTGTTTTTCGTGTCATTTGACAGGTGTAGGTCTAAAACGGACAGAGCAATAGAAATTTTGTAACTCGGTTAGTCCGTTTAGAAGTTATCAGGGATTTTCGATAGTGAAAATTGACAAACGTAAAATTGTGTAGGTATTTTTCTGATCTGTAAACCTTTTGTATTGTGATAGTAGTGTAATGTTTTCATTCTTCTCGTTTCATTCTTCATAATAAATCATACAACTAGATAGGAGCGCCAGTACCACGATAGTTTTTCATGCAAAGGCCGTAGTCAGGCCTCCGTCACTGAATGTACTTGCGCGCTATAATTACCTACCGCCCGCCCGAGCTCTCGAGCAGCCCAGCTATGGCCCGGCTGCCCAAGTCAGTATGGTTGTCGCAAGCCAAGCGCACGCACGTTTTGAACTGTGTTCGTATCGTACGAGTGTCTGCGATGCCTTCTTTTTATGTAGATGGGTGCACATCCAATAACAGAAGGCACAAACACCTCACCTTTTTCCATTTACCTTTCAACGAAGAAAGGTAAGTGATTCTATTACAATTTTTTGTCGTTTCAAAATTATTTTTAATAGGTATTATAGGTAAGGAGGTACTAAGCATTAACTTGCCTTTCAGACACATATTTACATATTTTTGTTACATAGAAACGTCATAAGGTCATTTGGCGCAATTATAGTAGTATTCATCCACGGCGGCGGCGGCGCGTGACGTAGCTGTTTGCATCCTTCTCTTTCATCGGGGCTCTCTGCTGAAGGACAAAGATGCAGATAGCTACGTCACGCGCCGTCGTGGATGACTACTACTATACCTACCTACCAAACTTCCAACCTTAGATTATTTATGTGATGTAAACGTAAATTACAAACAAACACGGGTGATTCGCTTTTATGAGATTTGTAAAATAGTAGGTAGTTTATGCAACTGTCATGTATAATTTTGAAAACAATATGAAAGAAATTCCGGGTAGTACACTTTATGAAATTTTAAATGACATACCTTATGATTCTCCCTGCCCTTGTTTCCCAAAACAATATCTAATAAAACTTTTTATTAGATTTAGGATTTTTTCTACTCTAAAATTTAATAACCGAGAATTTAGAAAGGGTAAGAAATTTATAAAAAAATATGTAAAAATAAAACACATTTAACTTTTAAATATTTTATTTTTATTTTACCTACACACTGACCTGTATAATTTTGTTTTATCTAGATTTATTGCACAATCAACACCTTTTTATTTATTATTTTAAAGCCTCCTATGCCCGCGGCTTCGCTGCGATACCGACAGAAAATAAAGGATATTTATTTATTTTTAAATACTCGTGTTTCAAATAGACGACGACATCGAGATGTATTCGCCGTAAAAAGTTGTGAGATCTTATGTAGAACCTAAGTCGATGTCGATGTCGGCGTGTATTTGAAACATGTATTTTTTATTAGTAATAATTTATTTCCTGTTGGTAGGCAAATCCGCGGGCAGAAGCTACCACCAATTTTAATATTAGAGCTTTCTTGTCTATTTTTTAGATTAAACTTGGTAAATTGATAAAATATGTAGATAAAATTTACCAATTTGGTAAATTTGGAAACTCTAGACCCAGCGGTTTGGGCAGTGCGTTGACTTTGTTTACACAACTTCATCCCCCTTTTCACCCCTTTGGGGGTAGAATTTGAAAAAACGCTGAGAAACGTATTCATTAATTTTGAATCATCAGCCGAAACACAATATTTGAAGATCCTAACCTCAAAACTGATGAACTTTCATACAAACATTCACCCCCTTAGAAATTCACCCACTTAGGGGTGAATTTCAAAAATCGTTCCTTAGTAGATGCCTACACTGTTGAACCCGTGCCTAGGCAAGGTATCTATTTGCAAAATTTCAAGTCTGTAGGACCAGCGGTTTAGGTTGTGCATTGATATATCAGTCAGTCAGGACTTTGAATTTTATATATACGGAGAACAATTTTAAACAACCACCTATAGACAGAACATATTCACAGTTCTTAATAACATAGACACAAAAAGTTATGTTAATTTATTTTTATCGAAGAGGCAGCCCTGCGATTAGTGTGAGATCGCGCGGTGCGAGGCGATCACAACTGTACGCTTGAGCATTTAGGCACATTTTAGCATGCAGCGGTTGCTGACGCGACGGAGTAGGCTATTATAGCAGTAGGTATTGGAATTTTCCTACTGAGTGAAGTATCTGTTACGTAGTAACTATTTAGTAATCTGTGCCGTAGTCGACAACCCTAGAGCGATCGCCGAGCGTAGCTATGAAAAGTGAAGTACATACATGTGGTTGACTTCTGTACCTATTTATTTTGTGGTAGAACTGCAAAAACTTTACACATCAATAGAAAAATTCAAAATTCAAATAATAGAATGAAAACGGTTTGGCAAATCACAAACCGTGAAACTGGCAAAGTTATACCACGGGACAATGATTTCTGCTTAAAGATAAAGATTTCTGCTTCTGGTGATGATGTTGTTAAATCCAACGCTGAGGTAGCTCGAGCTTTTGAAACATTCTTCACCAATGCACCCTTACTCACAACAGAGCGTCTAAATTCGTCTCCATATGAAGCAGAGACTTTGTTAAAAAATAGCACTAGCATCAGTAATTAAATTTTTTCATGTCTAAACATCCTGGGGATACACAATATCCTGGGGATATCCCCAGGATATTGTAAAAACGTATAGATTACTTCACTTAAAAAATACTGAAGACCTGTGGGGTATATCAGTCAAAGTCATTGGTTCAATAATACTTGTGATTGCCCCACACCTAGCTTAATGTGTTGATGATGGAGCTTTCCCAACACAGTAAACTTATACCTCTGTTCAAGTCGGGAGACAAGGGTGATCCGTCAAATTTCAGACCAATATCTGTTCTTCCAGCACTAAGTAATTTTTTTTAAATGATTATACTCAATCAAATGCTCTCACACTTCAACTGACTACGGATGCAGGTATTACCCTTATATCTCATATTTATTCTGCATGGGAAGCCGCACAGGATGCTATCGGTGTTTTTTGCGATCTGTCGAAGGCATTTGATTGTGGTGATCATGATACGCTACTAATGAAATTAAATAATTACGGAGTTAGAAATAAAGAGTTGGATCTACTAAGATCATACCTAAGCAATAGAATTCAAAAGGCAGAAGTCAACGGCGTTAAATCTGATCGGGAGTAAAAATTGGCGTTCCACAAGGTTCCATATTAGGCCCTTTCTTAATCCTGGTATATTTCGTTTCTACTACAACTACAATAAGTGTCCACTGTAGCACAGTACGAGCAACGCCATTCTCCTGAACTCACTCCGAGCAACATGGAATAGGTCGACGTGATCCGAGATAAGGTTTAGAGCGTGTGCGGCGCGTGTGAGCGGCGCCTGCACCAACAGGTTAGTGCGCGCGCGCGGTACCAGCAGCAGCGGCGGCCGGCTCCGGCGGCCCACGTATCCGTCCGGCACGCACACTCGCAGCTCCCCCAGCACTACGGGGTTGCAGACCCTACCTACCAGGACGCTGTGCACATATGTTACCAATGCCAGGTCCCTCCTTACCCTCAGCTCATTGTACCCCACCATTCCTAAAATAAAGAGTGTAGGATTCATTAAAGGATAAAACGGATAAACTCCATACTGCCGCATATACAAATATCGCATAAATTAATTTTGGATGCGTTCCACCTTAAGACGATATTTCGTCTCATGGGGTGCCCAGATGATTGCGTTCGACTCCAGCTGACTCCTAACCAAAGCATTATAGAGACTCACACTAGCTGTAATGTTCGTGAAAGTACGCCCCATGCGAAGGATGAAACCTAGATTCCTAAAGGCCTTTTTGCAGATATTCTCAATACGCTTACTATAGTTGAGGTCAGAAGTCAACTGAACCCCTAGGTTCCTGACGTCATACACTCTCTGTATTTTCTTATCTCCCACTGTGTAGTCTGAGATGATTGGATAGACTCTCTTTGTGAAGGATATAAGAGCGCATTTGGAGACGTTGAACTCCAGTCTATTGTCCGTACTCCACTGAACTACCCGGTCTATGTCTTCCTGCAATCTCTTAGTCTGACGCACTACATATTTGGTAAGAGAGTTTGAGGTCATCCGCAAATAATAAACAACTAGCATTTTTTACCACTTTTGGCAAGTCATTTATCATTATTATTAATTCAATAGGACCCAAATTACTGCCTTGACTTACCCCAGATCTGGTGAAATATGTATCCGATCGATGTCCATTGTATTCAACATATTGTTTTCTATATCTCATGTAACTAATAAAGAACCTCAACAAATTTGGAGTACAACCGATGTCCGATAACTTCTTTAGCAGCACGTCATTATTAACCAAATCGAAGGCCTTTTTGTAGTCAAACTACGCAGCATCTACCTGTCCCCCCCGTCAACTGCTGGGATAACTTGAGACATAAAGTTGAGGAGATTGCTGGTGGTGCTACGAGATGATCGATAGCCATGCTGAGCATCCGCTAGTTGTGGCTCAATCTGAGCTGTGATTGCCCTTTGGATAGCAGATTCCCTAACCTTGGCCGGCGTTGAAAGCACTGCCACTGGCCTATACCCATCTACATTTGCACTGGCAATCGGAACTGGTATTAACCGTGTTACTTTCCACCTATCTGGGAAGACTGCGGCTGTCAGACATTGATTATAAATGTAGCACAACGGTTCAGCTAAAGTCATACGACAATCCCGGATGATATATGCCATCTGGCCCCACCAAGCGTTTTGGTTTTAACCGCCCCAGCGCGCTCCGTACCTCCCCCAGCTGTAGTCGGTCCACCTGCACTCGTGCCGCGCTAGGCTCCGCCTCCGCCATAGCGGCGGTGGCGTCAAGCTTGACGCGTTCTGTACTGTACACCTAGTGAAAGTAATTCGCAAACTCCTCAGCGCACTCCTCCGCTGACAATACTCTTTTATCCTTCACAATTTTTGTGGACACCTATTCCCCTTCATAGATTTTATATAGCTTCAAAATGCCTTTGGGTCTTCTATTAAATGATTTTGTATGCGATTTTTATACTGTTCTTGGGCTAAAAGTATAGAACATTTAACCCTCTATATATGAAAACTTTTCATAATCTACTGTAGATTTGCTAGATTTATATCTTTTATGTAGTTCTCCCTTTAATTTAATGTCGCGAATCAAGTCTTTTGTGTACCACTCAGGATAATTGTACCCAGAGTTTATACATTGTCGCTCTTTTTTTGGAACGCTGACTGCGTTCAAAAATGTTATTCAAAGTGCTATAAAATAAATCGATCGAATAATGGTGTCCAGTCCACCTCTGCTATGGCAGAGTATAGTACAAAAAAATCTGCCTAGTTGAAGTTCCAACCGGTCGGCTCGCTACGAGGTTGTTGGTTACCGTGTTGTGCTAAGTTATTAGTGGATGCGCTCTCGCCCGGCCGGCTACACAGCGACACTGTGACCTCGAGCGGCAGGTGATACACGTCTACCTTCACCATCGGCGAGTCCGCCGCGCGCACGCACACGCTCGAACCTATCCCGCCGAACTTACTCAGTACCAAATCAAGCTGCCGATCGTCGCAATTAGGTACCATGTTGCTCTGAATGAATCCACAATAGGCTACCCAATACTCATAATAACTGGCGGTTTCCTTATTACAGGAATGTAAATTGAAATCCCCCATAACGATGACTTTGCTGTACGCATCACAAAATTGTTCAATTATCCTAAACATAACTATATACTCAGACTCTCTACTCTTCGGTGGGATATAAGTACTACATAATAAGAATATCAATCTGTTTTGTTTGTACACCGCACCGGCAACAAGTTCGAATGTGTGAGTGTCAACATTTACATCTCCCGGCGTTGCGACTCGACACATCTCTAAACGATCTGTGGCCACGAGAAACGCTCCACCGTGCTTTCGTCTGTCCGCTCTATCGCAGCGAAGAATGTGAAATCCTTGCGCAACTATTTCGGCGTCGTTGATATATTCTATACATCCTGTCTCCGAGAATACGAATAAGTCTGCCGTCGAAGCATAGAATCCGGAACGTAGAACCTCAAGTTTAGACCTCAGTCCTCTAGGGTTTTGATAATAATCATGTTTGGTCGTTCTGTTCTTTCGGGTCTCTTCGAAAAAACCATTCCCATTCGCAATACGTTATTCTTACCGCCCAATTTTTATCTTCACATAGTTTGTCATATAAACTTTCTGGAACTGTTATTATAAAAAATGCATACCCTCTCTCTTTTTTGTGTTTTATGCTTTCAACCGTTTCCGCCTTTTCACCGCAGATCTTTTTAACAAATGCTGCCATTGATTCTACTGATATGTCTTTTTTACGTTCCACACATGAAGATATTTTTTCTGCTCCGTCCCTTCAATTTCTGCAGACTGTGTACATCCACCTTGTTTAACTTCTTTTCGAGGGTACCTTTTCTTCGTCCGATTTACCGTTTACCAAGTACCTTCTTGGCTCTCTTGCTTTTCTTCCATGCCGCTGTTGCTGGCAACCATCACCGATAAATCCACCGCTTTCTTGGCCCGACTTTCCTTTGCAGGCACTTGATTGGTTTGCTTTACCATTTTAGCAAATGATGGTCTTACAATAGTTGAAATATCCGTCTGCAAAGCAGTTTCTTTAGTGACCTCCTTCTGCCTATTTAGTATAAGATCTTCCAACTGTTCCGGCGTTTTGCTCAACTGCCCTCATATTTTTGCGAAGGTCCTTCATTTCAATTTCGATCTTCGTAAGCTGTTCCTGAAGACGGTTGAAGTTCTTCTCCTGTAAATCTTGTTCAGACTTCATCTGACCTCCTTCAGAACCCGAAGTATTTCCGCGTTATTACTAAGATTTTCTGTTTCTTCCATCTTACGCAAACCTCGCGGCTGAAAGTTGACGAAACTACTCGGCGTAAAGGTCTTGTTCATCCCCGGTATCGTTTGTCCAAACTTGATTAGTGTTTCCGAATTCCCCACTTTGGGGATACTGCACCTACACGCTGGGCATATCCAGGAACTCTTCTCGTTCTCCCTTAAGTCCTCGAACTGTTCATTGGTCAATCCAAGGCACTTTAGGTGATACAACTTTTTACACCTCTCTTGCGAGCACTCCATAAAAAGTATGTCGTACAATGCCGAATCACACCCATCGCAATTCGTACCCATTAATTTTACGATATTAATAAGTAAGTACAATACTTTATTTAACCGTATACACGTCCGATCAGTCGCGCGTTCGGAGCGTATTATATTAACAATATATATATATATATATATAATACTAGCTGACCCGCTCTCGCTTCGCTGCGGGTAGCTCTACCCCTACTTTACCCTTACCTATCCCTACCCTAACCTACCCCTACCCCTAACCGACCCCTACACAACCCCTACCCCTACCCAACCACTACCCTACCCTACCCTACCCCTGCCCTAACCTACCCCTACCCTACCCTACCCTACCCCTACCCTACCCTACCCTACCCCTACCCTACCCTACCCCTACCCTACCCAACCCCTACCCTACCCCTACCCTACCCATACCCTACCCTACCCATACCCTATCCTACCCTACTTTTAAACCTTCCCTGGTCTACAACAAAAATTTCAAAACCAAAATCAGCTAAATCGGCCCAGCCGTTCTCGAGTTTTAGCAAGACTAACGAACAGCAATTCATTTTTATATATATAGATAGAATATTAACGATCTTCGATTTAATCGAACGATTAACTATATTATATATTAACGATCTGCTTTTTAGGGTGGACAAATTGACTAACATAGTGTTGTTTGCTGAAGATACTTCACTGGTCTTCAAAATTGAAAGACAAAAAGAAGATTTAGATGATGTCAATGGAGTATTATCTTTAACCTTGAATTGGTTCACAGTTAACAATTTATTGTTAAATGCTGGTAAAACTAAATGTATCAAATTCTCACTTCCAAATGTCAGGCAAGTTGGCACCAGTTTAGTGTTAGACAGCAATCCGTTAGAATCAGTAAATGACACGAAGTTTCTTGAAATATCCATTGATACCAAATTGCAGTGGGGACCCCACTTAGAAAAATTGGCTGGTAAGTTAAGTTCTGCGGCTTACGCTGTTAGGAACATCAGACAAAACACGGATGTGGCTACATCTAGGCTAGTATATTTTAGTTACTTTCATAGTGTCATGTCCATTTTTATTTTACAGAAAATAGCTATTCGAGCAATTTATAATTTAAAAGACACAGACTCCTTAGCCTCTTGAATACCATCGGCGTTAGATAACGCCACTTTTATATGTTTATTACCATGGCATAAGGTTCAAAATCGCGACCCGTCCCAACTACCCTCGGTTTTTGAGAGGTTAAGAGAGCTTTTGAACTGTAGCTAGTCAATTTATTTTCGAAAATATAATGTATGTACGCAAGAACCTTACAAAATTTTCCAAACTTAGCGATAGCTGTAATGTTAACCTAAGAAATAATCACAGACTACTTGCGACCCGGGTTAGACTCGCGAAGGCTAGCAATTCTTTCAAGGGTCAATGCATTTTTGCCAATTATAAGGAGAGCGATCTTCGGGAGTAAAGTAAAAGGCTTGAGATGCGCGCAAATACCAGACTATACTAGACTAATTTATTATAGTTAATACTAAGCTTATATACAACTTATCTTAACATTACGTGGAAATAGATATTTCCGCATATCTGTGGCGGGCGTATGTGCCGGCACAGCATTCTCTACTACAACAAGATAGCTATGGAGATCTTGAAATTGCCATTTGAGCAATTTAAAAAGCATGTTAAAGCGACTTTGTCGAAAAAGGGATTCATAATTCATAATTTCTTTATTGCACACAAATCATACAAAAAACAAGAATAACATTACCAATTTGGTAAATTTGGAAACTCTAGACCCAGCGGTTTGGGCAGTGCGTTGACTTTGTTTACACAACTTCATCCCCCTTTTCACCCCTTTGGGGGTAGAATTTGAAAAAACGCTGAGAAACGTATTCATTAATTTTGAATCATCAGCCGAAACACAATATTTGAAGATCCTAACCTCAAAACTGATGAACTTTCATACAAACATTCACCCCCTTAGAAATTCACCCACTTAGGGGTGAATTTCAAAAATCGTTCCTTAGTAGATGCCTACACTGTTGAACCCGTGCCTAGGCAAGGTATCTATTTGCAAAATTTCAAGTCTGTAGGACCAGCGGTTTAGGTTGTGCATTGATATATCAGTCAGTCAGGACTTTGAATTTTATATATACGGAGAACAATTTTAAACAACCACCTATAGACAGAACATATTCACAGTTCTCAATAACATAGACACAAAAAGTTATGTTAATTTATTTTTATCGAAGAGGCAGCCCTGCGATTAGTGTGAGATCGCGCGGTGCGAGGCGATCACAACTGTACGCTTGAGCATTTAGGCACATTTTAGCATGCAGCGGTTGCTGACGCGACGGAGTAGGCTATTATAGCAGTAGGTATTGGAATTTTCCTACTGAGTGAAGTATCTGTTACGTAGTAACTATTTAGTAATCTGTGCCGTAGTCGACAACCCTAGAGCGATCGCCGAGCGTAGCTATGAAAAGTGAAGTACATACATGTGGTTGACTTCTGTACCTATTTATTTTGTGGTAGAACTGCAAAAACTTGACACATCAATAGAAAAATTCAAAATTCAAATAATAGAATGAAAACGGTTTGGCAAATCACAAACCGTGAAACTGGCAAAGTTATACCACGGGACAATGATTTCTGCTTAAAGATAAAGATTTCTGCTTCTGGTGATGATGTTGTTAAATCCAACGCTGAGGTAGCTCGAGCTTTTGAAACATTCTTCACCAATGCACCCTTACTCACAACAGAGCGTCTAAATTCGTCTCCATATGAAGCAGAGACTTTGTTAAAAAATAGCACTAGCATCAGTAATTAAATTTTTTCATGTCTAAACATCCTGGGGATACACAATATCCTGGGGATATCCCCAGGATATTGTAAAAACGTATAGATTACTTCACTTAAAAAATACTGAAGACCTGTGGGGTATATCAGTCAAAGTCATTGGTTCAATAATACTTGTGATTGCCCCACACCTAGCTTAATGTGTTGATGATGGAGCTTTCCCAACACAGTAAACTTATACCTCTGTTCAAGTCGGGAGACAAGGGTGATCCGTCAAATTTCAGACCAATATCTGTTCTTCCAGCACTAAGTAATTTTTTTTAAATGATTATACTCAATCAAATGCTCTCACACTTCAACTGACTACGGATGCAGGTATTACCCTTATATCTCATATTTATTCTGCATGGGAAGCCGCACAGGATGCTATCGGTGTTTTTTGCGATCTGTCGAAGGCATTTGATTGTGGTGATCATGATACGCTACTAATGAAATTAAATCATTACGGAGTTAGAAATAAAGAGTTGGATCTACTAAGATCATACCTAAGCAATAGAATTCAAAAGGCAGAAGTCAACGGCGTTAAATCTGATCGGGAGTAAAAATTGGCGTTCCACAAGGTTCCATATTAGACCCTTTCTTAATCCTGGTATATTTCGTTTCTACTACAACTACAATAAGTGTCCACTGTAGCACAGTACGAGCAACGCCATTCTCCTGAACTCACTCCGAGCAACATGGAATAGGTCGACGTGATCCGAGATAAGGTTTAGAGCGTGTGCGGCGCGTGTGAGCGGCGCCTGCACCAACAGGTTAGTGCGCGCGCGCGGTACCAGCAGCAGCGGCGGCCGGCTCCGGCGGCCCACGTATCCGTCCGGCACGCACACTCGCAGCTCCCCCAGCACTACGGGGTTGCAGACCCTACCTACCAGGACGCTGTGCACATATGTTACCAATGCCAGGTCCCTCCTTACCCTCAGCTCATTGTACCCCACCATTCCTAAAATAAAGAGTGTAGGATTCATTAAAGGATAAAACGGATAAACTCCATACTGCCGCATATACAAATATCGCATAAATTAATTTTGGATGCGTTCCACCTTAAGACGATATTTCGTCTCATGGGGTGCCCAGATGATTGCGTTCGACTCCAGCTGACTCCTAACCAAAGCATTATAGAGACTCACACTAGCTGTAATGTTCGTGAAAGTACGCCCCATGCGAAGGATGAAACCTAGATTCCTAAAGGCCTTTTTGCAGATATTCTCAATACGCTTACTATAGTTGAGGTCAGAAGTCAACTGAACCCCTAGGTTCCTGACGTCATACACTCTCTGTATTTTCTTATCTCCCACTGTGTAGTCTGAGATGATTGGATAGACTCTCTTTGTGAAGGATATAAGAGCGCATTTGGAGACGTTGAACTCCAGTCTATTGTCCGTACTCCACTGAACTACCCGGTCTATGTCTTCCTGCAATCTCTTAGTCTGACGCACTACATATTTGGTAAGAGAGTTTGAGGTCATCCGCAAATAATAAACAACTAGCATTTTTTACCACTTTTGGCAAGTCATTTATCATTATTATTAATTCAATAGGACCCAAATTACTGCCTTGACTTACCCCAGATCTGGTGAAATATGTATCCGATCGATGTCCATTGTATTCAACATATTGTTTTCTATATCTCATGTAACTAATAAAGAACCTCAACAAATTTGGAGTACAACCGATGTCCGATAACTTCTTTAGCAGCACGTCATTATTAACCAAATCGAAGGCCTTTTTGTAGTCAAACTACGCAGCATCTACCTGTCCCCCCCGTCAACTGCTGGGATAACTTGAGACATAAAGTTGAGGAGATTGCTGGTGGTGCTACGAGATGATCGATAGCCATGCTGAGCATCCGCTAGTTGTGGCTCAATCTGAGCTGTGATTGCCCTTTGGATAGCAGATTCCCTAACCTTGGCCGGCGTTGAAAGCACTGCCACTGGCCTATACCCATCTACATTTGCACTGGCAATCGGAACTGGTATTAACCGTGTTACTTTCCACCTATCTGGGAAGACTGCGGCTGTCAGACATTGATTATAAATGTAGCACAACGGTTCAGCTAAAGTCATACGACAATCCCGGATGATATATGCCATCTGGCCCCACCAAGCGTTTTGGTTTTAACCGCCCCAGCGCGCTCCGTACCTCCCCCAGCTGTAGTCGGTCCACCTGCACTCGTGCCGCGCTAGGCTCCGCCTCCGCCATAGCGGCGGTGGCGTCAAGCTTGACGCGTTCTGTACTGTACACCTAGTGAAAGTAATTCGCAAACTCCTCAGCGCACTCCTCCGCTGACAATACTCTTTTATCCTTCACAATTTTTGTGGACACCTATTCCCCTTCATAGATTTTATATAGCTTCAAAATGCCTTTGGGTCTTCTATTAAATGATTTTGTATGCGATTTTTATACTGTTCTTGGGCTAAAAGTATAGAACATTTAACCCTCTATATATGAAAACTTTTCATAATCTACTGTAGATTTGCTAGATTTATATCTTTTATGTAGTTCTCCCTTTAATTTAATGTCGCGAATCAAGTCTTTTGTGTACCACTCAGGATAATTGTACCCAGAGTTTATACATTGTCGCTCTTTTTTTGGAACGCTGACTGCGTTCAAAAATGTTATTCAAAGTGCTATAAAATAAATCGATCGAATAATGGTGTCCAGTCCACCTCTGCTATGGCAGAGTATAGTACAAAAAAATCTGCCTAGTTGAAGTTCCAACCGGTCGGCTCGCTACGAGGTTGTTGGTTACCGTGTTGTGCTAAGTTATTAGTGGATGCGCTCTCGCCCGGCCGGCTACACAGCGACACTGTGACCTCGAGTGGCAGGTGATACACGTCTACCTTCACCATCGGCGAGTCCGCCGCGCGCACGCACACGCTCGAACCTATCCCGCCGAACTTACTCAGTACCAAATCAAGCTGCCGATCGTCGCAATTAGGTACCATGTTGCTCTGAATGAATCCACAATAGGCTACCCAATACTCATAATAACTGGCGGTTTCCTTATTACAGGAATGTAAATTGAAATCCCCCATAACGATGACTTTGCTGTACGCATCACAAAATTGTTCAATTATCCTAAACATAACTATATACTCAGACTCTCTACTCTTCGGTGGGATATAAGTACTACATAATAAGAATATCAATCTGTTTTGTTTGTACACCGCACCGGCAACAAGTTCGAATGTGTGAGTGTCAACATTTACATCTCCCGGCGTTGCGACTCGACACATCTCTAAACGATCTGTGGCCACGAGAAACGCTCCACCGTGCTTTCGTCTGTCCGCTCTATCGCAGCGAAGAATGTGAAATCCTTGCGCAACTATTTCGGCGTCGTTGATATATTCTATACATCCTGTCTCCGAGAATACGAATAAGTCTGCCGTCGAAGCATAGAATCCGGAACGTAGAACCTCAAGTTTAGACCTCAGTCCTCTAGGGTTTTGATAATAATCATGTTTGGTCGTTCTGTTCTTTCGGGTCTCTTCGAAAAAACCATTCCCATTCGCAATACGTTATTCTTACCGCCCAATTTTTATCTTCACATAGTTTGTCATATAAACTTTCTGGAACTGTTATTATAAAAAATGCATACCCTCTCTCTTTTTTGTGTTTTATGCTTTCAACCGTTTCCGCCTTTTCACCGCAGATCTTTTTAACAAATGCTGCCATTGATTCTACTGATATGTCTTTTTTACGTTCCACACATGAAGATATTTTTTCTGCTCCGTCCCTTCAATTTCTGCAGACTGTGTACATCCACCTTGTTTAACTTCTTTTCGAGGGTACCTTTTCTTCGTCCGATTTACCGTTTACCAAGTACCTTCTTGGCTCTCTTGCTTTTCTTCCATGCCGCTGTTGCTGGCAACCATCACCGATAAATCCACCGCTTTCTTGGCCCGACTTTCCTTTGCAGGCACTTGATTGGTTTGCTTTACCATTTTAGCAAATGATGGTCTTACAATAGTTGAAATATCCGTCTGCAAAGCAGTTTCTTTAGTGACCTCCTTCTGCCTATTTAGTATAAGATCTTCCAACTGTTCCGGCGTTTTGCTCAACTGCCCTCATATTTTTGCGAAGGTCCTTCATTTCAATTTCGATCTTCGTAAGCTGTTCCTGAAGACGGTTGAAGTTCTTCTCCTGTAAATCTTGTTCAGACTTCATCTGACCTCCTTCAGAACCCGAAGTATTTCCGCGTTATTACTAAGATTTTCTGTTTCTTCCATCTTACGCAAACCTCGCGGCTGAAAGTTGACGAAACTACTCGGCGTAAAGGTCTTGTTCATCCCCGGTATCGTTTGTCCAAACTTGATTAGTGTTTCCGAATTCCCCACTTTGGGGATACTGCACCTACACGCTGGGCATATCCAGGAACTCTTCTCGTTCTCCCTTAAGTCCTCGAACTGTTCATTGGTCAATCCAAGGCACTTTAGGTGATACAACTTTTTACACCTCTCTTGCGAGCACTCCATAAAAAGTATGTCGTACAATGCCGAATCACACCCATCGCAATTCGTACCCATTAATTTTACGATATTAATAAGTAAGTACAATACTTTATTTAACCGTATACACGTCCGATCAGTCGCGCGTTCGGAGCGTATTATATTAACAATATATATATATATATATATATAATACTAGCTGACCCGCTCTCGCTTCGCTGCGGGTAGCTCTACCCCTACTTTACCCTTACCTATCCCTACCCTAACCTACCCCTACCCCTAACCGACCCCTACACAACCCCTACCCCTACCCAACCACTACCCTACCCTACCCTACCCCTGCCCTAACCTACCCCTACCCTACCCTACCCTACCCCTACCCTACCCTACCCTACCCCTACCCTACCCTACCCCTACCCTACCCAACCCCTACCCTACCCCTACCCTACCCATACCCTACCCTACCCATACCCTATCCTACCCTACTTTTAAACCTTCCCTGGTCTACAACAAAAATTTCAAAACCAAAATCAGCTAAATCGGCCCAGCCGTTCTCGAGTTTTAGCAAGACTAACGAACAGCAATTCATTTTTATATATATAGATAGAATATTAACGATCTTCGATTTAATCGAACGATTAACTATATTATATATTAACGATCTGCTTTTTAGGGTGGACAAATTGACTAACATAGTGTTGTTTGCTGAAGATACTTCACTGGTCTTCAAAATTGAAAGACAAAAAGAAGATTTAGATGATGTCAATGGAGTATTATCTTTAACCTTGAATTGGTTCACAGTTAACAATTTATTGTTAAATGCTGGTAAAACTAAATGTATCAAATTCTCACTTCCAAATGTCAGGCAAGTTGGCACCAGTTTAGTGTTAGACAGCAATCCGTTAGAATCAGTAAATGACACGAAGTTTCTTGAAATATCCATTGATACCAAATTGCAGTGGGGACCCCACTTAGAAAAATTGGCTGGTAAGTTAAGTTCTGCGGCTTACGCTGTTAGGAACATCAGACAAAACACGGATGTGGCTACATCTAGGCTAGTATATTTTAGTTACTTTCATAGTGTCATGTCCATTTTTATTTTACAGAAAATAGCTATTCGAGCAATTTATAATTTAAAAGACACAGACTCCTTAGCCTCTTGAATACCATCGGCGTTAGATAACGCCACTTTTATATGTTTATTACCATGGCATAAGGTTCAAAATCGCGACCCGTCCCAACTACCCTCGGTTTTTGAGAGGTTAAGAGAGCTTTTGAACTGTAGCTAGTCAATTTATTTTCGAAAATATAATGTATGTACGCAAGAACCTTACAAAATTTTCCAAACTTAGCGATAGCTGTAATGTTAACCTAAGAAATAATCACAGACTACTTGCGACCCGGGTTAGACTCGCGAAGGCTAGCAATTCTTTCAAGGGTCAATGCATTTTTGCCAATTATAAGGAGAGCGATCTTCGGGAGTAAAGTAAAAGGCTTGAGATGCGCGCAAATACCAGACTATACTAGACTAATTTATTATAGTTAATACTAAGCTTATATACAACTTACTACAAAACTACGTGATGAATATAAATATACCTTATCTGTGACGGTCGTCAACTTATCTTAACATTACGTGGAAATAGATATTTCCGCATATCTGTGACGGGCGTATGTGCCGGCACAGATACTCCCCCCTTTAGGAAAAAAAATAAATGAATGTACTTATAACAATGAAAAAAATCTAAGTTAGATAACATAAAAAACTTATATCAACTGCAATAATAACTAGTAGTATTTTAATAAACATAAAACCAGATCTTAATTGTGCATACTTTAACTTAATCTATTTTTATATATAAGGAAAGTCATTGTTAAATGAAACTCGTTAGTAATAGCGCATACTTCAACTTAAAAGGTAAATCTTACACGAATTAAAAATAAAGGAACTACGGTTATGCGAATTCTATATAAGTTTAAAGAATTACTTAATATTTACCTACAGGCAAGTCTTGTGTCTGGCCGCACATTACATAAAATAAACTAAAAACTGGAAAACAGAAAAACACTAGGAAAATGGGGCTTCGCGGTTAGTAAACTAACCTAACCTATAACCTGGAAAAGATCCGCAGGAGAGTCGTCTGATGCTGCAGCCGCCCATGTTGTCGATTGATGAAATTTGTGTGCCTAAAAACCTTGGGGATTTGGCAACATAGGGCAAATCTTGTACACCAATCGTTTATATATATATATATATATCTCTCTTCAGTGATTTGATTATTCTTCGTGCGATGTTCTTCCTGGATGATTTCAATATTCGTTGAATTAGGTATATCGATGATGTTTCAATACTCTTCTGCGAGCTGGAACGGCTTCCTATGTCTTGAACTTGAAAAAGCTGCTTGCTGTGAATGAATTTGCCGACGCGTTCGTTTCTGCTGGTGCAAGCTCTATTTTGATAAATCAGCAGTCGGCTGACTATCGGTTCATTATTCTTGCGGTATCTTGAGTTCGATGCGGGAAATCTTCAGTTGAAATTATTTGGTTTCTGGTCCGTTTTCAAATCTGGTCCGGTCATGGCTTGCGATCTTGGACGAAGTGCTATTGCTTGCACTTCTAAGGTGGCAGCACACGGAGTTTTCTTCGCGGCTGGGTCCATGCTGCTATTACCGAAGGTTGCTGATGTTCAGAAGTCGGGTCACCACTTTGCCAGAGGCAATTGTAAGGAGAGCGATCTTCGGGAGTTAAGTAAAAGGCTTGAGATGCGCACAAATACCAGACTATACTAGACTAATTTATTATAGTTAATACTAAGCTTATATACAACTTACTACAAAACTACGTGATGAATATAAATATACCTTATCTGTGACGGTCGTCAACTTATCTTAACATTACGTGGAAATAGATATTTCCGCATATCTGTGGCGGGCGTATGTGCCGGCACAGCATTCTCTACTACAACAAGATAGCTATGGAGATCTTGAAATTGCCATTTGAGCAATTTAAAAAGCATGTTAAAGCGACTTTGTCGAAAAAGGGATTCATAATTCATAATTTCTTTATTGCACACAAATCATACAAAAAACAAGAATAACATAAAAATTGTACAAAGGCGACTTATCTCTAATAAGAGATCTCTTCCAGAAAACCAGGTTAACATGGGAAAAGTTGATGGTTGAGCAAGGGTAGACCTATGTGTACAATATATAAAATAATAAATTATATAATATACTAAATACTTATAATATATAACTACTATTTTATACACTATACTCATACATACTTAGATACATACAACCTACATACATACATAAAACTCTAAAGGGAGAGGTAATGCTTCTTCACACGACTTTTAAAGATATTCAGAGTAGGACTGTCCCTGATGGTACAGGGGAGTGCATTCCACAACCGAATGGCCCGGGCTCTAAACCCGTTCTCGTAGAAAGCGGTGATTACACCATTAGCTGTGGAGTTGTGAGCATGAAAACTGTGTGAGTTCTCCGAGGTCTGCTGGAAGAAAGAAGTTGAAAACTGTCTCGTAGGAAAGTTGGGTAGCGAGGATTACGTAAAATGTTGTAGAGGAAATTGAGGATGTGTGAATCCCGACGAAGACGAATCGGCAGCCAGTTGAAGTGGCTGCCGATGATGATACCCTGTGATGTTGTGACACATGGTCGTATTTGCGCAGCCCGGAGATAAACCGAATCCCGAGATTTTGAAGTCGTTCGAGTTTGTTCAGTAGTTCTTCGTTAGCACTGACCCAGCAGACATTAGCGTAATCGATGAGGGGTAGAATGAGAGATTGAGCAAGAGTGATTTTGGTATGTCGAGGCAAAAAGTACTGAAATCTCCTGAGAGAGTGAAAGGTAGAAAATACTCGGCGATTTACCTCACTGACATGCGATGATCAGGACAACTGGTTGTCGAAGATTAGACCCAGGTTTTTAACTTTATCGCTATATACGATTGTCGTACCATTAAAAGTGACAGGTGGAATGGGATGTTGCTGCAACAAGTTAAGAGAATGTCTGGTACCTATGATCATAGCCTGGGACTTGCTCGGGTTGACCAGAAGCTCAACTTCTTATACCCTCAAGATCAGCGTTGAGTGCGTCCACAGCAGAGTGTGCATCGTTAAGAGAGAAGTGGCGATAAATCTGGAGATCATCAGCGTAAAGATGATATGAGGAGGAGAGGACGTACGAGATGGAGTTAATAAAGATCGAGAATAGAAGAGGAGAAAAAATACCACCTTGAGCGACGCCTGTAAAGAGGTCACACCATTCAGTGGATATCTCTTCCGACCTGATACGCTATTGCCGATCCCTCAAACAAGAGTCGAACCAGCTGGCAAATAAGGAGGAGACGTTCAGAGATCTGAGAAGCTCAACGAGAATGTCAAAATTACAGTTTTACAGTCAGCTTAGAATTTTTTAGTCAATAAAATTTACAAAGGGATATTACAATGTTCAAGATTACTTAAATGATGGGACTGTATGGGGTTAATCTGGCTCAACACAGACCTTGCTGTTAATAATTTTGTGATTATTTATTCCTGGTTATTAATTATGATAATGACATATTTTGTATTAGTTAAGCATAAGCAATTTTTAAAAGAGATCTAAAAATCTATCTGTGGGTGTTTCTACGCCCTTCTGCTTCCACAGTGGTCCAATGTAGAGAAGTGGCAAAAAATGACTATTGCTAAGGATATGTAAATATCTACAGTAATAAAGACATTTGGAAATTTGGAAATCATCGTTAAGTTCCGACCACAGAATATTAATTTGACGTAACGTATATATACGACTGACGGAAAAAACGACGGAACGCGCATACACGGTCAGTTTGTTCAAAACCTGAAGCTGGCTGTAGCTATGATAAACCAGACATTGTTTCGGCAAAGAAGAGAAAAGAAAAGTAATCAATTTTAGGGATGCAACCGATACAATACCGATACTGATATATCGGCGATATTTAAGTATCGATTCTTTGATGATGATGAATGGTACAACGATAGTTTACAAATTTCTCGCTATAAAAATGTAATGTAAATGCTCGGGTTGTCTCGTCTATTTCGTTGAAAACGAGGTACGTTATAATGCAATGTAGACGCGCATGTTGTTTCGTCTATTTCGTTGAAAACGAGGCACGAAGTATGCTCGGGGAAACCCTCTGCGCTCTGTTTTTAAACAAAAATCTGATTAATGTTAATTTTAATAACTAAAACTGTATCAACCTGTCTATATTTTTTATATTACCTAATAAAAAATTAACCTGAGTTGTATTTTATCTATTAAACCTTCATTTTTAATTCAATAAGCGTATTGGTATCGGTGTCGGTATCGCCGATATTTTTATAAGCGTATCGGTATCGGTATCGTATCGGCAAAAAGGCGTATCGTTACATCCCTAATCAATTTGTCGGGCGGCTCGGTATATTTACTGTCTAGTGTAGATTAAATAAATAAATAAATGTACACAAAATGTTGTATTTTTCATAAACCTCATTCATCATTCGTATGTTTCGTTACTTACTTATCGATCTATCCTGGTACATGTCTCAAAATAGCTAATTATCGAGATAGATCGGTAAGTAAGTATATAGCTAAGTACAAAATCTTCTGGAGGGTCAGGCTGGTTTAAATTTCGCGCGCTGGCCAAATTTGAATTTCCCGCTCCAGAGCCAGGAATTCGCCACTAAAGGCATTCAATAGATGGCGCCAGCTATGTTAATTGTTGCACATTTTTTGTACTGAGTCGTGCTTCTTGTCCGATGATGCGCCCGGATTTCCGTGGTTGGCGTCCGTTAATAATTTCATCGTATGATTTCACACTTACGGTCCCTTAGGTCTGATCGTCAATAGATCGAATCAGTTCTATGTCAATGAAACAGACCGTCAATGCCCAGCTTTAGCCCGCCTTGCCTCAGACTTTTGACAGGCGCTAAATGGAGTACGAAATAAAAATGCAACGCGGCCATTTTTAGTGGGAACTTCTAAACATGGCCGCGTTATATTAGTATCGTAGCGAAGCTGGCTGACACGCAATATCCTTGCCTGTCAGCCAGCCAATATTGTATTTAATTGCGTATCTTAGCGGCTGTCAAGAGTCTGCTGCAACTGCTGCAAGCCGGCCAGTATCATGTTTTGATACAATACTGTGTGTGTTTGGTGAGTTTTTATGCTGGTTATACCTCGTGGCCTTGAATGCGTAGTAGTTACGTTTCAATACAGCGCTCTTAATTCAGGGCGCGAGGTATAGCTATAACTAAATACCTAACTAAGTATGTTTGACCCGAACTAACAAATTAATTTAGCCCACTTTTAGTTCTTCTATCACCACGAAACTTTGTACATATGTGTGTGACTAATAAGAACTAATAAATACTAAGCACGTTTGTTGGAATAAGATAAAAGTACAGTTTAGATTTTAAGAATAGTTAAGTTGTGGTATACCTCGCGCCAAGAATTAAGAGCGCTGGGCGACGTTGGCGGCAAATACTTCGCATATGTACAGGTATTGAAAAGTGACAACTGCGCATTAAAGGCCACCGCTCAGAACTCGTGGCGCGAGGTATATTGGTTACATATGTAAGCCTACACTTACAACACCGAGAACATTCAATTCGGTCTGTGAATCAAACAAACACACTTAACTTCTATACCTACTACACGTAATAATGGTGCTTTTGGAACCAAAATGTAGACCAAGTATACAAGGTCTTATTCAGTATGTAACGATTTTTAGTTTATCTAAGTAACATATCTTTTAGCTTCATTGGCCTTGGACAAGTCTCTACCAAGTTTTCTTTTTTGCTTATGCAAATTGTATCCCTTTGCTCTGAGTGAATTGGCAGTAGGTAGCAGTTTAGGGCGGATTCGACCAAACACGAAGTTACGCGAGTGTAACTATTACGGGAATAATTTTACTCCTTAAATTTACCCTTGGATATCTTCGTTCACGTTTTTCCAACGTACTCAAGGAGTACGCTATGCTAGGTATTGTTACTCTCTGGTTTGAAAAGAATGATGAACGAATGTATAAACCGACAAAAAATCATGTACTGTCGTTTCCTTGAACTTGACTTGAAATGCCACCACAACTCAATTTTGTAGGGTAATACAGTGAAATGTCAGCTTGTTTGTTCTATTTTCTAGGTTGTGTTTGGTTTTGTGTTGTGTACTTTTTTTGCTTGTGTTGTTTCCTGTTATTTTGGAAATATTATTTTCGTACGTAAACTTAATGTATTCATTATGCAATGAAGCTATTGCAGTGGTTACTTGGTGTATTATTTTATTTGCAGTGGGAGAGCTCATAGCACACTCATCTGTGTAGAATTGGTTGCATAGAATCGCAATGTAGCTAACAGCTGATTTATTGACGATATGGAGAAATTCCTGTAAAATAATAAGAAAGTTATTAATTTATTTGATAATTAAACCACATATTTGTAAAAATATAACCCAGAGTTTATTCAGCACATAGGATGAAGAATACGACATTGACAAGAGTGACAATAACAGTTAAGTCATAACACTACGAAGTTGGCCAGGATTAAAGCAAGGAGGCTACAATGAAACCTCCAACACGCCCTCTTAATCTTGGACGAATTCCAACATATCTTGAACAAACGGCTGGTGCTTACAAGTAGGCAGTGCCTTCGTGAGCACATCAGCAGTCATCTGCTCTGTAGGCATATATGACAACTTAATGACTTCATTGTCAACAGCCTCACGAATATAGTGATATCTAATGTCTACGTGCTTGGACCGTTTATGAAAAACAGGATTAGTGGCAAGCTTCGCCGCAGACTGATTATCACTATACAGGGTTACAGTGTTGCTCTGACCTGTAAATTCAGTAAGAACCGCACGGTCGTATACCGCCTCTTTGGCCGCTTCAGACAAAGCTATGTACTCCGCCTTGGTAGACGAAAGTGCGATTCAAGATTGTTTGTAACAGCCCCAGGAAATTACATTCCTACCTAGTTTAAAGATATATCCCGTGTATGATTTACGATCGGCTCCGTTAGCCCAATCAGCATCGGTAAAACCATAAACACGAAACTTATCATGCTCAATATTTTTCCTGTACACTAGACCCAAATTCATTGTGCTTTTCAAATAACGCAACACACGTTTGGCCGCTTCAAAATGTTCCGCTGTGTAGCGGGTATTATACTGACTAAGAAAACTTACAGCAAATGAAATGTCAGGTCTAGATGTCACAGACAAGTTGTTCGGGAACCGAACACCTTTTGCTGACGCCTGTATAGTCGGCCACTCGCGATTACTTATTTTCAGTGCATTTTACGGAACCGCGCGTGACGGGTGCATTCATAACATTTCAACATTTCCTCATTAACTATTCGTGAATTAAAGTCACTTCAGTGTTCAAGCTAACATTGTGTATCAATCAACAACCCCAACAAGGCATCAACCCAAACATTGGTCCTTCGAGCCACTCGGTTGGACTTCGTGCGTGATTGCAATCGGTTCACTGGCTTCCCAGAAGCGGGTTCCACCAGTTGGATTGAGAAGGGCAAACTTCACGTGTGAAGCTCGCCGGGTAATCAGCAAAAAAGGAGTGAGTGCCGAACAACAAACATCTAAACATTTCGAGAGAGTCGGAGAACATTAACATTAAACAACAACAATTATCTTAACATTCCAAGAGCGACAGAAAACATTAACAACCAACAATGGAGGAATTAATGAGCAAACAAGTGGAGACGACGGCAGCCATGGAGAAATTGCTGGTCAACTTCAAAAAAGAAAAAACTGAGAGTAAGCCAACCATAGCAAGTAAAAGGATTGAGAAACTGACGGAGCTGTTTCGTGAATTTCACGCGAATCATCTCATCCTTTGTCAGTATGAAGATAAATCGCACGATTATTTCAAAGGAGAACATTACGAGACAACAAAAATATTTTACTATGAAACATTAGCCTATTTGGAGAAATATGTGAAGCTACAACAACAAACATCTGGAACGTCGAAGGAGATCACCAACATTGACAAAAAATTAGACGACAAGCTACGTAAGCAGACGGCTAACTACAAGGCTTTTCAGCGAACAATTACGAACATAGATGTAGAGGCGATAACAGAGAAATGGGAGTTTGAAGATGCTCTGAAGACTTTGGAAACGCGTTGGTCGACAATCGACTCATTGCATTGGGAACTAGAAGGTTTGCTTAATGAAGAGGATAATGAACAGTTCGAGGCTTTATTTAACAACAACGAGAAGCAGTATAATAAACTGAAAAAGAACCTTAATTCAAAAATGTGGTCAGAAACCCACAGAGACAAAACAACCCCTAAAATGGAGGTACCGGTATATCATGGAAATTACAACCAGTGGATGTCTTTTAAAGACCTCTTTACTGAAACTATTCAAAAGAATGCTTCGTTGTCTAACGCACAAAAGATGCAGTTTCTGAAAGGGAAGGTACGTGGAGAAGCTGAGCGTCTGATACAGCACCTCAATATTAGCTCTGACAACTATACCGTGTGCTGGGACATTCTGAACCATAGGTACAACAACAAACGCCTTATTTTCACAACGTATATCAACACACTATTAGAAATACCAAACATGAAACACCAGTCCCTAGAACAGATCAAGAGGATGCACGATGTGGCCCAAGAAACACTCAATGCGATCAAGAACTTAGGAGTAGATATAACAACATGGGACCCACTAATTGTACATATTTTGGATTTGAAATTGGATAGCGAAAGCCACTCAGAGTACATAGACTCTTTAAAAAATCGCCGCGAGCTACCAATATTGAGCGATTTTATTGATTTTCTGGAGGGAAAATTCACCGCTATGGAAACAAGTCGACGAAAAGGAGAGAACAATCAACAAAGAGCATCTTACAATCATCATTATCAGCCAAGTTCATCATCTTCAAATAATACTCGAACAAATATTTCGAACAATAAAGAAAGACCGCCAGTAACAAAATCAACATTCAACGTGACGACAATAAAATGTCCACTATGCAACAACGAACATGGCCTGTATAACTGCAAATACTTCCTAGAATTACAAAATGATAGAGAACTAAAAAAAGTACGAGAACTTCAAGTTTGCATCAACTGTTTATTCAGCCACAATGGCAACGAATGTAAATCATCAAGAACATGCCGCAAATGTAACAAGAGACATAACACAATAATTCACGATGCACTGAACTGCAATAACAACTCACACGTGTCGAAACAAAGTGATTTGAACATGACAGCGGAGGTCTTGTTGTCAACCGCCATGATAAAAGTGAAGGGAAGCGATGGTACTTATCATCTCCTGAGAGCGCTGGTGGACCAAGGGTCACAAATTTCCATCATTACGGAGAAAACAGCCCAGTTATTAAAAATTAAACGTGTCAACTGCAAGGGATCAGTTTGTGGTATTGGAGAGAAAGAGACAAATGGAAAGGGAATGATGCACATAGAATGCAAATCTATACATAATGATTACACTTTTAACACAGACGTCATCATAATGAACAATCTGGTCGGTAACTTACCTAACAAAACATTTGCAAAGCCGGAATGGACATCAATCAAAAATATTTCATTAGCCGACCCGGAATTTTACATTTGCCGCCCAGTTGACGTGTTACTTGGAGCAGAAATATATTCACAAATTATACTCAGCGGAATGATTAAGGAGAATGACTCACGTCAGCCGCTCGTACAACAATCACATCTTGGTTGGTTACTGTGTGGAAACGCCAAGACATACAAATGCAACATAGTGAGGCAAGATTTAGATGAGATTAAAAGGTTTTGGGAGTTGGAGGAGATCAATGAACAGTCAAACTTATCAGTAGAAGAGCAACATTGCATAACATACTACAACGAAACAACTACCAGAAAAGAAAATGGGAGATATGAAGTACGATTACCACTCAAAGAAGACATCGAGACAAAACTAGGGTCGTCTAAACAGACTGCCTTAGCACAATTTAAAAATTTGGAGAAAAAGTTTCAGAAACAAAGTGAATTAGCGACGGATTATAAAACATTTATGGAGGAGTACGGAGCCTTAAATCATATGAAACCGACAAATAGCAACGAGACACCTGAGTACTACATGCCGCACCACGGGGTCGAGCGAATCGACTCGCTGATAACGCAATATAGAGTTGTATTCAACGCATCAAACAAAACATCTACAGGATGTAGTCTTAATGACTTAATGTATACAGGACCGAATTTACAGGTTGACCTACAAACACTTTTGCTCAGATGGAGACAATACCAATATGTTTACACGGCAGACATAGAGAAGATGTTTCGCATGATACTAATTAATGAAGAAGACCAAAGATACCAGAAAATTATTTGGAGATCAGACTTAGAACAACCCATACAAATATTTAGTCTATCAACAGTCACGTACGGAACACGCGCCGCGCCGTTCTTAGCAATGATGACTCTGAAAAGATTGGCAGCGGACTCACGAGAGCAATATCCTGAAGCAGCCAAAGTTGCAGAATCAGCATTCTACATGGACGATTTGCTGCATGGATCAGATACGATTGAAGAAGGAAAGAAACTGATAAGAGAGTTGGACTTATTGATGAAATCAGGCGGATTTAATCTCAGGAAGTGGTCCGCAAGTGAACCGCAACTACTGGCAGATATCAAAGAGGAACGTAACCGGACAGAAGACACAATTTTCAATTTTAAAACAGACAACATTAGTAAAACATTGGGATTATGCTGGAACTCAGATAAAGATACTTTCACGTTTCAATACAGCATTCCAGAACAGAGAGGGAAACATACAAAAAGAAGCTTGTTGTCCGAGATATCGAAACTGTTTGATCCAATGGGATGGCTGGCCCCCATTACAACAAAACTAAAACTTTTATTCCAACAACTATGGAGTGAAACCATTAAGTGGGACGACGAAGTACCGGAAAACATTCAGAAGGAATGGGCAAGGTTAAAGGCGGAACTTAACCTCATTAACGAAATCGAAATTCCCAGATGGATTGGAAGCAGAAGGGGAGATATGATAGAGCTTCACGGCTTTTGCGACTCGTCCTTAGTCGCATTCGCCTGTGTGGTTTATGCTAAGATTATCAACAAACAAACAGTGGTTCTGGTGTCAGCCAAAACAAAACTCGTTCCACACAAAAAAGCATCAACACTTCCTAGAATGGAGCTTAACGGAGCCTATTTACTGGCAAAACTAATGAGAAAAATTTCAGAAGCATTACATCAACATAAACTTGAGATCTATGGGTGGACGGACTCGATGGTGACATTAGGTTGGTTACAAGGAGAGCCGAGCCGATGGAAACCATATGTGGCGAATCGAGTTCAAAAAACAACAGAAGTCATACCGGGTCAAAGTTGGAGGTATGTGAACACGAAAGAAAACCCTGCTGACGCAGCGAGTCGGGGTCAATACCCTATACAGCTAAAAGACAACACATTGTGGAAAAATGGGCCTTCTTGGCTGTCAACGTTTGAGAAAGGAAATACCGAGCCGGAGAATTACACAACAGAACAGGAAATGTGCAAAAAACAATCAACAGTCGTTATGGAACGAGAGAAACATTTGATCGACGATCTTTTAAACAATCATAGCTCATTCAATAAAATAACACGTATTGTAGCTTGGCTACTAAGGACAGCTGCACCGAGTAAACGTAACAAATTGCCAAGCTATCTCACGTTACACGAGTTGGCCGCCGCAAAAACGCTGATCGTAAAATACGTGCAACATGCAGAGTATGGAGCGGAAATCGAACGATTGCGAAAACATAAACAAATAGAGGCGAAAAGTAACATTTTGAGCTTGAATCCGTTCATTGACGAATTAGGAGTTTTACGAGTTGGTGGGAGGTTGGAGAACGCGAACATAAACAAGGAAAGGAGACACCCAAAAATCATACCACGAGGGAGTCGACTGGCAGAGCTTTTGATAGATGAAGCTCATCAACTAACATTCCACGGAGGTCCACGCCTGACCTCGGCGAATCTCAGGCAGCAGTTCTGGATCCCTGGAGGAAACAACGCAGTGAAGAAACAGTTGCGTAACTGCGTGACTTGCAGAAAAAACAATCCGAGCAAACAAAACCAAATAATGGGAGATTTACCCGCAGCTCGGGTAGAGCCTGCACAACCCTTCTACCAATGTGGGGTCGACTACACCGGGTTTGTGGAGATAAAGGCGAACAGAACAAGAAACGCAAGGTCACTGAAAGACTATATCGCCGTGTTCATTTGTATGGTGACCAAAGCCATTCATCTGGAGTTGGTGTCAGACCTTACCAGCTCAGCATTTCTAGCAGCATTGAGGAGGATGGCCGCCAGGAGAGGAGCCCCCGGCCACCTGTACAGTGATTGTGGCACTAACTTTGTCGGCGCTAACAGAATAATACAGGAAGAGTATGAACAAGTGAAACAAACATTGGATGACAATTTTCGAGGAGTTTTGGAAAACATGAACATAACATGGCATTTTAATGCGCCCGCTTGGCCAAGCGCAGGAGGAATTTGGGAAAGAGCAGTGCGTAGCCTCAAACACCACTTGAAACGTGTAGTCGGACAACAACGCCTAACATTTGAAGAATATTCAACAATATTATCGCAACTCGAAGCTTGCTTGAACTCCCGGCCTTTGTGCGCCCTGACAGAAGATACGGACGACTTGGATTTCTTAACTCCCGCACACTTCTTAACCGGGAGAGCAGGTGTAACAGTGATAGAAACCAGAGAGGATGCGAGAACAAGATGGTTCCTAACAACTCAGATTTTACAACAAATATGGAAGAGATGGAAAGACGAATATCTAACACAACTAACAGCCAGAAATAAGTGGTTACAACCAAAAAGAAACATCCAAGTAGGCGATTTAGTGACCATTCGAGAAGATAACATGCCTGTCGGAAAATGGGCAATGGGCAGAGTGGTTGAGATACATCCAGGAAGAGACGGTTACGTGAGGGTAGTGACATTGAAAACAGAGACTGGATATATCAAACGCCCCGTAGTCAAGCTCAACTTGCTCCCAATACAATCCGAAGAACAAAAACAAGATGACAGCGAGAAAAATGCAAAGTACAGCAATAACAACAACCATCAGCAAACAAACTGTAGCCGCAAGCCGCTCTCCAAACTATTCGCGGTGGTAACAGCAATAATATTTTTTGCTTCATTCATATCGGGATCGAGCGCAACATGCAACGTCACAAAACTCAACAACAACCAGTCGCTTTATTTCGACCCGCTCGCAAAAATGCAACTACTAAGAGATCAATGGACACTCGTGACATACTATGATATGAGTCCATACTGGGCCGGAACACAAACAACAGAAAAACTCTTAAAATATCTCGAAAATATGTGTAACAGTCTGGAAATAAACAATAAGTGTAACATGATCATACCTCAACTGAGACATGAGTTCAATGAGCTGGAGTACTACGACCAGCTTTTGTCAACTCAGCATTTCACGGAGCAAGCGAGACGCCGCCGCCGCCGCCGCCGCCGCCGCAGAGGTCTTATCAACGGTGTCGGTTACCTTGCTAATAGCCTTTTCGGGGTACTAGACGAACATTTCGCAGAACAGTACTCACGCGACATAGCGCTTATTAAGAAAAATCAATCTCATCTAAAGAAATTATGGATTAATCAGACGACAGTGTTGGAGTCGGAACATAATCTACTAAAACGAACAGAGGAAATCATGGAAAAACAACATAAAATTATTAATAAACATTTGAACAGTCTTGACGCAGCAACAAAAAATATTCTGAAGGAGATTAACATTGCAGAGAAAGAAAGAGACTTTACATTGACAGCTATTGCAGCGACAAACATACTACAAATCTTAAGAGAAATACAGAATATGATGCTGGATACCATATCAGACATATTTAAGGGACAGTTTAACCTACATTTATTGACGCCAAAACAACTTCAAGAACAATGAAATATAATAACTGGATTATTATCGAGCGAAGTAACATTACCGATTAAAAACATACATACAGACTTTACGAAGCTTTACAAACTTCTAAAAGTTCGAGCAAGAATGACACAAGATTATTTCATCTTTGAAATCAGAATCCCCCTAGTCAGCAGAGAACAGTATGATCTGTACCACGTCATTCCAGTGCCGCAAGTGCAACAATCAAATATGATATCAATCGTGCCTATTTCCGAGTATGTGCCCAGGCCCCAGCTAAACACAACTACAATCAACATCGTCATAGTGCACCAGCGAATGACTTCAACATGGACAATGGGAAATTCCCAGTGTTTCGCAAAATAGTGTTTAGTGATGAATAAATATTTTACATAATTACATAAGTACTAACATTAACATAACTTCCTATATTGTAACATGATTTGTAATTTTCTTTCTCGTTTAATCACCAACTAACATTTAACATGAAAGCACCCAGAACGCTTATCTTTGCCCCCCGGGAATATGTTCGGGAACCGAACACCTTTTGCTGACGCCTGTATAGTCGGCCACTCGCGATTACTTATTTTCAGTGCATTTTACGGAACCGCGCGTGACGGGTGCATTCATAACATTTCAACATTTCCTCATTAACTATTCGTGAATTAAAGTCACTTCAGTGTTCAAGCTAACATTGTGTATCAATCAACAACCCCAACAAGGCATCAACCCAAACATTGGTCTTTTTTTTTTTTTTTTTTTAGCTTGAACACTGAAGTGACTTTAATTCACGAATAGTTAATGAGAAAATGTTGAAATGTTATGAATGCACCCGTCACGCGCGGTTCCGTAAAATGCACTGAAAATAAGTAATCGCGAGTGGCCGACTATACAGGCGTCAGCAAAAGGTGTTCGGTTCCCGAACACAAGTACATTAAAGATCCTATCAATTCCTGATATGGTTACCTACTATCGTGGATAGTGCTATCGGAAAACTTCAGACCTACGTCCAAGGGCGTCTTTGCGCCCTTACAGTCGCTCATACCGAAACGTTCAAGCAACTTTTCGATATAATTTTTCTGACTCAGCTTCAACTCACTACTAGTACGATCTACTTTAATGCCTAGCATATGTTTAACCTCACCTAACTCCTTAATAGTAAAGTGAGACTTCAATGACGTTTTCAGCTTTTTATCAAGCTCGTCACAATCGTAGAAAACGAAAAAATCATCTACATATAGTGCGATAATAATGGTTCGCATACCCACTCGACGACTGAAGATGCAGCTCTCATGCTTACTCTGCGTGAACTTCTCTTTGAGTAAAACTTGCTTTACCTTATCATACCAGGCACGAGACGCCTGCTTTAAACCGTACACGGCTTTCTTGAGTCTGTAGACTTTATGCTCATCGTCTTGTCTTATGAATCCTTCCGGCTGTGACATATAAATCTCCTCGCTCAAGTTACCATTCAAGAAGGCAGTTTTGACGTCAAGGTGATCAATCTTCAGATCTAGCTCCACCGCAAGAGACAACAACATTCTCAACGAACTATGCCGAACAACTGGAGAGTACGTATCCAAGTAGTCAATTCCGAACTTTTGGGTAAACGCCTTCGCAACTAATCGCGCTCTGTAACACGCTATTTTTCCATTCACGTCGCGTTTAATTTTAAACAGCCTCCGATTCTTGACAATGTTCTTATCCGCCGGTCTGTCAACGAGCTCCCAAGCTTCATGCTTATTGAATGAGTCAATCTCATCTTGCATAGCTTGCCGCCATAGCTTGCTATCGCTCGGCTCATTCAACTCTATCTCGAGTGCAGACATTGTCCTCGGTATTCTAGGCCGTAAATTAAAGGCAGGTCCATCTGCATGTGAGTCCATCTGCATCTGTATCAGTGATGAGCTCGGTACCTGCTCGTTTGCCTCGAACCAAACTTCAGGCGCTGCCGGCCTCTCCGCCTCAACCTGAATCTTTACATTGTGTGGGAACGGTAACTCCGCATTCTCCGCCTCAAGCTCAACCTCAGGCTCATCTTCCGCGTGACTCTCGTCATCAATGACACCGTCGTCACTTGTCGGAAAGAATATCTCCACGGACCGCTTGCTCTTGACACCTGGAAAGATTGTTTCATTGAAAACAACGTCACGACTACGAAAAACTTCATTTTTCGCCAAATCGTAGAGCCTATACCCATTGTTCTCATATCCAAGAAATATACAACGCTTGCTCTTTGGTTCAAGCTTACTCCGCTTCACTTTATCAATGTGAGCATAAGCTTCGCAGCCAAACACTCGTAAGTGTTTCAAGCTCACCTTTTTACCGGTCCAGGCCTCCTCTGGAGTTTTCCCCGAGAGCCTTTTCGAAGGTGACACATTCACTAAATGAGCTGCAGTGTTGGCAGCTTCTGCCCAAAATTTGTGGTCTCCGTTTGAAGTGTATAACAGGCACCTTACTTTTTCCAGGAGCGTCCTGTTCAGCCGCTCCGCGCAGGCATTCTGTTGCGGACTGTACGGCACAGTTACCTGGTGGACAATTCCCTTACCCTTCAAAAAGCCTTCAAGGTCCCTATTTACATACTCCGTCCCGTTATCCGACCTCAAAACCTTGACTTTATCACCAGTTTGTGTTTCCACTAGCTTAATAAAGTTTTTAGTGTATTCACTCACCTCGCTCTTACGCTTCAGGAAGTACACGAACACCTTCCTCGAATGATCATCCAAGAACGTCAGGATGTACCTTGTAGTGTTATGCTACTTACATGCTATTCTTGCTTCCTATCCCTTAGCTCCAGCTCCACCATCAGTCTTTTTTGTTTGTCCTTCAGGGTACCTTGCTCTTTCATGCGTTCATGTTTTTCAGATTCATGCTGTACAGTCTGATATTGTCTTCACCTTTATTTTCATAGGACCCTGTAACGTTTTAAAACATAAGAAGATATTAACAAATCATTTTCGCTCTGCATTTTCATGCTATCAGCATTTCTAAATTGATAGCGAAGGGGCTTACCTTTGGTGACCTTGTTTTTGGCTTTCTCCGAAACTCTGCAATCTCGGGCTTCGTGCGCGCTGGTGCGCTACTTTTTTATATTCATGGTTACTTCATTTACTTCATGGTTTTATTGTTGGTTTTCCGTATTACGAGCCTGAAACGAAACTTTGACGTTTGTTGACGTCTTTGTTTATCTGGTTGTCATGGCAATGCCCATTCAAACTCGTTAGCGGTCTGATATGTTTACTTTAATACTTTTACAAAAATATTCTTTCTCTCTTGGCCACTCACAAAAAATTACGTAATTTAAATAATTTTTAGAACTCTCCAAAAAGGGTATAAAAAAGGAACATTTCTGAAATTCTGGAGTCTCACGTCAGCTTCTGAACTGGAAGTACCACTTAAAGGCCTTATCCCGGGGTCGCACTACCCCGGGATCCTGCGAGCCTTCAAACTCTCTCGACCTTCAAACGTTTCCTTCAAACCACTACAACGACGATTTATACAACGGGATCCAGCGAGCCGTAGCTACAAGTACGTCGCTACCGTTCCTACAACGACGATTTCTACAACGGGATCCAGTGAGCCGTAGCTACAAGTACGCCGCTACCGTTCCTACAACGACGATTTCTACAACGGGATCCAGCGAGCCGTAGCTACAAGTACGCCGCTACCGTTCCTACAACGACGATTTCAACAACATCTACAACTACAAATACGCCCGCAACCTGGTCATCACCCCACTGGTCTACTTCTCTTCGTGTTCTCCGCTTCCTTCTTTCTATCCAGACATCTGTATTTTATAAAACCTGTTTCACCTCATTCATCTTCATCTTTCTTTCATTTTTTTAAATTAATTCATTGTAAATAGCCCAAATAAATTGTCATTTCTAAATTTTATTCTGGTTGTTTTCTGTTAGGTTCTGGTTAGGTTCGTATCCTCACACGACATTTTGGCGCCCAACGTAAAAGTTCTTCTCCACTCTTCACCTTTTCTGCGCCTTGTCTCTTTCCCTTTGACTTGCTTTCTCTTTCACTCTTAAATCTCTATCTATTCATCCTTTTCACATTTTCCAAATTCTAAAACAAAACTTCATCTAGTTTTTCAACTTATCTGGATTATATTTAGGCCTACATTTAACTTACATTACTACACTTCACTTCACTTCACTTCTATAACACTTGACTCTACACTTAACAATAACAATGGAAAGGGTTATTAAGTAAGAATTCCTTAACAAGGCCGAGCTCGAATACGAAGTAAAGATTAGATGTGAGGAACCAGCTAATACTGTTTTGCTTCTTAAAAAACAGGTTTTGAGTTTAGTTGCGAATTCTCACCCCGAAGATATTCTGACTTCTTCAGTTCCGATTGAGGATGACTTGTCTCAAATTGGTTCTACTCTGACTTACCTGGATTGTAAAATTGAAAAATTTTTACAAGGTGAAACCAAATATTTACGATTAATAGAAACTTTTATTAATCATGTTTTTTACAGATTGGAACGAATAGATACGGACTTATATCCAGACTCTAAAGCTAGTTTCGATACTTTGAAGTTGAAATTTGATGATATTTCTAAACAGTTCGGATCCTTGGCTCCACCTTCAACTGCAAATCACTCTCCATCACTGGACCTTCCTGTTGAACCGACTGTCATGGAACCCCCTCTTGTTTCTCAAACTTCTGTCCAGACCCATACCCCGTATCCTTCACCACCACCTCAATCTTTCCCTCCAACTAACGTCTTCAAAGATCTGAAAAGACACACCTTCAATGGTAAAAGCTGTCCAAGATCCTTTCTTCAAAAACTTGAAGAATATAGCTTAGCTCGTGGCTTGTCCAGGGACTTATTGATTTCTCAGGCGTTCGAAATCTTCACCGACAATGCCCTTCATTGGTTCAGATTTAAATATAATCAGAATCCAAACTTAACTTGGAACGAACTTTCTTCTTTACTAATCAAAGACTTTGGTGGTTTTGATTATGATCATAAACTTCTAGAAGCGATTAGGAATCGTACTCAAGGTCGTGATGAACCTATCGTCATCTTTATATCTATCATGTCTGGAATGTTCGCTCGCCTTTCAAAAAGACTTTCTGAAACAGAACAATTGGAGATTATTTTGAGAAATATTCGCCCATGTTATTCAGTCTTCGTAGCTCTAAAAGACATTGACTCTATCGATTCTCTTCTGGCCACTTGCCAAAACTACGAAAAGTTCCTAGACAGAGACAAACAATTTAAAGAACCAAATTTGCAACAAAGTCCTCATGTTTCGGAATTCAACTACAAGCATTCCACTTCAAGTTCTGTTGACTCTCCAAACTCTTCTAATAACTCACGACCTTCTCCTCCCTTCATGAATAAATTCACTCCAACCTACAAATACCCTTCTAGACAAGTTAATAGTCTCTCTCAAACTGCAGCTCCCCAAGAAAGTTCTTTTTGTGTTCGCTGTCGTAAACTGGGTCATACTTTGAACAGTTGCACTCAACCACGATTCGTGATTTGTTTCAGATGTGGTCTTAAGGGTGTTAAAACTGCAGAGTGCCCTACTTGTTCTCCCAAACCTAATACTAGTACAAAAAACTAACTGCTGACTTGAAGAGTAACTCAAATTTTGATAAGGACGAGTGGACTAATTGGCTCAAAACAATTCAAAACTTCTTTGCTTGCTGCAAAATCTCTTCTACACTCTACTCCAAAGAACAAGATCTTAATCGTCCATTCGTTAATGTCAAAATTTATGACTTAACTTTATCTGGTTTACTAGATTCTGGCAGCTCAGTAACTATTCTGGGTAATAATTCTCATTTGGAAATTCTTAAACTGGGCTGCAAACTTTTCAAGTCAGATATTATTACTGTCTCTACCGCTAATAATCAAAAAAATAATTCCTTGGGTTATTTTGACTTACCTGTCCATTTCAATAACGAAACTCACTTGATTAAAGCTTATGTTTTCCCTGAAATATTCCCTTCTCTAATACTAGGTATCGACTTTTGGAGAAAATTTAATCTTCTACCTAGTGTTTTAACTTCTCTTAACTTTACAGATCCTAAATGCTCTGCTATCGACACTAAAGATATTAAAGTTTTACCTTATGAGCATTTAACTCCTAACCAAAAGAACATCGCTAATGACATCATCCAACGCTTCAAGACAATCTCTTTTGAAGAAAAAGGTGTTCTGGGAAACACACACTTAATCACCCACAAGATTGACACTGGTGATTCTCTTCCGATCAAACAAAGATGTTACAGACTGACTCCTGAAAAAAAAAGGCTTTAATTAATGAAGTTGACAAGATGCTGGGATGGAACGTCATTGAACAATGCGAAAGTCCATGGTTATCTCCAGTCCTCATCACTACAAAGAAGAATGGGGAATGGCGTTTCTGCGTAGATAGCAGGAAGCTTAACTCAGTTACACGTCGTGATGCTTATAGTCTGCCTCTAATAAGCGAAAGTTTGGACAACCTGAGAAATGCCAAACACTTATCAAGCATCGACATTGCGAAAGCATTTTGGGAGATCCCCTTGAATACTGCTGATAGAGATAAGACAGCATTTTATGTTCCTGGAAGAGGTATTTTCAGATTCAAAGTAATGCCTTTTGGTTTCACTAACTCACCTGCAACTCAACAAAGATTAATGGATACGCTATTTAGTCCTGAATTTGAGAACAAGGTATTTTGCTATCTGGATGACATCATTATTATTAGCGAGACTTTTGAGGAGCACATATCGCTTCTCATGAAAGTTCTGGAAAAACTTTCAAATGCTAATCTGACTATTAACTTTGAAAAGAGTCAATTCTTCAGGAAAGAACTGAAATACCTTGGTTTTCTAGTGGACGAGTATGGTCTACGTGCTGATCCAGATAAAATAAAGGCTATTCTAGAATATCCTGTACCTACTTGCAGAAAAGAAGTTCGAAGATTCATAGGCACGTGCAGCTGGTTTAGAAGATTCATTCCAAACTTCAGCACTATTGCCTCCCCACTCAACCAACTAACCTGTTCCGGGAAGAACGCTCCTAAATTTTTATGGAATTCCAGGGCTGCAGCTGCTTTCCAGAAACTTAAAGAAGCTTTGGTAACTGCTCCTGTCCTTGCTTGCCCTAACTTCGAACTACCCTTCTCTGTACATTGTGATGCATCAAATTATGGCATAGGAGCAATGCTTACTCAACATCAAGATGACAAAGAAGTCGTGATTGCTTACATGAGTAAAGCACTAAACAAAAATCAACAAAACTACACAACTACTGAAAGAGAAACATTAGCTGTAATAACTGCGCTAGAACATTGGAGATGTTATCTAGACAATGGTAAGGAATTTACAATATATACTGACCACGCTGCACTTAAATGGTTTCAGAACTTATCGAATCCATCTGGAAGACTTGCTCGCTGGACTCTACGCTTATCATGTTTTAATTTTGTCCTGAAACATAAAAAAGGAAAGGATAACGTTGTTCCTGACCTTTTATCAAGGCATAAGTATAAAGAACGTCCTGATACACAAGAAACTCCACCTCAAGGTGTACATCCTATTACGATTGAAGAACCACGTGATCGTGAACTTCAACACTACAACAAGATTTTTCTTGGATGCTCCAACAACCCAGACGCATATCCCAACTACACTATCAGGGATAACAAATTTTACCGCTGCATCCATTCTTCCGATTGTCTAAACGACGACTTTATTTGGAAAGAAGTTCCACTGCCACAAGATAGACATGCACTTATTGAAGTTAGCCATGGTTCCCCTTCAGAACTCCACCTTGGTATCTTCAAAATATTCAAGAAAATATCTTTAAAATACTATTGGCCAGGTATGTTTAAGGACATTGCCAATTTAATCTCGACATGTGAAACCTGCTTAACCTACAAACACCCTAATAATTCTCCCTATGGTCTTATGGGTAAACCTAAACTTTGCTCCAGACCTTTTCAAACTATATCCTTGGATCTTATGGGTCCATTGCCTATGACCCGGAGAAGAAATCAGTATATTCTGGTAATTAACTGCAATTTTACTAAATATACTATGATTTTTCCCCTTAAACGGGCTACTTCAGCTAATATCATTAATGTCTTAGAAAATTCAGTGTTTCTAGTTCATGGCATTCCCCAAACTATAATAATGGACAACGCTATTCAATTTCAGTCGCGAGAATTCCACTCATTCTTAAATTCTTATAACGTTCCCTGTATTTTTCACACAGCTTTATATTGTCCTCAGGTTAATCCTACAGAGAAATTTAATAGTACGATTATTACAGCTCTAGCATCCCTAGTAGGAGACGATCATAGATCCTGGGACAACCATCTTACTAAGATTCAGTTCGCAATGAACAGCGCTACAAACGTTGCTACTGGCTTTACTCCAAACTTTTTAGTCTTTGGTAGGGAAACAATACCTTGTGGTTCCTTCTATACTCCAACTCAGAATCTCGAGGAATTGATATTTATGCCTCGTGATATTTACGCGTCTAATGCTGGTCTCCTCTCATCTATCTTTCACAGAGTTCAAACTAAACTTCACATAGCTCACGCTAAAAATAGCGCTCGCTATGATCTTCACCGGACTTTTAAAGAATTTAATGTGGGAAATACTGTTTGGCGTAAAAACCATGTTCTAAGCAATGCTGGCACATACTTTAATGCTAAACTTGCCCCTAAATTCATTAAGTGTAAAATAGTAACCAAACTTTCGCCATTGGTATACGTTCTAGAAGACCCTAACGGAGTTAGAGGCAAGTGGCACATTAAAGACATTAAATCTTAAATTTTCTTAACTTCAATTAACTGTTACTTTGTATATATGTATAAATATCATCATCATTTTCACCTTAATATTTTATTTCTTCCTTTAATCTAGTGTTCTTCAACACATTTTACTCTAGGACCTCGAATTTTCGTTGGTTAGTCTTCACCTATTTTTTTTTAATCTTTATTTCAGACACATCTCGTTGGCGATGTGGCTGATCTCTGGCTTCGAGCTCTACCGCTCTGGCCGTTCTTAATCTTTTCTTAAGGCAAAGCGATTAAAGCTACCTTAGGATTAATTTGTTTCCCTTTACCTCTACTTATTTTTTTTTTGTCCACGCAGGAGCGGATGACAACTCCTTAAGTAAGCCTGAATGTCCTTACGAAAACACACTTTTAGAGTGGTAGTCATTGAATGTGAACTCCACCCTTACCGGAATGAAGATGATGAATGTAAGAGAGGGTATATCTGATTTTGCCTGGTGATGTCTGTTTCTGCAAAGCTGTGTTTTTATGGTTTATTTTTGTACATATCAAAATTTTTGCTGAGTCAAAAATTTTTCCAGGGTCGGGGGGAAAATGTAGTGTTATGCTACTTACATGCTATTCTTGCTTCCTATCCCTTAGCTCCAGCTCCACCATCAGTCTTTTTTGTTTGTCCTTCAGGGTACCTTGCTCTTTCATGCGTTCATGTTTTTCAGATTCATGCTGTACAGTCTGATATTGTCTTCACCTTTATTTTCATAGGACCCTGTAACGTTTTAAAACATAAGAAGATATTAACAAATCATTTTCGCTCTGCATTTTCATGCTATCAGCATTTCTAAATCGATAGCGAAGGGGCTTACCTTTGGTGACCTTGTTTTTGGCTTTCTCCGAAACTCTGCAATCTCGGGCTTCCTGGGCGCTGGTGCGCTACTTTTTTATATTCATGGTTACTTCATTTACTTCATGGTTTTATTGTTGGTTTTCCGTATTACGAGCCTGAAACGAAACTTTGACGTTTGTTGACGTCTTTGTTTATCTGGTTGTCATGGCAATGCCCATTCAAACTCGTTAGCGGTCTGATATGTTTACTTTAATACTTTTACAAAAATACTCTTTCTCTCTTGGCCACTCACAAAAAATTACGTTTAATTTAAATAATTTTTAGAACTCTCCAAAAAGGGTATAAAAGCGGAACATTTCTGAAATTCTGGAGTCTCACGTCAGCCTCTGAACTGGAAGTACCACTTAAAGGCCTTATCCCGGGGTCGCACTACCCCGGGATCCTGCGAGCCTTCAAACTCTCTCGACCTTCAAACGATTCCTTCAAACCACTACAACGACGATTTCTACAACGGGATCCAGCGAGCCGTAGCTACAAGTACGCCGCTACCGTTCCTACAACGACGATTTCTACAACGGGATCCAGTGAGCCGTAGCTACAAGTACGCCGCTACCGTTCCTACAACGACGATTTCTACAACGGGATCCAGCGAGCCGTAGCTACAAGTACGCCGCTACCGTTCCTACAACGACGATTTCAACAACATCTACAACTACAAATACGCCCGCAACCTGGTCATCACCCCACTGGTCTACTTCTCTTCGTGTTCTCTTCCTTCTTTCTATCCAGACATCTGTATTTTATAAAACCTGTTTCACCTCATTCATCTTCATCTTCCTTTCATTTTTTTAAATTAATTCATTGTAAATAGCCCAAATAAATTGTCATTTCTAAATTTTATTCTGGTTGTTTTCTGTTAGGTTCTGGTTAGGTTCGTATCCTCACACGACAACCTCTTGCATCCAAGGGAATTCACCGGCAATGGACCACACAAATCGGTATGGATTAAATCCAACCGTTTTACAGCCACAGACTTCTCAGGATTGCTAGGAAAAGGAAAACGGGCTTGCTTTCCTTTCAAACAAACCTCACAAGCAACATCTTTATGAGGGTCCTCCTGAAAACTAATGTCATTAGCAAGTCCCTGCCTCAAAAGCTTCATATTATGGCCGCTCAAGTGACCAAGTCTTTGATGCCAAGTTGCAGTGCTAATCGTTAGATTCGCCCTTAGACTGCAGGTCTGAAGTTTATATACACCTCCTACGTCATTTGCCTTAATCAAAACATCGCTCAAATTTGAAATTGTACAACCCTTAGTATCAAAATTTACAGTACAGCCGTTCTTAATCAATTGGGAAACAGATATAAGATTCACAGACAGCTTAGGTATAAACAACACGTCAGTCAACGTCGTGTCATCCGACAACATAACGTTACCTATACCTGTACACTGAAGTTTCTCTCCACTAGCAATGGTGACGAAACCACCACGCGATTTAAAGTCTGTCAGCAAATCGCGCCTGCCAGTCATGCAATTTGTCGCACCTGAGTCTATGTACCACGAAGATTCCGAGTCCGTACTAGTACTGAATGCTGTCAACACAAAGTTTCCTGAAGAACTCTTCTCGTTCCGACAGTCTTTCTTCAGATGTCCTTTCTGTCTGCATTTCCAGCACCACGGTTCTCTCTTTCGATCAGAACTATCCTTCGCTTTTGCTTCTCCCTTGTGCTGCTGCGCTTTTCTCGTCCAGGAGTCACTCGTAGTAGTGCCTTTTCTGGTAGAATATAAGCACTCTCTCGAATCTCCACGAGTAGTCCAACGTTGATCCTGTAGCAGTTTGGATTTGACTAGATCAGATGTGATGGCAGCTCCCGAATGCTCTAGTGCCATGATCATGGGCTCATACTCTGTCGGTAAACCTTTGAGCATCAGCGCACCAAGAAACTCGTCGTCAACAGGCTTGTTCATGTTCGCCAATTGCTGTGCTAATGACAAAACTTCATTGACGTAAGCTTCCATGTTCGCGAAGTTTTCAAATTTGACAGCGCATAAGTTCTGGAGAGTTCTTACTCTTGAACCGAGTCCCTTATCATCATAAGCACGTTCCAGTGCATTCCAGGCTTCTTTTGCCGTCTCCGCCGACATTAAATGAGAAAAACATGACTTTTCGACGGCCAAGCAAATTTTAGATTGAGCTATTTCATCACGTCGATTTCTCACCTCGGACGTTGTTTTATCATCCGCACCGTAACCACTGATACAGATCCATAATTTGTCGTGAATCAATGCATTTTTCATAACAAATTTCCATTCGACGTAATTTTCCCGTCCACGTAATTTTTCATGTGAAAAATTTTGATTCTTACTTTCCGACATATTTATTACAACGTTATACTATTTCTGCGGAACCATAACCTAATGTATTTGATAATTAAACCACATATTTGTAAAAATATAACCCAGAGTTTATTCAGCACATAGGATGAAGAATACGACATTGACAAGAGTGACAATAACAGTTAAGTCATAATAACACTACGAAGTTGGCCAGGTTTAAAGCAAGGAGGCTACAATGAAACCTCCAACAGTTATTCACTCAAAGGTAAATTTTAGGTCAGGTAGAGTGGTAGAACAGTATTTCAAATAAGTAAGTACCTACCGGTCTGATCAGTATTCCAACCTATGTTCAAGTTTAGCTAACAAACACATAGTGGCTTCCTTGGATAGACGAAATCTTACAGAAAAATCGTGGTCATCATACCCATCAAAGTAATTGGTTCTTTCCTTGATCCACCTTGGCCGTCTTGGCACATATTCATCATCACTGTCGGATTCTTCGATCATATTTCTCAAACGTTCCATCGTGGCGCGGTGTTGATAAATATTCTTGAAAACATTTACTACCTATTTCACTAACAAACGAAATCGAAGATAACCTCGCTCGCGCCCACTTTGACAAACAGCTGCTATAGCACGCTACTTATATATGCTACAATATATTGTAGCCATTTTGATTTTTGAATTTAACCCAAGAATAAGGCTCGTTACACCGCGAGTATCGGCAGAATAGTGCTATACCCGGAATAGTGCGAGCTAACCCGGGATTAGTAGTTGGTAGAACGTGATAAAGGTTTACTCCAGAGTATTTCCCGATTTATTCTAGAGGTAACACTTATACCAAGTGTAACTTTGTTTGGTCGAATCCGCCTAGTCGTTCAAAAACGAACTCTAAAATGTTTTAAGTATTGTCGCGAGTTCGACATCAGCAACAGAGATGGCGCTGGGAGTAGCGAACGTGCTTATTAATATTTATAATACTCGACTGGAGGTGGACGGAGATTTTTATGGTAAAACGGCAGAAAGGACATCTAGAAAGTTGTTGGCTTGAACAGGGCAATCTTTGTGAAATTAGTGGAGTCATTATTCCATTTGGTGTTTACTTTCGTTGGAATCCATGCTAGTACGATTGTTTGCGTGTTCAAGCAGTAAAAGTTGACGTGATTGTGAAATAATTGACACGGGGTAAGTTGTTTGCCGATTGTCCTATACTATAGTCCTTCATGTTCTAGCTTGTCGAAACTCGGTGACCTCATTTCACGCCTTTTTACTGATAAGTCTATTTTATGCAATTGTCCGCAGCTTACGAAAACGCCCTTTATAGGCCGTGGATATTAATTAAGGAAGGCAAATTCACACATCGGCATTACCACCACAATAGCATTGAAATATTCGCCACTGCCATCAGCCGACGAAGTGGCCGAGCGGTACAACCGGATGGCCGGAGCTGGCTCGGGTGTCGTGGGTTCTATCCCACAGCAGATTTATTATATTATTTTGTTTATCTTCTCTTTGTCTGTGATGTGTCGTTTTACTTTTATCATTTTGTATTTTTGTTTTAATTGAGGTTGCGCAACCCATTTATGTCACTTTACATTCAGTCAAAAAAGAATCGGGAATGGATTATTTGTCTATGGTT
This sequence comes from Argyresthia goedartella, assembly GCA_949825045.1. Classification (NCBI taxonomy): domain Eukaryota; kingdom Metazoa; phylum Arthropoda; class Insecta; order Lepidoptera; family Argyresthiidae; genus Argyresthia; species Argyresthia goedartella. Next base: position 16,066,798 of record OX463823.1, read on the forward strand.
CCAAATTCAAATTTTGTTTTTTTTTGTTGTTTTTCAATTGGCACACCTGTTTTCCATTTTGGCGCGGATTTTGAGTTGCATCTTTTGTTTATATTTATTATAGTGCTGTTTTTAGTTAGATCATATCTAGTGTGTACTGCGAATTTCACTATGGACAAAAATATCGAACTAAGAGTTTGTTTTAAATTTTGCATCGCCAACGGAATTTCGTGTTCGGAGTCACTGAAAATGTTACAGAAGGCTTACGGTGAATCGACTTTATCAAAAACACGTGCTTATGAGTGGTACAAAACGTTTAAAAGCGGTCAAGATGTAATAGAAGATTTGCCTCGCTCTGGTAGGCCATCAACATCTTCAACTGAAGTTAACGTCGCAAAAGTGAAGGAATTAGTGACTGAACATCCTCATTCAAATTTGAGAGAGATAGCCGCTGAACTTTCTGTGTCTCACGAATTGATCCGCACCATTTTAAATAATCACTTGGGTATGAAACATGTTGCTGCTCGGCTGGTCCCAAAAGACCTGAATTTTCTCCAAAAACTCAATCGCATAAGAGTCGCTGAGGACATGCTAGAACGAGTCAATTCCGACCCAACATTCTTGAAACGCATTGTTACTGGTGACGAGACGTGGGTTTACGAGTTTGACATGCAAACTAGTCAACAGGCTTCGGAGTGGCGCCTCCCAACTGAACCGAAACCGAAAAAACCACGCCAAAGTCGATCAAAAGTTAAAGTCATGTTGACTGTTTTCTTTGACTATCGAGGTGTTGTGCACTCGGAGTTCTTGCCGGAAGGTGAAACGGTAAATAAAGAATATTATTTGAGCGTAATGCGGCGTTTAAGAGAGCAAATTCGGCGAAAAAGGACAGATTTGTGGAAAGAAAATTCTTGGATTTTGCATCACGATAATGCGCCTTCGCACAAGGCCATAATTGTAAACGAATTTTTGACCAAAAACTCAAAAAATACTATCGAGCAACTACCTTATTCACCAGATATGGCTCCAGCCGACTTCTTCCTTTTTCCTAAACTCAAATTACCACTTCGTGGCACACGTTTTCATCCAGTAGAAGACATAAAGGAGAATTCGCGACGAGAACTGAACTCAATTCCGAAAAAAGCGTTTAAAAATGTTTTGATGATTGGCATAAGTGTATCGTTTCTGAAGGAGCATACTTTGAAGGCGATAAAATAAATTTAGATGAATAACTAACATTTTGTGTATTATTGATCTTTTCCCGGTACTTTCTTGACAGAGTAGTATGTCACTTAGTTATTAGAGTGTCCACTTGTGCCGGGCCAAATAACAGTTCCGGTCACTAAGAATTAAGTATTAATATAGAGATTTATTACGCATACGGCCGTTTAATTAGTATTTACTTCACCCACCCCTTCCTTCAAGAACCCTAAGCATAACACAGTATGTTTGGATTTGATAATTATGTCATCCAAATATGCGAATGCAAAGTCTAGGTCTTTGAGCTTGTTGTTTACTAGTCTTTGGAAGTCCTGGGCAGTATTACGTAAACCGAAGTTCATCCTTGTAAATTCAAATAGAATTATGGCTGTTTTAGGTATATATTCCGGTGCCATATATTGGTAGGCTTTGCGGACATCAATTTTAAGAAAATAATTCTTCCTTTCAAAATGTAATTAATTTTCCACGAATGGTCTAATTTTTCAACCATTCGCGGCATAAAAAACATAGTCTGATTTTCCGTATTGCCTTTTTGTGGCCAAAACGGAAATATCAGCTCCATTATCTATTAAAAATCATATACCTGTTTTTGGTCCGTTACGCAAAGGTAGGTATTGTATGCGCTGACGGCTAGGTTATCTAGCGGTGCGTTCCGTGACATGGCCGTCAGCGCTATAATCGATTACAGCCTCTACGATGCCATTCCGAGTCAGTTTCAACGTGACAAAGATATCTCAAAATGGTTGCTATAACGTCATGAATGACATCATCAACTCCGCCATGTTGGGATATCAACGACTATCGTCAGAGCGTGAGCACTGATAGCTCGATCCAAAAAGTGACAGCTGACAATCAAACTTAGAACAGCAACCTGCAGACACTCCTGAAGCTCCATAATTGTTGATTTGCTCACTTAATCATTCAATACAAAGAAAAATTAACTGCTACGAATATGTACGACTCAAAATGACAAAAAATAACAAAAGTTTGGTTGTAATGGTTTGACATATGTCAGTGTCGACGTCTACCGTCGCAGTTTATCGTTCCGAATGGATATCTTTGGTGGACGCTGGTGGCCGTGATTTCCCATTCGGAACGGTCACATGATATTCGTTACGTCACGTGTGTTATGATAGCACCGTTGTCACGTCGCGGAACAGAGGGTAGGTTGACTTCTATAACTATACTGTAATGACTTCACGGATGGAATGTGGTAATCGACGTACCCAGAGAACTTTTAAAGTTTCGTCCGGAACACGGTTTTTTCCTAGCTCGCGCATGTATCTTAGTAATTGTGAGGGCTTTTGATCACCTAACTCTACCTCGTTATGAAGTTGATTTAATTGATGTGATTCCGACTCTACGTATACCCAAATGAGCCTATTTTGAGGGCTTCGAACTTCCCTGTCTCCGGCATATTTTCTAAAATATCACTAGTGCTAATGTCTCTCAATTCGTCTCGCTTAGCTATCAATCATTTTCAATAGATTTTTTGAAATCACTTACCTTCTATGGATTACCAATTACCATGGCGTTGATCTGGTGAAACCAAAGCCGGGGCATCTGCCACCAGAACTCCGGAATCCTCTACGAGAAGGTGATTGCGGTCATCTTTTGCGGCGGTGATTGTAGTGGCTACTCGTCCTCCGTCATGATGATGGTTGATTATGAGTCGTACTTAGAGTTAATGCTGAAAAGTCCACTTGCACATACACACACGGAGAAAGTTTGTGTCACACGTGAAAATGTCCCCTTTTAAACTTGAAAAATGTTCAATTTGATACGTTTTCGTACCTCGAGTTCACCACTTTATCTATAAGGGTTGGATATCAGAAGGTTGGTAAATGGAAAGAGTTGCGTGTCGTTTTGTGGCAGTGTGGTACAAGGGTTATGGTACGACCAAGAGTAAGGTAATGCATACAGTACGACTGACTTAAAATCTACAGAGAGTGAGCGGATATATGAGGTTAGTTACACACGTAAGTACATTTTATATATGATAAAGAGGTGGTGTCACATGGACACACTACAGTTAAATATTTTAACAAATTCTTATTCAATATTTTACTGATTCCCACAACACAGGGTATCCTAGTGTGGGGATCAGGGACAAAATTGTAAATTACTTGCTTGTTCAATAATTCTATTTTTTATTTTATTTATTGTCAAGTAATACCTACTCGTTAGATATTCTAAAAAGAATAAAAAACTGGTTAGGTAATATGTTAATATTAACATTCTATTTAGAATGAATGAGAACATCACTATCAAGCTGTAGATGGCAACAATATTTCGAGAGGTTAACGCTTGAAGTGAAGCTGTCAGTTTCCTAATCCTTTTAATTTTCGATTGGTTAAGGTGGAATCAGACGGTTCATTTCCCTTTCATTTTCGTCTTTCATTCGAAGTGAAATGTCTAAACAAGTAATGAATGAAAAGTGCCGAATGAATTCATTAGTGAACCGATCCAACAATGTTGGATATTTTCATTCGCATCTTTCATTCGCACTCCGAATGAACAAAAAGTGAATAGTCTGAACACAGAGAGACCGTTCACTCGCATGCGGGCATTTTGCGTCGAGACCTGTAGCAGACGGATATCAGGTCGTAATGGCGTTCAAGTGGAACGAACAAAATACGCTACTATTCTAAGATAATTTTAAAAACCATCAATGTTTGTGGAACAGCAAACTTGACGAGTATCGAGACAAAACACTAAGGGATAACGCTATGAAATCTATGATTAGTGATTTACGCTTAAACGTGACTGAATCAGATATTAAACTTAAAATAAAGGCAATAAGGACAACAAGACAAAAATTTGAAGCTTCATTCTGTTAGGTATACAATCTCTCATTAAAGTATTTTCTTTCGTTATTAACGGAGCAACAAGTAGTAGAAGTTCTTCAAATTTACTTTTGTCCATTCGAAGATGATTGTCATATGATTCAGGATCTTCATCGGCTAGTTCTCTCAACAATGTATCTGAAGCTCCCAATAAATGTCTTCTTGCAATCCATGGTTGCACCCACCACCGTCGTTTTCTTTGCTTCTTTTTTTAATAATTGTTTCATTAACTCGCCGCAAATTAAACTTATTCCAAGACATACGACCGCATTGGACGACATAGTGAAAGAAAAAAGAAATGAATGTTCATTTCCATTTCATTCCACCTCAGCCGTGTGAACATGGAATGCCACAAATGTAAAGCTCGGCTGACACTTTACAGTCGGTTGGTAGCATAGACTTAGGATTTTCGCTGCGCATTAGGTCGGTAGAGTAGATCGGTCAAGCTCGACTTAAGACTAGAGTTGTACATTAACCGTTAAACCCAAAAGTGTTCGGTTAAATGCTCGCTACTGAGGGTGCTCTGAGCGACTTCCTCCTAGTGTGGGGGAGCTGAAGTGATGCAGAAGGATACGTCCGACTGCATAACTTCTGCTTCCTCCTGGTGCACCCTGGTAACAGCGGCTAGTGACTGGTCCCCGGACCTCTTACTAGCTGATGGCTAAAAGTCCCTCTGGTTCTGTCGGTTAAGGTGGGTGTACCCGGCAGACTATCTACACTCACCTGCGTCTTGTGGTCTGCGCAGTTGATCACCGTAGGCCAGGATGAAGGGGTCCTGGGGGGTTGAGCCGAGCGTTGCTGTGGATTTAGCTTCGTAAGGCAACACGCCCTCTTTGGCCTGGATTTCAGGCAAAACGGTAGCCTCGCCCGTAGCCGCGGGTTGGGGTAACGGCCAAGTGTCCCGTCAAAGGGCCACGGCTAGGGGTGTAGGGTCCGCTAAGGCGTCAGCCAAAGCGGTGGGATGGGCCATGCTGACGGGGTAAGCTTCGGTGACTACGGCGGTGGGACCATGTCGCTGACACCTTGGTTCCCATCGTCCACAGAATCGAGCTCCCGATGTCGCGCCAAGTACCAGCCCTATGCTCTTATATCTACTCGGCACTCCTAGCGACTGAAAGCTGTTCCAAGCGAGTAGGCGCTCCCAAATGTGCGGGCTCCGTGGAGGGTGGGACACCGAGTAGACGAATCTTTACACATTTGACCATGGATCGTGTCAGGTCCAAAAACCCCTCTGGAACGCTTCCAGCGGTGAAAACCGCAAGCGTCTCCAAACAGGTGCGAGAATCTGCCTCGGCAGATCCTCAAGCCTTAAATGGGCGCACTGCCACCATCAATGACCTACCGGTGCAAACTGGTAGTGCTTGCACTGTGGAGGGTAGCTGCACAAAGCCCGAAAGCGAGTCGAGAGGCAGGGCCACGGGGCAACCCGGTGCGCGGAGCCATTCGACTAACATCGCCGAGCATTTTGCCAGCGCCTGGACGACGGTTGGTCGAAAGGGTAAACCACCCAAGCAATCCTTGCAAGGGAAGGGCCCATCGACTAAACGTCCAGATACGGTGCAAACCGGACCAGGGCGTAAGGCGAATCGCCGGTGGAAGAAGAAACAGCGTTTGGCTGCCACATCGGCCGCTGCCGGCGTAGATGGGGTTCCATCTGCCACGGTGGCGACCGTTAGCGGTCCCGCTGTTAATACAGCCGGAGCTGCGGGTAAGGTGACCGGCTCCCGTGGTGTCAAAGGGGCAACCCTAGACTCAAACGGGGCTAAACCTACCGTAGCGTTCTCTGGTGGTCCGACTTCTAATAAGAAGTTGAAATCTGCCAAGAGACCCGGCAAAAACGAGCGCGCGGCTGCTAAGATGGCTCGAGGATAGCAATTCTCCTCGAGTGGAACCTAAAAAGCAGTGCACGGAAGCGTGCAGAGCTGGGGTCACCTATGCTCAGAAGGTGAAGTCTGACCAGTACATCGCCGTTACTGACGTCGCTACTGGTCATATTTCACAGGATCTGTCAACGCTCATCCTCAACGAGATTGATGACAAAATCTTGAGGGAAGCGTTGGCGGATCCGAGCAAGGAAAACCCCAAATTCGGTGGCAAGCCTCGTTACGAGGACGGCCACCTTAAACTGTTCGTGGAGGACGAGTACTCCCTGAACTGGCTGCGGGAGTGTGTCTTCGGCGTGTCTACACCATCCAACGTACAGTTGATGGTGAAACGCCAATCGGAGATGGTCCGCAGGGTTCGATGTGGGGTGCTCATACCCAACGAACGGGGCAAGTGGAAGTCTGCGCCCGACGTCGGCGTAGTCCTCCACTTTATGAACAAGTGGGCACAGGTTGACCGATGGCTCCTCCAGAAAGTGGATGAGCAGCAGGACAACCTGTTTCTCATTACAGACGTCCCTGAAGATGTGGTGCCGACCCTGCTGGGAAAGGGCAGACAGCTCCTTTTTGGTAGTGGTTCGGTCTACCTTAAATTTCAGGGACCCGGTGGGAAATTTATTAAGGAACCACCGGTGGTAACGCAGACCTGCTCTAAGCTGGTCATCACTGGGGTCTCATCATCATCATCTATGCCCCAGAGTTCCACTCCAGAGCGGCAGCAAACAGTTCCCGATGTATTCGGGGAAAGTTCTGCTGCTCAACCGCAGGACGGGCACGCGCGCTGGGAGGCCATGCTGCTTGGTGAAGGCGATGAGCTAGAACCAGCAGTGGTGCCTTCTGAGGGTGAGGAGCTGTCCATGCGGCTGGAGGAGGAACTCGTCTTGTAGGTGGAGGAGGGGTTGACCAAAAATGGCGTCCCTCTCCCGCGATTGTAAAGTCCTCCAAGCCAACCTCCAACACAGCCAAACTGCAACGGCCCAGTTAAGACGCTGGTTGGGGGCAAACAGCACTGACGTGGCTCTGATCCAGGAGCCGTGGGTCAACCGCGGTAGCATTCGAGGGCTCGCCAATTTGAGAGGTAAGCTTTTCGTTACAACTGATCACGATAACCCTAGAACGTGCATCATAACTACTAACAACATCCCAGCACAGCCATTAACAAAGTTCTGTTCCAGGGACCTGTGTGCCATAAGGCTGCAACTGCCCGACACAGCTATGTGCCGCGAACTCGTGGTGGCCTCCGCCTACATGCCTGCGGAGGACAACCCGCCTCCACACGACCTGTGCCGGCTGGTGGACCACTGCGAGAAGTCGGGCCTCCAGCTCATCGTTGGGGCCGACTCGAACGCGCATCATCCACCGTGGGGCATGCCGGATATGAACATCAGAGGTAAGACACTTGTTGAATACCTATTTACTACAAACCTTAATGTGCTTAACATAGGTTCTGAACCAACTTTTGTTACCAAGCGGAGTAGAACCATCGTTGATATTACCCTGGGAACGGCGGACATATCCGACGACGTTGGGGGCTGGCATGTGTCCAACGAGGCGTCATGCTCTGATCATCGATGGATACGCTTCGAGATCAACGCAGCGTTCTCCCCAACTGTCCCTAAGAGAAACCCCCGCAATACTGACAGAACCAGGTACAGAGCTATCCTAGGTGAAATACTTGCTTGGGCTGAGACTCTACCAGATCCGGAGGGACCCGAACAAATCGAACAACAGGTAACAGATTTTACTAATACATCAATAGACTGCTACCATTCAACTTGCCCGCTTAGCACGCCAGCGCCTACCAACATCAAGGGGCAGCCTTGGTGGGGTCCTGATCTAGATAGGATGCGTGCTAAGATCAGAAGACTGCTAAACAGGGCGATGAATACCAGTGCTGATGAGGATTGGAAAAACTACAAAGATGCCAAATCCAAGTACAAGAAACGACTACGGTTCAAAAGCAGCAACTCATGGAGGAAATTCTGCAGCGACATTGAAACCGTTGATCAAGCAAATCGGGTAAGGCAGATACTAGCTCAACAAGGCACCTCCAGGCTAGGGTCGCTTAAAAAACCCGATGGAACATATACCTCTTCCACCACAGAAACACACAGTCTCTTGTTGGAAACTCACTTCCCCGGAAGTAGAATTATTCAAGAGATTGTGTGGTCGGAAGAGGTTCACCATGAAGCTGTCGACCACTTAGACATAACTAATAATATTATCACTGCTGACAAGGTGAGATGGGCCATTAATAGCTTTAAACCTTTTAAATCAGCAGGACCAGATGGAATCTTCCCAGCACTTCTACAGTGGGGTGGGAAACCCGTCATCAATATAATGGTCCGAATCATGAAAGCATGTCTTAGATTCGGATACGTTCCCAAAAGGTGGAGAGTAGTAAACGTAGTTTTCATACCGAAGCCAGGAAGGAGCGACTACACTAACGCTAAATCTTTCAGGCCGATTAGCCTCACCTCCTTCTTGCTTAAGACTCTCGAACGTTTGTGCGAGAGGCACCTGAGAGATGGAGCGTTAAAACATATACCCTTACACAAGAATCAGCATGCATATAGTTTGGGTAAGTCTACTGAATCGGCTCTCCATGCAGTTGTATCCACAATTGAAGAGGCGATTCAAAACAAATGCATCTGTCTTGGAACTTTTATTGATATAGAAGGTGCCTTTGACAAGACGCAGCATAGCAGTATAAGTGCATCTCTAACAAGGCATGGAGTGTCAATAGCTGTAAGCAACTGGGTCACAAACATGCTTAATAAACGTATCGTGCGTCTAGCTGGTGAGTCCCTGTCGGCGGAGTAGTGCGGGGATGCCCGCAGGGAGGAGTGCTCTCCCCGCTGCTGTGGAATCTGGTCATTAACGACCTAATTATCAAGCTTAACGCTAATGGATACTACACCGTAGGATACGCCGACGATTTAGTAATCCTCATCACAGGTAAATTTGCGAGCACAGTGTGCAACCTTAAACAAACAGCTCTTCGCATCGTGGAGCGCTGGTGTCTAGAATATGACCTGGCGGTTAACCCAACAAAAACGGAAATGGTCATGTTCACTAACAATAGGGCTCTTGGTATGTATACCCTACCTAAGCTCTTTGGAACGGAACTCCAGCTAGCAACTGAGGTGAAGTACCTGGGCATAACCTTGGACAGCAAGCTCAACTGGAGTAGCCACATTGACAACAAACTAAAGAAGGCGAGTATTGCTTTCTGGCAGTGTCGGAGAATGGTGGGGAAAAAGTGGGGATTTTCTCCCAACATCATTCTTTGGCTGTACGTGACGGTGATCCGTCCTCTTGTCTGCTACGGAGCTGTGGTGTGGTGGACCAGGACCAAACTAACCACAATGGTAAGCAAACTCCAAAGCTTCCAAAGGCTGGCCTGCATGGCTATCACAGGTAGTATGAGAACTACTCCAACAGCAGCAATGGAGGCCATGCTGTGTCTTCCGCCACTCCAACTGTACATTAAGCAGGAGGCCGCGTCATCTGCAGTGAGACTCAACACCTTAGGACTTTGGAGGAAAAACAGGACCTCACACACCGCCATCCTAGGGCAAGTTTACAAAAAAAATCCCATCTCTATGGCTTGCAGTGACAGAATCCCTAAACAATTTGTTTTCGACAAAAAATACAATATACAGTTACATGAAGACCATCGGGTTGAGGGGCTCGACGTTAAAGAGCTCAGAATTTTCACCGATGGTTCAAAAACTGAAGCAGGCACTGGTTCAGGCACCTTCTCGGAGGACCTAAACATCAAGATAGCCATTCCACTGGGTGCCCATAATACTGTCTTTCAAGCTGAATGTATGGGCATCATCTCGGCCGCTAATGCCATAGCATCGAGAAAGGTAAGAGATTCCTCCATTCGAAGCCTCTCGGATAGCATGGCCGTCTTACAAGCCCTAAATAGCAACACTATTAACTCAGGGCTAATCTACGAGTGTCACAAACGACTAATGGAGGTATGTCAACATAACCGCGTAATCCTTCAATGGATAAAAGGACACAGCGGGTCAAGAGGTAACGATGCAGCGGATGAGTTGGCGCGTAAAGGATCTAGCTTGACAGCGTATGGTCCCGAACCTATCATCCCTCTTCCCTTCAAGATGGTACCCACATTTCTGAGAGAGTTGACCAGGAATGATCATGCCACTCTTTGGACAAACCATGAGGAGTGCAGACAGGCTAAGCTGGCCTTGCCGTCCCCTAGCGCTAGGCTTGCTAAGACCTTGCTTCGACTTAGTAGGCCGCGCATGCGACTGGTGACTGCAGCACTTACTGGCCATGGTTTCTTTAATAAACATCTATATGTCCTAGGTGTTACCGACAGCCCCCTTTGCAGAGCCAGCTTGGAGGCAGAAGAAACGGCTGCTCACGTCCTCATGGAGTGCACAGGAGTAGCGGACTACAGGGCTAAACACCTCGGTCAATCGAGGGACCTTCCAGGGATAGTCGGTAACGTAAAGGGCCTGCTGGCGTTCCTGGAGGAGTTGGGTTGGCTCGAATGATATCGCATTCCCACCCACACGCAAAATAGGCGCTTTCGTCGTCGAGTTGCGGAAACCAGCCCGTCGTACAATTGACAATTGACAATGCTCGCTACTGTACCTATAGCGGATAGGTGTTCAGGACGTTGAATAAAACACAGGATTAACTTTTAACTGGTAATTAGAAGGGCACGAGTACATCAAGTGCAACGCGTGAGGTCTTGCTCCCAATGCGGTAGCTGGCCGACTCCCGACGTCACCGCGCGATATCGGTCACGTATGCTTGCTTGAATTGAGTGATAGTTATTGTGGAGCGTGGACTGTAGTAGGGTTTTTCTCTTCTCAAATAAAAGATGCCGATAATTCTTCACTGTTGAGCCAGGCTGGAGGGTGGGGTAGAGAGGGCTGGTGGTCGCAGAGAGTCTTTTTTCTCTTGATGACTTTTCCTCTTGAGTGCTGGATCCGGAATGATTCAGAGCCGAATCGGCGTCTCTTATATACGATTTCTCGAGCGACCACCCCCCCCTCACCCCGCACTCTTCCCCTGGACTCAAATCTCTTTATTTTCATGTCAAATTTACATTTTACATGTACAAAACAATATACATTCGTTTACTTACTTATTTTCTAGACCTAAACATACAATTTGCATTGTCCGCCGGCGCAAAACAGAGCGAGGAGCGCATGTGACAGATTTCAATATTTATATGACCCCGTCCCCCGCTTCCCCATGCCGCAGGTTGCGGGAGTCGGGGCCCCCCTCGCTCGCCTGTATGCGCCGACAGGGACAGTTGCACTGTCTCTTTCTCTCGCTTGTTCTTGCTAGGTTTCCTCCCCTTATGAGATAGTGAGTGTAATTAGTGTGAACTCTAATTGTAATTATGTGCTCTAATTTGATTATTTACTTGCAAATCTACTGAAACTATGTGCTATTTCCTATTGGAAATTGTGTACCTACCTAACCGGGGGTGGAATCGCTAGCAAAAACACATATATAATAAAATACAATCCTATTCTAAACTATGTACAAACTTACATCCTAGGCCCTAATCCTAATGAGAAAATATAACTTTATTTCGTTACCAAAACTCAATCTAGCTTATCCTAAAACGTATAAAAAACAAAATAAGATAAAAGCTATGTACAAAGTAGTCATTTCAGGTTCTGTCGTGCACATTTCTCCCGCCGTCGCAGCTCTGCGATCCAACAGGTAGCACGACGATTCTCTTGGTCGGTCTCCGGAGGACGTGCCCGTTGCTGGTCTCGACGTCCACGATCCTCACCTCGCCGTCTCGCCCTGGGTAGACTGCGATGATGCGTCCTCTCGGCCATGTGTTGCGCGGCAGGTTGGGGTCGCAGATGAGAACCAGGTCGCCGACAGCGGGTGGCGCGCCGGTCGTGCGAGGCTCCCGCCGGTGTTGGAGTAGCGGCTGGTACTCCTTGACCCAGCGGCTCCAGAAGACGTCCGCCAGGCGTTGAGCGCGCCGCCAGTGCTTGCGTGCGGTGAGGTCGTCTGCGGTGAACTCGCCAGGTGGTGGGACGTGAGAGTTGGGTCCCAACAAGATGTGGTTGGGTGTAAGCGCCTCCGGTTCGTCTGGAGTCACCGCCACATGTGTGAGTGGGCGGGAGTTCACGGTGTTCTCTGCCTCGGCGAGCAGGGTGAGCAGTGTCTCGTCGCTAGGGTACTGCTCGTGGAGTGTGACGCGTAGTGCCTCCTTCACGGTGCGCACCATGCGCTCCCATGCGCCGGCCATGAAAGGGGAGGCCGGGGGGACGTAGCGCCAGGTGATGCGCCGCGCCGTCGCCTCCTTGCTGACCGCCGCCAGCGCAGCCTCAGCGAGCTCCTTCTCTGCCGCTTTGAAGCACGTCGCGTTGTCACTCCATAGCTCCTTAGGTACTCCTCTCCGTGCCACGAACCTCCGCAGGGCACAAATCGCTGAGTCGGCGCTCAGCGAGGCGGCGACTTCCAGATGTACGGCTCGTGACGTCATGCAGGTGAAGAGCGCGACCCATCTCTTTTCATGGTGCCGTCCGACGGTGACTTCCACGGGCCCGAAATAATCCAGACCGGTGAAACTGAAGGCCCGCGCATGGTGAGTCACACGCGCCGGGGGCAGGTCTCCGGTCGCCGGGGACGTAGGCTTCGCTCTTCTCAATTTACAGTGCTGACAGTGCTTGATGACGTCACGCACCGTAGGCCGTATTTTCAGTACCCACAGTCTCTGCCGTAGTTCGTTCACTACGGTTTCGATGCCGCCATGGTGTAATCGCTCGTGTACGTGCTGTATGTACAGTCGCGTAAACAGATGTTTCCCGTCGAGTACGGTCGGGCTCGCTGTCTCCTCGTCGATTTCGGGCGAAGCGTGGATTCTTCCCTTGAGTCGCAGAACTCCATCTTCGCCAACCACTACTGATAGCGCCGATAGCCTATCTCCAGGCTGAGGCGCCGAGCCACTCCTCACTCGACGTAGATCTTCTGAGAAGCAATCTTCCTGGACAGCTTTCCACCACAGTTTTTCGGCGCGAATGAGATAGTGCGCCTCGAGTCCGACGATATTGCTATCTCTTTTCTTCGCGTTCGACGTCTCGTTCTTGCGTGCTTTCTTGTCAATCTTCTTATCAGTCTTCCAATCAGAGTCGTTTTTCTTGTTTTCTCGCGTTCGGTTTCGCTTTGTAGCCAATACTGTTTCATTTTTCTTTCTTCTACATAGGTCTACGAACTGTAGCACGCGCGCCGTAGCTCGTAGCAAGCGTGTGAACGACGAGAAGCGCTCGACTCGAGGGAGGTGACCGTGGTCAGGTCGCTGGTGGGTGACGTGACATGTCTCCCTCTCTTCTCCTGTCTTCGGTGTTTCTGTCTTCGTTTCTTGTGGCCATTCTTGTTCGGGTTTGCGCAGGAAGCTCGGCCCGTTGTGCCATCGGTGCGTAGCGTTGAAACCGGCCGGCGTCGCGCGCGTAGCGTCGTCAGCTACGTTGTCAGCCGTAGGCAGCCATCTCCACTCGTTTTTCTTCGTGAGATCTTCTATCTCGGCCAGGCGGTGCGCTACGAACGTTTTGTACGCGCGCGGCTCCGACCGAATCCATGCTAGCGCCGTCCGCGAGTCGCTCCAATAGTACTTTCTTCTCACGTCAAACTCGTGCTCGCGTGCGGTGGTTTCGGCCAGGCGGACGCCCAGCAGTGCGGCCTGTAGCTCTAGTCGAGGGATGGAGATGGGTTTCAGTGGTGTGACTCGACTCTTCGCCGCAGCCAGGACCACTTGCACGCTCCCGTCGGCTCGTTCGATCCGCCAATACACGGCGGCGGCGTAGGCTTCTTCGCTCGCGTCTACGAATGTGTGCAGGTCGCGCGCGCTCGCCGGCTCGATGTCGTAGCAGCGCGGGATTCGTAGCTCTTCTATGTTTCGTAGTACTCGTAGCCACTCGTACCATTTGTTCTGTAGTTCGCCCGGCAGCGGTTCGTCCCAGCCCGTCCCGTAGCGCCACGTTTCTTGCATTATTCGTTTCGCCGGGGTTGTGACAGGCGAGACGAGTCCCAGCGGGTCGAACAAAGACATTATTATGCTTAATGCCTCTCTCTTCGTCGGTGGTCGCTCGGCGTCGAGTACTTCTTTAGGTGTCTTCAGTGTGTTTAGCTTGAAACCGATGCAATCTGTCTTGACGTCCCACAAGAGGCCAAGTGTCTTCTCCGTCTCGCTCCCGCCGATAGCGACGGTGGCGCCGCCCGGGTTGGCGGCGAACTGCTGTACTACCGAAGTCGTATTGGACACCCATCCGCGTAGCTCGAAGCCGGCTTGCCGATGTATGTAGTCGACCGTTTTCGATACTTCTTTTGCTTCATTTTCGGTTGGAAAACTTGTTATGTAGTCGTCCATGTAGTGGTTCTTCTCGATGGCTCGCGCGGCCGCAGGGTACTTCTCCTTGAAGTCTGAAGCATTTCTGTTCTTCACATACAGCGCTGTGCATGGTGATGACGTCGCTCCGAAGATCACCGACGTCATGCGGTACTCTCGCGGTCGTCCGTTGCCTCTCTCGTCGCCTCGCCACAGGAATCGCAGCGCGTCTCTGTCTTCGTCACGGATCCTTATTTGCATAAACATTTCCTTTATATCAGCTGACACGGCGTGTTGATGTTGACGAAAACGCATCACGACTCCCGGCAGCGATTGCAGCAGGTCTGGCCCGGAGAGCAGCATGTCGTTCAGACTGCGTCCGGCGGTCTTTGCAGCGGCGTCGTGCACGACCCTTATCTTCGGCTTCGCGGGGTTGATGACCGCGAAGTGTGGTAGGTACCATGTCTTGTTTGGTACCGGTGGTGAGGTAGCTTCCTCGGCGTAGCCCGAAGTGAAGAGGTTCTGCATTCTTTCTTCATATTTCATTTTCAGGTCTTCATCTCGGTCTAGTTTCTTCTCTAGGTTGTGCAGCCGTTGGAGTGAGTTTTCGTAGTTATTTGGAATCTTCACGTCGTCTTCTTTCCATAGAAGTCTTGTTTCGAAGCGTCCGTCGGGCAGGCGGCGACTTGTATCGTCCAATATTTTCAATGCGCGCTGCTCTGGATCGCTCTTCTGTTTTCGTTTTTCTATCCCGATGGATTCTAACTCGAAATAATTCTTCATCATCTTCTCCATGGTGACTTCGCTGTCTTCTTCGAGGCTGATGTGACCGCAGAAGGTGACTGGATACGCCATAGATGACCGGCAGCCGTGAAGAACCCATCCCAGCTTTGTGTACGATGCGACGGGTTTATCTTTCCGTCCCGCTCGCACCGCGCCTGAGATAATTAAATCCCAGTTGTCTTGACCGATGAGCAGCTTCGGATGCGCCTCTTCGTATACGAGCTCGGTTTGAATTTCATTCAAGTGCGGGCAATCTTCAACGTCTCCTCTAGCGACCCTCTGAGTAGCGAAGTCGAGCCCTCTTACGGTGCGCGCCCCGCGTAGATCGCATGTGTCGTCTGCGTATTTGCCGCGGATCTTCAAGTCGATGCGTTTGCTTTTCTGGAACTGTAGCTCTGTCCCGCTCACACCGCGGACGCGCATTGGATCTGTAGGCCCGTCGACGTCGAGTTCTTGCGTAATTTTCTCGTCGATGATGGTGATCGTGGAGCCCTCGTCGAGTAGCGCGAACGTTTCTACTTCATTTCCATTGGCGGCGGTGAGAACTACAGGAACGATTTTCAAATAAGCGCGCCGTGCGGTGCCGTTGCTCGCTGTGTTGTTCGTGTCTTCGTACGTAGAGCTGACTTTTTCGCGAAGCGGCGGCTCTTGTGCGCGACGAGGTGGTTCTTCGCTACGCGGTGGTTCTTCGGTCTTCGGTCTTGACTGATGAAGAAGCTTGTGATGCGATATGGTGCAGCCCTGATGACCACAAACCTTGGCTCTGCAGTCGGCGTGGCGGTGATTGTTTCGCAGGCATCGGAAACAAACTCGACTTCTCTTCACTATCTCCCACCGCTCGTCCGTGCTGGCAGCTACGAATCTCTTGCAGTCGGGTAGGTTGTGTGGTCCGTCGCAGGCTGGACAGCGTAGCGTGTTCATTTTGAATGTTCTTTCTTGCCTTTTCTTCGGCTTTTCTTCTGTGACGTTCTCGAGTGAAGCGTAGGCGCCGCATTTGTCTGCTTCTTCGTTCAGGAAGGTGGCCAGTCGCTTCAGCTCAGGAACGTCTTCTTTGTTTCGGGCGGCGAAATCGAACCATTTGCTTCTGATTATCGGAGACAATTTTTCAATTACGTTTCGCGCCATTTCGGGATTGTACAGGTACTGGATTTTCTTCAGTGCTTCTACGGTAGCGACGATGTTCGCTATCTTGTTAGCGAACACGAGGAGATCACGTGGGTTGTCTCCTATCTTCTGCAGTGTTCTTATCTTCTCCATTTCGCCCATGACGATAGCTTCAGGGCGACCGAATCTTCTCTCGAGCGTGGCGATGATGACGCCTGGCTCCGGGTTGGATAGGAGCAGGCTCTGGACTGCTTCTAGCGCGATACCTCGGAGACTTCTTCTTAACCTTGCTATGTTTTCGGTGTCGGAGAATCCTCTTGACGTGTCTTCATACGCTGCCTTGAATGGCAGCCACGCGTTCGATTGTCCGTTGAAGATGGGTAGTTCTTGAATGAACTTCGGCGCCTCCCTCGTGACGGATCTCATGGCCTGGGTGATGGCCGCCGCCAGTTCAGAGATGTCTTGACGCGCAGGCCGGGGCTCTTCCTTGCCCTGGTGATCACCGCGGTGATCGCCCTGTCCTCGTCCATCCTTCCCTGGCGCTTCCCGCAGCACGCGGGGCGGGGGTGACGTCGCTCTTCTCTCTTCATCTTGTTTCTTCAACCAGTCTTCAACTCGAACGGAGGATTCTTCTTTTTCTCGGTTCTCTTCTTCCTCTTCTTCGTCTGACGACTCTGCTTCGGCGCGGAGCTTCGCCAGACGAAGTCTCGCAATTTCTGTAGCAACACGTAGTTGCTCTTGCTCTAGAGCCGCCACGCGCTCTTTAGCCTCCAGCTCCGCGAGGAGCCTCTTGCGGGAGGCGTTAGAGCGACGTGACGGCGCTCTCGACGGTGCTCTTGACGGCGGCTTCGTTGTCTCTTGTGACGTGACGGCGGTTCCCGACGACGTCGTATTTGTTGCCGTCGTTGTGGTTCCGGACCCGGTGGCGCTTGTCTCGGCGCTCGTGTTCTTGGACGTGGTCTGCGACCCGTCGCCTTCTCTACCAGACTGGCTACGTGTAGTAATCGGCATCTTCGCTTTCGATTCTTCAAAACAGGAGCTCTTCAAATTTCACGCTGATTCTTCTTTATTCGGCTCCTGAAGGACCAAAATGTGGAGCGTGGACTGTAGTAGGGTTTTTCTCTTCTCAAATAAAAGATGCCGATAATTCTTCACTGTTGAGCCAGGCTGGAGGGTGGGGTAGAGAGGGCTGGTGGTCGCAGAGAGTCTTTTTTCTCTTGATGACTTTTCCTCTTGAGTGCTGGATCCGGAATGATTCAGAGCCGAATCGGCGTCTCTTATATACGATTTCTCGAGCGACCACCCCCCCTCACCCCGCACTCTTCCCCTGGACTCAAATCTCTTTATTTTCATGTCAAATTTACATTTTACATGTACAAAACAATATACATTCGTTTACTTACTTATTTTCTAGACCTAAACATACAATTTGCATTGTCCGCCGGCGCAAAACAGAGCGAGGAGCGCATGTGACAGATTTCAATATTTATATGACCCCGTCCCCCGCTTCCCCATGCCGCAGGTTGCGGGAGTCGGGGCCCCCCTCGCTCGCCTGTATGCGCCGACAGGGACAGTTGCACTGTCTCTTTCTCTCGCTTGTTCTTGCTAGGTTTCCTCCCCTTATGAGATAGTGAGTGTAATTAGTGTGAACTCTAATTGTAATTATGTGCTCTAATTTGATTATTTACTTGCAAATCTACTGAAACTATGTGCTATTTCCTATTGGAAATTGTGTACCTACCTAACCGGGGGTGGAATCGCTAGCAAAAACACATATATAATAAAATACAATCCTATTCTAAACTATGTACAAACTTACATCCTAGGCCCTAATCCTAATGAGAAAATATAACTTTATTTCGTTACCAAAACTCAATCTAGCTTATCCTAAAACGTATAAAAAACAAAATAAGATAAAAGCTATGTACAAAGTAGTCATTTCAGGTTCTGTCGTGCACAGTTATTTTAAATGGACGCGTGCCCGTTATCCACAATATTTATCTGAATACTAACTAGGTAAGTACATCGATATGATATTTGATATACATATTTTATATGATCAAACAGTGGTAGCTAAGTATTTAATTTTAGTTTAGTATTTATATATATTTAGTATTTTATTAATCTAAATTTCTTGTTATTTTTCAGGTGAGCAGTAGCACGTCATCTACATTCTCCCCTACAGTGTCATTTCTGTGACACTCATCTTTCGTAGGGATAAGTGCTACGCGTACTGCGAGTCTTCGAAGTATTCCAGTTGTTGTTCGAATATCAACGACTCTTATTCGTCCGTCTCGGCCAGGGTACACTTTCTCTATTATTCCTTTCGGCCAGGTGTTTCTAGGATTATTAGGGTCAAGTATAAAAACCAGGCTGCCTGCTGCCAGCGGCTTCTCTTCTTTGTGCCATTTCTGTCTGGGCAGAAGTGTCGGTAAAACTTCCCTCATCCAGCGGTTCCAGAATATGTCAGTCAATCTCTGAGCGACTTTCCACCATTTTCGTAGGTATATATCACCGTCATTGAATTCTCCCGGTACAGGTAGGTTTGATGAGGTTCCGAGCAAGAAATGGTTGGGTGTCAATGTTTCAGGAGAGCGATGATCGACGGATACATGTGTCAGCGGCCGGCTATTGACGATGTTCTCCACTTCGGCTAATAAGGTAAGTAAGACTTCCTCTCGTGGTGCTCGTTCCTTTAGCACAACTTTCAGAGCCGTCTTTACGCTTCGAACGAGGCGCTCCCAGGCCCCGCCCATATGTGGACTGGCGGGAGAAATGAATTGCCATTTAATCATCCTGTTTGTCATTTCTCGTTTTAATTCTGCTTCAGCTCCCTTTAGATTTGTACCGTTATCTGAGTACATGCAATGGGGCCATCCTCTTCTCGACGCCATTCTTCTGAGTGACATTATGAATGAGTCAGCAGTAAGTGTTGGTACCAACTCAATATGAACGGCTCGTATAGTGAGGCAAGTGAATAGTACACCGTATCTTTTTTCATGTCGGCGTCCTACAGTTGTGTCCATAGGTCCGAACAGGTCTACTCCACAGTGGGAAAATGGTCGCTGATGGTGAGCTAGGCGTGCTGCAGGTAGATCTCCCATTCTTGGGGTGACGGGTTGCGTTTTCCTTATACGACAAAACAAACATCTAAGTACTTGCTACATTTCTCACAGTAGGTCTTAAGTTGAGTATCCAATATCTTTGTCGTAGTTCGTTTATTACATATTCATTGCTGCTATGAGCAGCTTTGATGTGGTAGTTAAGTACAATAAGTCTTGACGATGGGTGACGGCCGTCGAGGATTATCGGTATTTTGGCTGACAATTGGACGTCGCGTACAGCATCTATCCGACCGCCAACTCTCATCAGTCCAAGTTCATCTAAGAACGGTGATAAATTTCGCGTTCGCCCAGTTTCTATTACTTTGTTCTGTTGCAGTAATTGTAATTCGATGGGGAATGATTCTTTTTGAGCTTGTTTTAATATTAATATCTCGGCTTGTTCCATCACTGAAGGATTTATATCTGTGCCTCGGCCTGTCTTTCGGCGACACTTGTCAACGAACAGTAACACATTTGCTGTGCATCTCAACAAACGAAGCCAGGAGCTGAATCGCGTCGAATCAGGAACAGGTAAGTTGGATTTATCTATTTTATTTTGTATCATGTTTACAGTTTCTAAGACTTCTTCATTAATAACGAATTTCCCTTTTTCAGATGGTCAGTCTTCAGACTTCTTGTATAAAAAATCGGGACCACAAAACCAATCACAGTCATTGTGTAATTTATAATTATTGCTTTTTGTAGCAATATCCACTACGTTCAATTCTGATGGGACGTAGTTCCATTCGTTGGATTTTGTCAGCTGATCAATTTCACCCAGGCGGTTGTCAACGAATACTTTGTAGCTGCGAGTATCAATGTTTATCCAGTGCAGCAATGTTGAAGAATCTGTCCAAAAGTATCTGCCGTTTGATTTAATTCTATGCTCGCGTTCTATTGTTTCAGCAAGTCTACATCCAATCACTGCGGCTTGTAATTCTAGTAGGGGTATTGAGACCGGTCTAATGGGCGCGAGTCTACACTTGCTCGCTATGAATGACACGCATACAGAGCCGTCTTCACACACTTTTCGCCAGCAGGCGACTGCTGCGTACGCTGAGGGTGATGCGTCGCAAAATATATGCAGTTGTTGTGATAAGTCCTGACTAGAGCTGGGGTTCAAAGGACCTTGCTCATTCGTACCTTCGTTGATGCTTGAAAATACCATATGGGTATACGAATGTTCGTCAATGATTGTAGTTCGACAATCCACTCTTTGAATTATATAAATTGTTTATCAGTTATGCGTTCATCCCATTTTATATTTTCTTTCCAAGTATTTGAACGATAATTTTCGACTTGCGTAGCACTTCTCTCTTTGTTGGCTTTTCTTCAGCTTTCAGCAATTTTTCAGGAATGCGCCGCAATGACAGTGGTAGGATACCACAATAATCCAAGTGTGCTCTCGCTCATGTTCTGACCTCCAAAATTAAGCTCTACGGCTGTCTGGCTTAAGGTCTCTTTTGGTACGCCCGAACAAATTTCGGGTTCATTTGAAGTCCAGTTAACAATTTCAAAATTGCCTTTCTTATGTATATCCGTGACTTGCTTTATAGTATTTATGGCTATATCATTTTGTTCAAAACTATCTATATAGTCATCCATGTAATGATTTTTCAGAATAGCATTAACCGCTCCGGGCATTTGGGTGGCAAATCGCTTGGCATTATGGTTCTTCACGAACTGAGCGATGAATGGTGAACAGTTGGCGCCAAATATCAGTGATGTCATAGCGTAAGGGTTGATGGGTTCGGATGTGTGATTGCGCCATAAGAATCTTAGAGCATTTTGATCTTCCTTGATTATTTTCACACGAAGAAAGTCTCCCGTCACTCCCACGGGACCCTCTCTGAAGCGTAACATTATCCCTAGGAGCGACTCCAGTAGGTCAGGCCCTTGAAGTAAGTAGCCGTTGAGCGAGTGGCCTCGGGAGCTGGCAGCGGCGTCGAATACCAGTCTCATTTTATTTTTATTCGGGTTATCTACTCCGAAATGCGGCAGGTACCACATACGACGTGTAGTGAGCTCATTTTTGTGCACTTGTCGGGCGTAGTTATTACGAAAGAGATGGTCAATACGCTCTTTGTATCGTTGAGCGTACTCCTCATTCCGTGCCATTTTGTTTTCTATGTTTAATAGACGTTTGTAGGCTGTTCCGTAGGAATCTGCCATCTCTGTCTCGTTCTTCCATGGCAACCCAATGTACCATTGTCCCGTTATCAGTTTTGCAGTTTTTTCAGCAATAGCCACAGCTTTTAAATGATCTTTGTTTTGGCGCGGCGTATTGTTTACGCCGATAGACTCGAAGGCAAAGGAATGTTTTACCAAGTCGTGCAGTTCCTTATCGTTATCTGCTTGGCCAAGTAATGATGTTGCCGGCGCAGTATAGCTACTGTCGTGCGCATGTGTGCGCGGCTGCCACTCGTCGGATGTAAGCGGCGGCGGCGGCGGCGGCGTGGTATCCTCGCGTGTGTGCGCGTCGGTCTCGTAGCAATGGCTGGTTTCACGATCCGCAAGGAGCTCGAGGGGCGCGCGGGGGCGGCGGGGAGGGGTAGCGCTAGCCAAGAACATCAGCTGTGCAGTGGTGATGCCGGGGCGACGCATAGGTGCAGGACGATTCCGTGCACGCACCAACCCAATGACGTCAGAGTTGCACATGGTTCGCTTTGTTTTCCGAGCAGAGTTTTTTGTGGCACTATTAGGTGATAGTTGTCTTTCCCGATTAAAATTTTAGGTTTGTCGTCACTATTAACATAGTCCTTGATATCACGTATATGTTTATTGAGTTGTATTTTAGAAAGTTTTTGCACTGGTAAGTCCAACTCGCGCATTTTGCGCGCACGTAGGTTGAAATATTCATTATTTTCATTTGATAGTTTCACGTTTACTATTTCAGTTTCACACGTAAGTTCACCAGAGTTCCAAGCACCACGTATACGTAATGTTTCTGAATGTCCCGTTATATTCACACTGTCTGCGAGATCAGCTGATATCAGCGATACCGTTGCGCCGTCATCAAGTAACGCGTAAGTAGGTACGACACCATTTGGTCCATGAATGTTCACGCGTACAACTTTCAGCATCACTGAAGGGTTTGATGACGTATTGGTATTGGTCACTACCTCACTCGATTGATCACTGGTTTCACTATAACTTTCGACCTCGTTTTCACGGGTGGCGTCATTCGTAGCGACTACGTCCATGTTGTCGCTAACCGTAGCAATTGTAGGGTCTGACGTAGAGGGTTTGCTCGTACAGATGTAGTGAATAATCCTTTCCTATCGGCAAAACTCGGAACAACGATAACACCCGAATGGTGCCGATGTGTCTATGAATTACTGTATTATTAAATTACGTGTAGGTATCAAATAAATCGCATACTTTATTTATCAATCTCAAATGTCAAATTGCCCGTTTGACGTATATTACACTGAGATGTTAAAACCACCACGATTCTATCATATAAAGAATTCGTTAGGTAAACAAAAATATAAATAGTTACTGAGGACGTTTTATTTCACTAAAACGCACTGATAAATACCAAATTCCGGTTGGGATGATCTAATGATTCTATAAGGATTGGAACCCCAAAAGTCTAACTATAAGTTAAAACTACAGTAGGATTTTGCAGATCTTTTTTATAACAATACATTTTTGTAATTAATTAAAAATACTATGACATAACAGGTGGCGTTTGTGTTGCCGGACCGAAATGACGTGTCTATAGACCTCCGACATCTTGCAAACGCATTTAAACAAACAATAGTTTACAACCCGGCGCGCGCCTTAGTTCTTTCTCTGGTTTCTCGCGTTTCGGAGATTTTGTATCAGCGAGATGATATGAGAGAGTGTCTAATATAGCTACAAGTGTGAAAGTAGAGTGCGTAAAGTGTGAATTAGATAGGTTCTGAGCTGCGCCCTACCAGATAATAGGGTACGCCACGCTGCTGTGACAATACGTGTACAATATTGTGTACGACAATAGGTGCACATAGCTGGGACCACTCAACGAGTGTTGCCTGGTGAGCCCGTTTCTATTCAGTGTCCTAACGCATGCAACCAATATTTATCTCTACAGACGAATCTACTAGAAGAGACCCCGAGTTTACGTCTCACGCAATACATAACAGTACTCCCTAACGACACGCCGTTATCCTGGAGTATTAACCGACCCTATCCAGCACATTAGGTGTGTCATGACACTGGGATATCTCCTCAGCAATAACCTAACCTTATCAATGAATTGCTTTCTCCGGATACACAAACGATTACATAGGACGTAGAATCTTCATTATTTAAGGTATTTCTTAAGTGAATCTAACCCATAAAATTAAGCTCTCTCAACAGCAACAACCTGGGAAACAGACTTATTTCATTTCATCACAGACATTCTTGGTGCTTGATACATCATCATAAATACTAAGTCAATAGAAACTAGAGTTGCGCAACGAGTCGTGGTGTTATCCCACGCCAAGAGGCAGGTCCTTTCATGCACTTCCTGCAGGCACGTGAATAAGGACACTAAAACCCAAACAATACCGGACAGAAAAAGTAAAACAAAAGAGATAAATTACGACAAAAAACATTCCTCAAACTAACACAGCTGCAAAACGGCGAAGCAAATACGTATTTTGTTTTTGTGCAACAAGCCTCTTCTCTGGACAACGAGCTAAGGAAAAACGAATTCCAACGAGCAATAAACAATAGGGCCTTGTACAGGGACTGAACCTCGACCAGTGTCACGGACCTCACTACTACGCACTAATGAAGTGAATTGAAGTAGGTGATATCAGTGCAGAGAGTCTTACTAGCTGAGCAACAACCTGGTGAGATTGCTCCGATTAAGATAGCCCTATATCAGATAAAACAGCAAAACTAACTTTATATCTGGCAGGTAACATCCTTCGTAATGCTGGTTACCATTTCATAAACACTTTCATAAACTCTAAACTATTCCATAGGCATAGTCCCGTATCAAATAGGTAGGTGATATGTATACTAAAATACAAAACTAGGCAGGAACCTACCCAAGCACAATAAAACAAAACTAAACTATTTGCCACCATCCGGTCCAACCAGCCCATCTTGACCTGTTACAAAAATAAAATAAAATAAACAATAATGCAAGCCTACTGCATATTCTGAGAAATAGCGAGTAAAAGCCAACACTTGCACATCATAAAAGGATCATTTTACCATCTTGCAGAAAACAGGCAATTAACAAAAGGCAGCTGAAGAACAATAACAAAAATAAAATCAAAGACTCTTTGTCCTAAGCGGGTCTCTCTCACGCCTATTTTATAGCTTCCAGGCCCAGCCT
Source organism: Argyresthia goedartella (assembly GCA_949825045.1). NCBI lineage: Eukaryota > Metazoa > Arthropoda > Insecta > Lepidoptera > Argyresthiidae > Argyresthia > Argyresthia goedartella. The sequence goes on from OX463823.1 coordinate 16,091,382, forward strand.
CCAATTCTCTTAGAAAATACCGAGAATAAGTGCGCAAAGGTACGCACAAACTTTGACAGCCACAACCCGTACCATTAACAATAGGTACGTAGGTAGTTCAAATTAATCAAATTAGCTCTAAGTTCTTTCTTTCAACAACATTCCAAAAAGACGAAAGCCTTATCAATGCCGAGAGATGGTAACTGCCTATTCCACGCAATTTCTGACCAAATTAATCACCTATATCAATTAACACTCGACCACACCCACATTCGTAAGGACCTAGTTAAATATGTAGAAGAAAACTGCGATGTACAGAACATAAAGTTTGCAATCGCCGAGTCTGAAGAAACCCTCAATGACTACATTAAAAATCTGCGCAATTACGGCACTTGGGCTGGAGAGGAGATTATAATAGCAGCCGCCGAATACTTTCTAATTAACGTAACAATCCACCAGCAAAATACACCATCGCTCACATACAGGCCCAAGAATCCCGCGGATGCAGTGGGATCTATCAACCTCAACTTCACAGGAAACCACTACGACAGCGTATACTTGCTTGAATCACAAAATTTACCCACGAATCTAGCAACCGACAGCCAAACTGATAACAACATACCTTCCCCGATACTTAATGCAACACCCATGACCTCCTCAGGGTCAACCATAACATCAATAGATGACATCCCTGACAACACCGGATATACGATGATACGACACAGCCCCATATTTAAACCAAAAGTCACATGCGAGCGTATGCGCATTGCTACTTGGAACGTTAGAGGATGCGCCAAAATACCTAAGAGACTCAACATTGATGCTGAATTGACAAACAGAAACATACATAGAGCCTGTATACAGGAAACAAACATGACATCGGGGTCATACATGTCAAAACACTATCTCTGGTATCTATCAGGCACAACCAGCATTGCACACTGTGGCTTAGCTATACTAATTAGAAAGAACCTGAACTTATCGGTCCACAATATAAATCGCGACCTGGAAACCATGGCAGCAACAATAACATCGGCCACTAATACACTATATGTAATAAACGCACATATCCCCAGCTCTTCCACGAGAGCAACCGCAGAGTTTTCGCACCTTATAAAGATTATTCAAAAGAAACCAAACAAAGCCAAAATATTAATGCTAGGTGACTTTAACGCGGACATCGGACTAGGCGATATAAAGGAATATAGGAAAAAGGGAATTATAGGAACAAATCTCCTACACAAATCATCAAATATCATCGGAGAAATGCTAATGGATATTTGTTCCCGCGAAAACTTAAAAGTAGAAACCACCTGGGCTCGCAAGTCATGTCGGGCCACATGGTCTAACGGGAAAACAAAATCACAACTAGACCATATAATTATCTCGAATAATGCGCCAAACACATTTAACTTCATCAAAGGACAATGGAGCTACCTGCATATTTCCGACCACAAGATAATCTGGGGTGAAATAGACCCACTAAACCTGCTTCCAAGAACTGGCGACACGCAAATGGAATCAACAAAGAGTACAACCCAAACTAAGTACAAAGCGATAACAGCTTTAAAGTTCAACTATAAACAGTGTTCGTACACCGCCGTAGTACGAGATGAAATGAATGACACAAAAGTAAAATACCATAACGGGATTATGGAAGAACTTACGGCGAACAACTACATATTTATAGGAAATGACGACGAATATACGCCCGACATTCCGTGGGAATCTATTACAGGGGTTATGAATTCAGTAGCCCAAAAAACACTTTCCGTAAAACCCGCTAGATCGCGGGAACACCGAATTGCTCTGGCAAATTTACAAAAGGCCAAATTCCTTAAAAGACGTCGAACAACCGACCAAACAATCAATAGACAACTCAAAGAATGCCGACGACGTCTTGAGGAAATTATTGATAATGAAGAAAAACGAGAATGCAGGGCATTTTTTGAAGGTCTAGGAAAAAAACACCCAAGCAAACGCATGGAAATCGTGTACCACTATTACAGACGACACCAGCTTCAATCGAGACGGTGGAAAAAACAACGATTTATCCCAATGTCACGCTGGGAACAGGAATTAACGAAATCAGAAGGCCCTAAAATTATGATTATCCCTAACGAAACTTCATTAAACCCTGACTATCTAGAAAATGGTCCAACAATAGCCGGCATAAAAACGATAATCAGCCGCATGCGTAACGGAACAGCGCCGGGTACAGATCAGGTAGTCCCGGAACTGAACGAAGGAATACCGCCACAACTGTTAAAGGTTATTACCAAAACAATGCACAGAGCATGGACAGAAAATATAATACCGGAGTCCTGGAATGAAACGGTCCAAGTACCTATCCCCAAAATCAGAAACCCTCAAGACAATAATGAATATCACCGTATAACAATGAGTAATACAGGATATCGCATATACGCGACATACCTGCTCATCAAACTAGACGAGATAACAAAAGCAATAGATCCACCGATGACCACATCTTCACACTACGCAGAGTATTAGACGAAGAATGGCGCGCGGGTAACAGAACATATGTACTGGTGCTAGATATCACCAAAGTATTTGATACTATAGACCTAAACGTGCTCAAGAATATTCTCCTTTCAAGGAGCAATAAGATTTTAACCAATAGGATAATAAAAGCCTGCATGTATGAACGGACCTGCATCAAATGGTTCGGACAGCAAAGTAACTTGATCAACAAAGGAAAAGGAGTAAAACAAGACAATGGATGATGTCCTCAAAACACTGGAAGAAGAAATTCCCAACATAAAACTGGACCAAGATGAAGAAATAGTCTTACCACTTATTCTCTTCTTCGCGGATGACCTCATCATCGTTTGTCAAGATTTACAACACCTTGACCAAATCGTCACGCACTTGAAAGCACTATTAAAATCAGTAGGTCTCGATACTAACGAAACAAAGACGAACATTCTTATAAGAGACCCCATAAACACCCAGCGCCCACAAGTGATCGTATTGGACGGAGTTCCAATACGACCCATAGGAGACAGGACATAGTAGGAGAGACACAATAAAGAAGAGATGCCGGCAAGCCATAGGCAATTCCAAGGCCCTAATGCATTTTATAAAGAAATCCAACATGGACTGGAAAATAGTACGCCTGAATCACAAAATGTTTATTGCACCGTGTATAACATACGGACTTAAAGCGGCAGCTCTCACCAAAGCCAACCGTTCTAGACTAAGAAAATATGAACGCCTGATCCTCAGAGACGTGTTTGAGAACGCCAGAAGCTATCCAAGACACCACAAAATTCATGACTTACTACAGGGCAAAACAATAACCAAACAAATCAAAAACCATCGGATGTGTTACTATACACATATTCTACGACGCCCACAAAAACACCTACTCCACGCTGCATTGAAATACGAAGCAAAGAAGAAGAAAGTTAGCCGACCCATTTACACCTGGAAAGATTCCCTTAAGCATGACATCAAATACTACGGTAAAGAACACAGTTACTGGACAGAATCAGCACACAACAGGGACGAAGTCAGAAAGGCATCGTGCCAAATATACCATATTCCAGAAACAGACAGCGAAAGCGAAACGGAGACCTTACCGGATAACCCAAACGAACACGACAGAACAGGAAACTCAAACTATAACAATACCTGAAAATAGAAGGAAAACATGAACTTGAAGAAAACAACAGCTGCTCTCCAAATCCTATATCCTCCCCATTCCACATATCCTATATTGGCTTCAGGCTGAAGAGTCGGTCGATTGAATTCACGCTCCTTCCTCTCCTATCGAGCAAGTCATTCCACCCCCCCTCAAAACTCGTGCTCTCTGGTATGCCGGCCGAAAGACCGGAACAGGTTTAGAACCCTGGCTGGAGAAGCACCATTCATCCATTCATTCATAATTAAAAATACTATGACATAACAAAAAAGACACCTCAACATAAAACAAAACAAACCAGCAGAGAAATTAAGATAAATAAATATGATTTTCTGATTGGATGAACGACTTCGATTATGACAGCGGGATAAGAGGAGGAGGAGCGGGGTTGACAGTGTGATGCGAAACAATACTTCCAACTTCCATATCACAGTCAGAATCAGAACTATTTTCTGGTGTATCATCGTCAGAGTTTTCATGAACGGTGATTACAAAACTAGCCATATAATTTTCCATCTCAGGTTCGTGTTTTCGGTACTCGTTTTCGCATTTGATGGCGTGGTCACATACTTTGGCCCAAACATCGGAACCAAGCATATTCACCTTTTCCTGTACCAATTGTTTCACAGTAGTCATATTCATACTGATGTTTCTTTTGGATACGTATCCCTTTATTTGAGACCATATGTTTTCAATCGGATTGAAATCAGGATGATATGGTGGCAATCTTAGTACGCTGTGTCCATATTCGTTCATAAGTATATCTATAGAGTATTCTACAAAGTCTTGTTTGTACTTGCAAATAATTTCATATATTTCAAGTTTTGTTAATGACGGATCAATCGGAACGTTATGTTTGGATAGCCAATCAATCATGTCTTGCTTCCTGGTATTTGAATTAGGAGGTTTTTCTACGTACTTATTATGATATGCAGCATTATCTACTACTAGTACCGAATGTGGAGCTGTGACGTCCCTACTTGGAGAGGAATAAAAAGATTCCAAATAGGTAGCCAACAAGAAATTTTATTTAACGTGGGTTCTCCAAATGTAGTCTGACCCTGGTTACGCAGCAACGAATCTTCCCTGCGGGTTTTGCCGTAGTCGGAGTGCCGCTGACGTCGGAGAAGTAACGGTCCGAATGCAGCCGGAGCAGGGAAGCAGGTTAGCCCGAAGCGGTGTCAGGAACCGGGAAACCGTAGGGTAGCAAGAAAAGCGGTGATCCCGAAGAGGTGCCAGGAACCCCGAACTGGAATTCGAAACCGTTCCTCCTTTAACATCTGTTACTGCACTCCGTCCGAATGCTCCACCCGCCAAGAAAAGAATAGTGTTGTCGTGGTGGTAACAATCAGAACGGAGTTACATATACAAAGGAAAATACAGTGCTAGGAATAAAAACAAGCAAGCATTCATATTTGTTATCGGCAGACCCCACTTGGGACATTTTACAAATAATCGGACATTCTACAAAATGTCCAAATGTGCAATCTGCCGGTAACATTAATTATTTCTATATATGAAAAAAGGATATTTATTTGTTTATCGGCAGACCTCACTTGGGACATTATGCAAACAATCCGGACATTTTATGAAATGCCCAAATATGAAATCTGCCGGTAACAATCAACAATTTCCACACAAAAAGGTAGCTAGTATAATTTAGTAAGCTGAACATATTTTCCAGACATTCTATAAGAAGCCAAGACACACTAACGCGTGTCTAAAAGCGGTTAGCAATTTGCGTTACAATGCGATGTGAATATCGCGAAATAATAATTAGCGAGTCTAAAAGGAATAAAACGCAACAAGCAATAAATGGAATGAGATGATTCTGGACACAAATGAGTAAGCCCGAAAGTACCTAACGGTAAGATGATTTTAAAACAGTATCTTTCACCACTCACCTCAATCGGGGTTAATATGAAGCACAGACAAAACTAAAACGTAACCACCAGTAGTACGTTATGATTAAACGTAAGCAACCACTGCTTAGAGTCGTTCGTCGGCGTACGGTAAAAAGGGACCGTTACAGAGCGCCAGTAGGACGGACGTGCGCACAGTGCTGAGTGAGTTTTCGGAATGACGCCGGCGCCGCAAAGTCAAGTTGCGGTCACGGCTAGTTAGTTCAAAACGTGCCAATCATAGCAGAGCGAGCGAGTCGTCAACAGTGGAATGCTGCCAGTACAGCGCGTGAAAATCAATACTGTGATTACTAGCCTCATTTGGTAGTTTTATTAAGAGAATTACTACTTAAATTTAAAATAAGACCAGTTAATGATAGAGTGAAGACAACGGTAACTTACAACGTTACAATACCCCCTCGCCCAGTAAAGGGTTTTCATACGTAATGAAAATCCAAAACCTAATTCTAAATATTCTTAACTAGTTTTAGATCCTTAACATGCCAGGTGCCTAAGTCCTTTCCCGTCATATCCTCTAAAATGTATACCAAGGGTGATTTCTTAGCGGAGACGCGACATTTGGTATATTTGGGCGCTAACTTTTTACTAAAGTACTTGTCTTTATCACTCAAGACATAAGCACGTTTTAGGACAATGTCGCCTACGCTGAATTCTGCCTCTTTCCGCCTAAGATTATAGTGCGCCGTATTTTTTTTATGTGCGTGCCAAAGAGATGCCTGTACCTTATCAAAATATTTTGACAGGTGACCCAGATTTTCAGCGTAAATGTCGCGTGGCAGAAATAGTAGTTCCTCACCCAGATCGTTATCTGTATAATGAGAACCACAAGTAACCGTTTCTCGTCCGTACACGAGGAACGATGGAGTGTAGCCAGTTGCTTCATTGACGGAGTTGTTAATGGCATACTGTATTTTGGGAATATTAGTGTCCCAGGTTCTGTGGTCATTGTCCACGTAGGTGGAAATACATGTAACTATTGTTTTGTTATAGCGCTCGACAGTGTTTACTTGCGGAGTATATCTCGGAGAGAAGAATACGTTAGGTATCTTGTATTTCTTAAAGAGGGTATTTGTTACCGAGCTAATAAACTGGGTACCATTGTCAAGGAATATTGTCTGTGGGATTCCGTGGACCAGAAACACAGAGTCCTCCAGAGCCTTGACGACAGCTTCCGAAGTAGCGCGTCGCATGGGAAAAATAAGGCAATATTTTGAGAAGCAACATGTTACGACCAAAATATAACTATTCTGCTTTCGACTGACCGGAAGTGGACCTATGAAATCAATGGATATCATTTGAAACGGCCGTGAGCATTGTTTAGGTCGACCCATCGTACCCAGCGTCGGATGGTTTTGTGGTTTGTAAGTGAGACATTTTGAACAAGAACCAACAAAACGTACGACGTCTTGGTGCATGCCCGGCCAGTAGTATCGAAGAAGTAAGCGTCGATAGGTCTTGAAAATACCCAAGTGAGCAGCAGTAGGGTCAGCATGATTCTCCTCTATGACGCTGTCACGCAATTCTTTCGGCACCACTTCCTTCCAGGAAAACTCCGAAATCATTTCGCACTTATTTTTGGAGTGGCGATAGAGAGCACCACCTTCGATCAAGTAGTTAGGAAAGAGGTTCGGCTTTTCTAAACAACCGTTATAAATGTTTTTGTACCATGTGTCAGTAGTAGTCAAATTAGAGTTGACCGTACTGATAGAAGCACATGGGAAAGCACGAGATAGTGCATCTGGAATGACATTATCGACCCCACGACGATGTTTAAGTTCGAAATTAAAGGCAGACAACCTCACACACCAGCGTGCTAGTCTTCCGGTAGGGTTGTCCAGTGACAAGAACCATTTGAGCGCGGAGTGGTCGGTGTAAACGGTAAAGGTTTTTCCGTTTTCCAAGTAACACCGCCAGTGTTCTAGAGCGGTTAAAACTGCTAGCGTCTCCCTCTCGGTTATACTGTAGTTCTTCTCAGATCCCGACAACGCCCTACTCATGTATGCAATCGGATGTTCTTTACCATCAATCGTTTGTGTGAGCATGGCACCAATCCCAAAATTGCTCGCATCAGTGTGTACTTCGAACGGTAAATCGTAATTGGGACAAGAGAGAACCGGGGCTGATACAAGACACTCTTTTAGCTTATTAAAAGCATCATCAGCTTCAGTTGTCCACTGAAACTTGGGTGCGTTCTTCTTACTTGAAGTCAGCTGGTTGAGTGGTCCGGCAATAGTGCTAAAGTTGGGGACGAAACGGCGGTACCACGTGGCTGTTCCAAGGAAGCGTTTAAGATCTTTTTTTTTTGTGGGTGTTGGGAAATTAAGGATAGCCTCGACTTTTTCAGGATCAGTGCGAAGGCCATGCGCATCCACAACATAACCCAAGTACTTCAACTCATTTCTGAAGAACTTGCATTTTTCAAGGTTGATGGATAAGTTCGCTTGTTTTAATTTATGCAGCACGCCTAGTAGTAAGGACACGTGTTCCTCAAAGCTGCTGCTGATGATAATAATATCATCTAAATATGCGAACGCCTTTAGATCAAAATTCCCGAACAGAAGATCGACAAGCCTTTGTTGAGTGGCAGGGGCATTGGTGAGACCGAAAGCAGTGGTCTTAAAACGGAGAGTTCCTCTGCCTGGAACATAGAATGCAGTTTTGTCTTGATCTTCTGGAGCTATTGGAATTTGCCAGAACGCTTTCGACAAATCTACGCTAGATAAGAATTTTGCATCGCGTAGGTTGTCTAATATTTCAGTTATATAGGGTAGGTTATATGCGTCCTTTTTTGTGACCGAATTCAGTTTACGGCTGTCGAGGCAAAAGCGAGGTTGTCCATTCTTTTTATAGACAATGAGGACAGGGGACGACCAAGCGCTCTCGCAAGGTTCAACTACATCTAACGCTAGCATTTCGTCGACTTGCTCTACCAAAATTCGCTGCTTCTCAGGTGACATTCGATAGTAACGTTGTCTTATAGGTTGAGAGTCACCAGTATCGATATGGTGAGTTATAAGACTAGTTCTACCAAGGCCCATACTGTCAGTGGAGATTTCCTGGAATTGACTGACAATTGAATCGGCTGTGGACTTTTGTGAATCAGAGAGATTATCGTAAGACTGTATAAAAGTCTCATTTTTGTCGATACTTATTTCTGCCAAAGAAGAGTTGGACAAGGTGATGCTACCTAAGTATTTGGGACAAATATTGAAAATCCGCCAAAAGTCAATGCCTAGGATAAGTGGGCTGTCCACATTTGGTAACACGTAACCCTTAATAATGTGGAATTGTTCTTCAAAGTGAATGGGAAGATTGATGTAGCCAATACTTTGAAGGGACTGGCCTCCAGCAGCAGTCACGGAGATACAATCATCGGTAAATACTTTTAGACCATGGTCCGACAATAATTTATGAGAATCATTGCCGAGAATAGTGACAGCAGATCCAGAATCGAGTAGACCAGAAGCAGGGATGTCCCCGATTCTAACGGAAATATAGGGTCTACTGTCCTTTGTTGGTTTACTATCCAGAATTGAGGCGACTCTGAAACTAGAGAAGAAGTTTCTAAGGGTTTGTAGCCATTTTTCAAAATCTACTCTATCGAAATGACCCTTAGAACCGTCCCAATTCTGGCTAATTAGTTTTTTTGAACGGTAGGAGTACATTTAGGGCATTCAGGTTTCTTTACACCTTTATTACCGCACCCAAAACAGACGATGACGTCACGACTAACCTTACACTGACGAAGATCGTGAGTGTTAGAGCGGCATCTTAGACAAAAGTTATTTGACTTTACAGTTGTTGCAGGAGCGATCGCAGAGACATGGTTGTCAGATTTCGTCTTACATGGCTTGTAAGCAAATTCGGGTGCTAGTGTGTGTGTGGTAATCGTTGGTGGCTCGCGAAAGTGTGACATACGGGTTTGTATATTTTCGTAATTTTTGCACAACGTTCTCAATACCCCAATATCCACAATCTGAGTTGCCGAGGCCAACGTACTCGCATAACATGGCCGGATATTGTGCAATAGTATCTCTAATTTGTCCTCTTCGGATAATTGTTTCGATAAGCGCGAAAACATTCCTGCCATTATGGAAAGATAAATGGTTATCGTTTCTGATTCGCCCTGAGTGCGAGCCCTAATTTCAGAAAGTAGACGATAATCATAGTCAGTTTGGCTGAAATCCTCTAACAACAGAGATTTGAGATCCGACCAGTTGTTAACGCTATCTCTTATACTTCGGAACCAGTGCAATGCTTGATCGGTGAAAATTTCCGTTGCATAGGACAGAAGTTTGGAGTCCGAAATATTTCTGGCCTGACACAGTTCCGAAACCCTTTCGATAAAAGTCCGAACACATGATTTCCCGTCGTACTTCAATTTACTAAGTTCGGAAGTATTGCTACGCTCGCAAGTTACAGAAATCACGCTCGCGCCACTAACAGATGGCGTTGATTCCCTACACGCAGTATTAGACGAGGAAGATATTGAAAGGGGATCCTTTGCTTGTGATAAGAGAGCTAGGATCTTCGAATAATATTTTCGGTAAATCTCCGACAGTTGATCATGGCCCGTTTCGAACTTTTCATCCGTAGGTACCCGACTTAATCTGTGATAGACATGGTGCATCAGATTTTGTGTCCTAAGAAGAGAGGATCTATCTGGTGCAGGTCCGTCAAGAGTAGATTGCACTTTGTCCAAGATTTTGACGACTGCAAGTAAGTCGTCCTTAGGTTCAAGGTGAGATAACAGAACGTCCTCTGACGGGTATTCTGTCACAAGTTTAGTTATTTGTTTACGTAAAATTTCTACGGTAGTGCCTGGGTTTTCACCTCTGATGGCAACTTCGTACTCCAGTTCTGCTTTGTTTAGAGAGAGAAACTTAATTTGAAAAGACATGATGCAGCTCAAATAATAAATACCAAAGAGATGAGTAGTGAAAGTGTACTGATTCCTTTAGTCGCCTCTTACGACATGCACAGGAGGAAATGCAACTGCCGTATTCTTTTTTGATTTCCCGGGACAGCACAGGAAGAGAAATCAAGGAATTGAAAATGACGCTACTAATTAGTCTCCGTTCTGTTACAAAATGATTTATGTACGTTAGGTTTTGACGGTATGAATGAAGTGAATGACGATGTAGAAAAAAATATATATGTTAAAACTGCAAATAAAAATATTGCAACTAGTGGGTAGGTGGTTAATTTTTTTATAAGAGAACGAGAAATTAAAACCAACGTAGGAATTTGAAAAAAACACTACAATTTAAAAGTTTGAATAATAACCACGTACACAGAAGTTGCTAAGCAAAACCAAAATTACAACACAGGTAAACGTTTACAAAAACACGCACACACAAACAACTAACTACTTACAGCGTAAGCAAGGCCAGACTAACCACGTTATGGGCGCCACTGTGACGTCCCTACTTGGAGAGGAATAAAAAGATTCCAAATAGGTAGCCAACAAGAAATTTTATTTAACGTGGGTTCTCCAAATGTAGTCTGACCCTGGTTACGCAGCAACGAATCTTCCCTGCGGGTTTTGCCGTAGTCGGAGTGCCGCTGACGTCGGAGAAGTAACGGTCCGAATGCAGCCGGAGCAGGGAAGCAGGTTAGCCCGAAGCGGTGTCAGGAACCGGGAAACCGTAGGGTAGCAAGAAAAGCGGTGATCCCGAAGAGGTGCCAGGAACCCCGAACTGGAATTCGAAACCGTTCCTCCTTTAACATCTGTTACTGCACTCCGTCCGAATGCTCCACCCGCCAAGAAAAGAATAGTGTTGTCGTGGTGGTAACAATCAGAACGGAGTTACATATACAAAGGAAAATACAGTGCTAGGAATAAAAACAAGCAAGCATTCATATTTGTTATCGGCAGACCCCACTTGGGACATTTTACAAATAATCGGACATTCTACAAAATGTCCAAATGTGCAATCTGCCGGTAACATTAATTATTTCTATATATGAAAAAAGGATATTTATTTGTTTATCGGCAGACCTCACTTGGGACATTATGCAAACAATCCGGACATTTTATGAAATGCCCAAATATGAAATCTGCCGGTAACAATCAACAATTTCCACACAAAAAGGTAGCTAGTATAATTTAGTAAGCTGAACATATTTTCCAGACATTCTATAAGAAGCCAAGACACACTAACGCGTGTCTAAAAGCGGTTAGCAATTTGCGTTACAATGCGATGTGAATATCGCGAAATAATAATTAGCGAGTCTAAAAGGAATAAAACGCAACAAGCAATAAATGGAATGAGATGATTCTGGACACAAATGAGTAAGCCCGAAAGTACCTAACGGTAAGATGATTTTAAAACAGTATCTTTCACCACTCACCTCAATCGGGGTTAATATGAAGCACAGACAAAACTAAAACGTAACCACCAGTAGTACGTTATGATTAAACGTAAGCAACCACTGCTTAGAGTCGTTCGTCGGCGTACGGTAAAAAGGGACCGTTACAGAGCGCCAGTAGGACGGACGTGCGCACAGTGCTGAGTGAGTTTTCGGAATGACGCCGGCGCCGCAAAGTCAAGTTGCGGTCACGGCTAGTTAGTTCAAAACGTGCCAATCATAGCAGAGCGAGCGAGTCGTCAACAGTGGAATGCTGCCAGTACAGCGCGTGAAAATCAATACTGTGATTACTAGCCTCATTTGGTAGTTTTATTAAGAGAATTACTACTTAAATTTAAAATAAGACCAGTTAATGATAGAGTGAAGACAACGGTAACTTACAACGTTACAGAGCTAAGTTTGGAATGAGTTGATTACGAAGCCATTTTTCATAGTTTTCATTGTTCATCGCGTTGTGATAGTCACCTGTTTTATCAGTAGACTGATGCATTAACAATGCCCCAGGTATAAACCCCTTCCTACTACCAGCGTGCACTATTATAAGACGTTGTCCTATAGAAATTAACTGTTTCACTCCGTTTTCTGACGAGTCAGCCCAGCTTTTACCTGCCAAATGTGAGGTATGGATGTATGTTTCATCCATATAAACAATCTCTCTCCCTTGCAATCTGTATTTTTTTATCGCGGCTAAAAACTTTACTCTTTTTAAACGAACATCATCTTTCTCGAGGTAATTTTCTGTTGTTTTCAACTTTTTTATACCGAAATCCCATTTTTCTAAGAATTTTTCTTAGCGTAAAGTCACATCCCTTAAAATTTATGGCTTCGGATAACTTGGACTTCAGGGCTTTAATTGTAGGTACTTGTTTGTATATCAAATGGAAATTATACTCTAATCGGCGTATAACGTTGTAGTCAAAATCGTCAAGACCTAGACAAAATAATTTATTTGGTCTACCCAACTTTGCCGACTTCGGACTATTGGAGGTGGATTGATTTATGTATTCTTTTTGCAATATTTTATTTACTGTTCGTTGAGAAATTCCACTGGCCTCCGAAACTCGTTTTTGGACTTTACAAAAGTAAGCAGTATAGTTGGTATGTTTGAATTTATCATTTTCAGTTAAGAAATATAAATAAATATTGAAAATAACTTCGCAGGCTTGCCGATCTAAACATTTCCCTTTTCTTAGTGCTTTCGGCATGTCTGTTATAAATTGTTAATGTGGATCGAATAAAATCAATGTTTATTATTTACAAAAATGACAGACAAGAGTGAAATGTAAAGTAAAAAATAATAATATAGGTGGCCTGCATTAATACACGAGTCAATGAAGTTTATCACAAAATCTAACATAAATATCAACAAAATATTTCTGTGGTATTAACTACTCTATATAGATACTTCCTCTTGCAATGCGACCGTTCCCTACGTTGTCTCGATGGGTACTGAGTGCGAGTGAAGTAGTAAGACAAAAACGAAAATTTCCGAGAAAATACGAAAGGAAAGGATTATTCACTACATCTGTAGCAGTGTTGTACTTGAATTCGGCCAGTGAAGAAGTTTGTGATGCAATAAACCGCATCCATCGACGTCACAGGCGTCGGCGGGACATTTATCTCTGTTGTGTTTTGAGACGAGACACTTGACACATAATCTGTTGTTTTTTACAAAACGCCACTTATCCCTGCGCAAAGCACGTCTAAATTTTGTGCAATTCGGCAGTGAGTGTTTATTGTTGCTGCGACAGAAATTGCACTTTGTGTCACTTCCACTAAATGTCTGCAGGAGAACAGATTGAGATCGATATATATTTCTTGGTTCGTCAATCTTCTTTTTTATGTCGACTTGACTATGAATGTGGCTCACTCCTGCCGTAGCAATGTTCTCAGCTTCTGTCTGTAGAAATTAGGCGAACATTTCTAGTTTAGCCCTTGCAGTGTCTTGATGCGCATAAAGATAATCGGCCCATTTTGTTATAAGTGTACTGGGGCATTTTGATACAACGGAAGTCAGTAGTTCTGGGCTCCGTAGATAATCGATCTGATGTATGGCTTGGGCAGCTGCCACAAAGTTTTTAATTTTGATAGCAAAACTTACAAGCTCTGTATGATAAGTTTGTGGTAACGGTGGTATCTTCTTGATTTGCGTGACAATTTTGGTTATAATCGTTTCAGCGCGGCCATAACGAAGTTCCAGTGTCTTCATAATAATGGAAGGTGATGTAGTACCGATGAGAAGTGAAGCAACTGTCTCTTTTGCTTCACCACGTAGACAGCCATTAAGACGTGAAATATTTTCGGTGTCACTAAAATTGCACAAGTTCGTTGAGTCTTCATAAACTTTCTTGAACTGGAGCCACTAGAGCAAGTCACCGCTGAAAGGTGGCAAGCTCTTGGTAGTCGCTATTCTTGAAAGCAGCTTTCCGTTGGCGTTGGCAGTAGTGGTGGCTATCTCTTGGATTGCTCGGGCCAGCAGGTTGAAATCTGAGTGCGCAGTGTGTGCTGCCGGCGGCGCGGCCGGCGGGGGCGGCGCGTGCAGCGGGGACGCCGCGCGGGGGCGGCGCTGCGCGGTGATTTCCCGATGGTTGCTGTCGAGCCATTGTTCCACAATGGGTACTGACTTGTATGTCACCTCGGAAAGTCGTGAGCTTCTTCCAGACTTACGGGACCACTCTTCGTTGAGAGCAGCTATGTTTGCAGCTAGTTTTTGGTCGACCAGCTTTTTCTCAATCTCCGCCTTATCTTGGGCGATTTTTTCTATTTTTTCTTTATCTATTATTGCCTTTGCCTCGGCAGCTTCGAGCTCGTACATCCTTCTTTGTGCAACTACAGAACTCGTAGTGTGAGAGCTGATCTTTGAGTTCGAGCGTGCTTTGTTCGTGGGCTCAAATTTCAAACTACCCACATTTTTTGGTGGCGAGCAATGGGCGAGGTCGTCGTCTCCATGCACTGGATGAGGGTTTCCTTCCACAGAATGCACAACACGGGATGGCCCTGGCGCTGACATGGCATTTTATTTGGCGTGCGCTCGGCGAGTTTTCACCATGTCGCTGTCCGATTTCGGCGGCGGCGTATTGAACATTCCAATCACAATCACCAGCTAATTCCCAGTCTTTGAACGATGATTCCGCTCGAGGACCAGTTTATAGCGGATAGGTGTTCAGGACGTTGAATAAAACACAGGATTAACTTTTAACTGGTAATTAGAAGGGCACGAGTACATCAAGTGCAACGCGTGAGGTCTTGCTCCCAATGCGGTAGCTGGCCGACTCCCGGTCACTCCCGACGTCACCACGCGATATCGGTCACGTATGCGTGCTTGAATTGAGTGATAGTTATTTTAAATGGACGCGTGCCCGTTAACCACAATATTTATCTGAATACTAACTAGGTAAGTATATCGATATGATATTTGATATACATATTTTATATGATCAAACAGTGGTAGCTAAGTATTTAATTTTAGTTTAGTATTTATATATATGTATTTAGTATTTTATTAATTTGAATTTCTTGTTATTTTTCAGGTGACCAGTAGCACGTCATCTACAGTACCTATTGTGCAGTTAAATCGGTTAGATTATTATTTTTTATTTATTTATAAACATACATGCTTGTGACCGTAAAAGCCAAATCGACACAAACAGACAGTAAATATAAGGACAAAAAAGCTATAAATAAATCTTATCTTAACACAGACAATAAGTGGCGACCCTTGCGAATCCCGTCAAAGAACATTGGAACAGGTCCACCTCGGTTTTATCTGTTATATCATTAAAGAGAGCGAGAGCCCTCATCACAGGTGCCTCCCGCAGCATCCCCGTCCTCGCCAGCGGGATGTAGAACAACTTATGGTTCCTTGCTCGGAGGTAGTTGTTCGGCACATACAGTCCCAACCTCGCCAACACCAGAGGGTTTTCGAGCATTCCTCGGAAAACTTTAAATACATAAGTAGAAAGTGCGAGGCCCCTCCTCACCCCCAGCTCATTGTAACCAACCATGCCCAACACGAACAGGGTTGGATACATAAGCGGGAAGAAAGGATAGACTCCGTACAGCTTCAGATATAAGTACCTAACAAATCGGTTTTCCACTTTCTCCACCATGAGCTATATTTCGCTTCATGTGGGTGCCAGATAATCGCACTACTTTCTAGTTTGCTTCTAACCAAAGCATTGTATAGGGCACTTATAGTTTCAATGCTCCTAAACTCTCTTGATTGTCTCATTACAAATCCGAGCTTTTTAAATGCTTGCTTAGTGACATCTACAATGTGATTACAAAACGTTAAATCAGTGGCCATACGCACTCCAAGATCTTTGACCTCTCTTACCCGCGTCATTTCTGCCCCATCTACCGAGTACTTATGGTGGAAAGGCTCGCGTACGCGGGTGTAAGACATCAGCGCGCACTTCCTAACATTGAAGAACAGTTTGTTGTGTTTGCTCCACTCAACCACACGATCTATATCCCTCTGCAGCTTTTCGCAATCCGAGATGTCCCTTACTTCCAGGAATAACTTGAGGTCATCCGCAAACAAGAGACAGACAGCATCCTTAATGACCTTCGGAAGGTCATTAATCATAATAATAAATTCTAAAGGCCCCAAGTTACTGCCCTGACTAACGCCAGAAAATGTGAAATACGGCTCTGATGTAGAACCCGCGTATTCCAGATACTGTCTTCTGTGCTTAAGATAGCTCACAAAAAGCCGCATAAGTTGGGGAGTAAAGCCGACCCCACTTAACTTCTCCAGAAGGACGTCGTTGTCCACTGTATCAAATGCCTTTCTAAAGTCGAAGTAAGCGACATCTACTTGCCCCCGCGCATCAAGTGGAGGCGTTACGTAAGACACGAAACACAGAAGGTTAGAGGCGGTGTTACGGCCTGGTCGGAACCCGTGCTGTGCGTCCGAAGCCTGTTCCCTCATTTGGAGGTATATACTACGTTGTAACACCGACTCAAAGACCTTTGCAAACGTGGACAGAACCGCTACTGGTCTGTAGCCACTGACATCCGACCCTGTTTCACCTTTTGGCACTGGAATAACTCTCGTAATCTTCCAGAAATCGGGATATTCAGAGCTTTCCAGACACAGGTTGAAGAGGTAGAGCAACGGACTGTCCGGCACCCTCCTACAGTCCCTAACTAAATAAGGTGGTATGCCATCAGGGCCAACGGAGTGCTTTGGCTTTAGCTGAGTCAGGGCAGCGCGCACATCTCTGAGTGTGAGCTGTGCGACGTGCACCCGGGCGCTCCCACTCCCTTTCAAAGCCGCCTCCGCGTCCAACCGCGGTGGCACCTCAGCGTAGACAAACTCGAAATATCTCGCGAACTCTTGTGCACATACCTCGTCGGCTATAGCAACGCCACGGTGACACGGGTTGGACTACTACGTCTAGAACGTTTGTTTTTGACGTAGCTCCAGAACGATGTCGGATCCTTTGTAAGTTGAGCTTGAACTCTTGCTAGGGACTGGTCATGCCTTATAACAATTTTGCTCTTGACGAGGGCTCTACTTTTAGAGAACGTTTCATAATCACACTGGGACTTACTAGCTTTATACTTTTTGTGAAGACTAGCTTTAACTTTAATGTCGCGTATTAAGTATGGTTATTAAGAGATATTTATGTATGTATTACATGCCGACTCTACTGCAGATATATAAATACGTGACATCACGTTAAAAACCAATGGCGCATGTACGAAAAGGCGTTTTGCATATTATGTAGAACACAAACAAAATTATGAATATTTTCATAAAATATTGTCGTTAAGTTTATTTATATATTTATAAATATATGGCCTTTGTCCATTTCTTTGAAAAAAGTTACAATTGTCGTGAAGAATTTTTCCATTCTAAGTTTAATTTCTACAGCTCCACAAAATGCGTTGACATTTACGCGTGCAGGGGTGACGGGGAAGGGAAAGAGGCGTGGGGCGCCGGATGGGAGTCAAAACACAACCTGTTCTTCATCTTTTCACTGTATTTTGCATGCGTCTCCGCATAGCAATTAGGTAGTCTTTCAAAACAAATAAGAGATTTTGCTCTAAAATTGCCATTTAAAATATTTTATAGTTTTACCATGTATAAATATATTATCATACATTTGGCCCGGATTATTTCCGAACCGCGGAACAATATAGTAGCTTTCAGAACTCTTGTGATTGTTTAAATAGTTTTTTTTTCGATCATCAGGAAATTCGTCTTTAGAACTTGTTTAATTCCACGCCTCAACCGAACGGCGTGGAATCTTGAGGGGCATCGTTTTCACCAGGAGGTAGAATCGCAAGTGTTACTGACCTTTGCCGCCGTAGACAGGAATTCGAGAGCTCAATTCGAGGCAGGAATACGAGATAAGGAATGCACGGTGTGGGGGGAGAGGAACCGAATCTCACTCTCTTCGCAGCCCGATGCTGTCGCCGGCGTGTTGCTTGCCGACACGAGGAGTCGCTGTCCGAATACGACGAGTTGGGGACCGTACAACTTCAACCTTCACAACACGAATCACTCACTCCGCTGACGCGAGTCTACTTATTTCCCGACGATTATTATGATTAACACTCCGACCAGGCCCGACACCTGTGTTAGACAATTGTTACACTAAAATGCAGTCAAGGCACGACGCCATGTGCAGACATGTTTTCTCACGACAAAAAAGTAACCTCTAATTCCTCATCGCGGTTCTATGCAAGTGACAGCTGCGGTTCCGTTTCCGCTAGTGATGTCCCGATTACTCGCGGTCGATCCGCGCAACGAAAACCGGTGCGTTCCGAAGCATAAATATTAAACAGTCACCCGCCCGGACAGGCCCGAACCTGTCCCTAATCAATAGGAAGGCGAGAAAGTGTTGCGACCGCTCTCTTGAGGACCGAGTCCCCCACCTTGACTTCTGCTGATCGAGGCGTGCCATCCCGACCTGTGTCCAAATTGACGATCCGTCCTCGTCTCCATCTCAATGATGGCAGGTTCGCATCCTTAATCAGCACCAAATCACCGACTTGAGGGGGGCTCGTCCGGTCAGTCCACTTAAGGCGCTGCTGCAAGATGTGCAAGTACTCAAGGGACCACCATTTCCAAAAATCTTGAGCCATCTGCTGCAACATCTGCCACCTAGTTAACCGACTTAACTTAACATCACCGAATGGGTATTCTGGCAGGGCGTTAAGGGGCTGACCTATCAGGAAGTGACCCGGCGTCAACGCTTCCAAATCATTTGGATCCGAACTGAGCGGGCACAACGGACGCGAGTTCAGTGTCATTTCAATTTTACAGAACAGCGTCGCAAGCTCTTCAAAGCGTAGAGAGGTCTCACCGATGATCCTCGTCAGGTGCGTCTTAGCCGATTTAACCGCAGCCTCAAAAATTCCTCCCCAATGAGGACATCCCGGCGGACTGAAAACCCATTCAATCCCTCGTCGGGAGCAAGCCGTACCGATGGCGTCCTGGTTACCGTTCAGGAATTGAGTGACCTCCTGCAGATATCGCCTGGCTCCGACAAAATTTGTGCCGTTGTCCGAACGGATTAATGTCGGGAGGCCCCTTCGTGAGACGAACCGATCTAGACATGCGATAAATGCCTCTGTAGTGAGGTCACTGACCACCTCCAAGTGGTCCGCCTTCGTGGCCAAGCACACGAAGACGCACAGGTATGCCTTCACTAATCTGGCGTTCCGTAGCTGTGAAGACTTGACCATGAATTGTCCCGCGAAATCCGTTCCGACACCCGCAAAGGGCCGGATTTCGTTAACCCTATCCGAGGGCAAATCGCCCATCTGGGGCTGCATCGTAGCCGCCTTGGCCCGATAACAAGGCAGGCACCGAAATACGACGCTACGCACTAAGCGTCTTCCCGATAGAATCCAGAACTCGCGCTGGAGAAACGCCATCAAGGCGTGGCATCCGATATGCCCATTCCGAATGTGTCGATCCTGTATCAACAGTTCGACCAACTTCCCTTTCCTAGGGAGTAACAACGGGTGGCGAGCCGCATAAGGCAGGTTGGCATTCCGCAGCCGACCTCCTACCCTCAGCAATCCTTGAGGGTCAATAAACGGGTTGAGCCGAGCCACAGCTCCCTTCAGTTGGACGCGTCCGCGTCTCAGAATGTCCAATTCGGACTTAAAGTGCACCGTCTGCACGTTCCGTACCAATGCGAACAACGCATGGTTCCGTTCCCGCGGTGTCAGGACCCGCGTCCGCACCCGTTGCGCCTCAGAATTGCGACAATTCCGCGCAAATCGGAAGATCCAGGCGGTCACATTGACCAGCTTGTCGAGCGAGCTGTACCGTTCCAGCAGGCTGAACTCCTCTTCCGGCTCTGGTTGCGTCGTACAGACACCGACTGTCAAGGCGCCGTTCGCCGAGGTAACGCGTGGACTCATTGGCCAATCCGATTCGGCTTGAGTCAACCATTTTGGACCCCACCACAAGGGATGTCCAACCAACTCCGGAGCGTGACACCCACGAGACGCACAGTCTGCTGGGTTCATCTCCCCTGGAACATGTCTCCAGATTAAGGGAACCTCCGAATTCAAAATCTGCGAAACCCGATTCGCCACAAAAATCTCCAGCTTGTGAACTGAAGCCTTCAGCCAGCATAACACGATCTGGCTGTCCGTCCAAGCGTAGACCGTATCTTCTAACGCTATTGACCCACGAAGAACCGTCATCGTGTGGTTGAGCAGACGAGTCAGGAGAGCCGCTCCCGAAAGCTCTAATTTGGGAATGGTCAGGCGAGTGCTCAACGGCGCAACCTTGCTCTTGGCCATGACCAACCACACATCAACCTCCCCCGAGGAGTCGACCGTACGCAGATATACCGCAGCTCCGTAGCCCTTCTCCGAGGCATCGCAAAACCCATGCAGGGTGGCGGTGTATCGTTTGGTGGGGACCAACCTCCGTGGCAGTGAAATCCGATTGATGCCAGGGAGGGTCGAAAAGAACGAGTCCCACTCTGAGCTCAATGACCCGCCGATCGGGTCGTCCCATTTCAGCTCAGCAGACCACAATTGCTGCATAAAACACTTGAGCTGAAATGTTACCGGGGTGATCCACCCGTTTGGATCAAATGTCCTAGCCACCGTTGAAAGGACGTTCCGTTTCGTCCAGACATTCGGGGAGTCCAACTCGACCCGATACGAAAACATGTCTGACACCGGCTGGTACTGGACGCCTAATACCGACAACATATTCGGATTTTCCAAATTTTCAAAAATGTGGGGATCCTGCTGGTTGTCATCCGGAAGACCAGACAGTAACTCTGGAGAGTTCGACATCCATTTCCGGAGCTCGTAACCTCCACCCCGTAAGAGCTCAACTAGCTCGTCCCGTCGAGCGACCGCCTCCTCTACGGAATCTGCACCGGTACAGATATCGTCCACGTAGAGATCCTGCTCCAGGATCGCTGCTCCTCTAGGGAAATTTAACCGTTCTCGATCCGCTAACTCCCGCAGAGTGCGAATCGCCAAATAAGGACTAGACCGTAGCCCGTACGTGTTGGTGTTCAGCTCGTACACCTTGATGGGCTGATCTGGGCTCTCTCGCCACAGTATCAGCTGATACCGTCTATCGTCAGGGTGAATGACCGTCTGTCTAAACATCATCCGGATGTCAGCTACAAACACAACATTGTGTCGACGGAACCGTGTGATAACATCCGCGATGTCATGGTTCAACTTCGGCCCTGAATGCAAACACTGGTTCAGGTTCATGCCGTTAGATGTTGATGCCGATCCATCGAACACTACCCGTATTTTGCCCTCCGGGGTCCTCAAGACCGCGTGATGGGGCAGGAAGCAGTGGTCTTCACGCTTCCAGTCGATACCCGAAACCGACATGTGGCCGAGCGACTCGTATTCCCGCATGAAGTCGACGTACTTCTGCCGGAAAATCCCGTCACGCTTCATGCGTCGTTCCATCGACAGAAGCCTCGGCTGCATGGTGTGAACTGCCCAGCGGTGGGCGATCACTCCGGAATGGAAGACGTGTGAGAAATCGACCTGACCGAAGGCGACCAGTATTGTTCCGATAAAACTGTTCACACTCTTCTTCAACCGGGTCCAACCGGCGGACCGTAGGTGGTTCCTCCACCTCCCAAAACTTCTGTATCACCTCCGAGAGTACAGAACCGAATAAGGGACTACCAGTCGCTAGGCGTGGGGCAGCCGGCATGACCGGACCCATTACCGCATGGCCCAGTCTGGTGTTGACCGAAACCAGACCAGTCGCCTGCAACACGTGGACACCTGGCACTAACAGGTATCCCAAGGCATCGACACCCAATAAAATGTCTACTGGGCCCGGAATATCGAACTCCGGGTCAGCCAGTGACCAACTGTCGCACCGAGGGCGACAACCGTACGTGAGGGTGTGAGCCCATCACATTAGGCATGACTAATGCCGTGACCGTCAGATTCACCGATGAATCCACCCGTTACGAGAGAGTAATCCGACATACTCCCTTAACGGAACCGACTTCCGTGTTCCCAATTCCCCGAATGGAATGTGGATACTCCCTTACCGAAATGCCCAACCGTCTTACAAGGTTGCACGAGACTAAGCACCCCTGGGCCCCCGAGTCCAATAGTGCTCGTGCCACAAAAGATTTGCCGTCCGAACTCCACGCTATCACAGAGGCGGTGGGGAGCATGACCGTCTGTGGAGTGGCGGCACCCTGTAAGTGGGCGGCGTGTCCCTAGCGGGAACCTCCGCGGGATCCGAACCCGCTCAGACCTCCGTCGGCCGTGGAGTAACTCGGCTGCTGATATGCAACCGGCATATCAGACCGTCAGGGGGTCCCAACCCGTATAATAGGCCCCTCGCTGTCCCGGTATCCGACCATACCGGGCGGTGTACGGTGTGCCCGGTGGCCACCGTGGGTGGATGGAGGAGAGCGGATCCAACCTGGGGCGCTCTAGGGATGGGGGCGACATCCGACTGTTCGCCTCCCTGTTCGCCTCCCAGAGCGACGGGCAGGATGGCGCAGAAGGTGGTGGGCTCCCAGCCTTCGCGCTACTCATAGGTGCCATCTGACACCCGCCCGTAACACGCGGTGAGCCAGCGGCCCGAAGTCCTCGCTGACCGTGGACAGCGGCGACCGAACCCCGGCTATCCCGCATGTTACCCCCCGCGCTGCCCCCTTCCCCTCGGGGGGAGTCCCGTCCGCGGGCACCCCAGTCACCCCGTTGGTGACTCCCGTTGCCCGGAGGGGGACTGGGTCCGGCCCTGGTTGGGCCCTGTGGCCGACCAACCTGAGTCCGGCCCTGGTGACCGTCCGAAGGGCCCGACCGATTCAGGCACAACACTATGTGGTGCTTGCCACCACAGCACTCACAGGGGAACGCGCGCGAGCACACGCTCAGCGTGTGCGGCCCCAAACAACCGAAACACAATCGGTGGCGGAAGACTATCTTCCTGCGGGCAGCTACCCCGAGCGCCTTAAAGTTGGCGCAACTGGTCACTTCATGACCGGCACTGTCGCAGTGCACACAGCCGTCACCCGACGGCGCGGCATTCAGAACGCCAAATTGTTTCGACCTCCCACCCCCCCGTGGGGGCGGGGGGCGCGGCCCCTCCCGCATCCGCGCGGGTTGGCGCTGCACACTGGCCTCCGTGTCCAGTGTGTCACATCGCCTGCATTCACCCTCCAAGAAATCCGTTAATTGGACGAGCGTGGGCAGTTCCGAGCTACTGCCCCCATGCAGCTGTTCAAACCGACTTTGAACAGCTGCAGGCAACCGTGACAAAACCATATACAAAACGATATATGACCATTGGTCTACCGGCAGACCAAGGTTCTGAAGGGCCTTAGTGGCCACCAGCACAGGGTTGAGCACCTGTACCCGGATGTCAACATCCCGGGTTACTCTTGGGATGCTAAACAGCTTCCCCAGCTGCTCATCAACCAACCGCCGTTTGTGTTGGTAGCGGTCAAACAATATGGACCGGGCTATCTCATAATTGCCCGCCGTGACCGTTAGGTGACCGACCAACTCCTTCGGTTCACCCCGCAGTGCCATCAATAGTTGGGCCAACTTGTAGGCGTTGTACAGGTCGTCCCGACCGTGGACCAGACTATCGAATAAATTGATGAATGCCGGCCACTCATCAATTGCCCCACCGAAGACCGGAATCTCCAGGTGTGGCAGCCGTCCAACAACACCCTTAGGGGGTGGGTCTCCGTTACCTTCCCCGCGGTCATTCCGTCGCGACCGCTTAATTTTTTCCGCGCGACGCTCGATGTTCCCCAAGCATTCCATCGCTTGGTCAGCATCCGCGCAGAGCTGCTTCACTGCAGCCACCGAGGCTTCATCCGTAAGCCTGAGGGCTTCAGCCT
The DNA here is from genome assembly GCA_949825045.1 of Argyresthia goedartella. Lineage (NCBI taxonomy): Eukaryota > Metazoa > Arthropoda > Insecta > Lepidoptera > Argyresthiidae > Argyresthia > Argyresthia goedartella. The sequence goes on from OX463823.1 coordinate 16,115,663, forward strand.
CCGCAGCCAGCCGACACACCTTCCCGACGCGTGTCATTGCGTCCTCCACACGCTTGAGCAGGACATCGTCCATGTCAGGTCGCTCCACATACTTGTGAGTATGGGCGAGCAATCTCATCTCCTCACGGACACCATACCGCAGTACCGTCAAGGGCGAAGGTGCCATGGTTACCGATTCAATTGTTTCTGGTCCTATACTTCACTACCGAACTAAGTATAGCCAGAGACCAGCACTTGCCCGTCAGCGCTGGGCACAGAAATTAAAACTAAGTTGTCAAACTAAGGCAACCACTAAAACAATCAAATCCTAAAACATATTTAATATGGTCGCCCTGTGGACATACACCTTATAACTAAGTTATGTCTCATTGCTAAGATATTCGAACGCATTGTCTATAACCAAGTGTATGCTGCATTAAAGTCGTCGTTTTATCCCCAGCAGCATGGTTTTCTTAAGAAACGGTCCACAGACTCAAACCTACTACTGTTTAATGATTTTATAACCCAGCAGTTAGATAACGGTGATCAAGTGGATGCTATTTATACTGATTATAGCAAGGCTTTCGACCGAATAGATCATATCCTTCTATTGAAAAAGTTACTTGCAATTGGCATCAGGGGTGACTTATTTTGGTGGTTCTCATCATACGTTGAAAACAGATCTCAGGCAGTTGTACTGAACGGCTATAAATCTAATTGGACTAATATACCCTCAGGGGTTCCCCAAGGGTCGTTACTAGCACCGTTACTGTTTATAATTTTCGTTTTTGATATTTCCAACTGTTTTAAAAATTCTCAATTCTTACTTTTTGCCGATGACATGAAAATATTTAGAACTGTTAACGATGCTATTGACTCAGCATTACTGCAAGACGACCTTCTGCAATTCGATATTTACTGCCTCAACAATAAACTTGACCTAAATGTATCCAAATGCTTTACTGTGTCCTTTACTCGTAAACGCAACGTATTTAATAACAATTACTCATTAAAAAATAAACCTTTACTTACACTTCATGAAATTAGAGACCTTGGTGTCATTATGGACAGCAAACTTATCTTTGATACGCACATAAATTCAATTACCAGTAAAGCCTACAAGGCCTTAGGGTTTATTATTCGTTCCTGCAAAAATCTGCGTCGCCTTAAATCCGTAAAAGTTATCTACTGTGCATTTGTCAGGAGCCACCTCGAATATGCTTCACAAGTTTGGAACCCTAGTTACAAAGTATATATTAATAAGTTAGAGAGCATTCAAAAGAAATTTATTCGACATATTAAATTCAAATTTAAACTTCCAAGACTACCCTATAACCAATTATGCATCAAACTCCACTTACTTCCATTGCATGTACGGCGATACATAACTGACATCACCTATCTGATGAAAATAGCCCAGAGCCTTGTCGACTGTCCCGCCTTGTTAGCTAAGCTTCATCTCCTCGTCCCCTCACGTTCTCAGTCTCGCCGAAGACTGTCATTGTTTGTTCCTTGGGCTCGCACAAACTTTAGACAAAATTCTTACTTTATCAGAGCTATACGATCTTTCAACGACCTTTGTATTGAAAACGAAGACATTGATTTGTTCGCTAGTAGTATTTCCGTTATCCGTAAAGTATTAACCTCTAAGTTTTGTGACTCGGTTGAGGCCTCATTACCGATATAACCCACTATAATGGTGTGCCATCTTCCTTCTTCTATTATTTGATATAGTTACCGTGTCTGGTGTTTCGTGTATCGCTTTTCTTTCACCTGTGCTAATTGCTCAAAATATTGCTAGCTGTGAAAACTTTTTGTTGGCTTTCTGTATCTATGTGTGTAACTTATTGTGTTAGTGATAAGCTGTTAGTTTTCCTAATAAAGTAAAAAAAAAAAAAAAACTATACACTCTAAATCAATTAGAGAATGCCACCATAAAACACAATACAAAAATAACCCACAAAGATTGATTATAGGAAAAAAGAGCTATTTTTAATATAATGAAGGTAGCTATGACCTTCTAGAAGTGGCCCCTCCGATATGACCCACACTTCTACTGAGGTCAGCAAAATCAGCTTAATACCCCCTAAATAGCCTGACCCTGCTCTGTAATCCGAAATAACACTGAAATGCTATGGAACCCGACTGCAATACTATAGTCCGACCGAATGACTGTTTCTTATGTACACCGAGTAGTTTCCGACTACAAATTTATAATAATTGTTAACTAAATTGACAATTATACTTTCACTAACCGAAAATGAACTTTAATTGTGGTATACCGACCACAGACTCACTCACAACTGATTGCCGGCCAATCTGAGATATTCTTTTCTCCCAACTACAATGTGGCAAAAAAACAACCCTACAACCGTCCGTGAATCGGTGATTTCCCACTAGGAAACCACGCTCTGCTACCAAAATGTTTAATTCCACACCTCAACCGAACGGCGTGGAATCTTGAGGGGCATCGTTTTCACCAGGAGGGAGAATCGCAAGTGTTACTGACCTTTGCCGCCGTAGACAGGAATTCGAGAGCTCAATTCGAGGCAGGAATACGGGATAAGGAATGCACGGTGTGGGGGGAGAGGAACCGAATCTCACTCTCTTCGCAGCCGGATGCTGTCACCGGCGTGTTGCTTGCCGACACGAGGAGTCGCTGTCCGAATACGACGAGTTGGGGACCGTACAACTTCAACCTTAACAACACGAATCACTCACTCCGCTGACGCGAGTCTACTTATTTCCCGACGATTATTATGATTAACACTCCGACCAGGCCCGACACCTGTGTTAGACAATTGTTACACTAAAATGCAGTCAAGCCCCGACGCCATGTGCAGACATGTTTTCTCACGACAAAAAAGTAACCTCTAATTTCTCATCGCGGTTCTATGCGAGTGACAGCTGCGGTTCCGTTTCCGCTAGTGATGTCCCGATTACTCGCGGTCGATCCGCGCAACGAAAACCGGTGCGTTCCGAAGCATAAATATTAAACAGAACTCTTTAACAATCAATCCTCAAGGAACCATCAATGAAAATATAAATTAAACTCAAGTAGTTACGATAAAATCGATATGATCGAGTCTCACAAAGCCGTTGCGCCTTACAACCCAAACCCCCGACCAAAATTGGTACCCGCACATTAAATGAGTACTAACAGACGATCGGATTTGGTTCGGCCCGGACACCGGACTGTGCGGTACGCTCTGCGCAACAGACCAACGGACAACTTATCGATCGGACTGTCCAGTCCAGAAGCTTTTGAGCGTGATAGAAGACGGCTGTCCGATATGCCTACGATTTAAAAAAAAAATACGTTAGTTGTGGCTGCCATCGCTACCATAGTATGTTCTCTATTTTCAGGATTGCGTACCCGAAGGGTGCCAAAGGGTACCCTGTTACTAAGCCTCCGCTGTCCATCCGTCCGTCTGTCACCATGAACCGTGATAGTTAGACAGATGAAAATTTCACAGATGATGTATTTCTGTTGCCGCTATAACAACTAATACTAAAACCAGAATAAAATGAATTTTTAAAGGGACCCCATACAAAAAAAAACCTTCAATACCAAATACAAACTTATTAATGCACCTGGTTACGTGCATGGAGTGTGAAAGTAGCCGCACCAATAACTTTATAAACAACATTTTGCTATGTAAAATCCAAACTATTTACTCCACCCACACATCCCTACCATTGTACGGTGGTACGGAACCCTTCGTGCGCGAGTTAGCCTCGCACTTGACAGGTTCTTATTTGTTCTAATATTATTTCTAACGCTTGATTGCGGGCGTCTTTGATACAATATAATTTGTGATTCGCATCCCATAAACACGGGAAATCTTTATATATTTCTAAAACTTCTACAATTATTCTTTTCTTCTTCTATTCTCCGTAATATTTGACAACCCGAATGGCCGAGTCGGCAGTGACCCTTCCTACGAAGCCAAGGGTCCCGGGTTCGAGTCCCGGTGGGGGCAAATATTTGTTTGATGAGAACGGATGTTTGTACCCTAGTCATGGTTGTTTATCTATCTAAGTATAATATTTATCTATATAAGTATGTGTATCGTTGTCTAGTCTAGGACTAGACAACGATGAATCCTAGTTTGGGGCTAGATCAATGTGTGTAAATAGAGTCCAAGGTATTATTATTTACGGCTTCAGAGTCGGACTCCATTTTGAGAGACGACGATACGTGTGCGTGCTCGGAGGTAGATTTATGACTAAACCACCGAACGGTACGGTGTGTCGCGTCATCCACACGATCAGACTTGGTCTGGAGCGTACCATGTTCGATGTGCAAACCACCGGACCAGCCAGACCGATGTTAATAATAATAATGTCCGGCGGACTGCTCTTCACACGATCGAATATGGTCTGGAGCGTATCGAGGTCGTGATACGGGCCGGACCAAATCCGATCGTCTATTAGTACTTCTAAGAAGACAGACAAGACAAAGGACAAATTGTCGACGACAATAATGTAGTTGTCACTTCAAGTGACAACTGCTGTCGTCGATTTGGTTGAATTGACCTTGAATTGGCAAGTGACACTGTCAGTAACACAGCAAGGTCAAAATCAACAAAACATAGCGAGTAATAGCGGCCGACATTCAGCCCTTGGGTATATCATATTTTAGAAGAGTACTACATATTACTAATCTGTGGGGTATATTTGTTCTGTGCACTCACTGGCATTGCACTCAGCTGACCCATAATGTTTGTTTTTGCTCAGTACGAAAATTTCGGAAAACTGGCTTTTTCCTATTCTCTACTAATGTAATGAGCCTAAGTCGATTGTGGCCCCTGAATAAGATTTTCAAGCACCTACGCTTGAATTCAACAGCTCAGTCTTCGACACAAATCTTCAAAACAAAAAGTTGCAAAGCCATGTCTGCGAGAAAAACTTTGAAAGAGTTCGGATATGGTTTTAATAAAGGTTAGTTTTGTTTCCTCCCTGCAGGTGCTTGGTGCGGTAGGTGCATACATCATAAAATCACCATAATACCCATGTACTGACCACTATCTTATTTCTAGAGGGTCAGCTAAGAAAACTAGGCGAAGATGGGAACCCAGGTTCCAAACCATTCCAGTTCAGTGTCAGTGACAACCACTCAGATTGCCAACAACACTACGAGGAGCTAGGAGACGTGGTTACCAACCATGTTTATAAACTGCTGGAAGATGAACACTTGACAAAGCTGTCAGTACCAGAGGGGTATAATGATGGAACCTTTGTGTTTGTGTCAAAGGACTTCGATAAGAAAGATCAGTTACTGGTCCTGATACATGGGTCAGGGGTTGTGAGGGCTGGACAGTGGGCTCGCTCGTAAGTATAACCTGAGGTATAATGGGGAATAATGTCATCATTCACCTGTCTCTATTGTTCTTATAACTTTGGTTAGTGTTGATAAGGGGGCGGAAACATCCCCTTTATTTATTTTTGTCTATCATATTTCAGGCTTATCATCAATGACAGCCTACACACTGGAACACAAATACCATACATCAGAAAAGCTGTGTCGAAAGGTTTTGGAGTACTTGTCATGAATACAAATGACAATCTCAAAGCTGACGGTACAAAAATACCAAACAGTAGTAACCCTGAAGAACATGCCGTATATGTGTGGAACAAGTACATCCGACCGACCAGTGCTTCTGCAATAGCCATTGTAGCTCATAGTTATGGTGGAGTCGTCACATTGGCTATAGCGGACAAACTGAAGAGTGACTTTGAACAGCAAGTCAAAGCTATTGCCTTTACAGATTCCGTGCACGGATTCTCCGGTGTGAAGGTGTCACAGTTTTTGAAAAATGTGAGTGACATAAATTTGTTAAAAACTGTTTATAGACATTTACAGCCACGATCCTTTGTGAACTCATATGGTGTCTGCACAAAATAATTTTCAATGTTCAACATACTTTGATTTTCATTTCCAGGTTGCTAGAAATTGGGTAACAAGTAGAGATGCTCTGGACACACCAATGAAGACACCAGTCTATGATATTGATAGGGTTTCTGCAGGTAATATTGTTTTTAGTCTCATAATTTTGCAAAAAAAAATGCTTATTTGCTATATTTCCTCTTAGCAGTATACTTATTCAAGATCTTTGTTTTGCAGGTCACCAGCAGCATGAGATGACATCACATTCTTGTATCGAGTCAGTTTTTAAGTTTATATCTGAAAAACTTGGAAGCTCATAAGTTCTGATTTGATTTATCTTCAACTTTAACTGACCTAGCTTGCTGTGGTTGTGAAGCAGACATAAGAATTATGAAGAATAAAACATAATTTAATTGTTATAATAAACAATAATAAATATATATTTTCTGAAATCTACATTTCAGTTTTTCCCCTTTGAGAAGTTTTTCATCCAGTACTTGATATCTTGTTTATCAGCGCGTACTCCTAACACTGCCGACTTTGAGTTGATATCTCTCATCACAAACGGTGAGAATCCACCTACATATTCTGAATCCATTGGGTTGTTTTTTTTCCTCGCAATCTTTGTAGCAAAACGTTTGTGAATGTGCTGATCTTCTGTAAGGATTGGGTATTGGAAGTGTTGCCCACCTCTTGGTGTGGGGAGGCTGAACCGCTTTCCTCGTGCTGTAAGGGGTTTTCTGCCATTGATGTGAATATGTTGGTTGCCATCCTCATCCACACTGACTGCTACCTTTTTCAGTGTGGAGTGTCCACATTTAGGACAAAACAATTTAGTCATCACACTTGTGGTTTTGAAACAGGTTGTGCACCGAAAAATAAATGTGCGCAGCTGCCTGATTATCCTCCCATCCACAGCTGTGACATTCAAACCTATTTGTTTCAAGACATTCTGCATTGCGAAGTCAGATGTTATGCAAGCAACCTCTACAAACTTGTCTTCAAGGACACCAACATCTAATTCTTTTTTCTTCTCAGCGACATTGCCTGGTGTTATCCATTCACCATTATCATCACTGCCCTCTTCTTCCTCACTGTCTGTCTCCTCATCATCAGATACTTTCACCATCACATCTTTTACTTCCTGGCCATCCTCCAGATCAATATTGCTTATTTGTTCAGCTATTTTCTCTGCTAAATCATCATCTTCAGCATCATTGTTTGTTTCATCCTCTTTAACAGTGCCGTTTGTTGTGTATAAATTAGAATTAGATCTATCATGCACTGAACTGGGTTCTTTTGCAGTATCTTCTGTTTTAGTATCAGGCTGTGAGTTGTAGTTGGCTAATCCTGTGACTTTCAATGTTTTCTGCATAGATGGTTCAGTTTTGAGATGATCTGTGCCTGCATTCTCCTTCTCCATTTGATAAGCTAGCGCCATCACTTTGATATCAGTGGCTGAGAGGCTGGTATAATCTCCAGTTTTCTTCGAGAATTCGGTGACAAATTGAATACTTTCCGTGAATACATTTTTGGTCTTTAGGTCGTATGGGAGTACCACGAGCTTCTTGCGTTGTCTGTCGTTCGTGATCTCGTCAATAACTTCCTGAATCGTGTAAATGTTCTCGGCAATGTCCTGGAGGTTGGCTGCTTTGATGAACGCGCTGGTGTCGACCACCAAGTGCTTTATATTCTTGGACATGGTATATGAGTTGTGAAAAAGGTGATACTATCAAGTTTAGAGTGATAGCAAGTCTATTTATGCAAAAATAGCACACAAAAATACCTACACTACACATGTGCGAAATAGCGACCATAGATAAAAATGTATTGCGAGCAAGCGACGAACGAAGCGACAAATAAATTGACATTGACATTAGGTGACACTGGTCCACAGAACAACGTCTTGTGTTGCGGCTGGGGTGCAAAATAAAAAAAAAAAACACCGGTATTGTCCTAAATTAGCACTTGTTTCCACGTAACAGTTCTATGTCACACGACCAAAAGATATGAATTAATGTAACGTACTTTTTCTATACAACTTTGAGGGAATATTTTATTTCGACAGATTTCAAATAATCGGTTCATTTGTAAAGTAAACTAAGGTAAATTAGGTGCTTTTTCCCAGTTTCTGACCAAAATACTTGAAGAATGCGGTAGGTACAATGCCACCATTTTATCAGTATGACGGCCAAGCGGAAACAACTGTGACGCCATTTGGAATCGTCACTAAGCTGTCCGTTGTTGTAGCTATTCAGTTGAGAGTTAATTCGTTTTTACAATATTTGCAAGTAGGTATTTTGTTTGAAAATCATGCCGAAAGGAATCAAAAGTGGTGTACGAGAAATTATTCTTAAAATGAAATCATTCTTTGATGCATAAAAGGAGTTTTCGAATACAAAGGCATTGCAGCCGCTACAGGCCAGTGTTACCAGATTATTATTAAATAAATTCTTGAAATCGTTGGATAATACGCGATTTACTAAAATAGCAGTAGGTATTCATTAATACCGATTTAATTTAAATTATACATGAATACCTGGTGCCCGCAATTTTGGCCGCCTGGAATTTGGTTATAAAGGTAGTTAGGCAGATGAATGTCCAAACGGAGTCACTAGCAAGGGGAGGTCATTTACTACTCGCCTAGCCCTAATGTTCTGGACTAGGCCCCACAGTTCATTGTTTCTTTTGTTGATTTTTGAAAAATGTCCGAATTGTATTGTTTAAAATATAATAAGACCATTTGTTATGGGTAGACCCGCCGCCGAATTGTGGTGGTTTTTAGGGTTCCGTACCCAACGGGTAAGAACGGAACCCTATTACTAAGACTTCGCTGTCCGTCCGTCCGTCCGTCCGTCCGTCTGTCACCAGGCTGTACCTCAAGAACCTAGCTAGCTAGAGAGTTGAAATTTTCACAGATTATGTATTTCTGTTGCCGCTATAACAACAAATACTAAAAAACAGGATAAAAGAAATATTTAAGGGGGCTCCCATACAACAATTCTTTAAATACCACATACAAACTTATGGATGCACCTGGTTACGTACATGGAGTGTGAAAGTAACCGCACCAATAACTTTGTAAACAATATTTTGCTGTGTAAAATCCAAACTATTCACTCCACACCATCGCTTCCATTGAACGGTGGTACGGAACCCTTCGTGCGCGATTTCGACTCGCACTTGACCGGTTTTTTTGATCTTTACTATTCTAGTTAAATTATTATTTTGTGCAGATAGCCCATAGAAAAATTATTATGAGCCAGTCACAAAAAGGGTTCACAAAAGATTAATCTCATTTTTGCACAGCATTAAAAAAAGTAAAAATAATCGAGACCTCTTAAATGACCTCTTAAAACATCCCCAATTTGTGCCCTTTCGAATAGTTTACTACAACCTTAGTAATCTCTTATTAACTTCAGAAATTAATTAACTTCGTAGACCTGGGCCCTTTTTAAGCAAAGTTGATTTTTTTACTCAAAAACAGTTGATGTGTCCATCAGTCCATCTCCTGTCTCTGTCTTAAATAAAATACACAGCCTGCTTTATTAAAAACTAAAAACAAAACTGCAAAACTTGTTCAAAAAGCTGGCCCCCATTCCTTTTGCACGCACGACTTCTTCTCTTGACTTCCTCAGTTGTAGTGCGCAGCCGCATTTCTTGCTTCATTATGTCGAAAGCCGAATTTATTCGTTGAATAAGATTATCTCTACTTTCAATTTCTCGAAAGTAGACCAATTCTTTGGCCCGCCCCCAGTCATAAAAGTCAAACGGCGTGAGGTCAGGGGATCGTGCAGGCCATGGGAAAGGGTCATCTAGACCATATATATTCCCTAACACTTGTTCGCCAAAGTGGAGGGCAAACGTCTTGGTGAAAGACTATAGGACCTTCTCCTTCGAATAACGGCAATTCACTTAGTAATTCAGGCAGGTAATTTTGTAGAAAATCTAGGTAAGTATCGCCATCCAGGATGTCGGGTAAAATCTGCGGCCCAATTACACTAAGGAGGCCGGCTGTGGTCTAATCCGCGAGATGTGTTCTTTCAGCTGTGTTACGAAATCTGACGGTTTTAGGGTCGGTTTTCTGTAAGTACTCCCCGGGTATTCGCAATGGCTCACCATATATCATTTCGGCTGCTGAGCACTGGAGGTCTGGCTTCCACGCAGCCCTTATTCCCAGAAGACGGCAGGTAAAACGTCGGCCCAACTCTGATCCTCGTGGGCCATGATCGCAGCTTTTAGGGTTCTATGTAGACGTTCGATCATCCCATTTGCCGCGGGATGGTAGGCCGTTGTTTGACGCATTTGGGTTCCGCACATATCTGTCAAAGATTTAAACAAACGGGAATTAAATTGTCGGCCTTGATCTGTAGTCAATGTTTCTACACACCCGAAGCGTGCAATCCATATTTCGAAGAATGCTCGAGCAACGGTCTTTGCAGTTATATCAGGCAGAGGCTTCACTTCCGGCCATCTGGTAAATCTGTCCACCGCTGTGAGACAGTATCTGTTTTTGCCGGAGGGTTGTAATGGACCGATCAGATCTATGTGAACATGACTAAAACGTATGCTCGGTAGTTTGAAATGTCCTAGAGGTGATGAAGTGTATCTGTGTACCTTTGACCGTTGGCAGGCTTCGCACTCTCCTACCCAGGCATGACAGTATTTTCTCGCGGATGGCCAGATAAATCGAACTGTTATTAATTTTGTTGTAGCTTTTGCTCCTGGATGGCTCCAACTGTGCAGGGATGTAAAAATCTGTCGACGCAACTCCTTTGTTATGAAAGGACGTGGTTTCGACTGAGAGAAATCACAGTACAGCTTGATGTTTGTGTCTGGGTCTTGTACTATATTTAACTTCAACGAGGTAGAAGCGTTGGACAAGATATCCTGAATTTCAGCATCATTATATTGGGATTGAGCAATAATGGGTAAGTCAGGTGGTTTTGAAATACCTTCAATCCGTGACAGAGTATCTGCAGTGATGTTCTCCTTGCCTGCTATGTGCCTGATGTCGGTTGTGAATTGTGACACGTAATCCAAATGGTTGAACTGTCTCGGTGAGCAATGGCGATCTTTCTGTTGAAAAGCAAATGTTATTGGCTTGTGGTCGGTGAAAATTGTAAAGTGTCTGCCTTCAAACATATAACGAAAATGTTTAACGCTCTCATAAATTGCCAACAATTCCCTGTCGTATGCGCTGTAGAGCTGTTGACATTTGTTCATTTTTCTGGAGAAAAAGGCCAAGGGTTGCCACTGTCTGTCGACCAACTGCTGTAGTACCGCGCTCAATGCTGTGTTCGATGCATCAGTCACTACACTAGGGCAAGCGGTGCGTCCGTTACAAGGTGAGCTAGTAGAGTCGACCGTGCGATACTCGATTTGCACTTATCAAATGCCTGAAGCATTTCTGTCGTCCAAGTCAATGGTTGTGAGCCTTTGATTTTTGGACCTGTTAACATCTCGTGAAGAGGCGCTTGGTCATCGGCAGCGTAGGGAACGAATCGCCTATAAAAATTCAACATCCCCAGGAATCTGCGTAAACCATTAACTGTTTTTGGTGCAGGAAAATCGGTGATTGTGATGACCTTGTCTTCGATAGGGCGTGTGCCTTGCTCTTAAATTGTAAATCCAAGGAAAGTTACCTCTTTTTGGCCAAAACTGCACTTTCCTTCATTAATGAGTAGCCCGTAGTCTTTCAGTCTTCTAAAAATTATATCCAGGTGTTCCAGGTGCTCAGTCTCGCTTCTGGAATAGACTAAGACATCGTCGATATAGGGATAAAACAGCCCCCGCAGCACTTCGTCTAAAAATCTTTGAAATGTCTGTGCGGCATTTCTTAGCCCAAACGACATAAACGGGAATTCGTACATTCCGAATGGTGTCGTGATGGCGGTTTTTGGGATATCACCTGGAACCACTGGTATCTGATTATATGCTTTTACCAGGTCGATCTTCGAGAATATGTTGCATCCAGCAAGTTGGTGTGAGTAGTCCTGAATGTGTTTAATAGGGTATCTGTCTGGAATTGTTCGCGTATTGAGGGCGCGGTAATCGCCGCAAGGCCTCCAGCCGTCTTTTTTAGGGGCCAGATGAAGAGCTGATGCCCATGGTGAATCTGATGGACGTGCAGTCCCGTCGCGTAACATGTCATCAAACTGGTCTTTTGCAATTCTAAGACGATCGGGCGCGAGCCGTCGTGGCCTGCAAAATACTGGTGGGGCAGCTGTCTTTCGGATATAATGCATGGTTGAATGTTTTATCTCGCGATTTATCCCTGATGGTTTGGTGAGGCTGGGGTATTGTGTCAGTAGCTTGTGGTACTCACTATTTCCTGTAATGACTTTGATGCTGGATAGTTGACAGTTGCTGGCCGACCCTGCTGATGACATCGTTGTTAGACTGTCTAGTAATCGGCTATTTCTGCAATCAATCAAAAGACCGTAATGCGAAATAAAATCAGCGCCGATGATAGGTCTATCCACATTGGCTACTACAAAATTCCAGGTAAAATCCCGTCGTAAGGTCGGAACCGGTATCTATTAAATTAAGGCGGCTCGTTGCTGGCTGACAGTCGTTTGTCGCCTCTATTGACTGTCGCGGAAGTTTCCCGGCTTAAAGTTGCAGGGCAGAACGCATTTACGCGCTTTTTCACCAAAGCAATCATGGTACCAACACATACCTGGTGTTCTGCTGTGGCTCCGACCCCTGCTTCTTGATCTCGACGCACCGGTTCTGTATGTGGAGCGACCACGTCTACCCTCGTGCAACGATAACTGTGCGATTTTTTGCGTAAGTTCTGTTCTAATGCATGACGTAATCATCTCCTCTAACCTGCTCACTAATCCATCGAAATTGTTCGACGAAGTACTTGCGACCTGCTGCGATGGAGAGTGTGATACCGCCTCGCAAATTTTATCTGCCAGTTCTGCCACGTCGTCCAGGCTGCTGGTGGTCTGCGAAGCAATGATGGCTTGAACGTGCGTCGGCAAACGACTCGACTAAAGGCTGCGTAGAAATTCATCTGGACTACTTGTTTTGCCAAGGTCCTCAAATGACGTAAAAATTGCGACGGCTTTCTGTCGCCTAACTCTTCATGAGTTAGCAGTTGGCGTATGCGTTGTTCGCTTGAAATCGAAAGTCGCTTTATTAATTAGAATAAGAATAAGAATAATTTTTATTGTTCAAAATAACAGGGTTAACATATTTGAGGTCCCTGCCTCCCAAAGTAGGAAAAACCTGTATCATGGGAGACAGTTACTTCCCAGTGGGTACATATTTTATTTTGTACAATAGTAGGTACTTAACTATTTTTATATTTATGCAGGTAATCAAAAAAGGTAAATCTACAGAAAAATAATAATAATAATAATCTACAGTATAAAAACAAATTAGGGTATACAATTGGCGGGTATTAGGGTACACAATTGGTGGGTATAATACTAACACTAAGACTTAATTGTAATTATTATAAAGAGAGTGTGTAGTGTGATGTGAATGTAGAGTGTAGTGTGTGTGTGTTAATTTTGTGTGTATTGTGCATGTGGAGTTGGTGAAGGAAAGGAGGGCGATAATGAGTTGAAGTCTGGAATCCAGGTAATTTTGTTATTTTGGTTTCCTAATTTGGAATGTCAAGAAGCTTCTCCGTGTCTCCTTAGGAGAGCCTCAGCAGCCATTTTTTTATTAATGTTTTGCAGACGGTTTTGGGTAGATGATAAAGCTCGACGTCCCTGCTGATTTTGTTGTAGAGACGAGGGCCGGTGACATAAAGCTGCCTTTGAACATGAGCGGTTTTACAGCTTTCTATCTCAAACACTCTGTCTTTTCTCCGCTTTAGGAGTAGCAAAGGATCGTATGGGCGACTTGTGTGTGTTCTCAGAATAGCTTGTTGGAAGAAAAGTGGCCTTACCGGAAGCATTTTGCACTCAGTATAAAGTAATTCAGTGGGGTATCTGAAAGGCTTTCTTAGAAGTACTTTAAGGACAGCTCTTTGAGCCCTTTCCAATTTTATAATTAATGTTTTTGGTGCGCCACCCCAAGCCGCTATGCAATAATATATAATTGACTGGGCCAAAGCATTATACACTGTATACAAAACATTTTCGTCTGCTGACGGTCTAAGCATTTTGAAGATATAAATGAGCTTTCTGGTGCAACTTGTTAAATTAATTATATGCGGCTTCCATGAGAGAGTGTCATCTATAATTACCCCTAAGCATTTTACTTTATCTACTCTATTGAGCGTCGGGCAAGAACAGTTTGAGTGACTAAATTTGCTAAAGTTGCAATTGTTGTCCTTGAGGTGGTTTCCCCGAGGAGGTCAGTGAAAAGGTGAGATACATGGTTTTGTCAACATTTAGAGTAAGAAGGTTAGCGACGAGCCATTTCATGACTACCCCGAGAGATACCTCTGCGTTTATCCTGGCTTTATCCCAGGTTTGACCCTCAACTAGGAGAGCAGTATCATCGGCGTAAGTGACAATATTGCAGTTAGTTGTAGAAAGTTTGCACAGATCGTTGATGTATAAAAGAAATAGTGTGGGGCCCAAGATACTTCCCTGGGGCACACCGTGTGACAGAGCGATATCATCACTTAGATGATTTTTACTCTCTGAGTACGTTTGGTGAGATAATCTCTAAAAATGTCTAGGGCATGCCCTCTTATACCAGCAGAACTTAATTTATTTATTAATAGGGGTATTGATACAGTGTCGAAGGCTTTTTTCAGGTCAAGGAAGATGCCAACGTACTTAGATTTTTTATCTAGAGTCCTTGATATTTTCTCCGTTAATTGCAAAACGGCATCCTCGGTCGACTTGCCCTTGCAGAATCCATACTGATTATCAGCAATTATTTTGTATTTAGTTAAGAATCCTACTAATCGGTTATTTAGCACTTTTTCTAATGTTTTAGACATGGTAGTAAGAACAGAGATAGGTCTATAATTTGTAATGTTCTCTCTATCCCCACATTTGAGAATCGGGTGAACAAGAGCTTTTTTGAAAATTGTTGGAAAGACACCTTTTGAGAGACAGAGTTTGCACACGTGAGTTATAATTGGCGCAAGAACAAAATGGCTCGATTAAATAACAGATGAAGAGATGCTATCCCAGCCTATTGCTGAGTCGCTTCGTAAATCCAAAATAATTTTATTTATCTCGGCAACATCCACTTCCAGAATAACAAGTGTGTTTAGTTGTGTATCTTGGAGAAAGGATTGGGAGGGCAATTCAGTGTTGCGGTGACCATCGTTTGAGGTGTGTTGAATTTTATTAGCAAGAGAGGCACCCACACTTGCAAAGAAATGCTTTACTTTGTTTAGAGAATCAAGGGGGTCAGGTGAGAGATGTATTAGTTCTCTAGGGGGAGGCGACTTGTACGTATGAGTAATCTTTTTAATAACTTCCCATGTGGCCTTGGGTTTATTTTTAGCCTTTTCGAACTCATCCTTCTCGTATGAACGTTGAAGTTTCTTTAGCAGGTTATTACAGTAATTTCTGTAGCGAGTGTAAATAATTTTGTTAACTTGATTATTAAGTGATTTTTTGTATTTCTTGTATAAACGGTCTCTATTTCTTATACATTTGAGTAGGCCAGGTGTAATCCATGGCTTTATTGTTCGTTGTTTTCGTGGGATTTTTCTGACCGTAGAACGAGTCTTTATTATGTTGGATATTTTGGTTACAAAAAGTTCTGCAGCAACATTCGGTTCATTTAAAACAATTACGTCAGAAAAATCACATTGATCAATATCGGATTTGACAGATGCGTAATTTATGTGAAGTCGTACATTTTTGGGCTTTACTCTTTGAATAGTTAACTCCAGATTCAGTAGAGTGGGGGCGTGGTCAGTTATACTGATATTTAAGATTATTGTTTTAGAGCTATGTCTAGATTTAAGAAGTACATGATCTAGGCACGTTCTATCATGGGTGGGAAAATGGTGGGTAGGAGAGTAGCCAAAAGATGATATTAAATTTAGGTAATCGTCTGGGTTTAGTTTGGGCTTGTTTTCAGGTATGATGTCAATGTTTATATCCCCAATAACAGCCACTGATGGTATTGATGCTAGGTCAGTCAGTGTCATTTGTAGGCTATTCAAAAAATTATCGATATTATTATGTGAGGGTGATCGGCAAATAGCTACTATAGCTAAGCTACTTCCTATTTTGCAAATTATTGTATTTCCATCTTTAAAGTTAGGGTATTCGATTTTATGTTCAATATTATTTCTCATATAAATGACCACTCCATCATTCTGGTTTATTGCTTCCTTAGAGGAATAAGAGAGATATCCATCAAGTATGGGAACGTTCGGGGCTTTACTTAACCAGCATTCAGTAAGAACGATCACATCCCAGTCAAGTTTAAGACAAGAAAGTAGAGGGGCCAGCTTGTCGAAATTACAGTTTATGCTGCGAATGTTCATATGGAATACTCTCAAACTAGTGTTGGAGTTATCGACATGTAGTAGACATTCATCTCCTATGCACTGATAAGATTCGAACGCTCCGGATAAGTCTAATTCTTATTTATTTTATTTATAAGGCCCTCTTTTAATGTTTATAAATAGATAGCGCAAATGTTGTGGACATAGGGGGGTGTTTGAAAAGAACATAGATATTTGGGACTGTTGTTTTGATATGTGTGAATTGTTGAGTGGTGAGTTATTGGAGTGTGTGAGTGTGCAGTAGATAATAACAACGTATGGGAGTACTCTCAGTATAATGTTGTATAGGTGTAATGGGGTTTTTAAACAGAATCTAATAGTAATATCTAAATTTACAGGCAGTAGTCAATTCTGCTCTTGAGTTTCGTAATGTCTGCTTCAGAATCAACCCTCACAAGGGGAGATTCGTGTGCTTTGCGCAGATAGACTTTTCCATTTGACGTCCAGCAGAAATCGTATTTGTGAGTTGTTTGAAATTCTCGTGCCAAGTAGAACAGTTTTCTAGCTTTAAACGTCAGGTTTTCAGCAATATACACAGGTTCTTTCGGGCCAGAAATGTTCATATTCTCTGTGTTTAGTTTATCGTCCTTGTGTTCTTTGTTATACTTCTTTACCGATTTAAGTAAAGCTTCCTTGGCCAGGACTGTTGTAAATTCGGCAATAATCGGCTTAATTGTCGACTTCTTGGGATTGGTCCTAAGCACATCTTTTATATCGGAATACTGGATAGGCACATTTATGGCTTTTCCTACTTTAATGACTAAGTTGGCTAAGTCTTGCTTGGATTCTCCAGACTGTTGGGGAATATTCCTGATTTCGACGCTCGTGGATCTATTTTGACGCTCTAAGAATTCGACTCTCTCTTCCAGGCTTTGTATGTATTTGCGGTTTTCGGTTCTCTCTGCATCAATTTTTTTCATTTCAGCTAAAACTTCATCATATTTTGCGGAAGAAAATTCTGCGAACTCTTGTAATTTGGTATTTTGCGTTTTTATATCTTTCATCGTACTGCGCAAAGACGTAAAATTCCTCTGTTGTTCCTCCCTAATACTATTGCATAGTACCAGAATTTCATCCTTAAAAGTATCCAGAAGGGCCTGCGATTCAACATCACCCCTTTTACGCTTATTTCGTTGAGTAATATGCTCCGAGGCAGAAACCGCGTCGAGGTCTGAATTGGCGCTCAAGTTCGGTTCCGATAGATGGTGAGTCATCGCGGCGGCAACGGTCGGTGGAGTACGTCTCGTCGTGATACTATTCAATTACCAGGAGCGCAGAGTGTAGGCAGAGGTGTGAGTACTGACCGGTTGAGGCAGGGGCGGGGACAACTGGTAACGACGCTGTATGGCCTTGCGTAGCGGGCGGGGCAGCTGGACACAGCGCAAGGTGGTGGAGTGGTGCGGGCGGAGACTGCTTTGTGCTCGAGACCTGCTCCACGCAGCGGGCGGGGCGTCGACAGCACTTGGAGGCGGAGTCTTGGGAGCCGGGTTGGCTTTTGTCAAGTCAGATTGTGGTGCTTCAAACTTATGCACTCCTAATATTGCGTTCGGATTTATTAATTGATTTAAACTTAAAATTTGATTTAAAAAGTAGTAACAGAACTAAAAGCATGTGTACTCGCTATCGAGGTCCGGGGGGAAGGGGAGAATTCTTCCTTCAGTTTAGGATACTCATCAGTTCTCGGCGGACTCGTTATAATATCTTTTACCTCACGTGCAATCTTGTGGTCCAGTTGCGCAACTACCATATAAAACATTGTCGCGTCATCTTTGGTACCGGAGATTTTAAATTGGGCTTCTGCTTGAGCGAACCAAACTGGATCTTCCGACCAAAAAGGTGGTAGTTTCACTGCAACACGCTCGACGGCAGCGGTCGGGATATCTTGAGAAGCGGGTTTCGTAATACTGTCCTCGCCGCCGGTTGAGCCATTGTTGCTATCCGAGTTAGAAGGCAGCGACATGTTGTAGTTGTAATATTCGCGTCTTGGGGTCACCAGATGTGGGGGACACTACGGTGAGTTGAAAAAAAGTTAGGATCCCCACATAAACTGTGTATTGAGTTCAATAGCAGTATGAGCACGGTAAATTGCGTTAAGCTAGCGAGCGTGAGAGTAGCGAGGAAGCGACGTAGGTCCGGTGCGGAAGCGAATCGGTAAGCTACTAGCGCGGGCGCACGCAGACTTGGAGCCGGTTCCTCGGCGTGACCCCGCGCACCTCCTCACGCCCCGCGGCGCCTGGACGTGTCGTGGACTCGCAGCTCCAGCGCGCTGCATTGTGGGCGATGCACAAACTGCAAGTGCAGTGCTGCCACAAAATAAAGGTTCCCGTTATTTTAGAGAAACCCTATGAAACTGTTTTTCGAAATAAAGGTTCCCGTTATTTTAGAGAAACCCTTATTATTGGTAACTCTTCAAAGAGGTTCCTCTATTAAACCGTTCTCCGTCGGTTTGGTTCCTGTTTTGGCTTAGAGTTTTTTTTGGGTTCTCATGATTTGGGAAGCGGTATTTAGCGTTACCGGGAAATGTGGGTTTTTCAATCACTGCCCTAGTGCGTACGCTCAATGACGTAAGCAGACGAACGTCGCGCGGTTGGTTGAGCATTCTCCACAGAGCAATATAAGTAGTAATATGAAATAGAGTGCCCTCTCCCGGGACTTTTATGCATGACAAGGTTGAAGCGCCATCTCGTTTTTAAAGTAAAAACGATTTTATATATCCATACGTATAGATAGGTATGTATCCATATCTCGTTACCTACCTAGGTATTTTCCAGTACTACGCGACCATTACAATTAGGCGCACCTTGCAGTACGTATAGTACTGCAAGGTGCGCCTAATTGTAATGGTCGCGTAGTATAGTTATTTTGTGTTATTTTGTTGCACAATTAACATAATAATCACATTGTTGCAACCAAAAACAACACAAGCAAGAAGTGGAAGCCATCTTGTGTGTGACTTGTGATTATTTTCAAGTGTCAGGATATTGTTGCCAGCAAAAATAATAAAGTGTATTTTGGGGTTACCATATGAAAAAATATATACTGCCTTTTGCCCAAACCACGATTTTAAACCACCTCGGCCCCCCTGGAAATATTTATTGTTCATAATTATATGTAAATAAATATATCCGCGCTTCTTTACAACACCACAATCTTAAAATAATTATTTAAATTTCTGTACAGAGGCATCTGTTGACTAGAGAAAGAAACTGGCTTTTACTTTAACTAACAGATGGCGCCTCTTTCTTTTTATATTTCCCTTTCTGAAGGACTGTCCCCCCTCTGGCATTCTCACCTCTCGGTGTGCGAGCAGTTAACGTATTTTTGCTTGCATTTGACTCCAAGTATTATTATGAAAATATTTAGGCTATTATAGCGTAGGTATTTTCGCTTTTGTTCCTACAAAAGCGAAAATACCGTGATGTATCTTTTATGAAGTAACTGTTATCTAATCTGTAATACGGCAGTCCGGTAGTCGCCTATTGGGGTATCGCTCCCGGTAAATCCTTTGCGCTTCACGTGCGTTTGAGTCAGCTCTTCCGCATGTCATCAAAATGTCTCCGTATTCCTCATTTAAATAAACCCAACCAGGCATCGCTGGCAATAACAAAACAGTAAAAAAAATCAACGAAAACAATGTAACAATAATTAACACTAGGTAACAAATTAAACATGATAACATGATAGTACAAATCTAGGCTAAAAACGAGCGATGAATAACATGTAGATCGACATATCAACGGTGTACGAGTAAAACTATTTTTTTACCTACTACCATCGATATTACTACTTACATTGTCCACAATAATTTATGTTCCATAAAATCGAATGATGATGAAAATCGACTTTGCGGAAAAAGGGCCCGGGTCTACGAATTTAGTGAATTTAAGAAGTTAATAAGAGATTACTAAGGTATATTATATAATACACCCTTCGAAAGGGCACACTTTGGGGATATTTGAAAAGAATTAGATGGTCTCGATTTTTTTATTTTTTTTAAATGCTTTGTTAAGATGTGTTTTTTTGTGACTTTGATGGCTCATTATAATTTTCTATGGGTTATCTACACAAAATAATAATTTAACTAGAATACTAGGAATATAAAAATTAAAGCATTTCCTTAATTGGGTGGATCTACCCATAAACTTTTGGCTTATTTTAGTTTAAACGATTCATTTCGAACATTTTTCATAAATCTACTTAGTTTTTTCTGGAACTGTGGGGCCTAGTCCAGAAAATTAGGGCTAGGCAAGTAGCAAATGACCTCCCCTTGCTGCTGATTCCATTTGGACATTCATCTGCCTGACACCCTGTATTTTCTCAAGTTTTATTACTTTAACCTGTAGAGATGCATGGCGCCTATTATGAAACATTTATATATTTTTTTATAAAAAAACGCTTAATCGCTGAGACCTAGAAATGGAACCTCGAAGACTGCGTACCGAATATCCCTTATTGCGCCGTGAATGTACAAGTATGATCGTTGGTAGGTTGGTAGTGTATGGACCATTAAAAGTCTTGGTGAGCATTTTCACTTTAATTAAACACCACATAGCAATTTTTCTGATTGTTGAACAACCAGGAATAAATGTAATATTTATTAAATTGCGTTTTATATTTTATTATGGTCTGTAAATGCTTGTATATCTATCAATATTTTCAGGAATAAAATTTTGAAATTCGGTAAAATTTCTGTTTGATAGATAGATAATTCATTTATTCATTGTTCGGTACAAACACAAACACTTTATTGGTTATTACCAAATTACAAACCACACAAAATTAATTATGACAAAAAAAACAAAGAAATTAAATAAAACAATGAAAATAATTAGCACAGCAAAAATATGGAAAGTAAGGATCATTATGTGGCACTGTGATTGCCACATAGTGATCCTACACCGCGACTTGAAATGCCCTGACTCAGCAATGTCACAGACGAATCTGTGACGCTGATATTCTGCCAGAGCCAAAGCGGACGAGATAGCAATAGGCTCAAGTACACAAAACACACAATGTTCAGGTAAGCTGCCTACTAAATCTTAGTATTAATATGGAACACATCGGACTGTTCCGTCTGTCGCAAATGTCACAATATTTGATATATATGACGTTTGCGGGTTCCAATTTGATTCAAAATTTATCGTTAGAATTGGCGTTAGTCTGCGACAATTCAAATTAGAACACCTTTGTCTGCTGTCGCGAAAACATCATTTTTTGTCTGTCGTGTCGCGCAGTAGATAAGATTCTCACAATCGTTATTATAGTATACAAGTGGTTGGCGTTAAACTGTTAGCGAGATAAGCCTAACCGAACCAGCAAGAAGCAGTGGGAATTCACGCCGCCGGCCGAGCCCAGATCCAGGTTGCGATCGTGAAGAGGCTTGCAGAGGTAAAGCAGAGCTGATGGAGCTCTCCAAGCGTGAGTAGCCTGACCCAGGAACAGAGGTAAGTGAAGCTTTCATCTCTCCTTGTTGGGCCTAGAAGTCTATACTGCCACACATCAAACTTACCTTCACAAACCCTTTTCGTTATCGTCATACAGTCCACTATATAGCTCACCCCGAGCGTACACACAAATTATTACAGCAATTAAATTAAATTAAGAAATAAAATTGTGGGGGCTGTCGGGGGATCCTACCTATTTCGGATACTCGAAGAAGTCAGAGGCAGAAGTATATTTTCCCTGGCCGGGGGTTCGGTCTTGAGGGTGGTGGGAGCGGAGCGTTGTTCTCTTCTGTTCTTGTCCGGATGGCGTCTGGCGTCGAAATTCTGATTTTGGCTCGCTTTTATTTGGTTGTCGCTCCGTCCTCCCCATGCCCCTGCCCTCACCCCCGCGCAGGCATTTATTTTACAAATAGCTTTAAATTTACCTAATTAACATTTTATAGTTAACAACCTATCATGATATCATTCGTATACTTATTTTCTACCTATGTACATACACATACATGCGCTACGACGTCCATACTGCAAATGCGGGTAGTTTTTACCCGGTGGCGTATTTACGGCACCACCCCCCCGCCTCAGGTGTATAAATAATTAAATATAGACCGGCTGCGGGGAGGTGCGCTCATCAAATTTTTCATCGACGTTCATCGCTCGACCGATACACCCGTGTACCGGCTCTCGGAAATTGTTAATCGTGCATCCCACTCGCGCGCAAGCACGCAACCCTCTCGTGCTCACGCGCCCCGTTCGTGTTATGCTAACATTCCAAGTGAAGTGCGTCTTCAACATAGACCGGATTGTAGTGAGTGTGTGTGTACCGCTGGAGGATTCGGATCTCGCCTGTGGGAGGTTAGTGTACTACACTGTAGGCACACAACACACGCAGGCACACACGCGTCCCTGCCCTAGGCAGGGAGGGATATTGTCCCCTCCTCCGGTGACAGACATTTATTGTTCCCCCCCCACTTGTTAGTGCAGATTGAGATGGAGCAGGAGATTCACGAACTCCGGCTCCGTAACCAGGCGCTGTCCCAAGAGCTCAGCCAGCTCCACGCCGAGAGAGAGTCGTGGACTAACTCTCAAGGTTTGTTCTCGCAACAATCCTTGTTTGAGCAGTCGCCGGCCTCTCCGCTTGAGAGCGGGCTGACTCATAGCCATCAAGACCCCGTCATTATCCCGCTTGAGCAGACGTTACTGACTAGCCGCCCGGTAAATTCCCCCGATTCCAATGAAGTCGAAATGGATCAGGTATACTCTGACCCAAAAAACTCATTTGATGGTCTCGCCGAGGAAGGAGATGCTTCCGCCTCGGACGAAGATAACTTCAACCCCACTAGGCCACGCAGGAAACGAGCCTCTAAGAGGCCTCCTACTCCAACTATTGGTCCGGAAAACTCCCTCGCCAAGGTCGGTCGTCCGTCCAAGGCCACCCTTACTCCCTCCGCCGCAGCCAAATCCTTGCCGGCGCCTTCTTTATCTGACCCGGCTACAGTCCCGCGCACGCGCAAAGCGCTGCCACCCAAGATTTGTAACAAAAACAAAGAGATGTGGTTGAAGATTGATGGAGCGCTCAAAGAGCGTAAAATCAACTTTGTTAGGGCAACTAACACCACTCAGGGGATCCTAGTTCAATTGCAGACCTCAGACGACCACCGTGCTCTGACTAAGTTCCTGACCGCTTCTAATATTGAGTACCACCATTGGACTCTACCGGAGGACAGAAGACTTCGGGTGGTTGTCAGAGGTCTTCCAAAGGAGATTGATAGCGAACAAATCACGGACGACTTAAAGGCGAAAAACGAGCGATATCCCCAAACATCACAATGTACAGCTTGCCCTCTTCGCCGACGACACTGCTCTCTATTACTCTGGTAGGAATAGAGATATAGTAGTTCAAAGGCTCCAAACTGCCGAATCTCTCTTGGGCGACTGGTTCAAGAAGTGGCGGATTGAACTCAATCCATTATACATCCACCACGCACGCGCAGGCGGAGGCGGCAACTAAGACCACCCACACCAGACACTGTTCAAGGCGCAGACACCGCACATGACGCCGTACACTCTACGCCGGCACAAGATACAAGGAGACGCAGCGACACACCTTAGTTGTGCCCGGCTGCCAAGTTCACACCATTCACCACAACCCTCCCAGGTTGGGTCTCTCCCCCGGTAGGGCACGCACTAGTGTACTAAATAATATGAATTGAACTCAGTGGCAGGGACTACCTGGCCGCCCTCCCCACGGCAACATTTTTAAGGTCTTGACTAAAAATAAAAAAGTCAAGGCAAGAAAAAAAAAAGGTGCGCTCATTCGCTGCTGGGGCGTCGCGACGCTTGCTAATACGCTAACTTATGTCTGGTATCTAATCTAATACCTATCTATTTTACCTATGTGTTTCAGTAATACACTCACATATAAAACAGGTTTTATTCAGTCAGTACAATAACATCATAAATAATCACAATAGACTTAAAAGTATATACAAATAAATTGATCATCGCGAACAAAAATGAAATATAAAAATTTACTAATATATGGAATTGAATTAATTATTGGAATTGAATTTGAATTTAAATTTAATTAATAATGTATAGAATAGTATTGGAATTGTATGAATTTTAGAATTGTATTATATGAATAGAAAAAGGTGATGTAATATCAATGGATATACTCTTTGGTATGGTAGTCAAATAAAAAATTAATTTTGTGAATTTGGAGATTTCTTCAAATTATAACCAAGGGTATAACAGTGCTTTTAAAGTCCTGCCTCCTCAGCCTTCTGCCTCAGTATTAAAAACCTTCTAAAGGCACTTCTGAAACCAGCCTTACTATTAAGCAATCGAAGGGGTGGGAAGGTGGGATGTTATTCCAGCACTTTGTGGCACGGTATTTAAAACTGCCACGGAAAGCTGCACTTTTGTATCGAGGCATTGAGAGGAAAGGAGCGACTCTCTGGGATAGACACCAGGTGAGTTTATCATAAAGATAAGGCGGCGTTATCCTCCGGACAACCTCAAAAAGCAACATTGAATAATAAAGATTCTGTCTAGCTTTCACGAAGCAGAACACAGGCGTTTTATACTCTTTGTATGAGTTTTTGCCTTTTCTCAAACAGACACGATCCATACACCGTAATACAGTAGTTTAGCTTGGAAAGCACTAAGGCTTCAATTAATAGTATTTGCAGGTGAACGCTGAGAAGATCCCAGATTCTATACATAACTTTGAGTCTATAAAAGCAGTTCCTAACTACCTCAAGGATATGCCCCTCAAAACGCAGTTGATCATCCATAAGAAGACCAAGGTTTCGAGCTTCGCGGACCCGTGTGATAGCGATTCCATTAACCAGCAGCCGTAGCATGCCGCAGGCGACTCACAATTTTCTCGCAAATTTTGACGTTTAGAACGTCAAAATTTGCCACATAATTACGCTTCTCGCGGTGACTCACCATGTGCGAGCATGCAAGCCCACACCGCGCCGCGCGCCACAAGTATCTCGAGATGCGAGCATGCCGTCAAGTTTGTGCGGGTTCTTATCGCGAATTATGACGTTTCGCGCCACTGGTTTATCAACATCTCCGGAGGGTGCGAGATGAGCATTAGTCGTTTCGTTTGTGTTGACAATTGGAGTGACGGTCGGATTTCTTTTCAATCAAACAAACAAAATCAACCAAAAAATACAATGGCAAGGGGGTGGATACGCAATAGTATTCTCTTTTACGAGGAAAAAGAAATGAGGAGAATACAGAGGAGTGATATACGCCAGAATGCTGACGTCTTTGCTTTGCCCGAAAACGAATTTTTAGAGAATTATAAAGTGAGCAAGGATATGGTCCGATACCTAATAGATTCGCTTCAAGAAGACCTGGCGCCTCGGGGCCCTGGGGGATATCCCGTCGAAGTAAAGGTAAATTGAGATGGTTACATATAATGATGTTTAAGTAGTACTTACCTAAAACCATGGACGGAAATTGTTATCTAAGTTATATTTCACAGGTTCTGTCTTCTCTCCGCATATTACTGGATGGCCATTACCAGAGGGGAAACGGGAATGACGCATTGGTGTCAATTGCTCAAACGACTGTAAGCAAATACCTTGGACAATTTGTTACAGCCGTAAATGCGAGGTGGGTAACTAATTCATAGCTGCGGTCATACATACTTAGGTACCTATATTTTTTGGTTTATCTAGAGGTCATATATTTCAGCATACCATGGTTCTTTTACTCTCTCTTTATGAAACAAAATGTTTCTTTATATACTTAGTTTCATAATTATAAATATCAGTTGGTGACCTCAAAGATGTAAAGCAAATTATTCAATGTACACATTTGTTACAGACTGAAACCAATGTGGCTTGTTTTCCCCGGTACAGAGGAAGCACGACAGGCAGTTGCTTCAAAATTTGAAACCAAATTTGGCTTACCGGATGTTCTTGGAGCTATTGACTGCACCCACATAACACTATTTCCACCACCGGGATTTGACAATGCACAGTTTAGAAATCACCATGGGGTCATGTCCATAAATACACAATTGGTAAGGCTATAATGTAAAGACACCACCTATCTAATGAGCAAAAATTTAGAGAGGTACTCATTATGCATGTATATATTCTTTTCAGATTTGTGATGCAGACTGCCGCATTTTAAATGTGAATGCCAATTACCCGGGGAGAGTCCATGACCAATTTATATTTAATCATTCCATGGTAAAAGAAGAATTAAAGCGATTACATGAAAACAGGATTGGGCAATATCATCTCTTGGGTAAGTTAACTAGCACTGTCATTAATTAATGTGTATATGTATAGGTAGTACTTGTGTCGGTAGTGTGAGTGTGTATGTGTGCCTGCAAGAGCGAGAGTCAAGCTTTATACAGATACATGTCACACAAGTAAAGCCTAGCGCCCTTGTGAACTGTAAAAGTGTAAAACTGTCAGTAAACTCAGAATTTTATAAACTTACAATCATCGTATTTATTAACATAGTCATATTGGTACAATCATCTTACTGACTAATTACAGCCTTAGGTATGTACTGATAAGTCATATATAATATACATATATGTATATATATTTTCTTCTTTTTTTTAATAGAACCTCCGTCTGGATTGTCGTAATCTGTAATAATAAAAATATATTAAAATTATTTGATAAATGTTATCTTTCAGGTGATTCTGGTTATGCCCTAGAACCATGGCTATTAACGCCAATAAGGGATGCGCCATTGGACTCTCCACAAGAGCGGTACACCAAATGGCATTGTAAAATACGAAATGTAGTAGAAAGAACAAATGGGTACCTGAAAGGCACATTGAGGTCCTTGGGAATTGACCGGAACCTGCACTATTTACCGGAAAAGGCGTCCGAAATTATTTATGCCAGCTGCACGCTTTATAATATAATGAAGCATTTTCGGTAATCCATAATAAATATATTTTGCATGTCATGTTATTATAGTTGGATTAGTCTTGCTTGTTACATGATACTGATATTGGATATTTTTATCTATTCAACAGGGTTCCCCTTGATTACCAGATGACGACTCAAGGAGATCCCCCAGCTGTGGACAGGGTGGTTAATCAGCCTCTTAATAATGCGAGGCCTCTTATTGTGGCTAGGCAAAAAAGAGACAATATTGTTAATACATATTTTGCATAGAAATACTACCTTTCTCGAGATTCCATGCATGCTCTCAATCTGTCTGCTTGAAGGCGTTGCCGCAATAAATTTGATATATCCTGTCGGAGAAAAAGTATATTTTTATTTTACTTTGGGTTATAAAGCACTATTTTTTGCTTCTACTTAAAAACATTTGATAAATTCTTGACAGTTTTTATTTACTCCAGTGTGATAGTATTAAACCTACTACTCAATTCTCTTTCTTTAATTTTGTTCCTATACCATCAACTGTGTTTAGGATGTGTTATAATTTATATTAATAAAGAACTTTGAAACTCAATCAATCAAATCACTCAATTCTCTATATGTCAATTTCCATCTATTTATTAATTAATTCACACATACCCTTAAAATCCTATTATTTTCAAGTTCTGCCTGTAAAAAATCTTGAGCTCTGGTTGTAAGGCCTGTCCGACGCTGCTGGGGAGCTGAAGAGGGCATAGGAATGGAGCTGGGGCTGATGGTAGGTTGCTCTTCGACAGGGTTTGACTCATAGGTCAAAGTTGCTTCATGAACTTCACCTGTCTGGAAATAAATATACACAAAATAATAAATGCAACTCAAATGTAATACCATATACAAAAAATAAATTCACACATACCATTAAAACCATATTTGTGTCATCTTCTGCCAAGTCTTGAGACCTTGTCTGCTGGGGGGTTGGTTGTGCCGAGGGATTATCATTCCCTCTGGAGCTGGAGGTGATGACAGGATTTGAGTGGGAGGTGATGGCACCATCGGAGTGAATCATTATCGGGTAATTGGCTGATGATGATCGCCGAATGTGGCCGCTTGTCTGGAAATATACAAAATATTCATATTTATTATATGCATATTTACTTATTAGGATTTCTTCTAATCCTGATAATCTAAAAAAATGTACACTTACCCTTAAAATAACATCATCATCATCATGTACTTGTGATGAAGAGGGAATTTGGATGGTGGGGTTGGCAGGATCATAGCTGGAGGTGATGGTGGATGGTGTTTCAACAGTGTTGAACCATAAAGAAATAGGGTTGTTAGCCGGAGTTGATACCTGGAAATAAAATATTTAATTTATTATAAACATAAGTTTTCATTTAACTACTTAATGTAGATGCAAACAAAATATTTAATGCTTACGCCAATTGTGCTTTCTTGTGCTCCTGTAATTCCGAAAGCACTCTCTGCGCCTATAACCCCTAATATTGTTTCAGTGTGAGCGCTCATCGTAGGTACAGGTGCCGAATTCCCAGTTTTTATTCGGGCAGCTTTTACCTGTGCACCTTCCTCTCGAGCTTTCCTGCGCAAGTCACGCCAAGTCTGAAAAATCAGGTGTATCTATTTATTACCTATTCCATCCATTTACTTGCCCATTTTTTTTAGATAATCAAAGCGATAAAAATGCAGCCCGATCAGCGAGTCAAATAAGATTAAGATGATAGATGACTTACGTGTTGCCATTGTTCAACAGATTTGTCTGGACCATGTTCAGCAAGGTGTGCCTTTAAGAGCTGCCACTCGCGGTCATAATGTTCTTTGCCAAGACTGTGGCCTTTATAGTCTCCGTTAGCGAACCTAGCATTTAGGGCCTTAAAATTCACCAGTTCTTGCAGTTGTTTCTTTGTACTCCGAAGTCTAGAAAACAAATTCACGATTATGACAACCGCACGCGTTGGTAGAAAGTAAAATTTAGAAGTGTAAAGATATGAAGATATTAGACTTACTGTTTCTTTCTAAGTAAATCCATGATAAACTTTTCAAACTTTCGGAGAAAGAACTGGCGCGACTTTCTGTAAATGTCGTATGTCATAGACCATATCACAGGCCACAGACAGCAGAAAGCTAGTGCTGTCCCTTGAATTCATTACACCGATTCAGTATTGCCAGTAATAAATTTGAGTTTACTTCCGCAATGGTAACACAGCTTGCAAGTCGCACTCACCGAATCGGAGACGATTTTGAAACGCATTCACGAGTTGATAAAAAGATGCGTCGCGTACGGGTGGCGAGTCGCAAGCATTGGCATGCTCGCATCTGGCGACTCAAAACACGCGCGCGGTTGATATAATATCACGCGCGCGACTTTTGGCATGCTACGGCTGCAGGAATTGTGGATCATGCATTGTCATATCCTTTATCTGCTTTTTTGAGCCCATTATCATACACTTCGACTTATTTGGGTTGAGGACTAAAGTGTTATCCCAGGACCACTGCGATATACGGGCCAGATCCTCATTTAAAGCTGCCACTCCTAAACGGGGATTATTGTCTACCGAGATATAAATTTGCAGATCATACAAATGATAATACTGTTAATTATGCATCTAGTGATATCAGCACTGTATATTATAAACAGAAGCAGACCAAGTATGGATCCTTGTGGGACTCCTCTATCCAGGGTAGCCAGCCGCGACTGCATCTGAGATCCATCAGCTTTGTCAAGCACTACCCGTTGACTCCGAGTGCAAAGGCAGCTATTAAACCAGTTAATGGTGGAAACGTCAAAGCCATTGAAAGCCAGCTTTGACAGTAAAAGTGGAATGTTTAGAGCCTTGAAAGCCCTGGAAAAATCCAGGAGAGCCAGTACGGTGCCCGTGCCTTGATCCTGAAAAGACAAGACATTATCCACAACGTCCAACAGTGCTGATGCTGTACTACGCCCCTTTCTAAACCCAGATTGATGCTGAGGCCTGGTTGTGTATTACTCGTTCCAGAACTTTCGATAGGTACGGTAAGATACTTATCGCCCGAAGGTGGCCAACATTAAACGGATTGTCTATTTTAGGGATGGGACTGTGAAAGTTGACGCGACTTATTAACTATAGCAGTTATCACTTTAAGAGTACGAGGCAGGGTCAGCAAGATCATATCTTCAGATATCCCATCTACGCCTCTTGCGTTTTAGCTTAAAGAAGGGATCGTTTTGGCTATACAGTTCTCATCCACTTGGTCCAATGAGAAGTCAGCATTACTGAATCTATTGAATCTATTGTGTTAGACGTGACAGGGAGACCGAACAAGCGATAGCGCCAGAAACGTTTAAAAAAGTTAGCGTTAATTTCATCGGGGTCGCTAAAATGTTCAGGCAAATTACAATTATTTTTAAAGTTTGGTAGAATGTTAAAAACCCTTACTCTTAAGGGTAAGGGTTTTCAACATTTTTTTTGAATTATTAACATACTTGTTGATATGCTGTTCAAAATATGCCTTCCCACCATATACAGCTACGTTAACCAGATGCTTTAGGGAATTATAATACTCCCTATCATGTTCTAATTTTGATTTGCAAACAAGCATGCGCTTGATCTCGCAACCTAATCATCAAATCAAATCAAATCAAATCAAATCAAAAATCATTTATTTCCATAGGATGTTGTTACATCACTTAGATCCGTCATTACATTTTTTTGGGTAAGTTCACTAACACAATGGCGGAATCTGTGGAGAAGAGCTCACCGAAGAAACTCCACAGTCGTCGCATCTTTTGCGTTTCCTTTTTTAAATAAAATATTGTCAAATTACAAAATGAATGCTAATTATATATCGAAACAGCCTGTTACTCAAACAATCTATTCCCATGGACATCTGTCCTCTAAGTAATCAGATATCCTATAGTAACCTTTTTTATACAATTTCTGTTTTATTATTATTTTAAACTTGTCTAAAGGTAAGTTTTTAATATCAGTAGGGACCTTATTGTAATAGCGTATACAATTGCCTTTAAAAGAATTACTAATTTTATGTAGTCGGCTTACATAAGCAACCAACTTGTCTTTATTTCTAATATTAAAATTGTGTATAGCACTGTACTTCTGAAAATTAGTTATATTTCTTTTTACATACACAAGATTGTCATAGATATATTGAGACACAAATGTCAGAATATTGATTTCTTTAAACTTTTCCCAAAGTGACACTCTAGGCCCTAATCTATAAATTGCACGAACAGCCCGTTTCTGCAGAATAAATATACTATTAGCATTCGCAGCGTGACCCCACAATAAAATACCATAGGTCATTAGACTATGAAAGTAACTAAAGTAGACTAGTCTAGCGGTGTCTACGTCGGTAAGAGCTCTAATTTTTTTAACTGCGAACGCTGCTGAACTCAGTCTGTTCGACAATTTATTTATATGAGGATCCCATTGTAGTTTGGCGTCTAAAGTAATGCCCAAAAAGACAGTCGACTGCACAAGGTCCAATCTCTGTCCTTTTATGTATATGTCTGTAGTTACAGGGTTCACATTGGGTAACACGAATTTAATACATTTAGTTTTCTTTTCATTAAGTAATAAATTGTTAACAGTAAACCAGTTCACTATACTAGAGATAGCATTGTTTACCTCGTCATAATTTGATTGCTGTCTTTTAACTTTAAATATCAAAGAAGTATCATCGGCAAACAATACTAACCCATGTTTTGCTTTAACAAGGTAAGGTAAATCATTAATATATACTAAAAACAAGAAAGGACCAAGAATTGAACCTTGCGGTACGCCCATACTTATTGAAGACCCAGGTGATCTTTTCCCATTAACATCGACCATCTGAACCCTATCTGTTAGATATGACTCCAGAAGGCCAAGGGCCTGATCTTTTACACCATAATGGCGTAACTTCCTGACAAGAGTGTCATGATGGACGCAATCAAAAGCCTTGGATAGATCGCAGAAGACACCTATTGCATCCATTGCGTCTTCCCAGGCATCAAAAATATTGTCGATTAGTTCAACACCAGCATCGGCTGTTGAACGACCCTTTGTGAAACCATACTGAGCAATATGAATTAAATTATTGAGATAAAAATGACTTTGCAATTGATTAAGTATGAGTTTTTCAAATATTTTGCTAAGCGTTGGTAGTATCGATATGGGTCTAAAATTGGTGGGGTCTGATGTACTACCAGCTTTGAATAAAGGTATAACTTTACTTAGTTTCATCAAGTCAGGAAACACACCATTATCTATACATTGATTAAATATACAACAAAGGTGAGGTGCAATACAATCTACAATGGAACTAATAATTTTTACTGATAGACCATGGGCGTCAGCTGTCTTTTTCATTTCCAGGGATTTAAACGCTTTTACAATGTCTTCATTATTTACGTGCCTAAATTTAAAATCTGTTTTACATTCCTCAAAGTTTTGTTTAAGTATAGATTCAGCAGCAGCGGGAGATGAATTTAAAGACTTGGTTGTTGAAACTGGAATGTCCGTAAAGAAATTTTCGAAAGCTTTTGCTACTTCTAGGTCTGTACTTAGCAATTGATTATCTATCTTAAGCTTGAAGTTATTATGTGTAGCTTTGGCCTTTCCAGTCTCTCTGTTTATAATTTGCCAAGTCGTTTTCATTACATTGCTACTAGTAGCATTGAATCTAGATTCAATTTTGTTTTTAATGAAATTAGATTTAGCTACGGCACAAACGCGTTTAAACATTTTTGAATAACTACGAACATAATCTAGAAAGGCCGTATTTTTGTTATATGATTTCTCTTCAAAGAGTTCATATAATCTTCGTCTGCTCCTATGAATTCCAACTGTCGCCCAATCACTAAACAAAGCTTTGTTATTAACTTTTATAGTTTTTGATTTAAATACCGTATCATATTCATTTTTGACAAGGTTAAATACTGAGTTGTACAACAAATTTGGATCGTCACTGTATGGTATTTCCCATAGTTTATCTAAAATATGATTCCTGTAGTGTTCAAGCCGTGTGTCACTAACGGGCACAAATGTAATATCCTCTTTTTGGTCCTTTTTTATTTTAATATTGAATATACCTATCTGACCAGAGTGATCAGAGGTTAATTTATTGATGACCGATTTGAAAATGGGCGTAATGTTAGTAAATATATTGTCAATGCAGGTAGCAGATGTTGCAGTAATTCTAGTAGGCTCCAAAAACAGATAGTTCATGTTGTGACATAAAAATAAAGATTTTAATCTAGTACAAATATTATTATCCTCTAACAGATTAACATTAAAATCGCCACAAATTATAAAAAAAAATGTTTTTATCGCTGATTTTAATCAACACTTCATCCATTTTCTTTTCGAATAAATCAAAGGATGAATCTGGTGGTCTGTATACGCTCATTACAATAAGTTGTTCAAGTTCAATACAGGCTATTTCCATGGTACGCTCAACAGACAGGCTCACTATGTCAACTCGTTCCTTATATTTAAAACTATTATTTACAAGTATTAAGGAGCCACCGCGATCAGCTGTTTTTCTGTTGAACGAACTAGCAACGTGGTGGTTATTAAAGTTGAACATGAACTGATAACTCTTTAAAAAGTGCTCTGTTATACATAAAATATCAATATTATTACAGTTCATGAATAACTCAATTTCCAGTTCTTTACTTAACATGCCCTGTATATTTTGATGAACCACGTTTAAAATATTCTTACTTTTACATTTTTCATTACTAGTAACTTGATTTAATGGGCAAGATGAAGGTATATTTATACAAATATTAATATTACTGCCAGAGTTACTCTCTGTTGTCCTATGGGTTAATTTAAAGAGCTTGGAACAGATTCCAAGGAGTACATGTCATTATTATTACACTGCTCAATAGAAGCAGGCGTTTCATTAGTCAAAAACATGACTGAGTTCAAAATAAAATAAGATAGTGACTGTGCTATCTGTTTTGTATAAAACCTAGATAGGTAATACCTATCCTTAGTCAAATAAAAATATTTTCCAATACAAATATTGGTGTCTATGAAATGAAATTTTTCAGTATGACGACATGTCAATGTGTGTATAAATGTATTATAATCATGTCTTATATGATTTTCATGTTGTGACAAAGATTGGCTGAAGGGAAACGCAAACAAGATTATTCTATCTACATTTTGTAAAGAATTTAATTTGGAAAAGTATTTAGTAATTAGTTTTTTAGATACATTTTCCCTTCTACCAATTAAAATAATTAGGGTGGTTGGTTCTAAAAACTGCGATGACAACACTTTGTTTAATATTTGTGAATATGTGGCGCCAGGCATACAGTTATTCAATATTGCCTGGCCCACGCGCTGACTAAGTTGTAAACCCATATTTTTTCCAAGTTCATCGCTGTACATTATATACCTATCCTTTGTCCGAGAGAAGGAGGCGTTATTGATAACACTATTAGTACTCAAGTCGACTGACGGCGGCGCCTGGGTCAGTATCAGCTGTTCGGCCGGCTGCTCGGCGGGACACACGGTCGGCACGGAACAGTCCGCTGGAGCTTGTTTACAATCACAGATGTGATTGTCGGTCAAAGATATGAAAGTGTCATAATTATACTTACACGTCTCCAACAAACTATTCATAGCCGACAAATGTTCCTTAATTTCGTATTGTGCTGACTCATATTTACGTGTAATACTTTGTAATGATGAGTTTAAAATATGCATATCTGACTGGAGTCGCCGTGTGTCACATTCGTACTTTTCTGTAGTTTTTTCCAAACATAATCTACAATCATCGATTTCGTTAATTAATTCGACACGTTCCTTGCTACAATTTACATTTTTACAAAATATTTTATTTCTATTAGCTAGTTTTTGTGTTTTTTTTTATATAATTATTCAGTTTAACATATTTCTTTAATTTATTTTTACTACAGCTCATAGTGGTTACTGATTGCGATCTATTAGGACTATCACACGTGAGATCAATTGTCACAGTTGAATTTTGATCTATGGGTGAGATGACAGAAGCTACAGGTGGAGTGATCAGCTCCTCAAAGAGTGACTGGGTCTGCCCCGACCTGAGGCTATCGTTTGCAGTTTGTAGTGCAGAAATTTCGTTACGTGCGTCGCGAAGCTCCTTCTCCAGGACAGCAATACGCCTCAGGGCATCTTCGAACGCACTGCCACTCCGGTCGAAGCCATCTACCAGGTGCTGAAGCCGATCCCTATCTCCCGTCACATCAAGGAACTTGTTGTGCAACTCTGCCATCTCACTTTTTTATTTTAAGTTCTTATTAACAATAAGCAACACCTCCTTCTCACTTTCATCCCTTTCAGTAAGCAACTGCTCATTGGTTACCTTACACTGTTTTAATTCATATAAAGCTAATTTTAAGTTATCTTCTAGTTGACGGGCTGCCTCACTTCTGGTTGTTGGCATTTTAAACAAAATAAAACAACAGTGAAAAGCAAGATTGAAGCACGGCTGTAGCACAGCTGATAAGCAGTCACTTAAATTGAGGTTATGATTAACGAAATGTGCAAAAAAAATAAGCTATTCAACAAAAAACAAAGTAATTCCAAATCAATTTACGTGCCTAAGTAATTAGTTATATCGAAAATATCGTTAATTATAGCCCAGTAGCAAATTATTTCAAATAAAATACTCAACCGTCAACGTTACGTTTTTTAAATACACAAAATAGGATAACTATTAGAATTTTATACACTTATGCACCAGTTAACACAAAATACACTTAATTACAAATTAACAAATTAATGCGATAAACTTGGAAAATTGTATTAAAGTATTTTTAAATCAATAAAATGTATCTAATCTTTTGTTTACAACCTATTCGCCAGTGTTGCCAGCGCAATCAAATAGTATATTGCTAGTAGGCCATGGTGTGGGCTTGCCCCTGATCCTAGTCCTAGTCAAAGGAGCATGTTTATCATACAGTACTAAGAGGTGCCTGATGAAACGTTGAACCATTTCATCAACTGATGGGCATGTCATAATATACTCCTCCCAATTAAACAAATTAAAATCAGAAAAAAATAATTTTACTACTTAATAGGCCTGACCATATTATACCGCATCTGAATTTTTTCCTTTTTGATTTTCAAGTTTACTATAACCTTTACAAAAGGCGCCCCAAAGACGTCCTCCTAGAACCGGAGGACGATACCACGAAAGCTCTTAAAGCCCAACCACCCCCCGCCCCTCAGGCACGTCAACTTGACGAAGGCTGTGTTCCCGAAGCATTACAGCGTCTCAGATACCAAATTTGGATTGAAAGAGATCGCCGTCTTGATTCGTCGGACACACAGTCTCCCCCTACCCCTGTAAACCTCCCGGACTGAGGTCAGAGCCCCCCTTAACGACCCAAATTAAAGTAGTTTAGGATTAGGATAGGTTTTAAAAATTATATATAACCACCTCTTAGTAGCGGGGGCTATCTGCCCCCCTAACATGCCGCTATCATGCCCGTTGACTATGAACTGATGTCCGCTTATAAAATCGGGTAAGCAGGCAAACTCCTCCCATATATATCATATACACATATATATCGCCCAAAAGGGCAATTAGCAGGTAGAAAGCCTTCAACATATACCGAGGCCATGGCTCACAGTAAAGTCTTAGTAGGACAACTGTAAACACAAAGGGGTTGTTTTTAGTCCGTATACCACACGAGCTGATGCCCGCTCAATATGTGGGGACCCGGACATAGCAGGGAGGTCTGACTCCTGAGCATGGGTAATTCCATTTTTCTCCGCTCCAACAAACAAAAAAAAAAGCAAAATTATAGTATTATTGCGACCACCGTCCAATAAAAACCTTTCAAGGAGTGTAAACTTCCGTTTCACTTAGACCACTACCAATATTTTGGTCCTTCGAGCCGGATCGTTGAGTCTAACTCCGATCAGTGCTGTTGGGTGGATTCGGATCGTTGAGTTGAGAAACTCCGATTTAGTACCTAGAACGTTGAGTGACAACTCGGTTCGAACGTACAGTACCCGGTCGGTACAAGATGGTCACGAGGGCAGAAGCAGACACCGCCGCTGCGGCCGCCGCCGCAGCCGCCGACCAGGCCGCCCGAGCCGAGATGCTTGCCCGCGTCGAGGCTGCTGAAGCCGACGCGGCCGCCGTCGAGTCCACCCAAGCTGAGATGCGTGCTCGCATCGATGCCGCCGAAGCGGCCGCCGCCGAAGCTGCAGAAGCCCTTGTCGCCGCCAATGTCCGCCCCGAAGCCCGGGCCGGCGCCGAGAATGGAAGCAGCGTTGTACAGACCACACACCACAGCGTACCGCCCCGGTCCCCGTCGGAGCAACTGTCAATGGGTCAGGCAGGACCCGTGCTGCCAGCACACTGCCCGAGATTGGCTCCGCTGACTGAGGAGAATGTACGACGAGCGAACTCCGTGTGGTCTACATCTAGCGCCGTGACCCAGCGGCGCATACAGCTTCAGATCGAATCCCAGACACGGATGAACGAGATGCGACGTCGGGCTTTAGAGCTCGAGAAGAGGCAGGTCGATCTCGACCTTGAGAACGCACAAAGATTTCTTGAGTAACAGATACAGAGCGTAACTGTCGACGAACAGGCGAGCAACGTGTCCGGCTCTCATCATGAGCGGATGAGCGCCTGGTTGGGCCCAGTAGCTGCCACCACCGGGACAGCGAGCTGCCCCATCGCCGACACTCGGTCGATGAGCTACCCGACCGCCGCAACGACTACAGCTACGGGGACCGGAGCCCAGCAGCGCCATATCCCGCCTGAAAGATGGGGGGAGAGACCTCAGGTCGCCTTCAGACATGAGCAACTGCAGCTGGATACACCACACCGAGAGTATGGAGCACGGCGCCGCTCTCGCTTACCCACGACGACGGGACGATTACTCGCAGAGCGATTCGAGAGGATTGAGCAGAAGTTGGATCGACCTCACCGGTATAAACCTAACTTGAACCTACCTATTTTCTCAGGCGATCATCATCATTCAAATCTTCGTGAACCGACTCCGAATCGCGCTGCAAGGAAAAGCGAGAGCCAGCGTGATCAACCAGTTGGGGACTGCAAGGCGTCCAGATCGGATCATGAAAACATTGGAGGAGCTCTACGGCCGATCAGAGCTGCTTATCGACAACTCCCTGACTACACTAATTCTTTAAGTGTCTTTGCCTTGCAGGTGGAGAACGTGGTCTTCGGGCTGGAAGACCTTCACGCCCAGAAATGGCTAGAGTATCCTCTCCTGGTACGAGAGGTGGTGGGCAAGCTGCCCGACTACATGAAGTACAACTGGGCTACATTCGCAAGGCAGACAGCGAATCAGGGAGATCCAGAGCTCGTACGTCTGACACACTTCCTGAAGGAAGCAGCAAGGGACATGGTAAAATTTGTACACCCGCCTGGCCCGTCGATCACGCCCGTGGCCCCCGTTCCAGTGAAGACATACGGCGGTGCCAAGCCCGTCATCACCCGTCAGCCGCGCGCCACAGCGCGCACCGCCCAGGTGCTTACTGCAGAAGAAGAAAGAAGACCTGCAGACCGCAGGAGCTGTCTTTGCTGCGGTGGCAACGAGCACCCAACCAACAGATGTCGCAAGCTGTTAAACATGACTACCGATGCCCGCTGGGAGTGGGCCAGGTCAGAACGCCTGTGCTTCAAGTGGATGGAGTCCAGACATCGCCGCAACGCATGCAGAGCCAAGGGATGCAGCAAGAACGGCTGCCGCCGTCCACATCACCCGCTGCTGCACGAGGAGAGCAGCCGTCAGGCCCAGGAGACGCCGACCGTGAGCACCGAGCCCGCCACCGATCAGGGAGCTGAGGCAGTTATGTCGATTGCGAACACTAACGATCATGCCGTGCTCTTAAAAGTCTGCACAGTTGAAGTCACTGGGCCTGCAGGGAAGACGTCAACCTACGCGTTGCTGGATGAGGGATCGAGCGTCACCCTGATCAGCAAGGCCCTCGCTGACGCTGTCGGTGCCATGGGAGACCTCGCGGGGACACTGAACCTGCGCGGGGTGAACGCAGTGCAGCCGCACGCGGACAGTCGACGAGTCATCGTCGAGATCAGAGGGCATCAGGAGCGCGCACACCACGAGATAGCGGCCCGAACCGTCCGCAATCTCAACCTGCGGCAACAAAGCGTGTCACAGGATGTGCTGCGCTACCGCCACCTGCGACATCTGGCAGACTACGGCTTCGAGAACGCGAAGCCCCAGATATTGATCGGTGCCGACCACTGGTACCTGATCGTATCACACCAGCTGGCAAACGGAACGAGCCCGCCGCCTCCAAGACCGACCTAGGATGGGTCGTCTACGGGACGGTGCCACGACTGCTGCCCCGCACTAATGAGGACGCGGTGCTGCACGTCCATGCAGCAGGACGCCGCTACGAGGACGACGAGAGTCTTCACGAACTGGTGAAGCAACATTTCGAGGTGGTCGCGCTGGGTGTGTCTCTCCGTGTGAAGACATCGCCGGAACATCAGCGCGCCATTGACATCTTCAAGAAGACGGCCCGTCGAGTCAACGGCCATTTTGAGGTTGGGCTACCATGGCGCACGGACGACATCGTGCTGCCTTCCAAGTACGCCGACGCTCTGAAGCGTCTACAAGGGATCGAGAAGAAGATCGACCGCGACACTCAGTTCAAGATCGAGTACACACAGAAGATCCAGAACCTCTTGGACAAGGGGTACGCGAAGAGATGCGACGGAAGCGAGCAGCGAAGCCCCATACAAGGGTTCCTGCCACACTTCGCGGTGAAGAACCCCAACAAGCCGGGCAAAGTACGCCTGGTCTTCGACGCTGCGCACCGTTCACACAACACCAGCTTGAACGATAAGCTGCTGCCGGGCATCCTCTTCCACTTCAGGGAGAGGCCAATCGGCGTGACTGCTGACATCGTGGAGATGTTCCTGCGCATCAAGATCCAGAGCCAGGACCAACCCGCACAGCAGTTCCTCTAGAGGGGCAGCGACAGAACCCGTCCGCCTGACCACTACAAGATGACATCAATGATCTTCGGCGCGAGCAGCTCACCATTCCTGGCACACAGCGTGCGCGTTCAGAACGCGATCGACCATGCCAGCACGCAACCCAGTTTTAATGCATAGCGGTGTCTGCGTCGGTAAGAGCTCTAATTTTTTTAACTGCGAACGCTGCCGAACTCAGTCTGTTGGACAATTTATTTATATGAGGATCCCATTGTAGTTTGGCGTCTAAAGTAATGCCCAAAAAGACAGTCAACTGCACAAGGTCCAATCTCTGTCCTTTTATAAATATGTCTGTAGTTACCGGGTTCACATTGGGTAACACGAATTTAATACATTTCGTTTTCTTTTCATTCA
Source organism: Argyresthia goedartella (assembly GCA_949825045.1). Lineage (NCBI taxonomy): Eukaryota > Metazoa > Arthropoda > Insecta > Lepidoptera > Argyresthiidae > Argyresthia > Argyresthia goedartella. Next base: position 16,156,154 of record OX463823.1, read on the forward strand.
GTAATAAATTGTTAACAGTAAACCAGTTCACTATACTAGAGATAGCATTGTTTACCTCGTCATAATTTGATTGCTGTCTTTTAACTTTAAATATCAAAGAAGTATCATCGGCAAACAATACTAACCCATGTTTTGCTTTAACAAGGTAAGGTAAATCATTAATATATACTAAAAACAAGAAAGGACCAAGAATTGAACCTTGCGGTACGCCCATACTTATTGAAGACCCAGGTGATCTTTTCCCATTAACATCGACCATCTGAACCCTATCTGTTAGATAAGACTCCAGAAGGCCAAGTGCCTGATCTTTTACACCATAATGGCGTAACTTCCTGACAAGAGTGTCATGATGGACGCAATCAAAAGCCTTGGATAGATCGCAGAAGACACCTATTGCATCCATTGCGTCTTCCCAGGCATCAAAAATATTGTCGATTAGTTCAACACCAGCATCGGCTGTTGAACGACCCTTTGTGAAACCAAACTGAGCAATATGAATTAAATTATTGAGATAAAAATGACTTTGCAATTGATTAAGTATGAGTTTTTCAAATATTTTGCTAAGCGTTGGTAGTATCGATATGGGTCTAAAATTGGTGGGGTCTGATGTACTACCAGCTTTGAATAAAGGTATAACTTTACTTAGTTTCATCAAGTCAGGAAACACACCATTATCTATACATTGATTAAATATACAACAAAGGTGAGGTGCAATACAATCTACAATGGAACTAATAATTTTTACTGATAGACCATGGGCGTCAGCTGTCTTTTTCATTTCCAGGGATTTAAACGCTTTTACAATGTCTTCATTATTTACGTGCCTAAATTTAAAATCTGTTTTACATTCCTCAAAGTTTTGTTTAAGTATAGATTCAGCAGCAGCGGGAGATGAATTTAAAGACTTGGTTGTTGAAACTGGAATGTCCGTAAAGAAATTTTCGAAAGCTTTTGCTACTTCTAGGTCTGTACTTAGCAATTGATTATCTATCTTAAGCTTGAAGTTATTATGTGTAGCTTTGGCCTTTCCAGTCTCTCTGTTTATAATTTGCCAAGTCGTTTTCATTACATTGCTACTAGATCCAATTTTGTTTTTAATGAAATTAGATTTAGCTACGGCACAAACGCGTTTAAACATTTATGAATAACTACGAACATAATCTAGAAAGGCCGTATTTTTGTTATATGATTTCTCTTCAAAGAGTTCATATAATCTTCGTCTGCTCCTATGAATTCCAACTGTCGCCCAATCACTAAACAAAGCTTTGTTATTAACTTTTATAGTTTTTGATTTAAATACCGTATCATATTCATTTTTGACAAGGTTAAATACTGAGTTGTACAACAAATTTGGATCGTCACTGTATGGTATTTCCCATAGTCCAGGCGGGCCGGTGGCAGGTTCCCCAGTGGCGGGACTCGGGGCGTCGCTCGGCGCACTCGGCAGAGTGCGCAGCATCGGGACACTGCACGCACAGTGGGACGTGCGCGCAGTATCCAGTAGCATTGCTGCAGGTCATTTAGCACGCGCTCGTTGCTGGCGTGTCCGGCGGCGGCGTGATCCCTCAGCATGATCAGCCGAGTCAGCGGGAGGCGGCCATCCATGATGAGAGGCCGCTTGGCCTCCGTCGGTACGCATGCGGCATTGATTCGCCCGCACACGCGTAGCAGGTCATCTTGCAACATTGGGTCCAGCTTGCGAAGACGGCTGGAGGCTGGCAGAGGTCGGCCAGCTTGTAGCCGTGCGATCTCCTCCCCGAAGCTGCTCCGCTGCGCCTTGGCCACCCATAGCTGCTCTGCTCGTTCCAGGTGGCGCAGCTCCAGGCGCGCAGTCTTCTTCTGGCATCTTTCGATGAAAGCCAACATAGTAGCAGTGGCTCGAATCAGCCGCTCATAAGATGAGAAGCGGCTCATGTCCGGCAGGACATCCGCTCCCCCCGTGTTGGAAGTGTGGTGTGTTGCCTCAAGATCATCCGGCTCGTGGTTCGGTGCTCGGAGCCAGGCGTCCTCAGGCTCGTAGAGGAAGGCCGGGCCGATGAACCACCGGTCGTGTGGTCCTTGTGGCGTGTTTTCGGGGCGCGTCGCGTCGTCTGCCACGTTGTGCTCGGTTGGCACCCATCTCCATTGGCTGGGCTCGGTCGTCTCAGCTATCTCGCCGAGCCGGTGCGCTATGTATGGGGTGTAGCGCCACACGTCGCTGCGAATCCACTGGATCACGGTGCTGGAGTCGCTCCAATAGACGACTCGTTGTGGCTGCCAGTGTTGTTCTCACTTGATCATCTCTGCGAGTCGTACGCTAATCACCGCAGCCTGGAGTTCAAGGCGCGGGATCGTCTGGGGCCGCAGTGGGGCCACCTTTGCTTTGGCGGCGGCCAAAGCGATAGTGATGCGGCCGTCGGCGTGTTCAAGGCGCCAGTATACCGTTGCGGCGTAGGCTTGCTCGCTGGCGTCCACGAAGACTCTTAATTGTAGCAGCGTGGGAGTCGCAGCTGGGCCACGTCGTTCAGGGCCCCCAGCCAGCGGTCGAAGCGTTCGGCGTACGCCGATGGCAGGGTGTCGTCCCAGCCCATGTTGATGCGCCACAGGTCTTGCAGCAGGATCTTCGCCGTGATGGTGTAGCTGCTACTCAGCAGCTACACCATCACGGGTCAAAGATTAACATGACCGCTGCCAGCGCCTCCCGCTTGGTCGGTGCCCGCTGCTACATCCGGACTGTATCAGGGATGCGGGCCAGGGTGGTGTTGAACCCCAGAGCGTCGCTCGTTGCGTCCCACAGCATCCCCAGGGTCTTCTCATTCTTGACCTCATTGGAGCCCAGAGTTGTAGGGCGCCGGGCTCGTAGCTCCTCAGGGATGGTGTCCAGCAGGCGCGGGCAGTTGGAGTTCCAGCTTCTGAGGGTGAAGCTGGCCCCGGCGTGTACCTTGATGACTTCGTCGATTGCTCAGGAGCGACACCAACTGGCCCCCAGGGAGTACCGGAAACTCAAGACGACGGTTAGGGCAGACATCGTAGCTCAGTGGCAGGAACGATGGCAGGGTAGTAAGGACGGCTGCGAGCTGTATGGATTCTTCCCAGACGTGGGCGTGAGGCTCAGTTCAGAATGGGTAGAACCGGACTTCATGGTCTCCCAAGTACTTACCGGGCACGGATGCGCAGACAGCGCCTACACAGGCTGTGCGAGTCTACAGAGTGCCCATGCGAGGACAACGAGAGCCGGGATCACGCCCTCTGGGAATGTAGGCTATACGCGGACGAGAGATTGGAGATGCTGGATGCACTGAAGAGGGCAACGGTTGGCCCAATATTCCACGAGGACCTAGTTTCTTGCGAGCAGAACTTCAAGGCGTTGCGCAAGTTTGCGCACTCGTTGCACACCAAGGGAAGAATATTTGAAGATTGACGACAGCAGTGTACTACGTGGTACAGTTCGACGCTGAGTAACGTGTTGTGTTGACAAGCCCCATTTGGGGAGGACGAAAAAATAAATAAAAATAAAAAGTACTGTATGGCCTGCCCAGAAAGGGAGAAAGGCCGGGACGCATTCAAGAACTTGTTGGGCATCAAGAAACTGCATGCGCGAAAGAGCCGAAGGCAAGTAGCGCATGACAGTGCCCAAGATTCGGTCTGTAAGCCGCGAAGGCAGGAAAGACCATTGGGTGGTGGAGGGAATGATCACCCGCAGTCATTATATGGATGATCTGGTCCACAGTTTCGACACAGCGGAGGAGGCCCAGAGAGCAATCGACGAAGTCATCAAGGTACACGCCGGGGCCAGCTTCACCCTCAGAAGCTGGAACTCCAACTGCCCGCGCCTGCTGGACACCATCCCTGAGGAGCTACGAGCCCGGCGCCCTACAACTCTGGGCTCCAATGAGGTCAAGAATGAGAAGACCCTGGGGATGCTGTGGGACGCAACGAGCGACGCTCTGGGGTTCAACACCACCCTGGCCCGCATCCCTGATACAGCGAACTCCTTTATTCATCGCTTTCGTGGACCTTAACATGGCCTTCGATTCGGTGAGTACAGAGAGACTGTGCACAGCACTCGAAAGGGTTGGATGTCCGCCTAAGCTATTAAGACAGATTGAATCCTTCCCCGAAGACATGAAGGGAGCTGCTGTGTACTGTAAGGTATATAGTTAGGTTCGATATTTGTCTATGCGATAATATTGTATACGGGCCTCTTTAGAGTGCGTGTTCGCTATGACACTGTTAGGTAATTTGTAATTTTAAAAGAAAGAGGCTTTGATGTGAAAAGTCGATGTGACACACTTCACTTTAGGCATCGGTCAGCGACCGATGAAAATTAGATAGTTAGGATTAGCTTAATGGCTATCGAGCCAGTTTGATCCCTTTTATATAAATTGTAACCATATTTGATCAATAAACACAAGTTTGGTGGTACTAACGTCTTCCTAATTAAACTCCCTAGTCCTACAGATTAGGTAGGCAATTATAGGTGGTGTTCAAGAATTGATGACACCAACTTGCTGACGCTAGTCGAGATTGTGTCTGAGTGCATGGACATGGGATGTCAGGTGGACGTCGCCTATATGGACTTCCGTAACGCGTTCGACAGAGTCGATAACGACGTCCTAATGAAGAAGTTGTGTGCCATTGGTTTTGCCCCACGGCTGTTGGTTGTCTTCGCTGACTACCTCAGGAACCGCCAGCAATATGTGCGACACGGCTGCTTTGAGTCCCAACCGTACCATACACGGTCGGGCGTCAGCCAAGGGTCTATTCTGGGTCCGTTGTTATTTATCATTATGATAAATGACCTGGAATTAGAGCTGAAATACGCCAATTGCCTTCTATATGCGGACGATCTGAAACTGATACTTCCCGTGAGTTCGGAGGATGATTGTAGTTTGCTGCAGGATGATCTAGACGCGGTGCTTAGGTGGAGTGTGAACAACAAACTCCTATTTAATAATGCCAAGTGTTATGTTATGTCATTTACGCGCTCTTCTCAGCCTATAAGCGCGACGTATGCACTCGGTACGGAGTCTTTGACTCGAGTGTATTCGATTAAGGACCTCGGTGTTACGTTCGACCCCAAACTTACATTCCATGAGCACATGAGCACTTTAGCCAAGGAATGCTTTAAAAGATTGGGGTTCGTGATACGAAATAGTAAGGATTTCCGGAATCTGGGTGTGGTCCAGCTTCTATACACGGCCCTAGTGAGAACCAAACTTGAATCTAGCTCAGTTGTTTGGAATCCGCACGAAAGCTCTTACATACTTTTGCTCGAGAAGGTACACAAAGCTTTCCTACGATACCTTTATAAGAGGAAATTTGGATACTATCCTTACCTTTATCCATCCGCTTTCATATTGGGTATGCTCGGATACAACTCACTAGAGGTTAGACGTAATACCGAGCAGCTTCTGACTGTGTGTTGATTGTTGCGAGGCGACAGTGACTGTGTCGCGCTTGTCGTTGCCGTATGCGCGCTATTCGTGCCCGACAAATATCTACGCGCGCGCAGGTACCGGCGGCTATTAGCGTGCGGCGCGCATCGCACGGTAGCGCGCCAGCAGTCTCCGCTGGTGAGGGCACGGGACAGTCTCAACGCTCTGTTGGCTGCAGCACCACTGACTGATCTGTTTGGTGATGCAAGGAGGCATATTGTGCGAGAATGTGGAAGGCTCTGCGAGGAGAATGTATGACAGGGTTGTGTTATATAATTAAGGTATAATTCCAAATGACTGCAATGACATTTTTATCATTGAATTATTATTATTATTATTGACATTTTTTATTTTTTTTTGAACTGACATGTAAAATACTATAATTTATTATGATTTAAATGGAAGTGTATATTTGTTATTTGTATATTTGTATATGTACAATGAATTGGACATTGTCTGTAATGTTGTGCATTTAACTGTGTTTATAAATAAATAAATAAAATAAATAAGGCGGTAAATGGAAGTTTATTGCAAATAGTAGGGAAATGTATTATAGATTTTAGTTTGGACAATTTTTACTTTTCACAGAAATTTTTAGTAATAGCTGATTTAAATTGTAGCATTATTTAGGGGTGGATTTATTTGTAAAGAACGGTATGAATATTGATTTTGTTCATTCGTGTATGTGTTTTTTCCAGGGAAAAATACCGTTTTTCAATAATTTCCATACGAAACAAAACACGACACCGGTAAAACGAAATGTCATGCGCGTAGGGATTCTTTCAAAACAAAAGATAGGGTCGGACTTTCTAGACGGTTCTAGAAGGAAACAAGTGAACTTCGGGGAAACCACGGTTATCGAGGATCGTGACGTGATAGATTTTATCGACTTTCAGGAGTTAAGAAAGGGCGATTACGTTTATTTCTCGGGGTTATCGGATTCGTGCGAATTTGCGTTTGGGGTAGAAGATAAACGGTTTATCGTAAATGAGGGTTTATGTAGGAATGATAAGCAGGTATTATTGGCGTTGTTGGATACCTGAACCAGTTAGGAAGGTCGGAGATAGTGTCGGTCGATATTAAGACTTATGATGAAGAGCCGGTTCATTGTCACCCGTATCGCGTTTCGCCGGTGCAACGAGAAATTATTGAGGAGCAGGTCGCGGAGATGTTGAAACTAGGTGTTATTAGGGAATCCACTAGTTCTTATGCTGCGCCCGTTGTGTTAAATAAAAAGCCCGATAATTCATGGAGGTTTTGTGTAGATTATCGGAAATTAAATAAGAAAATTTGTAGGGATAGTTATCCTATTCCGCGGATAGAAGACATTGTCGATAGTTTGGCCGGGGCCAAGTATTTTGCGGAGTTAGATCTCAATTCAGGTTATTGGCAGACGGTTATTACGGAAGGTAGGCATAAAACGGCTTTCGTCACGACCACGGGTCTTTATGAATTTAATGTTGTTCCGTTCGGTTTGGAAACGAGTCAAGCAGTTTTCCAACGGATGATGGATAAAGTTTTAGCGGATTTAAGATTTAAAGGGGTTATGGTTTACGTAGACAATGTAATTGTGTATGGTAGAACGTTCGAGGAGTTTACCGGTACGTTGCAGAAAGTTTTTGGGCGGTTTAGAGAAGCGAACTTGACCTTCAAGCCATCCAAATGTAAATTCGGTTTTTGCGAGATTGAGATGCTAGGTTATCTAATCTCGAATGTAGGAGTAAAACCTAGTGAGAAAAAGCTGAAGGCTATGCAACAGGTTCCAACTCCCACATCTGCGAAGGATGTGAAACAATTATTAGGTTTATTTTCTTATTATAGAAAATTTGTATCGAATTTTGCGAGAATATCGATCTCTCACAAAATTATTGAAAAAGTGGGTAAAGTTTCAATGGAATGAAGAATTGCAGAATTCGTTCGATTATATTAAGAAGGTTATGAGTAGTGCGCCAATACTGTCGTATTATTCGAGGGATAAGTCGGTTACTACGAGGGTTTATGTGGATGCGTCTAACGAGGCGTTAGGTGCAGTGTTGATGCAGGGCGTTGATAAAATGAGTCCGGTTGCCTATGCGTCTAGGAAGTTAACGGATGCGGAGAAAAAATATAGTACAACGGAGAAAGAGTGTCTGGGGTTAGTATGGGCGTTAAGGCACTATAGGCATTATCTTTGGTGATCGTATTTTCAGGTTGTTACAGACCACAGCGCGTTATGTTGGTTACAGTCGAAAAAATATATGTCTGGTAGATTAGCGCGATGGGCGTTAGCGATACAAGAATGGGATTTCGAGATAGTTCATTGCTCGGGGAAAAGCAATGTAGTGGCAGATTTTTTGAGTAGGAATCCGCTAATGGAGGAAGGGAAACGGGAAACAGAAGGACCTCAGTCTTCTTCTCGTTCTGAACCTGTTGATGATGGTTTGGAAGTTTTTAGTATTAACGTAGAGTCGTTACAGGCGGATCAAGCGAACGATTCATTTTGTAGTAGATGGTTAACGCGGTTGAGCGAACGTCCGGAAGCGTGGCGTAGCGGTTTTTGCTTGAGAAATAATTTATTATATAAAAGCGTACGTAGAGATGGAGAAATTAGGGAGGTATTAGTATTGCCTATGTTTTTGTTTCAAAATGTAATGAACGAATTACATGATGAGGCGTGGACAGGAGGTCATTTGGGTCTCGCAAAGACGTTGAAGAGGGTTCGGTCGAAATATTTCATGCCGAAAGCCGATAAGGAGATAGAGCGTTATATAGCTTCGTGCGTGCCGTGCCAAGAAAGGAAAGTAGTTAAAAGCGTAAAAGATTTGATGCCGATTAGGGTCTCGGATATTTTTGAGAAGGTAGGAATCGACGTGTTAGGAGCGTTTCCACCTTCGTCGAGAGATAACCGATTTATTATAGTCGCGGTAGAGTATGCGTCGCGGTTTGCGATATGTAAGGCGTTACCTAGGGTTACATCGGAAGATGTAGTGCGGTTTTTAGTTGAGGAAGTTTTCTGTAGGTTCGGGCCTATTAGGGAAATTATTACAAAATGGTAAAATGATACATACAAGTTAGTTTCACCCACAGAGTAACGGTTTGGTAGAACGAATGAATAGAACGTTAACTTCGATGTTATCAAAATATTTAGGTAGTAATCAAAGGCAATGGTGCTCAGTTTTACCTTTGGTAGTACATGCGTATAACACTAGCGTGCAGGCGTCAACGAAAGTGTCGCCGTATAATATTTTATTTGGTAGGGAACAGTGCTCAGTGGTGGATCGATCATTAGGATTAAACGCAGTTGTTTTAGATGAAACGATAGATGAAAGGGTAAATCGTATGGGAAGGGTGCTGACTAAGGCGTTAGGGAATATTGCGAACGCACAGCGTGTACAAAAACGGTATTACGATATGAGATCAAAACCCAGATCGTTCCGGGTGAATGACTTAGTTTTGTAATACGTACCAAGGCGGATAACGGGAAGATGAATGAAGATCAGGGACCATACAAGGTCATTGAGATCGTTGGGAGGTCTAATGTGTCGTCTGAACTCACGGTCACGGGGCGTAATTGTTAACACAAATCGTTGAGGAGTTCGCCTGATATTAAATAATTATACATTAGGAGTATAATATAATTTTATCCCGGTTGTTGGTTTGTGGTTTATGTATGCGGTATTGTTATGAATTGTTTATTAACCGGTGTTTCTTTTCATGTTGTTGCTGAACTATGATGTCTGATGAGGACCGTTCACCAAAGACCCAAGAAATATTTGTAACATACCAGATTTCCGTGGTAGATTACCTTTATATGAGAAACTTTTATAAACGACAGTTCATATAATTGTTTGAACCGATAGCCTGGTTTTATCTTTGAGAGCAGTATGACGAGGCAATAGCTATTCGTCATAGGGTTCTGTTTTGGTTCCTGCGTTCTTAAAGTATAGAGTTGGGATGATTTGGTAAGGGGAGAGTATGGGTTGTTCATAAAGTTGGTAACGAAGGTTTCTCAATGAAAGTAATTTCTGATGTGGGATAACTCGGTTATTCGATACACATTCGAGATTCTTTGTAATGTTTTAACTTGGGTAATTGGTTGCAACTCACGGCGATTATCTTAAACTGTTAATAGTAAAAGATAGTTTACTGAATTCCAATGGATTAGTTGAGATATTTATAAGTTGTAGTATCGGTGTAGTAATGTTTAATTAAGTAGGTTAAATGGGATGGTTGGACGGATAAGGATTAGGGTACTCGATGTTATTTAAGATTATGCTTGCGGCATATTTACTGTTTTTTAGATTTCAAGTATAGCAAGCTCACTTAATGATAACATTTAATGTTTTTCAGATTTTAGACTTTGAGATAGGGTTGTCATTTTAGGGTTTAGACTTTGAGTTAGGGTTGCCACTTTGGAAAAAAAAATGCCTTGGATTTTTTTTTTTTGAAAGGAGAGGGGAATGATTGTAAGGTATATAGTTAGGTTCGATATTTGTCTATGCGATAATATTGTATAAGGGCCTCTTTAGAGTGCGTGTTCGCTATGACACTGTTAGGGAATTTTGCAATTTTCAAAGAAAGAGGCTTTGATGTGAAAAGTCGATGTGACACACTTCACCTTAGGCATCGGTCAGCGACCGATGAAAATTAGATAGTTAGGATTAGCTTAATGGCTATCGAGCCAGTTTGATCCCTTTTATATAAATTGTAACCATATTTGATCAATAAACACAAGTTTGGTGTTACTAACGTCTTCCTAATTAAACTCCCTAGCCCTACAGATTAGGTAGGCAAACTGCTGCGACCTTACAGTACAGGCGACACTTCTGCTCCATTTGACATACGCCGAGGTGTTTGCCAGGGCTGCGTCGTGGCACCTACTATGTTTGGCATATTATTTTCGCTGCTTTCGGCGAAGCTGAACAGGATATTCATCTACACACGATGAATGATGGGAAATTATTTAACATCGCCCTACTCAAGCCTAAGCGCTACCGCGAGGAATTGTCCTTAAGCAGTCTTCTGTTTGCCGACGACGCCGCATTTGTTACTCATAGCGCAGATCCAGAATCTGATGAACAAGTTCTCAAAAGCGTGCGCGATGTTCTCAATGTAGATAAATACGAAGAGGACCTCTAGTGCTAGCGCAGGGTAATGTGGATCCACCGGTTATTGACCTCTGTGGCGCAGTGGTTGTGGCTCTGCCTACCATGCGAGAGGTCCCGGGTTCGATCCCCGGCTGCGGGTAGAGAAAAAAACCCCAGGTCTTGGATTTTCATATGTGTTCACACATATGAACATCATACTTGTAACATACATGTAACATACTTTTATTCTATGTTAAAACTAATAAATTGGTATGAGTCATCCTACATAGCACTTTTGTGTATGACGAGGTGAAACGAGGCAGTGCTCCAGAACTCACAGCTGCACAGCATCACCGCAATGCTAAAGCAGAGACGGCTACAGTGGCTCGAACATGTGCATCACATGGAGCTCACTCGTTTGCCTAGGCAAACCCTCTTGAGTGAAGTCGCGCACGCCAAGAGACCAGTCGGACGGCCCCAGATTGCGCCAAACGTGACTTGGCCGCGTTCAAATACGAAACCAACAGATGGGAAGAGCTTGCCACCGTCTGAGACGAATGGAGAAGAGTTGTTGCGGAGGGCCACACAACACACGACAGGGCCTGGTTTGATGCACTAGCTGCAAAAAGGGCAAAACAGCATATTCTAGCACCCAGACCGCACGTGCGGAGCACGCACTAGCAGCACCGTCATAACACGTGTGCCGCGCGTGCGGCCGTGGCTGCCGCTCCAGAATCGGACTGTATAGTCACGAGCGCAGATGTATATCGGACGCTTGAATCATCTGTTACAGATATTATTGGTCCTTTGATGATCTAAAGGACAACGTTTGTCCAAAACGTAGATCTTTAAATCAAATATGAAAAGTGGCGACTACCACGACGAAATGAATAACACGAACTTAAAAAAGTGGTTAACCGAAAAATTACTAGATGCTTACCCAATCTTGACGAACCATCTTCGGTAGTAATGTACAAGGCTCCAACTACAATCTGAGACAATCGTCTCGATTTCTCATCAGAAATGACTAAACCACAGTTTCTGGAGATTGTCAACCGAAACAAACCTGACCCTGTGTATGAAGTTGATAATTTATTTGCACAACATGGTCACAAATGCTTACGTCTGCCAGCGTATCACTGTGACCTAATTAAATAAGGGTAAATCCTATTGAGTTGGTATGGAGTTCCATGAAAAGGAAAGTAGCAGAAGAAAATACATACAAAGATGAAAATATGCCGAAACTAGTACCGAAGCGTTCAGTTCTATTGATGCCTCAGAATGGCAAGATTTTATGCACAATGGTGCACACGTGCATAAAATTGATGAGGAATATCGACGAAAAGACGGATATTTAGATCAGCCCTTTATAGTCAATTTAGACAGTGGCTCTGACACCGATGTCACTAGTTACTCAGATTTCGAGGAAATTAGTGGAATCCATCCACTCGACCATACATATGGCATAAGTAACGTGACCATTTATTTTTTTCGTTGGAGCGAGACGCATGCAGATATTGAAAGAAAAAAAACTGCCAAGTCGACTCGCATTTTTTGTGAAGGAACTACAAATTTTTATTTTTAGGATTTCCCTTTACTTGTGCTATTACACATTGTACAGTACAATGTAATGTACAGTATACTGTACAGTATACATTATTTCTTTACATGAAATTTCATGATTCTAGTTCAACTAGAAGTACCCTATGGTTTAGATTCCCATGCGAGTATCAAGTAAATTAAATACAATTTTGCTGCAAAAACAGCCGTATCTTGTGATTGCTTTGACCAAGGTGGGACCACAGACCTGCGTAGGTAATTGATATTAATTTCAACTTGATTTGCGACCTCCGCTATTGCTGGGAAAAATGGGCCCATCTATCAAGGGCAGACAGACAGCCAGATTAGGGTTCCCTTTTACGTTTTATCTGCTTTATTTGCCAATTTAAACGGGGTTCTTAATTCGGTGTTTTTTTGTTTGGTACCTAAAAACTTAACAGTTCTTTCATGAACAGGTTTCTAAAAATGTATTTTTAAATGATAATAATAATAATAATAATAATGCCTTGGACACCTTTTACACACATTGATCTAGCCCCAAACTAGGATTCCCTGTATCTTGGGTACTAGACAACGATATATATACTTATATAGAGAAATATTATACTTAGATAGATAAACAACCATGACTAGGGTACAAACATCCGTTCTCATCAAACAAACATTTGCCCCCACCGGGACTCGAACCCGCGACCCTTGGTTTCGTAGGCAGCGTCACTACCGACTCGGCCATTCGGGTCGTCATGAAAGGGTGACTTTCCAGTTAGGTTCCATTTTTTGAAAAATATGAATTACTTTTTTAAACTTAGATACGACACTTTTGTGTCGTTTTTAAGTCCTTTTTTTAATTTGATAAAATATTAAATGTATTCCATTTAAAACAACTTTTGACCTATTTGCTAAAGCGGGAAATTTTTGCACTTTCCGGGGACAGCGGGACAGCCAGTCTGAAAGCGGGACTGTCCCGCCCAATACGAGACGTATGGTCACGTCAGGCATAAGTGCACATTCTGCGGCTTCCTCAGATCATAATTACTGTGTGAAAAGTTTTCAATAAAGCGAAAATTAATGTAGAAAGATATTTTGATTTGAAATTTAATGTAATTTAGGTATTCAAAAGTGTAATATATGTATATTTTGTTATTTAGCTAACAAAACAGTTACGCTATCTGTCTATTGATATTACCCAATTTCGTCAGGTCCCAGTTTATGTACCTAATTGGTGGCAACCCCTTTCGATGATGGCGCCATCGCTAAAATCTAAATATAAGATGGTGGCACTGTATGTAACACAATACCTATCCAACCCTCCCAACCACCGAGTTTCGTTTATCGACTAGAGATGGGTCGCGGAATAATTCCAAAATGTGATGATTTCCGGAAAAAAACCCCAAAACGGTTTTTTTGCGGGTAAAAACGATTTTCGTCGTTTAATTGCAAAAAATGTACCGTTTCAAAGTTGTCTACTTCCAATCAATATTCGGCCAATGTCACATTTGGAAACTTCATGCGCTAGCTAATAGATCAGCAAAATGCTGTTTTTGTGACAAAATATACAAATGTTACAAATCTGGCTGCTCAGCTGCATAATGCTTTAAATATCCCCTTGTGGTCAGAAATGAGTTGCGTTAAAAAGAATCTACATCCATTTTGTAAACAGTTGTGGGCCAAAATTCACGGATGATAGAGAGGGTTGAGGATAGTGAAGCAGATGAAAATATGTGCCCTGAAAGCGCCTTGAATGAAGAAAAAAGTAACGTCTTACATAATTGCTTCCAAAAGCGATGTATGTGACGGGCACTCCTCTATCAATGGCAGATCATCCGCTGTGGAACGAGTTTTATGAAGAACCAGAAAAGCACTGTCTGCAAAACACTTGGACTCCATCTATATAGAAATGGAGAAGGAAATCACCGAACAACTGAAAGATGCAAATAATTTACCTCTACAATGTGATGGAGCAACTGTCGGAATGAAGGCATAATTAACTTCATTATATCGAAGCCAGAACCCTTTTTCCTGAAAAGCCTTCACAAAGGAAGGCATCGTCATGCCGCAGAATATTTGAAGGAAGAGCTTGAAAAAGTTATAATAACTTACGGCATGGAAAACTTCGGATTGAGTTGAGAACACGCATTGAATTTGTTGTGCCATGACATTGTGAAATTGGAAGCTTTAATGGCAATAATTTAGATTGCGGTGGACACGATAAAAGCAGTACGAAAAAGTCAAATCCTGAACACCCTGCTGCTTTCACATATAATAAAGGAAAAAGGATCAGGACAGCAATTAAAACTGCCATGCAAAACGCGTTGGGGTAATTCATTACTTGCAATCTGCATGCCTTGAGAAGCCTTTTGAACAGTAAGGCAGCATTACTATACCTTGCAGTTGACGACGGTGCCTCCATGATGTCAAGGGTAATAAAAAGCCATGTACTTGATGAGAACTTCTAGGAAATGGTTAGATAATGCTCCTCGCTTTTAGAACCTAACACTGAGCATATATACAAGCTGGAGGGCAATGATAGTAATATAAACGACGTATACACGGCTTTTAAGGATATTAAGTTAGCCCCTCAGTTACCACCCGGGCGTTAGCTAACGCCACTTTTCCGTTAGGTTTTAAATTTTATTACCATGGCATAGGGTTCAAACTCGCGATCCGTCCCAACTAAGTGTGATGAAGGTAAAGAACGATTTTGAATGCAGTGGAGGCGAGGAAAAACAACTACCTTAAGCCCATACATTTAGCCCCAGATATGTTAGACCTAAGACCGAAGGAGTTGACCTGCAGGAAGACGAAAAAGTTGCGGCCACGGAATTTACCCATGGCATTGGATGCCAGTTAAACCTTGAAGTAATGGCAGACTTGGCGAATTATAGAGCCAGAGAAGGCTTTAGGGGAAAAGACTTCGTGTGGAGTAATTTAGAAAACATTTGACGCACTTGTCCGTTGGAAAGGGATTTTTAAAGCGAGACCACTTGGCAAAGTTGCTGTGCGAATATTGACCGCGCCCTGTATATCAGCAGCTACTGAACAGTCTTACAGTAAACAAGGACACATCCACCGTTTGAAGAGAAACCGTTCGACAACTGAGAGGGCGGCAAAAATAGCATATATTTCATATTCTTTATTGCACAGAAATCTTAATAGTAAGGTAGGTAACAAAACATTTTCTGAGATATGGCGAGCCTATCTCTAAAGAGAGATTTCTGCCAGCAAGCCTAGGCAGGACAGGAAAAGTTGTGCAACAGGAGAGTCCTAGCGCGCAATAAAACTGTATACATCTAATTGGTTTCATATAATTGGAATTTGCTGAACAAGAAACTAATCGCTGAAGAAGAAGAGCAACCACTATCTAGTCCCCTCCCAAGAAGCGAAATGACAAGTCCTACGACAGATTTTGATCAGCAGCCGTCAACATCACAAGGACAAAGCCACGATGTGGATTTTATCGACATAGATGCGGGGAATTTCAACATAGATATTGATAGTGACTAAAATATTCATTATGTTGTTTTAATTAAGTATGTAATATAAATCCCACCAAAAAAAAAATTCACGTAAAATGTTGCCACGACGAGACAATATGGCACGCATGTTCTAAAAGTTATCAGATCTCATGTAGAGCCAAGCTTCTTACACTACACCCCCCTATTAATCTAAAATTCCTAACTTTACAAACTCTACATCTTAGTCGAAAAATGTGGCTTGGCCATTTCGCTACCGTCACATGGGCGTAAGGTGAAAAATTTATTCACTGTGCTTTTCTGTTATGCAATAGTTTTTGTAGTAATGAGTATAGTTCAAATAGGTACGAATAAACAAATCTATTTAATTTTTACAACATTTATTTTTAATATAACCTATTCTTTTATTTTCCAATAGGTACGAATAGTTCAAATAGGTACGAATAAACAAATCTATTTAATTTTTACAACATTTATTTTTAATATAACCTATTTAGTACAGTCATTTAGTATTTTTACCTGGAAAGTTTTCCGGGAGTTTTGAAATTTGGCAATTTTATAGATTTTGGTATCCTCTTGCCAAATTTCAACTTTGCCACCTCGTATGGATGCCGCTCGCGCCGCCATATTGAAAAAATGGCGCCCAAAAGCAGTTTTTTGATAATAACTCCTTTCTGGCGCATTTTACAGGAAAAACATATTTATACAAAATAAAAGTAGAGAAAATTTCCTACAATTAATGTCTTAACCCCGCGCGGATGCGGGAGGGGCCGCGCCCCCCGCCCCCACGGGGGGGTGGGCGGTCGAAACAATTTGGCGTTTTGAATGCCGCGCCGTCGGGTGACGGCTGTGTGCACTGCGACAGTGCCGGTCATGAAGTGACCAGTTGCGCCAACTTTAAGGCGCTCGGGGTAGCTGCCCGCAGGAAGGTAGTCTTCCGCCACCGATTGTGTTTCGGTTGTTTGGGGCCGCACCCGCTGAGCGAGTGCTCGCGCGCGTTCCCCTGTGAGTGCTGTGGTGGCAAGCACCACATCGTGTTGTGCCTGAATCGGTCAGGCCCTTCGGACGGTCACCAGGGCCGGACTCAAGTTGGTCGGCCACAGGGCCCAACCAGGGCCGGACCCAGTCCCCCTCCGGGCAACGGGAGTCACCAACGGGGTGACTGGGGTACCCGCGGACGGGACTCCCCCCCGAGGGGAAGGGGGCAGCGCGGGGGGTAACATGCGGGATAGCCGGGGTTCGGTCGCCGCTGTCCACGGTCAGCGAGGACTTCGGGCCGCTGGCTCACCGCGTGTTACGGGCGGGTGTCAGATGGCACCTATGAGTGGCGCGAAGGCTGGGAGCCCACCACCTTCTGCGCCACCCTGCCCGTCGCTCTGGGAGGCGAACAGGGAGGCGAACAGTCGGATGTCGCCCCCATTCCTAGAGCGCCCCAGGTTGGATCCGCTCTCCCCCATCCATCCACGGTGGCCACCGGGCACACCGTACACCGTCCGGTATGGTCGGATACCGGGACAGCGAGGGGCCTATTATACGGGTTGGGACCCCTTGATGCACATACGGTCTGATATGCCGGAATTGGGAACACGGAAGTCGGTTCCGTTAAGGGAGTATGTCGGATTACTCTCTCGTCACGGGTGGATTCATGGGTGAATCTGACGGTCACGGCATTAGTCATGCCTAATGTGATGGGCTCACACCCTCACGTACGGTTGTCGCCCTCGGTGCGACAGTTGGTCGCTGGGTTGTCACTGGCTGACCCGGAGTTCGATATTCCGGGCCCAGTAGACATTTTATTGGGTGTCGATGCCTTGGGATACCTGTTAGTGCCAGGTGTCCACGTGTGCAGACGTGTTATTTTGTATAAATATGTTTTTAAAAATGCTGTAAAATGCGCCAGAAAGGAGTTATTATCAAAAAACTGCTTTTGGGCGCCATTTTTTCAATATGGCGGCGCGAGCGGCAGTCATACGAGGTGGCAAAGTTGAAATTTGGCAAGAGCATACCAAAATCTATAAAATTGCCAAATTTCAAAACTCCCGGAAAACTTTCCAGGTAACCTCTATTTTTTCGACCAAATGACTGTACTAATTCTTTTATTTTCCAATCACTCAATCCCTTCTAACGAGTATAGTTCTTGTAGGTACGAATAAACAAATCTATTTTGTTTTTACAACATTCATTTTTACTACAAGAACAATTGTATAAAATAAAAGTAACGAACAGTGAATAAATTTTTCTCCTTTCGCCCATCCCATGCAGTGGCGGATTTACAAATTTTTAAGGTATAGGCTGAATAGTTTTTGCCGCCCTTGCCTCAACAATTGTCATATCAAACTGCAGTTTAGCCTCGACGCTGTTGAGGCTAAAGATGGGTGAGAAAATATGGTTGACATTAGGCGACTAAACTTAAGTTTATTTTTCAGTATACCTAGGCTAATGTTGAAAAATTACCGTCTTAATCTGGAATAAGTGATGATGTTGGATGTAGCCGTAAACACTGCGGTAGCTTCGGTGAAGGATAAAGGGGGTGAGCGAAGCGTATCCCTTTATCCTTCGTGTTAGGTTGAACATGTAAGAACAACAAAAAATACTTATACTCGTCTTATTATAGTTTTTGTTGTTCTTACATGTTCAACCTAACAAGAAGGATAAAGGGGGCTTCGCTTCGCTCACCCCCTTTATCCTTCACCTAAGCTACCGCAGTGTTTTGCCCTGATATTAGAAATAGCTTTCTCATCTGAATAAAATTACCCCGCCCGGCTCCCCACAGTCGCACGAATACATCGTTTTTAACATTAGCTTACTAATGTCCAACATTAACCGAAACGCATCGGCTAATGTGCAATCTAGCCGATTAAAGATGGCATCCATTATCACAAACGAACATGACTTCGGACATTAGCCGAGGCTCAAAATTAATCTTAAGACTAGCCATTTTTATTATTTTGAAGTCTGATTTCACATCTCTTACTTCATTTCCAATTAAAATATGGGCCTGAAAAACCCTGCGCATGTAAGACGGGGTCTTTTTTGACGCTACCTATTGAAAAAGGATTAAATAAATACTCAGTCATTTTCTTTTCAGTCTAATTTGTTTACCAGTCGCTATATGAATTACTTTATTACTTGAGAATATTATACATTATGTAGTGCCTATGAATATTATACATTATGTAGTACCAAATTAGTCATACCATTAGTTACACGAAAGATAGATATTTAAGTTAAATCTGTGAAGATAAAAAATAGATAGTTGCATACTTAACCAATTCAGCTAACATAATATGGTTAAAATGAGTTTAGTTTATTTACCAAGTTTATTTATTTAGGTTATACTGTAGAATAAATGATCGAAGGTAATCCAACAACTTGTACAGTACAGTTTCCCTACTTTTTCCGGTAGTATTGCTTTTGTGGCAACATTTGACACGCACACAGATTAACAGGTCGCGAGCATTCCAACATGTCGTCACGCACCAGTACCATTTGCCAGTACCGGATTTTAATGAACAGAACCCAAACAAAATCTACTCAGACTTCTTCAACATTATTCAGACAGAATTCAATAAAGTTTTCAAATTAAAGAAAGTCAGTGACTACAACGGTAAATCTAAATTTAATGACTGGGCAACGTTTGGAATTCGTAAAAGTAGAGTTATCTTGTATGACCTTTATGATCAAAAAACCTATAACTTTGATCGAAAATTTCATGACTATGTTAAAAAATATTCCAAAACTTTCAAGTTGGTTTGTAGAACTGCAAAAACTTTACACATTAATAGAAAAATTAAAAATTCAAATAATAGAATGAAAACAGTTTGGCAAATAATAAACCGCGAAACTGGCAAAGTTATACCAAGGGACAGTGATTTCTGCCTAAAGATAGGTGATGATGTTGTTAAATCCAACGCTGATGTTGCTCGAGCTTTTGAAACATTCTTCACCAATGTACCCGTACTCACAACGGACAGTCTAAATTCATCTCCATTTGAAGCAGAGACTTTATTAAAAAATAACACTAGCGTCAGTAATGTATATTTAAAATTTCATCATGTATATCCCCAGGACATTGTCAAAACGTTTAAATTACTTAACTTAAAAAATACGGAAGACCTGTGGGGTATATCAGTCAAAGTCATTGGTTCAGTAATTCTAGTTATAGCCCCACACTTAGCTTATATATTCAATAAATGTGTTGACGATGGGGATTTTCCAGACCTCATGAAACACAGTAAACTTATACCGCTGTTCAAATCGGGAGATAAGGGCGATCCTTCAAATTTCAGACCAATATCTGTTCTTCCAACACTAAGTAAAATATTTGAAAAGATTATACTCAATCAAATGCTCTCACACTTCAACCGTACAAAACAACTCCACGCTAAACAATATGGTTTCACTAGGGGTAAATCGACTACGGATGCAGGTATTTCCCTTGTATCTCATATTTATTCTGCATGGGAGGCCGCACAGGATGCTATCGGAGTTTTTTGCGACCTGTCGAAGGCGTTTGATTGTGTTGATCATAATACGCTATTAATTAAATTAAATCATTACGGAGTTAGAAATAAAGCGTTGGATCTACTAAGATCATACCTAAGCAATAGAATTCAAAAGGCAGAAGTTAACGGCGTAAAATCTGATGGATCGGGTGTTAAAATTGGCGTTCCACAAGGTTCCATATTAGGCCCTTTCTTATTCCTGGTATATATTAATGATCTGCCTTTCATGGTGGAGAAATTAACTGACATAGTGTTGTTTGCTGATGATACTTCAATGGTCTTCAAAATTGAAAGACAAAAAGGAGATTTTGATGATGTTAATGGTGTACTGTCTTTAACCTTGAATTGGTTCACAGTTAATAATTTATTGTTAAACGCTGGTAAAACCAAGTGTATCAAATTCTCACTTCCAAATGTCAGGCAAGTTGAGACCAGTTTGGTGTTAGACAACAGCACGTTAGAATTGGTAAATGATACGAAGTTTCTTGGAATAACCATTGATAGTAAATTGCAGTGGGGACCCCACATAGATAAATTGGCTGGTAAATTAAGTTCTGCGGCTTACGCTGTTAGGAACATCAGACAAAGCACGGATGTGGCTACATCTAGGCTAGTATATTTTAGTTACTTTCATAGTGTGATGTCCTATGGTATCTTGTTGTGGGGGAAAGCAGCGGATATTCAAGCTATTTTTATTTTACAGAAAAGAGCTATTCGAGCAATTTATAATTTAAAACGAACAGACTCCTTAAGAGAGCTTTTTAAAGAAATTGACATACTAACAGTAGCTAGTCAATTTATTTTCGAAAATATAATGTATGTACGCAAGAACCTTACAACATTTTCCAAACTTAGCGACAGCTGTAATGTTAACCTAAGAAATAATCACAGACTATGTGCGCCCCGTTTTAGACTCGCGAAGGTTAGCAATTCTTTCAAGGGTCAGTGCATTCTCTACTACAATAAGATACCTCTGGAGATTTTGAAATTGCCATTTGAGCAATTTAAAAAGCATGTTAAAGCGACTTTGTCGAAAAAGGGATATTACAATGTTCAAGATTACTTAAATGACAGGACTGTATGGGGTTAATCTGGCTCAACACAGACCTTGCTGTTAATAATTTTGTAATTATTTATTCCTGCTTATTAATCATAACAATTAAATTTTTCATATTTGTATTAGTTAAGCACAACCTATTTTTAAAAGAGATCTAAAAATAAATCTGTGGGAGTTTCTACGCCCTTCTTCTCCCACAGTGGTCCAATGTAGAGAAGAGGCAAAAAATGACGTTTGCTAAGTATATGTAAATATCTACAGTAATAAAGTACTTTGACTATTGACTATTGACTATTGCACACTAGCATGCTAAAGTTGGCCTGTTTTCACCGCTGTCATTCAGTACTGACGCGGTATCTAGTGTTTGTATAATCTAAGATTCTTAATTATTATTTCTATTTTTTTAAATGTTTGCTTAATTGAAAAAGACAAAATCACAATATAGCCATGAGCAATCTTTTAAAATACTATTGATAGTTAATATGAAAATGTTCAAAAATTTAACGTGACCATGTTCCAAGTTTCGGAATGAAAAATATTTTTGCAGGGCTCTTTCAATAAATTGATTCGTTACAAATGATTTATTATAATTTATTATGATTATAAAAAGTTTTTACTTACCGGTGCTGTGAAAATATTCATAAAATTCAGGAAACACTTCGAAAAATAACAGCACACACCCAAATAAGTCGCTTGAATCACGACACAGTATTTTTTGTAAGGGTAAAACTCGTGGTTCCTAAGTTCGTGCTTTATTTTTCTTTGATCCGATTTTGTTTTCGTTTTTCGCCTCGATTTGTTCGGGTAACCGGGGTAACCCACACGGTTATTGGAATAGAGAATGAAGCTCGCCACGTGCACGTGCAACATTGACGTCATTGATAACATTGTAGCATTAAAAAAATACCGCGTTCGGGGAAAAAATATTTTTTTGACTTAAGACTATCTCGCTATTACTGTTCAAGATTTTTTTTGAATTCCAATCGAATTTTCTGAAGTTACTAGTGCATGTGAAACACATAATAGTCGATACATAAGATTGAAATCGGTAAAATTATTGACTAAATTATTCATTATATTCGAATAAAAATCGGAAAATTATATACAAACCATCCAGTTCGTAGCCTCCAACCAGTAGTAAGACTGGCATGTATGGGTTGTTAGTGGGAAGAGGGGCATATTCGCATATTTTTTACAATTGCGCTTTTTGCACTCATGAGAAGTGTGGGCAAAGGGCGCAGAGGCGAGAGGCCGATTACTGCTTGAGGGGTGGCGAACTAGCTGTTTTACTCTAGAATATGGAAGTTTGCTACTCTCGGAATGTGCAATGACAAGTGAGAGAGAAAAGTCATCGACAAAATTTGTTGCGGACTTCTATCTCATCTATCTGACATCAGTAAGACATCAGAAAACCGTCATAGAAAAATATTTTTGATTTCTATGAGGTAAAAAAAAAAAAATATCGTTCCCCAAATTTGCCGCCCCCAAAATCTGCCGCCCTAGGCTCGAGCCTACTCAGCCTGCTGGTAAATCCGCCACTGATCCCATGTGACGGTAGGGAAACGGGCAGCCACATATTTCGACTAAGGTGTAGAGTTTGTAAAGTTAGCGCGTCTAGACTTAGAAGCTTGGCTCTACATGAGAACTGATAACTTTTTCACAGTGCGAGATAAATGTTTTTGGTGGGATTTCACTTCTTTTTGTAAGTTGCCTAAGACAATGTTAATTTTTTTGTTCATTTTGTCTTTTTTTTTGGGGTGTATTTCTTGCACATCAGAGGTGCCTTTTCTCATAGCCCATTCTCTATCTTTTTCCGATTCGTAACATATTTGTGGAATCGGGATTCAGCATTGTCATTTCTGTTTAGAGTTGACTCTTCGATTGCGGTTCTAGTTGACATCTAGCCACCTAGTTGTCGTCTAGTGATCAGTGGCATACAATAGGATACCCAACAACGTATTACTGGCCTCTTATGCACCGCACTCGCGATTTGACAACATTCTTAGCCCGATGTTCGAGTACAAATTAGGCGTTTTGCGCGCGCTTAATTCCATCCCCTAATTTAAAGCGGGGTTGGTGATTTTCAAAAAATTCTTAATGTATTTTATTATTTATAAGAGTCCCCTTATCAATTTTCAGTATCAATCAAAATTTACGCAAGTCTCATACAAACTTCCATCCCCTAGTTAAAGGAGTAGGGAGTAAAAATTCCAAGTTTTACTTAGATTTTTCTGTTGTTTGGGTACCCATACTAGCATATATACCAAATGTCAGCTTTCAAAGTCTTGAGGAAGAACCCTAAGAATTTTGATGATCATCAGTGAGTGAGTCAGTGACGAAGTCGGAGTATATTAGATATAAATAGACTCTTAAAGTATAAGTGCTCTGCTATTGAAACTTGCTATGTATATTGAACCCACTACTGAAATCGAATCCCAAGAATTTTGTTCATCTGCTATAATCCAAACCAAAGTTGTGAGGGTTCAAGGAATCGACGAAGCGCTTCGAGAAAAGGTAGGTGGTGCCCTTGCGCTACGCTTGCTCGTCTTGGCGGGGGCACTACCGTGCCTCCAGATGTATGGTGATTGGTGATTGAATTGTTGTATTTTTTGTCTAGACGTGACTCCTTCATGTGGTTTAGACCGGGTAGTTTTATGATAATTTTAACAGAAATATATACAAACTTACATTTTGCGATACTAATCAGTGAACTCATTAGTAGTTGATCATCATTTTACTACAATGTATTTAAGAATACTGTTTATGGTTGCAAGTGGTCGGAACCATCATGAAAATATGTAATATTATTGACATAATGTAGGTATTATTATTGAAATCACACATTATACAAGAAAAATAAAGGTAAGTAATTTTATCTACACACGTATCATAAACCCTCTTTACTGCGTACAAAAACCGCACCTTACGATCAGCATAATGTTAAACTACTTGGTAAAAACTCATTTCTTATCTGAAAAATTACACATTATGACCATAATGTGTAATTTTTCTACATATTATGACATTCAAATTTCGAACGCCGACGCCCGCCTGCATGCCGCCCCTAGTTTGTCTGTGAAGTTGGTACTGACATTCAAATTTCGAACGCCGACGCCCGAAGTTGGTGCTACAGAACAAGCTAAACAACTGCAGAGCCACAATGCCGGTCAAACATGCGGTTCCTGAACACATCAAAGAGAGCTTATGATATGTGTGTAGATAAACTAGTGTATGTAACTGTACATAATTAGGCATTAAAACTCTCGAGTGATATTATTATGAAACTCGACTTCGGCTCGTTTCATAAACCCACTCTCGAGTATTAATGCCCTCCATTATGTAGCAGTCACATAAACTACTATATCTAACTAGGTATCACTAACATCGTACAGTAAGGGGTAAGTGCCATATGAGTCGACATAGGGGAGCAACGTTTTTACCCACAAAATAACCCTTTTCGGCTTTTTCCCAAAATGGATTTATTTCCGGGACGAATCCTATCAGAACTGCCATCCCATCCGACTTTAAAAAAAACATGGCAAAGATCCTTGTCCCATTAAGGGAGGCATTTACTCACGTACGAAGCGAATTCTTAAATCCCGCAGTCCTCGTCCTCCCTAGCGGGTAGTGCTATCGAGCAACAAATCAACTATTTACAGGGTTTCGTAAGTTAACCTGCCCAAATACAGTGAAATATGTAGGTATTTGGCGATATCAACGTTGTTAGACCACCACTAAGAAAATTTAATTCATAATTCTGAAATCCACCTTGGGCCCTATTCATGTTGATTCTAGAGTCCTTGGCTCGGTCCATGAGATTTAGGTGCCAAACTAAAAAAGTCCTTCCTCTGAGGCTGGGCAGTCACTGCTACGATAACTAATCTAACCAGGGTTCCCAGGGTGCTTAAGTAGGCACCAACCAGAAAAAATCACATTGTCAAGCTGTACCTATAGAGATGAATGTGATACTTTCTGAGCAAGCCTTTTCAAAATCCATGAGATGGTGCTGAAGACGCCCCTTCCATTTTTTTTCCTTCGGCGGATGATATTTGTGGTAAATATGGGTAGAGGACACCTCAACAAACAAAACTATTGGTAATATGTAAAGTGTCTCGTTTGTGAGATAATTGTAATTAATTCGTAAATGTTATCTAATATTTATCTTTAGGTAGGTACTTCCAATCATCAAGCTGACTTGACAACTTAGGGTTAAATGTTACCAATCATTTTGTGTTAGTCCTCTCCCCATAGTTACCACACTCATCACAGCGCCAAAGGAATACATGGTATGGTATGGTTAGGGCCCTAAACAATGCCATACATTAGATTTAAAAAAATAACCGGCTCATTAATATTTTGGTAAAAAAACATAATTACAATCTTTCTATTTACTTTATTCAGCACTCGTTTTTGTGCCATACTGTTACAGATATTATTATCATACATTGCAGAGTAATAATCCAAAGAAATTGTGCACTAGCATCAAAAGACTCCGAAGATTTAAAAATCACAATAATTAAAGATTTAAATTAGAATGCGGTAAGTCTCCATCCATGTTTAAGTCAATAATACATACGGTTAAGCTCTTACATAATAACGACATAATTATGGCTAAAACGTAGAACTTAAATCATGGCAGCAATTCATGTTGTACTCGCAACTAAAATAGATATTGCAATTGATAAAAAATATAATACACTAACTGCTAACCTAGTTAACTAATTAAATTATGTTTGAATGTCATACTGTTGTAAAATTACATAATTCTGGTAGGTATACAAGTAATATTCGTAATGTACAAACATATTTAGATTTCGTTTTCATACTTCATTGTAGCATTAATGAGCAGCTCTTTAGAAGTTCTAAGACGTAAAAGAGACAACCTAAAAGTGAATACCAATGTAGGTATACAGAGTAGTAAGAAGACGAGTGTACTGTTAGCACAAACAAATCGTGAAAAATCTAACATGTTGGTTGATATTTCAGGGTTACAACAATCACAAGTCTCCCTCGCTCGGGGCATGCATAGCAGTACAGTCGAGTTTCGAAATGTTATCGCATGTGGACGCTTGCTTATTTCGTGCGTCATAGGGATTGCTCTGCTATCGTACTGCTTTAGGGTAACTCAACACACAGGTAGCATACGCCGCGCGACTCGCGTCTACCGCGTCTAAATGTCAAAATTCGCGACTCACGCCCGGTTTCGGAAAGGAAAATTAGCTGTGACAACTTGTTAAACGCATTTCAGCCACATGCCGCTATTTTAAATTAATGATCGATTAATCGCTTGTTACATTTGACAACTCTTTCGGAAACTGGGGGTCACTCCCACAAAAATGTAACATAGACGTGATAATTTAAGCGATAATCGCCAGTCGCGCGGCGATAGCATTCGTAGCATGTTCCGCGCGACTCGCGTCTAAATGTCAAAATTCGCGACACATACGCGCGGGGCAAGTTAGGCTATTCTTGACGTACTGTGATAGAAACTGAATCTCGACTGTGAAAGCGACCGTTTATTTTCCATAGGTTTTGAACTTTTTTACCAAGGTTTTATGGCCCTAAGGATGACTGGATAACTTCGGGCTTTGGTAGGCAGAGTCAGTCAGTCAAATAAGGATTTTTTAAAACTGGATCTAATTTAAAACTAAGAAAGTAAAATATTCCCGGGACAGCCTTACCTTGTATATTTATTTACTACTACGCGGGTTGACCAACACAGCAAAGATAAAATAACACTTGTGTTATTTAATACTAAAGAATGATAAATATAAATTTTTGCAGTATTCATTATGTAATATACTACTTTGCAAAGTTAAGTGAAACCTTGATTAAATAATAATACGGGTAAAAAAGGCACTTGGAGTGGCATACATAGAAAATATCGAAATTCTTTAACCTCAT
Source organism: Argyresthia goedartella (assembly GCA_949825045.1). Classification (NCBI taxonomy): domain Eukaryota; kingdom Metazoa; phylum Arthropoda; class Insecta; order Lepidoptera; family Argyresthiidae; genus Argyresthia; species Argyresthia goedartella. The sequence continues at coordinate 16,183,136 of OX463823.1, forward strand.
AGGTTTTGGGATCACAAATCTAGTTTTTATATTACATTACATAGATAGGTGGAGGGTTATGTAGGTACACTGTCGAAATGCCTGCAATATATTCCTGACTTGTACACATGTAGTGATAGAATAAGCTGGGTCGTTACGTTTGAAGGGTTATATCTAGTCTCCTAATCGTAATTTAATCAGATATGTTAAAAATAATACGACAGTAATCCACTGGATAAAGCGTAATATAGCGAGTAGTGAAATAGTCATAAGAACAGTGTGTTTTAAATTAGTAAAACATGAAAACATTTGTTTATACTTACATTAACTACAGTAGAAAACACTAAACAATGATTGTATCATCAACAGTTCTAATACATTATAATGTCTATATGTACGTTGCTTTCGCGGTTTAGGAACCAACAAGCAAGACGCAAGATGATTAATTCGTAGGATAATCGATTAACATATAATTTTAATTATTTACAAAATGCACGCAGTTATGACTGATATGAAAAGGAATACCTCATTAGAATATGAACCTACCTGGAGCTGTTCTAGACTTTTGGTGGATCAAGAGTGAATCGTGATATTCAACTATACGAACATTTTTCTGAAGAATCCTGATTGACCCCAAGTAAGCAATATTTAGAGGACCGCTAAGTATTCAATAAAATACTTTCTGACTACATGGAACATAGTCAATAGTCATGTCACAGTATTTTTCCAATGCCATAATTGACATATTGTTGTTTTTTCTTCACAAATAAATCAGTACCTAACGAGTGTTGGCACAAAGTAGCCCGTAACATAAATCACATCAATCAGACGGGCGCGACTGATGGTCTCGTCTCCCGTGCTTGATGCTAATTGATTTTATAATACAATGTTGCTATCTAGATTGTAAAAAGAGCCGTATTCTAAAACGTCAAGCTTAAAATCTAAAATAAGGAAGATTCTCCCATACCATCCATACAACAAACGCCATGCGATCGAGATTTTGTGTACAAAAAGCTCTAATCGCCTTAAAGCGTTACTGCATTGCAAGAGTACTAATGTTTCACAATAGCACTGCTAAAGTATGACCAGATTGTCAACGACTGAGTTTAATACCGAAGCTGAGCCCATCACGCACGAACAGATAACTTACGCGGGAAAATTAAGTACATCCTATACAGATTTCCCTTTACCCGTGTGGGACAAAGATATACATTTACTTTGCATAAAAAAATCAGTCGCAGATAACTAGTTTCACAGGCATATCAGGAGAGTACAATATTCTCCAACTTCTTAGTTGCTGCTTTCAAATGTTGTGTTTTTTGTGCACATGTCATGATAGCCGACCAGCTAATGAGCCGCAGTCAGTATGTTAACAATAAAGGTTCTTTAGTTTCTTCTAACAGTAAACCAATCAAGGGAAATAGTATTTACTCGTATTTCCCGTTCCAGCCTCGCCATGGGCCGCAACATTGGCTAAAAGACCTTTATTAGCCTACCTGGTAGATTTGGGCCGAAACATCTGATTTGTCAATTTAAAATAATCTACCCACAATCAAGACCTTATAAGCTAGGGCCGACGTCTACTCGATTTATCCCGAATAATGTGGTATGGTGGGAAAGGGCACTGACGAAGATGGGGAATTACTGCAGCGTACAAAAGTCTAGTCTTCTTACAAAAGTGAGCAGTTTTTGAAAGGCCCGCGCGTCCGGATCTTCGGCCCCCGTCGGTTCCTCTTTACTCGGCTGTCCTTGTCTTTGCGGATTTCCCTCACGAGTGTGTAGAAGGCATCGTCGACTCCCATCCGAGTCTTAGCCGACGTCTCGACAAAGGGCACGCCGTATTGTTTAGCATTCTGAAATTGAGATGAGATTGGATTAGTATAAGCGTATAAAATGTACACAGAGGTACATAGCATGATTTATTAGCTGCTGGTCCAATACGCAGTTCGCCCATTTCGCATTTCGCCGTTCGTCTAAAACTCACTTCGTCAATAATTTGATTCGTCCATTTCGTGAATCGTTGTTACATAGTTCGGCCATTTCGAGATTCGTCAGCACGCAGTTCCTCCATTTCGTGAATCGTCGTAGTTCGACCATTAGGTCATACTATATTTATAAGAAGAGCTAGAGCGGGCGTCCCTGTTAAACTAGGTACGCGGCAGCACCAACGGCATTCTGGCCCATACTGCAGGGAGGCTTTAATGTCCAATCCTCAGACACTGGGAACAGCTTCATATGACGTCTAACTTGAATGTGAAGTGGGGTTGTATTGTATAGTCATGCCAACTTATTAGGCTGTATTGGTGTTGTTAGTCAATTTTATATATTTTTAATTGTTTTATTTTTCCTGTGTATATGTTTGTATTTGTAGTGTATGTATGGATCTGAGTGGTCTGAAATAAACGTTTTGAATTTGAATTTCAACCAACTTTTATTTTTACTTAGACTGAATGCTTACTTCTTCACTTCTCATCAACCCCAGATTTATTAGTAATCTATTGTAAGTGGCCAACACAAAGTCTAATAAGTGCCATATTTATCTATGGAATGTATTCAGGCTGGAGTACATATTTCAGGAAGAGTTGTTTTTACGTGACACGACCTCTACTACTTGATTGGCATCCCTATACAAGTTGCTCGGGAGGAATCCTATAGCTTTTACGAATCCTACACCAAATACGTGTTGACGTAACACGCGTTGGGCGAAATGCATGGTCCAAATATGTGTTGGTCAAATAGATTGGACGAAATTCGTGTCGGGCTGAATACGAGTCGGAAGAAATAGGAATTTAAATACCATTTGGACTAACCGCGTATTGGACCAGCAGCTAATAAATCTGTGTAACACCGACCCTCATAAAAGATCTTATGATTGGACTTGCTAGCTGTGTGAAATTCCAGGGATGGATTATACCGCCCGCCCCGCCTCTTATAGTGTAAAATTTCTGGGGCGGTTTGCGCCGCCCTTGATACAATAATAGACATTGTTGTTAGCTCATTACACGACTTGATAGCCATGTTTAGGGGCAACTTTCGCCGCCCTTCATAACAGGGCTCGTAGATTACTCTTTACCATTTTAACATTAGCAGGATATATCACTGCATTCACATTAGGGCGGCTGTCACGCGGCAGCAGCACATGCCTTCACATTACACTTCAGCTGCGCGACTCGCGCGATAATAGTAGGGATAGGGGGACACGGGATGGGACGCTTCATTTTGAAATGTCATGTCATTTGTTAAATAAGAAATGGGTGTATGCATACGTGCGCTTGCATTGCGTCACTGTTAGTCAGTCTCGCGACTGCCACGCGGCTTTTTTTTTTTTTATGTAACTCTTTAATAGGGAAATCAGCCGCTTCTGAGCAGTGTGACAGCCGCAAGTGACTATCGCGCTGCATAGTGTGAAAGCACCAAAAGGGCGCCTAATACATGTTTCACCCGGGGCATCAACATGGTTCGGGTCGGCCCTGGGCCATGGCTATGGTATTGATTAGCCATTTAAAACTTCAAAAGTGAAACATAAATGGCATCAGAGTTATCCTTCTTATCAGATTTTCAGGTCTCAGGGAGGATTCCATGCCAAATCAAACTGATGTTTAATGTAAGTCCCACAACTCCAATTTTCTGTAGTAATAATAATAATAATACCTTGGACACTTTTTACACACATTGATCTAGCCCCAAACTAGGATTCCCTGTGATTAGGATTAGGATTTCTAGTCCGGGTAGAGCTGAAGAATCTGGAAGTAGTTTTGTGGGTTCTGGTGATTTTTCTTAAGAACCACAGTCAGTTACCCTAAGTTAGTAAGATGGTGAGGCAGCTTTGCGGTTTTGAATTGAAATAACCTACAAATTCAATTCAATACTTACTTGGTATGGGGTCAAGCTAACTTTCATTAGAGGGAGAGAGGGGCTGGGGGTCTCAGCAAATTTAGGTATTTCCTCCCCCTTAAAAAACAGAGTAGAATTGCGAGAAAAATTAGGTTAAATTAAAGTAAAAATGGTCTCATGATTATAATATGTCCAAAGGTATGTAAAATATGTCAAAAACTATTGTAGTCCCCATTTAATTTTGTACATTACTGTTAAATTTTATCACTGTGATTCTAAACTTTCTAACTAATCAATCCTAAATAGGTAGGTAAGCCTTTAATATGAATAAAAAGTTCTATTACAATATTTTTACTATTGAAAAATATAATAAGAAAAATCATCAAAAACTGCTCACATAATTAATAAATAAATATAAATATTAGAGGACAATCTTACAAAAAAAACCGGTCAAGTGCGAGTCTAAATCGCGCACGAAGGGTTCCGTACCACCGATCAATGGAAGCGAAGGTGTGGAGTGAATAGTTTACACAGCAAAATATTGTTTACAAAGTTATTGGTGCGGTTACTTTCACACTCCATGTACGTAACCAGGTGCATCCATAAGTTTGTATGTGGTATTGTAGTATGGGAGCCCCCTTAAATATTTATTTTATCCTGTTTTTTAGTATTTTTTGTTATAGCGGCAACAGAAATACATAATCTGTGAAAATTTCAACTCTCTAGCTAGCTAGGTTCTTGAGATACAGCCTGGTGACAGACGGACGGACGGCCGGACAGCGGAGTCTTAGTAATAGGGTCCCGTTTGGAACCCTTCGGGTACGGAACCCTAAAAATCGAACTAGGCCCATAGTAAGCTCAATAAGGCTTGTGTTATGGGTATTAGACAATGATATACTTAATAGAGATAAATACTTTTGTAAATACCTAGAAAACATCCAAGACTAAGAAACAAATATTCATGCTCATCACTCATCACACAAATATTTGCCCTAACCGGGATTCAAACCCGTCAGCTTCGTAGGCAGGGTCACTACCCGCTAGGCTAAACCGGTTGTCTAATGGAAGCCCTCTTTCAGGGTAACAACTAGACATATTTTAAATAGTGAATTCTCCCCTATTCTCATTTATTCTAAGCACAAGGTTTGAAACATGTGCTTGCAGCAGGCACCAATTTGTGTCAATAAACAAATGAGTCAAACTCATAGTAAGTACATTGTTCAAATAAACTGTGCCTTATTCGTCTTGCTGATGACTGAAGTCAAGTCAAGTCAAGCCAAATTTATTTATTACTGTAGATATTTACAGATACTTAGGAAATGTATTTTTTTTTCATTTACCCTTCTCTAGATTGGACCACTGTGGGAGGGCAGGGCGTAGAAACGTAGATTTTTTTTTAAGAAAGAATATGAGTAATTATAAATATAACATGACCAACTAGGGGTCATCGGAGACAACCATAACTCATACTTGAGCACTCACTTATAGTGGTGCCATTATTAGAAGTAGCATTTGTCATATTTTAACATTAGGGACATAGCAATGCGGTATCCCTCCCTTTTCCAAGAAACAAGGAAAATAATACTAAGTACTGTTGACAGATGTTAAATGCGACTACTAAGAATAGCTCCACTTTAGGTATATTTGGCCAATAGACAAATGAAATCATTCATAACAAAATCAGAATTATTCATAATGAATGATTGTGTGCCCTGTTGAATTCATAATATCTTAATTGTACTTCACAAACCAAACATACAGCTAACTCATAGCTTTTCCCAGCGGGTTATTGTCATTGCAGTTTAGCATATTTTCTTTTTCTAATTTTACAAACAAACAATCAGTCCTAGGACTATAAGCATATGTTATGTATGATGGAGTAAATGGCGTGTTAGGCATGCTCTCCCAGTGTCAGGTTGCCTTCATTCGTCACTTTGGGGGTACATTTTCTGTGTGTAGCCTTTTCAAGTGTCTTATTTTTAGGGGTTCCCTCAACAGGTGCGCCAGTCTGTTTTCATGATGTGCAACTTTGTGCTTATTGGCATTAGTCATGTTGCCAATTTCCTCTTTAACTGTAGGAATGCTCAGGCATTTGTGGATTTCATCCATTTTCATAAATCATGGGGTATTGACTATTGCTTTGAGCACTCCATTTTGAAATCTTTGCAGTATTTCTGTATTGGAGGTTTTCCCTGTTCCCCAGAGTGTTATCCCATATGTCCAAATGGGTTTCAGTATAGCTTTGTAGATTAGTACTTTATTGTCAATGGTGAGTCTAGACTTTCTTCCTGGTAAACACTCCAAGAATCTGAATTTGTGGTTAAGCTCATCAAGTTTTTGCTGGATATGCACTTTCCATGTTTGTTGGCGGTCCAGATGAAATGCATGGTACTTGACAACCATTTTGTGGGGTAGCACTTCTTTATTTAATCTCACAGGTGGGCAGTCCCCTTTTCTTAAAGTAAACATGATGTGATTCGATTTTGGTGCACTAGCTTTGATTCTCCAGTTCTTCACCCAGGTTTGTATTTTATCAAGATGCACCTGTAGGGTACTAAATGCAGTATTTGGATTTGTATTAGATGTCAATAATGCTGTGCAATCAGCGAATGTTACTGTCATTAAGTTTTTCGACTCAGGTATGTCTGCTGTATAAATAAGGTAAAGGGAAGGACCCAGCACTGAGCCTTGCAGGTCCCCAGCTCAACAAAGTCGCTTTAATGTCATAGAAGTTAGACAGTGCGTCATTTATTTTGACATAGAAAATTTGTTCTTTGAAGTACACCTTTAAAAGAAGGAATAGTTTATATCCCTCATGCCAGACCTTCTTGAATACTTGCTGTACATCTAGAAATACCCCTGAGCAGATATTTTAGTTTCTAGACCATTTCTTACATGCTCACATACTCTATGGACTTGGTCTATGGTTGCATGTTTTTGACGAAAGCCAAACTGGTGCTCTGGGATGAGGCTGCTATCAGCAAGACATTCATTCAAGACAGCAAGAGATATGACATTCTTAGAATACTGTTCTAATGTTGTTATAAAGATGAGTTAAGTATATGATTATCACAAACAAGCCTGGAGGCCTCAGAGGCTATAATACTGCAAATGAGGTTAGCTAATCAAAGCAACTGACAGCTCACCTCTCTCGCTTGGTTCATGTTGACGGCCCACGCCTGCAAGTCGCACTTGTTGCCCACAAGCACCATCGGCACCTCCTCAGCATCCTTCACTCGCTTGATCTGCTCCCGGTAAGACCCAATATCCTCGAAGCTCTTGGCACTGTTCACAGCAAACACCAGCAGGAAACCTTCTCCCGTCCTCATGTACTGGTCTCGCATGGCCGAGTACTCTTCCTGGCCAGCAGTGTCGAGGATATCAAGCAAGCAGGTCTCGCCATCAATGACGACCTGCTTACGGTACGAGTCTTCGATGGTAGGATCGTATTCGTCCACAAAGTGGTTTTGTATTAGTTGTATAGTCAATGCGGATTTACCGACGCCACCCGCGCCTACGACCACTAACTTATACTCAGTCATTTTGCGTCTGGACACGCACAGAGCAATATTTTTGCACAACACTGCCTGAGTCACGATCAAAGGACGCGATGGTCTCGGGAGACACGCCTCGCGAGTTACTCACACCGGCATGGCTGGCTGGCACCACAATATTGCACTGCTAGGGCGCGTGAGATGAAGATGACTAATTAATTTCGGTATTTATTTCAGAAAATTTAATAAAATGACAATGACACAGTTCACTCACCTCCCCTTAATTGAATTTTTTTTGGTAGTATTACGTTTAGTTGATCCTCGCATACAATCGTTTCAAAATTAATATTTGGGAGGCATGGCAAACAATGCTGTTAAATTTTACCAATTCTAAAACAGTCTTCTTTATTTAACATATTTGTGTTGTAACTACACCATTTAACATGAGACTATTATAAATGTTAATAAATGATTTCGTTTGATGGTGAACTCGAAATAAAACGCTTTTTAACGTGGTGACCTAACCTACGTGAACCAAAAGATGGCGTTACTTGTCTTATACGTAGTGATGCATTCGAGGAAAATAGTTTTTGTCGAAAATTATGGTACGATTTTGTAACATAATGCTTCATTTGAATACAAATATAACTAAGTACATATACGAGTGTAACTATGTTTTTTGGCTAGTATTGAATCGCACATCATAAATACTGATTTGCACTGCAAAAATGGATCAACAAAAACACTTTTTAAGTTTAAATATTTTATCTACACACGTATCATAAACCCTCTTTACTGCGTCAAAAAACTGCACGTTACGATCAGCATAATATTAAACTACTTTGTAAAAACTAATTTCTTATCTGAATATTGAACATTATGACCATAATGTGTAAATTTTCTACATATTATGACGCCCGCCTGCGTGCCGCCCCTACTTTGTCTTTGAAGTTGGTACTACAGAACAAGCTAAACAATTCAATGCCACAATGCCGGTCAAACATGCGGTTCCTGAACACATCAAAGAGAGCTTATGATATGTGTCTAGATAAACTAGTGCATGTAACTGTACATAATTAGGCATTAAAACTCTCGAGTGATATTCTCGGGTTTTAATGCCCTCCATTATGTATCGGTCACATAAACTACTATTATGTGTACTTCAGTTTATGTTTTAAGTATTTATTGTTGTTGTTCTTACATGTTCAACTTAAGACGAAATATAAAGGGGGCTTCGTTCGATTCGGTCACCCCCTTTACCCTACACCTTAGCAACCGCAGCATTTTGCCCTGATATTTGCTGTGCAAATCAGTATTTTTGATGTGCAGTTTAATATTTCCCTGTTTTTTTGGCAGGATTATAACAACATCTACATCTTCGTAGTAATTCGACGCATTATATTATCGGTCGGTTCAAAAATTCAATGAAATTTTTAGTCATGCTTTCTTTAAAACTTCACATGTAAACATCAACCGACTTTACACAATATATATATCCAGTACAAACTTGGAATGTTATGACTAAGGGCACAGATCACAATAATTTATATTCTGTAGACCGCCGCAAATTCAACGGCGCCATCTGGCCAGCTGCTTTGATAAGTGAGCTGTCAGAAAACCCAAAAAAGATTGACAGTATCGTAGGATTTGTTCTCGCACGGCTTGAATGATTTTTGAATAAAGGTATTCATCATTGATAATAAGGATTTGTTTATGAATGCTTCGATGTTGCCATATATATATAGGTATATGCATTGGCGTATTAGAAAAGTCTCAGAGGATACGTTATAGTATGTAAGTGTACTATCATATATGGATTTGGATAGTATACATTAGTAGGTACTCAATATGAAATTGTAGTATAAATAGGTACCTACTATAATTATAGCACGGAATGCAACACTGCTTAGACGAGAAAAACACCATAAAGCACAAATCACAACAAACAAAGCTTCGCTCTCTATGTACTCGGTGGCTGAAGGTATATTTTAATAGGTATATGTAAATAACTGTAGATATTTCCATATGGAAATATCTACAGTTATGTAAGTATATACTTAGCAATCGTCATTATTTGCCCTTCTCTACATTGGACCACTGTGGGAGAGACAGGGCGTAGAAACTCCCACAGATTGACTTTTAGACCTCTTTTAAAAATTGCTTATGCTTAACTAATACAAATATTATAATACGAATTATCATAATTAATAAGCAGGAACAAATAATTAAAAAATATTTTCAAGAAGTTCTGTGTTGAGCCAGATTAACCCCATACAGTCCCGTCATTTAAGTAATCTTGAACATTGTAACATTCCTTTTTCTACAAAGTCGCTTTAACATGGCTTTTAAATGGCTCAAATGGCAATTTCAAGATCTCCAGAGTTATCTTGTTGTAATAGAGAATGAACTGACCATTGAAAGAATTGCTAACCTTCGCGAGTCTAAACCGGGGCGCATGTAGTATGTGATTATTTCTTAGGTTAACTTTACATCGCTAAGTTTGGAAAATGTTGTAAGGTCTCGGGTCTCGGTCTTGCGTACATAAATTATATTTTCGAAAATAAATTGACAAGCTACAGTTAGTATGTCAATTTCTTTAAAAAGCTCTCTTAAGGAGTCTGTTCGTATTAAATAATAAATTGCTCGAATTGCTCTTTTCTGTAAAATAAAAATTGTTTGAATATCCGCTGCTTTCCCCCACAACAAGATACCATAGGACATGACACTATGAAAGTAACTAAAATATACTAGCCTAGATGAAGCCACATCCATGCTTTGTCTGATTTTTCTAACAGCGTAAGCCGCAGAACTTAATTTATCAGCTAATTTATCTATGTGGGGTGTTCCAAGAAACTTCGTATCATTTACTAATTCTAACGTGCTGTTGTCTAACACTAAACTGGTCTCAACTTGACTGACATTTGGAAGTGAGAATTTGATACACTTGGTTTTACCAGCATTTAACAATAAATTATTAATTGTGAACCAATTCAAGGTTAAAGACCATTAACATCATCAAAATCTCTTTTTTGTCTTTCAATTTTGAAGTATCATCAGCAAACAACACTATGTCAGTCAATTTCTCCACCATGAAAGGCAGAACGTTAATATATACCAGTAATAAGAAAGGGCATAATACGGAACCTTGTGGAATGCCAATTTTTACACCCGATCCATCAGATTTAACGCAGGTAACTTCTGCCTTTTGAATTCTATTGCTTAGGTATGATCTTAGTGGATCCAACGCTTTATTTCTAACTCCGTAATGATTTAATTAAATTAATAGCGTATTATGATCAACACAATCAAACGCCTTCGACAGGTCGCAAATAACTCCGATAGCATCCTGTGCGGTCTCCCATGCCGAATAAATATGTGATATAAGGTTAATACCTGCATCCGTAGTCGATTTACCCCTAGTGAAACCTTATTGTTTGGCGTGGAGTTGTTTTGTACGGTTGAAGTGTGAGAATGAGTTCATTTGTACATTTGATTGAGTATAATCTTTTCAAATATTTTACTTAGTGTTGGAAGAACAGATATTGGTCTGAAATTTGAAGGACCACCCTTACTCCCGACTTGAACAGAGGTATCAGTTTACTGTGTTTCATGAGGTCTGGGAAAGCCCCATCGTCAACACATTTATTGAATATATAAGCTAAGTGTGGGGCTACAACTAGAATTACTGAACCAATGACTTTGACTGATATACCCCACAGGTCTTCAGTATTTTTAGGGTTCCGTACCTTAAAATATTAAAATCTAAATATCTCTATAATCCGCTTAAATATAGAATCTTAATTATTGTCCACTTGTCTGGTTGAACACAAGATTGGCCTTAATTCACGGGCAGGATGCTGGGATTCTGGTCAATCTTTTGAATGAAGGGCCAGGCTTAGGCTTGTCGCGATCTTCATGAGCCAAAACCACCTGTGCAGGACGTTAATATTTTTAACAGGGACCAGAATATCTTTTTCCTATTTTTACCGGGACAATATTCCTTTCAACCTTGTTTGTTATGGTGGCTTTTTGATAACGGGGTTTGTTTTTGCCTTTACGCGTATTTAAAACTTTGGCGAAAATTGGAGTTCCTTCAGGGAAGTTATCCTCGATTTCATCTCCTTTCCTTTCTCTAACTTTCGCCATCTGATCTAAAAGCTTTTGTGCCAAATCACTATGATATGATGACAAATACAAATACTGTGTTCGTTTGGCATGGTCCTTTAAGAGTTGTTGGGTGTATTGTCTTTCGAACTCTACATCGAAGATCTTGCCTGAGTCTATACGACCAAACACTAATTCAAATAGCGTTAAATTCGTAGCTATATATATGGTATAATTATAGGAGTACGTCATTAAGGATGTTGCATCCGTACACTTTTGTTCTTATTTGCCGATCTGTATATCTCTATCAGGGTGAAATGGAATATTTCTACGATTCCCATCTAATTGTGGTTGCTATAGGTAGGGTTGCCATATGGTATACCTATAAAATCCTGACTAAAAGCCTGGTCTCTAATAAAAAGTCCTGACATTCTGCTAAAGCGCCCGTCCACCACGGTGGTGTGGTTTGCCGTTTGACAAACATTAGTAGGTAGGTACCTATTTTTCGTTCGCGTGTCTGGCTATGCTGCCAGCCGGTGCATGTATGTATGTATGTAACCGTTTATTTATTTTAATAATACATATTTTCTCTTAAAATACTTTTCTGCCGAACTGCACAGCAGTTTATTGACAGACTAGACTGCTCTCTTAACACAAATACCTAATATTTTTCGAGAAAAAGAAAGAAGTTATCAGAGCTTTTTTCAAATAAGCATCTAAAAAAAAATAAGTTTCTGTTAAATCATACTTTGTATATATTTTTTTATCTTATCTTATCGTAGAATACATGATTTCAGAGTTCTGAAAGAAGGGCCCCATAAATGTTAGTAGGATAAATGCATACATAATTCCATTCGAATTATATACTTAGCGAAAGTTTTCATTATTTAAGGCAGAGATTTTAGAAAATACTTTTTTAACTTACCTTTAAAATGCGAACGTGAATTACAATTCGTCAAACAATCCAAAGGTAGATCATTATAAGTTTTAGGTACAAAATTTTGATATGTTTGTTTTCCATAATAATTGAACTGTCTATAAGTGTCTTTAATATTTTTTTCTTGACGTCTAGAATTTTTATTTACATAGTTTTCTAATGCATCTGTTAGAATTGAGTAATATTTGTCGCAAGTAGACAGTTTAAACTGTATTTGTACCGGCAGCACACGGCAGTGCCCGAAAAGAAGATTATAGTCTTCTTTACACTCTTTTCGCACTTTTGGGTTTGCTAAGATAAAAAAAAAACTAATTTGCATATTACTTAACATGACCAGATTAGTTTTAAAGGTTGTACCATATGCAACCAATCCATACTGCAACATAGACTCAACCAAGGTATAATATGAAATGAGCGAAGAAGGGGAGGGGGAGGGGACACCCCGCGCACCTCTTGCGGCTCGTCTCTCAACCAACGAGTTTGTAAGCTTATTATTTACTGCCAATGTACCTAGTTGATTGTTACCAAAGAAAAGAACAATAAAAAAACTAAATTTCTATGATTTGTTTTTGTTTGAAGCCCGACCGGAATCCTGACAGGGACCAAAAAATCTTGACATGTCAGGATAAATCCTAACGTATGGGAACCCTAGCTATGGGTTCCTATGTGTAATTGAATTTTGTACATGCTCATGAGTTCTTTCTTAAGACCGTTGTAGAACTCGAGGTGACAGCTTATTATTTTTTGGTGTGCCGTAGAAAACAAAGTACTTCATTAAAGCGCGAGTTATTCAGGTGGCCCCCTACGTGGGTGGATCAAAAAGTACCCGTATTAGAAATGAAGCCGCATATATTTTTTAAGTTTTATTTTATTTTTTAACATAATCTCCTTTTAGGTCCTTACACTTTTCCCAGCGTTTCGGCCACTTCTTTAACCCCTCCAAAAAGTATGATTTGTCAAACTCTTCGAAATACGCTTCTGTCTCAACTATAACCTCCTCGTTTGACCTGCATTTCTTCCCCCCGAGCCATGTTTTCATATTGGGGAACAGAAAAAACCACAGGGAGCCAGTCCGGTGAGTAAGGCGGGTGTGGCAGCAACTCGTAACATAGTTGGGTTAGTTTGGCAGTTACTATTTTGGATGAATGTGCTGGTGCGTTGTCACGATGGAACAAAACTTTTTTCTTTGCCAAATGGGGCCGTGTCACCTTTATTTTTTTTTCAAACCGGTCCAATAACTCCCTATAGTACGGCCCTGTGATAGTTTTACCTTTTTGTAAGGAATTTATAAGGATTATTCCCTTACTATCCCAAAAAATCGTGGCCATGAGTTTTCCGGCTGATGGGACCGTTTTCGCCTTCTTTGGGGCAGATTCGTTAGAAAAAATCCATTGTTTAGACTGCCGCTTGGTCTCGTTGTATAATAATGGATCCAGGTTTCATCAACAGCAATGACACGATGGAAAAACTCCTGAGTTTTTCGCTCAAACAAGCCTAAAGAGTCCTACGACATTGACAGCCGTAACCGCTTATTTTCATCCGTGAGTAATAGCGGCACCCATCGAGCGGACACTTTTTCATATTTAATTTATCGTATTATATTAATTGCTATTCCGTACGACACCCCTACAGCCTTTGCTAATTCATGCACTTTAGTACGTCGATCGGTGACCATTATTTTTTTTACCTTTTGCACGATTCTTCCGTAACCACGTTTGCCGGGCGCCCTGGGCGGTCCTCGTCGAAAACAGATGTACGAACTCGTTTATAGTAGTTTATGTGACTGCTGCATAACGGAGGGCATTAAAACTCGACAATAATATCACTCGAGAGTTTTAATGCCTAATTATGTACAGTTACATACACTAGTTTATCTACATACATATAATAAGCTCTCTTTGATGTGTTCAGGAACCGCGTTCTTTAGTACCAACTTCACGCAGGCGGGCGTCGGCGTTCGAAATTTGAATGTCAGTACCAACTTCACAGACAAACTAGGGACGGCACGCGGGTGGACGTTGGCGTTCGAAATTTGAATGTCATTATATGTAGAAAAACTACACATAATGACCATTATGTGTAGTTTTCCAGATACGAAACGAGTTTTTACCAAGTAGTTTAACATAATGCTGATCGTAACGTGCGGTTTTAGAACGCAGTAAAGAGGGTTTATGATACTTGTGTAGATAAAATTCATTAAACCAATATCTCCTCCGTAGATAGCATCTAATTTAACTTTTATTTGTTCGCATGTTTTTCCATCCAAAAATAAGAAGCGAATTACGGAACGATATTGCTCTTTCTCCATTTTATACCAAAAACAAAACAAGTCGTCAAATTTGCCGCCAGAAAAAAAAACGAACCATAGACAATTGACTGTTTTTATTTTTTAATTTGATAAGTTCAATACTAACACGACGGTAATGCCAACTTTCCTAAGGAACGCCACCTGCCATCAAACACGGGTACTATTTGAGCCACCCAGGTATATATTATACAGTTTTCATGAAAATCCCAATTTTTCACATTGTTAGGGCATGTTATTACTTGCCTATGCCTTTCTTGTACATGTTATTTATTTCTAAGCTATTGCTATAAGATACTTAAGACGATTTAAGTATTAATATGTCGATAACTAATGTAAAATACGAGATAATGATGAATTAGTCAAAGCTTAAATCTTTTGCGCAAACTTTGACCGCTTGTTCTGAAAAAAATACTTGGCACGGAATGAGATAATACCTTTAAAACTTGCGTATGTTATGCCAATTCGGAAATGGTAGTATACTTGTATCACGAAATAGCATTAAATGGGAGTTCACGCCACATTTAGTCATCAATCCGGAGCTTCTCCTAGTATGATAAAGGTTAACAGGAACACTGAATCTCATTTTCTTTTTCATTATTAAAGTTTGCAAGATTTGAGAGATAGATAAATTGATCATGTTGAAAACTATGACCGATTCCAGAGGCGTCAAACTGATGAGTATGAGCGTTTCCAGAGGCGTCAAACAGATGAGATATTCGCCAGGTATAACAAATGAGATATTGGCATTTTCTAAATTGGTAACCAAAGACGGCATACATTCCTAAACTAATCTAATTTCTTTGTCACAACCTAACCTAACCTTACCTCAGGTGAGGTTTAGGTAAGATAAGTGAGATTAGTGTATCTTTGGTTTGATCACGTTATGTTAAGTTACGCTGCATAAAGTTACTACGCACTACTCGCTTTAAGATAAAAAAAAACATTTATTAAACTTAAACGTATTTACAACAGATAAAAATAAACTTCAACTTTAAAAATGATTAAAACAAAATATCCCTTCTTTTGCAAAACTTATAAGCCACTACATCAGGTGCTCAAAATGGCTTCCTCCAACCCTTAAGCATAGGAGACATCTCCTTTTGAAGTTTCTGCTTAAACGTCTCATCATGAAACATAATATTATATACAATTATTAAATACCTAGTTGTACATATTTGTACTGCGGACAAATATGTACAACTAGGTATTTAATAATTTTATGACGTATACATGTCACCGTAAGATAGTCTATAATGTTACGTTAATCTAATCTACCGTTAATCGTTAGTATATAATCTAACGTTTTTTTCTCTCGTTAGTTTACAAACTATCGATAAATTGTAAACTGTACCGTACTGCTTACGATATGACGAGTTTATTTATAATAAAACCGTTAATTTGTGAACAGGTTTAATCTTGAATTGAAAAGGAAATACCAGGACAAACACTGCCGCAGCTTAGGTGAATACTAGAGTGGGTGAGCGCAGCGAAGCCCCCGAATAGTCTTCGTGTTAGGTTGACATGTAAGAACAAAATAAACTTAAATTCTAATAATAATAACCCTGTCGGTCTGGTTTACAATTTCTAACAGGTTAGTTTATAAACTAACGGTTTTGTCAATCTTACGGAGTCATACATATTTTTTATAATTAATTCAAATTATTATTAGTATAAATACTAAGTTGAATGAATAAATAAAATATTGAATGAAATACATAAAACATAGAAAGCCCAATGTTTTACAAAAATACCAAATTGGAACGTGTAAAATATCAAGTCGTGTTGGTTACGTGAAGAAAATTGCGCTTAATGTTCTGCTCTAAATTAGCGTGCGCTGTAGTACCCATACCGTAGTAGTGCGGCACGAGTGCGGTGTGTAAATGTGTAAGTAGCGCGCGAAAACCTCAACTCGACGCCCGCCGGCGACATCGAGTACAGGCCCAAATCCATTCATGTTGCCTATTCAGGGGTGGGTATGAATAATGATGGATAACAATGTCGCGCAGCGAGCTTTGGAAAGAGCTATGCTTGGTATTTCTCTACGAGATCGAGTCAGAAATGAGGAGATCCGTAGAAGAACCAAAGTTGCTGACATAGCCCGTAGGATAAGCAAGCTGAAGTGGCAATGGGCAGGCCACATAGCGCGAAGATCGGATGGCCGATGGGGCAAAAAGGTCCTTGAATGGAGACCACGTACTGGCAAGCGCAGTGTGGGTCGGCCACCTACGAGATGGACCGACGACCTGGTGAGGATCGCTGGATCTCGTTGGATGCAGGTGGCTACGGACCGGTCACGCTGGAGTGCGATTGGAGAGGCCTATGTTCAGCAGTGGACGTTAACAGGCTGAAATGATGATGATGATGATGATGAATAAGGATAGAAAATTAAAACATGACTGAGGTAATAGCATTATTATTTAAGTTTATTAGCTACACATACAAATACTAAGCCAGGTTATTTACAATTAAATACTAAGCTGAGTAAGACCTACTAGTAGTGGATCACCACTATACCTACTAGTAGTGGATCACCACTATACCTACTAGTAGTGGATCACCACTATACCTACTAGTAGTGGATCACCACTATAAAGTAAGAGCTACTAGTAGTGGATCACCACTATAAAGTAAGAGCTACTAGTAGTGGATCACCACTATAAAGGCGAGTCAAGTCAACATTATTCTCTGAATAACTTCTCCATACTTTATATGGAGTTGTCAAATATACTAAGAGCATAATGTTGACTGGCCTTCATAGTAGAGGGCCTAAGAGATATGTCCCATACTCAACAATTATACGTTACCCCATTAGATTAGCGATTTTTTGAATATATATCTGTTACCGGCAATCTGTATAATGCAGGTATTCTATATAATACCTAGGCAATACACTATTATAATACCTGGGGCGTTCAGGCAATGTACGAAATATTATAAATATTAATGTCCATTACATACTCTACCTAGGTTATACATACAATGCTCAGGGATTATATAGAATGCCTACATGGCCACCGGCAATGTGTGAAATAAATAGATTTTGGTAGACTATCAGGGCAACACACTGCGGTAGCTTAGGTTAAAGGTAAAGGGGGTGAGCCTCACCCCCCTTTATCCTTCGTGTTGGTTGAACATGTAAGAACAACAAAAAGTACTTAGTTTTAAGTATTTTTGTTGTTCTTACATGTTTAACCTAACATGAAGGATAAAGGGGGCTTCGCTTCGCTCACCCCCTTTACCCTTGACCTAAGCTACCGCAGTGTTTCCGCTTTTACATACATTACCGGCTGCGCATTGGGTATTATATATAATACTCATACATTACCTGCACGTTTTAAGCAAAATAAAATATTGCCTAGGGATTATATATAATACCGGATTATACAGATTGCCGGTAACATATCTATTAAAGAGAATTTCCTGAAGAATTTCGAACATTTGGATTACAAATAACAATGTATTCCTGGAAATACGAACCAGGCGTTTATAGGTGAACTGTTTAAGGATAAATCATACCACGCATACAACTATCTCAAAATAATAGAAGTAACTCATACAACTTAACTGCAATACCTATATACTTCACAATTTATTATATAAATAAAACACATAAGTTACATTATAAATACAACCATATCATCTTTTACTATTTGTATTATACTTAGTATTAATGTTTGTGGCCTGCACTCTTTCTATAGGATGCTAACTTTTCGGGTCGTAAGCGAAGGATTTCCACGGAAATGTCTTGGCGATATGACAAAGTAAATCTAAATAATAAAAATGAGGTCCTTACTTTTCAATGGATTTTCATCAGATTCAGCAACAGTAAGCCACTACCATAGTAACGTTTTTTGGTCTTTAGGACAGCGATACCGAAGTACTGGTTGTTATGCAGAGAAGAACGCAATAAATAATACTAATACAGAATTTAACCTCATTTACGCGGAGTTTAACTTCGAGAGGAAACTATTTATTCCTAGTTGATTCTTCTTTACTTCTGGCTTATTCTTAGTTTCAACTTTAGGTCTCTTACTCTCCTTGTTATCCTGTTTCTCCTTCTCATTTTTGGGGCTCGGCTGTTCGCCTTCTGTAGTTTGCTTCTTCTTTCTGTCTTTCTTGGATTTTTTCTTCTCTTCTTCTGGTTCCACGGATGGTTGGAGGAGGGGGGCCGGGTCGTCCATGATCATCGCGAATTTCTGGAAGTAGTCCCACAAGGCATCGACACAGTTCTCCGGTTTGCCGCCATTGCTGTTTTCCCAGATGAGGCCGAAAAGTCTCGGCTTAAGTTTCTCGGTTGGCTTCTTCATTTCGGATTCGAACTCGGCGCCTAGTTGCTCCAGTTTGGCTTTCTGAGCTTCCGGCGACAGCGACATCACGTCGTCTCCGTCCATTGTTCCTTCCTGAAATTTAAGGTAACAATGTTACCATAAAGAAATGTCTAATAACTTCACTTAGGGGGACCAAATTCTTTGCATTGTTGCATTTTAACCGAAAGGATTCGTCGCGCAACGGAATAATTCTTTTGAAAGGTGTCAGTCTTAAACGATTGATTGAAAATAAGATAAAGGCTCTAACAGGTTGCCGGCAGTTGCGTTAATACAAAATAGTGGTGGTATTCTGTCTCGCCCTGGTCCCTTATTGGGTTCTAGATTCGTCAGTCAAGTTCCAAGGACGCCAAGTTGTCGCTGTGGAGGTCGGTTTTGTCTATATGAGGGTATCAGGCACCCAAGCACTATAGACTATAGACAAACTTCTTAAGCACTTGCAGTGGTAGTCAAGCCATTGGTCATGGTAGCAGGGTAATAACTTCGTCCACATCGCTTACCCCCGATTTCTGAAATAGTGGTGAAATGTAACAAGCGATTAATCGAAGATAAATTCAAAATAGCGGCACGTGATTGGCTGATATGAGTTTAATAAGTTGTCACAGCTAATTTTCCTTTCGAAAACCTGGCGTTACTCTTTATAAAGGACTACAACAGTTTTGGGTTCGAGATTTTGTCTTCCAGGGTTTTCAAGTAATCTGAATAACATGTAGATATACATGTGCAGGCGAAGGGGACATGCTTATAGGGCCACTCAAGTAGGCTAGGTGCAAGCGCTGCAACCCCCTTAAAGAATAATAGAATATGTAGATAATTCAGATTACTTGAAAACTCGTCTTTAAAGAAGGTTTAGGGTAAGATAAGATTTTGGTTTATTTTTCGTCTGACGGGTGTTGGTATTTCTTGTAGCGTCACCGTATATTGTTATTTTCGCGTAACGTATTAATTAAATTATTATTAAACCACGTAGGAAATTTTGACTGTTAACAGAAAAGATTCGATAAAATAAAAAAATATTTTATTTGCTTGTTGAGTGTCCATGTCCATGCCAAAAATGTACGTAGAGTCAGAAGTTGTGCGCATGAAGAAGCGCCTGGTTCTAACCCACAGACATTTGAAGTACAACTGCTTGCTCTTGTGCCTGGCTGCGGCGTGGAGAGCTCTATTAGCAGGTGAGAGGTGTTCCGCCAGGAAGATAGGGGTCATTTCTCCTGCCATGCCGATGTGAAAGGTAAGTATTTGGGTTAGCTTTACTGAATTTGATTGCAGCAGCAAGGATGTTGTCCCGGATCCTGGGGTAAGCCAACTGGACGATTACAGAGCGCGGACGGGGATTGGTGTAGTCAGCGTTGGCCTTACGGGTGCTATTAAGGATATACTTATCGAACTCCCAGTCGCATTCGCTGTCCACTGAGTACTCGAGCTGCTTGAAGTACTGCTTGCTACACGTACTTCTTCAACAATCACCTCATTGTCCAGCTCGTAGTCGTCTCCCTCGGCCTCCTCCTCCCAGTGGCTGTCCAACAAGAAGTCGAGCTGCTTCTGTAACGCCATGTCAAGCTGCACGTACCTCGTCGCTCAGATAGCCGTGCGGCACAAATAGCTCATTGTCCAGCTCGTAGTCGTCTCCCTCGGGCTCCGCGTCGCTGCCCGCGGCGCTGCCGTCCAGGCTCTCTCCCTCGGCCTCCTCCTCCCAGTCGCTGTCGCTGTCCGCCGAGTAGTCGAGGTGCTTCTGGAATGATAAGTCGATGATCAGTTTAATGCAGGCGCTGTTCCCGACGAGCGGTGCGTATACTACCTATACTGCAAATACATCAAGATTCCACTAGTTAAGCGAGCAAAGTGAGCCTATCTCAAGGCTACAATCCAGCACGCCTGAGCTATGACATAGTGATTCAAGTTCATGTTTAGATTCCTCGACTAACATTGAAATATAATTTTCTAAATAAACTCAAAACAATTTAAGATAAAATAAATAGTATGGACTGCAATCGAATGTACTATAGCGCCTGCGACATTCCTTGTGGCAAAACAACGGAAATCTCGCAGGAGCTACCAAACAGCATCACCACAAGCTATACAGTTCAATAAAAAGCTGTCCATAAACAAGTTCTCAAGAGATATCACCTTCCTTTCGCTCGCCCGTACAAAACTATGCTTTCTGTTAGTTATCAATAGTGCAGTCTTGTATATAAGGCTCAGTGCGGCTAGATAACTAACGACTTCTTTGGCGCAGCGGTTGTGGCTCTGCCTACCATGCGAGAGGTCAAATATTTGCATGCGAGGTAGCAAATATTTTTTGCCATTTATTGACGATTTTACGCGTAAAACTTTTGTAAATTTTTTGAAATCAAAGGGAGACGTTTTCGAATAATTTCTTGAGTTTAAGTCGTTTGCTGAAAATCAGAGCGGCAAGAACACTAAAGCCTTGCGCACTGATAACGGCACGGAGTTTGTCAAAAAACGGATGGCAGTTTGGGATACATCGTCAAGTAACGGTTGAGTATACACCAGAACAAAACGGCGTAGCTGAACGTGCTAATCGCACAATATGCGAAAAAACTAGAAGCATCATGAATAAAGCTAAATTATCGAAGCGATTCTGGGCAGAAGCTGTAAACCATGCTGTGTTCCTAAATAATAGGTCCCCCACATCGCCGTGAAGAACACGACCCCAGGGAGAAATGGTCAGGAAGACGCTGCGATTTGAGCATGGTCAACACGTTCGGATGCAGAGCTTTCATGCACAACCCGGACCAAAAGAGAAAGAAATTTGATGTCAAGAGCACAGAGCTAATACATGTCGGCTATTGTGATAACCTCGTTGATGTTTCATCTTTTTCTAATTGTGTGTCACATTTGAAATGTTATTTTGAATATAGTATTCGTTTGTTATTTTTTGTGAAAAATCTGTCATTCCATTCCTGTCTGTCTATTGTGTATGTTGTTGCTAGGACTAGCAACAACAAAAATCCGGGTTGCAATGTTTTACATGTGGAGTTCATTTATACAAAATAAACTTATGTGCTATCTATAACTAGTGTTCATCATTCTTGCCCCACCACAAGACTCTCCTTCTGCGCTTTGCATCCCACAAGGCTCGCAACTAAGTATGGGAGTCGAACACAGATATCGAGAGATAGGTTAAGGGGCGTGGCACGTGCGAACAAATGTAGCTCCGACAGGTTAGATATTAAAAATTCTCGGTAGTCACTAGTGATGTGCCGATTCGATTATATTCATAATCGATCAATCGATTATGCCATCTGATGCGTAATCGATTAATCGATTAATAATCGATTATTAATCGATTAATAATCGATTATTAATCGATTATGATAAAACCATACGAGGCCTGTAATATTCAGCACCTAACCCTCTGTTTCATGATTTCGGGATTAAAATTATCATTTCCTATTCGAACAAAATATTTTAGAATCACCAGTAACAAGACAAACAACAAAGATAAGTTTGTACTTGCTTTTTATTTTACTAATAAATACTTACACACAAGAATATGGATAAATACTTTCATAAATGAGATCTCTAGATTATCAAATATACAATCAATAACAATTAGGTCTATTACTATTGAGTATTAATATTAGTTATGGCCTAACTAGATAAAATATTAAGTCTTAACAATTCTCACAACCATTCAATAAGGTCGGTATATTAATTTTAAACTACACTGAGCTATTTACTTACTTTTACTTTACGAAGTAAAACTTTTAGAACATATTAAATATAAAAAATAATAGTCACTTTTGAAATGACATTAGCCTTGGGTCATTCATTAGCATCAAATTTAAATATAAACATAACATAAATTACTAAAACACAGTGCTAATAGAATCTTCAAACAGCTAAGAAAACTAAGAAACATTTCAGTCATTTTTAAATGGAGTCAGTCACTCGCTGAGTATTTTAGACATACAAAATAATTACTATTGTGTATCAATATTAGCTATGGCCTAACTAGAAAAAATATTAAGTCTTAACAATTCTCACAACCATACAATAAGGTGGATATATTAATTTTAAACTACACTGAGCTATTCTTTCTTACTGAAGTGAAACTTTTAGAACATAACTAAATAGAAAAAATAATATTCACTTTTGAAATCAGCATCAAATTTAAATATAAACATAACATAAAATATTAAAACACAGTGCTAATAGAATCTTCAAACAGCTAAGAAAACTAAGGAACATCACAGTCATTTTTAAATGGAGTCAGTCACTCGCTCAGTATTTTAGAAATACAAAATACTTTGTACTTGCTTTTTTTTACTAATAAATACTTTAACATGAGTATATAACACTTTCATAGAAGACTAATGAGATCTTTAAAATACTTTGCTATACTATGCTATATATATTTTTAGAATATCAAAATGGCAATGGCCTAACTAGATAAAATAATAAGTCTTATAGTTTGAATTTTATAGCTTGATCAATGACAGATGTCTTTGGGTGGATTTATTGTAGAAATGCTTATCTTTTTTATAGCGTTAAGTAAGGGACGAAGCTATATACAGCGCATATAGCTCTGTCCCTTACTCTACGCCATGAACAAGATAAGCAATCCTACAATAAATCCACCCAAAGACATCTGTTATCGATCAAGCTATAAAATTCAAACTATAACGATTCCCACAACCATACAATAAGAATAAGGTAGATATTTACTTCCTTACTGAAGTAACACTGTTAAAATATATTAAATATCACAATTAATATTCACTTATTCAAATTAGCCTTTTCAACTAATTTATAATTAGCATTGAGGAACACAATGTAATCAAGGTTTTTTGGCAGGAGACGATTGCGTCGTAAATTTGTAATTTGCCCAGTTTTGGAGAAGACTCTCTCAGAGGGGACTGATGAAGCAGGTATGCATGAATACTTCAGGTGTAGGCGGTATAAATCAGGCATAATTGTTTTCATTTCTTTCCAGTAGCTGAATGGATTTTTGTGTCGTTCCAGAAGTGGAAACTCTAAGTATTGACGCAGCGCGATAATCACATCAAAAGCATTACTAGACGATTCTATTAAACTGCTTCTTTTTAGTTCGAAGTGGTCCCATATGGACACTTTTGCTGGTACTGTTTCTGTTGATGAACTGTGAGCTTCCATTTCATCATTTGATAGCTGTGGCCTTACCTCTGCGGTTGCTGCAGGTTCTGGGGCTGATCTTAATCTTGAGATGTTTGATAGCTCATCTTTGATACTTCTTTGTGCCGTAGAAGCATTATCTTCTGATCCAAAAGCTATCTTTTTGAACCTGGGATCCAAGAGGCATGCATTTGCAACATGCCTTTTTGATTCTAGTGTTCCCAATCTTCGTTGCACTGTTTCTATCAGTTTTGACACTAATTCATTTCCCGTAGCTGTCACTGGTTTCAGTTGTTGCAAATTATATTGAAGGCCCCGAACCAAAGGAATCACCAATGACAATGTAGGGTATTGTTCTCCTGATAACTGTTCAGTTATCTCTTCAATATTACGAAGGATGGAAATGCAATCTGCTATCATTTTCCAGTCATTATTATTATCTAAGTTTTCTGGTGGGTTATTGAGCTCAGCCAATGCCAGAGTCAAGGCTTGTCTTATTTCATGAAGTCTGCGGAACATAATGCATATGGAGTTCCACCTTGTCTCAACATCTTGTTTTACTTTCAGAATCGGTAAATGTAGCTGCATCTGGATATTTTTTAAGATTTCTGAAGCCTTAACGCTTTGACGGAAATGACTTACAAGTTTTCTGCATTTTTTTATAAGGTCTTGCAAAATGGGATCTGAGTTCAAGGACTCCTTCACACACAAATTCAGGGTATGTGCAACACACGGGTGGTAATGTTTTAGCAACCTTTGATTTATGGCATTTTTCATGTTGTGTGCATTGTCCGATACAACAATCACTATTTTGTCCAATATTTCAAACTCATTGAAGATTTGTTGCAGTTTTTGGGAAATATTTTCTGCTGTGTGACTTTCTGGTATCTCTCGGGTGGCCAGCACACATGCATATAATTCATCATCATGAATGAAGTGGGTGGTGATGGTGATATAGGCCTTGTTACTATCTGAGGTCCATATATCTGTAGTTGCAGCAATGTATTGGACAGTTTCCAATATGTTTTTCAGTTCAGCACATGTCCTAGAATACTGCTCCGGTAGTAGAACTTTTGAGAGTACTTTTCTACTTGGCGGCTGGTAAAGAGGTGTGTTCCTGAAAGAAGAAGAATTATGAAACTTTTTTTGCGTATTATAGTTAACATTTGGTCTTAAATTCAATTCAATTTCAGTTTCACATGATATAACCATAAATAGATTCCTATGTAAATGATATATTTATTTACACAAACATAGTTAGGTATTCATTACCTGTTTAAGAGTTCGCACTGTAGAACTTCCACAAACTCAAGAAACCCTTTGTCCTCTACGAAACATAAAGGTTGGTGGTCCGTGAAAGCCATTTTCAAAACGGCATTGTCAATGCGTTTGATTTGAGCTGGCTTTAGCTCAGATACTGAATTTACTATAAGTTTGGTTTGCCTTTCTTTTTTTTGTGGAACAGGATCAGCATCTGAAGAACTCGATGTACTGGGTGCTGCGGGGGCTGGGTCCTCTAGTATATTGTGGAGGCGTTTAAGGTGCTCCCTTAGGTTGGTGGTATTACCACAGAGTTTAATGACTTTTTTGCAAATTTTGCATGTCGCTTCGTTTCTGTCTTTATCATAGTGTGTCCAAACAAAGGACACACTTCTATAGCGTTTCATGATAAATTATTTTATATCAGCTTGTAAACAAACAACACATCTCACAAGAAGAAAAGACAGACGACCGACAACAAACAATATTAGTTATCATAACAAACTGATGATGACAGTTTTTTTTTGAGATTGCGTTCATAGATCAATCGTAGTCATAGATTAGGCGTTTTGTTTCATTGTACCATTCATACTCCCGCCGGCTCGGCGCACCGGCCGGCACCGGTTTGGTGAGTTAGAAAGGGGGTAAATAGGACTAAAGCTCACGGTGATTAAGTGCCGGTGCCGGTGCGCCGAGCCGGCGGGCGTATGGAAAATCCGGAAAACCTCTATTCGGTAGATATATTTTGAGAAACACCTTTTCTCAAAATCCGGTTAATAGAGCTTAAAAAAAACTCGATTATTTTTAATAATCGATTACATAATCGATTATGATTTTCGTAATCGATCATGGTCGATTATTTTGATAATCGATTAATCGATTATTTATAATCGATTAGGAACATCACTAGTAGTCACCGGGCGACCGCAGTGACGAATTCATTTCCGTTGTTTTTCGAAAATGCCGACCTGTGCAATACTCACGTGCACAAATAGAAGCGAGATTGTGAACTCCAAGAACGCCGGTGTCACATATCACTTGTAAGTCTCATTCCAACTATTATTTCTTCTTAAAACACAAGAAATAAACATTATTACGAAAATAAATCATTCGCGGAAAATTCGTCACGAATTGACATTAAAGTGACAATGTCATGTTGTTCCCGCTTAGTTTACTATACATTGCTTGTTTTGTATCTTAATTTCACTACGTATTGCCAAGCTAACACGCAATGAATATTTCACACTTATCTAAGTACGAAAGCAAAGATGCATCGTGATACGGAGGCGAACTGTTACACGCACACAGAGACGACATATAGTGATGGGGATAGTGATAGAATTATGTTTTTGAATCGATAGATTTTATCATTCCGCAATTACTAATATAGTTATGTAATAATATAGTTATTTTATTGCTCATAATACGTAAAACAATGATTGCCAAACAGGCAGTTTAGATTTTAAGTTTGTTTAAAACCTCGCCCGACGAAGGATAATGGGGTGTTATAAGTATTGATCGGAAATTCCGATGCTTTCAGTCAGGTCCGAAGAGTTCAAAGTTATTCTACCTTCAGAAACCTCTGCCTCTCTTTCTAGCTGTAAGGATTCTGTTGAAAAAAAAGAAGAGAGGCAAAGGGGTCTCGTATGTCGTATAAATATGTCGTATTTACAAACAATTTACTATTTTATTTATAGAACCCGGCATTGTATACGACTGTCTATACCAGTGTCTATAAATTATAATCGATCGATGATACTCGCTGTCCTTGCATTGTCCCAACACTAGCTCGACTAGCTAGTATACCTGCGGTAGTGTGGGTGTGTTCGGACGATAGGTGCATGACATTGCACTGACCAATAAAAGCGGAGGGATTGATGTACGAGTGGTGTAAATGTATGCGTGTTCTTATTTTTCGGCGACACTGGTTCCGATACAAGCTTAGGGCCTATCTCTCGATATCTGGGGAGTCGAAGAAGGCCCTCAAAGGTTCGGGCATCTTTATAACCGAGTTCCTGACGAAGTCTCTTCTGAAGAACTCTTCGGCGTCAACAACTCGTGGACATCCGATGGTCGAATCTTTCTTCAGCAGCCGAACAAGACTCGCCAGAAGAACGAGTGTTGGGCGGTGTTGCGGCCGCTCCTGAACAAGTTCCCCAGTAAGGAGGCCTCACAGACAGCCGACAAGGGGAAGACACCTGTTGCAGTTTCTTCGACAAGTTCTCTCAAGCTCGGCCTGCCAAGGTTTGTGAAGTGAGGTTAGGCGAGATGTAATATGATATGATCGGTCGAATTGCGAACTCCATTCGTCGGCTTCTGCATATACTTAACTCATCTTTTTTTTTGTATTTTACTGTTGTTTCATGTTTTGTGAGGTAGATTGACTTTACATGTATAACTTTTGTTTCTTATTCTTCTTTACTTTTAATGGCGGTCTAACAACAAGTTAATATCGCCAATGTCAAGTATCATCTCTCTTTTTTTCCCCTTTTGTTTTTAAAAGCTTCATCTTCCATCCAAGTTTCAGTAATGGCACGCAAATATTGCAGTTGGTCGGTTAGGGGAAGATTGACTCAGAACAACAAAATGCAATACTTAAATGTAACAACCTGTGGCATGTATATATATAAATAGGTATATACATAGTCAGGTCATAAGTTCTGTCACATGTGCAATATGAAATAATTTAGACATGTTTATTATTTATGTAAACATTTATATAGCAAAATGAACTTAATAAAACATAGATTCTTATGGTAATAAAGTTTATTCAAAATGACCCCCGCGATTTTGAATACAGGCCTTTATTCTGCGCGGCCAGTCGTCTATCGCAGCACGAACGAGGTCCATGTCAATATCGGCGGCTGCCTTAATCAAGGATGCCTTGAGTGACTTCAAATCAGGATGAGGCTTTGAGCAGGCCTTTTCCTCCAAGTGTTGCCACATCTTGTAATCTAACGGACTCAAATCTGGACTGGAGGAGGGCCAGTCTTCGTGCCGGATGAAGTCGATTTCACGCGCCGCCAGCCAGTCTTGTGTGCTTTTCGCTCTATGAGCTGGCGCAGAATCTTGTTGGAATACCCAGTGCCTGTTATTAAACATGGTATGAGAAACAGGTTCCACAAGGTTCTTGAGGACTGTATTTTGATAAACAACTGCAGGTGTACGCACACTGCTGTGTGCGTACACCTTATCATTTTGTTTGTTGTAGCTCTCTTCCACGGTGAAAAATTTTTCATCCGAAAAAAGAATTTCCCGATGCTTTTTTCCCGCGTACCGCTTCAACAAAGCGCGGCATCTCTTTAGTCTCAGGTCCATTAAACGAGCGTCCAAACGATGTCCTGTTTTTCTTCGATATGCCCTAAGCCCTAAGTCTTCATTTAACACCCTTTTCACCGTGGTCCTGCTTAACCCCATCTGAAGGGCCAACAGTTTCTGCTTACGTATGGAATTTCTTTGAATCTTCGCGCCTTCACAGCTTTTATCACTGCTGGAGTCCTAACAGAGCGAGGGCGACCACTTCTTGACCTGTCATCTACACTAGAGTCTTCATTGTATCGTTTTATGGTACGATAAACGAATCTTTTGTTTATATACAAATTTTTCAGCAAGTTGAAAATCTGAATTGGCGCGTAACCGCAACGATGCAACGCAATAACTGCGACACGGTTTTCTTTAAGTGTCCACTCCATATTTAAAAATGAGGAAAATTCTAAAAAGTACACATTTTTATTTTCATGAAAAATTCGAAATTCGAATTCAATAAACTTTTTTGTGGCCAGCGTTCTAAATTCAAAAGTTTTTATTGTGTGACAGAACTTATGACCTGACTGTGTATATATAAATTATGAAGTTACAGTTTGATTTTGTTAGTTTAAATAAATTTACACAAGATTTTAATAAGTGGGGAAGTGACAAACAACAGCAAGGATTTAAAGTTGATGGGTCTAGGAATTTTGGGAGGAAGGAGATTATACAGGGATGAATTTAATTTACAGCATTCAAAAAATATGTGATCCGGGGTTCCCTCTGCAAGCCCGCACTCACATAGGGAGTGGTCCCTGACCTTTTGTTTGTTTCCATTGACAAATGTATCTCATGTCATGTCATTTGTCACAACCTTCCGTCCGGTGCTGACATTTTACTTTTATATATTTCATAGCGGTGTTCCGATTCTTGCTAACGATATTCATTGCATAACGTAACGAGAACGTGCATGTTATATCATATTATCTATTCTCTCTTGATTTAATCTCGCGTATGTGTTTTTCTATTAATGTAAATTTAATGTGGTTAGTTAATATATTCCTTTCAGCACTCCTGTGTAGGGCTCAGTCTGAAAACGTACCTATCTCAAAATGCACCCCATGCGAAAGACGTGGCAGAAGGCACCTTTCTCAAAATGCACCTATCCCAAATAGCTGCATTTTGCGAAAGGTGCGTTTTAGGATAGGTGCATTTTGCAAAAAAAAACTATTCCTTGCGGTACATTTTGAGATAGGTACATTATGGGCCGGAAGGCTGTGTAGTTGGGGTCTAGGTCGGTATTTATTTAGTGTTATTGTTTAGGTTACTTTCTTTAGTTTGCGTTAGTATATTTTTTATATACTTATTTAGGTATTTTATATGTGGATAGTTTATAAGTGCGGAGAGTGATAATTACTTTGTGGAGGAACCACTATCCGATAAACTTACCGCTGTTTTTGGTAGCCTGGGCAACAATTTAAATATTGTTCATATCAACGCCCAGTTCTCTAGTTATCCGGACATACTCGAGGCGTTCAGTAGCAAACATGTGGATGGCATTATTGTATCTGAATCCTTTCTCAAGCCGACTTTACCATCCACTATGTACTCGCTGCCTGGGTTCCAGCTCTATCGGAACGACAGAATTGGGAATGCGGATGGCGGCGTAGCCATTAACCTTCACTCGGATATTCCTTGCAGAGTTGTAAGTGTCTCGCCGAGTTAGTACTCCGAATCTGCACAACATCTTTTTCATGAAATCTGTCTTCAGCATTATAAAGTTCTATTAGGCGTTCTCTGTAGTCCCTCACTCCGTATTGATTATTTCGACTCTTTCAAGTCTTTGCTCAATCAGCTGACTCCTCTTTACAATGATACCCTCATTCTTGGTGATTTTAATACATGTATTGTCAAAAATGATTCCCGCTCTACTAAACTCCAATCCATTGTAAATTCTTTCAATTTACATATTCTTCCTCTCAACACAACTCATTTTCAACCACACTCCACTCCTTCCCTCCTTGATCTCATGATCGTCTCGAGTTTGGAATAGGTTGCGACCCATGGACAGTTTAAAGCGTCCCGGAGACGATCAATTCTGCTTGACAAGCATGCTTGATTCAAGCAAAATTGACCGTTTACCATCAAGCATTCTGCGGCTTGACGGAGATTGACAGAAAATTTGATTGACGGGGCTGATTGATGCGCGTGCTTGATGGCCCATCAAGCGCCTTGACGAGTTTCGTTCATTTGTGGGCGCAACGTTGAAGATGGCGGACGAAAATGAAGTAGACGTGCCCTTGACAAACGCCGGCATCGGCATAATAACCGAGCGAGACTTTGTTTTTTGCTAATATCTTTATACAAGGATTTCCCCTCACTTTGGAAATCCAAAACTAACGAGTATGCAAATAAAAATAAAAGAGCTACTTATTACTTTGGCAAACATCGCTAAGGCGCTGCAGATATATAAACCCAACTAAGTGACCAAGTACCGTAGAGTTATCGAGAGCTTGACTAGCGGGAATAGCTTGTCGCATATTGGTATCTTGCTTTTAAATTTTGGGTCGAATCAACTCCATCAAAAGCGTTGGAAATCATTTTTATGCACAAGAGTACACGCCTTTCTTGGCAGCGATCGGTAGGCAACTGTAACGTGCGCACTTGATGCAGATCGGTAGGCGACTGTGTCGTGCGGCTTGATGGGCCCCTCAAGCGACCCATTCAATTAAAATTGATATCAAGCATGCTTGTCAAGCAAGATTGATCAGACGATCAATCTTGCCGGGACCCTTAACTCTCCTTTTTCCTTTTGGACCTGCATTATCTCTCGTATAAGATAAACCCGCCCAAGAGCAGAGCAAAATTTATCCATATTCGTAGCTTCAAGGGTATTGATACTGATTCCCTTAAATCTGATGCCGCGTCGATCGACTGGTCACCTGTTATCTCCAGTGAGACTGTAGATGACAAGATCCACTATTTCAACGCAATGATTCTGAGACTGTTCGACAAGCATGTACTGGTTAAGAAGGTCAAGGTAAACAACTTCCAGCACCCAAGCTCACTGACGCTATAGCGCTTGGTGGCTAAACGGAATAGGGCCAAAAGCCAGCACAAAAAGGAGCCTTCAGCCAAGCAACTTGCGCTTTTCAAATGCCTTCGAAACCGATGTAACCGCATGTGTCGACGAAACGCGTCATGTGAAAGATGTGGAATTTCTCAAGTCGGTTGGTGTCGAAGTCTCAGACCGGTGTCAACAAATCCATTATCCTATTGGTCACTTTTCAGCCTCTACAAAATACCTGGTCCTGTCCGAACGGGCGGCGCGGCGTGACGCGGTGGCTGCGCTTGCGCCACGTGCCCCAGTACGGCGGGCGGCGGTTCTCGTGGAAGCTCAGCAGTTTGGGGCGCAGTCGCTCGCGCGCCGACTCGCACGCGATCACGCCGACGCCGGCTAGGGGGGCCAGCGAGTCTTCTGGAAGGGAATTAACTTGCTGAATGTGGCGGTCCCACTTACAATGTGATTTGAAACACCCCAACACAATAAATGTAACTTTAAGTCTAACATTTGGGTGACTTCTTTCCTTGCTGATAACTTTCGAACCAGTAACCCGATTTTAATAAAACATGGCTATGCCATCTAAAGTAGCATTTATCTAGTATGCAATCATAGTTCTTTTTCTTTCAGCCTTCTGAGTTATGACAGAGTCCTAAGCCCCTAAGAACTATTGTAGGGAAGTGTACTAACATTTACAGAAAACCGCATTAAAATCCGTCCACCCGTTTGAAATACAGAAGCTTCAAACTTATAACAGTGTTCTTTTTTCATGGGGGGTTGCTCAACAATAACAGACCTAGATAATGATGAGGTGTGTGATGTGCTACTCACGGGCGTGTGATTAATGGTCCTCTCTTGTGACAATTTTAAAATTTGAACCCGGGATCGCTAGTATGTAGCATGGAATGAAGTATACATTGGCAAAGGTATCTCAAATATGTGTTGGATTGGTATGTATGTATGTTCATTTGTTCCACTAGAACATCTAAACTACTATCAGAATTTGACAAATGTGGCATCCTTAGCAGTGTCGTGATCGTCCACTGGTTACAGGCTATGTGATTTATAATACATTCAGTATGGCGCTGTCTAAAGGGTATAAAGTACTGGATTTATAAAAAGTTTTTAACCGTCTCTGGAGTACCAAATAAAAGTGTAATAAGCACATTCCAAAATATATATATATAAACAGCTCTTGCCTGTTGCTTTGCTTGCATTTAACTAATCATTAAAAGCGTTGTATTCATCGCCCAGTGGCTATAGGTTTCATACTCTTTTGAGGGTGATGTTTTAGTAGTCAGGTTTTAGTTTTTTAAGTTATTTTCTTGTTTTGGGTTAGTGTTTAAGCAATCCTCACTTACCAACTAAAATGACATCATCATCCTTATCCTCCAAAGGCCAAGTCTTGCCACTTGACAACAGTTGACAATCAGTGTTTTTAAGACTTTTAACATACAAATCCTTCTCTGCTGCTTCTTGAGATACCAAGAATTTTTCTAATACACCCTTCTTTTCTTCAGTGAGTATATGTCTCACAGTTGGGGCTAGTCGCATATCTGCTTTGAGTGAGAAGCTTGAAAGCATGTTGTTTTGTATCGCCGGACCAATGACTTGGTCTTTTTCTACCTTCTGTTTGGGAACAAAGAAATTAACAAATGCTTCTGCTGCCTTTTTCTTCTTCATGTCCTGTTCAATTTTTTCGAGGTCTAAAGCTTCTTGTTTTTTTCGTTTTTCCTCCTCTCTTGCCTCTTTTTCTTTCCTTCTCTGTTCCTCTTTCTCTTCGCGTTCCTTCTTTTTGGATTCTTCCTTCTCTTCCCTCAGTCCTAGAAATAGAAGCAATATAGGCTTAACGGTAATGGCAATTTGCTAGCAAGAAAACACATAAGTATTTTAGAAGATGACTAGGGATATCAGTTTGTGTTTAAATATGATGTCAGAGCTTAACAACCATAGCATGGATGGAGCAAACACAATTTAAGCTAGAACTGCTAAAAAGGGGATAATAACATTCAACTAACTACAGCCGCGGAGAATTATCAGCTATCTGACTAAGAATACAAACTCTTTTCAACTTCTTTCTGCCTCTCCTTCTCTTCTTTTTCTTTCCTTCTCTGCTCATCTTTCTCTTCTCTCTCTTTCTTTTTAGCTTCCTCTTTTTCCTCACGTTCCTTCTTCTTTTGATTTTCTTTCTCTTTTCTCACTTGATCTCTCTCTTCCTTCTCCAGTTGCCGTTTCTTCTCACGTTCCTGCTTTTCTTTTTCCTTTTCATCTCTCTTTTTTGCAGATTCTAGTTTTCTTTGGAGCTGAAAAATGCAAGAGTTAGGTAAAAAAATCAAATTTCTGCAGGTTAAACCTATTTACACGGGTGATTAACTAAATATATGTACAGAATGTTGTTTTGTAAAGTTATGCCCAACTCAGTCATGATAGTTTAATTATCGCTTGTAACTAAAAATAGGTTTTATTCATCCCTCGCATAATTTTGATTCACAAATTGCAGTGTTCAATTTGTCCTGTCATGCCCGGCAGGTCCACGAAGCGCGCGCCGAGTGACCGATATTGTGAGCGCGGTAGCAAATGATAGAAGTAAGAGCACAATTTGATCATTTTTAGTAATTTTTCGCTGAAATTACTTTTTTCTTGCTTCAGTGTCATGTTAATCCCTGAAACCCCACCACACCAGTAGGTGTAGGGTAGGGTGGGACTGTATCATACCACCATCGTTAACAAATGTTTTGTTGTTTATCTTAAAAATACTTTAAATATGATAAACCTGAATTTGTCCTAATGCATGCAAATAAAACTTAACCCGGCGAGAATGAGAAGGGGTCAATATTACCCTGCTAATTTTTAAATGTTTGCAGTGTTTTGTCACGTGGTCATATGTTATTGGTTGTCTCAATAGCTGTTGCTAATGAGTCCCCCTACCTGCCGTTTAACGCTCTTCAGTAGGCCGGTGCCCGAGAAACGAGCTACACGTACGCAAACGCAGGACAGGGTAAATAAGACCCTACATCGTACGCGACGTAGTACTTTTGTGTCATTTTCCTTCATTGTTTTTATTGGTTTATTATTGTTTTTTAGGTGACATTGCTGAATATCTCTGCAATAAACGCAAATATTGTTCATAAATCAAACACAGAAAAAATCCAAGAGACGGAATTACATTAAAGCATTAGCGTTAAACACTTGAGCGTTCTAAAAGAAATTCCTCAATTGCCGAGCCAGCTCTGTAAAATAATAAGAGAACTTAGTGGCAAACCTGAACAAGAAACTGCTGTCAGAGTACCAGCTGTGCGAAAAAGGTGCCAAGTGTGTCCAAGGCAACGCAAAACTAACCATAACCAGGTTTGTGAATGTTGTCATAAATACATTTGTGTGGAGCCCACTGTTACCTACTGCCAAGAATGTAGCACATCAATGGATGAAGAATTAGTTTACAAGACTGATTTTTGTAATCTCAAATGGTTTATCTCCTTCATAAGTAGCCTATAATCGTAATTAGAAAGAGAAAAACTTTATTTAGTTATATTTTTTTTTAGTTCTTAACGTAGAGTTCTACTAAGTTGATTATTTTGTAGGCATTTAGTAAAACAAATAAAACTTTAAGATTTTTACCCTAACATGTGTTTTTCTTAATGCTTAAACCTTAAAATAATATATTGTCTAGGTGTTCAAACATAAAACTTTAACATAAACAACAAAAATACATATATTTTTTTAAAATGAAATATAGGGTCATAATGATCCTCCTCATCCTCGGCATTCGATTTTTCACCACATCCTCGCCGGGTTAATCATTTATAAATTCATATGGGATGGTATTAACACCCGGTATGCAATATTTGGAAAACAAAACCTGTAAGCCTATGGTGGTATGGTTCAGTGCGACCTTACCCCCAGGGGTACAGTGGGTCTTTCATGGTGTAAATAACCACCCTTGAATAGGGTGTTACTTTACAAAACAACAATATATGCTACTGTTTATTTAGTTACTTGTATACTTGCAGTAGTCTGCTAATAGGAACCTAGATTTAATTAAATGTACGCTACTGTTTATTATTATTATTATTATTATTATTATTATTATTATTACTATTATTATTATTATTATTATTATTCTTGCAGTAGGACTGGCGCTAGCATGGACAAATAAAGCCAGAGGACTGACAACGTCAAATAGAAAAATGTACCCTGCTAGAAAGCGAAAATCCTGTATTATTTCTAGATGTCGCTGTACCACGCAATAAATTCTGGGTACTTAGGGTGACGGCGTAGTATAATCCATAGTAATATCGACGAAGAATCAGAGATGGCGTAAGCGTTAGCCTTGTTTCTTCTTAGGAAATTAACGCTTATACCGCCATCTTTCCTAAATTAAGCGTGCCACCACTATACTACCTATACTAGAAAGAACTTTTGAACTAGTAGCTCTATCTAGCAATATACATTTAAACTAAAAATCGAATTACGATTCAAAGTACTACGGTTGTTTTCGTCTAGTTTTATTCTTCCATGGCGCTAGGCGTTTATTGAACATTCCAAAACTACCTAAGGAACCTAAAGGATTTAATTAAAAGTATGCATATAGATATTCTAGTGACATGACAACTCTGTGATATTGTCGTTGAGGCTTTGCTTTCCAGGTAAGAAGTCCCAAGTTCAAATCGCAGCTGGGGAGAAAAAACCCCAATTCTTGGATGTTTACATGTTTGTGACATGGCTGTTTATGGTTCCTAGTGGGGCCAGAAGCAATCAATGTGCCTGTATATAAATGTTTGTTTGTTAAAACATATACTAAGACTAGTATTTGGAAAAATTATTATCACTCAAATTAATTTAAAACACAAATCACGCTAATAAAATGGAAACATAACAATAAATGGGATGATCTTATAAAAGCATGCATCCAGCAGAGCTTCATGTGATCAAGTTACA
Source organism: Argyresthia goedartella (assembly GCA_949825045.1). Lineage (NCBI taxonomy): Eukaryota > Metazoa > Arthropoda > Insecta > Lepidoptera > Argyresthiidae > Argyresthia > Argyresthia goedartella. The sequence goes on from OX463823.1 coordinate 16,219,740, forward strand.
AAGATGTTAATGGCCTTCAATTCAACTTACCTGTTTTGGAGTCAATGACTTATTTAATGTCTCATCTTGACTGTTTGTGACTGACGAACTTCTGGTTTGTTTTGGTGTTGACGGGGCCGATGTGATGGACTCATCAAGCTTTGAACTTGAAGTTGATGCATCCAAACTAGATTTGTCTGTCTCATCCGTTTTTGAGTTTGGTTTTCTTAACTTCCTCTTTGGAGTCACAAGATTTATGTTTGATGGTAATACAATTTTCGGTTTGTTGTTGTTTTCATGTACATCACTGGCAGAATTTGGTGGTGTAGAATCTGATGAGTCATTTGAATTATTGTGGTTGATGATATTTGGGATATCTTCTTTGTTCTGAGATTCTGTGGCTGTTGGTGTCTTTCCTGTGGGTTCCTCAATTATGTTTATTGGTGAAGGTTTCTCTTTGTTATACTTATCAAGGTCACTTTCATCTACCTCCATAGGTTCATCTTCTTGTTCTTTAGCTGGGTCCATCTCGTCACTTGATATGGTGGTCAGTTCACAGATTGGTTCAATGCATACCTCGGTTTCTGAACTTTTCTCACTATTTTTCCTTTTCTTCTGTGGCTTGGACTTGTTAAGTTTCTTCTTCATAGCCGTGTCGACCAGTTTGACGAATGGGTTGGGCAACTTGGCCGCTTTTTCGCCTTTCTCGCCATCATTGCTATCATCACTGATAACAATAAGATCTTTCACAACATCGTTTTCCTTGGATAGTCGACCAACTTTTGCAGCGACGTCGTTGTCTTGAGCTGAAAGCTTCCTCTTCCTCGTCTGTGGCGAAGCAGGGGCCGGTGAAACATCGCTCAGAATCTTAAATGGTAGACGGGCTTGCTTTAGTTTCTTTTGAGATGGACTCACGTCGACTGCAGCCTCCAGAGCTTTCCTTGATTTCATTTTATCAATGTTCTAGGTCGTATAGGCGCTTTGCAATGTAAAGGCAAAACTGTTAAACACCTACGTTTAATAGGCACTAATCAACACAAAAATTAGTTATACTGCATTGTGTTCGTCCACGAGATGATGAACTTTGTTTTTTGACAGATACCGGGAAAACACGCGGGAATTTTGACATTTGGTTGCATGCGTTTAAAACACAGGTCTAGAAACATATTCCCGCGTGGACGCGTCAGATTGACATCCTGTTTGTTTATTCCTGAAAATAAGAAATTTTACTGCTGACTTTGAAAAGTGTTTAATGCTTTTTATTACATACAATTAATAACATTTTAAAGGGTATTTTGATGATGTATAGGTATTTATGAGGTTGAGGATGTTTGATGGCGAATAATAATATTATGCAAACAAGCTTAGTTTTTGAGCGGGTGCATCCATTCAAATAGTTGTCGTTCACTTACACGCCAGCAAATAAACATATTATTTAACAAAGATAAAACGGAATGCGAGAACAAAACAATCAATAGCTATGTCCACATTGTGCATTTTCATCTTCCACTTTCGTCTTCATCTTTCCATTTAACTTTCGTTTGTCGCTTTCAATAATTGAATGCCTTAACCTCTCCTTTCCCGGGAGTTCGAGACGTCAAAAACGACAAATACCGGAGTGTTTTTGAGCGTGCGGGCTGCGCGGCACTTGACTAATATATCAAGTGATTCTGTTGGAATGGTAACACTTAGAATTATGGGAGTTGTATATCTGAGTAGCTAATGAAACCCTCTTTTACACAATGTGTAGAAAATGTCACTGTGACCTTAGTTTATTTTTGTACTGGCATGAGAAACACAGACTTCTATGAAAATGCTCCCTCTCGACACAAATCTAGCCGACATCAGAAAATTATCAACAACATGTACATGTTGTTTGATACCTACGTAATCTACACAAAATAACCTTTTCAAAACAATAAAAACATTAGGGTGTTCTTATAGAAACTTTCGAATATTTCAGCGTTTCAAATTTTCATAAAATACGGAAAGTAAACTGACGCATCGCGCGAATTATGCAAATCTTGTGAAATTATTTGTGAAGAGACTAGACTACCTAGCGTTATATTTCTTAGTTCCTAGGATAGGTAATTTATTCAATAAGAGGAAAACAAGTGGTATTTGCCACTAAATCATAAATGATAAGTGTGAGGACGCCATATCTCGCAAGGAAAGTATAAAATAGGTAGAAATCAACACTTTGTACTATTATTGAATTTATAGGCAATAGGTGATACTTATCATTCTAGAATTAGTGGTTCTAAGTAGAAGACAAACTAGGCTTTCTAACAGTGTATCGTACTATGTACCTTTTTATACAAAAATAATTCAAAATCATGCATGTTATTTCGTGTCACGGTGTGTTGTTTCTGGGCTTTCTCAAGGTCTCGGCAGGTGTACGATATGCGTTTATACAGAGTGTGCAAAGATGGAACGAAGAAAATGTTTCGCCGTGATTTGATTCTAGGTAAAATAGCTAAACTGGTGTTTCGTTCGTGTAGGTATGGTGTAAGTTTGAGTTAACTAGTATTTAGTTGTTATGTGTATATGAAGTGTTTCCACGCGGCTCCGTTCACGCGCAAGTACAGATACCTACTGTTCTTACAAAGTTTAATATTGTGTAATATTGTGTTAACTAGTGTTATGCGAGATCAGATATGTACTTTTGACAATTTAGTGTAAGATTACACAAATTTGTAAAAAATAAACAATTATTTGAAATGTGTAATTAGTAATTAGCTACCACCTACCTAATGTGTAATTGTGTAATTAGGTTTTGGAAAAATAAAAAAGAACAAAAATTTATATAGTTATATATTCACATTCTTTATTGCCCTGTGCATAAAAATGTACTTAAAAGAAATTTTATAACAACAGGCGAGCTTATCTCTAAAAAGATATTTCTTCCAGCAAAATTTATATAGTTATATATTCATATTCTTTACTGCCCTGTGCATAAAAATGTACTTAAAAGAAATTTTATAACAACAGGCGAGCTTATCTCTAAAAAGATATTTCTTCCAGCAAACCTGGGCGAGACATAATTGTTTAAAAAACAGGACAGTACTAATGCACAATGAAACTGTATACATTATATTTACACACACACGAGTACACAATTATGGAAAAGTAGTAAACAGTAAGTAAGTAGGTAAACAATTCTATACAAGTTCTTAGATAGTTGTTTGACTGATATTTGTAACTTTTACCGTATAAAAAATGGAATAAAGTACACAATTACGGAAAAATGAAAAAGAATTTTGTTGCAACTGTTAAAGTAAACAATTTCTATACAAGTTATAAGATAGTTAGGTAGTTGGCCACAAATAGAAATTGTTATTTACACAAACGCATAAATATTAGACACATAAAAATTCCACACAAAAAGATAGAAACATTGCAACTGTTAAAGTAAACAATTTCTATACAAGTTATAAGATAGTTAGGTAGTTGGCCACAAATAGAAATTGTTATTTACACAAACACATAAACATTAGACACATACACACATAAAAATTACACACAAAAAGATAGAAACATCCGGATCGCTAACGCTATGAAGGAGGAGAATTACAATCACACACTGATGGCTGATTTAGATGTGTCTAGCAAGACATAAATGCCCTCAGGAGTCATTGAGCGATTTTATCTCAGCAGGGACGTGTGCCCTTTTGCGATTCATCGTCCCAATGACATCAGTAGCACGGGATTTGAGGTACCTCGTCAAGGGCATTTGGTTATATCAATTGTCCATGAAAGCGATTGCGACTCATCAACTTCCTGAAGGCAGGCATTCCCAACACACCAGTCTTCCACCAGTTTGATGCTGCAACGTGGAAGTTATATGATATGGCATATTTTAGTAGTTTTAGTTACCCACTCAAGCAAGCGATACACCCGACCGAAACCGGTCCAAAGCGAGGTGTGCGTAGTTTTAAAACCCCTATTACAGAGACATATTAACCAGCCATCAGTACACAGTCAGATATCAGTCAGTAGGCATGCTAGAATAAGAGGAAAGCTAACATTACAACAATACCGTTTCGAGCTTCTTGCACAATTTAAAGTTACATAACACTTTCAATGGAAGACGAAGAAGAACAGATAAACTGTAGAAACGAGAATGGGTACCCATAACATTAAAAGTGCTATGGCCCCAAATTGGCCAACGTGTGATACTCCAACCAACACTGTCCGAGGCAGAGTCTGACGTTGCACCTACGGCAGAAACTGTTCACGGACGTGCGCTTTCCAAGGGCCGAGCACCTGCAACATCTCCCCTGCTTCTTCTTCTTGGAATTGCTATAAGTCGGAGCAGGAATCGGGAAATGTTGCGGGTGGTTGTCCAGACGGTGGAAAGCGGTGTTGCTTGGAGGATTCTCTCGTTGCATCGGTCCCGGACAGAAGAACCGATCAACAAGCCCCTGAGCCACGCTAACCCTTGTTTCCCGGTGCGTAAGGTTCCGGAATGTTGGGTTACGCGAGAGAATGATGTATGTATTCAACAGGCTGCTGTTAAGCAGCCTGTGGAATACTTTGACATACCACTTCTTCTTACGCTTCCTCTCAATCAAGTACATGGACAGCATTTGGTCCTTACGATCCACACCGCCCATGTACTGATTGTAGTAGTTTACAAGAAGTGGCTTCACGACATCCACCCCAGCTCGGCGGCCAGGAACTTGTTCATCGGTGTGGAATGTAGAAATTGTGGTGACAAGTTTGACATCCATCCAGGAAATCAAAGTGATGTCACCACAATGTCTCGCCACCTGCTGTCCCCGCGGCAACACGCGGTCATTGAGCGATTTAATCTCAGCAGGGACGTGTGCCCTATTGCGATTCATCGTCCCAATGACATCAGTTGCACGGGATTTGAGGTACCTCGTCAAGGGCAGTTGGTTATACCAATTGTCCATGAAAAGGCAATGCCCCAAATCGAGATACCCATCCATGACTTCAAGAACGACCTTCGCGGTAACGTTGCTGAACCCATGAATGGACGTCTGGTGCATCGAAGAATCTTTACCCGCGTACAAGAGAGTCTTCAGCAAGTAACCAGTCGTTGCTTCGCACAGGTCGTAGGACTTGATCCCGAACCTGGCCGCTTTGGTGCGTATGGATTGGACCCAAGAAAGGCGTCCCTTCCATAGAAGCAACGACTCGTCCAAACTGAGTTCTCTTCGTGGCGTATACAAACTCGGAAATATATCGTTGCAATGTGTCAAAATGGGGGTAATTTTGAAGATTTTTTTGTGATACGAAGACACACCAGTAGGTTGTTCTTCGTTGTTCACAAAATGGAGAAAACGCGTGAGCATGAAGAAGCGATTGCGACTCATCAACTTCCTGAAGTTTGCCATTTCCAACATACCAGACTTCCAGTATTCATGGACATTCGTCCTCAAGCACAGCGACATATAGATCAGCACGGCAAATAATACATAAATTTCGTCGACTGTGGTCTCTCGCCAGTCGTCCAGACTGGCGGGAATATGACCTGTCTCGGATAATTTACTTATTATTTGCCATGCGTATCTATTTGTCTCGGTGACAATCATCTCAATGATTGACCGAGGCCACATTCTCAAAAAGATATCCGTAGGATCCTGGGATATAGACTGCGGGCCCGGTGAACGCAGATATGTTTCTGCTTGGCCAATGAAATTCGAAAAATCACTCGACCAAGAAAAAACATTCGCGTCCGGGCTAGCAGGCGGGCTGACAGCACGCGGGCGCACAGCGGCCGGGCTGTCAGGCGCACTGACCACAGTTTCCGCCCCAACATCCGGCAGAGATACTTCATCACCTTCCATATCGACAGCCACCTCATGCTCTCCTTGCAATTGTCCTCTCAAAAATCCGATTAATTCTTCTGCTTGAACATTCTGCATCTCGGCATACTCTCCTAGAACAGGCAGCGGGCTAACATTCAAATCAAACAAACTTTCTGGTCGCATGCATTCTATTTCCTCCGCCTCCGCTACAGCGAAACTCCGCTCTAATTTGCCCGTATCAGACGAAGTTGCAATGACCGCGTCGAAATCGTCAACGTCACTATCAGAGATATCCAGTTCACTTCCGGAGTCCTCAATGAAATGTTCATTTACAATATTTTCTATCTCACTTTCATTGAGAACCCGGGAGTGAACTGGCATTCTCGACGATGACGATGACGACCCAGGCATTGGAGCTGCAGCGCGTTTACGCGCTCCGGATGTTTCTCTAACAATATTTAATGCAGTGGTTGTTGTTGCGGTGGACACGGAGGCCGCCGTGGCTGTGGCAGCCGTGCCCAACTGTTATGAAAAAAAAAACACACGATTTTAGCAACAAATGAAACAACAGAGGGGGATTGTAAAGTTTTTTTAATTAAAAGTACTGGATCAAAATACGTACCAGCTCACTCCCACTGCGTTGCTGGAGGTTGCTGGCTGCCGGCTCCTCCCCGCTTCCCGACGTCGGCGGCCGCTGCCAGCTGCTGCCAGCTGCTGATGACTGTGAAAATAGAAAAATACATTATTGTATATGGTATGGTACTAGAAAGCATGGAAGGATAGCTGGAATAGAAGAGCAGGTGCAGGAGAAATGCACAAAGGCCCCGCTCAAATGGGCCAGCTGCAGGCAGGCCACACCCTGTTGGAGGAGAAGAATGGTATGATACCACCGGTGATCTATCTGCTTGCTAATCAGAATACCTACCACCATTTCTTCAGCCAGCGAGCGCCGGCAGCGCCTTGATGTCGACGGCTGCGGGGAGGAGTCGCCCTAGCTCCCGCTCCGGCCCAGAGAAGCTGGTTGCTTCACCATCTATAACATAAATAAAATAGGCAAATTAAATATAAACAAAATACCAGACTGGCAGTCAGTGACATTTGCAGTATAATTATTTGTGTCCTTTTAGTATAAAACTTCACATTTCCCAGGTAAATATTTAATTATACTTGGTAAAACTATATTCAGACCGTTTAGGCTGCTGAATGGAACAAATTAATGGATATGTATATATATAAATATAAAAGGAAACGAAGCAAAAACGATGCGAGTGAAATTTCAATTATTTACCTTCATCCGACCGGAGCGGGAGCGCACATACACCAGCTTCTCATCAAGCTGGGCATGGTAGTCATGATCCATTCTGAAAAAAGTAGCTAAGGCATTAGGATCAAAACGTACACTCTGTGCACTTTTACAAATTTGTGTAATTTTGCATTTTTTTGTCATTTTACACTAAATTGTCAAAAGTACATATCTGAACTTGCAGGCAAACGAATCCGCCTAAAAAGACAAGTTAACACAATATGACACAAATTTGTTATTTTTTTATTTTATTTTTATTTTTATTTTTTTTATTTTGATATTTCCACTTGGGCATCGTGTAGGGTGTCTTACGAGCATAATTTTATGTCATATGCATGTTTTCCCTAGGACCAATATTTATAGAGATATCGATATTACAAACATAATATGACGTATATCTCGAAATCGGTGAGGTGCACGAGGAAAATGTTTATAACCAAAAGTGATAGCAAAAAGCAGCACTACACGATTCCGAAGCAAAAAATAACAGTCAAAAAAAATATTTTTTAACACAATTTTTCTAAGTCGCTGGATGCTGGATTTTTCCATTGATAAAAAAAGGGGCTTCCGCCCCCTTATCGACACTGAACTCCAATCATAAAGCCGCGGAACCTTTGATATGGAAACCCCAATCATCACATCACCCCGAAACCTATGATATGGAGTTTCACCGAATATGACTGAAAACACCCGCACCCTGTAGTGAGATTCTGTCTGTGTGTGAGTAAAATGGCGTCGCGGAATGCTTATGTGTGCGGGTGAAGCATGTGAATTGGATGCCTGATCACGTTTCTGACGGAAAATCAGCAAATTGGTACATTATTTTGATAAAGAAACCTATAAAAATGGATTCCTTATAAGATTTCCAATAAGATATGTGTATTTTTTATTGAAATCTAACTGTATTTCTCATTGGAATTACAAATAGCATTGGGGGGAATCCGTCTGGTTGCATGACGTATCATGTAAATTTGCCGATTTTCTGGACATCTTGATGAATTTTACTATGATTTGTGGTTTGTTTATCGCAAATAGAGTTGTAAATATGAATAAAACAAATACTTACCTCAATTCACCAAAAAAACTACACTTTTCTCCCAATAAAATTTCACCACCAAATACGTTGGGAGCGTCCGGAAGAAAGTGATTTTCAAAACGCGGTTGAATTATTTTTTTCTACGGAAAAGCATAAACTAGCACACAGACCATAAAGTTTGTCTAATTGGGTGTCCACACATGATCGAACCGTAAAAATTGGTCCAACCGTTGGATAAAAAATACCGGTTTCAAAAATATTAGTCATCCCGCTGCTTATGCTGACAGCGGTACAGGGAGTGACCGGGGCCGCGCTGCTTATGCTGACGGCGGAAAAGGAGAGGTTAATGAATGCAAACCTTCCCTGTACTGTTATCTTTTGGTAACATGTGCGACGAAAAAAAGGAAAAAAAGGATGACTAATATTTTTGAAACCGGTATTTTTTATCCAACGGTTGGACCAATTTTTACGGTTCGATCATGTGTGGACACCCAATTAGACAAACTTTATGGTCTGTGTGCTAGTTTATGCTTTTCCGTAGAAAAAAATAATTCAACCGCGTTTTGAAAATCACTTTCTTCCGGACGCTCCCAACGTATGTGGTGGTGAAATTTTATTGAGAGAAAAGTGTGTTTTTTTTGGTGAATTGAGGTAAGTATTTGTTTTATTCATATTTACAACTCTATTTGCGATAAACAAACCACAAATCATAGTAAAATTCATCAAGATGTCCAGAAAATCGGCAAATTTACATGATACGTCATGCAACCAGACGGATTCCCCCCAATGCTATTTGTAATTCCAATGAGAAATACAGTTAGATTTCAATAAAAAATACACATATCTTATTGGAAATCTTATAAGGAATCCATTTTTATAGGTTTCTTTATCAAAATAATGTACCAATTTGCTGATTTTCCGTCAGAAACGTGATCAGGCATCCAATTCACATGCTTCACACGCACACATAAGCATTCCGCGACGCCATTTTACTCACACACAGACAGAATCTCACTACAGGGTGCGGGTGTTTTCAGTCATATTCGGTGAAACTCCATATCATAGGTTTCGGGGTGATGTGATGATTGGGGTTTCCATATCAAAGGTTCCGCGGGTTTATGATTGGAGTTCAGTGTCGATAAGGGGGCGGAAGCCCCTTTTTTTATCAATGGAAAAATCCAGCATCCAGCGACTTAGAAAAATTGTGTTAAAAATTGTGTTAAAAAATAATTTTTTTGACTGTTATTTTTTGCTTCGGAATCGTGTAGTGCTGCTTTTTGCTATCACTTTTGGTTATAAACATTTTCCTCGTGCACCTCACCGATTTCGAGATATAAGTCATATTATGTTTGTAATATCGATATCTCTATAAATATTGGTCCTAGGGAAAACATGCATATGACATAAAATTATGCTCGTAAGACACCCTACACGATGCCCAAGTGAAAATATCAAAATAAAAAAAATAAAAATAAAAATAAAATAAAAAAATAACAAATTTGTGTCATATTGTGTTAACTTGTCTTTTTAGGCGGATTCGTTTGCCTGCAAGTTCAGATATGTACTTTTGACAATTTAGTGTAAAATGACAAAAAAATGCAAAATTACACAAATTTGTAAAAGTGCACAGAGTGTACGTTTTGATCCTAATGCCTTAGCTACTTTTTTCAGAATGGATCATGACTATCATGCCCAGCTTGCGCGTCGGTCGCCGCCGGTGCGCATTCTATCCGATGAGAAGCTGGTGTATGTGCGCTCCCGCTCCGGTCGGATGAAGGTAAATAATTGAAATTTCACTCGCATCGTTTTTGCTTCGTTTCCTTTTATATTTATATATATACATATCCATTAATTTGTTCCATTCAGCAGCCTAAACGGTCTGAATATAGTTTTACCAAGTATAATTAAATATTTACCTGGGAAATGTGAAGTTTTATACTAAAAGGACACAAATAATTATACTGCAAATGTCACTGACTGCCAGTCTGGTATTTTGTTTATATTTAATTTGCCTATTTTATTTATGTTATAGATGGTGAAGCAACCAGCTTCTCTGGGCCGGAGCGGGAGCGAGGGCGACTCCTCCCCGCAGCCGTCGACATCAAGGCGCTGCCGGCATGCCTACTGACTGATATCTGACTGTGTACTGATGGCTGGTTAATATGTCTCTGTAATAGGGGTTTTAAAACTACGCACACCTCGCTTTGGACCGGTTTCGGTCGGGTGTATCGCTTGCTTGAGTGGGTAACTAAAACTACTAAAATATGCCATATCATATAACTTCCACGTTGCAGCATCAAACTGGTGGAAGACTGGTGTGTTGGGAATGCCTGCCTTCAGGAAGTTGATGAGTCGCAATCGCTTTCATGGACAATTGATATAACCAAATGCCCTTGACGAGGTACCTCAAATCCCGTGCTACTGATGTCATTGGGACGATGAATCGCAAAAGGGCACACGTCCCTGCTGAGATAAAATCGCTCAATGACTCCTGTGGGCATTTATGTCTTGCTAGACACATCTAAATCAGCCATCAGTGTGTGATTGTAATTCTCCTCCTTCATAGCGTTAGCGATCCGGATGTTTCTATCCTTTTGTGTGTAATTTTTATGTGTGTATGTGTCTAATGTTTATGTGTTTGTGTAAATAACAATTTCTATTTGTGGCCAACTACCTAACTATCTTATAACTTGTATAGAAATTGTTTACTTTAACAGTTGCAATGTTTCTAATTTTTTGTGTGGAATTTTTATGTGTCTAATATTTATGCGTTTGTGTAAATAACAATTTCTATTTGTGGCCAACTACCTAACTATCTTATAACTTGTATAGAAATTGTTTACTTTAACAGTTGCAACAAAATTCTTTTTCATTTTTCCGTAATTGTGTACTTTATTCCATTTTTTATACGGTAAAAGTTACAAATATCAGTCAAACAACTATCTAAGAACTTGTATAGAATTGTTTACCTACTTACTTACTGTTTACTACTTTTCCATAATTGTGTACTCGTGTGTGTGTAAATATAATGTATACAGTTTCATTGTGCATTAGTACTGTCCTGTTTTTTAAACAATTATGTCTCGCCCAGGTTTGCTGGAAGAAATATCTTTTTAGAGATAAGCTCGCCTGTTGTTATAAAATTTCATTTAAGTACATTTTTATGCACAGGGCAATAAAGAATATGAATATATAACTATATAAATTTGCTGGAAGAAATATCTTTTTAGAGATAAGCTCGCCTGTTGTTATAAAATTTCTTTTAAGTACATTTTTATGCACAGGGCAATAAAGAATGTGAATATATAACTATATAAATTTTTGTTCTTTTTTATTTTTCCAAAACCTAATTACACAATTACACATTAGGTAGGTGGTAGCTAATTACTAATTACACATTTCAAATAATTGTTTATTTTTTACAAATTTGTGTAATCTTACACTAAATTGTCAAAAGTACATATCTGATCTCGCATAACACTAGTTAACACAATATTACACAATATTACACTTTGTAAGAACAGTAGGTATCTGTACTTGCGCGTGAACGGAGCCGCGTGGAAACACTTCATATACACATAACAACTAAATACTAGTTAACTCAAACTTACACCATACCTACACGAACGAAACACCAGTTTAGCTATTTTACCTAGAATCAAATCACGGCGAAACATTTTCTTCGTTCCATCTTTGCACACTCTGTATAAACGCATATCGTACACCTGCCGTGACCTTGAGAAAGCCCAGAAACAACACACCCTGACACGAAATAACATGCATGATTTTGAATTATTTTTGTATGAAAAGGTACATAGTACGATACACTGTTAGAAAGCCTAGTTTGTCTTCTACTTAGAACCACTAATTCTAGAATGATAAGTATCACCTATTGCCTATAAATTCAATAATAGTACAAAGTGTTGATTTCTACCTATTTTATGCTTTCCTTGCGAGATATGGCGTCCTCACACTTATCATTTATGATTTAGTGGCAAATACCACTTGTTTTCCTCTTATTGAATAAATTACCTATCATAGGAACTAAGAAATATAACGCTAGGTAGTCTAGTCTCTTCACAAATAATTTCACAAGATTTGCATAATTCGCGCGATGCGTCAGTTTACTTTCCGTATTTTATGAAAATTTGAAACGCTGAAATATTCGAAAGTTTCTATAAGAACACCCTAATGTTTTTATTGTTTTGAAAAGGTTATTTTGTGTAGATTACGTAGGTATCAAACAACATGTACATGTTATTGATAATTTTCTGATGTCGGCTAGATTTGTGTCGAGAGGGAGCATTTTCATAGAAGTCTGTGTTTCTCATGCCAGTACAAAAATAAACTAAGGTCACAGTGACATTTTCTACACATTGTGTAAAAGAGGGTTTCATTAGCTACTCAGATATACAACTCCCATAATTCTAAGTGTTACCATTCCAACAGAATCACTTGATATATTAGTCAAGTGCCGCGCAGCCCGCACGCTCAAAAACACTCCGGTATTTGTCGTTTTTGACGTCTCGAACTCCCGGGAAAGGAGAGGTTAAGTATGAAAAGTTATTCCTTGGCTTTTTTGTGTCTTTACTGTGTAGTTTTTACAGTACCGCAGAACACATGACGGCATTATTTAGTTTCTTACGCTCGCAATCAAAATCGTCACGACTCGGCAAGCGCTTGGCACAGACAACAAGGTACTCTGCAGTGTTGCCAGTGGCAGATAGCCGAATATAACATGAGACAGCTAAAAAAGGAACATTTTCACGAGAAAAGTAACATGACCTTATATTATGTGGAAAACGACACAATACTTTATTATGCCACTTTATTAGACTAAAACTAAAAAAGTTTTCTGTCCCATTTGTTAAACGTCGAAAAAATCGTAATAGAGACGTTTTACCTGAAAATAAAACGTTTATTAAATACTTACCATATTCAGGGCCTAATTAAAAACATGAGAAGACATCCTTGATTTTCAGTGCTAAACTAGTGACGTATATCCGGTCCGTCCGTTCCCGCCCCCGGATGTTCGGTTAAGCCGCGTGGTACCTTGTTTGCGCGCGCGCCCCACCACACCACCGAGGCAGTTCGGATTGTTGAATTCGAATTTAGCTTCATTGGATCTCTCATGTCCACCAGGCAGATTTAAAAAATATTAGGCCCTGAATATGGTAAGTATTTAATAAACGTTTTATTTTCAGGTAAAACGTCTCTATTAAATATCTTGACCGATATTCAGGGCCTAATTAAAAACATGAGAGACGTGTTTGATATCGCCTGGTGTTGGTGGACGCTAATGTGATTCGTAAACATACATATTTAAATAAAAGTAGGTAAGTTTATGTTGTGACATACAGAAATAATGAATGATTCAGATATTTTGATAAACAAGTAAGTATCTATCTATAATTTATTCGGACTGATCGATGATCCCTTAGGAAGAAACAGTTTACATGTACTGTATGTAGGTTAGGTACTATGACTTATGACATTATTGTATCTGTTCTGTATTGCTTTATGTTAAGATGAGGTGATTAGTGTGGTTTAAGGAAATAAAATTAACTTGTAACTTATAAACAGGTATTATTATTCATCTTGATAGAACCTGCGTAGAAATGGTACCAAACCAGTAAATAAATTAGGTAGGTATTACTAAAATCAGCAAATATAAATCAAACTTTGGAATAAAGTATTGAACAATACATAATTCCGCCCCCTTATCGACACTCTGACCCATAATTGTCTTAATTACTCGACAGGGGAGAATAGGTTCGGAATCAATGACTCTCTTCTATCTCCAGATTTTACTTCTATTTGATAAAAATTTGGAAGGTTTTAGCAGACTTCCAGTTGCCTCGGGATAGTATGTCATCAATGGGAAAGTGTTCGATCCAGTTTTTGGATGCAACAGCTGATCTGAAACTGCCAGGCGTAGCATTGATGTTTGCATCTTGAAGTAGTTTCTTCAGCCAGCCCCCTATGATTGTACGTGCAGCAGCTTTGGGGTCGCCTGTAGTACTCACAAACAGATTATCGCACTTAGCAGCAATTCGCCTAGGTTTCCCCAACTCAATGAGGCGGCTTATCCAGTAGGTAGGATCCAGTGACTTGTCCTTATTCTTATTTAGCTTCCATCCCGATTGTTGATGGGTAATGGAGTCAGTTTTGGAGCCAAAAGATGGCCATAAGATTATGCTGTCATCTGAAATAACACAGTGTTCCTGAGTAATGGTATTTAAAGTTAAATCATGTACACGTCTACCCGAGCATAGTAGGAGTAAAGCAGCCGCTCTTTGAGAGGTGGCAAATAAACTTGATGAATTGCAGGTTCTTTTCGAAAGATGGTTTACAAGGGTGTCTATATCCCAGATGGGGGCTTTGATAGGTTTAGGCTTAGCTAACCCAATGGACTTTAGGACTTGTTTTACAAGTGTATGTGAGCTTAGCTTATTACTTTCACTGGAATCACAAAGAGTAGACACTACAGATTTATGAACAAGGATAGTGCTGTATGAAAGGCCTTCCTTTTGATGTAGATCAGTGAGGAATCGGGCCAGGTCTGAGCCTGTAGGTTTATGTGTATGTACCTTGTGAGTTATGGCCCAGTTTCGCCAACGGGTCCAAGCTGGTTTATACGTTCTAAGAGTGGATTCACGCCAGCTCGAACGGAGCAGAGCTTTTTGTTCCTCGCTCCAGTGACTTAGGTGTTCTTGCCAACCCCACATCTCCATATCTCCAGCGTCATCTCCGATATGTTGGGGGGCGGACGTCCCGTCGTTACATCGACTAGGACCTGCGACAGGTTCCTTATCGTGAATGGGGGTGACAATGCGCGGCTCTTCAGGTCTGGTCTCCAGTATACTTTGTGCCATCTCGGGGCTACGATCAGGTACACACCCAGTGCATTGTTTAAGTGTGTCAATACTCTGGGAATGAGATAAGGCGGCGGGAACAGCCATGCCAACTTGAAATCCCACTTGCTGCCTAGAGCATCGTAAATGCTCGCCTGCTTGTCGGTTCCGTCCAGTGTACAGTACGTTGGAACCACGTGAGCTCTCCTGGAAGCAAAAAGATCGATTACGGGGGTTCCCCACTTGGCAAACACGACATTTGTTATGTTTGACAGGAGATGCCATTCTGGTGGGTCTTTGAGACGTGATAAATGGTCTGCTTCGCAGTTGTAGTTCCCTGCTATGTGATAGATGGACATGTGAATGTTGTTATGGTCCAGTACTTGTAGCACTTTCATTGCCAGCTCCGTAAGGGCTATAGATTTCGCCCCTCCCTCTTTTCTTAGATAATAGACGACAGTTTTGTTGTCGCACTGTATTAGCAGCGACTGTGAGCTCAGGAGCTGATAATGATGGCGTAAAACATTTAATATGGCCAAGATCTCCTTGTAGTTGCAATGAAGGTTCTGCTGTGAGGGTAGCCATGAGCCTGTTATTGAGATTTCGTTTAATTTGGCCCCCCAGCCGATGTCGCTGGCATCTGTTGTTAGGTAATGAGACGATAGTGGGACATGAAGTAGAGTACTCTTCTGACAGTTCAACTGCCACCATTCTAACTCGACTAGGGCTTTCGCAACTAGAGGAAAGGTTTTTGTCATCTTTAGTTTCAAGGCCTTGTTGGCCTGTAACTGTAAATACCGGTAATTTAGACGACCCCTCGGTACAGCAAAACTGGCAAAGTTCAGCAGGCCAATGAGACCTTGTATCTCTTTGACGGACGTTGTCCGTGTTATCAAGATTTTGGATACCGTGCAATGTATTTTTGCTACTAACCTCTGAGGAATGTATTTCGCGTTCTGCCATGTGTTCCACACAATGCCCAGGTATTCCACTGCCTTCTGTGGGTTGCAAACAGTTTGTCTGTGTTCACTTGCCAGCCTAGGTGGGCGAGCGTGTTCAGTGTCAACGACACTTGATTTATGAGAGTGGCTTTGTTTTGATGAGCCAGCATAAAATCGTCGAGATACACGATGATCCGGATACCGTGATCGCGGAGGTATTGTGCTATCCAGTTGGTGATTGAGGCGAATATTCTCGGTGCTGAACAAAGGCCGAAGGGTAGGCACGTCATTTCCAGTATTTGTGGGTTTTTGTCGCCGTACAGAAGGCGGAGAAACCTTCTGTGGCCTTCGAATACAGGGACATGGAAGTATGCCTGGTGAATGTCCACTTTGGCCAACCAATCCTTGGGTTGTAGAAAATCCGTTACCCGATGAACATTTATTAGTCTGAAAAGTCGAGTGTTGACGTATTAGTTCAGATTTTTTTATGTTGAATATGGGCCTCCATGTGCCGTCGCTCTTGGGGCGCAGGAATATCGGGGAAATAAATCTGGGCGCACCTTTTCTAGCACACCCTGCGAGATCATGTTTTTCATTATTTTCGACATTTGTTCTGATTCTGGTGTTTTCACACTGCGACTGTTTGGAATGTGCAATGGTGGTTTCAACACAAAAGGAATGCGGCATCCTTGTATAATTTTTAGAATGTATGTGGGAGCTCCCAACTGTTTCCAACGATCGTAGTACATGCGGAGTTGTCCGGCGTGAAATTTTGCATGCATGTGCATGTCATAGTCTCCTATCCCGGTGGGATGAGGGAGAACGTCTGGGTTGATAATCCCTTCCTGACCTGTCGGGTAGACCACGGCCGCGTGAACCCCGCGCGCCTCGCCCGCGAAACGAATTATTATTTATCCTGCCTCGGGCCGAAGTATGATACTGGCTTTGATTATGATATTGCGCGTGATTGTTATAAGTTGCGGCCTGTTTCTGCGTGTGACTGCGGGTAGAAGTGGAAGGCTCGTACTGTGGCACAGTATTGTAGCGAGACTTTCCTTCCACCCAAAACACATTTTTAACTCCACCCGCTTTTTCCAATAAAGCATTAAATTTGTCGGCTTCAAATAGATGAGAACCTGACGGCGCAATTTTGCGTAATGTATTTTTGTGGTACTGGTCTTTTACTGATGAGAGTATGCCTTCTCTGCGATATTGAATAAGTTCAGCCCGCTGTCCACAGACGAGCTGGAGAGCGTCGTTTGAAATCTTGCTATACTCACCATTGGCCAACATTTCTTTGAGCTTTGTATGGATATCGTCGAATCGTAGGTTTTTGACCTGATGCGCCCAGGCTAGAAAGGCTTGTAATTCACTCAAAAGCGCGTCGCGCTGTTTGAGCATTGCACAGGAAATGCCGGCAAAAGCCTTTTCCATGTTTAAGGTAGTTTTAGATGTATCGTACCTCTTTATCTCGTCATTAGCTTCAAGATTACTGAAACCCGGCGCAAATAAATAGTGTTTTTGGACGTCGGCATATCGGACGTTAATCCAGTCCTGGCTATTGAATCGCTGCAAATCTTTTAATTGTTGTGTTAGTTCGGGAGACGCCAGCGGTACAGCGGGCGCCTTGGTTTTTGTACCAGTAAAAATGTTAAGATCGACCTCGAAAGCCGAGTCAATGTTGGCGGGCTCGGACTCCTCAACGTGACCTTCGTAGAGGTCTCCACTAACATTAGGGTCAATCAAGTCATGCCGTGGTTCACAATCATATTCGTGAAATTCCTGTGTAGCAGCAAGTTGACTTTTAAGATCTTTAATCTCGTTAAAAAGAAGATCGAACTTACGTTCCTTGATGCGTTTGCGCCGTCGGTACCGCTTCTTGCGATCGTCGCTTTCCGAGAAACTCTACGAGGACGAACTAGAATTGTCGGAGTCCGAAGAGCTCACCGGTTTCCGCCTTTTCTTGCCTTTATCCTTACGCGCCGCCACGTGCTCCAAACTGGACGGAACCTCCGGGGTTTCTTGCTCCATTTTACACAAACGAACGGTCACACCGTTGGGTATCTTTTATTTGCCTGCAATAAATCAGAAAATTCTAAGAAATTCTTTAACGAACAGTTGGTTATAATATGCAAAAGAAGTTCTCACGTCACGATGTATAGATTTTTGGCGGGCCGTACTCAGGAGCTGAGCAGCGACTGTGCCGTGCGAAAATCAAGACGCCAATGAAGCTAAATTCGAATTCAACAATCCGAACTGCCTCGGTGGTGTGGTGGGGCGCGCGCGCAAACAAGGTACCACGCGGCTTAACCGAACATCCGGGGGCGGGAACGGACGGACCGGATATACGTCACTAGTTTAGCACTGAAAATCAAGGATGTCTTCTCATGTTTTTAATTAGGCCCTGAATATCGGTCAAGATATTTAATAATTGTTCATCGACTGGTGATGCGGAAAAAGAAAAACATAATCAATCATTTGTGTCTGAATAAAACCAAGCAATTTAGTAATTTCTTTTAATACTACAACTTACTTTGTTATCAATGAATACGAAAAAACGTCATCATATATATTAATGGCGACAGGGTAGCTAATTTGAACTGGTAGAACCTGGAAAAAATCGTTTATATTAGCATCGTTGTCATGAAAAATAGTTACTTAAAACTTTTTGAGATCTTAAGAATATTGTGCAATTAGTAGCTGTAGATATTTACATATACTTAGCAAACGTCATTTTTTGCCTCTTCTCTACATTGGACCACTGTGGGAGAAGGAGGGCGTAGAAACTCCCACAGATTGATTTTTAGATCTCTTTTAGAAATAGGTTGTGCTTAACTAATACAAATATGAAAAATTTAATTGTTTTGATTAATAAGCAGGAATAAATAATTACAAAATTATTAACAGCAAGGTCTGTGTTGAGCCAGATTAACACCATAAAGTCCTGTCATTTAAGTAATCTTGAACATTGTAATATCCCTTTTTCGACAAAGTCGCTTTAACATGCTTTTTAAATTGCTCAAATGGCAATTTCAAAATCTCCAGAGGTATCTTATTGTAGTAGAGAATGCACTGACCCTTGAAAGAATTGCTAACCTTCGCGAGTCTTAAACGGGGCGCACATAGTCTGTGATTATTTCTTAGGTTAACATTACAGCTATCGCTAAGTTTGGAAAATGTTGTAAGGTTCTTGCGTACATACATTATATTTTCGAAAATAAATTGACTAGCTACTGTTAGTATGTCAATTTCTTTAAAAAGCTCTCTTAAGGATTCTGTTCGTTTTTAATTATAAATTGCTCGAATAGCTCTTTTCTGTAAAATAAAAATAGTTTGAATATCCGCTGCTTTCCCCCACAACAAGACTGCCGTCCTAACTTAATCAGCCGTAAGTCGGGTTTTTGTCAAAATTGAGTTAGGACTTGATTCGGAATCAGCGCGATGAGATCTACAATCGTCTCTTTAACATATTTTTGATAGAATCAACAACAAAAAAGATACGATAGTGAAGAGGGCCGTAAGTCCTGTTTTTTTGGCTTCGTTCCTAGGTATAAATACCGTATGACCACTTGCGGCTCATAAGCTTAGCATGTTTGTATGAGTTTGATCAAGTGTCCTAACTATAAGCACCGTAAAATGATATACGGTGGATATGCCTAGACCATACTGATAACCGTACAACATTCATACTAGACATAAGAACAGTAAGTTTATATACGGTGCTTTTAACTAGTATTAAAAATAATTTTTGTTGCTATTTGCTACTGATAACAAGGGTAACTTAACTTACGGTCGTCTTGTTTAGTAAAAGAATATCTATTCAAAAGGTACTCCTAAACATGACAGCCGTAAGTTTACACTTACGGTTGTTATGCGTAGTTTCAATAGATCCCGTAGGGGTGAGGTAGTGCAAGCGGGGGAGAAGGAACCACTAGTCCAATGCAAACGGCTAGTAACCAGACAGTGGCTCTACAGATCTAAAGTGGATAGGTTGCGTGTGGCGTGTCGTGCAACGGGGCGGGTGACGCTCGCGTAATATTCCGCGGGAAAATGTAAGTAAATACTAATTTGTTTATATTATAAGGTACACCTTAGTTTTATAAGATTTCAATGCGAAAAGTTTTAGGTGCTATGCACTCGGCACCACTAAGCTTAAAAGCTTAATATTATCAATATGCATCAGTAAAAACATCGTGAGCAACCTTCATGATTGCACAGCGCTGCAGGGCGATGGGCTAGCCTGCCCCTGTCATGCAAAATGTAGTATTGAAAAACCCTACTACTAAGCCTCCGTGGTCCGTCTGTCTGTCTGTTTGTCCGTCAGCGGGCTCTATCGCACAAAAGGTAATAGCTAAGATAGAACGTGTATCTGTTGCTGCTACACCAACAAATTACTGAACTATTAGCCGCCGATCACAAACAAATTCTTGATAGAAAAACTATCGAAATGTCGAATTCAGTGACTCATACTCTTTATGATATGGAGTATAATTTCTGGCGTTCTCGAAAACATTTCACGCTAGCAAGATCGTTCGTGATCGAAGCTCTGCACCTCGCAGAAATTCCAACGCCGCGCCCGCTTCCCCGCCCGTTACCCGCTATCGTCTTGCAGAACTTCTTAGTGAAAATTTGCTCAGAATGATGTCCCTAAAATAATATTAACTTTGGGTCCAAAAATAACCCTGTATTCACTAGTTCAATCAGCTTGGTAATTATGAAAAGCAGATACATAAGTTCAAAAAGTGACGATGTTTATATAGATAAAGTATGAATTAATAATAATAACAAATAATAAATAATCATCAATAATGAATAATCATTATTTATTCAAATAGATAATACGATTTCATAATATGCGTTTAAACTTGAGAATTTTGTTGCAGCTAAAATGGCGTCCAAAGCTCGACGTGACATGATACTTTCTTTGACGACTAAACCCAGAAATGACGTGGAAGATCTCATTACTACGTTACCTAGGGAGAAGCATAACGATATTCTGAGCATACCAATTGAGAGCAATGGAAACATACAAAATGGAAACAAAGATATGGTTATCACAGATATCAAAGATTTGTTCAAGAGACCATTGGAATGGGGACCCTTTTACCCGAAAGAATATGAAACTTCGTATAACTTAATACAAACTATTGACATCGAATCATTAAAAGCCAAAACAGTGAACACTGTTACTGAGACAACAATTGAAGAAACACAGAAACAAAATAATAGCATTGAAACGGAAAAGACACAGAGTAACAATATTGAGCTTGTCACTACTATCTTAAATACAGAGAAAATCACTGAAAATGAACATAAAACAACTACTGAAAATGAAAATGGAGCAAACACTGCAGAAGAAAACCAATCAGGTCTGGATTCATTAATATGCTACGAAGTTTTTAATGAAAGCATTGATATTTTTCATGATTCGGACAATGATAAAGACAGTGACTACATACCTGAACTAGAAAACAGTGACAACACCCACTCAGACATTGAAAAAGAACAAAAAAAAGAGAAGAAAATAAATAATAAGAAGAAACTCGGAAAGGAAAAACAAAATGTGACTAATAATGAAAAAACAATAGTAAGTGAAGGTTCAATAAACAAAGAAGCTGAGAAAGAAAATAAGAAGACAAGAAAAAATAATGCCGAGATAGAAAATGAGAATCCACAAAACAATGAGGCCGAGACTGACAATTCGAATACAGGAAATAATGATGCCCAGACTGAAAACGAAAACTTAAATAACGATGTTGAGACTGAACATATAGGGAACAATCCGGAGACTGAAATTGAAGTAACGAAAGCCGGATGTCCTAGAAAAAGGAGGAAGTTCGAAGTTCCTTTGCAAGACAGGTTACAGACCAAAAAACGGAAAGATGAAAATAAACTTGATATAAAGGATCCATGCGGTTCTACTTGCAGACTGAAATGTACTACCAAAGTTACTGAAAACCAAAGAAGGGAAATAAATAATAAATACGTAAAACTATCATATGAAGGACAAGGTTTATTCGTAAAATGTTTGGTGGACACTGTGGAGGTCGCCACAAGGAGGAACACAGGCAAAGAAGAAGCCAGACGTAAAGAGACGCATAAATACTTTTTAAAAGCCAGCGACTTGGAACGAACTGAGGTGTGCAAAACATTGTTTTTAACAACTCTTGGCTACAAACCCTCAAATGATAAACGGCTTATGGGAATCCTGAAAAAGGCAATCGATTGCCAAAAAAGTAACCGTGGAGCATATGAACGGACAAATAAATTAAATAAAGAAATTGTAAAAGAGCACATTATGACATACAACCCTTGCATTTCTCACTACAGACGAGAACATGCTCCCAAAAAACTATATCTACCTAGTGACCTAACAATAACTTTAATGCACAGTCAGTTTCACGAATTTGAATGTTCACTGGAATATTATAGGAAAGTTGTGTCGGAGGATATGAACATTTCCTTCGCTCAACTTGGACATGAGGAATGCGAGCAATGTGCATATTTCAAGTTACACGATAGATTACATAACGAAGCTCCGGATACATTCTCTGACATGTGCGCATTATGTGCAAACCACATAGCACATAAAATTCGGTACACCGAAACTCGCATAGAGTATTTGAAGGATGTTGATATGTGTAAGAACACTAGCGACACAATCTATTATTCTGCAGATCTACAAAAAGTTGTAATGTTGCCTCGGATAGAGCAATACAAAATGGCAATATTTTGTCCCCGAATCATTGTTTTCAATGAAAGTTTTGTCCCTTTAGGAACATCAAGCGTCGGCAAACCTTACGCAGTTGTCTGGAATGAAACTGTTTCCGGCAGAAAACAAGAAGATATTATTTCGTGTTTTCGGGAATTCTTGATCTTCCACCGGGACGTGAAACATGTGATCCTGTGGCTAGACAATTGTGCAGCACAAAATAAAAATTGGGCTTTCCTGTCATTCCTAGTCAACTGTATCAACAGTGATTTGATTGGGACGCAATCAATAACTATAAAGTATTTCGAGCCAGGCCATAGTTTCATGTCCGCAGATTCATTTCACCACCAGGTGGAACTTTCCATGAAAGCAAAACATAAAGTTTACGACTTTCAAGACTTTGTGGATTGTGTACAAAAATCAAATTCAAAACATAATCATGTGAAAGTTATGGAAATTCCTGATTTCTATAATTATCGAGATCACTCCTCACAGCACAAGCTCCGGAAAAACGAAGAGAGAACTTACCTAAGAGATATTATGTCTGTAAAAGTAGAACGGGGATCTTATATGCTGCAGTATAAAAAACATCATGGTGTTGAGTTTACATCTGAGATTGATTTTTTACAAACGAAAATAATAAAAACGAAATGCTTCCCAGCAACCGTGCAAAACATTATGGCAAGAGGCGTTACTGCCGAAAGAAAGAGGGAAATCGTTTCCAAATTGGTGCCACTTATGCCAGAAAACCGAAGAAGATTCTGGTATGATCTGCCTACTAGCTCCACCATTCACGAGGACTTAATAAATGGAAACGAGTAAGATACGAGACTGAAATTAGCTAATGTAAATGTCAAGACTGAGCTAAAAATATTTAATGTTATTCTCCTAGCAGAGAAATGATTTACAAGTGCCATTCAACTAGTGTAATAAGTACTATTAAGTAGTTAGTAAAATTATATAATACTTATTATATTTTTAAATAAACATATTTACACTCGACAGCAAAAAATCTAGGCCAGCTGGAAAACGACTCTTCTTTGTTATATCCTTAAAATCACTAAACATAGTTTAATTCCAAAAACTTACATTTAATTTAATCATCATGAAACACACTTTCTGTAAGCATATCTTTTATAGTAGTAAGTATATTACTTTTGGATAAAATCCAATCAGAGTTCCAAGGCAGACGGGTATGTGGCCCGGTTTATTTGCTGTCAAGTGTATTTCATATCTTAGAACTTGAAGAAGTCTGCGTGAAGCCAAGACCAACATGTAATGATGTAGATGCCCTTCAGACACTTTTTTATTGAATATGTATTATAACATCTTGGTCCCACGCAGCCTCCCTAAGTTCTAAAAAAATATTTATTTAGAAGTATGCATTTAAAAAAGAGGTATATAATAAAAATATTGAATACTATTTTTGATCTCATTGAAATTGTTTTGTTATTTATAAGTCGTTTTTTCTGATGAATATAATTCTGTCAGTAGTAAGTTGTCCCGTATTTTGTAATGCTCTATGATAATAATAATAATAAATTTCGATTTCAATAAAGCAAGTATTTGTTTTATTCATAATATAATAAGTTATTTCATTTACTAAATTATCTAGTCAAAAATAATATGATAAGGTCTAAGTAACTTACCGCTGTTATGACTAGTAAAAGCTGGATTCCTAGACATAAAAGCCGTAACTACGTTACATACGGTGCTTATGCCTAGGAAAAGCACATTTTTATTATTATGTTGTACTAGGCATAACGGTTATTTGCTTAATTATTACAAAAGTATTAATGTTATCACAACATAATAAACACAAGTTTAAAGGGAACAATTGTTATTACAGAATAAAATTACAAAACATGATATTTTATTAAAACTATGACCCTGATCATTATTTTTCAGAAAAAAACTTTAGGCGCGAATATCTCGAAACGAAACATCTCTGACTTACGGCTGTTTAAGTTAGGACGGCAGAAGATACCATAGGACATCATACTTTGAAAGTAACTAAAATATACTGGCCTAGATGTAGCCACATCCGTGCTTTGTCTGATGTTCCTGACAGCGTAAGCCGCAGAACTTAATATACCAGCCAATTTATCTATGTGGGGTCCCCACTGCAATTTGCTATCAATGGTTATTCCAAAAAACTTCGTATCATTTACTAATTCTAACGTGCTGTTGTCTAACACTAAACTGGTCTCACATTTGAAAGTGAGAATTTGATACACTTGTTTTTACCAGCGTTTAACAATAAATTATTAACTGTGAACCAATTCAAGGTTAAAGACAATACACCATTAACATCATCAAAATCTCCTTTTTGTCTTTCAAATTTGAAGACAATTGAAGTATCAACACTATGTCAGTTAATTTCTCCACCATGAAAGGCAGATCATTAATATATACCAGGAATAAGAAAGGGCCTAATATGGAACCTTGTGGAACGCCAATTTTAACACCCGATCCATCAGATTTTAGGCCGTTAACTTCTGCCTTTTGAATTCTATTGCTTAGGTATGATCTTAGTAGATCCAACGCTTTATTTCGAACTCCGTAATGATTTAATTTAATTAATAGCGTATTATGATCAACACAATCAAACGCCTTCGACAGGTCGCAAAAAAACTCCGATAGCATCCTGTGCGGCCTCCCATGCAGAATAAATATGAGATATAAGGGTAATAACTGCATCCGTAGTCGATTTACCCCTACTGAAACCATATTGTTTAGCGTGGAGTTGTTATGTACGGTTGAAGTGTGAGAGCATTTGATTGAGTATAATCTTTTCAAATATTTTACTTAGTGTTGGAAGAACAGATATTGGTCTGAAATTTGAAGGATCGCCGTTATTTCCCGACTTGAACAGAGGTATCAGTTTACTGTGTTTCATGAGGTCTGGAAAAGCCCCACCGTCAACACATTTATTGAATATATAAGCTCAGTGTGGGGCTATAGCTAGAATTACTGAACCAATGACTTTGACTGATATACCCCACAGGTCTTCCGTATTATTTAAGTTAAGTAATTTAAACGTTTTGACAATGTCCTGGGGATATACATGATGAAATTTTAAATATACATTACTGACGCTAGTGTTATTTTTAATAAAGTCTCTGCTTCATATGGAGATGAATTTAGAGGGTCTGTTGTGAGTACGGGTACATTGGTGAAGAATGTTTCAAAAGTTCGAGCAACGTCAGCGCTGGATATAACAACATCATCACCTATCTTTGGGCAGAAATCATATACCCTTGGTATAACTTTGCCAGTTTCGCGGTTTATTATTTGCCAAACTGTTTTCATTCTATTATTTGAATTTTGAATTTTTCTATGACTGTGTAAAGTTTTTGCAGTTCTACAAACCAACTTGAAAGTTTTGGAATATTTTTTAACATAGTCATGAAATTTTCGATCAAAGTTACAGGTTTTTTGATCATAAAGGTCATACAAGATAACTCTACTTTTACGAATTCCAAACGTTGCCCAGTCATTAAATTTAGATTTACCGTTGTAGAAGAATGTATGTTGAAGAAGTCTGAGTAGATTTTGTTTGGGTTCTGTTCATTAAAATCCCGGTACTGGCAAATTTATATCTAAGTTTTTCGTATATGTCTCTAGTCTATGGGATGTAATAGGCCTATAAAATGATGGACCAGTCTTATCCTTAAAAGCAATTGGGAATGAAACTGTTTGACCACTGTGATCGGAGGTAAGCAGTTAATTACACTTTTACTTGTGAATGCACAGTCACAAAAAACGTTATCTAAGCAAGTTTGGCTGGTAAGTGTATATTTAGCCGGCTCTAAAAATACATGACATAAATTAAACGATTTGAATAAAGTTATTAATCGTTGTTTCATTGTTCTTCCTACAAGCAAATCTACATAAGATCGCCACAAATAATTAACTTTTTTCTGTTATTACATAGTTTAGTGAGGGCTTCCTCCATAATTTTCTCAAATATTTCGAAATTGCCATGGCCTTTTTCATCCCTCGGGTGCTTGTAGACACACAATAATATGGCTATCTAACTCAACACAGGATACCTCTATTTGTCTTTCAACAGTAAGTGCAAGAATATCTTTCCGTTGTTTCACCTTCATATTATTTTTCACTAAGATGAAAGAACCACCTCTATCAGCAGTCTTTCTTTTGTAACAACTGACAATTTTGTAATTATTTATGTTAAAAGACATCATATTTTCCTTAAACCAGTGTTCTGTAACACAAATAATATTAATGTCAGAATTTTTGAGAAATAATTCTAATAGGTACAAGTTCTTTGCCAAGTAGCCCCTGGATGTTTTGATGGGCAATATTTAACAGGGGCTTACAATTTGACATATTTAGTGGCTCTTGTATGCTAGAGATTTCCTCTATTGTCTTATGAACTAATTTAAATTACTTGGAACAGATTCCAATGTTGCATGCAAAGTATAATTAACAGGTGAATTCCCAATAGGAGTGCATGTCATATTACTCTTAACATAAGCTGATGTCAAGTTGAACTTGGTTAAACCAACTAGGTATAGCTGCGTCGCATATATTATAAGCTAACAATGTAGCTACTAATTTTCTATATTTATTAGACAGGTACAATGTATCCTGTGTCAGAGTAAAGTTATGAATAAAATTATTCATGTCGAAATATAAAATAGCATCGCTGTGATGACATGTTAAATTAAATAAATGAATATTCATTCTATGCACAGATTTGTTCTGTAATTCTGTCAAATTACAGGCATATGGAAAATTGCATAGTATAAATTTGCATTTCATCCTACTTTGTAAGTCTAGAAGTGTTTCTATACTTTTATTCAAATCATTCCGACTAATGTTTGAATGATTTCCTACCATAATTACAATAGTGCTGTACTCATCATAGATACCGCGACTAATTATCTTCACTAGATCTACAAATGAACTATTTGGACAGCAAATGTTCGTTACTTTTTGGTTAAGCTGGTTATGTAATAGAGGCCCAAATCTTGCACCTACTTTGTCGGAGAACAACAGAGTTTTTCTCTGAGCACATCTTACATGCAGATAGTAAACTGCATGCTTAATAGGGAATATGACAGTAATATAACTATTGTATTACAAATGGGGAACAGCACAGGAGTTCAACAAGACGGTTTGATTAATTACTTTGAATCTATAGTATCGCTCCGGGCAAGGAAAATTATTCTGTGTGGTTTTACCTATTTCAAGGCTCTAACAGAGGCACAAAATGACCGGATTTCTAGACTCAACCAGCTTATATATAACTTGACCTTTGGTCATCGGGACCGAGTATTATATTTTGATACGAATAAGTTTATTTGAAATTTTATGCTGACTAGGGATACAACGTATACAGGGTGGCTCATTCAAATCGGTCAGTATGGGAAAGTCTGAAACTATAAGACATACGAAGATTTGTTCTTAGGAACCATGTCAGCGATCTTGATAAAAAGAAAAACTGCATTCATACATTTGAAAAAAAAAGTGTACCCAGCTGGGGAATCGAACCCGGTTGTTTTGAAAAAAAACTTACAGTTTTTCTGTTTAAATAACGATTGTGTAGGTCTTAAGCAGCAAATGTCTCTATGAAACACGATGTCTAAAATGAATAAAATGCATTGTTTTTACATACTTTAATTTATCATAGTAGGTGTTCGAAGTGACCACCACCGTTACAATATTCAATAAGTTCAGGCATGTAAAATTGTGTTTATGGTTGTTTGTACCTCTCTACTTGTTACATACACCGTTTAACATATCATATGGCATTGACATTGCATTAAACCTTTAAGGAAGTTTTGTTATCTACAGTCATATTATTATCTATTTATCAATTAAACACTAACAATCAATTGAAAAGCCCACTTAAAGTAAGTGTGTAGATATTGCAGACATGTCAAACCTCATTTGAAAATGGAACGTCTAGGTGTGACTGGCCGAATAGCAATAAAAAAAGAAAAAAAAGAAAACTCGAGTGTCAAATATTTTGGCGGGAACTGAAAATTAATGCTTCGGTATTTTTGTGTTTATCACTGTGTGGTTGGGAAAATCCGTTTTACAAACTCCTAGCACTTTGATTTATTGGAAGCCTACTTTAAAAACGACAGAAATTGCTCCCGTGCACTACATTGGTACCATATCAAATATCCAGCACGTATTTTACCTACACGTAAGATATTCATCAAAATTGTTCACAATTTGAAGACCCATGGAAGTTTTAAAAAGCCAAAAAAAGTAAAACCAAGAAAATGTGATGAAAACATGGAAATGAATATTTTAACCTATTTTGAAGCAACACCAGATGCCTCCACCCGTAATGCAAGTCGTGATATTCCTGAAATTTCACGTCCGGCTATTCAAAGAACCCTAAAGAAATACAAATACAAGTGCTACAAGAATGGACATTGGGTGCAGGCCTTACATGCAGGAGATGATATTAGACGGCTGGAATTTTGCAATTGGATAAAATAAACAATGGGTCTAGACAGACATTTTTTAAAGTATGTAATATTTTCTGATGAAACTCAATTTTCCAACAATGGAATGTACAATCGTAAAAATCGTCACTATTGGAGTCGAGAAAATCCCTTAAGAATACACGAAGGACGCCGTCAAGTTAGATTCTCGTTTAACTGCTGGGTCGGCCTACTTCACAATAAGGTACTCCTGTTTAAAATTTATGATGGACATTTGGACCGATTCAAGTACCTTGCAATCTTAGAAGATCTTTTAGGGGCCGTAGCAGAAATGCCAGCAGAAGTAAGAGAACAAGTTTATTTTCAACAGGACGGAGCACCAGCCCACAATAGTCGCATAGCAAAAGACTTTTTAAATGAAAACTTTCCGCGAAAATGGATTGGCACGAACAGCCCTATCAAATGGCCCGCGAGGTCGCCCGATTTAACTCCTCTAGACTATTTCTTGTGGGGTTACGTTAAGGATGAAGTGTACAAAACAAGCTATGACACCGTTGAAGACCTAAAAGCAGCCATAGAGTCCATTTTAACGCAAATTCAACACATGAAGATACAAAATGCCATAGTAAGATCGTTACCTAAACGTGTTGAATATTGTATTGAAAAAGACGGTGGTCACTTCGAACACCTACTATGATAAATTAAAGTACTTATGTAAAAACAATGCATTTTATTCATTTTAGACATCGTGTTTCATAGAGACATTTGCTGCTTAAGACCTTCACAATCGTTATTTAAACAGAAAAACTGTAAGTTTCTTTTTTCAAAACAACCGGGTTCGATTCCCCAGCTGGGTCCACTTTTTTTTCAAATGTATGAATGCAGTTTTTCTTTTTATCAAGATCGGTGACATGGTTCCTAAGAACAAATCTTCGTATGTCTTATAATTTCAGACTTTCCCATACTGACCGATTTGAATGAGCCACCCTGTTATAATGTACCTACGTCATCTAAGCGACAGATTAGCAAATTATTGGCATACAATATTTATGACCCTGTTATTGTTGAGAAAATAACTAGGGTGCCAGTAGGAAATGATGAATGTACAAATAATTATACTAAACCTTTGTATGTTAAGAGTAATGTGACATGCACCCCTATTGGGAATTCACCTGTTAATCATACTTTGCATGCAACATTGGAATCTGTTCCAAGTAATTAAAATAAGTTCATAAGACAATAGAGGAAATCTCTGGCATACAAGATCCCCAAAATGTAAGCCCCAGTTAAATATTGCCCATCAAAACATCTAGGGGCTACCTGACAAAGAACTTGTATTAGAATTATTTCTAAAAAATTCTGACATTGATATTATTTGTGTTACAGAACACTGTTAGAAGGAAAATATGATGTCTTTTAAAATAAATAATTACAAAATTGTCAGTTGTTGCAATAGAAAGACTGCTGATAGAGGTGGTTCTTTAATCTTAGTGAAATATAATATTAAGGTGAAACAACGGAAAGATATTCTTGCACTTACTGTTGAAAGACAAATAGAGGTACCATGTGTTGAGTTATATAGCCATATTATTGTTTGTGTCTACAGGCCACCGAGGGATGAACAAGGGCATGGAAATTTCGAAATATTTGAGAAAATTATGGAGGAAGCCCTCACTAAACTATGTAATAACAGAAAAAAGTTAATTATTTGTGGCGATATTAATGTAGATTTGCTTTTAGGAACAACTATGAAACAACGATTAATAACTTTATATAAATTGTTTCATTTATGTCATGTATTTTTAGAGCCGACTAGATTTACACTTACCAGCCAAACTTGCTTAGATAACGTTTTTTTAGTAAAAGTGTAATTAACTGCTTAACTTCCGATCACAGTGGTCAAAAAGTTTCATTCCCAATTGCTATTAAGGATAAGACTGGTCCATCATTTTATAGGCCTATTACATCCCATAGACTAGAGACATATACGAAAAACTTAGATATAAATTTGCCAGTACCGGATTTTAATGAACAGAACCCAAACAAAATCTACTCAGATTTCTTCAACATTATTCAGACAGAATTCAATAAAGTTTTTAAATTAAAGAAAGTCAGTGACTACAACGATAAATCTAAATTTAATGACGGGCAACGTTTGGAATTCGTTAAAGTAGAGTTATCTTGTATGACACACACTGAGGTTGAAGTGTAAACATTTCTTAAAACGGATCTCCGTAATAATTAATTATCTAAAAATAGAATTAAGCACAGCGACAAACAAATTTTAATGTGCCAGCATAAATAAAGTATAGACACTTTGATATCTATTGTGAAAACCAGTGCTGAAAGTGAATAAAGGATTAAACCAGTGATAAAAGTGAAAAAGGACGCTTACTACAAAGCTTAAATAAAGAACAATAAAAGTGACGTGACAGGGGTGCGAAGTGAATAAAACCTTTTATGTACAATTGAAATGAAATTCAGTGGATATTCGTCATATTAACACATGTAAATATTGTGACGATTTGGCGTCAGTACAAAGTCCACAAACGACCGACGTATCCCAGACACCTCGTTAACTATATGAGATTTTCAACACATGCTTTGCAAGACTTGATAGCCCAGTGGTTTAACACGTCTTCTGTACGACAAGCATCTCGGGTTCAAATCCAGTCTCGGGCATCACTTTTTCTTTTTCTTCTTTTCTTTGTGGCAGCGTATTGTGGCGACATCTTTGAGAGAATCCCTACACATGATGGTGGCTTACCATTGATATCATTGATAGTCACTAATTGAAAAGACCAACGACCGGACCAAGAAAGCTAACTTATTCAACAACCCCGCCACTAGGTGTCGCTAGCTGTATATTGAGGGCTTTATATTTAATTAGCAAGATGCATTGCAACATATGCAACGACACTATCCTTGGCTCCGAGCTGCTGACATGCATCAAATGTCACCACCACTACCACCATAATTGTCTCAACATGACAAAGGCACACTATATGGGAAACCTATCACGACTGAAGATAAATTATGTATGTCCAGTATGCCAGAGTACAGCGGCAGCGCGACAAAATATACCTTTCCCAGATCAGTCGCCTAAATCACCCATCAATGGAAACAGTAATACTTTAACTCCATGTACGGGGGAAGAGAATATCACACGCAGGCCACGGCGAATTATTCCCAGTTCCATTCGTCAGGAAAGCTGTGACGATTCAATCCTAAATCTGTCTTCACAAAGCCTACCTAATGTAAAGGATCATGAGGAGCTAAATGACTTGCGAGATAATAACAAGAGACTTCGCTCAGAGCTTGATACCGCAAACAATGAGATTGACTATTTAAGCATGGAGATATTAAGTCTCAAACAAACATTAGCTGAGAATAATAGAAAAATAGATCTATGTAAAGCAGTAGGTCTCTGTGTATCATCGCCATCAAGAAATAAGTCAGCACCGTCAGCACCAATATTCTTCTCGCCACAATACCGCAAACTCACACCAAATGTGATACAAATCGGCTTCCCTCGGAAGACTACACGAGAATTTACGAGCAGAGTGGTTGGACAGATGAACCCCAATAAACAGGCCATACTTTCACAGCAAGAAATTCGAATTCCCAAGAACACAGATTTGACGTTCAAAGCAAATGAAACCCTTGCATCAATATATATCGACAATACAAGCAACACCAAGGACACTAAATGTCAGCAGCAAACGCATAATAAACGTCGAGTAATGATTTTAGGAGATGAGCAAAGAAGGGGTATGTCCATAATCCTTCAAGAACTTTTGGGTACCAATTTTGCTGTAGAGTCTATTATTAAACCTAATGCTACTATGGATAACGTTCTGAGATCATCCTCGCTTTGCCAAAATTATGGTAAAAATGATGTTATTATTGTGATTGGAGGCTCAAATGATAAGGACCCACTCAAATTACAATCCTTATTGTACTATAACCTTAGTAATCTTAAAAACAATGTTATAATCTGTAAAGCTGCTAGAAGCAAATATCTAAACAAAAACATGGTTAACGCAACTTTTAGGCACTTATGCTCACGTTTTGTGAACACCACTTTCTTGAACACGGACGAAAATTATAATTTCGGAAATGTTCAGCTCAACAACAATGAGTACACGTGCAGGCAATTACTACAAGAAATTCTTAGAATCGGCTATGCTCAGAAACTTTCAGATTACAAAGGATCCCAAATGGAGCGTCGTACTGAATTGCCTGTACTTGTAAATGTAGAGACCCAGACTGACCGTCTTACTAAATTGCCTGCAGTAGTTAATATAGAGACCCAAACGGACTATATTGAAATCAATCACAAAGATAATAATTTAAAGGACAATGATAATATAGATAATAATTCGAATATTAATAATAATGATAATATTTTTTTTCGTGCATAACTGCCTTAATATATTTCACCAAAATATCAACGGTCTTGTTCACAAATCGGACTTGTTAACTGCACACTTAGAAGAGCTTAAAACGACCGGAGTATCAGAAGATGTATTAGGAATAACGGAGCATAACATGATCGAGACCGATATATACTCACTGAATATTGAAAACTACACGCTAGCTACATATTCTGCCAGAAGCACCCGAAGTGGCGGAGCGGCGGTACTTATTAAAAATAAACTTAACTATAATGTAATTGATATAGCGAACTGTAATATCACCAATGCTGTTGAATGCTGTGGCATCACTCTGACTGACCACAATATAAATATTATTTGCGTTTACAGAAAAGCCAAGTACGATGTAAAGACTTTTGAGACCTTCTTTACAAATCTGGACAAACTGCTATCAAAACTTTCACAAAATAAAAGAAAAACTATTTTGTGTGGAGATTTTAACATCGACCGACTAAAATCTAACAGATTCGTGGTTGAATTTGAAAATCTGCTATCAAATTATAATCTTAAACTCACATTCAATGAACCAACACGTTTAACTAGTGGAACATGTTTAGACAATTTTATCCATAATATACAAGGCTGTGAGGCTGAGATAGTAGAATTTGCGCTTTCCGACCATACTGGACAAATACTTATATGCCCGGTTCAAAACCTTTGCAGCTTCCAAAATTGGTCAATTTATAGGCAAGATTATAGCGTTGAGTACTTAAATAAGTTCAGGAAACACATTTCAAGTCTTAGCTTTGCTGAAGTGTATAGCAGCAACGACGCCAATGAGGCTTTTAATGAGCTCCATCAAATGTTTAAACTTCTATATGATTTGTGTTTTCCAAAAATCAAGATTCGGATGACAAGCAATAAACGACCAAAGTGGGTGACGAAAGGAATCCAATTATGTTCAAAAAAGAAAAGAATGTTACTATGGCAATCAAGACAGTATCCTAGCCAACAAAATAAACAGATTTACAAAAACTATTCAAAGAGACTTAAAACAATTATAAAACTGACACAAAAATCTCAAAATGAGTATTTAATTAAAACATCAAATAATAAATCGAAGGCTACATGGAAAATAATAAACAGCTATAATAATAATAAGACGAAACCAAAAGATGACATAAAACAAATTAAAATTGATGGCCAAATTTTTAATGATCCGCAAGAAATTTCGCAATTATTTAATGATTTCTACATCGATCAAATAACACAACATCGCATGAATCATACTCTCACAAATAATCGCATATCCGTGCCTTTTAATCCCAATTCATTATTTTTAATGCCAACAACTCCGACCGAGGTATTTAAAATAATAATAAACCTAAAAAACACTAATAGTACTGGGTATGACAACTTGTCAACAAAGGTTATCAAATATGTGGCGGATCTGATAGCACCATATTTCCAGAAAAGCTCAAAACCTCAGTCATACGACCTCTGTTTAAGAAGAAAGATCGAGAAGACATGAGTTGCTATAGACCAGTTGCGCTGATCCCCATCCTATCAAAAGTTTTTGAAAAAGTATTTTACAATGCTCTTTATCAATACTTCGAGAAAAAAGGGCTATTTGTGGAAGAACAGAAGGGGTTTAGAAAGGGAAGAACGATAGACCTAGCTATATATGATTTTTTGGTACAGGTGATAACACATGTGGATAAAAAGATCCCTGTGTCCGCGTTATACATGGATATGACTAAAGCATTCGACTTCGTTGACCACGCCATACTGGTAAATAAACTTTATGCTTATGGTGTTCGGGTTAATGTGCTAGAACTTGTTAAAAGCTATTTGAGAAACAGAGTACAGTTAACTCAGATCTCCAGAATCAACCCTAAAACGAAAACAGAAATTCAGTACTTGTCAGACCCGAGAATTGTACAATATGGAGTGCCGCAGGGTAGCGTGTTGGGACCATTATTGTTCCTTATTTATATCAATGATCTTCCTGCATCGGTATCTCATCCAATGGTATTGTTTGCAGATGACAGTACCATGATTGCTGAGTGTCAAGACAAAAACACATATGAATCAGACATTAATAATTCTCTAAAACACATTGTTGGATGGTTAGAACGTAATCACCTTTTGATTAATCTTGA
Source organism: Argyresthia goedartella (assembly GCA_949825045.1). Classification (NCBI taxonomy): domain Eukaryota; kingdom Metazoa; phylum Arthropoda; class Insecta; order Lepidoptera; family Argyresthiidae; genus Argyresthia; species Argyresthia goedartella. The sequence goes on from OX463823.1 coordinate 16,255,308, forward strand.
CAAAACAAACATTATGACATTTAAAAATAATTACAATCAATCGACGAATAATAATCTTGACATACACTATAATAATAAGATAATCGACACAGCAAATATAACAAAATTTTTAGGACTTTACATTGATTCACACTTGACATGGAAACCACAAATAGATCATTTATGTAAAAAGTTAAGTCAGTTTTCTTATGCACTCTACATCCTTTCAAAAGTAACTGGACAATCGGCTTTACTAACAGTCTACCATGCCTTCGTCGCCTCAACTTTAAGATATGGGATTATATTCTGGGGGAACTCTACCGACAAAAATAAGGCGCTAAAAGCACAGAAACGGTGCATAAGGTCAATCTGTAAACTAAAGCCAACAGATAGCTGCATTCCTCATTTTAAAAGATTAAAATTATTAACGTTGCCATCATTATATATATATGAGACTGCTCTATTTGTAAAGACAAACTGGCAATTATTTAAGAAAATGAATAGTAAAAGAGAGGTCAAATTAAGTGCTCCTTTACGCTCCACTGCGTTTTATGATAAGAGTATTTTAGGTATGGCGCCAAGGCTCTATAATAAGTTACCGAAATCAATTAGGGATGCTAACCAACTGCACTCATACAAGGCTTTACTGAGAAATTTCCTGGTCGAAAAGGCTTACTATAGTGTGCAGGAGTTCTTAGATGATAAATTGACAATGCATTAAAATAAAATATTGAATAATGATTACGACATGTACTAATATTAACTATAATAATTCATTTGTTATATAACTATATTGTACTAAAATAATAATTGTTAATAATATGTAAATTTTGCTAATTTATTTAATTACATATGTGATACAAAATTTGTATAACCTATATTCATGCAAATAAATAATACTTTACTTTACTTTACTTTACCTTTATGATCAAAAAACCTATAACTTTGATCGAAAATTTTATGACTATGTTAAAAAATATTCCAAAACTTTCAAGTTGGTTTGTAGAACTGCAAAAACTTTACACATTTATAGAAAAATTCAAAATTCAAATAATAGAATGAAAACAGTTTGGCAAATAATAAACCGTGAAACTGGCAAAGTTATACCAAGGGACAATGATTTCTGCCTAAAGATGATGATGTTGTTAAATCCAGCGCTGATGTTTCTCGAGCTTTTGAAAAATTCTTCACCAATGTACCCTTACTCACAACAGATCGTCTAAATTCATCTCCATATGAAGCAGAGACTTTATTAAAAAATAATACTAGCGTCAGTAAGGTATATTTATATTTTTCATCATGTATATCCCCAGGACATTGTCAAATCGTTTAGATTACTTAACTTAAAAAATACGGAAGACCTGTGGGGTATATCAGTCAAAGTCATTGGTTCAGTAATTCTAGTTACACTTAGCTTATATATTCAATAAATGTGTTGACGATGGGGCTTTTCCAGACCTCATGAAACACAGTAAACTGATACCTCTGTTCAAGTCGGGATATAAGGGCGATCCTTCAAATTTCAGACCAATATCTGTTCTTCCAACACTAAGTAAAATATTTGAAAAAATTATACTTAATCAAATGCTCTCACACTTCAACCGTACAAAACAACTCCACGCCAAACAATACGGTTTCACTAGGGGTAAATCGACTACGGATGCAAGTATTACCCTTATATCTCATATTTATTCTGCATGGGAGGCCGCACAGGATGCTATCGGAGTTTTTTGCGAACTGTCGAAGGCGTTTGAATGTGTTGATCATAATACGCTATTAATGAAATTAAATCATTACGGAGTTCGAAATAAAGCGTTGGATCTACTAAGATCATACCTAAGCAATAGAATTCAAAAGGCAGAAGTTAACGGCGTTAAATCTGATGGATCGGGTGTAAAAATTGGCATTCCACAAGGTTCCATATTAGGTCCTTTCATGTTCCTGGTATATATTAACGATCTGCCTTTCATGGTGGAGAAATTAACTGACATAGTGTTATTTGCTGATGATACTTCAATGGTCTTCAAAATTGAAAGACAAAAAGCAGATTTTGATGATGTTAATGGTGTATTGTCTTTAACCTTGCATTGGTTCACAGTTAATAATTTATTGTTAAACGCTGGTAAAACCAAGTGTATCAAATTCTCACTTCCAAATGTTAGGCAAATTGAGACCAGATTAGTCTTAGACAACAGCACGTTAGAATTAGTAAATTATACGAAGTTTCTTGGAATAACCATTAATAGCAAATTGCGGTAGTGACCCCACATAGATAAATTAGCTGGTAAATTAACAAAGCACGGATGTGGCTACATCTAGGCTAGTATATTTTAGTTACTTTCATATTGTCATATCCTATGGTATCTTGTTGTGGGGGAAAGCAGCGGATATTCAAACTATTTTTATTTTACAGAAAAGAGCTATTCCAGCAATTTATAATTTAAGATATATTTAAGAGAGCTTTTTAAAGAAATTGACATACTAGTCAAATGTAGCTAGTCAATTTATTTTCGAAAATATAATGTATGTACGCAAGAACCTTACAAATTTTTCCAAACTTAGCGATAGCTGTAATGTTAACCTAAGAAACAATCACAGACTATGTGCGCCCCGATTTAGCAATTCTTTCAATGGTCAGTGCATTCTCTACTATAATAAGATACCTCTGGAGATTTTGAAATTGCGATTTGAGCAATTTAAAAAGCATGTTGAAGCGACTGTCGAAAAAGGGATATTACAATTCATGTTCAAGATTATTTAAATGACAGGACTGTATGGGGTTAATCTAGCTTAACACAGACCTTGCTGTTAATAATTTTGTAATTATTTATTCCTGCTTATTAATCATACAAATTTAATTTTTCATAGTTGTATTAGTTAAGCACAACCTATTTTTAAAAGAGATCTAAAAATCAATCTGTGGGAGTTTTTACGCCCTGCTTCTCCCACAGTGGTCCAATGTAGAGAAGGGGCAAAAAATGACGTTTGCTAAGTATATGTAAATATCTACAGTAATAAAGTACTTCTTGTTATATGCTATGTTAACAGTTTCTATGAAATTAAACAACTTTTTGTTTTGTTTGTTTTTTGACTTTGACTTTATCACTATCTGAATCATAAACATTAATTATAAAACGCTCGCTTAACACATCTAATTTCTCTTCTTCTGTTAAGAAAACATCTTCACACTTTATTGCATGATTACAGACTTTCGTCCATTCATTTACTCAGGTCCTAACATTTCAGTTTTTTCACTGCCGTTTTATTCATTTCGACGTTTTTGGAGGCGACATAGCCTTTTAACTTTTATATATTTTCTATGGGATCTAAAGTCTGGGTGATATAGAGGCAGTCGTATTGCTGTATGTCCATTTTCAGCCAAAACTTTATCCACTCGAAAAACGCTGAAGTGTTCTTTGTGGCGTTGTATTACGCTATACAGTTCCGGTTTTTTGTTATTAGGTGTGAAAGGAATATCGTGTCTTGTTAACCACTCGATCATGTCCGCCTTTCGAGTATTGCTATTAGGTGGCCTTTCAACAAATTTGTTGTGGTAAGAAGCGTTATCTATAATAACTACGCTGTTATCGGGAAAATTAGGTATTAGTTGTGTTCTTAACCACATCTCATACTTCTCAGCATTCATTTCCTTGTGGTACTCGCCATTGGGATCCGTGGACTGATCTAGTAAAAGAGCTCCAGGTACAAAGCCTTTTTCATTACCTGCGTGAACAATAATACACCTTTGACCCTTTGATATAGGTTGCTTCAGATTTTTATTGGATGCGTCCGTACAGCTTTTGGCTTTAGTGTGCGTTGTATGAATATATGATTCATCAGTATAAACAATATTTTTACCAGTAGCCCTTAATTGTCGGATTTTTCTCAAATGTTTTATTCTTTTTAAACGGACGTCATGTTTTTTCATCAAAATGCTCCTGTTATTGTTGGTTTTTCTAAATCTGAATACCATGTCTCGGATTATTTTTCGCAGAGATTAAATTGAGCCTTTGAATCCCATTTCCTCTTTTAGTTTTTTGTGTAGTGATCGCAACGTAGGAAGCTCTTTAAATCTTTCATGAAAGTTATATATCATTCGTATACGACGAATGATATATAACTTTCTAAATTCCTCCTCCTTCAAAGATTATAGGCCCATATCTATCTTACCCATTCTCTCCAAAGTCCTTGAATCCATAGTCCACTCCCAACTCTCTTCCTACCTTTCATCAAACAAACTTCTCAATCCTTTTCAATCTGGGTTCAGACCGGGCCATAGTACTACCACAGCACTCTTAAAAATCAGCGATGACATACAGCTAGCCATGGATCAGAAGTTGGTCACGGTCCTAGCCCTGCTTGACTTCAGCAATGCCTTTAACTGCGTCGATTTTGACATTCTGGTCGCTATATTGAGCTCACTGAATGTCTCCGTCCATGCTGCTAACTGGTTCCACTCATACCTGAGAGGTCGTCAGCAACGCATTAAGTCTGAAGAGAATGAAACTCAATGGTGTGATCTTTCCTCAGGAGTGCCAAGGTGGTATTCTCTCTCCACTTCTATTTTCAGTCTTCATCAACTCTATTTACGACGTGATCTCTTCTTCGTATCATCTGTACGCAGATGATCTCCAAATTTATCGCCACTTTTGCCCCTGCGATGTAGCCTCAACCGTGGAGGCACTGAATGCTGACCTCGAGAATGTGAAAGACTGGGCCTTATCATACGGGCTGTTGGTAAACCCGACCAAATCACAAGCCATGCTTTTAGGAACCAGGCACACGCTTTCCTTGATACAAAAACATATTGTTCCTGTGTTAAATAATGGCATCAAAATAGGGTATACAGATCAGGCGAAAAACCTTGGGGTTATTTTTGACAACCTGCTGTCTTGGTCTCCACATGTCAGCGAGGTCAGCAGACGGGTCTTTGCGTCTTTTCACTCCCTCAGGCGTTTGCAGTACTTCTTGCCACGGCAGACCAAAATCACTCTTGCTCAGTCCCTTCTTCTGCCGCTAATCGACTACGCCGATGTCTGTTGGGCGAGCGCGAACGAAGATCTACTGAACAAACTCGAACGACTTCAGAATCTTGGGATTCGGTTTATCTTCGGGTTGCGCAAATTCGACCATGTTTCTCAATATCGCAAAGAGTTGGGGTGGCTTCCAATTCGTCGTCGCCGAGACACTCATATTCTCTCTTATCTTTTCAATATATTGAAAAACCCGCGCTACCCCAGCTACCTTCGAGACCGCTTTGAGTATCTCTTTTCAGGAGATCGGCACTAGAGATCTCACACGGTCTCACTCTTAGCCACTCCAAGGCATAACACCTCGGCATATGAGCACTCATTCAGGCTGCAGGCGGTTCGACTGTGGAACGCACTACCTTGCACTATAAGAGACAGTCCCACTATTGTCTCTTTCAAAAACCGGGTAAAAGAGCACTTCCTCTCTCTTTCGTGAGAGTTATAGTATGTTTATCATTATAATATATAAACTATATTTGCAGGTATATGTATGTATTGTATTTAGTAGTCTGGTATATAAGTATTTTATTTTCCGTATTTTATATTATATGTATTTTAGTATAAATTTGATATTAGATATTGTACACTGCCTAACCTTTCATGATACATTTCCCTTTCATGCCTTGGTTTGCTGGAAGAAATCTCTTTTTAGAGATAATCTCGCCTTTGTACATATGATTTCTCCTAATGTAACCTTTTAAATTGAATATGTGTATGCAAAAAAGAATTATGAAATTATGAAGTTAACAGAATATGTCCGAAAACAAAGACAGAGCTTGTATACAGCTTTGAAATTAGAAATATTCATTACGGTGTACCTAAAGGGAGTGTACTAGGTCCCCTGTTATTTATTATATACATTAATGATTTTCCCAAAGCCATACATCACCCAATGGTATTATTTGCTGACGACAGTACCGTAACATTTGTTGGGGAAAATCTTGACAACTATGAAATTGACATAAATAATACTTTGAAATGTATAATTGAATGGCTTGATAAAAATAATCTTATAATTAATCTTGATAAAACGAAATTGATGACATTTGCTTTAGGGCGTAAACAAGAATTGACATTGAATATAAATTATTTAGTTAAACAAATTGAACAAACAGACTATTAAGTTTTTAGGCTTACACATCGATCGCAACATGTCCTGTAACACGCATATCGAAAAACTACAAAACCAACTTAATCATTTTTCGTATGCCCTGTACATGCTCGCCAAGACTGTAAACACTGATGCCGTAATTGCCGCGTACCACGGCTTCGTTGAATCCTCCTTGAGATACGGTATAATTTTCTGGGGCAATGCCACAGGCAATGACAAAATATTTAAAGCACAGAAGAAGTGTATAAGGGCAGTGTGTAAACTTGCCCTACGGATAGCTGCAAACCCTTTATTAATAAAATTAAACTTCTGACCTTGCCGTGTCTATATATATATGAAATATGTGTATTTGTAAAGAGTAATTTACACCTCTATAAAACGTTAGAAAGCAAACGTCATGCAAATAAGCTCTGTGCTGAGCAACATAGAAGTGCTTACTATGGCAAGAGTATATTCAATATGTCAACCAGAATATTTTACAAGCTTCCACAAAATGTTAGAGAAACCGAGCATTTACATGCCTTTAAAATAAATTAAAACTCTGCTCGTTAATGCAACTTTTTATTCAGTCAACGAATACTTAATTAATAAATAATACTTTATCGATAATTTAATTATATTATGGACTGACATTACAATCATTTATTAACCTACATTTGACTTGTAATTAATTTGTGTACTAAAATGTAATTTGCATACCTATGGCTGAAACAAATATTAGATATTTAAGACACCTTATGTGCACCATGATAAGCAAATAAATTCTAAAAAAAAAAATGAACTGCTAGTCAAAATAGATACTTTTTAAGAACAGTCAAACGGCAATTTTCTTCACCTGTTCTATGAAATACTAGCATTTGTACAATAAAATATATGATCAATCGAACTTCCCAAGTGAAGTTCCATCAATATTATACGAGTCCCTTCATTCGAAGATATAGTATTAACTAAGTAGATGTTAAGAGTTGAAAGTTTTGTTTTATAGTACTTTAATCTGATTAGTTTACTTAATCGTTGATTTACTTACAAACCCATAAATTACTTAGTTACTTAATTAGATAAAGTGGAACATTTATTTTGATTAATTTCATCAATATCTTTACATATTGGAAAATAAACTAATATCTTATATTCTATAATAATCTTGATTATTTTATGTATCAATTATTGAGACAAACATACCTTGCAAAAACGCTTCCATCTATGATCTTGCGATTATAAAATTTAGCGAAGGTAATAGAGGTGCTAGTCCAGCCGGCAGTCTTCCGGATGACTTCAACGGAGATGCCGGCTGCACTAGCCGCAGAAGTCGCGGCATGCCTGGTGCTGTGCGCACTGAACTGGCTTACATTGATGCCGCTCTCTTATAACACCTGTTTATTCCATCGACTTATCGTTTGCGATGGGGCAGGTTTATGTGGAGGTCTGTATGTCAATAAAAGGTTACAGCCTAATTAATTTGGTCTAATGTTTCTGGTCTTTAATAAGTAATCCTTGAGTACCGTAGCAGGGCAAATATTTAAATTTTCTTCAAAATATGGGAGAACAAGCAATGGTTGATCCCTACCTGGTGCAGATGTTTTTATAACGTCACAAATTACTATACTTGCCCCGCTAGTTGATAAATTAATATTGTCTACTTTAATCAAAGATAATGTTTGCACTCTATGTGCTGTGCATAATGCTAGTAATATTACTAACTTTTTGTAATTAATTCTAATGATAATGATATATTAGGCACCCATTGAGAAATTAAATCTAACACTTTTTGCGGATTCCATGTGCTAGTATATTTAGGAATACAAGGTCTTAGTCTGTATGCGCCTCTCATCAATCGCTTGATTGTCTCTTCGGAACCAATGTTGTTGCCTAGCAATAAAGATAGGGCAGAACGGTGACTATTTAGTGAGGAATAAGAAGCTCCTGCTTCAAATTGTTCTGAAAGGAATTGTAATACCATATCAATGGTAGAACTATAAACTTGAATATGATTCTTCCCGCAAAAATGCCACCAGAGCTTAAATGTCACGTTATACTGTTTTATCGTACTATCGGCTATTGAAGCAAGCATTAAATCTAGTGAAGACATCGGCGCTCCGCGTCTTGTAAACGCTGCCCTGAGACTATCGCGGCACCCAATGTAAGGTGTTGGTGCATAGGATGATAACTCCTGAAACGAGAATGCAAAAGATTCTTGTCAGGTTTAAAGATAATCATCTCAGATGTCAAAATACTCGTCAAGAGCGGGTACCGCGGCTGCGAAGGCCAAATAGGGAATACAAGGATTCCAGATGCTTCATTAACTATGATTTTCCTAACACATTTTAAGATGAGAGCGAAAGGAGGAAAATCACTGCTATTGAATCTGGATCTTGTTTCCAGGATATAAAGGATGTACATTTGGCATTTGTGCGAGACGCGAATAAGTCGACTTCTGGCTGACCGAATTTATGAACAATGTTTTGAAAAGCTGAGTCGGATAATTCCCATTCAGTATCTGGGTTAATTTTTCGAGATTCTTCGTGTGCTTCTCGATTTTCCTTGGCGTTTATATAGGATGCAAACAACCAAATATTATGTATCTCGCACCATTGCCAAATGTCCCTAGGCAGGTCATTTAAATGTGGAAATTGAATTCCTCCCATTCTGTTAACATAACTTATCGCAGTTGTGTTGTCAACTCGCAATAAAATTGTACAGTTACAGTTAAGTTCATAGCAAAGCTTTTTAGCCCCAAAAATACTTCTAGGCTTTCTAAGAAAATTATGTGGAAATCAAGCTCCTCTGTCTTCCAACCACCATTAACTCGAGTACCGTCACAAAATGCTCCCCATCCAGTTCTAGATGCGTCCGTGAAAATTTCTAATTTGTAATCTAAAGTTCGCATAGGGTTGGATGTTACAAATATATTTTTCTTCCACCAACTAAGATCATTCAAAATTATACACAGTCAGGTCATAAGTTCTGTCACACAATAAAAACTTTTGAATTTAGAACGCTGGCCACAAAAAAGTTTATTGAATTCGAATCTCAAATTTTTCATGAAAATAAAAATGTGTACTTTTTAGAATTTTCCTCATTTTTAAATATGGAGTGGACACTTAAAGAAGACCGTGTCGCAGTTATTGCGTTGCATCGTTGCGGTTACGCGCCAATTCAGATTTTCGACTTACTGAAAAATTTGAATATAACCAAAAGATTCGTTTATCGTACCATAAAACGATACAATGAAGACTCTAGTGTAGATGACAGGTCAAGAAGTGGTCGCCCTCGCTCTGTTAGGACTCCAGCAGTGATAAAAGCTGTGAAGGCGCGAATTCAAAGAAATCCCATACGTAAGCAGAAACTGTTGGCCCTTCAGATGGGGTTAAGCAGGACCACGGTGAAAAGGGTGTTAAATGAAGACTTAGGGCTTAGGGCATATCGAAGAAAAACAGGACATCGTTTGGACGCTCGTTTAATGGACCTGAGACTGAAGAGATGCCGCGCTTTGTTGAAGCGGTACGCGGGAAAAAAGCATCGGGAAATTCTTTTTTCGGATGAAATTTTTTTTACCGTGGAACAGAGCTACGAAGAGCTACAAAGAAGCGAGCAACCGTATTCCGCGTGTCCAACGAGGTCATTTTCCATCCTCGCTCATGGTTTAGTTGGGAGTCTCTTATTGGGGCTTAACTGAGGTACATTTTTGTGAGAAAGGCGTAAAAACGAATGCAGTTGTGTATCAAAATACAGTCCTCAAGAACCTTGTGGAACCTGTTTCTCATAGCATGTTTAATAACAGGCACTGGGTATTCCAACAAGATTCTGCGCCAGCTCATAGAGCGAAAAGCACACAAGACTGGCTGGCGGCGCGTGAAATCGACTTCATCCGGCACGAAGACTGGCCCTCCTCCAGTCCAGATTTGAGTCCGTTAGATTACAAGATATGGCAACACTTGGAGGAAAAGGCCTGCTCAAAGCCTCATCCTGATTTGGAGTCACTCAAGGCATCCTTGATTAAGGCAGCCGCCGATATTGACATGGACCTCGTTCGTGCTGCGATAGACGACTGGCCGCGCAGAATAAAGGCCTGTATTCAAAATCGCGGGGGTCATTTTGAATAAACTTTATTACCATAAGAATCTATGTTTTATTAAGTTCATTTTGCTATATAAATGTTTACATAAATAATAAACATGTCTAAATTATTTCATATTGCACATGTGACAGAACTTATGACCTGACTATGTACTTGGTAGCTTTACTTTACCTATGTAAAGTATTTATTCAAAAATATATATTTTTGTCTCTCTAGAACCTTCGTATACAACCAACCATATTTGACAGCTGGGCAAGCAGAAATTAAAACTCCGATTAACTGGGCGTATTCCCGAATGGTACAGGTGGATAAGAGTGAAAACTTCTCAACTAACTGTGCAATTTTTTGACGTTTTTTAACTGGAAGGTGTAGGGATAAATCCCGAGAATCCAAAATGAAGCCTAGAAATGTACAACATTGCTGTGGTACTAAAGAACTTTTTTCATTATTTATGACAAATGACAATCATTTCAGAGTTTCGTTGACATTATCAAAACATTGTTGATAATTATCTCCAATACATAGAATATCATCGAGGTATATGACGGATTTCCAGCCACGTTGTCTCAAATTGGTAATGATTTCTTGCATGATCTTCGTAAATACGGTGCCACCGAAAGTCCATAAGGCATTGCATTAAATTCATATGTAATTAATTCTGAGTTTTGAGTTTCGAATTGAAACCGGCGTGTTGCCGTTGATTGTGGAGCCGATGACTTGTTCTTGGCGACATTTGGCTTCTTTATTTGGGAAACTTGTCTCTCAATATTGATTTCGCTTTGATTTTGACAGACAGATTTTTTCCGAACAACGTCTCGTCCCTCTCTTGGTCGTGGACGAGATGGAGGAAAGAATGATCAAGATTTGGTGTGATCAATTTTATTCTTGTTTTGATGTCCATAAAATGGCGGTCCGACAATATACGGGAAGCGTCGCTAAGGTGTTTGATTGCTTGGATTTTGCTGTTCTCATCAGAGCTAGTGAGCAGAATTTTTATTGCTCTATTCATTGCAGTAATTCCCAAGCCCAGTTGTTGTTGGCGAAAAGCTAACTCTTTGTCGCGTAATCTATGCAATTCTGGAATCGCGGCTGATATTTCCGGATTTAATTTTGGAGCCTGAAGTAATTTGCAATTTTCAGGCACTAGATACGTTTTGAGGATTTTTTCCTTAGCATCCTTTGGCATACCCTTTTTTAGAAGGGGTAGCCATAATTGGGCCAGATTTTCGTGAATTGTTTCACCTAATTCTGCTTGATCTTCAGTTTTCTCATCTAATGCGCTGAGAATGAGCGGATCTAGGCTGGGTGCAGGAATCGTATCGGTTGCGTTAGTCGTCTCCGCTAGGTTAGGCTCCAGGATTTCATCGGATATGGGCACAGGTTCGCTGCACGGAAGAACTTCGAGTTCTACTTCGTGTGTAGGCGTGGGAATCTCTTCGTCCACCACAACGTCTAAAATGTATTTGTTATTTTAGTTCAATATTTATATGTAACTATGTAAGATTTTGTATAGGAGGCAAAAGCCAGTTTCGCTGCTCACCGTTCCTTATTGAATCGGTAGAATATAGCTGTGAAAAGTAGGTACACTAATTCCATATTTTTTCGGTAATTAGGTATCTACTTGCGCGCATATTTTCGGGAAAGTCATCGTTCATTTTGAATCCAGACTAGTTGACTTCGGTGTCAACTCCCAGACACGCTATCGTTCTATTGCGAATCCAGGCTATATGCTTTTAGTATAACAGTAAAATGTCACTGAATAGTTTTGTAGTAATTATCTACTTACCACAATCTTCTTCCTCCTCATCGGTGGAGAAATAAATCGGCAAAATGCGTTTTCGCCTTTCATTTTCTTGTTCCTCAATCTTTTTTAACTCTCCTTATAGTGTAGGATTTGTTCTTGAGCCGTACGTTTATAGTATAAACCTACACTTCAGTAGTTACTTGAGATAAAAAATTTGGAATAAAGAATTTCAAATAAAGCGTGTGCACGTTGCCTCGCACGACAAAGGAATGAAGGCTTGACCGACCGGCACTGGCCAGTGGTAAAGTGGGGGGGTAGTAAAATAAAAAATAAATAAAAAACCGAACAAATTCGGGCTATCTTTAAGGGCCACTAGCTATAAACTATTAATCCCACGATTACGCTAAATCGAGGAGAAATTCTCCGGATTTCTTCAAATTGCCCAGCACCAACATTATTCCACGATTTAGCACGAAATCCATAGATTAAATCATGGAATACTGCTGTCAAAGAAATTCTGGGGAAAATGGCGGTTTAAGTGAGTTATTCGAGGGATTTCCTATAAATGTTACCATTTTACCCAATATTTCGATAAAACTTGAGGTAAAATGAACAAAATTCCCCATTTTTTACTGTTTTTTCGTTTGAGATGGGAGAAATCACCGGGTCGGGGAAAATCATAGGTTATTTTTTTTTCGTAGAATAACTATCCTCGAGATTTATTCCGCGTTTCTAGCTAGTGGCCCTAAATGTGCGAATGTTGCCTTGTAGGTTAGGGGGACTACTTAGTTAATACTATATCTGAAGAATGAAGGGACGAACGTATAAAGCTGTCTTTTTTACACAAAATTGAAATTATGAAATACAACTGCCGGAAATATACAATTCTGATGTTGTCAAACGTTTTTGTCGAAATAGGTTTAGCTTGAGACACGCTTCTAGATTTATTGGAGTACCTTGTCAAATACCGTAATGTCGCCGCCGCCCGCCGCCGCCACCCCCGATCCGCCCAAGGTCCATCCGAACAAAAAGGTTCAGACTCAGATGCACCTACCTATTTGTTGAAGAACATGAAGGTCTCGGTACGGACTCGGTGTCCTTATTTATGTCAGGGGTGTAAGGTCAGTGTGTAGTGATTATATTCTCTTTGGTCAGTGTCACCAACTGAATCTTGTCTAAAATTTTTGCCAAAAATGTCAAAAAAAATCGACTTGCGTGATATTTCACCCATATTGCAAAAATTACGGAACCTTTTACTGGGTAGGGTATACAACGTGAAAAACTCTGTCCTTCGCTTCCCGCCCTTGGTTTCGCCGCGGACTATACCTGCTCCAGACATGCCTAGTGGATCGTACGACAAGCATTCTGGGAGGTATTTCACCAAAATTATGAAAGAACCTACTTACCATATTCCTTCAAATTACCTTCTGTAGCATTTCTCCCCGCTTGCCCTTGTCCCTTGAAATTGTAGTTACTTATTACTGCACTTGCAGATGCATAAGTCGTAACGGTTTACTTAGCATAAACTTTTCTGACAGAATACATATCTCGAATATCTCTTCTACATAAGAACGTGGGAACTACATAGACCCCACCAGGTTTCTTGGCCCGTGAGCGAGCACTCACCTCTCTCTCGCCCAATATGCATCTTTCTTGTACCCATGTGCCGCCACCCCGTCCAGGCGGGATTCAAAGGCCAAGAGAACTGGCGGGGCCTCTACCTACTGACCTGACCAATACTAATAGCCCTAACCAGCTGGCAAAAAAAAAACACAAGCAAATAATGAAACGTAATCCCCAAAGGTATTACCATGCACGGAACGTTATTGACTCTGTGAGACCACCCGTGGTAGCTCCGGTAGCCGAGGGTCCTTCACTGCCAAAGGGAAGTGGCCCGGTGCCACCCGATACGGTGAGTTAACTCTCTCTATGCCTCCGCCGTAATATCGGTTATGTACGAGACGCGTAGAGTACTGCTGAAAAACCTTAAAAGCGGGAGCCCTGGACGTTTAAGGGGGTTAGCAACTAGTCATGTCCCCCCGGCAATATTGCCAGTAAATTTCCCTTTTTGCCGGAAATATTGCCAATATTCCTAGTTGTAGAAAAATAAGTTTCCTAGCATATAAACTGAAATCAAATGCCTATAACATAAGTTAATATAATATCGCCAAAAAGTAAATAAATATAAATATTGGGAGAATAATAAATTATTTTCTTATATAATTTATTATTTAATATCTACCACTCTGTACAAAAACCAACTCTAGGAATTACTAGGGTTTCCGTAAGTCATAACAAGTTGCGCTTGATGACATTGTATTGAATAAATCCTCACAAAAACTTCTTAAAAGTTGAGTTTGACTGATTTAATATTATTAAAATGTAGGTACTAATTCAATTTTTTTTCCTTAAAAAAATACGTATCGGTACACTTTTCCCGGCAGAAAAGCAAAGTGGGTATCCGGAAATTCACTGGGAATATTGCATCAATATTGGCAAAATTGCCGGTGGTATTGGCAGTTTCTGTCATACATTACATTATGGTGTTTTTATCCCTAAATAGATGATAGATCGGAATTTCAGATTAACCCTTTCGTTGGCATATTTTATTTCCTTTTTTATATAAATCTGGGCAAAATTCCTACAAATTTCCGATAACGGCAATAGTGCCGCCAATATTCCCATATATGGCATATTTCCAGTATTTCCAGCAACGGCATATATCAGTAAGTATATCAACACATCATTCCGATTCTTGTGGCTAGGGGGCTAAACAAGTGTACACGGCTTAGCATTGCGATAGCGCTCATTAACCTGACTGCTACTGCGAAACGAATCATATATGGTAACCATGGTAACGGTGGGTAGCCAGGGTAACGGTGGGTAAACAGGGTAACGGTGGATAACCAAAGTAACGGTGGGTAACCATGTAACGATCGGCGACCGCTATCATGATAAGCTAAATGGATGTAATTTCGAACGTTGCACGTTATAAGTAAGTATGGCTAACCTAATGACGAGCATACAGGGGTAGACAGCGGGGTAGGGGGGTGGGGGGTCCAATTCCTGCTATTGCCATATTAGCGTTTTTCTTTTCTCCATCCTCAGCTATGTTTCTCCAAGGTGCCGACTCCCGGGCAGAGCTGGTGGTGGGACGGTCACTGTTACTATGAGGAGCAACCGGACGTCACCCACAGCCCTCAAATGACTAAGTGAATCAAGCCTTGAGCTAATTAAAAAGACTTGCGACCTGTCTAACATAATGTCAAGTAAATGATCACAAGTTAATATTTTTACTTAAGCAATGGTCTATGTTCATTATAGCTAGTCGCAAATAAAATGTTGTTATTTTTGTTACTGTAAATTTTTCTTTGTATTTTACGTTGGTATATGTTTGTATACGGGTGACTGTAAAACCTCTAGCTATATCAAAAGAGCGTAGTCCTTGATAAAAGTACAAAATGCATGTTTTGTTACTTTCGTCTGCTTTCATAGTAAAATATTAAGTAATCAACCGTCAAAGTATTCCTACTAGTCCCATATAGTGTTGTTGCCATATTTACCGCCCGCCCAGTGTTGATAACATCGCACCGCGGTTTCGCTTTGTGTAGCGCCGCGCTTTCACTTTGTGTAGCGCCGCCGCCGCCGCCGCCGCCGCCGCTGCGGTCGTCTCGGCATTACGTAGGTAATGGTGAGACGATCGCATAGCGGCCGGCGGCGCGGCAATTTGATATGGAGTAATATATTTTGTTGATTAGAAGCTTACGTAATTCCCTTTTAAATTGCAATATATTGTCGACATTACCTAGTTTAAATGATTCCTGCCTAGCTACTAAAGAATACGTTGATTTACTTGTAACAAACCTTCAAACTACTAGCTACCTTACAACCTATCTACCTAACTACCTACCTAACTAACCACCTACCTACCTACCTACCTAGTCAACATTTCAAACAAAACAAATGGATTTTCGACCCGCAAACGACCGCTCTTGAGGTGAACGCACACTTATCGACATCGGCACGCATCATCCGCACGGAGCGGATAGGCCTTGTCTGAGGAATCTTCCCTGCGACTCGTGTGTTGCTCTGTCGCACGCAACAGAAGGCAGAATGCTTCGTCCGCATACTGCGCGCCAAATCTGATGACGTCATCAGGATTTCTCCGGATTCCGACGCGGATAGGTGAGCGAGGTTTCGTATGCGGTGCGGTATTTCGGTGCGGACTATGCCGATATGTGTGCGTTCACCATTAGATAGGTCAGTTTAACTAGTTTTTTGAGTGGGGGTCAGTAAGTTAGGGTGGATCAGTCAAGAAGCTACTAACCACCGGTGGGCCGCGATTATTATTTAGTTAGGTACCTACCTACCTACCCTAGCTACTGAGTTCTGGTGTAGGTATTATAAAACTTTTACTTATTTTCATGAGATGAGCACGTGTTTAGGTAAATGCTGTACGTAGTTTGTAGTTTAGGATCAACTTCATGTGCTGCGAACTGAAGAAATTATTAAAAACAGTGATATTGAATACGTACCTCAAACTTAGCTGTACTTCAACAACTGTTCAAAATGCAATCCGTTCCTTTCTAAACACAGTCTTGCACGTTTCACTGCATTATGACGCACTTTTCTTAAGACTGCCACATCACTTTTTACAGCGTCAAATGCACTTGTGATGCGGTCTTTAAGTTCTTGCCGGTTCTGAACCTCGTCCCAGTAGACACGCCGTTTTATTTCGCCCCACAAAAAGAAATCACAGGGTGTGAGGTCCGGTGATCTGGCAGGCCAAGGCACAGGCCCTCCGCGTCTTATCCACCGACCACTATACTCATCGTCCAGGTAGTTTTGAACAGGTCGCGCGAAATGAGGTGGTGCTCCGTCTTGTTGGAAGAAAAAATCTTGTAGATATGCGAGCGGCACGTCCTCTAAGAAGTTTGCTATTACGCCTCGCAGCATATCTAGATACGTGCCCCCGGTCAGGCGGCCTTCGATGAAGTACGGCCCAATGACTTTATCTTCCACGATGCCGGCCCACACATTCACTCTGAAGCGCACTTGGTGATGATGTTTTCGTATACATTTTGGGTTACTGTATGACCACCAATGTTGATTGTGCTGGTTGTAGAGCCCTACACGAGTGAACATCGCCTCGTCTGTCCATAGGATGTGCTTGTTCTGATTTTGTACCAGCCATTCGCAAAAATTGCGACGACGTGGCGCATCATCTTCATTTAATTGCTGCACTTTTTGAAAGTGGTATGGATGCTGTCCAGTAGAGTTCAGCAACTTCCACACAGAATACTGGCTGATTCCGAAACGATGAGCTGCGTCTCGCGTACTGTTTCGAGGGTTGCGCTGAAAGTACTCCAAGATAGCGTCTTCTACCTCCACAGCCAAACGCGGCGCGCCTCCACCATAAGCATGGCTTGGCACTGTGAACTGGCCATAATCCAGAAGCCGTTGGTTTGCCGCTAAGATGGTTTGACGATGGGGGACAGTGGCGTTAGGTAGTCCTTGTGCTTGGAGCCGAGGGATGCTCTGCGTCTCGTAAAATCTTCTGGCTTCGTACAGGTTTTCTCCACTTTGGATGTACACACGCACCATCTCGTAATATTCACGATTAGAGTACATCTTGTATGAGCGTATCAGACGGACACGGACTCAAAGATAAAAGTACCCACGCGGCGAGGGGAATTTGTAGCGTGCGCACGTCAAACCGCGATAAGGTTGCGCAGGCGACTAGACTGGCGTCGGGCAGTCTGGCTGGCGGCGGCGGCGCACGTAAAGGCATTGCGGGGGTGAGCCGGGCGGGTGCGGGGTGTGGTGGGCGGATTAGACACCGCGAGTCACACAACGCCGCCCTGAGCGCGTAGGTTGTCTTTAAATTCAAATATGGGAGCTACATATTTCCTATCAATCAAATATGAAAAAAAAAAACGAAAAAAATGCTTTTTTGTTTTCTACTAGTGATTCTGATTCCAAAATTTTATTATAGCTAGGGGTTTTAAAGTCACCCTGTATACAAGGTGATATTTAATTAGCTGACCATATTTTAGAGAATGATAGTACCAGTCATTATGAACAACTTTCCCCAAGAAACATATGGTCGCAAATGAAAAAAAAATGGGGTTCCGCATAGTAACTAGTAATCAGCTGATCGGGTCAATGTACTGAGAGACAAATATTTTTTTACATTTGCGACCATATGTTTCTTGGGGGAAGTTGTTCATAATGATGAGTATTATCATTCCCCAAAATATGGTCAGCTAATTAAATGTCACGTTGTATATAATTTTGTGACAGATCATATCGACACAGCAGATATTTATCAACGCAAATCAAGCAATCATAGGGAATAATACAATAGCTAGTTACATAGCTAGCTGATGTATTATTCCCCATTTTTCCCCTAGTGATAATAACCCGGGTGATAATTATTCCCATCGCTCTTTTTGGTGGGAATCATGGCGAACGGCTAGAATAATCAGAATCACGTAACGTAGAAGACCTTGGTGACCAACCGTGACTCAATGTTTATGGATACCCCGTAAATTGGAAAAGAAAGGAAATTATCGTTTTAGGAATATCACATCAGCTTTATTTATTTTCACACCACCTGCTGTACAATGCCACATTATACGAGTATAGCATGCAAACCTTAAACAAGCCCTTGGCTTTAGCCTGGTCATAATGTTGCACTGAATTTTGAAATGTGGTTTTTACTTCATCAATATTATTTATTGCACGGTAAATAATGAGTAAAAATACATTATCAGTCACTTGTGCGCAAAGGTGATCTCTAAAAAGAGATTTCTTCCAGCAAACCTAGACAGGATAGGACAGTCTATTGCTAGTAAGGGCAGTCTGGTACACAATAAATTAAATAACATGCTAATTTGTCGAGATAAATAATGTAAACAATCTGACCTCTAATGAGTTACATTGTGATAGCGAACAATTATTATCTCTGACCTTTTCTCTCCTACTTTTTCCTCAATAATGTTGTCAGTTGGTCAACGCTGGAGTTCAGAAGATATCAACATTTGTGCAGGAGGACTGTTTGCTCACTTCCATTCAGTAGGATTCACTTGGATTCCATCATTCTGTCTGCACGTTCTCCTGGGAAGTGTCAAGAGCAACGAAACCTAGTTAGTAAAGTAAAATAGACATTTACGATGCCGATAAGTACAGCATTTATTGAGAATAGTTTGGAGAACCACGGTCTGTTCACAGTATGTCTGGTCGTGGGTTAACGAAGTCGATGAGAATGATCCAGAATGTCTAGACTCCCCTGAGGTATCTTCGCCGCTGGACGACAGGGAGGATGGTATTCAATAAGTTGATGTGTAGGGTGCGTCCGCTGACCAAATTACGATTCTTTCAAATACACTTTGACGCCACTGTGACACACTGACGACCCGAATGGCCGAGTCGGCAGTGACCCTACCTACGAAGCCAAGGGTCCCGGGTTCGAGTCCCGGTGGGGGCAAATGATTGTTAGATGAGAACGGATGTTTGTACCCTAGTCATGGTTGTTTATCTATCTAAGTATAATATTTATCTATATAAGTATGTGTATCGTACCTAAGATACAGGGAATCCTAGTTTGGGGCTAGATCAATGTGTGTAAATAGTGTTTAAGGTATTATTATTACTTGACACTAGCAAAATTAACCGCAAGAGAGGTCAGCATTGATTGACTGTTCCGTTTTCAATGTACACTGTTTCAAAAACTTACATGGAAACCACACTAACTTCTAAATGGATTTTATGGAGGGACTGAGTATGGGTGCATAGAACCCAAATCGAAGGGCAGACGACTGATTGTGGTGCATATGGGAAATGAAAATGGTTTCGTATGGTTTCGATGTGATGTATTTGAATTAAAAAACACGGGTGATTACCACGAGTCAATGGACGTGATCCGCTTTGAGCGGTGGTTTGAGAATACCGCAAATTTTACCGAAACTTAGTGAAAATGCGGTTGTGGTACTGGACAATGTTCATTACCACTGAAAACGCCAAGAAAAAGCTCTCAGCATTGCATGAAGTAAGCCATTATAAATGGCGGCGTTATAAAAAAATAAGCTTTGATAGGAAAAGCAATGGCTGAACTTTTGAAGAATGTGAACGATGTAAAGGCGAACTACCAAAGTTACGCTGTGGTTGTGTGGAAGAGTTCGCGACTCGCAATAATACCTCATTGAAATTTGAAGATGTGAAAAAATTGCTACTAGAAGGAATTCAAAATGTATCTGCTGAAAAATGTGTAAATCACATCATAAAAGTATCTAATAGAATCATTTACAAAACGATTTGTAGGGACATGCTTATGTCAGCAATATGTAACAGTGGTAGCGAGTGCGCTCTGCTTGCGAGTTAGTCGTTCCGTAATCGCGTACTAAGTAACTTGTCTCTTCTGTGTTATCCCAGGTGTACCGTGTAAAGCTGAACTGTAATAAAGGATCTATACTAAAGACTAAGTGAATATTATTGACACTCCTAAATTGGTGACCCCGACGTACAAGAATCATCTAAGAAAATTGTTTAGAAAGGACATGAATGCAGCATCCCAAAGTGTGTAGCGATTACGAAGTAGTCTCGTAAGTTTTTTTTTCTATTGATTGTATTTGCAAAGTATTGTATTGTATTGTATTGCAATGTATTGAATTTCAAGTCGGGCATTGAAACACATGTACCGCATATGTATGTATCGTTGGCTTGGGGACACAAAAATGAATAGGTGTACGTTTATTTTTGTGTCACACAAGTTAATATGGAATGTACTAAAGTATTTTATGTTAGACTTAAGTGGGTTATCCTCAGTTCAGTTTTGTATAACTACAGTATTTCGTCCCAAGTAAGTTTGATAACGTATTGATTGATATACAACTTATGTGTAATTGTTGGAATGAGTATCAACGTAGGACTTTCGTGGGATTGTGTACTTAGTATGACGCCAAGGAGGTACTCATTCCAACAAGTTTTAACTAACGTATTTAATTGCAAGTGTAATTTCTAATCTTTGAATTAGAAAGGAATACATGTAGACAATGTTTTGTTAAACGGATGTAGGCATAAGCATTGTTATAAATAACAAATGAAACACGATATATATTAACAGAAGGTATATTTCATCATTCAGAATCAGAATACAGTTTTGCATTAGTGTTTATCATTGCAGCGTTGCTCAGAACTTAGAGTCAGCAGAATCATTACAGATAGTATCAGGTATTTTTGCATTGTATTGGACGTTTCAAAGTACAGTCAGTCAAGTAAGTTTTTGCATAATGTTTTGTAATTGTTAAAAATTTCAAGTAAAATTTTTGTTTAAGAGGGGGATGAGTGTAGGGACATGCTTATGTCAGCAATATGTAACAGTGGTAGCGAGTGCGCTCTGCTTGCGAGTTAGTCGTTCCGTAATCGCGTACTAAGTAACTTGTCTCTTCTGTGTTATCCCAGGTGTACCGTGTAAAGCTGAACTGTAATAAAGGATCTATACTAAAGACTAAGTGAATATTATTGACACTCCTAAAGATTGATAAATCAATTGTTTCATTCGAGCTCTTCTTCTAATATATAGACGCCGTCGATTAGAATAGGAATTTTAAATTTTTTAACGTATTTTCTTCAAATTAAGTGCAGTTTATGTGACTGATACATAATGGAGGGCGGCGAGTTTCATAATAATATTAAAGTTACATACACAAGTTTATCTACGCACTTACCAAAAGCTCTCTGTGATGTGTTCAGGAAACGCATGTTCGAAAGGCATTGCGGCATTGATCATTGCTCTGCACTTGTTTAGCGTGTTCAGTAATACCAACTTCACAGACAAACTAGGGGCGGCTCGCAGGCGGGCGTCGGCGCCCGAAATTTGAATGTCATAATATGTCGAAATATCATAATATATATAATAATAAATAATAATAAGGTAAATAGTAAATAGTTTATAATTATGCTGGTCGTAACGTGCGGTTTTTGGACGTAGTAAAGAAGGTTTATGATACGTGTTGTAGATAAAAATGTTTTAAACCCCTGAAACTTTGCTTACATTCTCGTAAAATTTGCCTTACTTTACTAACATATGAAAAATATGTAATAAGAGTAATATAATATATTAATCTTATTATACTTATTATATTACTCCTATTTTTACATACATCAACGTATAATATATATTCGCTCTATTCGCTTTATTGTTTCAAGCCCAACATTCGACGCCGAGCCCGTAACTCGGCATATCGAAATGAAGGGTGACAATAGATTTGGCTCGGTAGGTTGGGTTAGGTTAGAAGTGTATGTGCGGCCAGCGCAGTGAGCTTGCGACTGAAAGTAATGAAAAGTCAAATTTGGCTAGAGTAGATTATTGTAGCTAAATTTCAGTTGTGTAATAGGTTAGGTTGGAACTTAAAAGAAGCAAAACTGGAGCATAGGGTAGCGGTGCAGAGCGAGGCGTGCGCAATTAAAAACAACATTAAACTAGTGGTTCTTTGAGAACAGTAGAACTTATAACCATTCAATACTTTTAATTTTCTCCTGGCTTAGCAAAGGCACTTCAGAGTTATGAATTCGTGATTCATATATCTGTCATTTCAGCCATATTATATCACAGCGGAAAAACATACCGCGATGATGTTTACACCCAACGTCATCTATTGATCATATCGGTAACAATAAACCTATCCAGGATATTAGATTAGTGCATCGGTAAATATAAAAATGAGAGCTGAATTTCAGGAATATTTTAATTTTCCTGGCTTTGTAGACTAAACAATACTCTTGATCAAAGTTTTAAGGCTGTAGGTCTTCAAGAGTACATTCGAATTTTAATGAAGAATGAATTATGAAGAGTCAGTCACTGATAAAATGACAGAATTTTGAACGGATGTCGTTTCCAAACTATTGGTTCAAATTGACAAAATTTTGGGATTTTTTTTCCTATTTAAATTGTGTCCTTTTAGTCACAGAACAACTTTATCTTAATATATAGATAGTTACAGGGAGGTTTTTTTCGCGACATCTTGTGTAGAATGAAGTCCATGGCAAACTTCTCCCCTTTCCCTCCTATCCCCCCCCCCTCCCAATAAAAAGCCTCTAAAATAATATACTTGGACAGCCAATATTAGTCCACCGGCTCCTGTGTGACGGCCACCCTACTTTTCTTGATTTGGTTCAAACATTAACTTTAACATAATACCACCTACCATGTAAGTTCTTATATCGAAGATACACAATGTAAACTACTCGTGTTCAAATAAACGTTTTATTATTAATATATATATATAAATATATATATATAGTGTAATGGTGGATCCAGTACGAACCTAAAATAAATGTTGGTCCCCCCCTATTTCCTGTGTACATTCGGTTCCTAATCAAGTAAACAGATATACTTTGCTTCACCATTAGGCTCACCTTTAGCGGATGACCTACTCGCTAGGGCGCTAGGCGTCCAAACTTTTTTAGCGTAAAGTTGGGGTCATTTGATCATCTTCCTGAAAGTTTCAGGTTGCGGAACTCAATAGTTTTTAAGATATGATTTTTTGAAAATCTGAAAATACTTTGTAAAATTATGTAACGAAAGGCAAATAATATGTTTAAATCTATTCTGTGGTCAAAGTCAAAGTCAAAGTCAAAGTACTTTAATACTGTAGATATTTACATATACTTAGTAAACGTCAATTTTGCCTCTTCTCTACATTGGACCACTGAAGGGCGTAGAAACTCCCGCAGATTGCTTTTTAGATCTCTTTTAAAAATAGGTTGTGCTTAACTATTACAAATATGAAAATTTTAATTATTATGAATAATAAACAGGAATAAATAATTACAAAATTATTAACAGCAAGGCCTTTATTGAGCTAGATTAACCCCATACAGTCCTGTCATTTAAGTAATCTTGAACATTGTAATATCCCTTTTTTGACAAAGTCGCTTTAACATGCTTTTTAAATTGCTCAAATGGCAATTTCAAAATCTCCAGAGGTATCTTATTATAGTAGAGAATACACTGACCCTTGAAAGAATTGCTAACCTTCGCGAGTCTAAATCGGGGCGCACACAGTCTGTGATTATTTCTTAGGTTAACATTACAGCTATCGCTAAGTTTGGAAAATGTTGTAAGGTTCTTGAGTATATACATTATATTTTCGAAAATAAATTGACTAGCTACGGTTAGTATGTCAATTTCTTTAAAAAGCTCTCTTAAGGAGTCTGTTCGTTTTAAATTATAAATTGCTCGAATAGCTCTTTTCTGTAAAATAAAAATAGTTTGAATATCCGCTGCTTTCCCCCACAACAAGATACCATAGGACATCACACTATGAAAGTAACTAAAATATACTAGCCTAGATGTAGCCACATACGTGCTTTGTCTGATGTCCCTAACAGCGTAAGCCGCAGAACTGCAATTTGCTATCAATGGTTATTCCAAGAAACTTCGTATCATTTACTTATTCTAACGTGCTGTTGTCTAACACTAAACTGGTCTCAATTTGCCTGACATTTGGAAGTGAGAATTTGATACACTTGGTTTTACCAGCGTTTAACAATAAATTATTACCTGTGAAGCAATTCAAGATTAAAGACAATACACCATTAACATCATCAAAATCTGCTTTTTGTCTTTCAATTTTGAAGACCATTGAAGTATCATCAGCAAATAACACTATGTCAGTTAATTTCTCCACCATGAAAGGCAGATCGTTAATATATACCAGGAACATGAAAGGACCTAATATGGAACCTTGTGGAATGCCAATTTTTACACCCGATCCATCAGATTTAACGCCGTTAACTTCTGCCTTTTGAATTCTATTGCTTAGGTATGATCTTAGTAGATCCAACGCTTTATTTCGAACTCCGTAATGATTTAATTTCATTAATAGCGTATTATGATCAACACATTCAAACGCCTTCGACAGTTCGCAAAAAACTCCGATAGCATCCTGTGCGGCCTCCCATGCAGAATAAATATGAGATATAAGGGTAATACTTGCATCCGTAGTCGATTTACCCCTAGTGAAACCGTATTGTTTGGCGTGGAGTTGTTTTGTACGGTTGAAGTGTGAGAGCATTTGATTAAGTATAATCTTTTCAAATATTTTACTTAGTGTTGGAAGAACAGATATTGGTCTGAAATTTGAAGGATTACCCTTATCTCCCGATTTGAACAGAGGTATCAGTTTACTGTGTTTCATGAGGTCTGGGAAAGCCCCATCGTCAACACATTTATTGAATATATAAGCTAAATGTGGGGCTATAACTAGAATTACTGAACCAATAACTGATATACCCCACAGGTCTTCCGTATTTTTTAAGTTAAGTAATTTAAACGTTTTGACAATGTCCTGGGGATATACATGATGAATTTTTAAATATACCTTACTGACGCTCGTGTTATTTTTTAATAAAGTCTCTGCTTCACATGGAGATGAATTTAGACGATCTGTTGTGAGTAGGGGTACATTGGTGAATAATGTTTCAAAAGCTCGAACAACATCATCGCTGGATTTAACAACATCATCACCTATCTTTAGGCAGAAATCATTGTCCCTTGGTATAACTTTGCCAGTTTCGCGGTTTATTATTTGCCAAACTGTTTTCATTCTATTATTTGAATTTTGAATTTTTCTATTAATGTGTAAAGTTTTTGCAGTTCTACAAACCAACTTGAAAGTTTTGGAATATTTTTTAACATAGTCATGAAATTTTCGATCAAAGTTATAGGTTTTTTGATCATAAAGGTCATACAAGATAACTCTACTTTTACGAATTCCAAACGTTGCCCAGTCATTAAATTTCGATTTACCGCTGTAGTCACTGACTTCCTTTAATTTAAAAACTTAATTGAATTCCGTCTGAATAATGTTGAAGAAGTCTGAGTAGATTTTGTTTGGGTTCTGTTCATTAAAATCCGGTACTGGCAAATTTAAATCTAAGTTTTTCGTATATGTCTCTAGTCTATGGTATGTAATAGGCCTATAAAATGATGGACCAGTCTTTGGTGCTCGATGGATGCTCAAAATACATTACATACGTTTCGCTGTACGCATATTTGAAAAGATAAGAATTCTCTAAAAAAAGGAGGAAATGTGGAATCGTTTTTTAATATTACCTATTTTAATAAAAATGTTCATTTAACTTGCAATTTATGTTTGTTTATTTATTTTACGTCAATCAAAGTTAATTTAGTATTTTTTTCGTAAAATATCACTTTTGTTAAAAAAAAAGTTGTAATTATTGTTTAAAACGGAACCCATCTACCCCCCTCCCCCTCCCCCCTCTCAAGGTCAAGGTCAGTCTAAATTGTGTTTTATTTTAACAACATAACCTCGAAACTTTAAAAAATTATATCTCAGCAACTAGGCATCTACCCGAACAAAAAAGGTTTTCAGAAAACATAAAACAATCAACATGGACATTTAAGTACCTAGGGCATGTGGACACGGAGACACTCACAGATGATCTGGACATGGGGAGAGAGCGCAGGGCGTGGTCAGTCCGCTGTAACATGCTGGCCTGCAGGTTTGCAAGGTGCACTAAAGAAGTGAAGCTTACACTGTTTAGAGCCTACTGTCAAACCATCTACACCTGCAGTCTGTGGGTTCGCTATACGCAGAGGGCCTACAGCTCCCTGCGTGTCCAATACAATAACGCGCTGAGGATTGTGTTGGGGCAGCCGCGATACTGTAGCGCGTCGACGATGTTTGCGGAAGCAAAAATAAACCATTTTTTCGCCATACTGCGTAACAGAGTAGCGTCCATGTGGAGTCGGACTCGCGGCAGCTCGAACTTGATCCTCAGAACGCTGGCTGATAGGATCGACAGCCCTATGATGAAGCACTGGGTGGATGTGCACTTAAACAGGAATAAGAAGTAAGTAAATGTGTTGTGTGATGGATGTGTAATAGACATAATTATGACAGAATGACGAATGAGTGTGTGAACTTAACTTACATACTTAGATCTTGTTTTCTGTGTTACCAATTAATTTGTTTTTTGTTTTGTGTCATTATTTTTCACGTTACCGTGTTTAATTATGGATGTATATCTGAAATAAATAAATATTATTATTATTATTATTATTATTATTATTATTAATGTTTTTTACAAAATATTATAATAAATCTGGATCATGAGATACCAGTATCAGCCATATTTATGAACATGACTATGTAGCCCATAACATATTGTTACAAAAGCTACACACATATGGAGTCCGAGGCAACACTCTAGATCTATTCAAATCATACTTATCTGATCGAAAACAAATCACGTAAATTAATAGATTATGTCCCAAACAAAACGTGGAACTAGTCTACTTATCCGAACCATCTACAGTCCGGGTTACACAAGGAAGCGTTCTAGGCCCTATGTTATTTTTAATTTATATTAATGACATTGTTAAAACAACACCACATACCATGATCTTATTTGCTGATGATAGTACCGTAGTTTATAACAAAATATATAGTAATATGGCTCCTATATCATAACATAAAGAACAATTTGAAAAAATAACAAAATGAATTTTAAACAATGAAAAGAACTAACGCCATTGAATATCAAAAATGACGACGTATCATTTATTAAGTGCGAGTCACAAAATTCTTGGAACTGCAAATAGACAACAAATTAATTTGGAAAGACCAAATAGATAGCGTTAGTGAAAAACATTATATTATTTGAACACTTTGATTATAACTGTGGTACGAATTCCGGAAATGACATTTCGCACAAAAAAATAAACACGACTATTTATTTTTTAATATTTGAATTAGGTACAGTTAAAATAAACAATTTGAACAGTCAGAGAAACTATGGATCATTAGCTTGGTCATTGGCCTGCTTTATGAAAATCATTTTAATTTTTAAATCTAAGATTTGGTGGTGTATTTCGTGCTGTAACATATTATGAATAAAAACATTATTATTATTATTATGTATATATTAGTATGTATATTTATTTTATCCCTTTTTTAGGGATAAACCAAATCCGGTGCGCGGGCCGAGGCCAAGCGTCGCAGGTCCAATTCCTCCTGCTGCAAACAATCCTGGTCATGCAGAGGTGTTCAATAGTTCGGCTTTTTGCATTGTGGGAACAATATTTTCTCTGATGTCTATGTTTTTATTATATGTGTTAGATTTTTGGGGATGATTCCTGTTGCTAATAGTAATTTATGTGACTGCTACATAATGGAGGGCATTAATACTCGAGAGTGGGTTTATGAAACGAGCCGAAGGCGAGTTTTAATGCCTAATTATGTACAGTTACATACACTAGTTTATCTACACACATATCATAAGCTCTCTTTGATGTGTTCAGGAACCGCATGTTTGACCGGCATTGTGGCTCTGCAGTTGTTTAGCTTGTTCTGTAGCACCAACTTCGGGCGTCGGCGTTCGAAATTTGAATGTCAGTACCAACTTCACAGACAAACTAGGGGCGGCACGAGGCGGGCGTCGGCGTTCGAAAGTTGAATGTCATAATGTGTGGAAAAATTACACATTATGGTCATTGTCGGTGAAAATTTAAAACGCCTGAGAAATCAACAAGTCTTTGAACAAGCCACGAGCTAAGCTATATTCTTCAAGTTTTTGAAGAGAGGATCTTGGACAGCTTTTACCATTGAAGGTGTGTCTTTTCAGATCTTTGAAGACGTTAGTTGGAGGGAAAGATTGAGGTGGTGGTGGAGGATACGGGGTATGGGTCTGGACAGAAGTTTGAGAAACAAGAGGGGGTTCCATGACAGTCGGGTCAGCAGGAAGGTCAAGTGATGGAGAGTCATTTGCAGTTGAAGGTGGAGTCAAGGATTCGAATTGTTTAGAAATAGCGTCAAATTTCATCTTCAAAGTATCGAAACTAGCTTTAGAGTCTGGATATAAGTTAGTATCTATTCGCTCCAATCTGTAAAAAACATGATTAATAAAAGTTTCTATTAATCGTAAGTATTTGGTTTCACCTTGTAAAAATTTTTCAATTTTACAATCCAGGTAAGTCAGAGTAGAACCAATTTGAGACAAGTCATCCTCAATCGGAACTGGAGAAGTCAGAATATCTTCAGGGTGAGAATTCGCAACTAAACGCAAAACCTGTTTTTTAAGAAGGAAAACAGTATTAGCTGGTTCCTCACGTCTAATATTTACTTCGTATTCGAGCTCGGCCTTGTTAAGGAATTCGTACTTAATAACCCTTCCATTGTTATAGTTAAATTGAAAATTTTACCTCTTTCCGGTTATCTAGAATAAAAATATTAAAGTGATGAAGTGAAGTGAAGTGAAGTGAAGTGAAGTAATGTAAGTTAAATGTAGGCCTAAATATAATCCAGATGAGTTTAAAAACTAGATGAAGTTTTGTTTTAGAATTTGGAAAATATGAAAAGGATGAATAGATAAAGATTTAAGAGCGAAAGAGAAAGCAAATCAAAAGGAAAGAGACAAGGCGCAGAAAAGGTGAAGAAGGGTGAAGAAGAACTTTTACGTTGGGCGCCAAAATGTCGTGTAGCGACAAGAACCTAACCACAACCTAACAAGAAACAACAACCAGAATAAAATTTAGAAATGACAGTTTATTATGTTGATTTACAATGATTATTTAAAAAAAAATGATATGAGGATGAGGATGAATGAGGTGACAGAGGTTTTAAAAGATACAGGTACAAAATATATAAAAAGGGGAGCGAAGGACACGGAGAGTAGGAGGGCAGAACAGGGAGCACGCGGCGGTGGTGCCCGGAGCCTGGAGTAGTTGCGAGTAGTTGGAGATCCGGAGGTGGTGTAGGAGGTGGCTTGAAGGCAGCAGCACGTCAGGGTATAGATGGTTGGAGACGGCAGCAACTCAGGGTATAGGTGTTTGGAGACGGCAGCACGTCAGGGTATAGTTGATTGGAGACGGCAGCACGTCAGGGTATAGGTGGTTGGAGACGGCAGTAAGGCAGCAGCAGCAAACAGTAGGCGACTCAGCAGAGGCTCGCAGGATCCCGGGGCATTGCGGTCCCGGGATAAGGCCTTTAGGTGATGCTTCCTCTTTAAGAGCTGAAGCGAGACTCTTTTCGATTTCAGCAATGTTCCGCTCTTATACCCTTTTTGGAGAGTTCTAAAAATTATTTAAATTAAAAGCAATTTTTGTGAATGGCCAAGAGGGAAAAAGTATTTTTGTAAAAGTATTTTTGTAAAAGTATTGAAGTAAACATATCGGACCGATAATGAGTTTGAATGGACATTGCCATGATAACCAGATAAACAACGATATCAAAATATGTCAGATTTTGATTTCAGGCTCATAATAGAGAAAACAACAAGATAACAATGAAAATTGGGACATTATCGATATATAAAAAGGTAGCGCACCAGCGCGCACGAAGCCCGAGATTGCAGAGTTTCGGAGAAAGCCAAATACAAGGTCACCAAAGGTAAACCCCTTCGACATCGATTTAAAAGTGCTGATAGTGTGAAAATACGAAGTGAAAATGATTTGTTATTGTGTTCTTATGGTTTAAAACGTTACAGGGTCCTATGAAAATAAAGGTGATACGAAATATCCAGTTGTGAGATAAATGCAGACCATCAAAGCAGACTGAAAAATGGCATGTAAGTAGTATAACACTACACACGTTAAACACATTTACAGGTAGCGCTTGGGTAGCGTCTGTGCATGAGCGCGCGGCGTGACGTAGCACTGCATGGGCCTTAAGAATAGTCTGTCGGTCTCTATGAGTATGAAAAAGAAAGTTATTGTTTGCCTTTTGCTACTGCTTATATATAGAGTGATCTTTTTTGCATTCGGGTCACGTGTCAATCAACGCGGGTTATTGTGATTGTTTACGTATTTCGAGGTTATAATCATTTGTAGGGTTCCGTACCCGAAGGGTGCCAAACGGGACCCTATTACTAACCCTCCACTGACAATAACAAATATAAAAAAAAAAACAGAATAAAATAAATATTTAAGAGGGCTCCCATATTCAATTCATTCAATACATTTTGCTATGTAAAATCCAAACTATTTACTCCACACCATCCCTTTGTACGGTGTACCTTTGTGCGGTGGTACGGAACCCTTTGTGCGCGAGTTAGACTCGAACTTGACCGATTTTATACATACTTTATAGTGAAATTGCATTAATGTGAATACTGCGAACGTGCCAGCTTTAGTTAATTGTCCTGTACACCTTTTAAATGTCTGTCATTCTAGCTTGTGTTGATATGTTTATAATCATATTGTTCATAATCTGCACGTCTCTCTTTATTATAGTAAAAGACACTTTATCGTAATTTAATATTGCTAATGACATACAACAAAAACCTAAAAAACCTCGTTACAGGTGGTATTAACCTTCGTATCTCCAGAGACAAAGATTCATTAAAGTTAAAATACCGTAAGTCTTTAACTCCAACCTAATCGAAGTAGGTAGGTACCTACTTAGTCACAACGCGGCGACAAAGATTAACTTCAGTTATGAAATATTGACGATTGTGACAAGTTCGGGACCAGGCGACTCGATACCAAAAATCGTTTAACGTCTGTCAATCATTACCTGAGGTCTGTTAATCTGCAATAGAACAACGATACTCCTGCCGTCCTTGCAGGGAGATCTCACCCTTATTTGACATAGTATTGAGAATTGTTGGCTTTTCAAGGCACCTTGTGCGTTCGGCGCATGATCGAGGTCGGGGCTCGGTGGCTCCGCTCGGCAGCAGTCTCACTGTGGGTTCGTAAGCCGCCACACGTCGGACCTAGAGCGCTAAACCCCAGGCCAAAATGCACCAATAATGACTGACCGCGCTCACGCCGGCCACGATTATAATTATATTCGAACAGGGAACAAGAAGGGGGCTCGCACCCTAGTCGGAACCGAGACATGGGGAAACTTCCGCGCGCCCGAGTGTTAGTGTGATTGCTTGCAGTCAATGATTGTTTGAGTGTTGCACTGGCAGTTTTTTACAAAGTGATTTTTTGTGAAGTCTTCCACTATGCGACAGAACAGCGACGCCTCGGCTCTGGCTGAAAGGATAGCTGGCTTCAAGAGCGACCCGGAGAAACTCCGAGAGGCATCCGAGTTTATTGACCAACTGATTGAGCAAGCAAAGAAAGAGGCTGAGCTAAAACAAAAAGAGAAATACAGAAGTAAATTTGTAAGTATCAATGTCTATTTAACCCGGTGAGGAATCGAAAGAAGGGGCGGTAAGTGTTGCTAAACGCTTGGGTAGAGCCACTGCTAGAGCATTAGAGGATTTTCAGCTTTTTAAAAATTCTAATTTGTAGGCACATCTACATTTGCACCTTGATGGGACAAAATACTACTTAAAGGGGTGCATGACCCTTTTTTAGATTGGGTTCCTTCATAGCATGATGAGATCATCATAATACACATACCTACTGTTGGCACAAATTAGAATTTCACATAACAAATCTTTATAGAATACCTGATTTGAGGAGGTAGTCCTATAAACCCAATTTGCTACATGACAAGGGTAATAATCTTTTATGAACTGCTAAAACGCTTTTTTTCGTGAGTTGTATGGAATTAAATTTTTAGACTACGCAGTCTAGTCTAACAAATATAATTCCATTCTATTTCATTTTTATTGGATCGTCTCGTTGAAAATCCATAAAGAACTAATAGGTAGATACCTACCTACCGAAACAGTCAATACATTGATCACTTTATCCCAAGGATGCATAGTGATCTCTTATTCAAACAACTATCGCTGTCATCCCTTATCTAAGTACTTTTAGATATTCGATGCGTCATCGTAGATTACTTAACTCATCTTTTTCAACATTCGTGTAATATTTTGCCTTCACAAGTTACGCAATATGCGTTGTTCAGACAGGTAATCGGTAATCGCATAGCACTATCATAATCGGGTATTGGGATATTCGTAAATATTAGAGATACGCGATAACGTCATTTTCAACATTTGGGATTTTTAGATTTTATGTAAATCTTTACGTGATTCAACTACCGTGATTATACAACATATTTTATTTTAGCTGTTAGTTCTTTCATAATCTCAAAATATTGCAAGTTACTGATCCAGTTGCATGATCATCTTGAAACCGAACATATATTTATATGTTCGGTTTCAAGACCTATAAGAATAACCTTGATAGGTACCTAAAATCTTCTAACTAAATCATAGTTTTGTACGCATCGATCTTAAAGCTTGCTTCGTTTTAGATTAGGATCATTATAAAATATTTCAATCCCCACAAGCAAACATGTACAGTTTCTAATTACGTTATTAAGAACTTCTAGGCTTCCTTAAAAACTATCTAGAACTGCATAAGTAAAGGCCCGTTTATTTACTCTGCAGGCTGTAACAGAAACAATAACATAAAAGTTAAGGAAAATTATGTTTTCTTCCCCCGCAATGGAATTTTCAGTACTATGAATGACGTCTGTCAATTACTTAGAGTTAGAGAGTTAGCTTAGATAGTCCTTACGTGAGCCTAAAGAACACATAAAAATAATAGCTACTGTTTCTTGTTTCAGGACGAAGAAGGCGACGAAGCTGGTAAGAATTTTACTTATTACAGAAACACACCAACTTAAGGAACCATAGTTATGTCACATGTTTCGTTCCAGTTTTGGGAACATCCGGTAACGATAAGCCTTTACATTCCAAATTTCTCTCTTTAGCGATAAGCTCACCACTCGCACTAATGCCCATGACTTTCTATGAGGCGTGTGTTTGGAGAGACCAAATGAACGTTTATGTAAATTTACGATCTCATGTCTCAAGCAATTTTCCTCCACTTTGCGCAGCGTGTCAAGGGGACGGCTGACGTGATTTGAATTATAATTTTATTATGAAAATAAATGATGCTTTGGTTCTATTTTAAACGAGGGGTGTCCCATGGTCAAGAAATACAGCTACCAATTATCAATAAGTACCAATGATGGTGTAGGTATTATCTCTCGTACTATAGGGTTTATTTGAAATCTCATAAAATAGACATTGCTGTGACAGAAATGGACAACAGACATTCTAAATCAACTATCGAAAGGTTATCTCAGAATAGATATTCTGAGATAACATTTTGATATCTTGACTAAAATGAGCGATTTGTGATGTGATGAGTGTGATGAATAGATGAAAAGAATAGATTTCTAGAATTATACATACAACAGAATATTGAGCGTTTTTTTTAAAACCTACATGTAACATACGTAAAATAATCCTAAACGAAAAAATAAAACTTAGTAAAAACATAATAATGCATAGCTGTCGGAGCCTGAGGTGACTGAACATTTTTTTTTGTGTGAAACTTCTTCGTGGGGTATTTAACTTTTTGTAAACGTAACTTAAATAAGGTTTAAGGTTTGTACGAGTAAAGTCAGACCATCTTTACATTTCCGATCTTCGTTTATTTGGAGGGAGCTCTATACGTAACTGGCACGACGCCGCGCCGCCGCGCCGCCGCCGCTCCGCCCCGTACGCAACATTGTACAATCAACAGACTTTACAGTATCAACCTCCTTCATCGTACCTATCTCCTCTTTAGTTTACACTCAGTCGGGAAAGGTTTCATCTCCGGTACAATGTTGTATGTTTCAGATCTTGCGCCTGCTGATTGTTATCTCATCTCCCCACTTCTGTACACTCTAAATAATTAAACGGGAGAGTTCTTCAGTCGCTATGCCTTTCCCCCTTATTGTGTTAATTAAGTCGGTTTCTAGCAAACTCAGTAAACCTAATATGATTAAGCTAACTTATGACCACAACCCGCAGTGAGCCAGCGCGGTGGAGCATGGCTCAATCTTACTCGTATTCGGCGAAGGCCTATATTACTCATCTAGGTACTTATGTACATTACTAATTTTACTACATTTGTTTCCAAATTCGTTGCAATAGGTAGGTAACATTTCCAAGAATTGAAAATACGGAAAACCTATTTATTAGAAACAACAGCTGAAACATGTTATCATCTAAATAAGTTTTCTTTACGACGCTTGGCGATAACGATGTGCTAGTAATGAAGTTTACTGCCTCTCTGTTGCAGACGATGTTTGGTCGTATTTTACCAATAATGGCTGAGCGGATGTTGATTACAGACTCAAGAATAGGAGTGATGCGAGTTACATGGTGACCTAAAACCGAATGGGCCAACGGAAGTGACCATTAATTAATGTCAATGAACCTTACATATAGATCGTATCGTGCCTCCTACCTAGGCAAGAGTCTAGACTAGAGGTATAAGCACAGGTGGGTATAAGTATATATCAGGAAAATAAATGTTAGGGTGGGTAGCCGTTCGTTTTTTTTCAAAACGTATGTGATACTGACAGTAGATTTTAGAGGAGATATTTATAGATTTGACTTATTATAAGGTGGGTTAGGTTCGATCATCAGATAATAGGCATTTAGCATGTCCAGCTTTGTACTTTAACTTTATTTACGCCTCTCACAACAAAGAATACAAGGGCGAATATAGGTACCTGTATATACATGGTACATAGTACTCCGTTCTGTTAATTGTACCTACCTACTAGTGGTTTAGGTACCAAGATAATAAAAGTTAATAGCTCCGGGTAGTTAAGCGAAGTGTTTAAATCTATCTTTCCTTTGTTTAAGTCGTCGAGTAAAGTGGTTAGCCTAGTTTCTAACCTTTTTGAATTGTTGTCGCCCCATTTACTGGGGCAACTGTATTACCCTGTCCCAGAGGTAACAAATTATGTGAATATAACGTTCATTTAAAAAATGATCACTTTCCCTTGTAATACTGCATGAAGTGTTAGCTGGCTATATTAATCAGGTAGTAACCGTGGTCCCACAGCTATTGACCTACAGTGGGTCCACCGGTATTACTTATTTTTCCCCGTAGACCCAATGCTCCTCAATGGGACTACGGGTAATTGAAACAGAACTGCTTTTTACCCGTGGTCCACCGCTGTTATATCTATAGGTTGTATATAATTATAGGTTGGATTATTACAAAATCTTTGCACGTCTTTGTTTATGCCTTGCGTCATTATGTCATTTCAAATTCACCCTCACAGACTTTATAGGGATTCTCTAATCAAGATTTTCTATAATTCTCTGTTCATTTCTTAATAGGTTAATAAAATATATGTTGTAAAATGTGCGAAAAAATTAAAATATTACAACTTGCTGTTGTTTGTTTGGGTCAAAGGGGGGTTCAAGCCTCAATAAGGGCGCCGTCCCCACCACCAAGAGACGTCAAACATATGTTATTCGAAGCGCCTTGAAGGATGTCATTCGATGTCATGGCGACATCCGCCGCAATTAAGGGGTTTTCCCGCAAATCCAGTTTGAATGTGAATTTTATGAAGACGAAATAATAGTTTATCTGAAGTATGACGTGTTGAATATATGAATTTATAACATCATTATTGTTTATTATTTGTCGTCATAGTATCGAATGATCAGCTCGTCAAGGCGCTTCGAATGACATATTACTGACGTCTGTTGGTGGGTGGGGAGTTACACTTGCGTGGTTCTTTATTTTTTAATTCTAATATGTAGTACAGTTCGATACCGGTCTACGGGAAACAAATAGCTGTGGGACCACGGTTAATACCTCTTAACAGAAGAATGACCCGTGGGCCCACAGAAACTGCCAGATTGAAAAGGATAAATTAAAACTAGGGCAGTGGGTCTACGGGGAAAAAAGAAACCCGTGGACCCACTGTGGCTCAATAGCTGTGGGACCACAGTTAATACCGAATATTAATCATAGGTTCCCGATTCAAATCAATTTTATTTTGTAGTGCAAATCATCAATGCGTTATGTTTGACTTTATGAGAGGTGGCGCAAGTATTAACAATTGTCAAGAGCAAATTTACATTGTTATGACTGGCGGCCGTAATCGCCCCGGTATTTCACATGGCCCTCGAGTCCAGATGATCAATAAGTTCTAATACGAAGGGCGGGCGGCGCGGCGCAAGCAAGCCACACCAGTTTCAGGGAAAAATTACCACTAGTCGATGACCTAGACTAGACGCAGCCCAGCTCAGGGAGACGTCATGACTCCCCCGAACCTACTAACCGTAAACATCTTAAATTACCCCCGTAAAATACCAGTTAAACCCAAAGGACTAATTAATTACGGATAGTAGATACTTATGACTGTAAATCCAGTTTTTGCTTAGCAAAAATATTGGTTTTGCTTGACTGAATTTCTGAATAGCGACAAAAAATGAGCGCTCCTAGAAATACTGGCTTGGTCTGACAACATTACTGAATTACGCGACTATAAATCTAAAAACAGCAAACTGAAATTCTTAATTCGAGTAACATAAAATATAAAACGAGGGTTGGATTTTGGTGTTCTTAAATGTTCAACCTAACAGACAGTCTTTATTTAGCCAATAAGCGGTGGACGAAACCAATCAGTAATTTACTCGCGCAAATCAGTAATTTTTTCGCGCAATTCAGTATTTTCTTCTCACATTTCATGAAATTCCCCTGTTCATGGTCATTCGCTCAATTAGTTTTTTATTCGGTCGTTTAATTATCGCCCATTAATTACTCCCAGGTTAGGAGTCCAGGGGTTTGTGGTAAACGATTTGGAAGCGAGTAAATCAAAGAGAAGGACCCTAGGGACTGTTGTTGGTGGATAGACTGCTGAGTTGAGTAGATACGATACTTTTGGGTCAAGCGAGCGTATCTACCAATAATAAGTATATTATAAAGTAAGACTTCGACTCGTTTTGTCTAGACAATTCCACAACAATACATAATTACAACAATTTATGACGCAATATCACAGCGGCGACAGTCAAGAGCAACTCGAAATGATCGCAAGTCGCAACACAATGAAATGCCGTGACAGTAAAGTGGCTATATCTGCATAAGAGAAAAAAGCCTTGATGGGAGACCTACAGACACTCCGCTTAAGTTATTTACCTACGCCAAAAAACGCTAATACGACTCTTACTGCTCAGAAATAGACGCCTGTAACTTGAGGGAAAATCGCTGATTATCTTGCCATCAC
Source organism: Argyresthia goedartella (assembly GCA_949825045.1). NCBI lineage: Eukaryota > Metazoa > Arthropoda > Insecta > Lepidoptera > Argyresthiidae > Argyresthia > Argyresthia goedartella. The sequence continues at coordinate 16,293,220 of OX463823.1, forward strand.
ATGGTCCAGGTGGCAAATGGCTACGATGCATCAAAGTCAGCGGTGTGTTCAGAATTCGACATACCTACCTACCTATGCTTATATTTACCTAGAATTATTGCCAGCTGAAATTCAGGTCACTGATTTTCTTTGCTGCCATCTATAGAGTGTGTATGCTCTTAGGGCGTCAGAGAATCGCCAAAAATGCGTTTTTGACGATTCTCTGAGTGAATGAGAGAGTGAGTACCCCGATTTGGCTCGAAAAGAGAAATAAAACGTGTGAGTGACCATTGCAGGTATAATATATGCAATTAGTCGAAGCACTTAATACATTTATGAAAAGATTCTCATAAATTGTAAAACGTTACAACAGAAGTTACATGACCGCAATACTTGTCAGTTGCAGTTTACTTCGGATATATCTATAGATATGCACAAAATTTAACAGAGCGTCGTTTAGTATTAAAAAAAAACAAAGAAATAAAATGTCAATGTTGTGAGAGGTGTCACTCAGTCCTCTCCGAACGCTTAGATAAATACTCAAACATCCACGATGTTCTATTTACAAAACCCGAGAATTTTTGCAGTTTGCATTTCAAGGACCATTCTATTGCAATTTGTAAAATAAAATTAATAATTCTAGGGTGGTTACTTTTTGTATAATTAGGGTTCCGTACCCGCGTGAACCGCGCTCACCGGATCAACCGAAATAGGTAGAGAGCTGAAATTTTTACAGAGTGTGCATTGCTTTTGCCGCTGTAACTACAAATAATAACATATACGGGTTTTTAAGAATTAAAAGTAGTACACACGATATTTGTATGGAAATTTTCTTACCCATTTTGTTTTATTTGTTTATCGGTGAACCTGGACTCTCCCGATGTTATCGGAAAAGATCTTTATAAAAGAGTTTTGTGCTTAGTTATTTTCCATATAAGATAAATAAAATTGCTTATTCGAATTATAAAAATAATATTTAGTTTTTTTATCATATTTAATTTTATTTCTGTAAATAAATTACTCAATTTCTATCCAAATTCCAAATTCAAATTCCAAATGTCTTTATTACTGTAGATATTTACATATACTTAGCAATCGTCGTTTTTTGCCACTTCTCTACATTGGACCACTGTGGGAGAAGTAGGGCGTAGAAACTCCCATAGCTTGATCAAGCTGTGGGAGTTGTTAAGCTTATGCTTAACTAATACAAAATATAATATTTAGTCATTATCATAATTAATAAGCAGGATAAATAATTACAAAATTATTAACAGCAAGGTCTGTGTTGAGCCAGATTAACCCCATACAGACCCATCATTTAAGTAATCTTGAACATTGTAATATCCCTTTTTCGACAGTCGCTCTAACATGGATTTTAAATTGCTTGACTAGCTACAGTTAGTATGTAAATTTCTTTAAAAAGCTGTCCTAAGGAGTCTGTGCGTTTTAAATTATAAATTGCTCGAATAGCTCTTTTCTGTAAAATAAAAATAATTTGAATATCCGCTGCTTTCCCCCACAGCAAGATACCATAGGACATGACACTATGAAAGTTACTAAAATATACTAGCCTAGATGTAGCCACATCCGTGTTTTGTCTAACAGCGTAAGCCGCAGAACTTAATTTACCAGCCAATTTTTCTATGTGGGGTCCCATAACTGCAATTTCCATAATTACTTTAGTTTTGCAATGTTTAAAACGATTTTTAGTGGATCTTTTAGTAGAAATGTCTACTAAAAAAAAGTGTACTCACATTTTTAATTGATTGAAATTAATGTTTTCTGCTAGAGATGTAAGGTGATCGTCAGTCAAGTTATAAGAGACCGAGCAAATCTCAATGTGCTCGGTGGAATTGGTTAAATATTGTCAATGACGTCAAATTGACTTTTCTGGTAAACCACACGCAGTTTCTAAATTGTAGACGTATATTTTAGGTGCAGGTAGCGGTAAGCAATAAAAAAAGATGAAGTTTTACTTAGGAATACTTGCCATGTCTACAGTGCAAGCATAGCAGGTGGGACTCGAGATAGTCAATATCTTAGAATGCGGTCTTGTCTATCAAATATTTTAAATAAAATTGTTGTATTTTTCTCTGGCAATACTGTAAATTTAGTTACCGGTTTACCGAATAGTAGCAGATTGCGCCACCCTCTTAGCATGATGATGACGCATACAAGTTCTATTTACAAATGAACTTTTTTACAATTAATTGCTAACACAACACAAGAGTCCGAATAATATCAACTACCTAAGAGATAAATAGTTCTATGCTCTAAGTATAGGTACTTATATTGACAAACGAAAATCAAAAATTTCAAAACTTTACACCGAGGACAACAAGAACACAAGAAACAATATTTTATTTTATTTTGCCTCTTGAATCTATGCTCTCGAGGCCTTGTCTTCACCTCCATGGGTACAAGACCTGTGTCGATGTCGGTCGCATATGTCAAAATTAGTGTCTAACTAGGCCGAATTCATCTCGGCAATGCAACCGTGCTACCGGTTGTAGATCTCGGGACAGAGAAATTGACATGTTTGCATAAACAAGGCCCAAGGCATACAGGAAAAGACTGCCTCATAGAAGCTCAAGATAGACAGAAATGCAAATATAAGGTTAGGTCCTCCTCCAAGCTGATTAGAAAGCGGACATTTATTTCGATTACTTTAATTTTATTATTTTTTGTTATTTCTTTGTGTTTCATGGAGCAGAAAAATAAAGTTATTTTAATTTATTTCTTTAATCATACGAGATCTATTGATTCATCACAAACATTTTTTTGTATAATGTTTAAATGTAATGTAATAATTTTGACGAAGCGTTTGTGGATAGTATTTTGTTTGTCATTATTTTTAAATGAGTAAATGAATTAACAAAAATATAATTTAATAAATGACATTATTAAAAAACATAAAAAACCCGACTGCGGTATATTAAACAGCACAAAAAACTTTACGTTATTATTAAGATTCGATAAAAATATTATTATTCAGTTTTAAATGAACATAATTTTAATGTAAGCGGAACCCACTCTATAATATATTCAATTGGTCCCGCCTATACCATAATAATATCATCGAATCTCAACAATTACATTAAGTGTTATCTGCTTGTTTTGTGCGTTTTAGCGTAACGCTGGGTTTTTTAGTTATTTTATTTTGTGCTTTCTTAGCACAAAATAAATTACAAAAATCTTTAAATGCAGCCTTATTCATAAACGTCTAATAAACCTATTTTAACTATAATGCCGTTATAATTCGCCTGTCTTTGTCTGTCACTTTGCAATTTGTGTTTGTGAGAAAAGGACAAAGCACATTTTAGCTATCATAGGTTTGATAAGTTTTATGAATAAGAACGTTATTAGTATAAAACTAAGGTGTTTATTACTTGTGCAAGGTTAGTAAATATTTCTGTGCTCGCCTTTAAAGCCCCTTATTATGATAACCCACTTAAGGGTATTGAAGAAAGGATTTTTAGCCCTCATTAAAGCGCATAAAATCCGTAATTTTTTATTGTATATACCCAGTGGCACTCGCGCAATCAAGACGAATCCAATGACGTATAATTTATGAAAATCGGTTGCGCCGTTGAGTAGTTATGAGGAGACACAGGAACAGATATATATACATTCATATCACTTACAGGTCAAACACATGACCCTCCTCTTTTCCTCTTCGCTGACGCCACGGGTAAAATATGAATATAAGAGCCCGCTATCAACCCGCTAAGCATGGACGAAAATGTTCGTAGCTGCATAAATCCCTTTGAAAGAAAATCATGTTGTTTCTTCGGTGCTCACTATTCATAGAATCGTCACGTTACACGTAATATCGATCGACATGGTCTGCACCCCAGACTAAAGCTGCCAAACAGAGCGAATGTTCAAGCATGCTTGTTTTGGCGATCGATCTTGCGGCAAAGTTCTTAAATATCCATACAAAGAGGTAATTTATTCTTTAGAATTGGGTATTAGAAAACTCTACTTAGAGATAGGCCCATTAGTGACAATCTATCCGCTTGCGGCACTTCCTGGTCATGTAATATGCATAGCAGTCCCTATTGAAATGTCGCTAATGTATTTTCATCTGAGTTTTCACGCATAATCTGTCTATGCAAATTGCGTGACTAAATCTACTGTATTTATATGGCATCCTCTCCTTACATGTTTATCGAAGTCATCGCATATTAAACTTTATCCCGAAAAGCGGGAGGGATTTCACTAGCGTCCTACCCACCTATCTCGCAATGTACCTACCACTTTTATGTATGTCAACATGCCCCTCATATGATCTGAAACGGTTTGAAATTAGTTGACTGACGTTCGGAGCCGGGTCGCCTCACCACAAATGTCACATGCAGTCTTTATCAGATTCCACCTGATTTGCGCTACAATTTTAAGATATGTAGGTCGATCTATATAGGAAAATAAAGGTCACAAACAAATAATAATAATAATGATTATAACAATAATATAATATACCTTGGACACTATTTACACACATTGATCTAGCCCCAAACTAATAGGATTCCCTGTATCTTGGGTACTAGACTAAGATTCACATATTTATATAGATAAATATTATACTTAGATAGATAGACAACCATGACTAGGGTACAAACATCCTCATCAAACAAATATTTGCCCCCACCGGGACTCGAACCCGGGACCCTTGGCTTCGTAGGCAGGGTCACTGCCGACTCGGCCATTCGGGTCGTCAAATAACACAATAGGAATGAAACTCACGATCGAAGGTCTCAAAAAAAAAAACGAGGTCCACGAGGTATAAAAAAAAACGGTGATAGGTATAAACATTGTGGGGAAAACTTCACATCTCCATAGCAGCGGCGGCGATGGGCTAGCCCCCTGTCACGCAAAATGGAGTATTGTTTAACTGGTTCAACGTGGACAGAACTGTGCCTCTGCCACTCCATATGGAAAAAGGCGTGACGCTATGTTATGTCTATAATAGTTACAACAAATGGAACCAATATAAAAACAAATAACCCGTCTTTTCAACAGACTTCAAAAAGAAGGAGGTTCCCATTTCGACATTTTTTTTTGTATGTTGTTACGCTATTATTCCATAAATTACGAATCGATTTTGATGATTCTTGGTTTGATTTGTAGTTCATCGATAGTCAGACTCAGTTCAGAGATAGTCCCATAAAAATAACATCAAAAAAGAATGAGCGCTTTTTGAAAAAATCAACAAAAACAAAAAATATACGGGATAACATGTATTTATTTATTATGGTTAACAGGTATTACACACTACACACAATTTGAAAGTATCATTATAGACAGTGCTACCAACCTGAATCTATCGTTACTGAAATTTATTTAAACCAAAAAGAACATAAACATACAAGAGAAAATGATTACAAGCTATATCAAACAGCAAAAGCCGTAATGATCTTTTTGAATTTACTTAACCTAAGATTAAATATCTTCTGAGTGTGATGAGAATAACTATGACATCGGGAAATTCTATTACAAATGCTATGAAACCCAACATCGGTCCTGGACATATTGACATAAAATGGGCTATAATTAATAATTCGGGCATTCCGAGGTGGCACAATCAACCCAACCTTCAAGAGCAGCTACGGAGAGTCGACACCACCCCTTAAAATGAGGTCTGGGACGTTCACGAGGTAACACTTGGCGCTGACTGAAAATCAGCGTTGAAGGCCTGGCCTTCAACATAATGCTGAGTCAGACGCCATTTATAATGACAGGGATACACCACGACTGAAATTTCATTTTATTTCATCTCTGTGTTTTGTTTCTTTGTTGTAATTTTAGTGTGTTCACTGTCCTTATAATAAATGTTTCTTTCTTTCTTTCTTTCTTTCTTTCTTTCTTTCTTTCTAAAATCTTATATAGCAAGACTTGATCCGCTATAGATCTTCTGTTTTCGAATGACATAACATGTAAAAAACTCTAAGCGGTCCTCGTATAGTGACTGTGTGGCACTTTCTTCTGGTGAATCGACAAAAAGAAAAGGAATCTCTTTTGATTTTTTTAAACACTTTTTTGCCACTGATAAATACTTGAATTACCAAATACCAAATACTTAAATTTATTGAACATTTAATTAGCTGACCAAAATTATGAGCAACTTTTCCCAAGAATAGATACCTATGGTCGTTTTTTTTTAAGTCCCCCATAGTAACTTGTAAACAGCTGATCGAGTCATTCCTTCCACCACCCAATGGTCTTTCCTGCCTTCGCGGCTTACAGACCGAATCTTGGCCACTGTCATGCGCTACTTGCCTTCGGCTCTTTCGCGCATGCAGTTTCTTGATGCCCTACAAGTTCTTGAATGCGTCCCGGCCTTTCTCCCTTTCTGGGCAGGCCATACAGTACTTTTTTTTTTTTTTTCGTCCTCCCCAAATGGGGCTTGACAACACAACACGTTACTCAGCGTCGAACTGTACCACGTACTACACTGCTATCCTCAATCTTCAAATATTCTTCTATTGGTGTGCCATGAGTGCGCAAACTTGCGCAACGCCTTGAAGTTCTGCTCGCAAGAAACTAGCTCCTCGTGGAATATTGGGCCAACCGTTGTCCTCTTCAGTGTATCCAGCATCTCCGATCTCTCGTCCGCGTATAGCCTACATTCCCAGAGGGCGTGATCCCGGCTCTCGTTGTCCTCGCCGCATGGGCACTCTGCAGACTCGCACAGCCCTAGCCTGTGTAGGCGCTGTCTGAAGCATCCGTGCCCGGTAAGTACTTGGGAGACCATGAAGTCCGGTTCTACCCATTCTGAACTGAGCCTCACGCCCACGTCTGGGAAGAATCCATACAGCTCGCGGCCGTCCTTACTGCCCTGCCATCGTTCCTGCCACTGAGCTACGATGTCTGCCCTAACCGTCGTCTTGAGTTTCCGGTACTCCCTGGGGGCCAGTTGGTGTCGCTCCTGAGCAATCCATCCTGCGCGACAGACCTCCAAATCGGCTGGTAAAACTCCCGCAAGCACAGGTAACGCTGCGGAGCTGCACGATCGGTAAGCCTTTGTTAGTAAAACTAGCGCCGGTCTCTGCGTTCGTATCAACGCCCTTCTGACAACAAAGTTGGTCGAGCGTCGGTACCATACTGCGGCAGCGTACGTAAGCGTAGCTATGTAAGTCCCCGACTATAAAACTCGGAGGGCCCGGTACATCACACCCCATCTGGTTGCGGAAACCCGCGACATCTTGCCGAAACAAGCGGAGGCCTTTTGCCCTATAGTATTCGCATGCGGCAAGAGTGACACCGAGTAACGTAGCTTGCGACACACTCCTGATCGACGCGCCTTCGAATGTGATCGTTGGCGCTCGCTTGAGCCCCCCTTTGTACGTCATGGTCAAGGACTTCGCTGAAGACAATCCCAAACGGTTGCGGGATCCCCAACCCGATATTTCCCCGAGCACGACGCTGGCTTTCCGTTCGATGTCCGCGCGCGAAGACGCCTCGATCACCACCGTCACGTCGTCGGCATACGAAATCAAATGCACTCCTTCGGGTCGCGGCAGCAGCAGGAGATCGTTCAGGAGGATGTTCCATAACGTTGGGCCCAACACTGACCCTTGTGGACATCCCATGGTGCTTATCTTGGAGCAGGTCTGACTTCCCACATAGAAAATGACTCTACGGTTGCTAAAGTAGCTGACCAAGATACGGTAAAGGTTCGGCGGGGCTCCACCTTGCTTCACCTTGAGGAGGATCATTGGCCACCACGCGTTGTCGAATGCACCAGAGATGTCCAGAAAGATAAGCTGTACGTACGGAGCTGGACTGGTATCTGTAATTTCGTTAATTCGGCACAGCGCCGTCACTGTCGAACGACCCCGAGTGAACCCATATTGAGCTTCCAATATATTACGATACAAGCAGGGAGCACAGGAAACTATTACGCGTTCCAATAGTTTACCCAAAATGGGAAGAGTGTGATTGGTCGGTACGCCTTCGGGTCGCTAAGGGGCTTACTAGCTGATCGGGTCAATGTACTGAGGGCCATTTTTTTTCCATTTGCGACCATATGTTTCTTGGGGAAAGTCGTTCATAATGATGGGTACTATAACTCCCCAAAATATGGTCAGCTAATTAAATGTCACTTTGTATACACAGATGTAGTTTTGGTTTGTGGTTCCGTGCATCAAAAGTTTTGATGATGACTTTTCGTGTACATAGACTTCTTTCGCATCCCGACCCGACCCGGGGGGGAAGAAAAAGGGCTTGAAATTACAGTCAGTTTTTTAAGTTTTTCACTCGGCGAATTATTAAATACCACATATAAACTTATCAATGCACCTCATTACGTACTACAATCAGATTACCACATGGTTGCCGCAGCTGCTATTTTTTTATTTGTAAAAAAAAATTACCTCTAAAAAACCCACAGCATCTTAAGATGCTATTTTCCCGTTATAGATTTTTAATTTTATTACCATGGCATGAGCTTCAAAATTGCGAAGTCACAAAATTATAAATTGTGCAATCTGTAACTGATCCACTGTTGTTTCAACAATTATTGTTATATTTGATTTATTTTCTGGTGTATCTATTTTTTTATATGTGCTTGTGCCATATAATGAATAAATGATTTATCTATCTATCTATCTACCTACATAAAGTAGTATTAAAGTAACCAATAACTTTGTAAAACCAACTTATTGATTTTTTACTAAAATAATATAGCCTTTGTCACTCCTACAATTGAGGCGAATCCAACGATACCTATTTTTTTTATTCTTCAAGCCGTTTAGTCATATATACATTCATTTAAAACTTAAAAAAACATTGCCCTCCTTCTGGTGCATTCGGGTACAAATAGAAGGCTAGGCCAGCGGCGTTTGATTTATTCCAAGTCACTCTCTACCTCTCTAACTATCACTTGGCTCGCTGAATTCATGAAGTACCTACCTAAGTAATTTTTCGGGTCCCGTACCCGAAGGGTCCAAGTGCAGCTATATTGCTGACACTCACGTGTCGTCCGTCGTCTGTCACACAGTTTTTATAGCCAAACGATTAAAGCTACCCACAATATGAATATCTTGTTGACCCAAAGCCATACAAATTGTCCAAAAATATTTTTAAATGTATTCAAGGGGGGCTCCAAAAGAGATAAAGGGAGGCACGAAAAAAAATATTGTCATTTGTCATTGAGTGGGGGAGCTCGTTGGATACATAAATACTATATTATTTGTTAAAAAAGTTCCATCCTTAAAGACCACCTCAACCCAGCCACCCAATTTGCAATTACTGAAGGCAACTTAATAGCTTTCTGACATCGCAAACACCATCTCATTTCCCTCACAACATGACATCCTTTGTACCCTCGGCCTTCACCCGTCTCGTAACACTTTTATCTACATAAATATATAAACATATTTGCCTGCATTATGCCTTCAAAAGACGAGAGGTTGAGGCTACTGTGTTCAAATATACTCGTCTTGATAAAGTGCTTTGTTTACGCGTGATCTACATGTAAAAGCGACTCGCTTAATTAGTTGGAAATTTTGGATGTATTCTATAAATGGATGTAGCCTTTCTAAAACTCATATGCCATTGGCTTATCTAAATCACATTGTTTTAGTATCTACCTAGGTATAGGTATGTAGTGACACAGAATACTTAATAGTACCTAGTGATCATAAAAGTACCTTAGAAATCGGAAAAGGACAGTATTTACCTGTCGCTCAAGACCCTCTTCATCCAATAAAATTTATGACAGATTTTCTCACCAACAAATAAAAGCTGTCATTCCATCATCGCTGCCTAATGGATTTGCCCTGTCCTCCCGATCGTCTGCACCGTCTACTCTTATTTCCACGAATGATTTCCTTCTGGAAACACTATTGTCACTAGTCATAAATATAATCTCAAAATTCAATGAAGCTCTACATAGTGACTGTATCAATTTTGAAATTCTCGGCTGCCGCCCGGGGACTAATGGAACCACATGCACACACAGGCGCGGACCCAGGGTCACCAGCAGGTGTGATCGCCAACGCAGGGACGTAGTCAGGATGAGGTCAGAGACATTGTTCAGGCGAACTCTGTAGGTGGTTCTCCGACCTACCGAGATTGGTGTGTTGACCAGGCCGAAACGGGCGGGTGTCAGCGGACACCCTAGAGCTACGCAGGTGCGGCTCGGATGTCGCCTCGGGTGTAACCCCGCTCGTCACCGCCTCCTCGGTCGCAAAGATATTCCCCCCGCTCTTGGAGCGACCACGGCGGGACTTCCGGCCACCCCCCCTCGGCAGGGGGGGTCGTCCGATAGCGTCGCATCCTGGAGCGCGCAGCCAGTCCTAAGCGCCTTGGGTACAGATATCAGCCTATCTGATGCACCAGCCAGTGTGGGGCCGCGGGGGCCCCCGCTAGGAATTCGTGACCTCCCAATCGGAGACAGTGGCGGTGCCCATCGCTTCCGTGCTTGTTTAGGATTCGACAAGCAACACAACATGCGTTTGCGCCCTTTTGGACTCCAGTGCCCAGGGCTGTATTGTGTCGAACGACTTAGCAAAATGGCTGGGCCTTAGAGTAAATAAGTATAATTAAACAATTCGGGCGTGAGTAATGACTAGCGTCACCCTCTAGTGAGGCTGAATCCGGCTGTTTGATTTCTGCCGTCTGACCTCAAGCTTGCGGATCCCGAATTCGAAACCCCAGCTTCGGTAGACCTGCTTCTAGAAGCAGACATTCTGGGTAGTTTTTTGTAGTCGGATCGGTGAGTTCTACAGCCAGACGGGCTGATTGCTGTAGATACGAAATTTGGTCACATGATTATGGGGCCAGCACTGGCAATGGTTTCGCCTGCCAAGGTTCAGCGTTGTCCGAAGTCATGCAACGATTCTGGGAGATCGAAGAGCCTCCCGCAGCTCTTTGAGTCGGCGCAGACGAAGAAGAGTGCGAGTTGTTTTACCAGAATAATACTGGTCGTCTTCGTTGTAGTAATTTTGTAACTCGACCTCCCTTTAGGGCAGTTCGAACGCATTTACACTTGATATATATGGGCCTTACGAAGCCAGAAAATAAGACGAAACTATTTTGAAAGAAACCAGTAATGTTAATGTTTAATTCTTTTTAAAAAGTGGCAAAGCTGACAACGCAGCATACACTCAAACGAGATGAGTAACATTATGTAGATGGGCCATAGAAACAATAAACGGACGGTTGAAAAATCAGTTTCGACAATACTTAGGTCTTTCTGTCACTTGTTTGACGAAGTAAACGTAGCCGGTGCATAACCAATCATCCCTTAGTTGAATTAATAACAACAAGAATAAATGAAACCCCTAATCCCAAACAAAACTACTTCAGCGATTATAGCCCTTCTATCAAAAGGTACACATAGTTCGTGTAGCATCAACGAAAAGCCATTACTGTTCCTATATTTCTGGGAAGACAACACTTGGAAGATGTCTTCCCAGAAATATAGGAACAATAAGATATAGCCATGTCATGTCTGTATCGTGGTAATGGCGTAGGGTAGAGATCCAGCTCAATTTCTGGATCTTGGTTAGAATGAGCGCCAGCATCCCTATTTATGAGCAGGAATACTATATATGGACAACCTTGATTCGACCCCCTTTCTGATGTAGACTGATTCTGGGCATTAAGGGCTGAACATAGGCCAATGGCATTGAGAATTAGACAAAGAAAACAAATACCCGTCGCATCGCGTCGAAGCAGACTGACGCATACTCCCGCGCAGAGCCCCGCGGGGCAGCCCGAGCTCCGAGACCGAGAAAATTATAGAAAATATTACTAAACTCCTGTAATAATAACATTAAAAATAAAATAAAACAACCAAAAATTTTCCCTTTTTTTACCAATTTTTGCATGTAAGTTTCATATAGGAAACTGATTTCGCGCTTGTTCATTTAGTTGAATAATAATGCATTGCGAAAAATATTTTTTAGTATTAAATATAACATATATCCGGTAATTTTAAAAGTCCATTCTTATCTCTAAAAGACCTTTTATAACATATATTTATCCTACATTTTTATGTTGTCTAGTTTAGCCTAGAATTGAAGCTAAAGATGCATTTCTGGCCATTTTTAATCCCTTAAGAAGATGGTCTTGGCATAAGTAAATTTATTCACTACCAAATGCAAGATACACAGTTAAAATAGTTACACAGTAAATCACAGTTATCTTTATACCCAAATAATAAAGGCATTTTTCCCTATGAATACTGAATGACATTCTCATGTACTTAATCAATACAGGAATATTCACAAGTTGGGTCGACTCGGAGGCTAAATCATCAGGAGTGTATCAGGATGAAAGGCCCTGCTTCCCCGGGACCGCACTGCTAAACTGCAGTGATAGACGTCTCGATGTAACAGTGACAGCTCGATAGACATAGGCTGGAATATTTGTGGAAATGCTGCAAGCAGGAGGCAATCCCATACTCAAAGTACAGAATAAATGCTACAACGGAGTTACCCCAAGGCCTTGGAAGAACACAGTGTAGTCTCTACAGCCTGCTCTCACAAACTGTTCGCCAAAGTCCTCGACGAATATCACCCTGTCGAGCAAGCCGGCTTCCGGGGGGGGGGGGGGGGGGGGTATTCCACACTAGACCATATTCACACTGTGAAGCAACTGATGGAGAAATGTAGAGAATACAACCGGCCCCTATGCTTCGCCTTCGTCGATTACGAAAAGGCATTCGAAAGTGTTGAACACTGGGCCGTCTTCCATTCCCTCCATCGTTGCAGAATTGTTGCAAATGCACAAACTAACCAACCCCGTTTCGATAGAATTTGCTATGTATGGCAAAATCTGCATTGGCAATTATATCTATACTAAATTAGATTATATTATATAAAACTGCTTAAAGTTTTCGTTTTACTAATTATACCACGTCATTTCCTATTACAGATGTAGTGAATAATCCTTTCCTATCGGAAAAACTCGGAACAACGATAACACCCGAATGGTGCCGATTTGTCTATGAATTACTGTATTATTAAATTACGTGTAGGTATCAAATAAATCGCATACTTTATTTATCAATGTCAAATGTCAAATTGCCCGTTTGACGTATATTACACTGAGATGTTAAAACCACCACGATTCTATCATATAAAGAATTCGTTAGGTAAACAAAAATATAACTAGTTACTGAGGAGGAGGAGTTTATTACTTACAAAAATGACAGACAAGAGAGAAATGTAAAGTCAAAAAAAAATATAGGTGGCCTGCATTAATACACGAGTCCATGAAGTTTATCACAAAATCTAACATAAATATCAACAAAATATTTCTGTGGTATTAACTACTCTATATAGATACTTCCTCTTGCAATGCGACCGTTCCCTACGTTGTCTCGATGGGTACTGAGTGCGAGTGAAGTATAAGACAAAAACGAACATTTCCGAGAAAATACGAAAGGAAAGGATTATTCACTACATCTGTATGCAAGTCTGAACATGTGACATTAGCGAAATTGTTTCGGCAACACACGATGGAAGCCATAACCCTAAAACTTAACTTAAACCACAGATACTATAATACTATACAGTACTTAAACGGAAAAGGTACCCTTTCCTTTTAACGCTTGAACAAGCGTCAATTGTTAGCTTCAATTCTAGGCCAAACTAGTTGGCAGCAAAATGTGGGATAAATATGTGTTATATAAAGTGTGTTAGAGAAGAATAATCACTGAAAATATATAAACTATATGTTATATTTATAATACGTATAAAAACCTTTCTTCCTGAAGCAGTACTTTCAATTAAATCGAAATATGCTCGGAGACGAAATCAGTGTTCATGAATTATGAAACTTATATTTCTGCGTATAAGTTTCATAATTTAGGTCGAAAAAAACTTGATATTTAATTTTAAAGTATATTTCGTTAAACGAGTCAATTAATATTTTGTATAATTTGTCAAGTCGCAAAGCCGGGTTTTGCGGGTGGTGTGCTCAGTCTCAGGTATTCATAATCATAATCATTTATTTATTGCATTCATGTGGTAGATAGAAATATGCATACATATTTTACCTACCTGAACCATAACGAACAATTCAACCAAGCCAAATATTACAGAGAGGAGAGTCTTTTTAGTTGAGCTCAGGGTTTCTCGCTGGTTCTTAAATAATCCCGGATTCAGAGTGTCTCGTGAAGGGTATTTTTCCCTTACAACATCGCAAATGAAATGGAGGGAAAAGGAATAGGAGAAATAAAGTCTACAAAGAATGTGTTCAACACTGTAAGAATACATCAGTTCGATTTTACTTTACCAATTAAAAAAAATATTTTCCAGTACCGACTAAAAATAACGCGTGGAGGGTGGTGGCTACGTTAGGGCCGAAAAGGTAAAATGTGTAGACGAGACTGTAAATCTATATCGCCATGACATAAATACACAAATAACTACGCCAATGAATATTGTCATTTCTTTGTTTACTCTAAATCTACGAGATCGGTAACTCTAGTTTATCTGCACCTCCGAAAATACTAAACCTTTTACTAAAAAGTCCCTTCATACAAAGACCTCGTAATTATGGGCGATCTCAAATCCTTCTCTACCGTATAACGATCTTACCCAGTACCCTATTACCGATCAATAGGGTTACTGATACAGCTAAGTAGAGGCACCCTAAAGCCACTGCTGCCATCGAGATGTAATAAGCGCACACAAGTAATATTCACGCATCCAAGATTCCGTAATACTTTTCTACCAGAGTGGTTGAAGGTTTGATATTATAACAGTATCTACTCTGCGTAGGTTATTAATTTCATTCCCTTACTGATGCTCTGACAGTAATCTTGAGCCAACTTTATGACTTTTTATAGGATAAAATTTACCAAACCAATTTACAATTCGGTAGTATTTCAACGTGTGACTGTATATCCAGTTTTTGCTCGGTAGAAATACTGGTTTTGCCTGACTGAATTACTGAACAGCGACAAAAAATGAGCGCGACTAGCAATACTGGCTTCGTCTGACAAAATTACTGATTTGCGCGACAAAAAAATCTGAAAACAGCAACTTGAAAGCCTTAATTCAAGTAGCATAAAATACACAACGAACGTTAGATTTTGTAAACCTTGGACACTATTTACACACATTGATCTAGCCCCAAACTAGGATGCCCTGTATCTTGGGTACTAGATAACGATACACAACCATCACTAGGGTACAAACATCCTTTCTCATCAAATAAATATTTGCCCCTACCGGCACTCAAACCCGGTACCCTTTGCTTCGTAGGCAGGGTCACTGCCGACTCGGCCATTCGGGTCGTCATTTTGTTCTTACATGTTCCATTTTTGTACTGAGTCTCAATCAGTCATAGTGCTGAACAAAGGCCTACCCTCTTCAAAGTCCACACGTCTCTATGTCGGCTTATCGGTATTCCTTTACCTCATATTCCCGTTGTAGCTACCGACTCGTGCGGATCTCTAAGAACCAACCGAGATACGACTATGGGGCAATTTTCATTCTCTATTGACCTTTTGGCTCAGCAAAGTGCATACATATGTAAGTACGTAGATGGCCAAGATATGACACGATGTCAATTCTATTGTTCGAACTTTGATCCCAGTTAATTGGCTTTATTGCATCAACATAATACCTAGTTGGTTAGTAATGGCATGTTATGGTACCTATTTATTTATTTATTAATTTCAACCTATTTCGGGGCTAAACCAAACCATATTATAGAATAATTACACAAATACAATATAATTAAATAGTAGCAATAAAATAATGTTTTAAGTGCATTTCACTACATCTGTACTTTATATAGGTAGGTTTAGTAAGTTATATAAACCATATTAGAAATAATGCAGTGGGCTAACATGAGTTGGATTATTATAAACTAATTCATATGAGTGGATAGATCATTCCTCACGCTCCCATATCGCCAAACATTGCCTTACATTTTTCCAATCATCAGCAAACAAATCGCAGTGGGGGGCGGCTTCCAGCAACGAGTTGAAGCGCCCTCCTATTACCTAATTAAGAGTTAGTGTGCCGAACCTCAGTACTGCAGCAATAACAGTTCGGCCGTCACAGATATGCGGAAATATCTTATCACGTACTGTGTCTTATGTACGTCATTACTAACATGTACCAACCTAGTATATAAGCTAGGTTTCTAATCAAATAGACATACACCTTGAAAGAGATCCAGCAGTCCAATGCAAATATTGAAACCGCTATAGCTTTCATCACAGACCAAAATGAAGAATACAGGAAGAAAATTGAGGCACTAGAAGTGCAAACTAAGAAGGATAGGGAACGAATAACATTTCTAGAAAATAAAGTAGAAGACCTACAAAGAAGTAGTCGCAAAACGAGCATCGAGATCAAAAACGTTACAAAATCGCCTAATGAGACACAGGTAGATCTGATCAATATGATGACTAGCTTGTCCAAAAACATAGACTGTAAAATCGATGATTCTGATATACGGGATATTTATAGAGTCAACGGCAAGACTGAGCTAAAAAACTCGCCTATAATAGTTGAGACATGCTCAACCATAACAAGGACCAATATCCTCAGAATGTGTAAGGCCTACAACACTAAGCGCAAAGAAAAGTTATGTGCCAAACACCTAGGTTTCACCAAAAATGAGGACACCCCTATCTTTGTATCGGAGCAGCTTACTGCAAAAGGTGCCCGCCTCCACTTTTTGGCAAGGGACCTCGCAAAGTCGAAAGCCTACAAGTTTTGCTGGACTGCATTTGGTCGAGTTTACGTAAGAAGGAACGAAACATCCCCTAAGATTAGAATTGACAGTGAAGCTCAAGTGCATAGTTTACTACAGGAAAAATGACTACCAAATTCTTGTAAGTCAGATTCTATCTGCATTGTATCTTACTGTTATCACAGTCTGTTATATTCATTAACTCACACACACATTACACTCACTTTAAAAAATCACACATTCACAGTCAACTATATCGTGTACACACACAACACACACCTTACTCGAATACACACCGACTCTCTCCCCCAACACGCCACTCATAGACACAAAATAAATCTAATATATAATAAAACTAAAAACAAAATTTTGAAAGGGTACTCCAATTTCAAACTTCACACATACTACACGGAAACGAATTACAGAATTAACTTAGCTTCTAATGTTTAATCCTCTTGACATTATAAAAGATATAGATGACGCTGAAACTGCACATGCAATTCAATGCACTTCAGATGACTTGCGTTCTGTGGAGCGTTTCCAAAACACCGACTTAACTATTATCCAACAAAACATTAGAAGCATGTATAGTAATCTGGAAGATTTGCAAATAACTATAATAGACCTCAAAGTTGAAGTTGATGTCATGATCCTTACAGAATGTAGACTTAACCCAAACAAAACCGTACCCGATATCCTTAACTACATGACTTTTTCTTCGACCAATCAACTGAACCAAAATGATGGGGTTGTAGTCTATGTCAAAAATAACCATATAGTTGATGTTGAGGAAATAACTCTTGCTGGGGCATCATGCATGCAAATACATTTGAATAATATCATTATCTTGGGAATTTACCGTTCACCTTCGAATGAAGATGCTGAGTCATTTTTAGACTCCCTTAGCAAACACCTAGACTCAATTAAGGCCTATAAAAATATTGTTATAGCTGGCGATATAAATATTAATATTATTCCTAAACTAATTGAACGATCTCAAAACAAGAAAAATAGACTAAGCTACTTAGACACATTAATTAATCATGGACTATTACCCGGCCATTACTTCCCTACAAGAGAAGAAAACTGCCTGGATCATTTTATTTTGAAAATAGATAGGGTTACTAAATCAGCTTTTATCGCAGTTTTAAATACTTCTGTCACAGATCACTTGCTAACTCTCCTAAAACTCTCAAACAGTAACAAAACTATTAAAAAATGGAAAACAGTCATTAAATACGATAATGCACTCTCAAGTCTTGAGAGCAAAGGTCTTTCGGAGCTATTTCTACAAAAGGATCCTAATGTCGTGGCAAATAAACTTATCGAAAAACTAACTGAGTCTCTTCAAGAAAATACCAAACAAATACTTATTCCTAAAAGCAAAAGAATAATCAAACCCTGGATATCTCAAGGCATACTAAGATGCATCAGAAATAGAAACAAAATGCAGTGAAAATTAGGTTCTGACCCTGAAAATGAAATTCTGAGGATTACGTTCAGAAGATAACGTAATTTCTGTAACAATCTCATAAAGAAATTAAAAAGCAGGTACGACAGAGAAATACTAGAGAAATCTACAAAAAACCCGAAATCTATGTGGAATACTATAAACAACATGACAAAATTCAAACAAAAAAAAACACAAAATACAAACTTGCTAAACTCTCATTCATCTCCTGATTTGTCAGTCAACCATACAAACAAATACTTTGCAGATGTGGGAAGGAATCTGGCTGAGGACATTCAAAGCAGGGCTATAAACAACGAACCGATCTTACCTGACCCTCAACCACAGTCTTTTGTACTTCTTGAAACAGATCCAAGTGAAGTGCACTCCGTTCTTGTGAGCCTTAAACTAGATAGTGCCCCGGGGTGGAATGGTATTACGGTGAAATTCCTCAACATGGCAAGTAGGCTTGTTGTCTCAATTATCTCCCATCTAGTTAATCTTTGTTTTGTTAAAGGCCTGTTTCCAACAGTACTGAAAAAATCGATTATCACCCCTGTGTACAAGGAAGGTGACAATGACGATTGCACAAACTACCGGCCGATCTCAGTCCTGCCATCTATCTCAAAAATTTTAGAAAAAATTATAAATAATAGACTACTAAAATATTTAAATGCGTACAACATCCTTTCTGAGAAGCAATATGGCTTCCGACAAAGATTATCAACTGAAGACGCTGTCATCTCTTTGACCTCACTTATTGTGGAAAATGTTGACAAACAGAATAAATGCCTTACAGTCTTTCTGGATTTAAAAAAGGCTTTTGATACCGTATCAGGCTCCATTCTTGTCCAGAAACTAGAAAATATTGGCATACGGGGTAATCCGCTTGAATTACTAACTAGCTACCTACATGATAGAACCCAGCGTGTTAAAATAGGCCCTTATATTAGTGAGGAGACTTTTATATCCTATGGTGTGCCACAAGGAAGTGTTCTGGGCCCGACACTCTTTCTAATATATATTAACGATTTGTGTAACATGGAAATAAATAATGGCCAGATATTCACTTACGCAGATGACACAGCTATTGTTTTCTCAGGGAACTCCTGGAGTGAGGTCAAGGAGATGGCAGAATTGGGTCTTTCCAGAATAGGTAATTGGTTAAAGCTTAACCTCCTAACATTAAATTCATCTAAAACAAATTATATCTGTTTTACAACAACTACCAAAACTCAACCTGAAACTGACTTTTATATAAAAATTCATGAGTCCACAAACTGTCTGAACGACGACTTCCCGTGCTCTTGCCCTGTGATTAGCAAAGTGTCTCACATAAAATATCTTGGTGTTATACTTGACCAAACATTGACCTGGAAGTTACACATAGATCTTATTATAGGCAGAATACGTAAACTAACCTGGGTTTTTAAAATACTAAGACACATTGCTACAAAAAAGATTCTAAGTAAAATTTATGTTTCTCTAGTTCAATCCGTGTTAATATATTGTATTCCTGTCTGGGGAGGTGCCATTAAAACAAAATTTATAGAGATAGAAAGAGCCCAGAGATCACTTCTAAAAATCATGTACTTCAAATCTCGCTTATTTCCCACAAACGAACTCTATCAATCCTGTAAGGAACTGACAGTAAGGAAGCTTTATATACTTAACATTATAATGCAACTACACAGAAAGCTGGAATTTGATCCTAATTTTACATTTAGAAGGAGAAAACATAATGTTGCCCCTGTACACATAGTGAGCACAGAATATGCCTATAGGCAGTATAAAAACCAATCATCGCTACTATATAACTTGGCAAATAAAGAACTTAACATATTTCCGATGTCATTTTATCACTGTAAAAAACTAATAACTGATTGGCTAATGGAAAAAAGTTATGATGAAACAGAAGTTCTAATCAGAAATAAAACAAAATGAGAAATTAACTCTTAATTGGCAAACCCAAATTTGTAGACATACACACTACAAATCCACACCCTCAGACACCCATATTCACATATTCACACACCCACATATATACACACACAAACCCCCTCCCTCTCTCTCTCACACACACACACACACACACACACCCTTCCTCACACTTACACACAAACACGAATGTGAGTTATATAGCCTAGAATAATTACATTATTTTATCTTTATTTTAGTTTTAAACTTAAAAATACTTACTTACCTGAATTTCAACGTAGGTAGGTACCTAAGTAGTTCACAATCTACTAATTTTGTTACGTCGCATTTGAAGTCAAACTTATATAAACTTATTAATTAAAATTAACTTTATCTACTCAAAATCAAAAGATGTATGGATTGCTACCCACATACTTAATATAATTTTACCCAGATATGGAAGAGCGGGGCTTCCTGGCACAGGTATTTCTTACTTAAAAGGAAGCTCCAATCAAATTGTGTTCTAAAATTAAGTTTGTTACTGAATAAAGCTTTTTTGTATTTTTGTATTTTTGTATTTATACATTAACTGAGCATGTAGTGACAAGCCGTTTATTCAGTCTCCTGACGGCTGCCATTCCGTCGGGAAAGATAGGATTACGTAATTAATTATAAAGTAATTTGAAACATTTTCTTTCAACTGGGCTGACGAAGAGTTACTTAAATAAAAATAAATGACAAAATATGAATTATAAGATAATAAATACTTATAACGTATACAGGGTCGTGGGTGCCACGGTGTCTCTGCCACCAAATATGGGAAAAGGAGTTACGCTTTGTTGTGTCTAATGAGTACATATTTTCTTCTTCATAGTCATCTCACGCACCCCTTCTGGGGCGTGGAGAGTCGGGGTCAGGTCGACGGAGCTCTTCCCGAAGAATCGCCTCTGTCCACTCCTGTGGACAGGTCATCGGATGGCCCTTGCGAGCGGTGGTCTTCTTGTGGCGCTGGTTTGCAGTGGGTGATCGCCGGCTAGGCAACCAGGTCGCGTGGCAGGCGGCGGCGGTCGGGCGGGCGCGCGTGGTGCGGCGCCAGTTCGGCGATGTGCGGGTGATGTGACGCATCCGCACGCGCGAACATGCCCTTCGCCAGCCTCTGGACAAACCGGTCCAGGGTTTCCCATCTTAGGTCCCTCTGGATTGTCGCGTTCCTCACGTAGCGGGGGGCGCCGACGATGGTATGCAGAGAGAGGTTCTCTTAGGCTCGGAGTCTCCGTTTGTTCGTCTCCGAGCACAGGGCGTACCAAGCCGGGGCCGCGTAGGTGAGGTGGGATCTCACGTAAGTTTTGTAGATCCCGAGCTTCGCCCTCAGAGGGAGGTTGGAGTCGAAAAGTGGACGCAGCTTGGCGCGTGCCACCTTGACCTGGCTAACGGAGTACATATTTTAGATAAATGTAGCCTTCTTATGTCCCCACTCCCCACCGAGGGTGATGTGGTACGACCGATTTCACATGCGTCGACCACACGGGTCTCAAAGTTAAAGTCAAAGTTAATTTTATTTATTACTGTAGACATTTACATTTACTTAGCAAACGTAATTTTTATCTCATCTCTAAATTAGACCACTGTGGGAGAAGGAGGGCGTAGAAACTCCCACAGATTGATATTTAGATCTCTTTTAAAAAAATCTTGTGCTTAACTAGTTCTACAAATATTACAATATTAATTATTATAATTAATAAGCGGGAATAAATAATTACAAAAATATTAACAGCAAGCAAGGACCGTGTTAAGCTAGATTAACCCCATACAGTACCATAATTTAAGTAATCTTGAACATTGTAATAGCCCTTTTTCGACGAAGTCCCTTTAACAAGCTTTTTAAATTGCTCAGATGACAATTCCAAAATCTTCAGAGGAATCTTATTAAAGTAGAGAATGCACTGACCCTTAAAATAATAGCTTACTTTCGCGAGTCTCAACCGGGGCGCAACAAGTCTGTGATTATTTCTTAGGTTAACATTACAGCTATCGCTAAGTTTGGAAAATGTTGAAAGGTTCTTGCGAACATACATTATATTTTCGAAAATAAATTGACTAGCTACAGTTAGTATGTCAATTTCTTTAAAAAACTCTCTTAAAGAGTCTGTTCGTTTTAAATTATAAATCTCTCGAATAGCTCTTTTTTGTAAAATACAAATATTTTGAATATCCGCTTCTTTCCACCGCAACAAGATACCATAGGACATGTCACTGTGAAATTAACTAAAATATACTAGCCTAGATGTAGCCACATCCGTCTTTTGTCTGATGTTCCTAACAGCGTAAGCCGCATAACTTAATTTGCCAGCTAATTTATCTATGTGGTGTCCCCACTGCAATTTGCTATCAATGGTTATTCCAATAAATTTTCTATCATTTTGTAATTCTAACGTGTTGCTGTCTAACACTAAACTGATCTCAGTTTGCCTGACATTTGGAAGTGATAATTCATACACATAGTTTTACCAGCGTTTAACAATAAATTATTAACTGTGATCCAATTCAAGGTTAAAGACAGTAGTCCATTAACATCATCAAAATTTTGAAGACCAGTGAAGTATACTCAGCAAACAGCACTATGTCAGTCAATTTCTCCACCATGAAAGGCAGATCTTTAATATTTACCAGGAATAAGAAAGGGCCTAATATAGAACCTTGTGGAACGCCAATTTTTACACCCGATCCATTAGATTTAACGCCGTTGACTTCTGCCTTTTGAATTATTTTGCTTAAGCATGATCTTACTAGATCCCTTGCTGTACTTCTAACTCCGTAATGATTTAATTTCATTAGTAGCGTATCATGATCAACCTCGCCTAAGCTAAGCCACAGACTCTTTCGGACTTGGCGACCGCTTCAACTTGTCGTCTGTAGACGTCGCTCATGTGCTCGCGTGTGGCGTATGTAGCCAATCTTCTTTGTGAAAATCCTGGCATACTGCAGGCATGTGAGCACCCCATTGATTAGTAGTAAAGCAGTTGCGCAGGTGGTCAAGCTTTTAATTCGTCGCGTTTGGCGTCATTCTGAGCGCGCCAGAGAATTTCAAAGTCACGGACTTTGGTATGAACCATTGCCCCCTACTCCCCACCCCATCCCCCACTAAGGCTAACCGATATTTAATCTAATTCGAGTAAGATTGAGCCATAGTCTCCAATGCTCGTTCAGTGCGGGTTGGTGTGGTCTGATCTGTGTCACACCAACCTATCTATAAGGTATACATACAGGCCCCACAAGTTTTCTTGGCGTTTGAATGAGCTGTCACATCTCTCTCACACCACATCTTACCAATTGCGAGAAGAAACCTGGCGGGGCCTGTACCCTGTATAAATAGCTGTTTATGTAGCTTATTTATTAGATACTGGAAATAGGAAGTTGGTGTTCAAACTTCCAAACGAACTGAAAGTTTTCTTGCTTGCCAACTTTGGACAAACTGGAATGACTTTGTGAAAGTTGTTGTCGACGTTCGATATCGTGCTCAGGTCAACCCCTATATGTATCTTGCCCTAAATCCACTAAAATCTACCGACTAGATCCACCAATGGAACAAAAAGCACTCTGGGGTTCAATGTGATCCACAGGATCCACCCAGACCAGCGGTGGATCACTGTGAACCCTAGAATGCTGTTCGCTCCATTGATTGGATTGAAGGACATTAGGGGGTATCTTGTAGGGATAAAATCTGTAAATAGAGAACCTGTCGAATATAGAGGAGTTAAGATAGATAAAAATGTTCAAAGGTGAGCTTACCTCTAACAAGAGATTTCTTCCAGCCAACAATGATTGGATAGAAGAATAAAATTGACTAAATGCCATCTCATTTGTTCCAGGTATCCTAAAAAGGAGGCTTGGCAGGGCCCGCGGCTTCGTCATCCGGATGTTCGATGCACTATGCAACTGCACACAAACAGCCGCTGCCGCGGCGAGGACCAGCGCTAGGAACAACCCCTTTACTAAACGCTAACATGCTGCAGCGCTGAATGAGTACATATACTCTTATCATAATAAAGTCAAAGTTACTGTTGATGCAGCACCAGCATCCATCCACTATAGTATCCACTATCCACGTCTTTACTTGATCTAACTATAATGTTATGAGATATTTTTTTAAATTGCTTTTGATTTTATTTACTACCCTGTTATTTTCTCTCTGATAATATTTTTTCTACCCGATACTTTTGCTCCCAATGAGCAAGAGAGCTCAGTATTAATTGGACGACAAGGAATGAACACTTAATAAAAGCATGGTGAAGTCTTAATTTACCAGATGTACAGATTGAAATTTAATTAACTGACAATATTTTGAGGAATGATAGTACCCATAATTATGAGCAACTTTCCCCAAGAAACATTTGGTCGCAAACGAAAAAAAATTGAGTCTCCCATAGTAACTTATAATTAGCTGATCGGGTCAATGAACTGAGGAACGCTTTTTTTCATTTCCGACCATATGTTTCGAGGGGGTAGTTGTTCATATTGACGGGTACAATAAATTTTCTCATAATTATGAACAACTTTCCTTAAGAAACACATGGTCGCAAACGAAACAAACATTTGGGTCTCCCATAGTAACTTGTAAACAGCTGATTGGGTCAATGTACTGAGGGACGTTTTTTTTTTCATTTGCGTTTATATGTTTCTTGGGGAAAGTTGTTCGTATTTATTCTCCAAAATATGGTCAGCTTATTAAATTTCACCTGTATAGCTCAAACCAGCCTCAAAATCTCAATAAAATGTAATTGAATTGAAAATATTCACATATATCAGATTTCATAATAAAGTTCAATGGTTTGTAACAAAATAGCTGTCTTCCAACGATAACGAGCATTTAACTTCCAGAGCAAAGTTGTAAAGAGACGACGAGAGTTACTGATTTCACTACGTCATAGGTGTGTCCGCCTCACAGTCATAGCCACTTTCATATCATGGATCATAGCTACATTGTAACGTATGGCGAAAAGAGATGCAAGAACATCATTGTACCTATTTACATGAAGAAACTGCAGGTAGGGCTCCAAGCTGGAAGATGTAAGTCAGACTGATCTGGCAGTTTAACAATACAGTTTTATAGTAGTTTATGTGACTGCTACATAATGGAGGGCATTAATACTCGAGGCGAGTTTCATAATAATATCACTCGAGAGTTTTAATGCCTAATTATTTACAGTTACATACACTAGTTTATCTACACACATATCATAAGCTCTCTTTGATGTGTTCAGGAACCGCATGTTTGACGGGCATTGTGGCTCTGCAGTTGTTTAGCTTGTTCTGTAGTACCAACTTCTCGCAGGCGGGCGTCGGCGTTCGAAATTTGAATGTCATAATATGTAGAAAAATTACACATTATGCATAATGTGTAATTTTTCAGATAAGAAATGAGTTTTTACCAAGTAGTTTAACATTATGCTGATTGTAACGTGTGGTTTTTGTACGCAGTAAAGAGGGTTTATGATACGTGTGTAGATAAAAGTATAAAAATAGCAAAGCTGTATTTTCTAACTTACTTATTACATGTTATAAAAATTATAATTTTAGATTAAAGGTAACTTATTGTAGCCGCGAAACTATGTATGTATATTCTGCGAGATAAGTCAATGAAAAGTGTAAATAATAACGGATAAGGTAATATTTTCTTTCTGGTCTTCCTTTTTCTTTTAACTCACTGATGTAGGAGTTGCGTATTTATCTAATAAATGGTTATATACATGGTGTAATGTGATCGGTGTCATGACGCTTAATAGCAATTAAGAAAATTTACAGGAGACATTTTGAAAATAAATCTTTGTACTTAGTTAGGTACCTGAGTAACCAAGTCTAGTACCTATATATTTGGGTATCTAATATAATCTTGAAAGTCGATAGATGATGATGATGGGTAACACAGATATTTTGCTAAACTTACGTGTTCTTACCTATAGGTATTCTTCTAGGGCCTTTGGAGGCATGCAGGCGCCATAATAATGAAATTTATAAATGACCAACATCTTGATTGGTTTTAAATTTTTCATACTTTATACATAATTGTTGTGTAGTGTAGAATCTGCATTTTTCGACGTTGACAATGCGTTGACATTTTCTATTCTATTCAATGCGTTAGTTCAGAATGTTCAAGAATTAAAAGCACAAGGTTGTGAATTGGACATGATTTTTGGGGTATAGCCGTAAGTAGATGTACCTATACATTTAATAACCAATTTTTGTCAATCATATCTGGAGAAGTAGAAAAGTAGACATTTATGGTCGCAAATTCTTGAACGTGCTGTAAAGTACAATCGCTTTCTAGCCACACTATTCCATTGCTGTGCGATTCCATGTATTCATATGTCATATTCTCATGTAGATTTTGGAAACATCCGTCTGATTCTACTTTCGTCAGTAATTATTTTTTTGGCTATTTTGGTTCAGTTTCGTCACGAATGATTAAAGAGGAAAACTAGTCAGATTGCACTTTTGTCAGTTTTTTTTGGCTATTTTGGTTCAGTTTGATCAGAATTTTGAATCTAGTGACGAACGTGATAAGGCAAAAGAATCCAGATTCGACAGAAAATATTTTTAAGTATAAAAACAGCAGCAAGTAAACAAATTATTACTTGGTCATTTATTATTACCACATAACACAAACAAAATTGAACACTTATTTGATAAAAAAATGTCTATCTACATAGACTTTATTACATTAATAATTAACATCACTCACATAACATCATCACACAATCGACTCAATCGGCAGTTCTTAACTGTTATTTTTCCGTCTAAACAAGATTCAATTATTTCGTAACGCGACTTTGTTATCTTTATATCCTTTAGTCTGCACTTATTTTTTTTTCTTTAATTTTAATCTTCTTTTGCAATAATCTTTTGGATACCATCTATTAGATGTATCCAAAAAATGTTAGCGTTCTTTGGGATCCTTCGATTAAGAAGATTATGCCACCCCTCTACGTTGTTTACTGTCGGGTTGCGTTCATTGAAACAACTAAATGTTCGGAACCCATTGTTACCCATCCACTGTGTTATGAAGTAATCAACGAAGTTCTATCCCATTGCAGAATCTGGAATAAGTGATTGAATGGTTAAATATCCTTCTGGGATAAGTTGTGGGGGTAGTTGTGCTAATGCTTTACATAACCTGACAAACCTATGTTTTTTTTAAATATTAGTTTCTTCGCCTTTTTTTAATAGCTTCGTAATAACGGAACGAGCATCCGCTTATCTTAGCATCTGAAAATATTGCTTTTATTGCATTATGCAGTGCTATTTCGTAGTCAATTTAAAAAAGAGTCGGGTTCCACAATGGCAGCTTTTCTTTTAAAATGGTTAAAAGAGTAGCGTAGGTCTCCTGGGTTTTTTAAAGGTAAGATGGCGGTGGTACAATTACCTTTCTATTCCTTGTACTGCCTAAATCTGCATTTAGTAGGTTAAAATGTTTTGGCGGCGTTTGAACCAATGTTTATTAAAATTCTCCTTACGGACTGTTCATCATCAGTCTAAAAAAAATTTTTTTTTTAGTTTCTCGGGCAGTTTTACTTCATTTAAACAACGTAATAAAATTTTAGCAATTTTCCTTTCCTATTCCGAATATTATTTTTAGACCTTTTTTTTTTCGATACTGCGGCACCTTCTCAGCATAATTCATACCACTACCAAGTTTTTCATGCATCATGATGCCGTCGAATATTGGTTCGTTTGGTGTATATTCTTCAGAACACCTTTGGCACTTCAATATTTCGATGTTTTGGTTTGGCTTCCAATTCTGAGCATGCTTAGGTTCGCGAATTACCTTTTTACAAGCCGAGTTTAAAGTAACAGGCGCACTGCAAATATCGCCGTTCGCAACGCCATCGCCAGTTAGTGTTGCCACTGCCATTACATCATTGAAAGGAATACTTATAACCCTTCTAGCAACAATACATCTGTCTCTTTTACTTTCACAAACATAATACCATCGTCAAGATTTTCATAATAATGCATTTTATATTAATGTGTTTACGTTTGTTATTATCGATGATGGACAAGTACTTTTCACTGCCAGGAAATGACATAGTCATCATATCTATCATCGTGAAAATTAATCATAGACTAGCATAATATTCAAGTAGTCAGATAAACAAAACAAGGTGTTCGAAGTTTCAGCATTCTATGTGTTAAATGCGGAATCAGATATGAAGTGACGGAAGAGTGCCTTGTCTAGTTTTCCTCGTAAATCATTCCTGACGAAACTGAACCAAAATATCCAAAAAATAAATTACTGACGAAGGTGGAATCTGACGGATGTGTGCAAAATCCTTATGTCTACCAACATACGTTCAGTGTTCTATTTGTAAAACTATACACTTGCCTTACCTACTGCAAGCTATGTCTAAATCTTTTTTTTGAGAAACGTTTATTTTTCTACAACAAAAAATATCTACTTATTATCTAAAATAACATACCTAATCAAAGATATTGTTACAAATTAAGTACTTAGGTATATGGTAAGAATGTGTGAGTAGCGAATAATTTAAGATATTCATGTTTATTCATAAGCAAAAAATATTTCTGAGGTGAAAATTTTCATACTTAAATCTTCCAAAGATCTAAAATAATCTGAAGGTTATTTCAAAATGTATTTAAGTAGGTACCTATCTTTTTGAATGACTGCACGCAGCGACCCTTGCCTATAAGAATATGGGAATGAATAGAATTACCAGTTCGGGGACGGTTGACATAATTTTGACACTTTCGCAGTGTATATATTATATATGGTTGGCTAAACAACCAGAATATACACTGCGAAATTGTCAAAATGATGTCGACATCCATGTTAACACAGAGGATGTTGACATAATCTATGGCTATGTACCTGGTTGTTTATGATGTGTACATCTATCTATTTGAGTATCTTGCGTGCTCACATGTATCTATGCTGACTGTACTTATCTGTAAATCAGGTACATTGGAAAAATTGCAGTGTCCGTTTTCTATGATTTTCATACGAAGATTATTTGATTGTTTTGGCTCCTAGTACCTGGCTCATTACACTAGTTATACAGCTAGTTGCAGAAACGATATTTATCAATTAATTAATTAATAGCGGTCTAACATGTAGGTTTATTTCATAATATGTTATAGACTTCTTTTTCAAGATTTTTTTTCTGTTGATTTGTTGCTCCTTAGTACTACCCACGTACGGGGGACGTGAAGGGGTGTAGGTTCCAAGTATCTCCTTTGGACGTGAACAACTGTCTACCAAACTATCTTTAAATTTTATGCCCCGCAAAAGGCTAATGGGCGTAACTTCAAGGCATGCAAAGTGAACAGTCATGAACCTTAAGTTCTCAAAATAAGTTAATAATAATGTTTAATAAAAAAAAATGAAACTGACACGCCATCATCAATCTGCGGGGCTTGAAACTTTAAAGATCATTTCTGTAACTGGCTGTTAGGTAAACAAACATCCAAGTTCTCGAAAATGTCGCGCAAGAATGAATCTAATTTATTAAGAAACGCGCAGCTGCCGTACAGACATACCTCTGATTTTATTCTACGTGAAATTAAATCGAGAGGTAATCCGAGAGATGAGAAATATAAAGTAATTCAATTTATAGACGAGGTCGCAAAACACGGAGTTTCTTCGAGGAAGGAAACAATTATTTGACTGACATTTGAAGAAACTCTCAAGTTTCTACTTCTAAACAAGATCGTGAAGACCACACCTCATACCTGTTACAATAAAATTGAGATTACTGCAATGTTTACTGAAAACTTACTTAAAAAGTAGGTATGTTTTTTACTGGTGTACTTTGCCCGTAAACAATAATTGACCTCATGCGATTATCCTTCAATATAACTTTAGTGACTCCAGGTCAGGTACACAATTTCACACCGGTGTTGAACAGGTAGTGTCGTACGCACTAAAGTGACGAGGCAGATCTGGATAATATCAATATAATTACTTAAGCTGGGTACTCACGGTCAGTTTGAATTGATAAAAATGGACTGACATCAGTTAAATTTGACCGTGAGTGTCGTCAAACTTGTAGTGAAATTTTAATCTGACGACAAACCACGGATTTTCCGGGCGCACCGTAACCGGCTAACTTCAGTCCGTTTCCATTAGACAAAAACTGACTGAGTGGTCAGTGTTGGTCTGATGATCAAAACTGAGTCGGGGCCAACTCTTTGGTCGGAGATTCGAAGTGATGACCGCTGGACGAGCAGTAACTATGAAATATGTAGGTCCTTCCATTCAGTTCGTGGAATAAAAGTGCTTTCTCTTCTATTCTATTAATTCCCAAATAATTGCAGCGATGCCTCATTTAACAAATTAATATGACATAGTTGATATCTCTTATTTTGCGAAATATTTTTCGAGTGTTTATACGTATGTAGGTATGTATGTATGGACGTATGTAGGTATGTTATATGTGACCATTTTGCTAGCACGCGCTACAGCCCGAACGCCTTTTTTTTAATAATTATCTCATGCATTTTTTGGTGATTATTGGCAACTAACAGCAGCCGCAATAAATATAATTTCCCAGTATAAAACCGAATCCATTTTTTCAACTGTCGCGTTGAGAAATTGGCTGGCTCGATATGTAGTAACGCACGTCAGCGCGCAGCCCCGTCGATCGAGAAATGAAAGCCAGTTTGACACCAGTGAGTATCACTATTTGATTCTACAATGTGAAATCAGAGGACAGATCTATTTGTGTGGGGACCTACGCGTGATTTCGTAATCTGTTCATGGTCCTTTATACTTAGTATTAGTAAGTAGTTACTATACATTCAACATTCTAAATGTGTAAATTTAATGTTTGTGATATCCTGCCTGTAAACTCTCCTCGTGTGACTAACCCCATATGTCTTCTAAATGAAAATGGTTTTGTAAAATATCTAACTTCTTGTTTCATTTTTACATTTATTAGGTACTACTATAGATACCTATCGACAATAGGACAAATATTACGCTACAATTGGGTAACGTACTAAAACTTTACTTAAGGTGATACGAAAAAACATATAATAATAATCATTATAATAATACTTTGGACACTATTTACACAAATTGATATTTCTATATAAAAGGAGTACGAGTGTAAACGAAAGTGACAGCGTTAATTATTTCCACATAAGAAATAAAAGATAGTGCAAACCATGCGCTCGACTCAATCTAAAATAAAATAGCACCAAACCAAATAAAAATTGTTTAAAAATAAAGTATGTACGCCATTTAGTCAAACGTAATTTCAAAGAGAGATTACGAATACAAATTATCCACATTTTGTAAATTCTTTGTAAATTAATTGTAAATTAATTGTAAATGGATTCGAAAATACCCCTTTTTTTCGTATCACCTTAACTGTAAGTAATATCGATTAAACTCGCATTACTTATCTTGTAGCTTAAAAGTAAACAAATGTTTTTGGCCAGTACAAAACCTTATGTGAGTGAACTTAGAATATCATTGACCAGTAGATCAAAAATAAATGTGAGTTCTTTTCGCATGCAGCTGCATTTTACAGTTCCTGATACTGTTTAGGAATAGTTCTGGCGTTTTTACCTAAAAATAATTGTTATAATGATCTGCCAACTTTGAGTAACAGTTTATTTGCAGCAGATCAAAAATAAATGATAGTTCTCTTCGGATGCAGCTGAATTTCCTGATACTTTTCAGGAATATTTCTGAACTCACGTCCAAGTGCCAGCAGATCATGTGAGAATATTTAAAAAAATAATAGTTTACTGTTTGAAATCATTTTGTAGGGTGACTCTCGTTTTTGATATATCCGTATAAGAACTGTACAGATCATGTCAGAAAGTTTATCAGAAAGTTTGAAAAGTAAAAATTATTATTTTCATCGTTTAAAATCATTTTGTAGGGCGAGAACTTTTTCGTTTTTTACAGAAAATCTGTAACCTGATTCGAGTCCAGAACACAAGTTTAATTGCCAGCAGATCATGTCGGAATGTTTATCAGAAAGTTTGAAAAATCTAAAATATTATTTTCATCGTTTCAAAACTTTTTGTAGGGCGAGCAGTATTTGTTTTCTCTCATATTTGTATCAAAACTGCAAAAAAACTCGATTTGAGTCCAGAACTTAGGTTCAAGTTCAAGCTGAAGGTATGTAAATAAATGCGATGTGAAATAGATTTTCCATCAAAATTTGGTTCCAAACCGTTTTATTTCTTCTTTCGTGATACCTGATGCTAACTGTACCTATTTGCGAAGGCTACTTATCTGACGGAAATAGAGGTCGCTTAATCAAAAACTAGGTCAGGCAGTCAGTCCAGTACCTAACTAGCTATTTACTCCTCTGAGACCTAACGTATAGTCAAGTCCTTAGCTGTTCACTAAAAATAAAAATAAACTGAACCAACCTTAGAATGGGAATAACAAAAAAATCTAATTGCCTCAACTCATGACTATATTATTTTTCAATAATGGTAAGCCATCCAGCCCTCAGATCATAAATTGATCTCAACGTTCGAAAGTAACGTTCAGCAAAACATAAACAAGCAATGTTGCCCTGCAGATTTTCAAATCACACGAATAAACAAATCCACGCAAGGAAAATATACCAACACAGAACTAAGTAAGTATCGCTTACCAACATCCTTTTAACATAAACATTGTATCGAGAAACAGAACAATGCAATCAGTAACCAACAGCTGGACGAACAGAACAATGCTTCCAACAAATGCAACGTATAATAAAATGAGCCTTGCTTGCGAATAAATTGCAGCGGGTTTTCCAGGAAAATACCTATTTGTAAACATGCAAAGCGGATTCAGACTTTCCGAGATATTTTACCTGAACTAGTTTACTACAGTTATAGGTAAAGGGTCTACATGTACAGCCATACGACATTTATGAAGGCTGTAACAGAATGATCATATTATTTCAAGAGGTTGTTGTTGTGGACTCACTCTGATTAACTTTTACAATGAAATCGATTTGAACATCCAACCTAAACTTTCATCCAAAATTTATGGGTACACGGAAAAAAATTGCATGAATTTAAAATAAACAACATAAAAAGGATTTTGAAGTGAAATTTGATTACGGGACCCAATGGAAGAGTTTTTTTTATTATTTTATAAAGTACCGTTGTCGCTTTTTCACTTCAATATCGCTAATGGGGACAACGGGACACTCTTTAATCATTTTATTAAAGACCGTTGTCCCCATTAAATGTGTACAGAGCCAATGGGGACAACGGGACTAAAAGATAATTATTTTATTAAAGTTTCGTTGTCCCCATTGAATGGGGACAGAGCCAATGGGGACAAAGGGACAGCAGGGTTGGATCAACCCACAGAGCAATGAATCATCACGCGTGCGCGCGCCCCTACTAGAGATGGCATGGTTCACACTTTCCATACAAATCAAGCGTGTCAGTGGGCGACACCTCTTACTCACACTAGCATACGCACTACTACCATCTACTACATAACTGACGTATCGGCATTGTTACCCATCTGTGCGTTACAAGTGCAGAGTGCTGCGATGTGGGGTCGATATTTTTATGACCAGTCGAATATGACTATTTTTAATAAGAATGTTTTAGTATTCAATATTGTTCATAATACTTCTAGGCATGCCTTTAACTGAGTTAGATGTTAAAAGAAAATGATTAAATTTATCATGTTGTTTATTAAAATTAAGCCGATTAATTACAAATTTTATGCCGGATCACCACCACTGACCCTAAGATAAAAATAAAGTATTAGAACAACTTCGTATCGATAAACTGGACTTGCCATTTTTTGTTGGGTAGATTATTCTGATGTCCACGTATTTTTCTATTATGTGTCCTGGATATTTAGTGTAGAATTCGGGTTGGGCTTGCGACGAAGTTTCAGAAAAAATATAACAGGAACATGATGTGTTCTATCTGAAACTCTGTTTATTATCTGAAATTCGGTATAAAACAACACTTGACAAAATTTTGTGTTATATTTATACCATTATTCGTTTTGCTTGTGCTTTTTGAGATAAATCACCTTGAACAGCTTCATATTGATATTTTCCAGTGATCAGATAGAATTACATACTAAGTTTATGAGGTGTTCAAGAGATCTAAAATTAACTATGTAGGTATATGTAAATAAATTACCTTTTTACGTTTCGCTGGTACTATATCAGCATTGCGGCGGTCTCCAATGTAACTTTTATCTTGTCTATTAAAGTTTTCTGATCATTTCACGAACAGTATTGTGCTGTGCATATCATTAGTGTCAGTGCTATATGCTGGACAGTTATTGTACTGGAAGTTACATCAGAGGCGAGCCCGGATTCTATAGCTAAGTGCCTTAGCTTTACCTACTAACAATTATGATACTAAATATAATATAATAGTCTTGCTGAGACTGTGGTCTGGTTTCCTTTCTGGCGACCAGGATTAGCACTAAACCATTATGTTGGTTTAGATCTGCTGCCAGTTTAAGAGCATAGAAATCATCGCTTATTAACTATTAGCAAGTTTGCTCCGCGGAGTAGGGTGACTCAGGCCTGTATCTTAGGATACGGGTGAGAGCGGTTCGAGACTGTGGGTCTCAAATCGTGGCACCATTATTGCTAGACCGGTCACATCTCTGTGATATAGTTATTGGTCTTAGGTCAAAGGAATGTATATATCATCACTATCTAGGCAAACCTAAGACACTTATGGGAAGCACTTTAGAAAGCGGGCGGTTTCAGATGCTTTTGTCGATTTTTCCTATACATTATAGGTGCATTTAGAGACGATATTTAAAAAAACGCGATGTGTCGGAATAACAAGGTTTCTTTTTTTTTTAAACGCCAGTTGCTAACATTCGGGACGGTGGGGTGAGGGAGTATTAGGGTGGGTAACGACGGATTTTGCCTATTATCAGCCACAATAACATACTCTAGCCAAATTTTCTTTTATTTGCCTACGCTTCGCTCTGCTCCGCTACGCTCCGGGGTTGCTTCTTCTAAATTCCAACCTAACCTATAACCCAATTGAAAGACTTCGTTTTAGAATCGTTCCCCCTTAATTTCATTATAATGAGGTGTGCAATCGATAGCTGGTAGTCACTTTTCCTAACAAAGTGTTTTTCTTTTAAAATCAAAGATGAAAATTGGAAAATTTCTGTAAAAGAAACGTAAAAATTGGACAATTTCTGTGAACGAAACGAAAAATTGGCGTAACGAAATGTCAATAAGATCATTCATAGTCAATATTATGACATATTGTCAATATTATTGTAAGTTTGTGGGCGAAAACTCATGACGCGCATTCCATTTTCTAGTACTTCGTAGCCTTCATTGCTTACATTCGCGTCAGTGAACATAGTTTCCTTTCGTTTGAGTCGCTTTGAACACCTACTTTGGCTAGAGTAGGTTATTGTGGCTACTTTGCAAACGCTTCGCTCCGCTCCGGTTTAGCTTCTTCAACGTTCTAACCTAACCTATAACCCAATTGGAATTAAGCCACAATAACCTTCTCTAGCCAAAGTAGGTGTTCAAAGCGACTCAAACGAAAGGAAACTATGTTCACTGACGCGAATGTAAGCAATGAAGGTCTAAAGGGACCAGATTCCAGGGCCGTAAAACATAATAAATGAATGTATTTGGCTTTCTGCGCTCCGTTACTAAAAACTGAATCTCAGTTAATCTAAAAGAACACATTGAAATAAGCACAAGTCCAAAAACGCAAAGAAACAAGCTTGTGACACAAAAATAGCTTTATTACAATGTAATTCGGTTTAATGCACACTTTCATCTATGTATTCTCTATATCTCATCTTTATCTTAAAGCAAAGCAATATTTTATAGATTTTCAAAAAATCATATCTGTAAAACTATTGAGTTCCAACATCTGAAACTTTTAGACCGTATTTAAAGTGACCCAAATTATCTACCAAAAAATTGCGAAAACCCTAGCAAATGCCCGTTTTCTAAAGTCTAGCCCACAGACCAGATATCGAGATAGACGCAACAAACACGGTCGAATGTATGAGAACCAACCGTGTAACTTTTTCACTACCTACTGTGACGTCACGAGCGCCTTTTAGTGATTCACGATTAACATGTCAACCCATGTTAATCGTGAAACAGAGTCAAAGGCGCGCCGCCAAATCGATTCAAAATGAGCACTGCTGCGGGAATCCCCTACCTACCACGACCACGTACCTACCGCGTTGCCTTTTTGTCAGTAAGCCGGCAGCCTTGTGAGTATTAATTTTCTTTGGCCGGCAGTGTTTCGAGCGGGAGATCGTATCGTAGCATCGCACCCGGATAATTCTAACAAAATAATTAATCTAATCTTATTTTCCCATACAAACTTCGGACACCCATTTCATTCAACCCCTTAGGGGATACATTTTTAAAAATCTTGTCTCAGTGCACCCCAGACCTCATAAAGAACCTACTTGCGAAATTTGGAATCTCTATACCCAGCGGGTTGGGCTGTGCTTTGATATGTCAGTCAGTCAGTCACTCAGTCTTCTTTTATATATTAACATAAAATGAATACATAACAATCTCACATATACGTTATTCTACTACTAAAATATAGATTGCAATGAAAATGCAACTCAGAATTATCATTCCTCCGTCAACAAAATCGAATCTTCCAGCGATTTTGCAAGAATCGTCGCATTGTACAACACCATCTGATTAAATCGACAGAAAAATGAGCAAATCGACTGTACCATGCAACTGTAAGGTTAACGAAAGTATAGTTTGCTTCACTGTTCATTGAGGGCTACGAAAGAGATATCCATAAATTGTGTAAAGTGGAAGCAGCAGTGGATGAAGTCCATTGGAAATATACGCTATGGTTCAACCTATCTCAGTATAAACGGGAGACGCTACTCGAAATTAAAAATAATTGATTATTAAATAAATTAGGCGAATTTCAGAAATAAAATTACTTACGTATGAATGGTAACGCCGTCGTTTTCTTTGGAAACAACATTGCTTAAGTTTTTGCAATTCACAACGGCACAGTGAGGCATTTTTATGTTTATTGGTAAACGGCTTACATTCGAACAGCCAGAGAGCGACTGAGCCGGGATGAGCGGAGTCCGCCTATTAAAAACACACGAAGTAGTTTGACTTTCGCAGTCTATCTCAATATCTGGTCTGTGGTCTAGCCCATTTATGCGACCCTGATGGTGAATTCATAGGGTATTTTAATCTACAGATGGTGTAAATAGATAAGCGAAGCATCCAGAAATACTGAAGAGCAGAACTAGATACGGATGTCGTGGGAGTCACAACATGATATTCCAGCCATACATTACATACAGATACACTACATTATAATTAGAAGTAAACAATGGTACACTCGGCGCCACGAATAAAGAGCTCTCGGAGAAACTGGCGGGGATTACTGCGCATGTGTACAGTCGCGGCATAATTCCGAAGTGCGTTTTTAGGGTTAGTGTGAAGGAATGAGTGTTCAGGACTTTCTTCACTTCTATTTTTTCTCTGTTTGATATTTTGTTGATTGGGATATTAGCCGATGTAAATAATGAACTTTGTGTCAAATAAACTATAGGTACTCTCTATTGACAACATTTGTTAACATCAAGGTTGAAACCTATATATAAATAACCCCCTAGCATAGAATGCCCCTAGTCACTAGGGCCTAGTGAATATAGATACTTGTAGTAATAGTCCTGCACACTCTTTTCTTCCCGCTGACTAATAATTTGTAATTCGACCGGGGCGAAAGATAACGTTGGGTAATATTGTATGCGACTGTACTCAAGAAGCTTCGAGACGTGCTTTCGGTGCGGGCATCGGGAAGCGACTGATCAACGAATCAGGTGCCGGCGCTGACTACCGCCCCCGTCGCTCCTCACTTCCCCGCGCCAAACACTTGTGAAAAGTGACTACTGCGCATTCAAGGACAAAGCTCTTTAGTCGTGGCGCCCGGTATAAGAAATAAAACAATGCATTATCAATGTAGAGGTTTTCGCCCCTCTTAAGATTATCTAGGTATATTCTATACTTGGCGCACCTTGCATACAAGGGGAAAGGCGACAGCACTAGTAGCGTAAATAGATATTAGTTAGGTAAAATGTCTAATGCCAGAATGCTCAGACTGCTGCTTTTTTAGAATGCCGCTTAAATGTCGCGTCATGGTCGCTTTCCGAGCGAGAGACAGTGATAGCGTGACTTGAGCCTGACTTTGAGTCTCCATCATACTTTGAGTTGTCGCTTTGCATCTGCAGCTATCATTATTCAAATTAAGATCCAAATCCTCCAATAAATTCAAAAATATCTACAGGCATGTCAAAGTAGATCGTCATAAATCATAGGAATTTAATGATGCATAGGAACACTTTATACTCAATCACTTGTGACTCCGCTGTCAAATGGGCCTACTTGACATGTCGTCGTGGTGAAAAAATCTTTAACTATGTTAAATCGGTGTCGCTATAAAATTATTTATTGTTGATAAACCTTGTTGAAATATCTACTCATTGTTCAACACAACCCAGGGTCAATCGGTATACCTTCCTTCGTACATATTATTATGTCGTCTAATGATGTTAGCGGCAGCTGTTTCCAAGTGTTATATTATAAGCCCCCAACGCCCCCAACTTATTCATGATAGGCTAAACTGTTTGAATATGAAATGAGATTTTATGGAAAGCTACGGCACGCCCCGTGTTTCGAAAGGATGTTACAGAAATGTGTTTAGTATTTTAAGGAGCGAAAGTTTATCTTTGTATCTGGCCCTACACTACGATACTGAAGGTATAGCCCCCGCAAAATGCTAATATGCATAGGTACTTCGTGGGAGTTGCTCAGAATCGAAGGATTATACGATCGCGTCGATCGAGTATTCATTGTGAGTAGTTTCAATTGAGATCTGCGAGTGACAGTCGCATACGAAATTACGACTCGATTGACGTTTATTCAACGTGGCATGCGTTATTTGGGCTTCAAATAGAAGGAGGTTGACTGTGAATAAAAACAAGTAATGTTATGAATAAGCAGTCGCGGACGAGGGGGCGGCCTATCTGACCTCCTTAAGAGGGATGACAATCGGTGAGGTGTTTTTCGACACAGACACTATATAAATACACGTGTAAGGTAGCTCATCTGACCTCCTTCAGGGGTGTGACGATTGGCGATGACAGTAAGTGGTGTATGGGAACGCGGACACCCGAAAATTAATCACGCCTTTTGGGTGGTACATGCGCAGTGCCCACAGTACCGGACCGACAACAGGGGGAGACGACCAAATGTCTTTTCCTGTTCATGGTTCGGATAGCGCTTAGGCGCTGTCAATGCACTACAACATTGACTGCGGCTTACGTTCTGCAAAATCCGACGTAGTGGGGCGAGTATGGAAGCACAAATTACAACTCAACTACCCCAGGAGGGTACCGGTGGATCTGAAGCCGGAGAATCCCTCCCTACAGCGGGGGGGGGGGGGGGGGGCCCGGTTCGCATAGCGGATGGGACCTTCCCCTGCAGGCTAAAGGCGGGTCGTTTTCTCGGGGCGGCCAATTTTTTTCTTCGATATGAGAAGGAGAGAGAGAGCGGAACAGAGAGATGATTTTCTCTGTTGGTTCTGATGAGCCGGCAGTAGGAAAACCTCCGTCAAACAAGCTAGCTTTCTTGGGGGACAATGATTCTATTGATCAAAGTCTACTCAAAAAGAGGAAAACTTATTGATGTCTCCCAAACCCCCGACAAAGTTGACAGAGTTGGCGGCGATTGGGAGTTCCTCACATAAGTATAGTAGTAGGGTAGAGAAAAACCGGGAAAAGCTCAAACGACTCAAACTAGCACGTCAGGAAAGGTCGCAGAAAGTGACTGGAGTTGTTGCTCAGTCCACCTCAGCAACTTCTGCGCCCAGAAATGCCGTGAAAGTTAAGCGTCAGGGGACAGATGAGACTCAGATGACGGAACATCGTCCATCAATGCGCCATCGCGGACTGGAGCAGCCAAGGGTCCACGTAGCTCTTCTAAAGACCACCGTGGGCTAGCGGTTGCTTTTTGT
This sequence comes from Argyresthia goedartella, assembly GCA_949825045.1. Taxonomy (NCBI): domain Eukaryota; kingdom Metazoa; phylum Arthropoda; class Insecta; order Lepidoptera; family Argyresthiidae; genus Argyresthia; species Argyresthia goedartella. Next base: position 16,333,256 of record OX463823.1, read on the forward strand.
GCCATAACCCCTCGATAATTTTGCGGGGTCGCGATTTTGAACCTTATGCCATGGTAATAAAATTAAAAACCTGTAACGGGTTTTTGGGTACCCAAGTGTGCTCGAGGGAGGAAAATGCTGCAGAACATGGTTGAGAACGCTATGGAAGCCGGGGTCCACTTCAGGATGACAAAGTTTGCTGCATCGCGATTAGTGTCAGAAGGATTCTTCCTTCTGACACCAATGACCGAGGAGGCAAGAGATTGGCTTCTTGGGGCCAATTTCGGTGACCTAAACGGTGTAAACATCTCTTCTCTCATCTCATCTCAAGCTACTTAATTCTCGGATCGCAGTGTGGCTTCCAGGAAAACAAGAGGATCTTCCGAAAGATCCTCTAAAGCTGATAAAATATCAGAACACGGATAGGGTTGACCTGGGCATTCAGGACTGGACGCTCATCAGCAGGCAGAACATGCCTTTGGGTACCCGTCTGCTGATGGGTGTGCCGTCTGAGTATGCCGAATCATGGAGGACAAACATGTTTTGATTGTGCTTCAAGACGACGCAAGTCGTCCAGGCCAGGCTTATTCGTGACCAGTCGGCGACTAAGGCTGATCCACTGAAGCCTGCCTCTTCGGTAAACACACATTTTGTGTGTGGATTGCAGAAGGAGACTCCCATTAGAGAGGAGGAAGAGAAGGCTCGAAGCGAGAAGGGGCTGGGTGAGGTCAGTGTGATGTTGACACAGGGCACTCATACTGACTTAGACCTAACCCAGCTTAGAGCACGAGCTTTCTTATCCACACCAAAATAAGACATAGAACACTACAAAACAACACACTTTTCAAAATAACAGACACACATATCATACGAACAACACAAAAAAACACACACAAATTAGAATCTGTCAATTGAATCTACAGTACATCAGTGGCGCATCAGTCTCAGTGGCGCATCAGTCTTTGTGACGAGTGCACGTTTCTAACATAATTCCGTGTGAAGCAAGTGTGACTCACCAAAACCAGTCCTGCTGCCTTGCGCTCGCCATCACATACTCTAGTGATGGGAACGCCGTTGATACCCGGGCTATCAATAATCTCGTCATATAACCGAGATGGATAAATATGTTACAAGAACATACTCGGCTGAAAGCCTTACAAGTGTAGGCAAAAGACCTGCTGACGATGACGCGGATACCTGGCGTTATCCCAAGCGTCATGCACCACCTCGAGCCCAGCAGATGAAGACCCTAAACGTTCCTGTAAGTAATCGTTTTTCAAATCTCCGATTCGAACAAAGTGAAGCCACGTCATCAAATTTCTCCCGTGTGGCGCCCAAAAAGAAGACTAAGTCACCCAAAATTCCACCAATTGTCATTGAGATTCCGGTAGATTGGACTCATGAAACCATCAAAACCATGATACTATCCTTCACCAAGAACTTCCATCTAGCATATAAAGGTCGCAATAAGGTAGCAGTTCACTGTTACACCGCCACAAGTCACCAAGAAATCAAGGACGGACTCATTACTAAAGAAGTTGCCTTCCACACATATAGTCGTAAGGATGAAAAACTATCTAAGGTCGTCATACGTGGCCTTCCAGCCTCTGTCGAAAGTCTCATCCCTGATGAACTGGCGAGTCTTGGCTACAAGGACGCCTCAGTCACGAAAATGAAGTGTAAAAATACAGACTCACCTTACCCACCATTCTTGATCCAGTTACCAGCTGGCACTGACATGACAAAATTCCGTCAGTTAAAGCATTTATGTCATTGTGTGATTTCGATCCAACGTTACAAGCCCAACTCAACTAGTGGGACTCAGTGCTATAGATGCCAACGATTCGGACACGCTGCAAAAAACTGCAATCTAACTGCTCGTTGCGTAAAGTGTACCGAACTACATTCCTCGAAGGATTGTCCAAAGACGGATCGTGCACTCCCAGCCCGCTGTTGTAACTGCAACGAGGAACACCCTGCTAATTATTCAAAATGCAAAGAGCGTGTTGAATACTTACAGCGCACTCAAAGAAGCCGAGGAACCAATCTCACCCGTGTTAATAGTGTACCCGAAACAACAAAAGCTCCGCCCACATCTCAATTGAATTACAATCAAGCATGGACAAATACTATTACAACGCCAAAACAGAGAACCTACTCGCATGTAACCAGACATCAAGATCCAAACGAGTTCTTAAGGAAGAAAATAGGTTACGAAGATCCTAGTCAAAAACCCGACGATAGTACTTCAGAGATGCTACAAATACTTTCAGTGATTAGGAAAATAAAAGATCAGTTCACTACATGCGACTCAATGGTTGACAAAGTCATACTTGTACTGACACATCTTGGGCAATACATTTAGTGCAAACGCTCTTAATCTAATGTACTGGAATGCAGATGGTATTCGGTCTCAAATTCATGATCTTCTTGATCTACTCCTAGACCTATCAATAGACATTCTTGCGGTAAATGAGACAAGACTATCCACTAATGCCCTGCTAAATACTCCCGGATATGTGTGCTATCGGCAGGACAAACACCCCAATAACGGCAAAGGTCAAGGCGTAGCCCTACTAATTAAGTCGGACCTTCAACATACACGAATATCCATTCCAATTACCCAAACGATAGAATCCATCGGTGTTCGAGTAATATTGTCAGGTTATGAGTATTCAGTAATTGCAGCCTACCAGTCACCTAACTCAGAGATCTCTACTTCTGACCTGGATATTTTATTGAAACTAGGCCCAAGAGTTCTTATCATGGGTGATCTCAATGCGAAGCATACACTTTGGAATTCCAAAGTGTATGCTTCGCACAATTGTCCCTCCTCCAACAATCGCGGCAAAACGCTTGTAAACCACATGCTAGATAATGACTTTATAATTCATGCCCCGGATAGTCCAACCCTTGTACATTATAACCCAGATAATATCCCATCTACCCCAGATTTGTGCTTAGTGAAAAATGTTACAAATATCTCCGGCCTACTTACGGTACCTGCCCTCTCCTCAAATCACCTCCCCGTGGTCTTTACCCTCGAAGGCACCCCCTTACGTGAAACTATGAAGATTTTTAACTATCCCAAAGCTGACTGGACCAGCTTCCGCTCATTTCTTAACGAAAAAATTTTCCTTTCCGCTAAGGTGTATGATTCTATCACCGACTTAGATGATGCTGTGAGTGATATTACCAACGTTATCTCAGAAGCTAGAGATAGATTTGTACCCAAAGTGAAAATTTCTGACAGCCCTACTCCTTTGCCCCGGTTTATCAAAAAAATAATAAGAAACAAAAACCGCCTTCGCAAACATGACCAACGTGAAACAAACCCAAATGTTCGCAGATCCCTTAGAACAGCCATGAATAATCTCCAGGAACAGATTAAAATAGCCATCCAAGCACACAACGACAAAACATGGAATAAAAAACTGAGTAAAGTCGATAATCCCAGCTCCGACATTTGGAAATTAGTTCGATCTGTTATAAGGGGTCCGCGAATTCTCTTTTTAAAAAAAAGAAACACTTTTAAACTATAATAATAGAATATATTCAAAGATCGGGATTAGAAATATGTGTGTCTACGGTATGACCGGCGGGGAGAGACTGACTCCTCGCCAACGACTTCATCAGTACAGGGCCTAGTTAAATGATGATGAAGCAGGTTCATCAGCAATTCACCATACATAGAGGGGATATAACAGCCCCCTGCGTGAGATGAAACTTACCGAATTTCATGTAAGTTTCAGATGAAATTCAGTCAATACGAAGTCGCGGACCAGGATCAGATTCATCGGCTATTTGAATTTCTGGGTTTTCAGGATCACTTTGATCTTTACAGATAAGGGATTGTAGACACTCATACTTTTTGCAAAAATATAAAATTATAACACTAACACAAAAGATAATTGATAATACACTAAAAATTGGAAAACTGACATGGTTTACAAATTGTTCTGATGGTTTTACAGATTTTAGGTTTTCGATATTTTGATCAGAGAGTAATTTTAAATATTTAAGATTATCTAGGTTGATATTCGAAATACTCTGATGTGAAGTGTCCAAGTTTAAATCTTTGAATTTTTGTATGTTACAGCATTTGTCGTCAGTTATACTATATTCAGGTCTTATGTTAATTATAGATACCTTAGGGTTAGATTTACTTAATAGCTTATTGCTTCTACAATACGCTATACACTCAGGTTCAATATTCAGTACGCCTGCACCGGATATTGTTAATTCCGTGAGGTTGTTATTACAGTCTATCGAAAGCTTAGTAGATTCAGATTGGATAAAAATCCATTTGTCATTACTTAATCTGTGCCAAATGTCTATATATCCGAAGAGAAATTTATGGTTACACTGGTTAGGCATATGAGTGATAGCTTTTGTCATAATTTCGGTTTCACAGGATGGATACCCAATAACACTGAAGATTTCGGTTTCGTCACACATAAATTTGTCCTCAAAGATAGTTTTACATTTCTGAAGGTTTTCCAGAGTCACATACACAGTTTTGTCTTTACTTAAGGCGATAAATGGTTTTTCAGATAAAATCATTGAAAATGTGTTTGATTTATTAACATTTAAGGGTGTAGGCACAGGTATATTTTTAAACAGATTAAACTCTGTGAGTGTAACTAAAGGAATCTTCACTATAAAAAATAGGTTATTATCTAAGAAGTATGATATCAATTCTGAAAGATTCATCAGTAAATGTATATTATTCAGGTGTAAATCAACAGGGAAGTCTTTATATTTAGGCATTAAATTGACATGTTTTAAAATATCGTTATACAGCTGTTTAGGAGTAATTATTGAAGGATGCAAAGTATTTGTTTTAGTAAATAGTACAGAATTTACAATATCTTCAACTTTAAATGACAATGTGATCATATTGGCTTGCAAACTGTTCAATGTGTGAGTTATTTGATTTTCGAATGCAAGTTCATTCATTATTTTGGAAACATTGTTTAATGAATGGGTTAAATTTTCAAGAGTGGCGTCCAGTATGGCTTCATTTCTATTTAGTTCGTACAGGGATCGGTTAAGATTTGAAATTGCCGATTGAGATACAATAATGCTGTCCGTCAAAGAATTTGTAAGTTTACTATCGTTATCGTAAAGTATTCGAATAGCATTATTATATTTTTCAGCATCCTCTTCACTTAGGGTGCCAAATATGTGTTTAAATACAGTTCCGACGCCCGAGAACCAGGCTGACCTTCTAATTGGACTACTTGAGGTGAGATGGGAAATAGAGTTATGGTCTCGTAGAATATCGCTGAAGAGGGAATCGAGTGGTTGCATCATGTTGTGACATTGACCTCTAACGGGTTCATTCTGTTGACATAGGAATCTGACAGTACTAAAGGTTTCACGAATATTTTCCAGGTGATGGTTAATGTAAGAGATGTCTATTGGAATAACTACGTGAAAATGGTCATCCACGACACGTAATGTACCAATTGGGTTAAAGAGTATCCCAGGACCCTTGGTGATCGGTTCGACGCTAGTAGCCAGAACTTGATTGTGATTGTTCACAATAAATCTGGAAAAATTTAATAACTACATTAAAATTAGAACTTAACTACATATCTTACCCATCTAAGGGGTTATTCACATTCATGTGCTGGTTTCACTTGGTCATAGTGGTGTTTAACATGGCGTCTGTTTATTAGCAATGACAATGTGTTGTTTCCATGTATTTTAACCACCTTATATGGGCCTTTCCAGATTGGTGAAAGGGCTTTTCGCAATCTGAGATGGTTTCTTAAGTATACCATATCGCCAACTTTGTATGTAGAGATTCTGGTTTGTCTGTCATAATAAGCCTTAGATCTTTCTTTGGAGAGCCGGATATTTTCTAAAGCCTTTTCGCGGGATAGTTTTACTCGGTGGTTAAGCATTTTTACATACTCTGGATAAGTAACATCTGAGCGTAGATTAAAGACAGAGTCAGGGATATATGGCTTATGTCCAAACATCAGCTCGAAAGGTGTAAATTGGGTTGTGCAGTGGGTATTACTATTATATGCTAGCATTGCTGTGTACACAAATTTATGCCAATTATTTTGGTTTTCATTTACATACGATTTTAAGTATTCTTTCAGCGTAGAATGGCTCCTTTCAATTGCGCCTTGGGTTTGAGGGTGATATGGTGAAGACCAGATTTGTTTTATCTTAAGGAATTCGCAAGTACGTTTAAAAAGGTCGGCAGTGAAGTTAGTCCCTTGATCGGTTAAAATCATTTTGGGGATTCCAAAGAGCGATATGAAATGAACGAGGCATTCACAGCATTCTTCTGCTGTGGAATTCGAGATGGGGTAAGCAATCGAGTATTTTGTCAAATCATCTTGGAGGGTAAGAATAAATCTTAGCTTCTAAAGTCCGGCTTCAGGTAATGGTCCAACTATGTCTAAACTGATACGGTCAAATGAACGAGTTGATGTTGTGGTTATTTGCATAGGAGATCTGTTTATTTTACGAAAGGCTTTGTTGGATTGACATGACTTGCAGTTTTTTACATACAGTTCAATGTCTGATCGCATATTTTTCCAGTAATAACGCTGTTTGATTCTATTGTACATCCTGGTGGAACCTAAATGGCCTGCAATTGGTATATCATGATTCTCTTTTAAAATCTTTGCTATTTCTGAAGGGACGGCGTAAATTATGGTGTTGTGGCAAATGTTGACATTGATCTGGCTATTGTGAAATAAATACATAATCATGCCATAGATTTTTGTGAAAGCATGTTTGTCGAATGGATTTTGGAAGTCTGATATAGCAATTTCCGTAACATTTTCGGATAAATCATTTTTAACCGATTTCAGACATTGGAATATTTCTGGATAATTGCAGGAATCAAAATGATAGACTTTTGTGAATAGTAAGTAATAAGTTTTTCCTTTGTTTTCAATTTTTTTGAACGAATGTAGCTCTCTCTCGCTATTTAGAAGTTCTGTTGGATTTTCCATTTCAGATAATAGGTCTTGGATATACATATTTGATTCGTCAAGATCTATTGATGTGGGAACAAGGATGGTTTTGTATTGAGTTTTCAGCAAATTTTCATTACATTCGTTTATGTGTGTGTTATATGTTTCGTTTTTGTTGGAAAATGATTTCAGAAATTGGGAGTAGTCGTTGTTGGGAGAGTGTATGATTTGAGGTGATTCTGCTGGCGTTTCAGGGTGTGGTGAAAATGGAAGATCCGGGGGAGTGAAATCTATGTTATCGCCGTAAGGGCTTATATTATCATCGCCGAGATCTATTAAGTCACTCAATTGAATTGAGTCAAGATCAGGGTCTTGAGTTGACGTTGATGGTTGTGGCTCATTAGATTGTGTTTGTAAGGTTGAGGCTTCAGGATCAGTATCATTATGGAGAATCGGATTTACAGGGTAACGAGACAACGCATCGGCATTGCTATTGATTTTACCCTTTTTATACTCAATTTCATAGTCAAATTCCTCTAATTTCAGTCGCCACCTAACTAATTTAGAACCGGGTTCTTTACAATTGAAAAGCCATTTTAATGGGCGGTGATCGGTCACGATTTTGAAACGGCGGCCATAGAGATATGGCCGGAAGACTCTGGTACCAAAAATGATAGCCAAACATTCCTTTTCAGTAACGCTGTAATTACATTCGGCTTTATTCAAAGTCCGAGATGAATAGGCAATAGGGCGATCTTTGCCAATAGGCCCTTGAGAAAGGATAGCTGAAATCGCATAATTTGATGCGTCACAGGTGAGTACAAAGGGTTTGGAAAAATCGGGGTATGCCAACAAGGGAGCCGATGTCAATGAATTTTTTAAAGTCTCAAATGATAATTGATGTTCATGTTCCCAATTGAATGGAGTGTCTTTTTTAAGGAGAGAAGTTAGGGGTTTGGCGATTTTAGATAATTCCGGGATAAATCTCCGGTAATAAGACACGAGCCCAAGGAATGATTTTATGTCTTTAGGACATTTGGGTAATGGAAATTCTTGAACAGCTCTGATTTTCTCAGGATTTGGCTTGACACCTTGATCGGTGATGATATGACCAAGATAAGATACTTCGTTACGGAGGAACTCGCACTTATCCGGCTGAAGTTTCAGATTGAAGTCACGGAGCCTTTGGAAAATTTCGGATAGATTTTTGATGTGAGTTTCCAAATCGAAAGAATAGATGACAATGTCGTCGAGATAGACAAAACATTATATTCCTTGAAGGCCTGAAAGAGCTAAATTCATTAGTCTCTGAAAAGTTGAGGGAGCATTTTTTAGACCAAAGGGCATTCGCGTAAATTCGAAATGTCCCTGAGGGACTGAGAACGCGGTTTTTGAAGCATCGTTATCAGCCATTGGGATCTGATGAAAACCGGAAGCAAGGTCAAGAGTACTGAAGTACTTGCATTTCCCTAATTGGTCAAGAATTTCAGAAATATTCGGAATCGGATAGGAATCTCCGATGGTGATATCGTTAAGTTTGCGGTAATCAATGACGACCCGCCACTTACGTTCACCTGAAGCATCAATTTTTTTTGGAACAACCCATATTGGGGAAGACCAAGGGGATGTTGAGGGTTTTATTATACCCTGACGAAGCATTTTATTTACCTGCGATTGTACTTCTTGTTTATGTATTTCCGGGAATCTGTAAGACTTCGTATTTACGGGAACAGAGGAGGACGTATTTATTTCATGTTTCAGGATATCCGTCGTAGTTAAATTATCATCGGGTAGGTGAAAAATGTCAGAATAGTTAGAACAGAGCTCATTTAGACACCTTTTTTCTTCTTTGTTCAAATGTGATATTCGTAACTGATTTAATACTTCAGTAGTACGGTTAACAGCATCTATTTTCCTTTTGGAGGAAAAATGATTAAATTAAATATTTCATTCACTGGAATTAATTTAATATTCAAATTGGAATTCACAACTATGGGGGATTCGGAGACATTAACGACGGATATATTTATTCTAGAGTTATTCTTTACTTTAACTATGCAGTTAGCAATTAGTAAAGACTCTATTGAATTTTGGTCTAATACGAAACCTTCTCCTACTTCAGGATTCTGTACAGAACACTCGATTACCATCTGTGTTCGTGGAGAAATGGTGTATGTAGGTTCTTGAAATTTCAGGAGTAATTGTATCTTGTTAATCGTGAGAGTTTGTTTAGTATAATCGATTTTACAGTCTGTTTTTGTAAAAAGGTCATTTCCTAAAATAGCGTCATATGGTATTGTGATTCCAGATGCGACATAGAACTGGTGAGTTATTGAATTGAACTCAATCGCGATTCGACCTGGAGAAGACATCGGGTTTTCAGTTTGTCCTATTCCTGAAAATGATATTTTATCTCTTAGAATTTCAGGCATTATTTCAACAGAGCTTTTCTTGATCAAGCTTACGGATGCACCACTATCAACTAAAAGCGTCAAGGGTCGGGTAGAAACGGAGGTAAGTATTTCAATATAGGGTAAGTACTTTTTTAATGGATCTGTATTAATTTGATATATTTTTTTAGATGTCGCTGCTGTGGGTATGGACTCAGAGGATTTAGAAGCCGTTGTTGGACGTATAGATTCAGAGGATTTGGAAGCCGCTGCTGGGCGTATAGATTCAGAGGATTTGGAAGCCGCTGCTGGGCGTATAGATTCAGAGGATTTGGAAGCCGCTGCTGGGCGTATAGATTCAGAGGATTTGGAAGCCGCTGCTGGGCGTATAGATTCAGAGGATTTGGAAGCCGCTGCTGGGCGTATAGATTCAGAGGATTTGTCTTTCCGGTGGGGCTGGTTACCCTGTGGCGTAGACTGTTGTTTAGTCAGATTTTGGGATGAGAAAGTATCGGCTTTTGATGGTTCATTTCCCGCGCGACACCGTACAGGAAAACCTATTCGTTTAAATTATCGATTTCGTCGACTCCTTCATTTTCCTGATCGAATGAGGGTAAGTCAACATGGTGTACAGGGTGGCTAAACTGGCCTTGATTTTGATAGTTGCCGAAACGTTTGTTGTTGAATTCGCGTTTACGGCAGTCTTTAATGAGGTGTCCCTCGTTTTTGCAATATCGACAGACAGGACGAGAACTAGAATTATTTTGACCATTGTCGTTGGACTCGTTGGTAATGTTTATCCCTGCACGATTCTGAAATCCTCGGTTCTGAGGACGCTGGAACTGGCCGTTGAGATGGATTTTGATAATTGTTAGGATGTTGGTAACGATTCTGATTTTGGAAATTCGATGATTGTTGTGGACGGTTCTGGTAGGAGTTGGCACCGCTATGTGAAGTTGGATGTTTCTTAAGTGTTGCCTGTAATATTTTTTCTTCAGATGAGGCAAAGCTTATTGCCTCATTGAGGGTTGAGGGATTACGGCATCGAATAACGGTTGCCAGTCTTGGGTTCAACCCGGTCACGAATGCGTGTAATGCGAGGTCTTGCATTGCGGCGATGCGGCCAGTCAGTTCTCCTTTTAATTTGGTTGGTATAGTAATATTTATTTCAGTTATTAATTTTGCTAAGCAGGATTCTACGCGGAGGCCGAACTGATTAACCGCTTCGTTACTAAGCTGGCGACAATCTTGCAGCTCGGATAATAAGGCGGCATAATGTTTTTTCTCGCCAAACTGATTTTTCAGAAAATCTTCTAACTGATCAAATGTCTCAAATTCTTTGATAGAATACGCTATTTCCGCGCGTCCTTCCAATTGGCTTACAATATATTTAAATAATATAATTTGCTGGGAAGGCGAAGCAAGGTCTATCGCGTTTTGGCAATTGTTTAAAAATGGAGCAAGTCTGTCGCGACTGCCATCGAATTTGTTTATAAATTTCAATAGAATACTAAGCTCTACGCCTTTAGACGGTCCTGCTTCGTCTTTATCTTTTCCCATTATAGATGCGTGGGCGACACTCAGTCAAAACAATAACACAATTGAGATAAGAATGAGACAATGCTTGAACTCGGTTACACTACAGTTTGTTAATTTAATGTCAATGAATAAAACTTTTGTGGGACACTTTTAGGTATGCACTTTCACTTTAAACTGGAATGTACTCACATTAGAAGGTAGATGATAGCTGGCATGATGTTACTCGATGTGACGAAATTATGGTCTGAATTGGTATTTGGTTCAGAACGACGTAGAAGGACTGGAATGTATGCTGGAACTTTCCTGGAACTCGAATGTAACTGGAACTGGGTTTGTGCTGGAACTAGAATATTGGAGTCGGTGCTGGGTTGCAGAAGGTAACACGCTGCTGGTGTTATTCTCCTGATCCACTTAGCGCACAGTGGACTCGCTGATAGAGTTGAGGTATTTTGAGTCTCTCGTTTTGCACTTTCACACACTTTTATATGGAACTGAAGGAGACGTCCGGGGACCTTTTGAGATCCCTTCTCGCTGCCACCAATGTTATAAGGGGTCCGCGAATTCTCTTTTTAAAAAAAAGAAACACTTTTAAACTATAATAATAGAATATATTCAAAGATCGGGATTAGAAATATGTGTGTCTACGGTATGACCGGCGGGGAGAGACTGACTCCTCGCCAACGACTTCATCAGTACAGGGCCTAGTTAAATGATGATGAAGCAGGTTCATCAGCAATTCACCATACATAGAGGGGATATAACAGTTCCCTAAACCGGAAATCCTGTGTAATACCTCCCCTTAAAAATATTGATGGCTCGTTAACTAAAGATATTCACGACCAATCCAATGTTCTTGCAGAAACTTTCCACAATAACATGCTCCTCACGTCAAGCTGGGTCCCTTCTGCCGATACTGCTGGCATCGTTAATAGATCTGTTAACCTTTTAAATAATTACAGTCCTAATGATGACCCTATCTTGCATCCCATCCGTCCTAAGGAACTTTGGAAACACGTCCGTAGCCTCAAAAGTCGCAAATCCCCTGGACCCGATAGCATAACCAATATTCTGTTAAAAAATCTGCCTCAAAAGGGTATTGTTTCACTGACGAAAATTCTCAATGGATGCTTACGGACTTGTTACTATCCATCAGCCTGGAAGCTTGCTAAAGTTATAGCGATCAAGAAGCCAGGAAAGGAAGAGTCAGATCCTGTAAGCTACCGACCGATTAGCCTGCTTTCTACCCTGGGAAAACTGTACGAGCGGCTTATCCTCTCAAGGTTAGCACGTTACAGTGACCCTCACCTCTTGCCAGAACAATCTGGCTTCCGCAGAGGACATTCCACTGTCCAGCAACTGGCACGTGTAGCTGAAAATATTGCTGACAACCACAACAAAAACAGCACTACAGGAATGTTCCTACTCGATGTCGAAAAGGCCTTTGACACAGTCTGGCATGACGGCCTAGCGCATAAATTAATTGAAATAGGAGTCCCTCTAAAACTGGTCAAGCTTGTAGTGTCCTACCTAGAAAATCGGCGGTTCAAAGTACATATCGGTATCACCGAATCGGGTATATACGGTGTCCCAGCAGGTGTACCACAGGGCTCTGTTTTGGGACCCTACCTCTTTCTCGTTTATTTGAACGATATTCCTAAACAACCCCGTACGCAGCTGGCCTGCTTTGCTGACGACACAGCTGTTTTTACTTCATCTGAGGATATTGATCTTGTCATAAGTCGACTTGATATGTCCCTAGAACTCTTACATGAGTACTTCACTAAGTGGAAACTTAAACTTAATGGGTCTAAGACTGATGCTATCCTCTTTACCCGGAAACGTCAAATCCCCATACGACAGCTCACCATTAATGGACACAAAATACCGTGGAAACAAAGTGTTAAATACCTCGGCATTATTCTGGACACAAAACTGAACTGGACGACACAAACAAAGGCACTACATCAAAAGGGAATTAAATCTTTATGTGGGCTAAGCCAGATCCTCAACAGACGATCAAATCTGAGCGCATACACCAAACTTAGGATGTACACTACACTAATAAGGCCCTGTATCACTTATGCTGCTCCAGTATGGAGTAGTACTTGTGACTCAAACTTCGATAAGCTCCAATTAGTGCAAAATAAAGCCCTAAAAACAGCTTTTAATACTCCTTTTTACACCAACCTTTCTAAATTGCATGGCAAAATTCAGCTCCCAAAAATAAAACCTTATGTACTAAACATATCTCGAAAATTTTATATCGATAAAAATCCACACCACAGCAATAGTCTTGTCTCATCTATCGGCAAATCACGTCTACATACTTTATCGTATGCTAATACTTATAAAAGTTATAAGCTGCCCCATCACTATTTTATAAACAGTGAGTAAACTACGACGGCTCCTACCTATCTCTTGTTGCCATGGCCGGCCGTGTGTCGTCGCCTAGCCGAGCAGGGTGCATTTGTTTTCTACATACCCGCACTTACTCGTATTGCGCGATGTGTTAGTATAGGAATGTCGATGTGAAAAGTATTCAACATATCAAGTTGAATGCACCAGTATTTTATTGATATTTTATTAAAATAGTTGAACACAATGTAAAATATTATATTAATTAAGCTGTTGAAAGTTTTAAGAGGTGCCTTAGCCTAACAAACAATACAATTTATATGTATACTCATAATGACGGTGTCTTATGTTGATATGTTAAAATGTATTTATCTAATAAGGAACTTTGAAAAACAAACAAACAAATTGAATCTACATCATTGCAAAGATGCAATGGTTGAATGCTAAACCATAGTAGGCGACAAGATAGAGATAGCCCTGCTACAAGAGCCATACATGTCGACGACAAAACGCGTCACGGGGCTAGGCTGCCTGGCTGCCCGAACATATATTTGTCAACAATAAAATCAAAGCACTAGGCTGTATTTATGGTACATGTTCCGGAGATCTGGTCGCTGTAGAACTTAATCTGATGGAAACTGGCGGGGGTAGCAATAAGGTGGCGCTCATATCTAGCTACATGCTCAGCGAGGAATACTTCGTGCCGCTACAGAATAGTACTACGTACAGAAAGATCACTGCGCAAATAAACTTAAATAAATGGCTACTCTCGCTGCGCGACATTAAATCGCAATCTAGCTCGCACCTGCGTTACGTACAACAATCGCTAAGCACCTACAGAATCGGTGTCCCGTCCATGCAGGCTAGATTGTGCCGCATCTCTACGCCTGAGAGCTTCCTTTACTCTGACATCACAAGGTCGTCCTGTAAACTCCTGTCTCGCATGATCACGCTAGGGTTACCTACGTGCGATTTGTGTTTGTGAATTTTAGTCCACTCTGTGTAAGAGAGGTGTTATATTAGTACTTATTCAGGCTATTGGCAAATTCTAAGGCTAGGTAGGTACCTACCTTCTTACTTACGTAATTGTAATTTGTTTTTACTGGGTCTAAAGCGTTTACTTTTAGGTAAACAAAATTAGACATTGTAGAGAACTATAAAGGTAAAGACGTTCCATTCGTATAGTGCTGTGATGCTAACTCCTATAGGTAATACCGATACTAACAAGAAAGGAGAAGAATTATTATATTCTATCACAAGTAATAATCTTGATATAAAGAATGTAGGCAATAAACCAACCTTTATAACAAGAACTGGTAGAGAGGTTCTCAGATTCTCGATATAACACTAACATCGGTTGACATAGGCAAAAGAGTTATGAATTGGAGAGCAGATGAGGAGGATTCTCTGTCTGATCATAGACGTCCAACTGGACTATCAGTTTGAGATACTAAAAATAAGAAATCCTCGGAAAACGGGCTGGAGTATATTCTGCGACATCATGGGCAAATGGACTCCAGCCCGACAAACATTTGGAACAAGAGAAGATTTAGAAGAGGGGGTGAATGAATTAGGAAAAACACAAATATATGCATACTACCAGACATGCCCCCTTAGAAGAATTCCGGAAGGAAAAGGACAACTATGATGGAATAAAGACCTGAAGAAGCAAAGAAAAATAAATCGGAGAGCTATGAGGCTAGCTGGTATGAGTATAGAAGGGTTAGGAAGGAATATAGCAAAACAAGCCATAGATAAAGTGGCAAAAGCTGGCTGGCTGTCTGTACTGCAAAAAGAGATGACAATATACTCAGATGCGGCGTGGCGCTGAAACTACTAGGAAGCGACAAAACATGCCAACTAGGAATTTTGAAAATAGATTGAAAACGTATATCTTAAACCAAAACAGTGTTGAAAACCATGTTGGAGACACACTTCCCGGGCTGCAAATAATATAAAGAGAGCAACATATCGGATTCTCAGGAAACATGGAAGGATCCACCAGATATAATAAAAGAAGAAAACTTAGAATGGCCCATAAAATTATTTGCACCATTCAAATCTGCGGGGCCTGACGGCATTGTGCCTGTGTATCTACAAAAGGCCTACAGATTTATTAGCATCCATCTAGCAGAACTATTTAGTTGTAGCAAAGTACTTAAAAATATCCCTCCCAATTGGAGGAGAGCAAAAGCAGCTTTCATACCAAAACCAGGAAATAAATCTTTCCAGGAAGCTAAGTCATTCCAGTGTGTAAGTATTTCCTCCTTCGTATTGAAATCACTAAAGAAAATAGTGGACAGACACTTAAGAATACTTAAGAAATCACTCTGATGTTTAGTTTTTGGTTATGTTGTGCTTAATAGGTCTATCCGTTCTAATGAAACTATGTTTTCCTATCTGCCCTGGGTTTGCTGGAAGCAATCTCTATATAGAGATAGGCATGCCTTTGTATACCATTGTGTTTGTAATTGTCCAATAATGTGTATGTGCAATAAATTATAAAGAATAAAACTCAATGAAAGTGCCTGTCCTCTCCATAGCAATCAGCGTGCATATATGGAATGGAAATCAACAGAAATAGCTTTACACAACTTAACGATAAAGGTGGAAAGAGCACTAGAAAACAAAGAGTTTGCCCTGGGATGTTACTTTGATGTAGAGGGAGCATTCGACAGGGAAAAAACTTCCAAGCATAAGAAGAATGCCTTAAGCGGGACGGAATACATGAACAGTTAGCAAAATGGGTGGTAACCATGCTCAAAAATAGGGTTATCACTGCATACCTTGCTGGGACCAGCTACTCGATCGGAGCAAATAGGGCATTCCCACAAGATGGATGCTTGTCTCCACTGATGTGGTGTCTTTTGATAGACTCCCTTATAACTCGCGTTGCCAACATGCCAACATACCTACAGGTATATGCAGATGATGGGGCTATTGTTTTAATAGGAAAAGTGCTAAATACGATACGAGATATTATGAACAACGCAATAGGAAATGTAGTCAATCTGAGATCACTTTCAATTTGTAACCTATTACAACTGGTAATATCAGCTCTCTATATATGCTAAGCGACTTGTAGGTAGTATAAGACCTTGTAACATGAATAGTATAGTAACTACGAAATTTTATCATGCACTTGAATAGCATGGTCTGGAACTTGAGGTGTGATAGGCAAATTTCGGCCTATCACCTACCAAGTTCCAGACCATGCTATTGACCATGAGAGAGAGAAAGGAGAGCGAGATAACTTAAACAAATGTTTGAACTTCCTTTCTAAAATGGCAAAAATATTCTTGACCAAAATGTTAACACTTGTCACTAATGCGAATTTCCCCTTTAAAGGACTGAGACGACATTATTTTTCAACAATATACGTGGGGCGCACTGTAAGTTTCCGGAATTAATATGAAAAAATACTGTTAAAGGTACAAAATTAATTTATTGTTTTTCAAAATAATCTCCCTTGGCGTCTATGCACTTTTTCATTCGATGAAACCAGTTTTGAAAACTTTTGTGCCACTCCTCTGTGGTGACCTCTGAAACGTGTTTTTCATACTCCTCGACAGCCTCTTCTGGTGATGAAAATCGTTGACCGCGTAATTGGTTCTTAATTTTTGGGAACAGAAAAAAGTCACAAGGTGCCAGGTCGGGACTGTATGCAGGATGACTCATGAGTTCTACATTTTTCGCCTTCAAAAAGTCGTTTGTCTGTCTGGCCGTGTGAGAACTAGCATTGTCGTGGTGCAGGATGATACGGCGTTTACGGTTATTTTTACGGAGTTCGTCAATAACTTCCGGCAAACAAATGGTCGTGTACCAGTCACTATTCACTGTACGACGATTCTCTAAAGCAACAGTAGCCACGTGTCCAGTTTTATTAAAAAAAGAAGCAATCATCCGCTTAGATGCACTTTTCACGCGCGCCACTTTGGTTGGTTTCGGCTCATCTTGAAAGACCCATACGCTCGATTGCTGCTTTGTTTTGGGATCGTAGCAATAAATCCATGTTTCGTCACCTGTTACTATGTCCCACACCAAATTTGACGCACCTTCGTTGAATCTGGTAAGCATGGCACTGCACCAAGTGACGCGGTCCGTTTTTTGAGCCTCGGTCAAGTTGTGTGGGATCCACCGCGAGCACAGCTTTCTCACACCCAAATGTTTGTGTAGGATTAATTGTATTTGACTCATGCCTATTTCTAAGGATGCGCGAATTTCATGGTAGGTCACATGCCTGTCTGTTTCAATCATACGGCGCACAGCATCGATGTTTTTGTTGGTCACAGCGGTGGACGGCCGACCATCGCGAGATTCGTCACTGAGATTGATACGACCACGCTTGAATTCTGCAAACCAGCTATAAACAGTTGTCTTGCATGGTGCTTCATTGCCAAAAGCTGTTTCAAGCCGAGCGATGCTCTGTTGAGCTGTCAAATTACACTTAAAATCGTAGAAAATCATACTACGAAAATTTTCCCGAGTTAAATCCATGTTGATGCAGACACACAATTTTTTAAATGGCGCCACAAGGTAAAAACAAAAGGCAGTCAGATGAAACAAACTGCATTCTACAGCCAAAGAGTTCTATTTTCAAATGTTGCAATAAATTTTTATATATTGTTTATGTAAGTGGCCAGTTCCGGAAACTTACAGTGCGCCCTATGTAGTAATCATTATTTTCCACTCTACCGATGTATTGGCTGACCAATGGATAATCAATTGCTGCCTTTGTGACGAAAATGTTAAACTAAATAATCATATTCCTTATTTTTTTAACACATAGATCCAGAGATTTGATTGGTTACATAGTGGTGACAAGAAAAGTACCTTGACCCAAACCCGGAGAAAACAAAGCTACTGCTCTTCACGAATAAACGGAAAAATATTGAAATGCTACCTATTACGTCGTAGGGCACAAGACTAGAAGTAGTTCGTGAGATTAAATTTTTTTTGAATGGAGAATGAAGTTTGATATTCATGTAAAGTCACAGTGCGCTAAGGCCATTAGAGTCTTATTACAATGCAAGAGCTGTAGGGAACAGATGGGGAATGAAGCCAGAGATCGCCGATTGGATCTACACGGCAATCATTCTAACAAGGATTCTATACGGATCAATTGTATGGTGGAAAAGAACAGAACTAGGAACGACGAAAAAAGAGCTTGGCAACGTACAAAGATTGGCGTGTCTTATGATCTCAGGAGCCATGTGGTCTACACCAACGGCATCCTTACTAACAATGCTCAATCTAACTAAACCCATTACATGTAGAACTAAAAAGGACAGCAACTGAACAATGGTACAGAATGAAAATGAACAAAGAATGGAAAGGCAACTCTATAGACACAGGTCATGCCTCCATTGTAGAAACGTCAGGTGGAAAGTTGGCAATTCTACTGGCAATCAACGATCTGATAAAGAAGGAAATACAATTCGATAAAAAAAAACAATCAAAAACAACTGGCTAGAGTAGGTTGTTGTGGCTACTTTGCAATCGCTTCGCTCCGGTTTAGCTATATGAACAAGATAAATTTGGGAAATAGAAACAGACCAACCGGTTGTACCTTGCTTCACGGATGGCTCAAGAAGAGAGAGCACAAAACTAGCAGGAGCTGGTTTTTGCATCATGGGCAGCAATAAACAAGACAAATAAATTGCCTTAGGGCTATATGCCAGCGTGTTCCAAGTGGAAATATACGCCATAATGGAATGCGCTGAAGCACTAAGGGAAACAGCAGAAATAAAAAACAAAACAGTACTTAGTAGTATCACATAAAATAAACAGAGACCTGGAAAATATGTATGACCGAATTTGCACAGTGGTAAACAAAATCGAATTGTGCGAGAGTATAATTACAAGTAAATTTAACCTCAAAATTCTTACATTCAATATTAGAAGCATATCGAAGAACTTTGACCAATTTTCACTAATTGTAAATCGTTTAAATATAAGTTTTGACATCATAGTACTAACGGAATGTTGGTTGCAGGAGGGAACAGTCATAGGTGTGCTTGACGGATACACCTCGTTCCATTCTAATAACTTCATTAATAAAGCGGGCGGGGGTAGTAGTATACACCAGATCTTTCTGGAATGCAACCGCGTATGAGACACCGACAATCCGCGATGCAAGCTGCTTAGTTATTGATGTCCCAAATAAATTCACAGTCCTAGGTATATACCGCTTACCATCGGTCATAGACACCACTAAATTCCTTGACTCCCTCGATGTAACCCTGCAATCACTAAAAAGTAAAAAATGCCTCATACTCGTAGGAGATATTAACATTAACATAATGCCTGAAGAAAACACTGACTGTCAATCAGAATACATGAGCATAGCAGCAGAACACAGCCTTGTTGCAGCGATAAATAAACCAACAAGATTGACTTCCTGTCTTGACCACATTTTCGTTAAAAACAATTTCCCCACAGAAGGAGTAGTTTGCACGACGGCAACAACCGATCACGATCTTGCAATGATTGGACTCACAACTGAACAACCAAAACAACCAAAACATACGCGCCTTGTCACAAGAGTAAACTACAATGCTATCGAAGTGGAACTAAAAGAGGTTGACTGGTCGGAAGTGAATCAATCGTTGCTTGCCTCGGAAGCTGCAAAGGCCTTCACAAATATTATAATGAAATCTATATAAAAAAATACGGACACCGTAAAGATTAGTAAAAAACACTTCAATCTAAAACCTTGGATAACGCCAGGCCTCATCAGATGTATGAGTCACCGTGACGCACTGCATGCTGAAGCTCGCAAACACCCGACAAATGTCATCCTACAGATAACGTTCAAACGCTACAGAAATTTCTTCGTCGACCTGCTTCGTAAGCTGAAGCACGACCAAGAAAGATCTTTTCTTCTAGATAGCAGGGATAACCCTAAAAGGCTCTGGGAAACAATAAACAAAATATGCCATACACAAAACCAGAAAATCCTGGCAACGGAACTTCTAACAACGCATGATGATGCTACTTACTCCTTGAACTCATGCAATGAATACTTCTCCTATGTGGAAAAAAACTTAGCCAGCACAATACTACAGAGGTTAGGCAAAACAGAGGAAGCACTGGCGTCGGAAATCTCTGTTGCAAACGGTTGTGCCCGTTCGTTTTATATGGCCCCAACTGACGAACACGAAGTGGGCAAAATCATACAGCAGCTACAACAAAAAAGCGCGCCGGGGCCTGACAGAGTAAGCAATAAGCTGATAAAACAAGTCATGCATCAAATAATATCTCCCCTGGCTCACATATTTAACATAAGTCTTTCAACCGGAGAATTTCCAGAAATTTGGAAGACAACTGCAGTGTGCCCGATTCACAAAGATGGTGCAAAAAATATCCCAGCTAATTATCGACCTATATCGCTTCTCCCAAATATAGCAAAAATATTAGAAAAAATAGTCAACAAACGCCTCATGAGTTTTTTGGAAAAAAACAACCAACTGCCAGCTAGACAATACGGCTTTCGAAGGGGAATGTCTACGGAGGAAGCCGTTGGAGACCTTACAGATCTGGTATCACGCATCCTAGATGAAGGGAAGGCCTGTGTCGGGGTTTTTCTGGATCTGGCAAAGGCCTTCAACTCAGTGTCTGTTCCTATTCTTCTTAAAAAACTTGAGACCGTCGGAGTGAGGGGTATGGCATTGAATTGGTTTAAAACATATCAGACCCAGAGAAACCAGTGCTTAGTTATAAATGGTTCCAAAAGCTCAGAAATCGAGATAAGGTACGGAGTTCCTCAGGGCAGCATATTGGGGCCGTCACTGTTCCTAGTCTATCTAAGAGATATGGCAGAAGTTGAGCTTATGGACGCAGAACTCTTTTGTTACGCGGACGACACCGCAATTATTTTCCGTGACAGCAACTGGAGTGGTGTGTATCAAGCCGCAGAAAAGGGCATGACTAGCATGGGCGAGTGGCTTAATAACAACTTACTCACACTAAATACAGGGAAAACAAAGTTTGTCTCCTTCTACAAAACCAGGGCTTCGGCACCGCCTTCCTCGCCCAGCATTAAAGTGCACCACTGTAGTGTAAGAGGCCTACCTTGCAGCTGTCCCGAGATAAATGGAACAAACACGATCAAATACCTCGGTGTCACTCTTGACGAAACCATCTCTTTCAGTGAACATATAAATAAACTAGCTAGCAGAATTAGAAAGATTATACATATAATGAAAATGCTCCACTGAAAAATATTTATGTGTCTATATGTCAATCGGTCCTATGCTACTGTCTGTCAGTGTGGGGAGGAGCTCTAGAGTCAACAATGATCGTAGCCGAGAGAGCACAAAGAGCAGTTTTAAAAGTATTGTTGTGTAAATGTTGGGAAAACCTCGAAGATACCCTACTGCCGACCTGTATGATAACTGGCAACTTCTCAGTGTCAGAAAACTTTACCTGCTAAAGGCTAGCCTCATGGCCCACCGCGCCTTACCTACGAAGCAGCTGAAGACCTGTTAAACGCCCGCAATTAAATATACCTATATATTTTATATATTAAACACTATATGTTAATGTACAGAATACACGTATATATATATATTATATTAAAATATCACACACGCACACACACACGCTACACTACATTTTACAACACTTTACTTACACTTCCAACATTTCAATTCTCTCTCTCTCTCTTTCCCTTTACTTCATTGTCATATCATGAACAGTAATTTCCACATCTTATCCTCATTCTCCAAATACAATCAACACGCGATCGCGTTTTCCGCTCTGTGTATGGCAACCGTAACTCAAGATACGCACGATACAGGTTCGCCTAGTGTGCGCATCACAAGCAAGCGGCTAAAAGGACAAACCACAGAACATTTAAATGTTCTGTGGGACAAACTACCCACCAATCTTAACATTGTATTTTATCAACCGTGCGTTGTAATGTAGACGTCCTTTGTTACCTATCTTTTTGCTAAATAAATGAATTTATATTTGTATTTGTAATTTACTCTGAGAGTCATGCAGCTTTAAAGGCGTTTAGGCAACCAATGAATAAATCTGCACTAGTCAAAGAGTTTATGTATGAATGTATGGTTTGAAATATAGCGGGCACAATCAAGGGCAAACCAGTTTTTTTGTGTAGTGGTACGAACGAAACCCTTCATGCGCGAGTCCAACTCGCACTTGGCTTTTTTTAATGATTTTATTTATTAGATCTTAGCTAAATCCATGTAAACCCCTACGAATTGCATCGCAAACAAAAACTGACGTAGTAAACGACGTTTTCGTTTACTACGTCATAGTGTAGCACTTTCAGATTGTTGTTCACTGTCACTTGGCCTTACTCTATTTTTTCCGAATTAATTTTCTAAAAATGACAATTATTGGTGGAAATAACCGTATTCTACACTACACAGAGGGATAAAGTAGGTACTTTATGAACTTTTAACTGCCACCTTGCTTGCCCCAAAACATGCGACGAAAACTAACCAAATCTGTATATTCACAAAACATAACTTAAGCTCGTTCTTATTACTTGTTAGGCACCTAGTTCAGCATGACATGACCTAGTTTTGTCGTACAGGCTGGGGCTTGTAACACAAAAATTACATATTTGTAACAGAAACAATTCTGCTATCTGACAGTGACAGATTTGTAATAAAAATAATACGGTATTTGACAAGGTAGTCCAGTAAATCTAGAAACGTGTCTCAAGCTGAACCAATTTCAACAAAAACGTTTGGCAATATCAGAATTGTATATTTCTAGGAGTTGTATTTTATAAACTCAATTTTGGGTTAAAAAGAAAGCATTTGACTATGACATCACATGGTAGTATTTCATAAAACTCGTGAACAAAATTTCCGTTTTGACAGTTCCTAAAAAGTATCTATTTTGACTAGCAGTCAAATACCGTATTGTGTGTAGAGATATACTACGATAACATGGCGCTTGCCTGCATAAAGAAATGAACCTTGTGTCATTATTCGTACGTAAGTCATGTGCGCGCCATCTTATCGTAGGTATGGTATCGTATTGACAACCCGAATGGCCGAGTCGGCAGTGACCCTGCCCACCCCTGCCTACGAAGCCAAGGGTCCCGGGTTCGAGTCCCGGTGGGGGCAAATAATTGTTTGATGAGAACGGAGTTTGTACCCTAGTCATGGTTGTTTATCTATATAAGTAGGTATGTGTATGTACCCAAGATACAGGGAATCCTAAGTTTGGGGCTAGATCAATGTGTGTAAATAGTGTCCAAGGTATTATTATTATTATTATATGTCTACCTCAACACAAAGCTCTATGCTAATAGATTATTTTAAAAATATAATTCCAATTTGTATGAAATACTCCACACTACTTTTTACAACTGTACAATTTTCCACAATTATTCGACTACCAAGATTCATGTTATAGGCCCCCCTAATATAAATACAGGTATGTAAGAGAGTTTAGTCTATTTTTTTCATCATTCACAACAACTAAGGTAGATGTTATCATAGACGTAAGATTTTCGCTGTGCTAAATCTATGGTTGTTATAATATAATGCATACAGACAGATTTCATCAAGTCTATTTCTCATTTCTCTGTCACACGTGTGGAAAAAGGCATGATACTTTACTAGTGAACGCACACTTTTATAGGGTATTTACATGGGTCGATTTTCACCGTGCGGGGATTCACCAGTCGCATCGACCAGTAAAATCGAATCGCCACCTATTTTTCACGGGTGGATAAAATCGCAGGTGACTTGGTCGTTTTTAGGGTTCAGTGCCTTAAATGAACCCTTATATGATCAATTTGTTATCCGACTGTCTGTCCGAATGCCGCAATCCTTTTTCTCAGGAACACGGGCAGTATAAAATTGAAATCAATTACTCAAGTCGGTGGACCCTTGGGGCAATGAAAAATTAAAACTTCTAGGTCCACGGAATAAAAAAATACGCCGTTTATGTCCCAAATTTGCTGAACTTGTTGAATTTGTTTCATACTCGCAAGGGAATCAAACGCTATACCTAGGGTACTTCCAGTTAACCTAGGATCATGAAATTTGGCAAAAAGCTAGGTCTTACAGCACAGGAAAAGGGAAAAATCCGAACTGTAAATTTCTGTCTGTGTGCCTCACGTCTGTCAAGGTCAAGACCCTTTTTCTCAGGAACGCGAGGAGTATCAAGTTAAAATTAATTACTCAGGTCTGTGGTCTCTGGAAGTTGTGAAAAAATCATTGGATCAAGGCGATAAAAAATAGATAAAACCCCGTTTATGTCACAAATTTGTTGAATTTGCTTAATACTCGCAAGGGAAAAAAACCTACAAAAGGTACCTTCTGTTGACCTAGTGTCATGAAATTTGGCGACAAGCATGGTAAAATAAAGGGTTAAATCCAAAAACTGTAAATTTGTAGTTGGATCACAAAAAAAAAATGTTTTTGGTGAAAATACCTACCTATCTACTACTACCTATCGTAAACGGATCTAACAGCTTCCGTGGTCTAGAGATTAAACCCTCACCCTTCACACAAGAGATGCAGGTTCGAATCCCGGTGCTGCTGACTACGTGCCTTATGCCTTTGTCACCTCTTGTGGGAAAAGGGGTCGCGCTATGTATGTCATAATTTCTGAGACTGGATTCCAGTGATGGACAAATTTGTTGCATATACAACCTTTGACCCCTTGGTGCGCGAGTCGGACTCACACTTGACCGTCTATTATTCAAAATGTCGACAAGAACTGTCGCACTACGTACTGGAGAGAACGAGCGTAGCGCCAACCAAACTACTCAAGCAAGAAATCGCCTGCGACTGACCATTTTCACGGTCAATTTTAGTCACCACCCGCATGTGGCCGGCCGCCGCTTTGCGAAAGTCGAATGCTAGTCTACTTTGGAGTTTTCAACTTTAGTCACCTGCGACCTAGAAAAATTGGCATTCAGACGGCGGAAATCGGCCTTTAGTCACCCGTGGAAACACCCTACGGTACCTATCGGCACGCACCCGACGCACCGAACGGAACGACCGCGCCGAAAGAATTGTACCCGCGCGTTACTCCGTCGGCATAATTAGAACGCAGAATGCCGACAATCCCCACCGAATCTAATGACGTGCTCAGGATTTCTGAGGATCTCACACAGAGTAAGTACTTTTTATTATTTACTAAAAGGTTCTTCGGAATCCGACGATTTGGACGCGGATAGGTATGCGAAGATTCATTTGATTACATATGAAAATTCTAAAATCTGTATCTGGTGCGGACGATGCCCACAAGTGTGCGTTACCCATACGTTTGCTTTGTTTGTTCTCCGTAGAGCGTCGAAAGTATTAGTAAGCATTTAGCTTAATTTACACGCTTGAATTGGTTTACCTAACTCCCTAGCCACAAGCTCCGGCGAGCATCTGAATCGTACGGACAGATTCAGCATCATAAAACAACCAAAATCAATTTACTCGGGGAAAATGTCCAAATGTTGATAAAGTCTAAGCTATCACAGAGGACGGATTAGGGGGCGACCATTAAATACGTGAGGCGTTTTTGACGATTTCCATACCCGCATCCCCGCCCAAAGCTAGGGGAGAAGCGCCGAAGCCCCGTAGGAAGCGTGGCGGCAAGAAGGGTAAGAAGGCAAACCCAGAGCCTTCCGAGGCCTCTCAGACCACACTGCCGGAGCCAGAGCGAGTCGTCACGCCCACCCTGGCGCAGCAACCGCCAGCACCACCACCGACCCGATTCGTGCCCACCACGGCACCTGAAGACCTAATAGCTGCATTATTGACAATCCTGTCGTCGATCAAATCGAGGCTATCATGGATGAGCACGATCCAATACCGGTCCTGCTCACTGAATCAGGACCGGCTCATTACTCAGGCACTGGCCTCACCTCGCTGGCGACCGCACTCGCAACTAACCACAATGCCTAAGGACCTTAGGATTGTATACTGAAATCCGGATGGAATCCAAGTGAAGAAGACCGAGCCATGCTGGTCCAGGACCACGACATTGGTTAACTGAATTAAAGGCCATCTGCGCAGCCTCAAATGTAAGTTCCCAGGTTTTAGCGGAAAAAAGTAAAGCCATATCATCTCAATATGCGACTATTTTACTTTGAGGTAGATTTAAGTTGCACAGGTCAATAATGTAGATGAGGATCAGGGTAGGACCAATGATACTACCCTGAAAGATATCGGTAGTTCGGCGCTACAATAATCTCCTATTTTTACAAACTGTGTCCGCTCCGTAAGGTTATCCTCCAGCAATTTGTGTAAGAGTATGGGTATAGAGACCGTGTCAAAGGCCTTTGCCACGTCTAGAAAATTGCTCAAAACCTTATCGCCACTATCCAGATTTTTCACAATGTAATTCGTGAGTTCGTTTACTGGATATATTGCGGCGGAAACCAAATTGGGATTTAGACCGTAGTTTGTTGTCTTCAAGGTACTTGATCAACCTAGAATTAACCAGATGTTCAAGCAACTTAGATATTGATGGCAGAATAGAAATGGGTCTATAGTTGTTGACACGCTCTCTTGTCACCAGACTTGTGGATTGGGAGGATCAATGACTTCTTGAGGGTGCTAGGGAATACCCCTTGAAATAGGCACAAATTAAAGATGTGAGTGATTAACTTGGTCAGTGGTGTTTTCATTGTCAGGGGACCTAACGACCCGTCAGCGTTAGTCTTTACTTTTCTAGCACTTCATATTTCTTTTATAACTCTCCATAAATCCCTTGAGTTACTGCCTGCTTTAGTTATTTAATTTATTTTAAGTGTTTTTTTATTTCTTTAGTAGATTATTGCAGAAATGTCTATATATTTTGTGTGTGGTTTGTAAAACCAGTTTATCCGTCGATTTAGAGGATTTTCTGTGTAGTCGGTCTCTGTTTCTCATGCAGCGAATAAGACCGGGTGTGATATGTGTGACCGCCACTTTTCTGACGGCGTGAAAGCTTTTTGGAGGATGTATTAGCATCAATGGCACCGCGTACATATGTAATGAATAAGCTAAAACTCGGTTGGGACTAGTAGAATCGTAAATTGGATTTAGGTCGATTTCGGAGAGACGTGTACTCAGAACTGAGAAGTCTATTTTAGTAGCAAGAGGTCGATTAAAAACTCTTCTTTGTTTGACTGTAAGGCAAAGCAGTACAGTTGGTGATCAGTCAGTGAAGAGTTGGTAACAAGAGTAGTTGCAGAGTGTTTTGTTCTTAAAAATACATGATCAACATAAACAAGTACGGTTAAGCCTTGTAGGTATAGTGTGAGCCGGAAGTAGACCATGATTCGCACATTAAGATAGTCAAAAGTTCTGGATTCGGAATTGAGAACATTTCAATTTTGTTTACGTAAAAAGATTTAATGTCCATTGAGTGAGACATATTTGAATGCTTAATACGAAACACATTTAAATATAATTTTCAATTCATTCGTTTTAAAGATACTTTGAAAATAATTCAGATATCGAGGATGTAGGCAGAAGAACTACAAATACCTTTGCCTAGCATTAAAAAAATACTAGCTGGCACTAGCTGTCAAATATAATATTTAGCATAACCGTGCGTTCGATTTGTTTGATCGTCCACCCACACCCGCATAAAACTAACAAAAGAATAGTACTATACAAGTTCTACTCCTGCAAAAGAGATAGCATATAAGGTGGGCTCATGGCGGGCGTCAACTGAGACTTTCAAACCGAACTTTTGTTTTTTTTTACTTTACAGGCTAAGACAAAGTCTTGACAATGACATTTTTTATGTTGTGGCAAAGGTAACATGGTCCATTATGCCAACTTCAACTTTTTACAAAAACTCAAGATTTAAAAAAATATTTAAATATGAGAAATCAAAATTTTGGAAAATGATTAAATGAAAATCCTTTAAGCTCTCGACCAACTTTGGAATTAGCTATTAAAATTACGGGGTTAATTATTTGAAATGTTGTCAATTGTTTGGCAGAATATCAATGTTTATATCCTCAACCAATGACAACTTGTTAAAGGACGTTAAATTGGCCAGCGTCTTATTAAGGGAAGTGAGGAAAGGATCAACATTTTGCTTAGAAGGGGAGCGATATATAGCAAGGATTGCTGTATCAGTACTCAATTTCAGCAGTAGGCTATTAGAGTCCTGAATGATGGGTTCATCGATAGATACTTTTAGGTGATTGCGAACATATACTTCAACCCCATCATTCTGGAGGTAGTTATTTATGGTAGTAGGTAGTAGTGTAGTGCATATACGCCTGCAATGGGGGAACGATAGAGTTGGCTGAAAGAAGTCATTCCGTAAGTACAATCACATCACAAACTAAATTAAGTCTAGTTAGTAGCCAAAGTAGCACGTTGAAACCAGCCATATTGCAGTTAATGCTGCGTATATTTTGGGTCAAAACTGTGAGGCACTCATCAGATTTAGGGACGTAGTGCTTACATTCCTCGACGTCACATTATAAGGAGTCCGATACCGTGACATTATCCAATTCCTCGCTTATGACATTATCAAGGCCTGTGCCAACAGGAAGAGCCAACAGGAAGAGCCAGCCACGAGGTATGTTGTTACAGAGGGGGCCAAATATACCAAAGCATGTATTAGGGTAGGTTTTATAAACATTAGAATTCAGTTTATGTGTGTATAGAATATGGCATGGATTGATAGATAGATATCGAGCTCTGTCGCCGCGACATAGCAGTAGTGATGCTTGCGTGAGAGATAGCGACCGCATTTCTGCAGTAGCTCTGCTGCGAGCGGCCAAAATTCGGAATCACACCTTTATGTTTACATAATATTGACAACATTTATAAGTTACTCTTATCAAAACCTTTAGATAACAGCTCTATATATAAGAGAATGCACTGCTCCCTCTTATCAGTGTTCATAAAACACAAAATCGTACGCAACATACAGACATACACATGCAAAAGCTTTTGGAGAAAAGTTTAGCCAGGCGGTCGTTGTTTTGTTTGAGAAGACTATGAAGCTTTCTTATGAGAACTTTTTCATTATTAAGTTTAAAAAAAAGTTGTAACTAGTATGGGAACAAAATAAATAGAATTGCAAGATTTTTATTTGAATCTCGATTTATTTTATTCTGTCTAATAGTGGCGTAATTATAAACATACTTTATGAATAAGCCATTTAAAATTATATTAACGAGTACGTACTGTACATAAATGTAATAATTAAATGAATTGATTCATATTATTGTTTGTTCGCTTGTTTGATTTCTGATAAAAAAACAATCAAAGCCAATTAAAAGCAAGATCACACAAACGTTGTGTTAAAACCGCTGACAGTCGCACAACTTACTTCCTATGCTTTTTATAGTTAGGAGATCTGTCTCTATCTCTTCTCTTCTTCTTACCCTTTCGTTTCTTATCTATATCTCTCTTTGCCTCCGGAGTCCCATCTCGTTTTCTATGTTTCTTACTCTTCTTGTGTTTTTTGTCTGTATCTGAGCTGTCAGATTCGCTGTCATGTTTCTTTCTTTCCTTGCATCTTCGTCTATCGTCGGAAGAGCTGAGAGTTTCATTACTGCTATATCTCTTTTTTTCTTTCTTTTCTCTTCTATATCTCTCTTCACTATTTGAAGTATCTCTTTGTCTAATTTCCTTATCTCTACACTTTCCATTTGAAGAGCTTTCATCTCTTCTTCTGGTGGAAGTACTCTCTTCATTTCTTAGCTGTTCTCTGCTAACTTCACTTGACTTTGAAGTGCTCTGTCTTTCGTTGGACGCTTTCGAGTCATCTCGTGATTCTCGGGAAGTAGTCTTTTGAGGCTGGTCCTTTTTCTTGTACTCGTCGAATTTGTCTGCGTCTGTGGCAAATAGAAAGAGTGGAAATTAGTCAGAAGGTCATAAGTAAATAGAGGACGACAAATGGTTATGTCCTTATCCAAGTGATCCGAAACTGTACAAATATCACCCATCATACTCGAGGATACTAATTTACAGGTAAAGATCTCTTTCATAAATACATTTCTTCTTCGCCATCTTCCATTGGAGGTGGTACAGATTTGCAGTCGAACATCAACATAGCGTCACGCCATTTCCCATCCGGGTGGCAGAGGCACAATTGTGGCCACTTTCAGCCAGTCATTCAATATTCCATTTTGCGTGACAGGGTGCTAGCCCATCGTTGCAGCTACGGGGATATGAAGGTTTCCACAAGATGTTTTTTATTTCTTCTCCCCACCGAGGGGCAAAGGCCTTTACCCAGATACGGGTAAGATTGAGATATACTCCACCACGCTGATGGCTCAGTGCGGTTTGATGAAGGGGTGTCGGGCTGGTGGCAAACCCGACTGTCAGAAATTATCAAGCTGCCATATTAGGGTTCCTACCACCAAGTAGCAACAGTAGCCGGGACCTACAGCTTAACACATCCATGTGGTGCATTATGTAATTAAGATAAATTACTTATTTGCTGTTCAGCCAAAGCCAAAGTCAAATTTGTAAAACATAGGTTATAGTATAATAATCTTAAATATTTATAATATCGTATCTCTATGTTTGGCGCAATGGCACACAAATATTCAATTGTGTATTAAACTTACAGTGTCGTGTCATCTAGATATTCTCTTATGGAGTAGTACATTTTATTCAATAATAACTTGCGAATTTCTATCTTAAATTGTATTATATTGTCTAACCTACGTATACTATCAGGCATGTGATTAAAAATTATGGGTGCCATGCCGAGAATGTTATTTTTATGTAATGCTGTTTTATGACCAGGAATGGTAATCTTTAGTCTCGTGACGCTTACTAGAAAAGTTAATAAAAAGTTGTCTATTGGTTTTGACAAACATTGCTACCTCATAGATGTATAGTGAAGGGAATGTCATAATATTAAGTCGTTTGAAGTGAAGCTTACAGCTGTCAGTGCGTCGGATTCCACAAATAGCTCTTATGCATATTTCTTGTGCTATAAAAACATTATTTTTGCCTATCCCATTTTCCCAAAATATTATCCCAAATCTCAAGACAGAGCATATCCGTTATACACTAATACCACAGTTTCTTCTGATACTATTTTTGAGAGTTTGTGCAGCACATAAGAATATTTATTGAGTTTTTTGCATGTTTCTACTATCTGCGTCGTCCATTTCATATTGTTGTCTATAGGTATTCCCAAAAACTTTGAGACCTGGGTTTGTTCAATTTCTTTACCTAAATAGTTGATGTCAAAATTTGATGTCCTTATTATGGAATGTCATTATTTTTGTTTTGTCAATATTTATTACTAAATTGTTGCTATTGAGCCATTGTATTATTTTATTTTATTAGCCAGCCAGTAATTAACACTTCACGACAGGGCCTACCCATCACCACGGTCTCATAAACACAGCGTCGTCACAAGAAGATACTCACTAATGACCCTGGACTCCTAAACACAGCGTCGTCACAAGAAGATACTCACTAATGACCCTGGACTCCTTGTCATACTCGGCTTTCGGGACCGGCTGCATCATGAACTCACTGAGGCTGACTGTCTCCTTCCTTGCCGCTAACTCCACCATCACGCGCCCGTTGTCCTCGTCGAGGCTCACCACCTGAGATTTGATCAACTCGGTGAATTAAACTGTTGGAAATCTCTTGCTCACGCGCCTCGTGATATGACAGAAAGATAGATGAAATGTGATAGAGCCATGTTTTTTATCTCTCGACAACTAGGAGTTTCAAGCGCAATTCAAATTGATAACCAAAAATAATCGCTACAAAAGACTAATCCAAATAATTGTGTTCTGATTAGGTCGAGGGCAGGATATTATGAAGATGTTGGATTGGAGCGAGAGAGGAGTCAACATGTACGGGGCGCGCATATCGCATCTCGGATTCGCGGATGACCTGATTCTCGTCGCAGAATGCCTCTCAGATCTCCAACGTATGCTCGCAGAACTGCATGAAGCTTACCTGAAAGTCGGTCTCAGGATGAACTTGTCCAAGACCACGCTCATAACGAATCGCTCTTTAAATTTACCGACCATAATTGTTGGCATCTACACCGTACAGGTGGTCAGGGACTACGTCTATCTTGGACATCGTTTATCCTTTGACCGAGATGAACAGGTGAAGGAGATCAATAGACGCGTCGGCTTTGGGTGGGCTGCTTTCGGGAAACAAGACGAAGTCTTTAAGCCCAAACCACCGTAGTGCCCGAAGTGTCTTGCCTATCCTCATCTATGGAGCCGAAACATGGCCGCTCACTAAACAAATTATGCACAACGTGGCCCAACGAGCAATGGAGCGTTCCATGTTAGGTATCTCTCTCGTTGACCGCTTGCGAAACGTCGAAATTCGACGGAAGACGAAGGTCGAAGATGTAGGTAAGCGGAGGAGGTGGGCGGGACACTTAGCTAGACGGGATGACGGACGGTGGACCAAAGCAGTCACAGAGTGGTGGCCAAGAGGAGCGACAAGGCCAGTGGGCAGACCTCCTGCCCGATGGCCCTTCGATATACTGAAGTCGAAAGGATCTCCATGGATGCGGTTGGCACAGAACCGTAGGGGTTGGCGCGATAGAGAAGAGGCCTATGCCCGCCCAGCAGTGGGTTGATGTGGGCTGAGCATGATGATGAGTAGTCAAATTGTCAATTGCGATTGAAATTCCTCGATGTTAGATATATACAGTGGTGTTCATATACTTACAGATTGAATTTCATATTAAAATAACTAAGCTAGTCCTCTCTATATTTTTTATCAGACTATTATGGGAAGATGCTATTTAACAATTTAAAAATATTTGTGTAAGTATTGTGTAATATTAACATGAAATATTTTCGACAAAAGATGTTGGTTCCATATCTTTTATTTGGTTTACCCTAATTGCAAGCAATATAAACTTAACAAAGACATGGCCATATTATTAAAGACACTATTTGCTTATAAAAAATAAAAAATGTATTGTTATTATTCAAATTATCTTTATTCCGCAAAATTCCTTACACATTTTTAAAACATTTCGGTACATATCAATATTTGGTCGCATGCCCTTTGGCAGAAATTACAGCAAGACATCTCTTGGGCATGGAAGCGATCAATGTTGTACAAGCTTCTACCGGAATTTGCTCTCATTATTCTGTAAAAGCTGTGGTAAGTTGATCGACGTTTGCTACCACAAATTTTCTATTGAATATAAATCCGGACTGTACCGGCCAATGCAAAACTGACACAGACTGGTTTCTTAAGAAGTCTTTGGACTACTTTTGTGTTTTGGATCATTATCCTTGTGGAAAGTCCAAATGACCGGCAAATTTTGCTCGGCATAGGGCAGCATGGTTTGTTCTAAAATATTATTATACTGGAATTAATCCATATTGGCTTCTATTTTCCTGACAGGTCCAACAGTCCTGCAAAACAGCCCCACACTTTGATATTTCCGCCCCCATGTTTGACTACTTTCTTGGTATACTTTGGATCCGTTTCTTTGTTCCGGGGGCGTCTAACCTATTGTTTTCCGTCAGAATTAATCATATTAATTTTTGTTTCATCAGAAAAAAGCATAGGTTTCCACTGTCGTTCAGTCCAGTGTTTATATTTTTTAGCTTGCCTTAAAATTTTGCTTTTTCAAAAGTGGGACCTTCAGAGGGACTCTTCCGTACAAGTTTGCCTCACATAGTCTCCGTCTAATTGTTCTTTCCGGCACACCCTCCGACCCTCCTGCACCATACAACTCCGAACGTATCAGTTCTGATCCGTTGAATGGATCTTTTTTGCCAACAATACCTTGGTCAAAATCTTAGTCCTCCCGCTGAGTAGATTTTCTTGGTCCCGGTTTTCTAGGTACGTCTTCAGTCATGTTGAATTTCTTGAAATGTTTATAGCATTCATAACCGTTTCCTGAGAACAGTTCAAGTTGTTTGCTATTTTTCTGTATGACCAACCTTTCTTATGAAAGTTTAAAATAATCTTCGTTGAGGATGAATCGCAACTTTTGTGTTTTTCCATATCTATTGGTTAAAAACGTATAAATTGTAATGAAAGAATGTTTTATAGGTAATAACGACGTTTCATGGAAATAAGCGACAAAACAAAGAAAAACAGAATGTAGTTTTCTTTTCTTTTAAAAAATTTAGAACACAGCTAGCAGGTTAAAGACTGCATGTGAACTCTAATACCATGGCATAAAGTTCAAAATCGAGATACATAAAAAAAAGGCAGCGAATATGTTAATTATCTTAGGTGAGCTACAAATATGATAGAAAAGTTTGTGTTACGTTCCCGCAGTGAGCAGTATCTAAACTATTAACGAACACAACTTTTTTTTGTCTCACATTATAAGAATACACGTCGTGTAGGTGTGGCTTTATACAATTACACTAGATTAAATGACTATTTTAAGTTTATACTACTACCATAATTAAGTTTTTGGCGGTGGTGAATAAGAGGGTGTCTTTAATTATGTGACCATCACTGTATAATAGAGCTACTCCGAAATAGTCAAGGTATGGTGATTTAATTTAAGGATCATTCATCACATAACATAACAGCCGTGGCTAACTCAAGCACAGTACAACACAGCCAGTTATGAATTATGTATTTGTTCTCTGGTGCCCATCATAATAAAACACTGACTGGTATAAGTGATTGTTCGAGTCCCGGTGGGGGCAAATATTTGTTTGATGAGAACGGATGTTTGTACCCTAGTCATGGTTGTTTATCTATCTAAGTATAATATTTATCTATATAAGTACGTGTATCGTTGTCTAGCACCCAAGATACAGGGAATCCTAGTTTGGGGCTAGATCAATGTGTGTAAATAGTGTCCAAGGTATTATTATTATTATTATTAGTGCCTATATAAGTGACGACCGAGTCGTCGGATTGCTCGGCCTCGACCGATTGGTCGAGGCCGAGCTCCCCAACCCAGGGGGGGTTCGACTTTCGGTTGGGGAGGAGGAAAAAAATATATAAATCCTCAGGTTTTGGATATTTACATGTTTGTGACGTCGCTATTTATGGTTCCGACGACACAGGGTATCCTAGTGTAGGGCTAAATAGCAATGTATGTGCCTGTATGTAAATGTTACGTGATGTTATGTTATAAATAGTGGTGCCTAACTGTTGACTACATTATGATTAAATTATAACTTGAGCAATGAGTTACTTCCCATCACGACCCGAATTGCTGAGTCGGCAGTGAACCTGCCGACTAAGCCAAGGGTCCCGGGTTCGAGTCAGGGGGGGGAAGTTTTTTTTATCTATCTAAGTTTAATGTGTTGTCTAATACCCAATATACAGCGAATCCTAGTTTGGGGCTAGATCAATGTGTATAGTGTCAAAGGTATTTATTATTATTATTACTTTATCATAATAATCGGCTGCTTGGTATTAGCCACTTTCTTTTTGTGCTAATTTATCTGGAGCTCTATTTTTGAATCGCTCGCGTGACATTTATGACACACGACCGCTCTCTTCTACTGATTTTCCTTCGACATCCGAGATTTCATTTTTTGTGTCACTCGCCTCGAAGTCGCAAGTCGAATAGTAGATTAAACGGCAAACACGCCAAAACTATTGTCAACAAAATTTAAAGTGACTGACTGTCTAAGATTTTACTATGTTCGGGCGTTTTATTCAAATTAGTATCCAAAACTTTGCGACAGATTAAATAGCCAGATTTGTTCCATATTATTGCTTGGATTTAGTATGCAGCTTACCTGAACAGACACTCTCATACAGCCAATAATATGAGAGCATTTGACATTCTGTTCCCATGCAGTATTACCGGTTTTTACTTTTTCTGCGTGCAAAAGATAAAAATCAACATTCCCGACAACATTGATGAACGATTCAAAAGTGCAGAAAATCGACGTCATGCGAATTATAAGTCGAACGTGACATAAGTCGCATGCGATACGTTATGTCACGCGAGTGATTCAAAAATAGAGCTCCTAGTAATGAGCCCATCGAGTCCAGGTTTTCTCGATATCGGTAATGTAATCATCCAATCTGGCTGCTGATCGCCCCCGCTCCTTAAGTTAAGTTACATATGTATTCTCTATTGTGTTGTACCTTTCCATAACACCCGCTGTGCTTGCCTGTAGTAATCTTCACGAAGGCGTTTTTCACAATCGCCAGGTCCTTGTCTTCTGGTCTGGATGACTTCTGGTTCTGCTTGACAACCTTATCGGCCCCGAGACCAAGGCCTTTGGGCCTCAGTTGCGGCTCTTTAAGCTTGGTCCTGCAAGAGATAGTTTGTTTTTCAATTTTTGATTCCTTTGAACCTCGCTGATTAGTTCAATTCAAACACAACAGATGAATTCCGCGCCGCATCATCACGGACCCCAACCGGCCCCGAGAGATGGCCCCCAACTTATTATTTTATTTACGAGTATTGACTTTGTTGAACTTGTTGTGACTGGATGTTAATTGAACGAAGGAATACTGCTATTGATGGTCAAGTCTAAAAAGATTTTGAGACACTTGAATGGTTGATGGAACCATAATTCTTAATAAAAAGTATGTTTGACCGGTTACGGTTTACCACAAAAAATATTAAACAGCGTTTAACCTCAATACAAATGTCAAATCCCACACACTTTTGATTTTAAACAGGTGTTGATCAGTAGTTTATTTTTTTTGTGGTATGGCCTTTAATGGCTAAACTAATTTATTCCATCCTGTGGTCCACACACAGTTAATGGGGCGGCAAAGGATGTTTTGATTGCTCCTAAAAGTTTCTTCTGAGTTTAAAACTCATACAAAATATGTGGAATCATCAGTTATTACATCAGTTATTACAAGGATGGATCCTAAACTAGATGCTTTTCTGAAAGGTCTGGGCAGAACAGACAGAACCTTAAAATGGACTGTGGTCGGCCTTTGTAAATTAATCCATTCATTGTCATCCCATTCATGATTATAATAATAATATTTATTTATTTCAGATATACATCCATGATTAAACACGGTAAAATGAAAAATAAAAATTAATTAAAATAAAGACACCAAACAAAACTTAAAAAATAAATAAATTGGTAACACAGTTATACTTGTTATTATAGCTTCAACAATACTCAACTGTTGGTTATCCGGAGTCCATCCCATACCTCGTAGCATTGCCAAGCCATAGTCTTTTATAGGGACAGCTTCATAGTCATCTAATGTGGACTGGAATGCAGAAATAAAATAGGTTTATTGCTTACAATATTCTTATGTCTGAATTTTCAATAATGGCCAGTAAAGAGCTGCAAAATTACATGATGGTCAAGTACAACAAGTAGGTACAGTACGATTATTTTTTCTTTTCTGCTGGACACTGTTTTTGAATTTATATATTCCTAGACATTACTCATAACACATGAACAAGACAAAAGGTAACATATTTTGATCAGGCTTCTCAGCACCTAATGACCTCGCAGGGGCCCATCAGCTACGAGGTAGCGTAACTATCAGGTGTCAAGAAGCAAGAACGTCGGCGATTCACCGAGCTAAATAAATAGATTCTATCTGACCTGGTCTGTGCTTCGTTCCCGTCAAACTCCTGTCTCTCTGCAAGGCCTGGGTGCACCCTAGGCTCTTCTTGGTAGACAGGTTCTTCAGCCAACCAGGTATGGCTGGCAGGTCAGCTTCGACCGCACAATTTCCTTAAATACGTACAGTATCTGGTTCGGAGAACCACAACACACTCAGCTATAAGACAATCCTGAGGGGAGCCCGAATACAACTCCAGATGGCTTACGATTTAATTTTAATTGCCCAAAATCAATACACGTACATTACGGGGGCTTTTCGTCAGTCAGTTGTCAAAACTGCTCTGTGGCAGCTCCGTCAAATTCAAAATGGCCGTTCCGGAACCATAGATCGAGTATCGATTCTGAATCGAACAATCACCCGCCCGGACAGGCACCCACCTGTCCCTTAATCTACGGGCAGCCGAGACAACGTTGCTACCGCTCGTTTTAGTACCGAGCCTCCTACTAGAACCTCTGCAGACCGGGGGGTCCCGTCCCTGCCAGGGAACAAGTTAACAATGCGCCCCCTGCGCCAACGCAGTGGCGGTAGGTTAGCATCCTTAACCAGCACGAGGTCACCAACACTAGGGGGGCTGGTTTTGTCAGTCCACTTAAGGCGCTGTTGTAAGATATGCAGATACTCGAGCGACCAACGCTTCCAGAAATTCTGAGTAAACTGCTGCAACATCTGATACCTTGACAACCGATACAATTTCACTCCCTCGAAGGGGTGTTCGGGCAACGCGTTAAGTGGCTGTCCTATCAAGAAATGGCCTGGGGTCAGAGCCTCCAGGTCATTTGGATCCGAGCTGAGCGGACACAACGGTCGCGAATTGAGAACGGCCTCGATCTTACAAAACAATGTCGCGAGCTCCTCAAAAGTCAGCGCGGTCTGACCTACTATACGCCCTAAGTGCGTCTTCGCTGACTTAACTACGGCCTCAAAAATCCCACCCCAGTGGGGGCAACTCGGTGGGCTGAAGGTCCACTGTATACCCCGACGGGAGAGGGCCGTTCCAATATCCACTTTATTTACATTCAAAAAGTTGACTATCTCTCGTAAGTATCGTTCCGCACCGACGTAGTTAGTGCCGTTATCAGAGCGGATCAAAGTTGGAAGTCCCCTTCGAGAAACAAACCTATCCAAACAAGCAATGAAAGCCTCTGTCGAGAGATCAGCCACGAGCTCGAGATGTACCGCCTTGGTGGATAAACAAACAAACACACACAGGTACGCCTTGTATTGCTTAGCGTTACGCAATCGTGAACTCTTCACCATAAACGGTCCTGCAAAATCCGTACCAACACCTGAAAACGGTCTGACCTCATTCACACGATCAGGGGGCAAGTCCCCCATGAGAGGTTGCATCGTGGCAGCCTTAAGTCGATAACAAGGCATGCACCGAAACACGATGTTCCGTATGACACGGCGGGCAGATAAGATCCAAAACTCCCGCTGGAGCGTGGCCAACAACGCGTTACAGCCGGCATGCGCGTTTTTAATATGACGATCAGTCACCAGCAATTCAACTAACTGTCCCCCCTTGGGGAGCAGAAGTGGGTGACGAGCCGAATACGACAGATTCGCATTGCGCAATCTTCCTCCTACCCGAAGTAACCCGGTCGAATCAACAAAGGGGTTGAGACGCGCGACGGCTCCCTTCAATTTCGAACGTCCACTTCGTATAGTCTCCAATTCTGCCCCAAACTTCGAGGACTGTACCAACCGGACCAAATTCAGTAGCGACTCGTTTCGCTCTGCCGGAGTCAGAATAGGGTTCAACGTTCGCTGATCGCGAGGAGTACGACAATTTCGAGCGAATCTCCTAATCCAAGCGGACACGTTTATCAACTTGTCAAGTGAGCTATACCGGTCCAGCAGAAACCCGGCGTCAGGGACCTCAGCCTTCTGGGTAACATGCACGGCCGCTCTGGGGCCATGATCCGAAGATACTACTACATGGCTGTGGGGCCAGTCCGATTCTCTCCTGGCAAGCCAGGGTGGTCCCCACCACAAATGGTGTCTAACGAGTTCAGGAGCCCGACATCCCCTGGATGCACAATCAGACGGGTTCAATTCTCCTGGTACATGTCTCCAAGTCAGTGGGACCTCAGACGACACAATCTGGGAGACACGGTTCGCGACAAAAACCTCTAAGTTATGGACCGAAGCCTTCAGCCAGCACAAAACAATCTGGCTGTCCGTCCACGCGTACACCGTATCCTCCAAAACCACTGACCCACGCAACACTGTTAGAGTGTGATTCAAAAGTTTGGTCAAAAGAGCAGCCCCGGACAGTTCCAGTTTTGGAATCGTCATCCTTGTCCGAATAGGCGCTACCTTGCTTTTTGCCAAAACCAAACGCACGTCGACCTCCCCGGTGGAGGTGACGGTTCGCAAATAAACCGCTGCCGCAAACCCTCGTTCAGAGGCATCACAAAACCCGTGAAGGGTTGCCCTGTAATCCCCAGCAGGGACCAATTTCCTCGGCAGCGATACATTATTTATGTCCGATAGCGAAGTGAACATTTGCGTCCAATCAGTCAACAAATCACCTGAGAGGTGGGTGTCCCAGGTCAACTGAGCCGCCCATAGCCTTTGCATAAAACATTTGAGAGCAAAGGTGACTGGAGAGATCCATCCATTCGGGTCGAACGTTCTCGCAATCGTTGACAGTACTGACCGCTTCGTCCAGGCCTTCGGTGTTTCTAAAACCACCCGATAGGTAAACTCATCATGGACGGGCCGGTACTGAATTCCAAGCACTGACAACATGTTAGGGTTGTCAGGATTCTCAAAAACGTGCGGGTCTTGTTGAAACTCATCTGGGAGACCAGCCATCAACTCAGGGGAGTTGGACATCCACTTGCGTAGTTCATAGCCGCCTCGTTCCAGCAATTGAACGAGCTCGTCACGTCGGTCCAGAGCTTCCTCTACACTGGCTGCCCCTGTGCAGACGTCATCGACGTACAAATCTTGCTCCAGGATAGCAGCGGCTCTAGGATAGCTCACACGGTCACGCGACGCCAACTCCCGCAGGGTACGCATCGCCAAATACGGGCTAGACCGTAACCCATACGTGTTCGTGTTCAACTCATAGACCTTGACTGGCTCGGCCGTGGACTCACGCCAAAGTATCAACTGATACCTTCTGTCAGCCGGATGAATTACCGTTTGCCTAAACATCATCCGAATGTCTGCGACAAATACAACCTGGTGCCTCCGAAAGCTCGTGAGAATATCCGAAATATCACGACTCAACTTGGGTCCCGAATGTAGACACTGATTCAGGGACATCCCGTTCGAGGTAGGTGCTGACCCATCAAAAACAACTCGAATCTTGCCGGTAGGGGTTCGTAGGACGGCATGGTGTGGAAGGAAACAATGATCCTCAGATCTCCAGTCCACACCCGATACCGACATGTGTCCTAACGACTCATACTCCCTCATGAAATCGACGTATTTTTGTTTAAATACGGCGTCCCTTGACATCCTACGCTCCATCGACATCAATCTCGTCTCAGCCATCTTCCTAGATTCTCCTAGTGGCGGTCGATCGGCCCTGAAAGGCAGTCGAGTTACAAAACGACCAGAACGAAGGCGACCAGTACTATTCTGGTAAAA
The DNA here is from genome assembly GCA_949825045.1 of Argyresthia goedartella. NCBI lineage: Eukaryota > Metazoa > Arthropoda > Insecta > Lepidoptera > Argyresthiidae > Argyresthia > Argyresthia goedartella. Next base: position 16,374,515 of record OX463823.1, read on the forward strand.
CAACTCGCACTCTTCTTCGTCTGCGTCGACTCGACGAGCGGTGGGAGGTTCCTCTATCTCCCAGAACCGTTGGATAGCGTCTGACAACGCTGAGCCAATAAGTATGCCATCTGACTCGGCAGGCCTAACCATTGGCAATGCCGGACCCATGATCACGTGACCAAACTTAGTATCCACAGCAATCAACCCGTCCGGCTGAAGAACTCGCCGATCCGACAACAGAAACCTGCCCAAAACGTCTGCTCCCAGTAGCAGATCGACCGGGGCTGGAGTGTCAAAATCGGGATCCGCCAACTTGAGTCCTGACGTCAGGAGTCGAACGGCCGGATTCAACTTCACCAAGGGGTGTTTGCCCATGACATGCGTCATTACTAAAGCTTGCACGGATGTTTTTGTCAAAATGTCATAACGTGGAGAGAACGTGATCACCGATTGACCAACTACATTCGTAACCGTAACATTCCCCACGCCCCGTATTGAATTATTATACCTATTTACCTTGAGGCCCAACCATTTTGCTAAATCGTTCGATACAATGCAGCCCTGAGCTCCAGAATCTAATAGGGCGCGAACGTATGTTGGGTTGCCCGCCAAATCCCAAACAAGCACAGAGGCGATCGGTAACACCACCGTCTCCGGTTGGGGGGCAACCAATGGTTGGGCCGCAAATTCCTAGCGAGGACCCCCGGGGCCCCACTGTGCCTGTAACCGATCAGGTAGGCAGCTATACGCCAGCGGGTCCCACTGTACAAATGGCCCACGCGCCGGTTCCATTGCCACCCTACGACGCCCCCCGAAGGGTTGTGGGCGTGAATTCAACCGTGGCCGCTCCATGAGCGGGGGGGACATCACATGCGACCGACGAGGACGCGGCGACGAGCGGGGCGACAACTGAGGCGGCGTCCGAGCCGCATCCGCATAGCTCGAAGGTGTCCCATGCCACCCGCCCGTTACGGCCTGCTCAACATACCCAATTGCCCGCTGAGTCGGATGCTGAGTCGCAACCGAAAACTCAGGGCCCCCCATGTGATGACCCTGAGTGCGGCCCTGCACCCCTGGGTGGCTGCGTGCTTGTGGCCCCATTGCCCGCTGAGTCGGATGCTGAGTCGCAACCGAAAACTCAGGGCCCCCCATGTGATGGCCCCGAGTGCGGCCCTGCACCCTAGTACCGCCCTGTGCACGTGGGGACATTGGCCCCTGAGTTGCGCTCCGAGACGCAAACGAATTCTCAGGGCCCCATGCCGTGTCACCCTGGGTACGGCCCTGTGGTGGCTGTTGGCCGGACCGGTTCATGCACAACAAATTGTGGTGGGCCCCACCACAGTATCCGCACAATTTTGTGCGCGTGCAGTCCCTAGCCATGTGTGGCCCGAGGCACAGGAAGCACCAGCTCCGCTGCTTGGCCATCCGGCGCCGTCCCTCAACCCTAAGTTCCCCGAACTTATTGCAATCGGCCACAGCATGGCCAATCTGCCTACAACATGGGCAGGTCTCACCTGCACCCCTGGGTGGGGTCAATGCACTCACAGTCCCATACGACTGCCGGTTGGTGCGGTCCTTCCTCGTCGGAGGGCCCCTACTCACAGCGCTCCCGGCAGCTCTCTGTGGCTCCGAAGGATGGGTGACCGTCAACCCCAAGTTCTCTGCCCGTCGAGCCTCCTCTTCCAAAAATCCGACCAAGTCGGAGAAGGCGGGCAGGTCCTCGGCCGACCTCCCGTGAGACTGTTCGAAACGAGTCTGCACGTCAGCGGGTAGTCGGGAAAGTACAATGTACAGCAATAGGTAGGACCATTCACCAACCGGAAGTCCAAGATTCTCTAGGGCCTTGGTGACGGACAACAACGGGTTCAAAACCTCCGTCTGTATGGCCCCGACCTTGTTCACAACCGGGATGCTAAACAAACGGTTCAGTTGGGCATCGGCCAACCTCCGTTTGTTGTGGTAACGTCTTACCAACAATTGCCTGGCCGTCTCATAGTTACCCTCCGTAACTGTCAAATGAGCGACCAGCTCCCTAGGCTCACCCCTCAATGCTGCCACCAGCTGAGCCATTTTGACCGACTTGGTAATGTCCGATCGCATGTGCACCAAACTGTCGAACAGATTGATGAAGCTCATCCATTCACCGGACACTCCGTCAAAAGTAGGCATGGTTATGGCCGGTAACCTGGACCCTGAACCCTGAAGCGGCAGAGGTGCTTCAATTTCACCACCATGGCTGGACTCGCGCTGCCTACGTATGTCCGCAGCCTTCTGCGTGATAGCAGCTGCCATCTCCATACACTGGTCGACATCCCCTAGCAGCCGTGACAGCCTGTCAGATGCGCAACCATCAACTGATTCCGCCTGCGCGGACAATTCGAGCACCCTGTTGTAGCGTTCCTTAACGTCCATAGACCGCTCCAACACCACATCATGCCTATCTAAACGGTCTATCAGACCGTGTGCGGAGGAAAACCATCTGAGTTCCTTAGAAACACCCTTCTGTATTTCAGATAACGACATGATCGGAACGATACTTACTCACAATTTGCAGTAACTCAATTATATTGGACCCTCCAGTCTACAACACAAACGAGGGAACCCTAATCTATAACTTAAACAATGCTGGTTTCCCCAAACAATAGAAACCGAGTTTTATATCTACACAAATTCTGTAAACAACAATTTAGTTTCCCTATATCATATAACACACACAGATAGTCAATATTAGTTCAAGTTACAAATTGCTATAAACTGAAAACAATGTCCAAACATTCATTAGCATTACTAGACCACTAATAGATTGACTATGCAAACTTCAAACTGCAAACATGATATGACTTCAATGCAAATTTCAATTCACCTACAATGCACCTGAATGTAATTACTATTCTGAGTCACATCTCAGTACAACTGGTCATTTAGGGAAAACTGTTATATCTGTCTGTCTACTACCAGCAGTAGACTTATAACTTATAATACTACCAATCTATGTGGATACAGGAACAAAACCAAGTTAGCTAATAACCGCCTATACCTACTGATTGATAGTCCCAAATCGTTCCTTCCTGGAGCCCTCGACGGCTGCAAATCTCAGGAAACCACGCTCTGCTACCAAAATGATCAGGCTTCTCAGCACCTAATGACCTCGCAGGGGCCCATCAGCTACGAGGTAGCGTAACTATCAGGTGTCAAGAAGCAAGAACGTCGGCGATTCACCGAGCTAAATAAATAGATTCTATCTGACCTGGTCTGTGCTTCGTTCCCGTCAAACTCCTGTCTCTCTGCAAGGCCTGGGTGCACCCTAGGCTCTTCTTGGTAGACAGGTTCTTCAGCCAACCAGGTATGGCTGGCAGGTCAGCTTCGACCGCACAATTTCCTTAAATACGTACAGTATCTGGTTCGGAGAACCACAACACACTCAGCTATAAGACAATCCTGAGGGGAGCCCGAATACAACTCCAGATGGCTTACGATTTAATTTTAATTGCCCAAAATCAATACACGTACATTACGGGGGCTTTTCGTCAGTCAGTTGTCAAAACTGCTCTGTGGCAGCTCCGTCAAATTCAAAATGGCCGTTCCGGAACCATAGATCGAGTATCGATTCTGAATCGAACATATTTAAACTATGGTTTATGAATGAGATGGTATTATATACAGTGGTGATCACATAATGAAAGAACCCCTTTATTGACCACCAAAAACTTAATTATGGCAGTAGCATTAGCTAAAATAGGTATTTAATCAAGGGTGTCTTGATCGGTCAAAATTACTCTGAGTGATGTGAAAATTACCCCAGAGGAAACAACCCGAGTGAGTGAAACCGAGGGTAAATGAAGATGGTATTGTTCTAAGGGATCAGAACTGATACATTCAGAGTTGTTTGGCGCAGGAGGGTCGCAGGGTGTGTCTGCAAGAACAATTAGACAGAGACTATGTGAGGCAAACTTCTACGGAGGAGTGTTTCGGAAGTGTAAGGCTGTTTGTCAGGATGGGTTCTTCACCAACTCGACACACGAGACTGGACAGGGTTGTCAGGACTTGGTGTTGGACCTGTCAGGAAATAGAATGCAACATGGATACATTCCAGTACAAGAATATATTAGATCAAGCCATGCCACCCTATGCTGAGATAATTTATCATTCGGACTTTCCAACAGGATAATGATCTAAAACACACTGCAAAAGCAGTTAAAGACTTTTAAGGCACCAGTCAGTGAGAGTTTTGGATTGGCCCCCGTATAGGCCGGATTTAAATCTTGTAGACAATTTGTGGTACCAGGTGAAGAAGACAGTGGCGACAAAGCGGACATCAAACATTGATCAACTTTACACAGGTTTTGCAGAAGCATGGAAACTAATTCCGGTAGAAGCTTGTACAAAATTGATCGCTTCCATTCCCAAGAGATGTTGTGCTGTCATTTCTAAAAAAGACCCAAATATTGAGTATGTACCTTAATGTGTTATAAATTTGTCAGGAATTTTCTGGAATAAAGATAATAATTACGATATATTTCTTACTTCTTCGAAGCAAATGGAGTGTCTTTAATTATATGGCCATATCATCGTTAAGTTTATACTGCTTGCAATTAGGATATACCGAATAAACAATTAGGAACAGACAAGTTTAGTTGATAATATTTTGTTTTAACATGACAGAAGGCTGATGTATTTCCTGACCACCTGGAAGAAGTATTCATGCCGGCTGGTATGATGTGGTAAGATGATGGCTGTACCAAGCTAGCGCACACTTGCGACTATTAATCAACTTGACATTCGACTTCAAAAATGCTCAAGAGGTAAAATCCGAACTGCAATCAAAAAGTGAAAAATCATAAATCACCAGGATATGACCTAATAACTGCTCTGCTTCTCTAACAATTACCAGATGAAGCCATCACCTTCCTCATGTACCTGCTTAATGCCATGCCTGAACTAACATAAACACCTAAACAATGGAAAGTAGCACAAATTATCATGATTCTAAAACCAGGAAAACCAGAAAACAATTTCAAGTCATACATGCCTTTAAGTCTCCCATCAGTAGCCTCAAAGCTATTACTCTTTTCCTGAAACGGCTCACACCACAACTGATTGGAGCAAACATAATTCCTGACCAGCAATTCGGGTTCAGAAAAGGTCACAGCACCATTGAAAAGATAAATAACACATCTGAGAAAAAGAACTATTGTGCTGCAGAGTTCCTGGATATATCACAGGTTTTAGATCGTGTCTGGCATTAAGGCCTACTAAAGAAAATCAAGACATCTTTACCAAGTAGTTATTACCTGTTTCTGAACTCTTACCTTACCTAGAAGACAGTCACTTCTTTGTCAAACAGCGAGACGAATCACTAAGTTGCGAAATATAAGAGCAGGCATTCAACAGGGAAGTGTCCTGGAACCAATCTATATCTTCTCTACAATGCTGAACGAAGAAGTCCTTACATGAACATTTGCGGACCATACACCTATACTGGCAACAGACTCCTGACTGCAGACTCAACCAAATCTTGGTGTGGCTTAAAGACTGTAGAATTAAAGCTAATGAAACCAAATCAGTACAAGTTACCTTTACTACATGGAAAGATAACTGTCCACCAGTAACGCTGAACAATATAGAAGTACTTCCAGCAGCGGAGTCCTGCAGATATCTAGGTATATACATAGACAGACACCTCACATGGAGAACCCATATATTCACAAATGCAAAGCTCTAGGAGAAAAACTACATAGTTAGTACTGGATGATGAATAGAAAATCACAAGCTTCCCTGGAAAGCAAACTTATTCTATACAAATACATCTTGAAGCCCATATGGACCTGCAGCCTGCAACTTTGGGGAACAGCCGCCAAATCTAACATGACAATACTACAAAGTTTTGTGGTACATCTCAAATAAGAACATCCATAAAGACTTGAGGATTCCCACAGTGCAGGAAGAAATCATATCCATCCTTAAAAGATACAAAACTGACTGGGAGGGCATCCAAACATATTGGCTACAAACCTGATAGCAGCGCCATCAACATTTAAGAGACTAAAAAGAAAAGCTCTGCAAGACCTGATCTAGCCACACAAAATTAAAATGACGCATGATGGGACACTGGTTCCATGCATACAAGTTCCAATAATAGTCTGATAAAAAATATAGAGAGGATTTTTTTAGTTATTTTAATATGCAGTCAGTGTCTGTGATTATATGACCAACACTGTAAATATATTATTATATTATGTAAAAATGAAGAAATGAATAAAACCTCTGTTAAGGACTCACCTCCCATGACATTTCTATAAATGCCATTTCCCGTTATAGGTTTTGAATTTTATTGCCGTGGCATAAGGTTCAAAATTGCGAGCCTCGCGCGTATGCGCGGTAATAGACCGGTTAAGAAGCTGCTGTTAGAAAAAATTGAGATGATGATGATGATGATGGGACCTGAAGAATGGACGAAAGCTTGGAATCACGTAACAAAATGTGAGGAAGAATTTTTAACCTAAGAAGAAAAACTGGATCTATTTACTGAAAGCTTTATAAACAACATCTGATTCTGACAGTTAAAGTGATTGTGGGAGTGACACATTTAAGTAATTAATATGCCTTTTTTCTACTATGAGGTAAGTTGTATTGTGATGAATTTGCAGCTATGTATATTTTCTTCCTACCTGTGCAGATAACGCCGAAAAGTGTCGAGGGGTAAACAAATAATAATTGTCTTGTAAAAGGGTTGATTTAGAATTAATCCTATTGGTCTGCATATCACAGGAAACGGCTTGGGTCTAGAATCGTTTCGCAGAAGGGGGTAAAAGGGGTTAAATCTGGTAGGGGCTGGCTCCATGATTATAACACTACCACTCTTATTACAAGGTAATGCATATTTATCGAGATTAAATAAAAATAGTTTCTAACCTCAAATCAGATAAAAGCGATAATGAAATGTACAAATGGGCATTCAGGGCAAAATACTGCAGTAGCTTAGGTGAAGGGTAAAGGGGGTGAGCGAAGCGAAGCCCCCTTTATCCTTCGTATTAGGTTGAACATGTATTATGAACATATTAGGTAAGAACAACAAAAATACTTAAAACAAAAAGTGTTTTTGGTGATCCTTTTTTGCTGTGAAAATCAGTAATTTTGATGTGCGATTAAATACTTGCCTTTTTTATGAGCCCAGTAGCCAGAGCTAAGGCGATTTCGAAATAATAATGCGAAATAAATGTGGTCACTTTCGTAGCAAAATTATGTAAAAATAACCTCAAAAATGAGGTTACAAAAAGTTAATTTTCTCAAGAATGGTGCATTACCTTGTAATGGGAGTAGTGTCAGGGGGATGAGGGACCCCAAAAACGAGGTTACAAAAAGTTAACTTTCTCAAGAATGGTGCATTACCTTGTAACGGGAGTAGTTTCTCGGGGATGGGGGGACCTCCCCCGCTCTCCCCCCCATTCTCCTGCGAAACAAAACTAGATACCTAGCCAGGAAACACAGCAGTCCACATTTATTTAAAAGACAGCAGTGCAAAACTCAAATATGCCTTTAGCAGTAGAATAATTGTAAAGGAACTTCTCTTGTTCTGTAAAAACCACCAGTGTTTCTCTGCAGCTTTAGCTGGTTTTATGATTACTTTTCTATCTACATACCTCTTTTTGGCCACCCAAAACTGGCAGAGCAGGAACTGGCACAGTCAATGTTTTATTTTCAATCTTAACAACTTTCTTAGCATCCTCCACAAGCTCCCTAACAGCCATTTGTTCCAAAGTCTCTGCATCATCAGTAAGCTCTTGCTTGATTTCAACCTCTTTCTTTACATCCTCTGTGGATGGTTCAATATTCTCGATAGATGTCTCCACCTCATCAGCTATCTGTTTGAGCCTCTCCGCAGTGACAATGGTGTTGGGCTTTAACGGTATCACTAGAGGTTCTTTCTCTTGGACAACTTCACCACTGTAAATACGACATTTGTGTAGATTTAGCAACACAGCTTTAACAGGGGTACATGAAATAGTTTAGGAAGAATATGTCCTTCCGCCCCCTTATCGACACTCTGACCAAAGTTTCAGCGCCTACCTAAGTGGGCGTGACGTGACATTTATCGATCAAAAGAAAACTATTACAAACCCAATCAAGAATTTAGGCTTGATGAAAGTTGCTCCCTGCTGCCCCAGTGAAAAGTGAGGTTATATAGAATGCTCACTTACCCAATAACCTTTATGGATTGCTCCTCCAGACAATCGATAAATTCCTTTTTCTCCTCAATAACTGGCTTCTCAGCTTTCTTGGTCTTCATAAAGCCGAAGGAAATTTTCTTGCCCTCCATGACGAAGGGATACCAACAGCCGCAACGGCGCAAGAACAGCGTAATAAATAAGCACTATTTAGAACCACTACTACGTAGAGTTATGATGTAGCCATTCAAAACAACGAAAGAAAGGAAGGGAGCCATGAATAATCTCTAAAGTGAAATGATAGGTTCATAAAATTCTCCCAAAACCCAACACAAACCAGATTACTTATACACAAACAGCCACAGCCAGCCAATCAGTGTTGCCAGGTCCTACACGACACGGGATATATCGATCAGGAATCTGAAAAGGGACGCTTTTTACAAGAAAAGGACAATTTCTATTTTCTTTAAGTAAATAAAACTATAATCAATTATTTGAAATATGAGGTAACTGTTTTAGTTATTAAGTACTGCATGCTAGGTGGTTTGGGTTAGTTCGTGCGTATTCAAAAATCATCATCAATCAGCCCACATTCGTATTATCGAATCGATATACTGTATTGCTGGATCGGAAATCTGAAGCGAAGATTATCAAAATTTATTGGCAAATATATCTCCTTCTAAAGTTTAAATAAAATATATAATACATAAAATATTTCTAATAGTACCCATTTTAGTCATTATCGCAAGCTGGGTTGGAGTACTTTAGTTCATGCGAATTATCGAATCAAAATATTGTAGTTCTGAATCGGAAATCTGAAAAGCGACGATTACCATAATTAATGTATAAATGTATCTTCTTTAAAAAAATATATAATACAATTGCTAAACAACTTTGTTTTGTTGCATTTCTTTGCATTGCGCGTTGATTGGTTGTGATTTGTTTGTTCCTCACTTCATGTCACTCAGTCAACCAACCAACAACGAAGTTAGCAAAAACTTAACATTCATTTAATTTATGCACATTGATAAAAATGCGCTTGGCTAAAATTAATGAATTTAATGGATGCATTCATTAAAAAACTGGTGCATTTGATGTAAACGTCCCAAAAAGGACGATTTTGCCAATGGGACAGTTCAGCTTTAAAAAGGACGCAAATCGTCCCTTTTAGGATGATCTGGCAACGCTGTCAGCTTTGACTATTTTTTTCGGCATGATTTGGTTTGGGTTGCTATGCTTTCAGCCAACTTATGCTCATGCCACACATTTGCACAATCACATTGGTTAAAAAAGTGGATCTATAAGCACACAGATAAAGAGAAATAAGACCGCAACCAAACTTGGTCAAGCATGACGTGTACTGCCGCTGTGGACGCAGCGCTGTATTCGCGCGACATAATGTTACCAGGGTTAGACATGGGGAAATCAGGGGAAATGATTTATCGTTCATTTACTTTCATTTTACTAACTACTACTACGACTCAAATATTAACATAAGAAAAAAATAAGTTTTTAATATACACAGTCAGGTCATAAGTTCTGTCACACAATAAAAACTTTTGTATTTAGAACGCTGGCCACAAAAAAGTTTATTGAATTCGAATTTCGAATTTTTCATGAAAATCAAAATGTGTACTTTTTAGAATTTTCCTCATTTTTAAATATGGATGGAGTGGACACTTAAAGAAGACCGTGTCGCAGTTATTGCGTTGCATCGTTGCGGTTACGCGCCAATTCAGATTTTCGACTTACTGAAAAATTTGAATATAACCAAAAGATTCGTTTATCGTACCATAAAACGATACAATGAAGACTCTAGTGTAGATGACAGGTCAAGAAGTGGTCGCCCTCGCTCTGTTAGGACTCCGGCAGTGATAAAAGCTGTGAAGGCGCGAATTCAAAGAAATCCCATACGTAAGCAGAAACTGTTGGCCCTTCAGATGGGGTTAAGCAGGACCACGGTGAAAAGGGTGTTAAATGAAAACTTAGGGCTTAGGGCATATAAAAGAAAAACAGGACATCGTTTGGACGCTCGTTTAATGGACCTGAGACTGAAGAGATGCCGCGCTTTGTTGAAGCGGTACGCTGGAAAAAAGCATCGGGAAATTCTTTTTTCGGATGAAAAAATTTTCACCGTGGAAGAGAGCTACAACAAACAAAATGATAAGGTGTACGCAGACAGCAGTGAAGAAGCGAGCAAGCGTATTCCGCGTGTCCAACGAGGTCATTTTCCATCCTCGCTCATGGTTCGGTTGGGAGTCTCTTATTGGGGCTTAACTGAGGTACATTTTTGTGAGAAAGGCGTAAAAACGAATGCAGCTGTGTATCAAAATACAGTCCTCAAGAACCTTGTGGAACCTGTTTCTCATACCATGTTTAATAACAGGCACTGGGTATTCCAACAAGATTCTGCGCCAGCTCATAGAGCGAAAAGCACACAAGACTGGCTGGCGGCGCGTGAAATCGACTTCATCCGGCACGAAGACTGGCCCTCCTCCAGTCCAGATTTGAGTCCGTTAGATTACAAGATATGGCAACACTTGGAGGAAAAGGCCTGCTCAAAGCCTCATCCTGATTTGGAGTCACTCAAGGCATCCTTGATTAAGGCAGCCGCCGATATTGACATGGACCTCGTTCGTGCTGCGATAGACGACTGGCCGCGCAGAATAAAGCCCTGTATTCAAAATCGCGGGGGTCATTTTGAATAAACTTTATTACCATAAGAATCTATGTTTTATTAAGTTCATTTTGCTATATAAATGTTTACATAAATAATAAACATGTCTAAATTATTTTATATTGCACATGTGACAGAACTTATGACCTGACTATGTAATGTAGTAGGTATTTGATGTCCATACTGCTAAGGTCTGATTAGTGAAAAATAAATCTTCCTGTAATTTCTAAAATATAAAATGGCGATGTTCGACCAGCTTTAAATTAGAAAAATAAAATAACTTTTAAAAGTTTTATTCAAAGTTTTACACGTATTTTTATAACCGACTTTTTTTAATTAACCAACTTCAAATAAGCAGATTTGTTAGGGCTCTACGTAAAAAAGACTGAAATGTATTATGTCATCACGATAAACCTAATCATTAAATTACATATTTTTGTCTTTCTATGACTTTTGTGCGATCATTGCTATTCAGATTAACTCTGGCTAAATACCGATATTTATTAATATCGTGTAACTTTGTTTGGGCTTATGTCAGAAAACAGATTTCATATGCTCGTTTTCATGTTTATAGACGATATTCGCATACGGTGCGAAGATTGAATAGCCGCGCTTTGCGATGTTTTTTAGGCTAGGCAGACTCAAGGCAGAGAAGATAGGTATAAAATGTATTCTTTAATAAGTCTATAGTATACAGTCTTTCAAAGATATTTTGGCGCATGAGTAACGTTTACAGGGGGGTGCCAGTTCTGCGCAACTTTATGCACCGAATCAGTAGAAAAGCATTAGTTCCACCTATTACCGCAAGCCAAAAGATACGCAATGTTGTAGTCACGTTTAGGCTGAACGCAGAATGTTTGAATAGTAGGCTGAAAATGATAGGTGAGCCTAAATCACGTAACCGAAAAAGTTGCATTGCCCGCATACAGTATCAAGAAACGCGTATGCAGACCAGTGCTACAGACATATAGACAGAAATTTACAGTTTTTAGATTTTTTTATTTACTTGTGCTATGACACCTTGCTCTGTTCTAAATTTCATGATTCTAGATCAACGAGAAGTACCTACCCTAAAGGTTTTGGTTCCCTTGCGAGTACTATGAAAATCCAACTTTTTTACAGCATAAACGATAGTATTTAGGGCTTTAAAAGACTACTAACCTGAGTAATTAATATCAATTTCAAATTGTACCCTCTACGTTTTCCCGATAAAAAAGTCTTGACACACGGACAGACGGACAACAAAGTGATCCTATAAGGATTCCTTTATTCATTTTAAGGTAGGTACGGGACAATGAAAATCCTTAGATCCTTAAATCCTTAGCAGCGAATTCGTAAATAACAAAATGACGAATTTCATGAAGGAGTGCGGAATCCTTCACTAATCAACGTTTTCACATAACCACAGCAAAACGGCGTTGTCGAGAGGGTCAATGGACCAGTTATCGAAAAAGCGAGAGCCATACTTCAAGACTTGAAGCTACTAAAATCATACTGGGGAGAGGTTGTAAATACAGCCATATACTTAATATTTCGCCTTCTAAGGCAATTCTCAAATGACCTTAAATGGGAGACTCATAATATTTAAAATTTTATTATTGACATTATTATTATACATATATGAATTAAAAGCAAAATAAAAACACAAAAAGAAACAACTACGCGAATAAACCACCCCGGGACATTGCCGAGGCTAAGGTTCCCATGACGCTTGCAGTATTTCCCCGCTGCACAGCCAGGGAGATCCTTTGCATCAGAAATTCCCAAGAGCGGTAGTCAAAACCTCTATCCCTTAGACGGCACCCCAGATCAAACAAATATTTTCCCTTGTGTCCCCCAAACCCCAGTAGTCTCGGGCGCAAGAGGCAGAAAGATGTAGTTCCATAGACTCATATACTTTTAATTACTAAGTAAGTTAACTCGCTAACATATTGATTCGGAAAGCCTTTGATTATATTGACAAAGAGCTTTTTCTGAGACTCTAAAATACTTATATTAGGTCTCTCCTTGAGTATGCCTTCCCTACTTGGAGAAAGACAAGGACCTGATGGAAAAGGTCCAAAGTAGAGCAACCAAGATTGTTGTAGGACTTCGTGACATACAAAATTCTAACTTTGTCTGCTATAACGTGACAAACATTAAAGATATGTTTACCATGAACCAGAATCACCACCTCAGAGGGCACACACTGAAACTACAAGGGCTCTCGTTTTCACCGTCTGTAAAAACGAGAGTTTCAGTCCGCGGGTGGAACAGCCTTCCAGAAACTGTAGTTAGTGCGCCATCAGTGAACAGCTTCAAAAATGGACTTGACAACTTTATAAAACAAGTGTAGTTAAATGTGGACTGACATGCACGCATCAGCTTTATGCTGATGCTATTTGAATGCTCTTTGAATTTTGAATCTCACGGCTAGAGGGACAAAGTTTTTCAGCATGTTTTCGGCATAAAGTTAGGGGTTGAAATTATTGAGTTTTTCTAAACGTTTAGCAAAATTTAAGCAACTTTTCACTCACTTTTATCGCAGACCAACTGTCCAGCCACCACGCGCAAAATTACAGGGTCATAGTGTAGCTGTAGAAAAAAAGTTTATTCACCTACGCAAATGTCTCAAGTAACCCCCTGCCAAGTTCCCCCCTTTAACGGTATTAGTTACATGGTTTATCAATAATTATGCTCCCCTCATATTAATTACTGTACTTATTTCATATAGCCATGTCGAACGATGCTGCAGATCAACTTCATACAAATTAATGGAGGGACAGCAGGTGACATAGTTCTGTGGAAACGAACGGTGTAGTTTAAATGCTTTTTGCATTAATGTCTGACCGAGAAGCTGACAGTTACGTACCACTTTTTAGTCTAAATCGCAAATACCAGGATTTTATCCAACAAAGATTCATTGTGATTTTGAATTGGCGGGACTGAATGCCATAAGGTATATTCCTTTCCTGCAGCTAAAATTGGTGTAGATGTGTGTGGCGAAAAGCAAAGCGTTTGAGGCATATGAAAAGTAAGGCAGAAAGAAGAATCGTGCAACTTACTGCAGCACACGCACTTATTCCAGACCAAAGATTGACCGAGGGTTGGACTCACATTAAGGAAGATTGTGGCAATGAGATCAAAGTGTCAAAATTTATTAACTAAAAACAGCGTTTTTGGTTAAATAAGCCTTACCTATACAACATCATAAGTGTATTTGGTGAACGTTACCGAACGAACAATGTTTTAAAAGGATGGCAATCAAAGTTGAACCGGTTACTGAACAAAAAGACAGACACGATAGTGCGATTTTTTAATATACCTATAGTGAAGCCCTACTTGTAACGCCAATAATGTTTTTTTGAAAATGATTACGAGTAGTTTGTATTTGGGTCCAGATGGGATAATGTACTGTTTCAATTATAAACAATAACAAAACCAAAATACGGAACTAATGCAAATGTCAGAAAATGCTATTACACGAGTGGAAATGCAGTGTACGTCACAGAGCTCTGAATCATCACGCGCGCGCGGGACATTACAGTGCTCTGTGGTGTAGCTCATGCTTTAGATTGAGATAACTTAGTTTTATATTTAAAATCATTATTTTAACGCAGTTCATTTCTAGCAATTGTGATATGTATTAGTGTTTTTTTTTGTCCGAATGGATTCACTAGACAGGGAGCGTGTTAAGTTTTGTGTTATGTACGAGTTAAGTTTTGATATGTGTTAAATTAAAAAAAAGCTACGCTAAATATAAAATTCCGAAAATAAATTAGGTAGTGTAATGGGGAACGTATTAACCCTACCAGTTGTTTGTGCCGCTTAGTAGTGTGGTGGGGAAGGAGTGTATATGTATTTTACAAATACCTACGACACTACTGGACCAGAAGTGCAGAAGGGGAAAAAAATACCCACGACACCACCAGTAGTGCGGCTTAGTGCTTAGGTGGGGACGGCGTGCCTGATCCGTATATTGTGTAGATCTCTACAATGCGCTGATGGTAAAAAAGTGAATGTTGATTTGTTGTTTATTTTTATTCAGTCACTATAAGTGGTATACAATTAACAGTAGGTAGGTAGGTACTATTAGTGTTCAATTCAATTCAATTCAAAGATTTTTATTCATAATAGCACAAAAATGGAGACTTAATGTACGTCATAACATAATCAAGCAAGCATAATAAAACATTAAGTACCTAGGTACCTAATTATTAGTACAAAATTGTATGTATAATACATAATGGTGTAATGAACTGGTTTAATGTAAATGTTGTAGCCCTGTATTTTAACATAGTGTCACGCCTTTTCCCATACGGGGTGGCAGAGGCACAATTGTGCCCACTTTGAGCTAGTTATTCAATTCTCCATTTTGCGCGACGGTGGGCTAGCCCAACGCCGCAGCTATGCAGTAATGAAGGTATCCTCACGAAGTCTTCCATCACCGTTACAACGTCCGTGCTTAATACACTTTACTCCTACTTATAAAGCCAGGTGATTATTTTTTGTTTTGCTTCCTCTATCCTGTATTCCTTTGTGATTTTATAGATCGGGTATTATTTTGTGATTATACAGTGAATAAATCCTATTATTGAACCTTTACCTTTTTGCCTTGAACGCAACTGATAATAAAAACCAATTTTTTCCTTTATTCTATAACCTGAACATAAATTAGATCAAATTCATTTCCGCCTGAGATCCCAAAATCAAGCGGCAAAGTTGCTATTTTGAGGTTAGAATGCGGAAAAATTCATTTTTGTATCGTTATGTCACAGATACTATAATACTATTGGTTATGTTAAATATTTGTTTCAAATCAGTACAACGTTGATTGCACCGATTTGGAAACACCTCTAGTCCTCACTTCAGTTAACTTTTCAACCAACTTCAAAAAGGTGTTTTTTTTGTGTTTGTTACGCGATCACTCCGTCAATTATGAACATTCTGATTGGTAGGTTTTATTTCGGAGGTGGTCCCATATAAATTTTATTAAAATTGATACAGCAATTTTTGAAAAATTAAACAAAAACCAAAAATATATGCACAGATGACGTTTTGGTTTATGGTAGCAAAAGTTTTGATGACGACCTTTCACACAGACTTCATTTGCATCCCGACCGGGGGGAAAGAAATAGGGCTTGAACTTGAAGTCGGTTTTTATAAGTTTGTAACTTGGTGAATTATTTACTGCCTATGGAGTCTCGATCACTTCGTGTGAATGACGATCTAATGCTTTAATTCTTTGTTGTTGTAAAGGCCATAGAAAAACAAAAAAGGAAAACTTCATTTGCCGCAAATATAGATTTTGACCAAACAACAGAAGAAAAAATGTGCTACGGAAGTTTGAGAATGGAAAATGAAAATTTGATTTACGAAATACCTACATACGTCATACCTCTACAGGTGACATTTAATTGCCGGCCAAATTTTCATTCCCCAAAATATGGTCAGCTAATTAAATGTCACCCTGTATAAGTATTCGCAACGCCATGATACCCCCAATTCTATCGGCACTAGAAAATGGCCAGAAAATGTCCATTAGTGTTCGGGAGCGTCGAGCGCCGCATCCACTGTCCCGTTTAGTGTGAATTATTTGTGAATATTCATAACCGGGCCCAATAGTTAGATGAGAGTAGTCGACTACTCAAGTAGATTTATGCAAAGTTTTCTGTACCCTTAGCATGCCCCGTGCGACTCGCATTTATCGTGCACTTTATGGCGTCTAAATGTCAATCATACAAAAACCAGAAAGACGTAATAAAATGCGCATGCAATGGTTCTGTCAGTATGGCGCCCGCGTCCTGCATCAAAAATATGCACGACACTGAAAGACCGCTTAGAATGGGGTTGACGGATCGACCCCGCAAGCGGGTGCTGTCAGTATGGCGGCCCGCGTCCCGCATGACAAATTCGCACTACACTGAAAGAGCGCTAAACGCGAGTCAAATGCCGAGCCGAGCCGAGCTGAGTTAAATGAGTGCTTCGCTGCCATCCGCTTTTCGGCAATTAAAAATGGCAAATACATAGGAAATTTACGCAACTCTGACAATCATGATGTTTGGAAATACAGCTAAGAGCATGCGTGGACCTTGACATAGTGGTACCTTCATTTACCATCCATGTGACTCACATCAATTCTTTACCAGTTCTCCCTCTTGCTTGCTATGCGTATGTTATGTAATTTCCATCCTTCCAAATTTCCTTACTTTATTGACAAGTTACTTTCCCACGGAAGTAATTAATATTCCAGGCACACATCGCTAAAGGTTTTAGCGGCCATCAAAATTTACATAGGTAAGTGCTCAGTAGAAACGCTGATGAAAATGCAAAAGCCATTAGCTCCTAGAATGGCCCGTAATGAGCGTTTTTACGTAAATTCTACGGAATGGACGGACATCTCGAGTGGGTAGTTCGTGCTTTTAATATCGATGAGACTGTTCAAATCCATATTATACCTTTATTCAAACGCATAGGGAAAGAGTTGGTAAATTGATAAGTTGATTTTTATTACTGACAGACATATACCTATGCTTTGTTTTATTATAAAATAAATAAAAATATAACAGATAATGATTTTCGGTTACGCCCACACGATTGTAACACATGTGCACATCTTGGTATGCGAGAAAGTATGACTTTAACATCTAAATATTCGAATAAAATATATCTAAAGTTTGGGCCAGTCAGTATTTAGAGTTCTGTGATAGACTTTTGATAGGTAATTGACATCTACTATTATGAATATCGATAGAGTATTACTAATATTCGTGGTTGTCTTTCAGTTTTTGGAATGCTTTATGGTTTAAGGTTCTCGTTACAACATCTTACGGCAACTTGAAGGAAATTATTTTCTCACGCAGGAATTTATTAAAATGGGATCCGTGACGTCGCCACGTAGATGGCATTTTAATAAAATACGGCCGAGCACGTGTTTGTGGAATTTAATTTAGCATTGCAAAAGACGATAAAGAATAATGTCAGTAGACACCCAGGTTAGGGCACCACTCGTATATCTCTTGCACTTGTTGTTTGTTGAGCTAAAATCCATCAAGACGAATGACTGTCTTGATTCAAAAGCCTAATAACCTAGCCTTGGGTCAAATCCGTAGTTCTGATTTTCTGTGAGGTTGACCTAATAAGTTTGTAACCTTGAGCGCCAAAAGCCACCTTGTCACAAATCGAAAAAATCCGCAAATATTTCTCCGCAAATTTTGAAATGAAATGAAATGAAAATGAAATGAAAACGTTTTATTTGCCTACTTAGTTTACGTTTTGGGTTCCTGGCTCCCAAACTAGGATACCCTGTGCTATGGGTAGCCAGGCATCTTTCGTATACTTGGTTGGCAATAAAATAAAATTTAACATAAGTTAAGTACGTATGAACTATTAAAAATTATTTGTTAAGTTACATATAAGTTAATATTTTAGAAAAAATAATACTGTAATAAGTAAGTAGGTACATTACACAAGTAAGTACAACTTGTTTATCGCAGTCAGTTAGATAGGTTTTACAAATTACGTGAATTAAGTGAGTTACGATTAAGTTTAAACAACAGAAATGTTAGGGTAGGTAGTAAAACATTTCAACATTACGATTGATAAGTGTTCAAATGGCTTATGAATGAGGAATGTTTTATGTTTTCTGTTTTCTTATTACAATAAGGACCAATATTGAAGCAAACATCGTATGCCTGCAGCTTGGGGTCGTGAAGTATATTTGTTAGTACCACGTGATCGTGTCCAAGCTATGTGAGTGTGCATGATGGATAAATTTGTACAGTATATGTGGTGATTGCAGATTAATTTATGCCGAGTTATAGTTTAATTATGTTCTGGTAGGAAAGTATTGTATTTAGGTAAGTAAGTATTTGTTTGCATTGTTTTTATCGATTTTTTTTATTTATTTGGAATTTAGACAGGTATTCGTTTTAGTGTTTTACTTGTAAATTTTTATTTGTTTTGAATTTTGGTAAGTAAGTATTTGATTGTATTGTTTTAATTGTAAATTTTTATTTATTTTGTTTTCGTTAGAGAATATCTTCGGTTTCATCATAGTTCATTTGCAGTAGCCATTTAGTTAGGATTTTTTTACATTTATAGGGATTTAAATTGACAATCTGGAATGTTTTGTTAATTTTAGAGTACAAGATGGGGTCTTTAAATTTGTAAAAATGACTTGCAAACTTTGTCTTAATGTTAGGTACGCACCAGCGGCGGTCATACCTCGTGGGCCGAATAGATACTAAGCGGGTTGCTGCAGAGTTTTTGTGGAATCTTAAGATGGTTTTTAGTATGTAAATTTGTCTAGTTGTGAGTACCTTACTTTCTTGATTAAGTTCTTTTGTAGAGAAACGATAGGGCTTAGAGTGAAGAACTTTTAGCGCTGCTCTTTGTGCTCGTTCGAGTTTGATTAGTGTTGTTTTGTGAGTTCCCCCCCACACCACAATGCAGTAGCTAATTATTGACTGACACAGAGCGTAGTATACCGACTTCAAAACAGTTTTATTAGCCACTTTACGGAGCCGTTTAAATATGTGAAGTAATTTTCTGACTCTAGGCACTAGTGCAGCGATTTGGTAAGACCAGTTTAATTTTTCGTCAATTATGACACCCAGGTATCTTATATTTGTTGTGCATTCGAAGTGACTGCATGAACAGTGTTGATTAGGGCGAGGATTGTTACAAGAGTGAATTTTGATCATGAAGTCTTCAGGTTTAGTTGCATCGGTTATGTGAAAACATAGGAATTTGGTTTTTAGAGGTGTTTAATCTCAGAAGATTTAACTGTAGCCATTGTGAGACCTGTGTTAGGCCTTCTTCAGTTTTAGCTTTGACCTTTTCCCATGTGTCCCCCCTAAAGAGTAATGCCGTGTCGTCAGCAAAAGCCAGTACCTGAGCCGACACTGCTTCCATTTTACATATATCGTTTATGTAAGCTAGAAACAGCGTCGGCCCAAGCACACTTCCCTGCAGGACCCCAAAAAGTGTGTACATAGCGTCGCTTTTTGAGTTGTTTAGTTTGACATACTGTCGCCTTATTGTCAGATAGCTTGTGAACCATGCGAGAGCCGTTCCAGTCACTCCAAGTGCCTCTAGCTTTTTTAAGAGAAGGGGAATTGACACTGTGTCAAATGCTTTTTTAAAGTCCAGGAAGACACCAATACACCTCTCTCCTTTGTCGAGTGAGCTAGCTATGGAGTCTGTAAGTAGGGTGACGGCGTCCTCCGTGGACCTCTTGGCTCTGAAGCCAAATTGATTTTCGGCAAGCAGTTTGTTAGACTCTAGGTACTTGGTTAAGCGATGGTTAATTACTTTCTCTAGTATTTTTGCTGTTACAGTCAGTAGAGAGATTGGTCTGTAGTTACAGGGATCAGTTGTGTCACCACCTTTATAGATAGGTCAAACTTCGGACAATTTCAGCAGTTCAGGAACAATGCCCGATGATATGCTCAGGTTAATAATGTGTGATATGGGTTCTGCAATTATATGTTTTAAATTTTTTAAAGTTTAGGTGGGAGTTCATCCCAGCCGGGCGAACCGTCTGATTTGGGACTCATTATAAACTTGGAGGTTTCTACGGTATCAGTCGGGGTCAGAAAGAGTGAGAAAGAGTTGAATCTAGGGGTTATTTCTATCCTTGATGTGAGTTGTTTCTCTGTTAGGTTCGATGAGGTGAGTATGTTGTTAGCCAGATTACTGCCAGTTGAAGTGAAGTAGTCGTTCACCAAGTTTAGAGCTGAAGATGGTGTGTCACCTATTTCAAGGAGGTCGGTGCATGTTTTTTTCCCAGCGTCTATGTGGCAGATTGAGTCAGATAGAGTCTGCCAGGTTTTTTTTGGGCAACGTATGTTTTTGCGGATAAGTTCTTCGTCATGTTGGGTTTTTAAGTTTTGAAGAATAAAGTTGCAAGTGTTTCGATATTTATGATAAGTTGTTCTTAGGTTATCATTATTTGGGTATTTGTTCAGTTTGTTGTGCAAAATGTCACGTTTTTTCATGCATTTTATCCAGGGTTTCATACTGTAAACTCTGTGGGGTATTTTATGAGTAGTTTTGTAATCATTGTAAAGAGTTGTATGAAGTTTAATAAAGTGATCGCAAGCAATGGTTGGATCTTCAATTTGGTAGAAAGGGTCCCAGTTGGTTTCAAGTAGTTTTTTTTCAAGAGCTTCATAGTTAATTTTTGTTATAGACCTAGGCAAAGGTGAGGTCCTAGCTAGTTGCATTTCGATGGACACCATTACTATCTAGTGATCAATAACACTAGTCTGACATACAACTGCTGTGCTAGGCTTGTCAGTTTTGAGAAGTATATGGTCGAGACAGTTCGCCTCACGAGTAGGTAGTAAGTGAGCAGGGTAGTAACCGTGCAGGGCTATCAGGTCTAGGTATCTGTCACTGTGCCTGTTGTCATTGTTTGTTTTTATGTCTATGTTAATGTCCCCTATTATTATGTTTGTCTTAGCAGATGAGCATTTTGCCAGAGTAAGGTTTCATTTTAATACCTATGTTGTCAGTTTTAAAAGAAGGTCGTCTGAATTAGAGCTACAATATGAAACTAAACTGTCCCTGTAAACCCAAATAGTGTCTGAGGAAAAGCCTTTCGAAATAATTTCTGGTGGTTCTGAATTAATTTGGACATTTTTCGGAACTCCCTCCTCCTTTCATACTCTTGTGAAAACTGAAGAGGTTTGAGGGGCCCGCAGGTCCCTCTCCATTTACCTTTTTCATATTTCTCATTTCCACCCCTGTTATTCATAAATACAAACCTAAAATTAACGCAAAGAAAACAAAAGTACTTGTGACGGCCAACTAGAACAAGTAAAACATTTCGCGTATCTAGGAAGCATCATTGGAGAAACAGGAAGAAGTGAGACAGAAATACGCACCAGAATAATCATTGCAAGAAGAGCTTTCACAACGAACAGAAATATTCACAGCATTACATCATCAACATCCGAGTAAAGAAAGCAACTTATCAAAACACTTGTATTGCATTGTATGGTTGCGAGAGCTGGTACATGACAACTAAAGACATAGAGCGTTTAGAAGACTTCAAAATGTGGTGCTGGCGTAGGATGCTAAAAGAACCATAAAAAAGAAGAGCAAAGTGCTTAGGATACAAATTACGACACTAAGGACTCCTGCTTACAATTATAGAGGGCAAGCTTAACCTCTTGAATACCGACAGCATTAGATAACGCCACTTTTCCGTTATAGGTTTTAAATTTTATAACCATTTCATAAGGTTCAAAATCGCGCTCCGTCCCAACTACCCTCGGTTTTTGAAAGGTTAAGGCAAACACCAAACTAGGGTGTCCTCGGGGTAATATACAGACCAACTGTGAGACCAACTAAAGATTTGCAGCCATAGTGGAGAGTACCAGAAAATTAAGATCAAGGCCCAAGACAGAGAATACGGGAGGTTTCTGCAACGACAGGGGACGACAAGACCCCTATATGATGATGGTGATAATGATGATCCCTGTTATATTATCGAAGCCCTTTACGCTGTATGATGGGATGTTAAAAAAGAAAATGAGAAGTGCGAACAATGATTTTTAACTTTTGCCTCAACCTATGATGGAGTGGTAGTCGTTGGTAAGGATGTAAAGCATCAGACGTCATGTATTCCAGAATCGCGGCTTCAAAATCCTCACTACACTATGTAGGGGTTTTCTTTTCATTCATCCCTTTAGTGGCTGTGACTCGACATCTTGCTTCTTTAGCGCTAAAGAAGCAAGATGTCTCTATAGAAGAAACAAATGACGTCGATGGTCGACCAAAACGCGGACGTTGAAAAAGAAGCTGCAGTTTTTCTCGACACCAGACGAGATAGCAGCAACATGAGAGCGGGCAATGGCTCTATATGGAGGCAATCATACCACCCACAACCTTGATGAGCTGCAATACCAACTATTCGCAAGGGCTGCGACGACAGCCAGCTTAAATCTGGCCAGGTTGCCTTTTACACGAGACGTCAAAGTCAAAGTCAAAGTCAAAGTACTTTATTGCTGTAGATATTTACATATACTTAGTAAACGTCATTTTTTGCCTCTTCTCTACATTGGACCACTGTGGGAGAAGGAGGGCGTAGAAACTCCCACAGATTGATTTTTAGATCTCTTTTAAAAATAGGTTGTGCTTAACTAATACAAATATGAAAAATTTAATTTTTATGATTAATAAGCAAGAATAAATAATTACAAAATTATTAACAGCAAGGTCTGTGTTGAGCAAGATTAACCCCATACAGTCCTGTCTTTTAAGTAATCTTGGACATTGTAATATCTCTTTTTCGACAAAGTCGCTTTAACATGCTTTCTAAATTGCTCAAATGGCAATTTCAAAATCTCCAGAGGTATCTTATTGTAGTAGAGAATGCAATGACCCTTGAAAGAATTGCTAACCTTCGCGAGTCTAAATCGGGGCGCACATAGTCTGTGATTATTTCTTAGGTTAACATTACAGCTATCGCTTAAGTTAGGAAAATGTTTAAGGTTCTTTCGTACATACATTATATTTTCGAAAATAAATTGACTAGCTACTGTTAGTATGTCAATTTCTTTAAAAAGCTCTCTTAAGGAGTCTGTTCGTTTAAAATTATAAATTGCTCGAATAGCTCTTTTCTGTAAAATAAAAATAGTTTGAATATCCGCTGCTTTCCCCCACAACAAGATACCATAGGACATCACACTATGAAAGTAACTAAAATATACTAGCCTAGATGTAGTCACATCCGTGCTTTGTCTGATGTTCCTAACAGCGTATGCCGCAGAACTTAATTTACCAGCCAATTTATCTATGTGGGGTCCTCACTGCAATTTGCTATCAATGGTTATTCCAAGAAACTTCGTATCATTTACTAATTCTAACGTGCTCTTGTCTAACACTAAACTGGTCTCAACTTGCCTGACATTTGGAAGTGAGAATTTGATACACTTGGTTTTACGAGCGTTTAACAATAAATTATTAAATGTGAACCAATTCAAGGTTAAAGACAATACACCATTAACATCATCAAAATCTCCTCTTTGTATTTAAATTTTGAAGACCATTGAAGTATCATCAGCAAACAACACTATGTCAGTTAATTTTTCCACCATGAAAGGCAGATCGTTCTTTATATACCAGGAATGAGAAAGGGCCTAATATGGAACCTTGTGAAACGCCAATTTTAACACCCGATCTATCAGGTTTAACGCCGTTAATTTCTGCCTTTTGAATTATATTGCTTAGGTATGATCTTAGTAGATCCAACGCTTTATTTCTAACTCTGTAATGATTTAATTTAATTAATAGCATATTATGATCAACACAATCAAACGCCTTCGACAGGTCGCAAAAAACTCCGATAGCATCCTGTGCGGCCTCCCATGCAGAATAAATATGAGATATAAGGGTAATACCTGCATCCGTAGTCGATTTACCCCTAGTGAAACCATATTGTTTAGCGTGGAGTTGTTTTGTACGGTTAAAGTGTGAGAGCATTTGATTGAGTATAATCTTTTCAAACATTTTACTTAGTGTTGGAAGAACAGATATTGGTCTGAAATTTGAAGGATCGCCTTTATCTCCCGACTTGTACAGAGGTATCAGTTTACTGTGTTTCATGAGGTCTGGGAAAGCCCCATCGTCAACACATTTATTGAATATATAAGCTAAGTATGGGGCTATAACTAGAATTACTGAACCAATGACTTTGACTGATATACCCCACAGGTCTTCCGTATTTTTTAAGTTAAGTAATTTAAACGTTTTGACAATGTCCTGGGGATATACATGATGAAATTTTAAATATACATTACTGACGCTAGTGTTATTTTTAAATAAAGTCTCTGCTTCATATGAAGATGAATTTAGACGGTCTGTTGTGAGTACGGGTAAATTGGTGAAGAATGTTTCAAAAGCTTGAGCAACATCAGCGCTGGATATAACAACATCATCACCTATCTTTAGGCAGAAATCATTGTCCCTTGGTATAACTTTGCCAGTTTCGCGGTTTATTATTTGCCAAACTGATTTCATTCTATTATTTGAATTTTGAATTTTCCTATTCATGTGTAAAGTTTTTGCAGTTCTACAAACCAACTTGAAAGTTTTGGAATATTTTTAAACATAGTCATGAAATTTTCGATCAAAGTTATAGGTTTTTTGATCATAAAGGTCATACGAGATAACTCTACTTTTACGAATTCCAACGTTGCCCAGTCATTAAATTTAGATTTACCGTTGTAGTCACTGACTTTCTTTAATTTGAAAACTTTATTGAATTCTGTCTGAATAATGTTGAAGAAGTCTGAGTAGATTTTGTTTGGGTTCTGTTCATTGAAATCCGGTACTGGCAAATTTATATCTAAGTTTTTCGTATATGTCTCTAGTCTATGGGATGTAATAGGCCTATAAAATGATGGACCAGTTTTATCCTTAATAGCAATTGGGAATGAAACTTTTTGACCACTGTGATCGGATGGTAAGCAGTTAATTACACTTTTACTTGTGAATGCACAGTCACAAAAAACGTTATCTAAGCAAGTTTGGCTGGTAAGTGTAAATCTAGTCGGCTCTAAAAATACATGACATAAATTAAACGATTTGAATAAAGTTATTAATCGTTGTTTCATTGTTGTTCCTACAAGCAAATCTACATTAAGATCGCCACAAATAATTAACTTTTTTCAGTTATTACATAGTTTAGTGAGGGCTTCCTCCATAATTTTCTCAAATATTTCGAAATAGCCATGGTCTTTTTCATCCCTCGGTGGCCTGTAGACACAAACAATATTATGGCTATCTAACTCAACACAGGATACCTCTATTTGTCTTTCAACAGTAAGTGCAAGAATATCTTTCCATTGTTTCACTTTAATATTATTTTTCACTAAGATTAAAGAACCACCTCTATCAGCAGTCTTTCTATTGTAACAACTGACGATTTTGTAATTATTTATGTTAAAAGACATCATATTTTCCTTCAACCAGTGTTCTGTAACACAAATAATATCAATGTCAGAATTTTTTAGAAATAATTCTAATACAAGTTCTTTGCCAGGTAGCCCCTGGATGTTTTGATGGGCAATATTTAACTGGGGCTTACATTTTGACATATTTAGTGGCTCTTGTATGCTAGAGATTTCCTCTATTGTCTTATGAACTAATTTAAATTACTTGGAACAGATTCCAATGTTGCATGCAAAGTATAATTAACAAATGAATTCCCAATAGGGGTGCATGTCATATTACTCTTAACATAAGCTGATGTCAAGTTGAACTTGGTTAAACCAACTATAGCTGCGTCGCATATATTATAAGCTAACAATGTAGCTACTAATTTTCTATATTTATTAGACAGGTACTACGTATCCTGTGTCAGAGTAAAGTTATGAATAAAATTATTCATGTCGAAATATAAAATAGCATCGCTGTGATGACATGTTAAATTAAATAAATGAATATTCATTCTATGTACAGATTTGTTCTGTAGTTCTGTCAAATTACAGGCATATGGAAAATTGCATAGTATAAATTTGCATTTCATCCTACTATGTAAGTCTAGAAGTGTTTCAACACTTTTATTCAAATCATTCCGACTAATGTTTGAATGATTTCCTACCATAATTACAATAGTGCTGTACTCATCATAGCTAATAGATTTGTCGGAGAACAACAGAATTTTTCTCTGAGCACATATTTTGGTGGCTGGCGGTACACGAGTGGAGGTGAGTGGTGGGACACACGTGTTGGAGTGCAGTTTGATGCACGTGGCGGCGGTTGGCGCGGCATTCGCGGCAGCGAGCGTCGCAACGTGCGCGACGGCGAACGGCTCGGCCCTCGGGGCAGCGTGCGGCATGAGTCATGACACACGCCTCAGTAGGGACAGCGAGCGGCGCGGTGCTCACGCTGTTGAGCTGCGAGGTGCCTCCTCGTCGACGACGGCGACTCTGTTTTTTGGTTGGAGCAGCGGTGGACGCTGCAACACTCTCGTTGAGGGGGGTCGAGACCAAAGTTAGTGATGTGGGCTCGTCCTCCTTGCTGGTCTCATTCTCCTCATTCTCAATTAGAATGCCCACCAATTCCGCATTCTGGCGTTGTAGCTGAACTAACTCAGAAGTCGCGGCTCTGAGTTCTGCTAACTCACTTTGTTCTTTGGCATAACATTGTAGTGTATTTGCCAGGAGGTCATGTAGATGCTGGATTTCTCTACTCGGGCATGTTGAAGGTCCGACTGTTAACCTACATTTTTTCCCCGGAGCTCTTGCATTAAGGAGATTCTTAATATTCTGTTTGATTTCCGTTTCAAGGCTAATTTCAGTAGTTTTATATTAACTCTAGTTTTCTTCAAGAATTTATGTAATTTAAAATATTTTTAATTTTTTTTGCTGCTTGTCTGCATGGCTTGAACAATAGTGCTTAGGTTGGCTACTTCTAGTTCTTGTTGGATAGAGGTAATGTGGCGAGATTCATTGTGGTCTTTTTCTATGCACATATCAGTCAACTTCAAGTTTGCCTCATTGAGTTGGTATTGGAGGAATTTACTGCAGTCACAAGCAGAAGCAAGTTTTTCCATTCTTTCAATCTCATTTTGCGACTCCTCGTGTGTTTCTCGCAAAGTAGACACACTATCTCTAAGCTGTGAGTTCTTGGCTTTCAAGCTTTTTATCTCAAAGTCATTTTCATTGCGCTCTTCCAATATGCGCTCTTCCTTTGGTTTAACTCCTCTGCGTCAGATAGTTGTTGCTGCAGTTTAGAAATACACTGCTCTGCATGCATTCTCCGCGTAGTAATGTTGGATGCCATGCCTGGAAATAAAATAAAAAGAATGGGTGCTCAAAAAACAAAATTAAAATAAAACAGAAGGAATAAAGACTTGCAGTTAGTAGCTGTAGTACTAATATGATAGTTCCTAATTCCCTATATAGCTATTCTACGTCAAAGTCAACAAGTTTCAATTAAACTATTACAAGTAAATACCTATAGGTAAACAGTATAAATGTCCTGAACTAATGAAAGTTATACTTATTATCTAACAATTTTAGTCGTTTTGCAAGTGTTGTGCTGATCAGCTGTGAAGTGAGTACCTAATATGTCTATAGAATTACCTACAAGCTTACACTATATACACACTAATTGCCAAGGTCTAACCTATCAGTGCACTTGTGTATATCGTGTAATAAATATGAGTGAACAGCTAGTTTTATCGTCAAAAGTACTTCCACAGATTGTCAAGTGCTAAGAGACAAAACAAAGACGCTGCGGTGTGAGGATGGACGTTTCTGACAATAATGAGAGTTGAGCAGTATGTAGTGTATAAGTATATAGTTAAGTTCAAGTCATATACTTATAAAATATGAATAAGCAAATATGAAAAACAATACTCCACCGGGGTTTTTCCGTTGGCAGTTTGAAATGTCCTTTGTCTTTCGGTCCGTGATCGATTATTTTATCACAATTACAATTCTGACCACATTTAGTACTGGCACACTTTAGTTGACTTAACAAACACTTAAATTAACACTATATTCACAAATAGACGAATTTAAACAAATTAATTTAGTTAATATTACAGCACAGCTGTTTTTGACGTGTAGCCTCCAACGCTGCTTGATTTCACTCATTGCTGATATATCATCAGGTAAAAATAATATCCTTGCATTTACTTAAAAAATATAACTCCTCATACATCATTTTCTGTTCAACTATGATTCCACTTTTCCAAATTCCGAATTCCAAATGTTATTACTGTAGATATTTACATATACTTAGCAATCGTAATTTTTTGTCACTTCTCTACATTGGACCACTGTGGGAGTACAAGGGCGTAGAAACTCCCACAGATTGATTTTTAGATCTCTTTTAAAAATTTCTTGTGCTTAACTAATACAAAAATATATATATATCATTATCATAATTAATGAGCAGGAATAAATAATTACAAAATTATTAACAGCAAGGTCTGTGTTGAGCCAGATTAACCCCATACAGTCCCGTCATTTAAGTAATCTTGAACATTGTAATATCCCTTTTTCGACAAAGTCGCTTTATCATGGTTTTTTAATTGCTCAAATGACAATTTCAAGATCTCCAGAGGTATCTTGTTCTAGTAGATAATGCATTGACCCTTGAAAGAATTGCTAACCTTCGCGAGTCTAACCCGGGGCGCAAGTAGTCAGTGATTATTTCTTAGGTTAACATTACAGCTATCGCTGAGTTGGGAAAATGTTGTAAGGTTCTTGCGTACATACATTATATTTTCGAAAATAAATTGACTAGCTACAGTTGGTATGTCAATTTCTTTAAAAAACTCTCTTGAGGAGTCTGTGCGTTTTAAATTATAAATTACTCGAATAGCTCTTTTCTGTAAAATAAAAATAGTTAGAATATCCGCTGCTTTCCTCCATACCATAGGACATGACACTATGAAAGTAACTTAAATATACTAGCCTAGATGTTTGTCTGATGTTCCTAACAGCGTAAGCCGCAGAACTTAATTTACCAGCTAATTAATCTATGTGGGGTCCCCACTGCAATTAGATATCAAAGGTTATTCCAAGAAACTTCGTGTCATTTACTAATTCTAACTTGCTGCTGTCCAACACTATACTGGTCTCAACTTGCCTGACATTTGGAAGTGAGAATTTGATAAATTTGGTTTTAGCAGCTGAAATATTTTTGAACGGCCATTATAGAATTAAATCCCATTTTACTCCAACAAATGTTCTCAACGACTTTCTTAAGACATTGGCATATCTAAATCAATACCTGAATGACTGAATTGTATTTTTCGAGTCTGTACAGTCTGCAGCAGCCGGCATATTTGTGCGGATACCAACTTCAGAAGCACCATCTTGACTTTGTTTGTTCCGCTTGTAAACAATGTAGCCCGTTGGTCCTCGAAGATAAAATAGAAATTAATTTTCTACATTTCGTGGAACGCGGGCACGTAGGTCCGGACAAACGAAATGAAATATTTTAGCGACAATATCGACATATATTGGTCCCAGCGAAGGTTTTCCGAGCCAGCTGCGATTTATTTGCTATAAAGCAGCGGTTTTCAAACTTTTAGGACCTTAGCGGCTTTGCTTTGTTGACGAGTTTATGTTCGGCGTTAAGTAAATTTATGGATATGATATTCGAGTTTTTATCAAACCGAATATGCTAGTGATGTAATATGGATTTTTTATGGTTCAGATATCAGAAATACTGAAGATGACATACATACTTACTAGAACTTTACTTACTAGAAATTATTTTAACCCAAATGAAACGGGACTTTTGAAATTGGATCGCTATTTTGAACATTAACACGTTAATTTATGGTTCAAATCCTATGAATAAAATGTGTGTCGTTTACGACACAGTAAGCGTAAATACTTCAGTCCAAAAAATTTAAGGTCACCGTTCTCTGAGCAATTATTTTTAGTTTTAAAGTTATGAATTTTGAAGTAAATTACTTCTTCTTGATCTCATTGATTTTCAATAATTATTTATTCTTTTTTAGTTTATGTATGTGGTTCCCGTAATTTACCTCTTACTCGTGTACGGTGCTATCTGCGTATTTTTAATTATGTTTTCATTTTTATTGTATTTTTTTTACCGATAGTTAAAACACTAATCTAACTTTTAAATTAATAATAATTTCTTACATGACAAATATTACCTTAAATTTTCTGGACTAAAATTATTATAACTGAGTAAAAAAATGTTTGCACCACTGAAGTTGGGCTTCCATGTTTATGAGAGCTTACTGCAATTTTTTAAACAAAATCCATCGATCCCTCAAACATACATTAAATATTTGATGATCCTTCGAAATGAAATCTATTACCAAAAATAAAAACACCGGGCGCCATTTTAATTTTATTCAACCTATCTCATTTTTTAATGACTTAATTAAATTCGCCACTGTATTTCACCCAGTTTCATCATAACGTTGATGAATTGAGTTTTTTTTATTAAAATCTTTTCTATGCACAGGTAAACAGATTGAGTATCTCAATATAGAATACAAAAGACTTAGGACACAATAAACTTCATATATTCCAGCCATTCTCAGCTCAGCGTCCTCCAAGTCGCTCGCCATTCCCTTTGTTGGCCAACAGGGCCTGAAACGACCGCAAAGTACGTAAATCTTAGCACTTAGTATCCTGCTAATAATATAAATGTAAAAGTTCCTGTGTTTGGATGTTTGTAACAGAAACACGGCTGAAAGGATTTTAATGAAGCACACGGATAATTTATGACCTAGATAGATTAACTAGGATCCTTCTTGTCCCGGTAAGTCCCGATAGATAATATTGTATGGAGCTGTTAAAGTTAATCCGAGAATAGTAATAGCTCATGTTTTTTCTGTCGGGCCTAAGTGATAATTTCTAAGTCCACGCAGGCGCAGTTGCGGGTGCCAGATATTTATTTAGTCAATATTATAGCAAAGGCTTCTCCCTGTAGCGTCAATCCACATCACACACTCACATAAAATTCTACTTTCTGTGACACCATGCGTTGCGGTGCAACCTTTTTTAGACAACATTTGTAATTTTCTATGTTTTATAACTTTGTATTTTGTTTTACACCTCTAGTCAATATATTTTCTTGCTTTGAAAACGTTTGGTTTCGCTTTCCAAAGCTATCGAAGTCTCTTTTATTTGGTCCTATCGCCCGTGTTAATGAACACGTGAAGTAAAACCAAGGCAACGCCAGAAAAAAGTGGTAAAGTGACGACAAAAAGTTAGAGAGAGATATCCTCATTTTAATTACATGCGCGTCCACGCGAAAAATGTCCACCACGCACGAGTGTATGAGTGGCATGCAGAGTTTCCGTAGAGGCCGAGTTGGCCTGTAGAGGTTTGGAGCGGGAGCAAGAAGTTGCACGCGAGGAACTTGCCCGACAACGAAAAATGCTCGAGCTGGTAGAAAAGTTGAAGAATTAGAAATGCAAGCGGTTTTTTATGCTCAAGAGGCCGAGGAACGCTCTCCGCGATTGTTCAGAGACGCATATGCTCGTCTATGGTTCGAGATATAAACAGGGTCACACGTCCGGCAGACAATACGCCTGTCGATTTGCAACGCAATACCGGAAACGACGAAATTGTTTTCAAAGCGATCGCTGATACTGCAGCGGCGGCAAAGACACTAGCTTCTTGAAGCAGACCTAAAATATTGTAGAATTCGCTACATCCTTCGGGAATGGTTCTAAATGGCTGCAATTTAAATGTCAATTAAGTAGCACCTGTGCACTTTTACTATATCACCGGAGCTATTTTAACAAAAGCTCTCCACTCCTCAGCCAGGCACAAGAGTAAGGAGTTAGACTACAAAAGTGGGTTAGAAACGGGCGCATCTTTATGCGCCTAAAACTACTGTCTCTACATACATTCTTGTCAAGGAGATGGACACCTTTAACAAGCTGACATATAAAATTTACATTAAGTCGAATCTTTTTGTTAAAACTCTAGCATGTATATTATTACTAGATAATAATAACCGAGCTAACTATATAT
This sequence comes from Argyresthia goedartella, assembly GCA_949825045.1. Taxonomy (NCBI): domain Eukaryota; kingdom Metazoa; phylum Arthropoda; class Insecta; order Lepidoptera; family Argyresthiidae; genus Argyresthia; species Argyresthia goedartella. Next base: position 16,406,818 of record OX463823.1, read on the forward strand.
TACTATAATAATTGTGGACTTAGATCCAAAACCGCCGCCGCCAAAAGCAACCGCCGGCAGCCTATTAGAGCCTCTTTATCTTATTTTGAATCAACCTTCAAGGACCGGCACGTTTCCTTATGAATGGAAAATAGCTAGAGTATTTTCCCAATTTTCAAAGGAGTAGTGCTGACCTCTGTTACAGACTACTGAACTATCCCTTTGCTGTGCTTTTTTGAAAAGATACCAGACTTTGTGATCTCTCCGTTCATCCAGAGATATTGCTGTTATAACAGATCACCAGCACGTATTTTCAGAAGCTAGATCTACCTGCAAAACTCTGGTTAACTTCGAGAATGCACTAGTGGAGGTTTTTTTTTTTTTATTTTTTTTTTATTTGGGACATCAACAGCAAATAATATAGATAAGTTTCGATATTAAACAATACAAGAATAAAGCCAGTTACAGATATCCACAGAAGGTACAGAAAAAAGTAGAAGAAAAACTTAGCAATAAAAATAAAGAAACTAACCCAAGAAAGAAAAGTGACCTATAGGTTTACAAGTCAGTAAAAAATAAGAATAATAAGTACATTAATGAAAGAAAGTATGTAATATAAATTTATACATGATAAAGTGCAATGTGAGGATTATAACTGTGTTGTGAAGGCAGGTATGTGAGTGTGTGTGTGTGTGTGTGTGTGTAAGATCATTTGTTTCTCTCATCATCTATCAACACAATCATGATATCCTGACGGAACTTGGCTTTAGAGGTTGAAAACGGATCTAAAGCGTTGTTTTTTTTATTGAATTCAGAGGCAAAGCGAACCATGGTAGAATCTTGGGCATAGTTGGTGTGAGCGAGAGGGATGGAGAATAGCCTATTAGATGTATGGCGAGTACGATGTTTTGGAACACAAAAATTAAATTCGGAGCAGCGTAGGAGAATCGAGACGACCAGATCGGATATCGTGGAGCACCATCGTATCCAATAATAAATACTCTGCGATCTTCAAGCGTGGCGAGGTGATGATGCCGACAGGACTTCTCATACGAGCGACCCTGGATATGGGATCTATAGATTAGGTATTTCAAAAATTTTGATTAAATACGCTCAATACGTTGGATGTATGTAATATAGTTCGGGGACCAAATACATGATTATTCCATTCCGTTAGAATATTCCAAGATACTCCTAACATACGCACAATAAACCTGCTTTATGCATCCCAGGTCGCTGAACTGTTTGCAGATGCGAATGTCAAAACCGTGACCTCGAAACGCGCGGCCCACGATGTTCTCAATGTGCATTTGAAATGTCAGTTTGTCAAATTTCGGATCGAGTCGACGCGAGTGAGTGGTTGGTTATTATTATTGTAATTATATACAATAGGCTCTTTACGTCTGGTGAAGGATATTTGGACACATTTTCAATTGCAATTCTGTTCTGTTTATAATATTCACTAAGGCGGTCGAGGTCGGATTGCAGCCTAGCACAATCAATACTACTGGTCACATCAAGGAAAATCTTTTTATAATCGGCATATAACAAAAATCTTCATTCACGAAATACTAAGTATATGTCATAGAGATAGGCATCATATAAAAGAGGACCCAAATGAGAACCCTGTGGTACCAGATGGTATGTTTATGAAGTTTGAATTATGTCCCCCAACAACCATAGCCTGCTGTCTATTAGATATGTACGCGGTGATCCACCTGAAGAGGTCACTATGAATTCCCAAATGGGACAATTTGCGCAACAGGATGACGTGGTCCACGCGATCGAAAGCTTTCTCAAAATCTGTGTAGACCACGTTAACCTGTCTGCGTCTGTCCATCATGCTGAGTACAAAATTCAAAATTTCAGTAAGATTACTAATAGTAGATCGACCCTTAAGTAACCCGTGTTGTTGTGGTGGGATTTCGCGCGAAACAATTGGGTAACTACAGTTATAGACTGCTTTCGCTGCAAGTGCTGCGCGGAAAGTGGCAATGCTCGTTGTGCGTAAACATAAGCATACGTCGGGGAACGAGGAATGACAACACTCCGACGCGAAAGCAATTTGACGTACACGAGTCTACATACAGCGAGGCCACTGACGTAAATGACATGTCATGTGATGAATTCTCAGACAACACATCCGTCTGTGATAACTCTTGTGCTAGCACATTCCTGAGCCTTAAGGTGGCGAACCCTAAACCTAATGCCGAAATAACCCCGACACCCCCCATACCGACACCAGGCACCATCGGTTCCATGACCTTAGAGCAATTCACGAGTATTTTGGACTCAAGACTTACAGGCATCCTAAATACGAAGTTAAATGAGGTTGCTGGGGAATTATCAAAGAAAATTAGCCTGTCCTGTGCACAACTGAAGGAGGAATTCACTGTGGCAACAAACGCGTTATCCGCCTCACTGACAGCCACTACCGGTATCATATTAGAAATTGGGCTAAAGATCGAGAACCTGGAGCGAGAAAATGGCAAACTGCGCTTGGAACTCTCTGCACTAAAAAACCAACAAACTTCGGCTGAATTACCTGGAAAACATAGCGACTACGCTGAACCGGCGAAGTTGACCATCACCGAACGCGACAGCCAGCTAACCAAGTGCGCGAGAGCCGCCGCCGTGTCTACACAAGCACGCACACAGCTGACTCAGAAGAAGAGGGTATCACTGCCCTCAAACATACCACCACCCCCGTTTCCCAACTCAAACATACCACTAGCAGCCCCTAGACCATCAACAACAACACCCCCTGACAGTGACACCCCAATGCCACTGCGTAGTGTCACCCCAAACCCGACACTATCCTTGGAAGCTGGGAAAAACATTCTCGACCCCATAATAGTGCCACAACTACCTCAAAACCCAATGCATAATAACTCCAATAGTGACGATGGTTGGAAAACCGTTTCACGACAAAAACGCAGACTACAACAACGAATCACCGTTGGCACCGGAACGCCCGACAATGACCTCCAGACCGTAGAACAACTCAAATATATACAGGCATGGTTGTTCAAACCAGAAACATCGGAGACAAATATAACAAATTTTCTTAATAAAGTGTCTAAATCAGATGACTATTTTGTCGAAAAAAGAACAATAAAGTCAAACAAGCACGCGTCCTTCATAATCGGAATACCGGAGGGCCTGTACGAAACCTTTAGCAACGCATCAGTCTGGCCACCGCGAGTTAAGTTCGTCGACTGGTTTCTCCGGCACCCCCGCGCCGAGCAGCGGGGGGAACTGCCCGAGCGACGACGACGCGGAGATCCCCTCCCCTCCGTTGCTGCCACCGCCGACGATGCCCGCGCCTGCCGCACTCACAGTATGCCTGCAGAATGTTAGATCTCTGGACAAGAAAACTCAGAAGATCGAAGTGATGCTGGAGGATGAGCTGCAATGCGATATACTGGCCCTAACGGAACATTGGCTAAACGACGCTGACCTAAACTCATTGAGTAGCACGTTTGACGGCTACTCATTGATATCGAGCTACTGTAGGTCCAACATTGAGCATGGAGGTTCTGCTATATTTGTGACGAATACCGTGAAATGTATCGAGAACAAAGACTTGACTGCGTTATCAGTGGAAAGATATATATAGACTTTAATTTTACTGTTATTTGTATATATAGGACGAATTTAATTAATAACGATGACTTTTTAGATCATTTGGAGCGTTTGTTCGACAAAATCAACGAACTCAGTTTAAACTGCCTAATCGTAGGCGATCATAACATTGACTGCATTGGTAGCCAAACTCCTGACCTACATCGCCTAAATGATATACTTGCAGTTCACAACTTTACCAACCTGACAGACTTCCCAACACGAGTTACATCTCACTCGTCAACCGCACTAGACCACGTTTACTCCAACTTGGCATCGGATAAGGTGGACGCGGAACCCGTCGTTACTAACCTCAGCGACCATCGTGCCGTGCGTGCCCATGTCCGCCGCGCCCGACCGCTTGACCAATACTGCGCCGGAGTCGCTCGAGTGGGTAGGCAGTACGGTGCTCTAAACCGCGATAGCTTTATTGCAGCTATACTTGCCATCGACTGGGACGAAGTACGTTCGCGTTGTCCTCACAACTCATCAGCGGAGCACTTAGCAGCGTCTGTGATAAAACTAATCTCGAATAGCATCGACAAATGCTTCCCCTTAAAAAAACTAAATCCGCCCAGGAAGCAAAACTGGATATCTCAAGATATTAAAAACATTAAACATTTATTATTTGACTTAATAGAACTGACTGACGGACAAGACTGCACTGTATTATCACCTATTATTGACCGATTAAATTTAAAATATGACATACTGCTTCAAAACAAAAAAATGACATACTATACCAATTTAATTAATAATAACCCCAATGCAAATAAGGCTATGTGGTCTGTAGTCAATAAGGAATGTGGTAAACATACCAAAAACTTCATTGACTTTACAGACGTTGTGAGGGACTCCGCTGGTGACAAGTTTCAGTCAAAGCTGGATGCGGTCAACGCGATGAACTCCAGGTTCTGCGGAGCTGCCGTCGCCTGCGAGGCGCCCCCCGTGGACCTGCGTGCCGCCTGCGCCGCCCTGACACTCGCCCGCCCGCCCTCCGACCGCTCGCTGAGACTGAGGCCGTTCACACCACCCGAGGTCCATCGAATCGTTACAGCACGAATACCTCGTAAGACGACTGTTTAATTCCACGCCTCAACCGAACGGCGTGGAATCTTGAGGGGCTGGGTTTTTGCCAGCACGGGAGAGAAAATCTTGATTATTACTTTACCTTGTCGTCGCAGACCGGAGATCGAAAGCTCGATTCGAGGCAGGAATGCGGGATAGGAGCACAAGTTTGGGATAGGAGAGGAACCGAACCTTGCCGATACGAGGAGTCGCCGTCCGCATACGACGAGTTGGAGACCGTACAACTTCAACCTTCACCACGAATCACTCAACCGCTGACGCGAATCTACTTATTTCCCGACGATGTTTATGATGAGCACTCCGACCAGGCCCGACGCCTGTATTTGGTAATTGGTACACCGAATTACAATCACTGGCCCGACGCCTGAGCAGACATGTTTTTTCTCCCGACGAGAAAAAATAACCTCCAATTTATCCTCTCGTTTCGATACGAGTGACAGCTGCGGTTCTGTTTCCGTTCCGTTCCGAGTCGCGCAACAAGAGGAGGTGCGTTCCGAAGCATAAATATTAAACAGTCACCCGCCCGGACAGGCCCGAACCTGTCCCTAATCAATAGGAAGGCGAGAAAGTGTTGCGACCGCTCTCTTGAGGACCGAGTCCCCCACCTTGACTTCTGCTGATCGAGGCGTGCCATCCCGACCCGTGTAAAAATTGACGATCCGCCCTCGTCTCCATCTCAATGATGGCAGGTTCGCATCCTTAATCAGCACCAAATCACCGACTTGAGGGGGGCTCGTCCGGTCAGTCCACTTAAGGCGCTGCTGCAAGATGTGCAAGTACTCAAGGGACCACCGTTTCCAAACATCTTGAGCCATCTGCTGCAACATCTGCCACCTAGTTAACCGACTTAACTTAACATCACCGAATGGGTATTCTGGCAGGGCGTTAAGGGGCTGACCTATCAGGAAGTGACCCGGAGTCAACGCTTCCAAATCATTTGGATCCGAACTGAGCGGGCACAACGGACGCGAGTTCAGTGTCATTTCAATTTTACAGAACAGCGTCGCAAGCTCTTCAAAGCGTAGAGAGGTCTCACCGATGATCCTCGTCAGGTGCGACTTAGCCGATTTAACCGCAGCCTCAAAAATTCCTCCCCAATGAGGACATCCCGGCGTCTGAAAACCCATTCAATCCCTCGTCGGGAGCAAGCCGTACCGATGGCGTCCTGGTTACCGTTCAGGAATTGAGTGACCTCCTGCAGATATCGCCTGGCTCCGACAAAATTTGTGCCGTTGTCCGAACGGATTAATGACGGGAGGCCCCTTCGTGAGACGAACCGATCCAGACATGCGATGAATGCCTCCGTAGTGAGGTCACTGACCACCTCCAAGTGGACTGCCTTCGTGGCCAAGCACACGAAGACGCACAGGTATGCCTTCACTAATATGGCGTTCCGTAGCTGTGAAGACTTGACCATGAATGGTCCCGCGAAATCCGTTCCGACACCCGCAAAGGGCCGGATTTCGTTAACCCTATCCGAGGGCAAATCGCCCATCTGGGGCTGCATCGTAGCCGCCTTGGCCCGATAACAAGGCAGGCACCGAAATACGACGCTACGCACTAAGCGTCTTCCCGATAGAAGCCAGAACTCGCGCTGGAGAAACGCCATCAAGGCGTGGCATCCGATATGCCCATTCCGAATGTGTCGATCCTGTATCAACAGTTCGACCAACTTCCCTTTCCTAGGGAGTAACAACGGGTGGCGAGCCGCATAAGGCAGGTTGGCATTCCGCAGCCGACCTCCTACCCTCAGCAATCCTTGAGGGTCAATAAACGGGTTGAGCCGAGCCACAGCTCCCTTCAGTTGGACGCGTCCGCGTCTCAGAATGTCCAATTCGGACTTAAAGTGCACCGTCTGCACGTTCCGTACCAATGCGAACAACGCATGGTTCCGTTCCCGTGGTGTCAGGACCTGTGTCCGCACTCGTTGCGCCTCAGAATTCCGACAATTCCGCGCAAATTGGCAGATCCAGGCGGTCACATTGACCAGCTTGTCGAGCGAGCTGTACCGTTCCAGCAGGCTGAACTCCTCTTCCGGCTCTGGTTGCGTCGTACAGACACCGACTGTCAAGGCACCGTTCGCCGAGGTAACGCGTGGACTCATTGGCCAATCCGATTCGGCTTGAGTCAACCATTTTGGACTCCACCACAAGGGATGTCCAACTAACTCCGGAGCGTGACACCCACGAGACGCACAGTCTGCTGGGTTCATTTCCCCTGGAACATGTCTCCAGATTAAGGGAACCTCCGAATTCAAAATCTGCGAAACCCGATTCGCCACAAAAATCTCCAGCTTGTGAACTGAAGCCTTCAGCCAGCATAACACGATCTGGCTATCCGTCCAAGCGTAGACCGTATCTTCCAACGCTATTGACCCACGAAGAACCGTCATCGTGTGGTTGAGCAGACGAGTCAGGAGAGCCGCTCCCGAAAGCTCTAACTTGGGAATGGTCAGGCGAGTGCGCAACAGTGCAACCTTGCTCTTGACCATGACCAACCGCACATCAACCTCCCCCTAGGAGTCGACCGTACGCAGATACACCGCAGCTCCGTAGCCCTTCTCCGAGGCATCGCAAAACCCATGCAGGGTGGCGGTGTATCGTTTGGTGGGGACCAACCTCCGTGGCAGTGAAATTCGATTGATGCCAGGGAGGGTCGAAAAGAACGAGTCCCACTCTGAGCTCAATGACCCGCCGATCGGGTCATCCCATTTCAGCTCAGCAGACCACAATTGCTGCATAAAACACTTGAGCTGAAATGTTACCGGGGTGATCCACCCGTTTGGATCAAATGTCCTAGCCACCGTTGAAAGGACGTTCCGTTTCGTCCAGACCTTCGGGGAGTCCAACTCGACCCGATACGAAAACATGTCTGACACCGGCTGGTACTGGACGCCTAATACCGACAACATATTTGGATTTTCCAAATTTTCAAAAATGTGGGGATCCTGCTGGTAGTCATCCGGAAGACCAGTCAGTAACTCTGGAGAGTTCGACATCCATTTCCGGAGCTCGTAACCTCCACCCCGTAAGAGCTCAACTAGCTCGTCCCGTCGAGCGAGCGCCTCCTCTACTGAATCTGCACCGGTACAGATATCGTCCACGTAGAGATCCTGCTCCAGGATCGCTGCTCCTCTAGGGAAGTTTAACCGTTCTCGATCCGCTAACTCCCGCAGAGTGCGAATCGCCAAATAAGGACTAGACCGTAGCCCGTACGTGTTGGCGTTCAGCTCGTACACCCTGATGGGCTGATCTGGGCTCTCTCGCCATAGTATCAGCTGATACCGTCTATCGTCAGGGTGAATGACCGTCTGTCTAAACATCATCCGGATGTCAGCTACAAACACAACATTGTGTCGACGGAACCGTGTGATCATCCGCGATGTCATGGTTCAACTTCGGCCCTGAATGCAAACACTGGTTCAGGTTCATGCCGTTAGATGTTGATGCCGATCCATCGAACACTACCCGTATTTTGCCCTCCGGGGTCCTCAAGACCGCGTGATGGGGCAGGAAGCAGTTATTGTAACTTATAACGGTACTGTAATCATGTATAGCGATAAAGCTAAAAACCTGGGTGTCATCTTTGATAATCAATTGTCCTGGTCAATGCATGTTAATGAGGTCAGCAGGCGAGTTTACACAACTTTTCATTCCCTCAGGAGACTTCAGAACTTTCTTCCTCGCCAGACCAAAATAACTCTCGCTCAGTCCCTTCTTCTCCCCCTCATTGATTATGCTGATGTTTGCTGGGTGAGCGCAAATGAAGAACAACTGAACAAACTCGAACGACTTCAAAATCTCGGGATTCGGTTCATCTTCGGACTGCGCAAGTATGACCACGTATCTCAGCATCGCAGGAAGCTGAAGTGGCTACCGATTCGGCTTCGACGGGACTCTCATATCCTGTGTTTCCTTTATAATATTTTGTGGAACCCTCGTTACCCTAACTTCCTACGTGATCGCTTCGAATTTCTTTCTTCAAGCAGGCCTCGGAGAACTTATATGGCGTCTACGCTCAAAGCTCCAGATCGCTCCACTGCAGCCTACGAGCAGGGGTTCAGAATCCGAGCCGTACGACTGTGGAATGATCTTCCTTGCACTATTAGGGACAGTCGATCTCTAAATATATTCAAAAACCGGCTAAAGAAGCACTATCTCTCCCTTTCCAGTTAGATAATATATATATATATTTGTATGTATTATTTTATTATACGGTTTATTCATATTTTTACGTTGTATTTAAGTAATTGTGTATGCAGTCTATTTTTAGCAATTAGGGTTATCAGTATAATACATACTGTTTGTAGTTTATATTAGTCGTAGTATTTATAGAGTTTTATTGTACGCGCAGGTCTTCCCCCGCTCAACCATCACCTCTCCTACCATCTTGGTTTGCTGGAAGAAATCTCTTTTGAGAGATAAGCTCGCCTTTGTACATGTTTTTTTTCTATTATAAGTTATCTGTATGACTGTTTTGTGTAGTACAATAAAGAAAATTACGAAGCAGTGGTCTTCACGCTTCCAGTCGATACCCGAAACCGACATGTGGCCGAGCGACTCGTATTCCCGCATGAAGTCGACGTACTTCTGCCGGAAAATCTCGTCACGCTTCATGCGTCGTTCCATCGACAGAAGCCGCGTCTCGGCTGCATGGTGTGAACTGCCCAGCGGCGGGCGATCACTCCGAAATGGAAGACGTGTGAGAAATCGACCTGACCGAAGGCGACCAGTATTGTTCCGATAAAACTGTTCACACTCTTCTTCAACCGGGTCCAACCGGCGGACCGTAGGTGGTTCCTCCACCTCCCAAAACTTCTGTATCACCTCCGAGAGTACAGAACCGAATAAGGGACTACGAGTCGATAGGCGTGGGGCAGCCGGCATGACCGGACCCATTACCGCATGGCCCAGTCTGGTGTTGACCGAAACCAGACCAGTCGCCTGCAACACGTGGACACCTGGCACTACAACAGGTATCCCAAGGCATCGACACCCAATAAAATGTCTACTGGGCCCGGAATATCGAACTCCGGGTCAGCCAGTGACAACCCAGCGACCAACTGTCGCACCGAGGGCGACAACCGTACGTGAGGGTGTGAGCCCATCACATTAGGCATGACTAATGCCGTGACCGTCAGATTCACCAATGAATCCACCCGTGACGAGAGAGTAATCCGACATACTCCCTTAACGGAACCGACTTCCGTGTTCCCAATTCCCCGAATGGAATGTGGATACTCCCTTACCGAAATGCCCAACCGTCTTACAAGGTTGCACGAAACTAAGCACCCCTGGGCCCCCGAGTCCAATAGTGCTCGTGCCACACAAGATTTGCCGTCCGAACTCCACGCTATCACCGAGGCGGTGGGGAGCATGACCGTCTGTGGAGTGGCGGCACCCTGTAAGTGGGCGGCGTGTCCCTAGCGGGAACCTCCGCGGGATCCGAACCCGCTGGGACCCCCGTCGGCCTGGTAACTCGGCTGCTGATATGCCACTGGTGGCATATCAGACCGTATGTACATCAGGGGGTCCCAACCCGCATAATAGGCCCCTCGCTGTCCCGGTATCCGACCATACCGGACTGTGTACGGTGTGCCCGGTGGCCACCGTGGATTGAGGGGGGAGAGCGGATCCAACCTGGGGCGCTCTAGGAATGGGGGCGACATCCGACTGTTCGCCTCCCTGTTCGCCTCCCAGAGCGACGGGCAGGGTGGCGCAGAAGGTGGTGGGCTCCCAGCCTTCGTGCCACTCATAGGTGCCATCTGACACCCGCCCGTAACACGCGGTGAGCCAGCGGCCCGAAGTCCTCGCTGACCCTGGACAGCGGCGACCAAACCCCGGCTATCCCGCCTGTTACCCCCCGCGCTGCCCCCTTCCCCTCGGGGGGGGTCCCGTCCGCGGGTACCCCAGTCACCCCGTTGGTGACTCCCGTTGCCCGGAGGGGGACTGGGTCCGGCCCTGGTTGGGCCCTGTGACCGACCAACCTGAGTCCGGCCCTGGTGACCGTCCGAAGGGCCTGACCGGTTCAGGCACAACACGATGTGGTGCTTGCCACCGCAGCACTCACAGGGGGACGCGCGTGAGCACTCGCTCAGCGGGTGCGGCCCCAAACAACCGAAACACAATCGGTGGCGGAAGACCACCTTCCTGCGGGCAGCCACACCGAGCGACTTAAAGTTGGCGCAACTGGTCACTTCATGACCGGCACTGTCGCAGTGCACACAGCCGTCACCCGACGGCGCGGCACTCAAAACGCCAAATTGTTTTGACCGCCCACCCCCCCGTGGGGTTGGGGGGCGCGGCCCCTCCCGCATCCGCGCGGGTTGGCGCTGCACACTGGCCTCCGAATCCAATGTGTCGCATCGCCTGCATTCACCCTCCAAAAAATCCGTTAATTGGACGAGCGTGGGCAGTTCCGAGCTACTGCCCCCATGCAGCTGTTCAAACCGACTTTGAACAGCTGCAGGCAACCGTGACAAAACCATATATAACACGATATATGACCATTGGTCTACCGGCAGACCAAGGTTCTGAAGGGCCTTAGTGGCCACCAGCACAGGGTTGAGCACCTGTACCCGGATGTCAACATCCCGGGTTACTCTTGGGATGCTAAACAGCTTCCCCAGCTGCGCATCAACCAACCGCCGTTTGTGTTGGTAGCGGTTAAACAATATGGCCCGGGCAATCTCATAATTGCCCGCCGTGACCGTTAGGTGACCGACCAACTCCTTCGGTTCACCCCGCAGTGCCATCAATAGTTGGGCCAACTTGTAGGCGTTGTCCAGGTTGTCCCGACCGTGGACCAGACTATCGAATAAATTGATGAATGCCGGCCACTCATCAATTGCCCCACCGAAGGCCGGAATCTCCAGGTGTGGCAGCCGTCCAACAACACCCTTAGGGGGCGGGTCTCCGCTACCCTCCCCGCGGTCATCCCGACGCGACCGCTTAATTTTTTCGACGCGACGCTCGATGTCGCCCAAGCACTCCATCGCTTGGTCAGCATCCGCGCAGAGCTGCTTCACTGCAGCCACCGAGGCCTCATCCGTAAGCCCGAGGGCTTCAGCCTCCGCAGCCAGCCGACACACCTTCCCGACGCGTGTCATTGCGTCCTCCACACGCTTGAGCAGGACATCGTCCATGTCAGGTCGCTCCACATACTTGTGAGTATGGACGAGCCATCTCATCTCCTCACGGACACCATACCGCAGTACCGTCAAGGGCGAAGGTGCCATGGTTACCGATTCAATTGTTTCTGGTCCTATGCTTCACTACCGAACTAAGCACAGCCAGAGACCAGCACTTGCCCGTCAGCGCTGGGCACAGAAATTAAAACTAAGTTGTAAAAACCAAGGCAACCACTAAAACAATTAAATCCTAAACAATATTTAATATCGTCGCCCTGTGGACATACACCTTATAAATATACACTCTAAATCAATTAGAGAATGCCAACATAAAACACAATACAAAAATAACCCACAAAACTTGATTATGAAAACAATATAAAATAATAAGCTGTGACCTTCTAGAAGTGGCCCCTCCGATATGACCCACACTTCTACTGAGGTCAGCAAAATCAGCTTAATACCCCTTAAATAGCCTGACCCTGCTCTGTAAACCGAAATAACACTGCAGTACTATAGAACCCGACGTTCTACCGCAAGTAATACAATCTAGTTACTTCGCAGAATGACTGTTCAATCTTTTATGCGCACAAACAGTAGTTTCCGACTACAAATTTATAATAATTGTTAACTAAATTGACACTTATACTTTCACTAACCGAAATGAACTTTAATTGTGGTACCGACCACAGACTCATTGCCAACTTGCCAATCTGAGATATTGTTTTCTCCCAACTACAATGTGGCAAAAAAAACAACCCTACAACCGTGAATCGATGATTTCCCACTAGGAAACCGCGCCTGCTACCAAAATGATTAATTCCACGCCTCAACCGAACGGCGTGGAATCTTGAGGGGGTGGGTTTTTGCCAGCACGGGAGAGAAAATCTTGATTGTTACCTTACCTTGTCGTCGCAGACCGGAGATCGAAAGCTCGATTCGAGGCAGGAATGCGGGATAGGAGCACAAGTTTGGGATAGGAGAGGAACCGAACCTTGCCGACACGAGGAGTCGCCGTCCGCATAAAGACGTCTATAACATATCGATGGACCTCCTACATCTCGGTGCTGTTCCCCTTGCACCACTACTTTCCGACGTCTACAATAAGTGCATAAAAGAAGGCGCATACCCGGAAAATTTAAAAATTACCAAAATCTCCCCAATCTTCAAAGGAAAGGGGAAAAGGGAGCTACTACAGACCCGTAGCGGTCATACCAGCTGTAGCAAAGGTGTTTGAGAACGGCCTTAGCTCGCGACTAATCAACTATTTATCGTCGACGTCCGCACTCACCGACCGTCAGTACGCCAACCGCGCAGGCCGCTCGACAACCGCGCTCGCGCGCGAGGTGACGCGACGTTTAGTGAGTGCTCGCGAACAGAAACTCCAGGTCGCTGTGCTGTTCTGTGACTTGTCCAAGGCGTTCGATGTTGCAGACCACGCCGTGCTCGCCGCGAAGCTGCACCACTACGGCATAGCTGGCGCCCCCCACTCGCTGTTGACCGACTTTATGGTCGGAAGATCACAGATCGTGGCAGGCGATGGAGGTAGCGTCAGATCTGATGCCATCCATTCATCGATGGGGATGGCCCAGGGCTCCTCCCTGTCGAACATACTCTTCTCGTTGCTCCTTAATGACCTCCCACAAGCTATCAACACCGCGGAGGTACTCATGTACGCAGATGACGTCGCGGCATTAGTGAGCGCCCCCAGCATTACCCGACTGGAGCAACGATTGAACGACACTGCGACAGCCCTGTACGACTGGTTCAGCAGGAACGGCCTGGCCTTAAATCTGAAAAAGACTCAATTCATCCACTTTTACTTTGGCGGCCGCCAGCCTAGAGCATTGTCGACCTCGGTGGATGGAGTCTTGATCGATCAAGTCCAGGTCACCACGTTCCTCGGCTTCGAGCTGGACAGAGCACTATCCTGGGCCCACCACATTCACAAGATATGCGGGCGCCTCGGAGCTGCGTGCTTCGCGCTCAGTCGCCTAGCCTGGACCGTACCCACCGATGTAGTACGCTCGTGCTACTTTGCGACTGTGCACTCCTTACTGCAATACGGCACCGAGCTATGGGGACGCGCTGCCGACTGGGAGCGCGTGTTCAGAATGCAAAAAAGGGCCGTAAGGATAATAGCACGAGTGCCGCGGGATACGCACGCCAGACCGCACTTCAAGAGCTCGGTATCATTACGCTACCATCCATACTGATCTTCCAGATCGCGGTGTACGTGAGGGAAAACCTCAACTCGTTCCGAACGCACGCGGACGTCCACAGATACAGCACACGCAACGCGGCCGCCAACAAACTCGTCCCAGTAGCCCACTCATTGATGACGGCCGCAAAACAAACTCAGGTCGCAGGACCAACTGTGTTCAATAAACTGCCGGAGAACATCACCTCCGCCCCAAATATCAATATTTTTAAATATAGACTAAAACGCTGGCTTGTCGAGCAAACGTTCTACAGCTATAATGACTTCATTACGCCGCAAAGCGTATAACTCGCTAGATTCCTATAGGTACTTGTTTTGACATAGAGATTAAATAAAATCTATGATTTTGATATTATAATTTGACATTTGAACTTCATTAATTGACATCATCATTTTATTTTTTCTTTTGACATTGTGTAGTTTTATTAATGTGACATTTCACTGTGTTGTTGCTATTTTATAATTAATACAATTGTATTGTACCTGTTATTGACATGTAATGAAATTTATGAATAAACATCTTATATCTTATATATTTCTCAAATACCTTACTAAATACATTGAGGATGGATATTGGTCTATAATGTTCAATATTATTTTTCGGATACGAGCCTTCTTTTAGCGATCTGTTGAATAGGATGCACAGAGGAAACGTAATTGTTTCGCACACCGAACTATGAAATATGTTGGGATCATGTCACTGCATGCACCACCATTGATATCGAGCGACTTAAGTAATTTAAGTATAGAGTCAGGATGTAACTGAATGGTACTGATATTGTTGTTATCGTCACAAAAAGGTGGAGCCAAAGGTAGATTGGGATTGGATAATGCTGGTTGACTGAAAAAAATGAGCTGGCATTGGAAAAGAGCAAGTAGGCTAGCCCCCTGTCACGCAAAATGGAGTATTGAATAACTGGCTCAAAGTGGGCACAATTATGCCTCTGCCACCCTTTATGGGAAAGGGCGTGACGCTATGTGAGCATGTATGTGGCAGGATCACACTCCTAAGCATAAATTTTATTAATCATATTATCAATCAACCTTTTGAACGCTTCGGCAAAATTGGGCTCTCTAAGCATACGCCTCTCTAGACTCAAAAAGCGTAAAAGAGCTTGAGGATAACTGTTGGGAACAGAGTAAATGGTATCAAGCCATGGAAGTCTTACTTAACTTAAAATCTCAACAGCTCGTGCATCCAGCTTACTATGCTATGTAGGTTCTCACGCTTAGTAAATGCAAGGCATACATTGATTGAGTACAATTTGAACTAAATCTTTACGAGAAGTTCTAAACGCTCATTTTAAGTTTGTTGAATGTTGTCAAGTTGACATATCGTCACCAATTTTTATTACGAAAATAGAACTTCACTACGAGGCTGTTTATTGATGTAATAATAAAACAAGCAGAAAGACAGACGATTAAATTGAAGTAACAGCAGTTAGACTGTTTATTAAATTGATAAATGATGATCATTGAATTGATGTTAAAATAAAATTCGCAAATAGACTCATCATTGAATTGATGTTAGGGTAAAATAAGCAGAAAGACAGACCATTAAATAGACGTAACAGTAAAACAGTAAAATAATCAGTTAGACTGAACATGAAATTGATGTAAAAGTAAAATAAGAAGTAAGACTGATCATTAAATTGATGTCACGGTAAACTAAGCAGTAACACTGTTCATTAATTGATGTAACAATGAAATAAGCAGTAAGTCGACTGATTATTAAATTGATGTAACATAAAAAAGCAGTATTACTGACCATTAAATGTATGTTATATAAAATAACCACAAAGAGACTGATCATTAAATTGATAACTAATAATGGTGGTCACCGAAGCAGCAATAGCTGTACATTCAATTGGAAAATTGGTTTAAATGATAACGATTTTAAAGTGACCATTAAATTGATAAGTAATAATGGTGGTCACCGTAGCAGCAACAGCTGTCTATTCCATTGGAAAATTGGTTTATAGGATAGCAGTTTTAAAACGATAATTAAATCGATAACAAATAATGTTGGTCGCCGTAGCAGCAGCAGTTGTGCATTCAATTGAAAAATTGGTTTTAAGGAAAGCAGTTATAAACAGATCATTAAATTGATAACTAATAATGTTGTTCACCGTAACAGCCGTTGATACATATGTCAAAACACTATCTCTGGTATCTGTATGCTCGCATCGGACAAGACGCTATAAAGAAATACAGGAAAAAGGGAATTATAGGAACAAACCTCCTTCACAATATTGCACACAAATATTTTAAAAGTTACATCAAAAGAAAATGCATGTACAAGGGCGAGCTTGTCTCTAAAAAGAGATTTCTTTCAGCAAAACAAGGCATTACAGGAATTGCTATCAAAAAAGGGTAGGCAGTGCACAATAATTACTATAACTAAAATGCCTAGGAATAAATTAAAATATCTGTAAAATACAGATAGCAAATACGAAATAATTACCGATATATACATAAACCTTACATATAATAAAATAAATACAATAACTTTTACGAAAGAGACATGTAGAGCTCTTTGATATGTTTCTTAAAAGAAAAAAGAGTCGGACTGTCTCTTATAGTGCAAAGAGGTGCGTTCCAGAGTCGGACCGCCCGCAACCTGAAAGAGCGTTTATACGCAGCGCTGCTATGCCGCGGAGTAACTAAAACTGAATAATTAAATATCATCGGAGAACTGCTCATGGCAAACTTAAAAGTAGAAAGACGAAAATTCTTATAAGAGACCCCATAAACAACCAGTGAATTGGACGTAGTTCCAATACGAACCGTAAACGAAATCAAATATCTCGGCACATATATTACGGCAGGACATAGGACACAATAAAAAAGAGGTGCCGGCAAGCCATATGCAATTCCAAGGCCCTAATGCATTTTATAAAGAAATCCAACATAGACTGAAATATAGTGAGCCTGATTTACAAAATGGTCATTGCACTGTTTATAAAATTCGGACAAAAAGCGGCAACCCTCACTAAAGCAAACAGTTGACAGTCAGTATATGAACGCCTGATCCTCAGAGACATGTTTGAGAACGCCAGAAGCTATCCAAGATACCACAAAATTCATGACTGACTACAGGGCAAAACGATAACCAAACGAATCAAAAACCACCGGATATGTTACTATACATATTCTGCGACGCCCACAACAGCACTTACTACACGCTCCATTCAAATACGAAGCAAGGAAGAAGAAAGTCGGCCGACTTATATACACCTGGAAAGATTTCCTTAAGCATGACATAAAATACTACGGTGAAGAACACAGTTACTGGACAGAATCATCACACAACAGGGACGAAGTCAGGATGGCCTAGAGGCAAATATACCGTATCCCAGAAACAGACAGCAAAAGCGAAACTGGGAACTTACCGGATAACCCAAACGAACACGACTCAGGAAACTCAACTATTAACAATAACTGAAAATAGAAGGAAAACAAGAACTTGAAGAAAACAACAGCTGCTCTCCAAATCCCACATCCTCCCCATTCCACATATCCTATATTGGCTTCAGGCTGAAGAGTCGGTCGATTGAATTCACTATCCTTCCCTTCCTACAGAGCAGGTCATTCCGCCCCCCCTCAAAACTTGTGCCCTCTGGTATGCCGGCCGAAAGACCGGAACAGGTTTAGAACCCTGGCTGGAGAAGCACCATTCATTCATTCATTCATTCATTCACCGTAACAGCCGTTCATTCAATTGGAAAATTGATTTAAAGGGAAAGCAGTTGTTAACTGATGATTAAATTGATAACTAATAATTTTGGTTGGAATCCATTCATTGGAAAAAAGATTTTTTAATATTGAAACAGTAAACTGATCATTTGATATCAAAACGGTAAAAGCAGTACGAGCTGATGTCTATTTAGTGTCTAGACAGCAGATTGAATATAATGATCTGAATAATTAAATTGATTGGTTACCGATACAGGCGCCAAATCAGCCCCCTTATTTAGAAGATCAAATTGACTGAAATATACTACGAAACGTCAATACTGCGTTGTAATTGCTGTGGACTTTGGTTAAAAAGAGGCCAGTGGCCCAATTCTGTATCGGAGATTGCATTGAAGTGCATTGAAGGGCGCAAAACGCCGCATTTGACAGCCAGTCTCCAAACAAAATAGGTGCCGCCGACAAGCCAAACACGGCATTCCGCGCCCCTCGGAGAGGTCGCGATTCGATCGCGATGCAATCCCCAGTACAGAATTTGGCCCCGGTTCACATGATGAAAACGTCTACATCAATGACGTTTGACTTGAAATTTGACTGCGAGGGGCACCTTAGCTCCTTGGGTACAAGAAATGCGTTGGAAGCGCGCTCTTTTAATTTAATTGGATGGTTCTGGCACCGAGAACAAAAAAGTGCAATTATATTACATTTCTGTGGATTAGATCTACAGGAGGTGTATAATGAACTTAGGGCCTATATATTAGGATTTGATCCTGAAGAAGGTTTAGTTGTGATATCAGTGGCTTTATCTAAATTGGATGCTTACGTAGCCCGAAACAGAGCAAATTAAACGACAATGGATATTCCGCTTGATGTCACAAGAGGTGGACGAGAAGTTCTTATTTGACTTGAACAGAAAAATTATAGTTTCATTTCTTGTTTGCACACCAACAACATACAGAAATGAAATTATAAACGTATAAATAAAGGCGAGCTTATCTCTACGAAGATCGCTTTCAGCAAATACTGCTGCGATAACATAGTTTAATTGTTGATCTGGTGTACAACATAAAACATACTTCACCTAAAACTTATAGAATATGTAACCCTAATTAATATAAACTACATACACGAGTACTTACAAAAATACATTATAATGAATCCGATATATATCTGCGCTCGTGACTATAAGGTACATTCTAATTTTTGAGCGGCATACATAATATTATAATAAACTTAGATAAAAACAGATACTTAATACAGGTACTTACCTAAATAAATTCAAAACATTTTAATTCTGAGGAGAAACGTAGTGCCTTTTACGCGACTTTTAAAGGAATTGAGAGTTGGACTGTCCCTGATGACGGGCGCTGGGGAGGGCATTCCACATCTGAATAGCTTGGATTCTAAACCCGTGCTGATTGGACGCGGTGTTATGCCGTGGATTTGTGAGCATGGTGATCGAACTAAGCCGATAGTAAGCTCAATAAGGTTTGTGTTATGGGTACCAGACGACAATATATTTAAAAGAGATAAATACTTATGTAAATAAATATAAAACATCCAAGACTAAGAAGCAAATATTCATGGTCATCACAAAAATCTTTGCCCTTACCGGGATTTGAATCTAGGACCGTCAGACTCGTAGGCCCTGACTAGCCGCTAGGCCGAACGGGTCGTCAAGATCTCCGATGCCTTGCAGAAAGCTTGGATAGTAAGGATTCTTTAGAATGTTGTACAGGAAATTGATGATTTAAGAATCCCGGCGCAGTTAGATCGGCAACCACTTGAACCCCTTGCGATGCTGTGGTTTGTAGTATTTGCGCAGCTTGAAGATGAACCGAATTCCAAGATTTTGTAGTCGTTCGAGTTTATTCAGTAGTTCTTCATTAGTAGGGCTTGTCGGCGACCGCGTAAGGCGACGAAGAGGTAGACGCGCGGGGGGACCATTCAGCATCAACAAAACTGGCGACCGTGACAGGACTACCTAAGAAACTAAGATTAGAATATATGGTGGAAGTCGTTACTCAACGGACATAGTTCAAACTTCGCTTCACATCGCATCAGAAATACTGGCTGGAACAAAGAGTTGTGTGAATCAGTGGCACTTCACGGCGATATCACAATATCCAGGGGAGTAGCTCTGTCCTTTATCCTTTATTTCCTAAACCAACTTCAATTGGTTTTGAGACGAGTTAGATTGCAAGTGTGTAATACTAGTATTTTTTGTGTGCATATTGATGGCGCGTAAGACTAGGACACAATTATTAGTTTTTACGAACACCGGGGTGCTTATATATGTATGTGGCGTTAATTCAGTGTATGTCACTAAATCTTAATTTAAAATAGTTAAATTTAGTACATCAATATTTATTACTGAATGTTATTTATCAATCGCAATCCGTGATGCAAAATTTACATTAGCATGTTTATAATAATAAAATCAATAATTACAAATAATAAAATCAATGTTAATAATCTAATCTTAATATTAATCCTAATAATCAAATCTTAATACTAATCTTAATAATCTAATTAAATATTGTTAATAATAATTTAATAATAGTAATTTTTAAGTGGGTAATGCATCCACTTATGTTGAATCATAAATGACACTTTGCATTATATAAACTTTAATATATTTTGTACGTTGAAGCGGACAAGCGCACCGTTTTTTATTAGTAGATAGGAGCGCGCACTGCAGCCGCCTACGTCACGGTATAACCTGTCGGCGCGCTCGCCTCCTCCGGAGTTGGTGTGCGCGGCCGCCGCCGGACAGTGAGCTTGATGATACGACGCGAGACGCATGTCGCTCTGTTCCGCCGCTTTTGCTTACGCTCCGCTATCGAAATTACTTATGCGCCTAATATCAACCGCTGTGCTTGTTCCTTCTCTTTCCATTTCTCCTTCTAAGACTGTGCTTGACTATATGTACTGTGTGCTATACGTCGCTTTAAAATAAACTGTTAAACAGTGTTCTTGTTTACATTCACCGCGACCCGCACTATACTCAAGTAAGTGTTGCGTAGGCACCAGCCTACCAAAGTGGTGACCCCGAACTGTGCACGACGATATGGAAGCCAAAGGAACATCTAAACAGGTGAATAATGATGGCGCTGCGCAGAATGGCGCAGAATTGTGTAAAGTGGGTGTGCGGATACCCCCATTCTATAAAGAAAAACCAGCACTATGGTTTGCCCAGCTGGAAGCCCAATTTACGCTGTCCAATATTACTGCGGACACTACAAAATTTTACTACACCATGGCCCAGCTGGATCCTCAATATGCGTCGGAAGTGGAGGACATAATAACAAACCCACCAGCTACAAATAAATACGACAAGCTCAAAACCGAGCTGGTGAAGCGGTTGTCAGCCACACGGGAGCGAGATATCCAGCAGCTCTTGTCACACGAGGAGTTAGGGGACAGGAAACCTTCCCAGTTACTACGCCGCATGCAGCACTTAGCCGGCCCTGGGGTACCCGAGGATCTCATGCGTACGATGTGGACCAACAGGCTTCCCCAGAACATCCAGGTCATCCTCGCTTCACAAACGAAGTGTACTTTGGAAGAATTGGCGGAATTGGCGGACAAGGTGCATGATGCCATTGCTTCTGCTCCACAAGTCGCGGCGGTACAACCAGCTGTAGCTCCTCCAACGGACCCGCTGGTCTTCCAGATCGCGGCACTCAGCAAGCAGATGGAGGCTTTGACCACCAGAATGGACAGAATGTCCCGGGAGCCCCGCCAATCACGACCGACGACGAGTAACCGAAGCCGAAGCCAAAGCCGAAGCCGACATCGCCAGAACTCGACGAGGTCAAACTCCAACTACCGCAAATTTCCCACCTGCTGGTACCATCACAAGTTTGGAAGCCAGGCACGGCGCTGTGTGAAACCGTGTGACTATACAGCGGGAAATGCATAGGGCAGTCGATGAAGGCGACTGGCGGCTGTCCGAATTCCGGTCGCTTATTTGTTATGGACTCTAAATCAAAAATACAATTTTTAGTAGATACCGGAAGTGATTTGTGTGTGTTTCCCCGTAATTTATTAAAAGAACGGAGAAATAAAACGAACTATACTTTGTGTGCAGCTAACGGTACAATTATTAATACTTACGGGTATGCACACTTAGTTCTTAACATAGGATTGCGCCGCGACTTTGCTTGGCGATTTGTTGTAGCGGATGTCACTAGGGCAATAATAGGTGTAGATTTTCTCGCTCATTATAATCTTTTAGTTGATTGCAGGAACCATCGCCTTACTGACAATAATACAAGTGTTCGATTCCAAATCGATATTCGATCGATGGTTTCGGAACGGCCATTTTGAATTTGACGTTGCTGCCAACCTTGCAGTTTTTTGACAACTGACAGACGAAAAGCCCTCGCAATGTAACGCGTATTGATTAGGGATTGAAATTAAATCGCAAGCCATCTGGATTGTATTCGGGTTCCCCTCAGGATTGTCTATATAGCTGAGTGTGTTGTGGTTCCCCGAACCAGATAAAGTTCGCATTTACGTGGCCGATTGGTTTTCCCACGTAACATAACCTGTGTTGGAACACTGTGCTCGTCGAAGCTGGCCTGCCAGTCATACCTGGTTGGCTGAAGAACCTGTCTACCAAGAAGAGCCTAGGGTGCACCCGGGCCTTGCAGAGAGACAGGAGGTTGACGGGACCGAAGCACAGACCAGGTTAGATCGACTCCATAAGTATTAGCTCGGTGAATCGCCGACGTTCACACTTCTTGGCATCTGATCGCTACGCTACCTCGTAGCTGATGGGCCCCTGCGAGGTCATTAGGTGCCGAGAATCCTGAACATTTTGGTAGCAAGAGCGTGGTTTCCTGAGATTTGCAGCCGTCAAGGGCTCCAGGAACCCACGATTTGGGACTATCAATCTGTAGGTATAGGCGGTTATTAGCTAACTTGGTGTTGTTCCTGTATCCACATAGATTGGTAGTATTGTAAGCTATAAGTCTATTGCTGGTAGTAGACAGACAGATATTACAGTTTTCCCTAAATGACCAGTTGTACTGAGATGTGACTCAGAATAGTAGGTACTCAACTTAGGTACATTGTAGGTGAATTGAAATTTGCATTGAAGTACCAGTTAGTCAATCTATTAGTGGTCTAGTAATGCTAATGAATGTTTGGTTAACATAGGTAGTTACATCTATTGATAGCAGGCTATTACATTGTTTTCAGTTTATAGCAATTTATAACTTGAACTAATATTGACTATCTGTGTGTGTTATAATGATACAGGGAAACTAAATTGTTATTTACAGAATTTATATAGATATAAAACTCGGTTCCTATTGTTTAAGGAAAATAACATTGTTTAAGTTGTGGTTTAGGGTTCCCTCGTTTGGGTTATAGACTGGAGGGTCCAATAAAATTGAGTTACTGCAAATTGTGAGTAAGTATCGTTCCGATCATGTCGTTATCTGAAATCCAGAAGGGTGTTTCTAAGGAACTCAGATGGTTTTCCCCCGCACACGGTCTGATAGACCGTTTAGATAGGCATGATGTGGTATTGGAGCGGTCTATGGACGTTAAGGAACGTTACAACAGGGTGCTCGAATTGTCCGCGCAGGCGGAATCAGTTGATGGTTGCGCACCTGACAGGCTGTCACGGTTGCTAGGGAATGTCGACCAATGTATGGAGATGGCAGCTGCTATCACGCAGAAGGCTGCGGACATACGTAGACAGCGCGAGTCCAGCCATGGTGGTGACATTGAAGCACCTCTGCCGCATCAGGGATCGGGGACCAGGTTACCCGTTATAACTATGCCTACCTTTGACGGCGTGTCCGGAGAATGGATGAGCTTCATCAATCTGTTCGACAGTTTGGTGCACTTGCGATCGGACATTACCAAGTCTGTCAAGATGGCTCAGCTGGTGGCAGCATTGAGGGGTGAGCCTAGGGAGCTGGTCGCTCATTTGACAGCTACGGAGGGTAACTATGAAACGGCCAGACAATTGTTGGTCAGACGTTACCATAACAAACGGAGGTTGGCCGATGCCCAACTGAACCGTTTGTTTAGTATCCCGGTTGTGAACAAGGTCGGGGCCATACAGACGGAGGTTTTGAACCCGTTGTTGTCCGTCACCAAGGCCCTAGAGAATCTTGGACTTCCGGTTGGTGAATGGTCGTACCTACTGCTGCACATTGTACTTTCCCGCCTACCCGCTGACGTGCAGACTCGTTTCGAACAGTCTCACGGGAGGTCGGCCGAGGACCTGCCCGCCTTCTCCGACTTGGTCGGATTTTTGGAAGAGGAGGCTCGACGGGCAGAGAATTTGGGGTTGACGGTCACCCATCCTTCGGAGCCACAGAGAGCTGCCGGGAGCGCTGTGAGTAGGGGCCCTCCGACGAGGAAGGACCGCACCAACCGGCAGTCGTATGGGACTGTGAGTGCATTGACCCCACATAGTGAGACCTGCCCATGTTGTAGGCAGATTGGCCATGCTGTGGCCAATTGCAATAAGTTCGGGGAACTTAGGGTTGAGGGACGGCGCCGGATGGCCAAGCAGCGGAGCTGGTGTTTCCTGTGCCTCGGGCCACACATGGCTAGGTACTGCACGCGCACAAAAATGTGCGGATATTGTGGTGGGGCCCACAACAATCTGTTGTGCATGAACCGGTCCGGCCAACAGCCTCCACAGGGCCGTATCCAGGGTGATACGGCATGGGGCCCTGAGAATTCGTTTGCGACTCGGAGCGCAACTCAGGGGCCAACGTCCCCACGTGCACAGGGCAGTACTAGGGTGCAGGGCCGCACTCAGGGTCATCACATGGGGGGCCCTGAGTTTTCGGTTGCGACTCAGCATCCGACTCAGCGGGCAATGGGGCCACAAGCGCGCAGCCACCCAGGGGTGCAGGGCCGCACTCAGGGTCATCACATGGGGGGCCCTGAGTTTTCGGTTGCGACTCAGCATCCGACTCAGCGGGCAATGGGGCCACAAGCGCGCAGCCACCCAGGGGTGCAGGGCCGCACTCAGGGTCATCACATGGGGGGCCCTGAGTTTTCGGTTGCGACTCAGCATCCGACTCAGCGGGACATTGGGTATGTTGAGCAGGCCGTAACGGGCGGGTGGCATGGGACACCTTCGAGCTATGCGGATGCGGTTCGGACGCCGCCTCAGTTGTCGCCCCGCTCGTCGCCTCGTCCTCGTCGGTCGCATGTGATGTCCCCCCCGCTCATGGAGCGGCCACGGTTGAATTCACGCCCACCCCCCTTCGGGGGGCGTCGTAGGGTGGCAATGGAACCGGCGCGTGGGCCATTTGTACAATGGGACCCTCTGGCGTATAGCTGCCTACCTGATCGGTTACAGGCACAGTGGGGCCCCGGGGGTCCTCGCTAGGAATTTGCGGCCCAACCATTGGTTGCCCCCCAACCGGAGACGGTGGTGTTACCGATCGCCTCTGTGCTTGTTTGGGATTTGGCGGGCAACCCAACATACGTTCGCGCCCTATTAGATTCTGGAGCTCAGGGCTGCATTGTATCGAACGATTTAGCAAAATGGTTGGGCCTCAAGGTAAATAGGTATAATAAATCAATACGGGGCGTGGGGAATGTTACGGTTACGAATGTAGTTGGTCAATCGGTGATCACGTTCTCTCCACGTTATGACATTTTGACAAAAACATCCGTGCAAGCTTTTGCCCATGACACGCATGTCATGGGCAAACACCCCTTGGTGAAGTTGAATCCGGCCGTTCGATTCCTGACGTCAGGACTCAAGTTGGCGGATCCCGATTTTGACACTCCAGCCCCGGTCGACCTGCTACTGGGAGCAGACGTTCTGGGTAGGTTTCTGTTGTCGGATCGGCGAGTTCTTCAGCCGGACGGGTTGATTGCTGTGGATACTAAGTTTGGTCACGTGATCATGGGTCCGGCATTGCCAATGGTTAGGCCTGCCGAGTCAGATGGCATACTTATTGGCTCAGCGTTGTCAGACGCTATCCAACGTTTCTGGGAGATAGAGGAACCTCCCACCGCTCGTCGAGTCGACGCAGACGAAGAAGAGTGCGAGTTGTTTTACCAGAATAGTACTGGTCGCCTTCGTTCTGGTCGTTTTGTAACTCGACTGCCTTTCAGGGCCGATCGACCGCCACTAGGAGAATCTAGGAAGATGGCTGAGACGAGATTGATGTCGATGAGGCGTAGGATGTCAAGGGACGCCGTATTTAAACAAAAATACGTCGATTTCATGAGGGAGTATGAGTCGTTAGGACACATGTCGGTATCGGGTGTGGACTGGAGATCTGAGGATCATTGTTTCCTTCCACACCATGCCGTCCTGCGAACCCCTACCGGCAAGATTCGAGTTGTTTTTGATGGGTCAGCACCTACCTCGAACGGGATGTCCCTGAATCAGTGTCTGCATTCGGGACCCAAGTTGAGTCGTGATATTTCGGATATTCTCACGAGCTTTCGGAGGCACCAGGTTGTATTTGTCGCAGACATTCGGATGATGTTTAGGCAAACGGTAATTCATCCGGCTGACAGAAGGTATCAGTTGATACTTTGGCGTGAGTCCACGGCCGAGCCAGTCAAGGTCTATGAGTTGAACACGAACACGTATGGGTTACGGTCTAGCCCGTATTTGGCGATGCGTACCCTGCGGGAGTTGGCGTCGCGTGACCGTGTAAGCTATCCTAGAGCCGCCGCTATCCTGGAGCAAGATTTGTACGTCGATGACGTCTGCACAGGGGCAGCCAGTGTAGAGGAAGCTCTGGACCGACGTGACGAGCTCATTCAATTGCTGGAACGAGGCGGCTATGAACTACGCAAGTGGATGTCCAACTCCCCTGAGTTGATGGCTGGTCTCCCAGATGAGTTTCAACAAGACCCGCACGTTTTTGAGAATCCTGACAACCCTAACATGTTGTCAGTGCTTGGAATTCAGTACCGGCCCGTCCATGATGAGTTTACCTATCGGGTGGTTTTAGAAACACCGAAGGCCTGGACGAAGCGGTCAGTACTGTCAACGATTGCGAGAACGTTCGACCCGAATGGATGGATTTCTCCAGTCACCTTTGCTCTCAAATGTTTTATGCAAAGGCTATGGGCGGCTCAGTTGACCTGGGACACCCACCTCTCAGGTGATTTGTTGACTGATTGGACGCAAATGTTCACCTCGCTATCGGACATAAATAATGTATCGCTGCCGAGGAAATTGGTCCCTGCTGGGGATTACAGGGCAACCCTTCACGGGTTTTGTGATGCCTCTGAACGAGGGTTTGCGGCAGCGGTTTATTTGCGAACCGTCACCTCCACCGGGGAGGTCGACGTGCGTTTGGTTTTGGCAAAAAGCAAGGTAGCGCCTATTCGGACAAGGATGACGATTCCAAAACTGGAACTGTCCGGGGCTGCTCTTTTGACCAAACTTTTGAATCACACTCTAACAGTGTTGCGTGGGTCAGTGGTTTTGGAGGATACGGTGTACGCGTGGACGGACAGCCAGATTGTTTTGTGCTGGCTGAAGGCTTCGGTCCATAACTTAGAGGTTTTTGTTGCGAACCGTGTCTCCCAGATTGTGTCGTCTGAGGTCCCACTGACCTGGAGACATGTACCAGGAGAATTGAACCCGTCTGATTGTGCATCCAGGGGATGTCGGGCTCCTGAACTCGTTAGACACCATTTGTGGTGGGGACCACCCTGGCTTGCCAGGAGAGAATCGGACTGGCCCCACAGCCATGTAGTAGTATCTTCGGATCATGGCCCCAGAGCGGCCGTGCATGTTACCCAGAAGGCTGAGGACCCTGACGCCGGGTTTCTGCTGGACCGGTATAGCTCACTTGACAAGTTGATAAACGTGTCCACTTGGATTAGGAGATTCGCTCGAAATTGTCGTACTCCTCGCGATCAGCGAACGTTGAACCCTATTCTGAATCCGGCAGAGCGAAACGAGTCGCTACTGAATTTGGTCCGGTTGGTACAGTCCTCGAAGTTTGGGGCAGAATTGGAGATTATACGAAGTGGACGTTCGAAATTGAAGGGAGCCGTCGCGCGTCTCAACCCCTTTGTTGATTCGACCGGGTTACTTCGGGTAGGAGGAAGATTGCGCAATGCGAATCTGTCGTATTCGGCTCGTCACCCACTTCTGCTCCCCAAGGGGGGACAGTTAGTTGAATTGCTGGTGACTGATCGTCATATTAAAAACGCGCATGCCGGCTGTAACGCGTTGTTGGCCACGCTCCAGCGGGAGTTTTGGATCTTATCTGCCCGCCGTGTCATACGGAACATCGTGTTTCGGTGCATGCCTTGTTATCGACTTAAGGCTGCCACGATGCAACCTCTCATGGGGGACTTGCCCCCTGATCGTGTGAATGAGGTCAGACCGTTTTCAGGTGTTGGTACGGATTTTGCCGGACCGTTTATGGTGAAGAGTTCACGATTGCGTACCGCTAAGCAATACAAGGCGTACCTATGTGTGTTTGTTTGTTTATCCACCAAGGCGGTACATCTCGAGCTCGTTGCTGATCTCTCGACAGAGGCTTTCATTGCTTGTTTGGATAGGTTTGTTTCTCGAAGGGGACTTCCAACTTTGATCCGCTCTGATAACGGCACTAACTACGTCGGTGCGGAACGATACTTACGAGAGATAGTCAACTTTTTGAATGTAAATAAAGTGGATATTGGAACGGCCCTCTCCCGTCGGGGTATACAGTGGACCTTCAGCCCACCGAGTTGCCCCCACTGGGGTGGGATTTTTGAGGCCGTAGTTAAGTCAGCTAAGACGCACTTGGGGCATATAGTAGGTCAGACCGCGCTGACTTTTGAGGAGCTCGCGACATTGTTTTGTAAGATCGAGGCCGTTCTCAATTCGCGACCGTTGTGTCCGCTCAGCTCGGATCCAAATGACCTGGAGGCTCTGACCCCAGGCCATTTCTTGATAGGACAGCCACTTAACGCGTTGCCCGAGCACCCCTTCGAGGGAGTGAAATTGTATCGTTTGTCAAGGTATCAGATGTTGCAGCAGTTTACTCAGAATTTCTGGAAGCGTTGGTCGCTCGAGTATCTGCATATCTTACAACAGCGCCTTAAGTGGACTGACAAAACCAGCCCCCCTAGTGTTGGTGACCTCGTTCTGGTTAAGGATGCTAACCTACCGCCACTACGTTGGCGCAGGGGGCGCATTGTTAACTTGTTCCCTGGCAAGGACGGGACCCCCCGGTCTGCGGAGGTTCTAGTAGGAGGCTCGGTTCTAAAACGAGCGGTAGCAACGTTGTCTCGGCTGCCCGTAGATTAGGGGACAGGTGGGTGCCTGTCCGGGCGGGTGATTGTTCGATTCCAAATCGATATTCGATCGATGGTTTCGGAACGGCCATTTTGAATTTGACGTTGCTGCCAACCTTGCAGTTTTTTGACAACTGACAGACGAAAAGCCCTCGCAATGTAACGCGTATTGATTAGGGATTGAAATTAAATCGCAAGCCATCTGGATTGTATTCGGGTTCCCCTCAGGATTGTCTATATAGCTGAGTGTGTTGTGGTTCCCCGAACCAGATAAAGTTCGCATTTACGTGGCCGATTGGTTTTCCCACGTAACATAACCTGTGTTGGAACACTGTGCTCGTCGAAGCTGGCCTGCCAGTCATACCTGGTTGGCTGAAGAACCTGTCTACCAAGAAGAGCCTAGGGTGCTCCCGGGCCTTGCAGAGAGACAGGAGGTTGACGGGACCGAAGCACAGACCAGGTTAGATCGACTCCATAAGTATTAGCTCGGTGAATCGCCGACGTTCACACTTCTTGGCATCTGATCGCTACGCTACCTCGTAGCTGATGGGCCCCTGCGAGGTCATTAGGTGCCGAGAATCCTGAACAACAAGGCTCACCGCCCCTGCTTTGCCTGCGCAGCCGTCTGATGTCATTTCTTCGGTAAAGGTTGTAACTGGTGAGTCCACATATCACAACATACTACGCGAATACCCTGACATCACTCGCCCATCTGGCATACATCGAACACCTAAACACTCAACAGTACACCACATTCGCACCACACCCGGCCCGCCCGTATCTAGTAAACCAAGACGACTGGCACCCGATAAATTAAAGGTAGCAAAAGAGGAGTTTGCCTCTATGCTTTCGAGCGGCATAGCCAGACCCTCTGAGTCACCTTGGGCATCTCCCTTACATCTGGCCCTTAAAAAAGACAACGGTTGGAGACCGTGCGGTGACTACAGGTTGCTAAATGCGAGAACCATTCCGGATAAATATCCGATTCGCCATATCCAGGATTTCTCGCACAGCATAACTGGTTGCACCGTCTTTTCAACCATAGATCTCGTCAAGGCCTACAACCAGATCCCCGTCAGCCCCGAAGACATCCCAAAAACCGCCATTACAACGCCGTTCGGGCTTTACGAATTCCCGTTCATGACGTTCGGACTTCGTAATGCCGGGCAGACTTTCCAGCGCTTCGTGGACGAGATGCTGCGGGGACTGGATTTCTGCTACAGTTACCTTGATGATTTCTTGGTCTTCTCAAAGGACCACAAGACGCATGAAGCACATTTACGGCGACTGTTCACCAGGTTGCAGGAGTATGGGATGGTGATCAACACCTCCAAGTGCCACTTCGGAGTGGAAGAGGTAACCTTCTTAGGATACCGTATATCTGCAAACGGTACCAAACCACTACCTGCCAAGGTGGCAGCCATCCAGGACTTCCCAACGCCGAGGAACGTGAGGGAACTCAGGAGATTCTTGGGTATGCTTAATTTTTACAGACGGTTCATCCCTAACGCAGCCGTACACCAGGCTCCCCTGAATTCTCTCCTCACAGGTTCTTTTAAAGGTTCCCATCCAATCAACTTTACCCAGGAAGAACAAGTTGCATTCGAAAGGTGCAAAGCAGGTTTGTGCGATGCGGCACTGCTGGCTCATCCAGATGCATTGGCAAAATTATGCATCGTCACTGATGCATCATACGTGGCTATGGGTGCTGTGCTGCAGCAGCTGAAGGACGGCGCCTGGGAACCTCTCTCATTTTTCTCGCGTAAACTGACGTCACCACAGCGTAAGTACTCTCCTTACGATAGGGAACTTTTAGCCATATACGAAGCTATAAAGTATTTTAGGCACATGGTAGAAGCACGAGACTTCATTGTCTATACCGACCATAAACCTTTGTGCTTCGCATATAGCTCTCGTAAAGATAATTGTTGCCCGAGGCAGTTCCGACATTTAGATTTTGTGTCACAATTTACGACAGACATCAGGCACATATCAGGAAGAGACAATGTCGTAGCTGACACTCTGTCACGAGTCGAGGAAATCACGCAGCCTATTGACTACAGTAAGTTAGCTACGGCACAAAACACCGACTCTGAGCTACGCCTTCTTCTGAGCAGTAGCAGCTCACTGTGCCTGAAGAAAGTGAATGTGCCCGGAACTACTGTCGACCTTTACTGCGAGGAGAAAGAGGAGAAGGTAAGGCCCTATGTACCAAAGGAGCTCAGGCAGCAGATTATCGAGGGCCTTCACTCTCTAAGCCATCCAGGAGCAAATGCCACTGACAGGTTGGTTGCGGAGAGGTACGTTTGGCCAGGGGTACGCAAAGACTGTTGAGAGTGGACCCGAAGTTGTCTGGCTTGCCAGCGCTGTAAGGTCACTCGTCACGTCTCATCACCCTTAAGCACGTTCAAGCTGTCGCATACCAGGTTCCAGAATATCCACATTGACCTCATAGTACCACTACCACCTTGTCAAGGGTTCAATTACTGCCTCACTGCCATCGACCGTTTCACACGTTGGCCTGAAGCAGTACCACTGCAAGACATATCAGCCGAGACCGCCGCTAAAGCGCTGTTGCACGGTTGGATTGCTCGCTTTGGATGCCCAATTGACATTGTCACCGACAGAGGTCAACAATTTGAGTCGACGCTATTCCAGCAGCTGGCAAAACTGGTAGGATTTCGGCGTAAGCGCACTACTGCGTATCACCCTGCCTGTAACGGACTCGTGGAACGTTTCCACAGGCAGCTGAAGGCAGCTATAAAGTGCCACGCTGACAGCAGTTGGGTTGAAGCACTCCCTCTAGTCCTGCTAGGAATCAGAGCCGCATTTAAGGAAGACCTTCAAGCCTCTGCGGCAGAATTGGTTTACGGTGAGACTCTTAGGTTACCCGGAGATTTCTTTGATCATGAGACTCACGCCACCACGGATGTTACAGACTACCTGTCCCGACTTCACATGTTTGCAAGGAATCTGAAACCAGTGCCAGGTACTCGTCACGTGGGACGTCAGCCGATTTTTGTCTTTAAAGATCTAGCAGCAGCAACTCATGTTTTCCTTAGGGATGACACAGTCGGTGGGTCGTTAAAACCAGCATACACTGGCCCACATAAAGTTTTGAGGAGAGATCCCAAGGTGTATCGGTTAGCAGTCAATGGTAAGGAAATGACAGTATCTATAGATCGGTTAAAGTCGGCCTACGTACTGCATGACACACACACCACTAGCACACAACCGGATACACAAACACACACTCACAACACAAAAAACGTCACAAACA
This sequence comes from Argyresthia goedartella, assembly GCA_949825045.1. NCBI lineage: Eukaryota > Metazoa > Arthropoda > Insecta > Lepidoptera > Argyresthiidae > Argyresthia > Argyresthia goedartella. The sequence continues at coordinate 16,439,086 of OX463823.1, forward strand.
CTTCATCAGCGCCACCAATCCCAGCAAACACCACCACACCTACAACCAGAACCGAAGATAATGACGCCAGGCGGACACGATCAGGCCGCGTTGTCTGGTTCCCTAACTATTACCGCCCATGATGGTCTCTGGAGGGGGGTGATGTGGCGTTAATTCAGTGTATGTCACTAAATCTTAATTTAAAATAGTTAAATTTAGTACATCAATATTTATTACTGAATGTTATTTATCAATCGCAATCCGTGATGCAAAATTTACATTAGCATGTTTATAATAATAAAATCAATAATTACAAATAATAAAATCAATGTTAATAATCTAATCTTAATATTAATCCTAATAATCAAATCTTAATACTAATCTTAATAATCTAGTCTTAATAATCTAATTAAATATTGTTAATAATAATTTAATAATAGTAATTTTTAAGTGGGTAATGCATCCACTTATGTTGAATCATAAATGACACTTTGCATTATATAAACTTTAATATATTTTGTACGTTGAAGCGGACAAGCGCACCGTTTTTTATTAGTAAATAGGAGCGCGCACTGCAACCGCCTACGTCACGGTATAACCTGTCGGCGCGCTCGCCTCCTCCGGAGTTGGTGTGCGCGGCCGCCGCCGGACAGTGAGCTTGATGATACGACGCGAGACGCATGTCGCTCTGTTCCGCCGCTTTTGCTTACGCTCCGCTATCGAAATTACTTATGCGCCTAATATCAACCGCTGTGCTTGTTCCTTCTCTTTCCATTTCTCCTTCTAAGACTGTGCTTGACTATATGTACTGTGTGCTATACGTCGCTTTAAAATAAACTGTTAAACAGTGTTCTTGTTTACATTCACCGCGACCCGCACTATACTCAAGTAAGTGTTGCGTAGGCACCAGCCTACCAAATGTACATTTGTTGGCTATCTTAATTGTAATATATATTTAGGTAGGTGCTTCTGTAATTGTCAAGGTATGTGGATACATAAATAAAGTCAGTGCTTAACCAACTCTCGTGTGTTTCACTACATGGTGACAGCGGTGGTGCTTTAAAATATCATTAAAGCATCAAATCGAACTCCAGTGGATTGTAAAAAGTGTTATTGTTCCCATAACAAATATATTTTGTGCGAACTATGGAACACGCGCGTCCTCCGGCGGAATTATGTCTCGAAGGTGGTCCGGCCGCCCGATACGAGTCGTGGCAAAAATGGCGGATACTGTTCGAAGTATTTATAAAAGCGTCCGGAGTGAGCAAAGAGCCTAAAGAAGTTCAGGCTAGTTTGTTGGTTAACCTCATCGGGTCTGCAGGATATGAGATCTACACAACTTTTAAATTTGATACTACGGGTGAAAGTGAAGATGACGTCACCTGTGTGCTCAAGAAATTTGATAGTTATTTCGCTACGAAACCGAACATAACCGTGCGCAGGTACAAGTTCTTCACAAGGAGTCAAGAGGACGGGGAAAACATTGATCTATACGTGACTGCTTTACGTGTACTAAGTCAGCAGTGCGAGTTCGGCGAGCTGCACGATAGTTTACTGCGGGATAAGATCGTTTGCGGTATCATCGACACTAAAGTGCGGGATCGTTTATTTCGTACCGACGACCTGACATTGTCAAAAGCAATGCAAATTTGTCAGGCGGCCGAGATGTCGAAAGAAGAAAGTTGGTGCATAGATAATTCCACGGCGGACATGCAGGTGAATGCAGTGAGGGGCCAGGGAGGCAGCGGCACTCAGGAGCGCTGGCGTGGGTAGCGCGGCAGCGGCGGCGGAGGTCGCCAGCGAGGCAGACACGGCGCCGCGGGGACCCGAGCGGCGGCCGGCGCGGACAGCCGGGCCCCGGCGGCCACGCGCGGGCCATGCCCCACCTGTGGGGGACAGCGCTGTGGAGGCGGCGAGCGATGCTCAGCGCGGTATGCAGTGTGTTATGTGTGTGACAAAAAAGGGCATTATTCGCGAGTGTGTGAGCGTTCGAAAGAAATGCGTAAAGTGCTAAATTTGAATATCACTCCGGCGAAGAGTGACGTAAGTGAAGAAGAACTTTTTTACATAGATGTAATAAATCAGCAGGACAATTCGGACAGTCGGCGGTTACGTAAGTCTTCTAAAGAATGGTTTGAAAATGTTCAATGTAATGGTAAAAAATTGGTGCTCAACGTAGATACCGGGTCTATGTTAAATTTAATATCTGTTAATAACTACAGAAATCTGGGTATCTCTATTGATAATTTAAAACCGTTTACTAAGCGAGTGTACTCTTTTACGGGAAACCAGTTACCTATTTTGGGTAGTTATGATTTGACAGTTATTTACAGTAACAAAAAATATATTTTACCATTTGTGATTGCTAATTTACATTGCAAAAATGTGCTTGGATCAGAAGGTTTGTAATGATACACGAGAGTCAGTACATTGAATACTTCATTTTGCGTGACAGAGGGCTAGCCCATCGCCGCGCTGTTTTGAATACGAGAATCGGTTCATATAACGTTTGGGGTTTTGCGTAGCTCAGGGTAAGTTAGCAAAAAACAATGAGCCGACGCGTGGGATGGTTCGAGGAAGGTTACAGGTCAGGTTTTTTTGTCGCATTCCTGCGAGATGTGTAGGGATCAGAGCCGATTTGGCTGCGCGCGAAATAAATTATGAATAACTAAATAATGGAAGGTTATTATGGAACGATACGGAGAAAGCTATTATGTTGATTGCAAATATACAATTGCGGTTGAGGTACGAGATGGCGAGTTTGACACAACTAGTATGAATAGCATTCTAGTGGTCTTTGTTTCGCGCGCTAGCGGTCGGGAAGGCTTAATTAATCGCAACAAGCTTTTATGGTCAGCGATCAACAGATTTTGTGTATCGGCCATACCGAATGACTTGAGTGATAACCTACGGTTGATCATAGTGAATATGCGTACACACAATTTGTAGAACGGCGGATCTGCATGGCATGGTTGAAATTAGACCCTGTGTAGTTAGTGATAAGAAGCTTCGCTTGGGCAGAGCGTGTTCGCAAAGGACGCCATTTTTTTTTCAGACATGTGGGGTGTATAAATACGATTGCGGGGGAAGGGAGAGCATTCAGTCTCAGCGTCTAGCTACTGTGACAGTCGTCTTTCACGAGTTCTAAACAGTTTTGGTCTGCCGTGTTACGCGTCAGAACTGAACGAATTGTGATTGCGTGTTTCAGTGGTTTTTCATGAGTGTCTGAAGCGCCGAGATATACCTCGGTTCCTATCCTTTATATCAACCTACCCCAAATTCCAAAACTATCCTTGGGTCGTTAGATAAGAACTTTTAGGTAACTGATCTGAGTCTGAGTCTGAGCTTGGAGCGACCCTAAATTCCTTTTTCCTTCACCATAGGGTTCCTGGATTGTCTCTTAGGATATTCGCGGGCTAATCCTCTCCTCATTCCTTTCGAGTAGCGAGTTTGAAATTCCCACACACACAGTCATTAAACATACAAGCACATTCAAATCAAACTCAACCATTTTCGAGTGGTGTCGATGATGGACGTGGTATAACACTAGGTTTTTAGACTAGGCTAGACAGGAGTTTAGTTGCGGCTAAACCTAGGTTGGCAGGGCATAGGGAGACTGTTTGATCGATGAGGTTCCGCGGATGGAAATAACAAATTCAGAACAAAGTTAAACCGGTGTCAACACAGATAACCTATCCTGTTGATATTTTGACATTTGAGTGTTGTCGGGGACGCGCGAAGAGATCAAATTACAGTCTAAAGTTCATTGTTTAGGACCGGGTAGGTTGTTTTGCTTTGCCTTGGGTCAGGTTGGATTCAAGTTGCATCTTTAAATTAAATGTAAATTTCGCTGGAGGTCTAATGTGTAGGCTGAGTCAAATATATATGATTAGGCTCAGTCGAGGACGTGCTGCGGCTAGTGGAATTCATAGATCGGAATTTACCGAAGTATGCATTTCGCTATGGTGTGGGTTAGATCTCCTAAAGCGCTAATGACTACGTTTCGATAACATCCAGCTCAAATTGCGCAGAGTTGAAGGTTTCAAAACGTTACGGACCTTTTGAGGTAACCGCTAGTTCAAACCCATTTCGGAAAATCAAATCCCAATTGTGTAAACCGGTCTTTTCGGATCGTCATTGCCGTGAACTAATTATATAATTGGAACCACCACAAGCCGCTACTAGCGAGCACATGAAATATCATTGAGTACTCACGTCGTAAAACTACGACGGATATCTATACGATATCCCAAACAAATATTACAAATCGTGGTCGACCACTAAAAGAAGTTCCAAGCGCCCATATATACAAAAAAATAAATGGTACCATCACATACACAATACACCGCTGACTGATGCGAATTACCGGCTTGCGGACATATATGCTTTCTCTGTCTAACTTGAAACTCTAAATTCCTGAACCAAACTTTGTTCGACTATCGTACGCCTAACGAACTTCTCAACGAACGAGAAATTCGGACTTATCATTCTTAACTTACAAATCTTACAGCTGAATCGGGACATCTCATTTTGGGGTAGATAGAATAGACGATCATAGCTACTGATAGCGGTGGTTCGACCTTAGCCGTTAATGCCGTTACAGGTTGTATGGCAATTGAATTGATTAATTGTGTAAACACATTAAATATGGAACAATACTCCAGTTTATTTAAGGGCTTAGGTAAATTACCTGGTAAATATACTATTGTGATTGATTAAAATGTACAACCGGTATTATGTCCTACCAGAAAAATTCCATTGGGTCTTAGGGATAAATTGTTAGCTGAATTACAAAGAATGGTAACTTTAGGCGTCGTACGCAAAGTCACTCATCCTAACGACTGGGTGAATGCCATTGTTTTGGTAGCTAAAAAAGATGGTAACATTCGTGTTTGTTTGGACCCGCGACCTCTGAACCGTGCGGTGCGGCGCGCGCAGTACTCGCTACCGACGGTACCGGAGCTGGCGGCGCGCCTGCGCTTGGCGGCCCTGTTTAGCGTGCTCGACGCGCGCTGTGCCTTCTGGATGGTGCAGATCGATGACGCGAGCGCCGACCTTTGTACCTTCAGTACTCCGTTTGGTCGGTACCAATTTTTACGGCTTCCCTACGGTATTAGTTGTGCGCCGGAAGTCTTCCACGCTAAATTGAGACAACACCTGGAAGACCTGGAAGGTGTTGAATCGTTTATAGATGACGTCATCGTTTGGGGTCACACTAGAGAAGAACACGATCAACGACTAAATGCTCTGTTAAGACGAGCTACGGATATAGGTATAAAATTTAATCGCGATAAATGTAAATTTGGGGTGCCCGAAATAATGTATTTAGGACACAAATTTGATGTGAATGGAATGCGAGCGGATGATGCGAAAGTTAAAGCTATATTGGATATGAGCTACCCAACGGATATAAAATCTTTGGAGAGGTTCTTAGGTATGATAAATTATTTATCAAAGTTTATTCAAAATTATTCGGAGTGTGTAAATGTGTTAAGGTCTTTGCTAAAGAAGGAGAGTGACTGGTTGTGGCTACAGCAGCACTCCGACGCGGTGGCCCAACTGAAGAGCAAGCTGTCTAGTGCACCCGTGCTGGCTCTATATAGCGCGCGCACGCCTGTCGTGCTGTCGGTGGACGCCAGCAGCGTGGCACTGGGCGCCGTGCTGCTGCAAGATGGCCGCCCCGTTGAGTTCGCCTCGCTGACGCTCACCGACACGCAGCAGCGTTACGCGCAGATAGAGAAGGAGATGCTTGCGATCGTGTTCGCGGTGGAGCGCTTTAGGCAATACATTTATGGTAGGTCTGAAGTGACGGTGCACACCGATCACAAGCCGCTGGAAGCCTTGTTTAATAAACCCCCTGTGGCGGTGCCCGCTCGACTACAGCGTATGATGTTAAGAGTGCAAGGATTTGATTTGAAAGTTGTATATACTCCGGGTAAATATATGTACATTGCTGGCACGCTTTCGCGTGCTCCATTAAAAGAGTTAATGCACGCTCGAGTTACAGAAGACGTTGAGATACAAACGTGTTTCATGTTAACCAACGTACCGTTTATAGAGCTAAAAATGGAGGAAATTAGAAAAGAAACTCGAGTCGATAGTGATTGCAAGTGGTTAATCAAATACATTACAAGTGGTTGGCCGAAAAATAGGCGTGACGTGAATGACCATATCAAGGTGTATTGGGCCTACCGGAAAGAACTACAGCATATTGTTGGCATAATTTTTAAAGGAAATTGTGTTTTAATACCGCGCGTATTACCTGAGGAGATGTTGTCGCGGGTGCACGAAGGTCACCTGGGCATCGAGCGCTGCAAGCGGCGTGCGCGCGACGTGGAGCGTGCGGGGCGGCGCTGCGACGCATGCGCCCTGCACGCGCCGCGCCCGCGCCGTCAGCCGCTGCTGCAGCACCACGTGCCTGAGCTGCCCTGATACAAGCTGGCGTCCGATATATTTGAGTACAGGAAAAAATATTATATTATCTTAGTTGACTATTTTTCAAACTTTGTTGAGGTAGGCCAGTTAACGAGCATAAGTAGTAGGCAAGTAATTAACTTTATGAAGGAGCAGTTCGCGCGCCATGGTATTCCAGCCGAACTAGATACCGATAATGGGGCTTGCTATAGCTCTCACGAGTTCAAAAAATTTATGCGGGAATGGGAAGTGCGAAATGTAACGTCGTCGCCTTATAATCCACAATCAAACGGGAAGAGCGAGAGAACCGTTCAAACGGTAAAAAATATGTTGAAAAATGTGTTAACGACGGTCAGGACTTTTCTATGAGCTTACTGAATTTTAAGGCTACGCCTAGAAATGGCTTGGATTCACCGGCACAAATTCTTATGGGTAGGCGAATAGGTACCAAATTACCAATCAGTACCAAATTATTAAGCGAATCAGTTGATAATCAAAAAAATTATCAAGCACTGATGGCGCATAGACAAACTGCAAAAAATCATTACGAAAGGTCAGCGTGGCCGCTTCCTGAGCCTTGCCCAGATGATAAGGCTACATTGATATGCAGTGGCCGGAGAGAACCGGTTTCTATCGTGTACCGTGCTTCCGAGCCACGGTCTTTCGTAGTACAGGATGACAGCGGGTCTTGTTACAGGCGCAGTCGCAGTCATTTAGTGACGCGCACTACTGCTACTCCTGGAAAAGACGCTAGTACTCACTGTGGTAGGACCGGTGTGACTACGAGCTCACAAAAGTCAGCAGTGGTTACTCGCAGTGTGAGACGTAAGCGACCTAAAGTTGAGGGTCCGACTGAAAACACTCAGCCGGAGTATGTGAAGTCGGAGTCGCCACAAGCACAACCAACTAATTCGCCATCTCCGTCGGGGGTCGATGTGGTCACTTTACCTTCAGGTAGTAATGATAACTCGGGTTCACAGGTATCACCGATAGTTTTTATTCAACGGTCTAAAGAATGCACGAATGCTATCAAAAATGTGATTTGGAACGAACAATGACGCCTAAAATTTCTATCTCATCCACGTAATATTGGAGTTACGAATAGGTATAAGCATTTTCAAGTTCGTCTTTAAGAATTAGTAAGTAAAATAGCTGATTAGTTTGTAAGTTGATGAGCTTGTTAGTAGCAACTTGCAGTGTGGGTGTTTTTCAAATTTGAGGGGCACGTGACGCAACGGAATTAATTGTTGCGTTGTAGTGATTTGGCTAGGTTTTCACATCTAATTCAATTAAATGTACCCTTAGCTACGTAAAAATTAATAAAACATAACAATCCTAGGAAGGATATCGTGATAATCGCAATTTTTACGTCAGAGCTCGCAGGAAAACGTTCCGTTTCGTCATAAGTAAAAACATCAAATAAAATAAAAATATTAGTTGTTCTGTTAATTTGTATTTATTTATTATTACAATGACCGTCACATTTTTAGGAAACAACAATTAAACAGAACTCAACGGCATTAATAATTGCCAAACCAATACTTTTATTTTAAGTTCGTCACAGTGTGACCTTTTGGCATTAAAAACATAACAATAATTTTCTTCCTAAACTTAATAAACTGAACATATTGCAAGTAACATCTAGAAGTACATCATTGTCAACAAAATCTAGTAAAATATTATCTAATAGCCTAATATTTCTTGAATTATATGAGTTATTATCTTCCTAAAAATATGGGACAGTGACTATCTGGAATTCAGAGTGACAAACTGGAAAATCTTAAGCTAGGTTTACATGTTTTATTCAATACAAGAACAGTCTTTAAGTTACCTACAGTGTTTAATGTCTATTTAAAGTAAAAAACATGTTTTTCTTAAAACCCTAAAAGGCAGTAAGTACCTACTAGATAAATTCTTAAATATGGTTTTTTAAACAGTATACCTATCAGTGATCTAAACTAATAGATGTTTTGGGAACATATTTTTTCACAATAACATAAATTAAATATTCTTCTAATGTCTAGGCTTTTTTAAACATAATCACTTTGGTAGCTTTTATTACAAATGATTACCTTCATTCCAAGTATTGTGCGATTTCTTTTAAGAAAGGGTCTGGCCATAGACCTGCGACTCATAATTCTACGAGGGATGGCATGAAGATGCGATAACTAGACGGTATACAATCTGAGCGGGATACAAATTGTTGCTTGTCTAAATCAAGTCCCTTTATTTAAAAATCGCATTATAAGTAGGAATAAACTAAAATACTCTGCATGACTGAACAATTTTAATAAATTCAAACAACAATATTCAGACTCTACCAAATCAACTTATTCGAAACATTTTTCGCAAAAGTGCTGGTTGGTCGCAACTACACATTCTACAAACCCAGTTTTTACAACTAATACACTTAGGCATATCGCTGATGACATATAATTTACGCAGCTTACATAAATAGCATGTAAAGTTTCTATTTATTATAGTTTTTAAAGCCCTTGAACTGTATTTTTCTTGTTTAATTGGTTGGTGTTGTATTTTTACCTTTTTCTTTGACGGACCTTCATCTGATGCCTCTAGATTATTCTTTCTTTTCCTAATATTTTCCTTCTCTTTACTTTCCGTCCAACATTCCACGTTCTCTTCTGTCAAGCAATCTGCGGTATCTAAACGTATATTCAACGACGGTTGGCGCATAGGTATGAGGTCAGGTCTTTGCGTATTCCACCTCCCACAGTTTCGGAGCTGCTAGTGCAAATACAAAAAAACATACATCTTTTTTATATTACAGATAAGCCAGGGAATCAGGGAGGGCTATTTCGGTTAGGTTAGGTTGGTTCTTGTTTGGCTTGATCATGAAATAAATGGAGCGTTGCTAAATGTCGCCACATGTATCCCCATTATAATAGTTCCAGAGCGTCACAAAAACATTCCGGCCATACAATACGTTATGAATCGGAACGTGACGATTCATATCAACAAATGTTTCAAACAATAATTCAAGCTGTGGTGATAATTTTATGACTACTTACAACATTGTTTACGATACCTCCTGAACAAAAGTCTGATTGTGTTACATCAAATAACGTAGTAAACTGCCACATACCTCCGAAAATCCAGTGACTAGCAGGAACTCAATTTCAGGACCACCAAATCACAGCCACTTTCGTCACAGATTTTGTCGAAACTAAAAATGGCTTCTTACTGGCGGCCGTACCACAGACAAGAAAAGGGTTGCCAGAAATAAGCAACAATAATATTTTGTGGTAGTATTTCGTTGAAGTGTCGAAAACTTCGTCGTGACGTATTCCGGAATTCCGGTTACGTATTATTCCCGGACAGCATTGATTTGGTATTTTAAGCAATTTTAAGCGCAATATTTACCATATAGAACTTAAAATCGTCTGCAAGTGTTCAACATACGCCTATAGAGCTGCTAAAACAGTGGTGGTTACCAATAACAATCAGCCATTACTGAGTCATGAAAGTTCGAAGTTGCAGTGAGACATGAACATTTTACACTTTTTTATAGTTTATTTTAATTATATTTTATTAGCATTGATATTTGGGACGCATTTAAAGTTTAATTTTGTTACTAAAATATGTTAATATTACATAAATAAAAAGTTTAACCATGTATATTGCTTTAAAAATATATAAAAAATAGTTGAATGTCTGGACCACCCCAAATTTGCAATGGACATCAAATAAAAAAATACCATAGGCTAGTCTAAGGTGAAAGTTTTGAAATTTTTAAAAGGATGTTTTAGTGTTTTTATGATAGTGTGATGTATTAAGAGTAAAATTAAATAACGTTGTTTTAGCAGGTAGGTTACCTACTAATAAATATAATGTTTAAGCCCAGTAAGATCTGTTCAGATTGTTATGAGAGGAATTTTCACTTTTAAGCTTCTTTTGTTGTTGTTTATTTTACGGAAAGGAAAGGATGTAGTATATATGTAGGTAGGTGCTTCTATAGTTGTCAAGGTATGTGGGTACATAAATAAAGTCAGTGCTTAACCAACTCTCGTGTGTTTCACTACATTAATTCCGTAGTTACCTTAGTAATTTTCGCTATCGCCTAAATAAAAAGTATTGACTTAAATTCAAGCACCGCTTGATGATACGAGTGTTAATGCTTTCCTCTGAAATTACAGCTAAACGCTTAAATAGCTCGTAAATATTTTGGATCCTCCTCCAAATTTGATAGGTGGTTTTTTAATGTAAGGGATGTATCCAGTGTTATGTCCAGGTATTTAGGGGCATTGTTGTGTGAAAGTTGAACCACATTCCATTCAACGTTGAGACGGGTTATCTTAAATTTAAAAATGACATTAAAACATTTCCCTGTGAATTAACTATGAATTTCTGATGATCATATGATAGCCTACGTCACTGGTTCCATCTGCCACATTACCTAAATATGTTGACAATGACGCTATGACTATATATCAATAAAACCGGTCAAGTGCAAGTTGAACTCGAATACGAAGAGTTCCGTACCACCATACGAGTAAAAAAGCAAAAAAAAAACATAGGTCCAATATTGCATGTTACAAAATGCATTTTCTAGATACAACCCGCTGATGGACGGCGCATAGACGGACGGACAGACAAACAGCGGAAGATTAGTAGAAGGGTGTCCCGTTTAGCACCTTTCGGGAACCCTAAGCACTCATTTAGGACCAAAGTACTTGTCAAGACGAATCAAACGAGACCGAACTCGATGGGATGGCGACGTTTTATTACAAAGTTCCATTGGCCACCTTCCTGCAACATCATCAGATCAGCTCCATGTCATAAAATATTGTGTTGTCATCCGATTAACATACGCATGATAAACGTCGCCAACCCCCCCCAACCCACCAGCAGCCACCGACCACTTGTGAAGACCTAGAGGTCCGTGTACGGCGTGGCTAAAAGGTCTGTACTGGATTAAGGAGTTGTCAATTTACTTAAACGATGCTGAATTTGAAAGCGCAACGTAGATGAGCTCTATATTAAATTAAAGGGGAGAAATGCTGACAAGAATTTTACACAAAAGCCACATCGAGACTGTATTTTCGCGTGAAGTGAACGAAACAAGACATTTGGTGAACATTTCAAATAAATTACACCGTAATTGCACATGTGACGCGAAACACATCCGAATACATTTCGGTTATTTCCAACGAAACTAGACAATGAAGTAGACATTTAGTTCATAACCTGTTTTTTTCAGAAAAAAAACCTATATTTCCCTGTTCATTTCGCACATGGTGTAAAACAACGTAAGGCATTTTGTTAAGACGGTTTTATTAGAGCCATTCTAAACACATTTTTTTTTCACAAAAACAATGTTTTGAACTTTATTTTCACTTACCGATTCGAATCGGTGGACCACAGCTCAGCTAATAAAAAAGTAGAAGTAATCCCTGGTACAAAATCCGATGTGGAGAGGTGTATACCTACATACTGAATTATTTTCTATAAAATCAAATAGGGGAGGGAGTTTGCTCACGTCAATAGCTGTCCTTTAGTTCTCATAGAACGAAATGCTCATCATGTCAATACTATTTTTGTCTTTTCCTTGCTACTCCAGGTATGTATCGTTGAGTTGCTTTGTTATGTCGAGTAAGAAAGCCAAATCGCTTTGCCATTTTTCAGCATTTTAACATCGTCTCCTCTGGCTTCTAGGAATATTAAGATTTCTGTTAGTACCTCCTAAAAATCAATCTGTGGGAGTTTCTACGCCCTTCTTCTCCCACAGTGGTCCAATGTAGAGAAGTGGCAAAAAATGACGATTGCTAAGTATATGTAAATATTTACCGTAATAAAGACATTTGGAATTTGGAATTAAATCTTGGCAAAAATCTGCCACGACTTATCCACCTCACGTCTATGTGAAGAAGTAAGTTGGTGTGCTTCAATTCGCTACTCTCCAGTTGTGCTTTAAATATTCGCCGCTGCAAAATTCTCGCTCGGATGGAGTTTTCTACTTTGAAGGCTATGGTTATGATATATTTCACGTTTTATATTTTCCTACAAAGTGCTTGCTGATGACTCAAACAGTGAAAAGCGAAAAGGCTCGGAAAGTCTTCTTTGTCTCGATACAATTAAATGAATCCGTTATGGTTCCCTGTCATGGTTATCTCCATCTCCGTCATCATCTGTACATCTGTGGTTTTGCATACAAGATTATACAGCGGTGTTTTAACTTCCTGTGTGAACTTAAGGAATGAATCATAGATATCTACTCCTCGAGAAGATACTTCAACTGAATCATTTTTAGAAATTCGTCTTTGACGGACATATCTGGAAAAACCATGCGTATGAAAATGCACATTTTCGCCACGTCCGTTGCGTCTGTCGATTGATCGAATTGTAGAGAAAAGTAGGTGCAGTCTCTGAAATAATTCCTGGTTTGATTTTCCAAGTTCTTGCTGATGGTTTTAACATGTCTAGTCACTGTTTTCCGGGATAGTTGAATGACTGAAATAATTTTAGCTTGATTTTTGAAATTTACGAACAGAGACTCAGCTGCTTCAACAAAACATTACTTTAACATTACTCCGTCTTCGAATGGCCCTTTTTTATTGCTAAAATGTGGTTTATTTTATATCATGCAATAGTAACCGCTTCCGACTACTCCAATGGCTTTGTAAACATGGCTTGTTCACCTGCCAAAGAACGCTTCATATATTTCAATTTAGATTTTCGTAAATCACCGTTACGTGGGAAACTGTCTTCATGTTTTTTATGTCCGCTTTTATAATTTCTCTCCAAGTTTCCAAGTTTAGGTAAGGCGATTGCAAATCGGTATATCAAACATACACATTTCTGTTATATATACCATAGTGAAGAAATATTCTTCCTCCCACTCTGGATTTAAGTAATATGTTTATTTTATTTTTTGGCCCACTCATTGCTTCAGAGGTTCACAGTCATCGAACCACAAAAAAATGAAAACACACATGTAAAAACCCAATTAATGTCGATCACTGATAATTTTACCTATCCTCGGCGATCGACCTGAAAACCTCTCGCGATCGTCCGTATGGGCACCTCTACTGTAAAACAACGTAAATGATTTTGTTAAGAGGATTTTAGTTGGGCCATTGTTAACACTTTTTTTTCCAAAAAAATGTTATGAACTTTATTTTTCACTTCCCAATTCAAATCGGTGGGCCACAGCACAGCAAATAGAAAAAGTGGAAGTAATCCATGGTACAAAATCTGACGTCGAGGGTTGTATACCTATATACCGCAGTATTTTCTATAAAATCAAATAGGGGAGGGAGTTGCTCACGTCGGCAGGAAATATTTGGAACCCACAGCTCCTCGCGTCCTTCCTGGTTAGTGCTAACAAGCAACAAATCAACACTAAAATTTCCATGTACTCGAAGGAGAACCTGTCCGAATACAGTGAAATATACATAAACAGCTGACATATTTACTTTTGTTATTACACCGCCATTAATTAAGAAAATGATAATAAAATCAAATAAACACAAACAAGTTACAACTTTATTTCTATGCTGCTACTAATTAATGGTAATAACTTTTCTCGACAGCAGTTGTTTGTTTCTGAAGCAACAGGTACTAATTGGCTGTGCTGAAGGGATTAATGGAGACAGACTAATCGACTTGTTTTCTTTAAAATAAATGAAAGCGAACAAGACGTTGATGGAGACATCATTACTTTAATAAATAAGTGTTTCATTGTTAATTAGAAGAAAAGCTATGTTGTGTAGAGTTATTCGAATTTAAGTTTAGGCTTCTTATTTTAATGCCTCTTTACTCCACTACAAGACACTGGCAGTCAGTTATTATGTATTTCTGACATTAATCTTAACACCAGTCAAATTGATAAATTTAAATCAAAACCCGATTATTTTACACGGGCTGTCTTTTCTTGCGATGTGATTGGTAGATTTCGTATTTGAATGGCATTGCGACTGATATCATTGAATGTCGATATCTGTGGCGCTGCGGTTGTGGCTTTGCCTACCATGCAAAAGGTCCCGGGCTCGATCCCCGATAAAGAAAAAAAATACTAGGTCTTGGATGTTTATATGTGTGTGGAGTCGCTGTTTCTGGACACAGGATATCCTAGTGGCCCCACACTGTATACAGAACAGAAGCTAAGTATAAGTCTGTATGCAAACGTTTATGTTTACATTGATATCACAAAAACAAAATGAGGCTGCAGTTTGATACTTGTCAGAGTGTAACTTGGTCAATCAAACTGTAGGATCTCTCGTCCACATGCGTCTCACGTCTTATGTCCAAGACTGATTGTCCATGATATAAATTAAAACACTATTAAAAAGTAAATGCTTAGTAACTTCTATATTCACTTTTACAGAAAATTAAGACCATTGCTGTGTGCACAAAAACATATTGGAATGGGATTGAATCAAGGCTTCGTCTGCAGAACGTACTAAAATGCCAAAAAGGCCATTTCGTTAGATCAGGTTCTTGCCTCTGCGAATGACGTGTCGTTTACAGTGATTCATTGTGAAAGTTTCTTCTACCCACTCGTAACTTCACCGTGCCCTCTGAACCTATGGAATAAATCCTTATAGCGACGAAGTTCTCTGTTGGAAATACATAGAAGACAATTTACCTCCTAACTATTTCTTTTCGTAAAGTCACAAAACTCTTAATTAGATTTTCGCCTAAATATTTATGAAGTTTTATAGTCCTAAGTCGGGGGCCATTATAACAACGAGTCATACCGAGCTAGCCCATCCCCGCTTCAAAACCGACATTTTTGTATCCAAAATGTTATATTTCAGAGTTAGTTTCTCGAGAATTCTTGAACGGAACTCATAGTTCAGGTGAACATTTGAATACTTTAAAGTGTGAAGTGCTTCTTGTCGGAAGTAAGAATAGTTCTGGCTTAGCATAGGTAGAGAAATATTTAAACGGAGTGACCACGGCTCAGGAAGTGTGGATGTATTTTTCCTTTGGGCGGAGCTGGCTAGATTCTACTTGTGCCAGTTGAACTTAAGTCGAAATCTGAGAGTGTATTTCAGAACACTTTGAAGTTAGAATTCCAGTAACACAGTGCGATTTAAGGAGAATTTTCAGATTCATATTTTGGCTATATTTCGTGTTTTTGTAAATCAAGCGATAAAAGCTACATAAAAATTAATAATTCTATCGTGATAAATAAAAGTGCATCGAATAGTATATCTAATGAACGCTCTATCTATTTAAGGTTATCTTAAGAGATAACAAAACAATAACTTCAAAAACTAAAAGCCAACTAAGGTATGAAACCGATTACCACCGGCGGCGGATAACTTTCCAACTATTCGACTTAATGAAAGCAAAGCAGCGAACAAGAGTTAGTAGTATATGTATATCGCAGGAATGTTGTAATACCCGTAGACTATCAAGTTTTCAAGGAAACTTGTAAACGTCCGAAAATGTGTAAGACGGCTTTTAAATTGACATGTTTCTTAAGAGGTGATTGACCCACCTCTACATACAAATATTTGCCCCCACCGGAACTCGAATCCGGGACCCTCGGCTTAGTAGGCAGGGTCACTGCCGACTCGGCCATTCCGGTCGCGAGTTACAGTTTACACTATTCGTTTTAGGTTAATCTAGACGCTTCAAATCCAAAGTGAGAACTTTACTTTGCGAACGTGAGCGATTCACCATTCGAAATGTCGAAATGATGACGTATATATAACTCGCACTCGTAAAATCAGCGTAAACGCGTTCACTTCTCGATCGTCACCGATAAATGGAACGCATTCGATCGTGACAAAAAGTGAAAATAGTGCTTTGTAAACTCGCACTCAGAATTTTTATTTCAAATCGTTGCCGCTAGCAGGCGCTGACTCCATGCCATAAAAAACTGAGTTCGCGTAAACGCGTTCGATGAGTTAGAAAAACTCCCACTAAGCACACAGGACACTTGTAAGATCAGTTTAATTGTGACATCTTTCCTGTTTAAAAATCTATATTTTCGAAAAATTTCATTTTGCCGAGCCGTCGACAGGTCAGTTGAAAATAGAAGAGTTAAATGTACGCTTGTATGTACAATATATACCGGTCAAGCACATTACCCTCCTTTTGGCTTCGCTTTAGTCGGGTAAAACATTTGACTATCTGTTTCGGGTCAAGTTACCTTCAATAGATAAAGCCGTGGCTTTATCTATGGAAAGTAAGCTAAGTTAAGTTAAGCGTTTCTCCAGGCATCACAAATACACAAAAAAATATATACCCGTCTGTGGTACACTAAAAAGCGCAAAAGTCAGGCGGGCAGAAAAGACTTAATGTATTTATATAATTCGATAACATTGTTATAGTACAGTGTTAAAATAAACTAAACTTAAATGCAAGCGGAACCCACGCGACGACCCGAATGGCCGAGTCGGCAGTGACCCTGCCTACGAAGCCTAGGGTCCTGGCTTCGAGTCGCGGTGGGGGCAAATATTTGTCTGATGAGCTCGGGTATTTGTACTCTAGTCATGGTTGTTTATCTATCAAAGTATAATATTTATCTATATAAGTATGTATATCGTTATCTAGTACCCAAGATACAGAGAATCCTAGTTTGAGGCTAGATCAATGTGTGTAAATAGTGTCCAAGGTTATTATTATGTTAGATTTAACTGGTCCCGCCTGCGTTTAAATTTAATTTAATTTAATACTATGTAATAATAACTTTACCGGATTAAATAATTACTTTAAGTATTTTCTACTTTACAGTGTACCGCAGTCGGTTTTTGAGAATTTGTAATAATGACATTTATTTCCCGCTGTTTTGAATGCTTAGTTTAAAACTACGGTGTTCTATTCATAGCCTGTGCAAGATGAGTAAATATTTCCCTACTAGCCAAAAGGCTTTAAAAAAAGCCCTTTATTTTGTTTCCCCTCCCTAAGGGTCTTGGAAACTGTATCATGAAATCCCATAAAATCCGTGAATTTATTAAATTAATTTTTATGTCATCATCATCATCTTCATATTCAGCCCACATCAACCCATTACTGGGCATAGGCCTCTTCTCTAAAGCGCCAATCTCCCCGGTCTTGGGCCAATAGCACCCAGGGGGATCCCGACAACTTGATGATATCGTCGGACCATCGGGCTGGTGGAACATTTTATGGACCCAGTGACAATTGCGCTATCAAGACCAATCTAATTATCATCATAAATAAAGATGTCATTATCAGGACACAGGCACAGACATACATACAAACATACATACATATTCTTTTTGTGTATATACACAAAAAGAACTTCGATAATACCAAAAGTAAACTTATACCACAAAGCTACAACACACACACAACACAAGCCCTAAGCTAAACTAAAAATATCGGTAAAACCGGTCAAGTGCGAGTCTAACTTGCGCGCGAAGGTTTCCGTACCACCGTACAATGTTGAGTATGGTATGGAGAAAATAGTTTGGATTTTATATAACAAAATGTTGTTTATTAAAAGTTATTGGTGCGGCTACATTTACACTCCATGTACGTAACCAGGTGCATTCATAAGTTTTTATGTGGTATTGAAAGAACTTTTGTATGGAAGCCCCCTTAAATATTTATTTTATTCTGTTTTTTAGTATTTGTTGTTATAGCGGCAACAGAAATAATCATCTGTGAAGATTTCATCTATCTAACAACTGTCACGGTTCATGTGACAGCCCGGTTCACGGCCTGGTGAAAGACGAACGGACGGACGGACGGACGGACTGACGGACGGACGGGCAGCGGAGGGTTAGTAATAGGGTCCCGTTTGGCACCCTTCGGGTACGGAACCCTAAAAACTACAAATGGTGTTAATCTGACAACATCGCGGCAGTATATATCAAAATGTTTTTTTTAAATTTCCACCGACAGCTTTTCCGATGAAATGCTGCCGGTGAACTTTGTAATGAATCTATGCCGAATTCGATTTCAATGGGACACTTTCAGAGCAGTTTTGTTTTTCAAAATTTAACAGTAGGCGTCAAAAAGGCCCTACATTATTTTTTCGTTTGAGTGACGAATGTGCTTAATAAGGACAAATGGCAGTTTAATAAAAAAATGGCAATATTTAACCTAAAGTGTCACGTAATTGGAAATAAAGATAAATATTTGAGAACATTGATTATTTAATACCAATTATTTCACAATAATGGAAGTCCTCTTGTCATGGAATCTGCACTTTGTGATTAAAGTGTGGAACTTTGTATAATGGCTCTTTGGGTAGAACTGAACAATTTTGACCCGGTTCCAAATTTCAAATAAATAATTCTAGCTGGCCTAGTTTTAAAACGACGCTGTGTTTGGTATCGTTTTCTTAAAAATTAAGGGCGTAGAATTGATTTTTAATGACAAAATGCCACATTTCCATTCAAAAGTTTGGTGAAAACCTTCAAAAAAAGTGAAAAATCTTACTTTTATTTTTGTTTTATATGAACTATTATTTTGTGATAAAAGTCTTAATAATAATCTTATTTATTCTAGTTAATGGAAACATATACTTTGTATATACTTGCCCCTGAAAATTATTTCAGAAAAAAAAATCTAAAACCGTGCGTGGCGTTCACATGGTACCGTGCTAAGTTTGTCAGTAGTAATAAAATCTACCTACTGTTTGCACTATAAGGTGTTTGTCGCAATGAGTTCAGTATTGTTATCTCAATGATATGTGGTTGGAATGTTTTTTAGACACCGACTCGAAAAAAAGTTGTTATATAAATAAATATCTGTGTGTGACTACGGCATCAAACGGTCAATTATATTATAATTGTTTTCCTTGCGGTCTTGCGGTTGCAAAAATGTTCAGCTTTTTCATAGTTGCGATGGTTTTTTTAGGGCTGTTTTTGGCCATTTCACATTTTTTTATACAGAAATGGAATAAAAATCTTCGGAGAAGTCAATCGGTTACCTATCGTATGCGGTGAGAGCGTTGGCGCTCTTGCTCTCACATTCCTCATGCGCTTAAGGAATAATGCATGTAGGGCCCTATATAGGATGACATTTAATAAGCTGAATAATTACAAACAACTTTCACATCGTCGCAAACGAAAATATTTAGTAACATGTAATCAGCTGCTCGGGTCAATGTACTTAAATAAGAAATAAGAAATGTATTTGCATAGACAAGGGTAAAAAGCTTCATTAATCATTATACAAATAGAACACCTTAGTCAGCTTTTAAATTGTAGCATGCAAATGTTTAAGTTCTGTAGTCATTAAGTTTAGTACTGTTATTTGTTTAAAACATAAAAAAATAACACAAGCCAAGACCGATTTCACGTACATTTAAAGTTAAGAATTTCGTCAACAGAGTAATAATAGTTTTGCAGAAGCCAATGGAATAATTTGCGTTTAAAAAGTGTTGAACGGCAACGTTTTTATGTTAACCGGTATCTTGTTATAAACAATTACACACATCGTTGAACAGTTTTTAAAGAACAGTGATTTTCTAGGCGTGTGATTAAATACGAGCCTGTTCGGGTTTCTATAGTGTTCCTCGAGAAATAATCTTGAAATTTTATAAAAAAGCTCAGGATTACATTTGACGAATTTACCGATTTCATGTATTTAAAGGTAGGGTATCGGTAATATGTTTAATCTTTTAAGTGTTTGTTTATGACTCATACTCAATAAATACTCTGTTAATTTCTGTCCCGTACCCCGAATCATCAGACCAAATCTAATGAAGGATTCTACATAGCCATGATCGGCAATAGTGCGGTTTTTTCTCGGCTGTTTTGTGCAAACGTCTTAGCACAAAAAAACTGTTTATCTTATGAAAACTTTATAAATGTGTTCTTTCCAATTCAAATTTAGATGAATTACGATACATCCAAAACTATTAGCCTCCTCTAGAATTTGTCCATTATAATTTATATTTAATGTCATGTTCCTATTATATTTGTCAAATTTATTTGAATTTATACACATTATTTCATTGAAATTAACTTGCAGATTATTTTTATTTAAACAAATCATTATAGAGGTAATAGTACTTCATTCATGAAGTGAAATGTCATCAGCAATGACACGAGTTACATTAATCGATATATTATCAGCGAATAAAATGCAGTTTTTATTGGTAGCTTCCGGCAGGAATGCCAAATTCATTACATTTAAGCTCGTATTTATAACAATTCACCTCATAGTTTTCATTAAGACGACTTATTTATAAACTCTGCACCCTATTGTCCAAGTAAGACTGTAGCCAGTTTCGTGTTAAGAATCTCATACCATTTGCTGCAACTTTCGATATCAATAACTCATGAGCAACCAAATCAAACGCTTTGGACATATCAAAAAATAGTACTTTGGGAGTGTCAATTAATATTCACTTAGTCTTGATTAAAGATCCTTTTATTGCAGTTCAGTTTATATACACGGTACCATGGGAAAACACAAGTGGAGACAAGTTACTTAGAACGCTACGGTGGAACGACTGAATTGAAAGCAGAGCGCACTCGCTACACTGCTGACATTAGCATGTCCCTACACTCATCCCCCTCTTAAAACAAAAAAAATACTTGAAATTTTTACAATTACAAAATATATGCAAAAACTAACTTGACTGACTGTACTTTGAAACGTCCAATACAATGCAAAAAGACCTGATACTATCTGTAATGATTCCGCTGACTCTAAATTCTGAACAACGCTGCAAATCAAATCACATCAAAATCAAATCAAAAATCATTTATTTCCATAGGATGTTGTTACATCACTTAGATCCGTCATTACATTTTTTTGGGTGAGTTCACTAACACAATGGCGGAATCTGTGGAGAAGAGCTCACCGAAGAAACTCCACAGTCGTCGCATCTTTTGCGTTTCCTTTTTTAAATAAAATATTGTCAAATTACAAAATGAATGCTAATTATATATCGAAACAGCCTGTTACTCAAACAATCTATTCCCATGGATATCTGTCCTCTAAGTAATCAGATATCCTATAGTAACCTTTTTTATACAATTTCTGTTTTATTATTATTTTAAACTTGTCTAAAGGTAAGTTTTTAATATCAGTAGGGACCTTATTGTAATAGCGTATACAATTGCCTTTAAAAGAATTACTAATTTTATGTAGTCGGCTTACATAAGCAACCAACTTGTCTTTATTTCTAGTATTAAAATTGTGTATATCACTGTACTTCTGAAAATTAGTTATATTTCTTTTTACATACACAAGATTGTCATAGATATATTGAGACACAAATGTCAGAATATTGATTTCTTTAAACATTTCCCTCAGTGACACTCTAGGCCCTAATCTATAAATTGCACGAACAGCCCGTTTCTGCAGAATAAATATACTATTAGCATTCGCAGCGTGACCCCACAATAAAATACCATAGGTCATTAGACTATGAAAGTAACTAAAGTAGACTAGTCTATCGGTGTCTACGTCGGTAAGAGCTCTAATTTTTTTAACTGCGAACGCTGCCGAACTCTGTCTGTTCGACAATTTATTTATATGAGGATCCCATTGTAGTTTGGCGTCTAAAGTAATGCCCAAAAAGACAGTCGACTGCACAAGGTCCAATCTCTGTCCTTTTATAAATATGTCTGTAGTTACCGGGTTCACATTGGGTAACACGAATTTAATACATTTAGTTTTCTTTTCATTAAGTAATAAATTGTTAACAGTAAACCAGTTCTCTATACTAGAGATAGCATTGTTTACCTCGTCATAATTTGATTGCTGTCTTTTAACTTTAAATATCAAAGAAGTATCATCGGCAAACAATACTAACCCATGTTTTGCTTTAACAAGGTAAGGTAAATCATTAATATATACTAAAAATAAGAAAGGACCAAGAATTGAACCTTGCGGTACGCCCATACTTATTGAAGACCCAGGTGATCTTTTCCGATTAACATCGACCATCTGAACCCTTTCTGTTAGATATGACTCCAGAAGGCCAAGTGCCTGATCTTTTACACCATAACGGCGTAATTTCCTGACAAGAGTGTCATGATGGACGCAATCAAAAGCCTTGGATAGATCGCAGAAGACACCTATTGCATCCATTGCGTCTTCCCAGGCATCAAAAATATTGTCGATTAGTTCAACACCAGCATCGGCTGTTGAACGACCCTTTGTGAAACCAAACTGAGCAATATGAATTAAATTATTGAGATAAAAATGACTTTGCAATTGATTAAGTATGAGTTTTTCAAATATTTTGCTAAGCGTTGGTAGTATCGATATGGGTCTAAAATTGGTGGGGTCTGATGTACTACCAGCTTTGAATAAAGGTTTAACTTTACATAGTTTCATCAAGTCAGGAAACACACCATTATCTATACATTGATTAAATATACAACAAAGGTGAGGTGCAATACAATCTACAATGGAACAAATAATTTTTACTGATAGACCATGGGCGTCAGCTGTCTTTTTCATTTCCAGGGATTTAAACGCTTTTACAATGTCTTCATTATTTACGTAATGCTGTAATAATATTACTGCAATGATATACACAAATGCAAAACTGTATTCTGATTCTGAATGATGAAATATAACTTCTGTTGTTACATATCGTGTTTCATTTGTTATTTATAACAATGCTTATGCTTACATCCGTTTAATAAAACATTTTGTACGTGTATTCCTTTCTATTTCAAAGATTAGAAATTACACTTGAAATTAAATACGTTAGTTAAAACCTGTTGGAATGAGTACCTCCTTGGCGTCATACTAAGTACACAATCCCACGAAGGTCCTACGTTGATACTCATTCCAACAACTATACATAATTATATCAATACGTTATTAAACCTACTTTGGACGAAATACTGCAGTTGTATAACACTGAACTGAGGATAACCCACTTAAATCTAACATAAAATACCCATACTTAGTACATTTCATATTAAATTGCGTGACACAAAAACAAACGTATACCTATTTATTTTTGTGTCCCCAATCCAACGATACATTGCGGTACACATGTTTCAATGCCCGACTTGAAATTCAATACGTTTATTACATACAATACATTTTGTACATTGCGAATACAATCAATAAAATAAAAACTTACGAGACTACTTCTTAATCGCTACACATTTTGGGATGCTAATAATAATAAATAAATAATACCTTGTACACTATTAACACACATTGATCTAGCCCCAAACTAGCATTTCCTGTATCTTGGGTACTAGACAACGATACACATACTAACATAGATAAATATTATACTTAGATAGATAAACAACCATGACTAGGGTACAAACATCCGTTCCCATCAAACAAATATTTGCCCCTACCGGGAATCGAACCCGGGACCCTTGGCTTCGTAGGCAGGGTCACTGCCGACTCGGCCATTCGGGTCGTCAAATGTCCTTTTTAAATAATTTTCTTAGATGATTCTTGTAAAGTCTGAAGGCCACATACAAATACATAAACACTACAGCCACTGTCAGCACCATTAACACCACAAAATTACTATTCACTTTTGTTTCTACCTCTGTGATGCGCGGACTCGCATTATTAGCTCCGTTTTGCGCAATTAGTATTTCCTCGTGCTTGCTTTGATTTCCACCCGTTGTGTTCCAAAAAAAAATAGCAATTTTGTTTACTGGATACCATTGATGCGCTATGCGCCCGATAAGTAACTCTTACCAAGATTGCGTTAATAATGTCGATTTACTCTCGTACAACTATATTTAAACTATTGACCTTTCTAAATAATGGTGGTGTCTGCTGAGGTTAGCATTTTTCTTACAACAACCTCCGTCATTTTAACATCTGACAAAGTCTGTATTTAAACTTTAATCTTATGTACTCAAAACTTATACCTATTGCGTGTGCTCAATTAATGAAGCGCACGGGTCGCTGGACGACGCTCCGCTACGTGTGCACTTTTCGGTAGCGGGTACTAAATCTGCCGCGGGCTCGGAATTTGAGAAAGGGGGTGGCATATCTATTGTCTGTTGGTTTGTCTGTCCCCTAACTCTCGATGCTACCTTTGGGTTTCTATCCAAAGTATCTTCGTCTTCCCAAATTCAATATGCCGGTTTAAGCCTGTCTATTGAAACTTGCGTGATTCTATTGGGCAACTGTATCGAATAATATTTGTCTATTCTGTACTTTGTACGGTCCGTCATACGGTGGCTGTAAAGGCTTGCGTACGGCATCATTTCTAATAAATACATACTCATATTATTTTAGGTCCGGATTGACAAACACGGTTCTAGAATTAGAGTGTGACTTGGGCTGGGGCCTATTCTGTGCCATTGCCTTGCGCAGTGTTTCTAAGTACATTTCTCCCGGTAATGTGATTGTCTGTCCGTATACCAGTTCCGCGGCACTTATCCCTGAATCACTACGAATCGCTGTTCTGAATCCAAGCAGGATCGTTGGAAGTTCGTCCACCCACGAGGTCTGCGATAACCTTATCATTAGCGCCGCCTTAAGGCTACGGTGCCAGCGTTCTATCATGCCGTTGCTCTCAGGGTGGTATATGGGGTTGTTCTGATTCTACTTACACCTAACATATGCGTCAGTTTTGTGAACAAATCACTTTAGAATTTCCGGCCTGGTCTGTGCTTATTACACTGCAATTTCCAAACCAACAAATCCAACAGCGTTTTTGCAACTATATCTGCCGTTATTGTTTTCAGTGGAAAAGCCTCAGGCCATCTGGCGAATCTGTCTATAGCTGTCAATACATACATGTACCCCTCCTGAGTTGTCTATAGCGGGCCCACTATGTCGACGTGAATATGTTCAAAACGTTCTTTCTTCTCAAACTGCCCTATCCCGGAGCTGGTATGACGCACTACTTTGGCTCGCTGACAGGCGATACAAGTTTTGGCCCAAAGGCCTACATCCTTATTCATACCTGGCCAAAAGTACCTCTTAGCTACCATTCTCCTTGTTGTCTTAATACCTGGGTGGCTGATGCCATGATTATCAATGGTCGGCCTTCGATCATGCTCTGGAAATGTTGATTGATATGTATATTGCTAAAAGTTCCCTGTCATAGATACTATATTTAGTCTGAGTACCGGAAAGTTTCTTTGAGTGAAATTCTAACGGTCTCCACGACTTACCATCCCACTGCTGTAGTCACGCTATAGTACTCCTCCGATACACGAGTCAGACGCATCAGACATCAGTGCTAAAGGAACTCCTTCTAATGGATGAGCTAGGGTGATAGCGTTTCTAAGGCTCACCTTACATTGTTCAAATGCATTACACGCCTCCTCCGTCCACGTTATTCTGGTCTTATCTCTTTTCTTAGTGTTGTGCAGAAACTTGTTCAGTTCCTGCTGTTGTTCTACGGCTTTGGGCAGATGAGATCTGTAAAAAATAATTATCCCTAAGAATCTTGTCAGTTGTTCCACTGTTTGTGGGTGGGAAAAATTCATGATGGCCTCCACTTTACTTTGGAGGGGTTTAATACCCTCCGTCGATACTTCATAACCAAGGAATTCTACTTTAACTTTTGCAAATTCACACTTTGCCATATTGATGGTTAGCCCGCACTCACTATACCTTTGGCAAACCACATCTAGGTGTTTCTTATGGCATTCCACACAGTGACTCGATTTAATCACGTCATCAATGTAAAAAAATAGGTGTAATTTTTCGGTACTCGATTCCCTGGTCTTAATAACTAACTTAATCTGTTCTATGCCTTTTAATACTACGTCATTCATGAACCTTTGATAAGTCTGGGCTGCGTTACATAGGACAAACGTCATTCTAGGAAACTCGAACAGCCCAAGTGGGGTGATTATTGCCGTTTTTTCGACGTCCTGAGGATTTATTGGGATATTATGGAATGCCTTATTTGCATCAATATGCGAAAAAAAATTCTTACCTGAAAGTCCATATGTGAAGTCCTGCAGTCTCGGGATGGGGTAACGATCGGGCTTGGTCGCCGCGTTCAGCTGCCTGTAGTCACTACAGGATCAGATTTGCCCATATTTCTTGGGCACGACATGAAGCGGGCTTGCCCATTCGCCCTTCGATGGACCGCAAATACCTAATTCTTGCATATTCCTAAATTCCTCCCTGACCTTATCATACCTATCTGGGGGTAAACGTCTCGCCTTTACGTGGACAGGTGGACCTTTTGTATCAATGTATTGGTATCAATATTTCAGGTTAAAAGGCTTGGTTATGTCTGGGTATCTAGGAAAAAATTTCGCTACAGGGGTTTCCGCTATCGAAAGTGCTCACTGTAGTAGCCCCGTCATCAACCAAAATTCCTGTTGTTTTTGAATCAGTAGTTTTATCTCGCAAACATTTCCCACTTACATCAACTAACAGCTTTTAATGCTCTAAAAAATCTGCCCCCAAGATTGGTTTGCTTACATTGGCAATTACAAACACCCATTTCAATGCTCTTCTTAATTTTAAAGTTTTAAAATCTAATTCTAAAGTTACAGTTCCTTACGTTTGTATCTCCGAACCATTTGCCGCATGTAGTTTATAAGATACATTTCCACGTCGCAAATCGAAAAGGAGGGCGCTAGTATAGCCGTAAACATTGAGCTCCGTATAAATAAATCATTTTAACAACTAAATCTACTTAAAATTATATAAAATCAGTACCTTTTGATAAATAACAAACCAATTGAGACGTGGAGTTGTTATCCAGTGATAAAAACAGTACAATCAATAAAACAACAGAGTGATTATAAGTGAGTGCAAAGTAACAATAAAATCAAGCAAAACCTATGTATATGTGACGACTCTGACAGCATTAATCCTGCACAAAACATTACAGTGACCAAAGTGACCAGTGCCATTCTTAAATCTACTGGTAATAAATAGAACATATTGTTGATTCTTAAAATCTACATTCCTTTGTTGTGGTGAATGTGTTACATAAGTGCAAAGTCCGCTAACGGTCACCGACGATTAATCACCTTCACACGTCTAAGAAAGTTCACTGGATCGCTAGCATTCACATATTTCGCAAGTCAAGTAAATTGAAGTGATAGCTTGCGGCGAGAGACACCCGCCGATTACGCATGAGATCCGGGTTCGATCCCACACGGCGCCCATCAGCTTTTTGTTTTTTAACTACCACACGGCGAAGAAAGACACTTACTTTTAATTTTTAATTTTTTTATCACGTTTTTAATCGTGAAACAAAAATAAAAACCTTCACACGTCTAAGAAAGGTCACTGGATCGCTAGCATTCACATATTTCGCAAGTCAAGTAAATTGAAGTGATAGCTTGCGGCGAGAGACACCCGCCTATTACGCATGAGATCCGAGTTCGATCCCAAACGGCGACCATCAACTTTTTGTTTTTTAACTACCACACGGCGAAGAAAGACACTTACTTTTAATTTTTAATTTTTTATCACGTTTTTAATCGTGAAACAAAAATAAAAACATACGGAAACCAAAGATTTCCTGCAAGATGAATCAAGATAGAGACAATGTCACCTTCCGAAACAAATATAGAAGTAACTCAGTGAGCGACCTGTCTAAGTCATCCCTATTTGAAGATGGTAACATGAGTTTACCCCAAACATCCTTTACGTGTAGCCAAGATATTATGTTAAATGAAGAAATCGGAAAATTAAAAAATTACCTAAAAAGCGCAGAGACTGAAATAAAAAACTTAAGCCTAGAAAACCAAAAACTAAAATGTGACCTAGAAAAATCACAAAAACTGATAGAAACATATAAAGTCTTCAAGTTCTCCGACACTCCATCAACACCGATCTCAGCACGTCGTAGGAAAAAGCCAAGGAAGGCGCTTACAGAAAAAAATGAAAGGCTACAGTTTTGCACTCAAGTCAACAACAGTGTTAAAGATGGATCTGCAAATTTGGACAAACAGAATAAAGAAAAAACACAGAAAAATACGGAAGCTGAAGAACCTGACAAGCAGCTCAACATTGACAAGGATGATAGCAGTGACCCTAAGGGACGAGAAAATATGGAAGGTCATCACCCTGACAAGCAGCTCAACATAGATAAGGACGAAAGCCGTGACGCTAAGAGACAAGAAGAAATCACTAACATTGGACATGAAAATCAGACACGAGTATCTCAAGAGACTATAATACACACACAGGAGGCAAAAATCGACACAGAAATAAAGAAAACATGTAAAGATATAAAAAAGAAAGTCATTATCATTGGTGACCAACAAGCTCGCGGACTTCAAAAAGCGCTGCAAATATTACTGGGCTCTCAACATTTGGTTACATGCTTTTGGAAATCTGGTGCAAAAGTACGCGACCTTACATACGTGGAGAAAAATGAAATTTCTGCATTAAGCAACAAAGACTTTGTTATTATATTAGGAGGAATGAATGAGGTCAATCCTTTTGAATTTAAAACTCATGCAGCAATTTGGTTACACTCAATTGAAAAGGCTAACGTAATTGTGTGTGAAATTCCCCATAACAAAAACCTTAGAGAATATAAACTTAACTATGAATTGAAGCTGATCTGCAACCAGTTCCAGAATGTTTCATATCTGGAGTTGAATTATAGTAGGTTTATTCCAGATAGAATGCATTTCACAAAACAATTGAGTAGATCTCTCTTAAGAAAACTATTGCAAATTGACTATACAATAAAGATAAACCAATATACAGAACACATTAACTTACAGAAAAAACACAAAGAAACAGCCAAGGTAATGATAAATATGTCCACTCAAACTAATAACGACACAAAACACATTGAACTGGAACCTGAAATAAAAAATATCAATAAAAATTTAAATAGCAATACAAACAATGACGTAGTAATAAATAGTGGTACCAATAACAAAACTGACATTAATCTCAATGACGACAACAATGATTTTTTTCGTATATCACAATAAAATACACATCCTGCATCAAAACATCAACGGATTAATTAATAAAGTGGATTTACTCTCTGTTCACTTGGATGACCTTCATAAAAACAATAAACAAATAGACGTTATATGCATTACTGAACACAACATGGTAAAAACTGACGAATCTCAATTGTGTATACCAAACTTTACTTTAGCTTCTCAATACGCAAGAAAAAATAGAAATGGAGGGTCGTGCATCCTTGTTAGAAGAAATCATAAATACAAAGTCATCAATGAAATTAAAAATATTAATATCCCAAACTTAATCGAATGCTGTGCAATTGAGCTTATCGAACATAAAATTATTGTTATGTGTATGTATAGAGTACCACCCCAAACAAATAAGAGTGAAAAATTAGAATCATTTTTCACCAAATTAGAAGAAATACTGCAACTAGTTTGCTATAAAAATAAAAAGGTCGTTATAGGTGGTGATTTCAATATCGACATGCTTAGTAACACCGTTGCAAAAAGAAAATTTGTGGATTTACTAAGTAACTATAACTTAAAGAGTTTATTTAATGAACCAACTCGCCTAAGCAGTCGCACATGTCTCGACAATTTATTACATAACGTGCATGGTTGCAAGGGTGAAATTGTGGAGTTAGCACTATCTGACCACACAGCGCAAATAATTGCGTTACCCGTAAAAAAGTTTTTTTCGCTGACACACTATTTTATCATGCGACGTGATGTAAGCGAGGTAAACATGCAAAAATTTCGAAACTACCTAGGTCAGCTTACTTTTAGTGATGTATACGACAGCACTAAACCCAATGAAGCATTTAATTGTTTCCATGATGCTTTCACGCTTCTGTACTCACTATGTTTCCCTTTAAATAGAATCAAAGTGAATATAATAACTAAGAAAACAAAATGGATATCAAAAGGCATAAAACGATGTTGCAAAAGGAAAAGAAAACTACTGTGGGACTATAGATTAAATCCAAGCTCTACCAACAAACAACTTTTTAAGCAGTACTCCAAACGCCTGAAGAGAGTGATAGTTTCGACACAAAAGGCGCAAAATGACTACTACATCAAAACATCGTCAAACAAAAGCCAAGCGGTTTGGAAAATTATAAACAACACAAAGAATCACATACCCAAAGAGAGTATTAATTGCATAAAAGTCAATGGAAATTTGTTAACAAACCCCACAGAAATAGCCCAAGCTTTTAATAATAATTTTATTGACCAAGTTAAACCTCTTTGTGACATTACTGCTAATAATACTAATAATAATAATCCAGCTTTGACATATAATCAATCAATTCAATTAAATAATTCTTATAAATCTATGTTTATGTCACCGTCAACTCCAGCTGACGTTTATCGACTAACACTATCGTTGAAGAACACTAACAGTACAGGAAACGATGAAGTTTTGACAAAAGTTATAAAATATGTTGCTGATATTATCTGCCCGATGTTATGCTACATAATAAATATCTGCATCGAACATGGTATTTTTCCGGATCGTTTGAAAACTTCTATCGTCAGACCACTCTTCAAAAAAGATAACAAGGAACATATTAATTGTTACAGACCAGTGGCTCTTATCCCAATATTTTCCAAAATAATTGAAAAAGCAATATATGAAAAATTATACAGATATTTAGAACTTAATAATATACTTGCGGATGAACAGAAGGGATTTAAAAGAAATAAGAACATTAATATGGCTGTTTTCGATTTTTTAACCACGATAATGAAAAACCTAGATAACGGCAAAAGAGTGTCATCGATATTTATGGACCTCACAAAAGCATTTGACTATGTCGATCACAAAATCTTAGCTCAAAAATTAAATAGTTACGGAATAAGAGGGAATGTTCTTAGTCTACTAGAATCATACTTGAGTAACCGGTCACAATTGACACAAATAAACAAAATCTGCCCTAAGACAAAAACAGATCAAGTGTATTCTTCTGACGTAAAGGAAATTAAGTATGGTGTTCCACAGGGATCCGTATTAGGACCTTTACTGTTTATTTTATATATAAATGACATCCCAAAAGCTATAAATCATCCAATAGTTTTATTTGCTGACGACAGCACAGTGACATTTATCGGTAATAATTTAATTAACTTAGACATATATGAAAATGACATTAATAATAATTTAACACATATAATTGAATGGCTAACAAAAAACAATCTTTTAATTAATCTGGGAAAAACTAAACTAATGAAATATAGGCTAGGGCACGGACAGCAATACGCATTGAATATTAAATACTTGAATGAGCAAATTGAATGTACAGAGACAACAAAATTCTTAGGTCTCCATATTGATTCCAACATGTCGTGGAAGACACACATCGAACACTTGCAAAAGAAGCTAAATCAATATGCGTATGCGTTACACATGCTTACAAAAATTGTGAACACTGATGCTGTACTTGTCTCGTATCATGGTTTTGTAGAGTCTTCCGTGCGCTACGGTATAATCTTCTGGGGAAATGCGACGGGTAGAGAGACTATTTTTAAAGCGCAGAAGAAATGTTTGAGGGCTATGTGCAAGCTGGTCCAAACTGACAGTTGTAAACCCTACTTCAAAAGCCTCAACATTCTTACGATGCCGTCTATTTACATATACGAAACCTTGGTTTTTGTCAAAAGTAATATGCATCTTTTTCAAAATGTCAAAAGCAGGCGTCACCATATGATGCTCAAAATGGAGTGCCACAAGTCAGCCTATTTTAATAAAAGTATATTTGTCATGGCTATTAGAATATATAACAAACTCCCACAGTCTGTAAAAGAAATACAAAATATACAATTTAAAAAGAAACAAGGTTTATTACAGTGTCGATGAATACCTCAGTGATGTTTTATAAAGATGGCGACAATGTATTATATGCCAGATGCCTAATATAGTCATATATGTAGGTAATTAGTTATTCTACGCTAATTTTTAATGTTTATAATGTAATTAATACTTATAATGTAAATAATATTCATATGCCCTCCCATGGCAGAGCATAGAGACCCATCGCTCAATGTCATTGATTAGATCTACATATTACCTATGTTCCTGAATAAATGATTCTTTATCTCTTTATCTTTATGTTTTTTCACTTTTGATTTTGGAATAACTAAAATGTTCGCACCAGTATCCACTAACCACCGCAACGCGTTTTTACTATCGTACACACAGAGACGATTTTCCGGCAGAACGGTATTTCCTGCGTCTCCTGAGGCCGCTGCTTCTAGTTTTCCGCCGGTTCTTTTCATGCGCAGGGTTTCTCACATCTGGTCGCTCTTGATCTAAATCGGAAATGATACCGACAGAGCCAGTCCGGACTCTCTGGAGTTCTGTTAGGTATTGGCGACCTGCCCCTTGACACTGATCTGCCCCTATTCTGGTACCTTGTTTGTATCCTGCCACGTATCTCGCCACGCAGAGAAGCTACCTCCAGGACCAATTTGTTCATAGTTGTCATCATCTCCTGCATCGCGAAGTTTGCTGCACTACTGCTAACCGACGCTACCTCGATCACACTTATGTTTTCTACTACATTATCTGCAATTTTTCCCAGGTTCTCCAATGTCTGATCTTGACTCGCTGACAACACCGCTCTTACAGACGTCGGTAGTCGTGCCATCCATAATCTATGAACTGTTTCATCACTCGCTTGGCAGTTCCTTGCTAACGTCATCATTTTTCGTAGCAGCTGCGTGGGTTTCTGTGATTCCAAATCCATTTCACCGACCAGACGCTGAAATTGTCGTTCTGGAGACTCTTCGTAAACCTTGAGAAGAAAGAGAAGCCTTTCTTTGATTGAATTATATTTCCCTTCTGCTGGTGATGTATAAAGTATGTCTGCACTGTTGTAATGCATCCCTACTTAGCTTTGACACTGCCAGTTGGTATTTGTATTCGTCACCTTGTTTCTGGGGGCTGACTATCGCCTCGAACTGCGCGAACCATAAACGCGGCTGTTCTTGCCAAAATTCAGGGATTCTTGCCGACACCGAAATTGACGCCATTTCAGATGATTGTTCTTCTTTGCTGGGTCCTGCGGTGATACCGGCCTTGTTTTGGCCCGCTCCCTTACTCATTGTTCCACGTTGAAACTCCGGCCAAGTCGTGGTTACTTAGCCGGGTGTCGTCCCATCGCCGCTCGTTCGTAGGTAGGTACACTTGTCATTGCACTGATTCCAGAAAAAAAGTCGAGGGTCACCACTTTGGAAGTGTCAATTTATATTCACTAGTCTTGATTAAAGATCCTTTTATTGCAGTTCAGTTATATACACGGAACCATGGGAAAACACAAGTGGAGACAAATTACTTAAAAATCATATAATCTAGCAAGCTACGCTTTTTCAAAAAACTTTGACAATACAAGTGTGAGTGTGATAGGACAATAATTTCCTTTTTCTGATCTCACACCCTTTTTATACAACGGGTCTTCAACAGATATTTTTAGTTTGTCAGGAAAACATCCTGTTTCTAGATACAAGTTAATCAAATACAGGCGTTATCTCCAAGCAACATGCCTTAATTATTTTGGTAGATATACCGTCAAAACATTCTGCGTTGGTGTTATTTAGCGACATTATCAGTTTTGAGTAATCATAGGGTTTAAGAAAAATTCTCTCACTGGTCCGGTGACTTCCGCCGGTGAGAGTCATGTCATGGCTAATCTTATCTGAGATTTTTATAAAGTAGTCATTGAATGTTTGAGCTATTCCAGTTGCTTTCTGAACTTAAGTACCCTCATGATTAATTTGATGTATAAAATGTGATACTGGTTGATTTCCTGATTCAAGATTCAAGGTTCCTAAGGATAAGTAAAGGTTTTGTCACATGTTCTTTTGGGAAATTTGTTCATAATGATGGGTACACTGACATTACGAATTATGAGCAGGCCTTGGCTGCGCATTAGTCATTTTCAATATCTGTACATATGCGCAGTAATTCCCGCCAGTGTCGCCCAGCGCTCTTAATTTGTGAGGCGACCTATCACAATTATCCGTCGTCATTTAATTAAAAACACCCCATAATACGCCATCTGTTGTATTCTGAAAAAAACCTGCTCTGAAAGAATCACATGCTGGTGCAACTATCTCCAACGTTCCACTTTTTTAATTGTAAGGGTCAAATACACGGCTGCCAGCAACGGCTTCAAGCAAAGGTCACCTTCGAAAAGCGAGTCCGACTTAACGGCTTCCAGCAAACTTCCTTCCAACAGTATTTGAACGAACGTTGCGCATAGAGGACATCACGCTTGCGTTCCATATATTCACTACAAAGACGCCATGGCATTTATGATATAAAAGGCGCATATACAATATCCTACGATGGCATCCATAAAATATCCTATGCATTTCTTTTTGAGTAGAGTACGATTGAGAATATAAGTCCCAAAGGCAGGATATGACTTTGTACAACTGGAGAGATTCCATAATCACTCCCCTTTATACCAGCGAGAATACGGTTGTGAGTTATGCCTTTGAAAAAATCTAGGAAGAAATATACACCATACTCTCCGCCACAGCGAGCGAGGCCACCCCCTCTCTCTCCCATGTATGCACCTCTATTATGCTCCTGCGCCGTTACTCCCTCCATGCGGCACTCATTAGCCAAGAAATTTGGCGTCAGGTATACTTTTGTGAATGCAACCGACGTCAATAAACCGTGAGTCTCGGAGACCTTTAAAAAAAAATGGATTTGAAAGTTTGGACATAAGTTATATCTAGTCGCCTATATGTCGGACTAAGGATGATGATAAAGGCCTGTTCACTTTTATCTTGAGTAATGTTGTGCGCATAGCGACGATTGCGTCTGCGCTCGCCACTATAGAAGTGCGGCTGTTATTGGCGAGGCTGACTGCAAGCGACTACACTGCTTCCATCTGGCGCTGCTGTCAGCTTGCTGGCATCGGATGCCTCTCTGCCAACGACTTTTAAAGGTCATACGAAATTCGGCTGGATGCTTTAATCTTTTGCAGGCAGCCGCTGCTGGCAGCCGTGTATTTGGCCCTTCAGTACTAAGTACAGGGCTGATACGATCAAGGACTATAACATTTTGGGCAGTTTTTCATGAGATAGATATAATTAATTTTGCATGCATGCATTAAGTGAAGTTAGATAGTTATATCAGAAAGTAAATTTTTGTATTATTGAAAGTTTTTTAGGCAAATACGCCGTAGAAACAGTGTAGCTCTACAATATAATATTTTCAGTTTCACTGATAGCGTCCTAAGCGGAGTGCACATCCAACTGAATAAGGTATTCAGGGAAGCACCTCTCAACTGGTTTAGTTCGGGGTAAGATTATTTAGAATTCACGTATTTGATGCCGATCGAGCTTGCGAACTTTGGAGCTTGCTTTCCATCTCCGGGGCGGTTTGGATGCTAATACCGCAGTTTTATTACCTCGCCTTAGAATATTGAGTGAGTACTCTTCCTTAGACTGCCACAATATGATTATGATTATATCTCCATCGAGTAGACTAAAAATTGTATTTCCTTGGGAGCTTTGGCTTTGAGGAAATTGTTTGCGAATGGAATAAAGCAGGACTTGCCATTTTGTGATTGTAACTTTTGGGTATATTTTTTTTTATTTAAGTAAGACAATGACTCAAAAGAAAAATCATGCGATCAGATTTACTTAGATAACGTTTTGTTGTTAATGGTTATATTACGAGAAATGATCATTTTAAAAAAAATGGAGCGTTATACGTTCTATAAGTACCAGTCTTAGCAAAACTCACGCTGGTTTTGGTGGGATTAATCTGCGGGTGTTTGTTTATACCACTACATATTATACAATCTGTCATTGCCTAAACGCATATTGAGAAAATAGTTTGTTCAGAATTATGAGCAGAGTAGATTTCACTGATTTTAAATGTAGGTCATATTTTTGAAGTAGAAAAAATAACTTTTTGTTGCTATTTCTAAGCTTCTTAGGCGCGACCATCCGGCTTAACTGACCCCTGCCTATACTCTACTCACGATGAAAAGAAGCTCACGCGGCTGGCCGCCGGCTTAACTTTGCCAAAATGAAACCTGATTTAGTTTTCTTTCCTAAGCAAATCGCAAGGATGAATTCGTAGGTTCGCTTACTTTCTTCATACGTATGGAAACAAAGGGTCGGAAACATCGAGTGAGCGAGAGCAAATCGAGGAAGGGGAAGGGTTAGGGATTGATGTGAGGGATGTGGGGTTCTCTTTGTTTGTTTGTTTTGTTTAATCCGTCAGTGCTTATCTTCCTGCATTCAGGCGCGCGTGCGCGTGCGCGGCGCGTTCCACGCAATGGCATTTCGATACACAACTGTGGAATATTGTGAAATGGTGAAAGAACTTGCACAATGTAATGACGGTATCAATCAAGCTGTGTCGGTGTACTTTGAGCGGTTCGGGGTACGTACGAGTTTCTCACAGAATAATGCTAGCAGGCTACACAGCGACTAACTACATTTCACACAAACGCATTCGAAACGATGATGGCGCCGGCATCCCGTTTCATTCAGGCCCTTCCAAGTTTCTGTGGCCCGGAGCGGGCGGTGACTCTCTTAAAATAAACTTGGCGCGAAGGGTAAGGTTAGAGAGGGCGGGGGCGGGGAATTCGAGGTGCCTAGATTTTTGCGATATTTTGTAGTTAGTAGGTACCTAACCCAAAGCTTAACTAGTTTTAATTCATATTTCCGTTGATTTATTTCTAAATAGTTACTAACTATGATGTCAGTATGTTAACCTAACTAATCTAAAAAACTAACCTACCTTTAGGTAGGTACTTGCTGCCAGTTCCAAAAGCCTGGAAAGTGTGATGGATAATTTGATTCAACTCGCGGGCAGAGGAGCGTTATACGCGCGCACAGTAGAATTGCGGATTTATCAGAAATGACACTGCAACTTAAGTCTCAAATATTTTCTACAATATTGGGCAACTTTTTGTTTTTCTTTCTTAATATTTTTTATTACAAAAACTAAGTTGGCCTGTATAAGGTTATGCGTTTATTCATTGACACACTGTTTAACATAGACCCTGATTTGCCAGTTCCAAGGTTAAATGAATCTGAGGTTGTTTTTCTTATATTTAATTTTGACTGACAATTATGGATTATTTTGAGTACTAAGCACCATATAGTTATAAAAATACGTAAAAATATGTCTTTCATAAAAAAAATATTAGGTTAAATAATTATCAACAAGGCTATTACATAAGCTACGTCATATAACTAAATAAACACAAGCAAATATTAAATACTGTTGTTGAAAATTGAGTCTTTAATAGGTTTTAATTTTTAAAAAATATTATTACCTCATAATGTACTACGACATTTTGCATTACATAATGTTAAATTGAGTTAAAATGGCTGCTTATCCGTCTTCGTCGGGATACTCACATCCTCACTTTCCTGTACAGCATCTTAACTAACCCCCGATATCCCAGCTTCCTGCGTAAACGCTTCGACTTCCTTCCTTCGACTAGACCTCGTAGATCCCACACGGCCTCCATGCTCTCTACTCCGCTTAACAATACCGTCGCTTAAGAACATGGGTTCCGAATGACGGCAATACATCTGTGGAAGGCGCTTCCCTGCGCCATCAGGGACTGTCTTTATCGTCAATAATCGTCTGAAGGAGCATTATCTTTCTCTTTCGTAAACTTGGGGATTTAATATGTTGTATTTTTTATTTATATTAATGTTCTTCTATATAATTGTAGTATATTTACTTGTTTAGTTATAACACTTATTTATATTATTTACTTGTATTTTTGCACAAAAGTACTGTCCTAACTGTCACTGCTATTAAATTTATCCTTTTTATGTTGGGTTTTTTGGAATAAATCTCTTGTTAGAGATAAGCTTGCCTTTGTAAATATCTTTTGTATGCGATCTTGTTATGTAAATTTTTATGTGCAATAAAATTCACGATAAAAAATACGAAATGTACATTACAATGATGTACTCTGTCATTATGAATTATACATAATATTGTTTTGTAAAGTTACGCCCGACTCTACGCGACGACGATCTATGCAACTTAACCCTAACGGCTCCTTTATTACCTACGCCGATGACACGGTTCTCCTTTTCAAAGTAATTATTTGGATTAAGCTACAAGCTATAAGCGCAGACAGGCTTTGATTGTGTATTTGATTGGCTACTAGCAAACTCGCTAACTCTAAATACTACTAAAACTAAATTTGTCCCTGTCTCCGTCACCTCCGTAAACCAACCAACATCAAATATATATTTTTAAAGCTCACTCTTGCGATGATCCCCTAATTTGTTTAAGTCCCCTTATTACTCAAACTGATACTATAACATTTTTGAACATCACTCTAGACAAGCACCTACATTTCAAAAGCCACATTGATATTCTAACTACTAGACTCCGCAAACTTATGTATGTATTTAAACATATTCGAAACGTTGCTGTATTCCGGATAATTAAGATGACTTATCTAGCCCTCGATCGATAAAGACAGATGTTTATTTGCTAAGATAAGGGTACAAAAGGCGGTAGAATTATATTAAGGAACACCTTATCAGCTATTAATTTTAGCATGCAAATATTGAGTTTGGTCAAAAACAACAATGGTACAGTAAGTAACACTATAATAATAACAATAATAATGCAAAGATACTACCCTGCACCAAACTCAGTTCGTTACAAAAATAAGAATGATATGTCTACATCAACTATCAATTAATTACATTTATGATCAAGAAATTCATCTATTGAGTAAAAACATCTGATTATTATCCATTTAAACAGATCCGTCTTAAACCTATTAACTGGTAGCTGTTTTATGTGCTCTGGTATCTTATTAAAAATTTCAATACACATTGCAGAACAATTTTTCATATGTTCGTGGAATATGGTTATACTAATCTAGTCGAGTTTCTTGTGTTTCTCGGGCACTTTTCCTGAGCCGTTATAAATAATTGTAGGTTTTTTTTTTTCAAATTTTCCCACTTCATAGATGTATAAAGACGGTAAGGGCAATATATTTAACTTAACGAACATAGCTTTACATGATTCAAATGCGGCCATACCGCAAATGGAACGTACACATTTTTTTTGTGCAATAAAGACATCATTTTTGTCCTTACCGTTTCCACAAATCACGAGACCATATCGTAAAACAGACTCCACATAACCGTAATACGCAATAAGGGCAGTGTTTTTATTCTATATTTTGCGAAGTCTGCTTAATACAAATACAAATCTATTTTTTTACATACTTTGTCAGTGTGAGAATTCCAATTTAAATGTCGATCTATATTAATACCTAAAAATGTCACATTATCAGCCTCCTCTAGAATTTGTCCATTATATTTTATATTTAAAGTCATGTCTCTGTCGCAGATGGATAGTATAATCAGATATTTTACAAAACCACTACTAGCAGGTAAGCAAAACAGCTCCGGTATGTAAAACAGCGTAACAACGTCAATCTGGATTGTCAATGTAACGCATCCGACAAAACAGCTACCTACGTTTAGATGAAATGCAGAATTACCTGCAGTTTAGAATTACCTTTCATGACAAGACTCTCGTTTGTTGTAGGGTAACCATGTTGAAATAATACTGTAAATATTTATCGTATTTTTTTAATGAACTCTTCATATACCTACTTAAAATACAATCATAGAAAACTTAAAATACAAACAGTAAAAATTATTTGTTAATACACGTCAAACTAGAGTGACATTTTGAGCCACAAAGTACTTTTTTTTATAACATACGCGCGCACCTGTTATTAATGCATTGATTTTTGCCGGCTTACATGAACACCTCTGATATCCTTGTCCCCCAAATACTGACTCTTTGGCAACTGCTTCGCGCAAAGATATAAAATTGTTTGGTATTGGTTCCTTAAACTCGTTTGATGATGTTTTTAAGTCACTACGCGCGAACCAATTCTTTATTTTTCCTGTTTTTGTACCAACTTAATACACTCCATGTCTGCTGTCAAGGATTATGCCAAGGACATTTTTGGCATCCAAAGGACCACGATCCATTTTTGGTACATTCAATATAACACTGTTTCCTATATTTAATTTAGGGAGCTTTTTTGCGGTTTCATACCTTGATGGGCTTCTTTGCGTTCTGTTTCAATGTTACGTTCATTTGTACAAATGAAACAGATTACTTTTGAGCCATAGCCTTCATTTCCATCAGAGAATCCACAAATAGCATGGACAGGCTTTAAACAAGACTGGCAGTAATGAGAGCCACTGGTTCCTTCTCCACAGACCGGGCAGCTTGAGTTAGTTATGTTCTCAATGATCTTATTCTTGTCACCATTGTCTAGCTCGTTTCCGTCAATGTTTTGTATTTGTTTAATATATCTCACATCGTTTCTTTGAAAAGTCACTGTATCGCGTCGTATGTCTTGATGAACCTCAATATTGTTAACTTGATCTGGTGAGTTTGTCTTTTTCTCAACATTGCTGACTTCAATTTCTCCATTAACGACTAAATCCTCAGGGATATTCTCAACATCACCTACTTCAATTTCTTCAATAATTATTGCAACTGAGTTGTATGCATTCGTTTCAGTTTCGCCTTTAGGCTTCAATTTCTTCATGAACAACTGAATTCTGAGCAAAGATCTCGTTATTCTCAAAAGTGTCTAGTTGAATGTTCTCGTTGTTGAAGAGGCCTTCAAGCTGCTCCTCTCTTTCAACAGATTTAAGGATATTGCTGGGAATATTAGAGCTTTGTAAACCACATTTCGGGTCACACCCGAATAATGCACGATAGGGCGACCTGCCAATAATTCTGTGATATGAAAAATATTTTTGGTATTGCACAAACCGGCATCCAATTGACCAATTTGTCGTTTTGTTGTCACGCATCCAAGTTCGAAGCAAATTCTCCACATCTTGGTTGCTGCGTTCCACGCTTCCTTGGGTTTATGGGTGTCGAGGTGTTCCATGAACGATTTTGCACTCTGGCCACAATTTGACCACTTCTTCCAAAACTTTTGCAGTAAATTCTCGGCCATTATCGCTTTGCAATATGTAAGGTGCCCCAAATTCTAAAAATATGAATAATATTTCTAAAGCAACTTCAGTTGCCTGTTTAGAGCGTAGTGGTCTGAGATGTAGGAATTTCGTTGCATGGTCTTGATAATTTAGCAACCATTTATATTCTTTATCAGGTACTGACTGGAAGTCTATTAAATCTACCTGTCCACGAACGTTGAAGTCTTTTGATATAATTGGTTTGGTGCCAATGCCTTTCTTCGGTAAATTGCGTTTAATGTCACAGGTGGGACATAGAGATGCAAATATTTCAATGGCTTTTATTTGTATGTAAAATCTGTCTTTAATACTGTATCTTATTTATCACGGCCACCATGTCCGCACTCTCTGTGAATTTGCAAAAGTGATTCAAAATAATCCTCCATTGGTATAACTCGAATCGTGGGATCATGGGGTGATTTCTTTTTTAGTATAAGATAATCATCTCCGCAAACTTCCATCGTATCATACTTGGAAATCCAGTAGTATTCACCAGGTGTCCGGCGTACACCAGAACTTACGGCCACCTTACCGCTTTTTATTTGTCTTATAACCTCCAAGATTCGTTGCTTGGACCACGGCTTTTTTAAGATTCCGCACTGAGCACTATAAAACTCTGATAACTTTTTATTAAACTTGTCCTTAAACTCACTGTTTTCACTTGTATTTGGGTCATTTGCACTCATATTACACGTTTTATTTATTGAATTTGCCGACTGAATTCCTGCACTCGACGCCTTTGTTGTTGTTATGCCACGCAGAGCCACAAGCGGCAAGATTTGAAACTAAATTTTCCAATTCAACGTTTCATTCCACGCTGTTATACAAAATCGCTACACATTGATCCGCTGCATTGAAAAACGCAAAACGTTTATGCAATAATGCGTGGTAACGTTCAGTTAATTTGTTTTATCGCTAAACTTAGTTACGCTGTTTTACACAACGGAGCTGTTATGCATACCTAGTAGTGGTTTTGTAAAACATCTGATTATACGATCCATCTGCGACATCTCTATTAAATCTGTCAAAATTATTAAAATTAATAAACATTGTTTTACTTAAATTGATCTGTAGATTATTATTATTCAACCATTTAATTATGTATGTATGATTGCAGCATTAATGTCAGACTCATGAAGAGAAATGTCATCGGACGACATATCAACGTTTATTGATATGTCGTCCGCAAACAAAATGGAGCTATGATTTGTCATCTCAGGTATGTCATTAATATAAAGTAAAAATAGGAGAGGTCCAAGAACACTGCCTTGTGGGACTCCGAATTCGTTCAATTGAAGATCATTTGCTACAAGGGCGTACCCTAGATTTCAGCTGGGGGGGGGGGGGGCAGCTCATACCTGTTTCGAGAACATACACGTTTTTAATACCCACTTGCCAGGAAAATTGACGTTTATTTTATGTTCTAGGGGGGGCAACAGCCCCCCTCTGCCCCTACCTGGGTACGCCCATGATTTGCTACAGTTTCAACTGTAACCGATTATTAAAAAAAGATTTTATCCAATCCAGTGCATGGCCTCTAATGCCATTCTTCGAGTTTGGATATCAGTAGGTTATGTGCAACAAAGTTGAATGCTTTCGACATGTCAAAAAATGGGAACTGTACTAAATTTTTTAATGTCTACATTATGTACGATTCCATCGACAAGTTTGAAAGCTGCCAATGTCGTAGATTTATGTTGTAGAATCGTAAATCGCGAATTTGATCAATTCTTACCTATTGTATCCCTTGTTGGGGTGGAGCAGCTAAAACACATTTGGAATCCTTGGATACTGCCCAAAGAGGAGTTTTGAAACTAGCTACCAAACGCCCAATGTACTGCTTTGCACTGCAGTACCTCCAAACTCTACAAACTTTGTGACGTCCTCACCGTCAGGCAACTATTTATTCTAGTCACAATTCTTCTTCAACATCATCTTACACCCTACGAACCAATTTTGAAGCGTTGCAAAGATCTAATCTGTAGTATCCCCACCCTTAAGCTTACTTTCACAAAACATCACAATAACTTCCTAGGTCTATATCTATACAACAAACTAAATAAAACATTCCCCTTCTTCCACCTAACATCTTATGAATGAAAAATAAAGAAAAAAAAATATATGTTGTTATATTTCATAGAAACTGTTAACATAGCATATAACAAGACTTCCCAGTAAGTAATAATAATACTTGTGTTGGGAATGACTCGCAACTTCTCCTAAGATTCTAGCGTACAGTAAAAGGTAAGCATTTTTACTTTTCTAAATATTAACAAATAAGGGTATATGTGATTTGTGTATGTGTGTGTGTTGTGTATGTGTGTGTGTTGTGTATGTGTGTGTCTGTGTGTGTTGTGTGTGTGTGTGTTTTGTATGTGTGTGTGTGTGAGTGAGGGTGTATATGTGTGTGTGTTTTGGGTACCTATGCGTGATAGTAACTGTTAAAATGCCCTACGGTTGCATTATAATGAACCTTGGGATCGGGTGTGTAAACATCCACATATGGAAACATTTAAACC
Organism: Argyresthia goedartella; assembly: GCA_949825045.1. Classification (NCBI taxonomy): domain Eukaryota; kingdom Metazoa; phylum Arthropoda; class Insecta; order Lepidoptera; family Argyresthiidae; genus Argyresthia; species Argyresthia goedartella. The sequence continues at coordinate 16,482,794 of OX463823.1, forward strand.
TACCAACGCCCTGCGGTTGTACAAACCTTGGGGTCTATTATTATACTCGTAGGTAGTGCCTGTGAGAATGCAGTATGTAAAGGGGTTTCCTAAGCACTTATATTCGTTAATCATCGTTTAAGAAGGTCTTTGAAGAAGGTTTTCAACTTCCTCATGGTTAAGTGTATTTAGCCATTTAGTTACAATCTCTTTACAAGTATGTAGCTGAAGATGGTATATGCATAAAATTCTGTTTACTTTGTTATATATAAGGTGACTGTAAAATAGCGATCAATACTTTGGGGAATGATGGTGCCCATCATTATGAACAACTTTCCTTAAGAAACATATGGTCGCAAATGAAAAAAAAAAGACTTCCTTCAGTACATTGCCCCGATCAGCTGTTTTCAATTTACAAAGGGAGACCCAAAATTTTTGTTCAATTGCGACCATATGTTTCTTAGGGAAAGTTGTTCATAATGATGAGCACCATCATTCCCCAAAGTATTGATCGCTATTTTACAGTCACCTTATATAAGGTCCTTATATTTGAAAGTGGCGTTTCGCCGTAATGGCCACTTTGATCTCAAATATCTCCTCTATAGTTAGGAATTCCAAATTAAAATTTATACAGCTATTTACACATGTATTTGTGTTTCTAAAATTATAATTCATTTGTTTTTTCCTCAATTGTTTTTTTTCTTGCGTCACTCAGCTTACAAAATGGAAAACTTGAAATATCGCGTTATTTACGAGTATGAGTTCTACCGTGGCACCAGTGCTGCAGAAACGGCTCGAAGGATTAATGATGTGTATTACGACGGTGCCGCAATAGAAAACACAGTTCGTTTTTGGTTCCAACGTTTTCGTTCTGGAAATTTCGACCTGCAGAACAAGCCCCGTGGACGGCCAGAGATCAAAGTTGAAAATGAAGAATTGAAGGCTATTGTGGAAGCGGATCCATCCCAAACCACGTCCGAGTTAGCTGCAGGCTGCGGTGTTAGTGATAAAACTGTTTTAATCCACTTGAAGCAAATTGGGAAGGTGAAAAAGCTTGAAAGGTGGGTACCTCACGAACTGAGTGAAGCAAATCAACAAAAGCGCGTTGACTGCTGCGTTGCATTACTCACCCTGCAAAATAATGAAAGGATTTTAAATCGAATGAACCTGTGATAAATAGTGGATTCTGTACGATAATCGGAAGCGCTCATCGCAATTACTGAACCCTGCCGAACCAGCCAAAGCATGCCCCAAGCGAAAATCGACTCCAAAAAAAATACTTGTGAGCGTTTGGTGGACTAGTGCTGGTGTCGTTCACTACAGTTTTCTTAAATCTGGCCAGACGATTACGGCAGATGTCTTTTGTCAGCAATTGCAAATCATGATGGAAAAGCTAGCTGCTAAACAACCGAGACTGGTCAATCGCTCTAGGCCACTGCTGCTTCATGATAACGCTAGACCACACACTGCACAACAGACGGCTACCATATTAGAGGAGCTTCAATTGGAATGTCTAAGACATCCACCGTTCTCTCCGGACCTTGCTCCAACAGATTGCCATTTTTTTCGAAATTTGGATAACTTCTTGAAAGGGACAAAATTCAACTCCGATGGGGCAGTCCAAACCGCCTTCAAAGATTTTATTGATTCCCGTCCATATATTTTTTTAGTAAAGGGATCGAAGCACTACATATGAGATGGCAAAAGTGTATAGATAGCAATGGTACATACTTTGATGAAATAAATATATTATATAAAAAAACGACTTTATGTTCCTCCCATGCAAAACGCCAATTTCATATATAAGGACCTAATATAAAGGCTGATTGACTGTCATATTGTCGTTCAGCGAAAACTGTGCGAACTGTCTGCGGTGGGGCAACTTTGTCGTTTCGTCTTTTGGTATTTATGGACTGGTCATACACCAGAGATTTGTGGCATGACAGGATTAAGTTAAGAATATACAGTTTTCTAACTGACAGGAGGTGACTAGTCTCGTATAAGGATTGTGTAGTAAACCTGCGAGGTAGACTGTACATAACCTTTTCGATAGACCTCTGGGCTCTTTCCACATCTATAAATTTGGTTTTTGCTGCCCCCCCTCAAACTGGTATGCAGTAGGTTATCACTGATTGAATCAATGCTGTGTATGTTTTATTTAGGAGTTCCTTATTCATAACGAATCTGAGTGATTTGAAGATCCATGTCAGCTTACGTACTCTGTTCATAATCAGCTCAATATGGCCATACCAGTTTAACCGTTGGTCTACTATGACTCCCAGGTACCTGATATTCTCAACCTTCTGTATATAAGGATAGTCACAACCTAGGTTTCCAGGATCCGCGCAGCTATGTATTTTTAAACAGAATTTATGTAAGGCCCAAAACAAATGTACTTTGTTTTTTGAACATTTAATGACAAAAGATTTTCGTTTAACCAGTTGGCAACCCTAACCAGTCCTAGTTCAGCAACATTATGTACCGTATCCCGTGATTCCCCCGAGAAAACTATTTGGGCCGAGGACACTCCCCTGCGGGACACCAAAGGTGACAGATTCTTCCTCACTAATAAGTTTTTAAATTTTTACCTTTTGTGTTTATTTTATTTTATTTTATTAGGTCTACTAACAAGATATGCATCAAGTGTATACAAACTCGACAGTTCTTAATGTAGGGATAATGCTTGACACATATATTACTTAAAAGTAAACACAGCTTTCTTAAAGAAACTATAACTACTTAGACTATAGGTTTGTTATTTTATTTTATTTAATGTTATATAAAACAATGATGAAGACGATTGATTATACGAGCCTGTTCTTCAGCAACTGCTTCTTTATTTTTGCGGTTGATTCGTGGAACACGTCAATCCTGTTACTGTATTCGTTCAGCAATTGACATAGGCGAGGGATGGCAGAGTTGGCTCCAAGAACCGTTCTACGCAGGGGGGGGGGGTAAAGTGGTGTAATGGGGAGGCGGGGGCGACTACGTGGTACTCTTATATTGAATTTTGATAGTAGTTGGGGACAGTTTATTTTACTCGTGAGAAGTGTTCGGTCGTGTAGGTAAAAGCTTTCAAATAGGGACAGATCATTACCACGAATACCAATATTCTCCGGCTTGTTAATGAGAATGGAGACAAACACGGTGTCAAAAGCCTTCTTTAGGTCTAAAAAGACTGTCAGACACTTCTGGCTCCTGTCTACCTCTCTTGTTATGGTATTTACCAGTATTGTGATAGCGTTTTGCGTTGAGAGTCCCTTTCTGAAGCCGTATTGGGAATTTGAGATAATATTATATTTATTGAGGTAGCTGACCAGCCTCTTGTTAGTCAGATTCTCGATAATTTTAGATATCGAGGTTAAAACAGAGATCGGTCTATAATTATTGACATCTGAATGGTTACCACTTTTAAAAAAAGGCGTCACTACAGACCGTTTTAGTGCTATCGGGAAGACTCCCGCGTTGAAACAGAGGTTGGTCAGGTTACTGATCAATGGAACTAGAAAGTCCTTCAAGAGCTTTACAAATTTTGTGGGAATACCGTCCCAACCCTCGGCCCTGTCCGAGTCAAGGCTCATTATAACATTGCTCACCTCTTGTGAGTCAGTATCCAACAGAACAAAAGAGGATGAGTTTGTATTACGGGAAAATGTACTAGTTATTACTGTGCTAGATGTATTAATGATGGACTTTGCGAGGTCCTGCCCAATATTAACAAAAAATTGGTTAATACTGTTCACAGAGGCCAAGGGTGTTGGTGCAATGTTTAATAGGTCACCATTTGTTGATTTTGGGGGTTTGAATTGGGCTTTTTCATTTATGGCTGTCCAGAGTTTTCTTGGGTGTTTTATTGAGTCATTTATTTAATTTCTATTGTATTGTCTTTTTACTTTTTGAATTTGATTCATGCAGAAGTTACAGAAACGCTTAAAAGTTATTTTTAGAGTTATATTCGATGAATCATTTCTAAGTTTCAGTTGCATTAGGTTTCTGAGTCCAATACTTCTCAAAATACCTGTTTTTATCCAGGGCTTTAAGATTCTATGTTTACAGGGATTTACAGTATTTTTAAAGTTATTGAGAATAGCCATTTTTATCATACCTACAAGAGCATAGGTATTAGGATCATAGTAGATGTTAAGAAAAGAAACATCGGTGGTTATCAGGGCCATGCATGCTTTTTCATAATTAATAGTTGTTCTGTATTTTTTAGGGATTACTAGTTTGTGAGTGCGTGTCACATTCAGAGTAACCATGTAGTGATCCGTAACTGTGGTGTTTAGGACAGCGACAAAAGGCAAGTTACGACTTGTATCTAGTTTGAGATTAACATGGTCAAGGCAGCTGTCCTCTCAATACTCAATACTCAATAGTTTATTTGCATTCCATAATGGTACATTTGGTCTTAATAATTATAATAAATTGTCTCACATTATGGACCCTTACGGGCACAGCAACACAAGGAGGGAGAAGGCAGCTAATTTATTTTTGTAGGCTTCATCATCATATCACTTAAATAATCTAATAACGTATAGTAGCTTTTATTTATTAACATTAGTTTTAGTTTTTTAAAGAAAATGCTATCTTTTGGTTCATTTGTCAATGATTTCGGTAGTTTATTATAAACTTTTATTGCCATAATATATGGACTGGAAGAGTGTAGTTTTAACCTTGAATATGGTAAATGAAGTCTGTTCTTATGTCTCAATTTTTTTTGATTCATTTGCTCACGGCGATTGAAAAGATGATTGCATTTCCGGACGAATTTACATAGTTCCAAAATATAAATTGAAGGGAGGGTAAGGAGTTTATGTTTTTGAAAAAAGGGTCGACAACTATCTGTTTGCTTTAAGTTAAATATGATTCGGATTAGCTTTTTTTGCATTGTAAATAGTCGAGGTGCATCGACGCTGTTTCCCCATAGTGTAACACCATAACTTAGCCATGCATACGCATAAGCGTAATACATGGCTAGAGCAGAGGAAAAGGCAGTGGATTCTTTTATTTCTCTTAGAGCGTAACAGAAGCGTGATAATTTCATGTGAATTTTTTGAATATGATTTTTCCAGTTAACATGGGTATCTATATCTATGCCTAATAGATTAAATTCATTTACGGTTTGTATTGACATATTATTGTAAGTAAGGTTTATGGCAAGAGGTTTCTTTTGGTGGGGGTAAAAGGCCATTATTTTAGTTTTTGAGTAATTTATTTGAAGGTTGTGATCTAGCATCCAGTCAGTAACTATATTTAAGATGGAGGTGAGTTTCGCAGTTAGATTAAAATCACTATCGCATGTGGTAAGTAGAGAGATATCGTCTGCAAATAATACACAATTCTGGTTTATAACTTTTGGCAGGTCATTTATATAAATGAGAAATAAAAGGCATCCAATAACGCTACCCTGTGGAATTGAAAAGTTTATAGCTTTTTTGTTTGATCGGATAGATTCTATAAATTTAGTTTCTTCATTATAATGTTCGATTTCTACATATTGTTGCCTGTTTTTCAAGTATGCTTGAAACCATTGATGTGCTTTTCCACGTATACCTATTCCATATAGTTTATTTAGTAATATATTGTATTGGACTGTATCATAGGCTTTCGTCATATCAAGCAATATTCCAACAGCATATTTTTTGTTATCTAATGTATTAATAATTTCCTGTATATATTTTTGTACTGCTAAAGTAGTGGAATGATTTTTCCTAAAACCATTTTGGCACTCATCAAACAGATTAAATTTTTCGCAGAATGAATAAACACGATCACACTGTAACGGCACAAAGGCTAAGGTCGAGCCACCGCTATCAGTAGCTATGATCGTCTATTCTATCTACCTCAAAATGAGATGTCCCGATTCAGCTGTAAGATTTGTAAGTTAAGAATGATAAGTCTGAATTTCTCGTTCGTAGAGAAGTTCGTTAGGCGTACAATAGTCGAACGAAGTTTGGTTCAGGAAGTTACAGTTTCAAGTTAGACAGAGAAAGCATATATGTCCGCGAGCCGGTAATTCGCATCAGTCAGCGGTGTATTGCGCCAGAACGATCGTTGTTATATTTTATAGGTGATGGTACCATTTGGTTTTTGTATATATGGGGCTTGGAACTTCTTTTAGTGGTCGACCACAGTTTATAATATTTGTTTGTGATATCGTATAGATATCCGTCGTAGTTTTACGACGTGAGTACTCAATGATATTTCATGTGCTCGCTAGTAGCGGCTTGTGGTGGTTCCAATTATATATTTGGTTCACGGCAATAACGATCCGAAAAGACCGGTTTACACAATTGCGTTTTGATTTTCCGAAATGGGTTCTGAACTAGCGGTTACCTCAAAAGGTCCGTAACGTTTTGAAACCTTCAACTCTGCGCAATTTGAGCTGGATGTTATCGAAACGTAAGCCTTATTGCTTTAGGAGATCTAACCCACACCATAGCGAAGTGCATAGTTCGATAAATACCGAACTATGAATTCCAGGGTAACACTGGCTGTCAAACGGCAAACAGCTGATTTCACTACGTCCCTAGAAAAATTTATATTTTAATATGATTTAGTGTAATTCTGAGCCCAATTTAGTGTTATTTTAGGATTATAGTGTAATGTTAAGTATTTCTATTGTTTGCAGTGTGTTTTAGTGACGTTTACTAGTGTCTCGAAACATGTTAAATTTGTGACCGTTGCAGGTTATAAATTTAAAAGTATTTGTTATTTCCGTACACTTTCAGCGCTTTTTGTTACCTTATTGTTAAATTATTATATTTAACAACGTTTAAAATATATTTCATAGCAATTAGTGATGTGCAAACGCTGAAAAACGTTACTATTCCACGTAAGTGATTTCGCATTGTTTTGGTGTGCAATTCCTTGATTCTTATCTCAACTGTAACCATGATGACCCGCAGAGCTGCTGCTGTCGCCTCCCGACAGCAGGAAAATGACAAGCTCAAAGTTACCTTACTAGAATTAAAAAAATCAAAGGAAATGGTCACCGAATTACTCTGTGAAAGGGAGGAAAATGAGAAAGAGCTATTATCAGTACTTGAAAGTAGAGATAAGCTAAAGAAACAATTATGTGTATTAGAACAAGAATGTAGTGATGTAATTGTTGAGCGGGACAAGCTGCAGGTCACCGTAGATAGCTTCACTGTATGTAGTGCAGAGTACGAGCAAGCCCTGAAATCGATTGATTCCCTGGAGAAAGCATTGTTTGATGCCCATGAACAAATATATGCACTCCAGGAGGAGAAGGAAAACACCGCAGCGTTGCAGACCCAGAGCCTCTACAGTGAAGTCGTAGGGATCAGCCCGCAGCTGGTTACTGTTGCAACTGGAAGCCTTGATGATGTCATTGATTTAACTAATGACACATTGCCCACATCAAGGTTATTAAGTTGCAGCAATAACAAACTAGGTAAAATAAATAGGTATATACGGAAAACTCAGAAATTAATAAAACATAATAAATTGTGTACTAAAAACTTAAAAGTAAGCAAGAAAAATGTAAACTTATTACATGATTTGAATATGTGTGTATTAGAATTAGAAAGTACTAAGTTGATGTATGAAACTGACACACAAAACTTACATTTGAAAATCCAAAGCTTGGAGGATTCATTGAGATCACTAAACAGTGCATATTTGAACTCTGAGAAAGTTATAAATGAATACTCATTGGCTATGGATGATCTAATTCAAGAAATGAACCATAATTGTGAGCGGTTTGAGTCGCTGACCAACAACCATACTTGTCGCTGTGAGCAGAAAGGTGGTTGTTTGACAGCGGGCAACTCTCCGGGCTTGTGTGACAGTTTACCAACACAAGGTGTTACTGATAATAGTTCTGCCAAGTCTGATATGACCACAACACCTGATATTATAATGTACTGTGATGAGATTGGAAGTGGCATGGGCTCAGCACTCCACTCATACTCTAAGGGACATAGTGTTATTAGTAATTGCTCACCTTTTAGCACTGTAGATAATATTATAAATCAAATTTTGAATGACAGCACTATCACAGCCAGTGCCACACTGATAATTTTCATGGGCAATAGGGGAGATGTGAACAAAAATAATTTAATAAAATTTTATGAAACATTGAATGGTCTTAGTGTGAAAAAAATTATATTGTTCACATTTCCCTACTGCAACCAATTGACACAAAATGAAAATGTATATAGACATAATATGAATATAACTATGTACAATTTATGTACATATAATAATAAGTTTGATATTATTGACACTAACAATTATGTTAGTAATTATTTTACTATGACTAAAGGTACATTTTACCTTTCAAATTATTGTAAACGACAAATAGCTATGTCACTATTATATTTATATGACATTACAGCCAAAAATTTGGCTTCTAACTCTGCTTTTACTGAGCAGCCTAATATGAATCTGGTATCAGACCAGAATAACAGGATGCATTTAAATTAGTTCATAGGACAACAGAGGACCCAGGCTCTGGCAACATATGTTCTAGTATATTAGAAAACCCTAAGAATAAGGGAAGCTCACATGCTAAGTATATAAGCCTGGTTCATCAGAATATTCAATGTATTAGAGGCAAAGATCTACAAATAGAGTTATTTTTAAATTGTAATAAAATTGACATTTTGTGCATAACAGAGCACTGGTTAACTATTAATGAAATTATGTTTAGCTTTAAAGATCACCAGGTTGGTAGTTCGTTCACCAGACTTAATTCAATACATGGTGGGGCATTAATCATACTAAACAATCATATGAAATTCAAGGATCGTAAGGACATTGTTTCCTTATCTGTTGAACGAACTATAGAACTTGCAGCTGTGGAATTAGAACAGTTCATCGTTATATGTGTCTATAGGCCACCCTTGAGCGACTTTGAAATGTTCGAGAAAATAATGGAATCCGTCCTAACTATTTCATCACACAGTACGAAACGATTAATTATATGTGGTGACTTTAATGTTAATCTGTTAGAAAGAACTACTCTCAGCGTTAGATTAATAAATCTTTTCTCATCATTTAGGCTTAGCCATTTATTTATGGAGCCAACAAGAGTGACTGCTACTAGTGCTACATGCATTGACAACATTTTTACTGATGTTATTCCAATCAGTAAAAGTGTTATCAGTGAATTGGATTCAGATCATTTAGGTCAATTATTTCAATTTGATTCTATTAGAGAACCTGTCATTAAAAAGAAAATTTCGTTTGTGCCAATAACTGCTGACCGGTTAGAAAGAATGAGATACTCTTTAGCCCAGGAACTACCGTTTTTGGCTGCTGAACAGTCTCCTAATATAATGTATAACTTATTCTTTGAAACCTTTATGAAACAGTACAGCGCGATATTCACTTCAAAATCGGTTGTGGTTAGTGGTTCAAACGACTTTAGTACGTGGGCTACTGCAGAGTTGCATAAACGCAGGCAAGCATTGTATGCATTGTATGAGGAACGACGGTTCAACATGAGTGACGAATTTAAAGAACAAGTCAAACAGTTCTCCAAACAATTTAAATTAGACTGTCATACAGCTAAACGTAATTTTCTGAGTAGTAAAATTAAGAATAGTTCCGATGTTATAAAAACGACTTGGAAAATAATTAATGAGGAGGCCGGTCGTAGTAAAAAAGTGAGTCACGATTACGAACTAAAAATCAATGGACAGCTTACGAGTTCTAGCTTAGAAGTTGCAACTGAATTTGAATCGTTTTTTACTAATGCACCGGCTTCCACGACTAAGTATTTAAATTCGTCACCTTTGTCTGCTGTTGCAATATTAAAAGATAATGTCTCAGAGTGTGCTTCATACTTGAATTTTAAGCACGTCACAAGTTCAGATGTCGTAAAGGCATTTAAATTGATAAATGTTAAGAAAACGAATGATCTTTGGGGACTCTCTGTTCACGTCGTTAAATCCCTGATCGAATTAATTGCACCTGACCTAGCGGTCATTTTCAACAATTGTATAGACTGCGGTGAATTTCCTGATTTAATGAAACAAAGTAAGATAATTCCCCTCTTCAAAGCAGGTAGTACTCAAGACCCCACCAATTTCAGACCTATATCAATACTACCAACTTTTAGTAAAATTTTTGAGAAATTAATCTTATCACAGCTATTACATCATTTTGAATCAAATAAGCTAATGCATAACAAACAGTTTGGATTCACTCGCGGTCGTTCAACAACAGATGCCGGAATTCAGTTCATTGAAAGTATTTTTGATGCCTGGGAAGAGTCACAAGATGCCCTAGGCATTTTTTGTGACTTATCTAAGGCTTTTGATTGCGTTTGTCATGAAACATTGATCAGGAAATTACATCATTATGGAGTTAGAGACACGTCATTGAATTTGTTAAAATCTTATCTGAACGGAAGAATACAAAGGGTAGACGTAAACGGAGAACGATCACCAGGATCAATGGTTTCTTTGGGCGTGCCACAGGGCTCAATATTGGGACCCTTCCTATTCCTCATCTATATAAACGACTTACCCTATCTAGGAAGGGACTGTCATGATATGGTACTGTTTGCTGATGACACCTCACTTATTTTTAAAACAAAGCGAAACCAACACGCTACTGATGATCACGTGAACAATACCATATCAAGAGTGGTAAATTGGTTTAATGTTAATAATTTGCTATTAAATGAGAAAAAGACTAAATGTGTTAAGTTTCTTACTACTAACGTTAAAAATAATCAGACATGTATAACAATTAAAAATGAGGAATTGGAATTGGTAACCAGCACAGTGTTTCTAGGTATAACGTTGGATTCCAAACTCCAATGGGGTCCACATATTGATAAGCTATCGAACAGACTGAGCTCTGCAGCTTTTGCATGCAGGAAAATCCGTCACTTGACAGATTTAAAAACAGCCAGATTAGTTTATTTTAGTTATTTTCATAGTATTATGTCCTACGGTATTCTGCTCTGGGGCAGTGCTGCTGACATAAATACTATTTTTGTGCTGCAGAAGCGGGCTGTTCGTGCGATTTATAAAATGAATAATAGAGATTCTCTTAGAAATAAGTTTAAAGAAGTAAATATATTGACAGTCCATAGTCAATATATTTACGAGAATATTATGTATGTCCATAAGAACATTGTTAACTTTCGAAGAAACTGTGATATACATAACTTTAATACTAGAAACAAGGACAAACTTGCAGTGCCCACTACTCGGCTCCATAAAATAAAAAACTCGTTCAAGGGTAATTGTGTAAGATTTTACAATAAACTCCCAAGCACTTTGACAGATCTATCAATTAATAAGTTCAAGAAATACATCAAGCAAAGGCTTATTTCTAAAGCTTACTACAGTATTAAAGAGTACATAGACGATAAAAATGCTTGGGACTGAATTGTTCTAATTAATTGTGAGCATCCTCACTGCCAGAGTTTCTTTTACTGGACACTTGGAGGCCTTTTACACCTCCAAAGATTAATTTAATTATACAACTGTTGACTGTGGGGACCATTTACATCTCCTATTATCATTGTATTATTGACTAAAGAGACTATACATCTCTGTTATTTATATTTTAATTATTTTATTATGACATTTGAGACTCTTTACATCTCTCAGAAACAATAATTAAGTACTTTTTTTTTCTGATAATATGATAATAATACCAAATGTTCTGTAAAAAATGAAATGAAATGACATGTGAAAGTGCCCTTGTGGCCTATTTACAGAATAAACGTTTTGAGTTTTTTTTTTTTTTTTTTTTCCACTAGCCGCAGCACGTCCTCGGTTGAGCCTGATCATATATACCGACTCAGCCTACACATTAGACCTCCAGCGAAATTTACATTTAATTTAAAGATGCAACTTGAATCCAACCTGACCCAAGGCAATGCAAACCACCTACCCGGACCTAAACAATGAACTTTAGACTGTAAATTGATCTCTTCGCGCGTCCCCGACAACACTCAAATGTCAAAATATCAACAGGATATGTTATCTGTGTTGACACCGGTTTAACTTTGTTCTGAATTTGTTATTTCCATCCGCGGAACCTCATCGATCAAACAGTCTCCCTATGCCCTGCCAACATAGGTTTAGCCGCAACTAAACTCCTGTCTAGCCTAGTCTAAAAACCTAGTGTTATACCACATCTATTATCGACACCACTCGAAAATGGTTGAGTTTGATTTGAATGTGCTTGTATGTTTAATGACTGTGTGTGTGGGAATTTCAAAACTCGCTACTCGAAGGAATGAGGAGAGGATTAGCCCGCGAATATCCTAAGAGCCAATCCAGGAACCCTATGGTGAAGGAGAAAGGAATTTAGGGTCGCTCCAAGCCCAGACTCAGACTCAGATAATTGACTTACAAGTTCTTATCTAACGACCCAAGGATAGTTTTGGAATTTGGGGTAGGTTGATATAAAGGTTAGGAACCGAGGTATATCTCGGCGCTTCAGACACTCACTAAAAACCACTGAAACTTCGCAATCACAATTTCGTATAGTTCTGACGCGTAACACGGCAGACAAAACTGTTTAGAACTCGTGAAAGACGACTGTCACAGTCACTGTCACAGTAGCTAGACGCTGAGACTGAATGCTCTCCCTTCCACCGCCATCGTATTTATACACCCACACGTCTGAAAGAAAAAAATCAGCGTCCTTTGCGAACACGCTCTGCCCAAGCGAAGCTTCTTATCACTAACTACACAGGGTCTATTTTCAACCATGCCATGCAGATCCGCCGTTCTACAAATTGTGTGTACGCATATTCACTATGATCAACCGTAGGTTATCACTCAAATCATTTGGTACTGCCGATACACAGAATCTGTTGATCGCTGACCAATAAAAGCTTGTTGCGATTAATTAAGCATTCCCGACCGCTAGGTGCGCGCAGCAAAGACCACTAGAATGCTATTCATACTAGCCGTGTCAGACCCTCCATTCCATACCTCAATCGCAATTGTATATTTGCAATCAACATAATAGCTTTCTCCGTATCATTCCATAATATCCTTTCATTATTTAGTTATTCATAATTTTATTCAACGCGCAGCCAAATCGGCTCTGATCTTTACACACCTCGCAGGAATGCGACAAAAAAAACCTGACCTGTAAACTTCCCCGAACCATCCCACGCGTCGGCTCTGTTTTTTGCTAACTTGCCACTGAGCTACGCAAAACCCCCAAACGTTATCTGAACCGATTCGTATTCAAAACAGCGCGGCGTTGGGCTAGCCCTCTATCACGCAGAATGAAGTATCAAATGTACCGACTCTCGTGTACCATTACAGCCCCCTCCCAGACCTTGAGACACTGTTTATCTCAGTTAACATGGCGCAAGGATCTCATTACCACTATGCTACCCATGCTTAGTCCATATCTACTCTATATGTACGGAGATCTCAAATCATGTACACAGACCGATGAATCTGTCAATTATGTATATAATATTTACACAACTCGATTGAGCTCTCTCCTGTCTTATCTTATTTATCTATCTAACTATACAACCTCGCTTACCCGCAACTTATCCTAATTCGTATTACTATATATATATACAAATTGTTTTTTTTTTTGTTTTTTTTTTTTTTGTTTTTGATTCCAAACCTTGCAAGATCCTTAAGTCTACAAAGTAGTTACTCAAATTTACAGCTTACAGCTTAATTATATAACTTTTATACACTATCTTATTTATCTACGCCCTTATTCATCCTCACATAATACCTGGCTATATTTATAGTATTGAAATTACCCAATATCTCATTTGAACCCGGATCTACTAAAGTATAACAGTTCGGATATATCACTGCCGAAATAACATAAGGCCCTTTATACAACAATGAAAATTTCCGCATGATTTTATGTTCTTTATTTGAACGCACAAAGGTCTTAAGTTTCACATAATCACCTATACGATAGACTTCTAACTTACGCCGTTTGTCCGCCTGTCGCTTACGTCGTTCACTAGAACTTTTAGAGTTTTCTATCGCTACATTCCGCACCTGTTCCGTATCTCGCACACTATGGCCTAATAACCATTCATCGCCTAATTCCTTGTCAATAGTTAACGGTTCCCGCCTACCAAACGCTAACTCATTAGGCGCAAAGCCTGTGCTTGTGTGTTCGATATTATTATAGCAATTTTGAATGTCCGGTAACACGTCGACCCAACTACGATTACTTCCGCCGCAATAAGTTCTAATCAGTCGACCTAGCTCGCGATTCACTCTTTCTACGCTATTAGAATTTGGACAATACACCGACGTATGAGTGACCCGAATCCCCAGCTGTTTGAGTCCAAATTCCCAAACTTTCGATATGAACTGTGGTCCTGAGTCCGTAATTATAGTTTCGATAGGTATTTCCCTATGAAATCTCTTTGTACAAGCGAGCACGCTCCTACCTGTCGCTTTTCGCATTGGATATAATTTTATTACTTTACTGTACACGTCTTGAATCACATATATATATTGATATCCGAATTTACCTACGGGCAATGGCCCATAAAGGTCCGAGAAAACTTTCTCACCCAACCTTTCCGCCAACACCGGTGTACAAGGACCAACGGTATTGTTAGTACTTGGTTTGACCTTTTGACATATGTCACAACTTCTTATCACCGCGCTAATCACCCTACTCATATGAAGAAAATAATATCTGTCCTTCATCAGTGCTAATATTTTATATCTGCCGTAGTGACCTATTTCTTCATGTATGTGTAAAATTAGTTCCTCCTGTAGTGATTTCGGAATTACTAGCAACTATACGTTCCGCTTCGGCACGTGAAAATATAACGTATCACCTACTAGCTTGTAATTCTCAAACCCTCTCGTTTCCGTATCTACCACACTACGTCTGATACAACCGCTAATTCGATTTAACCGCTCATCTTCGCTTTGTAATCTCGCAATGTCCCGTAAACTCGAAATAACACTTGCGGTATTCGATGCCTGAAACCAGAATATCCCCGGCTGAACATTTGTACTGTCAATCATACCTCCAGGTCCCGCTATTTGCCTGCTTAGCGTGTCGGCAATTTGATTATCAGTCCCTCGCACAAATTCTATGTCGTAATCGAATTGTCCTAAGAACATAACCCACCTAGTTACGCGTGCCCCCAATAAAGTCCACGACTTAATGAACGTCAAACTTTTATGATCAGTTCTAATAATAACTTTTTCTCCCCGCAAATATATCTCAAATCGCTTTAAAGTGTATATAACTGCATACATTTCCTGTTCACTGATAGCCCATCTCGTCTGAGACCCCTTAAATGCCTGCGAACAGAACCCTATAATTCGTTCCTGGCCCGAATCATCTAATTGATAAACATAGCCCCCAATTCCTATAGCGCTGGCGTCACATTGAACATAATATGTTTTTCCCGCCAATGGCTGACTCAAAATTATACTTTCTAAGAATTAGTTTTTTATCTCGTCAAAAGCACTTTGCATTTGCGCACTCCAGACGAACTTGACTCCAGACCGTAATAAATTGTACAAGGGCTGTGTCAACGTTCCAAAATTTTTTATAAACCTCCTAAAGTAATTTATGAACCCCAAAAACGCCTTCAATTGCCTGACAGTTCTGGGTGACGGATATAATTTAAGTATTTCAATTTTGTCCGGCTCCATTTGCAAACCTTGTGTAGACAAAATATGCCCCAATAACTTGACCTTTTTTGTGCGAACTCGCATTTTTTTAGTTTGCATGTGAAGCCCGCGTCTTTCAATTTACTCAGAACCGTGTCCACTTGAGACAAATGCTGTTCGAAGTCACCCTCAGTTAAAATTGCCAAATCGTCAACAAAATTTAAACAATATGACCTAACCTCTGGCCCTAAAATTAAATCCATCGCCCTCGAAAATGAACCCACACTGGTTTTCAACCCCTGAGGTAAAACGTTGTAAACATAACTTCTGCCTTGATATACAAAACCCGTGTATCGTTTAGATTCGTCTGATAATGGTATAGAAAAATACGCATCTTTGATATCAATAACCCCGATGTAGTTTATCCGGCGCCCGGATTGCAATATCTCACTCATTAAAGGTGTGGTTTCAACCTCCCCAACCATTCCCGTATTTATTTGTCGTGCATCTAGCAGGATACGGACCTCTCCTGATTTCTTTAGTGCGCAAGTCAATGGACTGCTGAAATCCGTAGATTGCCTGCTAATAATACCTATCCGATCCATTTCTTCCAATCGTTTTGTTACTTTATCGCGATATGCGAACGGCATGGGATAGCTTCGTTTTACGAAAGGCGTTTCATCTCTCAATTTTATCTCATGTATATATTTATTTGTCCGACCTACCCTATCGCTAAACAACTCTGCATGTTTATTTAACACCGGCAATAACTTTGTTTTGTGTTCAACAGGTATTGATGAATTATTCACATATTCCTCTATCATATTTCTACTGGTATCTTGGTTCTGTACTTCCATTGTACAACAGCAAGAATCCTGATTAGGACTAATACCTAATGGTATTTCACACATCCGCCCGGCGCTTCGTATAATTAGCCTCTTATTACCCTCACACATTAAACTGGCTCGTGTCTGTTGTATAGAATCAAACCCCAAAATTAAATCTTTAGGCACCCTTGTTAATACTAGCATTGGAGTATCGATAACGCATTCACCTATTGTTAATGGTAACGCTACTAATTTATCAACCTTTTCCTTACTGACTCCGAATGCACCTGTGATTCTCAAACTTGGAATCGGTATTTCCGTCGGTTTTCCCAATTGACTGCACACTTTTTCGTACACTCTCCGACTTATTACACTGATTTCGCTCCCCGAATCAATCAAACTCCTTACAACAATATTCCCAATACGCACATCTATCATCTCAGGTAATGTCAATGTACTACATAAATCACGCCTACACTCAGTCGAATCGTCGTCTCTGAATATCGTATGTAAACGTCTGTCATTTCGATCTCTACAATTCGATCTAGATTTTTCATCTAAACACACGGCATATCCATGCGCTTTATGCGCTAATAATTGAATAAATTCATTCACACCCACGTTCGAATCCAAATTACACAAATCATACAGTCTATGCTTTTTTCCAATTTGATCGACTGTCCAGCCAAACCGCAAGAAATATCTGAGCGCGAACGACCCGCGCGAGTCCACTAGTTTTTTGAATTCTGATTTATCGCATTATTCCTGTCACTTGAACTTTGCCCTGCCTCTGTATTATCTGAACCATCATTGCCCCTTTGGAACCCTATTGCCTTGAAACTAGCCTGAGGCTGTCTACCTCTACCGCGAAAATAACCGCGAGCGCGCGTCCCAAATTCGTTTCGCGCCTTCGTTCCCGCGTTATAATTATCCCTACGACTCACCGCGTTATAACGTATCGTATTTACCCGCATAGCTCGATAATGCCCACGCATGTAGCTATTCCGCCTTACGTCGTTCGTAACCATTGTCTCTGAACCATGCAACGCACTTAATCCCCCATCGACATTCCGTTCTAAATGCCGAAGGAACTCGACCGCATCTCGAATAGTCATTGGTTCCTTTCTAGCAAAAAACGCTACCTGAATATCACGCGGCAACTGTCTGAAAATCGTGTTGATTTTCCCCGTATCAGTAAACGGTATCGTAAGCTCATATATGCTATTCAATTGAGAGGCAAAGAATTCTTCCATACTTTGACCTTTCTTAGAATCAAACTTCGCAGTTAGGAATCTTTGTTTAATTAATTCCTGTTCATTAACACCCCAGAATACCTCTCTGAAATCTTTTTCAAAATCCGAATAGGTTCGCCATGAGTCTCTGTATATGCTCATTCGAACTTTTGCAATTCCTACCAAACTATCCGTTGCCCATATCAAAGCCCTAGAACTATCTCCCGAGACTTTAATATAAGCCTTTAAATCTCTTAAGAAAATCATCGGATTTTCCGAACTCCGCCCATCGAATGTCGGCAACTTCTGTGTCATTTTCACAATGCATGATTGACGTTTTTCTACCGATTGTTCAAACGTCTCTAGTTCCTGTCTGT
The DNA here is from genome assembly GCA_949825045.1 of Argyresthia goedartella. NCBI lineage: Eukaryota > Metazoa > Arthropoda > Insecta > Lepidoptera > Argyresthiidae > Argyresthia > Argyresthia goedartella. The sequence continues at coordinate 16,500,787 of OX463823.1, forward strand.
CAGTCTGTCTGTCCGAAGTATTACTTGTACTTGAACCCCTTTCCAATCTATTCACTATTTCAGATAACAATTGCGTCACCTGTCCTGACGCTTGCGAAAGTGAATTGTCTCGTACTACCCGACTAACGTTATTTCTAAGCCGGCCGGCCATTATTCCTGAACACTAAACCGTGGTAGCTCGTCTGAAAACAATGCCCCTTTTTTTTGCTTATTTCTTATTTACAAAGCTGAACTATTTAAAATCGTTTCTACGTTGTGTTATTTTAAAAAGTAACGCGTTAGACCTTGATTCTTTTAGAATATCTAGGTATCAGACTATCTAGGATATCCTTCGGTCTCGGCACCAGGAATCTGTAACGGCACCAGGGCCAACCAACGAGCCACCGCTATCAGTAGCTATGATCGTCTATTCTATCTACCTCAAAATGAGATGTCCCGATTCAGCTGTAAGATTTGTAAGTTAAGAATGATAAGTCTGAATTTCTCGTTCGTAGAGAAGTTCGTTAGGCGTACAATAGTCGAACGAAGTTTGGTTCAGGAAGTTACAGTTTCAAGTTAGACAGAGAAAGCATATATGTCCGCGAGCCGGTAATTCGCATCAGTCAGCGGTGCATTGCGCCAGAACGATCGTTGTTATATTTTATAGGTGATGGTACCATTTGGTTTTTGTATATATGGGGCTTGGAACTTCTTTTATTGGTCGACCACAGTTTATAATATTTGTTTGTGATATCGTATAGATATCCGTCGTAGTTTTACGACGTGAGTACTCAATGATATTTCATGTGCTCGCTAGTAGCGGCTTGTGGTGGTTCCAATTATATATTTGGTTCACGGCAATAACGATCCGAAAAGACAGGTTTACACAATTGCGTTTTGATTTTCCGAAATGGGTTCTGAACTAGCGGTTACCTCAAAAGGTCCGTAACGTTTTGAAACCTTCAACTCTGCGCAATTTGAGCTGGATGTTATCGAAACGTAAGCATTATTGCTTTAGGAGATCTAACCCACACCACAGCGAAGTGCATAGTTCGATAAATACCGAACTATGAATTCCACTAGCCGCAGCACGTCCTCAGTTGAGCCTGATCATATATACCGACTCAGCCTACACATTAGACCTCCAGCGAAATTTACATTTAATTTAAAGATGCAACTTGAATCCAACCTGACCCAAGGCAATGCAAACCACCTACCCGGATCTAAACAATGAACTTTAGACTGTAAATTGATCTCTTCGCGCGTCCCCGACAACACTCAAATGTCAAAATATCAACAGGATATGTTATCTGTGTTGACACCGGTTTAACTTTGTTCTGAATTTGTTATTTCCATCCGCGGAACCTCATCGATCAAACAGTCTCCCTATGCCCTGCCAACCTAGGTTTAGCCGCAACTAAACTCCTGTCTAGCCTAGTCTAAAAACCTAGTGTTATACCACGTCCATTATCGACACCACTCGAAAATGGTTGAGTTTGATTTGAATGTGCTTGTATGTTTAATGACTGTTTGTGTGGGAATTTCAAAACTCGCTACTCGAAGGAATGAGGAGAGGATTAGCCCGCGAATATCCTAAGAGCCAATCCAGGAACCCTATGGTGAAGGAGAAAGGAATTTAGGGTCGCTCCAAGCCCAGACTCAGACTCAGATAATTGACTTACAAGTTCTTATCTAACGACCCAAGGATAGTTTTAGAATTGGGGGTAGGTTGATATAAAGGTTAGGAACCGAGGTATATCTCGGCGCTTCAGACACTCACTAAAAACCACTGAAACTTCGCAATCACAATTTCGTATAGTTCTGACGCGTAACACGGCAGACAAAACTGTTTAGAACTCGTGAAAGACGACTGTCACAGTAGCTAGACGCTGAGACTGAATTCTCTCCCTTCCACCGCCATCGTATTTATACACCCACACGTCTGAAAGAAAAAAATCAGTGTCCTTTGCGAACACGCTCTGCCCAAGCGAAGCTTCTTATCACTAACTACACAGGGTCTATTTTCAACCATGCCATGCAGATCCGCCGTTCTACAAATTGTGTGTACGCATATTCACTATGATCAACCGTAGGTTATCACTCAAATCATTTGGTACTGCCGATACACAGAATCTGTTGATCGCTGACCAATAAAAGCTTGTTGCGATTAATTAAGCATTCCCGACCGCTAGGTGCGCGCAGCAAAGACCACTAGAATGCTATTCATACTAGCCGTGTCAGACCCTCCATTCCATACCTTAATCGCAATTGTATATTTGCAATCAACATAATAGCTTTCTCCGTATCGTTCCATAATAACCTTTCATTATTTAGTTATTCATAATTTTATTCAACGCGCAGCCAAATCGGCTCTGATCTCTACACATCTCGCAGGAATGCGACAAAAAAAACCTGACCTGTAAACTTCCCCGAACCATCCCACGCGTCGGCTCTGTTTTTTGCTAACTTGCCACTGAGCTACGCAAAACCCCCAAACGTTATCTGAACCGATTCGTATTCAAAACAGCGCGGCGTTGGGCTAGCCCTCTATCACGCAGAATGAAGTATCAAATGTACCGACTCTCGTGTACCATTACAGCACATACATTTTTCAAATATTTTTGAAATTGCAGGTAGTAAAGCTATTGGTCGATAGTTATTAGGATCCATTTTTTCGTCTTTTTTATGTACGGGTTTTAATATTGAAATTTTTAGCAAGTCTGGAAAGTCTCCTTCTTCAAATGTTTGATTTATTAGTGTAGTTATTGGTAAGGTAAGTTCGTCAGCACATTCTTTAATAAGTGTTGGTGGTAATTCGTCTATTCCGAATGATTGTTTATTTTTCATATTTTTAATAATTTTGTGTATTTCTTTATAAGTTACTGGATTTAGGTAAAAATATTTTTCTGTAGGAATTAGGCAAGGGCGGCCTTCAGGCAGTTTACCATTCGCGAGTCGATTTTTTTTTTCACCTATAGATGCAAAATGGTTATTAAATGAATTGACAATTTCCTTCGGCTCAGTGACTAGATTATTATCAATTTTGTAGCTTAATGTTCTCTTTATCTTTTCTTGGTTTTTTATTAGTACGTTCATTAATGATACTCCACATTGTTTTTACTTTATTTTCTGACATGTTTAGCTTTCTTACATAATTTAGTTTTTTTGATGTTATAATTGTTCGTTTTAATAATTTTTCATACGCTTTATAATGGTTATTAAGCAATGTGTTATTAGATTTATTAATTAGTATTTTTAGCAAACGTTTATGTTTACATGACGCCCTAATACCAACCGTTAACCAGTGTTTTTTAAACTTAGTTCTTAGTTTAACTCTATTTTTTGGTATACATCGATTTAAGATTATCGTCACCTTTTCTATGAAGTTCTTATAATTTTGTTGAATATTGTTGTTACTGTTTTTTAAATTTAGTGACATTTTCGGCGATCATAAGGCGTTTTTCGGTAAACCATTGTGTTACATGTTTTACATTAGAAATTTTTAAATTTATAATAGCTCCTTTGTGATCACTAAAACGAAAACCCATAACATCAGTGTGGCTAATACTATTTTGGAAATTTATAAATATTAAATCTATACATTTTTTTAAACGTGTTGGTTTTCTTACATATTGAGCAAAATTATATTCCAACATGACATTTAGTAAGTCATTAGATTGTGTATCGTTTACTAGTACATTTATATTAAAGTCGCCACCTAGTACTACGTTACGGTGACGATAGTTATTATTGATATGAGTTAATAAGAGTTTGAGTTGCCTATTAAATATGTCCTTCTCTCTTCCGTTCCAGTATACGGATATTAATAAAATATTTTCATTATATGATTCAACAGCACATAATTCTATAACATATTCAACAGAAAACTTTTCAAAGTCTTTTCTCTCTATAAACTCTATATTTTCAGGTAATAGTATACACACACTTCCTCCGGCGTAGTTAACTCTACAATATGAAGATGCAATCTTATAGCCTGTAATACTAATTAAATCCAATTTTGCTGGGGACAACCATGATTCAGATATACATATAGCATGGAATGGATTCTGATCGACGAAAGTTTCTAATATATCTTGTTTGTTGTATACACTTTGCATATTCTGAAATAGGATTTTAAAGAACTGGTCTTGTTGTTTATTTGCGAAATGTATGATTTTCGGTTTTACTTTCATTCAATATCTGGTAATTGTTTTCATTATTATATTTCACTGTCTTGCTTCCTGTATAATGTTCTTTTCCATCTATAATCAATCTGTTATTTCTTATAATTGCGTGTTTCCCTTCTCTTCTTGCGGAATTCATTAATTCTTGCATTTTGATCCGTTCTTTTCGTTATTCTTCATCATAATATTCAGATACGTAGAGTGCGGTGTTTTTGAGAAACGTAGAATTTTGTGTTATGTATTTACACATGATCTTGCTAGTTACTTCAACTACAATAGGCCGACGGTATCCTTTTCTTCCAAGACGAAATATCTGATCAATATATTCGCCAAGATCCACATTGTACAGTTCTGCAAATATTTCAATAATTGTATTGTTCAGGCTGTATTCATTCTCGCCATAGATTTCATCAAGTCCGTATAATACCACCTTTCTAGAATTGTCACTGCAATCGTTTGTCGGAGAGTTTGTATAGGGGGCTTGGTTTTGGGAGATCTTGGACGATAACTTTTCTATTTGTTTTTCTAAGTTTAACTTATCTTCTTCTAACTTTTTAATATCATTATCTATCTTTGTTAGATGATTAGACATTTTTGCTTGTTCTAACTTTAAGTTTTTTAAACCTTTAAATAATTCTTGTTTCAATTCTTGCATGGCAATTGTTATCTTAACTTCTAATCTGGATGATATTTCTGTTATTATTTGATGTTGTGCTATTTTGTTGTTATTATTTGATGTTGTCTCTTGTAGGCAGAGCGTGGCCAGGCAATAGGCCGCGAATACATAGGGTGTTCAGGTAGCTAAGTCTATTTCTACGCTCTTGCGGTATCTCATTGGGGGTTGCTATCAGGTCGATATTTATCCCCAAGGGTTTGAATGTAAGTGTCAAGGGAGTTAATAAAGTTGTCTGCATTTAAATGAGAAGGCGAGCGGTAGATACCTATTATGGTGTAATTAGAGGTTGTAATTTGAATGGCAGTGGCTTCCACAAGATGTAGCTCAACGTTTTTAGTTTGGAAGCAATTTTTATTTATGTAAGTTATATATACCTAATATATACTAAGTTATATTACTAAGTTTCTCAAAACACTCAAAACACTATATCAAAATCTCCTTGTTTCTAAGTAGATAATAAAAGACAAGTTAATTCAATGATTTGGGTATAGTGTCACTACAGCATCACACGCTTCACACGCACGCACACTCAATCACACTCACACACCCACACACACCCTCACACAACACACAAACATAAACACACTAACACATTCGCATACACATTCACTCACACACACATAGTACACTGCATGTTTCATTTAGAACCATTTCTTCTTGTATTATTCTCATTGAAACAGTTTATACCCATTTTGGCAAATCCATGCAACACACCTCGGACGAGGTACGGGCCTGGGGGACATAAATGCAGGTTATTTAGTAGCCTAGCTATGGCAGCAGACACTACCATTTATAAGATACCTTGCTGTAATATATTTTTCCCTTGAATAAATATTTTTATTATTATACTCAGGGTCGACAGTTTGTATATCGCTTGTATCTAAATATTTTTTCCCCCGCATAATTTTGATCCCTTCGCCCTGTCATACCTAGCAACTCTGTTAGACAACCTGTGCATGAATTTAACATAAACATCAAAAATAGTTATCTCATAGGAACAGGGGAACTAACTAACCCGTTCTACCCTAACCTCATCCAATCTACCCTAACCTGACCAGTCCAAACCTAACCTCACCAGACCAAACCTAACCTCACCAGACCAAACTTAACCTCACCAGACCAAACCTAACCATACCTCACCTAAGCTAGCCACTAAGCTGATAGAATAATGTCACGTTCAATTCTGAAGGCGTCCAAACTTATTAGCTGTATTGAACTTAACTGAACGAAGTCTGACAACTATTATCAGTTTGTAGCTATAGGTTCTGCTTAAAACTCGTTTATTTCATTAATGACACCTCTGGAACTAACAAATAAGGAAACAAAATCATGTCTAGATTTTTTTCACCGGCTGCTGGTGAAAGGCGAAGTCAATGTATTTGATAAAGTTTTTTTAGTTATTACTAAATCAAATTTTACTTACCGTGCAACCGATGCAGGCCGAGGTACTGCTGATCGGTTGCCGGCTGGCTTTAACTCTTTTAGTCTGAGACACAGTCTAACAGCGTCTATTTTTTGGATGTCAAGATAAAAGTTGCTATTAATTGAATGGGTTATCCGATAGCATAAAGCTTGTGGTGGGAATTTGGACAAACTTAATACAAAATCGCCCATACTCCTTTTACTGGGCTACTATGCCAATTCAGGAATAATACCACACCACACTTGAATTGTAATGCCCGGGAAGAGGAATTGTTGCTGTAATGGTACATAAGAGTCAGTACATTTGATACTTCATTTTGCGTGACAGAGGGCTAGCCCATCGCCGCGCTGTATTGTTACACACATTGAATACAAGAGTCGGTTCAGTTAACGTTTGGGTTTTTGAGTAGCTCAGGGTTGGTTCCAGGAACAGAGGTCAGGTCAGGTTTTTTTGGCGCAATCTTGCGAAATGTGTAGGGATCAGAGCCGATTTGGCTGCGCGCTGAATAAATTATGAATGACTAAATAATGGAAGGTTATTGTGGAACGATACGGAGAAAGCTATTATGTTGACTGCAAATATACAATTGCGTTTGTTTGGTACGATGTGGCGAGTTTGACATCACGGGTTTGAATATAATTCTAGTGATCTTTGTCTAAGACGCTAGCGGTCGGGAAGGCTTTATTAATCAAAACCGCTTTTTATAGCCAGCGATCGACAAATTCTGTATATCGGCAATACCAAATGATTTGAGTGATAGCCAATGGTTGATTAGAAACTATGCGTACACACAATTTGTAGAAAGGCGGATCTGCATGGCATGTTTGATTGAAATTAGACCCTGTGTAGTTAGAGATAAGAAGCTTTCGCTAGGGCAGCGCGTGTTCGCAAAGGACGCCATTTTTTTCAGACATGTGGGGTCTATAAATACGAGAGCGTGGGAAGGGGAGGTATTTTGTCTCTGCGTCAAGCTGCTGTGACACTGGTCTTTCAGTAATTCTAAACAGTTTCGGTCTGCCGTTTTACGCGTCTGAACTGGACGGATTGTGATTGCGTGTTACAGTGGATTTTCGTGAATGTCTGTAGCGCCGAGATATACCTCGGTTCCTATCCTTTAAATCAACCTACTCCAAATTCCAAAACTATCCTTGGGTCGTTAGATAAGAACTTGTAGGTAATTGATCTGAGTCTGAGTCTGGGCTTGGAGCGACCCTAAATTCCTTTTTCCTTCACCATAGGGTTCCTGGATTGGCTCTTAGGATATTCGCGGGCTAATCCTCTCCTCATTCCTTTCGAGTAGCGAGTTTTGAAATTCCCACACACACAGTCATTAAACATACAAGCACATTCAAATCAAACTCAACCATTTTCGAGTGGTGTCGATAATGGACGTGGTATAACACTAGGATTTTTAACTAGGCTAGACAGGAGTTTAGTTGCGGCTAAACCTAGGTTGGCAGGGCATAGGGAGACTGTTTGATCGATGAGGTTCCACGGAAGGAAATAACAAATTCAGAAAAAAGTTTAAACGTTGTCAACACAGATAACCTATCCTGTTGATATTTTGACATTTGAGTGTTGTCGGGGACGCGCGAAGAGATCAAATTACAGTCTAAAGTTCATTGTTTAGGACCGGGTAGATTGTTTTGCTTTGCCTTGGATTGGTTTGGATTCAAGTTGCATCTTTAAATTAAATGTCAATTTCGCTGGAGGTCTTATGTGTAGGCTGAGTCAAATATTTATGATTGGGCTTGGTCGAGGACGTGCTGAGGTCAGCGAAATTCATAGATCGGTATTTACCGAAGTATGCACTTCGCTGTGGTGTGGGTTAGATCTCCAAAAGCGCTAATGACAACGTTTCGATAACATCCAGCTCAAATTGCGCAGAGTTGAAGGTTTCAAAACGTTACGGACCTTTTGAGGTAACCGCTAGTTCAAACCCATTTTGGAAAATCAAATCGCAATTGTGTAAACCGGTCTATTCGGATCGTTATTGCCGTGAACTAATTATATAATTGGAACCTCCACAAGCCGCTACTAGCGAGCACATGAAATATCATTGAGTACTCACGTCGTAAAAATACGACGGATATCTATACGATATCCCAAACAAATATTATAAATCGTGGTCGACCACTAAAAGAAGTTCTAAGCGCCCATATATACAAAAAAATGAATGTTACCATCACACAAAATACAACAATGATCGATCTGGCGCAATACACCGCTAACTGATGCGAAATTCCGGCTTGCGGGCATATATGCTTTCTCTGTCTAACTTGAAACCGTAACTTCCTGAACCAATCTTCCGTTCGACTATTGTACGCCTAACGAACTTCTCAACGAACAAGAAATTCAGACTTATCATTCTTAACTTACAATTTTTACAGCTGAATCGAATTTTACATCTTTTTTTGGGTTAGATAGAATAGACGATCATAGCTACTGATAGCGGTGGCTCGACCTTAGCCTTTAATGCCGTTACATTGCCACCTTTACTAATCAAACCAGGGCTCCGCCAGGTATGAAATGTCATTTATGTTTATTTATCTACACACGTATCATAAAGCCTCTTTACTGCGTCTAAAAACCGCACGTTAAGACCAGTATAATGTAAAACTATTTGGTAAAAACTCATTTCTTATCTGAAAATTTGTACATTATGACCATAATGTGTAATTTTTCTACATATTATGACATTCAAATTTCGAACGCCGACGCCCGCTTGCGTGCCGCCCCTAGTTTGTCTGTGAAGTTCAACATTCTGTCTCAACATTTTAACACTAACCTGTATGTACATCCTAGAAACCTGTAAGTTCGTTCGCAAACACCCTGAGTTCTATTATACCCGTCAAGAGAAAATGCAGACCAACCGAAATTTAAGACCCAGGAAAGGACGGGCACAGCTCTCCTCCAATTTAAAACTTCACTCATCTGGCCCACTAAGCATGTCGATAAAAATCTATAATAATTTACCTGAATATATATTAAATGAAACTAAAGAGAACAAATTCACAAAATCACTTAAGCAATTGCTGATTACAAAGCGCTATTACAATATTAACGAATTCCTAAATGATAAACAATAACCAATAAAATAAGAATAAAATAAAATATAATAAACTACTGTAATATATTTTCTTTTTTATAAAATATTAAATAATATTTTAATAGAATTTTAATTAATAACAAACTAAACCTAACAATTATGTAATAATTCAGCAGTTAATAATTTCTTATGTTTCTCATACTTAAAAAAAAATAAAAAATTATAATAATAATAATATATATAATATAATATAATAATGTAATAAGTATAGTAAATAATAAAATATAATAAGAAAATAATATTTAACCATCACAAATGTTAGTTGTAAGCTAGTTATTAAGACATTGTAGTGCCCTTACAGGGTTCATTGTTGGATAAAATTTTGTTAAAATGTACCACAATGACACAATAAATATATGAATATGAATATGAATATGAATGAAGTTGGTACTACAGAACAAGCTAAACAACTGCAGAGATAAGATCAATGCCACAATGCCGGTCAAACGTGCGGTTCCTGAACACATCAAAGAGAGCTTATTATATATATGTAGTGTATGTAACTGTACATAATTAGGCATTAAAACTCTAAAAAAACGGGTTTATGATACTCGCCTTCGGCTCGTTTCATAAACCCGCTCTCGAGTATTAATGCCCTCCACTATGAAGCAGTCACATAAACTACTATTATCGACACTAAGTTTTGTTTTTCGTGATCAGATCCTATTTTTTCGAAAAAATAGGTTGATGTGTTTGCCCAGCCATCAAACATTTTTTTTTTTTTTTTAAATACATTTTAAAAAAGTAAACGGCGGTTTCTCTTGATTGCGTTAAACTTTAACTTTATTTTTTATACAACATCAAGAAACACCACAGACCTGAGTAATAGATATTAATTACAATTTGATACCTCCACGCATTCTTGAGAAAAAGGATCTAGACAGACGGACACAAAATGATGCTAAGAGGGTTTCGCGAGGTAATTAAGACTGAGTCCTGAGTGCCGCTAGGAGTTCAAGCGCGCTCAAGACAAAAACAGTGGTTATACCTGAGTAGTGTACTCTACTTAAAAAAAACAAGTCTACTTAAAACATCATTTTATTGAAGTAAATCAAAAGTGAAAATTGATGTGATAATTGTGATAATCCAGTTGTTCAAAGATTTAGAATTTCTCCTTCTATTTTTATATAATCATTGCAGTTTTACAACGAATATTGCAGCGCGTTGTGTTCGTGGCTTTTGCTTTATTTAAAAAGTGTTCTATTCAACTTGCCAGCTCGATTTTCTAATTAGTTCGATTTTCAAATAAGTTCGGTACGGCGCCGACCCTACCTCCGCAGGACGGTTACTGTATTTTACGAAATTAGAAACAGTAAGAAATATGAGAAGTGAAAATCACATTATTAACCAGCGGCTTATAATGAAATTCAGTTCAACATTACTACCCGGCTAAAGCCAAGGGCTGTATGGACTTGCTTTACGTCAGGTTTTGCATGATATACAAAATTGCATTGTCGTGCAGGAAAATCAATGTATTACATTACCTGATAAGCTCCGGGTACAAAAACCGTCAAAGAAAGCAATAGTGCGAAATGAGGTTCTGTATAACCCACAAAACCTCATTTCGCATTTATTTCCATAAAATTATTATAGGAAATACCAAAAAAAACAACTCTCACGCTCTATCTTAGCAAGCACAGTTCAACGAGTTTTGTGCCGGTTTTCACTTTATTAAGTAAAGTCAAGCTTCAAAGCGTAGTTGAGGGTAGTGCAGTACTAACGAGCTGGAACCTGTAATGTTGTTTAAATACCGCTATCGCCACTAGCAAATAGCGACAAACAGACTACGGCTAGTCGGCATATACCGCAATCCGGTACTTGAATAGGATGTCTATGTATTCTATCACAATATTATGTTTTTGCAGCTGTTAGAAATATGAGGCTTCAACTTGAGACATGTTTTTTTATGTTTGTTTGACTACCTAGGGCGTTATTAATTTGTCATATCTATGATCCTATGCCAATATGTAGCTATGATCATAGTTCTTTTAAATTGAGAAAACTGAGAAAGTAAAATAACTAGCCAAGTGCGAGTTGGACTCGACAGACAGTTAGACGGACGGACAAGTAAGTCATCCTATAAGGTAATTTTCCTTTTCCTTTTAAGGTAAAACCTAAAATACAACTATGGATATATGATCATAGATATGAAAATATGTATAACCACCTTTAGTCCAATACCGTATTGCTCATTCCGCAGTGGCGGCCATTTTTGTAGCCCTTCCCGTTGTCTGTGCGATTGATCCGAACCGGGACACGTCACTTCTATCCTGTCTGTGCGCTGTCCACACATTCAGAAGGAATGGTTTCGCGGTCCTAACAACAGTCATTTTATTGCATATCTCTTTCTAGTTCATTTAAAAATCGACAGGCTAGCTAGTGGATCAATAATTTTATGCGCTTCGTTCATTGAACTCCCACGCCACTCAGTCCAAAAGACGACGTTGCCCGAACATTGTCGCGCGCATTTCGTGGTCGCTTTGGGAAGTGAAAACAGCTATTTGGATTGTTTAGACGGATCGAAGGAAATGTAAGTAATGTTTCATTTTAACTATTATTATCGTCGATATGTATTTGGTAAAAGAGTGAATTTTTGTCCCAAACCACGACCCCCTGCTTTGCTGCTGCAACAACGATTGGTGTAAGACTAATCTATATATGGATTGAATTTGTAAATAAGAGTATAATATGGGTGACGCCACTACACCATCCTTCCAATTATTAGAAAAAAAAATACAATATAAATGTTTATTTTTTTATAACATTTTGGTTACATTTTTTGTTATGTATTTCCAATAAATGATTGTATACATGGACAACATCATGATAACATGGATTACTTATATAGTATGTTTATAGTATATTATGTTTTTACTTATCATTTATCTATTGTTTTTCTTAACAAACATCTTTGTTCTATTCTTATGCACTATATCAATTTTTCCATCTTTTATACTCTTTACATTTGGTGACAGATCTTCCAATACCACATAAGGATAATTATAAACATTTTCGAATTTATCTCTACTAATTTTTTTTACAAGAATATAGTTATTTGGCTTATAATTTGTACTTCCACAAGTCTGATTAGATTTATCTGTTCTTACAATTTTAAAGTTATTCAAATTTTGCCTAGCTTGTTCCTCAGATTTTGTATTCTTTGTTTAATTACAGCGGGATAATTTTCATAATTATACAGCGGTTCCACTTATTCCATTAGATTACTTGGATTGTTACACAGTTTTACAAAACACTAGTTCGCAGGGTGTAAATTAAGGTAAGGTATGAACAGTATTATTATAACTAATACACCAATTTGGTACCCATGTGCTCGATTTCTTTAGTTCATTGTTTGTGTGTATTCTCAGGAAAGTGTTCAAATTTTTATGGGAGTTTTTTAACGCTGGGTGCGTTTCATGATGGTATGATATCGATGTCAATTTATTTATGTTATCTTCAACAAACTAAGCACTTCGTTCAGTATTGAATTAAAAAATCAGTGTCACGATCAGTTGCGATCTCTTTTGTAATGCCGCACCTGAGAATAAACACCTTATTAAGAAAGAAAGCATTGGCTTTCGCTGCTTTCACAGCATCCTTACTATCTATTGCATATGCTTCAAACTTTGTTAACTCGCATTGTATTGTTAATATATATGTTTTATTAAAATAATCCTTAACTAGGGGCCACACTATATCTAAATATATTTTATCAAATGCTGATATTAACAATAGGCTTTTTAACTGATAATGAGTGTTTCTCTGTTTGACATTTACTACACTTCGATACATAATTCATGAAAATATCATACATGGCCAAATATTGAGAGAGATCGTATATTATTTGTCATCCTTCGTATAACTGCATGACCTGCTGTAGGTAATATATGAAAATAATTTAGCACTAACTTATTTTCATTTGAACTAATCTTTTGGTTTTCTTTTATAACATAAATTCGCGCTCGCACCATTTACTTTTATCATTATTCTTGTTATCATTAGTATTATTATCGTTGCCTAACCATTTTTAATTTTTTCATAACTTTTACATTTCGTTACATATATAAACTTTATTCACATTTATTTTCTTGCAATACTCCTCACATTACCTCGTCCTTGGCTCCACGCTTTGTATCTTTTAAGGATGTGTAATTCCTGGCAGAAATTATAGTGCTCAAGCTTCCATTTCGCAATCCGTCGGAAAATCTTTTTAGCACTAGTTTTTCACTAATTGGTTTTAATATTTCGAATTTGGTCTTATCTCCGTCGGCTTGCGAAATAGTCAAATCTACAAAGAGTTTTTCTATTTCCTTACCATAATGCTCAATGGTATTTTGATTCTGTCTTGCACAAAGTAAGCTCTGCTGTAGAGCTGTAAAATACTTTTTTACAAGTAAATGATTTTTCATACCATTAACTAGGTTCGCAAACGAATCCTAACTACTTGAAAGCCTAAGTTTTACACTTTCTGAAAGTCTAATTTTGAGAACAAAATTGATCAACGTCAGCTTACCATAATTTTGTAACATAGACCCATACATTTCAATAGCCGATATTAACTGTAAAACAGACTTTTTACTACTATCAATGATAGGCAGCAAAGCCACCGCCATTTTTAGGTGAAATTTTCCACTTCTATCACTTCACTTGAAATCGCAGACCCGGAACAAAATTCCTGTATAATGTTTTTTTTATTTATTATAAATAAATAAATAAAAGATATAGCCCGATTTATGCATAGGTAGTACCTATTACACTCAGCTTTTGAATGGTTGCTTCCACAACCAGCAGAAATACTGCTTACAAAGATATTATTGGATCTACTTGGAGACCTACAGAAATTGACGACACTATGAGGCCACAGTATGCAATCGGTGATAAGAAAGGGATTTTAAAAATGAAGTAATTTGGTAATTTTCGTTGGTTATCACTAGTTGAAGGTGTTTTCTAATAAATCATATATAAACAACCACATTTATAACCCACCTTGCTTTGTAGTGATAGATTTAACATTGAATCTCATTGAAATTTCAGAAGATCAAGAAGAACTTTGCTCGCGGTGAATATTAGTCGAAGTTTGAGGAGGTTTATTTCGTTTGTTTGAAAAGAAAGTGTTTCTGTGTTTAATATCAGTTGATACCTATACTGTGATTAGTATTATTCAATAGAAATACCAAACATTGAACTAGAAGTTGATATAGTGCTATTTAAAAACAAAGTGGCAAAAATACTAGAAGTTGATATAATGCTATTTAAAAAAATTATGGAAATGTTTATCTTATAATGATGTCGATGATAAAATGGAAAAATGCAGTGAGTTAATGATGTTTTATTAAGTTACGAATATCAGCATTATGATTCCAAATTCAAAAGTATTTAACTTTCTGTATATATCTTTTTAATCTACTTAATATATTTCTAAGGGGTGATACACTGACTGACAGACAACTCACAGCATATACCAGAGGATTTAGAATCATGAGAATTCGCACAGGCATCCCTTGGATGGCGAAAGAGCATATTAAGAAGGCATGTTACAAAATTTGTCTCCCAAGCGGGGTAAACAGGGGGTAAAAGTTTGTATGAAAACGAGTTGATATTTTATCATTGTTTTGGGAATTCCTAGTCATTGACGAGTAGTTTATTTTACAGTTGCAGACATGAATAATCAAATTTTTACCTGCTTCAGACAAACTCTGGTCAATATTGTATTTAGTAGTGGATATAAAAATATTGACAAAAATCTTGAAGATTTGCTTTTGATTGGAAAAACAAACTGTGATAAAAATCATGTTCAAGGCCTTAGAAATTATTTAAAATATTTTAAATTCCAATTTAAAAGAAGATGGAATAAGCAAAACTGAGCCAAGGCAAAGTTTATTGTATCGGAACAACAATGGATGACAGGAAGAGCTATTTTCCCTATATATCCAGATTAGCCAGTGAACAAATCAAGAGAAAGCGTACATCTGACATGAGAGTTTCTACTTCGACAAGTGAGCTTTTATATTCCGTTCAAATGAAACTAAGGGGTAAAGGGAGACAATGGAAATGATCAAATCAACAATACAAAGCCCGGAAACCCTTCAAAAGAAGCTGGAAAAACGAGATGTCCCTTCACTTTCTGCATTAGAAACTAATAGTAGCCTCTAAACCTCTTAGAAGAAGCCAATTTGTCCCGGAAACAATATAATGTCATAAAAAGTTATATGATGAAAATACTTCCATCTTATTAGGCTATTCAACAGGAAAAAAGGTACGTTACCCCGAAGGTATAATTGATAAGCAGTATATACAGATAAAAGCAAATTGTTATCAATATTTATATCACATAACTTTTGCTCAAGTCATTTATTTATATAGGTGGATAGATAGATTGCATTATTTTCATACAATTAATTAGTATTTGTTTTCCATAGCGATGAAAACAAATGAAACTCGTGCTATAATTGCAGTCCAAAACTTGCTCGATCACACGGCAAATGAGATAGTTACTTAAATGAAGAAATATTAGACAGAGCTGATGATGTTGTTAAAACACTAAAATTGACGATTAAATATAGCTTTGATGGCAGCTCTGGCCACAGTTAATAACACCAAAGATTTGTCTCGGATAGCACTGATGACCAATTTGTTTTTATATCTTGTTTAGAACCGCTTCAATTGTCTTATGGCCAAAATATTTACTGTAAAAATTAATGCTCATCTTCACCACGGTTGTAGGCCTATAGGTATAACATTCGAAAAAGAATCTAGTAGTTTGATCATGAGAGAAAAAGAGTCTAGTGAGACTCAAATAAACAATTTAATAGATACAGTGGTACATGTTATGTGTTTAAAGATTCAACATTGAATGATACTTTCAATGATCAATCATTTGCAATAACTGAAACAGCTTCTGCTCTGAAGTGAGTCGGCATCAAAACATTTTAATGATATAAACAAAATGTTACAGTTACCGATTCTTAGTAATTACCTAGTCCTAGGCATGTCTGTCCTCCATGCTTGGATCAAGTGTTACGAATGTCTATAAACTATCAGTGAAAAGTTGGCGCTGTCAAAGGTTCCCTCGAAGATCACCAAAACGAAATTCGTGAAACGTTCGGCCTTATAATTGATAAGCCAGGTTGCGGTAACACAAATGCTGGATACGTAGCGAGCAGGTATAGTTGAACGACTCATTTAAAGGTTTCACATTATTTTGCAATGCATATCAAGTAGTTTTGATATTGATACTGAAAATTTTAAGTTATATTGCATTGATACTGCAAGATTATTTATCGAACTTAGCCATGGTATTACATGAGCACTACAGTACATAAAATTCTCATCCATGGCTGGAAAATAACATCGACGTCTATTCTTCCGATTGGTGAATTAAGTGAGGAAGCATTGGAAGCGCGCATAATAAAAAAAAAGTTTATAAAATATCATGAATTCCTAGCAAGAAAGACCTCAAGAACTGTTACAATGACAGATATATTTAATAAGATGATGCTAACCTGTGCCCCCATTCTAACCAACATGTCTCTGAAATTCAGACACCAAATAGGAAAGCATTCAATAAAGAGGCGAGAATCCTCAGATTAAGAGTAACAGATAATAATCAACTGTAAGTGTGTATGTACGACTATATGTATAAATAAATCGAGATTCTATGTCGACAAAGTTTGTGTTGATCAGCAACACCAAATTTCAGATCTTTGGAATTCCATAATATAGAGACAACTTGAAGTTCAGTATCCTGATTCTTGTGTTATGTGTAATGGACTATCATAATTGAAACAATGTTCAAAAAATACTGTCCGTTAAGGAGTTCCATTATATGGAGCCAACTCTTGGTGCTACAGCCTGGTCATGTTGCACTTCTTAACTGACTATTATAGTTGTATAACTGTTCAAAATTTCGTGTCTGTGCTGTTAATCGTTTAAGAGTGCCATTGTCTGGAGCCAACCCCGGGTAGACCATCAGGTCATGGTTATCATGGTTACTCTAGGGTTATCTAAACCTATTGATTCTACAACAGAAATTAACAATGATGTGTGACAACACAGGTCTTGACGTTACGCGCATTATCTTTCTGCAGGGCTAATATAATCAGCTGATCGGGTTAATATAATGAAGATCAGTAAAAACACTATTGCGAAAATCATTCGTACTGATTGGTCCCCAAAATATCGCCTTGCTGCAACTTTAATAAGTCTGCTGTATTCTAGGTCGAACAGCATATCACTCTTTCTTCTGTTTTTTTTTGCCAGAAATTGCCAGAGCTTTTTTTCGTGCCAATAAATAGTAGGTATTGTCCATATTTTTTTTTCTAGCAAAGGTGATTCGATGATACAGCCTCATTTTACTTACGGTGTTTTCCCGATTTTTGATTCCAAATAAAATAAATAATAAAACGTTGTAAATAAAGAAAACCGTCACTTTCATATTTCAATATCTGGCACGCTTTACGTTCGAAATTTATATAAGTCTTCACTTTGGCAATTTTTTTAAAATTAGAGTCTTGTCCTTACTTCGGCTGTAAATTTGATATTTTGCATATAGTATTTCCGACGTAATATGTTCAACAAGTTTGAGAAAAAACATTGCTGGCTTGTTTTAGTTAGTTCTGTCAGATGTCAAGAGATGGTGCTTCATAACTTGTCGGTAAAAGCGTGCGTCATGCTGACACGTCGGTAAAAGCAAGCGTGACGTGTGCTGTCAACTGCGGTAGATGGTAGACTCCACCAGGCGGAGTTACAAACCTAATTTAACTAAAAAACAATGTCCTGTAAAATTAATTTTATATCCTCGCAGTAGTCGTAAAAAACACTATGTAATGGCTTGGCCAAAAGTGCAATAGATGCACTCGTCTCTTAGCTTACTTCTCAGCTTCTACATTAATGTATAATTTCACACCATCTGCTCGACAATGCCAAATTAATCCAAGTAAATAATGCCAAGTATATCAAGTTGTACTGAATTTCATTAAAACCCGCTCGTTAATAATGTTATTTCACTTCTCATAGTTATTATTGTTATGTCCTTAAAGCCTAATTATATGAAATACGCACGGCGCGCAGCCCAGCCCCTCATTTTTTTTATCTCGCAAAAGGTAGGAAATTAAAACCACGATAGTTGTTTTTATCTTGAGCGCGCTTATGCCCCTCGCTGCACTCAGGACTCATTCGTAATTCCAACCTCAGTACGCTCGGGAGTTAAATCAGGAGTCCTTCGTTACGTTTAGGATTCAATATCACGCCCTTGTAATAAAACAGTGCTTTGTCCCCTTGATGTATAATCTACTATTTCACTCCAACTGCTCGACAATGCACATTTTATATCATGCAAACCTTACGTAAAGCAAGTCATTATAGCTTTAGCTGGGAAGTAATATTGTACTGAATTTTATTATAACCCGCTGGTTAATAATGTGTGTTTCCCTTCTCATTGTTATTATTGTTAGTACGCTCTTACAGTATAATATCGTGAGATACGCACGGCGCGTACGCACAGCCCAGCTTCCCGGGGGCGGGGTTGGTGGTGGCGCGTGGCACCACCAACCTCGCCCCCGCGCCAAACTTGTTCGAAAATTGAGCTGGCCACGGCCAGCTGAATGGTCATATTTTAAATAAAACAATGGCCGTGAGTGTTGTAAGATGTACGTAGTGAAACTGCAAAGATTCTATAAAAATAGAAAATAGAATTATATTCCACAACTGGGGCTCAATTATTTTATCAGAAACTATAGCGATAGCCTATCAATTACTCCGAAGGGCACAAAATGCCGTGTTTGGCAGTCAGTCTCCAAACAAAATAGGCGCCGCCGACAGAAATTTTGCGCCCTTGGGAGCAAAATTTCGTATTTTTTCGCTTTGCGTTTTCCATAACAGAATAAGGCCCCTGGACAAACATAAATTTTCAAGTTTCATTTATTTTAATAAAACGCTGTTTTAGTATCTTTGCTTTCTTATTGTCTCACTGAAGGTGAGAAATGTATAAGCACTCCTCGGGGATGAAGCTGTTTTTGTCTTAGGCGCGCTTGAACCCTTCACTGCAGGACTCAGTCGTAAGCCATCATTCATAATTCATAATTTCTTTATTGCACACTACTAATATAAAGACAAGACTTACATAAAAATAGTGTATAAAGGCGAGCTTGTCTCTAATAAGAGATTTCTTCCAGCAAACCAATAGGATCTGAAAGGTGAAAATGAAATGAAATGAAAATTAAAAAATATATATTTGCGTAATTTACAAAACAGATTACCTGTGCAACAGTCGTGGGAAACTTATATGATTAATAGTTTAATTTGCCTCATTTACTCAATACAAGAAAGAAAAAACAATGTTTAATTAATATCTACGAATATAAAAATATATTTAATATAAAATATAACGTAAATTTTAAGTTAAGGTTGTCACATCCCATCCATCAGTGATTTTTATAAAATGCATTTTCAAGCTACTAATAACTGCTCAACAGTTTCGTAGGACAGAGTCACCATCCAATCCTGAATAATCTGTGCGGTAGCGATAAGTCGGTCATTCTGAGATCCATTCATTTTAATTCGTAACAATGGTAAAAATGGCTAATCCCGACTTAGATGCTATAAATAAAGCAGTGAAAAGTGCTATATTACCACTCGAGCAACAAATTCGCTCTCTTATTGCATGTGTTAGTGCTCTAAAGGAAGAAATAAGTGTGCTGAAATCCGTTAGTGTACCTAAACAATCCGCCACACTTCAAACCGCTGCGCAAGCGGCCGTACTGCAGCAGCACCCAGCCAATCCCAGTACCGCTGTGACCACTGCCGCCCAATCAGTGAAGCCGGCCGTCAGCGAGCACGACATCCGACAAACGAAACGCAATACTCCCAATGCCGTGTCTACAAAGGCACGCGCACAGCTGCAACCGAAAAAGAGGGCATCATTGCCCTTGAAATCAATAGCAACACCCAACCACGAGACACCACAAGCAGCCCCAAGTCCTCCAGTAACAGCACCCTCTAATAGTGTCATCCCCAACGCGACTTCTAAGCTCAGCAGTCCCAACCCGCTAATCATGCAACATGACGACAATGATAGTTGGAAAACCGTATCACACAAGAAGCGCAGACCTAAAACGCGAATCACTGTAGGTACAGGTACCCCTGACAATGAAATTCAAACAGTGGAACAGCTTAAATATATACAAGCGTGGGCCTTTAAACCCGAGACAACAGAAGCAAATATACACACATTCCTAAACAAAGTGGCCAAATCCAATGACTATTTCGTAGAGAAACGATTGATAAAGTCAACTAGGCACGCCTCATTTATTATCGGCTTTCCAGAGGGACTATACGAAATCTTTAGTGATGCGTCAGTATGGCCCCCGCGAGTCAGGTTCGTTGACTGGTTTCTCCACCGCCCCCGCGTTGACCAGCGGGGGGAACAGCTCACTGAGCGACGAGCAGACTCACCCCTCGCCGCCCCCACTGACCACGCCGCGGCCAATCTCGCCAAGATGCCCTAAGGTCACCGCTCCCATCTTACTCACCACCAGTCCTGTTGCACCTTCATCACAGCCAGCACCATCAGCACCCAGTAAACCCACCTCTGGCAAGACCCTACGAATCTGGTATCAGAATGTTCAATCCCTAAGAAATAAAACTCCAAATGTTGAACATCATACGCAATCTGAATATCCCTGCGACATTCTTCTCATGTCGGAGCACTGGTTAAAAGTTGACGAAGCAAAACATGTGAATATAATTAATTATGAATTGTTATCAAGTTATTGCCGGCCCACGCGCGAGCATGGTGGTGTGTGCATTTATGTAAACAAATCAATCGATGTTATTGATAGGCCCGATATCCGTCATTTCTCGGTTGAAATCCACTGTGAATTTACGGCTATACAATGTGTTTACTTTAATTTACTGGTAATATGTGTATATCGTTCTAACACTGAGGAAGCTAGCTTCGAGATATTTTTAAAGCAACTAAGGTCATTGATGGATTTTATCATTCATGAGAAATGCAATATTCTCCTAGTAGGTGATTTCAACGTAAATCAGCTAATAACATCGAGCCCTAAACGTCAGTTATTGGATCTATGTGCCCAGTATAACCTGTCCTCGAGGGTGAACTTCCCTACACGAGTGCAGGGTGCCTCCTCGACCTGCTTGGACCAGGTCTATACAGATTTGTATCGCAACAACGTGATAACGTCACCGGCAGATACGCATCTGTCTGATCATAAAGGTATTTATATCCAAATTATATACAACTCTAAATTGAATGAAGTAAGACATGTACAGAAGCGAATAACATCGCAAAATAATTTGACGACATTTTTAAATGATATTAATATTGACATGAACCTATTGAATTATAATAAAATTGAAAGTTTTGACACATTTATGATTACGGTCGTGCAATTATTCCACAATCATTGCCCGCTAAGGAAGGTGCCTGAGTGTCGGTTAGATGTTAGATGGAAGAATGATAACTTGCATAAACAAAATGAAATTTTATCCTTGCTAGAATTATATAAAGATACCTACCCACTCAACAATGATATTAAGACTTTGTTTCTTGATTTTAAATGTAAGCACAATATTATGCTTCGGAAGGCTAGATCTGAGTACATTAACAACTTAATAGATAGTAGTTCTAACCAGTCCAAGAGTATCTGGAATGTAATTAAGATGGAGACGTGCAAAGGTCCAGGTAGCAACCCACTGGCTGTCTTGCAACGAAGTGTTGTTGGTCCGTCAGGTTCGGCACGAGAACTGGCAACTAAGGTTAACCAATACTACCTATCTATAGTACGCGATACACCACTAAGACCTAATGTGTATGAGGCCATAAGACTACTGAGTACGAACATACCTACCATATCTACATCTATGTTCTTGGTCCCGTTTACAGTACCTGAACTAAATTGCATCATTAAAAAAATAAAAAAAAAGTCTACTAAAGACATCTACGACTTCCCATGTGACATCCTATGCAAACTACCTCTAAGTACACCAACTATATTATGCGATTTATTCAATAAATGCGCCTCCCAGGGCACTTATCCTTCATCTCTGAAGCGAATAAAAGTGGTTCCCATATGGAAAGGCAAAGGCAACAAGACGGAAATAAAAAGTTACAGACCTATTTCCCTCGTTCCAACCTTCTCGAAGATATTTGAGATGGGCTTATGTGAGAGGCTAATTAACTTTTTGAATAAAAATTCAGTTCTTTCGGAACACCAATATGCTTATAAGGCCGGCCGGTCCACGGTGGGCTGCGCACGCGTACTGCATCGAGAGGTGCTCGAACTGCTGGAACGAAAACGCCACGTGGCGGCTGTGTTCTGCGACATGTCACGAGCTTTTTGACCTTATTGATCACTCTCTTATTGGAGCCAAGCTGGAACATTATGGAGTACGTGGCCTCACTCTCCAACTATTTATGTCCTTCCTCGCTGACAGGACGCAGATCACGGTGATAGACGGTGAAGTTTCTGAACCCGGTCTGGTCGGGGATAGATCAGTGCCGCAGGGGTCCAACGTAGGGAATACCACGTTCGTCATCCTGATGAACGACCTACCCCATATCGTCTCCGGAACAGCCAAGTCCCTGATGTACGCTGATGATGTCTGTGTTATCGTGGACGGTAAAGATGAGGCTGAATTAAAGAAACACCTCCAATCGATTACCCTATGTCTAACTGAATGGTTCACAGTAAATGGCATGCTACTAAACCTTGATAAGACCCAGGTACTGAGATTCTCGTTGCGCAACGTAGGTGGGGCTCCCCAGGTTCCACTCGTAGTGAACGGGGTGACTCTGCCTGCCACCGACACTGTTCGCTTTGTTGGATTCACTTTTGACGCAGGATTGCAGTGGACTCACCACATTGACTCTTTGTGCAAAAAATTAAACAGTGCGTATTATGCACTATCGAGACTCTCACCTACTCTGTCTAGAGAGCACTTACTAACTACATACTATGGCTACTTCCATTCGATACTTTTGTATGGTATAGACTTGTGGGGAATGGCTGCTGAACGCGACAGACCATTTCTCATTCAGAAACGTGCAGTGCGTAGAATTGCCGGAGTACCTAACGACACCCCGGCTCGGGAACTCTTCATTAAGCTAGGTATTCTCACACTCCCCTCTATGTACATCTTGGAAGTACTGAAGTATGTGAGGCAGAACCCATCGGAGTACCCAAGCTTCCAGAACCCAGACCGTAGGTATTCTTCTCGACGGCCCCACGACTTGTATTGTGCGACCAGTCGTCTTGCTAAAACCAGCAAATCATTGAAGGGTATGGGCCCTACCTTATTTAATAAACTACCAGTGGAGATAAAATCCATCAACATGCTAAACATCTTTGTAACAAAGGTTAAAAAGTACCTCCTAAGCAAAGCATACTACTTATAGTAATCTACTTAGAGTAATCATTATGCCTGCTAATTTAATTTATTTTCGTTTATTGTATACTGTTGACATGTAATATCTTATTATCAATAAAATATGAATGAAATGAATATGAATAATCTTCTTAGTTAACGATACTTTCTTTAATGTTGCAGCTGTTTAGAACCTTGTTGTAAACCAAACTATTTACAAAAGGACTGCATCGGGTGGCAAAGGCAGTCCGAATACGTGGCATAGTTATTCTGAATACTCGTTTTAATAACAACGCCGCGTGTTGTGTAAATTTTATTACAGTTTTGTGTGAGGACTATTTTTTTATTAAATATAGCTTCCTGACACTTAAAATCCCCGATTCTTTATACAAGTTTTCGGTAGGGTATTTATAAGATTTTTTAGCATTATTTTTAAGACAGAACGTTGTGCTCTTTCGACTTTTAGCATGGCTGTCTTTCCGGCGCCACCCCAGCAAGAGATACAAATTGACATAGTGCAAAATATACTGTTTTTAGAATATCCCAGGTTGCAGCGTTTCGTAGGTGACGCATGAGCTTTTTATTCTACGAACTCGGCCTGACAGTTTTTCGAGATGTGACCTGAAGTTAAGTTTGGTCGATTATTACGCCAAGGTACCTAATCTCATCACACCTAGAAATGTCAACATATTGACATGACGACGGTTGGTTGTTGCAGGAGTGTATAACGATGTCAGGATGAGGCGGAGGTGACGACGCAGCAGTTTTATGAAAGCACAGAAATTTGGTCTTTTTTGCATTTAAGGTTAAAATATTACTTTGCAACCACTTGGCTATGGTCGACATACCACTCTCAGCGCTAGCAAAAACGTTACTCCAGCTATCTTCGTGAAAAATTATGGCGGTGTCGTCGGCGTATCAGATAATTTCGGCGTTTTATTGGTATACTATGGATATCATCCATGTATAATATGAACAATGTTGGCCCTAATATGCTGCCTTTTGGTACATCAAAATTCACCGTTTCGCTATAGCTAGTCTGATTGCCAATCTTTACACACTGTCTCCGCTCTGAAAGATAGCTTTTGAACAACTCTAGGGCTAGGCCTCTAATACCAATGTCTTCCAGCTGACGTAAGAGAATAGGAGATGAGACATTGACAAAAGCTTTCGTCAAATCTAGGAAAACTCCTATGCTACGCTGCTGTTTGTTCAGTTGTGATAACAGAATTTGTATCAATAAGGACACTGCATCCTCAGTTGATCTATTCCGCCTAAACCCAAACTGTCTTTCTGAAGGAGGCCCCTAGACTCTATAAATTTAACTAATCGCCTATTTTTTTACCAATTTTTCAAGCAACTTGGAGAAAACTGCATGCAGGGGTATGGCATGGTAGTTATCCAGTGTATCTTTTTTACCACTCTTATCGGGCTAATTGACGCCGTCTTCCATTTCCACACCTGTTGCAAGACTGATATTGAAAATTGCTGTTAAAGGTTCTACCAATTATTGCTTAATTTCCTTTACAAGGGAATTGTTGAGCCCATCGATGCCCGGAGCTTTGTTGTGTTAGCTTGTTGAAGGTAGTACCAACTTCACAGACAAACTAGGGGCGGCACGCAGGTGGGCGACGGCGTTCGAAATTTGAATGTCAGAATTTGACAAATTTTTGTACATTATGGTCATAATCTATCAATATTCAGATAAGAAATAAGTTTTTTACCAAAAAGTTTATCATTATGTTGTCGTAACTTGTAGTTTTTGGACGCAGTAAAGAGAGTTTATAATACATGTGTAGGTAAAATTTATTTTTATCAAATTAGTGCAATCCGCCCTACTGTATTGTGTACGGATTTGGGGTGGCACCTTCAAAACGGTATTCTTAAGAATTAAAGGAGCTCAGAGATACATAATCAAAACTATGCTGGGGAAGAAAATGTTGATTACTACGTTTCGATTATATAATGAATCTAATACTCTAACAGTAAGGCAACTTTATATTCTCGAGTGCATACTAAAGGTTCATAGCAAATCAAACTTTGATACTCTCTTTTAAAGAATATATAAATACAAATCTATATATATACTTAATGAGCACAAGATAATTCAAAATAAATATTACTAAATGGCTTAAAACCCATAACTACGAAGAAACCGAGAACTTAATTAAGTAAAAAAATTATACATAGTTCTATGCACATACATTAATACATACTCATTAATACAATATCACTTTAATTAATCTCGTACCTGGCAGAATCAACTGTTTGCTGACCTAAGTCCATAGTCTTCTTGGTCGCGCTTAATGAATCCTCCAACCTATAAACCGCGAAAATGACCAAAGTGCCTTCATCTACACATTCACTTATGCGTTGCTAAAGCGGATAATCTTGTATTACAGAGTAGCCTATCCCCGAACTAACGCCCCCCTTAGTTACTTGCTGTTTTAAATTATACCTACCCACCTGTGTTGTTTATTTGTCTCATTGTCCTTTCCGTAAATATACTTGGTTGTTATTTGAGATCAATTTATAATTGATGTCTAGTTTATTTAGGTGCATCACACAAGTTATCTGAGTTATTCGTAGACAACACACTTATAGTTTAATTTATTGGTTTCTAATTTGTAATTTCTTTATTGTACCACACAAAACACACATACAGATCATTTACAGTTTGAGCGGAGTATGATCTGCGTGAATTATTAATTCTATGATAAGAATTCAAACTATATGCATAGATAGTACATACTTAGAGCTCTAATTACTAATACCTACTTGGTTTATTAAGTAAGTCGATATTCCAATATGGTAGGAGCGGTCTCCCTTGACAAAGGTTTTTGTTAACTTAACAGGGGAGTCCTACGACCTGTGCTGTAAACTTACTTAAATTAATAAATTTTTGCTTGTTTTTGTTTTTGTTTTAATAGTACAAAGCAAGATATTATTCAATGGTCTTGTATTTCAACTCAGAAGTGGCGAATTCGCGGAAATCAGATGAGTCGTATGATTTCATCCACTTTAGGTGCGACGCCGTAGCCGAGCTACCTATACTATCAAACCAGTAATATTTGTTAGTATATATGTTTTGAGTTCTCGGAAACGGCGTTAAAGTTTTCGATGAAAATCGATCTTACTAGGTCTCATAACTGGAAAAAGGCATCTTTTTGAGTTTTCATTATATTATCTTTTCCGCACAATGAGCTCGGTAATTTCACTTTTTTAATTGGAGGGGAAAAAAATGGAATTACCCATGCCCAGGAGTCAGACCAACCTGCTATGTCCGGGTCTCTACACATTGAGCGGGCATCAAAACACCACAAAACTGATTGACGTTATGAATTCCCATAATATTAAGGTACTGATAAGACACCAACAAGGGAACTCGCCTGTTTTGATTATATTTACAGCAATATTAAGAACGACTCTACCGCTAGAATTATCAGATCACGACACGGCGCAAATGGTAAGCTTTCCAATAAAATCAAAAGACTACGCGGTCAAAACATAGCACATTGTGAAAAGCGATTTCAGTGAGGGCAACAAAAGAAAGTTTTGTAGCGCTTTACAAAACATTTTCTTCAACGAAGTATATGAGAAAACAGATGAAAATACTGCACTTGACAAATTTCACGAACTTTTCCCGAAAATAGAACGCAAGATAAAGTAATATCAAAAAGAGCCTGGATAACAAAGGGGTTAAAGATATGTTGCGAAACGATAAGATCTTTGCGCTATAATTTCTATATCAACAAAACAGAAGCAAATAAACTGTAATATATAAACTACACTAAACTATTAAAAAAAATACATTTCACAATGGCAAAGTAAACAAAATAGTAAAATGGTTTTGGAGAGTAAAAACATTTGTAGACCTTCTTGGAAAATAATTAAAGATGTATGCCGAAATAGAAAGTAACATAAAATAAAAGCTATCAAAGACGACAATGATCACTTATTAATAAATCCACTTGATTAGCCATTGCTACTTAATGATTATTTAATAAATTTAACAAATAAAAATAATTCTCAACTGATTAAAACTTATTTACATAAACACAATTGCACAGAAACTAACAGAACTCGTTCAAGGGTAATTGTGTAAGATTTTACAATAAACTCCCAAGCACTTTGACAGATCTATCAATTAATAAGTTCAAGAAATACATCAAGCAAAGGCTTATTTCTAAAGCTTACTACAGTATTAAAGAGTACATAGACGATAAAAATGCTTGGGACTGAATTGTTCTAATTAATTGTGAGCATCCTCACTGCCAGAGTTTCTTTTACTGGACACTTGGAGGCCTTTTACACCTCCAAAGATTAATTTAATTATACAACTCTTGACTGTGGGGACCATTTACATCTCCTATTATCATTGTATTATTGACTAAAGAGACTATACATCTCTGTTATTTATATTTTAATTATTTTATTATGACATTTGAGACTCTTTACATCTCTCAGAAACAATAATTAAGTACTTTTTTTTTTTCTGATAATATGATAATAATACCAAATGTTCTGTAAAAAATGAAATGAAATGACATGTGAAAGTGCCCTTGTGGCCTATTTACAGAATAAAAAAAAAAAATAAAAAAATAAAAAATAAAAATAAAATAAAAAATAAAAAAACTAGTTCTTTCATAAGAAAATAATAATGGGGCTAAAATATACCGAAGCAACAGGGTACGATGACATAAAAACAGACATTATCAAGACATGCAGCAATAATTTTTGTCCAGTTTTATGTCATTCAATAAATATGTCGTTTGAGAAAGGACGATTTCCTCAAAAATTAAAATTGTCGACTGTGAAACCGCTCTGTAAGAGGAATGCGCAAAAGTCCAGCAATTACCGACCAGTCACACTGATACCAATATTCTCGAAAGTATTTGAAAAAGCAATGCATGTTGGGCTACATGATTACTTTGAGAAGCATTAAATATTTAAAACAGGAACAAAATTATTTCCAAAAGGATAAATCTACAATTCTAGCAGCATTCAATCTTGTATCTAGTGTGGCGAAGGGCTTTTACTTAAACATCTATTGTTAGATAAACTAGAACAATATGGCGTTAGGGGACCACCGCTACAATGGATACAAACCTATATTTTTGTTAGGAAACAAAGTGTGCACATAAATAAATTAAATAGCAATAACAAGGAAATTAAATATGATTTTGAACATTAATATAATAATTTTGTTGTGCCTCAAGGAAGTGTTTTAGGCCTAGTTCTGTTCTTAATATATTGAAATAACATCCCAAAAGTGACATTTAAATTATAGCGAGCAATAATAATAATTATAATAATGACATTCAATATTATAAATCAAATTATAATAATGGCAATAATGACAATAAATTAAAACAAAAAAAGACATACAAAAAATAATAGGGTTAGTAGACGATTGGTTAATTAATAATAATTTTAAATGAATGTGACTAAGACAAAGTTAATGAATTTCAACAATGACAGTGATAAAATATAAACTATAACAACCAACTAATACAATAATAGAATGTGAAAACAGTGTAACATTTCTTAGTATTGTTATTGACAAAGACCTTAACTGGAGACTGCATTGACAAGGTTTGCAATAAAATCAGTAGATTTGTATTTGCACTCTCAAAGCTGAAAATTAGTACCACCCTTCAAAAAACTCTCGCTGCCTGCCACGGATACGTGGAATCCGTTAAGTACGACATAATCTTATGGGGAAATAGTACAGACGTCAACAGAGCGTTTGTCATACAAAAAAATGCGTTAGGGAAATCTTAGGAGTAAAACCCCAAGAATCATGTAAAACGCTGTTCAAAAAGCTAAACTTTTTAACTTTCTCTATATATTTGAAGTAGTTAAATTTGTTAAATAGAACATGAGCAAGTTCACGACTGCTAAAGAAAAGTTTTCAAGGAATACGAGAATATTGAATCTTGAATCTTAAACATTTTAGATGAAAATGTTTTTGGTGGGATTTCACTTCTTTTTGTAGGTTTGTGGACAACATTTTTTTCTTTTTTATTTTGCCTTTTTTTTGGGGTGTTCATCATTAATCATTGAGGTTCATCTGAAGTGTCTTTTTACATAGCCCACTTCTTTATCTTTGCCTTTTTTCTCATTCGTTATATATTTTTGTGCGTTATATTCATTACTTTTTGAAGGCATTAGCGATCAGCTAGTTCTACCTTTGGGACGTATTTTCAACCTAGCTCTAGAGCAAGGGATGTAACCTCGCAGCTGGAAGCTTTCTCGAGTCCATCCCATCCCCAAGACATCTGACACTGCCTCTGTAAAACAATATCGACCTATTGCGATCTTGAGCTCATTGGCAAAATTGTTCAAGTCGATCATATACGGTAAAATCAAATCGCAGATAGCGCCGTTTCTATGCGACTCGCAACACGAGTTCTGGAGCCATCGCTCAGTCACCACCAACTTACTGATATTGGTCGAGACGGTCTTGGAGAGCATGGTCAAGGGATGTCAGGTGGACGTCGCCTATCTGGACTTCCGTAAGACGTTCATAGAGTCGATCACGACGTCCTAGTGAAGAAATTATGTGCCATCGGATTAGTCCCACGGCTGTTGGTTTTCTTCGCTAACTACCTGAAGAACCGCTAACAATATGTGCGACATGGCTGTTTTGAGTCCCAGCCGTACCACACACGGTCGGGTGTTAGCCAAGGCTCTATTTTTGGTCTGTTGTTATTTATCATCTTGATAAATGATCTGGAAACAGTGCTGGCACACACCAAACGCCTTTACTACGCCGCCAGACGATCTGAAAGTGTTACTTCCCGTGAAGTCAAAGGACAATGGATGTGGAGTGTGAACAACAAACTCCTATTGAATACTGAGAAGTATTTCATAGTGTCCTTTACGCGTTCTCCTCAGCCTATTAGCGCATCGGTGATTATGATTGGACGGTGATGATTAGACCTCGGTGTTACGTTCGATCATAAACTTACATTCCATGAGCCCATGAGCACTTTAGCCAAGGAATGCTTCAAAAGATTTAGGTTTGTGATACGGGAAAGTAAGGGATTCCATGATTTGGGTATGGTCCAGCTTCTTTACACGGCCCTAGTGAGAACCGAACTTGAATCTAGATGGGTTGATTGGAATCCATACGAAAGCTCTTGCGTCCTTAAGTTCGAGAAGGTACAAACAGCTTTCCTGCGATATCTATACAAGAGGTAATTTGGATACTACCCTTGCCTTTATCCATCCGCTTTTATATTGGGTACGCTTGCATACTCACTAGAGGTGAGACTTGACACCGAAGAGCTTCTGACTGTGTGTCGATTGTTGCGAGGCGACAGTGACTGCGCAGCGCTTGTCAGTACGGTATGCGCGCTATACGTGCCTGATATAAAAATATGAACGTCTTGTCGCTGGATTATTAAAATTTAATTTTATGTATTGATGTGAATGATATATAATTGAAATTAATTAAAATTAAAATCTGAATGTCTATTATAATTGAATTTTATTTTATTGAATTGTTATACAACTATAATTTGAATTGTAATTGTTCTGTAATATGTAAATATGTCGAGTATGTTTATGTCCATCTGGCATAAGCTGTAATGGCACAAACAAAAATGTAAATAATAAATAAATAAATATATGATTTAGCATTGTCATTTTTGTTTTAGATTTGACTATTCGCTTGCAGTTCAAGTTGAGATCTAGCCACCTAGTTGCCGTCTAAGGATTAGTGACGTACAATGGGATACCCAACGACGTATCACTGACCTCTAATGCACCGCACTCGGGATTTGAAAACATTCTTATATAATCGAAACTTTGTATGTTTAGTGAATTTGCTATTGACATTATATTCCGAGAATTTTGTTTGCCTAGTATAATCCAAATCAAAGTAATAAGGCTTCAAAAAAACGACGAAGCGCTTCGATAAAAGGTAGTAGTGCCCTTGAGGGGCACTGCCGTGTCCCCAGATACAATTTTGTTACATTTTATACCTTTTATTTATACTTAACAAGAAATTTGCTAAATTCGACCTATGTTCATTTATAGAGTAGTAATTCGACATATTCATTAGTAGTCATTCATAGTAGATTGTCAACATTATAATAATATATATTTGATTATCCTACATTTTCCGGTTTTTCTTTCGACTTAAAAATATACTTTTTTTTGCACTTTATTTGTTACAGCTTAATGTGTCATCCGAAATACGGAAACGCCCGTAACAAATGCAACATAGAAGACACCCATCCAGTACCCGTCTCGGCCAGATGTTGATACCCGCACGATCGTTTCCGATGTGCGAGTACCACAAGGCCTCGTACGCTTCTTTTGACGAAGAAAATAAGTTAGCCATCGGGGTAGCACCATCGCGTAACAAAACAACATCAGCGCTATAAGCCGGGTGATTCATCACAAAACCACTCCGAAGCTCTCAGAAACAAAGTAAAACATTCGAAATAGCCACGTGGGAACTGGAGCCAGTGAATCATGCAAGATGGAGGAGGTGTCAGACCATCCGAGGTTCGCCCGCATTTTGCTGTAATAGCTTTTCAGTTTCGCAGTGGCGGCCCGTCCGAAGTTTGCCCGCTCAAAGGTAGTTTCTAGGAATCGTTTGGGAATATTACACCAAAATTTCAATTTTGCGGTTACAGGTCGAATTGGCTGAGTTATTGAACTCACGCCATTCACACCACACTTTTATTTATCAAAGCAGAATATAACAGTTGGCCTGCAGCTAATTATATTTATTTTAGTTTCATTTTGCATCCCAAATTGATTTGGAAATCCATGAATAGTTAGTTTATCTAATGAGGGGGCAATCTGGCGCAAAATTCGGGACTTAAATTGCTTACCTCATCTTAATCTTCTTGACGAATATTAAGATGAGTCAGGCAAGTCATCACTGGTCATCACTTTATTTTCTTTTCCGTTGCTATTTAGAAAGTTTTCATCTCTTTCAGGCGTAACCCAAATGTACACTACACGCATATTCTCAGATAAATCGATAATACTCTATTGGTATTGGCACATTTTTGCCGTTTCGGCTGTAGAAATATGGATGGTATTGTGGTATATGGGTATCTTACTGTATTTCTCGTTACTTTCCTGTTTTCATATTAAACATTACTTTTTTTTGTGATTTCGACCCATTTCCTCCTGATTTTATTGTTATAGGTTATTATGCGTTATTTATTCCTATCAATATCAAACTATTTTTATATTACAGAAAAGAGCTATTCGAGCAATTTATCATTTAAAATGCACAAAATCGCTAAGAGAACTTTTAAAAGAAATTGATATACTAACTCTAGCAAGCCTATTTATTTTCGAAAATATAATGTATGTACGTAAGAAACATTCAACATTTTCCAAAATTAGCGATAGGTTACTAAGAAATAATCACAAACAGCAATAGCAATAACTCTCTGAAGTTCTTAGCGTGTGTCTATGGTTTATCTCATTTTCATACAATTTCATCGATTGCGGGGTATCACCGAGGGCTTCTAGGCTTCATTCAATGAGCTTGGGTTTGGCCTCCATTATGATGCTACTTGCGTGATACCAATTTGACAGATGAAGCTGGTGCAAGGTGTCAAACGTAAAAGTCTATATGAAGTTCATAGCTCAGACGACTTACGCCATAAGGCTGCTGGTTGCACCTCGGTTTAAACTCGCGAAAGTCAGCAATTCTTTCAATTCATTCTCTACTACAAAATTCTCGAGATTTTGAAATTGCAATACGAGCAATTTAAAAACCACGTAAAAACCACTTTATCTAAAAAGGGATGATACAATATTCAAGATTACATATCTAACTGCCAAGAGTGCATGGTGTTATTCTATCTCAACACAGAACTCGCTTAATCATTTTGTAATTATTTATTCCTGCATATCAATTTGTGGGCGTTTCGCCCTTCCCTCCCACAGTGGTCAAATGTAGAGAAGAGGCAAAAATTTACGTTTTCTAAAAAACATACGTTAATATTAACAGAAAATAAAGAATTTTTAATTTTCAATTTCCATATAACACAACATAACAATATAAGTATATGGTGGATGCGCAAATTTATCCATTTTACAGTAAAAGCGAAATATAGGTATAAGTATGTACTTGTTACTGAGTCCATACGGAACCGACCTATGTGAATGTGAATTATATTTTTAAAAGCATCATATTTTTTAAATAGATTATAGATTAAAATCTGACAGCTTTTTAATTAGTTTAATTAAAAAGCTGTCAGATTCAAATCTGCTAGTTCCTTAGACAGTTTTGACGCCATGACAATAATACGGAGCTACTATCATCTATCCTATAACGATACCCTTTCTTATTATTTTAATATAGAAAATCAGGACGCAAACTGTGTTAATTATTCATTAGAAGTCCGCTTAGGTAAATTGTAGGTCCCGGCTACAATCGCTACTCGGTGGTAGTAGACGTAAAGCTGTTTCAGAGGCCCTAATAGGGCAGCTTAATAACTTCTGACGTTGGGGTCGGCTACTAGGTGAATCCATACAAAAATGTAACACAGTCGGGATGCTAAGGGTGCACGTTCAATTAAAGTTTCACATAATACCAAACAAAGCTAAGAAACTGATAACACTACAATGAACATACTAAGTACATTCTGTCATTTAAATTCTGTCATTTAATAAGCTCATTGACCGAGCGAGCAAATCCCTGAAGCATCTCCGTTCCAGCTTGAGCAAAAATGCTTTCGTATGTCCGGAATATTGGATTTCCGGCTATTCTCCTCTATTGGTCGCAATTCAGAATCGACAATTATATGGATGTTTTGTGTGATATTTTTCAAAATGGCGTCGATATGGCACTAGAAAGTTATCGGTGCGGCTACGTTTATACTCGATATACCTAATCAGGTGCATACGTTTTGTATGTGGGTTTAAAAGAAAATGCAGTCAGGTCATTTGTTTTCATTGGTTTTATATTAGTTCCACTTGTTCATACGATAAACTTCAAGGGGTCGGGTGGAGTGTGTGGGGTTGGAAACTAATGAGAAAAAATACACAAATTTTCCATTATCGCTCGCGAGGTCTACAGCTCACAGAGCCACTAGTGGTAATAAGTAACAGTTTGCTTGGCTTTAGTTCTTTCATCTAGAATCAGAGCATGTCGTTACCTAGAATCAGAGAGCACTGGAACTAAGGATGAAATTTTCTTACCCTGACTATTTATAATTTAAAATTTTCGAAGCCTATAACTTTCTTTTTTGTTAACTACTCGTTGCAACTTGCATTTATTTTAAAAGACGAATTATCTATGAATCTAGAAAATATATTTGGTGCTGCTTTTATCAGAAATAATAAAACCGGTCAAGTGCGAGTCTAAATCGCGCAAGAAGGGTTCCGTACCACCGTTCAATGGAAGCGATGGTGTGGAGTGAATAGTTTGGATTTTACACAGCAAAATATTGTTTACAAAGTTATTGGTGCGGTTACTTTCACACTCCATGTACGTAACCAGGTGCATCCATAAGTTTGTATGTGGTATTGAAAGAATTGTTGTATGGGAGCCCCCTTAAATATTTCTTTTATCCTGTTTTTTAGTATTTGTTGTTATAGCGGCAACAGAAATACATAATCTGTGAAAATTTCAACTCTCTAGCTAGCTAGGTTCTTGAGATACTGCCTGGTGACAGACGGACGGACGGACGGACGGACGGACGGACGGACGGACGGACAGCGAAGTCTTAGTAATAGGGTCCCGTTTGGAACCCTTCGGACCCTAATAAAAATGGTATGGATTATGTAGAATATTTTGTGTATTTTTCTCCAGAACTTTTAAAAATCATATCTCTACCACCTGTGCCACTGAGGACCGAATTTCAAGCAGAAATGCGTTCCTTTCAACTCCATAAAAAAACAATCCTTGCTACAAACACCCTGAAAACTTCTATTTTTCCGGTTCCGTACCTACCTTAAAAGGAAAAAAAAGCTTTTAAAGAAGGAACCCTTATAGGATCACTTTGTTGTCTGTCTGTCTGTCCATCTGTCAAGACCCTTCTCAGCGGCGCGTAAAATATCACGAAATTAAATGAACATTAATTTCAATTCAAGTCTGTAGTCTATTAAAGCTGTAAAAAACCTAAATTATAGAAAAAAAAACGCAACCAAAAGATACCGCAATGTTTATGACACAATTATGATGAATTTGGTTATTCCTATATATTGATATTCGCAAGAGAATCAAAACCTATGGGATATTTCCCGTTGGCCTGGAATTATGAAATTTGGCAAGAAGTCTTATACCATATAGGTAAAAATCTGAAAACAGTTAATTTGTAGTAATTTGTAGCGCGAGTCCATATCGCTCTTGGCCGGTTACATTTATTCCTTTTTTACCTAGGAATCCGGAACAGAACCACGCTGCGTGGAGGTAAAATCATAAAAATGAAAACCCAGATATGACATCAATGACACGAAAAAATACAAAATACAAAATAAATTAATGATGATGATGATGATGATGTCCTCCACGACGTATCCCTCGACGGCGACACCCTGTCAGTTTCTGGCATGCGCTCGGAGGTGACTTGCAAAGCCGAACTTGGTTTTGAACGTGCGGCTGCATATGTTGCACTGTAACTGTCCGCTTGTATTGTAGGTGTAATTATAGGAGAATTTGGGGCGAGTCTTTCGATCGTGGCGTTTGGCGTCGAGTTCTTCAAGACGGCCATCTTCAAACTGTTGAGTTCCTTTTTTGATTGAACTACGCCACTCTGGTCTCATCTAAGCGTCTACCTCCCACGTTTTGTGAGACATACCGCATGACTTTAGATGTCCTTAGTTTTTTTCTTTATCCCGGTCGGGGATCGAACCCGGGACCTCTTGCATGACAGGCCGAGCCACTACAGCAGCGCCACAGAGGTCGTCGTGTAACCTTTTCTTGGAAGTTTATATGTATGTGATGTCGCTGTTTTTGGTTCCCACGACACAGTGTATCCTAGTGTGGGGCCAGAAGCAATTTATGTGCTTCTATTTAAATGTTTATTGTTTTTTTTTATGTTTACACCACGGAGCTGTTACGGCATACAGACATTCTAGGACTTTCAACCTTATTATGTCAGTAACACGGACGCTGTCACCGGGCGCTTTTATTTTGTGAAGTTTGTAAGTCCAGGTGGAGGTCTTAATGTATTGTTTAGACCAGTATTTTGCATTTTTTATTGGTAGGTACCTTTCGAGTGCAAAATTTCTAGCGAACCCCCTAGGACCTCCTTTATGAAAAGTTTCAAAAGGTATTGGCAAGAGTTCTAGAACAGAAAGCCTTAATTAGTGTATTACCAAGATGCTCACCCGGGGAAGTCGTGCATCTGGCGCCCTTTTAAAGCCTGCTGATTTATAAACTCAGTGCGTCCAGACCTCCGTAGTCTAGTAGGTTTTGAGCTCCTTGGTTAGTGGGTTTCACGCTTGCTTCTCATGCAGCAGGTGCAGGTTCGAATCCCGGTGCTGACCGACCAATAAGATGAGTAATTTATTTTAATAATCTAACGGTGATGGGAAACATCGTGACGAAACCTTCATTACTAAATGGCTGCGGCGATGGGTTTGCTCCCTCTCACTCAAAATGGAGTACTGAATAACTGGCTAAAAGTGGGCACAATAATGCCTCTGCTACACCGTATGGGAAAAGTGCGCTGCCATGTTTTGTTATGTGATTTATAAACGCGAGAGTTTGAGGCTGTATCGATGGATATTTGTTCCCTCTGGGGGTCGCGCGCTACCCACCGTTTGAAAAACACTGGTTTAGACGAATCGTTTTATTTCCAAGAAAACAGAAGCCGTCCTAAAACCCGGGGGGAATATTATATTATCCGGATAATACTAACGTGAAAACCCCGAACAAAGCGACAAGTGGGACGCGAACCCTCGGCAACGCGAAAGAACGTATTTCATATCACAATCTCACCCAACCATTCCACTCCGAGATTTCAATAAAGCCTTCGACACATGACTGACAGTCTGAGATTTTTTCTATCAGAGAATTTGCCTTAACTCGAAACAAGAAAAGTTCTCGTCTATTTCCCGTTTTCTGTTCCCCGGTTCCCCCAGGAATAAAATAATATGATAGAATTTTATTCGGCGTCTGACATTTCTCTTCCATTCTCTACAACGGAAGTTGCAAGCGTTACGCTTAAAATGAGCAAATCCCGCATTAAAAGTTAAAAGGAAGGACAGCCTTTGTAAAAACTTAAAAATATCCTGTGACAAATTATATCAGGATCGAAAAATTTAATACACTGAATTCGTGTAAGACACTGCTTTGTCGTGAAATTGGCAGTAATTTTCCTTGAATTCAATCAAGTTCCTTGAGTCAATTTTCCTTGACTTTTAACTTATTGCGAATTTCACTTCCACATTCCTGTATAAATAGTCGTAGCGAACGAACATATCCGTCATAAAAATTCGGAGTTCAACTGAGTAGGTCCAACAATAGTTGTACTGAACTAGAAGAGAAGTGGATGAATCTACTTAAAACAACTATCAGATACTTTAATGATCATATTAAAGGTCATGAAATTATCTAAAAACAACCAGGCAGTTGGTATGCACGAATATTTGATTTACGTATAGAAACAAGGTGAACGAGGGGAAACAAAAACACATTTATATCTCTGCAAATATACATAGGTTTAGATTGTATCAGCAATAAAACATATCTTCATTCATATCGCTGCAAATAAACATACATTTATTCATATCTTTGCAAATAATGGTTACTTATATGAATCTGGATTTTCATAACTTCCCGATAAAACTCAAAGTCAAGGTTCTAAATTGCACCGCATTCCTTCAGTGGCGTAATGGCGTCCGAGCAATTGCATCGCAAATACGTCACAGGAGGGAATTCGGTAGAACCATTCAACGATGTGTGCCGGGTCACTGGAGCAGCCGGGTGAGATTAATGCATCCGGGTCACAGTCGAAAAAACCTTTGGTAATGGCGATTGTGTAAAAGTAAATGTAGCAATAGGTCGATGCTATCAGAGTTCGAACGAATCGCTTCGAGAAAAAGTAGGTAGTAATCTTTCAGAAAATAGTTCAATGGATGCCGCTGCCTGCCGGATACCCGAAAGGCTTGGTAAATGTCCCCACCGAGGGGCAAATTCGCGTAAGATCGAAGTTTACGTAATGCCGAATTGACAGAAGGATATATGTAACAAGGTGTAGTCAAGGCGTTGGGACACTTTCTGGACAATGGGCATTGGACATCTTTCACTATGAAACCGATTTCATCAGAGTTTGATTTTAACTTTTGCCTCAAATGTATGTTTACCAAAAGTTGCCTTGGATAAGTTCATGACGTTGGTGTTTCTTTGTATTTCTACAGCATGAATCTAATAACATACCTATTTTTTTTTTTATTTATCTAGCTAATAGCTGTTCCCTTTACCTCACTATAACCTTTCCTGATCCAATATAAGAATAATAAATACAGTAGCGTTCAAATAGTCCTTTCTAGCATCAACGCGATTACATCAGTCCATTACCAAATTGTTTTTCTTTTGCGGGTTATTTTATTGTTCAAACCACTAGTGTATTCTAATAACTTTGTTTAACTTGGGCGGTCTCCATTTTATTTATTTCCCCAGGGGATTTTCAGGGGGACACAAAAAATGCAAGAAATTCAGTTAAATATAATATGTAATTCCGTTAAATAAACAAAGCAGTCTTTCTATTGTAACAACTGTCAATTTTGTAATTATTTATGTTAAAATACATCATATTTTCCTTTAATCAGTATTCTGTAATACAAATAACATCGGTGTCAGAAATATTAAGAAATAATTCTAATACATGTTCTGGGCCAGGTAGCCCCTGCATGTTTTGATGGGTAATATTTAAGTGGGGCTTCCACTTTGTCTGAATATTATTTAATATTGGGATATTATTACACTTTTTTGACTTTTATATTTCGGTCAAGATATTACACATTTTTGATCTCCTATGCTTGCTTGATATATTTGCTGGATATATAAGCCACTAGAGCTAGCTAGAGATTTCTTCTATTTTCTGATCGCGCGACAACTACAAGCACAAGCCATTCGGTCAATCTAATGTTCTTCACACCCTGCGTCAACACCAACTACACACAAAACTCTACTTTACTCCGTATTCTAAATCTGTATAATAAACACTTCAGTTCTGTAGAACCACTCGATTACATTCAAAAGTCGAATAATTAAGGTGCTCACTAATTTATAGGTAACACTTACTAGTATATCCCCTCCCCTCCCATTCCCTCCCCTCCTCTCCTTCCAAGAAACACTAGGGCCACATCCCACCCTTCCTCCATCACAATCTGATATAGGTACACTTCACATGACATTTTGGCATTTTGGGTAGAAAAAAAAATGTTGGTCATTATTAGGGTTCCGTACCCGAAGGGTTCCAAACGGGACCCTATTACTAAGACTCCGCTGTCCGTCCGTCCGTCCGTCCGTCCGTCTGTCACCAGGCTGAATCTCAAGAACCTAGCTAGCTAGAGAGTTGAAATTTTCACAGATTATGTATTTATGTTGCCGCTATAACAACAAATACTAAAAAACAGGATAAAAGAAATATTTAAGGGGGCTCCCATACAACAATTCTTTCAATACCACATACAAACTTATGGATGCACCTGGTTACGTACATGGAGTGTAAAAGTAACCGCACCAATAACTTTGTAAACAATATTTTGCTGTGTAAAATCCAAACTATTCACTCCACACCATCGCTTCCAATGAACGGTGGTACGGAACCCTTCGTGCGCGATTTAGACTCGCACTTGACCGGTTTTATTTGTTGGCTTTACTTATTATCAGTTTAGTTGACGTCTACAAACGCTTTTTGTCTTTTTTATGGAATTGTATGTATAACGCTCTATTATCTCGTTTTGGCGAACAGATTAGTCTGTTCTTATATCTATCCACCACCACCACTGTCCACTGCTCTCAATAAGCCAGCAATCCTCAACAACTGGATAAAATCTCCTGCACCATTGAACAAAAAGATGCTGGGGGGTGTATCGTACAGACATTTTCACTACACAAACACCTAGTATGAAAATTCTAAATAAACTAATCAAAAAATCCGAAAATGCATAATTTCAAAGAAAAGCCGCCCCTTTGGTAAAGTCGTACACCTGTGTTGGTGTTACTGACTCCTTTGGCGGCTTTCCTTTGATAATGAGCGGCGGCGGTTGACGGAGACTACATAGTCACCGTCAACCGCCACAGTTGGTGGGTACCAACCGCAATTTGTGGGTACCACCCTAATTTCAGATAAAGCACACATCACTCTCAATACATATTCCATAGGTACCAACATAATTTGTCTGTTTCTTTTTGATTATG
Source organism: Argyresthia goedartella (assembly GCA_949825045.1). Classification (NCBI taxonomy): domain Eukaryota; kingdom Metazoa; phylum Arthropoda; class Insecta; order Lepidoptera; family Argyresthiidae; genus Argyresthia; species Argyresthia goedartella. Next base: position 16,541,902 of record OX463823.1, read on the forward strand.
CCCACTTTGAGCCAGTTATTCAATACTTCATTTTGCGTGACAGGGGGCTAGCCCATTGAAGCAGGTACGGAGCAATGAATGTTTCCTCACGATGTTTTCCATCACCGTTAGAACGTCCGTATAATGTACTTAAGATAAGTTAATTATCTCATTGGTACATGGTCAGGAATTGAACCTGCAACTTAGTCAGCGCGTGGGCCAGGCAATATTAAATAACTGTATGCCTGGCGCCACATATTCACAAATATTGAACAAAGTGTTGTCATCGCAGTTTTTAGAACCAACCACCCTAATTATTTTAATTGGTAGAAGGGAAAATGTATCTAAAAAACTAGTTACTAAATACTTTTCCAAATTAAATTCTTTACAAAATGTAGATAGAATAATCTTGCTTGCGTTTCCCTTCAGCCAATCTTTGTCACAACATGAAAATCATATAAGACATGATTATAATACATTTATACACACATTGACATGTCGTCATACTGAAAAATTTCATTTCATAGACACCAATATTTGTATTGGAAAATATTTTTATTTGACTAAGGATAGGTATTACCTATCTAGGTTTTATACAAAACAGATAGCACAGTCACTATCTTATTTTATTTTGAACTCAGTCAAGTTTTTGACTAATGAAACGCCTGCTTCTATTGAGCAGTGTAATAATAATGACATGTACTCCTTGGAATCTGTTCCAAGCTCTTTAAATTAACCCATAGGACAACAGAGAGTAACTCTGGCAGTAATATTAATATTTGTATAAATATACCTTCATCTTGCCCATTAAATCAAGTTACTAGTAATGAAAAATGTAAAAGTAAGAATATTTTAAACGTGGTTCATCAAAATATACAGGGCATGTTAAGTAAAGAACTGGAAATTGAGTTATTCATGAACTGTAATAATATTGATATTTTATGTATAACAGAGCACTTTTTAAAGAGTTATCAGTTCATGTTCAACTTTAATAACCACCACGTTGCAAGTTCGTTCAACAGAAAAACAGCTGATCGCGGTGGCTCCTTAATACTTGTAAATAATAGTTTTAAATATAAGGAACGAGTTGACATAGTGAGCCTGTCTGTTGAGCGTACCATGGAAATAGCCTGTATTGAACTTGAAAAACTTATTGTAATGAGCGTATACAGACCACCAGATTCATCCTTTGATTTATTCGAAAAGAAAATGGATGAAGTGTTGATTAAAATCAGCGATAAAAACAATTTTTTTATAATTTGTGGTGATTTTAATGTTAATCTGTTAGAGGATAATAATATTTGTACTAGATTAAAATCTTTATTTTTATGTCACAACATGAACTATCTGTTTTTGGAGCCTACTAGAATTACTGCAACATCTGCTACCTGCATTGACAATATATTTACTAACATTACGCCCATTTTCAAATCGGTCATCAATAAATGAACCTCTGATCACTCTGGTCAGATAGGTATATTCAATATTAAAATAAAAAAGGACCAAAAAGAGGATATTACATGTGTGCCCGTTAGTGACACTCGGCTTGAACACTACAGGAATAATATTTTAGATAAACTATGGGAAATACCATACAGTGACGATCCAAATTTGTTGTACAACTCAGTATTTAACCTTGTCAAAAATGAATATGATACGGTATTTAAATCAAAAACTATAAAAGTTAATAACAAAGCTTTGTTTAGTGATTGGGCGACAGTTGGAATTCATAGGAGCAGACGAAGATTATATGAACTCTATGAAGAGAAATCATATAACAAAAATACGGCCTTTCTAGATTATGTTCGTAGTTATTCAAAAATGTTTAAACGCGTTTGTGCCGTAGCTAAATCTAATTTCATTAAAAACAAAATTGAATCTAGTAGCAATGTAATGAAAACGACTTGGCAAATTATAAACAGAGAGACTGGAAAGGCCAAAGCTACACATAATAACTTCAAGCTTAAGATAGATAATCAATTGCTAAGTACAGACCTAGAAGTAGCAAAAGCTTTCGAAAATTTCTTTACGGACATTCCAGTTTCAACAACCAAGTCTTTAAATTCATCTCCCGCTGCTGCTGAATCTATACTTAAACAAAACTTTGAGGAATGTAAAACAGATTTTAAATTTAGGCACGTAAATAATGAAGACATTGTAAAAGCGTTTAAATCCCTGGAAATGAAAAAGACAGCTGACGCCCATGGTCTATCAGTAAAAATTATTAGTTCCATTGTAGATTGTATTGCACCTCACCTTTGTTGTATATTTAATCAATGTATAGATAGTGGTGTGTTTCCTGACTTGATGAAACTAAGTAAAGTTATACCTTTATTCAAAGCTGGTAGTACATCAGACCCCACCAATTTTAGGCCCATATCGATACTACCAACGCTTAGCAAAATATTTGATAAACTCATACTTAATCAATTGCAAAGTCATTTTTATCTCAATAATTTAATTCATATTGCTCAGTTTGGTTTCACAAAGGGTCGTTCAACAGCCGATGCTGGTGTTGAACTAATCGACAATATTTTTGATGCCTGGGAAGACGCAATGGATGCAATAGGTGTCTTCTGCGATCTATTCAAGGCTTTTGATTGCGTCCATCATGACACTCTTGTCAGGAAGTTACGCCATTATGGTGTAAAAGATCAGGCACTTGGCCTTCTGGAGTCATATCTAACAGATAGGGTTCAGATGGTCGATGTTAATGGGAAAAGATCACCTGGGTCTTCAATAAGTATGGGCGTACCGCAAGGTTCAATTCTTGGTCCTTTCTTGTTTTTAGTATATATTAATGATTTACCTTACCTTGTTAAAGCAAAACATGGGTTAGTATTGTTTGCCGATGATACTTCTTTGATATTTAAAGTTAAAAGACAGCAATCAAATTATGACGAGGTAAACAATGCTATCTCTAGTATAGTGAACTGGTTTACTGTTAACAATTTATTACTTAATGAAAAGAAAACTAAATGTATTAAATTCGTGTTACCCAATGTGAACCCGGTAACTACAGACATATTTATAAAAGGACAGAGATTGGACCTTGTGCAGTCGACTGTCTTTTTGGGCATTACTTTAGACGCCAAACTACAATGGCATCCTCATATAAATAAATTGTCGAACAGACTGAGTTCGGCAGCGTTCGCAGTTAAAAAAATTAGAGCTCTTACCGACGTAGACACCGCTAGACTAGTCTACTTTAGTTACTTTCATAGTCTAATGACCTATGGTATTTTATTGTGGGGTCAGGCTGCGAATGCTAATAGTATATTTATTCTGCAGAAACGGGCTGTTCGTGCAATTTATAGATTAGGGCCTAGAGTGTCACTGAGGGAAAAGTTTAAAGAAATCAATATTCTGACATTTGTGTCTCAATATATCTACGACAATCTTGTGTATGTAAAAAGAAATATAACTAATTTTCAGAAGTACAGTGATATACACAATTTTAATACTAGAAATAAAGACAAGTTGGTTGCTTATGTAAGCCGACTACATAAAATTAGTAATTCTTTTAAAGGCAATTGTATACGCTATTACAATAAGGTCCCTACTGATATTAAAAACTTACCTTTAGACAAGTTTAAAATAATAATAAAACAGAAATTGTATAAAAAAGGTTACTACAGGATATCTGATTACTTAGAGGACAGATGTCCATGGGAATAGATTGTTTGAGTAACAGGCTGTTTCGATATATAATTAGCATTCATTTTGTAATTTGACAATATTTTATTTAAAAAAGGAAACCCAAAAGATGCGACGACTGTGGAGTTTCTTCGGTGAGCTCTTCTCCACAGATTCCGCCATTGGGTTAGTGAACTCACCCAAAAAAATGTAATGACGGATCTAAGTGATGTAACAACATCCTATGGAAATAAATGATTTTTGATTTTGATTTTGATTTTGTATTATCTCCAGTGTGAGAAGTAAGCGTGAAACCCATAAGACCACGGAGCTCGAATTACATGGGATTATGATTAAAATATTTGAATCGCAGCTTTTAAAACTGTTATTTTTAACGAGGCGATAATACGAAATACGAAATAGTAGTTTGTGTGACTGCTACATAATGCCTAATTATGTACAGTTACGTATACTAGTTTATCTACCACATATCATAAGCTCTCTTTGATATGTTCAGGAACCGCATGTTTGACCGGCATTGTGGCATTGAGTTGTTTAGCTTGTTCTGTAGTACCACCTTCACAGACAAAGTAGGGGCGGCAAACAGGCGGGCGTCGGCGTGTGATATTTGAATGTTATAATATGTAGACAATTTACACATTATGGTCATAATTCAATATTCAGATAAGAAATGAGTTTTTACAAAGTAGTTCAACATTATGCTGATCGTAACGTGCGGATTTTGGAAAAGTAAAGAGGGTTTATGATGCGTGATTTTACGGTGATAAAGGAAGCTTTTATAATTCCCAACACAATGTGTCGTGGGAATAAAGCGAGAGAGACATCAAACGTCAAAGAGGAAATCTGCACGCAGGTTGCGTGCTGTGCATATTTGAGAGGTGTCACAATTTTTGACATTTGTCACAAATTTTGACAGATGTCATCGATTCAGACAGGTGTTAAACAGATCACAATATGCCATGCCTCTGGCACACCACCTTGGGATAAAGGTATGACTATATCTTGCCCTTTGATCGTCGAACCACCAGGAAAACGAAATCCCAATTATTTATTCATCCTACTTTTTTTATTGGAACTTCATAGTGTATGACACAATTTTGGTTTGGGCACATCATGATGTGCCCCATAGACAACGGCGTATTTCAAGAAACGCTGCCATACCTTAATATGGTGCGGCACATTATGATGTGCCCAATTATATAATTGACCGCCGAGATATATAGCTTATACCCTGACTTAACTTATAAGGCATCTTTTATCCTGTAAAATTATTACTATTCCCGTAAGATATTCATTGAATTAAATTTGGAATGTATAAAACATATATCCTGACTTAATATATAGTCCAACTAATATTATAGTTTTAAAGTTTGTGTGTGTGGGTGTTTGTGTGTGTTCTTTGTTACTCTTTCACGCTGAAACGGCTAGACGGATTTGGATGAAATTTGGAATGCACATAGCTCATATCCTGAACTAACATAGGCTATCTTTTATCCTGAAAAAATATTTACTGTTCCCATAGAATGATCATTGGATGAAATTTGGAATGTATACAGCTTACTAGCTTGTACCTATGGTTTCGCGGGATATTCAGTTTTACGTCATGCTTTGGAGCGTGCCAGAAAAAAAGCTAGTAGCAAAATCAAGGAAAATAGTACGGCAAAAACTAAAACAACTCTTTCTCACACTAAATATATACTGAAATCTACCGATATAATTTCTTCGCTTTATAATTCGTAGAATTACGTTTCAATTATGCCCTTTAATTGACTTTTAGTCTAATGTAATCTTAAATAGAAATAGATAGTCCTTACACGAGCATAAAGTTATGTATGCAGGTATGTATATTTATAATACTAACCCTAGATTTAACTGACCTAAACTGAAGGGAACAGGGCCAAAATCGTTGCCTTCGGCAAAGCATGCAAAATTGGCGGAACATATTGAGCTTATTTAAATTAATTATAACGCATGTCAGTGGCAGTGACAGGGGCAAATCAACATTTTATACCAGGAATACTGTATTATTTTCGTTTAAACCGTCTATACCTTCGATTTGGGTACCTATCTACCAATTTTACCCGGGTTTCTACTGCATGCATTGGGTCAATACCATTTGGGTACGTTCAAACATCTATATCAAAGTTGTTGTCATCCTTCGAGAGCGCACTCGGTCACGTGACAATGATAAAAATCACCCGTCCATCAAATTTAACACCGTTGACTTCTGCCTCTTGAATTATTTTGCTTAGATATGATCTTAGTAGATCATATCTAATTCGCTTTAATCATTACGGAGTTAGCTCCGTAATTATTTTATTTCTTTAGTAGCGTTTCATGATAAAATGAAAATTGATTCTTGACCAAATCTACTTTATTCTAATTCATCCCAGAGGAGCAACATGGCTTTATAAGGGGTCGTTCAACCACATCCAACCTAGCCCTTTTTGTGAGTGACGTATTTCAAGGTATGAGTTCTCATGGACAGGTCGATGTGGTCTACACCGACTTTGAGAAGGCCTTTGACAGAGTGGACCACATCATCCTGCTCCAAAAACTACAGACACTAGGTATAGGTATAGGTGAAGCACCAGCCTCCTTTCGATTTTCGAATCACCCGCTAAGAATTACCTCCTACAAACTTCAAAACAATTCAAGTTGCATAGAAGTGCGAGAAACTGTGACAAGGGAGCTGGGCTTACTCACGTACTATGTGTTCACACATGCACATTATTCTTGTGGGTATGCAGTTCGCACATACACTCAACTATATCGTAGAGTTAAGATAGGAGACTATGTCGTAGAGTTAAGATAGGAGACTGACAGGAGCTACCATTTCGCACGATATCGTAAGAAAATTATGTTAATGTCGCCATATTGATTATACTTCTTGCTTCCCTGCAATGTCGTAGTACGGTATTGTATCATCGCTCTGTAAATTCATAAAGGCAGCTAATGGAGTGAAATCATATTTTTTCGATTGATTTTTAGGGTTCCGTACCCAAAGGGTAAAAACGGGACCTTATTACTAAGACTCAGCTCTGCTGTCTGTCTGTCTGTCTGTCTGTCTGCCTGTCCGTCTGTCACCAGGCTGTATCTCATGAACAGTTAGACTTTTGAAATTTTCACAGATGATGTATTTCTGTTGCCGCTATAACAAGTAATACAAAAAAATGGAATATAAAAATAATTAAGAAGGCTCCCATACAACAATTCTTTCAATACCACATAAAACTTATTAATATACCTGGTTACGTACATGTAGTGTGAAAGTAGCCGCACCAATAACTTTGTAAACAATATTCTGCTATGTAAAAATCTAACTATTCACTCCACACCATCCATTGTACTCATATTTAGATGACGAAATATGATTATAAAAGATGAATAAACTAGGAGCATTTTTATCTGCACGTATTCCTCTATACAGTCTCTTAACTTAATTAACACTATCCAATACCAACAATCTGGTCTACCGTTTTGCCTTACCTTACACTTAGTTAAGACATAATCTGAGCTGAACTTATATAAGGCTTGGAACTCTAGAATTAGAGACATATGCTAACCAAGAATTTCCATATGGTAACATGTTCACTGAAACTTTCCTGTCAAACTCTGCGGGGCTAACTGACTGCATAGAATGTGAGTTAGTTATGTCAAAAGTATAACATTGATCTACTGCAACTGCAAAATTTTATAAATATCGATTTCCTGGATGTTTGGTTTACACTAAAAAAATAACAGTTTAAAATGAAACGTCGGCTTTTCACTCAGTGCGTAACAGTGCGTGGATATCATCGTGCATTGAAATTGAATGCCTTTGCCATTGCTTTGCCGTTTAATGGATCAACGCTTGATAAAACTTTTAATTGAAGGTCGAGTGGAATACTGCTGGATACCTTTCTAGGGTCCGCTTCGAAGCAACGCGTTAGAGCTGGTAGGTATAATGTGCTCTTTGGAGGCTTGGTGGAGATAGAAGCTAAGTGAACGTACAACAAATGATACCTAACTGACACAATGACATTCATAGTTAATTTGAAATAAATAAATGTAAATTGTATAATTATATAAAAAACGGTAGCAAAAAGTACTCACACTAATGCAATTTCACTATACAGTATGTTTAAAAACCGGTCAAGCGCGAGTTTAACTCGCGCAAGAATTTTTCCGTACCATCTTACAATGGAAGGGATGGTGTGGAGTGAATAGTTTAGATTTTACATAGCCAAATGTTGTTTACAAAGTTATTGGTGCGGCTACTTTCACACTCCATGTACGTAACCAGGTGCATTCATAAATGTGTATGTGGTATTGAAAGAATTGTTGTATGGGAGCCCCCTTAAATATATTAGAAATAACAGAAATACATCATCTGTGAAAATTTCATCTTTCTATCTATCACTGTTCATGAGATACAGCTTGGTGACAGATGGACGGATGGACGTACGGACGGACGGATGGACAGCGTAGGCTGCTCCCGTTTGGCACCCTTGGGCTACGGAACCCTAAAAAATGACGTCTGGGCCCTATAACACAATATTTTTTGTAGAATTGATGAAATAACATATTTGTAATCATCATAGCGTCACGCCTTTTTCCATACGGGGTGGCAGGGGCACGATTGTGCCCACTTTGAGTCAGTTATTTAATACTCCATTTTGCGTGACATGGCGATGGAGTAATGAAGGTATCCTTACGATGTTTTCCATCACCGTTAGAACGTCCGTATAATGTACTTAAGATAAATTTATTATCTCATTGTGCAGGTCAGGAATGGAACCTGCATCTCCTGTGCGAAAAGCAAGCGTGAAATCAATTATTAGATCATGGAGCTCTTTTCAATAAAGTTATTACTGGAAATATCAAAGAAAACTACTCGCATGCCATACCTAAGTACAGACTTATTACACACAAAAAAAATAAGCTGTCAACAAAGGGACGTCCTTATTTATTATAGTATACATTACAAAATTTGTAGGTATTCTATTTTTAAAATTTTCGTTCTACAGAGCTTTTGTGGTAGGTACTATCGAACCATCTGAATCATGACCCACCATAAGCTTATTTTGCTAAACCCCTTAAATTCAAGTAGGTCGAAATTATCTTGAAGGTTTATTTCCTTGGTAACGAACTTGTTATCATTTGATTAGACACTGACATTTACATAGATCTTACAAGTTTGAAAGTTTCAAACGAATTATCAGGCAAAAGGGTCATGATTCAGTTGGTTCGATAGTACATAAAATTGTGTTTATAACGAAACTATTACAGTATATAAAAATAATTGTACACCATTACACATATATGTAAGCTTTTTTTTGTAGTGTCCTGGTATATAGGAGCGACTTCCATACTATAATGATTTTATTTTATTTTGTTTACATTGTATAACAAATCAATTTGTAAGAAAACCAAATATAAATAGTGAAAAGTGGATAGTTGTATTATATTATTATTCATTAAAATAATGTTTGTGGTCTACGGTTATCATTGTGAACGATGGTTTGGGACGCGACAAGCGTGGATACGAAGCCTTGGTCTCGCGACCGAAAACGCACAACATTGCGGCATGCGTTGCGTAGACGCACAACTCGCATATGTGTACGCGCCCATATACACCACATTTGTTGTGTGCGGAAGTATTGAACAAAAACTCTATACTTAGTAATGTCCATTTCTGCCATGTTTCTAATAACACCGACATATTAGAGTATATTAATAATAATAATAATACCTTGGACATTATTTACACACATTGATCTAGCCCCCAAACAAGGATTCGCTGTATCTTGAGTACTAGACAACGAAACACATACTTATATAGATAAATATTATACTTAGATAGATTGACAACCATGACATGTGAAAGTGCCCTTGTGCCCTTGTGGCCTATTTACAGAATAAACGTTTTGAGTTTGAGTTTGAGTTTGAGTTTGACTAGGGTACAAACATCCGTTCTCATCAAACAAATATTTGCCCCCACCGGGACTCGAACCCGGGACCCTTGGCTTCGTAGGGTCACTGCCGACTCGGCCATTCGGTTCGTCATATTATCGTCATATTATTGTTTTTTTTGTGTACTCTATCTATAACTATATAATATATTCATTAATTAATCGTGCGCGAAAGTATAGAATAAAACCGGCCAAGGGCGAGAAGGTCGTGGCACCCGCACACGTAGGGTTCCATACTATTGTACACGGAAAAATGTAAAACGACAGTATTTTGTACGAGTATAAACTTTAAATTTTTAATAATAAAATATTTAATACTAGGTAGGATTTCATTCAAGGCCATGCATCGAGACATTGAAAAAGAGTTTTGTGTATGTAGTACGTATATATTGAACTATGCACTCAGGTTAACGAAACTCTCTGCTCATTGAAACCGAAAGTGGCTAGAAATTATTTATTGAAATAAAATAAAAAAAAACAAAACCTTAATAATATTGATTATAATACGAATGAGCAATTATTAACCTCTTAAAACCGAGAGTAGTTGGGACGGGTCACGGTTTTGAACCTTATACCAAGTTAATAAAATTTAATACCTTTAACGGAAAACTGGCGTAAGCCAACGCCGGTGGTATTCAAGAGGTTAATCGTATAATGAATATTTACTAAGCACAGAATTCCATACCTGCAATTAAAGATATTTTCCGATAAGATCGGGAGAGTTCAGTTTTCACCCATAAACAAATAAAACAAAATGGCTAAGAAAATGGCCATAAAAATAATGTCTTGTATGAGTACTTTTTTTAATTGATAAAACTGGTATGTTTCATTATTTGTTGTTATAGCGGCATTAGAAATACACCCTCAGTGAAAATTTCAGCTCTCTACCTATTTCGGTTGATCCGGTAGAGCCCGGTGACAGACGGACAGAGACGGATAATAGTAGTTTATGTGACTGATACATAATGCCTAATTATGTACAGTTACATACACTAGTTTATCTACACACATATCATAAGCTCTCTTTAATGTGTTCAGGAACCGCATGTTCGACCGGCATGGTGGCATTGATAATTCCTTTGCACTTGTTTAGCTTGTTCAGTAGGTACTAGTTGTATTTGTAAGTTGGTACAACTTCACAAACAAAGTAAGGGCGGCACGCAAACGGGCGTCGGCGTTCGAAATTTGAATGTCATAATATGTAGAAAAATTACAGATTATGTTCATAATGTGTAATTTTTCAGATAAGAAATGAGTTTTTACCAAGTAATTTAACATTATGCTGATCGTAACGTGCGGTTTTTGGACGCAGTAAAGAGGGTTTATGATACGTGTGTAGGTTTATGATAGGTGTGTTTTAGATAAGCAATTTAAGAAAAATTCGGCGCTAAAAGAAGAGCTCAGTGAGTTGGACATCCAATGCCAGGATCTCAGTGCCCAGAGAGATGAACTACAACACCAAGTCGACACATTTTACAAGTGTCATGATGTCCACCACGTAGCATTGCAACACATAAAATCACTTGAACAACAGCTTGCAGAGGCACACCACGAGCTTCAAGTTTTCAGCGAGCGGGAGGAACAGCGAGACAGTGCTACAACCAGGGCCTTATATAATGAAGTCATGAGCCAAACTGGCATACCAACTATTGACCTAACAGCTTGTGATCTCACGTGTGATAGTCCTAATAGATCGCAATCAGTAACCACTATGAGCTGTAGTAAAAATAAATTAAAGAAATATGTTAAATTGAATAATTATATAAAAAAAACACAAAAACTAGCTAATAGAAATAAAATATTTTGTAAAAATGTAAATTGTAGCAAGGAACGTGTCGAATTAATTAACGAAATCGATGATTGTAGATTATGTTTGGAAAAAACTACAGAAAAGTATGAATGTGGCACACGGCGACTCCAGTCAGATATGCATATTTTAAACTCATCATTACAAAGTATTACACGTAAATATGAGTCAGCACAATACGAAATTAAGGAACATGTGTCGGCTATGAATAGTTTGTTGGAGACGTGTAAGTATAATTATGACACTTTCATATCTTTGACCGACAATCACATCTGTGATTGTAAACAAGCTCCAGCGGACTGTTCCGTGCCGACCGTGTGTCCCGCCGAGCAGTGGCCGAACAGCTGATACTGACCCAGGCGCCGCCGTCAGTCGACTTGAGTACTAATAGTGTTATCAATAACGCCTCCTTCTCTCGGACAAAGGATAGGTATATAATGTACAGCGATGAACTTGGAAAAAATATGGGTTTACAACTTAGTCAGCGCGTGGGCCAGGCAATATTAAATAACTGTATGCCTGGCGCCACATATTCACAAATATTAAACAAAGTGTTGTCATCGCAGTTTTTAGAACCAACCACCCTAATTATTTTAATTGGTAGAAGGGAAAATGTATCTAAAAAACTAATTACTAAATACTTTTCCAAATTAAATTCTTTACAAAATGTAGATAGAATAATCTTGTTTGCGTTTCCCTTCAGCCAATCTTTGTCACAACATGAAAATCATATAAGACATGATTATAATACATTTATACACACATTGACATGTCGTCATACTGAAAAATTTCATTTCATAGACACCAATATTTGTATTGGAAAATATTTTTATTTGACTAAGGATAGGTATTACCTATCTAGGTTTTATACAAAACAGATAGCACAGTCACTATCTTATTTTATTTTGAACTCAGTCAAGTTTTTGACTAATGAAACGCCTGCTTCTATTGAGCAGTGTATTAATAATGACATGTACTCCTTGGAATCTGTTCCAAGCTCTTTAAATTAACCCATAGGACAACAGAGAGTAACTCTGGCAGTAATATTAATATTTGTATAAATATACCTTCTTCATCTTGCCCATTAAATCAAGTTACTAGTAATGAAAAATGTAAAAGTAAGAATATTTTAAACGTGGTTCATCAAAATATACAGGGCATGTTAAGTAAAGAACTGGAAATTGAGTTATTCATGAACTGTAATAATATTGATATTTTATGTATAACAGAGCACTTTTTAAAGAGTTATCAGTTCATGTTCAACTTTATTAACCACCACGTTGCTAGTTCGTTCAACAGAAAAACAGCTGATCGCGGTGGCTCCTTAATACTTGTAAATAATAGTTTTAAATATAAGGAACGAGTTGACATAGTGAGCCTGTCTGTTGAGCGTACCATGGAAATAGCCTGTATTGAACTTGAACAACTTATTGTAATGAGCGTATACAGACCACCAGATTCATCCTTTGATTTATTCGAAAAGAAAATGGATGAAGTGTTGATTAAAATCAGCGATAAAAACAATTTTTTTATAATTTGTGGTGATTTTAATGTTAATCTGTTAGAGGATAATAATATTTGTACTAGATTAAAATCTTTATTTTTATGTCACAACATGAACTATCTGTTTTTGGAGCCTACTAGAATTACTGCAACATCTGCTACCTGCATTGACAATTTATTTACTAACATTACGCCCATTTTCAAATCGGTCATCGATAAATTAACCTCTGATCACTCTGGTCAGATAGGTATATTCAATATTAAAATAAAAAAGGACCAAAAAGAGGATATTACATGTGTGCCCGTTAGTGACACTCGGCTTGAACACTACAGGAATAATATTTTAGATAAACTATGGGAAATACCATACAGTGACGATCCAAATTTGTTGTACAACTCAGTATTTAACCTTGTCAAAAATGAATATGATACGGTATTTAAATCAAAAACTATAAAAGTTAATAACAAAGCTTTGTTTAGTGATTGGGCGACAGTTGGAATTCATAGGAACAGACGAAGATTATATGAACTCTATGAAGAGAAATCATATAACAAAAATACGGCCTTTTTAGATTATGTTCGTAGTTATTCATAAATGTTTAAACGCGTTTGTGCCGTAGCTAAATCTAATTTCATTAAAAACAAAATTGAATCTAGTAGCAATGTAATGAAAACGACTTGGCAAATTATAAACAGAGAGACTGGAAAGGCCAAAGCTACACATAATAACTTCAAGCTTAAGATAGATGATCAATTGCTAAGTACAGACCTAGAAGTAGCAAAAGCTTTCGAAAATTTCTTTACGGACATTCCAGTTTCAACAACCAAGTCTTTAAATTCATCTCCCGCTGCTGCTGAATCTATACTTAAACAAAACTTTGAGGAATGTAAAACAGATTTTAAATTTAGGCACGTAAATAATGAAGACATTGTAAAAGCGTTTAAATCCCTGGAAATGAAAAAGACAGCTGACGCCCATGGTCTATCAGTAAAAATTATTAGTTCCATTGTAGATTGTATTGCACCTCACCTTTGTTGTATATTTAATCAATGTATAGATAATGGTGTGTTTCCTGACTTGATGAAACTAAGTAAAGTTATACCTTTATTCAAAGCTGGTAGTACAACAGACCCCACCAATTTTAGATCCAGATCGATACTACCAACGCTTAGCAAAATATTTGAAAAACTCATACTCAATCAATTGCAAAGTCATTTTTATCTCAATAATTTAATTCATATTGATCAGTTTGGTTTCACAAAGGGTCGTTCAACAGCCGATGCTGGTGTTGAACTAATCGACAATATTTTTGATACCTGGGAAGACGCAATGGATGCAATAGGTGTCTTCTGCGATCTATCCAAGGCTTTTGATTGCGTCCATCATGACACTCTTGTCAGGAAGTTACGCCATTATGGTGTAAAAGATCAGGCACTTGGCCTTCTGGAGTCATATCTAACAGATAGGGTTCAGATGGTCGATGTTAATGGGAAAAGATCACCTGGGTCTTCAATAAGTATGGGCGTACCGCAAGGTTCAATTCTTGGTCCTTTCTTGTTTTTAGTATATATTAATGATTTACCTTACCTTGTTAAAGCAAAACATGGGTTAGTATTGTTTGCCGATGATACTTCTTTGATATTTAAAGTTAAAAGACAGCAATCAAATTATGACGAGGTAAACAATGCTATCTCTAGTATAGTGAACTGGTTTAATGTTAACAATCTATTACTTAATGAAAAGAAAACTAAATGTATTAAATTCGTGTTACCCAATGTGAACCCGGTAACTACAGACATATTTATAAAAGGACAGAGATTGGACCTTGTGCAGTCGACTGTCTTTTTGGGCATTACTTTAGACGCCAAACTACAATGGGATCCTCATATAAATAAGTTGTCGAACAGACTGAGTTCGGCAGCGTTCGCAGTTAAAAAAATTAGAGCTCTTACCGACGTAGACACCGCTAGACTAGTCTACTTTAGTTACTTTCATAGTCTAATGACCTATGGTATTTTATTGTGGGGTCACGCTGCGAATGCTAATAGTATATTTATTCTGCAGAAACGGGCTGTTCGTGCAATTTATAGATTAGGGCCTAGAGTGTCACTGAGGGAAAAGTTTAAAGAAATCAATATTCTGACATTTGTGTCTCAATATATCTATGACAATCTTGTGTATGTAAAAAGAAATATAACTAATTTTCAGAAGTACAGTGATATACACAATTTTAATACTAGAAATAAAGACAAGTTGGTTGCTTATGTAAGCCGACTACATAAAATTAGTAATTCTTTTAAAGGCAATTGTATACGCTATTACAATAAGGTCCCTACTGATATTAAAAACTTACCTTTAGACAAGTTTAAAATAATAATAAAACAAAATTGTATAAAAAAGGTTACTATAGGATATCTGATTACTTAGAGGACAGATGTCCATGGGAATAGATTGTTTGAGTAACAGGCTGTTTCGATATATAATTAGCATTCATTTTGTAATTTGACAATATTTTATTTAAAAAAGGAAACGCAAAAGATGCGACGACTGTGGAGTTTCTTCGGTGAGCTCTTCTCCACAGATTCCGCCATTGTGTTAGTGAACTCACCCAAAAAAATGTAATGACGGATCTAAGTGATGTAACAACATCCTATGGAAATAAATGATTTTTGATTTTGATTTTTTGATTTTGGTAAAAAATTAAATATGACAGCTAGATTGCCCAAATACCCGTATGTGCGATGACTCGTATTGACACTAGACTGGTAGAGATCATCATCTATCGTTTGGACTATAATAAAGAATCGATGAATATTGCATTCATTAAATTTATAATGAGAGGTGAAATTTCTAAATTCATGCGTCTTCCGGCTCATCCCATTCTCATTAGATTTACAACTTTACCCGACTTTCCGACCTGATATTCAGATGCAGTGTTGTGCTTTGTCAATCGCCATGGGGCCCTGACGCTCAGCGAGTCCGTATCGGCATCTCTTAGCTACGCGTCGAGGCGTCAGGAAACTATAGTGCTGGGACCTACCTCGCTCAACATCAGTTTAGTGATACAGCGGGGAAATCGAGCCAGCCTGCCGACCGGAGGCAATTTTTTTTTTATGTTGTGTAGGTCATTGTGTTAGTTTAGTTTTAGTTTGTTTTAATAATGTAATTAATTAATAAAAGCTGTACTAAACAAACACGAATAATAATGGCTTGTGTTTAAACGATTACCAAAAACATCGAAAATTAACTACCAATAAATTCGAAATGACTGCCAGAATTCGTAAATGATCACCAAATTGTGTTTGGATAAATAATCACCAAACTTCTTTTTATGTTTTGTGTACTTAAGTTTATGTTTTAAGTATTTTTTGTTGTTCTTACATGTTCAACCTAACACGAAGGATATAGGGGGCTTCGCTTCGCTCACCCCCTTTACCCACCTAAGCTACAGCAACTTTTGGTGATCAATTTACCCATTTTGGGTAAGAAAAAATTATTTTGGTAGACATTTTATCCAATAATAATTACTGTCTTTTAAAACTAGTTTTATTCAGAGTGAGAAACGGACGCGTCGCCCTGAATCGTACCTTTACTACTCGTTAAAGAACTTTTCCTGTTCGTTCCTAGTTGTATGAACAGGGAGAGTTGTTTCGAAATTAATTTCATGCAATAATAACTAAGTTGAACAACTAATTTAGCAGCAGCTTATTTGGACGTGGCAGGGATTGTACATATACGAATACAATACAGGTGGGTTACCGATTTTAATGGTGAAGGGAAAAAAAGTTACTGAGATCATAGGATAAAGAGGATTTGATGATAAAAGTTGTTCAGATTGTGTTTTAATTATTGTATCTAATCGGAGAGTAAAGTACGACGCGTGCTCGGCATAAACATGCGGTAAGGAGAAAATATAATTCTTATGTTAGTTTACGTAGTAAAACTTCAAAAATAAAAGTCTAAAAATGGCCATTAATTTAGACGCCTTAGGCATTGTTCATAATCAATTCCCAGAGAAGTCAAAGTAAATATACCTGAAAACCTACAACGATTTCGACATATGGAAAACTGCAAAAGGCGCAGTATGAATCAGTGCTTCTGGTCTATTTGCAACATTTATAATCCACAAAGAAGCCAAGCGCCCTGTGGAGCATGTATTTAATGTGAGCATTGATATGTCAACAATAAGCATTAAACACGACATATCAATATGAACTGAGTTGATGATGATGATTTTGCTTAGGTACCTTGTGCAATTTACTCGTCGTAAACTTTAAGAAGCCTGAAAACGATTATGTGACGCCGTGCCCAGCTTGTATAAACTAAGTACGTATTAATATTACAGTTAGGTAATTGTATAGTTACATACATAGCGCGACCCCTTTTCCGCCAAGAGGTGACAGAGAAATAGGTAGGTGGTCAGCACCGGAATTCGAACCTGCATCTCCTGTGTGACAGTTGAGGGTTTAATCACTAGACCATGGAAGCTCTTAGATTCGCTTACGATAGGGTCTATAAATATAGGTATATATTTTCACCAAAATATTTTATTTTGTTCAAACTACAAATTTACAGTTTTCGGCATAATACCTTACTTTTTGCCAAATTTAATGATCAACGGGTCAACGGGTATTATACACTAAAGGTTTTGATTCCCTTGCGAGTATCAAGCAAATTCTGCCTAATTGTGGCGGTATTTTTTGATCGCCTTGACCGTGATTTATCTGATTTTTTCACTACTTCAAGAGGTCACAGACTTGACCAAATTAATTTCAACTTGATGTATCCACGCGTTACTGAGAAAATGGATTTTGAAAGACAGGCAGACAGACAGACAGAAATTTAAAATTTACAGATTTCGGATTTATCCCTTTACCTTTGCTGTAATATCTTGCTTTTTGCCAAATTTCATGATCATAGGTTATCCGGAGGTAGCCTATAGGTTTTCATTCCCGTGCGAGTATCAAGCAAATTTAGCAATTTCAGCAAATTTTGGGACATAAACGACCGTAGACGAGACAAATTTGTATGTATTTTGTGTGTATAGAAATAACCCAAAGGTAAATAATTTTGACGTTTTTATGGAATGCTTGGAAAAGTTAATGGATAGCACCTTTGGCAGAATGTGTCTCATTTGCGGTGATTTCAAAGTTGATTTACTGATTGAAAATAAAAATCAAACGGAGTTCTTGAGCCTATTGAAATGCTATAATTTCAGACCTCTTTTTAGTGAAGTAACTTACGCTTGTGGGGGTGCAGAATCATGCCTCGACAACATTCTAACCAACCTGCCACAAGACCACATATCAAATATCAACCTGGATCATAATGGACTATCAGATGGACACGCTGCATTATTCTGCGAAGTGGAAGTTCGGCTGGATCAGGGAAAAGTTAAAGGGAGGGAAGATGTAATTTTTGTAGAAAATAGATTGTTCAGCGCTCGAAACAACAACAACTTTAAACAGAGCTTAAACAATATAGACTGGAAACTTGAGGGTATTAATAGTTTCCTAACGAAACTGTATAAATGCTTCAATCAAAGTTTTAAAAAAAGAAGGAAAAAGGTTAGTTTACGAACTGAGCAAAAACTTAAATGGCTAACAAAAGGAATAAAAATATCTAGCAAAATGAAACGTGTCTTATGTTGTGCTTATAAAAATACTACTGATGACTCAGTCGTATGTTATAAAATAAAGTACCTAAGACTCTATAGAAAAATAGTAAGAACTGCAAAAAAGATGGCGATTCAATCTGACATAATCTACGCAAAAAATTCAGCAAAGTATATATGGAACGTAGTGAATAAACACCGAAGTACAAATATAAATAATATAAGAGAAACAATTAAATTAAAAATAGAAAATATATTAATTGATGAGTCCCAACAAATAGTTGATGTTTTTTCAGAAAAATTTGATAACAGTAGTGCACTGACTATGGGAAACACAGAACTAGCAATAAACTTTTTAGAGAGAAATGTTATAAGAACAGAAGGAGAGATGGACTGGAAAGAGGTTACCGCACTAGAAATTGAAAGAGAGGTTAAATACATGCCAGCGAAGCGGTCATGTGGTTTTGACGATATGCCTATAAAGAGCCTATTGGGGTTCCGCTAGAGGGCGCCTTCAAGTAAACAAGCAATTCAAGCAGCTCCCGATTGAAAATTCATTTAATAATACTTTTAAGTGTCTAACTAAAGTGAAACTAGTGACAAACTGTGAGACTAAGTGACCTACAACTCTTATAGTGTTTTGGCGAACATTGAGACAATATTAGTGCTTTAATTCACCGAAAACAAAAATTGGCAGTTATACATCAAATTCTAAAATAGTGGTATTTACCGTATAATTATACCGTTAAACAAAGTTTTGTGAAGTGTATAACTATGAAACAAACAATTAATAATGCGGAAGTGAAGTAACTAATATAAAATACATAATTTTATAATTGGGATCACCGATTAATAAGACCAGTAGCTCCATCTAGTTTACCTAAAAATCAAGTTACAAGTGCGCTATTCACCGATAGAGGTCGCTAGACACGCTACTCATCACTAGAGGGCGTTACTAGTTCATAAGAAAGAAAAATCTAAAAATTGGAAATTATGGCACCCAAGAAATTATTACTGACTTGTGCAGGCTGTTTACAAACAATACCTGATAGAACATACCTATGCTGTTCTATATGCAAGGAGAACTACGATCTGGACTGTGCAAAAAAAAAAAAAAAAAAAAAAAAAAAAAAAAAAAAAAAAAAAAAAAAAAAAAAAAAAAAAAAAAAAAAAAAAAAAAAAAAAAAAAAAAAAAAAAAAAAAAAAGTGCAAATGTTTCCATACAACGATTTTGCAACACTATGTCTGTTACCAATAAAAATTCGTGGAAATGCCAGAAATGCTACTGCAATATGCCAAAAAAAGACAACACAAACACCCCTGCCCGAGCACAACAACCTAACCCATCTGAAGAAGGTAAACCCGCGGCAGTAACGGTTTCAAATATAACCTTAAGGAAAAGAGCTCATAATTTTGCAAATTTCTACCACCTACTCCGACGACGATGATATAAGCGTCCTTGGGGATACGCAAATCAATTCGGCAACAATTTCCTATTAACAATTCGAAATACTATTAGACAATAAACTGGAAACAATGAAAAGCTCTATATTAACAAACATTAAAAATATAATGAAAATTGAAATATCCAAGGCAATATCTGATCTCAAAAACGATATCCAGCCTACAATTACAACCCTGACTGATACCCAAAATAACCATGAACTCCAAATAAATTGCTTAAACAATTACATAGATGAATTGCGAAGAAAAACTTCTCAAATACAAACCGAATTAATTGCTCTAACCCAACAAGCTACAAACCGAAAAGCTGATTATCAAGTAACTGGGACAAAACCGGACCTCTACAACAACACAAACACACAAAGGAAAATCGTTCTTTATGGCTTACGAAGTGAACCCTGGGAAAATGAGCAGCGACTCTACGAGAGAATAATATACATATTTCGTGATGTGTGGAACATGGACCTGGAAGGACATGTAGATGATATTAAGAGACTTGGAAAAAAGGACCTCTTCTGATAGAATTCTTGAGCAAGAAAACTACTCAAGATATACTAAAAAGTAACTACTTATTTAAGAACACGGGACTAAACATATCCTCCTATATGGATGAAAACGCTCGGTCAAAAAGAAAAATGCTCATCACTATTCTTATAGAGGCACGAAAAAATGACCAAAAAGCGAACATCATTGACAACGAACACTACATAGATGGGAAAAAACAAGTATTAGACCAAACGACCACTGCTTCAACTAATCACAAAGAAATGTTCAGTGCTACAGATTACTCGAACAAAACTTGCACCTTTCGTGAATAACCCACCAACACCCCAGCAGAGCCTACGTAATAAAGACTACAAGAAAGACTGCAATATACCAGAAAAGGAAATAAAACCCAACTTCAAGAAAATATCATATCAAAATAGACCAACTAACTTAAAAATACTATTCCAAAACTTCCAGAGCATAAATAATAAACAACATTTACTAGAGGCCCTCATAGATGAAGACTCTTCTTACCGAGCTATATGTGTATCAGAGTCATGGCTGACTGAAGCAAAACTGGAGCTTCTCCAGATATCAGGCTACAGGATCGCCTCCCACTTCACCAGAAAAAATAGAGTCGGCGGTGGCGTGTGCATACTGCTACAGGATGATGTTGAATACGAGGACGTCACATCTATCACCGATACCTCCATCGAATATAATCTTGAACTGTGTGCTGTAAAACTGACAAGACAAAATGTTCTACTAATATGTGCTTATTGGAATGGAGATGACAGGGACCGATTCAACTCTCAGTTAAACATCTTGCTCAACTTATTGCAGAAGAAATATCCTAAGACTGATATAGTTATAGGAGGTGATTTTAACATTAACATTCTAGAAATTAATAATAAGCCTAATCGTTTCATACGAACCATGTCCGAACACAATTTCACTCAATATATAAATTCCCCTACACACTTCACAAAAACAAGTAGCTCCTGCATTGACTTAGTATTCACAAACTCTAACAAATACCAAGAGTCATCTGTAAAAAACCTAGGATTTACAAATCATATGGCTATTGAATTAATCCTTAAAATACCCCCACCTCTTTCTCCTCAAACTGATTTCTGGCACACACATAAAAGAATGTATTCAAAAAGAAACATGGATCTTTTCAAAAATTCACTCATAGATATCGACTGGGAAAAAATCCTGATCAGAGAGTCAAACGTTAACGATAATTATAATATGTTTCACTCAATCCTAACAGATATATTAAATAAATTCATTCCAATTCAAAAAATAAAACTTCAGTTCAAAAAGAAAAAACTATGGTTGACCACTGGTATCAAAAAATCCTGCCATAATAAGAGACTCCTAAAGTTTCATGCTCTACAATCTAACAGCGAATTACTATACCATCACTATAAAACATACGAAAAAATGCTCAAAAAAACAGTAAATACATCAAAAAAAATACAGTACATATCACAAATGAAAACATCAAACAATAAAATAAAAACTATGTGGAAAATAATTAATGAACGTACCAATAAAAACAAATTAAAATTAAAAGAAAACATTAAACTAAATATAAACGCCTTTGAACAATCAGACCCCAATATTATCTCGAAACATTTCAATAACCATTTCGCTTTGATAGGTCAAATTAAACATGCAAACGCCGAGGGACGACCAGTAATACTTCCTACTACAAACACAATGTACCTTCACTTCGTTACATATCGTGAGGTATCTAAAATCATAAGAAATCTCAAAAACAAGAAAAGCTGTGGTTTCGATGACTTCCCCCCAATTCTATTTAAGCATTGCGCTGACCTACTTACTATACCCCTTTGCCTGTTAATAAACCAATCCTTCGAACAAGGCGTATTCCCAGCACTTTTGAAGAAAGCAGTTATCACACCAGTTCATAAGAGAAAATCTAAAACCAACACTGACAACTATCGGCCCATTGCAGTTCTTCCTACATCAGCCAAAATATTTGAAAAAGCTATCCACGATCGAATCTATTCCTTCTGTGAAAAATTCAACGTATTTCATCACTCCCAAAATGGTTTTCGGAAAAATCATTCAACTACTCTCGCCGTCTTTAAATTCACACAGGAAATTCTTAATATACTCAAAAATAAACATTACGCTGTTGGTATATTGATCGACATGACGAAAGCTTATGATAAAGTTCAGTTTAATATACTGTTGAATAAGTTAAACGGTGTGGGCATTAGAGGCAAAGCACACGACTGGCTTACTTCATATTTACACAATAGAGAACAATACGTCCAAATAGAATATTATAATCAGACTACAAGAGAAATCGTATACCATAAATCTGACTGTATAACTACTCATGCCTCAATACCTCAAGGTAGCGTAATCGGATGCCTACTTTTTCTTATTTATATCAACGATCTCCCAAAAATTCTAAATGACCCTTGCATCCTATTTGCTGATGACATATCCCTAGTTTCCTCCCACAAAAATAACGATAATATAAACGAAAAACTCACAAAATGCCTTGACACCATTACTGACTGGATGACTGACCACAACCTCGAAATAAATCCCCAGAAAACTAAATTAATAACGTTTTATCCACATCAAAAACCGCCCCTCGATATCAACCTTAGCTATAATAATATTCCACTAGAAATAATAAAAGAGGCAAGTTTATTAGGAATTATCATAGACTCTCACTTAAATTGGAAGTCGCATGTACAGAAACTTAAAGGTAAAACATCTAAATTCTCATATGCTTTAAGGGAAGTAAAAAAATCAACTAACACCGCCACTGCTCTTTCAGCATACTACGCACACGCACATTCCTTACTTAATTATGGCATCATACTGTGGGGAAACAGCACCGACGCTCCACAATTATTTAGACTACAGAAAAAGCTGCTGAGAATTATAGCAAACATAGAACCAACACACACATGTAAACCACATTTCAAAACATATAGCATCCTCACCCTCCCCTC
Source organism: Argyresthia goedartella (assembly GCA_949825045.1). NCBI lineage: Eukaryota > Metazoa > Arthropoda > Insecta > Lepidoptera > Argyresthiidae > Argyresthia > Argyresthia goedartella. The sequence continues at coordinate 16,565,375 of OX463823.1, forward strand.
TATTTACTTGTTCGAAATAATAAAGCTAGTCAGAAAATACCCAGAAACATACAAGACCAGAGACACACTGAATAACTTATACTCCTTCAGACACAAACACAAAATTCTCCTCCCAAAAATTAATATGTTATTGTAATCCACTAACACATATATTATGTCCATAACCATCTATAACAAACTTCCAGATAGTTATAAAAATATTTCTAACGAAATAGAATTCCTAAAGAAAGTAAAAAATCATCTCCTCCAAAAGCGTACTACAGCATTGAAGAATATTTAAATGAAACACACTTTCTATAATCACACACAAACACTCACACACATGCACTTACACACCCTCAAACACACTCATAACACACACACAGGTACACATACACAAATGCATGTAAATCTTATAATTATAATACTTTAATGTTACGCTAATACTGTAGATAATAGTAGGTAATGATCTCATTGTTATAAAGTTAACCATTTTATGATATTTTATTATTGTGCAAGTTAGATGTACTTAAGATATTGCAGTGCCCTCACTGGGTTCATTGTCGGTTCTTCAAATTCTATATATATATATCACCATATACCACCACAATGTCGCAATAAACGTTTTGAGTTTGAGTTTGAGTTTGAGATAATTAAGGATAACATAGATCTATTAGCGGAACCATTAGCTTATTTTTTTAATATGTGTGCTAAGGCCGGAATTTTCCCGGATCAACTTAAGATAGCCAAAGTATTGCCAATTTTTAAAAAAAAAGGAAGCAAGAAAGACCCAAACAATTATAGACCAATATCCTTGTTACCAATTATTTCAAAAATCTTCGAAATACTCATTAAGACCAGACTTGTTAGACATTTAAATAAACATAAAGTACTAAATAAAAGGCAATTTGGTTATCAGAAAGGAGTAAGCACAGCAGATGCCATTGATACATTGTTGGATGAAATAGTTGCCAAATTAAATGACAAAAAGAGAGTTGCTGGTTTATTCCTTGACCTAAGCTCCGCATTTGATACAGTGGATCATAACTTACTATTGAAAAAATTAGACTTCTATGGGGTAAGGGGCAAATCGTTGACACTATTGAAGTCATATTTGCAAAACCGGTTTCAGTTCATACAGATGAAAAATGTGACAGAAAGATGTGAGAAAACCTATCAGTCTAAAAGATTCACTCTTTACATATAACAAGAGGCGTTCCACAAGGTTCTATTTTGGGCCCTGTTCTGTTTATAACTTTTATCAATGATCTCATAAATTTTATTGATAATTCTGCGCCTGAGGTAGAACTTGTTATTTTTGCAGATGACACAAACGCTATAGCTGCGGCAGATAGCAATGACGAACTTAGTTCCATAGTTAATGCCACTCTTTCACTGTTCTTCAATTGGTTTACAAATAATAATCTCCAACTTAACTCCTCCAAAACAGGAGCAATTCTCTTTAAGACTACAGCGAAAAATAAAGAGACTATAGATATATATCTTAATGGTGCACAAATTTCACTAGTAGATGAAGTAAAGTTCCTGGGTGTGCATATAGACTCACTGCTTAACTGGAAATGTGAATTAAAAGCTATAGAAGGCTTTATTAGTTCAGCTTGCTATGCCCTTAGAAGTCTACGCGATGAACTTACAAAAGATCAGTTGAAGACTGTATACTATGCACTTGTGGAATCTAAACTTAGGTACAGCATTAAATGGTGGGGGAACAGCTACCAATATAACATAAAAACAGCTTTCACGATTCAGAAAAGGGCAATTAGGATAATAGTACGAGCACCACATTGGGAATCCTGTAAGCCTCACTTTGCAGAACTAGCAATATTGACAGTCCCTAGCCTGTACATATTCATAATACTATGCGACTTGAAGAAACGTCTTTACAATATAGAATTGTAAGCTGAACGAAAAGTACGTCTTAGCTCAAGAAGAAAAGACCTCGAACAGAAATTATGTCCTCGCCTTAACATTGTGCAGCATAGTGCCCGCTATCAGGCTGTTAAATTGTTTAATAGGCTACCAATAGAGTTAAAATTAACCACTAATTATAATAAGTTTGAAACGCAATTGAGGTACTTTCTATTGGAAAAGGGTTATTACTCACTAAACGAGTTCACGGATGATCAAAATTGATTAATATTGATTATTTTGTTGTAAAAGTGTTTGTTTGACTGAACTTTATTGCTATAATATTTAGAATAGCATATTATAGTTAGTAAATTATTATTATTAGAGTAAGATTTTATTATTTTCAACACAATGTATATTGTACAGAAATAAACTAAACTGAAACTGAAACTGTATTTTTTATTGCGTGGACCTAGAAGTTTTAATTTTTCATTGCTCCAAGGGTCCACAGACGTGAGTAATTGATATCAATTTGATACCTGCCTGCATTCCTGAGAAAAAGGGTTGTGACAGACAGACAAACAGACGGACAAAACAGTGATCCTATAAGTGTTAATTTGTTTCCTCTTAAGGTACGTAACCCTAAAAATTAAATAAAACTCATGCAAATTTTTGTATCGTCTTCGAGTGGATTATCATTTAATTAAACGTTATACATCATGAAGAAAGCTTATTATAATAAATATAGATATATCAGATAATCTTTATATTTTCCGGGAAAGTTCTTCTGTAATAAACTTTACATAACACATATTTATCTCACATTTTTTGCCAACTGGTTTGGCCTAGGATTAAAGCTCAAGATGCAGTAATGACGCTTGTTAAAGCCTTAACCCAAACTCTACATACTCATTGAAGCTTCAGTATTAATTAAGCCGCTAAACCTCTGTACAATTCTTCTTAAGCTCGATTTTCTATCTGATAGGTAAGGCGCCTTGGAACTTGATTTAAATTTTGTATCTTCAACTTGCGATTGAAGTAGTTCTTTCAAATCCTTCTAAAAACAGTCTATAACGTAATCAAAATAATCTCTGAAGGCGTCTATGTTTTTGATGGATGGAGACGCTTTCTGAAATAGATAATCGAGCTACTATAACCCCGAAATCAATCGCAATACTTTCCAAATTACCTAATCGACCAATCGGAAAACGGTTATGCGAAATGCTATGTGATTGAGCAATTTTTCAATTGCGATCGATGTCGGAGACACAGAAAAAAGCCCCAGTAGTTTCTCGACTCAATAACCATGTGAAATTTTAAGGGCGGCTGGCGCCCTCTTAGTTTATATCGGACATTTCTTAATAATCGAATTACAAACCTAACCATTCCTCTCTCTCAACATTTGGGCCCTTCTTACTGAGAAAATAATATTAGTTTTTTACTTCACATTCAAGAGGGGCGCGTGGTTTAGGAGAGTGTTTAGGGATGCGCCCCTAGTGAAAAAGGTTGGGAGCCCACTAGGCCGAGCAAAACATTTTACTATATTGTCATTGATTTGAGCGATCTGTGCTGTTTTAGGTAACTATAAAGGCTTCCGTATCGATATACTGCTTATCCTGCACGATTTTAAAAGAAGAGCTTATTAGGTAGGCAAAAAAAATGTCATTAATTTACAGGAACCTGTGCGCTTTAGGTACCTATAATGTCTTCCTGGCATTGTCGATCTTATGCTAACACACGATTTGCTATGACTAAAGGCAGACCTCAGCAGCAGCTGAACCTACAAAATCTTTGGATATTAATTAGTGCGTATATCCAAATGATTTATTTTTATTTTTGTATGATATTTTTTTTTTATTTATTATATATAAATTGCAAAATGATTGATGGTCTTGGCTACCAAACTAGTTTAAGCTGTATTTTAGACGCCAGTTTGACTAACATTGCTATTATTCATAAACATGATGTCGTGTAGCGATATGAACCTAACCAGAACCTAACAGAAAACAACAACAAAGTAAATGTCAGATTTTGGTTTCAGGCTCGTAATAGAAAAATCAACAAGTTCACATAGCCAAAATTACATAACAGCGATAGATAAAAGGGTAGCGCACCAGCGCGCACGAAGCCCGAGATTGCAGAGTTTCGGAGAAAGCCAAATACAAGGTCACCAAAGGTAAACCCCTTCGCTATAGATTTAGAAGTGCTGATAGTGTGAAAATACGAAGCGAAAATGATTTGTTAATGTGTTCTTATGGTTTAAAACGTTACAGGGTCCTATGAAAATAAAGGTGAAACCAAATATCAAGCTGTACAGCTCAGCAAGTATCCAGCTGAACAGACCGGAAAATAGCATGTAAGTAACATAACACTACATTTTCCCCCCGACCCTGGAAAATTTTTTGACTCAGCAAAAATTTTGATATGTACATTTTAAAATAAACCAGAAAAACACAGCTTTGCAGAAACAGACATCACCAGGCAAAATCAGATATACCATCTCTTACATTCATCATCTTCATTCAGGTAAGGGTGGAGTTCACATTCAATGACTACCACTCTAAAAGTTTGTTTTCAAAAGGACATTCAGGCTTACTTAAGGAGTTGTCATCCGCTCCTGCGTGGAATAAAATAAGTAGAGGTAAAGAGAAACAAATTAATCCTAAGGAGGCTTTAGTCGCTTTGCCTTAAGATTAAGAACGGCCAGAGCGGTAGAGCTCGAAGCCAGAGATCAGCTACATCGCCAACGAGATGTGTCTGAAATAAAGAATATACATATACACAAATTAACAGTTAAAAGAAGTTAAGAAAATTTAAGATTTTAATGTCTTTAATGTGCCACTTGGCTCTAACTACGTTAGGGTCTTCTAGAATGTATACTAATGGTGAAAGTTTGGTTATTATTTTACACTTAATGAATTTAGGGGCAAGTTTAGCATTAAAGTATGCGCCAGCATTGCTTAAACATGGTTTTTACGCCAAACAGTATCTCCCACATTAAATTCTTTAAAAGACCGGCGAAGATCATAGCGAGCGCTATTTTTAGCGTGAGCTATGTGAAGTTTAGTTTGAACTCTGTGAAAGATAGATGAGAGGAGACCAGCATTAGACGCGTAAATATCACGAGGCATAAATATCAATTCCTCGAGATTCTGAGCATCACAATGTACAGAGAAGGGTAGTTCGAAGTTAGGGCAAGCAAGGACAGGAGCAGTTACCAAAGCTTCTTTAAGTTTCTCGAAAGCAGCTGCAGCCTTGGAATTCCATAAAAATTTAGGAGCGTTCTTCCCGGAACAGGTTAGTTGGTTGAGTGGAGAGGCAATAGTGCTGAAGTTTGGAATGAATCTTCTAAACCAGGTGCAGGTGCCTATGAATCTTCGAACTTCTTTTCTGCAAGTAGGTACAGGATATTCTAGAATAGCCTTTATTTTATCTGGATCAGCACGTAGACAATACTCGTCCACTAGAAAACCAAGGTATTTCAGTTCTTTCCTGAAGAATTGACTCTTTTCAAAGTTAATAGTCAGATTAGCATATGAAAGTTTTTCAAGAACTTTCATGAGAAGCGATATGTGCTCATCAAAAGTCTCGCTAATAATAACGTTGTCATCCAGATAGCAAAATACCTTGTTCTCAAATTCAGGAGTAAATAGCGTATCCATTAATCTTCTTTGAGTTGCAGATGAGTTAGTGAGACCAAAAGGAATTACTTTGAATCTGAACATACCTCTTCCAGGAACATAAAATGCTGTCTTATCTCTATCAGCAGGATTCAAGGGAATCTCCCAAAATGCTTTCGCAATGTCGATGCTTGATAAGTGTTTGGCATTTCTCAGGTTGTCCAAAATTTCGCTTATTAGAGGCAGACTATAAGCATCACGACGTGTAACTGAGTTAAGCTTCCTGCTATCTACGCGGAATGCCCCATTCTTCTTTGGAGTGATGAGGACTGGAGATAACAAAGGACTTTCGCATTGTTCAATGACGTTCCATCCCAGCATCTTGTCAACTTCATTAATTAAAGCCTTTTGTTTTTCAGGAGACAGTCTGTAACATCTTTGTTTGATCGGAAGAGAATCACCAGTGTCAATCTTGTGGGTGATTAAGTGTGTGTTTCCCAGAACACCTTTTTCTTCAAAAGAGATTGTCTTGAAGCGTTGGATGATGTCGTTAGCGATGTTCTTTTGATTAGGAGTTAAATGCTCATAAGGTAAAACTTTAATATCTTTAGTGTCGATAGCAAAGCATTTAGGATCTGTAAAGTTAAGAGAATCTAAAACACTAGGTAGAAGATTAAATTTTCTCCAAAAGTCAATACCTAGTATTAGAGAAGGAAATATTTCAGGGAAAACATAAGCTTTAATCAAGGGAGTTTCGTTATTGAAATGGACAGGTAAGTCAAAATAACCCAAGGAATTAATTTTTTGATTATTAGCAGTAGAGACAGTAATAAGATCTGACTTGAGAAGTTTGTAGCCCAGTTTAAGAATTTCCAAATGAGAATTATTACCCAGAATAGTTATTGAGCTGCCAGAATCTAGTAAACCAGATAAAGTTAAGTCATAAATTTTGACATTAACGAATAGACGATTAAGATCTTGTTCTTTGGAGTAGAGTGTAGAAGAGATTTTGTAGCAAGCAAAGAAGTTTTGAATTGTTTTGATCTAATGAGTCCACTCGTCCTTATCAAAGTTTGAGTTACTCTTCAAGTCAGCAGTTAGTTTTTTGTACTAGTATTAGGTTTGGAAGAACAAGTAGGGCAATCTGCAGTTTTAAAACCCTTAAGACCACATTTGAAACAAATCGCGAATCGTGGTTGAGTGCAACTGTTCAAAGTATGACCTAGTATACGACAGCGAACGCAAAAATAACTTTCTTGGGGAGCTGCAGTTTGAGAGAGACTATTAACTTGTCTAGAAGAGTATTTGTAGGATGGAGTGAATTTATTCATGAAGGGAGGAGAAGGTCGTGAGTTATTAGAAGAGTTTGGAGAGCCAACTGAACTTGAAGTGAAATGCTTGTAGTTGAATTCAGAAACATGAGGACTTTGTTGCAAATTTGGTTCTTTAAATTGTTTGTCTCTTTCTAGGAACTTTTCGTAGTTTTGGCAAGTGGCCAGAAGGGAATCGATAGAGTCAATGTCCTTTAGAGCTACGAAGACTGAATAACATGGGCGAATATTTCTCAAAATAATCTCCAATTGTTCTGTTTCAGAGAGTCTTTTTGAAAGGCGAGCGAACATTCCGGACATGATGGAAATATAGATGACGATAGGTTCATCACGACCTTGAGTACGATTCCTAATCGCTTCTAGAAGTTTATGATCATAATCAAAACCACCAAAGTCTTTGATTAGTAAAGAAGAAAGTTCGTTCCAAGTTAAGTTTGGATTCTGATTATATTTAAATCTGAACCAATGAAGATCATTGTCGGTGAAAATTTCGAACGCCTGAGGAATCAACAAGTCCTTGGACAAGCCACGAGCTAAGCTATATTCTTCAAGATTTTGAAGAAAGGATCTTGGACAGCTTTTACCATTGAAGGTGTGTCTTTTCAGATCTTTGAAGACGTTAGTTGGAGGGAAAGATTGAGGTGGTGGTGGAGGATACGGGGTATGGGTCTGGACAGAAGTTTGAGAAACAAGAGGGGGTTCCATGACAGCCGGGTCAGCAGGAAGGTCCAGTGATGGAGAGCCATTTGCAGTTGAAGGTGGAGTCAAGGATTCGAATTGTTTAGAAATAGCGTCAAATTTCATCTTCAAAGTATCGAAACTAGCTTTAGAATCTGGATATAAGTCAGTATCTATTCGCTCCAATCTGTAAAAAACATGATTAATAAAAGTTTCTATTAATCGTAAGTATTTGGTTTCACCTTGTAAAAATTTTTCAATTTTACAATCCAGGTAAGTCAGAGTAGAACCAATTTGAGACAAGTCATCCTCAATCGGATCTGAAGAAGTCAGAATATCATCAGGGTGAGATTTCGCAACTAAACGCAAAACCTGTTTTATAAGAAGCAAAACAGTATTAGCTGGTTCCTCACATCTAAACTTTACTTCGTATTCGAGCTCGGCCTTGTTAAGGAATTCGTACTTAATAACCCTTTCCATTGTTATAGTTAAGTGTACAGTCAAGTGTTATAGAAGTGAAGTGAAGTGAAGTGAAGTGAAGTAATGTAAGTTAAATGTAGGCCTAAATATAATCCAGATGAGTTGAAAAATTAGATGAAGTTTTGTTTTAGAATTTGGAAAATATGAAAAGTATGAATAGATAAAGATTTAAGAGCGAAAGAGAAAGCAAATCAAAGGGAAAGAGACAAGGCGCAGAAAAGGTGAAGGGTGAAGAAGAACTTTTACGTTGGGCGCCAAAATGTCGTGTAGCGATATGAACCTAACCAGAACCTAACAGAAAACAACCAGGAAAACAACAACAAAGTAAATGTCAGATTTTGGTTTCAGGCTCGTAATAGAAAAATCAACAAGTTCACATAGCCAAAATTACATAACAGCGATAGATAAAAGGGTAGCGCACCAGCGCGCACGAAGCCCGAGATTGCAGAGTTTCGGAGAAAGCCAAATAAAAGGTCACCAAAGGTAAACCCCTTCGCTATCGATTTAGAAGTGCTGATAGTGTGAAAATACGAAGCGAAAATGATTTGTTAATGTGTTCTTATGGTTTAAAACGTTACAGGGTCCTATGAAAATAAAGGTGAAACCAAATATCAAGCTGTACAGCTCAGCAAGTATCCAGCTGAACAGACCGGAAAATAGCATGTAAGTAACATAACAGTACAATGCTTACAAATAGTCAATTTCAAATAATGAAATAAAATTTTAATTTAATAACCCACATGTATTTTTTTTATGTGTGATAAAAAAGATCACATATATTTACATGTGTGATCTTTTTTATCATGCATGATCAATGATTATACTATATTGATTATCGAATAATATTAATTTATTTATTGAATTTGGCACATCTTGCTATAATAATCAGATTATTATGTTAGTTTAAATGTACAGGGCGAGATATTGTGTATTATAAAGTTATTGTAATAATAGGACAATATTAAGATTATGTGACTACAACATGATGTACTACAACAAACGAGAACATTCACTGATTTTACTGATTTCGACCCTGCAGAATAGGGTAAATATGCCACTGGTAGTAGGTGCTAGGTAGAGATGCAGCCTGATCGATTTTATTCTTGATTCAGGGCGAAATTCAATCGTTCAATAGTATCAGCGCAAATAAACAACTTCAATCACAACCGCTAAAGCTTCTGTGGAAGGCAGTACCTGGGAGAGAAAACTCTCTCATCAGCACAATACAGCTTAAGGCTTTATAAATGGAATATAAATATATGCCTCTAATTATTATCGGCTGAAATGGTCTCACATACTGCAGAAACGTATTAGGTCAATCAATTTTAAAATTCCGCCTCTTGAAATTTTTGGTTTTTAATGTCTTGTGTGGTTTTGTCAATTTAATTACTTACATTTTATTTGATAGATTTCTGAATATTTATTTCTATTCTTCAAAGGCCAGAGCAGTTTTTTTTTTAAGATTTAGAAAGGTACGGTGCGAAATTCCAACGAAGTTGGTTAAATCTGTCCCCTGGACCTCTAATTGATTTTAATAACAATTTAAAACAAAAAATAAATGACAATATGTGTTTCGATGCGGAGACAACTTGGTTGTCCAGTGGGCATATTTGGTTGTCCAAAATAAAGTTAACGACGTTAAAATCCAATATTAAGTAGTTTAGTTCGAAATTTTAAAATGGTGACAAATTAAACAATATTTATATAGTTTCAGAACGTATTTATTACAAATTTTGGTTGCCTGGAACATCTGTATACATACAATTCAAAGTCCCGACTGACTGACTGACTGACTGATATATCAACGCACAGCCTAAACCGCTGGGACTACAGATTGGAAATTTTGTACTACCTTGCATAGTGCAGGAATTCACTAAGGAAGAATTTAGGGAAATTCCACCCCTAAGGGGGTCAAGTAAAATGATGAAAGTATATATGAAAGTCCGTCAGTTTTGAAGTTATGACTTCAAATTTTGTTTTTAAGGATGACGATGAAAAATTAATGAACACGTAATTAAACGTTTCCGAAAATTCTACTCCTCGAAAAGAAGGGGGTTGAAGTTGTGTATACATATAGTCAAAGCACAGCCCAAACCGTTGGGTTTACAAATTTGGCAAGTTGGTTCTATATGAATGAGGTCTAAGAGAGCACTAATAAATTGGAAACAAGATTAGTTAGACTAATTTATTCGAAACTTCACAGGATTACTACTATGGATAAATCAGTAAACGGTTTTTTTAGAATTCATCTCATACTATGAGGAATGGGGTAAAAAGTTTGAAAAGCAACATGGGTATCGTTTGTATGGTTTATTGGGTCTCTGATTACGAAATCAAGAACGAAAATCGAACGTGGTGGACATGAAATACCATGATCCCCTGTTGGGGTGCGATGGGGCTGAAATGTGGAAATATCAATATGGGTGTAGTTTTTATAGTTTTTTTGACGTGAAACGATTTTGAAATCTATCTGTATACCTATAGAATAAAATTCAAAGTCCTGTGTGACTGACAGATATGTAAAAGCATAGTTTCACCGCCGGCCGCTGATCATCCACTGGTCCTAGAGTCATGAAAGTTTATACAAGGGTTCCTTATATGTATAGTGAAGGTTACGATGGGATTTGGCGAAATTTATCCCCCTATCAAAGTCCTGACTGACCTTTATAAGAATAATTTTTCATTATGTACCAAATTTTAACTTAGTCGGTCGTTTAATATATACTTTTACATATGGAAGAACGGACAAGTGATCAAATATATATTAGTTATTTTCTTTCCTTTTTAAGGTACGGAACCCTAATAAATGGTCAAGTGTCGTTTCAGCGCATAATGGTAGGGAATAGAAGAGATGGTATGGAGTGAATTGTATGATTTGCCCCCCCCCCCCCCCCATAGTCATTCTGTTATTCTTAATCTTCACGGTGCAATATCTACTCTGCCTCCTACTAGAAAACTTGATATTCGAAAATTGCTAGCTAATGCTATTTAAATAATTGGGACACTATGGAGAGGCCTTATACCCTATAGTGCCCAAAAAGATGCTACCGATCATGTTGATGAAGCATGATTCATGTTTATTAGTGCTGAAATTTGTCCCACAGTTGTCAGCAGCAACGATGTGGTCGCTGTTCGCTGTGGACATGAAGTATGCTCTAGAGGAGCATAAACAGCACCGGCTCTGCAAGTCTTCCGCTTACATGAATCTGCATTTCAAGGTGAGAGGTCTTCTGTTGTTATTCCATAATATTTTAGATGATATCATCTTTATCTCGCAGTCTTGTATGAATTGAGGCATTTTAAGCAAAAATTGAGTAGACTAAGATGCCTTTCCACAAATCCATCCTCAGGTGAAATGGCTACACACGAACTACGTGAAAGCCCTACAGCGGGGTGGTCCCGGAGTACCCGGCTTGGTTCAAGCCCTTCGTGATGCAGTGGCTGAACGAAAACGACGACGTGTCGCTGGAGTATCTGAACGGAGCTTTCAATAGGGATAAGAGGGATGGGGTAAGTATTTTACAATTCATTTTATTCATACAAATATACATAGGTATTTCCGCCTCGGGAAAATATAAACCATGGAATAAAAGCTAGATAAGTTAGTGTGTATTAAACGACTGCAAAACACATACTATCCTGAGAATTTGAGCATTCTAGAATTATCTAGGGCGAAGTTATGAGTATTTGAAAATGCGGCGAAACGCTTCAAGAAAAGGGTAAGTAGATCCCGACTTCACTGTTATCGTAAAAAAGCAGTCCTCTGCAGTTCCTCTGAACTCATCTCAGAGGAATATAACGTCTTTCACTATGGTACTTCTTCTAACCAAACAATATGTCCACTTCCAGTTCCAAAAATCGTCAGAGCAGTAGTAGTAGTACTCCGTAGTAGACGTGTTCACTCAACTGACCCAATGCTTCGACGTGGTTTCCAAACTCGAGTGTCCTGATCCGGAGATCTGGAAGCGATACATGAAGAGATATGCGAAGACTATTGTCAAAGTGCTGGTCGCATATGCTGATATTGTGAAGAAGGAGTTCCCGGAGCATTTGAAGGAGGAACGGGTGGTAAGTTAACAAACATAGTGTATAGGTAGTTTGAAAAACTACGAAGTTTTCAGACCTGTATTTTGTTTCATTTGTTATAGATCAGGTTCATAAAGTTATTCCATGTTGTACTGAACTGACATTTTTTTACAAAAAGGAAAGAGGCCTAATCCCCGCAGTGGGCGGAAACACTAGCTGTTGATAATGAGGTCCATAAAACTTTCTAAGGGATTTATTTTAGTTATACTGGAGGACATATCCTGTCACTGCCCAAAAATGGCACGCCATTAAGGTAAAGAAACTGTTTTACCCTATACGTTCCCTAAACTACTACAGCATTAAAGTTCTACTTCTAAAACATGTTTTATTCACTAACAGGCCTGCATTCTAATGAACAACATCCAGCAGCTAAGGGTGCAGCTGGAAAAGATGTTCGAAGCAATGGGAGGAACCAAGCTTGAGCTAGATGCGGCGGACATCTTGCACGATTTACAGCAAAGCCTGAATATCACGCTTGATGAGCTAGCCTGTATGTTTGCTATCAGGTAAGGATATTAAAGCCAAGAAATTAATCTAAAAATGTATAAGTGTAGGTGTTTTCAGAGAATTTTAATTGGTCATAAAACTGATACTTGTGGTAGCTTAGAATGTACGTATACTGAATATGATATGAAGATCAAATTATGTCATCTCATTGATATTGTTATTTTCATATGCTCTAAATTAGTATCTTAATCTGTCCAAAAATTTTATTTAGGTGATTCAAGATTTAATTCGGTCTCAAAATCTAATATTGTGGTAACCTGAAATAAGCATTGAATATAAAAATTTTGCTCAAGAAAAGTGCGCCTGCTTACTTTGACCAACTTGGAGTTGACATTTCTGTTATCTCATTAACATCTATGTTTTATAATCTACAAATAAACAAACGTAGCGTCACGAATTTTCCAAGACGTGGAGGCCAAGGCACTGAACATTGAATGCGTAATGCGTAATGATCTGATCGTTTATGAAATATATTAATATCACTGTGTCCAACAAGTGTCACTGTATTTTAAGCATAAGCAGTAATTTTAGACCGTACAGATAAGCTTATCATATCTTAATCTTATCTTATCTCTCCTTCAGCCTCGATGGTAGGATCACAGCGTCAGTGAAGGAGCTAGGCGAGTTGCTGCAGAAGGTTGGCGGGGGCGGCGCCCCCGGGCAGCCGCAGCCGCCCGCCCATCACGAGGCTGACGAGGTGCTTCGCCCGCTGATGGACATATTGGTGTGTGGAACCTTGTCGAAGTGAACCAAGTAATTTGTCTTTATATCTATATATCTAATCATGGTCTAATATAGCTGGAATCTAACTATTACGAGTCTGCTAAATAGACTTTTTAACCCATCAAGCATGTTCATTCAGCCTACGGATGAAAACCCATTATATATAGGTTTTGAATTATATACCCATGGCATAAAGTTGAAAATCACAAAGTCTCATTTAAAATTTTTGCGCTGCAAACGATATGGATATTTAAAACTGAATTAACTTTCTAACTGAATAATCTTTATCAATAATTCTTTGTCCCCGTAGTGAAAATAATGCCGAGTAAAAAAGCTAAGTATCTATCTCAACGAGTCCTAAAAGTATTTTCTTAAACAACAGGAGGATTATCTTTAAATAATGATGAAATAAAACTAACTGTGTTTATAGGATGGTTAATTGACGATGTATGCCGAGTCTTGCGAAAAGACTGTTCTCAAAAGACTTCTGAAGGAGCTTTGGAAGGTTGTGATGAAGATATTGGAGAAGACTGTTGTACTTCCGCCTATGACTGATAAGACGGTAAGGATTTTATTATAACCTATGATTTAACAAAAGATGTCCCTTGGGGATAGAGGAAGATTATTAAGTAAGCCACAAACTTCATCAAAATCGACGATCGAAATAAGACATTGTTGTAACCCCCCTGTGCTACCGCATCCAGCAATATGCCGTCGACCTTATAGCATCGTCTTCACAAACAAATTTCAACACAAATCTAATTTCTCTTGCAGATGATGCTCAAGAATCTCACGAATAACGCCAAGAACCTTGCTGCAAATGCGAAGATTGAGGATATGACGTCATTGTTCAAGAACACCGTCGCGAAGCAAGACGTCAAACATGCCCTGTCTGGTGTCATGGACATCTCGAAAGAGGTAGGTTTTTTTCAAAACAGGAGTTCATGTCACGTCTTTTCCCGTGTAAGGTAGCAGAGACTTTTATTTTGAAATTGACTTGTACCCACTAACGTATAAAGAATGTTCAACGGCCAAGTCATACAACATTAACTATAATAATAAAGAAATCGCAGTAAGGAACCTTAGACTTGGGTTGACTTTGTCTAGATTTCATTACTTTTTAGAAATAAACAAGCAGCTCCATCAAGACTTGGCTAGTTTTTTACAGAATGTTTTTGGTGGGATATATTAGACGGATTGGGACCACAAAAAAAAAAAACTACTGTTCAACACTTGTTTTAAAACAAAAATGCATAGGATTTGACTATTGTTTTGAGGTTAAACACTGTTTAATATTTTTTGTGGTAATGCAGATAGATTCAGAAACAATACTATATTGCAAGGAATGCACAAGTTTTTAGAGTTACTGAAGATTATAAAACTGCAGTACGCGTGGAAGAAAATACCACTTTCTCCAATATACGAAGTCGCCGAAGACCTGGCCGCAAAATAACCCACTGGTTTCAAAATCTTGCAGAATGGTTCAATGCAAGAACCAACCGACATATTTCGAGCCGGAACATCGCGGTCACAAATAGCCAAAATTATTGCCGACCTCCGATAGGAGATGGTAGCCAAAGAAAAAGAATTCAAAAGATGTGTTACTAAAGGAATCCGATGTTTCATTTAATACTACTCAATAGGGATTATCAGGGTTTTGTACCCAAAGGACTTCCATCCGTACAACTGCCAGTCGCATCGTTTAATGCTTTAAACTTTAAATAGTAGGAAGATATATCACCTAACGCCTTTTCCCATATAGAATGGCAAGAGGCACAGTTGTACCCACATTAACATAACATGTACATACATAGCCACTGGCCCCGCACTAGGGTACTCTGTGTCGTGGCAATCAGAAACAGCGACGTCACCAACCAATGTATCCTAGAGCTGTGGATTTTTTTCTCCCCAGCCGGGATTTTAACCTCTCGCTTGGGAAGCTTGACAGTTGTACCCACATTAACATAACATGTACATACATTGCCACTGGCTCCGCACTAGGGTACTCTGTGTCGTGGCAATCAAAAACAGCGACGTCACCAACCAATGTATCCTAGAGCTGTGGATTTTTTTCTCCCCAGCCGGGATTTTAACCTCTCGCTTGGGAAGCACAGCCTCGTCCGCAACACCATAGAGGTCATAACTCACTAATCTTGTCTAGTTTGCGTGTCAGCGAGCTATACCACTGCCACAGCTTCGGACATATAAAAGATCCCATACGATATTTTCCATCACCATTAAATATGAATAACAGGAAGTCTCTTGAATTAAATATAATATGAATTAAATATAATATAATTATTAAGTATTTAATTATCTGGCCATTTCATTCGCTTACTCTCTCTCCACAGCACCTCTCAGCCGAAAAGAGTCTCACGCCCAAGCAGTGCGCAGTCCTAGACGCCGCTTTAGACACCATCAAGGTATACTTCCATGCTGGCGGCAACGGGCTCAAGAAGACGTTCTTGGAAAAGAGTCCTGAGCTGCAGTCATTGAGATACGCGCTGAGCTTGTACACGCAGACCACGGATACTCTGATCAGGACATTCGTTCCAGTCAACAGAATCAAGGTAAAGAATCGTATTCTCTCTTATATTATTCATAGCCAAGTATAATACTTACAGCAATTCAAAAAACTGCCTCGGTCGGTTTTTAACCAAATTAATTTAATATTTATTTCGATGTCTTTTAAATACTTTTGCTCCTGTCCCAATATTTAATCTTGATAAAGTCGATGGATATAGTAGTCGATTCAAAACTACGAAGTATCTATTACAACAGAACTATCAAAAAATATATATTAATTCATAATTCATAATTTCTTTATTGCACACAAATGATATAAAAAAAGAGTTACATAAAAATAGTGTACAAAGGCGAGCTTATCTATAATAAGAGATCTCTTCCAGCAAACCAGGTTAAAGTTGGAGATGTTGATTGCTGAGCAGGGGTAGACCTATGTGTACAACAATATGACGAAATAAACGAGTACTTACAAAAATATTATTAAATAATATAAAACATTTAATGACTATAATTATATACTAAATACTTATAATATAATACTAACAACTACTATTATATATAAATGTGCTAATAAATACTTACAAACATACTACCTGTAATTCTAAAGAGAGAGGTAATGCTTCTTGACGCGACTTTTAAATATATTGAGAGTAGCACTGTCCCTGATGGTGCCAGGGAGTGCATTCCACAACCGAATGGCCCGGAGTCTAAACCCGTGCTCATAGGACGCGGTGTTATGCTGTGAAGTTGTGAGTGTAACGGCATTAACGGCTAAGGTCGAGCCACCGCTATCAGTAGCTATGATCGTCTATTCTACCTACCCCAAAAAGAGATGTCCCTATTCAGCTGTGAAATTTGTAAGTTAAGAATGATAAGTCTGAATTTCTCGTTCGTTGAAAAGTTCGTTAGGCGCACAATAGTCGAGCGGAAGATTGGTTCAGGAATTTAGAGTTTCAAGTTAAGACAGAGAAGCATATATGTCCGCAAGCCGGTAATTCGCATCAGCAAGCGGTGTATTGCGCCAGATCGATCGTTGTTGTATTTGTGTGATGGTACCATTTTTTTTTTGTATATATGGGCGCTTGGAACTTCTTTTAGTGGTCGACCACGATTTGTAATATTTGTTTGGGATATCGTATAGATATCCATCGTAGTTTTACGACGTGAGTACTCAATGATATTTCATGTGCTCGCTAGTAGCGGCTTGTGGTGGTTCCAATTATATAATTAGTTCACGGCAATAACGATCCGAAAAGACCGGTTTACACAATTGCGATTTGATTTTCCGAAATGGGTTTGAACTAGCGGTTACCTCAAAAGGTCCGTAACGTTTTTAAACCTTCAACTCTGCGCAATTTGAGCTGGATGTTATCGAAACGTAGTCATTAGCGCTTTAGGAGATCTAACCCACACCATAGCGAAATGCATACTTCGGTAAATTCCGATCTATGAATTCCACTAGCCTCAGCACGTCCTCGACTGAGCCTAATCATATATATTTGACTCAGCCTACACATTAGACCTCCAGCGAAATTTACATTTAATTTAAAGATGCAACTTGAATCCAACCTGACCCAAGGCAAAGCAAAACAACCTACCCGGTCCTAAACAATGAACTTTAGACTGTAGTTTGATCTCTTCGCGCGTCCCCGACAACACTCAAATGTCAAAATATCAACAGGATAGGTTATCTGTGTTGACACCGGTTTAACTTTGTTCTGAATTTGTTATTTCCATCCGCGGAACCTCATCGATCAAACAGTCTCCCTATGCCCTGCCAACCTAGGTTTAGCCGCAACTAAACTCCTGTCTAGCCTAGTTTAAAAACCTAGTGTTATACCACGTCCATCATCGACACCACTCGAAAATGGTTGAGTTTGATTTGAATGTGCTTGTATGTTTAATGACTGTGTGTGTGGGAATTTAAAAACTCGCTACTCGAAAGGAATGAGGAGAGGATTAGCCCGCGAATATACTAAGAGCCAATCCAGGAACCCTATGGTGAAGGGAAAAGTAATTTAGGGTCGCTTAAAGCCCAGACTCAGACTCATATCAGTTACCTACAAGTTCTTATCTAACGACCCAAGGATAGTTTTGGAATTTGGGGCAGGTTGATATAAAGGATAGGAACCGAGGTATATCTCGGCGCTTCAGACACTCACGAAAAACCACTGAAACACGCAATCACAATTCGTATAGTTCTGACGCGTAAGACGGCAGACCAAAACTGTTTAGAATCGTGAAAGACGACTGTCACAGTAGCTAGACGCTGAGACTGAATGCTCTCCCTTCCCCCGCAATCGTATTTATAGTCCCCACATGTCTGAAAAAAAAAATGGCGTCCTTTGCGAACACGCTCTGCCCAAAGCGAAGCTTCTTATCACTAACTACACAGGGTCTAATTTCAACCATGCCATGCAGATCCGCCGTTCTACAAATTGTGTGTACGCATATTCACTATGATCAACCGTAGGTTATCACTCAAGTCATTCGGTATGGCCGATACACAAAATCTGTTGATCGCTGACCATAAAAGCTTGTTGCGATTAATTAAGCCTTCCCGACCGCTAGCGCGCTGGACAAAGACCACTAGAATGCTATTCATACTAGTCGTTCCAAAATCGCCAGCTCATACCAAACAAACGCAATTGTATATTTGCAATCAACATAATAGCTTTCTCCGTATCGTTCCATAATAACCTTCCATTATTTAGTTATTCATAGTTTATTCAGCGCGCAGCCAAATCGGCTCTGATCCCTACACATCTCGCAGGAATGCGACAAAAAAACCTGAACTGAACTCTGTTCCTGGAACCAACCCACGCGCTCGGCTCATTGTTTTTTGCTAACTTACCCTGAGCTACGCAAACCCCAAACGTTATATGAACCGATTCTCGTATTCAAAACAGCGCGGCGATGGGCTAGCCCTCTGTCACGCAAAATGAAGTATCAAATGTACTGACTCTCGTGTACCATTACAGCAGCAAAGAAAATGCGTGAGTTCTCCGAGGCCTGCTGGAAGAAAGAAATTGAAAACTGTCTCGTAGGAAAGTTGGATAGTGTGGATTCCGTAAAATGTTGTAGAGGAAATTGAGAATGTGAGAATCCCGGCGAAGACGGATCGGCAGCCACTTTAACTCCTTGCGATGTTGTGATACATGGTCCTACTTGCGCAGCCCGAAGATAAACCGAATCCCGAGATTTTGAAGTCGTTCGAGTTTGTTCAGTAGTTCTTCGTTAGCACTGACCCAGCATACATCAGCATAGTCGATGAGGGGTAGAAGGAGAGACTGAGCGAGTGTGATTTTGGTCTGTCGAGGCAACAAGTACTGAAGTTTCCTAAGAGAGTGAAAAGTCGCAAATACTTGGCGACTGACTTCATTAACATGCGAAGACCAGGACAGCTGGTTATCAAAGATAAGACCCAGGTTTTTAGCTTTATCGCTATATATGATTATGGTACCATTGAAAGTGACAGGTGGAATGGGCTGTTGCTGTAACAAGTTAAGAGAATGTCTGGTACCTATGATCATAGCCTGGGACTTGCTCGGATTGACCAGTAGTCCGAAAGATGAAGCCCAGCTTCTCACCCCCTCCAAATCAGCGTTCAGTGCCGCAACAGCAGAGTTTACATCGTTATAAGAGAAGTGGCGGTAAATCTGGAGATCATCAGCATAAAGATGATATGAGGAAGACAGGATGTCCGAGATGGAGTTTATGAAAATCGAGAATAGAATAGGAGAAAGAATACCACCTTGAGGGTCGCCTGAAAGGAGGTCACACCATTCAGTGGAAGTCTCCTCCGACCTGATACGCTGTTGCCGATCCCTCAAATAAGAGTCGAACCAGCTGGCAATTTGTCTAATTTGTCTACTAAATGACGAATGACAAATTAAATTGGCGTGTCTAATATGTTAAACTGTAAAATCATCAAAGTCAAAAGGTACAAGGTACAAGGCACGAATCCTTCGTCTTCTATCATGATGTGGATGAGTTTCCTTTGTGAGGAAGTTGGATATCGATGACCTAATAAGCTCGCGAGCAGGCTCAGGCAGGTAGACCTGGAGCCAGGTACTAGTAGTCTATGTATTTAAGTATTGTTATAAAAAGTATCATATGAAACAAATACCAATGTGTATAAAAAGAGAAAGCAAAAATAAATAAATGTTATTGTCGCCAACCCTACCCTATCCCATACTACCTACTACAAATTCTTTTTTACCAACAGTTTGTGTTTAGTATTTGTGTCTTTTTATAGGCTTAGGTTTTAATTATTTACCCATCATGTATCTTTACTTTTAGAATGGTGGATTTTAAACCACATTATACCCTTAGTAATAGTAAACAACCTCTGTATGGTTACTTTTTATATTATTTACAATAAACATGTATCGTTTTCATACCTATATTTTTGCAATGGCGGTGTAGTTTAAAAAAACAATTGAAAATGCAAAGGTCATTATTTTAATTAAAATTATATTTGACAAGTTGTCACTGTTTATGTTAAAAAAATATATTAATAAATATGAAAATTTAAAATAAAGATTTGTATATGTTTTATTTCAGTATTTTTTTTGTTTAAGTAGTTATCAGTTATCAGATGGTTAAAGTGTTAAAATGAAATGTAAGATGTTTTGCAAAGTTTGTTGATGTTGATGATGTTATTCGATTTGGCATAATTAACAGCATATTGTTTAAAAGTAGTATATTTGAAATTAAAAGATAAAAGTTATTTATTTTAACATTTTTAAACAAATTTTGTTTTAATGTTAGAAAAAATAAGATACCAAATTTTTTCTTTCAAAAAAAGGTGGAAAGTGTAGTGTGTCACCACCTTTACGTCTCTTAAATAACCAATGTCTCTGTCCATCCTTAGTCAGTAAACGCCAGTCTTTGAACCAACAATCACGTCTCTCACTTCATCCCATAAGCCCATCCTTACAAATGGTTCAAAGCTTTAAAGTGGAAGGAGGAAGCACCTGGCAAGTGTTGTGATGCAGGAGAAGTCCAATTTGCGCCCTATGAACGTCTGCCTAATTTATTGTACAGTTTATTGATGGATTTTTACCCTGATTCTGGCAATTTTATGAATATCATCTGTAAATATAACGTTTCCTTCCAAATGACGTCTTTGGTCTTTTAGACTATCCACAGGATTATGGGCGTACCGCAAGGTTCAATTCTTGGTCCTTTCTTGTTTTTAGTATATATTAATGATTTACCTTACCTTGTTAAAGCAAAACATGGGTTAGTATTGTTTGCCGATGATACTTCTTTGATATTTAAAGTTAAAAGACAGCAATCAAATTATGACGAGGTAAACAATGCTATCTCTAGTATAGTGAACTGGTTTACTGTTAACAATTTATTACTTAATGAAAAGAAAACTAAATGTATTAAATTCGTGTTACCCAATGTGAACCCGGTAACTACAGACATATTGATAAAAGCACAGAGATTGGACCTTGTGCAGTCGACTGTCTTTTTGGGTATTACTTTAGACGCCAAACTACAATGGGATCCTCATATTAATAAATTGTCGAACAGACTGAGTTCGGCAGCGTTCGCAGTTAAAAAAATTAGAGCTCTTACCGACGTAGACACCGCTAGACTAGTCTACTTTAGTTACTTTCATAGTCTAATGACCTATGGTATTTTATTGTGGGGTCACGCTGCGAATGCTAATAGTATATTTATTCTGCAGAAACGGGCTGTTCGTGCAATTTATAGATTAGGGCCTAGAGTGTCACTGAGGGAAAAGTTTAAAGAAATCAATATTCTGACATTTGTGTCTCAATATATCTATGACAATCTTGTGTATGTAAAAAGAAATATAACTAATTTTCAGAAGTACAGTGATATACACAATTTTAATACTAGAAATAAAGACAAGTTGGTTGCTTATGTAAGCCGACTACATAAAATTATTAATTCTTTTAAAGGCAATTGTATACGCTATTACAATAAGGTCCCTACTGATATTAAAAACTTACCTTTAGACAAGTTTAAAATAATAATAAAACAGAAATTGTATAAAAAAGGTTACTACAGGATATCTGATTACTTAGAGGACAGATGTCCATGGGAATAGATTGTTTGAGTAACAGGCTGTTTCGATATATAATTAGCATTCATTTTGTAATTTGACAATATTTTATTTAAAAAAGGAAACGCAAAAGATGCGACGACTGTGGAGTTTCTTCGGTGAGCTCTTCTCCACAGATTCCGCCATTGGGTTAGTGAACTCACCCAAAGAAATGTAATGACGGATCTAAGTGATGTAACAACATCCTATGGAAATAAATGATTTTTGATTTTGATTTTGATTTTGATTTTAAAAGATGCATTAACCTTATGGAGCCTAGTAGTAGGTATAGCTAGTTTATTCCTATTTCTAGTGTTGACGTTGTGTCTGTCGCTATTCTTAGGAAATTTATCAATATTTTTGTGGAGGTACATTAGGTTTTCATAAATATACTGACACGGCACTGTCATAATGTTAATTTCCTTAAATTTACAACGCAGTGACTCTCTGGGACCCACATTGTAGATTGCACGAACAGCCCTCTTTTGCAGCACAAATATTATGTTAATGTCTGCAGCGTTCCCCCACAGCAGTATGCCGTAAGACATAATGCTATGGAAGTAGCTGAAGTAAACTAGTCTAGCTGTTTCAACGTCCGTAAAAAGACGGAATTTTTTAACTGCATAAACTGCGGAGCTGAGTTGATTTGATAGCTTATCTATATGTCGGCCCCACTGAAGGAATTATCTAAGGTGATTCCTAGGAATACCGTGCTATCTACAATTTCTAAATTTTCACCTTTAACATTAACATTAGCCGAGACTTGTTTAACATTGGGGAGTATAAACCGAAAACATTTAGTTTTGTTATTGTTCAGTAAAAGATTATTATCACTAAACCAATTGACTACCTTTGAGATTGCATTATTCACATCGTCAAAGCTCAAACTGCGTCGTTTCATTTTAAACAAAAGTGAAGTGTCATCTGCAAACAGTACAATCTCATGATTATCTCTGACAAGATGTGGCAGGTCATTAATATAAACCAAAAACAGGAATGGCCCGAGTATGGAACCCTGCGGTACACCCATAGTAACAACAGACCCTGGAGATCGTTTTCCATTAATGTCAACTCTCTGTATCCTGTTATTTAGATAAAAAGAGAGAAGATCTAAAGAGTTATCCCTTATTCCATAACCAGTTCCAGAAGATCTTGGGAATTTAGCTGAGTCCATGGTTGTCCCGTCTTCAACCCCATTCTTGTGAGTTCAGTGTGTTTCTCACCCACCAATGAACCTGGAAGAATGCTCTGTAGCTGAGAAGGTCCACAGCGTCGAGTGTTGGAGAAAGTCGGGGCAAGATGAACTTCGCTTTCGTTGACATCTTTACAAAGAGATGATACCGCAAATCATTGACGCTGCAGATGGTCGTTCTTCCGGTGCCACACTTTGCCATCAGGATGCTCTCTTTGGCTCTACTGATGTGTGCTGGAGTTGCATATACCTTGTAGAACACCCGAGCAGCTTCCTTCCACATGGCGTACTGTCAATGAGAGTAGATAGTTTGATTTTCCCATGCCTGAATGGCTTGGAGGTTGTGTCGTACTCAGAGAAGGCATGTGCGAGTAGGAGGTGTTTCTTCCCGAACTGTTACGATGAGGTAGAGAAGTATGACTCAGCTTGTCCCTTTTTTCCAGGTTTGAGGAGGTAAATGTTGTTGCAGATGGCATTTCTGGGTGACTAGACATCAATATTCTCAGTGTACACAAGTACAGTGACTGGTAACAGGCTATTGTCACAAGCGGTACATCAGTATCCTCTGCTGGCTCTAATACCCGAATGGAAGATTCTTCCAGATGTTTTCTCAACATTTGAATGAGGCCGCTCTTAATGGTTTAATTTCTCAAGAATTTCTCCTAGGAAACAGCCGTGAACCGATATAATGTTTGATGAGTGTACATCTCATCAAACATTATATCGGCTGAAATCTTTGCTTTCTAGCACCGAACCCTTTCTAAACTTTTTTTAGTGCCATGCTGATTTGCCTCACTCGGGTATCCAATGAACAAAACAATCACTGTTGATCCATAGTCTCTGTTAACGAAGCTGACGTAGAAGACACCAAAAGATGCACGTTTGTCCCACACAACTTTGTCAAGGAAAATTCCTCCATCCACAACAACAGGAAGAGCTCAAATGCCTTGTAAAACAAAGATTCAATACCCTTGCAAGTGTAACAACTTTATCCGTGCGTGTCAACTTAAAGCTGTGGATGTTTTGGCCAAGAATAAGAAACCAGCAGAATAGGTGAGAAATTTTGATTATAATATTTACAATTGACACAATTTTTAGGTGCAATCGATGGCATACTTAAGCCTCAGAATCAAGTCAGAATTTATTCCCGTGCTCGTAGTAAAAAAAAACCGAAAACCCTATTGTCTGAAATTAAGGATTTTCCAAAGTTTGCTTGTGAGTAAAAAAATAAATTGTCCTGATTTGGAAAAATCGGTACTTTTTGAATTAACAAATTGATGTTCTACTATTTTTGGCAACGGGCGGGATTAATAAAGTTTGTTGTTGGTATGTTAGATCTAAAATAAGAAAAAGTGATAACAAAATTAAATCAACTTGGGATATAATTAAAAGTGAGACTGGAAAGGTCAGTATTAAAAACAATGAATATGAATTAAAAATTAATGATATTACTTTCAAAAATGATATTAATGTAGCTAAAGCGTTTGATTTTTTTTTTACTGACATCCCAATCTCTACTACAAAGTCTTTAGACTCTTCCAAAGTAGTCGCTGAATCTTTGCTAAAAGACTATGTACCTAGATGTGAAAATCAATTCTCGCTTAATTATGTAGATGATAAAAATATTATTAAAGCCTTTAAATTATTAAATGTTAAGAAAACTGCAGACCTCTGGGATATTTCTGTTCATGTTGTGAAGCCCCTAATAAATGTTATTGCACTTGATTTAGCTTTCATATTTAATGCATCTATTGAATATGGCGTATTCCCTGATTTAATGAAACACAGTAGAACAGTACCTTTGTTTAAATCGGGTGGTACATCTGACCCTTCTAACTTCAGACCGATATCGGTATTGCCTACATTTAGTAAAGTATTTGAAAAAGTAATTTTAAATCAACTTCTTACACATTTCAACACCAACAACATGCTCCACTGTAAACAATTTGGTTTTACACAAGGCAAATCAATTACTGATGCCGGTATTGAGTTAATATCACATATATATGATGTCTGGGAGGAGTCGCGTGATGCTGTAGGAGTATTTTGCGATTTGTCTAAGGCTTTTGATTGCGTTGACCATGGGACATTGATCAGGAAATTACATCACTATGGAATAAGGGATAACTCTTTAGATCTTCT
This sequence comes from Argyresthia goedartella, assembly GCA_949825045.1. NCBI lineage: Eukaryota > Metazoa > Arthropoda > Insecta > Lepidoptera > Argyresthiidae > Argyresthia > Argyresthia goedartella. Next base: position 16,590,593 of record OX463823.1, read on the forward strand.
CTCTTTTTATCTAAATAACAGGATACAGAGAGTTGACATTAATGGAAAACGATCTCCAGGGTCTGTTGTTACTATGGGTGTACCGCAGGGTTCCATACTCGGGCCATTCCTGTTTTTGGTTTATATTAATGACCTGCCACATCTTGTCAGAGATAATCATGAGATTGTACTGTTTGCAGATGACACTTCACTTTTGTTTAAAATGAAACGACGCAGTTTGAGCTTTGACGATGTGAATAATGCAATCTCAAAGGTAGTCAATTGGTTTAGTGATAATAATCTTTTACTGAACAATAACAAAACTAAATGTATTCAGTTTATACTCCCCAATGTTAAACAAGTCTCGGCTAATGTTAATGTTAAAGGTGAAAATTTAGAAATTATAGATAGCACTGTATTCCTAGGAATCACCTTAGATAATTCCTTCAGTGGGGCCGACATATAGATAAGCTATCAAAAAAACTCAGCTCCGCAGTTTATGCAGTTAAAAAAATCCGTCTTTTTACGGACGTTGAAACAGCTAGACTAGTTTACTTCAGCTACTTCCATAGCATTATGTCTTACGGTATACTGCTGTGGGGGAACGCTGCAGACATTAACATAATATTTGTGCTGCAAAAGAGGGCTGTTCGTGCAATCTACAATGTGGGTCCCAGAGAGTCACTGCGTTGTAAATTTAAGGAAATTAACATTATGACAGTGCCGTGTCAGTATATTTATGAAAACCTAATGTACCTCCACAAAAATATTGATAAATTTCCTAAGAATAGCGACAGGCACAACGTCAACACAAGAAATAGGAATAAACTAGCTATACCTACTACTAGGCTCCATAAGGTTAATGCATCTTTTAAAGGGCAATGTATTCGCTTTTACAACAAAATACCGACTGAGTTACAAGAATTGTCTGTAAATAAATTTAAAAATGTTGTTAAAAATCACTTATGTAAAAAAGGTTACTACAAAATATCAGATTATGTAGAAGATAAGAAAGCTTGGGAAGGTGTTTGCTCCAATTCTGTAAAAATGACTTATAAAGCTGGAGGTTTCTAGTCGCCTCTTTGCCTCCAGCATCTAAAACATTGAGGTGACGGAATTCAAATTGAGTTCTATATTTCCCTGTACCATAAACATGTGTTAGTTTAAGATTTGACATTCTCCAAATGTTACCAATGTGTTTCCTATGGAAATAAACTCTTTTTGGATTTTGAATTTTGAATTTGAGTTACAGCACATTGAAAATGGCTGAAACACAGTTTCTGGCAAAAATTTAAATAAAAACTATTTTTGGACGCCCATTAAAAGCGAACTACCAAAGCAATTTTGCATTTCTTTTTTTTAGACGCGAAATTTTATCTTCTTAAGTTTACTAAAACTCAGTTCCTTACAGTGATGGACCTTTTTCGAATAAAAAGTAAAAAACTGGAATAATTCAAAATTTCGAGGTTTTTGGGCCACCAAAAGTTGTCCCCCAATTTTGAGGTCGCCAACTTAGGTTTGGCATACCCATACGATACCAAACGATCCTAGATAAATTATTTTGTTGCAATTGATGCAAATATTGGGCTAAAAATAATCTTTGGGTGAATGTTGATATGACGTATGGTTTTAAAATTATGCTAACATTTGTCGGTGTAAGTGAAAAATCAGCTCAATGATATTAAAAGCCTTATTATGGCCCGATTTTTTTTTGGACCTGGACGCTTTTTTGGACTATCAAGTAGGGACTTCTCAACCAGATGAAACACAAACTAAAAGACATTTTTTATAACTGTATATATTTAAAGAAATATGTGTTTTAGTTTGAGTGTTCATCTGGTAGAGTTGCCTAAAAGTCGCCTTTCACAAGAAGTGGCCTTGCCGTAACTGGATAAAGCCAGCAGTAGCTACTTCATAAAATGCTGTTTGATTGACTGACAGGCAACGCACAGCCTATACCGGTAGACCGGGACTCATGAAACTTTGTGCAGGGATTCCTTACATAGCGTAGGGTAGCACTAAGAAGGGATTTCGCGAAATTCCTCGAATGGGGAATGGTGAACAGGGGGTCGAATTATTATTTTAATTAAACCATTTCCACCTCTTAGGGGAGGAATAAAAAAACCGCAAATACCCACAACCGCGATTGGGAAATGGGAACACAAAAGAAGGGGGGGGGGGGTGGAATTGTTTGCCAAGGGTTCCTTTTTCAATATTTAAGCATATACACAGTCAGGTCATAAGTTCTGTCACACAATAAAAACTTTTTAATTTAGAACGCTGGCCACAAAAAAGTTTATTGAATTCGAATTTCGAATTTTTCATGAAAATAAAAATGTGTACTTTTTAGAATTTTCCTCATTTTTAAATATGGAGTGGACACTTAAAAAAGACCGTGTCGTAGTTATTGCGTTGCATCGTTGCAGTTATGCGCCAATTCAGATTTTCTACTTACTGAAAAATTTGAATATAACCAAAAGATTCGTTTATCGTACCATAAAACGATACAATGAAGACTCTAGTGTAGTTGACAGGTCAAGAAGTGGTCGCCCTCGCTCTGTTAGGACTCCAGCAGTGATACAAGCTGTGAAGGCGCGAATTCAAAGAAATCCCATACGTAAGCAGAAACTGTTGGCCCTTCAGATGGGGTTAAGCAGGACCACGGTGAAAAGGTGTTAAATGAAGACTTAGGGCTTAGGGCATATCAAAGAAAAACAGGACATCGTTTGGACGCTCGTTTAATGGACCTGAGACTGAAGAGATGCCGCGCTTTGTTGAAGCGGTACGCGGGAAAAAAGCATCGGGAAATTCTTTTTTCGGATGAAAAAATTGGAAGAGAGCTACAACAAACAAAATGATAAGGTGTACGCACACGCAGTGAAGAAGCGAGCAACCGTATTCCGCGTGTCCAACGAGGTCATTTTCCATCTTCGCTCATGGTTTGGTTGGGAGTCTCTTATTGGGGCTTAACTGAGGTACATTTTTGTGAGAAAGGCGTAAAAACGAATGTAGTTGTGTATCAAAATACAGTCCTCAAGAACCTTGTGGAACCTGTTTCTCATACCATGTTTAATAACAGGCACTGGGTATTCCAACAAGATTCTGCGCCAGCTCATAGAGCGAAAAGCACACAAGACTGGCTGGCGGCGCGTGAAATCGACTTCATCCGGCACGAAGACTGGCCCTCCTCCAATCCAGATTTGAGTCCGTTAGATTACAAGATATGGCAACACTTGGAGGAAAAGGCCTGCTCAAAGCCTCATCCTGATTTGGAGTCACTCAAGGCATCCTTGATTAAGGCAGCCGCCGATATTGACATGGACCTCGTTCGTGCTGCGATAGACGACTGGCCGCGCAGAATAAAGGCCTGTATTCAAAATCGCGGGGGTCATTTTGAATAAACTTTATTACCATAAGAATTTATGTTTTATTAATTTCATTTTGCTATATAAATGTTTACATCAATAATAAACATGTCTAAATTATTTCATATTGCACATGTGACAGAACTTATGACCTGACTATGTATATTAATGGCTTATGATCTGTTTGTATAATGAATTTTCGTCCATACAAATAGGGGCGAAAGTGCTTTGTTGCCCACACAATCGCTAAGAGTTCCTTTTCTATTGTAGGGTAATTCAACTCCGCTTTGTTTAGATTTCTGCTTGCAAACGCGATCGGTCGCTTATTCTGATTGCATAAAACTGCTCCTATGGAATAGTCTCACTAGTCTCAATAGTCACTCTTAGTAACACTGTATTGACCCACGTTAAATGCAGTGTATTGTCTACTTTCTAGGTCAAGATCACATTGATAATAGCTATTTGATAAATCCAACGTCGTAAAGTAAAGAGAGCCTGAAAGAGAATCTAGTATCTCTGTGATGTTGGGCAAGGGAAATTTATCATCGTGTATACTGTTATTCAGTTTTCGGTAGTCTATGACTAACCGCCATTTTTTATTACCTGAACTATCTTTTTTTTTGGGGACCAATAATATCGGACTCGACCACTCACTTTTGCAAGGTTCGATAATGCCATCTTTCAACAAATTACTTAACTGATTATTTAATTCCGTCTTCTGTGAATAGGGCAATCTATCAGGCTTGTTGTACACTGGGTCTAAGTTGGGTTTTACCGTGATGCGATGTTTATAAACATCCGTGGTGGTTAGTTTGTCGCCTGGGAGTAAAAATATATCGGAATATTTGGCACATATAATTTCAATAGTTTTCAGCTCCTCGCTATTTAAATGTTTCAACTGTATCAAATCACATAATTTTTTTACACGACTTGAACTTGATTTGTCACAAGTATCAAAGGTACAAATATGGTATTCGCTAATTTTATATAAATTCGGTGATATTTCATTTAACTGTACTTCATGCTCATTTATGTTTAGAATTAAAATAGGTATCATTCCGTCATAAGGTTTCACTAATGTACTAGCGACAAAAATTCCTTCGCGTAATTCTGTTGCGCCAACTAGGCATTCCTCGGTCATATCTGTTTTCAAGTAGTGAATCGACTCTGATCTTGGTGGTAAAAGATAAGCATGATTTTTTTTTGCTATTTATTGGCAAGGTAATACTGATTCCTAATTTATTACATAACGAGACATTATTTGTTTTGAGATTTACAATTACAAAATGTTTTTTAAGAAAATCTTGTCCCAGTATACCATCAAACGGTAGTGACTCAAATACATAAAATTTGTTTTCATAGAATTCATCCGAAGATCCATGTAGCCTATTTAACTTTATATAAATGTATCCAATTGCCTCAACTTTACCTCCTAAACCGTTTATGTAACGGCTCTCTTTATGGATAGGCACCTTTAAATGCGATACATGTTTATATTCGATAGCAGAAACGGATGCTCCCGTGTCTACTAAAAATGGGTGGTGATTCTGTTCAACCTGTAATTCGATGCAACACGTGCCTTCAGTTGCACAAATGAACTCTCCTTTAGTCCCGAAAAAACTGAAGCTGTTCTTGTTGTACAGTGCAGTCAGTTTCATTTTCCGTTTCATTTAAATTGATGTTATCGCTGATAGTATTTATCTGTTCATTACGACCTTGTCCTCGATTGTCATAATAATTTGGGTACTTACCTCTGTAGGTTGATGACTGACCTCGACCATAGTGCTGGTACTGCTGCTGATATCCACCGCGGCCTCGGTAGAATGTAGAGGACTCGCCGCGATGGGACGGGTGACCCCGACCAGTTTGATTGTAGTTACTGTAGTGACCTCTGAAACTTGTATTACCTCTGTTTATCGTCATTATATTACCTGACGTTGATGGACTTACTAACTCTTCATCGATCGCTGCTTGGATTGCATCTTTCAATGAGTCAAAATTTCGAGCTGCTATAATAGTACCAAGTCTTTTATAACGTAACCCATCGGCAATACGCTTTATTGCCTGTTTTTCATTCAAAATACAAAATACAAAAATACAAAAAGCTTTATTCACCAACAAACTTAATTTTAGATTACAAGTTGATTAGGGCTTCCTTTTAAGTAAAAAATACCTGTACCAGGAAGCCCCGCTCTTCCATATCTGGGTAACATTATGTTAAGCATGTGGATAGCAATCCATACATCTTTTGATTTTGAGTAGGTAAAGTTAATTTTAATTTATATCTAAGTTTATATAAGTTTGACTTCAATGCGACGTAATAAAATTAAAAGAATTTGTTGAAACTGCTCAGGTACCTACATTGATGTAACAAAATTAGTAGATGTTGAAACTACTTAGGTACCTACATTGTTATTCAAATAAAAATAAAAATATAAAATAATGTAAATATTCTAGGCTATTCACTTTCATCTTTGTGTGTTAGTGTGAGGAAGGTTGTGAGTGTGTGTGTGTGTGTGTGTGTGTGTGTGTGTGTGTGTGTGTGTGTGTGTGTGTGTGTGTGAGAGAGAGAGAGAGAGAGAGGGCGTGTATGTGTTGGGTAGGGGTGTGAGTGTGTGGATATGGCTGTCTGAGGGTGTGGATTTGTAGTGTGTACATACACATGTACAAATTTGGGTTGCCACTTTAAGAGTTGATTTCTCATTTTGTTTTATTTCTGATTAGAACTTCTGTTTCATCATAATTTTTTTCCATTAGCCAATCAGTTATTAGTTTTTTACAGTGATAGAATGTCATCGGAAATATGTTAAGTTCTTTATTTGCCAAGTTGTATAGTAGCGATGATTGGTTTTTATACTGCCTGTAGGCGTATTCTGTGCTCACTATGTGTGCAGGGGCTACATTGTGTTTTCTTCTTTTATTTGTTAAATTAGGATCAAATTCCAGCTTTCTGTGTAGTTTCATTATAATGTTAAGTATATAAAGCTTCCTTACTGTCAGTTCCTTACAGGATTGATAGAGTTCGTTTGTGGGAAATAAGCGAGATTTGAAGTACATGATTTTTAGAAGTGATCTCTGGGCTCTTTCTATATCTATAAATTTTGTTTTAATGGCACCTCCCCAGACAGGAATACAATATATTATCACGGATTGAACTAGAGAGACATAAATTTTACTTAGAATCTGTTTTGTAGCAATGTGTCGTAGTATTTTAAAAACCCAGGTTAGCTTGCGTATTCTACCTATAATAAGATCTATGTGTAACTTCCAGGTCAATGTTTGGTCAAGTATAACACCAAGATATTTTATGTGTGACACTTTGTTTATCACAGGGCAAGAGCATAAGAAGTCGTCGTTCAGACAGTTTGTGGACTCATGAATTTTTATATAAAAGTCAGTTTCAGGTTGAGTTTTGACAGTTGTTGTAAAGCAGATATAATTTGTTTTAGAGGAATTTAACGTGAGGAGGTTACGCTTTAACCAGTTACCTATTCTAGAAAGACCAGTTTCTGTCATCTCCTTGACCTCACTCCAGGAGCTTCCTGTGAAAACAATAGCTGTGTCGTCTGCGTAAGTGAATATCTGGCCATTATTTACTTTCATGTTACACAAATCGTTAATATATATTAGAAAGAGTGTCGGGCCCAGGACACTTCCTTGTGGCACACCATAGGATATAGAAGTCTCCTCACTAATATAAGGGCCTATTTTAACACGCTGGGTTCTATCATGTAGGTAGCTAGTTAGTAAATCAAGCGGATTACCCCGTATGCCAATATTTTCTAGTTTCTGGACAAGAATGGAGCCTGAGACGGTATCGAAAGCCTTTTTTAAATCCAGAAAGACTGTAAGGCATTTTTTCTGTTTGTCAACATTTTCCACAATAAGTGAGGTCAAAGAGATGACAGCGTCTTCAGTTGATAAACTTTGTCGGAAGTCATACTGCTTCTCAGAGAGGATGTTGTACGCATTTAAATATTTAAGTAGTCTATTATTTATTATTTTTTCTAAAATTTTTGAGATAGATGGCAGGACTGAGATTGGCCGGTAGTTTGTGCAATCGTCTTTGTCACCTTCCTTATACACAGGGGTGATAATCGATTTTTTCAGGACTGTAGGAAACAAACCTTTATCAAAACAAAGATTTACTAGATGGGAGATAATTGGGACAACAAGCCTATTTGCCATGTTGAGGAATTTGACCGTAATACCATCCCACCCCGGGGCACTATCAGCTTTAAGGCTCACAAGAACGGAGTGCACTTCACTTGGATCTGTTTCAAGAAGTACAAAAGATTGCAGTTGAGGGTCAGGTAAGATCTGTTCGTTGTTTATAGCCCTGCTTTGAATGTCCTCAGCCAGATTCCTTCCTATATCTGCAAAGTATTTATTCGTAAGGTTGATTGACAAATCAGGAGATGAATGAGAGTTTAGCAAGCTTGTATTTTGGGTTTTTTTTTGTTTGAATTTTGTCATGTTGTTTATAGTATTCCACATAGATTTTGGGTTTTTTGTAGATTTATCTAGTAATTCTCTGTCGTATCTGCGTTTTAATTTCTTTATTAGATTATTACAAAAATTTCGGTATCTTCTGAACGTTATCCTCAGAATTTCATTATCAGGGTCAGAACTTAATTTACGCTGCATTTTGTTTCTATTTCTGATGCATCTTAGTATGCCTTGAGATATCCAGGGTTTAATTGTTCTTTTGCTTTTAGGAATATGGATTTGCTTTGTATTTTCTTGAAGAGACTCAGTTAGTTTTTCTATAAGTTTAGTTGCCACGATATTAGGATCCTTTTGTAGAATTAGGTCCGAAAGACCTTTGCTCTCAAGACTTGTGAGTGCATTTTCGTATGTAATGACTGTTTTCCATTTTTTTACAGTTTTGGTACTGTTTGATAGTTTTAGCAGAGTTAACAAGTGATCTGTGACAGAAGTATTTAAAACTGCGATAAAAGCTGACTTAGAAACCCTGTCTATTTTCAAAATAAAATGATCCAGGCAGTTTTCTTCTCTAGTAGGGAAATAATGGCCGGGTAATAGTCCATGATTAATTAATGTGTCTAAGTAGCTTAGTCTATTTTTCTTGTCTTGAGATCGTTCATTTAGTTTAGGAATAATATTAATATTTATATCGCCAGCTATTACAATATTTTTATGGGCCTCAATTGAGTCTAGGTGTTTGCTAAGGGAGTCTAAAAATGACTCAGCATCTTCGTTCGAAGGTGAACGGTAAATTCCCAAGATAACGATATTATTCAAATTTATTTGCAAGCATGACGCCCCAGCAAGAGTTATTTCCACAACATTAACTGCATGGTTATTTTTGACATATACTACAACCCCATCATTTTGGTTCAGTTGATTGGTCGTAGAAAAAGCCATGTAATTATGGATATCGGGTACGGTTTTGTTTGGGTTAAGTCTACATTCTGTAAGGATCATAATATCTATTTCAACATTGAGGTCTGTTATAGTTATTTGCAAATCTTCAAGATTACTATAGATGCTTCTTATGTTTTGTTGGATAATAGTTAAATCGGTGTTTTGGAAACGCTCCACAGAACGTAAGTCATCTGAAGTGCATTGAATTGCATGTGCAGTTTCAGCGTCATCTATATCTTTTATAATGTCTAGGGGATTAAGCATTATAAGCTATGTTAATTCTGTGATTCGTTTCCGTGTAGTATGTGTGAAGCTTGAAATTGGAGTACCATTTCAAAATTTTGTTTTTAAATTTATTATAATATATTCATTCTATTTTGTATCTATGAGTGGCGTGTTTGGGGAGAGAGTCGGTGTGTATTTGAGTTAGGTGTGTGTTGTGTGTGTACACGATATATTTGATTGTGGATGTGTGATTTTTTAAAGTGAGTATGTTGTGTGAATGAATTAATGAAAGTAACAAACTGTGATAACAGTAAAATACAGTGCAGATAGAATCTGACTTACAAGAGTTTCGTAGTCATTTTTCCTGTAGTAAACTATGTACTTGAGCTTCACTGTAAATTCTTATCTTAGGGGATGTTTCGTTCCTTCTAACGTATACTCGACCAAATGCAGTCCAGCAAAACTTGTAGGCTTTCGACTTAGCGAGGTCCCTTGCCAAGAAGTGGAGACGGGCACCTTTTGCAGTGAGCTGCTCTGATACAAAGATAGGGGTGTCCTCATTTTTAGTGAAACCTAGGTGTTTGGCACATAACTTTTCTTTGCGCTTAGTGTTGTAGGCCTTGCACATTCTGAGGATATTGGTCCTTGTTATGGTTGAGCACGTCTCAACTATTATAGGCGAGTTTTTTAGCTCATTTTTGCCGTTGACTCTATAAATATCCCGAATATCAGAGTCATCGATTTTACAGTCTATGTTTGTGGACAAGCAAGTCATCATTTTGATCAGATCTTCCTGTGTCTCATTAGAAGATTTTGGAACGTTTTTGATCTCGATGCTCGTTTTGCGACTACCTCTTTGTAGGTCTTCTACTTTATTTTCTAGAAATGTTATTTGTTCCCTATCCTTCTTAGCTTGCACTTCTAGTTCCTCAATTTTTTTCCTGTATTCTTCATTTTGGTCTGTGATGAAGGCTATAGCGGTTTCAATATTTGCATTTGATTGCTGGATCTCTTTCAATGTTTGGCGGAATTCTCGACCTTGTATCGCTATCATCTCTTTCATTTCCTGCTTGAAAGTAATTAGTTGGCAACTAATATCCGTCTGCTGGTCGCTTTCCTCTTTATCATTGAACACAGGGCTGTCTTGTTGTTGCTGTTCAGCCGGCGGTTGTATCTGTGACTTTCCAATGGGAGTGTCATCATTGCGTCTACGGCGAGAAACATTACGACAACCATTGCATTGCCATGATCTTTTATCTTTGTCCGAAAGATCTTTAAATTGAGCTTTTGTTATCTGGAGGCAGTGATAGTGAGACTGGCTCTGACATTCCCTGCAGACTAGTAGCTCAGTAGACAACACGACTTTCTTACAGTTGAAGCACGGCATGATTATTATACTTAGCGCAAATATTGGATTGGATTTTCGATTTCTTTACGCGTATTCAGGCGAAACCGTAGGAGGTAGCAACACTGGCCGACGAAGCTACCACGGTCACACTCCGAGCGCTGAGAAAGTACCAGGAGCGCAGTGTAAGCAAGAAGCTGCCACTAACCGGTATCCGCACTGGTTCTCCTCAGGGCGGGGCAAAATGGGCCACGCGCAGGTGGATGTGTCCGCTGCTGCTGGAGGCGGGTCGAAGGGGCGGGGCAAGATGATCCGCTGGGTTGCGCCAGCGCCGGTGGGGCGGAGCACAACGTGACGTCAAGTGAAGGCTCCTTACTGCTTATGCACTCCTATTATTTTGTATGTTTTTAATTTTGTAATTTACTGTTTTAACTTTAAATTAAATTAAGTAATATCTTTGAAAAACGTCTGCTCGTGTTGAGATCCGGGGGGAAGAGGCTGTAAGACTTTCAGATTTTCTGGATTCCCATCTGCCTGGGCAATGGTGAGGTCCATAAATACTTCTATTATCTCTTTACCGAACTCATTGACGGATTTTTGTTCCTAGCACATATTTTGTAACTTATTTTGCAATGCTACGGGGCTCTTTTTTGGTAAAAGAATCGATCGCATATCCGTTACCGATTCTCCTACGGAACCATAATTAGCCTTCAACTTCAATTTTGCCACTTGACTGAGCCTATTTTTTAAAACGAAATTTATCAAATTAGTTTTACACTGCTGAGCATTTAAAATAGAATCGTAATATTCCACTCCGTCTATAAGTTGTTTTGTAATCTAAACATCGTTATTCATAACTGGCAACAAACTTAAAGCAGTTTTTAAATCGAACTCCATTTTGGACACTTTTTGATAACTTGATGTTGATCCAAACGTACTATCCCTTGTATATGTTTTATTACAAAATTCGCTTATGTATTTATATGACTCTTTCATCTTTTCACAATAAGAGTTAACCAATAACAAACTCTCTCCAGTTATTTTTTTACTCTTTACTTGTTCACTCAAGTCCGTAATTAATTCATTGTATCGCTCATTTATAATATTTGCTTCTTTTAACTTTTCTGTCAAACGTTCTTTAGTCCTTTTATCATAACTTAACTTCACTAAATTTTCTTTTATTGACTTTAACGTTTCTTGTATATCGCTGAGCTCTTCGGCCATAATTCCATTTTTATAAAATTATTATAAAATTAATCTAGAGAAACAATGTTATATTATTAAAATGATTACCATACCTTCATTAGCGAATTTCTAAATGAACGCTACCTACGTTTTCGCACTTCACTATATTCACTATCACTTTAGCACTAGCCGCTCATCGCCTTCATCGGTAGCTCATCTCCTGCGTTGTGACCGCACGTAGAACACGAAGATGCCGCTGCATTTGCTCGTGACCGTGAAAAAGATCGCCTAAGGGTTTGGCGAATGATCTGGTTATTGATCCAATTGTGGTGGCACTTCCTGTAGCACTTGTAGGCAAGAACGACAGCCAATATGAGCAGGAGCCCGAGGATAACCATCATCACAGAGCTGATCGCCGAAAGGTGGAACTGAAGTTGTTCAGTAGTGGCAGAATTTCCAACGCCATTCTGATTAATAAAAACTTCTTCTCTTTTCTCTTGTCTCGAGTTGCACATTTTGGTGAAGCCGTCAGTAGTTAATTACACGAATAAATGAGTAAGTAATTGTCCTTTATGCTGCGCGAACGCGTCTAGGTATTTCGTTGAGCGCGGCCCATGATCAGTAAATGGCTAAGGTCGCCATGTAAGGACGGGTGTTGAGTTGATTGAAACGATACGGCTGCTGTACTCAGATTTATTAATAATATTTTGGTTATATAGACATGATTACACACGTTGTTAACTATAGATCTTACATACTACACATACACTACTACATGCTCAAGATGATAAATTTTACGAAACAAAAAATAAATATTTAAATTATGATTAATCTAAATAAATATTGATTCATAGGATATACTTGAAGATTTATAATATCAATTTAATCCAGCATAATATAATATCCAGGATAATGCAAATTGGTTCTTTTAATTATTTACAACATTTCTCTGCTAAAACCGAGCAAATTCAGTAGATTTCCCATTCCATCCAGCGATAGTTCTAATGGTGTCAATATTCACACCCTTTTTATGCGCCCTGGACGTGACAGCGTGACTTGTCGAGTGGGTAGTAAAATCTGTGTGTCAATCCCGCTTTCACCCGCTTTTACCTATTGTTTGAGACGTCACTGCCTAGTAAAGTCTCTTTAAACTTATAAATAGTGTATTGATATTTCCTTATTGGAATAAACAGTTAGCAATTGACCGCTGTCTTTCACTGACGTAACACTGGCGACGATTGTTTTTTTTTTTTGTGTTTTCCGTGCAAATTGTTATTGCAAGCGGACGTGACTACGAGATACTTGTTGTAAACAGTAAGTGTTGTAAAATATGCCTCTAGGTAAAATTGAGCCTTTCGATCTACAATCGAAACAATGGACTGCGTATGTGCGCCGCGTGAAGCAATTCATGTTGTTGAACGAGATAAAAGATAACCTCAAAGTGGCTACATTGATTACTGTAGTTGGGGAACCTACGTATAATTTTATGTGTGACCTTTGTGCACCGGTAAATCCTGAAGACAAAATATTTGACTCGTTGGTACAGATCGTATCAAATCATTTAGAACCTCAACGTTTGGTGATGGCAGAGCGACATGTGTTTAGATTGCGAAGACAGAAGTTCGGCAAATGTCTGACGGATTACCTACAAAGTCTCAAACATTTGGCGACCTTTTGCAAGTTCGGATTGACCTTAGAAGAGAATTTACGGGATCAATTTGTCTCAGGGTTAGTCAGCGATGACATAAGGTCACGGCCGCAGAGAAGGACATAACTTATAAGAAAGCGGTGGAATTGGCTATGGCATTGGAGGCTGCAGAGAAGCATTCGGTGGTGAGAGCTGCAGATGTCGCGGCGAGCGGAGGCAGCGGGTGCTCCATGTCGGGCACGGGCGCGGGTGCCGCCACGGCTGGTGGGGCGGGCGCTACTCCGGGCTTTTGTAGCGGCTACGAGGTGGGCGAAGATTTAAATGTGGTGAGCGGGGCGCGTTCACGAGCGCCGGCTTGTTGGAGATGCGGTAAACCTCATCATCCGGATATGTGCAGGTTCAAAAGATATAGTTGTAATAAGTGTTCACGTAAAGGGCACATAAAAAGTATGTGTAAAAATGGGCAATCTAATATTAATAACAGTGGTTACAGCGGTAACAGTGGTTACAACGGTTCTCGACATAATTTTATGGAGGAGGACAATGATAGCGATTTTTTCAACATACGGGTCATGGCTTTACGGATACGGCTTGTTGGTTGGAGTTTCAAATTTCCTCGTAACTTGAAAACGGAGCGTTTCCTGGCACCAAGTCATACTACCTTTTTTGCTTCCTAGAACCTACCCAATCTATTGCCATCAAAAAACATGGATGTTAAAATGTTTTTATTTTTTATTTTTTAGTGTTTTATTTGACTTTTCTTCCTCACCTATAGTTTTTTGCATGGGTTTCACTAACTTTTTTGCTGCCTAGAACCTACTCAATCTATTTCCGTCAAAAAACATGGATGTTGAAATGTTTTTTTTTTTTATAACAATTGAACAAAAAGGCTTTGGCGATTGTTTATGGCATAACAAAACATCACCAATATTTGTTTGGTATGCACTTCACATTGAGGACTGACCACAAACCACTCACGTTCATTTTTGGTCCAAAGGGTGGCATACCACATACAGCAGCAAGTAGGCTGCAGCGTTGGGCGGCAAAGTTGGCTGCAAACGACTACGCGATTGAATATGTCAGTTCAAAGGATAACGTTAGCGCTGATGCTCTTTCGCTTTTACCGTTAGAGAGGAAGAAAAATGGAATAGACACGGACACTCAATGTCATTATCTGATGTATTTTGAGGAAACGCCAGTTAGTTATAAAGACATAGCTTGTCAAACGAATAATGACCCGCTATGTAAAATCTACGGCTATATTATGTTCGGTTGGCCGAATGTACACTATGAAAGGGAAAACCTTTTCACTTCAGACGTGAAAATTTATATTCCGAGCATCGATGCATTCTGTATAAATATCGTGTAGTTATACCCACAAAGCTTCAGAAGTTGATACTAAATTAAATTCACGAGGGTCATTTAGGTATTGTAAAAATGAAATCAATCGATCGTTATTATGTTTACTGGCTTCACTGGATAATGATATTGAGGAGTTGTGTCGAGATTGTACCGCGTGTCGCAGCGTGCGCGACGCACCCCCCGGCACGCCGCGCTGCATCCCTGGGAGTTCCCCGCCGGGCCTTGGCAGACGCTGCATTTGGATTTTGCACAATTTCAGAATAGATACTATTTAGTGATCTTGGATGCTCACGCGAAATGGCTGGAAGTTGAGGAAGTTAAAGCTACTTCAGTTAATGAGACAACAAGAGTATTAAGAAATATATTCGCGAAATTTGGATTACCATTAAATTTAGTTTCGGATAATGCCCCCTTTTCAAAGCAGTGAGTTTAAAGAGTACTATTCAAAGAACGCTATTGAGCGCACTACTAGTACTACATACAGACCCCAGGGAAACGGTGCGGCGGAGTACTCTGTTAAAATGGTTAAAAAATGGTGATTTAGGGTACCGAGTTAGGAATGGCTTTGTGTCGATTTTTATTACAATATAGAAATTGTAATCATTCAACTACTGGAGTGGCTCTGGCTCAGGCCCTCATAGGTAGGCGACCCAAGTTCCTCGTCAGCCCAATGAGTTTCAGCAATACCGGCCCATATCTCCACCCAAAGGCAGCCAGGGTTTTGACGCCACCCAGCACCCCCACCACAGGCCAGTCTACTCAGCGCGTCATTTTACCGATACCTCGATGCCCTGCCCATACTGCAGAGCTCAGGGACACAAAGTGATCGCATACCCGCAATATAAGAATAAGCTTGTTAAAGACAGCTGGAAGTTCGACCATGCACGAAATCTCTGCGGCGTTGTTTGGGCCCTCACTTTCCAAGTGAATGCAGGTCAACACGGGCCTGCAAGGAATGTGAGAAAAATAGCAACCACACTTCTCTGCACCGCGACACTTACTCACCTAAACAATCATCACTCATCACTATCATCCATTCACGTTCTTGTCCAGCACACACAGGCTCACCTCGCCCAACAAAACACGATTGGATGTTTTACCTATCAACACCTTGAACACATAGGATACCACAGCTACTTCCCTCTAACCTGGAGTTCATTATATCCTTCCATACCCCATATAAAAAGAGTAGTATATTTCAATTTAGATGGTAATAGTAATAAGATAATATTGGCCAATCTACTATCCATAAGCACATTTACACATACACGCTACATAGAAGTAAAACATCCATTATGGAGTGGATGACAGCGTGAAGAAACATTACCTTTCTCTTTAGAATTATAGGTAGTATGTATAAATTTATTAATATATAGTAAATGTAGCCACTTAATGTCCCCACAGAGTGGCATAGACCTTTACTCGGTAACGAGTAAGATTAAGCCATACTCCACCTCGCTGGCTCAGTGCAGGTTGATGGAGCGTTTTACGACCACTACCACGTAGCGATAGTAACCGGGGCCTACAGCTTAACGTGTCATCCGAAATACTGAACGTCCGATAATGTTCTTAAGGTAACTAAATTATCTAATTAGTACATGGTCAGGTTTCGAACCTGCATCTCCTGTGTGAGAAGCAAGCGTGAACCGTGATCTAATATCACGGAACTCATTAGTTTAAAAATATAGTAGTAGGCACTCGTACATATAGTTTATATTGTTTAATTTTATTTATTTAGGTAGATAAATTATATTGTTGTACACATGGTCTACCCCTCCTCAGCAATCCATGTTTCTCATTCTAATTGGTTTGCTGCTCGCCTTTGTACATTCTTTTATGTAAAGCTGGTTGCCTTTATAATTATTATTTGTGTGCAATGAAGAAATTATGAATTTTGACAATAACTTCGGCACCACCTATAATTATCTTTCTGAGTTCTTTCAACATAGTTGCAAAGGGTGCAAATGCATAAAATTAACAATGCTTCCAGTCTACCGTGAACGTATAAATCGTACAAGCCCCCGATCTCTTTGCGAATATACGTAACGATGATATTTATTCACGATCTAAAAAAGTGGATCTCTGGAATGATAACTTACAAGTTACCTTTGTAAAGGCCTCATCACTCAGTTCCCACTCGATACGGGTTGTTGTTCCTAGATTCCGCATCTACTACTTCAATTTCCTGTCAGCTGATATAGGAAGTCAACACAAATATCCTACGACCTTCACATAATTGCCAGAAGTTCCTGGAGATGAAGTTGAGGTGCGGAAATGTCACGCCACCCATACAATTTATATAGCAGTTGTCTTGCTGTTGTGTTCTCTATTCTTTATAGAATTTGGCAATCATGGAGGTTCTTAGCGAAGACCTGAAGACCAGAGTAAGCTGCTTTTAATTCATGATAATAAATGTGCTCCTTTCTTACCTCATCAGACTATCAGCCACTGGCGGTCTCGCCCGTCAGGCGTGACCTCCACTAAAGGAGAACGTGTCTTTAACTCTTATTCCAATTTTCGCACTTTTTACGAAGATATTCGTTACTTTCTTAATGAAAACAAAATTAGCACACGAAATTTGTGGCGAACGGCGGCGCACTAGAACCCGAATGATTAATTGGATGAGTGAGGGCAGCGACAAGGCACTCTCGTCGAAAAGGTTTTTCGGTTTACTGTGGTGCATGAATGGCGAGTCAGTATTTCTACTCTCGAAGGTCAAAGTTGCAATATAATTAAGTAATAAACCACAATCCCTTAAAACAGAATGCAAGAAAAATTAAAATAATCCAAATAGTTTCAGCGTCATTTAGGTTTTAAAAAAAATTGTGGACACGCCACCAAAATTTAAATAACACCAAAAATTAAGTGATGCTAATATGGCTGTTTTTATAAGAAGTCACAATAACACACTGCCACACAATACCAATCAAACTTAAATCTTGTACCCAAGGCCCAAACACAGAAACACCAAAATTTCAATATTTTTCCAAAAGCCGTGATATAGACGAACTATTTTTTTTTGGAAAACAAGTACAATGTCATATGTCCGTCTTATTAACGTAAGGGCTCTTATTTGAATTAATCGAGTGTTGGGGTATTCGATCAGCATTATTCGTTAGTGAAACATTTATTTTAATGAGTCACCAAACTCCTCCAAAATTTCTGTTTACGCGCGGACGCAACTTTCAACAAGATGTTGGATTGGTTAGGAATCCAAATATAAGAACCTCATCATACCATCTTTACTTTGACGATCTGCAGATATACGGTCATTCCCCCCTCCCCCCCCTCTGTGATATGACACCAGCTGTAAAATGAATGAAATAATGAATGGTGCTTCTCCAGCCAGGGCTTAAAACCTGTTCCGGTCTTTCACTTGTTATTTTTTTTTCTTTTGCTTTGTCGTGGCGGTCCTGGGTGTAGGTCCATCTTCCTGTGTGAATTCTCTTTGGAGTCCGTTTTTGGATTTTTGTAGATGTTAGATAATGAAGATATATATTTGTTAAAGTCAGTTCCTCTCCAATATTATTGTTCATGAAAACATGCTTACAAGTAGGTTCATTTCAAATGAATAAAATGTAAAATTCCAAATTCCAAATTCCAAAAGTCTTTATTACTGTAGATATTTACATATACATAGCAATCGTCATTTTTTGCCACTTCTCTACATTGGACCACTGTGGGAGAAGAAGGGCGTAGAAACTCCCACAGATTTATTTTTAGATCTCTTTTTAAAAATTGTTTATGCTTAACTAATACAAAATATAATATTTAGTCATTATCATAATTAATAAGCAGGAATAAATAATTACAAAATTATTAACAGCAAGGTCTGTGTTGAGCCAGATTAACCCCATACAGACCCATCATTTAAGTAATCTTTTACATTGTAATATCCCTTTTTCGACAAAGTCGCTTTAACATGGATTTTAAATTGCTCAAATGGCAATTTCAAGATCTCCAGAGGTATCTTGTTGTAGTAGAGAATGCATTGACCCTTGAAAGAATTGCTAACCTTCGCGAGTCTAAACCGGGGCGCAAGTAGTCTGTGATTATTTCTTAGGTTAAAATTACAGATATCGCTAAGTTTGGGAAATTTTGTAAGGTTCTTGCGTACATACATTATATTTTCGAAAATAAATTGACTAGCTACAGTTCTTTAAAAAGCTGTCTTAAGGAGTTTGTGCGTTTTAAATTATAAATTGCTCGAATAGCTCTTTTCTGTAAAATAAAAATAGTTCGAATATCCGCTGCTTTCCCCCACAACAAGATACCATAGGTTAGAAAACAATAATTTAGGTAACTTAATTGTTTTAAATAGGTATGTGTTATTTATTTTAACATGAATATTGATTATCGAATAATATTATTTTTATTGATGAACTAGGTACTAATAAATAGTTATTATGATGAATTTCATTCTTTTAGTATAAATGCACATACTGAATTATTGTATATTGAATAATATGCAGATAAATGGAAAATGGGTATTTTTATTACAAAAGAATTTTACAATTGTTTTACTTTTAAGTATTATTTGATTAATTTTTTCCCCGATTTAAAGTATCGATTACTAAATATTAGGGTCGGATATATACGAAGCCTTACAAACAACCTTAATAAATACTCCACAGGGAAGCACGGACATGGCAATGTAGGTAATATAATTTCTTGTAGTAATTTCAATATTTCATTTCCAGGATTTCCTTGTAAATATTGTTTAAAAATATTTTGTAAATACTGACTCTAATTTTTTAACATACTCATTCATTTCATTAGAGGGCAGTTTAAGATTTCCATAAAATGATTTCTATGCGGTTAAGAAGGTGGTACTAGCAGTCAGCTCGAAAGCGGTAGGCGACGATAAAGTCTGCCTTAAAATGATTCACACAATTCTGGATGAACTACTGCCAGCTATTACACATGTAATAAATTTTTCACATATCAAATGGAGTCTTCCCCTCCATATGGAAAAAAGCATTAGTCATCCCGTTACCTAAAACATCCATTCCCACCTCTTTTAAAGAGTATCGTCCTATTTCAATCCTACCCATTATTTCCAAACTCCTTGAATCCATTATCCATACCCAGCTCTCTAATTACTTTCAATCAAACAATCTGCTGAGCATGTACCAGTCAGTTTTGAGACCGTGTCAAGGTACTGTCACGGCTCTGCTGAAAGTTACAGATGACATCCAGCTACCGGACAGAGAACAGCTTTCCGTGATGGCTTTACTTGACTTTAGTAGTGCTTTCAACTGCGTAGATTTCGACATTCTCATTGAGCTTCTAAGATCCCTGAACATCTCCCCCTTCTCTGCCAGCTGGTTCGACTCTTATTTGAGGGATCGGCAACAGCGTATCAGGTCGGATGAGACATCCACTGAATGGTGTGACCTCTTTGCAGGCGTCCCTCAAGGTGGTATTCTCTCTCCTCTTCTATTCTCGATTTTTATTAACTCCATCTCAGACATCCTGTCTTCCTCATATCATCTTCACGCTGATGATCTCCAGGTTTGTCGCCACTTCTCTCCTAACGATCTAAATTCTGCTGTGCAGGCACTCAATGCTGATCTTGTAGTTATAAGAAGTTGGGCTTCGTCCTTCGGACTCCTGGTTAACCCGAGTATGTCCCAGGCCATCATTATAGGTACCCGACATTCTCTTAACTTATTGCAGCAACAGCCCATTCCACCTATCACTTTTAATGCTACCACAATCTTATATAGCGATAAAGCTAAAAACCTGGGTCTTATCTTCGACAACCAGCTATCCTGGCCATCACCTGTCATTGAGGTCAGTCGCCGAGCATTTTCTACTTTTCACTCACTCAGGAGACTTCAGTTCTTTTTGCCTCGACAGACCAAAATAAGTCTCGCCCAGTCTCTTCTTCTACCCCTCATCGATCATGCTGATGTTTGCTAGGTCAGTGCTAATAAAGAACTACTGAACGAACTCGAACGTCTTCAAAATCTCGGGATTCGGTTTATCTTCGCGCTGCGCAAATACGACCATGTTTCACAACATCGCAAGGAGTTGAAGTGGCTGCCAATCCGTCTTCGCCGGGATTCTCACATCCTCTATTTCCTCTACAACATTTTACGGAATCCACGCTATCCAACCTTGCTACGAGACGGTTATCAATTTCTTTCTTCCAGCAGGCCTCGGAGAACTTGTGCTATTTCCATGCTCACTACTCCACAGCATAACGCCGTGGCCTATGAGCACGGGTTTAGACTTCGAGCTATTCGGTTGTGGAATGCACTCCCCTGGGGGACACTACCATCAGGGACAGTCCAACTGTGAATATATTTAAAAGTCGTGTGAAGAAGCATTACCTCTCCCTTTAGAGTTATAGGTATTATGCATGTAAGTATTTATTAGTATATATAGTTTATTATAAGTATTTAGTATATTATCATAGTAATTATATTATGTATTTTATTTATTGTAAGTACTTGTTTATTTCCTTATATTGTTGTACGCATAGGTCTTCCTTTGCTCAGCAATCAACCTTTGCCATCTCATCCTGGTTTGCTGGAAGAAATCTCTTATTAGAGATAAGCTCGCCTTTTTACAATATTTTCACGTAACTATTGTTTTTTTATAAGTTTTGTGTGCAATAAAGAAAATATGAATATGAAATATGAATGAATGATTTACCTTTATTATAAGCTTTGTAGTCAGAAAACCTCGTATGGTCTAAATTTAGTGAAGAATCAAGCATTCCGCACATTTCTTTACAACTTCAGTGCTTTTATAACATGAAGTACTGAAATCCCTCCGACTTTAATTCTTTGAATAGTTGTAACACGGATTGATGATTTGACGACCCGAATAGCCGAGTCGGCAGTGACCCTGCCTACGAAGCCAAGGGTCCCGGGTTCGAGTCCCGGTGGGGGCAAATATTTGTTTGATGAGAACGGATGTTTGTACCCTAGTCATGGTTGTTTATCTATCTAAGTATAATATTTATCTATATAAGTATGTGTATCGTTGTCTAGTACCCAAGATACAGGGAATCCTAGTTTGGGGCTAGATCAATGTGTGTAAATAGTGTCCAAGGTATTATTATTATTATTATTATTATTATTATTAATGGTTATTTGGAAATCATACAATGTTTTTATCAGATTAGATGTTTTTATTAGATTATGCAATGTCTTTTTGGGTTTTACGATTTAAGGACTTGATAGTTGCAAACATGTATTGAGCATCTTATAAAACTAATTTTTGTTCTGTAGACATTCTAAAAGCACTCTGGAACTTTTTGGTAGATTTAATTTTTGAAGGATTTAGCACATCAAATAAGTCATCCATTATTTTAATAAATTCTGCTATTCCTCTAGCCTCCTTGGCGATTACACAAAAATCAATATATGTCTGAAGCGCAGCGGATACCGTGTTGCTAAATATCTGAGCAGCATATTTCACCCTCATCCTTTGAAAGATGTTTGGTTCTACATGAGCACTTGTTACTTTGGGTATCAATCTTAGGTTCTTGTCTTTTTGGTATTCATGCAGCGTTTTAATGAGATCCCAAGATATGTTGTCTTCTTTTTAATGAAAATCACTCGATAACAAGTTATAACGCACACTTTTCAACAAATGTGGTACATCAAAAATATAGAAGATTTTGTGCTCGTCAACAAAGAAGTATGGCTTATCGACGGTTACGTTTTAATGACTTTCACATATTTGTCAAAATTTGACCCTTGGTCTGTTATAAAGGCTTTCACTTCTTATTTCACACCAAAACGTTTTAGTATAACTTTATTCATCCATGAGTCCAATTCCGCATTATGTTTGCTACTTCCTAGAAGATTGTTTTTGTTTTTTCAAAATTCTTTATTATGGAATAATAAAAGTAAGTACATTTATAGCGTAAACATTACGGATATAGTTTCATTACATAATAAGTTGGACTTTATCAGGCTAGTACACTTACAAAAGCTTTTGGCACGAGTAATTTAGAGTCTATAGTAGCATGATAATTTTAACAGAAATATATACAAACTTACATTTTGCGATACTAATTTGTGACTGAGTATCATTTTACTACAATGTAATAAGGAATATGGTTGCAAGTGGTCGGAACCAGTATAAGAATATTTAATATTGTTGACATTATGTAGGTATTATTATTGAGATCACACATAAAATAAAAATAAAGGTAGTCAAATATCTAACTAGGTATCACTAACATCGTACAGTAAGCGGTGATGGGGTAGTCTGTAAGTGCCATATGAGTCGAAATAAGGGAGATCGCACATTTTTGTTTGACCTATTGATGAGACTAATTTGTTGGAATTGTGCGAGTTCTTTTGGTAGAACTTTTTAGTTACCTTCAGTATATAGTCAGAGACCAGAGGGAGTTTAGCAGGAACGTGTAGTTTCATTAAGTTCGTCAGAAACGGCGATTTTTAATGATTTATTTTGGATGACTTGTAGTAATGAATAATTTGTTTTATATGTGCTGCTCCAAACTGGAACAGTATAGGTGAAGCACGGTCTCAAAAGCGTGGTGTATATTCTGAGCTTAGTGTTCGGGCTTAGGTTGCTATGGCGGCTAAGAATTGGGCTAAGGGCATTTAGAGCTGTCATACCCTTGTTTCGTGTGAGCGAAACATGTTTGGTCCAATTGAGTTTTTTGTCCAGCGTCACCCCAAGGTAACGAACCGACTTGCTCCACAGAATGCTGTGACCTGCAATTTTGAGCGACCGCTTAGGTTCTTGGCGTTGCCTCGAGAAGTAGATAGCTTCTGTTTTGGACTCATTGAGCTTAAGTTTCCACTTATTGAAATAGAAAGAGTTAAAAGAAATAAATAAAATCAATATACTATCAAATAAATCACAATACACCCTACATAATTACTATAAAATAAATAAATATAATACAATAAATACATAGATACACATAAATACTATGAGATAACCACTATTCGGAAGAGAGGTGATGCTGTTTAAATTTTTTCTTGAAAGTGACCAAGGATTTGCAATTCCTAATAGCGCAAAGAAGTGCATTCAACAAACGTATTGCCCTTAACCTAAAAGAGTGCTTATAAGTAAGAGTGTTGTGCTGAGGAATTGACAAAAGTAATAATAATAATAATAATAATAATTCCTTGGACACTATTTACACAAAGTGACACCGTGTGAGATCTCCAAAGTCTATCCCCTGAGAAAAGATACTCAAATCGTTCACGAAGATATGCAGGATAGCGCGGATTTCTCAAAATATTGAAGAGGAAGGAGAGAATGTGCATATCACGACGAAGTCGGATCGGGAGCCAGCCTGATTCCCTACGATATTGGGACACGTTGTCGTACTTACGAAGACCGAAGATAAACCGAATCCCGAGATTTTGGAGTCGCTCGAGTTTGTTCAGTAGATCTTCGTTCGCACTGGCCCAGCAAACATCGGCGTAGTCTATTAAAGGCAGAAGAAGGGTCTGAGCTAGCATGATTTTAGTCTGCCTAGGCAGGAAGAACTGCAAAAGCCGAAGAGAATGAAAGGATGCAAAGACTCGTCTGCTGACCTCACAAACATTGGGCGACCAGGATAATAGATTGTCAAAAACAACGCCAAGATTTTTGGTTTTCTCGCTATGCTTGACAATGGTACCGTCAAATAGAACGGGATCAACGGACTTATTCTGCAACAAATTAAGTAAGTGCCGTGTACATAGTATCATCACCTGAGACTTGTCCGGGTTGACTAATAGCCCATACGAAAGAGCCCATTTCCCGATGTTGTCGAGGTCAGCATTCGAAGCCTCAACAGTCGAAGTCAGATCACACAGGGGAAAATGCCGATAAATTTGAAGGTCATCTGCATAAAGATGATACGAGGAAGACAATACATCCGAGATGGAATGGATGAAAACTGAGAAGAGAAGAGGAGAAAGGATGCCACCCTGCGGAACACCTGTAGAGAGCTTGCACCATTTCGTAGTGACCTCTTCAGACTTGATGCGCTGCTGGCGGTCTCTCAAGTAAGAGTCAAACCAGCGAGCCGAGTGTGAAGAGACGTTGAGTGATTTTAAGATTTCAACAAGTATATCGAAGTAGACACAGTTGAAGCCGCTGCTAAAGTCTAGGAGAGTCAGGACTGTGAGCTGTTTCTTATCCATTTCCAGTTGGATATCGTCAGTTATCTTGAGCAGTGCTGTGGTGATGCTATGCCCCGGCCTAAAACCAGACTGAAAAGGGTTCAGTAAATTTATGGAGGAAAGGTAGGAAGACAGCTCAGTGTGGACAATTGATTCAAGGACTTTGGAAAGGATTGGTAGGTTCTTGTCTGTACCGGCATATCGTTAATGTATAATAAGAATAGATAAGGCCCGAGTATCGAACCCTGTGGTACTCCAGCAGGCATAAATCGAGGGAGGATTTGTACTGTTCACTGATGTGAACAGAGAAGTTACGGTTGGAAAGGTATGACTGAATCATTTTGATCAACGATAAGGGAATATTTAGCATTACTAGTTTGTGAAGCAGACCATCGTGCCACACAGTGTCAAACACTTTCTCGATGTCAAGGAGAAACATTCCTGTTGAGTCTTTGATGTTTAGATGGTGGGAAATGTGCTCAGCCACTCTGGCTGACTGCTGAGTTGTAGAGTGACTACTTCGAAAGCCAAATTGTTAATTTTTTAGAAGATGTTGGGATGCTCGAAGTAATCGAGAGTACAAAGTGGACTCGTTTTTTTTCCCGAAAGCTGGTAATAGGCTTATGGGTATGTAGCTAACAGGAATGGTCTCGTCTTTACCCGGCTTTTTAATGGCAATTATTTTAGCGGTTTTCCATGCTTCAGGGAAGTAATTTAAACAGCCGTTGAAAATTTTTGTTATGTAGACAACTGCTTTTTGCGAAAGATTTTTATGTAGGGTGTTGTGGACTTTATCGTTCCCTGAGGATTTGCGGCATTTAATACTACACAACGAAGTCCATATTTCCTTTGGTCTTGAGGGGTGGACCAACTGGCACTCTACTGAGCTGTTAATAATATTTCTTGAATCGAGTATTTCAACGTTGGTCCAATGCTTAGTTAAGCATGTATTGGCAAGAAATGCGTCTGCTAGTGCTTCCGCTTGCTCAGTGGGATTAGTGGTTGTACTGCCATGACTGGTTTTAAGGGGAGGAATTACAGAGGATTTGGGTTTTATTGATTTTACTAGGCACCACAGGTCGCAGCTAGAGTTGTCAACCTTTGACAGTTTATCATTCCAATCTTTATCAAGTTGGTTCAGTATGCCTGATTGAATTTTTGTTTGAAGGGAGTCAATTACAGAACGGATAGACCTCTTTTCGGAAACATTAAGTGTGCTTTGCTGTGTACGTCGAAGTTGATTACGATACCTAATGAGCTTTTTGAGGTGGCGGTGGAGCTTTGGTACTGTAGCCTCCTTTCTGATGCCAGTAGGCACAAACCGATCTCTGCCACTTAGGACATACTGGTGAAGGTGATGAACTGCATCGTTGATTTCAGACTTCGTTTTGAGAACCTGGGCCGAAAGTGTTATTTGTCCGTCGATGAATGATCTGTAGGCCTTCCAGTCAGCGTAAGCATATTTATAATAGCGGAACGGAGGTCTTCGAGAGGGAGAACCCCTACAGAAAAGGATAGTGGTAGATGGTTCGAGGACAAAGCCGGAATAGTTTTCACTTCGCTAACGTGAGCAACATTAACGGACAGTACCAGGTCAGGATTAGTAGGTTTATGGCCGGGTTGGTAGTGTACAAGGGATGGTGTCTTGGATGCGTGGATGGTGTAGTCACTATTCAGCATATGGTTAAAGAGCTTTTTACCGCATCTATTACTAGGGCTATGGTGCCATTGTCCGTGATTGGCATTAAAGTCTCCCATTATAAGCACATGTGTGCCTAATTTTAGAAGCATGTCTATGTCATTTACTATTATTTCGAGGTTTGGGGACTGGTAGATAGATATTACAAGTTTTTATCCCTATAGCTTCCATATGAGTAGTTTTTGGAATCTCAATTTGAGTGTGAACTATATTTTCCTTAACGAGTATGGCTACACCTTGTCCCCTGCCACTGCAGTGTTTGTCTTGTCGGTAGCATCAAAAGCCAGGGAACTTGGGGCGTATATTTGGAGTTAATCTAGTCTCGCAAATGGCGATGATGTCGACACATAAGGCACTCACCGCTGTGTTCATTAAGTCATGTTGTTTGAATTGAATACCATCAGCATTCCAAGATAGACATCTAAGTTCACCAAAATTAGACATATTGACTTAAATGGGCTTTCACTAGAGTTACCTTTTCCAACACTGTTGTACAGGCTCTGAATGAATTTTTAAGATTTTTTACAATCTTCAGAATGCTCAACATTTCTCTAATAGTTTCGTCGACGGCTTCTTCTGGTTAATCAGTTCTCTGAGTTGCAGCTGGAGGTGGGACTTGCTGTCCTTTGAGCACGTCGGACCACTTCCGGCTGTCGGTAAGTTTTCTGGTGGTGGGTGCAGCTCGCTAGTATTTAGGTACTGCACGAGTCTGCTGGATACGTTCCAGGTATATCAAGCGCGCACTACGTTTTCGGTAGTTTGCAGGATGATCATCGTTGCAATTGAAGCATTTTGCTAGTTCTATTCGGTCCTTTTTTGGACATTCTCCAATGGGGTGGGTGTCGACACATTTGATACGTCTAGCAGGCATGTTGCAGTTATTTGAGGTATGTCCGAATCCTTGACATCTAAAGCACTTGGAGCCAGCGCAATTAAACGGCTTTTCTTATTGTAACAATGCAGTTAAATAGATATCTTATTTGTCGGAACTTCGCTATGTCTGTCCCAGGAGGAAGTTAAACAAGAAATGGAGGGCACGGCGCATCCGCGGATTTCGAAGAAGACATCTTAGAAACTTTGGATCCCTTAAAGCCGATTCGCTCCAATTCACCTCTTAGTTTGGTTTCTACGTATGCAGGTAGTCCTTGGATGACAGTTTTCAGAGTTCGTTCATCTTTTCACGTGTATGTTAAGAATGATATATTTTGGTTACGGAGCCCTTCTTTTACACGTAGGTGGGCGTCGGGCGTGTAGCACATGATTGCCACTCTGTTACTGCCGCGGTACTGGAGATGAAATTGTTTTGTATAAGGTGACACTAGTTTCTTGATATTCTCGTGTGTCCATTCTTGTTTCATCTCAACTATGATCGGTGGGACATAACCCGTTTTCTTCACTACCGTGCTGGCCTTACTGAAATGACAATCGGGTGGTGAGGATCCGCCTTCATTCTGTCTTGTAGTTGTGGATCTGGCTTCCACATTTAATGCACTGAATCTATTATTGGTCTGTGTCGGATTAAATTCAGGCGTCACCTGAGTGCCCGCCTTAGTTGTAGCCCGCTTCAGGAGGTCTCTTGGAGTTGGAATTTCCAGATAGGTTAGGATTGGAAGTAGCTCTTGTTAGGAACTTTTCCATTTTCGGAGCCGCTTCATTAAAACACTGAGCAACATCGCATTGCACAAAAAAAGATACTCCTGAGTGATGCTTGGAGCGGGAACAGCCGAAGATCGTACTTAGTGAGACCTCGTAGACTCGCAGCACTTTGATCTTGCCGTAACAGGTGGTGTGACGTATGTTAAGTGCTACGCGATGCGGTGAGTGATTTGATTTTTAAAGACAGGCTGTTTAGAACACTATCATCAAGTTTAGGAGGAATTTTCAATTTATATCTGTTTATTTTACTTTTGCTGGGAAGTTTATTTTACTTTTGCTGGGAAGAATAGTTTGAAAGCAACGATATGCATGTGGACTAGCATAGTGTAAATTCAAAACAAATATTTTGTAGTCAGCCTCATAGCGATTGAATTTGAATTTACTTTTTGATTTTGTTTTGCCACTCAACCAATTTAATAATCCTTTGAGCCACTTCGTCTTCGGTATTGGAGAGCAAAGAGGCATTATTTGCTATTACTCTTTTTCAATTTTTAAAACTTCTTTCTCCAACCGCCTGCTTTTACATTTGACAATCTCCATCTCTTTTTCAGTTTCCTTTTACGTGGGGATTTATCAGTTAAGGCTTATCTTGTCTGTGTCACTTCATGTGAAGTTTCATTTAAATTTGTTTGAGTTGAAGTTGATAATATACGTACATTATTTTGCGATTGTGAGGTACTTGGGGTAGGTTCAGATGGAGCTAATGAGGTTTGTTGCAACTCATTAAATGATTTATCTATATTTGGTCTAGCAATCTCACGTTCTATTTCTTTGTCTTAGGCCAATGTGTGCTTTTGTGCTTGGCTATCTGTTTGTGATTGGGTATGACTATAAGTGGGTACCAATATTATCTTTGATGAGTGGGATGAAAGGTCCCCCGATGTCTGTGGAAAAGCTTGAGTGGATGTATTTTTAGTTGTTATGATTAAATCAGGAGCGTCTAGTTAAATATTTTTGTGAGACTTATGTGGTAATAATTTCGTGGGTACTGCGTCACTTTTGAGCCGTTTAGAAATAGAAGTTATAATTGAAGAGTCGTCAAAATGTGCAGAACAAACGAAGCTTCTTTTGGCCTGCATGTATGAAAAAACGTAGCTTTATTTAAAACTGTAAGTGATAACCATACAAATAACACTAGAAATAGAAAAAGGAGTGTCCTCGTGTGTGTGATCTGTATACTCTGATCAGCGCGACCGCTCGCCGCTATCGTCGGGTGTCTCGCTCACGCGTGCTGAGCGCATCATTGTGAGGAATGGGCATGCTGACTCGGCCGTCGCGTGTGTTGATTGTGTGACAGTATAGCGACAGTGAATATTTTTTTGCGCATGTGCGCATGTGCTGCTGTTGCTGTTGCGTATGATATATTCATGATAGGACAGCTGCATGACAAAATGTCCTTTTCAAACTGAATAGATATTCTTTCTAGCTTATAACTATGCTTTTTAGTGCCGTTTTCTAGTGTGCGATCACGCTTGTGTTTTACATAATCTTTCTAAACGTGTGGGATCAAACGCTCTGAAAATATTAATTTGCGCTTCTGCCACTTATCTGCTAATTTACTTATTCCTACAAACATAATACTACGCGCTTGCTCCTATCTCACGTGCATACTAGCTTCGATGCAACGACTTTGTTATTGTTATTGCCCACTATTAGCCACATATTTCTTGTTCGCATGGGCATTGCCATAACAGTGCAGTATGTCAACGCTCATTAGGTTCTCTCCAAGAGGTAGAGGAGAACTCCGATGGCATTTTTATTCCGGCGCAAAATCTTTCAAGGTCCCCTCCACTGAGCACCAGCCTCAGTCTCAACTGCCAATGGAGCCCACTGGAACCGGCACCCCCAGGTCGCAAACAGAAGGTGAAGCGACTGGCTCTCACACGGACAAACGTCGAAGGGAATCTCCTGGTGAACAGCAAGTCGACAAGCGTACCAAAATTGACGACTATATAGGAAGTGCTCATAATCTATTACCGGCAAATGAAATCAGACTCATTCAGTTAGTCCACGCAGCTTTAGAAACAATTACGACAACAGCTAATAGCAGCAGACTGAACAAGGCTGATGTCGCTAATATAGGCATTATCGGCCAGCGCATCATCGCAGCAGTGGCAACACTAGAGCTGCATCTGGCGTAAGCGGAAATGGAAATAAAGCGGGCAGAGGTGAGATGCGCCACTATGAAATGTGCTCTAATGGAGAAATGTGCATCCGATGCCGCACCAACTGCACATTATGCCACAGTACTAGTAGGGAATCACATTTCCTTTGCCCACGCAGTGAAAACTAGCCGCACCACATCACAGGCACTCCCGGTTGACAAAGGACCCGTGATGGCAATATACCCCGCTGCAGCCCACGAAGATGCCTTTCAATCTGCGGATGATACAAAAAATGCCCTTAAAAGCTTCATCGAGCCGGCCAAAATAAATGTGCAGATTCAAGCAGTGTGAAAAGTGGGAAACGCCGGGGTGGTCATTCAAATGACCAACAAAGACTTAGCAGCGCGACTTAAAGAAGCACTACCACCAAGTCTCCGCGCAACTGCGCCACAACAGAGAACAGGTAGCTTTTCTTAATATGGAAGGGGACCCAAACCCCGAAGCAACCATTGTCACGCTACACGAACAAAACTTTGCTGCCGACCCTGAGTGGCCTCAAGCTAAGCTGCAGAAAAATATGAAGCTGATCTTGAAGGGCTGGAAGAGCGGCCGCTCATGTTCTACATGCGTGTTTGAGTGCTCACCAGCTTTTCGCGTAAATCTAGTCACTCGTGGACGCATCTACATAGGCAATATTGAAGATCACATAAACATGATGTGCTGCTCCACATGCCAAAAATATGGCCACCCTGAGCGATACTGTCGTGCTAAGGAAACCACGTGCGGTAAATGTGGCAAAGAAGGGCATCGCCGTGACACCTGCAAGAAGGAACAAGAACGATATGCGACCTGCACTCAATTTGGCCGCAAAGAGGCAACAGACCATAGCACCGCCGCGCGCAAGTGCCCCTCACGTCGTCATGCTGAGCAGTGGCTACTAGGAAATACCAATTATGGCAGATAAGAACTACATCAGAGTGGGCCAGCTAAATCTGCAGGGAATGAAAGATGCAACTACCGAACTACGGACTACCGCGAAGGAGCTTAAGTTGAATGTCGTCCTTGTCCAGGATCAATACAGAGGGATGCTATGGCTGGAATATATGTCCCCTCCGGCTCTATTGCCATCTGCGTGCTCCACGATTTATATAGCACGCACTGCACTGTCGCCCACATCGTAGCGGGAGACATAGAGCTGCACGTAATCTATGTCTCCTGCCAATACGGACACGACATCGACATTCATCTCGCGCACCTGTAGATTCATGGAAGCTCTCCATGGGACCAAGTTAGTCGTGGGATTAGATTCTAACGCTCACTCACCGTTATGGTTCTGCGAGCGCCGGCAATACCCTGGTGGCGGCCAGAACCGAATGCATTGGCGCACCAGCATAGAAGGCTTCATCTAAGCCCACGGCCTGACCATCCACAACGTCGAGGGACAGCCGCCGACTTTCATAGGGCCTAATGGCGAGTCTAACATCGACCTGATTCTATCAACGCGTGAAGTGCGAATAAATGAATGG
Organism: Argyresthia goedartella; assembly: GCA_949825045.1. Taxonomy (NCBI): domain Eukaryota; kingdom Metazoa; phylum Arthropoda; class Insecta; order Lepidoptera; family Argyresthiidae; genus Argyresthia; species Argyresthia goedartella. The sequence goes on from OX463823.1 coordinate 16,622,188, forward strand.
GAAGTCCACGAGGCAAAAAGCCTAAGTGACCATCAGCTAATTACTTTTAGCATATTCGGAGGCCGGGTCGAAAATCTGCACGAGAAGCCAGTTACAGAGCCAGTTACAGGACCGTGGGGTGGACTGGCCAAGATTTCAATCAGTGATTCATGAAAGAATAGGTAGTCTGGAACTGAGGAAACCAGCGACAAAATTTAGTGCTGACTACACTCATGTAATAGAACGAACGGCGAATGAATGCCTGGGAACTAAAGGCTGCAAGAATGCTAGAGGATATGAATGGTGGAATAACAAGTTAGAGCGACTGCTAAGAAGGCATAATAACCTTCGAAGAGACTGGCAGAGTGCGAAAGAAGGGAGGATTGTTGGAAGAGACGAGACGTAAGAATTTTCATGAGGCACGTACAAGCTACCGACAAGAGATGGTGGCGGCAGAAAGCAGATTCCTAATGGAGATGAATGAAACCGGACACGAAGACCCATGGGGACAAGCATATCGACTGGCCAGTGGGTGCCGGCGCCCACCGACCCACATTATTAGCGGCACTGAGCTTGCTACCGGCTTCGCCGGGGACGTGCGGTCGGCTATGCAACAAATGCTACTTTGTTGCATAGCCGACCGCATGGGCACTTTGTCCTGATGACGATGAGCGCAACGACTCTGTACACCACCGACAGATACGCTTATGTGCCACCTGCACGCCTTCGGATGCCCCACCGCTATCTCGTGATCGCCTGCAGGGTATAGTCAATGCTCTGCCTAACACGGCCCCCTGACTGGATGGTATCACAGCTCGTATTCTGAAACATATGTGGCATGTAGCAGCAGCAGAGATGACGTATGTATTTGATAAGTGTATGAAAGAGGGAATATTTCCCAATCAGTGGTAGGATGGACGTCTGTTAGTTCTGTCAAAGTGCATCGGCAAATCACTGACGGATCGTAAGGCCTATAGGCCGATCACCTTGCTCCCAGTCCTCGGTAAGATTCTTGAGCGAATTATGCTGGCCTGTGCCCCGCAAATATCGAGGGGCATTTCAGAATTCCAGCACGGCTTTTCTCCGGGTAGGTTGACTGTCACAGCCTTGAATAGTATTATTGACGTTGCCACGGACTCGAAAGTCAAGTATGTACAGGCAATCTTTATGGATATCTCGGAGGCCTTTGGTAACGCCTGGTGACCGATGATTTTGCTGAAAACGAAACGTGGCGGCCTACCCCCTAACATCTATAAGATGTTAGTGGATTACTTCACTAACCGCCGCGTAGGACTATTCATCGGTCCGCTGGTGGAATGGAAGGTCTCCAGATGAATATGCTGATGGACGACCTCCTGCGATTGCCATTGCCTGCATGCACTTTGCTCATAGGCTACGCAGACGACGTGACAATCCTGATAGAGTCCAACTCTCGATCCTCAATCGAACACTCGGCCTCTAGGGTGCCTTGAAGGCGTCTCCGAATGGGGCGCCAGAAACCACCTGAGCTTTTCTCCGGCAAAATCACTCACTATGTCGATCAAAGGCAGGTTCTAGCGCCCGCTAACGGTCAAGATGAGGGACGACTCTGTCAGGAGCGTCGCGCAGGCAAAAGTGCTGGGCCTGGTTCTCGATGCCGGACTGTCGTTCGCTGCGCATGCGTCATACATAGGCGAGCACGCGGTAAATTGCTTGGGAAAAATGTCCATGTATCCGCATCTAGTTGGGTTGTACGTTATCGTGCTCTGCGCATACTGTACACTGGCACTTATATCTCCACCGTGACGTATGACGCGGCATGCTGGTACAGGCGTGCGTCCTTCCACACTATGCGTGCCTCACTTCTGAGGATACAGCGACCGGCTTTGTGCTCTTGACCAAAGCTTATCATTCATGCAGTATAGTGGCCCTACCGGTACATGCAGGCGTGCTGCCGGCTGACCTGGAGCTCTTCCGCGCCGACCGTAGTGATGAGGCGCGGGAAGGTTGTACTGAGATGGAGATTAGAGCGATAAAACGCCAAACTCTGGGGGAGGTCATTTCACAATGGCAGGGACGCTGGATGAATGAGACGAAAGGCCGAGAGCTAAACCGTTTCTTTCCGGACGTGGCGTTTCGCCTCAAGGCCTCTTGGGTTGAGTCGGACTACCAAAATTCGCAGATATCGCCGGGACACGGGTGATTCAAGAAGAGATTGCATGATATGACGTTATGCCCGATGAGTGTATGTGAGTGCCGCATACAAGATAAAGATATGCATCATGCTCTTTGGGAATGTCCACTATACGACGACGAACGGAAGAGAATGTAAGACAGAATCACTCGAGAGGATGAAGGACCAGTCTACTACAAGGACCTCGTCTCGTCAAAGGCGAACTTTCAACGGCTACACCAGTTTGCGCACGCGTGGCATAAAAAGAGACGTGGCTAGGAATTTGGCTAAAATGTTAAATGACATGTGGAATCGGCACCGAGCTCACACCGTTTGTGTGTGTCACATCACCAGAAGTATGCGACGCTGCTATATTTTCCCCAGCGCCCCTGAATGGGGAGAGGCGGGAAGAGGACAGGCGGAGGGCAAAGAAGGCCGGTCCATCCATGTGGGGGACGCACAGAAATAGGTGTGCGGGTTACAAGAGCTCCATGCTAATCTAACCCGTTGGCTTGCTCCACCGCGTTTGCCTCATTATGACATGAAGTTGGAATGAGGTTGAGTGGAGGTGGGATATGTCCTGAATTTAACCCCGAGGACCACCTTCCTAAACGGTGTAGTCTTTTTGTAAATAAAAAAAAATACTTGTAGTTATGTAAGTATAATTTTGATGATGAATAAGAAAATTTATTTATTTATTTTCAATAAAAAAATAATCTGAAATCCGAATCTGCCTTGTTTATCTTTTTTTCATCAGATAAATTTTCTCTGTCGATTGCTATCAGCCATTCTTTTTTTTTATTAAATCTGTTTATTTTTATTAAGGTCTTAGTACAAAAAATGACTATGTCGCCTTCGTTAATCGTCTGATATAAAACATAAGCAATCCCAGTTTAGAATCCAATCAAGCTATTTAAATATTATCTATGAGACATTACATTATCTCTCCAAAAGGAAAATAATGCATTTTTGTTTCATCCATTTCATATTTCATAGGGAAATGATAACAAACAATTAGGGGCTTCCATTAATTTCGTAAGGTGTTTTAGGCGATTTTATGACTGAGGGGGTCATAAAGTGCCCCTGGTGAGATTTTTTCACATTTGGCCCGACTTCTCCCCTCCACCTGAACATCTCACGTTATTTGTGGACGCTCACTTACCTATACCTATTTACGAAATTTGACGAACCCAGCGATTTTTTCTTTCTTCGTTATAAATATTTTAGTTTATAGGTAGGTACTTTATTATTTATAAATAAACAGACCTTCACAAGTGAGTAGGTAGCTACATCTTACTTACTCAGGCTATTGGCAAATTCTTAGGCTAGGTAGGGTACCTACCTCCTTCCTTAGTTAATTGTATTTTTTCTATACAGGATCTAAACTGTTTACTTTAAGGTAAACAAAAAGGTATTTATTCAATTAAAAAGGAATTGAATTTTGAACCTTGTACATATAACGTTCCGCTTATCGTTATGTAGGTATGGTGATGATTTAAATACAACAAAATAGCTTAGCTTTCAATATATTTCGGAATAATAAAAATTGAGAATTTCGATTCCTCGTCAGTGGCCGGTTCCGTTCCGTTCATTGATTCCGTGCTTCACTTTATGAAGACACCCGTTAACTCAACAGTATGCTTGGTGATCTTCTCACACCCCTTCCAGGGTGCGGGGTTGCGGTCCCGGGGCAATGGCCCCCTTCCGCGGAGTCTTCCGCTGGCCGTGACTACGGCCAGGTCATTGGGTGGCTGAGGTGTTCTTCGGGTTGTGTGGCCTCAATCCAGGGGTGCTGCCGGCTCGGCAACCAGGTCTCGGGGTAGGCGGCGACGGTCAGGCGGGCGCGCGTGGTATGGCGCCAGGTCTCGCACGAGCGGGTGTTGAGAGCCGTCCGCTCGTGCGAACATGTTCGATGCCAGAGGAGTATGGGTATGTTGGGTTCGTTGTTCGTTGCAAATATCACAGAAAAGATACCGTAGGATGCTTATGAGGAGCGGATTGAGCGCGACGCGTCTGCTAGCCAAGCGAGCGGCAACCTAAGTGAAATCCCAAACTTCGGGTCGGCCAGCCAAACGTACCTAAGCCTCTGAGTGAGAACCCGCTGGTTCTGCTCTATTATTTGTTCCCTATCGCACATCTGGGCCGAAAATTTGGGATTTAGTAAAGAATCGGCCAGCCGTTATTGGTTGGTCGGGTCGCATGTTGGATGAATGATATTAGGAGAATTTGAAATATATCTTAAATACCGCGATACGATCCTTTGAACAAATGTGAAAATGCCTTTTGTGATGATTGCCTGTTGCATATGTGTGTGAATCACACGTATGGTTTTCCGGTGGAATCCATGGTTTGACGGGTGTTGCACATAAGGAAGTGCAACATCCTGCAAACCATGTATTCCACCGGAAAACCAAACGTGTGATTCACACACACATGCAACACTTATTAAACCATATTGCATATATAATTAAGTGAGTGACCTTCATACGTAGATTATTAAGTTTGAGATATAATAGCAAACAATCAATCAATCAATCGTTTATTGCCTTAAATTACGGTTATATAAGGTGTTACAATTGATATTTATAGTAAAGTGTAATTTTACCGGTAACCGGTATAGCAACTTATTAGGTACATAAAGAATAACATATATAATCAACAAATGTCAGTTAATTAAGCAGAATAAACATTAAATAAATTAAAATTTCATTTGATTTAACTATTTAAAAGCAGAGGGTACTTGGAACGGATCGCGATTTTGAATCCTATGCCATGGTAATAAAAGTTTGTTAGAAAAGTATTTTACAACCTGACCTTTAGCCACGCCGGGAAAAAACTGCGCTTGAGAACTCCTATCCACATACTCCATGACATTAACCCAAGAGCTTCACGAAAGTGGTCCCGCTGGGAGCCACTTTGCAAAGTTGCACACTTTCGTCTCAAAACAAGCCCGTACAAGAGATGATGGACGCTCTCTAACTAATTTGCAGCTCAATTACATAGGAATGGAACCTCACTGGGACTTAAACAACTTAAAGGAGCCCGAGATGCTGTGTAACTTGGCAACGCTAGGCTACGGAAACCTTTGGTTCGGTTACGCCCCAGAACGCCAAAACAAATGGAGAATACTGGTAGCATCGAGAATTTATGCAGTGGAATTCACACAGCGCACTCCATGCCATATTTATTATCTCCCATAGGGCTCCGAGTGAAAACAAATGCGAAGACAGAACGGCTCATTCTCTAACAAAGAAAGATGAATGAACGCCCGCCATTATTATTCGCTACAAATGGATTGGACAAAAAACTTTGTTTAACGTCTATTAATCATTTTTTTAGTCCGGCCGCGGGGCGGATCAGCTTAGTCGGTTTATTTTCACCCCTTTTTAATGTCACATAACCAGGATATTTATTTACCTTACGGCACTTGTATCGAACAAATGAGAAATTCGGTTCGTGTAAGTTGAGATTTTGGACACACACAACCATATTAGATTAGATGAGTTTAAATAAGCCTTTTATTGGGTATTACGTTACATTTCATATTATAATTTGTGCTTACAATATATGAATAATTTTATTTATAATAATAAAAATATACTTATAATAATATAATTATTAATATCTCTTATTTATAAATTCGTTATGTATTTTATTGACGTGAATATAATATTTTCTGATTTCCAAAACCCTGCTTGAGGGCCAAGGCCTCTTACTTGCTTGAATTAATACCAGTATGTAAGGTGTGATCGTAAACTCCCTCGCTGATCCAGCTTTTCTGGGAGCCATACACACAACCATAGATTGCGAGTAAATATAAATAAATAAAATCATGACAACCCACACTGCAATATAGCTGATACGTAAATGGCTGCCGCGCGGCAGAACAGTGCGAAAATTGTGTTTGTTTTTTCAAAAGCCACTGATTATTTCTTAATTTCAATCCTACAGTTGAATTTTGAATATAATTGAATACCTATTGTTTGACGCAAGAACCATATTATCAACATTATTTTAAGATCCTAAGAAATAGAAAGTTTTAGTTGAAAAACATCTATTTTTTACGTATATTTCCCATGGACATATAATATTGAGGTTGAAGGGAAAAGATATCTTCATAACAAATATAGGTATTTTTTTTGAGATTGAGGAAGTGTCTCCTTTGAGTGAAATAGCGCTTTAATGATGCCCATTTGACAATGTCTCGCCTTAATGAAAATTTCTTTATTGCATATGATAAATAATAATAATAATAACAATACCTTGGACACATTTACACACATTGATCTAGCCCCAAACTAGGATTCCCTGTATCTTGGGTACTAGACAACGATACACATACCTATACAGATAAATATTATACTGTTATGTTAGATATTGTGCACTGCCTACCCTTTCATGGCAAATTTTCAATATTAATACTTAGATAGATAAATAACCATGACTAGGGTACAAACTCCGTTCTAATCGAACAAATATTTGCCCCCACCGGGACTCGAACCCGGGACCCTTGGCTTCGTAGGCAGGGTCACTGCCGACTCGGCCATTCGGGTCGTCAAATTTATAAATACCTTGTTAGGCTGAAATATGGAAAAAAATGCTTTAAAACTAAAACAAAAAAAGGAGCCGCAAATATGTTGAGCGTGATATGGTGAGCAAATTGAGAACTAATTAAGATATCGCAGATACAGATCAAGAAAGAACCAACTAAAATTATCTACAATAAACAAGGTACTATGTGTACTCAATAGTACGTTCCCTGACAGGCTGATATTGGAACATATCTAGACTATATCTAATTAAGATCATCATTATTATTGGCCTCATCATATTTTCAGACGTTTTTGCAGTCCCGTCTATTTCATGAGAACTTCAACATTTTATTTTTAAATACTATAGTTTACTTTACTAAGGTTAAAAAATCATATTTTTAATAAAAATGGTAACACTGATATCTTTACGATTTTACGTGAATTCTAGGGACGACTCATACGTACCTAATTACTAAACTTTATTAATTTGGCACAGTACAGAATACAGTTTCGTTTCAAGACAAGTCAAGAACTTTTTACATTAGCCTTTGTCTGTAATGCGACAGACTGCTGTACTCTATGTATCCTGCTTATAAGCAAGTGAATTAAATTGACGCTTTACCAGAATTTTATAAGAATCGACTGAACGAATAAGTTAATTCATTTGGCCAGCAGGGTTCTTTATCGCAATGCTATATCAAATATATTTTGCATAACATATCATAACTTGCAATTGCTATCTTAATAAAGAGTTTTATGTGCAAAACTTTGCAAGTTTGTCTTGTACGCATATTGGACAACTTTGTTATTAAAAACCCAAAGTAAATATTTGAAGATTTCGAAGTCTCAGACCTAGAGAGACGAAAATTTTTCTGAACTTACCTCTAGAGTGTGGTATCAGAAGCAGGTCCGCATTGAACAAACCAGAGTCAGGGAGGGCCGGGCCACACGATACGGCCCTCACTTAAAATGCGTCTCTTTATCGTTTCTGTCGAGGCCCTATCATAGAACCGATCATTTCATGATGATGATCTGGCCAACCATTTTGTGAACTGGACAACCATTTCATGAACCGGTCTGAAAGGGTTGAATTTCATAAAAACATGTGAAATTTATTTATTAAAACTACGTGGTATTTTTTGAGATACACATGTCGAACATATACGAAGACTATTCGTGTTAGTTCATCACGTATATCACAAAAATATTAAGACTTCACCTAAGCTGACGCAGTATTTGGCCCTTTTTATTTCTATGTTCCATTAAAGTTATCATTTAACCATGGCTGGCTATTTCATGAAATTATTAGTTTTAGTTATATGATAGAGCCATGACATCTCTATTTACTTGATTCAAATTCTGACTTGCTCGTCTTACTCTCGCTCAATAAAGGTAAAGAAAGCATGAAGCCAAAGTGCACACTCAACACTTCTCTTCTTAGTATTATCATGAAAGCCCAGCCATCTAAGCGACGTTAATTACAAATAACTTTAGGCGTAGGGTGTTGCATGTTTTAACCCGCCCCTGGGGGATTGTTGTACAAAAGACCAATTAAAATCTTTTTGCTTCCGATGACACACAGCTTATAAACGTGTAAGGGAAAAACAAAACTAACTTTAGTCAACTTGACGTGACCCGAATGGCCGAGTCGGCAGTGACCCTGCCTACGAAGCCAGGGTTCGAGTCCCGGTGGTGGCAAATATTTGTTTGATGAGAACCGATGTTTGTACCCTAGTCATGGTTGTTTATCTATCTAAGTATAATATTTATCTATACAAGTACGTGTATCGTTGTCTAGTACCCAAGATACAGTGAATCCTAGTTTGGGGCTAGATCAATGTGTGTAAATAGTGTCCAAGGAATTATTAAATTAAAAAAATTAAAAAAAAAAGAAACTTAATAATCGTTCATTTGGCTTGAAGTGGGGCTACCTTCCGCAAAGTTTCGCCTACAAACCACCACAAACGACAAGAGCGTCGATTTTATCGCCAAATCAGCGGAACGTATTGCCGCAAAAACATAAAAACTGAATTCGTCGCTTTGAGAGTCAAACAAATCAACCTGAACTGAAAGCTGTTGGTCGTTAGGCTAACAAACCCGCAAATAGGTGCTCGTTCGGAAAAGATCAGCGAAACAATAGGTACGATTTTTATCATCGACCTGTAGTGCTCCCAAACACTCGGGTAATTTGTAAGAACCGAATAATACCCGACCGAAATTTTGTTCAGCACCCGCAGCCTGCCCCGCGCGACTCCCACGTATGGCGCATTTATGGCGTCTAAATGACAAAATCACTCTTACACAAATGTAACTAGATTAGAATGTGAATCGGGCAGCATCACTACGTTGCCGTACATAGTTTGAATACTCTAGCGGCAGTGCGAAACTTTGAATTTTAACATGTTTTAAAGTAAGAACTCTATAGACAGGTAAATAATATCTGGATAATGAAATGTCTACCATAATAATTCCATTCAAATTTACATAAACTCCAATTGTTTATAATAATAATAATAATACCTTGGACACCTTTTACACACATTGATCTAGCCCCAAACTAGGATTCCCTGTATCTTGGGTACTAGACAACGATATATATACTTATATAGAGTGTTCAGGCCTCTCGGCACCCGATGACCTCGCAGGGGCCCATAGCTACGAGGTAGCGTAGCGATCAGATGCCAAGAAGCAAGAACGTCGGCGTTTCACCGAGCTAAAGTAAATAGATTCTATCTGACCTGGTCTGTGCTTCGTTCCCGTCAAACTCCTGTCTCTCTGCAAGGCCTGGGTGCACCCTAGGCTCTTCTTGGTAGACAGGTTCTTCAGCCAACCAGGTATGGCTGGCAGGCCAGCTTCGACGCGCACAGTTCCAACACAGGTTATATTACGTAAATACGAACTTTATCTGGTTCGGAGAACCACAATACACTCAGCTATAAGACAATCCTGAGGGGAGCCCGAATACAATTCCAGATGGCTTACGATTTAATTTCAATGCCCAAAAAAAATACGCGTCACATTGCGGGGGCTTTTCGTCTGTCAGTTGTCAAAAACTGCAAGGATGGCCGCAACGTCCAATTCAAAATGGCCGTTCCGAAACCATCGATCGAGTATCGATTTTGAATCGAACAATCACCCGCCTGGACAGGCACCCACCTGTCCCTTAATCTACGGGCAGCCGAGACAACGTTGCTACCGCTCGTTTTAGTACCGAGCCTCCTACTAGAACCTCTGCAGACCGGGGGGTCCCGTCCTTGCCAGGGAACAAGTTAACAATGCGCCCCCTGCGCCAACGTAGTGGCGGTAGGTTAGCATCCTTAACCAGCACGAGGTCACCAACACTAGGGGGGCTGGTTTTGTCAGTCCACTTAAGGCGCTGTTGTAAGATATGCAGATACTCGAGCGACCAACGCTTCCAGAAATTCTGAGTAAACTGCTGCAACATCTGATGCCTTGACAACCGATACAATTTCACTCCCTCGAAGGGGTGCTCGGGCAACGCGTTAAGTGGCTGTCCTATCAAGAAATGGCCTGGGGTCAGAGCCTCCAGGTCATTTGGATCCGAGCTGAGCGGACACAACGGTCGCGAATTGAGAACGGCCTCGATCTTACAAAACAATGTCGCGAGCTCCTCAAAAGTCAGCGCGGTCTGACCTACTATACGCCCTAAGTGCGTGTTCGCTGACTTAACTACGGCCTCAAAAATCCCACCCCAGTGGGGGCAACTCGGTGGGCTGAAGGTCCACTGTATACCCCGACGGGAGAGGGCCGTTCCAATATCCACTTTATTTACATTCAAAAAGTTGACTATCTCTCGTAAGTATCGTTCCGCACCGACGTAGTTAGTGCCGTTATCAGAGCGGATCAAAGTTGGAAGTCCCCTTCGAGAAACAAACCTATCCAAACAAGCAATGAAAGCCTCTGGCGAGAGATCAGCCACGAGCTCGAGATGTACCGCCTTGGTGGATCTGTGGGGCCAGTCCGATTCTCTCCTGGCAAGCCAGGGTGGTCCCCACCACAAATGGTGTCTAACGAGTTCAGGAGCCCGACATCCCCTGGATGCACAATCAGACGGGTTCAATTCTCCTGGTACATGTCTCCAAGTCAGTGGGACCTCAGACGACACAATCTGGGAGACACGGTTCGCGACAAAAACCTCTAAGTTATGGACCGAAGCCTTCAGCCAGCACAAAACAATCTGGCTGTCCGTCCACGCGTACACCGTATCCTCCAAAACCACTGACCTACGCAACACTGTTAGAGTGTGATTCAAAAGTTTGGTCAAAAGAGCAGCCCCGGACAGTTCCAGTTTTGGAATCGTCATCCTTGTCCGAATAGGCGCTACCTTGCTTTTTGCCAAAACCAAACGCACGTCGACCTCCCCGGTGGAGGTGACGGTTCGCAAATAAACCGCTGCCGCAAACCCTCGTTCAGAGGCATCACAAAACCCGTGAAGGGTTGCCCTGTAATCCCCAGCAGGGACCAATTTCCTCGGCAGCGATACATTATTTATATTGAGGCCCAACCATTTCGCTAAATCGTTCGATACAATGCAGCCCTGAGCTCCAGAATCTAATAGGGCGCGAACGTATGTTGGGTTGCCCGCCAAATCCCAAACAAGCACAGAGGCGATCGGTAACACCACCGTCTCCGGTTGGGGGGCAACAAATTGTTGGGCCGCAAATTCCTAGCGAGGGCCCCCGGGGCCCCACTGTGCCTGTAACCGATCAGGTAGGCAGCTATACGCCAGAGGGTCCCATTGTACAAATGGCCCACGCGCCGGTTCCATTGCCACCCTACGACGCCCCCCGAAGGGTTGTGGGCGTGGATTCAACCGTGGCCGCTCCATGAGCGGGGGGGACATCACATGCGACCGACGAGGACGAGGCGACGAGCGGGGCGACAACTGAGGCGGCGTCCGAACCGCACCCGCATAGCTCGAAGTTGTCCCATGCCACCCGCCCGTTACGGCCTGCACAACACACCCAATGTGCCGCTGAGTCGGATGCTGAGTCGCAACCGAAAACTCAGGGCCCCCCATGTGATGACCCTGAGTGCGGCCCTGCACCCCTGGGTGGCCGCGTGCTTGTGGCCCCATTGCCCGCTGAGTCGGATGCTGAGTCGCAACCGAAAACTCAGGGCCCCCCATGTGATGACCCTGAGTGCGGCCCTGCACCCTTGGGTGGCTGCGCGCTTGTGGCCCTATTGCCCGCTGAGTCGGATGCTGAGTCGCAACCGAAAACTCAGGGCCCCCCATGTGATGACCCTGAGTGCGGCCCCGCACCCTAGTACTACCCTGTACACGTGGGGACGCTGGCCCCTGAGTTGCGCTCCAAGTCGCAAACAAATTCTCAGGGCCCCATGCCGTGTCACCCTGGGTACGGCCCTGTGGTGGCTGTTGGCCGGACCGGTTCATGCACAACAGATTGTTGTGGGCCCCACCACAATATCCGCACAATTTAGTGCGCGTGCAGTCCCTAGCCATGTGTGGCCCGAGGCACAGGAAACACCAGCTCCGCTGCTTGGCCATCCGGCGCCGTCCCTCAACCCTAAGTTCCCCGAACTTATTGCAATCGGCCACAGCATGGCCAATCTGCCTACAACATGGGCAGGTCTCACTATGTGGGGTCAATGCACTCACAGTCCCATATGACTGCCGGTTGGTGCGGTCCTTCCTCGTCGGAGGGCCCCTACTCACAGCGCTCCCGGCAGCTCTCTGTGGCTCCGAAGGATGGGTGACCGTCAACCCCAAATTCTCTGCCCGTCGAGCCTCCTCTTCCAAAAATCCGACCAAGTCGGAGAAGGCGGGCAGGTCCTCGGCCGACCTCCCGTGAGACTGTTCGAAACGAGTCTGCACGTCAGCGGGTAGGCGGGAAAGTACAATGTACAGCAGTAGGTAGGACCATTCACCAACCGGAAGTCCAAGATTCTCTAGGGCCTTGGTGACGGACAACAACGGGTTCAAAACCTCCGTCTGTATGGCCCCGACCTTGTTCACAACCGGGATACTAAACAAACGGTTCAGTTGGGCATCGGCCAACCTCCGTTTGTTGTGGTAACGTCTGACCAGCAATTGCCTGGCCGTTTCATAGTTACCCTCCGTAACTGTCAAATGAGCGACCAGCTCCCTGGGCTCACCCCTCAATGCTGCCACCAGCTGAGCCATTTTGACAGACTTGGTAATGTCCGATCGCATGTGCACCAAACTGTCGAACAGATTGATGAAGCTCATCCATTCACCGGACACTCCGTCAAAAGTAGGCATAGTTATAACGGGTAACCTGGTCCCCGATCCCTGATGCGGCAGAGGCGCCCCAATGTCACCACCATGGCTGGACTCGCGCTGCCTACGTATGTCCGCAGCCCTCTGCGTGATAGCAGCCGCCATCTCCATACACTGGTCGACATCCCCTAGCAACCGTGACAGCCTGTCAGGTGCGCAACCATCAACTGCTTCCGCCTGCGCGGACAATTCGAGCACCCTGTTGTAGCGTTCCTTAACGTCCATAGACCGCTATAACACCACATCATGCCTATCTAAACGGTCTATCAGACCGTGTGCGGAGGAAAACCATCTGAGCTCCTTAGAAACACCCTTCTGTATTTCAGACAACGACAAGATCGGAACGATACTTACTCACAATTTGCAGTAACTCAATTATATTGGACCCTCCAGTCTACAACACAAACGAGGGAACCCTAATCTATAACTTAAACAATGCTGATTTCCCCAAACAATAGAAACCGAGTTTTATATCTACACAAATTCTGTAAACAACAATTTAGTTTCCCTATATCATATAACACACACAGATAGTCAATATTAGTTCAAGTTATAAATTGCTATAAACTGAAAACAATGTCCAAACATTCATTAGCATTACTAGACCACTAATAGATTGACTAACTGGTAACTGGTACTTCAATCCAAATTTCAATTCACCTACAATGTACCTGTAATGTAATTACTATTCTGAGTCACATCTCAGTACAACTGGTCATTTAGGGAAAACTGTTATATCTGTCTGTCTACTACCAGCAATAGACTTATAGCTTACAACACTACCAATCTATGTGGATACAGGAACAAAACCAAGTTAGCTAATAACCGCCTATACCTACAGATTGATAGTCCCAAATCGTGGGTTCCTGGAGCCCTTGACGGCTGCAAATCTCAGGAAACCACGCTCTGCTACCAAAATGTTCAGGCCTCTCGGCACCCGATGACCTCGCAGGGGCCCATAGCTACGAGGTAGCGTAGCGATCAGATGCCAAGAAGCAAGAACGTCGGCGTTTCACCGAGCTAAAGTAAATAGATTCTATCCGACCTGGTCTGTGCTTCGTTCCCGTCAAACTCCTGTCTCTCTGCAAGGCCTGGGTGCACCCTAGGCTCTTCTTGGTAGACAGGTTCTTCAGCCAACCAGGTATGGCTGGCAGGCCAGCTTCGACGCGCACAGTTCCAACACAGGTTATATTACGTAAATACGAACTTTATCTGGTTCGGAGAACCACAATACACTCAGCTATAAGACAATCCTGAGGGGAGCCCGAATACAATTCCAGATGGCTTACGATTTAATTTCAATGCCCAAAAAAAATACGCGTCACATTGCGGGGGCTTTTCGTCTGTCAGTTGTCAAAAACTGCAAGGATGGCCGCAACGTCCAATTCAAAATGGCCGTTCCGAAACCATCGATCGAGTATCGATTTTGAATCGAACATAGAGAAATATTATACTTAGATAGATAAACAACCAAGACTAGGGTACAAACATCCGTTCTCATCAAACAAACATTTGCCCCCACCGGGACTCGAACCCGGGTCCCTTGGTTTCGTAGGCAGCGTCACTACCGACTCGGCCATTCGGGTCGTTGATAGTTTATAGTTTTAGCTTCGACTTTGGTTTCTGATTTAAAACCTATAAGATCAGAAATCAACTTCACACAAAATTATAGTTGAATCGCTCGCGGAATTCGGGTACACGGGTAGTCAGGTACCCTGTTCAAACCCGTGCAATTCGCTAGGGCCAGACCCAGGGTCCCGCGATCGTTACAGGGAAGGCCTCTGGCATTCAGCCAGCACCGATCGTATACTTTTCCGCCTCTTTTATTTGGTCGCGCGACTCACTGCGACAATCCCCTATATCCCGCACTCAATTCAATACGCTAAGATAATCTGAATTAAATTGAAATGTCAATGGATTCTGCTGTATATCACTCTTGAAGCTGGGTTTACGAATGTATCCAAACAGCAGAATTGATGGGCGAGAATGAAAAGGTGACGTTTAAAATCCTGAAGTGCAAAGTGGAGATTTAAATAAGATTGAAATTTTGAGTATTTTCTAGAGGCCCCGCATCAGTTTTAAGAATAAACAAAACTCGAAGAGAATTTTACAATCACTCGTGATTTGAGAAGATATTGTATGCATATAGAATATAATACACACATACACAGATGTATTTGTGTATATTCAATCGTGATAAAGTAGTCACATTACCATAGGTTAAGTTCTGTTCGACAAAGTACTACAAACAACCATTTAGATAATTTGGGTAAATTCGTCAAAACATAACATAGCGTCACTCCTTTTCCCATACGGGGTGGCAGAGGCACAATTGTGCCCACTTTGAGCCAGTGATTCAATACTCCATTTCACGTGACAAGGGGCTAACCCATCGCCACAGCTATGGAATAATGAAGGTTTCCTCACGATGTTTTCCATCACCGTTATAACGTCAGTATAATGTACTTAAGATAAATTATTATCTCATTGGTACATGGTCAGGAATCGAACCTGCATCTCCTGTGTGAGAAGCAAGCTTGAAACCCATTAGACCACGGAGCTCTTTTGTCGTCAAAACATAGTTTTGCCTTATTGTAGCTTATTGGGAATTTGTTCGAGACGACGATGGAAATAATCGGAAAAGAATTTGTCTGATTACAAGTATCAAGACCCTTAACTCGCACCGTAAATGTGAACTGCAGTATCAGCAAAGCAGGTGACGTAGTGGTCCCCACAGTCTTGAAGCTTGCCTTGCAAAATGTGGCTGCAGTTGAACACGGGGGAAGTGGCCCGTCTAACTTTACTGCTGGCAAAATTAATTGTCAGACTTTGTTCATTTGTTGTATTACTTGCTCACTGCTGATATCCTGAAAAGCCAAAAGGATTTTTAACGTTATGTATGTATGTATATATGTATGTTCATCTGTTCCCCCAGTACAACCAAACTACTTATCAGCATTTGTTAAATTGTTACTTATCGTTACCGTCTTGATCGCCCACTGGTTAAAGGCTATGTGACGTCACACAAAATAAAATATGACCTCCTCTAGAGGGCACAAACTCATTCATTTAATCAAATATATCTTTGAGCATTGCCTTGGTGAGTATCACAACATTAAAATGCTTAATTAGTACTATTAAAATATATATATCAAGCGTATTGACTATCCGTCCGGTAGTTATAGTTTTAGGGTTGGGTTTAAGTTTTCGAACTGATTGTCTTGTTGATTGGTTGCGTTGAAATCTCTATATATATTTGATATCTAAATATATCTCTATATGTATATACTTGATATCGCTATATCGTATATATCTCTCAGCTCACACTAAGCGCAAAATTTTGTGAGTGAAAAACGGCTAAAAAAATTAGAAATTAAAAGTCATAATGACCAACTTTGGTGACTCAGCATCAGCATACGCATGTAGCGTCACACTTGTTCCATATGGGGTGGCTAAAGCACAATTGTGCCCACATTGGACCATTCGGACCACCACTCGACGTCACGTTAAGGACTTACCAATAGTGCGGTCTTATTACTACAAATTAAACCCAAACACGGCCTCAAGCGCCCTTCTAACTCAGTTGTCAATACAGTCATGCAAGTCATTCCCAGTCCTGGGTGCAAGCGCGCGACCCTCGTCCTATGACATCAAAACCTGCCGATAAGTAAATAAAATTGAATAATTTACGAGAAGGTTTTACCGCCGAGTGTCACAGGCGCTGGCGTGGGATATCAAATTATGAGGCTTGGGGCATGCGCAGTTTGGAGTTTTCTCGCGCGCTACCAGTCTGCTGGACGCTGTGGCGGTTACCTAACGCGAAACGCGCGTATTTGAATTTCGAACGACATAAAGAATTTGAGTCGCACGCGGCAGAATTTTTCGAATACCGAACGGGGCTGCACTGAAGTTTTGGAAACGCTGATGTTTTGTGGTTATTTTTCGTGTTGTGGTGAAATTGTGAACAGCTGATCAAGGACTTGGGATTGACAGGTTCGACAATTTTAAGCTTTTTATTAGTATTACTTTTGTTAGCGTAGCTTACGGAGTTTCATAATTCATATTTTTTTTTATTGCACTCAAATAATACACAGACAACAAGACTTACATAATTTTATTGCACACAAATAATGTGTATTGTTACAACAAGACTTACATAAAAACAATATACAAAAGCGAGCTTATCTCTAATAAGTGATCTCTTCAAGCAAACCAAGTTAGGAAGAGAAAGGTCGATTGCTGAGCAGGGGTAGACCATATGTACAACAATATAATTTACCTACTACATATCTGAATAACTAATATATGTAAAACTATATATACGAGTGCTTACATAAATATTATTGAATATACTCGCATATGTTAAGAGATTTTGCTAGAAGAGATTTCTAGAGAGATAATGCGATAAGATAAGCTCGCTCTTGTACACTATTTATTGAACGAGCGAGCGAAGCGAGCGATGCCTTTCCATTTTAGCTTGGGCAAAAATGCTTTCGTATATATGGATTTCTGTCTCGCTGGTCACCTCCATAGGTCGCACTTCTAAACCGATTCTCGTGAAATTTGGCGAGCAGGTTCGATAATTGTATTGATATTTTTTGTCGATTCAGTTTTTTTCTTTTTTTTTCAAAATGGCGGAGATATAAGGTTGATAACGTTGAAAACAGCTACAGCCCAAACGGCTTGACATATTTCAACAAATTAGGTATTGTTGGATTTGCGGTGACCGTGGGCTTGACATACGCTATATTATTTTAGTGAATAGTCAATAGGTTGGACTAGATCGAAAATTATAGTTTGCAGTTATTGGGGCGGCTACTTGTACCATGCTCCATGTACGTAACCAGGTGCATTCATAAGTTTGTGTGTGGTATTGGATGAAATGCAGTCGGGTTCTTTGTCTTTTTAATATTTCTACTTGTTTATGCGATAAACTTCATGCGGTCGGGGGTGTGACGGGGTAGAAAATAATAAAAATAAAACGCAAATTTCCCGTGTCGCTGGTGAGATCAGTGTAGGAAGCAGGAATAATTACGCGTCGAAAAAGGATGCGAATCGAACTGTCAGTGACTCTTATGCACTATGACATAGTGTTGTGCATTTAACTGTATTAATAAATAAATAAATAAGGTTAATTTTATCGAACTCGAACACTTTATTCACTCTGGTAATTATTCCTGCTTGAGCCACTGCTCACAGAGTTACTAGTTATTAACGAGTTATTTGAAGACACAACGCAATTGAAGCTCTTTACTCGTATTTAGTAGTATCTTTTACATCGTGATCAGATGTAAAGAAAGACTGAAAACATATATGCGAAGGGTCCCGGGTTCGAATCCCGGTGGGGGCAAATATTAGTTCGATGAGAACGGATGTTTGTACCCTAGTCATGGTTGTTTATCTATCTAAGTATAATATGTATCTATATAAGTATGTGTATCGTTGTCTAGGTCCGAAGATACAGGGAATCCTAGTTTGGGGCTAGATCAATGTGTGTGAATAGTGTCCAAGGTATTATTATTATTAAAAAGGTATACTCATACAAATAACTGAAGTTTTACGTTTTTTCTTGTACAATGGTACGGAACCCTTCGTGTGCGGGTCCGATGTCCCACTCGCACTTGACTGGTTTTATTTAGCTTACTTATAATAAGAAGCACATCATGATTTAACACAATTTAGTTTTTTTAAACTAGTGGAGAGTTTGATATGCTGCTGACAGTTCTGTAGGTGTAAGTACACGAAAGTGAAAGTATTTTTTTCTCCAAATTATACATATTCTCTTGTCTCTCTTTTTTTACATGCATGCTACGATAAATTAAAAAAATTAGAAGTTGGCAAGGGCATAAACCTCAACTGACACATTTTACAATCAAAGTTGTTACAAGTATAACCGGGCGCCACGACTAAAGAGCTTTGTCCTTGAATGCGCAGTAGTCACTTTTCACAAGTGTTTGGCGCGGGGAAGTGAGGAGCGACGGGGGCGGTAGTCAGCGCCGGCACCTGATTCGTTGATCAGTCGCTTCCCGATGCCCGCACCGAAAGCACGTCTCGAAGCTTCTTGAGTACAGTCGCATACAATATTACCCAACGTTATCTTTCGCCCCGGTCGAATTACAAATTATTAGTCAGCGGGAAGAAAAGAGTGTGCAGGACTATTACTACAAGTATCTATATTCACTAGGCCCTAGTGACTAGGGGCATTCTATGCTAGGGGGTTATTTATATATAGGTTTCAACCTTGACGTTAACAAATGTTGTCAATAGAGAGTACCTAGAGTTTATTTGACACAAAGTCCATTATTTACATCGGCTAATATCCCAATCAACAAAATATCAAACAGAGAAAAAATAGAAGTGAAGAAAGTCCTGAACACTCATTCCTTCACACTAACCCTAAAAACGCACTTCGGAATTATGCCGCGACTGTACACATGCGCAGTAATCCCCGCCAGTTTCTCCGAGAGCTCTTTATTCGTGGCGCCGAGTTGTACAAATGAAGGTACCTACAAACAAAGTTATTGTCTACTTTCACTGATTTCCAAATATACAATTTGATGTATTATAACCGAAAAAAAGGAGTTTCGGTTATTCGGTTGCATTTTTATAAATGTTTTATAGTTTTACCTCAAAACTAGTATCATTTATGGTGCCAAACATATTGTTTTTATACATATGAAAGAGGGAACTCCAGTTTGGTCCTTTAAAAAAAACGGTCTAGTAGTTTGATTTCTAAATAAACATAACTGGAATAATGTATCATCCAGGTAAACGAAATTGCATAATAAAGCTTTCCTGTTAATTTTCAGTTGTGTTTACGCTTATTGTCATGAGATAAGTTCTGGCTGTAGGTACCGTATATTCGATCGTCTGGAGTCCGAGCCAGTATTGGCGGATAACTACTCCCTGGTCATTGACTGGAAGAGTCCCTTTATTCCCACCAGTTTAATTGAACAGTTCAGTTGACTGAACTAGTGGGAATATAGGAGAGTCCCTTTATTCCCACTAGTTTAATTGAACAGTTCAGTTGACTGAACTAGTGGGATCTTTTTCCCATTCGTTCATTTGAAAATATAACAAGCTTTTTGCATGGATTCACCTCTAAGGAACTAAGAATATAAGACCCTTTGCTCATATTATAAATATTGCGGTTAATATTTTCACGAATCGCGAATTAATCATCAATCAAATGTTTGCTTAAGTACTAGGAGAGCAGGAAGTTGTAAGAAGTTACACGGAGATATTTTAAGTTTATGCAGAAGTGTACTTGCTTGTAATAGAAAAACATCTTTAAATCGAATACAAAAGGTACTAGGAACACATGTCTCCTTAGAAGGTTTTTAACCCTTTATAAGGCGCGAGCATCAGAATTTTCCATTGGTTTTCGAATTGATTACCAAGCCATGAGTTTGAAAATGTGGTTGGAATATAGTTTCCCGTTCCTTAGTAAGGTACAATCGGCAAAGAAGTTCGGTTTGCAGGGCACACAAATGCCACTCTTTGTGTGCGTAACGTTGCGACACGAATCGCTGACTTGAATGTGTGTGCGTTACATTGGTCGTCACAGCACAGTCACAGATATTATAATACTGTCTGAGCATACAATCACTATGTGTCTTCGTTGAATATAAGACTAGTTTTTACCGCTTCCTACAGAGTGGACGATAGCCCAACGGGTTAGATGCCAGACTAATGACTTTGAGGTATTGAGTTCGATCCTCTATCAAGGAGGGAAAAAGCATGGTGATGTTTTTTTTTAGATACTTTTTTTTAATTATTATTGATCAGACCAAATATTTATTCTAGATTAAGGGCCGGTTTCACCACTGCTGATGAAGCCTATCTGCCAGTTAAACTTAGATTTTTGTATGGCGTTATTTGACAGATAGGCTTTATCAGCATGTGGTGAAACCAGCCTTATTTTTTTCATAATAAAACAAAATTATATTTCGTCCTAATAATAATTTATTACTAGTTTGTTATAATAAACTACACTTAATTTACTTATTTTAGTTTTAGTCAGACAAGGACAGATGTCGCAGTTGATGATATATAAGCTATGAATCAACATGCTAAGCAATTAGAAATTATGTGATAACTTCTAACCTGAAGTAGCAATAACATCATAGACATATAAATCACCTTATCTTATGATAACACAAAGCTTTCACATATTAATGGTTATGTTTTATTTAATATCTTAGTGGAGCTCCTTCTCTTACTATTATTTGTTGTAGTCTACTTCTCATGCCAGTGACCATATTCCAACACATGTCAGTGCCTCGCATTATCTCCCAGGTTGAAGTAACAACTTCATCTAAATTAGACCTAGATCTCACATTCGATGGATCCCAATTGAGCACCATATGTCCCCATAGATTTTCGATGGGGTTTAAATCAGGGCTTTTAGAAGGCCAGTCAATAACTGTCAAGGATTCTTGCTTGTTAAACCATTCTTGCACAATATGGGCGCGATGCACAGCGCAATTGTCATGGACAAAGTATATATGCTCATCCGGATATACAGTTCGTACGGTTGGTAACATGACGTTCTGTAAAATATCCAAGTATCCTTGAGCAGTGTTGCGAGCACTCACTTGCACTAATTCACCGGGGCCCATCGACGACATCCATCCCCAATATCCCAAAGTAATACGGCCACTACACCTGCACGGTAGAATGTTTGCTAAACTATATCGTTCATTATTTCTTCTCCACAGTATTTTACGCCCATCCTTGTCTGATCTAAAAGTCTTTTCATCACTAAAAACAACAACATTATTACACCAATCAAAGTCCAAATATTCACGGGCAAACCGCACTCTGTCTTCACGATGCTCATTAGACATCATAATCTTCTTCGCTGGTCTCCGACATCTTAAACCATCAGCTCGTAAGTGATTGCGAACTGTTTGTAGTGTTACATTATGAAGTGTCGCCGTAGACCGGGTGCTGGCAAACGGATTGCTGTTATGCGCTGCAATGATGTCGCGATGGCGATCAGATGCAGCTGTGTAGGCTACAGGCTGTGGGCCTGGTCGACGACTTTCAACATGTCCAGAATCTGCATACCTATGAACCCACAGTTGCACTGTTCTTCTCTGTAAAATAAGAAAAAAATACAATGAAGTAGTAACACAAGGTATAATTATAATCATAATTTATAAAAAACCTTCAAATTTATTTTTTATATGCATAACTCACCGATATCATTAAACGTCGTGCTATCTCGCTAATTGAAATGTTTTGTTCATACAAAACAATGATTTCCGCCTTTTTAAAAGTGGATAGATGACTTTCCATGATAGATAACAAATCTCAATCACAATTTACAAGGAACGAAATGCAATACAACTAATGCTGAGAGCGCGCAGACGCAAAACAATTTTAAAGAGGGTAGCTGTTACATTTTAAATAAAGAAGGTAGACTATGGCCTTTTTACCGGGCAAGTTTACAACTCTTCGAACTCTAGTTTGGTTAAACAATTGTAATCAATTTATATTCGATGCTATGTGAATTTAATAATACTCGTAGCTTCTAAAAAATAATTTCCTTTGAGGGATCGAACCTTTATCTACATATCGTAATTCTAGCACCTAATCCACTAGGCTATCGACTACTTTGCATAAAGCTGTGAAAACTTGCGTCATAATCAATGAATGTATGGGATCAGAAAAACGCACACAGACGCGACATTAACACGAATACTGTGTTAGTGTGCATTGCTAATCGTAGCTATTGGCAACGTTACGCACACAAAGACTGGTGTTTGTGTGCCCTGCAAACCGATCTTCTTTGTCGTGTGTACCTACAAGGTAAGGAACATACGTAAACATTTGAACTTAGTAACTGAGAAGGTATGCAATATTTGTCCCTCTCTATTGCACATCACGAGTGGCCCCGAGATAGAAAATGTAAAGCAATAATAAGCAAAGTGGGATCCATCATAATCTTTTATTTCGGCACCAGGAAGGTTTTAACCCTTAAATATTAGTACAGAACAAGATTTTACATATACCAGGACCGCAAAGAGATGTTGGAAGATCCACTATCTATTAATACCTCCTACCAACCCATTATGTCTTAGTAGGTAGGTATATAATCTTAATTTTATATAAATAAAAGTACAATTAAGTAAATAATTTTAGGAATATTACTAACTCAACAGAACAGATAAGCAACTGCACTAGTGGGATAAAAAGTCCTCTCACCAGTTCAGTCAACTGAACTAGTCAGAAAAAAGTCCCACTAGTTCAGTTAACTGAACTAGCCAATTGAACTAGTGAGAATATAGGAAAAGTCCTCTCACTAGTTTAGTCAATTGAACTAGTGAGAAAAAAGTCCCACTAGTTCAGTTAACTGAACTAGCCAATTGCACTAGTGAGAATATAGGAAAAGTCCTCTCACTAGTTCAGTCAATTGAAATAGTGAGAAAAAAGTCCCACTAGTTCAGTTAACTGAACTAGCCAATTGAACTAGTGGGAATATAGGAGTCTATCAGCGGCCTTGGGGACGAAATAGCTCCTAAAAGGAATGATGCTCTTATCTTTTGACTTCTGTGGCGAGCTGATATCAGCCGCCACAGAAGTCAAAAGCCATAACCTGTTCCCAGAAAAAAAATGTAACGCTATAACATTATTCGGGGCAACTATACTGTGTCCAAAGCAATAGGATATTTAAAATCAAATTCGGTTTCGCCAGCCACAGAGCAAATGAAAGGAGATAGCAGAGGTGGCTCTCGTTGGATACGACGAAGAGGACATCATCATCATATTCGTTTATGTCCCGAAATGTGTATGGACTTGACTTTCAGAAGGCGGATTTCATAACATCGTTTTCGTGTGTACATATAGACGACGCTAACATCCCGATCGGGTTGGAAGAAATATGGCTTGAAGTCGGCTCTTTTTAAGTTTGACTAACGTGGTTTAAATTGGATGAACAAGAGAAAGATGTATTTGTTGATGCATAATCGAAATATCATCTTCCGGAACTAGGAGAAAACTGAAATTTTGAGATAATAAAACCCTGTAACCTCCATGTAAACAATGGCGATGATGTAATATTTCAACATGCATCGAAAAGAACCCAAAAAACTAACCAAAATAAAGGTAAACATACCGTGTGAATTCAAACAATGATCTACATTGTTTGCAGAGATAGAATATGCGCCCAGGTTAGTTTCATAATTTCATAATTTCTTTATTGCACACAAATCATAAAAAAAGAGTAACATAACTATAGTGTACAAAGGCGAGCTTATCTCTAATTAGAGATCTCTTTCAGCAAAACAGGTTAAGATGGGAAAAGTTGTTTGCTGAGCTGGGGTAGACTATATGTACAACAATATAATGAAATAAACGAACACTTACATACATATTAATAAATAAAATAAATTATATAATCACTATAATATTAAACTAAATACTTATACTACTACAATATACTATTAAATACCTACATGTATACTACCTATAATTCTAAAGAGAGAGGTAAAGCTTCTTCACAGGACTTTTACATATATTCAAAGACATCAGAGACATTGGTGATGGTGCAAGGAAGAGAATTCCACAACCGAATGAGGTCTAAGCCCGTGCTCATAGGACGCGGTGTTATGCTGTGGAGTTGTGAGCAAGGAAATTGCGTGAGTTCTCCGGGGTCTGCTGGAAGAAAGGAATAGGAAACTGTCTCACAGGAAGGTTGGATAGCTTGGATTCCGTAAAATGTTGCAGAGAAAATTGAGGATGTGTGAATCCCGGCGAAGATGGATCGGCAGCCACTTCAACTCCTTGCAATGTTGTGATACAGGACGTATTGGGGAAGCCTGAAGATAAACCGAATCATGAGATTTTGAAGTCGTTCGAGTTTGTTTAATAGTTCTTCGTTAGCACTGACCCAGCAGACATCTGCATAATCGATGAGGGGTAGAACGAGAGACTTAGCGGGAGTGATTTTGATCTGTTGAGGCAAAAAGTACTGAAGTCTTCCAGAGCGAGTGAAAAGTAGTAAATACTCAGCGATTGACCTCAATAACATGCGATGACCAGAACAACTAGTTGTCGAAGATACGACCCAGGTTTTTAGCGTTTTCGTTATATATGATTGTGGTACCATTAAAAGTGACAGGTGGAATGGACTGTTGATGCAAGAAGTTAAGAGAATGTTGACATGGGGTTGACCAGGAGTCCAAGGTATGAAGCCCAACTTCTTATACCCTCAAGGTTAGTTTTTCGACGATAACCATAAAAACATTAACTAACCGCTCTAGGACTATATCAATCTGTTATCCGGATCGAGCGACGAGGACTCTGAAAATCCTTTAAAACCCTTAATAGAAGTATTTTATTCAATTGAACTGCTTTTCAGTATCCGGCCTAGACGCTTAGCTAGCCCGGGTAAGCTCAAAATCCCTGAATCCCCTCTGACTGAACCAACAACCGCCTCTTTTAAAAGAGTAAAATGTAGTATTCTCGCCTGCATACATTTGCCGTTACAGCCCAAGCGGACTTATCCGATTTTCGTAACGGAAGACGAGGACAAGATAAACCGACCAAATTATATGTTTTAGGATGGACTAGCTGTCATTGCTATATTAGTTTATGTGACTGATACGTAATGCCTAATTATGTACAGTTACATACACTAGTTGATCTACACACATATCATAAGCTCTCTTTGATGTGTTCAGGAACCGCATGTTTGACCGGCATTGTGGCATTGAGTTGTTGAGCTTGTTCTGTAGTACCAAATTCACAGACAAAGTAGGGGCGGCACGCAAGCTGGCGTCGGCGTTCGAAATTTGAATGTCATAATTTGTAGAAAATTTACTCATTATGGTCATAATGTTCAATATTCAGATAAAAAATGAGTTTTTACAAAGTAGTTTAACAATATGCTGACCGTAACGTGCGGTTTTTGGACGCAGTAAAGAGGGTATATGATACGTGTGTAGATAAAAATATTTATAGGTATTTTCTATACAGCCACAGAACCCTATAATATTGTCATTTAAATGATAATTACATAATTTTCATGGATTTGGCTGTCCGAATCCATGAAAATTATGTAATTTATATGCTGAAAATTTAGAAGAATGCGAATTTTTAAATGTTATTTATTTTAGCAATCAAGCATAATATTTAAAAAAGGAGTGTGTCTGCAAGGGTTATTAAAACTTTCACGCACCATCACGCACCGACAATTTTAAATTATTCACTTCATTAAAGAAATCCCATTTTTGTTGTTACTTTATATGTACTTGATTGAATTAATGGAGTTTAGCATAAACTCTGAAATGCTTGATGCGAATGCGAATTATATTTCATTGGAGAATCTAGGCAGGGTGAAATGTTATGTTGTCTGTACTACAGCATATGTTACAAGTAACAGTGTAACAGGCTCCATGAACTCGTGCCTGCCATCTACTCGTGTATTCTTAGCTCAAATAAATACATCGAAAAGTCTTTTGAATGTATTTATTTGAGCTAAGAATTAAGTTTAAATGAAATTTTAAACTAGCAGCACGGCTTAGGCAAAAGAATGTATTCCACAAAGAGCAACGCAATTCTCGTGATTTGCTAGGCTTCCTGTGACCCAAAAAAAGGTCCTTAAAATTACTAAAGGGAGCGGAAGGCCTTGATTTGATTTCCTCTACCAAAGAGTGTTTTTTTGGTACCTCCTTTATTCAAATCTGAACGGGAATTAACATTTTTTTTACATTTGTCTTGGTTCCGCGTGTTCTGGGCGCTGTTAGGATTAATTGAAGTTTTGTTTTTTATTATAGGGTCAACAGTCGATGCCAGGCATGGAGGGCGCCATAACAGCTCGTTTTTAAACGAATCCAAACAGTTACGTTATGGCAAAGTTACGCCAAATGTAAAATCTCTGTTATTATATTTTGGGGACTGATATAATAAATCGAGACAGAAACAAATTAATCCGTTAATAGTGAATCCAAATACAAGCAGTCGTTCGACAATCGATGTTTTGTAAACAAATTAACGTCTACTAGTAATTTGTTTATTTAATTTGTAACTCTCTTTATTAGTAAAAAGTAGTTTTTGAGTGTCGTTTCTCAAGAAGGTGTTTCATGCAATGTAACCAACTACTAAATCCTTTGAGTTTTGAGATTGTGCATTTGTTAAATGTATTATCAAATGCAGAATCTCAAAACTCAAGGGATTTTTAAAAGGGATAAACATACAGATAATTTATTTGACATTTCATAGTTTCAAATTGTTTCGTATTCCTCAGATAAACAGACAGATAAACGTTATCTAAGGTGTGAAAAATCCCTTTTATAAATATAATGTTGAGGGCTCAAAATTGTGTTCTGCAAGGCTAATCCAACTTGTCGATCAAATGCTGTGAAAGCTACTCTTTCGGCCACCAACAGTGCTACCAGCAACGCATTCATTGTATTGTCCTGGTTAACTATTTATTGTTTTGCAGCCCCATTACTGACCATTTTTGCCACGTTTCCGAGCACTGATGAGAAAATAGTATTTCTTACTTTTGAGTGAATTTGTAATCAATATATTTTTTAGGGTTCCGTACCCGAAGGGTGCCAAACGGGACCCTATTACTAAGCCTCCACTGTCCGTCTGTCCGTCAGTCCGTCCGTCACCGGGCTCTATCGGATTGACCGAAATAGTAGAGAGCTAAAATTTTCACAGAATGTGTATTTCTTTTGCCGCAACAGCAACAAATAATGAAACAAACCGATTTTCAAGGATAAAAAGAAGTACCCAGAAGAAATTATTGGTATGGCCTTTTTCTCAGCCGTTTTTTTGTATTTGTTTATCGGTGAAAATGGACTCCCCCGAATTTATCGGAAAAGATTTTTAATTGCATTTTTTATTGAGTTTTGTACTTAGTTATTTGTCATTATATATGATTAATAATGGCTCATTCAAATTATCATAAATAATATTATTATTTATATCATATTTAATTTTATTTCTGTAAATAAGTTACTCAATTTCTATTCACTTCCGGTTTCAATGAGCAAAGAGTTTCGTTAACCCGAGAACATAGTTTAATACTTACATACTACATACACAAAGCTATTTTCAATGTTTCAATATACGGCCTTGACTGTAGTCCTACCTAGTATTTAATCTTTTATTATAAAAAAATAAATAGGTATATGTATGTACTCGTAGAAAAGACTGTCGTTTTACGTTGTTCCGTGTACATGTAAGGATCGGCCTATTAGGTGTGGAATGAGGCAGTCACATGTTCGAAAGACAGTTGTATATTGAGTCATGAATCATAATAAAGAGGCTATTTATAGATGTAAGTAGGGTTCAGGTGTGCATACACTACACCTTCCCCCTTTTTTTGAAAGTAAAAAATATGCATATAATTTTTATGACATTTAACAATTTAGATCTAATAACATCAAAACAACAATCTAATAAGTAACTAATTTCTGTAAAAATAACAATAAAATAAATCACCTGTGTAAAAATATCAATTGAAAATTTAAAATCTGTAAAAAATATAACAAATGAAAACCTTTTTTATTTTTGTTTGCCTGATACAATTTTGGAAATACTATCAAAATAAACTATAACCATTTATTACTATTTCTCACCCCTTTTTAACACCTATTTTTAACAACTTCATTAAAGTACATTTATAATGATTACATAAGAACATTAGGTTACATATTTTCTAAAACTAATTTTGAATACACGAAATAAACGAATAAGTACATACACAAGTAAATACACGAAACCAAAATATCTATCTGTTTTAGGTGTAGGGTTGACGACATGAACGAATTTTATACATTTAAACAAAATAACACAAAACCATAAAATTAATGAAACGCAAACACAAAATTACACATTTCTCAATCCTTCATCAAACATTAGAACGATTTATTTTTAACACATTGAACTTTTACACAAAATTATAACAATTAATCAATTGCAATTTCAAAATTCCACGTTTCTCATTTCTTCTAAATCTCTTTCCTTTCTTCACGCATTTATTTACTTTGTCAAAACTTATTCCATAATCACTATCAACTTTTTATTTCTTTATCCATTACATACCTACTTCCATCTCAAAAGAAAATCGTCACATCTTATAAAAATATAAATCAAAACTATCAAGAATATACTCGCTTTTCATAAACAATGAATTGAAAGAGGTTTGTAGGAGTAAATAGATGTTTATTGTACTGAAGTTTGGATAGCAGAGCCTCTAATTATCCGCCGTATAATCTTATATAGTCTTACAAATAAGGAGTCACACACACAGTGATACATCTTCATTCCAAACTAACATAATATTCTCTCTTTTCTTACACAAACGCTATCAATCAAAGTCTCTTTTTTTTTTTCTCTTCCACTTCATATAGGTACTTTTTAGGGGTATCCGGATCCCATGTTATTTCACATTATAGTGAGTGCACTTTTATAGGTACTTTTATTATTTATTTATTTATAGACGTCTTATGGTACTTTTATTATTATAACAATACTTAAATACATATACTACTAGTACCTGGCTCCAGGTCTACCTGCCTGAGCCTGCTCGCGAGCTTATTAGGTCATCGATATCCAACTTTCTCACGAAGGAAACTCGTTCACATCATGATCGAAGAGGAAGGATTCGTGCCTTGTACCTTGTACCTTTGAGACTTTGATGAAAATACAATAACATATCGGACTCGCCAATAGTTACGTACCATACTAAAAACATAACTTATACTCAATCAATACGAATCCTTCGAATTTTAAGATATTCTGTAAAGATTGGATGATCATTCCAACTTTTCTCGAAAACTTAACAAACGAAGTGTTCCCAACTAACTTACTCTGTGGCCTAGAGTAACCTATCCTGCACATTCCATACCTTCTCTCAAATTCATACTTTTTATTCCTAACGACAACAAAAACGAACATTCCCAAATCCAAACAAAAATCAACTTTCCTATGTAATACTATCATAAAACTCATAAATATCAAATATGAAATAAACCTTCATAACAACGATTAACTTTTAATTTCATTCAATTTCCATACTTTTCAACTCTCAATATAAAACAAGAAGAAGTGACCATATCCGCTGGTCGGACTATAATTCTATTAATAGACTCGATTGCACTGTATCTGTAAAATAAAATAAACGTAAATGCAATCTCGAAACAATCTTTTGTATTAAACTAACGTAAGTGGTTCCGTCGTTAGTAATGTATTTTAAATCTGAGGTTAAACTACTTTATCTGTAAATTATTCTGAAAAACTAATGAAACATAAAAATCTGAACACACAAAAAAAAAATACTCCCGTTATCTTCTCTCTAAGACGTACTTATTTAGCGTACTAAATATTTATTTCACACACTCAACTGATTTTCATACATACCTACTCATACTATTAATATTAATTTGATACTGTAATTTAAAAATGGTTGCAAAATTTATCTCTTTGTGGTACCCTAAGCTTGCTATCTATCATTCATCTCCTTTTACGTATCTCCCATATTAGTCAACTGAAACTAAAATCTTTCGCTCTGTATAAGTCGAACTGTAGTAACATGAACTTATAATAACAATTATTTTACGTCTGTAATCTAAACAAGTGTTCTACCTAATTTGGATTCTTCTGCAGTGTTGCATGTCCATATTTGGATTGCCTGCGAACACTATATTGAATTACTTGGAATAACTGTGACTGTTACCAAGTCATGAAATATTTATGTACTTGATTGTACATTTGGAGTAAATTTGAATTATGAGGCAATATAAAAAAAATACTAGCGGTTATAAAACAAAAAAATAACAAAACTTTCAACTTCATACTTCACACTTTTTATCACATTATTCCCAGATTTTTCAAAATCTCCTCAAAAATAAAAAAATACTGTCAAATCATCTCATCCCAAATAACTCGTGTCTAACTTATTTACTTTTCGGCTTTCAAAAATATCTCCATTCCTAAAAAATAATATCAATCGTTCATTCACACTTCTCTTGCTGACTATACTGTACTACTAACTTTTCGTTCTATGCCATTCATCATAATACTATTTTAGTTACTTCATGCAATCTTCATTTGGAAAAATAATTATATTAATATTGATCGTATCGTCAACCCTTTGACAATACAAAATCTAGCCAAAACTTAAATATACTAATCGACAAATAATTTAATTTACTTACATGTCATACGTATAATAAAACCCATTGTCCAAAAAACACATTGACGCCACGACGTCATCGCCCGTGTCGCACGCAGCTCGCTCGGAGTCAGCACATCCTGGGAACCGTACATCTCCCAGCTGCGCCTCACTTGACCCGTACGGTTACGCCCAGCGCCCTGCTTCCACATCATCAGGCTTAGGAAATCGCCCGGCACCCGGCAGCACAAATCTTCTGTAATATTTTCTTTTCTCTTCTTGTGTAAATATATTCTTTCTTCTATAATTATCTTCTTTCTTCTATTTATCCGTCTTCTTCTGGCTGCAATCCGCTAATCTCTTCATAGGTCATCCCGTTCTTTTTCTCTATATATTTATCTTCGTTATATTTCTCGTTTCCAAGTTCTTCAAGTATTATTTAATTATTATTTGAATTTATTTAATCGCCATTCGGCACAGCACTACCTCGCGAGAGGTAGGCTGGCCTGGCACGGTCGCCATGTAAGGATGGGCCTATTAGGTGTGGAATGAGGCAGTCACATGTTCGAAAGACAGTTGTATATTGAGTCATGAATCATAATAAAGAGGCTATTTATAGATGTAAGTAGGGTTCAGGTGTGCATACACTACAGGTATTTCCATTCATCCTTTCATTTGCGGTGTCCTACTCGCACTTGACCGGTTTTTAATTACTTACTTGTTATGTGCCTATTAATAATATAATCAAACTTCAGTAAATATTCGATAAAGACTCCATGAGCTGGAAAAAGGTCTCTTTGTGTTCAGAAATTAATAGTTACCCTCCATCCGACCTTCATTGGCTTGGTTTGTTCGATTCCCTGAAGTAGAAACATGATAATTAAGGATAAGTGCTTTGTGCTCTGTTCTCCTTGTTGTGGCAATACTCTTCACATTATGCTCGTTCGAATACGGATTGACAGCGAAATAATTGTCTATAGCTCTGTGATGTTAGCAGTACAAAGTAATAGAAAACGGGGCTCAAATTCAGGAGATTTTGAGCTTATTTTGAGCTCCCAGAATACGAAGTTTCAGAATTTGAGCTCGAGCGGTTTTCGAAAAAAACGCAATAAAACACCGGTACCACTTTTTTTCTCGTACTACGTAAGTTAGAGATATTCTGATTGCATATTTTGGGAGCTCAAAATCATGCCCAAATACGATGCGAGTATCACCTCTCTACTCGGACTTTGCACTGCTGGTGATTTCTGAAAATTCGTATTCTGGGCTCAAAATAAGCTCAAAGTCTCCTGAATTTGAGCCCCGTTTTCTATGACTTTGTACTGCTAACTTCACAGAGCTGTCGTCTATAGGGGAGCTCACATATAACAAAACAGCTTCCGTAGACCCTGCTCATAAGCAGAACTTCGGCCGCAGTTTGTTGATGCCGCGCACAAGTGTGCTATCAGCATTTTCAGGGTCACGGCGACGCGAACATATTTGAACAACATATTAAGAGTCACGTGTGCATTCAAGCTAAGTACGCCATGAAATTAAGCAATACCGTTTATTGCCGGTCAGATAGAAAGCGAGTTAGCACCATTCTCGGATTAACAAGGACATAGGGCAAACGAGTATGGAAGAATGACCCAGCGCGCATAGGTATGAAACTTACGTATTGTATGTGTGGATTTTTCCTGATTACTATGATATGGGTCGCATCCGTGGAGGATGGGAAACTTGAGAAATATACTAAAAATAGTTCAGTTCAGTTCAATTCAGTTCAAAGATTTTTATTCATAATAGCACAAAAATTGAGACTTAATGAACGTCATAACATAATCAAACGAGCATAAGAAAACATTAAGTAGGTGCCTAATTATTACATAACAATTAGAGTGCAATGAACAGGTTTAATGCCAGATGTAGGTGTCTCGTAAAAGTCATTAATTTTGTAGTAGGCCTGTGTGCCAAAGTAAAGCACACTTTGCGTCACTTCACTACCCGCTAGGCTATACCGGTCGTCAAAAATATTATTAAATATTCGTGCTTCAAATAAGTTGTCATGAGTTTCCGGTCATAAATTCTCAAAAAAGCGTCAGTCTGTGTTTACAATGTTCGTAAATATTTTGTTATAGATTTTTCTGCTTACTC
Organism: Argyresthia goedartella; assembly: GCA_949825045.1. NCBI lineage: Eukaryota > Metazoa > Arthropoda > Insecta > Lepidoptera > Argyresthiidae > Argyresthia > Argyresthia goedartella. The sequence goes on from OX463823.1 coordinate 16,655,403, forward strand.
CCGTTGTTTTTTGGGATTGTAAATACACAAAGTACCTAAATACCACGACCGCTTTATAGTAGACTATAGTAGACGCTAGAGCGGGTAGTGACGCTGTTGACAAAGCTGTCGGTGCTGGGTTCGAATCCTGGTAAGGGCAAATGTTTGTGTGATGAGCATGAATATCTGTTTCTTAGCCTTGAATGTTTTCTATGTATTTTCATAAGTATTCATCTCTATTAAATATATCGTTGTCTAGTACTAATGCTAACCCCATACTAAGCTAAATAATGCAAAAGCGTTATTGAGCTTAGTATGGGGCTAATTCGATTTGTGTAAGCTTGTCCTCTTATATTAAAAAAACTAACTTTAGCTATAATTTAAACCCAAAAAGGATTGCTGTGCTACTGGGTCCTGTGTATGGAGTTGTCACATTTAATCAGAGAATAGTGCTAACTTGCTTTGTATCAGTCGGGCCTAACTGGTTCACTAATTTCAAACTTAGTCGTGGTTTTAAGCGTCGTCAGTATCTGTGTTTATGCATGGTAAAAAGTCCTTTGTGTAAATTTGTGTCTACATAGAGATAAACGAAATTTTTGAAATTAACTTTTAAATTGACTTAAGTCTTGCGTCACAAAAAGGCTAAATATTTTCCCCTCTCAATTTTTTGCCGAAACTGTCGGTATGCTTTCGAGTTGAGATCAAAGCAAGCCAGATTATAGCGAATAATGCAATGCTCTCACTGGGCCCCGATATTCCGCGAAACGACATGGGGTGACGAAAATAACCGCACGCACGCAATCCAACAATCCTACAAAATTGGGTTCTACCTATAAGAACCGCATAAAAGTGTGAAATAGTCTAGTTACCAACATGCCCATTGCGGTTTTAATATGTTTTCACTATTAAACACTTTGAAAAGTACTATTGGTACATCAATTACGTAGTTTATGGGATATGTCGAACGGGCAAATTCTCCATAAGGCCCAAGATCACACAAAACCACTGAAGAGAGCTTTGGCAAAAAAAAAAATATAAAATTATTTCCAATTTATTCATAGGTCTCAAAAAATTATATGTTATTCACAAAGATATAATCTAGTTTAAATACTATGTCGTTACGCGATTGGATTAATTTGGCTCGATCGTAAAAATCCTGAACATAGTCTATATTTAAAAGGAGATTCAATAAATTTAATATCAAATTACTGATTTTTCTCATAATTTTTATACCTTAATTTTCCTCTTTAAGAGCTCCGTATTAATCCTTAAATTTTATCAATTAGCTTATTTCCGTTTTTTAGTAAATTCGAAAAAACACCTACGTCTTACCCCATATGGCGTGACCAAGGCACACTTGTGCCCACGTTCAACCATTTTTGTACGACAGGGGTGCAGCCCATCGCCGCATTTAAACTTGAAAATGTTTTTTTCTTAATGGAACCCCAAAACGAAAGCTCATACAATTTCACACCCGAGTCTTTCAGAAAAATATATTTTGTGAGGGGTGAGGGGTGAGGGGTGAGGGGTGAGGGGTGACGCGCTCAGCACCCACAAAATCTCTAGAGAGAACTGGGTGATGTACCGAATATTTTTATTTCACTGATTGTACGCAAAATCACACAACAGTATGTTACAGCCATTTCGAGCACATGTACTATTTGTTGGTACATATTTGTGCAGTAAGCGCTTTGAACGTGAACTAAGAATTTATATAGTGGCAGCGGTTTTTTTTAATGGGGACTGCACTGAACGTGAGTAGTTTGAGTGTTATAATAATATTAAAAGCTCGCCAAAAACACTACATGAATGCGGCAAGGTTTAGTGGACTAATAAACATAAAAATGTGAACACAACGCGAATATGTGCTACTTCCACCCCGTAGGACAAAAGGCGCAAAGTAGTTCTAAGGAAATGTCAGGCTTACCACAATACCCTTGAAGATTGTTCTCATGTAAAATCTATGGCGGTGATTTCAGCGTAACCATCCATTCCTTCGGACCGTAAGCTTCGGATATCGAGTGGAGATTTAAGGTGGCATGAAAAAGCCCACCTAAACTTCTTTATGTTCTCCGTTATGAATGTTACTATTATTCATATCTATCTACCTCCACAGCGGCGAATATATGGTTTCCATTGGAATGAGTGGTGAAACTCTCAGTTGCTGTAAAGAAAGATTTGAAAAAAGAAAGAAGAGCATTTCCTTTCTCTTTCGTGATAGGTACTTTTATATATGTATATATAAGTAGTATATGTTTTATTTATTAGTATATATGTTATATTTAGTATATATCATTTATTACATTATTATGTTTTAGTTGTAAATCTCCTGTTGCACAATTTTTCCTGTCCTGCCTAGGTTTGCTGGTAGAAATCTCTCTTTAGAGATAAGCTCGCCTTTGCTCATAAAATGTTTTGTTACCTTACTAGATTTCTGTGCAATAAAGAATATGAATGAAAAAAAAAAAGATAAAACTTGAGCGTGTTGTTTTTGTGCTATTTCTGTGTTGATGTACCAAATGTTCATACATAACCGTAATGATCAGCATGTTGGGGAGGATGGTAACGTATCCACAGAGGGAGAGTGACTTGTTCAATGTTTGTCATAAAAAGCGATAACATTATGTTGTGTGAAGGATGACTGGCATTTCTTTGGGTTTCAAAAGTGAGGTTATAAATGATGGAGTGACTTACATACACTCCACTATGAAGCCTTTATGAAATCATGTGATAACTAAGATCCTGTAACATGACTGCCAACTTGCCAGGGAAATGCCAGCGTCACATTGTGAATTAAGTTCCATTATATTGGAGCAGCAGTTCGTGCATTTGGCGATCAATATAAAATCTTAGAAGGTTGTACACATGGCATGATATGACGCACGCACTGAAATGAAACATACCACGCAGACGTACACAAGTGTATGCGTGAATATTACAACCAGACTGGTGGAAATTGGATGGAACAGACGGCGTTTGGTAGAAAGGAAATTATTTAGCGCGAAAGGAACGTGATCCTAATAGAAAGTAACAAACATTTGAATAAAATATGCTCAGACCATATTGTCTGTGTCTATTCGGTGAGAGTAAAAAAGTAGGGTTTCTAAACTCATTACAAGTTGCGAGGCGCCGAGGGATGGAAATCGTATGGAAATACGTTTTGCTTTAATTGTGTTGAGATGAGGGTTTCCTACGATCAAACTCTATGAGTGCGGCACAGATCAATATCTTCAGGCATCGGCAGGTAAACCGACAGTTGATTTTAGCCCTTGTCATTTAGAAGTGACTTGGTCGTATATTTTTATTCTTTCTCGTCATTGATTGTCTGTTTCAAACATTCTATTTACCTATATCAAAATATTCCAACGCAGCTTCGTGGATAATTTAACATTTTCAGAGGTATTTCCAGGGAAGAACGTACGAGTTCATATCTACGAATATATAAAGGTACCATAGAAGCCGTGTGTTTTCAGAATATAATCTTGCTTTAATATAATTTTAAGTCTCAATGTTCTAGTTTTAAATTTCTGCCATATTAATTTAGTAGTTTGGGCGTGAAAACTAATATCCATTCATCATACTAGGCATGCATATTGTATATTCTGAGGTATGGTAACGAACGACCCATCTACCATACGATCTACATTTCGTACACTATTGCGAAAACAAATAGCTTAACATTGCCCATTTATACATTACCGTCTTATTCATAAAACTTATAAGAGGTTTATTAGCTTGTTAGAGGGATGATCTTGAAAAACATTATTCATAAACGATCAATAGCAATAAAACGTTCAACCTTCGATATAAACTTCATAAGTTCAAGAAGGTCGTAGCCTACTTTATTAAAGGTTTAAAGACTAAAATGGCTGACTTTACGAACAGCTGATTGTAGGTTGGTTAAAGATGTCGTTTTGAGGTTATATTGTGATGCGAATTTGTGGTGTGTTGGTCAATAAATATCTCGTATCGTAAATAAATCATGCAATGTTTACAAGCTATGGCCGTCATTGAGCTTGTGTATAAACATGATGTTGTATTATATGTATTATATAAAACGAACGAAAGAAATGCCAAAGTAACTTTTGTGTTTAAAGAAAGATTAGGTAGTTCTTTACTAACCTTGTATTTCTCCAGCTAATTTTTGCTTCTTTGCCCCTTTTTAACTAGTTTACTCTCAATTCTTACTATTAATTCTATCTAGTTCTGACCTACGGAAACTATTTCAATAATTTTACAAAAAAAAACTTTTAATTCCCGCCTAGCTCAACTATTCTCAACAAAGGTTCCCGCGCTTTTCCTTGTCGTTTTTTTTTGACAGCATCTGTCATAATTTTTTTTTGAGCGAGGTTGACTAAGGTTTCGTTGGAACGACAACATAATAACGCTATAGTATCTGATAACGTCAACTTAGTTATGAAAGGTTTATTGAACGTTTATGAATAAAGAATTTTATAATACGTTTGTGCTGTAGAGCATTTTAACAAATGAATGTTTTAAACCTATTTTAATGGAATTTATAAATAATACTGTACTAATCTTTAATTTAGAATCGTCTATAGACATCTTTCTATCCTAAATAGTATGCAATGTTTAAAGCAGCAAATAACCAATAGTATAAAGTGTCTCCTTTTCCCTTCAAGTCGGGTGGGCTTAATGCATAGAGGGACAAATTCGAGTTATGACTTAACATCTTCTTGAAAACTAAGGAATGCAATCTAACTAATTATTTTGGGACTGTAATAGACCTGACGGCGACAAAAAAAAAAACAGAGTTAATGAGAGACGGTGGGAAGCCATAAGGGACCGTGCAATAGCGCTTTCCCTTCTGCTAGTGAGCTGGTGATTGCATAAACGCGTGTAGGGCGAAGGGCAGCCGGAAAGTAGCTTTTCGCTCGACTGATCAAAAGAAATGCTCACTCGACGGAATTCGCGTGTTTCCACGATCGCTTCCTCTGGAAGTGGTGTAAGTGTCAGCGATTGACATTACGACGTCTCGTGTCACCTAGCCTAACGAAATCAGACTATCTATTATGTATGGAACCCCAGTATCGTGCGATACAGTATGATTCTAACCAGGAGGCCTCACCGTGTCATACATTTTGAAACCGTGAAATTTGAAAACTTGCTGCTGACTGTATCGTTGAAGCGATTGAATTCCTCCTTCTCCTACTCAAACACGTTTTCTTAGCTTTTTAAAGGTATAATTAAATTCTGAGTGAATTTAAATATAAATTTAAAAATAATGATAATTTCAAAGGAATATTTTACTGGGTTCGCACCTCAAATATTATATTTTGCTTGCCAATATAGAGAGAGACGGTCTATGAATATAAATTCGCTCCCGTGCTGATTGCACAAAAGCTAGATATCGCTAAAGCTGGTATAGTAATCCTAGGATCGAAGCGTGCCAACAAAGGAAAATATATATATTCAATCATTCATTTTATTTGTAAACATATACATGGGGGGGTTATAGGTGGAGGTGTAAATAAAGTAAAGTATTGCTTATATCTAAATTAAAAATTGACAATAAAATCAAATAAAAATCTCTTGTCTTAGTATTAGGCCTGAGTGAGTTGAGGGTCTATATATATACATATATCTATATTGCTTGAAAACAGTCATGAAATCGCCTTTAGAATAGTAGCTTTAGGTTAATAATAATTATATTAGTCTTGGGCTGAACATACGAATGGTTGGTTCGTTTTTGATATTGTTTGGTAGGTTATTGTATATTAAGATTCACGTATAATGTGGGCTTTTATTGTAAATTTCTAATATCATATAATTGGTAATATTAAGTTATTTTTCCGTCTAACGTTTGTATAGTGATGATATTGTACGGGGTTTTTTTTGACAAAGGTGACTATTTCAAATATGTACAGTGATGGTAGAGTCAAGATATTATATTTTTGGGAGAGTGGTTTGCAACTGTCTAGGTGTTGTATATCAGCCATGATTCTGAAACATTTCTATTTGCATAATAAACAAGCTAATGAGCTTTGACGCTATTACCCCAGAGCAATATTCCGTAACCTAAACACGAATGAGCGTAGGCATAATAAGCTGACAGAGAGACGCTCTTTTCCGGTGTTTCTTTTGAGGATAGCGAGCGCATATATATATATATATATTGTGATAATTTGGCCTTTATTGAGAGATATGTGTTTTCCAGTCTAGGTTTGTGTCTATTGTCAGGCCTAATAATTTAACATCTGTTACTTCTTCTATGCCTAATTGTTCTTTAATTTTAGTAAGGTATAGGAGTTATTTTGGTGAGGTTTAAATTGAATGATGTTTGTCTTTATATTTATCTCTAAGTAATGTTCGTATAGCCATTCGGCTATGGTTAGATCGAAAAATGGCCCGGGAATATGAACCTTATTGCTTATGGCCTGGTAATACAGTTTGAAACCTAAGAAAAATAATCAATCATCATGATGATTTCAGTTATCCACTCACTGCTGAGTGGATAACTAATTTTGAATAGTTTCGAAAGATGTAAGGGTTAAATCTCTGGGACATTTGAATAGTAAGGATATATCGTCGGCAAACATATTACTTAGATTTAAAAAATTTGGGGAGGTCGTTGATATAGGCTATCAATAAAATGCAACCTAGTACACTACTTTGTGGTATGGAACAATTTGTGCTAATTATTTGGGACGCCTATAGTTTTGTGCTCTAATTATCAATATTAATTGGGTTCATTTGCACGTAATGTATTCTGTCAAGGAGATATGATCTTAGCCATTATTGAGCATCGCCACAAATACCTAGGTCTTGCGATTTTTGCAATAGCATTTACTGCGATTCTCTGTCATATGCTTTGGCCATGTCCCAGATTAATCCAATTGCATGGTGCTTGTCTCGTATATATTCTAGGGCTTCTTGTACATATGCGAAAACTGCTAGTAGTACTAGTGGTCCGGGAAATAGCATTCTTTAAACGATTGATTGAAAAGATCACTTATTGGGTCTGTTAATTCGTTGATACACTGTAATAATAAGGCTAAAAGCTATTCAATCGCAGATCAAAAATACTGATTTGTACAGCAAAAAAGGATTAACAAAAAAACCTTTCATGTTTCATATTTTATGTGCACTTAAGTTTATGTTTTAAGTATTTTTTGTTGTTCTTACATGTTCAAGCTAACTCGAAGAATAGAGGGGGCTTCGCTTCGTTCACCCCCTCTACCCTTCACCTAAGCTACCGCAGCATTTTGCCCTGATATTTGCTGTGTAAATCAGTATTTTTGATGTGCAGTTTAATAATTCCCTTATAATAATAATAATAAATACATGTAGAATTGTACGGAAATTCATGGGCAAGGACCGTGATCTTTAGTAGATAAGCACTTGGCGTAAGCCCGTGTATCAGAACCTCTTTATTACAAGAGTGAAATGAAAAATTCATAAAAATATAATAATAATAATAATAATAATACCTTGGACACTATTTACACACATTGATCTAGCCCCAAACTAGGATTCCCTGTATCTTGGGTACTAGACAACGATACACATACATATACAGATAAATATTTTACTTACATAGATAAACAACCATGGTACAAACATCCGTTCTCATCAAACAAATATTTGCCCCCACCGGAACTCGAACCCGAGACCCTTGGGTTCGTAGGGAAGTTCACTGCCGACTTGGCCATTTGGGTCGTATTTTAATAGTTTTGGTGGAAAGTCATCAAATGGTGTCCTAGTTTAATTTGGAAGATTCCGAATTAGTTGCGACACTTCGTTTTCAGAGACTAGTGAAAAAAACATGGTGATTGTGGAGTGTATTAGTGTAGGTAGCTCAGTAAGCTTATTGGCTTTTCCCGCTTTGTTATAGATCTGTGGATTTCGTTCTACCGACTTAGGCAAAGAAGTCATTAAACGTATTTGCTATATTAATTGGACATTTTTCAACTATATTTGTATTTATACGGGAATATCACTCTTACACCACTTACTGTCACTTATTTTATATCTTATGGTGATAATAAATACTTTTTACTTTTACTACACTTTTTATTTTATATTATAATATTTATATAGGCAATCGTATGTTAAGTTTATATTATTTATAAAGAGAAAGCGTGGCCGACCCAGAAAAAGATGGAGTGTTGAGTTGGGTCTCTGGGTCTACGAACTGCTGGGTAGTTACCCACTGAGCAGTTGCTCAGGACCGCAAAGAGTGGAAAAGAGGAAGAGAGGCCTTTGCCCAGCAGTGGGACAAGTTGGGCAAGAGCCCAATGTGTCCCACTGCTGGGCAAAGGACAATTATTATTATTAAGAAATAATAATAATAATTGATTTATGTTATTTATTTAGGTATGTACTAGGTAAATTATATTGTTGTACACACGGTCTACCCCTGATCAGCAATCGACCTGTTTCATCATAATTTGGTTTGCTGGAAATTAGAGATAAGCTCGCCTTTGTACACTGTTTTTATATAAGTCTCAATTAGATTATGAGTTATCAATTACTTTAAAGAGATTTTTTTTTCAATAATGCCGGGTTTATTATAATAGTATCTGTGATATTACCCTAAACCTTTATTATTTTAAGAACTGCTGTTAGTGCAAAAGTTAAAAATATATACCTATACTATCAAAATTTAGCACAACCAGACTATTTATCTTCACTAATGAAACATAATTGAAAATAAGTTACTTTATATTTCTTAGTAAGAGTTGTATAAGAAATTTTGCTCTTTTGAAGCATTGCACAGCCAGCTTTCATACCTTCAGGTAAAAATAAATCAAAGAAAGCTACTCAGGCACTGCAAATATTGAGCTTGCCTTCGGTGCAGGAAAGAGAAAGAAACCGTAAATAGAGAACATTTATTAGTGCTGTAACATTACTAACTGAGGCACACAGGATAGATCCGATAATGGCTTTTAAGTAGTCACTAGTTCTAGTTATAATAATGAAAAAATAATGGAACATCCATGATGGTAAAGTGAAATTTAAACTAGTTTTTTATTAAATAAAAGAGCTATTCGAGCAATTTAAAACGCACCTATGATTTTTTAAAGAAATTATACTTACTGCAGCTGGTCAATTTATTTTCAAAATTATAAGTCAACATTTACCAAAATGTGCGATAGCTGTAATGTTAACTTAAGAAATAATCACAGACTAGTTGTTCCCCGGTTTAGACTCGCGAAAGTTAGCAATTTTTTCAAGGGTCAGTGCATCCTCTACTCCAAGATTTGAAATTGCCATTTGAACATGTTAAGGTTACCTCATGCAAAGAGGGATACTATGATATCAAAAATTATATTAACAACAAGATAAATCTATGTAATCTCGCCGGGATTTGGTGAAGAGTACAAAAATTGTACATTACCGAATAAGCAATCAGAAAAACATCGTTTCCATTTGCCCCGAACACAGTGTTTTTTAAGTGAAAAAGTTGGTCTGATCAAATCGGTTTCTTTGAAAAAGTTGGTCGGAATGATGTCCCCAACAACCCCATAAATTATTACTACACGTCCTTATAACTGTGAAAAAACAAACTTGTAGGTCAACGAAATCAAAAGGTTACGACATTTTAAGCCACTAAATTACTGACTTTGCTTGATACTCGCAAGGGAATCAAAACCTCTATGGTGCTTCCCGTTGACGGTACCTAGAATCATGAAATTTGGCAAGAAGCAAGGTCTTACAGCACAAGTAAAGGAAAAAATCCCTCACAAAAACGTTATTTAATCTTAACGCTCGGTGCGTGAGTCAGACTCGCACCTGGCTGGTTTTGTTTTTGTTATATTATTTTTTGGTCCTTATACTTTCTTGTCCGATGATACGAAACGATTTCTTACGAACTAACCGGTATAAATATTTATATGTCGCCGAATAGCCGAATGAATTCAATTAAAATCATGCCTCTTTTTTAAGAGCATATCGGATCTTTTAGTGTAGTCCTTCTATTTGGACGGTATATCTTTTTAAGAAAACTAAACTTTCAGCTGAGCAAACCGACAATTATTTAAAAAATATCTTTTAACTTTATCGAGGATCATTTCGCTCTAACACATTTTTCATGTATAGAGTACGGTTTTTTTTTAAACTGTAAAAAAATCACGCTTCGGGACACTTTCGGGGCCGCGGATAAGTGACGTACACCCCGGAGGGGAAGGGAGGTGTGTATATATAAATTGTAGCTTCGCTCTACAACCTATATCCCGATAGACAAGAACTGCACTAATATTTTTTTTTTTTTTTATTCTTGCAGTAATTGTCATTAAAGATGAGAAATCTCTGCAGCAATACATTTTCATTCCTTGGACAATCCCGGCCGGAGAAAATTGAATAAAAAAGGAAACATTATTGGATGAAAATAATTGGCGCTGGCGTAACTTTTTCCACATTTTTCTTCCACAGCAAATGGAAACAAGTTAGGCGAAGTTTGCTTAACGATGAATAAAGAGCTTGGGAACTTGCTTCAGTCCGAATACCCCCGTAATTTTCTCTGCCAACAATGTTATTATATATTTTGTGTAGGTATTAATGTTTGTCCCTATTACAAAATCTAACTGTATTTCCGTTCGGTGAACTTACTGGTACTGGAACGTTTGATTGCTCAATAGATAGATACATATAATTTGGTCTTAGAACGGTTAATAATGAGATTCTGTTTGTTCGCAGATGGCTGAAGGAGTTGTGGGAGTGAAACAGCAAGGGAAAAGTTTATTGTCAAGATTGTTTGAGGATTAAAGTGAGGACAAGTGTTTGTTCTGTTGTGTTTCGGTACCCGTGATGTGAAGCTGTGAAGTCAAACATGATGTGGCTACCCGCTTTGGTCTGCCTATTTTGCTATTTGGGTAAGTAAATATAAATATTTGTTTGTTGTTTCAGAGCAATTACAAAGTGCAAATATTAGATTTAACTTGCACACGGCGCTTTTGTTTTCAACTGTTGATGAGAGAAATGAGTTGTACACTTTTCTCTCGCTTGAGACCATACAATTTGCCGGTTTCGTCTTTTTACAATAACACTTCAGGGCATACTCGTATTCAGTAAAGTACACGTATCACAGATCCTGTAATTTGAGGTTAGTTGACTTATAAAAATAAATAATCACATTTTGGATGGGGTAAGTCTCACAGCCATCCTTACTCTAGACTAGAAGTACAAAACAGCAGCTTATTTTATCTGTGAGTAAGTATAACTGAGTTAAACAAGTCCAACCACCTAACTCGAATAATAACTTCTCGCTGAAAAAATAGAGTTAGCAAGAGCGTGTTTTCTTGGCCGATGATTTCAGGAGCTTTTTCATTTTCCCCATGTAATAAACCATTAGTATGAAACATTAGACGTCCTACCTTCTATAAATTGAACGCATATTCGTGGCACGTTTTTCTCATCTAAGGGTAGGCTAATGGTACGCGTGATAGCCAATTTTAACCTTCAATCGATCTTGTTGTATTTACCATGCCTCATCATGATCCACCACACGTTGTGCGTGATGGATATTTAAGGATCGTTTTGTTTTCAACCGACTTTTTGTTGTATGTTACCTCAAAACTGGTACCTACTTCTTACGATTCGATTTCCAAAATTATTTTTAATTGTAAGGTTGGCCATCCGGTTTGGCCCCATTTTTTTAAATTAGGAATCGGTCCAGTAGTTTGATTTCTAAAGCAAAAAGACTGGAATAATGATATCATCCAAGTAAATTAACTTTACTGTGACTAATTAGTGGTGGTTCAGTTCATTGTCATTAGGTGAATTCTGTCTATAAGTACCGTATATTCGGTTATAACGTCGTGCAATACGTGTGGACTAGACTGTAAGATAGACAGGTTTCGTAGCCTTGTTTTCGTGTATTTTGACGACATCCACATCGCATATATTTGTCATTTTGCATATTTTTTTTGCCAAAGTCAATCACAGCTCTTTCGTGGGTGTGCCGGAGTGTGCCCTATAGTTTATGAACTGTGACCGCCCAGCTTAATATAAGCCTTGTTGCCTGAAACGTAGACTTGATGTTGGTATGGGTGTGTAAAGTTTCAATATTTTAGCCACAGACCAATAGTGTCATCATCATCTTGTAAAATGACGAAATTCGCATCACGACAGGGGAGAAAGAAATAGAGCTAGAACTTGAAGTCGGTTTTTTTAAGTTTTTAACTTGGTGATTATTATTTTGCAAATATCATAGCAGGTGGTGTTTGTGTACCTATATAAGAAACAAGTTGAAAACAAGTTTCAAACGTTGAAAGTTAAAGTTCATAGACAAATGATAACTAAGAAATTATCCATGGAGTTTGAAAATGCGACAAAATACGAAACCCTGTGGGAAACGTAGGAATAATTCACCAAGTTAAAAACATAAAAAAACCGACTTCAAGTTGAAGCTCTAGTCTTCCCCCCCGGGTCGGGTCGGAATGCGAATGAAGTCTATGTACATGAAAGTCCTCATCAAAACTTTTGCTGCACGGAACCACAAACCAAAACGTCATCTGTCGACATACATAAATATTTTTTTTCAAAATCACTAAATATATTTTGATAAAATTTATATGGGACCACCTCTGAAGTATGAACTACCAATCAAAATAAGAGTCATAAAAATCGATTAATAATTGACGGAATAATCGCGTAACAAACATACAAAAAAAGCAGTTGAATTGAGAACCTCCTTGTGCAAAGGCACAATTGCGCCCACTTTTAGCGAGTTATTTAATACTCCAACAGGGGGCTGGCCCATCGCCGTAGCTATGGAGATTGAAAGTTTCCACACGATGTTTTCCATCATAGTTAGAGCAACCGTATACTTAAGGTAAATAATTTAACTCATTGGTACATGGTCAGCACTGGGATTTGAACCTGAATCTCCTGATTGAGAAGCAAGCGTGAAACCCACTACACCACGGAGCTCATTTAAACTCAAACTTTATACCAAGCGACACCAAAAAAGCAATCTTCAAGATGAAAGAGCAAAAAGGCGATGGCTTCGTTAAGAAATAAGACCGCAGCATATCCGGGTTGCGTGGAAATCTAGAATGTAATTTAACTTGCTTCGGGTTTGTTCAAACTTTCCGCATTCTAGATTACCTAGACCGAGACACTTTAAACCAGGCATGATGAAGTTCGCCATTATTTAATCACACAAAGGTCGTGGGAAAGTATTTTTAAAGAGAAAATATCTTTTTACACACATTGATCAAGCCCCAAACTAGGATTCTACTACTACGTACTAGACAACGATACACACACTTATATAGATAAATAATATACTTAGATAGATAAACAACCATGACTAGGGTACAAACATCCGTTCTCATCGAACAATATTTGCCACCACCGGGACTCGAACCCGGGACCCTTGGCTTCGTAGGCAGAGTCACTGCCGACTCGTCCATTCGGGTCGTCAAATTTGATCTGTTAAGTGTCATGTAGGTCAACTTTGAATTAATTACAAATATTTGGGTTCATTAAATAACGGTTTTGACACTGGCACCCAATATTATATGTTAAAATATTGTATAGATATATGCCCAATTTCATATATGTCACCATAAGATTGACAAAACCGTTAGTTTATAAACTAACGCGTTAGTTTGTAAACTATGAAAAATTGTAAACCAGACCGACAGGGTTTAAAATTTTCTACGTTTTTCTTTTGTTTTTACATGTCAACCTAATATATGTCATTACATACCTATCTGCCACACGCAACCCATATTAAATATACATTGTCTTGTATTATTATATCTCATTTTTTTATACTCATTACATAACCACAACATAATAGTAGTTTATGTGACTGCTGCATAATGCCTAATTATGTACAGTTACATACACTAGTTTATCTACACACATATCATAAGCTCTCTTTGATGTGTTCAGGAACCGCATGTTTGACCGGCATTGTGGTTCTGCAATTATTTAGCTTGTTCTTTAGTACCAACTTCACACAGACGGGCGTCGGCGTTCGAAATTTGAATGTCAGTACCAACTTCACAGACAAACTAGGGACGGCACGCGGGTGGGCGTCGGCGTTCGAAATTTGAATGTCATTATATGTAGAAAAACTACACATAATGACCATTATGTGTAGTTTTCCAGATACGAAACGAGTTTTTACCAAGTAGTTTAACATAATGCTGATCGTAACGTGCGGTTTTTGAACGCAGTAAAGAGGGTTTATGATACGTGTGTAGATAAATATAAGTACAGCGGTGTAATCTAGTTTTATAATATAGTAAAATTCACATAAGTGAATATGTTGTTAGTTTTAAATAGAATTTACATAAATACCTAACTACTCATTTATATATACATGTACCCTTATGTGTTATTCTGGTAGAGCCTAGTGTCCGCGACACAGGGAAACCTAATTTGGGACCAGTGTCGCTTTTGTCATTTGTCATGTATAAATAAAGATTTTAATTTTAATTTTTATTAATACGAAGACTCTACAGCGGCTTAGCTGCGCTCACCCCCTCTAGTCTTCACCTAAGCTACCGTAGTGTTTGTCCTGGTATTTCGTTTGCAATTCAAGCTAAACCAGTTCACAATTTAATGGTTGTATTATTAACTAACGCGTTATATCGTAAGCAGTACGGTACAGTTTACAATTTATCGATAGTTTGTAAACTAACGAGAAAAAAACGTTAGCTTATAAACTAAAGGTTTTGATAATCTTACGGTGTCTATATCAAGTAAATAGAGATAGTTAATAATTGTGCCGCACAATTTCTCTTTTCTATTTATGTTATAATTTTGTTATATTTTCTGTTACTTCGGTGAAGTATGAAGTAGAGAGTTGAATAGCGTTTTTTTTCGCTATGGCTTTTATTTGGTGTAATGTATATAAAAGTAACAAAATAAATGAGGAAAAATTATAAATTTGTTTTTTACTTCCCCAAAGTATCTGCTTCAGTGATTACAAAGATGAATACATTTTGTGATAATTCGAACAAAAAAGAATAAAATGGACAGCCAACGTTATATGAAACGCACTCCACATATGTTATTTGAATATATTTTTTTTTTTTTTTTTTTTATTAAAAACAAATTACGTTTTATAGGTTCTTCAATCCCCACCACTCGTTTCTTTCCTCTCGTATGGCCTACATGACTTCACAGGCTGTCACTTTTGACATTTCAACTTAACAGATCGACTTTTACCTAAGGACCCAACAGCAGAAAGGCACGCCCTTCAGAGATATATAACGTTGCGAAAGTAGGTTACTTTCGCAACGTTATATATCTCTGAAAAACGAACTATATTGGATTCAGTGGGAGCCAGATATTACTGAGTCGTTTGCAAAACAGTTTCGTTATGTTTTTTCAAAGTTCTTAGATAAATCTGTTAAGAAAAATATCAACTTAAGGCACAGTTGCTATAAGAATACATATAAAATGCATGCTCCGTGGACTAATGGGTTTCACGCTTGCTTCTCACACAGAAGATGCAGGTTCGATTCCTGACCATGTACCAATGAAATAATTATATCTTAAGTACATTATACGGACGTTCTAATGGTGATGGAAAACATCGTGAGGAAACCTTCATTACTCCAGTCCATTAGGCCAGCCCCCTGTCACGCAAAATGGAGAATTGAATAACTGGCTAAAGTGGGCATATTGTGCATCTGCCATCCCGTATGGGAAAAGGCGTGACTCTATGTTATAAAATGCATTGTTTCATAGGCTAAGCTTTACTTTAACTTTAGCTTTAAATTTTTAAATACAACTAGACACCATTGGTGCATTCAACTTGCTATTTTGGGCACATTTCGCATCAACATTCTTTGACTTACACATCGACATACCTACCAGTAGATACGAGTCTGCGGATATGAAGCAGTTTGCAAAACTGTACAGAATTGGAAGGGTTTCTTTGGTAATACTTTATTTCTACGATTCATGTCTTTGTTAGTCTTATCCGCATTATTAGTTCCGCTGCAAAAAAGTTCAGTTGACTGATAAATAAGTAAGTACCTACCTACTTTTATGCAAACAGACCTAAACTTTGTTTAAATTACAAGTCAAAAGAGGTTCCGATCTGAGGTTAGATTCATAAACACGTCACGTGATCTTTCAAATACACTTGACACTGGCAAAATTAAATATCAAATGAAGAAATAAATATAATTTGACAACATTGACATATAGACAGCCCCCTACTTCTTCAGCGTCATCTCTGCAATTAGCCACAATTAGCTTTTGAGATTGGGTGACATTGATACTGTTGTGTTTAGCTATATACCTTTAGGCAAGGAACATTATATGAAACCCTCAAAACAACTAACTCTCTATATTACTGAAGACATTTTCAAATATGCTTAGTTTACGTACGTCTTTACAGTCCTCCAACAATTTAGGTTTCTATTTCTGAATACCTCCCGCATACTGCTTATTGTGTACGTAGGTACCAATTAAGCAGTTTATTAATCGAATAATATTACGTTACCCATCTCTTTAGTTTGTGTTTAGAATTACAAGTGCTGTGGTTGGTCCCAAAACATAAACACACAACAATTTACTGCAGAGTTGAGTATAATGTGAAGGCGAAATTGCTGGCTGGCGGTAGTAATGCCGTGGCCAAAACTCGTGTAGTTGCGGGGAGACACGGGTAAAACGTAATATGGCACCGAGTGAAAACTGCACGGTTTTTTGATAGCAATGAATATGGCTATATCTTAAAAATATTGTTAACTAATCATCTACCAACTTAGAAATCATTCGTAATAATTAATAATAAAGAATACGGGATGTTAAAAAATGTTGTCATAATACCTTTTTGTGTTATTACGGTATCCGCATGTTCTGGCTCCCACGACACAGGGTATCCTAGTGTGGGGCCAGAAGCAATGACCTATATGTGCCTGTATGGAAATGTTACATCATGTTATATGTATACCTAAATGTACACGGTTAGGAATAGAATGCGGTTTTACAAATTGGCTTAAATTAATTTTCGAGTTGAGTATGGCTGCTTCATTAGTAACAGCCGATTTTCGAGACCATCGATATTTAATGTAATGAGTAAATTTCATTTCCATGAACTTTGGGATTGTGTAGACGCAGAGCGAAGAGCCCTCGCCTCAATATGATTAAAGTACATATTTTAATTAAGTTATAAATTAATAACGATGCTCGTTCGTAGGACATTATTACTCAACGGTTTCTTGATGAGTATCCGTCCACACCTTTTCCCGTTCGGGATGGCAGAGGCACGATAGTAATTGGGTGGTTTAGCAAGTGATTAAATAAATATGTGGAGACTGTGCCATGTGAGGTATTAGGCTGTCTGACCGAATCCGGAATACCGAAATCAGACGCAGAGCCAAGGGTAGACGACGTAAATGGATAACAAGCCTCAGGTGAAAGTGGGCAGGATGGTAGATGGACCAGATCAGTAACCGAGGGGTGGCCAAAGATCAGTCGGCAGACCACCTGCCAGATGGTCCGATGACATAGTGAGGGTTAGCAGGAAAGCAGTGGACCCGGGTTTCACGGGACGGGGTCGAGTGGCGTGTATATGAAGAGGTCTATTCTTAGTGGGTTCCCTGACAGGCTGATGATGATGATAAAGCAAATATATATATATATATATATATATATATATATATATATATATATATATATATATATATATATATATATATATATATATATATGTATATTATTTGGTATTTTTGCTGAAATATATATATATGGATTTTCCGGTCAAAAATACCTATATATAATTAATTTGTGGCCCTACTTCAATTGTTTGCTACCGCGCTAGAAACATCGGCCACTCGGCGCGCAGTGCGCACGCGCATCGAAGATAAGTCTCTCTATGTCACTATCTCGCGATAAAACTTGGAGCTCGATATTCTACTCCCTTCATATGGTATCAGATTTACTAAGAAAACTGTTCCGAATGATGTCCTCAACAACCCCTTATATAGGGTGTAACATAGAGGTGGCATACAAGGTGTTACATATTTTAGTAGTCACATTTTAAGGGGTTCTTAATCACGCTGAACAATTATCACTATGAAACCGTTTGATCAGATAAACTTTGTTTATACTTCTCCGTACAAATCTACGCAAAATAAAGATGCTCTGATAAAGTTGGTTGAACTGTCAAAGCTGTTCAGAATGCCCTTACAAACGCTTAAATCTCCCATTAAAACATCTACACTTTGTAGATTAGTTTTTTGCCACTTGACTGTGTTTATTTTAGTACCGTTACTCGCTGATTCATTTATCTTTGGTTTATGCTGTGTTATGCTGACGGAGTAGAGAAGGAAATAAAAGTACCCTTTTTAGAACGCTCGTACAACTACATAATAATAAGTTTCTATCCATTTATCTATAGATAAAAACATACTCATGCGGTTTACCATTCAACATGCACGTGACCCAATGTAAGAGCACTTAGTTTGGCAACTATCTGTCAGAAAAAACACAGACATAATGCGGGCACTCAATACTTACGTACGTACATATGTACTTATATGACCGTAGTATGTGTAGACACAAAGGGTGATAAGGGATAAGGGCTAAGAGGTTAAGGGTCACCCCACAAAATATTACAGTATTGCCATTTGCTAAGTCAATTTCCGCAAAGTATCCCATGGCAAGACAGAATTGAGTATACTGGATAGCAGCTCTATATGGATTTTATAGACAAAATATTGCTATTATATTCAAGTATATTAAGGGCCAATTTCAAGAGATAGATTGAAGAGATAAATCATAAATTTTGTATGTAAAATGACAAATGATATATCTAGAGCTTATAGGGACTTCTTGAAACAGGCCTTAAAGAATAAAATATGGGTACTTATTCGTAAATTTCCATGAAAATATTAATTGATAGAAATTTGTTGAGTATTTCTAGAGTTCTCTTTTACCATAAAGGCTGAACATTATTACTTCTTTATCTGTCAGTCAGGCTTCCCCGTTTGCAGTGATAAATTATTCAGTCGTGACGTGGAAAAGCCCTAGCAATGACAAGGTGAACTTATTGGGGATGTCTTGATTGTTTTGTTTCTTTCCATGTTTCCGTTTTAAATAAAACCATAACTGAAAATGTGTTCCAATGTTCGTCGATGGTGATCATTTCCTCTTTACGAAATGTTCCATGATCGCTTCATCCTGTTGTGTTTCAATCAATTATGCTACAGGAAATTCTTGTCAGTTGTTATTTGATCAATGGGGCCGATCACCCAAAGGATACTATAAATAACGCGAAAAGTACGGAACGCATATTTTTTAATTGTGTTCTTCCGAATAAATATTTATATAACTTTTATTTTTGGACGGATATAGGGAATTTCTTAGGGTAGAGATAGTCCAATATTTTCTATTGCAGAGTCGTACCCTCTTTAGGGTTCCGTACACGAAGGGTGCCAAACGGTAATCAGTTACTAAGCCTCCTTTCGTCTTTAGTCTGTCCGTCACCGGGCTGTATCTCATGAAGCATATGAAGCATGAAGCAAGAATAGGTAGAGAGTTAAAAATTTCACAGGATGTGTATTTCTGTTACCTTAATTACAGCAGCACATAATGATCTGTACGAGATTTTATAAATATAAAGGGGTCCCCATACAAAAGACGTGTTTCAATATCCCTGCCCCTGCGAATTACCAAATTATCATCGATAATTTTGCGTTACGACGTTGATTCGTCGTTGGTGGCGCATTTGGTTTGGCGTCGGATCTGTATCTTTGGCAGCTGGTATCGAAACCAAGTTCAGACATATTGAAGTGATGAACGCCGGCTGCACGCACGAAAAATTGTCACGTTCTATTGTTACGTTCCGCCTGCGCCGAGCGTGTAAACGAGAGCGCGAAACAAGCGATAGAGAGGCACGGTCGGCCCCTAAGCGTTTCTTATGACGTTATCACGTAAAATTATCGTCTGTAAACCGATTTTAAAGACAACCAATTTTTTATTTGGTTTTTTATTCTACTTTTAAGTCCTTCAGTTTTCTTTTACGATGGTACGGAACCTTTCGCCTGCGAGTCCGACCCGCACATGACCGGTTTTTCATCACACTTAGGATAGAGAGTTATGTAACGTAATAGAGTAATTTTCTCACCCTCCGGGTTTGCCACGACGTTGTAGATCTGTCCGTCAATGACATTTATGTAATGTATGTCCCTCCACGTCCGTACATCTATCTTTCTAATACTTATATTATCGACCTCGGAACTCAGAACCAGTGTATCGTGAAATGTAAGAGGGGTGCATTCATTGGTGCGGGAGACGTGGGATCTGGTATAACCAGTAAAATTATCGCTGAAGATACTTTTTGAAAGTAAATAGAAGATTTACTTATTCATTACTGAAAATCAAGGTACTTAATAAAACGCTAGTGTTTGCATTAGTGATTGACCAACAAACAAACCAGTGGAGTTAGAATCATGCCACAAGTACAAGTTTGTATAAGGATTCCCTATAGGTATAGAGTAGAGCATCACTTAGATGGGATTTTGTGAAATGTGATCAGATTACCTACATTGATACCGACGAACACTAAAAAGACCAGAACGAGATAGACAAAAACACGAAAAGTAAAAGCATCCTGGTTTATAGACCATAAAAACCCATAATCCTATTCTCCATACGTATAAAGATGAAATGGGCATACATTCAACAGTAAACAAGGCAGATGCGAACTCGCCATTGCCTGGTGGCGCTTGTATACTTATAACTCAAAAATGTTTGTGAAAAATATTAAACGGTGCCAATAAAAAATGACAAATAATATGTCAGAATTATTTGAATCCATATTTTTTAGGTCAGGGGCCTGTGAAATTGGTGGGTTTAATTCGTATGAATTTGGGATTCAGAATCTTATGAAAATAAAATATTACAACCATTCTATTTACTTACCAAACCTTACCAAAGCTTAAAAGCATGTATTTTTTTATTAAGACACTATCTCGAGCCCTAATACAGTCTAATGGATTAATGATTAAACGATAAGAATGCCATTAACATTCTGTCTCTCTACTGGGAATCATAAGTCACCTAAATCTAAGAAAATTACCTTGATTTCCTGGAAGGAAATGAAATATCCAATTCCTTTGTTTGCACCCAGACAGATGGGCAAAATCGCCACTGACTGCGTACTACGGGACGAAAACCGACGTGACACACACCAGGGAAATGTGGACTGAAAAGGGAAAAGCCTTTGACCAGCAGAAGGACATTGTAATATCTACATAAAAAAATCCTTGGTTACAAAACTGTTCAGTTTTTATCTCTATTCTGAACATTATGTATTATTAGGGATAGGTTCATAATTCTTTATTGCACACAGATCTTTTAACATTAACAATATAAGAATCATTTAAATAACGTTTTGCCCTATCTTTCTGAATCTTATTCGTATATTAAGCCATAAAACATAGCGTCCGTAATATTTTTCATATGGATTGAATTGGAACCGAAATAAAGCGCTCAATCGTTTTGTGTTAGGTACACACAATGTCTTACGATTCAGTGGTTTTTTGTTACTCCTACTAGCTCTGGAAAAGGCTTATATTTAACTGTTTAGCAAATTGAGTAAAAGATTACATCCAAAAAATACATTTTCATCCCAAATTAAATAAAGGTTCACCAACATTTTGCACCATATCCGCTTCGCTTCGGCTCCAGGTTGTATTTTAAAGCTGTGACCGAACAAACCTAACTTTTGATATTCGAACAGAAAGTGACCTATGGCAACCAATACGTTCTGTGAAACTACATGTGGGCACTAATATTTGTGAATAACAATTTTTTGAGTCAAAATAGAAATCAGTAAATCAGTATTCCCATATGGAGTGGTAGAGGCATGATATGCCCAAGTGAAACCAGTAAACTTAAAGAGTGCGATAAAAGTTTTCTCTTCTATTTGAATATATTCTTGAGAATATTACTTGTGTGTGGAACATACAGGTTCACAGACAGATGTAGTCATATTTCAAGGGGTTGTAAAATATATAATTCCGAAGATCTTTTACTATTAAACCGATGTGTGAAAAGAGCTCCGTGGTCTAATGGGTTTCACGCTTGCTTCTCACACAGGAGATGCAGGTTCGAATCCTAACCTTGTACCAATGAGATAAATAACTTATCTTAAGTACATTAACGGACGTCCAGTGTTTCGGATGACACGTTAAGCATTAGGTCCCGGCTACTATCGCTACGTGATAGTGGTCTGAAATCCCTCCATCAACCCGCACTGAGCCAGCGTAATGGAGTATGGCTTAATCTTACTCGCATCTTACTAAAGGCCTGATTAGTGGGCTACATTTATATTAAACATTAGAAAAACATTATTTTTCCCTTCTCCATTATAGTCAGCTGATCGCTCGGCTGAAAAATGAATAAAGATGTAAAAAAATCATAGCGGAAGTTGTTCAGAATAACATTCTCATATATGACTATTTTGTTACATCCTATATATTAATACCTATCCGTTGCCAATCTAAGACAAGGATATATTCAAAACAAATCGGGTTCTGTGATTTCAACCCTAATACAGAATAGTACACAATTTAATATCTGAAACATCCGAGTAATTGAAGGGTTGAATGTTGTATGTAATAACCTTACAACCCGGGCGAGATAACTCTGCATGTTAGAGCGCGAGTAATGACGTCACAAATTCTACATAATAAGAATGACGTTATCAAGGCGCCTGTTCGAATGATAACTATAATGTTTTTGTTATTTATATATTTTTAACCGACTTAAAATAGGGAGAGGTTCTCATGTTATTATTTTAGGTCTTCCAAACAAGTACACATAGGAGAATTTATTTTTTTATGTATATTTGTCTTGGATTTTCTCCGAAACTGTATTTTGACCATATTTTTTTTTGGGCTTTAATTTACTCCAACTTAGAGAAGAATGCAAGTTTTACCTAATCGGTTCAGTAGTTTTTAAAATATGGACTATAAGATTCAGATTCAGATTCCTTTTTTTATTGAATATAAATAAAAATAAATTAAATTATTCAACGTCAAAATTATACTTACTTAAAACAACAATATTTTTTTTTTATATAAAAAAAGGCTACACCGTTTCGCAAGGGTTAAGAAGAAACGGCAAGAAACTCCCCCATACCTTCTTTTAAAAAAGTGACTTCACAACATGTACTGGTTTCAATCTAAGGAAATTCGCCGCCCATGGCCATCGTCCCTCGCCGAATTTCTGTGCGCTGAGATGTTATGGACCATGCAGTTTTGTCATCCAAGTATTCCTTGATACTATAGGACTTCCTTATCAGCAAATTTTTAACATAGTTTTTGAACCTCTTTTCAGGACGGATCAATAATTTCTGTGATATTTTATTGTAGAAGCGAATACAGTGCCCCATGAATGACGTGCCTACTTTACATAATCTAAATAATGGTAGTGCTACCCTATTTCTATTTCTAGTATCAATTGAATGGCTATCACCTACAGTTTTAAATAAAGCTGCGTTCTTTCTTACATGCATGGAATTTTCGTATATAATTGAAAGGTAACCGTAAGTATATTAATTTCTTTGAATGTTTCTCTTAGTGTGATTCCTTTGCATCTAATTGATATATCCTGCCATGCCCTGATCGAACTTTTTTGTATAAAAAATATCGTATTTATATCTGCTGCTCTCCCCCAGAGCAGTATTCCATAAGACATAATACTGTGAACATAACTAAAGTAAACAGGTAAATAAAAGGTTGTTCACATTGAACTAACTTAACACATGAAAATAATAGATGTGTCAGCAGCAAATAGTACAATCTGAGTTTTATTTTTTCACCATATACGGCAGGTCATTCACGTATACTAAGAAAAGGAACGGACCTAATATAGAACCCTGGGCGACACCAATTTTCGTATGGGTTCCAGTGTACTTACATTTGTTTATATCTACTTTTTGTACTCTTACCATAAGATAATATTCCATTAATTTTAACGCATTATCTTTGATACCATAGTGTTGTAGTTTGAGAACGTTTAAGTATAGCAGTCTTGCTTATTTAGTATAAGCTGGGCAACAAGGAGATAATAGAAAACTAGGGAAAAATGCATGCTTTACCAAAATCGGTTCAATAGTTTTCAAACTGTGAATAATAGGACTGAAAAAGAACAGCTGGAAAACTTGAGATATTGGCCGTGTTAAATATTTTCTGAAGATGTGAATATAATAGGAGTGCATCAAACACGGGGTGTAAGGGGTTCCGCAGTACTTACAAGACTGAAAGGGGGCTCATGAAAGACTTATATATATATATTAAATTACAATAAATTAACTTAAAAGTAAGAAATAACATTTTTACATATACACGAAATTATAATAACCACCCAAACCAATGCAAACGTACATATCTACAAAACATATCTTTTTTGAGGAAGGTAACAACCACAGACCGTTTCTCAAGTTCTGACATCGAATTTGTTTGGGTTGTTAATTTCGTGTCTATGTTTTTAAATACATTTCATTTTTATGATATTTCTTACTTTTAATTTAATTTGAAGTCGACTTAATTATTTTTCAAACATTTATTTTTTGCTGTGTCTTGTGTGTTGTGCCAGTTGAATAAATGTCATTTCTATCATATTCTATTGTATTTTCTTCTATCAACTCTCAAACATCTAGAGTACTCTAGAGTTGTAGCACATGAGTAGCGATTAGGAACAGAGACAAACCTTTGAAGGAACGTGCAAAATTCATACCTATTTTAGTAGGGATGGCAAAAGAAAATAAAATAAATTGCTGAACGTGGCTGTAGGATTGCTTATGTGATCCTGCAGCTCTGGCTACCCCTTAATGGGAATATAGCCATGAATATATGCATATTCAAATGACTATTCGGAAACCAAACAACAAAATATTTGTAGGTTCACCCAATTAGTTATGTAATAAATACTAATAACAATTAGGTCCCTAACTAAATAACACGGTTTGTGCGATAAGTATTATCTGGTATTCATTTACTTACCTATTAGACTCCTTGAGATAAATGAAGTTGGAATTATGTTTTCTTTTCCTTACAAATAGTACAGTAAACAACCATTGTACTACACGTACACTTCTTAACACTTTAATAACTATTTGCTGTTTATTGATATAAATACGGTTTCACTAGGGGTAAATCGACTACGGATGTAGGTATTACCCTTATATCTCATAATTATTCTGCATGGGAGGCAGCACAGGATGCTATCGGAGTTTTTTGCGACCTTCGAAGGCGTTTGATTGTGTTGATCATAATATTCTATTAATTAAATTAAATCATTACGCAGTTAGAAATAAAGCGTTGGATCTAATAAGATCATACCTAAGCAATAGAATTCAAAAGGCAGAAGTTAACGGCGCTAAATCTGATGGATCGGGTGTTAAAATTGGCGTTCCACAAGGTTCCATATTAGGCCCTTTCTTATTCCTGGTATATATTAACGATCTGTCTTTCATGGTGGAGAAATTAACTGACATAGTATTGTTTGCTGATGGTCTTCAAAATTGAAGGACAAAAAGGAGAGTTTGATGATGTTAATGGTGTATTGTCTTAAACCTTGAATTGATTCACTGTTAATAATTTATTGTTAAACGCTGGTAAAACCAAGTGTATCAAATTCTCACTTCCAAATGTCAGGCAAGTTGAGACCAGTTTAGTGTGAGACAACAACACGTTAGAATTAGTAAATGATACGAATTTTCTTGGAATAACCATTGATAACAAATTGCAGTGGGGACCCCACATAGATAAATTGGCTGGTAAATTAATTTCTGCGGCTTACGCTGTTAGGAACATCAGACAAAGCACGGATGTGGCTACATCTAGGCTAGTATATTTTAGTTACTTTCATAGTGTGATGTCCAATGGTATCTTGTTGTTGGGGAAAGCAGCAGATATTCAAACTATTTTTATTTTAGAGAAAAGAGCTATTCGAGCAATTTATCATTTAAAACGAACAGACTCCTTAAGATAACTTTTTAAAGAAATTGACATACTAAGAGTAGCTAGTCTATTTATTTTCAAAAATATAATGTATGTACGCAAGAACCTTACAACGTTTTCCAAATTTAGCAATAGCTGTAATGTTAACCTAAGAAATAATCACAGACTATGTGCGCCCCAATTTAGACTCGCGAAGGTTAGCAATTCATTCAAGGGACAGTGCGTGCTCTACTATAATAAGATACCTCTGGAGATTTTGAAATTGCCATTTGAGCAATTTAAAAAGCATGTTAAAGCGACTTTGTCGAAAAAGGGATATTACAATGTTCAAGATTACTTAAATGACAGGACTGTATGGGGTTAATCTGGATCATCACAGACCTTGCTGTTGATAATTTTGTAGTTATTTATTCCTGCTTATTAACCATAACAATTTATTTTTTCATATTTGTATTAGTTAAGCACAACCTATTTTTAAAAGAGATCTTAAAATTAATCTGTGGGAGTTTCTACGCCCTGCTTCTCCCACATTGGTCCAATGTAGAGAAGAGGCAAAACATGACGTTTGCTAAGCATATGTAAATATTTACAGTAAGTACTTTTACTTTGACTTTGACTTTATTGCACTTAAAACAATTCGATAAGGTAAGTGATGAAACAAAGAATACGTGATGTATGCAGTGCAGGCCCTCCGTTTGTCATCATCCCGGACGAGCGTAGACCGGCTTCATCCGGTGGCGGCGCGTACGCGACACAGGGGCTGATGACACGCACACATACGCCGTATGCTTGTGGTAGGTTACCTACGACGGCGTGGTTGTATAAATATTTGTCTCTCTTCCGTTTCTTTACTCATGTGGTTGTAACTCCGCTCAGGCGCCCCGACGGGCGAGCGTGCGAATGCGAGGGGCTTAAAAAGAGCAAGATGCAAGAAAAGTCACTTGTGATGTGAATTTTCTTCCGGGCTGTGAACATCTGGCCGGGGTCGGGCGAAATAGCGAGCCGGTCCAGCACTCCAGATTTACGCCTCGAAACTCGGCAATGTGCGCATGTTGCGGCGTGTGCTTACGCGGATCGGAATGAGGCTGTGTGTGTGTGCGACTGAGAGCACAGTGCACAGTTGCGTAGTTAACTCGATCAGGTTATAGGTGAGTGAGGTGAGCGAGTCGGGGTCCAATTTGATTTCCGTATCGAAAGGCAATTAATATGAGGGTGATGCAGTAGCCTACTTACCTACACATACTCCATACTTACACATCAATATCAATGTATTACTACTAGTTCTTAAACTTTCATACTTACTCAAACTAAATTACATTATATTATATTTAAATAAATACACACGCACACACAAATCTAACTACATAAAAACACCGACAAAAATATAAAAACATAGACCTATAAATACATACCAACGTATCATTGACTGGTAGATATATCGACAGCGCCCGTTCGATTGACCGAACTCCCTAGCACTTCGCAGCAACCGGTTCCACGATGCCACCGCGTGAGCGGCAGGCAACGCCGGCGCAGAGGTGTGGCAGAGGTAAACCAGTCGCCTATGGAATGTAACATGGAATGCACACTCGCCGCTCCCGCTTATTGCTTACGCCTTGTCGCGCGCTTGATGCCAATTGTGTGTAGACTCGCTTTCCTACCGCTTTGTATATATACTGCGCTTTCCTCGCCTATACGAGACTATAAATATCTGTGCTTGTGCTACCTTTTTTCTTGTGCTTTCTGTCTTCAAATATATGTAAAAAGTCTCATGTGCCTTGTGGATAAAATAAACTAAACTTAACTTCGTTTTACTAGCGCCGAATCACCACAAACATTACAATAACCCTTATTCTATATTTTTAGTAGACCGTAGTCTATATTTTTAAACTTAACAAACTTACCATTTTATATAGATTTATATTCTAAGAATGTGCCATGTTCCTATAATCATAGCTTGAGATTTGCCCGGGTTGACTAGTAGCCCATACGAAATAGCCCATTGCCTGATATTATTAAGGTCAGCATTCAATGCCTCAACAGTCACAGTCTCAACACACGGAGAGAAGTGCCCATATAATTGGACGTCATCTGCGTAAAGATGATAAGAAAAAGTACGTCAGAGATGGAGTTGATATATACTGAGAAGAAAAGAGGTGAAAGGATATCAACC
This sequence comes from Argyresthia goedartella, assembly GCA_949825045.1. Lineage (NCBI taxonomy): Eukaryota > Metazoa > Arthropoda > Insecta > Lepidoptera > Argyresthiidae > Argyresthia > Argyresthia goedartella. Next base: position 16,683,462 of record OX463823.1, read on the forward strand.
TGTGGAATACCTGCAGAGAGATCATACCAGTCCGTTAAGTTCTCCTCAGACTGAATGCACTGGTGGCAGTCACTTAGATAGGAGTCAAACCAACGAGCCCAGTTTAAGGAGACTTTAAGAGACTGTAGTATTTCCCCCAAGATATCTAAATCGATGCAGTTGAAGGCGCTTCTAATATTAAGCAGAGTGAGGACCGTGAGCTGCTTGGCCGATTGGATGTCGTCAGTCGTCAGTTACTTTGAGTAAAGCCGTAGTGATGTGGCCAGGTCTAAAACCCGTTTGGAAGGGATTTAATAAGTTCATTGAGGAGAGGTAGAGGCAGAGCTGGCAATCGATTCAAGGACTTTGTAAAGGATAGGCAGAAAAAAAATGTTCGTTACTCTTTATACTTAAGCATTTTTCCACTGACTTGGGAAGCAGCATTCAGTAATTGAAAAATTAATTATGTCCATGATGGGAGGTAGCAACTCATCAAGTATGCTGGTCAACATCTTAGAGCAGATGTTGTCGTTACCTTCAGCCTTCGATGAGATCGCAAGTATTTCTGCGCCAATTCCGACATGGTCAAAGTTCAAAGGTGGATTGAGAGCTACGGTCCTGAAGCGCAGGTTGCGTACGGTAGCTTTCTTTACAAGGTGTTCCATGACTACAGGAGACACCACAAAGAGTCTATTGAGACCGTTGAGGTCCACATTTCCAGCAGCCAACTCCTGGGACTTACCAACACCAAATTTCCAAACCAGAGGTTGAGTGTATATCTTGATACTCTCGTACATATGACGGCGTTTGGCATCACGACAGAGACGGGTGCAACGATTACAGAGGCGTTTGAAAATAAAGAGATCCTCGCTGGTCCTATCCTCACTATACCTACACTTAGCACGGTTCCTCTTAGCCATCAGACCCTTGATGGTGTCAGTAAGCCATGGCGCAGGAAGGTGTTTAACTTTAATCTTTTTGACCGGCGCATTGTACCGGCACCAGGCTAAGGTCGTAGCCGCCGCTATCAGTAGCTATGATCGTCTATTCTATCTATCCCAAAATGAGAGGACCCGATTCAGCTGTAAGATTTGTAAGTAAGAATGATAAGTCTGAATTTCTCGTTCGTCGAGAAATCCGTTAGGCGTACAATAGTCGAACGAAGTTTGGTTCGGGAAGTTACAGTTTCAAGTTAGACAGAGAAAGCATATATGTCCGCGAGCCGGTAATTCACATCAGTCAGCGGTGTATTGCGCCAGAACGATCGTTGTTATATTTTATGTGATGGCACCATCTGGTTTTTGTATATATGAGCGCATTGGAACATCTTTTGTTTTAGTTTTAGTGATCGACCACAGTTTATAATATTTGTTTGTGATATCGTATAGATATCCGTCGTAGTTTTACGACGTGAGTACTCAATGATATTTCATGTGCTCGCTAGTAGCGGCTTGTGGTGGTTCCAATTATATATTTGGTTCACGGCAATAACGATCCGAAAAGACCGGTTTACACAATTGCGATTTGAGTTCCGAAATGGGTTCTGAACTAGCGGTTACCTCAAAAGGTCCGTAACGTTTTGAAACCTTCAACTCTGCGCAATTTGAGCTGGATGTTATCGAAACGCAAGCATTATTGTTTTAGGAGATCTAATCCACACCATAGCGAAGTGCATAGTTCGATAAATACCGAACTATGAATTCCACTAGCCGCAGCACGTCCTGGGCTGAGCCAAATCATATATACCGACTCAACTTACACATTAGACCTCCAGCGAATTTACATTTAATTTAAAAGTGCAACTTGAATCCAACCTGACTCAAGGCAATGCAAAACACCTACCCGGACCTAAACAATGAACTTTAGACTGTAAATTGATCTCTTCGCGCGTCCCCGACAACACTCAAATGTCAAAATATCAACAGGATATATTATCTGTGTTGACACCGGTTTAACTTTGTTCTGAATTTGTTATTTCCATCCGCGGAACCTCATCGATCAAACAGTCTCCCTATGCCCTGACAACCTAGGTTTAGCCGCAACTAAACTCCTGTCTAGCCTAGTCTAAAACCCTAGTGTTATACCACGTCCATTATCGACACCACTCGAAAATGGTTGAGTTTGATTTGAATGTGCTTGAATGTTTAACGACTGTGTGTGTGGGAATTACCAAACTCGCTACTCGAAGGAATGAGGAGAGGATTAGCCCGCAAATATCCTAAGAGCCAATCCAGGAACCCTATGGTGAAGGAAAAAGGAATTTAGGGTCGCTCCAAGCCCAGACTCAGACTCAGATAAATTGACTTAAAAGTTCTTTCCTAACGACCCAAGGATAGTTTTGGAATTAGGGGTAGGTTGATATAAAGGTAGGAACCGAGGTATATCTCGGCGCTTCAGACACTCACGAAAACCCACTGAAACTCCGCAATCACAAATTCGTATAGTTCTGACGCGTAACACGGCAGACAAAACTGTTTAGAACTCGTGAAAGACGACTGTCACAGTAGCTAGACGCTGAGACTGAATGCTCTCCCTTCCCCCACAATTGTATTTATACGCCCCACATGCGTCCTTTGCGAAAACGCTCTGCCCAAGCGAAGCTTCTTATCACCAACTACACAGGGTCTATTTTCTACCATGCCATGCAGATCCGCCGTTCTACAAATTGTGTGTACGCATATTCACTATGATCAACCGTAGGTGATCACTCAAATCATTTGGTACTGCCGATACACAGAATCTGTTGATCGCTGACCAATAAAAGCTTGTTGCGATTAATTAAGCATTACCCGACCGCTAGGGCGCGAAGCTAAGACCAACCAGAATGATATTCAAACTAGCAGTGTCAGACTCTCCATATCATACCTCAATCGCAATTGTGTATTTGCAATCAACATAATAGCTTTCTCCGTTCCATAATAACCTTTCATTATTTAATTATTCATAATTTTATTCAACGCGCAGCCAAATCGGCTCTGATCTCTACACATCTCGCAGGAATGCGACAAAAAAACTTGACCTGAACTGAAATTCCACGAATGAACCCACGCGTCTTTTTTTTTTTGCAAACTTTGCCAGTAAGCTACGCAAAACCCCCAAACGTTATCTGAACCGATTCTCGTATTCAAAACAGCGCGGCGTTGGGCTAGCTCTCTACCGCGCAGAATGAAGTATCAAATGTACCGAACCTCGTGTACCATTACAGCCCCCTCCCAGACCTTGAGACACTGTTTATCTCAGTTAACATGGCGCAAGGATCTCATTACCACTATGCTACCCATGCTTTGTCCATATCTACTCTATATGTACGGACATCTCAAATCATGTACACAGACCGATGAATCTGTCAATTATGTATATAATATTTACACAACTCGATTGAGTTCTCTCCTGTCTTATCTTATTTATCTATCTAACTATACAACCTCGCTTACCCGCAATTTATCCTAATTCGTATTACTATATATACCTATATACAAATTGTTTTTTTTTTTGTTTTTTTTTTTTTGTTTTGTTTCCAAACCATGCAAGATCCTTAAATCTACAAAGTAGTTACTCAAATTTACAGCTTACAGCTTAATTATATAACTTTTATACACTATCTTATTTATCTACGCCCTTATTCGTCCTCACATAATACCTGGCTATATTTATAGTATTGAAGTTACCCAATATCTCATTTGAACCCGGATCTACTAAAGTATAACAGTTAGGATATACCACTGCCGAAATAACATAAGGCCCTTTATACAACAACGAAAATTTCCGCATGATTTTATGTTCTTTATTTGAACGCACAAAAGTCTTAAGTTTCACATAATCACCTATACGATAGACTTCTAACTTACGCCGTTTGTCCGCCTGTCGCTTACGTCGTTCACTAGAACTTTTAGAGTTTTCTATCGCTACATTCCGCAACTGTTCCGAATCCCGCACACTATGGCCTAATAACCATTCATCGCCTAATTCCTTGTCAATAGTTAACGGTTCCCGCCTACCAAACGCTAACTCATTAGGCGCAAAGCCTGTGCTTGTGTGTTCGATATTATTATAGCAATTCTGAATGTCCGGTAACACATCGACCCAACTACGATTATTTCCGCCGCAATAAGTTCTAATCAGTCGACCTAGCTCGCGATTCACTCTTTCTACGCTATTAGAATTTGGACAATACACCGACGTATGAGTGACCCGAATCCCCAGCTGTTTGAGTCCAAATTCCCAAACTTTCGATATGAACTGTGGTCCTGAGTCCGTAATTATAGTTTCGATAGGTACTTCACTATGAAATCTCTTTGTACAAGCGAGCACGCTCCTACCTGTCGCTTTTCGCATTGGATATAATTTTATTACTTTACTGTACACGTCTTGAATCACATATATATATTGATATCCGAATTTACCTACGGGCAATGGCCCATAAAGGTCCGAGAAAACTTTCTCACCCAACCTTTCCGCCAACACCGGTGTACAAGGACCAACGGTATTGTTAGTACTTGGTTTGACCTTTTGACATATGTCACAACTTCTTATCACCGCGCTAATCACCCTACTCATATGAAGAAAATAATATCTGTCCTTCATCAGTGCTAATATTTTATATCTGCCGTAGTGACCTATTTCTTCATGTATGTGCAAAATTAGTTCCTCCTGTAGTGATTTCGGAATTACTAGCAACTGTACGTTCCGCTTCGGCACGTGAAAATATAACGTATCACCTACTAGCTTATAATTTTCAAAACCTCTTGTCCCCGTATCTACTACATTACGTCTGATACAACCGCTAATTCGATTTAACCGCTCATCTTCGCTTTGTAATCTCGCAATGTCCCGTAAACTCGAAATAACACTTGCGGTATTCGATGCCTGAAACCAGAATATCCCCGGCTGAACATTTGTACTGTCAATCATACCTCCAGGTCCCGCTATTTGCCTGCTTAGCGTGTCGGCAATTTGATTATCAGTCCCTCGCACAAATTCTATGTCGTAATCGAATTGCTCTAAAAACATAATCCACCTCGTTACGCGTGCCCCTAATAAGGTCCACGACTTAATGAACGTCAAACTTTTATGATCAGTTCTAATAATAACCTTTTCTCCCCGCAAATATATCTCAAATCGCTTTAAAGTGTATATAACTGCATACATTTCCTGTTCACTGATAGCCCATCTAGTCTGAGCACCCTTAAATGCCTGCGAACAGAACCCTATAATTAGTTCCTGGCCCGATTCATCTAATTGATAAACATAGCCCCCAATTCCTATAGCGCTGGCGTCACATTGAACATAATATGTTTTTCCCGCCAATGGCTGACTCAAAATTATACTTTCTAAGAATTGATTTTTTATCTCGTCAAAAGCACTTTGCATCTGCGCACTCCAGACGAACTTGACTCCAGACCGTAATAAATTGTACAAGGGCTGTGTCAACGTTCCAAAATTTTTTATAAACCTCCGAAAGTAATTTATGAACCCCAAAAACGCCCTCAATTGCCTGACAGTTCTGGGTGACGGATATAATTTAAGTGTTTCAATTTTGTCCGGGTCCATCTGCAAACCTTGTGTAGACAAAATGTGCCCCAATAACTTGACCTTTTTTTTGTGCGAACTCGCATTTTTTTAGTTTGCACGTGAAGCCCGCGTCTTTCAATTTACTCAGAACCGTGTCCACTTGAGACAAATGCTGTTCGAAGTCACCCTCAGTTAAAATTGCCAAATCGTCAACAAAATTTAAACAATATGACCTAACCTCTGGCCCTAGAATTAAGTCCATCGCCCTCGAAAATGAACCCACACTGGTTTTCAACCCCTGAGGTAAAACGTTGTAAACATAACTTCTGCCTTGATATACAAAACCCGTGTATCGTTTAGATTCGTCTGATAATGGTATAGAAAAATACGCATCTTTGATATCAATAACTCCTATGTAATTTATCCGGCGCCCGGATTGCAATATCTCACTCATTAAAGGTGTGGTTTCAACCTCCCCGACCATTCCCATGTTTAATTGTCGTGCATCTAGCAGAATACGGACCTTTCCTGATTTCTTTAATGTACAAGTCAATGGACTGCTGAAATCCGTAGATTGCCTGCTAATAATACCTATCAATTCCATCTCTTCCAAACGTTTTGTTACTTTATCGCGATATGCGAACGGTATGGGATAGCTTCGTTTTACGAAAGGCGTTTCATCTCTCATTTTTATCTCATGTATATATTTATTTGTCCGACCTATCCTATCGCTAAACAACTCTGCATGTTTATTTAACACCGGCAATAACCTTGTTTTGTGTTCAACAGGTATTGATGAATTATTCACATATTCCTCTATCATATTTCTACAGGTATCTTGGTTCTGTACTTCCATTGTACAACAGCAAAAATCCTGATTAGGGCCAGTACCTAATGGTATTTCACACATCCGCCCGGCGCTTCGTATAATTAGCCTCTTATTACCCTCACACATTAAACTGGCTCGCGTCTGTTGTATAAAATCAAACCCCAAAATTAAATCTTTAGGCACCCTTGTTGATACTAGCATTGGAGTATCGATAACGCATTCACCTATTGTTAATGGTAACGTTACTAATTTATCAACCTTTTCCTTACTGACTCCAAACGCACCTGTGATTCTCAAACTTGGAATCGGTATTTCCGTCGGTTTTCCCAATTGTCTGCACACTTCTTCATACACTCTCCGACTTATTACACTGATTTCGCTCCCCGAATCAATCAAACTCCTTACAACAATATTCCCAATACGCACATCTATCTCAGGTAATGTCAATGTACTACATAACTCGCGCCCACACTCAGTCGAATCGTCGTCTCTGAATATCGTATGTAAACGTCTGTCATTTCGATCTCTACAATTCGATCTAGATTTTTCCTCTAAACACACGGCATATCCGTGCGCTTTATGCGCTAATAATTGAATAAATTCATTCACACCCACGTTCGAATCCAAATTACACAAATCATACAATCTATGCTTTTTTTCAATTTGATCGGCTGTCCACCCAAACCGTAATAAATATCTGAGCGCGAACGACCCGCGCGAGTCCACTAGTTTTTTGAATTCTGACTTACCGCATTATTCCTGTCACTTGAACTTTGCCCTGCCTCTGTATCTCCTGAACTATCATTGCCCCCCTGGAACCCTATTGCCTTGAAGCTAGGCTGAGGCTGTCTGCCTCTACCGCGAAAATAACCGCGACCGCGCGTCCCAAATTCGTTTCGCCCCTTCGTTCCCGCGTTATAATTATTCCTACGACTCACCGCGTTATAACGTAACGTATTTACCCGCATAGCTCGATATTGCCCACGCATGTAGCTATCCCGCCTTACATTATTCGTATCCATTGTCTCAGAACCATGTATCGCACTTAATCCCCCATCGACATTCCGTTCTAAATGCCGAAGGAATTCGACCGCATCACGTATAGACATTGCCTCTTTCCTAGCAAAAAACGCTACCTGAATATCACGCGGCAACTGTCTGAAAATCGTGTTGATTTTCTCCGTATCAGTAAACGGTATCGTAAGCTCATATATGCTATTCAATTGAGAGGCAAAGAATTCTTCCATACTTTGACCTTTCTTAGAATCAAACTTCGCAGTTAGGAACCTTTGTTTAATTAATTCCTGTTCATTATCACCCCAGAATACCTCTCTGAAATCTTTTTCAAAATCCGAATAGGTTCGCCATGAGTCTCTGTATATGCTCATTCGAACTTTTGCAATTCCTACCAAACTATCCGTTGCCCATATCAAAGCCCTAGAACTATCTCCCGAGACTTTAATATAAGCCTTTAAATCTCTTAAGAAAATCATCGGATTTTCCGAACTTCGCCCATCGAATGTCGGCAACTTCTGTGTCATTTTCACAATGCACGATTGACGTTTTTCTACCGATTGTTCAAACGTCTCTAGTTCCTGTCTGTCAGTCTGTCTGTCCGAAGTCCTACTAGCATTGCTCGTGCTGGAACCCCGTTCCAAACTGTCTAATCTCTTCACTATTTCAGATAATAATTGCGTCACCTGCCCTGACGCCATTTCACTTGTGTGTGAAAGTGAATTTTGTGCTACCCGACTACCGTTTTTCCTAGGCCGGCCGGCCATTATTCCTATTAAACCGCCGTAGCTCGTACAAAGAATTGTGAAAACAATGCCCCTTTTTTGCTTATTTCTTATTTACAAACTGAACTGTTTAAAATCGTTTCTACGTTGTGTTATTTTTAAAAGTAACGCGTTAGACCTTGATTCTTTTAGAATATCTAGGTATCAGACTATCTAGGATATCCTTCGGTCTCGGCACCAAAAATCTGTACCGGCACCAGGCTAAGGTCGTAGCCGCCGCTATCAGTAGCTATGATCGTCTATTCTATCTATTCCAAAATGAGAGGACCCGATTCAGCTGTAAGATTTGTAAGTAAGAATGATAAGTCTGAATTTCTCGTTCGTCGAGAAATCCGTTAGGCGTACAATAGTCGAACGAAGTTTGGTTCGGGAAGTTACAGTTTCAAGTTAGACAGAGAAAGCATATATGTCCGCGAGCCGGTAATTCACATCAGTCAGCGGTGTATTGCGCCAGAACGATCGTTGTTATATTTTATGTGATGGCACCATCTGGTTTTTGTATATATGAGCGCATTGGAACATCTTTTGTTTTAGTTTTAGTGATCGACCACAGTTTATAATATTTGTTTGTGATATCGTATAGATATCCGTCGTAGTTTTACGACGTGAGTACTCAATGATATTTCATGTGCTCGCTAGTAGCGGCTTGTGGTGGTTCCAATTATATATTTGGTTCACGGCAATAACGATCCGAAAAGACCGGTTTACACAATTGCGATTTGAGTTCCGAAATGGGTTCTGAACTAGCGGTTACCTCAAAAGGTCCGTAACGTTTTGAAACCTTCAACTCTGCGCAATTTGAGCTGGATGTTATCGAAACGCAAGCATTATTGTTTTAGGAGATCTAATCCACACCATAGCGAAGTGCATAGTTCGATAAATACCGAACTATGAATTCCACTAGCCGCAGCACGTCCTGGGCTGAGCCAAATCATATATACCGACTCAACTTACACATTAGACCTCCAGCGAATTTACATTTAATTTAAAAGTGCAACTTGAATCCAACCTGACTCAAGGCAATGCAAAACACCTACCCGGACCTAAACAATGAACTTTAGACTGTAAATTGATCTCTTCGCGCGTCCCCGACAACACTCAAATGTCAAAATATCAACAGGATATATTATCTGTGTTGACACCGGTTTAACTTTGTTCTGAATTTGTTATTTCCATCCGCGGAACCTCATCGATCAAACAGTCTCCCTATGCCCTGACAACCTAGGTTTAGCCGCAACTAAACTCCTGTCTAGCCTAGTCTAAAACCCTAGTGTTATACCACGTCCATTATCGACACCACTCGAAAATGGTTGAGTTTGATTTGAATGTGCTTGAATGTTTAACGACTGTGTGTGTGGGAATTACCAAACTCGCTACTCGAAGGAATGAGGAGAGGATTAGCCCGCAAATATCCTAAGAGCCAATCCAGGAACCCTATGGTGAAGGAAAAAGGAATTTAGGGTCGCTCCAAGCCCAGACTCAGACTCAGATAAATTGACTTAAAAGTTCTTTCCTAACGACCCAAGGATAGTTTTGGAATTAGGGGTAGGTTGATATAAAGGTAGGAACCGAGGTATATCTCGGCGCTTCAGACACTCACGAAAACCCACTGAAACTCCGCAATCACAAATTCGTATAGTTCTGACGCGTAACACGGCAGACAAAACTGTTTAGAACTCGTGAAAGACGACTGTCACAGTAGCTAGACGCTGAGACTGAATGCTCTCCCTTCCCCCACAATTGTATTTATACGCCCCACATGCGTCCTTTGCGAAAACGCTCTGCCCAAGCGAAGCTTCTTATCACCAACTACACAGGGTCTATTTTCTACCATGCCATGCAGATCCGCCGTTCTACAAATTGTGTGTACGCATATTCACTATGATCAACCGTAGGTGATCACTCAAATCATTTGGTACTGCCGATACACAGAATCTGTTGATCGCTGACCAATAAAAGCTTGTTGCGATTAATTAAGCATTACCCGACCGCTAGGGCGCGAAGCTAAGACCAACCAGAATGATATTCAAACTAGCAGTGTCAGACTCTCCATATCATACCTCAATCGCAATTGTGTATTTGCAATCAACATAATAGCTTTCTCCGTTCCATAATAACCTTTCATTATTTAATTATTCATAATTTTATTCAACGCGCAGCCAAATCGGCTCTGATCTCTACACATCTCGCAGGAATGCGACAAAAAAACTTGACCTGAACTGAAATTCCACGAATGAACCCACGCGTCTTTTTTTTTTTGCAAACTTTGCCAGTAAGCTACGCAAAACCCCCAAACGTTATCTGAACCGATTCTCGTATTCAAAACAGCGCGGCGTTGGGCTAGCTCTCTACCGCGCAGAATGAAGTATCAAATGTACCGAACCTCGTGTACCATTACAGCCCCCTCCCAGACCTTGAGACACTGTTTATCTCAGTTAACATGGCGCAAGGATCTCATTACCACTATGCTACCCATGCTTTGTCCATATCTACTCTATATGTACGGACATCTCAAATCATGTACACAGACCGATGAATCTGTCAATTATGTATATAATATTTACACAACTCGATTGAGTTCTCTCCTGTCTTATCTTATTTATCTATCTAACTATACAACCTCGCTTACCCGCAATTTATCCTAATTCGTATTACTATATATACCTATATACAAATTGTTTTTTTTTTTGTTTTTTTTTTTTGTTTTGTTTCCAAACCATGCAAGATCCTTAAATCTACAAAGTAGTTACTCAAATTTACAGCTTACAGCTTAATTATATAACTTTTATACACTATCTTATTTATCTACGCCCTTATTCGTCCTCACATAATACCTGGCTATATTTATAGTATTGAAGTTACCCAATATCTCATTTGAACCCGGATCTACTAAAGTATAACAGTTAGGATATACCACTGCCGAAATAACATAAGGCCCTTTATACAACAACGAAAATTTCCGCATGATTTTATGTTCTTTATTTGAACGCACAAAAGTCTTAAGTTTCACATAATCACCTATACGATAGACTTCTAACTTACGCCGTTTGTCCGCCTGTCGCTTACGTCGTTCACTAGAACTTTTAGAGTTTTCTATCGCTACATTCCGCACCTGTTCCGAATCCCGCACACTATGGCCTAATAACCATTCATCGCCTAATTCCTTGTCAATAGTTAACGGTTCCCGCCTACCAAACGCTAACTCATTAGGCGCAAAGCCTGTGCTTGTGTGTTCGATATTATTATAGCAATTCTGAATGTCCGGTAACACATCGACCCAACTACGATTATTTCCGCCGCAATAAGTTCTAATCAGTCGACCTAGCTCGCGATTCACTCTTTCTACGCTATTAGAATTTGGACAATACACCGACGTATGAGTGACCCGAATCCCCAGCTGTTTGAGTCCAAATTCCCAAACTTTCGATATGAACTGTGGTCCTGAGTCCGTAATTATAGTTTCGATAGGTACTTCACTATGAAATCTCTTTGTACAAGCGAGCACGCTCCTACCTGTCGCTTTTCGCATTGGATATAATTTTATTACTTTACTGTACACGTCTTGAATCACATATATATATTGATATCCGAATTTACCTACGGGCAATGGCCCATAAAGGTCCGAGAAAACTTTCTCACCCAACCTTTCCGCCAACACCGGTGTACAAGGACCAACGGTATTGTTAGTACTTGGTTTGACCTTTTGACATATGTCACAACTTCTTATCACCGCGCTAATCACCCTACTCATATGAAGAAAATAATATCTGTCCTTCATCAGTGCTAATATTTTATATCTGCCGTAGTGACCTATTTCTTCATGTATGTGCAAAATTAGTTCCTCCTGTAGTGATTTCGGAATTACTAGCAACTGTACGTTCCGCTTCGGCACGTGAAAATATAACGTATCACCTACTAGCTTATAATTTTCAAAACCTCTTGTCCCCGTATCTACTACATTACGTCTGATACAACCGCTAATTCGATTTAACCGCTCATCTTCGCTTTGTAATCTCGCAATGTCCCGTAAACTCGAAATAACACTTGCGGTATTCGATGCCTGAAACCAGAATATCCCCGGCTGAACATTTGTACTGTCAATCATACCTCCAGGTCCCGCTATTTGCCTGCTTAGCGTGTCGGCAATTTGATTATCAGTCCCTCGCACAAATTCTATGTCGTAATCGAATTGCTCTAAAAACATAATCCACCTCGTTACGCGTGCCCCTAATAAGGTCCACGACTTAATGAACGTCAAACTTTTATGATCAGTTCTAATAATAACCTTTTCTCCCCGCAAATATATCTCAAATCGCTTTAAAGTGTATATAACTGCATACATTTCCTGTTCACTGATAGCCCATCTAGTCTGAGCACCCTTAAATGCCTGCGAACAGAACCCTATAATTAGTTCCTGGCCCGATTCATCTAATTGATAAACATAGCCCCCAATTCCTATAGCGCTGGCGTCACATTGAACATAATATGTTTTTCCCGCCAATGGCTGACTCAAAATTATACTTTCTAAGAATTGATTTTTTATCTCGTCAAAAGCACTTTGCATCTGCGCACTCCAGACGAACTTGACTCCAGACCGTAATAAATTGTACAAGGGCTGTGTCAACGTTCCAAAATTTTTTATAAACCTCCGAAAGTAATTTATGAACCCCAAAAACGCCCTCAATTGCCTGACAGTTCTGGGTGACGGATATAATTTAAGTGTTTCAATTTTGTCCGGGTCCATCTGCAAACCTTGTGTAGACAAAATGTGCCCCAATAACTTGACCTTTTTTTTGTGCGAACTCGCATTTTTTTAGTTTGCACGTGAAGCCCGCGTCTTTCAATTTACTCAGAACCGTGTCCACTTGAGACAAATGCTGTTCGAAGTCACCCTCAGTTAAAATTGCCAAATCGTCAACAAAATTTAAACAATATGACCTAACCTCTGGCCCTAGAATTAAGTCCATCGCCCTCGAAAATGAACCCACACTGGTTTTCAACCCCTGAGGTAAAACGTTGTAAACATAACTTCTGCCTTGATATACAAAACCCGTGTATCGTTTAGATTCGTCTGATAATGGTATAGAAAAATACGCATCTTTGATATCAATAACTCCTATGTAATTTATCCGGCGCCCGGATTGCAATATCTCACTCATTAAAGGTGTGGTTTCAACCTCCCCGACCATTCCCATGTTTAATTGTCGTGCATCTAGCAGAATACGGACCTTTCCTGATTTCTTTAATGTACAAGTCAATGGACTGCTGAAATCCGTAGATTGCCTGCTAATAATACCTATCAATTCCATCTCTTCCAAACGTTTTGTTACTTTATCGCGATATGCGAACGGTATGGGATAGCTTCGTTTTACGAAAGGCGTTTCATCTCTCATTTTTATCTCATGTATATATTTATTTGTCCGACCTATCCTATCGCTAAACAACTCTGCATGTTTATTTAACACCGGCAATAACCTTGTTTTGTGTTCAACAGGTATTGATGAATTATTCACATATTCCTCTATCATATTTCTACAGGTATCTTGGTTCTGTACTTCCATTGTACAACAGCAAAAATCCTGATTAGGGCCAGTACCTAATGGTATTTCACACATCCGCCCGGCGCTTCGTATAATTAGCCTCTTATTACCCTCACACATTAAACTGGCTCGCGTCTGTTGTATAAAATCAAACCCCAAAATTAAATCTTTAGGCACCCTTGTTGATACTAGCATTGGAGTATCGATAACGCATTCACCTATTGTTAATGGTAACGTTACTAATTTATCAACCTTTTCCTTACTGACTCCAAACGCACCTGTGATTCTCAAACTTGGAATCGGTATTTCCGTCGGTTTTCCCAATTGTCTGCACACTTCTTCATACACTCTCCGACTTATTACACTGATTTCGCTCCCCGAATCAATCAAACTCCTTACAACAATATTCCCAATACGCACATCTATCTCAGGTAATGTCAATGTACTACATAACTCGCGCCCACACTCAGTCGAATCGTCGTCTCTGAATATCGTATGTAAACGTCTGTCATTTCGATCTCTACAATTCGATCTAGATTTTTCCTCTAAACACACGGCATATCCGTGCGCTTTATGCGCTAATAATTGAATAAATTCATTCACACCCACGTTCGAATCCAAATTACACAAATCATACAATCTATGCTTTTTTTCAATTTGATCGGCTGTCCACCCAAACCGTAATAAATATCTGAGCGCGAACGACCCGCGCGAGTCCACTAGTTTTTTGAATTCTGACTTACCGCATTATTCCTGTCACTTGAACTTTGCCCTGCCTCTGTATCTCCTGAACTATCATTGCCCCCCTGGAACCCTATTGCCTTGAAGCTAGGCTGAGGCTGTCTGCCTCTACCGCGAAAATAACCGCGACCGCGCGTCCCAAATTCGTTTCGCCCCTTCGTTCCCGCGTTATAATTATTCCTACGACTCACCGCGTTATAACGTAACGTATTTACCCGCATAGCTCGATATTGCCCACGCATGTAGCTATCCCGCCTTACATTATTCGTATCCATTGTCTCAGAACCATGTATCGCACTTAATCCCCCATCGACATTCCGTTCTAAATGCCGAAGGAATTCGACCGCATCACGTATAGACATTGCCTCTTTCCTAGCAAAAAACGCTACCTGAATATCACGCGGCAACTGTCTGAAAATCGTGTTGATTTTCTCCGTATCAGTAAACGGTATCGTAAGCTCATATATGCTATTCAATTGAGAGGCAAAGAATTCTTCCATACTTTGACCTTTCTTAGAATCAAACTTCGCAGTTAGGAACCTTTGTTTAATTAATTCCTGTTCATTATCACCCCAGAATACCTCTCTGAAATCTTTTTCAAAATCCGAATAGGTTCGCCATGAGTCTCTGTATATGCTCATTCGAACTTTTGCAATTCCTACCAAACTATCCGTTGCCCATATCAAAGCCCTAGAACTATCTCCCGAGACTTTAATATAAGCCTTTAAATCTCTTAAGAAAATCATCGGATTTTCCGAACTTCGCCCATCGAATGTCGGCAACTTCTGTGTCATTTTCACAATGCACGATTGACGTTTTTCTACCGATTGTTCAAACGTCTCTAGTTCCTGTCTGTCAGTCTGTCTGTCCGAAGTCCTACTAGCATTGCTCGTGCTGGAACCCCGTTCCAAACTGTCTAATCTCTTCACTATTTCAGATAATAATTGCGTCACCTGCCCTGACGCCATTTCACTTGTGTGTGAAAGTGAATTTTGTGCTACCCGACTACCGTTTTTCCTAGGCCGGCCGGCCATTATTCCTATTAAACCGCCGTAGCTCGTACAAAGAATTGTGAAAACAATGCCCCTTTTTTGCTTATTTCTTATTTACAAACTGAACTGTTTAAAATCGTTTCTACGTTGTGTTATTTTTAAAAGTAACGCGTTAGACCTTGATTCTTTTAGAATATCTAGGTATCAGACTATCTAGGATATCCTTCGGTCTCGGCACCAAAAATCTGTACCGGCACCAGGCTAAGGTCGTAGCCGCCGCTATCAGTAGCTATGATCGTCTATTCTATCTATTCCAAAATGAGAGGACCCGATTCAGCTGTAAGATTTGTAAGTAAGAATGATAAGTCTGAATTTCTCGTTCGTCGAGAAATCCGTTAGGCGTACAATAGTCGAACGAAGTTTGGTTCGGGAAGTTACAGTTTCAAGTTAGACAGAGAAAGCATATATGTCCGCGAGCCGGTAATTCACATCAGTCAGCGGTGTATTGCGCCAGAACGATCGTTGTTATATTTTATGTGATGGCACCATCTGGTTTTTGTATATATGAGCGCATTGGAACATCTTTTGTTTTAGTTTTAGTGATCGACCACAGTTTATAATATTTGTTTGTGATATCGTATAGATATCCGTCGTAGTTTTACGACGTGAGTACTCAATGATATTTCATGTGCTCGCTAGTAGCGGCTTGTGGTGGTTCCAATTATATATTTGGTTCACGGCAATAACGATCCGAAAAGACCGGTTTACACAATTGCGATTTGAGTTCCGAAATGGGTTCTGAACTAGCGGTTACCTCAAAAGGTCCGTAACGTTTTGAAACCTTCAACTCTGCGCAATTTGAGCTGGATGTTATCGAAACGCAAGCATTATTGTTTTAGGAGATCTAATCCACACCATAGCGAAGTGCATAGTTCGATAAATACCGAACTATGAATTCCACTAGCCGCAGCACGTCCTGGGCTGAGCCAAATCATATATACCGACTCAACTTACACATTAGACCTCCAGCGAATTTACATTTAATTTAAAAGTGCAACTTGAATCCAACCTGACTCAAGGCAATGCAAAACACCTACCCGGACCTAAACAATGAACTTTAGACTGTAAATTGATCTCTTCGCGCGTCCCCGACAACACTCAAATGTCAAAATATCAACAGGATATATTATCTGTGTTGACACCGGTTTAACTTTGTTCTGAATTTGTTATTTCCATCCGCGGAACCTCATCGATCAAACAGTCTCCCTATGCCCTGACAACCTAGGTTTAGCCGCAACTAAACTCCTGTCTAGCCTAGTCTAAAACCCTAGTGTTATACCACGTCCATTATCGACACCACTCGAAAATGGTTGAGTTTGATTTGAATGTGCTTGAATGTTTAACGACTGTGTGTGTGGGAATTACCAAACTCGCTACTCGAAGGAATGAGGAGAGGATTAGCCCGCAAATATCCTAAGAGCCAATCCAGGAACCCTATGGTGAAGGAAAAAGGAATTTAGGGTCGCTCCAAGCCCAGACTCAGACTCAGATAAATTGACTTAAAAGTTCTTTCCTAACGACCCAAGGATAGTTTTGGAATTAGGGGTAGGTTGATATAAAGGTAGGAACCGAGGTATATCTCGGCGCTTCAGACACTCACGAAAACCCACTGAAACTCCGCAATCACAAATTCGTATAGTTCTGACGCGTAACACGGCAGACAAAACTGTTTAGAACTCGTGAAAGACGACTGTCACAGTAGCTAGACGCTGAGACTGAATGCTCTCCCTTCCCCCACAATTTTATTTATACGCCCCACATGCGTCCTTTGCGAAAACGCTCTGCCCAAGCGAAGCTTCTTATCACCAACTACACAGGGTCTATTTTCTACCATGCCATGCAGATCCGCCGTTCTACAAATTGTGTGTACGCATATTCACTATGATCAACCGTAGGTGATCACTCAAATCATTTGGTACTGCCGATACACAGAATCTGTTGATCGCTGACCAATAAAAGCTTGTTGCGATTAATTAAGCATTACCCGACCGCTAGGGCGCGAAGCTAAGACCAACCAGAATGATATTCAAACTAGCGGTGTCAGACTCTCCATATCATACCTCAATCGCAATTGTGTATTTGCAATCAACATAATAGCTTTCTCCGTTCCATAATAACCTTTCATTATTTAGTTATTCATAATTTTATTCAACGCGCAGCCAAATCGGCTCTGATCTCTACACATCTCGCAGGAATGCGACAAAAAAACTTGACCTGAACTGAAATTCCACAAATGAACCCACGCGTCTTTTTTTTTTTTGCAAACTTTGCCAGTAAGCTACGCAAAACCCCCAAACGTTATCTGAACCGATTCTCGTATTCAAAACAGCGCGGCGTTGGGCTAGCTCTCTACCGCGCAGAATGAAGTATCAAATGTACCGAACCTCGTGTACCATTACAGCATGTTTATTGAACAAAATCAGGACAATCGAGTTAAAGCTCCGGACTTTGCCATCAACGGTCTCGCTACCAAATAAAGGGGACCAGTCAACAGAGGAGGCGTCTGATTGCAGGGAGATGAGATCCATGCCATTGAAGATATGAATTAACTTAAACGAGAGATAAGTTAGCTCATGATAGGACATAAGGGCGTTAATTTGGTCATACGCAGCTACCTTGGACATGTTAGAAATAACCATCAGGTCAAGAAGAGAGGGTGTTTAATATTTATGCTTCGGAACGCACCTCCTCTTGTTGCGCGACTCGGAACCATGCGTTGTTCACTAGCGGAAACGGAACCGCAGCTGTCACTCGTATCGAAACGAGAGGAAAAATTGGAGGTTATCTTTTCTCGTCGGGAGAAAAAACATGTCTGCTCAGGCGTCGGGCCAGTGATTGTAATTCGGTGTAACAATTACCAAATACAGGCGTCGGGCCTGGTCGGAGTGCTCATCATAAACATCGTCGGGAAATAAGTAGATTCGCGTCAGCGGTTGAGTGATCCGTGTTGATTGGACATCGTCGTATCGGACGGCGACTCCACGTGTCGGCAGGCAGCACGCCGGCGACAGCGTCGGGCAGCAACAGTGAGATTCATTCCCAATCCTACCCAAACTTGTGCCCTTATCCCGTATTCCTGTCTCGAATCGAGCTTTCGATTTCCTGTCTACGGCGACAAAGGTAAGGTAACAATCACTTCTTTTCTCCCGTGCTGGCAAAAACCCAGCCCCCTCAAGATTCCACGCCGTTCGGTTGAGGCGTGGAATTAATCATTTTGGTAGCAAGCGCGGTTTCCTAGTGGGAAATCATCGATTCACGGTTGTAGGGTTGTTTTTTGCCACATTGTAGTTGGGAGAAAAGAATATCTCAGATTGGCCGGCAAGTCGGCAATGAGTCTGTGGTCGGTACCACAATTAAAGTTCATTTTCGGTTAGTGAAAGTATAAGTGTCAATTTAGTTAACAATTATTATAAATTTGTAGTCGGAAACTACTGTTTGTGCGCATAAAAGATTGAACAGTCATTCTGCGAAGTAACTAGATTGTATTACTTGCGGTAGAACGTCGGGTTCTATAGTACTGCAGTGTTATTTCGGTTTACAGAGCAGGGTCAGGCTATTTAAGGGGTATTAAGCTGATTTTGCTGACTTCAAAAGAAGTGTGGGTCATATCGGAGGGGCCACTTCTAGAAAAATATGTTTTTTTTTATAATACCTTTTTGTGTGTTATTTGTATTGTACCATATGGTGGCATTCTCTAATTGATTTAGAGTGTATATTTATAAGGTGTATGTCCACAGGGCGACCATATTAAATATTGTTTAGGATTTAATTGTTTTAGTGGTTGCCTTGGTTTTTACAACTTAGTTTTAATTTCTGTGCCCAGCGCTGACGGGCAAGTGCTGGCTGTGCTTAGTTCGGTAGTGAAGCATAGGACCAGAAACAATTGAATCGGTAACCATGGCACCTTCGCCCTTGACGGTACTGCGGTATGGTGTCCGTGAGGAGATGAGATGGCTCGCCCATACTCACAAGTATGTGGAGCGACCTGACATGGACGATGTCCTGCTCAAGCGTGTGGAGGACGCAATGACACGCGTCGGGAAGGTGTGTCGGCTGGCTGCGGAGGCTGAAGCCCTCGGGCTTACGGATGAGGCCTCGGTGGCTGCAGTGAAGCAGCTCTGCGCGGATGCTGACCAAGCGATGGAGTGCTTGGGCGACATCGAGCGTCGCGCCGAAAAAATTAAGCGGTCGCGTCGGGATGACCGCGGGGAGGGTAGCGGAGACCCGCCCCCTAAGGGTGTTGTTGGACGGCTGCCACACCTGGAGATTCCGGCCTTCAGTGGGGCAATTGATGAGTGGCCGGCATTCATCAATTTATTCGATAGTCTGGTCCAAGGTCGGGACGACCTGGACAACGCCTACAAGTTGGCCCAACTATTGATGGCACTGCGGGGTGAACCGAAGGAGTTGGTCGGTCACCTAACGGTCACGGCGGGCAATTATGAGATTGCCCGGGCCATATTGTTTGACCGCTACCAACACAAACGGCGGTTGGTTGATGCGCAGCTGACGGCTGTGTGCACTGCGACAGTGCCGGTCATGAAGTGACCAGTTGCGCCAACTTTAAGGCGCTCGGTGTGGCTGCCCGCAGGAAGGTGGTCTTCCGCCACCGATTGTGTTTCGGTTGTTTGGGGCCGCACCCGCTGAGCGAGTGCTCACGCGCGTCCCCCTGTGAGTGCTGCGGTGGCAAGCACCAATTCGTGTTGTGCCTGAACCGGTCAGGCCCTTCGGACGGTCACCAGGGCCGGACTCAGGTTGGTCGGTCACAGGGCCCAACCAGGGCCGGACCCAGTCCCCCTCCGGGCAATGGGAGTCACCAACGGGGTGACTGGGGTACCCGCGGACGGGACCCCCCTCGAGGGGAAGGGGGCAGCGCGGGGGGTAACAGGCGGGATAGCCGGGGTTCGGTCGCCGCTGTCCAGGGTCAGCGAGGACTTCGGGCTACTGGCTCACCGCGGGTTACGGGCGGGTGTCAGATGGCGCCTATGAGTGGCGCGAAAACTGGGAGCCCACCACCTTCTGCGCCACCCTGCCCGTCGCTCTGGGAGGCGAACAGGGAGGCGAACAGTCGGATGTCACCCCCATTCCTAGAGCGCCCCAGGTTGGATCCGCTCTCACCCCTCCATCCACGGTGGCCACCGGGCACACCGTTCACCGTCCGGTATGGTCGGGTACCGGGACAGCGAGGGGCCTATTATGCGGGTTGGGACCCCCTGATGTACATACGGTCTGATATGCCACCGGTTGCATATCAGCAGCCGAGTTACCAGGCCGACGGGGGTCCCAGCGGGTTCGGATCCTGCGGAGGTTCCCGCTAGGGACACGCCGCCCACTTACAGGGTGCCGCCACTCCACAGACGGTCATGCTCCCCACCGCCTCGGTGATAGCGTGGAGTTCGGACGGCAAATCTTGTGTGGCACGAGCACTATTGGACTCGGGGGCCCAGGGGTGCTTAGTCTCGTGCAACCTTGTAAGACGGTTGGGCATTTCGGTAAGGGAGTATCCACATTCCATTCGGGGAATTGGGAACACGGAAGTCGGTTCCGTTAAGGGAGTATGTCGGATTACTCTCTCGTCAAGGGTGGATTCATCGGTGAATCTGACGGTCACGGCATTAGTCATGCCTAATGTGATGGGCTCACACCCTCACGTACGGTTGTCGCCCTCGGTGCGACAGTTGGTCGCTGGGTTGTCACTGGCTGACCCGGAGTTCGATATTCCGGGCCCAGTAGACATTTTATTGGGTGTCGATGCCTTGGGATACCTGTTAGTACCAGGTGTCCACGTGTTGCAGGCGACTGGTCTGGTTTCGGTCAACACCAGACTAGGCCATGCGGTAATGGGTCCGGTCATGCCGGCTCCCACGCCTAGCGACTAGTAGTCCCTTATTCGGTTCTGTACTCTCGGAGGTGATACAGAAGTTTTGGGAGGTGGAGGAACCACCTACGGTCCGCCAGTTGGACCCGGTTGAAGAAGAGTGTGAACAGTTTTATCGGAACAATACTGGTCGCCTTCGGTCAGGTCGATTGTGTCACGCTCCGGAGTTGGTTGGACATCCCTTGTGGTGGGGTCCAAAATGGTTGACTCAAGCCGAATCGGATTGGCCACTGAGTCCACGCGTTACCACGGCGAACGGCGCCTTGACAGTCGGAGTCTGTACGACGCAACCGGAGCCGGAAGAGGAGTTCAGCCTGCTGGAACGGTACAGCTCGCTCGACAAGCTTGTCAATGTGACCGCCTGGTTCTGCCGATTTGAGCGGAATTGTCGGAATTCTGAGGCGCAACGAGTGCGGACACAGGTCCTGACACCACGGGAATGGAACCATGCGTTGTTCGCATTGGTACGGAACGTGCAGATGGTGCACTTTAAGTCCGAACTGGACATTCTGAGACGCGGACGCGTCCAACTGAAGGGAGCTGTGGCTCGGCTCAACCCGTTTATTGACCCTCAAGGATTGCTGAGGGTAGGAGGTCGGCTGCGGAATGCCAACCTGCCTTATGCGGCTCGCCACCCGTTGTTACTCCCTAGGAAAGGGAAGTTGGTCGAACTGTTGATACAGGATCGACACATTCGGAATGGGCATGTCGGATGCCACGCCTTGATGGCGTTTCTCCAGCGCGAGTTCTGGATTCTATCGGGAAGACGCTTAGTGCGTAGCATCGTATTTCGGTGCCTGCATTGTTATCGGGCCAAGGCGGCTACGATGCAGCCCCAGATGGGCGATTTGCCCTCGGATTGGGTTAACGAAATCCGGCCCTTTGCGGGTGTCGGAACGGATTTCGCGGGACCATTCATGGTCAAGTCTTCACAGCTACGGAACGCCAGATTAGTGAAGGCATACCTGTGCGTCTTCGTGTGCTTGGCCACGAAGGCAGTCCACTTGGAGGTGGTCAGTGACCTCACTACGGAGGCATTTATCGCATGTCTGGATCGGTTCGTCTCACGAAGGGGCCTCCCGTCATTAATCCGTTCGGACAACGGCACAAATTTTGTCGGAGCCAGGCGATATCTGCAGGAGGTCACTCAATTCCTGAACGTTAACCAGGATGCCATCGGTACGGCTTGCTCCCGACGAGGGATTGAATGGGTTTTCAGTCCGCCGGGATGTCCTCATTGGGGAGGAATTTTTGAGGCTGCGGTTAAATCGGCTAAGTCGCACCTGACGAGGATCATCGGTGAGACCTCTCTACGCTTTGAAGAGCTTGCGACGCTGTTCTGTAAAATTGAAATGACACTGAACTCGCGTCCGTTGTGCCCGCTCAGTTCGGATCCAAATGATTTGGAAGCGTTGACTCCGGGTCACTTCCTGATAGGTCAGCCCCTTAACGTCCTGCCAGAATACCCATTCGGTGATGTTTAGTTAAGTCGGTTAACTAGGTGGCAGATGTTGCAGCAGATTGCTCAAGATTTTTGGAAACGGTGGTCCCTTGAGTACTTGCACATCTTGCAGCAGCGCCTTAAGTGGACTGACCGGACGAGCCCCCCTTAAGTCGGTGATTTGGTGCTGATTAAGGATGCGAACCTGCCATCATTGAGATGGAGACGAGGACAGATCGTCAATTTGTACACGGGTCGGGATGGCACGCCTCGATCAGCAGAAGTCAAGGTGGGGGACTCGGTCCTCAAGAGAGCGGTCGCAACACTTTCTCGCCTTCCTATTGATTAGGGACAGGTTCGGGCCTGTCCGGGCGGGTGACTGTTTAATATTTATGCTTCGGAACGCACCTCCTCTTGTTGCGCGACTCGGAACCATGCGTTGTTCACTAGCGGAAACGGAACCGCAGCTGTCACTCGTATCGAAACGAGAGGAAAAATTGGAGGTTATCTTTTCTCGTCGGGAGAAAAAACATGTCTGCTCAGGCGTCGGGCCAGTGATTGTAATTCGGTGTAACAATTACCAAATACAGGCGTCGGGCCTGGTCGGAGTGCTCATCATAAACATCGTCGGGAAATAAGTAGATTCGCGTCAGCGGTTGAGTGATCCGTGTTGATTGGACATCGTCGTATCGGACGGCGACTCCACGTGTCGGCAGGCAGCACGCCGGCGACAGCGTCGGGCAGCGACAGTGAGATTCATTCCCAATCCTACCCAAACTTGTGCCCTTATCCCGTATTCCTGTCTCGAATCGAGCTTTCGATCTCCTGTCTACGGCGACAAAGGTAAGGTAACAATCAAGATTTTCTCTCCCGTGCTGGCAAAAACCCAGCCCCTCATGACTCCACGCCGTTCGGTTGAGGCGTGGAATTAATCAGAGGGGGTGCAGTGTGGTTGAAAGTGAGTGGCATCCAGAGGAAGGATGTGTAAATTTAAAGAGCTGATAATAGATTTGAGTTTTTCAGAACCACTATTATTTTTGAGAAGGCAGGTGTTAAAATCACCATGAATAATGGCATCACTGTATTGAGGACTCAGATCACTGAGTAGGGCTTCGAATGAGTCAAAATAATCGATTCGAAGAGAGGGGACATAGACACTCAGGAGGACTTTGTTATGATACAAGCAGATCTCCAGGAACAAGTGTTCAGTGGTAACAGAGTACACGCTTGGCGAGTGGCTGGTGATCTTGCATAAAATGTCGACAAGTAGGTAAAAAGCAACACCGCCATCAGCTTTGCCGTTGTATTGTTTCTGGAGAGCTTGAATCCTGGCAGAGCACACATGGTAGAGGGAAGAGTTGGTTTAAGAAATGATTCGGTAACAAGAATATCATGAATATTCTGGTCACTGAAGGCATTAAGGAGGTCGGGATTACTGGTATGGATGCTTTGTGCATTTATTTGAAGTTCATGCTTAGTTTTGAGAACACGTGTTTCAGGTTATTAGACAACGAGTCGTCCGCTGTTGACCAATACTTCTCGCGCTGAGGGAGTCATCACCATCAGATAAAAAGAGGCTATCATGAAAATTTAATATATCCATATACATAAAGCAAATATATATAAAAGCCAGGACCCAGACGTACACTGGCCAGGCCGGGAGAGAAACATACTATATTTTAAATTACAATGTTATAAAATGAAATGAAAGTGCCCTACGTTCCGATACACAAGAAAAATAGGCTGAGGGGAGTAGAGTAAGGGGGCGTTTGGCTAGAATTATAAGCTTCCTCAAGATTATTTCGGATGACAACTATCTAACCAAATACAGTCAAATCTCGGACACTACTGACCTCAGACCAATGGTTTGCATGAAGATATGACAGCTTTCGACGAGATCTTCATTTCAGATGGCAGCTGTCAAACTAAAAACTGTCATATCTCGGAAACTCCAGACCACTGGTTTGTATGGAAATATGACAGCTCTTGACGACAACTTCATTTCAGATGACAGCTGTCAAACGAAAAACTGTCATATCTCGGAAACTACTGACGCCAGACCACTGTTTTGTATGGAGATGTGACAGCTCTCGACGAGAAATTATTTTCAGGTGACAGCTGTCAAATTAAAAACTGTCATAAAACTACTGATCCTACACCAGTAGTAGACACGATAAGCTACGCTTTTCAAAGGTTTTGCTTCTTCTGTGTGCCAAAATAACCTATAACCCAATTGAAATTTAGCCACAATAACCTACTCTGGCCATTATTGGCTTTTATTTGCAAACGCTTCGCTTCGCTACGCTCTTCTATGTTCTAATATAATCTACAACCCAATTAAAGTTTAGCGACAATAACCTATTCTAGCCAATATTTATTTCTATTTGCATACGCTTCGCTTCGCTCTTCTTCGCTACGCTCCGGTTATGCTTCTTCTATGTTCTACCAAAAATATGAACCCAATTAAAATTTTGCCATAATAAAACACTCAAGCCGGAGTTGGCTTTTCATTGCTCAGACATTGTAATACCTGTTCCCTTCAGTGCATGTCTTGCCTTTCCAAGCTTCTGATCGTGCACCGAATAAGAGTGCTCCAGGTATGTAATGAGGGATATTATTATTTACCCACTGTACTTGCACTGTATAGGCCTAGTTTTAGGTAAGATTTATTAACATTTATTAGTTATTTTTTATTAAAATCAATTAAAATCCGAGATTATCATTTTTGTTATTGTTTGCTAGGCTACCCTCACAAAAAAAGAAATATGGAGTTAAACTTAGTGAACTTTAACGTAATTTTCTGGAGCTTTTTTCATAAGAATGCTTCTTGAACATTACCTAGACAGGATGGGCGATTTGTAATTGTCAGCATGGCGAAGTCAGAAACTATAAGCTAAAGAAGTTTTTGCTGTAAGGATCTATTACATCGATAGTTGACTCATAAACAGCACCATTCGGTTTTTAAAATAAAAGCTATCTTCGTAGCTGGGAATTGTAAGAAATGTCACCCTGAATTATTACATCATTCAAAAGTGATGACGATAAGGATGCATTACTGGGAATAAAGGTCATGTGGCAAAACAGTGAAAAGTGTTCATTGTGTGCTTTATTTCCTGTTTTTCTAAATATTGTATGAAATTCCAAAGTTTAGGTTCATTCCAATTCGCCGTTGACATACCCTGGGACGGTAATATAATAACAATTCCCGGCGGGTGACCTGGGGCAGGTTTAAAAGCCTAAACTAAATCTCGGTGACCAAACAGAATTAGCACTACAGTAAGGTGGATGTGGGTGGATACGCGTGCTTGCATTTTTTTGTTGTAACATGAAAGGTATTTTATCTGTGCTAGCGAATGATGGATATTTATTTTCCCAATAAAGGCCCTTATATCGGAATGAATAACAATTCGGTTCGTGGTAGTTGTTATTTCGGACACAGCCATATTACACTAGTAGTTCTGTAAGCTGTAGACCACGTGAGCTATTGGTGGAAAGCTGACTTCTAACGTACAACCTTATGAATGGACCACCTAGTTGGATGGATTATGAAAATAGCCGCACTAATAACTTTGTAAACTCATTTTGCGAGCTACAAAGTAACCGATTACTTTTTCACCAAAATTATATCGGTTATGTCAATTCAACGATACCTTATTTCTTAAAATCTGTCAAGGCGTTTGTGATTATTTTTTTTACATTTTCGAACCCCCTCTTCTCCGCCATTTTGTTTTTTTTCCAATAACTGAAAAGACAAAAAAATATATAAATCTGAAAAGATGTCTTGTAAAAGTAAAAAACTAAAATAAATATCGCTATGTTGGCCTATAACTATTCAAAAGGCCAAGTTCAAAATCAAATCAAATGAAATGTTTTTATCACTGTAGATATTTACATATACTTAGCCAGGTATTTTTTGCCTCTTCTCACATTGGTCACTGTGGGAGAAAAAGGGCGTAGAAACACCCACAGGTTGACTTTTCGATCTCGTTTAAAAATTAGTTGAGTTTAATTAATACAATTCGTACAATATCAATTATAATATTAATTAGGCGGGAATAAATAATTACAAAATGATGAACAGCGGGTTCTGTGTTGAGTTAGATTAATCCCTTACAGTCCTGTCATTTATGTAATCTTGAACACTGTAATATCCCTTTTTTGACAAAGTCACTTTCACATGGTTTTTAAATTGCTCAAATGGCAATTTCAAAATATTCAGAGGTATCTTTTTGTAGTAGAGAAAGCACTGGCCCTTGAAAGAAGTACTAATCTTCGAGAGTAACCGGGGCGCAACTAGTATGTGATAATTTTTAGGTAAACATGACAGCTATCGCTAAGTTTGGAAACTGTTGTAAGGTCCTTGCGCACATACATTACATATTCGAAAATAAATTGACTAGCTACAGTTAGTATGTCAATTTCTTTTAAAAGCTCTGTTAAAGAAACTGTTGGTTTTACATTATAAATTGCTCGAATAGCTCTTTTCTGTAAAATAAAATAGTTTGAATATCCGCTGCTTTCCCCCACAACAAGATACCATAGGACATAACTTAAATATATTAGCCTAGATGTAGCCACATCCGTGCATTTTCTGATGTTCCTAACAGCGTAAGTCACAGAGCTTAATTTACCAGCTAATTTATCTATGTGGGGTCCCCACTGCAATTTGCTATCAATGGTTTTTCCAAGAAACTTTGTATAATTTACTAATTCTAACGTGTTGCTATCTAAAACCAAACTGGTCTCAACTTGACTGACATTTGGAAGTGAGAATTTGATACACTTGGTTTTATCTGCGTTTAACAATAAATTATTGACTGCGCAATTCAAGATTAAAGACAATACTAAATTAACATCATTAAAATCTTAATGTTATAGACCGATGAAGTGAATTTTTACTCCTGATCCAACAGATTTAACGCCGTTGACTTCTACTTTTTAATTATGTTGCTTAGGTATGATCTTAGTAGATCCAACGCTTTATTTCTAACTCCGTAATGATTTTATTTAATTAGTAGCGTATCATTATTAACACAATCTAATGCCTTCAACAGATCGCAAAAAACGCCGATAGCAACCTGTGTGGCCTCCCTTGCAGAATAAATTTGAGATATAAGGGTAATATCTGCATCTGTTGCAGTGTAAGATCATTTGATTAAGTAATATCACATATTGTTCTGAAATTTGAAGGATCATCCTTGCTCCCCACTTGAACAGAGGTTTCAGTTTACTGTGTTTCATGGGGTCTGGGAAAGCTTTATCGTCAACACATTTATTGAATATATAAGCTAAGTGTGGGTCTATAACTAGAATTACTGAACCAATGACTTTGACTGATATACCCCACAGGTCTTCAGTATTTTTAAGTTAAGTAATCTAAACGTTTTGCCAATGTCCTGGGGATATACAGGATGAAATTTAAAGTCTATATTACTGATGCTAGTGCCGTTTTTTAACAAAGTCTGTGCTTCATATTTCAATTTAGATTCATTTCGATTGTTTTGGTAACATCTATAGTGTTTAAAAAGTGGATTTATGAAGGTTATTCATTGAGACTAGACTTCTGAACTTTTAAACATTTATTTTGTAGGCACATACATTACTTCCGGCCCCACACTAGGATAGACCGTGTTGTTGTGGAAACCAGAAACAGCGACGTCACACACATGGAAACATCCAAGACCTGGGGATTTTTTTCTTCCTCCCCAGCAGGGATTCAAACTCGCGACCTCTTGCTCGGAAGGCAGAGCCTTGAACCGCAACGTGACTAAGGCCGTTATCACTCTTAATATTTATTAATCATACACAAATGGCGTAGACCACCAAGTAAGTAATATAGTTAAAAAAACGCATTATTACTGGTTAGCTGGTTGGGAATCAATCGCAACAGGTAGGTACTATTAACTATTTTTATAGCTTACAGGTAAACCCAAAGCCCAAAGAATCCATACTAATAATACAATAATAAACATTAGGTAAGATAGGTACTCTGGTTGTAAATACCTAGCTAGTTCTTTAGCTTGTTACGAGTGAATTTTCCGAAATCATATTTTCGCTGTATTTTTTTTCCATTCGCGTTTTTTCCCACAATTAGATTTTTCTACTCGGTTTTTAGGATTGCGTACCTCAAAAGGTAAAAAGGGAACCGTTCGTCTGTCACAGGCACTTTTCTCAACTATATGAGAGTCTTGAATTCTTCTACAAAAATACTTATCCTGGTAACCGCATTATAATTCAAGTCTCATATGAAAAAAAAGCCTGCTAAAAAGTGGCGAAGGTAACATGACAAAACGAAAAAAAATAACACCTAGATAAGTCATGATGAGATGGGGTATCGTTGAAAAATACTCTTTATGAACTTTTCGTTTACATTTTTATTTTAGTTTAGCTAACTTAAGAGGTTATGATTAAAAAAGTGCCAAAAATTACCATTCCCCGAAACTACAGAGATAGAGACTAACATTACGAAAAAAATATAGATCTTAAGCCAAAAATTACAAGAAAACCTACTAAAACCTACCTGTAAATAAAAAACTTGACAATTAAGGTTTTTATTTACATGAAAACCACATACAAAACTATAAATGCACCTGGTTACGTACATAGCGTGTGAAAGTAGCCGCACCAATAACTTTGTAAGCAACATTTTGCTATGTTAAATCAAAACTATTCGCTCCACACCATCCCCACTATTGTACGGTGGTACGAAACCCTTCGTACGCGAGTCCGACTGGCACTTGACCGTTTTTTTTTATATTAGTTCAATTTACTACACGCTTTTATTTCTACTGTTTCATTTTGCCAGACATATATTTTCCATTTATTTTATCAATCCGTATTTTACATATGTTTTACCGGTATAATAATTTTCCAGCTGTTTATTTCCTCCTACACTTTATGCTTGATTTAATTTACATCCCACCTTTCACGTCACGTCTTTTCCAATACGGGGTGGCAGAGGCACAGATGCACCCCCGTTTAGCTATATTTTTACTACTTATTTTTTCGTGACATGGGGATAGCCCATCGCCGCAGCTAAGAATGGAAAAAAAATAGAAGGAAAATATTATTTCGCAAAGTTCATCTATACACTGCCTCCTTGTTACGCGGCGGCTCTAATGAACGACACGCCGACGCGCACACACACAGACACACACGCCTACCCTACCGCGCGGGGAGCGCGGGGCACGGCGCATGATTTGCTTTCCGCCCGCTCGCATGGGCCAGGAGAGAAAGCGATATGTCGAACGAACATTGGCGCTCGCCTCGAATAGCACTTGAGTGGCTGTCCGCCCCGGCTTCTTAAGAGGAATGGCACTTTAAAGTTAGGAATTTGACAATACGTATCACCTTAAATAGTACTAACAGCCTCACATCTTATCTTATTCGAACTAGCAATGTTATGGATGTTTAATGGCGCCATATAGAGCTGGATATAACTGGGCTCAATTGCGCCTCTGTCACTCCGTATAGGAAAAAGCGTGAGTCTTTGTTTTTGTTGTTAGTTTGTTGTAAGTAGTAATGATTCGTGGTTGTACATACATAATTAAAAAAAAACGGCCAAGTGCGTGTCGGTCTTCGCATATTTAGGGTTCCGTAATAAATGTAGAATATAAGCCAAAAAATAATAATTAGGAAGGTACTCACTTCACATACACCTGATAAGCCTGGCCAAAATATCACTATCATTCTTTACCAGCAAATAATTACTTAGTTTTCATAGTGTTTGTTTGAATGACAAAGTTATATATGTGCTTTTTAATAAATGTTTTATATCTTAAAAACTTCTTATTTTGTTTTGTTTTAACCAATTTTTGTTGAAAGTGTTTATTGGGATACATACTATATTTTTTTTTAGATTTGTCACTCTCTTAATTTAAAAGTTTTTTTGCTTTAGAAGGGTCTGTCTTTTTAACGATTTACTTTTGAGGATTTTTTTTTGCCAGGAACCTTAAAAATGATATTTTTAAAGACCTATCTATAGACACCCCACGCATATAGGTTTAATAAAAACATTTTTTTTGGTTTCAGTTCCATGTATTAGGAAGCCCCCCTTAATTTTTTATTTTTATATAAAAATCCTAAATAGATCTACATACCTACTAAGTTTCAACTGTGTAGTCCTAATAGTTAGGGAATAAAGTTTCTGTGACCTACGGAACCCTAAAAACCCAGGTCTTTGATTTTTATATGTGTGTGACGTCGCTATTTCTGGTTCCCTCGACACAGGGTATCCTAGTGTGGGGCCAGTAGCGATGTATGTGCCTGTATAAAAATGTTTATAATTATGTTTATATCTAAAAGTAAGGAAGACCTATTGGGTCCCCCTCTTTTCGGATTTCAAGCTGTCGTTCGTCCGTCAGATTAGTTCATTAGTTTTAGCGCCAGCACATAATGACTTTCCAGTTCTATGCCTGTGAAATTGCATACTATATTGCAATAGTATCACGTTCAAATGGATTCTAAATATACTGCAGTTTGGCTATCGAATAGGTATCTAATATTCCCAGAAACTTCACACATGTAATTTACAATGTACTGTCTGTTACGCTATCTATCATGTTGCTCAACCCTCGTCCCTATGAATTATTTATACTCCCCGTGATTTGGGCGTGAATTTACCTACAGTGAATCTGATACCGCTCAATTTGTATGTAAAATGTATTTAATGCATGTGCGATCAACCAGGAAAGGGTAGATTATACACTTTCAAGGTATTTAGATTATACATACATACACAGCGAGAAGCCTTTTCTCATAGGGTTCTCTATCAGTCCCTGTACCAACGCTAAGTTTTTGTTGTTAAACAATTTTATGTATTCTCATTACGAGTGATTGAACAGTTTTACAGAACAAATATCAACACAAAAAGGCAACGTCGCAAAACTCGCATGTTCCTACGATTTTTGGATATGTTGTTGGTACTCCTGAGAGTAATTTATATCCAAGACTTTATATTATTAGTATTTAACTGCCCTCCCTATATATTGTCCCCTCACCATAAAATATATTGTTCCCTCGGTACATCATTGCATTCATTCTAAATCTCTGTACATGCGTCTCTACTGATCACGACGTTCACTCGTGGTTAAGGTTAAAGGTTACCCAAGGAAACTTTGGAAAAGAATCAAAGAGATAAATCAAACTAGACAGAATAAGAACCGTAAGTAATGACGTAATGAACTCTAAAGCCACATTGAATAATTTTATGTTATACTGCAACGAATATTTTGCTAAAGTGGGTCAGAATATTACTAATGAAATACTCGAATTACCTAAAAGTTCTGCCGCCGTCAAACCAAGACCCTTACAGTCACGTGCTCCGACACCCTTTTTTCTACAACCCACCGACCCCATAGAAGTAGCAACTATTATCGCAAATCTTAAAAGTGATAGCGCACCTGGATCAGACGGAATTAATAATGGACTAATAAAGACTTAAAAAAAATAGCATTTTGACGCCACTGACCCTTGTCATTAACGCTAACCTCTCCTCTGGACACTTTGTGCCTATTTTTTAAGGCAGGGTCTAAGACAGAACCGTATAATTATAGGTATCTCTCATCTCATTGCTTAGTGCTTTCTCCAAGAAGTTAGAAAAAATAGTCAACAAGCGCCTTGTTAGTTATCTTGAAAGCAATAAACTCATCACAAACACGCAATAAGGTTTTCGTCAGTGTAAGTCCAAGGAGGACGCTGTGATGGAACTCCTCAGAGCTGTGAAATCCTCACTGGATATCGGTAAAGTCTATGTGGGAGTTTTCTTAGACTTATCGACGGCGTTTGACACAGTCTCGCCGGACAAGTTGTTGAGAAAACTGGAGGATTAAGGAATTCGTGGTATACCGCTGGTACTGGTTTTCTACCGTGGTATACTGGTTTTCTACACTGACGAGCAATGAAGAAGTTCCAGTATATAGCACCAAATTACTCCTAAACGGGAAAGAATAGCTTAATGACGCCATCTGCTATATTGAAGTACATTTAACAGCGCATCAGAATATTACCAATTAAAAACGTAAATATTGTGTTCAAATCAAAAGGTTCTATCTATGTCTTAGGAGATATTAAGCGGAGAACCACAAAGTTATCATACAATAAGAGCTCTTCAAAAAGATGCGAGTCCCGCGAAGATGCGAGTCCATCTATTGCACTTTCTACCGAGGCATTTACTATGTGCTTTTCACGCCTAATGTAAGGAAATAAAACAGGTTGAGTACACAGTTTAATTAAAAGTAATATTGATATTCGCATTAGGGCAGTTGTGGAATGACAAGGAAATGTTTTTTCCCGGAACATTTATATTAGTATTTTGTGTCATTTCGGCCGGTATTGAGTGTGATGCCGAAAATAATCGACCAATAGCAGAGTAGAAAGTAAAAAAGGCCGCTAAACACTACATTTTACTTTGCAAATCTACATTGTTTGACTGTTTTTGAATTATACTACTAAGAACTACTTTCTACTCTCATTTCAATCCATCTTTGGCCATATGTCCGAGCAGTAGCGTGAAAAAATGGTTGGGTGTCGACAAAAAACTCGTGTGACTGGGGATGGGCTACTAGCGAACAAGGACTAATGTCGCAATGTGCGCATGACCCGCTCCACAGACCATGGTCAGACTGGTGGCTTGCAAATGCAAAAAAAGGTTTTTAGGCTTGTGCACTTGCAGAAAGGCAGGGCTTAAGTGCTATATCCTATGCCTTTGAGGACATTGAGAAAAGCTCTAACCTTGTCCTTACTGATACTTTTTTTTTAAAACTTGCTAATCTTTGACTGGCTGTATCTCCGCAAACAATAAACATTGAGTGCTCTGATTGGACACAATTTATGGAAAGTTAAGTTTAATCTTCAAACGTAGAGTACATAAACCCTAATAAAGATTCATTAAGGTAGCTTTCTCGAAAAAAAAAACTGCAGCAAGAGCCAGAAATTTGCAGTTTTTCGAGCACCACAGGAGTAGCACAGAGTTTTCTGGGTTGCAAACTTGAGTATAAATTCTGCGATGTTTGATGTCTTTACATAGGTATTGTAGATACGGTACTGATAATTAATACATATCGATTCCCGTTTCTCAATCTTGGTTTATCTTGGTTTATTTCCACAATCTCTGTGATGATTTGTCAGAAATCTTGGTGTTATCACTAAACACATTGTCATCAAGTAGTGTCTAGCTAATGAATATATAATAAATAAATTAATAAAACAAACATTAATAACTATACGTACCCGTTTCTCCTCACACCACATCCTCATTTCGTTAAGTCGTCCGTAATAAGGGGTTGTAATTATTATTCTGATAATAAATACTACTTTGCTCAATCATGCCGTATCTCGTCTTCTCCTTCGCCAGAATATTTTCTGTAACAAGAACTAAATGTATGTTGCTTCTATAATTAATAAATAATAAGATCTGTCTCCCGCTCAAAAGGGCCAGCACACTTTCAAATGCCATAAGTAGTAGGTATGTTATCAAAAACTAGAATATTAATTACTAGCACTATTGTCTCTGACCCTACACTACTATTTTTAAAGCAGCCACAGTATCTTTCGTGTCGTGAGAAAGTATGGGACAGAGCGCATATATAAAGCGCAAAGCTTTGTCCCTTGCTTCCCGCGACTCGACGTTATTGTCTTGACAATAAAAGTGCCTTAAGGCACCCTATGTCGTGGTTGGAACCAGTAAAAGTGAGGTGGCATTCCGCACTAAAATTTACTTTAGCGTTCGTCCAATTCCGGATATCCTCAGTAAGGCCAACAACGGGACAAATTTTGTTGCATTGGCGGCCATTGGGGGACATTGCAAGTTTTGCAACTGTCAGCCAAGAAATGGAGGACGAAGGAAAAAGCGAACATGATCCGCCGGGGTGAGTTTTGCTACTGCCAAGTTTTCGTTAGTGAGCATTTAGCTGCCAGAAATAATCTATTGTTATGAGATACCTACTGTGCAGTATTACTTAATTTCTAGAGACTTCTACCCACAAAAAATAATTGCTGCGCGCTCCCCAGTATCATAAAACATTAATAAATAACTCAAGATCACACCGCGAGCCATCCCCCAAGATTAAATCAATATTTATTGCCTACAACAAAAGTCCATTAGGTGAAATAAAAGAAGCCAGAACCATTTACGGTCGTGGTAAATCAAAATTAGCGCCGCGCTAAAATTATTGGTGACATTAGTAGGTACAGCCACGATCAGTATAGATACCAAACTGACTGACCAAAAACTACAAAAACATTGTAGTCCATGTGAGTTATGAAATATACACTGTACAAAGTCCAGAAGATGTAACTGGACGAGATCCCAACAGTACAGGTGAGTGGTATTTTTTTAATATTTCGCAGGCACTGTATTCGTGCGTCGGGGGTCATAAGGCTCAAATATTTATTTGGTATGTATTAGTGTATAATTATGGTTTATATATGTATATCGATACGTTGTTTTTAAGTTATTGCGTATGTGTCGCAGTTTGTTGGTTAAATCAGACATTTAACTAACACCCTAGACCGTTAATTAAAAACCGACGTTTAACCAAGTCACTAGCATTTTGATTTAAATAATGCATCGTAGAAAACGTTTAACAACCAGTCTTACCGAAAGCCGGCGTTTTGGTTAAATCATGTAAAGCAAGATGGCGTCACGACGACAGCTGATTACTTTCAGAGTCTATCTTTTCACCACTGATTTGCACAGATTTTATCAGGACAAAACATTGCGGAAGCTTAGGTGAAGGGTAAAGGGAGTGAGCGAAGCAATGCCGCTTTTATCCTTCGTATTAGGTTGTACATATAAGAACAACAAAAAATACTTAAAACATAAACTTTAGTACACATACATTATTTTTATATGTACTTATGTGTATTTATATTGCCCCGCTCAACCGTCTCTTTTTCTATCCATCATGGTTTGCTAAAGGAAGCTCTTATTAGAGGTAAGCTCGCCTTTGTACATTTTTTTCTGTTCTGAGTTATATACAGGTATCTCTGTTTTGCTATGTATTACAATAAAATATCTTACTTTGAATGCGACAGTACTTTCATCATCACACATACCAACACACATTTGCTTTTATAGAGGCCATTATTTATAACTTTATTATTAACTTTATTATGGGTGTTATGCTGATAATTGATAAGTCCCGTTAACGTACGTGTGATTCTACTGTTTGGCACACGAGCTGAAAGGAATAGCTGATGGATATGATACAATATCGTAGAAACAGCTATATCATGATATCGTCAACCATGGTTGAATTCGAACTTTCATTGAATGAACAAATATTTTAAAACAAAACACTGCGGTAGCTTAGGTGAAGACTAAAGGGGCGAGCGCATCGAAGCCCCAGAATAGTCTTCGAGTTAGGTCGGCATGTATAACACAAAAAATACCACGTAGAACTGAAATCAAATGCTTTTAAAAATACATGTTGTCGTGATATTCATCACTGATCCGGATCATCCTGATCATTTCATGAAATAATAGTCAAATATGATATGAAATGGTTGGCCAATATAGTCAATCCATGGTTGGCTATTTCATGAACTAATAAAATTCTGCGATATAACTACGACAGATACAGCATTAAGTATAAAAAACTAGCAAGTGCCCGTGGCTTCGCTTATGCAAAGTCGTGTAAAAATGGCCAGTCCACCCTCCCCCCTTTTATAACTTGGGACAGGCAGATTTCTGAAAATCTCTGACTTAGCGGATCGCCTGCATTTTTCAACTTCCTGCCTGCCAATTTAACAGATTTAAAGATCGAGTAGTTTCTGATTTTCATACAAATATTCTAACGCCCCTTACCCTCTTGTGGAGGGAAATTTGACAAAAACTTTACTGTTCTGAACTAAACTACTTTCCTTCCAAAGGACAGCATCATAGCTCATGCAGTTTTTTATGCTCATGCAAAGTCAAATCCCGCCATCCCCCCTAGCGGAGAGAAATAAAAAAAAACACTTTGATTGAATATTTGACGTCTCATACCGATAAACTACCTAACTGATATTTTACCTTCATATTAATAATGGACACTATTTACACACTTTGATCTAGCCCCAAACTAGGATTCCCTGTATCTTGGGTACTAGACAACGATACACATACTTTATTATATAGATAATTATAATACTTAGATAGATAAACAACCATGACAAGGGTACAAACATCCGTTCTCATCAAATAAATATTTGCCCCCACCGGGACACGAACCCGGAACCCTTGGCTTCGTAGGCAGGGTCACTGCCGACTCGGCCATTCGGGTTGTCGGCGTATTTTAAGTAGGTTTTGATTTTCATACATAATTCCCTTAGGGGATGAATTTCGCCAAATCCCTTCCTAGTGCTACTCTACGCTATATAAGGAACCCCTGTTCAAGGTTTTTATGTCTCTAGGACTAGCGGTTAAGGCTGTGCGTTGATATATCAGGCAGTCAGTGAGCCAGTCATGCAGAAATTTGAATCTTATAAGTATACATTTACCATTAAAGATGTCGTCGGCATTTGATTAAATATAAAAATAATTAATTGGAAGCTAGCCATTTGCTTAAACGCAGGCGGTTTAAGCAAATGGATAGCTTTGTGATTAAAATAAGGCATCATCGGAAACGTTTAACAAACAGCCCTACCGAAAGTCAGGGTTTTCTTTTAGAGGGCTGGAGAAACGGCCCAATTAGTTTTTGCAAGATGGCTTCAACGCAACAGCTGATTTCTTTCAGTGTCATCTTAGCCGGAATATCTACGAATAGTTTGCAATCAATCACTTTGTGTCCGGATCCGAATACTAAAGTTAAAGTGTGTTCTTTAAACCGCCTGCGTTTAAGCAAATGGCTAGCTTTGTGATTAAAATAAGGCATCATCGGAAACGTTTAACAAACAGCCCTACCGAAAGTCAGGGTTTTCTTTTAGAGCGCTGGAGAAACGGCCCAATTAGTTTTTGCAAGATGGCTTCAACGCAACAGCTGATTTCTTTCAGTGTCATCTTAGCCGGAATATCTACGTTTAGTTTGCAATCAATCACTTTGTGTCCGGATCCGAATACTAAAGTTAAAGTGTGTTAGGTATATAGAACCTAGAGCCAAGCGAAGCGGGGCGATCACATTAATAATTTTCCTAGACACGTTTAGGCAACTCTTTAAACGTTTCGTTCAGTTATTTGATCGACGGACCTGTAGCCGTTTGATTGAATGCCGGCCCAATGGTTAACGGCCCTGGATTTTGACTTATTTCGTCCCTTTTTATCCAAATGGCGGTGACAGTGACACGGTGGATAGTGTGAAATTAATCATGAAAACTTACTTGGAAATAATTTGCCGGCGAAATACCGCAGCAGTATATTTATAGGCATAGAATATAGAATATTTCTATATAGGTATAATTCCGAAAAAATAGTATGTTACACAATTCGCTTTGTCGTAAAATGTACATTCAGTCTAGTTACACGGCCTTGTCACAGAAATGCAGGCCATGTTTTGCTTGGAACCAAGCCAATTCCAATGAAAACACAACCGACAATATGCCTTGCGGCAAATAACGACCCAAATATATGTCCAAATATGTATTAATATATACCTATATGTGTAGAATATTTACTTATATACTTACCACCACTAAAACGCTTGGAACCCTTTGGACAGAATTGTTCATATCTTTCACACAAAAAACCCTTTAAATCACTCTACGAGTGTGAGTAACTCCTGTACTGAGTAATGGTTCGAGTCCTTCATTCGTCAGATGTCCCT
Source organism: Argyresthia goedartella (assembly GCA_949825045.1). Lineage (NCBI taxonomy): Eukaryota > Metazoa > Arthropoda > Insecta > Lepidoptera > Argyresthiidae > Argyresthia > Argyresthia goedartella. The sequence continues at coordinate 16,721,972 of OX463823.1, forward strand.
TGAATGTAATCCGTCTTTGCCTCCCAAGAGTGTTATCTGCAAACAATGCTTTCTAGTGACCGTTATCGTGGTAATATTTTCTATTTTTCTGCGTGGTTTTCTTCCTAACTTTACTAGCTACATACAAAATTACAAAATCAAAAAAATCCGCCATCTGTATACGACTAATGAGGTTTTTTATTTTTTAGATTAAATATGATTATTTTTGTCAATGTGAGTAAACTACTATTGTAATTTCATTGGCACGCGTAAGGTATTCCTTGAATGTTTGTGGTTTAATAATCCCCCTTCACAATATAATGGAATATAACTACTTGTATGTCGTCGGGATACACGTGCGTGTTTGAGGTTTCACAAAATCAGAAGCCTATTAACAAATAATTATTGAAAGACTCACATACGGATCTTAATGAATTAATCTAGCAGCTCCGTTAGGATACCAAAATTATGTTATAAAATGTCTCACTCTTAAAATCATTGTTCATCGTATTCTTCTCCTTTACATACTTTAATTTACATCGCGGTAACAGCTATTAAAATACCATCTGTTTGACAATTCTTCAAGAATAATTTAATAATACTCCAAAGAGGCTATGAAAGAATAGAAAATTGGATTGCCAGGTACTGATTGGAATGTGAATTTAAATATTTTATCCTATAATAGAGGTAATACAAAAGAACTTCATTAAAAAAACATCAACCTTTACTTGAAAAACATAGGCTTGGATGTTTTGTTACCTACACAACCTATACAAATTATTGCTTATTATGTCAGATTATCATTATGCCAAGAATAGAAAATAATTCGATATATTTTATTTTTCTTTCGATATACGACAACTTTAGTATAGATAACTGTTAGAAATATTGCTAATCTAATCTAATTATCTTTGATGAATTTGTTTTGTATAGATTTCAGATCATTTCGGTTAGAATTCAGACTAAAGTTTTGTCATCATCACAATTATAATTAAAAAAAAAACGGTCTCAGGGCAAAATTTTGTTTACAAAGTTATTGGTGCGGCTACTTTCAAACTCAATGTACGTATCCATGTGCATTAATAAGTTTGTATGTGGTATTGAAGGAATCGTTGTAGTGGAGCCCCCTTAAATATTTATTTTATTCCGTTTTTAGTATTTGTTGTCATAGCGGCAACAGAAATACATCATCTGTGAAAATTTCATCTGTCTTACTATTACGGTTCATGAGATGCAGCCTGGTGACAGACGGGCGGACGGATGGACGGACGAACGGACGGACAGCGGAGGCTTAGTAATAAACTACCTGTGTTATGCTAATCATGTTCAAAAGTCCTCCATAATGAAACTAGTGGACTTTAAGCTAAACGTCTTCCATGTGATCATTAAATTTTTCAGAGCCGGTCGGAGGCAATAATAATCTATTAGATCGGAATGCGCCGTATCCAACAGCGACTTGGGCAAGAAAGTAAACTCTTTGTCAATTGTCAATTGTAAGACGGGCTGGTTTCCGCAACTCGACGACGAAAGCGCCTATTTTGCGTGTGGGTGGGAATGCGATATCATTCGAGCCAACCCAACTCCTCCAGGAACGCCAGCAGGCCCTTTACGTTACCAACTATCCCTGGAAGGTCCCTGGAAGGTACGGTTCATAAAATGTGTAGGCCTTAGCCTACTCGGTACTTATAAATGTGCCAACTCCATTCAATTACGAATAAACATAAACATTATTATACATATAAACAATTTATTATTTATTACAATACAATACAATACAATACAATATAACAATACAATAATACAATACAATACAAATTAAAATAATATATTATTATTGCAATTACGAATAAACATAAACATTTATATACATAGACTCACAACTAGTTGATTTGACTCACAACTAGTTAATTTGACTCACAAAATCATTTTATGAACAAAAATGATTTTTGAAGATATAATACATTATTATAAAACGAAATGAGAATTTGGTGGATATCCATAAAGTTATAGAATAAACTATTATTTATCACTTTAGCCAGACATTATTTTGCCATGTGGGTTTTGGGCAACGTGATAACACAGATACGATCAGGGAAAACACTACGGTAGCTTAGGTGAAGGGTAAAGGGGGTGAGCAAAGTGAAGCCCCCTATATCCTTCGTGGTAGGTTGAACATGTAAGAACAACAATATAATCATAGGGCAGCAGAGTACCAGTGAAAATAAACTTATCCTAGGCAAAACTAGTTTTTCCTGAAATCGGGTTTGGCCGGTAACACATATACTGCTATTACGTATTACAAATAACATTAAACAACAGCGGATATTACCTAAAAACAATGTTCATTTATGATAACATCACATGTTTGGCTAAAATTTACTCTTAAATGGCGTCAAATGCGTAGCGTTCACTCTAAATGATCCTTGGAATGTATCCTTGAGACTAGTCTGGAGGCGGGCGGTTGGTTGAATGCAAACAATTTAACAGAGTTGACAGTTCCATTCCTACCCTTCAACACAGCGAGGCGTTTTTAGCTTGTGCGTTTAGTTACAATGTCGACTAACAATATATAAACACATTTGTTTCCAAAGAAAAACAATAAACGAATTTTACGAAACAGTTATTTCCTGGTTTTCATGTTTTTAAGTTTGGCATTGTATTGAGCAAACACACAAAATTAACAACACAGATCCAGTTACAATATCCTAGATCGTTATTAATGAAAAAAATACTGATTTCTGGCAAGTAGCTAAGGTAATTTCAAAAGGTTCATTGCCATATTAACGAGTTGTTAATTGCTAAGTATCCAATTATAACAGTAACAAATTGGTAGAGGAAATACTATTTGGATACGGATTGGTTCCTTGAGAAAGATTGAAGTGACGCCCGATCATATTAAAGCAGCAGAATATTAGGAGTATCATGATTCTGATTATAATTTATCATTTACAGGGATCATCCAACATAATAATGATCCAAAAATAGAGCTAACAGCGCAAAGGTTTTTATTATGGTACTATATTTGTCAATCTGAAAGGCCTGACTGCAATTCTTTACTATGATGGTGCAAGGTCGATCCAATGTAGTGGCTTTTAAAATCTTTACCAAAACTATAGGCAAAACTAGTTTGTCCTGAAATCGGGTTCGGCCGGTAACATATGCATTCTTTATTGAACAGCCCCAATAATCACTGAAAACTAAAATAAGGTACTATTCACTCACAAGTATAAGCGTTGCAAATCTAAGTTTTACCCAATTTCGCCAAAAACTGGGACTCAGTTCGCAATAATATGTATTTAAAAAAAACACAAGGGCACAAAACCATAAACTTGCAGGCATTTCATACACAAGATTAATGTTTCTAGTTGTCCAGCTTCAAGCACGACGAAATGATGACTTTTAGTAATCATCATCATAAGCCCACATCGACCCACTGCTGGGCATAGGCCTCTTCTCTAAATAGCCAATCTCCCCGGTCCTGTGCTAATCGCACCCAGTGGGATCCCGACGACTTGATGACATCGTCGGACCATCGGGCTGGTGGTCTGCCCACTGGCCTTGTCGCTCCCCGTGGTTTTAGTATTCGTATTCGTATTCGTATATATTTATTGCACATAAAACAACATAAGATATAATAAACAGAAAGGACATCTACAAAGGCATGTTTATCTCTAAATAGAGATCTCTTCCTGCAAACCCAAGGTTGATAAGAATAATTTAATATACAGGATAGACCTATGTGCTCTGATAAGATACATACATATATTACTCAACTATTGAACTAACAGCTAGATACACTACATACACAAGTACATAGATATTATATAAACATATAAATACACCTAAATAAACTAATATATACAAAGCTCAAATCCAGGATAGAGAAAGATAAATAAATGCAATAAATAAATCTAATTTGTAAATTTTTTGATATATATTTTGCATACATTCTATAAATCACCAGCAATATTTATTTTAATTAAAATTACTTTAATGTTAGGTGTTTCTAATGACACGTATAAGCCCGCCTTTGCTCCCGCTTGGTGGCGCTCAAGCGTCATTGGAAGCAAAGAGTTTCAATAATCTGAGGTTAGGTTCAAAAAGAGGTCACGTGATCTTTCAAATACACTTGATCTAGCAAAATTAACCTCAAATGAAGTTGGTACGCCATAGTCGACCAGATTAGCCTAGCAGGTAGTGACTCTGCCTATGAAGCTGACCGTCCTGGGTTGGAATCCCGGTAAGAGCAAATATTTGTGTGATGAGTATGATTATTTGTTTCTTAGTCTTGGATGTTTTGTATATGTATAGAACAAAAGTATTTACGTCTATTAAATATATTGTCGTCTAGTACCCATAACACAAGCCTTGTTGGGCTTACTATGGAGGGAAGTGCTACTACTTAACCTATACCACAGGATTCGCCCTATTTTAGGGAGTAGTGATCATCCCTTGTTCCTTACCTAGTGTAATAACAAGATTTATATTGCAAAATTTTCAAGAATAAACGATTATTATTATTATTATTATGGGCCTAGTTCGATTAAAGTAATATTGTGTCCTCTAATTTTTATTATTATTATTTCTTTTTATAATGGGAAAAAGTGAATACAATTTGATAACTGAGACAGATAGGTAACTCCAACTACACCAGAGCCATCTGCGATGAGCTTCTGAGATTAGGTGCCATTGACTGTTGATCACTCTTTAAACGTCCAAGACCTGGGATTTTTTTTCTTTTCCCCAGCCAGCCTCGCCAGCCCCAGCCAGGTCGAACCCGGGGCTGAACTAAGATAATACTTTTAACTTGCGTTCGATGTTTTGGGCCTAAGTTACATTGAGTAGCTATTAAACGATGCCCCCTACTTCCGCCCCTGTAGTTTCAAACTACTCCAAACGCCTCATGATTGCGAAAGTTTGTGAGTATTTAATGACCAATGGATACATACGTGTTCTGTATTTTGCATATGTCAGAAGCATCCTCGAGTATTGCTGTACGATCTGGAATCCAATGTACTCAGTATATGTAAATATGATCGAAAGAATACACCAAAAATTTCTGAAACAACTAAGCTTCCGTGACAGATTTCAAACTGATGATTATGCAGAGGAATGCCGTCACCATAACATCCTCAACCTCGAATCTCGCCGAGCCATGTTAGATGTGCAGCTTCTGTATAATGTTTGTCATGGTGTTGTTGATTGCCCAGATCTAGTCGATGCTCTACTCAGGCTGAATGCTCCATCGACCCGTACTCGTCACACGACACTCATCAACCTCTTTTACCTCTGGCTCGTACAAACTACGCTGCTAACTCCATCAGCCACCGCCTGCCACGCACTTATATATAACAGATTGTTTTCTGAATTGGACATCTACCACAACACGCCGGGCCTATTCAAAAAACTCATGACCAAAATACTAACGGACGCAACTGCTACTTATCAACTAATTGAATAACTAAATAATATTCTCTCTATTTCCTACACACACGCAAACACACATACTAACACACAAACACATATACAAACACAAACACACAACGGACAACTGTTTATTATTTATTTTGTTTTGTTTTATTCATATTTGTAATAATATGAGATGCCTATGTTTCATTTTTAAGTTTATTGCTTACTCTATTGAATGTTAAGGTCTTATAATAAGAGTCCTTAATTGGACTATGTCTTATATTAATGCTAAGTAATTTAGATTGTATCGTGCTGTGAACTCAGTTCCCAAATAAACAAATACTACTGAATCGATTTCACTTAACTGATTAAACTTTTTGGACCGGGCTCGACCGGAAATCGACAGGAAATTCACCAGGAAAATAACACGCTAAAGAATATGTGTCATCATTGAACCGCTAAACTTGCCTTGAACACTTTCGTTTGTAATTAGTTGACCACCCATTGTAAGTACACAAAGAATATTCAAATAGACGAACCACTTGCCATTCTTAGAGGACATCTCACATAGAATCCAGTTTCTCGACAATGTCAAGTTTCGTGTCGATTTCTTGGAAGTGCATTCAATACTACACATGCTTTGTCATATGAAGAGTCTCCCTCGGGAGATTGATTCGCGTTTAAATAAAGTTACATCACGGCAATACGATCGTATTGCCTATGACACAAGTAATCAGGGTATATTTGTAGTTCAAAGAGTGTAACTCGAACTCAACAAGTGTATCGCCGATACCTTTGTCGATACACTATCATTATAGTGTATCGACACACAAAACAACAAGAACTGGATTGTGCAGCGTTCGAAGAATTAATAGTAGTGCATGTAATATCAGAAGATTTTCAATTCCGATACTGATTTCTGATATTAGATCTCAACATCGGAATTCCGATATTAATGTCGGAATTTCGTCATTTCATTAAAAATTAACACATTTTCTTCCTAAATTGCACAAATTTGGTATGAGGTTGGATTGAGTACAACAAAACTTTTTTAAATTGTTTTCATTTATTTCATTATTATTCTTTAATTTGGTACAAAATTTGCTGTTTTATTAAATACGTGTATGTCTATACGTATAATGCCCAGGGTTGACGATGATTGATATTCTAAGTAGCTAGGGTATGTACCTCTTAAATTATGAAATAATAGTTTTCTGACCCGTAAATATGAGAATACCTACCTAAAACGGTCTGCGAAGTCACTTCACGGGCAGCTAGTACAAAATGAAATTGTTGAAATAAATATAAAACTATCATACAACAAAAATACGAAAATCCAAGTAATTGCGGACTAATTCTTGAACCTTTTAACAATTACACTTTCGTTTCGTTAATTTTCGTTGGTTTGATAGATTTGACGGGAGTCCCCACAGACATTTTGTATTTTTGTTTGTTTTTAGGGCCCTGAATACTAGTTTTTTTTCAGTTTTCACCACATTTTGGAGGAAGTTTGCAAATTATCGTACTTTTACATATGACAATACTCATTGTTTCGTACATCGTACCGGTATCGATATTTTGCCCGTCTGTGCAAATAAGCAAGTCGTACACGACACGCGCAGCTATAGAATAGATTGGACGAGGCAGAAAAATCTACAATAGTTCTTTTATCGCATGCTTAGCAAGCTAGCATGGCAACCGTAATACGGTCAAGGTTAGTAAAGGTTAAAATAGATAAAATTTAAAATTCATATAGATAATATTATCTGATTCCGATATTGGTTCCGACATTTTAGTATCGGAATCGTAATACCGAGATTCCGATATTACGGTATTCCGAGATTTATGCCCTAGTTAATAGTTGTACTTTAAAATATTTTGACCGACACAAGCCGGAGTCCCAGTTTCTAGTCCCGGCCAAGGTAAAAAAAAGTGGCCAAATGCGAATCGGACTCGCCCATGGAGGGTTCAGTTGTAGCAAGTAAATATGTGACTGTGTTGTAACTATTTTTTTTATAGTGTTTTTACGAATAGAGTTTACCACTTTTGTGAAAAATACAAAATCTTCGATGACTCCCAAAATACCTTCCGAAAAAAGCGATCCACTATAAGCGCAGTATTCAAGTGCACTCAAGAAATCATTAGAGCATAAGAACTATGCAGTAGAGATATTAATCAACATTTCAAAAGCCTATGAAAAAGTCCAGTTCAATATATTATTAGATAAACTTTACGGCATAGGAATCCGCGGGAAGGCACACGATTGGTTCAGGTCTTACCTAGCAAATAGAGAGCATGTGGAGGTAGCGTATTTAAATGAAAATACTAAATAAATAATCCGCGTTCGGTCTAACAGAAAAGTACAAAATTTATCAATTCCCCAAGGTAGTGTCGCTGGATGCCTCCTATTTCTTGCTTACATTAATGATTTGCCTAAAACAATAGAAGAGCCATGTGTCCTCTTATCTGATGATGTTTCCTTAGAAACTACATGCAAAAACCAAATACAACTAGAATCAAAAATAACAGAACGCTCTAGATAACGTGAAAACCTGGCTCGAAGACCACAATCTGGAAATCAATGTAACAAAAACAAAATTAATAAGCTTCTATCCGTGTAACAAGGCCCCGCTAGATATAGATATAAATAACAATGGTTCATAAATTGAAGTAGTGGAGTCAGCAACACTATTAGGAATCACAATAGATAAGAACTTAAATTGGTAATATCATAATAACAAAATTAGAACCAAATTATCGTCTTTTAGTTACGCACTTCATGAAACGAAAAAATCAACTGACACAAATACCACTATCACAACGTACTATGCATGCTCACGCGTTGTTAAGCTATGAAGTTTTACTTTGGGGAGGAAGCACTGATGCACCGACATTATTAATTATGCAGAAGAAACTAATACGAATTATAGCTAATATTGAAACATCACACAGTTGCCGACCTTACTTCCAAAAGTATAAAATCGTAACATTATCTTCATTCTACATCCTGGAAGCATGTTGGTTTGTACGAAGCAATACACATATATACAAACGAAGGGGAGAAAAAAATGCTATTACACTAAGACATCATAATTATTTATTGTACCCACAATCTAGATTAGTGCTAAAAACCAAAAATGCTTATGTTATGTCAATAAAAATATAAAACAAATTAGCTGAAAACATGAAGAACATAGAAAATGAAACCACATTCAAAATACAATTAAAACACTTCTTGGAGGGTAAGTGTTATTATTCAGTAAACGATATATGGATTATAAACTATAATGTTCATCAGCAATATAGTTCCTGTTTTAATTTAATGTTTATGATGTTTATAATTTAAAAGTAGGCCTAATGTGGCTTATAGTTTAGGTTATTTATTGTTTTAAGTAAATTTTCCTAATGTGTGCTATAGTAAAGTTGTGCAATAAAGTAGAGTAAATTAGATATAATGGTATCATACTTATATAAGATGGAATATTGCTTGTGCCCACCAGGGTCCATAATGATCTATCACTATTTTATAAGACCTTACCTTTATTATAGATTGCAATAAATGAATATGAATATGAATACGAATGACAAAGCTATCTTTGCGGTTTTAATAAATGTTTTATATCTTAAAAACTGCTTATTTTGTTTTGTTCAAACTAATTTACATTGAAAGTCTGTATAAAGATAAACAGCAAATATTTTTTGTAGATTTTTGACTCTCTTACTTTAAAAGTAAGGGAGGGGGGGACATATCCACATCCACTTTGGAAGGGTCTGTCTCTTTAAAGATTAACTTTGAGGGAAATTTTCAGGATCCTCAACGTCATTTTTAAAGACCTTTAAACAGAGACACCCCACACATATAAGTTTGATGGAGAAAAAAAATATTGGGTTTAGTTCCATGTATGGAACCTTGATTCCTTCTTTGATTATTTAAAATTTTCAATTTTGTATAAAAATGGCAAAGCGGTTTACATAATACATCTACATACCATAATAGTTTCTGCATAAAGTTGCTGTGACATACGGACGGACGGACGGACGGACAGACAGACTTGACTAAACTACAAGGATTCCTTGTTTCTCAACGGAACCCTAAAAAGGTCCTTGTATATCGGATGTTTATATTCTGGTAATGCCAACTACTGTAGGTGCAGAAGCCTTATGACTGCACGTATATTTATAAACATTTGGACCCATAATATTATATGGTAAAACACGAAAAATGCATTTGCAATCCTTTCCAATATCTCTAGTCCTACTGTGTGCAAAAGCTAGCCGTAAGTAGCTTTTTTCTTTTCACTCCTACGAGGAAGCGGGTGACCTATTTTTGTAAGTGCACAGTGCGACGATTCGAACTGGCGACTCTAACAGTATCCGGTTTCGATTGGCGCTATCTCAATAGTTTTGTCATGCTCGGTTAAGTTGCAATGCAACCATATCTTCTCTTTTCTTAGTTTAGGGCTCCCAATAGACTAGTAGAAGTTTAGGTTGGCGAATTGACTGATTTATTCACGTTTGAAACTCAAATTTTCACGACGGACATCATTCATACCGAAAAAAAGTGTCAAATAAACCTTATGAGCGGATGAACTTTTCACTTCCCAGTTCCTTCAGCTCAAACAGTTCTAGCTTGACTGGACTGCACGTTTACTTTATGCTCCAGTACAATATTACTGTTACTAAAACCAGATCATAAAATCGTTTCGCAATCACAAGCCCCTATTACCTATCAAACACCACTACGGACTAAGGCCATATAACTGTCAAAAGTTTTACCAGCCCAATCCCATGACTTGTCTTAACGACAACCATCTATCCGCGGCAGTGCGCAGCAAAGGGATTTAGGTTGATCTCCTGATGGAAGGGATCAAGACAGACCCTTTGTGGTGAGTTGGAGTTATCGATATGGAATGCCTTTTCTGGGATGCGGATTTGGCACGGGTATTAACTTCTAGACAATATAAAATCGTGGTAGTGTCGCTAGATAGAGCTCAGATACTGTTTAATTTTTCTTGCAATTGCGAGAGAATACCTCTAAAATTATAGCAATTCTCTTGAAATATTATAGTCAGCCTATTATTGTACTCTGAGTTATATTCAGTATATATATTAGTATTCTAAAATAACGAAATTCAAAATTACATTCAAAATAATCGAAAAATTGCTGACAATTTTTCGATTTGTTTGAATGTAATTTTGAATAGAGGTATTCTCTCAAATTTGCAAGAAAAATTAAACAGTATCTAAGCTCTATCTAGCGACACTACCACGATTTTATATTGTCAAGAAGTTAATATCCGTGCGAAATCAGTTTAACTTAGAAAATTCAGTTTAACTTGCACCATTACTGTAAATTTGAATACACACTCAATTACTAAAAAAAAATACACGTTATGTTCTACCCTTTATAATCGATTCCTCATATCTGTGGATTGTGAGTGACTTTCATGGAGATATATAGAGCTTATATATAAGGTTCTTGATTAAGGATCTCCATCCACTACATTGAACAGTGAAAATGTCGTTTCCGCTTCTTTGGCGTCTTCTTTCTTTTGTAACTTTATTGTCAAGGAAATAGACGTTTAAAGTTCCTCAAGGAAAATATGGAATTAGATAGAAAAATAAACTTAACTTGTCCGCCTGTCTGTCTATCCGTTAGTGGGCTGTACCATAATGTAGAGAGTTGAAATTTTCAAAAAATGTATATTCTGTTGCCGCTACAGCAAAAAGTAATGACCTACAAGAGATTCAACCGAAAAACGGGGGCCCCATACAAGGTACGTGTTTAAATTCCCCATAAAAGAGACGTGATGATATTATAAAAGCAAATTTCGCAGAAGCTTTTATCATTGTCGGTTGCGCAATTGGTTTGATGGCGGATCCCCAATCAGCAAGGACTAGTATAGGAACCCGGTTCGTACATATATTCTTTTGCTTTTTGTTTTGATAAGAAAACCTTTGTTTGCCAGTCCGACCCGCACTTGACCGATTTTATTACTATTGGTACTTTTACATTCATCGGGGGATTTGACGGAGAAAGTTTTCAATTCAACGCCTGCAGTAATGAATGGGGTCCCTAATGAGATCGCTTTTTATAAACAAAAGAACTTTTCTTCACGGTATGTGAAAAGCGTAGCTATATTTTTACACAATATGTTGATATTTTTGATTCCATCGAGTTTCTATCTTCTTATCGACAATTCAAGTGGATAATACTTAATATGGATAGTAGAATGGAGAGGTAACATAATTGGCTCCGATTTCTTATATTAATAAGATGTATTATAAGGTAGGTATTCGATTGTTTTAACAATCGAATACCTACCTAATACCTGCGAGTAGAAGAAACGGTACATACAATACATGTACCGTATACTCTACCTATATATGAGTCTATAAAAACCGCATTTTGCCAACACGTGAGTAATCTAATAATGACTTTGGTAGATAGCAGATAACACTTTCACTTTGATGCCGAAATACTCAGCGACCGTTAAAACACTTTCAGTGTTTTTTTGCGACTTTCAGAAAGACTCTCAGATGTTTTAATATCGGTGCTTGGTACATCATTCAAGTACTCGCACTGAACGGTATTTCGACTTAACTCAGACAAGTAATTATGTTTGAGTAAGGTGGACTAAAATTTCACGTTTTCAGTCCTTCACTACATTTATATAACTTTGCCAGTCTTTCACTAAATTTATTTTCTTTTTAAACGAGATTTCATGTCTGAATAAATATTTGTGTTAAAATGAAATTTTTGTATTAACTCTGGGCTTAACCTTGAGTTCATTTACCCAGTATCTAGAAGAGATAAGAATTAAAACTACATAGTTAGTTGTAATAGGTACCTAACTAGTGTTGTATTGTACTTTCTGCAATTCTTATTTAGGAATTTTAAGCAAAAAAGAGTACCTGAATGAAAAAAGCATTCAAATTATAGTAAAGGGTCGGGAGGATATCTAAAATAATTATGCGTGAACCCAGATAAATGGCAAAGTTAAAAATGTAGTGTTCACAAACAGCGGACGACATATCATAGTAGTCTTTTGTAGTTATATGTATAGTTATTATACCAGTAGTATTAGTATGGTAATCCTATCTATCTATCTATCCAACCATGCTTTTAAATATTTCATTAGTGATAACCTCGCTTTATATAACTAAACCTAAATATTCTAACATGTTCAACCTAACATGAAGGATAAAAGGGGTTTCACTTCGCTCACCCCCTTTATCCTTCACCTACCATGGACAACCACTCCGCCCAGGCAAAATAACTGATCAGCACCGTTCAATTATATGGCTAGGCTGATAATTTGACGGCCGATTAAGCTAGTTGACTGTGACATATTCACTTTTAATGTATTATGAGTTTTTTGTATCTGTGTTACAAGTTGCAATAAATAAAAGCCAAAAATATGCAATAAGCACAGTAAGTATATCTAAAAGAGGTAACCTTAGGCCCTAATCAAATGTGTAATTTTCACGCGCACGCGTGCTTTGAGCTGAGAACTGAGCCTCGAGCACGAACTGACGACAGCGCGTAAAAGTTATTCGAGAATGCAGGAAATTATACCTTATGTCATAAAAAATAAGAATCACTGACATTTGCTTTTCGATAGCGCATGTATCGAATACTTTGCTTTGATTGGGCTACGGTTAATATGTAACTCGCGCAGAATACTGCCATTTTAGTTTATGTTATACATATAAATATACCACTGGACGAGGTCACGACTGTACATTTTTCTTGCACCTAGACAGGCCTGAAATATGAAAGGCTTTTCAGTTTTTACAAATGTTGTGCTTCACCGAAGTATGAGCAATAAATTTTGCACGTAAGTTCGTGGAAAGTCATTTGTACGTATAACTTGTAAGCCAGAGCTCAAACTGGCGTGGTATATGTTACTCTACAAAGTTTTGACGGTTCTAATATGTTGTCGTGGTGTTGTTTGTTGATTTGAATCGCTCTATTAGGATACCTTAAAGATATAACCACCTCTTTATTTAACTGAACATAAACAAACAAACATTTATATACGGACACATACATTGCTTCTGGTCCCACACTAGTATACCCTGTGTCGTGGGAACCAGAAACAGCGATATCACACACATATAAACATCCAAGACCTCGTTTTTGTTTCTTTATCCCAGCCAGGGATCAAACGCGGAACCCCTCGCAGAGCCCACAGCACCACAGAGGCCGTTTGAAATAAAAATCCATTTTCAGCATTATGTAGTTTCATATCATATTTCCCGAAAAGATATTGAACGTTACATTGCTATTCGTAATAAGTACCTTTATAATTATGGTCTCTAGTCTGCCACCAGTGGCCATTTAATAAAAAAAAAATAGTGCCACTAGTGGTATGTTAAGAAATAATGTTATTCTGCCACAAGTATTAAGGTATTCCAATTTTTTCCTTAAATCAAACTAATAAAGTCTAATTTAAAAAATACAAAAGTTCATGTTTCAGTACGTTATTGTAACCACTCAGTTACCGCTGACCACGCCACTTTTCCGTTATAGGATTTAAATTTCATTACCATGGCATTTACCAATTTTCGTTGAAAGTGTATATAGAGATACACAGCATATTTTTTTAGGGGACACATGTTTCCACTTTTGAATGGTCTGTCTCTTTAACGATTTACTTTGAGGAAAGGAAATGGTTTGAGAAACCTCAAAGTCATATAGGTTTGATGAAAAAAATATTTTTTGGTTTCAGTTCCATGTATGGCGAGGAGGCCCCTTTAATTATTTATTTTTTCAATTTTTGTATAAAAATCGTAAAGCGGTTCATAGAATACATCTACATACCCAGTTTCATTTGTGTAGTCTTAATAGTGTCTGTATAAAGTTGCTGTGAGATACGGACGAACGGACGGACGGACGGCCGGACAGACAGACTTGATGAAACTATAAGGGTTCCTTGTTTCTCTAAGGAACACTAAAAATCGTTAAAAAATAAGAAAGCCATCTACAGGAAATCCGTTTATTATTTACGTGAGTACACTCTTTGGGTATTTATTTATTAAAAATATCATCGTCCTAATGTAAACCCTTGTGGTCACGGCACTCACTTTACCGAAACCAAACATTTCCCAAAACGACTCGGCGGAAAGATTCTGCGATGCGCTCGAAAATCGCAAAGGTTACTGGCGTTCTTGACCTTGGTTGCACCGATTTTGGTTTATTTTCATTGGCGACCTGTGCGGCGACAGATTGAAACTTCTCGGCAGCAATGCAGCGGCAGCTTGCAGCACAGCAATGTCACCCTGTCGGTCGCTACCGCACCGTTGTCACCAGTATGTGCCAATATATGGCGAAAGCTCGGCACAGCGAAGGCCACGCGCGGCCTCTGACAAGTAGGGGCCACCCGATAGTCTTGTGTCGGTCATGTACGAAGAACGAATAGGAAACGTTACTGTTCAATGAACGAAAAGAAACGTTTCCCTACGCTAATCGGACATTCGGTCTATTAGGACTATTAGGACATCGCTCCGAGAGAGCGGGGTGGCGGGCGGGAGGCAAAGAGCCATGCCGACTCGCTCTTGCACACACAGACACGGCATTGACATCTTGACTAGAATGTCAGTCCTAAGCCTGTTTAAATATGAAGAGAAATCAAATATTATTTAACTTTTTATTTATGCTATGCAAACAGACACATAGAATTGTATAAATATGTTTATATTATCAGAGTATAATATTCCTCAAGTTTCTGCTCTGCACGAAAAGAAAGGTTAACCTAATAGCTCCATTTTTTATTCGATCCTACGTCATACATAATAGTACTAATAAAGCTGTTAGATCTTACTGGTACACTGACTGAAATGTCCTAGTACGGAGTGCTCTCTGATCTGATGACCGAGCAGGCATATTTTTTTATTCATAAGATCCAACGTCCTAATAGTACTAATAGAGCTGTTAGAGTGTACTAGTACACTGACTGAAATGTACTAGTACGGAGCGCTCTCTCTGATGACCGAGAAGGCACAAGACTACCACCCGAGACCGGGAGGGCGCTACCCCCCGAGTTGACGCCGCGGGCATGAGGCAACCATAAGTCCTCGACCCCGCAACCGTAGTGATGCACTCCGACGACCACAGTGGCTTTGCTTGGACATAGTGTTTTAAATTTATGTGTACTTGCCACGACTATCATTGACATTTTAATTTCTTAAAAACTTAAAAAAAAATATGTATGAACTGCAATGCTACTGTACTTCGCCATTTGTAGAAATACTACTGTTACATCTGTAAGGAAACTGATTGTTTGTTTAAAATTCTCTGAAATTTTCCGTTAATTTAGTTAACTGTAAGTAAATAATACGTTGAATTTAATGCGTAACAAGAGTTGTTTTTTCGATAAAGGGATTTAGTAGTTTTTACCTTCTATAAAACAACTCGCGAGCCCTTACAAAGCTTCGGAGCGCTTTCTGCTAGTACTTTACCAGATTAAACTATCACAAAATAATTCAATAATTTCCAACCCGAATTCGGCTTAGCGGCCCTTATTGATTGGCACCGGGTTAAATATCTGAGTAAATATATTTAGGTAGCATGGCGTGGCATGTAAGATTAGGTAGTCTAGGTGGCATCTAATCAATTTAGTTTGCCTCGAACGTTGCCTCTAGATTCTACCTACAGGTAACCCAATATATGTTTATAACAAGAGTAATACTCAATATCTTGAACAGATAAAACAACATACTTACTACTTCTAAATACTTAGGGTGTATAACAAGTTCTCCGAAGTTATTCTCTTCTTTAAGGGTTTTGGAGGTACTATGACTGATTGTCTATGATTTGACTTTGTTCGTTACTTTTTTGTTGAACATTTTGGCCTAACGTTCGTCAGGTACAGAACACTCCGTAAAAGTATATTTTTAAACATATTTTTTTTTATAAGTAATCGATGAAGTAACAGTGCCTGCATATCAATAGGTATTCATGTTTAATTAAAAAAAAACGTTTCGGCCGCTTACGTAACCGGTGCTTCGTAGCCAGTTGCGATCGAATACTGTCGTCGTTTTTTAATTTTTTTTTCCTTTTCTACTTCCTTTTTACTATTCGTCCTTGCACGAAACCAGTTGCAATCAATACTAAATTGTTGTAAAGAGTGGAAAATGAGTAATAGATAGACGAGTGAGTTTGAGAGACGAGTCCATCTATTGCACTTTTGGCCGACATATTACATAGTGCTTTCCAGGACTACTGCAAGGAAATAAAATTAATTATACCGTACATATTTTTTTAGATAAATTAGGTTTGGAATTCCGCTTAGCGGAGTCCGCCATCTGCAATGAAGAAGGAAACATATGGAGTGGAAATATTCTTCTATAGATTTTATGTATATCTGGTAAATAGGAGTAGAACTATGAAACTATTCGATGTCTCTTTCCCACTAGTTGAGCATTCCGTAACGTGAACGGGAAGTCATTACGTCTGCCTATGCTTTTTGCAACATTGCTATTTGACGTCACAAGGTTTTGGCCAGGTGCCAAATCCGCCATGTTTGAGGACGAGATCCGTAGTACGTTGACTGTCAACTGATTGTGTTGTTCAGAGTTTTTTGTGATTTGTGGAATTAAGGCGAAGACTTGGGTCCTATAACTA
Source organism: Argyresthia goedartella (assembly GCA_949825045.1). Taxonomy (NCBI): domain Eukaryota; kingdom Metazoa; phylum Arthropoda; class Insecta; order Lepidoptera; family Argyresthiidae; genus Argyresthia; species Argyresthia goedartella. The sequence continues at coordinate 16,738,989 of OX463823.1, forward strand.
ATTGTGGTTGCTCAGGGTACCTAGTTGTATATGGGTCGTTGTTGTATCGTGTGCTGTGGTTTGCGGAAGAATAGCAACCAACCGCAATTGACACTTCATGGATTAGTATTAGTTTTTGTTGAAAAAGTTGTACAATCTGGTATATATTATGCGTCTTAATTCGCAGTTTGTTTATCATATAATGATGTGTTAACATGAATATAATTGGGCTAGCCTCTAGAAAGACGGCCGTTTCAGATGCTGTTGCTGATTTTTTCTATGTTTCATTAGTGGATTTATAGATGATTTCAAACGACGCGAACCGTCGGACATAATTACTTTTCGAGTTTATTTTTTTGAGAATCGTCATTTCAAGCATTCGGGACCGTGTGGATATGGAAGTATAATATTAAGGTGGGGAAACGACGAATATCCTTTATAAAACGACGAATATCCTTAATATAAGTTATTTTTAACGTTAGGTGTCGTTCAAAGTTCATTGACCTCGTGGTCATTGACCTTGACCTTGAACTTGACCTTTTGTGTATATTTCGCAGAAAATTCTCAGTTTTGACATTTTTGACATTCGATGTCGTTCAAAGTTCATTTACCTCGAGGTAATTGGCCTTGACCTTCCGTACATATTTCGCAGATTTTTTTATCAGTTTTGCTGTTTTTTGACGCTTAATGTCGTTCACAGGTAATTGACCTTGACCTTTAACTGACCTTATGTGCATTTTTCGGTTAAAAATTTGGGAGGCGTACCCCTTCACCCTAAAACAATTCTCGTCTTTCCTATAATTGTATGTTTAGCGCTGTATACGCTGTATACTTCATAATTTAATTGATACTGATAAATTGTTTTGGCAAATTATAAAAAATTAATAAAAATTGTTAAAAATAAACCTGATGTCCATCAAGACAACTTATTGTTAATTATCTAGATCATTAACTACATTCAAAACAGAAATAAATATATATATATATATTTTTTTATATAAATAATTGTATTTAATAAGACTGATTGTTTCTAAATTATCTTTTATGTGTGTTAGGTTATACACAGTCAGGTCATAAGTTCTGTCACACAATAAAAACTTTTGAATTTAGAACGCTCCAGCGCGCTGGCCACAAAAAAGTTTATTGAATTCGAATTTCGAATTTTTCATGAAAATAAAAATGTGTACTTTTTAGAATTTTCCTCATTTTAAAATATGGAGTGGACACTTAAAGAAGACCGTGTCGCAGTTATTGCGTTGCATCGTTGCGGTTACGCGCCAATTTACGCGACAAAAATTTGAATATAACCAAAAGATTCGTTTATCGTACCATAAAACGATACAATGAAGACTCTAGTGTAGATGACAGGTCAAGAAGTGGTCGCCCACGCTCTGTTAGGACTCCAGCAGTGGTAAAAGCTGTGAAGGCGCGAATTCAAAGAAATCCCATACGTAAGCAGAAACTGTTGGCCCTTCAGTTGGGGTTAAGCAGGACCACGGTGAAAAGGGTGTTAAATGAAGACTTAGGGCTTAGGGCATATCGAAGAAAAACAGGACATCGTTTGGACGCTCGTTTAATGGACCTGAGACTGAAGAGATGCCGCGCTTTGTTGAAGCGGTACGCGGGAAAAAAGCATTGGGAAATTCTTTTTTCGGATGAAAAAATTTTTACCGTGGAAGAGAGCTACAACAAACAAAATGATAAGGTGTACGCACACAGCAGTGAAGAAGCGAGCAACCGTATTCCGCGTGTCCAACGAGGTCATTTTCCATCCTCGCTCATGGTTTGGCTGGGAGTCTCTTATTGGGGCTTAACTGAGGTACATTTTTGTGAGAAAGGCGTAAAAACGAATGCAGTTGTGTATTAAAATACAGTTCTCAAGAACCTTGTGAAACCAGTTTCTCATACCATGTTTATTAACAGGCATTAGGTATTCCAATAAGATTCTGCGCCAGCTCATAGAGCGAAAAGCACACAAGACTGGCTGGCGGCGCGTGAAATCGACTTCATCCAGCACGAAGACTGGCCCTCCTCCAGTCCAGATTTGAGTCCGTTAGATTACAAGATATGGCAACACTTGGAGGAAAAGGCCTGCTCAAAGCCTCATCCTGATTTGGAGTCACTCAAGGCATCCTTGATTAAGGCAGCCGCCGATATTGACATGGACCTCGTTCGTGCTGCGATAGACGACTGGCCGCGCAGAATAAAGGCCTTTATTCAAAATAGCGGGGGTCATTTTGTATAAACTTTATTACCATAAGAATCTATGTTTTATTAAGTTCATTTTGCTATATAAATGTTTACATAAATAATAAACATGTCTAAATTATTTCATATTGCACATGTGACAGAACTTATGACCTGACTATGTATATGAGTTATATGGAAAAAAAAACTGGAATAAAGACATTATTATTATTATTATTAATCGTATAGGAATAGAATCCTTACATGTAATCAATTAAGAACATTGTATATTTTTTCAGTTTTCCCAAGAATGAAGCGTGGAGGAAAAATGGCTAGACATTATTGGTTTCGAATACATAAATTTTCGACACAAACAGCATTTAGTCTGCTTCATTTTGAGGAAAACAGCTTTAACAGGACTCTTGATTTTGTAAGATTGCATGATGAAGAAATGCCCTGAAATTCTCTTGTGGTAAGTAATAGGCAATCCATTCCTCGTCCACGACGCTATCACTGTCGAACGCCATAAACGCTGAAAACGCAATGAAAAATGTATCCTACTTATTATAGCGTGGAAATATCCTATCTTATCATACTTATACTTAATTTTTATGTGATGGCTAAATGAACTAATAAATAAACTAATGGCATCTAAATGGAATATTGAATAATTAGCTAAAATTGGGCACCAGTCCAAGTAGCACAAAGCATCTGTGTAACAGCACTTTTACAGTACACCTTGGACACATTAGCTGCTAAAATTGCTGTATAACAGCATTATATGCGCATAAAATGCTGATATAACTCTAATGTGGACACAGATTACTTGGCACATTGCTATACAATTGAATTGTAAAAGCATTATATTAGCATTAATAAAAGTAACAGCTACTCCAAGTGCTGAACATTGCCTCAATAACAATGCACGTGGCACTTATGTATTATAGTTAATATGCAGCCACTCTCGTACTCATTCGCAAAATTGGAATAAGTGTGGACACCTTAAATGCTTTATGGAAGCTAAAAGTAAATTACGTACAGTAAGAGAGCTTTGAAGTACTATTATGCATGTAAATGAAGATGTTATTGTTGCCATTTTGTGGATGAATAATAAAGTTGATAAGTTAAGTGAAACTTTGGGTTATTTCGATTATGTGGAATGTAATTTTATTGTGAAATATCATACATATGTAGATGAATATTTTTAGGCGCTCTCATAATATCTACAAATACGTGAAAAAAAATATAAAATAAAATATTTCCAATTTTTTTTACATATAATTTTAACATGAAAGCTGTTTACATATTCATTTATTTTTGATATAAATTAGTTCAAGCCGATTTGTTTTAAATTAAACCAAATAAATAAAAGCAAAATTTTCACAATAATACGTATCACATACTTTAAAATAGCGGTTAAACGAGTGTTCAGTGTTAACTTTAATGCGAAATGCTGTATAAATAATGGTAAATTATAACTCAAAATGCTGACATAAATTCCATTATTCATTCAATGGTCCCCAGGTCTGAATCGAAGGGCACGAGTGTACAGATTTATAGCAGTGCGCTGCTGTGTGACTGCATAAAAGGTCACACTTGGTACAATTTTGGCCTATATTAATGCTGATATACGAGTATACTCTATCAGCTGAGTTATGGCGTAAAAGTGCACATTTAAGCAGCACAGAGCATTAAGTCTTTTTTAATGGACTTCACATCGTGACTGTTTGCGTTATATATGTTCGTATGTTCTCTCTTAAAATGCAAGTGTTTTAAAGGTACACCTGTGAACCATTATTCAGAAAACTGCACTATTTGTGTCCACACAATGCACATAGGGCATATTTAGCAGATAGGACATAACGCTACTGAACGGGGAATAAGAGTGAATCTGTGGCGTCTGTGTAGCGCTTAATAGAATCGCAGTATAGAGTAATGCAATATATTGGGTCTCGTTATTTCAAATGCAGCTATTGCAGTCTGAGTGAATACTAATAAGTCGTCAAAAGTGCTTTAAAACCGATGTTGAACTTGTGTGGAATTATACATATAATGCAGCCTTGTGCTACTTGGGAGTGCCTCTACCACCCCTTACGGGAAAAAGCTTGACGCTTTGTATGTAGATATGTATTTAAAGTGCTAAAATGGTCTAAAATAAAATAAATGTTTTGTCTTTACATTTATGTTTAAAACTTTACGGATTTGTATATTTGTAGGTGCGGCGAAATGAAGTCGAAATTTCAAAATTAAAACAAACGTGCAATAAGCAACGTAACAAAATTAAACGTTTAAAAGAGAAACTTGGGAACGACAAATTGCCAACTCAAGAGGACTTCCTGTGGGAAAAAATATTCTGAAGACATCCGAAAGTTTGCTTTGACTCTGTATTTTTTGTCACCGAAGGCCTACAATTTCATCAGGCAAACATGCAACATATACTTACCATATGCGCGAACGTTTACTAAATGGTATGAGCATGTAAATGCTGAACCCGGCATTACAAAAGAAGCTTTCGATGCATTGAGTCAGAAAGGTAGCGAAAGTCTGAATGTGCAGTGATCTATCACTCTATCACTCTATCTAACAGGCAAAAATCCCCGTGTTAATAAGTACTCTATATTGTATGACAGGGTGTTAGGATTTCGCCGCAACTCTTGGATATTCATAATTAACTTAAGGTGGTAAAAGCAGCTAAGATCTCCGGCGAGGGGACAGCCCCCTTCAAGCAATATCCCTCTGCCAAGCCGCATAGGAAACACACACAAATTATTAAATATATACCAGTATGTAAAGTTATTAGACTATGTTGAAGTTTTCTTGTTGCTAAGTTGTTAAGCGCACATGTCCTTAAAATAAGCCAACCTTTTCACTAATTTCTTGTTTAGTTCCTATAGTAAGCTCGCACAATGCATGGTAAAATGTTTTTTAAATTATTTCTGACTCTTCTCAAGTTATGTACTCGCTCGCGTTTCCCGCCTAATAATACCGCCTCGTGAGTAATGACCAACTTAGCACACTTGTATCATAATGTACTACGATCGCAACTGGTTTCGTACGAGTACCAGAAAGTAATCGATCTCAAAGGGTTACGAAAGGCCGGTCACGTATGCGAACGAAGCGAAAAAAACTTTCACAAATCCATAGCAGTATCAATGGGCTAGCCCCGGGTCACTCAACATAAAGTATTGAATAACTGGCACAACGTGGGTGCGACTGCGCCGCTGCCACATTGATGGAAAACGGCGTTTTGCTTAATAAACCATTTGATTTGCAGGCGTCTCAGTCGGCGGCGGCGGTAATGAGACCAGCGCGCAGGGCACGACGGAGGTCATCCCTGAGCTCCTGCCCGAGCCCGGGGCGCAGCCCTCCTTCGACAACGCGACCAAGCGGGAGTACACCGCGGCGGTCGGACAGCCGGCCTATCTGCACTGTCGGGTGAAGAACCTCGGTGATAGAGCGGTGGGTACCCCGAAATCAACCGAATACTGTGGGAATGTGACAAACCTCAATTGGCGAAATGACGACCCGAATGGCCGAGTCGGCGGTGACCCTGTCTAAGAAGCCAAGGGTCCCGGGTTCGAGTCTCGTTGGGGGGCAATATTTGTTTGATGATAACGGATGTTTGTACCCTAGTCATGGTTGTTTATGTATCTAAGTATAAGTATCTGTATATAGGTAAGTATGTGTATCGTTGTCTGGTACCTATGATACGGAATCCTAGTTTGGGGCTAGATCATTGGATGTAAATAGTGTCCAAGATATTATTACAATTTGACACTAACTGCGTTGGATAGGCTGTGGATTTTAGTGGGCATAGCGCTTTGCTGAGTAGGATCCTGCGGTAGCAGAGCGATGCGGGAGGGGTGAGTTTTCGAGACGACTTGTATGGCGTGAGACTTCAGCACGGGATCGGCGTAGTCGCTCCTCCACTACCGCAAGAACATAATAGGTTAAGCGTAATGGGTGTTGTTCCACATCATATCTCTGTAATGGCGTTGTGTGAAGACTTTGTGGTAAATGTAAAGGTACAAACGTACATCCAAACTGTTGTATTTTATGTTGGAGATGTAGCTCATGTGTTGTAATTATGTATCGGAAAAGCGTTGGAGTAATCTCACTATTTGATCAGTAAGTTAACAATAGGACTGTTAAGAAAAAGATGTTTCCTCTTCATTAAACGTGGAAAGTACACACAACATATGCAGCACGAAACAATTTCCAACAAAAACACACTCGTGTAACAGATATCCGACATCCGAATGATGCCGAACAAAGTGTGACGATGCTTGAAATCACGAGTTTTCTGAGTGTATGCATAAGTTATGAGGATCGAAGACATTGCCCGGGGTAACCTTTCCCGGTACCCACATACTGCACTATACTAGCAGGAATATATGAGAGAAACTTTTACGCCAAATACAGAATTACCATAAATCGGAGACCGTTCGAGCCCAATGATACAAGTACATACCATTACCACCCCGCGTGTGTGTGTTTTGTTTTATTCGAACTTCGCTCTGAACCTGTCAAGCCTTGTACCTGGTTATGAGGCCTCACGATTTCGGCCATTTTAATAAAAATCAAAACATTTAAAAGGAAAATGGCACCTTCTGGACCTACCCGGGCTTAAGGGGTTAAATCATACTAAATAGGTTGTCCATGTGAATATTCACTTGGAGGCTGAGTGTACGCGCTGCAAAGCAGTCAACACATAACTACAAATTTAAAATTGAAATCACGCCCAACACAATAAATGAAACCTTACGTCTAAAATTTTGCTGACTGGTTTCCTTGTTAGGCTGATAAGTTTTGAAACACTTTTAATTTTAATAAAATATTTTATTTTATTTTTATTTAATTTTTATTTTCTTAGGGAAGCTTACAGCTGTAATTTTTACATAACATTTGAAATGGCATATTAAAAGATAATTACAAGCATCCACATATGGTCATCTGAATAACAACAGCTCGTAACTTAGTTCTTAAAATAAATTAAATCAATTCACATAGAAGATTCTAAGGATTAAACTGCTCACGCACTCCTCCATCTACGTTACCACAACTCGTATTACCTAGTGATTGAAAAATATTAATGCTGTTAAAATGTCAATGTCCAGATCATCATCGATATTAGTTTTGAAGAGACGGTTAAATGTCGAGCAGGCTCTAACGAGAAATGAGTTTTCCCTGTAGTTGCTATGAACCAAGGGTAGCTAAAATAGTGGACGCCTATGAGTACTACGACTGGGGACCTTAAAATTTAATTTGTTGAGTAGATTTGGACAGTCTACGGTACCCCTAGCCATTTTCATGAGGAATGCCACGTCGGTAATATCCCTGCGCCAATTCAGAGGAAGAAGATGGAGCCGTGAACATCGGTCTTCATATTCTAATTTAGGCATCTTGAATTTAAATCCGAGATACTAAGTACACTTTGTCTGAATTTGCTCAAGTCTACCGCTATAATTGTCATAGCAAGAGTTCAATATCTGAGATGCGTATTCAAGGTGACTACGTACATAAGTACAATAAATAACATTGACAGTTTTCATATGATTGAACGACTTCGACAATCTCATAACAAATCATAGCCTTCGAGGCTTTACTGACGATGATGTTGATATGCTGGTCAAACATCAGTCTACTATCGTGAATAACCCCGAGGTCCTTACTTTCAGACAGCATATTCAATGGCATGTTTTTATATGATAGTTTGATATAAATGGTTTAAGCTTACGAGCAAAAGTCACAAAGAAACACTTTGCAACATTTAGGCCAAGTTTGTTTGTCGAACAGTAGTTGTCAAGCTTGATTAAATCCTGTTCCAAAAGAACGGTATCCGAAGCCTTGTTAACTACTCTTAAAAATTTTATATCATCGGCAATACATTTACATTTATACATTTGAATTAATAAAGCTTAAGTCAATGTCCTGTACAAATATAATGAAAAGTAGTGAGCCAAGCAGGGATCCCTGGGGAACACCGGATAGTATACTTATCCAGGAAGATTTAAAACCATTAAGTACAACAGCTTGACAACGGTTTCATACATAAGAGCTTAACCACGTAAGCAGACTGCCTCTGATACTAACACCCCCGAGCTTTTTTAGCAGTATACTGTGGTCAATGCGATCAAAAGCCTTACTGTCAAAGATGTCATTTATACAGACTAATAAATGACATCAACCTGGTCACCATCATCCATACGTTTGGTAACATAGTCATCTAGAAGTACCAAGTTTGATACAGTTGATCTTGCCTTTAAAAATCCATGTTGCAAAGGACTAAAACTCGCTTTGACATTATTATAGAGCATTATCGATTCCTTCGAGACCCTTAGCGATTAGGCATAATTTGGTAATAGGTCTATACCAAGTTTGATACAGTTGATCTTCCCTTTAAAAATCCATGTTGCAAAGGACTAAAACTTGTTTTGACATTATTATAGAGCATTAACGATTCCTTCGAGAACCTTAGCGATTAGGCATAATTTGGTAATAGGTCTATAATGCTCGATACAATCCCGGGAGCCTTTTTTACGAATTGGTGAGATATAATCGGTTTTCCAACGAGCTGGCATTACACCCTCCTCCAACGAGCGTTTGAACAGGATAGTTACGGGACCGGAAAGTTCTTTGGAACATGAAACCAGAAATTTAGCAGGGATTGTATCGGGACCCGCTGACTTAGTGAGAACAAGAGCTTGCAATTATCTTTGAACAAGCAATGCGTTAACCTCGATGCTGGCGATGTCACACAGACTGGCAGACTCGTCGGTATTTACATGGCAGTACTGGAAGGCGGTAGGAAGGAGGAATGGAAGTATTTAGAGAAAAATTCGCATATCGATTGGCCACAGTTTGATGACAGACCATCATAGGACATATTCGTTGGGAAAACACCGCTATTCCTTTTTGATTTTACAAAAGACCAAAATGCTTTAAGTAATTGGTAGAATAGCTCGAACACATCATTCACACTACCCTCATATAAAATATTAGACCAGTCGATTTTATTTATCTCCTCTCTTATCAATTTGTAGTCTGCTTTAAAGTAATCAAATGATTTGTGAAATATTGTTTTGAGTAGGGTGAAATGTGCTTCAGGAATATCAATAACAAGAGCTTTGTGATATGGGTCCTCGCGAACCAGCGGAACGAGGCAAGGCATTGTTATTGTATTTTCATTAGATAACACAAGGTCAAGAATGCGGCCATAACTATTTTCGAATGCATTATATTGGTGGAGACCACAGACATGCAAGGCATCAACAAAATTCTTAACCTGGGAACTGACTAAGTTAGATGGCTGAAGTTGACCATTCCGTAGTGTCCATTGTATGCAACTCATATTAAATACGCCTACAATAACAAATCAATCCAGATTATTATGAGTCATAAGATTAATTAAATTACTACAAAAAATCCAGTTGAGTTTTAAAACTGTTACCGTGGTTTTCATCACAAAGGTATAGTGAACACAGACGCAGTGTGGTTACATATTTGGTATTACGTTTTAAGGGGATAGATTCCCAGATGTCCTCGGTCGGGGATTGCCAGCCAACATTCATGCTCGAGCATAATTCCCGCTTCACCGCTACCAGCACACCTCCTCCCTTTGTCTGCTGAGTCGAAACATGGTCGCGATCAAGCTGCCACACAAGGTGCCTGTTATCAAATAACTCATTGTCCGCGATAGAATCGAGAAGCCAGGTTTCCGACAGAGCAATTAATTATGTCATAGTCGTTCAACGTAATATTCTGTACAATAGTCTCAGTCTTAGTTCGCATATGCCTAATAACCATTGTTGGGAAGTCTTATACTATTTTAAAAAGCCGCATTATTTTTTTTCCACTCGTTTGCCCGATAGGGGTGCGGACAGACACATAGACACACACACGCTTTAATTTTATAACGCTCTTTTTCGTCGGGGGTTAAAAAAAGCCTGAATTTCCAATTTCTACTTTAACTGAAGAAATAATACCTTTACTCGTATCTTTAGAATTACCATATTCTTTAGCCAGGATTTTCCAATCTAGTTTCTTTTTTAATTCCCGTCGGAAAAGAGGTCGGCATGAAATCCTCTTATGTGGTAGCCATAGTGCTACCTAAAAACTCGTTAATCCAAGTCTCTAGGTTTTTCTTTCTAGTTTAGTGGTCTATTGATTAATTGATCTATCCAATTCGTTTTGCTTTCATGCATCTTATAAATAATCTAAAAAAAAGGTAGTAAAGGGGATATTCAGTAATAATAATAATAATACCTTGGACACTATTTACACACATTGATCTAGCCCCAAACTAGGATTCCGTGTACCTTGGGTTCTTCATGGTTGGGTATCAGTGTCCTTTTTCACCTGTCTTACTAAGTGGAGGCCCGGTCTGATGAGTAAAGGTGGCATTAATTACTCTTTCACGGTACTATGATACAAGTGTTGTGCCATTCCTGAATCATCATAACAAAAGCAAGTTTTTAAAGTAATTTTCTCATAACGTCTCTATTAGTTTTTTTCAAGGCAGCTGATCAAAGGTGATTTCAATTTTTTTACTGAAGATTTAGGTGAAAAGTATGAGGAGTAAGTAAGAGTAAGTGTTTAATATTAATGCTTCGGAAACGCACCGGTTTTTCGTTGCGCGGATCGACCGCGAGTGATCGGGACATCACTAGCTGTCACTTGTATAGAAACGAAATGACGAGTTAGAGGTTAACTTTGGCACATGGAATAAGGTCGGCGCCAGCATCGGGAGGCTTGTCTGAATGTTTATTATAATAGTCACGGTACAGTCGTCGGGAAATAAGTAGATTTCACGTCATTGGAGTGAGTGCTTCGTGCTTTGAAAGGTTGAAGTTATTCGGTGATCAATTCGTCGCGTTCGGATAGCGACCCTTGTCTCGGCGAGCATCACGACAGCAGCGGGCTGCGACGAGAGTAAGATTCGACTTCCATCAACCCCCACCCTTGTGTTCCTCATCCCGTACTCCTGCCTCGAATTGAGCTTTCGAATGCCGGTCGACGGAGTCAAGGTCAGTACTGCTTTGTGACATTCCACTGAAAAATAACCCTACCAAGATTCCACGCCCTGTCGGTTCAGGCGTGGAAATTTAACAGTAAGAGTAAGAGTAAGAGGCAGTGAAACGCTACTTCAACGAAAATGCAACTTCTGGTTACTCTTGAGTTTCATTTGAGTTTATGCCATAGACTCCTTTGAGAGACCGCAAATGACGCGACCATTTTGAAACCAGTTTGAAAGACATTGCAAGTCAGTTTGCATTGAAACCGGCGAGCAGGACACTCGTGTTTGCGTTTTATCGGCTTTCGCGTCTTTTTCGGTACGTCGATTAGTATTCTGTCTCTGCAGCGGAGGTGTTATTATTTCAACAAGCTCAAGGTATTTAGTTTTGCTCATACGATAACAATGCATGAATTTTCCATCTAGTTATTAATATATATATATACAAAAATAAAGCTATGTATATAAAAATATACACCATAATGCTGGCATTAGTAATTATAGAGTACATTCACAACTGTTACATAAATATAGATAAAAATAAATTACAAACTTACTAATAGAACATGTAAAAATATCAGTATCATGGACATTGTGATGGAAGCCATTTAAAAGTGCGAGAGCACGAGATAGCTACATAACGAGACCGAGCTCGTACAGCAGCCACGAATAGCTCTCTATAACGGCAGCCAGCTCGCGAGTACATATCAGGAACATAGTGAAATATGTTGGATAGGACCGAGGGATTAATCATACTGTTTCGCAACAGCAGGCAGTAGTGCAGCCCTAGCGCTGCCTTACGCCTGAGCAGCAACGTGTCCAGTCCAACCATCCCAGAGACAAATAGAGATGGGTATATAAAGGAATAATGCCTTACGACTGAGCAGCAACGTGTCCAGTCCAACCATCCCAGAGACAAATAGAGATGGGTCTATAAAGGAATAATAGTCGAACTGCTTCTCGTGCTTCTTCTGAGATACCTAGCAAACCTACGCAGAACCCTTTGCAGGCTGCAGATACTCTGTTGTAGAATTGTAATGTTTTACTCCTTAAACCTAGGACATTTTGGTAGAGAATAGGAATTTTCCTATAAATTTTCTCTCTTTGAGACTTTTACGACGAAAATTCTGACTCCATGGTTTCAGACATATGTCACTTGCCCATGTTTCTGGAGGCATAACGATATCAACTTGACTGAATGGGACGCTTAATTTGAACCTCGTGCATTAAGCGACTTCACCAAACATTTTACTTCACCACATAATACTATTATTTTTAAATAACCCAATACTTGCTCCTCAGCAGTTCCTACTTTCAAGTAATTCAAATGAAGGTGTTGCACTCTTTCAGCTACCTCTAACTGCATAGGGCCTAGCTTCGCAATACCCCTCGTGATTCTGCTGGGGCGGTTCCGTGGAGGCATCTTCGCAGCGTCATTACTTTCCTGCCCGGAGGTAGCCAAGAAAGGAGGTTTATCGTTGGAGGTCGTAGCGCTAGTGGCAGCACTGTTCAGGTTTACTGGAGGCTACCTCACCAACTCCGGAGAGTTATTCTTATTTCCAGATGAACTATGCTTATCAGTGCTTGTAGATCTCTCAATATTTACGCCAGGGTTCTCCCGAGGGTTAGTACGTTCGGGCCGAACACTCTCACTGCGCTTGGCTAGTTGATTTTCCAAGACATTTATGTTCGTTTCCAAAGTACCAACTCTGGTGTAGAGTTCCGATAATGCCTTTCTAGTAGGTGCCACAGATACAGAAATTTGCTCAGATATTAGTTTGCGAATAATTTTGGTAAGGCGCTCATCAAGCACACGCTCGAGTTCCTCCCGGACCACTATTCATAGATTGTTCAAGCCATGTGTGTCTTCAGCATGGAACCAGTCCAACGTTTGTTCCGCGTGACCGCCACCACATCTAGCCATGGTCACATGTATGACGCGAGAGCACTGACGTTTCAGATAGATTGAGCGTGACAACACGACGGGGATCCAAATTAGGGCGGGAATACCTTGAATGCTCAAAAAGTGCATTCGAAAAATTTAATTCCACTTGCTTCAGAGATGTAAGACGGTGAGTCAATAGAGGTATCTATCAGTTTATTTGGCAGCTACAAACATACTAAAGTTGATATTGTTCTCAATGTAGGGATGTATAAATATAATTCTTCTTTTACACCTCTTTCTTTGTCGAAGATACACAAATACATAACCACAACTTCTTCATCACTTGAACTAGTAATTTTGCAGACGGCTGTTCTAAAAGAAGTCCGAAATGATTGTAATAATACCATCACATTTTGGTACAATTTAGGGTGCGGCATGTGCAAAAAACGATTGAAACTGGTTTCAAACCAATAACTTTAAAAGGGTTTCGTTGCAGTTGTGTTTCTCCGTCTGTTGTGGGCCTTAGCTTCAATCATAAATTTCTTGTATTTTACATTAGGCATCGACAAAATAATACTTGTCGTCTTTAGTAATATTCACGATAGCGTAAAAATAAAACTACAAAAGAGGCCCCCTCTTTTTCAGTTTTGTCTAAGAAATTACTGGCACTAACAATAAGAAAAATGAGGAATTCGAGAAAAAATATAAAACCGAAAATATCTCGAATTAAATACAACTTTCACCGAAGTCATGTTATTTTTTTTCGATGCATCTAAGGCAGGTTAGGTATTTAAATGAGAGGTGTAAGTTAAACACCTCTAATAGAGGTCCCATAACTAGGTGATTAACCTACCATTAATCTCTGAATAGAATGTCACAAAATATTTCCAAAACCACTTTAAAGAACTAGCGTTCCAGATTTCCTAACAAAAGAGTTGATGAGATTATAATAGAGCTCCGATAATGTCGCCGCCATGAAAGTTTCACACGACATATTCTCGGTGTTTATCGTGAAAAACTTATGAACAGCGGCGAACTCATATCGCGGGTTATCACGCGACATTAGGTGAGGTGCGACATACCTTCAAGCCAAAATATTTACATTTAAAGTTTGGCCTAAAAGTTGGATAAACTTTTGGAGTAAGTACAAAATGTGCCGCAGTTTACCTCGTGCAAGAGCAGACAGTTACTTAAGATCAGCAATTCAAAATATCGGATTAATACATTTACATTGCACTTAAATTAAATACAGATAGAGATAGGTATTCAAATTAATTTGAGACTACCCATTACTGGTTCAGCCTGGTTTTGGACAGTCAGTATCTGTAGTGTAGAAGTCTGCAGTTCATTACGGAAAGGGTTTACGACTGCCTCCAGAATGAGTGAAAATACTAGACAGAGCTTTCAACTTTAGTCATAAACTCATAAACGAGAACAAAAACTGTAAATTGAAAAGTCTAGCAAGCACAGAGCGAGCTACTAAAACGACAATGTAAGCGGAGAAATTGGTTCGGAGATGGCGTTTTCGCGTCGTTTGCCGCGGGCTCCGGACAAACGAGCTTGAACCCTAAGTTATGTATGTAAGTAGATGCCTAGGTATGAATGATTTGATTTTTCCCAAGCCTGAGTAAGTGCAAGAGGAAATGTCGCGTGAGCGACGCCCCGCCTTGCGGCAAATAAAGCACTACAAACTCGGTCGAGGCCCGAAAATCTGTAACTGTTTGGACCGTAGCCAGGAGCAACGCCCGTAGGACTTATCCGGTTACGCGCTTAATAATGGCATTATCCCATTTTTTAAGAATAATTTAGCGTTTTTTATGGGCCGGCGAGAGTTTAACGGCTTTTTAAAACATATGTTTGCAGCGCTTTTCAAATCCCCTGCCAAGCCAAAAAGGCAAAAGTGTGTCATGTGTTGTGTAACAGGCTCATACATAATATAGTTTTAAGTCTATTTAAGAATAATATTTAACTTAGGCCAATTAGGGCTTATTACATGACCTTTACATAACATTGAGTAAACTTAAACAATAAGGTAATTAATTAACATATAAAGCTGAGAAATTTCAATTATAAATTGTAGACAGTTTTCCCCAGAAAATTATACCGATGTCTCTTGTTTCCTGTGCAATTTTATGAGCGCGCGGGTAACTTAGATTTACCCATAGCAAACTCTGTTATTGATCGCAAAAAGCCTTCCGAATGGATTGATTCAGTTCGGATTATCCGTAATCCGAAAAAAGACAGTCTTACTCAGACAGAAATATCTTGCTTATGTCATTTATATGTTGTATCACTCCGAAAAATTCGAACTTCAAATCCTTTATTCGAATTGGCTCCGGCTTTGCAATCCCTAGCGGTGAGTCACAAATTTCATATTGTCAAATGTGTATGTTGACGGATCCAGCTTTCAAATATCGACGCATTTTTTTAATAATTTGATTCATTTATATGTTTACGAAAACTTGTTAGAATTAAATGGATATGAATATGACATTCGCAACAAGGTAGACACGCAAGGGAAATCAATTCGAAACCTAAAATGGTGATGACTAACATAATACGTATAAATTTTGATAGGTGGGAATTATCAATGTGTAAGGTAGAAAATAGAAATTTCATACAATAGTGTTCTAATCTAGTCTTCATTTGTGCAAATGGCTCAGAATCAATTGATCGAATAATTTGCTAAGCAGTTAGCTAAACAGGTTTAGCGGATGTGATTTCGACTAAATAAAGATTTTAATTACGAAAAAATAGTTTGTAGGTAATTGGTACCAAGTTGTAATCTTAAATCTTTAAATTTCATAATAATTGATGATCACATTTCGCGTGGGGCTAGCTGGTCTTGTAACACAAAAGTCTGAGTAGCTTCCTGGTTGCAGGAAATATGTCCTGCAACATTGACCAGTAAGGCCACTGCCTCCTTGTGCATGTGCACGGTGTAAAATAATTTATTTTTATTTAATACTTACACATACTTTCATACAGTAGGAGGCCTGGAGGACAAGTATATAAATTGGAGCAAACTAATTACTAGGTATACTTTTAAAGTTCCAAAGTCTTTTTGGCAATAATGTAGAAACTCTTGTTCGAACTTTGCTTTCAAAAGGAAACTTGTCGGGGCTCTTTTACCTCCGGAAGTATAGCATCACAATACCTATTTTGCCGATCGTTTAATTAAGACATTTATTGTGTCATCACCACAACTAAGAGAAACGAAATTAATCAGAGTGCAATGTCCTTTTAGCAACATTCTGATAAGTGTCCATTTCATGTGATCAGACAACATTTTTAACAAGATGATGCTTTTAGCAAATGAACAAGATAGGACTTCGAGCTCACAGCGTACAAAATAACAAAGGCGATAGTGCGTCATCCGCGTCATCCATCACAGGGTTAGTAACTTTTTAAATATTGTTTTGCTCTACCTACTAGAATCCGCTATGTGTTTCTGTCTGGCGGTCGAATAGAAAATAGAGGTTTTTTGTTATACTAAAGTTGGTAGTAAAATACACAAACTCTAAAAAGCTAACGGAAGGAAGATGCTGAACCAAACCTAATAGATAGAGTTTATTTGCAAGCAAAGCACAAAGCACACTACTTTTTAGCATTTAGGATTAGAAGTTCCTCGAAGCAACGTGTCTTTTGAATCAGTTAGTCCACCAGTCATAATATAATGTCCTTTGAACCAATTTGTCTACAATGTGAAAAAGGCCAAGGAGCAAGCCGCCCTCAATTCTTAAAGTTCCTAGCAAATAGAACTTTTTGCTACGAGGACCTTCTACAGTAGTATTAAGTATCGTCGCTATTGCTACCGCACCGTACAGCTGCGAACTCAATTTGATTGACTCTCAAAGTCAAATACAAATACAAAAATGTTTATTATGTTCATAATTATTTGTAACTAGGTTTGTAACTAGTGTTACCCAGTAGTACTGGGTGTACTGTAAAAATATTGCCCTTATTATATAACATCTTAAATCTAAATTTAATCTAAATATATTTAGAGTAGTGGACATATTAACAACTTAAATCAGTATCAGTATAAGTATTTTATTATAGTTTTATTGTATGTCTCAATGTATACTAATATTGCAATGCTACACTGCTTCACTAACGAAAAAGAAACGGCAAGAAAACTCAATCCAGCTCATTTACTTCAACGCCGATTTGTTGAGTAATCAGTTCTTTGTCATTGAAGTATTCATTGATATCCTAGTACATTTTATGTTTTTTAAGATTTTAGTAACCATGTTTTTTGTGAAAAAATGTAAGTCCAAAGTTTTTATAGCATTTGTTCATAGCTTAAATATTTTTATGGCGACTTAGGAAACGGTATTTCTATATAGCACGCATTTAGGAGAAGGAGGTGCTATATGGTTTTCATTACATAGATTTCTTGTGTGAATTGTATTTCGTTCTATAAAACGTGTATGATAGTTTTTCTTTCCGAACATTAAGCATTATAGGATATCGATACATATCGATGGAAAGCTGGAATGTCTAAGTTTTTGAAGTAGGGTTTGCAGCTTTCCGTCTATGTATGCCAGCGATGGCCCTAATATATTTTTCCAGATGCCTAAATATTTTGTCCCTATCAGTAGAATTTCCGAAATAGATGATACCGTAACGAAGGATAGAATGCACATATCCGAAATATGCAGTAAAAGCTGCATCTGTGATCGCAATCTGCGTTAAACTCCTTGGAGGGTAAACAAAGCTGTTTATCTTACAGCACAGTTTTTCTACGTGCACTTTCCATCCGCAGTGTTGGTCTAGGTGCAGCCCGAGGAATTTTATTGTTTGTACAATTTCTACGTTATTGTTATCATAGTTTATGTTTAGTTTCGGTGGGTTTGCTTGTGGTTGATGAAATTGCATGATTTTATATTTTTGTAGAATAATTTTTGGATTGTTGTTCTGAAGCTATGCGAGAAGCCTTCCCAATGAATTGTTTATATCTTGTTCGAAGTTTAGTAGCTCTGTACACTTTATGACAACGGAACAGTCATCCGCAAACAAAACTGTAGGAGGTCCCGTACGGGTGCTACGCTCGAGCGAAATATTGTTGCAGCGAAATCCACGAGGTCGAAATACACGGCAGCGAAAACGTTGTGGCGAAAAACTTTCGCGCGTAATACCCTGGGGCGAAAAATGATTGAAGCGAAATCCACTAAACATTGTAAACATACTATTAAGCATTTACATAAAGGCACTGGCTCCACACTACGATACCCTTTATCGTGATACAGCGACGGCACACACATATAGACATCGAAGACCTAGGGATTTTTTTTCTGTATCCCCAGCCGGGGTTCGAACCCGGGACCTCTCGCATGGTAGTCACAGCCACAACCGCTGCGCCACAGAGGTCATCATTATGTCGAAAAGTATTTGTGATCACTAGCTTAGCGCTCACGATGGGACGAAACACAATTTGCTTCACATTAAGAAAAACAAGTAGTTTTTTTTTATTAAATCACAATAATAATCAAAAATTTAATTTTAGTCATGTTAGCAATGTTTGTCGTTGCATTATTCAATTCAATCATTCGACCTCGTGGATTTCGCTTCAATAATTTTTCGCCCCAGCGTACCACGCTGAAGCGAAATATTATATAAATATCGTTCGAAACTGCGTACGGGACCCAACTGTAGGATGTGGAACACTTTCTGGTAGGTCATTTATATAGGCTAGGAACAGGAGAAGCTATTATTCTCTCGTTACGTATTATTGGATGACCTCTGTGGCTCTGCAGTTGTGGCTCTGCCTACCATACGAGGGTTCCCGGGTTCGATCCCCGGCTGGGGATGAAGAAAAAAAACCCCAGGTCTTGGATGTTTATATGTGTGTCGTCGCTGTTTCTGGTTCCCACGACACGGGGTATCCTAGTGTGGGGCCAAAAGCATGTATGTGCCTGAATGTAAATGTTAAATATAACATGCAAGGTGCACTTTATTTGAGCAGAAAATCTTTCACCCAAAAGTTAGGGAAAATGTCATCAACTCATAATGTTTATATAGGTAAAACTAATCATATACGCTGCCAATTCTCAAGTATCACTTTTATTTAAATTTCGTATTTTGAAGTGTGACGAGGTTGTAGTTCCCTATAAGCCTGGTGTATTATTTTTTGAAAGCGGGGAATTGTGATCTGAGTCTGGCAACCGGATTTGGTTTTCCCAGCTTAACGGCGCAGTAAAAACTTATCTGATACGCTCTTTAGCACTAATCTCGGGTCAACTATGACATTTCACAAACATTCGCTTTTCGTCTATGTGGAATGAGTCACTCAAAATTTTTACATTTCCAGGTATCCTGGATCCGCAAACGCGACCTGCACATCATCGCAGTTGGTGTGCACACGTACAGCAGTGATGCGCGGTTCGCGGCGCTACACACGGTTGGCTCTGACGAGTGGATACTGAGAGTCGCGCCTGCGCAGCCGAGGGACTCTGGAGGTTACGAGTGCCAGGTCTCTACGGAGCCGAAGATCAGTCTGCCGTTTAGGCTGACTGTTGTTGGTAAATATAGCTTTCAAGTCTTTTGCTCCGTGGTCTAATGGGTTTCACGCTTGCTTCTCACACAGGAGATTAAGGTTCGATTTCTGACCATGGACCTATGAGATAATTAATTTATCTTAAGTACATGATACAGACTTTCTAACGGTGATGGAAAACATCGCGAGGAAACCTTCATTACCCCATAGTTGCGGCGATGGGCTAGCCCCCTCGCAAAATAGAGTATTGAATAACTGGCTCAAAGTGGGCACAATGTATGGGACAACTCTGCCACACCGTATGGGAAAAGGCGTGACGCTATGTAGTATTTTGTCTCTTTCGATTACTGTCCCGTTGTTGATTCATTCGGTTAGACACTTTAAAACAATACCTTCCTTCTGGTAAGTCGGGTTAAAAGCTGAACTTTCAAACTCATTTAATAGATCAAATAGTGAAAAATAATTCGCCAAGTTCAAGTTGGGCTTGCACACCGAGGGTTCCGTACAAAACTATTATTTTAAGTGATACAGAACTCTAAACTCTATAGTTTTCGGTTTTTTCTTTCTTGCTGATGAGGAATACTCATGAGTTCTCATAAATGTTATTCCTAGCGAAAATCTAAGAGAATAACAAAGGTGGTTACCTATACATTCAGATATGAAACCGCACACCTTGGGTTCCGTGCAAAAAAAAAAAATAACACTACAAAAGCTACGAGAATTTTGTGAATTCGAACTTAAAATATGGATATCTAAGAACAAAAATGACATGACTCGATTTCAAAATGAATTATTCTACAAAATATATTGTCAAAATATACCTCATTATGTCCTCCATAATTCAGTTCGGATCGAGTTTCGGGATAAACATGTAATAATACCTTGTAATAATAATAATGTAATGGTATGTTTTGTTGGTTATGTTAAGGATCAATATATTATATATTTTAGTTGATGGCAGCCACATCCGGATCCAGAATGTCCGTGTATTTACGGTTTGATCTGTTTTTGTGTTGTATGTAGGACACAGAACAATATATACTTTAAGAAGAAGCATGACTCAGAACAAAAAAAGGCGCAACAGTTCAAATAGCTTGCGCAATCTATTGAATGCCTCTGGTGGCGAATTCCTGGCTCTGGAGCGGAAAATTCAAAAATGATCAGCGCGCAAATTTTAAGCTTATTTTAAACCTCCGGAAGATTTCGTACTTAGCTACATAGGTACTTACTTACCAATCTATCTCGATAATTAGCTATCTGGAGTCATATGTACCAGGATATATCAATAAGTATGAAACAAAGCACAAGTGATGAATGAGCTTTATGAAAAATAAAACATTTTGCAAAAATACACAATTAAGAAATGTGTAGGCCAATTCTAAATAACGTAACGTCTAACGAAAGCTTAAAGACTCTGTCTCTTTGAAATTTAAAAGTGCTCTCGTCTATTTACTACATCTATGTCGCATATTACTGCGGCGATGCTTAGTCCTATTCTAAAGCCAATGGCCTGAAAAGTAAACAAATATTTAACTTTTAAATCCAATTATTGTTCTTCAAAATACAGGATAAACATTTAAAGAAACTACATGTACCAAGGTACCATAATAATAATGTGTTATTTGTGTTTAACTACAATATAAAAGCACAAAAACAATCCAGTAGAAAAGAAAAGACGGATACACCTGTCGAATCTACAAAAATCCACGTCATGATCAGGCATTTGCTTAGATATGTGTGTCCTCCATGAATCCATCCATGTCTTTTCCGCCTTAGGCCCGACATATGGAAAGCGAGTTAGCACTGTTCTCGGATTAACTCTGACAACTCCATATAAATTTGAATCATGTTACGGTTTGTCATACCCCGGTGTTGTTAAATAGGTTTTTTGTACGATTACGGTTGATCTGGTAGAGTCCGGATACGGACACTACCAGATCAGACGGACTACGGACAGAGGGACAGACAGGTAGACAGACAGCTGAGGCTTAGTAATAGGGTACCGTTTGGCACCCTTCGGGTACGGAACCCTAAAAATTATGTCTCAATGGAAGTCCATAATAGAGGAGGCACAAGTTTTTCATAACATAAGATTAATAATATTATTACCTCATTACATTTTGCTTCTAAAGTAACATGTCTATGCCGCTTCTTTTAATTAAAATTGATGAAATATGTGGAAATGTTTATTGTAAAGCATCCTACGATCCAATTATAGCTTTCTTTGGAATTCGGATGAAGACCATGCTTTATCAGGAAAGCACCACTTTGGCCACAATTCACAATTGAAAAATAATAAATGATTTGTTTTATATCCTTTTGCATTCCAGGAAACATTAAAATCTTCAAATATCTGCTGGAAGATTTAATATAAATATCGGAAAGGATGTAGGTACAACTGGATCAAAAGTCATCTGTCTGAAAGCAAACATTGTGTGGAAATTAATAGACTTAATGAAAGTAAAGAGCTCATTCCTTATAGATCTACCTATCTAAATTGCCAACGCGGAATGCCACAAGGCAGTGTATTAGGTCCACTGTTGTTCATTTTGTATATAACTGCTGATTGCAGACGATTTGTCGGTTATAATTCCTCATGACAATAAAAATAAAGACTTTGAACTTTCAATCAACTCTACTGTAGATGATTGGCTTGATAGTAATGGACTAATCAGGAATATACCTAAAACCAAATACATTAATTTTCGCAACTACGAAACAAATAAGCTAGACCTAAATATATAATGTAAAGGGCAAACATTTCATAACGTAAATGACACAAAGTTTCCGGGAATTTTGCTAGACGAGCACTGTAACTGGAAAACACATGTCCGATATGTTTGCACTAAGCTAAGTAGTTTCGTCTATGCTCTAAAACGCCTTCGATTCATAGCCGGCGAAAAAACCGCATTGTTGGCTTACAACGGACATGTCTCTTCTGTGTTACAGTACGGTACAATTTTGTGCGGCAACTCTACGCACACAGAGAAAGCTTTTCAGATTAAAAAAAAATGCATAAGGGCAATCAGTGGTATAAGGCCACGTGAATCATGTAGTCCAGTATTCAAAAGGCATAGGATTTAACGTTAACCAGTCTCCACATCCAAAGTGTTGGTAATTTCATAAGCAATCTCCAGTATTTCTACAAGCACCCTAATGTCAACCCGAGATTAATACAGCGAGACGATAATAGATTGGTAGTACCTACTCATAAAAATAAATTATTTGACAAAATTGTTATATCATGCCTATTAAAATTTATAATAAAATTCCTCTTGACATTTGATTGTTATGCACAAAATTGTTCATCACAAAATTGAAACGATGGTTAACAGAGAATTTTTTCTATAATTTATTTGTTTTTTTTTTAAATAATATAGTTTTTTTTTTTTTTATTCATGAAAATAATTATGTAACTTGATTTGATGTATTTGCCTTAATTTTATTTGTTAGTCTTATTGTTTGATGATTGAGATTTAATGTTATTTATTTTATTTATAAGTGTGACATTTGATTACAACATTTTCTTATTTTCTCATTCATTTATTGACATATTGTAATTGTATTTAATAAAAAATTATATGCCAAACTGTTGGTAAAACATGCTGACACATAAAATTTCATGTAACACCTTTTTTACCGTGTTTTAAGCATATAAATATATTCTCATACTTACTCTTACATATCTCAAATCCCAGGCTATCTCAATCCCGCACAATGCATCCCAGAGTAATGAGCTTGAGCGCCTCACAATGTATCATGGTCAGGCCATCTGTAATAGCTAACCTAACTACTTACCGCTGGACTTTCCTTACATGCTTTGGAAAACGATATAGTTTGAAGTTGTCTGTATCTGGCCAGTACCGAGGATAAAAATTAACTCAACATACAAGGCAGCAGTGAGTAACGATGGAGACCACGTAAAAAATCAAAACAGAAACAAACAAGTATACATAGTACAATTAATAGCTGCCATTTGATTATTTTATTTGTTGGTGGGGAAAAAATGGAAAAACCCATGCCCGAACAGGAGTCAGACCTCCCTGCTATGTCCGGGACCCTACAAATTAAGCGGGCTTCAGCTCGTGAAGTATACAGACTAAAAACAACCCCTATGTTGTGTATGAAGTTATGTGAGATGTTACTGCTAGCCACGGGGCCTCGGTATATACCGAAGGCTTTCTACATGCAAGTTGCCTATTTGGGCGATAAATATGTATGTATATGATATATTATACGTGGGAAGAGTTTGCCTGCTTACCCGATTTTACGAGCGGACATCAGCTCATACTCTTAGGTCATGATTGCGGCATGTTAGGGGGGCAGATGGGCCCCGCTACTGTGAGATAGTTATATAAGTTTTAGCCAATCCTAATCGTAAAGTTATCCGCTAGGCTCTAGAAGGCCGGTCATTTAAGATGCTTTTGCAAAAAAAAATTGGTTGCTTTATTAATGGATTTAAAGATGACTCCAAAATGCGCGAACAGTCGGAAATGATTGTTTTTCGAGTTATGAGGCTGAGTATCGGGGGATCAAGATGGCGATCTCTTTTAATCCAAATTTGGTGTCTGAGACGAAGTAATGCTTCGGGAACACAGTCTTCATCGAGTTGACGTGCCTGAGGGCGGGGCAACCATTGGACATTTCCGCCAAGTTGTTTTTCTCTTTAGGTAGATTCGTCAAAGTCAAAGTACTTTATTACTGTAGATATTTACATATACTTAGCAAACGTCAATTTTGCCTCTTCTCTACAATGGACCACTGAGGGAGAAGAAGGGCGTAGAAACTCCCGCAGATTGATTTTAAGATCTCTTTTAAAATAGGTTGTGCTTAACTATTACAAATATGAAAAATTTAATTATTGTGATTAATAAGCAGGAATAAATAATTACAAAATTATTAACAGCAAGGCCTCTGATGAGCTAGATTCCATACAGTCCTGTCATTTAAGTAATCTTGAACATTGTAATATCCTTTTTTTGACAAAGTCGCTTTAACATGCTTTTTAAATTGCTCAAATGGCAATTTCAAAATCTCCAGAGGTATAGAGTATATTATAGTAGAGAATACACTGACCCTTGAAAGAATTGCTTACCTTCGCGAGTCTAAATCGGGGCGCAGACTGTTTGTGATTATTTCTTAGGTTAACATTACAGCTATCGCTAAGTTTGGGAAATGTTGAAAGGTTCTTGCGTACATACATTATATTTTCGAAAATAAATTGACTAGCTACGGTTAGTATGTCAATTTCTTTAAAAAACTCTCTTAAGGAGTCTGTTCGTTTTAAATTATAAATTGCTTGAATAGCTCTTTTCTGTAAAATAAAAATAGTTTGAATATCCGCTGCTTTCCCCCACAACAAGATACCATAGGACATCACACTATCACACTATGAAAGTAACTGAAATATACTAGCCTAGATGTAACCACATCCGTGTTTTGTCTGATGTTCCTAGCAGCGTAAGCCGCAGAAATTAATTTACCAGCCAATTTATCTATGTGGGGTCCCCACTGCAATTTGCTATCAATGGTTATTCCAAGAAACTTCGTATCATTTACTAATTCTAACGTGCTATTGTCTAACACTAAACTGGTCTCAAATTGCCTGACATTTGGAAGTGAGAATTTGATACACTTGGTTTTACCAGCGTTTAACAATAAAATATTAACTGTGAACCAATTCAAGGTTAAAGAGAATACACCATTAACATCATCAAAATCTGATTTTTGTCTTTCAATTTTGAAGACCATTGAAGTATCATCAGCAAATAACACTATGTCAGTTAATTTCTCCACCATGAAAGTCAGATCGTTAATATATACCAGGAACAAGAAAGGACCTAATATGGAACCTTGTGGAACGCCAATTTTTACACCCGATCCATCAGATTTAACGCCGTTAACTTCTGCCTTTTGAATTATATTGCTTATGTATGATCTTAGTGGATCCAACGCTTTATTTCGAACTCCGTAATGATTATTTAATTAATAGCGTATTATGATCAACACAATCAAACGCCTTCGACAGTTCGCAAAAAACTCCGATAGCATCCTGTGCGGCCTCCCATGCAGAATAAATATGAGATATAAGTTTATATTTTGTTTGGGTTCTGTTCATTAAAATCCGGTACTGGCAACTCACTCCCTGATGTAGTTTTATACGTTGTAGGTGACCACAAAATCCAGGATATCTTCGGGGATCATGATTTAACGGTGAATTTCCGAAGAGAGAACTCACGGTAAGAGGTTATATAAGTGATCTTGATAGCTTTCCTTCGTTTGTCTCCAGTTACAGCGTGTTTAGTGTTTATTTTGTGTCGGGTCCTTTGTTTACGTCCTTCTTGGCAACGGAGATAACGATATCTGTAGATTATTACATAGAGATACTTGTCCCTGAATAGGCTTCTCATATTACGAAACCAAGAGGCAGTGAATGCTTGTTGGGACGCTTGAGTGCACCTAATCTGCTAGCTAGATCAAACATTTGTCACCCTGTCTGCACCGACACTTGAGACGCTGTGCGTACACTGAATAATTGTACTGCGCACCTACATCCTAATGTATAAGAACAAACAATTACATATTCGAAACAAATTTTAGAGCTTTATTATTTCAAAATCATCATTCATGATTAATAAGGCTTACCCAAAATGTTTTGAGAACATATAGAAGAGTCATTTGATAGTAATTGGGGACTTTATAGGTTTGGATGTGCTCATTCCAAATAACTTCTTTTGCCACCAAATGGACGAGTCGGCAGTGACCCTGCCTACGAGGCCAAGGGTCCCGGGTTCGAGTCCCGGTGGGGGCAAATATTTGTTTGATGAGAACGGATGTTAGTACCCTAGTCATGGTTGTTTATCAGTTTAAGTATAATATTTATCTATATAAGTATCTGTATTGTTGTCTAGTACCCAAGAAACAGGGAATCCTAGTTTGAGGCTAGATCAATGTGTGTAAATAGTGTCCAAGGTATTATTATTATTATTATTACCTCGTATCTTTGCCTACGGCTTAATGGCGCCTAAAATTAGTTTTGTGGCAATATTTCCGTTTCGGCTCTTTTTATGACGGCCCCTTTGGCGTTGCGGTAGTGGCTCTGCCTCCATGCAAGTGTTTCCGGGATCGATCCCCGGTTGGGGATAAATAAAAAATAAACCCCAGCACTTGGATGTTTATATGTCCGTGATGTCGCTGTTTCTGGTTCCCACTATACAGGGTATCCTAGTGTGGGGCCATAAGCAATGCATGTACCTGTAATGTTATAAGTATTTAAAAAAATTATTCTTGATGAAGTATTTTGTGAAGTTAATAGTTTTAGAATGCCGCAAAGTCAACTTCAACATGCATTTATACATGGCCGTAAATACTCGCTTTTGTATTCTTTGTGTTCTCCGACAAAGTAGGTGCAGGATTTGGGTCTCTATTACATAACCGGCTTAACCAAAAAGTAAAGAACGTTTGCTGTCCAAATAGTTCATTTGTAGATCTAGTGAAGATGATTAATCGCGGTATCTATGATGAGTACAGCACTATTGTAATTATGGTAGGAAATCATTCAAACATTAGTCGGAATGATTTGAATAAAAGTGTTGAAACACTTCTAGACTTACATAGTAGGATGACATGCAAATTTATACTATGCAATTTTCCATATGCCTGTAATTTGACAGAACTACAGAACAAATCTGTGCATAGAATGAATATTCATATATTTAATTTAACATGTCATCACAGCGATGCTATTTTATATTTCGACATGAATAAATTTATTCATAACTTTACTCTGACACAGGATTCATTTTACCTGACTAATAAATATAGAAAATTAGTAGCTACATTGTTAGCTTATAATATATGCGACGCAGCTATAGTTGGTTTAACCAAGTTCAACTTGACATCAGCTTATGTTAAGAGTAATATGACATGCACCCCTATTGGGAATTCACCTGTTAATTATACTTTGCATGCAACATTGGAATCTGTTCCAAGTAATTTAAATTAGTTCATTAGACAATAGAGGAAATCTCTAGCATACAAGAGCCACTAAATATGTCAAAATATAAGCCCCAGTTAAATATTGCCCATCAAAACTTCCAAGGGCTACCTGGCAAAGAACTTGTATTAGAATTATTTCTAAAAAATTCTGACATTGATATTATTTGTGTTATGTAACGGCATAAAGGCTAAGGTCGAGCCACCGTTGTCAGAAGCTATGATCGTCTATTTTATCTACCCCAAAAGAGATGTCCCGATTCAGCTGTAAAAATTGTAAGTTAAGAATGATAAGTCTGAATTTCTTGTTCGTTGAGAAGTTCGTTAGGCGTACAATAGTGGAACGGAAGATTGGTTCAGGAAGTTAAAGTTTCAAGTTAGACAGAGAAAGCATATATGCCCGCAAGCCGGTATTTCGCATCAGTTAGCGGTGTATTGCGCCAGATCGATCTTTTTTGTATTTTGTGTGATGGTACCATTTATTTTTTGTATATATGGAACTTCTTTTCGTGTGGTCGACCACAATTTATAATATTTGTTTGGGATATCGTATAGATATCCGTCGTAGTGTTACGACGTGAGTACTCAATGATATTTCATGTGCTCGCTAGTAGCGGCTTGTGGTGGTTCCAATTATATATTTAGTTCACGGCAATAACGATCCGAATAGACCGGGTTTACACAATTGCGATTTGATTTTCCGAAATGGGTTTGAACTAGCGGTTTCCTCAAAAGGTCCGTAACGTTTTGAAACCTTCAACTCTGCGCAATTTGAGCTGGATGTTATCGAAACGTTGTCATTAGCGCTTTTGGAGATCTAACCCACACCACAGCGAGGTACATACTTCGGTAAATACCGATCTATGTATCTAACTGACCTCAGCACTTCCTCGACCGAGCCCAGTCATAAATACTCGACACAGCCTACACATTAGACCTCCAGCGAAATTTACATTTAATTTAAAGGTGCAACTTGAATCAAAACCGATCCAAGGCAAAGAAAAACAATCTACCCGGTCCTAAACAATGAACTTTAAACTGTAATTTGATTTCTTCGCGCGTCCCCGACAACACTTATATCTCAAAAATATCAACAGGATAGGTTATCTGTGTTGACAACGTTTAAACTTTGTTCTGAATTTGTTATTTCCATCCGCGGAACCTCATCGATCAAACAGTCTCCCTATGCCCTGCCAACCTAGGTTTAGCCGCAACTAAACTCCTGTCTTGCCTAGTCTAAAAACCTAGTGTTATACCACGTCCATTATCGACACCACTCGAAAATGGTTGAGTTTGATTTGAATGTGTTTGTATGTTTAAAGACTGTGTGTGTGGGAATTTCAAAACTCGCTACTCGAAAGGAATGAGGAGAGGATTAGCCCGCGAATATCCTAAGAGCCAATCCAGGAACCCTATGGTGAAGGAAAAAGGAAATTAGCGTCGCTCCAAGCCCAGACTCAGACTCAGATCAATTACCTACAAGTTCTTATCTAACGACCCAAGGATAGTTTTGGAATTTGGGGTAGGTTGATTTAAAGGATAGGAACCAAGGTATATCTCGGCGCTTCAGACACTCATGAAAATCCACTGTAACACGCAATCACAACTCTTTCAGTTCCAGACGCGTAAAACGGCAGACCGAACTGTTTAGAATTATCGATAGACGAGTGTCACAGTAGCTTGACGCAGAGACTGAATGCCTCCCCCTCCCACGCTCTTGTATTTATAGACCCCACATGTCTGAAAAAAAATGCCGTCCTTTGCGGAACACGCGCTGCCCAAGCGAAAGCTTCTTATCCCTAACTACACAGGGTCTAATTTCAATCAAACATGCCATGCAGATCCGCCGTTCTACAAACTTTGTGTACGCATATTTACTAATCAACCATTGGCTATCACTCAAATCATTTGGTATTGCCGATACACAGAATTTGTCGATCGCTGGCTATAAAAAGCGTTTTTGATTAATAAAGCCTTCCCAACCGCTAGCGTCTTAGACAAAGATCACTAGAATGATATTCAAACCCGTGATGTCCAACTCGCCACAACGTACCAAACAAACGCAATTGTATATTTGCAGTCAACATAATAGCTTTCTCCGTATCGTTCCATAATAACCTTCCATTATTTAGTTATTCATAATTTATTCAGCGCGCACTAAATCGGCTCTGATCCGTACACATTTCGCAGGAATGCGACAAAAAAAACCTGACCTGACCTCTATTCCTCGAACCAACCTACGCTCTCGGCTCATTGTTTTTTGCCAACTTACCCTGAGCTACTCAAAAACCCAAACGTTAAATGAACCGACTCTTGTATTCAATGTGTGTAACAATACAGCGCGGCCATGGGCTAGCCCTCTGTCACGCAAAATGAAGTATCAAAATGTGATTGAATCTGACTCTTGTGTACCATTACAGTTACAGAACACTAGTTGAAGGAAAATATGATGTCTTTTAACATAAATAATTACAAAATTGTCAGTTGTTACAATAGAAAGACTGCTGATAGAGGTGGTTCTTTAATCTTAGTGAAAAATAATATTAAGGTGAAACAACGGAAAGATATTCTTGCACTTACTGTTGAAAGACAAATAGAGGTATCCTGTGTTGAGTTAGATAGCCATATTATTGTTTGTGTCCACAGGCCACCGAGGGATGAAAAAGGCCATGCCAATTTCGAAATATTTGAGAAAATTATGGAGGAAGCCCTCATTAAACTTTGTAATAACAGAAAAAAGTTAATTATTTGTGGCGATCTTAATGTAGATCTGCTTGTAGATACAACGATTAATAACTCTGTTCCAATCATTTAATTTATGTCATGTATTTCTAGAGCCGACTAGAATTACACTTACCAGCCAAACTTGCTTAGATAACGTTTTTTGTGACTGTGCATTCACAAGAAAAAGTGTAATTAACTGCTTACCTTCCGATCACAGTGGTCAAAGAGTTTAATTCCCAATTGCTATTAAGGATAAGACTGGTCCATCATTTTATAGGCCTAATACATCCCATAGACTAGAGACATATACGAAAAACTTAGATATAAATTTGCCAGTACCGGATTTTAATGAACAGAACCCAAACAAAATCTACTCAGACTTCTTCAACATTATTCAGACAGAATTCAATAAAGTTTTCAAATAAAAGAAAGTCAGTGACTACAACGGTAAATCTAAATTTAATGACTGGGCAACGTTTGGAATTCGTAAAAGTAGAGTTATCTTGTATGACCTTTATGATCAAAAAATCTATAACTTTGATCGAAAATTTCATGACTATGTTAAAAAATATTCCAAAACTTTCAAGTTGGTTTGTAGAACTGCAAATACTTTACACATTAACAGAAAAATTCAAAATTCAAATAATAGAATGAAAACAGTTTGGCAAATAATAAATCTCGAAACTGGCAAAGTTATACCAAGGGACAATGATTTCTGCCTAAAGATAGGTGATTATGTTGTTAAATCCAACGCTGATGTTGCTCGAGCTTTTGAAACATTCTTCACCAATGTACCCGTACTCACAACAGACCGTCTAAATTCATCTCCATATGAAGCAGAGACTTAATTAAAAAATAACACTAGCGTCAGTAATGTATATTTAAAATTTCATCATGTATATCCCCAGGACATTGTCAAAACGTTTAAATCACTTAACTTAAAAAATACGGAAGACCTGTGGGGTATATCAGCCAAAGTCATTGGTTCAGTAATTCTAGTTATAGCCCCACACTTACCTTATATATTCAATAAATGTGTTGACGATGGGGCTTTTCCAGACCTCATGAAACACAGTAAACTGATACCTCTGTTCAAGTCGGGAGATAAGGGCGATCCTTCAAATTTCAGACCAATATATTTTCTTCCAACACTAAGTAAAATATTTGAAAAGATTATACTCAATCATATGCTCTCACACTTCAACCGTACAAAACAACTCCACGCTAAACAATATAGTTTCACTAGGGGTAAATCGACTACGGATGCAGGTATTACCCTTATATCTCATATTTATTCTGCACGGGAGGCCGCACAGGATGCTATCGGAGTTTTTTGCAACCTGTCGAAGGCGTTTGATTGTGTTGATCATAATACGCTATTAATTACATTAAATCATTACGGAGTTAGAAATAAAGCGTTGGATCTACTAAGATCATACCTAAGCAATATAATTCAAAAGGCAGAAGTTAACGGCGTAAAATCTGATGGATCGGCTGTTAAAATTGGCGTTCCACAAGGTTCCATATTAGGCCCTTTCTTATTCCTGGTATATATTAATGATCTGCCTTTCATGGTGGAGAAATTAACTGACATAGTGTTGTTTGCTGATGATACTTCAATGGTCTTCAAAATTGAAAGACAAAAAGGAGATTTTGGTGATGTTAATGGTGTATTGTCTTTAACCTTGAATTGGTTCACAGTTAATAATTTATTGTTAAACGCTGGTAAAACCAAGTGTATCAAATTCTCACTTCCAAATGTCAGGCAAGTTGAGACCAGTTTAGTGTTAGACAACAGCACGTTAGAATTAGTAAATGATACGAAGTTTCTTGGAATAACCATTGATAGCAAATTGCAGTGGGGACCCCACATAGATAAATTGGCTGGTAAATTAAGTTCTGCGGCTTACGCTGTTAGGAACATCAGACAAAGCACGGATGTAGCTACATCTAGGCTAGTATATTTTAGTTACTTTCATAGTGTGATGTCCTATGGTATATTGTTGTGGGGGAAAGCAGCGGATATTCAAACTATTTTTATTTTACAGAAAAGAGCTATTCGAGCAATTTGTAATTTAAAACGAACAGACTCCTTAAGAGAGCTTTTTAAAGAAATTGACATACTAACAGTAGCTAGTCAATTTATTTTCGAAAATATAATGTATGTACGCAAGAACCTTAAACATTTTCCAAACTTAGCGATAGCTGTAATGTTAACCTAAGAAATAATCACAGACTATGTGTTCCCCTTTTTAGACTCGCGAAGGTAAGCAATTCTTTCAAGGGTCAGTGCATTCTCTACTACAATAGGATACCTCTGGAGATTTTGAAATTGCCATTTGAGCAATTTAAAAAGCATGTTAAAGCGACTTTGTCGAAAAAGGGATATTACAATGTTCAAGATTACTTAAATGACAGGACTGTATGGGTTTGATCTGGCTCAACACAGACCTTGCTGTTAATAGTTTTGTAATTATTTATTCCTGCTTATCAATCATAACAATTAAAATTTTAATATTTGTATTAGTTAAGCTCAACCTATTTTTAAAAGAGATCTAAAAATCAATCTGTGGGAGTTTCTACGCCCTACTCCTCCCACAGTGGTCCAATGTAGAGAAGAGGCAAAAAATGACGTTTGCTAAGTATATGTAAATATCTACAGTAATAAACTACTTAGACTTTTTTTGACTTTGTAAATGTTTTTTTTTTAATTATATATAAGTCATCTATAAATTTGTTGTGTGCAGCATAATAAGAAATAGAAATTCCGAAATACATTTAAATGCTATCACGCGGTAGATGTAAGTGGCGCATTTTTTAAGTTTCCATGGCCGAAAAGTGCCCAAGGGGACCCTAATACTAAGCCTCCGCTATCCGTCCCTCTGTCCGTTCATCCGTCATTTTTATTTCCGCTTTAGTAATCAATTAGGAAAACGCGTTTATAAAAATTGAAGGGCGTCCCCATGCAAGTAATGTGTTTTTTTGCATTTTTTCTCGTACGCGTTTTTTGGGGATTTTATTTAACAATTGTGGATTTCGTATTTTTTAATTCATGCACAGAAAATATAAAGTTACAGACAGTTACAAGAAATGTTATAAGCAAAGGCGAGGTTATCTCTAAAGATTCCAGCAAACCTTGTCAAGACAGAGTTTATGAAACAAGACTGTCCTAAGTGCGTAATAAAACTGTGTACATAAGTACAATTTTTTAATAAAATATACCTATTAATCAAAATATATTATACATCAGAAAATACTTTATTCCTTGCTATATACCTTGCTTCTTGCCAAATTTCATGATTCTAGGTTAATGGAAAGTACCCTACAGGCTACATTTTTATTCTGAAAAAATTGCGAGGTATCTTTTGATTGCTTTGACTTTATATTTCAAAATCTGCGGTTTCGATTCCCGGCTTTTTCCTGGACTGCAATAATCCATATTTGGCAAAGCGATGCGCGGTCTCCGTACTCTGTGATTGAACCAGCTTAGAGTGTAAACAATGTTTGGATGCCAATTTATAGATAATATCCCGCTTAAAAATTGTTATCAAAATGCAATCATTATTGAATATTTATGAGATATTTGCGAAAAACTGACGACTTTAATTTTATACACTTTTTACCTTATACTTTTTAGGAATAAGCTATGCTATTTTTTCCTCAACTTCCATCAATTACTGTACGAAATTGTTTTAAAAATCTGTTGTTGTTCACAGTATCAAAAGCGGAGATCCTGTCGGGCCCTGAGCTCTTCGTTCGAGCTGGCTCGGACATCAACCTGACGTGCGTAGCCAGGCACGCCCCTGATCCACCGAGGTAAGGTTCACCATCAAGATTTTTGAATGACTTGATTCAGTTCAAAGTAATTTATATCAGAAACTTAGAAGCTACAGTTGTGTCAGTAAGAAGCTGGACCAGGCTGCATTCCAAGTTTTTTTTTATAATACCTTGTACACTATTTACACACATTGATTCAGCCCCAAACTAGGATTCCCTGTATCTTGGGTACTAGACAACGATACACGTACTTATATAGATAAATATTATACTTAGATAGATAAACAACCATGACTAGGGTGCAAACATCCGTTCTCATCAAACAAATATTTGCCCCCACCGCGACTCGAATCCGGGACCCCAGGCTTCGTATGCAGGGTCACTGCCGACTCGGCCATTCGGGTTGTCATTTATTATATCAGTCAGTTATTATATAGACCGACTCAGTTAGTTCCGTTTGTTACTTTTCACAACGTAAGTTGACATATATATATATGTTACGGCTAAAGATAGGTGTGAAACTAAACTTAAGTTTAGCCGGCTAGTGTTAAGATTAATTTCGAGCCTCGGCTTATGTCCGAAATAATGTTCATTGCGATAAATGATTTTAACATTAGTTGGCTAAACTGCAGTTTAGCCTCGACGCTGTTGAGGCTAAAGATGGGTGAGAAAATAAGGTTGACATTAGCGGACTAAACTTAAGTTTATTTTTCAGTATACCTAGGCTAATGTTGAAATATTACCGTCTTAATCTGGAATAAGTGATGATAATGATTCGGTAGCCGTAAACACTACGGTAGCTTAGGTGAAGAATAAAGGGGATGAGCGAAGCGAAGCCCCCTTTATCCTTCGTGTTAGTGTTGAACATGTAAGAACAACAAAAAATACTTATACTCGTCTTATTATAGTTTTTGTTGTTCTTACATATTCAACGTAACACGAAGAGTAAAGGGGGCTTCGCTTCGCTCACCCCCTAAGCTACTGCAGTGTTTTGCCCTGATATCAGAAATAGCTTTCTCATCTGAATAAAATTACCCGGCCCCGCACCCCGCAGTCGCATGAATACTTCGTTTTCAACATTAGCTAACTAATGTCAAACATTAACCGAAACGCATCGGCTTACGTAGAGTCGAGCCGATTAAAGATGGCATCCGTTATCACAAACGAACATGACTTCGGACATTAGCCGAGGCTCTAAATTAATCTTAAGACTAGCCGGCTAAACTTAAGTTTAGTTTCACACCTAGCTTTAGCCGTAACATATATATAAAAGCTTTTATGAGTTGTAGAAATTGAAACAGTGTGACTCTAACCTGACCAAAAGAGATTGTTGGCAGGCTCAAGATACATTTATTAATCACAGGGTCGTGAGTCGAATATTGGTGATATAGTTGAAACGCTGGATAGGGACTCGCCGGGAATTTGTAGATTTCAGCTCCTTGGTAGACTCAATCCAACTGGTCCACTTCTCCAGACGTCAACAAGTGATTATGCGGTAGCGCCAGGAGGATATTACTCCACGGCGTGGAACCGATTCAGAGCTCCGTTAGCGCCAGGAGGATATTACTCCTCAGCGTGGAACCCTGGAAAGAGACCAGTGTGAATGATAGGAATACAAAAGCGCTACAGCGCCCAGCTATCAGGCGACGGCTCCCCACACGGAGACTTCCGACGAGGGCCCTAGGGTAATTAGGATCTAAGAGTGCCGCAGTCCAATAGACACTGTATAGAAAAGGAAAATACATAGAGAGTATAAAATACACGAAAATAAGAAAGACTAACTACGAACCAATGCTTACCCATGGATTGGGGATAGTAGGGAAGTTTCATATAAACTACTGCACTTTACAGCAACTAAACATTCAGCTCCATTACAGTACTAAAGGGACTAGCCCATCGCCGCAACTAAAGGTGTGACTTAAAAATTATTGATGCAGAAGATACAACCTCACGTTTCAGAGCTCAAACAATGTCTGCCTCAAAAAAACAATCAGCTGCCAGACGAGATTCCAGACCCGAATTTCCGAATTTTTATAGTTTTAGTTTTTAACTGGCTAATCCGCCAGTAGCCAATATGGTCAAAGAGGTAGTACGTTACAAAATGAACTCGAGAACTTGTCAAGACGAATCAAACGAGCCCATACTTGATGGGGTGGCGTTAAATCATTAGAGAGTTCCCATGGGCACCTTCCGGCTACATCATCAGACCCTGGATGTGGATCTCACCTAGTACCAAAGCACTTTGTAGTACAAACTTGATGGGGTGCATCGTTTTATTACAGAGTTCCCATGGCCACCTTACTGCTCCATCATCAGATCAGCTCCATGTCATAAAAAATAATGCATTGTCATCCGATTTACATATTCATGCAGAATATCAACTCAATTGGAAACCGGGAAGTGGGTCAAATTTAATTTGCATGTGATGTGATTACAGACGGACAGACAGAGTCCGGGACAGGTGGAGCTAATACAAAAACTTGTAAATAGGTATATTTCCCGTTATTGAAAAAATACTGATTTGCACAGCAAATATCAGGACAAAATGCTGCGGTAGCTTAGGTGAAGGGTAAAGGGGGTGAGCGAAGCGAAGCCCCCTTAATCCTTCGTGTTAGGTTGAACATGTAAGAACAACAAAAAATACTTAAAACATAAACTCGAGTTCACAAAATATATTTAAAACATAAAAAGTGTTTTTGCTGATCCTTTTTCGCAGTGATAATCAGTATTTTTGATTTGCCATTAAATACTAGCCTTAAAGTACCAGAAACAATAACATAGCGACAAGTCCTTTCCCTTACGGGATGAGATGCACAGTTGTGTCCAGGTACAGCCAATAAGTCCACCAATGCCACACGCGCAATAATGTTGTCCTATGAGGCGTTCGGCGGCAGACATCTCATATTATTTTATGACATTAATCTGCTTATGCTTTTTATGGCACACAAAAACATACAACAGACGTATGAAAAAATTGCGATTCGAATTCGAGATTATTCTGTAAATAATTTCGAAGATATTTTCAACCGGCATATTTATAAATTTAATTTTCTCTGGCTTGTTTTTAATACGTTTTATGCAGACAAGGACTCTCCGACAATTCTTTCAATAACATTCCCCAAAGTCAAATTTCAAGGTACTCGAAGGAATCTAATTAGACACAACATAAGTAAATTGCTTTTCGTTTAAGCAGAAACATGCATTTGTGTGAATGACACGTGGGGATGTTGCGTGTGAGTGAGGTCTCCGCGGCTTGGAGCACAAAAAGAATTTCGTTCAGCCGAGGCTTCGAGCGCTACTCACACAAAAGTATTTTTTCGCTTCATCGAAAAGCACTATACGCATAGGCGGAAGAATTCACTATTATTTGCTATTGATTGAATTAAGTTATTGACTAGACTGCTAGGTAAGGGGCTTTTGACTGGATACTACCTACCGTCGAAACAGTATGGTCTACGGTGGTCTTAGAAGCCGTAGTATAAAGCCCCGAGCAAAAAATTAATTGATTGAGCTTACGTCGTACATTTACCCCACAAACAAGTTTCTAATACCTTTCGAGGAAAATGGTTAAACAGTTAACCATGTTCCTCAAAAGGTATTAGAAACTTGTCGGAACTTCCCGCCTCACCATTTTGCGGTCATATTAACCAAGTTGTGGTTTATGGCATTTATGTAAGTTAATAATGCAGATTATGCGCCCGGTGGGTATTACAGTACCTTCGCTTTGGCTGCATTGTGGTGGAAGTTTTTCTTAAGTTCATTTTATGTTGAAGCATGCCTGGCAAAGTAACCGGCCGAAAACATCTAAGTTGATATTATATTTCACGTCTATCTAAGGCTCCACGAGTAATCTGAGGAAAGAGTAGGTAGTTGCCGACCGGTTTAGCCTAGCGGATAGTGACCCTGCCTGCTGACGGTCCTGGGTTCGAATCCCGGTAAGGGAATTTTTTTTGGCGTGATGAGCATGAATATTTGTTTCGTAGTCTTGGATGTTTTCTGTATATTTATATATGTATAAAATTGTATTAAATATATCGTCGTCTAGTACCCATAACACAAGCCTTGTTGAGCTTATTATGGGCCTAGTTCGATTTGTGTAAGATTCTAATATTAATTTATTTATTATTATTCATTTGTTTAGTTGTTCTGAATCGTAATCTTCAACAGTTTTAACAAAAAAAAACTCAGTTTGTGTGCAGTCTATCAAATCAAAGTAAAATATTTGTTATTCCTATAGATCTAGAAATCAGACCACGGTTTTGTTGTAATCATAATACAATTATATATTACAAATATTTAAGGTCGTTGACAAATTCAAGAGAATATTTTTTAGTCATTCATCTGATAATGATAAGGCTTGTCTTAATTTAACTGTCTTTCCTCATTGACCGGTAATCATAGTCGTTGAGAGTTACTAAATAGTGCGGTATCGTTCAATATTCGAGACCTGACAGTGATTGATGGTTTAGCGTAAATTACGATCGAAGGAAGTAAGCTGAAGGTGTCCCGAAAATAAACACATATGTATATTATGCATGTATATAGTTACAAGACTACGCCATTAGCAGACTTCGTAAGACAGCCGGTGTCTTAACTATTTTGTAATTAAACAATGTAGAGAGAGTCTGAGTAACTGGTATCCCAATTTGTAAGCACCATTTTTTTTGTCATTTAGCTTAAGATATAAAATATGAGTTTCTGAATTTTGAGCACGGCCATAAGTATTTCAAGCATAACAAACTTACTGAAGTAAATTTAAAAATATCCAAAATGTCTTAAGTAAGATGTCTAACTAATTTTAAGACAAACTTAGAGCGTTGTTTTCATTTGTATTTATATTTAGTGCTGCTTAAAGGTTTTCCGAAATCATACTTTTGATAAAGTCTTGGAATGTTATTTATGTATAAGAAATATCTTGAAACATTAATTTCTTTTACAAAATGCAATTACTGAAGTCAGATCACTAAAGCATTTGAAGATTTTATTTTGATATTACATATTTTGTCAAGATTACTTTGCGGTAACGACTCGTGTTTAAGGATATTTCATTAGTCACGAAGAATGTGTTTGAAATTCTCACAGTTGAATAAAGATTGTTTGCGAATGTTTGGAGGAGATCTTGATGTACCTACGTTGTTTTTAATTCTGAAATGTAAAAAACATAGCGCGATGCGAAGCAAATTCGTACTTGGTTCTTATAAAGATGTACTACACGATTCTAGCGTCAGCAAATTTCATCATCACTTTCATATCACCAACTCAACTCACATCAACCCAATCTCTTTAGCGCCATCTGCATGTTTCTGTGCCAAGTTCATCCATTGAGAAGCTCGCTCTTCTTGGCCACTACTCTGTGACTGCCTTTGCCTATCGTCCAAAAAAATGTCTATAAAAATTTATATATTGAGGGTTTTCCAAGTTGCATCAAAGGAAAATGTATTCGTCTCTGGAAATAAAAGAATAATTCCAGTGGCAGTGGCACTGAATTGACATAATATTACCAAGGTAGGCGCCAAAGGGCATTCAGCTTATAGGAGGTTGCTTGAAAGAGCTTCCATTTCCAGCGAAGTACCGTTCTTAGGGCGTTTTATATATCCGACGATACCCCAAGAACATTTAGCTTCTACGACCTTCTGATCCTAAATCATAATATTCACTAAGAGAAGTTTTGATTTAATTCTGCAGTTGAGCATGACATCGTACTAAAATGTGGCTGTCGCAGTTGGTTGGTTAAATTAGACCAGACACTTAACTAACACCCTACAACGTTAATTAAAGACCGAAGTTTAACCAAGTCACTATAGCTAGCATTTTGATTTAAATAAAGCATCTTCGAAAACATAATAATTCATAATTTCTTTATTGCACAGAAATCATACAAAAAACAAGAGTTCCATAAAAAAGTGTACAAAGGCGAGCTTATCTCTAATAAGAGATCTCTTCCAGCAAACCAGTTTAATAATCGCTTATATTTGTATATTAATATTCGTAACGTTTAATAATCAAACCTTACCCTTAACAAAAGCCGGCGTGTTGGTTAAATAATGTAAAACGAGATGACGTCACGACAACAGCTGATCACTTTAAGAGTCTATCTTTTCACTACTGACTTGCACAGCTTATATCAGGGCAAAACATTGCGGTAGCTTAGGTGAAGCGTAAAGGGCTTTATACTTCGCGTTAGGTTGAACATGTAAGAGCAACAAAAAATAGCTAAAAATAAACTTAAGTACACATCAAATATTTTTTATACGAACTTAGGTATATTTATATTGTATATGTATTGTTGCCTAGGAACGATTAGACAACTCGTTAAACGTTTCGTTCACTCACTTGTCTGACGGAACTTTAGCGACTTGGTTAAACTTCGGTCTTTAATTAACGGTCTAGGGTGTTAGTTGACTGTCTGATTTAACCAACTAACTGCGACATAGCCATTCTTTGAAGTAGCATTCTAAGCGAAACAAGGAGAATAAGACTGAGGCATAGCTCGGTCCCTTCTGTCGACAGATGTCAAATGCGACTTTTAAGAATGGCTCCACTTTAGTTACACCTATTTAATTAAAACTCACCCGAAGGATATTACGGAATCCGTGGTGTCTTGACTAACAGCGGCCATGCACAAGACCGTCCAATCAAGGATGTCAACACAATCTGGCACAGTTTGCATAATATCTCCTTCAGTCAACTGGCATGCTTCGACGTGTACTTAGGTCTGTCTATCCTGGGTTTACTTACGCTTAGCATATGTGGAGTGAGCTAACTGGATGTTATATCAGTACACTGCAGTGGATTTTGCTCGTAGTCATAGTGTTTGATTGTAAAAGACGGTAGCATTGCATTTTAGAGGTTTGTTTTGTTTCAATTAATAAAATATGTTAATATTCTCAAGAGAAAAGCAAGAAATCCGTGGTCTAATGGGTTTCACGCTTGCTTCTTACACAGGAGGAGGAGAAACCTGACCAATGAAAGTATTTATCTCAAGTACATTATTGGACGTTCAGTGTTTCGGATGATACGCCAAGCCTTAGGTCCCGTCTACTATCGCTATACATGGTAGCGTTCTTAAAACCCCTCCATCAACCCGCCCTGAGCCAGCGTGGTGGAGTATGGCTTGATCTTACTCGTATCCGGGTAAAATACTACGCCCCTCGGTGGGGACATCGATGGGCTACATTTACTATTATTATTAATATGATTTATAGCTATTTAAATTCTTGACGAGTGTGATATAGCTCTGTTAAACTACCTGTAAAGAAAAATAAACGCTCTCTTACTAGAAAATTTGTGTTACGTTATTTTGTTATACTCGTTCTAAAGTAAAGTTTGGTAATAAGGTCACAGACTCAAAAGCTATTTTAGCTTTATACATTAGTCATCCAAGAAGTTTCGAGTATATTTTTTAAACTTACTCTTAAACCACGGGTTTGTCGGTTTCAACCGCATCTTTTTAAAGTAACCTCCACGGAGTCCCTCTGCTGGGCAAAGGAGTCAACATTTCGATCCCACACATTCCTATACGTAGCTGTACTGCCCCACCGTGGTTGAAACCGCATTTATTATGTTTACAAATATATACAGCAGACGCCAATTTGTTGGCGTCTGAATGCCGCCTGGAATGGGTAGCACAGCCCATGGGTAAAAGAGAA
This sequence comes from Argyresthia goedartella, assembly GCA_949825045.1. NCBI lineage: Eukaryota > Metazoa > Arthropoda > Insecta > Lepidoptera > Argyresthiidae > Argyresthia > Argyresthia goedartella. Next base: position 16,780,697 of record OX463823.1, read on the forward strand.
ACGCATACATGTGCGAGAGGGAGAGGGTGAGAGTTCGCTCACACGCTCAAAAACCTGGCGGTATCTGTACTTAGTGTTAAATATTGCACGTTAGTATGGAATCCTTTGTCTGACTCGAACTTGACCAGTTATTATTCCTCTACTTCCTCTACTTAACTTGCCCGAAATTGTCTATTTTTGTTAAGGATGAACATGCTTAACTTTGGATAATCTGTTGTCTAATAAAGGTTTTACGTAACAAAGGATATTTCAAGTTTCACGAACACACAAAAAATCCTTTTAGCTTTTCTACATGAAACATAGCTACAAAAAAGTCCTGTTTTATAATTTGTGCATTTTCTGTGAAAAATAAATAGGTAATGGAACGACAATGAGTTATTCATCATGTGATTTCGTAATTTATTTACTGTACTTCACAAAACAGACGTACAGATAAAACTAACATGTAACTTATAATAATAAAAATACAAGAGATTAGATTATCATGTCTCCTATGCCTACGCCTGTGGGCTATAGCCACTCAAAATGGATTATTCAATGTAGGGGTAATAGTGGGCAAAATCGGGCATCTACCACCCCGGATGTAAAAAGGGGTGACGCTACGTTTCAAACTTAAACTCAACTATTTATTGTATGTAGGTAAAAATAATGCATTTTTAGAAGTCACTTAAACGTGGAGAAAAATAAAAAATAAATCAAATTTGGTCAACTCATGAGTAACTGATTATTGTTTGAGATTAAAAAAGGAATTTTCCCTTTGAAGTGGTGATTCATGTCTGAATCTCGCACAGGAAAAGGAAACTCCATTAACTTTACCAGTGCTTCGGAAATTAGCCCATCAGAGAAGATAGCGCCAAGAAACTCTATGGGGATGTATTTTTTTTTAATTTTCGACATATTTTTATGCCACAATAATCTCATCTAATGACAATATTATATGTAACATCGTATTTATAAGTGCCAATTAGATGTCTCAAATAACAATTTTACAAAAGAAATGAATTCTTATTCATACATACATTCATACATTCGTTCTTACAAACAAAATCTGTAATGAAGCTAACTTATGAGAAACCAGACTGGATCAGTCCCTCTAAGCAGTACCCGTTCACGAGTATGACTTGTGCACCAGTCATCACTCCCCTCGCCATATTTGAGGGAGAGGTGCAACCACTCCACTCACTGAAACAAAACATCATTCATTCAGTAAGTCGTAGTAGTAGTAGTAGTAGTAGGTATTTATCAGTATTCACCGGTATAAATCGGAATTTCCATCGACACACATCGGTATTTTTATCGACATCGGTATTTTCATCGTTACACATCGGAATTTTCATCGATGTAATGATAAAATCTATTTAGTGCAGCTTGGTTTCAGTAACAGCTTTCCCGTGAGTCGATTGACCCCGCCCCTCCCTTAACAGCTTCATCTACTGGTACCGCGGCGCGCACGTGGTGAACTACGCGCAGCGCGGCGGCATCAGCGTGGAGACGGAGCAGCGCACGCGCACCAGCCGGCTGCTCATCGCACGCGCATCGCCACGCGACTCCGGCAACTATACCTGCGCGCCGAGCAGCTCGGGTGAGTTGTCATGCGCGTTCGAATCGACAGTATGGTCTGGTATATTGAAAACAAACAAAAATATGGGTCCTATGTAATATAAAGTACCTACGCACGCAACACGTAACGCAAATTCTACATGTGGACGTCATGGAGAGCAGATGATGCGAGTGTTTCCTGGAACTTGTGAACCCAGCAGTTTAGGTATTGAAATTTACCAAAACTGACAGCTGACCTAAACGTATTTGAAGCGCAAAGTGGTCCCTCAATAGAGAAGCTTCAGTAAAGATATTTATCACTTTTAATAAAATTTCGAGACCTTAAAACATAAAACGCCGTCTTTTGCTCGTTTTTATTTTATTTAGTTTTGATTTTAAATGTAAAATAAAGTAGCGTGAAACGGACTGCGTTTTAAAACACCCATCAGCGGAAGTGATGCCTTGAATGCTATTGTAAGGGCCTAGCTTTGTCCCTTACTTCTATGTAAGGGACAGAGCTAGGCCTCAGTCTCCCTTCCCTTTCCAAGCGGAATAAGAGATTGGCACATAATTCTGTCCCTTACAAAGAATAGTAACAATTGCATTCAGGATGACACTTCCGCTGATGGGTGTTTTCGCGCCAAACTGTTAACTGTTAGTTTGAAACCGTGATTTTTTATTAAATTAAACCAAAAATAATATCAATTCATGTTTTCTATTACTGCCAACTAATTTGTAAAACTAAAACTAAAACGTAAAATAAGATAAAAAATTGGCAAAATTTTGCAGTTCTTTTATCTATCAAGATATCCATATAACCTATGAAGTTAAAATATATGTACCCTCCTCCCCGCCGGGACGTGTTTCACCTCTCGCGGCCCCGAAAGTGTCCCGAAGCGTGCGGGATTTTGCAATTTTAAAGAAAACCGTACACGATACACGAAATTATCCTTGATAAATTAAATATAAACCTATTCCGCGCACTCTGCCATGAAATATGAATATTTTTAATGAATCTTTAGTTTCCTTGAAAATTGCTAAAATACCGCCCAAATATGTATGACAACACTAAAAATTTAATATGCACTTAAAATGAAGCAAGAATTATTTCTTATATCTTTAATTTCACATTGCTATGCTATTTTGAAAATTTAATTCATTTAGCCATTCAGCGAATATAAGTGTACTGGTTAGGAAGTAAAAAAGGCAAGAAATATAATGATCACCAAAATATATTTTCATTATATATTCATTCTAGCAGCAACAGAAATACATCATCTGTGAAACTTTTAACTGTCTAACTATCACGGTTCACGAGAAACAGCCTGGTGACAGACAGACACACAGTGGAGTCTTAGTAATAGGGTCCCCTTTATACCCTTTGGGTACGGAACTCTAAATAGGGTTAGGGACCAAAAAATATATAACAATAATCGGTCAAGTGCGGATCGGACTCGTACTCCTCGGCGGCGGCGGCGACTCGGACACACAGAGTTCCGTACCAAAAACAAAAAGGGAAATAATATTATGTCCAAACGTGGATTCGATTGCGAAACCGATATCAAATGAATTGCGCCACTACCATGTGATAAGCCGTGAAATATGCGATTATGTTTTAATCATGTTATGGTTTTTAGGGTTCCGTACCCGAAGGGTGCCAAACGGGACACTATTACTAAGCCTCCGCCCTTCCGTCCATCTGTCACCAGGCTGTATCTCATGAACCGTGATAGTAAGACAGATAAAATTTTCACAGATGATGTGTATCTGTTGCCGCTATAACAAAAACAACAATAAAAAACAGAATAAAATAAATATTTAAGGGGGCTCCCATACTATAATTCTTCCAAAACCATACAAAAACTTATGAATGCACTTGGCTACATGCATGGAGTGCGAACTTTGTAAACACCATTTTGAGATGTAAAATCCAAACTATTCATTCCACACCATCCCTACCATTGTACGGTGGTACGGAACCCTTCGTGCGTGAGTTAGATTCGCACTTGACCGTTTTTATATGTCGCAGGGGGTGTTGAAACACGTCTCTTTGTATGCGGGCTCCTTTCATTTATAACATCTCGTGTAGTTCATTATTTGTTGCTGAGCGGCAACAGAGATACACAATCTGTGAACATTTCGACTCTCTACCTAATATGGTTCATGAGATACCGCCAGACGACAGACACTCTGTCGTCTTGCATTATGCGTAACATGCCAACACTCGTAGCAACGAAAGCCAGCAGCGCTACGAAATCTGCTACGACGTAAGTACTACGAACTTGTACATCTGGGGGGTAACCACCACGTCTTATGCCGATTCAGATTAGGAACCTAATTTGATCCGCAAAATAATCGTGACCGTCTTAAAACAAGTCTTGGTATTAGGTAAATAAAGCCCATTATGGCGAACTGGAATGGAAATGGTTGCCATGGTGATGTTGTTGTTTTGAACCTAATTTGAATCGGAAAAAGATTGTGGTAATCCCCCTGATATTATTTTAAATCAGCTACGCTATTTTGTTTAAAATGGTTTTCGTTGGCGCATTTTCTCTGAGCGAAGTAAACTGTTCTAATTTTACGGACAGGAGTATTTATACAGGTTTGTCGCTGCACTAAGATTAATTAGATAGTAAACTCGGAGAGTTTAGGCGAATGCTGTTTTGACCACCACAGCAACACTTTGCTAAGATATGCTTTGATGGTAAATTAATCTGAGAAGTTAATATAGAGCAAGGTTTTAAGGAGCTAAACTACCTCTTATTTACAAAATAACGGTATATTCTTGTTTCTACATAAAATAAAAATAAATATATCGCGATCACGAAGTATATGTGAACGAGTAACTAGAATCATGTTCAAACATTTGATCCAATATTTGGAAAGGCTTATTTGAACAAACAAGAGTGTAAAAGATCCGCCATATTTGCCGTCTGTTCTCGTTTACTCCGTATAGCAAACAGCGAGAGAAAGAGACAGACAACGTAGACCCTAGTCACGGTTTATAAACATAACATTAACATTTATATACATGTCATCCACTTATACACATTCAAGAACTGGGGCTTTTTTATTTTTTTTCCTAGCCGGGATTCGATCCTGGAACCTCTCTTGGGAGGCAGAGCCACATACCGCAACGCTTCTAAACGCGCTTTTTTATAATCTTATAGAAATTTTCCTTGAAGAGTATATTTTTGTTGTCTCGCGAGTATTATTTCTCACTTTACTGAGTCCTATTTCAAGGATGTTCATTTTCAATATAAACAATTTCCTATTTTTTATGTAGGAAGTATGACGACCTTTGTCGACAGATCGTCACGAGGAGGAAATATTATCTATAAATGTCGAGAGAGCTTAGAGAGGCTGCAATATTTATGTCACCACAGCGCACATACACACATATATATATATTCTTTTATTGCACAGAAAACATAGTTAAACAGACAGTTACAATAAATTTTATAGGCAAAGGCGAGCTTATCTCTAAAAAGAGATTTCTTCCAGCAAACCTAGGCAAGACAGGAGTGTTTATGAAAAAGGAGAGTCCTAGTGCGCAATAAAACTGTATACATACGTACGAAAATTACTTTTAAAATTTAAATAAAATATACCTAATAAAAAATGTATATATCTCAACTATATAATACACTAGATAGCATGCACATATATAAACTACAAAATATCATACATATACTTACATAAATATGATACTAATTACGAAAGAGAAAGGAAATACGCTTTCAATCTTCTCTTAAAAGTGAAAATTGAGGGACTATCCCTAATAGTGCAGGGAAGTGCGTTCCACAGTCGGATTGCCATTAACCTAAAAGAGTGTTTGTAGGCGGCAGTTTTATGCCGAGGAGTTGACAGGAGAGACACCGTGTGGGATCTCCGATTACTATCCCTGGGGAAGAGAAACTCAAAACGTTCTCGAAGATATGTGGGGTAGCGGGGATTTCGCAAAATATTGAATAGATAAGAGAGAATGTGCATATCACGGCGAAGACGGATCGGAAGCCATCCCAGCTCCTTGCGATACTGGGAGACATGGTCGTACTTGCGCAGCCCGTAGACAAACCGAATCCCAAGGTTTTGGAGTCGCTCGAGTTTATTCAGTTGTTCTTCGTTCGCACTGACCCAACAAGCATCCGCGTAGTCTATTAAAGGTAGTAGAAGGGACTGAACAAGGGTGATTTTCGTCTGCCGCGGCAGGAAGTACTGCAATCTCCGTAGGGAGTAAAATGACGCAAAGACTCGTCTGCTGACCTCACAAACATGGGGCGACCAGGACAGCAAGTTATCAAATATAACCCCAAGATTCTTAGCTTTCTCGCTGTAGGTGATTATCGTACCCTCATACATCACAGGATCGACGGGGATATTTTGTATTGTGTTAATTGAGTGCCGTGTACCCAAAATCATGGCTTGAGATTTTGCCGGGTTGACAAGCAGCCCATATGAAATTGCCCATTTACTGATGTTATCGAGGTCAGCATTCAACGCCTCTACGGTCAGATTTACATCACTAAGAGAGAAGTGCCGATATATTTGGAGGTCATCTGCGTAGAGATGATAAGAAGAAGTAAGAACGTCGGAGATGAAGTTTATGAATACTGAGAAGAGAAGAGGAGAAAGGATATCACCCTGCGGAACACCCGCGGAAAGATTACACCAGTTCGTTGAGATCTCCTCAGACTTAATACGCTGCTGGCGGTCTCTCAGGTAGGAGTCAAACCAGAGAGCCGAGTGCGAGGAGACTCTGAGCGATTTTAGAATTTCAACCAGGATATCGAAATCGACGCAGTTGAAGGCGCTACTGAAATCAAGCAGTGTGAGAACCGTAAGCTGCTTCTGATCCATGGCTAATTGAATGTCATCGGTGACTTTAAGCAATGCCGTGGTAGTACTGTGACCCGGGCTGAAACCTGATTGATATGGATTTAATAAGTTTCTAGAGGAAAGGTATGAGGAGAGCTGACAGTGAACAATTGATTCTAGGACTTTGGAAAGGATAGGCAGAATAGATATGGGACGAAAATCATTAAAGGAGACGGGATTGGACGATTTAGGTAGGGGAATCACAAGTGCCTTTTTCCACTGAGAGGGGAAGCAACATTGTTCAAGCGATACATTAATTATGTGGGTAATGATCGGTAACAGCTCCTCAATGATACAGGTTATCATCTGAGAACAGATCTTGTCCTCACCAATGGCTTTCGACGAGATCGCTAAGATTGCCCTCCTTACTGCGCCGATTCCGACACGGTTGAAGTTGAAGGGCGAGTTGTGGGCTGCGGTCTTGGACCGTAGGTTACGAAGGGTAGCTTCCTTGACGAGGGGGTCCATCACGACTGGGGGATTAGCAAAATAATTGTTGAGACCGTTGAGGTTCACATTTCCAGCAGCCAAGTCCTGGGACTTACCTACACCAAGAGTCTTCAGGAATTTCCAAACCTGTGCTGGAGTATAGCTCTCAATACACTCGTAGATATGACGACGTTTGGCATCACGACACAGACGAGTGCAACGATTGCGGAGGCGTTTGAAAAATAAAAGATTCTCGTCGGTCGGATCCACCTTATATCTATGATATACTACAAAAAACTAGAACAGTTCTTTGCAATTTCCAGCCCGTTTTCTTGATATTTAGAAATGATAGGTTTATTGTTGTGTGTGTTTTTAACCATATCCTAGAATTGACCATATCACGAAATGGCCAACCATGGTTGAGTTAGAACTTTCATTGAACGAAGAAATATTTTAGGGAAAAACACTGCGATAGCTTAGGTGAAGACCAACACACTCTGATTTGTGATATACATACATGACAAACCAACAGAAATAGTCTTCGTGTTAGTTTGGCATGTATGTATATCACAAAAAAAAACATTAGTAAAAACTGAATAGAAATGCTTTTAAAAAGACATGTTTCATCAAATTCAACTCTTTTTGGCTATTTCATGAAATGTTCGGCCAGATCATGAAATGGTTAGCCATTTCATGAAATGATCAACTCTGTGATATGGCCAAGACATGTGCACCATCAAGCTTAAGCCCCTTGGGAAAAATATAAACGCGAAAATCCTCGTTACTAAATTACATTCAAATCACTTTTATGAGCTAAAGTTTTTGTTAAATTTACAGCGTGTTCATTCCTTACTGGGATATATTTTAAATATGTATAACATTGAGACTGTAGAACTTATTTACTAGCATTCTAATCCAGAATTGTTAAATTATTCATACAAAATAAATGAGCACGCAATGTAACAAAATCGTGTCGAAGTTACCTTACATACATAAACAAACAGACAATTGCATTACGTCTGTATATTTACAACCCAGGGGGTCAATTCTCATCCCGTTAGCAAATCTGCCGCATGTGCCTATAAGTCGCGTAACTAAATTCTAATAAAATTAGTCTGATGAATGAAACGAGCTTTATTCTGGCTCATATGCGACATTGAATTCTAACGTTTCAAGTGTAGTTAAATGGTAGAATATTCTGTGAATTCTATGTTCCGTTCGTATCGATTATAATATTATCTTAGGCGAGATTTAAAAATATTAAATTAACATACATATCAGAGCTCATACGTTGAAATTATGTTTATTTGTTATTATTTAATTAATTGTTACCATCATATTGGCTAATTTGATTATGATAAATAATTAACAGAATGAATGCTATTTAAAAACAGTACAACAGAACGTTAGCATTATTACTGACATTGACAAGTAGGTATAAATTTTCAGAGCTTTAAGTTGTTGTGTTCACAAAGTTTTTTAGTGAACTCCAGCGATAGCAATTTCCTCTAATACTTCTCCAATAAAAGCAGCGACAATCTCGTCCATGGATGACCTTGTTCAAAATAGCGGTTTCAGTAGGATAACTATTCCTTGTCTATGTTGTCTTACACTTCAATCAAACCATAATAGAGATACATAGGTACACCTACCAACCTAAAAGTCATGAAACAAAAAAGGCAAGCAAACTTCTATCTTGTTAACTTACAAGATAGAAGTTTGCTTGCCTTTTTTGTTTGCTAGTTTTAGTTGCCCTACTAACTAAAACTGCCTAAAACGACAGTTTTTATATGTCTTTATAAAAGTCGCATGCAAAGTACCATGCGACTAGAGTCAGACAGAATTCGTTAGACAATTTACGCATACGACTGTGTGTAAATAAGTAAATTTTGATTTCATATGACAAATAGCGAGTCAACTCATATTTTACGTCTACGCTTTCAATTCGCAAGAGCGAGTATTGGCTCCCAGAGGGATAACTATAGCTGGTCAAATTCGTACGTAGCACTCCCATGGTCTGTGGGCGAAAGATGCAGAGGCTGCGAGGGCGGGAAAGAAAAGCGCGGGCGTCGGGGCGCGTAGTAGGAACCCCGCATCTTTCGTTCCCCGCCGCCCGCGGACCATGGGAGTGCTACGTACGAATTTGACAAGCTATACAACGTCATGCCGATTCAGTTTGGGAACCGTCTTGGTAGTAGGTAAATGAAGCCCATTATGGCGCATTGGAATAAAAATGGTTGCCATGGTGATGTTATTGTTTTGAAAATAATCTGACTCGCTAAAGATTATGGTACCCCAGTTCTTAAAAATAATAGCTTAAATCCAACCTATTGACTATTCACCAAAGGTGTAGACACATTTGGAGGGGCTGTCAGTTGCGTTATTCTGAACAGCTTTTTCTAGGAATCCGACTTGATCAGAGCAACTTTATTTTTCACTCCTCAATACAAACTAGCTGGCCGCTCGGCCCAATATGTGTGGAGATGTCAAAAATAAAGTTGCTCTGTACAAATCGGTTTCTTAGTAAAAGTTGCTAAGAATCAGGTCTCGCGCAACTCCTTAAAATTTGACTACACCTTTTAACTTAATAATTTTGTTTGCGAAGCTCAGTGGTAATGGAATGATAGTGGAAGGGTGACGAAGAAGTTTGTGGTATTGAGCGCCAGTAGCAACATCTTCATCGACACCCCGTGCGATATTGTCTTATTGGAGTTGAAAAAAAAGGCCTTATTAGATAAGTAAACAAGTTTATTCTGTAATACAATTACAGGGTTTATAATAGTTTCATAAACTCATCATGTTTGATTTTAAAACATATATAGGAACTGCAGATTATGCCTATCAACAAATGACATTTCCGAGTGTGCGTTTTGTTACGCATAAAGCTACTCACGTGCAAATATCAAGGTTTTGATATTTGCACGTGAGTAGCGTTAAAATTAGTTTATTGAAGTAATGCTTCTTAGGGCACATTGTGAATTTGTGAATTTGTGTTGGAGGGTAAAACATATTTAACCTCTCATCAGTGGGTAATTCATAACACTGCCTTTTTTTTTATCGGCGGATTCAGCCATTCCCACAGACGAAGGGGGATTAGAAAGTGTTACGGACGAACAGTCAAAGGTTTTTTTTAAAATCTCATTGATTTTCGTTAATTTCATTTTTGTTAATAATAAAGTCATACTAAAGAACGTTAATAAGTCAAGGGAAATCTTAATAAATCGATAAACACATACATTATATTTTGTTACAAGCATTTCACGTCGTCAATTCCAAAATGCCCAAGATGGCGGGCGGGCGCAGTAAAGAGAACATAACTAACAAAACGTAAAATTGTTATCCCGTTTTTGCTTTGCATTTTAGTCGCCGGTGGTGTGTAATTAGTGGATTAAAATCACTCAACGATACAGTTGAACCGGTGCTTAGCTGTTTCTGGCGTAATCTGGATGAAATGGTACACATGTAGAATTATGAGGTACGTGTCTTGCAATTTCACGTAAAATAGTGAGTTTCACGCTTGGTTCTCACCCAGGAGATGCAGGTTTTTATCAGATGCTGGTCATGTACCAATGGAAACGTTAATCATCAAACCGACATTATCGGACGTTCCGTGTTTCAGATGACACCTTAAGCTATGTAGGTAATAATAATAATAATAATAACTTGGACACAATTTACACAAATTGATCTAGCCCTAAACTAGGATTAACTGTATCATGAGTACTATACAACGATACACATACTTATATAGATAAATTATACACGATACACATACTTATGTTTCTAGGTATAACGTTGGATTCCAAACTCCAATGGGGTCCACATATTGATAAGCTATCGAAAAGACTGAGCTCTGCAGCTTTTGCATGCAGGAAAATCCGTCACTTGACAGATTTAAAAACAGCCAGATTAGTTTATTTTAGTTATTTTCATAGTATTATGTCCTACGGTATTCTGCTCTGGGGCAGTGCTGCTGACATAAATACTATTTTTGTGCTGCAGAAGCGGGCTGTTCGTGCGATTTATAAAATGAATAATAGAGATTCTCTTAGAAATAAGTTTAAAGAAGTAAATATATTGACAGTCCATAGTCAATATATTTACGAGAATATTATGTATGTCCATAAGAACATTGTTAACTTTCGAAGAAACTGTGATATACATAACTTTAATACTAGAAACAAGGACAAACTTGCAGTGCCCACTACTCGGCTCCATAAAATAAAAAACTCGTTCAAGGGTAATTGTGTAAGATTTTACAATAAACTCCCAAGCACTTTGACAGATCTATCAATTAATAAGTTCAAGAAATACATCAAGCAAAGGCTTATTTCTAAAGCTTACTACAGTATTAAAGAGTAATAGACGATAAAAATGCTTGGGACTGAATTGTTCTAATTAATTGTGAGCATCCTCACTGCCAGAGTTTCTTTTACTGGACACTTGGAGGCCTTTTACACCTCCAAAGATTAATTTAATTATACAACTCTTGACTGTGGGGACCATTTACATCTCCTATCATCATTGTATTATTCACTAAAGAGACTATACATCTCTGTTATTTATATTTTAATTATTTTATTATGACATTTGAGACTCTTTACATCTCTCAGAAACAATAATTAAGTACTTTTTTTTTCTGATAATATGATACAAATAATAATACGAAATGTTCTGTAAAAAATGAAATGAAATAACATGTGAAAGTGCCCTTGTGGCCTATTTACAGAATAAACGTTTTGAGTTTTTTGAGTTTAAATATTATACTTAGATAGATAAACAACCATGTCTAGGGTAAAAACATCCGTTTTCATCAAACAAATATTTGCCTCCACCGGGACTCCAACCCGGGACCCTTGGCTTCGTAGGCAGGGTCACTGCCGACTCGGCCATTCCAAGGTCCCGGCTACTATCCCGGCAACTTGGTAGTAGTAGTCGTCGTAAAACCCCTCCATCAACCCGCACTGAGCCAGTGTGGTGGAGAATGGCTCAATCTAACTCGTATCCAGGTAAAGGACTGGTCCCCTCGCTGAAGACATTAATGGGCAACCTTAATTATTATACCTGTCACTCCAAGTAAAGTGTGTAGGGGTAATTTCCGATAGGTCAGTTTTGATGGGTCAGTTTTCACAAGCGATTGAAATTCCCAGCTGTCAAAATGACATGATATGGAATATCAATCCGTATCATGTCATTGTAAATAAATACGGAATTGGTATTTATTCACAAGCGATTGATATTCCTGGAAGTCAATTACATAATACAGACTTTGAAATAAAATACACCGTGATTGGCCGAACCAACTTTGCCCAACTTCAGCCAACAACGTTAACTCTGAATTAAGCTGTTGCGTTGATGCCATCTTGCGAGAATCGCTCAAGTTCGTGCGGGTCGGATGTTGGACTAAAGAGACAAGACAGGGCTAAAATGTAAAAAAACACAAATATTATTACAGGCTTCTTTTAGCTTAGTTTAGGTGGCAAGAACCCGCAATCAGGGCGTTTAATTGGTTGATGTAATTTAATTTAAGTGCTCGTAATATCCTTGTGTGTATTGCTTAACTTTAACGGAAATAAATGAATATGAATATGAATATTTTATCTGAACTTGGTTTCGAAACCAATGCGAAAATTGCGGATTTGACGTCTAACCAATTGCGCCACAGTCGACGATGATGGGCATGATATTTGAATCCTGACGATTTTTTATTCGCATGTGCAGGAATATTAATACACGCCTCTTGTATGGGGACTCCCTTCAATTTATAAAAATCTCTTGTAGTTGTTGCTGTAGAGGTAACAGAAAAACACATTCTTTGATAATGTTTACTCTACATCTACCGGTTAAGTACTGTAGTCTGAAGTTTTACGAACTGTCATCACATTAACATCAACTCTTTTGATCAGCGGAGCTAAATCGAATGAAAATTATTCTTCTGTTACGTATTGTATACAATTCACACATGAATAAAATTCTGTAATTTAGGCTTGTCACGAGCACGAATCTGTTTGTTTTGAACTGAGTCATTTACTTTTTCAGAATATTTATTGGAAAATCCTTTTTGTTTTGTCCAACCCCATCGTGTATAAGTATATCACTTCGAAACGCTGTTTTCAAACATATGAAAAGGGAATATATTATTTTGTTTTATTTCTACCGCCAGGATATAATCTAAACTTTCAATCAGCAGATCAAAGGAAACCTTTTAAAGGATTTAGTTCCTAAAATATTGGAAAAATAAACTGGAGTTTGTATTGGATGGATTTCACAAACAATTCGTTCGATGATGGGGCATTTCTCGGAAGTGGATATTGAACTCGATGCTTTTATGGCCGTAATTAACGCGAAATTGGCGGAGGCGACAGTGACAGATTTATGAGCACTGCGTGCGCCCATCTGGAAAGAGAAAGCTTGAATTGAATTGACCTAAGCACCACATCATCAAATTGATATTTAGATCGGGTTGAAAGTAATGAAATAAACTACTAAATTGGTGTAGGTGTAAACTACTAAAGAAACTATGTATGTAATAGAACGAATATAACTTATTGTTATATAGTATAGTTATATAGTATAGTTATATAGTATCATTAGCTAAAATAGGTTTAAAATTAAGGTAAAATTAAAATAATTGTTATAAAACCATACAACACGTTGTATTCTTAAAATGTGAGACAAAACATAGTTGTGTTCGTTAGTAGTTTAGACACTGCTCATTGTAGGAACTTAACACAAACTTTCTGTCGTACTTGTAGCTGGCCAGCTAATTGAAGACAAAGCTCTGTTCTAGATTTTTAAAAAGAAAAGAAAAATACATTATTTTTCTTTGTTTTGCCGCGTAATTTCCTGAAACGCCGATATTACCTATAAAACCTAACTTTTTTCATTAAAATATATTTTTGCGTTTTTCATGTTTTAAACCAATCAATATGAGAAAAAAGAAAAGTTGCAATTCGTCCCCTAGGAAGATTATTTTGAACTTTCATTAGAAAGGTTGGCCATACAGAAAAATAGCAAACCACTTGAAGTATTATAAGAACATGGTTATGAATGCTATAAAACATTTCAAGAAGTTAAACACGACCGAAAAAGTACCTAGAAAACTGAGACCAAAGAAAACAACTCTGCTGGTAGAATCTATGATGGTATTGTTGGCAAAAATAGATCCGTTCAAGGGATCAGAACTGATACTATTTGAGTTATTTGGTGCAGGAGGGTCGAAGGGTGTATTTGCAAGAACAATTAGGCGGAGACTTGGTCAGGCAATCTTGTACGGAAGAGTGTCTCAGAAGGTGCCACTTTTGAAAAAACAAAATGTTAAAGCATAAAGCAAGATTAGCTTTTGCTAATAAATTTTAACACTGAACTAAACGAGAGTGGAAACATGTGCTTTTTTCCAATGAAAAAAAAATAAGTTTAATTAATTTTGATGGAAAAGTAAATTTTAGATACCAAAGAAATCGATCCAAAGTATACCAAGAAAGTAGACAAACAGGGTGGCGGAAATAATAATATAATATATATTTATATAATAATAATAAATGTGGGGCTGTTTAATAGGACTTGGTGTTGGACCTGTCAGGAAAATAGAAGGCAAAATGGTAAAATTCCAGTAAAACAATATATTAGAAGTTTAGAACAAGCCATGCTGCCCTATGCCGAGAAACCTGTCCAACAGGATAATGATCCGAAACACATCTTAAAAGTAGTAAAGGATTTCTAACGGAACCAGCCCGTAATAGTTTGGCCCCCGTACAGTCTGGATTTATATCCAATAAAAAATTGTGGTACCAAATGAAGAAAACAGTGGCGACAAAGCGGACATCAAACTTAACGATTAACTTTACACAGTTTTTACAGAAGTATAGGAGCAATCTCCGGTTGAAGATTTTACAAAATTGATCACTTCCAAGCCTAAGAGATGTAGTGCTGTCATTTCTGCCAAAGTACATGCGTCCAAATATTGATATGTACCGGAATGATTTATTAATGTGTTAGGAATTTTTGTGGAATAAAGATAACTTCAACAATAACAATATTTTTTTTAAAATATTAATGGAGTTGCTTTAGTTATATGGCCATAACTTTGTTGAGTTTATATTGCTTGGAATTAGGATAAACCGAATAAAAGATTAAGAACAGACATGTTTTTTTGATAGTATTTCGTTATAACATTAAAGATACAAATACACAAAAATGTTTAATTCCGACTTCTAAGCTAAAAATAGCACCCAACCCAAAATCAAGCAGCGAATGCTTGATTTTGGGTTCTCTGGCGGAACAATTCTATTTCTAACTCTTTCGAAAAGGCTTTACGTACCTCGCTATGACCCTCGCCTTCGGCTCGTGCCGTTTACTTCTTGGTTCGGAAATATAAGCCTTTGCGAATTCGTGGGAAATATAGTACTATTTGTTCATCATTGTTTGTAACTAGTTTTATATTATTTACATTGTTTCAAATGATGGTTCTGTAGTATTAGAGTAGTATTGGGTGTATAAATATTAATAATATATAACATGTTAAATCTAAATTTAATCTAAACATATTTATGTAGAGTAGTGGACATATTTACAACTTAAATCAGTATCAGAATAATTATTTCATTATAATTTTATTTTATGACTCTAGGTATACTAATATTGCAATGCTACACCGCTTTATTTACAACTTAAATCAGTATCAGAATAATTATTTCATTATAGTTTTATTTTATGACTCTAGGAATACTAATATTGCAATGCTACACCGCTTCACAAACCGTGGGCTAAGACTTTCAGTAATAATGGGCTAAGACGAGAAAGAAACGGCAAGATAACTCAATGCTGCCCATTTACTTCGATGCGGATTTGTTGAGTAATCAGGTTCTTTGTCATTAAAGTATGCATTGATATCATAGTACATTTTATGTTTCAACCCTTTTGCTATCTCTGCTGGCCGGAAAAGAAAAAATAATGACACAACAAATAAGGGAAATTTTATGTTTTTTGCCCATAAATGCCCACAATAGAATCTACAGTACTCTAGGTGACGTCTGCCATAAAAGTTCCTTTTTAGGTTCTGTGCGTCCCAGCAGGTTAAGATTTTAGTAACCGTGTTATTGAAAAAATGTAAATCCAAAGTTTTTATAGGATTTGGTAATAGGTTAAATATTTTTATGGCAACATAGAAAATGCTATTGCTATTTAGCATGCATTTATGAGAAGGTTAAAATGTCTCATTTTTTGAAGTAGGGTTTGCAGCTTTCCGTTTTTTTTATGCCAGCGATGGCCCTAATACATTTTTTCTGATGCCTAAATATGTTTTCCCTATCAGGAGAATTTCCGAAAAAGATGATACCGTAAATATGGATAGAATACACATATCCGAAATATGCAGTAAAAGCTGCCTCTCTGGTCGCAATCTGCGTTAATCTCCTCAGAGGGTAAACAAAGCTGTTTATCTTACAGCACAGTTTCTCTATGTACAGTTTTTATCCGCAGTATTGGTTTAGGTGCAGTCCGAGGAGTTTTATTGTTTTTACTATTTCTAATGTAGATTAAACTATGATTGTTATCATAGTTTATGTTTATTTTCGTTGGGTTTGCTTGTGGTTTATGAAATTGCACGATTTCAGTTTTTTGTAGGCTATTTTTTTATTGTTATTCTGAAGATATTTGACAAGCCCGCTCAATATTGTTACGAGCGTGGGGGTTCGTATTTGATAGAAAAGCACGAATTAATCCACTAAATAAAACACTCACTTTATTACCCAAATTACGCACTTACGATTCACACGAACTGTACTTAAAATCCACTTATTAAAACACACACACTATTTCACTAATTATGCACTCACTATTCACACGAAGAGTCTTTCTCTACGATTATCCTTCTACTAGCACTCGATCGCAGTTAAAATGTAACTCACTCGCTGCTTGCTTGGTGATCTTCTCACACCCCTTCCAGGGTGCGGGATTGCGGTCCCGGGGCAATGGCCCCCTTCCGCGGAGTCTTACGCTGGCCGTGACTACGGCCAGGTCATTGGGTGGCTGAGGTGTTCGTCGGGTTGTGTGGCCTCAATCCAGGGGTGCTGCCGGCTCGGCAACCAGGTCTCGGGGTAGGTGGCGACGGTCAGGCGGGCGCGCGTGGTATGGCGCCAGGTCTCGCACTAGCGGGTGTTGACAGCCGTCCGCTCGTGCGAACATGTTCGTTACCAGCCTCTGGACGAACTTGTCCAGTGTCTCCAATCCTAGGTCCCTTGCGATCGTTGCGTTTCTCACGTAGCGAGGCGCGCCGACGATGGTACGCAAGGGGAGGTTTCCTTGGGCCCGGAGTCTCTTCTTGTTGGACTCCGAGCAGAGGGCGTACCATGCCGGCGAGGCATACGTGAGGCAGGACCTGATGTACGTTTTATAGATCCCGAGCTTCGACCGCAGGGGGAGGCCGGAGTCCAGGAGTGGACGAAGTTTTGCCCGTGCAGCCCGGACCTGGTTTACGACGTTGTCGACGTGGATCTTCATCGTGAGCCGGCGGTCTATGG
Source organism: Argyresthia goedartella (assembly GCA_949825045.1). Classification (NCBI taxonomy): domain Eukaryota; kingdom Metazoa; phylum Arthropoda; class Insecta; order Lepidoptera; family Argyresthiidae; genus Argyresthia; species Argyresthia goedartella. The sequence goes on from OX463823.1 coordinate 16,798,063, forward strand.
TGACCCCCAGATACTTCACTTGGTGCAGCCACCCAATGTCCTTCCCTTGTAGTTGGAGTGGTGGTGGCAGGTTGCTCTGGCCGGTGATCATCGCCTGCGTCTTCCCGACGTTGACGGAGAGCCTCCATTTGGCCAGCCATTTAGGCAGGGTGTCCAGCGTGCGTTGCATTTTGACGGCGGCGTGGGGTGCTTTGTAGTACGACGCATAGTATGCTGCGTCGTCAGCGAAGAGGGCCAGCTGTACACCAGGGCCAACTGGGATGTCATCCGTGTATCGGGAGTAGCAGGCGGGTGAAAGACAGGAACCTTGTGGGACGCCGGCTTCGATGGGGCGGGTTTCTGACACGGTGTCTTCCACCACCACTCTGTAGTGGCGACTCCGTAGGAACGAGGCCACGACTCGGGTGATTCGTCGTGGAGCTGGGGACGTCGACAACTTGTACAGCAACCTCTCGTGCCATACTCTGTCGAATGCCTTCTCCATGTCCAGGAGTACTGCGACGGTGTATTCTTTCTTATTCCGACAGACCGTCATGTCGTTCAGTACCCTGGTGAGCTGGAGCGTCGTCGAATGCTCTGGCCTGAAGCCGAACTGTTCCGGGCGAGCTTGGATGTGTGGCAGCAGTCTTCCTAGCAGCAGCTTCTCGAACACCTTTGACATGGTGCTCAGGAGGGTGATGGACCGATAGCTCTCGGGCTTCTTGATATTCTTGCCCGGCTTGGGGAGCATTATGACCAGGCCTTCCTTCCATGTGGTAGGGAAGTGCCCCGTGCGCATGATGCCGTTAAACAGGCGCGTCATAGCCGCCACAGTCGGTAGCGGCAAGTTGCGCAGCGCCATGTTGGTGATTCGGTCTGCGCCCGGGGCTTTCCTGGGCTTGGTGCGCCTGATCGTTCGCAGGACTTGGCCGGGCGAGAAGAAGATGGGGTCCACTTCAGGAGCTATCGGCGTCGCGAAGTAGTGCAGCAGGTGTTCCTCCACTGCTGCTACGTGTTCGGCGTCGTCGGTGGGGTTCGGCTTGAACTGCCTCTCCAGGCATTCGGCGAAAATTTCAGCTCGGTCTTTTGCTCTGAATCTCGGGAAGCCGTCGCTGCCCAGCAGCGGTCGAACAGGAGCCGGGGTGGCCGACAGCTGCCGGCATAAGCGATGCACGGAGGGGACGTGATCGCCTACGGACTCGATGTGGCGTTCCCAAGATTCTTCGGCGTGGTCGCAAGGCATCTTTTGGTGGTGGCCGTCATGGCGTTGAGGCGGGACTTCAGAGTTGGGCACCGGGTTTGTTGCCATAGCTTCCGGAGACGGCGCTGTTCGCAGATGAGTGCCTGAATCTTCGCCGGGAGGGGTTGGGGTTTCCTCCGGCTAGAGACGGTGTGCGAGGATGTGTCGAGCGCGTCCTGGATCTTGCTAGTCAACTCTGAAGTCAGTGCTTTGACGTCTTCTGGCTGTGTGGCTGTCCGGGTGGTGGGGTTTTCGGTGAGTGCGGCCGAGAAGGAAGCCCAGTTGTACCGTCGACGGGGCGCTGGTGGCGAGACTCTTGTTGGCAGATCCGCAAGGACGAGGAGAATGGGTCTGTGATCCGAGGGGAGGTCTGGCAGGACTTCCTGGCTTGGCTGGGTCCGGATTCCTTTGTAACTACGATGTCGATGATGTCCCCAGAACCGTCCGGGTTGTAGTGAGTCGGCTCATAGGGTCCGATGACATCGTAGTCGTGGCTCACGGAGTCGGCGAGGAGTGCGCGTCCGGCGGCGCACACTTTCGAGGAGTTCCAGTATGGGTGCTTGGCGTTGAGGTCTCCGGCGATGAGAGTCGGTTGCGGCGACTCCAGCAGTCCCCGGAGCTCCCTGGGATTGAGTCTCTCACCGGGGGGGTGATAGGCGGCATAGAGTCGCACAACTTTGCCGGCGACCTGTACTTCGACGCCAAGGACGTAGATTGTAGTGTGCTCTTCGAAGTCGATGGTTTGGTGGACGATACTCCTTTTAACCAGGATAGCCAGACCTCTGTAGGCAATCCCCTGCGGGGATCGCTCGTCCTTGCGGTAGGTAGTGTAGCCGGGGAGGGTGAGCTTCATCTTCACGGTGAGGTGGGTTTCGCTAACCAGCATGACGTCGACTCGGTACTCTCGCAGGAAGGTTTTCAGCAGCTGCTTCTTTCCTTTGAGTGACTGGGCGTTACAGTGCACAATCCTTAAGGAGTCAGCCAACAGGGCAGATGTTCGGCGATACTCCTTAGGTCTGCGGGATCTTGGAGTGCTTTGATGAGTGCTGCGACAAGATCCCTCGGCGGTTCGTTCTCCGGTGGAGGTGGTGGTGCTGCGGCTCCTTTCTCCTCAGCCGCTCTCGGCACTTCGTTCTTCTTTCCCCCCCGCTTCCGTTTGCGCTTGGGTAGGGGCGCGCCTGGCGCGGTGGCCGGGTTGGCCTCCGCCATGAGTGATGAGGGCGCCGACTCCTGCACAGTTACGGGGTTTGGGGGGGGGCGGCTGCGTCTTGGGGCCACCGGTGCGGGCCGCTGGACCGGCCTTCTTGTTTCGGCTCTCTTGCCGGAATACAGGGCACGACGTGTTGTTTGCCGTATGCGGGCCTCCGCAGTTGGCACACGTCGGCGGCATCTCTCTAGGCCGGTCGAAGTCCGCGGCGGGGTGCGGTCCTCCGCAACGCACGCAGGCCTGGGGGCGGTGGCAGTTGTGGCTGCAATGCCTAAACTTCTGGCATCGGTGGCATTGAGCTGGTCCTCTCTTCCCGCGCCACGCCTCGATCTTCACGCCGGGCATAAAAAGTAGCTCGTCTGTATCGTACAGACTGGCTGTTACACCCAGCGTCTTCTTCAGCTGCGCGTGGAAAATGCAGCCCGGTCTGCCCTTCCGTGCCCGAATCTTGTAGTGTTATGCTACTTACATGCTATTCTTGCTTCCTATCCCTTAGCTCCAGCTCCACCATCAGTCTTTTTTGTTTATCCTTCAGGGTACCTTGCTCTGTCATGCTTTCATGCTTTTCAGCTACATTCTTGCTGAGCTGCAGTCTGATATTGGGTATCACCTTTATTTTCATAGGACCCTGTAACGTTTTAAACCATAAGAATACGTTAACAAATCATTTTCGCTTTGCATTTTCATGCTATCAGCACTTCTAAATCGATAGCGAAGGGGCTTACCTTTGGCGCCCAACGTAAAAGTTCTTCTCCGCTCTTCACCTTTTCTACGCCTTGTCTCTTTCCCTTTGATTTGCTTTCTCTTTCACTCCTAAATCTTTATATATTCATCTTTTTCACATTTTCCAAATTCTAAAACAAAACTTCATCTAGTTTTTCAACTCATCTGGATTATATTTAGGCCTACATTTAATTTACATCACTTCATTTCACTTCCCTTCACTTCTATAACACTTGACTCTACACTTAACTATAACAATGGAAAGGGTTATTAAGTACGAATTCCTTTTCCAAATTCTAAAACAAAACTTCATCTAGTTTTTCAACTCATCTGGATTATATTTAGGCCTACATTTAACTTACATTACTTCACTTCACTTCACTTCACTTCTATAACACTTGACTCTACACTTAACTATAACAATGGAAAGGGTTATTAAGTACGAATTCCTTTTCCAAATTCTAAAACAAAACTTCATCTAGTTTTTCATCTCATCTGGATTATATTTAGGCCTACATTTAACTTACATTACTTCACTTCCCTTCACTTCACTTCACTTCACTTCTATAACACTTGACTCTACACTTAACTATAACAATGACTCCACCTTCAACTGCAAATGACTCTCCATCACTTGACCTTCCTGCTGATCCGACTGTCATTGAACCTCCTCTTGTTTCTCAAACTTCTGTCCTGAAGGTGATACGAATCTTTATATAAATTTTTTGCATGTAAGTAGCATAAATTTTCTTAACTTCTAACTGTTAATTTGTATATATGTATATTCTTCATTTCAGACACATCTCGTTGGTGATGTGGCTGATCTCTGGCTTCGAGCTCTACCGCTCTGTTGTATATATGTATATTCTTCATTTCAGACACATCTCGTTGGCGATGTGGCTGATCTCTGGCTTCGAGCTCTACCGCTCTGGCCGTTTTAATCTTAAGGCAAAGCGACTAAAGCTACCTTAGGATTAATTTGTTTCTCTTTACCTCTACTTAATTATTTTTTTCCACGCAGGAGTGGATGACAACTCCTTAAGTAAGCCTGAATGTCCTTTTGAAAACACACTTTTAGAGTGGTAGTCATTGAATGTGAACTCCACCCTTACCTGAATGAAGATGAGGAATGTGAGAGATGGTATATCTGATTTTGCCTGGTGATGTTTGTTTCTGCAAAGCTGTGTTTTTCTGGTTTATTTTTGTACTTATCAAAATTTTTGCTGAGTCAAAAAATTTTCCAGGGTCGGGGGGGAAATGTAGTGTTATGCTACTTACATGCTATTCTTGCTTCCTATCCCTTAGCTCCAGCTCCACCATCAGTCTTTATTGTTTGTCCTTCAGGGTACCTTGCTCTGTCATGCTTTCATGCTTTTCAGCTATATTCTTGCTGAGCTGCATAGTCTGATATTGGGTATCACCTTTATTTTCATAGGACCCTGTAACGTTTTAAACCATAAGAATACATTAACAAATCATTTTCTATTTGCATTTTCATGCTATCAGCACTTCTAAATCGATAGCGAAGTGGCTTACCTTTGGTGACCTTGTATTTGGCTTTCTCCGAAACTCTGCAATCTCGGGCTTCGTGCGCGCTGGTGCGCTACCCTTTTTCCTTTCGCTGTTATGTAATTTACTTCATGGTTTTATTGTTGTTTTTTTTTTTTTATTTATTTTTTTATTTTCTTTATTTGGGACATCAACAGCACAATACACATACATTTATACAAAAAACAAAATACAGTAAACAAGGCCAATGACAGATGTCCACAGAAGAGCAGTTAACATAATTAAAATAGGAGCTGACGACGTTATGCTTAAAATTTGTGTGTGTATGGTGAGTGGTTGTGAGGGTGTATGTGAGGGTGTATATGTGTGTGTGAGGGTGTATATTTGTGTGTGAGGGTGTGTTTGTGCTTGAAAGGAAAATTAATTTAAGTTGGGGAGCAGTAGTAAAGGAATTATATGCTTAATTATTAAGTACCTTCATTATGCGGTTTTTGAATGCATTTCTAGTGCAATCAAATGGGTCAACACAGCTAAATCGTTTATTATATAAATTCATTATGCGGATAATAGGGGAGTTCTGGGCATAGTTGGTATGTACACGAGGTGTGTGAAATAGAAGATTTGCAGAATGGCGCGTGCGTGTGGTAGAAGTGCGGTAGCCGACCAGTTCAACAAGATTGGGACTATCGATACGGCCGCTCAGGATATCATGTAGGACAGACATATCAAGTGCTATTCGACGGTCTTCAAGATTCATTATATGGTGATGAGTGCACGATGAATAGTAGTCTTGTCCTCTACGTTTGGCACGATAATCTAAAAATCTTACAAAAGACTTTTGAATGCGCTCTATTCGTTCCTTGTGCGTAATATATTGAGGACACCAGACAACGCTGGCGTATTCCAAAATACTGCGCACGTAGGCGAAGTAAAGTACCTTAAAGCATGTAATGTCACTAAACGCAGCACATGTTCGATAGATAAATCCCAAGTTTCTGAAAGCGCGGTTAGTGATGTCGTCAATGTGTTGGTCAAATGATAATTTTGCGTCAAGAGTGACGCCCAAGTCACGAACAGTATTCACGCGTGCGATAATCTGATCCTTAAAAGCATACGAATGTACAATTGGTTTTGGACTACGAGTAAAAGAGATCTGAAGGCACTTGGAAATATTTACCTTAATTCGATTGGTTACATAGTACTCGGAAAGCCGGTTCAAATCTTCCTGCATTCCAATACAATCAATCGCATTACGTATTCCAGTAAAGATCTTTTTGTCGTCTGCATATATTATGAATTTACAATTATGGAATACTGTGTATATGTCGTAAAGGTATGCGTTGTAGAATAGAGGACCCAAATGTGATCCCTGGGGTACCCCAGAGGGGACGTTGACATAGTCAGATCTGAAGCCACCCAGTACTACCGCTTGGCATCTATTGGTTACATAGGATGTCACCCACCTATAAATGTCTCCACGCAGACCCAATCTATGGAGCTTACGGAGCAGTATGACGTGGTCCACACGATCGAACGCCTTTTCAAAATCCGTGTAAACCACGTCAACCTGCACCCCTTTGTCCATTGAGCGGAGAACGTGATTGACAAACTCTGCAAGATTCGACACGGTGGAACGGCCTTTCAGGAAGCCATGTTGTTGCGGTGGAATTCCCCTTGTTAATGTACCGTATATATTGTCATAAATAAATTTTTTCAAAAATCTTTCCGAATATGTTCAAAATTGAGATTGGGCGATAGTTCGGAATTTGTAATTTAGAACCCTTTTTATGTATGGGTACCACAAGGGCTTCTTTCCATTTTGTCGGGAATGTACCGTTAGTAAGGGACATGTTAAATAAAATATTAAGCGGTGTGGACAGGCTCTTGGCGCATTTAAAAATAAAATATGGGGGAATCCCGTCACTCCCAGCTCCACCATTAGGATCCAAGGATGCCAAGTATTTTTCAACAGAATCTGCTGAGAGTTCCAATGTACTGACAACACTACCATCGTCACAGCAAGGTGGGTTCAACTCTAAATGATCGTATTCAGGTGCGGGTTCGACAAATACTGATGCAAAAAATTGGTTAAACCCAGCAGTGATATCTTCGCCCTTTTCAAAACTGCTATCCTTGTATTCAAATTTCTTCGGGTAGGCTGAACAACCACGACGTGCTCTGACATAGGACCAGAGTTGTTTAGGATCGGACTTAATATTTTCTTGCATTGATGTGATATACTTATTGTAACATTGATCAAGAATGAATTTATGGCGACTCCGGAGCAATGAAAAATCGTCGTAGTCGCGGGGATTTCCATACCGCTTCCATTTAGAATGAGCTCTACTTTTCTCTTGTATAATTTTGATCAGTGGTGTGCTATACCAAACTGGATAGCTACACTTTTTACGACGGGTGTCCAGAGGTATACATTTAGTTATATTATCATTAAGAATGTCGTAAAAAGTTAATATTGCATTGTCCAAGTCTGGTGCGCAAATGAGTTTATCCCAGTCAGTCCCCGAGAGTATCTTATTTAATTCCTCATAATTACCCTTACGAAACCTATATTTAGTTTGTTTTGATTCTTCCAATGGTGCTGCAAATATATCCTTTGTAGTGATTTCGAGTGGTGGGTGGAATTTGTCAATTTTGCTTAGTGGATGTAGTGACATTCTGACATCCGCTGCAAAATTTGATACAATGAGATCTAAAATGTTGTCACTAGAATTTTTGAAAAAGTTTAATTGTTGCAGATTCCATGCAGAAAAGGTTTCCAATATACTGGCACTTGCAGCCTGAATCTCCACTGACCCTTGGTGAAGTTGCGTGGTGTGGCCGTCGGGGCACCACGAAATATTAGGCATATTAAAGTCACCTCTTATTATGAAGTGTGCGTTGGGAGATTCTGAGAGAGCCCTAATTAAAAGCGAGTCGATGTGACGTAAATCATTTGCTAATGTCTTAGAAGAACGCGTGTCGGGTGGAGCATATATAGAACACAGGTGTAGGTCATATTTTGTCGCTGAGGGATCAACATTACCGGAGTGCATTCGCAGTCCGTTGGCCGGAATAGTGACCCAGAGACATTCTATGCCAGCCTGTGACCACTCGAGGCGAGCTCTTGCCTCCAGCGTGCGACGGATCAAGACCATAACGCCACCACCGTCCCGCTTACCACGGAGACTGCGGTCTCTATCCAGTCTGAAAACGTCATGTCTACTGTCGCATATCTCTGTGTCTAAAATGCTCTCGATCAGCCAGGTTTCAGTAATGGAAATGATATCATAGTCTTCGCTCAAAATGTTACGATAAAGGTGGTGTAATTTAGATCTTAGTCCACGAGTGTTCTGGTAATAAATAGTAAGTTTAGAATCGAATAGAAAGAAGGAAGGATAGAACAAAGACAATAGTAATAACGGAGTTTAGTAATAGTTGGGCGTACTTGTTGACTTGGTTGTATAAATGGAAGGGAAATAAGGTGGTTATTTGTGTTTGTGTGTATGTGTGTGTGTATGTATGAGGAGTAGTGATTGTGTGTGTATCAATGAACTAAGAGTGCAGTAGTAAGTTACAATGGAGTTATCATAAGCGATTTGGTAACCAACAGATAAATAACTAATTATACAATTTTGGCAAAATCCTTAGAGCTTCTAATATGTAACTGAGGACAATTTATAGCTTTACGGACGTAAATGTTACAGTGTTTTACCCACACGTAAGTGTAATTTTGTTCGTTGCATACGGCTTTACAGTCCTTTAGTAATTTCTTATTAAGCGGTGTTAGATGGTCATGGACATAAAGTTTTTTGGAGTTTCCAATAAACCCTAGGTCCGAAGTGTAGACACCTTTAGTTTTGCGCAGACCTGACATTATCTCGTCCTTGTGCAATCGTTGTCTCAGTTTGACTATGATGTTTTTTGGGCGGCCAGGAACCGCCTTTACCGGCTGCACGCGATGGGCGAACTCTATGTCGCACGACTGAAGTGTGACTCCGGCGTGGCTTGCGATTTGAATCGGGATTGACTCGTTATTCGTTTCCGGTACTCCCGAGATTTCCAAGTTGTTCATACGTAGCCATTGTTGGTTCGCGCCGAATTCATTCTCAAGCTCAATAATTCGCTCCTGAGTTGCCTGTAGATTCTTTTCGAGCTCACAGATCCTGCTACACTGAGATTCTACTTCAGCTAATCTACCATCCAATTCAGAAGTGAGACTTTCCACATGAGTAGCTATTTCTGCTTTTAGCATCTCGCGAATTTCTTTTTTCAGCGACTCATTGCCTTTCAAAATTAAGAGTTCAAGGCGTTTCTCTAAGTCAGAGAGAAAATTTCCACTTGTCGCGGTTTTTGAAGAGATCGGTACACGGTGACTCTCGGTGTGAGGTAGAGGTGCGGCGGTAAGTGGCGCATTGGTGACGTCAGCTGCAACTGTAATTAAATTGGCCGGTTCAGTTGTGCTCGGATTGTCGTCTGTAACCAGGGGCGCGGTGACGGCAGAGCCAGCGGCATTAGCAACTGAGATGGTGGAGGCGGCGGCGGTGGCGGCAGCGGCGTTGGCGGTGGCGGTGGTGGTGGCGGCGGCGGTGGTGGCGGTGGCGGTGGCAGCGGTGGCTATGGCAGTGGCGGCTGTGACGGCAGTGGTGGTGGTAGTGGTTGCTGTGGCAGTGGGGGGTGTGGCGGCGGTGGCGGTGGCGTCAGTGGGGGTGACGGCATTAACGGTGCTGGCAGTGGTGGAAGCTAGGGATACGCTGTTCTTGCGAAGATTGCCGTCGGCACTCCGTAGTGGGGTTTTCGAGCGTACCTCAGCTTTGCATGATACGCATTTAGTCATTTTGCGTTCTTCTATGGTCAGCTTTCTGAACTCTTCCGGTTTTAGGGCCTGTTCACAAAACTGCGATGCGACGCGATGCGATGCGACGCGATGCGCAAGTTGAATGAAGAATGCATATAGGGAGCTCGTAATGTTTTACGATGCGACGTCGCATCGCAGTTTTGTGTACAAGCCCTTAAATTGAGACATTGGTAGTGGTAAGCTCGTGGGCATGACAAACAGCCCATCGTATCAGCTGCGCCGATAAATTTGCCGCATGCATCGCACTTCGCCGGCATACTTGTGAGAGGTATGCAAAATAAAATAAGAAACAAAAAATGAAAATTAAAAATACAATGTTTTGTGGAGCCGAGATTTGAACCGGTGACTCTACGCGTACGAAGCAGGAGTCGTTACTTCTGATCCACGGCGCTCCGATGGTGAGAGCACAAATATCTCGAAGGTGTTGATCCTGTTGATAGCGGTTGGTTAGTAACAGCGCTTGGCCTTGCAGCGCAGAGCCGTCGAGTCAAGATAACCGGTCCTTAACTGTTGGCACTGTACACTTTGAAACCATATGGTCACTTTTGTTGATGTTTGGCACTTTAAAACGCAAAATCACTTGACAATTTTTGAAGTAACAGAATCTAGATTAAATCAGCTTTAATTTAGTGTTAGAAAAATGACACAAACAGCGGTTTTATGTACTGAATATGAATTTAGAAGTACGAGCGTACAGCAATACGTCTATCTCCTACGTCGGTTGGTCCGAGTCGTGTTTATCGTATTACGAGCCTGAAACTAAACTTTGACATTGGTGGAGGTTTTTGTTTATCTGGTTGTCATGGCAATGCCCATTCAAACTCGTTAGCGGTCTGATATGTTTGCTGCAATACTTTCACAAAAATACTTTTTCTCTCTTGGCCACTCACAAAAATTACGTTTAATTTAAATAATTTTTAGAACTCTCCAAAAAGGGTATAAAAGCGGAACATTTCTGAAATTCTGGAGTCTCACGTCAGCTTCTGAACTAGAAGTACCACTTAAAGGCCTTATCCCGGGGTCGCACTACCCCGGGATCCTGCGAGCCTTCAAACTCCCTCAAACCTTCAAATAATCCTTCAAACAATGGGATTCTGCGAGCCTTCAAACTCCCTCAAACCTTCAAACAATCCTTCAAACAACGGGATCCTGCGAGCCACTCCTACAACGGGATCCTGCGAGCCGTAACTACAAATACGCCCGCTACCGTTCCACTCCTACAACGGGATCCTGCGAGCTGTAACTACAAATACGCCCGCTACCTACATCGACCCTGCGAGCCACTCCTACAACGGGATCCTGCGAGCCGTAACTACAAATACGCCCGCTACCGTTCCACTCCTACAACGGGATCCTGCGAGCCGTAACTACAAATACGCCCGCTACCGTACATCTACAACAACAAATACACCTGCATCCTGGTCATTAACCCTACCAGTCTCCTATTCTTCGTGTCCTCCGCTTCTTTTTTTACTTAACCTGTGTTTTATACAAAACCTGTTCTCATCTCATCCATCCAGCATCGTATCATTTTTTTATCGTCCTCACTGTAAATAACTAATAAACTGTTACTACTAAAGTTTATTCTGGTCGTTTTCTGTTAGGTTCTGGTTAGGTTCGTATCCTCACACGACAATCTGTTTGACAAAGCTGGCCTCGTAGCCGCGCTCTGCCAGCGCGGAAGTGATCTCCGCGGGCTCAGTGTTTGCCGGCAGCCCCCGGATGGCAATATTCAGGCTCCTTTCGGCGGGAAGCGAGTAGGAGTACCAGTGCACCCCTGTGGTCTTCTCCAACGTCGAGAGGTACGACTGGACGCACCGGTATTCCTCGTCATCTGCAGGCGAAAATCGCACACCCTTTTGGTAGGGGCGCGCGTTCGGGACCCTCTTCAGCCGCTGCTGGATTTCGCGGAAGTGGTGGACCCAGTTCAGGAGGGTCTCCACCACTATAGGCGGGTAGCGCGGCTTGGAGGGCGGTTTCGTGACGGCCACGCCCGTAGCGGGGGCACCGGGTGGCGGCGGGGCGCCTGCGGTAGGCGACGCGGCAGGGGGCGCACTAGCGGGCACAGCGGGGGGTGAGGCGGGCGGCGGGCGGCGGGTGACGGCGGGCGGCGCGGCAGGGGGCGCGCCAGCGGGCGCGACGAGTTTCGCGACTGGGGGCGCGGGCGCGGCCTGCACTCCGTGTGTGTTTCCTCGCGTTCGCGGCGGACTGATTCGCGACGGTCGCCAGCGCGGTGGGCACGGGCGCGTACGCGGACGCGGCCGCCGCGTACAAAGCGGCCAGCGGCTCCGGCGATAGCCGCGGCATGTCGAGGCCTCGGGGCTGCGGGGGAGTCGGTGACGGTGAGGGCTCAAGCAGCGCTCGCTTCGCGGCTTCCTGCTGCAAGTCGTCCGAGGGTCGTCGTTTGCCCCCACGGGTCGGCGGCAGAATGAGTGGCTGCGAGCGGGCCTGCTCCAGCAGCCCGGCGTCCAATAGTTCGTCGCCGATGCTTGCTGGCTGGCAGCCTTCCATGGCTGCGCGGCGCTCGACGAGGTAGGCCTCCATGGCCCGCAGAAGTCCCGCCGAAAACAGTTTGGCGTCACGGGCACGAATTAAATACAATTCGTCCAGCGTGAGCTCTGCTCTCGGCGAGACTGGTCGCGGGACGATCGGCGACCCGTATTCTGTCGAGGTCGACAAAATCAGGGGCCGCTCGAGGGAGGCCGATCTGAAGCGGTGGCGGGGGATGGTGCGCCTCGGGGTTTCGCCCAGTGGAGGGCTCCCGTCCGGCGCAGCGTAGCCCTGAGAAGAGCTGTGGAACTCATCCATAGCGCTGGTTGGCTATGGATGAGCTGGCACGGGAAGGGGTTCCGATCTGGCACGACCTTAGGCCGAAGCCAACGTCCGTCCGCCCCCGAAGGTTTTCCCCTCCGTGCAGTTCGCGACGCGGTTGTAGCGCGAACGCGACGCGCACGGGCGCGTGTTGACGCGGGCGTTTCGCAATGAAACGCCGCGCAAGCAGCTGAGTGGAGCGTTGCAGTAGGTCCGTATGCGCGGATGATCGCGGCTCAACTCCTATCGCGGCTCAACTCCTATATCACTCGCGCCGGCCGTCGGCGCCCTTTATATCCCGCGGAGCCGCTCTGGAGACATTGTCCACACATATCGCGAATATTCTAGTAAGGACCAGCGTGAGGGCCGAGAACATTCGAGACCATATGTCTCTCTCTAATGGTGCACTCTCTGTCACTCCCTTCTCGAATGTTCCGAGTACAGCTATCTCTTGCTAGTAGTCCTATCTCTGTCACACACTTCTCGAATGTTCCGAGTATAGCTATCTCTTTCTAGTAGTGATATCTCTGTCACACACTTCTCGAATGTTCCGAGTATAGCTATTTCTTTCTAGTAGTGCTATCTCTGTTACTCCTACCGGATATTTCGCCATATAACAATTTGTGCTTCAGAGGCCCATAAGGGTTCCTGAAAACGCCTGAAAACGGGTTTTCAGGTTATGGCGTCATCTGATAGAGGCTGCCCTGAAACGGACTGAAAACATGTTTCAGGCGCCTGAAAACGACGGCAACTTGGGTGAAATTTCGATCTTTAGATATTTGTATATATGTGTGATATATGTATGAGCAACTTCTGAAACAGCCTGAAATGACTTTTCAGCCTGCTGAAAACGCCTCTAAAGCACTGAAATTGACGTTCAAAGTTTTTGACCTAACCTACCGGTGTAACAATATATTTTTTATATCTAGTTGGAAGATTAGTGGCTTTGTATATTTTATAATAACGGAACAGTCATCCGCAAACAAAACTGTAGGTTGTGGAACACTTTCTGGTAGGTCATTTATATAGACTAGGAACAGGAGAGGCGCCAAAATACTTCCCTGTGGTACTCCGTATTATACAGCCTTAGTGTCGGACGCATGGTTTTGTTCTGTTCCCGTTTTATCTGTACAATTATAATGCAAAACTGTTTTCTTTTTGCTAAGTATGAATTTAATAAATTTTGTGTTTGATCCTGTTACCAAAACATTAGAGTTTTTCCAGCAATAGTTTGTGGCCAAGATCCTAGATCCTAGATCGAAGATCCTATAATACTCTGATAAAAATGTGGAGAAGAATAGCTTAGTTATTTTAATATGCATTCAGTGTCTGTAATAATAATAATTTATTTGCTTCAGGCTACCCTAAACCCATATAAATTATTTGACCACCACTGTATATGGAATAGGCGTACAGTGCCCGGCAGTAAATAATGCACATAGTATAGTAGCGTTACCTCTGTCACTGTCGCATACGTCAGTAAGTGCTTCGTGCGACAGAGATGAAGCTACTACATATAATATTAGGTCCTTACATATGAAATTGGCGTTTTGCATGGGAGGAACATAAAGTAGTTTTTTTAAATATAATATATTTATTTAATCAAAGTATATACCTTTGCTATCTATACACTTTTGCCATCTCATAGGTAGTTCTTCGATCCCTTTACAAAAAAAAAACATTCGAACGGGAATCAATAAAATCTTTGAAGGTGGTTTGGACTGCCCCATCGGAGTTGAATTTTTTCCCTTTCAAGAAGTTATCCAAATTTCGAAAAAAATGGTAATCTGTTGGATCAAGGTCCGGAGAGTACGGTGGATGTCTTAGACATTCTAATTGAAGCTCCTCTAATATGGTAGCCGTCTGTTGTGAAGTGTGTGGTCTAGCGTTATCATGAAGCAGCAGTGGCCTAGAGTGATTGACCAGCCTCGGTTGTTTAGCAGCTAGCTTTTCCATCACGATCAGCAGTTGCTGACAATAGACATCTGCCGTAATCGTCTGGCTAGATTTAAGAAAGCTGTAGTGAACGACACCAGCACTAGTCTACCAAACGCTCACAAGTAACTTTTTTGTAGTCAATTTTCGCTTGGAGCATGGTGCGGCTGGTTTGGCAGGGTTCAGCCATTGCGATGAGCGCTTTCGATTATCGTACAGGATCTACTTTTCATCACAGGTAATTATTCGATTTAAAATCCTTTCATTATTGTGCCGGGTGAGTAATGCAACGCAGCAGTCAACGCGCGTTTGTTGATTTGCTTCACTCAGTTCGTGAGGTACCCACCTTTCAAGCTTTTTCACCTTCCCGATTTGCTTCAAGTGGATTAAAACAGTTTTATCACTAACACCGCTATCAGCTAACTCGGATGTGGTTTGCGATGGATCCGCTTCCACAATAGCCTTCAATTCTTCATTATCAACTTTGGTCTCCGGCCGTCCACGGGGCTTGTTCTGCAGGTCGAAATTTCCAGAACGAAAACGTTGGAACCAAAAACGCACTGTGTTTTCGACTGCGACACTGTCGCCATACACATCATTAATCCTTCGAGCCGTTTCTGCAGCACTGGTGCCACGGTATAACTCATACTCGTATATAACGCAATATTTCACGTTTTCCATTTTGTAAGCTGAGTGACGCAAGAAAAAAACAATTGAGGAAAAAACAAATGAATTATAATTTTAGAAACACAAATACATGAGTAAATAGCTGTATAAATTAGAATTTGGAATTCTTAACCATAGAGGAGATATTTGAGGTCAAAGTGACCAGTACGGCGAAACGCCAATTTCATATGTAAGGACCTAATATACTATGTGCATTATTAACTGCCAGGCACTATAACTGTGTATAAATGTGTACATTAAATTATAATTAACTCATTGTATACTTAGATTATTTGTATACAACCAATAATTAACACAGCAGTACGCCTTAACAAAGGTTCTAGTATTATCTTTTAAATACTTTCTTTAACCCCTTAAGACCTGGTGACGCCACTGTGGTGCCACTGTGCCGTTATAGGTATATTTAATTTTTAAATGGCACGAGGTTCAAAATTGCGATGCCTCATAACGATGTCCAGGTCTCGAAAGGTTACGTTTACTAATATGGCCCTCCCTTTGTCAACAGATTCAGCGTCAGTTGTCGTCCACGTGGTCAGTGGGGAGCGTCCAGCGGCGATGCAGAGCTACACATCCAAAGCGTCGCCGTCTCTACCTCTCATACTCATCCTCTTCGCAGCTCTGACGCGTACGAAACAATCAGTCAAACTGTTCCTAACTTACGTATCGATACCAGTCGTGGCGTACTTCGCAGGCACTGCTAATTTATTCGTGATAGTTCCATTGGTGAGATGACCAGAAATATAAGTTCTCTCGTAGTAAGCATGGAATGCTGTTTACTGTGTTAGTGTAATTATAATAAAACGAATTAATTAAGTAAAGTAAGGTTACAATAAGTATAAGGTCGGGATCGAAATGTAAACCGACTATGTATTTTTTTTGTTTTCAGAATTTTACGTATGTTTGTGACATAGCTGAAGAGTAATCGAGTCTTGTCCTATTCTGAGAACAAGGGTCAGTTCGACTTAAGATAACAACATGTCTAAATATAAGCTGCTAAATACTAAAACTGTGTTCCATCTGCATTTCCGATGATTTTCAAGTTATCATACTCTATTATTGCCATAATTGACTGATTTATAATACTAAAGATATGGCACAAATCATGTCGTGTGTCACAAAATTGATTGAATGTTATATTGCCTAGCAGCTTATTATCAGAACAGTTGTACTTATAGCTAGGTATAGAAGTGAAGGTGTTATTGGAATGTGGACCATACTGCAACTGGAAAAAGGACGATGGTGAAGTAGCAAAGCAGGAGCACACTGAAACAATTTTTTTAGGTGATTTTAGAGGTACTATTTGATTATAGTTTACCACTACGTACAGTTATAATTTACTACATAACATGTCACTCTGTAAGCCCTATTCAAAAGGTCTCTAAGGTCTTTATAAACTTGAAAACTAAAGAAAATAGTTGTTTTCCGTGAGATATGTAAGTTCAAATGTCTTTTTTAGATTGCAAGGATTTATTGGCATGAATCAAGGACACAACATTACTTAATTGTAACCTTTAGCAGGGTTCAGTAACTCTTAACATATTCCGATCATTTTTAAAATGACGTTTTACCAATCGCCATTTAATTCTCAATAAATATGTCGTAGCTATATTGTAGAATTTGATTTGATTATTTCATGAAATAGCCAACCATGGATTGACTATGTCATGAAATGGTTGGCCATTTCATGAAATGATCAGAAAGGATTGAATTTCACGAAAACATATATTTTAAAAGCATTCACGTATTCAGTAAGACGTGGTGTTTTTTTGTGTTATACATGTCGACCTAACACGAAAACTATTCGGTGGCTTCGCTGCGCTCGAAGCCGCCCCCCTTTAGGCTTGACCAAAGCTACCGCAGTGTTTTGCTCTAAAACATTCTTCGTTCAACGGAAGTTCTAATTCAACCCTGGTTGGCAATATTATGATACAGCCAATTCTACAATATTGTTACGACTTCCACTACTTAATGGCAGCTCATGTGAAATTTTCGCGGTCTGATTGGTCAAACGTCATTTTGAAGTTGACAGGCATCCTTCAAAACATATATTTGAACGCGATGAGAATTGATAACTTGAGATCCAGAAAGAGCTACAAACAAATTCGCCTGTGGGTAGATTAAAAAAATTCTTGAAATTTTGAACCTTATTGCTTGGTAATAAAACCTATGAAAAATAATTAATCATCTGTTGATGGCCCACAGCTGAGTGGATAATAGTACTCATTGATTCGTGGATATGTCGTAGCCATTATAGATCATTTCATGAAATGGCAAACTATTTCATGATCTGGCCGACCATTTCATAAAATTATTAGAAAGGGTTGAATTTGATTAAACATGTCTTTTTAAAAGCATTTTTATTCAGTAATATGTGTTATATATGTGTTTTGTGATATACATGTCGAACTTACACGAAGACTATTTGGGGGCTTCGCTGCGCTCGCCCCCTTTAGTCTTCACCTAGACTAACGCAGTGATTTTCCCTTAAAGATTTCTTAGTTCAATGAAAGTTCTAACTCAACCATGGTTGGCTAGTTGCCAATTAGTCCTTGTCAATGTGGATACTATTAATGTAATTTGAAATATGACATCTAAGATCTGTGCATATATAGATTACAGATATAACGTTAAAGACTTTACCTTAACATTGCGAGATCAGAACGATTTCATTAGCGTCGGAAATGTGAAATATCATTAGTTCCATTTGTAAATATTTTGTTAATAAAAATTGTATCTATGATAGTACATACAAATGGTCTTTAATTTCCGAACGTAATGTAATGTGAATATAAGGTATAATCCCCAGCTTTCATGTTTCACTCTGATTATTTTAGCTGTGAAATATTTTTTTAATAGCCAGGGAACATAATTAATTTTATTCATAATTAATTTCATTCATAATTAACTTCATTCATAATTAATTTCATTCATAATTTCTTTGTTGCACGCAAATCGTATAAAAAACAAAAGTTACATAAGAATAGTTACAAAGACGCGCTTATCCCTAATAAGAGATCTCTTCCGGTATACCAGGTAAAGGTGGGAAAGGTTATTTGCTGAGCAGGGGTAGACCTATGTAACGAAACATAACGACAATATAACGAAATAAACGAGTATATACATACATATAAGTAAAGTTTTTTTTATAAATAAGTACTGGAATTTTAAACTAAATACTACTACTATATTATACACTAATAAATACTTATATGTTTACTTCCAATAATTCTAAACAGAGGCAATGCTTATTGACACGTCTTTTAAATACATTCAGAGTAGTACTGTTTGTTACTGATGGTGCAGGGGAGTGCATTCCACAACCGAATGGCCCGGGGTCTAAACCCATGCTCATAGGGCGCGTTGTTATGTTGTGGACTTGTGAGCATTGAAACTGCGTGAGTTCTCCGAGGTCTACTGGAAGAAAAACAATAAAATATGTCTCGCAGGAAGGAAATTGATGATGTGTGAATCCCGGCGAAGACGGATCTGCAGCCATTTAAACTCTTTGTGATGTTATGATACATGGTCGTATTTGCGCAGCCCGAAAATAAACCGAAACCCGAGATTTTGAAGTCGTTCGAGTTTGTTCAGTGGTTCTTCGTTAGCACTGACCCAGCAGACATCAGCATTATCGATGAGAGGTATAAGGAGAGACGGAGCGAGAGTGATTTTAATCTGTTGAGGCAATAAATATTGAATTCTCCAGAGAGAGTGAAAAGTAGCAAATACTCGACGACTGACCTCATTAATATGCGATGACCAGGACAGCTGGTTATCGAAGACAATATCCAGGCTTTAACTTTATCGCTATATAGGATTGTGGTACCTATAAAAGTGACAAATGGAATGGGATGTTACTGCAACAAGTTTGGAGAATGTCTGGTACCTATAATCATGACCTGGGACTTGCTCGGGTTGATCAGGAGTCCGAAGGTTGAAGCCCATCTTCTTATACCCTCAATATCAGCATTGAGGCAACAACAGAGTTCCATTAGCGGGATTCAGTAACTCGTGTCATATTCCGATCACTATTAAAATGACGTTTCACCAATCGCCAATTAATTCTCAATATATATGTCGTAGCTATATAGTATAATTAAACTATTTCGAAATAGCCAACCATGGATTGACTATAATCATGCAATCGCCAACCATTTCCTGATATAGTCAATTATTTCATGAAATGATCAGAAAGGGTTGAATTTCACGAAAACGTGTCTTTTTAAAAGCATTTTTGTACAACGTGGTGTTTTTTGTGTTATACTTGTCGATCTAACACGAAGACTATTCGAGGGCTTCGCTGCGTTTGAAGCCGCCCCCTTTAGTTTTGACCTAAGCTACCGCAGTGCCCTATAATATGTCTTCGTTCAATGAAAGTTCTAATTCAACCATGGTTGGATATACGTAGTCAATTCTATATATAGTCAATTCTACGATATTGTTGCGACATATATGTTTATTAAAAACAAAATTTCCAGAGTAAGTATTTCCTCTTACTACAACTACTTAATGACAGCTCGTGTGAAATATGATTGATGTAGTGAATAATCCTTTCCTTTCGTATTTTCTCGGAAATGTTCGTTTTGTCTTACTACTTCACTCGCACTCAGTACCCATCGAGACAACGTAGGGAACGGTCGCATTGCAAGAGGAAGTATCTATATAGAGTAGTTAATACAACAGAAATATTTTGTTGATATTTATGTTAGATTTTGTGATAAACTTCATGGACTCGTGTATTAATGCAGGCCACCTATATTTTTTTTTTTGACTTTACATTTCACTCTTGTCTGTCATTTTTGTAAATAATAAACATTGATTTTATTCGATTCACATTATCAATTTATAACAGACATGCCGAAAGCACTAAGAAAAGGGAAACGTTTAGATCGGCAAGCCTGCGAAGTTATTTTCAATATTTATTTATATTTCTTAACTGAAAATGATAAATTCAAACATACCAACTATACTGCTTACTTTTGTAAAGTCCAAAAACGAGTTTCGGAGGCCAGTGGAATTTCTCAACGAACAGTAAATAAAATATTGCAAAAAGAATACATAAATCAATAGTCCGAAGTCGGCAAAGTTGGGTAGACCAAATAAATTATTTTGTCTAGGTCTTGACGATTTTGACTACAACGTTATACGCCGATAAGTGTATAATTTCCATTTGATATACAAACCAGTACCTACAATTAAAGCCCTGAAGTCCAAGTTATCCGAAGCCATAAATTTTAAGGGATGTGACTTTACGCTAAGAAAAATTCTTAGAAAAATGGGATTTCGGTATAAAAAAGTTGAAAACAACAGAAAATTACTTATCGAGAAAGATGATGTTCGTTTAAAAAGAGTAAAGTTTTTAGCCGCGATAAAAAGTACAGATTGCAAGGGAGAGAGATTGTTAATATGGATGAAACATACATCCATACCTCACATTTGGCAGGTAAAAGCTGGGCTGACTCGTCAGAAAACGGAGTGAAACAGTTAATTTCTAAAGGACAACGTCTTATAATAGTGCACGCTGGTAGTAGAAAGGGGTTTATACCTGGGGCATTGTTAATGTATCAGTCTACTGATAAAACAGGTGACTATCACAATGCGATGGACAATGAAAACTATGAAAAATGGCTTCGTAATCAACTCATTCCAAACTTAGCTCCACATTCGGTACTAGTAGTAGATAATGCTGCATATCATAATAAGTATGTAGAAAAACCTCCTAATTCAAATACCAGGAAGCAAGACATGATTGATTGGCTATCCAAACATAACGTTCCGATTGATCCGTCATTAACAAAACTTGAAATATATGAAATTATTTGCAAGTACAAACAAGACTTTGTAGAATACTCTATAGATAAACTTATGAACGAATATGGACACGGCGTACTAAGATTGCCACCATATCATCCTGATTTCAATCCGATTGAAAACATATGGTCTCAAATAAAGGGATACGTATCCAAAAGAAACATCAGTATGAATATGACTACTGTGAAACAATTGGTACAGGAAAAGGTTAATATGATTGGTTCCGATGTTTGGGCCAAAGTATGTGACCACGCCATCAAATGCGAAAACGAGTACCGAAAACACGAACCTGAGTTGGAAAATTATATGGCTAGTTTTGTAATCACCGTTCATGAAAACTCTGACGATGATGCACCAGAAAATAGTTCTGATTCTGACTGTGATATGGAAGTTGGAAGTATTGTTTCGCATCACACTGTCCACCCCGCTCCTCTTCCTCTTATCCCGCTGTCATAATCGAAGTCGTTCATCCAATCAGAAAATCATATTTATTTATATTAATGTCTCTGCTGGTTTGTTTTGTTTTATGTTGAGGTGTCTTTTTTGTTATGTCATAGTATTTTTAATTAATTACAAAAATTTATTGTTATAAAAAAGGTCTGCAAAATCCTACTGTAGTTTTGACTTATAGTTAGACTTTTTGGGTTCCAATCCTTATAGAATCATTAGATCATCCCAACCGGAATTTGGTTTTTATCAGTACGTTTTATTGAAATAAAACGTCCTCAGTAACTAGTTATATTTTTGTTAACCTAACGAATCCTTTATATGATAGAATCGTGGTGGTTTTAACATCTCAGTGTAATATACGTCAAACGGGCAATTTGACATTTGACATTGATAAATAAAGTATGCGATTTATTTGATACCTACACGTAATTTAATAATACAGTAATTCATAGACACATCGGCACCATTCGGGTGTTATCGTTGTTCCGAGTTTTGCCGATAGGAAAGAATTATTCACTACATCTTTGTACCTATTTCACTCAAGCTGTCATTAAGTAGTTGTGGTCTACGGTTTAATTACCGGTCTGATTGGTCAAACGTCATTTTGAAGTTGGCGGGCATCCTTCAAACATACATAAGTTCTGTCACAAGGTTTTTGATAGATAAAACTCAGCAATAAACTTTTTCTTCTTCGTATTATACATGATTAAAAAGCTTATTTTATACGAATCAAATTGCAATACAATACATTTTGTACGATTATCGCAATATGACAAAAAACCTTATAACTTGAGACAATCGCGAACCCAAAACACGCCGCAACTGACAAAAATACCACTTACCACAAATTTAATAAAAAAACAGTGTTCCAGATAACCAACAAGGTTTTTTTTATTTATTCTGAAACCTCGATTTTAGACCATGCTTAACAACTAGCATTTGATTTTCTGTTAGCTTTCAGTTCCAACTGCTCCCAAAGAGAACTTTACGTACTTTTTACGTTTTCAGAAAAACGTATAAAAATGATCTTGTGGGCAACAAGTACACTACGTAAAATGTGAATATGAAAATTAGTTTTACCCAGACTTAGTTATCTTATGCTTCAAAATGAAGGTAACGGGTTCAGGGAGGGTTCTGACTAAAATCTCACGTCAGTTTGAAAGGTTTTAAGAGTCATGGAAAAAAGATAAAGTGAATCACGTCCGTATTTTTGATTGGGTAAAAAAGTGCAAAATCTCTGATGAAACTAGCATTTGTGTAATATGGCTTTAAGCATTTAAATCCAATAATCGTTCTAATTTATCAGTATTTAATGAGCTATCAAACCATATATAGTATTAAATAAAATAAAACTTGGTATTATTTACTATGCGGCAAAATGTTTGTGACAGAACTTATGGACCGACTATGTATATTTGAAAGGGATCGGAATTGATATATGAGTTCCAGAAAACGCTACAAACTACACTCGTCTGTGGGTAGATCAAAAAATGGCTCGCGATTTCGAATCTTTTTGCTTGGTAATAAACTTCAAAACCTATGAAAATCAATCATCGGCCCGACAGCTGAGTGGATAATACATAGGGCGCACTGTAAGTTTCCGGAACTGGCCACTTACATAAACAATATTTAAAAATTTATTGCAACATTTGAAAAAAGAACTCTTTGGCTGTAGAATGCAGTTTGTTTCATCTGACTGCCTTTGATTTTACCTTGTGGCGCCATTTAAAAAATTGTGTGTCTGCATCAACATGGATTTAACTCGGGAAAATTTTCGTAGTATGATTTTCTACGATTTTAAGTGTAATTTGACAGCTCAACAGAGCATCGCTCGGCTTGAAACAGCTTTTGGCAATGAAGCACCATGCAAGACAACTGTTTATAGCTGGTTTGCAGAATTCAAGCGTGGTCGTATCAATCTCAGTGACGAATCTCGCGATGGTCGGCCGTCCACCGCTGTGACCAACAAAAACATCGATGCTGTGCGCCGTATGATTGAAACAGACAGGCATGTGACCTACCATGAAATTTGCGCATCCTTAGAAATAGGCATGAGTCAAATACAAATAATCCTACACAAACATTTGGGTGTGAGAAAGCTGTGCTCGCGGTGGATCCCACACAACTTGACCGAGGCTCAAAAAACGGACCGCGTCACTTGGTGCAGTGCCATGCTTACCAGATTCAACGAAGGTGCGTCAAATTTGGTGTGGGACATAGTAACAGGTGACGAAACATGGATTTATTGCTACGATCCCAAAACAAAGCAGCAATCGAGCGTATGGGTCTTTCAAGATGAGCCGAAACCAACCAAAGTGGCGCGCGTGAAAAGTGCATCTAAGCGGATGATTGCTTCTTTTTTTAATAAAACTTGACACGTGGCTACTGTTGCTTTAGAGAATCGTCGTACAGTGAATAGTGACTGGTACGCGACCATTTGTTTTCCGGAAGTTATTGACGAAATCCGTAAAAATAACCGTAAACGCCGTATCATCCTGCACCACGACAATGCTAGTTCTCACACGGCCAGACAGACAAACGACTTTTTGAAGGCGAAAAATGTAGAACTCATGAGTCATCCTGCAT
The DNA here is from genome assembly GCA_949825045.1 of Argyresthia goedartella. Taxonomy (NCBI): domain Eukaryota; kingdom Metazoa; phylum Arthropoda; class Insecta; order Lepidoptera; family Argyresthiidae; genus Argyresthia; species Argyresthia goedartella. Next base: position 16,821,856 of record OX463823.1, read on the forward strand.
ACAGTCCCGACCTGGCACCTTGTGACTTTTTTCTGTTCCCAAAAATTAAGAACCAATTACGCGGTCAACGATTTTCATCACCAGAAGAGGCTGTCGAGGAGTATGAAAAACACGTTTCAGAGGTCATCACAGAGGAGTGGCACAAAAATTTTCAAAACTGGTTTCATCGAATGAAAAAGTGCATAGACGCCAAAGGAGATTATTTTGAAAAACAATAAATTAATTTTGTACCTTTAATAGTATTTTTTCATATTCATTCCGGAAACTTACAGTGCGCCCCACGTAGTACTCTTTGATTCGTGGTTTATCCATTCTATGATATGGATACGAATCCATATCATAGAATTTACCATCCATGAAATGATCAGAAAGGATTGAATTTGAGGAAACATATATTTTAAAAGCATTTTAATAGAATACCTCGCGCCACGAGTTATGAGCAGTGGCCTTGAATAAGCAGAGTCACTTTTCAGTAAATGTGTCGCGAATGCCATCGCGAATGAATGACAAGATTCATTTTGTTGTCTATCTAGTAATTGTATGTAAGAATAATGTTTGTATTGTGCGAAAGGAATGTATTTAAATATGTATGTATGAGTAATACAAATAATATTTACATATATATATTAGGTTAAAACATGAGACTTTAGGTCTCGTCATCTCAGCTCTTTCTGAATGATGATATTTATCTTAGGCGCTGTCTAAGCTACAACTCTTTTGGCGGGACCTCTTTGTCCCTGAACGATCTTCTCCATCCCCAAATATCGTTCAGCGAACCACCAAACTCTAAGGTAATCTTATGCCACCATATTGCTCTTCCCTCCGTAATAAGAACGAGAACTTACCGGGTCACTCGCACTTATAATTACCCATCTCCTGAGCTGTACGCAGGCAGGCGCGGTCTCACATCCTTTTCACTCATCACGAAATTTTCTTGTAATGTACACATTCTAATTTTACTCATATTCATTAACCCTCTCAAAACATCGGCCTCTCTGTGCGGCCATCTTATATTGCTACCCCTTTTTCACTAGCGCCATCTCTACATCTCTGCCACCAACCTACTACAAATACAATCTGATCTATTCAGGATTTGTTTATCGCTTTCGCGACAACCTGTACATATGCGCAGTAATTCCCGCCAACGTCGCCCAGCGCTCTTAATTCGTGGCGCGACCTAATGTATTTTGTGATATACATGTCAAACTAAGACGAAGAATAACTCGGGGGCTTCGCTGCGCTCGCCCCCTTTAGTCTTCACCTAGTCTAACACAGTGTTTTCCATAAAAATTTCTTCGTTCAATGAAAGTTCTAACTCAACCATGGTTGGTCAGTTGCCAATTGATCCTTGTCAATTTGGTTAATATTATGGGCAACTGCGAGCTTATCTCTAATAAGAGATCTCTTCCAGCATACCAGGTAAAGATGGCAAAGGTTATTTGCTGAACAGGGGTACACCCATGTGTGCGACAATATAACGAAATAAAAAGAGTACTTACATACATATATGTAAATAAAATATATTATATAAATACTATAATATTTAACTAAATACTTCTAATATACCACTACTATTATCACTAATAAATACTTATGTGTATACTGCCTATAATTCTAAAGAGAGAGGTAATGCTTTTTCACAAGACTTTTAATTATATTCAGAGTAGGTGTGTCCCTAATGTTATATATGTTGTGGAGTTGTGAGCATCGAAACTGCGTGAGTTTTCCGAGGTCTGCTGAAAGAAAGGAATTGAAAACCGTCTCGCAGGAAGGTTGGATAGCGTGGAATCCGTAAAATGTTGTAGAGGAAATTGAGGATTTTTAAATCCTGGTGAATACGGATCGGCAACCACTTTAACTCCTTGCGATGTGATACATGGTCGTAATTGCACAGCCCGAAAATAAAAAAGAATCCCGAGATTTTGAAGTCGCTCGAGTTTTTTTAGTAGGTAGCACTGACCCAGCAGATTATCGATGAGGGGTAGAAGGAGAGACTGAGCGAGAGGTATTTTGGTCTGTTGAGGCAATACTAAAGTCTCATGAGAGAGTGAAAAGTAGCAATTACTCGGCGACTGACCTTATTAACATGACCAGGACAGCTGGTTGTCGATGATAAGACTCAGGTGTTTAGCTTTATCGCCATATACGATTGTCGTATCATTCAAAGTAACAAGTGGAATGGGATGTTGCTGCAACAAGTTAAGGCTGGAACTTGCTCGGGTTGACGAGAAACCCGAAGACTGAAGCCCAACTCGCTGATCTGAAACATGACGTCCAAAATGGAGTTAATGAAAATAGACCATATGAGAAGAGAAAGAATTCCACCTTGAGGGGCGCCTGTAAAGAGGTCACACCATTCAGTGAAAGTCTCCTCCGACCTGATTCGCTGTTGCCAATCCCTCAAACAAGAGTCAAACCAGCTGGCAAAGCAGGAGCGTTTAGGGATCTGAGAAGCTCAACGAGAATGTCACAATCTACGCAGTTGAAGGCACTACTGCATTCAAGTAAAGCCAGCACGGGAAGCTGTTTACCGTCCCTGGCTACCTGGATGTCATCTGTGACTTTCAGCAGAGCCGTAACGGTGCTATGAACTGATCTGAATCCTGACTGGTACATGTTCAGCAGTTTGTTAGAGTGAAGGTAATAAGAGAACAGAGTATGGATAATGGATTCAAGGATTTTGGAGAGGATGGGCAGGATTGAAATAAATCGATACTCTTTAAAAGAGGCGGGAATGGAAGTTTTATTTAAAGGGATGGCTATCGCATTTTTCACATTTACTTGTGTGATAACTGGCAGTCGTTCATCCAGGAGTGTGAAAAGCCTTTTAAGGCAGATTTTATCGTCACCTACAGCTTTTGAGCTGACTGCTAGTACTGCCTTTTTGACCGCATATATTCCAACATTGCTCAAGTTGAATGGTGTGGTGTTGGGTAAGGAGAGCGCAAGCTCTGAAGAGTAGCTTGTTTAAAAGTGGGATAAAAACAGGTGGCACGGACTGGAACTGGTTGAGACCGTTGAGATCTACATTACTAGCATGCAGGTCCTGAGACTTACCTAAACCAAGTGTTTTAGAAAATTCCACATCTGAGCTGATGTAAAACTTTCAATACTTTCGTGGATATGCCGACACTTAGCATCTCGACAGAGACGGTTGCAGCGGTTTCGAAGACATTTGTAAGAAAGTAAATTGTCATCTTTCGGATTCCTATGGTATTTACACTTAGCGCTGTTCCTCTTGGCCATTACACACTTAATAGTAGACGTAGTAGTAATATGTTAGCCAAGGAGCAGGTAGTTGTTTCACTCTTATTTTTTTATAGGTGCATGTTTGTCGTAGTGACATAGGCCTATAATATTGAAATTGTCGATTTTCTCGTCTATGGTCTCGCTGGATATTACAGGTCGATCTACAAGGCCTGATCTTATACCAAAGATAGATAAGGTCATGAAACGAAAAAAGAGAATAGAGTTGACTGTGTACGTCAACCTTATCTAAGTTAGAGACGATCATAATATCGAGGAGAGAGGAAGATCTGTGGAGTTGGAAATGTGTTGCCACCATCAACAGGCAGAATATTGAGATTGAAGGAGTCAACTATGGACTTGAGTTTGATAGAACGGGAATTGTTTTTGTTTTTGAGACAGTTGTTAAAATCACCGAGAAAAAAGGTATCTTTATGAGGTGAGAGTTTATTGATGAGGGATTCTAATGTGTCGAAGTAGTCAATGCGAAGAGAGGGGCTATAAAGAAACCAAGGAAGACCTAACTATGATGAAGAGTAATTTCGAGAAAGAGATGTTCAGCATACTCTGAGTACTAGCTGATCACCTTGCACAGGATTTCCGCACGCAGATATATAGCGACGCCCCCCATCGGCTTCCCCGATTCTGTCGTTCCTGTAAAGCCTATAACCTAAAAGGGAGTACGATGACGATGACAGCGATGGCTTAACGAACGACTCAGAGACAAGAATGACGACCCGAATGGCCGAGTCGGCAGTGACCCTGCCTACGAAGCCAAGGGTCCTGGGTTCGAGTCCCGGTGCGGGCAAATATTTGTTTGATGAGAACGGATGTTCGTACCCTAGTTATGGTTATTTATCTATTTGAGTATAATATTTATCTATTTAAGTATATATATACTCCGTTGCGCTCGCCCCCTCTAGTCTTCACCTAAGCTACCGCAGTTTTGGCACTGGTATTTGGTTTACAATTCAAGTTTAAACCAGTTTACTATTTCACGATTTTAACCGTTAGTTTATCAACTAGCCCGTCATATAGTAAGCAGTATGCTACAGTTTACTATCTGTCGATAGTTGATCAGCTGACGAGAAAACAGTTTTAACCGTTTTGACATAACGGTGACATATACTCCACAACGCTTTTAGAATATTCTTCCAGGTTAGCTCCTATATATTCAACATAGGACTCATTTGACGGTCGAGACTAAGCCTTTTTTCCCGTCAAATCGTTATTTCTTTTTTTATTTGTATATATTTATTGCAAATAAACGACATAAGATATAATAAACAGACAGAACATCTACAAAGGCATGCTTATCTAGAGATCTCGTCCAGCAAACCCAAGGTTGATAAGAATAATTTTATATACAGGATAGACCTATGTGCTCTGATAAGATATATTCATACTAATATTACTGAACTATAGAACTAACTGCTAGATACTGTAACGGCATTAAAGGCTAAGGTCGAGCCACCGCTATCAGTAGCTATGATCGTCTATTCTACCTACCCCAAAAGAGATGTCCCGATTCAGCTGTAAAATTGTAAGTTAAGAATGATAAGTCTGAATTTCTCGTTCGTTGAGAAGTTCGTTAGGCGTACAATAGTCGAACGGAAGATTGATTCAGGATGTTACAGTTTCAAGTTAGACAAAGAAAGCATATATGCCCGCAAGCCGGTATTTCGCATCAGTTAGCGGTGTATTGCGCCAGATCGATCGTTGTTGTATTCTGTGTGATGGTACCATTTGTTTTTTTGTATATATGGGCGCTCGGAACTTCTTTTAGTGGTCGACCACAATTTATAATATTCGTTTTGGATATCGTATAGATATCCGTCGTAGTTTTACGACGTGAGTACTCAATGATATTTCATGTGCTCGCTAGTAGCGGCTTGTGGTGGTTCCAATTATATAATTAGTTCACGGCAATAACGATCCGAATAGACCGGTTTACACAATTACGATTTGATTTTCCGAAATGGGTTTGAACTAGCGGTTACCTCAAAAGGTCCGTAACGTTTTGAAACCTTCAACTCTGCGCAATTTGAGCTGGATGTTATCGAAACGTTGTCATTAGCGCTTTAGGAGATCTAACCCTCACCATAGCGAAGTGCATAGTTCGATAAATACCGATCTATGAATTCCACTGACCTCAGCACGACCTCGGCCGAGCCTAATCATATATATTTGACTCAGCCTACACATTAGACCTCCAGCGAAATTTACATTTAATTTAAAGATGCAACTTGAATCCAAACTGATCCAAGGCAAGGCAAAACAATCTACCCGGTCCTAAACAATGAACTTTAGACTGTAATTTGATCTCTTCGCGCGTTCCGACAACACTCAAATGTCAAAATATCAACAGGATAGGTTATCTGTGTTGACACTGGTTTAACTTTGTTCTGAATTTGTTATTTCCATCCGCGGAACCTCATCGATCAAACAGTCTCCCTATGCCCTGCCAATCTAGGTTTAGCCGCAACTAAACTCCTTGAGGGACCGAGGCCATGACTACCGCTCCGGAGCGTTCCTGGTGCAAAGGGTCTCACTTGCTGTGCAGCGCGGCAACGCTGCCAGCGTAATGGGTACCTTTGGTCCGGGAGCGTACTGGGGTGGTTTATTTGTGTAGTTTTATGTATTTTAGATTTATTTATTATTTAAGTAGGTTATTATTATTTGGAAGCATATAATTACTAAACTCCTGTCTAGCTTAGTCTAAAATCCTAGTGTTATACCACGTCCATTATCGACACCACTCGAAAATGGTTGAGTTTGATTTGAATGTGCTTGTATGTTTAATGACTGTGTGTGTAGGAAATTCAAAACTCGCTACTCGAAAGGAATGAGGAGAGGATTAGCCCGCGAATATCCTAAGGGCCAATCCAGGAACCCTATGGTGAAGGAAAAAGGAATTTAGGGTCGCTCCAAGCCCAGACTCAGACTCAGATCAGTTACCTACAAGTTCTTATCTAACGACCCAAGGATAGTTTTGGAATTTGGGGTAGGTTAATTTAAAGGATAGGAACCGAGGTATATCTCGGCGCTTCAGACACTCACGAAAATCCACTGAAACTCGCAATCACAATTCGTCCAGTTCTGACGCGTAAAACGGCAGACCAAAACTGTTTAAAACTGCTGAAAGACGACTGTCACAGTAGCTTAACGCTGAGACTGAATGAATTCCCTTCCCCCGCAATCGTATTTATAGACCCCACATGTCTGAAAAAAAATGGCGTCCTTTGCGAACACGCGCTGCCCAAGCGAAGCTTCTTATCACTAACTACACAGGGTCTAATTTCAACCATGCCATGCAGATCCGCCGTTCTACAAATTGTGTGTACGCATATTCACTATGATCAACCGTAGGTTATCACTCAAGTCATTCGGTATTGCCGATACACAAAATCTGTTGATCGCTGACCATAAAAGCTTGTTGCGATTAATTTAAGCCTTCCCGACCGCTAGCGCGCTAGACAAAGATCACTAGAATGATATTCAGACTCGTATATATATTTTCGTATATATTTATTGCACATAAAACAACATAAGATATAATAAACAGAAAGGACATCTACAAAGGCATGCTTATCTCTAAATAGAGATCTCTTCCAGCAAACCCAAGGTTGATAAGAATAATTTAATATACAGGATAGACCTATGTGCTCTGATAAGATACATACATATATTACTGAACTATTGAACTAACTGCTAGATGTAGTGTACTACATACACAAGTACATAAATATTATATAAAAATATAAATACACCTAAATAAACTAATATACACAAAGCTCAAATCTAGGATAGAGAAAGATAATGCTCCTTCAAACGATTCTTAAAGACGGGCAGAGATGGACTATCTCTGATAGTGCAGGGAAGCGAGTTCCAGAGAGTGATCGCCCGCAATCGAAAACAGTGTTTGTATGCGACGGTGTTGTGATGAGGTATAGAGAGCAGGGAAGCCGTGTGAGTTCTACGTGGACGAGCCGAAGGGAGAAATTGAAAAAGCTCACGGAGAAAGCTAGGGTATCGAGGGTTGGTTAAGATGTTGAATAGAAGAGTGAGGATGTGTGTGTCCCGACGAAGACGGATCGGCAGCGATTTTAACTGCTTGCGATACTGCGAGACGTGGTCGAACTTGCGCAGTCCGAAGATAAACCGAATCCCGAGATTTTGAAGTCGCTCGAGTCTGTTCAGTTGCTCTTCATTGGCGCTAGCCCAACAAACATCGGCATAATCGATCAAGGGGAGAAGAAGAGATTGAGCAATAGTAATTTTTGTTTGATGGGGCAGAAAGTTCTGAAGCCGTCTTAGTGAGTGAAAGGTGGCAAAGACGCGCCTACTGACCTCGCTGACATGGTTAGTCCAGGAGAGTTGTCTATCAAACATGACACCCAGGTTTTTGGCCTTGTCACTGTAGGCGATTAGAGTACCGTCATAGGTAACCGGCGGTATGGGCAATTGTTGTAATACGTTTAAAGAGTGTCTAGTACCTATAATAATCGCCTGGGACTTACTGGGGTTTACCAGCAATCCGTATGACAAAGCCCAGGTTCTGATGTTCTCAAGGTCAGCGTTCAGTGTGTCTATAGCCAGGTTCACATCACTAAAGAGGAAATGACGATAAATCTGAAGATCATCAGCATAGAGATGATATGGGGAGGAGATAACATCGGAGATGGAGTTATGTCAGACTCGTGATGTCAAACTCGCCAAATCGTACCAAACAAACGCAATTGTATATTTGCAGTCAACATAATAGCTTTCTCCGTATCGTTCCATAATAACCTTCCATTATTTAGTTATTCATAATTTATTCAGCGTGCAGCCAAATCGGCTCTGATCCCTACACATCTCGCAGGAATGCGACAAAAAAACCTGACCTGTAACCTTCCTCGAACCATCCCACGCGCTTGGCTCATTGTTTTTTGCTAACTTACCCTGAGCTACTCAAAACCCCAAACGTTATATGAACCGATTCTCGTATTCAAAACAGCGCGGCGATGGGCTAGCCCTCTCTCACGCAAAATGAAGTATCAAATGTACTGACTCTCGTGTACCATTACAGCACACTACATAAACAAGTACATAAATATTATATAAAAATATAAATACACATAAATAAACTAATATATACAAAGCTCAAAGCTCAAGTTTGAAGGAGCATTATCTTTCTCTAGAATAGAGAAAGATAATGCTCCTTCAAACGATTCTTGAAGACGGGGAGAGACGGACTATCTCTGATAGTACATGGAAGTGAGTTCCAAAGAGTGATCGCTCGCAATCGAAAACAGTGCTTGTATACGACGGTATTGTGATGAGGTATAGAAAGCAGGGAAACCGTGTGAGTTCTACGTGGACGAGCCGAAGGGAGAAATTGAAAAAGCTCACGGAGAAAGCTAGGGTATCGAGGGTTGGTTATGATGTTGAATAGAAGAGTGAGGATGTGTGTGTCCCGACGAAGACGAATCGGCAGCCATTTTAACTCCTTGCGATACTGCGAGATTTTTCAACGCTTCTTTCTTAGAAAACCTGAAAAAAATACAAAGTACCTAATTAAGTACCATAATTAATAAATTACATATTAGAATTCCACTCCTATACCATTAAATAAAATGATTTATAATTTATTTAAAGTGACAAATCTTTTTAAGTATATATTTTTTAAATAATTATATGTTTTGTTCGGTTTTGACTGTGCTCAAGTATTTTGATTAATAACAATGACTTGTCTAAATATCATTCTAGTTTATATTTAAGAACTTTTATTAATATTTAATAATACTTATCACTGCCAAAATAATTTATCGACATAGCACATCACCATTCCAACATGCAATTTGTGTAAAAACATCAAGCAGAAATAAAATTATGAACATAGTTCTACTCCAATCAATCAGGAAGAAAATATATGGAGTGACTTTATATTTCTATAGATTTTATGCATATAGATATATCTGCTAAATAAGAGTAGAACTATGAAACTATTCGAAGTCTTTTTCTTACTAGTTGAGGATTCCGTAACGTGAACGACAAGTCATTACGTCTGTTATTGTTTTTGCAATATTGCTATGTGTAGTCACATGGTTTTGTCTTGGTGCTAAACCCGCCATGTTTGAGGACGAGATCCGTGGTATATTGACTCTCAACTGGTTGTATTTTTCAGAGATTTTATTGCAATTTGTGGAATGAACGCGAAGACTTGAGACCCAAAACTAAGTGTGGTTGCTCAGGGTACCTAGGTCGTTATACATAGGTCGTTGTTGCATCGTGTACTGTGGTATGCGGAAGAATAGCGATCAACCGCAATTGACTTTTAGTACTGGTTAGTACTGGTTTTTATTGAAAAAGTAGTAAAATCTGCTAGATATGCGTCATAATTCGCAGTTTGTATAATATAATAAATGGCTAGCATGCATATAAAAGTATGTTTAAAACTGTATACGCCGTTAATTCATAATTTTATTTCTATCGAATGTTTGTAAACAAATTGTACGTTGGGATAGTGATGTGGCTATGTCATTAAATTGTTTTGGCAGTAATATTAAAAAACATAAATAATCATAGTTGAAAATAAACATGATGACTATAATACTATTAAGACCACTCAATGTTATTTAACAAGATCATTGAGTACAGTCAAAATATAACAAAACATACATGATGAATGTTTCTAAAATTATACTTATAAAAATAGTATTTAATTTGTTATTTTAATAAATTATAAATAATTTTATTTGATGGTACAGGAATATAATCCTAGTAATTAATTAAGAACTTTGTTTGTTTTTTCAGGTTTCCCAAGAATAAAGCGTCGAAGAAATAAAGAGTTGACAAAAAAATTATGTTTAGTCGAGACTGACGAAGACCATAGCGACTTATACGAGCCCTTTGTTGAATATATAGCATCTAACCTCGATGAATATTCCGAGAACGTTGTGGATTATATATCGGGATTCGTGACAAGGAAGCTGTCTCGGTCGCTTAAATGCCACAAATGTTGTCAGGGGAGAAAAATATTGACTGCCTCATTTGGCTTAAGATAACAGGTGGGCTCACATATGCTGCGAAAGATGTCAAAGAAGTGATAAAAAAAACTGGAAAATTACTCAAACCATGATTAAGTGAAAAAAAATATCCGAGAAACTATTATCTATGTGTATTTTTATTTCTTTCAGAATATTACAACACCGGCAACATCTTTTGCATAAGTAATGATCCAGATACAAAATGCGAATCAATAGATAGAATAGATACAATATAGAACAATACAATAAAGTCCTAATGAATTCAAAGTGTGATCAAATCTAGACATAAGGTGCATGAAAACTAATGATAGGGTGTATCATAGAGATTTTTTCAACAAATGAAATTAATACTATTTAGAAATGAATAAATATAAAATTCATAACACGTGTCATTTTAATATCTGTACATTACTACTACCACCCGCGCGAATCAACTTTATACCTAGGACCAGATTAAGTTTTCTCCATCACGCGCAGCTAATTTGACGCTTAAGTTATTTTCACTTTCGCACGGGGGCGAAGGCCAACCTGCTTCTCATTGACTGGCCCGGGCGAAACCCGAACATCCTTTTTAGGGTTTCGTACCCTAAGGGTAAAACGGGACCTATTAGTAAAACTCCGCTTTCGGCCGTCTGTCTGTCCGTCAGTCAACAGGCATCTCATGAACTGTGATAGTTAAACAGGTGAAATTTTCACAAATGATTTATTTCTTTTGCCGCTGTAACAAAATACAAAAAAAAAACAGAATAAAATAAATATTTAAGCGGTCTCCCATACAAAAAACGTGATCTTTTTGCTCATTTTTGCTCGATATTGATAACGGCAACAGGTTTGAAATATTCACAGAATATTTAGTGATATATTTTCACTTTATAAATAAATAATTAAATAAAAATAAAAATAATATATAAGGGGGCTCCCATACAAGAAACGATTTTATGCCGTTTTTATAGTAATGGTACGGAATCTTTTGCGCGCGAGTCCGACTCACACTTGGCCGGTTTTTAAACACTTTTTAATTAAAGCCACTCCGGTGTCAGGCAGGTAACAAGTTGATTCGCTCGAGTAGTATTGAAACCAATCTATTGTACTTAAAATTGCTCAAGCCTTTATAACGTCACAGGCGATGAAACTTAATTAATTAAATAGTTTTACTTTTACTTATATTAGCATACCTACATAACATACACGACTGAGTTAGTTGGACTAAAAAGTTAAAAAAAGACATCTCATCTTCCAAACTCGATTTTCTATCGATATTGATGCCTCGCATTTCTCTTCACTAAAAGATAGCCATTTTATGCGACTTTTTGGCACCGTTTTTTTTTTAGGTACAGCAGGTCCATAGGTTATCGACTACCTCACAGTTATTAGGAAAATTCGTTGGACCGTATACAAGGACACTTGAACTGGAGAGATGTGGTCTTGAGAAGGTGAGATGGAGCCAAGCTCACTTTTTCTGAGCATCCTAGCAATCCTGGTCGTAACGCCTTTGGTAGAACTAGCGGTCGCGACCGCAGCTGGCTTCTTCCCCTTGTCAAGCGACGGCGAAGCTTACTTTGATGTCAGCAGCTGCAGGTCATACCAGCACTCCACTTTATGACAGGACTTGTCAGGCAGCACCACGATGATTTAAAAACCATGTTAAAGCGACTCTGTCGAAAAAGGGATATTACAATGTTCAAGATTACTTAAAGGACGGGACTGTATGGGGTAAATCTGGCTCAACATAGACCTTGCTGTTAATAATTTTGTAATTATTTATTCCTGCTTATTAATTATGATATAATGATATTATAAAATTTGTATTAGTTATGCACAATTTTTTTTTAAGAGATTTAAAAATCAATCTGAGGGAGTTTCTATGCCCTGCTTCTCCCACAGTGGTCCAATGTAGAGGAGTGGACGTTTGCTAAGTATATGTATATGTAAATATCTACAGTTATAAAGATATTTGTAAGGCGTTTTCCATCCCGAAATATTTGTGCGCAGCCACGAAGATTTCATGGCGACTTTTAATCAAAAATTCAGTAATTGTAATGCAGGAACTTTTGAGTCGCCACACCTCGCCACGGGCTGCCAACGTCGTGAAGAGAACCAACAGGGGCCGGTTTTTTGCCCCTTTAGCACCCAAATGATGAACTACACTGATGGCACCAAGGCACTCAACAGATGCCTTAAGGCGGTCAGCAAGCACTTCCTTCAGAACTGCATCAGGCTGCTCACTGTTTACCTCGGGCAATCCATGCATCAGCAGCACCTTCCGCATTGACACAGTCTCCCCACCCCAGCTGCGACTTGAGCATCCCGAGGCACTTCCAGATGAGGGTCGTCATAAAACTCACTCTCCAAGCTGCTAATGTTCTTGGAAGCGGGAGCAGGTGTGGCCATGGCTCCTGCTCATATTTCTCCATCCTTTCGTCAAACGACTTCACAATAAGTGTACATGTTATTTGATAGCTCTGCATACAGGTCCATTGCTCCGTTGTTCTTGATTTAATTTGTGAATTTATTAATTGATATTGTGATTTGGGAACTCTAGGGTAATATTATTAAGAATAAATGTACATTTAATGATTAATTTATTATTAAATAAATTATAAATAGGGTGCTTATACATTTAACTGTTGTTAGTTAGGACTACCCACACAAAAACAGCATATTGTAAATGTATTACCATTAACGCATGTAGCCATAGCCCATCTCATGTTACCAATATTACAAGATTAGTAAATCGAGGGTCAACATAGCAAGCAGGAAACCAAAGGCGTTCATTAATTTTGATAACAACCTCGTTAATATCATAATCTAAATTCAAGCCGACATTAAAAATGAGCACATATTTTAATACGACCTCTCATGTCCTAAAAAGCAAAAGGCTAAAAGCCAACACACTGCTCTAATTACACCATTTATGTAAGTGTGGGTGAGCAAAGAAAAGGGCAATTTTCCGGTTTGAGATTGTCACAAATTAGTCTTTAATTAAAATGATGCCAAAATGCTGAGTATTATTTTGGGATCCTTTGTTGTGCCGCCCTTTCTGAGCCCTTCATGGCGTTCTTTCTTATCAACAATCATTTGTTCGGCGTTTAATACAAGGTTGTAGCGGAGTACCACTTTTAGAAGTGACATCGGCTGAAGAAAGGTAACCAGGTACCAAATGGTGAAGAGATTCACACTCTAGAGTTCCGTTTTCGTCAGAAAAATAGCCGAAGTATTTTTCTAATGAACAAGGAATCTCACGAAAATTACCTGAGCCATCATATCTTCGATGGGGAAGTGGAGTACCTTACATTTTCATCATCTTTTATCACAATTTTAAAAACGACGACGTTCTATTAAATGTATCTCGGCTGCTTATCTCGGCATTAAAGGGACCAAAGGCTTTTTGTAAGACTCTTACAATAGAGTTTGTTGCGGTGTGAAGTTTCTTTTGAAACTTCTATAACTGCCATGGTTTTAAATTTACTTCATCAATTAACTAATACAAATCTTATAATATATTTCAGTATATTACGAATAGTCTGTAGCAACATATCTGTGGGCAACAACTACGATTAGAAAAATGTAAATTATTAACTGGTGCTGCTGGGACGGAGTAAGTCTTAGATTCTAGAGGAACTAGGTTTATCTACTAGTTTAACCTCACAACGACCCGATCCAATTTTGAGGCATCGCGATTTTGAACCTCATGCCATGGTAATAAAATTCGAAACCTATAACGGGAAAGTGACCACTATTGAAGACCAAGGCTGAAAAGCTGAAAACTAGTTGCTGGATTAATTCATGCTTTATGAAGATTATATCAGATTACAATGTTATAGGTGCCATACAAGAACTTTAAAAAAAATCTCCTTACAGTGGCGTGTCAAGTTTTAAAGGATTTAGGATGCTAGCTTTACCTTCTTACATTTTTTCTTGCCTTCAGTTTTGACTTAGCACAAAATTTTGTCAGTCATTCATTTGCTTCTCATCGTTTTTTTTTTCCGTTTTTATCGTTCTAATTGCATACGCCATTGAGGCACAACTATTACTACAGTGGAACAGTTTGCCTGGTACCCCAGTGTACACAATATCGCTCTCTCAACATGATAACAATTTCACATGCAGAGACATCGCGAACAATAACAATAAAAGGTTATGATATTGTCAGTAAAGGAGATTGCACAAGGATGGTAAATATGGCTCAATTTCCTAGTATTTTATAGACCTACATACATACGTAGTTGCTGAGATGTTCAGCAGTTACTGTATTAAATAAAGTTATAAAACATATAAACTAAATAAAACTACTACAATAGAGGTCAAAATTTATATCAAAAGTATATTTTTATTGTAGATATTTACAAATATGCTTATTACACGTAATTTTTTGCAGTATGGGTTCAGATTGTTGACATTATGTAGCTCTCACAACGTTGGAAGACAAAGCACAGTGACAGTTTATTGGATTTGCTCCGATATCAATATCAATGACGTGGTGGTACAACGGATATTGAACTAAGGGGGCAAAGGCCTTCGTTGACACAAATCTGCCGTGTGTACCATGCCAATAGACTTAGAGAAAGCCCCTCATATTCATTGGACCCTTTCGTTTATTACTCATAACTACACATCAGAAAGGTGCAGTCATATTTAAGGAGGTTGTTAGGGACATCGATCCGAACAACCTTCACTTTGACATCGATTTGATCAGGGCAACTTTATTTTTTACCTCCCTTTACACATTGCTCTGATTGTCAAAAAGGCACTGCCTCTCCTGGATTATTACAAGAATACATTCGAACACAACCCTGAACCTAGTCGAATACAAAATACCTTATTCAGAAACAAACTGGTGCCATTGCGGAAAAGATACCTCTGCAGTAAGTGTCCACACTTACTCAGAAATAATAAATCAGTTTTGACGCCAGG
Source organism: Argyresthia goedartella (assembly GCA_949825045.1). Classification (NCBI taxonomy): domain Eukaryota; kingdom Metazoa; phylum Arthropoda; class Insecta; order Lepidoptera; family Argyresthiidae; genus Argyresthia; species Argyresthia goedartella. The sequence goes on from OX463823.1 coordinate 16,837,047, forward strand.
AAGCTCGTGAATCAGAATAACGTCGTTTTTGGCACCCAACGAGTCTTTTATGACGTGACCCAAATTCCCCCAGCATTTTTGAACACATAAAAACAATGTTATAGGGTCAGCAAATAAAGTCAGTTTGGATATTGCCAAGAAATGCAGTGAAACGCACAAAGAAGCGGAGTCTAAGTATATCCCACGCAGCGAATGTATAGTTTTACGAAGTAACCTATTTTAAGTTTAATTCACCATATATTTTATTTGTTATTTGATATTGGACTCGCTATTTATGTTATGATCATTATTAGGGTTCCGTACCCGAAGGGTGCCTAACGGGATCCTATTACTAAGCCTCTGCTATCTGACCGTCCGTCCGTCAGCGGGCTGTGACTCATGATTTGTTTTGCCGGTACAGCAGCGACTAATGAACAACACGAGATTTTATAATTTAAAGGGGGTCCTCATTCAACAGACGCGTTGTAACACCACCCGCGCTGTAACTAAAATATATTTCGCGGCTTATCACATGCTGTGTGGCACATTTGGTTTGATATCGGTTTCGCAATCTTAGGGTTTCGAGTTCGAATCCACGTTTGGACATAATATTATTCTCTTTTTGTTTTATTATTTATAGTGGTTAAATTTTCTTGTACAACGGCACTACTACTTTTAACTAACATTTTAGTTTAATTTTGGGTGATAAAGATCATTCTTAATGTGTTATAACACAAAATCAATCATAAAATATCATATTGTATAGAGAATGAATGGCAAAACGTATTATAATCGGCAAGAGCAATACCAGCTAGTAATAAATACACACCCAAATCCAATTTGACAATAATTGTATTGTACCATTACAATTAAACCAACAATAGGTCTTGGCATACACTGCGGTATCATTAATCAATCATATTGTCTCATTACATACGTGCAACGATGTAGTTACCGTAATATAGATCGGCTAGTATTTAATCGCACATCAAAAATACTGATTTTCCAGCAAAAAAGGATAAGCAAAAACACTTTTTATGTTTTAAGTTTTTTGTTGTTCTTACATGTTCAACCTAATATGAAGGATAAAGGGGGCTTCGCTTCGCTCACCCCCTCTACCCTTCACCTAAGCTACCACAGTATTTTGTCCTGATATTTGCTGTGAAAATCAGTATATTTGCTGTGCCAATCAGTATTATTGAAGTGCATTTTAATATTTCCGATATAGATCTACTCGATGGCTATGTTAAATGTTATCGATAAAGCACTGTAAATAATTGAAAGAAACTCATGTTCGAGTCGGTGTCACACACGAAGGGTTCCGTACCATCTTCGTACATTTAGGGTTCCGTAACAAATGTAGAATGTAAGCCTAAAAATGAGGGAATTTTAAAGAAAAAATCTAACGCATGAAGCTCTTCTTGTAATTGGGATAGAACTTCACTTCAGTGGCTCAAGCAGACATAATTACCAGAGTACAAAAGTGTTCGAGATCAGATAAAATAAACCTTATTTTCCACCACACCAACCAACCAACACCACATCAAGCTTCGTTCTCGATATTAGCATTGGTACACAATGTAGATGTTGAGGGATACACGTGAAATATCAAGCGATTTCAATCAACCAACAAAATAATTTACTAAGAAAATAACAAAATAAGTCAGTACTTATTAAAATACATGGTGAAATTTAATTATCTGACCATACTTTGGGAAATAATAGTACCTATTATTATGAAAAACTTTCCCCAAGAAACATATGATTGTAAAACTTATTTTTTTTTTAATCTCCCATAGTAACTTGTAATCAGCTGATCGGGCCAATATACTGAGGGACGAAAAATAATTTTATTTGCGACGATATGTTTCTTTGGGGAAGTTGTTCATAATGATTGGTGCTATCACTCCCCAAAATATGGTCGGCTAATTAAATGTCATAATAATGTGGTTCCTCCTTGCCCTATAGGCATGCAGCAGGACGAGATGGCTCAGACCTTCGAAGAGTGGAACAAGGGCGAGCTGGACTCCTTCCTCAGCGATATCACCCGGGACATCCTCAAGTTCAAGGACTCTGATGGTCAGTTTATAGACTAAAGAGTATTTGCTTAGTAAGTGCCGTACACCCGCATGTTACCGATTTAGTTTACGAGTATTTATTCTTCTAAAAAAAATAACTTATTGTTAATTTAAATGTCTCTAAGTACATGTTTATGATTAGATATGTATATGTTTATAGTTATATTAATTTTATATGAGCTTGTATTTTGCTTCTGGCGAAATCGTCATTGTTAATCATGTTGTCTGTGATAATCTTATTATAATGTTTAGCAAAAACAGCGGAGGTAGTACCCCAGCCTGACAATATTCTGATGACATCCAGACTAACTTCTGATTGGAATGGCTTGGACCTGGCTGCATGTCTAGTACAATGTGCAGTGAACTTCCGTGTCCATGCCTCTACTTTTTAGCGTATCCTTTACCAATCTGCCTTAAGTTTGCGACGTTACTACTCGATAATGTTTTTTAAGTGAAATAAACAATTATTGCTCACTTTGGCGTAAATATCTTGTTTGATTTAGCTTTGTAGAGAGTGTTCTGGCATGACAAACTTTTGGTTTCTGTTCAAAAAAAGGCAAATAAAGTACTGGTTGAAGAGATACCAGACGAGAAGTTTTAATAGATCGGGTATCTCAATAATCATTCCTGATAGGTATCTAATTTTAATTTTGGATAATATTCGAGCCCTGTGTACTGTTACTAGTGATAATATTGTAACTAGTTTCTCAGTGTTTTTTTCGAGACTTATGTCCTCATTGGGATAAAAAATTATAAGAAATTTAGGATCAGATCAATATTCCAGGTTAAATCATATTTCATAATTTCTTTATTGCACACAAATGATATAAAAAAGAGTTACATAAAAATAGTTTACAAATGCGAGCTTATCTCTAAAAAGAGATCTCTTCCAGCAAACCATATTTTGGCAGTGGAGGCCGTAAACAAAATATGTTTTTAAAGTATCTCTCTCAAAGTAGAAAAATACATGTATAGTAGATAATAATTACAAAGCAGACCGACAACTGTTAAGTGTGCCGTAGCGGACACCTGCATTAGAGATGTGTGTTAAAAATTAAGAACTTCTTATTGGAGGCACTGTAGGGGTCAATTCGGCTAACATGACAATGAGTAAACCATTTTCTAAAAATAGTGTCGTATCGTTTATCCGTGTTGCCTGCAAGGGAAGCCACTTATGTGACTCCTCTTCAGACAACAGCCCGACAACCAGGGTCATCCGCCGGTGTAGGCCCGATCGCTACAATGAGAAATTATAAGATCATCTTCTGAATGCATAATTAAGGGTTTTGATGTAAGAAAAGTGGATACCAAGGCTGTGTGGGCCATTGTGGGATAACAACAATCCTGTTGTTCTTTCATTAATTATCTTGCGTGGTGTTTTTAAGAGAACTGATATTGGCGGGTACGCGTAAACAAATAATTTGGTCCGAGGCAGCGTTAACGCATTGATTGCATACGCATCTGGATTATATGCCATACAACGTAATTATCACATTTATGGTTGATACAATTGGCAAAAAGATCAATGTGTTTGTTATTGTGATGAAGGTATGATTGGAAATTTCCCACTCAATGTCGATGTGTAATTTTCTGGATTCCGCATCTGCGACTAGATTATCAAATGATTTGATGTTATCAGCATGGGGAAGTTATGTGGTGAGTTTCGCACCACTGCCATAGCTGTTTAGTAATATTAGTCAATTGCGGGAACTGCACCCCGCCCATTCTATTAGTATAAGATATTGTGGTTATGTCATCAACACGCAATAATATCTTTATTCCTTTATTCCTTTATTCCTTTATTCTTTATTGCATAGATAGTATAAAGTTACAGACAATTAAAAGTAATGTAATAAGCAAAGGCGAGCTTATCTCTAAAAAGAGATTTCTTCCAGCAAACCTAGGCAGGACAAGAGAGTTAATTATACAGGAAAGTCCTAGTTCGCAATAACACTATACATACGGACGCAAATTACTTTCAAAATATATATAAACTATACCAAATATAAAATATAAAAATATATATATATATATATATATATATATATATACTTCCACTACATAAAATAAAATGTATAGCATGAACATACATAAACTATAATAAATCATACATATACCTACATAAATATGGTACCATTTACGGAAGAGAAAGGAAATGCACTTTCAATCTTTTCTTAAAAGTGAAAATTGAGGGACTTTCCCTAATAGCGCAGGGAAGTGCGTTCCACAGTCGGATTGCCCTTAACCTAAACGAGTGTTCGTAAGCGGCAGTGTTATGCCGAGGAGTTGAAAGGAGAGACACCGTGTGGGATCTCGGATTGCTATCCCTGGGGAAAAGAAAGTCAAAACGTTGGCGTAGATATGTGGGGTATCGGGGATTTCGCAAAATATTGAACAGATAGGAGAGAATGTGCATGTCACGGCGAAGACGGATCGGAAGCCACTCCAGCTCCTTGCGATACTGGGAGACATGGTCATACTTGCGCAACCCGTAGATAAACCGAATCCCGAGATTTTAAAGTCGTTCGAGTTTGTTCAGTTGTTCTTCGTTCGCGCTGGCCCAACAAACATCTGCATAGTCTATTAAAGGTAGTAGAAGGGACTGAGCAAGAGTGATTTTAGTCTGCCGTGGCAGGAAGTACTGCAATCTTCGGAGGGAGTGAAATGACGCAAAGACTCGTCTGCTGACCTCACAAACATGGGGCGACCAGGACAGCAAGTTGTCAAATATAACCCCAAGATTCTTAGCTTTCTCACTGTAATTAATTATGGTACCATCATACAATACAGGATCGACGGGCGAATTCTGTAGCAAGTTAAGCGAATGCCGTGTACCCATAATCATGGCTTGAGATTTTCCCGGGTTGACTTGCAGCCCATATGAAATAGCCCATTTCCTGATGTTGTCGAGGTCAGCATTCAACGCCTCTACAGTCAGTTTCACACGGAGAGAAGTGCCGATATATTTGGAGGTCATCTGCGTAGAGATGATAAGAAGAACTAAGAACGTCAGATATGGAGTTTATGAATACTGAGAAGAGGAGAGGAGAAAGGATACCACCCTGCGGGACACCCGTGGAGAGCTCACACCAGTCCGTGGAGATCTCCTCAGACTTAATGCGCTGCTGGCGGTCTCTCAGGTAGGAGTCAAACCAGCGAGCCGAGTGCGAGGAGACTTTAAGCGACTTTAGAATTTCAACCCGGATATCGAAATCGACGCAGTTGAAGGCGCTACTGAAATCAAGCAGTGTAAGGACCGTAAGCTGCTTCTGATCCATAGCCGATTGAATATCGTCAGTGACTTTAAGCAGAGCCGTGGTAGTGCTGTGACCCGGCCTGAAACCTGATTGATGGGGATTTAATAAGTTATTTGAGGAAAGGTAGGAGGAGAGCTAGATGTGAACAATTGATTCCAGGACTTTGGAGAGGATAGGCAGAATAGATATGGGACGGAATTCTTTAAAGGCGACGGGATTGGACGTTTTAGGTAGTGGAATCACAAGTGCCTGTTTCCACTGAGTGGGGAAGCAAGATTGTTCAAGCGACACATTAATTATGTGGGTGATGATAGGTAATAGCTCATCGATGATGGTGGTTATCATCTGATAACAGATCTTGTCCTCACCTATGGCCTTTGAAGAGATCGCTAATATTGCCCTCCTTACTGCGCCGATTCCGACATGGTTAAAGTTGAAGGGTGAACTGTGGGCTGTGGTCTTGGACCGTAGGTTACGAAGGGTGGCTTCCTTAACGAGGAGGTCCATCACGACAGGGGGGATGGCAAGGAAATAGTTGAGACCGTTAAAGTCGACATTTCCAGCAGCCAAGTCCTGGGACTTACCTACACCAAGAGTCTTCAGGAATTTCCAAACCTGTGCTGGAGTATAGCTCTCAATACACTCGTAGATGTGACGACGTTTGGCATTACGACACATACGAGTGCAAAGATTACGGAGACGTTTGAAAATTAAAATGTTCTCATCAGTCGGAACCAACTTATATCTCCTCTTGGCACGGTTTCTCTTGGCCATCAGACCCTTGATGGTGTCAGTAAGCCACGGCGCAGGTAGGTGCTTAACCTTAACCCTCTTGACCGGAGCGTGCTTATCAAACAAGCTCAGGACAATAGAGTTAAAGTTCCGGACTTTGTCTTCAACGGCCTCGCTATCAACGACAGGGGACCAGTCAACAGAGGCGGCATCTGATTTAAGGGAGTTAAGATCCATGCCCTTGAAGCTACGTATGTCAAGGAATTTAGCTGCGCGCTTGGGAGGCCTTCACTTGAATGAAAGGTAAATCAAATCATGATAGGAGAAGGGGGCATTAAGTTGGCCATGCACAGCAACCTTGGATATGTTAGAAGTAATCATCAGATCAAGAAGAGAAGGGGTGCAGTGTGGTTGAAAGTGGGTGGCACCCAGGGAAGGATGTGTAAGTTTAAAGAACTAACAAGAGATTTCAGCTTTGCTGAGCGACCGTTATTTTTGAGAAGGCAAGTGTTAAAGTCTCCGAGAATTAGGGTGTCGCTATAAAGAGGAGTCAGATCATTAAGGAGGGTTTCAAATGAGCTAAAATAGTCAATGCGAAGAGAGGGGCTATAATAGACACCCAGGAGGACTTTATTGTGACGCAAGCAAATCTCCAAGAACAGGTGTTCAGCGGTACCAGAGTACAGGCTTGGCGACTGGCTGATGACTTTGCATGGAATGTCGGCACGTAGGTATATGGCTACACCGCCATCAGCCTTGCCCGTCCTATCGTTCCGATAGAGACTGAACCCTGGCAGAGCATACATGGCAGAAGGAAGTGAAGGTTTAAGAAAAGATTCCGAAACAAGAATACCATGTATGTTCTGATCGCTAAAAGTTACAAGGAGGTCAGCATAGCTGGTGTGAATGCTTTGTGCATTAATATGGACAACGTTGAAGTTTGTATCAAGATTAGAAAACACCCGCTTTAAGTTAAAAGGCAGTGAGTCATCCGTTGATGACCCTACACTTCCCGCACTAACGGAAACATCACTATTAGAACAAGAGAAGAAGCTGTCACCAAAGTTGTAGGTATCCATAAACTAGATATAATATAATAAATACAAATATGGAAATAAATAAAATAAAATAAGTAAACACAATACTTATTTAAAACAAAAGATATAAATTTGCCTGAACCCAGTCGAACACTGAGCTTGCTGGCAGTTATAAATGTTCTGTGCAAAAACTTTAATCAAATATCTTAAGATATTGATACAGAGATCGTTCGTGCTCATCCCCAGGGCCACTGACCATATTGCCCCCACACGCGGCCCCCCATCTCGTTGTTGGGGCATCAGTGTCTACATCTCCATGGCATATTTATCACATTTTACTATCCATACACCGTTAACGATATTATCTTACCACCAGTTAAATGTAGGACCTAAAGATTTAGGTATCGTCAAAAAACTATCGTAATTTTCGTCATCTTTCAACTTAAGATATATATATATCGCTCTAAATCCTCTATATATAGCCAACCGTAATCTCTGCCTGACATGCTGAAGTAAGTCAACCTAAAAAACGAGCGAAATCTCTGATATTACATCTTTAAATTTTATAATTCATATTTATTTTTTCTTTGTTGTTTTCAGGTAACCTCACTTCGTCGACTCTATAATGTTCTCTAAGAATATAGGTTCTGCTTGGTTCCTTTAAGCTCTTTTCTGTATAAATGATAAACCCTGGAGACTCTTTATTATTCATGTTATTTTAACACCCTTCGTAAGAGTGGCCTACCAAAAGAAGGTCATCTAAATAAAAGGTAGATAAATATCCAATGGAATGAAGAAGTTCACCAACTAGTTTGAGTATCTCTTTTCGGGTGATCGGCACCGGAGATCATGTCAATGTCAATTGTCAATTGTAAGACGGGCTGGTTTCCGCAACTCGACGACGAAAGCGCCTATTTTGCGTGTGGGTGGGAATGCGACATCATTCGAGCCAACCCAACTCCTCCAGGAACGCCAGTAGGCCCTTTACGTTACCGACTATCCTGGAAGGTCCCTCGATTGACCGAGGTGTTTAGCCCTGTAGTCCGCTACTCCTGTGCACTCCATGAGGACGTGAGCAGCCGTTTCTTCTGCCTCCAAGCAGGCTCTGCAAAGGGGGCTGTCGGTAACACCTAGGACATATAGATGTTTATTAAAGAAACCATGGCCAGTAAGTGCTGCAGTTACCAGTCGCATGCGCGGCCTACTAAGTCGAAGCAAGGTCTTAGCCAGCCTAGCGCTAGGGGACGGCAAGGCCAGCTTAGCCTGCCTGCACTCCTCATGGTTTGTCCAAAGAGTGGCATGATCATTCCTGGTCGACTCTCTCAGAAATGAGCGTACCATCTTGAAGGGAAGAGGGATGATAGGTTCGGGACCATACGCTGTCAAGCTAGATCCTTTACGCGCCAACTCATCTGCTGCATCGTTACCTCTTGATCCGCTGTGTCCTTTTATCTATTGAAGGATTACGCGGTTGTGTTGACATACCTCCATTAGTCGTTTGTGACACTCGTAGATTAGCCCTGAGTTAATAGTGTTGCTATTTAGGGCTTGTAGGACGGCCATGCTATCCGAGAGGATTCGAATGGAGGAATCTCTTACCTTTCTCGATGCTATGGCATTAGCGGCCGAGATGATGCCCATGCATTCAGCTTGAAAGACAGTATTATGGGCACCCAGTGGAATGGCTATCTTGATGTTTAGGTCCTCCGAGAAGGTGCCTGAACCAGTGCCTGCTTCAGTTTTTGAACCATCGGTAAAAATTCTGAGCTCTTTAACGTCGAGCCCCTCAACCCGATGGTCTTCATGTAACTGTATATTGTATTTTTTGTCAAAAACAAATTGTTTAGGGATTCTGTCACTGCAAGCCATAGAGATGGGAAATTTTTTGTAAACTTCCCCTAGGATGGCGGTGTGTGAGGTCCTGTTTTTCCTCCAAAGTCCTAAGGTGTTGAGTCTCACCGCAGATGACGCGGCCTCCTGCTTAATATACAGCTGGAGTGGCGGAAGACACAGCATGGCCTCCATTGCTGCTGTTGGAGTAGTTCTCATACTACCTGTGATAGCCATGCAGGCCAGCCTTTGGAAGCTTTGGAGTTTGCTTACCATTGTGGTTAGTTTGGTCCTGGTCCACCACACCACAGCTCCGTAGCAGACAAGAGGACGGATCACCGTTACGTACAGCCAAAGAATGATGTTGGGAGAAAGTCCCCACTTTTTCCCCACCATTCTCCGACACTGCCAGAAAGCAATACTCGCCTTCTTTAGTTTGTTGTCAATGTGGCTACTCCAGTTGAGCTTGCTGTCCAAGGTTATGCCCAGGTACTTCACCTCAGTTGCTAGCTGGAGTTCCGTTCCAAAGAGCTTAGGTAGGGTATACCTACCAAGAGCCCTATTGTTAGTGAACATGACCATTACCGTTTTTGTTGGGTTAACCGCCAGTTCATATTCTAAACACCAGCGCTCCACGATGCGAAGAGCTGTTTGTTTAAGGTTGCATACTGTGCTCGCAAATTTACCTGTGATGAGGATTACCAAATCGTCGGCGTATCCTACGGTGTAGTATCCATTAGCGTTAAGCTTGGTAATCAGGTCGTTAATGACCAGATTCCACAAAAGCGGGGAGAGCACTCCTCCCTGCGGGCATCCCCGCACTACCTCCGCCGATAGGGACTCTCCAGCTAGACGCACGATACGTTTGTTAAGCATGTTTGTGACCCAGTTGTTTACAGCTGTTGACACCCCATGCCTTGTTAGAGATGCACTTATACTGCTATACTGCGTCTTGTCAAAGGCACCTTCTATATCAATAAAAGTTCCAAGACAGATGTATTTGTTTTGAATCGCCTCTTCAATTGTGGATACAACTGCTTGGAGAGCCGATTCAGTAGACTTACCCAAACTATATGCATGCTGATTCTTGTGTAAGGGTATATGTTTTAACGCTCCATCTCTCAGGTGTCTCTCGCACAAACGTTCGAGAGTTTTAAGCAAGAACGAGGTGAGACTAATCGGCCTGAAAGATTTAGCGTTAGTGTAGTCGCTCCTTCCTGGCTTCGGTATGAAAATTACATTTACTACTCTCCACCTTTTGGGAACGTATCCGAATCTAAGACATGCTTTCATGATTCGGACCATTATATTGATGACGGGTTCCCCACCCCACTGTAGAAGTGCTGTTCCCAGCACTTCTACAGTGGGGTGGGGACTTCCAGAATCTTCCGATTCCATCTGGTCCTGCTGATTTAAAAGGTTTAAAGCTATTAATGGCCCATCTCACCTTGTCAGCAGTGATAATATTATTAGTTATGTCTAAGTGGTCGACAGCTTCATGGTGAACCTCTTCCGGCCACACAATCTCTTGAATAGTTCTACTTCCGGGAAAGTGAGTTTCCAACAAGAGACTGTGTGTGACCGGAGATCTTACACTGTCTCACTTTTAGCCACTCCGCGGCATAACAACGCTGCGTATAAACCACTCTTTATGGTTGCGGGCGGTCCGACTCTGGAACGCACTTCCTTGCACTTTATGAGACAGTCCCTCTCTTTTTTCTTTTAAGAAACAAAAGAGGGACTGTTCTTTTAAGAAACGTAATTTGTAATTTGTAATTTCTTTATTGTACTACACAAAACAGTCATACAGATAACTTATAATAGAAAAAACATGTAGAAAGGCGAGCTTATCTCTCAAAAGAGATTTCTTCCAGCAAACCAAGATGGTAGAAGAGGTGATGGTTGAGCGGGGGAAGACCTTCGCGTACAATAAAACTCTATTAATACTACGACTAATATATACTACAAACAATATTATACTGATAACCGTAATTGCTAAAAATAGACTGCATACACAATTACTTAAATACAACGTAAAAATATGAATAAACCGTGTAATAAACTAATACATACAAACATATGTATTTAACTAATATTATAAATGTGAAAGTAGCGATGTTAGTATGTTTGTATGTTTGTGTGTTTGTGCCTCAATCACGCTAAAACGGCTTAATGGATTTGAATGAATTTTGACACAGAGTTAGTTTATGAGCTAGATTAACATATAGGATACTTTTTATGCGACTGCACCAGAAGGAGGGTAACGTTATCTCGGTTAATGATAATTCCTATCCAGTTAGATATATACATAGTCAGGTCATAAGTTCTGTCACATGTGCAATATGAAATAATTTAGACATGTTTATTATTTATGTAAACATTTATATAGCAAAATAAACTTAATAAAACATAGATTCTTATGGTAATAAAGTTTATTCAAAATGACTCCCGCGATTTTGAATACAGGCCTTTATTCTGCGCGGCCAGTCGTCTATCGCAGCACGAACGAGGTCCATGTCAATATCGGCGGCTGCCTTAATCAAGGATGCCTTGAGTGACTACAAATCAGGATGAGGCTTTGAGCAGGCCTTTTCCTCCAAGTGTTGCCATATCTTGTAATCTAACGGACTCAAATCTGGACTGGAGGAGGGCCAGTCTTCGTGCCGGATGACGTCGATTTCACGCGCCGCCAGCCAGTCTTGTGTGCTTTTCGCTCTATAAGCTGGCGCAGAATCTTGTTGAAATACCCAGTGCCTGTTATTAAACATGGTATGAGAAACAGGTTCCACAAGGTTCTTGAGGACTGTATTTTGATACACAACTGCATTAATTTTTACGCCTTTCTCACAAAAATGTACCTCAGTTAAGCCCCAATAAGAGACTCCCAACCAAACCATGAGCGAGGATGGAAAATTACCTCGTTGGACACGCGGAATACGGTTGCTCGCTTCTTCACTGCTGTGTGCGTACACCTTATCATTTTGTTTGTTGTAGCTCTCTTCCACGGTGAAAATTTTTTCATCCGAAAAAAGAATTTCCCGATGCTTTTTTCCCGCGTACCGCTTCAACAAAGCGCGGCATCTCTTCAGTCTCAGGTCCATTAAACGAGCGTCCAAACGATGTCCTGTTTTTCTTCGATATGCCCTAAGCCCTAAGTCTTCATTTAACACCCTTTTCACCGTGGTCCTGCTTAACCCCATCTGAAGGGCCAACAGTTTCTGCTTACGTTTGGGATTTCTTTGAATTCGCGCCTTCACAGCTTTTATCACTGCTGGAGTCCTAACAGAGCGAGGGCGACCACTTCTTGACCTGTCATCTACACTAGAGTCGTCATTGAATCGTTTTATGGTACTTTAAACGAATCTTTTGGTTATATTCAAATTATTCAGTAAGTCGAAAATCTGAATTGGCGCGTAACCGCAACGATGCAACGCAATAACTGCGACACGGTCTTTTTTAAGTGTCCAGTGTATTTAAAAATGAGGAAAATTCTAAAAAGTACACATTTTTATTTTCATGAAAAATTCGAAATTCGAATTCAATAAACTTTTTTGTGGCCAGCGTTCTAAATTCAAAAGTTTTTATTGTGTGACAGAACTTATGACCTGACTGTGTATATATATCTAACTGGAAAGGGAGAGATAGTGCTTCTTTAGGCGGTTTTTGAATATATTTAGAGATTGACTGTCCCTGATAGTGCAAGGAAGCTCATTCCACAGTCGTACGGCTCGGATTCTGAACCCGTGCTCGTAGGCTGCAGTGGAGCGATCTGGAGCTTTGAGCGTAGACGCCATATGAGTTCTCCGAGGCCTGCTTGAAGAAAGAAATTCGAAGCGATCACGTAGGAAGTTAGGGTAACGAGGGTTCCACAAAATATTATAAAGAAAACGCAGGATATGAGAGTCCCGTCGAAGCCGAATCGGTAGCCACTTCAGCTCCCTGCGATGCTGAGATACGTGGTCATAATGCGCAGTCCGAAGATGAACCGAATCCCGAGATTTTGAAGTCGTTCGAGTTTGTTCAGTTGTTCTTCATTTGCGCTGACCCAGCAAACATCAGCATAATCAATGAGGGGGAGAAGAAGGGACTGAGCGAGAGTTATTTTGGTCTGGCGAGGAAGAAAGTTTTGAAGTCTCCTGAGGGAGTTTTGCGTAAACTCGCCTGCTGACCTCATTAACGTGCATCGACCAGGACAATTTATTATCAAAGATGACACCCAGGTTTTATCTCTATCGCTATACATGATTACAGTACCGTTATAAGTTACAGAAGGGACAGATAATTGCTGCAACGTGTTTAAAGAGTGTCTGGTACCTACAATCATGGCCTGGGACTTATTCGGATTAAGTAGCAACCCAAATGGCCGAGTCGGTAGTGACGCTGCCTACGAAACCAAGGGTCGCGGGTTCGAGTCCCGGTGGGGGCAAATGTTTGTTTGATGAGAACGGATGTTTGTACCCTAGTCATGGTTGTTTATCTATCTAAGTATAATATTTCTCTATATAAGTATATATATCGTTGTCTAGTACCCAAGATACAGGGAATCCTAGTTTGGGGCTAGATCAATGTGTGTAAAAGGTGTCCAAGGCATTATTATTATTAAATGACGATGCCCATCCACTAATACCAGCCAAATCAGCGTTTAAAGAGCGTTTAAACGTATTAAAGAGCACTGCCTCTCTCTTTCATAAAAGTTATTAAATTTATATTATTATATGGTAAGTTTATGTAGTATATATCGGTAATTATTTTGCATTTCCTATCTGTATTTTATAGGTATTTAATTTATTCCTAGGCATTTTATTTATAGTATGTATTATGCACTGCCTACCCTTTTATGATACCAATTCCTATAATGCCTCGTTTTGCTGGAAGAAATCTCCTTTAGAGATAAGCTCGCCTTTGCACATGCATTTTCTTTTACTGTAAGTGCAATAAAGAATTATGAATCATGAATTATGAATTTTAGTGAAAACGAATTTTTTCGTCATCCGAGATCGAAGAATGCCTACGACGTCGACGTTTGACCATTCATTCTAACTTTTTAAGTTTCTTTACTTTAAATGGTCGTAGTCGCTATCACTATAACTCCTCCTTTTCAGCAGTTTATTGCCCATGTAGTACTTACTTATCAACCAATAAAATAATACCAAACGCGCGAAACAGCGAAGCATTCGACCGTGATTTTTTGATCAACCCTATTTTTCTCAAAAAAAGTGCTCGAAATGGCTAGCCTATGGGTGAACCTACATTGTGTACCTATGCTAATATCGAGAACGAAGCTTGATGTGTAACTTGTCAAATACAGTTTGGCTCAAATATTCAAGATATGTTTAGCCATTACCAAATATACATTAAATGTAAGACTGATTGGTTAGCCAATCAGTCTTACATTTAATGTATATTTGGTTTCATATTCTACAGGATGTTTGAAATGCACTGTATATGTAAATGAATTTGCATATTGCCCAATGTGTGTTTTGCCTAGATAGAGTGATGCAACAGTGCACTGTCTTTGATATTTCCCTATGGACTAATTTTCAAGCGAAACGATATTAATAATAGCTAGATATGTTGACGTAGCTGAATAGGTTCCACATATTTTATTCGAATCAGTACTATGTACATTATTTTACCCAAAATCTTGATTCCTCTTCCTAAACAGTTGCGATTTGTAAGTATTGGTATAGGCCATTTGTTCCTAAAGCTCTAAATTGGATATTAAATAAAAGTTACCTCTAGAGTTTAAGTTTACTTAAGAAAGTAGACTACGGCCGCAGTATACATTATGAAGATTTAACTAGGTACCTGGGTGTCGATTTTCATATGTGAATATGTGCCACACTTGACTATATCGTGATAATAGTATAATGATGATTTTCACACATTTATGTACTTTAGAATACTAACAACATCATCACATGCTCGATATAAATGTAAATGTTTATAAGAGTTACCGCTTAGAAGAAACGAAGCCAAAGCCACCTAATGTTAGCATACAAATAAACCTCAAACGAGTGCCACGGAAATATGGGTTTGGAACTCAAACTAAAATTTACAGCAACAAGGTAGGTACTAAAGGAAAAGCAAATGCTCAAAACTTTCCGCCAAGCGGTGCTCCGCAAACATTAAAAACGTCACCCAATTCTGGAGCAACGTTGGTTGAAATGTTGAAACGTTTTACAATCCTGTTACAGTATTTCTGCATAAAAGGAATACTCATTTACTGCATAACAGTAAATGAGGCATTGTTGCACTGTCAGCCATAGTGAGAACAAAGCCCAATTAATCAATCGGCCTTCTATATAGGCCTCCTCTATACCACGCTATCTACTCTGGCCTGAAACTCCGGCATCACCTTTCCTTGAAAACTCGTGAGAAATAACTCAAAAACATACCATTATTATACACTAAAAAAATAACAATAGTTTTCCATCCTCATTACACACTGCTCTTTAAACTTCCTTTGTCATATTACGCGTAACTTGTCTGGAAAAACAAATAGTGGCGGAAAATAAACGAGTTAAATTACACGCAGCTTAGTTAAATACGTAAGTTACTAATGAATATTCATGTTGAGCGCCGTACCAACGACAACAGTCGTTTAAAGGCAGTCACGATCCTAAGATATGAGGGAACGACTAGAAACAAGAAAAACTAAGTATGAAGAAAATGTGTATCATCATAACATGCTAAAGCCACATCGACCCACTGCTGGGATTCAGCCTTTTCTCTATAGTGGTAATCCTCACAGTTCTGTGCCAATAGCATCAAGAGAGATTCTATTGATTTGATGGTATACGTCGGTATAATTATATGGTTTATGTCGGCAAAAACATCGTAGCAGCAGTGTAAGCTGGCGAGAGTTCAACATTTTACGGGATTGTTAGACTATTTGTGCAGACAACCTCCGATAAAGCTGCAATTTAAATATCCCACTTCAACACGCAGGAATAGAATTGAAGCCAGCCACTGGACAGTTGTTGAAGCTGTATTGACAGTGCAATTCTAAAATTGCAAATGCACAAACCGGGGTAGCCAGGAAGTATTTGGGTACAGGACACGTGGCGTACTCGCATTTCAGCAGGAACAATGTGATGATTATGATGAGACTAGCTTTGAAGAAAAGTCACTTTAATAAAACCGTCGAGAATTCGCGGTTTTCAATCTCCTCTGATGTCACTCACGATATCGTTACCCTATCTACTCAGCTGTGGGGCCATAAACAGATGATTGATTATTTTTTATAGGTTTCCACAGGTGTCATGACAAAGAGAGACAAGATCAAGTCAGCTATAGATGATCCCATATATACGAATGCATCAGAAAAGCAGCCGCCGTGGCCGAAATTGAGTAGATCATCATCATCAACACTTGGGCAATAAGAGATGAAGCTAGCAATAGTCAAAAATAGTGACTGCGCCCCCACTGGGGTGTTTTTTTTTAAATCGTAGTAAGTCAGCTAGAACGCATTTAGGGCGTATATAAGCCCGCGCTGAGTTTTGTAGAATTTGTTGTTGATCTTAACTCGTGATCATTTATTTATAGGACAGCCACTTAACGCGCTGCCCGAGCACTTCTTCGAGGGAGTGAAATTGTATCGGTTGTTAAGATGACGTCGTAGCAGTTTACTTAGTATTTCTGGAAGCATCGGTCACTCGAGTATGTGCACATCTTGCAACAGCACCTTAAGTGGACCGACAAACTAGTCCCCCTAGTATTGGTAACCTCGTGCTGGTTAAGGATGCTAACCTACCGCCACTGCGATGGCGCAGGGGGCGCATTGTTAACTTGTTCCCTGGAAAGGATGGGACCCCTCGGTTTGCAGAGGAGCAATGTTATTTCGCCTGCCCGTAGATTAGGGGACAGGTTAGGGACCTGTCCGGGCGGGTGATGGTCCGGAACCGAACGCAGTCGTACGTACATACTCATTAGTGCAATTTGGAACGCATACTTTTTTTTCGGTAAGTCAAGATTACGTTTTGAGGTTAACTGACACAGTCATCGCATTTTTGTCTTGATCGGGTGGCCCCGCGATAATGTCGAGTGAATTTGGAGAATTGTAATGGAAATAAATCAATTCTCAAAAAAATATTGTGTTTTATAGTCAATATTGTGACTCCGCGTCATTGCCAGTGCATTCGGTATATTTTTGCCAAATCAGTTTGTTGCGTGTGTTCGACGATCTCGTTGGGAGACGCCGCGCTGGCCCAATACCACAGTAGCGTACATTGAGTTCAGCGGGGAACCACGCTAGTTAGAAAAAGGATATAGGTGTCACACATGCGTTCGAAACCTCCCGGGAGATCCGTGCTTTTAAAACTAAGTGGAACAGTGTGTCTCTCGATGACGGCAAGGAGACGCAGAAAACCTCCTTCAGTGAAAAACTGGAACTTATACGTAGGCGCGCGCCCAGTATCTTGCTGGGAGGTCGTCACCATAGCTGGACACACATCCAAGTTATCTTTAGATAACAAGTCTGTGGCTCGGCGAACCAGCGACAGATCTCTGACCTCTTTCACGGTCAGACGAGTGTTTCTACTAGCTATGGGCCTTTATTCTGAATACGCCCCTGGTGGACGCCAGATCAGCTTTCGTCCAGTCACCATAACGGGAAAGGCTCTCGAAGCCTTTGCAGCTTGCAAGTAAAGCCTCTGCGATGCAACTCTTTTGTCTCATCCTGATACGCACGCTAAATTGGGACTTGTCACTGACGCCTCAGACACGCCGATTGGTGTGGTCCTACAGCAACAAAACGACGGATATTGGCAACCATTGCCATTTTTCTCACGCAAGTTGAGCCCGTCTACGCTACTAAACACTCCATACGATCGTGAGCGCCACTAACGACTCAAAAACGACACAAACCACTCTCTTACTCTTTTCACGAACGGACAAGTTACTATTCACTGCGTCAGTATTATAGACATCTCGACTTTATCTCACAGTTTACAAGGGACGTAAATCATATTTCTGGAAAAGATAACGTCTTCGCCGGGCGGGCCAACAATTATGCGGATTGCGGACGCGCTGATAGGTAGTGAATTCTACGATTTCGACAGAGCAACCTAGCCTATGGAGGTTCACCTCCCAAAAATAATATCGTTGCCGTCTAATGTCAAGTGTCCAGCTCCAGCTCCAGCTTCAGCGACAGGACATCGTGTGGTCTCCGCAGGTGAAGTACCTGATTGATCGCTGGCTCACCTTGAAACATCACGTCGACAACGTCATCAGCCAGGTCAAGGTGGCTCGCGGCAAGCTAAGGGTGAAACTCGGGATCTACATGTCCTACGTGAGATCTCGCCTAACTTACGCTGCCCAGCATGGTACGCCCTGTGCTCGAAGACGAACAAACGGAGACTGCGAGCGCAATAGAACCTCTCTCTGCGTACCATCGTCGGCGGTCCCCGCTAGGTAAGGAACACGACGATCCAGAAGGACCTAAGATGGGACCCAGTGGACCAGTTTGTCCAGAGGCTGGCGAAAGGCATGTTGGCGCGTGCGGATGAGCCAATCCACACGCATATCCGCGAACTGGCGCCGTACCAGGCGCGACCGCCTGAACGCCGCTGCCTGCCACGCGACCTGGTTGCCTAGCCGGCGATCACCCAATGAAGACCAGCGCCACATGATGACCACCACCCGTAAGGGCCACCCGATGATCTGTCAATAGGAGTGGACAGAGGCGATGCTTCGGGAAGAGGTCCGTTGACCTAACCCCTACTCCTCACACCCAAGAAGGGGTGCGTGAGAAGACCTAGACGACATGGGGCTCTCATTTGCTAGTCTGCGCTCGGTGACGCTGGTTGGATTCGGTGTTCAACGTGGTGGGATGGTGGGATTGTTCCCTGTTTTGTACTTTGCTATTGATTACTGTGTACATTTAATCATTGATTATTACTGGCTTTTGTTTTTGTTTGCAAATCGTTTTAATTATATTTCAAGAGAATAAAGTTAGGTTCAATTTGTAATTGATATTTTAAATAAAATTCTGGTTCTGAAAGAATATATTTGTATCGATGAAATATTTGATGGTTACGTAGGTATTCGATTATTTTAAGGGCTCTGGTCTATTTAAAAATTTTGTACAGATTTATCAAGTTAATATTTTGCTGTAGGGTTCTTAGAAAAAATGGTTCAGTATCTATTACCACTTGACACTCGACAGGACTCGAGCATAATTTGAACTAATATTCTGGCAAGTATGAATAAGATTCTATTTACTGTAATTATCCCAAGGGTCCCTTGCTCGTGACTAATCGCATGTGGTCGGATTCAGGCACATTCCTGGTCTTGCCTTCCCATCGACCCTTTGCGCCCTTGCTTCGACGACCGAGTTAATAACATAGATTAGTAAGCAAGAGATTTCGTGCTTGTCTCCCAGCGGAGTAACGCGAGAGCTTGTTTCGGGTGAGTACCTCACTTACATTGAGTTTGGCAGTCGCATAGGAATAAGATAGGATTGAGATGAGACGCTTTTGAGTGGCGCTGTTTCTATAATGTCAATTGTTTTCTTTACTTTGTACAGTTATAGATCAGGCAAATTAGAGTTTCAACTCGGAATGTGAGATATAAGCTGCAAATTTAATCATAAAACAAAACATTTACATACAGACACATACATTGCTTCTGCCCCACACTAGGATACCCTATGTCGTGGGAACCAGAAACAGCGATGTCACACACATATTAGCATCGAAGACCTGAGAATTTTTGTTTTATTTATCCGCAGCCGGGGATCGAACCCGGAACCACTGGCATGGTAAATAGAGCCACAACCGCTGCGCTACAGAGATCGTTTCTAGCATAAAAACTTTATTTTGGCATCCTTTATGTAGTTTCAAAATCCAGATACACAATACTTCCTGCTTCGTTATCGAGATTAGTCTTCTGAAAAATAAATCTATCGCAGTTTATACTACTACTGCAAGGTTCTCATGTAGTATTCACCACTTTGCACAAATTTGAGAGAAAAAGGTTATAGCAAAACGGTGATATACTTCTACTTTTTGGTTCTTCTTCGTTGTGTCAGCTGTCATAGGTCTCATTTTTAGGATTCCGTACCCTATTACTAAGCCTCCGCTGTCCGTCCATCCATCGGTCTGTCTGTCTTTCACTGGGCTCTATCGGATCAACCGATATAAGTAGAGAGCAGAGATTTTCACAGAAGGTGTGATTTCTATTGCCGCTATAACATCATATAATAAAACATATGGGATTTTAGGAATTAAAAGTAGTAACATTTTGTTGACCATGTTCATAGCCATTTTGCTTTATTTATGTAACGGTGAACTGAACTGGACTTTCCCGATATTATCAATTATAACAATTGCTGGTATTGAGTTTTGTGCTTAGTTATTTGTCATTATAAGATTAATAATTGCTCATTCGAATTATAATAAATGTCATTAAGTTTTTATCATATTTGTTTTTATTTGTGTAAATAAGTAACTCAATTTCTATCAACTTCCGGTTTCTATGTGCAAAGAGTTTCGTAAACATGAGTAAATAGTTTAATACTTACATACTACATACCCAAAATATTTCAATATTTCGATGTATGACGGCCTTGAATGTAGTCCTTCCTAGCATTTAATATTATATTATTAAGAATTAAAAAGTTATAATCGTAAAAATACTGTCATTTTACGTGTTTTCGTGTACAAGGGTTTGAAACCCTTGTAGGGTTTTCACTACACGAACCTCTTTACCCTAAAATGACTCACCAAATACAGTGAGGGTTTGAAAATTACTTTGATATCCCTCTTCTCGTTTTAAAGGAAGCCTAGCACTCCAGTATTACGTCTGATAAATAGTCCAACCTTGCGATTAACTCATGTAATAGGCTTGATTTCCAGTTTTCTTCGTAGGAATAACTATGAAAATTGTTATTGTTTACATCCTTGACAAAAATAGTTTTTGAGAACTTGCTATTTGATCTGCTTTTATACGCTTCATATCCAATATAGAGTGCGGGTGGCCATAGTCCGTAGGCCGTGGCCGCGCCACCACCTATACTATTAAACGAGGAATGTTTGTGCCTATATATACATAGTCAGGTCATAAGTTCTGTCACATGTGCAATATGAAATAATTTAGACATGTTTATTATTTATGTAAACATTTATATAGATTCTTCTGGTAATAAAGTTTATTCAAAATGACCCCCGCGATTTTGAATACAGGCCTTTATTCTGCGCGGCCAGTCGTCTATCGCAGCACGAACGAGGTCCATGTCAATATCGGCGGCTGCCTAAATCAAGGATGCCTTGAGTGACTCCAAATCAGGATGAGGCTTTGAGCAGGCCTTTTCCTCCAAGTGTTGCCATATCTTGTAATCTAACGGACTCAAATCTGGACTGGAGGAGGGCCAGTCTTCGTGCCGGATGAAGTCGATTTCACGCGCCGCCAGCCAGTCTTGTGTGCTTTTCGCTCTATGAGCTGGCGCAGAATCTTGTTGGAATACCCAGTGCCTGTTATTAAACATGGTATGAGAAACAGGTTCCACAAGGTTCTTGAGGACTAACTTGTATTTTGATACACAACTGCATTCGTTTTTACGCCTTTCTCACAAAAATGTACCTCAGTTAAGCCCCAATAAGAGACTCCCAACCAAACCATGAGCGACGATGGAAAATGACCTCTTTGGACACGCGGAACACGGTTGCTCGCTTCTTCACTGCTGTGTGCATACACCTTATCATTTTGTTTGTTGTAGCTCTCTTCCACGGTGAAAATTTTTTCATCCGAAAAAAGAATTTCCCGATGTTTTTTTCCCGCGTACCGTTTTAACAAAGCGCGGCATCTCTTCAGTTTCAGGTCCATTAAACGAGCGTCCAAACGATGTCCTGTTTTTCTTCGATATGCCCTAAGCCCTAAGTCTTCATTTAAGACCCTTTTCACCGTGGTCCTGCTTAACCCCATCTGAAGGGCCAACAGTTTCTGCTTACGTATGGGATTTCTTTGAATTCGCGCCTTCACAGCTTTTATCACTGCTGGAGTCCTAACAGAGCGAGGGCGACCACTTCTTGACCTGGCGACTCCAGTCAGATATGCATATTTTAAACTCATCATTACAAAGTATTACACGTAAATATGAGTCAGCACAATACGAAATTAAGGAACATGTGTCGGCTATTAATAGTTTGTTGGAGACGTGTAAGTATAATTATGACACTTTCATATCTTTGACCGACAATCACATCTGTGATTGTAAACAAGCTCCAGCGGACTGTTCCGTGCCGACCGTGTGTCCCGCCGAGCATCCGGCCGAACAGCTGATACTGTCCCAGGCGCCGCCGTCAGTCGACTTGAGTACTAATAGTGTTATCAATAACGCCTCCTTCTCTCGGACAAAGGATAGGTATATAATGTACAGCGATGAACTTGGAAAAAATATGGGTTTACAACTTAGTCAGCGCGTGGGCCAGGCAATATTAAATAACTGTATGCCTGGCGCCACATATTCACAAATATTAAACAAAGTGTTGTCATCGCAGTTTTTAGAACCAACCACCCTAATTATTTTAATTGGTAGAAGGGAAAATGTATCTAAAAAACTAATTACTAAATACTTTTCCAAATTAAATTCTTTACAAAATGTAGATAGACTAATCTTGTTTGCGTTTCCCTTCAGCCAATCTTTGTCACAACATGAAAATCATATAAGACATGATTATAATACATTTATACACACATTGACATGTCGTCATACTGAAAAATTTCATTTCATAGACACCAATATTTGTATTGGAAAATATTTTTATTTGACTAAAGATAGGTATTACCTATCTAGGTTTTATAAAAAAACAGATAGCACAGTCACTATCTTATTTAATTTTGAACTCAGTCAAGTTTTTGACTAATGAAACGCCTGCTTCTATTGAGCAGTGTAATAATAATGACATGTACTCCTTGGAATCTGTTCTAAGGTCTTTAAATTAACCCATAGGACAACAGAGAGTAACTCTGGCAGTAATATTAATATTTGTATAAATATACCTTCATCTTGCCCATTAAATCAAGTTACTAGTAATGAAAAATGTAAAAGTAAGAATATTTTAAACGTGGTTCATCAAAATATACAGGGCATGTTTAAGTAAAGAACTGGAAATTGAGTTATTCATGAACTGTAATAATATTGATATTTTATGTATAACAGAGCACTTTTAAAGAGTTATCAGTTCATGTTCAACTTTAATAACCACCACGTTGCTAGTTCGTTCAACAGAAAAACAGCTGATCGCGGTGGCTCCTTAATACTTGTAAATAATAGTTTTAAATATAAGGAACGAGTTGACATAGTGAGCCTGTCTGTTGAGCGTAACATGGAAATAGCATGTATTGAACTTGAACAACTTATTGTAATGAGCGTATACAGACCACCAGACCATTCATCCTTTGATTTATTCGAAAAGAAAATGGATGAAGTGTTGATTAAAATCAGCGATAAAAACAATTTTTTTATAATTTGTGGTGATTTTAATGTTAATCTGTTAGATGATAATAATATTTGTACTAGATTAAAATCTTTATTTTTATGTCACAACATGAACTATCTGTTTTTGGAGCCTACTAGAATTACTGCAACATCTGCTACCTGCATTGACAATATATTTACTAACATTACGCCCATTTTCAAATCGGTCATCAATAAATTAACCTCTGATCACTCTGGTCAGATAGGTATATTCAATATTAAAATAAAAAAGGACCAAAAAGAGGATATTACATGTGTGCCCGTTAGTGACACTCGACTTGAACACTACAGGAATAATATTTTAGATAAACTATGGGAAATAGCATACAGTGACGATCCAAATTTGTTGTACAACTCAGTATTTAACCTTGTCAAAAATGAATATGATACGGTATTTAAATCAAAAACTATAAAAGTTAATAACAAAGCTTTGTTTAGTGATTGGGCGACAGTTGGAATTCATAGGAGCAGACGAAGATTATATGAACTCTATGAAGAGAAATCATATAACAAAAATATGCGGTCTGATATGTTTGCGTCAATACTTTTACAAAAATACTCTTTCTCTCTTGGCCACTCACAAAAATTACGTTTAATTTAAATAATTTTTAGAACTCTCCAAAAAGGGTATAAAAGCGGAACATTTCTTCAATTCTGGACAGTCTCACGTCAGCTTCTGAACTGGAAGTACCAATTAAAGGCCTTATCCCGGGGTCGCACTACCCCGGGATCCTGCGCAGCCTTCAAACTCCTTCAAATCTTCAAATACTCCATCTACAACGGGATCCTGCGAAGTTTTCAAACTTCTTCAAATCTTCAAATACTCCATCTACAATGGGATCCTGCGAAGCCTTCAAACTCCTTCAAATCTTCAAATACTCCATCTACAACGGGATCCTGCGAGCCTTCAAACTCCTTCAAATCTTCAAATAACCATCCTTCAAACTACGAGATTCTGCGAGCCACTGCTTCATTGGTCTCCTACTCTATTCTACAACGGGATCCAGTGAGCCGTAACTACAAATACGCCGCTACCGTTCCTACAACGACAATTTCAACAACATCTACAACAACAAATACACCTGCATCCTGGTCACTAACCCCACCGGTCTTCTACTCTTCGTATCCTCCGCTTCCTTTTTATACTTTGTCTTTTATAAAACTTGTTCTCATTTCATCCATCCTCATCTTCACATCATCTTTTTTATAGACTTCACTTTAAATAACCAATAAACTGACACTTTAAATTTTATCCTGGTTGTTGTTTCTTGTTAGGTTCTGTTAGTTTCTGGTAGGTTCGTATCCTCACACGACAAAGTATAGATTCAGCAGTAGCGGGAGATGAATTTAAAGACTTGGTTGTTGAAACTGGAATGTCCGTAAAGAAATTTTCGAAAGCTTTTGCTACTTTTAGGTCTGTACTTAGCAATTGATTATCTATCTTAAGCTTGAAGTTATTATGTGTAGCTTTGGCCTTTCCAGTCTCTCTGTTTATAATTTGCCAAGTCGTTTTCATTACATTGCTACTAGATTCAATTTTGATTTTAATGAAATTAGATTTAGCTACGGCACAAACGCGTTTAAACATTTTTGAATTACTACGAACATAATCTAGAAAGGCCGTATTTTTGTTATATGATTTCTCTTCATAGAGTTCATATAATCTTCGTCTGCTCCTATGAATTCGAAAAGAAAATGGATGAAGTGTTGATTAAAATCAGCGATAAAAACAATTTTTTTATAATTTGTGGTGATTTTAATGTTAATCTGTTAGATGATAATAATATTTGTACTAGATTAAAATCTTTATTTTTATGTCACAACATGAACTATCTGTTTTTGGAGCCTACTAGAATTACTGCAACATCTGCTACCTGCATTGACAATATATTTACTAACATTACGCCCATTTTCAAATCGGTCATCAATAAATTAACCTCTGATCACTCTGGTCAGATAGGTATATTCAATATTAAAATAAAAAAGGACCAAAAAGAGGATATTACATGTGTGCCCGTTAGTGACACTCGGCTTGAACACTACAGGAATAATATTTTAGATAAACTATGGGAAATAGCATACAGTGACGATCCAAATTTGTTGTACAACTCAGTATTTAACCTTGTCAAAAATGAATATGATACGGTAATTAAATCAAAAACTATAAAAGTTAATAAAAAAGCTTTGTTTAGTGATTGGGCGACAGTTGAACTTATTAATTGATAGATCTGTCAAAGTGCTTGGGAGTTTATTGTAAAATCTTACACAATTACCCTTGAACGAGTTTTTTATTTTATGGAGCCGAGTAGTGGGCACTGCAAGTTTGTCCTTGTTTCTAGTATTAAATTTTTATAAAATAAAATTATTATAATCGATACTACCAACGCTTAGCAAAATATTTGAAAAACTCATACTTAATCAATTGCAAAGTCATTTTTATCTCAATAATTTAATTCATATTGCTCAGTTTGGTTTCACAAAGGGTCGTTCAACAGCCGATGCTGGTGTTGAACTAATCGACAATATTTTTGATGCCTGGGAAGACGTAATGGATGCAATAGGTGTCATCTGCGATCTATCCAAGTCTTTTGATTGCGTCCATCATGACACTCTTGTCAGGAAGTTACGCCATTATGGTGTAAAAGATCAGGCACTTGGCCTTCTGGAGTCATATCTAACAGATAGGGTTCAGATGGTCGATGTTAATGGGAAAAGATCACCTGGGTCTTCAATAAGTATGGGCGTACCGCAAGGTTCAATTCTTGGTCCTTTCTTGTTTTTATTATATATTAATGATTTACCTTACCTTGTTAAAGCAAAACATGGGTTAGTATTGTTTGCCGATGATACTTCTTTGATATTTAAAGTTAAAAGACAGCAATCAAATTATGACGAGGTAAACAATGCTATCTCTAGTATAGTGAACTGGTTTACTGTTAACAATTTATTACTTAATGAAAAGAAAACTAAATGTATTAAATTCGTGTTACCCAATGTGAACCCGGTAACTACAGACATATTTATAAAAGGACAGAGATTGGACCTTGTGCAGTCGACTGTCTTTTTGGGCATTACTTTAGACGCCAAACTACAATGGGATCCTCATATAAATAAATTGTCGAACAGACTGAGTTCGGCAGCGTTTGCAGTTAAAAAAATTAGAGCTCTTACCGACGTAGACACCGCTAGACTAGTCTACTTTAGTTACTTTCATAGTCTAATGACCTATGGTATTTTATTGTGGGGTCACGCTGCGAATGCTAATAGTATATTTATTCTGCAGAAACGGGCTGTTCGTGCAATTTATAGATTAGGGCCTAGAGTGTCACTGATGGAAAAGTTTAAAGAAATCAATATTCGGACATTTGTGTCTCAATATATCTATGACAATCTTGTGTATGTAAAAAGAAATATAACTAATTTTCAGAAGTACAGTGATATACACAATTTTAATACTAGAAATAAAGACAAGTTGGTTGCTTATGTAAGCCGACTACATAAAATTAGTAATTCTTTTTGTTTAATATTTATGCTTCGGAACGCACCGGTTTTTTGTTGCGCGGATCGACCGCGAGTAATCGGGACATCACTAAGCGGAAACGGACCGCAGATGTCACTCGTACCAACGAGAGGAAAAAATTGGAGGTTATCTTTATCCTTTTCTCGTCGGGAGAACAACATGTCTGCTCAGGCATCGTGCCATTGATGGTATTTCGGTGTACCAATTACCAAATACAGGCGTCGGGCCTGGTCGGAGTGTTAATCATCTACATCGTCGGGAAATAAGTAGATTCGCGTCAGCGGTCAAGTGATCCGTGTTGATTGAACATCGTCGTACCGGTAGCGGCGACTCCACGTGTCGGCAGGCAGCACGCCGGCGACAGCGTCGGCAGCGACGGCAAGGTTTCGATTCCTCTCCTATCCCAAAACTGTCTCCTATCCCGCATTCCTGTCTCGAATCGAGCTTTCGATCTACCAGTCTGCGACGACAAGGTCAGTAACAATTCAACTCACTTTTCTCTCACGTGCTGGCAAAAGCCCACCCCCTCAGGATTCCACGCCGTTCGGTAGGCGGTGAAAATTAATCATTTTGGTAGCAGAGCGTGGTTGCAGCACTCACAGGGTGGCACAACACCCTGTGAGTGCTGCGGTGGCAGGCACTACGTCGTGTTGTGCCTGAACCGGTCAGGACCTTTGGACGGTCACCAGGGCTGGACTCAGGTTGGTCGGTCACAGGGCCCAACCAGGGCCGGACCCAGTCCCCCTCCGGGCAACGGGAGTCACCAACGGGGTGACTGGGGTACCCGCGGACGGGACCCCCCCCGAGGGGAAGGGGGCAGCGCGGGGGGTAACAGGCGGGATAGCCGGGGTTCGGTCGCCGTTGTCCAGGGTCAGCGAGGACTTCGGGCCGCTGGCTCACCGCGTGTTACGGGCGGGTGTCAGATGGCACCTATGAGTG
Source organism: Argyresthia goedartella (assembly GCA_949825045.1). Classification (NCBI taxonomy): domain Eukaryota; kingdom Metazoa; phylum Arthropoda; class Insecta; order Lepidoptera; family Argyresthiidae; genus Argyresthia; species Argyresthia goedartella. Next base: position 16,864,898 of record OX463823.1, read on the forward strand.
GCGCAAAGGCTGGGAGCCCACCACCTTCTGCGCCACCCTGCCCGTCGCTCTGGGAGGCGAACAGGGAGGCGAACTGTCGGATGTCGCCCCCATTCCTAGAGCGCCCCAGGTTGGATCCGCTCTCCCCCCTCCATCCACGGTGGCCACCGGGCACACCGTTCACAGTCCGGTATGGTCGGGTACCGGGAGAGCTAGGGGCCTATTATGCGGGTTGGGACCCCCTGGTGTACATGCGGTCTGATATGCCACCGGTGGCATATCAGCAGCCGATTTACCAGGCCGACGGGTGTCCCAGCGGGTTCGGATCCCGCGGAGGTTCCCGCTACGGACACGCCGCCCACTTACAGGGTGCCGCCACTCCACAGACGGTCATGCTCCCCACCGCCTCGGTGATAGCGTGGAGTTCGGACGGCAAATCTTGTGTGGCACGAGCACTATTGGACTCGGGGGCCCAGGGGTGCTTAGTCTCGTGCAACCTTGTAAGACGGTTGGGCATTTCGGTAAGGGAGTATCCACATTCCATTCGGGGAATTGGGAACACGGAAGTCGGTTCCGTTAAGGGAGTATGTCGGATTACTCTCTCGTCACAGGTGGATTCTTCGGTGAATCTGACGGTCACGGCATTAGTCATGCCTAATGTGATGGGCTCACACCCTCACGTACGGTTGTCGCCCTCGGTGCGACAGTTGGTCGCTGGGTTGTCACTGGCTGACCCGGAGTTCGATATTCCGGGCCCAGTAGACATTTTATTGGGTGTCGATGCCTTGGGATACCTGTTAGTGCCAGGTGTCCACGTGTTGCAGGCGACTGGTCTGGTTTCGGTCAACACCAGACTGGGCCATGCGGTAATGGGTCCGGTCATGCCGTCTACCCCACGCCTAGCGACTCGTAGTCCCTTATTCGGTTCTGTACTCTCGGAGGTGATACAGAAGTTTTGGGAGGTGGAGGAACCACCTACGGTCCGTCGGTTGGACCCGGTTGAAGAAGAGTGTGAACAGTTTTATCGGAACAATACTGGTCGCCTTCGGTCAGGTCGATTTCTCACACGTCTTCCATTCCGGAGTGATCGCCCACCGCTGGGCAGTTCACACCATGCAGCCGAGACGCGGCTTCTGTCGATGGAACGACGCATGAAGCGTGACGGGATTTTCCGACAGAAGTACGTAGATTTCATGCGGGAATACGAGTCGCTCGGCCACATGTCGGTTTCGGGTATCGACTGGAAGCGTGAAGACTACTGCTTCCTGCCCCATCACGCGGTCTTGAGGACCCCGGAGGGCAAAATACGGGTAGTGTTCGATGGATCGGCATCAACATCTAACGGCATGAACCTGAACCAGTGATTGCATTCAGGGCCGAAGTTGAACCATGACATCGCGGATGTTATCACATGGTTCCGTCGACACAATGTTGTGTTTGTTGCTGACATCCGGATGATGTTTAGACAGACGGTCATTCACCCTGACGATAGACGGTATCAGCTGATACTGTGGCGAGAGAGCCCAGATCAGCCCATCAAGGTGTACGAGCTGAACACCAACACGTACGGGCTACGGTCTAGTCCTTATTTGGCGATTCGCACTCTGCGGGAGTTAGCGGATCGAGAACGGTTAAATTTCCCTAGAGGAGCAGCGATCCTGGAGCAGGATCTCTACGTGGACGATATCTGTACCGGTGCAGATTCCGTAGAGGAGGTGCTCGCTCGACGGGACGAGCTAATTGAGCTCTTACGGGGTGGAGGTTACGAGCTCCGGAAATGGATGTCGAACTCTCCAGAGTTACTGACTGGTCTTCCGGATGACTACCAGCAGGATCCCCACATTTTTTGAAAATTTGGAAAACCCAAATATGTTTTCGGTATTAGGCGTCCAGTACCAGTCGGTGTCAGACATGTTTTCGTATCGGGCCGAGTTGGACTCCCCGAAGGTCTGGACGAAACGGAACGTCCTTTCAACGGTGGCTAGGACATTTGATCCAAACGGGTGGATCACCCCGGTAACATTTCAGCTCAAGTGTTTTATGCAGCAATTGTGGTCTGCTGAGCTGAACTGGGACGACCTGATCGGCGGGTCATTGAGCTCAGAGTGGGACTCGTTCTTTTCGACCCTCCCTGGCATCAATCGGATTTCACTGCCACGGAGGTTGGTCCCCACCAAACGATACACCGCCACCCTGCATGGATTTTGCGATGCCTCGGAGAATTAGCGGGGGATGTATGGACATCGGAAATAGTTGACGGGCTGCCAGCCTCAATGTTGCTCTAGTCAAAACGATTTGTTCCGTTTGTTGAATAATAAGAAGATAATGAAACGACAGAAAAAACCATCAACAGTTACAAGTAAAGCTTGGAAATATTATCACGAGAAAAAAGAAACTGAGAAAAAGAAAAAACAGCAAGAAAAAGAAGAAAGAGCAAGACATAAAATAGAAAAAATATACTAAAAGAACAGTTTACCAATGAAAAGTTTTCTTTTCATTGGTTAACAGTTAACTGTAAAAAAGTAAATCTTACTTTTATTTTTATAAAAATAAGATTAAGAAAACAAAGAAGACCTTTCAAGAAGATGCAACTTCAGAAGACAGATGTGGAGATTTCATACGCTGGACGTGATATTAGTTATAATTAATAACATGACGAAGAGAATGAACCAGAAAGAGCAATAATAACAATTGCAAAGAATCAACTAGACCTTGATCCCATAGAAGCGGACTTAGAGAATTAGAAGAAAAGCAATTAAACCAAATAAGATCAGGAATTTTTGATAGGAAGTTTCGTCATAATTAGTATGAAGGTCAGTGTTTTCCAGGCAAGATCTAAAGTTTGAGAAAGAACAACTACGAAATAAGTACAATGACATTGACTACATACTGGAAATTCTTTTAAATGGCCTAACCCGCCCTATAAAATTTTCTATAACCTCAAGAAAATAATTGAAGTAACATCCATCTAGTGACTGGTGGTACAGGGCAGAGTAGAGGGCACCCGAATGCGTGGTAGATCACCAATGAGACGGACGGACCAAATCAAGGCAGCACCGGATGACCCGCTCTACCAAAGCAGCCATCAGAGAAGAATGGCGACGAATTGTGAGGCGGGTCTCCCGACCGAAATGACGACCACGACCACTCTGTCAAAAGTGCTACGACTAAGAAGACAACTACCTACATATACCTGATCGTGCCTGTTCACATGCGAGGTGGCAGAGGCTCAGTGCCTTCTCAGTCACTCACTGAGTAAGCACAAGCGTGTGGACGCTTCGCAAGCGTTTGCAGCAAATCCGTTTGACTTATAACCAAAAAACTGACGGCTACAAGCTCTCGCAAGCCTGCGCACGCAACTCAAGCCAAGCCAAACGACCTATCCACACGCTTTGTGACAGCTTGTGGAGGCTTGCCAAGCGTGCGGATGGGCCATTAGTTTCAATTCGGATTTTGTTTCGGAAAATCGGAACGTCACACCTGACCACTCAGGACGCAAAACGACGATTATCAGATCTCTTTCGTTGAATTTGTATTTCGCCATCCTGCTGTCAGTAATGAGCAGAGCGGGCGTCGACGGCTGTAAATCCAGGAGTTTTATGCGTATCGTCAAAACTGCGTTTCGTCATTAACCCATTTTTGCCAAAGGTGCGTTTCGTCAAATACCTTTTAGTCAAAACATCTTTTCGTCAAAATACCATTTTTGCCGAAGATGCGTGCAGTCAAATATTCTACCTGTATCTATCTATCTAGCGTTTTTTCTGCCACAAAGTACCAGGGCAGCAGACCTTTGAAGGAGGTAATGAACACTGAATTGATAAGCAAGTACCTGTCACCTCATATGGGAAAAGATGTGACTTTTCCCATTTGTGGTGGCAGAGGCACAATTGCGCCCGCTTCAAAAACTTGGATGATTATGAAGCGATATCCAGCACAGCACTACTATGGGGGTATGGTTCAGTCCCACCATACCCCCAGGGGTATGGCCAGGGGTATGGTGGGTCCAAGGCGTATCCTTGGATTTAGCAAATAAAATATATCTTGAATAGAATTTATCTTGCTCTTGCTGATGCTTGCCCTTAATGTGCGAGCGCCATAGTGATATAGGCACGAAGCCCGAGCGACATCGTGGGAATGCGTTGCAGGCGCAGAGCGGCGTAGCGAGAAGCGAGGTAATGGGAACAAACCGTCAAAACAACGTGCTTTTAAAAACCGACGAGAATTATTTATATAAAAGCTCGCAAATGCCAGAGCCAGTCGATGATGTCTTACCTTTAAAAAACATAGTTTGCGGGATTGCCAGCTCTCTTACAATTAACATAGCGTCACGACTTTTCCTATTCGGAGTAGCAGAGGCACAATTTTGCCCACTTTGAGCCAGTTATTCAATACTCTATTTTTTGCGTGACAGGGGGATAGCCCATCGCCGCAGCTATGGAGTAATGAAGGTTCCCTCACGATGTTTTTGCCATCACCGTTAGAATATCCGTATAATCAAAAAGTCAGGAATCGAACCTGCATCTCCTGTGTGAGAAACAAGCGTGAAACCCATAAGACCACGGAGCTCTTTTTTGCCAGCTCTCTTAATTTTGACTCTTAAGCTCTTAAGATCGGTGTGGAGAGATTCTTCAACATCTGATAGGTACGATTTATACCAGCTAGCCCGTGCTCTTTAAATTGAAGAGGCATTGTAATCTCTAGGAATGTCAAACCATTTGTGGCGCTTGTGAGCCTTACATTTCTCGCTAAAGACAGACGTTTTAGGGATTCACTGTACTAGGCTGGGTATATATGAGTATCGTCCTTTTTAATAGCGTATAGAAACTAATCAGTTGGTTTATTCTAGAGTAAAAAAGGTTTAAAATTATATCAATGTCACAGCAATTCAGCAATTCAACCCGGATTTATGTTTCTCACAATCGCAGCGCCAGAAGTTGGGTCTTTTTGAGTTCGACGAAAGTGAAGTAGTAGTACGACGAAAGTGCTTTGATCTGAAGTTCGATTAATATCGAAGTGCGATGGACATCTATTAGAGTAAAGGGGTCAGTGATAGATACCGAGATGCTGTTGATATTGGTCAGGGTCATGTCAAGTGAACGCGAATCGTTATTAAAGATATATTGTTATATTGGCTAAAGTTTTTTAGGACAATAGGATCTAGGAGCAAAGAAGACTAAGTGTCAGTAAGTGGGGTTGGTTTAATTTTTAAACAATAGCGTTTGATGAAGCTGTCCAGATTATATTAGGGTTGTTAATGTCTCCCATACGCCTTATCATAAGGATTAAAGTTGAGTAAAACGCGTTTACAGTTATTATAGAATCCCTTGGTATCTGCGACTATTATAACATCTGATAGGTAGAAGAAAAAAAGAAAAAAATATATAATAGAGATAAACTCAGCCAAAAATCCTTCGCGGCACTGAAGGATTTTTGGCTGTACCGTACACCGTATTCTCAAGATGTCCTTCGTACCACCAAATTTTTTTTTCACTGCGATGAAGTCTCCACCACCGTCTGATTTTATATGATTAGTTAGATCGCAGTGTTTCCAAAAATATTTTAGCGGTTATAAAAGAGTTCCTCGTTATACATACCAAAGTTAAGGATTGTTTCAGTAAGGCATATTAAGTCGAAACCACTTTTTAAAATATTTAAGTTAAAGTTTCGCGTTTTGGTCCTAAGACCGTTTACATTTTTATAGTATACCAACGAACAACGAAGGGAAAGTTGTCAACAACAGTTCTTGTTCTTCGGATTCGTTACAGACCAGCTTTGCCTAAATTAATCACCAATAAAATATCATTTCCTGCCAAAGCATACCTACGTATCTTTTAAACTGGCAACTGGCATTAAGGCCCAGTTCTAGCTGTTGAGGAGAGGGGCGCCGCATTCGCCCATCGTGTTCTGGCGGGGTAGCGGAACTGGCGGGGTAGCGGGCGGCGCGGAATAGCATCGGGCCGCCCGGATACTTTAAAAAATAGGTGTTTTTTCGAATTTACTGAAAAACAGAATAAGCTAATTGATAAAATTTAAGGATTAATACAGAGCTCAACAAAATGAAAATTCAGATATAAAAATTATGAGAAAATCAGTACTTTTATATTAAAATTATATAAATATAGATTATGTTTTTACGATCGAGCCAAATTAATCTAATCGCGTAACGATATAGTATTTAAACTAGATTATCTCTTTGTGAATACTATATGATTTTTTGAGACCTATGAATTTATTGTTTTTTTTTTGCCAAAGCTCTCTTCAGTGGTTTTGTGTGATCTTGGGCCTTAAAAAAAACATGTCTCGCCAACGACATCTAATAACAAATTTGGAACTACTTTATTTTCTTTTTATAAGATGTCAGAAAATTGACCATTCACTTTTCTTCATACTTCATACATCAACAAATAGTTTGTAGATTCGTATGGCGGTTGCAATTATAATGCTTCTGAATAGTGCTTTCCTAAAGTACTTATTTATTTTATTTTACACCGATACAGATTACCAATACATTGTTGCCACTTTTCCTACGTATTTAGTTGCGTACTACGTTGCCAAACGTACTAGCCTAAATCAGAAGTCAAAACCTGTCAAAACAAATCAAATAGCCCAATACGCACTGGCATGTCCATGTTGGAATTTGCGGATTCCGCGCGCAAATTCCAGCCGCAACTTACTCCTTAAAAACACCTTTTGCTAGCTTACTACACATGCTAGTAAAAAAATAAATTTATTGTTAGAGAGGTGAAGAGATGCAGAATATAATTATGTAATTATATTCTGCATCTCTTGTTCGAATTGTGTTCGAATCCACTTAAACGTCGATGGTTACTATAGTACCCAAAGTACATATGACGTCTAAGCGTCCTTGGCTACTATAGCCTCATGAAAACAAGAAGCGGCGTAATTGAGAAAATAAGCTTGAATTTTACAGAAAATATTCTAATGATAATTTAATATGCCTATTAAAATCTCGAGAATTCACAAAACAAAGTGCGCCCGGTCATTATGACGAAACTTTTACTTGAATTTATTAAATAGTGTTGCCACTAAAAGAAAAAGTAAAGGTGCGTTTACACTGTAAATATTATACAGAGAGACTGAGCAGTAGTACATATTTCTTTGCAGTAATCGATCCATATAATCCAAAAAGTCCACAACTCTTCGAGTTCCTCCGGGCGCGCGCAAATTATGACACTCTAATGCCATTGGACATTTAACTAACACTACTCTGCTGGCCGGAAAATGAAAAACTCTGACATAAAAATTAAGGAAAAAATTATGTTGTACCTCCACAAATGCCCACAGTAGAATCTGTAGTATTCTTTGTGACGTCTGTCAATAACAGGACTGTTTAGGGCTAATGCGAGCAGATTCAGCACAAACTGCTACTCAAAGAAAGTGCAACTTAAATGTCACACTGGAGCTGTAATTTACCTAGCGAGAAACAGTGACAGCATGAATTTGTATATCCATTAAAATTGTGACGTCAGTTGTGCAACCGGACTGAGCAGTACTATGACAATGCGCTGATTATTAAATGAAAGATTATCTATCATGCACTTCAAATCTTTCTTAACCTCTCAACGCCCCATGTCATCTATAGATACCATTTTCCCGCAAAAGGTTTTTTCTAATACCATGGCGTAAGGTTCAAAATCGGGAATTCGATGAAATGGGTATTCGATGAATTGGGAATTAGACGAAATGGGATTTGGATTAAAAAATAATTGGTTGAAATTAATCTAATCCATTGCGCGGTTTATATATTGGACTAGGTAGGACTGAAGTTCCGGTTCGATTCCCAGCGCGGCAACGTTTCTTTTTTTTCTTCATTTACCTATTCCAATCCAAGACGCCGCAATTAAAAAAAAAGTCAAAATTCACTTTTTTTATCTAATCGTTTCATTCGTTTTCAAATTATGAAAAAAAAGGACTGAAGAAGTTGACAAATTGGCGTTGTTTATTCCTTTTTGAAATAGTGAATATAATAGGAGAGCAACAAACACGGGGGGCCAGGGATTTCCGCAGCACTTTCAAGGCTGACAAGGGGCCGATGAATGACTTACCATCACAAGTATTTTCATAAAACTAAAAATTATAAAAGAAAAAAAAAATAAGTCGACTTCAATTTAACTCAAAAGAAATATATACGAAATAAACCACCCAAACCAAATCAAACGAAGGTACAAAACAATTTATTTTTGAGGAAGGTGCCTGCGTAGAGTTACAAAATTACAATAACCGAAGTCAAAAAAAATAAAGTGTCTACTTTTGAATTAGTTTTGGTGGTTAGTTTCGTGTTTCTTTATATGATATTTCTTACTTTTGAATTAATTTAAAGTCGACTTAACTTTTTTTAATATTTTTTTTGAAGTCCAATACATAAGTGCAATACTAAATAATGTGACTTCATAGAAAACTGAAAACAGGATTGAATGTAATCATTATTGTTTATTACTCTTACTATTTTTGGCCAAAAATATACCACAGAATTGCAAAATCAATCTATCTAAGCACAATAATAATGTATTGACTTCGCTAAGACATGGATGCACTCTGCTGCCAGTTTTGGAAACGTCTCGCGGGGAGGTGACGATGAAATTCAAAGCTCCGCTGCCGGGATGCACGCCCTAAGGCCGATATTAGACTATCATATATTCATCATAGAAATATGATTTCATATCTGTCAAATTCTAGGATCATTTTTAGGGTTCCGTACTCGAAGGGTTCCAATCGGGACCCTATTACTAAGACTTCGCTGTCCGTCCGTCCGTCCGTCCGTCTGTCACCAGGCTGTATCTCAAGAACCTAGCTAGCTAGAGAGTTGAAATTTTCACAGATTATGTATTTCTGTTGCCGCTATAACAACAAATACTAAAAAACAGGATAAAAGAAATATTTAAGGGGGCTCCCATACAACAATACCACATACAAACTTATGGATGCACCTGGTTACGTACATGGAGTGTGAAAGTAACCGCACCAATAACTTTGTAAACAATATTTTGCTGTGTAAAATCCAAACTATTCACTCCACACCATCGCTTCCATCGAACGGTGGTACGGAACCCTTCGTGCGCGATTTAGACTCGCACTTGACCGGTTTTATTTATTTTAAATGATGCTGTTCTTTATTTGCATATTACACCTAAGGTCATATAAACGTCATAGGTAATCAAGATGGATACCGATTTAGCCGCGTTTTCAGTTGCTATGACCGCAACTTTAGTAATTGCCTTAAGGTTGAGAAAAAATGCAAGGAAAAAAGGAACAAACGACGTATTTGGGTTAGACCATGGATTGCAAGGCGATTAGAGAGAGGAGTCAATAACATATTACTAGAAGAACTTAGACTGGAAGATATAAAGTCCTACAAAATGTAGGACTTTATATCTTCCTCCGAATGGACGAAGTTGTATTTAGCTATATATTGTCAAAGGTAGCACCATTAATTTCAAAACAAGAAACTCATTTTAGATGCCCAATCAGTGCAAAAGATCGTTTAGTAGTAACTCTGAGATATTTAGCTACCGGAGAAACTTATTCCAGCTTATAGTTTCTAACCAGAATTCCCCAATGTACATTATCAATAATTATACCAGAAACGTAGCAGAGGCTTTAAAGCATATATATATCTGAAAGTAAGTTCCTTGCTATTTTTCTATTATATTATTTTTAAATAAAAAACAGTCCGGTCTTGCATATACCTACCTAGTATTTAATATTTTATCATTAAAAATTAAAAAGATGTACTCGTACAAAAGACTGTCGTTTTACGTTTTTCCGTGTGTGTGTGTGTGTGTGTGTGTGTGTATGTGTATGGGACCTGATGTGTGTGGGTCCGACGTCCTACTCGCACTTGACCGGTTTTAATTTAGATATAGGGACATAAAAAAGCACAAATCTATAAACATAAACCCTCTGATTAATAACGTGATAGGTTTAATCTTAAAATTATCAAAAAACAATGTCAAAGCCTGCAAGGTATTAAAATTATCTCATTCCCACTTTCCCCGTCAACCGAGCGGGAAACTAGAAACACAATTTCTCGGCAAAGAATGAAATGTTCATTGTCCCATCTTTTCCAGAACATTGATCGTTTTCCTTTCTAATATAACAAGGCATGAAAAATGAAAGCGTTCTCGTGAAAATGGCGCCGTTTTTGTTGCGTTTTTAAGTTGCTGTGAGAAAATACAACCGGCTCCTAATTTACTTACGGCATTTCTTTTTAGGGTTCCGTAGAGAAACAAGGAACCTTTATAGTTTCGTCAAGTCTGTCTGTCCGTCCGTCCGTCTCTCCGTATGTCATTGCAACTTTATGCAGAAACAGTTAGGACTACACTTAGTTAGCTTTAGGATTTTGTTCAAAAATTAAAAAAAAAAAAAAAATAAGGGAGGCTCCCCATACATGGAACTGAAGCCAAAAAGTATTTTTTTCATCAAACCTATATGTATGGGGAGTAAACCTATATGTAAACCATTTTTCCTCAAAGGAAATCATTAAAGAGACAGACCCTTCCAAAGTGGAAAAATGTGTGTGCCCCTGCTTGAGACATTTCAACTCCGAGGCCGCCGAACGATTTGAACTTTCTTCGAACGTGTTATTTATACAGAGATCGCCCCTCTAACCTTTAAAGTAAGAAAGTGAAAATTCTACGATAGTTATTTGTGTCACAAGGGAGCAAAATGATGTATTTACGGCGAGGGCGTTATATTGAATCCGGAGTGAAGGGAAGGATTCTATGATAGAATACTGAGCGTAGCGAGGGATTCTCAGGTAGAATCCTGAGCGTAACGAGGGATTCAAGCGTTAACGCCCATGATGAAAATAATTTTGCTCCTGAGTAACACATACAACTTTTCACACCGACTATGAGGAAATTTCGATGAAATGTTCTAAAAACAAATCAATAACAATATTTTGAATTATACTGTCACCACTTTTACAGTAATCGAACAACGTAAACATTTTTTTTATAATGGCGGATTGTGAAGGATTAGGCAAAGGTCACCACAGATAAAATATTCCTGTGCTACTTTTACCAATGTGTAAAAATAATCGAATCGAATATTACAATGGTATCGGATATCAATGTTCATTATATCACAATAACAGTCATCGATAGTTTTGATTTCAGCAAAACATATACTTTATTGTGATATTTTTTTCAATATTAGGAAGAATTCATAAATTTTCATATAACGTTGTTATTTAACTTCAACAACATTGTATGAAACATGTTCGTTTTTAATCGATTACGATGAAATTACAATCGATTATTTTATTAAAATCTGTGTTCTATTGGCACATTGCGTATATGCTACATGCCAATGAATAAATTAAAAAAGTAGTTTAAACAGAAAAGTAGCATTTTTCTCCCTCTCGTCGTGGGGCAAAACTTACTTTTCCGAATGAAAGGTGTATAGTGTATACACACTTTCAACGAAAATTGGTTTGAACAAAATAAAATAAGCCGTCTTTAAGATATACACCATTTTTTGAAATCGCAAAGATAACTTTGTCATTTATACAAACACTGTGAAAAGCAAATTTACAACACAAACATCCAGTCACATAATTACTTGCTACAACGGAACCCTTCATGGGTGAGTCCGACCTGCACTTGGCCACTTTTTTGATGTTGTTAGATTGCATTCCAAACATATTATGTTTTGTACAGTAAACTACGATTTTACTCAATAGCAATGCCATCGTCAAGAAAAAACGTAGCTCTCAGGACCGACAAAATATACATAATCATACACACAACAAAATAGGATTTTTATACGAGTCAGCTCTGTGAAAGGAAATAAAATTGTATTTTTTTGTTCCGATATATTTTACTATTGTTGTTATAGGTTACTATTTGGTAATCTATACCTAATAGTAACCTAATAGTTAGAAAGTAGCAGACACAAAATTAGTAATTGATTCACGTCCGTTTTGTCTGCACAATTTCTTTATGATACAGTTTTAGACGTGGCATTTTCAAGACAAGTCCCGGCGGCGAGGGGAGGAAAACTGGGCAGTTTCAGGGATTTTGGGGGATTACAGCAAATCTCTCCATGTCCACCTCCTTCAAATGATACTCTGAGCCAGAAGCTGTGGATCAAAAATACTGATTATAATCTACTTCTACTTAGAATCCAGACAGACTTACACCTTGTTCCATTTCGTTCCTCTGTTAGTTTTATTCGTAGCTCTGGTAATCCAAATTAAAAATTCTTTAGTTTCTATATATATATATATATAAACATAATTTCTTTGTTGCACACAAATGATTTAAAAAAGAGTTACATAAAAATAGTGTACAAAGGCGAGCTTACCTCTAATAAGAGATTTCTTCCAGCAAACCAGGTTAAAGTTGGAAATGTTGATTGCTGAGCAGGGGTGGACCTATGTGTACAACAATATGACGAAATAAACGAGTACTTACTATAATTATATACGAAATACTAATAATATAATACTAACTACTACTATTATATCATGTAGCACTTTCCACGGCCAGAGGCATGTATAGTGCTTTTCTCAACATATGCATTGAAATAAAAAATACACTCCTCAAAAATCAAACTCAAGTTAAAAAATTACTACTAATCGTAAGGTTCCGTGCGTCTGTTGATCTATTTTGCTTTAAGCATAAAATAAAAATAAAAAATACCGCCGCATAGGCCTGCAATTTCGTATGACATTCCTTTACAGTTCTCTCGAGTTGTGTGCCCCGAATTGTGATACTTCCAAGCCTATTATAACGCACGTAATGATAACATTTCATTGCATGTTTGAGAAAAATCTTTAATCGTCTCACTCTTGACTTGGCAATCTTAATTCAAAGTGACATTCCCAAATTAAGAATCTTTATTTAATTTCGTTAACATTTGCAAATGAAACTGATTAATTTAAACCGATAAAAGATACCTATATAAAAAAAAACTGCACATCTAATTGCCTTCAATAAACGTTCGCGATTATTCAATTTTAAGTTGAATTGCCTCCCTTTTGGAAAGCAACTCATCAATTTTACTACGCTTTTTTGGCAATCGCATGCCATTTCATAGCGTTCAATGCTTTCAATGAACGACATATGGAAATAATCGAATATAGGTTTTCTTTTCACTGTGCTACAGCAGTTTATATTTCAATGGCCTCGAATTAGTTCATTTCGAGCAAAATCTATTATCATGCGATACAGTTTATTACTTATATCTGGCAACAACCAATAAAGGCGTGGTGATATAATACAATTTGCAGAATTTTAAGATCATTTAAGGCTATGGAATGCTACATTATCATGGGATAAAGAGCTGCCGCGTATATTGACTAAATAAATTCAAGAAGACCTCCAAAAGTTACAGATACAGATAGTTGGATTGGATTGAAATCCGGACAGCAATCCGAAAATACAAAGCATTTTTGCCCAACTGAAACGGAGAGGCTTCGTCGCTTGGTCAATAAACTGCGCTTAAATGTCAAGTGTCAGTGACAGCTTCACTCTGAGTCCGTCAAACTTTTCAGTTGTCGGTTATCCATCCGGGCCTCATCTCGAGAATCGACATTCAGACTGGCGGGACCAACGCAGCAGGACAACCTTTAATCAGGATATTTCCTAGCTTTTTCTGTTTGACTCAATCAGTTTTAGTTGAGGAATAAAAAAACATTCTCGGGTCTTGGTTGATTGTTTATTCGATTGTATGTGTGACTGAACCGACCAGTTTTGAAACTCGCCGAACTAACTCAGCCGTAAGTAAAATTAAGTAAGCCCCCCTCGCTCAACCGACTCATTCCGTTCCGATTATAACCGGATTCCCGCGCAATGCTCTCGGGATGAACAGGAAAGTGGGCACATATAGGGTTACCATGTGGATTTCAATATAAATAAATGATATTGCTCAATACGTTTAGGTCGATGACAACTCGCGATGTCTAGGACTGGATTTCTGTCATTTTCAAATTGGCCTTATGGCTTAAACTCCTAAGAAAACCTATGAGAAAAATTACTGCATTATTTAAAAACATACGCCAAAACGCTAGCGTGCGGGTAATTAAAATGATCTACCTCTCCCTCTGCCAGTGTCTTTTCGCATATTCGATTTGCGATTCGTGGTGCGTGTAAAACCACAATGATACCACTAAGAGAGCACAAAGGGCCTTACTGAAAGTAAGCACCAACCGACCATATAGGTATCCAACTGAACAACTTCTTAATGAATGGGGGGTGATGTCGGTCAGGCAATTATTTATTTACCAAACAATCTTAAATACCCACTTAAATATACCAGAAACCAACAGACCTAGAATTGAAACCAGACATCGCAAAGACAGAGTACGTGAAATATCTATATTCAACACTTGTTTTCCTCGTTTCTTTGCACGCTCGCTTTATTTTAGAGGTGGCTACCTCTACAATAAAGCGAGCGTGTGGCATGAGATACTACAGCTTAATCAATATTGTTTATATTATTCATTAACGATTTAGTTTATCTTTTGCAAAGCAAATGCCTACTATATGCGGATGATCTAAAAATCTATAAAATTATAAACTCAGTAAATGACTGCTTATCACTTCAGCGCGACCTAGATACACTGTCCCAGTGGTGCAAATCCAACTTTATGTTCCTCAATGTATCAAAATGCTTCGTTATCACCTTCTCCAAAAAACCAAAAATATTTCATTCACATACGTGCTTGACAACAATCCTCTGCAACCAACGAATTCTATGAGAGACCTTGGAGTAATCTTTGATAGCAAGTTAACGTTTCGGGATCATTATAACTACCTAGCCTCTAAATGCAATAGACTGAAAGGTTTCATTCTCCGTATTACCAAAGGATTTAAAAAACAGAAAGTCTCATCGCCCTATACCTAAGTCTCGTAAGAAGTCAGGTCGAGTACGGCTAAATAATATGGTCCCCTCAATATGCGGTACACGATGACAGAATAGAGCGCATACAGCAGATAATTCTGAGGGCTGCAGCAAGACGACACGGTCTCAAGCGTAAACTTACCGGCTACGAGGCTAGACTTGAACATTTCGGCATCGAAACACTAAAAAAAAGACGTATGATCTGTGATATAATATATCTCCACAAAATTCTTCACAGCAAAATCGGCACTTCACTACTGTCGTCACTAAATATCAACACGCGTTGTCTAAATACGCGCTTAAAAAAGAAAATATTTAGCGTTCCAGTCTGCAGAAATAACACTGAGTCGAATGGGCCCATTCACAGAATGTGTCGTGCTGTAAACGACATCAGCCTGGCCCACGACGAAGTGGATATATTCAATCCGAGACCAGGCTTATTAAAACACCAACTGAGACGTCTCGTCTAAGTTTGAATCATTGTTTTGAATTGTTTGAGATTGCTTTAGTCGTTGTTTAACCTATAACTATAATTATAACTATAACATCCATATATATATATATATATATATATATATATATTTTTTTTTAAAGTGAATACCAAGTATTAAGCATTTATGATTTATTTTATTTTATTTTTTTTTTCTTCTTAAATTTAGATTTGTACCTTTTAGGTCTCATGTCTACTCCAAATTATAACTTCCTGTATATATACGCTGTGGGTATACAATTAGAGCTGAGTCTTATGTTTTTAAGTCATTATGTTGTATACCTGTTGTATAAACCTTAATAAATAAATAAAAATATCAACTGAAATATACATAAAAAGATGGCTTCTGGGTTTTAATTACGACGAAACGGAAAATTTTTAGAAGTTTGTCGCTGATTAACTACCTACCTACTGTTAAAACGACCTGGCGTTATGCAGCAAATTCCATCTACTTCCACTCAGCTTTTTATTAAAAATAACAAACAACCATATTAATTGTCCCAAACTGCTTAGCAAAATTTGTTTAAACGCTCCCTAAAAACGGTTAAGATTTAACCCTCTCATAAATATTTCTATAGTCGGAACAAACTACAGGCAGAATTCCTGGCTGGCGGGTAAGCAATAACTTTAATATGCTATTAAACAAGCTTAACTATGTATCTTGATTTGTTCTGCTCTAGTGCAGAAACCGTGAGGCGGCAGCTTAGCGGAGATTTCTCCTCTGCGTGACAACATTCTTAGTGGCTAGTTAATTATTTAGATTTGTCTAATTCAATTTTTTATTTTCTCTTTTTATTATCTATTTGTATTGCTGCCTAGTCTTTGAATATATTGTGTTGTGTTTTATCCTGACCAGTTCAAACTCTTTATGTATCTATACTCTGAATCTATACGTGAAAACCTTTAATCGGCTTTCTGTGTTATATTATTGTACCTATCTAATATTAATGTGCTGCTTTTTTCCGCTTAAATATATAAATAAATGATATCCAAGGATCAGAAATTACAATTTATCTTGTAAAAGTCAAGGTCGCTTTTAATATTAGGTCCTTATATATGAAATTGGCGTTTTGTATGGAGAAATTGAAATTAACTCAATTTTCAGTAAAAACATTTTTGTATTTTTTTTAGGAATGACAGATCCTAATTTTATAAACTTTGTGTGTATGAATGAGGCAACATTTAGCTAACAGCAAATTTTTTAAAAATTTTGAAAAGTGTCAGCTGTAAAAAAATATTACGAACATTATCATGAAAATGGATGACATTTAGGAGGATTGATTGATTGACTGATTTTGAAGATAACATTTTAGTTATCAAACTGAAAATTAAAAGAAAATTTAATAAGTAGATGTAAAATATTGAAATTAATTAAAAAAAAAAAAACTGGAAATAGCTATTGAATTACCCGAATTATGCTCCTGAATCTGTAAGAAAAATTCGCCAATTTCGTAGGTAAGCCCAAATATAATTAATATATTTCTATTACTTGTAAAAAAGTGTCATGGCTGCCTAGGTCCACTTTTTAGGCCTGTGCGATATCTGTCAAACTTTAATAAAATAAAATAAATAA
This sequence comes from Argyresthia goedartella, assembly GCA_949825045.1. Taxonomy (NCBI): domain Eukaryota; kingdom Metazoa; phylum Arthropoda; class Insecta; order Lepidoptera; family Argyresthiidae; genus Argyresthia; species Argyresthia goedartella. The sequence continues at coordinate 16,881,808 of OX463823.1, forward strand.
ATGTAGCCCGTTAATGTCCCCGCCGAGGGGCACAGGCCTTTACCCGGATACGAGTAAGATTGAGCCATACTCCATCACGCTGGCTCAGTGCGGGTTGATGGAGGAGTTTAACGACTACTACTACCAAGTAGCGATTAGCCGATTGGCCGGGACTTACAGCTTAACGTGTCATCCGAAACACTGAACGTCCGATAATGACAAATTAATTATCTCATTTGTAGTCGGAACTGGATTTAAACCAGCATCTTCTGTGTGAGATGCAAGCGTAAAACACATTATAAATAATTAATCAGAATATAATTACTATTATATTATATTATTTGGTCTTGGTAACACAAAATACCATTAACCCGGCCCCGGGGGAGATAGAATCTACTTCTCTATCACCCACCGGGGTAATTCTTGTCCGGCACGTCCAAGCCGCGGGGGTGGGCACCCCTCACCCCAGTATGCCGGAGTGGGACGGTGGCCAGGTTCGGGCAGGGACCCATTTCTGCGGGGGATATTGCGGAGCCCGTGCCCAGGGTTACAGGTGAAGACCTCAACGGCTGCGAAGGCGGAGATGGAAACCATCGGTATGGCGGATCAGGCGGAAGAGGCATTAGGGGAATTTCTTGCGGGTGATCCCCCGCACAGTACAAGAAGTCTGCACCGGTACGGGAAGCGGGCGCCGTCAGATATGGCAAACGTTCTGTAGCGGCACAGCAAGGCATCGTGAAATGCCTCAAAGGGCGCATGTCAGGATCCACCTAGTGACTTGTGGCCATTTACTTCATCCTCCATTCTCTGCTGGCCGTATTGGTCTTCCAATCCGCTGGCATCCGGGAATGGCGGACGAGTGAGTGGGTTTGCACCTGCTCCTCCACTATAATAAATTCACGCGCTAATAACACCTGGCAGTAACTGGACATGAGTATGCAAGTACTGCGGCGATGGAGCGGTGGAAGCAATTGGACTGGTGGTTTCGGTTCCTAGCTGATTCTCTGCACGTAGGCGGTCTGGCGAGAGTGGCCGCTCCTGGATTCGACTGAGACGGGAAGACAGATTCGGCAGCACGATATTTAGGGTCGCTCTGCTTCCCCAATCCGGGGAGGGGCCTAGAAAAGGTGGCCTATACATAGTCCGTCCCACACCTCACCCAGATGGCAAACCGTGGTAGTCTCGGCGCCAACAAATCGCGGTCAAAAAAGAAAAAAGAAAAATAATCTTAGTTTTAATTTTAACATAGCTGCCTGGAATGTGAGGACTCTTTTGGATAGTGACCAGAACTTGTGTCCCGAAAGAAAAACAACTCATGAACTAAACCCGATATAACATCGACATAGCCGCAAATAGCGAGACACACCTGAAGGACAGTGGGCAGCTCTGTGAGCCACTAGTTGGCTACACTTACTACTGGGTCGGGACGCCCGCAACCGAAAAAGCCGCTAGCGGCGTGGAATTTGCTGTGAAGAACGCTCTAGCAAGAAGCTCAAGCAAGGTGAAGCCTCCAAAAGGAATCAATGACAGGCTCATGACACTGCGACTTTCCTTGATCCACCGAAAGTGCCTGCATATAGTGAGTGTATACGCTCCCACTCTGACTGCACCTGATGACTTCAAGGAGCAATTTTATGAAGGCCTAAGAGACATGCTGCAAGCTATACCGTCGTGCGATAAGCTCATTGTGCTCAGCGACTTTAATGCGCGTGTTGGTACGGAGTATAATGCCTGGAAAGAGGTATTAGGGCGGCATGGCATGTAAATGTAACACCAATGGAACCACATTGCTAACCCTGTATGCTGAATTTAACCTAAGCATCACCAATTCCTTTTTTAGACTCCCTGAAAAATATAAGACGTCCTGGATGTACTTGCTCTCCAAACATTGGCATTTTCTAGACTATATCATTGTTCGAAGAGAGGATCTGCAAGATGTATCTCATAACAAGAGCCATGCGGGGAGCTAAAGAGTGCACAGATCACCGTCTGATAAGATTTAAGATGAGGCTGAACATCACGCCTCCACGCAGAAACCAGCAAAGAATCCCAACCAGATTAGCGTTTGCCAAACTCGTCCACAACGCGGAAACTCGGCTCAAACTTGACGCTGAATTTGGCGAAGCGAAATTCTGTTCGCAAGAAGGAGCGTCAATTAATGAAGGATGGCGGCTTTATGAAAAAACCCTTCATGAAATCTCTCAACGAGTAGTAGAGAAACCGAAGAAGAAAACCGAGACTGGTTCGATGACTCCGATGCACAATACGGAAACTTGTTGAAGATTCGAAACGTGCTTTGCAAAATCCGTCCAGTGCTGAACATCGCAGAGCCGTACAACAGGATCTGAAAGCAAAAATGCGTGTACTGAAGAATCGGTGATGGAAAATAAAATCTGACAAACTACAAATTCTTGCTGACAGTAATCTGACAGCAAAATTATTTGAAGGTCTCAAAAGTGTCTTTGGACCCCGAAGCAAGAAAACCGCACCTGTTTTCTCAAAAGACAAATCTACGTAAATGACAGATCCTTCAAGTGCTTCTTCGTTGGGCAGAACATTTCAAAGATGTTCTGAATCCGGATACACAGGGAGCTGATCTGTCATACATAGACATGCTAGAAAACCTGCCCATAGTGTCAGAACCCGATGACCCGCCGTCTTTCAGCGAGTTCCATAAAGCAACCCAGCGGCTGAAGAATAGCAAGTCTCCCGGATCAGATAGTCTGCCTTCAGAAGTGTTTAAGTATGGAGGACCCAACATTAAGGACAGACTATTTGAACTGGTACTACGCATATGGGAATCGGAAAACATACCACAAGACAGGAAGGATCTGCAAGCTATACAAGGGGAAATAAGACCTCTCAGAATGCTGCTCTTATAGAGGCATATCACTTCTCTCTGCAGCTGGCAAGATATTATCCCACATAATTAATAGGCGTCTCAGTGTATTGGCTGAGCGCACTATTTTGGAGAGTGTGGTTTTCATCCCAATCGAGGCACGGTTGACGCCATCTTTGTTGTCAAGCAGATCCAAGAAAAAAGCCTTGAACAACACCGTGATCTCTACATGTGCTTTGTAGATCTAGAGAAGGCGTTTGATAGAGTTCCAAGGTCTGCCCTGTGGACAATACTGAAAAAGACCGGATGTCCCGAAAAGTTCACAAACCTTGTGCGTCAGTTCCATGAAGAGATGATGGCACGGGTTCGACATGAAAATGAATTCACGGAACAGTTCCCGGTTACCAGCGGAGTTAAACAGGGTTGTGTCATGGCTCCAACGCTCTTTTCCCTCTACTTCGCTGCAGTTATGACAGATGCTTTGAAGAACTGCAACAGACAGATCAAAATAAATGTTGGGTCTGATAAGAGTGTTTTTGATTTCAGCCGATTCAGATCAAAACGCAAGACTCAGAAGATGACCACGCTTGAAGTCTTACATGCCGACGATGTTTGCCTCATGGCTGACAATATTGGATCCCTGCATCAATACTTGGACAATCTCGACGAATCATGTTGCGAATTCGGTCTTGTGATCAGCGTGCCAAAAACTGAGACCTAAAAACAACCCGCAAGAAGAACATCTACGCCCGACACTGCAGTTTACCTAGGTGAAAAGCCGCTGGAAGAGATGCGGAAGTTCCGGTACCTCGGAATGCTGATACGCGACGATATATCCGTATATAAAGCAATAATACTACCCCTTTTGCTGTAAGCTTCGGAGTCATGGTGTCTATATAAAACAGATATCAAGCGATAGGACACCTTTAATTTAGTCTTCGTGCAATATTACGGGTAAAGTCCTGCGGTATGTCTCATAATACGTGGGAGGTAGACGCCTTGATGAGACCAGGGTGGCATAGTTCAATCAAAAAAGGAACTCAGCAGTTTGAACATGCCCGTCTTGAAGAACTCGACGCCAAACGCCACGATCAAAAGACTCGCCCCAAAGTCTTCTATAATTACACCTACAATACAAGCGGACAGTTACAGTGCAACATATGCAGCCGCACTTTCAAAACCAAGTTCGGCTTTGCAAGTCACCTCCGAGCGCATGCCAGAAACTGACAGGGTGTCGCCGTCGAGGGATACGTCGTGGAGGACATCATCATCATCATCATCATTATGACGAAAGCCCACTGTCACGCAAAATGTGTGCCTCTGCCACCTCATATGGGAAAAAGCTTCACGCTATATGTGTGTGTGTGTGTGTGAACAATAGTTCCGTAAATGCGGGTTATTTGACAACCCTTGATATTCTTAATTTTCCTGTGGGGTTTTCAAACAATTAGATAAAGTATTTTTTGTGGACTCTTCGAATGAACTCACAATGTTTTATCAATTTTTGTACTTTTTCGTTATTTTTTACATACATTTTGCATCAATATCACTTTTTGATCATTTGCGGCATCCTCGTAGCATGCATTAGCGATAATTTTTTGGGACTTCGGTAGTTAGATATGTATTGTGTATAAATAACTTCTCTCACGCACACCAATAGCATAATTAATGTCACACGCAGGCCAATTTAATTAAAACCTTATACGCAGTCGTGATTAAATAATAGGTATATTCATGATATAGCTTGTTGATTTTCATAGCCTTCTACATCACAAGCTCTATGCTTTAATTACCTTAATTACTTACCAAATTAAATTAATTATAAACAAGACAAAAATACCCCTAGCTCCTGTCAATCCAAATAGAGTATTTATTAACTGGTTAAACGTGGGCGTAAGTGTGTATTTGCTTCCCCGGGTGGGAAAATGGATGACGATATGTTTGTTTTGTTCATATAAAAGTTAATTTCAAATCTCCATATGAAACGATTCCATATTGGTTGATAACACTGTCACAATTTCGTCGTCAAGGAGCAAATTCGGTTGGCTATATATACCTGTTGGATCCACCGCGGTTTGAATTTGTGTCGAAATCTGACCCTTTTAATATCACCTTAATAATTACGGTACCGAAAAAAGGAGAGGCATTTGAATATTGACATTCAGGAGCTATGGGTAGGCGAACGGCGTATGCCTAACTATTTGGCATCAAATGGCTTCTTATATACATAGACCGTCAACGGCAGAATAAGTCCTCGCGGAAAAATAAAAAAGGTCAAAATCAACCGATATTTTATACCGGTTAGCATTCGATCGAACAAAACTAAGGGTCGGGCGCCCAACCATATTGTTTTGGTACCGATATATTTCAGTTAGTCAGTCCATGTTCGTCGGTTTTCGGGCGTTTTGACACTGAAAATATCGACGTCATCGTGATGAATACTGTTCAGAATTATGACCTACATATAATATATACTTGAGGAGTCTAATATACAACATGACTGTATGTACCTATACACAATATATTGAAGAAATACCGATGGTAAAATGAAAGAAATTGTTAACCAGATTGAGTCCAAGGTCATAATAATAAGAACCAGTTTTAACACGCATTAACACGCATTAAAGTTGATGCATCAACTGTCTCAAAGGCGTACCCAGGATTTCAACTGGGAGGGGGCAGCTCATACCTGTTTCGAGAAGATGGTCGGTCAGGTATATTGAAACAAAAAACGTTGACGTTATTTTATCTTCTAGGGTAGGGCAGCAGCCCCCCCTGCCCCTACCTGGGTACGCCCATGAACTGTCTGTCCCTCTGGTAACTTATAACGGTACTGTAATCATGTAAAGCGATAAAGCAAAAAATTTGGGTGTCGTCTTCGATAAACAGTTGTCCTGGTCAAATTAGCGAAGTCAGCAGGCGAGTTTACGCTACCACTCTCTCAGGAGACTTCAAGACTTTTTACTTCGTCAGCCCAAAACCATTCTCACCCAGTCTCCCAGTCTCTTCTTCTTCCCCTCATTGAGTAGGCGGATGTCCGTGGGTCAGCGCAAACGACGAGCAACTTAACAAACTCGAATGACTTAAAAATCTTGGGATTCCGTCCATCTTCAGACTGCCTAAGTAAGATCACGTTTCACAACATTTCATGGAGTTGAAGTAGCTTCTGATTCGGCAGTATCGGCCGCGTACATAACCAGTTGTGATCGAATACTTTTGGTCCTTATACAAAACTAGGCTTGAGCGTCGTAAACTAGTCCCTCCCGTGGTCCGCGGGACGCCGGGCAGCGGGTGCGCTTTAGTAGTGGGTATTCATCGTTTTTTTTCAATGATAATGACGAAACCCATTTTTGCTATATAGGAAACTAATTTACAAAATGGTCTCGTTAGTGACTGGTTTTGTTTGATTCAATGTTCCATGTGATGTAGAGCTTTGAATAGCCGCGAGCGTCTCGTCAGTCATCGAACGAATCAAACTGAGTTGCCTTCTACTTCTAAAACTTCTTGACTTGACATTATAGTCTTTGATGTGTTATGATATGAATAAAGTTTATATAGGTATTAATAACTCAGGTGGAATTTTTGTTTCCTTACGACGACACTTGTTTATTTGCGTGACCTTGATCGGGCCCTATTCAGCTAGCACAATGACCGTTAATAACAATGACGGAACGACGATGCACAATGGTCCAACAATTGACCTCCATACTCATAGGAACTTAATGTCAGGCATTTGAAAATAAAACATTAGAATGTCTCCGGCATACCTCCCTTTAATTTAATGATATGAAAAACAATTAAAGTACATTTTTTCAGAAATGATTGAAACTGATGGACTGGGCCTCACACGAGCTATTGTACCTTGCAAGTTAAATACGGTGGTATATAATTCATGCATCTTTGGGAGTAGTTTTAGAATTAGTTAACTTTAGAAATTTTGCATTTTTTGTATGAGAATTTTCGAATAATAGGGAATATCGATGTATTTTTTACTTTTCTATTGACTGTTTACATCCTAATATCATAGAAAATAATTAAGAATTAAACGAACTTACTGTGATGTTTGATTCCAATTATGCGAGTATCTCGAACGAAGATGATTACAGGTTTACATGCAGCATTACGCAAATGGTGCCGTCCTTGTCACACTTTTTAAAGATATAAAGTAGCAAAAAAATGAATACTTTTGAAATGTCAGTTAATACCCCCGCCCTATTACCTTGTCATGGCCTCCCTCATTTGGCGTCATTATTTTTAGAGATAGATTTTTTTGAGTTTTAAAGGGTTATAACGATAAGGGTAGGGAGGGAGGTAATCATCTTCGTTCGAGATACTCGCACAATTGGAATCAAACATCACGGTAAGTTCGTTTGATTCTTAATTATACATCGTATCTCTCCTGAAGATGATTACAGGTTTACATGCAGATGTTCAGAGTCTCAAAAAAATTGAACCACAGGCACAGCAAGAACGATCATGTTTAACTTTTATTTAAGTAAGGGGCGATTGTTCCAGCCCCAGATAAAGAGTCGGATAACTATCAAGCGAACATTTTTACATAGCTGTTTATCAGTCTGATAGTAAGTCGCTCATTTTTCAATGGTCATTTATTCCTTAGTTAGCTATCTGACCTTTTTATTTCAATCCTGGCAATCCGAACTCAGAGAGATGAAACAAATATATAGAAAACAATGGTAGTGGAGCAGGACAGACTATCGTCATAATTTCCCGTCATTTGCAAGATGGCGTCTCAAGCAACAGCTGATTCCAATCAACGTGGTGATTACTTCCTCTGAGGTTATTGTTTGGTAACATTTAGTTTGGATCGTCGATATTGTGATTTTATTTACTGAAATTTGCAATGGAATCTCAAAAAAGTGTACTAAAAAGAGAGCCAAGTCGTCAATTGTATCAAATACATCCATAGCTATTCGCCAAATCCTTAGGAACGTGGTATAATAATCAGTAACAGAAAAATTACTAGAAATAACCAATGGAAATAACCTCAAACTGCTCAAACCAAACCAAATAAACCAAGTGACATATGACTTTTGGTGACAGACAACTACTTTATTCTACTGAATACAGTTATCTGGCCGTTGAAGAGGCGGATAGATTTATTCCTCTGATAGCAAAGTTATTTCACTGTTATATCCTACCCGACGATTGAAAAATTCAGTTTATTGTTAACTGTCGAATAAACAGACATATAGACTATCTGCCTGTTTATCTGGGGATGGAGCAATCGCCCCTAAGGGGCGATTGTTCCAGCCCCAGATAAAGAGTCGGATAACTATCAAGCGAACATTTTTACCTAGCTGTTTATCAGTCTGATAGTAAGTCGCTCATTTTTCAATGGTAATTTATTCCTTAGTTAGCTATCTGACCTTTTTATTTCAATCCTGGCAATCCGAACTCAGAAAGATGAAACAAATATATAGAAAACAGTGGTAGTGGAGCAGGACAGACTATCGTCATAATTTCCCGTCATTTGCAAGATGGCGTCTCAAGCAACAGCTGATTTCAATCAACGTGGTGATTACTTCTTCTGAGGTTATTGTTTGGTAACATTTAGTTTGGATCGTCGATATTGTGATTTTATTTACTGAAATTTGCAATGGAATCTCAAAAAAGTGTATTAAAAAGAGAGCGCTCGGCCAACTTCAATACTGCCGAGGTTCAGTTGCTCGTCGATCTTGTAAATAAGCACAAGCAAATAATTGAAAATAAAAAGACTGACGCGGTCACAAATAAGGACAAAGAAAATGCCTGGATCAAAATTGCAGATGGCTTCAACGCCTGTGGATTTTCAACAGGTATCCGCACGTGGAAAACGTTGAAGCTAAAATATGAAGGTATTAAAAAAAACACAAAAAAGAAGTCCTCTTTGAGAAGGCAGGAGCAATACAGAACTGGTGGTGGGCCATCAGAAGCTCCAGATTTTACTGAAACGGAGGAGAAAGTTATGAGCATTTGCTCAAATATAACAGGATTAGAAGCTCGTCACGATAGTGATACTATCATACTGACATTTCCTGAAGTGGAAGTTTTACCATTGTCAACTCATGAAGAGGAAGTCGTTCCTCCAAAGCCAACTGAAGTTACAGACGAGTCATTCAAGGATGACATTAACAATATGGGCAAGTCATACAAAGATGACGTGAACAATATGGAGGAGTTAGTCAAAGATGATGACGACAATATGGACGAGACATTTAAAGATGATGTCAATAATGACTCTCAAAAAGTAAATAAATGGGATAAATGGCACCCAAAAGCGCTTAAAACAAGGGTTACACAAGTTTTAAAACCAGACACAGCGACAAGAGCAAGTGTCACCTCTAAACTAGACAAATTAAGCGCAGCTCGTTTAGAACTGGTCCAGCTGCAAATGGAGATTGCCAAAAAGCAACACCAGTTTGTGGCGGAGGAGCATAAAATGAAAATGTTGCAATTAGCCAATGATGAGAGAAGAAAGGAAGAAATACATGCAGTGCTGATTAAAAACATGAAATCTGGGCCTGTTATGAATGATATTATTTAGTTAGGATGTTGTTTGGTATAGTTATTTATAAGTTTTTCCTAAATTTCGAGAAATAAAACCAATAACAAGCTTTTGAAATTTTATTTTACAAAGGAGGAAAAGCTAAATTTATTTACTTATCTATTATACCATTAGAGCTTGAAAATAACTTAGCATAATGTTTCTTGTCTGGTGCCTTTCATCAGCAACGGGAGGACTTGTTTCAGAGGAAGGAAATACAGGTTGAGGTGGAACATGTACTTCCGGGTCCTCTTGAGGTTCATCTTCATTTTTTGTTCTGGCTAGATTGTGTAATACAGCACAAGCTACAATTACATCTTGTGCAAGTGGTAGTTTACATCTCAAACCAATACTTAAGACCGGAAAGCGTCTTTTCCATACTCCAAAGCATCTTTCGATGACATTCCGGGATCGGATCTGTGACTCATTGTACAAGCTCTGAGCAGGTGTTGTTGGGTTTTGAATTGGAATCAGTAGATAATTAGTTAGTTCATAACCGCTGTCTCCAAGTATGATTCCATTTCCAAATGCGTGATTCTCACAATGGAATTTTACATGAGAATTCGAAAATATCATGCTATCATGAGTAGAGCCAGGCCAACGTGCAACTATGTCTTGGAACATTAATTCTGCAGAACACATCGCTTGCACGTTAAAAGATAGAAAGCCCTTTCTGTTCCTAAAGTTCTCTGCTGTGTTTCCACCGGGTGACTGAATCCGAACATGTGTGCAATCTAATGCTGAGAATACTCTAGGGAATCTGGCAATCTTGTAGAATTCTTCCTGGCGCTTTCTGACTTCATCAGCGCTTCTTGGCAAATTTATGAAAACAGGTCTCAGTGATGCTATGGCTTCTGTTACTCTTTTTATAATGCGGCATATAGTAGAGCTATGAATGCCACCAAAATCACCAACTGTGATATAAAAACTCCCAGTGGCATAAAACCTTAGAGTTATTAATAACTGCGACATGGGTGGGATACATTGGTTCCTGAAACAATAAAATTCAATTTTAGGGTTAGATAAAACTGAGTAGCAGGTAGATAGTTATTTATTACTGTTGGTGGTGCCAATGGTGTACTCATTATTTCACATGCACATCATTACTGTAGGGTAAAATCACTTTTAGGTAGGTACAAGTAGATGGTAGTAGGTACTATATCTAAATAACACTTACCTTTGTGTTTTGCGCTTGATTTTATCTTCTATCAGCGAAAGCAAATATAGCACAGACTCTTTTAAAAGCCTGAATCTGCGATGAAATTCTTTTTCATCCCACATAGTGAAATGGTCAGTCCTCGGTCTCACCATCCTTTCTTTGCGCTCAGGTGGATTTAAGTAATCATTTATCATGGCCTCTTCTTCGATTGCCAAGTCGTCAATTGTATCAAATACATCCATAGCAATTCGCCAAATCCGTAGGAACGTGGTATAATAATCAGTAACAGAAAAATTACTAGAAATAACCAATGGAAATAACCTCAAACTGCTCAAACCAAACCAAATAAACCAAGTGACATATGACTTTTGGCGACAGACAACTACTTTATTCTACTGAATACAGTTATCTGGCCGTTGAAGAGGCGGATAGATTTATTCCTCTGATAGCAAAGTTATTTCACTGTTATATCCTACCCGACGATTGAAAAATTCAGTTTATTGTTAACTGTCGAATAAACAGACAGATAGACTATCTGCCTGTTTATCTGGGGATGGAGCAATCGCCCCTTAGTATAATAATAGTTATTATGTTACTTGGTTATAAGGTGAACAAACATAAAGTAATACTTTTTACTCTTAGACATACCATGTATCTACTGGATATAAATTAAATTAAATTAACATAACAAATACTTTTATGAAATCTGTTGATTTAACACAGCATCAGCAAAATCATCGCTTTTATTTTGATAGATTTCTCTGTTATAATATTTAAGGAATACATGGGAGTTGTTACTCAAGCCTGCGGCCCTGCGAATCACCTCCAGATTAACCCCAGCGCGGCTCGCGGCTGAGGTGGACGCGTGGCGCATGCTATGTGCACCAAACACCTCAACGTCTATGCCACTCTTTTGTAAAGCTTCCTTAACCCAATGACTCAATGTTTGGGACCCAACTTTTTTGTGAGGTTTCTTAAAACTAATAAACATTTCGTTTGTTTGATCTGATCGTAAATCCTGAGTTTTATCCAAATATGATTTTAGGGTTATAGCCGGACAAATACTTTTATTTTATTTTATATATGGTAAGCGAATTAATGGTTGAGGAGCCCCCCGTCTGGATGTTTTAATCAGGTTAGTAATTTTAATTTGAATAGCCTCATCAGTATAACTGATGTTTTGAATTTCGATAACACTTAAAGTTTGCATCCTTTGCGCAGATGCTATGGCAAGTAAAGTGGTTAAAATCAAAAATCAAAATCAAAAATCATTTTTTTCCATAGGATGTTGTTACATCACTTAGATCCGTCATTACATTTTTTTGGGTGAGTTCACTAACACAATGGCGGAATCTGTGGAGAAGAGCTCACCGAAGAAACTCCACAGTCGTCGCATCTTTTGCGTTTCCTTTTTTAAATAAAATATTGTCAAATTACAAAATGAATGCTAATTATATATCGAAACAGCCTGTTACTCAAACAATCTATTCCCATGGACATCTGTCCTCTAAGTAATCAAATATCCTATAGTAACCTTTTTTATACAATTTCTGTTTTATTATTATTTTAAACTTGTCTAAAGGTAAGTTTTTAATATCAGTAGGGACCTTATTGTAATAGCGTATACCATTGCCTTTAAAAGAATTACTAATTTTATGTAGTTGGCTTACATAATAAACCAACTTGTCTTTATTTCTAGTATTAAAATTGTGTATATCACTGTACTTCTGAAAATTAGTTATATTTCTTTTTACATACACAAGATTGTCATAGATATATTGAGACACAAATGTCAGAATATTGATTTCTTTAAACTTTTCCCCCAGTGACACTCTAGGCCCTAATCTATAAATTGCACGAACAGCCCGTTTCTGCAGAATAAATATACTATTAGCATTCGCAGCGTGACCCCACAATAAAATACCATAGGTCATTAGACTATGAAAGTAACTAAAGTAGACTAGTCTAGCGGTGTCTACGTCGGTAAGAGCTCTAATTTTTTTAACTGCGAACGCTGCTGAACTCAGTATGTTCGACAATTTATTTATATGAGGATCCCATTGTAGTTTGGCGCCTAAAGTAATGCCCAAAAAGACAGTCGACTGCACAAGGTCCAATCTCTGTCCTTTTATAAATATGTCTGTAGTTACCGGGTTCACATTGGGTAACATGAATTTAATACATTTAGTTTTCTTTTCATTAAGTAATAAATTGTTAACAGTAAACCAGTTCACTATACTAGAGATAGCATTGTTTACCTCGTCATAATTTGATTGCTGTCGTGTAACTTTAAATATCAAAGAAGTATCATCGGCAAACAATACTAACCCATGTTTTGCTTTAACAAGGTAAGGTAAATCATTAGTATATACTAAAAACAAGAAAGGACCAAGAATTGAACCTTGCGGTACGCTCATACTTATTGAAGACCCAGGTGATCTTTTCCCATTAACATTGACCGTCTGAACCCTATCTGTTAGATATGACTCCAGAAGGCCAAGGGCCTGATCTTTTACACCATAATGGCGTAACTTCCTGACAAGAGTGTTATGATGGACGCAATCAAAAGCCTTGGATAGATCGCAGAAGACACCTATTGCATCCATTGCGTCTTCCCAAGCATCAAAAATATTGTCAATTAGTTCAACACCAGCATCGGCTGTTGAACGACCCTTTGTGAAACCAAACTGAGCAATATGAATTAAATTATTGAGATAAAAATGACTTTGCAATTTATTAAGTATGAGTTTTTCAAATATTTTGCTAAGCGTTGGTAGTATCGATATGGGTCTAAAATTGGTGGGATCTGATGTACTACCAGCTTTGAATAAAGGTATAACTTTACTTAGTTTCATCAAGTCAGGAAACACACCATTATCTATACATTGATTAAATATACAACAAAGGTGAGGTGCAATACAATCTACAATGGAACTAATAATTTTTACTGATAGACCATGGGCGTCAGCTGTCATTTTCATTTCCAGGGATTGAAACGCTTTTACAATGTCTTCATTATTTACGTGCCTAAATTTAAAATCTGTTTAACAATCCTCAAAGTTTTGTTTAAGTATAGATTCAGCAGCAGCGGGAGATGAATTTAAAGACTTGGTTGTTGAAACTGGAATGTCCGTAAATAAATTTTCGAAAGCTTTTGCTACTTCTAGGTCTGTACTTAGCAATTGATTATCTATCTTAAGCTTGAAGTTATTATGTGTAGCTTTGGCCTTTCCAGTCTCTCTGTTTATAATTTGCCAAGTCGTTTTCATTACATTGCTACTAGATTCAATTTTGTTTTTAATGAAATTAGATTTAGCTACGGCACAAACGCGTTGAAACATTTTTGAATAACTACCAACATAATCTAGAAAGGCCGTATTTTTGTTATATGATTTCTCTTCATATTGTTCATATAATCTTCGTCTGCTCCTATGAATTCCAACTGTCGTCTAAACAAAGCTTTGTTATTAACTTTTATAGTTTTTGATTTAAATACCGTATCATATTCATTTTTGACAAGGTTAAATACTGAGTTGTACAACAAATTTGGATCGTCACTGTATGGTATTTCCCATAGTTTATCTAAAATATTATTCCTGTAGTGTTCAAGCCGAGTGTCACTAACGGGCACACATGTAATATCCTCTTTTTGGTCCTTTTTTATTTTAATATTGAATATACCTATCTGACCAGAGTGATCAGAGGTTTATTTATTGATGACCGATTTGAAAATGGGCGTAATGTTAGTAAATATATTGTCAATGCAGGTAGCAGATGTTGCAGTAATTCTAGTAGGCTCCAAAAACAGATAGTTCATGTTGTGACATAAAAATAAAGATTTTAATCTAGTACAAATATTATTATCCTCTAACAGATTAACATTAAAATCACCACAAATTATAAAAAAAATGTTTTTATCGCTGATTTTAATCAACACTTCATCCATTTTCTTTTCGAATAAATCAAAGGATGAATCTGGTGGTCTGTATACGCGCATTACAATAAGTTGTTCAAGTTCAATACAGGCTATTTCCATGGTACGCTCAACAGACAGGCTCACTATGTCAACTCGTTCCTTATATTTAAAACTATTATTTACAAGTATTAAGGAGCCACCGCGATCAGCTGTTTTTCTGTTGAACGAACTAGCAACGTGGTGGTTATTAAAGTTGAACATGAACTGATAACTCTTTAAAAAGTGCTCTGTTATACATAAGATATCAATATTATTACAGTTCATGAATAACTCAATTTCCAGTTCTTTACTTAACATGCCCTGTATATTTTGATGAACCACGTTTAAAATATTCTTACTTTTACATTTTTCATTACTAGTAACTTGATTTAATGGGCAAGATGAAGGTATATTTATACAAATATTAATATTACTGCCAGAGTTACTCTCTGTTGTCCTATGGGTTAATTTAAAGACCTTGGAACAGATTCCAAGGAGTACATGTCATTATTATTACACTGCTCAATAGAAGCAGGCGTTTCATTAGTCAAAAACTTGACTGAGTTCAAAATAAAATAAGATAGTGACTGTGCTATCTGTTTTGTATAAAACCTAGATAGGTAATACCTACTTTAGTCAAATAAAAATATTTTCCAATACAAATATTGGTGTCTATGAAATGAAATTTTTCAGTATGACGACATGTCAATGTGTGTATAAATGTATTATAATCATGTCTTATATGATTTTCATGTTGTGACAAAGATTGGCTGAAGGGAAACGCAAACAAGATTATTCTATCTACATTTTGTAAAGAATTTAATTTGGAAAAGTATTTAGTAATTAGTTTTTTAGATACATTTTCCCTTCTACCAATTAAAATAATTAGGGTGGTTGGTTCTAAAAACTGCGATGACAACACTTTTTTTAATATTTGTGAATATGTGGCGCCAGGCATACAGTTATTTAATATTGCCTGGCCCACGCGCTGACTAAGTTGTAAACCCATATTTTTTCCAAGTTCATCGCTGTACATTATATACCTATCCTTTGTCCGAGAGAAGGAGGCGTTATTGATAACACTATTAGTACTCAAGTCGACTGACGGTGGCGCCTGGGTCAGTATCAGCTGTTCGGCCGGCTGCTCGGCGGGACACACGGTCGGCACGGAACAGTCCGCTGGAGCTTGTTTACAATCACAGATGTGATTGTCGGTCAAAGATATGAAAGTGTCATAATTATACTTACACGTCTCCAACAAACTATTCATAGCCGACACATGTTCCTTAATTTTGTATTGTGCTGACTCATATTTTTGTGTAATACTTTGTAATGATGAGTTTAAAATATGCATATCTGACTGGAGTCGCCGTGTGTCACATTCGTACTTTTCTGTAGTTTTTTCCAAACATAATCTACAATCATCGATTTCGTTAATTAATTCGACACGTTCCTTGCTACAATTTACATTTTTACAAAATATTTTATTTCTATTAGCTAGTTTTTGTGTTTTTGTTATATAATTATTCAGTTTAACATATTTCTTTAATTTATTTTTACTACAGCTCTGATCTGACTGATTGCGATCTATTAGGACTATCACACGTGAGATCAATTGTCACAGTTGAATTTTGATGTATGGGTGAGATGACAGAAGCTACAGGTGGAGTGATCAGCTCCTCAAAGAGTGACTGGGTCTGCCCCGACCTGAGGCTATCGTTTGCAGTTTGTAGTGCAGAAATTTCGTTACGTGCGTCGCGAAGCTCCTTCTCCAGGACAGCAATACGCCTCAGGGCATCTTCGAACGCACTGCCACTCCGGTCGAAGCCATCTACCAGGTGCTGAAGCCGATCCCTATCTCCCGTCACATCAAGGAACTTGTTGTGCAACTCTGCCATCTCACATTTTAATTTTAAGTTCTTATTAACAATAAGCAACACCTCCTTCTCACTTTCATCCCTTTCAGTAAGCAACTGCTCATTGGTTACCTTACACTGTTTTAATTCATATAAAGCTAATTTTAAGTTATCTTCTAGTTGACGGGCTGCCTCACTTCTGGTTGTTGGCATTTTAAACAAAATAAAACAACAGTAAAAAGCAAGTTTGAAGCACGGCTGTAGCACAGCTGATAAGCAGTCACTTAAATTGAGGTTATGATTAACGAAATGTGCAAAAAAAATAAGCTATTCAACAAAAAACAAAGTAATTCCAAATCAATTTACGTGCCTAAGTAATTAGTTATATCGAAAATATCGTTAATTATAGCCCAGTAGCAAATTATTTCAAATAAAATACTCAACCGTCAACGTTACGTTTTTTAAATACACAAAATAGGATAACTATTAGAATTTTATACACTTATGCACTAGTTAACATAAAATACACTTAATTAATACTTATAACAAATGCGATAAACTTGGAAAATTGTATTAAAGTATTTTTAAATCAATAAAATGTATCTATTCTTTTGTTTACAACCTATTCGCCAGTGTTGCCAGCGCAATCCCAATGGCAATCCCAATGGTTTTCAATGCCAACTCGCGTAAACATAAACTTTCATTAGGAAATAATTTACTGAGGTATTGAATAACTAGATTTGTGTCCCAGGTGGCTTCGTATTTTGGCATTGGTGGTCTTAGTCTAAATACTCCTTTAATGAAACGAGTGACGCAGTCACTCGATGTTACATTTGAACCGAGAATATGAGATAAAGCGGAGCGCGTACTGTTTAACGTGCTATAGCTCGCGCCTTCTTCATATCGTTTAGTAAGGAAAGAAAGAAACTCTTTTATATTACATTTAAACGGATCCTGATTATTTTCTTAGCAGAAAGTCCACCAAGACCTTAAATTAGAATTATATTGATTAATTGTATTACTTGTAAAAGAGGCCATTGCAATGTCTAAAGAACCAGCGGGCATCCCGCGTGACTCTAACGCCTCCCTGATAATCTCGCCGCCGCCAGGGAAAGGTCTGTGTGAAGTGGATGGACGCGTCTGAAAGGAGAAATCAAAAGAAACTCGTCAGGTTTAAAGATTATGTTCTCATATACGAATAATTTGCGATACAGTGGGTACCAAGGTTGTGACGGCCATAGTGGTACGACCACAATGCCTTCGGCTTTATCAGAGACAATTTTTTGTAATACTTTACAAACTAGGCAGAATGGTGGAAACGCATAAAAATGTATATTTTTCCAATTGAATGTGAATGCATCGACCAATTCTGAACCTGGATCCAGCTTCCACGAGGCATACCTTTCACATTTGTGATTTTGTACGCTAGCGAAGAGATCAAACTCAGGGCAACCTAGTTTGTCAATAATCTGATTGAATGCGTAGTCACCCGATTCCCAGTCGGTATCTATTTTTAGAACACGTGACTCTCTGTCGGCGATGACATTATCTGAAGATTTAATGTATGATGCAAAGATAAAGACATTACGTTCTTCACACCATAGCCCGATCTGGCGCGTTATGTCGTTCAAGTGAGTATATTGAACGCCGCCCATTCTTTTAATGTATGCAAGGGCCGTTGTATCATCAATTCTAAGTAATATACTACAATCTTTCAAATGGGATCCGAATATTTTTAAACCATAGAAAGCAGCTTTCAACTCTAAGAAATTAATATGAAATGTAAGGTCAGTAACATCCCATTGACCCCCTGCGGTCTGCTGGCCGCATGCTGCACCCCAACCCGTACGAGAGGCATCGCTAAATATTTCTAAATTATATTCATTATTTAGAAATGGTACAGATGTTGTTTGGATTTGAGTCTTCCACCACTCCAGATCCGGCCGAATGTGTTCAGGTAAGTCCATGTTTTTATTATAATTGTTAGTATAGTTTAATGCCAAAAATTTTTCTCTCTCAAATACTTGAGTATGTAACCAACCGTATTTAACGGCTGGACATGCAGATGTTAACAGGCCTAAAAATTCTGCAAATTGTCTTATTGTGCACCTTGAAATTTTCAAAAACTTTTAAATTTTATCTCTAATACGCAATCTTTTCTCTTTAGGTATAGAAAGTGACATACTTGTTGTGTCAAAAATAAATCCAAGGAACTGGCATTGTGTATTGGGTGTCAGATTACTCTTATCATAATTTATTAGAAAACCCAAAGAGGTTAACAATTTTTCTGTTGCTAAAAAAATTTCTCGGCAGTTCGTGCTATTATCACCAATTAGTAAAAAATCGTCTAGATAACAGACTGACATATAGCCAGCAGCTCTAAGATGCTGTAGAGCAGGTTTGAGTAGATTTGTGAACACATAGGGTGCCGTACAGAGACCGAATGGAAGTACATTAAATTCAAACAGTTGTGAATATTTTTTAGATTGCCATTTAAAACGTAAATCTTTTTTATGCTTTGTACTTATTGCTACTAGAAAGTGACCATCCTTCAAGTCAATAGTTGTCATAAGGTTATCCTGATCCAAAAGCTTAATAGCAGTACGATAATCTTCCATCTTAAAATGTTCTGATTTAATTAATTTATTCAGATGTTTGAAATTTAGAATAAATCTATGTTTTCCGTTCGGTTTAGGTATCGTGAAAATGGCGATAAAAATTGTCCTTCACAGGGCTCGCAGTTGGAAATATAATTTAAATTGAGAAGATCCGAAATATATTCATCAATAACCTCAGTTTCCTCTTGAGAATAGTGTCTAGCCTGAATATCCATAATTTGGATTGGAGTTTCATTGAATGGTATTTTATACCCCTTAATCCAAGATATTATAACTGGATCGCATGTCAATGAACTCCATTGGTCATAAAAGAAACGTAATCTACCAGCAGAGACACTGGGTAGTACCTGTGAGTCTAATGAGATGTTTATCTCCTGGTCCTCTGGTTCCGGTAGTGGTTGTAGTAGTTCGGTCTCGGGGCTGTTGACTCGCGCGGGCGCCGGTCCCGCGGCGGCGGCGGCGGCGGCAGCGGCTGCGTCGGCCCCCGTGGGCGCGGTCCCGCCTGGCGCGCTCTGGGCTCCGCTACGGTGGCGATTGCCCGCGGCTGCCCCCTCGCGTTTAAAGCGCTTCGAGGAGGTCCCATGGTAGGTTGGATCGGCCTCTGCTGTGAGTTGAAGTAGCTTTGTCTCAACTCGTTGCCGGATCTTACGACTGCTCTTGAAGATTTCAAGTGTTCGGCTAGATCAGAGCCGAAAAGTTGTTCGTCTATTTTTGTATTTTTTATAATATCCCTTGTTTGTTTGTTAAGGGTGTTTATAATGGCATATCTCCGCGATTGTGATTCTCTGTAGTGGAGGTCACATAGCATGCGTCCTGCATCACTCAGTGGTTTTATTATCGCGCGCATTGAAGGTTCTGTTCCGCGCTAGTGCCATATTCAAGGCTTTGCCTACTGGGGATAGACAGCTGGATAGATGCCGCTGTTTACCTTGGTTGTACAGATCTTTTTTAGGGTTCCGTACCCGAAGGGTTCCAAACGGGATCCTATTACTAAGACTCCGCTGTCCGTCCCTCCGTCCGTCCGTCCGTCTGTCACCAGGCTGTATCTCAAGAACCTAGCTAGCTAGAGAGTTGAAATTTTCACAGATTATGTATTTATGTTGCCGCTATAACAACAAATACTAAAAAACAGGATAAAAGAAATATTTAAGGGGGCTCCTATACAACAATTCTTTCAATACCACATACAAACTTATGGATGCACCTGGTTACGTACATGGAGTGTGAAAGTAACCGCACCAATAACGTTGTAAACAATATTTTGCTGTGTAAAATCCAAACTATTCACTCCACACCATCGCTTCCATTGAACGGTGGTACGGAACCCTTCGTGCGCGATTTAGACTCGCACTTGACCGGTTTTTTTATGATTGATCTCACTAAGAGCGGCTTTAATTTCCAAGTTCAGTTTGGGTGCTTGCATGTTTGGGCAGTTTTCAGCCGGTAAATAGTTGCGTAAAAGCTCAGTCTTCTGATCCTTTTGCAGCCCGCTCAACAGAATGTGTTTCCATGTAGTAGCAATGTCTCTATGTATAATGTCACTAAAGGCTCGTTCCGTTGATGGATCGGTACCTCATATCTCCAGTATATCCGGGTCTAGAGAATACTCATCCTCAAATCCTGGTTCGGACTCGTCTTGCGGTCCTTGTTGAAATTGCGGCCCGTCTTGCGGTCCGTTTTGTGATTGCGGCCCATTAGGCGACACTTGTTGGGGCTGTCGCCTTCTTTCATCTAATGGTATTTCTGAATTCGTATATTCTTCTGTAAAAGAAGAGGAACTATGTAAATAATAGCAAACGTGAGGTAAACTCGCGTTAGGTGAGATCTACTTAGCTACCGTACCAAAAGTAAAGATGACTCCATCGCGATATACGCAGAGTAAACAGTAACATTGCACTTCACGATTTACATGGTGCGGAGTAACGTTAACTTTATAGTATTGCACTATACGATTTACGAAGTGCGAGTTCTGCTATCATTGCACAATTTCACGATATACGTGGTGCGTAGTTTTATTATTATGTATGTGGCGGACGAGCGTATCACGCACGCGCGATACAGAAGGAATGTTTTTAGTGTGCGGTGAGTGAACCGTAAGAAAACGTGCAGTTATCCACACATAAATTGTAAACATTCGAAATTTGAGGGTAGTTATGAAAACTATTACCTAGGTGAATAATTAATTATCTTATTTCCAACATAGTTATTTTTGATAAGGTTACCTGGTAGTTCCAAATCATTCCCATTGTTGGGAATCTCCGATGTACCAGCTTCGACACTGGCCTCACTGTCAGACGAAGATGAGGATATCCTCAGACCTCGATGACGATTCGCATTTTCCTCAAGTTTTTTGATTTTCTTTATTAATTTATGATAGTCACGGTCTTTTGAGCGTTTCCTTTTCCCCATGCTTGTAAAATCCTTCACTAACTAAGGTCACAAAATATTATCCGGAAAGAAAACACAGCGCGTGCGACTCGGACGACACAAAAAGATGTAATGACGCCAAATGAGGGAGGCCATGACAGGGTAATAGGGCGGGGGTATTAACTGATATTTCAAAAGTATTCCTTTTTTAGCTACTTTATATCTTTAAAAAGTGTGACAAGGACGGCACCATACTGCGTAATGCTGTATGTAAACCTGTAATCATCTTCGGGAGAGATACGATGTATAATTAATATACTGTTTTAAAGAATCATTTAACTATCAACATCAAATTGAAAATCACGAAGTAAATTTTAGCGGCTAAACGCCAGTTGTCGCAGCGGCAGCGGATGACGTTACATTCTGCTCCATCTGCCACACTTAATGTATGTTTTATTTATTATCGGTGCCGATTAGTTATATTAATCAGTTTTATTTTGTTGAGATAATGGAAGGAGCTAAAAAACCTTTTTATATGTATTGCATCCATCGTTCCAAAGTGCAACACGAATATAATTGCACCAGATAAAGTATTTTTTTCGAGTTCAGAAAATACGAACACAATGGTGTTAAATAATAAGAAGAGATGAAGTATCGTTAACATCATGTTTGTATTGTTGTGAAGATTAATTTATCGTTAGTATCTTAATGTAACATTACTTTAGTTAGCATAGCTCAAATTCGTCGTATGGTCTGAAGTACGTTTTGCGTAGGTTATGCTTTGTTACCGGCTTAACCTCTCAAAACCCGAGGGCAGTTGCGACGGGTCGCGATTTTGAACCTTATGCCATGGTTATAAAATTTAAAACCTGTGCGAAAAAAACCGGTGGTAACTGAGGGGTAACAACCCTAGTATTTGCAACAAAACTTTCGATTAGATGCGACTAACTGGAAAACTGTCGCTGTTTTATCACCGAATGTAGTGTTTACATATAGGAGTAGTTTTGTATTTATTTCAAGTCAAAGAGGATACAGAAAATTATGTTTAATAAAACTTAATGAAAGAAGAAAAAAGTGACACTTCGGCGAAAGGAGTTAGGACAAAATAAGTAGTAGTACCTGCAAAAAGAGTTGTAGTATTGTGTCCGCTACACATTAGATTTGTTTGTCTTTATGTTAAAAACGTCATCCGAATCTTCCTCAGACTCGAGATTTAAATATGAAAATGATTCAGTTGAAGATATATGATTAGAAAATTTAATCTCCTTTTTATCCCTAATTTCAATAATATATATACACAGTCAGGTCAAAAGTTCTGTCACACAATAAAAACTTTTGAATTTAGAACGCTGGCCACAAAAAAGTTTATTGAATTCGAATTTCGAATTTTTCATGAAAATAAAAATGTGTTCTTTTTAGAATTTTCCTCATTTTTAACCTCTCCTTTCCCGCCGTCAGCATAAGCAGCGCGGCCCCGATCACTCTATGTACCGCTGTCAGCATAAGCAGCGGGATGACTAATATTTTTGAAACCGGTATTTTTTATCCAACGGTTGGACCAATTTTTACGGTTCGATCATGTGTGGACACCCAATTAGACAAACTTTATGGTCTGTGTGCTAGTTTATGCTTTTCCGTAGAAAAAAAAAATTCAACCGCGTTTTGAAAATCACTTTCTTCCGGACGCTCCCAACGTATGTGGTGGTGAAATTTTATTGAGAGAAAAGTGTGGTTTTTTTGGTGAATTGAGGTAAGTATTTGTTTTATTCATATTTACAACTCTATTTGCGATAAACAAACCACAAATCATAGTAAAATTCATCAAGATGTCCAGAAAATCGGCAAATTTACATGATACGTCATGCAACCAGACGGATTCCCCCCAATGCTATTTGTAATTCCAATGAGAAATACAGTTAGATTTCAATAAAAAATACACATATCTTATTGGAAATCTTATAAGGAATCCATTTTTATAGGTTTCTTTATCAAAATAATGTACCAATTTGCTGATTTTCCGTCAGAAACGTGATCAGGCATCCAATTCACATGCTTCACACGCACACATAAGCATTCCGCGACGCCATTTTACTCACACACAGACAGAATCTCACTACAGGTGCGGGTGTTTTCAGTCATATTCGGTGAAACTCCATATCATAGGTTTCGGGGTGATGTGATGATTGGGGTTTCCATATCAAAGGTTCCGCGGGTTTATGATTGGAGTTCAGTGTCGATAAGGGGGCGGAAGCCCCTTTTTTTATCAATGGAAAAATCCAGCATCCAGCGACTTAGAAAAATTGTGTTAAAAATTGTGTTAAAAAATATTTTTTTTGACTGTTATTTTTTGCTTCGGAATCGTGTAGTGCTGCTTTTTGCTATCACTTTTGGTTATAAACATTTTCCTCGTGCATCTCACCGATTTCGAGATATACGTCATATTATGTTTGTAATATCGATATCTCTATAAATATTGGTCCTAGGGAAAACATGCATATGACATAAAATTATGCTCGTAAGACACCCTACACGATGCCCAAGTGAAAATATCAAAATAAAAAAAATAAAAATAAAAATAAAATAAAAAAATAACAAATTTGTGTCATATTGTGTTAACTTGTCTTTTTAGGCGGATTCGTTTGCCTGCAAGTTCAGATATGTACTTTTGACAATTTAGTGTAAAATGACAAAAAAATGCAAAATTACACAAATTTGTAAAAGTGCACAGAGTGTACGTTTTGATCCTAATGCATTAGCTACTTTTTTCAGAATGGATCATGACTATCATGCCCAGCTTGCGCGTCGGTCGCCGCCGGTGCGCATTCTATCCGATGAGATGCTGGTGTATGTGCGCTCCCGCTCCGGTCGGATGAAGGTAAATAATTGAAATTTCACTCGCATCGTTTTTGCTTCGTTTCCTTTTATATTTATATATATACATATCCATTAATTTGTTCCATTCAGCAGCCTAAACGGTCTGAATATAGTTTTACCAAGTATAATTAAATATTTACCTGGGAAATGTGAAGTTTTATACTAAAAGGACACAAATAATTATACTGCAAATGTCACTGACTGCCAGTCTGGTATTTTGTTTATATTTAATTTGCCTATTTTATTTATGTTATAGATGGTGAAGCAACCAGCTTCTCTGGGCCGGAGCGGGAGCGAGGGCGACTCCTCCCCACAGCCGTCGACATCAAGGCGCTGCCGGCATGCCTACTGACTGATATCTGACTGTGTACTGATGGCTGGTTAATATGTCTCTGTAATAGGGGTTTTAAAACTACGCACACCTCGCTTTGGACCGGTTACGGTCGGGTGTATCGCTTGCTTGAGTGGGTAACTAAAACTACTAAAATATGCCATATCATATAACTTCCACGCTGCAGCATCAAACTGGTGGAAGACTGGTGTGTTGGGAATGCCTGCCTTCAGGAAGTTGATGAGTCGCAATCGCTTTCATGGACAATTGATATAACCAAATGCCCTTGACGAGGTACCTCAAATCCCGTGCTACTGATGTCATTGGGACGATGAATCGCAAAAGGGCACACGTCCCTGCTGAGATAAAATCGCTCAATGACTCCTGTGGGCATTTATGTCTTGCTAGACACATCTAAATCAGCCATCAGTGTGTGATTGTAATTCTCCTCCTTCATAGCGTTAGCGATCCGGATGTTTCTATCTTTTTGTGTGTAATTTTTATGTGTGTATGTGTCTAATGTTTATGTGTTTGTGTAAATAACAATTTCTATTTGTGGCCAACTACCTAACTATCTTATAACTTGTATAGAAATTGTTTACTTTAACAGTTGCAATGTTTCTATCTTTTTGTGTGGAATTTTGATGTGTCTAATATTTATGCGTTTGTGTAAATAACAATTTCTATTTGTGGCCAACTACCTAACTATCTTATAACTTGTATAGAAATTGGTTACTTTAACAGTTGCAACAAAATTCTTTTTCATTTTTCCGTAATTGTGTACTTTATTCCATTTTTTATACGGTAAAAGTTACAAATATCAGTCAAACAACTATCTAAGAACTTGTATAGAATTGTTTACCTACTTACTTACTGTTTACTACTTTTCCATAATTGTGTACTCGTGTGTGTGTAAATATAATGTATACAGTTTCATTGTGCATTAGTACTGTCCTGTTTTTTAAACAATTATGTCTCGCCCAGGTTTGCTGGAAGAAATATCTTTTTAGAGATAAGCTCGCCTGTTGTTATATAATTTCTTTTAAGTACATTTTTATGCACAGGGCAATAAAGAATATGAATATATAACTATATAAATTTTGCTGGAAGAAATATCTTTTTAGAGATAAGCTCGCCTGTTGTTATAAAATTTCTTTTAAGTACATTTTTATGCACAGGGCAATAAAGAATGTGAATATATAACTATATAAATTTTTGTTCTTTTTTATTTTTCCAAAACCTAATTACACAATTACACATTAGGTAGGTGGTAGCTAATTACTAATTACACATTTCAAATAATTGTTTATTTTTTACAAATTTGTGTAATCTTACACTAAATTGTCAAAAGTACATATCTGATCTCGCATAACACTAGTTAACACAATATTACACTTTGTAAGAACAGTAGGTATCTGTACTTGCGCGTGAACGGAGCCGCGTGGAAACACTTCATATACACATAACAACTAAATACTAGTTAACTCAAACTTACACCATACCTACACGAACGAAACACCAGTTTAGCTATTTTACCTAGAATCAAATCACGGCGAAACATTTTCTTCGTTCCATCTTTGCACACTCTGTATAAACGCATATCGTACACCTGCCGTGACCTTGAGAAAGCCCAGAAACAACACACCGTGACACGAAATAACATGCATGATTTTGAATTATTTTTGTATTAAAAGGTACATAGTACGATACACTGTTAGAAAGCCTAGTTTGTCTTCTACTTAGAACCACTAATTCTAGAATGATAAGTATCACCTATTGCCTATAAATTCAATAATAGTACAAAGTGTTGATTTCTACCTATTTTATACTTTCCTTGCGAGATATGGCGTCCTCACACTTATCATTTATGATTTAGTGGCAAATACCACTTGTTTTCCTCTTATTGAATAAATTACCTATCCTAGGAACTAAGAAATATAACGCTAGGTAGTCTAGTCTCTTCACAAATAATTTCACAAGATTTGCATAATTCGCGCGATGCGTCAGTTTACTTTCCGTATTTTATGAAAATTTGAAACGCTGAAATATTCGAAAGTTTCTATAAGAACACCCTAATGTTTTTATTGTTTTGAAAAGGTTATTTTGTGTAGATTACGTAGGTATCAAACAACATGTACATGTTGTTGATAATTTTCTGATGTCGGCTAGATTTGTGTCGAGAGGGAGCATTTTCATAGAAGTCTGTGTTTCTCATGCTAGTACAAAAATAAACTAAGGTCACAGTGACATTTTCTACACATTGTGTAAAAGAGGGTTTCATTAGCTACTCAGATATACAACTCCCATAATTCTAAGTGTTACCATTCCAACAGAATCACTTGATATATTAGTCAAGTGCCGCGCAGCCCGCACGCTCAAAAACACTCCGGTATTTGTCGTTTTTGACGTCTCGAACTCCCGGGAAAGGAGAGGTTAAATATGGAGTGGACACTTAAAGAAGACAGTGTCGCAGTTATTGCGTTGCATCGTTGCGGTTACGCGCAAATTCAGATTTGCGCGTAACCGCAACGATTCGACTTACTGAAAAATTTGAATATAACCAAAATATTCGTTTATCGTACCATAAAACGATACAATGAAGACTCTAGTGTAGATGACAGGTCAAGAAGTGGTCGCCCTCGCTCTGTTAGGTCTCCAGCAGTGATAAAAGCTGTGAAGGCGCGAATTCAAAGAAATCCCATACGTAAGCAGAAACTGTTGGCCCTTCAGATGGGGTTAAGCAGGACCACGGTGAAAAGGGTGTTAAATGAAGACTTAGGCCTTAGGGCATATCGAAGAAAAACAGGACATCGTTGGACGCTCGTTTAATGGACTTGAGACTGAAGAGATGCCACGCTTTGTTGAAGCGGTACGCGGGAAAAAAGCATCGGGAAATTCTTTTTTCGGATGAAAAAAATTTCACCGTGGAAGAGAGCTACAACAAACAAAATGATAAGGTGTACGCACACAGCAGTGAAGAAGCGAGCAACCGTATTCCGCGTGTCCAACGAGGTCATTTTCCATCCTCGCTCATGGTTTGGTTGGGAGTCTCTTATTGGGGCTTAACTGAGGTACATTTTTGTGAGAAAGGCGTAAAACGAATGCAGTTGTGTATCAAAATACAGTCCTCAAGAACCTTGTGGAACCTGTTTCTCATACCATGTTTAATAACAGGCACTGGGTATTCCAACAAGATACTGCGCCAGCTCATAGAGTGAAAAGCACACAGACTGGCTGGCGGCGCGTGAAATCGACTTCATCCGGCACGAAGACTGGCCCTCCTCCAGTCTAGATTTGAGTCCGTTAGATTACAAGTTATGGCAACACTTGGAGGAAAAGGCCTGCTCAAAGCCTCATCCTGATTTGGAGTCACTCAAGGCATCCTTGATTAAGGCAGCCGCCGATATTGACATGGACCTCGTTCGTGCTACGATAGACGACTGGCCGCGCAGAATAAAGGCCTGTATTCAAAATCGCGGGGGTCATTTTGAATAAACTTTATTACCATAAGAATCTATATAAACATGACTAAATTATTTCATATTGCACATGTGACAGAACTTATGACCTGACTATGTATATATATATATTCAATAAATAATATATATATATATATATACATATATTATTTATTGAAAATAGTATTACAGTGTCAAAGACTATTATTTATAAATAACAAATGATTGTTATTTACTTAATAATAATACTTTATTAATCTTGAGATATATCGCCGTGTCGGCAATGCTATGTGAAGCCTGCGTACCCCCGCTCGTGTCCCGTGGACCATGGGAGGGCCGAGTTTACGTCGGTAAAGTTATGCTTATAATCCTTTTGCTCAATAGAGTACATATTCGAATGGCACTAGCTTATTTTTGACAGGAGTCACTATTTTGACAGGTGTTACTATTTTAACAGGTGATAATATTTTGACAGGTGTGTCAATACTTTGATAGATGTGTTGCACTGCTGAAAACCGAAAACTAGGAATGAAATGTACAAAGATGTGGCTATGAATATGGAGAAGTCACATCACAAAAGTAAAATCTATTATAATTCAACACAGATACAGTTTGGAAAAAATAAGAACCTTTCTATCAAATACGAGTCAGAAATTAATGGTCAAAGTCTCTCAAAGATCTGACAAATCCTATGTCTTCCCAGACCCCCGGCAGAAGGATGCCACAGTGCAGTGCAGGAGCTCCCTTTGCCCCTTACTTCGGTTGTATTTTACAAGTATCCCTGCGTCTAGCTGGGTGGATGTGGAAGTTGAAGCCACCGTCTCCTGCGCTGGCTTTCGGGTCACAGATTGCTCTGCATGCCCAGCAGCCGTTCTGGTGGTAGTGGCCTGTGTGCTTGTTGACGCAGTACTGCCGTGGGGCAGCGCCGTGCCTGTCCGAGTTGTCGATACGGCAGGTTTCGGCTCAGTCAGTTCCCGGCTTTACGGCGACTTTTTGCGGACTTTCCCGTTTTTATGTGTGGTGGTGCAGCTTTTGCAGCTCCGCCCCCGTGTGCATGTGCACTTCGTTGCCCTGTACTCACTTGTGAAAGAGGGTAACGCAGCTTCGCCGCGTCTGCCCCCCGCTTGTAGGTGATGATTTTGGAGAGCGGTTCCATTTGCGCAGACCCAGCTCATTGTGTAAGTGGGTGAAGTCCAGCTTGCGCCGACTCTGCACCTGTAAGGACCCGTCGGGTTCCCACTTCGGTTCCTGTGTCAATTTGTTTTTTTTTTCCTTCTTTTTCCATATTCCATTGGGAATTCTTCTCTTCTCTGTGTTCCCCGCCCTCCACGGAGCCTGTATCTTTTGGGATGCCAAACATTGAACCAGGGCTAAGCAGAAGGTATAGGTGAAATGGGTTGGGTCTACATGCATGACATCGGGTGCTGCAGGCAGTACGGCTGGAGGTTACGATCCAGTCTCCCCAGTTGCTCCGTACGCCCATGCTCCTTTAGCAAGGCCGAGACCCAGTGTTCTCTCGGAAGACTCCACATCCCCTCACCTGCGGCACTGTTCCCGTCTCTTCCAAACAGGATGCGTGTCCATTACCTAGCAGTGGCTAGTTACAAGGCTACCGTTTTTCATGAAATCCGGACCAAAGAGGGCGTGTTGTCTCCCAAAGGTATCGGTCCCGACCCCATTCGACTCAACCCCCCCAGGACTCCTTCATCCTCGCGCACGGCGCTCAACTGCGTAGGACTAACGAAGGTAGGCGCGTTTAGTCTACCAAAGGTGCCTATAACCACCGGTAGAACCAGGAGATCTTCGCCATCATAGCTAGCAAAGTGTTGGCAATTCCTAACCTAACCTAACCTAACCTAACCATGTCGCCCAGGGTGCGCCGTGATAACTGGTTTCGGTTTTTTAGGTCCTCGTGGGTTATCCCCGGCTACCCACACTGGGAGGCGATCTTGCTTGCACCCCATTCCATGGTAATAAAATTCAAGATATATAAAGGGAAAGGGCATTTCTAGAAATGTCATGGTAAATGAGTGCTAGGTATTATTTATGTAATTGTGTACGCAGTCTATTTCTTAAAATAAATCAAATCAAATCAAAATCAATGCATCCAAAAACCGCACGTTACGATCAGCATGATGTTAAACTACTTTGTAAAAACTATTTTTTTCATCTGAATATTGAACATTATGACCATAATGTGTAACTTTTCTACATTGAATGTCATAACATTCAAATTTCGAACGCCGACGCCCGCCTGTGTGCCGCCCCTACTTTGTCTGAGAAGTTGGTACTACAGAACAAGCTAAACAACTCAATGCCACAATGCCGGTCAAACATGCGGTTCTAAACACATCAAAGAGAACTTATGATATGTGTGTAGATAAACTAGTGTATGTAACTGTTCATAGTTAGGCATTATGTATCAGTCACATAAACTATTATTATATCTGTATTGTAGTCGCTGAACTTTTACTTTCCATCCTTGGCTTGCTGGAAGAAATGTCTCGTTGGAGATAAGCTCGCCTTTGGACATGGTGTATTTATTATAAGTTTTCTGTTTATCTGTTTTGTGTACAATAAATATTTTACGAAATATGAATTAAATAGGGAGATCTCAAAATTAATACAAACAACATACAGAAAAGTAGTGTATCTATTGTTGTAAGTTATATATTTTAAGCCATCTCTGCCAGCAAAGATAGAACTCGATATACTTGTATGTATACATAAACGTATTTCTTTTATTTACTCTGCTGTTTTACCTCTTATATTTAATTACTCATATCAGTGATACATAAAATAGTAACAAAAACCAAACCAATTAAGTTTTAACATAGACAAAACCTAATTTTTAAGGGGTTCCGTAGAGAAAAAATTCTCAGTCTGTCTGTCCGTCCGTCCGTCAACTTTTTGCAGATACTATTATGACTACACAGTTGAAACTTGGTATGTAGATGTATCCTGTGAACCGCTGTACGATTTTTATACTACAGTTGAAATTTTATTATTAATTAATTAACTTATTAAAAAATCAAACTAATTAAATGGGGCTCCCCATACATGGAACTGAAACCAAAAATATTTCTTTCATCAAACCTATATGTGTGGGGTGTCTGTAGATAGGTCTTCAAAAATGACGTTGAGGTTCCTGAAGCCATTTTTCCTCAAAGTAATCATTAAAGAGGCACAGTTTTCCAAAGTAGAAAATGTGTCCCCCCCCCCCCCCTCTAACTTTTATAGTAAGAGAATGAAAAATCTACAAAAAATATGTGCTGTGAATCTCAAAACACACTTTCAAAGAAAATTTGTTTGGACAAAATAAAATAAGCAGTTTTAAGATAAAAAAAACATTTATTAAAAACCGCAAAGATAACTTTGTCATTCATACAAACACTATGAAAAACAAAGTTACAACACAAACATCCAGTCACATAATTACTTGCTACAACGGAACCCTTCATGGGCGAGTCCGACTCACAATTGGCCACTTTTTTGTTACTTGAATATAACCGTGTCGCATATTTGGTGAAATGTGCAGTGAAGTTAGTGAAAAGTAAAGTTAATGAAATTTTATGAATGAAATTCATTGAAAATCTACGAGAAGCTAAAAGTATTATTTTATTTTTATTTATCATTTTTTTTTATCAACAACAGATTATTTTTACTAACAATAACAGATTTTATTTAGATTTTACTTTAAGGTTGGTCCGCGGCACAGGTGGAAGATCATCACGAAGTGGAAAGTGCCGGTCGTAACGAAGTGGAAAGTGCCTGTCGTCACGAAGTGGAAAGTGTCGATCGTCACGAACTGAAGTCGGCCGTCACGAACTGGATGGTAACGGTCGTCACGAAACTAAGGTGCGGACGTTGAAATTTAAGCGTAAACGTCGAACCCTGCAATGGACACAATACGAGCGTATAATACCGGTCGTATAAACTTCCCATGTGCCCACCCTACGGCAACGCCAAGAGAAGTATTATGAAATAGCGTGCCGTGGTGGTACACAATCAGTTACGGGGTTTACAAAAAATTATAAATAGGAATTACACAGTAATATTATAATAAAGGGCATATTAAATTTAGTAACTTGAAAATAGAAAATTATGAAATGTGGATAGCCCTTTCCAAATTTACGCGCAGGGAAGGGGCGATGATGATGCAATAAGCACTTCTAGAAGCATCCACAATTATAAAAACAGCTATTTTGTGCACACGATTAAAAAAATGCAATAGATAGGAGTGTGAGCACTGAACATGGTAGATGATGCAATCATAAAATATTAACCCACAGATTGCCTAACAAGGAGTATTCACCACTTACCCAATATCGGGGTTTAGCACAGCACTTTGAATGAAGTTATGTACTTGGGAAAAATGTCCCAAGGGAAAATTGGAATAAAAACGTATTCCTTTCTCTGAATACGAATAAGGTTGCAATATATCTGAGTGTCGCTCTGGCCGGAATGATTTTCTAAGCGCGCGGATGAAGGCGCGTCAGGTGAAAGTCAAAAACGATTAACCTTGATTTGACTGTGGGAGCGCGCGAATGCGCATAGATAGGTTCCTACTCAAAGACATTCTGCAGTTATTTGATTTAAATTTTGGCGTTAAATAACATACTACGTTACAATCGATCGTAATAAATAACTCATCGATACCATATGGTTTGTCTTAAAGTATTTTTGTTGAATTGTTTGAAAATTATAAGTCGTCTATACACCTACAGAACCAATTTTATCGCGGGAAATTTGGGAAAAGGCTAGGTTACAATATACAGGGTGATTGATTATGATACATTTATTGTGAGGGGTTAAAGAAGAATCCCTTTCCAGAAAATTTAACCCCATAAGCCGCTATTCAAAACTTAATATTAATAATTTAGGTTTTCAACTTTTTTTTTCAAACTTTGTCATAGCTTTATTAATTACAAACAATCAAGACTGACTTTGACAAAAATGACTATGGGTTAATTTTGACTGTTGTTTTTAAGCTAATATATTAATGATTCTGTGGAATAATTTAATGTTAGGTTAAGTTAAAAAACACTCTTAATTTTCTTGCAGTGAGCCCATCAACACACGTGATGAGAACACTTTAACTAGTTTAAAAATTTATAACAGCGATTTTGTCAAAAAAATGTGTGGAGGTGAGCAAACAAATGGATTGAAATGATCTTATTTTATCAATTGTTTTACATAAACTTTAGAACAAAAAAATCTGTTGCAATAATAGCAAAGTAGTTAGAGAGTACCCGAGAAGTAGTATCACTATTGTATGGATAATTCAAAATGGAATAAGAATTTCATAAAAAATACTATAGTAAAATATGTTACACTAATACACGTATTGTCCATCCTGTTTACAGCCACGCCACAAAAAAAGCGCTTGAGAAATTCACTCACGCAGAAGAAACATCCCTATGTATTATTTATACGACTATATTCGGAAAGTATTTCCAATAAATATAATAAGAGTATCATTAATGTAACTCAATTTACTATTATTATTTTTTTATTTATAAAAATACCTGTATGCTGTAAATAAAACTTCTACGAGTATTATCATTTATACGGTAGAAAATGCAATCGCAATGTGACGTTATTTGTAATTACAATGCGTACAACAAATATAATTCCACATTCGCGGCTCGATGGATACTAATTATTTTAGTAAATTTTTTCTTACTTTAGAATCAGCTTTTGATGACCTCTGTGGCGCAGCGGTTGTGGCTCTGCCTACCATGCGAGAGGTGCCGGGTTCGATAAACCGGCTGGGGGTAAAAGAAAAAAAACCTGGGTCTTGGAAGTTTATAGTTCGCTGTTTCTGGTTACCACAACACAGGGTATTCTAGTGTGGGGCCAGAATTAATATATGTGCCTGTATGTAAATGTTTATGTTCTATGTTTATGCTCTTTATATAATAAACTGACCATCAAACATGAGAGGACATAGCAGACATGAATTTGTTGAATTTATGAAAATTAGTTAAATTCCTCTAAGGATGAAGCCCCTTTTTGAGTAGGGTCAGTTTATTTATATTAAACCATCTTGTCAAGTGAATAAATATGTAGTTGAAATTGGATTCCCCTGGTAGAACTAAGAGTTATTATAAGCAAGCTGGCCGGACGTAGACAGACAAAAATATCACTGGACGTTAGGCCCACAAGAAGCAATATGAAATGTTATCTAAATGTTATTAGCTTTATGATCGAATTATTGTCATTAGAATAAAACAATTAATATTCTACGAATTGGCTTCTTCATGAATAAATTTTCCACTACTGGAAGTTGGTGGGCGGGTAGATGTATGTTAATTTACATACATTAGAGGGCACTGTGTCAGGGAAATGAAAAACTAAAACTAATTTCCTTGAATGACAATTACCTTTTTGAAGGACATCACAATGGCAGTGAAGATATTTCGCTGAGGCAACGTCGACCAATTTAGGTTACAAAAGATTGCAATTTAAGTATTAACGCTGAATCAGCCTTTTTTCTACTGTGTCATGATTTTAATGAGTTTGGAGAGAGCTTGAAGGAAATAAAACCGGCAAAGTACATGTTAATTATCTTTTGTTTGCTTTTATACGCTTTATGCATATAATAAGTTGATGGGCATCGCAGATATTTTTATATTTTTATGCTCACATCGTGGGAAATTCGAGATTCACAACGGTCAAAACAAAAGTTTTCTGTGTTGTTATGTTTAAGGATTTATTGTTATCTGTGC
The DNA here is from genome assembly GCA_949825045.1 of Argyresthia goedartella. NCBI lineage: Eukaryota > Metazoa > Arthropoda > Insecta > Lepidoptera > Argyresthiidae > Argyresthia > Argyresthia goedartella. The sequence continues at coordinate 16,916,519 of OX463823.1, forward strand.
ATGCTTTTCGTCAATATTAGGCATTAAGGTTTTCATTCTGTGTTATTGTTTCCGTTTTGCTGAAAAGCACGTTATGAGTGTGTCCGATCAATCATGAGCAGCGACGAAGAAGAAGAGAACATGAAGTTCCGAGCCCAGGACCGAGCGTTCTTCGCTGAATGCCTCGAGAAGTAGTTCAAGCCCAACCATACGGATGATGTGGAGCACGACGCAGCAGTCGAGAGTCACCTGCGAGAGTACTTCGCCACGCCAATAGCTCCCAAAGAGGACCACATCATCGTCATGCCCGGCCAGATCATGCGTGCATTTTGACGTACCAAGACCAGAAAAACCCCGGACGTAGACGGCATACCCAACACGGAGCTGTTACATTTGCCGCCACGTTTATATGTGTGCGACGTCGCTGTTGCTGGTACACACGAAACAGGATATCCTAGTGTGGGGCCAGAAACAATGTATGTGCCTATATGTTAATGTTTATGTTTATTTTTATGTAATGTGGCGGCAGTTACGCGCCTGTTCAACGGTATTTCGCACACGGTCCACTTCTCAATCCAATGGAAGAGCTTGGTCATCCAATCCAATGGAAGCCGGGCAAGGACACCAAACTTATTGGAAGCTTTCGGCCAAACACCCTACACAGCACCATGTACACAGCGTATGACACAAGGGGATACTGCTCAAATTGTCGACGTCTCCATCTCCAAGAAGAACTGTCCAGGTCATCCTTCTTTCCTGAATAATCGCCACTATAGACTGATGGTGAAAGATGCCGTCTCCGAGGAACACCCCCTTGTAGCCGGCATCCCCCAGGGGTCCTGCCTGTCTCCCGCCTGATACACGGACGACATTGTCGGGCCGGGTGCCTGGTTGGCACTCTTAGCCCGTTGACGCAGCTTATTACGCGTCGTCGATCCAGGCTCATTACGCTGCCGTCAAGCTGCAGCGCACCCTGGATATCTAGTCCGACTGGCTCGATTAATGGCGACTGCCCGCCAATGTTACGTAGACGGAAGCGCTCATCACTGGCCAGACTTCCCTCCCACCATCACCTCAGTTCCAGGTCTCCGCAGGTGAAGTACCTGGGAGTGAACATAGATCGCCGGCTCCCAATGAAGCAACATGTTGGCAACGTCATCAGCCAGGTCAAGGTGGCACGCTACGTCCATTCCTCAACTCTAGCCTCCCTCTGAGAGCAAAGCTCGGGATCTACAATTTGGGATCCCACCTCACCTACGCGGCGCCGACATGGTATTCCCAGTGCTAGGAGACAAACAAACGAAGACTCCGACCTCAAGAGAACCTCTCTCTGCATACATCGTCGGCGCCCCCCACTACGTGAACACAACGATACAGAGGGATCTAAAATGTAAGACCGGTGGACCAGTTTATCCAGAGGCTGACGAAGAACATGTTCGCACGTGCAGATACATCGCACAAACCGCACATCCTCGAACTGGCGCCGTACCACGCGCGCCCACCTGACCACTGCCGCCTACCACACGACCTGATTGCCTATCCGGCGATCACCATATGGAATACCTCATCCAGAGAGAAGACCTACGCCCATTAGGGCCCCCATGACTTGTCCACAGGAGACAGTAGACAAAGCCGAATCTTCAGGAAGAGATCCGTTGAACACACCCTGACTTCCCAAGCCCAAGAAGGGGTGTGTGAAAAGACCCTCGATAATGTTTGGATCAGTTCGACCGAGCCCTTCGACGCCGCCGCTGGAAGCTGAGCCCGTGCGAGCCTGTTCAACTCCCTTAGCTCAGGCTTGTGGCGTTCATATAATATCCGTGTCAGTAGTGATAGTGTTGTGTAAGTACGCAGTACTTTGTTTGAATCCTCCTGATATTCGTGTTTAGATATTTTTGTAAATATATCCGGGCTGATTTGTATCGCGTCGTACTTTATTTGGACCGCGCGCCGAAAACTATCCTGGCAGTCTGGCAGTTTACAGCTCAATGAAACATACTTACTAACTTAACTAAAGGAGTATTTTCACAAATGCATGCATTATCATCGTCACGCTTTGTCCCATATGATAAACATAAACATTAATATACATGCACATACAATGCTTTTGACCCCACTCTAGAATGATGATGCAGTGAGCCATTCATTTCCACCTACATTATGAGTATTTTAAAAGTCCCTTTGAGAGCTATGTAACCATTTAAAAACATAGAATATCGTGCCACGACAAGCTCATTTAGCATCCAGCGAATAAAAGTAATTCGTTTCCCAGAACTCACATTCATATTTCACAGCCGAGATCGCGGATATAAAATGAAGAAGCAAGAGCGCTAGTATGATAAAGATTATGTCCTTAAACCAGTACTACGACACAGGTGAGCGAAGAAGGGCCGTAGTCGGAATATTACATGTCATAAATTAGAGGCGGAGGCTCGTCTCTGTGAACGGCGCGCGTCGGCAATAGTCTCGAAATTACACCGGAATAAATCGGCGGGTGGAATTATGTTCTTTGCGCAGAGTGGGGTGCCTGGTCTCGAGGAGTTAAGCAAGACTTTCAGGTACAATTAGGATATTAGGCGAAGTAGGACGCGCTACCACACCAGTAGATCGATTTCGATTGATGCAATCGATTATAGAATGGAAGAGTCGACGTTGATCGTCAGCTGACTACAGTAACCTAAAGACTACGGCACACCGCACGCGGGACAGAGGCGGGGCGGTTGTCAATGTTATCAAATGCGTAATAAAATGGCTGCCACACTAGCACAACAGCGATCCACTTTGGAATTTAGTGTGACATGCTTCAGTTTTTTTGTTGTGGCGTCATACTTGAACCGCCACTCAAAACTCGGTTCAGCATTTTCTTGAATCGCAGCGACCGCAGCCGTGGGTATGCATTTTGAGATGGTGTAAATGTATTTTAAGTCGACGTCATCAAACCGTGAAACATATTATTGGCTGTATACGATTAAGGATTGAGGTTATTTAATGTAGAATAAAGAGTCATAGGAGTTATCTGCCAAATCTGTTGAATTATTTGTTTATTATGTATAGGAATTAATAAAACCATCAAAAAAAAAATTTACTGTTTTTATAAATTTTACTGCTTAATCATTAATTGGTTAGGTTAGGTTACAGTTTTTTTTATGTTCGATTAAAATATTTATCTACACACGTATCATAAACCCTCTTTACACTCGGCGCCACGAATAAAGAGCTCTCGGAGAAACTGGCGGGGATTACTGCGCATGTGTACAGTCGCGGCATAATTCCGAAGTGCGTTTTTAGGGTTAGTGTGAAGGAATGAGTGTTCAGGACTTTCTTCACTTCTATTTTTTCTCTGTTTGATATTTTGTTGATTGGGATATTAGCCGATGTAAATAATGGACTTTGTGTCAAATAAACTACAGGTACTCTCTATTGACAACATTTGTTAACGTCAAGGTTGAAACCTATATATAAATAACCCCCTAGCATAGAATGCCCCTAGTCACTAGGGCCTAGTGAATATAGATACTTGTAGTAATAGTCCTGCACACTCTTTTCTTCCCGCTGACTAATAATTTGTAACAATTAAACCACAATTAAGTTTTTCATCAGACTTCTTCATCAGTATTTCATCAGACTCTTTTTTGATATAACAGTTCACATCGTAAACCATTTTTCTAGCTTGCCTAGTCAGTACTTTATTTTTCGGCATTTTCGACCGGGGCGAAAGATAACGTTGGGTAATATTGTATGCGACTGTACTCAAGAAGCTTCGAGACGTGCTTTCTGTGCGGGCATCGGGAAGCGACTGATCAACGAATCAGGTGCCGGCGCTGACTACCGCCCCCGTCGCTCCTCACTTCCCCGCGCCAAACACTTGTGAAAAGTGACTACTGCGCATTCAAGGACAAAGGTCTTTAGTCGTGGCGCCGAGTATACTGTATAATGTATGTACTATACTACTTGGTAAAAACTCAATTCTTATCTAAATATTGATACATTATGATATAAATTTTCGAAAAATTATGACATTCAAAACTCGAATCCCGAATGCCCTCCTACGTGCCGCCCCCTAGTTTGTCTGTGAAGTTGGTACTACTGAACAAGCTAAACAAGTGCAGAGCAATTATCAATGCCACAATTCCGGTCGAACATGCGGTTCCTGAACACATCAAAGAGAGCTTAAGATATGTGAGTAGATAAATTGGTGTATGCAACTGTACATAATATAATTAGACAGTAAAATAATTAAGTGATATTATTATGAAACCCACTCTCGAGTTTTAATGCCCTCCATCATGTATCAGTCACATAAACTACTATTGTTTAACATTATTCAAAGTACTACCCATTATGTATAGCTATTAACCTATACCTGCCAAATGAAATACACCAATCAGACGTCGCAATCGCATAAACAAGGAAAGTGCATTAAAAACAGCATGTGTCAAATAATCGTTTTCTGATTGGTCGATTTTTCAATGCGATTGATATCGTATTGAAAAATCGACCAATCAGCGCGAGCGGTCCGCGCGCGCTGCTAACGGCAACACGTAGTTAATTAAACTCTGCCTTTTTTATTCAAAAGCTGTGTTAATTCTGAACCTATCGCGGTAAAACAAACACCAATAGCAGTAGTTAAAAATTATCAGTAAAACCACTTTATGTGCTTGTTGGACTATTACACCAAAAGAGCAAATTATTAAAAAATCTAGCCTAAACCTACCGTTAAAGTGCCCGGTGAACTGTTTTTGTTGCTACCCGGTGTCGAGTCAATGGAGCGGCCTGGTAAGTCACCAACCGGTGTTGCGCCTTACGAGCCCGACAACCAGTGGTCGTCGCTTGTGAATCACTGCTACGAGTACTACCCGTCCGCCAATTTCGTCGTTGCAGCCTTTCGATCAAATAGTGCAGCCGTGAAGCACTTTCCTGTGATCCCAGAGATACCGAGTTCCATTCCCAACAGTTGCCGCTTGCTTTTTTGTTTTTATTATCTACCATAATATATTTTATTTATTTTTGTTTACACAATGAATAAATGCAAGACCTGCAAATTAGCACTACCTGCCAAAGAAAAAGCAACTTGCTCAAGAACAGAATGCACTGCAACCCACCATCTAAAATGTGTTGGGCTTGCACGGGCAGCCTTTGCTGATATAAGCTCCTCCTGACTCAGTCCGGATTGTAAGACCAAATGCTGCTCTGGATGCTGTGAGTTCACCAAAGAGGAAGACAGAATTACTTGCACGGAACTCAAGTGCCTACTGGTGTACCACTATTTATGTGTTGGTCTTAGTGTGGGTCCCCACGCGGGCTGGAAATGTCCCAGTTGCAAGGTGAACATACCAAAGATCGATAACACAAACACACCTGTAAAGGCCAACGACGACTCCTTCGTGACTCTCCGGACTGCCCAACAACAGCGTGCCGCCGCAGCCACTACAGCCAGCCCTCAAGACAGCAAAAATTACCTAACGGAGGATAAACTGCGTGACATAGTGAAATAGGAGATGACAGAAGCTCTACTAGCAACCATCAAGGAGTTTGAGGCCGAACAACAAAATAAATTCACCAACTTACAGGCCGCACTAGCGGAAATAAAGGCACAAAACCTGACTTTGGCTGTAGAAAATTTCGAGATATTCGAAGCACGATGGCATCCAAAAGGAACTAGAAAATCTCAGATCCGAACGCCGTGAACATTTAACGTGCATTAAGGACCTGGAAACCCGATTAGAAATCCTAGAGAGAAATTCCTGCTCGGCCAAGATCGAAATCAAGAACATTTCCAAAGCACAGCCTTCTGAGGACAAAGACGAGCTCTCCAATATCACTACCAAAATTAGAGTTGCTCTGGGTATCAAGAGAGAAAAATCTGATGTTAGAGACGTATATCGTGGCTTCGCTAAGCCTGACCAGACAAAATCTATCGTGATTGAATTTACCTCTGTATCAATGAAGGATAATATCATGAAAGGACTTAAGACATTTAACAGTAAAAAAGACAACAAAAATAAGTTTAACACCAGTCATCTTAGCCTCATCGGTCCTGTGTCTCCAATCTACGTTTCTGAGTGCCTTACATCAAAAGCCAGAAAACTTTACTTCCTGGCTCGTGACTTCGCAAAGACCCACGGATTTACTTTTTGTTGGATTTCCTACGGAAAAGTATATTTGAGGAAACCGATCAATCAGCCCTTTATCAGAGTGGACGACGAATCAACTCTCAATAAGCTAAGGGAGAGAGTAAAACCGCTGTTCTGCTGAACTTATCACTCTACTTTTATTAATTTTATCTGCTCTCCTACGTCGCACTTTAGACTCTAAACTAGTTTTTACTTGTATGTCAATACACTGCACGCTTACACACTTAAATAACTACACATATTATACTATCCATCGACGCAATAATCTATTCACCTATCCTGATACATGCTTTGGTATATTAGGCTCCCTCTGTTACAACTTACCTCGTGTCCATGGCTCTTCCTGTCGGCACTGGCCTTGATAATGTCATAAACGAGGAATTGGACAGTGTTCAGGCTTCTCGGCACCTAATGACCTCGCAGGGGCCCATCAGCTACGAGGTAGCGTAGCGATCAGATGCCAAGAAGTTTGAACGTCGGCGATTCACCGAGCTAATACTTATGAATCTATCTGACCTGGTCTGTGCTTCGTTCCCGTCAAACTCCTGTCTCTCTGCAAGGCCTGGGTGCACCCTAGGCTCTTCTTGGTAGACAGGTTCTTCAGCCAACCAGGTTTGGCTGGCAGGCCAGCTTCGACGAGCACAGTGTTCCAACACAGGTTATGTTACGTGGGAAAAACCAATCGGCCACGTAAATGCGAACTTTATCTGGTTCGGGGAACCACAATACACTCAGCTATATAGACAATCCTGAGGGGAACCCGAATACAATTCCAGATGGCTTACGATTTAATTTCAATACCCTATACCAATACGCGTTACATCTCGAGGGCTTTTCGTCTATCAGTTGTCAAAAAACTGCTAGGTTGGCAGCAACGTCAAATTCAAAATGGCCGTTCCGAAACCATCGATCGAATATCGATTTGGAATCGAACAATCACCCGCCCGGACAGGCACCCACCTGTCCCCTAATCTACGGGCAGCCGATACAACGTTGCTACCGCTCGTTTTAGAACCGAGCCTCCTACTAGAACCTCTGCAGACCGGGGGGTCCCGTCCTTGCCAGGGAACAAGTTAACAATGCGCCCCCTGCGCCAACGTAGTGGCGGTAGGTTAGCATCCTTAACCAGAACGAGGTCACCAACACTAGGGGGGCTGGTTTTGTCAGTCCACTTAAGGCGCTGTTGTAAGATATGCAGATACTCGAGCGACCAACGCTTCCAGAAATTCTGAGTAAACTGCTGCAACATCTGATACCTTGACAACCGATACAATTTCACTCCCTCGAAGGGGTGCTCGGGCAACGCGTTAAGTGGCTGTCCTATCAAGAAATGGCCTGGGGTCAGAGCCTCCAGGTCATTTGGATCCGAGCTGAGCGGACACAACGGTCGCGAATTGAGAACGGCCTCGATCTTACAAAACAATGTCGCGAGCTCCTCAAAAGTCAGCGCGGTCTGACCTACTATACGCCCCAAGTGCGTCTTAGCTGACTTAACTACGGCCTCAAAAATCCCACCCCAGTGGGGGCAACTCGGTGGGCTGAAGGTCCACTGTATACCCCGACGGGAGAGGGCCGTTCCAGCATCCACTTTATTTACTTTCAAAAAGTTGTCTATCTCTCGTAAGTATCGTTCCGCACCGACGTAGTTAGTGCCGTTATCAGAGCGGATCAAAGTTGGAAGTCCCCTTCGAGAAACAAACCTATCCAAACAAGCAATGAAAGCCTCTGTCGAGAGATCAGCAACGAGCTCGAGATGTACCGCCTTGGTGGATAAACAAACAAACACACATGAGCTATACCGGTCCAGCAGAAACCCGGCGTCAGGGTCCTCAGCCTTCTGGGTAACATGCACGGCCGCTCTGGGGCCATGATCCGAAGATACTACTACATGGCTGTGGGGCCAGTCCGATTCTCTCCTGGCAAGCCAGGGTGGTCCCCACCACAAATGGTGTCTAACGAGTTCAGGAGCCCGACATCCCCTGGATGCACAATCAGACGGGTTCAATTCTCCTGGTACATGTCTCCAGGTCAGTGGGACCTCAGACGACACAATCTGGGAGACACGGTTCGCAACAAAAACCTCTAAGTTATGGACCGAAGTCTTCAGCCAGCACAAAACAATCTGGCTGTCCGTCCACGCGTACACCGTATCCTCCAAAACCACTGACCCACGCAACACTGTTAGAGTGTGATTCAAAAGTTTGGTCAAAAGAGCAGCCCCGGACAGTTCCAGTTTTGGAATCGTCATCCTTGTCCGAATAGGCGCTACCTTGCTTTTTGCCAAAACCAAACGCACTTCAACCTCCCCGGTGGAGGTGACGGTTCGCAAATAAACCGCTGCCGCAAACCCTCGTTCAGAGGCATCACAAAACCCGTGAAGGGTTGCCCTGTAATCCCCAGCAGGGACCAATTTCCTCGGCAGCGATACATTATTTATGAGGCCCAACCATTTTGCTAAATCATTCGATACAATGCAGCCCTGAGCTCCAGAATCTAATAGGGCGCGAACGTATGTTGGGTTGCCCGCCAAATCCCAAACAAGCACAGAGGCGATCGGTAACACCACCGTCTCCGGTTGGGGGGCAACAAATTGTTGGGCCGCAAATTCCTAGCGAGGGCCCCCGGGGCCCCACTGTGCCTGTAACCGATCAGGTAGGCAGCTATACGCCAGAGGGTCCCATTGTACAAATGGCCCACGCGCTGGTTCCATTGCCACCCTACGACGCCCCCCGAAGGGGGGTGGGCGTGAATTCAACCGTGGCCGCTCCATGAGCGGGGGGGACATCACATGCGACCGACGAGGACGAGGCGACGAGCGGGGCGACAACTGAGGCGGCGTCCGAACCGCATCCGCATAGCTCGAAGGTGTCCCATGCCACCCGCCCGTTACGGCCTGCTCAACATACCCAATGTCCCGCTGAGTCGGATGCTGAGTCGCAACCGAAAACTCAGGGCCCCCCATGTGATGACCCTGAGTGCGGCCCTGCACCCCTGGGTGGCTGCGTGCTTGTGGCCCCATTGCCCGCTGAGTCGGATGCTGAGTCGCAACCGAAAACTCAGGGCCCCCCATGTGATGACCCTGAGTGCGGCCCTGCACCCTAGTACCGCCCTGTGCACGTGGGGACATTGGCCCCTGAGTTGCGCTCCGAGTCGCAAACGAATTCTCAGGGCCCCATGCCGTGTCACCCTGGGTACGGCCCTGTGGACGTGGGGACGTTGGCCCCTGAGTTGCGCTCCGAGTCGCAAACGAATTCTCAGGGCCCCATGCCGTGTCACCCTGGGTACGGCCCTGTGGTGGCTGTTGGCCGGACCGGTTCATGCACAACAGATTGTTGTGGGCCCCACCACAATATCCGCACATTTTTGTGCGCGTGCAGTCCCTAGCCATGTGTGGCCCGAGGCACAGGAAACACCAGCTCCGCTGCTTGGCCATCCGGCGCCGTCCCTGAACCCTAAGTTCCCCGAACTTATTGCAATTGGCCACAGCATGGCCAATCTGCCTACAACATGGGCAGGTCTCACTATGTGGGGTCAATGCACTCACAGTCCCATACGACTGCCGGTTGGTGCGGTCCTTCCTCGTCGGAGGGCCCCTACTCACAGCGCTCCCGGCAGCTCTCTGTGGCTCCGAAGGATGGGTGACCGTCAACCCCAAATTCTCTGCCCGTCGAGCCTCCTCTTCCAAGAATCCGACCAAGTCGGAGAAGGCGGGCAGGTCCTCGGCCGACCTCCCGTGAGACTGTTCGAAACGAGTCTGCACGTCAGCGGGTAGGCGGGAAAGTACAATGTACAGCAGTAGGTACGACCATTCACCAACCGGAAGTCCAAGATTCTCTAGAGCCTTGGTGACGGACAACAACGGGTTCAAAACCTCCGTCTGTATGGCCCCGACCTTGTTCACAACCGGGATACTAAACAAACGGTTCAGTTGGGCATCGGCCAACCTCCGTTTGTTATGGTAACGTCTGACCAACAATTGTCTGGCCGTTTCATAGTTACCCTCCGTAACTGTCAAATGAGCGACCAGCTCCCTAGGCTCACCCCTCAATGCTGCCACCAGCTGAGCCATCTTGACAGACTTGGTAATGTCCGATCGCATGTGCACCAAACTGTCGAACAGATTGATGAAGCTCATCCATTCACCGGACACTCCGTCAAAAGTAGGCATAGTTATGGCCGGTAACCTGGACCCTGAACCCTGAAGCGGCAGAGGTGCTTCAATGTCACCACCATGGCTGGACTCGCGCTGTCTACGTATGTCCGCAGCCTTCTGCGTGATAGCAGCTGCCATCTCCGTACATTGGTCGACATCCCCTAGCAACCGTGACAGCCTGTCAGGTGCGCAACCATCAACTGATTCCGCCTGCGCGGACAATTCGAGCACCCTATTGTAACGTTCCTTAACGTCCATAGACCGCTCCAATACCACATCATGCCTATCTAATCGGTCTATCAGACCGTGAGCGGAGGAAAACCATCTGAGTTCCTTAGAAACACCCTTCTGGATTTCAGATAACGACATGATCGGAACGATACTTACTCACAATTTGCAGTAACTCAATTATATTGGACCCTCCAGTCTATAACCCAAACGAGGGAACCCTAAACCACAACTTAAACAATGCTGTTTTCCTTAAACAATAGGAACCGAGTTTTATATCTATATAAATTCTGTAAATACAATTTAGTTTCCCTTTATCATTATAACACACACAGATAGTCACTATTAGTTCAAGTTATAAATTGCTATAAACTGAAAACAATGTAATAGCCTGCTATCAATAGATGTAACTACCTATGTTAACCAAACATTCATTAGCATTACTAGACCACTAATAGATTGACTAACTGGTACTTCAATGCAAATTTCAATTCAATATCTGTCTGTCTACTACCAGCAATAGACCTATAGCTTACAATACTACCAATCTATGTGGATACAGGAACAACACCAAGTTAGCTAATAACCGCCTATACCTACAGATTGAAGTCCCAAATCGTGGGTTCCTGGAGCCCTTGACGGCTGCAAATCTCAGGAAACCACGCTCTGCTACCAAAATGTTCAGGCTTCTCGGCACCTAATGACCTCGCAGGGGCCCATCAGCTACGAGGTAGCGTAGCGATCAGATGCCAAGAAGTTTGAACGTCGGCGATTCACCGAGCTAATACTTATGAATCTATCTGACCTGGTCTGTGCTTCGTTCCCGTCAAACTCCTGTCTCTCTGCAAGGCCTGGGTGCACCCTAGGCTCTTCTTGGTAGACAGGTTCTTCAGCCAACCAGGTATGTTACGTGGGAAAAACCAATCGGCCACGTAAATGCGAACTTTATCTGGTTCGGGGAACCACAATACACTCAGCTATATAGACAATCCTGAGGGGAACCCGAATACAATTCCAGATGGCTTACGATTTAATTTCAATACCCTATACCAATACGCGTTACATCGCGAGGGCTTTTCGTCTATCAGTTGTCAAAAAACTGCTAGGTTGGCAGCAACGTCAAATTCAAAATGGCCGTTCCGAAACCATCGATCGAATATCGATTTGGAATCGAACAGACAGTGTCACGGTATCGGACTCCTTTTCACGTGATGTGGAGGAATGTAAGTACTACGTCCCTAAATCTGATGAGTGCCTCACAGTTTTGACCCAAAATATACGCAGCATTAACTGCAATATGGCTGGTTTCCACGTGCTACTAACTAGACTTAATTTAGTTTGTGATGTAATTGTACTTACAGAATGTCGTCTTTCAGCCGACTCTATTATACCCCCATTGCAGGGGTAAATGCATCACTCTTTCATAAATAAATTCCTCCAGAATGATGGGGTTGTAGTATATGTTCGCAATCACCTAAAAGTATCTGTCGATGAACCCATCATTCAGGGCTCTTATAGCCTTTCGCTGAAATTTGATACTGATACAGCAATCTTTACTTTATATCGCCCCCCTTCTAAGCAAAATATTGATCCATTCATCACCGCTCTTAATAAGACGCTGGCCAATCTAACGTCCTTTAACAGCTTGTCATTGGTTGGGGATATAAACATTGATATTCTGCCAAACAATTCCGAATCCAGAACTCTTGACTATCTTAATACTTGTGCGTATCATGGTCTACTGCCGGCTCACACTCTACCTACAAAGCTTTACAGTACTTGTTGAGATCATGTATTTTTTAAAACAAAACAATCTGCAACTACTCTTGTTACCAGCTCTACACTGACTGATCACCAACTCGTTCTGCTTTGCCTTAGAGTCAAACAAAGAAGAGTTTTTAATCAAACTTTGGCTACTAAATAGACTTCTCAGGTCTGAGTACAAGTCTCTCCGAAATCGACCTAGATCCAATTTACAGTTCTACTAGTCCAAACCGAGCTTTAGACTTATTCATTACATATTTACGCGGTGCCATTGATGCTAATACATCCTCCAAAAAGTTGTCACGCCGACAGAAAGTGATAAAGCCCTGGATCACACCAGGTCTTATTCGCTGAATGAGAAATAGAGACCGACCGCACAATAAATCTACTAAATCGCCTGTTTTAAAAACCACAAACAAAAGATATAGAAATTTCTGCAATAATCTACAAAAAAAACTGAAAAGAACACACGAAAAAAATTAAATAACTAAAGCAGGTAGTAACTCAAGGGATTTTTGGAGAATTATAAAAGAAATCTCAAGTACTAAAAAGGTAAAGACTAACACTGATGGGTTGTTAGGTCCCCCTGGCAATGAAAATACAACTGACCAAGTAAATTACTTTTTTGTTACTATAGGGAATAGTTTAGCGGAGAAAGTAATGGGTAACGTAGACGCACACATTCCTATACTAACCTCTTCAGAGAGTAGAGTGGAATCTTTTGTTCTGCTAGAGACCGATGTACATGAAATCAAGTCTCTAATTAGAGGTCTTAAAAGTGTGAGTGCAGTTGGTTTGGACAAAGTTTAAAATAGGATCCTTAAACTCTTTAAAGATTTCTTTGTGCGTCCGCTCACTCACAACTTCAATCTGTGCCTATCTCAAGGGGTGTTCCCTAGATCCCTCAAGAAGTCCATGATCCTCCCAATCCACAAGTCTGGTGACAGAGACCGTGTCAACAAATATAGACCCATTTCTATTCTGCCATCAATATCCAAGTTGCTTGAACGTCTGGTTAATTCTAGGTTGATCAAGTACCTTGAAGACAATAAACTACTTTCAAAATCCCAATTTGGTTTCCGCCACAATTTATCCACGAGTGATGCAGTACACGAACTCACGGATTACATTGCGAAAAATCTGGATAGTGGCGATAAGGTTTTGGGCATATTTCTACACCTGGCAAAGGCCTTTGACACGATCTTTGTGCCCATACTCTTGCACAAATTAAATACTCTGGGGATTCGTGGGGTTCAACTGAAACTGCTGGAGGATTACCTTACGGACCGGACACAGTTTGTAAAAATAGGAGATTATTGTAGCGCCGAACTACTGATATCTTATGGGGTACCACAGGGTAGCATCATTGGTCCTACCCTGTTCCTCAACTACATTAATGACCTGTGCAACTTAAATCTACCTCAGGGTAAAATAGTCAAATATGCTTTAATTCAGTTAACTCTCGCAAAAAACTTGTTAACCCTTAACGCGGAAAAGACAAAATATTTGACTTTCTCCATAACGTCTGGAATAGCTCACAACGGCACTATACAGGCTCACAATTGCACTGACCCAAAAAACGTTCTATGCTGCTGCCCGTTCCTTTTTAAGACAGAGTGCATTAAGTACTTGGGTGAACTGATAGACCATCACCTTACCTTCGGTCCACACAGCCATCTTTTATGCGGTAGAGTTAGATAAGTCATATATGTTTTTAAATCTGCCTCATGTGGCTGACAGAGGGTTGATGAAACGCAATATCAATCAATATTGACCTACTGCATAACGTCTTGTGGCGGAGCATCAAAAACCCTACTCCTTAAATTAGAAAGGGCTCAAAGAGCAATCTTAAAGGTTTGTACCTTCAAACCCTTTCTCTTTCCTACTCAGCAACTTTATGATTTTTGTGATGTGCTCACTGTTCGCCAACTTTTTACTTATCAATTAGTTATTAAACAACATTCCTTATCAACATTTAACCCCGGATCTCGTAAAAAACGCCGTGAAGACAGAGTTTTCATTCCCTTACGCATTTTTAAAACCTCTTTTCCCATATTTTTTTCTGTTTCTTGGGTCCCTTTATTTATAATAGAGTAAATCGACAAATAGATATATAACCCCTTAACATATAAATTGAATCATATTGAAGACTTATTATAAACTACTTACGTAGGTATATGTAAATGCTTGTGTATGTATCAAATCAATTACATTCATATATTGTATCAATCACAGACATATATCAGTATTTATTTAAGTAAGTATTTATTAATTTAAGTAGCTTGTGTCATTTGTTTTAATATGTGTACAAAACCTGTTTCAACTCAGTGGATTCACAAAATACTCACCCTGTCACACACACACGCTCTCACACACACACACACACACCCATGCAATACAAAGAGAGGCCAAATCTCCACATATTCGATAAAGTTAAGTTTACATTTTAATTTTTGTAATTAAATACCTACTTTTGTTTCCATATTCATCTCGATAGTCATTTTTCCATCGGATATTCGCAACTCTATATAAATTTAGCAACCAACCATAATCCGAAAATTGCGCTGGGGCCAGAAATACAGGTTATTTATACCTACTTCAGGCTTCAGATGTTCCCAATTTATTTTTGTGACATTATTTTAGGGACTTAGTTGGTAACTCATGTAACTATTTTGATGATGAAATAAAATTATTATAGTCATCAGAATCACTTGATAAAACTTTTGGCTTTATCATCCCCATGTCGGATTATAAATGGTGAAAAAAGTGTTCGGCTCGAGTGTGGCATGGTCACCCTCACCCCCAGTCTTGAGTGGAGATAATATGCCAGCTGCGAATTGTCTTATAAATTATCGTCGAAAAAGACACTGAATGCATTTAGTCATAAAAACGTGAGCACGCATATTTTATTGGGTTACAGCATTATAGCGCTAGTTACTCCCCTCCTCTCCTCTTTTTCTCTGCTTTGGTCAATTAAAAATACATCATTGACGTCTCGTATTCTACCCATAAACTAATTATTTACTATGTGCTCTTAAGACAGGGCCAAATGGCGACATACGGTGCATACAAAAATCTTCGATTTCGAGACCCAACGAAGAGCTTGATGGCAAGCGAGATGAACTACGAGGCAGAACACCTGCTGCAAGACATTACTACTACCAAAATGGCGTGCTGACGTGTAGCTAGTGCAACCGCACTTTTACCAATAAAATAAGCTACAGTATAAAAAGATAACATGGTGCTTGACGGGTCTTAGCGTGTTAGTGAGGGGATATTGCATAAATACACCAATTAATCAAATTAACCGTTACAACCTTCAAACATTTGTGAATTGGTTGCAGCAGATTTGGATAGATTGTGATATTCTTTTTTCAATTTCGATTCATTCCAAATGTTTTGGTAACATCCCTAGTGTTTACAAAGTGGATTTTGTGAAGTTTGAGGTTATCTGACATAACACTTGTAAGATTGTATAAGCTGTTCATGAGCCATTCGAGGGCACATGTAAGAAGTCTTCACCAGCCATAACAGTCGCCGTGGCCGAACCCGGTTGGAGAAAATCTTCAATTTGTATAGATTATGCATAAATTTTTAACACCTAAACAACAAAACACAGGAGTATACAGGCATTACACCCGCCCCAAGCGACGATGATGGCAATAGAAGATCGACGTGCGAGTACAGGCAGTAGCAGATATATGCTTGAAATACATACATACTTATTGTTAAACTTTTAGCTAAAATATACGATTAAATAATAAAATATTCATTTAAAAATACTCATAAAATCCCTGCAACTAAGAAATTCATTGTAGGCAGAAGATCCTGTGGGCGCATACGTTAATACTGGCTCCACACTAGGATACCCTGTGTCATGGAAACCAGAAACAGCGACGTCACACACATATAAACATCCAAGACCTGGGTTTTTTTTCTTCCTCCAAAGCCGGGTTTCAAACCCGGGACCTCCCTCTTACAAGGCGGAGCCTCAAACCGCAACGCTGCAGAGGTCTACATTCGATTTCTTACATCTGTGCATACGAGAAATGAGTAATATACAGGACATCGTGAAAGAAGGTTCAATCCTTGCATGGTGAGCAATGTGAAGAATACGGGATCTTGAAATTTGCATAACCAGCATATAAAAACAAACCAGATTATGTACATTCACTCACACGAACTGAATTTAACGTTTATAAAGCATGCGTATGTTTACACAAACACGCGACAACAATACATGATAATTACTTATCATGTATTGTTGTCCCACAAAAAACTTAAGTAATCATGAATTTCCGAGAGACCGCGCGACACATCCTCCAGTCTCGAAATTGTGGCGGACACTGTCGAAAATTGCGCAGCCGCATGGACCATCCGATTTTTGCATTATGATAGGTAATGTAGCGAATAACTGCAATTTATAGAAACAAGTCTAAAGATGCTTTGTTGCTGAATTTACTTAAACAAAGTATTCTTCCCGAAATCATATTAAGGGTTAGAGGAACTTACAGTCTATTCAGTGAATGGCTTAACTTTTGAGAGCACAAATCTTTTGACAAGTGAAGAAAGTTCAATAAGGAGATGAACAGAGTAGAGTATCTCTCCCTGCTCATACCTTTAAATGACAGCTTATTCTAAATACACTGTGAAGCGTTTTCCAACTTTGTTTTCGACAATCAACTAGGCCAACCGTGATACATATAAATGGTATGATTTGGAACAGAAAACAGGCACTTAATAAGGGGGTCTATTCACGAATTTACTTATAAACGTTTTTGTTGTAATTGCTAATTGGGTACCGGGTAGTCGAGTGGGTAATCGAATAAATAACAATACCGTCTTTTCATGTGATTTGAGGACTCTCTATTTAAATGTTCTCAAGAAAGTATATTTTCACTGTACGATAACAAGCCGACCCGAATGGCCGAGTCGGCAGTAACCCTGCCTTCGAACCCAAGGGTCCCGGGTTCGAGTCCCGGTGGGGCAAATATTTGTTTGATGAGAACGGATGTTTGTACCCTAGTCATGGTTGTTTATCGATCTAAGTATAGTATTTATCTATATTATGTATGTGTATCGTTGTCTAGTACCCAAGATACAGGGAATCCTAGTTTGGGGCTAGATCAATGTGTGTAAAGTGTCCAAGATATTATTATTATAGCCAAACAAATAATATTTTCTATAGGCAGTTTTCTACAATGGCGTCATAAACTAATTTATCTTGGCATGTAATGTTTGATACTTTCAGTTTCAGATTTACTGATACTGAACAATATATCACAGCTTCGAAAACAAATTACGAATGATGGTCAAGTCATTGGAAACTAAACTTTAAAACTATGCCTCGTTTTTCACAAATTTTATAGTTTGGGTATTCCATAATATTAAAGTTTATAACAGTAATCTCCACTCAATTCGATTCCAATCTCGTGACGAATAGCTGGCAGGATCTAGACCCAAATCGTACGAAGGCCAGTCCGGTATAGGGTCCCTGGGGCCCTTACGGGACCGCGTCCCGTAATGCCCAGTAAAAGCACCCAGTTTATGGGTCGTAAAGGGCAGCCCATAAAACAACTTTCAGGCTGAATGATGCGGAAGTGTGCACCTGCTGTTACCTAAAAAAACGAACGATAACTCAATAGACATATACTTACAAAGGTCTATTTGTAAGTGTCACAAACAGAACCTAACAAAAATTTGCTAAAGTCAAACTAATAAAATCTTAGCTTTATTATGATAAGTAAAAAATATATATCAATATCCATTGAAAGAAACGTTGCTGTAACTGTTTAACTTAAAAAACTGCTTTTTATTTTTCAAACCTAACTGAAAATAGCATATTTTGAACTTCTAATGAAAAATAGGTGTGTTATATATAAGATTAAAACATTTGTCTCTGTCTGTCTGTCCGTGGCACTTTAGAACTCAAACAGATGGACGATTTCAATGCGTCATAATTTTTAGTTGATAATAGACTTCACTGCAATGGTTCTTCGATATATTTTATTAAAATCGGGTCAGCGGTTCAAAAGTTATTACTAAAAATGGAAAAAAAGTGAACCAAATTTAAACACAAGTTTTCATTATGTGTCGGGGGTGTTATTTTTTTTTATTCAATTTATTTAACAACTATAATGATTTCTATGATAGAAAATCAATATATATTTCTTAAAAATTGTTTGAATAAAAAAAAATCTAGTGATTCCATTGGAAGTTCAAACCAACTCCAATACTTTTTACCCTTCAATCAACGGTCAGCAGTTCTGACTGAGTCTTGGCGTCGAATTTGCAATAGACTCAGATTTGCAATCAGGTTTTACTGTTCCAATCAAGCCCCTTTCAACTTGGGCCCAACGACTGTATGTAAACGAAGTATATCGTTCGTGCAGATTGAGAAAGAAGTTATAGGGGTATATATCATTTGTAAATGTTTTGATGCTGTTATAAGTGTTCATTTTCGAGTCGCAACTACCCTTTATTCTAAGTATCTCTTTCTAAACCAGGCAAAATTCAGTAAAATTGTTGCTCTGACCTGATTTCAATAAAAAAAAATCAAATACCGCCGCCATCTTAGAGCAAATTACAACGTACAACTATTGCACTCTGGGCCAGGCATCTGTTCAACACGATCGTGCGTAACACAATTATGATGACGAGGGCCCTGTATGGGGGACACACAGAAAATTCTGCGAAAATAAAAATTTCTTTAAGTTATATTTTCTTTATTACATCTTTTCAAAGAACTCTCCACCAGCATCAATATAAAGTTTCATGCATCTTAACCAATTTTCAAAGCACTTTTGCACTTTTTCCAGTCTGCCGCTGATACCTCTTCTATGGCCATCTCGAAAGCCATAAGCGCTCCTTTTGGCGATGAAACTATCCCTTTGAGCTAATGTTTTAATTTTTGGGAACAAGAAGAAGTCACAGGGTGCCAAAGTATAGCGATCGCAATTAAATAAATTGTACCAGCGGTACACGGTTGATTTAAATGCGGACTTATCAATAATCGTCGAACTTGAACTAGTCGAAGTTGTTTAAATTAAAAGATTCATCCGTTTTAAAGTTAGATTTGAAGTCGTAAAAATCATCGCATAAAAATGTTTGCATTGCAGATCCATTTTTTATTAACATATGTTAGTTTCATCATTGTAGTTATATTCATTTGAGGCAAATAACAATGACCATAATGAGACCAGAGATCTTTATTTTAAACTGGGTTAGAAAGAACTACATACATAACTCACTAATCTTAATCATAACTGACTAATCTCAACATTTTATTTTTAAGGCAGCAAGAATCTTATTAATCGAAGAAAAAAGTTACATGCGTTTCAAAAATCCAGTATCTTGATGATTCAATTTAAACCGTTTTGCAGTCAAAGGAAAAGTAAATTAAGCTTTCTGTTGTTTTATAATCGATCAAGGCCTTCCATTAAACATGTTTATTCTTCGACTGGGTGGTAGAGGCACAGTAAAACCGTGCGTTTTACAATAACCTGAGTTTCCTCAGATGGAGTGGCAGAGGTAACTTCCCTTTTTTATTTTATTTATTTATTATAAACCAAAATACAATAAAAGTTAATTTAAAAGCACAACAAAAAACACGTGGAAAGCGGCGAAAAATAGCTAAGAATGTTAAATTTTATTTCTGAAGTTAAAAAAATACGGACAGCGTATTAATTTAATCGTTAGTGTACCCAGAGTTAAAGTCAAGAGAGCAAAGTCGTGCACTCACTAAATCCCAAACTTCGGAACCTAATTGTGCCCTGACCTACAATTTTTTATCAGTCCACTCCCGCACTTTCAGGTGACACTAGGCCGGTTATTCCAAGAAACTTCGTATCATTTACTAATTCTAACGAGTTGCTGTCAAAAACTAAACTGGTCTCAACTTGCTTGACATTTAGATGTGAGAATTTGATACACTTGGTTTTACCAGCGTTTCACAATAAATTAATAACTGTGAACCAATTTTTTGTCTTATTTAACCTTGAATTGGTTCACAGTTAATAATCTATTGTTAAACGCTGGTAAAACCAAGTCTGTCACATTCTCACTTCCAATCGTCATGTAAGTCGAGACCAGTTAGTGTTAGATAGCAACACATTAGAATTAGTAAATGTTACGAAGTTTCTTGGAATAACCATTGATAGCAAATTGCAAATTATTTAATAGAACATACCTATTCGATCTATTTATAATTTAAAACGCACAGACTCATTAAGAGAGCTTTTTTAAAGAAATTGCCATATTAACTGTAGCTAGTCAAATGAGTTTAGAAAATATAATGTATGAACGCAAGAACCTTACAACATTTTCCAAACTTAGCGATAGCTGTAATGTTAACTTAAGAAATAATCACAGTCTCGTTGCTCCCCGGTTTAGACTCGCGAAGGTTAGCAAATCTTTCAAGGGTCAGTGCATTCTATACAACAACCAGATACCTATTTAAAAAGTATGTTAAAGCGACTTTGTCGAAAAAGGGATATTACAATGTTCAAGATTACTTAAATGACGGGACTGTATGGGGTTAATCTGGTTCAACATAGACCTTGCTGTTCTAGTTCTGCTTCAATATAGGACCGTCTGGGTGATTGTAGCGGCCATATCTAAACACTGATCGTCATGCGCTATTAGTTTTTCCAACTTGAGTTGTGGTGAGCCCTCAATGGATTCCGCCTTCGCACACAACTCTAACACAATATTAGAGTGATCATTCACCTCCAAGGAACGCTCCAACAGAACATCATTCCTGTCCTTGCGTGCTGACAAGGAATGTGTTGGTGAGAACCACCTAAGTTCTCTGCCAACCTCTCTCTGGAGCTCTGTCAGGGACATTTTGTACAAACGATACCTACAATTTACAAAAAGATTAATTTTAATGAACCCCTAATTTGGATTCGTAACGTGGGGTCTGAGAAATAATATAGGTAAATTAAGTTTGTAATTCAATGTTTACAGCTATGAGAACAATACACATCTATGGGTGCGTCATAGCTATCATAACAATTATTTCACAATAGAGAACTTAAGTTGACTTTTAAATCTAATAATCTTAATGTATTTAGAACACTACCTCAGTATTCTAGTCAGATCACTACAACTTGAACCCCGCGTTAATAGTTGTTGCACAAATAAATCGATCTACAGTTTCTGTTGAACACTGTTCAAAAGGTTTCCAAAGTTCAGTTATTGTTCAACAATACTGAAATTTCACTCAAATTCATAACAGATAACAACCCTACAATACCCCACTATCAGCTGTGAGACCTATCTCTCATACAAAACAACTGCATTGTGAGGTAAATCAAAGTTCAATGACCTGATTATATTACTTAAAGATTCGCCTTTTCTATCTTATTACACTGTACATTTACTAGTAACTACAACTATAACAAGTACATGGTCAAGTCCGGTCAAACTACTGGCGGATTTGGAACAATTTTTATCTACCTGCCGCTTCTATTTCAGTAGTGTGACCGTGATTCTTTTAACCCTTCAGAGGGCACCATTCATGAAAAGAACCTCAATCTGCTTACCAGGTGTTAAATCCCTCCCAAGGCGGTGTTCCTTCAGCTGGAAAGCTGAAGGAACAGCTGGAAACTCCTGCTCACCGCCGTGAGGGGGATCCAACTGACGGTGTTCCATCGTGCTTTATATGCTTAAATGACGGGGTCTGCCGTAGACTTTTGACCTGGTTCCCGATGCGATGGGGCCAGATGCGTCTGGCTTCTTCTTGCTTCACCGTCTTATTCTTATTCTAACTAGGCGTGACTGCTTCCCCGCGAAATATACAATCTCACAGCACTATCCACACCAATAACCACGACTAAATATCCCGGGGGGCCCTCAGCCCTTTATCACACAAGGAATGGAAAACATTCTGGCTAATCCCGAAATATTTTTCAAGGGCAACAAATATAATGATCACCAAAATATTTTTTTCCCACCCAAAATGGATAAATGAACACCAAAAGTTGCAAAAAATATCAGGGTAAAATACTGCGGTAGCTTAGGTGAAGGGTAAAGGGGGTGAGCGAAGCGAAGCCCCCTTTATCCTTCGTGTTAGGTTGAACATGTAAGAACAACAAAAAATACTTAAAACTTAAACTCAAGTACACAAAACATAAAAAGAAGTTTGGTGATAATTTATACAAACCCAATGTCGTGGACATTTATCCATTCTGGCAGTCATTTCGAATTTATTTGAAGTAAAATAGGTGCGTTTTTGGTAATCGTTTAAACATAAACACTTCGGCCTATCCGCGGGCTGACTTCCAGCAAACAAAAACTTGCGGCTGTATGGCGACATCCCAATCCAGCTATCGGCTCACTAACGAAGGAAGAATTACATTGTGTTCCCGCACGAGCCCAAGATTCAAGAGAGATTATCAAACTCATTATGTCCGAATAACATTTTCAATTGACCATAGACAAAAGGTGCGTTCCGACTTACACTAGTCGTGACGAAACCGTAGATAGACCCGTTTGGTTTTAAACAATAAATATTGTAGTATTTGAATTAGTAAGTAAGCACAAACAATTTTTAAAGGAGATCTAAAAAACAATCTGTGGGCACAGACTTGAATAGTAGGGACAGGGCACGGAGCGCTTGAAAGTGTCGCTACAAAAACAGTACAAAATCGGGAAAATTGGACTGTTTGCAATCAGTCGCGCTTGGACGGTGACAGCCGATTGACATATCGGCAGCAAAAACAAAAATAGTGACCTGCGACGCAAAAAGGTGTAAATCATACCCAAATCGCAAAACACAAAAACAGGGAGTGCCGTATCACAAGTAAGTATTATATTTTCAATTACTATTGGCTTTAAATTAATTATCTATAAAATATTGTTCTCGAAAAAATTCTCAAACGAAAATAAACCATTCGACTGACGTAACTTTGTAGCGACGCGCGACGCACAGTGAAACTGCCTGCTGCCTATATTTGAAAAACGATCCGATTTGGTTATTTTTCTATTCGTAATGTCAAGATTACTATTCGTAATGTCATTAGATTACTATTCGTAATGTCATTTGGTTACCCCCCCTATTTCAGTCAGTTAGAGTTTGTATTTCACTGTTTTCGTTTTAATTTACAAATGTAATTAATTACGTTTCGTCGTATTTACGTTGAAATACAAGGTACACTATCCGCGGTTTCCCATACTGGGTGACAGAGTCAATGTGCTCACTTTTAGTCTGAAAATGTGCTCACTTTTAGCCAGTTACGATGACAGGGGGTTAGTTGGGCATAGCCCAGCTATGGAGTGATAAAACAACACATAACATAACAAAGCGTCACGCCTTTTCCCATACGAGGTGGCAGAGGCACAACTGTGCCCACTTTCAGCCAGTGTTTCAATACTTTTAATCGGAACGTGACCGACCCTGACGCCGTTACAATTTTTCGTACTGTCTTGGTTCCGACGAATTCAGACAGGGGCGCTATTTTTCTTAGCCTCAAAATGGTAAGAAATTTAGTACGGGAAGGCCTATCCTTAGTATTTATATCGATGTCTGTGGGAGTGTTTATGCCCTCTATTCCCGCAGTGGTCCAATGTAGAGAAGAGGCAAAAAATGGCATTGGCTTAGTATATCTATGTAAATATCAACAGTAATAAAGTCATTTGATTTTGTTTTTTCATGTTGTTGAGATAGTTATGCAGATTTTGCCCAAAAATCATCTTAAGGACCCGTACAATCGTTATGGCGGGTTATGAAAAGGGTGGTTTAAAACTAATTAGAAACGATAAACAAGTAATCGCGGAAGGAGTGGGCCTTCCCAAATCACTTTTCTTTGAATATTGTCTGTGTCTCCTTTCGCGTCAGGTATTGACAAAGTTTGATGAAATTTGAGAAATTCTGGGAACTCCCCGAAAAATTGCCGGAAATAGAAAAGTAAAACTGCCGAAACAAAAGATAAAACATGACAGCTTGTATAGGTTTATGTAATTTATGAATGGAAATTAATGTATGCTTTTGTGTCAGCGGTCGCTATTTTTATGGGGTAACAAATATAATGTTCACCAAATTATTTTTTTCCTACCCAAAATGGATAAATGAACACCAAAAGTTGCAAAAAATATCAGGGCAAAAAACTGCGGCAGCTTAGGTGAAGGGTAAAAGGGGTGAGCGAAGCGAAGCCCCCTTTATCCTTCGTGTTAGGTTGAACATGTAAGAACAACAAAAAATACTTAAAATATAAACTTAAGTACACAAAACATAAAAAGAAGTTTGGTGATCATTTATCCAAACACAATTTGGTGGAAATTTATCTATTCTGGCAGTCATTTCGAATTTTTTGGTAGTAAAATAGGTGCATTTTTGGTAAACGTTTAAATATAAGCCTTTTTATAGAACGAAATAGTAAAAGTTAGAAAAAGCGCTATTTTTATTTTTAAATTTGACTTTAACCTCACACAAAGTCCTTACACCTGTGTATGAAAGAGGTTATTTTATTCGTACGCATAGACTTTATCAGGTATATTCAAAGCCGGATCCGGGGCGACATGGAACAGGCGGACTTGATTTACAGTTCGATTTAGTTTGCATTCGGGATTTACAGGCCGTTTTTAGGGTTCCTTACGCAAAACCCTATTATTGCCTCGGGTGTCCGTCTGTCAACCTGTCAGTGGGCCATATCTCATGAACCGTAATAGCATGTTGCCGCTACAGTCACATACAATAAATTGAATAATGAACAAGCAACTAAAAAAAATAAGGGGTCCATTTTTGTCCAAGAGTTGTCTATTTTCGAATGTTTATGATATAATCCGAGTATGAGTCCGACTCGCACTTGACCGATTTTTATGTGGTTATGTGTTGACAATATATTATCGCCTAGAACTTTGATAAATTTTTAGCTTTATACATAAATGTAACCGACAAAATAAGATATGCCTGCAAAGTGGTATTTTGCATTGATCAGTTTGTGCATTGTTTAACTTACTTACTTATGTAAGTTCACAATAAACAAATAAACAATTTAAATTTAGTTCTTGCTACAAAAAATAGACTAATGTTTATGACAAGTTTAAACCGAAAAGTGTATGGCGTTTGATGTTTTTTTTAGGTTAAACTATGGTTAATTAATAATGTTTGTAGTAAGGCGGAAAATGTTAAAGTTAGGCAGGGCAAAATTGATACAAGTAATGTCTAATTTTTTCAACATTTTGTAATTTCGAGGTCGGTAGGTATTTTTGGAAAGGCCTCCGAGTTCTAAAAACATGGTTGCCTGTGTAACCATATTATATAATAAGGTAAAATGCTCCTGTATCTGTACACGAAGGAACAAAGGTTGTATAAAAGTTACATTGCGGTTGTAAAACGTGGAGAGTTTCTACAACCCGAGAATTTATTAGTATACTGCACTCCGAGAGTTTCCTCCCAGCTCCTCTGAATCCTCAATTACGCACTCATGTTAACGGTATCTCAAAATTCAAGCAACCGCCGGCCGCCGACCGTCATTTCTTTATCAATATAAGACCGTATCGCCATGACATTAAACTAGCCCTCAAACTTTAAGCAACTGTTAAATTTTATATGAAGTAATATAAACATAAACCAAAACATTTACATACAGGCACATATTTTGCTTCTGGCCCCACAGTTGGATACCCTGTGTCGTGGGAACCAAATACAGCGACGTCACACATATAAAATAAAAAATCGCCTTTTTTTATTAATCTCGGGACCTCCCGCTTGGTAGGCAAGGCCACAATCTCAGCGCCACAGAGATCGTCGCAAAGGTATTGTTCGATGTAGCTAGTTATTCAGAGACAATCTGATGTGTTAGCCCATCGCCGCGGCTGTGGAGATATGAATGTTTCCTATGATAAAATAAAAAAAACAGTAAGGCTTGTTTTGATAAATATATAAATTCTATAGAAGATGGACTGCAAAATGATATTAGACTTTTCTAGTCTTATGAAAAAAGTCGCAAAGGCAAATGTGGTATCCCTAATACAGTAACTTTTCTAGACAAAAGCACCGATAAGCCTGAGAAGGTATGTAATTTGTTTTTACAATATTTTGGTTCCGTATACGAAACGAGTAACACAGTCAGACATAACAGCGACATTACCTTTCCGCTTGATAATTCAAGTAATGATACTATTTCCGATTTAACCTTTTCCGAAGACAAGATTATTAAAGCTCTTAAATCCCTTGACGTGACCAAGTCCTCTGGCCCTGACGGTATTCCACCATTCTTCCTTAAACATACTGCTGATGTCATCGCTTATCCGTTGACTATCATATACAATAGATGTATTCACGAAGGGATCCTACCTCGAATTTGGAAAACAGCTAACGTAGTACCCGTTTATAAAAATGGCAGCAAACACAATGTGGAAAACTACCGTCCTATTTCATTGTTGTCCACCTTGTCAAAGTTACTCGAAAGGCTTGTCCATGACGCTATTTATCCAACTTTGCATTCTGTCATCATACCTGAGCAACATGGATTTGTTAAAAACAGGTCAACTATAAGCAATCTTATTGTATATACTAACTTTTTGTTTGAAAGTATGGATAATCGAGTTCAAGTAGACGCAGTGTATACAGACTTCCGCAAGGCTTTTGACAAGGTGAACCATGTTTTGCTTATGCGCAAGATTGCCTATAACGGCATACGAGGCAATTTACTGCGCTGGTTCCATTCTTATGTCACCAATAGAACACAAAAGATAGTTATAAATAGTTTCACTTCTTCCTCCGCTATCACCGTCTCATCTGGAGTGCCCCAAGGGTCCATTTTGGGCCCACTTCTCTTCATTTTGATTATAAATGATATATACAAATGTTTTAAACACTGCAATTATCTTTTATACGCTGACGACCTCAAAATCTACCGGGTTTATACAGAACAGGACTCACTATTGATTCAACAAGATCTTAACCGTTTGTCTACTTATTGTACTGAAAACAGATTGCAGCTAAGCATACCTAAATGTAAAACTATAACCTTTACAAAAAAAAAATATAGTAAAATATACTTACAGCTTACTTCACATTCCACTTGATAAGGTTTCAGATATAAAAGATCTCGGCATAATTTTGGACGCTAAACTTAATCTGGATGCACACATAAACAGTATTATCAGTAAAGCCTTCCAGTTATATGGTTATGTAATGCGCACATGCAATAACTTTAAACGCTCAGCCTCATACCTAAGTCTATTTAAATCCTTAATTAGGTCTCAATTAGAATATGCTACGCCCATCTGAAACCCCTATTATGGTAAGTATAGTGAATGTATTGAATCGGTGCAGCATAAGTTCATTCGTTCTGTAAATTATAGATGTCTTCATTCTTGAATTTCTTATCACAACTCGCTTACCAAGTACTCTTTACTTTCTTTGAAAGATCGTCGACTGTTTTTGGACTCTTTGCTTCTATACAACATAACACACAATAAATTTGATTGTTCTTATATCACCAACAATATATGCTATAGAATACCAAGTGCTTCTCAGCGCATCAGAGACACATATCCTCATCGATTGTTTGTGACTAAACTATGCAGAACAAATGCAGGCAAGAGAGCCCCATTGTATAGACTACTGCACTCTTACAACGAGTTTTTCTTCGGTGTTGATATATTTTCTTTGTCTCCTGGTAGATACAAAATGGCAATATTGAACATAACTTATAATAAAGATAGTTAAGTGGTTTAGCTTATATACTTAAAAAAATTGTAGGATGTACCTATTTTATAATAAAATTATACATTTTACATTATTATTACTAGCTATGATAATGTTTATAGTACCTATACCTAGTTACATTTATTTATTTTTGTGAAAATAGTATCTTAATTGTTTAATTCTGTGTGATTTATCTGTGGAAAAAGGTGCTGGTTGTACAATTACCTAATTTTACTTAATGCTAGTTCGATAATCTAGTACTATCTATTGTAAAATTGTTTGTTTTTCCCAATAAAATAAAATAAAAATGATGTTGTTCATCACCGCGAAACGTCCGTATCAGTACATGGTCAACAACTGATTCGAACCCGCATTTCCTGAGTGGGAAGCGAGCTCAGAACCACTAGACAACTACGCTTTCTCTGCATATGTAGGTAGTATACGCAGTGCTTTAATTATAGCCTGTAGGCTCCCATGTGGTTGACTTTCCTGTCATTAGTGATTTGGGTACGGCGCCAGCGGCAGGTAGCAAATATTGGATCGATCCTATAACCCAGTCTGTCCCTTATTCCCTTCGAAAGCAAGTCTCATGAGTTTGTTTACGAACATTATTGGTAATTGTTTTGTAAAGTTAAGCCCGACTTAGGTAAGATATTTTACGTATCGCTTGTGATTAAAAATTTGTTTTAGTTTTCCCCTTACATAATTTTGATTTGCAATTTGCCGTGTTCAATTTGATCTGAAATAACCACAGCGGTCAACAAGAGAAGGGCGCAGCGCGCCCCGAGTACCTATTGCGATCGCGGCACTAAGCGTTATAAGTATGGCCAACAATTTTATAATTTTTAATTATTTTTCACAAAAAAATAAACTTTTTTTTTGCTTCAGTGTCGTAAGTAACCACCCCTGTGTCGGGCGTAACTTCACAAATAACAGATAATAAACCTATAGAATCGATAACTAAATTTTGTAATGAAACTATTTCCACTTACAGTGCTGTTGACCTGATCAGTTACAATGACAATATATGAAGCCCAGCTGTAGTCATAGTAGAGTATCGTCATGTAATAAAGGCGAACCTATTAACTAGAACCTGCATTAACTTTATTTTCAACTGACTTTAAAAAGGAGAACCGTTTTTGATGATTCTTGTTTTGATTGATAGGTCATACTTCAGAGAAGGTTCCATACAAATTTTATGAGGACCCAGACCTTATTCGCGTCCTGACCGGGGAGGAAGTAATAGGGCTTGAATTTGAAGTCGGTTTTTTTAAGTTTTTAACTTGGTGAATCATTACTTTCGTTTTTACGTATGTTTATGTTACCGGCAATCTGTATAATGCAGGTATTCCATATAATACCTAGGCAATGTACATAATACCTGGGGCTTTCAGGCAATGTAAGAAATATTATTTATATTAATGTCTATTACATATTTACCTAGGTAATGTGTAAAATTCTTAGGGATTGTATAGAGTACCTACTTGGCCATCGGAAATGTGTAAAATAAATGGAAATATTAAACCGCACACCAAAAATACTGATTTGCACATAACAGGGTAAATATCAGGGCAAATATCAAGTAAATGGGGTGAGCGAAGTGAAGCCTTCGTGTTAGGTTAAACATGTAAGAACAACAAAAAATACTTAAAACATAAAAATACACAAAAAATATTTTACATACATTACCGGCTGCGCGTTACCTACATGTTTTAGGTATTCAATACCAGGAATGTCACGAATGTAATATTTTTGACATTCGCAAATGCGAACGCGAATGAGAATTTTGAGAGTGCGAATGTGCGAATGCGTATGTTTAGGTAAAAGCATAAAAATAAATAGATTAACTTAGATCATATTTTTTATAAGAGATTTACTTAGATTAGTCAGACACCGTAATTGAATGATGGAGTACATACATTGCATAGTAGAATAACTTTTCTCACAAACTTTTCATTTGGCGTGTTCTCGATTGATAGGCGTAAAAAACTGCCATATTTTACTTTACAAGTCAAGCGGAACTACCCCCAAAAAAAAATATAATAAATTTTCTGGTGGAAAATGCGCAAAACCATGAAGAAATAAACTATTTCACAAACAAATAGTCAACATTAGTAACAACTCACACGATGAAAGTGCCCCTTCAAAAAAATACTATCAACAAACCTTCCATAGAAGTTATTTCAACAAACAAACGAAACCAAATAACGGCTATACAAAGAACAACTGCCTCAGGCCCTATCCTTGTGTAAAATGTGCGCAGGGCCACAAGACATCAAACTGTCCAAAGATGGACAGAAACTCACCTGCCAAAAGTGCCTTATGCTTTGGAAACCATCCAGCCAATTACAAAGATTGGGAAATATACCAAGAAATTGCCAAAATAAAACTACAAAAAAAAAACTCGACCAGCAACAACCAAAGCACTGGTTTCAGAGAGGATGGTGAGGAAAAAAAGCCAGCAATTCATTATGGACGAAAAACCATTTCCCTCTCTGGGACGGCGCTCTCATGCAGAATTACTCGAAACACAGACATAAAAGTCAGGAAGAAGTGACATTACCATTACCATGTCAAACCAATCAAGAACCAATATCTGCCGGGACTGATGGTAACTCTAAATATACTTAGAATTACTACCTACTACTACTACTCCTAATAAGAGTGAAGCGAAAATTATTCTTAAACTGAACAAACTCGATGTGCTATTAATATCAGAAACGCACACACAAACCGTTCAACATTCAATATACCAAGGTACCAAATCTATCAACAAATCACACAGATGGAACAGCGTTTGGTGGCACTGCTATCATATACATGCACTCATATACAGGCAACAATAATTATAATCGAGGACAAGGCAGGATATTTAAATGTATCTTCAATTTACTGCCCTCCAAAGCATAAGATTACAGAAACTATGTTTACCGAGTACCTTGAAACACTAAGTGGACGCTTCATTGAGAAGGTGACTGGAATTCAAAACATACACATTGGGGTTCTCGTTTAATAACAACACATGGAAGAAAACCAAAAAAAATATTAATAGGTAAAACCTTCTAACTCTCTCCACTAATGAACCAACAAACTGGTCAACTGACCCTAACAAGATTCCTGACCTAATCGACTTTTTCATCATTAAAGGGCCATCACGTCACTACTTCTTGACGCAGCCATGTCTTGATGGAGCAACAAGCCACTCACCAGTGCTACTGACAATGAGCACCACAATAATAAGCAGTGTAAAATCAAACAATTTGCACAATGAGAGAACAGACTGACTAGAATATCGGGACTGCATAGAAGAGAACACAAACCTAAACGTAAAACAAAAATCACATAAAGACTTAAAATAACATGTTAAGAACTTCACCAATACTATACAGGTGGCATGTTGAAACGAAGACCACAAGCCCAAAGCGAGGAATCTACCGACTAAAATCAAGGACATGTTACTAGTAAAATGCAGACTGCGCATTAGGATATAGATGCGCGTAGGATAGAACTCAGGGAGGATAGAACAGCTGTAAACTAGAAAGCTCGTGAAACAGTGCATTGAAGAGGCAGAAAGTCTCACATTTCAATCACAAATAGAAAATCTATCCTCAACCCCTGCTACTAACTACCCATTCTGGAAAGCACCGAAACAAAATAACATGCTACTACAAAATAAACTTTCAATACAGAAAAGCGACAACTCCTGGAGAAAAACCAACTATCTAAAATGAAATATAATATTATGAAATTATTTTATATATGTAAAGAAACTATATTTCTTTAACATATTTGTTGTGTAGCACTCTGGCTAATGAAATATGCTGTGATTTTGCGGTCGGTAAAACAGCTACCAATTGCCTAGGTTATTCTGTAAATGGCACTGTGAGTAATGGCGGCTACCAACATTGGTAAAGCAGTCCATGTTTTGACAGATGGGATTCACGGTGATGGTGTACAGTGTTTTGTGGTAATGTTATTAAAGAGAATCGACTTTGAATAATAAACTTTTAATGTCGTTTCTTTGTTTTCAGGTAGCATAGTATGATTTATAAGTTATGAGTCTAACAGTGTAATAAGTTATCGTAGGTGTGTTATTAAAATAAAAAAACTTTGTTTTCAGAGCAACGCAATTCTTGATAAAAGTTGAGATAATTGTCTTATAAAACGACATTACTGTTTAAAATAAAGTAAAATTGAAAATTAAATTTATAGTATTGGGGTCACCGGACGGAAAAACAAATTAATTACAAACGCATAACGTCAATTGAGACGCGAGATGGATGTGTTTTCGATGTACCAGATGAGTTAAAACCCATAAGTAAGCACACTGCCATATTATCTTCAAACAGATCAAAAATAAAAAAAGACACCAAACACAATTAGTATGGATCCCTCTAACTACAGATTTGTCCAAAATATACTTAGATGAAGGTGAAAATGTACAGTTTGGTGACCAGTATTTAGAAGAGATTACAGAAAAGACAATGCCTTCCAATAATAACATTAATAGCAATGTACCCGAAAAAAAAAAATTGGAAAAACTGCTGTTTTTTTTTTGATAGAAACATTTTCTTACTAAAGTTCATGTGCTGATCAATGAATTACTGAGTTTGAGAATTATTGTGAAAGATTCGAAATTATACAGGATCAAGATAAGAGGAATCTTCAAACATCTACTAGAAAAACAGTGCCTAGATTGGTATAGCAGTATGTTAATAAAATTGACGGTGAACTCCAAATGGGCAGTATGGAAGTTTTTTTTTTTTGTGAAACATGGTAACAAAGGTTGGTTACAAATCTAATATGCTTTTACATTTATATTTCAATCTGGACCATTACTGGAATATGCAACAAAAAAAGAAAGACTATAACTAGAGGTGAACAAACACATTAATATCCAAACAATGATCAACCTTATTGTGATAGGATTACCAGATTATGTAAAAGAGAAAATTGAAAAAGAAGATGTGAAAACAACTTCAAACCTCTAAAATGACATTGGAAAATATGATCATATTGTAAACAAAAAGAATTATATCAAGTAAAAAACAGAAGATTATAAGGAAAATATGATAAAATGAAGCCCTGTAACATCGGTTCCATCCCGAACAAATGTGCTGGTTCAAACACACGGAAGACAATAAATATAAGAGAAATTATAATAGAGCCGTGAACAATACAGTGATAGATGTTGAACTCAATGATAATGACAACAAAAAGCTAATCATAACACCTCTAATTAAAGTCAAACTATTATTCAATTCACAGTTCGAAACTTACGGAATATATGATTCAGGCTCAAATGTTTCTATAATAAATTTCAAATGAATAAGACTGACAGAATAAGGAAAAGATAACTCAAGAAGTGATTACCTAATCACAATTAATAGTGTTAAAAAAACTACTGGTTTGACAACAATTAAAATTAAAAAATCGACATCGAGGAAAATACAGATTTTTACATAATTGTAGAAGAATTCATATACATAGAGAATTTTAAAATCTTAATAAAAACAATACTTACTTCTAATGAAGTGCAAAAGGAAATGAACCAATATTAAATAAACTTTAATGAACATATAAAAGAAGAAGATTTCAAAATGAAAATTGGTAACTTAAATACTGAACAAAAGTCAGAAATATATTTAATGAGAGATACTTACAAAGCAATCTTTGCAAAAGATAAATAAGATATTGCCACGATCAGAGAATATGAAGCACCTATTAATCTACTCATGACAAGTGCTGCAGTAAGAGACCCTATAAATGTTCAGTAGAAGACAAAAAAGAAACAGAAACGCAAATAGCAAAGTTACTAAATAGGAATATTATAGAAGAATCATATAGTCCATTTGCAGCACCGGTAACTTTGGCTTTCATAAAAGAAGAAAATAGAAGATCACGATTGGGTATATACTTTAAAGACCTAAATAAAATAGTGGTGCCTCAAGCTCAGCCGTTCCCACTTATCGATGACCTTGTGATCAAAACAAGAAACTCAAAATATTTCACGACACTGGACATCAATTCAGCTTTCTGGTCAATTCCACTAAGGACCGAAGATAGGAAGAATACTGCCTTTGTAACACAAGAAGGTCACTACCACACTACCAATGAACATGTTTACCATTTGGCTTAAATACTTCACCGTCTATTTTTCAGAGGATGCTTAGTAACATTTTAAGAAAATGTAAGTTTACTGGTTTTACAGTTAACAACATAGATGATACATTGATATTTTCAAGGACCTTTACTAAACACATTTAACACAATTGTAAGAGGCTATAAAAAGGAAGGGCTTAAGACTCAAATTCACAAAATGTACATTTGCTTCAAACTCAGTGAAATATCTTGGTCATATAATAATAATAATAAAGTGCGACCAGTAAGAGATAATTTAATATCAATGAAAGTATTCCCGATACCGAAATCTCAAACAAATGTTAGGCAATTTTTGGGGAAAATTAACTTCTATCATGAATATATACCAAAAATTACAGTTATTCTAGAACCCCTTCATAATTTACTTAAAAAAATCAGAGAATTATTTGGTCTGCAGATTGTCAAAAAGCATTTCAAGATATAAAAGACTTATTGTGTTCACAGCCAATCCTAGAAATATTTGATCAGAATTTACCAATAAACATACAAACGGACGCATCTTTAAAAGGTATTGTGGCAGTGTTGAAAACAAACCCAAACAAATGGAAAAGATAAAACAGTTGCATACTTCTCAAAAATAAAAACAATCACAAAAGAAAAAAAAGCAGTTTACTTAGAATATTTAGCTATTAAAGAGGCAATAAAATACTGGCAATATTGGCTTATGGAGATAAATGACACTCGTAGTCCAAGACATGCACGTATAATGAAGTTTTATCTTATAGGGTGATATACAGGAGTTAGATCACGTATTTGTTCTATGCTTGGGGCACGAGCAGCCCGTCGAAGGTTCGTTTTTCTACTGCTGGATGCCGCCCTCTCTTCCCCGCGACCCGCACCATGCACTGCGCCGGCGACGGTTACCGATGACTCCCGAACAAGAACGAGGCGTAGATATACTCCGAGGCGTTGAAAGAGTTGCTTTCAAGACATCAACTGCTGAAGCTTTGTTGTTGGTGATCGCCTTGATCATCCCTTGATTTATTGGCATTGTTATTTGGTACAGGATCAGTAATTGGTAGAAGACACATCTTGTTTAGGGCCCTTTTGATTGGCCACTTTTCAGTCATAATATCGGCAACACGACACACGTCGTCTGGACCTGGATAGAGACGAACGGCGTGCCCCCTTCGCCATTGTAGCGGCATTAGGTTTTCTTCTTTAAGTAAGATGAGGTCTCCCAACTTGAATTCCTCTCTGGTTGTTATTCCACTTCACGCGCTGTTGTAACTCCGCCATGAACTCGTGACGCCATCTGTCCCGAAATTGCTGCCGGATTTGCTCGATTCGCTAATATCTGGTTCTTGGATTGCCAGTGACGGGCAATGTGGGCACCGATGACGTAAGTGGCCGAGTAATCAGAAAATGCCCTGAAGTGAGTGGACACATATCGTTGGGGTCGGATGAAAGGGGTGTAATTGGACAAGAGTTGAGGATTGCCTCTATTTGTACAAAAAGTGTGGCCAACTAGTTAAAAGTCAGCTTTGCGTTTCCAGCAATGCGTTTTAAATGAAACTTAGCTGCCCAGACGCCAGCTTCCCATATCCCCCCGAAGTTTGGTGCAGCTGGTATGAATTTAAAATTGGAATATCGATCAAATGAGACGGTGGGATCACAAATGCTTGAAACGTCGTCTGTAGAATTTTGGAGAACCTTTACTTCTAGTAAATTTGAAAGAGAAGTATGAGGTTACACGGACCACTTGTAATGGTACACGAGATTCGGTACATTTGATACTTCATTCTGCGTGGTAGAGAGCTAGCCCAACGCCGCGCTGTTTTGAATACGAGAATCGGTTCAGATAACGTTTGGGGGTTTTGCGTAGCTTACTGGCAAAGTTAGCAAAAAAAAAAAACAGAGCCGACGCGTGGGTTGGTTCGTGGAAGTTTTCAGGCCAAGTTTTTTTGTCGCATTCCTGCGAGATGTGTAGAGATCAGAGCCGATTTGGCTGCGCGTTGAATAAAATTATGAATAACTAAATAATGAAAGGTTATTATGGAACGGAGAAAGCTATTATGTTGATTGCAAATACACAATTGCGATTGAGGTATGATATGGAGGGTCTGACACCGCTAGTTTGGATAGCATTCTGGTGGTCTTAGCTACGCGCCCTAGCGGTCGGGAATGCTTAATTAATCGCAACAAGCTTTTATTGGTCAGCGATCAACAGATTCTGTGTATCGGCAGTACCAAATGATTTGAGTGATCACCTACGGTTGATCATAGTGAATATGCGTACACACAATTTGTAGAACGGCGGATCTGCATGGCATGGTTGAAATTAGACCCTGTGTAGTTAGTGATAAGAAGCTTCGCTTGGGCAGAGCGTGTTCGCAAAGGACGCATATAAATACCAGAGCATGAGAGGGGAGGGCATTCAGTCTCAGCGTCTAGCTACTGTGACAGTCGTCTTTCACGAGTTCTAAACAGTTTTTGTCTGCCGTGTTACGCGTCAGAACTATACGAATTTGTGATTGCGAAGTTTCAGTGGGTTTTCGTGAGTGTCTGAAGCGCCGAGATATACCTCGGTTCCTACCTTTATATCAACCAACCCCAAATTCCAAAACTATCCTTGGGTCGTTAGAAAAGAACTTGTAAGTCAAATATCTGAGTCTGAGTCGGGGCTTGGAGCGACCCTAAATTCCTTTTTCCTTCACCATAGGGTTCCTGGGTTGGCTCTTAGGATATTCGCGGGCTAATCCTCTCCTCATTCCTTTCGAGTAGCGAGTTTTGAAATTCCCACACACACAGTCATTAAACATTCAAGCACATTCAAATCAAACTCAACCATTTTCGAGTGGTGTCGATAATGGACGTGGTATAACACTAGGTTTTTAGACTAGGCTAGACAGGAGTTTAGTTGCGGCTAAACCTAGGTTGGCAGGGCATAGGGAGACTGTTTGATCGATGAGGTTCCGCGGATGGAAATGACAAATTCAGAACAAAGTTAAACCGGTGTCAACACAGATAACATATCCTGTTGATATTTTGACATTTGAGTGTTGTCGGGGACGCGCGAAGAGATCAATTTACAGTCTAAAGTTCATTGTTTAGGTCCGGGTAGGTGTTTTGCATTGCCTTGGGTCGGGTTGGATTCAAGTTGCATTTTTAAATTAAATGTAAATTTCGCTGGAGGTCTAATGTGTAAGCTGAGTCGGTATATATGATTTGGCTCAGCCCAGGACGTGCTGCGGCTAGTGGAATTCATAGTTCGGTATTTATCGAACTATGCACTTCGCTATGGTGTGGGTTAGATCTCCTAAAACAATAATGCTTACGTTTCGATAACATCCAGCTCAATTTGCGCAGAGTTGAAGGTTTCAAAACGTCACGGACCTTTTGAGGTAACCGCTAGTTCAGAACCCATTTCGGAACTAAAATCGCAATTGTGTAAACCGGTCTTTTCGGATCGTTATTGCCGTGAACCAAATATATAATTGGAACCACCACAAGCCGCTACTAGCGAGCACATGAAATATCATTGAGTACTCACGTCGTAAAACTACGACGGATATCTATACGATATCACAAACAAATATTATCAACTGTGGTCGACCACTAAAACAAAAAGAAGTTCCAATGCGCTCATATATACAAAAACCAGATGGTGCCATCACATAAAATATAACAACGATCGTTCTGGCGCAATACACCGCTGACTGATGTGAATTACCGGCTCGCGGACATATATGCTTTCTCTGTCTAACTTGAAACTGTAACTTCCTGAACCAAACTTCGTTCGACTATTGTACGCCTAACAAATATCTCAACGAACGAGGAATTCAGACTTATCATTCTTAACTTACAAATCTTACAGCTGAATCGGGTCCTCTCATTTTGGGATAGATAGAATAGACGATCATAGCTACTGATAGCGGCGGCTCGACCTTGGCCTGTTTGCCGGTACACACTCAAGGACCACCTTCCCACCAGATAGATAAAGACTGCAGATGCTGCGGTTCCACACCCCGCGATGCCAAATCTGCTGGATTTAATTTAGTAGGTACATGATACCATTCATAACCTTGGGTCAACTCATTGATTTTGTTTACTCGATTGCGCACAAAAGATTGCAAAGTTTTATCTGAGATTTGAGCCAACCAAGTACTACAGTAGAATCTGTCCATATTACATATTTCGAAATATTCGTTTTTATTGACTGAGTCACTTTTGTGCACAATTGAGTGCCCAGTAAACTCTACTGATCGCAAATAAACACATGCTCCAAAGGTCTCTTGAGAAGCATCGACAAAACAATGCAGTTCCGTGCGTTCAGCATGAGGCACTTCACAAAGAACGTGTCTATCCAAATATATGTGGGAGAAGTGATCCAATTGTTGATGAACTTCAACCATCTTTTTTCAGAGACTGGGGGAACTGGATCATCCCACCCTAATTTAGCAGACCATAGATTTTGGAGAGTAATTTTAGCTTTAACAATACAACAACATAGAAGCCCCAGTGGATCAAACAACTTACGAGTTGTAGAAATAATGATTCGTTTTATTATTTGGTAATTGAAGATTTGAAGTCAATCGGAAAGTGCAACTTGTCCGACTGAGGAAACCATTTCAACCCCAAAACCCTAGCCTCGTTAGAAAGTTCAAAGCAATTTGCAGATTCCGACTGACTTTCTAGAATTTACGGACAATTTGTGCAAAACTTACGCAGAGGAAAGCATGCTCAATCTAGAACTTTAACCACATTTGTGTAAATATGTTTAAACTCTTCGACTGCTGAGGATGCCGTAATAAGATCGTCAATATAAAAAT
The DNA here is from genome assembly GCA_949825045.1 of Argyresthia goedartella. Lineage (NCBI taxonomy): Eukaryota > Metazoa > Arthropoda > Insecta > Lepidoptera > Argyresthiidae > Argyresthia > Argyresthia goedartella. Next base: position 16,955,369 of record OX463823.1, read on the forward strand.
CTTTTTCTATGACATTAGAAGTGATTTCATCTTTACATTCCAGAGCTAGCTGATTGAGACACCTTAGGCTGAGAAAAAGTGCTGAAGCCGTCCCGTATGTAAGGGTATTGAGCTGAAAGATCTTGATAGGTTTATCGAACTGATCTGTCCACAAAATGAGATGTAAATAGCGCTGTTGCTGATTAAGGGCAATTTGCCAATACATCTTCTTGATGTCAGCAATAAGAACGTACCTATTAGCTCTGAAACGCAAAAGTATTGACAGCAAATCACTCTGTATGACTGGCCCAATAGCATGAATATCATTGAGAGACTTGCCTGAACTTGTTTGGGCAGAACAGTCGAACACAACCCAAAGCTTTGTCATTTCTTTTTGCTCGTGAATAACGCAGTGATGTGGCAAATAACACCTTGATACTGGCCGCTCCGCTTCAGTCATATGTCCCAATTCAGCATACTCTTCCAAAAAATGACAATATTGAGCCTTCAAATGGGAACTTTTATTCAATTTCTTCTCTAAACTAATAAAACTTCTCATAGCTATAGGATATGAGTTGCCGAGAGACTCCTCGGGCTTTTCCTTAAATGGCAACGTTACAGAAAATCGACCATTTGGTAAAAGACTAGTATTTTCGACGTAGTGAGTTTCACAGAACTCTTCGTCAACAGATATAGACTTACAATCGGAAGGCAAATTTTCCACCTCCCAAAATCGTTTTAGAGAGTCATCGACATCTTGTAGTGACGTCCTGTGCCTTGTAGTGGCTAAATGGTAATTTAAATTATTTTGGTAGTAACTGTCCCAGTTTGCTATCATGTAGGATTGGCTTGTTTTTGCCTAATTTTATTTTCCTTGCATTAATAATTTCGAAAAACTTGTCAGCACCTAACAAGATATAAATCTGTGATGGCTTGTAGAATTGAGGATCAGCCAGCTCGACGTCACGCGGCATATCCAATCTTTCCATATCAATATGGAAAGCATCATTGCTTTGCATAATTGCTTTGCATTGCATTGATTTGCAGCGCAGGCAGGCTCCCGGCGAGAACGATGGGCCTTGGTTGGCTGGAACGCACCGTATGGACTTTGAACCTTAAGCATAATCACCAGCAAAATACGAGTAATTATACTAAAGTGCACCTTGTGATAGTTAATTATAATAAAAACTGTATCATTTACTTGCAAAGAAGAAGATAAAACCAAGTTATTGCTTAGAAATAGCAAGCGTAACAAATAATTTGACTAACGGCGCTCTAATGGTACATTTAGTGTACCTTCAACTACTAAAACATATTTGTTCTATGTTTAATATTTATTACTAGTGCATTTTTGCTTAAACTTCCAATATTATTTATTACGTTAACTTAAACTTGTAATTACTTATTGCTTAGGCGACCTGTATAGAAATCATTTATTGCGAAGCAGCGAAGCGATAAGAATGAACAAAGGATGCAAAATAAGCAGGAAGCTATAGGCTAATTACTGAGTTTGTGAACAACTGCACTACGTTAAAATTGCATTGATTTATATAGAAATCTAGCGAGATAAGTGTCAGTGCTCAAATAATTGCAAATTGGCAGGTACGCATAAAGCTAGACACACTACCCGACGTTTGCAAGTAGCCAGGCAACCAGACAATTATTATACAAATAGAAGTTATTTAATTAGGGATAAGGCATAACAAAAGGAACGGGCTTACTTCGATCGGCATAGACTTTCGATGATTACGTCTTGTAGTCGTATTCAAAGCGCCACGGCAGCATTCCGTTTCTTCGTTCTTGCGTAGTTACTAATTTCTCACGGTCGCCATTTGTACATGCTTTAGGGGTGTACTTTCTAGAAGTAGATCTTGAGGTTCGTGATGTGGTGATAAATGACACTCGTAGTCCAAGACATGCACATATAATGAAGATTTATCTTATAGGGTGATAGATCACAGATAGGTATACAGGTATTAGATTATGTATTTATTCTATGCTTGGGGCACGAGCAGTCTGTCGAACGTTTGTTTTTCTACTGCTGGCTGCCGCCCTCTCTTCCCCACGCCCCGCACCATGCACTGCGCCGGCGACGGTTACCGATTACTCCCGAACAAGAACGAGGCGTAGACTGTTGAATTTATTATTTCATTTGCAAAAATCAATTGATTACTTATTAATCGATTGAATTATGCAAAAGTAATCTTTTTATGTTTCTTTTTATCGTACTGTCAGTGCTAGGAGTCGGTCGATATTGCTTTCAAGTGACATATATAAAAATAAAATCTCAGTTAAACTATAAGCGGTGTTTGCTATTTATCCGAATCATAGCCCAATAATACCAATAGGTTACTGGGCCCAGTATACGCAAAGAAAACATTGGGACTGAATTAAAAACTCGGAAGTTTGAAATACCGTAATAAAAAATGGATGGTGTAAAAATGAAACGTAACATAAAACCTTTCAATGGTGAAAAATACAGCGTTTGGAAGTTTCGAATTCGCGCGCTATTATGTGAGCTGGACGTGATCAAAGTGATAGACAAAGAACCAATAATATGCAGTAGTGAGTGGGACAAGCAAAATCAAATTGCTAAAAGTCTCATCGTGGAATATTTATCCGATTCCTACCTCGGTTTCGCGAAAGAAGATAGCATGGCGAAGGAAGTGTTCAAGAGTTTAGATGCCCTGTACGAGCGCAAAAGTATTGCTACTCAGTTGGCATTACGAAAAAAATTGTTAGCGCTAAAACTGCAAGGTGATATACCACTCGTCAAATATTTCGCTATTTTTGATGACGTCATCGCAGAATTACTAGCCGCGGGTGCTAAATTGGAAGAAACTGATAAGGTGGCTTATTTATTTCTGACACTACCCTCAACTTATGACGGCGTTGTGACCGCGATCGAGTCTCTAGCGGAGGATAACCTGACTTTAGCATTCGTTAAAACAAGATTGTTAGACCACGAAGTAAAACTAAGAAACGAATCTACCGATACAAGTGCTAAAGTACTACAAATTGAAAAGAGGCCGTTTACCTCACTAAAACGTAAATATGAGAACCCTCATACCTCAAATTTACAATACAAGAAGGACAATCGAGCTAAAAAGACCTCATTCATGAAGTGTCATCATTGTGGACGTCAAGGACATGTGAAAAACGACTGTTTTTATTATAAAAGAATGATGATCCAGCCTAAAACCATGGAAAGGACAAGAACAGTTCAGGCCATTGATACTAGGCAACCATCCACATCGACAAATTATGACGGATTTGCATTTATGACGGGACAATATCAAGAAAAGGATCAAGAGGACAAAATAATCTTTTTGTTGGATTCTGGAGCAACGGATCACATAACGAACAGGGATGATCTTTTCCTTGACTATACAAATCTGCTAACCCCACTTAAAATTTCAGTAGCTAAGGATGGTGCATTTATTTCAGCTACCAAAAAGGGAACCCTGCGTGTTACCAGTGACACGGGCGTTCAAGGAGTCTTGGAGGACGTACTGTTCTGCAGTGAGGTCCCATACAACTTATTGTCAGTATCAAAGATGCAAAGGGCGGGACTGACAATAATTTTCGACAAAAATGGAGCCTAAATCATAAAAGACGGTACAGTAATAATGAAAGGTAGGTCAATCAATAATTTTATTGCTGTAGATTTTGTAGCGTCTGTTAACATGACTCACCCGACTTACCAAGCATGCAGCAGTGCCCGAAATAATTATACTTTGTGGCATCAACGTTTAGGACATATTAGCAAGACGAAATTCTTAGAGCTAAAGAATAATAAAATGGTTGATGACACAGAGCAAATTATTCCAGTAATGCCAAACGATGATTTATGCGAAGCGTGTATAAGCGGGAGACAGAGTCGATTGCCATTTAACCATGCCAAAGATAAAAGTCATATTAAGCGACCATTATACGTAGTTCATTCTGACGTCTGTGGACCCATCACTCCTACAACAGTTGACAACAAAAACTATTTCGTGTTATTTGTTGACCAGTACACTCATTACTGTGTTACCTACCTGCTAACTTACAAATCCGATGTATTCGCAGCATTCAAAGATTTATCTACCGAAATGAAAAGCTAAAAAGTGTTGAAAAGGGAATCACTTATCATTTGACAGTTCCGCGAACTCCGCAGTTGAATGGTGTTTCTGAACGAATGGTAAGAACTATAAACAAAAAAGCCCGTTCAATGATAAGCGGTGCGCAACTAGATAAACAGTTCTGGGGCGAAGCAGTATTAACTGCCGTGTATTTGATAAATATAACACCAACTAAAGCTCTTAGACAATCACAAACACCATTTGAAATGTGGCATAGTAAAAAGCCTCAAATTAAATATCTGAAGGTTTTTGGTTCAACTGTGTATGTTCATATCAAAACGCATAAAGCAAAATTTGATAACAAGTCATGGAAAGATGTCCATATGGGATATGAACCAAACGGTTACAAAGTTTGGAACCCAGGAAGCGAAAAATATATTGTAGTCAGTGATGTTATAGCAGATGAAATAATTTTTCTGCAGTCCAGGCCTACGCTAAAGCCTGAAGAGAATATTTAAAATTCTCATGACAAAACTGATAACGGAAATATGCCATCGAAATCAGATAATGGTAAATCTGATGATCAAATTTGCCCGACTAAAATTCGCAAAATAAACCATGACATACAATCTGATCTAACGGTTGGTCTAAATAATGAGAATAGCTCTTACCGGATGCAGGACACAGAAAATATTAATGTTGACACTGAACTGAGAAGGAGTGATAGGCTCAAAGGTCAGCCACCTAAATCTTATACAGAATATGATGATGACTATCTGATGTGCACTTATTCCACTTTATGTACATTACCTAAATATTACGACGAAATCAAAATACGAGACGACAGAGTTCAATGGGAAGACGCAGTTAGGGATGAATTAAATTCTCTCTCTATAAATAACACATGGACTCTTGTACCAAGGCCTGAAAACAAAAATATCGTAGACTGTAAATGGATTTTTACAATAAAACATGATGAATTCGGTAAGCCTTTACGGTATAAGGCTCGCCTTGTTGCTAGGGGTTTCAGCTAAGAATATCTAACGGACTACAATGAAACATTCGCGCCAGTAGCTAGGATAGCCAGTTTCAGACTATTGATAGCCTTTGCTAACCAATTCAATTTGTCAGTCCACCATATGGATGTTAAAACAGCATTCCTCAACGGTGAGTTAAAAGAGGAAATCTATATAAAAATTCCTGACGGAGTAATTGGCAAGGACAATCATGTCTGTAAATTGAACAAGTCCTTTTATGGACTGAAGCAAGCTGCTAGGTGTTGGTTCGAGGTATTTGAAAAATCTCTTAAAGAAAAGGGTTTTCTAAATTCAGCAGTGGACAGGTGCATTTATGTACTAGATAAAGGTGGTGTTCATAAAAACATTTATGTAGTTCTTTATGTAGATGATTTGGCCATAGTTTGCGGTGACATTGAAACAATGAAAAACTTTAAAATATATTTAATGAGCAAGTTTGAAATGAAAGACTTGAATGATATAAAGTTCTTTCTAGGTATAAAAGTTACCAGGTACGATGATAAAATAACATTAGATCAAAGTGCATACATAAAACTTGTTCTGAGTAAATTTAATATGAAAGATGCAAATTCAGTAAAGACCCCTTTAGAAAGTAAACTGAATTATGAGGCTTTGAATTCTGACGAGAAACATGACGCCCCGTGTAGAAAAGTCATAGGTTGCTTGATGTACATCATGTTATGCACTCGATCTGACTTAAGTACAAGTGTAAATATACTAAGTAGGTATGTAAATAAAAATAACATAGAGCTATGGCAGTGTCTCAAAAGAGTACTGAGGTACTTAAAAGGTACTATTGAATTAAGGCTGTGTTATCAGGTGTCAGGACTACAAAAATATTCTATGTGGATATGTAGATTCTGATTGGGGTGGTAATGATACAAAAGACAGAAAAAGTACAAATGGATATTTATTCAGAATTTTTGATAATTGTACAATTACTTAGAGTACAAAGAAACAAATGTCTGTCGCAGCTTCATCTACTGAGGCTGAATATATGGCATTGTTTGAAGCTGTGAGGGAGGCGTTGTGGCTTAAATCTCTTGCGATTAGTATCAATATGGTTATAGATCAGCCCATTCTGGTCTATGAGGACAATAATGGGTGCATTAGTATTGCCAATAACCCATCAAACCATAAGCGATCTAAACATAATTGATATTAAATATCATTTCTCAAGAGAGCAAATTGAGAAAAACGTAATAAAACTCAATTACATACCCTCAGGTCAGCAGCTGGCGGATGCTTTGACAAAGCCGTTACCTGCCATCACTTTTCAAGGAATGAGAACCCAGATGGGTGTAGAATAGTTTTCTGTATTTGTGTTGATGAACTTAGAATTACAGTTTTTTGTTGTTGTATATAATGTAAATAATGAGTTCTATAAATTCATTTCATGAAGTGAATGAAATGATTTGATTAGATTTTTCTGGGTTTTCCCTAATCCTGAGCAACGAATGTTGGATCATCATAAAGTATTTTTCCCAGTGAACACTTGAATGTTATACTCGGTCCGTTTAGTTAAATTAGTTTTTTTAATTGTATAACGAAAATTATTTTTTTAGCGGGCGTGTTGAATTTATTATTTCATTTGCAAAAATTAATTGATTACTTATTAATCGATTGAAATATGCAAAAGTAAGGCCATCTTTTTATGTTTCTTTTTATCGTACTGTCAGTGCTAGGAGTCGGTCGATATTGCTTTCAAGTGACATATATTAAAATAAAATCTCAATTAAACTATAAACGGTGTTTGCTATTTATCCGAATCATAGCCCAATAATACCAATATAGACAAAGTAGAAATCCAGCATTGGAAGCAAATGAAGATACAGACGAACAATTAAAAATTGTATACGTGATAACATTTAACGATATTGTTACAGATCAGGAAAATAATGAAGTCATACAACATAATAAACCAAAATTAATATCAAAACACAATATTTATTATTAAAGGATAATAAACAAGTAAAAATAATTGTACCAGAAGATTTCAGTAAAAATCTCATTAAAGATGTAGATCAAAATATGTGTCATTTAGGTGTAAAACAAATGTAAAACAAAATAAGTAACTTATACACAGCCAATAATTTAACTAAAAATATTAAAAGACATTGTAAAAGTTGTGAGATATGTGTATTATGAGATATATAAATACACTACAGGAAAAGAAAATATAAAAGCAATTTTTTTAAGTAGAAACCCAGTATTGGAAGCAAATGAAGATACAGAAGAACAATTGAAAAATGTAAACGTGATAACACTTAACGATATTGTTACAGATCAGAAAAATAATGAAGACATACAGAATAATAAACCAAAATTAATATCAAAACACAATATTTATTATAAAAAAGATAAGAAACAAGAAAAAATTATTCTACCAGAAGATTTCAGTAAAAAACTCATTAAAGATGTACATCAAAATATGTGTCATTTAGGTGTAAAACAAATTCAAAACAAAATTAGTAAGTAATATACAGACAACAATTTAACAAAAAATATTAAAAGACATTATAAAAGTTGTAAGATATGCATAAAGAATAAAACGAGAGGACAGGAGAAATATGGTATAATGTCACATTTAGGCCCTGCTGCAAAACCATTCCAAATAGTCTCCATGCGCACAATAGGAGTTTTTGGAGGCCTAAGATATACAAAAAGATACTTCCACCTTCCAGTAGACCATTTTACGCGACACGCTTATATTGTTACTTCAAAAACACAGATTACACATGATGTTTTTAAACTTATCATTTATGTAACAGATTTTGATAAAATTGAAATGCTTCTTACCGATCAATACCCTGGTATAAACTCAATGGAATTCAAAACATTTTAAAAAGAAAAATCAAAAACAATGATATTTACTGCTGTGAATGCTCCATTTTTAAACGGCTTAAACGAAAGACTAAACCAAACGCTTTAACAAAATTAGGTGTTAAATAAATGAAACCAACAATAAAATAGCATGGACAATGTAATGGTACACGAGAGTCAGTACATTTGATACTTCATTTTGCGTGACAGAGGGCTAGCCCATCGCCGCGCGGTATAGTTACACACATTGAATACAAGAGTCGATTCATTTAACGTTTGGGTTTTTGAGTAGCTCAGGGTAAGGTGGCAAAAACAATGAGCCGAGCGCGTGGTTTGGTTCCAGGAACAGAGGTCAGGTCAGGTTTTTTTGGCGCATTCCTGCGAAATGTGTAGGGATCAGAGCCGATTTGGCTGCGCGCTGAATAAATTATGAATAACTAAATAATGGAAGGTTATTATGGAACGATACGGAGAAAGCTATTATGTTGACTGCAAATATACAATTGCGTTTGTTTGGTACGTGTGGCGAGTTTGACATCACGGGTTTGAATATCATTCTAGTGATCTTTGTCCTAGACGCTAGCGGTCGGGAAGGCTTAATTAATCGCAACAAGCTTTTATAGCCAGCGATCGACAAATTCTGTGTATCGGCAATACCAAATGATTTGAGTGATAGCCAATGGTTGATTAGAAACTATGCGTACACACAATTTGTAGAACGGCGGATCTGCATGGCATGGTTGAAATTAGACCCTGTGTAGTTAGTGATAAGAAGCTTTCGCTTGGGCAGCGCGTATTTCGCAAAGGACGCCATTTTTTTTCAGACATGTGGGGTCTATAAATACGAGCGCGTGGGAAGGGAAAGCATTCAGTCTCAGCGTCAAGCTACTCGGTCTGTAAACAGTTCGGTCTGCCGTTTTACGCGTCTGAACTGGACGAATTGTGATTGCGAGTTACAGTGGATTTTCGTGAGTGTCTGAAGCGCCGAGATATACCTCGGTTCCTATCTTTTAAATCAACCTACCCTAAGTTCCAAAACTATCCTTGGGTCGTTAGATAAAAACTTGTAGGTAATTGATCTGAGTCTGAGTCTGGGCTTGGAGCGACGCTAAATTCCTTTTCCCTTCACCATAGGGTTCCTGGATTGGCTCTTAGGATATTCGCGGGCTAATCCTCTCCTCATTCCTTTCAAGTAGCGAGTTTTGAAATTCCCACACACACAGTCATTAAACATACAAGCACATTCAAATCAAACTCAACCATTTTCGAGTGGTGTCGATAATGGACGTGGTATAACACTAGGTTTTTAGACTAGGCTAGACAGGAGTTTAGTTGCGGCTAAACCTAGGTTGGCAGGGCATAGGGAGACTGTTTGATCGATGAGGTTCCGCGGATGGAAATAACAAATTCAGAAAAAAATTAAACCGGTGTCAACACAGATAACCTATCCTGTTGATATTTTGACATTTGAGTGTTGTCGGGGACGCGCGAAAAGATCAAATTACAGTCTAAAGTTCATTGTTTAGGACCGGGTAGATTGTTTTGCTTTGCCTTGGGTCAGTTTGGATTCAAGTTGCAGCTTTAAATTAAATGTAAATTTCGCTGGAGGTATGTATGTATGCACTTCGCTATTTTGAGGGTTAGATCTCCAAAAGCGCTAATGACAACGTTTCGATAATATCCAGCTCAAATTGCGCAGAGTTGAAGGTTTCAAAACGTTACGGACCTTCTGAGGTAACCGCTAGTTCAAACCCATTTCGGAAAATCAAATCGCAATTGTGTAAACCGGTCTATTCGGATCGTTATTGCCGTGAACTAATTATATAATTGGAACCACCACAAGCCGCTACTAGCGAGCACATGAAATATCATTGAGTACTCACGTCGTAAAACTACGACGGATATCTATACGATATCCCCAACAAATATTATAAATTGTGGTCGACCACTAAAAGAAGTTCCAAGCGCCCATATATACAAAAATAAATGGTACCATTACACAAAATACAACAACGATCGATCTGGCGCAATACACCGCTAACTGATGCGAAGCTCCGGCTTGCGGGCATATATGCTTTCTCTGTCTAACTAGAAACTCTAACTTCCTGAACCAATCTTCCGTTCGACTATTGTACGCCTAACGAACTTCTCAACGAACAAAAAATTCAGACTTATCATTCTTAACTTACAAATTTTACAGCTGAATCGGGACATCTCTTTTTGGGGTAGATAGAATAGATGATCATAGCTACTGATAGCGGTGGCTCGACCTTAGCCTTTAATGCCGTTTCAACAACCATTGCTCATAACTGTGTAGAAAAATAAATAGTACAGAACATACAGTTACCGGATTTGCACTAAAATACTTGTTAGATGGTACAGATGTGTCTTTTTTGCTGAATGAACTAAAAAAAGGTATAACCGAGCTTGAATTGATTAGAGATAGAACAGTAGCATTTGAAAACTCAATAAAATCACATAATTACAAGAAATAAATGTTTGATAAAAACAGAACTAAATTGAATTTGTACACTATTTTTATGTAACTCTTTTTTTATATCATTTGTGTGCAATAATGAAATCATGAATTATGAATTTTAATACAGGAGACATGGTATATGTAGAAAATGGCAACCAACAAAATGGAAGTAAAATGGATGAGCTGAGGATTGGTCCAATTCAAATGATTGAAAAGGTATCAAATTCAATATATAGAATTGATACGGGTCATAAAAAGTCAGAGTCGAATCTCTTTCATATTATTAAACTTATACCAACATCTAACAAATAGAACAAGTAATATTTAATCTGAATAGTATATAAGAAATGTAGGTTTAGTTTTAATTACTTAAGTGTACTTAGGTGAAAATATTGTGGAACATTTTCTTGTTTGTGAGGGGAGATGTAAAAAAAAATGTATTTCTTTAACATATTTGTTGTATAGCACTATGGCTAATTAAATATGCTGTGACTTTGTGGTCGGTAAAACAGCTACCAATTGCCTATGTTATTCTGTAAATAGCACTGTGAGTAACGGCGTCTACCACCATTGGTAAAGCAGTCCATGTTTTGGCAGATGGGATTCACGGTGATGGTGTACAGAGTTTTGTGGTTTTAAATTTTATTTTAAATTAAAGAGTAGACTTTGAATAAGAAACTTTTAGTGTCGTTTCTTTGTTTTCAGGTAGGATAGTGTGATTTATAAGTTATAAGTCTAACAGTATAATTAGTTATCCTATGTGTGTTATTAAAATAAAAAACTATATTTTTAGAGCAATGCAATTGTTTATTTGAAGTTGAGATAATTGTCTTATTTATTTAGATAAATATAAATAAATAAAGTAACTAAGTTTGAAAAATTGACGAAATCTAATATTTCCTAACTTTCCGACAAAAAGTAAGGGCGTTATAAAGTAATTGAGTAGAAATATATCAAGCTCAGGGAAACGCTCCTCATAAATATTGATGCTCCTGTTCAAGGGTGAAATAGAGGTGTAATTAGTGCGCGTGCGCACATGGTGCAGCAATGCAGGCACAGGTCAGTGCCGGCATGCGCGCACGGAGGTGACGCGCAGCAGTTCTCTGCTCACCAGTTCGCTGCTGTCGATGCCTGCGTCAATCACGCTGTGGAATAATAGAAAGCCTTTGTACCCTCACGCTGATCGTTTGCGATTGGTTTATTTTTTATTGTCAGTTATTTGTTAACAATACGGAAATGAACCAATAGTTTGTATGTGAATTTAGAGTGGTTTTGAGCTAATTTTCACCATGTCGCAAAAAGAAAAGTTTTTTTTTGTATGTCATGTGAGTCGTTAAAAAAAATTGCTTTTCTGCACGAGTAAACTTAATTTAAGTAGTAATTAGTGATTAATTAATGTGTAGATAAGAAACAGCTGTGCAAACATACAAGCTTTGGAAAAACCAAGACCGATTGTACCGGCCAATTGAACTGTCAAAATCAGTTCAAATAGCAACGACGTAAACGGGGGAAGTATCGTTTTATTTCTGTATTTATATCAATAATCTCACCTTTCACACCCGTAACAAACTAAACAAACCTTCATATAAGTGAAACACTTGCCGTACACTCACTCAGGTACCGTTTTGTCTCTCTTTACTTGGCAAAAGCGGAAGCAAAGTTGAAGACGCAACATTCTGCCACATTCAACAAAAACACACACTTAACACCTTCATTGTGCATTAAACTCACTAGTGTTCGCTAGAATTCCACCCGGTCATACACTGACACCTATTCGCGGTTTTTTTTCAGGCGAAAAAGGGTGCAATGCTGACACGAAGCAAGATGAGCACACGCGATGTGGAGTTGAAGCTGAAAGCGACCTTGCTGGAGCTCAAGAAGAGCCAAGAGCTTTGTGAAATACTTCTACGAGAGCGAGATGAGTGTGAAGAGGAGATAGAAAAGCAAATTAAGAAAAATTCGGCGCTAAAAGAAGAGCTCAGTGAGTTGGACATCCAATGCCAGGATCTCAGTGCCCAGCGAGATGCACTACAACACCAAGTCGACTCATTTTACAAGTGTCATGATGTCCACCACGTAGCATTGCAACACATAAAAACACTTGAACAACAGCTTGCAGAGGCACACCAAGAGCTTCAAGTTTTCAGCGAGCGGGAGGAACAGCGAGACAGTGCTACAACCAGGGCCTTATATAATGAGGTCATGAGCCAAACTGGCATACCAACTATTGACCTAACAGCTTGTGATCTCACGTGTGATAGTCCTAATAGATCGCAATCAGTAACCACTATGAGCTGTAGTAAAAATAAATTAAAGAAATATGTTAAATTGAATAATTATATAAAAAAACACAAAAACTAGCTAATAGAAATAAAATATTTTGTAAAAATGTAAATTGTAGCAAGGAACGTGTCGAATTAATTAACGAAATCGATGATTGTAGATTATGTTTGGAAAAAACTACAGAAAAGTACGAATGTGACACACGGCGACTCCAGTCAGATATGCATATTTTAAACTCATCATTACAAAGTATTACACGTAAATATGAGTCAGCTTAATACGAAATTAAGGAACATGTGTCGGCTATGAATAGTTTGTTGGAGACGTGTAAGTATAATTATGACACTTTCATATCTTTGACCGACAATCACATCTGTGATTGTAAACAAGCTCCAACGGACTGTTCCGTGCCGACCGTGTGGTCCGCCGAGCAGCCGGCCGAACAGCTGATACTGACCCAGGCGCCGCCGTCAGTCGACTTGAGTACTAATAGTGTTATCAATAACGCCTCCTTCTCACGGACAAAGGATAGGTATATAATGTACAGCGATGAACTTGGAAAAAATATGGGTTTACAACTTAGTCAGCGCGTGGGCCAGGCAATATTAAATAACTGTATGCCTGGCGCCACATATTCACAAATATTAAACAAAGTGTTGTCATCGCAGTTTTTAGAACCAACCACCCTAATTATTTTAATTGGTAGAAGGGAAAATGTATCTAAAAAACTAATTACTAAATACTTTTCCAAATTAAATTCTTTACAAAATGTAGATAGAATAATCTTGTTTGTGTTTCCCTTCAGCCAATCTTTGTCACAACATGAAAATCATATAAGACATGATTATAATACATTTATACACACATTGACATGACGTCATACTGAAAAATTTCATTTCATAGACACCAATATTTGTATTAGAAAATATTTTAATTTTACTAAGGATAGGTATTACCTATCTAGGTTTTATACAAAACAGATAGCACAGTCACTATCTTATTTTATTTTGAACTCAGTCAAGTTTTTGGCTAATGAAACGCCTGCTTCTATTGAGCAGTGTATTAATAATGACATGTACTCCTTGGAATCTGTTCCAAGCTCTTTAAATTAACCCATAGGACAACAGAGAGTAACTCTGGCAGTAATATTAATATTTGTATAAATATACCTTCATCTTTCCCATTAAATCAAGTTACTAGTAATGAAAAATGTAAAAGTAAGAATATTTTAAACGTGGTTCATCAAAATATACAGGGCATGTTAAGTAAAGAACTGGAAATTGAGTTATTCATGAACTGTAATAATATTGATATTTTATGTATAACAGAGCACTTTTTAAAGAGTTATCAGTTCATGTTCAACTTTAATAACCACCACGTTGCTAGTTCGTTCAACAGAAAAACAGCTGATCGCGGTGGCTCATTAATACTTGTAAATAATAGTTTTAAATATAAGGAACGAGTTGACATAGTGAGCCTGTCTGTTGAGCGTACCATGGAAATAGCCTGTATTGAACTTGAACAACTTATTGTAATGAGCGTATACAGACCACCAGATTCATCCTTTGATTTATTCGAAAAGAAAATGGATGAAGTGTTGATTAAAATCAGCGATAAAAACAATTTTTTTATAATTTGTGGTGATTTTAATGTTAATCTGTTAGAGGATAATAATATTTGTACTAGATTAAAATATTTATTTTTATGTCACAACATGAACTATCTGTTTTTGGAGACTACTAGAATTACTGCAACATCTGCCCATCATATAACAAAAATACGGCCTTTCTAGATTATGTTCGTAGTTATTCAAAAATGTTTAAACGCGTTTGTGCCATAGCTAAATCTAATTTCATTAAAAACAAAATTGAATCTAGTAGCAATGTAATGAAAACGACTTGGCAAACTATAAACAGAGAGACTGGAAAGGCAAAAGCTACACATAATAACTTCAAGCTTAAGATAGATAATCAATTGCTAAGTACAGACCTAGAAGTAGCAAAAGCTTTCGAAAATTTCTTTACGGACATTCCAGTTTCAACAACCAAGTCTTTAAATTCATCTCCCGCTGCTGCTGAATCTATACTTAAACAAAATTTTGAGGAATGTAAAACAGATTTTAAATTTAGGCACGTAAATAATGAAGACATTGTAAAAGCGTTTAAATCCCTGGAAATGAAAAAGACAGCTGACGCCCATGGTCTATCAGTAAAAATTATTAGTTCCATTGTAGATTGTATTGCACCTCACCTTTGTTGTATATTTAATCAATGTATAGATAATGGTGTGTTTCCTGACTTGATGAAACTAAGTAAAGTTATACCTTTATTCAAAGCTGGTAGTACATCAGACCCCACCAATTTTAGACCCATATCGATACTACCAACGCTTAGCAAAATATTTGAAAAACTCATACTTAATCAATTGCAAAGTCATTTTTATCTCAATAATTTAATTCATATTGCTCAGTTTGGTTTCACAAAGGGTCGTTCAACAGCCGATGCTGGTGTTGAACTAATCGACAATATTTTTGATGCCTGGGAAGACGCAATGGATGCAATAGGTGTCTTCTGCGATCTATCCAAGGCTTTTGATTGCGTCCATCATGACACTCTTGTCAGGAAGTTACGCCATTATGGTGTAAAAGATCAGGCCCTTGGCCTTCTGGAGTCATATCTAACAGATAGGGTTCAGACGGTCGATGTTAATATGAAAAGATCACCTGGGTCTTCAATAAGTATGGGCGTACCGCAAGGTTCAATTCTTGGTCCTTTCTTGTTTTTAGTATATATTAATGATTTACCTTACCTTGTTAAAGCAAAACATGGGTTAGTATTGTTTGCCGATAATACTTCTTTGATATTTAAAGTTAAAAGACAGCAATCAAATTATGACGAGGTAAACAATGCTATCTCTAGTATAGTGAACTGGTTTACTATTAACAATTTATTACTTAATGAAAAGAAAACTAAATGTATTAAATTCGTGTTACCCAATGTGAACCCGGTAGCTACAGACATATTTATAAAAGGACAGTGATTGGACCTTGTGCAGTCGACTGTCTTTTTGGGCATTACTTTAGACGCCAAACTACAATGGGATCCTCATATAAATAAATTGTCGAACAGACTGAGTTCGGCAGCGTTCGCAGTTAAAAAAATTAGAGCTCTTACCGACGTAGACACCGCTAGACTAGTCTACTTTAGTTACTTTCATAGTCTAATGACCTATGGTATTTTATTGTGGGGTCACGCTGCGAATGCTAATAGTATATTTATTCTGCAGAAACGGGCTTTTCGTGCAATTTATAGATTAGGGCCTAGAGTGTCACTGAGGGAAAAGTTTAAAGAAATCAATATTCTGACATTTGTGTCTCAATATATCTATGACAATCTTGTGTATGTAAAAAGAAATATAACTAATTTTCAGAAGTACAGTGATATACACAATTTTAATACTAGAAATAAAGACAAGTTGGTTGCTTATGTAAGCCGACTACATAAAATTAGTAATTCTTTTAAAGGCAATTGTATACGCTATTACAATAAGATCCCTACTGATATTAAAAACTTACCTTTAGACAAGTTTAAAATAATAATAAAACAGAAATTGTATAAAAAAGGTTACTATAGGATATCTGATTACTTAGAGGACAGATGTCGATGGGAATAGATTGTTTGAGTAACAGGCTGTTTCGATATATAATTAGCATTCATTTTGTAATTTGACAATATTTTATTTAAAAAAGGAAACGCAAAAGATGCGACGACTGTGGAGTTTCTTCGGTGAGCTCTTCTCCACAGATTCCGCCATTGTGTTAGTGAACTCACCCAAAAAAATGTAATGACGGATCTAAGTGATGTAACAACATCCTATGGAAATAAATGATTTTTGATTTTGATTTTGATTTTGTTGGCGGGTTGGCGTATAGCTCCACTGAGGGAAACAACCATTATTCCTGTTGGGGATTCAATACCCTTTTGTGTAGCTCCAATATATTGTCTTTTTAGCCTTTTTTTAGGCTAAGGGTGTCGTTACGCCCCTTTGAATATATGGTATAAATATATGGGGGTCTTAAGGGCGTAGCGGCTGTACAATTACTTAGCCTACCTTTATTCTCTTGGTAGTACTTCCTTCAGCCTTCTCAGGGTACAGACCCGCCGGACAGATCGAGGAGAGGGGAGACAGCTCCCCTCTCCCCGATCTGCTTCGTTTTATCGTCTCCGTGTAAAATTCGTCCGCCTCCTGTAGAAATTATACGCCCATGACACTCGTGTCATGGACGGCCTGGCCTGTATTCCCTAAGTATCACCTAGTGCAGTCATCACCCTAGAAAGTGGTACCTTAAGAGTTCAACGCGATGTATGCTTCTCTACAAGCATCGTAACGCGTGCAACGGAAATACTAGACCCATCAGTTAAAGCTCGTGGATAACGGTAAGCACGAATCTAGCTTACCCTCCAGTCGACTCGAACAGTCGGTCCGAACGGATTTCGTATATCCGACGGCATCCCGTACTTCAAAGCAACGGGCCTCGGCTCGCGCTCCTGCATCAATCGACTCAGGATCCTGGCCTAGCCCTATAATTACATATTATAGATCAAACGGCACCTAGGTAAGACCCAAAAATATCTCTGAAATCTAGGGACTCTAGGATATAAAGGTTAATGAGAACACATATCAAGCCATAAGAAACTACTTAGAACCACTTACTTTTTTTATTCCGCGGAGATCAGCCATCTCCTCTCTGGACAAAGTCAAAGTCAAAGTCAGAGTACTTTATTACTGTAGATATTTACATATACTTAGAAAACGTCATTTTTTGCCTCTTCTCTACATTGGACCACTGTGGGAGAAGCAGGGCGTAGAAACTCCCACAGATTGATTTTAGATCATTTTTTAAAATAGGTTGTGCTTAACTAATACATGTTTTTTGATTATTATGATTAATAAGCAGGAATAAATAATTACAAAATTATTAACAGCAAGGTCTGTATTAAGCTAGATTAACCCCATACAGTCCCGTCATTTAAGTAATCTTGAACATTGTAATATCCCTTTTTCGACAAAGTCGCTTTAACATGCTTTTAAAATTGCTCAAATGGCAATTTCAAAATCTCCAGAGGTATCTTATTATAGTAGAGAATGCACTGACCCTTGAAATAATTGCTGACCTTCGCGATTCTAGATCGGGGCGCACATAGTCTGTGATTATTTCTTAGGTAAACATTTCAGCTATCGCTAAGTTTGGAAAATGTTGTAAGATTCTTGCGTACATACATTATATTTTCGAAAATAAATTGACTAGCTACAGTTAGTATGTCAATTTCTTTAAAAATCTCTCTTAAGGAGTCTCTACGTTTTAAATTATAAATTTCTCGAATAGCTCTTTTCTGTAAAATATAAATAGTTTGAATATCCGCAGATTTCCCCTACAATCTTTCATCCACCCAGACCTGAAAACTAGCGGCTACGTTTTCGTACGCACGGACGCCGTTAGGAAGCCATTACCCCACTGTATGAAGGACCATTTGAAGTCATCGAAAGATATGACAAAATCTTCAAGATCAAGATCAGGGACAAGCTCAACACAGTTTGGATCGACAGATTGAAACCCGCATACATGTTAAACAACTGTCGTGTGGACGAAGCGGAAAAAGAGAGCAGTCAAATCAAACACGCGGCGGAACCGTCAGGGAAACCAGGGCGGGCCAAGGCCACGAGCGACAACAAGTCAGCAGAATGCAAGAAGTCTCGCTCGGGCAGAATGATTCGCAAGGTAGTGAGATTTGCGTGAATAAAAGCCGCAAAATACACAACTATCGTCTAAAGTTTACTTCGTTTAATATTTTAAATTTGTTTTAATTTGATATTTTATTGTGTACATTTTATTATATTGTTATTACCTTTTTGTTCTCTGTGTAAATATGTTCCTTATTTATTTCAAAGGGGGAAGCAATGTAGGCGCGTGTCCAAAGTAAAGACAGACCTACATAAACAGACCTACATAAACAGCCTACATATTAGCAAGGCCAATGCATTAGCTGCGTAGGCAACCACGTTTCTATATATAGCTAAGACTCTGAAATAAAGCAACATTATTACATAGCGACTACACTGTCTTTCTGCTCCACCTTCCATATACCTACTGCTAGGTTTAGGTGACTAGTCATTCACGACAAGCTGAACCCGCATTGTTTCACTGCACATAATTACTGGGTTGGCTGGGAGAGATTTATTTTAGGAATATGCCCGCCTTTGTACATCTTATTTCCCACTGTGTTAATTGTTTTTACTGTTGTTCTATTCAATAAAGGATATAATAATAATCATTAGGTAATTCTATAAATTTGTGAGGTCCTTAATTCTTGAAGTATTTGTCCTTGTAAATGTGTTTTTATCTTTCTATGTATGGTGGGTTGTAACTGGGAATAAAGTGATTGATCTATCTAATCGTAAGCGTAAATTTAAATGACCCTTATTTTTTAGGCAGTAACCCAAAAAATGTTTATTTTAAAAAAAATATGATAATCTTTCCAATTGGAAAGCTGAATTATAGATATTTATCACATTGAAAAATATTTTGAAGACATAAAATATGATAATCCCACGTGCCCGTTTTTATTTAATTTTGTATTGATATTCAACAAAAAATCGATTACAAGTTAAGTGAAACGGATCGTATTTTAAAACACCCATCAACGTCTTGTGACACGAAGACAGAGGAAGTAAGGGACAGATCTATGCGTCAGTCTCCCTTTATTTTTCTAACCGAAAGAAGGAGGAGGAGTTCGGCGCATATCCCTTACTTCTTGTATCATCCTGATACTAGACGCAGGTGGGTCCGTTTTTGCGCCACGGGTTTTTGCGCGCGGTATTCACGTGAATTAATTTGGAAAAAGCACTTCAAATCTATAAAAGATACAGGAACCCATAGATTCAAGTCCTGGTTGTACTGGCTCTTAGGAAAAAAATCTAAATTTTCACTAAGCAACAAACTCTTCCCATACAAGGCAGTCATCAAACCCATATGGACGTATGTAATACAACTTACAGTCTTCACAAAATAAAAAGCCCGGTGTGGGAAACTAATTTTAACCTTATTACGTCAGTGACACGGACGCTGTCACTGGGCTTTTTATTTTGTAAAGACTTTAGGAGCAGCGCATCTTACTGAAAACTTAACATCATCAAACGTATACGAAATGCGATACTGAAAAACATATCAACCGCCCCATCGTACGTGCGAAACACGGAGCTACATCAAACCCTAGGGATCAATACTGTAAAAGAGGAAACTGAAACAGTACTATATAAAACGGTTGCTAAGCACCCCAATAAACTGGACGCAAAGGCTCACTGACCCTTTGTCGTAACGAGCGCGAAACGAAACACATTTTCAGCGCCATGTTGGTTCGGTAAAAATATTTTTCTATAGCTGTCACTTGCCTTTTTGCTACGAATGCGCGAACGACAATGTGTTCTAGATGATCTAGAAGGATAAGACTGGTCCATCATTTTATAGGCCTATTACATCCCACAGACTAGTCTCTAGTCTGTAGGATGTAATATCTACGAAAAACTTAGATATAAATTTGCAAGTACCGGATTTTAATGAACAGAAACCAAACAAAATCTACTCAGACTTCTTCAACATTATTCAGCCAGAATTCAATAAAGTTTTTAAATTAAAGAAAGTCAGTGACTAAATCTAAATTAAATGACTGGGAAACGTTTGGCATTCGTAAAAGTAGAGTTATCTTTTATGACCTTTATGATCAAAAAACCTATAACTTTGATTGAAAAATTCATGACTATGTTAAAAAATATTCCAAAACTTTCAAGTTGGCTTGTAGAACTGCAAAAACTTTACACATTAATAGAAAAATTCAAAATTCAAATAATAGAATGAAAACAGTTTGGCAAATAATAAACCGTGAAACTGGCAAAGTTATACCAAGGGACAATGATTTCTGCCTAAAGATAGGTGATGATGTTGTTAAATCCAGCGCTGATGTTGCTCGAGCTTTTGAAACATTCTTCACCAATGTATCCTTACTCACAACAGATCGTCTAAATTCATCTCCATATGAAGCAGAGACTTTATTAAAAAATAACACTAGCGTTAGTAAGGTATATTTAAAATTTTATCATGTATATCCCCAGGACATTGTCAAAACGTTTAGATTACTAAACTTAAAAAATACGGAAGACCTGTGGGGTATATCAGTCAAAGTCATTGGTTCAGTAGTTCTAGTTATAGCCCACACTAAGCTTATATATTCAATAAATATGTTGACGGAAAGCCCCATTTCCCAGACCTCATGAAACACAGTAAACTGATACCTCTGTTCAAGTCGGGAGATAAGAGTGATCCTTCAAATTTCAGACCAATATCAGTTCTTCCAACACTAAGTAAAATATTTGAAAAGATTATACTCAATCAAATGCTCTCACACTTCAACCGTAAAAAACAAGTCCACGCTAAACAATATGGTTTCACTAGGGGTAAATCAACTACGGATGCAGATATTACTCTTATATCTCATATTTATTCCGCATGGGAGGCCGCACAGGATGCTATCGGAGTTTTTTGCTACCTGTCGAAGGCGTTTGATTGTGTTGATCATAATATGCTATTAATAATATTAAATCATTACGGAGTTAGAAATAAAGCGTTGGATCTACTAAGATCATACCTAAGCAATAGAATTCAAAAGGCAGAAGTTAACGGCGTAAAATCTGATGGGTTGGGTGTTAAAATTGGCGTTCCACAATGTTCCATATTAGGCCCTTTCTTATTCCTGGTGTATATTAATGATCTGCCTTTCATGGTGGAGAAATTAACTGACATAGTGTTGTTTGCTGATGATACTTCAATGGTCTTCAAAATTGAAAGACAAAAAGAAGATTTTGATGATGTCAATATAGTATTATCTTTAACCTTGAATTGGTTCACAGTTAACAATTTATTGTTAAATGCTGGTAAAACCAAATGTATCAAATTCTTACTTCCAAATGTCAGTCAAGTTGAGACCAGTTTAGTGTTAGACAACAGCACGTAAGAATTAGTAAATGATACGAAGTTTCTTGGAATAACCATTGATAGAAAATTACAGTGGGGACCCCACATAGATAAATTAGCTGGTAAATCAAGTTCTGCGGCTTACGCTGTTAGGAACATCAGACAAAGCACCGATGTGGCTAAATCTAGGCTAGTATATTTTAGTTACTTTCATAGTGTCATGTCCTATGGTATCTTGTTGTAGGGGAAATCTGCGGATATTCAAACTATTTATATTTTACAGAAAAGAGCTATTCGAGCAATTTATAATTTAAAACGAAGAGACTCCTTAAGAGAGATTTTTAAAGAAATTGACATACTAACTGTAGCTAGTCAATTTATTTTCGAAAATATAATGTATGTACGCAAGAACCTTACAACATTTTCCAAACTTAGCGATAGCTGAAATGTTTACCTAAGAAATAATCACAGACTATGTGCGCCCCGATCTAGAATCGCGAAGGTTAGCAATTATTTCAAGGGTCAGTGCATTCTCTACTATAATAAGATTCCTCTGGAGTTTTTGAAATTGCCATTTGAGCAATTTAAAAAGCATGTTAAAGCGACTTTGTCGAAAAAGGGATATTACAATGTTCAAGATTACTTAAATGACGGGACTGTATGGGGTAATCTAGCTTAATACAGACCTTGCTGTTAATAATTTTGTAATTATTTATTCCTGCTTATTAATCATAATAATAAAAAAAACATATTTGTGTTAGTTAAGCACAACCTATTTTTAAAAATGATCTAAAAATCAATCTGTGGGAGTTTCTACGCCCTGCTTCTCCCACAGTGGTCCAATGTAGAGAAGAGGCAAAAAATGACGTTTTCTAAGTATATGTAAATATCTACAGTAATAAAGTACTCTGACTTTGACTTTGACTTTGTCCAGAGAGGAGATGGCTGATCTCCGCGGAATAAAAAAATAAGTGGTTCTAAGTAGTTTCTTATGGCTTGATATGTGTTCTCATTAACCTTTATATCCTAGAGTCCCTAGATTTCAGAGATATTTTTGGGTTTTACCTAGGTGCCGTCTGATCTATAATATGTAATTATAGGGCTAGGCCAGGATCCTGAGTCGATTGATGCAGGAGCGCGAGCCGAGGCCCGTGGCTTTGAAGTACGGGATGCCGTCGGATATACGAAATCCGTTCGGACCGACTGTTCGAGTCGACTGGAGGGTAAGCTAGATTCGTGCTTACCGTTATCCACGAGCTTTAACTGATGGGTCTAGTATTTCCGTTGCACGCGTTACGATGCTTGTAGAGAAGCATACATCGCGTTGAACTCTTAAGGTACCGCTTTCTAGGGTGATGACTGCACTAGTTGATACTTAGGGAATACAGGCCAGGCCATCCATGACACGAGTGTCATGGGCGTATAATTTCTACAGGAGGCGGACGACTTTTACACAGAGACGATAAAGCAGCTAATGCATTGGCCTTGCTAATATGTAGGCTGTTTATGTAGGTCTGTTTATGTAGGTCTGTCTGGCCTGGTTTACTTTGGACAAGCGCCTACATTGCTTCCCCCTTTGAAATAAATAAGGAACTTATTTACACAGAGAACAAAAAGGTAATAACAATATTAATAAAATGTACACAATAAAATATCAAATTAAAACAAATTAAAAATATTAAACGAAGTAAACTTTAGACGATAGTTGTGTATTTTGCGGCTTTTATTCACGCAAATCTCACTACCTTGCGAATCATTCTGCCCGAGCGAGACTTCTTGCATTCTGCTGACTCGTTGTCGCTCGTGGCCTTGGCCCGACCTGGTTTCCCTGACGGTTCCGCCGCGTGTTTGATTTGACTGCTCTCTTTTTCCGCTTCGTCCACACGACAGTTGTTTAACATGTATGCGGGTTTCAATCTGTCGATCCAAACTGTGTTGTGGGGTCACGCTGCGAATGCTAATAGTATATTTATTCTGCAGAAACGGGCTGTTCGTGCAATTTATAGATTAGGGCCTAGAGTGTCACTGAGGGAAAAGTTTAAAGAAATCAATATTCTGACATTTGTTTCTCAATATATCTATGACAATCTTGTGTATGTAAAAAGAAATATAACTAATTTTCAGAAGAACAGTGATATACACAATTTTAATACTAGAAATAAAGACAAGTTGGTTGCTTATGTAAGCCGACTACATAAAATTAGTAATTCTTTTAAAGGCAATTGTATACGCTATTACAATAAGGTCCCTACTGATATTAAAAACTTACCTTTAGACAAGTTTAAAATAATAATAAAACAGAAATTGTATAAAAAAGGTTACTATAGGATATCTGATTACTTAGAGGACAGATGTCCATGGGAATAGATTGTTTGAGTAACAGGCTGTTTCGATATATAATTAGCATTCATTTTGTAATTTGACAATATTTTATTTAAAAAAGGAAACGCAAAAGATGCGACGACTGTGGAGTTTCTTCGGTGAGCTCTTCTCCACAGATTCCGCCATTGTGTTAGTGAACTCACCCAAAAAAATGTAATGACGGATCTAAGTGATGTAACAACATCCTATGGAAATAAACGATTTTTGATTTTGATTTTTATTTTGATTTTGTTGAGCTTGTTCCTGATCTTGATCTTGAAGATATTGTCATATCTTTCGATGACTTCAAATGGTCCTTCATACGGTGGGGTAATGGCTTCCTAACGGCGTCCGTGCGTACGAAAACGTAGCCGCTAGTTTTCAGGTCTGGGTGGATGAAAGATTGTAGGGGAAATCTGCGGATATTCAAACTATTTATATTTTACAGAAAAGAGCTATTCGAGCAATTTATAATTTAAAACGAAGAGACTCCTTAAGAGAGATTTTTAAAGAAATTGACATACTAACTGTAGCTAGTCAATTTATTTTCGAAAATATAATGTATGTACGCAAGAATCTTACAACATTTTCCAAACTTAGCGATAGCTGAAATGTTTACCTAAGAAATAATCACAGACTATGTGCGCCCCGATCTAGAATCGCGAAGGTCAGCAATTATTTCAAGGGTCAGTGCATTCTCTACTATAATAAGATACCTCTGGAGATTTTGAAATTGCCATTTGAGCAATTTAAAAAGCATGTTAAAGCGACTTTGTCGAAAAAGGGATATTACAATGTTCAAGATTACTTAAATGACGGGACTGTATGGGGTTAATCTAGCTTAATACAGACCTTGCTGTTAATAATTTTGTAATTATTTATTCCTGCTTATTAATCATAATAATCAAAAAAACATGTATTAGTTAAGCACAACCTATTTTAAAAAATGATCTAAAATCAATCTGTGGGAGTTTCTACGCCCTGCTTCTCCCACAGTGGTCCAATGTAGAGAAGAGGCAAAAAATGACGTTTTCTAAGTATATGTAAATATCTACAGTAATAAAGTACTCTGACTTTGACTTTGACTTTGTCCAGAGAGGAGATGGCTGATCTCCGCGGAAAAAAAAAGCAAGTGGTTCTAAGTAGTTTCTTATGGCTTGATATGTGTTCTCATTAACCTTTATATCCTAGAGTCCCTAGATTTCAGAGATATTTTTGGGTCTTACCTAGGTGCCGTCTGATCTATAATATGTAATTATAGGGCTAGGCCAGGATCCTGAGTCGATTGATGCAGGAGCGCGAGCCGAGGCCCGTGGCTTTGAAGTACGGGATGCCGTCGGATATACGAAATCCGTTCGGACCGACTGTTCGAGTCGACTGGAGGGTAAGCTAGATTCGTGCTTACCGTTATCCACGAGCTTTAACTGATGGGTCTAGTATTTCCGTTGCACGCGTTACGATGCTTGTAGAGAAGCATACATCGCGTTGAACTCTTAAGGTACCACTTTCTAGGGTGATGACTGCACTAGGTGATACTTAGGGAATACAGGCCAGGCCGTCCATGACACGAGTGTCATGGGCGTATAATTTCTACAGGAGGCGGACGAATTTTACACGGAGACGATAAAGCGAAGCAGATCGCGGAGAGGGGAGCTGTCTCCCCTCTCCTCGATCTGTCCGGCGGGTCTGTACCCTGAGAAGGCTGAAGGAAGTACTACCAAGAGAATAAAGGTAGGCTAAGTAATTGTACAGCCGCTACGCCCTTAAGACCCCCATATATTTATACCATATATTCAAAGGGGCGTAACGAGTCGTTAGGCCCCTTTGAATGTCTAAGGCTAAGGGTGTCGTTACTAACGACACCCTTAGCCTAAAAAGAGGCCAAAAAGACAAAATATTGGAGCTACACAAAAGGGTATTGAATCCCCAACAGGAATAATGGTTGTTTCTCTCAGTGGAGCTATACGCCAACCCGCCAAAGACTCACATGATATACAAAAAAAAAACTTTTCTTTTTGCGACATGGTGAAAATTAGTTCAAAACCACTCTAAATTCACATACAAACTATTGGTTCGTTTCCGTATTGTTAACAAATAACTGACAATAAAAAATAAACCAATCGCAAACGATCAGCCTGAGGGTATAAAGGCTTTCTATTATTCCACAGCGTGATTGACGCAGGCATCGACAGCAGCGAACTGGTGAGCAGAGAACTGCTGCGCGTCACCCCCGTGCGCGCATGCCGGCACTGACCTGTGCCTGCATTGCTGCACCATGTGCGCACGCGCACTAATTACACCTCTATTTCACCCTTGAACAGGAGCATCAATATTTATGAGGAGCGTTTCCCTGAGCTTGATATATTTCTACTCAATTACTTTATAACGCCCTTACTTTTTGTCGGAAATTTAGGAAATATTAGATTTCGTCAACTTTCCAAACTTAGTTACTTTATTTATTTATATTTATCTAAATAAATTAGACAATTATCTCAACTTCAAATAAACAATTGCATTTCTCTAAAAATATAGTTTTTTATTTTAATAACACACATAGGATAACTAATTATACTGTTAGACTTATTACTTATAAATCACACTATCCTACCTGAAAACAAAGAAACGACACTAAAAGTTTCTTATTCAAAGTCTACTCTTTAATTTAAAATAAAATTTAAAACCACAAAACTCTGTACACCATCATCGTGAATCCCATCTGCCACAACATGGACTGCTTTACCAATGGTGGTAGACGCCGTTACTCACAGTGCTATTTACAGAATAACATAGGCAATTGGTAGCTGTTTTACCGACCACAAAGTCACAGCATATTTAATTAGCCATAGTGCTATACAACAAATATGTTAAAGAAATCCTTTTTGTTTACATCTCCCCTCACAAACAAGAAAATGTTCCACAATATATTCACCTAAGTACACTTAAGTAATTAAAACTAAACCTACATTTCTTATATACTATTCAGATTAAATATTACTTGTTCTATTTGTTAGATATTGGTATAAGTTTAATAATATGAAAGAGATTCGACTCTGACTTTTTATGACCCGTATCAATTCTATATATTGAATTTGATACCTTTTTAATCATTTGAATTGGACCAATCCTCAGCTCATCCATTTTACTTCCATTTTGTTGGTTGCCATTTTATACATATACCATGTCTCCTGTATTAAAATTCATAATTCATAATTTCTTTATTGCACACAAATGATATAAAAAAAGAGTAACAGGGTCCTATGAAAATAAAGGTGAAAAAATATACAGCTATACAGCTCAGCAAGTATTCAGCTGAAGAAACTGGAAAATGGCATATAAGTAACATAAAGCTACATTCTATCTGTGATCTATCACCCTATAAGATAAATCTTCATTATATGTGCATGTCTTGGACTACGAGTGTCATTTATCACCACATCACGAACCTCAAGATCTTCTTCTAGAAAGTACACCCCTAAAGCATGTACATATGGCGACCGTGAGAAATTAGTAACTACGCAAGAACGAAGAAACGGAATGCTGCCGTAGCGCTTTGAATACGACTACAAGACGTAATCATCGAAAGTCTATGCCGATCGAAGTAAGCCCGTTCCTTTTGTTATGCCTTATCCCTAATTAAATAACTTCTATTTGTATAATAATTGCCTGGTTGCCTGGCTATTTGCAAACGTCGGGTTGTGTATCTAGCTTTATGCGTACCTGCCAATTTGCAATTCTTTGAGCACTGAGACTTATCTCGCTAGATTTCTATATAAATCAATGCAATTTTAACGTAGTGCAGTTGTTCACAAACTCAGTAATTAGCCTATAGCTTCCTGCTTATTTTACATCCTTTGTTCATTCTTATCGCTTCGCTGCTTCGCAATAAATGATTTCTATACAGGTCGCCTAAGCAATAAGTAATTACAAGTTTAAGTTAACGTAATAAATAATATTGGAAGTTTAAGCAAAAATGCACTAGTAATAAATATTAAACATAGAACAAATATGTTTTAGTAGTTGAAGGTACACTAAATGTACCATTAGAGCGCCGTTAGTCAAATTATTTGTTACGCTTGCTATTTCTAAGCAATAACTTGGTTTTATCTTCTTCTTTGCAAGTAAATGATACAGTTTTTATTATAATTAACTATCACAAGGTGCACTTTAGTATAATTACTCGTATTTTGCTGGTGATTATACTTAAGGTTCAAAGTCCATACGGTGCGTTCCAGCCAACCAAGGCCCATCGTTCTCGCCGGGAGCCTGCCTGCGCTGCAAATCAATGCAATGCAAAGCAATTATGCAAAGCAATGATGCTTTCCATATTGATATGGAAAGATTGGATATGCCGCGTGACGTCGAGCTGGCTGATCCTCAATTCTACAAGCCATCACAAATTTATATCTTGTTAGGTGCTGACAAGTTTTTCGAAATTATTAATGCAAGGAAAATAAAATTAGGCAAAAACAAGCCAATCCTACATGAGAGCAAACTGGGACAGTTACTACCAAAATAATTTAAATTACCATTTAGCCACTACAAGGCACAGGACGTCACTACAAGATGTCGATGACTCTCTAAAACGATTTTGGGAGGTGGAAAATTTGCCTTCCGATTGTAAGTCTATATCTGTTGACGAAGAGTTCTGTGAAACTCACTACGTCGAAAATACTAGTCTTTTACCAAATGGTCGATTTTCTGTAACGTTGCCATTTAAGGAAAAGCCCGAGGAGTCTCTCGGCAACTCATATCCTATAGCTATGAGAAGTTTTATTAGTTTAGAGAAGAAATTGAATAAAAGTTCCCATTTGAAGGCTCAATATTGTCATTTTTTGGAAGAGTATGCTGAATTGGGACATATGACTGAAGCGGAGCGGCCAGTATCAAGGTGTTATTTGCCACATCACTGCGTTATTCACGAGCAAAAAGAAATGACAAAGCTTTGGGTTGTGTTCGACTGTTCTGCCCAAACAAGTTCAGGCAAGTCTCTCAATGATATTCATGCTATTGGGCCAGTCATACAGAGTGATTTGCTGTCAATACTTTTGCGTTTCAGAGCTAATAGGTACGTTCTTATTGCTGACATCAAGAAGATGTATAGGCAAATTGCCCTTAATCAGCAACAGCGCTATTTACATCTCATTTTGTGGACAGATCAGTTCGATAAACCTATCAAGATCTTTCAGCTCAATACCCTTACATACGGGACGGCTTCAGCACTTTTTCTCAGCATAAGGTGTCTCAATCAGCTAGCTCTGGAATGTAAAGATGAAATCACTTCTAATGACATAGAAAAAGATTTTTATATTGATGATCGGAACGGGATCCTCAACAGTCGAAGAGTTTAAACATATTTACACAAATGTGGTTAAAGTTCTAGATTGAGCATGCTTTCCTCTGCGTAAGTTTTGCACAAATTGTCTGTAAATTCTAGAAAGTCAGTCGGAATCTGCAAATTGCTTTGAACTTTCTAACGAGGCTAGGGTTTTGGGGTTGAAATGGTTTCCTCAGTCGGACAAGTTGCACTTTCCGATTGACTTCAAATCTTCAAACCAAATAACAAAACGAATCATTATTTCTACAACTCGTAAGTTGTTTGATCCACTGGGGCTTCTATGTTGTTGTATTGTTAAAGCTAAAATTATTCTCCAAAATCTATGGTCTGCTAAATTAGGGTGGGATGATCCAGTTCCCCCAGTCTCTGAAAAAAGATGGTTGAAGTTCATCAACTAATGGATCACTTCTCCCACATATATTTGGATAGACACGTTCTTTGTGAAGTGCCTCATGCTGAACGCATGGAACTGCATTGTTTTGTCGATGCTTCTCAAGAGACCTTTGGAGCATGTGTTTATTTGCGATCAGTAGAGTTTACTGGGCACTCAATTGTGCACAAAAAAGACTCAGTCAATAAAAACGAATATTTCGAAATATGTAATATGGACAGATTCTACTGTAGTACTTGGTTGGCTCAAAACTCAGATAAAAACTTTGCAATCTTTTGTGCGCAATCGAGTAAACAAAATCAATGAGTTGACCCAAGGTTATGAATGGTATCATGTACCTACTAAATTAAAACCAGCAGATTTGGCATCGCGGGGTGTGGAACCGCAGCATCTGCAGTCTTTATCTATCTGGTGGGAAGGTGGTCCTTGAGTGGTCCGTGTAACCTCATACTTCTCTTTTAAATTTACCAGAAGTAAAGGTTCTCCTAACTACTACAGACGACGTTTCAAGCATTTGTGATCCCACCGTCTCATTTGATCGATATTCCAATTTTAAATTCATACCAGCTGCACTAAACTTCGGGGGGATATGGGAAGCTGGCGTCTGGGCAGCTAAGTTTCATTTAAAACGCATTGCTGGAAACGCAAAGCTGACTTTTAAGGAGTTGGCCACACTTTTTGTACAAATAGAGCCATTCCTTAACTCTTGTCCAATTACACCCCTTTCATCCGACCCCAACGATATGTGTCAACTCACTTCAGGGCATTTTCTGATTACTCGGCCACTTACGTCATCGGTGCCCTCATTGCCCGTCACTGGCAATCCAAGAACCAGATATTAGCGAATCGAGCAAATCCGGCAGCAATTTCGGGACAGATGGCGTCGCGAGTTCATGGCGGAGTAACAACAGCGCGTGAAGTGGAAGAACAACCAGAGAGGAATTCAAGTTGGAGACCTCGTCTTACTTAAAGAAGAAAACCTAATGCCGCTACAATGGCGAAGGGGGCACGCCGTTCGTCTCTATCCAGGTCCAGACGACGTGTGTCGTGTTGCCGATATTATGACTGAAAAGTGGCCAGTCAAAAGGGCCCTAAAAAAGATGTGTCTTCTACCAATTACTGACCCTGTACCAAATAATAATGCCAATAAATCAAGCGATGATCAAGGCGATCACCAACAACAAAGCTTCAGCAGTTGATGTCTTGAAAGCAACTCTTTCAACGCCTCGGAGTATATCTACGCCTCGTTCTTGTTCGGGAGTCATCGGTAACCGTCGCCGGCGCAGTGCATGGTGCGGGTCGCGGGGAAGAGAGGGCGGCAGCCAGCAGTAGAAAAACGAACCTTCGACGGGCTGCTCGTGCCCCAAGCATAGAACAAATACGTGATCTAACTCCTGTATATCACCCTATAAGATAAAACTTCATTATACGTGCATGTCTTGGACTACGAGTGTCATTTATCTCCGCATCACAAAACCCCAAGATCTACTTCTAGAAAGTACATCCCCATAGCGTGTACAACTTAAACAATCTGCTTCTATATTTTCTTTTCCTGGAGCGTATTTAATTTTAAAATCATACAGCGACAGTCCTTGATTTAATATTTAAATTTTCTAATAGTTTATGGTCTAAATATACTGTAAACGTCTTCCCAATAAGCCAATATTACCAGTATTTTATTGCCTCTTTAATAGCTAAACATTCTAAGTAAACTGCTTTTTTTTCTTTTGTGATTGTTTTTATTTTTGAGAAGTATGCCACTGTTTTATCTTTTCCATTTGTTTGGGTTTGTTTTCAACACTGCCCCAATACCTTTTAAAGATGCGTCCGTTTGTATGTTTATTGGCAAATTCTGATCAAATATTTCTAGGATTGGCTGTGAACACAATAAGTCTTTTATATCTTGAAATGCTTTTTGACAATCTGCAGACCAAATAAATCTCTGATTTTTTTAAGTAAATTATGAAGGGGTTCTAGAATAACTGTAATTTTTGGTATATATTCATGATAGAAGTTAATTTTCCCCAAAAATTGCCTAACATTTGTTTGAGATTTCGGTGTTGGGAATACTTTCATTGATATTAAATTATCTCTTACTGGTCGCACTTTATTATTATTATTATTATATGACCAAGATATTTCACTGAGTTTGAAGCAAATGTACATTTTGTGAATTTGAGTCTTAAACCCTCCCTTTTTATAGCCTCTAACAATTGTGTTAAATGTGTTTAGTAAAGGTCAATGTATATCAATATCAATGTATCATCTATGTTGTAAACTGTAAAACCAGTAAACTTACATTTTCTTAAAATGTTACTAAGCATCCTCTGAAAAATAGACGGTGAAGTCTTTAAGCCAAATGGTAAACATGTTCATTGGTAGTGTGGTAGTGACCTTCTTGTGTTACAAAGGCAGTATTCTTCCTATCTTCGGTCCTTAGCGGAATTGATCAGAAAGCTGAATTGATGACCAGTATCGTGAAATATTTTGAGTTTCTTGTTTTGATCACAAGGTCATCGATAAGTGGGAACGGCTGAGCTTGAGGCACCACTATTTTATTTAGGTCTTTAAAGTATATACCCAATCGTGATCTTCTATTTTCTTCTTTTATGAAAGCCAAAGTTGCCGGTGCTGCAAATGGACTATATGATTCTTCTATAATATTCCTATTTAGTAACTTTGCTATTTGCGTTTCTATTTCTTTTTTGTATTTTCCTCGATGTCGGTTTTTTAATTTTAATTGTTGTCAAACCAGTAGTTTTTTTAACACTATTAATTGTGATTATGTAATCACTTCTTAAGTTATCTTTTCCTTATTCTGTCAGTCTTATTCATTTGAAATTTATTATAGAAACATTTGAGCCTGAATCATATATTCCGTAAGTTTCGAACTGTGAATTGAATAATAGTTTGACTTTAATTAGAGGTGTTATGATTAGCTTTTTGTTGTCATTATCATTGAGTTCAACATCTATCACTGTATTGTTCACGGCTCTATTATAATTTCTCTTATATTTATTGTCTTCCGTCTGTTTGAACCAGCACATTTGTTCGGGATGGAACCGATGTTACAGGGCTTCATTTTATCACATTTTCCTTATAATCTTCTGTTTTTTACTTGATATAATTCTTTTTGTTCACAATATGATCATATTTTCCGATTTCATTTTAGAGGTTTGAAGTTGTTTTCACATCTTCTTTTTAAATTTTCTCTTTTACATAATCTGGTAATCCTATCACAATAAGATTAATCATTGTTTGGATACAAATGTGTTTGTTCACCTCTAGTAATAGTCTTTCTTTTTTTGTTGCATATTCCAGTAACGGTCCAGATTGAAATATAAATGTAAAAGCATATTAGATTTGTAACCAACCTTTGTTACCATGTTTCACAAAAAAAAAATCTTCCATACTGCCCATTTGGAGTTCACCATCAATTTTATTAACATACTGCTATACCAATCTAGGCACTGTTTTTCTAGTAGATGTTTGAAGATTCCTCTTATCTTGATCCAGTATAATTTCGAATCTTTCACAATAATTCTCAAACTCAGTAATCCATTGGTCAGCACATGATCTTTAGTAAGAAAATGTTTCTATCAAAAAAAAACAGCAGTTTTTCCAATTTTTTTCTCGGGTACATTGCTATTAATGTTATTATTGGAAGGCATTGTCTTTTCAGTAATCTCTTCTAAATACTGGTCACCAAAATGTACAATTTCACCTTCATCTAAGTATATTTTGGACACATCTGTAGTTAGAGGGATCCATACTAATTGTGTTTGGTGTCTTTTTTATTTTTGATCTGTTTTCAAGATAATATGGCAGTGTGCTTACTTATGGGGTTTAACTCAGGTTCGTCCATACATTCCAGACAAGTTACGCAAGCTCATTTTCAACAACACAATTTCAATGCACAACCTGACGCACCCATGAGTAAAGGCCACAAGAAGCCTCGTCTCCAAACAATACTTTTGACCAAAAATAAACACCGACATCGAGAATTGGGCTAAAACATGCATAACGTGTCAGAGAAGCAAGGTGTCACGTCACAGTAAGACACCTATCAGCACATTTCCCTCTGCGTCACGTTTGGATCACGTGCATATCGACATCGTCGGCCCGCTACCCGAGTCCAATAACAACAAGTACATAGTCACGATGATTGACCGAGGCACGCGATGGCCAGAAGCTGTCCCAGTGCCGGACATGACAGCGAGGACAGTGGCCACTGTTTTCGTGAACACCTGGATTGCTTGATTTGGAGCCCCAGCCACCGTAACGACGGATAAAGACCGACAGTTCGAATCGGACCTTTTTAACTCCCTCACCAAGATTTTGGGGGTGAAGAAAACCAGGACCACGAGTTACCACCCTCAATGCAACGGGATGTTAGAGAGATGGCACAGAACCATGAAGGCAGCCATAATCGCAAGCGGGAACGCAACATACTGGTCTCAAGAATTACCATTCGTCCTGTTCGGCTTGAGAGCCGCAAATCGTGAAGAAGACACATATCCAGAAGATTTCACGAGACAACTAATAGCTGCCACCGCCCACCATTCCAAGCCATCATCTTTCATCCACCCAGACCTGAAAACTAGCGGCTACGTTTTCGTACGCACGGACGCCGTTAGGAAGACATTACCACACCGTATGAAGGACCATTTGAAGTCATCGAAAGATATGATAAAACCTTCAAGATCAAGATCTGGGACAAGCTCAACACAGTTTGGATCGACAGATTGAAACCCGCATACATGTTAAACAACTGTCGTGTGGACGAAGCGGTAAAAGAGAGCAGTCAAATCAAACACGCGGCGGAACCGTCAGGGAAACCAGGGCGGGCCAAGGCCACGAGCGACAACGAGTCAGCAGAATGCAAGAAGTCTCGCTCGGGCAGAATGACTCGCAAGGTAGTGAGATTTGCGTGAATAAAAGCCGCAAAATACACAACTATCGTCTAAAGTTTACTTCGTCTAATATTTTAAATTTGTGTTAATTTGATATTTTATTGTGTACATATTATTAATATTGTTATTACCTTTTTTTTCTCTGTGTAAATAAGTTCCTTATTTATTTCAAAGGGGGAAGCAATGTAGGCGCGTGTCCAAAGTAAACCAGGCCAGACAGACCTACATAAACAGACCTACATAAACAGCCTACATATTAGCAAGAACAATGCATTAGCTGCGTAGGCAACCACGTTTCTATATATAGCTAAGACTCTGAAATAAAGTAACATTATTACATAGCGACTACACTGTCTTTCTGCTCCACCTTCCATATACCTTCTGCTAGGTTTAGGTGACTAGTCATTCACGACAATCTGAACCCGCATTGTTTCACTGCACATAATTACTGGGTTGGCTGGAAGAGATTTCTTTTAGGAATATGCCCGCCTTTGTACATCTTATTTCCCACTGTGTTAATTGTTTTTACTGTTGTTCTATTCAATAAAGGATATAATAATAATCATTAGGTAATTCTATAAATTTGTGAGGTCCTTAATTCTTGAAGTATTTGTCCTTGTAAATGTGTTTTTATCTTTCTATGTATGGTGGGTTGTAACTGGGAATAAAGTGATTGATCTATCTAATCGTAAGCGTAAATTTAAATGACCCTTATATTTTAGGCCGTAACCCAAAACACGTTTATTTTAAAAAAAATATGATAATCTTTCCAATAGGAAAGCAGAATTATAGATATTTATCACATTGAAAAATATTTTGAAGACATAAAATATGATAATCCCACGTGCCCGTTTTTATTTAATTTTGTATTGATATTCAACTAAAAATCGATTACAAGTTAAGTGAAACGGATCGTATTTTAAAACACCCAGCAACGTCTATTGACACGAAGACAGAGGAAGTAAGGGACAGAGCTATGCGTCAGTCTCCCTTTACTTTTCTAACCGAAAGAAGGAGGAGGAGTTTGGCGCATATCCCTTACTTCTTGTGTCATCCTGGTACTAGACGCAGATGGGTCCATTTTTGCGCCACGGATTTTTGCGCGCGGTATTCACGTGGATTAATTTGGAAAAAGCACTTCAAATCTATAAAAGATACAGGAAACCATAGATTCAAGTCCTGGTTGTACTGGCCCTTAGGAAGAAAATATAAATTTTCACTAAGCAACAAACTCTTCGTATACAAGGCAGTCATCAAACCCATATGGACGTATGTACGTGTATGTTTTTTTTTAAAAGCCCCCGCAGAATAAAATTATCGAAAGATACGTATCCAAACTTACCTCTTCCTCCACAACCAGTGATAACTAGATGGGGCACTTGGCTTGAAGCTGCATCATATTATGCAAAATATTATGAAGAAATAATTAATGTTGTTTCTCGATTAAACAGATCTGAATCAATGGCAATACGAAATGCGAAAAATATTCTAGAAAAATAAAATCTACGGAATCAATTATTATATATACAAAATCATTATTCGATTATTTTATTTTCATTAAAAGAGTTGCAGAAACAAAATTTAGCATTAAGCGACTCATTTTTGGCTTTTGATTAAGTCAGAGCTGCTTTAAATGAATGTGATTCTGATAGAATAAATTTGAAAAAAAATTTGAAAATAAAATTGAAAAAGTTTTGGATAGGAATCCTGACATTGATATCCTCAGAGAATATGAAGAAAAAATTATGAAAAATGAAGCAAATGACGAAATTTTGTCATATAAATTTGCTCCACTAGCATCCACAGATGTCGAACGCTCCTTTTTCACATATAAATGGGTGTAAGATGTAAAAAGAAATAGGCTAAAATTAGAAAATTTTGAAAAAATAATGGTAATTTATTTTAACTTAGGTCATACTCAGTTTTCTAGTGAAGCTCAAAACGAATCAGACCAAGAAATAGATCAATGACATTTTTATTTAAATAAGTAAATTGTTGTTTAAACGTGTTGATCGTTTTAATTAAGAGTTTTATTGTTCTATTGTATATATTGTATTTTGATTTTTGAGGAACAAATAATTTATATGTTCTTGTATGTACAACTTCAAAATAAAATGTTAAATGATTGTTGTCTTGTATAAATACACGTCGAAGAAATTGTTACATAAAAAATAAATGTGGTTTAATGAATCAAGTTCCTATCTATTTATTTTACTATCCTTTAGCCCGCCCTTATACTTACCCGTCGGAGAGGAAGTGTATTATTTTATTACTCGTTAAGGCGAAAATAGCTTTTTATTATTTTTCTACTTGAAAAGCAAATCCCGGGATTCGGGGAGTATCCATATTATTCTTACATATGGCAAGTACATAAAATAGCTCTGCCTACTCCGATCACTGACAATAATGCATGAAAGATATCTTCATTGGTAGCAGATCTTGAGCACTTCCTGTCGTGATGAAGTCTGAATTTTTATAGTCTTTGTTGCGCGACTCTTGAACATCTTCAGATGGCTGCCCTAGAGGTAGTATGGCAAAGTGTTACACAATGCTTTCTCCGTGTATTAATATATTATGTACTGAAGATGGCATATAATACCAATTGTAGTCATTGCAGTTTACCAGCAGTTTGTTGATCATACTGCCCGAATTTAGTTGCATTAATAGCAATACATAATGACATTGTTTGGAGTATAACATATAGTCTTTTTATTGGTGCTTCGTTTATTCCAGTTATTTCAGCTGTACATTGGTAATTCTGGAATAACCTCCTAGCTGTATTGCCGTTATTGCTGTTGCCAGTCCCTTGTCGTGGCTTATCGATATGCAAGCCCATTATACTGTAACCTCTCTATTTTAGGTGTTTTAGCACTATCCTTTATGTCCATGTTTTTGGTACAAGCCGCCCAACTAATACCCAAGGTTTTCCCTAGGTGGCAAAAGTTGGCCACTGGCGAGCCAAAGTTGGCCACCAGTGAATAAAATTGTTACTTGGGTGTTGGTTGGTTTGCCGTCTCAAAGGAGTGGTCTCCTATCAAGGAAATAATTGAACTCGTTGGACAAGGTTTATTACATAAAAATTAACAAAGGGGGTTTTCTCTCCTGGGGGCTGATCAACTTAACCTACACAAATGTCTTTTAATTCTAAACTTATTTCCCAACAGTCTCGCTTGTTTCAGCAACTTTGGGAGTTTCTTGACAAATTTCTGTTGATATCGGTCGTCAATATGTTACCGAAGAACAAGTACGATTTTCCCAAATAATGTTGTTTGCGTTTATATCATTAAGTCGAATGGGTACCACTGAAGAAATTAATAGATTTGCATCTGATATTGTTTCATTCTCACCTGCCAATATCTGTAAATAAGCGCTTTGCCCTGATGACCCATCACATCCCCATTTCGAAAAAAATTTAAGATTTGTCTTTCCACTTTTGTAAATTGACTCTATTTGTAAGATACGAAACACAGTGTGATCTAAAAGCTCTTGCAGCTTGACTTTGGCGCTTATGTCAATCACTTCAATATTGGATTGGGGAGGGTAGCATTGTGCTTTAGCTTCGCTGACAACCTTATATAAAGGGAAGATAGAACCATAATTCTTTTGAACCAAACAGTGCCTTAAATATCCATATTGGGCCTTTGACAAATCTTAATCAATGTAAATACTCCGAGTTCCATGTTGAGAATATGCAGTGATAGCGCTATCGTTTTTTAATTTTTAAAGTATTTATTTTTTATTCAAATCTGTAGTTCGTATGAAACTTACTGCAGCAGCCTCATCTGTTTCTCCGATTGAACGTAATCCTTGGATATAGGCGTTTTGTATAAATTTTCCGTATTCTTGTATATGTTTTTACGCTTTTTTGTTGATTCAGATGACTCATCATATGACTTACAGAGTCTTCCACGTTGCCCGATAGATGTATCAGGCTCAGGTTCAGCAGCAAACTTGACTTTGTATTCTCCATCCAGCCACGAAGATTTTTGGTGTTCAAACACCTCGGCTTTTCTTCCTGCCCATTGAAAGCGAACGTTGTATTTGGTATTTTTTTTTGTATACTGGCCATGACGATGTTGACTTCCACATTGGAAAGTAAATATTTTTGTTTCAAGTAATTTTGAGTGTTTGCATTGGATTGTCTAATACAATCCAATGCAAACACTCATTGGATTGTCTAATACAATCCAATGCAAACATGGAACTAATTTCCATGTTCTATGAAATACGTGCACAATTCACGTCGGCTCACAGTGAATTCGTTCATTATTTTGTTTAGAAAATATATAGGTACACTTTCAAACTAGAAAACTCAGGCGGATTCTTCAGGCGTCAAAATTAATTTAATTATAAAAATAGTTTGAAAATATGGCTACCGCACAAGAGCTGTCAGGTTTCAAGTTGTCACTTTAGTTCGGTGCTTAGTTTGAACACCCAAAGAATCGTAAGTTAGTAAAGTAATGTTTGGTTGGTGCTCCGCGTTTATGCTTTTATAAGTTCTTGGTCTAGGACTATATGAAAAAACCCTTGGCTTTGCACTTGTTACTTTTGTGCATTGATAAAATATATAGGTATGTTCTAACATTTTAACCAAAAGTGATAATGTGAGAAAATTATTGTGTAACCGAGGAAATATCTAATGATATCATTTTATAAGTACTTTATAATCAGTTTGATTATTTACATATTGCATCAGTTTACCAGTCTACAGGTACCTAAATATATGATCAGTATTGGAAAAATGCGATTGTATCAATTCTGTATCATAATGAAAAAATAACAGTTTCGATATGAAAAATTTACTTAATTTTCGCCTTCCGCCCCCAGCTTACAATTTGGAATATAACATAAAAAACGCACAAAATCCCGACGTTTTTTTTCAGTTTCTTAAAATAGAACTAGACAATTTAACTAAGCTATTATGACCTCGACAGCGGCAAACAACGTTAATTCTATCGAAAACTCTATCTGAAAGTCGAAAAGTAAGCAAATTTACTCCCTAAAAAAGTAATTTGCATTGATCCTCATTATAACTATTTATTCTGAAAGGTGAAGAAATATGCTTTTCAAAAATGTATAACACCTATACCAACATCAATCAAACTTTTGCAAAAAAGAAGTTGTAATGTTAACTCGCCATGATAGCGTAACGTTACATTTTTTCTTTGTAACTTTGAACCAACAATTAAAATATGTTATGGGCACACAAAAAAAATAAGCCCAGATATGAATAGCTTGTCGTCTACCACATAATATTAAATAATAAATAAACAAAATCTCAGTAGGACGACTTTAGTAAACCATTTATGAGATGGCCTAGTATTGAGGGTTCCCATAGCGGTCGTGTGGGTTATGGCGCATAGTCAAAATCAGAGCTCAGGTTATAGCTCAGACCTGTACTCTAGTTAAACGCAGCAAGTGTAACTACTTCGCGTGTCATAAAAAGGCACATTGCGCTCATAACCACTCAGTCAGTCGCTCTCTGGCTGTTCTAGATATTAGCCGTGTATAAATAAAGATGAAAATGGTCACCTTAATTTGGGAGGCGGAAGTGGTGGGGAGGGTAGTGGGAGCTCCCTTGTCCCCCTTGTATAGTTATTTTGCAAGGAAATGTAGTTTTTTAGAATAATTATATTAATTGGAAGTAATATTTACTTTATTTTCGCTACAAAATTGACTAAAGAACCCGAAAAGGAGAGGGGCGGTACCCCTGGAACTCCCCCCTCCGCCGGGACCCCCGTCCCCCTTTTCTATTGAGGTTACGGCTGTGTTCGAAATTGCCCTAGCTCTGGCCACTACGGGGCTGCGGCGGCGATAGGTACCTACACTGCAGAACATCCACTTTAAATAAAAAAGTATGCATATAATTAAATGTTGTTCTTATTTGCACACGCTCCGGTTTTGCTTTTCTTAGTTGGCTTAGCTTCTCAACCTAACCTAACCTTACCTAAACCCAATTAAAGTTTAACCGCAATAACCTAATCTAGCCAAATTTGACTCAATGAATATTTACTTGAACTCAGTCTTCACAGTGTACATTTTTTAAATAAATGCCAGAATAGAGTTTCATTTCGCGTAAGT
Source organism: Argyresthia goedartella (assembly GCA_949825045.1). Classification (NCBI taxonomy): domain Eukaryota; kingdom Metazoa; phylum Arthropoda; class Insecta; order Lepidoptera; family Argyresthiidae; genus Argyresthia; species Argyresthia goedartella. The sequence goes on from OX463823.1 coordinate 16,996,140, forward strand.
CTTTGAATTTTAATTTTAATCGTACAATACCGAGTCTCCGGCACTAAAAAAAACGCTTAAATGCCATAAGACTGCATAGTGAGCTCTCCCCCAACCCTACACGGGTTGCATACTTGCATCATGTCACTTTCGTAGCAAAAATTATTTCGTAGATTTTGTTGACGGAAGAATGAAAGTTCTGCGTTGCATTTTCACTGCAATGTATAGTTTTTGTTATAAAATTACATAAGTAAGATATTATTTACTATCGATCATTTTATATTTGCTAGTTTTTCTTTTAATGTACCTAAGTTTTGTGGGGAACACTACGGTGAGCTGAAATTTGTGTGCAATAAAGAATTATTAATTATGAATAATAATATAATTATAATAATAATAATAATTATAATAAATAAAATGCAGTTATCTACAGGATCCAACACTAAAAGGGATATGGATTGATTCCACTGGACAAAAACATTGGTTTCGTACTAAATATAGCTGGATTTGTTCCATACATACCGCCAAGGGTTCCCGTCTACACTTCCTCGCCCGTGACTTTGCTAAATCGAAATCATATAAGTATTGCTGGACTGCTTACGGCAAAGTATATGTACGGCAACAGGACACTACCCCGATAATCACGATTAATAACGAGGCCCAGGTACAACAACTCATGCAAAAGTGACTAGCTATAAATAATATGTTACATTTGTTTATACTGTTATTAAGCGTCAACCTCCTACCTACACACAATGGTCAGTATATATCATTTTTATTATTATTTCTGCACTCAGTGTACCTTGTAATAAATGAATTGTATTATTATTACATGATAATTACCATACATATATCTAAACATAACTTTAACTTCGATTCATACCTTATTCTGATTATAACACACACACACAACTCATACACATGCATCATAAAATGTCAAATAACTTCACTACCCAAGATGTACTAACATATTATACTACTACGTATACACACAATTATACCAGTACGCTATTACACACAAAATACCTACACATTACAGCACTATCATTATCAAACATGCACACCTCAGTACCTATGCAAACAAGTTATACAAACAAAACCCAGTCCGTTTTAATAAATATAAACAAACATACATTATATTATTTTGTGGTTCTTATTAACACTTATTATGGATAGTATCTTATCAAATATACAGGAAATAGACAAAACGGAGATAGCACAGTCTTTTCAGTGCGATATAGGTGACATAATTAAATATATTAAAATTAAGGATCAGGACCTAACGATATTATCTCAGAATATTTATAGTATCTACTGCGACATGGATGACTTACAAGTAAATCTTACTCACCTTAATTGTATCCCAGACCTGCTGATACTTACTGAATGCTGGCTATCTTCACAGAAACCTATACCCTGCCTCGACTTATATAAATCTTTTCAGACTACCAATCATTTGAACCAAAATGATGGAGTTGTAACTTATATTAAGGAATCACTCCCAGCTAACATTGAAGAGATAATTTTAACACATGCGTCTTGCTTACAAATACAAATAAATAACTATACTACAGTCTTAGATATCTACCGGTCAACCTCCAACCACAATGCCGACTTATTTATTAATTCACTGAGCATCCATCTTATGACAATAAAGAATAGTAAAAATATAATTTTAGCTGGTGACATTAATATAAACTTAATACCTAAACCATCTGAACAACCTTATGAACGTAATAATAGAAATAATTTCTTGAATATGTTAGCCTCGCACGGGATACTTCCAGGCCATATATTACCGACCCGAAAAGGTAGCTGTTTAGATCATTTCAATTTAAAACTGGACAGAGAACGAGTCTCCGCACATATAGCCATTTTAAATACCACTATAACTGATCATTCGATGACAATCATACAGATTAAGAACATTATCAGAACAAAATTAAATATAAAAACTAAAAATATTACCAACTTTAATAATGCTTTGCTTAGTTTAGTTGAAAAAGACCTGGAGAAACTCCTTTTCATAGACAATCCAGAAACCATAGTTAATGAATTAACAAGAAAAATCACAAAATCCATCGAAGAGAATACAAAGGTCACAAAAATTCCCAAAAATAAATGTAATATTAAGCCTTGGATATCACCAGGCATTCTTAGATGTATCTCCAATAGAAATAAATTGCAAAAAAAACTGAGGGCAGATCCATATAACAAAATTAAAGAAATCACTTATAAAAGATATAGAAATTTTTGTAATAATTTAATAAAAAAACTTAAACGACAATATGACAGATAAAAACTATCGAGTTCCACAAATAACACCAAAATTCTTTGGAAGAAAATTAAGGCTGTAATTAATCTAAAGAACAACAAGTCTGACAATACTATATTACTCAATACGAAGCATTCTAGTGATGAATCTGTAAATTTTGTTAATGACTTCTTTTCTAACATAGGGAAGACTATAGCTGAAGAGGTTATTGCGGTGAAATATTCACCACGGGTATTAAGTACATCTAATTTGCCCCCCTCTGTCGCCTCATCCTTTGTCCTCTTAGAAACAACTCACGAAGAATTTAACACTGTTCTCATGAGCCTAAAATCTGATAGTGCTCCAGGTTGGGACAATATATCCAGTAGCTTCCTTAAGTTTGCCAGGGTAGAATTGGTCCCAATCATATGTTATTTAGCTAATGGTTGCTTTTCTAAAGGTGTTTTTCCCACTTCTACCGATTCTACAATTGTACCTAACATCATAGTCCGGTTTTGCCGGCGAAACATTAAAATTGAATTTCTATCAGCTGTTCGCGCTCGCTGGGGACTTACTACTGTTGATGCTGGCTTAGATGCATCCTCCAAACCCATTTTTGTGAATGACCATCTCGCCCCATACTACAAAATGTTGTACAGCCGTACCAGAGCTCTGGCCAAGCAGAAGGATTACAAATACGTGTGGCTGAGGGACTGTCAGATTAACGTTCGTAAGAATGATACGTCGAGACCAATTGCTATTTTAACTGAAAGTGATTTAGATAAAATGTGACTTCCATTTACCGTTAATAACGTTAACACAAAATGCCAAAATTCTCTAATGTTTCAATTCATATCAGCTCTGAGTCTTATCGTTACTTGTTTTGATATTATAACTCTTACAACCATACCTATAGCTATTTACACAGCTAGCGCTTTTTGTTACGAGGCACGAGATTGTCTCATTTTCCTAGGTATCTGTCATAAAAACTATGATTACACGCTCAAAATTTTATGCTTTATGCTTATTCTTATTTACACTTCGATTTTTTGTAATGGTTTGTATATTCCACCGTCAATGCTTTTGATTCTTTATAATTACATTCCTAATGCTAGCAGTAGACATATGGTTTACATGAAATCATTAACTATGTGTACTATTTACAAACATAACTTGCAAATTTTTTTTTTGTGATGAAACCGGTTTGTTATCCTGGAACGAGTGTATGTTGCGATCTCGACAATTTGCCTTGTTTTATGCCTACTTATCCATACCTATACTATTACAATGAAAGCTAGACATATCTTATCTTTTATTACCAAAATGCGAACGGGCTGCGGACCAAATCAAATGAGTTTCTTACAGGAGTTTTGAATAGTAATTATGACATTATTTGTATTACTGAAACTTGGTTAAACGATGGTTTCTACAGTAGGGAGTTCTTTGATAACCTTTACGAAGTGTACAGATGTGATAGGGACCGTGCGGCGACGGGGCGCGAGCGCTGGGGCGGGGTGCTGGTGGCGGTGCGGCGCGAGCTGTGTGCCCGCCCGGCCCCGGACTGGTGCGCGCCACCGCCTGCTGACGAGCTGTGGGTGAGCGTGCCGCTCGGCAAGCCTGTGCCCGCCCAGAACGATACTCTCACAGGACAAGTCCAGTACCTCCACATTGGCCTTACTTACATACCTCACGGTCGCAGTCACGAAGCCTTAATGAATTCATTCTATGATAGGACATGCCAAAACATTTGTACTAATTCTGACGATATATTCCTTGTGTTAGGTGATTTTAATGTCACTAATGCCATCTGGTCCTACGATGAAGAGATTAATTCCATGAATGTAAACACAAATAACGACAATTTGGCAATAGTAACTGCGGAATTTATGCATTTCTCGGGAATTATGCAATATAATGCAGAATTTAATTATCACAACAGATCTCGTTTTTTGTTCAAAACCATGTAAAGTTTTTTCTGTAAAAAACCCGCTCGTTACTGAAGACCGACATCATAAGTCTCTTGAAATAGAACTATCTCTCTTATCTCCCCCCCCCCCCCCCCCCCTCTAAAACACAACAACATAGTCAAGAGAATGTTTTTAAGGCTGATTATGAGTCTATCCGTTCTGAGTTAAGTTCCATTGATTGGGTAACTGTGTTTTCTTCTTATAATGACATAAACATGATCACAAATGCTTTTTATAGTATTCTAAATTCCCTAATAGATAAATATGTGCCGATAACTACACGAATAAATCAAAAGTACCCACCGTGGTACACCAAACCTCTTATTAAACTCGGAAAGGAAAAATGTAAATTTCACAAAAAATGGAAGGTCTATCAGAATTTAAGTGATTATCGAACTTCCTCCATCTTAAGAAAGCGATTTCGAAAGATGGAGCGAGACTGTTATGAATATTACATAAATGTATCTGAAGATAATATCATTAAGAACCCTAAATATTTTTGGACTTTTGTAAAATCAAAGCAATCTAACAACGACATCCCTAATACAATAACGTATAGGGGTAACAGTCTTTGTGAAGGAAGTCAGATTTGTAACGCTTTCAATGACTATTTTCACTCGGTTTTTATTTCTTCTAATAATATCACCCTTGATCATTCCTCCGGCTCGGTTGCTGATATTGACTCCATAAAAATCGACGAAATATGTGTTCTCAGTGAACTTAAAAAACTTAATACATACACAAGTGCCGGGAGCGATGGTATCCACCCACTATTTATTAAACAATGTGCAAATGAAATTTTGGTGCCTTTGCTATATATTTACCGCTTCTCTCTGCTAAGTGGCAATTTTCCGTCGGTATGGAAGAAAGCTCTAATCACCCCTATACCAAAAACTTCTCAAAGTAATGATGTAACACAATATCGCCCTATTTCGAAACTATGCACTTTTGGTAAAATCATTGAGAAAATTGTTACAACTCAAATATCTAGTGCTGTAAAACAGGAACTATCTGAAAATCAGCATGGATTCGTAAAGGCTCGTAGTGTTGACTCAAATATGGTTGTTTTCTCTGATTATCTTCTTAATGCCATGGACAGTAACCTACAAGTGGATGTCGTGTACACCGACTTCTCCAAAGCGTTCGATAAAATTAACCACGATTTGCTTTTGGTAAAGCTTATGAGGGCCGGTGTACACGGCAACCTATTATGATGGATAGAATCCTACATACGGAATAGAAGTCAGGCAGTATGTCTGAAGGGGTATTGTTCTAGGTTCTTGCACATCCCTTCAGGGGTTCCACAAGGCTCACACTTAGGACCCTTGCTGTTCACGCTGTATATAAATGATTTAGGTAAGATCATTGGTAACTCTGATCACTTACTCTATGCTGACGACACTAAGTTGTTCAGAAAAGTTTCCAGTATTGAAGACAGCATGGGTATCCAACGCGATCTCAACTCATTATTAGATTACTGTAATACCAACCAACTCTTTCTTAATGTTGAGAAGTATTTTGTTATAACTTACACTCGAAAAAAGAAACCTATTATGTTTACTATACAATAAATAATTTAAAACTTGTAAGTGTTAACAGTATTCGTGATCTTGGTGTTATGATGGATAGCAAGGTTTCATTTAATCCACACATAGACAATATACTAAACAGAGCCTTCAAAAACCTTGGATTTATCACAAGAATCAGTAAACCCCTTAAAAAAATAAGTACTCTTAAACTTCTATATAATTCGTTTGTTAGGTCTATATTAGAGTTTGCCAGTGTAGTATGGAACCCTTCTTATCAGATTCATATTAATCGTATTGAAAAAGTACAAAAGAAGTTTGTTAAACTGTTAAACTAATGGTAGTTTAGATTCATATGAAAATTCACTAAATTATTATAACTTAACATCGTTATTAAACCGCCGTAAACTCATTGATATGTCCTTTCTATTCAAAATCTTAAACAACTTAATCGATTCGCCAACACTTTTATCTAAAAATAATTTTGTAACAAGAATACGCATGCCCATTCGCACTACGCGAAATAAAAATAATGTTGCACTTGTACCACCTAACTTAAAGAACAATTACACTCGAAATAGCTTCATACCTCGTACAATCACCACTTATAGCAAAGAATTTTCTGACGTGGATTTATTTAATAATAACCTAATATCTTTCAAGAGAACTGTTTCAAAAACATGCAATAATAAGTGATAAACTTTTTATGTAAAATAATATTTAAGCCTAAAAATTAACTTTTGTAAAAATATTGTGATGCTGCTTCAACTTAAAGTGTTTATTTTGTAGTTTCAAGTCCAAATACATTGTTAATATGAATACACCTTTTCAGATTGATGCAATCTGATTCCAATTGCTGCTGTACTATTAATGCGTCTCTTTAGCTCATTTATGTTTAATATAAGTTGAAATGTACTTTCGGCACTGTAAGGTCTATAATAGATTGTAAGTTTATTTTGATATTTTTTTTTCTTTTGTATGTATGACTGTTTGTTGCCATAATAAAGATAAATAAAAAAATAAAATAAAGATGCTGTGGCATCGCTGAGCTCACTGATTGTTGATCAATTAGATGAGAAAAAAAAAGTCTTTGGCAGTATTCATAGATCTAAAAAAGGCGTTCGACACCGTATCTGTCCCCATTCTTGTCCAGAAACTTGAACGGATCGGCATCCGAGGTATACCTCTCGAACTGCTTAAGGACTATCTCAAAGATAGAAAGCAACAGGTTAAAATAGGGCAAAGTGTTAGTCTTTCTGCAGATGTTCTATATGGAGTACCAAAGGGCAGTGTTTTGGGACCTACATTGTTTTTGGTCTACATTAATGACCTCTGCAATATGAATATAGATAATGGAAGAGTATTTTCCTATGCTGATGACACAGCCCTAGTATTTTCTGGCCCATCATGGAAGGAGGTTCAGGTAGCAGCTGAGCTAGGACTAGCTAGGGTAGCAAACTGGCTTAAAACAAATCTTCTGTCATTGAACACATCAAAAACCCAATATATATGTTTCTCGACTTATAATAACTCGCAGCCAGAAAGAGACTTTAACATTAAAATACATGTGTGTGACAATCGTGTGGATGACCATTGCAGATGTCTCAGCATTGACAAAGTAGATAGTACAAAATACCTTGGCGTTGTGATAGATCAGCGCTTGTCATGGTCTGCTCACATTGACCTGGTAGGTAATAGGATCAGAAAACTTACTTAGATTTTCAAAACCCTGAGGCATGTAGCTTCTGTTAGTCTTCTGATTAGAATATATGTTACTCTAGCTCAATCTATTATTACATATTGCATTCCAATATAGGGCGGTGCATTTAAGACGAAATTTATAGATATAGAAAGATCCCAAAGACATTTAATAAAAGTAATGTTCTTTAAACCATATAGATTTCCGACTGATAAATTATATAAAATGAGTAACCTACTAACAGTGAGAAAATTGTATATCCTGTTTACTATTTTGCGATTACACAAAAGGCTAAGTTATGATACCGCTATTTTAGAAAGAAGAAGGCACCATAGAGTTGCACCTGTCCGTCTAAACTTTACCACTTTTGCAAAGAAGCAGTATAGTAATCAATCAGCACATCTATATAATCAAGTTAACAAACTGCTATGCATATACACAAAGACCTTTTATGAAACAAAAAAAATAATTACTACATGGATTAAAACAATAAACTATGAAGAAACAGAAAAGCTGTTGGACTATACTAACTAATCTTCTATTCTACATGCAGATTTTACTCATAGGTACCTTTACACACACACTCACACACACACACACATACACACCCTTACACACCCTCACACACACACCCACTTCACATAATCTGTACTTAATTAAGTTTATTTCTGAAACTGAATTATTTCAATGTATACTCTGTTATGGAGAGCGAGACCTTCTGGCACAAGTATTTTATACTTAATAGGAGGTCTCTACCTTGTATTAGTTATAAGTAAAAAGTTTTTGAAATAAACAATTTTGAATTTTGAATTTTGAATTTTGAATTTGAATTTGAATACATTTCAACAACGATGATTTTTGTGGAACAACCAAGAAACGCAAATTGTCCAAAGAAGCATTTCCAAACATGCGCGGTCCCTTTGAATGGATTTGGTGGCGCGCCTTTGACTTTGTCAATCCATCACTATAATGCGCACGTGACGTCAGAGTAGGTAGTAAAAAAATTACACGCTACGTTCTCATACATTTCACCGCGTTTGCGGTGTCTACTAGTATTAATGTCTGTGGGTTATACATACCTATTATTAATTGCATTTAAGCTTTTTGTAAATATGGATTTAATTATATTGATCTTTTTGTACTTTTTTTTGTGGCTGATTTGTAAAACGATTTTGATTGCTTTTTTCTGTTGTTTTATTTAAGTTTCGTAAGTAACAAAATCATTCACATTACATTTCCATCTGTGTCGGTTTATGTTATCATCGTGATCAGAATTGATAACATGTGTAATATTGATCATTGAAATACATTTTTTGCATAAAATATATTATTTATTTTATATTTTCAAACTGAAATATTTCAAAAAGTAGGTATATCATTTACGAAGTCGAAGAGAAAGTTTAATGGCCCTATAAAATAATGAATACTTATCACTGATTTTCCATATGACATTAATTCTGACAAATTGATTCTTATTAGCAACACTATGGAATTAGGTAAAAAATCAAGTGATGTTTTATTTTTAAATCTGCGGGTTTGATTCCCGGCAAGAAAAAACATTTTTCAAAAAAATAAATATGCACATCATGGTTCCTAACTACAAAAAATTCTAATCACGAATGTAAGAATCTTCAGATGGACGAAGAATATTTATCTTGATGATTTTGATTTATGTGCAATTAGGCATAACATACATGAAGTTTATGCTGTCCGAAAAGTAATAACGAGTTTAAAATGGCTGCTCTTAAAGAATCCATAAATTTGGTTAGTGGCAGAGAATTTCTTCGTTTACTCCTATTCAAATTAGGTTGTGAATATAAAAAAAAATGATATCGAAGGACAGTACTTATGTAGCGACACGATATAGTGGCATGGAGAGACAGGTACATGTGTAACGGCATTAACGGCTAAGGTCGAGCCACCGCTATCAGTAGCTATGATCGTCTATTCTACCTACCCCAAAAGGAGATGTCCCGATTCAGCTTTAAAATTTGTAAGTTGAGAATGATAAGACTGAATTTCTCGTTCGTTGAGAAGTTCGTTAGGCGTACAATAGTCGAGCGGAAGATTGGTTCAGGAATTTAAAGTTTCAAGTTAGACAGAGAAAGCATATATGTCCGCAAGCCGGTAATTCGCATCAGCTAGCGGTGTATTGCGCCAGATCGATCGTTGTTGTATTTGTGTGATAGTACCATTTATTTTTTTGTATATATGGGCGCTTGGAACTTCTTTTAGTGGTCGACCACGATTTGTAATATTTGTTTGGGATATCGTATAGATATCCGTCGTAGTTTTACGACGTGAGTACTCAATGATATTTCATGTGCTCGCTAGAAGCGGCTTGTGGTGGTTCCAATTATATATTTGGTTCACGGCAATAACGATCCGAAAAGACCGGTTTACACAATTGCGATTTGATTTTCCGAAATGGGTTTGAACTAGCGGTTACCTCAAAAGGTCCGTAACTTTTTGAAACCTTCAACTCTGCGCAATTTGAGCTGGATGTTATCGAAACGTAGTCATTAGCGCTTTAGGAGATCTAACCCACACCATAGCGAAATGCATACTTCGGTAAATTCCGATCTATGAATTCCACTAGCCTCAGCACGTCCTCGACTGAGCCTAATCATATATATTTGACTCAGCCTACATATTAGACCTCCAGCGAAATTTACATTTAATTTAAAGATGCAACTTGAATCCAACCTGACCCAAGGCAAAGCAAAACAACCTACCCGGTCCTAAACAATGAACTTTAGACTGTAATTTGATCTCTTCGCGCGTCCCCGACATCACTCAAATGTCAAAATATCAACAGGATAGGTTATCTGTGTTGACACCGGTTTAACTTTGTTCTGAATTTGTTATTTCCATCCGCGGAACCTCATCGATCAAACAGTCTCCCTATGCCCTGCCAACCTAGGTTTAGCCGCAACTAAATTCCTGTCTAGCCTAGTCTAAAATCCTAGTGTTATACCACGTCCATTATCGACACCACTCGAAAATGGTTGAGTTTGATTTGAATGTGCTTGTATTTTTAATGACTGTGTGTGTGGGAATTTCAAAGCTCGCTACTCGAAAGGAATGAGGAGAGGATTAGCCCGCGAATATCCTAAGAGCCAATCCAGGAACCCTATGGTGAAGGAAAAAGGAATTTAGGGTCGCTCCAAGCCCAGACTCAGACTCAGATCAGTTACCTACAAGTTCTTATCTAACGACCCAAGGATAGTTTTGGAATTTGGGGTAGGTTGATATAAAGGACAGGAACCGAGGTATATCTCGGCGCTTCAGACACTCACGAAAAACCACTGTAACTTCGCAATCACAATTCGTCTAGTTCAGACGCGTAAGACGGCAGACCAAAACTGTTTAGAATTTGAAAGACGACTGTCACAGTAGCTAGACGCTGAGACTGAATGCTTTCCCTTCCCCCGCAATCGTATTTATACACCCCACATGTCTGAAAAAAAAATGGCGTCCTTTGCGAACACGCTCTGCCCAAGCGAAGCTTCTTATCACTAACTACACAGGGTCTAATTTCAACCATGCCATGCAGATCCGCCGTTCTACAAACTGTGTGTACGCATATTCACTATGATCAACCGTAGGTTATCACTCAAGTCATTCGGTATGGCCGATACACAAAATCTGTTGATCGCTGACCATAAAAGCTTGTTGCGATTAATTAAGCCTTCCCGACCGCTAGCGCGCTAGACAAAGACCACTAGAATGCTATTCACACTAGTCGTGTCAAACTCGCCATCTCATACCAAACAAACGCAATTGTATATTTGCGATCAACATAATAGCTTTCTCCGTATCGTTCCATAATAACCTTCCATTATTTAGTTATTCATAATTTATTTCGCGCGCAGCCAAATCGGCTCTGATCCCTACACATCTCGCAGGAATGCGACAAAAAAAACTTGACCTGAACTCTGTTCCTGGAACCAAACCACGCGTCGGCTTATTGCTTTTTGCTACCTTACCCTGAGCTACTCAAAACCCCAAACGTTATATGAACCGATTCTAGTATTCAAAACAGCGCGGCGATGAGCTAGCCCTCTGTCACGCAAAATGAAGTATCAAATGTACTGACTCTCGTGTACCATTACACATAATGTACATGAAACATGGTATATGAAGTCAAAGATGTAAGGGAGAGTGGTATGACTGTTCTATACCTTGATGAAAGTTATATTCATACTTCGCTCAATCATGCAAAATGTTGGCAAAGCAAAAATGAGATATCTAAATCTGTAGCTACAGGAAAAAGATAAATCATTTTTCAATGTGGTAGCAAGACTGGGTTCGTCCTGAATGATTTGATGCTCTGGTAATTTATAACGACAAAGAAAAAATGCTGATTTCCATGATGCCATGAATAAAGTTAATTAAAAAAATGGGTATTGATTGATTGTTATCCAATCTAAATGAACCCAGCTGCTGAATTGATATCTAGCATTGTTCATGACTAATCATTTTAGCCAAATTAACAAACCTCCAAGCTCAGTCCATAGAAAAAATTAAATTGCACAATGGCTTACATCAAATAACAAACCCCTAACCCTACCAAAGTCACCAAAAGTATGTTGTTGTTTTTGGTAAAATAAAATAAACCTGACCCAGTATACGAGATTGATAATTTAGTAAAGGATATCATTGTGACCTGAATCTGATAGAAATGATATGGGGCATAGTAAAAGAAGAGGTTGCCACAAAGAATGTTGGTATAGATAATATCACGTTCCTAAGGCTTGCACAAAACTTTTTGAGGATATAACTGCTAATACATGGAATAATTGCTGTGAGCATACAAAAAACTAGAAGAGGAATGTAGATGCAGGGGACTGGTAATTGATAGATAAATTGAACAACTTATTATAAATGTTGGCGGCAGTGATAGTGAAACATCCAGTCTTACAACTGACAATGAGTCTGATATGTCTAGAAGTACACCAGTACAATCTGATCATGAAGGTCATGAAATGTCATATGAATCTGTTGAATATTTAGGTTCTGACTTTGATAACTAATGAAAAAAAAATACATAATCATACTGTTTTTATTTTCTATATTTTAACCCGACTTACTTTAGTGGAAGATTATTTCATAATAATAAAAAATAATAGTATTGATTGTGACTTCCATAATGAGAGGCGTTTATAATAATAATAGTTATAATCGTTTATTGTCAGGTGTATACCAATAAAAAAAACACATGTAATTATACAAAAAATAAATAAATAATGCAAAAGCAAACTACAATATAGAAATAATACAATAGCAATTTTGTCAACATAATAATGAAATAATAATACCTATAAAATAATAAAACTATGTTACTTCCTATTCCCAGAGTGGTGCACAGTGTTTCTATATTGGAAAAAAGGCCCGCTGGTGCTCTCCGTAATACAGTTACTCGTACACTCCGAGTCCCGCAGCCGGTCCCAGAATGACACGATACGCGATCTGATAATGGCTTAGAAGTCTGGAACCCTGGCGTCCGAAAACATTGCCGAGGCACTACGAAATCTCAGATGTCGCAGAAGAATACGAATTGCGTCGTGTTTGGTGTAATCTATCCAAAGCTGGCTGGCATAAAAGCTCTGGCAGAACGCCTTAAAAAGAGTATTTTTACTTCATCTTCATCTTCGCGCAATCATATTGCAGCAGATGTACAGTGCCCGACGTTCCCGCACAATATCGTTATCGTCACGCAGGTCTCCAGTAAGGATATGATCAAGGTATTTGCACTGCTGTACTAGGCGCACCGGCGAGCCGTCTAACAACAGGGAAGGAATCCGTTGGTCCCAGCGTTTGGCTCGCCGGAAGCCGCCGGCGCCTTGCGCCCGGCAACGAGCCACGCCCCCGCCGCACCGTCGCCGACGTCAGCACCGTTAGTGCTGGCGGCCGGCAGCGGCAGTGGCGGTGGCTCCACTTTGAAATGTCGAGCAAAAAGTTCTGCAATGTAAAGACATTTGGTTTCTTGACAATTTTCTACACTCACAGGTACACTAGACTTATACACTGGACAGCAAATAAACCGGGCCACCCGCCGCCTTGGCACTCTAATCCGATTTCCTCAAAAAGTATGAAATTTACATCAATCAAAGTTATACCAACAGAGAGAACATTTCATGACGATTAAAATGAATGGAAATAAATTGGGGTTTTTCAATTGAATAAGGGAGTTTTTAAGAATTTAACAAAGACAAGTTGTTTTCCACCGAGTTATTCTTTATTAATTACCGAGTTCAAAACATTAAATACCGGTCAAGTGCGAGTCTAAATCGCGCACAAAGGGTTCCGTACCACCGTTCAATGGAAGCGATGGTGTTGAGTGAATAGTTTGGATTTTACACAGCAAAATATCGTTTACAAAGTTATTGGTGCGGTTACTTTTACACTCCATGTACGTAACCAGGTGCATCCATAAGTTTGTATGTAGTATTGTTGTATGGGAGCCCCCTTAAATATTTATTTTATCCTATTTTTTAGTATTTGTTGTTATAGCGGCAACATAAATACATAATCTGTGAAAATTTCAACTCTCTAGCTAGCTAGGTTCTTGAGATACAGCCTGGTGACAGACGGACGGACGGACGGACGGACAGCGAAGTCTTAGTAATAGGGTTCCGTTTTTACCCTTTAGGTACGGAACCCTAAAAACAACCGAAAACAAAGAGAAAATTGCAAAAGAGTTTTTGGTTAGTATTCAGTGTTACCTCCCCTTGCTCGGATAACTGAAAGCATCCTCCTATTCATAGACCTCACGAGTGTGACGATGATATCTTGAGGAATTGCATTCCACGCCTCTTCAATTGCGATTCTAAGCTCTGGAAGCCTCATTGGAGCAGGTACTCGAGCTTAAACCCGACATTTCAGCTCATCCCATTAATTTATAAATTAAGCTCTATCGGATTTAAGTCCGGGTTTCGAGCTGGCCAGTCCATCTTAGGAATGCCGACATCACTAAGATACTGGGTCACCACATGAGCAGCATGAGAGCGTGCATTATCTTGCATTAACTGCGTATCCTGCCCGAAAAATCCTGCGTGCGGTACCACATGTTCTGCGAGGATTTCAGTGATGTAGCGATGAGAAATCAATCCACGTGCACGGGCAGTCGTTTCGATGAAAACTAACGCTGTTCGTGCTGTTAAGGAGATGCCAACCCAGACCATTACAGATCCTCCTCCATAAGCAACAATTTCCTCGATGCAACACTGAGAATTGCGTTCTCCAGGACGACAATATACTCTCTGCCGTCGATCACATCCATGAAGACTCACTCTGGACTTATCAGTGAAGAGTACATTACTCCACTGCTCTAACGTCCAATCCCTATGCTCTCGAGAAATCTGAAGTCGAGTTCGACGATGGGCTACCGGTAATGGTGGACCTGTTGCAGCTCTTCTTGGAGTCAGGTTACGTTCAACAAGTGTCCTTCTGACTGTATCCGAACTTATGACCACTTGGCGTTCGTCACTCAGACTTAGTTGGACTTGAACTGCATTGAGACGGCGATTCCGAAGAACGGCCAAATAAATATAACGAACATCTGCGACTGATGTAGCCCTAGGTCTGCCCGTACCAGGACGGCGAACGAATGCTCCAGTTTCTAAGTATCGTCTGTAAGCTCGTTGCACCGAGGAGCGACCGATTTGAAGTCTTCGAGTGACCTCACGTTGCCCTAAGCCTGCTTGAAAAAGCGCTACAGCTTGAGCTGGTTTCTGAGGTGTCGTATCCATTATTAACCGCGAATAGTAGTGAAAATTCACACGTCTGAGCAAAAACAAACTGACAACTGACACAAATAAAAAAAGGTAAGAACTGTCCGGCTACCCTAATATTTTCATGGTAAAAGAAAAAAATGTAAGCGTGAACTCCAGTCAAAACAGAGCGAAATTTTAATTTGTTGCTTCATTACAACGTTAATAAACGACATTTTAAAGTTAAATTTATATTGAATGTTATCGTCATTAAACGCTCTTACTGTAAGTATAACTTTGCTAGTTGTGAGCTTAATACTTTTAGAGAAAATCGCATAATAGTTCGAAAGTGGCGGGTGGCCCGGTTTATTTGCTGTCCAGTTTAGTTCATTTTCTTTGTGGCATTCCAAAATTTAGAAAAGTTTTTAGACTTTCTGCTAAGAATATATCGAAGAAAATATAAAGTTATATATAAATATAACTTAATATTTTCTTCATTTTCCTGGCACCACCTTAGTTTATTCTTAAATACCTTACGAGTTTTACACATATAGTAGGTATCTCCCATTTTAGGTCTACCACAATCTATCCAAATTCGGTACCAGTATCTTGCCTTTTGATGACTGCTCTGCACATGATCGTTCCACTACAAAACCTGCCTAGCCTTTTTTCGAGAACCACTCTGGGAAACAGACGAAGAGATTGGCAGCATTTTGTAAAATTGTAGTTGTTCTCATATAAAATTCGTCAATTCGATATAAGTGCTGTTTATAAATAAAAATATCAAAGTCTATACAGTCAGTCTTATAAGTAGCAATCTCTAAGTTCATATCACAGTCATTATATATTTCAGTCTGTTCGTCCCTACGAACGCCCCACTTTACATTTTTAATTATCTTACTGTCTAAACAGTCTCTACGTTTTGATCCGATATTTCCCTGTAGTACACATTCCGTTCCGAACAAAATGACAACATCTCCGCACCGAAGCTCCTACCCGGGTCCGCATTGAAGTGCTACGCCACTGTCATCTATTATAAGGTACAGCCGCGTTAGGGTGTCCGTAGATTCAGGCAGATTATCCGTACACTGACTCGGCATGTATACGTTCACAATAAGAAATTGATGTTGGCCTAATGTAATTCGAACTGCCGTCAGTCTATCACTTTCGCCAAAGTAACGCAACGCCACCATACGGACGCCCGCGCAGTACAGTTAATATACGAGTGCTTCATAATAACAACACACGAGTATTTTAATGCCAAATTATGTACATACACTGCTTTCTATCTACATATCATAAGCTCTCTATGATTTTTGATTTATAGTTATATTTAAAATGTAACTTCTAATAAGTCCGATTTTAAAATAAGTTCGACAATTCGCATGGATATACTATACTTAGTATTGCTATATATATAAGCGGTTTATGTGACTGATACATAATTAAGGGCATTAAAACCCGAGGCGAGTTTCATAATAATATCACTCGAGAGTTTTAATGCCTAATTATGTACAGTTACATAAACTAGTTTATCTACACACATATCATAAGCTCTCTTTGATGCGTTCAGGAACCGCATGTTCGACCGGCACTGTGGCATTGATCATTGCTCTGCAGTTGTTTAGCTTGTTCAGTAGTGCCAACTTCACAGAAAAACTAGGGGCGGCACGCAGGTGGGCGTAGGCGTTCGAAATTTGAACGTCATAATTTGACAAATTTTGGTACATTATGGTCATAACGTAATGTAATGTAATATTCAGATAAGAAATGAGTTTTTACCAAGAAGTTTATCATTATGATTGTCGTAACGTGTGGGTTTTGGACGCAGTAAAGAGGGTTTATGATACGCGTGTAGATGAAGTTATTTAGCGCCCACAGACCAGGTTTTTTATGTTCCTGGTTTGGCTTTAATTATGTTATTGATTTATGTATGTTTTTCTATCCGATTAAAATTATTTAATTTATTTGTATTGTTATAAAACCTATACATACAGGCTCCTACATTACTTCTGTTCCCACACTAGGATTCCTTGTGTCGTGGGAACCAGATAAAGCGGCGTCACACACATTTAAACATCCAAGACCTGGGGATTTTCTTTTTCTTCAAACCCAGCCGGGGATCTAACCTGGGGCCTGTCGCATGGTAGGCAGTTTTAGTATTTGTAATTTCAACTATGGCAGGCTGCATTCAAAAAAGGTCGAAGCCTTTTGCCCCCACAAGGGGAAAAGGGGGTAAGAGTAAGAAAATCAAAACTACTTTCAATATGAAGTTTCAAGTCAGTTAGAAGGTAAAGTGAAGACGTCTTAGACGATTAAGACAATTAATTGCTACGACTGATTGAGTATTTAAAGAGGGGGGGGGTTAAACTTTGTTTGAATATACCACAACTTTGCGCGAGCGAGGCGCGGGCAGTGGCAAGTAGCTACCTAACTGCAGTCGAACCTGTTAAGTGGAACCTGGAAACCTGAGAAACCTTAATAACTGCGTTACTATGCGTTCCCGATATCTCTCTTAATTTGGACTGTTCAGCTCAATATCCTGTGTAACTGAGATTGTTTTACAGATTTGGTATCGTGAAAGTAGTCAAACTTTTCTTCTCTTTTCAGACCTCTGTAACTGGGACCACTTAGCATATTGAACTCCTGTAATTAAGTCAATGTAGTAAATAGAAGTCTTTTAATTAGAATTAAGGATATCCCAACCTCCATTACTGAAGCCTCTGTAAATGGGGATTTACTTTTCATTTAAATCTCGTTATTTGGAAATTTGATAAACGGGCAACATATTGTTACGCCGGTAGGTTAGGTCAAAAACTTTGAACGTCAATTTCAGTGCTTTAGAGGCGTTTTCAGCAGGCTGAAAAGTCATTTCAGGCCGTTTCAGAAGTTACTCTATCACATATCTAAAGATCGAAATTTCACCCAAGTTGCCGTCGTTTTCAGGCGCCTGAAACATGTTTTCAGTCCGTTTCAGGGCACCCTCTATCAGATGACGCCATAACCTGAAAACCCGTTTTCAGGCGTTTTCAGGACCCCTTATGGGCCTCTGAAGCACAAATCGTTATATGGCAAAATATCCGGTAGGAGTGACAGAGATAGCACTACTAGAAAGAGATAGCTATACTCGGAACATTCGAGAAGGGAGTGACAGAGAGAGTGCATCATTAGAGAGAGACATATATGGTCTCGAATGTTCTCGGCCCGCACGCTGGTCCTTACTAGAATATTCGCGATATGTGTGGACAATGTGTCCAGAGCGGCTCCGCGGGATATAAAAGGCGCCGACGGCCGGCGCGAGTTTAGTTACATTTTAACTCCGCCGCCCGCCACCCGCCGCACCCCCCGCTGTGCCCGCTAGTGCGCCCCCTGCCGCGTCGCCTACCGCAGGCGCCCCGCCGCCACCCGGTGCCCCCGCTACGGGCGTGGCCGTCACGAAACCGCCCTCCAAGCCGCGCTACCCGCCTATAGTGGTGGAGACCCTCCCGAACTGGGTCCACCACTTCCGCGAAATCCAGCAGCGGCTGAAGAGGGCCCCGAACGCGCGCCCCTACCAAAAGGGTGTGCGATTTTCGCCTGCAGATGACGAGGAATACCGGTGCGTCCAGTCGTACCTCTCGACGTTGGAGAAGACC
Organism: Argyresthia goedartella; assembly: GCA_949825045.1. Taxonomy (NCBI): domain Eukaryota; kingdom Metazoa; phylum Arthropoda; class Insecta; order Lepidoptera; family Argyresthiidae; genus Argyresthia; species Argyresthia goedartella. Next base: position 17,014,915 of record OX463823.1, read on the forward strand.
ACAGGGGTGCACTGGTACTCCTACTCGCTTCCCGCCGAAAGGAGCCTGAAGATTGCCATCCGGGGGCTGCCGGCAAACACTGAGCCCGCGGAGATCACTTCCGCGCTGGCAGAGCGCGGCTACGAGGCCAGCTTTGTCAAACAGATTCGGGCACGGAAGGGCAGACCGGGCTGCATTTTCCACGCGCAGCTGAAGAAGACGCCGGGTATAACAGCCAGTCTGTACGATACAGACGAGCTACTTTTTATGCCCGGCGTGAAGATCGAGGCGTGGCGCGGGAAGAAAGGACCAGCTCAATGCCACCGATGCCAGAAGTTTAGGCATAGCAGCCACAACTGCCACCGCCCCCAGGCCTGCGTGCGTTGCGGAGGACCGCACCCCGCCGCGGACTGCGACCGGCCTAGAGAGATGCCGCCGACGTGTGCCAACTGCGGAGGCCCGCACACGGCAAACAACACGTCGTGCCCTGTATTCCGGCAAGAGAGCCGAAACAAGAAGGCCGGTCCAGCGGCCCGCACCGGTGGCCCCAAGACGCAGCCGCCCCCCCCCAAACCCCCAACTGTGCAGGAGTCGGCGCCCTCATCACTCATGGCGGAGGCCAACCCGGCCACCGCGCCAGGCGCGCCCCTACCCAAGCGCAAACGGAAGCGGGGGGGAAAGAAGAACGAAGTGCCGAGAGCGGCTGAGGAGAAAGGAGCCGCAGCACCACCACCTCCACCAGAGAACGAACCGCCGAGGGATCTTGTCGCAGCACTCATCAAAGCACTCCAAGATCCCGCAGTCCTAAGGAGTATCGCCGAACATCTGCCCTGATGGCTGACTCCTTAAGGATTGTGCACTGGAACGCCCAGTCACTCAAAGGAAAGAAGCAGCTGCTGAAAACCTTCCTGCGAGAGTACCGAGTCGACGTCATGCTGGTTAGCGAAACCCACCTCACCATGAAGATGAAGCTCACCCTCCCCGGCTACACAACCTACCGCAAGGACGAGCGATCCCCGCAGGGGATTGCCTACAGAGGTCTGGCTATCCTGGTTAAAAGGAGTATCGTCCACCAACCCATCGACTTCGACGAGCACACTACAATCTACGTCCTTGGCGTCGAAGTACAGGTCGCCGGCAACGTTGTGCGACTCTATGCCGCCTATCACCCCCCCGGTGAGAGACTCAATCCCAGGGAGCTCCGGGGACTGCTGGAGTCGCCGCAACCGACTCTCATCGCCGGAGACCTCAACGCCAAGCACCCACACTGGAACTCCTCGAAAGTGTGCGCCGCCGGACGCGCACTCCTCGCCGACTCCGTGAGCCACGACTACGATGTCATCGGACCCTACGAGCCGACTCACTACAACCCGGACGGCTCTGGGGACATCATCGACATCGTAGTCTACAAAGGAATCCGGACCCAGCCAAGCCAGGAAGTCCTGCCAGACCTTCCCTCGGATCACAGACCCATTCTCCTCGTCCTTGCGGATTTGCCAACAAGAGTCTCGCCACCAGCGCCCCGTCGACGGTACAACTGGGCCTCCTTCTCGGCCGCACTCGCCGAAAACCCCACCACCCGGACAGCCACACAGCCAGAAGACGTCGAAGCACTGACTTCAGAGTTGACTAGCAAGATCCAGGACGCGCTCGACACATCCTCGCACACCGTCTCTAGCCGGAGGAAACCCCAACCCCTCCCGGCGAAGATTCAGGCACTGATCTGCGAACAGCGCCGTCTCCGGAAGCTATGGCAACAAACCCGGTGCCCAACTCTGAAGTCCCGCCTCAACGCCATGACGGCCACCACCAAAAGATGCCTTGCCGACCACGCCGAAGAATCTTGGGAACGCCACATCGAGTCCGTAGGCGATCACGTCCCCTCCGTGCATCGCTTATGCCGGCAGCTGTCGGCCACCCCGGCTCCTGTTCGACCGCTGCTGGGCAGCGACGGCTTCCCGAGATTCAGAGCAAAAGACCGAGCTGAAATTTTCGCCGAATGCCTGGAGAGGCAGTTCAAGCCGAACCCCACCGACGACGCCGAACACGTAGCAGCAGTGGAGGAACACCTGCGGCACTACTTCGCGATGCCGATAGCTCCTGAAGAGGACCCCATCTTCTTCTCGCCCGGCCAAGTCCTGCGATCGATCAGGCGCACCAAGCCCAGGAAAGCCCCGGGCGCAGACCAAATCACCAACATGGCGCTGCGCAACTTGCCGCTACCGACTGTGGCGGCTATGACGCGCCTGTTTAACGGCATCATGCGCACGGGGCACTTCCCTACTACATGGAAGGAAGGCCTGGTCATAATGCTCCCCAAGCCGGGCAAGAATGTCAAGAAGCCCGAGAGCTATCGGCCCATCACCCTCCTGAGCACCATGTCAAAGGTGTTCGAGAAGCTGCTGCTAGGAAGTCTGCTGCCACATATCCAAACTCGCCCGGAACAGTTCGGCTTCAGGCCAGAGCATTCGACGACGCTCCAGCTCACCAGGGTACTGAACGACATGACGGTCTGTCGGAATAAGAAAGAATACACCGTCGCAGTACTCCTGGACATGGAGAAGGCGTTCGACAGAGTATGGCACGAGGGGTTGCTGTACAAGCTGTCGACGTCCCCAGCTCCACGACGAATCACCCGCGTCGTGGCCTCGTTCCTACGGAGTCGCCACTACAGAGTGGTGGTGGAAGACGCCGTGTCAGAAGCCCGCCCCATCGAAGCCGGCGTCCCACAAGGTTCCTGTCTTTCACCCGCCTGCTACTCCCGATACACGGATGACATCCCAGTTGGCCCTGGTGTACAGCTGGCCCTCTTCGCTGACGACGCAGCATACTATGCGTCGTCCTACAAAGCACCCCACGCCGCCGTCAAAATGCAACGCACGCTGGACACCCTGCCTAAATGGCTGGCCAAATGGAGGCTCTCCGTCAACGTCGGGAAGACGCAGGCGATGATCACCGGCCAGAGCAACCTGCCACCACCACTCCAACTCCAAGGGAAGGACATTGGGTGGCTGCACCAAGTGAAGTATCTGGGGGTCACCATAGACCGCCGGCTCACGATGAAGACCCACGTCGACAACGTCGTAAACCAGGTCCGGGCTGCACGGGCAAAACTTCGTCCACTCCTGGACTCCGGCCTCCCCCTGCGGTCGAAGCTCGGGATCTATAAAACGTACATCAGGCCCCGCCTCACGTATGCCTCGCCGGCATGGTACGCCCTCTGCTCGGAGTCCAACAAGAAGAGACTCCGGGCCCAAGAAAACCTCTCCTTGCGTACCATCGTCGGCGCGCCTCGCTACATGAGAAACGCAACGATCGCAAGGGACCTAGGATTGGAGACACTGGACAAGTTCGTCCAGAGGCTGGCAACGAACATGTTCGCACGAGCGGACGGCTCTCAACACCCGCTCGTGCGAGACCTGGCGCCATACCACGCGCGCCCGCCTGACCGTCGCCGCCTACCCCGAGACCTGGTTGCCGAGCCGGCAGCACCCCTGGATTGAGGCCACACAACCCGAAGAAGAACACCTCAGCCACCCAATGACCTGGCCGTAGTCACGGCCAGCGGAAGACTCCGCGGAAGGGGGCCATTGCCCCGGGACCGCAACCCCGCACCCTGGAAGGGGTGTGAGAAGATCACCAAGCAAGCGAGTTTAGTTACATTTTAACTGCGATCGAGTGCTAGTACGAGGATAATCGGAGAGAAAGACTCTTCGTGTGAATAGTGAGTGCATAATTAGTGAAATAGTGTGTGTATTTTAACTAGTGGATTTTAAGTACAGTTCGTGTGAATTGTAAGTGCGTAATTTGGGTAATAAAGTGAGTGTTTTATTTAGTGGATTAATTCGTGCTTTTCTATCAAATACGAACCCCACGCTCGTAACATTTGGTGTCAGAAGTGGGATAGAAAATGCCGTTAATGCCACGAGAAACCGAGCCAAAAGGAGTGACGACGCGAAGCCAAACGTCTGGGTCTGGAGACTCGACGCCTGGTACGTCGGAATCACCTGCTCCAGCTGCACAAGGAGTAGACCTCAACGTTATATTCGTCCTCCTAAAGGAACAAGCGAGAGAGCTAAAGGAACAGTCGCGAAAACAGGAGGAACGGGCCAGGAAACAGGAGGAACAGGCACGAATGCTTCGTGAGGTACATGAGTCCACGACCGAATGGAAGAGAGAGTTGTTCGAGGTCCAGGAAAAACTGGCCGATATGGATGAAAAACTGGAGAGTCGAGTCCATGATGTCGATAAAAAAATTGAGACCTGTGAGAGCCGTCTTCAAAAACTTGAGATCAAAGTGGCTAATGGTCCAAGTACCTATGTACCCGACGCATCGGTGTCCGGAGGCGGCAGGTTCAAAGTGCCCCCCTTTGACGGTTGCTCATCGTGGACTGCCTATAAGCTGCAGTTCGAGTCTGTTTCCCAGGCTAATGGTTGGAGTAAGGAGCAAGCCAGGACAGCACTGACGTTGGCGCTGCGCGACGAGGCTCTTACCATACTAGAGGCTCTGGGAAACGACCGGACTTACGACCGCCTTCTAGAAGCCTTGGAGGCACGATACGGTGACAGTCACCTGGAACACGTGTACCGAGCTCAGTTAAAGGACAGGACACAAGGACGTAACGAGTCCTTACAACAGTGGGCCCTGGAAATCGAGAAGTTGGTTAGGAAGGCCTATCAACGTACGTCAGCATCCTTTGTGGACAGTATGCTGGTGCAGGCCTTCATCGATGGGATCCGGGATCTGGAAGTGAGGGCAGCCGTGCGATTGGGACATCATGGCAGCCTAAAGGATACAGTAGCCCACGCTCTCGAGGTGGAAGCTGTACGACAGGATTCATCCAGGCCTTTCAGGGTGCGAGAAGTGTCGACTACGAAGCCAGTAGATTTCCGCCGCGAATTTGGGCCACGTTGCTATCATTGTGGAGAACGTGGTCACCTGCAGTCAGGCTGTCCAAAAAGGACTAGGAGGGACAGAGACCCCGCTCCAATGGCGAGGAAAATAGGCTCTGTGGAGTCAGAGCCCCAACAGGGAAACGAATAAAAGCCAGGACTATGGGACGAGTGCTGGCTGGCGGTAGAAATGTCCCAATTATGATCTCACAGGCAAACGACGGGAATAGTCTGGTTGTCAATGGAGAAATCTGTGGAATACCATGTCTCCTTACCATAGACACCGGAGCTTCTCGGACTGTGATCAGCTCTCGGCTACTGAGACACCTGACCAGAGATCATCTAGTCCGACCTAGGCATCTCCAGCTGCAAACTGCTACCGGCCATTACATTTCCGTCCAAGGAGAACGAGAGTTAGCAGTGAAAATAGGTGAAAAAGAATACTGGCATAAAATGATCGTTGCTAACATCGTCGACGACTGCATTATTGGATTGGATTTTATGAGGAGACATGACTGTAAAATCGACTTGAAGGTTGGAGTTCTAAAGTTTGGAGTTGATGAGATTCCTATACAAGGTGGAGTAAATGGAAATGTTTACTGTACCAGGAGAACCATTCTTCAACCAAGGTCACAGGTTTTAGTTCCAGTGAAATTGCCGAACTCCACAAGGCCGCAATCTCACCGCTGTGTGGTGGTAGAGAGGTTGGATGCTGATAAACCGTGGATAACAGCCCGTACAATGGTAACCACGGCATCTACAGCATTTGTAAGGATCCTTAATCCAAGCGACACGGAATGCGTCCTCAATAAAGGAACGCTGGTCGGATCATGCCAAGAAATTTCTTGGATAAGAGGCTGCCGGGAATCTGAGGTAAACGTGAAACCTGGGCATGTTAAGCCTTCAATGGATGTTGAAAAATTACTAAATGACTCCAGGGAGCACCTTACCGAGGAGGAATTCCTTAAGGCGCGTAGCTTACTGCTATTATATCGCAACGTCTTTTCTTCGCATGATGATGACATTGGAAGAACTGGAGTGGTTCAGCATGAGATCGACACTGGGGAAACTATGCCTATCCGACAGCGCCCTCGGAGAGTTCCAGTAGCTCGGGAGAAGGAGGTTGAGGGCATGATCGAGGAAATGCAAAGAAGCGGCATTATTGAACCTTCAACAAGCCCGTGGTGTTCTCCCGTAGTTTTGGTTAAGAAGAAGGACGGCACCATGAGATTCTGTATTGACTACCGTCGACTTAATGATGTAACCAAAAAGGACAGTTATCCACTTCCACGAATCGACGACACTTTAGACACATTGAACGGAATGAAATGGTTTTCAACGTTGGATCTGAAAAGTGGCTATTGGCAAGTCGAAATCAAGGACAAGGATAAGGAGAAAACGGCCTTCTCTACTGGCAAGGGACTCTGGCAGTTCAATGTTATGCCATTTGGACTGTGTAATGCACCAGCCACATTTGAGAGATTAATGGAACAAATATTAGCTGGACTTCTAGGAGAAACTTGCTTGGTCTATTTGGATGACATCATTATCGTTGGTAGAGACTTCAACGACCACTTGAATAAATTGGAGCAGGTGCTAGGCAAACTACGAGGGGTAAATCTGAAACTCAGTCCGAAGAAATGCTCGTTTTTCAAACGTAAAGTGAATTACTTAGGACACGTGATTTCGAAGGACGGCATCCAGACAGATCCTGAGAAGATTAGCGCCGTGAAGGATTGGCCGACGCCAAAAGACAAGACTGCAGTACGTGCCTTTTTGGGGCTTTGTTCATACTACAGACGTTTTGTGAAGAACTTCTCGGATATAGCAAAGCCTTTGTATCAACTAACGGAAGAAAAGCGATCATTTGACTGGAACGAACGATGTGAGTCAAGTTTCAACGAGCTTAAAGGAAGACTTTGTGAAACGCCAATATTGGGGTATCCAGACCCGGACGAGGATTTCATTGTGGATACAGATGCTAGTAACACTGGAATTGGAGGTGTCTTGTCGCAAAAGAAAGGAGATAACGAAGTTGTGATTGCATATTTCAGTAAGTCATTGTCAAAACCAGAGAGGAATTACTGTGTAACTCGGAGGGAATTGCTAGCAGTTGTCAAGACGTTACAGCATTTCAGCAAATACCTGCTGGGAAGAAAGTTTCGTATCAGAACTGACCATGCTGCTTTAAAGTGGTTGCTAGAATTTAAAAACCCCGAGGGACAAGTGGCGAGATGGATTGAACAACTGCAGGAGTATGATTTCATCATCGAACACCGTAGTGGGAAATCACATGGAAATGCTGACGCCCTATCACGTAGACCTTGTGCGGACGACTGTAAACATTGCTCAAGACAAGAAGGCAAGGAATATGTTCGAATGATAAGAACTGATACGGTTAGCGAAGAGTGGAGTGATGAAATCATGCAGCAAGCGCAACAAGAGGACCCTGACGTGAGACCCATTTTTGATTGGATTATTGCTGGCGCACCTAAACCAAGATGGTGTGATGTAGCTCCTATGAGTGCGGTAACAAAAAGCTACTGGGCACAATGGGATAGCTTGGTTATGCATAATGGCGTTCTATGTAGAAAATGGGAATCAACAAATGGGAAGGATGCTCACCTGCAAGTCGTTGTCCCAAAGAAAAGGGTGAAGGATGTTTTGAGAAGCTTTCACGATGGAACATCCGGTGGACACCTTGGAGTAAAAAGGACCCTAATGAAAATTCGGCAACGCTTTTATTGGATTCACTGCCGAGAAGATGTTGAAAATTGGTGTAAACGATGCACTAACTGTGCATCAGTCAAGGGACCGCATACCCGTAGCCGAGAAACACTCAAGTTGTACAACGTGGGAGCCCCTTGGGAAAGGGTTGCGTTAGATGTCGCAGGACCATTCCCAGCATCGGACTCCGGAAACAAGTACATTCTTGTCGTGATGGATTACTTCACGAAGTGGCCTGAAGTATTTGCCATTCCTAATCAAGAAGCGGTAACCATAGCTGAAAAGTTAGTGAACGAAGTATTCTGCCGGTTTGGGGTACCACTCGAAATCCACAGTGATCAAGGAAGAAACTTCGAGTCTGCGGTCTTTCAGGAGACTTGTCGCATAATGGGAATTCATAAGACGAGGACTACGGCGTATCATCCACAGTCAGATGGAATGGTTGAGAGATTTAACCAGACACTGGAGAGACATCTAGCCAAGGTCGTTGAGAGCCATCAAAAAGATTGGGATCGGCATATCCCCCTCTTCCTGTTGTCTTATAGGTCGGCAACTCACGAAAGTACGGCGGTTACTCCATCGTATGCGAATTTTGGAAGAGAACTCCGTCTGCCTGCAGATCTCCTGACTGGACGTCCGCCCGATACACCGAGGACCATCACGGAATATGCATATGATTTGCGGGATCGGATTGATGATGTTCACAGCCTGGTACGTGAACACGGGCTCCACGCTAGCATAAAGATGAAAACCCGATATGACCGGAAGTCTTATCAAGTGGGTTTTGAGGAAGGTTCGTTGGTGTGGCTACATAACCCTATGCGACGAGTAGGAAAGTCCCCGAAACTATCTCCGACTTTGGAAGGGCCTTACAAGGTAGTCACCAAAATAAACGACGTCACGTATCGAATCCAGCGGAATCCTCGTAGTCCGAGCAAGATTGTTCATGTTGACCGGCTGGCCAGATACCACGGAAATAATGATGCTCGGGACGAGCATGTCTTAGGAGGGGGTAGTGTTACGCCGGTAGGTTAGGTCAAAAACTTTGAACGTCAATTTCAGTGCTTTAGAGGCGTTTTCAGCAGGCTGAAAAGTCATTTCAGGCCGTTTCAGAAGTTACTCTATCACATATCTAAAGATCGAAATTTCACCCAAGTTGCCGTCGTTTTCAGGCACCTGAAACATGTTTTCAGTCCGTTTCAGGGCACCCTCTATCAGATGACGCCATAACCTGAAAACCCGTTTTCAGGCGTTTTCAGGACCCCTTATGGGCCTCTGAAGCACAAATCGTTATATGGCAAAATATCCGGTAGGAGTGACAGAGATAGCACTACTAGAAAGAGATAGCTATACTCGGAACATTCGAGAAGTGTGTGACAGAGATAGCACTACTAGAAAGAGATAGCTATACTCGGAACATTCGAGAAGGGAGTGACAGAGAGAGTGCATCATTAGAGAGAGACATATATGGTCTCGAATGTTCTCGGCCCGCACGCTGGTCCTTACTAGAATATTCGCGATATGTGTGGACAATGTGTCCAGAGCGGCTCCGCGGGATATAAAAGGCGCCGACGGCCGGCGCGAGTTTAGTTACATTTTAACTGCGATCGAGTGCTAGTACAAGGATAATCGGAGAGAAAGACTCTTCGTGTGAATAGTGAGTGCATAATTAGTGAAATAGTGTGTGTGTTTTAATTAGTGGATTTTAAGTACAGTTCGTGTGAATTGTAAGTGCGTAATTTGGGTAATAAAGTGAGTGTTTTATTTAGTGGATTAATTCGTGCTTTTCTATCAAATACGAACCCCACGCTCGTAACAATATCTACATGAAAATTATTCATAGGGCCCTTGGGATCTCAGTTACCCAGGCACGATTATATATTATAAACGATCAATTAACAACAACAACAACAACACAGTGTCACGCTTTTTCCCATACGGGTTACACAGGCACATTTATGCCCACGTTTAGCCAGGTAATCCATGGTGCGCGACAGGGGACTAGCCCATAGCTGCAGCTATGGAGATGGAAGATTGATTGAGGAGATTGATTCTTCACGTTTTCCATCACCGATAGAACAACCTCTAGGTGAATTACTTATCTCATTGAATACGTCGCGCCACGAGTTATGAGCGGTGGCCTTGAATGCGCAGTAGTCACTTTTCAATACCTATACATATGCGCAGTAATTCCCGCCAAAGTCGTCGCCCAGCGCTCTTAATTCGTATACATGACCCGCACATGTTGCGGACTCGCATCTCCTACCTGAGAAGCGAGCGTGAAATCACTAGACCACGGTCACTGCGTTGTAAATTTAAGGAAATTAACATTATGACAGTGCCGTGTCAGTATATTTATGAAAACCTAATCTACGTCCACAAAAATATTGATAATTTTCCTAAGAATAGCGACAGGCACAATGTCAACACCAGAAATAGGAATAAACTAGCTATACCTACTAGGCTCCATAAGGTTAATGTATCTTTTAAAGGGCAATGTATTCGCTTTTACAACAAAATCCCAACTGAGTTACAAGAATTGTCTGTAAATAAATTTAAAAATGTTGTTAAAAATCACTTAAGTAAAAAGGCTTACAACAAAATATCAGATTATGTAGAAGACAAGAAAGCTTGGGAAGGTGTTTGCTCGAATTCTGTAAAAATAACGTATAAAGCTGGAGGTTTCTAGTTGCCTCTTTGCCACCAGCATCTAAAACATTGAGGTGACGGAATTCAAATTGAGTTCTATATTTCCCTATATCTTATAGATGTGTTAGTTTAAGATTTGACATTCTCCAAATGTAACCTATGTGTTTCTTATGGAAATAAACTCTTTTGAACTTTGAATTTTGAAGAAATACTCAATTAACACAGGTATAATTTACAATTTTGAGCAATATAATTACCGCGCTCAGTCCTTTCTAGCTAAAATGAAATTCAGCAAGCTTGAATTATAATTTTATATCAGCAAGAGTAAACTCATTGAGTTGGCTTGTGCGATGAATGCAGTTGGCTTGGTCGCTATTCAGTTTTGCGCTTTCAGAAAATATTTCACCAGGTAAATGAGGTAAATGAGGTTGTTAAGCTGTATTTTTTCATCGCTTGCGTGACATTTATGTCACACGACCGCTATTTTCTATTGATTTTCTTTCGACATCCGAATTTTCATATTTTTGAGTCACTCGCCTTCAACGAGTGGTCAGGCCCAACCGTTGCACAAGTCGAATAGTAGAATAAAAGTCAAATACGTCAAAGCTAATGTCAACAGTGTCAACAAAATTTAAAATTTTCAAATTGTAATCCAACGCTTCAAATATTGTGTTTCAAACATGTTTCAAACGTTTGCGACAGATTTAACAGCCCGAATTGTTCCATATTATTGCCAGGACTTAGTATGCAGCTGTCCGAAAAGACACTGACATACAGCCAATAATATACGAGCATGTAAAGTTCCGTTCCCATGCGGTATTTACCGTTTTTTAGGGTTTCGTACCCGAAGGGTACCAAACAGGAACCTATTACTAAGCCTTCGCTGTCCATCCGTCTGTCCGTCTGTCACCGGGCTCTACCGGATCAACCGAAAGAGGTAAAGAGCTTAAATTTTTACAGAGTGTGTATTTTTATTGCCGCTATAACAACAAATAATAAAACAAACGGATTTTAAAGAGTAAAAAGTCTTACCCATACAAGAGATTATTTGTATGGGCATTTTATTAGCCATTTTGTTTTAATTTTTAATCAGTGAACAGAACTGAACTCTTCCGATATTATCGGAAAAGATCTTTAATTGCGGATATTGATTTTTGTGCTAAGTTATTTGTCATTATTAGATTAATAATTGCTCATTCTAATTATAATGAATAATAAGTTAATAACGTACTAAATTTCTATCTGTAATGAGCAAAGAAATTCGTTAACCAGAACATAGCTTAATACTTACATACTACTTACATTCCCAAAACCTTATTCACTGTTTTGATGTACGCCTTGAATGTAGTTCTATCTAGTATTTAATATTTTCTTATTAAGAATTAAAAAAACCGGTCAAGTGCAAGTCTAAATCGCGCACGAAGGGTTCCGTACCACCGTTCAATGGAAGCGATAGACACTGGAAATCGACGATCTATTAACGCAAAATAGACACTGGAAATCATCTTTTGTACCTCCTTATTAAGTTGAGAGTGCCAACTTTCAACCACGTTGTTCGTCCTGCGATGTTCTCCAATTACAGACCATTGTCTCCTATCACATTCGTTTCTGTTGACAATTGACAAATATCTCCAGGAATAGAATAAAACTATACAAATAGCATAGGGCAGTTGCTTAAAGTTCCGTCCAGAAAGAATTCTCTGAAACAGTCTTTTCCCTTCTTCAGATTAAAATATGTTTGTTCGTAATTTTCGTCATAATATTCCGCAAGAATAAAACTCTCAAAATTCGCAGAAGTTATTATATCATTTACATCTTTAAAATGTGTTTTTCCCTTTTGTCCGTATAACGATGTATTCAGACTTTTCAACGGAGAAAGGTCTAAATGGATACCATTATTTTTCAGAGTCGTCATTCCCAGTTAGTAGAGGTTTGAGGAATCGGGGTGTCTGTGAGTCGAGCCTGTTCCTTCATATTATCAACTGGTATATCAAAATCATTTTTGGCAAAGATGGCTCGACATGTAGACGTTGGACGAGCAATTGGAGATAATCAATGTAAACACAGACGCTGATTTGACTACAAATATTCAGTTTATACGTATACCACTTGCACCTTACCTGGATAGTTACCGATCCCCAGCCCTTATCCTTTCTGACACGACTGCAATTCCAAATTGAGCCTGTTTTTATACCAACGCTGTTTATAATACTGCTGGCCATTCAACAACATAAAGACCCCTTTTTTTTAATAGACACTAATTCACCTATCATCGAATAGAAACAATACAAAATACAACAAATTTCTTCATCAGCTGTCGTAAATTAATAACCTGCGTAAAGTTTTTATTTATCTGACTATTCTCTTACATTACATTGTCAACTCACAGAAAAGTATTTAGTCATACAGGTGAAGGAAAACCTTTTTTCTAAAAATGTGGTGTTACAGTATTACTATGAGGACATCTATATCCTCGTTGTCATACTGATATGACAAATTAGTATAACCACCAGGAAGAAACGATTCTCGTGCATCCAATATACTAATATCGACACCATCCTTCGAGTATGTATGAATATATTCTAATCACCCCCAGGGCCCATTCTTGCGTATTTTATAGACGGGTATCGACAACAACCATCGAGTAGTTTTGTATCGGAATCACTCGATATCCGCCATTTTATCGAGTGGTGACATTGTTCGAGAATAGGGGCCCGGGTCAATACAATCTATTGTTTAGCCGATCAGGGGGGCGATCGCGGTAAAAAATATCAACCGAACCATAGCTGAACCATAGCCGAAGCACGACTTTAAGGACTTTTCGTATCGCGCTAATGTTTTGACAGATGATTGAACCGAAGTTCGATTGGAATTGGACCATAACCTCTGTCAAACGAACGGTTTTGTTAGAGTTTATGCGGAGCTACTTTTTCACGACCGTTGTAGAATTGTTGAGATGAAAAGTGGGTGAAAATCGTGAAATTGATGTATCTGGACTTTGGAAATGGCCTACGAGTGTGATGTAGCTATAGCGCGAGAATCGGAGTTTATCAAGCGAAATTGACTTTCGAAGGAGTTAGCTTGTGGACACGTTAATTACTCAGTTGACCCTTAATTTGCCACCAACCAGTGCTTTGGATGTGGACACGAAGGTTAGTAACACTATACAAAGTACTAGAATGTATCACAGCACATTTACTTTTGTTTGGACATGAACAATTTTTATTCCGTTTCCCAAAAACAGAACTAAGTGAGCTTCTTACATTTTGTTTCAGGTACTGGTTGTTTAGCATTTTGCCACAGGCTCCTACCAGACGATTGGATGAGAAAGCCGGAAACACTGTGTTTACCAGTCAAGTGTCTCCAAAATTGTAAAACAAGTCACCTTAGCATTCAACAAGCCAGAAATCTTAAATTTCCCTTTCAACTTCGTGATAGGGAGCAAATTAAAAGGAAGTAAGTAACTATATGTTAACATCATTCCATTAAATTCAAATCAGATTACATTTACCTACGGCTGGGTATAGGGCTCCTCTTTACCACACTATCTACTCTGGTCCTGAGCCTCCCGCAGCCACTGCTTGCCAGCCAGCGTCTCAGCGTCCATCTATCCGGTGGTCTGCCTATCTGCCTCATACATCATACAATTCCTATTGATTAGTTTGCATATCACAATTTATTTAAGATTTTGGTTTGGTAATAAACAAAAAAAAGCATACCAAGATTGTGTGGCTTATAAGTTTAAATATGTACTTTACTGCACAAAACAGAGAATACAAAAAAATATATAAAGGTAAAAACATGTACAAAGGCAAGCTTATCTCTAACAGGAAATTTCTCCCAGCAAACCTTGATTGGAGGGGTAAAAAAGAAACTACAGGTAGAGCTACATATGTGCACAACATTAAATACTACTACTTACCAATATCTACATAATATTAAAATATATATCATATACTAATATATCAAATACATACTAATACATGCTTATACTTAGCATTGATGAGAAAGATAGTGTTCTTTCAACAAACAATTTAAAAAAATGTAAGTTGACGGACTGTCTCTGATTTGATTTGAAGTTGTACTAATTATAATATAGGTATAGGACAACTGTGGTGCTGCTACCATGTACGGTTGTTGCCCTGCCTACCATGAGAGAGGTCCTGGGTTCAATCCCCGGCTGGGGATAAAGAAAAGAAAACCCAGTCTTGTCATCGTTGTTTCTGGTTCCCACAACCCAGGGTACCCTAGTGTGGGGCCAGGAGCACTGTATGTGCCTGTATGTAAATGTTTATTATTTTCAGATTTTTCAAAAAGTACAGATTGCCAGGGGTTCTGGCTTGTGGAGATGGTACTCATATGTCTATAGTTACCTAATGAACACGAGGAGAGATACTATAACAAAAAAGGGTGACATTCCGCAATAGACTTACTATCATATGAATGATATGATAGTAAGTCTATTGCGGGGAGCGCAATTGTTGATAGATTAAGGACTAAAATAAATGATATTTAACTAGGTAAATTTGTTTTATTCATGTCTTGGTACTTAAGTTATCTCACATTAGAGACGTTTGCCCAGCAATGGGATATTATATGTTAGTAATAATAATTAAATATTTTTCACACATCTTCTCTTTGTTGCGTACAAAACTGAAAAAAGAAATAATGTACATTAGTAGAAATATTTTACATAAAACTATATAAGTATACTATACTTACATGATTGCATGAATTAATAAATTATATTATACATATACATATTTACAGGAAAAGTAAACATGGTTTAGAAAACTCGTGGGGTAAATGTCATTAAAATTATACTAAGGGCACTTTTAAAATTAAAATTTATATTAAGTAACAATTCAGGGCATATTTCCTACATAACTATATCCTACCCAAACCTGATAGTAAAGTATAGAATTACCTGCTTCGTCAATATATTATTTCACAAATTCATTTGAAGGACTGCTATAGTATTAATACTATAGGGATCTGAGCATTTTGCAGAACAACCTGGGAAGTCTGTGCAGCCTTTGCCCTAAGATGTTCAACTTTCAATCCCATCAGCCTTGATACGTCCAACATGCTTATGCTGGCTGGAATATTAATAAAACAATTTGCTGTACATTTTCCTTTAGAATATGAAAACAATTAACATTGTTATTCTTATTTATCTAAACTTTGTACACCTTCTTACAAAAGCATTATATTCTGATAGGGACAAAGTTTAAGATAAAGAAAACTACATACCTTGATTCATTCCTTTGCAGTCCTAACTGCTCTAAAGGGGTTGAGGATGTCTGCGCACTCCCCCCACGGGTCAGGTCAACGAACCTCTTCCCGAAGAATCGCCTCTGTCCACACCTGTGGACAGGTCATGGTCAGAGTGTCTATAAGACTCCAACCCAGGTCATAGGATGGCCCTTGCGGGCGGTGGTCTTCATGTGGCGCTGGTATGCAGTGGGTGATCGCCGGCTAGGCAACCAGGTCGCGTGGCAGGCGGCGGCGGTCGGGCAGGCGCGCGTGGTGCGGCGCCAGTTCAGCGATGTGCGGGTGTTGTGAAGCATCCGCACGCGCGAACATGCCCTTCGCCAGCCTCTGGACAAACTGGTCCACGGTTTCCCATCTTAGGTCCCTCTGGATTGTCGCGTTCCTCATGTAGCGGGGGGCGCCGACGATGGTACGCAGAGAGAGGTTCTCTTGGGCTCGGAATCTCCGTTTGTTCGTCTCCGAACACAGGGCGTACCATGCTGGGGTCGCGTAGGTGAGGCGGGATCTCGCGTAGGTCTTGTAGATCCCGAGCTTCGCCCTCAGAGGGAGGCTACAATACACTTATTTATAAAGCTACATTTCTATCCACTTGAATCTTTTATCTGTAATTTTTCGTTCACCTCGTAAATACTTCAAATTCCACGAATTCCCACCCAAGTGTGGTCAAAAATAGAGATTTCGCCTTTTTGTTGTTAACTAACAACAAAAAGGCGAAATCGACGGTCGATTATACACAATCGATGCTACATCTCTAATGTTTTGATTACGACAATGGTTCGGTTATGGTTCAGCTTCGGTCTCCACTAAAACTTTAGCGCGATACCGAATTTCATTGAACCGAACCAAAGTTGAATTACAACTGGAACTGAACCAGAACCATACCTTTGACGTTCGTTGACTATACAAAATAGCGCGATCGGCCCCCAGGGGAGTTACCACAACGTGTTATGCCGATTCAGTTTGGGAACCTAAACATGAACGTCTTAAAATAAGTCTTGGTGTAAGGCAAATAAAGCCCATTATGGTGTATTTGAATGAAAATGGTTGCCATGGTGATGTTATTGTTGTGAGCCTAATGTGAATCGCTAAAAGCAGAGGCGGCTCGTCTTATGGAGCACTGGTGCAGTGCACTCCCACTCTACCAAAATTACCTACTGTATTATTATTTTTCATATTACTTACCTATAACCCTATACCTACCTAGACATTCTAATATGCGTATAGACGCTCAATAATAAACAACTACCTACGCCCACAAAGTTGATGTTTGGCGCCATGTCAAGTAAATTCGAGTGGAGCGCCAGAGATTGCGCTCCTATGAAACCAATTTCAGTACAATGCCTAGCCTACTGAATACAGTGCGTGCGAAAGAGAATTTTTACAACAGTCCGGCGCGTGAAACAAAAGATTTCTATGAGAAAATTTGCTACTCCGGAGCGCCGCTCCGCGCGACGTTGCCAGATCGCGGTGTGGTTGCTGGGCGCTGACAAAACGAGAGCGGCGGCGTGGTGAAGTACCTATGCGTTGTTGCCGCTCTTATCACAACAATCAAACGTGTCGTCCTGTCTGTTTTGCGCCAGTTATTTCAGAACATTTCGCAATAAATAAATACTAAAAACAGTTTGTGTGAGTGTTGGGTGTGACAATCGAGTGAAAGATGGAACAATATAGTGTCACTTTTATTAAAAACTGTGAAAAGACCCTCGAAAAGCGTCTCGAACTAAAGTCGAAGGGCCCACCACGGCCTGAACTAGGACTTACCCAAAAATGTGGTACGAAAAGTAAAACGTTTATGCGAGTTTTCAAATCAGAACAATATTTAAAAACCCCTTGGTTGTGTGGATGTGTAGACAGCAATAAATTGTTTTGTTTCCTGTGTTTGGTGTTTGCTGCTAGTGGTGGTGGTGAATCTGCATGGACAGAAACCGGTGTTGATGATTTAGCGATGATTTAGCGGTGAAAACATTTACGCGAAATACTATGGCGCAAGACCGTCTTAATGCTTTATGCTTGATCAGCATAGAAAAACTTCTGATAAATAGTATTTCAGATTTCCACAAGAAGGTCATTGACGTCTTCGCTCACCAAAAAGATCGGCGAATGGATTTTATTTACAAATAAAACAATGAGGTAAGCTGTCGTTTTTCATTTTTATTTTTAGTGAACACCCAAAAAAATATATCACGAGCCGCCCCTGGCTAAAAGTTTGTGGTAACCCCCAGACAAAATGGATTTAATTTAATTTTTGAGCCATATCTAACTATTATTATTGTTTATCCATTTTTCTACAGCATAATCAGTACAAGGACAGACCAGACAACTTCACCGAAATCATTATCCTTCAGGGCAATACATTCATTAGATGATTTTCCCTATATTGTAATTAAAAAACTGCATGTATCCGTTCAGAGACTGTTTCTTGATATCCTTAATGCTTTAAGGCGTGAACAAGTAATCCCTGACTCATGGAAAATACAGTGTGTTATCCCAATTCTTAAATCAGATAAATCACCGGAGCAGGCCAGTCCGTACCGCCCTATATCTCTGTCTTCATGTCTAGGCAAGTTATTTGAAAATTTGATGAAAATCCGATTAGACTGGTATGTTGAGGCTAATCGTATCATTCCCAATGTGCAATCTGGCTTTCGTCGAGGGCGCAGTTGCGCTGACAGTTTCTTATCTTTGATCTCAGACCTGAAAAATGCGAAAAATACAAAGTCATAATTCAAAATTTATTTATTGCACACAAATCATACAGAAAACAAGATTTACATAAAAAAGTGTACAAAGGCGAGCTTATCTCTAATAAGAGATCTCTTCCAGCAAACCAGGTTAACATGGGAAAAGTTGATGGTTGAGCAAGGGTAGACCTATGTGTACAATATATAAAATAATAAATAAAATTAATTATATAATAACTATAATAATATACTAAATACTTATAATATACTACAACTAATATTTTATACACTATACTTATATATATTACTATAACTCTAAAGGGAAAGGTAATGCTTCTTCACACGACTTTTAAAGATATTCAGAGTAGGACTGTCCCTGATGGTGCAGGGGAGTTCATTCCACAACCGAATGGCCCGGGCTCTAAACCCGTTCTTATAGAAAGCGGTGTTATGCTGTGGAGTTGTGAGCATGGAAACTGCGTGAGTTCTCCGGGGTCTGCTGGAAGAAAGAAATTGAAAACTGTCTCGTAGGAAAGTTGGGTAGCGTGGATTACGTAAAATGTTGTAAAGGAAATTGAGGATGTGTGAATCCTGACGAAGACGAATCGGCAGCCACTTCAACTCCCTGCGATGTTGTGACACATGGTTGTATTTGCGCAGCCCGAAGATAAACCGAATCCCGAGATTTTGAAGTCGTTCGAGTTTGTTCAGTAGTTCTTCGTTAGCACTGACCCAGCAGACATCAGCGTAATCGATGAGGGGCAGAATGAGTCAAACACTATATGTGCATATTTGGATGTTCAGGGAGCTTTCGATAATGTTGATCCTGGTATCCTTGTTAAGATATTATGTCTGATGTAGGCATACCGGGACAACTATGTAAGTGGATATTTAATATTTTGAATTGTAGAACTCTCTATATTAAGCACAATAACATTTTACATGGACCAAAAATAGCATCAAAAGGCACAATCCAAGGTGCCACACCCTCACTATTACTGTATAATTTATATACTTGTTAAATATGTAAATATGTTGATATCTAAGATGCAAATATTTTACAATTCGCAGATGACATTGTTATACACAGTAGTAATAAGAATTTTCAAGTTGTCGTGGATTATATCAATAGATCTTTAAATCAGTTAAGTCTTTACTTAATTAGTTTTAATTCTGTAGTTTTATGTATTTTAGGAAATATGACCCAACTGGTGACATTGTGGAGATGTTTTTAAGTAGAGTTAGCTCAAAGAAATTCTTAGGTGTCATAATTGATCAGAGACTGACATTTGGAGAGCATGTTAGATATGTGTCAAGAATGCTTTGAAAGCAATAAACATACTTAGATATCTTGCTGGTGTGTCTTGGGGAGCAGATCCAAAAATATTATCTATTTTATACAAAGCTATAGTGAGAAGTCATTTTGACTATAGTGCCATGGCATACATAAATAGTCCACATGCAAAAAAGTTAGATATTCTGCAGAATAAAGCTTTGAGAATTATTTCTGGTGCTATGTGCTCGACTCCCATTAGGGCCATGGAAGTTGAGACTTAAATAATGCCACTGATCTTGAGACGGCTCATGCTTGCTGAAAGATATTGCCTTAAACTATTTTACTCAAATAATACAGAAATTATTAATAAAATTGTACCTCATCATATTAATATGTCTGGTCCTTTAGCAACTGGTGAGTCTCTTTTGGTTGGTAACACTTCAATGTTGTTCCATATATACCTGGCAATTAAAAAAAATAACATAAAATTAGTAAACAGCGCCAATGGCCTTGCTATTCCACCTCTTACCAAAGCATCACACATCCAATTATAGTGGTCAATACAGTCACTAACAATTATGAAATGTTACAATTGCTCTCAGAAAATTATTACTATTCCATATACAAAAATGGAAATAAAGGTGTGCCGTGTATGATCCTCAAACTAAATTTTCTCAGAGCTTTGTTGCAGGATGTATGTACAATATTTACTGCAGAAGCTTATGCAGTTTATCAGGCTCCGTTACGAATCAACATTGTAAATAACTATAAATATTTCCTAATTATTACAGACTCATTAAGTTTTGTTCAGAACTTGGTTAATTTAAAATTTCATTTCAAAAATAACTTTATTTTGTACATTATCAAAGAAATAATTTACAAATATTATCTTAAAGGTATGGACATTTCCTTCATGTAGGTGCCTTCTCATAGGGGCATTTATGGAAATGAGATGGCTGATAAAGCTGTCTATGAAGGAATGAATGCACTTGATTTTTCCAATGTTATGAATGTCCCTATGACTGATTACCTGCATTGTATAAAGCTAGATATAAGAACGTTATGGTAAGAACTGTGGAAGAAAGATCAAGAGACGAAAGGACTATGGTACGGAAGAATTCAGAATTGCTTACCAGCAAGACCATGGTATGATAGACTAGAAGAAGCCAGCCGTGACTACATTACCACCATGAACAGACTACGTTTTGGCAACAATACTGCACCATCACACCTAGCAAGACTTGGAATAATTCAAAATAGTGTCTGCACTTTCTGTCGATTAGGTGAAGCAAACCATTTGATATTCAACTGCCAAAACTTTCTTATTAATTGATTAGTGCTTGCAAGTGATCTCAGTGAAGTGTTGCAAAATTACAGTGATTTTTCTTCCCGCCCACCGCCGCTTGAACTATTGTTGAAAGACATCAAAACAAAAATGCAGTGCAAAAAAAATAATAATAATGAGTGGATAATAAAAACATAAAAATACTTAAGTAACTAAAACACTTAAAATTAAAGACGTGGCCCAAAGGTCTTTGCAACCAGGCCATAAAATAAAAATAAATAATATGTGTCAAACAAGTCCGTCAAATTAAATCAAAGGCCACAGCTCATCGCCGACAGACATCTAAGGCCTTCCGCTCACGGGAAGTCGAGTCGAATATAATACAATACAATTTCAATGGGTCGCGGACGCGTTTGATGTCGGAGCCTGTGCGAAACAAAAACGAAATTGTAGTGTTATTAAACTTGATTTTCCTCGTTTGTTTTCACACGGGTATGCGTTAGGCTTAAGGCACTCTGACTCCCAATCAAACTGTCAAGTCAAATTAGTGAATATGCCTTATTAGGGACTACTTAAACCAAAGTGGCATTTACACGATCCTCTTGTTGAGACTTCTTCTGACCCGGCATTTATTAACGAACTTATTGATAGTAGGTATCTACTCTGACGTGGCTGGCTATAACTTTGGTTTCCGATTGCCTAACGAATCCTTCTGTTGTTCTTGTACATTATCATTTCGATGTCGAAACAAACAAAAATTCTCAACACTCAAGCTCGGGAACAAGTAATAAACTTATATCATTACTTTCACAATGAAAAAGATAATGGCGGGCCTCTGTTAAGAAGACCTAGAGATCGCGTAGCCGCAGCTCTTGAGATTAACAAAAACACAGTTTCCCGAATAATTACAGAAAAAATCGGGAAATCGGGCCTCGAAGACAAATTCTAGAAAGAGATAAAAAGTAATCGTTGGCAAACAATATTTATAAAAAGCTATTAGAAGCGTTAAAAAACGTAGGTTCATTTTCTGGAGCTTCATCTCTGAAGAAGGTCTAGAAGGCTTCAAACACAAAAAAGCTGACATGCGTAAAATATTAATGGAGTGCCAGGATATGAAACTGAAGCAACTAACATTCTAACGGCAAATGGACAAAGTAAAATATTGGAATAACGTCGTGTTTCTAGATGAAACGTGATTAACTACATACAATGCAAACCATACGGTTTCGTATACATGGACCGATCAGCGGCCTCCATATCAAAAGTCCCATCAGGGAAAGGTGCCCGTCTTTTTATTTGTCACTCAGGCTCAGCCCAAGGCTTTATTCCTAAGTGCCTCCTCGCATTTGCTCAAAAAAAAATAGGCGATTACTATGAGGAAATGAACTTTAATGTAGGTATTTTATCTACACACGTATCATAAACCCTATTTACTTCGTAGAAAAACCGCACGTTACGATCAGCATAATGTTAAACTACTTGGTAAAAACTCATTTCTTATCTGAAAAATTACACCATAATGTGTAACTATTCTAAATATTATGACATTCAAATTTCGAACACCGACGCCCGCCTGCGTGCCGCCCTTACTTTGTTTGTGAAGTTGGTATTACTGAACAAGTTAAACAAGTGCAAAGGAATGATCAATGCCACCATGCCGGTCGAACATGCGGTTCCTGAATACATTAAAGAGAGCTAATGATATGTGTGTAGATAAACTAGTGTAAGTAACTGTACATAATTAGGCATTAAAACTCTCGAGTGATATTATTATGAAACTCGCCTTCGGCTCGTTTCATAAACCCATTCTCGAGTATTGAGGCATCAATGTGACTGCTACATAATGGAGGGCACTCCATTATGTAGCAGTCACATAAACTACTATAAAGAATGGTTTAGAAGCTGCTGTTTGTCCTTGAGAATCCATCTACAATTCGTTATGGATAAAGGCATCGTACCATTCGATACAAGCGGACAAACCACCCACTCAGTCAAGCAATAAAGAAGTCATTTTCTCTTGGCTGAACAGAAATGGTCTGTGTGTCAGTGCTGGTTTCCTAAAAGCAGAACTACTCAGTTTAGCCAAAGCTATGGAAAAAAAGATATATTATTAACGAATTAGCCCAGGAGTACGGGCACGAAGCAATTATGGGATTGCTAGAAGCTACGTTTGGAGGAGTAACAGTAGATGACTGGAAGAAGGTTGTGGATAAAACGAAGTCAATTTTGATTTTGAGCGAGGCATACACCTAGATAATAAACAAAACGAGATAACAATATATCCTAGTGCTCACAGCAGCGATGACGACGACAGAAACACATAAATATGTCTGTTTTTAGAAGGGTCGCCATACATTTCATACGTTAGATAGGTTTTTTGACGTTTATTTTGATTTGTCACGACAAAAACTAAATAAGACACAATCGATTCTCAAATGTTTAAAGTCCATATCGATTCATTCAATTTAATCGATGAGTTTAAGGAGGTCGTCTCACTAGCAGAGACCTGTTAAAAGACCTACGGTAAAGTGTTTCCACTATAGGTAGTCGTATTTTAAGAAGCGACTAAGGTACGAAACTTGAAGAAACAAAAACAACAGCTTCGCTGTATTTTACTAAAGAGCATCGTTGTAAAAACACTGTTGTAAAAAAGGCACTAGTGATCAATGCACAACGGTTGAAACTTGAACCCAGGTCACCTAAGTACTAGTTTCTTTCATGGGCTTACTTCGCAACTTCTCAATGCAATTATAGCTCAGTCGAGTTGAACTCGAATTGTTGAGTAACTTTTTTCTACAACAAAGGCGAAGAAACTTCAGCGAAGCCACGTGTGCTGGGCACTTAATGCCTTTTATCGGGCTTAGGCATGTGGGACATTGTATTTTGGAACCTATATTTTTGATAGGTTTAATGGAAAGTTTTACAATACACAAACACACACACACACACACGGAGAAAAAAGCCCATTAGTTACAAGTAAATAATAATAGTAATTAAAAAAATATATGTGATTACCAGGACAATAAATTATACTAACGGTTAAAAACGCGTTTTTCTAATAGTGTTTAATAACGGCAAAAACAAATATAGTTGGAATAACAATTTTATCAACTAATTATTAGTAAAGTTCTATAAATGCAAATTATATAACGCCAATAACAGTAAATAGTGATTATAAGAATTTACTTTGTTATTTCCTATGCTTTTGTTATCAGGTTTCACAAAATAATTTTCTTACATTTTATTAATCTTGTGATAGGTATAAGAAGTTCATAATTGGAAACAATAAATCTGTTATGTTACTTGAAGTCTTTTTTATAGTTGCAATTAAAATTGTGGCTTGGAATTACTAGCCTACTAGTAATATTCAGGAAGCAATTTTACTAATTACCAGTATTCTGTTTAATAGTACTTAAGAACTTTCCTATATGTTTAATTTACTGGTAATTAGTGAGCGACAATCAAAAGTTAAACAGTTTATGAAAGTGAAACCTTCCCCAAAGGACCCTGTCGGTTGTGAAAAAACAATGATCTCTTCATACAAAGAGGCAATCATTTCATCGGGTATATAACTAGTATGGAAAGGTATTTGTTTTGTTTCACTTCCTATATCCGTCCCTTGGGAAAAGTTCGTTTTCACGTTAGTTTTTTCACGTTAGCATTTTAAACAGTTATGTTTAAAATTTTTGAGTTTCGCTCTCTCATTACCAGTATTATTATAGCATACTGCGTTTTTACAGTGAAATAAAAAAACATTTAGAATACTTTCAGAAATGAACCCTTGCTATTATATATATACATAAGTGTATCCCGTAATTCCACTAGTAATAAAAAACTCTTTATATTTAGTAGTAATCAAATTTATTTCAACACAAATCAAAACACATTATGAAAAATCACATCAGCGCTGATATCACCACAACCACCGAAACACGCGGTATTGCGCCTAAGCTGGCTTCCCAGGGGGCGTGATTCTGCGGATTATCGCGCACGGCCAAAGACTGCGAACAGCGACGCACCTCACACAAGGCTCTTGCAACGGAGCGTTTCAGTCTGGGTGTCTTGAGATTCGAAGCCATCTTGTTAAGCACTCAGCACGAGCTCCCAGCACTCCTTTAAAGTTACCGACTCGCCGCGGATCGGACGCCCCACAACGGGCGTGTCTGCGCTACCACGGACGATACTCTTCCCAGGTGCGTCGGTGCGGGCTGGTTCGCGTCCGTAAGCCACCTTAAGCCAGGCTCGTTTTCGGGTGTCCGGAGGCAGACCAAAAGGCGCGCGGCGGGTTTGAAAACTATTTTTTGTTGAAATGCGTTTGCGACCTCGGGGATGGATCGGCACTGAAGACACGTCCAGCAACACAAATGCCACTCCCGGTCCAAATTTCAATTAATCATTTAATACTTCATTATATACTTAATAATACTTATACTTTTAGTGGAAAAGTAAATCTCATTGTAATATCAAGTTCACATATTATTAAAATAAATATTCAATTATTAGGAACTAGAGTAACCGGAAGCAGTTCAAAGTACTTACGTGCTTAAGTGCTTACTTATTCCAATTAACCATGTAATAATTGTTTGTAAAAATTAAAACCTTCATTGTAATTAATAATAGTTATACTTTTAGAGGAAAAGTAAATCTCATTGTAATAACAAGTTCACATATTATTGAAATAAATATTCAATTATTAGGAATTAAACTATATCGTAATTTATGTTTTAGTAAAACTAGTTAATAATATATAGTAATCTTTACCTCTGTACACTACTGATGAATTAACTAATACTCAAAAAACTTTAATTGTACCTAACAAACTTTGTATCCCCAAGCACAAATATTAATTTCGGAATTTATTGGTATTACCTACATTAGGTACGAAATTAATAAAACATACTTGAAATTAAAATAAGTAGTAATTTTCAGTAAAAAACCATAGATATCAATAAAATTTAATATTTTCGTATTTTATCAATCATGTTTTTAATTACAACGATATTTTTTCTCTCCGTGCACACACACACGAAACAACTAATGATATTGAACCGCTCTCTGGGAACATAAATTCTTTTATGATGAAATCGCTTACAGATTCAATTTAACAGTTTTTTACCAAAAGTCGCATAGTTAACGAATAATTGTTACGGTTAAATGTATGTATTAGTACGTGAAGGAATTCTTAAATACAAATAAAACACAGAGTAGCTGTTCCATTAAAATTTCCAGCTTACTCACGGCGCAGCTAAGACGGAGGAAAAATCCCCAAGATAACAATAAAGAAATACGAATTCCGAGTGCAAACTTCCCATTTCTAAACACTTTCGTTTACAATTTGCGCGCAACTAAGTACCGGCTTTCGGGAATAAAATCAAGTCGCGCTCGCGGCGAGGTTTATTTCCGGAGACAAATTGAAAATCTGTCATCAAAAGCAGTGGCTTATGGGTAAACCGGGGAAATTAAGGAAATTAATAGGTAATGTTCTATACGCTTATAACAATGCGTATAACACTTGCAGCACCTTCTTGGGCTCAGCCAGCCCAGAGTGTACGACTGAAAAGTACGGAAAATTAACAGTTATTCTTTACTACTCCACTACTTAACATTTGTCATGGCTTTGTAGTTTGTACCGTGTCTTTATGTGTCAACAGGCTTGTAATGTTGGTTTATTTAACTAACCAGACTGGACAGCGGTGAATACTTCAGTAAAGTAGGTGCTCACCCAGTTCTGCTCGATCTAATGTTTTTGGGATTAAGGTATACCTATCTTACCAACCACATTATTTGCATTTTACAAAGAATTCATCTAATGCGTAGATAGAATGCTTCTGTAGCGTGCCAAGTAAATAATTTCGTAGAGAAGGATTGGGTTGGTGAGGCCTGAATTATTTTGGGTACACAACTGTATATCTTTGTTGCTATATAAACACAGTTTCTCCTAAATAATTCTAAGCGAGGACCGGGAAGTTCAAGTGGTCTTTGAGTAGCTGTTCGTCTATAAGTGTTATATCCCGTTGCTCTAAATGTTT
This sequence comes from Argyresthia goedartella, assembly GCA_949825045.1. NCBI lineage: Eukaryota > Metazoa > Arthropoda > Insecta > Lepidoptera > Argyresthiidae > Argyresthia > Argyresthia goedartella. Next base: position 17,041,708 of record OX463823.1, read on the forward strand.
CTTGATAAACTTGCATGTTTAGAATATGTATAAGCAGGGAGACGAGTATTTAATGTTTTTTGAAAAGTGATTTTCAAGACTCCCTCCAAAACGTGCTCCATATGGCTCTAATGCATTTCTTTTGTGAAATAAATACCTTATTTATACTGGCAGAATTTTCCCATAAAGTTACACAATATCTCAGGACTGAGCATACATGACTATGGTAGACCATACCTAAGCAACAAGACATATACAATATAAATACTTTTTATGTGTACTTAAGTTTATGTTTTAATTATTTTTTGTTGTTCTTACATTTTCAACCTAACACGAAGGATAAAGGGGGCTTCGCTTCGCTTACCCCCTTTATCCTTCGTGCCTAAGCTACCGCAATGTTTTGCCCTGATATAAGCTGTGCAAATCAGCTGTTGTCGTGACGCCATCTAGTTTTCCAACACGCCGGCTTTCGGTAAGAGAGATTGTTAAACGTTTTCGACGATGCTTTATTTAAATCAAAATGCTAGTGACTTAGTTAAACGTCGGTATTTAATTAACGGTCTAGAGAGTTAGTTAAGTGTCTGATTTAACCAACCAAGTGCGACATCATAAGCATTTTTATTACATATGCGGCTTGGGTGAAGTTCAAAAGGATTTTACCTATAAACAAACTGAAATGGAGATGCATAAATTGCCCTTAAGAAAGGCCTGGCCAGCCCCGCTGTGATCTCTGACGATTCTTCAAACACCACTGGCACGCCTGAAGTTAAATTACTGACACCATCTATGAAGACACCGGCTCGAGCGCCGCTTACATCGATTGTAAACATAGACTCTGGTAAATTGTTTTTCTACATGGACACCAAATTTAACACACTTGAAGAGTCTAATCACGGAACTGCAAATCTCTGTCAAGATGATGAGTGATCAATATGATTCAATAAAGAATTCCATGGACAGTTAGACCAAAGAAATTAAGATCCTGCGCAACGACAATAATAACCTAAAAGAATCTATGAAAGTGCTGCAGTTAAAAGTTGAGTCCCTGGAAGAAGATAATTTTGATTAAAGAGAGACCAGTAGTCGAGTTGAAACATGTTTGAATTATCATGAGTGTAATAACAGGGGTTTTTCACTACGCGCTATAAGTATGAAGCTACAAGTACATGACTTGCCCTGTCAGCAACGCACAATGCAGTAGAATGTCTGCTTAAAATAAAAGTCAACTGAACTAGGTATTAACTTATTTTTTAGGTACATGCTGCAACTCAGTGTAAAATAAGGATGGTTGACAAGAGCACCAACAATAAAACTAGGAAAACTACAAAAATTACACACTGCAGTCTTCTCAAGGGACATCTTCAAAAGCTACTCCATCCTTATTTAGCGATACATCAGAAACTGAAGAGTCTATTATATGTGATCCGAGTGAAATGGGGTAAAAAAACAGAAAGATAATGTTAGACTTAGTATTGAATAAACCCAAGATGTATTTGGGGTTGCCAAAACAATATAAATGGCTTATCGATTATATTGCGGAAAAAGTAGCACAAAAATAGAATCACTTCAGATTATTTTTGAAGATAAATTTTAACTTTATTGAAGATAAAACAAAATGATTCGCTAGAACGAATTAGCGATCAATTTAATGTATCTCGGACCAAGCAGTCATCATCATTTTTTTAAATATGTCCTCTGAACCAAATTGAAGGAGAAGAAATTCGCCTCTTTTAAGTTGTTGGCGCACATTGAAAGTTACTTATGTCGATAGAAGAACTTCAAAAAAAAACGACTAGCGCACGAAGGATTGCGAAAATTTTGGTTTATCTTAGTTTTAGGGCTTTTCGTAATAGGTGGAATTGGGGTGGGTTATTTTTACTACTGAATTTTAGTGTTTTCCATTAATTTTATAGTTAAGTTTCAATATTAATTTTGGAGTACAGTAAATAAATATCTTAAAGTATCAAAATCGGTTATTTGCCCAAGATAAACTATCTACCAAACATTCGGTATATGTATATTGTAAATGTCACATTCGTTAGTTTATAAAATAACGCGTTATTTTGTATACCTATTATGTTTGTGTTAGATTATAAACTAAAGTTTCTCTCGTTTAATAGTCTAAGTGTCTCGGCTACACTATTATTGCCGTAGGTTCTTGAAGTGATTCATAGTAATGGATGTACTGCAACTAACATATTTAGAAAACCTATAAAATAAAAGTGTATAAAGGCGAGCTCGAATTGTTAAATAAGAATAAACCACAGGTTGGAAAATCCCCAAGATAACAATAAAGAAATAGGAATTCCGGGTGTAAACTTCCAATTTCTAATAATTACTTGCGTTGACGATTAGCCCGCAACAATACTTTGTTGCGCGCAATAAAATCAAGTCTCGGCTTTCGGGAATAAAATCAAGTCGCGGCCGCCACGGGGTTTATTTCCGAAGGAAAATTTAAAATCTCTCCTCAAAAATAGTGAATTTCTGCGTTAATTGGAAATTAAGGAAATAAAATATACTGTACAAGCGTATCATAATGAGTGGTGAAACAATTGGCGCAACGAGATAGATACCTACCTTCCTGGGTTTACCAGCTTAGAATTTACGAATATAGCGATATTCGTAAACTAAAATCGATTTAAAATTGAATCGTAGAAAATTGACAGTTACGTATTTGACATAAACTGCGTATATTTTACTGTGTAAAGGAATATAGAACTACAAGGATCTTTTGGCACGTGCCTGCAATAGTAAATGAATCTTGTGTCTAAGAGCCATCAGTGTGTCATCCAAGTGCCATAAGATCATGGTAGTACCCTAAGTGAATACGAGGGTTTCTCCTGTCACGTTGTCGGTGGAGCAGCTCAGCTCCCCCTAGACAACTTGCCTTGGCCAACGACGCTAACTTACCACCCGATTCAACGCTCTAAAATGGATGCGATTTGGAAACGAAATTGATCACATGAATTTTTACGGCAAATGTCAGATTGCATACATTTTTTGACCATCGAGTTGATAAGTTAGCGAAAGTGCAAAGAAACTACATAATAATACGATATGCGAGAATACAATTACCGCGTAGTGATGTAAAAAAACTTTGCAAAAATAGAGTTTTTTTAGCTTACAGCCTCACATCGCAACGAAGAAACTTAGGTTCATCTAGTTAGAAACTTTTCAATGAATTATGGAGTTGGGCCAAATGCGATTCACGCTTAGCTCAACCAACTGTTTTAAAGTCAGCTGCTATAAGCCTTCTCACCGAACCGATGCATCCCCGATATGCCACAAAGACGCAAGTTTAAAAGCACATCAGCGGTATAGTATAGAAACTCTGAGCCATTTTGTTAACAACTTAAGAGTAACTTTTAGATATGCACACATGATACGATACTTTAGCGTAAATTGAAGCTATGGAAATTACTAGATGACTGGAGTGTGGGCGTAGTTCTAAATATTTTATAATTCAGCAATGAGTCCAGTAGTTTTAAACTGTCGGTAGAACTCGTTTGGAGTACTGTTTTATTCTGTTTTCTGCCTTGATTTGGATATTGTTGTAGTCTGTAGATACATTATGTCAAGTGTCAATATTATCAAAATTGATGGCAAGGTTAATAATAAAAGATGTTATGCTAAAACACAGTCCTTTTAATTACCAACATAAATAGAAGGAATACAGTTGAATGTTTTTACTTTTTCATAAAATGTTTGTTATTGTTACACGTAGGAAAGTTATAAATTGAAAAATAACAGTTTGCTGCTTGTACGAAGTAACTACATTCGACTTGAACGGGAGATTGAAAGTAAACATAGATTTTCTCATTAGCGCGCTGAGAATTGTGGATAGAGAAATCCTCTCGTGACTTGGCGATATTTTTAAAAGGGAATTGTTTAATATTGACTTAGTTCACAATGACTGGGCACTGCTTTCTATAAACTCACAGTGACATCGTTTCCTCATTTGTAGGTTTAGCTGGGTGTGTTTTCGTGCTTCTACTAAATACTATACTGATAGAAGCACGAGGACACCTATGTCGCTTTAAATTTTCCTCTGTCAGCTCGAATAATATCATGCAACATGTAGCTCAATTTGACTTTTATGTACTGGTATGACAGAAACACTTTCCAAGTAAAGTAAACTACGAATAGTGCAACAAATTAACTCAGGTACCTCTTGTCGCGCTAAGTTCTATGACATGCTATGTCTGATTTCAGTGGTCTGTCTCTCTACGAGTATATCTTTTCGGACAAGAGTATGTTGACGAAAGCCGTACCAACGTCGTCGCGCCATTTTGCCATTTATGTTGCTGTCATTGTAACAATCATAATACCTTGCTCGTTTCTGCCAGCAATTTCTGCGAGATGGAACCAATTAAAATGGCTAGAGTTGGACGTTGCATTGCGACTTGATTCTCGTCTTCCATTTGTAAGCGCTATTCAAGATGGGTAGTCACTTAAAGCGAAAGTAACGAGTAAGCATCAGGTCCCCGAATCAGACTTCACCGAATTAATGGTTCACCGAAAGCACGCTTGTTAATAGTATAGCTAGTCTTTTTGGATTACTAATAAATAAAGTTCTAGTCATTCACGACACAGTTATGCTCTATTGACGGTCAATTTTATTAACACGAAACACTGAAGAAATTTATGCAACTAGTTTATCACAAGAAAGATGAGAAGTAGGTTGAGAATGACATCGAAAAAGGCGGTATTTTTTTAATCGCTATGCTTTTGCATGTGCGGGCACCGTGTTGTAATTTACAGCGCTTGCGCAAAGCCGCTCTATTCCGTAGACCATGTAAGGTAAACTGCTCTAATTTTGTGGTAAATAGCAACATTTGGAAGTAAGACAGAAATATAAGCATTTCTTCGCATCATAGGTAGTGTAAATATATATTTTTATATAATAGTGGGTAGTGACATAAAATATAAACGTATTTTATGTCTCTACTGATTATTTATTCTATTTTGATTAATTTCTAATTTCGTGGGTCGAAAAGTTGAATCCATTAATGAATGGATCCAACTTTTCGACCCACGTAATTAGGAAGAGACTTCCACGAAATAATGGAAAAAAGTTACCCATACCAAGGAATTAGAGCAAATCGACTTGATCACTTCAATATTTTCCGTATGAATATATATTCTTGTTCAATGTTCCGTAGAAATATATATTCTTCGAAGGCAACTTATGGGTGTATGTAGATTCTATTATGTCTGGGGTCCCTTTATTCACACCATCAAGTCTGTATTTTATAAGTATTTAGAGTACAGGCAGACTACAGCTCGCTCATTGGTTCATTCAAATAAATTAAACAAATTTGACGATTGTGTTTTCTTGCCAACGACGACGGCGCGTCACGGCTGCTTATAACCAATGAACATGGCAGCCGTAATCTGCCTCCACATACATAAGACTACATACTTATGAAACATAGACTATACAGAGTATAAAAAAGTTGCCAAGTGCGAGTCGGACTCGCCCATGAAGAGATCCGTTGTAGCAAGTAATTATGTGACTGGATGTTTGTGTTGTAACTTTGCTTTTCATAGTGTTTAAATAAATGACAAAGTTATCTTTGCGGTTTTTAATAAATGTTTATATCTTAAAAACTACTTATTTTATTTTGTTGAAACTAATTTTCGTTGAAAGTATGTATACAAAAACAAAGCAAATATTTTTTGTAGATTTTTTTACTTTTTACTTTAAAAGATAGAGGGGGGGAGACACATTTTTCCACCTCGGAAGGGTCTGTTTGTCTGTGTAGTGTTAATAGTTCCTGCATAAAGTTGCTGTGACATGTCGGAAAATAAATGACTTCCCTTTGATTTACTTATATTATGTACCACTTGAACATCGATGGAACCCTAAAACATTCCCATAAGATGATAATATCAATCGAAATTAGGTTATCTGAATTTACTTATTTCGAGGCATACACATGAAATTAGGGTCTCGTAGAACATAATTTCGAGGGTATTTAAAACTCGTACCCGAAGCTGGGATATTCGAGAGGTCCCGGGTTCGATCCCCGCCTCGTAGTGAAGGAAAACAACCACAGGTCTTGGATGTTTATATGAGTGTGACGTCGCTGTTTCTGGTTCAGACACAGGGTATCCTAATGCGGGGCCAGAAGCAATGTACTTGCCTTTATGTAAATGTTTAATGTTCATGTTTAATTTTGGACAAATGTATAGCTAAATGATATTTCAAAAGATTACATAATATTATTATTTGAAAGACAACAGGTCTTTTACAAATAGTTCGATTATGCATAATTCGAAGAGCCGTTGTACAAGTAGGTTGTTGCAAGTTGAAACAATAATAATACTAATAATAATTATAATTATTATGATCTTTATTCCAGGTTAACAAAACCAATATCTATAAATACCTAATAACAAGAGATACATATTTATTATAAAAACACAAAATATTATCTAACCTAGCTAGGGATTTTCTTTTTCGCTCTCGCTTCCCTGTAGCGTCGGTAAATGATGCGCTCCAGTCAGTAATCTTTGGCCAGGAACGTCGTCTTGAGATCCGCCGGTACCCGAAGTTTGAAGGAGAGGAACTCCTTGGGTCTAATATATGGTCCTTACTTATGAAATTGGCGTTTTGCATGGGAGGAACATGAAGTCGTTATTTTTAAATATAACATATTTTTTAATCATAGTATGTACCATTGCTATCTATACACTTTTGCCATCTCATAGGTAGTTCTTCGATCCCTTTACTAAAAAAAACATTCAGACGGGAATCATTAAAATCTTTGAAGGCGGTTTGGACTGCCCCATCGGAGTTGAATTTTTTCCCTTTCAAGAAGTTATCCAAATTTCGTAAAAAATGGTAATCTGTTGGAGCAAGGTCCGGAGAGTACGGTGGATGTCTTAGACATTCCAATTGAAGATCCTCTAATATGGTAGCCGTCTGTTGGGCAGTGTGTGGTCTAGCGTTATCATGAAGCAGCAGTGGCCTAGAGCGATTGACCAGTCTCGGTTGTTTAGCAGCTAGCTTTTCCATCATGATTTGCAGTTGCTGACAAAAGACATCTGCCGTAATCGTCTGGCCAGATTTAAGAAAGCTGTAGTGAACGACACCAGCACTAGTCCGCCGAACGCTCACAAGTAACTTTTTTGGAGTCAATTTTCGCTTGGGGCATGGTTTGGCTGGTTCGGCAGGGTTCAGCTATTGCGATGAGCGCTTCCGATTATCGTACAGGATCCACTTTTCATCACAGGTAATGATTCGATTTAAAATCCTTTCATTATTGTGCCGAGTGAGTAATGCAACGCAGCAGTCAACGCGCGTTTGTTGATTTGCTTCACTCAGTTCGTGAGGTACCCACCTTTCAAGCTTTTTCACCTTCCCAATTTGCTTCAAGTGGATTAAAACAGTTTTATCACTAACACTGCAGCCTTCAGCTAACTCGGACGTGGTTTGCGATGGATCCGCTTCCACAATAGTCTTCAATTCTTCATTATCAACTTTGGTCTCCGGCCGTCCACGGGGCTTGTTCTGCAGGTCGAAATTTCCAGAACGAAAACCTTGGAACCAAAAACGCACTGTGTTTTCTATTGCGGCATCTTCGCCATACACATCATTAATCCTTCGAGTCGTTTCTGCAGCACTGGTGCCACGGTAGAACTCATACTCGTAAATAACGCGATATTTCAAGTTTTCCATTTTGTAAGCTGAGTGACGCAAGAAAAAAAACAATTGAGGAAAAAAAAATGAATTATAATTTTAGAAACACAAATACATGAATAGCTGTATAAATTTGAATTTGGAATTCCTAACCATAGAGGAGATATTTGAGATCAAAGTGGCCAGTACGGCGAAACGCCAATTTCATATGTAAGGACCTAATAATATTGTCGTAATCGTCAAGGGATACAAAATTTGTAGTTTTCCCATAAGAATTCATTTTATAGAATGGAGTGTTCAGTGTAACCTGTAGCCCAAAAATTAGACAGAGCACAAGTAATTACTCTACGTTTTCATGACTTCACAACTGCATGTTATTTCTCGACTGTCTAAAATCTACTTACAGCCTTCTTACGGTAATCGATTCATAAATGTTTACAGAAACCCATTTGCGTCCACGAACATAAACCGTTCCTAAATTTTATATTAAATTAAGGTTGTTTGTGAATCAAATAACGTAGCCTTTTTAACAAACGTAAATACACCTGTTGCCCTAAGTTGAATAATGAATGTTGCTGTCAAAAGACAAGTGTCAAGATATAAGCCCACAAAACACTTCAAAGGTAAGTATTATAATTTTATAAGACTACTGACAGTTTAGTAAAGCTGTGATTGTTTTTACCTATGTCACATTTCCATTTACTAGTCTGTATCTATAGCATTCTATAGAATAAGATGAAACTATCCATTGAATTTATAGATTAGCAGATAAAGCACACTACACGTTGAAACAAAAAAAAAAAGGAAAACGAACAATGAAGTGTAGAATTCAAGATCCCTGTAGACAAGGTTAACGCAATTAAAATTGCAATTGGTTATGCATTTTGCCAACTGGGATCATGCAGCAAATCAATAGTAGATTGTTAACCGAGGGCTGAAAGGCACCCATTCCTGACGAGATGTGTTGGCGCTCGAACGAAGTGAGAGCGCCAATAGTTCGAGGCAGAAATGGGTGCTATCACCCGAGTAAAACACTCTACTTTTAATTACGAATACGAGGAAAGTAAACACAAGCCACTTAAAATCAAAATTATTTTATTAAAAAACAAAGTCACTTGAAATCAAAATTATTTTAATTTATTTCGCAAATCACATCTCGCCTTGAAAGTGTCTGATAAATACATAAAGTACATTATATTAATTATAAACATCAAAAAGAATTTAAATGTCAACAAAACTAATAAATGAAGAATTAATCGTTTTATGGCTGTATATGTTACTACCATTGCGTTGTTCAATATAAATTATGATTCATATATTTTTTTAATACTTTTCTGCTTTAGAGCAGGCATGTACCACTTTCAGCACGGTGCCTGGATGAACAATGACCCCCTTTCAGAGTATGAGTAATGAAAAGCTCTTTATTTAATCTGTGCTCCTACAAAGATGATACAGGTGACTGAATTGATTATACTATGATACATAACGCCACGTCTTTTCTAATATAATGTTGCTAAGGTAATAGTATAATAGTTATGCACACGTTATGCAATATCCAGTTATTGAATACTCCAATCTGCATAATATGGGGCTAGTCCATCGCTGATATGCCTTGCAATACAGTATTTGACAAGGTGGTCCAATAAATCTAGAAACTTTTCAAAAGCAGAACCTATTTCAATAAAAACGCTTGACTATATCAGAATTGTGTATTTACAGCATTTATTTTTTACAAACTCAATTTTGTGTTAAAATAACAGCACTTGGCTGTGACGTCACATGCTAGAATTTCATAGAAATCTACTAGTCTATTTGAGTAGCAGTGAAATACCGTATTACTAAAGCCTTTACTGGAACAGTTTCTGTAGAAATGTGATGTATCTATAAATGTGATATCTATACATGTGATATTTATTGAAATATTATGTTAAAGCATTGAATTACGCAGGAACGGCTCAAGCACGGCTTAAGTTAGTGCGCTGTCAGTGTCATGCGTATTGCGTCCCTTAAGTAGGTGAGAAGAAAGATTGTGCGAAGCATGTTTTTGCCAAAAAAAATATTTAACAATTAAAGTTCCGAATGGTCATTTTAACGGATGCCGTAGTCGCGAAGAACGTTTATGGATAGGATACCTTTGATGGTTTCGAATGCTTGGGTGAAAAGAAATAGAACTGGTTATTTTGGTTGGGTATTTGACCAAGTAATAAAAAATGTGTTTGTAGTAGTATTTGACTTCATTATAATATACAAGACACTATTCAATGTCCGTAGCGTAAATTGCTAGCAGGTACTAAACTAAAAGTTGCTCTATACCTACCAAGAAAAAATAAATTACTTCGAAATAATTGTCATCAGCGGCAGTTTATTTACTCTGGGGATAAGCTTACTCTTTCTGGTTCCTGTCCGGTTCTGTGCCTATCGAATTCTAGTGGTACTCTAGTGTACTTACCTGAGATTTTGAATATCGTCGCCCCACCAGGCTGCTATACCCGCTTTTCTCTCCTAGCTACCAACCACTGGCTCAATGAGGAATTTTCTGACAGATGATAAAAAATAACTTTTAAACATCTCGATAGATGGCGTTGGACTCTTAGTTTTTGACGCACGGTTTAGCCTAGTGGGTAGTGACCCTGCCTACGAAGCTGACGGTCCATGGTTCGAATCCCCGTAAGAGCAAATATTTGTGTAATGAGCATGAATATTTGTTTCTTAGTCTTGGATGTTTTCTATGTCTCTATTAAATATATAGTCGTCTAGTTGCCTTATTGAGCTTACTATGGGCCTAGTTCGATTTGTGTAAGATTGTCCTCTAATATTTATTTATTATTTATTTAGTTAAACTATTGTCTTCACTTACTTACACAGGATGGCCCAACTTCAAATATTGAATCATGTCTTTTTTATTATAATGTAATTATGTACTACTACAAACATATTTTGTTTTACCTGATCAAATAGCGAACCAAAATAACCATAGTACTAGATATTTTTTCACGCAATCTTTCGAAACTATGAAGCAGTCGTCAAACAGGTTTTCGCAAAAACGTTCTTCGCGAATACGTCATTCGCAAAAACGACCATTCGCGATAGCGACCGTTAGACCATTCGAAACTTGATTCTCATAATCTTTTGCAAAAACGTGTTTCGCACAACCGTTATTCGCACCTACGTACGGGACCCATTCGTAATTGTCATGGGCAGGGGGCGCGGGGCGCCATACAGCAGCACCCGCATGCGAGGTCAATCCCATAGTTAAATCTCGCGTGCGTGATGTAACCTGATATTTACTAAAAGGCTGTGATAGAGGTCTTAAATAGATAATGGAGAGAAATTTTAAGACTGAATTTAAAATTCTCGAAAATTTCGTTTTACAGCTATTTAAAGCTGCCTTTTTAATATTCATTCAGATATCTAATGAATATTCAAGTTTGAATTAGAGTGTCTAGAACTGAAAATACGTGGTAGGTGCTATACCTCGGTAAAATTTACCGAATAAAAATGCTTTTCACCTGTAAATAGTCTGGGAGTCGAATAATTTTGACGAATAAATTAGTTTAGAATATTCATGGCATCAGTCAGTACGCTACTGGCAAGGCAGTAGACGTGTTAAATTACTTGCAAATGAAATTTAATAAAAGTGATGTTCATTTTTATTAGAATAATTAGAAGGACTTGACATTGATAAAAAAAATACGCACTCTCGACATAAAGTTTATATCAAAGTGTTTTTTCAACAATGAAATATTACCATATAAAGCTTCACAAGTTTCCTCAACAAATAACTATGTTTGGCTTATATCATACTTCAAAAAGTTTCCGATTGGTTAATAGTCAAGCTAACAAGGCGATAATTGTCTAGTCAACGGTGTTTGTCGATGTTGATGCCAAGTCCTTCGTGCAAAGCCCTTTGATAGCTATTTCATTACATCGGGTTCAACGCACCTACATGTCCGGTCTTGTTTGTCTTTGTTGTTCACTTGCTGTTTGTCCAATCCAGATCAAGAATGCTACATTTTATATTGGAGCCATCCTGTACAAAAATCAAAGTCTTTGTGCAACCTCTGAACTATCATTTATGTCTTCGTATTGAGTTCTTATTCGTTTTTAAATATTAATCCATTAAGCAGATTCAAAGATTCTTTAGTAGTTGCTGCTCCACAAAATCAGTTTCAGAATTAACATTCATAAATACGATGTCACTGTTATGTTTGGTATTATATTCATGCTCATTTTATTATTCTGAACCCAAAGTAAAATAGAGCCCTCAAACAGCCTACTTTCTGTTTAAAAATCCACATCACACTCCGACGTAATGTTTTGTTCCGTTACATCCGTCGTCGGCTTTCATAACATCTGTTCGGTATTTGTTTTCAGCAAAAGCAAGCTTACGCGAGAATATGAATTCGTGCATTTATTCAGACAAAAGTGCAAGCTAGCCTCTCCGGGATGCATTGTTAACGGCTGTATAAAGTACGCTGACGGCCGTCGTTAAATCGGAGAGGTATTTCTTAGCCGCCTACATTTTCGGAATGGCAGAAAAAATACAGGCGCTAGCCGCAAGGTGTGGTAACATATTATGGGGTTATTGATTAGATTAGATTAGATTAGATTAACGTTTATTGCATCAAAGCAGCACACATACAAATTAAAAGTGATACGGAGGTGCAACTATAAAATAACTTAAATTTAAGCAAAGTTATAAAAAAAAACTCATAATATTATTACTAAAACAATAGAAAAGAACAAAACAAAAAGAAGAATATAGGTCGGTATGTAGGCGCGCTGCATTGACGCGAAAAGGTCAAAGCTCAGTGTTTATTGCTCGTTAAGAGCAGCACTGGTTTTCAGCCCTCACCTAGGAGAGGCAGAGACTCAGCAGTTACATCCGAATGTGAATGTGAATGAAAAGAATAATAATAAAAAAGTGTAAGAAATAGATATATCCTTACAAGTGTTTAAAGATGTGGAAATAAATAAATACATTGCACATAAATATGTTTCAATACTTTCTTGAGTAGGATAGTACAAAATATACATGAAGATTAAATAAATAGGTATATAAGTATATTATGCCACGTGAGTAGTGAGTAGCAGAATGGGTATAGTGTGAATATGTTTACTAAAATCATAAGATATCTAACTAAAAAATATATGAAAATGGCAGAGGTAGCCCGACTATCCAATGTTGGAAAGAGAAATTCTTAGTTTTTGCTTTTGAATCAGGTGCGACTTCATATGTGTTTTGAAGGTGTATTTGGAGGTTAGATTTCTTATGGGCGGCGGAATATCATTCCAAAATTTGGTAGTTTGGAAGCGGAAGCTACCTCTAAATGCCACCGTGCGGTGAATATGACCTTCAAGAGGTGCTCGAATATCCCTCATGCCATATCTGGGGTGAGATGTTGCCACCTTTCATTTTAGGTACAGGTACTCAGGTTTTTTAAACTTGATGACATCAAACACTACACTTGAAAGGTGTAAGTGCCTACGCAGTTCCATTTTGAGCATTCCAGCAGAGTTTAAGTATGGGGTGATATGACTACGAGGTGGGAGACATTAATTTAATTATTGGAGACATTAATATAAATAATTGTGAAACCATTTTCAATACAGGAACTATTTTTCCCACATCCTTATTGTAACTGGTTGGATATTGCAAAAATCAAACAATGATTTATTAATCAATGAAACCAGGCCCTCTTAGTCAAACTTCAGAAGTTAGTTAAAATAGTACCGATCAATTTATTCCATCAAAATCAATCATCTTGTTCAATATTGGAGCTTAAACTCAAAGATCGGGCAAAAGATGAAAGTTTCCGTCGCAGAGTTTATTAAAGACGATTATAATCAAATCGAATCCTTGATCAAGCAATTTATCGCGCTGGATTGAATTTGCTCCAATGATGGGCGGAGCCGCTTTTGGTGAGAGTACCTCTATTTATCATGTCATAGGGTTCCTAGAGACGAAGAATACTACTTTTTTAGAACGGTAGTTAGCATTATATAACAAAAATCGGTTTGCAAGTGGCGTAAGCTGAAACTGATTTTTACCTAAACTTACCTAGAGTCTTTAGTACAAAGTTTCTAGGAATGTTTAGTAATTGAAGGTTCAGAGACGAACGGACTTCGATATCTAGATTTTAAATGTTCGTGACCATGTTGTTGCAGAGGCAATAGATATCTAACAATACCTGCATGTAGAGTTTGTTTATTTTATTTATTTGTTTAGCTTACACTATCTCTACGCCACACCCTGAATTGCCTAGAACAGGCCAGCTGGAGAAAAATCACCTCCTAATTTCCAAGAATTAGTGATCACATGTCATTAACAAATCACTGAGGTAACAAAGACCTTGTTACTTCCGATTGGGCAGCACTCCGAAGAAGCCTAAGAAGCGGGAGTCAAAGACATAAACCGTTTATGGCTGCATAATTCTCACAAGAAGTGACGTATTGCCACGAACATAAGACTTGATGCACATTCTGTTGGCATCAGCTGACCCTTTAATTAACTCACTCGAAAATAATCTTGGAAAATAACCGAACAGTGAAGGTGATATATTACCGAGATCGGCACTTTTTGAAGTTATTTCTCTGTTGTTCAAAAGAAATTCCAAGTTAAATATATTAGTACAAGAATTTTCAGACATTATACCTAGATGTCCTGGTAGAAGAAATTTCGCTTGATAGAAATAATTATTGAAATTTACCCTTTTTATTTTGAGAAAATTGGAATAGCATACCCCCTTAAGCACACTTGAGTACAACAGTACCCAAAATCCCTTTATAGGTTTTGAATTGTATTACCATGACATAAGGTTCAAAAACGCGACCCTAAAAAAAATTACATTTAAAGGGATAGACTTCAAAAGTATTTATTTAAATGGGTTTTGGACAATACCTAAATTACCTGTTATGAAAATGTTCATTGCTATTTTAGTTAAGTTTGTATTAATTTAAAACCGAATTTTTGTAATTTTTCCCCTAGTCCGTCCCTCTCACACTGCGGGACTTTCCGCCTGGAATAACGGGGACCTTTGCACGGACGAGGTATCCCCTGAAGTTAGCGACTTAATTATCCCGCCTTTGGCCATTTCGCCACCTACTTGTGATTTAATTAGAAATGAACAAGATTATATTGAATCTGACTCATCTGAGGGTAAAGAAGATTTTTGTTGTGTAAATTAATCAATTAAGGTAGTTTTGTATTTATTTTTAAATTAGATTGGTTTATATTATATTATTATAAACACCCCTTTTTATTTAAGTTATAGTTGTAATTTTGTACATTTTGTTGTTAATTTTGTGCATTGTAAAAAATCTATATATTTATCATTACATATTTTCAAAATGTGTTATATTTATTGTTTTATAAGTTCTTTTTATTCCCTCTAAAATCGCCGAATAGTTCAAATCCCACTTGTTACAATAAGTAACTACTAATTGACCTATAATAGGCCATTAGAAGTAAAAAATAGACTAGACAATTCAGTGTGCGTCGCCGGCGACGTGCTTTGCTGAGTAAAATCCTCCATTTTGTACGGTCTTGCTCCAGCCTCGTTGTCTTATGTCTAGCAGCGATCTTCGCGATATGTCGTCCGACTATCACCGATGAACTTGTGTACGTGCTGTAAAGGTAAAACTTTCTTCACATTATCGACGCCCCGCTGTGAGTGCCTCTGCAACAGAGCCCTGTGGGATCACAAGGAAATGCTTAAAGTCGTCGGTAACGCTGATACGAGCGTCGAGGGAACTAACTGGGTCGATGCTCACGACCGAAGGAAGAGAGGAAGATTCTGTTTGAAAGAGACTTTCTCACGTCCTGTACTTTCCATACATCATTTTATGTATACAAGGATGTATTCCTTAAAGAGGAATAAATTAACGATTACAAAATATCTTAGTTACGTTCAAGACATACTACCCTATTTGTTTTGCACTAATATTTTATGGTTGTTGTTGAGGATGCTACAGTTTAAGGACAACTCTTTATGATATATATCAGTAGATATTTTACATCTTCTAGATACTCTAAGAATATGTGATGGATAACCACGTTTAATGATTAATGTATGTGATATACATGAGCCTAAACTGAGTGCTATTTCCGGCAATAAATGGTAGCTCAGGAGCAAATTGCCGCATTATTTCCTAGCAAGTCTGGCGTACGAGAAGCTCGCGGCAAGTTTGAGAATAAACGGTGTAGGTGAAATGTTGTGTTTAGCAAATGTGTTATGCTTCCTCTCCGCAAATCGCGTCGGTGATAAAAGTATTATACAGGGGTGGCACTTACTCGGGCCAGTTACCTACAAAATTATGAAAAAAGCCTTTGTAGCCTGTATTTTTGCTCTACAAAAGGTTGTGTAGATTTTTTTATTTGTATTGATTAAGTATATTCGTATTGATTAAATAAAAGAAAAAGGCTCGTCATGAAAAAATTTAGTGTTAGACCTCGAGCGGTGAGAGCGTTAGGAATATTGGGAAATTGGTACCTAAAAACTCATTATTGGCAATATCTCCTTTTCGGCCCATTTGACCATCAAACAGTATATCGTTTAAAAAAAACTATAATTCTTGTCTCAACCTCTTTTTGTGAAATCAATATTTTCATCGTGCGCGTTTAATTCAACATGAGATTTAGACTAAAATACATTTCCACGGCACCAGTCGGTAGAGGTAAGTGGCGCATTTTTCATCCTTCCAGAGCAAAAAGGTGCCCAGCCTCCGTTGTCTGTCCCTCATTCCGTTAGTCCATTCGTTCTTCCATTCTTCCGTCTGTCTATTATCTTTTGATTGCGTTGACTCAGAAGTTTGATTTTTTCAGTGTTGTGGTGCTGCATATGCGAGTAATTGATATAAATTTAAACTTGATACCTTTACGTGATCCTGACAAAAAGGGTTTTAAGGTGCTACGAAAAAAAATGGGTTTTTTTGAATCCATTTACTCCACCATGAAGTCATCTACAGATTTGATTTTTGGTTAACGTTTGTTAAGTATTTGATTAAGATTGTCACTAAAGGAAAACGCGATTGGATGAAATTTTCTCGATAGAATTTAATTACGAAAACACCTCAAAATTGTTTTATTTTTCCTGTCATTCTAAAATCCTAACAAATTTCATTGTGGAACTGCGTTCAAAATGCTGATATTATGTATTCGCAAAATCTCCTTATTTTTTTTTAAATAAAATATAGTTTATTTTTAAGCAATTATGCCGTGGTTTAGCGCTACGTTTTTTAATTTTTTCCCGATTCCGTCCCACTCACACTGCGGGTCTTTCCGCCTGGAGTAACGGGGACCTTTGCACGGACGAGGTATCGCCTTAAAGAGAAAAAGGAAAAACGGACGCACGGACGGACAGACAGACAGAGGGACAATGAAGTGATCCTATAGGTAAGGGATTTTTTCTCTATGTAGTAAGGAACCCTAAAAATGCCATAAAAACAAGTCCCTCGTACGGGGACCCCTTTCATTTAACGGCCAATATGCATGTTGAAGTAGTAGACTTTGCTGCTCTCGTACGCTAAGACTATTGTCTTCACATAAAAAGGATGAGACAAGAAGTATAGGAAATATTCTCTAGCTTATTTTATTCAGAGACAGTTTATGGGAAGAAGGGCTGTTGAAGTCCAATCCAACTAATATTATAAATGTGAAAGTAGCGATATTTCGACGACGACCCGAATGGCCGAGTCGGCAGAGACGCTGCCTACGAAACCAAGGGTCCCGGGTTCGAGTCCCGGTGGGGGCAAATATTTGTTTGATGAGAACGGATGTTTGTACCCTAGTCATGGTTGTTTATCTATCTAAGTATTAATATTTATCTATATAAGTATGTGTATCGTTGTCTAGTGCCCAAGATACAGGGAATCCTAGTTTGGGGCTAGATCAATGTGTGTAAATAGTGTCCAAGGTATTATTATTATTATATTATTATTATTATTTAGATCTTTGGATGTTTGTGTCTTTGTGCCTCAGTCATGCTAAAACGACTGAATAAATTTGAATGAAATTTCACTCACATATAGAATATAATACTTTTTGCCCGACTGCATCAGAAGGAGAGTAATATTTTCTGGGTTAATGATAATTTCTAGGTACACGCAGACAAAGTTACGGGCACCAGCTTGCATGATACAAAAATACAATTTTCGACCCCTTCAATTAAGGTGGCCGTTAACGCTGTATTTAATTTCGCGTCGCCCCCTAATAACATGGAGTATTGAATACCGGTTGCTATTTCATCACGATATAGTTTCCATCAACCTCATGCCAGCTATATAACCGTAGATAAAACTTTTATTTACTTAGTAAGTCTATATAACATAAGAAACAGATTTTGGTTTTGTACTTAAGGTAACTGTGTTATTGTACAACCCTGCAGCATGAAAAAATGTTAAGGGAGCACCCACATTACATTAAATACGAGTGAGGAATTGCTACAAGCCGCAAGCTAAGAAAACTCTCAAATAAGGAAAAATAAAATACGCCACATAAGCAAGCGTTTATTGCGTTTTAATGTCTGCATACCTTTACAACCATTACGCCATTTACATAACCATCTTTTATGCTGTGTCTATACGTATTCTATTTTCGCCCCGTTCATTTGTTTGGTATAAGAATTGGAAAACCTAAAAGTTAGGTGCAAAACGAATTGGGGTGAAAAGTATTATCTGGCACACATGTTCCTAAAACTTCTAAAACAGACGCGTTCAGCCGGATGCCTTACCCAGATTAATATCGCCGATGACTAATATAGGCCCATTAATAGTCCCGTTATCATTCAAAATTGACCCCCATCAGAAGTTTCCTTGATATTATACTGTAGTAGGTGGTTAGGGATTAATTTTCTGGTTTTACGCGAATGTAAATTATCCACATTAGCCGGCTGAGTGCTAAGATTTATGCGCATTTAAGAGCATCTGTGCTTATTTTATAATTTAGTGCTTTCAATTAACCCATAAAATTGCCGTCTACTCACTTGATTATATGAGGAATACAGATAAAAGTGGGTTTTGTTTTAATATATCCGTTACCCCCTCGGTTTTGATAAAAGCCGATGTGAAATATTATTTTCAAAGAAGTGAATCGTATATCAAACTTAAAAGAAACATCGGATATATTAATAAATGAATATATTGACAACCCAGTAAAAATAGTATTTATATTTACGGGAACAGGAGTTCCTTATATGTATGTTGGCAACTGACAAAAACTAGAATGAATGAAACATTAATTAACTTAATTCGTTGCTGACATACTTTGTCTTAGTTAAAGTTCGGACGCCTCGAAAGGGTAGATTCTGGCATAGCTCTTTATAATTCAAGACCTTTTTTTATAACAAAGTTATAAGTTATAATTTCTTTATTACTGTAGATATTTATATAAACTTAGCTTACGTCGGTTTTGCCTCTTCTCTCTCCTTTGGGAGAAGCAGAACTTACAATTAGCAATCATAAGAATCATTTAATTTCATATCAAGACCATATATGTAAAAAGAAACTGCAATCTCTCCAATCTTTTAATTATCGTTGTCAATAAGAATATTATTTACTGACTGACTTAAAGAAAAACTCTTATAATAAACGGCCTCCGTTGGGCAAATAGGAAGGGTCTCAAAAAAGGAACGAGCTGAAATTATTAGTCCTATTCACCGTTCATTTCATTCGTGCCCTTATTATGTGTGGGTTTGGAGGTAATGTTGTGTGTGTTGTATCGATTTGAAGGGCTCACAAGGATCGTGTCGAGTGCGGGGAAATAATTAATATTAATGTAATAAGCCCACGACGACGACCTCTGTGGTATAGCGGTCGAGGCTGTGCTTCCCAAGCGAGAGGTCCCGGGTACGAATCCCGGCTGGGGAGAAAAAAAAATTCCCAGGTCTTGGATGTTTTTATCAATGTGACGTCGCTGTTTCGGGTCCGTGGCTTACGCCCCCAGTGGTCGACCCACCTGTGGTCGACGCCCCCGATTTTAATAAATTTAATTTTCTGGTTCCCACGACACAGTGTGGGGCCGAAAGCCGTAAGCCTAGATGCCTGTATGTGAATGTTTATGTTTGTTTTGTTTATATACTCGTTGTGTTTATATAAAATTATTATATATTTAATTGCTCGTTATTTTTTGGAACAACGAAAGAATATTCTGTGTTAGAATAGTGAACTCAGTCTCCTTCGACCAGTTTGTCCAGGGAAAAACTTCGCGAAAATCCTTTAGGAAATCCTTCTTTTCGCTTTTTGACAAGGTATTACCACTTCCCAATTAGGCCAAAAAAACCCGATTCAACAACCCTCCAGTTCGAACACTTCACATTTCGACGTGTTCAAAATGGGAACTTGTCTTGAATCTTATCAGCTTGTCGAATTGGCACAAAAAATTGAATTGGTCGAAATGGAAAGTGGTCGAAAAAGGCAAAAAACATTCCCAAAATTATGCTCGCCCCTCAAGTAATTACTTACGCCGATTTGTATCACGCTTTTGGCAGCCGCTAAATATAGATAAAAAATGAAGAATACTGCACGGCTTTTTGGGAACCTAGCTAACAGGCAATAACCTTAGAGTTCTTGACCGTGTAACTTGATTGTGCGTATTAACTTTGTATTTTAACTGTATTTAGTGGCTTTCAGAAGACTGGTACGAGTCGACCCGAGAGCCTTAGCGAGAACATGAGAAACAGATCACAAATAATCCTTAAGACTCCAATTTCCACTTTGAACAATCGATTTCATAAAGCTGCCAAAATACCTACTCTTAATGACTTCAAAGAAAAAAGGAAGAGCGCAGTTATCTTTAGCTCAAATAGGTTTTAAAACCGGATTTCCTAATAAGTGAGATTATCTGAAGCGTTGGCGGCCGATATAATGATCCCGCATTATTGAGGATCTCAAGTCGGGGAGTGGGGGTGAGGGCTAGGGAGGAGGGAATGGAAGCCCATTTAACATGTCGCCTCCGAAGGACCAGATAATTGGATTCATTACGAACGAAGAGAAATATGGCCTCGATTTATTGCCTCTCCGACGTATTGACGTAGGATGCGGGGAGGGGGTAAGACAAAAGAAGCACGGTATTAATTTCAGCAAATATGCGAGCGTGATAGCACGCCTGGAAAGGTCGGGCCCGAAACTTGTCGAGTAGTTTAGTGAACGTAATAAATTATGTCATAACCGAATTTCGTTATGATCGAATCTGTTCGAACTACCGATATATAGGGTGGAAAGATATTATTTAACGACGGGCCCGAAAATACTTTGTGTGACGATTTTTATGATAAATAATTCACCAAGTTACAAACTAAAAAAATATCTACTTCAAGCTCTATTTTTCCTCATCGGTCGGAGCGAGAATGTTGGCTATATTCACGAAAACGAGCTACGAAATATTTCTTCTGCCAGGATTCATTTCATGACAATAACCGTAAACATCATTGAAAAGTCAAACTAATACAACAAAAATACGTTTGGGCTGTAGCGGTTTTTTTTTAAGTTTCTACCTCATTTCTGCCCCATTTTGTAAAATTTTCAAAAACTGAATCGAAAAAAAAAATATCGAACCTGCTGACAAAATCGCGAAACTAGCTGAGAAATGCGGCATGTAGAGGAGAATAACCGGACACACATCCGGACATACGAAAGCATTGTTGCCCAATCCTGCAACGGAGACTCTTCGCTCGCTTCACTCGATCAGTCAATAATTCCAATTTTTTTAAAACAGGACCAGCGATTAATAATTTTTACAAATGAAAAGCAAACTGGAACCTTTTCAAATAATAAAATATATTTTGAAATCGGTTCATAAAAAATATCAGTTTATAGGTAACAAACATAAAAAAAATAAAATAGTACAAACTATTCAGAATCCCCTCCTATTTTGAATAGGTTAAAAAGCAACAAACTATGGGAAAATAAAATAATAGAAAGGTAGGACATTAGGGACCACCTTTACACCACTTTTTTGGCTTGTGGCAACACTGCGGACAAAAGATAAAATTTTAATATATTTTTTTTGTTGTGTAATTTAACAACAATTCTAGTTGTATTTAATAGAATAAACTTATATATAGGTGTGACTATAAATATTTTATATGAGTGATGTGTATTTGATGAAAACTGGCTAATTGTTTTTCGGTTACAGAATCGCTACAATGTTTGAATTTTGTCATTGTTATTCTCGGTTCGGAGTGATTTGATTCTACTTACTGTGTATTCTAAGCGAAAACATAACATCAGGAATCTAATTTCCACCAAATAAATCACGTAAGTTGCAAAAATTTCGAATGCGGCTTAGCTGACATAACCTCAATTGGCTGACAATTATCCTACCTAGTTAGAAGTTTGTTGACAATCATACATAATACCTACCTATTCATATCTATAATGGACAGCCGTATGCAGAGCCGTAAGCACGCCAGGTATAATCCTAAAAAAACGATTGCTAAGTATATGTACATATCTACAGTAATGAAGACATTTGATTGATTTATTGATTACAATAATATCAAAATTAAATGTTTCGGTGGCCTTGTCGTATAATAGTAGTTTATGTGACTGATACATAATGCATAATTATGTACAGTTACATACACTAGTTTATCTACACACATATCATAAGCTCTCTTTGATGTGTTCAGGAACCGCATGTTTGACCGGCATTGTGGCATTGAGTTGTTTAGCTTGTTCTGTAGTACCAACTTCACAGAAAAAGTAGGGGCGGCACGCAGGCGGGCGTCGGCGTTTGAAATTTGAATGTCATAATATATAGAAAACTTACACATAATGGTCATAATGTTAAATATTCAGATAAGAAATTAGTTTTTACAAAGTAGTTTAACATTATGCTGATCGTAACGTGCGGTTTTTTGACGCAGTAAATAGGGTTTATGATACATGTGAAGATAATAGTTTTTTCTGGAGCCCTTCAAACCCGGGCCGAAGTGAGGAAAATTACGTTATACGTTATTGTGTGTATTTGTAATATTATAAATACAAATGTCTGGACCCATAAATAAAAACTAATTCTCGTCGCAACACATTGTAACCTTATATTTTATAGTTATGTTGGGTAATCCCACGCCAGTAAAAATATTTACTGGTGGTCAAAGTGATGGTTTATAAAGGTGAACAATAAAATAAATAAGGGTCCCTTCATTGGTGGCCGGGTTTATTTTAATATCTAAGAGCCTTACCACAAAAAAATTTACTACTATTCAACACTTGTGTAAAAACAAAAATGTATGGGATTTGACGTTTGTTTTGAGGTTAAAAGCTGTTTAATATTTTTTGTGGTAACACGGTTAATATCTTAACTTAGCTCAGATACCGTGCTCAGTTGTCTCAGCGTCACAGCAAAATGGGGGGATGAACTGCGGGTCGTTGACCTCGCAAGCGGGGCCCAAAACAAAAAGAGAAGGGGTAGAGAGAGATGTTTTATCCATCTTTAGGCGGCTGGCAGACCTTGTCCCATCAGCGGTGCTCGTAGGTACACCTCCTCGATAGATCACTACTCAACGCGGCGAACGGCTTATGGACTCGTGTTTCATAGCCGGCAACGCCTCGCAAGCCACGCTGGTGAGCTCCTCGTGTATAAAATGGCGGTTTAACACGCCTCGCTGCCTTGGTCAGAAATGCAGGGCTCCGTAACAAAATTGGCCTGTCCCCCCAGGCGGGGCTGACAGCCTTGCACCATGTCCACTCGGAGATGAAAAAAGAAGCTCCTCAGGCGAAATATCCACCACAAAACGCACCGCATTTCTCTAGCTGGTGGGTGACCAACTTGCAACGACAAGAAATTGGAACACTCACTTTTCCAGTCAAAACCGAACGGAGTTTAGAACATAAAAATTAATTAATACACGAATCTCCACAGGTTGTTGATGCACAACCAAAACATTTATCGCTATTCAACTGACAGGACATTGATACAAAATGCCATTAAACCAATAACGATAACTTAATCCGACTCCGATTTTAATACGAAATAAACCGTACTTTTATTATGGCATACGGCGACGTACGGCAACACTCAAACCGACACGTTTCGATAATGCACCGATTCTATGACATGGCATTAGGCTGTTTGCTGTGAAGAACCTAAATGAAATTAGTTAAATACAGGGCTACAACATATAACATTATATGATAGTGATTCCAGATTCATTAAAGATTAATTTCCAGATTCCTAATTTATTGTACCGAAGTTTAATATTAAAATATCGAGTTGTTATTGTGAAAAATGTTTGCCATACACCAGTTTAAAAAACAAGCACGCACAGTCGTGAATTTCAATATGTTTTCCACCGCCCGACATACCGGCGACGGAAAGAGGTGTCGAACGCTATCCGATTAAAAATATTTGCAGCGTTTCGGTTCGTTACCCGTTGTTCGCATGCATATCACAAGCCGAGGCTCAAACAATGATAGTGAAATGCAAGCAAATATACCTTTATATTGTGTGTCGCTGGTAAATTGAATTATTATCTCTGCTGTTTCCTAGCATGCCTCATTCATTAGTATCCAAAATGCCGGCAAAGTATTGTCTATGAATCATATTCATTCAAAGTAAAGCTCATTAGATGTTTCTCTATTTCTTGATATGTTCGTGTTATGTTTGTGCAGCTGACACAAGGATCAAATGGGCTTTGCTTTGTCTTTATGTAACCTTACCTACCGAGCTGAATCTAAAAGATCTCTACAAGCCATTTGCAAACGGACACATCATTCTGTCTGCCGGCTACGTACAGCCGGCCCCGGGCTCGGGCAAGTGTTCCGCGCTGAAATTTTATAACTGTTTAAATTCCTCACATATCTCCCGGGATTTCCCAGGCTTACACGGCCGCTTTTTCATGCCGGGACTTATCCTCCTTTTTATAATTTTTTGCGATATTGTGACATATTTTCGGGGCCAGTTCCGAATTACTCCGTTCTCTAGAAAGTATTATTCTCCTCTCCCGAGGTTTTAACTTTTCTAGTAACTCCACACCATTTGTTAGATGAACTTGGCTAGCGAACTATCTCTGAGAATTCTACACCAGAGAAAATAGCATTCGTTGGGAATACATTTGATATCGGTTCGAAGTTCTATCCTTGAAAGTAATGCTTTTCAATTTTGTTTGGTTAGGTTTGACTTCAAAACTGTACGAGGGTTGGTAGTTGAAATGTGGTGAGGAATCTAAATACGAGATACAGAGCAGCAGGATTTTACTAGTTTTTTCAAACTAATATTATACATAGTTTAAAGTCGGAGTTCCACTCAAAACATCGAAATTTGATGCGCCGCGGATTAATACTACAACTGGTTAATATTAATTTGTGTTTATATTAAGATTACAACACATAAGGTGAACCATAACTAACTTATAGTTTGAGGCCGATACTAGAGACATCACAAGTCACAACTGAACTAATTAAAAAAGTGAGTTTGAAAACAGGACTTAAACCTATAAGGGATGTCAAGCGGTCAGTATAGTTCGCTAGTTAGTAAGAGGTCACATACTACTACGTTTGTTCTTGTTCTCTTTGTTCATTACCACACGCTGCGATCGAAGAAAATTTAGAAGGAAATCGCACAGCTTTTGAAACGTGACTGGAAACTTGCACTCCTTGCACTTGGCCAAGTTTAATTCGCTCAGGGGCGCTATTCTCACCACAACTCCGAGAAACAGTATGATACAGTCCTAGAGCTCGTTACATTTGTTAAGTAATTGTCTTCAACTTATATTTATTTCATTATTATCCTTCAGAATTGTTAACAGGTATTAATTGATGAGAAATTTAAATGAAGACTTTGAATAAGTTGCCAGCAAGTTCAACGAAACTAATCACAAACTAACTTGGTAGCGCAGACAATATTTCAGCGAAAACTAAACAAAAAAGCATTATAATTCTGCCCCGCATTTTAAATAAAAATAACGGCCCCACCGTGCATAAATCTAAGGCGTGTAAACATTTCCAGGGCGACAGTAAAAACTGCAAATTATTGCCATGCAAATGCACTGAAATTGTGGTACTGAAAAAATTCCCGTCATCACGTTATAACTGCTAAGGAAATTATAGCGAATGAAAAAGTATTCGCGCATTTAAGTGGAAGCCAAAGGGCTTTTTAATTATGAAAGGCGTCGGAAAAAGTTTATTATGATGATGTATATAATAATACATATACCTAATTATGATGATAGGCTATGCTTGAAACAGAGTTTGACTGACGTACCATGAGTTCGAAATAACTCATGAATAACTCACTCCTTTGCCCTTTGATATGAGCTATTGAGAATACCTGCCGTTGACGAGAAGCTAACGTAGCCGCATGAGCAGGTTCAGGGAAGGTATGCCTCCATTGGAATCCCGGAAGTAAGTGGCGTCTCATTTTTTTCTCAGGCATTTTAGAATATATCTTTCATCGGTTAATGCGTATAGATACAATTCAGGAAACGTAATATGACATTTTCGTACGTAATGTTAGTAAATTCATTACCTGTTTCACGATTTAAAAGGATAAGCCCTATGTGACAGATAAATCAGGATTTCACGTACAGCATTATGATTATTATCTGTCACATAGGGTGTTATCAAGGCTGAAAGAGGCCCTTATATCAACATCATTCATGTTTTAAAATCAAAACGCGCGAAGCAATAAAAGTCACCCCTCCCCGCTGCCCCTGTGGACCAAAGGGAGTCTTCTGAAAGATCTTCAGTGTATATTTAAGAAGCGTTACATTAATAACCATCGATCTAACTCGTATCTTGTTGCGCCTTGTAACTTGTAACATTATCTCCTTGCGTCAGCTTTGTTGAGAATGTCAAAAAAGTCTCATTATTCTTGGTAAATTGAAACTTTTCTGAAACTTCGATGAGGTGAAAGGCCCTCCGATGAAAAACAAGTTTTATCAATCAATCAACCAAATATGGTATTCGAATAGGACGTGGTCCTTGTTAGGGTTCCGTGCCCGAAGGGTGCCAAACAGGAACCTATTACTAAGCCTCCGCTGTCCGTCCGTCCGTCCGTCTGTCACCAGGCTGTATCTCATGTACCGTGATAGTTAGACAGTTGAAATTTTCACAGATGATTTATTTCTGTTGCCGTTGTAACAATAAATACTAAAAAACAGAATAAACTAAATATTTAAGGGGGCTCCCATACACTATACATTGATAACGGCAACAGGTAGACGCTTGAAATATTCACAGAATATTTATTTATATATTCACTTTTTAAATAAATAAAAATAAAACAAATATTTAAGGGGGCCTCTCATACAACAAACGTGTTTTTTTGCCGTTTGAATAGATAACGGTACGGAACCCTTGGTGCGCGAGTTCGACTCGCAGTTGGCCGGTTTTATTTAATGTAGTCACGCAAAAAGGATAACCTGCGTTTAATCATATCATTTATTTCTATGGCATCCAGCACTCTTATCGGATCTTAAAAAACAATATTTCAATTTCAATTTCAATTTTAATTTCAATCTCAATTTGTTTATTTTGCAATTGCATCCTACAGCAAAAATACGTAAATAGAAGTTAAGAATCGTGCATACATCTTTCTATCGATCTCTTACACTCTCTCTTCAAGCATGCTATCCCACTCGTGAATATATCACACTGTGGAGATGCAGCGCCTGGATGGTAAAAACTGTAGTACATGGGAAATCATATCTATTGATTTCTGTTTATTGGTAATTGGGTATGAGACTACGTACGTATGTAAATAAACAAATAACTGCATCCTTTTTGATAGTTCTTAAAAACTATTACATATTTTAACTACAGTACACATATACCAGATTGCTTCTAGTAAAGATACACGGTAAAATAATGGTTACTATAACGGCCTTACCAATAAAAGAAGTTATTCACGGTTTAACTTATACAGTGTTCTGTTTGCTTCGACTTATGACATTTACTCGTACTATGAAAAGGACAAAACAAACACTGTATTAGTTAAATCGTGAATACCTTTTTTTATTAGTAAGGCTGTTAGAATTTAGTTATTATAAAAGTGAACTCAACCGACGGACTTAGCAAATTGATTTCAGTCATTTATGTTCCATCCGTGCTTCCATTCCACAAGACGAGAAACCGATGTATTGTTCGACAAAAATAAGCACGAAGTTTTTTTCCTTGTTTATAAAATGAAACTGGCAGAACCCCAAGTTGCCGCTTATACGTCCATTTGAAGCTAGCTCCAGAAAGAAATTTCATGAAATTCGGGAACCAAAAGCTTAATATTATGCAGCTTAAACATTTTGGTAGTAATAAAAAAGCTCATAAGTATTTGTTTGAAATCTCAACTCCACAAATTTTCCTCCTTGTTTTACACTCTAAAGAAATGCATAGGTAAGTGTGTAAAAAAAACTTCTTTGATCTATGTACAAAGTTAGACATCTCAATACTGATTACTTCTTTTAAATATCCTTTCAAGAGATACTTCAGTTGAAGATCGTTCTTTGGATTTTTTAATAAATTGTAGTATTTTTGTTCAAAGAAATAATTTTATAACCCAATAAATATGAGCATTATTTTTCCTTTCTTCGGCCCCTTACCGAGCAGAAGTATGCAAACCAAATTGACATTAGTTTTGGACTCTATTACTAAGTCATAAGGTTGAAAATTTGGTGTACATTATAAGGGAAAATCCTTCTAAAGGTTTCAAAATCCATTATTCTCAGTTAATATTAGTAAAAGAAATATCACACTAATCCCAAAGGAAAAATGAAACCGGCTTAAAGCAAATAAAGATAATATAATTAGACATTAGACCTTGTTGGCCCTAAGGGAGTTGACGGACCTTGTCAAAAATATCAGTGTTGTACATAAATACTAACAGGTATCGATATCAAGGCTCCGTTTATTTATAAATAATAAAAATAAAAATAAAAATATCTTTATTTGACGTAAGAATAAACAATTACATATTGTACTTACATTCTAAAGGTTGTAAACTTACAATAGGTACCCAACGAATCGTTGGGATACACTCATTCATTTTCGTTAAACTTATACATAATATAATTCTATGATCACTAGCGCTTAAACTAGGCCTAGCCTGTATCTTAAACGCTAGTTTATTATTTAATTAATCTATATTATGACCAGACTGAACAGGACAGCCACAACAGATCAATGCCTATCACTGGGGTCAGTTTTCACAAGCTTGTGTGTAAAATAAAGCAAGTGTTTAGTGGTCAGTAACAGGAATATGCAATTAGGGGGCGTTTATTAGTTGCCTGAGGTGTTCAATTAGGTCAAGCAAAATCTCACCAAATCTCACATGTTGTCTAAGCAAAACCGTGCAAAATTACGCGAAAATTAGATGAAA
This sequence comes from Argyresthia goedartella, assembly GCA_949825045.1. Lineage (NCBI taxonomy): Eukaryota > Metazoa > Arthropoda > Insecta > Lepidoptera > Argyresthiidae > Argyresthia > Argyresthia goedartella. Next base: position 17,070,642 of record OX463823.1, read on the forward strand.
AAAATATATTTCGGTGACTACGGTCTATCAATATTAATTTATAAATCTCACATACATCAGATTGAGGGAGCGGGGGTCGAACCGAATCTCACAAAATCTCAACGGGGGGGAGTTTTCCACAAAAACACCTCACGTACCTAATGAATGGATGCCGCCTTATGATGACCCTTTCCGCATCAATTGGTACAGCATGGTGTAGCACAGCATATAGCATTACGTAGCACGCAGTAGCACAGCTTCGTAGCAGTCAGCTCTATCAAAACTATCAAGGTTTTTGAAACAGGTTTTGTATATTTATGTACCGCATAAATTTTATATTTGGATATACAAGGGGTTATTCGTATCGTACCTTTAACGGTATGTCTAAGTCTCTGGTTCAAATGCAGATATTAAAACTCTGTATAAATATTTACTTAAAAACTCTTGTTTTCGCCATTCTATTCTATATTATGCTTGACTTTTGTTCATCCACTACCGCATAGGGACCCACCTTGGATTGCTATCAGTTTGGGTCTCATTAAGACGAGCACTTTAGTAAGTACGTGTTATTTTACCCGAAGGATGTCCTGCCCAAGGGACGAAAGGGGAGAGGTCTTAGCTAAGTTGGTTAGATAAGGGCTGTACGCGTCCGACTATTATTTATTCTGAGGCTGTACTGACCATGACATTACATAAGTTGGATACCCAACATACATTCATCGAACAGATGGTTGACTGACCACGGCTATACAAGTTGACATAAGTAAATTATTTTAGTGTTACTTTTAAGAATAATGTTGCAGTGGTATAGGTCATGCAGTTAACGCTCATCGAGTAGTAGTATATAGTAATAGGTAGTATTAGAATCCACTTTTTAGTCAACAATCAGCAGGCCAGCAGAACAAAACTGTGCAATCCTTCCATGCAACCTGGATTAACTTTACCTTTCAGTGGAACGGCGACTTTCGAAAAAGATGGTGGCCATATGCAGCCCAACTGGCACAGATTCTTTTGTGTCGTTAGGTAATATTAATCTAATTTAAAACCGTATTACAAACTCGCTAATAGCATTTCGGACAAATGGGTGCCGAGATTCACCAAATGGCGTTATGAATGCGGCACAACTACGGTGGTCGTTCTCGATTTTATCAGTATTGAATTAAACCTAAAAACATATTAATTTTACTATTAGTATTATGAGATAGATTCAAATTGATACAAACAAGACATATTGAGAAGTTTTAATTAGAAGAAATTAATCGATTACAGTCCAATAGAAGCTGTAAGATTGTTGTTTATCAGCATGATTAACTTTGACATTTTGAACTTTATGCCATGGTAATAGAATTCAAAACCTATAACGAAATTTCGGGTACCCAGGGTACCCAAAGTCAAGCGGATTTTTAACCGATTTCAAAAAGGAGGAAGTTCTCTATTCGACTGTTTTATTTTTGTATGTTTGTAACGCGATTATTCCGTCAATTATTAATTGATTTTGATTATTCTTCTTTTGATTGGTAGGTCATATTTCATAGGTAGTCCCATATGAATTCTATCATAATTCATTCAGCGCTTTTTGAAAAAATCAACATAATAAAAAAAAGGTTTAGGTTTATGGTTCCGTGCATCAAAAGTTTTGATGAAGACTTTTCATGTACATAGGTTCCATTCGCATCCCGACTGGGAAGGAAGAAATATGACTTGAACTTGAAGTCAGTTTTTTAAGTTTTTAGCTTGGTGAATTGTATTGCACTGCGGAACCTGGCATCAGAATCGCATAAGAGTTTTCTTTTCAAGGAAGTGTATATATGCGATACAATTAGCGCACGCGCGATCTGGATTATTTCTAACACTTATTAAAACACAGGGTACCAAAGACCCGTGGCCCATACTCAGCCGCGGACCAATTAAAATTGTATTACAAAAGCGCTCCCACGTGAGACAAGTGCAGTGTTCTTTGTTTGAAAGAGCCGTTATTATGAAATGCTACCACGTCGTTTAGCCACCAGCTGAATGCTTTGCACTGAAAATGTCCCCGTTTCGGAAATCTAAAGGACATTTTCGAATGTTTCGCTGATTGTGGAACGGCGTGGCAAAGTTGCACAACGTTGCAATAGATTCAGCGTCTATCCGCGCAAGCCCCATGTGGTTTGCAGACTTAATTTGACCAGGACTGTGCGCAACTTCGAGCATTTGTAATGTCACTCTTTGATTTCTCTAATGGGTTTTCCTGAAAATTACTGGAAATATGACCTCCCTGAAGGCGGCGACGGTAATTTGAGTCTAGTCTAGACATAAAACTTATACTGGGTTATGTTACTGATATGGATAACCTGAGTCGACGAACTCGAGGTAGGTTGATGATGTTGGTTGGTTGATGAGTTGGGTGTCAGCGAGATTCAAAATGATGAGGTTTATGTATTAAACTCATCATTACACTCAACTATTATATTGAACTATGGCTGACCCAGCCTGGCATGAGCAACAATCTATTTAAGACATTTGTTTTATTACGACTGACAATTACGAACTTATATTTAAATCTGGTAATTAAGTTATTTATTGGCGAGAGCTACCGGCAAAGTTGTAATTAAATTTAACACAAATCTCGCAGAAGTGCCACCACAAAGCAGATTCAGAATATTAAATTTCTGGCCTCGCAAAAAAGCCTTTGTAACAAAAGTTAATTTAAATCAAAGCCCGACGTGGCACATGCTCATATTCTGAAGTCGCTCAAAGCAGAAAGCCGTGCAATGTGACCAGAATTTAGTCGTACTTAAGCTGTTCGGAACTGTGGACAACTAGGGCTTAATTCTGTTGGAATATTCTACAACTCGGCTGCGAATTCTCGAAAACTGATATCTGAGGACAAGTAAACTTATGGTTATGGTTGTCAATAAAGTTACGCTTAATTGAAGCTGGGGTACTGAGGTTGTGTATATGTATCGTACTTTCCGTTATGGCTCGATCTTGGTCAAAGGAAAATTGTACTTCTTGCCTATGATACGAGCGGGTACTAATAGATAGAACCAGGTTTAAAAATGATAATGCACATCATCATACTATGGCTCATACAGAGATTCAACATTATGTTGATTAGATGAGCAAGTAAGTAAGTAGCGATTACTTTTCAGAATCCTCACCGATAGCATTTGATATAAGGTAATTATAGTCCGCTGTAATAAATTTTCAAGATGTCTGAACATTATTCTCTGAGTTTCATTTTCGGGTTTAATGATTTAAAGTGTCCTTTGTTTTGAAAGGCACAACAAATTTCTGAGCATCTTTAATTCCATACCATATTAAGTTACTTTTTCGACACCAAAATAATAGATATCTCCTTGCAGCAGTAAACAAAACCTCAAGAAAAATTTGTTTCCAATTACTGCAAGAAATTTAAATCGCACGGAATGTTCTTACTGTGTTCAACTAAATGTGGAGAAAATTTAGACCCTCCGCGGAAGTTGTCGGTGGCCTACTTGGTTCTCCCAATATGCAAATGGCGTTACAAAACCTCCAGGAGTAGAGCTCATGAATATTCACGTGTTCATGATTACAAAAGTAACTTTTTTACTCATAGATTTCCGAGATATTAATTGGCTTAGGTGAGCTGTTCTTGTTGTAATACTTTATTCATACTGAGATTTTATTAATAAACGGTGTGATGATGATGCAGTAAAGTTATTCCAGTAAAATCAGAAAACATCACGTTCCGGCAAAAGCAACTACAAATGAAACTAAAATAATCACCTCTTGTCACGAAAACAGAGTTAGTATAAATAATTTAAAAAGTACCTTGGAATTATTATATATTACAAGTAATAGTTATATACATTAAGCTTACAACTTGGAAGTTTCTCTAAAAAAATTAAGTCTTCTTAAATTATTTTTTCATACAGCATCTCTTGCACAAAAGAGTAAAAAAAATAACTGGAAGAGCGAGCGCAAGACATGCCGCCGAAATGAGTAAACTTGCTGAGAGAGTGCAATGTAACTTGAAATTCAGTATTTAATTATGCCCGGTTTGTTTTCTCTACTATTATTGAGACAAGGTTTGTAGGGCCATATTTCAGCGGGATGCTAATCAAATGCACACTGAAAACATTTGGTTGACTGTGCGACTAGTATTTATTTTTTTGGTTATACAACTCAGCCTCTGGAATTAAGGAATGTTGTTGTCCTTTTGTAATATATTAACTTAATTTGTACATCTTATAGAGTTAATTATTTCATTTGGATTATAAATTGTATTCATATCAAATTAAGTGAAGTTTTATAGAATAAAACAAGAATAGCGGATTCTACCCCATACACTACTTATGTTCTCAACAATCACAGACCTCCAAACACACACCAACGCAAACCGTCACTGGAACAAGTGTTTCGATAAATATCTTCTCTCTGACTAAACCGCCACGTTGCGAATTCCAGCTGAACTTTTCATTCAGTATTAAACTTACTGACCCTTGCACGGACGGGTTAAGGGTGGTTTTTGTGCAGTAAGTAGGCGCAGGATTTGAAACCACTCGAGTGGTTTACCGTACGCTTTCTGAAAGTTTTAAAATTTTACGAAATCCAACGACTACGGCCTTGCTTTTTTATAATGATAGTGCTGTATTGTTTTGTTTAGGTGTTTTCATACCATGAAATAGTAAAGTTTTCTTGCAATGTCTTAAAAGATACGTGCCAAAATACTGGCAAATCAGAAATAAAAAATAAAATTGGAAGGTGAGAGAAAAGGGAACGTTTGGAAATTCCAAACTATGGTGCTGCTGAGAGGCTAGGACTGGTCGAATGGACGACTGTGAAACAGAAGGATGGAGAAGCAGTGTGGGAGACAAAAGACGCTAAAGCTCAGACGATAATCATAAAAAGAATGAAAGAGGACGTAATGCTACACATCATGTCGTGCACTACTTCGTACGAAATGTGGAAAAAGTTAATGAGCGTTTATGAAATGAGGTCTGAAACGACAAAACATATTCCGCAGCAGCGTTTCTTCAAATCGCAATACGAAGAGAGCATGGAAATATCAATTTAACGGTCAAAGGTACAGGAGCTGTAAAACCAGCTGAAACAGTTGGGAGATGAGTTATCGGAAAAAAATGTGATAACCAAAGTCTTAGTGACACTACCAGATTGTTACCAGCATTTCGTATCTGCGTGGGAGTCAGCGCCAGATGATAAGCAAACGTATGATAAATTGGTAGCTAGACTGTTAGGGGAGGAAGAAACACTCAAGGAGAAGGGCGGCATGTCCATGGCTAAAGATCCTTAGCTTTCTGTGCCAGGTGAACGGAAAAAAGGAAGTGCTATAAGTGTCAGAGTGTCGGGCACCTAGCAGCTGAATGCCGTAGCAGTACCGCCATTCCAAGCAAGGAAGGAAAGAGATGGTTTTATTGCAAAAAGCTCGGTCACTTCTAGAGTCTGGGTAGATTTAGAAATGACAAGAAGTAGAGTGATGCCTCTGTGGTTCTGTCAGCAGAAATCTGTGATGAGTACCAGCATACAAATTGGTTGGTGGACTCAGGAGCATGTAGGCATATGTGCCGAGATAAGAAACTGTATGCGAATTTAACTCCATTGTCAGAAATATCTGTCATAAGCGTAAATGGAACAGAAATAAGTGTCAAAGGTGTTGGACAGGTTGCCGTTCAAGTTTTCAACGGAAAAGATTGTATAGATAGAAAATATGATGTACTTTATGTACTGGAACTGTATAGTCATCTTTTTTCGATGAATTGTGTGCCAAACTAAGGTATTTTCATGATGATAGATAACAAGGAATGTAAGTTTTCCAAAACCAAAAAATTATGAGCGGTGGCTAGTCGTGATAAAAGTCGTATGTATTCATTGAAAATGAGATATAAAGAAGCACAAAATGAAGCGAATACCAGGAATTTGTTGTTGGAGAAGCTTGCACATCAAAATTTGAAGTATGTGAATGACATATTGAGAAACAACAATATTAAAGCTAATGTTAGTGAGGTGAAATGCGAATCCTGTTTGGAGGGTAAAATATACCGCTTGCCATTCAAAACAAGTAAATGGAATAAAAAATACACAACATGAAAGTGGATATAAACTGGCTGACACTCAACTGTCACATCAGTCATATCTGATATTTTATGTAAATTAAATTAAATATTCTTCTTCGTATAGAAACATATCAACATGCACAATGTTGTTTCATTGGGTGTTTTAGATACGTGATAATACATTTCAATATAGTCTCATTTATCTTAGTAAAGTAATTAATTAGTAAAGTAAGAAATTTAACTAACATTTATAATTTTAAAGTTAATTGAGTAAATTTAGTAATTAATCATCACCATCCACCATTAACATACTCAAACATAATATTGTTACTTCGTTAAGTGCGAAGATACATATATGTGCATCAGTAATATCAGTATAGCAATATAAATATGTACAACTGAACAAAGGATAACTGTGAATTTCCATACTTACTATAGCATCGTTCTGGCATTATGTGAACATTGGCGGAGGATTTGCGACGGCTTATTCAATAATTTGATCAAAAATAATTTTGTAGTAGTAAAGTAAAGAAAGTAATATCAAAACTTTACAAATGAAAAAAAAAACATGTGGCGTCACTTGTACATCTTTGACACTTCATAAAACGGAAACGTGACTCTTAACGAGATTTCTCCCATCTACACTTTATGTTTGTATCGATGTGATCGATTTCTGAAAGTTTTATGCGTGGCCGCCATTTCGAAAATAATACAAAATGGCGGATATCAACTGGTACAAAAGTTACAAAGCCCTTTCGTGTGCTAATTTTGTTTTCGATTATTATCTTTTATTAGTTAGTGCTATCATAGTAAAAATTGCCTAAGCTCAGTCACAGTGATGAAGACAGTAACGAATATCTTCGTAGAAAAGGAGTTTTAAATACGTCAAAAACAGGTGCCGACCCGTACTAGGTATAAGGGAATCTTCCTCAGGTAGTTGCAGGTCACGCCTCACGGGTGCCGGCGCCACCGCCGAAGGTATTACCTTCACATCAAAAGAGATGTGGATAGTTTATATGGACTATCTTGTGCTTTATATAACAATCAATATTTTGTTCATTTAATCATTTTATTTACTTTTAGTGCAAAGAACATCTCGTGGGGATGTTAACTTCATAGCAAAAAATATTGTGGATAGCCCACAGGGTCTATTTTATACATTATTCAATAAATAAAGCTTAAACATTATTTTTTTTGCGTTACCTTCGATGTTTCAGTGGCCGACACGTCTCAAGGCCTTAGGCCCCGACTAGCGACTGTACCAACACGGACAATGGCGCCAGCACCGCTACCATGACGAATATGGGTGCCAACTCGGATGCCTATACTGGAACCAATATTAGCACCAACTTTGAAGCCGCTGAGGTAAAAGGTGAGGAGATAATTATTTTAGATGATGAAATCTTGGAGATGCTGGGGAAAACTCCGTCAAAGCAAAAAACATTAGCGCGAAGAATTCAGAAAGACTTAGCTTTGAGATGGAAATTCATAGCTACTTCTGGATAGACTAAGGAAGAACGGAAAGAGCTTCTCGAAAAGCATCTAGAGCCGGAAAATAGTCAAAAAATTAACGTACTACTTCTGAATGCTGAAATTAAGGCAACCTTAACCGATACTCTTATCAAGAAAGACTTATCGAAAATAAATAAGGTCACATCAGTGCTGCCATCACATATTTAGGAGGGGCAGTAACAAAGTATTCTCTCAGAATAACAAGGATACTTCAGTGGTACGAATTGATCATCGTGGCTAGCCAAATAATGTGCGATGTATAACACAGTGAATCTATGAACCGACGCAGTTTCATATGCGGGAGTATCTAGGAACATAAATAAGAAAACCTCTACAAGACAGACATAGATGTTTTGGCGAAAAACTCGCTGAAACACTCAAATCGGCATTAGTGATTCGTAAGTCTGGCGCCGGCAAATAAAAATTCAAGCTTCTGAAAAATTACAGTTACGGCTGCAAGGCCGAAAAGTTCACGTCCTTTTGGTCCTGTAAACTCGAAGTCTCGAAGGCATGTACATGACAGTGGGCTGTTGGCAGACACCTACTCTACATCGCGCCCCGCTTGCACCGCCGCTGCCACGGTCAGCACAGTCGCCGCCCCGCCACTGCAGCAGCACTCATGCCTATAAACTCTCAAAGGTTTGTCTACTCTACACTATTAACATAGAAATCAACTGTATAACGCTGAGATCATTCAACTAGTTAAGTACCTCACACTCTTGCTTGCGAAGATTGTTGTAAAAATAAACATAAACATGCACATTTACATTAAGGCCACAAACATTACTTCTGACCCTGAGAACATTCAGCTAGGTAAGTACACTCACACTCTCGCTTGTGACGATTGTTGTAAAAATAAATGTAAACAAAACATAACCATTTACATACAGGCATATATTATATTGCTTCTGGCCTCACACTAGGGTACCCTGAGCCGTAAGAACCAGAAAGAGCATGACGTCACACAAATAACCATTCAAGACCTGGAGTTCTTTTTTTCACCCCCAGCCGGGGAACCAACCGGGGCCTTCTCGCATGGTAGGCAGAGCCACAACTGTGGCAACAGTGGTCGCCAGTAAAATAAAACTATAGAAAGCCCTCAGATTATTCTTTTATACAAATATAATTAAGGTATTGCCAGTATCTCGACAAGATTGTTATAAAACTTTAAAAATCTTTTGCGGCTTAACGCTTTGAGTAAATGCATGCAAATTTTGTTAAATATTGATATTCTAGACTCTCATTCTGCAGTATTAACTATTTAAATGTCTCATCCCTTATACAAATAAGCGAATCCATCTGAAACTGAATTTTTATGAGGCAAGGGACGCTACTGCTTTAGTGTTACTTTTCAATTTCTGCTCGATGTTAATATTATAATTTGTCCATTTATTCAGAAGTCGTCATGTTATCAATAAATACAAAAAGCTGATTAATCTGACATATAACTTAAAATAACACTCATCTCAATATTCTGCGTTTCAGCCCATCTTATTGAAATCTTAAATTCTTATTCCATTGTTGTTCTCTGTTCTGTTATTCATCAAACAAACCCAAAATGTGTTATTGCGAAAAACCATCCTTATATTTCCGGTATTTGTACAAAGATGTCGCACTTTCAGTTATCCGTCCTTTCATGTGAAATCTTACACATTATAATTCTACCTCTAGGCTCTAAAGCTAGATAAGTAGTGACGATTAAACGGCAATTACTATAATGACAGATTCAGTATATTATAAGATATTTAAAAGGGTTCATTACAAGATGAGATCTTCCTAAACATAAATGTAACTGGTACAAGCCGTCACTCCCAAATAGCAATTCTGAAAAGACCAATAAATTAATAGCCTAATCAGCAGAGACCCAAAACAACAAAAGAGAGAGATAAAGCTAAAGATAGCCTTTATTCCAAATATTTAACTCAATCACAAATCAAAAATTTAGATCAATAATAATTATAGGACATAGGCATGCATAATTATATTTTATTAGAACTTGTTATTTGGTCACCCTTTTCTGTGTAAAGGCCTCCTCTTGGTTTTTGGTTAAGCTGAAGTCCCAAAATTGTGAAAATATCGATGTCGTTACCTTAGGGAAAGACAGGCTGGATATCTGGAACTGGATTTTTTATTTATTCAACATAACCAGTTTGTCGTATTTGATAAAAGCTCTATTTCCTTTGTGGAGAGCGGCTTTCAATTTTGTTTGTAGACTTTTTCTAATCTTAAAGACATTTTTGGGGTGATCTTCCTTTATATAACAGCCTGACCCTTCTAATTAATTATTGATTTTACAGATCTTTTTTCCCACTGTCAGCACAAGCAGCAGCATTCCCGCGGTCAGCAAATCGGTCGACTATTGGTGCTAGATTTTTCTCCGATTCTTCTGACTTTTTGGATATGATAAGGCTAACACTTGATATCAAGACTCCCCGTTATCATTCCCTGTATTTTTTTTCTTGCTCATCGTGTGATTTTTCTTCCTCGGCTATCCCAAAGAAAATGAGATTTCTTTTTCTCGCTTCTCTGTCTAAATAAACTATTTTCTTTATTGTTCTTCACTCCTCGATTTCAGCTGACCGAATTCTTGCTGTAGTTTATCAAATATTTCGTTTATATTGCCGTTTATTTTGGTAGTTATATTATTTTCCACTGCCTCGATTTTTTTATCCAATTTACCTAGCTTTTTATGTAATTCTGCATTTGCCTTGTTTATAGCCGCTAGTAGGATTGACTGGTCTGCCATTTCTATTTATATGTATGCGTGAATGTTACCCGAAAGGTCCCAGATTTTGTTGGGTTGGTTTGAGTATAACACAAATCAAATCTAAAAACAAAAGGCGAAACAAAAAGCAAAAAGTAAACTTGGTCATGCGTCTAGGATTTGAACCTTTACCTCCTGTGCCGCAAGCAAGCGTTATTACTGTCAGGCTAATGATCGGTATGATGAGGATGCGAATTTTGCCTATAGTTTGTGTGGCTCTAGTCTGGTAGTAAACTTGTTTGAGCAAGTTATTTTGTAGGCTCCGGGAGTCCTTTGTTTGCGGCGACGATGGAATTTGATTTTTTTACCGGTTAACTATTAGTTTGCACCTTTGCATTTAAGTTTCTCTTTAATCACTGCATATTTTGATATTTTTTTTACACTGTTATATTGATGAACGTTTGATGCTTTGTTCGGTACAAGTATTAGCTATTTAGCACTGGTTTTTACAGTGTTTTCGTTTTTGTTTATTAGAACTATTGGATTTGTTATTTTGTTAGAACTATTGGATACACGTATGTTCGATACAAACTCACGGTCAAAAAACAACAAAACAAATGTTAAATATAAAAAATACAAAAAAATATCCGGCTCAGCCTCGAACACCAAACACTCATATCTCCAATCAGACACCAACGCGTTGAACTACAAGAGCTCATATGGGACCTTGCCAAATCTGCGATGACTTAATTTCATGTATTTTATTAACAGATTAAAATTACCTCTTATTTTTGAGCATTGATCGATTCATCTCAATTTACCTTCAGTTACGCGACACAAGACTGCCATTTGCAGCAACATTAACCAAATACGGTTATCGGTTAATTAAGGGACTCTGACAATCTGTCCCCAGCCCAAACATAATGCCAATGCAAATGTTTTACCGCAAAACATACAGAATGCTCTAAAATGAATAGCTATTCCGTATTTGTTAGACAGCTTTTGCTGTATCGTTTTCCCGTGCAGTGGTTTTCAGCAATCGCATTTTTCCACGATCTCTTTGTTTTAACTTGTAAAATTTCGTGGTCCGACTTTTACATAGTAGCGAAAATGTTTAATCGCTTTTGGCTTCAATTGCATGTATAACAAACAGATCGCGGAAAAATGCGAATGCTGAAAAGTCACTGCACGGGAAAACGATTCAACGGAAACTGTCTAAGAAATCCAATTCCGTCACAATATTTACAATTCAGAAATATACTATGTTGTATAATTTGCGTTCAACGTTCAACTCTTGTGCATCAGAACCAACAGATCCGTCAGATTTCGTTACATTGTTTGTTAATCTAACCAATCGAAACACGCAACTGGCAAACTTGAAAATGCCTATGCATTATTTTTTCTGGAGATACTAAATTTTACATTTGTTGATTTGGAAATTGTGTTGTAAAAACTTTTATACAACAAAATATTTGATAAGTATGAGTATTTTCGCTTGGTTATAAAGTATCTAATACTTGTAATTTGACCCCTCAAAGATCATTTTATGGCCCCGGAGGCCATATAATATATATGAACGATATAGACCATACCGAAATTGATGTTTTATGCCCTCCGGGACCATCTGGTTGGATTCAATCTAATTTGTTTACCGTATGATTCAGGAATTTTATTTAAAAAACGAACCCAACTGTTGCTCATCTTTGACGGACATTATAGCCATGCCTGACGGATTAGATAAGAGCTATATATGTTGTGAAACCAGATATTCTTGCGACAGATAAGAAAATGAGTGGATTCAGTGTCAGGGTTGCAATTTATGGGCTCATACAGCTTGTAATTTATGCGCTTATATAGCTGAAACTCAAGAGATAAACCATATTATTCGGAACTGCCCCCACATAAAATATAATAGTGATCCAGCAGACCTGTTCACCCTTTCCAATGACGTAACCCAATGGGTTAAAAACCTTGACATAAATTTATAATATACGAAACGACTGTTACAATTTAAGCCATTACGACCAAATAAAAAACCGGTCAAGTGCGAGTCTAAATCGCGCACGAAGGGTTCCGTACCACCGTTCAATGGAAGCGATGGTGTGGAGTGAATAGTTTGGATTTTACACATCAAAATATTGTTTACAAAGTTATTGGTGCGGTTACTTTCACACTCCATGTACGTAACCAGGTGCATCCATAAGTTTGTATGTGGTATTGAAAGAATTGTTGTATGGGAGCCCCCTTAAATATTTCTTTTATCCTGTTTTTTTAGTATTTGTTGTTATAACGGCAACAGAAATACATAATCTGTGAAAATTTCAACTCTCTAGCTAGCTAGGTTCTTGAGATACAGCCTGGTGACAGACGGACGGACAGCGAAGTCTTAGTAATAGGGTTCCGTTCTTACTCGTTGGGTACGGAACCCTAAAAAGACAGCTAGTGCCCTGAAGACGAATAGTATGGTTGGGGATTACCTAAAATCCAACTCATTTAATATGGTATCCAGCCAGGCTGCCATATCCCTTCACCTAATGTCACTTTGTGAAATTAATGTTTTTTCAGAATAAGTACCATTTTGACTATTGTGTGGTTATTTTATTAATTGACCCAAGGACACTATAACTTACTTACTTGATTTATGTGTCTTGCATTTTTACATGAGGCTTCAAAAACAAAGTAGGGGCCATTTTACCACCTCTATTCATAATGTATTCCTTTCTCTGTACTTATGAGAAATATATTAAATTTTATGACTTAAATTAAATTCATGGAGCAGAATACCGGGCGATATTTCTTGATATTGCGGAATGTGTCAGCATACTGCAATATCTCAAAATGAGGATTTATATAAGGAATCTGTTACTCGGTTATGCTCTGCTCTCCTTCACAAGGGGTAGCAACATTTAGCGGACGCAGTACGGTGGCCGAAAAACGTGGCATGATCGATACTGACGGCCGTCTTTTTACGAAAAAAAAAAACAGACCAAAAAGACATGTAAACAATCGTCAAAAGATCTGACTTCAGTTTTGATGCTTTGTTTTAGGGTACCGTAGAGAAACAAGGAACCATTATAGTTTCGTCAAGTCTGTCTGTCCGTCCGTCCGTCCGTATGTCACAGCAACTTTATGCAGAAACTATTAATACTACATAGTTGAAACTTGGTATGTAGATGTATTCTGTAAACCGCTTTACGATTTTGATACAAAAATTAAAAAAATAAAATAATTAAAGGGAGCCCCCCATACATGGAACTGAAAACAAATAATAATAATTTCATTAAACCTTTATGGGTCCCCTACACATGATGTCATTTAAAATATGGCAGCTGAAACTTGGAAACGTCGATTTATGAAGAAAGTCGCATCGAGAAAATTTTAAGATAATCTAAAAACCTCAACTAAGGTATTGTTCTCACTAGAAATTATAGTCTGCGTCGATTGTTTTTATTCCCAACGCTAGTTTTCGGCTTTTTGAAGACTGGTCATTTATGACACGAAAGGGACCTATCCCAGTTTTTTTGTTATATTAAAGGCCTCTTTCAAGAAATCCCGATTAGCCCTATTGAACAGATAAAGCACAAATGTTGGATGTTAAATGACAGTTGTATCTTTCACCTTATCTGGACTTCTTGAAACAGGTCACAAGTGTAACAAAAATACTTACATATATTTATATTCAAAATCCATGCAAATAAAAATATGCTTTGATTATTTCTTCACGCACAGTATGAAAAGGATTATTTCACATAGTCTTACAAATAACCCAAGCCACTAGAAATGACACCTGGCATTAAATAATCGTTTCTATTCTCAGTCAAATGTAGTATATTTAGAACACATCGGCGAGGAAGACGTCGTGCACGCTGACACGCAATACAATTATGGTCTGCCATAATAATAAACCAATCGCAATGCAAGTTAGCAAATATGGTAGCAAATTAGCAATTACATATTTGCGGCACTTGCAGTAGAAAGGTTCGGGCCATGGTCGTCAGACATTAAAGGAATAGTGAAAGATATATCTAAATTTTTAGTCAGTGTGTCTGGCGACCTAAGGGCAGGTTCCTACTTCGCCCAAAGGCTGAGCATGGCAATTCAGCAGGGAAATGCGGCCGGCGGCGTGCTGGGGGCAATGCCCCGGGCTAGCTTAAGTTTCTTAGAATCGATTTAATGTAACTATTTGTTTGTAAACAGTTTTAGGGGACTGTTAATTAAAGCACTTCATAAAACTGATATAATTTTTTTAATTTTAACTCAACCTAAGTTCACAGAATTCGTACACGGTATATATAATAAGTACACATGCTACTCTGTTCGTGTCCACGGAACGACTAACTCGTCGCGCGATTATGCTGACATATCAGAACTGTTACCCCTTACACAGTAATAAATATGTTATTGCGCCACCACACTATGGTAGCAAATTGCTAAAACCATGTCAACAGAGCATTTGATCAGAGCAACTTAATTTTTCACTTCTCCATACAAAAACCTGACCACCCGCCCAAATTGTATGGAGAAGTGAAAATAAAAGTTGCTCAGATCATACCGGTTTCATAGTGAAAGTTGATCAGAATGTCCCAAGCAACCGCCTAAAATATGACTGCACCTTTCTGTTACACCGTGTATATTTTTGTAACCCTTGAATAACAAAAAAACCGCCCAAGTGCGATTCGGAGGCACACACGAAGGGTTCCGTACTTCTTCCAAGACTAAACGCAAAAAAGTGTCTTATATGAAGACCTCTTTAATTTTTAGAGTTCCGTTTCCGAAGGATGCCAAATGGGACCCTATTACAAAGCCTCCGCTGTCCGTCTATCTGTCCGTCAGTCTTTTCGCTCGTCAGCAGACTGTATAAACAAATTGGGACACGTTTGGCACCTTTCGGGTACGGAACCCTATTTAATAGGGATAGGTAACATTTGTGTAGGCTTGGGTTAGTTTTGCATACCCGTCAGCATTCCTCTGTCATGTTTCCATGTATTATATATTATATATATATGGAAACATGACAGTCGGCACAGTTTGACAGCCTTAATGAGATCAAGTCTGGTGTTTCATTGTGACGTTTTCAGAATCGGTCAACTGAAGATTTGACCAAAGAGGCGGAATCATCTTGTGAGAGTTAATTTCCTCCCGTTTTTCCGTTTTCAAAGAACTTTGACTAAATCTAATTCGAATTAAGGGAAGAAGTTATTTTAATTTAATCCTTTTGTCGTTGATTGATAAGTGAAAGCCATTTCCTGTGTGTTTCAAAGCTACTCGAGATTATTTCCTTCATTCACTCATAAGATTCCCACGACACAGGCTTCCTTAGTGGGGAATACTGACTTATCATTGACATGTTTTTTGCGTGAATAAACATTTTCATTGATTTCTTCTCATAGTTTTCAATATTCTGTAGCTAGAGGCAAGTACAATTTAGTAAGTTTTATTACTAGCCCGTTTCCTCAGGTTTTTTTTCATGCCTTCTTTCTTTTGCTTAGGTAGATTCTAGGTACTACATTATCTTATTAGGAGAATATAGGGATCTAGTATGGAAAAAGGAGTAATGCTATATTTTACTCTTTATATATGTTTATGGATACCTGTATCTGAATTAAAAAAGTCATATTGTATGTTTGGAGTAGGTAGAGATCACCTCATATCATGCTACAAATCCCTAATCAACAGATTTGATCCTTTTAAATTTGGCCCAAATCAGAATGAAGCTGGTCATAAATTTAGCTAGATGAATCAGGCGAAGAATATTGGATTGGATGGATGAACTGACTTCTTAGAGTAATTAGTTTTGTATTACCAATTAAATTTGTCAGTGCTTGTTTTCATTACTTTTTGATGGGCTTGAATTAATTGAATTGAATGAAGAGGTGTCTCGAATCCATTTCAAAGTCATTCGTTCGTTGCAGTCTTCTAGCAGTTGAAAAGTGATTCTAAAAAGTGCAAAGTAATCACGGAGCTAATTTGAATTGTAAAACTTGACTATACCTTCGTTAATGCTGTATGTTTTGTTTCTTTTTCAACTTTATTTTAATATTGCTATTTGAACATGGCCTTTAGCACATTCATTTACTAAAGCTTGACTCACGTGACTAATTTGAGATATGTTTAAATAAACTATGTTTAGATAAGTAAGACTAAGTAAAATAAACGAGAATCGACTTAGACAGTAATTCAGAATGCTACGCTAATCTTATGATTGTGGCATACATAAGTTAGAAATATTTAAAGAAGACTATCGTCGTTTCTGTCAGCCATGTTTCGTTTCTTTTGCTATTCATGAATAATTTAGAACTCAGCCGTAAGGCTCTCAACTAGTCTTAAGTAAGTGATTAAATAATAATTCTCTCACATAGGGCAGCTCAGGTCAGCCTCGATCGAATTCATCCAAGATTTAACCGCAAAATGTAAGGTCAAAGAACTACCAACTTGTGTTATCAGACTGAACAGTTAGGAATTCATGAGTTAGTGAGTTTTGATATTTTTTCGGATGAAACTATTGATTTAGGAGCGCACAGCTTTTAATAGGCTACAAGGAATTGCGATGATTGTGTTAAATTGAGCAGATTTATTACTGTCATTTGACTTGGAACTACAGACCAAACTAGTTTTAATACCGGAATACTATCAAAACAAAGTATTCAAAATTAACTTGAAATTAATGGAATTTCTTAATGTCATTTTGTGGTATTATCGATATGATTTTTTTTTCAATGGCTCTGATTTTTTTTTCATTAATATATAATATTCGGTTAATTTGGAAAACGCTAATCGACAATACACTTTGATGTAAGTTTTGCTATCTACAATTTCAGCTAATTCAATAACAGAATCAATGCAATTCTTCAGGTGTTAAAACCAACTAACTAAGGCACTAAGCTGAAAGCCTTGATTCTGACAGCTTTTGTGTGCAGGCCATAGATTTTATTTTCAAAAACACTATTTTGTTAAGATAAATTAGTTAAGTTGCTGACTAACCCCCGTACTCAGAGTCAGTTAAGTAATTTTATCTACACACGTATCATAACCCTCTTTACTGCGTCCAAAAACCGCACGTTACGACCAGCATATGTTATACTACTTGGTAAATACTCATTTCTTATCTGAATATTCATACATTATATTCAACTGCTTACGGCCCCTAGTTTGTTTGTGAAGTTGGTACTACTGAACAAGCTAAACAAGTGCAGAGCAATTATTAATGCCACAATACCGGTCGAACATGCGGTTTGTGAACATATCCAAGAGAGCTTGTGTGTGTAGGATAAACTAGTGTATGTAACTGTACATAATTAGGCATGAAAACTCTTGAGTGATATTATTACCCTCTCTTGAGTTTTAATGCCCTCCATTATTTATCAGTCACATAAACTACTATAATGAACGATTAATCCGATTCCAAATTTGAATTCCGATAGAAAATCGTTCACTAAGTAATTCTTTATGAATCATTAAATGACTCTGGGTATGGCCGTTAGTAACTCAATTCACACTCGAAGTTTGATCATCAATAGACCAATATCTTCAATTTGAGGAGATTGCTACATGCCGTCAACTTAGTAAGTGGCTCTTATTGATAGTGGCAGTTTAATGTGGTTTCAGGATATCCACTTGAGCCAACAGTAGTACAATATAGTTACTCACGAGTACCTATATATATGTAGTACCATACCAGAGTAAAGTCTTGTGTTGTTTTAGTTAGGTTTATGTCATTAATTAGAGAATAGTGTCATGAGAAATGCAATAAACATTGAGAACACAGATTAATGATCTTGATGCTGCAGTGTAACTATGTGAGGGAGTTGATATTCCTTTGAAGTAATAATCCCACCTTCCGCATAAGATTTCCGCGGATATCATATGCGAACAAATCAGCAAATATTTTCTCAAACTTGCATGGACATTGACATTATTTTCGTAAAATAACACGTGAAGTATCAAATTTACGGACAAAGAAAATGACATCCATTGCTGGAGCGTTTTCTGAATTTGGAACATTACAACGCTCCAGCAATGTTGTATGAAACGGCGTGCTGGAGTTATTATAGTACATTGTTGCCCAGGTATAGAAAGTAAGCAATAGATGGACGAGTTAGTCCGCGAAGATGCGAGTCCATCTATTGCACTTTCTACCGAGGTATTTACTATGCGCTTTTCACGCCTAATGTAAGGAAATAAAACAGGTTGAGTACACAGTATAATACACAGTTTCATTAAAAGTAATATTGATATTCGCATTAGGGCAGTTGTGGCATATTAGTATTTTGTGTCATTTCGGCCGGTATGGAGTGTGATGCCGACCGAAAATAATCGACAGTAAGAAAGGCCGCTAAACACTACATTTTACTTTTCAAATCTACATTGTTTGACTGTTTTTGAATTGTACTACTAAGAACTACTTTCTACTCTCATTTCAATCCATCTTTGGCCATATTTCCGAGCAGTGGCGTGAAAAATACTCTTTTCCGACATCTGAGCTAAATACAGCACCTTTGCCGCTTGAATTTGGGTTCTCAATCGGAAAAATTATATTCCTAACTCGTTCGAAAAGGCTTTTTACGATCCTCGATACGATCTTCGCCTTCGGCTCGTGCCGTAAAGTTATCGGTTCGTAAATATAAGCCTTTACGAACTCATAGGAAATGTACTATTTCACTTCTCATGCTCGAAAAGTCCTTTTTTATGCTGGATGTAGGCTACATAAAATCGCATTTTATGCACTAGTGCATAAAGTATTATCGTCATCTAGACCACAGATTAATCATCTAGACTAAGACAATTGGGGTGGCTAACTTGGACAGGATCGGAAATCTCAACATTATTTCGAGAAATATTTATTTATTTATTTATCTACACACACATATCATTACAAGTGAGAAACCCAATTCAATAGTGCAGTTATCAAAAGTACATAACATTATAATTAGAAATTATAGAGGTACGTAACATAATTTACGTAACATTGTTATATTCAGTGCTTTGTTTTGATATTTTATCGTCTAGTTTTTATTCTTTACAACAAGAACGGCAAATTTTGAAAAGGCAGATTCGTGAAATTAACCACAAGTTACCAAAATTATGATTATGTCGAAGTTCATGTCGAATTCCAGCTACCACAACATTGCTGAATTCAGAGGATCCAAAGCCCTCATGTAAGTAAGATACTTATGCTGAGATCCTGGAGTCAAACTGTTCTGATTGTCCAGCTTCTGCAGGTGGGATTTTTTATTTACCGCAAAATTGCATATGTATTGCCGTGACAAACGATTAAAGTTTTCTTGTTAATGTATTACGCGTTTGATATTAAAACTACAATATGCTCTTCTTCTCAACGACCTAAGGCATCATATGATGCCATTTTCCCATTATAGGTTTTGAATTTAAATACCATGGCATAAGGTTCAAAATCGTGATGCCTCAAAACAACCTGGGTGTTGTCGTGTAAAGATATGAACCTAACCAGAACCTAACAAGAAACAACAACCAGGATAAAATTTAGAAATGACAGTTTATTAGGTGTATATACAATGACTATTTAGAAAAATGATAGGAAGATGAGGGTGGATGAAGTGAGACAGGTTTTATAAAAAATACAGGTATCAGATAAAAAAAAGGAAGCGGAGGACACGGAGAGTAGGAGCAGAAGGAGCAGCAGACGTCTGGCGAACCGGTCAGTGGAGGCACTGGTGGGCGATGTAGCAGTTGCAGTTGGAGAGCGTGGCCGGCGGCCAATCGGTCATCAGTGTCCTGGAGACACCGACGGGCAGCAGAAGTAGTGGCCCTGGTAGCGATGCGCCGGCCAGGGTAGAGGCCCGCAACGTGTCGGCCTGAAGTCCCCGACGGGCAGGTGAAGTAGAGAACGGGCAGGTGAAGTGGAGAACCACGAAGCGCCGGCCAGGGTAGAGGCCCGCCAAGACAGGAGGCGTAGCAGCAGAGGCTCGCAGGATCCGGGGGCAGTGCGGCCCCGGGATAAGGCCTTTAGGTGATGCTTCTTGCTCAAAAGCTAAAGTGTGACTCCCGAATTTCAGAAATGTTCCGCTCTTATACCCTTTTTGGAGAGTTCTAAAAATTATTTAAAATGAAAATGATTTTTTATTGTGTTCTTATGGTTTAAAACGTTACAGGGTCCTATGAAAATAAAGGTGATACCAAATATCAAGCTGTACAGCTCAGCAAGTATCCAGCTGAACAGACTGGAAAATAGCATGTAAGTAACATAACACTACAGTGTTTGAGAATTAAGTATATTGTAGAATTTAACTTGTTTGTTGTGATAATAGGTATGCAATTTTGTATATTATTTTACAAATATTATCTTGCAACATTAATAATATATATGATTTTACACACAAAATAGAATTTGTGTGTAATATATCAAGTTTATGTTTTGTACAGATAAAATCATTATTATTCTTAGAAATTAAGTGTATTTTTATTATATCATCCTCCAAATGTATCACCCGACAAGCAATCAGCAAGCAGTTTGTTCTAAGTAGCCCAAAAAAACTGCGAATAATTCTAGAACTGCGTTCACTTGACGACGTCTAATTTTAATTCAATTACTACCAACCCTATGGAAAAGTTTTCGGAAAGCATGGATAAGCAACTTAATCCTCTCGATCACCCGCACATTCGTCATTCCATCGACAAAAATGCGAGAAATACCTGGAAATTGCTACTGTTGAAATTTTAAATAGGTTCTACATGTATATGTCCCATACTAGCTAGTAAACCACTTTATTTGCAAATAGTAAAATATACTTAGATGTAGATACTATTTTATTTTATTTTGTTGATAAATTGGTAGTATGGACGATCAGAGGGTTAATTACTTACCGTTTGTTGAAAATCCAGATGACCTTTGCAATTCTGGCATTTTTCAGCAGTTATTTGGGACCTTTAGAATTTATCATTATAATAATAACAATAATACCTTTGATTATTTACACACATTGATTTAGCCCCAAACTAGGATTCCCTGTAGCTTGGGTACTAGACAATGATATACATACTTATATGCTATAAATGTTATACTTCGATAAATAATCAACAATGACTAGGGTACAAACATCCGTTCTCATCAAACAAATATTTGCCACCACTGGGACTCGAACCCGGGACCCTTGGCTTCGTAGGCAAGGATACTGCCAACTCGGCCATTCGGGTCGTCGTATGATTAAGACCTTCCGAATGTCATTAAAGATGCTGTCTGTAAGGGACATCTCGGATTTCGAAAAGCTGCATAGGGATGTAGATCTTGAGGTTGAGTAGAGCAAACTGAACAAACTATACTTCAATGTTTGGAAGTATGCGCTGATGTCTTACACACGCGTACGCGAGCCTCTCCACCACCAGTACTCGGTAGATGGGGCGGAAATAACGCCGCGGGTAATAGAGGTCAAAAATGTTGGAGTGCGCATGACCACCGATTTAACGTTTTGTAATCACATTGTAGATGTCACTAAGCAAGCATTTAAAAAGCTCGGATTTTTAATGAGACAATTTAGAGAGTTTAGGAGCATCGAAGCTGTAAAAGTGCACAATGCTTTGGTCAGAAGCAAACTAAAAAGTAGTGCGATTATCTTTATATCTGAAGCGGTACAGGGTATATCCTTTCTTCCCACTTATGTATGAGCTGGGGTTGAGGAGGGCCTCGCACTTTCTACTTATGTATTTAAGGTTTTCCGAGAAATGCTCGAAAACCCTATGGTGTTGGCGAGGCTTGGATTGTATGTGCCGAGCAATTACTTCCGAGCAAAGAACCACAAACTGTTCTACATCCCACTGGCGAGGACGGGGATGCTACGCGAGGTGCCGGTGATGAGAGCTCTCTTTAATGATATGACAGAGAGAACAGAGGTGGATCTGTTCCAATGTTCTTTAACGGGGTTTGCAAGGGTCGCCACTTATTGTCTGTGTTATAGATCATATTTATTTTATATCATGTAAGCTGTTGCTTCTTTATCCTTATATTGATTGTCTGTTTGAGTCAATTTGATTTTATTGTGATGTCACAAGCATGTATGTTCATAAGTAAATAAATCAAATAAATAAATTAATTCCTTGTTCAATGTGATTGATAAAGAGATTAATGATATATTTTAATTAAAAACATATAGAGGTAGCATCAAGAGGAGTTACTGATGACTGGGCTACACTGGTATTTATAAAAGCAGGAACAAATTATATAATTTATATTCACATACAAATATGATACAAATTTTTTAGAGTACAGAAAATATTCAAAGATCTTCAAATTTGTGTGCCATACAGCAAAGTCCCTTTATGTGTGTAGGAAAATTAAGCAAGCTGAAGACAAAACCAAAACACATGGAAATTAATCAATAGTGAAACTGGCAAAATTAAATCTCGGAACCGCATTTTTTTCTTAAATAAAGACCATAATTAATTTCTAAAGATCGCAAAGAACCCAATATAGTTGAAGATTTCTTCAAATAAATACCAGTCGTTACTACCCAGTCCTTACATTCATCTTTGGCGGAGGCTGCTTCCATACTATTAAATAATTTTGATAAATGTGATGATATATTTAAATTCAGACGTATTGATGTAGACACGATTGTTAAGGCATTTAAATAGCTTAGTATTAAAATCACCAAAGATTTTTGGGGAATATTAACTACATTTTTATCTTGTTTTATTGATTCAATTCACTTCAAAGTAGTTCAATAAGTGTATTGATGAAGGTGTTTTTCCTGACGTAATGAAAAATAGTAAACTGATTCCTCTAACTAATTCTGGCAATAAAAATGATCCGAGTGAGTAAAATATTTGAAAATAATATCTTAAGCGAGTTATTGATCCTTTTTAATATAAACAGACTGTTTCATAGTCAGCAATATGGCTTAACTAACGTTCTACTACAGATGTATGGATATGGCTTTTGAAGCATATGTTTGATGCTTGGGAGAAGTCACAAGACGCAATTGGTGTCTTCTGTGACCTTTCTAAAGCATTTGATGCCGTTAGTCACGAAACATTAATTTGTAAATTAAAGCATTACGGAGCTCTGGGGAAAGCTCTCGGTCTTGTCTTCCGTTATCTTAGTGTTAGAATCATGTCAAAGGGTGTCCCCCTAAGGTCAATATAGGGCTCAGTTTTGGTGTATATTAACGATTTTTTGTAAAAAAACGTATGTGATATTGTTTTGTTTGCTGATAATACTTCACTCATTTTTAAGATTTACAGAACCCAGAACAATTTTGAGGATGTTAACAAACCAATCTAGATAGTATTTAACTGGTTTACTACCAAGAATTGAGTGTCAAATTCCAAAAAAAAATGTGTGAAATTCTCGCTACCCGATGTCAGAGGATATCCTTTTAAATATTTTAATAAATAACGAGCCTTTAGACCTGGTATAGACAACTAAATTCTTGGGTATCAATCTAGATTCAAAATTACAGTGGGGCCCTCTATAGCTGGAATATTTAGCTCTGCAGATTTGCTGTACGAAAAATTACACAGTTTACTGATGAAGCCACCACTGGACTAGTATATTTCAGGTACTTTCACAGCATTATGTCATATGGCATTCTGTTGTGGGCTAAAGCCGCTTAAATATCCAGTCATCATTTGTGCTACAGAAGAGAGCAATTCGTTCCATATTTAATAATTGCGATGTTCATAATGTCTACCCTAGAAATGTTCATAATTTCTACACTAGAAATAAACCTAATTTACTAGATATCGGTTGCAGAAGTCTAATGGTTCATTTATAGGGAGCTGTATGCGCTTTTTAATAAGTTCCCCATGCGGAATTGATCAATTACCCATGCGAAGGCTTAAACATTTATTAAGGTTAATGTCATAAATAAAGCCTATTACACTATTAATGACTATGCTAATAATGCATGGCCTCAATGCCCCAAGCTCCATGATAATGATAATAATAATTAACGTAACTTTTATAAATGCAATAATGTAATTTAACAGTCGGTAATGAAATTAAGTGAACAAAAGAGCTATGTGAGGTGACTCATAATAATTAATTAGCTTTAATGTAGAACACAAGTATTTTACCAAGAAACCAGAGTTTGTCGTTATGCTCACTAAATGTCATTGCTTGCGGCGGCACTGTGTAGCGGGTTGCTCCTCTCCCTCAAATATGGCAAGAAAGGTGATGGCTGGGGCACAAGTCATACTAGTGAATGAGTGCTGCTTGGGGGCACTTGCCCAGTCTGGTTTCTCAAAAGTTATGTTCACTACAGCTTTTCATTGTTCTTTTTTATTTATTTTATTGTGTGCCGGTCGACTATGTTAGTCATATTTTCACGTAATGTTAAGATAAGTTGACGTCCGTCACAGATAAGGTATATTTATATTCATCACGCACTGCATCTTATGCACATCATTAATAACATGTACCAACCTAGTATATAAGCTAGGATTCCCTATAATAAAGTAGTCTAGTATAGTCTGGTATTTGCGCGCATCTCAAGCCTTTTACTTTTCTCCCGAAGATGTCGCGCTCCTTATAATTGCCTCTGGCAAAGTGGTGACCCGACTACTGAACATCAGCAACCTTCGGTAATAGCAGCATGGACCCAGCCGCGAAGAAAACTCCGTGTGCTGCCACCTTAGAAGTGCAAGCAAGAAGCACTTCGTCCAAGATCGCTGAGCCCCGACTTCTGCATACATATTTCAAACCACGCTGCAGAACTCCATAATCAACCCCACCCAAACCAAGACGACATCAAGCAAGCCATGACCGGACCAGATTTGAAAACGGACCAGAAGCCAAATAATTTCAACTGAAGATTTCCCGCATCGAACTCAAGATACCGCAAGAATAATGAACCGATAATCGGCCGACTGCTGATTTATCAAAATGGAGCTCGCACCAGCAGAAACGAACGCGTCGGCAAATTCATTCACAGCAAGCAGCTTTTCAAGTTCAAGACATAGGAAGCCGTTCCAGGCCCTAGAAGAGTATTGAAACATCATCGATATACCTTATCACCCAGGAAGAACATCGCACGAAGCAAAATCAAATCACTGAAGAGAGAGAGAGATACATATATATATAAACGATTGGTGTACAAGATGTGCCCTATATTGCCAAATCCCAAAGTTACCCACTTATTTCATCAATCGACAACTTAATATTCACTCAAGAGTGAAGAGCACGCACGTACATATGACGTACGAGATCATTGACTGCCTACAGCCAAGGTTACAGATTTAATGCTGACGCTGATTCAGCACAATCATCCTTGTGTAGGTACGGCCGCAATTATAAACAAACAGTGATTACAACTTCAACGACGCGCGATGTAAATTGACTCATCGATTCCTAAAAAACATGGGCGGCTGCAGCATCAGACGACTCTCCTGCGGATCTCTTCCAGGTTATATGTTAGGTTAGTTTACTAAACGCGAAGCCCCATTTTCCTAGTTTTTTTCTGTTTTCCAGTTTTTAGTTTATTTTATGTAGTGTGCGGCCAGACACAAGACTTTCCTGTAGGTAAATATTAAGTAATTCTTTAAACTTATGTAGAATTCACATAACCGTAGTTCCTTTATTTTTCTAGATTCGTGTAAGAATTACCTTTAGAATAAGTTGAAGAATGCGCTATTACTATCTAGTTTTATTTAACAGATATTTGACTTTCCTTATATATAAAAATAGATTAAGTTAAAGTATGCACAATTAAGATTTGGTTTTATGTTTATTAAAATACTACTAGTTATTATTGCAGTTGATAAGTTTGTTATGGTATCTAACTTAGATTTTTTACATTGTTATAAGTACATTAATTTATTTTTTTCCCTAAAGGGGGGAGTATCTGTGCCGGTCGACTATGTTAGTCATATTTTTACGTAATGTTAAGATAAGTTGACGACCGTCACAGATAAGGTATATTTATATTCATCACGCACTACGTCTTATGCACTTCATTAATAACATGTACCAACCTAGTATATAAGCTAGGATTCTCTATAATAAAGTAGTCTAGTATAGTCTGGTATTTGCGCGCATTTCAAGCCTTTTACTTTACTCCCGAAGATGTCGCTCTCCTTATAATTGCCTCTGGCAAATTTTGTTAAATTGTTATTTTGAGACAAACTATAATCAGTTACGTAGTCATTAGTTTAGTTGATCATATTTTTTTATTTTTTTTGAGATGTTCTATGTTTATGAGATGAAGTAAGTGTTGGACTTCTAAAAGTTCATTGTTTTTGCCTATATGCAATATATTATTTGAGTTATGAGTTAAATAATTTTAAAAAGAAAATATTATTTGTATACGGACATAGATGTTTACCAGAGTTTGAGTTTGAGATACTGAAAAAAACAAAATGGCAATAAAACTATTTCTTGTGTGGGGACCACATTTAATTATAGAAACGTGTGTAACTTATGATTTTTTTGTTGTAGCGGCGAAAATTTCAACTCTCTACTTAAAACACTTCATTATAAAGAGCCCGCTGATGGAAGGACGGACAGACGGACAACGAAGGCTTAGTAGTAGGGTCTGGTTTGGCACCCGGGTACGGAAACCGAATAACTAAAATAACGTAAACAAACGATCATATCTTTACGCCTTTTTCGATACAGGGCAACAGAGGCACAGTTGTGGCCACGTTTAGCCAACGTCACTTCTATGTGTAGTTGCATCAAAATCCGTTCACTACATTATGGTTGCAAGATAAACAAACATCAATAGACAACCCCACAAACTTTCTTATAACAGCAGCGGGATACAGTAGAACACGAATAGGTCCTACGAGTAGGTAGGCGGTACGTCGACAGCGCGAATGTATCCCATTCAGCGAGTCCAATGAAGTGAGTAGTGGATAACGGAAACGGCTTTGGAGATGACAATGGACTGCGGTCGAGTGTAAGGGTGTGTATTCGGGAAAAAATGTAGATATTTAGGATTCCGTGATTTGGAACACGGATTTTATAAGTCTCTACCTTTGCTTTCTTATCGACATAATGGTGATATCGTCACGGTGTGGTGACAGTGTAATCCCTCTCGTACACCAGTTATTTTTATTTTTACGCTACCATGTACAGTTACTTAAGATGACCCAAGTGTTTTTAAGTCGATACCTTATGTAGAATACATTGACTTCAACTTTGATCAGCTGCGGTGGAAAAAATACTAGACAGAATGCTAGAAAATATATTTAAAAACTTGCATATCCTGTGCCGATTCAGGATGCTAACGCAAGTGAGAGATGAGAGAGGAATAATGCAACCTTAATATAAAGAAAGGTGAAAGAAAAACAATGAATATTATCTCATTTGCTACAGACTTTTTCATTATGTGCAACATCTGTGAGAGCAAAAGAGATGAATAGATTAATTAGGTTACCTAGTGAGACAATTCCAGAAGTATTAAACGAATATGTAGAACCTTTGAGTAAGGGGAGACAGAGAGAAAAAGAGAGAAAATAAGAGAAGTCAGATTTCATGATGTGGGCCAAGTTCGCTGGTTTGTTAGTTTAGACGCCTTTAGAATTACAACACCTAACCTAAACGAAACTAATCCCTTATAATTTACCCTAACCATAACTAAACTAACCATAATGCCATAACTAAGCGAGCCACTAACGAAAATGTGTGTGTAATTCTTAAGGCGTCAAAACTATCTAACATGCGGACATAACTTACAGCATGAAATCCGAAAGCTCTTATGTGATTACCATGGTTTCTACCTTATAAAACTAACTGATTCTAATAGAATCAGTTCGGATCAGACGGATTTCAGAGGCTTCACAACTATACTAATAGTATAGTTGTGAAGCCTCTGAAATCCGTATAACTGGTTAACCTTTACCTATTCATCTCTTTTGCTCTCATTCATATTTAAAATACTATAAACGTTGGTAGCAAATGTTGTACGTTGTATTTAGTGTTGTTCTCTTACCTTTTTTACTAGGCGGAGCCCCGGTTTGATGAGTGAAGAGGAAGGGAGTGTGCTCACCGGCTGTCCTATGTAGTAGACGTGTTTTACTACGCACTAATGTATTTTCTAAATAAATAAATTTCTCTTCCAAATCCTAATTAGCTTATTTATGAAATTGCAACTATGAGTTTTTAACGAGAAGACTCCACTTAGAAATCGTGGCTGCAAAGAGATGCAATGCTGTTTATTGTGAAGAGATTTATCTGAGGACTCTGGCGGCAGCTTTTTAAGTGATTGTCTCCACCCACCTTTGTCTTTTGAGTTCTGCTGGGATCTGGGGACCTATCACACCACGGTCGGACCTGTTACTAAATGACCCAACGGCGGCGTAGCAGAGGCTGCGCGTGAAATCACACTCAACTGTTCCGGCGTTACGTAACGTGTGCCGCTTGTCGTAGCACCTACTCCATCTGCTACGAACTATAAGCTGCTACGCGCTGTGTCACTGTGTCTACTGATTATCGCAGAGCTTGACGGGAGGAAAACCAAAAGAAACCAAAGGAAACCAAAGGAAACCAAAGGAAACCAATGGAAACCAAAGGAAACCAAAGGAAACCAAAGGAAACCAAAGGAAACCAAAATAAGTTGTTTTGATGCTAAGGGAATACAGCTGCTTAAAGATATATTGACATGCTAGAAAGCATCTGGCTAAAGGCGTGTTTATAGATAGTGCTTTAAAGACAAAATGAATGTAAGGCCAACTTAAATGGCACAGTGGAAACTCTCCTTGTACATTTGAAACAGGATGTTATAAAAGCAGTCAACAGAGAAGTCAGGCAAATGCAAAGCAAAAAGAAGAACAAGAGCAGCCCTAAAAAACTGGAAGTCTCAAACACACAATTCAAAGACAACATTATCACATTAATAAGAAAGTTCAACAAAGACCGTACGAAGAAAGAAAAGGTCTATGCTTTACATTTGGGTCTTGACGACACGGAACGACGGTTCTTCTTGGCTTGCGGCGTGAAAAAGGACGAGAATCATAAGTTCCGCTGGTCCACCAATGGACGATTTTACTAGCGTAAAGACCAATCAGAACCTTACATCCTGATAAAGAGTGAAACCTAACTGGATAAACATAAAACTGGCTTCAATAACAACCAATGACTAGGAAGTGTTACTCTCATAGCTACACACATATTATATACAGAAACTGATTTTACACTTCTCACAACAACCCAATCACACACAATAATCACAAGTTTGACTTTGCCTTCATAGACAAAGTTAAACTTTCTAAATGGCTACATTCACTAGATTACGAGGGACAGAAAAAATACTTCCAAGCAACAGATAATCATTTAATTATCATTTTATTACACTATACATCTCACAATACTCACTACGCTCATGCACTACACTCTACAATGACACAATCACAAACCTAACAGATAAAGAGATGTAGGTGTAGTGACTTACATCTCTTTATCTTTATATTTTATAATTTAATTTACGGCCGATTTTTCCATCTTTAGATAACGTTTATCAGCCTGTTTATCTGAGGAATTTGACAGAATTTGTACGTGTGAAATGTCAAATAAAATTATCTGACTGTTTATCTGGGGATAGAACAATCGCCCCTTAATCTAATTGCAATGACTTTTTATTATTTGTTCATAATTCATAATTTCTTTATTGCACACAACTAATATAAAGACAACAAGACTTATATAAAAATAGTGTACAAAGGTGAGCTTATCTCTAATAAGAGATCTCTTCCAGCAAACCAAATTAGGATGGAAAAGGTCGTTTGCTGAGCAGGGGTATTTGTCAATATTTTAGTACAAATATATGATCATCGACTGCGGTACATTTATCACGAGTTAAATGTGTCACATTGCTTAAGCATAGAGTTTAAATCTGCCTAGTATAGGTTTTGGTATTTCCAAACATACTGTAACAATAAGTGCAATATTACAATAATCTAACTTCGTTCAAATTTTATTATGCTGTTATTTTTATTAATGGTAACAGTAAAAAATTTTTTAGATATATCTTTTTATTATTATTGTCAATTTTTTTGGTGAAGACTTCAGTTAAAACCAAATCATCAATTGCTCGTATAGTACTTTAGGTATCGACAAAATTTGACTTGTGTCGTCTTAAATTTCAACGCTATTCACGATGGCGTAGAATTTAATAAATGCCTAAATGAGAGACTATGCAAGAAATGGCGGGCACTAACAGTGTAAAAAAGTGGCCAAGTGCGAGTCGGACTCGCCCATGAAGGGTTCCCTTGTAGCAAGTAATTATGTGACATCAATAAAATAATACTTTTAGCTTCTCGTAGACTTTCAATGAATTTCATTCATAAAATTTCATTAACTTTACTTTTCACTAACTTCACTGCACATTTCACCAAATATGCGACACGGTTATATTCAAGTAACAAAAAAGTGGCCAATTGTGAGTCGGACTCGCCCATGAAGGGTTCCGTTGTAGCAAGTAATTATGTGACTGGATGTTTGTGTTGTAACTTTGTTTTTCATAGTGTTTGTATAATTGACAAAGTTATCTTTGCTGTTATTAATAAATGTTTTGTATCTCAAAAACTGCTTATTTTATTTTGTTCAAACTGATTTTCATTGAAAGTGTGTATTAAGATACACAGGATATATTTTTTATAGATTTTTCACTTAGGAAGGGTCGGTCTCTTTAACGATTTACTTTGAGGAAAGATGGTTTCAGAAACCTCAACGTCATTTTTATAGACCTATCTACAGACACCCCACACATATAGGTTGGATGAAAAAAAAATTGGTTTCAGTTCCATGTATGGGGAGCGCCCTTTAACTATTTTATTTTTTCAATTTTTGTATAAAAATCGTAAAGCGGTTCACAGAATACATGTAGTATACTTTATTGCACAAAACAGTGAAAACAAAACAAATAAAGGAATGAACAAGGCAAGCTTATCTGTAACAAGAGATTTCTTCCAGCAAACCTAGAATGGAGAGGAAAAAAAAGAAACTAAAGGTAGAAGTTTGTGCACAACAATAAAAATGTTAATAAAAATTATATACTACTTACCAATATCTACGCAAGCACCACAAAAATTAGATTTTCTTTCAGAAATGCTAAATATAAGTGTCAACGCGACCAAAAATGCTTTCTACAAGACAGAAACTTACCTTTATATTCCCAATAAACGTGTTTGAATATTGTTCTTCTGGACATCGACGTGAACTTTCGACCCGCTAACGATAAAGTGCATGTCATAGATAAAAATGTATGTGCATGTCGATTGATTTGAGGTTAGACTACCGGCAGCGTTTTTTTTTTGTGCATCAGCAAAACCATAGACAATGAATATAAATAACGTTTCGTTTCTCCTTACGTTTAATAAGTAACAAAAAAAACACCGATGGGTGGAAATGGCGATGGCTTGGCCACGTGATGAGGAGAACTGAATATCTGTCGAAAATAGCCCTCAAGTGGTGCCCAAAGGGGGAACGGAAGAAAGGTCGCCCCAAAACAACGTGGCGACGTTCAACGGAGAAATAGGCCGCCATTTTGAGCTCAGATTGGGCGGAGCTAGAGCAGGTGGGCCAAGATGGGGACTGTTCAATCAATTTCTGAACTGAACATATAATTTGTCACAATATTTGTGTTGTACTAGTTTCCAGACGAAAATGACTGTTTTTTAATGTGAGGTTGATAACATGTAAGAGATAGAATCGGCTTCAAGTGCTCGTAAAAGAATAAACCATTTTATTCATAAATCTATATTCGCATTTTATTTGTACATGCGAAAGTGGTCCTTTTCTTGTAACCAGCATTGTTAGTATTGGATGCAGTGCATCATTTCGGAGATCGGCTTCCAGTTTGCGTCAGCGAGAGTTATCTTCAACGGTGAGAGGGAAGTTCCCAATCCATATTGGGAAATATCGGCAACGAGACTAATCTGCGGCTGTTATCAGTGTTAATTAATAAAAAGTGTTTAAAATCCATATTTATCTGGTGATCCTTTTTAAATCCATATTTTTCTGGTGAAAGTGCGTAAAAATCACGTTTATCTACCCACATTGTAACTAAAAAACTCGGCGTCCATACAACGTTCGCCTTTTAAATCGGTTCGTGTCACGTTCGGGTATTCTCGGGATTCGTCGGGGATCTTCGTTTGTCAGGTTGCCTAACCTATGTGAGCTAGACGAACTTCACTTCTCACTTCCTTCAATCAATCATTGTGGAGGTGTTTGCGGCAAATGTCAAACTGACAGAACTGAACGTGAGTAAACTAAATCTTCGTTTCGTGACGAACTTTGGGAGTGTTTTTATAGTGGACTTTAGTGATAATCGTTTATAAAACAATTAAGTGAATAGTTAGAATAGAATAGAATAGAATATTTTTTTTTATTGTTCAAAATAACAGGGTTAACATATTTGAGGTCCCTGCCTCCCAAAGTAGGAAAAACCTGTATCATGGGAGACAGTTACTTCCCAGTGGGTACATATTTTATTTTGTACAATAGTAGGTACTTAACTATTTTTTGATTTATGCAGGTAATCAAAAAAGGTAAATCTACAGAAAAATAATAATAATAATAATAATCTACAGTATAAAAACAAATTAGGGTACACAATTGGCAGGTATTAGGGTACACAATTGGTGGGTATAATACTAACACTAAAACTTAATTGTAATTATTAAATTAATTTGAATTCATATTAAATTAAATTCATAAGTTAACTTCACCATTGCTGTTCTTTGGTAAGTCTCCATTGCTTATACGCTATGGCAGAGCTAAAAAAGTTGAAAACAAATCGTGCCTACTATAAAGGCATAATTACAAGAGTTGAGGGTTTTTTAAAAGATCCGCTTGTTCTTTCGAACGAACTTGATGTCTTTGAGGCACGGCGAGAACGACTGATTGCTTCTTTCAAGGAATGTGAGCGTTTACAACTTGAAATCATGCAAATTGATGAGCATGACACTGAAGACATTACTTCAGTGGAAGAAAATTATTTGAATATTTTGGCGGAACTCAATAAATATATAAAGACTAAAAAGGTTCCTGAACCTGTAGTACTGCCTTCCAAGAGCAATCTTTCTCTCTCTAACTTGCCGGACATTGACTTACCAAAATTTGATGGCAAAGACTTTACAAAATTTAAACCTTTTTATGATTTGTTCATGGCTATCATAGATAACAATAAATCATTAAAAAACATAACAAAGTTATGCTATTTAAGAAAATTATTAATAGATGATGCCTTGGCAATTATTATCAATTTAACGTTGGAAGATTTGTCCTACAACGAATCGTTAGAGCTTTTGTCAAAACGCTACAATAACAAAGCTCGTCTAATAATTAACCATGTGAATTTGCTTTTAGACGTCCAAGCATTGCAGAAGGGTACTGCAGTTTCAATTAGGTCTTTCATATCCCAAGTCCAACAGCAACTATTTGCGCTAAAAAATCTTGAGCAACCGGTTGATTCCTGGAATATGCTCCTGATACCCATCTTGAGTCGGAAATTGGATCAAATGACCAACCGTACCTATCAACTTGATAGGGATTCAGATAAATTACCTTCTATAAAGGAATTCATTTCATTTTTGGAAAAGCGTGCCATCGCTTTAGAGGACAGCTTGCCTCACAAATTAGTCCCATATGAGACTAAACAATCATTTCCCAAAGTGACAAACGTGGCTGTTAAAATTTCACAGTGTACGTTTTGCGGAAAAAATTCACACATGGTCTATGAATGTGTTGAGGTCAAAGCGGCTCCTATAGAAGCACGCTTACAATTTGTCAATGACAAAAAATTGTGCCCAGTTTGCCTGAAGGGCCATAAGTCAAAATGCAAGTACTCATTTAAGTGCAAGTTATGTAAGGATAAGTCTCACAATACCCTTTTGCATCGTGAGGATGTTGCAGAACAAACTGTAGCATTGGTTTCAAATGATGTCGTAAACAATATTCTGCTTCCCACTGTCAAGGTAAACATATGAAATAAAAATGGCAAGCCAGTTTGTATACGAGCATTGTTAGACACAGGTTCGCAGGCGTGTTTTGTAACCAGTGCTCTTGTGAGAAAGTTAGGATTGAATTGTTTACAGGAGACAGCAAGCGTTGTAGGTATTACAAATGTTCCTACCCAAATCAACCAATGTGTTGAGGCATCAATCAACTCTTGCATTTATGATATCACATTTAAAATTAAATGTCATGTTGTCGATAATATTACAATGCGCTTACCGCATGAATTTGTTGACACCTCAAAGTTGCACATTCCAGCCAACATTGCTCTATCCGATAAAGACTTCAATAAGCCTAGTAACATCGACTTGTTACTCAACGCGGATATTTATTTCAAAGCTTTGCTGGATGGCCGCGTGAAGTTGACAGCTGGCCCAGTGCTTCAGAATACGGTATTTGGCTATATAGTGGGTGGAATGTGCAACAATACAAGTGAGTCTACTTGCCTAGTAAGTAATCTTGCTATTTCAAACTCTTCTAAATTAGAAGATGTGATG
Organism: Argyresthia goedartella; assembly: GCA_949825045.1. NCBI lineage: Eukaryota > Metazoa > Arthropoda > Insecta > Lepidoptera > Argyresthiidae > Argyresthia > Argyresthia goedartella. The sequence continues at coordinate 17,105,298 of OX463823.1, forward strand.
GAGAAATTTTGGCTCTCGGAAAAAATGCCAGAAAAAGAACTTCCAAGTTCAAAGGCAGAAAAAAATTTTCAAGACTCGGTTATCCTAAAAGAGAACAAGTTTCATGTTCCTTGAACGTAAGTTTAAGAGTGATCCCGCCCTCTTTCAAGAATACAATAAGTTCATAGATCAGTATGTAGAGTTGGGTCATGCCAAAAAGGTGGATATTAGTTCTTACAATGTTTATAAAGACACAGTTAATTTTTTAGCTCACCATGCTGTTCGCAATGAGGCCAGCAAGACTACTAAATTAAGAATGGTCTTTGACGGGAGCATGAAAACAGCGAACAATATTACCCTTAATGACGTCATGCTGAATGGGCCGGTGGTACAGAGTGAGCTGTTTGACATTCTTATTCGCTTTAGAACTTACTTGTTTGTCCTACTTTGTGACGTAGAAAAGGCCTTCAGATATGTATTTGTCAATGACAAGCACAAATGCTTGCAAAATATTCTTTGGAGGGATAACCCCAAGCAACAAATAAGTTGTCTACAACTCCAGACTATTACGTATGGATTAAAGTCCTCAACCTTTTTAACCACTCGCTGCATAATAGAGTTGGCCTCCTTGTATGAAAAAGAGTATCCGTTGGCTGCTCAAGCTATGCGCGAAAATACCTACGCCGATGACGTCATTACCGGGTGTGACAATGTAGAGCAGATCCAAAAATTAAAGGTAGAGCTGATAGAGTTACTTAAATTAGGTAACTTTAAATTACATAAGTGGTGCTCAAATGTCTTGGACGCTCTCAATGATGTGCCTAGCAATCAAAAATACTTTGAGGATGTGGACCTGAGCAAGGATAGAGTCATCAAAACTCTTGGATTAAAGTTTGATGTCAAAACAGACTCATTTGCGTTTTCATGTCCCTTGGACACAGATTTTGCTCACTGCAATACTAAAAGAAAGGTTTAAGCTTTATCGGAAAAATGTTCGACCCGGTAGGATTAATTTCTCCTATAATTGTGGTTGCCAAGCTCTACATGCAAAAAATGTGGTCAGCAAATCTCTCATGGGATAGCGTATTAGCTGAAATTTTGCTCTCAGAGTGGACAAAGTTTATGCATGACTTAAAGGATAAGGGGAAGCTTTCAATACCCAGGTTAGTCAATACTAACTGCTATCAGAAAGTGGAGCTGGTAGGATTTGCGGATGCATCTTTCCTTGCATATGGTTGCTGTATTTATCTCAGGTTTATAAAGCCAAATGGCAGTGTAGAGTCAAATTTACTTTGTGCCAAATCTAGAGTAGCACCATTGAGAAAGAGTCACACCATTCCTCAACTCGAATTGAATAGTGCATTGCTCCTTGCTCAATTAGCACATAGAGTGGGTGAGGTATTGCTCTCCAGATTTCACCACGAGTCATTTTTATATTCTGATTCGCAAATTGTGTTAGCTTGGATCGCATCAAAAGGCGCTAAAGGGAACATTTATTTCAATAATAGAGTTCAACAAATTCTAGAGTTTTCTCGAGCAAACCAGTGGTTTCATGTAAAGGGTGATGAGAACCCGGCGGACGTCGTTTCCCGCGGAAGTAACCCGCAAAAATTGCGCGACAATAAATTATGGTGGCATGGTCCACATTTTTTAGGCGATGTAAATTACACGCACCAGGTGGAACTTATAGAACAGCCATTTGATACCGAAACAACAGAAGAAGAAGAAGTTCACTGTTTCTTAAATGAAGTAGAGCAATGTGCCCTTGATTTATTTGAAAACATTTCAGATTTAAATAAAATTCAGAGAATCCTTGCCTATATTTATAGGTTTTACTTCAATTGCAAAAATCCTTCGGCGAAAAATGTAGAGCAATATCTCACCCCTAAGGAATTAAACCTTTCTCTACAAATGATTGTGGTCTTTGCTCAGCGCAAATATTTTAGTGCTGAATTGAGGCTTTTGATTTCCGGAAAGCCTTTAAGAACAGGAATAGCAAATCTGAATCCATTCATTGACAAAATGGGGATTTTGAGAGTAGGTGGACGCTTAAACAACGCTAATAACTTACCTTACGAAAGGATGCATCCGATGATTTTACCCAAGTCTTCACATATCAGCATGCATGCAAGACTCTTGCACGCTGGAGCTAAATTAGTTCAAAGTTAGTAAGTGCTTCGCGAGAGGTTAAAAAGGTTATACATGGTTGTATTCGATGTACCCGTCTGAAGGCCAATTCTGCCAAACAGCTTATGGGTTCAATGCTACCGGAGAGAGTTACTGCTGGCACCAGGGCTTTTCAGCATGTCGGAGTAGATTTTTTTGTGGTCCGTTCCACGTGAAAGTTTCACGAATCAGAAGACCATTAATAATGAAAGGCTACGTAGCACTGTTTGTGTGTTTCTCGACGAAGGCCATTCATGTAGAGCTCGTATCTAATCTCGCCACTGAGGCCTTTTTGGCAAGTCTTCAGCGATTTATTTCTAGAAGAGGCTTGCCCTCAACTATCTTCTGTGACAATGCTAAAACATTTAAAGGCGCTGCTAATGAATTGAGGGCATTATATGATCTTTTTAATTCTAAATCTCATAAAGAGGAGGTTAACAGATTTTCATCCAATAATTTAATAAAAATTTATTTTTCCCGAGTTATCCACCTGAATTCGGAGGACTTTGGGAAGCGGGAGTGAAAAGTTTGAAGTTTCACTTGAAGAGGATCGTTGGGAATATCAGTTTAAGTGAAACAGTGAGACTCTAACCTGACCAAAAGAGATTGTTGGCAGGCTCAAGATACATTTATTAATCACAGGGTCATGAGTCGAATATTGGTGATATAGTTGAAACGCTGGATAGGGACTCGCCGGGAATTTGTAGACTTCAGCTCCTTGGTAGACTCAATCCAACTGGTCCACTTCTCCAGACGTCAACAAGTGATTATGCGGTTAGCGCCAGAAGGATATTACTCCTCGGCGTGGAACCGATTCAGAGCTCCGTTAGCGCCAGGAGGATATTACTCCTCAGCGTGGAACCGATTCAGAGCTCCGTTAGCGCCAGGAGGATATTACTCCTCAGCGTGGGACCGATTCAGAGCTCCGTTAGCGCCAGGAGGATATTACTCCTCAGCGTGGAACCCTGGAAAGAGACCAGTGTGAATGATAGGAATACAAAAGCGCTACAGCGCCCAGCTATCAGGCGACGGCTCCCCACATGGAGACTTCCGACGAGGGCCCTAGGGTAATTAGGATCTAAGAGTGCCGCAGTCCAATAGACACTGTATAGAAAAGGGAAATACATAGAGAGTATAAAATACACGAAAATAAGAAGAGACTAACTACGAACCAATGCTTACCCATGGATTGGGGATAGTAGGGAAGTTTCATATAAACTACTGCACTTTACAGCAACTAAACATTCTGCTCCATTACAGTACTAAAGGGACTAGCCCATCGCCGCAACTAAAGGCGTGACTTAAAAATTATTGATGCAGAAGATACAACCTCACGTTTCAGAGCTCAAACAATGTCTCCAAAAAAAAACAATCAGCTGCCAGACGAGATTCCAGACCCGAATTTTCGAATTTTTATAGTTTTAGTTTTTAACTGGCTAATCCGCCAGTAGCCAATATGGTCAAGGAGGTAGTACGTTACACGTATGGAGAATTAAATACGATAATAATTCAAATAGAAGGGATATTAAACTCCCGCCCTCTTCTCCCAGTAAGCTCCGACCCCTCCGAGCTGAGGTACTTAAATCCGGGTCATTTCCTGATTGGGCCGGCCTTGACAGCATACCCAGAGGTAGATCTTCCGGAGACGCCAATCCATCGCCTAAAATTTTTCGCGTGAGGATACGAACCTACCCAGAACCTAACAGAAAACAACAACCAGGATAAAATTTAGAGTGACAGTTTATTGGTTATTTACAGTGAAGTAATTTAAAAAAAATGAAAGGAAGATGAGGATGAATGAGATGAGACAGGTTTTATAAAATACAGATGTCTGGATAGAAAGAAGGAAGCGGAGAACACGGAGAGAAGTAGACCGGTGGGGCGATGACCAGGATGCAGGTGTATTTGTTGTTGTAGATGTTGTTGAAATCGTCGTTGTAGGAACGGTAGTGGCGTACTTGTAGCTACGGCTCGCTGGATCCCGTTGTAGAAATCGTCGTTGTAGGAACGGTAGCGGCGTATTTGTAGCTACGGCTCGCTGGATCCCGTTGTAGAAATCGTCGTTGTAGGAACGGTAGCGGCATACTTGTAGCTACGGCTCGCTGGATCCCGTTTGTAGAAAGGATTGTTTGATTGATTGAGAGAATTTGAAGGCTCGCAGGATCCCGGGGTAGTGCGACCCCGGGATAAGGCCTTTAAGTGGTACTTCCAGTTCAGAAGCTGACGTAAGACTGTCCAGAATTGAAGAAATGTTCCGCTTTTATACCCTTTTTGGAGAGTTCTAAAAATTATTTAAATTAAACGTAATTTTTGTGAGTGGCCAAGAGAGAAAGAGTATTTTTGTAAAAGTATTGAAACAAACATATCAGACCGCTAACGAATTTGAATGGACATTGCCATGACAACCAGATAAACAACGGCATCAACAGATGTCAAAGTTTAGTTTCAGGCTCGTAATACGGTAAACAATGAGAAAACCATGCAGTAAATTACATAACAGCGAAAGGAAAAAAAGTAGTGCACCAGCGCGCACGAAGCCCGAGATTGCAGAGTTTCGGAGAAACCCAAAAACAAGGTCACCAAAGGTAAACCGCTTCGCTATCGATTTAGAAGTGCTGATAGCATGAAAATGCAGAGCGAAAATGATTTATTAATGTGTTCTTATGGTTTAAAACGTTACAGGGTCCTATGGAAATAAAGGTGATATCAAATATCAGACTCATCAGACAATCATACAGATCAGGATCAGACAGACATATCAGACAATACAGCTATGCAGCATGAAAAGCAAGAATAGCATGTAAAGCATGAAAGCATGAAAAGCAGGAATAGCATGTAAGTAGCATAACACTACATTTTCCCCCCAACCCTGGAAAAATTTTTGACTCAGCAAAAATTTTGATATGTACAAAAATAAACCATAAAAACACAGCTTTGCAGAAACAGACATCACCAGGCAAAATCAGATATACCCTCTCTTACATTCATCATCTTCATTCCGGTAAGGGTGGAGTTCACATTCAATGACTACCACTCTAAAAGTGTGTTTTCAAAAGGACATTCAGGCTTACTTAAGGAGTTGTCATCCGCTCCTGCTTGGAAAAAAAAATAAGTGGAGGTAAAGAGAAACAAATTAATCCTAAGGTAGCTTTAGTCGCCACGACTTAAGATAAGATTAAGAGCGGCCAGAGCGGTAGAGCTCGAAGCCAGAGATCAGCCACATCGCCAACGAGATGTGTCTGAAATAAAGATTAAAAAAAATAGGTGAAGACTAACCAACGAAAATTCGAGGTCCTAGAGTAAAATGTGTTGAAGAACACTGGATTAAAGGAAGAAAAAAAATATTAAGGTGAAAATGATGGTGATATTTATACATATATACAAAGTAACAGTTAATAGAAGTTAAGAAAATTTAAGATTTAATGTCTTTAATGTGCCACTTGCCTCTAACTCCGTTAGGGTCTTCTAGAACGTATACCAATGGCGAAAGTTTGGTTACTATTTTACACTTAATGAATTTAGGGGCAAGTTTAGCATTAAAGTATGTGCCAGCATTGCTTAAAACATGGTTTTTACGCCAAACAGTATTTCCCACATTAAATTCTTTAAAAGTCCGGCGAAGATCATAGCGAGCGCTATTTTTAGCGTGAGCTATGTGAAGTTTAGTTTGAACTCTGTGAAAGATAGATGAGAGGAGACCAGCATTAGACGCGTAAATATCACGAGGCATAAATATCAATTCCTCGAGATTCTGAGTTGGAGTATAGAAGGAACCACAAGGTATTGTTTCCCTACCAAAGGCTAAAAAGTTTGGAGTAAAGCCAGTAGCAACGTTTGTAGCGCTGTTCATTGCAAACTGAATCTTAGTAAGATAGTTGTCCCAGGATCTATGATCGTCTCCTACTAGGGATGCTAGAGCTGTAATAATCGTACTATTAAATTTCTCTGTAGGATTAACCTAAGGACAATATAAAGCTGTGTGAAAAATATAAGGAACGTTATAAGAATTTAAGAATGAGTGGAATTCTCGCGACTGAAATTGAACAGCGTTGTCCATTATTATAGTTTGGGGAACGCCATGAACAAGAAACACTGAATTTTCCAAGATATTAATGATATTAGCTGAAGTAGCCCGTTTAAGGGGAAAAATCATAGTATATTTAGTAAAATTGCAGTAATTACCAGAATATACTGATTTCTTCTCCGGGTCATAGGCAATGGACCCATAAGATCCAAGGATATAGTTTGAAAAGGTCTGGAGCAAAGTTTAGGTTTACCCATAAGACCATAGGGAGAATGATTAGGGTGTTTGTAGGTTAAGCAGGATTCACATGTCGAGATTAAATTGGCAAAAAGATATTTTCTTGAATGTTTTGAAGATACCAAGGTGGAGTTCTGAAGGGGAACCATGGCTAACTTCAATAAGTGCATGTCTATCTTGTGGCAGTGGAACTTCTTTCCAAATAAAGTCGTCGTTTAGACAATCGGAAGAATGGATGCAGCGGTAAAGTTTGTTATCCCTGATAGTGTAGTTGGGATATGCGTCTGGGTTGTTGGAGCATCCAAGAAAAATCTTGTTGTAGTGTTCAAGTTCACGATCACGTGGTTCTTCAATCGTAATAGGATGTACACCTTGAGGTGGAGTTTCTTGTGTATCAGGACGTTCTTTATGCTTATGCCTTGATAAAAGGTCAGGAACAACGTTATCCTTTCCTTTTTTATGTTTCAGGACAAAATTAAAACACGATAAGCGTAGAGTCCAGCGAGCAAGTCTTCCAGATGGATTCGATAAGTTCTGAAACCATTTAAGTGCAGCGTGGTCAGTATATATTGTAAATTCCTTACCATTGTCTAGGTAACATCTCCAATGTTCTAGCGCAGTTATTACAGCTAATGTTTCTCTTTCAGTAGTTGAGTAGTTTTGTTGATTTTTGTTTAGTGCTTTACTCGTGTAAGCAATCACGACTTCTTTGTCATCTTGATGTTGAGTAAGCATTGCTCCTATGCCATAATTTGATGCATCACAATGTACAGAGAAGGGTAATTCGAAGTTAGGGCAAGCAAGGACAGGAGCAGTTACCAAAGCTTCTTTAAGTTTCTGGAAAGCAGCTGCAGCCCTGGAATTCCATAAAAATTTAGGAGCGTTCTTCCCGGAACAGGTTAGTTGGTTGAGTGGAAAGGCAATAGTGCTGAAGTTTGGAATGAATCTTCTAAACCAGCTGCAAGTGCCTATGAATCTTCGAACTTCTTTTCTGCAAGTAGGTACAGGATATTCTAGAATAGCCTTTATTTTATCTGGATCAGCACGTAGACCATACTCGTCCACTAGAAAACCAAGGTATTTCAGTTCTTTCCTGAAGAACTGACTCTTTTCAAAGTTAATAGTCAGATTAGCCTTTGAAAGTTTTTCCAGAACTTTCATGAGAAGCGATATGTGCTCCTCAAAAGTCTCGCTAATAATAATGATGTCATCCAGATGGCAAAATACCTTGTTCTCAAATTCAGGAGTAAATAGCGTATCCATTAATCTTTGTTGAGTTGCAGGTGAGTTAGTGAGACCAAAAGGCATTACTTTGAATCTGAACATACCTCTTCCAGGAACATAAAATGCTGTCTTATCTCTATCAGCAGTATTCAAGGGAATCTCCCAAAAAGCTTTCGCAATGTCGATGCTTGATAAGTGTTTGGCATTTCTCAGGTTGTCCAAAATTTCGCTTATTAGAGGCAGACTATAAGCATCACGACGTGTAACTGAGTTAAGCTTCCTGCTATCTACGCAGAAACGCCATTCCCCATTCTTCTTTGGAGTGATGAGGACTGGAGATAACCATGGACTTTCGCATTGTTCAGTGACGTTCCATCCCAGCATCTTGTCAACTTCATTAATTAAAGCCTTTTGTTTTTCAGGAGACAGTCTGTAACATCTTTGTTTGATCGGAAGAGAATCACCCGTCTCAATCTTTTGGGTGATTAAGTGTGTGTTTCCCAGAACACCTTTTTCTTCAAAAGAGATTGTCTTGAAGCGTTGGATGATGTAATTAGCGATGTTCTTTTGATTAGGAGTTAAATGCTCATAAGGTAAAACTTTAATATCTTTAGTATCGATAGCCAAGCATTTAGGATCTGTAAAGTAAAGAGAAGTTAAAACACTAGGTAGAAGATTAAATTTTCTCCAAAAGTCGATACCTAGTATTAGAGAAGGGAATATTTCAGGGAAAACATACGCTTTAATCAAGTGAGTTTCGTTATTGAAATGAACAGGTAAGTCAAAATAACCCAAGGAATTAGTTTTTTGATTATTAGCAGTAGAGACAGTAATAATATCTGACTTGAAAAGTTTGCAGCCCAGTTTAAGAATTTCCAAATGAGAATTATTACCCAGAATAGTTACTGAGCTGCCAGAATCTAGTAAACCAGATAAAGATAAGTCATAAATTTTGACATTAACGAATGGACGATTAAGATCTTGTTCTTTGGAGTAGAGTGTAGAAGAGATTTTGTAGCAAGCAAAGAAGTTTTGAATTGTTTTGAGCCAATTAGTCCACTCGTCCTTGTCAAAATTTGAGTTACACTTCAAGTCAGCAGTTAGTTTTTTGTACTAGTATTAGGTTTGGGAGAACAAGTAGGGCACTCTGCAGTTTTAACACCCTTAAGACCACATCTGAAACAAATCACGAATCTTGGTTGAGTGCAACTGTTCAAAGTATGACCCAGTTTACGACAGCGAACGCAAAAAGAACTTTCTTGGGGAGCTGCAGTTTGAGAGAGACTATTTACTTGTCTAGAAGGGTATTTGTAGGTTGGAGTGAATTTATTCATGAAGGGAGGAGAAGGTCGCGAGTTATTAGAAGAGTTTGGAGAGTCGACTGAACTTGAAGTGGAATGCTTGTAGTTGAATTAAGAAACATGAGGACTTTGTTGCAAATTTGGTTCTTTAAATTGTTTGTCTCTGTCTAGGAACTTTTCGTAGTTTTGGCAAGTGGCCAGAAGAGAATCGATAGAGTCAATGTCTTTTAGAGCTACGAAGACTGAATAACATGGGCAAATATTTCTCAAAATAATCTCCAATTGTTCTGTTTCAGAAAGTCTTTTTGAAAGGCGAGCGAACATTCCAGATATGATGGATATAAAGATGACGATAGGTTCATCACGACCTTGAGTACGATTCCTAATCGCTTCTAGAAGTTTATGATCATAATCAAAACTACCAAAGTCTTTGATTAGTAAAGAAGAAAGTTCGTTCCAAGTTAAGTTTGGATTCTGATTATATTTAAATCTGAACCAATGAAGGGCATTGTCGGTGAAGATTTCGAACGCCTGAGAAATCAATAAGTCCCTGGACAAGCCACGAGCTAAGCTATATTCTTCAAGTTTTTGAAGAAAGGATCTTGGACAGCTTTTACCATTGAAGGTGTGTCTTTTCAGATCTTTGAAGACGTTAGTTGGAGGGAAAGATTGAGGTGGTGGTGGAGGATACGGGGTATGGGTCTGGACAGAAGTTTGAGAAACAAGAGGGGGTTCCATGTTAGTCGGTTCAGCAGGAAGGTCCAGTGATGGAGAGTGATTTGCAGTTGAAGGTGGAGCCAAGGATCCGAACTGTTTAGAAATATCGTCAAATTTCAACTTCAAAGTATCGAAACTAGCTTTAGTCTGGATATAAGTCTGGATATAAGTCTGTATCTATTCGCTCCAATCTGTAAAAAACATGATTAATAAAAGTTTCTATTAATCGTAAATATTTGGTTTCACATTGTAAAAATTTTTCAATTTTACAATCCAGGTAAGTCAGAGTAGAACCAATTTGAGACAAGCATCCTCAATTGGAACTGGAGAAGTCAGAATATCTTCGGGGTGAGAATTCGCAACTAAATGCAAAACCTGTTTTTTAAGAAGCAAAACAGTATTAGCTGGTTCCTCACATCTAATCTTTACTTCGTATTCGAGCTCGGCCTTGTTAAGGAATTCGTACTTAATAACCCTTTCCATTGTTATAGTTAAGTGTAGAGTCAAGTGTTATAAAGGTGAAGTGAAGTGAAGTGTAGTAATGTAAGTTAAATGTAGGCCTTAATATAATCCAGATGAGTTGAAAAACTAAATGAAGTTTTGTTTTAGAATTTGGAAAATGTGAAAAGGATGAATAGATAAAGATTTAAGAGTGAAAGAGAAAGCAAATCAAAGAGAAAGAGACAAGGCGCAGAAAAGGTGAAGAGTGGAGAAGAACTTTTACGTTGGGCGCCAAAATGTCGCGTGAGGATACGAACCTACCCAGAACCTAACAGAAAACAACAACCAGGATAAAATTTAGAGTGACAATTTATTGGTTATTTACAGTGAAGTAATTTAAAAAAATGAAAGGAAGATGAGGATGAATGAGATGAGACAGGTTTTATAAAATACAGATGTCTGGATAGAAAGAAGGAAGCGGAGAACACGGAGAGAAGTAGACCGGTGGGGCGATGACCAGGATGCAGGTGTATTTGTTGTTGTAGATGTTGTTGAAATCGTCGTTGTAGGAACGGTAGCGGCGTACTTGTAGCTACGGCTCGCTGGATCCCGTTGTAGAAATCGTCGTTGTAGGAACGGTAGCGGCGTACTTGTAGCTACGGCTCGCTATCAAACAAACAAACATAAACAAACATATCAGACCGCTAACGAGTTTGAATGGACATTGCCATGACAACCAGATAAACAACGGCATCAACAGATGTCAAAGTTTAGTTTCAGGCTCGTAATACGGTAAACAATGAGAAAACCATGCAGTAAATTACATAACAGCAAAAGGAAAAAAGTAGCGCACCAGCGCGCACGAAGCCCGAGATTGCAGAGTTTCGGAGAAAGCCAAAAACAAGGTCACCAAAGGTAAACCGCTTCGCTATCGATTTAGAAGTGCTGATAGCATGAAAATGCAGAGCGAAAATGATTTATTAATGTGTTCTTATGGTTTAAAACGTTACAGGGTCCTATGGAAATAAAGGTGATATCAAATATCAGACTCATCAGACAATCATACAGATCAGGATCAGACAGACATATCAGACAATACAGCTATGCAGCATGAAAAGCAAGAATAGCATGTAAAGCATGAAAGCATGAAAAGCAGGAATAGCATGTAAGTAGCATAACACTACAAATTATGGAAAATTTGTAATAAAGTGAAACAAGATTTTTGGAACGCGTGGTCCAGAGACTTAGAGATTCCAGATCTTACTGCTTTGCAAAGCCGTCCTAAAAATAGAAATACATGCCCTAATCTAAAAGAAGGAGATGTAATTGTTGTAAAGGACATGAAAACATCACCACTTGACTGGCCATTGGCCAAAGTCGTGAATACCTTCCCTGGAAGGGACGGAAAGGTAAGGGTAGCAGAATTTAAGATTGGAGGTAAAACCTTCACTCGCTCTATTGCGAAACTCTGCCCCTTGCCAGGAGAATAAGTTTAATTCTAATTTCAAACCTGGTCTTTAGCATTAGGAGTTATGAGGTGTTATAGTAATAAAGAGCAGGTTGTACTGCCCAAAACTTTATTTTTAATTTTAAGTTGGTCTTGAACTTTTGATCTCTGGTAGAGCGTTCTATTTATTTAAAATGTTTATGTGTAAACTCTATTTTTAATTTTAAGTCAAAACTAGGTTAATACTTACTTAATGTAAGAGTGTTCTTGTTTATTGTAGAGCATCTTCTAAGTATAATTTAAGTTTGTTTCTTTAGGCTATTCCTCGCCACAATTTGAATTTCTTATTTGCCATTGAATTTTCTCCCAATGTATTTCCTTTGACTATTTTCCATAAAAATTACTTGTATAACTCAAGTTACCTTCTTCGGCTTTGTTAAAATTAACAATTGTTATTAACCTTGTTAGTAGTATTTGCTCAATGTATTTATATCCTTATTGGCTATTCCCCGCCGCAATTATGTTCAATCAATTTCTGAACTGAACATATAATTTGTCACAATATTTCTGTTGTACTAGTTTCTAGACGGAAATGACTGTTTTTTGATGTGAGGTTGATAACATGTAAGAGATAGAATCGGCTTCAAGTGCTCGTAAAAGAATAAACCATTTTATTCATAAATCTATATTCGCATTTTATTTGTACAGGGATAAATGGAAAGCTGAACTGAAAGTCCTATACTCCTGCTGAATGGTGACAGAATGAGGTGATGATGATGATGATTATTTAATTTAAAATATTGTACACATAGGTCTACCCCTGCTCAGCAAACAACCTTCTTAACCTGGTTTGCTGGAAGAGATCTCTTATTGGAGATACTATTTTTAGGTAACAATTGTTTATACATAGTCAGGTCATAAGTTCTGTCACATGTGCAATATGAAATAATTTAGACATGTTTATTATTTATGTAAACATTTATATAGCAAAATGAACTTAATAAAACATAGATTCCTATGGTAATAAAGTTTATTCAAAATGACCCCCGCGATTTTGAATACAGGCCTTTATTCTGCGCGGCCAGTCGTCTATCGCAGCACGAACGAGGTCCATGTCAATATCGGCGGCTGCCTTAATCAAGGATGCCTTGAGTGACTCCAAATCAGGATGAGGCTTTGAGCAGGCCTTTTCCTCCAAGTGTTGCCATATCTTGTAATCTAACGGACTCAAATCTGGACTGGAGGAGAGCCAGTCTTCGTGCCGGATGAAGTCGATTTCACGCGCCGCCAGCCAGTCTTGTGTGCTTTTCGCTCTATGAGCTGGCGCAGAATCTTGTTGGAATACCCAGTGCCTGTTATTAAACATGGTATGAGAAACAGGTTCCACAAGGTTCTTGAGGACTGTATTTTGATACACAACTTCATTCGTTTTTACGCCTTTCTCACAAAAATACCTCAGTTAAGCCCCAATAAGAGACTCCCAACCAAACCATGAGCGAGGATGGAAAATGACCTCGTTGGACACGCGGAATACGGTTGCTCGCTTCTTCACTGCTGTGTGCGTACACCTTATCATTTTGTTTGTTGTAGCTCTCTTCCACGGTGAAAATTTTTTCATCCGAAAAAAGAATTTCCCGATGCTTTTTTCCCGCGTACCGCTTCAACAAAGCGCGGCATCTCTTCAGTCTCAGGTCCATTAAACGAGCGTCCAAACGATGTCCTGTTTTTCTTCGATATGCCCTAAGCCCTAAGTCTTCATTTAACACCCTTTTCACCGTGGTCCTGCTTAACCCCATCTAAAGGGCCAACAGTTTCTGCTTACGTATGGGATTTCTTTGAATTCGCGCCTTCACAGCTTTTATCACTGCTGCAGTCCTAACAAAGCGAGGGCGACCACTTCTTGACCTGTCATCTACACTAGAGTCTTCATTGTATCGGTTTATGGTACGATAAACGAATCTTTTGGTTATATTAAAATTTTTCAATAAGTCGAAAATCTGAATTGGCGCGTAACCGCAACGATGCAACGCAATAACTGCGACACGGTCTTCTTTAAGTGTCCACTCCATATTTAAAAATGAGGAAAATTCTAAAAAGTACACATTTTTATTTTCATGAACAATTCGAAATTCGAATTCAATAAACTTTTTTGTGGCCAGCGTTCTAAATTCAAAAGTTTTTATTGTGTGACAGAACTTATGACCTGACTGTGTATATATGATTTGTGTGAAATTATGAAATTATGAAAATTGTTTCAGTATTTTTGACGCTATCTTCGAACAAACAGACAGAGAGATAGACAGAAAAGAATTTTAAAAATCGATCGTTTGTATTCAATGGCTGTTCTTTAGTTGCCCCCTTTTTATTTTTTATTATTATTACTCTTCTTCAATGTACAGACACACCCGTCATGTCGTTTTATTATATGTTTTGATATACAGGCTGTTTGGAATATGGTACTATAACATTTTTTGGAGAGTAGAAGGGTTGTAGTGAACAAATTTCTGCTTTAAATTCGGTTGCACAGTTGAGATATTTTTTTTAAGCTTCTGGACAAAAATCACCAAAATCTTTCACTTATTCCATATATTTTTTTTATATACCTATATCTTACCGTAAGATTGAAAACCGTTAGTAGATAAACTAACGTTTTTTTTTCATTAGTTGGTCAACTATCACCAGATAGTAAACGTTAGCGTGCTGCTGCCTATATGACGCGTTATTTGATAAACTAAAGGTTAAAACCGTCAAATAGTAAACTGGTATAAACTTGAATTGCAGACGAAATACCAGGGCAAACACTGCGGTAGCTTAGGTGAAGACTAGAGGGGCGAGCGAATAATTTTCGCATTAGGTTGACATGTAAGAACAAATGAAAAGTAAATTCTAAACCCTGTCGGTCTGGCTTACTATCTGTCGATAGGATCAATGCAAAATGGGCAATCATTGATAAACTTCATCAATGATTGCCCTTTCCAACGGTACGCCACTCTTTAGGTATTCCTTCACTGTTTGGTGAACAAATCAAGACGAGTCTCCAAGGTCGGCGAATCGAGTTCAGTGGTGAGTTATGGGATCTAAGTATTTCCCGCAGACCTGAATAACAGTCCCCCATGAAAGATTATTAATGGCGGGCGCATGCGTTTTCACCATGTTGAAACCAATTATTTTGTTCGAGAATATGTGAGCTTCAATTATTTTTCATCATTATGAGTTTCTTGACGTTTAAAGTAAATAATTTTACTCATTGTTTTATCGTTATTCCCAAACTCTTTACAATTACCTGGAAAGTAAAATAATAATCCCTCTGAGCTAAAATACAGGGTGATTGGTTATTCGATACATACAGTAGTGGTCACCAATTTAGAAACACAGTACCATAAACCCATGATCTTCAGTATAAACTGCTTTAAGAAACTATTTTAATGACATGAAAGATTATAGATTTTTTTAATGACATTAATGTAAATACATTAATGTCATTAAAAAAATCTATAATCTTTCATGTCATACATTATTAGTGTGGCTACTTAAATAAGTAGCCACACTAATAATGTATCGAATAAGTGCAAACGATAATTCATATCAGTTACAAAGTATATATTTTTTCTAACATTACATAAACCATTCATTATTTCGCCCTGCTTGTATGTAGCTGGTCAACTAATTAGAAACATGGCTGATCATGTCATATTCTGAGTTCTTAATTTAAAATTTTAAAAAGAACATGGTATTCTTTATATATTTTTGGCGCCATTAATAAATATTATTTAATCGCTCACTAAGTTGTATAGTGCTTATTTCTGGATAACAATGGGTAAAACCTAGAGCTACGACCCCTATACTAGAAAAATTATAGTTAATTTACATTTCCATCGCTTCGCTCACCCCCTTTAACCTTCACCTAAGCTACCGCAGTATTTTGCCCTGATATTTTATGCAACTTTTAGTGATCATTTACCCATTTTAGGTAGCATTTACCCATTTTGGGTAGGAAAAAATTATTTTGGTGGTTATTATATTTGTTGCCTTTATATTTTACAAAGGTTTTCATTTTCTTTCTAATTATTTCTCCAAATGCTAATAAGCCAAAATGACGACTAGTTTAGGTAATGGAATAAACAATTCTTGTTGATAACTCATATGATAAATAATGAAGCTATTATTTAACACTCACCCCTTAACCTTTTACACCAAAAACACCCAATTCAGTCGCTTATTCTGAGCATCATGGGTGTATGGAACTTTGTTTCTAATTGAAACAAACAGCTGACAATCACTGTATATTATGAGGGGTTCAAGTAGAGTCCATTTCCAGAAAATTTAAGCCTGTAATATCCCATCCAACAATTAAGGGGTTTTGAGTAATTTCGGTTTTTAGATTTTGAATATATTTTTTTATTATCATAAAGTTGCGGAAAAACTAAATGACTTTGGGTACTTTTACCTTTTTGACTTTCGTTTGTTAGCTAATAGATTAATGATTCTGTGGAATATCTTAAAGTAAAAAAATCTAAACTTTAATGCTCACTACATCTAAGTTAAGTGTGTTTTTACTTTATAGCTTTTACTTTTTTTACTTTACTGTCCAGCAACGTACGTGATGAGAAAACTAATTTTCCATTTAATAACAGCCATAAAATATATAAAACTTACCATACAATTTAATTCAACTACTTTCTTTTATCTCCACCATGGCAAATTGTTTAACACAAAAAACTCATAAAAATATTTGCATGGTATTGGAGCGTATCCTAGAAGAACAACAGTTATTTTTGTATTGACTTAGAAGCTTGAAGCAGAAAGGCATACCGGGAGAAAGTTCTTCGAAAATGTTATATGGCGAAAACTTTGAGGAAAAACTTGTCATCATCATTGTCGCATGAGCTGACAAACGATATTCAAAAAGTTACCCAATGCAATTTAGTGTTTTCTTAACTTTATGTAAAATTTTCGGCTTGGGTATTAAAAAGGAAAATTTGCTGGAAATGGACTTTTTTTTAACTGCTCCCAATATTTGTTTCGAATAACCAATCACCCTATATATTTGACTTTATTTAACATGCAGACATGACTTAACGTAATTATTGAGGTTCAATAACATTATAGCACAGATTACTTAATAGTACCAATAGTACTTACTACGTAATTTCAATATTTTATATATATATTACTATTCAACTTGGTATTAATTAATTAAAATTTTCGCTTCAGGAACGGCTTCATGCTTGACCTTTCAAAGTGACTTTAACTAAGAAAGGTTAGAGGTAGCTAGAGTATCTTATATTCCAAGATACTAATAATAGTCATAGGATTGAAGGTATTAAAGGAAAAATAATTGTATGTTTAGTAAAAATTGGGTATAATTATAGTAGTTTATGTGACTGACACATAATGGAGGGAATTAAAACTCGAGAGTGGGTTTATGAAAGAGCCGAAGGCGATTTCATAATGATATCTCTCGAGAGTTTTAATGCCTAATTATGTATAGTTACATATCAAATCAAATCATTTATTTGTCAAACATAGGTAAAATATGTTGGAACAGTACCTACTGTACTAGGAACTATACCTATAGTTCTCTATGTTTCGCCGTAGGGCACACAAATATTTAGTATGTAAAAGTACAGTACATGCAACTTAACTTGACATAAAAATTTCTATGAGTAATTAATTAGTAAATTGTATATCGACATTATAATTCTACACATATTCATCATTATTATTATTATATTGTTGGGTCATTTATGAATTCATTTAACGTATAATATGCCTTATTGATAAGTAACTTTCTTAATTCCCTCCTAAATAGTGTTATATGTTCTATATTACGCACATTATCCGGCAGCTTGTTATTAACTATAGGTGCCATGCCGTAGATATTGTTTTTAAATAAAGTGGTATTATGTTGGGGCATATGAATTTTTGATTTGTGGCGTTTACTTGTGTAATTATTAAATAAATTAGAATTTGTTTTGACGAAAGCAGCTACCTCATAAATGAACAACGAAGGAAACGTCAAAATATTTAGCCTCCTAAAGTGAGGCTTACAGCTGTCTCCGCGACGCAAGACTTTTTCTTTCGATACCCCGTTACCCCAAAAAAATATTCCAAATCGAACAGTGGAGTCTGCATATCCATTGTAAGCTAGTAATACTGCATCCTCACTGACCGTTTTCAAAAGTTTATACAATGCGTATGAAAATTTATTCAGCTTTTTACATGTGGATCCTATTTGTGTTTTCCATTTAAGATTGCTATCAATATCCATTCCTAAAAATTTTGTTACCTCTGTTTGTTCAACTTTTTTGCCAGAGTGGTTAATGTCAATATTAGTAGTCAACGTATTTTGTTGTATTATTTTTAAAGTTCATTATTTTGGTTTTGTCAATATTTATCATTAGATTATTACTGTCGAGCCATTTAATAATTGTGTTTAGGGTAGTATTGATTTCATTTTCAAAGTTATTTGGGTCATCGCAAGAAATTATAACTGTACTATCATCCGCAAATAGCACCATGGGATGATTTGTCACTTTCGGCATGTCATTTATGTACGCTAGAAATAATAATGGCCCCATGACACTACCTTGAGTTACTCCACGCTATAATTCTCTTGGGTTGGAGACGTAATTCTGTTCAGTTTTGGCTTCAATGTATATTCTATTTATTTGTGTTATTTGTTTTCGTTTTTCCAGATATGATTTTACCAGATTGATCGCATTACCTCTTATCCCGTAGTTAAGTTTATTAAGTTTATTTAAGAAGATTTCGTGGCTCACAAAATCGAAAGCTTTACTCGTGTCCAAAAAATGGTCACCACGGGATTTCTTTTATCAACATTGGTTAGTATTGGTGCAAGAAAATCAAAGATTGCCATATTTATAGTTTTATTCTTTCTGAACCCTTTTTGTTCTGGTGCAAACAAATTATTTCTCTCAAAGTATGTATATATATATATGTTGATGTATTACTTTCACAAATATTTTTGCAATTACAGGTATTAGTGCAACAGGCCTATAATTATTCATATTTAGTTTGTCTTGTTTTTTAAATAGGTGTTTTACTACTCCAATTTTCAATTCTTCTGGAAATTAGCCGTACTGCAAGCACTTATTTATTATGTCGCATATTACTGGAGCTAATAGAATTACGACATGTTTTATAACCTTAGTGTTAATCTCATCGTACCCTGCGCTATTTGTATTTTTTAATGATTTAATTGTTTGAAAAAATTCAAAAGGTGAGTCTGGATTTAAAAATATAGAGTTACAATTATAGATATTATTTTTTTATAGATTATTAATTGTATGTTTTTTAGTATTAGTAGATGTCAAATTAGAGTTATTAATAGTATTATTTGGTATGTCAATTGTAAGGTCAGTAAAAAAAATATTAAATGATTCTGCAATGTCCATTGGTTCAGTTATAGTTTTAACCTCTTTAACTATTTTTCCAATGTATTCTTTTGGTGTGTTCGTTTGTGATTTTTTTATTATATTCCAAGTTTCCTTGCATTTATTTTCTGCTATGTTTATTCTATGGTTATTTTGCGATTTCTGTGTGAGTTTAATTATGTTTTTTAATCGTTTTGCATACGTTTTAATTTTGTGTTTATTTTCTTCTGTACGACATTTTCTATATTGCCACAGTAGTACTCGCTTTCTCTTACAGCATAGACGAATACCCCTTGACATACATCTTTGTTTCCGTAATAGAGATACTTTTACCTTTATTACCAGGAAGCACAATTTATAGAGCAAAATATGATAATATTCGTTTTTCTAGTCGCGTTTATCCAGCAATGAAGTCCGAATTGGAATCTGTGTGGATTCGTATCATTTGTCCCTGCCAGTACTATGAAATAGTCGTCTTTAGTCATCATCATAACTTCTTCCTTTTCCGATTTAAAAACTTTTTCTAATGCTGCCCCTGGTTTCCTGAAGCAGGAAACTACGTAATTGTGCCCCACCAGTTCTTGCAGTAGATTACGAAGATTTCGTCCTTGTTGGTCCGCTAAAATAATAATCTTCTTTTTTGCTGGTTTGAATATAGTGTCACTAGTTCCTGACGTTTGTGTTGCGTTTGTTTTGATTATTATCTTTTCTGGTGTTTTGATTTTTTGTTCATTATTTTTTGTTGTTAGCCCCTGGAAAGATTTCTTAAGTTCTTTGCATACGGGCTGTGAGTATCGTTTATTTAGGCCACGTGATAGACTCAACTGTATTGGTTTATTTATGGTTCTGTATGTGGGTGTAAATGGAAACGGCATAGACATAAACTAGTTTATCTACACATATATCATAAGCTCTCTTTGATGTATTCAGGAACCGACCGGCATGGTGGTATTGATAATGGCTCTGCACTTGTTAGCGCGTTCAGTAGTACCAACTTCACAGACAAACTAGGGGCGCCAAAATTGATACATTATGGTCATAACGTATCAATATTCAGATAGGAAATGAGTTTTTACAAAGTAGTATAACATTATGCTTGTCGTAACGTGCGGTTCTTGGTCGCAGTAATAGTAGTTTATGTGATACATAATGGAGGGCATTAAAACTCGAGACCACTCGAGAGTTTTAATGCCTAATTGTGCCGGTCGACTATGTTAGTCATATTTTCACGTAATGTTAAGATAAGTTGACGACCGTCACAGATAAGGTATATTTATATTCATCACGCACTATGTCTTATGCACGTGATTAATAACATGTACCAACCTCGTATACAAGCTAGGATTTCCTATAATAAATTAGTCTAGTATAGTCTGGTATTTGCGCGCATCTCAAGCCTTTTACTTTACCCCCGAAGATGTCGCTCTCCTTATAATTGCCTCTGGCAAAGTGGTGACCCGACTTCTGAACATCAGCAACCTTCGATAATAGCAGCATGGACCCAGCCGCGAAGAAAACTCCGTGTGCTGCCACCTTAGAAGTGCAAGCAAGAAGCACTTCGTCCAAGATCGCCGAGCCCCGACTTCTGCATACCTATTTCAAATAACGCTGCAGAAATCCATAATCAAGACCCCATCCAAACCAAGACGACATCAAGCAAGCCATGACGGACCAGAAGCCAAAAGATTTCAACTGAAGATTTCCCGCATCGAACTCAAGATACCGCAAGAATAATGAACCGATAGTCAGCCGACTGCTGATTTATCAAAATGGAGCTCGCACCAGCAGAAACGAACGCGTCGGCAAATTCATTCACAGCAAGCAGCTTTTTCAAGTTCAAGACAAAGGAAGCCGTTCCAGCCCCCAGAAGAGTATTGAAGCATCATCGATATACCTAATTCAACGAATATTGAAATCATCCAGGAAGAACATCGCACGAACAATAATCAAATCACTGAAGAGATATATATATATATATAAACGATTGGTGTACAAGATGTGCCCTATGTTGCCAAATCCCAAGGTTTTTAGGCACACTTATTTCATCAATCGACAACTTAATATTCACTCAAGAGTGAAGAGCACGTACATATGACGTACGAGATCATTGACTGCCTACAGCCAAGGTTACAGATTTAATGCTGACGCTGATTCAGCACAATCATCCTTGTGTAGGTACGGCCGCAATTATAAACAAACAGTGATTACAACTTCAACGACGTGCGATGTAAATTGACTCATCGATTCCTGAAAAACATGGGCGGCTGCAGCATCAGACGACTCTCCTGCGGATCTTTTCCAGTTATAGGTTAGGTTAGTTTACTAACCGCGAAGCCCCATTTTCCTAGTGTTTTTCTGTTTTCCAGTTTTTAGTTTATTTTATGTAGTGAGCGGCCAGACACAACCCTTGCCTGTAGGTAAATATTAAGTAATTCTTTAAACTTATGTAGAATTCACATAACCGTAGTTCCTTTATTTTTCTACCTTTAGATTAAGTTGAAGTATGCGCGATTACTATCTGATTTATGTTTATTAAAATACTACTAGTTATTATTGCAGTTGATATAAGTTTGTTATGGTATCTAACTTAGATTTTTTCCATTGTTATATGTACACTCATTTATTTTTTTCCCTAAAGGGGGGAGTATCTGTGCCGGTCGACTATGTTAGTCATATTTGCACGTAATGTTAATATAATAAGTTGACGACCGTCACAGATAAGATATATTTATATTCATCACGCACTATGTCTTATGCACGTCATTAATAATATGTACCAACCTCGTATTAAGCTAGGATTTCCTATAATAAATTAGTCTAGTATAGTATGGTATTTGCGCGCATCTCAAGCCTTTTACTTTACTCCCGAAGATGTCGCTCTCCTTATAATTGCCTCTGGCAAAGTTTATGTACATTTACATACACTAGTTTATCTATAAGCTCTCTTTGATGTGTTCAGGAACCGCATGTTTGACCGGCATTGTGGCATTGAGTTGTTTAGCTTGTTCTGTAGTACCAACTTCACAGACAAAGTAGGGGCGGCACGCAGGCAGGCGTCGGCGTTCGAAATTTGAATGTCATAATATGTGGAAAATTTACACATTATGGTACACATAATGTTCAATATTCAGATAAGAAATTAGTTTTTACTAAGTAGTTTAACATTATGCTGATCGTAACGTGCGGTTTTTGGACGCAGCAAAGGGGGTTTATACGTGTATAGATAAAGATGGTTTATGGATAAAATTTGTTTAGTTTTGACGCCTCAGCCTCATTCTGGCTATCCCTTATTAGAAAACTGTACGTAAATGTAGCACCAGAACAAAACTCCTGTAACAATAGCCCTTAGCAACAACGAAATATGCATTTAGAAGTCACGGCACGTTCTTATGCAATACATTTTTATGATGGAGGCCCTTCAGGGCAACTCATATGTGTGGAATAATCTAGTTCTGTTTGCCCGCCCTATTTCCACAGACAGTTCGCGAATACATATTTTATTTACCTTATTACCATTACAGAGATTGTTAATAATTTACATTTCCTCTAATATATCATTAATACCTACTTTAAATTAAATGGAATCAGTTAGGAGCATCATTCATCTTGGTTTCGAATTCTTTTAACAACAGCAAATTTTAACACAACCTGTTTAAATGTATTTTAACTCAGCATATGAATATACAATACAGGTCTATCATAATGGTAGGTTATTTATATACATACCTATAGGACAAGTATATGGCGAACCTTATTTCACGGGGTCGTCGGGCGTTAAAGGGGTTCACATTACGCCCTTGATTAATAACCTACCAAAGCAAATCAGGAAATCGACCACGTAGACAAATATTAAAAACAAACTTAAAACATACTTTCCCTCAAATTTACAAGGGTTGAAGACGTTTTACTTGAAAGCTGCACACTCTGAACTCGAACTAGGATGTAGCTGACATTTGTTCAAAAATACTGTGCGTATAATTAGTAGATTTGTAGTATACACCACACACAAACCTCGTGATTTAAGTGGTGTCCAAGAATTCAAAACACAGTTTGTTCTTTTTTATTGTCGTTAAATAAATTAATACAAAAATAAGGGACACACTTATAAAAACTTCTTAAATAACCATTTTCATTTGAATTCCTTTAATTCGTAGCGACCGGTTACCTAGCGGTATTCGCACATGGGAAATGATCGTATGGGTAGCAACATCTGGCTGAGACGGGTACTGGATGGGTGTCCGATTGTTGTCCCGGCTAATATCGCTACTCGGTGGTAGTAGTCATAAATCTAGTAAGAGGCCCTAAAAGGTTAGCTTGAAAACATCTGACAGTCGGGTTGTCCACTAGCCGCACCCGCACAACTCGCTCTGAGCCAGCGTGGTGGAGTATGGCTCAATCTTACTCGTATCCGGTATCCGTAAAAAAAAGACTCGTGCCAAAAGATATTCATTATATGTACTGAACTGAATATACCTATGGAAATTTTTAAATTACCATTTTAACAATCTAAAAACCATGTAAAAATTACTCTGACTAAAAAGGGATATTACAATATTCAAGATTACATAAATGACAAGAATGCATGGGCTTAATCAAACTCAATACAGAACTCGCTGTTGATAATTTTGTAATTATTTATTCCTGCTTATTGTTTTTGATAATTATTATTGTAATATTTGTAAGTGAAAGACAACCAGTTTTAAAAGAGATCTTAAAATAAATCTGTAGCAGTTTATTTGCCTTTCTGCTCCCACAGTGTTCCAATGTAGAGAAGAGGTAAAAAATATTTTATAAAGTATATGTAAATATTTACAGTAATAAAGAAAGTTTGACTTTGACTTTGAATTTCCAAACGTTTGTGTTTTGTGGAAAGAATATGTTATACACGATATGAAATGAATAATTAAATAATTAGATGGAGAGATGACAGTTTAGTTGGTAATTATACAGAGGTGTCAGTCCGAGTAGAAATGTGGTCTATGATTGTTGGCTCATTTGTGGTCAGCTTAGGCGGGCGGTTGCTCTGTGGCTCCTATGGAGTTGTCAGATATCTCTGTCCCTCTGAAAATTAATAGCCTTTTGTCACCTCTAGTAATTTATTTCATAGCAAGCCCCTTTTACCAAAACTACTGGGATTTAAATGCAAACTATGGGTATACGTAAATTTTGTAATCCTGTATGTAGATAACCGCATGTCCCTTATAGCATAGACATCTGTGTCTGCATGGCAAACATTTATCTCTTATTTAATATCCTTTAAAGCGTAAGAGAAAAGGCATAAATCATAAAAATAGTTTACATCCCTTAACGATTTATATTGAGTAAAAGTGCAACAGGTAGGTTTAAGGTAATATATCACCCAATCAAAGGTCTTTGCAGTGTTGGAGGGACGGATTCGGTGAAAATTTACAAAAGAAAAAATACAAAATTAACTTGAACAGCTATGAAAATGTCCATAACCAGCAATTAAGCTAATTAACTAAAATAGCTATGAAAATATCCATAACCAGTAATAAATATATTGTTAAAACCCATCTTAATAAATTTTGGATAGAATTTTAAGTATGTATGACATCCTAATTCTTTAGTTAATCAAAAAAGGTGTTTTAGATCTTATTTTAATAATTATTTCTAACGAATGAAATTCCTCCAATCACGGTTCTGATAACACGAAATCTAGGAAAAAGTCATATAATTGTTACACTCATTTATTTAACATGTGATTTCTTATGAACAACAGATAAATAAGTTTAAAAAATACGATTTCGACGATATACCCCTTAAACAACTTTTGTGAAATCTGCAAAAAAATTACGATTTATGGTGACTGGTGGTGCAAAATACTGATAACTGACTATACAATAGAAGGAAAATCTAAAATTTCAACTCGGTGAAAACAGAATATGAATATTTATGGATTCTAAATAAAATCCCGTAGCTGATCGGTGCTTCACTTCTAAATAAAATCGTACTCTGTTATCGAACCCCATCCGTAAACCTGATATCGAAGAAATCATCCGCAACAGAGGTCAGTCTACTGAGTTCTCTAAATAATTACATACCCAATAATACACCTTAATAATCAACGGATTAACTAAATATTTGCTAAGGCTTTTAATGGTTTGTTTTTGACTTAGGATACGTTGTACCTGACTAATAAAAATAGAAAATTTGTAGCTATGTACATTGTTAGCATATATCTATAATATATGTACCGCAGCATAGTTGGTTTAACCAAGTTCAACTTGACATCAGCTGTTTTTATTGAACAAAATGAAGTATCCAAGTATTTTATTGCAATAAATTGAATATTATACAAGGTGTTATAAAAATTAATTTGGTACCAATGTAATTTTACCCTATTGGGTGTAGGAAATTTGCAGTACAAAGTAGGTATTAAGATTCTCATCATTCTCTATTCTCAAACTGAAACCGTTTAGATATGTCGCAGTTAGTTGGTTAAATCAGACACTTAACTAACACCCTAGACCGTTAATTAAAGACTGACCTTTAACCAAGTCCCTAAAGATCCGTCAGACAAGTGAGTGAACGAAACGTTTAACGCGTTGTCTAAACGTTGCTATAGGCAACAAGACATAAACAATATAAATACACTTAAGTACACATAAAAAATATATTTATGTGTACTTACGTGTATGTTTTATGTATTTTTGTTGTTCTTATATGTTCGACCTAACACGAAGGATAAAGGGGGCTTCGCTTTGCTCACGTTTACCCTTCATCTTAAGCTACCGCAATGTTTTGCCCTGATATAAGCTGTGCAAATCAGTAGTCAAAAGATAGACTCTGAAAGTAATCAGCTGTTGCCGTGACGCCATCTTGTTTTACATTATTTAACCAACACGCCGGCTTTCGGTAAGACAGGTTATGAAACGTTTTCGACGATGCTTTATTTAAATCAAAATGCTAGTGGCTTGGCTTAGCGTCGGTCTTTAATTAACGGTCTAGGGTGTTAGTTAAGTGTCCGATTTAACCCACCAACTGCAACAGATATACAGAGCAGGAACCGCGTAGTCAGGATAGCTTTATGAACGCACAATCCCACTATCCTATTTAAAATAACTATTAAATACACTTGCACTTACATAGTTTATTAATTTATTAAATAAATTCGCGAAAGATATCTCACTTGCACGGCGCACAATGGCGGACCGATATGAGACTTCAGTTGAGTAAAGGTTTTATTCAAATTTGCCCCCACATGGGAGGAAAGGAGCGACAGAGTTTGTATAAAACTCAAAAACGATTACTTGACCAGGGGGGCGATCGCGGTAAAAAATATCCTACCAAAAACATTCTGTAAAAACTAGCCAAGTCTCGATGGAGCTGCTTGTTTATCTCTAAAAAGTAATGAAATCTAGACGGAGTCGTGCCAAGTCTAAGATTCCTTACTGCGATTTCTTTATTATTATAGTTAATGTTGTGTGACTTGGCCGTTGAACATTCTTTATACGTTAGTGGGTACAAGTCAATTTTGTTAACACGTAATGTTATATCTGTTGTAACTACCTATGTTATATCTGTTACTCTCAATGTCAATAAAAAATAGTCATGGCAAAGTTAGTTTTATTTGAAAAACGAATTTGCTTAAAATAGAATTCCCTTGTATACCCTTAACGAGAAGCATAAAATAAACACGGAAGGCGCCTGCTGTCATTTTCTAATATTTCATAACGTGTCCCTATTAGGAAACTTGCAGTTTGTAATTTATTGTAATTAAATATGACACAGTTCAAAATTGACGTGTACCCACTAACGTATAAAGAATGTTCAACGGCCAAGTAACACAACATTAACTATAATAATAAAGAAATCGCAGTAAGGAACCTTAGACTTGGCACTACTTTGTCTAGATTTCTTTACTTTTTAGAGATAAACAAGCAGCTCCATCGAGACTTAGCTAGTTTTTTACAGAATGTTTTTGGTGGGATTTCACCTCTTTTTGTTGAAACTTGGGAATATTGATTTAATATTTTCGGGAGATATAAAAACGGTATACACCGAATCTATACCAAGACAAAACCAAGCTCTTGTGTTTTCTAATTAGGGTCACCAGGTGCTCCAAATCTTCGATTATCCTAGTTTTTATAGTTTTTTCTTTATGTGGTCCTTAAACCCTAACTCTGTACCAAATTTCAGTTCTCTGAGTTTATGGGAAGTACTAGTTCTATTCTGATGATCATGAGTGAGTGAGTGAGTGTCATAAATACGAAGCTTTGCTTTCGCTTAACTTCGGAACTAAATGACCTAAAGACTTGAAATTTTGGATTTTAAGTATGTGATTATAGCTTACTGGACGAGAAAATTTCTGCGTTCTGGTCTTATCCTGAGGTTCTCAAATAGGGGCCTGAAAATGCGACGAAATGGTTCCAGTAAAGGATGGTACGGGAGTGTTTGCTTCGCGCTCGACTTGGTGGGGCACTGCCGTGCCCCCCGATTAACCGAACCATAGCTGAACCATAACTGAAACACGATTTTAAGGACTTTTCGTATCGCGCGAATGTTTTGACAGATAGTTGAACCGAATTTCGATTGGAACTGGACCGTAACCGCTGTCAAACAAACGGTTGTGTTACTTAGAGTTAATGTGGAGCTACTTTTTCACGACTGTTTTAGAATTGTTGAGATAAAAAGTGGGTGAAAATCGTGAAATTTATGTATCTGAACTTCATGGAAATGGCCTATGAGTGTGATGTAGCTATAGCGCGAGCCCAAACTAAAACAGAATAGGATTGCAAGACTGCAAAGTAGAGCTTTTAATTAAGGTGAAAGGCAATTTATCAAGCGATATTGACTGTCGAAGGAGTTAGCTCGTGGACTCGTCAGTTGACCCTTAATTTGCCACCAACTAGTGCTTTGGATGTGGACACGAAGGTTACGAACACTACGCAAAGTACCAGAGATGTATCACAGCACATTTACTTTTGTTTGGACATGAGCTAATTTTATTCCCTGTTGCCCAAAAATAGAAGTGAGCTTAGTAACAGTGCTTACATTTTGTTTCAGGTGCTGGTTGTTTAGCATTTTGCCATATGCTCCTACTAGAGAATTGGACTAAAAAGCCAAAAAAACACTGTGTTTACCAGTCAAGTGTCTCCAAAATTTGTAAAACAAGTCACCTTAGCACTCAACAAGCCAGAAATCTTAAATTTCCCTTTCAACTTCGTGATAGGGAGCAAATTAAAAGGAAGTTAGTAACTATATATTAATATCAATCAATTCAATTAAAATCAGTTTACATTTACCTACTGCTGGGTCTAGGCCTCCTATTGACCACACCATCTACTCCGGTCCTGAGCCTCCCGCAGCCAACGCTTACCAGCCAGCATCCATCCATCCGGTGATCTGCCTATCTGCCCGATACATCATACAATCAATCAATCATGATAATCTATGATGTGGCAGTCACGAACAAAATTAATTTTGAAATCAAAAGAAAAGGGAGTGAAATTGTATTAGTTATTTTAGTTGATATGAAGTAGGACAAAATCAAAAAAGGGCCTTAACTAGCATTACTAAAACAATTTAAATAATAAAGTGAATGATTAAGCAACATTATGAACATGTTTTTTTGTCGAATGTGGTGGGTAGGCCGAATTTTTTAAAAATTTGCAAAAGTATCGTTTTTCAACAAACATTGCTTTGATTGCTTGGCATCAAATAGCATATTCAAAGTAATTCCATTAATATACAGTACGAAATACTTTGAAAGTTACACACCATCTCAAGTGTGGAAATTCCGAAAAACGCTAGGTATAGGTAAATCTCAGGCTGCTAATGTAGATCTCAACGGTCTCAACCAGTTCCTTTCTGCTCCGCCTGTTGTGATGGATCCCACGGTTAAACAAGCCACTCTTCAGAGCCTGCGCTCTAAGCCCTTACCCGACACCACACCATTCAACTTGAGCAATGTCGAAATCTATGCGGTCAAGAAGGTGGTACTAGCAGTCAGCTCGAAAGCGGTAGGTGATGATAAAATCTGCCTTAAAATGATTCTCACAACTCTGGATGAACTACTGCCAGCTATTACACATATAATAATTTTTTCCATTTCGAATGGAGTCTTCCCCTCCATATGGAAAAAAGCATAAGTTATCCCGTTACCTAAAACATCCACTCCTACCTCTTTTAAAGAGTATCGTCCTATTTCAATCCTACCCATTCCTTCCAAAGTCCTTGAATCCATTATCCATACCCAGCTCTCTAATTACCTTCAATCAAACAAACTGCTGAACATGTACCAGTCGGGTTTCAGACCGTGTCATAGCACTGTCACGGCTCTGCTGAAAGTCACAGATGACATCCAGCTAGCCATGGACCGAAAACAGTTTTACGTGCTGGCTTTACCTGACTTTAGTGTGCTTTCAACTACGTAGATTTCGACATTCTCATTGAGCTTCTCAGATCCGTGAAAATCTCCCCCTTCTCTGAAGGTGGTTCGACTCTTATTTGAGGGATCGGCAGCAGCGTATCAGGTCGGATGAAACATCCACTGAATGGTGTGACCTCTTTTCAGGCGTCCCTCAAGGTGGTATTCTCTCTCCTCTTCTTTTCTCGATTTTATTAACTCCATCTCAGACGTCCTGTCTTCCTCATATCATATTTACGCTGATGATCTCCAGGTTTATCGCCACTTCTCTCCTAACGATGTAAACTCTGCTGTGCAGGCACTCAATACTGTTCTTGAGGGTATAAGAAGTTGGGCTTCATCCTTCGGACTCCTGGTCAACCCGAGTAAGTCCCAGGCCATCATTATAGGTACCCGACATTCTCTTAACTTATTGCAGCAACAGCCCATTCCACATATCACTTTTAATGCTACCATAATCTTATATAGCGATAAAGCTAAAAACCTGGGTCTTATCTTCGACAACCATCTGTCCTGGTCATCACATGCCAATGAGGTCAGTCGCCGAGTATTTTCTACTTTTCACTCACTCAGGATACTTCAGTTCTTTTTGCCTCGACAGACCAAAATCAGTCTCGCCCAGTCTCTTCTTCTACCCCTCATCGATTATGCTGATGTTTGCTGGGTCAGTGCTAATGAAGAACTACTGAACAAACTCGAACGTCTTCAAAATCTCGGGATTCGGTTTATCTTCGGGCTGCGCAAATACGACCATGTTTCACAACATCGCAGAGTTGAAGTGGCTGCCGATCCGTCTTCGCCGGGATTCTCACATCCTCTATTTCCTCTACAACATTTTACGGTATCCACGCTATTCAACCTTCCTACGAGACGGTTATCAATTCCTTTCTTTCAGCAGGCCTCGGAGAATTTGTGCTATTTCCATGCTCACTAGTCCACAGCATAACACCTATGACCCACGGCCTATGAGCACGGGTTTAAACTTTGGGCCATTCGGTTGTGGAATGCACTCCCCTGCACCATCAGGGACAGTCTAACTCTGAATATATTTAAAAGTCGTGTGAAGAAGCGTTACCTCTCCCTTTAGAGTTATAGGTATTATGCATGTAAGTATTTATTAGTATATATATGACGGGGGAGGTGGTATTTCATTGTCATCTGCCATAGTTAGGTATCGTGTGTGGGCGGTCTACGGGTAATGTCGGATCAATCAAACGTGGAGGTAGTTTAAAGTAACGATGGTATAATTCTTCTTTACAATAATTGGATCACTTGCTTAGTAAAATTAATCAACTGTAGCACTAGGTAGGTAATCAAACGGAACGCGAGACAGTTTCTAGGTTCGCTTGCACTTCGACCGCGGTTCACAGAGAGAATGTGCCTCCGCGTCGTCGACCGGTGGCGCGTAACTTAGACTCCGTCGAGCGCCGCGAGGTGGCGCTGGCGTTCCGATGAACTGAAGTCAATTCATTTCCTTATTTTGCCGACACGGCCATCCTGCTAGCACACGTCCTCGTGGGTTAACCTGTAACCGGAGACGAAACAACGAAAAGCTTTGGTTCGACTCTACCAGCAATAAACTCTATCTGTCATCCAACTAGGCTACATTTAGAACATTGATACTCAATATTTCATCCATTTCTCTACTTTACTCTATGTTAAATCATAATCTTACAGCTCAGATCTTTTGATTTATCACACAATTAAAGTATTTACAAAGTTTACAAAATATTTCATCATATTCTAAATTAAAAGAAATATCAATAAACCAGAGCCAGCCTTGTACCAGAGACAACAGTCATTTAACAGACACCAAATATCACATTATTTACAACAGAGCCAACAGAACTTGTCAAGTATGCCACCCTCTATAGCCACGGCTTCCATAGCCGACCAGCTGATCATCAGCTACCACACATCACACTCGTGCATCACCCACTGACTATACACGATACGGTCACTTCAGACCACGACCTCCGACAGAGCTAAACGCGCACCACGCACCCACGGACTACTTGAGTTGCCCCAAGAGACACCGATTTCTACCGGGCTACGACGACGTAATAGCTACTGTATAGTCGACTTCAATATGGCCTATAGAGTGCTTACTGTTGTTCATGCTCTTGCTCATCAACACAATCAATATCATTAACTTCCGCTGGTACATGACCTTCTGGCATCTTTCTTAACCTGTCGTGTGCATACTTGTAAGTAAGCTTGGAGTTCAAAGCTTTCAACGTATAATGATCTCCATCTAGAACTTCAATCACTTTAAACGGTCCCTTGAATTTCGGGTCTAATTTCAACTGGTTACGTTCTTCATTGGCCAACAAAACGATATCGCCCAGTGAAAACTTTTTGATCGCAGCTTTTGTACTGTCGAAACGAGCTTTATCATAGTTCGCACACCTTAGAATATTATCTGACGCATTTCCACGGACCTCCTCAATATCAACTTCCGTATCAAAATCGCTACTACACATCAATGACAATGGCCTTACTATTTTACCAATTAAAAGCTCGAGAGGTGAAGCTTTTGTCACGCGGTTCATAGTGCAATTTATTGCGAGTTGTACCTCACCTAACGCGTCTTGCCACGATTTATTATCGCTTGTTTCAACGGCCGTTAACATTGCTTTTAAAACACTCATTACACGTTCAACCTGTCCGTTAGCACGCGATGATCCGGTCGCTATAAGATGCAGGTTGATATTTTGCTTTCACAGAAATCGCGAAACTCTTTACTGGCAAAGCATCTACCTTGATCCGCGATAATTCTAGTAGGAGCACCAAAAAGTGCAACGCTTTGAGTAACCGCATGAATGCTACTTTTAGAATCGATGTTTGTCGTATGATAGAGCAACACGTACTTGGTGAATGCGTCTATCAAAACGAAAACGTACTCTTTGTTGTAATTTTTGCCACTTAATTTACTTGTCGCGTCTATGTGAATTGTGTGCCACGGAGCAGTCACTTTTGGGATCGGATGCAATTCGGCTTCAACTTTTCCTGAATGAGACTTTGCGATTTTACAAGTTACGCAATTTTCGACAAACTTTTTCACGTATTGGGTCATACCAGGAAACCAGTAAAAGTCATATAGCTTTTCGCGTGTCTTCTCAGCACCGAGATGAACGAGAGAGTCATGAAAGTTATTAATTACTGACCATCTTAGCGCCCGGGGTAAGTAAGGTAAGCATTTAGTCCTACCATTGCGCTGTATCTTTCGGTAGAGAATACCTGAACGAAGTACATAGGTTCTAGCCATCTGCTCGTTCATTTCGTCGCTCTCCAAATCAACTATGATTTTCAAAATCTCACTATCGCACTGCTGTTCAGCTTGAAGCCAATTAGAAGAGAGTTCGTTGACATCAATGCGCTTTTGCTCTACATGAGTAACTTTTGGCTTTAGATTGCACGGAAGGGGGTTTCGCGAGAGAAAATCTACGTGAAGCATTCTTTTGCCTTCTCTATAAACCACATCAAAGTCAAAAGACTGCAAAAAAGCCCACCATCGATGAGCTCGCGGGGTAAGATCGTGTTTTGTCTGCGACGCCTTTAAAGAATTACAGTCCGTGACAACTGTGAACTTTCTGCCATGGAGATACTGTCTGAAGTGTTTTATAGAGTTCACAACGGCTAGCGTTTCGAGATCATAAGAATGATAATTGGTTTCAGCTGGGGACGTTCGCTTGCTAAAGTAAGCTAATATCAAACATTAATATCAGTTAAGCAGTAAAACCAGTGCAAAGTGTGACCAAATTCCGTTGAGTGCACAGACACAACATCGAACATTTCTGCAAACACCTACATCAACGTTATATTATCGCATCAAGCACTCCATAGAGTTGCATCAAGCATTCCATAGAGTATTCTAATTCCGCACTATTTCTTAGTGTCTTGATGGCTCACTGCGTTAACGTTTTGGCATAATAGCTGAGCGCGCAATCGATCGCAGGTTCGATTCCTCACCCGCCGCATTCACCTTTTTTCCAATTTGTGTGTGCGCAGTGGCGCCCCCTGTAGCCTGGTACCACGAATTAACAGCAATTGGAGGATAGTGGTGTCACAGACGGAACTATATATCGTCGTTCGTGATCCTGCCACAGGCCCTGACTCAATACCAGCTTTCTTGATAAAAGATTGTAAATATGTGCTAATTAAGCCGCTTCAGCATATATTTGGCCTCTCTATAAAGCAATGTAAATTTCCCAGTAAATGGAAGAGATCGAGAGTTACGCCGGTGCCTAAATCTAGCTCTATTGATGTGACTGAGTTTAGGCCTATTGCTGTCTTGTCAGGTTTTTGTAAAGTCTTTGAACATATACTTAATGCGCAAATAACTCGACAGGTAGAGATTCGTCTTGCAGACGCACAGCATGGTTTTCGTGCAGGGCGATCTACCACAACGAACCATATTAACTTCGTTGACTACACTCTTTGTCAAATGGACACAGGTTGTCAAGTTGACGCTGCATTTTTTGACTTTCGGAAGGCTTTTGATACTGTTGATAATGATATACTCCTACGTAAGCTATCTGGCTTTGGTTTCACACCCAAACTTCTAAAATTTATTGCCAGTTACTTGAGTGATCGTGTCCAGTATGTCCAGCTTCAAAAATACCGTTCTGTCGACTACTACACTAGATCTGGGGTAATTCAGGGTAGCACACTCGGACCGACGTTGTTCGCGCTCATGATAAATGATCTCCCTGACGTTGTGAAGGGGTGTAGATGTCTCATGTTTGCTGATGACTTAAAATTGTTCACACCTTGTAGAGTTGCTGCCGATGGTCAAAGAATGCAGGATGATGTAAACGCTGTAGCTAAGTGGAGCAAATCAAATAAACTTGATTTGAATATTGCAAAGTGTAAAGTCATCACGTTTTCTAGGCAACGCGCACCTGCAATGAATCTATACACGCTAGACGGACAAGTCATGGAAAGGGTTGACAAGATCCGTGATCTGGGGATAATGTTGGACCAAAAATTAACCTTTAGCGATCACATTAAAACAACTTGCAAAAATGCCAGCAGGACTTTAGGGTTCATCATGCGGACTGCTTCTCATTTTAGAGATCCGAAAGTTGCTATTATGCTCTACAACGCATTTGTTCGTAGTAGGCTGGAGTTTGACGCTATAGTTTGGGATCCTCGCGAGGATAAATACACTATTATGATAGAGCGAATACAAAGGAAGTTTGCTAGATACCTCTACAAACGAATGTATGGTTATTATCCTTTCCTTTTCCCCTCCCTATTTGTGGTGGGTATGGTTGGCCTGTATACTCTAGAGCTTAGAAGAAAGCTGGCCCTATTTGTCCACTATATCAGTACATTGCGAAATATGGTAAATAATCCAAGCGTTTTGCACAACATCTCTATAATAGTCCCCAAATTGCGATCTGGTATGCTTCGGCGGCGGCCACCACTATTGGCTTCGGCCCATCATTTTCGCAGCCTGCGCGGTGAAAACGCGCCTACCCCAAGAGCTATAGCTCTCATAAATGAACTGGTCAGGGTGGGTCAGCTGGTTGACATATTCTCTGATACAATCCCAAAGTTAACAAACGATCTGACTCTACTATTTAGTTTCTACAGATAAATGATAAGTGTTGCTTTTTGTTACTAATTATCTAGCAATAAGTGCAATTTGGTAAATAATTACTGTAAGCCTTATTGTAAACTATTGAATAAATAAATAAATAAATAAATAAATAAATAAGACTCTACGTTTGCCATCTACAACTTGGAAAAGAATCGAGCCATAGCCTAAGCTACTAGCATCTGTATGAAGCTCTACCGAGAAGTTAGGGTCGAAAATCATCAAAACTGGGTCGTTTGTCAACTTTGAAATGATGTTTTGACGAATTTCTTCATGTTCGGGCTTCCAATTTAAGTCACCTTTAAGAGATGTTAGTCTGTAGAGCGGGACCATTATTCGAGATAAATCCTGCACAAATTGGCGAAAATAAGAAGCCAGTCCAATGAACTGTCTCAACTGTGTTATATTCTGTGGTGGTGGTAGAGCAGTTAACGCTTCCACTTTCCTTTGATTGGGTTTCACTTGGCCAGCCTCAACTTCAAATCCCAAGAACTCTACTTTCGTCTTAAGGAAGGAGCACTTCTTTAAATTTAAAGAGAAACCAGCTTCAGTCAGTGCACGTAACACGACATCAAGCCGCTCTACTCCAGACTCTACATTGGTAGAGACGATTAAAATATCGTCAACGTAAACTATGACGTAGTCATGAGCTAGTTCACCTAGAGCATTCATAATGGCTCTCTGAAAAACTGAAATAGCATTTTTGAGGCCAAAAGGCATAGTCGAAAATTCATACTGACCTTCGGGTGTTATGAATGTAGTGGTCTCTATCGACTCTACAGCCACAGGGATCAAATGAAAGCCACTAGTCCAGTTTTGAAAAGTAGTTTGCTCCACAAAGGCGTGCTATTTGGTCACAAATCAGAGGCAGTGGATATTTGTCAGGTACGGTGTTACTGTTTAATTCGCGGTAGTCAATACACATGCGCAATGAACCGTCGCGTTTCTGTACTATCAGAGCAGGACTCGCGAAAGGAGAACAACTGGGCCTGATAATATCCGCCTCTAGAAGTTCTTTGACGCGTTCACGAATCTTACTACGTTCCTCCACTGACATCCTATATGGTCGCCGCTGTACCGTACGATTTGGATCGATTAGTCGTATTTTAAGTTCACCCGTATTTACGCGCGTAGTAGGCATGCCAGAAATAAAGAATTTTGAAAACCGGTTCAATATTTCAACAAGATTTGACTTATTCTCTCCTGCAACATCCGTATCAATTTCGTTCAGATTTGTTTGACGTTTGGTCTCGTGTGTTACTGAATTTACAAGGCAATTTTTAATCAATGAAAATTCTGTTGCCGACATATTGACAGAAAAGCCTAAGTTCAAAATTTCTCGTCCGATCATAATATCACTTTTCAGGAAATCGTCTGGTAACACATGCAATAAAATCTCGAGATGGTGATCATTAATCGAAACACAACATAAAATCTGTTCTGTACTGAATACTCGTGTTTGACCAATACCAGTCATTGCGACAACATTGTTTACTCGTTTGCCACTAAATTTGGCCGCAACACTTTCTTTAATTAACTAGCATTCAGCACCCGAATCATAAGAAAAACAATATAGATCACCTTTATGTTCCAACGACCCCGTCGGTGGTTGTACGACGCAAACATCAACGCGCCGCTCGCTGCGCGCCGCGCCCGCACCGCTGCCGCCGTTTGCTTGACCGCCGCTGTCGCTCGTACAACGACTGGCAATGTGGCCCGGTTTGCCACATTTAAAGCACACCAATGGGCCCCTTGATGCTGGTTGTTGGGTTGTTTGACTTGTTGTTGCCGACACTATTGCTCGTCCATTGTCCATAGGCTTGCTTCTACACTCTGATCGACGATGGCCCGTTCTACCGCAGTTATAACACTT
Source organism: Argyresthia goedartella (assembly GCA_949825045.1). Lineage (NCBI taxonomy): Eukaryota > Metazoa > Arthropoda > Insecta > Lepidoptera > Argyresthiidae > Argyresthia > Argyresthia goedartella. Next base: position 17,142,099 of record OX463823.1, read on the forward strand.
GAGCGGGGTGATCTTCGCTCGCTTGCTATCCGGTGTAGTAGATGACGATTCGTTCGGTGCACTGAACTTGCGTTTCAAGTGCGAAAATGCATGTAGTTCTTGTTGCATTTTTTCCCTCGACGTGATGTTGGTTGTGAAGGCCATGCGTTGGATCCTCGTATCAAATTGCGAAACGTGATCAAGTACTGTACCCACCGCAATTTCTTCTTTGTTTAAGTCTTTCCAGCGGGCTGTAAGTGACGTCATCAGCCGACTTGCGTAAGCGGCCAGAGTTTCTTTTTCACTTGGTTTATCGCCGCTCAAATTAATGAGGGTAGCCGCTAAAGTTTCGGTCAGTGCGAATCTCGCTGAGAAAAGTACATTGAACTCGGTCCATATAATGCCTTGATATGCGACTTGCGATAACCATGTCGATGCGGCACCTTTTAGCGCTTTGCTTATAGCCAAAACCAGCTGTGTGCCTTGCAACGGAGTTTCACCAAAACACAAATCTGCGGTCGTGCACCATGATCTCGCGTCCATGTCCTTCTTGTCAGGGTTGAACTCGGGCAACTCAACGCGGTTGACGTTTTTCGGCGATTGTATAGCCGCAATCAATGCCTGCATGTTTGCATGTTGCTGTTCAAACATGGCACGCCAATGATCACTTTCCACGGCGTCTTTTTGCTGCTGCTGCTGCTGAACCGACACTGATCCCACTTCTGATGACGGGGGAGGTGGTATTTCATTGTCATCTGCCATAGTTAGGTATCGTGTGTGGGCGGTCTACGGGTAATGTCGGATCAATCAAACGTGGAGGTAGTTTAAAGTAACGATGGTATAATTCTTCTTTACAATAATTGGATCACTTGCTTAGTAAAATTAATCAACTGTAGCACTAGGTAGGTAATCAAACGGAACGCGAGAGAGTTTCTAGGTTCGCTTGCACTTCGACCGCGGTTCACAGAGAGAATGTGCCTCCGCGTCGTCGACCGGTGGCGCGTAACTTAGACTCCGTCGAGCGCCGCGAGGTGGCGCTGGCGTTCCGATGAACTGAAGTCAATTCATTTCCTTATTTTGCCGATATATAGTTTATTATAAGTATTTAGTATATTATCATAGTAATTATATTATTTATTTTATTTATAAATTAATTTATCTAAACTTTATAATAGCCAAACTTTTATATTAATAATAATATTAATTATTTATCTTTTTGTAAGAACTTGTTTATTTCCTTATATTGTTGTTCGCATAGGTCTTCCCTTGCTCAGCAATCAACCTTTACCATCTCATCCTGGTTTGCTGGAAGAGATCTCTTATTAGAGATAAGCTCGCCTTTGTATACTATTTTCATGTAAGTATTGTTTTTTTATAAGTTTTGTGTGCAATAAAGAAAGTATGAAATATGAAACTACATGCATTAATGTCTATACTAAGTAAAGTGCTAACTAGCAAGCTAATAATCTACGTAAAATAAATATGCACAACGCTCACCCGATCTGGAGAAACATTGGAACTTATTAAATAAATATACCACTGTAGTTCATGTCGTATCTAAGACACTCTTCTTCACAAAAAAATAAAATCCATTTTTTCATTAGCTGCCAAAAACTCACATCGCTAAAAACCATCCTAAGGTTTCATCCATCAATGTTTGATAACTTATCCAGGGAAATAATTTATAAAAACAACGACGTAGTTCACATATTTTTTTGTCGAAACTTAAATGGTATCAATTGGTTTTTTACATATTGGCAACACTGTGTTATAAGGCCGGTCCACACTGGACGAATGTGGCGAAAAGAAGCGACTGACTTAAACAAAAAAGTCTGTTTCCTAATTCTTCATATAATTATTTCGTCTGATAAGTGTTATGTTTTATTTTACAGGTATTTCAGTAAGGACTGAGGCAAAATCTAAATCTAGGGTCTTCGGGTTATCGATGCGGCTACTTTCATACTCCATGTACAGAACAGACCCAGGTGCATTTATGAGTTTGTGTGTGGTATTAATAGAAAATTCAGGGATATTTATTTTCATAATAATTCTACTTGTTTGAATAATGAATTGTATTCAAAGTCACGTTCTGGTTTCTTTCAGTATTCCTTAATAATTCACCAAGTTAAAAACTTAAAAAAACGACTTAAAGTTCAAGTCCTATTTCTTCCTTCCAGGTCAGGATGCGAATGAGGTCTTTGTGTGAAAAGTCCTCATCAAAACTTTTGCAGCACGGAACCACAAACCAAAACGTCATCTGTGTATAAATTCAGAACAGATTTTTACGCCGACTGGCTGGAAAGAGTATATTCCATTAAACAAAAGGCGTAGGACTAGATTAACTGGAGTGACTAGAAAAATGCAGCTTAAAAACGCATTAAAGGAATATAAACAACTCAAACCTTCCGCACAACGTAAAGCTTCAGCTAAATATCAGCGGACGTACCCTAAAGTACACAGGCAAGCCGCATCTCAGTACCAACAAACTCACCCTGAAGTACAAAGAGAAGCAGTAGCCACATATTATTTAAAAAAATGTCTCAGCTGCCAGATTTTACTCCTATCGCTAAATGATTAGGGAAGGGGAAGAAAATCATCTTATACTATTTCGATCTCTTTTTAACCAATATCTGGTAGATGAGTACGCTAAAATAGAGACGGAAAGGCTATACTTTATTAAACATAACCAAACAAAGTTACGCGCGGATAATTACATACATCTCAAAGATGCTGCTTGCAGACAGGAGGCAGAAGCCAAACAGTTTGGTCAAATGGTGGTGCTGCCGTCATCTTTAACTGGTAGGCCCAGATATATGCATGAGCGTAATCAGGACGCCATGACATACGTACTGTTATACCCTGAGTATGTATAGGAAAGGGCTGATAAAATGCTGCATCAGCCCCCTTTGAGTAACAACATTTGATTAGCAGGGAAATACATCAGTTCTAGTTCGCTCTCTCTCGAGGGTAGACAACTCATTTTTCTCTGCATTTTCTCTACATTTTAATCACTTTTACTATATTTACTAAATAAAGTGTCTTCTACTCTATAAGTTAGAGTAAATAAAAAATATATTTTTTTTAAAAAGGGGTTTTATTAAAACCCCATAACAGTTTGGTGGCAGCGGTGGGATTTCTAAAATCCGGGAAACGCCTCCCGAGTTATCCCGAACTATATAAACTCACCATAGTGAACATTTCCAGTTTCGTGATTTTATCTAAAAACAGTGTTTGTGATTACAAAACCTCATCCAGTATTTAATGAAGACCTGAAATTTCATGAGAATTTCGTCATCGGTTTCCTGAGCAAAAGAACTCGGAAACAGCCACAACACGGTATCCCACTAACCTACCCAAGTACTTACTGAGTACAGTCAGCCTCAACACTTATGACAACTCCGGTACCGTATTCACGGTATTCTATCTCTCGTTATGGGAAAGTATCTCCGTGCCTCACCGTGTCTACACATACTGTAAGTGACTTCAAATAATAACTTTTCCAATCGTGACAACAACGAAACCCAATGAAAACTATTTACTTTTCAGTGAACAATACTTAACTATATTCCTTGTGTGTTTTATGTGTCATTGTACTTTATAAATAAGATTCAATCATTACGTTACAACAAATAGGAGCTAAAACTTTATTATTAACAGTCTTATCAGTGTGCTAAGAATTTATTGTTTACACTGGACGACAAGTCAATTCTAAAAATCATGGCTCCCAACGTAGAACCTACTGTAGAGATAAGCGTCTTAACTAAGTTTATAAATAAGTTTGACGGAACTAGAGACCAGTTAAATGCATTTTTAAACAATTGCCGTAATGCAATTGGATGAGCTACTGCAGCTCAACAACCAATATTGTTAAAATATATTTTGAGTCGCTTTCAAGGGAGAGCTGCAACAATATGCTCAATCAAGGAATTCGAGACATGGGCACAACTCGAAGAGTTTTTAAGATCGCAATTTGGCGAAAGAAAACATTACGCAACTTTACTCTCTGACCTCCAATCGTGCCAACAAGAAAGAAACGAGTCGGTCAACCAGTTCGCCCTGCGTGTAGAAAATTGTCTTGCTAAATTACTGGCAGAAATAAATGTTTCAATTCCCACTACTAAAAAGGCTGAACTGACAGGCCGCATCGAAGCGATGCAAGATCTCGCGTTGCATACCTTTATAGCTGGCCTCAATAGCAGACTATCGATGATTGTAAGATGCCGAAACCCGGAATCATTAAATGACGCTATAAGCTTCGCTGTTTCTGAAGAAAAGATTATTCAGGCTCAAAACAAGAGGTATCAAACTTCAACTTTTAACAAAAACACTTCCAATACTTCTCTGGAAGACGTTACAACCAAGAAGTGCAACATAAAGATGATCAGTTTAAACCAAGTATCCATAACATGACTACTGAACCCAAAACAAGCTCTGGGCCAAAGTTCTACCCCTTGATTTGCAGATACTGCAAAAATGCGAGTCACGCGCTAGAAAACTGCCGCAAGCTAGCATACAACAACCGCAGACGTAGTGAAAACAATAATCAGCCTAATCACAATGCTGGCACTTCCCATAGTCGTAACCATAATGTCAATTATGCCCAAAACTGTGATGAACAAAACTTTGATCAGGGACGTGATGAAGTAGATAACTCATACAATGACAACAATTTAAACGTCTAAAATTTCCCGCAAAACCGTATCGCACGGGAAATGGCACCAACATAAAAGCCGATACAATTTTCAATTTAGTCTCTGAATCCTCTGAATTGCGTAAAAACGCGAAAGTCTCTGAATCCTCTGAATTGCGTAAAAACGCGAATGTCTCTTTTTCGTCTGAATTGCGTAGAAACGCGAAAGTCTCTGAATCAGCTGAATTGCGTAGAAACGCGAAAATCTCTGAATCCTCTGAATCGCGTAAAAACGCGAATGTCTCTGTTTCCTCTGAATTGCGTAGAAACGCGAAAGTCTCTGAATCCTCTGAATTGCGTAGAAACGCGAAAATCTCTGAATCCTCTGAATTGCGTAAAAACGCGAATGTCTCTGTTTCCTCTGAATTGCATAGAAACGGGAAAGTCTCTGAATCCTCTGAATTTAAGAAGTCCACTACACCCTCCAATCACGTTAGACCCGGCGTGCCTTTTGCATCAGTTGTTTCATCAAAATCCGCTGTATCCCCTACATTCTCTGCATCTTCCAAATCCGCTGAGTTCTCCGCATCCACTGTATCTTCTAAGTCCGCCGTATCCCCTACATTCACTGCATCTGAAAAACTAGAAGTAAAAATACATAACGTTACTACAAATTCATCAAGTAAATACTTACCAAACATAATGGTTTCTACATCCGTCTCAAATAAACCACTGACTCTCCTGGTTGATACTGGAGCATCAGTTAGTCTCATACAACGAAGCTCGATTGATAAAATGCCTGACATTATAAAAGAAATTATTAAAATAAAAGGTATTGACACGATAAACCATCCAATTTCTTCCCTAGGTCATATACCAATTACATTTGCAAAAGTAACACACCATTTCCATGTAATAGATGGACTTAGTATTCCATATGATGGCATCATAGGTAGCGATGCTTTTATTGCAAAGGATGGCAAAATTGACTACACAACAGACTCCTTAATACAAGGAGATGTAACTCTACCATTGTCTTACAAAGAACCTGTCTACACTATTCCCGCTCGCACTGAATCTATAATAGAATGCACTATCTCGAATCCACAAATAAAAGAGGGTCTTGTTCTTGATCAACGATATTCCGATAATTTACTTATAGCTAACTGTCTAGTAACCGTGAAGCCAAACAACAGAATAAATATATCTGTCGTCAATACTTCTGAATCACCCATAACTCTTTGTTCAAATCTCAACTTAGTTCTTACCCCAATAGACGAAATATCCTGCTCGCCATCTTTACATGAAAATGTCTACAACATCTCCTCAGGAAAAGAAAACGTTCTGCTTCGAAACCAGAAAACACTCGACCAACTTCGAGTATCTCATTTAAATAATGAAGAAATTACAGCTTTGCGTGAAGTCTGTTCTAAATTCTCAGATATATTCTATCTTCCTGGAGATAAACTATCTTGCACAAATACTGTCAAACATGAAATTCCAACTTCATCTACTATTCCAATCCATAATAAATCTTATCGATTTCCAGAAGTTCACAAACCCGAGGTCCAGAAACAGATTGATCAAATGCTAGATCAAGGAATTATCAAACCGTCAATGTCGCCATGGTCATCCCCAATCTGGGTTGTACCGAAGAAAATGGACGCATCTGGTCAACGAAAATGGCGAGTCGTGATCGACTACCGCAAACTAAACGACATAACAATAGGCGACGCTTATCCTATTCCACAAATATCTGAAATACTGGACCAGTTGGGCCATTCCAAATACTTTTCCACATTAGATTTAGCGTCTGGGTTCCACCAAATCAAAATGAATGAATCAGATGCTTCCAAAACTGCTTTTAGTGTTCCTCAAGGGCATTTCGAATATGCACGAATGCCCTTTGGTCTCAAAAACGCACCATCTACATTTCAACGGCTAATGAATGCTGCTCTCGCTGGATTACAAGGGATAAAATGTTTCGTATATTTAGATGACATAGTTATCTATTCCCATGACCTGAAAACTCACTGTGAAAAACTCGCTTCCATTTTTCAAAGACTTAGAGACTTTAACCTAAAACTTCAACCTGATAAGTGTGAATTTCTGAAAAAGGAAGTAGCTTATCTAGGCCATATAATAACTTAAGAAGGTGTCAAACCTAATCCAGAAAAAATAAAAGCAGTCACTGAATTCCCAACTCCCCTTTGTCCTAAAGATATTAAATCTTTTCTAGGCCTAGTATCGTATTACCGCCGATTTATCCCCGATTTCTCCAAACTATCTAAACCACTGACTTTACTCCTTAAAAAGGACATTCCATTTTTATGGCAAAACGAACAACAGTTATCATTTGAAATTCTGAGAGAAGCACTTGTTACAGCACCCATACTAGCTTACCCCGACTTTACACAACCTTTTATTCTCACATGCGATGCTTCTAATTACGCTATATCAGCAATCCTGTCTCAAGACCCCATCGGCAATGATCGCCCCATCGCTTATGCTTCACGCAAATTAAATAAAGCAGAGTGCAACTATAGTGTCACCGAAAAAGAGTGTTTGGCCATCGTATATGGCACTCAAAACTTTCGTCCGTATCTTTATGGACGTTGTTTCAAAATTGTGACTGACCACAGACCTTTGAAATGGCTATTTAACTGTAAAGAACCGGGATCTAAATTAGTCAGATGGCGTCTAAAACTCGAGGACTTTAATTACGAAATTGTATACAAAAAGGGCAAAATTAATAGTAATGCCGATGCATTGTCTAGATATCCTGTCAATCCAGTTCAAAAAGATAGTATTCCGCCGATCTCGGCGCCTGGACAACTTGAAGAACCCTCAGAATTAATAGATTTAGGCCCTTTAGACCTTAGCCCTTTCAATGATGGAAACGTAGATTTTGACTCATTGAATATTCCCGAACCTATACCTGAAAACCCAGAAACGGAAGCAGAACTACCTTTGCTAAGTCCTGATCCATGTGAAGATGACTACAGTCAATATCTAACAGCTATACAAAAGAATACCCAATTTAATACAAAAATCGTCGAGTATAATGAAAGCTTACTTAAAACTTCAAGCAACATTATAATTATACCTTCTTCTATAGACTTAGATGATTCAAACCCCTACGTGCAAAAACTACTCTCAAACTGTGAAAATTCTAACGAGTTTACTATGTCTGAAAGGGAATTGTACTCATTCAAAAAACTCATCGTCAAAGGAAAAACCTACTATTTCATATTCAATAAAGTTTCATCATTTTAGTGACAGCAGTTACAAAGATATATTTGACACAATACAAATTATAAGAAATGAGCTCTTAATTAACAATACCACAAAGGAAATAGCCATTCCAGACTTTAAGAACCCTTTCGAAAGACATCAGTTTGTCAAAATATATAATATGCTATCCTATCTATTCAATAATACTGACATTGTAGTCAACATATATCACAATAGTGTAATATATCCAGTCCCAAGTGAAATACCCAAAATATTAAAAGAAAACCACGATATTCCTATTGCAGGCCGTTTGGGTTCATCAAGAATGTATAATAGAATCAAAGAAAGATATTTTTGGAAAAACATGAGATCAGACATTGAAATTTACGTCAAAAACTGCAAATCATGCCAATCTAATAAAGCATTTAGAAAAATCAATAAAGCCCCAATGCAAATTACAACCACGGCTTCCAAACCCTTTGACCGTATCAGTTTGGATATAGAAGGTCCACTCCCCGAAGCCGGAATTCAAAAGCTAAGATTTATACTTACCCTTCAGGATGACCTTACCAAATTTTCCATGGCTTATCCCATTTCCAACGCTATAGCTGAAGAATCGTGTGAGTGCCTAGTTCATTTCATCTCCGTATTGGAAATCCAAAGGTCATCGTAACGGACCAGGGCTCAAATTTTACCGCTGATATTTTCAATTTTTTTTTTACCTGAATTTACCTGAATAATAAATATAGAAAATTAGTAGCTATGTACATTGTTAGCATATATCTATAATATATGTACCGCAGCATAGTTGGTTTAACCAAGTTCAACTTGACATCAGCTGTTTTTATTGAACAAAATGAAGTATCCAAGTATTTTATTGCAATTAATTGAATATTATACAAGGTGTTATAAAAATTAATTTGGTACCAATGTAATTTTACCCTATTGGGTGTAGGAAATTTGCAGTACAAAGTAGGTATTAAGATTCTCATCATTCTCTATTCTCAAACTGAAACCGTTTAGATATGTCGCAGTTAGTTGGTTAAATCAGACACTTAACTAACACCCTAGACCGTTAATTAAAGACTGACCTTTAACCAAGTCCCTAAAGATCCGTCAGACAAGTGAGTGAACGAAACGTTTAACGCGTTGTCTAAACGTTGCTATAGGCAACAAGACATAAACAATATAAATACACTTAAGTACACATAAAAAATATATTTATGTGTACTTACGTGTATGTTTTATGTATTTTTGTTGTTCTTATATGTTCGACCTAACACGAAGGATAAAGGGGGCTTCGCTTTGCTCACGTTTACCCTTCATCTTAAGCTACCGCAATGTTTTGCCCTGATATAAGCTGTGCAAAACAGTAGTCAAAAGATAGACTCTGAAAGTAATCAGCTGTTGCCGTGACGCCATCTTGTTTTACATTATTTAACCAACACGCCGGCTTTCGGTAAGACAGGTTATGAAACGTTTTCGACGATGCTTTATTTAAATCAAAATGCTAGTGGCTTGGCTTAGCGTCGGTCTTTAATTAACGGTCTAGGGTGTTAGTTAAGTGTCCGATTTAACCCACCAACTGCAACAGATATACAGAGCAGGAACCGCGTAGTCAGGATAGCTTTATGAACGCACAATCCCACTATCCTATTTAAAATAACTATTAAATACACTTGCACTTACATAGTTTATTAATTTATTAAATAAATTCGCGAAAGATATCTCACTTGCACGGCGCACAATGGCGGACCGATATGAGACTTCAGTTGAGTAAAGGTTTTATTCAAATTTGCCCCCACATGGGAGGAAAGGAGCGACAGAGTTTGTATAAAACTCAAAAACGATTACTTGACCAGGGGGGCGATCGCGGTAAAAAATATCCTACCAAAAACATTCTGTAAAAACTAGCCAAGTCTCGATGGAGCTGCTTGTTTATCTCTAAAAAGTAATGAAATCTAGACGGAGTCGTGCCAAGTCTAAGGTTCCTTACTGCGATTTCTTTATTATTATAGTTAATGTTGTGTGACTTGGCCGTTGAACATTCTTTATACGTTAGTGGGTACAAGTCAATTTTGTTAACACGTAATGTTATATCTGTTGTAACTACCTATGTTATATCTGTTACTCTCAATGTCAATAAAAAATAGTCATGGCAAAGTTAGTTTTATTTGAAAAACGAATTTGCTTAAAATAGAATTCCCTTGTATACCCTTAACGAGAAGCATAAAATAAACACGGAAGGCGCCTGCTGTCATTTTCTAATATTTCATAACGTGTCCCTATTAGGAAACTTGCAGTTTGTAATTTATTGTAATTAAATATGACGCAGTTCAAAATTGACGTGTACCCACTAACGTATAAAAAATGTTCAACGGCCAAGTAACACAACATTAACTATAATAATAAAGAAATCGCAGTAAGGAACCTTAGACTTGGCACTACTTTGTCTAGATTTCATTACTTTTTAGAGATAAACAAGCAGCTCCATCGAGACTTAGCTAGTTTTTTACAGAATGTTTTTGGTGGGATTTCACCTCTTTGTTGAAACTTGGGAATATTGATTTAAGATTTTCGGGAGATATAAAAACGGTATACACCGAATCTATACCAAGACAAAACCAAGCTCTTGTGTTTTCTAATTAGGGTCACCAGGTGCTCCAGATCTTCGATTATCCTAGTTTTTATAGTTTTTTCTTTATGTGGTCCTTAAACCCTAACTCTGTACCAAATTTCAGTTCTCTGAGTTTATGGGAAGTACTAGTTCTATTCTGATGATCATGAGTGAGTGAGTGAGTGTCATAAATACGAAGCTTTGCTTTCGCTTAACTTCGGAACTAAATGACCTAAAGACTTGAAATTTTGGATTTTAAGTATGTGATTATAGCTTACTGGATGACGAAAATTTCTGCGTTCTGGTCTTATCCTGAGGTTCTCAAATAGGGGCCTGAAAATGCGACGAAATGGTTCCAGTAAAGGATGGTACGGGAGTGTTTGCTTCGCGCTCGACTTGGTGGGGTACTGCCGTGCCCCCCGATTAACCGAACCATAGCTGAACCATAACTGAAACATGACTTTAAGGACTTTTCGTATCGCGCGAATGTTTTGACAGATAGTTGAACCGAATTTCGATTGGAACTGGACCGTAACCGCTGTCAAACAAACGGTTGTGTTACTTTGAGTTAATGTGGAGCTACTTTTTCACGACTGTTTTAGAATTGTTGAGATAAAAAGTGGGTGAAAATCGTGAAATTTATGTATCTGAACTTCATGGAAATGGCCTATGAGTGTGATGTAGCTATAGCGCGAGCCCAAACTAAAACAGAATAGGATTGCAAGACTGCAAAATAGAGCTTTTAAGTAAGGTGAAAGGCAATTTATCAAGCGATATTGACTGTCGAAGGAGTTAGCTCGTAGAATCGTTAATTACTCAGTTGACCCTTAATTTGCCACCAACTAGTGCTTTGGATGTGGACACGAAGGTTACGAACACTACGCAAAGTACCAGAGATGTATCACAGCACATTTACTTTTGTTTGGACATGAGCTAATTTTATTCCCTGTTGCCCAAAAATAGAAGTGAGCTTAGTAACAGTGCTTACATTTTGTTTCAGGTGCTGGTTGTTTAGCATTTTGCCATATGCTCCTACTAGAGAATTGGACGAGAAAGCCGAAAACACTGTGTTTACCAGATATTAATATATAGTTACTAACTTCCTTTTAATTTGCTCCCTAAATTAAAAGGAAGTTAGTAACTATATATTAATATCAATCAATTCAATTCAAATCAGCTTACATTTACCTACTGCTGGGTCTAGGCCTCCTATTGACCACACCATCTACTCCGGTCCTGAGCCTCCCGCAGCCAACGCTTACCAGCCAGCATCCATCTATCCGGTGATCTGCCTATCTGCCCGATACATCATACAATCAATCAATCATGATAATCTATGATGTGGCAGTCACGAACAAAATTAATTTTGAAATCAAAAGAAAAGGGAGTGAAATTGTATTAGTTATTTTAGTTGATATGAAGTAGGACAAAATCAAAAAAGGGCCTTAACTAGCATTACTAAAACAATTTAATTAATAAAGTGAATGATTAAGCAACATTATGAACATGTTTTTTTGTCGAATGTGGTGGGTAGGCCGAATTTTTAAAAATTTGCAAAAGTATCGTTTTTCAACAAACATTGCTTTGATTGCTTGGTATCAAATAGCATATTTAAAGTAATTCCATTAATATACAGTACGAAATACTTTGAAAGTTACACACCATCTCAAGTGTGGAAATTCCGAAAAACGCTAGGTATAGGTAAATCTCAGGCTGCTAATGTAGATCTCAACGGTCTCAACCAGTTCCTTTCTGCTCCGCCTGTTGTGATGGATCCCACGGTTAAACAAGCCACTCTTCAGAGCCTGCGCTCTAAGCCCTTACCCGACACCACACCATTCAACTTACTTGAGCAATGTCGAAATTTATGCGGTCAAGAAGGTGGTACTAGCAGTCAGCTCGAAAGCGGTAGGTGACGATAAAATCTGCCTTAAAATGATTCTCACAACTCTGGATGAACTACTGCCAGCTATTACACATATAATATTTTTTTCCATATCGAATGGAGTCTTCCCCTCCATATGGAAAAAAGCATAAGTCATCCCGTTACCTAAAACATCCACTCCTACCTCTTTTAAAGAGTATCGTCCTATTTCAATCCTACCCATTCCTTCCAAAGTCCTTGAATCCATTATCCATACCCAGCTCTCTAATTACCTTCAATCAAACAATCTGCTGAACATGTACCAGTCGGGTTTCAGACCGTGTCATAGCACTGTCACGGCTCTGCTGAAAGTCACAGATGACATCCAGCTAGCCATGGACCGAAAACAGTTTTCCGTGCTGGCTTTACTTGACTTTAGTGTGCTTTCAACTGCGTAGATTTCGACATTCTCATTGAGCTTCTCAGATCCGTGAACACCTCCCCCTTCTCTGAAGCTGGTTCGACTCTTATTTGAGGGATCGGCAACAGCGTATCAGGTCGGATGAAACATCCACTGAATGGTGTGACCTCTTTTCAGGCGTCCCTCAAGGTGGTATTCTCTCTCCTCTTCTTTTCTCGATTTTATTAACTCCATCTCAGACGTCCTGTCTTCCTCATATCATATTTACGCTGATGATCTCCAGGTTTATCGCCACTTCTCTCCTAACGATGTAAACTCTGCTGTGCAGGCACTCAATACTGTTCTTGAGGGTTTAGAAGTTGGGCTTCATCCTTCGGACTCCTGGTCAACCCGAGTAAGTCCCAGGCCATCATTATAGGTACCCGACATTCTCTTAACTTATTGCAGCAACAGCCCATTCCACATATCACTTTTAATGCTACCATAATCTTATAAAGCGATGAAGCTAAAAACCTGGGTCTTATCTTCGACAACCATCTGTCCTGGTCATCACATGCCAATGAGTTCAGTCGCCGAGTATTTTCTACTTTTCACTCACTCAGGATACTTCAGTTCTTTTTGCCTCGACAGACCAAAATCAGTCCCGCCCAGTCTCTTCTTCTACCCCTCATCGATTATGCTGATGTTTGCTGGGTCAGTGCTAATGAAGAACTACTGAACAAACTCGAACGTCTTCAAAATCTCGGGATTCGGTTTATCTTCGGGCTGCGCAAATACGACCATGTTTCACAACATCGCAGAGTTGAAGTGGCTGCCGATCCGTCTTCCCCGGGATTCTCACATCCTGTATTTCCTCTACAACATTTTACGGTATCCACGCTATCCAACCTTCCTACGAGACGGTTATCAATTTCTTTCTTTCAGCAGGCCTCGGAGAATTTGTGCTATTTCCATGCTCACTAGTCCACAGCATAACACCTATGACCCACGGCCTATGAGCACGGGTTTAAACTTTGGGCCATTCGGTTGTGGAATGCACTCCCCTGCACCATCAGGGACAGTCTAACTCTGAATATATTTAAAAGACGTGTGAAGAAGCGTTACCTCTCCCTTTAGAGTTATAGGTATTATGCATGTAAGTATTTATTAGTATATATATGACGGGGGAGGTGGTATTTCATTGTCATCTGCCATAGTTAGGTATCGTGTGTGGGCGGTCTACGGGTAATGTCGGATCAATCAAACGTGGAGGTAGTTTAAAGTAACGATGGTATAATTCTTCTTTACAATAATTGGATCACTTGCTTAGTAAAATTAATCAACTGTAGCACTAGGTAGGTAATCAAACGGAACGCGAGACAGTTTCTAGGTTCGCTTGCACTTCGACCGCGGTTCACAGAGAGAATGTGCCTCCGCGTCGTCGACCGGTGGCGCGTAACTTAGACTCCGTCGAGCGCCGCGAGGTGGCGCTGGCGTTCCGATGAACTGAAGTCAATTCATTTCCTTATTTTGCCGACACAGCCATCCTGCTAGCACACGTCCTCGTGGGTTAACCTGTAACCGGAGACGAAACAACGAAAAGCTTTCGTTCGACTCTACCAGCAATAAACTCTATCTGTCATCCAACTAGGCTACATTTAGAACATTGATACTCAATATTTCATCCATTTCTCTACTTAACTCTATGTTAAATCATAATCTTACAGCTCAGACCACAGATTTTTTTGATTTATTACACAATTAAAGTATTTACAAAGTTTACAAAAGATTTCATCAAATTCTAAATTAAAAGAAATATCAAAAAACCAGAGCCAGCCTTGTACCAGAGACAACAGTCATTTAACAGACACCAAATATCACATTATTTACAACAAAGCCAACAGAACTTGTCAAGTATGCCACCCTCTATAGCCACGGCTTCCATAGCCGACCAGCTGATCATCAGCTACCACACATCACACTCGTGCATCACCCACTGACTACACACGATACGGTCACTTCGGACCACGACCTCCGCCAGAGCTAAACGCGCACCCACGGACTACTTGAGTTGCCCCAAGAGACACCGATTTCTACCGGGCTACGACTACGTAATAGCTACTGTATAGTCGACTTCAATACGGCCTATAGAGTGCTTACTGTTGTTCACGCTCTTGCTCATCAACACAATCAATATCATTAACTTCCGCTGGTACATGACCTTCTGGCATCTTTCTTAACCTGTCGTGTGCATACTTGTAAGTAAGCTTGGAGTTCAAAGCTTTCAACGTATAACGATCTCCATCTAGAACTTCAATCACTTTAAACGGTCCCTTGAATTTCGGGTCTAATTTCAACTGGTTACGTTCTTCATTGGCCAACAAAACGAAATCGCCCAGTGAAAACTTTTTGATCGCAGCTTTTGTACTGTCGAAACGAGCTTTATCATAGTTCGCACACCTTAGAATATTATCTGACGCATTTCCACGGACCTCCTCAATATCAACTTCCGTATCAACATCGCTACTACACATCAATGACAATGGCCTTGCTATTTTACCAATTAAAAGCTCGAGAGGCGAAGCTTTTGTCACGCGGTTCATAGTGCAATTTATTGCGAGTTGTACCTCACCTAACGCGTCTTGCCACGATTTATTATCGCTTGTTTCAACGGCCGTTAACATTGCTTTTAAAACACTCATTACACGTTCAACCTGTCCGTTAGCACGCGATGATCCGGTCGCTATAAGATGCAGGTTGATATTTTTGCTTTCACAGAAATCGCGAAACTCTTTACTGGCAAAGCATCTACCTTGATCCGCGATAATTCTAGTAGGAGCACCAAAAAGTGCAACGCTTTGAGTAACCGCGTGAATGCTACTTTTAGAATCGATGTTTGTCGTATGATAGAGCAACACGTACTTGGTGAATGCGTCTATCAAAACGAAAACGTACTCTTTGTTGTCATTTTTGCCACTTAATTTACCTGTCGCGTCTATGTGAATTGTGTGCCACGGAGCAGTCACTTTTGGGATCGGATGCAATTCGGCTTCAACTTTTCCTGAATGAGACTTTGCGATTTTACAAGTTACGCAATTTTCGACAAACTTTTTCACGTATTGGGTCATACCAGGAAACCAGTAAAAGTCATATAGCTTTTCGCGTGTCTTCTCAGCACCGAGATGAACGAGAGAGTCATGAAAGTTATTAATTACTGACCATCTTAGCGCCCGGGGTAAGTAAGGTAAGCATTTAGTCCTACCATTGCGCTGTATCTTTCGGTAGAGAATACCTGAACGAAGTACATAGGTTCTAGCCATCTGCTCGTTCATTTCGTCGCTCTCCAAATCACCTATGATTTTCAAAATCTCACTATCGCGCTGCTGTTCAGCTTGAAGCCAATTAGAAGAGAGTTCGTTGACATCAATGCGCTTTTGCTCTACATGAGTAACTTTTGGCTTTAGATTGCACGGAAGGGGGTTTCGCGAGAGAAAATCTACGTGAAGCATTCTTTTGCCTTCTCTATAAACCACATCAAAGTCAAAAGACTGCAAAAAAGCCCACCATCGATGAGCTCGCGGGGTTAGATTGTGTTTTGTCTGCGACGCCTTTAAAGAATTACAGTCCGTGACAACTGTGAACTTTCTGCCATGGAGATACTGTCTGAAGTGTTTTATAGAGTTCACAACGGCTAGCGTTTCGAGATCATAAGAATGATAATTGGTTTCAGCTGGGGACGTTCGCTTGCTAAAGTAAGCTAAGACTCTACGTTTGCCATCTACAACTTGGGAAAGAATCGAGCCATAGCCTAAGCTACTAGCATCTGTATGAAGCTCTACCGGGAAGTTAGGGTCGAAAATCATCAAAACTGGGTCGTTTGTCAACTTTGAAATGATGTTTTGACGAATTTCTTCATGTTCGGGCTTCCAATTTAAGTCACCTTTAAGAGATGTTAGTCTGTAGAGCGGGACCATTATTCGAGATAAATCCTGCACAAATTGGCGAAAATAAGAAGCCAGTCCAATGAACTGTCTCAACTGTGTTACATTCTGTGGTGGTGGTAGAGCAGTTAACGCTTCCACTTTCCTTTGATTGGGTTTCACTTGGCCAGCCTCAACTTCAAATCCCAAGAACTCTACTTTCGTCTTAAGGAAGGAGCACTTCTTTAAATTTAAAGAGAAACCAGCTTCAGTCAGTGCACGTAACACGACATCAAGCCGCTCTACTCCAGACTCTACATTGGTAGAGACGATTAAAATATCGTCAACGTAAACTATGACGTAGTCATGAGCTAGGTCACCTAGAGCATTCATAATGGCTCTCTGAAAAACTGAAATAGCATTTTTGAGGCCAAAAGGCATAGTCAAAAATTCATACTGACCTTCGGGTGTTATGAATGCAGTGGTCTCTATCGACTCTACAGCCACAGGGATCAAATGAAAGCCACTAGAACAGTCCAGTTTTGAAAAGTAGTTTGCTCCACAAAGGCGTGCTATTTGGTCACAAATCAGAGGCAGTGGATATTTGTCAGGTACGGTGTTACTGTTTAATTCGCGGTAGTCAATACACATGCGCAATGAACCGTCGCGTTTCTGTACTAACAGAGCAGGACTCGCGAAAGGAGAACAACTGGGCCTGATAATATCCGCCTCTAGAAGTTCTTTGACGCGTTCACGAATCTTTCTACGTACCTCCACTGACATCCTATAGGGTCACCGCTGTACCGTAAGATTTGGATCGATTAGTCGTATTTTAAGTTCACCCGTATTTACGCGCGTAGTAGGCATGCCAGAAATAAAGAATTTTGAAAACCGGTTCAATATTTCAACAAGATTTGACTTATTCTCTCCTGCAACATCCGTATCAATTTCGTTCAGATTTGTTTGACGTTTGGTCTCGTGTGTTACTGAATTTACAAGGCAATTTTTAATCAATGAAAATTCTGTTGCCGACATATTGACAGAAAAGCCTAAGTTCAAAATTTCTCGTCCGATCATAATATCACTTTTCAGGAAATCGTCTGGTAACACATGCAATAAAATCTCGAGATGGTGATCATTAATCGAAACACAACATAAAATCTGTTCTGTACTGAATACTCGTGTTCGACCAATACCAGTCATTGCGACAACATTGTTTACTCGTTTGCCACTAAATTTGGCCGCAACACTTTCTTTAATTAACGAGCATTCAGCACCCGAATCATAAGAAAAACAATATAGATCACCTTTATGTTCAAACGACCCCGTCGGTGGTTGTACGACGCAAACATCAACGCGCCGCTCGCTGCGCGCCGCGCCCGCACCGCTGCCGCCGTTTGCTTGACCGCCGCTGTCGCTCGTACAACGACTGGCAATGTGGCCCGGTTTGCCACATTTAAAGCACACCAATGGGCCCCTTCATGCTGGTTGTTGGGTTGTTTGACTTGTTGTTGCCGACACTATTGCTCGTCCATTGTCCATAGGCTTGCTTCTACACTCTGATCGACGATGGCCCGTTCTACCGCAGTTATAACACTTGAGCGGGGTGATCTTCGCTCGCTTGCTATCCGGTGTAGTAGATGACGATTCGTTCGGTCCACTGAACTTGCGTTTCAAGTGCGAAAATGCATGTAGTTCTTGTTGCATTTTTTCCCTCGACGTGATGTTGGTTGTGAAGGCCATGCGTTGGATCCTCGTATCAAATTGCGAAACGTGAGCAAGTACTGTACCCACCGCAATTTCTTCTTTGTTTAAGTCTTTCCAGCGGGCTGTAAGTGACGTCATCAGCCGACTTGCGTAAGCGGCCAGAGTTTCTTTTTCACTTGGTCTATCGCCGCTCAAATTAATGAGGGTAGCCGCTAAAGTTTCGGTCAGTGCGAATCTCGCTGAGAAAAGTAAGTACCTTGAACTCGGTCCATGTAATGCCTTGGTATGCGACTTGCGATAACCATGTCGATGCGGCACCTTTTAGCGCTTTGCTTATAGCCAAAACCAGCTGTGCGCCTTGCAACGGAGTTTCACCAAAACACAAATCTGCGGTCGTGCACCATGATCTCGCGTCCATGTCCTTCTTGTCAGGGTTGAACTCGGGCAACTCAACGCGGTTGACGTTTTTCGGCGATTGTATAGCCGCAATCAATGCCTGCATGTTTGCATGTTGCTGTTCAAACATGGCACGCCAATGATCACTTTCCACGGCGTCTTTTTGCTGCTGCTGCTGCTGAACCGACACTGATCCCACTTCTGATGACGGGGGAGGTGGTATTTCATTGTCATCTGCCATAGTTAGGTATCGTGTGTGGGCGGTCTACGGGTAATGTCGGATCAATCAAACGTGGAGGTAGTTTAAAGTAACGATGGTATAATTCTTCTTTACAATAATTGGATCACTTGCTTAGTAAAATTAATCAACTGTAGCATTAGGTAGGTAATCAAACGGAACGCGAGACAGTTTCTAGGTTCGCTTGCACTTCGACCGCGGTTCACAGAGAGAATGTGCCTCCGCGTCGTCGACCGGTGGCGCGTAACTTAGACTCCGGCGAGCGCCGCGAGGTGGCGCTGGCGTTCCGATGAACTGAAGTCAATTCATTTCCTTATTTTGCCGATATATAGTTTATTATAAGTATTTAGTATATTATCATAGTAATTATATTATTTATTTTATTTATAAATTAATTTATCTAAACTTTATAATAGCCAAACTTTTATATTAATAATAATATTAATTATTTATCTTTTTGTAAGTACTTGTTTATTTCCTTATATTGTTGTTCGCATAGGTCTTCCCTTGCTCAGCAATCAACCTTTACCATCTCATCCTGGTTTGCTGGAAGAGATCTCTTATTAGAGATAAGCTCGCCTTTGTATACTATTTTCATGTAACTATTGTTTTTTTATAAGTTTTGTGTGCAATAAAGAAAATATGAAATATGAAACTACATTCATTAATGTCTATACTAAGTAAAGTGCTAACTAGCAAGCTAATAATCTACGTAAAATAAATATGCACAACGCTCACCCGATCTGGAGAAACACTGGAACTTATTAAATAAATACACCACTGTAGTTCATGTCGTATCTAAGACACTCTTCTTCACAAAAAAATAAAATCCGTTTTTTCATTAGCTGCCGAAAATTCACATCGCTAAAAACCATCCTAAGGTTTCATCCATCAATGTTTGATAACTTATCCAGGGAAATAATTTATAAAAACAACGACGTAGTACACATATTTTTTTGTCGAAACATAAATGGTATCAATTGGTTTTTTACATATTGGCAACACTGTGTTATAAGGCCGGTCCACACTGGACGAATGTGGCGAAAAGAAGCGACTGACTTAAACAAAAAAGTCTGTTTCCTAATTCTTAATATAATTATTTCGTCTGATAAGTGTTATGTTTTATTTTACAGGTATTTCAGTAAGGACTGAGGCAAAATCTAAATCTAGGTTCTTCGGGTTATCGATGCGGCTACTTTCATACTCCATGTACAGAACAGACCCAGGTGCATTTATGAGTTTGTGTGTGGTATTAATAGAAAATTCAGGGTTATTTATTTTCATAATAATTCTACTTGTTTGAATAATGAATTGTATTCAAAGCCACGATCTGGTTTCTTTCAGTATTCCTTAATAATTCACCAAGTTAAAAACTTAAAAAAACGACTTAAAGTTCAAGTCCTATTTCTTCCTTCCAGGTCAGGATGCGAATGAGGTCTTTGTGTGAAAAGTCCTCATCAAAACTTTTGCAGCACGGAACCACAAACCAAAACGTCATCTGTGTATAAATTCAGAACAAATTTTTACGCCGACTGGCTAGAAAGAGTATATTCTATATATATGTATAACTTTCTGCCATGGAGATACTGTCTGAAGTGTTTTATAGAGTTCACAACGGCTAGCGTTTCGAGATCATAAGAATGATAATTGGTTTCAGCTGGGGACGTTCGCTTGCTAAAGTAAGCTAAGACTCTACGTTTGCCATCTACAACTTGGAAAAGAATCGAGCCATAGCCTAAGCTACTAGCATCTGTATGAAGCTCTACCGGGAAGTTAGGGTCGAAAATCATCAAAACTGGGTCGTTTGTCAACTTTGAAATGATGTTTTGACGAATTTCTTCATGTTCGGGCTTCCAATTTAAGTCACCTTTAAGAGATGTTAGTCTGTAGAGCGGGACCATTATTCGAGATAAATCCTGCACAAATTGGCGAAAATAAGAAGCCAGTCCAATGAACTGTCTCAACTGTGTTACATTCTGTGGTGGTGGTAGAGCAGTTAACGCTTCCACTTTCCTTTGATTGGGTTTCACTTGGCCAGCCTCAACTTCAAATCCCAAGAACTCTACTTTCGTCTTAAGGAAGGAGCACTTCTTTAAATTTAAAGAGAAACCAGCTTCAGTCAGTGCACGTAACACGACATCAAGCCGCTCTACTCCAGACTCTACATTGGTAGAGACGATTAAAATATCGTCAACGTAAACTATGACGTAGTCATGAGCTAGTTCACCTAGAGCATTCATAATGGCTCTCTGAAAAACTGAAATAGCATTTTTGAGGCCAAAAGGCATAGTCAAAAATTCATACTGACCTTCGGGTGTTATGAATGTAGTGGTCTCTATCGACTCTACAGCCACAGGGATCAAATGAAAGCCACTAGTCCAGTTTTGAAAAGTAGTTTGCTCCACAAAGGCGTGCTATTTGGTCACAAATCAGAGGCAGTGGATATTTGTCAGGTACGGTGTTACTGTTTAATTCGCGGTAGTCAATACACATGCGCAATGAACCGTCGCGTTTCTGTACTATCAGAGCAGGACTCGCGAAAGGAGAACAACTGGGCCTGATAATATCCGCCTCTAGAAGTTCTTTGACGCGTTCACGAATCTTACTACGTTCCTCCACTGACATCCTATATGGTCGCCGCTGTACCGTACGATTTGGATCGATTAGTCGTATTTTAAGTTCACCCGTATTTACGCGCGTAGTAGGCATGCCAGAAATAAAGAATTTTGAAAACCGGTTCAATATTTCAACAAGATTTGACTTATTCTCTCCTGCAACATCCGTATCAATTTCGTTCAGATTTGTTTGACGTTTGGTCTCGTGTGTTACTGAATTTACAAGGCAATTTTTAATCAATGAAAATTCTGTTGCCGACATATTGACAGAAAAGCCTAAGTTCAAAATTTCTCGTCCGATCATAATATCACTTTTCAGGAAATCGTCTGGTAACACATGCAATAAAATCTCGAGATGGTGATCATTAATCGAAACACAACATAAAATCTGTTCTGTACTGAATACTCGTGTTTGACCAATACCAGTCATTGCGACAACATTGTTTACTCGTTTGCCACTAAATTTGGCCGCAACACTTTCTTTAATTAACTAGCATTCAGCACCCGAATCATAAGAAAAACAATATAGATCACCTTTATGTTCCAACGACCCCGTCGGTGGTTGTACGACGCAAACATCAACGCGCCGCTCGCTGCGCGCCGCGCCCGCACCGCTGCCGCCGTTTGCTTGACCGCCGCTGTCGCTCGTACAACGACTGGCAATGTGGCCCGGTTTGCCACATTTAAAGCACACCAATGGGCCCCTTGATGCTGGTTGTTGGGTTGTTTGACTTGTTGTTGCCGACACTATTGCTCGTCCATTGTCCATAGGCTTGCTTCTACACTCTGATCGACGATGGCCCGTTCTACCGCAGTTATAACACTTGAGCGGGGTGATCTTCGCTCGCTTGCTATCCGGTGTAGTAGATGACGATTCGTTCGGTGCACTGAACTTGCGTTTCAAGTGCGAAAATGCATGTAGTTCTTGTTGCATTTTTTCCCTCGACGTGATGTTGGTTGTGAAGGCCATGCGTTGGATCCTCGTATCAAATTGCGAAACGTGATCAAGTACTGTACCCACCGCAATTTCTTCTTTGTTTAAGTCTTTCCAGCGGGCTGTAAGTGACGTCATCAGCCGACTTGCGTAAGCGGCCAGAGTTTCTTTTTCACTTGGTTTATCGCCGCTCAAATTAATGAGGGTAGCCGCTAAAGTTTCGGTCAGTGCGAATCTCGCTGAGAAAAGTACATTGAACTCGGTCCATATAATGCCTTGATATGCGACTTGCGATAACCATGTCGATGCGGCACCTTTTAGCGCTTTGCTTATAGCCAAAACCAGCTGTGTGCCTTGCAACGGAGTTTCACCAAAACACAAATCTGCGGTCGTGCACCATGATCTCGCGTCCATGTCCTTCTTGTCAGGGTTGAACTCCGGCAACTCAACGCGGTTGACGTTTTTCGGCGATTGTATAGCCGCAATCAATGCCTGCATGTTTGCATGTTGCTGTTCAAACATGGCACGCCAATGATCACTTTCCACGGCGTCTTTTTGCTGCTGCTGCTGCTGAACCGACACTGATCCCACTTCTGATGACGGGGGAGGTGGTATTTCATTGTCATCTGCCATAGTTAGGTATCGTGTGTGGGCGGTCTACGGGTAATGTCGGATCAATCAAACGTGGAGGTAGTTTAAAGTAACGATGGTATAATTCTTCTTTACAATAATTGGATCACTTGCTTAGTAAAATTAATCAACTGTAGCACTAGGTAGGTAATCAAACGGAACGCGAGAGAGTTTCTAGGTTCGCTTGCACTTCGACCGCGGTTCACAGAGAGAATGTGCCTCCGCGTCGTCGACCGGTGGCGCGTAACTTAGACTCCGTCGAGCGCCGCGAGGTGGCGCTGGCGTTCCGATGAACTGAAGTCAATTCATTTCCTTATTTTGCTGACATATAGTTTATTATAAGTATTTAGTATATTATCATAGTAATTATATTATTTATTTTATTTATAAATTAATTTATCTAAACTTTATAATAGCCAAACTTTTATATTAATAATAATATTAATTATTTATCTTTTTGTAAGAACTTGTTTATTTCCTTATATTGTTGTTCGCATAGGTCTTCCCTTGCTCAGCAATCAACCTTTACCATCTCATCTTGGTTTGCTGGAAGAGATCTCTTATTAGAGATAAGCTCGCCTTTGTATACTATTTTCATGTAACTATTGTTTTTTTATAAGTTTTGTGTGCAATAAAGAAAGTATGAAATATGAAACTACATGCATTAATGTCTATACTAAGTAAAGTGCTAACTAGCAAGCTAATAATCTACGTAAAATAAATATGCACAACGCTCACCCGATCTGGAGAAACATTGGAACTTATTAAATAAATATACCACTGTAGTTCATGTCGTATCTAAGACACTCTTCTTCACAAAAAAATAAAATCCATTTTTTCATTAGCTGCCGAAAACTCACATCGCTAAAAACCATCCTAAGGTTTCATCCATCAATGTTTGATAACTTATCCAGGGAAATAATTTATAAAAACAACGACGTAGTTCACATATTTTTTTGTCGAAACTTAAATGGTATCAATTGGTTTTTTACATATTGGCAACACTGTGTTATAAGGCCGGTCCACACTGGACGAATGTGGCGAAAAGAAGCGACTGACTTAAACAAAAAAGTCTGTTTCCTAATTCTTCATATAATTATTTCGTCTGATAAGTGTTATGTTTTATTTTACAGGTATTTCAGTAAGGACTGAGGCAAAATCTAAATCTAGGGTCTTCGGGTTATCGATGCGGCTACTTTCATACTCCATGTACAGAACAGACCCAGGTGCATTTATGAGTTTGTGTGTGGTATTAATAGAAAATTCAGGGATATTTATTTTCATAATAATTCTACTTGTTTGAATAATGAATTGTATTCAAAGTCACGTTCTGGTTTCTTTCAGTATTCCTTAATAATTCACCAAGTTAAAAACTTAAAAAAACGACTTAAAGTTCAAGTCCTATTTCTTCCTTCCAGGTCAGGATGCGAATGAGGTCTTTGTGTGAAAAGTCCTCATCAAAACTTTTGCAGCACGGAACCACAAACCAAAACGTCATCTGTGTATAAATTCAGAACAGATTTTTACGCCGACTGGCTGGAAAGAGTATATTCCATTAAACAAAAGGCGTAGGACTAGATTAACTGGAGTGACTAGAAAAATGCAGCTTAAAAACGCATTAAAGGAATATAAACAACTCAAACCTTCCGCACAACGTAAAGCTTCAGCTAAATATCAGCGGACGTACCCTAAAGTACACAGGCAAGCCGCATCTCAGTACCAACAAACTCACCCTGAAGTACAAAGAGAAGCAGTAGCCACATATTATTTAAAAAAATGTCTCAGCTGCCAGATTTTACTCCTATCGCTAAATGATTAGGGAAGGGGAAGAAAATCATCTTATACTATTTCGATCTCTTTTTAACCAATATCTGGTAGATGAGTACGCTAAAATAGAGACGGAAAGGCTATACTTTATTAAACATAACCAAACAAAGTTACGCGCGGATAATTACATACATCTCAAAGATGCTGCTTGCAGACAGGAGGCAGAAGCCAAACAGTTTGGTCAAATGGTGGTGCTGCCGTCATCTTTAACTGGTAGGCCCAGATATATGCATGAGCGTAATCAGGACGCCATGACATACGTACTGTTATACCCTGAGTATGTATAGGAAAGGGCTGATAAAATGCTGCATCAGCCCCCTTTGAGTAACAACATTTGATTAGCAGGGAAATACATCAGTTCTAGTTCGCTCTCTCTCGAGGGTAGACAACTCATTTTTCTCTGCATTTTCTCTACATTTTAATCACTTTTACTATATTTACTAAATAAAGTGTCTTCTACTCTATAAGTTAGAGTAAATAAAAAATATATTTTTTTTAAAAAGGGGTTTTATTAAAACCCCATAACAGTTTGGTGGCAGCGGTGGGATTTCTAAAATCCGGGAAACGCCTCCCGAGTTATCCCGAACTATATAAACTCACCATAGTGAACATTTCCAGTTTCGTGATTTTATCTAAAAACAGTGTTTGTGATTACAAAACCTCATCCAGTATTTAATGAAGACCTGAAATTTCATGAGAATTTCGTCATCGGTTTCCTGAGCAAAAGAACTCGGAAACAGCCACAACACGGTATCCCACTAACCTACCCAAGTACTTACTGAGTACAGTCAGCCTCAACACTTATGACAACTCCGGTACCGTATTCACGGTATTCTATCTCTCGTTATGGGAAAGTATCTCCGTGCCTCACCGTGTCTACACATACTGTAAGTGACTTCAAATAATAACTTTTCCAATCGTGACAACAACGAAACCCAATGAAAACTATTTACTTTTCAGTGAACAATACTTAACTATATTCCTTGTGTGTTTTATGTGTCATTGTACTTTATAAATAAGATTCAATCATTACGTTACAACAAATAGGAGCTAAAACTTTATTATTAACAGTCTTATCAGTGTGCTAAGAATTTATTGTTTACACTGGACGACAAGTCAATTCTAAAAATCATGGCTCCCAACGTAGAACCTACTGTAGAGATAAGCGTCTTAACTAAGTTTATAAATAAGTTTGACGGAACTAGAGACCAGTTAAATGCATTTTTAAACAATTGCCGTAATGCAATTGGATGAGCTACTGCAGCTCAACAACCAATATTGTTAAAATATATTTTGAGTCGCTTTCAAGGGAGAGCTGCAACAATATGCTCAATCAAGGAATTCGAGACATGGGCACAACTCGAAGAGTTTTTAAGATCGCAATTTGGCGAAAGAAAACATTACGCAACTTTACTCTCTGACCTCCAATCGTGCCAACAAGAAAGAAACGAGTCGGTCAACCAGTTCGCCCTGCGTGTAGAAAATTGTCTTGCTAAATTACTGGCAGAAATAAATGTTTCAATTCCCACTACTAAAAAGGCTGAACTGACAGGCCGCATCGAAGCGATGCAAGATCTCGCGTTGCATACCTTTATAGCTGGCCTCAATAGCAGACTATCGATGATTGTAAGATGCCGAAACCCGGAATCATTAAATGACGCTATAAGCTTCGCTGTTTCTGAAGAAAAGATTATTCAGGCTCAAAACAAGAGGTATCAAACTTCAACTTTTAACAAAAACACTTCCAATACTTCTCTGGAAGACGTTACAACCAAGAAGTACAACATAAAGATGATCAGTTTAAACCAAGTATCCATAACATGACTACTGAACCCAAAACAAGCTCTGGGCCAAAGTTCTACCCCTTGATTTGCAGATACTGCAAAAATGCGAGTCACGCGCTAGAAAACTGCCGCAAGCTAGCATACAACAACCGCAGACGTAGTGAAAACAATAATCAGCCTAATCACAATGCTGGCACTTCCCATAGTCGTAACCATAATGTCAATTATGCCCAAAACTGTGATGAACAAAACTTTGATCAGGGACGTGATGAAGTAGATAACTCATACAATGACAACAATTTAAACGTCTAAAATTTCCCGCAAAACCGTATCGCACGGGAAATGGCACCAACATAAAAGCCGATACAATTTTCAATTTAGTCTCTGAATCCTCTGAATTGCGTAAAAACGCGAAAGTCTCTGAATCCTCTGAATTGCGTAAAAACGCGAATGTCTCTTTTTCGTCTGAATTGCGTAGAAACGCGAAAGTCTCTGAATCAGCTGAATTGCGTAGAAACGCGAAAATCTCTGAATCCTCTGAATCGCGTAAAAACGCGAATGTCTCTGTTTCCTCTGAATTGCGTAGAAACGCGAAAGTCTCTGAATCCTCTGAATTGCGTAGAAACGCGAAAATCTCTGAATCCTCTAAATTGCGTAAAAACGCGAATGTCTCTGTTTCCTCTGAATTGCATAGAAACGGGAAAGTCTCTGAATCCTCTGAATTTAAGAAGTCCACTACACCCTCCAATCACGTTAGACCCGGCGTGCCTTTTGCATCAGTTGTTTCATCAAAATCCGCTGTATCCCCTACATTCTCTGCATCTTCCAAATCCGCTGAGTTCTCCGCATCCACTGTATCTTCTAAGTCCGCCGTATCCCCTACATTCACTGCATCTGAAAAACTAGAAGTAAAAATACATAACGTTACTACAAATTCATCAAGTAAATACTTACCAAACATAATGGTTTCTACATCCGTCTCAAATAAACCACTGACTCTCCTGGTTGATACTGGAGCATCAGTTAGTCTCATACAACGAAGCTCGATTGATAAAATGCCTGACATTATAAAAGAAATTATTAAAATAAAAGGTATTGACACGATAAACCATCCAATTTCTTCCCTAGGTCATATACCAATTACATTTGCAAAAGTAACACACCATTTCCATGTAATAGATGGACTTAGTATTCCATATGATGGCATCATAGGTAGCGATGCTTTTATTGCAAAGGATGGCAAAATTGACTACACAACAGACTCCTTAATACAAGGAGATGTAACTCTACCATTGTCTTACAAAGAACCTGTCTACACTATTCCCGCTCGCACTGAATCTATAATAGAATGCACTATCTCGAATCCACAAATAAAAGAGGGTCTTGTTCTTGATCAACGATATTCCGATAATTTACTTATAGCTAACTGTCTAGTAACCGTGAAGCCAAACAACAGAATAAATATATCTGTCGTCAATACTTCTGAATCACCCATAACTCTTTGTTCAAATCTCAACTTAGTTCTTACCCCAATAGACGAAATATCCTGCTCGCCATCTTTACATGAAAATGTCTACAACATCTCCTCAGGAAAAGAAAACGTTCTGCTTCGAAACCAGAAAACACTCGACCAAATTCGAGTATCTCATTTAAATAATGAAGAAATTACAGCTTTGCGTGAAGTCTGTTCTAAATTCTCAGATATATTCTATCTTCCTGGAGATAAACTATCTTGCACAAATACTGTCAAACATGAAATTCCAACTTCATCTACTATTCCAATCCATAATAAATCTTATCGATTTCCAGAAGTTCACAAACCCGAGGTCCAGAAACAGATTGATCAAATGCTAGATCAAGGAATTATCAAACCGTCAATGTCGCCATGGTCATCCCCAATCTGGGTTGTACCGAAGAAAATGGACGCATCTGGTCAACGAAAATGGCGAGTCGTGATCGACTACCGCAAACTAAACGACATAACAATAGGCGACGCTTATCCTATTCCACAAATATCTGAAATACTGGACCAGTTGGGCCATTCCAAATACTTTTCCACATTAGATTTAGCGTCTGGGTTCCACCTTATCAAAATGAATGAATCGTATGCTTCCAAAACTGCTTTTAGTGTTCCTCAAGGGCATTTCGAATATGCACGAATGCCCTTTGGTCTCAAAAACGCACCATCTACATTTCAACGGCTAATGAATGCTGCTCTCGCTGGATTACAAGGGATAAAATGTTTCGTATATTTAGATGACATAGTTATCTATTCCCATGACCTGAAAACTCACTGTGAAAAACTCGCTTCCATTTTTCAAAGACTTAGAGACTTTAACCTAAAACTTCAACCTGATAAGTGTGAATTTCTGAAAAAGGAAGTAGCTTATCTAGGCCATATAATAACTGAAGAAGGTGTCAAACCTAATCCAGAAAAAATAAAAGCAGTCACTGAATTCCCAACTCCCCTTTGTCCTAAAGATATTAAATCTTTTCTAGGCCTAGTATCGTATTACCGCCGATTTATCCCCGATTTCTCCAAACTATCTAAACCACTGACTTTACTCCTTAAAAAGGACATTCCATTTTTATGGCAAAACGAACAACAGTTATCATTTGAAATTCTGAGAGAAGCACTTGTTACAGCACCCATACTAGCTTACCCCGACTTTACACAACCTTTTATTCTCACATGCGATGCTTCTAATTACGCTATATCAGCAATCCTGTCTCAAGACCCCATCGGCAATGATCGCCCCATCGCTTATGCTTCACGCAAATTAAATAAAGCAGAGTGCAACTATAGTGTCACCGAAAAAGAGTGTTTGGCCATCGTATATGGCACTCAAAACTTTCGTCCGTATCTTTATGGACGTTGTTTCAAAATTGTGACTGACCACAGACCTTTGAAATGGCTATTTAACTGTAAAGAACCGGGATCTAAATTAGTCAGATGGCGTCTAAAACTCGAGGACTTTAATTACGAAATTGTATACAAAAAGGGCAAAATTAATAGTAATGCCGATGCATTGTCTAGATATCCTGTCAATCCAGTTCAAAAAGATAGTATTCCGCCGATCTCGGCGCCTGGACAACTTGAAGAACCCTCAGAATTAATAGATTTAGGCCCTTTAGACCTTAGCCCTTTCAATGATGGAAACGTAGATTTTGACTCATTGAATATTCCCGAACCTATACCTGAAAACCCAGAAACGGAAGCAGAACTACCTTTGCTAAGTCCTGATCCATGTGAAGATGACTACAGTCAATATCTAACAGCTATACAAAAGAATACCCAATTTAATACAAAAATCGTCGAGTATAATGAAAGCTTACTTAAAACTTCAAGCAACATTATAATTATACCTTCTTCTATAGACTTAGATGATTCAAACCCCTACGTGCAAAAACTACTCTCAAACTGTGAAAATTCTAACGAGTTTACTATGTCTGAAAGGGAATTGTACTCATTCAAAAAACTCATCGTCAAAGGAAAAACCTACTATTTCATATTCAATAAAGTTTCATCATTTTAGTGACAGCAGTTACAAAGATATATTTGACACAATACAAATTATAAGAAATGAGCTCTTAATTAACAATACCACAAAGGAAATAGCCATTCCAGACTTTAAGAACCCTTTCGAAAGACATCAGTTTGTCAAAATATATAATATGCTATCCTATCTATTCAATAATACTGACATTGTAGTCAACATATATCACAATAGTGTAATATATCCAGTCCCAAGTGAAATACCCAAAATATTAAAAGAAAACCACGATATTCCTATTGCAGGCCGTTTGGGTTCATCAAGAATGTATAATAGAATCAAAGAAAGATATTTTTGGAAAAACATGAGATCAGACATTGAAATTTACGTCAAAAACTGCAAATCATGCCAATCTAATAAAGCATTTAGAAAAATCAATAAAGCCCCAATGCAAATTACAACCACGGCTTCCAAACCCTTTGACCGTATCAGTTTGGATATAGAAGGTCCACTCCCCGAAGCCGGAATTCAAAAGCTAAGATTTATACTTACCCTTCAGGATGACCTTACCAAATTTTCCATGGCTTATCCCATTTCCAACGCTATAGCTGAAGAATCGTGTGAGTGCCTAGTTCATTTCATCTCCGTATTGGAAATCCAAAGGTCATCGTAACGGACCAGGGCTCAAATTTTACCGCTGATATTTTCAATTTTTTTTTTACCTGAATTTACCTGAATAATAAATATAGAAAATTAGTAGCTATGTACATTGTTAGCATATATCTATAATATATGTACCGCAGCATAGTTGGTTTAACCAAGTTCAACTTGACATCAGCTGTTTTTATTGAACAAAATGAAGTATCCAAGTATTTTATTGCAATTAATTGAATATTATACAAGGTGTTATAAAAATTAATTTGGTACCAATGTAATTTTACCCTATTGGGTGTAGGAAATTTGCAGTACAAAGTAGGTATTAAGATTCTCATCATTCTCTATTCTCAAACTGAAACCGATTAGATATGTCGCAGTTAGTTGGTTAAATCAGACACTTAACTAACACCCTAGACCGTTAATTAAAGACTGACCTTTAACCAAGTCCCTAAAGATCCGTCAGACAAGTGAGTGAACGAAACGTTTAACGCGTTGTCTAAACGTTGCTATAGGCAACAAGACATAAACAATATAAATACACTTAAGTACACATAAAAAATATATTTATGTGTACTTACGTGTATGTTTTATGTATTTTTGTTGTTCTTATATGTTCGACCTAACACGAAGGATAAAGGGGGCTTCGCTTTGCTCACGTTTACCCTTCATCTTAAGCTACCGCAATGTTTTGCCCTGATATAAGCTGTGCAAAACAGTAGTCAAAAGATAGACTCTGAAAGTAATCAGCTGTTGCCGTGACGCCATCTTGTTTTACATTATTTAACCAACACGCCGGCTTTCGGTAAGACAGGTTATGAAACGTTTTCGACGATGCTTTATTTAAATCAAAATGCTAGTGGCTTGGCTTAGCGTCGGTCTTTAATTAACGGTCTAGGGTGTTAGTTAAGTGTCCGATTTAACCCACCAACTGCAACAGATATACAGAGCAGGAACCGCGTAGTCAGGATAGCTTTATGAACGCACAATCCCACTATCCTATTTAAAATAACTATTAAATACACTTGCACTTACATAGTTTATTAATTTATTAAATAAATTCGCGAAAGATATCTCACTTGCACGGCGCACAATGGCGGACCGATATGAGACTTCAGTTGAGTAAAGGTTTTATTCAAATTTGCCCCCACATGGGAGGAAAGGAGCGACAGAGTTTGTATAAAACTCAAAAACGATTACTTGACCAGGGGGGCGATCGCGGTAAAAAATATCCTACCAAAAACATTCTGTAAAAACTAGCCAAGTCTCGATGGAGCTGCTTGTTTATCTCTAAAAAGTAATGAAATCTAGACGGAGTCGTGCCAAGTCTAAGGTTCCTTACTGCGATTTCTTTATTATTATAGTTAATGTTGTGTGACTTGGCCGTTGAACATTCTTTATACGTTAGTGGGTACAAGTCAATTTTGTTAACACGTAATGTTATATCTGTTGTAACTACCTATGTTATATCTGTTACTCTCAATGTCAATAAAAAATAGTCATGGCAAAGTTAGTTTTATTTGAAAAACGAATTTGCTTAAAATAGAATTCCCTTGTATACCCTTAACGAGAAGCATAAAATAAACACGGAAGGCGCCTGCTGTCATTTTCTAATATTTCATAACGTGTCCCTATTAGGAAACTTGCAGTTTGTAATTTATTGTAATTAAATATGACGCAGTTCAAAATTGACGTGTACCCACTAACGTATAAAAAATGTTCAACGGCCAAGTAACACAACATTAACTATAATAATAAAGAAATCGCAGTAAGGAACCTTAGACTTGGCACTACTTTGTCTAGATTTCATTACTTTTTAGAGATAAACAAGCAGCTCCATCGAGACTTAGCTAGTTTTTTACAGAATGTTTTTGGTGGGATTTCACCTCTTTGTTGAAACTTGGGAATATTGATTTAAGATTTTCGGGAGATATAAAAACGGTATACACCGAATCTATACCAAGACAAAACCAAGCTCTTGTGTTTTCTAATTAGGGTCACCAGGTGCTCCAGATCTTCGATTATCCTAGTTTTTATAGTTTTTTCTTTATGTGGTCCTTAAACCCTAACTCTGTACCAAATTTCAGTTCTCTGAGTTTATGGGAAGTACTAGTTCTATTCTGATGATCATGAGTGAGTGAGTGAGTGTCATAAATACGAAGCTTTGCTTTCGCTTAACTTCGGAACTAAATGACCTAAAGACTTGAAATTTTGGATTTTAAGTATGTGATTATAGCTTACTGGATGACGAAAATTTCTGCGTTCTGGTCTTATCCTGAGGTTCTCAAATAGGGGCCTGAAAATGCGACGAAATGGTTCCAGTAAAGGATGGTACGGGAGTGTTTGCTTCGCGCTCGACTTGGTGGGGTACTGCCGTGCCCCCCGATTAACCGAACCATAGCTGAACCATAACTGAAACATGACTTTAAGGACTTTTCGTATCGCGCGAATGTTTTGACAGATAGTTGAACCGAATTTCGATTGGAACTGGACCGTAACCGCTGTCAAACAAACGGTTGTGTTACTTTGAGTTAATGTGGAGCTACTTTTTCACGACTGTTTTAGAATTGTTGAGATAAAAAGTGGGTGAAAATCGTGAAATTTATGTATCTGAACTTCATGGAAATGGCCTATGAGTGTGATGTAGCTATAGCGCGAGCCCAAACTAAAACAGAATAGGATTGCAAGACTGCAAAATAGAGCTTTTAAGTAAGGTGAAAGGCAATTTATCAAGCGATATTGACTGTCGAAGGAGTTAGCTCGTAGAATCGTTAATTACTCAGTTGACCCTTAATTTGCCACCAACTAGTGCTTTGGATGTGGACACGAAGGTTACGAACACTACGCAAAGTACCAGAGATGTATCACAGCACATTTACTTTTGTTTGGACATGAGCTAATTTTATTCCCTGTTGCCCAAAAATAGAAGTGAGCTTAGTAACAGTGCTTACATTTTGTTTCAGGTGCTGGTTGTTTAGCATTTTGCCATATGCTCCTACTAGAGAATTGGACGAGAAAGCCGAAAACACTGTGTTTACCAGATATTAATATATAGTTACTAACTTCCTTTTAATTTGCTCCCTAAATTAAAAGGAAGTTAGTAACTATATATTAATATCAATCAATTCAATTCAAATCAGCTTACATTTACCTACTGCTGGGTCTAGGCCTCCTATTGACCACACCATCTACTCCGGTCCTGAGCCTCCCGCAGCCAACGCTTACCAGCCAGCATCCATCTATCCGGTGATCTGCCTATCTGCCCGATACATCATACAATCAATCAATCATGATAATCTATGATGTGGCAGTCACGAACAAAATTAATTTTGAAATCAAAAGAAAAGGGAGTGAAATTGTATTAGTTATTTTAGTTGATATGAAGTAGGACAAAATCAAAAAAGGGCCTTAACTAGCATTACTAAAACAATTTAATTAATAAAGTGAATGATTAAGCAACATTATGAACATGTTTTTTTGTCGAATGTGGTGGGTAGGCCGAATTTTTAAAAATTTGCAAAAGTATCGTTTTTCAACAAACATTGCTTTGATTGCTTGGTATCAAATAGCATATTTAAAGTAATTCCATTAATATACAGTACGAAATACTTTGAAAGTTACACACCATCTCAAGTGTGGAAATTCCGAAAAACGCTAGGTATAGGTAAATCTCAGGCTGCTAATGTAGATCTCAACGGTCTCAACCAGTTCCTTTCTGCTCCGCCTGTTGTGATGGATCCCACGGTTAAACAAGCCACTCTTCAGAGCCTGCGCTCTAAGCCCTTACCCGACACCACACCATTCAACTTGAGCAATGTCGAAATTTATGCGGTCAAGAAGGTGGTACTAGCAGTCAGCTCGAAAGCGGTAGGTGACGATAAAATCTGCCTTAAAATGATTCTCACAACTCTGGATGAACTACTGCCAGCTATTACACATATAATATTTTTTTCCATATCGAATGGAGTCTTCCCCTCCATATGGAAAAAAGCATAAGTCATCCCGTTACCTAAAACATCCACTCCTACCTCTTTTAAAGAGTATCGTCCTATTTCAATCCTACCCATTCCTTCCAAAGTCCTTGAATCCATTATCCATACCCAGCTCTCTAATTACCTTCAATCAAACAATCTGCTGAACATGTACCAGTCGGGTTTCAGACCGTGTCATAGCACTGTCACGGTTCTGCTGAAAGTCACAGATGACATCCAGCTAGCCATGGACCGAAAACAGTTTTCCGTGCTGGCTTTACTTGACTTTAGTGTGCTTTCAACTGCGTAGATTTCGACATTCTCATTGAGCGTCTCAGATCCGTGAACACCTCCCCCTTCTCTGAAGCTGGTTCGACTCTTATTTGAGGGATCGGCAACAGCGTATCAGGTCGGATGAAACATCCACTGAATGGTGTGACCTCTTTTCAGGCGTCCCTCAAGGTGGTATTCTCTCTCCTCTTCTTTTCTCGATTTTATTAACTCCATCTCAGACGTCCTGTCTTCCTCATATCATATTTACGCTGATGATCTCCAGGTTTATCGCCACTTCTCTCCTAACGATGTAAACTCTGCTGTGCAGGCACTCAATACTGTTCTTGAGGGTTTAGAAGTTGGGCTTCATCCTTCGGACTCCTGGTCAACCCGAGTAAGTCCCAGGCCATCATTATAGGTACCCGACATTCTCTTAACTTATTGCAGCAACAGCCCATTCCACATATCACTTTTAATGCTACCATAATCTTATAAAGCGATGAAGCTAAAAACCTGGGTCTTATCTTCGACAACCATCTGTCCTGGTCATCACATGCCAATGAGTTCAGTCGCCGAGTATTTTCTACTTTTCACTCACTCAGGATACTTCAGTTCTTTTTGCCTCGACAGACCAAAATCAGTCCCGCCCAGTCTCTTCTTCTACCCCTCATCGATTATGCTGATGTTTGCTGGGTCAGTGCTAATGAAGAACTACTGAACAAACTCGAACGTCTTCAAAATCTCGGGATTCGGTTTATCTTCGGGCTGCGCAAATACGACCATGTTTCACAACATCGCAGAGTTGAAGTGGCTGCCGATCCGTCTTCCCCGGGATTCTCACATCCTGTATTTCCTCTACAACATTTTACGGTATCCACGCTATCCAACCTTCCTACGAGACGGTTATCAATTTCTTTCTTTCAGCAGGCCTCGGAGAATTTGTGCTATTTCCATGCTCACTAGTCCACAGCATAACACCTATGACCCACGGCCTATGAGCACGGGTTTAAACTTTGGGCCATTCGGTTGTGGAATGCACTCCCCTGCACCATCAGGGACAGTCTAACTCTGAATATATTTAAAAGACGTGTGAAGAAGCGTTACCTCTCCCTTTAGAGTTATAGGTATTATGCATGTAAGTATTTATTAGTATATATATGACGGGGGAGGTGGTATTTCATTGTCATCTGCCATAGTTAGGTATCGTGTGTGGGCGGTCTACGGGTAATGTCGGATCAATCAAACGTGGAGGTAGTTTAAAGTAACGATGGTATAATTCTTCTTTACAATAATTGGATCACTTGCTTAGTAAAATTAATCAACTGTAGCACTAGGTAGGTAATCAAACGGAACGCGAGACAGTTTCTAGGTTCGCTTGCACTTCGACCGCGGTTCACAGAGAGAATGTGCCTCCGCGTCGTCGACCGGTGGCGCGTAACTTAGACTCCGTCGAGCGCCGCGAGGTGGCGCTGGCGTTCCGATGAACTGAAGTCAATTCATTTCCTTATTTTGCCGACACAGCCATCCTGCTAGCACACGTCCTCGTGGGTTAACCTGTAACCGGAGACGAAACAACGAAAAGCTTTCGTTCGACTCTACCAGCAATAAACTCTATCTGTCATCCAACTAGGCTACATTTAGAACATTGATACTCAATATTTCATCCATTTCTCTACTTAACTCTATGTTAAATCATAATCTTACAGCTCAGACCACAGATTTTTTTGATTTATTACACAATTAAAGTATTTACAAAGTTTACAAAAGATTTCATCAAATTCTAAATTAAAAGAAATATCAAAAAACCAGAGCCAGCCTTGTACCAGAGACAACAGTCATTTAACAGACACCAAATATCACATTATTTACAACAGAGCCAACAGAACTTGTCAAGTATGCCACCCTCTATAGCCACGGCTTCCATAGCCGACCAGCTGATCATCAGCTACCACACATCACACTCGTGCATCACCCACTGACTACACACGATACGGTCACTTCGGACCACGACCTCCGCCAGAGCTAAACGCGCACCCACGGACTACTTGAGTTGCCCCAAGAGACACCGATTTCTACCGGGCTACGACTACGTAATAGCTACTGTATAGTCGACTTCAATACGGCCTATAGAGTGCTTACTGTTGTTCACGCTCTTGCTCATCAACACAATCAATATCATTAACTTCCGCTGGTACATGACCTTCTGGCATCTTTCTTAACCTGTCGTGTGCATACTTGTAAGTAAGCTTGGAGTTCAAAGCTTTCAACGTATAACGATCTCCATCTAGAACTTCAATCACTTTAAACGGTCCCTTGAATTTCGGGTCTAATTTCAACTGGTTACGTTCTTCATTGGCCAACAAAACGAAATCGCCCAGTGAAAACTTTTTTATCGCAGCTTTTGTACTGTCGAAACGAGCTTTATCATAGTTCGCACACCTTAGAATATTATCTGACGCATTTCCACGGACCTCCTCAATATCAACTTCCGTATCAACATCGCTACTACACATCAATGACAATGGCCTTGCTATTTTACCAATTAAAAGCTCGAGAGGCGAAGCTTTTGTCACGCGGTTCATAGTGCAATTTATTGCGAGTTGTACCTCACCTAACGCGTCTTGCCACGATTTATTATCGCTTGTTTCAACGGCCGTTAACATTGCTTTTAAAACACTCATTACACGTTCAACCTGTCCGTTAGCACGCGATGATCCGGTCGCTATAAGATGCAGGTTGATATTTTTGCTTTCACAGAAATCGCGAAACTCTTTACTGGCAAAGCATCTACCTTGATCCGCGATAATTCTAGTAGGAGCACCAAAAAGTGCAACGCTTTGAGTAACCGCGTGAATGCTACTTTTAGAATCGATGTTTGTCGTATGATAGAGCAACACGTACTTGGTGAATGCGTCTATCAAAACGAAAACGTACTCTTTGTTGTCATTTTTGCCACTTAATTTACCTGTCGCGTCTATGTGAATTGTGTGCCACGGAGCAGTCACTTTTGGGATCGGATGCAATTCGGCTTCAACTTTTCCTGAATGAGACTTTGCGATTTTACAAGTTACGCAATTTTCGACAAACTTTTTCACGTATTGGGTCATACCAGGAAACCAGTAAAAGTCATATAGCTTTTCGCGTGTCTTCTCAGCACCGAGATGAACGAGAGAGTCATGAAAGTTATTAATTACTGACCATCTTAGCGCCCGGGGTAAGTAAGGTAAGCATTTAGTCCTACCATTGCGCTGTATCTTTCGGTAGAGAATACCTGAACGAAGTACATAGGTTCTAGCCATCTGCTCGTTCATTTCGTCGCTCTCCAAATCACCTATGATTTTCAAAATCTCACTATCGCGCTGCTGTTCAGCTTGAAGCCAATTAGAAGAGAGTTCGTTGACATCAATGCGCTTTTGCTCTACATGAGTAACTTTTGGCTTTAGATTGCACGGAAGGGGGTTTCGCGAGAGAAAATCTACGTGAAGCATTCTTTTGCCTTCTCTATAAACCACATCAAAGTCAAAAGACTGCAAAAAAGCCCACCATCGATGAGCTCGCGGGGTTAGATTGTGTTTTGTCTGCGACGCCTTTAAAGAATTACAGTCCGTGACAACTGTGAACTTTCTGCCATGGAGATACTGTCTGAAGTGTTTTATAGAGTTCACAACGGCTAGCGTTTCGAGATCATAAGAATGATAATTGGTTTCAGCTGGGGACGTTCGCTTGCTAAAGTAAGCTAAGACTCTACGTTTGCCATCTACAACTTGGGAAAGAATCGAGCCATAGCCTAAGCTACTAGCATCTGTATGAAGCTCTACCGGGAAGTTAGGGTCGAAAATCATCAAAACTGGGT
This sequence comes from Argyresthia goedartella, assembly GCA_949825045.1. Taxonomy (NCBI): domain Eukaryota; kingdom Metazoa; phylum Arthropoda; class Insecta; order Lepidoptera; family Argyresthiidae; genus Argyresthia; species Argyresthia goedartella. Next base: position 17,181,119 of record OX463823.1, read on the forward strand.
CGTTTGTCAACTTTGAAATGATGTTTTGACGAATTTCTTCATGTTCGGGCTTCCAATTTAAGTCACCTTTAAGAGATGTTAGTCTGTAGAGCGGGACCATTATTCGAGATAAATCCTGCACAAATTGGCGAAAATAAGAAGCCAGTCCAATGAACTGTCTCAACTGTGTTACATTCTGTGGTGGTGGTAGAGCAGTTAACGCTTCCACTTTCCTTTGATTGGGTTTCACTTGGCCAGCCTCAACTTCAAATCCCAAGAACTCTACTTTCGTCTTAAGGAAGGAGCACTTCTTTAAATTTAAAGAGAAACCAGCTTCAGTCAGTGCACGTAACACGACATCAAGCCGCTCTACTCCAGACTCTACATTGGTAGAGACGATTAAAATATCGTCAACGTAAACTATGACGTAGTCATGAGCTAGGTCACCTAGAGCATTCATAATGGCTCTCTGAAAAACTGAAATAGCATTTTTGAGGCCAAAAGGCATAGTCAAAAATTCATACTGACCTTCGGGTGTTATGAATGCAGTGGTCTCTATCGACTCTACAGCCACAGGGATCAAATGAAAGCCACTAGAACAGTCCAGTTTTGAAAAGTAGTTTGCTCCACAAAGGCGTGCTATTTGGTCACAAATCAGAGGCAGTGGATATTTGTCAGGTACGGTGTTACTGTTTAATTCGCGGTAGTCAATACACATGCGCAATGAACCGTCGCGTTTCTGTACTAACAGAGCAGGACTCGCGAAAGGAGAACAACTGGGCCTGATAATATCCGCCTCTAGAAGTTCTTTGACGCGTTCACGAATCTTTCTACGTACCTCCACTGACATCCTATAGGGTCACCGCTGTACCGTAAGATTTGGATCGATTAGTCGTATTTTAAGTTCACCCGTATTTACGCGCGTAGTAGGCATGCCAGAAATAAAGAATTTTGAAAACCGGTTCAATATTTCAACAAGATTTGACTTATTCTCTCCTGCAACATCCGTATCAATTTCGTTCAGATTTGTTTGACGTTTGGTCTCGTGTGTTACTAAATTTACAAGGCAATTTTTAATCAATGAAAATTCTGTTGCCGACATATTGACAGAAAAGCCTAAGTTCAAAATTTCTCGTCCGATCATAATATCACTTTTCAGGAAATCATCTGGTAACACATGCAATAAAATCTCGAGATGGTGATCATTAATCGAAACACAACATAAAATCTGTTCTGTACTGAATACTCGTGTTTGACCAATACCAGTCATTGCGACAACATTGTTTACTCGTTTGCCACTAAATTTGGCCGCAACACTTTCTTTAATTAACGAGCATTCAGCACCCGAATCATAAGAAAAACAATATAGATCACCTTTATGTTCAAACGACCCCGTCGGTGGTTGTACGACGCAAACATCAACGCGCCGCTCGCTGCGCGCCGCGCCCGCACCGCTGCCGCCGTTTGCTTGACCGCCGCTGTCGCTCGTACAACGACTGGCAATGTGGCCCGGTTTGCCACATTTAAAGCACACCAATGGGCCCCTTGATGCTGGTTGTTGGGTTGTTTGACTTGTTGTTGCCGACACTATTGCTCGTCCATTGTCCATAGGCTTGCTTCTACACTCTGATCGACGATGGCCCGTTCTACCGCAGTTATAACACTTGAGCGGGGTGATCTTCGCTCGCTTGCTATCCGGTGTAGTAGATGACGATTCGTTCGGTCCACTGAACTTGCGTTTCAAGTGCGAAAATGCATGTAGTTCTTGTTGCATTTTTTCCCTCGACGTGATGTTGGTTGTGAAGGCCATGCGTTGGATCCTCGTATCAAATTGCGAAACGTGAGCAAGTACTGTACCCACCGCAATTTCTTCTTTGTTTAAGTCTTTCCAGCGGGCTGTAAGTGACGTCATCAGCCGACTTGCGTAAGCGGCCAGAGTTTCTTTTTCACTTGGTCTATCGCCGCTTAAATTAATGAGGGTAGCCGCTAAAGTTTCGGTCAGTGCGAATCTCGCTGAGAAAAGTAAGTACCTTGAACTCGGTCCATGTAATGCCTTGGTATGCGACTTGCGATAACCATGTCGATGCGGCACCTTTTAGCGCTTTGCTTATAGCCAAAACCAGCTGTGCGCCTTGCAACGGAGTTTCACCAAAACACAAATCTGCGGTCGTGCACCATGATCTCGCGTCCATGTCCTTCTTGTCAGGGTTGAACTCGGGCAACTCAACGCGGTTGACGTTTTTCGGCGATTGTATAGCCGCAATCAATGCCTGCATGTTTGCATGTTGCTGTTCAAACATGGCACGCCAATGATCACTTTCCACGGCGTCTTTTTGCTGCTGCTGCTGCTGAACCGACACTGATCCCACTTCTGATGACGGGGGAGGTGGTATTTCATTGTCATCTGCCATAGTTAGGTATCGTGTGTGGGCGGTCTACGGGTAATGTCGGATCAATCAAACGTGGAGGTAGTTTAAAGTAACGATGGTATAATTCTTCTTTACAATAATTGGATCACTTGCTTAGTAAAATTAATCAACTGTAGCACTAGGTAGGTAATCAAACGGAACGCGAGACAGTTTCTAGGTTCGCTTGCACTTCGACCGCGGTTCACAGAGAGAATGTGCCTCCGCGTCGTCGACCGGTGGCGCGTAACTTAGACTCCGGCGAGCGCCGCGAGGTGGCGCTGGCGTTCCGATGAACTGAAGTCAATTCATTTCCTTATTTTGCCGATATATAGTTTATTATAAGTATTTAGTATATTATCATAGTAATTATATTATTTATTTTATTTATAAATTAATTTATCTAAACTTTATAATAGCCAAACTTTTATATTAATAATAATATTAATTATTTATCTTTTTGTAAGTACTTGTTTATTTCCTTATATTGTTGTTCGCATAGGTCTTCCCTTGCTCAGCAATCAACCTTTACCATCTCATCCTGGTTTGCTGGAAGAGATCTCTTATTAGAGATAAGCTCGCCTTTGTATACTATTTTCATGTAACTATTGTTTTTTTATAAGTTTTGTGTGCAATAAAGAAAATATGAAATATGAAACTACATTCATTAATGTCTATACTAAGTAAAGTGCTAACTAGCAAGCTAATAATCTACGTAAAATAAATATGCACAACGCTCACCCGATCTGGAGAAACACTGGAACTTATTAAATAAATACACCACTGTAGTTCATGTCGTATCTAAGACACTCTTCTTCACAAAAAAATAAAATCCGTTTTTTCATTAGCTGCCGAAAATTCACATCGCTAAAAACCATCCTAAGGTTTCATCCATCAATGTTTGATAACTTATCCAGGGAAATAATTTATAAAAACAACGACGTAGTACACATATTTTTTTGTCGAAACATAAATGGTATCAATTGGTTTTTTACATATTGGCAACACTGTGTTATAAGGCCGGTCCACACTGGACGAATGTGGCGAAAAGAAGCGACTGACTTAAACAAAAAAGTCTGTTTCCTAATTCTTAATATAATTATTTCGTCTGATAAGTGTTATGTTTTATTTTACAGGTATTTCAGTAAGGACTGAGGCAAAATCTAAATCTAGGTTCTTCGGGTTATCGATGCGGCTACTTTCATACTCCATGTACAGAACAGACCCAGGTGCATTTATGAGTTTGTGTGTGGTATTAATAGAAAATTCAGGGTTATTTATTTTCATAATAATTCTACTTGTTTGAATAATGAATTGTATTCAAAGCCACGATCTGGTTTCTTTCAGTATTCCTTAATAATTCACCAAGTTAAAAACTTAAAAAAACGACTTAAAGTTCAAGTCCTATTTCTTCCTTCCAGGTCAGGATGCGAATGAGGTCTTTGTGTGAAAAGTCCTCATCAAAACTTTTGCAGCACGGAACCACAAACCAAAACGTCATCTGTGTATAAATTCAGAACAAATTTTTACGCCGACTGGCTAGAAAGAGTATATTCCATTAAATAAAAGGCGTAGGACTAGATTAACTGGAGTGACTAGAAAAATGCAGCTTAAAAACGCATTAAAGGAATATAAACAACTCAAACCTTCCGCACAACGTAAAGCTTCAGCTAAATATCAGCGGACGTACCCTAAAGTACACAGGCAAGCCGCATCTCAGTACCAACAAACTCACCCTGAAGTACAAAGAGAAGCAGTAGCCACATATTATTTAAAAAAATGTCTCAGCTGCCAGATTTTACTCCTATCGCTAAATGATTAGGGAAGGGGAAGAAAATCATCTTATACTATTTCGATCTCTTTTTAACCAATATCTGGTAGATGAGTACGCTAAAATAGAGACGGAAAGGCTATACTTTATTAAACATAACCAAACAAAGTTACGCGCGGATAATTAGATACATCTCAAAGATGCTGCTTGCAGAGAGGAGGCAGAAGCCGAACAGTTTGGTCAAATGGTGGTGCTGCCGTCATCTTTAACTGGTAGGCCCAGATATATGCATGAGCGTACTCAGGACGCCATGACATACGTACGCCATTATGGTCGTCCTGACCTTTTAACAACGTAGATAACTACACACGTTTCATAAAACCTCTTTACTGCATCTAAAAACCGCACGTTAAGACCAGCATAATGTAAAACTATTTGGTAAAAACTCATTTCATTATCTGAAAATATGTACATTATAACCATGATGTACAAAAATTTGTCAAATTATGACATTCAAATTTCGAACGACGAAGCCCGCCTGCGTGCTGCCCCTAGTTTGTCTGTGAAGTTGGTACTACAGAACAAGCTAAGCAACCGCAGAGCAATGATTTTTCTGTTTTTTAGTATTTTTTTTTATAGCGGCAACAGAAATACATCATCTGTAAAAAAATCACCTGCCTACCTATCACGGTTCATGAGATACAGCCTGGTGACAGACGGACGGACGGACGGAAGTAGTCAATGTGTTCACCGTAGGCTTCGGCCAGTGACTGAGCTAAATTACAGTGAGGATTAGATAAATGGCTATCGAGCCAGTTGTGGATCCCTTTTATAAAAAGTGTAAACGAAACTAAAACCAATAAAAACCAATCAGTTATAACCAAAGTTTTTAGTTAGCTTTAGGAAACTAAAGAAAAAAAAACAGAACAGAACAACAAACCAGTCCAGTGTTTATATTCATGGTTATCAATTAAGCACTACATCAGTGCTAGGAGCATAGCACCAGGAGCGCTACAGTACCGACAGCGGAGGCTCAGTAACAGGGTCCCATTTGGCACCCTTCGGTTACGGGAAGTTGCCATTTGAGCAATTTAAAAACTCTGATAAGGTGACTTTGTCGAAAAAGGGATATTACAATGTTCAAGATTACTTAAATAACGGGACTGTATGGGGATAATCTGGCTCAACACTGACCTTGCTGTTAATAATTTTGTAATTATTTATTCCTGCTTATTAATTATGATAATGAATGTCGTCCTTATTTCGTTATTTTGGATATATTGTTGTAGTTTATATATTCAATTGCCAGGGGGTAAGAGAGCTTAAAATGTTTAATTCTAAAAAAAACAAAAAACATTTATTTCCTGTAGGTCACGCGAGCGAACCCGCGGGCAGAGGCTAGTGTTTTATATAAAACTGCAATTTACTTTAATTTATAATTTTGATTTTGTTATTAGATGTTTCACTGCTCTTAGCCATACATATACGCATTCGCGCATAGCGCTATCTTCATCTTTAGTATTGTCAATGTGAACGCCATTCTCGTAATACCAAATCTAGATTTCCTTCTTTCGGCTAAAGATAGTGCTTTAATTATATCTATCTATATCCTCACTAAATTGACTGTATCTTGTCGTGTGTGCTAAGAACTGACATTTCCCTGTGCTTCGGCTTATATATTATGTTCGATCGAAAATCCTGCTTCTTGTTCATCAAAGCTTCGCATCCTATATCTACAAGCTAAGGCAATCAGGCAAGGAGGGCAAGAATAATAAATACACCACCTATTTTACTTTAATACACCACACTAAAGTCAGTCGCGCTCGCCGCGGCTCCTAGTCACCGCTCGTCCAGTGTGGACGCGCCTTGTGTCAAATCTCGAAGTGTCAGTATTTTTCTTTGGCATTTTAGTTATGTAGAAAATATTGAAATTCGAATCTAATTTTGGCCTTCCGCTGTCAATGCCGTAGTGCAAGTGTCGTTCGTCTCAAACCTCATGACACCGCGCTAATGACCGAGCGTGACGCAGTCTTTTGTATTCGCATCTAGTTTTAACTCATAGTAAACGCGTTTGGCAAAGTCTGTTTGTTTGTAGATTTTATTTTAATATAAGTATGCACTTCAAACTGATTTTAGTAGTGTACCGTTTAGTATTTGTTTATTTCGTTGTTGAAGTTTTTATTTGTCTTGTTTTATAATGTTCTTTGTTTAATAAGGAATAACGGTGAGCCGTTCAGGTGGGGTACAAACAATAAATTAAAAGTAAAAGAAGAAGAAAGGTCTGAATCCGCGTATGACTTGGCCATTTTTACCCAACTCCACGAGGGTGAAACTACGGCTAGTTTCAACAAAATATGTAAGTATTCAACTTAAATTTTGTGCCAAAGCAAGACGTGTCACTGACAGATTGTAAACACCATTAGTTTATTTATCGCGTAAGAATAAACTATCGATAAATTGTTATCGACAGGGTTTAAAAAAACCTTTCTTTTGTTCTCAGATGTCAACCTTCCCTTATCCCTCACCTACCCCCACCCACCCTGGTATTTTCAACCAGTTCACAATTTAAAGGTTTGATTAAAAACTAACAAAATTAATTCGTTATAGCAGTGCGATACAGATTGTTTAATTCCACGCCTCAACCGAACGGCGTGGAATTTTGAGGGGGTGAGTTTTCACCAGGAGGGAGAATCGCAAGTGGTACTGACCTTGCCGCCGTAGACAGGAATTCGAGAGCTCAATTCGAAGCAGGAATACGGGATAAGGAGTGCACGAGTGGGGGGAGAGGAACCGAATCTCACTCTCTTCGCAGCCCGACGCTGTCGCCGGCGTGTTGCTAGCCGACACGAGGAGTCGCTGTCCGAATACGACGAGTTGGGGACCGTACAACTTCAACCTTCACAACACGAATCACTCACTCCGCTGACGCGAATCCACTTATTTCCCGACGATTATTATGATTAACACTCCGACCAGGCCCGACACACCTGTGTTAGACGATTGTTACACTGAAATACAGTCAAGGCCCGACGCCATGTGCAGACATGTTTTTTCTCCATGTCAAGAAAAAAGTAACCTCTAACTCGTCATCTCGTTTCTGTACAAGTGACAGCTGCTAGTGATGTCCCGATCACTCGCGGTCGATCCGCGCAACAAAAAACTGGTACGTTCCGAAGCATAAATATTAAACAGTCACCCGCCCGGACAGGCCCGAACCTGTCCCTAATCAATAGGAAGGCGAGAAAGTGTTGCGACCGCTCTCTTGAGGACCGAGTCCCCCACCTTGACTTCTGCTGATCGAGGCGTGCCATCCCGACCCGTGTACAATTTGACGATCCGTCCTCGTCTCCATCTCAATGATGGCAGGTTCGCATCCTTAATCAGCACCAAATCACCGACTTGAGGGGGGCTCGTCGGGTCAGTCCACTTAAGGCGCTGCTGCAAGATGTGCAAGTACTCAAGTGACCACCGTTTCCAAAAATCTTGAGCCATTTGCTGCAACATCTGCCACCTAGTTAACCGACTTAACGTAACATCACCGAATGGGTATTCTGGCATGGCGTTAAGGGGCTGACCTATCAGGAAGTGACCCGGCGTCAACGCTTCCAAGTCATTTGGATCCGAACTGAGCGGGAACAACGGACGCGAGTTCAGTGTCATTTCAATTTTACAGAACAGCGTCGCAAGCTCTTCAAAGCGTAGAGAGGTCTCACCGATGATCCTCGTCAGGTGCGACTTAGCCGATTTAACCGCAGCCTCAAAAATTCCTCCCCAATGAGGACATCCCGGCGGACTGAAAACCCATTCAATCCCTCGTCGAGAGCAAGCCGTACCGATGGCGTCCTGGTTACCATTCAGGAATTGAGTGACCTCCTGTAGATATCGCCTGGCTCCGACAAAATTTGTGCCGTTGTCCGAACGGATTAATGTCGGGAGGCCCCTTCGTGAGACGAACCGATCTAGACATGCGATAAATGCCTCTGTAGTGAGGTCACTGACCACCTCCAAGTGGACTGCCTTCGTGGCCAAGCACACGAAGACGCACAGGTATGCCTTCACTAATCTGGCGTTGCGTAGCTGTGAAGACTTGACCATGAATGTTCCCGCGAAATCCGTTCCGACACCCGCAAAGGGCCGGATTTCGTTAACCCTATCCGAGGGCAAATCGCCCATCTGGGGCTGCATCGTAGCCGCCTTGGCCCGATAACTAGGCAGGCACCGAAATACGACGCTACGCACTAAGCGTCTTCCCGATATAATCCAGAACTCGCGCTGGAGAAACGCCATCAAGGCGTGGCATCCGATATGCCCATTCCGAATGTGTCGATCCTGTATCAACAGTTCGACCAACTTCCCTTTCCTAGGGAGTAACAACGGGTGGCGAGCCGCATAAGGCAGGTTGGCATTCCGCAGCCGACCTCCTACCCTCAGCAATCCTTGAGGGTCAATAAACGGGTTGAGCCGAGCCACAGCTCCCTTCAGTTGGACGCGTCCGCGTCTCAGAATGTCCAATTCGGACTTAAAGTGCACCGTCTGCACGTTCCGTACCAATGCGAACAACGCATGGTTCCGTTCCCGTGGTGTCAGGACCTGTGTCCGCACCCGTTGCGCCTCAGAATTGCGACAATTCCGCGCAAATCGGAAGATCCAGGCGGTCACATTGACCAGCTTGTCGAGCGAGCTGTACCGTTCCAGCAGGCTGAACTCCTCTTCCAGCTCTGGGTGCGTCGTACAGACACCGATTGTCAAGGCGCCGTTCGCCAAGGTAACGCGTGGACTCATTGGCCAATCCGATTCGGCTTGAGTCAACCATTTTGGACCCCACCACAAGGGATGTCCAACCAACTCCGGAGCGTGACACCCACGAGACGCACAGTCTGCTGGGTTCATTTCCCCTGGAACATGTCTCCAGATTAAGGGAACCTCCGAATTCAAAATCTGCGAAACCCGATTCGCCACAAAAATCTCCAGCTTGTGAACTAAAGCCTTCAGCCAGCATAACACGATCTGGCTGTCCGTCCAAGCGTAGACCGTATCTTCTAACGCTATTGACCCACGAAGAACCGTCATCGTGTGGTTGAGCAGACGAGTCAGGAGAGCCGCTCCCGAAAGCTCTAACTTGGGAATGGTCAGGCGAGTGCGCAACGGCGCAACCTTGCTATTGGCCATGACCAACCGCACATCAACCTCCCCCGAGGAGTCGACCGTACGCAGATACACCGCAGCTCTGTAGCCCTTCTCCGAGGCATCGCAAAACCCATGCAGGGTGGCGGTGTATCGTTTGGTGGGGACCAACCTCCGTGGCAGTGAAATCCGATTGATGCCAGGGAGGGTCGCAAAGAACGAGTCCCACTCTGAGCTCAATGACCCGCCGATCGGGTCGTCCCAGTTCAGCTCAGCAGACCACAATTGCTGCATAAAACACTTGAGCTGAAATGTTACCGGGGTGATCCACCCGTTTGGATCAAATGTCCTAGCCACCGTTGAAAGGACGTTCCGCTTCGTCCAGACCTTCGGGGAGTCCAACTCGACCCGATACGAAAACATGTCTGACACCGGCTGGTACTGGACGCCTAATACCGACAACATAGATTTTCCAAATTTTCAAAAATGTGGGGATCCTGCTGGTAGTCATCCGGAAGACCAGACAGTAACTCTGGAGAGTTCGACATCCATTTCCGGAGCTCGTAACCTCCACCCCGTAGGAGCTCAACTAGCTCGTCCCGACGAGCGAGCGCCTCCTCTACGGAATCTGCACCGGTACAGATATCGTCCACGTAGAGATCCTGCTCCAGGATCGCTGCTCCTCTAGGGAAATTTAACCGTTCTCGATCCGCTAACTCCCGCAGGGTGCGAATCGCCAAATAAGGACTAGACCGTAGCCCGTACGAGTTGGTGTTCAGCTCGTACACCCTGATGGGCTGATCTGGGCTCTCTCGCCACAGTATCAGCTGATACCGTCTATCGTCAGGGTGAATGACCGTCTGTCTAAACATCATCCGGATGTCAGCTACAAACACAACATTGTGTCGACGGAACCGTGTGATAACATCCGCGATGTCATGGTTCAACTTCGGCCCTGAATGCAAACACTGGTTCAGGTTCATGCCGTTAGATGTTGATGCCGATCCATCGAACACTACCCGTATTTTGCCCTCCGGGGTCCTCAAGACCGCGTGATGGGGCAGGAAGCAGTGGTCTTCACGCTTCCAGTCGATACCCGAAACCGACATGTGGCCGAGCGACTCGTATTCCCGCATGAAGTCGACGTACTTCTGCCGGAAAATCCCGTCACGCTTCATGCGTCGTTCCATCGACAGAAGCCGCGTCTCGGCTGCATGGTGTGAACTGCCCAGCGGTGGGCGATCACTCCGGAATGGAAGACGTGTGATAAATCGACCTGACCGAAGGCGACCAGTATTGTTCCGATAAAACTGTTCACACTCTTCTTCAACCGGGTCCAACCGGCGGACCGTAGGTGGTTCCTCCACCTCCCAAAACTTCTGTATCACCTCCGAGAGTACAGAACCGAATAAGGGACTACGAGTCGCTAGGCGTGGGGCAGCCGGCATGACCGGACCCATTACCGCATGGCCCAGTCTGGTGTTGACCAAAACCAGACCAGTCGCCTGCAACACGTGGACACCTGGCACTAACAGGTATCCCAAGGCATCGACACCCAATAAAATGTCTACTGGGCCCGGAATATCGAACTCCGGGTCAGCCAGTGACAGCCCAGCGACCAACTGTCGCACCGAGGGCGACAACCGTACGTGAGGGTGTGAGCCCATCACATTAGGCATGACTAATGCCGTGACCGTCAGATTCACCGATGAATACACCCGTGACGAGAGAATAATCCGACATACTCCCTTAACGGAACCGACTTCCGTGTTCCCAATTCCCCGAATGGAATGTGGATACTCCCTTACCGAAATGCCCAACCGTCTTACAAGGTTGCACGAGACTAAGCACCCCTGGGCCCCCGAGTCCAATAGTGCTCGTGCCACACAAGATTTGCCGTCCGAACTCCACGCTATCACCAAGGCGGTGGGGAGCATGACCGTCTGTGGAGTGGCGGCACCCTGTAAGTGGGCGGCGTGTCCCTAGCGGGAACCTCCGCGGGATCCGAAACCGCTGGGACCCCCGTCGGCCGTGGAGTAACTCGGCGGCTGGTGGCATATCAGACCGTATATACATCAGGGGGTCCCAACCCGCATAATAGGCCCCTCGCTGTCCCGGTATCCGACCATACCGGACGGTGTACGGTGTGCCCGGTGGCCACCGTGGATGGAGGGGGGAGAGCGGATCCAACCTGGGGCGCTCTAGGAATGGGGGCGACATCCGACTGTTCGCCTCACTGTTCGCCTCCCAGAGCGACGGGCAGGGTGGCGCAGAAGGTGGTGGGCTCCCAGCCTTCGCGCCACTCATAGGTGCCATCTGACACCCGCCCGTAACACGCGGTGAGCCAGCGGCCCGAAGTCCTCGCTGACCCTGGACAGCGGTGACCGAACCCCGGCCATCCCGCCTGTTACTCCCCGCGCTGCCCCCTTCCCCTCGGGGGGGGGGTCCCGTCCGCGGGTACCCAGTCACCCCGTTGGTGACTCCCGTTGCCCGGAGGGGGACTGGGTCCGGCCCTGGTTGGGCCCTGTGGCCGACCAACCTGAGTCCGGCCCTGGTGACCGTCCGAAGGGCCTGACCGGTTCAGGCACAACACGATGTGGTGCTTGCCACCACAGCACTCACAGGGATACGCGCGTGAGCACTCGCTCAGCGGGTGCGGCCCCAAACAACCGAAACACAATCGGTGGCGGAAGACTACCTTCCTGTGGGCAGCTACCCCGAGCGCCTTAAAGTTGGCGCAACTGGTCACTTCATGACCGGCACTGTCGCAGTGCACACAGCCGTCACCCGACGGCGCGGCATTCAAAACGCCAAATTGTTTTGACCGCCCACCCCCCCGTGGGGGCGGGGGGCGCGGCCCCTCCCGCATCCGCGCGGGTTGGCGCTGCACACTGGCCTCCGTATCCAATGTGTCGCATCGCCTGCATTCACCCTCCAAAAAATCCGTTAATTGGACGAGCGTGGGCAGTTCCGAGCTACTGCCCCCATGCAGCTGTTCAAACCGACTTTGAACAGCTGCAGGCAACCGTGACAAAACCATATACAAAACGATATATGACCATTGGTCTACCGGCAGACCAAGGTTCTGAAGGGACTTAGTGGCATCCGCGCAGAGCTGCTTCACTGCAGCCACCGAGGCTTCATCCGTAAGCCCGAGGGCTTCAGCCTCCGCAGGCAGCCGACACACCTTCCCGACGCGTGTCATTGCGTCCTCCACACGCTTGAGCAGGACATCGTCCATGTCAGGTCGCTCCACATACTTGTGAGTATGGGCGAGCCATTTGATCTCCTCACGGACACCATACCGCAGTACCGTCAAGGGCGAAGGTGCCATGGTTACCGATTCAATTGTTTCTGGTCCTATACTTCACTACCGAACTAAGTATAGCCAGAGACCAGCACTTGCCCGTCAGCGCTGGGCACAGAAATTAAAACTAAGTTGTCAAAACTAAGGCAACCACTAAAACAATTAAATCCTAAAACATATTTAATATGGTCGCCCTGTGGACACACACCCCATGACTATACACTCCAAATCAATCAGAGAATGCCACCATAAGGCACAATAAAAAATAACACATAAAATTTTATTATAGAAAAAAAAAGCTATTTTTAATATAATGAAGGTAGCTGTGACCTTCTAGAAGTGGCTCCTCCGATATGACCCACACTTCTACTGAGGTCAGCAAAATCAGCTTAATACCCCCTAAATAGCCTGACCCTGCTCTGTAATCCGAAACAACACTGCAATGCTATGGAACCCGACTGCAATACTATAGTCCGACCGAATGACTGTTTCTTATGCACACCGAGTAGTTTCCGACTACAAATTTATAATAATTGTTAACTATAATACTTTCACTAACCGAAAATGAACTTTAATTGTGGTATACCGACCACAGACTCACTCACAAACTGATTGCCGGCCAATCTCAGATATTCTTTTCTCCCAACTACAATGTGGCAAAAAAACAACCCTACAACCGTCCGTGAATCGGTGATTTCCCACTAGGAAACCGCGCCTGCTACCAAGTTTAATTCCACGCCTCAACCGAACGGCGTGGAATCTTGAGGGGGTGAGTTTTCACCAGGAGGGAGAATCTCAAGTGGTACTGACCTTGCCGCCGTAGACAGGAATTCGAGAGCTCAATTCGAGGCAGGAATACGGGATAAGGAGTGCACGAGTGGGGGGAGAGGAACCGAATCTCACTCTCTTCGCAGCCCGACGCTGTCGCCGGCGTGTTGCTAGCCGACACGAGGAGTCGCTGTCCGAATACGACGAGTTGGGGACCGTACAACTTCAACCTTCACAACACGAATCACTCACTCCGCTGACGCGAATCTACTTATTTCCCGACGATTATTATGATTAACACTCCGACCAGGCCCGACACCTGTGTTAGACAATTGTTACACTGAAATACAGTCAAGGCCCGACGCCATGTGCAGACATGTTTTTTCTCCATGTCAAGAAAAAAGTAACCTCTAACTCGTCATCTCGTTTCTGTACAAGTGACAGCTGCTAGTGATGTCCCGATCACTCGCGGTCGATCCGCGCAACGAAAAACTGGTGCGTTCCGAAGCATAAATATTAAACACAGTTTACAATTTATAAACATTTATACAATCTCGCGCGAATAATTTCATGCATATTATTTAAAATGTATACACAACTGGAATAAATTTGTGCTAGGTTTAGTTTTTAACAGGTTTCTTAGACAAATAAAAGTTTGTTTCTATTACCTACAGTAATTTCGACCCAAAAATAGAAATATTGTAATTTAACTGATTGAATGTGATTGAAACTTGTAATTTAAATATAGGTATACACCACAATATCATAAACTTCACCCACTTAGTGCTGGAACTTTTTCTGTGACTGCTCAAGTGAGGGGCGCCGCATTCGCCGGCCGTCTTCTGGCGGGCGGGGTAGCGGAACTGGCGGGGTAGCGGGCGCCGCGGAATAGCATCGGGCCGCCCCCGGCAGCCTCTTCTGAAAAGCCCGTGGGGTAAAACGCTCAAAAAGCCAGAGCGCTACAACGCGACGCGCGCTTTACCACACGGGGTTTATCAGTGAATAGCGAGTGAGTGTCCCTCTCGCTTTTGGTGAATTAGTTTCTAGTTAAAAATCCGGAGCGCTACAACGCTATAACGCGTAATTTATACTTCTTAAAGATCAATTTTGTTTAACTTACGACCTAAAATACGTGTCAGTTCCCATTTTTTGCTCTGCGCCCTTCGTCGTCAAATTAGGTGTTTTTCGACTTTACTAAAAAACGGAAAAAAGTTAATTGATGAAATTTCAAAAGTTTGGAGCTCTAAAAGAGGAACATTTAGGTATTAAATTGAGAGAAACATCAGTAATAGTTTTTTATTTTATTTTCTTTTAAGGTTTGACTAAGTTCAGGATTTTTATGATCGGCTCAAATGAATCTCAACGATATTAGTAGTTTATGTGACTGCTACATAATGGAGGGCATTAATACTCGAGAGTGGGTTTATGAAACGAGCCGAAGGCGTTTTTCATAATAATATCACTCGAGAGTTTTAATGCCTAATTATGTACAGACTACAGTTACATACACTAGTTTATCTATTTTATTTTTGCTATTAATATGCTGGTTAAACATTAGTTTACTATCATGAATTACCCCTAGGTCCTTACCTTCAGACAGCCTAGTCAATGGCAGGTTTTTTATATCGTAGTTTGATACAAAAGGCCTAAGCTTGGGGGTAAAGAAGCACTTGGAAGCTACACACATATCATAAGCTCTCTTTGATGTGTTCAGGAACCGCATGTTAAACCGGCATTGTGGCTCTGCAGTTGTTTAGCTTGTTCTGTAGTATCAACTTCACGCAGGCGGGCGTCGGCGTTTGAAATTTGAATGTCAGTACCAACTTCACAGACAAACTAGGGGCGGCAAGGACGCGGGCGTCGTCGGCGTTCGAAATTTGAATGTAGAAAAACATAATATGTAGAAAAATTACACATTATGGTCATAATGTGTAATTTTTCAGATAAGAAATGAGTTTTTACCAAGTAGTTTAAGATTATGCTGATCGTAACGTGCGGTTTTTGTACGCAGTAAAGAAGGTTTATGATACGTGTGTAGATAAACAATATTAAACTAGACTAACTCATTGTAAATAGCATTTTTTGGGACCAATAATTGGAAATTAATTTAAAAAAGATTTCCTCAAAGCGTTTATCAGCAATTTTTTCCGAACCTGAGTCTTAAATCCACATGTCTTTCTAACCAGTGCTGTTGAAGCCATTAAATCATCCCACAAAAAATGTCACATAATTAATGATCGCATATAATTGCTACTGCGGTAGCAAATTGTGATAGCAGTAATTAATTTCAGGCTTAAGTATATCATTCCTGTCATCCTCACGACCCGCTTTGTGGTAATTGCTCAAAAACATAATTTTCACATGAATTTCCTATTTACAAAATCTGAGTTGTTTTGTACAATTAACGTGTAGTTACGTAAGGTACAGGATGTAACAAAATGGTGTGATTAGGTCGTCATCATTACTTCTTAGCCTTCCCTCGGAGACTTGGTTTACTGCATTAAATAGTAATAAAATCGTAGATACAGTCAAAGTTATTTAGACAGTCCAGTTATTTAACTACGCTGTTTTGTAACACTCAGTATTTGAGGTAATTTACATAAAAACCTACCAAATTAGGCCTAAATACTTTGGAAGCTAGTGGGTGGCACGGCGCGGCTTATAGCAAACTGTACTGCATGCTCGTGCGTCACAAAACGCAGTTAGTAACATGTCACTCACACACTGCGTTCGGATTTACTGTCGGCCCCATTCGTTTGCCAGCTGTCCTCAATATGATACGGTGCTATCCAATCTTTAGTACTCACTTAAATACTAACCTGGACCACATGATAATGAGATTTCTTCTTCCTAAGTCAGTCGACGTGTTATATATACGTAGAGAAACCGCATTGAGATGAGATTTTCATTCCACAACCACAGTTACTTGACCTCGGAGGATACTTGCGGCAGAAAATCGCAAGCATTCAATAAAGCGAAAAATTACTTATAATTGGATGTGTGTGATGTCGCTGTTTCTGATTTCCACGACACAGGGTAACAATTGTGGGGCCAGAAGCATTGTATGTGCCAGTATATAACTGTTTATTATTTATTGTTTAATTACATGAGTTTTTCTTAGACCACACAATGGTTCCGGTATTTTTCCATCTAGGCTCTAAGAAATGATTACGGAGTTTTATGAGGTTTTGCCTCCAGAAATTCCAGGCTCAAATCCCGGACGTGGTAAACAACTTTTGGTTTGGATACTGTTTTTAAATGTGGTGATTCCTTTATTCCTCAAGTAATGAAGCTGGTGGTTCATTTGGGACTTGACTGCCAAAATATGCGGGTTGTAATCCCCGCAGTGCGGTTCCGTACATACATTGCGCAATCAACGCGGTGGACAACTGCAAACGCTAATTCATCACCCTGTAGGATGTGCCAAATGAACTAACTCATAGGGGAAATCGAGACGTAACTATCATTCGTGTTTAAAAATATAGAGAACATGAATTATTTGGCCTATGTAAAATATAAAACATTTACAGGCACATACGTTGCTTCTGGCCCCACACTGGGATACCCTGTGTCGTGGGAACCAGAAACAGCGACATCACATACACATAAACATCCGAGACCTGGGGATTTTTTACTTTCGAGTTGATCGAAGTGAAAATTAAGGAAGTATTGTAATCGTAAAAAAAATCAAGGTTGAGATTTTGGTGGGGATAGATTCTCTATCGTTAATTTACTCCGAAAAAGTAAAAAAAAAAAATGTGTGTGTGTGTATGCGTTTGTATGTATGTATGTATGGATGGCTGTTTTCCGTTGTCAGCTCTAGAGCCTAAACCACTGAACCGAATTAGATGAAATTTTGTATTGGGGGTTATTTTGTAAATATCTAGAACTTTTTTTTTGTTTTGGATAACTTGATTATTTAAGGTACCTGCCATACAAATGAAACACAATTATTGAGTTTATTCGAAAACGGGACTAACAATTATTTTGCAAACATCTCATCATAGTATCTCTTATTATCATCTATAACATGGCATACTCGGTTATTACTGCAAAACTCTAACAATGTTAGCTCCCATACAATATGCACCCAGCGCCATATATCCCATACATTAGCCGGCGGGCGGAATAAGGTCAAAGTGCGGGGCATGCGGGGCATCATTCTGGACAACTGGAAAATAAACTGGGCAAGCCAACCAGTTTATTTTCCTTTTTTTTATTTTCCTTAATCCCCAGCCGAGGGTCCACAGAGGTCGTCACCTATTAAGTACCTATTAAAACTCGTGCTGTGGACTCAGTTCCAAACAAGTAAGTAATTTATGAACAACAGTATGTAATAAACGGATTATTTCCGAATAAATCAACAGATATATGCATTTTCAAATATCTCATACATCTCCCCGGTGGTTGGTGTACCGAAGGTGTAAACAATAACTGAATTACGAACTTATCTGATAGTGTGATTTCTAATTCCAATGTTCATTGAGCAATTACATATTATTTATTGAAAAAGTATGCTTTATGTGGACCCTTTCTGAATCATTACCTCCTCAATAGGAACTGTCCTTTACCCAGTATCAAATGTTCTAATTACAAATCCTTTTTAATAACTTTAGTTGAGACGTCCCAGGAATCGACCTCAGTGTCTATCTAGACTAAACTTACGTGCATTCCCTCTACTAACTAAAACATCGCCATTTAAGCTTATAAGTAAGGGAAAGCTGCCCGCCCATAAGTAAAACATTAGAAGCGGCAACAAAAAGCCGACTGGGGCACCTCACGTACGCTGCCGACCGTGGGAATCGTCACACTTGGGTGTACACTGGGTCATGATCACGTACAGAGGCGTTCAATTTACGACCGCAGTAGGTGTAGGCCGCACTTGACCGCAGACGGTCTTTATGAAGCACGCGATAAGAAATTCAACTTCTAAAACAATAAACTTCTTGTGTACTAAACAAAACAGGCTCTACATTAGTTTAGAGGTAGATTTGAATGTTTCGCGATTTGCGACCGAGCCCGACCCTTACGCTGACAGCGTCAATTGCGGCAATGCCTGATTTCGGTACTGAAAGTTCAGAAATCACTAACTAAGTAATTAGATAAAGTACTCCTGGAAAGTGCAGAGAACTTCTAATACTCCAAATACAAAATTCATGGGTATAACTGGCCTCTGCCAACTCGTTGTGTGTGTTGTTTTTTTTGTATTTTTTACTTCGAATATGTACACTCATTTCACTAAACTCGTTGAGAAGATGAACATCCTTTTCCTCTACTCACCTAATGCCCAAAGACTTTGACGCTTTGAAGTCAACGACAGAAACATGCTTTCCAGCCGTAAATGCAAACTCAGAATGATGTTAGGCCATTTACACAGAGCGTGTGCTTGCCCCTGCCCTAACTTGATTACAGAGGACGTCAAAGCAAACAAAGATAGCGTCGGGAAAACCTCTTAAATTAATTGAGCCAAGGAAATTGACAATGGCCGTCGCCGGGAAAACTCTTAATGATTAAGGACCGTTTGACGAAGCGGTGGGTAGTGTTATTGACGGAAAGGGTACGTTACTATGCGCGGCTTGCCAATATTGATTGTCGAATGAGAGAAATTTTACGTTATCCTTCTAATTCACATGGACTTACATAGAATCTTATTTCTACTGAAATCGAACTAATATCGAGATAGGTGACAGTTTTCATACATGTTAACAGTCAATTTGTAATTACGGCGTCGGTTTTACTGTGGTTTTCTATTAGCGACTAAAAATAATAATAATGTGCATGACATTACAAAATAAAATACAAATGCATTTACACTTAAAATTGAGTTCAGTCTTCAGAGCACACTTCGAAATAGGGCTTACGCTGTACCTCATTGCATTTGTAACCTTGAGGGTTTGGTATAGAAAGGAATGAAAATAGATAGTTACACAGGTTTAATAAAATAGAATAGGATAGAAGGGTCGTGGGCTTACAGAACTCATTGGTATTGATTTGTTACATTTTGACTACACGAGCACTCCCCTGGTCTTCGGATGTTCAATAGGTCAGTAGGCAGTATGGGCAGGTTATAAGCAGGAACCAGGCAGGATGTAGGAAGGTCGGATGGTAGTCTTGGATGTTGTGAAGTGCGGAGCCGGTAGGTAGGAACGTCGGTGTAGATCCGAGAGGTAGGAAAATGGATTTCGGAGCCGGTAGTAAGATCTCGAATATGGGATGAATGAAATTGCATAGCAAACGTAGTAAAAATATTAGAGAAATGAAGCTGATGAATGATGAATTACAGCCACATATTACATACAAACTATGTATAGATATACTCAAGTGAATAAGTACTGCATTTTACAAAAAGAGTAAAATAACTTACACATTAAATACTTTTCTGATTGTTGAAGTGGTTTTCTTAGGATTGTTTGTGATAAAGACGTAATAATTCGTATGCTTCCAGTAAGAATTGCTCTAAAGACCGAGCTCAACTATAACTATAAATGCACTGTAGTTGTTTTTGTGTAGAAATCTAAAGGCGACAAAAGTAACTAACGTAATAATCACACATCACTGAATTGGCCCCGCTAATGGGCGTAACGTCAAATCGTGTGAACTCATATTTTATCAAATAAACGACCAAATGCGAGTTGGACTAGCGGAGCGAGGATTCCCCACAAATCGAATTTTTTGTAGATTAACTACAATTTTACGGTTTTCAGATTTTTACTTTTCTTGTGCTTTGTGTCAAATTTTATGATTCTAGTTCAACAGGAAGTATCCTATAGATTTTGATTCCCTTGCTAGGATCGAGCAAATTCAGCATAATTGTAGCATAAACGGCGGTATCTTTTGATTGCCTTGACTTATTATATCTTCGATTTTTCACAACTTTAAGATGTTACAAATATGAGTAATTTATATTATCTTCAATTTTTGAGGAAAACAGATGGAAAAACAGACAGACAGGCAGACAGACAGAAATATGTCGCTGATATTCCCCTTTATTTGTACTGTTAGACCTTGCTTCATACCAAATTTTATGATTCTTGGTCAACAGGAAGTGCACTAAAGGTTTTTATTCCCTTGCAAATTTCAAGCAATTTCGGCAAGACTGTGACAAATTTGGCGGTATTTTTTGATTGTCATGGCTTATATATCAAATACAAAAAAGGAGACCTATGGGATACACTCCTATCAGTCAAAGTCACAGGTTTGAAGTAACGAGAACAGCTACATAAAGAAGAGGTCCGGTTGCTGCGTTGGCTGTGGATAATTGGTCCGTAAAAAGGAGATATACGCTGCAGGTTGCTACGCTTGGGGACCACTGGTCCAACAGCTTATGATCGGACAACTTTTTTGAACTGCTGAGTTTGTTTGCTTGACATTCATCTTGTATTTTATTATGTGGATCGCCCACAGATATCTGTGGGATCGCCTGATAGCCACACTTCGCTTAAATATTCAATAAATGTATTGAAGATGGAGCTTTCCCAAACCTCATGAAACATAGTAAACTCTGTTCAAGTCGGGAGACGAAGGTGATCCTTCAAATTTCGGACCAATATCTGTACTTCCAGGACTAAGTTAAATATCCAAATTCTCTCACAGTTCAACCGTACAAAACAACTCGACGCCAAACAATGCAGTTTCACTAGAGATAAATCGACTACGGATGCAGGAATTACCCCTATATCTCATATTTTCTCTGCGTGGGAGACGGACACGGGATGCTATCGGCCTTTTTTGCGATCTGTCAAAGGCATTTGATTGTAACATTGTATGGTTCTAATGAAATTAAATCAGTACGGAGTTACAAATGGAGCGTTTGATCTACTATGATCAAATTTAAGTAAGCAATAGAATTCAAAGAACAAAAATCAACGGCGTTAAATCTAATGGACTCTGTGTAAAAATCGGCGTTCCACAAGGTTCCATATTAGGCATTTTCTTATTTCTACTATATATTAACGATCTGACTATAATGGTGGAGAAATTGAATAATAATACCTTGGACACTATTTTACACACATTGATCTAGCCCCAAACTAGGATTCCCTGTATCTTGGGTACTAGACAACGATACACATACTTATATAGATAAATATTATAATTATATAGATAAACAACCATGACTAGGGTACAAACATCCGTTCTCATCAAACAAATATTAGCCCCCACCGGGACTCGAACCCGGGACCCTTGGGTTCGTAGGCAGGGTCACTGCTGACTCGGCCATTCGGGTCGTCGACATTCGAATGACAAAGAGTTGTTTGCTGATGATACTTCACTGGTCCTGGCCCCCACTCCGTCACAGGTATGCGGAAATATCTTATTACATACTATGTCTATGTATGTCATTTCTAACATGTACAAATCTAGTATATAAGCTAGGTTCTTAATCAAAAAGACTGACATTAACTGAGCATGCAGTTACAAGGTTTTCATTACATCTCCAGTCAGTCGCCACACTGTAGGCCAAGTGGTGACCCCGACAGTGAACATCGACCAAAAAGAAATTAAAGAAGCTGGATTCGCCTTCAAAAACAATTTCCGCAATGGAGACTCCGGCACCAAGAAGACTGCATCATCAAGTTTCCGAGACTTCAGCGAAATAGTTCCTGCTTTGGGTCGCATATCCCAAGCCCACGAAGCAGCACTGGAAAATAATCAGTACGCCAGCAACCTCATAACCTCAACTGTAGAGTGCAGGTGAGCGAGTTATGAAAACAGCCGACCACATATGATCCAGAATTGCGGTGACAAGCCAAGAAGAGAGAAGAGTCAAAAAACAGAATACTACGTCACAACGTCCAGTCATATCAAGCATCGGTCTTAAAACCTCACTGCCATGACAGAGTAACGTGACTAGCGCATGGAGAGGCCTATTCATGAAGGCTGGCCTTACTCCCCAGTTGATGATAAGAGCGATATTGTAAGAATTTTTGAAGTATTTTTAGACTATTTTTTGTCCGTATATGTTCACCCAAACAACCGTTTATTGCCTGTTTATGCTTCTTTGCCTGATTTGAGTCATGTAGGCTCCATTGAGCTTTCAAGCGGCCTAGTCCTTAAGTACCTCAAGGGCATTGACACGAACAAGGGTGCAGGGCACGACAAAATACCACCCATTTTTAAAAGACAGTGTGCCGATCAGCTAGCTGCCCCATTATGTACACTGTTCCGCAGATCACTCAACGAACAGTGCTTTCCTACTCACTGGAAAAAGGCTTTTATTGTACCCATTCACAAGGGTGGTCCTAAAAACAAGACAGAACAATACCGCCCGGTATCAGTGCTGCCAGTTAACGGTAAACTCCTTGAGCTTATAGTCCATGATCAGGTGTACCCTATCATCTCTCGTAGTATTCCGCCAACTCAGCACGGTTTCATGAGGAAACGTTCGACCACTTCCAATCTGGTGGAATTCGTAGGATCTGTTGCAGGTTTAATGGACAAAGGCCATCAGGTCGACGCCGTGTACACCGACTATTCCAAATGTTTTGATCGGCTCAGGCATGACATTATACTATTTAAACTGGAGCAAATCAGTGTACATGGCGATCTACTCAGATGGTTTGAGTCTTACCTCCGTAATCGAAGCCAAGCTGTCCGAATTGGGCCTTACCACTCGCGCTTTGCTCCCATTCCTTCCGGCATTCCACAGGGTTCTCATCTGGGGCCACTGCTATTCAATGTCTGTTTGTGTGACATATCCTCGTGCTTCAGATTTGCTAGTTATTTAATGTATGCTGATGACACAAAGATTTTTTTTCCGATATCTGACTTATGTGATTGTCACAGGCCGTCTCAATAGTTTGGACCTGAATCCTAAAAAATGCCAATCGATCACGTTCTCCAGGAAGTGTTCTAACTTGGACCACCAATATATATTAAATAACCACCCCATCGAACGAGTCACCGAGGTTAGGGATCTCGGAGTCATATTAGATTCAAAACTTACATTCGTATCTCATTATGACAATATCATCTCGAGAGCGTATAAGATGCTTGGGTTTGTTAATCGTGTGTCGAAACCGCTACGTTCCCCACATGCTCTTAAGGTCCTCTATTTCGCCTACGTTCGCAGCATACTCGAATACTCTTCACCCGTTTGGTCACCACATCACGTGGATTGAGTCTATTCAGAGGAGATTCATGAGGCATTATCAGTCAAAATTGTTTGGTTCACACGCGGGGTACAGGGACGGCCTAACACAACACTCCATGATGTCACTGGAGGGCAGGGGAATGCTGGCGGATCAGAAACTACTATACGATGTGATCAACAACAGGCTGGACAGCTCTTCGCTGGTGAGCTCGGTGCTGCTGAGGGTCGCACCTGCGCGCTCGCGCCGGCACGTCCCGGCGGTGCTTGGACACGCGCACACACGCACCAATTATGCAATTATGCTTTGCATTCGGCACTGAATAGGAGCATATACATATATGAGAAATACTTTGCGGATGTCGATATCTTTTGATACCGGTATAGAGGTACTGCTCAATTTAGATACCGGTATAGAGGTACTGCTCAATTTATATAATAAGACGAAGTGCAAGTTTATTCTATGTAACTTTCCTTATTGTTCTAATTTATCGGGGAAACAAAATAAAAGTGTACATAGAATGAACATGCATCTATACAATATAACGTGTCATCATAGTGATGCTATTTTATATTTCGACATGAATAATTTTATTCATAACTTTACTTTGACTCAGGATACTATGTACCTGTCTCATAAAACAAAAAAACGAGTAGCTACATTGTTAGCGTATAATATATGCGACACAGTTGTAAATACTATAACGCAGTCGCCTTGAGTTTTAGTTAGTATTAGTACTAATAGTAGTGTTTTAAACTAGTTCGACAAAAGAGGACCCCTCAAAACATAAGAAAATTTTACAAAATAAGCAGGGGTTTTCTGGCAATCAAATGAAAAATACTAGGACAAAGGGTAAGCCCCACTTAAATATTTCCCATCAAAACATGCAGGGGCTACGTGGCAAAGAACTTGTATTAGAATTATTTCTTAATCATTCAGACACCGATGTTATTTGTATTACAGAACACTGGTTAAAGAAAAATATGATGTCTTTTAACATAAATAATTACAAAATTGTCAGTTGTTACAATAGAAAGACTGCCGATAGAGGTGGTTCTTTAATCTTAGTAAAAAATAATATTAAGGAGAAACAACGGAAAGATATTCTTGCACTTACTGTAGGAAGACAAATAGAGATATCCTGTGTTGAGTTGGATAGCCATATTATTGTTTGTGTCTACAGACCTCCGAGAGATGAAAACGGCCATGGCAATTTTGAAATGTTCGAGAAAATTATGGAGGATGCCCTCATTATACTTTGTAATAACAGAAAAAAGTTAATTATTTGTGGCGATTTTAATGTAGATTTGCTTGTAGATACAACATTGAAACAACGATTAATAACTCTGTTCAAATCATTTAATTTATGTCATATATTTCTAGAGCCGACTAGAATTACACTTACCAGCCAAACTTGCTTAGATAACGTATTTTGTGACTGTGCATTCACAAGTAAAAATGTAATTAACTGCTTACCCTCCGATCACAGTGGTCAAACAGTTTCATTCCCAATTGCCAGTAAAAATAGGACTGATCCATCATTTTATAGGCCTATTACATCCCATAGACTAGAGACGTATATGAAAAAGTTAGATATAAATTTGCCAGTACCGGATTTTGATGAACAGAACCCAAACAAAATCTAATCGGACTTCTTCAGCATTATTCAGACAGAATTCAATAAAGTTTTTAAATTAAAGAAAGTCAGTGACTACAACGGTAAATCTAAATTTAATGACTGGGCAACGTTTGGAATCCGTAAAAGTAGAGTTATCTTATATGACCTTTATGAACAAAAAACCTATAACTTTGATCGAAAATTTCATGACTATGTTAAAAAATATTCCAAAACTTTCAAGTTGGTTTGTAGAACTGCAAAAACTTTACACATTAATAGAAAAATTCAAAATTCAAATAATAGAATGAAAACAGTTTGGCAAATAATAAACCGCGAAACTGGCAAAGTTATACCAAGGGACAATGATTTCTGCCTAAAGATAGGTGATGATGTTGTTAAATCCAGCGCTGATGTTGCTCGAGCTTTTGAAACATTCTTCACCAATTTACCCTTACTCACAACAGACCGTCTAAATTCATCTCCATATGAAGCAGAGACTTTATTAAAAAATAACACTAGCGCCAGTAATGTATATTTAAAATTTCATCATGTATATCCCCAGGACATTGTCAAAACGTTTAAATTACTTAATTTAAAAAATACGGAAGACCTGTGGGGTATATCAGTCAAAGTCATTGGTTCAGTAATTCTAGTTATAGCCCCACACTTAGCTTATTTATTCAATAAATGTGTTGACTATGGGGCTTTCCCAGACCTCATGAAACACAGTAAACTGATACCTCTGTTCAAGTCGGGAGATAAGGGTGATCCTTCAAATTTCAGACCAATATCTGTTCTTCCAACACTAAGTAAAATATTTGAAAAGATTATACTCAATCAAATGCTCTCACACTTCAACCGTACAAAACAACTCCATGCCAAACAATACGGTTTCACTAGGGGTAAATCGACTACGGATGCAGGTATTACCCTTATATCTCATATTTATTCTGCATGGGAGGCCGCACAGGATGCTATCGGAGTTTTTTGCGACCTGTCGAAGGCGTTTGATTGTGTTGATCATAATACGCTAATAATTAAATTAAATCATTACGGAGTTAGAAATAAAGCGTTGGATCTACTAAAATCATACCTAAGCAATAGAATTCAAAAGGCAGAAGTTAACGGCGTAAAATCTGATGGATCGGGTGTTAAAATGGGCGTTCCACAAGGTTCCATATTAGGCCCTTTCTTATTCCTGGTATATATTAATGATCTGCCTTTCATGGTGGAGAAATTAACTGACATAGTGTTGTTTGCTGATGATACTTCACTGGTCTTCAAAATTGAAAGACAAAAAGGAGAATTTGATGATGTTAATGGTGTATTGTCTTTAACCTTGAATTGGTTCACAGTTAATAATTTATTGTTAAACGCTGGTAAAACCAAGTGTATCAAATTCTCACTTCCAAATGTCAGGCAAGTTGAGACCAGTTTGGTGTTAGACAACAGCACGTTAGAATTAGTAAATGATACGAAGTTTCTTGGAATAACCATTGATAGCAAATTGCAGTGGGGACCCCACATAGATAAATTGGCTGGTAAATTAAGTTCTGCTGCTTACGCTGTTAGGAACATCAGACAAAGCACAGATGTGGCTACATCTAGGCTAGTATATTTTAGTTACTTTCATAGTGTGATGTCCTATGGTATCTTGTTGTGGGGGAAAGCAGCGGATATTCAAACTATTTTTATTTTACAGAAAAGAGCTATTCGAGCAATTTATAATTTAAAACGAACAGACTCCTTAAGAGAGCTTTTTAAAGAAATTGACATACTAACAGTAGCTAGTCAATTTATTTTCGAAAATATAATGTATTTACGCAAGAACCTTACAACATTTTCCAAACTTAGCGATAGCTGTAATGTTTACCTAAGAAATAATCACATGCGCCCCGTTTTAGACTCGCGAAGGTTAGCAATTCTTTCAAGGGTCAGTGCATTCTCTACTATAATAAGATACCTCTGGAGATTTTGAAATTGCCATTTGAGCAATTTAAAAAGCATGTTAAAGCGACTTTGTCGAAAAAGGGATATTACAATGTTCAAGATTACTTAAATGACAGGACTGTATGGGGTTAATCTGGCTCAACACAGACCTTGCTGTTAATAATTTTGTAATTATTTATTCCAGCTTATTAAATAAAAATAAATCATAATTGTATTAGTTAAGCACAACCTATTTTTAAAAGAGATCTAAAAATAAATCTGTGGGAGTTTCTACGCCCTCCTTCTCCCACAGTGGTCCAATGTAGAGAAGAGGCAAAAAATGACGTTTGCTAAGAATATGTAAATATCTACAGTAATAAAGTACTTTTGAGTTTGAGTTTGAGTTTTGCCTAAGCCGTATTCAATTTATATCCAGGATTTGTACAGAAATCGGTCAGATTATACACAACGATCAACATTGATATCCGGGGAACTATTTATTTATCACACTCACGCAAACACACACACACACACACAAACACACTCGCACACATAAATATCAATTAATTTAAATTTAATGCCAACTTAATTGAATTTAATGTTATGTTATTGTAATTATTAGTTATTATTGTATTCCATAATTATCAATTGTATAAGGTTACTTTTCCTCCTACCAACTTTCTTATCGGTTTGTTTCGTAACTGGCATTTCGTATTTATATTAATTATTTTTTGTATTTGTATTTATATGCTGTGAAATAACTAATAATAATAAATAAATAAATAAGAATCTGCAGCAATGCCCACAGCACCTAAATAGAAGATGGAATACCACAATATCAAGCAATCAACCAATGGAATACCACAATATCAAGCAATCAATGATAAAAGAACGAGATTTGTTGCCACAACGCCACCGAACTATTGAAGAAGAATATCTATCTCACCGTAAGATAGTCAAAACCGTGAGTTGATAAACAGGGTTTAGAATTTACGTTTCTTTTGTTCTTACATATCAACCTAACACGCTACTGCAGTGCCCTGGTATTTCGTTTGCAATTCAAGTTTGAAGCAGTATAATATTTAACAGTTATAACCGTTACTTTATCAACTAATGCGTCATATAGTAAGCAGTACGTTACAGTTTACTATCTGTCGATAGTTGACCAACTAGTGAGAGAAAAACGTTAGTTTATTAACTAACGGTTTTGACAATCTTACGGTGACATCTACATTGCCACGGAATACAAGGTTAATAAATAAAATAAAAAAGTAAATAAAATAAAATTGTTTAATTCAGAAATCGTGTTCCATACACAATGAAATACATACAAAAACAGAACTAGACTACAATCAAAATCAAATGTGTTAGTACCAATAAGATCTTACTTTTATGTTAGTATTTAGATGGGTAGGAGAGGTTATTTTATTTTATTTTTCAATATGGCCCTCTGGTCCCGGGCGCTTACCAAATACCTAGTGTCTGATAAGCACCCGAATCCAGTGACCCACAATAGGACAGTCGTAGCTGTCTGCTATCATCCTCAGAATACTGTAGGTGCTAGTCCGAGTCCTGCAGAGCAATGAGGCAGTTTTCTTGCGTATGATGGCATGGAAGCCATCACAGCATGCCTCTGCAAACATACCTGACGCACTACAGCAGCGGGGCAACCCCAACAGCATCCTAAATATATTATTATACAGCACACGCAGAGCGTTGTACGGTTTTTGTGTATAATTTGTCCACAGGTTGGTCGTATAAAAAGCTTGGCAGTATGCCTTAAAGAGGGTAATCTTAACCTGTTTTGAGCAGCGAGCAAACCTGCGAGACAACATGTTACCTCTTACCGACAACGCCCTGCGCTCCCTCTCTTTATCATTATTATCATTGAGGTCCTCCGTTAGAACATGGCCCAAATATTTAAACAATCTAACTCGTGTTAGGGTTGCACCATTCAATGAGACAGCAGGAACATTACGATGACCTTTTTTTCCCGATGTAAATACCATGTATTCGCTCTTTTTAACATTGTATATTAAACCATGATCGTTTGCGTATTTCTCATAAATCCGTAACAGTTTCCTCAGGCCACTGATAGAGGGGCTCAGCAGGCACATGTCATCGGCGTAGCTGATGTTATTTACACACACATTTTGAACATGGCAACCTACGTGTACACTGCTGAGCTCCTCAATCAGCGCGTTCACATATAAGTTGAATAATTTAGCGACGTCAGCCCCCCCTGTCGCACACCGCACTCCAGCCGATATGCGTCTGAGAGTGAACCACCCCACCTTATAAAATTTATTTGGTTGCTGTACCAATACTCAAAAACAGTCAGTAATTCTTGCGGCATCTTTGTATGTTTAAGCGTCTTCCAGAGGAGTCCGTATGATACTAAATCAAAAGCTTTTGAAAGATCAAGAAAACAGGCATATACTGGCGTTTTTCTGTCTACATAATACCTGATTGTGTGCTTCAGACTCAGTATCGCAGCTTCAGTGGATAGTCATGGTCGGAAGCCGAACTGTGCGTCATGCAGTTATAGGTAGTTATCTAACTGGTCATTTAGCAAACTGTCCAGTACCTTAGCACTGACCGTAGCCAATGATATTGGTCTGTAGTTGCATTTATCTGCAATATCACCTGTTCTGTTCTTGACTATTGGTACAACAGTGGTTTTTATTAAGTCTACAGGGAGATAGGAGTGCACCACACAAAGAGAGAAAAACAAAGACAACACTCGGGGCAGGTGCACGCCAGCATGTTGCAGGTGCTCAATGCTGAGACTGTTATGTCCCGGTGACTTGCCTCTTTTCATGTTTTTAATTCCTGTGGTTAAGTCCTTTGCTGAAAAACAAGTCGGGCTACCATTAACGATCTCAGCATTGTTCACCAACTGCTCCGGTTTTGCTCCAAGCGGCGATACCACTCGAAAATGTTCCCTGAACACGTTTGCTATCGCAGTTGAATCGCTCACGCCATCAATGCTCACGGGAAGGCCAGGCCTCAGGTTTAGCTTGTTCGTAGCTTTCCAAAATTTACTAAAGTTATCAAAAGATCGATGACTGGACATAATATCCATTTTTATTTGATCCTGACACTTCAAACGCCATTTTAGTTTTCTCTTAAAAACCTTTCGGTTTTAACTCATTTCGTTGAAGATCGATCCTGATTCGGGCTTGCCATGTAAGCACCACAATCCGAACCTAAGTCTGGCCTCCCCATGGGCATCCCTAACGTGTTTATTCCATCCCTCGATGCGGACACCCTTTTTGAGGTTAATATTGTTACGATTATTAGTTTTCACTGCGGCATCACACATGATACCCACAATGTCATGGTACATTTTATCTAATAAGAGTTTGTGATTATCATTTTGGCAAAGCTTATCAGAACAAAACGAAAATTCCTGGGGAAAATCAATGTCACGAAGTTTAGCATTACATATATTATGATATTCACGGATTTGGTCCAACTGCCGATCACCCCATATAACGCCGTTATATTCTAAAGCAGTTGGTGCCACCTTTGGCCTCAATAAATTTAAGTTACATATTATATCTACAGGAAGATGATCAGACCAATAAACATCGTACCTAATAGTTACATTAGTTATTGAGTACCATGCTGAATTCATTACCAAGCAATGATCTAACCATCTCTTACTTCCATTCAAGTCACTTATAAAGGTGTAATGATCAGAGTCCATACCCAGCTTTTCGATATCCGCACAAAGTAGCTGTTGGTCGGAACAGAAATCCATCATCTCCCTGTAAAATAGTTAATGGGGTGGGCGTTGATATCCCCCATCACGTCCACGGCTTCCGCGTCACAGTTCTCTATTAAGGCACTTATTTCACCCATACGAACTGAGAACTCCGGCAAGTTCTTAACACTGTCCGTAGGCGTATATACGCTTATGACTAAAATATATCGATCACTGAGAGCCACCTTTATGGCACAAATACGCGCACTGTTACACTCAACCACCGATACTGATCGAAATATACTTTTTCGCCATAAGATAGCCACTCCGCCATACGGTCTGCCTTGTAGAAGAACAGCAGACATGTCCACCGCTGACTTTCCCCAGTATTCAAAGTCGCTGTGTATAGATCCCAGGAAATCTATGTCTTGTGGAAGCAGCCAATGTTCCTGTAATGCTATTAAGTCTGATTTCTCACATAATTCGCGTACACACTGTACAGAACTCTTCTCTGCTTGACAATTAAAAGTGGTGAACTTGACTTCAAGTATGTTTGTTGTGTCTGTCATTTTATTACAGTATTGATTTCATTTATGTTGTCCACTTTTTGTTTATTACACTTGGCTTGCAGTGCCTCATATGTCAAGAAACGTCTAAAAGATATATCTTCCGGCCACAGGTCATCGTTTAGGTAAAGTGACAGCTTATGCTTAGAAACAAAAACTTTATAGGCTTTATAAGTCCGTTTTTTCTTCATGTTAATCTTTTTATCGCGACAGTTTCCTGGGTTCTGTCCTGGATGTACTTAATGATACCCTGTTCTGTAGTATGTTTATTTAGATTTGATATAAACAATGGTATCTTTGTGGCTGCAGCTCTGAAATCACTTTTAGGATCGACTTTTGCTTTTCCTGATTTGACATTTAGACGATTACTTTGCCTGTGGCGCTGTACAATTGTCCAGTTCTCGTCAGGAATATCTTTTTTCCAGGATCCGTCACGTTTGAGGACTTCTGCCATACTGGGTCGCAAAATAATCGGCAGTTGCGCTGCATCAGAAGATAATTTTCTATCGCAAATAGCTGAGCTAGTATTCGTGATAGACCTAAGCTCTTCTTTCTTCTTAGAGAAGCAATCTTCACTGTATGCAGCAGAGGATGTCGAAGCGCACCGCCCCTCACTGCCTGATATAGCTTCACAACCGTGTGAGATGGACTTACCAGTCCTGCTATCGGTTAAGATCGATGATGACTAAATATATTCCTGACCAAGCTCGGATGAATCGTGATTTCTAGTGTATGAAAATTGGCTGACTACTAATCTGCGAAGCATACCACGAAACTGCTGAACTCGTTAACAACTCGTCAACTAAGGTTTTAAAATTCGTGGTTCTTATAATCTCCCCCATCCTGAGTCAGATAATTAATATATGCATGGAACACGGCATGTTTCCAAATTAACTTAAGATCTCAAAATTAAAACCTCTATTTTAAAAGGAAGATAAACGGAATATGATTTTCTATCGGCCTATTGCATTGATACCCATTTTTGCCTAAATATTTGAAAAGGTGATGTACAGAAATATTTATGGATACTTTGAAAATCAGAATCTATTCGCACCAGAACAAAAAGGGTTCCGGAAATATGGCTGTTTATGATTTTCTTAATAAAATTATTGCTAACGTAGACATTAGAAATCCTGTAGTAACGATATTCATGGACATAAGTAAGGAATTTGACTTTGTAAGTCATGATATCCTCATAAGTAAATTTTTAAATTATGGAATAAGGGGTAACGCAATAGAACTAATTAAATCATACCTAAATACGAGACAACAAATGAGACAGATAAATAAGATTTGCACTAAAACAAAACTGGAAAAAACATACATATCAAAAGCTAAAGAGATAGAGCGTGGAGTACAACAAGGTAGTGTAATGGGTCCATTGCTCTTCTAAGCATACATCAACGACTTACCAAATATTATAAACCACCCTATGGTGTTATTTGCAGACGACAGTACGGTCATTATACCATGTGCAGATCCAAATGAATTTGAATAAGAAATTATTAACACTTTAATTAAAATAATTAATTGGCTCAATCAGAATAATCTAGTTGTTAACATTAACAAAACAAAAATAATGAGTTTTTAAAATAATAATAATACAATAAAAAAAAATAAACATCACATATTCAGGTGAAACTATTGAACAAACTAAGGTAAAATTTTTTTGGGAATTCATATTGACTATAATCTTAAGTGGAAAACACAGGTGGAAACAGTTTGCAAAAAACTATATACAAACGTATATAGTAAGTTTTTGATAACTTGTATAGGGCATATGCAAACGCATATGCCCTATACAAGTTATCAAAAACTGTAGGGGAGGAAGCGGTACTAACGGCATACAATGGTTATGTGGACTCGACACTAAGATTTGGCATCATCTTTTGGAGTAAAGCAGTAGACAAAGGTTCTGTTTTAAATGCACAAAAAAGATGTGTCAGGGCCATATGTGGTCTTGGTCGGAGGGATAGTGCTAAGCAACAATTTAAGAGGCTCAATATACTAACAGTCCCATCCTTATATATCCTCAAGTATATATCAGCAATGTTTGTAAAATCAAACACACATCTGTTCACTAAATATCATAGACATCCCAACAAAATTTGTATGCCCAAACACCAAACAGCTTTATTTAAAAATTGTATTTTTGGCATGGCACCCAAAATCTTTAATAACTTATCGGATGGAATTCTTAACATAGATAATATTTCAATTTAAAAGAGAACTTCGAAAGCTATTGATTGATAAAATATACTACTCCATATCTGCATACCTATTGGATAAAAACCTGTTACTTAAGGAGCTAAAGTTGATTCTGGGCACGCAATTAAAACAATGACGTTTAACTTTTGTTATCTGACTTCAAAAACTTTGACATAAATGTTTGTGACAAAATTATGTATCCATAAATGTGTAATATATTTTTATGCCTCATGGTTAAACATAGAGAGACATAATATTATAATAACACCTAAATGTATACCAACATACCTATGTTCCACAAATAAATGATTTGATTGTTTGATTGATTGATTGACTGATTGATTGATTGATTGATTGATTGATTGATTGATTGATTGATTGATTGATTGTAAAAAAAAGATTGGGCTCACGGTATTTATATCGAATTTGTATAACGTCAATAAGATTTTTTTTTTATGTTTTATATTTTTGGAGTCAAATGTTTGAATTTTTATAAACTATAGCGGCCCTCACGTCCGTCACAGATAAAAGGAAATATCTCATCACGTATTATATCTATTTACGTCTTTACTAA
This sequence comes from Argyresthia goedartella, assembly GCA_949825045.1. Classification (NCBI taxonomy): domain Eukaryota; kingdom Metazoa; phylum Arthropoda; class Insecta; order Lepidoptera; family Argyresthiidae; genus Argyresthia; species Argyresthia goedartella. Next base: position 17,215,168 of record OX463823.1, read on the forward strand.
CATGTAACAACCTGGTACATACACTAGACTATATACATATGTTCCCAATCAAATAGACAGGCATTGACTGAGCATGCAGCCTTTTGTTACGTTTCTCGTCGGTTGCCATTCTGTCGGCAAATTCTTCTTCTTCTTCGTGTGAAAACTTGTAAGGAGGATCAAAGTAGATCGTTGCAGAATTCATAAAACATAAAACATAAACATAAACATTTATATACAGGCACATACATTGCTTCTGGCCCCACACTAGGATACCCTGTGTCGTGGTAACCAGAAACAGCGACGTCACACACATATAAACATCCAAGACCTGGGGATTGTTTTTTTTTTTTTTTTTTTCCATTACCCCCAGCCGGGGATCGAACCCGGGACCTCTCGCATGGTAGGCAGAGCCACAACCGCTGCGCCACAGAGGCCGTCAAGCCAATTCAGCCACCGCGATGGCTTTGTCATTAGCCTGCATAAGGTCGGCGAGTGCCCAGGAAGTTGGACACAGCGGGCACGAAAGTAGGTGGCTGGAAGTTTGAGGGGCACCGCAAGGGCAGCTTGTGCTTGCATCTTCAGGCAGTCTTTGGTGCGCCCGACGCGTGCTCTCAGCCGGTTCAAGGTTTTCCTCAGCTGCTAACCCAGGTTTTGGCCCAGAGGGAGTTGTTCCTCAGGTTTTCCCCAATCAGAGCTTATGTGGCTTTGTGTGGAATGCTCCCAAAGCCTAAGCCTTGCGCTGAGTAGCAAAGAGCCAAGGCAGTGGTTCTCAGTGTCGCAATAGGTTGTTCCTCGCGAAAACCTTGAGCTTGCTCTTTTAGCAGTGACCTTTGAGCGATAGAATGCGATCAAGCGTTACTCCCAGATACACTGGGGTGAAAGTATGTTCCAGCTTGTTGCCCTGACAAGTGATATTCAGCTTCTCTGTTGCCTTGCGGTTGCTGAGGTGGAATGCGCAGACCTGGATTTTTGCTGGGTTTGGTTGCAGGTGGTTTGTCCTATAGTACACCGAGAGACTTTCGAGGGCACGAGTTAGATCGGCTTCCATGGTTTTAAATTTCTTAGCTTGGGCTGCCAGTGCCAGATCATCCGCGAAGAGGAAACGTCGCAAGTTTTCGAAGATTGGCTGGTTATTGGTGTAGATGTTGAATAACAACGGAGACAGCACACTTCCCTGCGGCAGCCCATTTTTTTGGTCGCAACATCTGCTTCTTTTTCCTTGGAAGGAGACAATAAACCTGCACTATTAGGGATAGTCCCTCAATTTTCACTTTTAAGAAAAGATTGAAAGCGTATTTCCTTTCTCTTCCGTAATCGGTATCATATTTATGTAAGTATATGTATGATATTTTGTAGTTTATATATGTGCATGCTATCTAGTGTATTTTATATAGTTGAGATATATATATTTTTATTAGGTATATTTTATTTATATTTTAAAAGTAATTTTCGTACGTATGTATACAGTTTTATTGCGCACTAGGACTGTCCTTTTTCATAAACACTCCTGTCTTGCCTAGGTTTGCTGGAAGAAATCTCTTTTTAGAGATAAGCTCGCCTTTTCCTATAAAATTTATTGTAACTGTCTGTTTATCTATGTTTTCTGTGCAATAAAGAATATGAATATGAATATGAACCTTCTGTTCCGCAGCATCGAAGCCACCATTTGAGTAAGATGGTAGTCCCCGGACAGGTCAAATAGTTTTAGGATGAGCATACGGTGGTTGACTGTGTCGTATGCAGCTGAGAGGTCTGCAAGAACCACGCCCGTAGCCAAATAAGCTTCGAAGCCGTTCTCAATATGTTGCGTGAGGTTCAGAACTTGGCTTGTACACGACTTACCAGCTCTAAAACCAGCCTGTTCAGGGATCAGCTTTTGGTCGACTGACGGTGCTATGCGCTGGAGGATCAGTCTTTCGAACAGCTTGTATAGTGTGCACAACAGCGCTTTCAGGCGGTCACTTTTGGCTTCGTCGGGATCCTTGCCGGGTTTAAGGAGAGCAACAACCTTTGTCTTTCTCCACTCAGCCGGTATACCATGATTGAGCGAACACTGATTAAAGAGTCCGAAGAGACCAAGTCCTTGCAACTGGGCAAAAGCGTTTGATTTGCTCCCCTCAGATGTCGTCCTATGCCTGGGGCTTTCCCTTCCTTTGGGAACAGGTTCAGTTCTGACAGGTTGAAAGGGATGAAGACAAGACCGTCCTTAACTGAACGTTGGCTTGACAGTTTGGGTAGTGGGACCCGTCCCGCCGTTTGTCCATTCTTGAGGAGCTGGGCTGCTATTTGGTCTGCTGACACTTTTCAATGGGCGTTGATGATCTTGGGGTCGCAGTTTAGCTTTCTGATGAAAGTCCAGGCTTTTTTGCTGTTATGCTTCATATCCATTCCTTGCTCTCAGCCAGTGCTTCCATGAGATACGCTCCTTCTGCTATCGTCTCTTCCGCGAACGGGTTCTGGTCGAATAGCAGTTTGTAGGACTCCATGAGCGTTTTTAGGTCAGGGGTTAGTCCTGGGACGTGGCTGGTTCTACATCCTCTGGGGGGGATATGTTGGCGAGAAGCTGTCTTCACTGCGCGGATGAAAAGGTGGCAGTTATCCAATGAGGGTATGAACAAACACACTCAGCGTTTTATCGAGGCTCAAGGTGGACCCCTCCCAATTCGCCTTCTGGAAGTTAAATCTTCGTCTGAACGGAACGGTACGGGAACGAATGGCTGAGGTAACCAGGCACAGCAGAGGTCGGTGTTGGGTGCGTGGGAAGGGATCACCCATTCTCTTGGTACACTCTTGGCTGATGCTAGCGCTAGCGAATATGAGGTCTGGGAAGTATCCTCTGCGCCAGCGACCGCTGTTAAAACTGGAGGGGAGCTTTAGGTCATTAATTAAGTCCAGTTTGGATCCGTCCGCTCATTCTATAACCCTGATTCCATCTTCGTTTGTGTCCGAGTAGCCCCAAGTCTCGCTGCGGCTGTTAAAGTCAGCGAGGATGAAGTTTACGCTGCTCCTCGGTATTCTGGCGAGACTTAAACCATCAAATGGTGTGTGTGGTGGCTTATAGACTGATGTTACTGAGCAGCTGGATTGTCTTACCGTGATGACTTTCATTCCTTGGCAAATGTACCAAATTCTCCCTTCCGAATCTAAACGTGTTGAGACTAGTTTATTGTTAGACAGCAACACGTTAGAATTAGTAATAACCATTGAAAGCAAATTCATATTGTCACATGGTATCTTTTTGTGGGGGAAAATAGCGGATATCCAAACTATGTTTACATTACAAAAAAGAGCTAGTCGAGCAATGTATAATTTAAAATACATAGACTCCGTAAGATAACTTTTTAAAGAAATTGACATACTATCTTTAGCAAGCCAATAGATTTTCGAAAATATAATGTGTAAAATATACCCTTTCAACATTTTCTAAAATAGCGATAGTTATAATAATAACCCAGGAAATAATCACATTCAGACTAGTTGCACCCCGGTTCAGGCACGCCAAAGTTAGTAATATCTCAAGGGTTAATGCATTATCAACAACAACAGGATACTTCTAGACATTTTGAAATTTCCATATGAGTAATTTAAAAACAACTTCATCTCAAAAGGCATATTACATCATAGAAGATTACATAAATGACGAGAGTGCATGGTGTTATTAGAGATCGCTTCAAAATTTTGTAATGACATAATTATGTTTTCCTGCATATTATTTATAATAGCTATGTAATATTTGTATCAGTTAAACAGAACCCATATTAGAAAGGGGTATTGCGAGGATGAATCTTGGTACTCAGTATTAGGATCCATTGTCGCATGGCTACTATCTATATAAGTGTTATTTTTATTTTTGTGTTATCTGTGTTTATAGCGATTTAGCTACCCCCATATAAACCTGATGGTTTGCGAGGGGTATCTTGAAAATGTAAAATTGTAATTGTTCTTGTGGATGTGAATAAAAAAAAAAAAAAAAAAAATAAAAAAATAAAAAAAAAAAAAAAAATATCAATCTGTGGAGAAAATAAAGAATTTTGTGTTTTAATTTGACCTATAAGTTTAATTTTTGCACAATTTCAAAAGAGACCTGAGTAAGTAATCAATATTAGATTCAACTTGTGAATCTAAGTGTTCTTGAGAAAAAAAGTCTTGACAAAGGTATGAAGTACCTAAGCGTTCATAATTTCATATTTCATAATTTCTTTATTGCACACAAATCATACAAAAAAACAAGAGTTACCTAAAAAAAGTGTACAAAGGCGAGCTTATCTCCAATAAGAGATCTCTTCCAGCAAACCAGGTAAACAAGGGAAAAGTTGATGGTTGAGCAGGGGTAGACCTATGTGTAAAATATATAAAATAGTAAATAAAATAAATTATATAATATCTTAAAATCCTTTTAAGACTAAAAAAATCACTACGAAACTGACACAGCGTTTTGCGGGGCTTTAAAACTAAAAGATATTTTCTGTAGCTGGCTGTGAAATATGAAAACTCCTGCCATAAGTTCTTATTTCAAACAATGAATAACTCACGAAAGTGCTTCGTCATGTTTCAAACTACTTTTTTTGGCAATTTAGTTATAACGCCACTTAATTCGGTATGAGTGTTTGGGACAGCCTTTCACTTTGTTTGCTAGTTGCATCTCATTTAATCGTCCAATTTTCGTAGAGCCAAAATTGGGCTTAGGGTTAATACTCTCTTCACGTCTCTCTCTCTCTCTCTCTCTCTCTCTCTCTCTCTCTCTCTCTCTTCATAATTTCAGCCCACTTAAATAGAGCTGCATTGAAGCATGAAATTAAACAGCGGGGCACTAGCACATAGAGAATTTTTGAAAGTCTGGACTACAGCCAATGCCTGGAGAGGTGGAATTAACAGCTTGGACCTGCCAAAGGATTAATGGAATATCTTGGAAATGTTACCATGTAAGTACCCACACCAAGTGAATACAACTCAGGCTAAATAAGAAAATTAATAATTAATCGGTCAAGTGCGAGTCGGATTCGCTCACGAAGAGTTCGTAAAGAAAACTAAAACACTAAAATAATAAAACAAAAACCAAAAGCATTTATTATGTCCGAACGTGGATTCGAACCCAGAACCCTAAGATTACAAAGCCGACACCAAACCAATTACGCCACCAAAACCGCGATTCGATAAGCCGCGAAATCTCCGATCATATTTGTATCATGTTGTGGTTTCTTATGGTGTTAAAACTCGTCCCCTTGAATTTATAAAATCTCGTTTAGTTCATTCGGCAACAGAAATACACATTCTGAGCAAAATTCAACTCACTACACTACCTATTACGATTCATGAGATACAGTCCGCTGTAAGTCGGACGAACGTACAGAGGGACCGACGCGACGGACGGACGGACGCACAGCGGAGGCTTGGGTCCCGTTTCGCATTCATCGGGTACGGAACCCTAAAAAGCGATTTCAGTAAGCAAACGTTAAATCGGGAGATACTTAAATGTTTTCAATACGATTTATCGAGGTCACAATTTTCGTTCAATCAACACGAACTACTGAGATTCCGGATTTAATCGAAACTAAAATGTTTCATGGGCTTAATTCGATCATGTCCTTTTGACTCAGCGAATTTCATTAACTCGACACAAATCGTTGGGTTTACGAGTACATGGCAGTGATTTCAAAGCGTTTTGTTTGCCTGCGTATTTTATGTTCTGCACCGCATGAACTTTTAGACACGAACACAGGCTATTTAATATTATAACACCCCTCGTGACGTCACTTGGTCACAGATGTTATTAAAAAAGTATTCAAGCCATTCAAGTTTTGGAACGGTTGTCCTTGAGGCTGGTTGTTTCCGATAAAAAAACTACAATATCAATATTTATTTACGTTCCGGATGAGGTCCTTACATATGAAATTGGCGTTTTGCATGGGAGGAACATAAAGTCGTTTTTTTTTTAAATATAATATATTTATTTAATCAAAGTATGTACCATTGCTATCTATATACTTTTACCATCTCATAGGTAGTTCTTCGATCCCTTTACTAAAAAAAACATTCGGACGGGAATCAATAAAATCTCTGAAGGCGGTTTGGACTGCCCCATCGGAGTTGAATTTTTTCCCTTTCAAGAAGTTATCCAAATTTCGAAAAAAATGGTAATCTGTTGGAGCAAGGTCCGGACATTCCAATTGAAGCTCCTCTAATATGGTAGCCGTCTGTTGTGCAGTGTGTGGTCTAGCGTTATCATGAAGCAGCAGTGGCCTAGAGCGATTGACCAGCCTCGGTTGTTTAGCAGCTAGCTTTTCCATCATGATTTGCAGTTGCTGATAAAAGACATCTGCCGTAATTGTCTGGCCAGATTTAAGAAAGCTGTAGTGAACGACACCAGCACTAGTCCACCAAACGCTAACAAGTAACTTTTTTGGAGTCAATTTTCGCTTGGGGCATATTTTGGCTGATTTGGCAGGGTTTAGCCATTGCGATGAGCGCTTCCGATTATCGTACAGGATCCACTTTTCATCACAGGTAATGATTCGATTTAAAATCCTTTCATTATTGTGCCGGGTGAGTAATGCAACGCAGCAGTCAACGCGCGTTTGTTGATTTGCTTCACTCAGTTCGTGAGTTACCCACCTTTCCAGATTTTTCACCTTCCCAATTTGCTTCAAGTGGATTAAAACTGTTTTATCACTAACACCGCAGCCTACAGCTGACTCGGACGTGGTTTGCGATGGATCCGCTTCCACAATAGCCTTCAATTCTTCATTATCAACTTTGGTCTCCGGCCGTCCACGGGGCTTGTTCTGCAGGTCGCAATTTCCAGAACGAAAACGTTGGAACCAAAAACGCACTGTTATTTCTATTGCGGCACCGTCGCCATACATATCATTAATCCTTCGAGCCGTTTCTGCTGCACTGGTGCCACGGTAGAACTCATACTCGTAAATAACGCGATATTTCAAGTTTTCCATTTTGTAAGCTGAGTGACGCAAGAAAAAGAATAATTGAGGAAAAAACAAATGAATTATAATTTTAGAAACACAAATACATGAGTAAATATCTGTATAAATTTGAATTTGGAATTCCTAACCATAGAGGAGATATTTGAGATCAAAGTGGCCAGTACGGCGAAACGCCAATTTCATATGTAAGGACCTAATATATAAGTTAAATATCAGTCTAAAATAATCAATATCTGGTAGCTTCACGTGATTTCTCTTACGGGGTGGCAGAGGCACAATTGTGCCCACTTTGAGCCAGTTATTCGATACTCCATTTTGCGTGACAGGGGGCTAGCCCATCGCCGCAGTTATGGAGTAATGAAGGTTTCCTCACGATTTTACCATCATCGTTAGAACGTCCGTATAATGTTCTTATGATAAATTACTCATTGGTATATCTGGTAGGTATTTGATAAATCTTATCTAATATATGTTAATCCTCCATTAGAACTGTAGTTTATTCACCTCTCTGTATATTAAATTTCATGACTATTACGGTTGAAACTAGTAAACACTATAATCCAGGATAAACGTTTCAGTAGACGTAAGCGTAGTAGTATAAATAATTGGAATAAGCTTTTCTTGTTCACATTTTAAAGCAGTTGTATCTGGGTTCTTTAGCATTTGCGTCTAAATCCATCCCGAAAACTCCTAACACCTTCATATCATTTCGACTAATCCACACGTATCAAACAAAAATCCTATTCCGAACTTTATGGTACGAGTATATTGCAAAGTAGGCGAAAAATTTTCATAAGCCACGCAAAGAATTACGTACCCCAGTCAGAGTTATTGGGGTTTCACAAAATGTATTTTCAAAACACGCGTGGAATCCTCATTCCGTCTTAGGAACTCAATTCTGGATAATCCGACTTATTCGTATAAAGGTAAGTGTATTTGCTTCTCACATCAGGAATCTTTTGCTATTTAGGCAGGGGCAGGTCTAACCCACGCACGTAGCGCTCTAGTAGGTGCGCGGTCAAAAAATTATAGATACTTCACCTAAATGTTGACCAGTGAACAATTCGCGTGCAAATGGTGCAATTTCACTTATACTGGAAGCAATACTACCTATATAGTAGTAGACGATTAAAAAGTATTTTTTTAGGAAAGTTACAAGAATTACAAAACGCCAACTTTGTAGTTACTTCAAAAAGCGAAGCTAACCACAATTTTTCACATGGCAATCGCAATTCGAGTTACGAACAAGCAATAAACGAGTAGGTACATAGTTATGCCGCAGTTTCACATGAATGGTACCGTATAGCTTTTAAAAACCAGCAAACACTGGTAGGAGGGGGCGGCCCTTAGTGAAATATTAAGAGAGTTCGCAGAGAAGATTTGAATCTGAAGGTTTAATTTAATATAATATGTAGCTAAATCATAATATTATTTTCGGTCTACCTACTCGACAATGCCAAATTACATAGCACGCGAACCTTATGTAAAGCAAGTCATTAGCCCCTATACCGAGGCTTTACCGACTCGTAATGTTGTACTGAATTTTATGATATCGCGTTGGTTAATAATATGATTGTCATTTCTCATAGTTCCCAATGATATGTCCTTAAAGTCTATTTTCGTGAAATAGAACAACTATACACGTAGTGGCCGCACGTCCGTTAGGCGCACAGCCCAACCCCCGGGGAGCGTATTCTGAAAAGCCCGTAGGGTACAAGGCTGGGCCGCGTTGTGCCTCACGAGCTTTTCACAATTTTGACCGCTCGTAAAACCAGAGCGCTACAGCGCGACGCTGCGTTGTACCACACGTGGTTTTCAGCACTCACATTGACATTCACATCGAACTTATTCGAAAATTGGTCTGGCCAAGGCAAGATGACTGCAACACAATGCATTTCTTGCGTTTTCCAAGAAGCCAAATCGTACGGAATGTGCCACTTTTTTGCACTTGTGCTTTTTACTTTCGTATTTTTTTTTTAATTTTTAACTCCGGCGTCAGCCCGATGCTAAGTTTATTATTTGAGTAAAGTTTTGTCTAATTTGTTAATTATAAATTAGTCAAGTACATATGTATTACTATTCTTATAAAAGGTGTAATAAAACTAATACTTCATTAAAAGCGTCATTAATTACTTAAGATTTTGATTTTGATTAATAAATTCATTTTAAATATGTATTTAATGTGTTTAGCTGAACGTATTATTGTGCTCGTGCCTTTTTACTATACGACGTGGCAGCTGTAGATATGATGAGCGCACATTTACTTACTACTTACTTACATACTTTTTTTTTATTTCATGATACAAGTGCATATGGTGATTTCCGACTCGTGCCGACTTATTCAGCTACTTTCTGCACTTATAACATAACTAGCTATTAAATAAAACAAAAGCCGCTAGGGTAAAGCCTCCGCCACACTGAACGCCGCGGGGCGGGCGCGGGGCGTGGTTCTACTGAGATTCACTGTCCCCTATGATAATGATTAGTTTTAGACTTACATATCGATCACAAACCCTATCCGAGACAGAATAACCCTCAGGAAAGACCACTTCATGTCAAGTTCAAGAGTATGCGTGAGTGGAGTCGACCGATTGTTGAGTGACGGTCACATGGGATTTGGACTCCCGACCACGGTACTTCAGATCACCTACCACTATTATTGTACGAATCAGTGCAATCATAACATACAACAGAACAGCGATTTGTTGTATATTTATTATCAATCGCATGACTGCATCGTTCTATTTCAACGGATGTCTACAATTCAGGACTTATCATCATCATTCAAACTAGGAACATATATTTGTTTATCTACACACGTATCATAAACCCTCTTTACTGCGTCCAAAAACCACACGTTAAGACCAGCATAATGATAAATTTCTTGGTAAAAACTCATTTCATATCTGAATATTGATCATTGTGTTATGACCATAATGTACCAAAATTTGTCAAATTATGACATTCAAATTTCGAACGCCGACGCCCGCCTGCATGCAGCCCCTAGTTTGTCTGTGAAGTTGGTACTACAGAACAAGCTAAAAAAATGCAGAGCAATTATCAATGTCATCACACCAAACACATCAAAGAGAGCTTATGATATGTGTGTAGATAAACCAGTGTATGTAACTGTACATAATTAGGCATGAAAACTATCATAAACCCTCTCTCGAGTATTAATGCCCTCGATTATGTAGCAGTCACATAAACTACTATTAAATATGACAAAGCATTATGCTTCAAAGTAAGTTGAGAATGATTATCGAATAATACCTTCATGTGCCTGTTTATAATAAAGAAAGCTATCGCTCCCAGTCGCTACTAATACGATCTATCTGAACAACTTCCAAATTGAAAGTGTAGTTTGAGGCTTCCTTGCTCGCGAATCCTGAAAAATCGCCGGCTTTACTACCCGTGTCGCTTTCAAGGATTTAAAAGTAAACTTCTCCCTCAGCTTTTACACAACACATTAGAAAACTACTAAAGCGAGTAATCTAGACAATCTAGTTTTATTTATTCGTTGCCTCGCGCGGCTTTCGAGGCAACACTTCATGTACCTAGTATCTGACACGCCTTCTACATTAGCTGGGCAGGCGTCGGCCACTCTGGCGAGGCTACGCCATTGTGGCGAGAATAAAACAACGCAATGTGGCGGCTCCAGCTAATTGCGATCCAGACGTGGCAAGAATAATGTATTCTTCTCGGAAGATATTTCTTCCTTTTGTTGTTTGTCCGTTTATTCGTTCGTGAAATTCAGCGGTCGTGGCTTCAGTGAGGTAGTTTTATTGGACTGTTGGTATTGATGACCTTATACAGGGTGTAACAGAAACAACTTCTTTTTAGGGTTCCGTACTCGAAGGGTGCCAAACGGGGGTGATTACTAAGCCTCCACTGTCCGTCTGTATGTCCGTCTGTCTGTCCGTCGAGTTAAAATTTTCACAGAATGAGTACCTATTCCTGCTGCCGCTACAGCAACAAATAACGCATTATACGCAATTACCCGTACGTAAATAATTAACCACACGTGTTTTTTTATAAATATAGGTTCCTCATATTAGAGATTTTTTTCATTATTTCTTGTACGATGGTGCGGAACGGAACCCTTCGCGTGGGAGTCCGACTCGCCCTTGAAAGTTTTTATCGCTTCTTTCGGCCAATAGTCACATTCATTTTGGAGACAGCCTGAGTGTGATTACAGTACCATCATCAATTTGAGGCAGCCAACGCAGTCTCTATAGTTTTTTCACCGAGTTACAACTCAATAGAGATTTGAATTGAGGCTGTGTTAACTTGACACCCGACATTAAAAAAATAGAGATGGTATTAAAAATGGTAAGTGGAAAAACTAAAAAAGGTATAAAATCTTGAGTTTTATAGCTCAGGTAATTATTTATGACCAGAAAATAGAAGCGGTAACTTTTATGAGTTCCCTGTGTTTTTTTCTTTTCTTGAAGTTGTCATCACAACTCGTCAAAGAGTTGTAGCGTTTCACGAATTGCTCACCCTATAATATACTAACAGAAAGCTCAGTTTTGTAAAGGTGCGCGGCAGGTGATATCTCTTGAGAACTTGTCTGTGAACAGCTATTATTGTACAGTAATGCCTGCGAAACCTCATAAGATAAGGCAAAAAACTTAGTTTTCAAATTTCTATATAAATCTGGACCCAAAATTTACTCTAGTAATTACAGACCGATATCAGTATTGCCTGTCATAGCCAGAAATTTTGAGAGAATCAAGTGTAATAGACTTAACCTCTTGAATACCACCGGCGTTAGATAACGCCACTTTTCCGTTGAAGGTTTTAAAATTTATTACCACATAAGGTTCAAAATCGCGACCCGTCCCAATAACCCTCGGTTTTGAGAGGTTAGTGACTATTTAACGGAAAAAATAATAATTATTGACCAACAATATGGGCTTTGACCTAAATTGCACTTGCAGCTGCTATCGAATTGATAACTAAAATAGAAATGCATATTGACATAATAAATATTACTGTAGATATATAGGGTGGCATTTAATTAGCTGAGCATTTTTTGGGGAATTGGGGAAAAACAAATCGTCCCTCAATACATTGACCAGATCAGCTGATTACAAGTTACTATGGGAGACCCAATTTTTGATTTTCGTTTGCGACCATAATTATGTTTCTTGGGGAAAGTTGTTCATATTGATGGGTATACTAGCATTCCCCAAAATATGGTCAGCTAATTAAATACCTCCGAGCGCGCAACACGTATCGTCGTCTTTCAAAATGGAGTCCGACTCTGAAGCCGTAAATAATATAATCTTGCGGGTTTCTTACTTAATAATAATAATAATACCTTGGACACTATTTACACACATTGATCTAGCCCGAAACTAGGATTCCCTGTATCTTGAGTACTAGACAACGATAGACATACTTATATAGATAAATATTATACTTAGATAGGTAAACAACTATGATTAGGGTAAACATCCGTTCTCATCAAACAAATATTTGCCCCCACGGTACTCGCACCCGGGACCCTTGGCTTCGTAGGCAGGGTGACTGCCGACTTGGCCATTCGGGTCGTCAAATATTACGAAAAAAGAATAATTGTAGAAGTTTCAGAATTATATAAAGATTTCCCGTATTTATGGGATACGGGTCACAAATTACATTGCATAAAAGACGCCGGCAATCAAGCGTTAGAAACAATATTAGAACAAATAGAAACCGGTCAGGGGCAAGTCTTACTCGCGCACGAAGGGTTCCGTGCCACTGTACAATGGTATGGATGGTGTGGAGTTAATAGTTTGGATTTTACATAGCAAAATGTTGTTTACAAAGTTATTGGTGTGGCTACTTTCACACTCCATGCACGTAACCAGGTGCATTCATAAGTTTGTATGTGGTATTGAAGGAATTGTTGTATGGGAGCCCCTTTAAATATTTATTTCATTCTGTTTTTTAGTATTAGTTGTTAAAGCGGCAACAAAAATACATCATCTTTAAAAATTTCATCTGTTTAACTATCACGGTTCATGATGACAGACGGACGGACGGACGGACGGACGAACAGCGGAGGCTTAGTAATAGGGTACCGTTTGGCACCCTTCGGGTACGGAACCCTAGAAATGGAGAACATACTATGGTAGCGATGGCAGCCACAACTAACAAGATTTTAGTTTTGGACTGGACTGGACTGGACAGTACGATCGACAAGTTGTTCGATGGTCTGTTACGCAGAGCGTACCACACAGTCCGGTGTCCGGACCGAACCAAGTCCGATCGCCTGTTAGTACTATGAGTGAGCGCACATGCGCACCGAATTTCAGATCACACGTTGTAACGTCCTACCTACAATAGTAGTAGCCTACTATTTCTACTTGTCCATTACTTTCGAAATGATGTTTTTCTCATACACTCTCGCATAATACCGGTATGTTGAGAATAAATTAAGGCAACAGATGATCACCAAAATATTTTTTCCCACCCAAAATGAGTAAATGATCACCAAACAAGAAAATACCAGTGCAAAATACTGCGGTAGCTTAGGTGAAGGGTAAACGGGGTGATCGAAGCGAAGCCCCCTTTATCCTTCGTGTTAGGTTAAACATGTAAATAACAACAAAAATACTTAAAACATAAACTTAAGTACATAAAACATAAAAAGAAAATTAGTGACAATTTATCCAAACACAATTTGGTGGTCATTTACTAATTCTGGCGGTGGTTTGGAGTTTATTGGTAGTAAAATAGGTGCATTATTGGTGATCGTTTAAACATAAGCTTTAAGTAAATGGCGGCAGCCTCTAGAGTCATCAAGCTCAATATTTTACACAACAACAAGCGTTTTATCGTGCATTTTATATTTCTACAAAATTATGAATTGTTTGATCAATGTATCCCATAAAAAAATAGAAAAAATAAACCGTGTCGAAGATTCCCTGTATGGTATCCTCCGGGTCTGATAAGAGATATTGTAAATAAGGCCTCCCTCAATAAATTATGGAAGATGACGCAAAATGAGAATATGTATAAATTGTACAGTAGCCTCTGCGCTAGTGTTAAATCAAAACAAGACAAAGCCTACCAATCTCATATACGTGGTATAGAAGGCAACATTAATAATGACCTTCGCAGTTTCTGGAAACATACTTATATCTAACTTAAAATCAAAGGGAGGTTTTGAGCTAACTGAAATAAATAAAAGCAAGAAGTTCACTGGTGAGGGAGCAGCCAATTTGTCGGCTTACCAAGCTATGAGTGATGACAACTCGTTATCTTCTTACTAGGTCAACATGTCCGACATATCCCTTAAAGACATTGATGCAGCTATTAGATCACTAAAACCTCGCAGTTCCATAGGTCCAGATGGAGTCCCTTCATTTATCCTCAAAGCATGTAAGGATTTTCTTATACGGCCTCTCCACTTCATCTATAAGAAGTCCCTCGAAACTGCAACTTACCCTTAAGACTGGAAACTATCAAGAGTATCCCCCATTCCAAAGATTCAAAGTTCAACTGCAAATATTTTTGAAGAAATCATAAAAGAAAAAATTTGTAAAACAGATTGAACCATTTTGACTGATGCACAACATGGCTATAAAAGCGGGAGATCAGCTAGAATCAACTTACTCACAGCAGTGGAGCTCATCTCCAGCAGAATGGATCGTGGGGAGTAGGTGGATGTGATATATCTTGTTTTCAGAAAGCGTTCGACAGAGTGGATAAAGATGTTCTCCTGAAAAAACTACCAGCACTAGGCTTCACCCCGAAATTGCTAAGATTATTTGCTGAGAGAAGAGAGACATCAGTTTGTTCGGCATGGATGACATATTTCTAGGATATATCCTACACCATCCGGTGTGAGTCAGGGGTCAATCTTGGGCCCATTATTATTCTCCATAATGATCAACGACCTACCTGCGACGGTCATTAAATCATCCTGTCTACTATACGCCGATGACTTAAAGATAAACCTGGGAATTCGGGATGAGAACAGTTGTCGTTGGATGCAGAAAGATCTGGATGCAGTGTATAACTTGATATTGGAAACAGGCTACTTTTCAATCCCGCAAAATATTGCGTCATGACATTTACCCGTTCTGCAAATCCCATTGAGGCTGCATATAGGCTGAGCACCCACGCCATTGCACTAGTTTTCTCAGTTAAGGACCTGAGGAGTCGTGTTCGACCCCAAACTGACTTTTCACAAACGCATTGAGTCTCTCATAGCCAGCTGCAGCTGCTTCACGACGCTGGAGTTTGTCATGAGTATTGCGCGCGACTTCAAAAGCCCCAAAACTGTCGAAATTCTCTTCACTGGTCCGTAGTAAACTTGAGACCTGCTCAGCAGTTTGGAACCCATACGAAAAGAAATATGTTTTCGTGTTAGAAAAGGTCCAGAAGAAATTCCTTAGGTATCTATTTAAAAGAAAATACTGATACTATCCCTATTTATATCCAACACGGTTTTTACTAGATGTCCTTGGATATAACTCGTTGGAAGTGAGGAGTGAGACCAATTGCTCGTTTTGGTACAAATCCTTCGGGGATCTGTGAAATGCCTCACACTGCTGGAAAAACTGTTAAGACTTCATGTCCCCGATAGGTTCCTTGTCAGCCAACGAAGGCATAGACCGCTATTTGCAGTGGAGCCGTTTCGCACCGAGGCGCGACGCAGGTCTCCGTTGCTGCGCTCACTCCAGCGCTTCAACTCGTTGCTGGACGCCGGCCCCAGTGCGATTTGTTTGCTGATGATTGGAAAAATGTAAGGCAAGAATGTTTGGCGATATGTGAGCGTGAAGAATGATCTATCCAATCATATGAATTAGTTGTTATAATCCAACTCGTGTTGGCCCACCGCATTATTTCTCATATGGTTTATATAACTTACTATACCTACCTATATAAAGTTCAGATGTAGTGATATGCACTTAGAACATCAGGGGGCACGGCAGTGCCCACGCCAGTCGAGCGCGAAGCAAACACTGCCGTACCATCCTTTACTGGAACCATTTCACCGCATTTTCAGGCCCCTATTTGAGAACCTCTGGATAAGACCAGAACGCAGAAATTTTCGTCATCCAGTAAGCTATAATCACATACTTAAAATCCAAAATTTCAAGTCTGTAGGTCATTTAGTTCCGAAGTTAAGTGAAAGCAAAGATTCGCATTTATGACACTCACTCATGATCATCAGAATAGAACTAGTTCTTCCCATAAACTCAGAGAGCTGAAATTTGGTACAGAGTTAGGGTTTAAGGGCCACATAAAGGAAAAACTATAAAAACTAGGATAATCGAAGATCTGGAGTACCTGGTGACCCTGATTAGAAAACACAAGAGCTTGGTTTTCTCTTGGTATAGATTCGGTGTATACCGTTTTCATATCACCCGGATATCTCACGAAAATCTAATAAAATAAATCAGTATGCCCACGTTTCTACAAAAAGAAGTGAAATCCCATCAAAAACATTCTGTAAAAAACTAGCCAAGTCTCAATGGAGCTGCTTGTTTATTACTATAAAGTAATGAAATCTAGACAAAGTCGTGCCAAGTCTAAGGTTCCTTACTGCGATTTCTTTATTATTATAGTTAATGTTGTGTGACTTGGCCGTTGAACATTCTTTATGGGATTATTTTATTGCTAATATGTAATTATATTGTACTAGTGTAATTATTCTATAATATGATATGGTTTAGCCTCGAAATAGGTTGACCTGTAATGCGGCTAAATTGTAATATTTATAAATAAATAAATAAATAAATCGTCCGCAATTTGGCTGCCACTGAAGCAAACTGATCAATGTTCTAACGTGTGGATGTTCTAGCTAAATCGACCGAAACCAGGATGAATGAAATCAATGAAAAATTGGCCAATGGGTTGGCGTGAAGAGCCGCCTTATATAGTATAAATGGCAAAAGTCTGTTAGCTTCAAACGGACTGCACCCCGGACAACTGTCACTCTGACATTTGTCGGTCCGACTAAAACATACAATGATCTGGAGTTTTGAACAAGAACTACTCTAGTTTTTAATTCAAAAAAGTTACAACTCATACCTATTAAAAGCAGAATTTTATTCAAGATATATTTTTTGTATCAAATTAAAGTGTAAGAAGCTTTTTTGTATTTTAAAAGTCGTAATACTCACTTTGGTAATAATTGATTTCCTCTATGTTTTAAGTTTCAGAACGAAACTGTCATATGTCACAATGTTTTTCACGAGGTTGTCGTGATTTGGCCAATGTTGTGCAATTTTATTCGAACTTTCGACTAATTCGTAACATATTTCCGTGTTAAAATCACCAGCTTATAAACCATAAACTCCCGAAGATAACATAAAGTGCGTGTGAAGTGAAGTGCTCAATATGCGGATCGTAGACTCGAGTAAACTTTTGGAGCTCCAAAACAAACCAACTAGTATCAGGAATATCTGCATTGTAGCCCACGTCGACCATGGGAAGACTACTCTGGCAGACTCCCTGATATCTAGCAATGGGATAATATCGGCTAGAATGTCTGGGAAGCTCCGATATATGGACAGTAGGCCAGATGAGCAGGAGCGAGGTATCACTATGAAAAGCAGTAGTATAGCGCTGTATCATGCTGCAGAGAACCAGGAGTACTTAGTAAATCTGATAGATTCTCCCGGCCATATTGACTTTTCAAGTGAAGTGTCAACAGCAGTTAGGTTATGTGATGGAGCGATTGTTGTTGTAAGTTTTGATTTTATTTATATTATGTGAATAATTGGGATTCTTGTTGAAGCGATTGCTTCATAATAAGCCAAATTATAAGTGGAAATTAGTGATTTAATATCTGGTCAATATTGTAATTGGAAAAGCTTATTCCTTCCCAAGTAGCACAAAAGTTACAAATATAATTCCACACTGGGTCCACATCTGTTGTTTAAGTACTTTTAATGACTTATTAGTGTTCACTCGGACTGCAATAGCTGCATAGGAAATAACGAGACCCGATATAATGCATAATTCTGTACTGCGATTCTATGGGAAATATTAAACTGCACATCAATAATACTGTTTTTCATAGCAAATATACTGATTTTCACAGCAAATATCAGGGCAAATAACTGTGGTAGCTTAGTTGAAGGGTATCCTTTATATTAAGTTGAACATGTAAGAACAACAAATATCCTTAAAACTTAAAAAGTGTATTTACTGTGAAAATCAGTATTTTTGATGTGTGATTAAATACTAGCCCAATTCTATTAAGCGCTACATAGACGCCACAGATTCATTGTTATTCAGCGTTTAGTAGAGCTGTACCCTAATAGCTACAAGAGCGCATTTTATGGACACAAATAGTGCAGTTTTCTGAATAATAGTTCTCAGGGGTAAATTTAAAACACTTGCATTTTAAGAGAGAACATATGAACCTCTAACATAAACAGTAACAAGGTTATGTCCATTAACTTCTCAAAGCTCGAGGTTTTTTGAGGTGTCACGATTTTGAAGCTTAGCATATGATGCCTGGGGGTCTTGATCGGTTAACAAAGATACAATACTCTATGCTGCTTAAACATTTACGCCATTACTCAGCTGCTAAAGTATACTCGTATATCAGAATTAATATAAGCTAAAATTGCACCTTTTATCACCCATCAGCACATTGCTATCAATCTGTACACTCGTGCCCGTCAAGTCAGACCTGAGCTGGATAATGAAATTTATATCGGCATTCAGCCTGTTGATTGAGATATAATTTACCATTATAAGCTATGTGTGGACATTAATAAAGCATTTAGCATTAAATTAAAGTTAACACTGACAACTCGGATAAACTATAGATATTGTTCACCTTAATTTGGGAAGGGGAAGTGGTGGGGTGGGTAGTGGAGAGTTCCCTTTGCCCCCCTAGTATAGTTTCTGTTGCGAGAAAACGTATAGTTTTTGAGAAATAAATTACTTTTTAAATTTAAGGTACCCAATATTTACATAATTTATGCTACAAAAGTGACATAAAGCAACCCTTAGAGGGGAAGGGGGGCGATGCCCGTGGAACTCCCCCCTCTGCCGGTACCACCCCTTTTTTTGAGGTTACGTTTATGTTCAAATTTGCCCTAGCTCCGGCTACTACGGAGCTGCGGCGGCGATAGGTACACAGCAGAGCGTCCAACCAAAAAAAACTATTTATATAATTAAATCTTGTTTTTTTTGCCTACGCTTCACTCCGGTTTTGCTTTTTGTAAGTTCTAACCTAACCTACAACTACAACTTAATTGAAATTTAGCCATAATAAACTACACTAGCAAATTTGACTTAATAAATATATTGCTACTTGAACTCAGTATTCAGTGTTTATTTTTTTAATAAATGGCAGAATTGAGTTTATTTTCGCGTAAGTCTGAATTTTAATTTTAATCTTAATTTTAAAAAACCATGTCTTCGGCAATAAAAAAATACGCTAAAATGCCAGAAGACCGCATAGAAAGCTCTCCCCCAACCCTCTCGGGGTTGCATACTTGCATTATGTCACTTTCATAGCAAAAATTATGTGAAAATATCCTCAAATTTTTAACAAAATTCGTTTATATCTCTAAAACTATTTCCTCACAAAAAAAACTATACTAGGGGGACAGGGGAGCTCCAAATAACACCCTCCATTAACATAATAATTAAAAACGTGGGAACGATATGCCAACCCCCTGACCCCTGACCCCCTGGTATAGTTTTTTAAGTGAGGAAATGTATACTTTTTGAGATATGTTTTTTTTAAGTTTTTATAATTGGAAGTTAGGTTCCCCAATTTGATGGAAAAATGAAAAAAAAAACTTAATATTTTTAAAGGGGGGGAGGTAGGAGGTCTCCCGATCCCCCTAATATAGTTTTTAGGTAAGAAAATTTACTTTTTGAGATATAAATTGTTTAGTTGCTAAAATTTTAGATTATATTTACATAAATGTTGATTTATTTATTAACACATTTATAATTATGTAGGAGGTGGGAGGGGAGGACCCTTTATCCCCCTGGTAGCCACAATAACCTACTTTAGCCAGTCGTTTTTGTTTGCATATGCTTCTCTCCGCTCCGGTTTAGCTTCTTCAACGTTCTAACCTTTCTATAACGCAAATGAAAAGTATCCACAATAACCTAATCTAGCCATTCGTTTCTGTTTGCATACGCTTCACTCTGCTCCGCTCCGGTTTAGCTTCTTCAACATTCTAACCTAACATAGAACCTGATTGAAAAGTAGCCACAATAACCTACTCTATCCAGTCATTTTTGTTTGCATATGCTTCACTCCACTCCGGTTTACTTCAACGTTCTAACCTTTCTATAACGCAAATTAAAAGTGGCCACAATAACCTAATCGAGCCAGTCGTTTCTGTTTGCATATGCTTCGCTCCGCTCCTGTTTAGCTTCTTCAACGTTCTAACCTAACCTAAAACCCAATTGAAAAGTAGCCACAATAACCTACTCTAGCCAGTTGTTTTTGTTTGTAAATATCGAGAGAACAAGAAAAGAGAATATTCGCGAAACTACTAGAAAACGGAATGGCGTCATTTTTCGCCCACAAACGTACAATAATGACAATAATATTGACAATATGTCTTATTGACATTTCATTACGTCAATTTTTACGTTTCGTTCACAGAAATAGTCCAATTTTTACGTTTTGTTTGCAGAATTTCATTTTTGTTTTTTTTTAAACTACGCATTTCTTTACTTAAAAAAAGCACTTTGTTAGGAAAAGTGACTACCAGCCATCGATTACACACCTCATTATAATTTAATTAAGGGGGAAAGATACTAAAACCAAGCCCAAAGTTTTACTTAACTTAAAAACATCCTCATTTGCACGCACAATATCACTTATTGCACTTCAACGCTCTCGTACTGAGTTAAAAATTACAAATGCATTACTGGATACCACAATTTAAATGATAATTTCCAAATTTGCGAATGAGTATGAGGAAGGCTGCATATTAACTATACTGACGGGCAATGAAAAAGTTCCAGTGACATAGCACCAAATTACTTCCAAACGGGAAAGGCTAGCTTAATGACGCCGTCTTCAATATTGAATTACATTTAACCGTGCATCGGAATATTACCAATAAAAAAATATTATTTAATTTATGAAGCTAGGTTCATTAAGGTGTTTGTCGGCATTTTGTGGGTGGAACTTTTTCATTGCTCGTCAGTGTATAATAAGTACCACGTGCCTTGTTATTCAGGCAATGTTCAGCACTCCAAGTGTAATATAATGCTATTATAGTAAGTGGCACTTACTAATTTCGACCTTACGACTAATGCTATTATAATTCAGTTGTACAACAACGTGCCACGTAATTTGTGACCAAATTAGAGTTATATCAGCATTTTAAGCGAATATACATACAGCAATAAGCAGACAGAAATTCTTAGCAGCTAATGTGTCCAAGGTGTATTGTAAAAATGCTGTTACTCAGAACCTTTGTCTACTTGGGTTACTACCTTACCTACCTACTTAAAATATTTAAAGAAAACAAATTTTGTAACGTAGTGGTGCTTTTCAATCAATCTTTCGTTTTCAGGTGGACGTTGTTGAAGGTGTGTGCCCACAAACTCGTCTTGCACTCAAACAGGCTTACTCTGAGAACATCCGCGCCGTGTTGGTTTTGAACAAAATTGACCGGTTGATTGTTGAGATGCAAATGAACCCGCTGGATGCATACATCCATCTGTCGCAAACTCTGGAGCAAGTTAACGCTGTCATGGGGGAGTTGTTTGCGACTGAAGTGTATGAAAATGAGGAGACTTCTATTGAGAAACAGGTAAGAGACAAACTTATAGTTATTGCATTGGCAAAAATTTGCCTTGCGATTTTCAACCTTATAACTTTGAAATAGAGTTCCATACCTGTGAAAAAAACTTTATTATTTATAATATAAGTAGCCTTCGTATTTCCGAATAAGCGATTATAGTTTCCACATTTTTTGTCCTTGCTTATCATATAATAATAATAAAAGCCTTTAGTTGCAGTTCGATTTTAAAAATTTACCGTTACCTAAAGTATGTCTCTATTCTCGGTGTGTGTATGAATGAATTACATAGGCCTCCTCCAATTCTTTCCAATGTTTGCGGTCGACTTTTAGCCAAAAGGACCCACTTACCTTATGCTTATCATGTGGTGTTCTTTATTTCAAGGTGCCTTTTGAAATAACTGTCTCCATTGTTTTGTGTCAGCTGCCACTCTTGTCCTACCGGATACCATCATCCCATCTTCTAGTTGAAATAAAAATATGGGGGCGGGGGAAGGGGGGTAAAAGGGGTTAAATGTGGTAGGGGCTGGCTCCCTGATTATAACACTACCACTCTTATTACAAGGTAATGCATATTTATCGGGTTTAAATAAAAATCGTTTCTAACCTCAAATCAGATAAAAAGCGATAACAAAATGTACAAATGGGCATTCAAGGCAAATATTGCGGTAGCTTAGGTATTCGTATTAGGTTGAACATGTAAATAATAAATACTTAAAACAAAAAAAGAGGTTTTGCAGTGAAAATCAGTATTTTTGATGTGCGAATAAATTCTTGCCTTTTATATGAGCCTTAGCTGGAGCTAAGGCGATTTCGAAATAATAATGCGAAATAGGTCACTTTAGTAGCGAAGTTATGTAAACATAACCTCAAAAATGAGGTTATTCAAAAATGAGTTTATAAAAAGTTGATATTCTCAACAACGGTTCATTACCTTGTAATGGGAGTAGTGTCAGGGGGATGGGGGGAACCTCCCAAGACGATTTCGAAATAATAATGCGAAATTTGTCACTTTTGTAACAAAATTATGTAAACATAACCTCAAAAATTAGGTTACAAAAAGTTAATTTTCTCAAGAATGGTGCATTGCCTTGTAACGGGAGTAGTGTCACGGGGATGGGGGGACCTCCCCCCTCCCCCTCCAACCCCTCTCCCCCCCCATTCTCCTTCGAAACGATACTAGATCCCTACCAAATTCAGAGACAAACTGTAACTGTTGTGTTTTCATGATTGGTACATCTGGGAAGTCTTGCAATATTTAGTGAAATTTTATCATAATGGCACAATAATGGTTTGCCAAATGAACAGTTATTTTATTTGTGCAGGCATATATGCCTGCTCAAATAAAATAGTACATTATAATGTACTATTGGGACTTGCTGTTTTGTTATTATTTTGTTATGTTTATTTTTTATTCTATTGTTTACAGAATAAAAATCCAGTAGTAAATAAAGAGGACAACAAATTCTATGACTGGACATCTGCTCTGGAAGATTCAGATGATTCTAGTCTCTATTTCTCACCACAGCAAGGCAATGTTGTGTTCGCAAGCGCTATTGATGGTTGGGGATTCACTGTACAGACTTTTGCCAAGATGTTCTCTGAGAAATTAGGTATGCGTCATATTTTTGTGCAACATAATGCATCAGATCTTACTTAATGGCCTTTTTGCTTAACAAAATTGTTACAGCATTTTTTTAAATAATGTTTAAATTTCAGGAGTAAAAGAAGAGTTACTTTATAAAGTACTCTGGGGCGACTTTTACCTAAACACAAAAACGAAACGTTTCATGAAAGGCGCGCAAGAAAAAGCAAAGAAACCGCTTTTTGTTCACGTAGTTCTTGACAATCTTTGGAACCTTTACGAGACAATTATCTTGAGAAATGACAAAGAAAAAGTGCCACTGATTTGTGAAAAACTAGGAATCAAACTTACTGCAAGAGATTTGAGACATACTGATAGTAGGATCCAGCTGCAGTCACTTATGATGCAGTGGCTACCATTGTCACAAACAGTGCTGGATATGGTGTGCAAAAAGTTGCCTTCGCCAAAGGAAATTGTACCTGAAAAAGTTGAAAAACTCATGTGCTCCCGGATAGGAGATTTTGAATCTCATAATCCGGAGACAAAGAAGCTAAAAGAGGACTTCCTTGCTTGTGATAGTAGTGATGATAGACCTGTGATTATTTTTATATCGAAAATGTTTTCTGTTGATAAGAAATTATTACCTGAAAATAAACCGAAGGTTTTGACGCCTGAAGAAATGGCGATGAGAAGAGAAAAAGCGAGGCAATTAAGACAGGAACAGAAGGCAAATGAAGCAACTGCAGAAGCCGTGCCTATTCAAGGCACGAAATCGGACGATAACCGAAAAGAGGATGAAAAAGAAGAAGCAAAAGATAATGCCAATGAGGAAGAGGATAAGGACCTACCGGCGTTTATAGCATTTGCCAGAGTGTTTAGTGGGAAAATAAGGAAAGGTCAAAAGGTCTACGTCTTAGGCCCCAAGCACGATCCTTTCAAACTGACCAGTCTTAAAGATATTGTCGTAGATCCTGCCAAGAAGCTGAAAGACTTGCAAAGCAATGAGCATATTACATGTACTGAGTAAGTATTATATGTGTGTGTTTCCTAATATTAACAATCGTACTTTGGCCAAACTAAACTTTTGCGTTTTTAACAGAATCAAGACTCTCTATATTTTAATGGGAAGAGATTTAGAAGAAATTGAGGAAGCAGTTGCTGGGAATATCGTAGGTAAGTAAAACAGATATTTTCTTATTCTTCTTATTGTATATTCTAGACTGGTACTAGCCCTTAAATAAATATGCCGAAATATGTAATGATCTCTTTGAAACAAATTAAATTAAAAAACCATTATAATGTTTAATGTACGCATAACTATTCTAATAATGATATTATTAAATGTAACAATAATGAACATATTAAATTAATAAACTAGTTTTATAACGACATTGGAAATACTCTGCAAACCGCAGCTGTACATTGTTTGTTATGTGAAAAACCCTAAAATTAAAAAGTTATTGGTTGGAATTTTCATGTTAAGAAATGTCATTATATTGCTCGACTTAAATTTCAGGAATGGGTTTTATGTGGTAGGTTGTGCTAAGATTGTGGCCAAGGTACTTGAAAGACTCATAGAACTTA
The DNA here is from genome assembly GCA_949825045.1 of Argyresthia goedartella. NCBI lineage: Eukaryota > Metazoa > Arthropoda > Insecta > Lepidoptera > Argyresthiidae > Argyresthia > Argyresthia goedartella. The sequence goes on from OX463823.1 coordinate 17,240,004, forward strand.
ATGCGTCACCATTTAAAAAAAAATTATGCTCAATTTGGTTTTAGGGCCGATGTGGCTATTTTTGGCAATTTTTTGGCTTAAACAGCAGTTAATTATTATTTAGAAAATAAAAAAACGGTGTACGGTTGTTTTTAGATTAAACTCGTGCTTTTGATACTCTTAATCATGATCTGCTCTGGAAAAAATAGACAGGAGCGGGGTACTATGTGAGACTGTTGATCTGCTTAGTTACTGCTTAATCAGACCAACAGTGTCAAGTTAGGTAAAGTCCTGTATGATAGTTATATGTTGACTTGCGGCGTGAGGCAGGGTGGTCTGACCTCCCCCGACCTGTTCAACCTTTATATGAATGAATTGATCGTGGAGCTGAGCGGCACGCACGTGGGGCTCAGGCTCGGTGACAGGTATGTCAACAACCTGAATTACGCGGATGATATGAGTCTGCTTAGCCCCACGATCAAAGGCTTGAGGAAGTTAATGTCTACATGTGAAAAATACGCACTAGAACACGATCTAATATAAAATGTACAGAAAACTGAGATGATGGTGTTCAGGTCGGGGAGGGGACTGGACCACATTCCCAGTCTCATGATTAATGGTCAACCTGTAAATATTGTCGATCACTTTACATACCTTGGCCATATTCTCTCGTCCTCTATGAAAAACGACGCTGATATTGAGAGACAGCCTAGGGCTTTATCAATAACTGGTAATATGATAACAAGAAGGTTCTTTAAAGCCTCTTCGGATGTAAAATTGTTACTATTTAAAACTTGTTGTCAATCATTTTACGCGTGTCAACTCTTTTAATGTCATTGTGAGGTTCAGAATAGCCGCTTTCATGAACAGAGTCTAAACGTGTAGAAATACAATTATTAAAGAGCTGTCTGATATACTTATAACTACTGCCATATATAAGCATTGGGTAATAACAGCGTAGTTAACATGGCAAGAGTAGGTACTTATATAGCTATTATATAACACTATATACTTACCTCTGTTCTTTTTAAGTTATTTTTTGACGATTATAGATAAAAAAAATTGTAAAAATGCATTTGAAATAAAAACTTATTATAGATATTATTATTATTATAAACTCTGCTCATATCCCACAAGCTGGCCATACTATGTGATCGGTTTTACACCGTTCACGGTTTTAAATATGTTTAGTTGCTTATAAATGTTTACATAGTTATGATGTTCTGAAAAGCGTCTAAATATAACATAAGAATCAAAATACTTGCGTTAGATACTCACTCACAGGTTATATATTAACCAGGCATAGGCGGCTTGGAAGAGCACGTGCTAAAGACAGCAACACTCAGCAGCACTTTGGCCTGCCCTTCCTTCAGCGAGCTGCAGTACGCTGCGGTTCCCATCTTGCGAGTCGCCATTGAACCAAGTATCCCCTCGCAAATGCAGCAGCTGGTCAAAGGTACGTCATCTATTGATCATCGACAGTTCATTTCCGCGCTTGCTGGATGTAACTTATACGGATATACAGCAAGCGAAGTAATATGAAAACAATTCATTCCATATCTTAGAATAATGACCACAACAGGATCATTAAATGATAAATGATAGGTTTAAGCTATTGGTGGATACTTCACTGGCTCCATGTAAAAATTACTTGTATTTACTAAGATGTAATATATATGTAGCTGTTTGTGTTCCTAAAGAAAGAAAGAAATACATAAATACAACAAAGCACAGTAATATGAAAACAATTGGTTCCATATCTTAGAAACGTGTATTGTCGCTGTTTCTGGTTCGCACGACGCAGGGTATCCTAGTGTGAGGTCAGAAGCAATGTAAATAGTTAATTACCCCTTTCATGAACAAAGCGCCAAGAAGGTTTGAAATTATGCGATTTCTGAATGTTCGAGAAATTGTTTCGAACTCGAAAATTATAATAGACGCTGCAAAATGTTTTATTAAGAACTCTATGACAACGAAGACACCATCATAGAAATAGCAAAGCCAATACATGTAATGGATCAAATTCCTATGATTCTCAAATCGGAAATCAGATTTGCCGTTACTCGACTAAAAGCTAGAAAAGATTCAGGAAAAGATAGCGAATACGACGAAGAAAATCTAAATGAGATTCTACAATTAAATTTTAATGATATTACACTATCACGAGACATACCAATTCAATGCCTCAGTTCTACAATAATATTACTATCTACACAAAAAGAGCTGCTAATAAGGCTGTGTTCATATAAATTATTTATGACTATATTGAAGAAAATCTCAGTGAATACCGAAACAGCGACCAAGGGGGATTCAGGAAGAACTTTTCAATTATTGACCATCTTCACTCATTTAACATAGTGATAGGACAATATTCATAGTTCCAAACGCCACTATACATATCTAAGCTTTATAGACTTTACTAAAGCATTTGATAGTATAAGCCACAACTACTTCTGGAATTTTCTTAGAAAGCAACAAGTTCAAGAAAGACACATAAAAATACAAAAGTCAGCCTACACAAAAGTACTGCCAACATCAAACTAGATAAAGAAAGAGCTGCTTTCAGAATAATTAAGGGCGTCAAACCCTTCATCTTTAATATTTCACAGCATACTGGAAGAAGTGTTCCATTCGGAAGACTGGGATTCTACAGCTGGGATCTCTATAAATCTTGTGGTGAGACGGGCTCACTGCCACGTGCTCTACCGAACTGGTATTACAGTCCAGGAACACAGCGAATGTGAACTCGAGTTGCGTGTACTCCAGAATCTGCCTTGCTTGCTATAAATTCGAGGATCAGACCTCAACGTCATCGAAACCTCCAGTCAAGAGAAATTTCACCCTTCTTTTTCTCTCTTTAAAACCTTTCCGTTTGTTTTAGCAACCTTGTTTGACTATTTTATTTATAAAATATTGATAAGGGAAAGAAATTGTTTATGACGGATATCGAAAAACATTTCTGAAAACTTAATCGCGAAGTGAAAATTCAGTTTCACACAGTGCTGTTTGCACTGTGTGAAACTGAACGCGTCGTTGATGGGTCCCTTCCGAAACAACCAACTAGCTATTACGGTGCGTTCATGGAAAGTATGAACGTACACAATTTTGTGCGTTACAATACCATTTTAGTTGGAAAATAAATATTTTATATATTTTTTTTTAAATAAAATAGTCAAACAGTTATATAAGTTGTGAAAGAATAGAGAGAAAACCCAAACCAAAAAAATAAAAAACCACAACAATCCCGGAATAAACCAAGAATCATGGTCATCCTACTTCAGGAACATCAAACAACGAAGAAATAAAAACCACGCCACTTGGTTACCCTACTTCGAGAATTCAGGAATAATAGAAGCGTGAAACTTAGCAAACATATATTTCTACTTCTGAATGAAATCATTGCGATTCGCCGATGATATAGTGTTTTTTTCTAACTCAGCTTCAACACTACAAAATATTCTGAACAAATTTCACATCGCCCTAAATAAACAGCTTGATAAAAATAAAACAAATAACATAGTAAAGTTCCTAACAGTATACAACAGATAATAAGAAAATGTCAAAGACTACTTCTACCTAGGCCAACTTGTCTCCTTTGAAATCGGAGAGAAAAAAATATAGAAACAAAAGTGAATGCGAGATATAAAAAAAATTTGGTCGCTGAAAAACCGTTTTGAATCTAAGCGCAGCATGATGATTTGATAAATATAATGGTTTTAAATACTTGCATCATCCCATGCATGACATATAGCGCTCAAACACGGGCTTTAACAGGCAATGGCATGGAAAGAACCATATTAGGCATTGAGAGAAAGAACAAATGATGAAACGACAGAATAAGAGGTATCACCAAAATAAATTTGTAACATTTAAAATTAAAGCTATGAAATGGCGGTGGTAAGATTGTCCTCTAATATTTATTATTATTCTTATTATATAAGCAGTCTACACTTCTAATGTCAATATACGGCAAACGCAAGATAGTAAGGCCGATACAGAGATGGGAAAACGAAGTTTCATCGTTCAACCAAAACTGGTGGAGAATAGCTAAAGACCGGACAGCCTGGCGTAACCTGGCTAAAGCTTTTGTCAAATATAATGCAAGAGCAGAAAATAACCAAAAGTGAATTAATTTCATAATCAATTAATGAAATATTATAAGGCTCAATCTAATACGCTCAGAAAATGTATGATTAAATAATGATAATTTGATTTAGTAATAAAATAATACTATGTAATAATTAATCATTCACATTTATAAATTAGAAATGCTTGGTCAGTGAGGAGGTTTTCAAGCACACCTCACATGCTTGTATAAATCCAAGCAGAGAGAAATTTGCCCTCGAGCAGGGTTTTTAATATTACAAAATATCTATAAACTGTATCAAAAAATTAAAGCGTACTACGTAACGGTATATCCAATAAACGGCTTATCTAATCTAATGGCAAATTATCCTGTTTCATGCCAATCGAATCCAGGTCAAATAATGCCTGGATCCAAAGGTACTTCCACTATTATTTGTATTTATTTTTGTAGGACTTGTCATTTCACATTTTATTCCATTTCAGGGCTCAAATTACTAAATCAGTCGGACTCCTGCGTCCAGGTGTTACTTCAGGAGACTGGTGAGCATGTACTAGTCACAGCTGGAGAAGTTCATCTGGAGAGGTGTCTGGAGGATTTGAAGTGAGTTTGCATTCTGCATTTCACTTTTACTCATGAATCACGCATAACATTAACATCTCTCTACATCTACCGTTTCACAGTTCTCCCTTCTGTGATATACATATAGATACATTGTATTTTTTTTTACTCTCAACTCAGATCTTTTTGATTATGAATACGCTGCCAAGACCTAATTTGCCTTTATTTTTAGGACCTACTATGCCAAGATACCAATAACGGTATCAGAACCAATAGTACCATTTAAAGAAACAATTATAGAACCGCCCAAAATCGATATGGCAAACGAGGAAATAGACTCACAAAACTTAGACAAAGGTGACAAAGAAGAAGATCCAGTAGTAACAGTCTACACCAATAACAAACAGTCCAGGATAAAAATCAGAGCTAGACCTTTGCCAAACGAAATTACTGAACTACTAGATAGGTCTTCCGATTTACTGAAGGTGTTATCCCAATACATAAAAACTCTTCATGGTCAGCAGACAAACTCCGAGAAACTAGAAACTAAACTTCAATCGATCAACCTGAACGACACAACAAAATCGAAACTGTCAGAAAGAATTCTGAGGCTAATATCAACATTTAAAGAAGAACTTCAAACTATTGCATCAAAATTGGGACCAGAATGGAAGGACATCGTGAAGCAAATCTGGGCGGTTGGACCCAGGAACTGTGGGCCGAATTTGCTTGTGAATCAAACGTCCGATTACGTTACCAAATATCTTGATCACGAGATGGTGTTACCTGATGATCCTCGGTTTGACAATGAGGGTAGTTTTGTGAACGGGTTCCAGTTAGCTTCCTTGGCTGGACCGTTATGTGAAGAGCCGATGGTGGGTGTCGCTTTCTGTGTTGAAGAATGGACCTTGAACAAATCTGAGGGGGATGATGTGTCGCAAACGTTTGGACCTTTGTCGGGTAAGTGTGCATTTTCAAGAAAGGAGAAAAAGAAGCGGTTAGCTTACAATATCTTATAAACAGGTCATGTGCGAGTGTAACTCGCGCTCGAAGGGTTCTGTACCACCGTACGGAATGGTAGAGATGGTGTGGAGTGAATAGTTTGGATTTTACAGAGCAAAATGTTGTTTACAAAGTTATTGGTGTGGCTACTTTCACACTCCATGTATGTAACCAGGTGCATTCATAAGTTTGTATGTGGCATTGAAAGAATTGTTGTATGAGAGCCCCTTAAATATTTATTTTATTCTGTTTTTTAGTATTTGTTGTTATAGCGGCAACAGAAATACATCATCTGTGAAAATTTAAATCTTCTTACTATCACGGTTCTTGAGATACAGCCTGGTGACAAACGGGCGGACAGCGGAGGCTTAGTAATAGGGAGGGAGTAATAGGCATTCGGTTACAGAACCCTTGGTTGTATCCATAAAGCGTTTTTTACATTATTACGGATTTTGCTTTCACATCTGCCATCACCTACCCGCTTGAACATTTTGGCTATTAGGCACATACATATATAAAGTAGTGTTTGCAATTAAGAATATGAATATGATAGTTGATCCATGTTATGTTAACGCAGAAGCATACTAATGTGTACCTGTAGTATTTTTGCGGAATGGATTTATTATTAATTCAGATTTATTTATTCCGAGCATCGCTTTTGTGTTTTCCATTATATAATTCATACTTCATACTTACACGCCACTTGCACGGAGTTCAAAACCACGGAGTTAGTTTTCAAAGAAACATAGCACCGCAAAAAGTTAGTACTTCTTCGCCTGACAGAATACTGGTCGACCAATACGACATCCATCTGTTCTATCGCTTTATGTCAGCGCATCTAAAAATCTATTGCAATATAAACTTTCATACCTCAGGTCAAATAATGTCATCGGTGAAGGATGGGTGCCGTAAAGCTTTCCAATTGCAGCCGCAGAGGCTGATGGCAGCGATGTACTCCTGCGACACCATCGTCGACCAAAAAGTTCTAGGTAAGTAGTCTTCACGTATGTTGATGTGTACGAAAACGAAAACGAGACTCATAGGTGACTGCGGAATTTTAAAATCTATGTTAAATTTTGTAGCCGTCGACAGAAAACTGCAATTAGTATTAAAATAAAATAAAAACTTGTCAATAATTTATTTAGCCGTGATCCGAAAATCGAAAATTGCTTGAGATTAAAGGGGGACAAATCAATTGGCTTCGAAACAAATTAAAAGATAAATTATGAAAAATATTAGATGTGGTACCTCATAAGATAACTATAATTGTACAATATGTGTTTTGCATTAAAATAAATAGTATATATTTTATTTAAAATAAAACATTCGATCTGAAAATGGAGCATCGTGCAACGTCAGACCACTAGCAATAAATAAAATGTGTGCTCGTTTAAGCAAAGGGTTTCATTCATCTGAGGTCACATGAAACTTATTGGCTATGGTCGTAGTAAGATTAATTTGTGCACAGAGTAATAATAATAATAATAACTTGGACACTATTCAAATACATTGATCTAGCCCCAGACTAGGATTCCTTGTATCTTGGGTACTAGACAACGATACACATACTTACACAGATACATATTATTCTAAGATAAATAAACAACCATGACTAGGGTACAAACATCCGTTCTCATCAAACAAATATTTGCCCCCGCCGGGACTCGAACCCGGGACCCTTGGCTTCGTAGGCAGGGTCACTGCGACAGAGTAAGTAGGTAAGTGCAAAGGGTTTCGTTCGTCTGTGGATTAGTGTATAGCGTGACTTCACAGCCGCATGACATGAACAGACTAGATAAAGTCAGCTTTAAATGATCCCCTGTACGAATCCACCAGAAAATCAACCCTCCAACCAGATCCAGTCGCTGTGGCAGAAATAATTTAGGTCCAGCATCATCATTATTAACACATGAGCAATATCAGAGCATACCAACGAAGCTCTCAACAGCCAAAAATAGTCTATAATCTAGTATCAGAATGATAATTATCAGGCGCCACGACCAGTACAAAATAAAGTAATAATAATAATACCTTGGACACCATTTACACACATTGATCTAGCCCCAAACTAGGATTCCCTGTATCTTGGGTACTAGACAACAATACATATACTTATATAAATAAATATTATACTTCAATAGATAAACAACCATGACTAGGATACAAACATCCATTCTCATCAAACAAACATTTGTCCCCACGGGGACTCGACCCCGGGACGACCTTGGCTTCAGCCTAATAAATATGAAATATAATAAGCTCAAAGTACTACACTTTGAGCTTATTATTTTTCATATTTATTAGGCTGAATTTTTATGTAACTGTAAGTGACAGATGTGCGTACATCGTCACTGACTGGGTGCCACAAGAAGGGCGCCGGCGCAGGAGCAGGCTGAGGCGGAGATGGCGGGACGCCCTCGATAAGTTTCTGCCAGGGTTGACGGACGTGACCCAGGATTGTGGTTACAACATGGGGAGCCTTTGCCCAGCAGTGGGAAACTTAACGGCTACAAAAAAAGGGTGACTCCTGTAATGATATTAAATTCATGCGTCGGTATCTATTGATTTGAACAATTGTAATTCACTAATTCGTTCATCAATCAGTTCATTATGTGAAACCATTCACAACAACCTATATAGGATATGACACCTATACCAATCCTTTTGTTCGGGGTGTAATACGGTAATATCCAGAACGCACCTTCACTCACAATACAAACTGATTTTAAATAAAAAAATATATATTAAAATTGCTCCGTATTTTCGGTGGAACCGTGCGCTGTTTTGGTAAAATAAAATAGCCCTGCATATTTTCGGGATACAAACTAGCTTAAATATGTTTTCCCAGGTCATATTGTATTTGTGTTCTACTAGCTTACTAGCCAAATCTCTTTATACACACAAACCCAATAAATGAGGGCAACTAAATATTGATTTTGTAATAAAACTAAGCATAAAAGGTCATGTTAATTTTAATTGTCATAATTACAAATATTGTAGTCTATATCTACTATTTACATCTCAAGTTACTAAGTATAAATATGGTTTCTCTTAAAAATATATAAGCTAATAAATTAAATCTAATTTATAAATAAAATTAGGCATAAATGCTTCAACCAATCTAGATTACACAATATATTATATACCACTGGACCGATATATCACATCATTTTGTGTTCATTGTAAGTATATAAAAATAAACACCGTTTCGTTGGGCATATTATCTTTAGAATTTGATCTATCAATATATAACTACAGTCGCGGTTATCCTAAAAGTTCTGGCAATAAGACATTTCAATGTATATCCTCTTATTTCTTTAAAGTTACCGAAAAATTATGTACCACTTAAGCCACAGATATCAGATAATAAATAACAGACAGACCACACAATCACGCAAGGGTACATCAGGTTACAAAGCGTATTTTTACGATTACAGGTCTAATAAATGCAGAAGAGTATTAAATTTTATAGAATTTCAAGCAGACTAAACTGTGTTTAGAATGTGAAATAATAGGAAAGTAATTAAATCCTAATTCCAAGCCATAACTAACAGTCCGAAGACCTTACTGTCCAGAGAAGTAATACTTAAAATGGTATTTAAAATAGACGATAAACATACAATCTCGTGATCCCAAGTTTGCGTTGAATCCAGAGAGGCGGTATACAGCCTCAATGAATCCAACAAACTATGCTTTTAGTATCTACAATTAGTTACATCTAATTTATCCAATGTAGTGAGCGGGCGAGCTCTCTTACTTTTTCCCATGGGAAGGGTGGGTAGGCGGAAGCATTCCTTCTCACTCTTGCTACCCTGGACATTCTGTTGAAGTAGGGCAGGCTTGGGCCAGCAGGGTAGCCGTGGGTATGGTACCGGTTGTAGACTGGCTTGTCGGGGTATGCGTGCGGTTGGGAGTAATCCACTTTGTACCCACTAGTAGTACTTTGTATGGTCACTGATGACGTGAATCTGTTTGCGTTGTAACCTGTAAAGGAAAATAGAATATTGGATGTTGATAGATACATAAGTCAAAGTACTTTATTACTGTAGATATTTACATATACTTAGCAAACGTCATTTTTTGCCTCTTCTCTACATTGGACCACTGTGGGACAGAAGGGCGTAGAAACTCTCACAGATTGATTTTTAGATCTCTTTACTTAACTAATACAAATATGAAAAATTTAATTGTTATGATTAATAAGCAGGAATAAATAATCACAAAATTATTAACAGCAATGTCTGTGTTGAGCCAGATTAACCCCATACAGTCCTGTCATTTGTCATTGTCATACACTCTTTGTTAGGGTTCCGTACCCGAAGGGTGCCAAACGAGACCCTATTACTAAGTCTCCGTCGTTCGTCCGTCTGTCTGGCCGTCACCAGAATGTATCTCAATAACCCTAATCGAGAGTTGAAATTTTCACAGAATGTGTATTTCTTACAGCAAGAAATTTTATACATTAAAGGGGGTACCCATACAAAAGACGTGTTTTTAATATCCCTGCCCATGCAAAGATATTTCTTATAAAAATCTCAATCCAATACAGTACTACACTGTAGGGACTGGTAACAAAACCAAGTTCGGTATTGTTGTTTTTGTTATTATTTTTAGTTCTTAAGTTTTCTTTTACGATGGTGTGGAACCATTTTTTGGATTAAGATTTTTATGAGAAATATCTTAAGATACATCCGTGAGTTTTTGGAACCTTGGTTTTCTTGAAAGTATTCCCTTTAAGGGATGTGTTTTTATGCATTTGTTTGTATTGCTGTAGAAATTTCAACAATAAGAATCAGCAGTTTAACATTAAAACTAAACCAGATTTAAAATGTTTCAGAGTTTTGTATTTGTATTTGAATATATTCTTACCAGTATACCCGACGGGTTTGACACACATCATCCCGTAGACTCTGATGCCAGGTACTGAAGCATAGGTTGGCTGGTCGTGCGACATTGGGCCTTCTGCAAGGGTAACAACGATATGTTATATATACGATATGTAATATCTGGCTAAACGTGGGCATAGTTTTGCCTCACCGTATGGTGGAAAGTATGACACTTTGTCGTAATGTAATGTATGTGACAATTCTCTCTGCACGGAATTCCAAGTGGATTCACAGCGCAGAGCTTTTACATTTCCAGTTTCCTTGATGAGACCGATAAGAAATATACTATAACTTAGTCATTCATTCAGGATTCATAATTTCTTTATTGCACACAAATAATATACAGACAACAAGACTTACATTTAAAATAAATATACAAAGGGCGGGCGTATCTCTTAAAAGAGATCTCTTCCAGCAAACCAAATTAGGATGAGAAAGGTCGATTGCTGAGCAGGCCTAGACCATGTGTACAACAATATAATTTACCTAGTACACACTTAAGAAATTAATATAAAACTAAATATACGAGTGCCTACATAAATATTAAACAAGGTGACATTTAATTAGGTAACCATATTTTGGGGAATGATAGCACTATTATTATGAGCAACTTTCCCCGAGCAACATATGTTCGTAAACGAAAAAATATGTTGGGTCTCCAGTAGTAACTTGTAATCAGCTGATCGGGTCAATGTACTGAGGGACGAAAAATATTTTTCGTTTGCGACCATATGTTTCTTTGGGAGAGTTGTTCATAATGATCGCTGCTATCATTCCCCAAAAAATGGTCGGCCAATTAAATGTCATCTTGTATAATATACTCTAATACGAATACTCCTGATTTAGGTATCCATCTTAAATAAAATGTGACGATAAAGTCATTGCGGTCAGCCAGATCTTATCATTTCCGCTAATTCAAGTTTATTTATCGCGATATTCATGCTGCACTTACCCAGGATATGGTTTTCTGGGCACCGGCATATGACCAGGTAGTGCGATTTGCCTGTCCTGATGTTCTGCAGTGCCAGCAGCGACCAGTCGCGTGGGGCCCGGCACTCTCGCATCTCCGAGACTGCTTCGCAGGTCTTCACGAGGGTCACTGCCTTCTTCGCGTACTAGAATCGAGAGAAAATATTGCTTAGCATTTTTTTTATTAACATTAAAACCCATCTTTGAAGCGTTCTTCCTCTTAGAGGAGACACTTCCCAAATCCAGATAAAAAAATGTTCCGAAGACATCCCTTACCTTCAATCGTGGTGCTTAAAAACATCATAGTGTTGATGGAAAATGTATGAAAAAGATACTACTTAGTTTTTTTCCCCTAAAACGTGAATTTCTTGGAATCTAAAAGGAATATTTTAAGGTGCTTGCTTCAAGAAATAATAATTAAAAATATCTTAAAACGTAGTATTTGAAATTATAGATATATTGAGAGGCGTCACAGCCATATTGCAGTGTCAACATGGCTGTGACGCCAGTCGCTGCGACAGAAAAGAAAATTGAGTGTTTTTTTAATTTATTTTCCAGCTTCTATGAACTTTATTTTAACATGTTTTTGTCCAAAATTTCAACCGCCACAAATCGAGCTTCTATTTTTAACGCTACACGACCCTCAAGGACAGTAACGTTGGGCGCAACTATGCTTCTGCTACTCCGTAGGGGAAAATACGTGACAATATTGACATGGTTATTTGTTGTGATTCATAATACTAACAACATTAAGAACAACAAAATAAGAGAAAGTTTCACCATCCCTGAAATGAACATGTGTAGGATGTAATTCATGTGATTTATAACATTCGACCTAAAAAACCACTCCTGCAAAAACTGTACCATTGTTTGTCTTTCACCAAACGAGCATCGACAGGCAAACTATCGTCAAAGGGGTACAATGGAAAGCTAATCTAGTTAGCTCGAGTTACCTTCTTCTTAGAATCCGTAGTCAGCCGCGTGGTATGGAGGTCGTCGGCGTTGAGGCTAGCTGAACACGGGTCTCGGTAGCGCGATGGGCAGGCGCATAGAGGCTGGGTGTAGTTGAGGCGAACGTACACCGCGTTGCACACCTGCAAAATGTAATACGACATAACATAACATAGCGTCACGCCTTTACTATACGGGGTGGCAGAGGCACAACTGTGCCCACTTTTTGCCAGTTATTCAATACACCATTTTTGCGTGACAGGAGGCTAGCCCATCGCCGCAGCTATGGAGTAATGAAGGTTTCCTCTAGAACGTCCGTATAATGTGGAAAATTACTCATGACGTAGTAAATATTAAAAGGCCTATGTATGTACTGGGAGCCCTTTGTCGTGTGGACAAAAAATAACGAAATAACGACGGCACACACGCATTGTTATAAATATCCAAGACTTTTACGAGAAATAGTTAAGTACATTTTATGTGGACGTTACATTACATTTAGTGCTTCTCGTATGGTACTTATTATTTTCTTGAAGTGAATGCGAATCTAGATACCTATATTTTATATCTACGTTATTACAGATACCTATAGGGTTCTGTCTGATACAATTTTATGAATCATACAAGTAATATATAATTTTTGTCTTTGGACATCAGTCGAAGCTTTCTTCGTTTATTTTCGCGACGTTCCATGCCCCGTAGCTAAGATGCATTCGCTAACATACCACTCGCTACGAACGACGGTAAGATAAATTCACTAAGTTAAAGATAAAAAAAACGACTTCAGTTGAGCCCTATTTCTTCCTCCCCGCTGTGGATGCGAATTTCGTATTTATACAAGATAATTCATCAAGTTAAAAAATAAACAAAAAACCAAGCTCTGTCGGGATGTGATTGTCATCAAAATACACGAAAACGAGGCTACGAAATCGATCTGTCTGACGTTCAAGTCCACACGCATTACATGACATAAACGATTATACGGTACTTAAAGACAGAATCCATCTAATGACAATGACCTTTAACACCACTGATAAGTCACAGTAAAGTAATAATACGCAATTTCGTTTACCTGGATGCTATCCTAATTCCTTTCTTTTTGCTTTAGAAACCAAATTACTGGACCAATTTTTAGTTCCAACTGGAAGGTCACCCTTTCAAATAAAATATAATAATTTTGCTATCGGTTCATAAATATTACCAGTTTTGAGATAACAAACATTAAAAAAAACGAATTTAGAATCCCCTTCATCTTTTTAAGTCGGTTAGAAATGGATGCGCTTTAACGTTTGGCGCGCAAAGCACGTGATACTTTAATCTACTTAAATCGCATAATGTTTTTAGCGTTGTAGCGAGTGATATGTAAGCGAATGCCTAGGGCAGCATGTGTTCTTATGTTCTGCATAAATTGAATACTTGCCCAATAAGCTCGGGCTGACGCAGCGGTTTAAAACCCTATGCTCTATCCTTCAGAACGCTGGAATAACTATTACCATTTATCTTTATGGTCGATAAAACTATATTTATTTGATTCGTAATAGTTACCTGCTGAATAGCGCATTCAGGCAGCAAATAAATGTGCTGATTGTGTGGATAGTAGTGGTACTTCGTGGGCTTGGCGAGCACCGAAGTGGAGCCTGCAGGCAGTGGAACAGTCTGTAACAAAAAAAATACGTCATGATTCCGTTAGAAATCGGTACAAATTGACTTAGCGACGCTTCATTAGACTTCAAGTGTAACCTGATTCAAACTTTGGTTTTACAACGTTAAGGAGCAGAAGTTTTGAAAGTCGCATAATTTGGTTTTATGTTTCTGTGGTCGTTGTTTCAAGATTTCTTTCTTTCTTTCATCGTAGTTTGTCAATTCTCTCAAATGACTAAAACTCGTGTTCAACAATCACTCATTGAGTCAATGATTTATAGTTACTAGCATTTTCTGCACTCCGGCTAATTACGCTCATAATGATGTGAAACGCTGCGAGGTCGGTCATGGTTCACAATCCTCCATCACATTTACCATTGCGAGTATGAGAAACTCCATGTTATAGGTGTTATGATCTACATTGCAAAGTTCATGGACCTGCAAGGTAGGTGCGGCATGGTGATAATGAAGTTCCAGTTATAGATAATCAAATCCAATCAATGAAAAAAACTATTCCGTAAAACTGCTGCAAAATCCGTTGTTTAGTATGAGATGATATAGTTAAATGAAGTCGTTCGTGCGCAATGATTCTCGACAATATTGTAGAGTCATCCACCGCCCGAGATCCAAGTACAGCTAAGCTATACTTTGTAGACTTTATATCGTTCTTATTTTAATAATCTGTGGGACAAAAATCGTGCTACAATGGTATACCTTAGCTTCTCGTAGCATTCGACTATACCGCTCGCTTGGTCACGTCACCGGATCCGGCTAATAAACCGTTTAAGTTACAATTAACTTTCTTGTTTTGTGTTCAAGACTTTTTCAAAAATTCGCCTTTTGGTCGTTACATTAAAATTAACTTTAAATAAAGCCGATGTAGTAAGTGAAATAGAGTTACTCGTGTAATTGACAATGTTGGATCCAATTTGAGCAGCAGGTGTGTGCATGCAATGTACAAATAAAGTAACTGTTACTGCCTTTGTGACTCTTTACTTTATCAAACTTTACAATGCCCACCTGCTGTGAGATTGAATTTTGATAAGAATCGATCCTTCAGTGATCTGAGCGCCCATCTGTTCCAGTAACCCGCATAGTGATGCCTGATGTCAGACCACAACAATGAACTTTTTGTGTGTATTCGCCGCCACTACAGTGACTTTGAATATTCTTTTGCTTTTTGCTATACTAAAGTCACAAGTGGCTCCACAAACCCCACTAACCAGATAACTGTATGCTTAAGCAGGTGGTGAATGATCTTTTTCATCTTCCTGATGGGTCGACTAATGATGTGGCAATGCCATGCGTAAATTGCCTATTTACGTTCATTTTGCTTCCACAATCGATGATGGATAATTTAATATGCTTCTAGTTACCACAAGGACTCCTAGCCTGGGGACGCAAACGGAAACAAATATGTATCTGATATTCAATCAAGTAAGCATGAATTTCATGTATCTTAAGTTTTTTGTTTGTTTAGTATTATTGATTTTGTGGCACCTCAAGAGGAAGATTGTGAAAGCGGGATATTTGTGGGCCTTGTAAATCTTCTCGCTGTTTATTACCGGTAGAACGTTTGCGGTTGAATGTTTTGACGATAAAGAACATGTCTGTGATCTGTTGTGACCTTCACGAAGTCAACAGAGGCAGTTTGTTCCACAATCCCGAACTTTGGAGTGAATTAATCGTTTATTTTCTGTAAATACGGTTGTGTTTAGACTTTCACTCGTTTTCTTTAAAATCAAGCAACGTTCTGATTACATTTTTCTTTTTGGATCTGCTTGTTTTCATCGGTGATATTAATCTTGCGCTCTGTTTAGGCTTGCTTTTTAAGCTTGGTTAGAATGCTTTCTCTGTTGCATCGTTGATGATTTTCTTATCACCTGCATTTCTAATATATAGTAATTTCTCTTTGGATTCCTCAGAAATGTGTTTCTTATTTAATCCGATAAGCTCGCCTCAATTTACAGATGCAATTTATCAATAGAGTCACCCAATTTGTGACCAAGCTTTAGTATTATTACATAAAATTGTTTCCAATGTACTGGCTATTGCATAGCTAGCATATAAATAAGAAGAACATAGAATATATCGAAAAAAGTAACTATACAGGGTGGGCCATTGGAATGGGTCTGTAGGGGTAAATCAGATACAACAAGAGATAGAGGTTTTTGATGTAAGGGTTGAAATGTGACTGCCACCTAATTAGAGAGAAACTTGATATATGTGCAAGAAGTACCATGATGAAGCAGGAAGTGTATCAGGAGTCTAGCAGGTTGATATAGCGGGTCGTGTCCTCAGCAGAGTCACGAAGCGGCAAAAAGAGGCCGGATGTCACGTTGCAGTTGAACGATCGAATTGAGGAATCGCTGACTCTCTACTCACTACGATTATAGACTGATGGTTATCTATTTATTCTTGTCTTTTAAAAATTGCACCTCTACTGTATTGCACAATTGACACCATATAGGCAAAGCTATTATCATTAGTATTATTTTAATTAACTAACTAACGTCAGACTTCATCGTGTTTTTGAGTCATATTAAAATTATTCACATGGATTGCACTCTGAACATTTGAATTATTCTCATAGACGTATAAGACTTAAAGTCCCTGATGGATAAACCTTCCTGTAAATCCTCATAAGTCTGGCATTAATCCTGTTGTAATTCATTTATTTTACATTCTTAAGGAAGGTAACAGCTTTAATTCTTAATAATAACAGAAAAAATACATACTTATAAGCTAATGATAACCTCCTACAGATGAAAACCTAAGCATAAAAACTATAAACTACTCAACTACTTAATTAAGTGGCCTATCTTAAAGGACATCCAATATATTATTTCCTGATTGCTGCATTTCAGTCACAAAATACGCCTACGTTAGGAAACCATTAGGTAACTTAGTTGGTGTTCGCGAAATTCTATTTATTATTCGGCATTGGGGAAATTCACAAGAATCCAAACAAATATTCATGCAATTTTAATCACGAATACGATACTCGGAATAAAATCTTGTCGGACTCCCGGAATTTTGTCGGTTTGTGAATTTACTTAATATTCTCTAACTGGATTGGCTTTGTTAATTGTATTCGATAATTAAATTCCAGGTCGTATCAACATATCAAATTTTCCGATCCAATAATCACTATTGACTTAGCCGCAACGAATTCTTCAATGCGTGTGTATTTATATCGAATAGACATTATTATGTTATAATAGATATGTCCTTTAGCTATTGCATAAAAGTGATCGAAGATATTTCCTTCAACACTGCCTTAAATTCTCGAGTTGGCGCACATCAAAACTTCGTAACGCTTCATAACTGTCATAGTTTAGCTGCTCGTAGAACATTTTAGCTATAGTCAGGGTTGATAACACCAGATCTAAACCACAGTTATTGTGCAAAGAAATATTCTTATCGGTCTATCTCGACACGGTGTTTTCCTTATATGTCAATCTTTTCTTTGTGATCTTGACATGATCCGCGTAGTTCCTGATCCAACTGTGAGATAGACAAAGGTTGAAAGTACAGCGAACTGCGGTTATAAAATCGCCTAAAATTGATATAATCTTGCGGGTTTCTTACTTAATAATAATAATAATACCTTGGACACTATTTACACACATTGAGCTAGCCCCAAACTAGGATTCCCTGTATCTTGGGTACTAGACAACGATACACATACTTATATAGATAAATATTATACTTAGATAGATAAACAACCATGACTAGAGTACAAACATCCATTCTCATCAAACAAATATTTGCCCCCCGAATGGCCGTCACTGCCGACTCGGCCATTCGGGTCGTCAAACGTGTGATAAAGGTGATTGTTTAAGACGCTGATTAAATAAATATGGGGTGCTGTTTTCATGTGTTTTTCAGGAAATACTGGGCAAATCGTAATTAATTTCTGGTATATGTAATTTGACTATATAATCTAGAGATTCTTAATTGGAAAACATGTTTGGATAAAATTTTCTCGATAGAAAATAAATACAAAGTCAACCCTTTTTTTATGGTTTTATCCTATTACACCGCAGTAGTAAGTGAATATGACTGTGTGATAATTGCAATGTATGAACAATTGTTATTTCTAATGATTTTCAATTTGAAAGTTAATTCCCTGAAATAGTTTATTTTTTATGATTTGTTTTTACGTTTTGGCGCTTACGTTGTTTCAGATTAGTCGCGAGTGCATTATTGGCATCCCGCTTTTTCTTATTCGCGAGTAATTATTGCATCTCACTTCCACTCGACAGCGCATTTTTATTCCATCATCGCCTTAATAACAACAAGACCATAATTAGACGTAATAATTATTTTATAAAGCTTTGTGTCAGTGGGTCTACCGCCCAAGCCCCGTCGGCGTCGGTGACGGCTTCATTTTGACAGTTTCCAAAGCTTCATTTTAAACGCGCAAGAATGAACTTTATCATTATGACAATACGGCAAGTCAATTCAAGCGTCGGTATCGTTATCAAGCCGACGGGGCTTTTGCGGTAGACCCACAGGTCTGGATTCATTATATATTTTTCTGTAAAGTTAAGAGAAGTCTGAATTTGAGTTAAACTCGTACATTAAGTTAGCTACAACCTTCTCTCTGATTATAGGATAACACAGTGCACGTTCCTATTAATCAATCAATGAACATATGAAGCTATAATATGTATTTATTTTCATTTGTTGCGTATAGATAGTTCCTGTAATCGCATTATTGAGGCTTTGTCATTTATAAATTTGGCATCTGATTGGATAGCAAACTATTGCAAAATTCACAATTTAAACGAGGATGCTGCAAACGTTTTAGCATTTTAACGGCATCGGTGTCTTTGCCTAAGCAAAAAAATACATCTTTTACTATCGGGAATCATCGGTTACTTACCTATATTAATTTTGCAAGATACAATTTACTGCAAATTACAAACAAATTGAAGAAAACTGGTACGATACGATATTAATATTTCGACTATGGTCAACCTCAGAATTGCTTCTTAGGGCTAGACTAGCACTTCATGAAAATGTTGTATTAATGAAAAAAGTGAAAGAAATAGACTTGATATAGACAGCTTGAGGTAAGTTTTAGAAACTAAAGTTCACCGAACGTAGGAGCTAGGTTTGAAGAAGCTTTTGTATTCCATATTCTATTTTTGTACAACTATACGATACGTTATACAATCAAGCTTGAATTTATACGGAAGATCAAACTTATGATAGTCCATAAACTTCAGTTTATTGACTTCAATATAGAACGCTAACAAGATGGGAACGCTAGTTTGTTTATGGACAATCGGAAATATACGGTGCTTCCAACAGCGTGAGCAAAAAACTGAGTAAAATGCTATAAATATTATCTTCCTCCAAAAAAGCAATTGTATTTGCATCGTGCGACATTTCCAACATTCTTCTCACCGCTATTTTCCGGTTCCATTATTTTCACTTCAGTGTGCATCTCAATTACTTTTGATTTCTTTTAATTGACTCGAATAACTGGTATTTTGCGACTCCGAGATATGGCAGTTTTTGTAGCACAACTTGACTGAATTTCGCTGAATCATGCGGTTAATTAACATCATGTTTATCTTTCGCTGACTTAGTATGCCATGGGAGTACCTAAACCCATCATCATCATCGTAATCATATCTAACCTATGGAGGTATGTGTCTCTAAGTAAAAGTTTCTGTGTAAAAAAAACTAAGAAATGCAATTAAGTGTCAACGATTAAACAAACTAGTGCTTGCCGACACAATTCGAAAAGTGTGCCCCGAGAAAGTGCGAAGTTTCAATCTCGAATTCTTTCTAGTCGTTTGAAAGAAAATGTGGGGCTTAATTATTAATTAAAGTTAACTCCGCCTTGGATTGTATAGATGTGTTGTGTCGTCACACGCGATCAGGCGTTGAACCTGACCAGACTCAATGCTGTAGGTGGTGGGGCAGGCTGGACCGTACGTAATGACCCACTTGGACTAATTATAGTTACCTCTGGATCTTAAAATTGCCATTTGAGCAATTTAAAAACCATGTTAAAGCGACTTTGTCGAAAAAGTGATATTACAATATTCAAGATTAATTAAATGACGAGACTGTACGCGGTTAATCTGGCTCAACACAGACCTTGCTGTTAATAATTTTGTTGTTATTTATTCCTGCATATTAATTATGATAATATAATATTATAATATTTGTATTAGTTAAGCACAAGCAATTTTTAAAAGAGATCTTAAAATCAAACTGTGGTAGTTTCTACGCTCTTCTACTCCCACAGTTGTACAATGTAGAGAAGTGGCAAAAAATTACGATTGCTAAGTATATGTAAATATGTACAGTAATAAACTCATTTGGAATTTCGAATAGATAATAATAAGCTGCAGATTAAGCTTATTTAAAGTAACTGGGGAACATATAATGTAACCACACCTAACTAATTTATCTACCTTTACACAGTGCAGTATGCGTATGCCAGTCATCTGATGGTTCACTTTTCTGAAGGATAACTCAACAATGTCGCCTGTTACGTTTGGGCAGTACACAAAAAAAACAACATTGTGCAAATTAATACTGTCTGTTTATCATTGTAACATTTTTAAAGTTTTCAAAAATGTAGGTTTTCATTTGGGCTGCTGGGTTAATCCGAATAAGTCCCAGGCCATGATTGTAGGTGCCAGACACTCATTAACCACGTTGCAGCAATTGTCTCTCCCATCTCTAACTTATAACGGTACATTTATCATATATAGCGATAATGCTAAAAACCTGGGTATCGTCTTCGATAACCAATTGTCCTGGTCAATGCATGTTGATGAGGTCAGCAGGCGAGTTTACGCAACTATTCACTCTCTCAGGAGACTTCAAAACTTTGTTCCTCGCCAGACCAAAATAAATCTCGCTCAGTCCCTTCTTCTTCCCCTCATTGATTATGCTGATGTTTGCTGGGTCAGCGCAAATGAAGGACAACTGAACAAACTCGAACGACTTCAAAATTTCGGGATTCGGTTCATCTTCGGACTGCGCAAGTATGACCACCACGTGCATCACAAGTAGCTGAAGTGACTACCGAATCGGCTTCGACGGGACTCTCATATCCTGTGCTTCCTCTATAATATTATGTGAAACCCTCGTTACCCTAACGCGATCACGCAGGAACTTGATCGCTTCGAATTTCTTATTTCAAGCAGGCCTCGGAGAACTCACAAGGCGTCTATGCTCAAAGCTCCAAAACATTCCTCTGCAACCTACGAGCTTCGGTTCAGAATCCGAGCCCTACGACTACGGAATGAGCTTCCAGGGACACTCTATATACTATCAGGGACAGTCTATCACTAAATATATATATATATATATATAAATAATCACTATATATATATATATATATATATATATATATTATACGGTTTATGCAGTTTTTTTTCAGCAATTAGGGTTATCCATATGTATTGTTTGTAGTCTATGTTACTTGTAGTACTTTATTAAGAGTTTTAATCAAGCGAAGGGTTTCCCCCGCTCAACCATCACCTTTCCTAGCCATCATGGTTTCTTGGAAGAAATCTCTTGTTAGAGATAAGCTCGCCTTTGTACATGTATTTTCTATCATAAGTTTAATTTACGATTTTTTTACTTTAAGGCTACATTTACATTTGTTAAAAAAAAAACGATTCAGAGATCCGTTGCTCTTGGAGACAAGGCGTCCTTAGGTAGATATAAGAATAGCCTAACAAAGCGGAGGCGTCTAGTTTGCCGTGTGTTCCTCTAACCTAGGAACTATATTTATAACTACATCGTGAATCAGCTCAGAATAAAATTCGCTCACATCACAGCTATTTCTTATGCATTTTTACTGGATTTATTTCCTTGGTAATTCAGTTTTAAATGAAGTTTTACCTCTGCAAATCTGCCCGTTTTGCTGTGTGTGCAGGGAATTATGGGATGACTGAGCTACGCCTTGGAGGAGAGTACTTTACTACTTACTCATACATATATGGAAAAAAGGACTGATAGGGGCGGCACCGGCACAATTGGCCACGCTAAAAAAATTCGTACAACTTTCTTTTTTAATGAAATTTAAGGCTATTTTAAGAAACTGATTTGAATATTTCGAGTAATGGATATCTTATTTTTTTTTTATATTTTTTTAAATAACACCTCTCGTGACGTCGTTTGTTCACAGTTTTGAACGGTTGTACTTGAGGCTGGTTATTATAAAACTAAAAAACTATAATATCATTATTTGTGTACGTTCCGACTGACAGGAAAACTGTTGGCACTCGATAGTTTAACAGGGCGAAGGGAATTTTAACAAACTGCGCCGTAGGGGGAAAATGAAGGAGATAATGTTTTTACGGATATCTCAGTATTCCTGTGATAATTTTTTAATGGGAATAAAGGAATTTAGTTAAGAACACAATGGCGCCTATGCCCGCCTATGCTCCCGCTTGGTGGCGCTGGTGGCGTAGTTGGAGGCAAAGAGTTTCAATCATCTGAGGTTAGGTTCCAAAACACGTCACGTAATCCTTCAAATACACTTGAAACCCCCAAAATTAACCTCAAATGAGTTTAGGATGCATTATATTTTAAGGTGATATGAAAAAAATAGGGGTTTTTTTCGAATCCATTTGCTCCACTATAAAGTCATCTACAGATTTGATTTTTGGGTTAACGTTTATTGAGTATTTGATTAAGATTCTCACAGAAGGAAAGTGCGATTGGGTGAAATTTTCTTGATAGAATTTAATTGCGAAAATACCTCTAAATTGGTTTAGTTTTTCCTGTATTTCTGTTATCATTACTTATTTCATTGCGGAATTACATTTAAAATGTCGATATTATGTATTTGTAAACTCTCCTTTAAAATCTTTTTGACAAAATAGCGTATTATTACTTTTTAAACAATTTTTACGTTATGGCCTTTTTCCCCGATTCCGTCCATCTCACACTGCGGGTCTTTCCGCCTGGAATAACGGGGGCCTTTGCACGGACGAGGTATCCCCTTAAGATGAAGTAAATAGAACTTGACCACTTTGACAGATAGACAGCCTCTCTAACTACACGAGCGCCATCTGCAATTAGCTTTTCAGATTAGGTGCCATTATTTCGAAATAGTTTTCTTTGTTTACATAGTTTTCTTTGGTACCCTTGAAATGTTTTTAGATGGATTATTGTGTCAACTTTTAGCCAGTTATTTCATGCTCTATTAAATAAAATAGTAAAATCTAGTCGGTTTCTGCGTCTCCCCGCACCTCGTGTTTCCCTATCTCCTATAAATTTGTTTATCATTATAATTTAATAACTGTTTATTTAATTGCCTCTTTCTACTGAAGATTTGCTTCAGATGTATAAAGATTCCTATCAGGTCGGTACTGCATTTCCGTCTTCGACTTTTATCAATACTTCAAGAATATAAAGCGAAGCGAATTTTGATTCGGATTTTCTCAGCGCAGCCAATGTGACAGTCCTTACTCTCGTAGAAATAGGTATGAAGGCTACAATAGCATACCATACAACAGTGAAGTGCATTACATTGCATTGTAGAGGAACGTGTTCTAGGTCAGTATGATTGAAAGGCGAAACAATGATTACATTTCTTGTGCCGGTCATTATTGGAAGAGCCCTTATAACAGGAACCTAGATTGTAAATCATAGAACACTATCGTCAATCTATTAGTTAATAACACCAATTAAGTATCTTAAACATAACTGTTCTACACGTACATACATACTGTGTATGGCCTTGGTATCTGTTAAAGTTATGAGTATGTTACAATTACAAAAAAAAAAAAGAGTTTTATTTAAAGGAAAAATTCAAAATTATGTAAAAGACTGCTGGAGCTTGTCGCAAAGCCCATTGTAGGAATACGTTATTTTTCATGCCAAGGCAAAAGTACTGTTACTACTTACTAGTCGTAAAGTTACATACTTGGTCTAATAACGTTTGATAGGGTATTAAACTCGCAACTATAAAATAAATGAACGGACACAATCTTAACTGTACGATAAACGCTTCCGGTTGGAGCGAGTAGGTTTATTTTATCTGCTGTACTAAGGCCTGTAGCCTTATAATGCAATACTGACATGTGGGAATTTTTTCTCGCTTTTGAAAAATTGACGAATTACGACACGATAATTCGACACATCTTCATCTATTGCAAGTTTGCTTGTAATTATGACACCAAGGAATTTCAATAATATTAATATTCATATCTTCTTATTGATAACGTAAGTTACATGTCATATCTATCTCATGTCTATATCACTATCGGTAGATCTATTATTATTATGAAATTAACTAGTTAATAGGTCTAGGAATTCCAGCTCCAACAGAGATCCTGAGACTGCTAAGTGATAGGATGGACATCCCGTTTCAGAAGCACTACTCTTTGGTGCTTGTAAAATAATTAAGCACTCAATAGGACCGTACTAACATAGTCTAAGACCTTTACTAACAAATTATGGATTTTTATTATCTGAAGTAAAATATGATTATTTATTATTATTATAAACAAGCAAAGTCGCATCAAAAGCAGCTCGTCTGAAACCATCGTATTGTGATTGGTGAAATTTTCAAAAGCGATTGGACTTCTACTGATTGATCGACTTTTCATAAGCGATTGAAATTCTACTGATTGATAGACTTTTCAAAAGCGATTGAAATTCAACTGATTGATCGATTTTTCAAACGCGATTGAAATTCTACTGATTGATCGACTTTTCAAAAACGATTCAAATTCTTCTGATTGATTTTTCACAAGCGATTGGAATTCTACTGATTGATCGAGTTTTCAAATGCGATTGAAATTATACTGATTGATCGATTTTTCAAAAGCGATTAATTCCTAGCTGTCAGAATTTCATGCTAAGGCTACTGGATGCAAAACCGACAACCTTAAGTTAAACAGAGCCTCAGAGCCATGCTATTACTCGGGAACAGACAGAGTGACAGTGTAATAATTAAGCGGCACTTTATTTAACAGTAGTCCAGCATACAGCCATATTTCGCGTAATTCTAACCCATTCACACTTGTATAGTCCGTTGCTGCAACTTCATTCGCTGATAAATGTAATAAATACGGCTCTTTTTGCTTGTAAAAAGAGCAACAGGATAATGCAGAGGCTTGCACTGTCGTAATTTGCGTCAAGAGACATTTATTTCTCTCTGCGTTGGATTTCTCAACTTGAGTGCTTCTCTGCTTCTAGTGTACAAAGTGTTCTTATCAGTATTTTAACCTGCCTCGAGAAGATATATGTGTTAGTTTTAATAGGGAACGGCAGTTTATCGATGTGGGTTGAGTACGAGTATGATGATATGATGAAGATTTGTTTCAATGTTTGTGAGGTCACCTTTCAATGTATGTGCGTCTTTTAATGGTTATGTTTACAGTTTCACGATAATTGCCTTTATTTTATAGCAACTAGACAATATGTTCAAAATCTAAAAGCCGATCGGGATATGAAACCTGTAATCAGAGGACGGTCTATGGGCCATTAGAAACCATTAGAAACCATTAGAAAATGGTTATTCTTATTGATTAATTAATATTCATCATTTACAAACACACACAAAAAACATAGAAGGTAAATTAGTAATAAACAAAAATAACATTATAAACATTCAGTCACAAATCTAAATGCGCCCATTAATAGTTAAATTAAATTATATAAAGCTATTAGCATACATATATTTTTGGAATGTGCTAATTAAAGTCTTTTATCTACACACCTATCATAAACCCTCTTTACTGCGTCCAAAAACTGCACGTTACGACCAGCATAATGTTACTACTTGGTAAAAACTTATTTCTTATCTGAATATTCATACAATGTATACATTTTCGACAAGTTATGACATTAAAATTTTGAACGCCGACGCCCGCCTGCGTGCCGGCCCTAGTTTGTCTGTGAAGTTGGTACTATTGAACAAGCTAAACAAGTGCAGAGCAATTATCAATGCCACAATGCCGGTCGAACATGCGGTTCCTGAACACATCAAAGAGAGCTTATGATATGTGTTTAGATAAACTAGTGTATGTAACTGTACATAATTAGGCATTATGTATCAGTCACATAAACTACTATAATGTAATACCCAACAAAGCCCTCCTCATTTTTTTACCCAGCAGACTTATCAGATTACCTTATTTGCCAAATTATGACTAATATTCTATTTGTTCTGGGGGATACAGACATAAATACTCGAACATATGATATAAACATAAACATTTACATACAGGGACATACATTGCTTCTGGCCCCACACTAGGGTACCCTGTGTCATGGGAACCAGAACATCGTGGCGACATCACACAAATATAAAAATCCAAGACCTGGGATTTTTTTCATTACATACTTACAATACATACCGATCAAAATCATAACCCTCCTTTTGGCATTTTTAGGGTTTCGCAGAGAAACAAGGAACCCTTATAGTTTCGTCAAGTCTGTCTGTCCGTCCGTCCGTATGTCACAGAAACTTTATACAGAAACTATTAGGACTACACAGTTGAAACTTGGTAAGTAGATGTATATTGTTAACCGCTTTACGATTTTTATAAAAAAAATAGTAATTAAAGGGGGCGGCTCCCCATACATGGAACTGAAACAAAAATTTTTTTCTTCATCAAACCTATATGTGTATATACCTATATATGTATATGTCTATAGATAGGTCTTTAAAAATGACGTTGAGGTCCTTGAAACCATTTTTCCTCAAAGTAAATCGATAAAGAGACAGGCGCCCCTTACAAATAAAATGTGCCCCCCCTCTCTATATTTTAAAGTAAGGGAGTGAAAATCTACCAAAAATACATGCTATGTATCCTGGTTTGAAAATTGGTTTGAACAAAATAAAATAAGCAGTTTTTAAGACATAAAACATTCATACAAACACTATGAAAAACAAAGTTACAACACAAACATCCAGTCACATAATTACTTGCTACAACGGAACCCTTCATAGGCGAGTCCGACTCGCACTTGGCCACTTTTTTCTGTTTGGCATGCCTGACCATGTTTCTTCGTTAAACTCTAACACCTGCCATAAGACGTGACAATTTATCTCTCCTAAATTAAGTAAGGAAAATCCCATGCTTTATTTCAATTAGAACATCCTATCTTGTGTCCACATATATTTCGATATGTAGGTAAACCGTGAATACATACATTTACGATTATTTATACGCCGCTGTTGGCCGTGTATCCTTTTCTTGACCAGGGCAATGGTTATCCATTAGAGTGTAATAATTCGTTCGTAATATTTATTAGAGAACTATAAATCAGGCTCCAATTAAATAAATCGGTATCAAGCCAACGGGTTACTTGCTAACAGTTGGCGTTTTAATATTTTTCTCTGACTATCAGAGCAGATGTAGGCAAATAACAGTTGAGCTGAATTCAGTGCGACAAAGATGAAAAACGACGCAAAATATGATATTTTTGATGAACACACAAACTTTCTCGTCACATAAACATACTACTAAGTATATATTTGAAATTGCGTTATACATTTGGGCATAAGTAGCGTAAATCCTAATTTGTGATTCGATTAAAACGGTCAAATTCAGGATATGCAAATCTCTGGCCTACAATGTTTACTGAAATTACTTATTATTTACTTCACTCAAGAGTAAAAGTTTTGGGTACAGTTTGTACTAAAATTCTATACATTGAATGAATAAAATTCTATACAAAGTGTACCCAAAACTTTTGCTCTTGAGTGTATATAAATAACTGTGTTGTTCTTTGCAACATGGCACTAAATGTTGCACCAGCGTTATAATTACCATTCAATATTGACACGCCGTTGTGTTTGCATTACGCCATTAAATATAGATAGCTAAATGAATGCATGGTTCGTTAAACACCCTACATGTACATATTTTGCCGCGTCTTGTAGTTACGGGCAATTATGTAACACCAAACATAATATTTAATGGGCGCTGATAAATCTAACAAAACCAGTTAGGATTGTTTGAAGGGATAGCTAGGCTTGCCACAGCCACATCGCTGAACGCTAAGTCATTTAAAAAATAGAAATTCTCGTTCGACCTCTTGGCACTGATCTTGCACTTATCGCTACAAAAAGCGTTCTAAAGAGTAAACCAAACACGTTGCACCAAACAATATACATAAGGGCCCACGGTAATACCGCATCCGCATTAACCGAACTTAAAAAATATTGACAAATCAACAGGACTATTTTATACGAGCTGTCTTTTGATTTCGATTTGTTAATTTGAAAAAGATTCTCATGGAATTTCTCACATGTCAGAATAACATAATAAGCCTACTGGTTTCTCTCTCTCACACACACAGACTCCGGACGGGTGGCCCAATCGGCAAATCCAACCCTGGAAAAGGCATGAAGCAAATTTTTCCGCGGTAATCTCCTGCAAAGGAAATGCTTCTGGCCATGAGGAGCAACGGTCAATCATAGTGAGCAAAAATCTGTAACCTTGGCTTGTAGGTAGCGGGCCGACGATATCTATATGCACGTGCTCAAAACGCTGAGTGGGCATGAATGTGCCGATAGGTTCTGTTTTAGTGGTGTGGTTGGATGTCTCTAACCACACCAGACGATTTTAACCTCGTAAAAATCACGTTTACAATTATTATTTTTTGCTTCATATTTAAACTCCGGCTCATAATATCCACCCACAATATAACATGTATAAAAACGAAATATTATCTCTAAAAGAGATGTCTTGCAGCAACAATTAACCGCACATGTGCGGGTAAACCCGTTTTGATCGGGGGTTTGGGTTAAATGCATCTTTTATCTTAACTACTTGATTTTCATTTATAATTGGGTTGTTAGTTTCTCGTGGATTGTTACAGAGTTATATAGATCAATGTCCCAATGATAGTTAAAATGGAAATCGGAAAAATATCGATTAAAAAATCATAAGGGTTCTCAAACGTACATTTTTCCGCGGTTGGGAAACATATTCTAAGAACCGGGTCGAATGTATGAAAATATATTGATATATACTTAGTAAAACTATAAAATATTTTAAATGGACATTTTAGAGCAAAATCTCTTCTATTTGTTTTGAAAAACAAATAGAAGAGAATTTGTGTTTTGTGTTTCCCCTTCACCCCTGCACGCGTAAAAGTCAACTCACACAACTGCATTTTGTGGAGCAGAGGAAATAAAAAAATAACGGTTAAAAATTTCATGTAACTTGTAACTTTCTTTCAAAGAAATAGAGAAATGCCAAAGATAAACTTAATTATAATATTTTATAAAAATATTTACAATTACGCCTTTTCTTACATGCGCCATTGGTTTTGACATGATATCTGATGATAATCTAACTAATATTATAAATGTGAAAGTAGCGATGTTAGGATGTTTGGATGTTTGGATGTGTGTGTGTTTGTGCCTCAATCACGCTAAAACGGCGGACCGTATTTGAATGAAATTTAGCTCAGAGGTAGTTATGAGCTAGATTAACATATAGGATACTTTTTATCCGACTGCACCAGAAGGAGGGTAACGTTATCTCGGTTAATGATAATTCCTAGGAACACGCAGATGAAGTTGCAGGCATCAGCTAGTTACATATATAAATATCTAACCGATTTAACTGCACAGTAGCAAGCGTAAAATCGTGCACTTTTGGGTTTAACGGTTAATTTACAACTCTAAGCAAACCACACAAGCGTGATGACCTTATGATAGCTCAACCCCCTGAATAAACAATCAGTATGGAGGCTTAGACACACGCTCCCCCCCCCCCCCCCCCCCTAGCCAGACATTGTTCGACCAATGATTAAATCATTAAGTAGATTCCCATTGAATATAGCTGGAATAATGTCCACTTTAACTGCTGCGAAAGAATAATTGTGAAAAAAAACCGCTTGAATTGATTAACGATATTTGCGTTTTCTTTCCACAGTTTATTTATTACTGAAATCTTTAACGATTCAATTGTTATTATTATTTTATCTTTCACTGAAATACCGTAGACAATATAGAATGTTACAGAATGTAACAATATTGACACTGATTAAAACGAATCCACATTATAAATTCATGCGATATAAACTCTAGGTTGAAAGTCTGTTGAAATGTACAGTAAATAGTCTACCGACGGTTAAGTAAAGTCGGGTTTGCATTGGAAGGACATTAATTAAGCAGCCGCCCTGTCAGTTAGTCGCAAACTGTCGTCTATGCCACTACCGCACGGAATGGATTACATGTCTGCCTAATTACGCGTCTGCTATTTACGTTTCTAACTCGCTACCCAGAAATGTCATCAAATTCAAACTTTTGGTAAAATAAATAGAGAACCATAAAAATGGAAAATACATCTACAAAGGTGGGCTTATCTGTAACAAGAGAATATCTTGTGCATGATGATGCTGTCTGCTTGTTGTAATTGAAAAGCATTATGTTATGACATCTTTATCACCAAGTGCAGTCGACAGACCACCTGCCAGTTGTTCCGACGACATAGCGAGCATAGCATGTAAACAATGCAAGCGGGTGGCACTGGACCCAGTTGAATGGCGAGCACATCTGGAGGGATATGTTGAAAGGCGGGTTCACTGACAGGCTGATGATGAACTGCCTTGGCTACGAAAGTATCATATCAACTTCGCTGTTGAGAGCCATTAACGCACACAGTTTAGCATTAGCCATCTCCAGCCCATATTTAGTCCTGTTGCCATCTGAGAAACAATTTGGACACAATTCAATATCCATATGACCAAAGTCAACCCTATTTTTCTAAAATCTGCTAGTACCGACTGAACCTCTTAATATATTGACGTATTTGCCATGCAAGTATTAGCTTTACGTGCAATGAATAGGATTAATAGTTAAGCCTACATGTTTTATCGGAGCCGGTCGTCTAAACAGGATTGCGGTGGACAAGATACTCAACATCGTCCGTCAAGTCGGTCCTGCACTCGTTCAGGTCTTCTGGGTAAAATAATCGGAATTAACTATATCATAGCGTATTCGGTACCCGGTTCCGTCGTTGTATATTGGTAAGATTAGAATGTGCAGAGACAAAGCAATCTTATTGGCAATATATAGATGCAAATTTTACATGTGTGTTCGCTAAATATTCACGTTAAATCCTTGTGAAAGTGAACCGACACAGAGGTTGAATTCTGCTTAGTCTGGAGTTTAACCTTGGTTTAACACTTCAGTATTATATCCCTAATCATAATAGCCTCTTTTATAGCTTGGTACTATAATTTCCTCACATGTTTTTCGGTTTTACGATGCTATACAACCCGTTTTAATATAACATTAAGCGATAAATCGCAATGAATATCTGTGAGCTTGCGTGTGGATGCGCTATCGACAATATCCATCGTAGACTTGAAGCGTAATAACTATATCTATAAAAAATCATTTTTCTTTAAAATTGGACGTATCAGAGATAACATTTGCAGTATAATCATGTCGATATTTGTAATTAACTAATGCTTTTATGAGAGATTCAAGAAACGTTTAAGCTATTGATTTATCTGCCATCGATTTAAGATGTTGTACTCTGTTTATGATCAAAGTAAATATTACAGTTCGTTAACAAGTTAAGTATCTAAAAAAAGGAAATGTTTCCCTATCTGGAAAGGATTTTGAACTGCCTGCCTAACATTAAATGATCTACCCTAGTACCCTAGTCATGGTTGTTTATCTATCTAAGTATAATATTTATCTATATAAGTATGTGTATCGTTGTCTAGTACCCAAGATACAGGGAATCCTAGTTAGGGGCTAGATCAATGTGTGTAAATAGTGTCCAAGGTATTATTATTATTATCTCATTACCAGCTCACTAAGCCTGTCCATGTGCACTGATGATGAGGAATTTCTTCCGCCCTGCTCATTTGACAAGTTGATCTACGACCTGCCACTGCCAATAATCTGCAGTGATTTATATATATCTAAATTTTAATTAGCTAAACATAAAGTTGTTCAGGAACTTGTAACAAAATAACCGACCGACGTGCCTACGCTATTTTCTGAGGGATGGTAAATTAACTACCGATGTAATATTTTAATAAGCATGATCAAAAGACCGGCGGCGCGATCCGCTTTTTTGATATGTTTCTGATTAGCTTTGCCTTGGCTTTACGCCCTTTACAGGACTCGTAAATCATTTTAACACATATATAAGTTTTCTTGGTTCAGTCTTGGTTTTTCATACCAGAGACTTGCATTCCAGTGGAGGAGAATTCTAGATTGTATGAGTGCCGGATTCCTTGTTACAAATTACAAAACAGGCATTTCTCTAATAGCAGCGTCAAACGAAAGGCGTCCCTGGCATGTTCCCCAGTGTTCCTGTCATATTGTTCAAATCGCCTGCAAACGCGTCAGTATAACTCACGTTTATTACTCACGCCCGAACAATTGCTAGACAAAGGATCCAACACTAACAAAGACCTATTCCGACTTGCACCAGTGCAACTTTATTTCCCAACTTCTACAATATTTTCTATTGTTATTTCATCTATCGGAGAACTCTTTACAGTTTCTCCGGGAAGGTGCGTTTAGGATTCCTCTTACCTTGTAATAGTCGTATTGTGGCTTTTCTTAAAGAAAGACAAAGCTTGCAAGCGCAGTGCTTTGTGTAAGGAAAGGAGTGCCGGATGGTTATCAACTCCCACGGCCCATGCTCCCCAACGTCTAATAGTATCGTTATTTCTCACAGAAAATACCTGGTTAAGTGTATTATATTTCCGGACGCGCGATTACCGCTACATTACCCCGTACGTAATTTTATTACAGCTCTATTACAGCCATAGAAAGGCGTTATAATGACATTATTATATTTACTATGCTTATTTTATGAGGAATTGTCTATACGTATAATGGTCTCGTTTTATCTTATGAGATAGGTAGTTAAGGCATTGTGTTGGGTTATTCATCAGAGAACGGATGGAATAGAAATAACCATTATCTGTGGCTGTTGAACTACGTCATCACTTAATCTCTTGAATACCACCGGCGTTAGCTAACGCCACTTTTCCGTTATGGGTTTTAAATTTTATTAACATGGCATAAGGTTCAAAATCGCGACTCGTCCCAACTATCCTCGGTTGTTGAGAGGTTAAGACTGTGGTTCCGCCTTTGCTTTTGACCGTTGCCATAGGTTCTATTTTCAAACTTTTGTTTAATATACTGCGATAGATTCAATTGGCCAATTCATTTATACGATTATTCGATTAATTCCTATTCCGAAATTAGCTATTTTTGCGGTAACTGTTGCAACCTAAGTATTTTGCTATAACGTTATATAAATAATACATATAGTCTGATCAACTTGGACTTTAAGATAAAGCAAATAAAAAAACGGAGAAGAGCAGAAAATATAAATATTTAAAGAAGACGAAGAAGACAGGAAAAAATATTAGATATTTACCAATAACCAATATCAGTATCCAATCGACGTATTTTTCTGATCGTATCCAGAAGTCTCCGATTTCACTGTATCGATTTTCACAAAACTAGGGGCAACAAGCTTGCAACACTTAAATAAAAAAGTGCAACTGTCATTTTGGTCCAGATATTTAGATTTCAGACTATACATAGTTAAGTTGTGCGTGACGCCTCCGGAACGGTCTGATTATAATTAATATGACTCCCAACGAATTTTGTAATTTCACTGGACGAGATATAACCTCATATGCCTGCGAGTTTAATTGGACTTGTTTGTGTGTAAATGGCGGGGGCTTTCATTTGTCCCTTGTAAATATCCCTATTTTAATACATTCAAAGGTAACAATAAAACTTTGTGTAATCATTGGCTCTGTACTGCGATACACATTAATATATTAATTATTTACCATTATTTGCCGATTCAATAAGGTTTACCTTGTTGACAGTCTCCTCTTTTCGCAACAGCACAGCATATAGCATATAACAGCAGATAGCATTCCAGTGGTGTTTCCACCGCACACTTATCTGTCGACCGATCTTCTCGTATGTGCAACAGAATAAGGTTCGTTTTCGCGGCGCGGTGTGTTGTCTCTCCTGTATTAGATTTCCGATTGTCATGACGATGGAATTTGTTACGAGTGTCGATGTTGTCGCCAGAAGCAGCTTTAAAGCAGCTTAAGGCGACTAGCGAATTACCGAACTTGTTCCAATTTTGAAATCCAACTAACTTTATAAATGTGAAGGTAGCGATGTTTGGATGTGTGTGCCTCAATCATGCCAAAACGGCTGAACGGATTTGAATTAAATTTGGCATAGAGATTTTTTATGAGCTAGATTAACATATAGGATACTTTTAAGCCGACTGCACCAGAAGGAGGGTAACGTTATCTCGGTAAATGAGAACTCCTCGGAACACGCAGATGAAGTTGCGGCCATCTGCTTGTATATAAAGCTAAGCTATGAAATCTAATTTTATGAAAAATATTTTGATATACTCTGCTGTGGATTCAGTTTCATAATGCTTATTCTCTTTTTAGAGATTAGCTTGCCTCTATACATATCTTATCTGTATTTGTTTGTGATTGATTTGTTTTGTTATGTGCAATAAATGTACATAAACGATTACAAAAAACTTTTACGAATAATTTAACTTTAAAATATATTTCAAACCAAAACCATAATCCTAATTACAATATCCTGAAACCTAAACTTTATATTACAAAACATATCATAGAGTCTCGCCTTTCACATTACATTACCCATTTTGACCAAAATGAAAATGCAGGAACGATTTAAAGCAGTATGGAGTTGATATTTCAAGTAATTAGTTTTTATATGATCCTGAGTTATCGATAAGCAGCATCCATCGGATTATCGAGTTGCAAGTGGTACATGGGTTGCGATGTTGCTGTAGTAACATAATACCTCTTGTCTTTCAAAACTTTCAAAGTTGTGTGTTATTGCCTTTGTCATTGCACGACTTGACAGTTTTACCTCTCGTTGAACTGCTCGTCAAATTCTCGTACTATACGGTGTGAATTCAATTCGTTGAACAATTTTTAGAAATGATAGTACCATTTGCTTAATAGGATTAACTATGAAACATGTGGTCGCGTATGTGACCCTGAAAACTGTGCACTTTCTATCAAGCGATGGTTATTTCCTGAAATATCAAACTTATTATCAATTAAGCAAAGGAAAAATTCAAGAATTGTTAATTTAAGTTATTCATAAGATGATTTCTATGAGAATTTTAAAGATACTTCATAGTAGCTGATCTTTACTCCCAATCTTATCGTAAACGCGACTCTAGCGTATTATATTACAAGTAATTTTATTAGTTTTCGTGTTCTTTATACTGATATACCTATATACGCATATAACACACTCATCGTGCGCCAAAAAATTGCAATGGCGGCCGGTGCCTAATGCCTATGCCAAATACGTTCTAAGCCCTTTGAAACTTTAAGGGCTGAACAAGGGCCAATGGCATTGAGAATTAGACAAAGAAAACAAATACCCGTCGCATCGCGTCGTAGCAGACTGACTCTTGCTGCCGCGCAGAGCCCCGCGGGGCAGCCCGAGCTCCGAGACCAAGAAAATTATAGAATATATTACTAAACTCCTGTAATAATAACATTAAAAATAAAATAAAACAACAAAAAAAAATCCCTTTTTTTACCTATTTTTGCGTGTAAGTTTCATATAAGAAACTGATTTCGTCTCCGAGCGCTTGTTCATTTAGTTGAATAATAATGCATTGCGAAAAATATTTTTAAGTCTTAAATATAACAGATATCCGCTAATTTTAAAAGTCCATTCCTATCTCTAATAGACCTTTTATAACATATATTTATCCTACATTTTTATGTTGCCTAGTTTAGCCTAGAATTGAAGCTAAAGATGCATTTCTTTGTTCGCGTCCCCTGGCGCTGGCCATATTTAATCCCTTAAGCCGCTCTCCTGCAAAATTTCAAAAATGTCGTCTGAAACAAATAGCCTTTCACCCGACAATGTGGTCGCAAATGATAACGTAGCATTGTCTCTCAGTACATCGGTTCGAGTAGCATGAGGCACCCGATATTAGTTGTAGTTGTGGACACCTATTCTCTCTCTAGTGTAGCCTATTAGAGCATTTGTATGACTGTGCTCTTGTTGCGAACTGTTCCAAGCTGTTAATAATAGCTGCAGAACGGATGTGTTAGGGAAGCGTTTCTTTATTAAGTTTCAATACCAGCACGAAACAACGCAGATATATCAAAAAGTTAAATGGTCTATTCTATTGACCTCAAATAGTTGAAGGGTTAAAACGGTGATTTCAATCTCTTACTCCATTACCCTAACAGCTTAATAACAAAAATCCATCACAACTTAAGAGATGGGTATTGTGAACTTTTGGAGATTATTTCTTCTAAAGAAGACAGTTTCCAAATCTAAAAAAGAAAACCTTATGAAGCTTCAATCGTAGTGTTTGAAAACATCATAATCTACAATAAAAAAAAATAAAAAATAATATGTTTCTTACTTAAAACATTTTATCTCTCGGGATCTATGACGACCCGAATGGCCGAGTCAGCAGTGACCCTGCCTGCGAAGCCAAGGGTCCCGGGTTCGAGTCCCGGTGGGGGCAAATATTTGTTTGATGAGAACGGATGTTTGTACCCTAGTCATGGTTGTTTATCTATCTACGTTTAATATTTATCCATATAAGTATGTGTATCGTTGTCTAGTACCCAAGATACAATGAATCCTAATTCGGGGCTAGATCAATGTGTGTGAATAGTGTCCAAGGTATTTATTATCTAAAATGAGTATTGATGTGTTTCTTGTATCAAAAAGTAGGTATTCAAAATCATTCTCAACGTAGTGTTCGAAATCATAGAAATTATAAGTGTTTTTCATAAATAGATAGAACAAACAAAATCAACAAAACTGCCACAGCGACTGCCGACCACGACTGACTCATATCAGCGATGTTGCAGTTGTCTTTAGTTTAATATGGTTGTGTCCAAATTTTCAACCACAACGAATCGAGCTGCTAATTTTACCGAGACACGAGCCTTAAAAGAAATCTAGGTCTGTAAATAATGGCACTTGTTGATGCAGTTTGAGTGTTTACGTGCTAAGTGACAGCACGTTTACAAGTTAACGCGTAGGCGTAGGACAGAGGAAGCCGCGATAACTGTTAACAGGGCACAGGAGATATCTGCTTTGCAGCCTCTAGTTCTACATGAGAGCCGCGTTCAGCCTCTCCTGCCCACGTCGGTGCGGTGACACCACCACCACGCCTCGCCCGCGCAGATAACCGGCCCTCTAATAAGATAAATTGAATTTATCGCATATTAAATCTGCTCGCTCCTTGCAACCCATGCGTGGTCCACTCATATTACAGCCGGGAATAACGAGACTTTAAAGTGATCGTAGATTTTCCCAACGATCGCTGCTCGAGATTGCTGGTTACAGCCCAGACGAGTATCGGAGCGCCTACGTCAGTCAATTTCCACATGCTTTGTATGGATGCAGCCTAAATGTTTCATCTTAGAAGTACTGAGCTCAACATGTATTCTATGTAAGGACTTTCCCGCAGATTATAGAGCCATGAAAGTAGACAGTGGAATTGTCTTTAGTCAATGGAACAATGTCGGGCTATTGAAAACGAGTCGCCGATTTGCATCTGAAGAGAGTCGGTAATGTTTATTGTGCGCGTCGCAAATCACAATGTTGGCGGTGAACAAGACATTCCCGGGAAGTTGTTGCGGAGACAGGGCAATATTCTTGGCGATATCGAGGCTGCGCCATCTATGCATGCATAAGCACGTGCTGTGTTCCAGGAGCCGATAGCTCGATAAGGAGCCACCGATCGTACGTTCCGCTTATCTCCCCCCGGTGGGAGCTACACTAGCTATACATTTTGCTCAACTATTCCCATGTAATGAATACTTTGCCGACACGTAATTGGCCCGCGACGCTCGCCGTAAACGGCGCTATTTGCCTTTACGGATACTTTCACGTGGATGCTATGGGACCGATGCAATAAATTCAATGCTTGTTCTTGAACTATTCCGCCCGAGCGCAGCCGTATACTGTGGGATTAATCCCGTCCATTAATCGAGATAGAAATTGGTCTGTGCAGGCTTGTTTTGTGCGTAGGAAAGTTACATCTCTGATATCTCGCGTGCTGCATCTTCTTCAGGTAATTGGATATTGCAGGCGCTCTTGAACTTTCTTCCTCCTTAAAAAGGCTATTTTCTCTAAATAATCCTTGTTTCGCGTTGGGAGCCAGTTTTTGCACGGGCGGACGGCGGCGGCAGCGGCGGGGCGGCGGGTTGTCAGTTGCCAGCTCGAGAGAGACGAGTTTGTCGTAGTCCAAGGAGGTTACAAAAGCGGCCGGTCCCGTTCTAAAGACGCTTGCGGTAACCGCTGTCTACATCAGTCGCCGCTTGATCCCCAGTCAATTAGTCTCTTTTTCACTCAAAGCCATTGTCTTCCCTGTTGATCCGTTTGTTCGGCGTCGGGTTTCGCCCTAACGGTCCGTGTTATGCAACTCACCGTGTGACATTAGCGTCGAAACAACTTTTTGCAGTGCGATCAATCGATCTCGCGCTGATGGGATTTATGTGTTGATAACAGTTGCGTTGATCGATTGTTACACAAACCGAAATACAGTTTGGAGTTGCCACTATACGCTGAGACGAATCTAATATATATCGTTTTTCCTTTCCGGTGCATCGGACAAAATAATCTAGCAAAATTATGCATATGAAACGCATCGCTTGTAAGTGGTTTGTACTAAGCATCGTTTTCTCAATGTGTTTTAGAACGAATTTTATAATTTCACGATCGGGTATGGCGTCCCTATTTAATAATAAAACCTACTTGAAAGCTCAGTTATGGGTCGGGTACTCCCGGCTCCGGCATTGTTGTAAATATTTTTAATGCTAACATCAGAAAGGCATCTCAAATACTATTTATAGGTACTAAATGGTCTGCGATTTTGAACCTTATTGCTTGGTAAGGACGAGGGGTTGCAATACTTCAGCTTAAATTGATTACTCTATATGAAGCAGTTTTCCTTTATCAAAACATTAACGCAATGCAAGGGGGAAGTCAAACTACGCATGTTTTGTTTCTGTTCTTCGCTTCAACCACTAAACTCCAACGGCTTTCACTTTCTTTCTGATTGTGTTTTTGTCATAACATCAACGGTTCTTTGAGGCGTTATAAAAAAAGCTTTTCTGCATTCTTCTCGTGCTTCAACTAACGATGGAGACCATTGATGGAACGAAATAACTAAGCCAACAAATCCGTAATTGCGTGTTTATATTTTTCCTATTGTTCGTCCAACCGAGCATCCTAATGACTATGGGAATACATTCTTCCTGTACAGAGCAATATTTACGTGAAACCAAATCATCCCCTCGTAATCATAACTCGTTGGCAGCAAGAGAATAGGTTCTGTTAGGTTTCCCATCGCGGAACTGCGGGCTCATTAGCTCACTCTTCCGCTATCTACTTACTATCGCCATGAAAAACAACAGTTAGGTCCGGAACTCTTGAATTATTTAACGATTTTATAGCATCTTTGTGAGATGTTTCCTTCCAAAGGTATGTTTTTCTAAGTTTTCTGCAGTTATGAAAAATTGCACGAAACAATACTGCACCTTTTCCTGAATGCATTATACTGGTTTTTAGGGTTCCGTACCCGAAGGGTGCCAAACGGGACCCTATTACTAAGCCTCCGCCGTCTGTCCGTCCGTCCGTCTGTCACCAGACTGTATCTTATGAACCGTGATAGTTAGACAGATGAAATTTTCACAGATGATGTATTTCCGCTACAACAACAAATAAACTAAAAAACAGAATATAATAAATATTTAAGAGGGCACCCATACAACAATTCCTTCAATACCACATACAAACTTATGAATGCACCTGGTTACGCATATGTAGTGTGAAAGTAGCCGCACCAATAACTTTGTAAACAACATTTAGCTATGTAAAATCCAACAATTCACTCCACACCATCCCTACCATTGTACGGTGGTACGGTACCCTTCGGGCGCGAGTTAGACTCGCACTTGACCGGTTTTTAAACTATTCAATTCTTTAGCATTTCCACTATTAGATGAACTATCTACGGGTCCGCGAAACATGCTTTGCTACATCTTGAACATTCCTGCCTTTTTTATATATATGACTTTATATAGATAGATGTTAATAGGTAATTGTGTACAAGAATTGTGAAACGTCGGGTTGCGGCGGAAAAAAGTTGAGTTGGTCTTATCCCAGTTTCAACGTCATCTCTATCCGGTAATGGAAGATCTACATCTACAACACTCATTCCATCGTCCCGACAACCTCAGCCTACAGATTCCACTACGATGCTGTATTACTGTTGGTTATATACACACGACTATGTTGAGTGGTGTGATGAGTCTGTAATGTGGTTGATGGGCCGCGTAGAATAGAGTTCCGAGTGCGTCACGGATCGGTTCGGTCGACATTACCGTTTTGTCCCGTCAACTGCTTTTCTATGGCTCGAGTCCTCACGTCGCCCTACAACCGTCGCGATAAGGAGAATCAGCAACCTCCACCAAGCCCACTCAAATCAGGCAAGAACACCAGAAGCCTCAGACTCATCATTGAACCAGCGAAGAGGAGCACGCGTGAGTTTCATCTCCTTCAATCTTTTCCCAACATCCTTCGTGGTTGAAAAAGTTGTCCTATGAGAGCAAGCGTGTTTTGCTCGTTATAAGGACTTCTTAACTTGAATAGCACGGGGATTTAAGCAGTTGTCAATTTATTAGTTTTCAAAAGTTATGTAAAGTTTTGTAGCCAATATCTAAACACGTGTCTCAGGCTAAACCTATTTCAGCAAAAGCGTTTGACAATATCAGAATTGTATATTTCCAGCAGTTGTATATTGTAAACTCAATTTTGTGTAAAAAAGACAGCATTTGATTGTGACGTCACAAGCTAGTGTTTCAAAGAAGTTGTGAACAAAATTACCAGTTATGTTAACAGTAAGATACCGTCCGTTTACCATGTAGTATAAAATATACTTGAGATACTTTAAAAAACTGGCGATAGTTGGTTTTATTTTTTGTAGCAATTACGGTGCCTCCCCCCTTGGTGTCCACACTTCCCTGGTCTGTGCCACCTCCGGCCACCCCGGCAGAATCCTGTCGAGGTTGTCCTGCCGTTTCCTGCTCATCATTTGGACATCTGAAGTCCGGCCAAAGACCATGTCTGAGCGCCGTAGGTTAGGATAGATCGATAAGAACAGCGTAAATTTTATCAAATCGGTTCTGTAGATATGGTATTTAGGTCTTTTAAGTTATGGTCTATTATGAGCTGGGCTTTGAAGGGATAAGAGAAAACTAGAATATAATGCAAATTTAATCAAAATTGGATTAATACACACGTTTCATGAAGAAGAAAACAACTTCTAAATGCATTTAACTGAAAATGATGAAA
Organism: Argyresthia goedartella; assembly: GCA_949825045.1. Classification (NCBI taxonomy): domain Eukaryota; kingdom Metazoa; phylum Arthropoda; class Insecta; order Lepidoptera; family Argyresthiidae; genus Argyresthia; species Argyresthia goedartella. The sequence continues at coordinate 17,281,447 of OX463823.1, forward strand.
AATATATTTAAAAACTTCATTAAAAAGGTCATTGCCAGCTCCGATATTTCTTTCTATTTTGATTATGTTTTGTGCCACCAAAGAGATCGAATATCTCTTTGGTGGCACCGACATCAAAAAATTCGGACTCCTAATTTTGTTGTATAATTGTATCATAATTTTGTAATATATTTTGAAGTAAATTTTAATTTTTTAAATTACTTTTTGGCAATATAAGAATCTTTTGTGTTTTAGTATTACTAGGATCAAGATAGGCTCTAGCTGTCAGTATATAAAATTGGCGGAGCGTTCTCGAATCACGATCCCTGCTAAACTTATTGTGCTCGATGGGCAATAAGAAACTGACTTTAATTTCTATCGTGACGTTAACTGCTGCTGCTCAGTTATTAATTGATGGCTATCGGTGTTGCGAAATAGTTGCCAGTGCGGCAACAATGCCCATCGTTGGATTTATGAATAACTGTTGCGAGTAGCGTTTCGGAATTCCGGCGCATCTGACTACGTTTCCTGGGAGCGCGGCGGGAACCTCCTTTGCAAGTCATATTCGGTATCGCGCACTTGAACTGTACTCATTGAATAAAATATTTAAATCAGAAGCTAAAGGACTAACTGCTCGACGTCGAAATATGCTATCTCATAAAGTAGTGTCTGTAACTTATGAATTATTTATAGCTTCCGGTTCTCTTTATTTTGTGTACTACTGGATTAGCGTAAGATTTAACTACCGGTTCTAAACTGTTTTAGTTTTTCATCATGTCAGGTTGTCATTATTCGTTAAACAGTGCCACATCGGCCACATCGAGACCACTATCTTTATTCGTTGTACTAGTATAATTTCACTTCAATTTTGAAGCTCACCATCTGCAATACGCTCATAACCATGGTTTGGTTATGAGCGTATTGCAGATTGTGAACAGCCCTCCCACTAAAAGCATTTATTCAATGGTTCACTATTCTCCAATTCCCTCCATAACTATACGGACCTGGCCATACGTTTTCAGTGCATGTAAGTGCACTAATGGCCCTACGATAATGACTTGCACGAACTTCGGAATAGTTGGAAAATTATCAGACGGAGAATGTTCAATTTTATCACTCCATGTTTATAAGTGTTAAGTCCTGCAAGTTGCAATTATTCTTCGGACTGAATTAATTTGTGTTCTGAAATGCCTTACTGGTAACGCAGATATATTCATTCATTGGTAATTTATTACTTTACTACGAGATTTTAATAACACTACGAGACAATTTTGATACCAGATTTGCTGGTTTATTTATATGCTTAATTATTTATAGAAAATGTGTTACCTATGTGTTGTAGCTATATTTATCTGTATATATGTTACCGGCCAAACCCCATTTCAGGACAAACTAGTTTTGCCTAGGATAAACTAGTTTATGTGTACTTAAGTTTATGTTTTAAGTATTTTTTGTTTTTCTTACATTTTCAACCTAAGACAGGATAAAGGGGGCTTCGCTTCGCTCACCCCCTTTACCCTTCACCTAAGCTACCGCAATGTTTTGCCCTGATATAAGCAGTGCAAACTAGTTTAACCTAGACAAAACTAGTTTGTCCTGAAATCGGGTACATTACTTGCAAAAACATGAATAAAATGGCGTTCTGAAGCTCTTAAAAATAAAATAATCCTGCTTAAACTTTTATCGGACATTTGAAAATATATGCATATACTATATATTTTCATCACTTTATTGCTTGGTAATAAAATCGTAAACTAGTGTAAAATTCTACATGTTTCTGCCCGTCATAGGGTTTAAGCCCCTCGAAGGATGTGAATAGAACTCATTCAAGCACGGCTTGGAATGAAAAATGAGTCTGCTTTAAAGATATATTGTGCAAAGTTATGATTATATGAATCATCAATCTTCGTCTCACCTGTTTGCTTTATGGTACATCGACCGAATAAAAGAGAGTAAAATTCACTCCATCTGTCAACTGCACTTGCCTTTGAAAGTGTTTGTTGGGTATCACCATGTTTTATGCGCGATTATCGATTTAGTACAGCTATATTATTTCTGGCATCGCTTATTTTCTTTGTTCAGTTTTATTTCTGTTTTGGTATTCCTTTGTACACTTGTTGCTGAATTCAATTAATTTTAATGGTATTTTTCAAATGGGAAAATTGAATCGGTACATAAAATTAAATAAAAGATAGTACCTATATAGCTTATACCTAATGCCTGCGCATTTTTTTTGTTGCTCCCACAACGCCGTCAGCCTCTTCCCGTGATAAATCCGTCCGCATCACTGTTATTCTTGTGATTTATTATTTCATCGTTTGGCTCCGCCGCACGACTGGATTTACTTTGGCCCTTGCCTCCATACAATTTCTCCCTGCTCGTGCTCAAAGTTAACAGTGTCTTGGAAATTGCCCTTTCGCCGGCAATGATTGCGGCTGGCTAATGCAGCTGCTGTCTTCTGAAATAACAGTGCAGTAGCTTCCGCGTGGCCGCGCAGCACGCCTGCTCAATTCTATTTATTTTCAGGGAAATTGATAGCTATGTTCCAATCCTTAGCTCTCATTAGAACTCACTCGACGAACCGCCTTTCTTTGTTGGATGGTTCGGGCTCGGCCACTCAATTTAAGAACGCCGATGCGTCTTTATCTACTGCATAAACACTATCGTTTACAGTTTTGTTCGTTGGCTACTATCTAAGATCCAACGTATCATTTGAACATTAGTTTCGTATTATCTCGCAAAGCGTATGTGTGTTGCTGTTGTACTTCGATGGCAAGAGCGTCTTCTCGAGATTGTTTTCAACTTTTTGCTTATCGCGTGAAATGCGCATTTTACAATGCTATGTAAGATTGCTTGATAATGGTTCATCTATAACATGCTTGTACTTGTTTGGTGCGACTACTATTGAAGAGAAAAAGATAAAAATTCAATAAACACACGATCACGTAAAATGTTTTTACGGTCCATTGAAAGTTGTTCCCTTTGTCCCCGGGTAAGAAGATCCATGTTTATGTACCGGAGCACGACCAGTCAACCTCCGCAGTGAATAATTTGGTCTGTATCATGAGATGTTAGTTTAGCTAACCCAGTTAACGTGCCTTTCGTGACGTGTCGGAATTCGTGCTAGATTTAAATGATCCTCGCTTCATGTTTAACAAGAAGCGATGAGAAAAAGTGTAGGCACCGAATAACAATGTCTGTTGGGAGTCAAAACGGTGATAGTTCAAGGTAAATGAAAATGTTAATGCATTGACAAATTTATTGACCGAGCGAGCGAAGCGAGGGAAGCGCTCCATTTCGATAAGATAGGAGGCCGATTTTGCTTTCCTCTGTCTCTATGTGTGTCTGTCAGTTCGTTCCAGGGGCCACAGTTTTCAAGCGAACCTCACAAAACTTGGCACACGTGTTCCTTGAATTACAAGTATTTTTTTGTCGAGAGCTTTTCTCGATTTTCCCTTTAGTGGGGGAGATATGACGTCGATATGAGTTATCTAAAATACTTACCTATAAATTGGTTCACAGTCCCCCCTGTTAGCGAGGTCTACTGCCCACTATCGATATTAATTATTACTAGTGGCCCAGTAATAATTAATATCGACCTATTCTGTCTGTACTTTTCCCGGCATACTTTTAGTTGCTCTTACAGCCTCATCTCGATTAGCACTCGGTGGAATTGGATACGGCATTCACAGCGCAATAGATCATCTTTTGGAGAAATATTGTATACGAAGCATCAATCAATCTTTTGCCGCCTATCGAGCAAAGTGTGCAGCGCATCGGGAATTGCAATTTGCAGCGTGTGAAGCGGGTCGCTTGTCGACAGATACGTTTGACACAGCAACGGTTATGGATTTTAAGGTGAAGCCTCTAGGAGAAATATGTAGATTTGAACTCGCTACCGTAGTATAAAGTGCCTTATTATTATTTATTTATTTATTTATTTATTTATTTATTTACTTACTTTCCTTTTAATTTATTCCAAAAAGCGAGAATTATTTGATTGATAATCGGTCTAGTGGGGTTCTGACGCACACTCGAAGGGTGCCATACCATCGTACAAGAAAACGTAACCAATAAAAAATATTAAACAAGAATAAAAAGAGTTATGTCCGAACGGGGATTTGAACCCAGAACCCTATGATTACGAAACCGATATCAAACCGACTGCGCCACAACAACCCTGCGGACAACCTCGAAATCAACGATCATATTTTATCATGTTACAGTTTATTATATCGCGGGTAGTGTTAAAACTATTCTCTTGTAAGGGTAGTTCAGTATTTTTTTGCTATAGTGGCAACAGAAATACACATTCTGTATAAATTTCAACTCTCTACCTATTAAGGTTCATGAGATACAGCCCGCTGACGGACGGAAGGACGGACAGCGGAGGCTTAGTACATAATAAGGTCCCGTTTGGTACCCTTCGGATACGCAACCCTAAAAACTACTTAAGGTGTTAGTACAAATTTACGTGATACATGTAGACGTATTGAGAGGTATTGCGGCCAGGTTTTTACTATGGACGCATAATCTAGGGTTCTGTATACACAGTACCCATTTGATGGGGAAATTGATTGATCAGGAATACTACTTGTAACTATTACTTGTACCTATTTAAAAACAAATATTTTTATGCTACCATAATAGAATATTGTTCCGAAACACTCGCGAAATTCACCTACAGTGACAAAAGCTGCAGTCCACCGCAATTTTCTGCCTCCGACTCCACAGTTGACATGTTTTGTTTCGGCGATATTTTTTGCATGGACATCGTGACGCGCTACTCGCGGCGCCGAAACTGAAAGTGAGCCTATAAGGTGCGCGTGCGTCAGGTTCGCGCACAATCGGAACACTCGTCAAGCAGCCTGAACAACGATGTCAACCAGACAGACTGGACAGAGTGCACGCGCTAAATTTTGTTCTTACAAGGATTTTATTCATTTACTGAAACCTTAAGCGACAGTACTTCCTTGGCAATGGGTAAAGCTTTAAAAAAATATTATTTCTTGAAACCCTAGTTTTCAGTTAATGCCGCGAAATATTCAGGAAAATCTTTGTACTCTGTAGTTATGTATAACATTGACAGATACTGTGTAGTTAGATTTTTCTGTAGATTTCAGTGAGATAGCAAATAAAGGGTCGACTAATCTTCGGTCAATTAACATCCCCAAGGAGGGGCACAGGTCTTTAATTTAATTCCTGCTAGATCGAGCCAGCCCCCCGAATACGTTATGTAAATGATTGCTAGTGGTAGCTAATTAATGGACTCTTTTGTCCGTGAAGATTTAAACTAAGCCCGAAACATTTTTCTCACTTAGTTCTAACACTGAAAATCAAAGGTTTTCTAATTAAACCGTGAATTCATTATGGAACGACTTTCCAAACAATAATCAAATAACAATCCATTATCGAGCGATGAAGATTAATCCTTTGCCTTATCGCGAAAATGGTCGTAAATAATTAAATGTTGTCGGCAGTAGAGTTAAATGAAATTAACAAAGCAATAATGCGCGCAAACAACTCTGTTTACAATCTCAATTAAATGTTTGGAAACTTTTTGATTACATCACAAACGATCCGTCCAAATCGAAAAGCGATCGCCAAATGAATATAAACAGTCCACAACACGGGGCAATTTTGATTTCAAATAAAAACTTTCAATTTTCATATCCTCAAGCGACCCACAAATTATATTTAGCCACGAGGGAAAGCGTATAAAGCTAGAAAGCTCACTTCACATTATGGGTCACTCAAAACAGCAGCGAATTTATTTTATAGCAATACGTTTCAAATCGTGATAGGCGGCCAGTACGATTTCCCTGTAATTTTGTTTCTAAATTATAGCCCTAAAATCAATCGTAGGCCGTTAATATAAGACTGTTTCTTTCTATTAATCGTGTGAATTGTGCACTGGGAATTGTGTGTTTAGTAACGCACGTGGTGTAACAAGAAGAAAGCAGCTAATGATGCACAGTCCTCGTGGTCATTACACTGTTCTTAGGCAGCGCCTTTGTTGCTAAATTATACCTGGTAAAGTCGACGTTTAAGCTCAAACCTGAATACGAATAGTGTGGTGACTCAATAATCAGGCGCCATTTGTTAAGTTTTCTAAAGGCACAATTTATAAAGAGAGAGACATCTTAATTGGAACTGGCATAGATTATATTAGTGCAACGAATCCCCGCTCGCATTGCGGTAATGCACAAAAAGCTTATCTCAAAGTTACAGGCTGTAGGAACAGAGCTGGAGTCAAAAACGCAGTCGCGATTTCACTGGAAAAGTTTTCTATTTCGTTAATAGCTAGTCGAGTCAAAATTTCTTTATTGCAATTTTTTGCCCTTTTTATCATAATGTTTATTCATAACAATTTGATACCTGTCAGACTGCTAGGCCTCTTCTCTACATCACTCTGGGAGGGAGGGCGAAGAAGCTCCACAGATTGATTTCTAGATCTCTTTTAAAATCGGTTGTGTTTACTTAAATACTACAACATTAATAAGTATAAATAATAAGCAGCAGTAAATAACTACTAAATTTTTAACAGCGAGTTCTGTGTTGAGTTAGATTAACCCCATATATGTACAGTCCCGTCATTTAGGTAATCTTGAACATTGTGATATCCCTTTTTAGACAAAGTCGCTTTTACATGGTTTTTTAATTGATCAAATGGCAATTTCAACTGAGGAATTTCTATCGCACCAATACCTACACGAGTGGGAGAACGTGACGAATTCAACCGCATTAATCAATTCAAAATATGTAGACTAGTAGACTATGGACCGAAACAAATACTCCGGAACAGTTTTGGAACTACACAATGCGCTGTCGCGCTGTCTTCGTGAAGTAATTTATTATCTTCCGAGGGTCTGCGCTGCGGCCCTCTCCGGAAGCCCTACGAAGATTATATGGGACTTTCTTTGTGCTCTTTTGTGTCTTCATCGAAGTAAATTGATTTCTCATACGTTTTATTCTTATTTTTACCTCTGAAGCCGTCGTGTTCGTTAGTTTTCTGTACGTAATGTCATAATAAATTAATTCTTGGCTTTCCTTGCGAAACAGTCGCCGTCTACAGACAGCTCGTATGGCAAAAGTAGTAGGATTTAAGGATTTAATTTCTACAGCATATGACAATAAGAACAATGCAAATTCTTAAGTTGCTCTTCTCCTGATATTGTTACCTGTATGATTGATCTACATACTATATGTAAATTATTAACTACTCACTCAGTAGCATTATTAAATATAATATGCAAAGTAAAGGTTGAGATAATCTCATTAAGAAAATATTTCTCTATAACTTTCTCGGCAACTCTTCCGTGTCAAGAATACGTATCAATTAAACTTAATTCGGTCTTTAAGTGGCGGCATTATTACATTAATTCAATTCATTTCATTCCGCTTAACTCCGGTACAGTCATGGTACAAATTATGCCAATTATGCTTTATTATTATAAAGGGTGTAAGAGAAAGGTGTAGTCATATTTTAAGGGGTTGTTATGCGCATCATTCTTAACAACTTTCAGTTTAAACCCGATGTGATCATAGCAAATTTATTTATAACTTCACCGTACAACACAGCTGATTGCGCGGCCCATAATGTATGGAGAAGTGAAATTTAAAGTTGCTCAGATCAAATTGCTTTCGTAATGAAAGTTGGTCAGACTGATGTCCCTCACAACCCCCTAAAATATGACAACACATTTCTGATATGCCCTGTAGATACGAGTGGTGCAGATAAGAATCTGTTTTCAATTCACACAAACCATTGAAATGCATCGATCGTCTGGCGTGTCACGTAGTGAAGGCAAGAAGTTACAATACAACCATCTCTTACTATACTCAGATACCATGTAATAGGTTGTTCATGTACAATTTTACACTGATTTTAACAAGTTGACTTGTTTTTGTTGTGAATTTGCGATACATGCACGGACTTCTTCAAGTGCATATTATTTGGTTAATGGTTTTGTCTTGATGTATAGTTGTTAAAGCTATACTATACATATACTACTTCTACTAATAACTAATTTTACTTACAGTCCTAGTCCACGACAATTTTGTGGAAGATACTTGTCACTGTTTTCATTAATATAATGTGTTGTTGATACGATAGGAAATACTTTCGTTATTGTGATTCAAATGAGTAATACTTTCATTACTGTCATTATCTTGCAGCGCAGAACAAATCGCTTTTTAATGGCATCTAATTGGTCGCTTACATTTATTCCATTTCGGCGAGAGGTGTAAAAGAAAACACTTGCACGCCATTTTTCGTAAAACTGTAATCGATGTGATACCGACCCATTAATGTCCCCACCGAGGGGCACAGGCCTTTACCCGGGTAAGGGTACACGAGTAAGATTGAGCCATACTCCGCCACGCTGGCTCAGTGCGGTTTATTAGCTGGTTTAGTGGGGTTTTCCGACCACTATCACGTAGCGATAGTAGCCCGGACCTACAACTTAACGTGTCATCCGAAACACTGCACGTCCGATACTGTACTTAAGATAAATTAACCATCTCATTGGTACTTGGTCAGGAGTCGAACCTGCATCTCCTGTGTGAGAAGCAAGCTTGAAACCTATTAGACCACGGAGCTCTTTGATCGATATGAGTACTAAATAAATACTGTTGCATCAACGTTTTGTGATAACTACCTATATTTGGGTATACTTTATTGAGTGATTGCTAACGTTGCTATTATTCGATTAGTAAAAGTTTGTTCGTATATTTTCTAAAGGAGCCTCTGCTATTGTTCTCGTAAGCTTATTTCACTTCGATTGATTAAATAAATATTTTTGAGCCATAGAAAGTTGAAGGTCCATTGTTGCGTGTCGATAAGTATCTGTAATATCAGCTTGAGATGTTGTTTACAGTAATTTCGGCTTCCGGGTCCGTCTCGTTTTATCTCCAGATGTTCGCGAATTCTGCGGTAATCATAGACATTAACTGCCAAATTGTAGGTAGTTATTATTAACCTCTTGTTAGACAATGCGTCAATTATATTTCTGGCAAATAGATAACTATTTTGGCGATTAAATGATGTTTTAACATAATTCATTGCATTAAACCTCTTTATATCAATTGCGACTATAACGAGAGCAAAGCTCTTTTTTGGGAAACAAATTTCGATTTACGTACAGACTACACAAGTTCTTATCAAAGATTTTACTCTAGTGATTTAATTACACCCCCAAAGCCGATTCCAACGTATCCATGCACTAAATCCGAATAGTCGTAATTGGGTAATAAACACATAATCAAGTGCTAACATCCGACGTATTACAGCAGCAATCGTAATCCACAGTATATTGCTCATTGTGCGGGTACCATTGGAAGTGGTGGTGGGAACGGACGGGAACTCAGTGCAAGTAGGTACGCTGAACCCGTGCACCCGTTTTTCCGCGCCACATTCTTGTGTGACCAGTTTTTATCTTCGTTTATTAATTTCACTACAAAAGCGAGCTATTCCTTCGCCTGTACGGTTTCTGCGGGAATAATCTTAGCAGTTATTCTCTTCGCCGCTGCTTGTCAGAGATCGCGTGCAGAAATCGGGCTGTGACATTCGTATCGTGAGTTGTATCACTGCAATGTTGTAACTGACATGACTGTAGTAGCGAACTGCTGACCTGTAACTGTAACAAACATCTGATGCGTCGATCTCTATCTATAATTGAACACCGCTGATCATTGACCCAACAATAGCGGCATCACCTTTGTTACCAATTACTGCTCAGAAGCTAAAGGTACTGTGGGCCTGTTTTAATTAGAGTGAAAGGTGTTTGCGCCAGCGAAATTATGCAGTTCACGGAGATTTGTGATCGAAGCGGTTTCTTGGGCCCAAATATTTTCAAGGGCTTAATCGATTTCGCTCGCGTTGTCGGCTTTTACTAAGGCCCTCGCTTCCTATAGAAGTACATGTCACGGGTTGTAGCTGAGCTGCCGAAAGTTAAATTTACCGAAGGCTACAAATCGAAGTTTATGTTTGTTGATAGATTTAAACAAGGGGGTTCGGCCAATCAGTGATTTCCATAGGAAAGAGTATAACAGCAAGCTGATTAAGTAGCTTCGGAAAAAGTTTTAGTTCCATTTGCGGAGAACAATGAGGTGTTTATTGGTGTATAGGCGTCTCGGTACATTTGTAATGCACTATTACATCGATCTGTTGGCGATCGTAACTGTTATTGCTTGCTGGGCATGACCAAACATTTCTGGCCCCAATACAACGGCAGCTTATTTCAATTGTCCGGTCGAAATTAAACACTCATCTAAATAATACAATTAGAGATACTTCTTGCGGAGAGTAACTTTGGTAATAATTTAATGGCGCATTTTAGTCTGTTATCTTTAATGGTTGTTTCTCTATTTACTCGTTGAGCATTTACTTAGTTTCTGTGTTTATTCAATGTCCTATATATTTAGTACGGCTTGTTAGCTCAAAAAATTTAAATGTTGGTCCTATCCGGAGGAAATAATAAAACTTGGCACACAGGTAGCTTTTTATAGGTTATATAGGTGCTTTATATAGCTTTATATTGGAAGAGAAACACGTTGAAAAAAAAACATCACCCAAATATATGCTAACATTCAAGTTCAAAATCAACTCAGTTACAAAAACTTTTGGACTTACATGCTTCCAGTAGGGACTACACTACCCGATGAAATACTAAAAGTGCCGGACCTGGATATAACTAGCAGAGAAGGACCTACAGAATATGCTATTGGACTGACTGATTGAAAGGCTACGCACAGCCAAGCTGGTGCACATAGCATCATGAAACTTTGTACAGAAGGATTTCCTTATGTAATATAGCGTAGGGTAGCACTAAGAAGGGGTTTGTCGAAATTCCGTCGCTAAAGAGGGTAATTGGGGGTTACAGTTAGAATAGAATAGTTCGCCCCTGCCTTTGTTCACAGGGCTTAGAATATCATTGAGTGGTCTTTCCACTTACACCAAAAATGTTAGCATATTTTTAAAACTATAGGTCCTATCATTATGTAGGTACATCCGAAGATTGTTAAAATAATCGGCCAACTGCAAGTCGGACTCGCACACGAAGGGTTCCGTACCATCGTAAGTAACAAGAAAAATTAACCACTCAAAATAATAAAATAAAAACAAAATGAGAATTATATTATGTCGGAACGTGGATTCGAACCCTAAGATTGCGAAACCGATATCAAACCAAATGCGCCACCACAAAGATGTGATAGCCGCGAAATCTACGATAATATTTGTATCATGTTATGGATCATTATATCGCGGGGGGTGTTAAAACACGTCTCTTGTATGGGGACCCCCTTTAATTAATAAAATCTCGTGTAGTTAATTCTGTAAAAATTTCAGCTCTCTACCTATTACGGACGGACGGACGGACAGCGGAGGGATAGTACGTTCCACCCCGATAGTTCCCGTTGGCACCCTTCGGATTTGGATCCCTAAAAATGTAAAAAAAAATAAAAATAATAAAGCAACGTGTTCCTATTTCAATATCGAAGCACCTATATAAAAGCTACATGTATGCCAAGATTCAGGTTTTCTTCCGGTGGTACCGTATTTCAGGTTAACAAGCCGTATTAATATCCCTTCAGTTTCGGTTAGCACTTCTGCATGTGCAATTAGATAGTCTAGTTATGATCTAGTGCTCGTAGTTGGGACTAAAGACTATCTTCTTCGATCGGCGACAAATGATTGATTTCGGTCATGGAGATATTGTTACATTGTTGCATACTTACTTATTTTTTATTTTATTTTTTTAAAGCTTTATATAGCGACTTCTGATGGATGTGTGCTGTCGACTGTAACTTCGGGCTCTCGACTATTCTCCTTAGTTTTTTTTTCACTGCACAATTTAAACAATGCGGTATTTGCGGTAAATGGTTTTACCAACTTTCTTTTTTATTTCAAGTCCGATTGTTTCAGTTCTCGACGACGACCTAATTCCAGACTTGAGTAGATTGCGCTTGCGCTCACAGTATATAGGTATTACGGTATTATAGACAGATTTCAACGTATCCAATAAAACATAATATGGTGTAACTGAAATAATTACATCATGTACTTTATGACGAGCGAGAATTTCAGCCAGAACTACTTCGTGTGGAAATGTAAGAATAAACTTGATTTGATTAAATAATAAATAATAAAGCGCTTGATAGTTCCCATTAGTTCTGATATTTGATGTCAACGCCAAGAGACACGGAAGACAATATCGGGAGTTTTCTACGGTTAGCAACGATGTTGGTCGGATGTGATCGCGAGTTAAAGAGAGAATGATTTTATGTATTAATTAATCGATTTAATTATCACCTGAGAAGGTATAAATTATCTTCTTGTTGTCCATGTTGGATGTGATCGCTTTTCATCATTTCGAATGGAATACCCATATGGTTTATGCAAAGGTAATGTATCTTATAAACAACACAATTATTCAAATACAACGTTAGTTTTTCCCTGGGAAGAAAGTCACAAGAAGAGTAAATATTCCTTCCTACTTTGAGACACTTTGATTTGTGTACTAACTGTACTTACAGGAACTAACGTCACGTTATAATTATGCGGGGCTTATATAATTCACAAGTACCCGTACTTACATGCCACACTTTAATAAGTCGTTGTTGGTCCTTACCTGAAAAGTAAAAAAATAATAATTAAAATTACATAGAATCTAGATTTCGATTGGCGTTAATAAAACGTTCAGTATTCGAACGAATCTCTTCATGTAAGTGGGATCGAACTTCACTTTAGGCAAGTTCGTTTAATCATCAAAAATAGGTTATATACTGGTGCCTACCACATCTTGCGTTCGAAATTTCGAATTCATTCTTAAACCTGATAAACTTTCATCTATCAAGCGTCACATGAACTACTTGTATGACCTCCAATAAATCTATGATACGTTTCAAAATCGTATAACAGTTCGATAAATTACTAACTCGTATCAACTGCTGCCAGCCGTAACATCAAGTAACAGTCTCTCCCGATCACAAACGATCATAGCTACATATTCTAACAAGTCAACGTCATAACAGTTTCCTTAGCGACACGTATTATATCTGCAGGTTCATCATTGCGATCGTAAAGTTTATTTTTGCTATAAATCTCGAATTCAGTGAACTCTAGCCAAATGCAGTAAAGTTGGCTTTGGGTTGTTTCTGTGCAAGTTGGCTTTGCCGATGCAGTTGCAACATATTTTAGGTCAGTGGTACACGAGTCGGCACGAGTTGCAGTCGCTTTCGTATCGTTGTCTTATGCAGATGAGCGCTGATTATTTATTGGGCCAGGTCCAGTGCAATCTGTTAGGACTTGTAATTCCACGCTCAGTTATACTGCAAATGTGGTAATTAATGAACTTAGTACAATCTGGTCATCATTTTCAGCAGCAGTTATCATGTTTGATTTCATGCCTCTAATGTTTACCCGAACAACGAGCTTGCTGACTGTGTGATGATGAATTTGCAATGTTTGCGTCTCAAATATACAGAAATCAAGTATGTAAATAGCACCGATGCAGTTGGAATAAATGCCCCATCTTCCTGTATCATTAGTATCAATTAATTGTTTTACAAAGACTTTTATTGCTCAGAGCACAGTAATTATCACTAAGGCGAGAACTCGGCTGTGAGAAAAGACATTACTGTGTATGTGTATCTAATGAACTTCACAGAAACGATCTCTCCTTATCGAACAATAAAACTAAACGATTCAGTCACAATTGCTCTTAGCAATATTACAAACCTCTTCCATTCACTTACTGCTGGAGTTAACTGTAAATCAATAGGTGGAGCGCCCGTAAAATGCAGGCTGGGGAAATCTGAATAAAGAAACAGAGCCAATTTTGGGTGGCCGTTTCCCAGCTATTCTAGATCAATTGAGGAAACAAAGGGAACTTTTGTCAGTTGCCGATTATTTCCATTACCATGTGTACAGCGGCGTAAACGTTTACCGCGACTATAATCGAATTTGGTTCGCAGATTTCAGATTACTGATAAAAGGAAGGATAGATTTCAAATCTCATGGTATGAGTACTAGGTCCGATCGTGTATCAGCGATCCGACTCCATTACCCTACATTGAATTCGTTTGTCAGTGCGTAGCATCGGCTTCTCTCTTCTACGTCTGCACGTCTTTGATACTATCTCGCGGGCATTGTTTCTTACAATTTACCGCAAATCTTTGATTTATTGCTTTCGCAATCCAATATCGTGGAGATACCAATTTTGGACTTTCCTGCTCTATTCCCGTTCTCTATTGTGATTCACGATTCCTTATATAACAGTCCTTATTTGTAGTCGCGGTTTTATCGACGCCATTTTATTAAAGGTTATAGTGACAAGCGCAAATCATACCCCGAAGTAAAGATCAATACTCATTAAACAAATCATTATTATCTTTAGTTCTGCTTACTAGACTTTTTTCACTGGTAAAAACTTAGACGATCAATACCCACAGAAGGCATCTCGGAGACGCCTTAACACATCTGGGTCAAGTTTTTGTCACCGTTCTCACTACACAAATAATGCTATACTTTTCTGCCTCGCTGCCATATTTTAACAGCAAAAGAAATGTGTTGTGCCTTCGTTTTCCCAGTTAATTGAGTGTGGACGTGAATATTCATGTAAATCGCGTAAGTAGCAGCGCTTTGGTAGTTTTCTTTGACTCAATTTACCACTTACAAGGTAATCTCTTGATGACGTTTCCTGATGTAAGGTGTCATCGCTTTAATTGTTTTAAATTACGATCTTGAGCCTGGGAAGTTGGCTGATTAATATATATTTTTTAGTCTCGTCGTAATAGTAGTGTTTGTATGTCGCTATTTTTTTACTATTACACTAATTAGTTGAGCATGACATTAACGTGGTGTTCTACTGTCAGCTGTCGCCGATGCGGTCTACATGCGCCCGCGCAGCAGTTGAGATGCCAACATCCCAGCTTCTACAAATTTTCAAAGGAATTTCTTGTGGATAATAATTAAATATTACAGAAGGGGCAAGTATAAAATAGGAATCCTATTTTAAAAAATGCAAACAAACACATATATATGAAGTGACAGTTGTCAAAATTCCTATCCCATAACCATAGCTTCCTTTTTCATAGAGTGTTTTAGTTTTGTTTGTTGCCTGCGGAATCGGCAACTTTAGTCTTTATTTACATTATTTTAAATACCTACTTGCCTTTGCTAATATAACTTCATATTTGCCGCCAAACATAATACAAACAGTCTGTAACTCTGACAAACACGACTCATAACCAGACGGGAAGAAAGTGATATGTTCTAAGAACAGTTTCCATGACACCTGCCCGACTTATAATAGAAAATGTCCCCGCAAACGTCGGTGGCAGTATCAGGTACTTATTAATCCCGACGTGCCGGCTGTCATTAGTGTTAATGCAGGTGTGATTATCTTCTTCGTATAATTTGCCATACACTTCGCTTCGGCGACATTTCACCGAGACACTTTGCGATGTTACAATCAGAAAAGGGCTTAGTATACGAGGCCGCTGGTAAAGTCCATTCGTTTAGATAGTGTCGGAACACCCGCACGAAATTGTGGTTATTATGCTAAAAATGTATTATAAAACGCCCGTATTTTGAGTCGGCACGTGCCAAGACGGCCCGATGACTTTAACAAAGTGAATAAACTATATGCCGCTTGGCACGAGCGATCCGTCAGCGATGTGACTTAATAATAAAAAGTAAATAATGGCCGTCGGAAGTTCCTCGATTTGCCACTGGCATTCTTAGTGCGAGTCTGGTTCTACACAAGGAAGGGGTTGCTAATTAGAAATTGCTTTCTTGATCGATGTTTTTTTTCGTGCGGGTTTGAGGTATCCGGAACCGACGTGCGTACACGCAGTATATTCTGAGCAAAGAACGAATTAGCTACAGGCCCTAAAGAGACGGAAATAACAAACAATGACATTGTGTTTTCGACTGACGATAAGTGATTGAGACTACTATCTTCTTTTCTTGTTAAAATGTTTTCAGAATTGTATTACATCATGAAATATATAGTTTTATGACTTTGGGAATAAAATTCTGCTAGTGCAGTTAGATTCCGGAATTTTGTTAGCGTAATACAGTTTCTGATATGCTAATCTTTGTGTTTGCGATATGCTAATCCAAATAAGGAAGATTGCACAACACACATTATTCGATATTCAACCGAAATTACATTTCTCCAATTCCGACTTATCTACATTTCTACTTTTGTTCTCACGCATTGCTATTGCATATTCAACAAATGGTCAGTGTAATATCACATCATCGGAACATAACGTGGTTTAACAACAATAATTATTCAAATTGCACTCGCAATACGAGCAAATAGACCTTTCTTTTTTAACTATTTTCTATTGTACTGTACAATGTGCTGTATCTGTATCTTGTGATGGCGCTCGATACGCCGAAACGCCACCGAAATCATCACTGGCCGCTGCCTTACAGGGTTCCGTACCCGACGGGTGCCAAACGGGACCCTATTGCTAAGGCTTCGCTGCCCGTCCGTCTGTTCGTCTGTCCATCAGCGGGCTGCACCGCATGAACCGTAGTAGATAGAGAGTTGAAATTTTCACATAATATGTATTTCTATTGCCGCTAGGTCCCCATACAAGAGAAGTGTTTTTTTATCTTTCTTTTTTTTCTTCTAATATGGTACGGAACCCTTAGTATGCCAGTCCAACTCGCCCATGACGGGTTTTTTACTAATTATTATGTCCAATTGTGCGGTACTCTCAACGGTATTACGGCAATGCAATTGTAATGTTCAGCGGGCGAGGATGCTCAACACGACCACAGCCCAGTTCTGAGGTGAAACGCAAGGTCGGGAACTGTTCCGCCATTGTGTCTCATAACTTTTTTGTCATGCGTCTCAGTCGGTATTGTTACGAGCGGCTGCGCTACTCCAGTGAGACAGATATGCCGTGCGGCCCGTGCGATACGCGACTCGGAACTGTCATTTTTTCTCGCGTCTTCCGTGTTAGTTGACGCATGAAAGCCCCACTTGTTCCAACGCAATTATTCTCGCAGCATACCGAGGTGCGATCAACTTTTACTGCCTCCGATATTGGTTTAGTACAAACTAGAGAGGCTTCGCTGAATTGTCGCGTCGTCATAGCTGATTTAGCCCGCGTTTTTGATTGTTATTCACTGATAGAGATAGCTGTGCGCAGGCAAATTGGAGTACATCCCTAGCGCTCTCCGTTTCGTCTCTCGTTAACGCGCACCGTTAATTAAGTAGAATTATTACAGTCATACTTACACGCTCCACTGGAGCCGTCCATAGAATACGAAGCCATTTATCTTTCGCTGCAATTTGTTGTTATAGGTCTGCTTTTCAATGGAGGAAAGGTTGTGTTGAGCGCGTTCAGTGAAAATTTCTATAGCACTGTGAGAAATTATATTAAACGGATACAGTTTATTTTATTAGTTTATTTTAGGTACTAGTCGCTTTGTAACTGTCGTTACTGCTTTCGAAATTTATCATGTTCAAAGTCAAAGTCACAACCACAAAGATCCTTTCGATACATTTCTCTACCTATTAAAATATTTCTTCTTTAAAAAACGTTCGTTCTATTTACGTCCTGGTGCTGAGACTGTTAACAATCTGTGAAGGGCCTTTACAGCTGTGTGTTTCTTAGAAAGGTGTATAGACCCCACCATAAAATAACACAGCCCGACAATGCGCTCAGTACCTGCCAATCTTAAGTGTAAAGTTGCGGTTGACTTTAAATCCGAAGTGGAAATGGGCTTGCTGGTAACGTCTGTATTCCCTCTTGGCTGAAACCGCAAATAGACTATGGAACAGTGCCTGGAGTCTTATGCGCAATCTTATGGGCACATTCTATAATAGCGCAGTCAGGTTATTTCCGCTTCATACGCTTTGTGTCCTTTGGCTGTCGTATGCCGTTATCATCGCCTGTGCAAGTTTATCGTCGGTTACACGACGTCTTGTGAGTTGTGACGTGCTTTGCAAGATGGCTTTAGACGTTTACAAAGCATGATAATATAATTATAGTATATTATAGTACGGTGACATATTCTATCATGTTATCGCTGCACTTGTAGTGCGAAAACACCTCGAGGTGTACAGTGACACAAATGCTTGGTCAGTACCACAATCCTGATGAAATGTAATATATTGCGCTATCTGTCCGATATGGTAAAAAATTGGTCAAGTAAGGGACAGACTCCCACACGAAGGGTTTCGTAGCATCGTACAAGAAAACTTAAGCACTAAAAATAATAAAAGAAAAACAAAAATAAAATAATGTTAAATCCGAACGTGGATTCGAACCCAGAATTTAAACATTGCGCAGCTGATATCAAACCAATTACGCCACCACAACCATGTGATATGCCACGAAATCTACGATTACATTTGAATCATGATATGGTTTGTTACGTCGCGGGGTGTTAAAACATTTATTTTGTATCGGGACCCCTTTAATCTATAAAATCTCGTATATTTCATTATTTGTTGCTGTAGCGGCAACATAAATAATAATAATAATCGTTTATTCTTGAAAATTTTACAACATAAATCTTGTTATTACATTAGGTAAGGAACAAGGGATGATCACAACTCCCTAAAATAGGGCGAACCCTGTGGTATAGGTTAAGTAGTAGCACTTCCCTCCAGTAAGTGACACTTAACAATTTTAGAAAATGAACAGAGTAAAAAGAACAGTTTTCTAGCAGTAAATAGTTAAATGATTAAATGTATACAGTTAGTATGTTTTTTTATATAGACATCCTGGTTACTAACGTATTTAGAAAAATATAATAAATTGTATAGTGTGAGTGTGTGTGTATGAGTAGGGTGTGTGTGTATGAGTGAGGTTGTGTGGGTGTGTGTGTGAGTCGTATGAGTATGTCCATATTTAAAAAAAAATATTGGAATTACCAGTATTACTTTATTACGTATGTGCTTAATAACGTGAGTTTTATTAAGATAAAATACTTACGCATTTTTCAGTATCCTCATTCTGTGGAAATTTTAACTCTCTACCTATTACGGTTCATGAGATACAGCCCGCTGACGGACGGAGAGACGGACAGACGGACAGCGGAGGCTTAGTAATAGGGTCCCATTTGGCACCCTTGTGGTACGGGACCCTAGAAAGGCATAAACCCATAAACCCATAAAATACGCAGATATTGCCCTGCTATACATTATTTCCGTTCCATCTCAGGTGTTATTTCATTGGCGGTGCCTCGGGCTATTATTTTAGTCGTCATTAGCGAGGTGAAACGTGGGATTGCTTAAGTCAGTTGGCAGGAGCCCCGCCCTCACGCCTGCAGACTGCAGATCCTAGTTCCTTGCACCCTTCGCCATTAGAATAATGATTACATGCGCTCGGCCCTACGAGCCTGACGAAGATTAGTTGAGCTAGTATCGTAAGTTCATTTACACTGGGTGGTTGTCGCGCGCTGGGAGTTTTCAAGCAAGACTAATAGATCGGATCATCGACTATCAAGTTTTAGATTAGGTGAATTCAGTCAATTATACCAATTCGATGGGATAATTTACACTTTCGAATCAATTGTATTGGATCCGAGATATACGAGTATACATATACACATTTATATTTCGTTTTTATAATAGTTTTTACAATTTATCGCATTCGTTTTTTCTCCCCCAGAAGGTTAGTATTCAAGTTGGTCCCATAATAGAGCCAGTGGACTGTCTGAGGCCTATGTATGAGTGATTTCAAATTCTCATGCGGTTTTCATAATGGATGCAATTATTACGTTGGTACACGTTTTGTTGATTCAGCGGTTTCGCGTGTCTTGTTCGTTGCCGGTATTAATTACTCGGTGAAGCTGCATAGAATAACTTTGTGGCTTAGTAAAATTGGAGAAGGCCACGGAATACCCGATGAGAGGTTTAACTACAATGTTGTTAGAGCGATGGCTTCTCTTCCATATGGTTTTGACCTCAAAAATCACGCTTTAAAGGAAAGGGCAACTGTTATTGCTATAATATGATACTCAACCAATCGTTAAACGCAAGATACAATGACAAAACCATCAATTCAGCAGGCTCATTAGGCGAGATTGTTAGAAAAGTCTCCAATCCCGATAGATGATTGGTTTCTGTAATTTCGCACTGCACCGCGTACCGCGGTTAATGACGGTGTGATTGCGGCAGACCAGTGCTTTCTTGGATTACCATAACCTCATGACACACTTGTGTTGGGTTGTTGGGTTCCTCATGAAATTGATTCTGCCCTCGGCCGGGGTCGCGGCGGGTCGACGTCGCTCGCGCAGCTCATTTTATTACCTCGGTCACGGCATCTTGTACAACATTCCCTTTATACAGAAGCGTCAGAATTGCGTGCTTAGTCGTCCACTGCGCGCTGATACGTGAGGGTGTTACAAGAACCGGTGGCGAGTGCTCGATGGAGGTGTAAATGCATATCTTTAGGTCGTGTCTAGTCGTTCAGAAAGGTGAAGTTGCATGGCACACTCTGCGTATATCTTAGTATTCGGTCTGAGGTTTTCGCCCGGCCTTAGTCTTGATGTTACATTTTAATACGGTTATTTAGGAAAACTAGGTTTTGGGTCATACTAATTTCAAAGTAAGGTAAACTTACCTCAGTGAAAGCTATTCTGATAAGGATTAACTGGTATTGATTTTTCATTCCGACTATTATCGTAATAGATATTGTTATTAAAATTACAATACAGTCCATTCGCTGAGATAGGGTAGTATACCCGCACGCAAATGTGGTTATTATCCGTTCGAAGGGGACACTTGCCAAGGCGGCGCGGCGGCGCGGACGTATATGAGCGTATGCACTTTACAGAAGCCGTGTATGAAATATTTGCCCAAGTTTGTTATTATGATATACGAGTTCAACAACGATGTTTCCCTTCCTCTTATTTCATGTATCCATCCAGTTAATTGGATGGTGTAAAAGCAACGTGAAACATTCGTTGCAAATTAACTATCGTGAAATGATTTTAAAACAACATCATTATTAATGTGAACATTTATCGTTTCAGGTAAGCTGATTGAATTACGATGGTACGGTAAATATGAATAATTTTGTTGAAAGTAATGAGTTGAATAATAATCGTATATCCATTTTGATTCGTCAATGTATTGTGTGAAGCCGCTGATTACGGCTGGCTTGTCAAGAATCACGACGGCAAGTAATGAGGAGACTCGACCTAGACCTGTAGGCAACGCGGCCCTTAATGAACATGGAAAAGGACAGTGTTATGTGACTTGAAAAGGACGTTTAACTGATGACAAAGCTCATACCGTGAATGGATAGAACTGACAGCTATACTAAATCGCACATAAACCTCTGTTATTACCTCTCGTAGGAGCTCTATACCCATCCTGGGGGTACCAAGATGATGCAAATTCGATAGCTCTTTAGCGGACTGGAAAATAATGTAGTAGCCGCTCAGGATAATTCTACCTGACCTTTCGGGTAACTCCGAAATCATGACGCGTCAACTGACCTTCCCCAACAAGTTACATTATGAAGTTGACAACTATGTATGTACAGTTGCGGTTTCACAATCAAAGCTGTTCGTATAAGATCACTGATAAAATTATGAACACTTGTAACTGTTTTGACACATTATAACAGTTAACCTGCTGGGTTAATAAGATAACATACCATAGAGTTCTTTATCGGTACGTCCTACAGTAATTAAAATCCGACGCGCTTTATCAGAGAGTTATCACTTATTTTTTGAGTCGAAATGGGCCGACGCAACAACGTGCTTCTAAGAAGTAAGTGAAACAGTTACGTTAATAGCAATGATTATTACATAGAACCAGAGCTTCGGTAACGGGTTGGCCAGGGGGCCACGCAAATATTCAATATAACTGGTCAAATATGTGGGGTGGCGTTTCGATATGTTCATAGGTCACTAGATCTTGACTGAGGTGTAGTTACCCATAAGGGCTTATGAATCTTGCCTCGGATTTGGTAACATAAAATCTCCATTGCATTTTCCGAGACGACTTCAGCTTACGTCGCTTTGTAGGATTGAACAGGCTACCTGAAATGCTAAGAACCTTTAAAGTAGTCTGAAGTATGTCTGTGTAAGCTTTGCGCCAAGTCTCTTCCTATATACAGAGTGGGTGGCAATTTGAGCAAAATAAAACTGATTTCGGAATACCTTAAGTCTTATGTTTAATAGAGGTATAGTTTAGTTTTTTTATTCTTTGGTAATGTAATCTAGTCATATACATAAACATGGTACAGCAATGCTTCTCCCATCCCATATGCCAGACGTCCTTTGTGGCGCAGCGGTTGTGGCTCTGCCTACCATGCGAGAGGTCCCGGGTTCGATCCCCGGCTGGGGGTAGAGAAAAAATAAACCCCAGGTCTTGGATGTTTATATGTGTGTGATATCGCTGTTTCTGGTTCCCACGACACAGGATACCCTAGTGTGAGGCCAGAAGCAATGTATGTGTTTTTGCGTAAATGTTAGTGTTTTTTTTATGTAGAGTTTATATATAGAGGAATGACGCTATCGATGTTTGTAACAATAATGAAGTCAGTAGCCGCAACTTGAGCAACTAGCAAAGCAAACTTTGGATTTAATCAAGGTGTATACCTAAATCCAAATAGCTACTTAAGTGATTAACCGTTTTCATTCCCGTCAATCTAAAGTTCATCTTAACTGCGTAGCTGATGCTGACTCTACTAAAACTGTCTAAAACAAGAGTTGAGGTCATCGTGACTACCACATTAGCGGCGTGTGTACCCCCGAAGCGGTTCTCACGTGAGCTTGCCGTTGTCTGGGTCACAAAAGCTACATCAAATTTACCACAGACCTCGCGTCCAGTCTGTCACCTGAGACATCAAGACACCTTTTAACTTGGCAGTGTTATTCCACAAAGGAAATAACTGATTTACCGGTAGCGGCCCTCGGGGCAAATTGGATTGGATAAAGCCTATATTCTATATCAAAGAGAACGCATAATTAAATGAAAAGGGTGAGATAAACGTGAGGAGTTGGAGAAAAAAAAAACTCACGTTCCACTTTTACAAATTTAGTTTTTTTTGGCTACGTTTTTAGGGTTCCGTAATTTAAAACGGAACCATTATAGGATCACTAGTGTGTCATTCCTAGGTGTGTAAAAGTATTATTAAACGACCGAATTCTGAACTGATTAAGTTGAAATTTGATATACTTATGTATTTTTGTGACCCAAACCCGAACATGTTATTTGAGTAAATTTGGGAGGCAATTTAGGGGGGATAGTCAGAAAATGAAAAATATAAGTTTTACAAACTGTCTAATGCAAGGGCTTTTTACGAGAATCTCGAATATTTTATTTGATAAACCTGAAGTACTTGTATAAAATAATGTAGCCCATTAATGTCCCCACCGAGGGGCACGGGCCTTTGCCCGGATACGATTAAGATTGAGCCATACTCCACCACGCTGGCTCAGTGCGGGTTGATGGAGGGCTGTCGGGCTAGTGGCCAACCCGACATTCAGATCTTTTCAACCTGACCTATTAGGGCCTCTGACAACACCGAGAGTAGCCGCGACCTACAGCTTAACGTGTTATCCGAAACACGGAAGCGCCCGAAACAAATGTCATATAGAAACGGACACCCATCCAGTAACCTTCTCAGAAAGATGTTGCAACCCGCACGATCGTTTCCGAAGTGTTAGTTAGTTAACCCTTTATAGGGCGCTGTCTATATTTTGGACATCATAATTTAATTGGTTTTGGACTTTATTTCCAATCAATAAGGTTGAAAATCGCGGGCCATTTTTTGAAGGTCATTAAGGTAAGGTAAGGTCAAGGTAAAGGGTTAAAAAAAATTAAGAAAATAGGCAAAACTTAGCACTCTCCCCGCTCCTTATCTCTGAAACTACAGATTGTAGAATTTGGGAAAAATATAGGTGATAGGTGATACCTAAGTAAATATAGGAAAAATAATGAGAAATGTTTGGTTAAAATATGTGTGGCAAGCACAATTGGGGACAAATCAGAAAATTAAAGAAAAGTTATTCAAACTGTATCGTGTAAAATGTCTAATGAAAGGGCTTGTTGCGAGGATCTCAAATATATTTTTATCATAAACCTGTAATGCTCAGTTAAAAAAATATTTTATAAAATAGGCAAAAAATACCACCCGCTCCCGCCTATCTCCGATCCACTCCTCCTTAAATTTAGGAAAAAATAGGTAATATAGGTCTTTACCTAAATATTACAGGAAAAATAATGAGAAATGTATGGTTTGAATCGGGGGGCAAAGGTGGGAAGGCAAAATTAAAAAAAGGTTTTCAAAACTGTATCGCGTTACAAGTCTAATGAAAGGGCTTTAAAACATATTTTTCCGATAACCTGAAATGTTTAGTTAAAAAATAAGACAATAGGCAAAAACGATCCCCACGCGCCTTATATCCAAAACTTTTGACCCCAAAAATATAACAGGAAAAATAATGGGAAATGTTTGGTTTACATAAGGGGGCACAATTTCATTCAATAGCAAGTACAAACTTATACGCACCTGGTTGCATACATGGAGTATGAAAGTAGCCGCACCAATAACTTTGTAAACAATATTTTGCTATAAACACAGAAAAATTAAAGATACCTAATCCCCATGCAAGAAACTTGACTACCATGTGCGTATGGAATGTGCGTACTACCATATGGAACCCTTCGCGATGGAGTCCGACTCGCACTTGAACGTTTATTCCTTACTGAAATTTCTCTTTAAGTATAATATTTCTATCAAAACATCACTTTAAGACCAAACAAACTCAGCCTGCGTTGAATTAATTTCAAAGCTCACTTTACCAGAACAATTTCTATAGCTACTACACTGACTTCATCAAAACCACTAGAAACACATTGAGTACAGAATGAAGATGGTAATTACAATTTTTTGGTCTCTTTGCTAAATATTTTATGGTAGATATTAAAATTTGTATTCTGGCAACGTTAAACGACGTAAAATATGTAAAACGTTAAACCATATGAAAACCACACTTATTTTGGTTTTGTATCAAAACCTAGCTTTTCTAACAATCTTTAATTGAAACCTCACATTTCCAAATTTCATTCCAAAATATTGCCTAACATTCTTATTATTTGTATCAGCAACTTAGTCCATCAGATAGACTGAATGGCACAAATAAAGCCATGCAAATGTGCTTATATGTTATTTTTTCTGTACATGTTTACCGCCTTATTCATAAACGTCTAATAAAGCTATTTTAACTATAATGCCGTTATAATTCGTTTGTCTTTGTCTGTCACTTTGAAATTTGTGTTTGAGCGAAAAGGACAAAACACATTTTAGCTATCATAGATTTGATAAGTTTGATAAATAAAAAGGTTAGTTAACATTATTCTGTTGACTCTAAAATTAACAAAAGTGGAAAATTGAGGTGTGTGTTACGTATTTCTTTGGTACAAAACCATTGCCGTAAAGACGTGATAAAAAAACACCTGAAACTGGGCATTTTTTTAGTATCCTGATTAAGATTTATGACCAAATGTGATTTCTTTACAACTTATCATCAACTGATTGACCACATCTGCATGATATTATTGGTTTGTGAACATGTCTCGTACTCCAAGAATCTCATAAATACGATAAGTCTAAAGCTGAAAGAAACTATCAAAGGCACTGTTCTGAGCTTTCAATATTATGCAGTCTCGTACGCTACAATGGCCGAGCATCCGCTTGTGTATTCGTGCATAAGCTGATTCTGTTGCAAGATTTGCGACTGCCTAGAGATGGACCCCTACTACTGCATCGTCCAAGGATTGTTGCATCCGCCTATCGGACTCGTCTGATCTATAGCCCAGCTATGTCGCTATAAATTCACACTGCCCACTGAGATTTGAATTCGCTTACGGTTAAGACGCTGCAATCTCGCTAGAAAGCCGAAGAAAGGTCATGCGGCGGCATATGCGGTTAGCACACCGTAATGAGTCGCGTCGTTTGCGGATTTTCTTTCAGTATTCGATACTTTTATCTCGTCGCTGCAAAGTTTTTTATATCCTTCGGTTTACGTTCACATACTTCTTCAAACATTACATAAGTATTTGTTATTTTCTCTTTATTTCTGTCGGTGCCTCCATTACACCGTTAGCCGGCACAACGAATTTTGTCATCAAATTCCTTTTCTGTGTGATTCAATTAAAACAGGCGAGTTTCCGCTCGGCTGGCTCCGCGGTGCGTCGTCGTGGTGCTCGCTTAGTTTTCACGGGTGTTGGGTCCCTTCGATCACAACATGGTGTCGAATTATCCAGAGATTGCATCGCGCACCGCCTTCTTTTTGTCAAGGGACCACGTCCATAGAAATTATAGGTAACGGGAAACCCACTGACAAGCAGACGTCGAATGTGAGGCGCATTTCTGCGTCACGAAATTATCGATGCCACTCGCCGCTTGAACTTGGACCCTGGCAATGAATGTTGTTGTTTGCTAGTCAACATGTCTTTCTATTGTCATGCTGTTGCATCAGTCATCGAGTCACGCTCGAGTCAACGTGGTATACCACCACTGTAAGTAAAACTTCGTGCTATAGCTTTTACTACGTAAAGCGTAGAGTTTACCGTACGATTGCATATTTTGGTTTACGTTTCCAGCGTGCATAGAAAATCGTTGACTGTTGATCCACAGCGATTAATAGAGACATTCGATTCCGTTCAATCTGAATATCCGTGTCACTACTCTTTGTGGAGAGTTTTCCTACATACTGTTACTATTTTATCAAGCGCATGATATCACAATATTAATATTGCATGCTTATTTTCTCGTAAAAAAGTGTAGCGTTTCTAATAAAAATATGCTATAATTGCCAAACCACTGGTCTATTCAAACAAAACGATACCGAATGAACACGTTTTCGTAAAAACGTAACAGTTATTAAAAGCTAGCATTATTGCTATTTCCTTTGAGACTGCAAAAAATTCCAGATGCAAACTTAGGGATCTAACTAGAATTACCTTCTAGCAGGTTTTATATCATAACGTACTAAATCTTAGACAAGCCCCATCTTTTCCATTCACTACAAATCCATTCTTAGCGAATGCATTAGCGATGCGAATAAATTCTGACTACACCCAAGGCGGATTTCTCGCACAACTATCCTACAATTACTATGCAAATTCTTGTAGAACAACGACATTATACTACTAGTTTATATAAGCCCCGCGTATCGCTGCCAACCGAATTAATGCGCCCAATAAATTCATAGCATAAAACAAATTTCACACCCAATCAAGCACATATCGCTGGCACTATTAATG
Source organism: Argyresthia goedartella (assembly GCA_949825045.1). Lineage (NCBI taxonomy): Eukaryota > Metazoa > Arthropoda > Insecta > Lepidoptera > Argyresthiidae > Argyresthia > Argyresthia goedartella. The sequence continues at coordinate 17,308,692 of OX463823.1, forward strand.
GCGGCGATTTGTCCGAAACGCTCATTTAAACGCTGTTAAATTGGTGCAAAGTAAATCATTACCACGTAAGTAAAATGATCTTTATTGACAGCTGAAAGGGTCTCCCGTGAAAGTGACTATTGTTGCGAGTTACATCACTGACCGTCTGACGCTACCGACGACTCATAATTACTGGGTCTGATCTGGCAACTCATTTGGTAAAATGAAGAGACATTTCTCGCGGCGGTAGTGTCTAAAGAATTACTCTACCTGTGATCTCGCTCACAATGGGTAGCTACCCAGTTTATCAGACCGCATGATGAGGCTTCAGATTCAATTCTGTCGCTTTCACCCATTACCCTGGCTTTTGTGTGCTCGACACTCAATGAGATTTAAATCGTATTGTATAATTTATTTAATCAGACTTATATATTGAGCTTCTGTTCTCTGGGTCTGTGTCTTTAGGAAGACGTGGTGTACTATCTCTTTTGTAGAGATATCACATAAACCGGCCAATGCCAGATGCATACAAAATATCGATTCTCATATTTTTGGAGACCAGCAAGGATAAAGTTGGGCAGTTTTAGACAACCTAAAGGAACAGCCCGTCTGAAAGTTGTACTAGTGACAGCAGGACTTAGAATCTAATAAAAACTTTTGAATACTTTTACTGTACCAGCGTATCATAATTCAGATTGCCGATACATTTGTAGACGTTAACGACTGGACAACCATCTGGTTAAAGTTTTCTCCCAGTTTGTTGACGTAAACTTACAACCTGCAGGACTTCCATCGGTAACTTCTTTAAAACTTCAAACTAACCAGCTAGCATAGCTAAGCCATAGAAACATTAACTCAAACTTACGATTATAAGGTTAGCTCGAATGCAGGCTTACGCATTCGAGGTAACCTTGTAATCGAGGGGTGACTGTGAATTGTAGTGCTGCTAGATAGGCATGAACATTTAAGCCGTATTGAGCTGTCAGTGACCCTTAAAAATACAAAGTGCTGACCCTTATGTTTACTATTATTACTAGGCTGGTATTTAATCGCACATCAAAAATACTGATTTGCGCAGCAAAAAAGGATCAGCCAAAACACTTTTCAGGTTTTAAATATTTTATTAGTACTTAAGTTTAAGTATTTGTTGTTGTTACATGTTGAACCTAACACGAAGGATAAAGGGGGCTTCGCTTCGCTCATCCCCTTTACCCTTCACCTAGGCTACCGCAGCAAATATAAGGGATATTTGCTGCGCAAATCAGTATTTTGGATATGCAGTTTAATATTTCCCTTATTACTATACAAATACGTTTATTTTTAACCGACCTAAAAAAGGAGAAGATTCTCAATTCGACTGTTTTTTTTTGTATATTTGTTACGCGATTATTTCATCAAATATTAATCGATTTTGATTATTCTAGTTTTGATTGCTAGTCATACTTTAGAGGTGGTCCCATATAAATAGTATCAAAATTGATGTAGCGCTTTTTGGAAAATTCAATATAAACAAAAAAATATACACCAATGACGAGTAGGTTTGTGGTTGGTTCCCTTCAGAAAAGGTTTTGATGAGGACTTTTCGTGTTTATAGATGACATGCCCTACCAGGCCGGGAAGGAAAAATAGGGCTTGTACTTGATGTCGGTGTTTTATGTTTTTAACTTGGTAAATCATTCTTAGACATGGTTCCATAATAGGTAGTAACATAACATTTATCGGCACTGCACATCTAGCCACGTAGTGACATGCAAAATAGCATGCAATAGTGCAATACAATACAAATACCAAATAAAAAATGTATAATAATATTACTAAAATTTCACAAAATATGAATGAAATGTGTTCAAATAAATTAAGATCAGTCAAATATCGTCTTACCCAAGGGGTTCCATACCCTTTTATTGCCTCTGCTGTCCGTCCGTCCGTCCGTCTGTCTGTCTATCCTTCAGCGGACTCTATCTCATCAACCAATAATGAAATAGACGAATGAAAAATATCAAAGGGGTCTCCATATAACAGACCTGATATTTTGCCTTTTTTTTGGAAGATGGTACGAAATCTTCGTGTGCGAGTCCGGATCGCAATTGGCCTGTTTTTTTGATACAAACGTCAAAGGTTTGTGCTTGCCTTCTGATCGGTGACACGCGCGAATTCTAGCTAGACTACATCGCCGTTCTATCGTGTCGTGATTCGCTTCTATGGTACAATGCACTATCTGTGTGCCATCGCCCCTTGTAAGGATTTGATATTGTTTTAGCCCGTTCTCGTTGTGCCTTTGAACTCGGGGTTAATTAAGATTCCCTGTAATGCACGTGTGCCGGTGTTTTTAATATTCACCGTTACTATCTTTTGTGATCTCTCGGTGGTAGAGATTCTTCATTCGAGGGAGGAATATGTTAACAAAACTTTTTGCAAGACATTCAAAAAGACATAGGCATTTTTATAAAGCTACATACATAGGGGGTTTCCTAACTACTTAAGGCTTCGTACACAGTTACTAAAGAAACTTATATCCAAGGGGGGGCACCCCTCAGCGAAACTTACTACCGGTACCCGAATACCGGTACATAATTAAAATGACCTCGAAAGTCATTTATTTAATTTATTTTATTTCGTCACTTATTTTATTTGTTTATTCGTAATTTGATCATGTTTTCTACCGAGCAAAAATTATCAAATTAAATTTATTCAACCAATTAATGGATGCTGACACTCATTACCAACAAACAAAGAAAAAACAACTGCATTATTCTCAATATTTTGAGTTAAATAAGATTTACTAAAGGCTTTTTTGCTTAATGCGTCGCCTAACTATCAAGACACAAAGAGCGGTAACGCTGCCAAAGTCTGTGTGTTTTGAGCTGTATTACGGAAGTGACTTTGCATCATTAGATGTTATCATGAGATGAGGGGGCGGAATTGGTCGTGACCTTTCATTACAGACCCTTAACAGGGCCCTAATGTCATTTGCCACTACCATTCGGCAAGTAATAGGGCGGACAACTAGTGGAGTTTACCCGGATGGAAGTCAAGAAGGTAGTTAGCTAGTTATTTGAGTCTCTGTTCCAGTACTATTGCGTCCTTTCTCTAAAAGATATTATCTTTTTATGTGCCAAATGACGAGGCTACTTTTACCCCCATCATAAACAGACCGCATAATAATCGCTTAATAACGTCAACATAGATCGTTCATACGGCCATCTATCAACTCGTCTCCCAAACGATGTGGCGAGACTCGCAAACTATTCCGTTAAATTCCGGTAGTCGAGTGAAATACTTTGAGCAGCATTGCACACACACGGGCCTATCCGTTCGATGAACTCCTTTGAGTCCAGGATGAACAAACAAACATTTACATACAGGCACTTACATTGCTTCTGGTCCCACACTAGGATACTCTGTGTCGTGGGAACCAGGAACAGAGACGTCACACACATAAAGGGTGTCGATAAGTGAGACGTCTCAGCGACACTGGAGGTAGACCTCCCTCAGGACTACAGTGAAAGCAGCATCGGGCATAGTGTTTTAGAGATGAAAATGACTGTAGTTTGGCCCGGATACCAGAAACCGAATATCCGGCCAACCGTGAAGCCGTGGCGTACGATCAAAGCAGTACTTTTCATTCATAAACGAAGTTAGCGACATATCACTTCGTAGCCAACGCCATTACTATTGTAGTATTACGGAGGCATTATAAAAATGTATTGCCATAATTTTCTAAATAATAATTGATTCCTTTGGTGGTCAGCTAATGCCAAACAAAACCCAAACTCAACAAAGTGTGTCATAATTTACCATAAAGTACGCTGCAGCTGCGTTTATTGTTTTTTTTTTCTGAAGCAAAAAGGTCACAATATTTATTTTGTTGATGTAATACAGTAGGTACCTAATTGAGATATTTCCTATCAGTTTATCAGAAATGAAATATTGATAAAGTTCAAGCCTAAATTACTATCCGGACACCGTATAGAGGGTTAATATCCGGTATTCCGGTATATCCGGTGTTGTCGATGACTTAATGTAAAATACGAGAAATGTATTATTTAACTCTTCAGGAAAAACAATGACTCCTTTGACCAGATGCCGAGGAACTAAATTACTATTATAGTCACGGTATACCTTTAAAAACTTTCTTATGTTATGCTGGTTCAGGAATGCTTGGCGAAAAACGCACGTGAGCTTTAATTTTGCGGGTATCATTTTTCTCCTTCAAATATAGACTTATTTAATGGAAATTTTTACAGAATAAAAAAAAAAAATTTTTTTTAAATACATTGATAGACCAGACTTTTTTCTATTTGTAACATAATGCTTCCGTTACAGGGTGGCCTATTTGGAATGGTCAGTAGGTCGAAATCGGAAACTATAAGAGATAGAAGTTTTGGTTATTAGGAACCATGACGTCGATTGTGATTAAAAGCAAAACTGCAACATTAAAAAAAAAGGAAATCGAACCCGCAGATTAAGAAATAAAAAAACCCCTATATCACTTACATAGGGTACCTGGTGACATATGATAAAAGAGTGCAAAGTGTTAATTTTTTTTCATAAAATTTCTCAATGACCATTCTCTACAAACGGATACAATATTATATTTTAAAAAATCTTCGCTTACATCGTTTTCTAATGAGTTTTTTTTTGTTGAAAATGAACACTCTCCCCTGTATTGCCATATGAAATTACTTCCCAGAAATTGATCCTCAATAGCAACACTATCTGACTTTTTTTCTAAATCGGTGGTTTCGATTCCCGGCTAGGATTATTTTTAATATAATAATGCAGTTTTCAATGCAAAATCGATGTCATGGTTCCTAACAACAAAAAATTCTATCTCAGTTTCCGACTGCGCCCTGCTGACTATTCGAAATGGGCCACCCTGGCATGGCCTCACACATATTATTATTACAAGCTTCCAACTTACACAAAATATAGTTTATCTACACACGTATCATAAACCCTCTTTACTGTGTCTAAAAACCGCACGTTAAGACCAGCATAATGTAAAACTATTTGGTAAAAACACGTTTCTTATCTGAAAATTTGTACATTATGACCATAATGTACAAAAATTTGACAAATTGTGACATTCAAATTTCGAACGTCGACGCCCGCATGCGTGCCGCCCCTAGTTTGTCTGAAGTTGGTACTCCAGAACAAGCTAAACAACTGCAGAGCAATTATAAATGCCACAATGCCGGTCAAACATGCGGTTCCTGAACACATCAAAGAGAGCTTATGTTATGTGTGTAGATAAACTAGTGTATGTAACTGTACATAATTAGGCAAAACTCTCGAGTGATATTAATATGAAACTCACTCGTTTCATGAACCCACTCTCGAGTATTAATGCCCTCCATTATGTAGCAGTCACTTATACTACTATTATACATTGGAATCGGAAGCATACAAGCGTAGGCCCAACCCAGCATATGTTACGGTGTATAGGCAGCAAAAGAAAATTCTCCCGCAAACTGTCTTCTCGTTCACTTGCCGATGTCCACCAACGATCGGTTATACGCCTTGCATTTTCAACGTATCATTACAGTTACATCGACTTGAGAATGCGCCAACCACAACAAACAAATTTAATGCCCATACTCGACGCTCAATTATTTGATATTTCTTCTATGATGTATTGTATTTATTTAATGTCAAGTCGTACTACGATCGGAACCCGGGATCGTTACCGTTGGACCGTGGGCGTCTGACCCCGATACAGGGAGCGACCGCAACCTTACAAGGGCTCCATTAGGTTTGTGAAGGCGAGGGCAAAGATAATTGTCTGTACAGCCTCATTGTTGGTCAGGTTGAAATGCGGACAGGCTATCGAAATATTAGCATAAATCATAATGCTCGCGGAATGTATACCTATATAGGTGCACAGATTATATTTGCTTAGAATTGCTAGGATCCACCAAGAGTCAGACAAATAAACAGTTCAAATGTATACGTTATTTGATACTTATTTAACTATTTTAGGGACTCACTTGAAGCGGTTGCATGTTTGTCTCTGTCATAAGTCCGTGCGTGCGGGGCGTGCTCGGTATCATATTTTTAAACCAGCCCGGCTAGAATACATCCAGCCAGACAGGAAGTTTATTGAAATACGCCACGAGGAAGGCACTAGAATGCAAAATGCAACAAATTATAACGCGGCCCGCTTTTCTTGGAGCTGCTGGTTTAAATCGCTCAGGCTCCGCGCATGTTATTACCCAGTATAATGTCGCTCCGTAGAAAGAAACCCAAGGATGCAAGTGGTACATAAGTATTACCGCGCATTTTCCCATACAGTTTGAACGAGGCACAGTTGCGACCTCGTTTAGCCAAAGATTCAATAAGTTTACGTGATATGAGGCAAGGTCTTTACCGCCACTCTGAAGATATTAGCCAGATATATTATAGCCCACTGAGGGACTGGCTAACATAACAAGTTGTCGCTGATATACATTTCTGGTGACGTAACCTTTCTTTGTCGGACCATCCGCACAATGTACTGAACCCGCTGAGATGCAGAGAACCTAAAAATAAACTTGCTTTTCGTAGGATGTGAACTCGAATACCATGGCATAAGGTTCAAAATCGCGATGCATTAATAAAATGGCAGCGAACGTGTTAAGATAAAACGCGCATAATCAAACCGGAATTCAAACCCTAGACGACGGAACGGACGGTCGATGCAAGTGGTGTTGTAGAAAATGTAGCCGCTGTCGACGCGGTTGCACGTCCTTTGATGGTCTCCGTGATAAGCCTTAGAACGTTCCTTCTTGTGAGCAACTGGTACACGGAATTTGTTTTATAATATGTTTTTCACGGAATTGTTTTATGGTCCACTTTATTATTGTCTTTCTTGGTGGTGTATAAAATTGTACACCCCTTGAACTCTGGTGTCCTTTACTACGATATTAGATTTTAAATGTTTCTGTGAAGATTTGAACAAACAAACGTTTATTAGCTTAGAATACACAACCTCCCAAATGCCCAAAGTAATGAGAAACATCAAGTAAATTGATCCCCCAAATACGAAAAATAGCTAATAAATACCACGGTAACTGTGTTCTGTCATCGATACAAGATATGGCATATATTAACTGCCCCTCTCGATATGAATCAGCGAAGCAACTACTTATCTCGACATGACTCAATTATGTGAGATGAAAAATCAGCAATCCTTCTAGGCTTGACAGCGCGCGTCCAACTAAACACGCGAAATCACTTCACTACCGCACGTGATAAGACTGGGTGTCTAGAATAATATCATGTTTGTACGGCTGTCACCATCGAGTTTACATTCGCCACACGCAACAACACACTAACATAAATACAGCTAGGGAAATTGTCCTCAAAGGTGCTCGTTCAATCTCCATATAAGTGAACTTTCGTCTCTCGACCGCAATGCGAAACAAGTAATGTCATGATCACGGCCAGAATGGCTGAATCTGTGGGATGCAATTTGATAATGTAACAAGAGAGAAAGTCAAAACAAACAGGCTATTTCTAATTGGCTATCTATTCCGATTTCGCACTGCAAGTTATCATCTACGACCATGTTTTGCTAACAGTAGCGGTAGCACCTTCCCACGATCGCGTGAACCAAATACTGTAATGACATTTTCTTACGCAGCAGCCTTGATGACTATTGGCACTCGAGATATTTAATCTGATCTCTCTACAGATTAATGAATCGAAAGTGAGTCGGTGCGAGTGAATTTTCAAATGACTTATACGTATATAGATATAATGATAGGTAGCTTAATGATTCCGTTTGTGTTGTGCTGGTCATTGCTGGTGGTCAATTAATTATTTTCAATAGTAAGTGTCATTATTAGTTTTTGGTTTCTGTATAGAAGTTGCACAAACATGTACATGAGTCCAATCATGATTGAGTTTGTAAAGGAGTCTTTAGAGACACAATCCTCTCAGGTGTTTTCTTCACCATTAGCTGTCCATTTTTTGTTGCCCGTCGTTAAATGCCCAAAAACAGTCGGCCATAAGAAGCGCGCAGGTTTTTGCCGACAGCCCCAATGATTTATCAATCAAAATGTAGTTGTTGGGAGTGACGGTGTGAAGGTGATTCTGTTCGGCCTGTCGAATCGACGCCTCGACTCGACGGAGCATGGTGGATCGGATAAAGCGGTGGCGATGTAAAAACTGCATACCGCTAACTGACACAGTGCTTATTGAGACTCCGTTGGTCGGCGCAACGGTTAGGCAGCAGCATCACTACTCGAAAGTGTCCGTGCTTACCTCAGATCTGTTAATTTGTCCCTATCTTTCCGCCGCTATCCGACCTCTCTCTCTTCTCTCTCCGATAGACATCGATATTCAACTGTTATCTCCCGCATACATCAGCCCTGGTCGCCGGCCGTTTCTCCGGCATTTTATCACAATACTTCAGTTACATTACCACTTTCAACTGTTTACTCGCTTTTTGCGGAACATGTTTGTTAAATGTCTTCCTTTCCTGAGAGCCTGCGAACGCTTGTAAGGTCTGACTGTGGAATGTCTTGATCTGGTTTAGATTTGTCATTAATAAAACATGAACATTTTTACTTTCGTCCGTTTAAGCACTTTTGCTGATTTCACTCCGGTACTCGTAAATCCCATGGCCATACTTGCAGTGTTGTCGATCTAGCTGAAGTGGCTGTTGCCAGTGACTCTGCCTTATAAAGAGATTGATAGAGTGTATGAATTAGTTCGCTAGAACCGGTTATAATGGCATTCATAGATCACTTCTTTATACGGATTGACGACAATTTTTCACTAATCAATGTGAATGTGACAGCAGAACTTTTTATTGGTAATCCCACCTCGTATCAGTGCATCAACCACGTACATTTTGACCTATTCATTACTTTTGTTAAGAATGAAATAGCCTTTAGCTTTGTCATAATAACGTTACATTATCGCCTTCCAGAAACTCATACGAGCGTGACACCTGGCACTGAGATGTTCTCTAGATAGCCGTTCAAAACGTTTGTTTACATCTCTCGGCGATTTTTCTGCAAACCATACTGTTATGTTGTCCGAGGGATCTTGATGTATGCGAACACTGTAATTGCTATAACGGTTTTCTTACACTGATAAAACAGTATACGAGCGTCATGTGGATTTTCGCAAACGCTTCGTAGGGGCTGTAGTAATAGCGGTGCTTGCGTGTGAGTTGCAGACGGATACATATTGCGACATTTTGCCCTCAGGACATTATTATTGGAACCATGCATATTGTCTTCAATGCTGTAGGCATTTTATGTAAGAGATCTATGCGATATCTTTGTTGTAGAGTATTTAAAAGGCAACAAATATAATGTTCACCAAAATATTTTTTTCCTACCCAAAATGGGTAAATGCTATCCAAAATGGGTAAATGATCACCAAAAGTTGCAGAAAATATCAGGGCAAACAACTGCGGTAACTAAGGTTAAGTGTAAAGGGGGTGAGCGAAGCGAAGCCCCCTTTATCCCTCGTGTTAGGTTGAACATGTAAGAACAACAAAAAATACTTAAACATAAAATACACAAAACATAAAAAGAAGTTTGGTGATCATTTATCCAAACACCATTTGGTGGTCGTTTGCTAATACTGGCGGTCGTTTCCAATTTATTGGTAGTAAAATAGGTGCGTTTTTGGTGATCATTCAGAAGCCTATTTAAAAAGGTAGTGCCTATTTGCACTTTCCCGTCCACCTGGTATATTACGATTTTCCCAAACGCAATAACGAAATCACACTTTTAGGCAATCGTAAAATACGAACACTCGATTAATAAAAGCAAGTTTCTTTTACTAATCCTCACATTGACTGAACTAAACACACTTTACTGACAGTCTTGCATACGAGTCAACGCTGGATACCCGTTGCAGTTTCGCACGAACATATAAATTAATTAGCAGTGTCAATTTCTAGGTAACCCCATTTGCGAGCACTTGTTACATGCCCCTGAAGCCGACTGGCATACAACCCACGTCTGCGGTTGCGTTCTTTCGTTCTGTTCATACAAGTTTTTATTTTACAAAGACTGAAAATTTCTGAAACGTTATGGTTATTCAAATAATCCCCAGCATCAATGGTCCACAATCTGGCATAATTCGAGTTCCAGATTTATGTCGTACTGTTCCTAAAATTTATTTCTACAACAAAAATCTATTACCGGGGTTTAGTAGTATCAAGGTACCTTTTTTTTTGGACGAAAAGCATACCCGGTATCATAGTATTAATACAATCCGCTATTGTAGCAGCATTTGCAGTTGGCTAAACGAGCTGTTAAATACAGTTGTTAAATTGAGCCTCAGCAAACGAGCAGAGTTCAAATGGCTCTGCTCTAACTGTCTAGTGAGGATGATCGCTAGGAACTAACCGATATTATTAAAGTTAGGGAAATATTAAACTGCACGTCAATTATACTGATTCGCACAGCAAACATCAGGGCAAAATGCTGCGGTAGCTTAGGTGAAGGGTAAAGGGGGTGAGCGAAGTGAAGCCCCCTTTATCCTTCATGTTTGGTTGAACACGTAAAAACAACAAAAAATATTTAAAACATAAACTAGTACACATAAAATATTTAAAACATAAAAAGCGTTTTGGTTGATCCTTTTTTGCTGTGCAAATCAGTATTTTTTATGTGCGATTAAATACAAGCCTTAAAGTTAGGATACGACAACCTTTCTGTGGATTTATACCTCGCGCCACGAGAATGAGCGGTGCAGTTATGACGACACATTTTTGCGGATTTATGACATTAAAACTTATTTTATAAATTTTGCTAATACAGTTTGTAGTTTTGATAAAATCTGTACAATGTGAAAGCTTCTCGTTATCAATTTCAAAGCAACCTGTACATAAAGCTAGATATTCTTGAAACCATTAAAAAAGTATTAGCGATTTCACTCTTAAGCTTTCCTGGCATAGGTGAGAAACGTGACCGCTCCCAAGCACCGCATTTTTCATCCGAATATCTTCGGCTTTTTGGGAACCTGTGGTTTATTGTTTGTGGACTACTTTTCCTGCAGTCCCGTTTCTCTGTAGGTGCTGCTATATCACTGATTTTCAATATGTTATGCTACGATGACGTAAAACCATATCGGTCGTCCATAAAGATTACGAATTTACTTGCGATTAATTCACTCCCTATTCGCTTACTTAAGGATACATTACTTATATATTTAGTACATCCATAGTAGGGTCTATTAAGCCACATTAAGCTAGACTATCTCATTAGCCTAGTCTTATTGCATTTCGGCTGGATTTATTGAAAGGACATGCAAACTAAGTGGCTTCATCGCCAGCCTACATACTGAAATATTTCAACATTGGATAAGAGCAGCCACTTTGTCAAAGTAATCTTGGACCTGAATGGGAGCTGAATATTAATTTCACTTTCGATCACCTAATGAATGGCGAGGTCAGTTAGACCGATATACTTTCGCCTTAGACCTTTGTGTGTAGAACAATAATATTTTCGGGCGTCATGCATTCGGTAATCATTTATATTTTCGATATGAATTGCGGATCTTGTTCCTGGTATGACACCGATATCTTTAGAAGCCAGGCTTCGGTTTAAATAAATTCATTCTCATAAGAAATTACATTTTACTCATAATGAGATATGCTTAAAAATGCATATAATGGGTTATTTGTAACAGGTTAAGGTTAGATGGAGCCGCTGATCCCCAGATTTTAATTGAATATTCGAGGTGCGATTTGGCTAAAGAATTGTAAATAAGCGGTCTAAATTACGGACAGACGGACGAACAGCCGAGGCTTAGTAATAGGATTCCAGGGTACGAAAGTATGCTATATATAGCATACCTACAACTTATTACTAGAACATTAAGCACCACTTGATCAATCAAAATACCAGCTTCAATATTTGCAAATCATTGCTCTTTAACGCTTAATTTGGTTTCAATTTCATCTGAGCGGCCTTACGACAAGCGTCTCGTTGTGTCGAATGTCAAAGCCAACAATAGAACTATGAATAGAGTAATTAGAGTGGCAGGGGTCAACTGCTTAGCGGTGTCTCTAACAGGTGACCTCACAGCTTTCATTTAAAACCAGCGAAATTCAATTAGAATTTCGACCATTGTATTTTTCGTGGAACCGTGGGTCGCAGTTCAGAGTTTCATTGAGAAGCATTGTCCGAATAGCCGTATCCGCTTTGTAAGGTATCGTATGTTTGCATGCATCATACGTTCATTCATAAAGAAATGTAGCTGGCGATCTAAAATTTTATCCGTTCAACCAGAAATGCAGGAACACCTTCATAAATATGGAATGGTTTGTTTACTTTATTTTTCCAATTATATTTTTTCGCGTCAATTCGACATCCAACATTCTACGCAAACATACTAAACAGCTCCCATGAGATTTGCTCAGTAGCATGTTGCGACCAACGGCAAACTTGACATGCTCTAAATGCAGATCAATATCGAGTTACCTTGGTCGAGTTAAAAGGATTTCTATTCTACTAACACTAGGTTTCTAATTATCATTGGATGGTCGGGCGATATTGTCCAAATGGCTGGGTAGCACTGGACCAGAATCGCAAGCGATCAAAATACTCTCGTGAGAATGAAAAAGATGTCTATACTTATCATACAAGTATATAAACATTATTTTATGCCCTTGGAATATTGCAGATGCGATATTTTAACGCATACCTCTTCTTCAAAGGAAATAAACTGCATAAGATTCTTCGGATGATTGCGGAAATCGTTTCGCATTTTGATTAGATAAGGATTGATTTTCGCAGATGCGTCGTCGTCTGTTAAGACATGATTTTTCTATTACAGGCTAAGACTATTCGTAGTTATAGTACTTAAATCATGCAGCAACTCGAGCGCTACATTCCTAAGTCGAAATATTATTTAAAGTAGACCGAGTGCAAAGCTCGAAGTGTAAAAATTACTGTGATGTCGTCTGCTCAGTGATATATAAACCTTTTGAGACCATTTTTCTATACAAAAACACTGAAATAACATATGAATGTTGCAAATGACACATATAAATGTTATATACTTATCTAGCAAACTATAGGAATTGGTGTTATGCAATTTAATGTAGCGTCCTACAGTTTTAGTTATCGAAGCTCTAATCTAGCGCTCGTAAAGTTCGCAATAATTGTATTACTGTGGAACATCGCCCCTTTAGCGTAAATTGTTTTTTTCAACAATTATACTCGTACTGCTTACCAATATAAGTTTAGACTCCCAGATATGTTAAATGTTCACCAAATTCAGCGCCCCCATGTAGCTTCACAGAACCGCATTGGTTGCTAAATGGTCACTTTCTGTCCGAATATTATAGTTTATTTAGAATAAAATTTAGGGCCTTACTTATAAAAAAGTATATTCACTATTTAGCATAAGCAGTGTTATGTCCTTTTCCGACGTACGAAAATGTCAAATGTCTAAATGTCAAATGTCAAAGCAAGACAAAACACTGAATTAATTAAACTGTGAATTTACTTTTTATAAGTAAGGCTGTTGGTTAATTTGGGAAAAAATATATTTTTGGATGTTACTTTTGTACTCAAATTGGTACACACTTAAACATAATAATAATAATAAATGTAGCCCATAATAGGGATATGAGTAAGATTAAGCCATACCCTGCCTCGCTGGCTCAGTGCGGGTTGATGGTTAAACATACACCAAATAATTAATATAGTCAAATTTTGCTGAGTGATTGATCGTAACTTAACAGTTTAATATGAACCGCTGGCAATTCTTAGCTCTGCTCTTATATTATCTAAATTAAGAGAATGATAAATAGTTAGTGAAATCGACCGTCTCTTCATTCACAGGCTCTTATTATCGGTAGAGTCGTCTTGTGGTTAGTTCGTACACATAGGCTTTGTGTTTTCGGCCGCCATGTTATTTCCTGACACTTTCTTTATCTAGTTTTTGCGGAAAAAATGGATTCATCAAATTAAGGTCAAGTTTTCCTTTTGAAGGAATGCCTTCTTAATGACCTGTCACCGGGATGAGTAATGAATGAGCTCAAAAAACTTTCGTTGCTCACGCCCTCTGTTCTCGTAGGTTGTGCTTAAGAGAGCGGGCGCCTATCAGAGCAATTATTAGAAAGCACTTCATCTCTGGTACCAACATTTTGCCCGACATATCGCTTATAGCTCCGGGGTGAAATAATGCTGTGAATTATGTGCGCAGTTTTTCCTGCCGACCTTCGTCAAGGTATGCCGGTTTATGCAGCCTCGGGATGTTTTGTTTTTCCCTCGCTCACTTTTTCTCTTCGTTTCCGTTGTGTAATTTCGAGGTGTAAAGAATTCTGGCCGAGAGTACCATTTCTTACAGGAAGCAGTTTCACCGGAGGAATGCGCTGAAGTAACCAAGTTTTTTCGTCTAGTCTTCTTTAATAGGGATGCCGTTGCAATTATCCACACAGCTTACTAACCGACATTGTACATAGTTATTGGTGGAAACGTTGATTAAAATCAATTTGTACACTTTCTACAATTATTATTTTCTTCGATTCGCTTTCTGCTACTATTTATTTACGTTGGTGATGAGTTGATGACGCAGCATGATGCTCGTTCGGCAATCTTGGTTTGATATAATGAATCGGCCATTACTCAATATTGCCCATCGATTTGTTTATGTTTTTTCAACGTGGGAATCCAATTCGTTATCTAAATGGGTGGTATAAATGTGGTATGGCGTTAAGAGTCAAACAACTTCAAAAGATCTTTGGGCCCGAAGTTATCAATAAAATCTATAGATAATAAAAAGTTTATCTTAAGAGTTACACAGACCTTAAATCAAGTTTGAGAATAAACCCCAAGTGCTCTTTTTACCCCTTTGCGGCGGTACGTTAAATTATTTTAAAAGTAGTGGCGGAATTTATGTGCTTTAATGTGCGGGCTAAAAATACTTTTTTCAAGACCCTAGAGTGAAGTATCAAAATAATAGTAGTTTATGTGACTGCTGCATAATGGAGGGCATTAAAACTCGAGAGTGGGTTTATGAAACGAGCCGAAGGCGAGTTTCATAATAATATCACTCGAGAGTTTTAATGCCTAATTATGTACAGTTACATACACTAGTTTATCTACACACATATCATAAGCTCTCTTTGATGTGTTCACCGCATGTTTGACCGGCATTGTGGTTCTGCAATTGTTTAGCTTGTTCTTTAGTACCAACTTCACGCAGGCGGGCGTCGGCGTTCGAAATTTGAATGTCAGTACCAACTTCACAGACAAACTAGGGACGGCACGCGGGTGGGCGTCGGCGTTCGAAATTTGAATGTCATTATATGTAGAAAAACTACACATAATGACCATTTTGTGTAGTTTTCCAGATACGAAACGAGTTTTTACCAAGTAGTTTAACATAATGCTGATCGTAACGTGCGGTTTTTGAACGCACTAAAGAGGGTTTATGATACGTGTGTAGATAAAAGCCTTTAAAATGCCAGTATGGGAATTTTAATCTATCTAGCACAAGCTATGAAAACCTACCCCTACTTTGATTTTGCGGCCTTATATAAAAATACTGGACCATAATATGCAAAATCATATTTATCCTGAAAACCTCAAATTTGACAAAGTGACATTAATTGGTTATGGCCTTATTAAATATTAGATTTTAGTTAATCCTTAAAAAAAACACAAATATAATGTTCGCCTTCAGGGCCTGCACAATCTGTAGACCATAAATTGCAACTTTAGCACTGTATCCACTATTCTCCTTAGGTTAGGTTTAGACTCGCGAATGTTAGCAATTCTTCCAAACGCCAGTGCATTCTCTACTACAACAAGACACCTTTAGAGATTTTGAAATTGCCATTTGACAACTTAAAAACGCGCATGTCCAGAGAGCGCGCGAGAAAGCAATATCTTGATATCTCTGACAGTAGGGCAAAGGGCTTTAGCTATCCGGGTGTGGATTACCTTCAAGTAATTATTATCAGTGGGTATTTATATGAAGTAGTTTTAATTTGGATATGAAATGAATAAATCCATTTTCTGACTGGATATTTTTGACAGCTTATTTGCAGAGAATCAATCATAATTGCAATTAATATCTACAGTAACAGAATTGTACACTGTTGAATATTGCTGCGACAAAAGTTAAGGCACACAAAGAGCGACTCTAAAATCTGTGGCAAAGAAGAACTGGCTAATTTATAGGCTAACCCGTATCTAGAGTGGCAATAGCCTAGCCTCCTGTCACGCAAAATGAAGCGATGCATTACTAGTTAGACTTTTCAAACCTATCTATACAATATCGATGACATCTATGGCGCTACGATTGTGGTTCTGCCTACCATGCGAGAGGTCCCGGGTTCGATTTCCGACTGGGAATAAAGAAAAAAAAACCGGTCAAGTGCGAGTCTAAATCGCGCACGAAGGGTTCCGTACCACCGTTCAATGGAAGCGATGGTGTAAAGTGAATAGTTTGGATTTTACACAGCAAAATATTGTTTACAAAGTTATTGGTGCGGTTACTTTCACACTCCATGTACGTAACCAGGTGCATCCATAAGTTTGTATGTGGTATTGAAATAATTGTTGTATGGGAGCCCCCTTAAATATTTCTTTTATCCTGTTTTTTAGTATTTGTTGTTATAGCGGCAACATAAATACATAATCTGTGAAAATTTCAACTCTCTAGCTAGCTAGGTTCTTGAGATACAGCCTGGTGACAGACGGACGGACGGACGGACGGACGGACAGCGGAGTCTTAGTAATAGGGTCCCGTTTGGAACCCTTCGGGTACGGAACCTTAAAAAACCATATCTTGGATGTTTATATGTATGCGACGTCGCTGTTGCTGGTTCCCACGACACAGGGTATCCTAGTGTGGGGCCAGAAGCAATGTAAGGCCTGTATGTAAATTTAAAAAAATATGATAAGAGGCACGTTAGTCATTCATAAAAACAAACAAACACAGCGTCACGCCTTTTCCCGTACGGTGTGGCAAAGACACAGTTGTGCCCACGATCCGACGAAAAGTTGCCCGAGGCGTAGTTGTAAAATAAAATACTACATTTTGCTTTACATAGAGGGCTTGCCCATCGCCACAGCTAGGGAGATTTAAAGATTTTGTTACGATCTTAGAACGTCCCTATAATGTACGTCATTCATAGTCTCGGTTCTATCTTCAGTAGCAAACTCATTCAAGTCTATCAAGCAGAAAAATATTATTCACT
Source organism: Argyresthia goedartella (assembly GCA_949825045.1). Lineage (NCBI taxonomy): Eukaryota > Metazoa > Arthropoda > Insecta > Lepidoptera > Argyresthiidae > Argyresthia > Argyresthia goedartella. Next base: position 17,325,841 of record OX463823.1, read on the forward strand.
CGTACACTTATTACTTCAGATTATTTAGTTACGTCACGATCTGAACAGACATCAATCCACTTGTGAGTCAACGAATGAAGATGCCTTTTCATTGCTTCATTGCGTCAAGAAAAAAAAGTAATACAATCAATACAATTCACGATCAATATGCAAAATATTCATTCATTCTTTGTTTGTTTACGTTTTGTTGTGTCTTGAAATGTCGCGAGGGTATTTATCTCAGGGAAGCGCCCGTGGCCTAGCGGTATTCGCACATCGGAAACGATCGTGCGGGTAGCAACATCTGGCCGAGACAGACACTGGATGGGTGTACGTTCTATGTGGCATTTGTTTCGGACGCTTCCGTGTTTCGGATGACACGTTAAGCTATAGGTCCCGGCTACTATCGCTACGCGATAGTTGTAGTCGTGAAGCTGTGTCAGAGGCCCTAATAGGGCAGCTTGATAACTTCTGACAGTCGGGTTGGCCACAAGCCCAACACTCCTCCATCATCCCGCACTGAGCCAGCGCGGTGGAGTATGGCTTAATCTTACTCGTATCCGGGTAAAGGCCTGTACCCCTTGGTGGGGACATTAATGGGATGAATATATAATATCTAATTTGATTATTACCTACTTGTTTAAGTCAGCAGCACGTTAAGTCTTACATTTTTCACTTGCAACAGTTTTTCTTCAGAGTGTACTGTATACAGAGATCTCGTTAAGAGACTGCTTGATAGCAACTCTCAGCGAAATAAACTCGTTCTTGTTTTCTCTACGATCATTTGCATCTTAATGTGTCCTTTGTTAGAAAACAAAAGTGCTTTTTGGGACACATGTACACTTTTTCTCAACCGGGATGGTAGAGAGTTGCGCCCAGAATCCACCCAGAATCCATTCACAAGTTATTCAATACTCCATCTTCAGACAGGGTGCCCATCCCCGCAAAATGGAGATACGAGTATGAAAGATTTCCTCAAGATGATAATCACCGTTGGATTTGAACATCCGTACGTACGTACGATAAATTGCACATCTCACACACAGGTGATCATAACAAGACCCATCAGTAAGCAGCACACAAGTAAATATTTTGAATCACGCTCCATTTTCCGAACTCGCACGTACCGAGTGCAGTCACGTATCAATGTCATTGTAGCTATAATCCCTCTAGCAAAGCTCGCGCAAAAGTGGAATAACCATGTCTCAATCCGAATGTAAACCTTACCGCGCTTGGACTAAGAACTAAACACAGCACCGTGTTCGAGTAGCTCGTATGTTAGAATAAACTCGCTGTTTTGGCTTACATTGGATAGATTAGAGGCTGAGTGATACTGGCACAGAAATGCGGGTGTAATTCTGATGGTATCGAGTGCGTCCTGGTTTTCGGACCTCGGGGTTAGGGATTACTTACGTGTTGGATAAATCATGTGTGAGTCAAATTAGCTTATAGGCGATGGGCGCTAGTTTCTCGTGACGTTCATATGTTAACCTTATCCTGGTTAGGCCTCTCTTGCCGCCGGCGAAGGTCGAAAGTATAGTCCAGTATTACTCAGGTACTCCAAGTATTTTTTACATTTGTATTCATGTTTAGGGATTTTAGTATTAACGATGAATATCTATGAAAAAAATGCATTAGGTACATTTTGGTGAGGTTAGCTTTAGTGCGAGTATAATATTTAGTGTAATATTCCAGTGCAAAGGATGATAGATGAAAAAATAAATGACTGGCAGGTTGCCAAAGAAATAAAAATTCTAACTTAGCTTATACTCGTAATATACTTTATGATATCGACTTTGGTCCGGAGTAACACTGTAATAGTAATTTTATCTAATCTCAATAATTACGTTGTCTAATCTGCTTGTTTTTTTTTAATAATTTATTCCCAGCTCTTTAGTACAAAATTACGAAAAATATGTAGATTTTACAGCTTAGTTTGAAAGTTCAAGATTACTTAAATGACGGGACTGTATGGGGTTAATCTGGCTCAACACAGACCTTGCTGTTAATAGTTTTGTAATTATTTATTCTTACTTATTAATTATGCTATAATGATATTATAAAATTTGTATTAGTTAAGCACAAGCAATTTTTAAAACCCATCTAAAAATCAATTTGTGCGAGTTTCTACGCCCTTCTCCTCCCACAGTGGCCCAATGTAGAGAAGTGACAAAAAATGACGATTGCTAAGTATGTGTAAATATCTACAGTAATAAAGACATTTGGAATTTGGAATTAAGATGTAGAGGAAATTGTGGCGTCTGCAGGCATATTGACCCCCTTACATATAATTTAAAAAGACGCTATCTAGTATTATTTTCGTGCAATGCGGAGCTCTTTTGATAACTATTTATTTAAATTAATAGATCCATTATATGGCATTATGTTTTTTTGTTATTCGAAACATGTAACTGGCGAACTTTTAAGACCCATTTTTATTTTTTTTGGACAAACTAAGTTTTAACGTTTAGTGAGTTGGAAATTGTGTTGGAAAAATGTTTTCCTCATTGAATTTTGAAGGTAATTAATTATGCAAAACATTTGATAAATTCATATTTTCGCTTGGTTATACAGCGTGTAAATTCCTCCACTTACGTACTAGTATTCTGATCTCAAATTGTTAAATTATTTTATTCAAGAAGCATACCTATCAAAATAGATTTGAACACTCCGCAGAATGCTGAACTTTAAAATAAAATATAATCTTAATGAATAAATTATTCGTTCAATCACGAACTATTCCTGGACGAAATAAAAACGCCTATACAGCGTGTTAATGCCCGCATGGAATTTACACGCCGTAAAGTATTTCATACCTGTAATTTGACCCCCTCACATCGGTCATACATGTTATATGGCCCCCGGGATCACCTGGTTGGATTTTATCGAATGGTTCAGGCACTTTACTGAAAAAACAAACCTAACAGAGGCCTCTCTGGTGTTACTCATCATTGAAGGATATTAGAGCCATGTCTAAAAGTTTAGATAAAAGCTGCATTTTTTGTAAAACCCTTTCTCTTGCGACAAATCAAAATCAAAACCAAAAATTCTTTATTACTTCAAATATTTACACAAACTTAGTAAATGACGTTGGACCACTGTGGGAGTAGAAGGACGAAGTAGCTCCCACATTGATTTTTAGATCTGTTTTAAAAATTGGTTGTGTTTAACTAAATTATTACAATATTAATTGTTATAAATAATTACAAAATTATTAACAGCGCGTTCTGTCTTGATTTAGAATACCCCTTTTTAGACACTTACATGGTTACTTTTACATTTTTATGAATGACTAACGTGCCCCCTCCCATATATTTTTTTATTTACATACAGGCACATACATTACTTCTGGCCCCACACTAGGATTCCCTGTGTCGTGGGAACCAGAAACAGCGACGTCACACGCATATAAACATCCAAGACTAGTTTTTTTTTTTTTTTATCCCCAGTCGGAGCTCGAACCCGGGACCTCTCGCATGGTAGCCACAGGCTACAACCGCTGCGCCACAGACGTCGTCGATATTGTATAGATAGATTTGAAAAGTTAAACTAGTAATGCATCGCTTCATTTTGCGTGACAGGAGGCTAGGCAATTGCCACTCTAGATACGCGTTAGCCTGTAAATTAGCTCAGTTCTTCTTTGCCACAGATTTTAGAGTCCCTCTTTGTGTGCCTTAACTTTTTTTGCAGCAATATACAACAGTGTACAATTATTTTACTGAGATAATTTACAAATCTCATTGATTCTCGGCAGATAAGCTGTCAAAAAAGTGCAGTTTACAAATCTCATTGATTCTCGGCAGATAAGCTGTCAAAAAAGTGCAGTCAGACAATTGATTTCTTTATTTCATATCCAAATTAAAACTGCTGCATATCAATACCCACTGATAATAATTACTTGAAGGTAATCCACACCTCGATAGCCAGGGCCCTTTCCCCTTGATACGGTCAGAGATATCAAGATAATGCTTTCTCGCGCGCTCTCTGGACATGCGCTGAAAAGTGTCTGATGAACCGTATCTTACGATATCTCCGGACCATGTGATTCTAACTATAACTAACTTAGTATACATATTTTAACTAACTTAACGAACTTTATGGATTTGATACACACCGACCTTGATATTTGTCTTTGGCAACAAATATAATGATCACCAATATATATTTTTCTACCCTAAATGGGTAAATCATCACCAAAAGTTGCAGAAAATATCAGGGCAAAATACGGCGTTAGCTTAAGTGAAGGGTAAAGGGGGTGAGCGAAGCGAAGTTAGGTTGAACACGTAAGAACAACAAAAAATACTTAAAAAAAATACATTTATCCAAACACAATTTGGTGGTCATTTACAAATTCTAGCGGTCGTTTCGAATTTATTGGTAGTAAAATAGCTGCGTTTTTGGTGATCGTTTAAACATAAGCCTTTGTCTTTGTTATCACAGTTAAGTTTACAGCATGCAGAAACACAATAATCGGTCAAGTGTGAGTCGGTCTCGCACTCGAAGGGTTCCATCGTATAAGACAACTTAAGTACAAAAAACATTTAGAACTACCATTACAGGCTTAACTTAACCTAATGCGGTAACATATGACAAATGGCATTCTTGTGAATTCAGTCAGAGCAACCCTGAACACAGGAATTTGCTCAGCCACATCGTTGATCACTCGAATGGCTCTGGTGAGTGGACGCATGCGCGCGCGGCACAATCACAACTTAACAACACGGAATTTCATATCCTACCCAACAGCACCTTATACACATAAGCTATCAATGCCACGATTCGACGACCACAATGGCGCTGTAGTTGTGGCCTACCATGCTAAGGGTCCCGGGTTCGATGCCCGGCTGGGAATAAGGAAAATAAATATAGTTTATAAAATCGGGCGCTCGATATACGAAAGATATGGAACAAAGCGCCCGACGCTTTTTTTTCACAATAATAATAGTAGTTTTTATTCATTATTGTTTTAAGGTTATATTAAAAATTATTTTTAACTTTTTAGTTCGAAGTGCTTTCAAAGCGTGTTTTTTAGTTTTTTTAAACTATATTTATTTTTCATTTTTTAGTTCGAGTGCGCGAGTCGGAAAGTAAGTAGACTGTTTTGTCAATCCCCCAAATACGAGAAATTAATTAATCCTGGCGATCCTAATCAGGATAATGTGATAAACTTATGAAATTATTACATTGTCGCTGATTCTTGATAAGGGTACAAAGTTTGAATTAAATCTGTCCGTTTAAAGTGGGTCAAAATCGAGTCCAAAGGAGTCGGTTACATACAAACAAACAAACATACAGGTGAAGCTAATAAAAGCGTGATAAAAAGCCCAGGTCTTGGATGTTTATAAATGTGTGTCATTTACGCCAACCGCGTTTAGATTTCGAAAAGGACGAGATAGTGCAATGTGCAATTAAATTGTGTTGTATATGTCACCGTAAGATTCTCAAAACCGTTAGTTTATAATCTAATGTTTTTTTCTCGTTAGTTTACAAACTATCGATAAATTGTAAACTGTACCGTACATCTTACGACTTGACGCGTTAGTTTATAAAAAAAAACGTTAAAATATGAACTGGTTTAAACTTGAATTGCAAAGGAAATACCAGGGCTAACACTGCGGTAGCTTCGGTGAAGACTAGAGACGAATAGTCTTCGTATTAGGTTGATATTAAGAACAAAAGAAACGTAAATTCTAAACTCTGTCGGTCTGGTCTGGTTTTGACAATCTTTCGGTTACATATATCTTAACTATCTTAGTGGCGTTGCGGTTGTGGTCCTGCCTATCATGCGAGAGGTCCCAGGTTCGATCCCCGTCTGGGGATATAGAAATAAAATGCTTAGGCCCTGGATGTTTATATGTGTGTGAAGTCGCTGTTTCTGGTTCCCAGGACACAGGGTTTCCTATGTGGGGCCAGTATCAATGTATGTGCCTGTGTGTAAATGTTAAATAATATATTTAGATACTGTTGCAGTTCGTTGGATATTAAAACACGTCCTTTAATTGATAAAATCTCGTGTAGTTAATTATTTGTTGCTGTAGCGGCAACAAATACACATTCTGTGGAAATTTCAGCTCGACCTATTAATTACGGTTCATCAGATAGGGCCCAGTGATGGACGGACAGACCGATGGTCAACGGAGGCTTAGTAATAGGGTCCCGTTCGGCACTCTTCTGGTACGGAACCCTAAAAAAAATAAACCTGTGTGAGCACCGCCTTAGATTTGTAAAAAATAATGTTTTTTTAATTCGTTTCAAGCTACAGAGAACATATTGAAGGGTTGCCCCGTGGTAAATAAGAAAAATACGAAAGTTTGGACCACCCTGATCCGGGCCTTAGCTAAAGAGCTAAGGCCCGGATAGATATCAGAGAATCGTGGGTATCAACTTGTAATTGGCGGTTTTGCTTAACATCACATTTTTTTAAATTCACCCAATGTGTTTCAACAAACTAAGCTTCAGAACATCAGCCAAGCTCAAAGGAAGCACATGCATATGACCTGCAGACTGTCAATATCATTTTGTACCGTGCGAGCACCCTTCAATGCTGACTGTCGTCTGCGGATAGTGCGGTGCTGGCATGTGTGCGAGGTCGCATAGATTTTGTTAACACCATACCCCCTAATGCGCGGGTTCCCACGAAGTATTTATTAACTTTAGCCAATCGTAAAGTTGCCCCTGTACCAAAAACCGTTCACTGATAAGTAGCCGCTTCAACTCCAAACCCGTCTCCAGTACATCAGGTACAGAACGATCCTCATGTATCGCCTGTTACGAGAACTCGCTTCCAGTGACGCAAACGATTCGTCGGACCCAATTAGTTAGGCCATTCGTAATGTACCGCAAATCTTGGTATTGCGCGGGTACGGTACCTGAGATGTGAACTGCTAAGAACGGGAGCATTCGGAGTAGACCACATAGGTGGAATTCTGTTATGTGCGCGTATCTTCAACATGACTTAGCAGCGCTTGTAGAGAGAGCTGCAATATTAGCTAAAGACACCTCGCGGCTAGGTTCACCATCTTAGGCTTTTCAGGCTCATCTCAGTCTCTCAGGCTTTGGACCGAGATCTCAGGCTTTTCATATTAATTTCAGGATTCCGGCCGAATTTAGGAAATTTCAGGATTTTTTGAATTATCAATAAAATATAGTATTTTCTAAGATCTTGTTTATTACAGTAACGAATAATAGGAAGATGCTATTTTTTTTTACCTACAAAGCTTAAATTCGAGAAAATCTCAGGCATTCTCAATGGTAATCAGGGTTTTTCTCAGGCTTTTTATATGTTGTGTCTGGAAACCCTACTCGCGACCATCGATAACTATACTCGTAATGGAGAGACGTTTTGACATGTCCGTCTTGATGCATCCGAGGAGGTTGCAATTAATCTTGTGTTCATAACTCACCGTCATAATCAATAAGCTGGTTTGTCACGTAAAAAGGAGTATACAGGTATCTAACTTAAAAAACTTAAGAAATAAAAATTTAAGAGAGAAAAAAATACAAAATCTAAAGATATGTAGTTTGTTTCGTATCATCCTTACTGACTGTTACAGATGTAGTGAATAATCCTTTCCTATCGGCAAAACTCGGAACAACGATAACACCCGAATGGTGCCGATGTGTCTATGAATTACTGTATTATTAAATTATGTGTAGGTATCAAATAAATCGCATACTTTATTTATCAATGTCAAATGACAAAGACGACGACGTTTAGGAAGACAAAAACGAACATTTCCGAGAAAATACGAAAGGAAAGGATTATTCACTACATCTGTACCCCTAAGTTGACTGAAAGAAATCAGCTGTTGCGTTGACGCCATCTTGCAAAAACAAATGGTGCCTTTTCTCATTCTTCTAAATCAAAAAGCTGACTTTTGGTAAAGCTGGATATTAAACGTTTTGAATGCTTTAATTTAATCAAAAGGATAGTCATTTGCCTAATCGCTGGTCCTTAATGAAAGGCCCGGGTTAATTAAGTGCCTTGTTTGACCAAATGGCGTCTACAGTGACATAGTCAGTATTGGTATTATGTTTTTTTTTCTATTCGCCTTTCTCATTTTATCATTCACAATAAACCAAAATATTTATCTGCCTTGTCTGAGTCTTCGAATCAAAACACGAGCATAACAATGATTAGGCGAGCGAAGCGAGCTTTTTACCAGGCTACAATCCAGCGCGTCGTGAAGAAACTTATCAAGAAACTATTACACCTATTTGCGCTTTGACATAGTGATTTAATTTCTAGTTTAATCTTCGGTTTCCACGAATATCATTAAATTCTTATTTTCTAAATAAACTCAAAATAAAAAATAAATGTATGGACTGCAACTATTGTACTGCCAGCGCTTGCGAAACTCCATAGTGCAATTCATCGATTCGATACATTTCCTTATGGAGTGTATAGTAGACGTACAATCATTGCAGTTCATAGACAAGTTCTCAAGAGACGTCACCTCTCGCTCGCAGGTCACCGTAAGATTGTCAAAACCGTTAGTTTGTAAATTATCGACAAATTGTAAACCAGACCGATAAAATTTAGAATTTACGTTTCTTTTGTTCTTACATGTTAATCTAACACGAAGACTATTCGGGGCCTTCGCTGCGCTCGCCACCTGTAGTCTTAATTTAAGCTACCGCAGTGTTTGCCCTGGTATTTCCTTTGCAATTCAAGTTTAAACCTGTTCACAATTTAACGGTTTTATAACAAACAAACGCGTCATATCGTAAGCAGTACGGAACAGTTTATCGACAGTTCGTAAACTAACGAGAGAGAGAAAACGTTAGATTGTAAACTAACGGCTTTGACAGTCTTACAGTGACATACATAACACATATGCCCATATTTTGTCAAGCAACAATCAGGGACTGCACCCCCTCAACACACGTTACCTATCCTCCAGCATCGCACGCGATAACCGCACGCAAGTCAGTGGCGCGCCGCCGCCGCCGGAGCCCGCAGATAATGTTAACAGTTCCGTGAAAACGGACACGGTTTCAATATCGAATCGTACGGCTGATCAGTGCGGGTAACGGGAGTTCCCCTTTTTAATAATAACACACGATTGTGGGGTAAATATCGGTATGTAGACCAGACTGAGAGACAGACGGCCCGGCCGATGATCGGAGGATATCTCTGAGGTTGTTATGGATGAGGCAGGAGTAAGACCGTATTGTATATCTAATAAAGATTCCATTACTCAGTGTTTGTGCAGAAGGCTCAATAGATTGACGCACGATAAACAGGGTGGCCAATTTCGCAGGGTCAGTTTGAAGAATCGGAAGCTATAAGAGATAGTAGTTTTTATTGTTGGGAACCATGACATCGATTTTGATAAAGAGCAAAAATGCATATATTTTTTTAGCTGTATTCCTAGCTCCGATTTTGAAAAAAAAAGTCACCTTGTGTAACACTATCTTAAGGATCAATTTCCGGGAAGTATGTCATACCGCGAAACAGTGGAAAGTGTTCATTTAAAAAAAACTCATTCGAAACTGGTTACAATGTAGATGTTAGCGAAGATTTTCCATTATTGAGTATAGTTCTCGTATGGAGTGTATGGACTTTGAATAGTTTTATTTGAAAAATGAATTACTTCCGCTTTTTTGCCATATGACATTACTTCCCAGAAATTTATTCTTATTAGCAACAATATCGAATGATATAATAATAAAGGTCGATTTTCTTAACTCTAAATTACTATTCTCGAAATACTTAATCGTTGTTTCTATTCTATGTCTACTTGTTATTTTCTGTGTTCTGTTTTGTGTATTATGACGATTTAATTAACGTTTTATCTATCTATCATTTTTTATTTCAAAATCTGCGGGTTTTATTCCTGGCTAGGAGAATAGCTTTTCTTAATCGAATGATGCAGGCTTAATTTGTATAAAAAAATATGTCGTGGTTCCTAACAACGAAAACATACTCTTATAACATCCGATTTCACCTGCTGACCCTTCGAAATGGACCACCCTGTATATATGTGGGGTAAATGGGGCAGTCTCTATGTTCGAGTGACTAGTGAGCAGTGACTCGAGTATGGGAACCAGGAAGTTTTGCGGTTCAACTCGGGAATGGATGATGGAATGTGGCAGAGCGCATCGAATGGGAGAATGCATGGAGCGTCGAGGATCCGAATGTATTTGGCCCCTGTCGAGCGACTCTCAGGATCGTGACTCGCCATCAGTTCAGTAATTTCCTGATTATGCGAGTTAGGTCCACTACTACAAAGGCGAGTCAACACAGTGAATTACTTTAACAACTCCATACAAATTTATGTACTGAGCATGTTGGTTTTGCAAAAGTTTGACTCTTTAAGCCATATATTTTCCCCAAACTGTTACAATGGAATAATTCGTCAATCAAACGAAATTTCACATCATATATCGCCAAATAATCGCCAGTTAAATATAACCGCAATCATTACACCAATTAAATTCACAGAATGTTAAAAATACATAATCATTATAGTTAAAATACTAACTCACGTCAATGTCAGCGGTGGCGATGAAAGCAGGAACAACAGTGCCATGCGCACTTGTAAATATGAACATTGCTATGTTAACATTTGCGTACCTGCGCTCATGTTTAGCTGCTTTATAATCGCAATTTAAATGAGGAAAGAAAGTGTATGAACAGTTTGACAGCAACTCTCTTATCTATGGCACCTTCGGACTTCCTCGCTATTCGGAAGGCACTATTTTCGGTTCAGCTGTAAGCCGACAGCTGACAAAATCAGGAACTGCAAGCGGCAGAGCCGAGTTATGTAGGTATTTGAGGAAGTAACGACATTGGCTCTGTTTGACTAATTGGCCGGATGACCAAACGCTATGTCGACACATTTGTCATATCTACAAAATATCGAAGTGTGACGTGCAAGCTAAACGTTAGTGCAATTCAGCACGAGTGACACTGTGGTGTGTCGATATGTGGCTTCTATTTACTTTTGATGTTGGCTATCTATAAGGAAGGTACATCTGCACCTTGATTGGTTTATGAATACAGCAGAAAACAAGTAACATACTTTCGTGATTGAAGAAAGATGAAAGTATGTTTCTCGATATCTGTACGCCTAGAATTTCTGATTACCGACCCACGATGGGAATTTGATACGCGCCGTTTTGCAATATGGCTGTCAATTTACTTAGAAAGTTACTTTGATGGCATTAATTGAGATTACCGTGAAGCTACTCGTTAATTTAAACATGTTAACAAGAATGTGTGAACTTGTCAATATTATTATAAAATCAATCACCACGAGACTGTGATCACCACCCAACTAACACAAGTCCTAGTCATCGTGACTCCAGCGTATACGACTCTTTATTTCACCATATATGTACAGTCAGCGCTCTGATGATATACTGTGAACCGGGAAGACGTTCTTATAGGTTTGATCGGCCACTATATTCATTGCCATATTTATCTAGAATCAATTTAGTTTCCAAACGTCAAAGCATCGCGAACCACAGAGTACTGGTACTATTTATGATCGCCATAGCCTAGTTCCCTTATAGCTGCACACATTGGGAAGTGTTGAACGCTTTCGCTCCTTTCTCTCGCATTCCCTAGGCCACTGAATCACGTCTACAGCCTAACAGAAAACACTAAACTCTACAATCTAAGTCCGTATATTCCGGTGGGAATGTGACCAATACATACACGTAAATATCCTAGCTTTGCTGACTGGAGACATGCTCCTGTCAGGGCGGTAACACATTGAGTACTGTGTACAATCCGGTTTTCCCATCACTAAGTAGCTTACATATTGCAAGTCTTGATGTGATAGGTCGTATGGCGGATAGTGTTGCGACACCAACGTATTGTTATTTTTAGACCGTCGTTTCTCTCTAAATCGCCAAAGAAAATATCAAAATCAAAAGTGATTATAAAATATTCGTACTAGTAGGTAGCTATTAACCTCTTCAATATACTTTCTTGCACATTAACAGTAAATACAAAAATAATGAAAAGGAAAAGATATGTGCAAAGGCGAACTTATCTCTATCAAGAGATTTCTTCCAGCAAACTTAGCATTCTAAGTTTTTTTTATCCTCTCCATTGAGAAGATAAAAAACATAAAATATATATTATTAACCTTTTTCTCAGTAAACTACATGCTGTCATCCTTAATGTTTGATGGAGTTACGTTGTTTTTGAGAATATAAAGTGTGAGTCTACACAAAGTGAAATATCGAACAAGGTTAAAGAGGTTTACATAATATCGACAAAAAAGATAACCCTATTGTTATTATTATTTTCGTTCACTAATATCAACTAACTGCTCATGGCCTTTGTTTAAGTGATTGTAGTTAATATTGTAAATGAGTTAGAACTATAACTTTAGTGAATTTTGAAAGGATATGTAATGTAGATAAATATTCCGTATTATTCCATTGTTGTTTCGGTAACTTTTTTTTTGTAAAATGTGACCCTCTTCAACCTTCGATAAATCCACATTACGTAGACTCACTATTTATTGTATCAATATTATAAATTGGCTTCGTATTTGCAATGCAAATTAACGAATATTCATAAATTTATTAGCACTCCCGATTTAATCAATTTATCAAACGACTGAACTAAATGTGTTCAATTAGTTCGATATTCGGTGTAGTTTGAATTATCCCGTTTACGCCGTGCATCAGCGGTAGGTAGCTATGTTACTAACATAATCTTTTGTTACGTTACGAATGGGGGAGCTGTATGGTATTGCTGGTATTGCTACGCGGCAAATACTTAGCAGAACTGGCCATTCTTTTGCTAAGCACCGTAATGGCGGCTCTACACTCGCGCCCGACGTCGCGCGCGAATCCGCGAAACGTGAGTGTGGATGCCGTTCGCGTGTTATTGTCGCAGTCGCGGCTGTTTCCGCAAGTTGTCGGTATTTTGCCCGCGACAAAGGAGTCCGCGACGAGCGCGACCTAGACTGTGAACGGCTGCGAGTGTGGAAAGGGCAGTATGTCGCGCCGTGACGTCGCGGCGCGATCCTCTTGCGACGTCGCGCGCGATGTGTGGAGCCCGCATAAGAACAACATTTAATTATAAGACTGTAATTTTATACTATCTTTCATTTTAGTTTCAGTTTTGTGTAAAAAGTTCAAAGAATTTTCAATCACTTTGTATAAATATAGATTTATACAAGATGATTCTTTCAAGGGTCAATGCATTCTTTACTACAACAAGATACCTCTGGAGATCTTGAAATTGCCATTTGAGCAATTTAAAATCCATGTTAAAGCGACTTTGTCGAAAAAGGGATATTACAATGTTCAAGATTACTTAAATGATGGGTCTGTATGGGGTTAATCTGGCTCAACACAGACCTTGCTGTTAATAATTTTGTAATTATTTATTCCTGCTTATTAATTATGATAATGACTAAATATTATATTTTGTATTAGTTAAGCATAAGCAATTTTTAAAAGAGATCTAAAAATCAATCTGTGGGAGTTTCTACGCCCTTCTTCTCCCACAGTGGTCCAATGTAGAGAAGTGGCAAAAAATGACGATTGCTAAGTATATGTAAATATCTACAGTAATAAAGACATTTGGAATTTGGATTGAAAACTTTTGACTGAAACTTATTAGCTAGCCCTTTCTGTGGTACGATACCCACCTTCTTTGCAATTATTGAATATTTTGCTCAAAATAAATGTATCCAATTTTCAATAACATTGTAATATATTTGAACTAAACTTGAGTCAAACACGAAAGAAAATTAAATTGACGAAAACGCACACTGGCCAACATAAGTATGGTATTTCAAAATACGAGCAGTCTACCTGTACACTGTACAGAACAGACCTAATTTGTGAATGTAGAAATTATTTCGCCCACGCAGCGGATTTGCTTAGCGTGTTTTTTCTAATTACTCAACTAATATAATATATAGATATGGATTGAAAGATAAAGTGACACGGAGAGAGAAAGGCCAGCTTAGATGTTTTGGTAACATTGAAAGGATGAATGAAAGGAGATTGACGAAACAGATTTATACAGCGGGTGTGAATGGAGCCGTCGGACGGGGAAGCCCAAGAAGGTCCTATAAAAGACCAAATTATATATAGGCCTCCCAGTGCCCATCAGTGGGACGCAGAATGGCTGATGAAGTTATGCTTCCAATCACATCGTTTCTATGAAAGGAGATATCGGCAAGTCGTTTTTCGATTAAGCTGTACTTCGTTTGAATGAGCATCGGCAAGTGGTTATTCGATGAAACCTTACGTCGGTTAATTGAGGCTTCGTAGAAATAAGCCATCGTCCAACGGAGCAATCGATTAATGGTGTTCGGTGACATGAAAATCGATCAAATGGCTTTCGAAGTCACATAGGGAACCCATTAAAAAAAGCTAATTTATATAATATTTGCATTGAAAAGATAGACAATGAAGTTGAAAAGGTTAGACCGTGTCCTGGAAATCTTCTCTAAGCACTTTCTATCAGAACATCTGATTAATAAGCTACGACTAATTGGAGTCGACCTTTGATCCTGTTCGTTCCACGAAAGCGTGTTGATCTGACATCAGACGCTTGGCGTTTGCCTCTTTGACAATCGCACTCGAAGTGTCGTCTTCGACTAATTGAGATATTTAGTTAGACTTAGACTTACTTTATTCAACAAAAAAGAATATAGTTAGTTTCCATAACGTATTTCCTTCGGTTGCTTCCTAATCCAGGATAGCCTTTAGAAAGCCTGGTAATTTTCACTTTACACGATACTCGTTCATGTTTTTCTAAAACTTAAGCCAAAGTAATAAGTACTATCTTCGTTTTTATTTTTTTTTAATTGTATGCTACACATGTTACAAGTAGCATTTATCATCAAAAAGCTTGCGAGAAAACTGCAATTCTTACGAGATTTTCGTCTTGAAATTCACGAGACAAAGTAAGTAATTGTTCACTCTGAGTTCTCCTACTAACAATGCAGCTTTGCGAATATTTGCATAGTGAGATGCTATTACGAAGTTTAATGTAATCTTTATTACTATTTCAGTCCACCGCTTTACAATTACCCACGACCACTACCGCTATGTTGATTCTCAAACAGATTTTCCCACTTTTATTACGATATTCGCATAACGAAGGATGGCTGTGCTAGGAACACCATTAAAACTACTAATACGAGAGCCCATGATAATTGAGAAATGAATGATAAAACTAAGAGGTTTCATAATGGCGTAAAATTTTACGTGAAACTGCATAGATGATGAGGATGTCGTAATCCTTTCGGAAGATGCTGTCTGTTTCCCAAAGCACCCTTTCCAAAATAACAGTTTTTTTAAACGACCGTACGGCAACAGATCCGTTTATCATAGGATCCGTATGCTAAAACACCTGTTTATCATTGCATTCGTATGCCATAAGATTCGTTTCTTATGACACCCGTATCCCTAAAGATCCGTTTCTTATAGGATCCGTATGCCAAAACAGCCGTTTCTCATTGCATCCGTATGCCAAAAGATTCGTTTTTCATTACATTTGTAAAGAGGTTACACATACCTCTATATAGACGTAGTGACGGGAACGGATGTTGTGGGAAAGGGATATCAAGCCAAACGTGTTTTTTTGGGCTAAATACATTTTGGTAAACGGATTATTTAAGAAACATAGTGACGGGAACGGCCGTTTCAGGATTAGGACTTTCTGGGAAATGGATGTCAAGCTAAACGTATATTTTTGGGAAAATACATTCTGGGAGACACATATCGGGAATCGGATTACTAACGAAAAGGTAGTGTGGGAGCGGGTGTTTTGGGAACGGGTATTTTGGGAAACGGATAGCATGTTCCGGAGTCGTCGTAATGTCATGATGTTACTGTAATGTAATAAGAATTTACCATTCCTCCTTATAGTGATTTTAAAATTTTTTAATTTGTCATAGTAATGTACTTAGTAATAAGAAATGTCTTCATATGGTAAGTAAAATATGTTTCTACATGTTTTATGTTCATGCTATGTTTTACTTCTTCTTTACATTACAGTTGCCGTTATAGCGGGAAGTTGTTCTTTTTTGCATGTTTTCATAAGAAGGTACTTGATGGTAATCCCGATATGTATCAATCCTACGCAGAAGCCCCGCTTTCGCAAGGTATTCTTGTTTCAAAATAGTAGATAGACTTGTAGATTCCCCGAGATCAGAAATGATATCGCAAGTTATTAATGCCCATAAATAATGTATCTGAGCTTAGAATGCAAACGGATCTCGCATGAGATCGAGTAATAGAGTTGCGAAACCTGTCATTACATCAGATTCGCCTTATCATAGCAGAGAGTTTGTGAGAATTTTACAACAAAAATAAACATTGTTCCTGAAATAAATTTTTGCTTTTACACGAAGTCCAACTTCACTGAAACAGCGTCAATAGGGTAGGTCAGGAAATCAAAAAGACACGACGGATGTAAAAGTCTGTGATAAAAATAATTGAATATTTAGAAATACAACTACTCGGTGTTTTCTCCTTAATTCTGGTGAGTAAATATAATTTTCCTGCAACCCGCATCTCCAAGAACGTCTAATACTTCTGTTTTCGCAGTCCAGCTTCGTTGAATAAATCGTCGCGAGAAATATAACACACAAACCATGCTTTTACAGCGGCGGCGAGTGCAATGGATTTTCTCACTGAAACAAATGCAATGGATTTACTTGACTTTTTTCTCCATTGCATTCCATTATTCATAGCATTTGAATGCAACTTCGATGTTGAATCGCAAAGCTAAGTATATTTTGAGGACCAATAGACTGCATTTATATTTCCTTGAAGGAGGGTACCGCAGGGAATGCTAATTTATGGCGCAGACTACGCAATAGTAGAAATGCCCTTTTCTCAGTGCTCGAAGCGCTTTTAAAACCAAATTTGAAATTCTTCAATCTAATCTTGCGGATAAGCGGTGGGTAATGTGACCACAATAATACGCGCTAATGATAGGAAAGTCTGAGCGGATGGTTTGAAACTTCTTTCTTGCATTTCATCTTCTATGCGGTCGACTCTAGCAGATTTGTTGGACAATCCCAGAAAATACTTTTACCTTAATGGTAATTATCTGTAATTTTTTTCATGACTTTTTCTTGAATTAACGACTAAGTTCATTTTCCATAAACACTAGGCACAAAGTTCAAAATATTCCAAATCCTTTTAGAAATGTCAATATTTTTTTCGTGGTCTAAATTTTACTTCCATTTTTTTACCTAAGTGATGGGAGGAAAGCCCATCGCCGTTGTTGAATTATAAACTCACTTCAATACGTTTTCTACAAAGGGCAGCATAATAATCAGCGTGAATGTGTTCAACCGATATGCCTTGAGTAGCGATTAATTTTTCGCCAGTAACAGACACATTGTTATCCATACACATATGTATTGTTTTCATCAACTGCGGTCACGCACGCTCCGTTAGAAGATCCTCCGCAAGTTCCTTCCCACACAGATGGCTACTTCCACTCAAGAAAACTCTATTAAAATGTCAACTTAATCTATCATTACCCGTTCAATCTCGCTAGAGAAATTAATGGGCGCTCCCGGGTCCTGTTATTTTTTACCTCCCAGTTCTACCACTATCCGAGTCATTTTAATAAGATGCTTTCTCCTTTTAATATCCTCCGTTTTTGCTTGTTTAACATCGTTATGTGATTAAATGGTTCATTTATAAATATTGTATTTTAAGTACAGTCGTAACAATTTGAAAACAATGCTAGCGCATAATTATATTGCTGGTGTGAGTTTAAGAATGCGTTTCAATGGACTGCGGCGCTACCTTTTTGTGCAGCTGGCTACCAAATAGATGCTACATTTTAAAAGAACCGACAAATGATCATCGAGTTAAACTCAATGCCTAACAAAAACAAATATAGTACGTAAATAAAACACTTTCTTTCGCAAAAAAAACCTTTAGGAACATTGTGCTCATGGCGATCGATTTTTCATCGGCGCTTTCTCTTCGACGCGCTTCTTTAGATTTCCATGTAAAATCTCTCAACAGGTGTTATTGTTAAATTGAATCTGCTCAATTGACCATACCGACAACATTGTTAGGACGATTAAAATTATTTGCTCAATCCCAGTTTTTATCTCGCACACCGATGATAACTTCCTATAGTGAATTCATTTCATAGACGATGGAGCACAGGGCGTAACGTTACTCGCTGTTGTAGTTTTTCCTGCGTTTTTGCTGTTCTTAACCTGTCGATGTAGCAGGTAGCGCTAAATAATGCATATCAATTTGCAACAATAATGTGGGAACGCGCTTGTCCCGTCTCCCGGCAAGCAAGCACTCGGTGAATGCACGCCTAACCTTTCTCCGAGGGCTCATTACATGAAATTTATGTGGGTTCATTCTAGCGCATTGAGAACGTTAGGGGTGATATCGGGCTTTAATACTTTGTTGAATATTTATTATCAGTCCGAAGTAACGAATGCTCTATGACTGCCTTAACCGTTACGGAATAATTAATTGTCAAGCGAACAAAAACGCCGGAGAGATTTTGCAAAGAGACAAAATGAATGTCACTGACCTCTTTCTTGGTTTGCTCGTTGATCTTGACGTGGTTCTGCGCGGGCTTGTCGCGGAGGGGCAGGTAGCCCTCGCGGCTGTCGGCGGCGTCGGTGGCGGCGCCGTCTGACTCCGTGGTGCTGGCGTCCGCCGCGGCGGTGCTGCCTGTGGCGGCGGCAGCGTCGGTGGAGCGCGCGTCCGCCATCGTTGGCGTCGGCGCCGTCTCCTTGGAGCCCTCGTCGGAAGCCGTCGTCAGCGTCGAGTCCGGCTCCGAGACCGTCTCGGTACTCTCACTCTCAGAGTCCGAGGTGGTCTCCGTGTCCGCCGACGTCGGCGTCTCGGTCGTCCGGATCAGCGGCTTGATCGTGTAGTGCTTGGTCGGCCTGCTCGTGACGGGCGGAGTCTCAGGACTCCTGGTGGTCGGCGGCGGTCTAGTGTCGAGGGTGGTCGCGGGCGGCGCGGTAGTTTTCGTCGTCTTTTTCGGTTTAGGGGGAACGGTCGCGGTCGGATATGTCGCGGGCACGGTCGACTTTATCTTCGTCGATGTCGGGGAGGACTTTCGCGTCGTGGAGCGGTCTTCGATGGTGGTCGGGACCTTTTCGGCGAGGGTAGTCTCTGAATGGGGCGGGGTCCGGTCGGGAGGCGGGATCAGGCTGGACTGCTTGGGGGTGCGGGAAGGCGGGAAGAAGTAGTCCATGATGGAGGGCGAGCGGTTGCGGTTGGTGGGCAGCCAGGCCCAGGGGTTGAAGTCTATAAGGCGCGGGCGCGGCGGGTCGGCGGCGGCGGCGAAGGCGAGTGCGGCGAGCGCGGCGAGGGCGAGCAGGTGGCGGGCGGTCATGGCGCGTGCGCGTGCGGCCGCGGCGACGATGCGAGCGGGACTGCGCGCGCACACCCAGCCGCCGCAACCGCCACCTCCGCTCACCTACTTCCTCGAGTCTTCCTCCGGCCAACAACTGTACCGATGCAGCTGCGACTCCGTCACAATTAGATCATATTTCAGCCGGTGAAATTGCTACCGATCAACAAAATTATGGGGTCGTAAACCGGACTTGATGTTTATGCTAAACACCATCCTTGAGATGACAGATCCAAACGGATGATGGTTTATACAAGACCTCAATTAACATGCCGAAAAGTAAATAACTGACAACTATGAGTTACCTCCTATACTTTTGTGAGTTCATATTTACATAAAGCGTCCTTTACATCAACCTCAGCTAAGACCGAAAATATAAAAGCAGTTGATCGCAGAGAAATGAAACAAATTGGCAGCACTCGACCCTGCTGTAGTCTGAGCAGTTCACTGTAATAACATGAGGTTTCTTTGGCAGCGTCTATTACCGGTTGTTGATGCTAACGCGCTATCATTATTTATGCTAGTGATAAAACGCAGTATTCCTTCATCGCGCCAATTAGGTCATTATTAGGCTGTTTTATCACAACGATACCGTACTGCTCGCTGAATGGGAGGCTATTATAATACACAGCTAAATATACGTATTCTAAGAGTCCTGGACCTGATGATGGGGCATCGCGATTTTGAGCCTCATGTCATTTTAATAAAATTCAAAACCTATAACGGCACAGTGGCACCACAGAGGCGTCACCAGGCCGTAAGGGGTTAAGCGTCTTGCCGGGGTCTAGCCTCAAATATGAGGAGAGACCCCGGCAAGGGGGTCTTGTCCCAAAAAATAAAGGAAGGAGCCTCATTCGATTTTGCAAAATTACTTATGCACCTCCCTGGGGTAATAAATCGTATTTCTCTCCTGCGTATCCCGCACTCGATGAGTTAAATACAACTTGTTTTCTGAGCATTAAGTAACGAAAATATTATTCTAACTCTGCCTTTAGGAACTTCACACTTGCATCCACGATATTGAATTAGCAGTGCATTTGAAATTGAAACACTTCATGGGTCAATGTAGAATGAACTATCTAGAGGATGGATCGCCTTTCACCAAAAGCACTTTTCTACCCAAATTGATCAAATTACGGAGTACAAATTCAATCGTCGAAACTATGACTATCGAATTGTGTCCTCTATGCACGTCTTTCTTAGGGTTCCGTGCCTGAAGGGCGCCAAACGGCCGTTCCTCACCTCTTTGCTAAGCCTCCGTTGCCTATCCTTTCGTCGGTTAGTTTGTCTGTCAATCCGGCACCGGGTGAATACCTCGCGCCACGAGTTATGAGCGGTGGCCTTGAATGCGCAGTGGTCACTTTTCACTACCTGTACATATGCGCAGTAATTCCCGGCAACGTCGCTAAGTCGCTACCTCGTCCGCGTAAAGGTCCCCGTTACTCCAGGCGGAAAGACCCGCAGTGTGAGAGGGACGGAATCGGGAAAAAATGAAAAAACGTAGCGCTAAACCACAGAAATTTTTTTTAAAAATAAGCTACGCTATTTTGTTTTTTAAGGAGATTTTGAAAATACATAACATCTACATTTTGAACGCAGTTCCACAATGAAATTAGTTAGTATTTCAGAATTACAGGAAAAAATAAAACAATTTAGAGGTGTTTTCGTAATTAAATTCTATCGAGAAAATTTCATCCAATCGCGTTTCCCTTTAGTGAAAATCTTAATTAAATACTTATGAAACGTTAACCCAAAAATCTAATCTGTAGATGACTTCATGGCGGAGTAAATGGATTCGAAAAGAAACCCCATTTTTTTTTCCTATCACCTTCATTCGTGGCGCGGGGTATATCTCATGACATCATGCTCATGAACCGCTATAATGGGTTCATTATTTGCTGCCGATACAGCAACAAATATTGAACGAGATGAGACGAGTCCTCAATATTCCTGCCTCTGCGAATTACCATTCATCATGATTCAAATATCTCGCTAATTTCGTGGCACCCATCGTTGTCGTCGGTTCCGCAATCTGAAGACAGGTATTGAAACCAAGCTCAGACATTTTTTTTTGTTTTGGCTTTTATTATTTTTAGTCCCTTCTGAACGCCCCAGGTTATTGTGAGGCATCGCGAATTTGAACCTTAATACCGCCATGGTAATAAAATTCAAAACCTATCAACGGGGATTTGGCATTATATGATGTCTTGGGGCCTTGAGAGGTTAAGAGGTTATTGATGATGGCACGGAACCCTTCGTGTGCGAGCCCGTCCCGCTCTTGACCGATTTTCCTTATTAAACACGGTCAAAGCCAAATGAGATGCTCAAGTAAAGATCTCTTGGCTAGTTGAACGGTGTAACGTCCGAAGAAAGAGAGCCGATATTTACGCTCCAATTCGCGTGCACCGTAACGTTGATGTTTACAAATCTCAATCCCACGATGTGTAGGCAAAATAGACGAGGACGTAAACTCGACTCGAACAAACGGAATCATTTTTAGTCGGGATTGGAAAAAACGAAACGTCTTCGTGTTAAGACGGTGCGGTGCGCTGCCGGTTCTATGGAGGCGATTCTGCTCGGCGGCTAAGCTCCGTATATTTAAGCACATTATTTTTTTGTTGAACATCGTCACTGAATGGGTGCCACAAGACGGACCCCGGCGTAGGTGCAGGCCGAGCCGGAGATGGTGGGACGGCCTCGATAAGTTTCTGCCATTGACGTGGCCCAGGATAGGCAACTATGGTTGCAACAGGGGAGGCCTTTGCCCAGCATTGGTAAACTTAAAAGTGTCCCACTGCTGGACAAGGTTATCGACCCCATGTTACACGAACAAAATTAATGTAATAACAAAATAATAAGAATATTGTTAATCTTTAGTGTGGAGTCTAAAATATTCCAATTTAGTTTGAGCTGCAGTTTCAAGTTCACGATCTTATCCATATAACGTACAAATTAAATAGATTGATATTCCTGAATGTGTACATTTTATGAGATTACGAATGTACTAACAGAGCTAGGAATAGCTAAAGGGAGCGAACGCACTGGAAAATATTATAGGTAAAGGTATAATTAAATATTTCCTCACCCATCGAGTATTATTACCAGATCTGCAAGGCAAATAAAATAGGCTAGAGTAATTTCTGCTGTAGCGTGCCTATGTTTTTATACTTGCAAGACTCGACCAAAGGGCCGTTAGATTATTATTTTTATTACATAAGTACCTTTTCTGACTCACATACAACAAAAACTCATCGATGGGACAAGTCCAATATTGTTTGGAAATCATCCCACAGAAGATGTCGAAATGATTTAATTCCTATTCTCTTAAGTTAGCGGAATTGTGTGATCATCCGAGTGTCATTTGATGGTAAGCCTATTAGGGGACCCACAGTTGTGTAAAGGCCTCCTCGAGTTGTCCGTGTTATAAGCCTATATGTTGCCTAGGAGGCACTTCAGGACCTTCAAGTGAATCTTCACCACACCTCGCTCCAGCTCAACCCCGCAGCTCTCAGACCCTCGACGTGCCCCAAGGCAGGCAGTAGCAGAATGTTCCACAAGAGTGGCATTTGTCCCGGTATTGTCTCGATTGAAAGGGGATTAGCTGTGAGAACAGTGTCGTCGCCGGCGCCTCGGCTTGATAAGAACTAATGAGGGGGTCCGGAGGGGGGGGACGCTCTGCAGTTGTAATGCCGCGTTTTATCGACCCCGCGCACGATCGTCACAAGTTTTGTTTTTGGCTCGACACGCTTTGTTGCACTTAGCTGCATTTTCTCTCGTGGTAAATCACATCACTTGATATAATGGACGCAAGAAGTTAAGCCCCAATTGTGTCGTGATTTTTATAGGTTACTGACTATGACTATGTCGAAGGTATGTTTGTCTGTCACCGTAATTTTACAAGCTGTTTAACGATTAATTTGTAAACGATTTAATGGATAAATAAATAAAATTGCATATTATTTAAACTTGCGTATTTAATGACCTCTGTTCACGTTGTCTGTGTGGGTGCATGAAGTGGAGATTTATCCAAGCATATGTTACACACCAGTCTAATCTTAACCCGATGAGGTCGCCGCTGTCCGAGAAACTTGGAGGAGAGTCGTCGCGGAGGATCGCACAGCACGCGATAGGGCCTGGTTCGATGCTCTGACTGTAGAAAGATCGAACAGACATGCTCCAAGTCCGCACGCACCACCAGCATCAGCAGGGACACAACAGGTGTGCCGTGCGTGTCGACGTGTATAGTCACGAGCGAGCATGCATTTCGGACGCTGCTTAAATCATCTGCTATAGATGTTACAGGCCATAATTGACCCTAATATGCTCTAAGTATGCAACGGCAAGTCTCAGTTGACTCACGGCGCCAAATTAGCATAGCACGTGTCAACCGGACAATACATAATGCACGCATTCGGATTGTCTTACATTGTACCGGAAACGCTCAACGTACATATGTTTTCCGTCCCATACATTATGTATGATGTTAGTCCATCAGCTTGTTGACTTGTACGAGTACCGTCGTTAATGGTGATGGACCGACGGACTTACTCGGGATAGTGGTCGGACTAATGCTGTTACCTGAACTAGTATAAAAGCTGTAGAAATCTTCGTAGTGACATTATCAACTCGGGGGCTTACAAATGCAAAGAGATATTTAGTCATGGCTTGTGTTTAAACGATTACCAAAAAATTCGAAGATTTACTACCAATAAATTCGAAATGACTGCCAAAATGGATGGATGTCCACCAAATTGTGTTTGGATAAATGATCACCAAACTTCTTTTTATATTTTGTGTACTTAAGTTTATGTTTTAAGTATTTTTTGTTGTTCTTACATGTTCAACCTAACACGAAGGATAAAGGGGGCTTCGCTTCGCTCACCCCCTTTACCCTTCACCTAAGCTACCGCAGTATTTTGCCCTCATATTTTCTGCAACTTTTGGTGGTCATTTGGCCATTTTGGGTAGGAAAAAAATATTTTGGTGGTCATTATATTTGTTGCCTTTAGTCATGTTGATATGATATGATAGAGAATGAGAAAAGTACTAAAAAATCAGCAAATTACTGACATAATGGACTACATTAAATATAAGTTTAAGCATGAAAAGTTAACTATTTTGAAGCTTAAAGTTTTAAGGCGCGACACACCCTTTTCAACCTATTTCCATTAAGGCGAGTAAAAGCCTGTGCCTCGCGATGGGCACGAAGGGGCTTTAATCTACTTACGTTGAAAACAGCCAATTGATTACATTATGTATTACACGCTCGCGAAATTCAGAAAACCATTTACAAGGGAAATGGGATCAACAATTATTGATGCTATTAAGCACTTTACCATTTGCTCTTTAATCTTATCGAATCTCCGTTGTATGTCCACTTTATGATAATGGATTTGCTTCGAAACATTGGTGAATTGCGTCGGTGGCGGCCGCAGGTTTGTAACGAGGTTAACCTCCGGTGAAGGATTTTAACTAATTCAGAGCGAGAAAGGACCCGGGGAACAAGTTTTAATTAATATCGCTTTAACTTACTCCAAATATTCGGTATGTACTTTAGATTTTATCGTTATGGATTTATGTTGGCTCGTGTTTTTTTTCGTACTTGTCATGGTAGAACGGGAACAAATTGTCTCTTTTTAAGTATCGCTCAAGTATACTGACTAAGGCCCTGGCAGATGGAACGCGAGTTAACGCTAACTGCAGTAAAATTTGACGTTCCATAGCAAAAATCTATGTCAAATTTAAGTCGAGATTAGTGCTAACTGGAAATTAGTGACAACTCGCGATTCATCTTGTGGGCCTAAGGGTACTAATAAACATCATATTTCACTAGCGCTTACTTACATGGTGCAATTGTATTATTTTGATAATGAAGCCTTCTTTCAGTCAGAACATACAAGATGGCTATAAAATAAATGATAATAATAATGTAGCCCATTATTGTACCTACCGAGGGGCACAGGCTACGGCACCCGGATACGAGTAAGATTGAGCCATATTTCACCACGCTGGCTCAGTGCGGGTTGATGGAGGGGTGTCGGGCTAGTGGGCAACCCGACTGTCAGATGTTTTCAAGCTGCCCTATTAGGGCCTCTGACCAGCTTTACGTATACTACCACCGAGTAGCGATAGTAGCCGGGACCTACAGCTTACCGTGTCATCCGAAACACGGAAGCGCCCGAAACAAATGCCACATAGAAACGGACACCCATCCAGTACCCGTCTCAGCCTAATGTTGCTACCCGCACGATCGTTTCCGATGTGCGAATACCGCTAGGCCACGGACGGCTATTCAATAACTGTCCAAATTTTGAGAGAGAGAGAACCATTGGGCGGCAAAGAAAAAAAAAATTGTATTAAGACAGTGGAAGTAATTTTGATCTTGATTTTCTAACTTATAAGTCCTTACGTATTCAATTTTCAGTTTGCCTACCGTTACATTATTGACCAACTCCGTGTAGTTTATATGCGCTTGCTTCATGACAATATAAGCATAACGTAGCCATGTATGTAGGCTAACCAAGATCTCACGAGGTGTGCCGTATCTTGATGTGTTACTACACTCTACATCTGTGTTTGTAATTATAGACATCTTCGATCAACTGTCTGTATGCAAGTATAGGTATATTCAGGTAGAGGACTAGGCGAGTGCAGGATGCAAATTTGCATTATATGCATGCGGTATGCAGATAGGCTGAGCGATGAGAGAGCGGTGAGTACAGGCATTACGTATGCGTACGCGTTTTTATGGCTTATTATGAAATGAGTGAAATATGAGTCATTTGCTGTTGAATGTTTAGACATATGAAACTTGATTTGCAATTTGTTAATAAATCTTATCTTTGGGTATATATTTTAACCTGGAATTCGCAGCACTTTATGTTCCGAGTATATTAGCGGAGAAAGCTAAACTGGTGGCGCAGTTACGGAGATGCAGGTAAATATTTTAATAAATAAATGAATTGCTAAATGCCACACACCGTTGCCCCAACAAAACCGCAGTTGTTGACCAACTCGTCGACATTAAACACATCATTAATTCGTAATGACAGATAACACAACGAGTAATGACTTGACGATGATTGGAATGATGAGCAAACTGAGTAAAAGTGTTGGGCTCGCAATGGGTTCACACCATTAGCGACGCGGGCGCCGGGCGCTTATTAAGTTCTGTTACTCCGCCGTCATATTGATTCTTATGAGAATAGCCTCATGTGTGAAGCTGCCCCTATCGGCTGTCCCCGCAGTTAATATACAGTAAAAATGAGAAGCCCCCAGTTTCCACTGGTAATTGAGAGAAGAATAGAATACCGTTGGCTACCTTTGCTGGTAATGGTTTTGAGATTTTCGCCAACGAGAAAGTGCAAATTTCGCATAAGTCTGTCATTTCGCCATTGAGGTGTGGTAAATCTTTTGGCATCGGCCATTCATTAGGCGGACTAAACGGTGGTTAGAGATAAACCGCACTTGTATCTAGTGGGATTGAGAGAAGCGGATTTAAGAGCAACCTCGATAGACGGGCAGTATTGGACAGTAATGAGTGAGTATTTTACTCTGTTTCGTATCAGTATCATGAAATATGCAGAAAACTCGCTCAGGTTACGTTGTTATCTGGGGTAACATTTATCTTAGTCATTCAATTATACCGCTCTATATCGACAATCGTTAAATTGTGCACTTTATTACCACTTTTATATATTCTATGATATTTAAAATTATTCGCTTACCGTGGTCTCAAACGTGGATAAACAGGAATCCTTGAGGCTGCACTCATAGATAAGAGTTTCAACTGAGCATTAATATAATTATGGAGCCAATTCAGTTGCCAAGTTACATGATATTGTAATATAAATATTTAAATGTATAAATATTTTTCTTGCTAATAAAATAGGACTGTATTTTTTTATTTAGGGAGTTAGTTTTCTCTTTATCATCTGTTTTTGTCAAAAATGTATAACCGGATAGGCAATCACTTATTTTCGACATAATTAATAAG
Organism: Argyresthia goedartella; assembly: GCA_949825045.1. NCBI lineage: Eukaryota > Metazoa > Arthropoda > Insecta > Lepidoptera > Argyresthiidae > Argyresthia > Argyresthia goedartella. Next base: position 17,353,164 of record OX463823.1, read on the forward strand.
TGTTAAAATAAATCCCATATTGTAAAAACAGTCTATCCAAATCCGTAGAGAACCTGTCCTATACTAACAATCTCCTATCACTACCGAGTCCATGCTTCCGGGGTCACTGATCCTGCGGGGTCATTCGCAGCCCCGCCCCTTTCCTTGAGCCTATGGGAACATCGATACTCTCCGCGAATTATACGGAAATCGAGAGTCATGATCGATTCATCATACCACAGCGGTATGACTATTAATTTCAATTGGAGTCTATAAATGGTAGTAACTGCTGCAGTATATGAGTAGTTTTAGTTGTCATTTCACTCGATGAGGATGCAGGAATAATAGTCGTAAATTTAAAGTGATTTTAAACCTACCATAAACAACACACGTTGATCCGATACAAGGATACCCTGTACCGTGGAAACGAGAAACGGATAACATATTTTATCTACACTCGTTTCATAAAGCTTTACTGTGTCCAAAAATCGCATGTTACGACCAGCATGATACTATACTACTTGGTAAAAACTCATTTCTTATCGGAATATTGATACATTATGACCATAATGTTTAAATTTTCGATAAATTATTGACTTTCAAATTTCGAACGTCGACGCCCGCCTGCGTGCCGCCCCTAGTTTGTCTGTGAAGTTGGTACTACTGTACAAGCTAAACAAGAGCTATGCCACAATGTCGGTCGATCATGCGGTTCTTGAACACATCAAAGAGAGCTTATGATATGTGTGTAGATAAAATAGTGTAGTGATAAACTCGCCTTTAGCTCGTTTCATAAACCCACTCTCGAGTTTTAATGCCCTCCAGCATGTATCAGTCACATAAACTAATATAAAAGATCAATATTGCTGTAGATATTTACAAACATACTTAGTAAAAGTCACATTTTTAAATATGCTTGTCTATGTTCAACCACTGTGGGCAAAGACCCAGGAAACACTTAAAAATAATGTCTTACCCCCCTTCTGGCGCAACGTGTAAATAGTACTGGACGATATACTTAAGGCGCTTGCCTCCTAGAGATAACTATTCAGCCGTCAGGTCTATAGCAGGCAAATGATTCACGAGTCTAGAATCTTCTAAAGAGTCTGCCCCACGCCGGGAAGACATGACCAGTGTTGTCCGCCCGGGTGGTCGTTCCCTAATGAGTCTTACCACAACCCAGTACAATCACAGTAAGTTACCCCGCTGCAGCACGATCGTACGCCCTATGAAGCACGAAATAAGCACGGTTCAAATTCTAGAAGGGGTAAGTATACCTAACGCAATGAACCTTGTGCCGTCTATTTAGGAGTCAATCTTCTATTTGGATTCACAACATTACTAGCTGTAGCTCAGATGATAGACTCATATTGGAAACAAAACGTATAGGGCCCTTATGTCAAAAGTGTGCTATTTATCATTATTGCATGAAACTTTCGTTTTTAGGGTTCCGTACCCGAAGGGTTCCAAACGGGACCCTATTACTAAGACTCCGCTGTCCGTCCGTCCGTCTGTCACCAGGCTGTATCTCAAGAACCTATCTAACTAGAGAGTTGAAATTTTCACAGATTATGTATTTATGTTGCCGCTATAACAACAAATACTAAAAAACAGGATAAAAGAAATATTTAAGGGGGCTCCAATACAACAATTCTTTCAATACCACATACAAACTTATGGATGCACCTGGTTACGTACATGGAGTGTGAAAGTAACCGCACCAATAACTTTGTAAACAATATTTTGCTGTGTAAAATCCAAACTATTCACTCCACACCATCGCTTCCATTGAACGGTGGTACGGAACCCTTCGTGCGCGATTTAGACTCGCACTTGACCGGTTTTTTTATACCTTTGTCGTGGATAGTTTGACCAGTTTCAACTCACGATTCTCTCGCATTTGGAAGACGTAGGCGCTATCTTGCCACATGTCTCGCTTTCGTTATTGTACTAGTCCTACTAAGTGTAGGTCTCATGCCGTGTTTGCCTTGTATGCCGGGAATATGGACCGACGTGTTTTCTGTTTGTACGGGGGACGTCGTAATTGTTGCTAAAGGCAGAAGACAACCCCATGGCCCACGGTACAGTTACAATATTGACAAGTTACACTTTCTGGAATTCGGACCTCTGTTATCTTGTGCTTTATAGTCGTACAACACGCACGTTTTAACGTACAAAAAGTGTGTGGGTGGAACTGAACGGTGATGAAAGTTCTCATAACATAACTGTTTGTGTTATAAGGACGTTGTAATATCCAACCCATGCACTGAAACTAAACTTAAAGGAAAGTTTATTTCCCTCATAACTCGTGATGTATGTTTATATACCTTTGAGTTTTATTGTATGGCTATTACTCGCTGCGACCTCAGTGCGGCCCTAGAAATTGTTCGTGAAGGAAGCACTTCGTATGCCTTTACAAAGTGCTTCTCTCTAGGAAAGTCATATAACAAGACTTCTCGAGAAAACGCCTCTTAGAACTATGTTCAGGGTGTAAGAGATGTTGTAATTTGACTTGTAACAAATTGTGATTAGAGTATACATATTTAAAAAAAACACTATGAAACCGATTCGATTAGAGGGAGTGTATATGTCACCGAAAGATGTCAAAACTAACGCGTTTTTTGATATTCTATCGACAGATAGTAAACCACACTGACAGGGTTTAGAATTTGTTTCTTTTGTTCTTATATGTGAACCTAACAGGAAGACTATTCGGGGGCTTCGCTGCGCTCGCCCCCTCTAGTATTCACCTATGCTACCGCTGTGTTTGCCCTGGTATTTCAATTCAAGTTTAAACCAGTTTACTATGTAACAGTTTTAACCGTTAGTTTATAAACTAACGTGTCATATATTAAGCAGTACGCTACAGCTTAGTATCCGTTGATAGTTGACCAACTAACGAGAGAAAAAACGTTAGTTTATCAACTAACGGTTTTGACAATCTTACGGTGACATATATAATTGGCTTGACAAGCCGCCCAGCGCACAGCCCAGTATGAGAATTGATCAAATCAATTTCATAATTAAAATTGTTCATAATGAGGCCCTTTTTAATATCTAACTAAGCTGTTGGCTCCGAGTTCGAGTGCTTCCACGCTCGCTTCTCGCGTAGGAGCTGAATATTCGAATCCGGTGCTGACCATGTATACACGTCAAGCTGTAGATCCCAGCTATAATTGCTACTTAGTGTAGTAATCGTGAAACCCCTCTCAACTCGCACTGAGCCAGCTCAATCATAATTCATAATTTCTTCATTGGGCACAAATATTATACAGAGAACAAAAATACAGTCTTATTCGTATCCGGGTAAAGGCCTGTGCCCTACGTTGGGGACATTAAAGGGCTATATTAATTAATTGCATATTTATGTTACACCCTATATAAGAAAACTCGGAACATTCTACTTAAAAAAGCTAACACTGACTGCCATACAAAGAGCCATTTAAGGCGCCGCAGTAGGCCAAAACAGCCGTTTGTAAATCTCATGTTACGCAAAGTAGGAGAATAATAGCAGTTGTTTTTATACTAGCTTATTGACCATGAGCGTCCAATAAAAAATTGTGCTTGCCTCCACCACATAAAGGCTAAGTTGAAGGGATTAACTGCAATAAATTAAAAACAGTTGCTTCTTTAAACTAGATTGTTGATCATAAGTGTCAGCTGGCATTCGCTAACGTGTAAACGTAATTAGATTATTTGCTAGATAGAAAAGCGTCCCGAAATTATCTCAAAATCATGTATATCACAATATATTTTGTTGTTTCAATTTCGCACTGGATTTGAATTATGTACTTGTTAATTATTTAAGGGAAATATTAAACTGCACATCAAAAACACTGATTTGCACATCAAATATCAGGACAAAATGCTGCGGTAGCTTAGGTGAAGTGTAAAGGATGTGAGCGAAGAGAAGCCCCTTTATCCTTCGTGGAAGGTTGAACATGCAAGGACAATAAAAAATACTTAAAACATAATCTTTAGTACACATAAAATATTTAAAACATAAAAAGTGTTTTTGCTGATCCTTTCTTGCTGTGCAAATCAGTATTTTTTATGTGCGATTAAATACTAGCCATTATTTAATCGTTACAAAAATTATTAAGTTATTTTGCACTATTAATCCTCTATATGTATATAAAAGCTTTTTAACGTTTGAATTCCTAAAAGTAAGTTAAAGGCGAAATTCTATGTTCCGCTGTCGGGGTGCGCAGCCTTAATGATTAAGGATTACTTACCGCTGTACTCAGAGTCATTAAATGAACCATTAATCCGATTCCAAATTTTAATTACATGCAAAATCGTTCACTAAGTCATCCTCAATGAATCATTAAATACTCTGGGTATCGCGGTTAGTGAACGATTTTGTAGGTAAATTCAAATTTAAATAAATATTTAACGCCGGTGGTATTCTTGAATTTTGAATTGGTTAAAGAGATAAATACTTTTATAAATACAAAAAACATCCAAGGCCAAGAAACAAATATCCATGCTCATCACCCGGGATTTGAACCGAGGACTGTCAGCTACGTAGGCAGGGTCGCTAACCGCTAGGCTAAACCGGACGTCTTTTAGTATCGGATTGATGATTAATTAAATAACTCTGAGTTCGGCGCTGAGTGGCTGTCAGATAACGCACAGCCTAAACCAGAAGTGGTAAAAAAGGTAAAAGTTTTTTTAACTGACAATTTTAACACGGCAAAGGCATCTTGAGTTGCAATTGCAATCTTGACGACCCGAATGGTCGAGTCGGCGCAGTGACCTTGCCTACAAAGCCAAGGGTCCCGGGTTCGAGTCCCAGTGGGGGCAAATATTTGTTTGATGAGAACGGATGTTTGTACCCGTTGGTTGTTTATCTACCTAATTATAATATTTATCTATATATATGTATCGTTGTCTAGTACCCAAGATACAGGGAATCCTAGTTTGGGGCTAGATCAATGTGTGTTAATAGTGTCCAAGGTATTATTATTATTATATTAATTTATTTCACTCAAAGCGAGCTTAACCAAAGTGGCGACTATTCAATCTTTACACACTATAAATATCGCTTCTTGATATTCACCTGTTTGTATGTCTTATTTCAATCAAATGTTATTATACTCTTTTAATAGTAATTTAAACGATCACTGTGTAACCATAAATAACATTTTCAATCCATAAGATTTGCCGACGGCTTTTTCCTGAAACGAGTAATGAATTGACTTTTTTTGTTATTAACAAGGGAAAAAAACTCATGTTGTCATGACACCAATGTCCGGCAGATCATTGAGTACATGAGAAAGCAAGAATGTCTTCAAGAAACTACTTGTCACCGATTTATACTGGCTTTAATGCACGTTGCTAATATTCATATACATTCACAGGGGCCTGGATTGGCTGAATTGATTCATATAGTAATTTAAGTGGTGTTACCTCCTTTCTAGCCTCGGTAAACAGATTAATAAAGCTTCATAATACTAGTGGCCCTGTGGTCAGTAGACCTCGCTAACAGGGGGGACTGTGAACCAATTTATAGGTAAGTATTTTAGATTCATTCAAAATCAAGTAGTAAAGTAGCCGCACCGATAACTTTGTAAACTACATTTTTCGATTTAAAATACAATCTATTGACTTTTCACGAAAATAGTTATAGTCTATTTCACTCACTCTTATGGTCTATATAGATCCTCTTTACTAATCCATCTCCTACTTCGAGGAGTCCAAACTTGGTACGTTTTGAAAATATTTCTTCGATTTTTAGAAAACAGGCTCCCGAAAGTTATTGGTGTAGTATATTTTTAGAACCGGCTCATGAAGCCCTTTAATTTGATACCCCACACGATAGGTTTGAGAAAAAAAAAGATACAAAAAATAAGACGTCATAACTCACTCCACCCCCAAGGGGAAAATCGAGAAAAGCTTTTGACAAAAAAAATCTTTTAATTCACCTGTGCCAAGTTTTGTGAGGATCGCTTGAAAACTAGACCGGAACTGACAGTCACACATAGAGACATAGAGACAGACGAAAGCAAAATCGGCCTCCTATCTTGTCGGAATGGAGCCCTTCGCTCGCTCGGTCAATTAAAAAAGCAAACGAATAATTGCTTATGACACTTCCTATGGGAAAAGGTTCACAGCTAGACTAGGAAGCATTCTGTTTGCTGGCGAATAAATTGCACTGTCTGTCGTTGTTATTTACGAGTATTTCATATTATCCTGATGGCGTTTTGATTCAAAACAATAAAGAAATCACTCGGTCCGCATAAATTGTCGGTCGTGATTCTCTCCCATGCCTTCTATTAAATGCTTTCCTCATAACACTCTTCCTATTATCGAGTCTTGTTCGAGTGAAAATATCGCCTACTCATTTAAGATGGCACTTTGATCTCGACCGCCTCTAAATGTGAGTCCGTTTTGTGTGTATTTGATTTGTCCGAGTTTTGCTTAAGGCGCTACCTGGTCCGTGCAAAGGTCCCCGTTACTCCAGGCGGAAAGACCCGCAGTGTGAGAGGGACGGAATCGGAAACAAATGAAAAAACGTAGCGCTAAACCACAGAAAAATTGTTTAAAAATAAACTAAGCTATTTTGTTAAAAAGTTTTTTAAGGAGATTTTGCGAATACATAATATCTACATTTTGAACGCAGTTCCACAATGAAATAAGTTAGGATTTCAGAATTACAGAAAAAAATAAAACAATTTAGAGGTGTTTTCGTAATTAAATTCTATCGAGAAAATTTCATCCAATCGCATTTCCCTTTAGTGAAAATCTTAATCAAATACTCAATAAACGATAACCCAAACATCAAATCTGTAGATGACTTCATGGTGGATGGAGTAAATGGATTCGAAAAAAACCCATTATTTTTTCGTATCACCTTAATAAGGCAAGCGTGTTAGTTTCTCTGAATACCTTAATGTACATGTGATAGCCACCCTACTTACTTAGCATTACTATTTTGATACTATCATTCAGCAATTGTTATTTTTGCATGTACTTATACACATGTATAGTTATGCTATGCTACCCCTGTTGGGTACTATAGCTTAGCAAAATTTTTTTTCGTGACAGGATGTTAGTCCATCGACTCTGGTGATGTATATTAACAAAATAGTGTATTTCAGTTTCAGCATGCCTAGTGCTATGTATGATTGTGAGTATGTAAAGCACGACTCAATCAATGCCATAAAATAACAATACGATACATACGTGTCACCAATATACCTCGTTCACCACTAAACTGGGGCTCTTGTAAAAACTACATGAATTCATTCATATCAAAGTTAGACAAACATTCATAAATGAGGCTATACTAATTCAAGACATGCTCCACTTCAAAACCCCATATTTGCTGAGCCGTGCACTCAACACTCAAGTACATATTTTCAATATTTGGTGACGTGTCTGTGCCGTGAAACTGTATTTCAGTTCACGACAACTATTTACATTTGCCGAAGACGATGGCAGCTTCCCACTGAGATGTATTGTTCCCATGGCGCTATGCTTTCCTTCAGAGATGCTTTGACAAAGTCGCAAGTGACCCAGAGCCTCTGGCTAGAGTGGACTTTGTCGCATTCCGCGCTGTATCACGAAGTATCGGAATGACGTTTGTGAGATTACAGCTTAATTCAGAAAGTCGTGGTTGTATAACTGTTTAGATTGTTACGGACAGCCGTCGAGCCCTAGATTTAGAGTGACTCCGTAATGCCACTTAGACGTCATAAAACTAAATATGGCTCTTTCATGGTTTAATCCTTACGCGTACAAATACTTTCATAATTCTGTATTGTACACGGATATTTAAAAAGTTACATTAACAGTAAACATATTTATGAAGGCGATATAAGCATATAAACATCTTTAAAAACCGGTCAAGTGCGAGTCTAAATCGCGCACGAAGGGTTCCGTACCACCGTTCAATGGAAGCGATGGTGTGGAGTGAATAGTTTGGATTTTACACAGCAAAATATTGTTTACAAAGTTATTGGTGCGGTTACTTTCACACTCCATGTACGTAACCAGGTGCATCCATAAGTTTGTATGTGGTATTGAAAGAATTGTTGTATGGGAGCCCCCTTAAATATTTCTTTTATCCTGTTTTTTAGTATTTTTTGTTATAGCGGCAACATAAATACATCATCTGTGAAAATTTCAACTGTCTAACTATCACGGTTCGTGAGATACAGCCTGGTGACAGACGGACGGACGGACAGCGGAGTCTTAGTAATAGGGTCCCGTTTGGAACCCTTCGGGTACGGAACCCTAAAAAGCAGTTTCTTCCAGCAAACCAAGGCATCCAACATGGCAACAGGCCAACCAATTATGAAAGGGTTGCCAGTGCTAATAGTATGTATTATCTCAACTATAATAATATATATATAAGTCAATTAAAGATCTAAAAAATACAGAAAATAAAATGCCTACAGTCTTCATAAAATAAAGGCTTATGTTTAAACGATCACCAAAAATGCACCTATTTTATTACCAATAAATTCCAAACGACCGCCAGAATTAGTAAATGACCACCAAATTGTGTTTGGATAAATTGTCACCAAACTTCTTTTTATGTTTTGTGTGCTTAAGTTTATGATTTAAGTATTTTTTGTTGTTCTTACATGTTCAAGCTAACACGAAGGATAAAGGGGGCTTCGCTTCGCTCACCCCCTTTACCCTTCACCTAAGCTACCGCAGTATTTTGGATAGGAAAAAATATTTTGGGGATCATTATATTTGTTGCCCAAAATGAAAGGCCCGGTGACAGCGTCCGTGTCTCTGACGTAATAAGGTTGAATTTAGTTTGGGCCAGCGGGCCTTTTATTTTGTGAAGACTGTAACTACTAAATAAATACCAACCAATAGCTATACAGCTATATATATAGTTTAAATATTATTATAATAAACGAGTTCTTTATTTGAAGCTGGCAATGCACGGACGGACTGCCCTAAAACCTACTGTAGGCGATGGGCAAAGGAATTGTCCTTTGCCCATATCTGGGGGCGACAGTAAACTCATAAGAAACAAAGAAATACATTTTATTTATTTGGTTTATTTATTTGCTTACATTTATGTGTAAATCCGTTGCAACTCTACGTGTGGGATTGTTGAGACTCTTTTTTGGATGATTGACATGTTTTTGTAAAAAAAATTATTTAAAGTATGAATGTTAATATGAAAAATTCTATAGTAAAAAACACTCGTCCTGCCGATTTAGGAATCGAATCGTCACAGAAAAAATGTGTTCTAAATGTTTATAATGCTAAAAGCAATGTTATTTGTTTTAATCCGTCACAAGTAAATTTATTTCTATTAAGTCACGTCTTAGTTTTGTTGTTATTGGTCACGCTGCAAATCTGTTCCTATCCGTCACCCCGTCAAACAGTTCTAACTGGTCACAAGCAGAATAATAGTAGTTTATGCAACATAATGCAACATATACATATTGGGAGGAGGATTAAAACACGAGTAGGAAAAAACTGAACTAAATCATGCCTGCTTGCGCCTTATTAATGGTTAAAACCCCCTAGGGAGATATGTGACCCTTTCTTAAACAAAAGGAGAATTGGAGATGTTTTGCACAAGCAGGTACACCTGTGCCTATACTTAAAAATATCTTTTGGTGATCATTTACCCATTTTGGGTAGGAAAAATACATTTTGGTGGTCATTTTTAAATTGTTCAAATTCCTAAATCGTCTCGCCGGATGGTCTGGCAGGTGCTGATAAGTACGAGTAGCCACAGTATGCAATAATTCAGTACTCCTACGTGACGGAGCGCGAGCCCATCGCTACAGAGTTAAGTATTTTCGTAACTTGTGGTCAAAAAAGTTTGTTTTGTTTTTGCTCGATACCCAATATTGGTTGTTTGCATGCAGCAATGCAATACCAACCGCAAGATTGTACCATCGTATTGTACATCAAAATTATATTGCAATAAGTGGTAGTTAGAGATCTGGATCCCAATAGAGTCTCGCGTCACGTACAGCACAACGCGAAGGTAGTTGTCACCATCATCATGCTCAGCCCACATTTACCCACCGCGGGGCACAGGCCTCATCTCTATAGCGCCATTCCTCGCGGTCCTGTCACTGTTGGTGTTTAACTTCTATGTAAACCGTTCTAACACAGACACTTAGAGCACATGCATTAACATTCTGATAGGCTACAAACATTAATATAATCGAGGTATCTCATCGAAATCGTGTATATGCCAATTTGCAAATAGCTGCATTTGCGAGAATACATCGCTTCGAATCGCCGAAGATTTGAGCAAAACAATGATTGCGCTGTTCAAATAAATCCAAATTGCAATTTCATGTGACATTATTCGTTATGGCCTTTTAGCAAAAACGTATGACTCGTGGTGATCGATAGTGTTGGCTGGAAGTCATTTTGCTATCGATATATAGGTATTATCGAGGCCTCGACTCCATACTATCGCTGGAGCATTGTATCCTTATTTTGTGATCAGCTTGCCACTTTGTCACTGCATGTTAGTTTTACCGCATATCTGGCTTACCGGGTGAATATCGTGTGTCATATGTATGTCGTATATATTTATATAGAATACGAAGAAATTTACATGCGATAAACCAGTATATGTGTATTATTCATGAAAATTCACATTACAAGCTCATTGAAAAAATATTTACAAAGGCAAGCTTATCTTTTACAAGAGATTATTATGTAATGCTGTAACTCTACTATAAAAAACAAGGTTTTTTTATTTCTTAGTAATATTAAGCAATGTATTCAGATAGTCAAGCAAGTTAAAGGCGCTAAGACAACCAATGAATAATAATTTATTCTAAAGACAATTTTGGTAACATTAAAAACACAAATAAATAAATAAATATTAGAGGACAATCTTACACAAATCTAACTAGGGCCATAGTAAGCTCAATATGTATTCTATTATGGTTACTAGATGACGATATATATAATAGAGATAAATACTTATGTAAATACATAGAAAACATCCAAGACTAAGAAACAAATATTCATTCCCATCACACAAATATTTGGCCTTACTGCGATTCGAACCCAGGACCGTCAGCTTCGTAGGCAGGGTCACTACCCGCTAAGCTAAACACAGAATAGTTCTTAAGATAATTATGCAGCTTATTTGATGTTTATGTATTGAATAGCTGGCTAAACGTGGGGCGTGCCTCTGCCATCCCAAATCTACAGAAAAAGGCGCGTCGCTGTGTTTTTGTTTAAGACAATAAATCAGACTTCTATCAATTTTATCGATCTTGTACAGCACTGGCTTCGACGCATGCGCACTATGCGCACAAATGTCCGGCAAAGGCATTAACCCAATTGGTTTTTAAGTGAATATAACTGTTCTGGCGCGCGCGTGTCTTGCGGCAGGACTGCAGATCTAATCAGATGTCTACCTAGCATTGAGGGAAACTGATACATACATACATACACGGTACATAATTCCAATAAAGACTTAGTAAGACCATACTATTGTTTATAATATAATAATCCTTGGACACTATTTATAGGTACAAACATTGATCTAGCCACAAACTAGGATTCCCTGTATCTTGCGTACTAGACAACGATACACATACTTATATAGATAAATATTATACTTAGATAGATAAACAACCATGACTACGGTACAAACATCCGTTGTCATCAAACAAATATTTGCCCCCACCGGGACTCGAACCCGGGACCCTTGGCTTCGCAGGCAGGATGACTGGGCCATTCGGGTCATCCTTATGATACAATCAAGTTGTCTCCACTACTGATATGTGACCCGAGGGTCACGATTGTATGTAATGATGAAACTTTCAATCACAGCAAGCTTCCTAATGGATTGACGCCGCTTCCTATAAAAGACATCAACGCGAGCACACAAAAAGTCCCGCACTTATTTCTCACTACAGATCCACTGCAATGTTATTCAATAATGCCATTTGCGACTTTCTCAATAAGGACCAAAATGTTTCGATATCACGTGATATCTAGCTAGAGGTTCAAGGAATACATTCCCAAGCTCAGGTACGGTTATAGTCTTTAAGTTTATTATATTACGTCTAGACGTAATGGCTTCATATGACAAAAGTAATTTAGTAGAGTGATTTGCAAACATATCCCCGCAGCTCCGTTACATAATGTTCGTCAATACTTTGTTAGTGGTCGTTACACTATGCAGGTGCTTCTGGTTGTTCTTACTGGATATCTTCACGTTGTGAGGCCAATATGTGAGGAGAACATTTTATCAGATAATTTTTAGAACGTTTTTACTTTAACGTTATATGAAATTTATGAATTTTTCGCATTGTTTAAAAAAATGTCACAATAATATGTTTAACTGAAATCAATACTATCGATGACTGTTATTGTGATTATAATGATATCCGATACCATTGTAATACTCGATTCGATTATTTTTACACATTGGTAAAAGTAGCACAGGAATATTTTATGTTTAATTTATAATGGTGACCTTTCCCAAATCTGTCACAATCCGCCATTATAACAAAAAAAAATTTCGTTGTTCGATTACTGTAAAAGTGGTGAAAGTATAATTGAAAGTATATTTATTTCATTATTTTAGAGCATTTTATATAGTCGTTGTAAAAAGTGGTATGAGTCACTCAGGAGCAAAATAATTTTCGTCATGGGCGTTAACGCTTGAATCCTTCGTTACGCTCAGGATAATCCTGAGCGTAACGAAGGATTCAATTCAATTCAAGTCAAATTCAATAACTTAGAATCCCTCTCTACGCTTAGGATTCTATCGTAGAATCCTTTGCTTCACTCTGGATTCAATGTACCGCCCTTGCCGTAAATACATCATGTTGCTCTCTTCAGAAACAAATAACTATTGATCACATCGGTTTCTCCGGTTAGATGTTTTATTGACATGTCTGACATAAGATGTCTCAAAAGTTTGTCGGGCGTTATAAAAAGCATCCTGTATTTTTCGTTTGAGTTTATATTCATTGAGTTTGATAAACAGTGGTCGGGATAACTTAGAGCGCAACGAAAGTTCAAGTATGGACATGCCTTAATTAAGTATGGTAACTTTACTACTCATCAAGAGATCTTTAAGATCATCTAAACGGAACAAAAAATATGTATTAAATATTTTTTATTTCCGTTTAGATGATCTTACTTATAAATGAAACCCAGTTGTAGAGGTATTGTATTTTTATTGCCTTTGGAAGATAAAAATATAGTATCAGAACAACAGAACATATTTAGTACATTGTCATTAAATTTAAAAACAAATTCACATAGTTCATTCACTGCGGAGTGGCTTATTCCTATACATTTAAATTCGGTAATCATAATAAGTTTCAATAAAAAAATAGGAAAGGTACTACATGGTACACGTACGTGTTTTCTAAACTGAAGTATCTTTACATTGACTTTAGACGAATAGATAGCCCACGTTGTTTATAAAAAATAATCCAGTAGGTTATTAGATTATTCTTCTTCATTTCTTTTCTTTGGTGGTATTGAAATAAATTATCATTTTTTTAATATTATTATTTACCTGTTTTAATGTGATTCGCTTTATCTGTAAATCCATTTGTAGCTCGATAATGAGCTCTCTACATCAGTGGAAGTACGTGGAGCGAATTTAAATTTCATTATATCTGGATCATTCATTTCAATATCTAATCTTTCACTATATTCACATACTGCATACAATTATGGATCTCTACCCATAACTTTTTATATTTTTGTCTAATTATTTCGGGCACACCTAAAAAACCTTGATCTGACTTGGTCTAATGCTAATATAAAGTTACTTATATGCAGATTTGTTTATATTCAGATAACTTTTTTGTACTTCTTTTAACCTGTCCACTCGCGTATGAACACCTAATATTGATTGCATTACATTTTAATTTAGCTACCGTCCCCTCGCGCATGAACGCCTAGTATGGACTTGGAATAATATTTATATTTCTTTTTATAAAATAATTACTACTACCCACTATTGTTTTTTATTGCTGGCAATACTGACCGGGAATAGACGATAAACGTACCTTCTCTCTGGTATCTCACACTTGATTGGTCGACTGACTAAGTAAATGAAAAACATAAAATAATCGGTAATGTGGCTGGCCGCCATGACAATTTGGCTTTTTATAGCCATTTTTATGGCTCTTGAGAGGGTTAAACTAAGGTATGACACTGTAACTTCATCTATAAATTTTATTTTATGAGTAAATTTTCGGTTTCAATAATGTTTTTTTTTTTGCATTTGTTAGTGATACAGCGTCTAAAGAAGAAAGTACATCGTTTTTCTGTAAAATATTTGGCATAATATGACGTTACCTCTAGCCAAGTACTTGCAACGGCATGTTTGGATATATTTCTTTGAAAGGCGGACATAATGAGAAGCTTTTAATATGATTTTTTTAACATTTTAAAATATCTATATTGTGAACTCTTCAGCTTAGGTCCCGCCGTGGCCCGGGATAGACAGTTGTGGGCGCAACATGACTAATAAAAAAAAAAAAAACTTCAGCTGCCCGGTGAATTCCGTTTGCCAAACATGTTACATGTTTCATTGACGGGTTAAAAGTTTTATGACATAAGTGCTGCGTAGATCATATGCGCAGGTCCATCCGTACATATAATCAAAACATTATATGTACATTCGTTTCAAATTCGAAGAAATTATTCCACAAAGTCTCCATACAGTCTATAAGAAATCGAGAAACTGTAACCCCGCCCCGCTAACAACTTCCAGGAGCTTGCAAGCTCCAAACCCCGTTATTAGGCATCACGATTTTGAACAAAATTTCACGGTAATGAAATTCAAAACCAATAACGGGAAATGTCATGTTGACATGTCAATGTGGCTTGAGAGGTTAAAAAAGATCTACAGTATATATTCAATTTTAGACCTCGAACTATAAAATGCGTGACATTTCTACCTAAAAAATCAGCGTTTCGTCGAAAGAAGTTCAAGGCTTCTTTCTTCGTAGGCCTTTTCAATATTTATTTGAAATAACTTGTCCAAGTTTTTTTTTCTTAAGAAAGCCTCTTACATCAGCAAATACAGCAACTAAACAGGTAAAACTATTTTTCTAAAAAATCCTGAACACTGGGTTGTTCACTTGAGACCAATCTGCTTATATCAAATCATTATCAAGTGCGAGTCTAATTCGCGTAGGATTGGTTCCGTACCACCGTACAATGGTAGCGATGGTGTGGAGTGAATAGTTTGGATTTTACATAGCAAAATGTTGTTTACAAAGTTATTGGTTACAAACTTTCACACTTCATGTGCGTAACCAGGTGAATTCATAAGTTTGTATGTGGTTAACAGATTAAAAAAAAAAGTTATAGCGGCAACAGAAATACATCATCTGTGAAAATTGCAACGGTCTAACTATCACAGTTCATGAGATACAGCCTGCTGACAGACGAAAGGACGGACGGACAGCGGAGTCTTAGTGATAGGGTCTTTTTCACCTTTGGTTCGGTAACCCTAAAAAGGACATCCTTAAAGAGTACCATACTATTTCCGGGTGCTCAGCAATCCATTTTAAAATTGTTTCTGGTTTCGGCGGCATGTTTGCGTACCCCAAATGCGCACTATTGTCGGAATCTTTATTGGATTTATGTTGTAGAATTTCTCTCGCAGACTTTTCATACAGAACGATAAGTCAAAGCCACATTTTTATTCTTAGTTTCCTTCAGAATATCTGAAAACCAATGAAGAATTTTTAATGTTGTAGTTGCGATGTAAGGAAGTCGCAACAGTAACTTTCAAGGAGGCATTTCCATTAAAATAATCGACGCATTTGTACCGTTAGTGAATGTAGTTCGTAAGTGTGTGTAATGTGGATGAATTATTATGAATAAATAAGGCTTTGACCGGCCAAAGCAATATATTCACATTTTATTTTCTGAAAATGAATGCTTACCGTACTCCAAAACCGATAATGCGCATAGAAATCTTCGCCAGTTGTCGTATTCCCGAAAACACCCGAACATTAATATGTTCAGTTCAGTTTTGTATCAGGCCTAAACATTGCACTTGCAACTTGTGCCTAGTTCGAAAGAAATACGAGTCAATGTCATGGGTAAACATTCGAAAGCAATTACGGGCGCCCGCCATGTTTTCGGGCATTATCAGTTTTTGAGTACTATAAGTTCCTAGAAAAACAAACTATGATTTATTTATTTTTTTAAAGTTTCTATTTATGAAAATAGTATAGTTCCGATAATTATTTAAGTTCCGGAAATCCCCTAAAAAGTCATGTCCATACTTTTGTTTTAGTTGCGCTCCAAGGTATTAAAACCATTGGTGATAAATAAAAAATAAAATAATAATAATTATAATTAACGTTTATTATCTATTGAAACAATAGTTTGGTTGATATTGAAACATTTATTCATTTTCTTTCAATAATTTAACTTATACTAAAACCCTATATAAAACAAATAAGGAAGACTTACAAAACCAAAGCTATCATTTTACAAACATCAACATACTTATATATTTACAATGATATAATAAACAGCGTCATATGTTTAAATAACGATCTAAATATTAAATAGTTAAGATGAGTTTTAAGATTTTCAAACATAAATCTTGAACAATTTATTCTGGCATGTCTTCACTTGAAACAAATATATAAAAACTGATAGTAAATATATATATAAGGGATAGGGCAACACTGAAAAACAAAGTTGCTTATTGCAACTGATTGCTTTACGCATTATAGAAAGGCTGTAACAGAAAGATGGTGACTACATTTTTGAGACGATGACGACTATTTGGGATGCCGGTCAGAATGATTTTAAAAACCGCTTAAAAATTGTCTTCACCTTTTTGTTAAATACCTGTAGAAATATTACTACAGAAGAAGTATTCGAACAGCTACGATAATAAGGTTTACGTCATTATTATATTGATTATAACTTATTTTTAAACCGAATCTCCGTAGAATAAAATAATAAATCTTAGAATACCCACAGTTAAGTCAAATTACTCGTTATCGCATAACAAAATTATTCTTCAACAAAACCTAACAGAATTATAATTATTATTAAAACTGTCTCCATGACTGAGTTGGAAGACTCGGCGCAGCGCAACAGTCTGCTTAAGTATGGCAAGTAATTAATAAAATATGAAAAAATATAAAAAAAATACCACTAAACATTATTATTTACATAAAAAAAACAGAAACGAGGCAAAACATATCGTATTTACAGTAGCGCTATACAAAAACGTTTAGCAATAATAATGTATCGAAAAAGTAAACCTACATATAGAGCTGTTATACGACTTTAGAGAAATAAAAGTCAGGTTAAGTCGAAACGCTTACTTTTTCGATAGGTCGAAATGATCGAACTCAGGATGGCAAATAGGTAAACTAGGCTATTTTACTTTTTAAATCAATATTTTTATCTATCAACCGGGTCATTGACACGACAACTATTACAATACAAGGGTCATCTATATCCCGACTCGAGATGGACCTATTTATTGTTGTTATTTGTAAAATTATATATTTAGTTCGTTGTTGTTTTAATTTCTCTAAGAAACTCTTACTGTAAATGAGTTCAGTTACATTTTCGTGATTTGTACTAATCAGGCAACGAGCAAAGCAAGAATTCAGCATAAACCACTAACTCATAATAATGAACTAAAACTATATCATTAACGGTTATATAAAACGCAATTTATATTATTCACTACTATCTCACTGGTGGTATTATTTTACAAGATTATTTGTACAGCTATCATACAAATTCCGTTCATAAAATTTACCATTGCAGTCTTTATCGTCACGATAAAGCATTCAAATGGCAATGTCTTTTTTAGTATAATACTTACTTGAAATATTTTAATAGAACAAGCCTTAGTGTTTTTCCTCTCAGCCTAAATCGAAAACTGAATCCAGTTATCAATTAAAATCAATTTTTAGCATATATTTAAAAATAACATTAAAGAAACATTTCTTTTCATAATAAATATTTGAATAAAGATATTTTCATAAAAAATGTTATGACTGGACTCAACTTCCGATTACCACCTCCTGATTACATCCGAATCACCTTTATCCAAAGCCTTTTAAGGGCCTACAGATCGAAAAAGAATTAGCAACTGTCAACTAGGAAATGGCAAAGATAAACCGAGATTAGTGTTAACTCGCTCGCTATCGGTCCTTAGTTACAAAAAACCAAACAATATTTACATAAAACCATGCAAAATCTACAACTCAATCCTTGTCTCCTACGAATCTGAAGACGTCAGGCGATGGTTCGGGAATGCAGTATCCATGGTAGGTGCGTATGTCCTCAGTCGCGTACGTGACGCCGGACAGAACTCCTGGCTCCGTATGGTGGCGGGGGCAGGTGTGGTCACGGGGGCATTGGCACACTGTGCTGGCGTTGACCTCGTCGATTTGCTCGTGGCGTCTGCGCACACTGAAGAGCTTGCATGGCTCCTTGCGGGAGCAGCGAAGTCTCTGAAATAGAAAGATTCCACGTTATTTTGTTGTTGGCGTGAACATGGGGTGGCCGAACCTCAACAGTTCCCTGAGAGACATATGATGATGATTCCAGTTAGTTTGTTTATGGGAAATATTAAACTGCACATCAATAATACTGATTTGCACAACAAATATACTGATTTTCACAGAAAATATCAGGGCAAAATACTGCGGTAACTTAGGTGAACCGAACCCTTTATCCTTCGTATTAGGTTGAACATGTAAGAACAACAAAAATACTTTAAACATAAAAAGTATTTTTTCTGATCCTTTTTTGCTGTGTGAATCAGTATTTTTGCTGTACGATTAAATACTAGCCTTTGTATATTAGATACCCAGCTCACTTTCAATTAATAAATAGAAGTTTTCGTATACGGGGTTCACAAAGGCATAGAAGCGCCCACGATTTGTTATTTATTCAATATTCTAGTTCGCGTTATTCTTAGATATTCAAATAATTTGTCTTATGTATATTCCTTTGTCTCCTACTGCCTAGCAGTGTCTTGGGCCAGATTTGGATTCTGAGAAAATCTGTCACGATTATCGCTTCACCGTGGCAATGCCCTGACTGGTATATGAACCCGGATCTCTTAAACAACTGCTGTAAACACTTACAGCCGTATACATGGTAACTTTTATTCACCTGTAAACCATTTTATCGACAATTAACCCTTACCGGGTTCGGTTCCCGCTTTGCGAATTATATCTTACTACAATTTTTAAGGGCACGTATTTACCATATTTTTATTTCTTTTCAGGTAAGTGAAAGCTATCTCGACGCAATGACTCATGGTAAGTATATTTCACCGAAGTAGCCCGCAGATTCGCCCGCGCAAGATCTTGTGAAAATGCCGAGTCCATACAAATTTTAACCCCCCGCCTCCCCCCACGTTACAGCCCTGTCGCTAAAGTCCTCATCAGCCACTGAGTTTAGGCTGTGCGTTGATATATCAGTCAGTCAGTGCGTCAGTTAGGACTGAATTTTATAATAATAGAGCACAGAGCTAGATATTTACCACCCGAACCCCAAAATAGGGACAGGCACGAAGGACCAAAAAACATTTCTGCACCAACGCCATCTAACAGCACGCGCGAGCACTAAACCAACGGACTACTCACGCTCAGCGGCGAACACGCGAACTGGTACAGGTTCCCGATCTCCCCGCTAGGTGTCGTGAACGGTTGTGTCTTCAGCAGATACGTGACGGACATCTTCGGGCAGTGGCAATTGACTATTTGTTGGGTGGCGTTGTTGTCTGGCAGTGAGTAGAGGGTCCATGCTGCGTCTTTGAAGTACCGGCATTTGGGAAGGCGCTTGACTGGCTCGCAGGTCTTGTAGAGGGTCGTTTTGTCCGATAGAGTGTGGTTGTCGTCTGGTGAGAGGCTGCTGGAAGAAAAAAGAGGAATACGTTAATTTTAGAAAGAAATAAATAGCTATTTTTTAATTGACATAAAAACGGTATGTGTTGTCGTCGTATTTACACAAATAATAACAAATAATATACGTCCACATGATTGTGTAGGAATATACACTAAAATCGCGATTTCACAATAATAATAAACCCCCAAGATAGTGTGCTTTCAGTGTCGTGCTGCTACAACCCCTATCAATATCTAGTAACAGCTTAGTTCAGCATAATCTCCACATGGCTGTATTTTTCCGTGTTAATTACTGCTGATCATAATTTTTAGACTCCGTCGTTTCTTAGTCTTTTGTATTTTAGACAGTTATATTCTGTCACTCGCGAAAAGCGATAAAGCATGCCGCTCCCTCGAAATTGGGAAGTCATAAAGTTGGTGTAAATCTCACTAAGACCAATAAATATTAGTGTTAGTAACTTTGTGTTTTTTTTTAAAGACAAACGACGCAGGCCTCCTTACAGTGCGTATTAGTCATGCGGGACGCGGGGCGAGATACTGACAATACCCGCACGCGGGGTCAATCCCATTTGGTGTTTGCAGGCGCAGTTCTGTAAGATGTGTGTCCACCTTGTAAATCCCGCGTGCGTGATGAAAGCAGCATGACACTGAAAAGGCCGATAGCCAGACATTTTTCCGCTGGGATACGAGACCGGTGTCTGTGGTTTCAAAGACAGCCTCGACCACTACTTTACAAGCGATAAAACGTTACTGGGCTGCGTTTACTAATGTTTGTAATGATTAATTAAAAGCGGGAGAGGTGTTTCCGTAACGTCTGTACAGCGCGAGACTTGAGCAGGGCATTGCCACGCGTGCGCATAGTATATCATGTCTCCCCACCAGCACCGCTCCTCTTCCTCGGGAACCTTCTATGGGTGGAGTTAGTATTTTGGTGAACGAAAGATTCTGGATGGAAAAGTTGGAAGCAGAAAGCTTGATTTCGGAACTTTTTTGGACTAGTTAGGAGACAACCATAGGAAATAAATACCCTCTGAGTTAAGGCTCTAAACAAAGATTAGGAATATGTAAAAAGTACTCCTCGCACTCTGCTCGCTGGTTTGACTCCTACCTGAGAGACCGCCAGCAACGCATTAAGTCTGAGGAGATCTCAACGGACTGGTGTGATCTCTCCGCAGGTGTTCCGCAGGGAGGCATCCTTTCTCCTCTCCTCTTCTCGGTATTCATTAACTCCATCTCTGACGTTCTTACCTCTTCTTATCATCTGTACGCAGATGACCTTCAAATATATCGGCACTTCTCTCCGTGTGATGTGAATCTGACAGTAGAGGCGTTGAATGCTGATCTCGATAACATCAGGAAATGGGCTACCTCTTATGGTCTGCTTGTCAACCCGGGCAAATCGCAGGCCATGATTTTGGGTACTCGTCACTCTCATAACCTAGTTCAGAAAATGCCCGTCGACCCTATAGTGTATGATGGTAACATAATCTCATACAGCGAGAAGGCCAAGAATCTTGGGGTTGTATTTGATAAATTGTTGTCCTGGTCGCCCCATGTTTGTGAGGTCAGCAGACGAGTCTTTGCGTCATTTCACTCCCTACGGAGATTGCAGCACTTCCTGCCACAGCAGACTAAAATCACCCTTGCCCAGTCCCTCCTACTACCTTTAATCGACTATGCAGATGTTTGCTGGATCGGTGCGAACGAAGAACAACTGAACAAACTCGAACGACTTCAAAACCTCGGGATTCGGTTTGTCTTCGGGCTGCGCAAGTATGACCATGTCTCACAGTATCGCAAGGAGTTGGGGTGGCTTCCGATCCGCCTTCGTCGTGATATGCACGTTCTCTCCTATCTGTTCAACATTTTGCGAAACCCCCGCTACCCCTCATATCTTCGAGAACGTTTCGAGTTTATTTCCTCCAGGCATAGCAACCGGAGATCCCACACGATGTCTCTTCTCTCTACTCCTCGGCATAACACTGCCGCTTACAAACACTCGTTTAGGTTAACGGCGATCCGACTGTGGAACGCACTTCCCTGCGCTATTAGAGATAGTCCCTCAATTTTCACTTTTAAGACAAGATTGAAAGAGCATTTCCTTTCTCTTTCGTGATAGGTACTTTTATATATGTATATATAAGTAGTATATGTTTGATATATATAAAAATTTTTGCTTTTGTATTTTATTTAGTATATATCATGTATTAAATTATTATGTTTTAGTTGTAAACAATTAGATGTACAGTTTTATTGCGCACTAGGACTCTCCTGTTGCACAATTTTTCCTGTCCTACCTAGGTTTGCTGGTAGAAATCTCTCTTTAGAGATAAGCTCGCCTTTGCTCATAAAATGTTTTGTTACCTTACTATTTCTATAAGATTTCTGTGCAATAAAGAATATGAATATGAATATGAAAAGTAAAATTGTATCAGTATGTTTATTTCCTAACCAGTCCAAACAATGTTCTGAAGTCAAACTTTCTTCTCTCAAATTTCCCATCTGCTCCCCCTTGCGAGCACTCATTTTGTAAGCTATAGTTACCTCGAGCAAGCCCTGTGCCCCAGGCAGCGGCACTTCCTCTCGATCCAGGGCTGGGCGGAATCGTACAGGTCCACCTTGCTGCACACTTGCCGCGCGCGGCAGAACGGCAGGTCTTCCTCGGACACCTGGAAGTGAGATACCGGCGTGTGAGTACAGGCGGTGGGCGAGCAACCAGCGACGATGACGATGACACAGCGCTTGACAGAATGGTTAGCACGCTTATGACTAAAGCTGAGTCGTTTGAGTTTTAGTCAGTCAGCCGACCTATTTACTATCAAATCAAAAATTGCGGATGGTGACAGTTGTTTTGATGTGGCTGTAGCACGGAGGAGTTCGTTGGGTTTATTATTGCAGAGAACAATGGCACCTAATCTGAAAAGCTCATCGCAGATGGCACTGGTGTAGTTGGATGGATAGTTTCTATCTTTCAAAGTCGTCAAATTCCATTTACTTTTTCTTATTTGTAAGACATGGCATCCTGACCTTATTTTAGGTTGATTTTCCCAGTGTCAAGGGTATTTCAAATGTCGTTGTGTTTTTAAACCTGACGTCAGATGAATAAAACTCTTGCCTCCAAATACAATGTCAAAGGTGCTGTTGGCAGGTCAGTCATAGATAACAAGACAATGACAGCGATTCTTCAGGTGTCAAAAGTAACTAACGAACTATTCTGACAATTTGAAATCTGACAGCTATTGTCCGGTAGCCATAGATTTTAATTTTCAAAAACGCATTATAATCCGATTCCCATTTTGAATGAATCTACAAAAAAGTTCACTAAGTAATCCCCTTCGCTCAGGCAAAAGCACCCTCAGTACAATGGATTTTTCATAACTTTTGCACTCTTTTTCAATGGTATATGTTTGAAATTCGCGATGCATTTTTCAAAGTCTCCGAGCAAGAGTGAATAATTAAAAGGCTGGGTATGGCTGTAAAGTCACTGCCACTACTACGTACTTAAAATTTAGGGTCAAGTTCGCCAGCCTCATCCGTCCACCACTATTGTTCCACGTCACACCTGACTCCCAACAGCCAAGCACAGTATTATATCATTCGCCACATAACACAAAATCTTTTCACTAGCCACAAGAAAGAAAAAGAACACCTGTCCTCTGCTGCCCTTGCGTGGGAATATCACCCAAAAACTAACCGGCACCTGCCGTTTCAAGAAAGGGATAATAATAAAGCCCGGAGATGCTACATAATGAAATCATAACAACAGTGATTCTGGCCAGTTGTACGCTTTAAATCGAAAAAGTTATGATCGTCTAACACAAGTCCAATTATATTTATATTTAAATTATAGTCAAGTTAACTCTCACAGGCACTACACACCTCATTACTTCCAATCACACACTCACCACAATCCCCATCTTCTCTCCCACTTACATAACTCAGCAACACTACACACCAAACTATTACGTTTTTGCTGTTCTATCTTATATTTTTAAATGTCAAAAGTTATAATTTTATCTTAAATGTCACATTGTTTATACACTATGTAGTATTTAAATCTGAGGCATTTATTCTTGTGGGAAGTAGCAGCAACTTATCCTAAAACACAGGGTTCGCCCGCCCTATTTTAGGGAGTAGCGATACATCCCTTGTTTACCCGGCTAAAGAAGTTTGTAATTACATTGATTTCTGAAAATAAACGATTATTATTAAAAAAAAAATTAGCTTTAGGTAGCAATATTCTCGGATTAACTTTGACAACTCCAAACAAATGTCTTATTTAAAAAAAATATACAAACTTCCTTCTTTTTCGAAGGAAAGGACAATCGGACGCACTTCCGACCGGAACCGGATGCCATTCGACAACCTGTTGTATGTGGGAAAGGTTATTTTTTTTCGATCACGCGATTGGTTGATATCGCCGTTGGTCGTATAGATTGATATCCAGTTTAAGTAACAATCAGTGATTTACAGATATGGTTTTACAGTCCTTAAGTATTTCTTCGATCGAGATGCACAGGTGAAGGAGATCGACTGACGAGTTGGATAAGGGTTGGCCGGTCGGGAAACTAGACGAAGTCTAAGTGCAAACTACCACTATGCCTGAAGACCAAGGTGTATAACCAATGTCTCTTGTCTATCCTCACCTATGGAGCCGAAACAAGGACGCTTAACAGGCTAATTATGCACAAAATAAAGGTGGCCCAAAGAGCAATGGAGTGTTCCATGAGGCATCTCTCTCGTCGACCGTGTGCCAAACGTCGATATTCGACCGAAGACCAGGGTCGAAGATGTAGGTAATCTAATAACGGGACTGAGATGGAGATGGGTGGGACCACAGAATATTAATAGTAGTTTGTGTGACTGCTGCATAATGCCTAATTATGTACAGTTACATACACTAGTTTATCTACACACATATCATAAGCTCTCTTTGATGTGTTCAGGAACCACATGTTTGACCGGCATTGTGGCTCTGCAATTGTTTAACTTGTTCTGTCGCAGGCGGGCGTCGGCGTTCGAAATTTGAATGTCAGTACCAACTTCACAAACAAACTAGGGACGGCACGCGGGTGGGCGTCGGCGTTAGAAATTTGAATGTCATTATATGTAGAAAAACAACACATAATGACCATAATGTGTAGTTTTCCAGATACGAAACGAGTTTTTACCATAAGTAGTTTAACATAATGCTGATCCTAACGTGCGGTTTTTGAACGCATTAAAGAGGGTTTATGATACGTGTGTAGATAAATTATTAAATGTTCTGTGGCTAGACGGGATGACGGACGGTAGACCAAAGCAGTCACAGTGTGGTGGCCGAGGGGAGCGATAAGGCTTGTGGGCTGACCACCTGCCCGATGGTCCGACGAATCACCAAGTCGACAGGATCTCAATGGATGTGTTTATCACAGGACTGTAGGGGTTGGCGCTATAGAGAAAAGGCCTGTGCCCAGCGGTGAGTTGATGTGGGCTGAGTATGATGATGTATTTATTGCACTTTGCACTATTACATGAAGACAGCATCAAAGAGTGGAAAAGCCTGGTTTTGAACTGTCCATGTTTAAGGCCCTCCCTTCAGATGGATGCCAGGGTGTAAATGGAAAAAGAAACCATTCGGTTTTCCGATTACCCATCATCAAATCCACATTTACCATTAAATCCATCAACAATGCAAAACTACTTCCGTCGCTAATTTGCAAAGTCCGAAGGGCCTTTGAAACTCTACACATTGAGGTGCGAGTTTTTTTTGTTGTCTTTTTTTCCCTGGTTCCGGATACACTTCCCGCTTCCTGTGTATCACGACGGGACTCACGGAAACGAGTTTCGGGGCGGCCGGAAATAGGCCTTTTGTGTCTCAAACAAAACGACGGTATTGTAAAGAAACTACACTAAACCGACTGTTGACTTACTGTGTCTTGTCTTGAGTCGCCTTTATTTCGCTTTTTTTTTAACGGGATTTCGCTCTATTATATTAATGTTCTTGGAGAAGAATTATTTTTATGCCAACCGCGTTTAGATTTCGAAAAGGACGAGATAGTGCAATGTGCAGTTTAATAGTATTGTATATGTCAACGTAAGATTGTCAAAACCGTTAGAACTATTGATAAACTGTAAACTGTACCGTACTTCTTACGATTTGACGCGTTAATTTATAATAAAACCGTTAAATTGTGAACTGGTTTAAACTTGAATTGCAAAGGAAATACCAGGGCAAACACTGCGGTAGCTTAGGTGAAGACTATAGGGGACGAGCGCAGCGAAGCCTCCGAATAGTCTTCGTATTAGGTTGACATGTAAGAACTAGAGAAACGTAAATTCTAAACAATGGCGTTCTGGTTTACAATATGTCGAAAGTTTACAAACTACTTAACGGTTTTGACAATTTTCCTGTTAAATATACCTTGACGATCTCTGTGGCGCTGCGGTTGTGGCCCTGCCTATCATGCGAGAGGTCCCAGGTTCTATCCCCGGCTGGGAAATAAAAATGCTTAGGTCCTGGATGTGCATATCTGTGTGAAGTCGCTGTTTCTGGTTCCCAAGACACAGGGTATCCTAGGGTGGGGCCAGAAGCAATGTATGTGCCTGTATGTAAGATTTTCTGTTTATAGTATCGTAATTAATTCCCTACACATTTCGCTGAAGTTTTGGACACTCATAATTCCAGTAACTGAAATGTCAATAAATGCCCATTATAAATTATAAACGAAGCTCTTTGTTTTATTAATACCTCTACAATCAAACTATACAATAACTCTCATAGTGATATAACCTCTTATCCTAGCTATAACCTAGCTATCAGTATAAAAATAAGTTTCGTACATCACAGACATAATTAGCATAATTGGCATATGTAATCTAGGCATTCATATAGTTAGTTTATTAAGTTGTAATGTTTATGTATTTACTAGCAAAATTATAATTAGGGTTTGTTGTAAACAAAGGTCTAACCGTGCTCAGCGGTCAACCTTTCTCATCCTGCCTTGGTTTGCTGGAAGAGATATCTTTTCCAATTTTGTTATCAAACACGTTAAGTACTGCGGACAGCTTAGGCCTGAAATTGCTATTCCATTTTAAATAAGCTTCAAATAAGAGCGATTCTATCAGTCGGGCCCTCCCTATGACCCTCTTAGGCCTCGCAAGGGCAAACAAGACGAGGCAAGGGCGAACTAAAAGCCACTAAATAATAACTCTCTCCGTGAAAGTAAAAAAGTTTAAATCTGATCTGCAGATCGCGTGTCCCACAACTTCAGGCCGACAAATAGATAATTATCACGGGATTTGCTCGAAATCGCTCGGAGACTTTTGAACACGCAAAGTGGCCGGACGTCAACCGCCCTTTTGACAGGGTAAGCGATACTCAGGATGACTTCGGCATATGTACTATCAGCGGCAGCTGTGGATGGATTAGTCAACAAATGTCTAATTCTACGGGTGGCCCAAATACCGTGGATCAAACGAACCAGGGTGATAGAGGAGGTGATTTCCAACAAAAAATATTTCTACAGCATGGTCATAACTTAATTGGATAAAAAGTGATGATCATTTTTGGTTTTTTCAAATAAACTGCCGATTTTTTTACAATTTCATTAATACAGAGAAAAGTTGATAAAAAACACCAAAACAAAAGGTATTGTATTATGACCAGATAATGTATCATTACAAAAAAAAAAAGAATTGCAGCTCTGGGTACCTAATTTAAGAAGCAATTAATTTTTTCCCGTAAATTTTGAAGCATTACAAAAAAATACTACTCACTTTGAGAGCACCCTGAGTAAAAAAAATGTACTACAGAAAAGTGACCCTGTATTAAAAAAACTAGCCGATTTAATGCTGATTTGAATGAGGTATAACACTTTAGTGTCAGACTTTCAGTTCAGGTTTTATGCGAGTTTTTTTCATGTCAAGGAGCAAATTTGTTAGAAAGGAAAATTCGAATAAAAATTACGTAGTAATTAAAAAACCATCTTGAAATAAAAGAACAACATTTATGTGGGTTCACTCTGGAGTAGTAGTGTAAGTTATGGATGTTAAAAATTCCCATTCTTCTAAAACTTTATCATCGTTATCATAAACGGCTAGTTTTCTGTACGTTGGATTGCTAGAACTGCTCTGTGCTTGTCACACTTAGGATTTATGAAATGGAAAGAAACTCTTTCACACTAAACATTGAATGAACATTTTTTCTTTAATCTTTTATCGAAAAAGCGTCATAATTAAGAAACTATGCCTCTCTTTCACACTAACCATTTCAATCCTTTGTCGAAAAAGGTCAGAACGCCCGTCTTGGCGTGGCGTTATCAGTTCAGTTCAGGTAGAAGAATGCTGGGTGGAGCGGGGCTCTACGCAGGAAGCCAGTGATCAGAGAACTGGTTCTTTTCTCTGACATCTCTTGTCCTCTTCTAACACTGATCGATTTCTGAGGGGGGCCGGCGGGGTGGGGCCGGGGGAAGCGCGTGAGCATCTTTCTTTGTTAGTAACTCGCTTTCCGCCTGTGACTACGCACCCGTATTCTGCACTTGTGACCTTACCTACCTATCACCTACGCATCGTTATTGGACTTGTCTATGTATTGCCTACCTGTGACCTACGCTTCGTTATTGGACTTGTGTTAGATTGCCTACCTGTGACCTACGCTGTGTGAACCGGACTTTGTAATCGCTACGGATTGGCTAGATAAACGGAAGATGGCTGCTGCGAGGAGAGAGTACACCCAAAGGGAGTATGCAGAAATGCATTACCTTTATGGCTTCTGCGACGGCAATGCTCGGGCTGCTGCCAGGGAATATCAACAACGGTACCCTGACCGAGACCGTTTCCCCGACTACAGGGTCTTTTTGCGTGTGCATAATGCGTACATGGAGGGAGTCTTACCCGGTACGCATGCTCCGAGAGAGAGATTTGTGGTACGATTTGACAATGAAGAGCGAATACTGCGAGAGTTACGATTGGACCCCGGTATTAGCCAACGCCAAATATCGCGAAATCTCGGGATCCCACGTTCGACGGTGCAGCGTATTATTAAAAAAAACCGATATCATGCCTACCACGTGCAACGAGTTCAAGCTTTGCTGCCAGCTGACTATGAACCTAGAGTGAGATTTTGTAGAGAGATGTTAAGACTACACAGAGAGGATCCTCAGTTTTTCAATAAAGTGTTATGGTCGGATGAGTCAAATTTTAGAAGAATGGGAATTTTTAACATCCATAACTTACACTACTACTCCAGAGTGAACCCACATATCATCAGAAATGATCGATTCCAGCATCAGTTTGGCATTAACATGTGGGCTGGTATCATTGACCAGAAGCTGGTGCTACACGAAATGCCACCAAGGCTAAACGGTGCTGAGTATTTAAATTTTTTACAAAATGATTTGAATCCATTACTCAACGAAGCTGAAGTTCCGGAAGAAATAAGAGAAGAAATGTGGCTGCAACAGGACGGTGCCCCGCCTCATTACGCTCAAGCAGTTCGACAATACTTGAATGAGCGCTTCCCCGACCGGTGGATTGGTCGAATAGGAGCTGTTGCATGGCCACCCCGGTCGCCCGACCTTAATCCGTTAGACTTTTTTATTTGGGGCTATTTCAAAGAAGTGGTATATCAAAAAGAGAACAACACTGAACAAGAATTACGACGAAAACTCGAATTTGCAAAAGTACAAATTATGAATAACAGAGGTGCCTTCCGGCGATTACGTACCAATTTTATTAGGCGGTGCAGATTGTGCATAATGGTTAGAGGCAGGAATTTTGAGCATTTACTGTAAAAAAATAATGTAATAAAATTATCGACTCATAATTGTTGTTCTTTTATTTCAAGATGGTTTTTTAATTACTACATAATTTTTATTCGAATTTTCCTTTCTAACAAATTTGCTCCTTGACATGAAAAAAACTCGCATAAAACCTGAACTGAAAGTCTGACACTAAAGTGTTATACCTCATTCAAATCAGCATTAAATCGGCTAGTTTTTTTAATACAGGGTCACTTTTCTGTAGTACATTTTTTTTACTCAGGGTGCTCTCAAAGTGAGTAGTATTTTTTTGTAATGCTTCAAAATTTACGGGAAAAAATTAATTGCTTCTTAAATTAGGTACCCAGAGCTGCAATTCTTTTTTTTTTGTAATGATACATTATCTGGTCATAATACAACACCTTTTGTTTTGGTGTTTTTTATCAACTTTTCTCTGTATTAATGAAATTGTAAAAAAATCGGCAGTTTATTTGAAAAAACCAAAAATGATCATCACTTTTTATCCAATTAAGTTATGACCATGCTGTAGAAATATTTTTTGTTGGAAATCACCTCCTCTATCACCCTGGTTCGTTTGATCCACGGTATTTGGGCCACCCTGTATAAGTGCCTAACAGTCTATTAATGTCTAATTCTAGAAGTGCCTAACAGTCTATTAATGCCTAATTCTAGAAGTGCCTAACAGTCTATTAATGCCTAATTCTAGAAATGCCTAACAGTCTATTAATGCCTAATTCTAGAAGTGCCTAACAGTCTATTAATGTCTAATTCTAGAAGTGCCTAACAGTCTATTAATGTCTAATTCTAGAAGTGCCTAACAGTCTATTAATGCCTAATTCTAGAAGTGCCTAACAGTCTATTAATGTCTAATTCTAGAAGTGCCTAACAGTCTATTAATGTCTAATTCTAGAAGTGCCTAACAGTCTATTAATGTATAATTCTAGAAGTGCCTAACAGTCTATTAATGCCTAATTCTAGAAGTGCCTAACAGTTTATTAATGCCTAATTCTAGAAATGCCTAATTCTACTGATGCCCAATTCTACAAATGCCCGATTCGGGAAATGTCCATTTCTATAAATGCCCACTTCCCCTTGGACGGAGCAAGCCAGATTCCACTTGTGCCAGTTGGTTTGAAAAATAAGTACTTACTTTGGTCCCTTTCCAACGTGAGATCCGTAGACGATATGAGTCTTTTCAGTTAAGTATTTACGTAGCAAGAAGTTAGAACATTTACAAAGTTTACAAACATATCCTGAGGTCGACATTGCACTGGACTATCCTTTCTTGCTTAGTTTATTTAAGATGACTATATATTTTAAGACATCACTTCACATTTTTCTTGCTATATTTTCGCCATTAATAATTTCTTCATAATAATCATCACGATAGTTTTTTATTTTAAAACAAAAATATTTTTTCAATCACCTAGACATCATTCAACAGCCGAACGTTAATTGTTATACATCCGTCAAGTTGTTAAAACAATCACTATAACCACCAATAACCGCAGTGCTCCAATTAGCTATTCCAATTTCGAAAATGCCCTCCAGGTTACCCAGGATTAAGTTAAACCGAGGCAGCCTCCTCTCTTGGGCGACTGCGGGTGTGCGGTGAGGGACGGGGCGGGGGGCATCCGGTGCGGAGCGGACAGGTGGCTGTGCGTGCGCCGGCCCACTCTAATGAAATAATTTGTTTCCTTCGCGCCCATCATAGACCTTCGTCGGGCTGTGGGTAGGCCACGATACTCTTAGGAGGTTGGGTGTTCTAGTAAAGTATAAATCCGAGAATCTTTCGCTGAGGAATTTCCGACATTCGACGGTAATCCTTGTGTAAGTGTTCCGCCTGGCGAATGACCGAATATACTACGAGCTCACTCCACCAATGGAGCAGAACTAGAAGAAGAATAATAATCCTTGTAAAGACAGCGGCAAGCTTCTTTGGCTCTGATAGAAGGTAAGGGGGGTCACCGGCGCGGAGTGTACCTTCGTCCTTGTTGCAGAGATGATCTGAAATAATTTTCTTGATCCAAGATGTTTGACGGGCACTCTGGGCATTGATAAGGCCGCAAGCGAATTAAGACTTCAACTTCAAAACTTAAGACAAGATTAAGCGCTTCAAACAGCCTGTTTTATTACGAGTAGTACGGTTCACTCGGTTTATCGATAAAATGTTATTGCCACGTGAACAAACTCATTTGTCTGACAGCCCAGTCCCGGTAGCCAGACTGAAGTAATTGCTAGTGTTGGAATAACGATATTTCGGCCGAGCGGCCCAGGGGCAGCGCGCAGCGGCCGGATGCTGAGACTCGTATTCGAAGTTTCTCGATTCTTGAAAACGTTCAGAATCACCTCTTCCTGTTTGCTTTTACTTTTGTGTGATTACCATGATTTAGATTTTTTTTAATATGCATGATATAAGGAACAGTAGAGGTAAAGTTACTTGAATAAGAGACAACTGTGTATGTGTCCTAACTCCTAAGTTTGTTTCCCCATAATTACGAACAATCATTTTATTTTATAACTTAACAATTTACTCCATTTAAACACTATTTTAAATCCGATACTCCCCTTTAAGCCTAATCGAAAGTGTATGAGAGTATGTGACAAAGACTTAATCGCACTCCCAAGGTTTTATTTTAAAATCTCAAGTTATAAGCATTTTATTATTAGTTATAATTTTCTCCTCTCTCTCTCTCTCTCTCTCTCTCTCTCTCTTTCTCTCATCGCATCGCTCCCATTAGTATACACTTCCATTTCCTAATGGGTGTAAAAATTGTATCAAGTTACGTCACGGCTATAATAAACCGCAGATTCCTGCTAATTTTTGATTGCGCTTGCTTCGCTGAATCGCCATTTGTCTGATAACAGCCTAAACTTCTGACCAATGAGGTATTCATGATAAATGAGTAACAAAAACGGTCTTAGCAACACAGGTAGCGGTGTATTGTGAGGGTGTAGTTACTTGAATGTAGTCTCGATTTAATATTTCCGAACTTGATTTATCACATTGTTTCAATCAGTTTTACTGCGTTCAATTCAAACAGGGTTGACTTGTGCTTGTACCACCTCGTGTGGGAAAAATATGTCATTGGGACATGCTGGAGAAGTACTCCACTAAACTTATTAAAAAGTGTGTTTGAAAACGGAATCTATGGATAACGCAATAAAGCTGTCGGTTGTCCGTTTAGTGCCATAGTAGGTTTTGACATGTGAAGAATCGCACTGATTGTATGTTTATAAGTTTTTTTGGCAAAACCGAGGGTTATTCGGAGCTGATCTCCAGACCCAGCAATTTTTTTCTTTATCCCCTGCCGGGAATCGAACCCGGAATCGTTCGCATATGAGGCAGAACCTCGAAGCTTTATTCCCAGATGCATCTTGGTTGTCCAGTCCTATCGGCTAGAGTAGAGTATTGGGGCTAAATTTCAATTGAATAATAGGATAGGTTGGAGTTGGTTGAAGCAAAACCAGAGCGTAGCGAAGTGGGGCGGAGCGAAGCGTACGCAAATAAAAACAACATTTATGTAAACACAGCATAGGGGCAGGGGCATCTAGGAATGTTATGCCCCCTTCTGCAACTAGAGGGGACAATGCTGAAGGGATGACATAGATATTCAAACAAACTTTACAGCAGAGCCCCAGCCCACTTTTACTCCTCTAGCACCCGTGGCCCATAATACATGACTAATCCTCGTACATAATGATTTGCTGCCGCGGGATGCGAGCAAGCTGTTCATCACGCCGGCAATTTCAATCCGTAGATTTTTGGTTAAGTATTCATATTAGAGGTTGACTTCAATGGGAACCACATATTGGACTTTTCCTTATAAAATCTCAAACATGGTCCTTCGAGCCGGATGTAATTTAAATTAGACGAAATCTTATTTTAGAGAAAAAAAACTCTTAACGATCACAACGCCACCGTCACAACCCATTTTAACTCTTTGCATCTTGCCCATAACAAATGACTAATCCACGTAATGTTTTGCTGCCACCGGTTACGCGCAAGTTATTTATCGCGCCGGCAATCTGTGCTGCGCCCGAGGCTCGGCCGCAGGAATCTCGACCATTAACTCTTGGATTTTGGAGCTTTGCTCTCGCTTTTTAGGGTTCCCTAGCTGAAGGGTGTGAATAATACCGATCTTCCGCTGATTTTTCGTCTGTAACAAGGCTGTATTCTCTTGAATCGTAACAGGTATACGATTGAAGAGAATACAACAGCGATATACCAACGAATAAAATAATAAAGAAAAGTGGATTCATCGATGTTTATAGCTCGTCCGCGGTACGCAACCATTCCTAAGCGAGCCCGACTCGCACTTGCCCCATGTTTTCTTAGAAGCCGGTGCAAGTAGTTTATTTTTGGGTTGTAACCGATGACGAATGCTCCGGAAAACAATTTTCATAATTACATATTGGGCTGGTTGGCTGCTCGTTGCGCCGGCGATAGATCGAGCGGCGAGATCGACTCGTTGAAAAGACATCAACGCGTGCGCAACAAACGCTGTCGAAGTCTAATGGCCTAATGCACAGGATGCTGCTCAAATTAAGTGCCACTCAAATGTCATACTGACATTTTCATTTCCCGAGCGATGGACAGTGACTGCATTACTTTGAGTTTAACTGTGTGCTGTGAAATACCTATATATCTCCTTTTAGTAATTGAAAGAGCTCCGTGGTTAATGGGTTTCACACTTGCTTCTCACGCAGGAGATGCCGGTTCGAAACCTGACCATTTACCAATGAGATAATTAATTTATCCTAAGTACATTATCGTACCTTCAGTGTTTCGGATGACACGTTAAGCTGTAGGTCCCGGTTACTGTCGGTACGTGGTAGTGGTCGTAAAACCACTACCACTCCACCAACCCTCACTGAGCCAGCTGTTGGAGTATGGCTCAATCTTACTTAAGGCCTGTGCCGCTCGATTTTTGTGCCGATCGAAAAAAAATATAATTATTTATTTGTAATTGTAATCGGCTTGTATTTTTACAATTTTCAACACAAGCAATGCAGTAAACATCACATATACGAGTAGAAAGAAAACCACATAATACTTAGTTATTGACACACAGTAAACCGTGTTTACACATAGACACGACAAGGTTGGCTACATATGCTTCCGACTATACTTCGCAACTTCAGGAAATAATATGCATCAAGTATGACAAGTACGACATCACTGAGCTGTCTCTTATTGCGACTTTGCTTGTTCACACGAGCTGTCTCTTATTGCGACTGCTTATTCATACGAGCTGTATTTTATTGCGACTTTGCTTGTTCACACGAGCTGTCTCTTATTGCGACTGCTTATTCATACGAGCTGTATTTTATTGCGACTTTGCTTGTTCACACGAGCTGTCTCTTATTGCGACTGCTTGTTCACACGTGCTGTCTTTTATTACGACTTTGTTTGTTCACACGAGCTGTCTTTCATTACCACTTTGTTTGTTCACAAGAGCTGTCTTTCATTACGACTTTGCTTGTTCACATGAGCTGTCTTTTATTTCGACTTTGCTTGTTCACATGAGATGTCTTTTATTACGACTTTGCTTGTTCACACGAGCTGTCTTCTATTGCAACTTTTCTTGTGACGGACTAGTGGCTAAATTGTCTGAAGTGTTCTGCCCTATTAGTGACTCTGACACAGCTTGATAACTACTACAACCAATTAGGGATTTCAGCCTTGGCCTACAGCGAAACCAAGCATCTATTTCAAATTCTTAACCATTCCTTAGTATACAGATATCTCCATAATGTAACACTTTCCGACACCAAAATTCCCTCACATATTTCCTCTAACTATTGTGGCGCGAGCATCCGGAGACCCCATTCAACTCTTGCGCACGTGGCCCGAACCTTTTGAGACGGCGGACGGATGCTGCGATCCACTCGTATAGTCTCGTCAGACATCTAACGTGGTGTGTAGGAGTAAGAACCTATGTGTATAGAAGGATAACGGTTATAGGTTACATACGAGTAGATATAGTCACGGCTGTGTTTTGAATGAAACGTAACATAAAATGCAATATTTTTTTTTTGTCAAAGAAGAGGCCTTCTAATAATTGGTTAAAGGAAGGAGACTTAATCAAATTCAAAAGCGTTATTGATAGTGAAACCAGTGTTAAAAAATATTGTGAAGAACCCTTCATATCTCCCAGCTGCGGTGAAGGGCTAGCCCCCTGTGATGCAAAATGGAGATTTAATAACTGGCTAGGGCACGGGGAATAGGAGTGACTCTATATTTATCTAAAACAGGATTGTCACCATATATTCGAGCATTGGCTGATAAGTGCCAGAATTGCTTATAGCCAAATCCATGTAGCTTAGCGATGTAGCGTTACTTTACATGCATTGGTAATTTCAGATATTGTGCAGCACAAAAACTCGGATCCTTGCTACAGTTGTGCTATCGAGTAGGTGATGTCTTTAGGCAGCACAAAAGCTGTGCTCAGAATGAGGGACGAACCAAGAAAGGGTTATCGTTTCAAGTGGGATGTCCCTTGTGCTTAAGTGTTATCTGTTTTTATGTCTTTCTACTTCCTGTGTTATAACAGGGTGTAACAGGATCGCATGTATTTATCGGGGTTACAAGGTACGACGTTCTGAATTACTCTTCTGGAGACACGAGTCCGACTAGATCCATCGGAAATCCATGGTATAGATGGAAGATGTACCTAACTCGCAGGTAAGGTCGCGGGTTTAAATTCGTGAGTTTTATAGATTAATATTTCTGTGTAGTTAACTGTAAACCTGTACTAAAGATTAAAGGCACCTAAAAAACACTGCCTTCATATTTTTATTCAAAAAAATACAAAAGTATGGTAATTGCTGGTTGGTGTCTCCCATTTTTTGTCCCGAGCCTGGCCGCGTAACACAGGTGTCCCTCCAAGCAAACCTCCTTTCAAAAAGCTACTGGCGATTGGATTTGGTTGATTTACGTTTTTCTCTTTTTAGTTTTCGTTTATTTTTGGGTTTAGCTTTAAGGCTCCGCTCGTGGACATTGTAAAATAAGTCGAAGTTTTTGAATGTATTTTTTAAATATAAATACGTCTTATATTCTACTGTTTGATTGTGAAATATGCTACACTAAAATGGATATTTTATTTACAGTATAATATTTTTTGGATTACGTTTAAACGATCACCAAAAAAGCACCTATTTTACTACCAATAAATTCGAAACGACCGCCAGAATTAGTAAACGACCACCAAATTTTGTTTGGATAAATGATCACCAAACTTCTTTTTATGTTTTGTTAAGTTTAGGTTTTAAGTATATTTTGTTGTTCTTACATGTTCAACCTAACACGAAGGATAAAGGGGGCTTGCTTCGCTCACCCCCTTTACTCTTTACCTAAGCTCCCGCAGTATTTTGCTCTGATATTTTCTGCAACTTTTGGTGTACATTTACCCAATTTGGATAGCATTTACCCATTTTGGGTAGCATTTACCCATTTTGGGTAGCATTTACCCATTTTGGGTAGGAAAAAATATGTTGGTGGTCATTTAAATTGTGCTCGTATGTTTTATCTCAAAACCTGTTTTATACTGTAACAACTGTAATCATTAATTTGTATAGTCATTTGAGCATCATCTACTCAGGCAGCCTACTCATAGGTATATAAACTTCTTCACCTAATAAGCTGCTCAGTTCCTGTATTGTCCACATTCCGGGGCATTTTTTGCGAGCACGATTCCCACTAACGGCGAACATTTATTTAAAGTTTTGTCACTGAATAGTATTCTCTGAATGGCTTTTGCCTGCGGTTCGCCCACGATTAAGATATTCTTAACGTGAGATTTACTATATTTTTACTAATAAATTAATAAATACTTTATACATTTATTGTTGACTTTATCATTTCCTAATTATATACCTACTCCAGATAAACGTGCAATACAAGTGCATTGACCCATAAAGAGCATTTGAAGTTTGTTATCAAATCGCATACATTTTCTCAACGAGGCCATTGTAATTTATTGCACGTTTATCTGGCAGTAGCTATAGTGGAAATGCCATCAAAGTTTTCAGTTGTTTTTTTAAACAAACACTCGAGAATGTACTTCATTTTTGGTGTCAAACGTCCCGAGAAAACTTAATTTATTTGTTGCTGTCAAACGTCCCGAGAGTTTATTTTATTTGAAATTTCCGTAATTTTTCAAAGAATCAGTTTGATCATAGTGTCGATTCAGACTTGACTCCCGCCAGATCCTGCCGCGTCACCCTCGGCCTCATGCTGCTCAGCTCTTGATTTGTTTGCTTCTTTTGGTGTCAATTGTTGACTCGTGTCCCGTAGACGTCTTTTTTGTTGCTACCGTGGCGAGTAAATTATGTTTATATATTTTTTTCGTCTTTCGTATCTGTCAGACTTTTTATCAAAGTTTGATATGGACTTATCATCATTGATGGATTTTGATTATTTATTTATGGATTCTTTGGGTTGTGTGCTCGGAACATTCACGTGTATTATTCATTGACATATATCCACGACTGCATTTCCAATAAGGTGCAGTCAGTATCGCACACAAAGGCACAGCGAAACATGCTAGAGCATCGCCTGACACAACCGTAAACACTAATCTCCTATTAACGCAACGATTCCCGACATAAAACCTACTAAGTACCACCTAAGCCGTACGTATATTTACACAACACTAAATTAGGAACCCTAACTAAAAATCTAAAACTATTGCTCGAAAAAAGCTTTTCAAAAAACAAACCTCCCTTACATGATATGCAAATGTTTACCGCAATATAAATGATTCAAATAAATAGGGATATTTCTCAGGCCGTCTACAACATTGTTTTATCCGCAATTAGCATACAAATTGATTCTAAACGCGTGCTTTAGCATAACTTGTGGAGCGTTAGTATACTATTTCGTCAGTACCTTCGTCGCAAAGAAAGCCTTTATTTTACAAAAAAAAACTGTTATATATCATTTACTTATACAGGATGTAGCCATATTATACGATGTTGCTGGGGACAACTTTTCTTTATAAAACTACAGGTCTAATAATAATAATATAATAATAATACCTTGGACACTATTTACACATATTGATCTTGCCCCAAACTAGGATTCCCTGTATCTTGGGTACTAGACAACGATACACATACTTATATAGATAAATATTATACTTAGATAGATAAACAACCATGACCGGGTACAAACATCCGTTATCATCAAACAAATATTTGCCCCCACCGGGACTCGAACCCGGGACCCTTGGGTTCGTAGGCAGGGTCACTGCCGACTCGGCCATTCGGGTCGTCACGCGTCGGGTCGTGAAGTTATAGACGAGTAGGTGATTCCAGTTTCGTAAGTTTGAGCCATTAATGTGATCAACATTTTTGGCAGAGGAATCTATACTTTTAATTCGTGGAGTGTGAAGAGAGTAATTCAAAATGATGCCCATAAACATGACTACATCATATCGTATAAAGGAATATACTAAAGAAATAGCCCTTGCTCAATAATAATGGCGTTGCGTCACGCACG
Source organism: Argyresthia goedartella (assembly GCA_949825045.1). Lineage (NCBI taxonomy): Eukaryota > Metazoa > Arthropoda > Insecta > Lepidoptera > Argyresthiidae > Argyresthia > Argyresthia goedartella. The sequence goes on from OX463823.1 coordinate 17,392,256, forward strand.
ACAATGAAAAAATCAAAGTCTTGATTTTACCATTTGGACGTTAAAGATATATGTCGTGGCCACTCATGATATTATCAATAACTTCGAGAGCCAAACAGTTATTTTTAATCACAAAATCTCCGGAGTAAATACATACAAAAATCTCATTGACTCAAATTCATATTATATTACAAAACTCACTATAATAATAATAATAATACCTTTGGACACTATTTAACACACATTGATCAAGCCCCAAACTAGGATTCCCTGTATCTTGGGACTAGACAACGGTACACATACTTATATAGATAAATATTATACTTAGATAGATAAATAACCATGACTAGGGTACAAACATCCGTTCTCAACAATCAAATATTTGCCCCCACCGGGACACGAACCCGGGACCCTTGGCTTCGTAGGCAGGGTCACTGCCGACTCGGCCATTCGGGTCGTCGTAATCATATGTACTGGTACTATGGTAACGGGAGATTGCATACATAGGGTATAGTAAGGGTTAGTAAAAACCGCATTGGAAATCTGACACCGACGTCGTAATCTACATTACTGCCGTGTAATGGACGTGGCACAGATATCAGCATATTTCTATTAAAATATCTTAAACTGTATTCTAACAAAACCTACAGTCCGCGCATGGTTTCTTTGGCTCTGAGCCAGCTGTGACCTTTCTTTCTCGAATAGGGTGACGTGGGGTGAAAGATAGACAGGTGACAAGTCCAAGAAACCCTTGTACCTTTCCGGATTCCCCAAATTCCCCAAACAATTTACATGGAAATTTGTAAATCAAGGAATCAGAATACTAATCGGGCCACTAAAATACTGCTCAATATGAAAGAAATTAAATGAATGAAACTAACTAGAGCTCCGTGTTCTAATGGGTTTCACGCTTGCTTCTCACACAGGAGATGCAGGTTCGATTCCTGACCATGTACCCATGAGATAATTAATTTATCCTAAGTACATTATACGGACGTTCAACGGTGATGGAAAATATTTTGAGGAAACCTCATTACTCCATAGCTGCGGCGATGGGCTAGCCCCCTGTCACGCTAAATATAGTATTGAATAGCTGGCTCAAAGTGGGCACAATTGTGCCTCTGCCACCCCGTATGGGAAAAGGCGTGACGCTTTGTGTACGAATGAAACTAAGAATACGAGTAAGATTGAGCCATACTCCAACCCGACCGTCAGAAGGTATCAATTTATATCAGTTTTACGAATAGTACCACCGGCATTATTATTATTACTATCTACTTATGGGAAATATTAAACTGCACATCAATAATACTGATTTGCACAGCAAATATACTGATTTTCACAGCAAATATCAGGGCAAAATACTGCGGTAGCGTAGGTGAAGGGTAAAGGAGGTGAGCGAAGCGAAGCCCCCTTTATCCTTCGTATTAGGTTGAACATGTAAGAACAACAAAAATATTTAAAACATAAAATGTATTTTTGCTGATCCTTTTTTGCTGTGAAAATCAGTATTTTTGCTGTGCGATTAAATACTGGCCTCTACTCATTTTATTGATTCATAACTTTTTGGCGCGATGTCTGATACAGACTGGTACCTAAACCCTGACCTGGTCTGTCACTAAGCGATTGATGTCTTGTGGATGTCAGCGATCTTTTTATCTAGATTAGCTCATAAATAAATAGCACTATCGCTTATCAGTTATTCTAGTTATGAACATAAATTAGAGACTGTCTGAATTGTCTACTTTTATTTATTACATAGTTCGTGCCTTTTCAAACTTTTTTGCAAAAAGCTTCAGATGCAATTAATTTTTACTGCAATTTCACTGACACTATTTACAATATCTTTAATTTGCGTCTCAACTAAAAAAATACAATATTAATTCTACCACATAGTTTACTAGAAGCATGTCGGTGTCTGCATAAAAATACAATCATTAATTAAATTCTTGTACGGAGTAGCCCACTTACTTTCCCACCGAGCGGCACAGGCTTTTACCCTGATTCGAGTGGGATTGAGCCGTACTCCACCACGCTCTGGCTCAGTACTGGTTGGTCTCGGTGTTAGGTGATTCTTGCTGTTCGATTAATTATGGCTATTGAAGGCGATTCCTCGGCTTAAATTACCGAGGAATGCCGTTTTAATAATGTTTGTAGTTCCGGTTGAAGGCCCGATGATGCCGACTTGTGCCTAAATAATATTTGGAGTTCAGCTTGTAAGCCCGATGATGGGGACTCGTGCCTAAACAATGTTCATAGTTCCGCTTGTAGGCCTGATGATGCGGACTCGTGCCTAATAAATGTTCAGAGTTCCACTTGTAGGCCTGATGATGCGCATTCGTTTCTAAACAATGTTCATAGTTCCGCTTGTAGGCCTGATGATGCAGATTCGTGCCTAAATAATGTTCAGAGTTCCGCTTGTAGGTCTGATGATGCAGATTCGTGCCTAAATAATGTTCAGAGTTCCGCTTGTAGGTCTGATGATGCAGATTCGTGCCTAAATAATGTTCAGAGTTCCGCTTGTAGGTCTGATGATGCAGACTCGTGCCTAAATGATGTTCAATGTTCCGCTTGTAAGCCTGATGATGCGGACTCGTGCCTAAATGATGTACGATGTTCCGCTTGTAGGCCTGATGATGTGGACTCGTGCCTAATAAATGTTCGGAGTTCCGCTTGTAGGCCTGATGATGCGGACTCGTGCCTAATAAATGTTCGGAGTTCCGCTTGTAGGCCTGATGATGCTGACTCGTGCCTAATAAATGTTCGGAGTTCCGCTTGTAGGCATGATGATGCGGACTCGTGCCTAATAAATGTTCGGAGTTCCGCTTGTAGGCCTGATGATGCGGTCTCGTGCCTAATAAATGTTCGGAGTTCCGCTTGTAGGCCTGATGATGCCGACTCGTGCCTAATAAATGTTCGGAGTTCCGCTTGTAGGCCTGATGATGCTGACTCGTGCCTAATAAATGTTCGGAGTTCCGCTTGTAGGCCTGATGATGCGGACTCGTGCCTAATAAATGTTCGGAGTTCCGCTTGTAGGCCTGATGATGCTGACTCGTGCCTAATAAATGTTCGGAGTCCCGCTTGTAAGCCTGATGATGCTGACTCGTGCCTAAAACTTTTTACGATTTAACTTTTTATGGATTTGTGCGGCTAATAGAGTATTTATAGCTATAGTAACCGGCTCGCCCTAGACTCAAAAGTAAAATACTTATCGACAAGTCATCTTCAAGTCGTTAAGCATTCTTCGTATTAATCTCGTTCATACTTAGAGTTACTTAGATCATGGTCAAATGAAATTTAAAAATGTATCTATTAACCGAAGCTTATTACAAAATTAGGGGTCCTTGTGAACACCACACTAGGTCTAACCTGTATCTTGGTGTCCATACCATTTACAGTTTGACAATTTTATTTATGCTACAACATTTAAAAGTCTTAAAATATCAAAATATAAACTAGTTTTCAGTATCTTATGTAAATCTATCATTCTAATTTGGCGATCTCTGTGGCGGTGCGGTTGTGGCTCTGCCTACCATGCGAGAGGTCCCGGGTTCGATGCCCGGCTGGGGATGAAGGAAAAAAAAAACAGGTCTTTGATGTTTGTCGCTGTTTCTGGTTCCCACGACACGGGGTATCCTAGTGTGGGGCCAGAAGCAATGTATGTGACTGTATATAAATGTTTATGTTTAAATATTTAATTTATTGAAGTGCATAGCTTAGGGACGGGAGGGGGAATACTTACTAAATAAATAAGATGCAAAACAAATAAATGAATGCATATAGTATTTCATATAGGTTATGTTATATTATTTATTTTATTTTTTTAACAATGGATTCCAAGCCAAAATAAGCGTCCAGTTTTTAATTACAAGCTGGTCAGATAAAAACATGAAAAAACATAGTAAAAGAACAACCCACATATTGTATCCAACTCATTAAATCGCCCATATACATATATCTGTCAAGGCCTTAAGGTCTAAATATGAATAAAAGTCAAGTTATCTTAAAATTCCATTCCTTAAAGAGACTAACGATCGAGAGAGGGTTACCGTTACGAATGGGCTTTAAAAGCCGGTGACATAAAAAATATATTCTTACAGTTTTTTTTTACTAAATCTCGGCACACACGGCCCGGGCCGGAGTCGTAAGTCATCGACGCTGTCAAGATAAAAATGAGTGAATGAGCACCTGCTGCCACCGGTGTTACGCATGCGCCCACGCATACAACCGACGCCGCGCTACCACACAAAAACAACCCTAAAAAACAAACCGACAAGACACAAAAGTACTCCTAAGCCTTTCGTACGAAAGTTGAAATTTAAAAGCCTCTTTCGATCCCTCGACTCGAAATCGCTGGGCTCGATCGATTCCAACAATTATTATCACTATGATTTGATCCTATACAAAATATGACGGACAAAACTTGACATCGAAGTGATCGTGAATTCTCTGCTTTTTTGTGATTCGTTTTATATTGACTTTTATTAGTTCTTGAGTAAGGTTATAAAGGTGATATAAGATATTCTATGTATGCGATGGGTATTTTTATCTATAGGCATTCGTTTTGTTGCCTGGAAGAGCACCCTTTTGCTTACAAAAGGCCCTTGTCACAATAGCCTTGCCATTGAAGCATACGTTTCTGGTTTAGTATGTATTTATTTAGAACATGTTTATCGAACAAATACTTTTTTATAATTAATCATATAAGTAAGTTGTGGTACCTACTATTCTCGTAGAATATAAATTCATGTCTAGCAGAAAAGCTAACCGCAAGAAAGGAAAACTGGAAAGCACCTTGATTACCCCTTTTGGAGGGTTTGTTAACCTAACCCTAAATTACTTTAGGATCAACTTTATATGGCATATACAAGGAATGCAACGACTATATAGACATATGTACACTAGGTGCCTGTGGAGTTTTGGTATTTTCTAGTTCCCGGCCAAAACTGTTCGTTCATCATTTTTGAGGCACCTACTTAGAGATCATTATCGTCATAATCATCCCATAACGACGCATCATATCACGCATCGCGCTTCGGGCTAACGAAACTCTTTGCTTCATAACTCTATGCATCGCACAGGTAACGTCATCTATTGGAAAAGGCTGAATTTCCCATTCAAAAGATTTATCGAATTTTTTTGCCGTGCCTTCGCGTTTGCCCTAATTTTCTTTTTCCTCCGGATAATAATATTAATCGGTGGGCGTGGCGGATATGAGTGGGGGATATTAATAGCCTTCATTTATTTTATTATCTATTTCATTAGTAGTCCTGTAAAAAATAGTCCAGAATCGAATCCATTAGTTTCATTTAAGTAGTTCATACTCGTGCTAGGTATTAGTGTTATTTATTCGTTGAGTTTCATTAAGAAACTTATTATTGACAATAATTAAACTTATTCTATGTTTCGCAAGCTTTACCCACCAATAATATGCCATTCATAATTTACCATGAGCGCCAGTCTAATGGGACATTTGATCGCGTGTTCACAAATAATGATGTGGCTACCAACGGACCAGCTGTTAGTTTAATTGTCGCAATTGAGTAGGTATGTAGCCCTTAAATACCTATTATGTTAGTATAAGAACAAGGATACTCCAGTTGAGAATAATGTTCACACAGCAATATCACGTGATTGGCATAGACCTGACCGATACCTTTTACTCGTCATGGTTCCCTGGCAGTTACCGATTCACCTATTTATGGTCATCAGGCTTATTTACTTTAAGCCGTCGATTTAGTTGACTTGTTACTTCACGATTTGATAAATCACCAATAAGTCAATACTACGAAATACTTGTAGGAACATGTTATCAATACATTCCTATATTGACTTACAAATGACTGGAATCACCACATCCTACGCCACAAACTTTGTGTTAAACATATCAACAACATATAAACAACTAGGCATACGACGAGCACACAATATGCCAGGGTGCCGTGTTTCCTCGCCACTCATACTAAATCTGATGCTTGTTTGTAGAATTTTACCCGCTCAACTTGCTATCAGCTCCTGTATCAAATTCTAGTTTGTACTTGACTGGTCACGATCTTAGGGATATAAATAAACTGCAGTGCAATTATTCACGTCGCCATCTGGGCCTATTTGTCATCATCAACATGATTATATCAACCAATGAAGTTAAAACAAAACGGTCAACTTACCCCAGTCTGATAAAGCACCTTCAGTCCTCCCTTGGGCGGTGTAGGTATTCTCCTATGAGGCAGCAGCGGTAGTTTATCAGGTCTTTTAACGTGCAGTTCCCCCGAAGGCCTGAAGGCTTCTAGTGGCGTTCGGATGACCCCTTTTACGCCGAGGGCCCACGCTAGGATGATAGCTGCCAGCACTTGCATTTTTAGTTTTTACACACGCGTTCGAATTTCGAAATACTGTTCGCGGCGGTGTCGGGTCGCGAGCTGACGTGTCTGGTCGTAAGACAGGCGCGGACTGAGGCGTCTCGGGCTGTGCTGACTGAGGCCAGGTACTGTTGGCCCACGTCGCTGGGCCCACCTCCTTGTGCGAGCGTGCAGTCTTGATACTCGCAAGGCGGCTCAATCTGGAAATTAGTTATGTTATGGTAAATTGCCTTAATACATTATCGTCCTTATAAGAATATTAAATTTTCTGTCGGATTTTCAAGCTGTCAATTTACTCGTGAGCTGTTATTTTTGACGCATTCAGAATTTCACCCATTCCATAAATATGTGTAGTAATTAATTCTGTTTGAGAACATAAATAAGCTTTTATTTAATGACACATTTACCATTGTAAGTAATTTATCTTAAGTACACTATATGGACGTCCTAACGGTGATGGAAAACATCGAAGGAAACCTTCAATACTCAATAGCTGCACGATGGGCTAACCCCCTGTCACGCAAAATGGAGTACCGAATAACTGGCTTTAGACTTTTAAGTGCGCACAATTGCGCCTCTGCCACCCCGTATGGGAGAAGGCGTGACGCTATGTTATGTTTTGTAGTTAACATTGTGATGCGCAGCAAGAAAATCTTAGAATTTATAGACCGAAGCGTCTTGACATGTCAATAATAATAACTATAATGATGTAGTTGACGGGTCGTTGGACATAAAATAAAGTATTTGATAAAATATCAAATTATGTACATTATCTAACTAAACATACAGTTTAGAGACCTTTCTACTATTAGATTCAAGCTTACCCTCTAGCGTCTTGAATGTTGTAGTATACGAGTCAATCGTTAGTCAAACCGTGTCAAACTTGAGCATTTCTAAAATTATTAATTTTATATATTTTTTTAAATTCTGCATGATAAAAATAAGTAAGTGCAAATCCTGGTATTGCAGCCAATTATCCAGTTACATCAAAAAAAAACAATCCCTTAAATGACCAACATCGGTTGGTGAACGACGAGTTGACTTCCTACCGTCGATGTTTTTCTACACAATCTTGTTGCTCTGATATAAAGTTACGTTCACAACATGCCCACTTAAACTTAAGTTTAAGTTAAGTAAAGTTAGGTAAGTGTAAATCAAGTTGAAAAGAGATTGCCTGGCAAATATCAAAGATAATGAAGTAATTAGAGCTACTGTTAGTTGATACTTTTTATTTTAGTTCTCATACTGACATGACAATTCTGAGTCCACTTCCGGCAAGCCACATTTCCAGTAATCATTAGTTTCTGCTGAAAACCTTGAACTATTCGAACCGTCACTTGCGTTGGCCATAAGGCGCGGCCACAACAAAGTTGCAGCGCGATTGTTTTAAAACCACTTCCACATTGCGGAGTTTTCGTAGAACAGGATTACAAAACTTCACAACTCATTCATACGAATTCGAAAAGGCTCCATTGTCAGTGTAATACGACCTTATTGATGTTTCGTCTCTTTCCCGCCCATTCACTGTCCTCGCGCGTTCGCATGAATGGCGGGCCGACAACTTTATACCGAAAGCCGTTGCTACTCTCACTCGCCTTTAAGTCTGGGTGCTAAGAGCTAAGTTGGGTGTGTCGGGTCTTCCGTGGTAGGTTGGTCAAGTGGGACCGCTTCTTATGAATGAACTGGCAGTCGTTATAGTACTATAGATACCTGCTAGCAACTAGGTATAAAGACCATGGTATGTAATCGAGAAGGATAATATAACAAGTTTATGTTATGTTTATATATTTACATACGCGGTTGGCACGTGGTCATTTAGGGCTTTTTATTTACATATAATTGAGGATGGTTTGAATTTTAATGGTCAGGTTGATTCTGTAATTCTGTTCTTCTATTTTAAGTTTCTCTCGGATTTTATGGTTAAATCACTGTTACTTTAATTTTTAATGTTTACACGTTTGCGCCCAGAGTTATTGGACGAATAAGAGGGTTAACTGGTGTTTTGATCAAACTTACACTATGAATGATTTTGATAAAATGTTTCTTCATCATCGTATTGCCCTTTTATTGCCATACAAGGCATACAAGTTCTAGTAAAAGTTTAAACAAAGTTAAAGTAAAAGTTAAAAAATTTAAACTGTGGGATATACACTCGACAATCATACGAGATGAGAAAGAAAGATCAATCCTACTGTGATATTCCTCACGAACAATTACGGTATCCGTACTTTATCTTAATCTAGCCTGACCACTTCGAAATCCAAAGTTCACTACTAGAGGCCTTAAGGGGTCGAGTTAACAACAAAAGTACCCACGTGTATTTACATCCATCTCTGGCCACCACGCACATCCACAAACATTTACCCGTGACATTTTTAAAAATAAATTTCCGTTGTTTTAAATTCCTCAGCAGGATCATGTTGTAAGTTAACTCGGTACGTCCGTTAGGCAAGAGGTTAGAGCTTGTGTATGATTTATACCCTATTTCACCAACAGTTAAGGGACACTTATATTTAACTTATATATGCTGTGCTCTTATATTTAGGGGGTTCCCAAGGAGCCTAGATGACCCTTACACTTAGGGCTAATCGAAACAACCGCTAGGTGGCCCCTGAAAGAAATAAAGTGTCCCCTAAAAGTTAGGAATCGTTGGTGAAATCGGTCATTAGTCGCATGTTTTATATTGTGTTAATCCCAGTTAGGCAGTAACAACATTTCCACCATTTAGGATGTTCCATTTGGAACAAAGTTCAAGTTCAAAGTTCAAAAGTACTAAATGATTTATTTATTATTTACTAGTTCAGGTTTAGAGAAGATTATTGCGATATATATGCGCTGTCCATCCGTTCCTCCCCTGTATCTCTTGAAACGTAATACGTTGTAGACACTGGAAGATTTTCCTCCTTTACAACTGGACCACCATACAAGAAAAACTTTTTTCGGCTTTCTCTTCTCTTCAACGTCTCTTCCAGCAAACCATGTGTGACATTCAAAACTTTTCAATACGAACCTTTAAGCGTCAAGACTACCTCTCTCTTAGCACCATGTCCCTGTGTACCGGTCAGTTGCGCGGCACTGGGAACCGGATTCGCGCCCTTCCTCGCCGGATGCTGCGCCTGCGCCGCACAAAAACGTGGCGCGCTCTAGGGCTGCCAGAGTAAGTACAAAGCTTTTGTGCTCTGCACTGGAACTTGGCTTCGACTTTTAACATAGGAAATCATAGCGTCGGGCCTGTCCCCATACGGGTGGCAGAAGCAACGTTGTGCCCACGTATTACTTCCATATGTAAAGTAATAATATGTCGTCGTCTTGAACTATCTAAGTAAGTTACTGAATTGCCTTTAAACAAAATAAAAGAATGTACCTAACTAAATAGAATAAAAAAGTTTTAATAAAGTAAATTACCAAGCACTTCTCATGTAAATAAATAATAAAGTTGGTACTTATTATCTAAGTTATAATTAGTGAATAACTCGTGTAACATTTTTAGGGATTAGTGAACAGATTGTGGGGTCAGTCGTCCTTAGTGACCGGCTGAAACGGGATTTTCAGCCGAAACCGAAACCAGGGCCGAACCTTCGGCTTCAGTCCTAGTTTGGGCCGTCAATGAAACCGCTTTTTTTCACGATTCCCTGAAATGTAGTGCAATGTAATTACCTCTCTTTAACAGACCATCTAAGTCGCAGCTCGCCGACTCACTGAAGATATAACAGCGACAAAACGCATGTTTCGGCCGAGCTGAACATTCGGCCGGTTTTTGAGTGAGAACCGATACCTTCCGCGACTAAAACCGAGAAGTATCTAGCGGTAAAGCAGTAATCCTACTGTACGCATGAATGCATTTTTTGTATTTTCGCAGACTTGCAGATTGTGGATATAATGGAGTATCAAATAACTGGCTAACGTGGGCACACTTGTACCTCCGCCACCCCGTGTGGGAAAAGGCGTGACGTTATGCTATTTTTGTTTTAATCATTGTGTTGTGTGCAGTCTGTGGCGTTGTGGTTCGAGGTTCGGTTTCCGCATTACAAGCGTGAGGTACTGCGTTCGAATCCCGGCTGGGGGCAAGAAAAAAACCGCAGGTCATGGATGTTTATGTGTGTGTGACGTCGCTGTTTCTGGCTTCCACAGGCAAAAATGCATATTTAGCTGCGTTATACTACTGCTCGCTGTCTCGCTTTCTCGCTTGGTAACTTCGCTCGCTGTCTCGCTCACTCGCATCGGCGACACGTCGGCAGCCGTTGCGGTCGGCTAAGGCCCTCTGGCAACCCTGCTGCATTCCGGACTATTGTAACGACCAGCATTGGCCGCGGCGGCGGTGGCGGTCTATGTTTGCTGTCGGCTGCTCCGCCGAGATGCGCATACGCCGGTGGACCCAGTCTAATAGTTAGTGTTACTATGGACTTGGCTTCTAGGGTTCCGTACCCGAAGGGTGCCAAATCGTACAGCCTCCGCTGTCTGTCCATCGACCCGTCTGTCCGTCAGCTCTATCTTCTGAACCGTAATAGGTAGAGTTGAAAATTTCACACAACGTTTATTACTATATTGCCGCTTTAGCAATAAATAATGATCTACATGATATTTTATAAATTAAAGGGCGTCCCCATACACAAGCAGTATTTTCTCCCACGAATTACCAAGTCACCATAATTAATATATCGCGTAAATTTCGCTGCACCCTGATGGTCGTCGGTGGTGCAATTGATGATGGTGATGATGATGATGAACTGGTCCGGTTTGATGTCGGATCTGAAATCTGTACAGACTGGTACCGAAACTCAGTTTGGAGATATTATTTTAGTTTTATTTTGGTCCTAAGTTTTCTTTTACGATGACATGGAACGAAACCCTTCGTGTGTGAGTTCAAAGCGCACTTTGCCGATTTTTACATTTTAAAATACTACAGGGATAATAGTCTGGGGAAATTATTCTACAGGCTTCAAAAAATATCATAGTTTTAACGAACTGGGTGAAACACAGATTTTATAACCAAGTTACTAACTATTAATAATGTAGGCAGTTGCTTCCAGCTCGACCTAAATACTAACCGCGTTGCCACAAAATATACATACACAGTCAGGTCATAAGTTCTGTCACACAATAAAAACTTTTGAATTTAGAACGCTGGCCACAAAAAAGTTTATTGAATTCTAATTACGAATTTTTCATGAAAATAAAAATGTGTACTTTTTAGAATTTTCCTCATTTTTAAATATGGAGTGGACACTTAAAGAAGACCGTGTCGCAGTTATTGTTGCATCGTTGCGGTCACGCGCCAATTCAGATTTTCGACTTACTGAAAAATTTGAATATAACCAAAAGATTCGTATATCGTATCATAAAACGATACAATGAAGACTCTAGTGTAGATGACAGGTCAAGAAGTGGTCGCCCTCGCTCTGTTAGGACTCCAGCAGTGATAAAAGCTGTGAAGGCGCGAATTCAAAGAAATCCCATACGTAAGCAGAAACTGTTTACCCTTCAGATGGGGTTAAGCAGGACCACGGTGAAAAGGGTGTTAAATGAAGACTTAGGGCTTAGGGCATATCGAAGAAAAACAGGACATTGTTTGGACGCTCGTTTAATGGACGTGAGACTGAAGAGATGCCGCGCTTTGTTGAAGCGGTACGCGGGAAAAAAGCATCGGGAAATTCTTTTTTCGGATGAAAAAATTTTCACCGTGGAAGAGAGCTACAACAAACAAAATGATAAGGTGTACGCACACAGCAGTGAAGAAGCGAGCAACCGTATTCCGCGTGTCTATCGAGGTCATTTTCCATCCTCGCTCATGGTTTGGTTGGGAGTCTCTTATTGGGGCTTAACTGAGGTACATTTTTGTGAGAAAGGCGTAAAAACGAATGAAGTTGTGTATCAAAATACAGTCCTCAAGAACCTTGTGGAACCTGTTTCTCATACCATGTTTAATAACAGGCACTGGGTATTCCAACAAGATTCTGCGCCAGCTCATAGAGCGAAAAGCACACAAGACTGGCTGGCGGCGCGTGAAATCGACTTCATCCGGCACGAAGACTGGCCCTCCTCCAGTCCAGATTTGAGTCCGTTAGATTACAAGATATGGCAACACTTGGAGGAAAAGGCCTGCTCAAAGCCTCATCCTGATTTGGAGTCACTCAAGGCATCCTTGATTAAGGCAGCCGCCGATATTGACATGGACCTCGTTCGTGCTTGAATAGACGACTGGCCGCGCAGAATAAAGACCTGTATTCAAAATCGCGGGGGTCATTTTGAATAAACTTTATTACCATAAGAATCTATGTTTTATTAAGTTCATTTTGCTATATAAATGTTTACATAAATAATAAACATGTCTAAATTATTTCATATTGCACATGTGACAGAACTTATGACCTGACTATGTATATATATATATATATATATATATATATATATATATAATAACGTCAAATCCCATACGTTTTTGTTTATAAACAAGTGTTGAACAGTCCGCTCTCTTTCACACTTTCAGAACTTAACTTGATTCTTAAAAGAGCAGACACATCAGCTGGTTTAGATAACATTACTTACTCTATGATTAACCATTTACCCGATAATGCGAAAGAATATATGTTACACATATTCAACTCCATCTATAAAAAAGGTGAGATACCAGGACAATGGCGTAGGATCAAACTGACTGCCATTCCAAAAAGAAATTCAGATACTTCTAAGTATCGTCCCATCTCACTTATTAACTGTATTTGTAAGACCTTTAACTTAATGATAACTCGTCGCCTTGAGTACCATTTCGAAAGCAACAAATTATTTAATGATAGCACTTTGGGTTTCCGTCGTGGACTTTCATGCCAGGACAATCTTAGTAGATTTATCGTAGACACCGAAACTACTTTTATCAACAAAAAATACCTTTTATGCGCTTACGCAGACATAAGTAACGCTTATAACAATGTGGCAATTGAACCTCTTATTACCTCTTTACTTGATTTTGATGTGGATCCGTTTCTATGTAGATATATAAGAGAATTTTTAAAAGAAAGATATTTGATATACAGGCTTCGGGATGGGAGGGAAATAATAAGAATAAGTAGACAGGGTATAGCTCAGGGTGACCCAATGTCACCTATATTATTTAATATAGTCACAACAAATGTATGCAACACACTCATGAAGTCAGTTAAGGTCTCTCAATATGCCGATGACTTCGCTTTGTATTGTGTTAACCAAAATATTAATTTTTGTGTTAGCACTATCCAATCAAGTCTTAACAGTTTTATAACTATGTTAGAAGAAATTGGTTTAGAAATATCGCTCTCAAAGACTAAACTTTGCCTTTTTACTAGAAAATACAAAGTTCCTCATATAAATATAAGAATAAAAAACATTGAAATTGAGGTGATACATTGTACAAAGTTTTTAGGCGTTTGGGTGGATAGCCGCTTGAATTGGACTCGCCATGTTTTAGAAACTGCCGAAAAATGTATTGCGTTCATTAATATCCTTAGCTCATTAAGCAGTTCAAAGTGGGGTGTTCATCCGATCCACCTAAGAAGACTGTATTTAACACTGGTACGATCTAGACTCGATTACGGATGCATTATTTATGGCAACGCCAACTCTAGACTTTTGCAAAGGTTAGACGTCATCCAAAACCGATGTCTTCGCCTTTGTGGAAGTTTCATTCGAGACACCCCAATTTTTGCCATGGAAAGCGAACTTTGTATCTTACCCTTAAATTTGAGAAGAATCTATTTAAGTAACAAATACTTTCTGAAACTCTCTTCCAGAGCATCCGACCCCTTGAGAAAACAGTTAGAAGTTTTTGACAACACATTAAATACAGGCGCTAGCTATTGGCGTAAAAACCAACTTCCTCTTTTGCTTGAAAGTTTCAGAAAGTACTCCAACCTAATTGTATCAAAATCTGAGATTTTACCCCAATTCTTACTTTCTCACGACATTAAGACTCTCCCTTGGGACAAAATCATATTGCATAGAGTGGACACTATTATTAAACCTAAAGCTCAACTACCCACTCATGACCTTAAACAACTTAGCGAAGATATGATAAACATGCAGTACTCAGACCATTCTAAAATATATACTGACGGATCCAAAACTAGACACGGCTCTAGTTGCGCATTTTATGATGAAGCTGAGAATTTTGGGGTGAAGTTTTTAATTGAAGATCCATGTATACCGATAATGGGGGTTGAACTAACAGCAATTAAAGAAACAGTACACTACATTGAGTCGACCACAAGTAATAAAATTGTAATTTTCACAGATTCTAAGAGCAGTCTACAACATTTAGTGGGATGTGCTAAGGGCAGTATCGTCGGTAGACACGAAACTTACCTCATCATTAAATGTATCCATAGAATGATACGTAACGGGGTTGAAGTTCGTTTACAATGGATTCCTTCACACGTGGGCATCAAGGGTAATGAGATAGCAGACTCACTTGCATCCGAGGCTCTTCGGAACGGCATACCTCTCGACACGGTACCGCACTACACTGACCATCTTCCAAAATTGAAAATCGACAACTACTTTAGATTTAAATCCTATTTCAATGACTGCTCTCAAAACAGAAGCATCTGGTACAGAACCGTTGTAGACGAACCACCTCGCGTACCTTGGTTTGCCTCACGAAGCTTCAACAGAAGAGAACTAGTTCTTTGCTTCCGAACCCGAACTTATCACATCCCACTTAACAAATTTAGTTTCATTATGAATAAAAGAGACGACCCTAATTGTACCCGATGTGAGAGGGAGGAGGACCTCCTTCACTTAGTTCTCGAGTGTAAAATAAATGAACAACCAAGGCTGGACCTCCTCGAAGAAACTCGGTGCTCTGAGGGGGATCTTCTCTTCCTTTTCCATCGAATTCTAAGCTCAGAGTTCACTGTCGAGTATAGTAACAGATTCTTAAGTTTCTTGATAACCTCTTTGAATCTCAGATGGGAACACTACAAAATACTTATGTAACTAACCAATTTTAGATTTATTTAATGATATTTTCTTTTGTTAAAGTAATACTGTAAGCACTGTAACTTTGTTAATTATTTTAAGCTGACTTAATCACAAGATGTATGGCTTATAAAATAAATAAGATTAAAAAATAAAAATAAAAAAGTGTTGAACAGTAGTTTATTTTTTTGTGGTAAAGCCCTAAAAGTGCTCGTCCTATTTTGCGTAGCTTAATATTTACAAAAGGCTATTTGCCCTATTGCGTCGCCTTAAATACAAAGTAAGTAAGGTGATCTAAATAATAGTTTCATATACTTACCTAACAATAGAAGGGCGCGACGTATAATTCTCGTGTCGCCGAAAATAGTTTTCGGGGTTAGAGATGACGTAAGCTAGGGATGGGTTCTGTGCTAGCTCAAGTCTAGACTTATGATGACGCAAGGAAACAAAGGAGGTCTACTATGAGCAAGCACATTTGAAATGTAAGAACTAATACTGTTCGTTGTTGATTAGTCAACGCTTGCACTTTCATCAATCTTGTGTAACGACGACTGAGGGAAAGTATCTTAACAACATAAACGTTGCATATGTGGAAGTGATAATAATTTTATGAACTTTGAGCATAATGACGTCAATAGTAATTCAGTCAGTCAAAACTGCCCAGGTATGACACAGTTTGAGCCATGTTACATTTCCGTGTGATATACCTAAGTCTCCCTTTGGACGACTTCTCTGGACTGGAAATAGATATTAGTTCATAGTAGTCCCTCAATCTTAAGGGCTCTTTGAGTGTCGTGCGGATTTCATCAAGCACGCAGGATTAGCCCACATGCGTAACACCCACTGGTTTCCTTTTCATGCAAGTATTTTTTACTCTGTATCACAAGGCCACAATCCAGCTGATCGTGTGGTACAGTTTATGAAGAAACTATCACACCGTTGTTGATGTTTAGTTTACACGAATATTATTAAAATCTTATTTTCTAAATAAACTCAAAATATAAAAGATAAATAAAATTGTTTGAACTGTACTGATTTGCGTCATCTGCTTACGCGCGCCCTAACAGCTTCGCTTTCTGCCAGTTGCAATGCGTGGCATACGCAAGCGGAGCGCGGGGCGCGGGAGCGTTACTGGACAGCATCCCGCGTGCGTGATGTAATCCGCACGACACTAAAAGAGCCCAGAGACACTATCAGTCTTACTTATAAAAAATAACTATTTATGTTTGCAGACCTGTTTGAGCAAAATGCTCTTTAAACCTTAATGAGCGTTTTATGTTTTTGTGATTTATAAAAGTACAGCGAGTCAGTTTTAACTAAAACATTGTTGTAGGTTCTTTTATTATTTTATGGTCTGTGGAAGGAAGGAAGAAAATCCAAAGCCGGTAACCTAATTTAAAAAAAAATCCGTGTATGGGTCAAAATTTACTCTGTGTTCCAGCAAAGAGTTTCGTTTATCTGAGGTTCCAACAAACAAACACAAAAACAACCAACATACATTCTCAGATTAACGAAACTCTTTGCTTAAATGAAATCCTACATTGACAACTGACTGACGTTTGCCTTTGGCATTTGGTGTACGCCAGAGAGGATATAATGTGTGATATTGCCTAAAATGGACTTATCGGACAGTTATAGAAGGGTCAGCTATGTTAAGTTGTAGAAGGTTTATAACGAACCTAAAATACAGATTTTATTTTATATATTTTTTTTTGAGAACGGTTTGTAATCCTGTTTTAACTCCATATTATAAGTGTTTTAGAGATATTGAATCTTTATAAATAACAATATATGTCTATTTGAGTCACATATCTCGACACGATATTTGAACACGAAATGTTCATTGAATGAATGAAACTTTTACCTGAATTATTGCTTGCAATGTTAGAATAGTTAATACTCATAGATAATATTCATTACTTGAGGCACTATGTAACAAAATTTGCTGTGTCCCATGATACGGAGTTACACTAGTATGCGACAATATTCTCTTATCGCATGATTATGTACTTTCTTGTTATAAATAAATATTATAAATAAATAAAATTTAAATTGAATAACTCTTTTCCGTGTTTTGTTAAATCTGTGTCAGCTATGCGGTGACATTTGAAACTGTTTTTATTTTTCCTAAAATCTTAGTAAACCTTACCATTTCAATTATTTTCTAATTTTACATTCCCGTCCACGTTAACGTAGAAATTCGTTCAAAACCACCCACTATTATCTCAGCCAAGGTTTTACCTACTATCAGTAATAAAATAATTATCACGTTTTAAAGGTAAGTCCGTTTAGGAGTTTCGGAATTCCCGGTGTACTTATAAAGTCACGTACACGCAGAGCTCGGCATAACAAGGGTTGTTCAGAAACCTGATAAGAAAGGGTGTGCACTCAAGAATGAGTGGTGGCATTGTGTTCCCAACAATGCGGTCTTGGAACGCTCTCGAAATTCGAGTGGTCAGCGCTTTTTGTACGTCGTAAAGATATTGGCACGTGTACTCGAAAATACATTGTCTGGTGGCTTAAAAAACAGCTTTGTTTGTGTGCGTTACGTGAAGACGGATGTGCAGTGTCCTACAATGGCGGGACCGTCAAGTGCGACAACAGTTTATAAATCTAGAGGCGTGCTTTGTCTGGTGACTTTTTCGAATTGTATTTCTTTATTAGGCTGAATACAGACGTTAATATCGAGGGATGGAATAGCAGCAACGAAATCTCTTGGTCAGAAGTAGGGTATCTAAAATCCCCCGGTTTTCATTGTCGATGAAACCGGGAATTTCCCGGGATCCCGGGATTTTCGGTGCGATGAAGGTATTTGCAATTTAAAATGATTAAATACATACTTAGTGTTACTTATTGTGGGGAAAACAGGTAGGGGATTATAAAATAAAAATAATAGTAATAATATATATATTTTAATGTTATTAAATAATTGACATGGCTTGAAATTGTTGTAGCCTGCATTTTAATAAAGCTAAACACGAATCATTAAAAAGTTTGAGGTCATATAAAACATACATTTTTACACAGCAATCCTCTGAATTTTAACAAATGACAATAAGTTTTATATTTAGCAACATTCTAGTTATCTCTATCATCAAATAATACTTAAACTAAATTCACAGAATCAACGCAAAACGATGCCTTATTAAAAATATCCTGATTAATCCGTTCAACTGACGAAGTATCTAAATAAAAAATATTGCAAAAATAACACGGTTAATTAACCGTGTAGTAATTACTATCTTTATAATTAAATGACTAAAACAAAAAAATCACAGAATCACTACAATGACCCTGAGCTACACAAAACAAAATTAAAATTTAAGCTATGTTTAGTTAATGACATTTAGTTCTGAAGCTAAATATAGTTAACCTAAACTTAAATATCAGATTTGATTTCATGTAGCTCAGGGATATTGTCTTAAGATATTATAGCATACTACAGTATCTAATGTACTTAGTCAGTCAGTGAGTGCCATTTGGAATGCTTTTGCACTAAACTAAAAAGACAACTAAGAGCTCTAAACGTTTAGAGCCCTTAGTTGTCTTTTTAGTTTAGTGCAAAATCCTTCCAAATCGCCCCCAGTACATAAATAGTCTAAATAATGTTGAAACTCTTAGTAACTAAATCTAATAAAATACACATATTAAAATCACACAATAACAATAAAATAATTATTTACCTAAGGTACCTACCTTACTAGGTACCTAAGTATTTCAATTCAGTTCAAGCGAATAGTTACTCCATTTTACTAAGTGATACTGTTGGCGCTCAATTAAAATAAACAAATAAAGGCAGGTAAATACAAAAGTTAAAATATGATATTTAAAAACTTACCATTCTCAAGTTCGGCTTCGTTCCAGGGCACAAATTTGTCAAACCACCACTCACATTGAACTCTGCATAGCGACTAAGAAGCAGGTAAAAAACTACCTGCCTGTTAGTCAGCGAGCGGCTGCATTTCGTATTTCAAAATGGCCGCTTGGACAATAACTGAATGCACAACTGCACAACCCCAAATACAGAGTTCAAAATTTATTGATAGGAATAAAAATGTAAGGAAATAATGATATTGTGACTTAAATACTTTTTTCCCGAAAAAACCGGGAATCGCTTGCAGAATCCCGGGATTTAAAAAACATACCAAAACCGGGAATTCCCGGGATTTTCGTTCACGGGATTTCCCGGTTCTAATCCCTAGTCAGAAGTCATGGAAAGATACAAACGATCTTAAAATGCTATGGGGAAGATATTTTGGACACTCAATTTTACGCACGCACGGACACGGAGTATACGTGATATATCAATAAAGGTATTTTAATCTAACACGCATCTATATCAATATGTGTATACGCAGAAACTTGGGTGAATTTTCATGTTTCACAAAGGATTTCTAAATTATCCTCCTCTTCTTAGGAACCCGGCAATCCATTTTCGAGAATCAGGACTTACTTCACACCGGAAGTAAGGCTCATTCACGATCTATACAACTATGTATATTGTACGTGGAAGTGAGAGATCCGGTTAGATAAGCCATAGTTAATGTTATTAGCTGATAACAAAAGTGTTTTGAAGTGGCTTAAGGAGTTTTTTCTATATTTTTTTCAATCTTTTATGATCTTTGAGGAAACTCTCCTGTTGTGTCATTATTTTGTTTTGTAAGAAGGGATCTTAGATGCTTTTAGTAGTTATTATAAATAGACATGAGTATTTTTTTCCGGGTAAAGGCCTTTTCCACTCGGTAGGGACATTAAGGGCTTCATTTATAAATATATATCGCCTATCTATACCATGTGCCACTGGGCAAAGGCCTCACCGTACAAGTTATGTCCGGATTTCCGGCTGTTTTCCTTTCTCAACCGATTCTCGCGAGCAGCTTCGATAATTGTATGGGTTTTTTTTTTGTCAATTCAGTTTTTGGAAAATTTTCAAAACGGCAGATATATGGGGTTATTAAGTTATTGGTGCGGCTACTATCATACTCCATTATGTAACTGTTCTATATAACATAGATATATAAGTAGATAGGCTACGCCCGCACCCTAGCCAGTCGGTTTTACCCACTACAAACCGGCGTTTCACTTCGCTCTGACTGTATGGGGTTAATCTGGCTCAACACAGACCTTGCTGTTAATATTTTTGTAATTATTTATTCCTGCTTATTAATTATAATAATTCATATTGAAATAATTGTTTTAGTTAAGCACAAGCAATGTTTAAAAGAGATCTAAAAATCAATGTGTGGTAGTTTCTACGCCCTTCTTCTCCCACGGTGGTCCAATGTAGAGAAGTGGCAAAAAATGACGATTGCTAAGTATATGTAAATATCTACAGTAATTAAGACATTTGGAATTTGGAATTTGGATGGAAATATTTTCAGTAATAAAGATATATTCGATTGATTGATTGCTCCTGCTTATAATAGTTGCCAAAGATGATGGGATCGGGCCACAATTGTGGAGAAATCGGTTTTACGTTATTTAATGTACGTCTTACAGACAATGGATGATTGCCTAAGAAACATGCCAATCAGATACGGAAATATAAAGGGGAGAAGGTGAGCTCACAGAATCAAACGAATCCCAATCCCGCACCTGAACAAGCGATACCAGCTTATGTCACGATCGTTGACTTTCCACCAGTTCCGGTCCACCCTACTGCACCAGCCAGTTGAGGTAACAAGCCCAGAGGATGAGCAGTGGACAGAATGTGTGCTGACACATATGTCACCGACGACCTTCATCCTCAAGGGTCGACAAGAGCTACTCCCACCAATGTTGCTGAAGACTCATCTGAACAACACCCCAAACGGAAAAGGGCCCGTTGTTACTTATAAGAAATACATACATACATATGCTCACGCCTATTTCCCGGAAGAGGGGTAGGCAGAGACTCATAATTCATAATTTCTTTATTGCACACAACTAATATATGGACAACAAGACTTACATAAAAATAGTGTACAAAGGCGAGCTTATCTCTAATAAGAGATCTCTTCCAGCAAACCAAATTAGGATGGGAATGGTCGATTGCTGAGCAGGGGAGACTAAAGGCCTCCACCTGCTACGATCCTGGCATACATCTCTCGCTTCCTCAACATCCATAAGTCTCTTCATGCAAGCTCGCCGGTTACGGGTACTTAGTATTTGACCCTTCACTAACAAATCGCCGATTTGGTCCTTGGACCTTCTTGGGCGTCCCCGTCCGACGACGGCTCCATTCACACCCTGTTCTGTTTCGCCAATCTCCTTTCATTCATCCTTTCAATGTGACCAAACCATCTAATAATTTTTTTTCAAATTAGTTTTAACTAATGGCGAAAGATAGATAAACATATCATAGATGTATAGTCAGATAGGTAACGCGTGGAGGCTGCGCCCGCGCCCTTGTCAGTCGGTTATACGAACTACAATAAAAAGTATTTCACATCCACCTCCTGCTTATAACAGTAACCAAGTGGATTTATAAGTTTGTATGTGGTATTGAAGGAATATGCAGTCTGCTTATTTTTCAAATTAACTCCACTTGTTCATCATCAGATAAACTACAAGAAGTCAGGGGGGGAGGGGGGGGGGGAGAAAATAAAAAAAAAACGTAAATTCCTTGCGTTGCTCGCGAGGTCTTCAATTGGCAGAGCAACTAGTATACATTTTTGATAAATAGGCTTTGTGAGGCAAAGGTACGAATTTTATGTCAGACCCGTTTCTGTGGAAATTATATCTATATTTCAAAACTCGGGTAATGGCCATAATAAAACTTTGCTCGTTCGTTACAAAAGGTGACGTCGAAACTACCACAATTAGGTCGCTCGAACTTTCAAACACAACTTAATTATTTTCAGGCACGCCATTATTCAACACAAAATGAGATACAAGGGTTGTCTGTCAGTGTATGCAGTTAGATGGTTAAATCAGACAATTTACTAACTCTCTAGACCGCTAATTAAATACCGACGTTTAACCAAGTCACTAAAATTCCGTCAGACAAGTGAGTGAACTTAACGTTTAACGAGTTTTCTAAACGTTCCTAGGCAACAAGACTATACTATACAAATATTTTAATATGTACTTAAGTTAATGTTTTAAGTATTTTTGTTGTTCTTACATGTTCAAATTAACACGAAGGATAAAGGGGGCTTCGCTTCGCTCATCCCCTTTACCCTTCACCTAAGCTACCGCAATATTTTGCCCTGATATAAGCTGTGCAAATCAGCTGTTGTCGTGACACCATCTTGTTTTCCAACCCGCCGGCTTTCGCTAAGACAGATTGTCAAACGTTTTCAACGATGCTGTATTTAAATCAAAATGCTAGTGACTTGGTTAAACGTCGGCATTTAATTAACGGTCTAGAGAGTTAGTTAAGTGTCTGATTTAACCAACCAACCGCGACATATGTACAGTGCTTGAAGAATATACCTGAACTACTACCGGGACGGTGTAACTGTCAGTTTAGGTATAACCCTTATACTAGGAGATCCCGTCTGATAATGATTTACGAACCTATACATCGACATACCTACTACAAAAGGTCATTTACATATCAGGTCATCTGTGACTAGCCGTTACCCGCGACTTCGCTCTCGCAGAGTCGTGTAGAGAGTGTTCGCAGAGACCTTGACCCCCGTCGCTAAATCCTCAGCCATTTAGCCTCTTTTTTCGTTGGAGGGGAAAAAAATGGAATTACCCATGCCCAGGAGTCAGACCTCCCTGCTATGTCCGGGTCCCCACATATTGAGCGGGCATCAGCTCGTGTGGTATACGGACTATAAACAACCCCTTGTATATTACAGTTATCTATGTTTGATTTTACTGTTAGCCATGGAGCCATTTAGCCATTGAACTGTCAAGCCACTTCAATAATCTAGTACTAACTATTGTACAATTGTTTGTTTTTCCCAATAAAAATAAAAATAAAAATAAAATAAAAAAAGGAGCGCATACGCAAAATGGCTGCCATGTCAGGGCGCGCTGCGGCCCGTTTCATAAAAAATGACGATATCTCTGTTTTTTCTATGGGACCTATACCTAAATGTTATGTGGTTGGAAAGAATATTAAATAAGCTAAACCAATAAAAATAGTTTAGTCCAGTTTAGCTTAGCAATACATTCTAAATTCTAATTTGAAATCAAGATGCCTACTTCAGACCGCGGTCATATTTGATTACGTGACAGACAGGCCCTTTTTTTACGCGATCATATTTGATTACGTGACAGACCAATGGTTATACGTCTCCTCTGTACCTACCTGACCCAACAGCTTTTGAGTTTCATATCAACTCTAACCCCCCCCCCCCCCCTCCCCAATTTTGAAAATCGACTATTTTTAATTTTCATATTTACCTCCTCAATTAGTTGTTTCTTTCACCGAGGCCGTTGCTTTTTTGCAACCGAGAATAAGAAGTCTGAACAGATTTGGTCGCCCATCCATGCAAGTACCGAAATAGCCATCCGTTGCTTGACCTGATCGTTTCCTCTCCGAGTTACGCATAACAACGAAAAAACATGCCTAACAACAACAACTAAATATGACTCACTGGAGGCCCAGGCTTCTGACGTAATTTCCATTAAAGAATCCGAACCACTCATAATCTGCCGGTTGTAAAAATGGAATGTGAGATAATTATCTGAATAACGGAAATTCTCCGATACACGTGTTCCTGTTTATCCACTCAACAGTCCATGTCCCGTTATTTTATCAATGGGTGGACATATTTTTATATTCATTGACGTCACGGGAAAATCGCTGGGAAATAGGTTACCCGTGTAAGGGAGCAATTTGCCATTCAGTGCACTCTGCTAATAAATCTTTTACAATTCATTATGTACAGGTATTATATAAGATTGTAATAAGTGCGGAATGGCGGATTTATATTTTATTAGATGAAGGCATTTCCCTAGTAAAGCTTAGTTACAAAAAAGCGTAGAAATATGTTTCGATGTAAAATATTAATAATGTCTTATGATGTAGCCCATTATTGTCCCCACCGAGGGGCACGAGCCTTTACACGGATACGAGTAAGATTGAGCCATACTCCACCGCGCTGGCTCAGTGCGGCTTGATGGAGGGGTGTCGGGCTAGTGGGCAACCCGACTGTCAGATGTTTTCAAGCTGCCATATTAGGGCGTCTGACCAGCTTTACGAATACTACCACCGAGTAGCGATAGTAGCCGGGACCTACAGCTTAACGTGTCATCCGAAACACGGAAGCGCCCGAAACAAATGCCACATAGAAACGGACAC
Source organism: Argyresthia goedartella (assembly GCA_949825045.1). Lineage (NCBI taxonomy): Eukaryota > Metazoa > Arthropoda > Insecta > Lepidoptera > Argyresthiidae > Argyresthia > Argyresthia goedartella. The sequence goes on from OX463823.1 coordinate 17,416,784, forward strand.
CCATCCAGTACCCGTCTCAGCCTAATATTGCTACCCGCACGATCGTTTCCGATGTGCGAATACCGCTAGGCCACGGACTCTACTAAAATATAACCGTGCTACCACAAAAAATATTAAACAGCGTTTAACCTCAAAACAAACGTCAAATCCCATACACCTTTGTTTTTAAACAAGTGTTGAACAGTCTATTATTTTTTTGTGGTAAGGCCCAAAGTTGCTTAAATTTAGACCAAGTAAGAAACAAATGCCTAACAAATTATATTTTTCTTTAATCCAGTCCAAAGGCCGAAGCCGTTTGTAAATGGAAAAATCATTCAATTTGTCTGCCACATATTCGAGAAATCTTTTGACAAAAGAATAGATTTTCTATGTAAACGAAATTATACATAGATGGCACGTGTAAGCAACAGGAATGGGAGCCGAGCTGTCGACTGGAGCTTGCCAGTGTAATTTTCAGAACTATAGACTTAGGGCCAGTTAGGCGAGGCCCTGATAGAGTCTCAGATAATTATCTGAAACCTTTTATTTAAGCTATGTAATAAGTAAAGATTAGCCCTATATGTTTCAATTACCAGCGACTTTATTTCTCAGATACTTCCACTTAAGAACTGTGAAACTAGAAGTTGCTGTTGATCTAAGCTTTAGATGTTCCCATTTATTTCTAAGGGATAATAATAATAATATACTTTGGACACTATTTACACATATTGATCTAGCCCCCAACTAGATTTTCCCTGTATCTTGGGTACTAGACAACAACACACATACTTATATAGATAAATATTATACTTAGATAGATGAACAACCTTGACTAGGGTACAAACATCCGTTCTCATCAAACAAATATTTGCCCCCACCGGGACTCGAACCCGGGACCCTTGGCTTCGTAGGCAGGGTCACTGTCGACTCGGCCATTCGGGTCGTCAAAGGATCAGGGCCTTTTATCTGCCAATGGTTAAGCTGGCCCATGCCATTCAATAGTTTCGACTTGATACCTACATAGGTTTAAAAAAACTGATTGATCAATCTCTACTCGAATGTATTAGCATGATTTTGTAATTTTCCTTTGGTTGTTGAGAAACAAGGTTTTTAATTAATAAATGTATTTATCATTCGCCGAAGATATCAGACTAAGTAGGTAGTCCCAATCCACGTGCAAGCGGCCGGGGCGCCTACGATCACATCCGTTCGACTTATTTACTTATTCGACGACTCGACGACTTAAATAATTATACCAAGTCTCGTTTGCCGACGAAATTATGGCTTGAACAAGCGCCAATGCTCTTGAGAATTAGAGAAAGAAAAAAATATAACAGTTGGAACCCGTTGAAGGAGACTGAGCACACAGCCCCGCGGCTCCGCGAGTTGATTAATTATATATTGATTTAACTTAAACAATAAAATAACCAGTACTCATTTTTTTAATATAGAAAACTGATGTCATCTCTGAGCGAATTTCCATTTAGTTGAAATTGATGCATCAGGAAGAAACCTGTCTTATCTCATAAATATATATATAGTCTCATAAAATATATATTTTCAGCGTACCTACTCTCTTTGATAAACTTTATATAGGTAACATATATTTCACCAACATTTTTCTGCCGACTAGTTAAGCCTAGAATTGGAGCTAAAGATGCATTGTGAACACATGTTCAAGTCTACCTAGGAAAACTTTTCGGAAAACTTGATACAATCATTAAATGCGACGATTCATCCGCTTATTTATGTGAACGTGTGAATACTGTACCTAAATGTGTGGTTTTTTGGAATAAAATCTCGGTAAACGGCATTTTGTGAAACTCTTTAACAGCGGGTGTTTTTAGACCCATCAGGCGATTCTGCTCGGTATCAACCTTTAAACCTCTACACTACTAAATCTACGATAATTCACCAAGTTAAAAACTTCAAGTCCTTTGTCTTCCTTCCCGGTCCTGATGTGAATGTCGTCCATACATATACACACGAAAACGATACTAAGAAACCTACTACTTAATACAATAAGAATATACGGCACATAAGTGAAAAAATTACCAGATTGCATCTCATTTCATGATAAGGACGTAAGTAAACACCACTAATAATTCACCAAGTTAAAAACTTTAGAAAAACCAAGTCAACATGACATAAACGAATATACGGTACTTAAAGACAGAATTCAACTTATGACAATGACCTTAAACACCACTGATAAGTCAGAGTAAAGCAATAATACACAATTATAATAAATGTTTCTTTCTTTCTTTCTTTCAATTGCGTTTAGCTAAATGATATCATAATTCCATCTTTTTGCTTTAGAAACCAAACTACTGGACCAATTTCTAATTTTCAAAAAATGGATCCATACCAGAAGGTCACCAGTTTAAATAAAAAATAGTGAAATCGGTTCATAAATAGTAACAGCTTTGAGTTAACAAACCCGTACCCGAAGCATCATTCGCTGCAACCTCGTCGGTACTGAGTCCAACGATTTCTTGAGGAGCGCCTCTAGCGGTTTATGGTCGCTTTCCACCTTGATATCACTCTTACCATTGGTGTACTGGTGAAACCTTTCTATACCGAAGACAATGGCGAGCAACTCCTTATCTATCTGCGCCCTTTAGCCTTCACCTACCCTGACCCACCAATTCACCCAGATATAAGTCTTGTACAATTCAGAGCCAAAACATAAGCCGTGTTACCACAAAAAATATGAAACAGCATTTAACCTCAAAATAAACGTCAACAAATCACATACATTTTTGTTTTTGAACAAGTGTTGAACAGTAGTTTATTTTTTTGTTGTGAGGCCCATTTTGTTTTGCATCCTCTATGGTTTAGGAAACGAATGCTTATAGATGGAGGAGTCGAAAACAGAAAGTTTGACTTGGAAAATTAGTTAGGAGACAAACATACTAAAAGTTTTGACCTGACCCCTCTGAGGTAAGTCCTATAGGGCACAAAAGAAGGTCGTTTTTTTGTTTTTTGCTTACAGATGTAAGCAAATCTCGAAAACCATGCGTCATAGGAAATGTCCTAGGTCTCACCTCAGAGAGGTCTGAACATTTAGTATGTTTGTCTTTTAACTATAGTCCAAACAAAGTTCGGAAATCAAACTTTCTGCTTTCGAGTTTTCCTACGACATTCCCTTTTGAGCACTCTTTTACTAAGGTATTAGGAGACTCAAAAATAGTCCAAATGAAAATATCGTAAAACCATTTATAGAAACCAAAAAAGTATGCCGAAGTATTGTTATTAGGTAAGTACTTTTATCCCATTACAAGTTAATGAAAAACTCATTATGCAAATAAAAAATCGGTCATGTGCGCGTCGGAATCGTACACGAAGGGTTCCGTACCATCGTACTAGAAAACTTAAGCTCTAAAAATAATATTATGTCCACACGTAGATTCGAACCCAGAATTTAAAGATCGCGCAACCGATAGCAAACCGATTGCGCCACCACAACCATCTGATAAAACGCGTAATCTACGATAATATTTGAATCTTGATATGGATTGTTATATCGCGGGGGACGTCTCTTGTATCGGGACGCCTTTAATTTATAAAATCTCATCTTGTTCATTATTTGTTGCTGTAGCGGCAACAGAAATACACAATCTGTGAAAATTTCAACTCTCTCTACCTATTACGGTTCATCAGATAAGCCCGCTGACGGTCGGACGGACAGACAGACGGACAGCGGAGGGTTAGAATGTAGGAAACACAAAATGATAGGAATCAAAAGGATTTATTTATTTATTTATTTATTGATCTTAAAAAATCCACAGCTAATACAATTATGTAAGGCAAGAAAAATAATCTTAACATTAGCCAATAACGGATTTACATTTTTTTGTTTAAATATTATAAGACAAACGTACTTGGCGATTATACTTATTTAAAGAAATTATAACCAAAACTAGTTATACATATATTTAACTAGTGTTGATTTAGTTTTAAAAATTTAATTTACATTATTGCAAGTTGAGATGTGGTGTGCCGGTTGTGGATACCGGTGGATGTCACACTATTCATGAAATGCATGCTTATTGGCTACTGTTTCGCTGCAAAAAGTAGTTGTGTAGTGTCGACCCTAATATTTAAGTAGGTATTCTTATCGTTTCCTATAAAACATAAATTATAATGTAGGTGTAAATGGTCATATCCTGTAAACATTGCAAGGTATACAGTGGGAACACCAAAAAGCCCTTTTTGGACATAAATAATGATATGTAAGTACTATTAAATTGTTCGCTTCTGCATGGTAACTGAATCTGCTGCGGCAAAAACTGTAATTGTCGAGGCCGGCTTTATTATTGAACCTGATGTAAGTAATATGTTATTTTAGTACGGTGATAATAATAATAATACCTTGGATACTATTTATACACATTGATCTAGCCCCAAACTAGGATTCTCTGTATCTTGGGTCCTAGACAAACGATACACATACATATATAGATAAATATAATACTTAGAAAGATAAACAACCATGAGTAGGGTACAAACATCCGTTCTCATCAAACAAATATTTGCCCCCGCCAGGACTCGAACCCGGGACCCTTGGCTTCGTAGGAAGGGTCACTGCCGACTCGGCCATTCGGGTCGTCAATTTCGGTCGGGTTATGCAAGTAGTAGCTCTCTGATCATTCAGGCTATGCAGAGGAGGATACAGCAACCTAACAAAAATTCTCTAAGTAATGTCAGCATATCCACCTTTCGCACAACCTTAAGAAGAGAAACCCTTAGCCTATTTCGGCCGTTTTTAGAATGCGATTATGACATTTTCTTAATGTACTTACATAATAAGCAATATTTTTCATTGCAGATGTTAAATAAAACCGGTCAAGTGCGAGTCTAAATCGCGCACGAAGGGTTCCGTACCACCGTACAATTGTAGGAATGGTGTGGAGTGAATAGTTTGGATTTTACATAGCAAAATGTTGTTCACAAAGTTATTGGTGCGGCTATTTTCACATTTCATGTACGTGACCAGGTGCATTCATAAGTTTGTAGTTGGTAATGAAAGAATTGTTGTATGGGAGCCCCCTTAAATATTTATTTTATTGTTTTTTATTATTTTTCGTTATAGCGGCAACAGAAATACATCTTCTGTGAAAATTTAATTTGTCTAACTACCTTTGGGTACGGAACCCTTTAATGGTGTGTTTTGAGCTGTCAGGATCGCATTCTCTCAGCGGTCAGACTTTAGTCATGTATCGGCTGAGAACCCCGACAGTGGAACATAGAATTTCACCTTAAGCTTTTAGAGGAGTACGATTAATATGTTAAAAAAGGCTCTTCACCGTTATATAGAGGTCTTCTAGTATACTTAATAAAAAACTGCTTTAATTATTCTATTTTGCGTAACTTGAGATTTACAAAAGGCCTAATACGTCGCCTTAAAGGCCAATCCTAAGGTCCTATGGAATTCTACATTAAGAACTAACTTTTGCCCGTAGCTTCGCCCACGTGTGGACAATTTATACGACTTTTAAGTAGCTGACCTGGTCAGCTGACATGAAGAAGAGTTTGAGACTCGTGATTTGAAATACGGATTAATTAATACATCGTGAGGAGCTATCCCCACGCCAGTGAGAGAAGACGTGTGTTAACAAGTGTGTTAGATCGTGACATAACAGCACGACCAACGTACGTGGGGTAGTGACGTCACAACGAGTGATACTCGTGGGAAATTATATCAGGCCTAGTTAGGTCTGCTTGTTCTCTAGTGGTAACCCAGAGGTAATGAGATTACTCAATAATTATTTCATTCTTTGATGTTTTAAAATGTGTAAATTATCTTTCTAACAGTGTAGCTGCTTGAATATAGCCGCACAGCGATAAGCAAGCCATCACAAGCGCACCGTTTATGAGTTTGTGGTTACAAGTGCTTGGAAAACCTTGACAGGCATGTAAATCAATAATCACACTGAGTTGTAAGTTAGGAGCTACCCGGTGCCGAGCGTAGTGTTGTATTATGTGAGAAATTGGACTTATTCGCGAACGATATTCAAGGATTTTTAAGATCCCGTACGCGTAGGGTGCTAAACGGCACCCTATTACTGCCTCCGCTGTCCGTCCGTCCGTCCGACTGTCTGTCTGTCCGTCAGCGGGTTCTATTTCATGAACCGTAGTAGCTAGTATACACCTAATAATATACACCTAATAATGTGTATTCTGTTACCGCCACAGCAAAAAATAATGAATAAGACGCATTTTCAAAATTAAAGGGGTTTCCATATAAGAGACCTGATTTGTTGCGTTTATTTTGGACGATAGTACGAGTCCGAATCGTTCGTCGATAACTGGTAAAATAGATTTCTGTTCCATCGGTGTCCTATCAAAAACCGCTGTTCTTTCAACGGCCGCCGCCTGCCGCCCCGCTGCCCGCTGAATTCGTGTGCAGGGTCTTAGAGTCACTCGAGGACGTCCTGCCTCGGGGCGGCGCGGGCGCACCTGGCCAGTTAGACGCGGACACGGGGTTATGGGACACGATCACACCGTTCGCCCATCTCGCGACTGTGACTTAGTTACATTACCTAAGCGAAATCAACATATTTATTTTTGGGAAAGTTCTATTTTCCCATACTCAAAAACACTCGTTTTAGATGGGAAACCCAGGTGCGATATATCAATATTTATATTAGCTAACATATAATCTTACTCTGAGCGAATAACTCATGAGGGTACATTTTCACCATTTCCGTATGCACTAACTTAAATAGCTTTGTGGCAAACTTTTCGAGAACTTCATTTATCCAACCATCCCTCCATGTTTTGTCTCACTGGGAACACGGCATTGGCAAGTCAAACAAACGCACAACCATACCATTATTTTCTCGAAGCCAACTGGAAGCCTGGATTTTCCGTGACGTCCAGTAATCTTCTTCAGTGTTGTATTGTAGGGGTGCAGTGACGATCGCAGTATGCGAAACATTTGATTTCATATATCAAAACCAAATCTCCAACACACTTCTGGTCATAACTACCCGATAGCTAAGTTACCGATAGCTCTAGTAATCTCTGTCCAGCCTCCTCGATACAGGTTATACCTAGTGGAGACCACAAGTAATCTTCAGATATCTCCTTTGTATGTTGGGAAGCACTATATCAGTAGGTACTTTGAATAATTGGTAAGTAAAGATTTTTGTATTGTATATTTTTTATATCAATTTCATTTCCCGTCCTGATAAGGCGTATTGAAGTGATTCCACAACTAAGGCTCACATCTCACACATGCTAAAATTGTCAGCGGATACTCACCGATACCCAAGCAAGGTTACAAAGTAATTACACTGCAATAAGCGCTATAACGTAAGTAGAGTTGTGAAACATCCTGCCGGGTTACAAAAGTAAGCTCTTTTGTATGGTCCAATGTGCTGACTTAGCAAGTTGTGCTGGTCCAGTTATGAGCGGTGTAATATTTTACTGAAATATAACATTTTTTTTTCACCATTAATATATAAACATTATGCAAATGAAAGTTTCTTTCGTTATTAATGAGGGTTCGCCTATGAATTTGGATTTTAGAATAAGAAACAAACAAGCAAACATAGAATTTAACCAATGTCAGAAACGTGACATGACAGCAAACAATAGAGCATTATTCCGGGACTTTAGGCTTCTTTTCTGGTTTTTAGGAACTTCAATAAACGACCAAAAAAATACTTTAGTTAAAGACTTTCTTAATGTTTGTGCCACCTTTGGCTCAGCTACCTTCACTTCTCTATACGTATAGGCGCGGCGAGTGAACAGGTGTCGCGCAGGAAGCAGGTTCTTAGCCGCATCTGGGCTATCCGCCGGATAGTAGAGTCGTCGGCGCCGGCGCAGGAAAACGGAACGTCACACATCGCCCAGTTTGTAGCCTACAAAATCCCGTGTGACCTTAGTTTTTAGAGTTGTAATTTAGGGAACTCATTTGCGTTGTATTTTAGTTAGTATCTGTCGTGAGTTATCCCGAAAATTCAATACTGTTATATTCCATATCATAATCAATCTCTGCCTTTGCCCCTGCCAGCTCATGGCCCAAGCAATGTGGCACAATGTTTTGTTTCATAATCTACCTGTCTTACTTAATCCAGCAACAGCTGTTTGGTAAACAGTCTATGTTTAGAGATCAATAACCTATTATGAATTTTAAGGAAGCGTAGTCAAGATGACATACATCATATTTCGCTTCCTTCGTGCCTTAGCAAGTTGAGGTCCTTAGAGCGCGCTTATCCCTCTCCTGGGACAAAAACCGAAGAAGTATATTGTGTACGGATAGCTGTTTTAAAGTAAGGTACTTGATATTTATTTAAGGCAACAAATATAATGATCACCAAAATATTTTTTTTATACCCAAAATGGGTAAATGGATAAAGGGGGCTTCGCTTCGCTCACTCCCTTTACCCTTCACCTAAACTATCGCAGTATTTTGCCCTGATATTTTCTGCAACTTTTGGTGATCATTTACCCATTTTGGGTAGGAAAAAAATATTTTTGTCATTACTATATTTGATGCCTTAAATAAGTATCAGGTAAGAACAACAAAAAATACTTAAAACATAAACTTAAGTACACAAAACTTAAAAAGAAGTTTGGTGATAATTTATCCAAACACAATTTGGTGGTCGTTTACTAATTCTGGCGGTCGTTCCGAATTTATTGGTAGTAAAATAGGGGCGTTTTTGGTGATCGTTTAAACATAGGCCTTTATTTAATATAACAGTTATCCTTAGAAACTAACAGGTTACCCCAAGGCCTGTATGTAAGATGATAACAGCAAACAGTAGTTGCAGCGAGTAAGGTTACTTCACACCTACCCACATGTTGTGATATGGAGCAACACATCCCACCGGCTTGCCCACAGCTTCCTCTGCTGCCTACCACATTTATGTACATATTTCCATAAAAGTAAATGCCTCACGTGACATGTGTATAGTTGGCGGCGCATCAAAATAAGTGAGAAATAGGCATTTCATTTGAGGAGTAGTTTAGTTTGCTGAATTGACAGTTCCCGATGAAAAAAAACTAAATACCTAAGCTACCTAAGCAAATATTAGATGCTATTTTTCTAAATACAGTATAAGTAATTTATTTAATTTATAGGAATTTTAAAAATTTAGAAGCGTCCGTGGCCTTGCGGTATTCAAACATCGGAAACGATCGTGCGGTTAGCAACATCGTGCTGAGACGGGTACTGGGTGGGTGTCCGTTTCTGTGTTGCAACTGTTTCGGGCGCTTCCGTCTTTCGGTTGACACGTTAAGCTGTAGGTCCCGGCTACTAACGCCACTCGGTGCTAGTAGTCGTTGAGCTGGTCAGACGCCCTAATAGGGCATCTTGAAAACATCTGACAGTCGGGTTGGCCACTAGCCCCACGCCCCTCCATCAACCCGCACTGAGCCAGCGTGGTCGGGTATGGCTCAATCTTACTTGTATCCGGGTCAAGGCCCGTGCCCCTCGGTAGGGACTTTAATGGGCTACATCATTATTATTATTTGTAGGAATTTTTATTAGCATATCTACATTTATTTAATATTTTTAGGGCATAGGAAATCTTCTTCTTTAGGTCTAGGAAATACAAATCGGTTTTTACGTTTTTGCACATATCTTCTTCATTCTTAGGTACGCTTCAGCTTTAAATTCCCAGTAAATAAATAAGTTGGCTGTACTGCCAACTGTCACCAAAAAAATGAGGAAATTCAATATCCGGTTCCCAGATTCACATTGCGATTCCCCGCTTTCAAAATGAGATAGCTCTACCAATAATCTCATCACTATCCGAAATACGTAAATAGATATACAACTATGTATGTATCTATAGGCATGATTTACACATAAAGTTTTGAATTAAATTGGATTATACCTAGGAGTATCGGCGACATATGTGAACATTTCTAAGGTGGGCTCACACTAAGCAAAACAGCGTCCGGAGTGACCTACCTACAGTCATCGCTTTTTGAATTCGTTAACGTCCGCATTTATGCAGTCACGGTATACGATGCAAGGTTATCAAGGATTACGTACCTGATCCGTGTGACGTCATAACGCCTTGTTACCAGTTCGGTAAGATCAAAATAGCATGGCAATTGCACTGACGACGTAACTTGTATAAAATTCACGTCTTTGTTCATAGACCATGTTGCAGGTGACAAGCCGACAGATGCCAGAGGCACCACCGATTTTAACTTATTATGCAAACTTTCCTAAAGGCTTGTTAGTTTAGTACTTAGTTACTCAGTGTCAACGCCTTCAAAGTTCGGTAGAGAAAGAGAATAAATGTAAACTTAAAGAGAGGGCTGTAATCGATGAAGAAATATTTCTTTCTCTCTATATATATACCGACACTCTTTTCTCATAAGACCGAGTTTGAAAGAGACAAATTTAAGTGGATTTGATAGGTTGATCGAACAGGTTTTTGGTTTATCTAATAGGGGCTCTTTTAGCGTCTTGCGGCTTTCATCGTCTTGCGTCTTTCATCTCGTACGCGGGATCGGCTCTCACTCCTCATGCGCAACACCCGCAAGTGACTTTTGTAGCGAAAAGTTGAGGGATTACGCTCAGAGTAACGATCTTCTTCTTTACTCTATGAAAACACGAGACGTTTTCGAATTTAAGGTTGTCAATGTATTGTCATATTCCTGACTATTCACCATTCATAATTCTTTATTGCACAGAACATTACAACAATACATTATACACGAAATTAAAAGGCAAAGGCGACCTTATCTCTGAACAGAGATTTCTTTCAGCAAACCTATCAGGATAGGGTACGTAAAACTGAAAAGGGTACTCTAGTGCTATTATAAAATTACCAAATACCAATAAAATATAAAAATATAACTTCTATAAAAATACATATAATAAAAGAAATAGTAGGCAAAATAAAAATAAACAAATAATAATATACAGATAAATACAATTACTTATACATACAATACCTATGACGAAAGAAAGTAAGTGTTCTTTCAAGCGATTCTTAAAGGAGAAGAGAGTGGGACTGTTCCTAATAGTGCATGGAAGTGCGTTCCACAGCCGAATGGCCCTCAGCCTGAACGTGTGTTCGAAGGCGGCGGTGTTATGCTGCGGAATACATAGAAGAGACACCGTGTGAGATCTCCGCTCCTTGTCTCTGGAGAAAATGAACTCAAAACGTTCACGAAGGTAGGAAGGATATCTGGAGTTTCTCAAGATGTTGAAGAGTAAAGCCAATATGTGGGAATCACGAAGAAGACGAATCGGGAGCCAACCCAGTTCCTTCCTGCCTTGCTTCCTCCTGACAAGCGGTTTCGCTCGCGCAAACCTGTGTAAAAATGGCCAGTCCAAGCAAACAGTAACGCCCCCTCCTCCTCCCTTGTTGATTTTGTTCTATCATGTTCACATCCCCGGGATCCTGACTATGCTGACGAGCTACGTGTTCGCGGCATCAAGAAACTGCAGCCGCAGATATATATTTATTTATTATTTGTAGGGTCTACGGGCGCTGTTTTGTTAGATCAGTGGCGACCTATAGTATAAGTTAGTTGTGATATTTTCTCCCTAACTTTTGGGTAACTTTTTAAAAATCTACCGAAGGGAATTTCGATCTGTAATGCACTATACACGATCAAATTACAAGAAAAATTATTTCATGACGTTCCGTCGACCGCCAGCAAAAATGTACGCATCAATTTATCAAGATTTTAATCTTGCTCTGAGTTGAGGTTGAAAAGTAGATAAGTGTTCTTTTCGCATTTATATCTTGGTAAGAATATAGCCTTCATATACCTACGTAGGTAGGCGCTAGGTTCTACTGACTAGGCATGTTGGCATGACTAAGGTTGGCTAATAAATAACACCTCGTTTATCTATTTTAATAAGGGAAATATTAAACTGCACATCAAAAATACTGATTTGCACAGCAAATATCGGGGCAAAATGCTGCGGTAGCTTAGGTGAAGGATAAAGGGAGGGGGCGAGTGAAGAGAAGCCCCCTTGCTCCTTCGTGTTAGGTTGAACATGTAAGAACAACAAAAAATACTTAAAACATAAACTTAAGTACACATAATAAAATAAATAAAAAGTGTTTATGTTGATCCCTTTTTGCTGTGCTAATCAGTATTTTTGATGTGCGATTAAATAGCCTTGCCTTTTAATAACACTTAGGCGGAGTCTTTTCCTATGCGGGGTGGCAAAGTGTAAAGTAGTTACCTAATTCAAAGCAGTTGTTTTGTATATTGTAACGATATTGTAAGTTCACATCACTAGACCGGCAATATTTCCATAAATTCAATCTATAATGTTTTTAATTCAGTTTCCTAACGGCTCTGAGTGATGGTGATGGATGGCCCATGTTCTGTGATGCGTAGCCATGACTTGCAATTATTCTGGTTACTGTAGCCAGAAAATAGCAGAAAAGTGAAGTTTGCCGAAAAAGTCAACTCACTGTTTACGATGCGATGACACATTGAGGCGGTACCCGGCTGTAGACGGAGGACCATGTAGGGTTGTCGGGATTATTTTGAACGGTTTTATTGTACGTTTTTGAACAAAAATTACTGTGAAAGCGAGCTGAAAAAAGGTAACCTTTTACCGCATTCTTGCACCATTTATGTATTACGATATAATACCTTTGAACGACCTCTGTGGCACAACGGTTGTGGCTTTGCCTACATTGCGTGAGGTCCCGGGATCGATCCCCGGCTGGTGGTAAAAGAATAACCCACAGGTCTTAGATGTTTATATGTGTGTGACGTCGCTGTTTCTGGTTCCCACGACACAGGGTAGTGTGAGGCCAGAAGCAATGTATGTGCCTGTATGTAAATGTATGTATGTATGTAATGTATTACACCAACCCTACCTTACACCACCGCCTGCGAACGAGAAAAATAGTCACTACTCGAAAGCCCTATCCGCGAATCCTTTACCCTTATATAGAAGAGTATAAAGTACAAATTAAACACCTACGGCCTACATGACGATGATTCCCCGGTTTCCTGCAAGACTTCCCGTCATTCGCGCGTAACTCGTAAGCGGACTACACCTGGGGACCAACGCAACGGTAGACATGACCACTCAGCGATGCGACGGCGACGACGGTCAAATTTAGTTATCTTTTATATAAGGTTTTTGTAATCCCTTTCTCTTTGGTTTGTAACTAATTGACCAGCTTGGATAAAAATGCTTTTTTTATGTCTGGATTTCTATCCGGACCGAAAATCCGCTAGAGTCGAAACAGCTTGACAGATTTTAACAAATTATGTGTCCTTGGATTTTTGGAGACCGTGAGATTGACAAAGGATATATAATGTAAGATAATAGTCATTAGGTTGGATTTTAGACCGCAAAATGTAGTTCACAGAGTTGTATGCTACTTTCATACTCCAACCAGGTGCATTCATAAGTTCGTATGTTAGAATTTCAGCTTTCCACCAACATACTCGTGATGTCTACAGCTCACAGAGCCACTAGTTTCTATGATTAGGTGTATAACCTCAATTTCTACCATTAATTACCTAAAAAAATATTCTCCAAAAGCCAAATAATGGATACCTAACGTTTACCGTCGCCGCCGCGTGATTGTCACTGAGTGGTCATTATACTAACAGAATTGGGCCCCAGATCGGATGTGTCTTGAGGATATTTGATAATACCTCCTCTCGCTTACCCTTTCCGCTTGTCGTTGAGGTAAGTACATACCGAGGAGGCTGACAAAAACAGTTCAAGTGGAAGTCGGACCGAGTCACGCGCTGGGATGTGATTGTACGACGCACATATTTATTTATCGGGAACAAATATATTTCGTGTAGATTTGTGTCGATTTGGCTTTTGCTGTAATGGCATAAATATATAAATATGGCATAAATGGCATAATGTTTACCAATATAAGTTTTGACTCCCAAACATGTTAAATGTTCACCAAATTTAGAACCTCCATGTAGTTTCACAGAACCGTTTTAGTCACTTTCTGTCCAAATACTAAAGTTAGGTTTATTTGGTTAGGTTATGTTAAGCGGAGCAAGGCGACCCAATGTAGGTTACTAGGAAATAGGGTGTAAAATTTTGGCGAACATTTATTTAATTTGGGATGAAAATCTAGTTTTTTGCATGTAGCCTTTTACTTATTTTGGTAGATTATTTATTTACAATTTTTACAGGTATAACCTAATGCGATCCTACATGATACGAACCTGATCATCTCCACAGGGCGTAGCTTCAATATAAGATTGTTATAATCAACTTTCAAAACTTTTTAAACCGCCTGAAAATGATCCAGTTGTGTCACTGTGTGGAGCACCTCTCAAGCGAGTGCCTGGGTCACGTGGTCACGGAGGGGCTCGCAGACGACTTTGATGTCAAAAGGAAGCGTAGCGCGATGGCGGTCCGATGAATTATGCTGGCCCGCAGGTTTGCGAGTTGTACATGGGCTGTCAAATTGACACTTTTCAGAGCATTATGTCAGTCCTTCAACACTAGCGGCCTAGGGGTCAGCTATACGCAGAGGGCGTACAGCGCCCTGCGCGCCCAATATAATAATGCGCTGAGGATGCTGTTGGGGCTGCCGCGACACTGTCGCGCCTCGGCTATGTTTGCCGAAGCCAGGATTGAAGATTTCTTTCCAATAATTCGAAAAAGGACTGCCTCCTTAAGAAATCGCTTTTTCATCAACTCCAACACTATTCTCGGCACACTAGCTGGGAAGGTGGACAACCCTATGTTGAGGTACTGGATGGGGGTGCACCTTCTGGGTCTGCGTGAAGTTGGTACTAAAGAACAAGCTAAACAATTGCAGAACCACAATGCCGGTCAAACATGCGGTTCCTGAACACATCAAAGAGAGCTTATGATATGTGTGTATATAGATAAACTAAACCGTCATCGTGTGGTTGAGCAGACGAGTCAGGAGAGCCGCTCCCGAAAGCTCTAATTTGGGAATGGTCAGGCGAGTGCGCAACGGCGCAACCTTGCTCTTGACCATGACCAACCGCACATCAACCTCCCCCGGGGAGTCGACCGTACGCAGATATACCGCAGCTCCGTAGCCCTTCTCCGAGGCATCGCAAAACCCATGCAGGGTGGCGGTGTATCGTTTGGTGGGGACCAACCTCCGTGGCAGTGAAATCCGATTGATGCCAGGGAGGGTCGAAAAGAACGAGTCCCACTCTGAGCTCAATGACCCGCCGATCGGGTCGTCCCATTTCAGCTCAGCAGACCACAATTGCTGCATAAAACACTTGAGCTGAAATGTTACCGGGGTGATCCACCCGTTTGGATCAAATGTCCTAGCCACCGTTGAAAGGACGTTCCGTTTCCTCCAGACCTTCGGGGAGTCCAACTCGACCCGATACGAAAACATGTCTGACACCGGCTTGTACTGGACGCCTAATACCGACAACATATTTGGATTTTCCAAATTTTCAAAAATGTGGGGATCCTGCTGGTAGTCATCCGGAAGACCAGACAGTAACTCTGGAGAGTTCGACATCCATTTCCGGAGCTCGTAACCTCCACCCCGTAAGAGCTCAACTAGCTCGTCCCGTAGTTTTAATGCCCTCCATTATGCAGCAGTCACATAAACTACTATTAAGTGATTGCTAATCTATAATTCATTTCTTTTTAATGTCAGGTCTATTTTAGAATATGGATAATTATGTATAAGCCAACGTGAACATTTTGTCTTAAATGATTATTTTTGAATAGAATTTGAATTACAAAACTGTTCAGTTCCATATCTCCATATGATACTTTTTGAACTGGACGGCCGTATGATCATTAAAATGTGTTTTTTTAATAATTTCACAAGAACGTTGTATTGTTTACAAATAACTGCTGTCGTGCAATCATTTCGTGTGTTCGTGGATAAACTGCTTCATCTTCTCATCGCACTGTCTATCATAATAACAACATAATTATGTGCTCGAATACTATTCGTAAAATGTTCTTCGAACGAAACCACAGGAAGTGTTTCTTGCGACGCAATTGCAGTCGGTGCTTCCACCGCACTTAGTGGTTTTGCCTTCGAGATAATGTTTATTTGAGCGAACACCCAATTTTACATTTACCTAAGCTTAGGTATATGCAACGGGCTCTGTATCTAGGCTTGCTTATTTTGCTGTACAGAAGTATATAGAGCGAGAAATAGTATACATAAATATCGACTAGATATCATCATTAGTGATCATGATGGGAGAAGAAATTAGTGGTGGATCTTCAATGTCCGAGAGTCTAATAGAAATGAATGGGAGTGGCTAACGTAGAACGCGTAGCGAAGTATAGAGTGCTGGCAATAGTGTAGACTCTACAGTCTACAGGTCCAAGAAGAACCACTCCCATCTGGACATAATACGCTAGACCTTGGAATGTCAGCATAGTTTGATATCCTCATTGTATCTTTCACAATCCGTGACCCAATGAACCGGATGCGCTGTCGTGACCAGAAGCGTCCTTTTCATCACAAAATGGCCGCGACGAATCGCCAAAAGGAGCGACAAAAACTTGAGGAATTTTTCTAAACGATTGCCCACAGATTATTTGTTATATTCCTCGATCTTGTTCACGAAAACATTTTTTTGTATCTTCTTTAGTGTAATTTTTTAGGCTGCTCCGTCTGGCTTGGGTGCTGATCAGTAATTTCGATGAGAGAAAAAGGGAAACGGTTGTCGTGAAAATGTGGTAAAAATGTTATTTAATAGATGTTGTTTATTTATCAGAGCAAATTCTCTTATTCTTTTAGAGGCATTTATAGAAAATCACTTGTACTGCAAAGCTGATATTTGCCGGAATAATTTGTTCAGGTACATAGTTTGTTTTCCGGATTTAGGATTGTAAATGTGAGCAAAGCACAAAGCAAATACACCTTCCTCCATGTTAATATTCGAGTAGGTTTAACGGATTGACCAAACAATTCGATTATTGTTTGTGAAGTCCGGTTCATTAGTGAAATAGGACCCATTAAAATACTCTGTAACCCAGGATCGTTGATTTAACCATGCGACAATATCTATCAAAACAATAAGATAATAGACTAGTCAACGAACGAAAGATTCTATAGATTGAAAGTCGAAAGCAGAAAGTTTGACTTCGTACGTTTGTTTGGACTAGTTAGGAGACAAACATACTTAAAGTCCTGACCCCTCTGAGGTGATCCCTATGAGGAGCAATAGTTGCCTAGGATATGAGCTTCTGTTCCCTTAAAACGCGTATAAGCTGCGCCACGGACACCTAATAATTTAATATAATGTTCTTGTCCTCAGGCAAGCTTTACGCGGAGCTGGGCCGACGGCACGGGCGCGTCCTCGGCAGCGACTTGCAGGGCGGATCGTCGTCCTTCCGGGTGCGCGCTGTCATGCCGGTGGCGGAGAGCTTCAAGTTCGCCCGGGACCTGCGCACGCACACCTCGGGGCTGGCCGCGCCGCAACTGCTGTTTAGTCACTGGGAGGTGAGTACTGTAATCCAATTAAATTACTACATACAAATTTAATTCCTTGCTAACTGTACCCAACTACATAGTAAGTGAACTTTTTGAATCCCAGAGACATTTGGGACACGGACATTTCGGTCCTCAATTGACTTGAACAAAGTTGTCTTATTCTCCATAACAGCGTATATTAAGTAATTTCGGGTTAGCATGGCGATAGCGGGCATTGACGCCTGTCTACCACGGTATGCTCGTGATCGGTTTATCGAACTAACTGTTACGTGAAACGTTCGAAATTACTGTCGTTTAGCTTATCATGGTAGCGGTCGCCGATCGTTACCATGGCTACCGACCGTTATATATATATATAATATAATAATATACCTTGGACACTATTTACACATATTGATCTAGCCCCAAACTAGGATTCCCTGTATCTTGGGTACTAGACAACGATACACATACTTATATAGATTAATATTATACTTAGATAGATAAATAATCATGACTAGGGTACAAACATACGTTCTAATCAAACAAATATTTGCCCCCACCGGGACTCGAACCCGGGACCCTTGGCTTTGTTGGCAGGGTCACTACCGACACGGCCATTCGGGTCGTTACTATGTATAATTAGGTTCAATAATGATTACCAGTCTGGTCAATGACCACTATAGCAATGCTAAACCGTATGCACTATAGCTTACCTACATCAGCTGCAGACTGCTTCGTCTACGATGGATTTCGTAAGGGAGTGAATAGATACTAAACTTAAGCCCGGACAACACTCCATGGCTTGCATTCACTTTCTTTCGCGCGGGAACTGGCAGCGTGATGGCAGGCACATGTCCTGGGCGGTTTGTTTACTTAGTTTAGTTTTTGACATTTTAATTCACGACTTTATTTGTTTACTTCTTGAAGAGTCATGCGGATCTTTGGCATTGTTTTTATTTTAATTATGTTTGTGTCTGAGCTCTGTGGTCTAATGGGTTTCACGTTCTCACACCGGAGATGCAGGTACGATTCCTGACCAAGTACCAATGAGATTATTAATTTATCTTAAGTACATTATACGGACGTTCTAACGTTGATGGAAAACATCGTGAAGAAACCTTCATTACTCCATAGCTGCTGCGATTAGCTAGCCCCCTGTCACGCAAAATTGAGTATTGAATAACTGGCTCATAGTGTGCCTCTGCCACCCCGTACGGGAAAATGCGTGACGCTATGATGATGATTTAGTGTCTGAACAAATAATCAAATTGTAACTGACAACGCCAGTGTGACAAGAGGTACCTTAATTGAGCAGCGGTTACACTTGCAGGCCACTGCACTCCTGCTCCTCCAGCTGTAGATATTGTCATTGTACTACACAACCCGCCTTATTTGTTCTAAAGCCACGATTATTCTCATTCCAGGTGATAGACATCGACCCGTTCTGGCGCCCGCGCACCGAAGAAGAGCTACTCCAATGGGGCGAGAAGTGGGACGGTGTGAACCGGGCCAAACACTACGTGGAGTCGGTTCGAGCGCGGAAGGGGTTGTCCACGGACCGGCAACTCGTCCAGCATGCGGAGAAACAGCGGACACTGTCGAAGAAGAAGTAAACCGCTGGCTGTCCACGCACGATGTGGATCCGCTGCCCAAGATTTAGTACTCCGCTGTCTATAGACTTTGGTCATATTCCTCTATCATCAATTCATCAGATAGTAGTTAGCAATGAGACAAGTAATTTTATTATACGGGCGTTCTAACGGAGACGGAAAACAACGATCTCGATCCACGGAACCTTCAATCTCGATAGCTGCGGCGATGGGCTAGCCCCCTGTCTCGCAAAATGGAGTATTAAATAACTGGCTAAAGTGGGCACAATTATGCCTCTGCCAACGCTGTGTTATATCATTTCGTGGTACAACCTTCTTTACATTATTTCGAGATTGTGAATGAACTAGTATCTCACAGACTTCTTTCTGTGCTTTGTTTAATGAAACCTTATTAAATATACAATAAAAAAAAACTTTTGTCATGTACACCCGGATACCTTTATATCCGGATCGAAATAGCTCGTCCTATTTCGATCCGGATGGGTGCATAATTTAAAAAAAATGAAAAAAAGGCCATCTGCGAAGAGTCATAGAACAGACATGGTCTGTGGGGCATTGCTTGATCCCTGTAGGGTTTATAGAGCTGCAGTTGGGCTTATTGTATAAGTTTTTTTTTTGTCGAAAAATGCCCAATTTATTACTTTTGGAGCACAAAGTGCCAAAATTTCTCGTGGTGCACAGCGAGCATAAGTCTTTTGAACTTGGAAATGAGATGTTACAAATCCCATACTAGAATCCCAGACCCGGCGCAGACGAAAGGTATCTCAAAATAAAGAATTTAATTAGTACAGTAAGTCTAATGAAGTCGGTTAAAAAGGGTTAAATTCCATGTCTGATATATTCTTTTTCATTTTGAACTCTTGCAAGCGTTCATACAAACTAAGGACTTAAAGTGAATAAAATCTTAATGGCTAGTATTTAATCGCACATCAAAATACTGATTTGCACAGCAAAAATGGATCAACAAAAACACTTTTTATGTTGTAAATATTTAATGAGTACTTTAGTTTATGTTTTAAGTATTTTGTTGTTCTTACATGTTGAACCTAACACGAAGGATAAGGATTACCCTTCAACTAAGCTACCGCAGTATTTTTCCCTTATATTTGCTGTGCAAATCAGTATTTTTGATGTGCAGTTTAATATTTTCCAATTTTCCAAATAATTATTGTCACTATTTGATACTGTTATTATTATTTCATTTATTATAAACATTAATGCTTGTGACACCACAGTAAAAACAAATCCACACAAACAGGCAATAAATATAAGAACAAAGAATCAAAGTTTAACGGGTATAAAAGAGATGTTACAAAGAACACACAAAATACTGGCGACCCTTGCGAATCCCGTCAAGAACATTGGAACAGGTCCACCACGCCAATTATTTAGCCATGGAATTTGACACAAAGTCAAAGCAAATTTATTTATTTTTAACATCTCCTTTGGATCCCATACAACATACCAATAAATCAGAACTACAATTTGCTTTGCGATTTTAGCCTTTTTAGTGTCGATTTCTACTAGGCTAGGTGGTGATTGGCTTCAACGAAAATATGTACGTTGAAATAGCGGGTTTTCTGGCAGCTAATAAATAAATAAAAGTTTGGAAATCGTGACAGATGGCATTAATTCGCCATGGTTATCATTTCCGGGTCTAAGATAAATTAATAACCAAAGATATGCTCACACTTGGTTGCAGTAGCAATGGCCAATCAATTCAGGCTTTCCTTGTTCAACTGAACCCATAAGTAATCTTCGACGGTCATCACTAGGCACAACGTGAGTACCAGTTTTTAATAGAATTTGAACGACGACGCAAGGGTGATATTATTTTCCCCATGATTTTCGTTGATTTCGCACAGGATTTCGGTTTGAAAATCAACGTCAGCCATGGGAAGAAGTGACAAAGGTCCGAGAGAATAGCCAGGGGTCACTGAAATCGCGAAGATAAAGTTGATTTAAAATTAAACATCAAAATTGCGTTTTGTTTGTTATTGACAAGTGACAACTCTTGTTCTTCGGTGACGTCGCAGACCAGTTTTCCATATCTCAATAACCATCGAAATAGCATTTCCTGGCAAGGTATACATACATATTGCACTGGCAACCGGCGTGGAAAAAAACATGTTTCGCCAACGTCATCTTATGACAAATATGGGATACATACTTTATTTTCTTTTTTATGAGCTGTCAGAAAATTGGCCATTGACTATCTTTTGTATTTGACAATAAAGGCTTTATACCCCCTAGCATCCTATTCAGGAGTGTCTACTTTTCTGTTAACAAAAGTGAAAATCATTTCTCGTCTAAAATACCCACCGCACATTTTTAACTGAAGAAAGAGGAATCTGACCAATCTAGATAAAAACTGTTACATCTTTGTACTATGTTAGAAAAACAACGCGAGATTATTATGCCAGATTTACCTACATAGTTGGGTTCTATTCGCGTTTTTTTGTCGGCAAAATGTATGTTATGTGTCTACCTATGCGTACCTGTCTGTGTACGCTAGTAATAAAATGTTCTGTTTTAGAAATATAATAAATATTATTTTACTATGAAAACATGTGTTTATCTTTTTAATTTACGAAGACCTAATCAAGGACGCTTATTTGCATATTAAACAAAAACCGGCCAAGTGCGAGTTGGAATCGCGCACGAAGGGTTCTATACCACCGCACAATGGTAAGGATGGTGTTGAGTGAATATTTTGGATTTTACATACCAAAATATTGTTTACAAAGTTATTTGTGCGGTTACTTTCAAACTCCATGTACGTAACCAGGTGCATTCATAAGTTTGTATGTGGCAATAAAAGAATTGTTGTATGGGAGGTTTAAGGGGTTAAATATTAATTTCATTTTAATTTAATTATTTGTTGTAATATAAATAATATAATCTATGTATTGTGAACATTTTAAGCCTCTACCTGCTACCAT
Source organism: Argyresthia goedartella (assembly GCA_949825045.1). NCBI lineage: Eukaryota > Metazoa > Arthropoda > Insecta > Lepidoptera > Argyresthiidae > Argyresthia > Argyresthia goedartella. The sequence goes on from OX463823.1 coordinate 17,438,693, forward strand.
TATCTATATTGATCAAAAATTAGCAAAAAAAACACGTTTTTTGTTTATTGTAGTATTTGTTGTTGTAGCAGCAACAGAAATACATCATCTGTGAAAAATTCAACTGTCTAGCTACCACGGTTCATGAGATACAGCCTGGTGACAGACAGACAGACGGACGGACAGCGAAGTCTCAGTAATAGGGTGCCGTTTGGCACCCTTCGGGTACGGAACCCTATAAAAAATACTTAGGTAGGTGCTTAAACACAATTCAGAGAGTTTACAAAAGAAAAGACAGGAGTTACCAAGACAACAATAAAATATAGTTTATAAATCATCTATATTATTTATTTACATAAATAACAAATCACAATTCCAAATAAACATAGAAATCAATATTTAATCATAATGAATACTTAACAATTCCTACATCATTGTAACGATAAATCAATTTAAAATTAACTGTCACCTTCTAAATTAAGGACATTGCACTGTTCTATTGTGTTCTGTTAACATTAAAGACATTGCACTGTGCTGTTCTGTTCTGTTCTGTTAACATTTTAGTGCGAGAGGAAAATTAAACGACAACAAATGAGAAAGGATAAATCTCAACTCGTCCTCAAAATGATGACTCGGAACACGAATATGAGTTATTGTTATCACGGCCTCTATCTACAGAGGACATGCATTAAAATCAAAAGCAGGTGGACGTAAAAATCACTATGACAATTTTGGCTACAGATGAAGCATTGAAGGATTTTTTGGTTACGCAGTATTCTTATGTGGGGCCAGAGGTATGTAAATGTTTACTAGATTAAAGACATCACTTACGTGTCTTCTACAGTTTCTACTATTTTCTATCTCGCACTAAAACCGTTTTTTTTTATAATTTAAACAATAACTAACATTATACAGGTATTAACGATTTATTTATTTACATAATGATCCTACCTACAACTAACTACTGTACAAACTTCACAAATATTTCTACCTACGATTTGATTTCTCATCTACTCTAGTCTTGTCTTTGGCAATTTTTCACAACTGAATAAAATAAAATAAAACATACAAACAAATACATGTGTTACACACAGCCTTATAAAATAATATGATAACATGCCTTGGTACATTGTCCTCACAGAAAAATAAATAAAACTACCAAAAATATAATAACATAAATAAAATATATCGCGACATAAATAATTACTTTGGCACGGGTAATAAATGGTAGCTAGCTCAAAAACTATTTTTGGCGATGATTTCATTAAAAGTTTTATCAAAATTCATAAAAATTACCAGAATAAAAAAGGAGAATTAAATTCCGATAATTATCACCTTTATAAAGTCTGGCAATCGAAAGAAGAGACTGGAAACGCGCGCCAAAATTCAAAAAATCTCGGCTTGGCAAGCCATAATTTACGATCTGACTTAAGATGAACGCACACATAACTGCGATTCGAGCGATTCGACGAAAGCAGGTGTGCCAGGTTTCATAGGATTTCATACCAAGAATTCTAATATTTGATTCGATCTTTCGGCTTGTTCGATGCGTTCGACTCGGATGAGTGTGAGTTCACCGTTATTGGATTTTGATAGTTCTGCTAAAATTGTGTTGCCATATAAAAAGTTTGTAAATAATTCCAGTCTACTCTCCTCAGCCAAACTCTACATAGGTATATGCATGATACAAGTATAGAGGTATAGCACAAAAGCTCAAGGACAAATTCACGGTACGTCATATGTTTACTTGTACTGTGAATCACAGCCTACTGACAACATAGGCGTGATGACGTATCTTGGATTTGTTGAGCTTCTTTGCTATGCCTGTACGCTTCTACTATGTATATGTATATGTACATACAAACGTCCACAGATTTCCAATGAAATAACCAAAGTATACTAACATCAGATATCAACATAAAAAGTAAGTACATACAATCTCACCACGTAACTAAAATCAATTGCCTTGAGCTTGGTTGGAGACTAGATCAAAAACTTATTATTATAAATTACGATTGTGTCTAAATACGTCAGCATGGTACTTATAATCAATAGAGTACTGCTTCTATTGCAGTATAAAATCGAAATAGATATGAAATAGTTATCATGATTTGGATTATGTCTTGGCAAGAAATGTTACTATCGCAAATGGCAAATCAGTACTATCCTATAATGCAGGTATTTCGTTTAAAATGTTCCAGAATTCAGCGCCGTAACTGTGACAAAATGAGCGTTTTTTCTCAATTTTCCCTTTGACAAAATGACTAATGACAGTCCCGATGATCTACAAAGGGTTCACCCTTTTTAGATCATCGGGACTGTCATTAGTTATTTTGTAGGAATGGGAGGTTATTCGTACATACTCGCTACCTGACCCCTCCCACAGACAAACGAGTGACCGTCGGCCTACACAATAACTTATATTTGCACTAATTTGTCACCAAGTGTCAAATACCAAAGGAATGTTATTTATTTACTCTTTCCATACTACTCTATACTCCAGCACCAATGCCTAATTACACCACCGAATTACACTTATCCATATTATTCTACGCCACTTTTAATCACACCGATAGAGGGTACACTTAAATATAGTACCTAAAGATTATTGTGTTTGACACATTCATTAAGACGTTAGTTTACCTTCAAGGCTTAACCGGTTTGAACAAAATAACTCCTTTTATTTCACTTCTACTCTTAACTCAACCAATATGCGATTGGTTAGTTAAGAAATACCATGAAAAATGTTTTTCACTTCTCATGCTCGAAAAAGTACTACTTTATGCAGGATCCAGGCGACATAAAGTTGAATTTTATGCTCTTGTGCATAAAAGTAGCTTTTTAAATGTGTCTACACTAAGGCAGTGACCATTTAGCCCATACAGCCAAAAACAATTAATTGTACATGGATAAAACTTGCTAATTTATAATATTTCCATCCCTATTTGCATTTTTGATTTATAATAAGATAATACGAAAAAGAAACTAAATATCAAAACGTGTTTACCACAAAAAAAAACATTATTCCAAAATAATTTAAGAATAGGCTGTATATTTTTTTTCTTTGCCCGAAAATTATGCAGGAAAATTAAAAAAAGTAAAGTAGCGGGAAAGAAGCCGTGAACTTTTCGTATTGAATTTTCTCAAATTATTGTTGAATTGGCTATTGCTGTTTTATTTTCTCGCAATCGAAGTGAAAAGCAGAGTTTATAACTCGTCCACAAAACCATTTTTATCCTCGACATTACTATCAGCCCTCGCCTTCGGCTCGGGCTGCTAAAAGTCTCGGATAAAAATGGTTCGTTTTGTGCACTTGTTGTAAAATCTACTATTTCAACACACTTGCTTGTAAATTGACTCTATGGCAACAGTTCGCACTTCGTTATTACGCACTATTGTTTTTTACATTACATTACCGCACTATAGTGTGGTTTTTTTTCAATGTTTTCATTTCAAACAAGGAATTATTTTGTTAATAAATTAACTATTTTAGGTTAAGTACCCATATTATGATAAATCACGCAATATAAACTCAGCTCATGACCAACGGCACGATACGTAGGGTCGAGGTTGATGGGCAGGAAACACAGTCAAAATTTACGTATTTAAATTGTTTATAGGCTGTTGAGCGGTTTTGCTACTGGCTTTATCTACCAAAAACAAACAAACTCGTACCAAACAAAACCAGCGCGCCATTTTCCATGAAAATTTGTTTACGTTTTCGTTGTGTTGTTATTAACAGTCATATTTTTCCTCGCAAGTATGTTGAAAAACGTCTTTTTTAACTCCTGTGCATTGATTATACACACTCGGCTATCTTACCGCATCGGAACAACTTCGTGAGCAAGGACCGACTTAGCACACTTGCAACATATTGTACTATGCAGATGCAACAAACGTATGAAATATCTACATATTTAACAGTACTAAAAGTTAACCTCTGTCCATCAGACAACACGTAGTAACAGGATTTTAAGCATCTGAAACCATTCCTTAGGGTCAAATTGAATACCAACAAGATTATTCATAACTTCGGTAAATGCATGATAATATTAAAAATTGATAAACTGCAAAATGCGGTCACTGGAGTTGCAGAAACGATATATATATATGAATGTAGTTGTCTACTCAAAACACTTATTGAGCGTTTAACTTACTTTAGTAGAACAATGTTCAAGTGGTATCGATGCCAATACAAGGGATTGTATTGCAAAAGTTTTCTTTTAAGAATTTCATAAATTTTTCGTTGATCGGAACCATTGTTTTAAAACACAGACACCTGTGTTTGTTACATCTGTATCTTGTGTCTCAATATGTCAAGAAACTTTCTGTCAGAAAACTTGGCAAGGAAGGGCGCTTCTAAGAAATAACTGCGATATCACTAAAGATCGACAAGGACATCTTGGCATGCGGTGATATCACTAAAGATCGACAAGGACATCTTGGCATGCGGTGATATCACTAAAGATCGACAAGGACATCTTGGCATGCGGTGATATCACTAAAGATCGACAAGGACATCTTGGCATGCGGTGATATCACTAAAGATCGACAAGGACATCTTGGCATGCGGTGATATCACTAAAGATCGACAAGGACATCTTGGCATGCGGTGATTTTTTATCAACAATGGGGAAGCAAACCGTCTAATTAGTTCCTCGTAGAGGGCGCTAAAAGTTTGTAGATAACAAACACAGAGTAGATAAGCAAAGAGTTTCCATTCATTCACAAATAAATCACAGAGTAAAGCAAATGTAAGCAAGGAGTTTTGTTATTCAGATAAATGAATTGTCAATATCCAGATATCCGTAGGACCTCACATGAATCCGTAGGTCCTCTTTGTTGCTGTTGACAAGTTACAACACCGCAGATGAATAAAACTCTTTGTGTTACAAATATACAGTACCCTCTACCAAAAAGTTTTGCGAAATATACCATAATGGCACAGTTATGTGTTATGTCCCCGCAAAGACATTGTCAAATCGCAATTTAGTGAAAAAACAGCCTTGTCGATCCTCTATTATATTATTTAATGAGACAAACAGACTGACACCTGCTTTATCATACATATGTGTGGTCTGAATGTGTGTCAGAACTAGCAGTTCTGCTAGCAGCACGTGGTTGCTCTACTAATTAATATCATTAACGTGCTAAAACTTCTGACAACGCCACACGGACCACAAGACCTGTCTAAGTTAAGTCGTCGTACTACTCGCATTATCTCAAGGCCCAGTTGTACAACATCTTAGCCGGTGTTCACATAACCAAGTGTTGTAAGCGCTAACTGAGCGTGGTGTCGTTGGGCGGCACCTCTATATGGATGGAGCCGGCGCCGGCTTGAGCCATATCGGTTAGTATTACCCCCGATAATGCTTCCAATGACTGCCGCACCTGAAATTGATGTAAACGTGGTTTAAAAATGGAACTCTCATCACAAACTACTTATCTACACTATATTTAAAACAATTTACCATGGTGGGTAGTGTGGTGATGTGATAAAACAAGGATTAATCAATTTGTACGCCTGAGCGTAATGTGAAAGAATGTAATAATGGAATGGAATAAATGATTCCATACAAAAAAATATTGAAAAAATCGCTGTTTTAATATTGCAAATTGGGTAAAGTTTTCTCATCCTGTGACTTGATGGGCTCACCTCACTGCATCAAAATCAACAGTTTTTTTTTAACTTTAAGCTATTCCAAATAATAATTTATGTAAAACGACAGTGAATGTTTTACAAAATAATTTTGTTTTTTCGTATTTAATAAATATATGACAAAGGACCATGCGTATGCGTCAGTTCGGGCCCACTTTCCAACATTGGCCATCGTTAATTAAACTCATGTCATATGAAAGCGCTTAGGGTGTACTTCGTTTCATGTTATGGCAGCTAGGATCAAATCCAGCGCGAGAATGGTGTTTTTGTACGTTTTAATAAAAAAAAAACAATGGACTATGTTGGAAAAGTGAATATTTTTGTTTATATTTATGAAAAATTACCAAAATACCAGGTTCGCGCTGGATTTGAACTATCTGCGGTAATATGAAACGAAGTACACCCCAAGAGCTTTCATATAACAAGATTACTTTTGTAGATTTTTGGCAAAAGTGGGCTCAGAGTTACAAAACATGTGGGGAAAAAAACTAAATTGCTCGAATACATTACTTTTCGGAAACTTTTTTTTTTTATCTGCTGGAGTGGACCCTTCTGGGCTCTACTGTAACCCATCACAATAGAAGTAACGAATAACCAAACACCTGTGTAGCGTAGGTATCTATATCTGGTGCCGCAGACAACATGCAACGATAACTTCACTATTTGCGTGAACGCTCTGGCGTGTGAAACGCTTTTTCCCCGGCGTCATTTGCTACCGGCTAACAAAATTTGCAATATGTCTATGGTTTCGTTCTTCGAGCGAGCAGGGCGGCTGGAGCGCTTTGGGTGTACATTCCACGCTACAGATCGATAATATATACCAGAGCTACAAACTGTACAGTCATTTAGTATGAGTACCTTAGTGAGGAGCAGAAGGTTGGTGGTCAAGAAGGCTTGCAGCTCCGACGCGGCTCGGCCGTGTAGTCGCGCTCGCCAGCGAACCAGCTCAGAGTAGAGCTCCGAGCCGGACAGGCGGGCCAGCTCCTCCTGGGACAGCAAACATTATACATATTTACTTGTTTTTGTTCTCATTATAATAAGGCTCGTTGTACATTTCAATAAGTACAGTAGCGAGTCAACTTGCGTCATCGGCGAGTTAACTTGTTACTAAGTAAAGTAGTAAGTTGTTGATTAAGTTGGCTTAGTTAGATTGTGATCCTATTTTCGGCCAGTAGCACACCAGTTTCGGAGCAACTTAACGCCGGCATGTAGACGGGCGAATTTAGGACAGTCTTGACTCGGTCAGCAGCGTACTTAGCGCAAATTAGACTGCACGACACAATATGAGCACACATCGCCGGAATTCGATTCGTCGATCGATAGGTAGAAAAGGGACAGCGCTATGCGTCAATTTCCATTGTCTTGGTTCACCCAAGAAAACCAAAGGGACAGGGAAAGAGAGATTGACGGATAAATAACGCTGTCTCTTACTTAAACTACATACTAAAATCAGCAGTTTCTTTACACGAGTGAATTCAGAAATTAAATATGGACTGTTTAAGCAACCTTGCAAAGTGTGTCTTTATTTAAAGTTTATATTTATAAACACATTATTCTACCTATTTGCACGGTTAGGGTACCTCTCCAGCGTAGTGACATTTTGCAGTCGATAATTACGCGTGATTTTGCTGTCTGAATAGAAACGCCACTGAAATGTTAAATATATGGAAAAATGACATTCGGCCGCTTACTGAGTGAGCAATGAGAACTTAGCCTAACATACTCGTACAAACACAATTACACGGGTGACAGAGACCTAGATTAGCGACGCATGGCTGGCCGAGTTTTAACCTATCATCTACACGCAATAATGCGTACTAGCGATAGATGGTAACTATTGTTCTCCTAATTTTTTAATACTCACATCGGTCCTGACGGATCTGTCATACAGCTACCCCGCCACTAGCGCCTCCCGTGGAAGGCTTTGTAGTAACGCGCCCGAGACACGGAAGGCCTGTTAGTAGAGCAGCCTGCTCCTACGTCCACTCGTAATAATGCGAGCTACCCACAGATGGCGTAACTATTCTATTATCTAACTTGTGACAATATATCGTATAATATATATATATATATAGTATACTCACATCAGCCCTCGTGGATGTGGCGTACAGCTTCCCCGCCAGCACTATCGCCAGCGCAGTGAGCAGAGCCGCCGCCAGCAGCAGCGCCGCCCGCGGCAGGCCGAGCTGCGCGCGCGCCGGCGCGAGGCACGGCGCGCCTGTCAGTAGCGCGGGCTGGATCACTGCTGCTGCTGCGCCCGCTTCAACAACCAGATAGAAACTTTAGTATGTAGCCCGGCTGTACGTCGGACTTCCAGAAGACGTCATACAATTTAAAAGTCTAAAATTTGGTCGAACTACTGAACCGATTGTGATAAAACATACCTTAGGATCATCGCAGTAAAGCCTGCTATCATTAAAAAAAAACGCATTGGTATCCGTCCACCCGTTTGAGCGCTACACACAGACAAACGCTTCAACTTATAGTATCCCCTATTTTTCGTCTTCGGGGCTCAAAAAACAGTATTCTTGTTTGTTGTTATACCTAGTGGCAAATCTGGAGTTTCTGAATAATTGTAGGGTCTTAGTAATATCGTTCTGTCAGCACCCTTTGGGCATACACCCCTTAAAAATCAACATTTTACTTTGCTAGGTCATCAATCCGAGGCGGAGATGGCGTGACGACCTGGATAATTTTCTGCCAGTTTAGACGGACGTAGCCCAGGATAGGGTATTGTGATGGTTGCTGCATCGGGAGTCCTTTGCTCAGCAGTGGTACACGGACATATAATGGCTATAAAATCGGTCAAGTGCGGGTCGGACATACACGGGTCAGGCTCAAATTCTTGTCATCAATTTGTTGTTTTTTTTGTCCCATTTCGGCTCACCGGAAACATTAATCGATTTTGTTATAAAAATTACACATAGTGCTATATGTTTAATTTTTACTATAGTCTTGAAGATACAAAGAAGTCATTTTAATTATTAGGATTACCTTCTTTAAAACAGTTTTATTTATTAAAATAATTATAAATGTGTGCTAAAAATGTTTCCGTTGTGCGACTCCGGTGTGCGACACCATAGATGCAGTATTTCAATAGGTAACGAAAAGTATTTTGATTTATCTATTGTGGCAACACTCGCTTTACTCGAAACCAACTTCAGGTTATTGCCGCCATGTTTTTTAACTGCCTAGTTGAGATAAAAAGTTTCGTGTCACATCGTGTCGTTATAAATTCGTGTGTTTACCTGGATATTTCAACTGTTTCTTGACCATCTAAGTAAGTTTTGACATATAAATCTAAAAGCTTATTAATTCCAGTATTGAAATATACTAGCATGCTTCTATTTACCAGTTTTATTTACGAATTGTAAATGTTTTTAGGTTAGTTCATCGAGATTTTCACTCCGTTGTGCGACGAATGACACGAAATTGTGCGACGTGTCACAACGGAAAATAGTAAAGGTATGTACACATCCCATTCTTCATGAATTCAGGTACCTACCTGCATACTTATGAATACGTGTAAATGATGTTACAAAAAGACCCGTAAATAATCTCAAACCACAGATTATACCCATGACTCGTAAAAATTTCAACTAAAAACAAATATATTTCTTCCCATTCAACATTTTTGTATTTTTGTTATTTTTAGGTGTACTTTAAACTTTTCAATAATATTACCTATTAATGAAAGCGAGAGTTTGTGTCTGTGATGTATTTTTATTTTTGATTGTATTTACAGAAAAGGCCTTTGACTGCAGCGGAACGGTGTCGGAAGTACCGTGAAAACCGTTTTTAAAAACCATTAAGAAACCTGAACTGAAATTTAAAATACCAAAAAGAAAAGATATTGATGTCGTTACTAAGATTTCGATTCTCAAGAAAATACATGTCTGTCAACATTTACAATCCAAAGAATATTACTTGAAAGATGCTTCTGACCAAATTTATTTTTAGTTTTGTAGATTAAATATAATAAAATATAATTATAATATTTACCTAACGTTTTTTATTTTGTGTATTTGACGTCATTTATCACCAGGTAGTGGGGGGGTCAAAAGTTACTAAAAACCTCACTTACCTACCATTCTTTGAGTGTGTAGGTGTAGTAGGTGATCTTTATTATTCATGTGTCCATAGCTTTATAAATTCCACTGTGCTACATTTTTTCCAGTGTAACACTTTCCGTTGTAATTTCCGTTGTGATACGATGCTAAGAATTTGAGCCTGTCCCACACACAGGGTTCCGTACCATCATAGAAGAAAACTTAGGGAATACAAAAAAAATATGTCCGAACTTGGTTTCGATACCAATAATCCTACAGATTGCGGATCAGACGTCAAACCAATTGCGCCAACGTCGACGATAAAAAAGGTCATCAATACAAAAAGTATTAGGTTCTGTGTCCATCAGTGGGAACATAAATGATAATAATATTATTATAATTTATGTAATAATAAAAAAATGAAGGTGAACTCACGTCCCGCTATAAGAGCTTCGTTGTCCCGCCTGGGGGGCGCCCGGAGCCCGTCCGTCTGGTCGCCGCCGCCGGCCGAGCTGGTCTCGTCCTCCACAGAGTACTCGGACGCGTCTAGCTCGGCCTCCGACATTCGTAGCTCCTGCAAGTGGGAACGACTGGTTGTTAGACGAGAAGGGTTTGTTAGAAGCATCCTACGCAGTAACGTAAACGGTAATAGCGTATGTGTGCAGCGAGAGATTCGAATTGGAGACTGTGTAATATACCAAAAATTTAATTTAAATACAAACTAAGAGTATTTACAAACACTTACTAATATTCCTAAACATAAATCGCAAAGATTAGGCGGAACTAGAGCAGACGGTCCTAGGTCGGAACTAATGGATATGCCACCGTAAGATTTATAAACCCTTGATGATGATTGATGATTATGAGGGTGTTCGGTCCTCTATCATGACTATTTCACCCAATTCCCAGTGTTTGGGCACTGGTTACTGTTGGATCAACAGATGTCCCTCCCCAAATCTTGTTCGTTTAATTCTAGGATGTCGCTAAACTTTAAGTTTGACAAATCATCTGCTTTAATGTTATCCATCCCTAGTGTTCGCCATTTTATGTTTGAATACATTACGCATTCTCCCAAGAAGTGCTGGCTACTTTTCTCCAAGCCACAGTGAGGGCACGATGGGTCCTGTACAAGCCTTAATAATGCCTTAATAATGTGATTTAGTTTGCAGTGACCTGTCACCACACCCTATTATAAACCCTTAGTTTATGAACTATCTCGTGACGTCAGAGTGAGGGTTTCAATTTCATGTTTCGTTTGATCGTTGATTTATGTCGGGTGAAGTCCCATGACACTTTATAGCTGATTTGGTCGCAGTAAAAATTATGATTTAAGTAAATGTTTAAATTGAGTTAAATCGCGTTAAAATCACGATTTAATCTCGATTTAAATAACTCATTTTAATCATATCAACCCGCCAGATTGTCACCCGTTCAGTCAGTTCAGGAACTCAACAATCGGTTTTTGCGTTACAGACAAGAATAAGATAAACCCAATGGGTAATTCTCTGACAAGGTGTGACATATTAGACTGATTAATTAGCATTTCATCTACTTTCGCTCTGTGAAATCTTAGCATATTTGCTAAAATTCTAAACGGTCTTATAATTTTTCGCATTTCATATCCTTTTGCAAAATCTATCCTTTTTATGTCGTTAGTACAACTTATTATCATATTGCATCAGAAGTTATTCGTATTTATAATATATCGCATTTAATCTACCACAGGTACAGTAGTTTAAAAACAGACTTAGTCGGATTTTTTATATTAGTTTTAAATACGATCCACACACAAAAAGCGAAAATTCATGGGCAAGGACCAAGATCTTTAATCACCTTTAGAAGCACTTAGCGTAAGCCGTATGTCAGCAACTAAACAACAGTGAAATAAAGAATTCAACGGCGGCGGCGGCGGCGGCGGCGGCGGCTGCAAGCAGGGGCTTATAGCAGTGTAGCCGCTTCATGTTAGCCAATCTTCGTATGGCCTTCAAACGCCATTGGCTGCGAGGCAAGCGGTGACACCAAGCTGGAAGTTTGCTGGAAGCAGTGTAGCCGTTCGCGTGAAGCTTGTTGCAAGCCGTGTATCAGCCCCAGATCGCAAAATTAAATACATATTGTTATACTTATGTAGTTGACGAATGTACTGTAGTTACATTTTTGAGAAGGGTTCTATGACTACCTATAAAAGATTAAAAACTGCTATTAACTCTATATATATCTTATGAAGGCATTTAGATGTGTAGAAAATATGCTGTAAAATATACATGATTTCACGAAAGGACAAAAAGAGAGAAAGTAGATGAAATGCTTAATTAATCATTAGATTCTATGTGTGAGAATAGCGAAATAGAAAACATTCAAGATATATATATCTTTTGTTGTAAGGAACCACGACACCAATTACAATAAAAAATAAAACTGCACCATTCGATTTTGGATAAGTTATTTTCCTAGGTAGGAATAGAACCTGCAGACCCTTTCAAATAGCTCAACCTGTATTAAGTATGTACATAGAGGCCCCGCCAGGTTTCTTAGCCTTTGAGCCTCGCCCATGGATGCATCTCTCTTGCACCCATGCGCCGCTCGTCAGCCACCATCACCAGGCGGCATTCAGAGGCCTAGAAACCTGACTGGGCGCGTAAGTTTATTAATTTTGTTAGTGACACCTTTGATCGTGCCACCCTGCCACGCGGCCGCTCCTTTCAATGAATGCCGACACTCACTTAAAGGACGGCGCTGTCAGAGTAATAAAACAAATTACCTTAATTATTAGTTTAGTACTCTGACGGTGGCCTCTTGTGATGAAGGCGGCGCGATCCAAGGTTACGCTAACAAAATGAATAAGTGATCGTCACCTGCGGCGGCGGCGGCGGCTGTATCGCCCGCGCGCCCTTCCACACGTTCGTCATGAGCTTGTAGGTCGCGTCGCGCGACAGCAGCGAGCCGAACACGTGCCGCTCGGTGCGCGTGCACACGCCCACCGCGTTCGGGATGATCCGCGCCATCTTCTCCTTGGTGACGCGGAGCACCGTGCCAGTTGGGATTAGCAGCTAGGGACGTATGGAAAACGTAGGATAACATATAGCGTCACGCCTTTTCCCGTACGGTACACGTTTAGCCTGTTATTCGATAATACATTTTGCTCGACAGGGGGCAAGACCGTCGCCGCAGCTATGGAGATTGAAGGTTTCCTCACGATGTTTTCCATCAACGTTAGAAAAACCGTATAATTTACTTAAGATAAATTACTTATCTCATTGGTACATGGTCAGCACCGGGATTCGAACCTGCATTTCCTGCGTGAAAAGCAACCGTGAAACTAAATATGTAATGGAGGCCTTTTTAAAAAAAAACACCCTTAACACATTAATGAAACCTTACGGCTAAAATTTGGTTCACTAGTTTCCTATTTGGGCTTCCAACTTTTGATCCACCGAACCGATTTGGATAAAATATATTTAAGAACCGTCGGAGTAAAGTCTAGTAACAACTACAAAAGACCGCATTAAAATCCGTCCACCCGTTTGACCGCTATTCCTTGTCAAGCTAATAACTTTCGAACTACCGAACCGATTTTAATAAAACATGTCTAAGAACCATCGCAGTGAAGTCTACTACCATTTTTGAAAAAGCTCATTAAAATCCGTCCACCCGTTTGACCGCAAAGTGCGGCAGAAAGATAACCACACCACACCATCACAATCAAACTTATATCACTCATTTTCGTCGTTGGGGGTCAAAACATATTCGTCATGCCGATTCCTTTTCGGGGTGGCAGAGGCACATTTGTGCTCACGTCAAGCCAGTTATTCAATACTCCAACACAGAACAGGACAGAAAAAGAAAGTACATTAATAACGAAATGCTGACGTGTTATTCTTTAGTATCTAAAAGGATTTTTGGAAAAGTATTTATTCAAATTAATTAAAATAGTGTTTGAAATTATAGACTTAATGAGTGAGAAAGTAAATAAAAAACACACAATTTTACACAACACTGTTCTGCTCAGCGACTGACGTAACAGCGATGTTGCGATTATGAACTTTATTTTAATATGGTTTTATCCGAAATTGCAACCACCATTCGTGAATCTAGTTGCTAATTTGTGGCTATATGAGGTGTAGTCATTCTGCTAATATTTATGTAGAGTAGTGTGAGGCCGAATGTAAGTCCGTTAAGTTCATTGCGATGCCGAAAGCCGAACCTGTACCAGTGCAGGCCATTGCATCAACACACAGCTCGGCCCTCGGCCGAGCTGTGTGTGGATCATACAAAGCGTGTGCGCGCGAATACTAAGGATTGGTTCGAAGATTTGCAGTGGAAAAATCGTGTAGTGTTTCGATATTTGTGGACTATGGCATAAGCATAAATTTTAAATTAATATTAACTATTAGATACATTATGAGAACAATATTTGAAATTAAAATACAAGTGCATATTTATTCTGAAGGCTACATCTTTCATTCAACTACTTGAAGGTACTAGGAATTTCAAATGACATAGCATTGACTTAAATCTAGATTTCTTCAAATTAAATGGCCTATTAAAACGAGTCATTTACTCTTAACTACTGTAAATGTAGAGAATTACAAATTGCAGTTATTCAAACGAGCGGGGGCCAATATAATCGATCACATTGTACACTTCATCAAGGTTCAATAATGTGATCATGTGCACGGGGGCCACGCCACTGAGGCCTCGCTTCATTATGTAGGATGTTGGCTCATCATCACCAGCTTGTTTCCGCCCACTGCTGGGATAAGCCCTCTCCTTGATGTGCCAACCTTACCCCGCGTCAATCGTCAAGGCGTCTTGTCGTCGTACAAGTATTGATACTCCCTGCATAGGAGGTGTTGGCAGAGGTCTCTTCTCTTTTGCACCAATCACGGTCCGGTGCCAACCTCATCCAGTGATATCCCCTCGACTTAACCCCATCCGTCATCCCGTCTAGCCTAGCAGTGATCGTTATCACCACCTGAGTTTGAAAAACGGTCAAATGCAGTCGAACTTAACTTCAGAATGCAGAAAATGCCGTTAACTGTGATTTCATTCCAAAAATATATTCGTCTGTTAAGGAGAGACATCGTTGGCCGTACATAGTTTTAGCAGATTCATTGTTAGGTCGACAAGGTTGCTCACCTTGGTGACATATCCGAACACGTTTGAGTAGAAAGCGAAGTAGTTCTTGGTGATGTAGAGGTGACCTTGCAGGAGAATGTCGCCCACCAACGCGCAGGAGTAATCTGCAATTAGAGACAAGAACATGAGGGTAGGGCGACACAGTTTGTCCAAGGCAAACTTTTCTTTTGTAAACTTTAAGTTATACTCCTAGTATTAAAGCGGTTGATTCTACATACTAGCTTGTTGATCATCATGAGTGCCAGCAGGGATTTGCAGGGATAGGGAGTGAACGTATATATGTAATGTAAACGTGATTTGATAATTTTTGTTCGAATGAAAAGTCTCCCGAAGTTATCACGAAAACGTTTTTTCACAAAATGATTATTTGCAATTTCGAACCGGATTTGAAAATATGATATTTATTATAAAATAAATATCATATTTTCAAATCCGGTTATATTAAATAAGGATAACCTTAAAAAATATAAAGTTATGCTGTCGTGTTAGTCCTTTATACAGATCGGTGAAGTGCCTTTTATTAACATTAAAATATGAATCCTATTCCTCTAAAAGTAAAGTGAATTATAAGTTCCGATGTCGGGGTGCCCAGCAATAAACCAAACCAATACCTACTAATAAATAAACCAATCAATATTGAATTATCGTTGCTGTTTGTATTGTTATGTACACAAGAAGGTAGGTACTACCTATGTACTCGGTCGCCCTACTTATTTTGTTTATGGCAAATGCTTATTTTCGGCCGCGCGATCCAAATTAAGAGAACGAACTCCGTAGGCACTCTAAAGATGGGCGCTTCATCTTTTTTATCGTTATGTTTATGAAGTAATATGAATCCCGCCAATAACATTTTCATGTAAAATGTTGCCATGACGAGACCTTATGGCTTGCACTGTCCAAAAGTTGTCAGATCTTATGTAGAGCCTTGCTTCTAACTCTACACGCCCATACGTAACCAGGGGTCGGCAACCTTTCAAGCCTAAGGGCTCATTCTAAAATAATTTACTCCGGAAGGGCGCATGTATGGTTGACATGGACACATGGTCAAAACAATATGTTTATTACACAAGGCATATGTACAATACTAAATATTAGTGTGATCTTGGCTCAAAATTGGAAGTACCTGTCCTCATACAAAATGGTCCAAATTTACATTGGGCATTCTGCTTCTATATTTTCATTTTAAGTTCTTCACTGTAGAAAATGCACTATTATGCAGTATTTTAAAAAATAATGCTATTAAATTGGGATATTTATTTTCTTCAACGATATTCCAAAAGTTTTTGTCCCACATTTCGGGCTCAAGTCGCTTTTGATGGTTATTATTTCCGAACTAAGTGATATCATAAATTCATCTGATCGAAAAATTTCTTCTCATTTGAGAAGTGTGAAGTTCAATTTGTCAGTCCATTGGTTTTCCATAGTTAGATAGATTCCACCACGCAGCCCGTGTTTGCGATGGCTGATGTATTTTGCAGCATATTCAAGGAGAGCGCATCAAAAAGCTGTCGCGGGCGCACGTGCGCCCTCGGTCACACTGTTGCCGACCCCTGCTCTACACGTTCTAACTCTACAAACCCTAACATCACAAACTGTACACTTTAGTCAAAATATGTGGCTTGGACGCCTCACTACCTTCACATGGGCGGAGGTGAAAAATGTTTTGACTCTTTATTACTTTTCTGTTATACAATAGTGCTTCTAGTAAAAAATAATGTGTACACATTAAGTGTTTTGCGCGCGCTTAATTCCATCCCCGTATTTACAGCGTGGCGGGTTTCCTAAAAGTCCTGAAATATGTGTTTTATTATTTATAACAAGGACACCCTATATCAATTTTCAGACCTCTAGCATCAAAATTTACGGAAGTCTCATACAAACTTCCATCCCATAAGGGGTTGGGGGCATAAAAACTAGATAAGGTTTACTGTTAGATAATACAGTACAGATTCTGCATACAGATATTCTTAACTAAAGAAGTAGGTACATTAAGAAAATAAAGAAAACTCATCAAGATCTCTCTCTGCATGAACTCATCGAAACTCTCAAGATTATGTCTATTTAAATGTGAATGCTGCTCTAAATTTTTATAGGAACATGTCTCACATAAAACTTTCAACGAACAAGCCAGTGAATTTATCTTAGTCACGGAAATAATAAATATTGATATGTATAAAAATCTCGATTTGGTCTATTAGGCTTTGAATCGTACAAAAACAGGTTCCCGTAAACAAAATAAAAGATATTTATATCAGTAACCGTCGGGATTACGATAAAACCTTTGAAAGAACGAAATAAAGAATGTATCTACAAAGTTTCTCCACATAAAAGTTCATAACAATTCTTTACAGTAGTTTTCTCATTATTTTTTGCTGGCAACACTCAAAGGTAACTTTTCAAGAGTGCCAACATCGCAATTATGTTTCTCCAAACTGGAACGAAGATATTGAGTCTACTTCCACACTTCCATCATCAAGGAGGCCACGGATACACAATTGAAAGCCAACTAATACCTGGAAAACCTAATTCAAAATATTTTAAGGGATATTTTGTAATTTAGAAAATATGAGTAAAGCAAAAGTAAAAACAATTCACGTGTTACTATTCGTTATTCTGTGATGATACGAAGTATAGCTTGTTAATGCATTTACAAGCACATAAATACAATGAGAAGAGAAAACAAAGTAATCATGAGACCTTGTCCCGCTCAATGTAGCCTAGCTACACGATTATAAATAACAGAGCTCAGTTATCAGACAATAGAAAGAAATATACGGAAAACAGTATTCAAATAGTGTCATGCATTTATAGGGCTGATTACATGCTAATATTTAATTTTATTCACCAAATTATCAAACAGGATTAGAAGCATCACCAACCTCTCAGGGAATTTCATTTATCACGGTGGCAGGGAAATAATGTACCAAAAACCATATATGTACCAATAATGTACCAGGGAAATAATGTACAGGAAATAACAGCTGACCAGAATAAATATCAGGCTGTGGAAGTCGCCTTTGCCCAACATCAAAATAATCTAACTTTCATTGCTCCAGTTTTCGAGATAATACTAAACTGAATTGAGGATATTTATTAGCAATTAAAACAGCATATTAATAGTCAATACTCGTAATGGTTCAGCAGTTGTTTTCAGGTCCCCTATCTGTGCTAACGTGATAACGGTGGTGGTGTAACGTGATAACGGTGGTGGTGTTAGGATCGTAGTGAGAAAAATAAGAAGAAGTTTAAGAACTGCCTTAAAAAATATCTGTTAGATAGTCTTTAACTGTTAGTTTGTCTTATGTCTTGTCTCATGCATGATCTCACAGGTTTTGTGAGGTTGTTATGTTTTTTATCGTATGCAAATAAATAAAATAAAAATAAATAAATCGCGAACTTTAATCATTAAAAACAGTCGACGGACCGCTTACGCAAACAATACTTTCGCGGACCAACCTCAAACAATAAATGTTAAAATTTAAAATATTCAGTCAGTTAATGATATTATGGCTACATCCACAAAAACATCGCAAGGGTCTTCATTTATTTTATGATAAGA
Organism: Argyresthia goedartella; assembly: GCA_949825045.1. Taxonomy (NCBI): domain Eukaryota; kingdom Metazoa; phylum Arthropoda; class Insecta; order Lepidoptera; family Argyresthiidae; genus Argyresthia; species Argyresthia goedartella. The sequence goes on from OX463823.1 coordinate 17,457,075, forward strand.
ATCTAAACTGTTGAATTAACACTTAAAGCCAATAGAAGGTGCATGCAAAACAAGACCGTGTAAGTATGTACGTAATGATATATGGCTATATCAACTTTTACTATGCTAATTCTTGCCTGACCTCTTTGCAAAATAGTGGGCAGCCAAACGAAATCTATAAAATATATTTGTCCTCAGTGACTTTTGATTTCTGTTACTTGAACGTTTAAAACATAAACCGTTTATTTTTGATGGACCTCGACCTCAATGCAGTCCGTTAAACCGTTAAGTAATCGTTATGTACCTACACCAACAACTAGCCAACTTTAAATTATTAATAAGATTAGAACGCATTTGCGCGATTGTAAATAAAAAGTGTTGTCGAATGCACGTCATAAAGGAATGTATAAGTCCCTGTCAGGATTGATGGGCAGAGGGGAATGAGGAAGTCGCGGACGGTGTGACAACCCGCACAACTCCCGCACACCCGCCCTTTCATAGTGCTGCGCAAGTCCGCATGGACCCTGTTGTTCGATTTCCATCTTGCCAACGTTGAAGATTGCACTTGTACTTGTGTGTTTAAAATGGTATCGGCTGCCTCTTCTTCTGTATGAAATGGTAAAATCCAATAATCCATTCTCAAGCGCGAGAATTAGCTAGAAAAATACTGAACATTTATGATAAAGAACGGATTGTTTTTCTCGAAAAAACGTGTCCATCAAATGATACAGGATTAGAAAAAGAGTTGGAAGATTTACATATAAGTCGGAGTAACCAGTGACGAACGAGGATTCCTTAGGTTTTTCTTGCGATGATAGTACATTTGATTTTTATTGTGATAAATAAATATTAGTTTAAATAAAAGGTGATATATAACCATTCTTTTTGTCGTGAACCTTTTGGGTAATTATCGACGTCACAACAACATTAAAAATTAATGGCCAGCTTGACTTAGAATTTATATAAAATTATAGTTGGATTTTCCACTTGCGCGACATGCGCTAAATCAGTTTAGCGTGCTTTTTGTTTGATAGAAGCTAAAAAGATTTAAGACGCTAAACGTGTTTATTGAAAATCGTGTAGGATGACCCTGTGTTGTAAAAATCGATACAGTAAAATCGGAGATATATCGATTTGATGAGATAAATACGTCGATTGGTTTAAGCAATTTTTATTGGTTTACTACTGATCCCTTCGGAGGCTCCTTTTCCAATCGATTGTTTTTATGTGTTTTTGTAATAAAAAAACTAAAGAAATAAGTGAGAAAACCATAATAAGCTCATCATCTCCCTTCCATAGATAAATTCCAAAAAATGCTTTTATATAATAAATGGATTTATTCTGAAATGAAGCGTTAAACTTAATCGGAATTTGTTTTTTGGAAGGCAAAGCGGACAGTCGTCTCCTCAGCTCGGCACTCTACAAAAGCAATACCCAGTACAAATAATAGTTTACAACCACCCCGGGGCGCGCGACTCAAAATACCCTAGCACGTGCTATCCTCAATACGTGTGTCAAGCTCTAGTTTGTGTCGTAATGTCAGGCTCTAGTGAGTCTCTAATATAGCTACAAGTGTGAAAGTACAATGCGTGAAGTGTAAATTAGATAGGCTTTGAGCTACGTCCTACCTAGGATCGTAGCTCCAGCTCGCTGACTTTATAAAATGTCATGCCACGCTGCTGTCACAGCTATCGTGTACGACAATAGTGCAGCAACCTAGCAAAGACAACTCAACGAGTTTTGCCTAATGAGGCCGTTCCGATTCAGTGTCCTAACGCATGCAACCAATATTTTTCTCCACAGGCTAGTCTACTAGAAGAAGCCCGGAGTTTACGTCTCACCCAACACATAATATTACTCCCTAACAACTCGCCATTATGCTTAGGTATTAACCGAACCTATCCAGCACAGTAAATGTGTCTTAACATTGGGATCATTTGCTAGCAATAACCTTATGAATACATTGCTTTCACCGGACACACAAACGATTACATGATATGACGTAAAATCATCATTAATTATGGTATTTCTTAAATGACTCCATCCCATGACATTAAGTTCTTTCAACAGCAACAACCTAGGAAACAGACATATCTCATATCATCACAGGTGGAACATATATACGTGGTGTTTAGTATATCATCATAAACACTAAGTCAATAGATACTAAAGGTACGCAACAAATCGTAGCGTCATCCCACGCTAAGAGGCATGCGCCTTGCACGTGAATACAGACCATACAATCCAAACAAAACTGGACAGAGAAAGTTACACAAAAAAAAACAAAAAACAAAAAAAAAACAAAGAAACCAAAAAAAAAAGAAATTACTACTACAAAAATTCCATTCCTCTAACTAGCACAGCTGCAAAACTACGACGCAAATACGTATATATTTTATTCCAGCAAGCCCTTTGTCAGGACAACAAGCTAAGTAAAAACTAACTTAATATATAATTTTATAAAAATAGGGCCTTCGTTCAGGGACCGAACCTCGATCCGAAAAATGGATCGTACTAATACGCAATAGTGAGAGTACTACTAGTTGAGAAGTAGTAGGTAACAAACTGGAACACTGGCTAGACAAATGGCGGATAAAAGCAAGTCCCACAAAGTCTGTACACATAACCTTGAGGAAAGGTGACTGTCATGTAAACAATCACATTGAAAGGCGAGACTTTACCACACAAAACATGTGTGAAGTTCCTCGGTTGCCATCTCGACAGAGGTCTGAACTGGAAGACTCAGATCCTGACCAAAAAGGAAGAACTCACATTGAGATACAGATACCTCCAGTGGCTCCTCAGTGGACCATCTAAACTCTCCCTCGAGAACAAATTGCTCATATACAAGACCATTCTCAAGCCTTTCTGGTTGTATGCCACAGAACTCTGGTATTCCGCTATCAGCTCCAACGTTGAGATCCTACAACGGTTCCAGAACAAGGTGCTCCGCAACATTACCTCCGCACCCTGGTTTACGAGAAACACCGAAATTCACGAGTACCTGGAGATGCCTACCGAGATGCAGGAGACAGAGAACAGGCTGATACACTGCAAGCGACGCCTCCAACAGCACTCTAACCCACTGGCACAAGACCTACTCAACACGAAAGAAAAGGTGGTGCGGTTGAAACGACCTAACACGCTGAAGCTCACACATTTATCATAAAGCCCTGAACGAGGCTGCATCAATGGATGGGGCCTCCACACGCCACGCAAGACAGGCAATCTGATAAAGGCTACAAAGAGCAAGGCAGCAAAGGCAGAAGAAAAACAAAATGGAGAGAGAGAAAAAACCTAGACCAACACTGCGGATGGAAACTGCACATAAAAAAACTGTGCTCTAAGATAAACAGCTTTGTTTACCCTCTAAGGAGATTAACGCAGAATGCGTTACTGCATATTTCGGATATGTGCATTCTATCCTTAGCTACGGTATATTTTTTTTCGGAAATTCTACTGATAGGGACAAAATATTTAGGCATCAGAAAATATGTATTAGGGCCATGGCTGGCATAAAAAAGACGGAAAGTTGCTAACCCTACTTAAAAAAATAGACATTCTAACTTATCCATCGATATTTATCCTAGAGTGCCCAATGCTCATTAAGAAAAACTATCATACACATTTTATAGATCGAAACACAATTCACCAAATCTACGTAATAAAAACCATATAGTACTACCTTCTCCTAAATGCGTGCTATATAGAAATAGCGTTTTTTATGACGTCCTAAAAATATTTAACCTATTACGAAATGATATAAAAACTTTGGATTTACTTTTTTTCAAAAAAACTGTTACTAAAATCTTAAAACACAAAATTTACTATGATTGATGTCAATGAATACTTTAATGACGAAGAAATGATTACTCAACAAATCCGTGTCGAATTAAATGGGCTGGATTGAGTTTTCTTGCCATTTCTTTCTCGTCTTAGCCCACGGTTTGTGAAGCGGTGTAGCATTGCAATATTAGTATACCTAGAGTCATAAAATAAAACAATTATAAAATACATACACTAATACTGATTTAAGTTGTAAATATGTCTACTACTCTAAATATGTTTAGATTAAATTTAGATTTAAGATGTTATATAATATGATTAACATTTTTACACCCAGTACTACTGGGTAGCATCATTAGAAACATTGTGAATGATATAAAACCTAGTTACAAACAATGATGAAAAAATAAACATTTTTGTATTTGAAGAAAGGATGTTTGGACAAAAATTATACGAAATTTTACATGTTTATTTTCTTAGAAGACTGCGTATCGTAAAACTGGTCCAATATGCTTAATCACTCACCGAGCCATGTCTTGCCGGCAAGACAATTGCCCGTTATAAGTTTTGATTTTTATTACCCTGGCATAAAATACAAAATTCAAAATCGCGATGCCTCAAAAAGGGTTGGGTCGGTGTGAGGTTAAAATCGCTAAAAACTGGAATGAATCCGAAATTTCGAGATTTTTGGACCACCACCAGTTGTCTCTCCCACTTTCGAGGTCGCAAACTTATGCATGGCATACCCCAACGATACCAAACGATCTTAGACAATAAAATATTTTTATTTTAAAATATTTTATAGAAACCCCCTGCATATTGGGGTCACGGGAATTAATAATATAATCATAATTAATGTATTGGCCAACTGAGACAACAACACTATTTTTTTCTACCTGAATACCAGGAACTGTTTTTTTTTTGTTTCCTGGGTTTAGGTGTGTGTTTACCTATAATGAATTTCAGTACATTAAATAAACGATATTTTAAATAGCCTTGCGAGTGTTACGACTTTTGGGGTTAAAAAGTCAAGGCGTCAACTTAGCACTTCTATAAATATTACATTACTTTACATTACAGGCTTTAAAGGCACCTCGTACAATTTACAGAAATAGCTCGTTGGCATTGTAGGTCTTGTTATAGAATTACCGATAAATAAACTGTGGTTAAGATTTTGTGAGCTATCCTCCTAACGTGGAAAAACCTTCAGATCCAACGTATATGATTATATACTTGTTTTCACATTGCACATAGTATCTAGATGTATGGTGCAGTAAAGTTACTTAATTACAAATGATAAGATCTAGTTAAAGTTACTTTGTAACCGATAGCACTAGATAATGATTATAATACGAAACCTATCTAGGTTTAGAGAAAGCGTCATTGGATCATCGTCGTCATTGGTGGTATGTGTTGCAGCGGCATTTGACTGGCCATGTCATTACGTCAAAATGTAAGTTGCCTGAGTCCCTCACTCGCATCGCTGACGGCGCTGGAAGATGGGATATTTGAGTAGCTTTGTGGGTGCCACTTACAATTGAGCACCTTCTCCTCCGGGCCGACCTGCGGGAAGTGCCTGAGGAACTTCTTCTGGCGCGCCTTGCTCGGCGCTTTGCCCTCACTCGCATCGCTGACGCCGCCGCCGGAGGGCGTCAGCGTCGCCGCCCGGACGTACGGCGCGGGGCTGGACAGCGGCTTCACTGCTTGTCTGGAAGGGAATACGTTTAGATTGGTAAAAAGTCGCAGGGAAATAGAAAGTTAATGGGGAAAGTTATTCACGCCCGCTGATTTTTTCTTCTCGAGCAGTGTCAACGAGGTATTATGCCTTCTCGAGGATTTTTATGTCAAGGTTCTCGAAAGAGAATTATTGAAAACTTCATAAAAAAAATATTGCATATCTAAAAAACAAGAGTTATCCACTTGAGCGATCCGCGCGGCTCAGTGCCGGTCCTTAGATGAAAATCTCTCCGTTCTATGTGGCATTTGTTTCGGACGCTTCCGTTTTTCAGATGACAGGTTAAGCTGTAGGTCCTGGCTGCGGTTTGCTAATCCACTTCCTCTTTCACGCCTAGTGACCTGCGACCAGTGCATGCATGGGTCGCAGGTCACCCGCGTTGTACCACAGGGGCTTTTCAGACGATGAATTGTCAATGTGACCCTGAAAAACCCCGTGTGGTACAACGCAGCGTCGCACTGTAGCGCTCCGGCTTTTCAAGCGGCTCGAAATTCTGAAAAGCCCGTGAGGCACAACGCGGCCCAGCGTCGCTACCGACTATCGCTACTCGGTGGTAGTAGTCGTAAACCTGGTCGGAGGCTCTAATAGGGCAGCTTTACAACTTCCGACAGTCGGGTTGGCCACAAGCCCGACACCCCTTGGATCAAACTGAGCCAGCGTGGTGGAGTATGGCTCAATCTTACTCGTATCCGGGTAAAGGCCCGTGACCCTCAGTGGGTTATTTACATGAAAATAAAATCATCAAATCGTATTCCTATTTCCATTTAATCACCGGTTTTCAAGGCTTTTTGGCTGATTTTAGTGCTTTGTGCGGTTCAACACAATCATGCAGTTAGATAGACAGCACGAACCACCTTTTGCCATCCAAAAAAATCTACAAACAAATGTTCCACTTTTGCCGCCGTCTTAAACTAATAAATAAAATTTGATTTTTCGAGTATCCTTTTGCCACACAACCGATTTTAAGGTTAAAAAGGTACTGTTAGTAACTAAATTGACAGAAAATTTGGATCAGTATGAAAACACTTGCTCTATGTGTATACACATCCACGTAGAGCAAGAGAAAAATATATATTTTTTCTGAAATTTATTTCTTACACAGCTGCGGATTTATTAATTTCGGCAAATGAAATAAATAATAACTTTCTTATTGCTTAGAAGTTACAATTATTAAATTAAAATAAAAAAAATATGTTCCATTAATTAATTCAGTTAAATGTATTAGGATGTGGATTGGATTAATTTTTGTTCACAGTAAATATAGGTACCTATGTAAAATTACACATCATGATTTAGTTTGTATTGTAATGTTGTACTTACTTTGGCCACCGTGGCAAAGGAAACCATTTAAAATATTAGGTCCTTACATATGAAATTGGCGTTTCGCCGTACTGGCCACTTTGATCTCAAATATCTCCTCTATGGCTAACCATATTCCAAATTCAAATGTATACAGCTATTTACTCATGTATTTGTGTTTCTAAAATTATAATTCATTTGTTTTTTCCTCAATTGTTTTTTTTCTTGCGTCACTCAGCTTACAAAATGGAAAACTTGAAATATCGCGTTATTTACGAGTATGAGTTCTACCGTGGCACCAGTGCTGCAGAAAAGGCTCGAAGGATTAATGATGTGTATGGCGACGCTGCCGCAATAGAAAACACAGTGCGTTTTTGGTTCCAACGTTTTCGTTCTGGAAATTTCGAACTGCAGAACAAGCCCCGTGGACGGCCGGAGACCAAAGTTGATAATGAAGAATTGAAGGCTATTGTGGAAGCGGATCCATCGCAAACCACGTCCGAGTTAGCTGCAGGCTGCGGTGTTAGTGATAAAACTGTTTTAATCCACTTGAAGCAAATTGGGAAGGTGAAAAAGCTTGAAAGGTGGGTACCTCACGAACTGAGTGAAGCAAATCAACAAACGCGCGTTGACTGCTGCGTTGCATTACTCACCCGGCACAATAATGAAAGGATTTTAAATCGAATCATTACCTGTGATGAAAAGTGGATCGTGTACGATAATCGGAAGCGCTCATCGCAATGGCTGAACCCTGCCGTGGCTGGTTCGGCAGGGTTGCCGATGCACCATGCCCCAAGCGAAAGTTGTCTCCAAAAAAGTTACTTGTGAGCGTTTGGTGGACTAGTGCTGGTGTCGTTCACTACAGCTTTCTTAAATCTGGCCAGACGATTACGGCAGATGTCTATTGTCAGCAACTGCAATTCATGATGGAAAAGCTAGCTGCTATACAACCGAGGCTGGTCAATCGCTCTAGGCCACTGCTGCTTCATGATAACGCTAGACCACACACTGCACAACAGACGGCTACCATATTAGAGGAGCTTCAATTGGAATGTCTAAGACATCCACCGTACTCTCCGGACCTTGCTCCAACAGATTACCATTTTTTTCGAAACTTCTTGAAAGGGAAAAAATTCAACTCCGATGGGGCAGTCCAAACCGCCTATGAGATGGCAAAAGTGTTTAGATAGCAATGGTACATACTTTGATTAAATAAATATATTATATTTAAAAAAAACGACTTATGTTCCTCCCATGCAAAACTAAACAACAATCATCAACATCATGATCATCATGACATACCGTACCGCGCGCATAAGTAATAGACGTATCGTCAGTTGCTCCACCGTTTTTAATCGAAATATAGTGCTAAAACGTATCCTATCCATATAAATATTACACCATAACGAAGCTCATACAGTGCCCAACGTAATTATCTTCTCACAATAACGACTTAAATAAGAATAATACAGATCTAAGCAAAATATACAATATGTTTACCGTTTCCTAATTCAAATCACAATCGTGCAAGTGAAGTGCGTGAATCATCAGAACCAGTTTACTGTATGCTGAGTACACCCACAAAACAACATCCGAAAAGGTACATAGACGATTTCGCACTACACGCTACAACCATCGATGGCCTGATTGGTTAAGACCAGGCGTCTTCGTACGTAAGCCCAAGCAGGGGCAGGTTCAAATCCAACGAGTGACACCTCTCTTTTAGTTTTTTTTTTTTTGTATTTTTTTTTTGTGAGATCGGCTCATGCAGCATAATTCGGAAGATGACTGTTTCAATTCCCTGGACTCGACCACATCAGTTGGTGCACTGAGTTTGCCAGACCTATCAACTGCTGACTTTAGCGAACAACGCAAAGTAATGGAGCAAACTATACAGGAGCTACAACTACAACTACATAGTGCACACAGAAAAATAGAAACACTTATGGAAGACGGCAATGCTCTACGCAAAACCAATTTAAAGCAATTAAATCAGATAGAGGCCCTAAACAAAATATGCTCAGACACTTCAAGTACTAAAACAGTTCCATCAACATTACGGAAACGAAAAATTAACCCCAGATGACTTACACTCAGAAGCAATCCAGGAACACCAAATCATAACATAGATGAGAGCATGCCTTTTATGGAGAGACAAAAGGAGGACGATACAGAAAACTCAGCCACCAACAACTCACAATTAGACAGAGAAACACATAAGACAACACGCGGAGAAATAGATTTAATAGATAAAGCAACTACTACCAAAGATAAATGTACGGAAACAGACCACAACGTCTATTATGGACCGGTGAAACATGACGAACCAACGAGAAGAGAATACAACTGTCCCACAATACACATATTTGGCGGAAAACAGTGCGTTAACTTAGCTGCGGAACTCATAGACACAAGACACGAGAACATGAAGACCAAATATAACATAAAATCAATCACAAAGTCCCATGCTCCTTGTGAAAACATATTAATGAACGTCAACCGTGACAATATTAGTGATAAGGATATTGTCATACTATCAGTCGGGGAACATGACCATAACCCCACTAAACTATCAGTGGAACTTAGTGCTACTCTTAAAAACCTCAAAAATGTTACCGTCATTGTAGTAGGTATTACAAGTAGTGATCATCTTAACGAAAAGAAACTGAATGGCACGATTAAAATCATATGCAATGTATTTGAAAATTGTCATTTCATATCAATAGATGAGGTCTTACCCAAAAAAAAGTATACACAAAGACTATGTGCTGAAGTCAATAAAATACAAGCTAAATTAGAACAGGACATTCACTTATGTAAAAGTAAATTGAACAATAATGTAAACATAGACAATGGAAAAAAGGAATCCATTAAAAAAGGGACAATCCCATATTACTTCAATAAAAGTGGTACAATCGTTTTTAAGGGTAACTCTAGCAAACGCATGACTACACAAAAAAATAATGAAGTATCTCCTTCAGCTCAACAAAAGTTTTTTCTCGTCAAATAACAAACTGTACCTAATGCATCAAAATATACAAGGGTTTAAGAGTAAAAAAGATTTGATTTCAATCACAGTAAATGAATTAAGGGAAAATAATAATGATATTGATTTTGTTTGTCTATCGGAAACTCTTATCAAATCAGGATGTGAAAAACTATTACAACTCAAACACTTTAAACTCGCCGCTAGTTACTGTCGTCCGGAAAAATCACGAGGAGGCGTTTGTATATTTGCAAAAAATCACATTGATGCGAAGGAATTCGTCATTGCAAAGGAATTGACAGAACCATTTTCTTTTGAATGCTGTGGAGTAGAGATTACGGAATACAAAACCATTTTTATATGTCTTTACAAAATACCTAACGATAAATATAATAAGCACTTTTTGGATAAACTGGAATCATTACTGCATAAGCTACGACATAAACTAATTAATACTAAAGTCATAATAACAGGGGATCTTAATATAAACACTTTAAAAGACTATCGGTGGTCGAGAGACCTAAAAGGTATTATAGAAGCCTATAACATGGTATTTCATATCAATACTCCAACAAGACTAAATTCATGTATTGACCATATAATAAGCAATATTACTGAGGCTCACGGTGAAACCCAACGCCTGGGACTATCAGACCACGACACCGCTCAATTTTTGTCTGTCCCTGTGACAAAAAAGAACAAACAACTCTGCTACTGGTATAATTGTAAAAGAGATTATGGAAAGGATAATATATTAAAATTTAAAGGTCTCTTAGATGGTCTATCCTGGAGTGAAGTTCTAAATACTACATACTTCGAACCAGCATTCAAGCTCTTCTACGATACGATTAGCTTACTTTACAATTTGTGCTTCCCGATAACTAGAGTCAAGGTCAGACGAGATACAAATAGGAGTCCTAAATGGCTCACTAAAGGAATAAGGATATCATGTTTAACAAAACGAAAACTTAGATTTCAATATTACCAACAAAAATCAGAAGCAAACAAAAATTACTACATTACATACAGCAGAAAGTTGCGAAAATGTATTGAATATTCCCAAAAATATCAAAATAACAATTATATAAAAATATATAAAAATAAATGCAGAGCCTCATGGCAATTAATTAAAAATGAAAATGAAAATGAAAATCAAGACATTGATATAAAATCTATAATAATAAATAATACAGAAACGGAGGATCCATTGGAGATGGCCCGTGGTTTCAACAACTACTTTATAGACTTGACCAATAATAAATTGAGTACACAACCAGACAATGACGCTATCAATAAAGTATCCCAATCAAATTCTAGCATCTTCCTTAGGCCGTGTACTATAGATGAAACTGTAAAGACAATCAGACAGCTAAACAATACCAATGCTACCGGCTATGATGAAATTGCAACAAATATTTTAAAAGATTGCTGCAAGGAATTATCTCCAGTGTTGACAAAACTAGCCAATCAATCACTTACAGAAGGTATATTCCCAAAAGAATTAAAAATATCGGTGGTCAAGCCATTGTTCAAAAAAGGAGAAAAAACCGATATGAGCATGTACAGGCCGGTTACTATTGTCCCTGTTTTGTCAAAAAAATTCGAAAAAATTATGCAAAATAGAATCGCATCATTCTTATCAAAATTCAGTGTTATTAAACAGGAACAAAACGGTTTCCAGAAGGGAAAATCCACAACTCTTGCATGCTTCAATTTAGTAAAACAATTGGCCGAGGCTATTAATAAAAAGACACCCACAGTGACCGTATTTTTTGACATGTCAAAGGCTTTTGACTTCGTGTGTCATAATATTCTCATAGGAAAATGTGAAAGATACGGTATTCCGCGGACCGGCGTTAAATTGGATTAAAAACTACCTGAGCGACCGTACACAGTATGTCGTAATAAAAAAGTTAAATAAAAACTTAGAACTAACTGAAAACAAATCAGAACTACGTAGAAATACATTTGGTGTTCCACAAGGTAGTGTGCTTGGTCCACTATTGTTTTTATTATATATTAATGACATACCAGAAGTGACAGAACACCGTTGCACCCTATTTGCGGATGATATTTCTATTATCTTAGAGTGAACAGATACAAATGAATTTAATAATGATATAAATAATACAATTAAACAAATAATCAACTGGTTAGTAATGAATAATTTATGTGTGAATGTCGAAAAAACATCGTTTATGCAATTTTTCAATCAAATTAAACCTGAATTAAATTTATCCCTGACATACCAAAATCAACCAATACATGAATCAAATGAAACCGTTTTTCTCGGAATTACAATAGACCCTCAATTATCATGGAAGGCGCAAGTTGACAAAATATGTAAAAAGATAAACAGGTTTACTTTTGTACTGTACCGCCTTACGAAAGTAGCCAGCAGAGAATCAGCTCTCTTAGCTTATCACGGATACGTGGCGTCCATGCTACGCTATGGAATCGTCGTTTGGGGGAACTCAGTGGACATACCACGTCTCTTTATAATACAGAAACGCTGCATACGAGCCATATGTGGCGTAAACCCATATGAGTCTTGCAGGCCGTTGTTTAAAAAACTAAATCTACTAACACTGACTGGCATTTACATATTCGAGATAAGCAGTTTTGTAAAATTAAATATCAATTTATTTACCAACTTTTCCAGTGCATATCCTTTTAATACTAGATATCCAAATCGCCTAGTAGTCCCTAAATCAAAAACGGCACTTTTACAAAGAAACTGTTATTCTATGGCTGTGAAAATATTTAACTGTTTACCCGCAGACTTACAATGTTTACCATTACGTATTTTTAAGTTTAGGCTAAAAAGGTGGTTAGTTAATAACTGCTTTTATGATTTAAATGAATTTTATAGCATGACATCAAAACTCAATAATTAATTTAATGTTATTATTACGGAATATTGTTATTATGAATGATTTACTAATTAAGGTATGAGTGTTAGGACATGTGATTTAATTTATATATTTTAGCTACTAATTGTCGGTACATACCACAAAGATACCTGACTCTAATTTTTGCATGCCACAAGTTGGCTGAATGTGCCGTTCTGAATTAATTATACTTACTTCAAGACCTATGACTGTACCACATCAACGCAAATAAATTTCATTTCATTTCATTTCATTTCATCAAAAATAAACAACAATCAATAACATGTATTCAAGGAAATTGAACTCTCTCATATGACATAGAAACACCTCATAATAATAATAATAATAATACCTTGGACACTATTTACACACATATCCACACATATATTACATACCCTCTCTCTCTCACACACATACACACACACACACACATATACAAACGCACGCACGCAAAAACACATACCTTATTATATATAATGTAAAATTACCTTTTATACATATGTTTTATGATCTAAAAATCCTCATCATAATTTATAAAGGATATGTTTCGTAATTGGCATTACCCATTTATATCAGTGTTATTTTTATCGAATTAATTACTTATGCTGTGAAACATCAACAAATAAATAAATAAATAAAACGCCAATTTAATATGTAAGGACCTAATATTATTTACTGTGGCAAAAAGAGACTCCGAAAATATGTCAAAAGGAAACTGTGGTAAACGTGCGAAATAACCCGAACAAACATACCTCTATATATACATAGTATAAGGTAGTAAAGATAGGAAGAATGTTTAATCTTATCTACGAGTTGGCAAATACGAACACAAAATCAGAGTCGAAATCAGAAGCGACGTTATACGAGTAAAGCTTACAAAAACACAACATTATAAACACATTCCAAATTACTCGTGATCATAACGTCTTTGGGGGACCAGCAGAGACCACCATTTTGTTATCCAGTAATTTTAAATTGGCTATTCTTGCTATTGACTAAGAGATAACAGTGGCATAATACCGAATTTTAAACCTGAAGACCAAAAACAGCGAAATTTCATGCTCACGACCCCACAATATAACACCGCATCCTACGAGCACGGGTTTAGCCTCCGGGCCATTCGATTGTGGGATGCACTCCCCTGCACCATCAGGGATAGTCCTACCCTCAATATATTTTAAAGTAGTGTGAAGAAGTATTTCCTATCTCTTTAGAAAAATAGGTAGTCTGTATGTATTTGTTAGTGTAGAATATTTATTTATATTTAGGATGTATATTTATGTACCTATGTAGTTTATTGAGTTGTTATTAGGGTTTGTTGTACACATAGGTCTATCCGTGCTCAGCGATTAACCTTTCTCATCCTGTCGTGGTTTGCTGGAATAGATCTCTCGATAGATCTCTTGATTTTAATTTATATCTTGTGATTTTAATTATTAGTTTGCAATAAATAAGTTATGAAATTACTGTCAGAAAAAACCCACAGTACCAAAGAACCACAAAGAAATACTCGTATAAAAACATATTTCCAACTAATCAAGGGATAGTTTGACGCGTGCTTGCACACAATGCGAACATTGCCATACGCAATAATTGCGTCGATTGAATTGTATATAAGCTATTGGGAGTGTAGGTGAGTAAACAACTATAAGTGGCTTTTAATTATATCTGTCTAGCTGGAGCCTGACGTTATCCTGTGTGGTGAGTGGACGACCGCATGTTACGTGACTTCAAACCCCAGCGGTGGTAAAATAGAAATAGAAGCACGCAGTACAAGTCATAAAGAATGCTTTACACAGCGGGTTTTCTTTCAACTAACAATTGGAAAAAAAAATACTGTAGGATAATCTATTCTAAAAAAATACTCGATAAATGACGCAATAAAAAAACTAATAACCCCAACTGTGGTACACTAAACAGCACGAACAAGCAGATACAGCTTAACGTAATTATTATGGTACCTACAATATAAAATTTGAATGCAAGCGGAACTAATCTATTACATTTAAGTTGTCGCGCCTGCATTTAAATATAATTAATTATAACACTGTACTATAATTTTATCGAATCTTAATAACTACGTTAAGTCTTATCTGCTTGTTTTGTGCTTTATAGTGTAACGCATTCAGGTTTTTTAGTTTTTCATTTTTCATTTTCATTTATTTTTTGCTTATTTCGTACAAATTTATGAAAAATCTGTAAATGCTTAGTTTATTATTGACTCTTTTTCCTTACTCGCCAACTATATTACTTTATCTTAATAGCCCACTCGAGCGTTTTGAAAAAAGGTGTATTAGCACACACATTAAAACGCATAAAATCCGCCATTTTGTTTTTAAAAATATTATATATTCCTTATCTATTTATATATTACTACCCAGTGACGATCAAGACGAATCTAATGACGCATCATTTATCAAAATCGATTGAGCCGTTGAGTAGTTACGACGGGACAAACGAACAGACATATATTTATATATACAGGTCAAACAAATAACGCTCGCTTTGCTGCAGTCGGGTAAAAATTATGAACCTGCTACGGATATAGCTATTGAGCCAGCATAATAATGAATGACCTACTTACTCTACACCTACCTACTTATTTTACTCCACGGAAAGTTTTACGACACACTAAATTATCTATTTCCCGGGATTTACGAACAATAAAAGACTCATGAATGAGAAATTCCTATCGGTACGGCAAAATTATACTTTAAACTGAGCGGAACCAAACTCATTCATGCCCGGACGAAATGAGCGGCGATTAGGTTAGAACAACACTTCCTACAACCATTAGCCTCATTATGATTTATGGCCGGCTGAAAGTGCTTCAGTAGGGATGTACTTACACAGATGTTTGTGCCTTAGCAACAAGTTTTGATAATATGCGATAGTTTCAAATAATATTATTTACCAATAATTTTTTTGACAACAGTTTTGACTCCCGAATATGGTAATTGTTCACATAACTTTGTGAACCCGTGAGGTTTCACAGGCCGTATTGGCTGCTATAGGTCACTTTGTGTCCGAATACTAAAGGTCACAAATTTAGAATCCAAAACGGAGCCGAAGCGAACCGGAGCGGAGCGAGGCGACCCCATCTATACCTACTCTTAGTTTAGTATAAAATAGGATACGTACAACATTTTGTTGCACATTGAGTTAATTTGGGATGAAAATGTAACTTTTTACACTATAATAATAATAACATTAATAATAATAATACCTTGGACACTATTTACACACATTGATCTAGCCCCTAACTAGGATTCCCTATATCTTGGGTACTAGACAACGATACACGTACTTATATAGATAAATATTATACTTAGATAGATAAACAACCATAACGAGGGTACAAACATCCGTTCTCATCAAACAAATATTTTCCCCTACCGGGACTCGAACCCGGGACCCTTGGCTTCGTAGGCAGAGTCACTGCCGACTCGGCCATTCGGGTCGCAATAAGCCTTCAAACAATACTGTGGCAGTGTAACTGATGCAATATCGGAGCCCGATTCTTCTTAACACTTACTCTATTTTCCAACTATTCATTGATGCTTAGCTACTTACCAGATACTTTAGAGTCCTACCAAACGCGACCATACGCCCAGCAAAAAGTTGTTTCCTAGACGATTTCTGGTGTATCTGATAATTAGTCCCACATCCTAATTACAGAATTAGTCCTATTATAGTGTCGAAGTTATTAACGAAAAACAGTTTTTACCGGGAGTACGTACGGCTGATCGTAGGCTGATGAAAATTGGTACACAGGTACTTCATTATTAGTCCAATTAGTACTATAGTAAATATAGTAAAACCAAGTAGGTATTTAAAAGAATTAAAGCAATATTGACAACCAGCTAACTCCGCAGGTTTCTTCAAATTCTTCTTAATAGACACGGCACCAATTTGGGACGATAATTAAATGGAGTAGGGACGGACGACCCCATATCAAAAGGGACGGAAAATCGTCCCGACGATCTGGCAACAATATACCCGATATCTTTTTTTTTAAGTGGCGAATTATTGTGATCTGAGTCTGGCAACCAACCATTGCTTGTACCCGTTTTTTGACAGTTGTGCACTGCAGCCATCTTTACATCGAAGGAAAAAGTTAACTGAAATGCACCATAGTTAATATACCCGATTGGAAATCTACCCATTACTACATTACCAAACTAACCAGTTTGCACGACTATCGTGACCACCAATGAGTCCCTGCGACAAACGAGAAAACAATGCCTGAAGGAAACCACTCCGTTTACACAGCAAAAACCACCCCGTTTACATAACAGAAACCACCCCGTTTACACAACGGAAACCACCCCGTTTACACAACAGAAACCACCCCGTTTACACAACGGAAACAATGACGGGTCCCGCTATATTCGTGCTGATATTAAAATTAAATAAATAAATATTAGAGGGCAACCTTACACAAATCGAACTAGGCCTATAGTAAGTTAGCTCAACAAGGCTAGTGTTATGGTATGTTATGGGTACCTACTAGACGACGATATACTTGATCGAGATAAATACTTATGTAAATACATAGAAAACATCCAAGAATAAGAAACAAATATTCATGCTCATCACACAAATATTTTCCCTTACCAGGGTTCAAACCCAGGACCGTCAGCTTCGTAGGCAGGGTCACTACCCGCTAGGCTCAACCGGTCGTCATTGCCAATGAAGCTCCCGGTATGGTAAGAGATCATTCGGCTGATTAATGACTCAGCTATACCAACGACAATTCCAAATTCAAACTGTCGATAGCATCAAGAATTTTAAGTTACCCATTCATTCTACAAATGGAGAATTTCTTTGCAACATATTTAAAAACGACTGGTCTAATAATAATTCGTAAATATGGCTAAATCTGCAGGAACCAATTACATAATCATACTGAATTACGAATGGGCAACAAAGAACAAAAAACTCTTAGTAAAATACATGTTCATACCTTATTCTTCTTATAACTCTAATAATCTTCAGGCTGTGTTTCATCACATCACGCGTCCGATACAAAAAGTGTTTGAATAGTGACTAAAAAAAATAAGAAACAAACATTTGTGTGGAGAAGGGCATTTTGATCTTAAATCTTATCGTCCAATAGAGTTGATAAAGGAATGATACATTGATGTTGATGAGTTTATAAAGAAGAAGATATCATTCCAAATATAGAGTAACCCCATGATAAAGCTAACAATGGAAGAATATTTTTAAGATATAAATATTAATATGATATAGTCTTCTGTCGAGAACTGCCAGATTCACCAGATAGAAAACATAGTAGCAGTCATAATTTCTGACATTAAAAAATCACCTGATAACGCACTTTTTCAAGAAATTCACTCCCATTTTGATAATTGCACTCGTAATTGGAAATATTCGAGCAAGAGACACGTGTTTCCTGAACTTGGACGCCAACTTATGGCCTGGAAATATTCGGGATCCAGGTTTTATGCACCCATACTCATTCAGCGAAGAAAACACATAAAATTGACAGAGGATCTGCAGTCTTATCTCGAAAGCCATAAGGAAGGTCAGAAGTGTCGTTCTCAATACATAAGTCATGTGTAACGTTCGCATCTAAGCAAGTAATTGAATTTTAATACCTCCGGGACCGAGAGATGTTTACCATATTGGGAGATATGGAGCAGATAATAATTTGTATGGAAACAGTAGCTCGATTGTCTATCTCTGACAGATATTGCGACTTGGAATTGGATTGCAATTTTGAAATGTCAACTATCAAACTTGCGATTTAGTTCATTCAAATCCTACAAGAAATTATGAAAGCTCAAACAGTAATTATGAAGGATATTAGACTACTTTATAGATAGAGTATCTACAGGTAATTCAAGTCAAATGTAAAGCGGTAGTATGCTTAGTAAGTAGGCACAACTGACTCCCCTCGATAAGTACTTTAAAGGATAATACATAATATGATAACTGAATACTTTGATTATACCCGTTTACCTTATATATCTTATACCAGTAGTATCACCATGATCTTTTGACCTTACTTCGCCCTATTACGTCGCGTCAATAAAAGGCCAGAACCAAGAACAATAACAAAGTGATACGCAATATTGAAACATTTCTATATGTTTGAACCTCAGACGATTACACGCGAATATCTTGAAATAAAACAAGTTATGATAAGTATGTTGCAGGGATATGAGAAAATCAGGGACTTGGCCAAATCCCTAACAGATTTGATCAAATAAATAACGAGATTTTTAACAAACCCCAAACAGATCTCTAGGGATTTGATCTAATCCCCAAACTGGTTTAGTGAAATGGCAAAAACAAAGTTTGTACGTAACTGCTGGTCGAAAATAAATGTCTAATAAGCAACCAATACGGTTCTGTGAAACTACATGGGGCCGCATCACTCCGCCCCGCTTCGCTCGTTTCCAGGTTGCACAAAGTTGTTACCTAGCATAACATAACTTTAGCATTTGGACAGAAAGTGACCAATATGGCTTTAAATTCTAGTATAAAATAGGCGCGGAGAAGAAGGGCGCAAGGCGAAAACCAAGAACTATATACCTAGTCGGTCCTTAAGTTCTGTCACAAGGTTTTTGATAGATAAAACTCAGCAATAAACTTTTTCTTATTCGTATTATACATGATTAAAAAGCTTATTTTATACGAATCAAATTGCAATACAATACATTTTGTACGATTATCGCAATATGACAAAAAACCTTATAACTTGAGACAATCGCGAACCCAAAACACGCCGCAACTGACAAAAATACCACTTACCACAAATTTAATAAAAAAACAGTGTTCCGGATAACCAACAAGGTTTTTTTTATTTATTCTGAAACCTCGATTTTAGACCATGCTTAACAACTAGCATTTGATTTTCTGTTAGCTTTCAGTTCCAACTGCCCCAAAGAGAACTGTTACGTAATTTTTACGTTTTCAGAAAAACGTATAAAAATGATCTTGTGGCTAACAAGTACACTACGTAAAATGTGAATATGAAAATTAGTTTTACCCAGACTTAGTTATCTTATGCTTCAAAATGAAGGTAACAGGTTCAGGGAGGGTTCTGACTAAAATCTCACGTAAGTTTGAAAGGTTTTAAGAGTCATGGAAAAAAGATAAAGTGAATCACGTCCGTATTTTTGATTGGGTAAAAAAGTGCAAAATCTCTGAAGAAACTAGCATTTGTGTAATATGGCTTTAAGTATTTAAATCCAATAAAATCGTTCTAATTTACCAATTTTTAATGAGCTATCAAACCATATATAGTATTAAATAAAATAAAACTTGGTATTATTTACTATGCGGCAAAATATTTGTGACAGAACATATGGACCGACTAGGTACATATATTTTTGATATCTCACTTAAATCGTATCGGGATTCGACCAATTCACTAGATTTAGTTCAGGGATTTGGTCAAATACCTAGATCTGTTCAGGGATATGTTGAAGTCATGTATTACTTTATCATTGCTCTTTTCACTTTTATTTGTCCAAGTCCCTGATTTTATCATCTCCCTGCGACATGTACATGGACAGAATAATAATCTACCTCCATCCCTCCCATTAAGTGGAATCTGTTTAGGCTATCCAAGAATTAATAACAAAATATCTTAACAAAGCTTACCCATCAAGTGTACTGTTAGACGATATCGTAATAATTTCTCCACTGGACTCATCCGAAAATTCGTAGTTAGCGTTGAGCACCATTTCTTCACTTTAAAACATCACTTAGAATATATTTTTAGTAAGACAAAATTATTTTACCGGAGATCATCTAAATCGCTTTGATTCACAGCTAAGCGGAGTATCACGTGTAGACTAACTGGATTTACGTAATTATGAGCGCTACAAGGAAATAATATACATATCGAATGAGGTGGAACCATACCAACCGCAACCACAGATTCTGTTGGTATAGAGGTCGGACGCAAAATATGAATTTAGTTACAATTGGCGTCAGATATTTTAAATGTAAGAAGTTGATTCCTTATCCAAAACTTGAGGGAACACAGCTTAGAAAAGTGACACACCAGAGGTCTCTAAATGATCATTGATCAATACCGATAGATACTCGATTTGGCCTTGTAGATGATTAAGTTTATGTATATGATTTTATTGACATTAATTGATAAATCAGAATCAAACAAGCTTGTACAAGCAAGTATCTAGAAATAGAATATCATAACATATAATACTATAAAACCACAAATACCATAGCAGTTACATACATACATACATTAGCATTAAACTGATAACAATTTTAATTCATCACATAAATCAATGTACACACACATTGTATTAAAAATTTGCGTAAAGAACGGCTAATGTACGGATCGAAAAATAATTTTAGAGAATCAAATATATCCGTACTTTCTGTCACAACATGGTGCAATTCAAAATACTATAGACAGAGATGACTCAACCGCAAAGGCAGTTTTTCCATCGGATAGTGATTTCCAACTGTGCTTGTTTGACGACGAGAATGTCACATCGTGTGGACATGTTGGTTTATCGCAACAATATATGATAAGCTATCGGGTAACTCTGAGAAATATCCAGGCCAGCTATTGATTTGATTTCCCCGTGATGGAATCTATTTTCATGTGAAGATTTGATGTACATGTTAAGCAGCCCTCAAATCACACGAATAAAGAGTGGTTTAAATTATTCATAGAGGTAAGTATACGTAATACCGTTATGGATTGTATGTTATAAATAACACAATAAATAACAATTAATTAAACCACAAAGGTTATCACGAGCTACATCTACTAATTCGAAACAAATAAAGATCACCGACTTCTTAAAACCGTAACAACACAAGAAACCACTCACAGCAGAACAAATCAGGTATCAATCTTATCTACTAGAGGCATTAAAATACTTCAAATTGCTGGACGAATTAATTGAGATGTGATACTATTAGCAAAATATGCTCACGCGCAAAATCGAACGATACTTCATGATTAGCGACGCGTGAAACACTGAATACTACTATATGGAGATCTTACGAAAGAAAGAGCGATCGTTTATAAACAAAAACTACGGACAGGCAAACAGTTGGTAAACAACAGTGAAGATAGGAAGAAAAAAACTGTATATAAAAAATGTATGCAGATTTTGTATTATCGTGGTGTACGGTAAACTCATGGCATTAAGTTTCCTAAATAACTAAAAAGGCGAAATTTCGGGAGGAGTAAGTTGCTAACGTATAACCCATAACTGATAGCTCAATAGTGCTGTGTCCATGAGAAACTTCAATGTAAAAATAACTATGATAAATACATTTTCAAATCAATAAACCACAAGTGTGTTATCCATTTTGTGTTCATTCAGAGCCTGCATTAAGATTAGTAGATGGTTCCACATCATTGACGTAATTTGTCTTATGAGTAGGTAGGTGCTCTTTAAAAGTGTTGCAATAATAGAAGCTATTTGTATAATACTATCATCATTACCTGCGTAAATATAAACCAATGAATCTTTTATGTTCATTTACAGGTTGGGCCATTTGAAAGGGTCGGTATGGCTAAATCAGAAACAAGAAATACAAGTTTTTGCTGTAAGGAATCATGACATTGATTATGATAAAACATAAAACTGCATCATTCTAAAACAAACTATTTTTGATAGTTTATTTTTAATACATATAAATAAACAAACGTTTTTTAGAATGTTGCAGTTTTATGTTCATTCAAAAAATATATCATGGTTCCTTACAGCAAAAACATCCATATCTTATAGTTTCTAAATCTATACTATATATACTAAATCACTAGTAATACAGAATTTAGACAGCGGAAAAATTTACAGAGAAAAGTTGTGTAGGTTACTAATTTTCTTGATAGCAACAATATACTTTGTGTCACAAGGGAGCAAAATGATGTATTTACGGCGAGGGCGATACATTAAAACCAGAGTGAAAGGAAGGATTCTACGATAGAATCTCAGGATTCTGTTAGTGCGTAGCGAGGGATTCTGTTAGAATCCTGAGTGTAACGAAGGATTCAAGCGTCAACGCCCATAACGAAAATAATTTTGCTCCTGAGTGACACATACAACTTTTCACACCGACTATGAGGAAAATTGAAATAAAATGCTCTAAATATAATGAACTAACTATACTCTGAATTCAACTTTCACCACTTTTACAGTTATCGAACAACGAAAACAAAACTTTTTTTTATATAATGGCGAATTGTGATGGATTAGGGAAAGGTCACCACAAATAAAATATTCCTGTGCTACTTTTACCAATGTGTAAAAATAATCCAATCGAAGATTTCAATGGCACGGAAATCAATATTCATTATATCACAATAACAGTCATCGATAGTTTTGATTTCAGTAAAACATTAATTGTGACAATTTTTTAAACATTACGAAAAAGTCACAAATTTTCATATAACGTTGTTCAAGTTAAAACTTGAAACATGTTCGTTTTTAATCGATTACGATGAAATAACAATCGATTATTTTATTAAGATCTGTGTTCAATTGGCACATTGCGTAAATGCTACATGCCAATGAATAAATTAAACAAGTAGCTTAAATAGAAAAGTAGCATTTTGCTCACTCTCGTCGTGGAGCAAAACTATCTTTTCCGAATGAAAGGTGTGAAAATAACTATTGCTCCTGAGTGACACATACGACTTTTCACACAGACTATGAGGAAAATTGAAATAAAATGCTCTAAATATAATGAAATAACTATACTCTGAATTTTACTTTCTCCACTTTTACAGTTATCGAACAACGAAAACAAAACCAATGTGTAAAAATAATCGAGTTGAATATTACAATGGTTCCGGATAACAATATTCATTATATCACAAGACAATCGTCGATAGTTTTGATTTCAGTAAAACATTTAATTTATTGTGACGTTTTTTTTAAATATTACGAAAAATTCATAAATTTTCATATAACGTTGTTGGCACATTGCGTAAATGCTACATGCCAATGAATAAATAAAAAAATAAAAATTAGCTTGAACAGAAAAGTATCATTTTGTTTCCAAATGGTAGGTGTGTAAAATTATTGCCGTCATGGGCTTTAACGCTTGAATCCCTCATTACACAAATAACTATTTCTATCTGCATCAAATATCATTATAAGTAAAACGGAATTTGTTTGCTGTCAGTACCGACCGACGTTTGGGTGATCGCAGGCGAACCGGGAACGCCAACATTCACTATGTTGATTGGACAAATGAGACCATCGTCGCCTATACGTATACCAACAAGGCTATAACAACAAGCATTTACATAAGTACCTATGTATTTTTATGTTGCATTCTCTTCCCTTACATTTTTATACACTACGCTAAGACGAAGCAAGAAAACAATTGAGACGCAGACCTTATTCCATCGTAGACAAAGGTGGCAATCCGGACAGCGTATATCGTTGAAGGCGAATGTTGTTGCTCACAATTTTCCAATAGTGCTTGTTCCTCAGAGATTTCAGATTCGACTTCTTTCTTTGTCTGAACTTCTGGTGCTTCCTCGAACTTTTGTAGAAGTGTACTCGCTGATTGATTGTCTTCATGTTCCTCTACTGTTATATCCGCTTTTGCATCGAGTCCTTTGCCTTTTTTCTCCATGATTAGATAAGTAGCGTCTTCATTATTAGCATCAGCTTGCTTAAACCCTACAGCTAAGTAAGACACTTTTTCTTCGCACGACATATCATATTTACTTCAACATATTGCTTTATTATTCTTGGGCACAAAGCACGTTCTAAGGTAGAATATTGGAAAAATAGCACATTAAAAAAATGCGATCGAAAAGCGTCCGGACCGCAACATGATAAATCATAACTGATTAAATAGAAATATATCGGTAAAATACGAAAAAAGTACTTATCGTTACCGATAGGATAAGGACGTATTTAGTTAGTTACAGATAAGACGCCCAAAATACAATGACAAACAACGGTAAAAAGGCATACTATCTAGCTCGATTATATGCTACGATTGTGAAAATCTTGATATAATGATAAAATGTTGATCAAATTTTGAAATAAACATCATGTTTCAGGCAAATCAGTGCCATTTCCCATGATTTATTATCCCAAACAAAATACTTATGGTGTCTTGGTACAGCTTTACTCATCAATCCAAAGATTACACCAAGTTCAACTCAGTTCCGATATCCAAAAGAGAACGATACAAGACACTGCAGCAAAAGTATGTACCAGGATATCATAGATCAATATACTTTATTGCACGGTTAATAATGAGTACAAACAAATGAACACCCAGATCAATGCTAGTACGGTGTATAATTGAGGGTATGGAGTCAGTAACTACTGAAGGGGAAGAACCAGGACATCACAGAGCACTTGCAGCTAGTACTCACTTGTCATGCTTCATAGGGCGCGGCGTGGGCTCGAGCTGCAGCGGAGTGGCGGGTGCGGAGCGCGGAGCCCCACACCCGCCCGCCGCGCCACCCGCGAAGTTGCCGGTCGACCTGGGGAGAAAGGGATGTGGTAACAAGACATAGCATGAGCTTTTCTATACAGGGGGGTTATCTCCTTTATAGCGATTCAGATTAAGAAAATCAACATGGCAACCATTTCTATTCCAATACGCCTTAGTGGGCTTTATTTACTTATTTATTACTAAGACAAGTTCTAAGAGGGTCATGGTAATTTTGAGGATCAGTTTAGGTGCGCTGAATTGGCATAAGACGTTGTAGTAATGTCGTAACCATATCGTAGAATTGACATATCATGTTATTGACAATTTCATGATATAGCCACCTCAAACTTATCATAACATAAAATGGCCTGACCAGATCCATGAATGTTCAGCGTGTGATGATATGAACAGCAAAATGCATGACTATTTCATGATGTGGTTAAACGTTAGTGGTCATGTCGTAAAATAATTACATTAGCCACCGTTAGAGGCGCTGATGTCGATTTGTTGTTGATTTTCACGATGGAGGTGGGGCGGCCGGTAATTGTAATTCATGAAATGGTCAACCATGGTTGAATTAGAACTTTTAAATGAAATATTTTAGGGCAAAACACTGCTCTAGCTTAGGTGAAGAGTAAAGAGGGCGAGCGCAGCGTAGCCCCCGAATAGTATTCGTGTTAGTTCGACATGTATATCACAAAAAAACATTAAGTAGTACCGTAGTACTATTAAGTATTCTCGGTACTACATATATAATCATGCTCTTAAAAACACATGTTTCATCACATTCAACCCTTTCTGACCATTTCTTGAACTGGTCGGCCAGATCATGAAATGGTTGGCCATTTGTTGAAACGATCACTTGATGATTTGGCCATGACAGATACCCTACTTTGTCTTTGTAAGTACTTTGAATTTGACTTTGACTTTAAAACGATTTGGTCAGTTTGAGTTGACTATTTCGCGAAATAGTTATATTTCGTGAATTGGTCAACCTCATCTTATGATAAATTTTACGATATGGCCACGACAGTAACACCCCAGGCATAAGCATGGCCTGACGTCACGAGGATACCTAGTGCCGTGGAAATCAGACACAGTGTCATAAAAAGAAGGCTACGCTATAGAGTTTTGTTACCTAGGACGGGAGCAGAGCTCTCGAGGCGGCGAACGATGGTATTCTTGTTCAGTTTTGTAGTATTATTTCGGTTCAGACTTTAGTTAGTACGTCAAGGAGAATCTGTAGCCTAATCGTGTAATTCTGCCATCTAGGAATTTCAATCTCCTAGATCTCCTAGAAATACCTAGATTTCAGAATTACATGATAAATTGATAAGGCTATTTTTAAGGATATTGATAAGGATAAGGGAAGTACACATAAAAAAACAAAGTCGCAATAAAAGACAGCTCGTGTGAAATAATCGTGTTAAAAAAATCTTTTGAAAAATGTATTAATAATAATTAATACATTTTTCAAAAGCGAATAAAATTACTAGATGTCGGGATTAATGATAATCTCCATGAAGACTCGACTTACACGTGACAGATTGTACTGTTGCTGTGAATATATCTCAATGCCTTGTCCTTTTGTTACCACTCCTTATTATCCACGAGCCTAACAATATCCTTACTGTTACCACTCCTTATTATCCACGAGCCTAACAATATCCTTACTCACACGCGAAATGAACTCCGTCTATTTTGAACTAGGAACGACTTGGCACCGATCTTGTATGTTGGACTCACTGAATACGACTTCCATTTCATGGAATTTTTCCTTCGTAAATAATTACTTTTCTGACATCTTCCACTCATATTTTACGCAGAATAAGTTATTTCAAGTTATGAGAGTTTATGACACAATTCGAGTAGAGCACGCTTAGGTACTGAAATACGAGTTTAGTTTTTTTTTAAATAATGAGGGAATTAAACTGTACAACACAATAGAAGCGACTATAACGCGACACTACACACTAGAAGCGACTATAACGCGACACTACACAATAGAAGCGACTATAACGCGACACTACACACTATGGAAATGAAATAATACACGCATGATGCAAAACCAGTAAAGTCGGCATTTTTACGAATCTCGAATACAATGGTAATGTAATGGCGCTGCTGTATGGGTGAATAATTGTGGGTGTGAAGGCCAACATCTGTGTACATACCACATACATAACATACACGTACCTCGGATAATGTTTATTTTTATAAAAGATAATCATATGAATGTTAAAATATATCAATTAATTAATCATCGGTAATGTCAGTTAGTGCACGTGTTACACTAATTTAAACTGTAAGCGACACCCAACTCACCATGTTTAGATAAAAATAGACAGTATTACCACAAGGGGAATTGTCTAACTTTAACTGTAATGTTTAACTTTAGAAGAGAAAGTATATATACAAAAAACACATCTAATTGGTATAAAAACTGTAAAAAAGTAAATAATATTACCAAAAGATGAATCCGTCAAAACTCAAGCAGAGCCAAGCACGACCTAATCTAAACATTATAATCAAAACTTTACAATACTTATTGAAAGTGTGTCCAAAAATAACACAAGACAACGGAGACTTGGTTTATAAAACAATCGGGCATTAAATACTGTAATAGTAAAACGATGTCAGTTGATCCAGCGATTTAGGAAAGAGAACATGAAATCGTTATGTGTTCTGATTATTGTAATTCTAAGGTTATTCTCCATAGAGAGTGTAAGTGTAAATAATTTCACGAAACCATAGTAAGTTAAGGAGTTACTATATTTTATATCGCGATTTTAGGGTGTGCTGCCTTTGAACCCGATATTCATGCAAGCTTCAGATGAAATCTCAGAGTCGTCACAAAGCGAAGAGGGTGATGAAAGTCTTAATTTTCCTGTAATATATCCCCCTAACATAGAAGACGATAGCTCAGATTACGAACTTTATGGTGAAGGGAGATACGAGGGTCCTAAGAAAAAGAATGTGAGTAGTGGTGATAGCATATTTGTTTGAAAGTAGTTTGTGCCATAATTGGAAACAATTGAAACTTTTACATTGTAATAAGTGCCTTTTTTAATTAATACTATTTAAGTAATATAAATTAATAAATAAACTAACAATATTAGTTTTAGGTATCTGTTACTTGAGACTTTGTTTTAACAGACCTTTGAAGTGCTACAAAATATCCTCTGCTTTTAAGTAAGGTATTTTTGAAAGCATTTTTTTTTTGAAACCACAGGAGACTTTTGCGTGCATTCCTTTTTAAAAACAAACTTGGATGTAACTATAGCTTTTGGGATATTATTTACAGCGATATCGCATAAAGGGCAATGGCAAAAAAAAACTCAAAAAATTATGATGATACTAAGTCGTCGAATATTAAATTTTATAAATGACATGTTTTGTTGGTTAAAGAGCCTCGAAATTGTTTAAGTTTTAAATGCAATATGCGCCACCAACTTAAAGAAAAAAATAAAGCTGGAATGTTTCTCCCTCAATTTGGTTCGGAGGTCCTAATTTCAATTATTTATGAGGTAAAGATGTAATTTACATCTCATAAATAGATCTATTAGCCAATCATGTTTTTTAAATCAAATCAAATGAAAATTTCTTTATTACCGTAGACATTTTCTTTTTTTTTTTGCAAACATGCTCTACTTGTGGTTTCCATGTCAGATGTGAGTCAATATTAAGTCCTAAGAATTTGAATACATTTATTTTGTCAATTTTTTTATTATTATAGTGGATGTCAAGAGTGTTTGTTATTTGATTGTAATTATTTTTAAATGTCATTATATTAGTTTTATCAAGATTGATTATCAGATTATTACGGCTCAGCCATTCAATAATATCGTTAAGGGAATTATTAATTTCAGATGCGTATGTATTTTCATCTCGACAATCCGCAATCATCGTACTGTCATCTGCAAATAATACCATTGGGTAACTTACTGACATAGGGAGATCATTGATGTAGATGAGGAATAGTTGTGGTCCTAATACGCTACCTTGTGGTACGCCACATTTAACAGTTCTCGGGCCTGATATGTATTGATTTTCTGTTTTTGTTTTCTGACATATTCTGGAAATCTGTGTTAACTGTGTTCTGTCTTGTTGTAGTAGAGAATGTACTGACCCCTGAAAGAATTGATAACTTCCGCGAGTCTAAACTAGGGCGCAACTAGTCTGTGATTATTTATTAGGTTAACATTACAGTTATCGCTTATTTTGTAAAATGTTGTCAGGTTCTTTCGTAGATATATTACATTTCCGAAAATAAATTGACTAGCTACTAGTGAGTATGTCAATTTATTTAATAAGTTCTCTTAAGTGTGAGTCTGTGCGTTTTAAATTATAAATTGCACGAATAGCTTGGTTAATACCCAAATTAACATGGTATTTTATTCGTAAAGGATCGATACTAATAAAAACCAAGCGATTGTCATCACTGCACTGTCTGTTTGTCAATATTGTCACATGACTAAATCTTTGATTGTTCTCCTCCTTGCAAGACGCCGACGACGTCGCGATCGGTAGTGTTTTTTGTTGTAATCTCAGTTGTCAACGCGTCATCATAATTGTACCGTGCCCTAGTTTTAATTAAAAGTCGTGTAACCATCAAACCAGTCAGTGTTTAACTTCAACAATCTTCACCCCATAAATCTCAACCTTCACAACCTATTTGGAAAGGGGCGTTCGCCGGTGAGGCGACAATTGCGTTCGTTGGCGGAGGTGGTGGCCCTATCTACGTCAGGTGCAGTCGGGAGCGAGCTGGGAGCTCAGGTCTGGCTGGCACTGGACCCCTTCATCAGCTGCAGTCGTCATCCGAAGTTTTTGAGCGGACGGAGCCACGTGCAGCAACCAGTTTGGGGGTTTGGCATTCGGATGCTACGAGGTGATACCCACACCCATCTTCGTCATCATTTAGGCTCCCGGAACCTGCCATTTCACGGAAAATGTATGGTGGTCTATTCGAGGAAGAACTACGCAATTCAACGATCAAGCCCTTTTCTGTAATATAAAAATGGCCTAAATGGTTCTTAATGGTCTGTTCCTCTACTATTTTCGTTTTAAAGATTTGAATCGATTTACCAAATAACTTACTACACTGTGGTTTCTGTTACGCTCTGTTCTTGCTTTGTCATTATATTGAGCCAAAAGTTAATGTTTATTGTCTTGTCTACCAACCGAAAGTTTGTTATTATCAGAGCAATTCTGATCATACAGTTCAGTAATAGATAATTACGTGCAAACAATCGTTAGGATGTTTATTGTTGTCCTCGTAAGACTTTGGCTAAGACAAGTTTGGCCTAAATGGTTCTAAGTGGTCTAACTATCTTCGTTTTAAGGCTTTGCATCCATTCTACCAAACGCCATGTATAACTATACTATGGTTTCTGTTAGGCTCTGTTCCTATTTAGTCCTTATTTGAGCCAAAAGTGAATGTCTATTGTCTTGTTTAATTTCAGTTTGTCAATGTTAATCAGAGCAAGCAGTTCAGTAGTAGATAATTACGTGTAAACAACACTCAGTGAGATGTTTATTGTTTGTTGTGTCCTCAGCCGTGTGCGGTCATGGTGTTGTCCAACACTCACCCACCTACTATGGAATCTTTGGTGCGCAAATATCGCTATGACAGAAATGGTACGGCAGTTTATGGTTCGGTGATATTTGAGTGCTTGTCTGTCAATGTGTTAATTTATGTATGTGTTGCATAGCACAGTGTGTTTTTTTTATAAAACTTCCTATCCTGTTTTATTTAATCTTCACTGGTATTTCTGTATACGGCAGCTTTTCAGGCATGTAAACAGAACTCATCGTCATTTTCCAAAGTACCGATATGCTTATTAGTAGGAGATGGTATTTCATGCCACGCTTTTTATATTAAACAAGCAAAGACAGTTAGCAATCTTTAGTTTAGTTACATCACTATGAGCCTTATTTATCTTCTGCATAGCTCGTGCATGCATAGGCACGAGCAACACGGAACTTATTGAAGTCATGCTCGAGGGTATAGTAACTAGAGCGTTTATAATAACATTCTGTTACACTCATTAAATGGCCGACGTGACTGAAATGTATGCTCCGATGTGTTTATTAGTGTGTACTTTGTGTACTTTGAATGACTCAATTTATTCATAATTGTTTGATGTGGATTAAACTCTATCATGTCAATAACTCTTTCTGTTTGTTGTTTTAGGTAATTAATGCGTTTGTATTGTAAATACTTAAAATTCAATTATTTTTCCATTGTTTGTGTCTAATATAATATCTCACATGCTTCTTTTAAACGGCTGTTACTTCTATTTCATATCCTAGATGTGATGATGTCATAAACCTCAATATTCTTGGACCACACTTCCCTTGTACGATCTAACCAAGTTCATTTCGCTACTTTCAGGAATTCTAATACCCAGCAGTGTCAGATACTTTGTAAAGGTACCACAGAAGGGAAACGAGGAGCCTTTACTGATACAACTCAACGACAAGGCATTCTCGCCCTTGGGAGGATTCATCAGGTAGCTATCATACTAGTCGAGTGGTTTATTTCTTTGAATAGACAAGATGTAAGGCAATATAGGGAAAATGGCGCTGGCAGAAGAAGGAAAGGCAACATCAGAGAATGGACAGGAGCCAACGTAACACATTTAGTGATTGACAACGAATATAATGAGTCCGATATTCAAAAATGCTTCATTCCATCGAACAATTGGAAGATCTCCATATAAAGCTTTATTTGGAAGTAAACCTAAGGCGGGTTTAAGTGGATCTGATAGTCCGACGTCTATATAGGTACTTTTAACAATAAGCACATAGGATAAATTAAAATCAATCACAGAGCAAAAACCAGCTGAAACTACAAACAGTGAAAACAATGATAATAATCCGAAAACCATATTCGAGAATATTGAAAATTTTAAGTTAAACCTCACCTGTGCAATAGGCCGCAACGAAGCGAGCGCATAAGCGTAAGTCCTGCAATATGCGAAGCCACTAAAGCGAGCGCATAAGCGTAAGTCCTGCAATATGCGGTATATCTATGCAACGAAGCCACTAAAGCGAGCGCATAAGCGTAAGTCCTGCAATATGCGGTATATCTATGCAACGAAGTCACTAAAGCGAGCGCATAAGCGTAAGTCCTGCAATATGCGGTATATCTATGCAACGAAGCCACTAAAGCGAGCGTATAAGCGTAAGTCCTGCAATATGCGGTATATCTATGCAACGAAGCCACTAAAGCGAGCGCATAAGCGTAAGTCCTGCAATATGCGATATATCTATGGGTGAAGAATGGTTACAGTTCCAAAGTCGTATGCGTCATGATGTGTCAGGTTGAACAAGATATAAATGAAGAAAGAGAAAAAGCACACAAAGGACTTAACTTACAGTACTCTGTTTCAAACTAAGGCGACGAAATTTCAGAAAGTTACAGTTCCAAAGTCGTATGCGTCATGATGTGTCAGTTTGAACAAGATATAAATAAAGAAAGAGAAAGAGCACACAAAGGACTTAACTTACAGTACTCTGTTTCAAACTAAGGCGACGAAATTTCAGAAAGTTACAGTTCCAAAGTCGTATGCGTCATGATGTGTCAGGTTGAACAAGATATAAATGAAGAAAGAGAAAAAGCACACAAAGGACTTAACTTACAGTACTCTGTTTCAAACTAAGGCGACGAAATTTCAGAAAGTTACAGTTCCAAAGTCGTATGCGTCATGATGTGTCAGGTTGAACAAGATATAAATAAAGAAAGAGAAAGAGCACACAAAGGACTTAACTTACAGTACTCTGTTTCAAACTAAGGCGACGAAATTTCAGAAAGTTACAGTTCCAAAGTCGTATGCGTCATGATGTGTCAGGTTGAACAAGATATAAATAAAGAAAGAGAAAAAGCACACAAAGGACTTAACTTACAGTACTCTGTTTCAAACTAAGGCGACGAAATTTCAGAAAGTTACAGTTCCAAAGTCGTATGCGTCATGATGTGTCAGGTTGAACAAGATATAAATGAAGAAAGAGAAAGAGCACATAAAGGACTTAACTTACAGTACTCTGTTTCAAACTAAGGCGACGAAATTTCAGAAAGTTACAGTTCCAAAGTCGTATGCGTCATGATGTGTCAGGTTGAACAAGATATAAATGAAGAAAGAGAAAGAGCACACAAAGGACTTAACTTACAGTACTCTGTTTCAGACTAAGGCGACGAAATTTCAGAAAGTCTATTTCTTTGAGAGTGGCTGTGGCAAGTCACCTTACGGTGGCCAGGGATTCCAAAAATGTAGTTGTAAGCCTGCTGTGAAACAGTGTCGCAATTCTTTTCAAATTCTTTTAAAAACAAAGGTTTTCGCGGATTCAAAGGCCATGGAAGTTTAACATGCGTTAATAAAGAACATTTTCATTACATACTTACATTTGTCCTTTGTTACTAAGTTACACTATTTGATCTCATGATTATTAATAACAGTGATATTTTAAATTACTCATCAGTTAAACAATTTCTAATGATGACAGATATTTCAACTTTTTTGTCACATGTTCACCCTGTCGTATGAATGGCATAAACATCAGCCCGTCAGATTATTAAATGTTGTATGAGACTCTACGAGCCTACGGCTGAATATCGTTCAGGCCGCTAGTTGAACGGCCAAGCTGTTAATTCTTAGTAAGCTAGTTGGCTGCGGCATATATTGGAGGCTCTCCATACTCATTTCTATTCCTTCTCAATCACTAATTGTTTTACCTAAATTGACCGATATATATGTCACCGTAAGATTGTCAAAACCGTTACTTTATAAACTAACGCGATAGTTTATAAGCTATCGACAAATTCTAAACCAGACCCACACGGTTTACAATTTACGTTTCTTTTGTTCATCTAGGCTACCGCAGTGTTTGCCCTGTTATTTCCTTTGCAATTAAAGTTTAAACCAGTTCACAATTTAACGGTATTATTATAAAATAACGCGTCATTTCGTTAGCATTACGGTACAGTTTACAATTTATCGATAGTTTGTAAACTAACGAGAAAAAATAAACGTTAGATTGAAACTAACGGTTTTGACAATCTTATGGTGACATTGTATATTTATATAAAGTGTAATTGTAGATATTTCCCAATGCAGTCAAATCATACGAAGCCAAGGGTCCTGGGTTCGAGTCCCGGTGGGGGCAAATATTTGTTTGATGAGAACGGATGTTTGTACCCTAATCATGGTTGTTTATCTATCTAAGTATAATATTTATCTATTTAAGTATGTGTATCGTTGTCTAGTACTCAAGATACAGGGAATCCTAGTTTGGGGCTAGATCAATGTGTGTAAATAGTGTCCAAGGTATTATTATTATTATTATTATTATAAATGACTCAGATTTCAGTGTGCAATTGTTCACAGATATTACAAGGAAGTGCCGCCGATACCACAAGCATGGAAATGAATAATGATACTACAGTCAGAAGAACTTATTTATTATGTACCTACCAAGTAATAAAGTCTTTAAATAGGTTTAAAGTATTATAAAGTATTTTCAATAGGTGGAAAATGTATGTAATTTTTAAATCAAATAAGACCTGGAACCTTTTTACATAAATAAATATATATTTTTTTGTTTTCAGTTTGATTTCACAATTTAAAGTTCATAGAACCCGGCATCATATTACCTAGATCCACATTTACCGAGCGGCGACCAAAATGAAATCAAACTCGTTGAGCATATTATGTTCTAATCAGCAGATGAGTGACTGATGTGTTGCTGACAAACGAGTCGAAAAAAGCTTATACACCGATCTATGATTTTCCATGCCTGTAATTATGATGATATATAGATAAAAACTTTCTAATACAGTGATACAGCTGCTTTTCCCCATAGTTTTCCATGAAAAATCTCGTTCAATTAATCAGGTGGGAAGCAAACATTTGCCTGGAGCTCCAAGAATCGATTTAGTATTATTGTTTTATCGACTAAAAACAGCAGAATATTGAATCAGTCTATGGCACGACGAAGAAAATATATCAGAATAGAATACAATAATAAGTTTCACCTTTACCGGGCATACGCATGCAGAATTTTTCATTGATTTTGGACTTTATTGCCAAGGTATAAGGTTGCCAAAATTTGGTGGGCCCTCAGCCCTATAAAGGGAGATATTGAGAAATGGAAGCAAGAGAGAATTAATTCAACGAAGACACAAGTTTAGTGAGTGATACCCAGCATTTACTACCAGAGAGTTGTTGTTCAATGTATGGATTTTTCTCGAATTAGTAATTGACACAGCGCTGTTTTCTTATATTGAATCTATGTATAGATGTTAATTGTGGATAGCTGGCATTCTGTAGGCTATGCACAATTAACATTTTCATGACGTAATTAAATTGAATTAATCGTGGTAGTTATCGCTTACTGGTTGTATAGTGCAGAAAAGCTGTTAACCAGTTGATTTAGCACTATGTCTGTTAAATACGCAAATAAACCTCATTCAACGATTAACTGCAGTGAAAGACAGAAACGTAAACTGAATCAAAGCTCTAGATTAATCTTCTGGAGTCTGGATAATCTCGAAACCGGTGTTGTTAAATTCAATAGCCACATAGCGAAGTTGTATAGAAACAACTGTAATTTCGTCGCCAAGTCTTGGAAAGAAGCCAAGTTTCCTACACGCTCGAGTTCAACTCTATAACGGGAAGTAACTACAAAAAGAAATAACCAGCCAATTTTAGGAGATCGGCCATCTCAAAAGGCGCTTCCTTGAGTGAGTTGATCTTTAATTCAGCAGGATGAATTACTCGGCATTTGATCTCGAAACTTGGCCT
This sequence comes from Argyresthia goedartella, assembly GCA_949825045.1. Lineage (NCBI taxonomy): Eukaryota > Metazoa > Arthropoda > Insecta > Lepidoptera > Argyresthiidae > Argyresthia > Argyresthia goedartella. The sequence goes on from OX463823.1 coordinate 17,492,985, forward strand.
TGGCGTGTGCGGAAAGGCTAAAGTAATTTCCACTTATTTCAGTCGGGTCACGTAGAGACAAACAATTCGTTGAGAGTTTAGACGTTAACCCGATCATCACTGCTGACCGTTAAAAGTCGTTAAAAATAAGCGGAAGCACCATTAGGTATTCTATTAACACCAATTAACCGTTGCCATGACACCGATATAGATTGTGGCTTAGTTTTAGCATTAGTAGCAAAACTTAACATAACATAACATTTAAAATGTTATGTTATGTTAAGTTACTAGGATACCATGTGTCGAGGGAGCCGGAAACAGCGACATCACACACACATATATATAAACATCCAAGACTTCCTCCTCCCGCATGGTAGGCAGAGCTTAAAACAAAAGTATGGTTAACACCCGAATGACAAGAAATAGTTAAAGGTGCACTAAAAAGCGGCGCCACCCTCAGTTGTCTGAATCTGATCACCAGATGGATTGATCAAACTCCCAGGTTTCCCTTCGATCTTGGGCAGATCAAATACACCACGGGAGGACGATATTGTGGTAGCCATAGACATAAACAAATATATATGACATACGAAATAAGCACGATACAAAACTCAAAAGATGTATGTAGGACAAAAACGTGCCTGGCAGGCCTTAGATCGAAAGAAGCCATTCATAGGACATTTTCGGTTTTAATCCAATATTGACGGTCCGTATCTTCTGATAAAATTGACCTCGTGATGATATAATACACTCTAGTAGGCTTTCAATCGTACAAAAACAGATTCCCGTGGGCTCCTTGATGATGGTAGTGTAGAAGAAGTCTCAATATCTTCGTTTGACCATGGAGAAACATAATTTCGATGGTGGCACTCTCGGAAATGTTGCGTTTGAGTGTTGCCAGCAAAAAGCGTTTTCCTATTTATAACAGTAACCGTTGGGATCACGAAAAAAAGAACTCACATACTGAAGAGAAAAGGTTTATTATTATTAAGGTATTAGGTAGGGTCAACCGTTATCTGATTATCTCATAAAAAGTACTGTACTAAGCTTTAAGTACTGTATTAAGCTTTTATTCTAATATATATAATGTTCACACTGTCAGTGTGGGTCTTTATAAAGTACAGTGAATATGGAACAGGGTTGAAACAGTTTTGAAATTGCCATTTGAGCAATTTAAAAAGCATGTTAAAGCGACTTTGTCAAAAAAGGGATATTACAATGTTCAAGATTACTTAATGACAGGACTGTATGGGGTTAATCTAGCTCAACACAGGCCTTGCTGTTAATAATTTTGTAATTATTTATTCCTGCTTATTAATCATAATAATTAAATTTTTCATATTTGTAATAGTTAAGCACAACCTATTTTTAAAAGAGATCTAAAAATCAATCTGTGGGAGTTTCTACGCCCTTTTCTCCCACAGTGGTCCAATGTAGAGAAGAGGCAAAATTGACGTTTGTTAAGTATATGAAAATATCTACAGTAATAAAGTACTTTGACTTTGTTGAAGAGGATCAAAACCATGGGCAGTATGGACTCTGGATACAATTATTCCAACATTGTACAACAGTAATGAAACAAGTCCTGCGAAAGCTCTTGGGGTGTACATCGTTTCATATTTTGGCAGCCAAGTTCAAATCCAACGCGAACAAATCAATGACGACCCGAATGGCCAAGTCGGCCATGTCTCCGAAGCCAAGGGTCCCGGGTTCGAGTCCCGGAGGGGGCAAATATGTGTTTGATGGGAACGGATGTGTGTACCCTAGTCATGGTTGTTTATCTATCTAAGTATAATATTTATCTACATAAGTATGTGTATCGTTGTCTAGTACCCAAGATACAGGGAATCCTAGTTTGGGGCTAGATCAATGTGTGTAAATAGTGGCTAAGGTATTATTATTATTATATAACTTGGTATTTTGGTACGATTAAAAAAAAAACAGAAATATTGAAGCGGGGTAATGCTGGTAGGTGGTCGTCATGGGTACTTTTGCCTTGCCAATTTTCCGGAGTGGTTTATTCGGTTAATTGTTTCTTCTTAGTTTTATTTATTTTTTATTGATAGCTTGTAAATTTTCATTATTTTTTTGTTATTTAATTTAGATAGACGAAACTTGTGTGGAATTTGTGTGTAATAAATAAGGTATGTATATTGACTATTAATTAAATACAACTTTCTTCTACAAAACTCAAATTGTAATTTAAAACATGAAAATTGTGCTTCATTATCATTTACATGAGCACTTTAAAATTCGAAGCAATTTTGATATCCTTATGAGAGGAAATGATTTTCATTTTATTTCCCAACTTCCTCTGATAATGAATTTAATGTTAACGCTAAAGGAACAAATTATAATTATCTGGTGGTTTAGTAAAAAAACAATCCGATATCCACTTTGGATTGCGATAGTAAAAGAAAACCTACCTTTGTACGTTCATTAAGTAAATGCTTCCGAGATCCTTAACCTACATTTTCAATTAACAGTATACAGTATACTAGGTATACTATAAATGTAACTTTATCGAACCTGTAAGAAATGTCCTCTAAAAACATTTACATACAGGCACATACAATGCACCTGACCCCACACTAGGATACCCTGTGTCGTGGGAACCAGAAACAGCGACGTCACACACATAATCATCCTGACCTGGGGTTTTTTTTACCCCCAGCCGGGCATCGAACCCGGGACCTCTCGCATGGTAGGCAGAGCCACAACCGCTGCACCACACAGGTCGTCTAAAGCTATAAACATTATGCCTATGTTCCGTTACGCTTCCAGCTCCTGAGACACAGGTCACCCTAGTTTGGGCGCTGGAGCCTTGTCAACAATCAGGATGTAAGATTGGACCTGACCGAGCCTTGAACCTGGTTATGAGGCATCGAAATTTTGAACCAATAACGGCACAGTGGCATATGGCACCACAGTGGCGTCACCACGGCTCAAGGGGTTAAGAACAATAAACTGTTTTTTCATTGACTTAAAATGTATTGTGTATGTTTGTGTGTGCAAATGTAATATCGATCTTGAGTTATGATAACACGTGTGGTTGGAATTCCATGGTAATATTTATACGGCCTTACTAATAAAAGAAGTTATTCACGCTTATACAGTGTTTTGTCTTGCTTTGACATTTGATATTTACTCGACGTTTGAAAAGGACAAAACACTATACACATATAAGTTAAACCGTGAATAACTTTTTTTATTAGTAAGGCCGATAATGTTCATAATAGTAGTTTATGTGACAGATAAGACTCAAGAGTTTTAATGCCTAATTATGTACAGTTACATACACTAGTTTATCTACAATACACATCATAAGCTCTCTTTGATGTGTTCAGGAAACGCATGTTCGACCGGCATTGTGGCATTGATCATTGATCGGCACTTGTTTAGCTTGTTCAGTAGTACCAACTTCACAGACAAACTATAGGGGCGGCACGCAGGCGAGCCTCGGCATTCGAAATTTGAATGTCATAATTTGTCAAATTTTGGTACATTATGGTCATAATGATCAATATTCAGATAAGAAATGAGTGTTTACCTAGAAGTTTATCATTATGCTGATCGTAACGTGTGGGTTTTGGACGCAGTAAAGAGGGTTTATGATACGTGTGTAGATAAAAAAAAAAGGTTCAATTCGGGCCCAAACCCGAGTCTTTTATGATAATATCTAGATGAATTTCCTACAACCATCGAAACTACCACATTTTAAAATTCAAAAATGAAGACAAAGCAGATAATAACATTATATTTAGTCAACATCATGTTTCAGATTTAGAGCTATAGCAAACAAAAAAATGAAAACGCAAACAAAAATGTAGTGAGTGAGCGTGAAGTAGTGCATACTTTAACAAAACAATATAACGCTTAAAATGTGTTGATGTTGATTCAAGCAAATATTACATCTAATTTGCTATTTCACTGTTGCTTGATCAGGAGAATATTTCTGCTACAGTGCAAAACAACTCTTTGTTCGAATAATTCATTTATTATTTGTTTATATCTTCTCAGTTCCGTTTCATCAAATGGCTTTATTTATACTTTTCCTGTTTTTGTTATCTTGCGTCAATGTGACGGCAACAGTGTTTTTCTTTCCAAAAGTTCGCGGACGTATTGACTCTGGTGAATAAGGCTTACGGCCGCAACAACACCCAAGCCACCGGCCAGTCCGGCGGCTTTACCCGGCGGCGGGTAGTGTCCGTGCACGATTTAGTACACGATTATTGCGGAACAAGCCCTCCTAAGGCCTCTACAATACCAAAGCCTAGAGGCCAAAAGGTTTTAAGGAAACCTTACAGAATCACTTCGTCGTCCATCTGTCAAGACCCTTTTTCTCAGGAAGGCATAGGGTATCAAATTGAAATTAATAGAGATTACTCAAGTCTGCACTGAAGTCCCCCTGATGTAAAAAATCAAGCTTCTAAATCAACGCAATCAAAACCTACGACCGCTGCTTATGTTATGTCGCTTAGCCACATATTTCGACCCTCTTATGATAGTAAAACCTTTATAAGGTACTTACCGTTGACCTAGAATTATCAAAATTGGCAAAGAGTTATAAAAAGTAAAGAAACACATCCGAAATTCGAATAGTTGAGTTACGTCACGATAATATATATTTGTGATTTCTCCGGAACCCTCGTGGCGGGAGTCCAACTCACTCCCACTTGGCCGGTTGTTTTTTTTATTAAACTCTTTACCTACTTTATTACGTATTAACTAGTTTATATAAAAAAATACGTCGTATTTTTTCTCTTCTATATATACCTACCTTACCTACTACAATATTGTTTTATTGTGTAGATTGCCCCTGCGATCACCGACTGACTCTGACGGAAGACCAGCGTTGGTTGTAAACCAGCCAGCATTATGCTGAGTCAGGGTCCGTTTAACGACACACAAGCTTCACATAGAAATTTAGTATTATAAATTCAGTAATTATATATTAGTGTAAGTGCTTGTTCGCAAATAAATCATTATTATATTCTATTCCATTTATTTCTTCAATTCCCAGTAAGTTATTATAATAAAAAACGCATGTTGTTACTTTGGTGGTGATTATTACTTAAGTTTAAAAAAGTGCATCTGTAACCTGCTATATGGATAATGTTAAACATTACAAAAAAATATATATACCCTCAGACCCTTTTCAAGCTCGAAAATTCCTTCTTTATGCTGGATGTAGGCATTTGAGGCACTAGCACTAGTGCATAAAGTGTTATCGTCATCTAGACCACAGATTAATAATCTAGACTAAGACAATTGAGCCATTCAGCCTGACAGACGAGGTGACTGCATTAAATAAATTTGTAATATTATATACATTTACTTTAACTATTTTATTCTCCATTCTATATGGCATAATAAAAAAATATAAACTAAAAACTAATAAAAACAAGTATGACCTAAGCTAAAAACGACATGCAGAAAATTAAAAAAACAAAAGTTAAAAATACAGTGGCGGAAAGGTGACTTGTTTTTGACTTTTTAGTTGTTTTCTTTGCAAAACTTGTTGTTTTACAATAGTTAGTTAATATGTCGTCACGTGAAGATGAAATAATGCTTACGCCTAACACACTAATGGAAACAAAAGCAAAAGGAGTTTTGAATCCAAGCAAATTTATCTTAAAACGTATGAAAATGTCATGCTCTGGAGAACCGGCAAACAAGGCAATACATTCTCAGAATGAATTTTTTACATTATCACTGTGTCATTTTCTCGCCATCGAAGTGAAAAGCAGGATGTATAACTCGGTCATAAACCCCATTTTACCCTCGACTTAACTATCCACCCTTACATGCGGCACGGGTGGATATCGACGTCTCGGGTGAAATGGGGTGTTTTATGCCGTTGTTGTACAATCTACTATTTTTTTAATTTCCACGCATCATGTCGATGAGACCACTGGCCTATAAAACATTAAAATACATTCGATGCTAAAAATGGCGGCTTCAATTGATATTTGCAAGTTTGGCGCGAAAACAGTCCTACAGAGCGGTAACGTTATAGTTGTTGTCAGCAAGGGACAGAGCTAGGCGTCAATCTTTTTCTCCTTTTTTCGCATAGAAAAGGAAAGGGAGAACTCTGTCTTTTATCCACAACAGCTATTACATCACTTCATCTGTATTTTTTTAAACAAGTGATGTTTGACGTTACTTTAATTTCGTTTTTATTGCTGAAAATCAATGCTAAATAACTTAAAAAAATTGAGACCTAAAAGGCCTTTTAAATATCAAAATATTAGTGAATGTGATAAAATAAATAACTTAAGCAAAGATTCTCTATTGTGGTCAATCTTTACAGCCGCTATTTTTGGCTTCATAGATCTATATCAATTGAAAAATTTACACTAGGAAACCAAACTGGCTATGTTCTCTAGAGCCTAAAGGACAGCTAAGCTAGGGTCGGTGCTCGGTTCAGTACACGATTATCGCGAAACAATCCCGGGCCGGCGGAATAACCTGCCGGGTAAAGCCGGCGGCGCCAGCGCAGCGGCTTTGGTGTGTAGAGGAGGAAATATTAAGAAGTTTGTTATTTATTTAAATGCTTCCAAACTCAATATCCTCCATTTATGTATTACAATCCTTTCGCGCATTGTGACGCCTGAATAAACACTTATCTGTCTATCTATCCCTTTTATCCTGAGCTGAATTAACACTTATGTTTGTACCTACCTATCTATGCAATTTATCTGTCCGCTGTCGGGCAACCAGTTTGCATTTTATTTAATTCAGATCCATTATCTGTCACACAAGTTTGCTTTGCTTTCTTTGCTCGTGTTATCTGTCTGAACAAAGTGAAGAAGATACATCACAAGGAAATAAGAATTCATATACATTCTGTTCCTGCCCTTGATTCGCCTTCTGGTTTTTCTCCACTATTTGTTTATTCAAGATATCCTACTACTACCCAAGGGCTGGACAAACATACAAAGATGACGGCGCAGAATTAATGAGTGTTATGTTAGTAACACAGTCAACTACGATAAGAGCTATTTTATCTTAGTTTACCGAGATTTGATCAACAACAGAAATAATTCAGGTCTTTGATCAAATATGTCAAGACCAGCCAACGTTGTTATTACGTACGTAATAAAAATATACATTAAAAACTTCCATAACCTGGGCGCTTAGCAATTCTAGACGTGTGATTATGACATCAGTTGTTTAAAAGAAGCACTTTGATGACAGGCTTGTTAAGGCTCGTCTATCGGTTTCGTTTGGACACAAATATATTAAAATAAAGTTCATAACAGCTCACACTGCAACATGGCGGTTACGGCAGACTGCCGCATAATTATTTCTTCAAAACCACTGATTATTTCTTAATTTCAAACACAATTGTTTTGACGCAAGAGCCATATCAATATTCTCTTTAGATCCCAAGAAATACCAAGATTTAGATGAAAAACATCATTATTTTCATTACATTTCTTTTAAACATAAACATTTATATACAAGGCACATACATTGCTTCTGGCCCCACACAATTTCATGTAGATCCCATTCCCATTCCCAAACGCGCCAGAGGATGCTCCAGGTTAGAGAGGCGACAGGGGGGGTACTCTACACAAAGTGTACCATACTACGCAGAACCGTCAGCAATGGAGGAGGGCATGCGGTCACGATCGATCCCCAGCATCGAGGGACCGACAAAGAAGAAGAACAAATAGTTCCCATTAACATAATATATGAAGTTTTCAAACACACAGATTGAAGAATAGGGATATCTCGAAACATATATTTTCGGGATTTGGGAAGTGTCTCCTTTGGGAGGAATAGCGCTTCAAAGATGGGCGTTTGACCGAAGTTGACGTCACCCAGCGTCTTAATACAATGAGGCTATTAAAAAGTCGACAGCTCAATTTGTTCGCATAATCAAGGTCAAATGTGTGTTGATAACTTTTCCAAGTCATGTCTTTAAATTAGGATCATTAAAATGACACCTTTGCAGGTAAGCCAATGGTTTTTCCAGTGGAATTCAGGAAAGTTTTCAGAAGAGAAAAGTTTTCAAAGATGTCTATCATACTTATCACATCACTCCAAAATTTTCAAAGTCTTTGGTCTGTATACAAGGGTAGTAATTTACGGGAAGCAAAAAATATATATAAATAATAATTGTGGCTTTACTTCGTAATTTCCTATTTCGATTTTTTATTTTACTTCACGAACAAACGTACAGATAACTCACAAGAAAAATCATGTACAAAGTCGGCTTATCTAGGGAACAAGATAAGCACGACTTACTTATCTCGTTAGAACAAGAGATTTCTTCCAGCAAATCATGGAGGAGGAAAGGTGAGGGTTGAGCGGGGGAAGACCGCTTACTTCTATCGCTCGCTACCGAGCTCGCAATATTTGATGCGCTTTGTGGACCGGCCGGGCGTGTCCGCGGCACGTTGAGATTAATTCAGGACAAAATGAACACGGTAATTTCTGAATGAAAATTATGCGAGGAAAAAATAAAATAATTTTTTCGTTACAAGCTATATGTGAACTATCCTCGCCCAGCCGGGTCGGGCGTAACAATACAAACCAACACCCAGTATATACAGATAAACATAGAGTCACGCCTTTTCCCATGACGGGTAGCAGACAGATAACATGTTGTCCACGCCACGCTAGACGTTGTGATGGTTCGGAATCATTAACTCAGGACAAATGGCGACCAACGGTCATTTTGTAAATCAGCATCAATTAATTTAAATTTCTAAATGGTCTTATCTGCCATTCTGTCCCAAATAATGTAATGAATAACTAGGTAGGTACTTCTAATTATTCTGATCTATACGACTACTTTACCTAAAAAGCCACAAAAGGCGGCGGCTTATCCGACACGTGTCTTTGCTCTTTTAAAACATTTTTTTATCGCCGACTCAGACCCCCCCCCCCCCTCCCCCGCGCTTGGATGGATCCTACTGTAGACGAGGACAGAGGACATTCATTGTACCACACACATGACAGCATTCACGTGCCATCATTGTCCATTTCCTGCGGTAAATGATGATAGCAGGATCTATTCAGACGTTCATTAACAGTCTGCATTACCGTAGCACAAAAGAGTATCTCTGACCTGTGCTGTGACCAGAACATAATGAAACATGCTTGTATCTCACATAAATAGGTATGATCTACGTTTATAAAACACTAGCGATCTACCGACCTACCGACATAGCTCAGATTGCGTTATTACAATTTATTACGGATGTATTGACAATTGAATATCTACTCTATTTCGGGAAATAATAAAACGACCGAATAAAAAACTAATTGAGTGAATGACCATGGACAGCGGAATTTCCTAAAATGAGCGAATAAATACTGAATTGCGCGCTAAAATCACTGATTTGCGCGACTAAATTACTGAATGGTTTATATTAGATAAATAAAGAAACTCTGGCCGAAGTGACTTTATTCTTTAAGAACAACAAAATCTAACGCTCGTTATGTATTTTATGTCACTCGAATTAAGATTTTCAAGTTGCTGTTAGATTTCTAGTCGCGCAATTCAGTAATTTTGTCAGACGAAGCCAGTATTTCTAGTCGCGCTCATTTTTTGTCGCTCTTCTGTAATTCAGTCAGCCATACCAGTATTTTGCCAAGCAAATACAGGATTTACAGTCATACGTTCAAATACTACTACTTTATTTCTCAGCTTCTGATTGCAGCAGGTGGCCAACTTTACGACACGTCACGGGAAGCGATGTACCCCTAGCTCTTGGTGATCAGGTCTTGAATGTTTATATTGTGCGTGCAGTCACTGTTTCTGGCTCCCACGCCACAGGGTATCCCAGTGTGGGGCAAGGATTATTCATTTAAACAGATATCCCACGCCTGGCCGCCGCCTAGCCGGTTCCTTGGCCCCACAGTCCATCGGAGCTGTCTCACGAACCCGACTCACTCGGCCATATCATAACTGTTGACCGGTTATTTCGGTAGCGAGGCAGAAGTAGGTCGCCGGTGTATGGTGTGATCCGTCATGTCGGTTGCGTTGCGACATCGGCACCGCTTTAGCGGCGTACGCGCATGCGAAGGTGGGCAAAGTAATTTGGCCAATGATTTTTCGACCAAATATAGAGGAAGCATTCCTGCGATACCAACAATGCTATCCATAATATAATGTGGGTATGGGTGGAAAAATAATATTATACCTATTGTCCTAACCCAAAGGAACGTTTATAGGTAGGTACAGCTATATTAGCCTGTATTGATAGGAATGGTTCGCTAAAAACTAATTGATGAACGAATGAATGAATTCCACTGGTAGACCTACAACAAATAATGATCACACATGAAACTAGTGTAACCCAACAGAAGTCGAAAAAAAATAGGACGTCAAGTTTTAAAAATAATTGCACTGAGTTTCGGGTATACCTATCATACTACCTATGATTTGTTTATTACATAGTCTAGGATCAATTTTTCATGGTTTGTATGATGGATGACAGAAAAAAGGTTTGACGACGTCGTCGATGTTTACTTTAATTTTATTACTTATTGCAGTTTTCTGTTGAGTTTGCTCTCGCTACAAAATAGGACATGGATTTATCAAACAACAACAAAATTCCGCTGTCGAGTACAATACAAAAAAATACAGCTGTAATTAGTTTTACTGATAACTCTATTATAACAATTTATTTGTCGATACAATCATAACTCGTAACAAATTATGTTACGAGCGAGTGCTCAAAGAGTTAACTAGCACAATAGGTATATAATCTAAGCTATAACTGGTTACCACCTCATAGCTACCTCATGTCGTGAAGTGAGTGACAAAAGACAACATAACAGAATGCAATTACTGACATGTATTTTATAAAAGTAGGTAAGGTCACTATCGCAGTTGGCGCCCCCTAGTTATTCGGCGGCGCCGTTTGAGGCAGCTACTGTAGAAATATTGACATAATAAGTATCCTTGTCTTCTTACCAAAAAAATAAAAGGATTTTTGAGGATAGTGCTAGCTAGAATCCGGGATAATTTAATTTGGCTAGTAATTTAGGTTTCCTCACGATGTTTTCCATCACCGTTAGAACGACCGTATAATTTATTAAGATAAATTAATTATCTCATTGGTACATGGTCAACAATTGAACCTGGATCTCCTGTGTGAGAAGCAAGCGTGAAACCCATTAGACCACGGAGTGCATTATTCAATGTAAACATCGGCATTTAGCATTTTTCTGGTAAACGGTAAGTTTTATTAAAAAACAGGTCAGTCAAAAGTTGTAAATCTTAAAATATATTTATATATCTACAAAACAAAAAAATCTACTATGACTTTTAAATAAGATATCGCGAATCTAAAAGTCAAACAAAGTCATATTTTTAACAGACTTCAACAAATGAGGAGGTTCTCAATTCATCGTGATATTTTATGTTGCCTTTTTATGAATGTGCCCCGATTTCTCCACGATGGACGCATTTGGATTTTTTTTTCTGTTTCAAAAGTTTTACCGTTCCATTGATACCTTTGACATCAGTGGGGTTACCACAATCTTTTTCCGATTCAAATTAGGTTCAAAACAAGAACATCACCATGGCAACCATTTCCATTCCAATTCGCCATAATGGGCTTTAATTACGTAATACCAAGACTTGTTTTAAGGCGGTCACAATAATTTTCCGGTTCAAATTAGGTTCCAAATCTGAATCGGCATAAGACGTTGTGGTAACCCCCCAGGTCAGAATCTGACGACGGGATCCTAAAGAAATCTATAGCGATTTTTGTATTTTCATAGTATCTTTCTATCGGGAAGTGTCTTTTTGTGAAGTGGATCTGATGATGGAGATTATTATTAGAGATAAGCTCGCCTTTGTACACTATTTTCATGTAAATATTGTTTTTCATAAGTTTTGTGTGCAATAAAAAAAAATGAAATATGGAGATCGCAGGTGGCTACCGGCACTGCTCATTACTAGGTGTCCTAGAGGGTGCGAATTGTTTTTTTTTATTACGGTAGGTAGCTATATACGAGTAATATACACTCGTCATAATACTTATGGTCAAGTGTAGGTAATGGTGATGTAGCAGGAGAACTTTTCAACGATGACGAAATCAAGGGAAATCTTCAAATAATAAAGACACATCTATATAGCGATTTGGGTATTTTGTATAGTAACTCGTGCATTTGCTCTCGGGAAGCTTGATTTGGTGAAGTGAAATGGAACTAATGATGAAAACTACAGATGGCCACCGGAACTACTTATTTCTAAATATTTAATGGGTTGGGATACAATTGCTTTTACCTATGGTTGTTAATTAAATAGGGTTTGATTAAGATGTTTTTTAGGGTTCCGTACCCAACGGGTAAGAACGGAACCCTATTACTAAGACTTCGCTGTCCGTCCGTCCGTCTGTCACCAGGCTGTATCTCAAGAACCTAGCTAGCTAGAGAGTTGAAATTTTCACAGATTATGTATTTCTGTTGCCGCTATAACAGAAAATACTAAAAAACAGGATAAAAGAAATATTTAAGGGGGCTCCCATACAACAATTCCTTCAATGCCACATACAAACTAATGGATGCACCTGGTTACGTACATGGAGTGTGGAAGTAACCGCACCAATAACTTTGTAAACAATATTTTGCTGTGTAAAATCCAAACTATTCACTCCACACCATCGCTTCCATTGAACGTTGGTACGGAACCCTTCGTGCGCGATTTAGAGTCGTACTTGACCGGTTTTTTACTTATACATGAGCAACACAGTGTGAACCACCTTTAATGTGGTGTACGTAGCCTCCAACAGCAATCGTATCCCAACCCATGAAATACCTACGGCCTTACTAATAAAAGAAGTTATTCCCGGTTTAACTTATACAGTGTTTTGTCTTGCTTTGACATTTGACATTTACTCGACGTATGAAAAGGACAAAACACTGTATAAGTTAAACCGGGAATAACTTGTTTTATTAGTAAGGCTACTAGAGTATTTAATGGGTTGGGATACGATTGTTGTCGGACACTTGGTGTTCATGGCGCTCACTGTGTTAAATGGTTGCTAATCAAATAGGGTTTGATTGAAGTCGGGTTTTGTTTTTAAGTTATACTTTTTGTTTTTATTTTTATTTATTTTACATTTTTGGGGAAGGTAACAGCTTTCTTAAGCATATGCTAAAAAATTTACTAACTAAGAAGCCAATGAGAACCTCCCACAGTTATTTTTCTAGAAGCAAAACAATAATTTCACAGTATAATTAAAGATTATACACACAGAACTCATAAGTCATACTCATACATTAACAAAAAAAAAAAAAACTTGTTTGCATAAACCATCTATAAACTATACAGAGACCAAACATGATACCTATTCATCCCACATATGAGTGTATAGGATAATGCTAGTATAACACACCACTGTCACCCCTAGTTGTTTAGAGATAAAACAAAATTCCTTATAATAGATGTATGATATCAATGATTGAATATCAATCAATGATTGTTTAATATCAACGACCCAGTCTGCACCACCTTTGATAATATCATGAATTCAGGATATAGAACTTTTATTTGACCTTTTATTTGATAAAATTTACTGAGAGAGAAGTGTTAAAACCCGAGTTCTTTCAAAAAAATGGGTTGGTTTTCCAACACGAACTCATTGGTATGAAGTTGAGGGGGGGAGAGGAGGGAGGGGGGGGGAGGAAGTAACCCCCCTCTAAAATATCCAGTCTAGGAAATGTATGGTTTTTTTGTTATGAATTTTCAAAAATCCATTTTGAGGTTATTTTTACTATAGGATCTTTACAAAAAGTCATTGTTTGTAGTATTGATGTTCGAAATCGCCTTAGCTCCGGCTACTAGGGCTCATAAAAAAGGCAAGTATTTAATTGCACATCAAAAATACTGATTTTGTCATGTTTTATTCATAAACCTACAAGTTAGGATAGGATACTATTAGGTACTTTTTTGTGCTATTGGGCAAAATACTGCGGTAGCTTAGGTGAAGGGTAAAGGGGGTGAGCGAAGCGAAGCCCCCTTTATCTTATCCTTCGTATTAGGTTGAACATGTAAGAACAACAAAAATACTTAAAACATAATAAGTGTTCGCTGATCCTTTTTTGCTGTGAAAATCAGTATTTTTGATGTGCAATTAAATACTTGCCTTTTTTATGAGCCCTAGTAGCCGGAGCTAAGGCGATTTCGAACATCAATACTACAAACAATGACTTTTTGTAAAAATCCTATAGTAAAAAATAACCTCAAAATGGATTTTTGAAAATTCATAACAAAAAAACCATACATTTCCTAGACTGGATATTTTAGAGGGGGGTTACTTCCTCCCCCCCCTCCCTCCCCTCCCCTTCATACGAATGAGTTCGTGTTGGAAAAAATACCCAAAAAAATATCTAATCCTCAATTTTCTGGCGTAGAGTAGGGCACTTGAGTAAACGGCTGCAAACTAGCATTGTGACCCTACTCATGTAGCCAACTAGCTAGTATAAAAACCTTTTAAAACTTTCATCAATACACACAACATTCAATGAAAATAAATAGAGGCTATTACATTATAGCTTTTATTTGTGTTACCTTTTGCTTGGTACCACTATATACCACAATGTAACAGTCATCAATAGGGGTATAATAATTGAGGTTAAATGTAGCACAAAAAAAGGTTTTTTGCTTTATTGCATTGGTTACTTTTAGTTAACTGTAATGTAATGTAATGATAACATGAATAATGGAAAACAATTTTAAATTTGATTGAAAATAATGAAAAAGAAGTTATAGTAGCATGAATATTTTTAATACAAGGTAATTAGGGTTATGTTAAATACCTTACACATAATGCCTAAAATTTAATCCAAGGTAATTAGGGGTGTGTTACATACCTTACACATAATGCCTAAAATGTTTATCGATGAAACCGATGTTAACATCATTCAAAGCATTTTATTCAGTTATTTTTTACTTTATTCCCCTATTCAATATTTTTAGGGGTTGATTGAATATTAATAACCCTAAATAAGTTCTGAAGAATAGATGGTCTGCAACTACCAGCCGCTTTTTCCTATCTAGACTTGGTTTGTTGGAAGAAATCTCATTCTTAAGGCAGGCTTATCTCTAACAAGATATTTGATAGCACATTGACAGTGTTTTTTCTTTTATTTTAATTATTTTTATATATACAGATCTGGGGTAAATACTTAATATTAACTTTCGACTCCCTTCGCAGATAGATCAGAATATAATTACATACATAATTTCTTTATTGCACACAAACAACATATAGAAATAGTAATAACATGTAATAGTGTACAAGGGTGAGCTTAGCAGTAGGGGTTTCTGCCCCGTTATCGACACTCTGACCCTTATCTCTAACAAGAGATCTCTTGCAGCAAACCACGTAAGGATGAGATGGGTTGATTATTATAATGTCTCACCATGTCTTCCTGATAGTCAATAGCCCTTTAGGCCGCCGTCCACCAATGTCATTGATAACAGCGAAACGATCACTGAAACTCCTCTTCACCTCCGGCAAACCTTTCCACTGCTTCTTCCCAGAAGTCAACTTTGACGAATTCCCTGACAACAACTCTCTTCTACTCCGAGTTCTTAGATCTTCTACATCTTCCTCAGCCACCGTTTCAACTTGAAGAGAAACTTTTTTCGTAGCCTGTTTCCTTTTGGAGCCTCTGATGTTATTGTTTGTCTCTGTCACTTCACTGTCATATGTCTTAAAACCATTACTCTCACTTGTATCACTAAACCCTTGGACAAAGCAGAGCATAATTTCATCTGCGTATGATTCCTTCATTTAGAAGGTCATGCCCATTCAGTCTCCGAAATTAGTTCGTATCGTAAGGCCACCCTTTGTCGATCAATTGATAGGCAATATTGTACATATACATACAGAGTCAGTACAAGATCTATAAACCAGATGCATTTTTATATCGCACTGAAGTTAACACTGCGACTGTCATTATTTTATGGCGAGTGGGCTAATAAACAGAACTCAACGTCACTCAGAAATTTGAACGACGATATTTATTAACACAGTCTTGTTTGCTACATCAACAATAACACAAAGTTTTAGCTGTAAACAATATTGCAGCGCCTGCACTGCCCCGCCAAAATAGTAAACAAAACAGTTGCGTGCGAGTTGCGTCCAAAATGTCAAAATCCCAAATGACGTTTAGTGGGACACGTTTGTCGGAAGTGAACGAGGTGCGTTTGTTCCGAAACACGGCCGCTACGATTGGCCGCCATTCACGAACTAGCTGTTAGTTTATTATCGGCCAGCTTACAAGACAACTAAACGGCATGCGAGCGAGCCAAGGCAATCCACGCGGACACCCGCATAAACATTAGCTGGTATTTAGCTACCTTAGTAGGTACCTACAATACAATAAGTACCAATAGTTTCATGAGTGTTGATTGAATATACCGATCGCGAACATAATTCTCGATCAGTGATCGCATTCTAATATGGAGCATAGTCATGAAGAGGTATGTGGGTACCTACCTACCATATTAGATAAGAAGATATTTAACGTAGTGTCTTAGATGGGTCCACTTTGGGTCAACCCACACCTACCTAGCATACCATTCCAAACGAATCTAAAACTTTTGTTTTAATAACTCAGCTGAAGGTTTCCTTGCGTGACTAGGATAGGGAGGGACGATCAATAGTGCAAGGAAAACAAAGCAAAGCTGGGATCGCCAAGGTTACCGGGATCCAAATATGTAAAAACACGTCCCCTTTTGGCCGCTTTATTATGTTGATGCCAGAGAAGAACGAAACATTTCGGAAATAGTGAAACAGGTTCCCGAGGTATCTAGAATACGCCGCTCTGCCAAACCTAAAAAATAAATACAAATTTTAATTTCACTAGTGCTCCATGAATGACGCCTACGTAACGCACATTTCAGACTACCTACCTCCATAGTTCGCGCATCCTACACACATCGTAGTCCCCAAATTATTCGACAAACCACGAGGCGTGTCCAGTCACCAGTCCACTAACGTCGCCGAATCGTCAGATTTGGCACGAAACCAACAATAGAATCGTGACCAACTAGACCGCTCTCATACATCCCGGCTTAAGAGAAAGAAAAAAACGCAGGTCTTGGATGTTATGTATTTGTGCCGTTTCTGGTTCTTACGACAGTTAGCTTAGTTCATATAAGACAATAGAGGAAATCTCTTGCATACATAAGCCACTAAATATAAGTATGAAGCAAGCATAGGAGATCAAAAATCTGTAATATCTTGCCCGATTTAAAAAAGTCGAAAAAGTGTAATAATATCCCAAATTAAATAATATTCATAGCCCCACTTAATTATTACCCATGAAAACGTGCAGGGGCTACCTGGCAAAGAACTTGTATAAGAATAATTTCTTAATAATTGTGACACCGATGTTAAAAGAAAATATTGTCTTTTATTATAAATAATTACAAAATTTTCAGATGTAATAATAGAAAGACTGCTGATAGAGGTGGTTCTTTAATCTTAGTAAAAAATTATATTTAGGTGAAACAACGGAAAGATATTCTTGCACTTACTGTAGAAAGACAAATAGAGGTATCCTGTGTTGAGTTGGATAGTCATGTTATTGTTTGTGTCTACAGACCTCCGAGAGATGAAAAAGGCCATGGCAATTTTGATATTTAAGAAAATTACGGAGGAAGCCCTCATTAAACCTTGTAATAATAGAAAAAAGTAAATTATTTGTGGCGATCTTAATGTAGATTTGCTTGTAGATACAATAATGAAACAACGATTAATATCACTGTTCAAATCATTTGAGTTATGTCATGTATTTCTAGAGCCGACTAGAATTACACTTACCAGCCAAACTTCCTTAGACAACGTATTTTGTGACTGTGCACTCACAAGTAAAAATTAAATTCATCCCATAGACTAGAGAATAGAGACTTATATGAAAAACTTAGATATAAATTTGCCAGTACCGGATAAACAGAACCCGAACAAAAACTATTCTGACTTCTTCAACATTATTCAAACAGAATTCGATAAAGTTATTAAATTAAAGAAAGTTAGTGCCAACAACCGTAAATCTAAATTTAATGACTGGGCAACATTTGGAATTCGTAAAAGTAGAGCTATCTAGTATGACCTTTATGAACAAAAAACCTTTAACTTTGATAGAAAATTTCATGACTATATTAAAAAAAAAAAAGTTGGTTTGTAGACCTGCAAAAACTTTAAAAATTAGTAGAAAAATACAAAATTCAAATTATAGAAACTGGCAAAGTTATACCAAGGGACAATGATTTCTGCTTAAAGATAGATGATGACCACACCTCACTCACAACAGAGCTAAATTCATCTCCATATGAAGCAGACTTTGTTAAAAAACAGCAATAGCAACAGTAATGTAGATTTTAAATTTCATCATGTATATCCCCAGGACATTGTCCAAACGTATAGATTATTTAACTTAAAAAATACTGAAGACCTGTGGGGTATATCAGTCAAAGTCATTGGTTTAATAATAGTAGTTTTAGCCCCACAACTAGCTCATATATTTAATAAATGTGTTGACGATGGAGCTTTCCCAGACTTCATGAAACACAGTAAACTGATACCTCTGTTCAAGTCGGGAGACAAGGGTGATTTTTCCAGCACTAAGTAATTGTTTTTAAAAGATGATACTCAATCAAATGCTCTCACACTTCAACCGTACAAAACAACTTCACCCAAACAATACGGTTTCACTAGGGGTAAGGATGTTTTTTGCGATCTGTCGAAGGCATTTGATTGTGTTGATCATGATACGCTACTAATGAAATTAAATCATTACAGAGTTAGAAATAAAGCGTTGGATCTACTAAGATCGTACATACCTAAGCAATATAATTGAAATTACCATTTGAGCAATTTAAAAACCATGTTAAAGCGACTTTGTCGAAAAAGGAATATTACAATGTTCAAGATTACTTAAATGATGGGACTGTATGGGGTTAATCTGGCTCAACACGGACCTTGCTGTTAATGATTTTTTAATCATTTATTCCTGCTTATTAATTATGATAATGACTAAGTATTATATTTTGTATTAGTTAAGCATAAGCAATTTTTAAAAAGAGATCTAAAAAACAATCTGTGGGAGTTCTACGCCCTTCTTCTCCCACAGTGGTTCAATGTAGAGAAGTGGCAAAAATGACGATTGCTAAGTATATGTAAATATCTACAGTAATAAAGACATTTGGAATTTGGCAATTTGGAAATTTTGAATTTGCCTGTATTTAAGTATTTATATCTACGAACTCCTATTATCAATTACAAACAAAAGCTTTACAGGCAAAACAGTTTCCTGAGTCTCGCTAGTTTGCTCCTTGAATAATTTGTCAAGAGAGGATGGATATTGATGTATTCAACTGTTCAATTCCTTCTGTAAGGCGAAAACTAGCATGTCGTTTTTTTTCATGATAACAAGTCTCCAATCTAAATTTTAAGCTTGATAAATTGCAGGTAGTGATTTGTTCAAATGTGTGTGACTTTGCATATGTGTTTCTTCACGGTTTCATTGCGAGTAACTTGTTTGAAGCTAATTAGTTGTTATCTTGTTTTAATAATAATAAAAATACTTTTTTCTGCGGCAATATTCTGTATTAGCAGTGTATAAATAGTGCGATATTGTGTCGTGTTTGTCAGAAAAAATTCGTTTTTCTATGTCACTTCTATATGTGAGTTCCTTTTATTGGCTTTGTATTACTACGTAAGACTTATATCATGTTTTTGCAGCTGTTGGTACTCCATAAGTATAAATTAATTAATTAATTAATTTAAGCTAGAAATTTGGCAAAATGAATGCAGTTTCTCTACCGTGATATGTAAATTATAATAGGGAAGCTAAAATGTATGTACTGTATCGCTCCTCTTCCGGATATGCGTCCCTCCCCTCGGCCCAAGTGTCCCGAAGCGTTGTGTTTTACAGTTTTTTTTTAAAGAAAACCGTATACGATACAAGAATAATGTGAAAGAAATAAATGGAGCGGAATGGTCTTAATGGAAAACTATACTGTAAGCCTAAAATCCTGCTGAGGGCTAACATGATGAGATGGTGATGATAATAAGGTATGTACCACAAAAGTGTAGATACCTTGTCAAACGTAAGCCGTGTTCATGCAAAAAATATAAATGTAGTTCATCGTCGAAATAAACGTCAAATCCCATACATTTTTGTCTTTAAACCAGTGTTGAACAGGAGTTTATTTTTGTGGTATGACCCTAACTTAGACTATTTACTCTATAGACGGAGTGTCACTTTCGCAATTGCTTCGAAAAATAAGGCGCACAACAGTGGACCGCCATTCAAACAGTCTGCCTTGAGCTGACATTGGAGACGCACGCGTTGTACAGTTTCACAGGTCATCAAAATTTGATAAAAAATGCCTTGCTGTGCGATTAAAGTATGTAGAAATTACAAAAGACGAATAAAAGCAAATCACAAGCCATAATTTCAACGGGAAGTCAACCTAAATTCGTTGTATTTCGTAAAACATTAAGTAAATTTCTTGTTGATTTCACATGATTCACACTTTACGTTTTATAAGTGTTGCCAGTTTTTCAATGCCAAATTTCCCCACAAATTACAACTATGCTCGCACCAAAGTGCTTTTGAACATGAGGTGATAAACTAGCATCGCCTTTTTCCATACGGGGTGTGTTACGGACAGCGAGCCCCGGCCAGCGCAACCGGCCGACTGACCGACTGGAGGTGCGAGCGAGATGGAGCAGCGCGCCGACAGGGACCGCATGCGTCGACTTTGAACTAGGAGTCACGATCCCTGCGACCAACACGGAGAGAACAATAGACCGACCGCTAGCCCCGAGTATAAATATAAGCTAGTTTTTAAGTCGAATTGTAAGGGTGCGTGAGATGAATTCTTGATTGATGATTGGTCGAATTGTAGTGTTATTGCGACCACTGTCCAATAAAGACCTATCAAGGAGTGTAAACTTTCGTTTCACTTATACCACTACCAAGATTTGGTCCTTCGAGATAGGATCGTTGAGTCTAACTCCGATCAGTGCCGATAGGTGGAAAGGATCGTTGAGCCTGACTCCGATTATTCGTACCTAGAACGTTGAGTGACAACTCCGTTCGAAAGTACAAGTACCTAGAGCGTTGAGTGTCACTCCGTTCAAAGTACAGAACCGTATCAGATCGGTACGAGATGGTATCCAAGGCAGACGCAGACGCCGCCGCTGCGGCCGCCGCCGCGAGCGCTGACCAGGCCGCCCGAGCCGAGATGCTGGCCCGCGTCGAGGCTGCTGAAGCCGCCGCCGCCGCCGTCGAGTCCACCCAAGCGGAGATGGGTGCACGCATGGAGGCCGCCGAAGCGGCCGCCGCCGAAGCTGCAGAAGCCCTTGCCGCCGCCAATGCCCGCGCCGGAGCCCGGGCCGGCGCCGAGGATGGGAGCAGCATTTTACAGACCATACACCACGTCGTGCCGCCCCGGTCCCCGTCGGAGCAACCGTCAATGGGTCAGGCAGGATCCGTGCTGCCAGCACACTGCCCGAGATTGGCTCCGCTGACCGAGGAGAACGTGCGACGAGCGAACTCCGTGCGGTCTACATCCAGCGCCGTGACTCAGCGGCGCATACAGCTTCAGATCGAAGCCCAAACACGTATGAACGAGATGCGACGTCGGGCCTTAGAGCTCGAGAAGAGGCAGGTCGATCTCGACCTCGAAAACGCGCAAAGGTTGTTTGAGTTACAGATGCAGAGTGTAGCTGTCGACGAACAAGCGAGCAACGTGTCCGGCTCTCATCATGAGCGGATGAGTGCCTGGTTGGGCCCAGTAGCTGCCGCCGCCGGGACAACGAGCTACCCCATCGCCGACGCTCGGTCGACGAGCTACCCGACCGCCGCAACAACAACAGCTACGCGGACCGAAGCCGAGCGACGCCATACCCCGCCTGAACGACGGGGGGAGAGACCTCATGTCACCTTCAGACATGAGCAGCTGCAGCTGGACGCGCCACAGCGAGAGTATGGAGCGCGGCGCCGCTCTCGCTCACCCACGCCGACGGGACGACTACTCGCAGAGCGATTCGAGAGGATTGAGCAGAAGTTGGATCGACCTCACCGTTATAAACCTAACTTGAACTTACCTATTTTCTCAGGCGATCCGGGCGATTGGGTATCGTTCAAATCCTCGATGGAGAGCACCACGAGAAAATACCACATCGACCCCGAGGAGAACGTGAACCGACTCCGAATCGCGCTGAAAGGGAAAGCGAGAGCCAGCGTGATCAACCAGTTGGGGACAGCAAGGCGTCCAGATCGGATCATGCAGACATTGGAGGAGCTCTACGGCCGACCAGAGCTGCTCATCGACAACTCCCTGACGATGCTGCATCAGATTCCGGCGCCCAGACGAGATGACACTAACTCTCTAAGTGTCTTTGCCTCACAGGTGGAGAACGTGGTCTTCGGGCTGGAAGACCTGCACGCCGAGAAATGGCTGGAGAACCCTCTCCTGGTACGAGAGGTGGTGAGCAAGCTGCCCGACTACATGAAGTGCAACTGGGCTACGTCCGCGAGGCAGACAGCGAACCAGGGAGAACCAGAGCTCGTACGTCTGACACGCTTTCTGAAGGAAGCAGCGAGGGATATGGTAACATTTGTTCACCCACCAGGCCCGTCAATCACGCCCGTGGCCCCCGCTCCAGTGAAGACATACCGCGGCGCTAAGCCAGTCATCCCCCGTCTGCCGCGCGCCACAGCGCGCACCGCCCAGGTGCTTACCGCGGAAGAGGAGCGAAGACCTGCAGATCGCAGGACCTGTCTTTGCTGCGGTGGCAACGAGCACCCAATCAACAGATGCCGCAAGCTGTTGAACATGACCACCGATGCCCGCTTGGAGTGGGCCAGGTCAAAACGCCTGTGCTTCAAGTGCATGGAGTCCAGGCACCGCCGCAACGTATGCAGAGCCAAGGGATGTAACACGAACGGCTGCCGCCGTCCACACCACCCGCTGCTGCACGAGGGGAGCAGCCGCCAGGCCCAGGAGACGCCGACCGTGAGCACCGAGCCCGCCAACGATCAGAGCTGAAGCGGTAATGTCAATTGCGAACACTAACGACCATGCTGTGCTCTTAAAGGTTTGCAGAGTTGAAGTCACTGGGCCTGCGGGGAAGACGTTAACCTACGCGTTGCTGGACGAGGGATCGAGCGTCACCCTGATCAGCAAGGACCTCGCTGACGCTGTCGGTGCCACGGGAGACCTCGCGCCACTGAACCTGCGCGGGGTGAACGCAGTGCAGCCACACACGGACAGTCGACGAGTCACTGTCCAAATCAGAGGGCATCAGGAGCGCGCACACCACGAGATAGCGGCCCGAACCGTCCGCAACCTCGACCTGCGGCAACAGAGCGTGTCACGGGATGTGCTGCGCTACCGCCACCTGCGACATCTGGCAGACCACGGCTTCGAGAACGCGAAGCCCCAGATATTGATCGGTGCCGACCACTGGCACCTGATCGTATCACACCAGATGCGGACCGGCAAACGGAACGAGCCCGCCTCCAAGACCGACCTAGGGTGGATCGTCTACGGGACAGTGCCACGACTGCTGCGCCGCACTGACGAGGACGCCGTGCTGCACGTCCACGCGGCAGAACGCCGCTACGAGGACGACGAGAGCCTTCACGAGCTGGTGAAGCAACACTTCGAGGTGGACGCGCTGGGTGTGTCTCTCCGTGTGAAGACATCGCCGGAACATCAGCGCGCCATTGATATCTTCAAAAAGACGGCCCGTCGAGTCGACGGCCACTTCGAGGTTGGGCTGCCATGGCGCACGGACGACATCGTGCTGCCGTCGAACTACGCCGACGCTTTGAGGCGTCTACATGGGATCGAGAGGAAGATCGACCGCGACCCCCAATTTAAGGTCGAGTACACGCAGCAGATCCAGAACCTTTTGGACAAGGGGTACGCGAAGAGATGCGACGGGAGCGAGCAGCGAAGCCCCATACAATGGTTCCTGCCACACTTCGCGGTGAAGAACCCCAACAAGCCGGGCAAGGTACGCCTGGTCTTCGACGCTGCGCACCGCTCACACAACACCAGCTTGAACGATAAGCTGCTGATGGGCCCGGACTTGCTGCAATCGCTGCCGGGCATCCTCTTCCGCTTCAGAGAGAGGCCGATCGCCGTGACTGCCGACATCGCGGAGATGTTCCTGCGCATCAAGGTCCGGAGCCAGGACCAACCCGCGCAGCAGTTCCTCTGGAGAGGCGGCGACAGAACCCGTCCGCCTGACCACTACAAGATGACGTCGATGATCTTCGGCGCGAGCAGCTCACCATTCCTGGCACACAGTGTACGCGATCAGAACGCGATCGACCACGCCAGCACGCACCCCAGGGCACTTCCACTGATCACCCGCAGTCATTACATGGATGATTTGGTCCACAGCTTTGACACAGCGGAGGAGGCCCAGAGAGCAGTCGACGAAGTCATCGCGGTACACGCCGGGGCCAGCTTCACCCTCAGAAGCTGGAACTCCAACTGCCCGCGCCTGCTGGACACCATCCCTGAGGAGCTACGAACCCGGCGCCCTACAACCCTGGGCTCCAACGAGGTCAAGAACGAGAAGACCCTGGGGATGCTGTGGGACGCAACGAGCGACGCGCTGGGGTTCAACACTACCCTGGCCCGCGTCCCTGACCCAGTCCGGATGCAGCAGCGGGCACCGACCAAGCGAGAGGCACTGGCAACGGTCATGTCAATCTTTGACTCGCTGGGCCTACTCAGCAGCTACACCATCACGGCGAAGATTCTGCTGCAAGACCTGTGGCGCATCAGCATGGGCTGGGACGAGACCCTGCCATCGGCATACGCCGAACGCTTCGACCGCTGGCTGGGGGTACTGAACGACATGGCCCAGCTGCAACTCCCACGCCGCTACAACGAAGAGGACACTGCAGAGCCAGAGCGACAGCTTCATGTCTTCGTGGACGCCAGCGAGCAAGCATACGCCGCAGCGGCGTACTGGCGCCTTGAGCACGCCGACGGCTGCATCACGATCGCTTTGGCCGCCGCCAAAGCAAAGGTGGCCCCACTGCGGCCCCAGACGATCCCGCGCCTTGAACTCCAGGCTGCAGTGATTGGCGTACGACTCGCAGACATGATCAAGCGAGAACACCACTGGCAGCCACAACGAGTCGTCTATTGGAGCGACTCCAGCACCGTGATCCAGTGGATTCGTTACGACGCGCGGCGCTACACCCCATACGTAGCGCACCGGCTCGGCGAGATAGCTGAGGCGAGCGAGCCCAGCCAATGGAGATGGGTGCCAACCGAGCACAACGTGGCAGACGACGCGACGCGCCCGGAGAACATGCCACAAGGACCACACGACCGGCCCGGCCTTCCTCTACGAGCCTGAGGACGCCTGGCCCCGAGCATCGAACCACGAGCCAGAGGATGTCGAGGCAACGCACCACGCATCCAACACGGGGGGAGCGGATGGCCTGCCGGATATCAGCCGCTTCTCATCATATGAGCGGTTAATTCGGGCCACTGCTACTATATTGGCTTTCATCGACAGATGCAAGAAGAAGACTGAGCGCCTGGAGCTGCGCCACCACGAACGAGCAGAGCAGCTATGGGTGGCCAAGGCGCAGCGGGACAGCTTCGGGGAGGAGATCGCACGGCTACAAGCGGGCCGACCACTGCCAGCCTCCAGCCGTCTTCACAAGCTGGACCCGATGATGCAGGATGACCTGCTACGCGTGTGCGGGCGAATCAATGCCGCACGCGTACCGACAGAAGCCAAGCAGCCACTCATCATGGATGGACACCACCCGCTGACTCGGCTGATCGTGCTGAGGGAGCACGCCGCCGCCGGACACGCCGGCAACGAACGCGTGCTGAACGACCTGCAGCAACGCTACTGGATACTGCGCGCACGTCCAAATGTGCGTGCGGTGTCCCGATCCTGCGCACTCTGCCGAGTGCGCCGATCGACGCCCCGAGTCCCGCCGCTGGGGAATCTGCCACCGGCCCGCCTGGACTCCAACCGCCGGCCTTTCACCAACTGCGGGGTCGACTACTTCGGCCCGATGCTGGTAGCAGTCGGACGCCGGCGAGAGAAGAGATGGGGCGCGCTCTTCACGTGCCTGACGACGCGAGCTGTCCACATCGAGCTGGTGGGCAGCCTCGACGTTGACGCAGCAATCATGGCCCTGAGGAGGATGGCTGCGCGCCGCGGATGGCCGCGCCAGATCTGGAGCGACAACGGGACCAACTTCCGAGGTTCTGACAACGAGCTACGAGCCGCCTACAAGGAGTGGGCGCCAGCACTGCGAGACTACGCGCACCTGCAGCGCGTGGACTGGCGCTTCATCCCACCCGGGGCGCCGAACATGGGAGGCGCCTGGGAGCGACTGGTGCGGTCCATCAAAACCGCCCTCAAAGCCACCCTAAACGAGCAGGTGCCTAAGGAGGAGGTGCTGCTGACTTTGCTGCTGGAGGCTGAGTACGCCGTGAACGCGCGCCCATTGACCCACGTGTCGGTGGACCCGGCGGACCCAGAGGCGCTGACGCCTAATCATTTCCTGATCGGGACATCGAGCGGCCTGCCCCAGACCGGCCCCTGCGACCCAGCTGATCGGCGCAAGTGGAGAGCAGCCCAAGGACTGGCTGACCAATTCTGGAGAAGATGGACCAGGGAATATCTTCCCACCCTGGTGCCACGCAGAAGCGCAGCGGATCTCCAACGACCACTGCGAGTGGGCGACCTCGTCGTCGTGGTGGACTCCGGGTTGCCGCGCAACACATGGCCGCGCGGCATCGTCGAGCGCATACACGTCGGCACGGACAACGACGTGCGCAGCGCCGACATACGAACAAAAGGCGGAGTCTTCACGCGACCTACCAGGAAACTCGCCGTCCTACGCGTGGAAGAGGAGGCTACGACGAGTCTGCGCCGGGGGGAGGATGTTACGGACAGCGAGCCCCGGCCAGCGCAACCGGCCGACTGACCGACTGGAGGTGCGAGCGAGATGGAGCAGCGCGCCGACAGGGACCGCATGCGTCGACTTTGAACTAGGAGTCACGATCCCTGCGACCAACACGGAGAGAACAATAGACCGACCGCTAGCCCCGAGTATAAATATAAGCTAGTTTTTAAGTCGAATTGTTGTGTTCCGCCAGGAGGCGCGGAACAAGAAGGCCGGCACTGTGGCGCTCACCAACGCGCCCGGGCCCAAGAAGGTGCAGCCTCCCCCTCTGCCTCGTCCCGATCTGCAGGAACCAACGGCGCCCGCCTCGCTTATGGCGCAGGCGAACGACGGAGCCCCCAGGCAGAAGACGAAGCGGGGGGGGAAGAAGAAGAAGAAGGCGACGGCTCCACCTGCCGCCGGCGCCGCGGCGGCTACTCTCGCCGCCAGCGAGACTGCGGCCGCCGCTGGCGCCGCCACTCCGGCTGCGGCGATAGGGCAGCAGGACTTGGGGCACCTCACAGCCCTGCTCGCCCTCCTCAGCGACCCCACTGCCCTGGGCAGACTCACCGCTCTGCTCCGCAATGCATGAGCCGCTCAGGGTCGTCCACTGGAACGCGCAGTCGCTGACAGGGAAGAAGCGGCTGCTCCACGTGTTCCTGAGGGACTACCGCGTCGACGTGATGCTCATCAGCGAGACATTCCTAGCCGGAAGCGACAAGCTGTCGCTGCCCGGCTACTTCGTCTATCGCAAGGACGAGAAGTCCACCAGCGGCCGGGCCTTTCGAGGCTTGGCAGTCATCGTCGGCAGGAAGATCGTCCACCAGCTCGTTGACGCCCAGGAGTATACATCCTTGTATGCTTTGGGCGTCGACCTCCAGGTCGCCGGCCAGGTGCTGCGACTCTACGCCGCCTACAAGCCCCCCAGTACACCAATCCGCACCGCCGAGCTACGGGGGTTGCTACAGTCGCCGCATCCGACACTCGTCGCTGGCGACCTCAACGCCAAGCACACCGTCTGGAACTCCACCAGGGTGTGCCCAGCTGGACGCGCCATCCTTGCCGACTCCGTGAGCCACAACTACGATGTCATCGGTCCCGACGAGCCCACCCACTTCGATTCGCGGGCCGGTTGGGACACCATCGACGTCGTAGTCGTCAGAGGTCTCCGGACTCCGCCGAGCCAGGAGGTTCTCCCTGACCTCCCATCGGACCACAGGCCAGTACTTCTCGTCCTGGCGGACCTGCCCACCCGGGTCTCTCCGCCAGCATCACGCCGACGCTACCAGTGGGGCGCCTTCACCGCCACCCTCGACCAGTCTTCGACCACATGTCCAGTCAACCAACCGGAAGACGTTGACCGTCTGGCATCGCTGCTAACAACCCAGATCCGAGACGCGCTCGACCTATCATCGCACACCGTAGCTCACGGGGGGAAGCCCAATCCTCTTCCTGCTGAGCTACGCGCACTCATCCGCGATAAGCGCGCTCTCCGGAAGCAGTGGCAGCAAACCCGCTGCCCAACGATGAAGACCAGGCTCAACGCCATGACGACAGAGCTGAAGCGCCGACTTGATCTCCACGCCGAAGAATCTTGGGAACGCCACGTCGAGTCCATGGGCGACCACGTCCCCTCCGTGCATCGCCTATGCCGGGATTTGTCGACTACTCCAACTCCCGTCCGACCAATCCTGGGCAGCGACGGCCTACCAAGATTTCGAGCCCAAGACCGTGCGGAGATCTTCGCCGAATGCCTCGAGAAGCAGTTCAAGCCGAACCCTACGGATGATGTGGAACACGTCGCAGCAGTCGAGAGACACCTGCGAGAGTACTTCGCCTCGCCGATAGCTCCCGAAGAGGACCCAACCGTCGTCACGCCCGGCCAGATCATGCGTGCATTCAGACGTACCAAGCCCAGGAAAGCCCCGGGCGCAGACCGCATACCTAACATGGCGCTGCTACATTTGCCGCCACGTACTGTGGCGGCCGTTACGCGCCTGTTTAACGGTATCTTGCGCACGGGCCACTTCCCAACCCAATGGAAGGAGGGCTTGGTCATCATGTTGCCCAAGCCGGGCAAGGACTCCAAGCTGCCTGAGAGCTATCGGCCGATAACTCTACTGAGTACCATCTCAAAGGTGTTTGAGAAACTCCTGCTGGAGAAGCTACTGCCCCACATCCAGCCGCGCCCAGAACAGTTCGGCTTCAGGCCCGAGCATTCTACGACGCTTCAGCTCACCAGAGTACTGAATGACATGACGGTTTGTTTAAACAAGAAGGAATACACTGTCGCAGTACTCCTGGACATGGAGAAGGCGTTTGACAGAGTATGGCACGAGGGGTTGCTGTACAAATTGTCGACGTCTCCAGCCCCAAGAAGACTGGTCCAGATCATCGCCTCCTTCCTGAAGAATCGCCGCTTCCGAGTGATGGTGGAAGACGCCGTCTCCGAGGAACACCCCGTTGCAGCCGGCGTCCCTCAGGGGTCCTGCCTGTCTCCAGCCTGTTACTCCCAATATACGGACGACATCCCCGTCGGGCCGGGTGCCCAGCTGGCACTCTTCGCCGACGACGCGGCCTACTACGCGTCGTCGATCCAGGCACGGCACGCTGCCGTCAAACTGCAGCGCACCCTGGACATCTTGCCCGACTGGCTCGCCAAGTGGCGGTTGTCCGTCAACGTTGGGAAGACGCAGGCGCTCATCACAGGCCAGTCCCCCCTTCCACCACCACTCCAGCTCCAAGGACAGGACATCGCGTGGTCTCCGCAGGTGAAGTACCTGGGAGTGACCATCGATCGCCGGCTCACCATGAAGCAACATGTCGACAACGTCGTCAACCAGGTCAAGGTGGCACGCGCCAAGCTGCGTCCACTTCTCGACTCCAGCCTCCCTCTGAGGGCGAAGCTCGGGATCTACAAGTGCTACGTGAGATCCCGCCTCACCTACGCGGCCCCGGCATGGTACGCCCTGTGCTCGGAGACGAACAAACGGAGACTCCGAGCCCAAGAGAACCTCTCTTTGCGTACCATCGTCGACGCCCCCCGCTACGTGAGGAATGCGACGATCCAGAGGGACCTCAGATGGGAACCAGTGGACCAGTTTGTCCAGAGGCTGGCGAAGGGCATGTTCGCGCGTGCGGATAGCTCACATCATCCGCACATCCGCGACATGGCGCCGTACCACGCGCGCCCGCCCGACCGCCGCCGCCTGCCACGCGACCTGGTTGCCTAGCCGGCGATCATCCAAAGGAACACCCCTCGTGAGAACATCTCCACCGCCCGCGAGGGCCCCCCGATGACCTGTCCATAGGAGTGGACAGAGGCGCTTCTTCAGGAAGAGATCCGTTGATCTGACCCTGACTCCCCACGCCCCAGAATGGGTGCGTGAGAAGAATACTTGATTGATTGTCGAATTGTAGTGTTATTGCGACCACTGTCCAATAAAGACCTATCAAGGAGTGTAAACTTTCGTTTCACTTATACCACTACCAACAGGGTGGCAAAATCACAGTTGTGACCATACTCAATCATACTTCGTAGTTACTAGTCCGATTTGCTTCAAAATCTATATCTGGGAATCCGGTTGGAGTCAACTACACAAGTACAACTAAAACATAATAATGTAATAAATGATGTATATGTTACGGCTAAAGCTAGGTGTGTATCTAAACTTAAGTTTAGCCGGCTAGTCTTAAGATTAATTTCGAGCGTCGGCTAATGTCCGAAATAATGTTCATTGCGATAAATGATTTCAACATTAGTCGGCTAAACTGCAGTTTAGCCTCGACGATGTTGAGGCTAAAGATGGGTGGAAGATATGGTTGACATTAGCTTAAGTTAACTAAACTTAAGTTTATTTTTCAGTATACCTAGGCTAATGTTGAAAAATTACCGTCTTAATCTGGAATAAGTGATGATGTGGGATGTAGCCGTCAACACTGCGGTAGCTTAGGTGAAGGATAAAGGGGGTGAGCAAAGCGAAGCCCCCTTTATCCTTCGTGTTAGGTTGAAAATGTAAAAACAACAAAAAATACTTATACTCGTCTTACTATAGTTTTTCTTTACTCTTCACCTAAGCTACCGCAGTGTTTTGCCCTGATATTAGAAATAGCTTTCATATCTGAATAAAATTACCCCGCTCCGCTCCCCGCAGTCGCACGAATACTTCGTTTTTAACATTGGCTAACTAACGTCAAACATTAACCGAAACGCATCGGCTAATTAAAGATGACATCCGTTATCACAAACGAACATGACTTCGGACATTAACCGAGGCTCGAAATTAATCTTAAGACTAGCCATTTTTATTATTTTGAGGTCTGATTTCACATCTCTTACTGCATTTTCAATTAAAAGATGGGCCTGAAAAACCCTGCGTATGTAAGGCGGGGTCTTTTTTGACGCTACCTATTGAAAAAGGATTAAATAAATACTCAGTCATTTTCTTTTCTGTCTAATTTGTTTACCAGTCGCTATGAATTAGTTTATTACTTGAGAATATTATACATTATGTAGTGCCTATGAATATTACAAATTATGTAGTTCCAAATTAGTCATACCATACCATTAGCTACACGAAAGATAGATATTTAAGTTAAATCTGTGAAGATAAAAAATATTTAGTTGCATACTTAACCGAAAATGAGTATAGTTTATTTACCAAGTTTATTTATTTAGGTTATACTGTAGAATAAATGATCGAAGGTAATCCACCAACTTGTACAGTTTCCCTACTTTTTCCGGTAGTATTGCCACAAATGGCAACATTTGACACGCACACAGATTAACAGGTCGCGAGCGTTCCAACATATCGACACGCACACTAGCCTGCTAAAGTTGGCCTGTTTTCACCGCTGTCATTCAGTACTAACGCGGTATCTAGTGTTTATATAATCTAAGGACCCTAATAAAGGCTATAATAGATATGTCACCGTAATATTGTCAAAACCGTTAGTTTATAAACTTACGCGATAGTTTGTAAACTATCGACAAATTGTAAACCAGACCGACAGGGTTTAGAATTGACGTTTCTTTTGTTCTTACATATCAACCTAACACGAAGAGTATTCGGGGGCTTCCCTGCACTCGCCCCCTCTAATCTTCACCTAAGCTACCGCAGTGTTTGCCCTGGTATTTCTTTTGCAATTCAAGTTTAAACCAGTTCACAATTTACCGGTTTTTTAAATAAACTAATGCATCATATCGTAAGCAGTATGGTACAGCTTAAAATTTATAGATAGTTTGTAAACAACGAGAATTAAAGAGGAATATTTAACTATAGCTCAAAATAAAATTATGCAAATATTCACTGATTAACCTACCGTATACAAAAAAGAACTGGCTGCTTCACAATTAAACCATTAGATTAACAAAAAAACACCACCAATAAAATCATAAATCCTATCAAAACAAGCTTATCTTTCTTACATATTGTTCACAACCAATACCTGGCTTTTCGAACACAAATTCTTTTTTCAATACAAAAATATTAGTCAAACTAAAATATTGACTTGCACTCAAAATTCTCCATTCATATAACGGAATTTCTAAAATTTGTGTCTTTTGCTGCACCACACTAATTAATGTTTAGGTACTTTGCCAAATTATATTTAACAATTTTATCATTCTTGTACCTAAAAAGCTTACTACTATAGCTAAATTTATTTTTTCTTATCTGTTTTAGTGAAAATTATAAATAAAACATCTCTATTGGCATAAAGCTAAAACACGGACGCCCTGCTAAAGCAAGACCTGCCTTAATCATACAATTACAAGTTTGAGGCTTTAATTAGAATTAATTAGGAAATATTAAACCGCACATCATAAATACTGCTTTGCACAGCAAATATTAGGGCGAAGTGGTAGCTTAGGTGAAGGGTAAAGGGGGTGAGCGATGCAAAGCCCCCTTTATCCGTTAGGTTGAACATGTAAGAGCAAAATAAACAAAATGTTTGAACATGTTGGAGTATAAGCAACATAAGCGTTTTTGTTGAACATTTTTGATGTGCAAAGAGGACATATTTGATGTGCGATTAAATACCACCCAATTTTTATTAATATTGCAATTACACAAAAATATGTTTCAAAATCTGATTTATCATTCTTTGATGTTATTATGTTAGAAAAAAATTATTGATTAAATGGTGTTTTCATTATTAAAACTTATGGGCCCCAAAGAATAACAGGTCTTGGTTCAAGTAAAGTCGGGTTTATGTTTTTGTACTTCATGAAATAATTGTTAGGTTGTAACGGTTTTACAAAAGTAGTTAGACATTTGGCAAAATTTATTTCGTTTTGTGGTTAAATTCTGAGGTGCAGTCAGTATTTTTGTTGCAGTTATAACATGGAGGTCTTTGGTCTCTGTCTACCCCTCTTTCAGGAAATAGGCGTGAGCATATGTATGTATGTATGTTATGAGATATTTTAATATCGGGGATTATTTGTTAAGCGTTCAAATACATGCAGAAAAAAACATTAGATTATAAATTAACGGTTTTGACAATCTAACGGTGACAGATATAATTCACTTTTGAACAGATTTGATTAGGTATACTTTTTTTATATACAGTCACATAAATTGCTTCTGAGATCGTCCATCCACATTTGAAACATCAAGATTCAAGATGTCCCGATAGCACTTATTTCACAAGAAAAAACCAGTGAGCAACTTTAGTGTAGTAGGTACCATTCCTTACCGTCTTCGGCCGTGGAAGAGATTGGGGGAGATACTCCTCCTGCCTTTGAGAAAGGCTCTTCTGATCGTCGCCAAAGGCAGGCTCTCTCGACGAACTGACCAACGGACGCGGGAACGAGCCTCCTTCCATATCGAATCCCAGCCGTCCATTGGCTTGCTATCATGACTTCACTCACGGCTTGCAAATAATTTGCCTGTATTTTCACGTCTTTTTTTATTTACAGAAGAAATCGTTGTAAATTTTTAAACACAAGCGTAATACGACGAGGATTAATTGATGATTCTAGGTAAAGTTCCTATGATTATAAATAAATACAGTGGGGGGTGATCAAATCAGTCAAATCAAATCAAATCAAATCAAATACATTTATTTGTCAAACATAGGTAAGTATACAAGTTGGTAGGTAGTGTTATTGTTGCTCTATGCTTAGCCATAAAGGCATACAAACATTTTATTGTTATGTACATACATGCATGTTCTCAAAAATAATAAAACAAAACATTTTTATACAAGTATCTGTAGAAACTTACGACACAACAGTAATCAGATCATAAACAAAGCTAGGGACCAAAATCAGTTGAAACTCACATTTTCTTATCGTGTAGATATTCAGCAATGGAATAGTAAACTTTATTAATTAAGACCTTTCGTAGTTCTTTTTTAAATTGCGGTATGTTAACTATGTTACGAATTCTGTCAGGTAGGTGGTTCCAAATTACAGGTGCCATGCCTAAAATATTGTTCTTGAATAGTGCCGTTTGGTGTTGGGGCATACGTATTTTATTCATATGCCGTTTACTATTATAAGTAGTAAATAGGTGCATGTTAGACTTAATAAATACAACCATCTCAAATATATATAAAGAAGGCACCGTCAGTATATGAAGCCTTTTAAAGTGTGGTTTGGCGCTTTCCCTCCGAGAAAGACCACAAATAGCCCTTACACACTTTTTTTGTGCAATTAGAGCGGATCCTTTGTTAACTCCATTGCCCCAGAATATGATACCGAATCTCAGAGTCGAGTCTACGTAACCATTATATGCCGTCAATACTGCTTCCTCAGATACGGTTTTTGACAGTTTGTACAGAGCATAAGCAAATGAATTCAATTTATTACATGTTTTGTCTATCTGTGTTTTCCACTTTAAATTACTGTCAATGTAAATCCCTAAAAACTTTGTATGATTAGTTTGTTCGATGCTTTCCCCTGAATATCGTATGTCCAATTTTGTTTCATCATTACTATAATTATTTTTAAAACTTATTATTTTAGTTTTGTCAACGTTAACAACTAAATTATTATTATTAAGCCAATTAATTATGTTATTTAGTGTGGTATTAATTTCATTCTCAAATTCATTTGTATCGTCGCAGGGTATAATTACTGTGCTGTCATCGGCGAATAATACCATAGGATACTTAACAACATTCGGCAAATCATTAATGTATGCTAAGAACAGCAATGGACCCATCACACTACCTTGTGGTACACCACGCTCTATATCTCTGGGTTTTGATGTGTATGTCTTTTCTGTTTTTGTTCGAGTACATATCCTGTTTATTTGTGTCATTTGTTGCCTTTTGTACAGGTATGATTTTATTAGTTCTATCGCATTACCTCTGATACCATATTTTGATAGTTTACTAATAAGTATTTCGTGGTTCACAAAATCAAAGGCCTTACTCATGTCCATAAATATACTGATTACTGGATTTCTGCTGTCCACGTTTGATATAACTTTACTGAGAAAGTCGTAGATGGCCATATTTATAGTCTTATTTTGTCGAAACCCCTTTTGTTCTGGCGCAAATAGGTTTTGCTTCTCAAAGTACGTATAGATATTTCTGTAAATAACCTTTTCAAATATTTTTGAAAAGACGGGTACCAATGCAATGGGTCGATAAAAGTTCATATTATGTTTGTCGGTCTTTTTAAATAGGGGTTTAACAATTGCAATTTTCAATTCATTTGGAAAAATGCCGTTTTCCATACATTTGTTAATTATATGACTCAGGATTGGAGATATTATATTAACCACATATTTTAAGACCTTTGTGGATATTTCATCATAACCTGTACTGTTAGTGTTCTTTAAAGACTTGATTATTAGGAGGATGTCAAATGATGTCACCGGGGTTAAAAATATTGATTTGCAAGTATTGATAGAGATTGTATTATTATTATTTGATGTCAATTTTGAATCATTGTTCTTATTACTATTAATATTTAACGTCAAATTAAAATCATTGTTATTATTATTATTATTATTTAATGTCATATTTAGGTCATTATTATTATTATTATTTAATGTCACATTTGATCCATTATTATTATTACTGTTTTTTTTGTTTATTTTGTCATTGTTCGTAATATCGATAAAAAAATTATTAAATGACTCGGCTACTTCTATTGGATTTGTTATATTTTTACCTTCGTGGATGATTTTCTCAATGTATTCTTTTGGCATGTTTAGTTGTGATTTTTGTATTACTTTCCATGTTTCTTTACATTTATTTTTTGCATTTAGAATTCTATAATTGTTTTGGCATTTTTGTGTCAGTTTGATTATTCTTTTAAGCTTTTTGGCATAATTTTGAAATATTTCTTTATTTTGTTTAGTGTTGTGACGTCTAAATTTCCACAGTAGTTCTCTTTTATGTTTACAACAGAACCGGATTCCCTTAGAAATCCATCTTTGTTTATGAACTGACGATATTTTCACTTTAATTGCTGGGAAACATAATTTGTACAAAAGGACGAATATATCGTAGAATTCCTTAAATGCATAACATGGATCGTCAGTTTCGTATACTTGGTTAAATGATAAGGACTTAAGATGTTCTGAGAATTTCATCATATTCTCGTCACTGTAGTCACGCTTCATAGTATGCCACTGCTTGAGAAAGTAACTTTTGTTTACTGGACATGATAAAAGTTGTGCGGAATGGTCTGACAAGGCAAATTCTATCACTTCACTCGTGCATCCACGAATGTTGTGCAATATATTGTCTAAACAGGTAGAGCTGGAAAGCCGAGTTGGTTGTTTTATTTCAATTGTCATATTATAATTCATAGCTAACTGCTTAAACCGTGTGGTGTTTTTGTTATCATTCAGTAGGTTAATGTTGAAGTCACCACATAGTATAATCTTTCTGTTCTTTTCGTACACCAGATCGTGTAATATATCGTCTATTGTACAGAAAAACATTTCAAAAGACTTATTGTCATATAAAGGGACTCTGTAAATGCAGATTATAATAATTTTATGTTCAATTAGTTCTGTAGCATTGCATTCAAGCACATTACAGATACTATGTTTACATATATGTTCAATTTCCCTGAATGCATGGGTATTCTTCACTAATATGCATGATCCACCCTTTCTATTTTTCCTACAATAACTTGACGCTAGTCTGAAATTGGGAATTGTTAGTTGATTTTGGTCACTTTTGATCATGTTGTGTTCGGTGACACATATTACATCTATAAATTTAGCTCTGCCTTCAAGTTCATTCAAATGTACCACTAGTTCGTCTGTTTTCGCTATTAATCCATTTATATTTTGATGCACTAAGTTAATCTTGTCATAGACGAAAAAGCTCCCTATTGCCAATATTGTTTTCTTCCTTAGTATCCATATGTATTTCATTTCTACTGCTGTCTTTATTCAAAGGTTCCTTGTTTTCCTCGTGTATGTTGTCATTTTTTAAAGTTTCTGTTTGCGTATATTGATTGACTAGATTGCTCTGTTCAGTGTAGTTACTCTGTTTGTTACTGTAGTTTGATGATTTAATTTTATAATCAATACGCAGGGTCTCTTTTAGTATCATTCTGCATAGCTGTGTATTCAGTACTCGTGGTGTATGTCTGTAATTGCTGTAGTTCAGGTCGATTAATGAAAGGTGGCTGTGTTGGCTACATATAAACTTCAACTCGTAGTTGAGCTTCCATCTGTTCAGGTTCCTGTTGTACGGTATGTTACAGATTATAACATTTGTTTTTTTAGTCGTGTTTATCCAGTAATGCAGATCGAATTGAAACTTGTAAGGGTGCGAATCATTGGTTCCTCCAAGCAATATTACGTAGTCTTTTTCTGTAAGTGTTGCAATCTCTTGTCTTCCCGACTTGACAACGTCTCCTATAGAGGCACCTGGCTTACTGTAGCAGGTTACTAAATACTCTTCTCCGATTAGTTCCTGTAGTATGCTACGAAGATATCGCCCTTGTTGGTCAGCAATTATGACTATTCTGCGTTTGCATTTGCTCGGTGCGGTCCGTGAAGTGACGTTATCAGTTAAATG
The DNA here is from genome assembly GCA_949825045.1 of Argyresthia goedartella. Classification (NCBI taxonomy): domain Eukaryota; kingdom Metazoa; phylum Arthropoda; class Insecta; order Lepidoptera; family Argyresthiidae; genus Argyresthia; species Argyresthia goedartella. Next base: position 17,530,902 of record OX463823.1, read on the forward strand.
TGTCATGCAAGTGTATTTTGTATTTTCCGTTAGAGGTCGCTTATTGTCAGCAATTAATTAATACATCACGTCCAAATGTTTTTCAGTTACGAATATGTTAGTACAGTTGCAAACTTTAATTATTTTATTGGTAGATAGTTCAAACAAAACACTCGTTTACAGGCTTCTACAACGAACACCAAGCAACCTTAACTAAACACAAAAGGCAGTCCTTATTATAATAACGTTATCTCCTGCAAATTACTTACGCTGTATTTGCTAATGCTATCTTTGAAAAATAAAATAGTAAACTAATGTACTATCAGCAAACGCCCCGTGTAACGGAATTCGTGACTTATCTGTTGCTTCGCTACAAAAGTCTTAAGAATTTATAGGTTGTGTGAGTGATTATGAGATGAAGGAAATGTTTCGCCAGGGAACATAATGGATTTTACACACCGTCAATGTAACAATATCACAAGTCGTATTATGTAGTAGCATTACCTGTGTCCTATCCTAAACATCTATCTTATACTTAAATTTATAAACATATATAACAAAGAGCTCCGTGGCCTTAAAGGGTTTCACGCTTGCTTCTCACATAGGAGCTGCAGGTTCGATTCCTGACCATGTACCGATGAGATAAATTATTTATTTTAAGTACATTATAAGGGCGTTCTAATGGTGATGGAAAACGTCGTGATGAAACCTTCATACACCATAGCTGCGGCGATGGGCTAGCCCCCTGTCACGCAAAATGGAGTATCGAGTAACTGGCTCAAAGTGGGCACAATTGTGCCTCTGCCACCCCGTATGGGAAAAGGCGTGACGGTCTGTTATGTATGATATATATAACAATGAATCCCAAAATGCGTTGGTAAAGGCGAATCTCGGAAAGTACTAAGTAAATTGTAAATTTACATGTCATTTTATCAATGTCATCAATTCATTACTGTGATCCCTTCAAAACTATTTATTTTTGAATAAGGCAAAGGGAACATCTGAAAAATCGAGAAAATGCTCTTTCAATAGATGGCGCTGATATCGGACCACCTTATGTCATAGCTTTTATCAGAATCACGTCGGGTGATGACCGGATGGTGTGAATATTGGATGCAGTATTCACATATTAAAAAAAATGTTGGGCCCCGAACGACTACAGAATCCTCCGAACGCTAAAACGTGATACAAACGTGATACAGATGATCTTTTGTATTTGGACAGAATCATGTCCAAGAGTAAAGTTTAAAGAAAGAGCGTACATTGTGAGCCTTTCAGTTGAACGGACCATTTAGATAGCCTGTAAACAACTTGAGCGGCTTAAGCGAATACAGGCCTTCCGGTTCGTCATTTGATGTATTCGAACAAATCATGGATTATGTAAGATTGCTAAAAATCGTAATAAAAGCGTTGTGGTATGTGAACATTTCAATTTATTTTCTTTTCTTAATTTGTTTTCTTATCTTTACTAAGTCGCCAACGGAATAAGCCTTTGGAGCTTTTCTACTTTTATCAAACCTATGTTTTTATGTTTTGCCTGATCTATTTCAATGTGTTCACTTACTTCCGACCTAATATCCTCTATGTTATCTTGCTGTGATCTCGTCTTTTCAAAAACTTCACGTAATATGTTCTCTTCTTTGTGGCTTAGATTTCTGCCAAACAATGCCTCTGCGGGTGATTTTCCTATGCCTTTATTTAGAGTATTATTGAGTCCCCCCACTGTAGATTGCCTAATTCGACATCCCATCTAGTCTCTTCTAGTTTTTCCGTGTATGACGCTAATGCTCCTAAGACAATTCTGTTATAGCGCTCCACCTGGCCATTGGCACGAGGTGAAGCAACTGCATTCAAGATGTGGGAAATGTTAGATTTATCGCAGAACTTCTTGAACTCGGCCGAAGTAAATGTAGAACCGCGATCCGAGATTAGCCGCCGAGCATATCCAAAGGTGGAGAAAACATCATCTAGTACTCTTATAGTCAAGGCCGACTTGAGGTTACGCAAACCCGTCTACTATCCCACGTGAACTCTTCACGAAAGGAGGATCTTTGCCATAGGCACACTGCAAACATGATTTAACGTATTTTGCAACGAACCTTTTCATCTTTGGAAACCAGAAATCCTTTTGAATTTTGGATAAGGTTTTCTCAGCAGCAAAATGACCTATGTCATCATGATTTAAGCGGCATATTTGCCACCTGGCCCCTTTAGGAACCACCCATCTCAATTCATCTGCTCCTATTTTTCGAAACAGTTTATTTTCTTTTACTACAAAATGTTGTTTTATATCCACTATCTCGTTGTATTTTTTGTCTTCTAAAACCTCGCGTATGTGACAAAGTTTAGGGTCAGTCAGCTGAAGGCTCATCAACCAGTCTTCTTTGGATACGCTCATTACGCGGCACGGTTCTAGGTCGGTTACTAATGTTTCCGAATCGACAGGATTACGACTTAACGCGTCTACATGAGCCATACTGTGTCCAGGCCGGTATATTATTTCACAGTCATACTCTTGCAAGCATAACCACCATCGAGCGATTCTCGGCAGAATGTCTCTTTTAGAGAATGTAGCTCGCAGCGCGTTACAATCGGTGACGACCTTAAAGTTCATGCCCAACAAATACACTCTGAACTTGTTCAGTGACGTCACCACAGCTAAAGTCTCCAAATCATATGCATGAAACTTCTGCTCGTCACCGGTCGTTTTCCTACTGTAAAATGCGATTGGTTTCAAGGGGGAATTCTCATTTTCTCGTTGAAATAGTATGCCTGCCAGACCCATTTTACTCGCGTCTGTGTGTACCTCGGTCAAGAATTTTGGATTATACAATGCCAAAACAGGTCTATCAGTCAATTTAGATTTTAGTGTTTCGAATGCATACGACTCTTCTTCACCCCATTTCTATTGTAAGTTTTTTTTTTGCGAGGTCTGTCAAGGGTCTAGCTATGACAGAGAATTTATCAATGAATTTACGAAAATAACTCGACAAGCCCATAAATTGTCTAATCTCATGCACGTTTTTTGGTTGGGGGATTTTTTCCACTGCCTCTATTTTTGCCTTACCTGGTCTTATACCATTCCCAGACATCTCATATCGCAGATACTCTATGGTGGTTTGGAAGAAAAGGCATTTATCCACGTTTAGTGTTAGTTTAGCCTCATTCAACAGCTGAAAGGTTTGCTCCAATTTTAATAACCCCTCGTCGAAATCTTTTGATGGTATTATTAAATCATCCATGTATGCCATGGCGGGTTGACTCAAACCCGAGGTTATACAAGTTGACAACGCGCCCGCTGAACTTCGTGAATTGTGCGCCCCTAATGCCTTCGAGATCGTGCGCTGAAACACCGATGGCGCGTTACAGATCCCAAAGGGCATTCTTTTAAATTGGAACAAACCATTCGGTGTTATGAAGGCCGTGAGATATTTACATTCTTCCTTTATGGGTATTTGATAGTAGCCAGAAATCAAATCTAAAGATCTAAAGTACTTATTCCCGCTTAACTGATCTATCTGGTCTTCAATCCTGGGAAGAGGAAAGTGGTCCTTTACGGTGCGACTATTCAACATACGATAATCAACGCATAAGCGTTGACCACCTGTTTACTTCGATACCAACAGGATAGGGCTAGCATAAGGCGATGTCGACTCCTCTATTATGTCATTAGTCATTAGTTCGTCTATCATCTTCTGAACTTCTTCTTTTTGTTGATAGCTCAGTCGATATGGCCTATATGCGACGGGCGTATCATTTGACAATTTAATGTCCATTTCACAAATATCCGTGCAACCTATTTCTGAAAGATTTTGAGCGAAAACAGGTCTATATTTATTTACAAGCGTAAATACTTTTCTTGTTTCACCTCCTGATAATTCCGAATTAACATGAATTTCGCTATCCGTAAATGGTTGGCAACCCTGAATTCGGTAACAGTGTGCCACCGATGTCTCATCCGAATTTACCTCCGCTACAATCTCGGCGCGCGATAGCAAGGCATCTTTTTTCAAGTGAATACTTGTTTTGGACAACGCAGTCATTATAACATAGCATTCGCCATTACATACTTTGTAAACGCCTTCTTGAACCCAGTATTCACAGTGTCATTTCGGTTTTACCGATCGGACATAAACGTGAATCGCCGATTCCCTTGATAACAGGTACAGAACCTTTTGTTATTTGTAGGCCATATCTATCAGCGGTGTCTTTACCAACAAGGGTACAGTCGCTGCCAAAGTCTATAAAGCATATTGCTTTGTCTTGACAGCCATCGATAGTGGCTTCTTTATAGAATTTCGATGGCGTTGATTTTAATGATATCTTTGTGTCAGTTACAAGGCCGCGCTTTTCTTGCACAGGCTTTGCGACTCCTTTGTTAGTACATTCATCGCTTTTGTGTCCGTATTTAGAACATTGTTCGCATTTTATTATCGGTTTCGGGCACTGGTAAAACCTATGACCGGTTTGACTACAGTTAAAACACTTGTTTTCTGACTTTTTCTTACATTGCCTAGTATGATGACCTCCCTGGTTGCATGCTGTACAAAATAAATTGTTACTAATACCGCTCTGTGCTGTGCTATTGTTACTTTCTTGAACTTTCGGTTTGCCTTTCAAATATTTTCCTGAACTATCTCTCTGATCACGCCAAACCTCTTTCAAATAGTTCAGTAAATCCTCCGGATCCGTAAATCGGGCTGAAGAAGCATCGGCACGTATGGTGCGATCATCAATACCATGGACTATGCAGTCAACGGCCTTTTTACCGGATATGTCGCAGGAGTTCAATAGGATCAATTTATCATAATAATATTCATCGATTGTCTCGCTTTGTTTGTGACGTCTCTCCAACATATCCGACAACAGAACTCCGTAGTTACTTTCCGAAGGGAATGCTCTTTTCAAGAGTTCTTCCCACTCAGGCCAAGTGTGAATGAGGGTTTGTAAGCCCTCATACCATTTTTTGGCATGCCCTACCAGACGCGGAAGTGCAAAGTGAGAGGTTTGACGATCCGACCAACCATATATCTGGGCACATTCATTTACTTTGATCAACCAAGTACCTATCCTTTGATTTTTAGCTGATGGATCGAATTCTGGTATAATATTTTTATGAGATTGCGGTGGTTTTATGTAATTATTCATGAATTTAAAAAACTCAGCAAAATTCATATTCATATTACTATCGCTAGTATAATTCTGGTGCGTACCTTGATCCAACGGGCTGGATGCTACCAGAGCAGCAGATGGGTCACCCATAGCTGCCGCATACTGCGGAGCCTGGCTTCCCTGGGCGGAGCCATAAATCTCTTCGCTGCTGCTGGCTGAAGGCCGGTAAACTCCGTGATTGTAACTCTGTGGCTCACAATGCACATCTGCTATGATGGTCCTTGATTCTTTGTCTCGTGTGGAAGCGGTGCTTCCTGCGGTTGACGGCCGCATGGTCAGGTTAGATCCCACGTGAAGAGTAGCTATATCCGTAGGCCGACTCCTATTATGAGAAGGTGGCATCCTCATCTCGTCTGGTAGGTCTGGGGTGTACCTGCTTGTTGTTGTCGACAATGATGAACTGGATTATCGCCTTCTCCGTTTATTTGATATAGTCTCGAGACTTCGTAGTCTCGAACGCGAAACACGATTAGTTCTTCTTATTGGCCTTTTGCGGTTATGGCCCACAGGGATATCATAGTCTGATTCATCACTCATGATTAATTTATTCGTGCCACTTCTGATAAAAGATCAGGGGCGTATTTTAAAAGAATGAAACCGACAGAACTATTTTGGTTATTTATTCTTCAACAATCGTACATCGACTAACTCAAGACCAAGCCAAACAGTCCCTTTTATAGTTTTTAAAAACAAAATGGCGGCACATGTTTACCACCAACAGTTGCTGCCTTTTAACGAGTGATGTCTATATTACTGTTTGGCATGGTAAAACTTATTCTAAGTACATAATTTATCAATTAATATAATATCCGCTATTTTAAGCTACAGTTGCATAAGTATATTAAACACTAACTCTAACACGAATTATAATCATATTAGTAGAATAAATTCCTTATTTCAGTTCTATAATCTGCGGTAAATGTTTTCCTTGAGCCGACTAGAATTACTGCAACCACCGCCACGTGTCTAGATAATTTACAACACATAAATCTATTATCAATAAACTGGTTACATATCACTGTGGCCAGTCCATTGCACTTGAGTTAAATGTGGTAAAGCCTCAAAGGAAATAAATCCACTTTCTTCCTATTAATGAGGGTCGCCTTCAGCAAAACTGTATGAAGAAAAATCTTATAGCCATAGTCAAGAGTTTGGTGACTATATTATAAATTATTCTAAAACATTCAAAATTTATTGTGCGAAAGCTTAGTCGGAACACACCCGCAAAAGGATCAGAAATAGTACTAACGTCTTCAAAACTACATGGCAGGTAGTTAATGAGGAAACTGGAAAGAATAAACAACGCTTCACCGACTTCAAACTGAGAGTTAACGACCACTTCGTAACGGAAGATCTCGACGTTGCCGAAACCTTCGGAGATTTCATTTCGGATATTCCAGTTTCTGTAGTCACTTGAGTCGTCTCCCACTGTCGCCGAATCCTTACTTAAATATTGAAAATAGGAATGCAATGCTGATTTCTAATTCGTTCATGTCAGTCCTTCTACTATTCACAAAGCTTTCAAACCACTGAAAAACAATCAACGAAAAGCAAACAATCACTGAAAAGCAAACAATCTTCTATTTAATGAAAAGAAGACCAAATGTGTAAATTATTATCTACCCAATGTAAAACAGACACCCACTAATACATATAATTGTAAAAAAAAAAACTGCGCCTTGTGGATGAAACTGTGTTTCTTGGCATCACCCTCGATACAAAGCTTCAATAGAGACCTCATCTGGATGCACGATAGCGGATAAACCTGCAGCATACGCAGAATCCGACATATTTCGGATGTAGACACCGCGAGATTAGTTTACTTCGGCTTCTTCCACAGCTTGAAGTCTTAAGGCATCCAACCTCGGATATAAAGCGCACATTTATTCTGAAGATAGGAGCTATACATGCCTTAGAGGGAGTCGCTAAGAGACAAGTTTAAGGAGATCAACATTCTGGCTCTACCTTCTCAGTACATTCTTGTGAATGAATTGTATGGCAATAAAAATAAACACCTATTAAAAAAAAATGCGATCCATAATTTTAATACTAGAAATAAGAATAAACTGTCCTGCTACCCTAGTAGACTCCACAAATTTTCCAATTCCTTCATCGGTCAATGTCTACGCTTTTGCAATAATGTCCCCGATACTATCATGAAAAAAATTAACAAACCTATTTCTGACATTTAGATTTTTTTTTCTGAAAAGTCACATAACTTTTTGTTACCCTTAATAAGACGCAACTTTTTTATTCAAACAACTTTTTCATCCGATAAACTTCAAGGGGTCCTAAGCATGCCGACACATAAATTTAAAACAGTTATTAAAAGTTAATTATGCTTGAAGGGATATTATTCAGTGTCAAATTATCTAGAACACGTAAATCCTTGGGGATAAACTGCTTGTTCTTCCATTGACCATCTTAAAAATAAACTTAAGTGAAATCAATGTAATAGTAGTTGTAAGTATTTCCTTTGAAAAAGAGACTTTCTTGTGCGTACTTCTCTGAGAAGTAACTGCTTTTGGAATGTTTATCAGTATTAAATTAATCACGTGCTCTAAGAGTATGAAGGTATCTAACAGAATAAAGATATTAAATAAATAAATAAAGAATGTTGAAATGTGACTCGACTACCAACTTGCTGATACATCCTGTATATTTTATATATTTACATGTAACTTATGTACTTCTCAATTTCTATATTAAAGTACATTTCAGATAACTTGTTCCTTTAAGTTGGCTGTAGTTCAAAACTGTCAAATGACACCAAAAATAGGCAAATGCAATATCCGGTATCCAGAATGACATCGGCAACGGATTTGAACATTATATAATGTTTTCTCCCTAACTTTTGGGTAACACATTTTTGCAGAAGCCAGCAACTTTACGTAGGAAGGATTAAGATGACTGCGGAAGAGAGCAATTCTAACGAGCCATATTATCAGCTATAACGTAGTACAACAGTACTCAATTTTGGATTCCGGGTCAAACTCACACTGTTACTTATTTGGGGATGTGGCTGAACCTGAACAAAAGTATTCTAATTTTAAAACAACTGAAATATGGTTTGGTATTTATAGTTGACTTGACACCTGAATGCCAGTATTAATTAATCAAACATTTTCATTCCCATTCATTATCTGTGCAAGTAAAGGAGCTCATACATATGTTGTTCTTATGATAGCGTAACCTTGTTGCGATACCTGATATGTTACACGTCTACCATTTCTGATTGTTGATAAACATAACATGTTTTTTACGTACGGAGGCAGTATTCGACTCAGTGACATAGAAAGTCTACCTTCATCAGACGTATCTAGACTAAGATTAGTCGAGGCTGTGCCTCTCAAGTCCCGGGTCCGAAATACATCTCGGCCGAGGAAAGGTACATCGGGTCTTAATTTCGTCTGCACCTCCATGGGTACCAGACATGTCTCGGTCGCATATGTCAAAATTAGTGTCTAACTCGGCCGAAATCATCACGGCAATGCCGCAATGCTACCGGTTGTAGACGAGGCTCGGTCCTCTCCATCTCGGTCGCGGTCGCCATGCTAGCGTCGAGATATCTCGGGCTCGACAGAGATATTGTCATTTTTGCATAGACAAGGCCCTTTTTCGAGCGTGGCCTGCCAAGCATGCAGGCGCCACGCAGCGCTGTACGGCCGATGATATCGGTTGTAAAGGGATAACTTTGAAAAATAAAGGGGTCGAATAGTGTTGTATTTTACAAACAGTATGACAAACTATTTTGGAAGGGCCAGGGCGCGCTTTTCGTATGCGCTTGCACTGCAATGTTACTTTTGGTTGTTAGTCGCATTTATGCAAACGCGCGACTGTATCGATGCAAACGTGCAACTTTATCGGTTCGGCAGCGCTTCTGCAGCGTCTACACTCAACGTAAGAGCGTGTTGAATTAAATCCTGACTGTATAGCGATTGCATCCGCGATGAATGCTTCTTCAATGGATGCGGGCTGCACAGCCGGACTGAGTGACGTTTACAGGCTGTCGGCTGGTCCCCATACCCAAGTTGCATTCGCTATCATATCACTACAGGCAAGAGGGCGAGCACCGAGAATTACGAACGTGTACGTGCTCACCCAGTGTGCCTACCTACACCTGTAGATGTGCACGCACACAATCGCCCCTCGCCCGGCACGTGACCAATGCCTGGCCTAACCCTCACCCAAACGCATTTTTAGCTCCCGCTTTCTAAACTGCAAAGTATCACGACAGTTTGCGTGGCAAACGTAAAATTGCATACATTTTCTTGGCCTCGTAGCGAGTGTTACGATAATGGAACTTGGCTAGAGTGGCTGAGCTGATGATGATGATTGATGATGGTGACTTACTGTGTAGTGTGGTGCGGAGTGGGCACGCGCAGGTGCCGCCGCTCGCCGTCGCTGCCGTCGCTGTGCTCGTCGACGCCCACCACCGCCGACCCGGACGACGACCTGACAAACATCATGTCGTCATCAAATTTGCTTTTGATCGAATGCACACACTGCTTCTTAACTAACTGCTGCTTAACTGGCGTTCTCATTTTTGACAGACTTCATAAAAGCAGGATTACAATTCGTTAGGATATTATGTTTTTTTTTACAAATGTTAGTCGACTTCTCCAAGAGGGATGGACCGATTTGGAAAATAGATGTTTGTTTGTTTACCTTTTGATTTGTCCCATTAACATCAGGTCAGGATCTGATGTTGGGGTCCTAGAGAAATCGGAGGAAATCTTCAAATAGACCTATCGGCAGACCTACAGATTTTGTATTTTTCTAGTAACTCGTGCAAAGTAAATTTCGGGAAGCATCATTTTGTGAAATGGACTAATGATGAAGACTACAGATGGCCACTGAAACTACTCCATACTACGTAGGTATCCTACAGGTTACGATATGATAACTTTATTACGGCTGGTCAGTAATGTATGGTAGTTATGATGGTGAAATGGAAGTGAAGGTAACGTACCAGGAGAGTTTCACAACAATTTGCCAACATGGTCAGTCAGGAACTGATGAAGGATCATGGAGAAATAAGTGGAAATTTTTAATTAATGAAGACACGTTTGTATGGATTTTGAAACAAATAGGATTTAATTGGGGTTGGTTTTTTCGAACTTTTTACTTTCAGTTAAATTATCAGTACAAGAGACCGTGACATGTCTGAGTTGTCGCCTGTGCATCGTGCGGTACATTCGGCACGCAACTCCCGTTAGCCACATAATTAAGCACCAATGGGTCCCTGACGGAGGGGCTCCTGCGCATCTCTTGATGCTGATTTCCTCGCGATTTTTTAGCCAATTTTTTACCGACTTAAAAAGGGAGGAGGTTCTCAATTCAACTTTTTTTTTTAAATGTTTTTTAAGCGAGGTTTTTTTTTGAGTTTGATGATTCTTATTTTGATTAGTAGGTCATACTTCAGAGATGGTCCCATATTAATTTTATCTAAATAAATTGATTGATTTTTTCAAAAATCAACAAAAGCAAAACATATATACACAGATTTGATGAGGACTTTTCGTGTATATAGACGACTTTCGCACCACGACCAGCGAGGTAGTAAAAGGGATTGAAGTTGAAGTCGGTTTTTTAATGTTTTTAACTGGGTGAATTATATTATATGTATACACACTCCTTGGCTAATTTCATCTACAATAGCCTATTGTGTGACTGTGGGTAGCAGTAAGGTATATTGTTAAGACCATGTTCAAGAAAGCTTGAAAAAACAACTAGCGACATTTATTTTAAAAAAAATAACAGTCATAAAAGTGCATAAAACAGATAAGGCAGTCATGCAACGTAACCCTTAAATACCTTGACATAGCAAGCGTAGATCAAGCTGATATTATCTTGGTGGTCAGATCTGCAAGGCAAGACTACATACTCATAATCACAGAACATTTTTATAATGTTCTATGCTCACAATCCATGATGGCTAACTATAAAAATTAAACAGGAATGTACCAAACCAACTTGGATGTAATGGCTAAGTAGAATTAGGTTTAATGGATTTACATGAAAAATACTTAGAGCATATATATTTTTAGGGCCGCCTTAAATCGATCGAAGATTTTCGAAAATTGTTATATAGTCTGTATTTTTTTAGATAGACTGATTAAGTGAATAAGGGCACTTGATTAACTATTTAATTATAACTGGCTAAACGAGGCCATCCATCGCTATGTTTTTTTGATGATAATCTTCTGGATTATGTTATGAGGTTATTACAATATGTGCAAACTAACGGTCCGTTGGTTTAGTAAAATAAATGTAAAAAATAACAGATGACATGCAGTATGGTATCTAGTCGAGGCTATAAAGTTAATTTATTGACACACCTAGTTCTACAATACACACTCACCGAAAAATTCTCTTCAGGCGACTAATGACGTATTATTTACAAAACACTTGTGGTTCACTGTTTTCACTTCAAAGAGAACACTTTCGAGATATCATTGCATACTCTACATAATTTCATTATAAGCATTATGCCATTAGCATTGTGCCTTTATAAAATGTTATGCCTAGAAAATTCTATGCCTAGCTGAAAAATGAGTAACACGGTAGTCATGATTACATTACAACAATCAACCTTTGTCATCGGAACTTAAGTTGCTGGAAGAGATCTCTTATTAGTGATAAGCTCGCCTTTTACACTATTTTATGTACTTCTTATTTTTCAATTATTGGTGTGCAATAAACAAATTATATTTTTTATATGAATCACTTGATTTGACTGGCGAAAATTGGGAAAGAATCCGGCAAACCGTATCAGTAGGTAGGTAGGTAGGTACATTACTTACATTGAGACTGAAAGTAATAGACAGGTGATTTACAGTTACTTTTCTTTGTAGTTTTCAGGGGTGATCTAGTCGATGCACCGCATAACTATGCTTTTTTGCTCGCAGCGAGTCGATAATAGTCAAGAGGCCTTCATACGACTTCATTGGATTACAATATGGCCTCAATCCTGTATGCTCAATTTTAGACACGGCTGAACCCAATTGGTCCCTTAGCAACGTATCCTAAAGAATATCACATCACGATGATGATGTTTGATAAGTGGGTATAATTTTAACCGGGACAAGTTTTTAATTTTATCGCGATCTAGATTTATACGTAAGTATCTATCGTTAAGGCAAGGCAGCCGTAGTCTTTAGCCTACGATCGGCATTTCCCATATTGCAGCCAACGGAATTACCGCGCTTGTTATTGTTATGACGTATGAGGATAATGTAGTTATTTGTTGTTAGGACTAGTTAGGCCGTCAAGATATTATGTCGCCTATATTGTATATTACCTACGTACTTTTCTAAGAAGGTACTTAGGCAACATACATATTTATTCTTCCAAGGTTCAACTCGTACTTAATGTCACGTAACGTAATAAAAATACCCTACCAGCTGGAAGCTCTCTCGTGTCAGTCCTATTCTCAAGACAAGTGAAACTCCCTTTGTAAAACTATTTCGACCAATTGCGATCACGAGTTCCTTAGTTAAATTGGACTTCGCCTATCTGAACTTCTGTAAGGCGTTCGATAGAGTCGATAACGACGTCCTCATGAAGAAATAGTGTTTGATTGGATTTGCCCCACGGATGTTGGTTTTCTTCGCTGACTGCCGCCAACAATATGTGCGACACGGCAGTTTTTAGTCTCAGTCGTACCACATACGGTCGGGTGTTAGCTAAGGCTCTATCCTTGGACCATTGTTATTTATCATCATGATAAATGACCTAGAAAAGAGCTTAAATATGTTAAATGCCTTTTGTACGCGGACGATCTGAAACTGGTACTTCTCGTGAAGTCAGAGGATGATTGTAGGCTACTACAGGAAAACCTGGATGCGGTTCAGAAGTCTTTATTACTGTAGATATTTACATATACTTAGCAAACATCAGTTTTTGCCTCTGCTCTACATTGGACCACTGTAGGAGAAAGCCCGCCGGCTGTCTCCGCTAGTCCGGGCGCGGGACAGCCTCAAACCACTGTTGGCTGCAGCACCGCTGAATGATCTATTTGGTGATGCATGGTGGGATATTGTGCGAGAATTTGGAAGGTTCTGCGAGAAGAGTGCATGGTAGTTGTTGTCTTGCATATTTTTTCTCGCGTGAAATTGTTATTGTATGAAATTGTTATTTTATGAAATTGTTATTGATAGTTTTACTGGCTTGACCTTATCAATGGAAATGAAATAGACTAATATTGTATTTAAATAATGTAATGTATTTTATATTAGTTGTTGATAAATTTTAATTGTCACCATAATATTTGTACAAGGATTTGGTTCTATGTTACTGTAATGTTGTGCGAATTACTTTAACAATAAATAAATCCAAAGAAATAACAGTAACGATTGCGATTTGATCTTTATCATTTTAAGGGGCACCCCGACAGCGGATCTTTGAAAGTCATCTTCAGTTCACTTTTAGAGAACTAGGAATTCAAAAAGAGGGTTATGTTATTAAGCTGATGTATAGAGCACCGTAACTTAATATGTTTTATAATGATTAAATAAATAACAAGCAGGTACATAAATTCAAATGTGGTTCGAAGTTGTATTTTTTTTTGTTATTAACAGATTTTCTGATAGTTTCGGGAGACTTTTCTATGGTGCAATAATAATGAAATTACGTTTATGCGTTAGTGAACGAATGCTGACAATCAAGATCAACAAGCTAGTATAAAGAAACAACTGCTTTAATACTCATTACTCATTATTTAGTTTCATTCATGTATTCATACCCATTATTTTGCGTAATTTGGGATTTACAAAAGGCTGTTGTGACGTAATGCATCGCGTTAAAACAAGAAAACATATCGAAATAGTTAAAACAATAAAGGGAGATATGATAACATTTTCAGTGGGTAATTTCAGAAGGGCACCTAAATAACTTCCCTGACATCGCTTAGTTTATAAATAAATGAAATTATTATAAAAACAAAAAACAGTTGGCTATATGCGCACGCATGTTATTTAATACCCGGTTCTACAACCTTGACCATTTTATCAATACAGGTTTTGAGGTCACATATTAACTAGCCCTACATAAAAACCCCGCAATGTTAGCCGTCACAGAAACCAAATTATGATCACAATCACAGCTCTTCTTTGATCAGGAATTAGGCAATGATTTCTAAATACGTTTTCAACACTTTAAATAATAAGTTTTGACGCACTGTTGATGATTATTATGAGTATTAAACGTCACAAAAATATTTTTAAATCCAACTACACTGTAGAAACCCACACTTTTATGTTACAAGGCTTTAAAAACTTGACCAGCCAAAGATTCACACGCACACTGTGCCTAACAAACGGGAGACCTGTCATCTGGGTTTTGTAGATTTTGTTACACGAATGTTACACTTACGTTGCCTAGTTTTAGGGTGCAGTTTAGGGTGAGGGGTGTGGTTGGCAAGGGTAGCGTGCGCATTGGTCTACTGCGCATAATATTGATTGTAGTATGACAAGAAAAGTGGCGGCAATCCGATTTTATCTTGGGTAATAATATTGATAGCGCTTTATTTATATGTACAACATATTACAAGATAACACAAATAGAGAGAGTGTAAATAAGAACCGACTCAGCATTGCTGAACCGAGACGGGTCTCAGCTTTAGCGGTTGTTTTCAGGACATACCTATAAATAGCCAAATGGTGATTTGGCGGAATACCGGATATTCTTGACCGCAGCGCCAAATATTCGGCGCGAATATGACGCACATAAAAATTTAGGTAGTTTATATGTCGTGGGGGATACATTCCTTGCAAACCCTTATCTTAGCAAGAAATGCTAGAAAATAAATAATATCAACATAAGTGACATATTAGCGAACTATTGCGTCTTCTAATAGACAAACCACATATGCCATTAAAAAAGCACGCAGTAGACTGCAAATTAATATATAAATATATATTTTATTCGCGAACTTATCTTGTCGAGGCATCCTTTCTTTCTTAATTTTTGTATAAATATATAATATGTATTATCTACTAAAAATATCACCATTTAAATGGCTTGTAATTTTATTTGAGGCGTGTTTGTTGATACCACAAACTGGTCTGTGGTTAATACTTGTGCGATTTTATTTATCACGATTTTATTTCCTTCCGGAGAGGGAGCCGGATTCCTACAGCCCTTTAAAATATGCTCCATACAAATGTATATGGAGTCGTCAAAGTTATTCAGAGGACAGTTTTGGAATCAAGACTCGCCTTCGTACTGGTGGCACTAAGGTATCTCTTAAGTGTTGCTACATTGATGTGTGTCAAAAAAAAACCAGGTCTTGGATGTTTCTGGTTCCCACGACACAGGGTATCCTAATGTGGGGCCAGAAGCAACGTACGTGCCTGTAATGTTAGATTATGTTATACCAAATGATATTTTCGTCTAACAAGCCTCTAGCATGCAACCATGACGAGATGAAGTGATCTTAGCGGAGAACGTAAGAGGTCAAGGTTGCGGACCGGATCTATAACTATCTATACAACTCTCTATCTCTAGGCACTCACAGCACGATTTCAGTTCATCTCTAACTCTCACGATATCCGTAATAGACTCAGGCAACTGGCGTAGGTGGTTACATTCAGTAAGCATTATTTTAGACATAAAACCGATTTACTATCATCATCATCATCATGCTCAGCCCACATCAACCCACTGCTGGGCATAGGCCTCTTCTCTGTAGCGCCAATCTGCACGGTCCTGTGCTAACCGCATCCCATCCATCCATCGGGAAGGTGGTATGCCCACTGGCCTCGTCGCTCCTCTTGGCTACCACTCCGTGACTGTTTTGGTCCACCGTCCGTCATCCCGTCTAGCCAAGTGCCCCGCCCATCTCCACCTCAGTCTCGTTATCCGCTACCTACATCTTCGACATTCGTCTTCCGTCGAATTTTAACGTTTGGCAAGCAGTCAACGAGAGAGATACCTAACATGGAACGCTCCATTGTCCGTTGGGCCACATTGATTTTGGGCACAATTTGCTCAGTGAGCGTTCATTTATCGACTCCATAGGTGAGGATAGGCAAGACACATTGGTTATACACCTTAGTCTTCAGGCATTATGGTAGTTTGAACTTAAAGACTTCGTCTAGCTTCCCGAGAGCAGCCCACCCTAAGCGACCGACTCGACGTTGTTCTCCTTCACCTATGCACTTCGATCAATGGATAAACGATGTCCAAAAGACGTAATCGCTAACCACCTGAGCGGTGTCATTGTCAACAATTGTGTTCGGTACATTTAAAGAGCGATTCGTCATGATCTTGGCCTTGGACATGTTCATCCTGAGACCCACTTTCGAACCTGAGATGCGACAGCGCGCCCCGCTTATGTTGACTCCTCTACTCTTTTATTGTCAGTACTATGGTAATTACTGGTCTTAAGACTTAACCTCCTAAAATACTAATACTTAGTCTACCTACCGAAAATGTAATGAAAATAAGTCATTTATAATTATAATCAGAAAGTTCAGTCACCAAGAACGGGATTAAAACCATTAATCTCAACAAACCACAGCATTAGGTTCTACTTATTTTATTAAATTCATATTATTCAATGAAATATATTTAACTTAGCAATTATATTACATACTGATTAGGCCACTAACTACAGACCGAGCACTAGTATCTTACTTAAGACAGTAACTGCCAAAATTCGCTTTGTTATATCACGATGTTATTATGAAGCAATAATAACATATTCACAGATAATAAATGTGTTGAAAACAGTTTATATGCTATATGCTCGTCGTAATTTGCGGGTTTTGAACGCATTATGAGCGTTTATGATTGATTGATTGATTATTAGATTGGCTACTCAAATAGTAGTTGGTGACCTAATGTATAGAACCAAACAATTACAAATTGGTCACTGCCCTGACCCACCATTTCGCCCTGATATTGCGAATGCAACTCAGCAGATTTGATGCGTCATTTTGGTGACAGATCTACTATTTAGGTGATCAATGTGTTATTCAAGAGAATTACAGGGCAATCTATTAATTAGGAGACTTACAGGGTGACATTGAATTAGCTGACCACATGGTCAGCTGTCATGGGTACTATCACCCCCCAAAACATTTTGGGGGATGACAGTACCCATCAATATTAACAACTTTCCCCAAGAAACATATAATAAGTTCTGCAATACATTCACCCAATCAGCTGAACACATGTTACTATGGGAGACCCCAATTTTTTTTTCGTTGCCACCAAATGGTTATTGGGAAAAGGTGTTCATAATGGTGGGAACTATCATTCCCCAAAATATGGTTAGCTTATACAATGTCACGCTGTATTTAAAATGACCTACTTGGTTATCCATATTGAGTGACCGTTTTGATTAATTTGATGACCAATATATTTCTCAGGAAGAGATATAATAATCGGGGTAACGCAGTTTAGTGACCTAAATCTAAACTTAGGGGTTAGAAAATATTGTTCCCTTTTATATTCATAATTCTTTATTGAACTCAGTTATTTAAAAAGATAAATTAAGAGAAAACATATGCACAAAGGCGAGCTTATCTCTAAAAAGAGATTTCTTCCAGCAAACCAAGGCATGACAGGAAAATTAATCAAGAAAGGGTAGAGAGTGCACAATATCTAAACAATAATAAAATACATACTCGTATATAGCAAACTACTAAATAAGTACCAATATATACATTAACCTGTACATATAGTATACATAATATACACACTACAACTACCACAAAAGAGAGAGGAAGTGCTCTTTTACCCGGTTTTTGAAAGCCAAAAGAATGGGACCGCCTGCAACCTGAAGGAGTGCTCATATGCGGAGGTGTTATGCCTTGGTGTGGCTAAGAGTGAGAACGTGTGAGATCTCCGTAGCCGATCTCCTGAAAAGAGATACTCAAAGCGGTTTCAAAGGTAGCTGGGATAGCGCGGACTTTTCGATACATTGAAAAAATAAGAAATAATATGAGAGTCTCGGCGACGACGACTCGGAAGCCATCCCAACTTTTTGCGATATTGAGAAACACGGTCGAATTTGCGCAGCCAAAAGATAAACCGAATCCCGAGATTCAAGTCGTTCGAGTTTGTTCAGTAGATCTTCGTTCGCGTTCGCCTAACAGACAGGGGCTGAGCAAGGGTGATTTTCGTCTGCCGCGGCAAGAAGTACTCCAGACGCCTGAGGGAGTGAAAAGACGCAATTACTCGTTTGCTGACCTCGCTGACATGTGGAGACTAAGACAGCTGGGTTTTCGCCTTATCTGTAAACTCTATTGTGATGCCATTATATGATACGGGAACAATGGGTTTTTGTAACAAGGAAAGCGTGTGCCTGGTTCCTAAAATCATAGCTTGTGATTTATTCGGGTTTATTAACAGTCCGTATGATGAGGCCCAGTCTTTGACATTCTCGAGGTCAGCATTCAGTGCCTTCACTTATGAAACTACATCGCAGGGGGAAGAGTGGCGATAATTTTTAGATCATCTGCGTATAGATGATACGAAGAAGAGAGGACGTCGGAGATGGAGTTAATAAAGACTGAAAAAAGAAGAGGAGAGAGCATACCACCTTCAGGCACTCCTGAGGAAAGATCACACCATTGAGTTTCGGTCTTTTCAGACTCAATGCGTTGCTAACGTCGAACCAGCCAGCAGTGTGGGAGGAGACATTCAGCGAGGTCAAAATAGCGACAAGAATGTTAAAATCGACGCAGTTAAAGGCATTGCTGAAGTCAAGCAGGGCCAGCACCGTAACCAACCTCTAATCCATGGCTAGCTGTATATCATCGCTGACTTTTAAGAGTGCTTTGGTAGTACTATGCCCTGGTCTGAACCTAGATTGGAAAGGATTGAGAAGTTTGTTTGACGAAAGGAGGTGAGTTGGGGGTGGACAATGGGTTCAAGTACTTTGGAGAGAATAGGTAAGATAGATATGGGCCTGTAATCTTTGAAGGATTTTTGGGCAGTGGGAGAAGAAAAGAACTGGCTAAGACCGATGAGATCGACATCACCTGAAGAAAATTCGTGGGACTTGCCAACACCAAGGGTTTTAATAAAATTCCAGACCTGAGCTAGAGTGTACATCTCTATAAGCTCATAGAAGTGGCGTCGCTTGGCGTCACGGCAAGGTTACGCAGGTTTACGCCTCCACAGCGGTGTTTACATCATCATGAGAACAATGGCGATCTGTATACCATCAGCATTAAGATGATAAGAGGGAGATATGACATCGGAGGTGGAGTTGATAAAGATAGAAAACAGAAGAGGAGAGGGAATACCACATTGGGGGAAACCGGAAGAGAGATCACACTAATCCGTGGATACCTCCTAGGTCCTAATGAGCTGTTTACGATGTCTTCGATGAGAGGCAAACCAGCTGGCAGAAAGGCAGCAAACATTCAGAGATTTGAGAAGTTCAACGAGAATGCCGAAATAAACACTGTTGAGCTAGCACTTAAAGCAGCTTGTGATCCGTGTCGACCTGTATATCACCACTCACTTTTAGTAGAGCCGAAACGGCGCTGTGACCAGATAAATCCCGACTGCAAGGCATTAAAAAGCTTGTTGGAGGCAACTCAGTATGAGAGCTGGGTATGGACGATGGATTCAAGGAATGAATAAGTTTATTTTTATTCTATTCTACCTACAAAAGGTTGTTTATTAATATGTTACATACTGTTAAAGTTGTTGTACATTGATTGTTTTTAAATAATCAGTACCCACCGATTGAACGCTATTGTCAATTACAAAAGACTGAATAAATACTGATTATCAAGTACTGTTCGCTTTTTTCAATCCCGGTAACCCGGGATTGCGTTTCGTTAATCCCGTAGTCCCAGGATCGGAAAAACGGCACGGGATTGAATTCCCTAGTTGCGGAACGCAGCGCACATACACCGGAGCTCAACAAGCGGGACACGGAGGGGCAACGGAGCGGTACCGCAGCGGCATATCTGCGACAAGCTACGCTGGCCACACGTTGCGGCGCGGCACCGCACTTTAGGCCCAGATGCACGCACAACTCAAAGATTGACGGACACTCAACTGTCTCTCGCCCGGGCGGGAATGACAGAGCTATGTTTAAGTGGGACTTTATTTTAGCAGCGTTTGATTGATCTTACAAATATCGAGATCTCTCATTAAGGGGGGGCACCCCAGCAGCGGAACTTCACCTTCACCTCCCCGCAGATTAACTGCGGTGATGAGGTTTTATCTAAATACCTTTACCTTCAGTCATCGAAATGGAGTCAAGTAGGCTTTACTTAAGAACAGTTAGGGAAACAACACAATCAGAACCAGTGAAAACTGGAAACGTAAAGAACATGTAATATCTTGAGGTAGATAATCCGATTTCTCTTGTTTTATATTTTCTGTTAGGTTCTATATAAAGAGGGATAATTGGCTACATGATAAGGGTAGTCAACATATCCTTTTTATGAACTGTCAAAACACTGATTTATTCGCCGTTTTATAGGTAGGTATGTAAATATTGTTAAGTGACCCCATAGTTATTACGTATACATATTCAATACCCGAATGGCCGAGTCGGCAGTGACCCAGCCTACGAACCCAAGGGTCCCGGGTTCGAGTCCCGGTGGGGGCAAATATTTGTTTGATGAGAACGGATGTTTGTACCCTAGTCATGGTTGTTTATCTATTATAAGTATAATATTTATCTATATAAGTATGTGTACCGTTGTCTAGTACCCAAGATCTGTATCTTGGGTACTAGACAACGGTACTAGGATTCCCTGTGGAATCCTAGTTTGGGGCTAGATCAATGTGTGTAAAATAGTGTCCAAGGTATTATTATTATTATTATAATCATTGCAAAATGTTAGTCTTATTTTACAAAAAAAATATGAATTTTTGGACCCCTAGCCTTTTCTTTTTCTTTTTTTCGCCAACTTATCCAAACACAAATTAAAATATGTTCACTTACGCATTGTTCACCGCGCGCACCGCCCATTGTTATAATTCTCGGCAGCTCGCGGCGGCGGCGGCGGCGTCGCGCCCAGAAATTTTGAATTTAAAAAATGCGGATCAAAAAGAAAATGTTGTTATATTTTTTCCCAATATTTTGAATTTATCTCCACAAATCATATTTAATTTTGCTAGGCTGAAGAGTCGGTCGATTGAATTCACTCTATCCTTCCCTTCCTACAGAGCAGGTCATTCCGCCCCCCCTCAAAACTTGTGCCCTCTGGTATGCCGGCCGAAAGACCGGAACAGGTTTAGAACCCTGGCTGGAGAAGCACCATTCATTCATTCATTCATTCACAAATCATATTTAATTTTGCTAGGGGTCCAACAATACCCCCGTATTTATAAAATATATCTGCGGGAAATATACAATTCTGATATCGAGGATCCTTTTTGTAAGTAGAACTTTAACGTCCGACATGCATTGAGATGTGTTCGACTTCCCAGTCCAAAAGCCAATTAAGTTCATTAGCTAAAACAGGTGATAATTTAACATAGAAACGTGGCGCAACTCACATCAACTTGGGAACAGTGACCCGGGTGGAAATCTGCTGGTACGACCTTCTCTTCCTGGTTTCCGGGATCGCCATGAAGTCCAGCGACGAATCTAAAGGCCAAGTTATGCGATTAGTTTCTTCTTTCCCTCGTGAGGGGTAAGACGTAACGCCATTACGCCATGTTGTTTGTTTCTTCACAATTTATATTGGATAAGTAATTTATCTTACGGACATTCTAAGGGTGTCTAACCTTCAATCTCCCTTGTCACGTAAAATGGAGTATTAACTAAATGGCTAAATGTGAGCACAATTGTGCCTCTGCCACCTCGTATGGGAAAAGGCGTGACTATGTTATGTTATGTATTAATATTGGAATATACGCTGAAAAAAATAGCATCGACTAAGATACCTCTCCCATTTAACTTATTATGGCGTAGTCTATAATATTAGACTGTTGAACGAAAGAAGATCATAGTTAAAGTAGGTTAGTATTCCAGTCTGTCTCTCATGAAGGCTCATGTCTATTTAGTATTTCGCATAGATCTTTTTCAACCTGCCCTCACAGCTCACAGCTATATGAAATGAACCCTATGAATATACAAAACTTTCAGCACGCTAACAATTCGTTTTTTTTTGTCGGAGGCTAAAAAATTGAATTACCCATGCTCAGGAGTCTGACCTACCTGCTATGCCTCTTCTAAGAATATATGATTAGGTAATATTCCCTTTATCGCCTCTTAGGACACCCGCGGGAAGAGAAGGGGTGATTGACAATTCGTATTCCGTTCTGCCGTCACCACAAGACACACCTAACACAGAGCGGGCAGCAGCGTCTTCTGTAAACAACTACCGTCTACAGTTCTGTGGTCACCCACCCGTATGCCCAGCGTGCTGATCATGGGCAAATCCTTCCATTTTCGGGAGAGGCCTTTAGTCCAGCAGTGGACTGGAATAGGATTTTGATGAATAATATATGGCGAGCTAACCTCTTGTGAGGTTAATTTTGCCAGTGACAAGTGTATTTGAAACATCACGTGACGTATTTTTGAACCCTAACTCAGATGAATGAAACTCTTTGTCTCCAACTACGCCAGCGCCATCAAGCGGGAGCAAATGCACTTGCCATTGACGCGGTTCGCACAAAACCGGGTAGCCCTACACCCCCCACTCTTGCTCGCTCTCGCCCTCGAATCGATAGGAGAATGACGGACGCTATGACGTCATCAGACTTATCTGCCAAGTTTTCTATGGCGTGTAGTACAAGAGGAGGCGGAGGTCCAAACTCAACAGTAGATAGATTCCCTGTTAAGGTGATGATGATTAGTGTACCAAGAGTTAAAGTTATTACTCTGCTTCAAACGGACCGCACAGAAGTATTGCTCTCCGTTAGATTAACACAAAGGGTTTGCCTTTACTTAATATATCTTTGTCCTCACCATTGTCCACAATAGAGCAAAGCCCAGCATCAGAGCTCGACCGGCCGCGTAACCTTAGCTGAGGTTTGATCTTCCTGAAGTACGACCAGTGACGCGCCACTGACGACCGAAGCAGCCGGTTGAACCTGTGCATTGAGAATAATATCGAAAGAGGTGTAGAACGATAGAGCGGACATACTACCCGGACGCGCTAAGAAGGCACCTGACTCGAACGACTTTTGGGCAAAGTACAGTGTGTGTGTGTACAGTACAATATTACATATTACTAAATCGAAATTCGTTGTACAAATCGATATTAGGTTTTGGTTGTGCGTTTTCTGTCACTCACTGTCAGTCGGTTTAGCGTGTTACACCAATGGGTACATTCAACAGAACATATCAGTGATGGAAAACATCGTGATGATACCGTTAATTTCCATAGCTGCAGCGATGGGCTAGCCCCATGTCATTTATCCGTGCTTGCGTTGTCTGCTCTTTATATGTGTGTGAGTAAACCTAATATCGATTATCGAATTTCGATATTTCGCAATATTTTCATTATTTCAGGTATGGAAATAAGTGGAAGTACATAACTGAGAGGCACTAACTTTTTAAGTGGAGTATCCGAATTTGTCGACGAGCTTGACGATGTCGATGTATCACTACCGGAACTCGCATGATACACTTCAAACGTCGTAGTCCTCTGCACGTCCATACTAAACTTCTTCATTATTCACAACACAACTGAACTTTGTATTTGCCACGTATATAAATAACGAATAAATAATTATGATTATGACTATCAACCACTGATATAGCAAAAGTTATTTCCAACACTGCAGACAGTTTTTGCTAAGATACCTGTTCATTGATGTATGCAGACTGAATTTTGGCAAACTAACATCATGCGAGCGAAAACAGAATTATTTGTCACTGGTTCTAAATTTAAATTGTAGACGAGTCGTGGGCGCCTCTTGTGCTGTGATTCGGTAGGTAGTGATACTAGTAGGTGATAGCTAGGCCAAATTACTGAGGCTTATGTTAGCTTAGGGTAGGTCGACGCACGAAATAAGAAAGGTACAAAGTACAAAGGGTGTAATTTGAACAACAAAGGGTAGGTATTAATTTACATTAAGTTGTCCCGAGATTGTATTTTTTGGATTTCCTTAATGTAAAACCTCTTAAAATTTTCGTAAAGGGTCGTTGATTATTCAAATAACAGTAAAAATAAATTAAAACTATAGCATGGTTCAGGGTTCCCCCGTTTTGAAAGTTCCTAAATTCTCACACATTGAGAGAAAATTCGAGCTAATCTATCAGAAGAGGTATCATAAGGACATCGGCGATCGCCCTACATACTTTTATCTGAAGCGAATTTGAATATAACATATTAGAATCGTTTTATTTCATGGTTTTTTTGTTTGTTGCTTAAGTAAGATCATTTCAAAATAATTATTGTGTGGTGCCGGGCGGCGGTAAAGGTGTCCCACAGTAGCGTCGTCGACGTGAAGCTAGCGGAGATACCCGGGTAGGCAGATCCGCCAGGACGAGGAGTACTGGCCCCCTATGCTACTAAGCACAAGCCTCACACAAGCCTAACGCAGGCTCGCGCTATCTCTCTCTCTCCCGACTCGATGAAACGTGACTTCCGAGCCTGCGATAGGCTTGTGGTAAGTAGAATCGTCGCCCTGGCCTGTGATCCGACGATGGAAGGTCAGGGAGAACCTCCATGACGCGAAAAGGGACTTGGAGGGAAAATAACTGATTTCGAGAAGATCGAGTTTAAAATTTGGAGTCTTTTCACTTTGGTTGCGATAAAATGAAACTTCGTCACTTGAATATACTGTTTACTTTAATTAAGTTACAAAATGTTGCAAAATTGAAGAGAATCTACAGTGCGACAAAAAAAGAGTAGAAGTTTCCGCGTCCAGAGGTGAGTCTAATCCACAGACTACATAGGGATACTACGTATGTCTAGTCTGTCTAATTTCGGCTAAAACAACAAATAAGATGGTGGCGCCCTCAATTATTTTCTACTCTTTTATGTCGCACTATTTACTAATTCCCGCCACGAAACTTTTTTAAAGTTTTTTATTTATTTCAACATGTCATGCGACTTGGTACTTCATACTGCCAAGTCATTAAAACGTCTTTTTTTAAATAAAAAATGACAACTTTATCTGGTTTTATTTGATTAACGATAGAATAGTGATATAAATTAAAGCACATAAAATAAAATAACGAATTTATTCTGCAACGTTTTATTGTGCGTGTGGCTGTTGTTGGGCTTAATTATCTTAGTCTTAGAAAAAAGTAATATGCACTAGACTAGAGTATAAAAAGCTACTTTGTGTCGTCTTCGCACACAATAAAGACGAACTTTTAGAGCATGAGTAGTGAAAAATCAGTTTGGGCTAAATTAAAGTCTTTTATTTCCTTTATCTACACACGTATCATAAACCCTCTTTACTGCGTACAAAAATCGCACGTTACGATCAGCATAATGTTAAACTACTGCTGGTAAAAACTAGTTTCTTATCTGAAAAATTACACATTATGACATTCAAATTTCGAACGCCAACGCCCGCCTGCGTGCCGCCCCTAGTTTGTCTGTGAAGTTGGTACCACAGAACAAGCTAATCAACTGCAGAGCCACAATGCCGGTCAAACATGCGGATCCTGAACACATCAAAGAGAGCTTATGATATGTGTGTTGATAAACTAGTATATGTAACTGTACATAATTAGGCATTAAAACTCTCGAGTGATATTATTATAAAACTCGCCTTCGGCTCGTTTCATAAGCGCACTCTCGAGTATTAATGCCCTCCATTATGTAGCAGTCACATAAACTACTATTATGCACCAGACCAGCCATATGTAGCTTTCTGCGTGCAGACATCTTTAAAATGCATTTTTGGTTGAGTATTGGAGTTATGAAATTACGTTTTGGTATTCCAAAAAGGAACGGATGCAAGCATTTTGGACACGTTGAATAGCGCGTTCAGTTTTAGTGAACAGTCTTGGGCCATACACAACGTCACCAAAATTAAAAAGTGAAGTTTACATACAGGCACGTACATTGCTTCTTCTTATTATTATGAAGCTAGCCTTCGGCTCGTTTCATAAACCCACTCTCGAGTATTAATGCCCTCCATTATGTAGCAGACACATAAACTACTATTTTAATTCAAATTCACCACAAAACTGAAAAAGCGTCTCCAATCCCTTCAGGTCAATTTTCGCGGCACCACTAATTATATTGATGATAATAATCTATATTGAGGTTTTGTTTATTTTCAAATTACTTACTTGACAAAGCGTGTGACCAAATAGTCCAGGTTTAATTCCAATCTGTGGCACACTAAAAACAGAAAAAAATATCAAAATATAGTTGACTGACATACGAGAAAAAAACCGTTAGTTGATCAACTCTTACGGTGACATATATAATAGATAGATTTTATCTGACATTTAATGTCTTCCTTACTGTAACCATATACTAATTAATAATACAAGGAGACTAGCCATCCCGAACAAAAAATCGTACTCCGGAAGAAAGCTAAAATTGCCGTCCAGACACAGATGGCGTTAGCCCTGTTTGCTGCTTGCTTAGACAGAGACGGCTGCCTGTTTTTTGTTAGGTGGCGTTAGACTCAGATTAGATCTCAATATAATTCAAAACATGATCGTAAATTTCGTGACATAGCAAAACAATATGATGACGCAATTGGTTCGATATCTGTTGCGCAATCTGAATGTTCTGGGTTCAAATCCAAGTATTTTTCTTGTTTTTTTTAGTGCTTAAGTTTTCTTGTAAAATGGTACGGAACCCTTCGTGTGCGAATCCGACCCGCCCTTGACCGGCTTTTTAAACCTTTTCGACTTCTCCAATAAAATTTGTATCAATTTTATTACAGGCGCAAAGGCAAACAAGTAAAAATACATCAAATGAAATACATGGTCAAGTGCGATTCGTGCTCGCAAACGAAGAGTTCCTTACCACCGCACAATGGAAGGGATGGTATGGAGTGCATAGGTTTTTCTTTCTTTATTTTTATGTAATACAGCAAAATGTTAATTACATAGTAATTGGTATTTCATGCTCCGTGTATGTATGTAATCAGGTAATTTATAAGTTTTCACACCTTTCATTCGGAAAAGTAAGTATTGCTCCACGACGAGAGGGAGCAAAATGCTACTTTTCTGTTCAAGCTACTTTTTTTACTTTATTCATTAGGGTGTAGCATTTACGCAATGTGCCAATTGAACATAGATCTTAATAAAATAATCGATTGTATTTTCATCGTAGTCGATTAAAAACGAACATGTTTCAAGTTTTAACTTTAACAACGTTATATGAAAATTTATGAATATTTCGTAGTATTTAAAAAAAATGTCACAATAAATTATATGTTTTACTGAAATCAAAACTATCGATGACTGTTATTGTGATATAATGAATATTGATATCCGAAACCATTGTAATATTCGATTCGATTATTTTTACACATTGGTAAAAGTACACAGGAATATTTTATCTGTGGTGACCTTTCCCTAATCCTTCACAATCCGCCATTATAAAAATAAAAGTTTTGTTTACGTTGTTCGATTACTGTAAAAGCGGTGAAAGTATAATTCAAAGTAATTTTAATTTTTATTTCTCTTTTTTAGAGCATTTAATTTAAATTTTCCTTATAGTCGGTGTGAAAAGTTGTATGTGTCACCCAGGAGCAAAATTATTTTCGGCATGGGCGTTAACGCTTGAATCCTTCGTTACGCTCAGGATTCTAACTTAGAATCCCTCGCATCCTTCCCTTCACTCTGGATTCAATGTACCGCCCTCGCCGTAAATACATCATTTTGCTCCCTTGTGACACAAATAACTATTGTGTGTGGTATCGTAAGAAATTGTGCCCCCTCTATTTAGACCATTCATTTCTCTATAGTTTACGTGTAATATTTAAGTAATGACAAGGACAAGGACAATGGGAGTCGTCGTTTGAGGGACCGAGGTTTTGACAACTGCTCTAATTCTGATTAAACTATGGCTCTGGGGCTTTCCTGCTCCAGAGGATCTCGCTCGCTGTGCAGCGCAGTAACGCTGCCAGTGTAATGGGATTGTTTGCGTGATGTATTTGTATAATTTTTCCTTTTTTAAAGTAACCCTAAAAATACGCGTGAAGCATCTTACACGTGTTAGAAAGTTAATTACAAAAGTTGATCGCAATACTATTTGCAGTAACTACATTAAATAAATAAAATAAAACTTTGGCTCATTAAATAAAACCTTATAAAAAATATACAAAAGGTAACTTGTCCGCACTGGGGATCGAACCACGATCAACCGCTTGAAAGTCTGAAGATGAACCGCTCGGCCATCCACCTTAATGATAAGAACGGCGAATATTACAAACACATTGAAAGCATTGAGATTGTGGTGAAGACTGAAATTACAATTTAGTGATGAAAAATACTATGAGCGACATCTAGATTGTTACCAATGAACTATTTTCGATGTACGGTGTTTTGTATGGCGATGGACACTCTTCTTTAAATTATTTATTACTCTACGCTGTAACCTTATATTTTGATATGTTGGGAAGTCCCTCGCCAGCAAAAATATTTTCTGGTGGTCAAAGAGATGGCGAGAGGTCCCGGGTTCGATCCCCGGCCGGGGATAGTGACAAAAAGAACCCCAGGTCTTGGATGTCCTAGTATGGGGCCAGAAGCAATGTATGTGCCTATATATATAAATGTTGATGTTTATGGTGGCCGGGCTTAAACTAATTATGTACTTAATAAGTAAACTTAGCTTAGTTACAATAAGCCGTGAGCTACCACAGCGTTACAGCAAAAAAATCGGACCTGCGGGGTCCAAAAGAATTAGAGGAGAGAAGAGACCGCTAACAGGACCCCACGCCCGTTATTCTATCTATCTGGAACTCGAGATAAACAATAAGCTCGCAAGGTTCTTTTTGACTACACAATTTATGTCATAAACACGCCCAGCCCCAAGTGTATCTCCCGGGTCACACCAGATATTTTATCAAAGGACAAATGTATCACGGGCGATTCAGTTGTCCACCACGTTTGACTCAGTTGTCCACCACGTTTGACTCAGTTGTCCACCACGTTTGACTCAGGTGTCCTTGGCGCGCACTGTGTTAAACGATCCCCAGAATATAAACGGCTAGTATTTCATCGCACATCAAAAATACTGATTTGCACAGCAAAAAAGGATTCACATAAACACTTTTTAGTTTTAAATATTTTATGTGTACTTCAGTTTATTTTTTAAGTATTTTTTGTTGTTCTTACATGCTCAACCTAACACTAAGGTTAAAGGGGGCTTCGCTTCACTCACCCCCTTTACCCTATACTTTAGCTACCGCAGCAATTTGCCCTGATATTTGCTGTGCAAATCAGTATTTTTGATGTGCAATTTATTTATATTAGTTTATATTTCCCAATATAAACTATAAACTAAAAGCTTAGGTTTTTCGTAACTTGTACAAAATTACGCAAATTTCGACACCT
This sequence comes from Argyresthia goedartella, assembly GCA_949825045.1. Classification (NCBI taxonomy): domain Eukaryota; kingdom Metazoa; phylum Arthropoda; class Insecta; order Lepidoptera; family Argyresthiidae; genus Argyresthia; species Argyresthia goedartella. Next base: position 17,560,471 of record OX463823.1, read on the forward strand.
CGTCTGTTAGAAAGTTCGAAAAATATCTCATACATCGATGGGAAACACTAATGTACAATCGAACCAACTGAATCATGACCCTTTTGCCTGATAATTCGTTTGAAACTTTCAAACTTGTAAAATTTCAGTGTCTAATCAAATGATAACAAGTGCGTTACCAAGGAAATAAACCTTCAAGCGAATTTCGACCTACTTGCATTTAGGGGGTTTAGCAAAATAAGCTTATGGTGGGTCATGATTCAGATGGTTCGATAGTACCTAATGAGCCCTAAATGATTCAGATGGTTCGATAGTACCTAATGAGCCCTAAATGATTCAGATGGTTCGATAGTACCTAATGAGCCCTAAATGATTCAGATGGTTCGATAGTACCTAATGAGCCCTAAAAATGCATCTTAGTAACTGTTGTTACAACTTGTGTAAGATCTTCTGTTAATGTCCAACCTACATAAACAAGGTACCAACTTACAATGAAATTGTTAAATTGAAATTGCTTTTCATCGAGGTGTTTGATAATTTTGTTTAATATATAGTGTAAGTACATAAGTAATAACTTTATCTAAGCCTCTCCTATCAGTAATTAATAGTTGCCTGTACTTTGGACATACAACATTTTCAACAATTGCATTAGTTAGCAATGTATACGAAAATTAATGGCTAAACTAAACCAATTTTCCAGAAAAATGTTCAAATATAATGTTAACTTTATTTTGGATAAAAAATACAACGTTACGAAGGTACAAATCCTTGGTTGGAAGAGGCTCCCCAGGTTTCTCGGCCTCTGGGTGCCCCCTGGAGGGAGCAGCGGCGCATGCGTGCAAGAGATGGTCAGAGAGAGAGGTGAGAGCTTGCTCACGGGCCAAGACACCTGGCGGGCCTGTACAAGTATAGGTAATAAAATGTTTACACTTAATTTAAAATAACCTATCATATCTAGTTTTAATTGGAAATTCACAAAATAAAAATAATTATAAAGTAAAATATAAACAAAAGTGATCTGATCGTCGTGCATGATGGAGCCTCGTATGCAGTAATTGTAACATTCATCCATTATCAAACCATACATGCGACTGTTACGTGATGCTGATTATGTGTATTGTAGAATTTCATAGTTCAAATCCAGCGAGAACATCTTTAGAACCCAGTGTTTTGGCATGTTTAAAAAAATGATAATATTATACATACCAAAATGCTTTTTTCGCGCTAGATTTGAACTAAGCTGCCATGATAGGAAACAAAGTACACCCGGAGAGTTTTCATATGACATGAGATCAGTTTCAATACTCTTGGACAATGTTGAAAAAGTGAATAAATATTTATAATTTTTAATATGTATTAAAGATGTACCAAAACACTATATTCGCGCTGGATTTGAACCTAGCTGCAGAAATATGAAACGAAGTACACCCAAAGATCATTCATGTGACATGAGTTTAATTACTGTTGTACAATGTTGGAAAAACGTGACCCAGAGTTCTTTCAAAACTGCCCATGGTCCTTTCCTTCGCGTGCGGCCATATGTGCCGCTCCAGCATCAGACTGTATAGTCACGAGCGCAGATGTCTATCCGACGTTGCTTCAATCATCTGATACAAATGTTACCGGCCTTATGATAATGAAGTTTATTTTCTACACAATACAAATGGGTCTTATAATATACTGGAAATAGGGATACATTTATTATATTGGAAATTGCTGAACTACCTACATAATATTATGTTTTAGCTATGTACTTACTTAGTAAGGAAATACAATATCTGATAGGTGTGAATATGCGATTCGCTCAGTAGTACGGTCTTCTCGGGTTGTTCTGTAAAAAGTGAAATAGCTGAATTAGTTCAAACGAAATAACTTTCTGATAATTTAACCATATTCGGATTTAAATGCGTAATATTGTGTAGGATACAAACAAACATTCTAGGCATTCTAAATTTCGCAATATTTTGAGGTCTTTGGTCTTCTATTAACCCCTCAAGCGTGTTGGTTCGGCCCAAGGATGGAAGCCCTTATAGGTTTTGAATTTTACTACCGCGCCTGGAAGGGTTAACAATATAGCGGCTCCCAAACATCCTTAAATCTAGGCACTTCTGCCGCCATATCCAATTACTGCAAACAAATTAATCTATTAAATCCAATCAATCCAACCCACAGCCAAATCAACGTAGTTTACGACAATTACTAACAGTTGTCCGCGGCTCCCGCGCACTCTTATAAAAATGGCCAGTCCTTTAAACCCCTGGCTTAATACGGCCCTGTCGCTAAAGATAGCCATTTATACCATGTCCACTCTATTAATGGTCTTTTGACATTTCCTTATTGCGTACATATTATACCTGACGTTACCTGGCTTTAAGCCTAATATTGAGAGTAGCATACTTGACTTCCTTTCCGGTGCGACGAATTTAGCCCTAAACAGCTCACTTCCTGTTTAAAACTCCTAAAATACATGTCATATCCGTTTGGAACCTCAGCAACATTGCGCGCGTAATGTTTCAGAAATGGCGGCAATTGTAGCCAGCGTTATTGCGCGCGCTCAATTTTCAGGTCATTGGCGTTTTGGATTTCTTTCCGTGCGCACGCGTTTGACAAATTTGAAAATAATCCAAGTTACTTTTCGAAATATCCTTGGAATTTTGTTACGGTTATAGTGTTAATTGTTCAGTGTAACAGCAAAAAATTATCCGTTTAATATAAACCGCGGTAAGTAGCCCCGCGTAGTGAATCATCGAGGAGTGATCGCTACAGCAGTTCCACTTCCACGTCTCCGGAGAGGAGGAGCAGCCGGAGGAGAAGACATCGGGGGAGTAAGAAAGAATTCAAGGACAAGTAATCTGAAAAAATCGTTCCAAGATTCAGCTAGTAACATCTCGGCAATGCATGATCGTATGCTAAACCGATCGAGTGATATAATGTTTAGTAACTCACACAATCTCGCAATAAGATATGTTTAATTCTGACATTGAATTTGATAGGAATATCACTCCCTTTGATATAGGAGTGATATTTATAAGTAGCTATTTGTAACTACCCTCGAAAGTACAAAAATTGCATTCATCCGAATCTCACGCTTAGAAAATCATAAGTAAATCCAATCCAATCAGGTTAGGTATTTGCAGTTCGCATGAGCTACAAACTTTTATTTTTCTGTGCTGGGGTTCATTGAACTCGAGTGCGCCAAGTCCTTCGATGGCAATCATACTTGGCGGGAACGTAGTGACCGCCCATGGTAGTACCACATGGTTTGATCAAGCAGAAGGAGGCGCAAAAAGGGATATTTTCGACGGTCATGTCTTGGCTTGTTTAGCACCAAGCAGATTCCGGCTACAGGGATAAGGTATGTCAATCAACGAGAGGTCTTCCGAGGTGAAAATAATAAAATCGATTCTTATCAATTGCGAACTATTGACGCTGGACGAGTGGATCTCTACTCAATCTATACTCAATGCATTCACGACCATCGCGTAATGGTAACCTCGTGCAAGATTTTGCCCTCGGTGGATAGTCCATAACTAATCCCAGTTTTACAGATTTTATGTCCGAGGAAGGAGAAACCTGGAGATTTTTCGTGAGTTTGCCATCCAGAGCAAGGCAAACAGAGAAGGTAAGCCCGCGCCCGCGCGCAGCGGTGTCGCGCCCCCGCCGCCCGGAGCCCGGCTAGCGCTCCGGGCCGCCAGCCTGCGCAAGGCTGGCGCGCGCGCGGAGGGTAAGCAGGAGGCAAACGACGACAAGGTGAGCCCTTGCGCTGCTGGCTGCCCGCTACACTTAGCCCGCGCCCGCGCGCAGCGGTGACGCGCCCCCGCCGCCCGGAGCCGGCATACGGCGAGCGCTCGGGGCCGCCAGCCTGCGCAAGGCTGGTGAGTGCGCGGAGGGGAGGCAGGAGGCGAACGACGACGCGGCGACTACGAGCGGCAGCCACGTGTTGGTACCGCAGCCGAGTCTGAGCGCCATAAGTACACCAATCAGCGCGGCTTGGCTGCAGAGAAATTGAAAATCCCGCGTGAAGTGACCTGTTGATCAATCTTCGATGGTAATATACCGCTGATACAGTTTCTGCAACTTAGTCCACCTGCAAGGTTTAAAGCGACATTGACATGCAGTTATGTCAGCCGTTCGCGGTTATGCCGGTAGTGCCTGCGCGTAAAGGGACATCGCTACTAAACGCTCGTGTGAGTATGAAATGAATCCGTCTATGCGAGACTGTTCAATTAAACATCTTGCGCAAAGATGTAGATATCTGATTGCTCGTTGTCGTGCATTTCTGGTATCCCGGCGAAACTTGAGATCTAACTCAGTCTCTGCAACGTTTCCATCTGTGCAAGGTTCAAAGCGACATTTTCATACAGAAACATCGCCTGATGTTGGTAGATCGAGGCGGACAGAGTGGAGGCAAACAATTTTCCTACAGTTTTATTGTAACGTTTTACTCATTTACGTGATATCTTAACCCTTTTTAAGCCAGTGACGAAGAAATATAAAATCAACACTATTTTATATTCCATTTATACTAATTACTTTATGTAACTTTCTTTACTTTGAAATCAATAATTTCCATTTTAGCGCTGCTGCTTTAAAGGGATTAAAAGGGAGTTCTAAACATTAGGTATGTGGCTGGAGGACCGGTTATCTATATAATACAATACTCAAAGGGTAAAAGGGTAATCATATACTACTCTTATTGTGGTGTTGGTCTTACCTTTAATAAGTTAAACCACATTGTTAAAGAACTTTGAGTACCTACCTAGCTGATTTCCTCCAACCCCTAATATAACAACGCGTTACAATCTAACAGAGCCGTCGTTTTTCAACCCGACTACTTTCATCAATCCGGCAGGATATGGTCGGCAATATGCCTACTTCACTGCTTCAGACAATTATCATTGTAGCAGTCACCTTTCAGATTCACTATCCAAAGATATAGTCTGCTAATATTATTCAGACAGTTATCCACCAGGATATTGTCGGAGCCATATAGAGAAGTTATCTATATTACTTCTCACAAATACCCTACGTGTCACTGGACCGCGCAGGTCTTCATAATTCACTAGGTAAGTGGCTGTAAGAATGCACTTTTCAGTATATTATCCAAAAGGAGCTGATGACAGTCCTCGAGTCTCTCAGGACATTAATATAAATTTGAGATTATATATACATCGTGATTTTTTCACATCTCCACTATTTATTTAGTTGTTTCTCAATAGTCGCTTTACTTCGACATATCCCAAGCGAACAGCAAAGGCAACTTTAACCAAGTCGACGAAATCGAGGTAATCTAACCATAATGTGTCTTGGATGTGGCCGGTGCGGCATACAGCCCACAAGCAGAGTTCCTTAATATTTCTACAGCTGTTCCGTAGAGTACCTACATAGTAAAGGAATAATAATTATAAAGTAGCAATGGAGTATTGAATATCGGACTGGGCATGATATACATTAGCATATTGAGCGTGGGCGCCATTGTGCCTCTGCCGCCCCATATGGGAAAAGGCGTGACGCTATGTTATGTTAGGACACCAACCTGGTATTTCTACCAGTGAACTAGGTTAATGACAGTTTTTCAAAACTTTTATAACCATTACACATTATTATTTTAATGAATGTTATGGCCATGCTGGATTATCCCAATGAAGTATGTATATTTGACTTTTATGGTCCAGTCCTAGGTAACATGGTTTCAGTTAATGTTGTCTACACAGCTGCGGGCAATAATGAAAACGCGCTCAGATACTTGTATTAGGTATCTGATCAATGATAATTGAATACGATGGATACTAAACTTCTTTATCACTGTAGGCATTTACAAATATGCTCATTACGCGTAAACTTGTCTTTTTCACTATGCTTGCCCACTGTAGAAGCATCTTCAGTTGAGTCAGATAGCCACACTAGCTCCTGTAATAGAATCAGCCACATCTAGCTATTCTTCTCAGAAGTGATACAAAAAGGTATTTAGATTAATTGAGTAACTTTATCATTAAAGTCAGATTACAGAGTCGTTCGCCAGTCTTTAGCAAAGACCAATCATATGTGGAAGTACATAATCAGTGGTAATGCATCCAGGAGGCGCACTCCCAATTCAAAATACAGCAATTGTAATTTGATTATACCTACTGCTTATCACTAATTTCATCAATGTTTTGTGTTTAAATCAGATTGGCCCTGTCTGTGTAAGGTACAAATTATAATAACTCATTTTCACACGTATTCGATTCGGCACGCCTACGTCTCTAGCTCCGAGTTTCGTAGGTCAGTCGACCGACCTGATATCCTGACTTCACAACTGCAGTCTTGGTAGTCGTCGAACAGAATGGCGAACTAGCAGCCAACCACCGAGCACCAATCTCGGTGAACTTGTACGTAAGTGATGACTAAAGGGAAAACCTACTGGAGGTAAAGCTTTGCATATTCTTAAATTCATATAGATCAGATGAGTCTTAATAGCCAGAAACTAACTAACCAAGTCTAACCTAGCCAGCCCGAAACTCGGCTGGCTTCAAAAGATGACTTCATCAGACCTTTCTTATGTCTGTGTTTGTTTATATCTATTTGCCTTATTTTTGAGTTGCATTTGCGCAGCCTATCTTTGCATCACGTACACGATGATGCATACACATTCAGTATCATAATTTATATAAGCTTTCCATAATTGAACTCCTAGTCATATCACATTGGCGTTTTTAACTCAGCAGTCGATACCAAACACTACTCAATATTAGGCTTAAAGCCAGGCGTCAGGTATAATATAGCAATTTTACCTGAAAATAAAATTGTTATTATACATACTTACCTGGTTTTAAGCCTAGGTAAATCGCTGCCTGCTGTGCACATTACTGTGCATTGCATGATCGTGACACATTCTTAGACACGATCAGCTCTTTATTGAGTTGCCAATGACCTGAAAATTGAGCGCGCGCAATAACGCTGGCTACAATTGCCGCCATTTCTGAAACTTTACGCGCGCAATGTTGCTGATGTTCCAAACGGATATGACATGTATTTTAGGAGTTTTAAACAGGAAGTGAGCTGTTTAGGGCTAAATTCGTCGCACCGGAAAGGAAGTCAAGTATGCTACTCTCAATATTAGGCTTAAAGCCAGGCGTCAGGTATAATATAGCAATTTTACCTGAAAATAAAATTGTTATTATACATACTTACCTGGCTTTAAGCCTAGGTAAATCGCTGCCTGCTGTGCACATTACTGTGCATTGCATGATCGTGACACATTCTTAGACACGATCAGCTCTTTATTGAGTTGCCAATGACCTGAAAATTGAGCGCGCGCAATAACGCTGGCTACAATTGCCGCCATTTCTGAAACTTTACGCGCGCAATGTTGCTGATGTTCCAAACGGATATGACATGTATTTTAGGAGTTTTAAACAGGAAGTGAGCTGTTTAGGGCTAAATTCGTCGCACCGGAAAGGAAGTCAAGTATGCTACTCTCAATATTAGGCTTAAAGCCAGGTAAGTATGTATAATAACAATTTTATTTTCAGGTAAAATTGCTATATATTTGTTTGGAATGAAAACAATATTTTCATTGCAAATGTCATAACTGTATCTCTCTCTTTCCCATGTATGCATCTCTCTTGTTCCCATGCGCCGCTACCTCTCGAGGCGGCACTGTGTGTCTGTGGGCGAAGTGTGAGTTTTCAATAAATATACTTTACTATCGCGTTGCCGTAAAACGCCAATTGTGTATAGAAAAGTCACGTGACTAACTCACTTCTATACAAAACTGACGTTTTACGGCAACGTGATAGTGAAGTAGATTTTATTGAAAACTCACACTTCGCCCACAGGAGTGCCGCATGGAGGGGTAGCCGCGCACGAAGCGCGAACAAAAGAGATGCATACATGGGCGAGAGAGAGATGGCTGCCTCGCTCAGGTTTCGGCACACTTCGCCCACAGGTATACACCGGTTTTTTTATATTAAATTCTCAAAAGAGCAACGAATTGTGCAGGCTCAACACCTTCAGCCTTGAGCCATGCACAGGGTTTGGTTACACGCCGTCCGGTACCCTATGGGTGTGACTAAGGGGGTCGGCAGTTACCAGCGGGTTGGGCCGGAAGCGGTAAGCCAGCATCATGCGTTTCCTGTAAGCGTCGAACTCGTCGTCGTCGGGGGAGACAGCGTCGCCGCCCGCCGCGCCCAGGCCCAGGTTCGAGCCGGGTTGGTTGCCCCTGCACACAAACAACAAACGGTCTAGAGCGAGTCGCTCGCGCAAAAGGGTTCCGTACCACCGTACAGTAACATTACTTTTAACTTTACCGCTCAACACTCCTCGGTTTTAGTCTCTGAAAGTGATCAAGATGCCGTGGAAACTTGAAATTTGGCAGATGCCTCTTATGAAGAATAGTAAAGGAAAAATTTGAAAAAGTGAATTTATATACATATAAACAAATACTCAAAAAGCCGAGAAGCATCGAGTGGTAAAGTTTAAATAATCTTACTGTACAAGAAAACGACCGGGCTTGATTTCGAATTGCGCCACCGATGAAGATCATGGATACCGCGAATTTGCAATGATATTTGGATGATGTGGATTTGGTAATTCGCAGAGAAAAAATACTCTCTTGTAGGGCGAGCCCCTTGAATTTATAAAAAAAAACATTCAACGTTCATTGTTTGTTCTGTAGCGGCAACAGAAATACACATTCTGTGAAAATTTCAACTCTCTCTACCTATTACCATTCATGAAATACAGCCCGCTGGCGGACAGACAGACGGACAGAAGGACAAGGGCGGTTTAGTAATAGGGTCCCAATTGACTCCCTTTGGGTGACAAAACAATTAATGGTTTCTTGTCGCGTAGTGTGCAACGAAACATATTTCTCGCGACCAGCGTGAATGCAGTACTTTGTGTTAGGGATGCCCGATCTATTCGTTTTAGTCAATATTTTGGATCGCGATGGATCTTTAATGGGTTTGAATCGATCTAGCAAAGATCGAATGAATCGGATCGTATTTAAAAACATGAAATTATGAATTGTAATGTTTACAAAGAGTATTGAATGACTGGGGAATATGGGGAAACCGGAATGATCTCGGTTGCCGAGTTTACTTCAGCGGATAGTAGTTACTTGTTGATAGGGTCCACGATGCCAGTGCCCTCGGCTCCCAGACCTTGACCTTCGTTCCAGCCGAGTTTCTGCAGCATTTTGAAGCCTGTGACAAACGTTATAAAGTGTATTTACTTATAGTTCAACAACAATGCTTATGGGAAGTTGCTTTTATTTGTTTTATTTCTATGTTAAGTAGGCATCGAATTAGTGTTTTGAATGCTGCTTAGAGCAGTAATTTAACACAGCTCTTTGCATGATTTGGGGGCTAGCTCATCGCCGCTCCATGACCCCATCAGACTCAAGGAGGTCATCCTATCTAACAGAAACAGACCCTCCAAACCCTTGTGCATTATCTGCAGCACCGTCACGTTTCTGACTCTATCCGGATAGAGTCAGAAACGAGACGGTGTTGCAGATAATGCACAAGAGTTTGGAGCTACTGAAGTCTTTTAAGATCAGAAAACTGCCGTAAATGGGTAACGTAACGCGTGGAAGCGATCTTCTCAAATTACTCATGCATGGAAAAATACGCCCTCCACTAGCTTCAAAACCTCGCAGTACGGTTCAATTCATTCCCCACTGGTATATTCCGAGCCGCAACATCAAAAATAGCCATGATGATAGCCGACCTCCGATAGGAGATGGCACCCAAAGAAGAATAAGAACAGAAACTCACCAAGATTGTCCTCTTTCAGCTTAAACTCCTTGTAGTCGCTGAGATCTGGCTCCTTGCCACTTTTAGCTGCCGAATACTTTTCCATAAACCTGGAACAATTTATTTTTAGTTGAGACGTTTGTCAAATGTTGTTTTAGCAAGTACGGCATGACAATAAAATTTGGCATCATTACACATTCTAAGGAATTATTAACTAACTGTGTAGCTCTATTTAGAAGCATTTACTTATGAATATGACGCAGTACAGTATTAGAATACCTTGGCGTCACAGACCATAAAAAGAAGTAGACGCCGCAAGCACCCCAATATGTACGCCAACCAACCCTGTAAATTTTTAGGTTTACCGTAGGAACCCTTAAAGGATCACTTTGATAATTGACAGTCTGCCTGTCTGTCTGTCTGTCTGTCAAAACCCTTTTTGTCAGGAACCCGAAGAGGTGTCAAGTTGAAATTAATATCAATTACATAGGTCTGCGGTTCCTTGAAGTTGTGAAAAAATCAGATTCACAATTTTGTTGAATTTGTTTGGTACTCGCAGGAAATCAAAGCGTATAGGGAAAATCCCACTGACCTACTATCATGAAATTAGGAACGAAGCAAGGTATTAAAACACAAGTAAAGGGAATAAATCGAAAAGCTATAATTCGTACTTTCATCATTACAAAAATAGACTTGTGCGGAACTTTCGGTGCAAAAGTCCGACTCGCACTTGGCCTTTTTTTTTTTATATCAACAGACGTCTGACAGTCCGGATTGTCATAGAGCAAAGCGGTTCGTAGGCGCAGAAAACCTAAGCAGGTGCATTTGCGGCGTCTACCTAGCCTAGCCCCTAGATTGCCTGGGTACCCTGGGTACCCAAAATCCGGTTTTAGGTTTCGAATTTTATTACCATGGCAATTCAAAATCGCAACCCCTCGAAAACTCGCAATGTATCGTGCGGCTGGAGTAATGTCCTATGCTTGACGACATTGCTATTATTTACAGAGGAATCTAAAGGGCGCCAATTACTATACTTTCAGTGTGTCACACATAATCTGCCAAGTTTTGTTAAAATAACATGCATATTTCAAGTACGTTTAATCATATACGTGGAGAAGAGATGTATCTAAAACGGCGATCTCCAATTAACCTCAATTGATTTGATATATATTGAATAGAAATCGTTTATTTTGCCTTAAAAAAAATACATAAAAATACAGTTACATGGTACAGTAGTTTATAAGGGCAAAAAAGGGACGGTCTCAGCGTTTGCTGTGAGTAGTACAAACATTTTCTAGCTCACAGCGCTGGTTTTCAGACCGTACCTGGAAAAGAGAAGAGAGAAAAAAAAGAAATATAACAGTAATAACGAAAAAAGTAACAAAACAAAACAATAAAATTATTAAAAATGACACAGTAGGTATTGAGCTCTGTGGTTTTCCGCCCGGTGCAATGCCAGTGCTGACCATACACTAATGAGGCAATCAATCCATCTATCAGACGTTCCTTGTATTGGATCACATAATAATTATTAATTATTACAGGACAGCAAACAAACAGACGTTTATAAAAAATAAAAAATAAAAACAGTTAATGAGATAACTAAACACTGCCTATAATATTGTGCTGAGTCGGTCATTTGATTTTCAAGAAGCAGCTTACGCAGTTTTTGTTTAAAAGTGAGCTCCGACATCTTGCTACGAAGAGGAGGGGGAGGGGGCAAGTCGCTTCAAATGTTTGAGGCCGCATACTTGAAGCTGCCTTTGAAACCAGTCCACCAGCAGTCTTGTGTTTCGGAATTGTTAATTTGTTTTGTACAGTACCTCTAGTGCAATATTTGTTAGACTTTTTTAAAGAGGTAAGTTTATCCCATAGATATGTTGGGGTTTTGTTGTTATGTATTTGATCTACACACGTATCATAAACCCTCTTTACTGCGTACAAAAACCGCACGTTACGATCAGCATAATATTAAACTAATTGGTAAAAACTCATTTCTTATGTGAAAAATTACACATTATGACCATAATGTGTAATTTTTATACATATTATGACATTCAAATTTCGAACGCCGACGCGCGCCTGCTTGCCGCCCCTAGTTAGTCTATGAAGTTGGTACTGACATTCAAATTTCGAACGCCGACGACGCCCGCCTGCGTGAAGTTGGTACTACAGAACAAGCTAAACAACGGCAGAGCCACAATGCCGGTCCAACATGCGGTTTCTGAACACATCAAAGAGAGCTTATGATATGTGTGTAGATAAACTATTGTATGTAACTGTACATAATTAGGCATTAAAACTCTCGAGTGATATTATTATGAAACTCACTCTCGAGTATTAATGCCCTCCATTATGTAGCAGTCATATAAACTACTATTATGCACCAGACCAGCCATATGTAGCTTGCTGCGTGCAGACATCTTCAAAATGCATTTTTGGTTGAGTATTGGAGTTATAAAATTACGTTTATGTATTCCAAAACAGAAACGGATGCAAGCATTTTGGACACGTTGAATAGCGCGTTCAGTTTTAGTGAACAATCTTGGGCCATACACAACGTCACCAAAATTAAAAAAGACCGACAACCTGCGGTAACTCGGTATAACCATACTAACGGTGTGCCCGCAATGCGCGAGGATCTTCACAAGGAAGATTGGCTGCACAAGCCACTTGCGAGCATACGAGCGAGTTTAAAGCTCATGAAGCGGTCGCCGTGAGCGAAATCGGTCGGACCACTTATTACACATATTTAAGTGCTGCCTGTACTCATAAATCCAGGATCATTATCACTCATAAATAACTCATACAGCTGAGAGAGAAAGAACTATGAAGACTTATGATATGATAACACATATGATAGATGGGGCCTAACAAGATCATTGGAGTGACTCACTTCTTGAGTTCCTCCGGTGGCAGGAAGTCCCCGATGTGATGTTTCCCGGCCGCCTGCTTCGTCAGCTCGTCGGCCCAGATCTCCGTGGCGTTCATCTCGCGAGAGCGCAATCTGCGGGACGAAACATTCCATTTATATACAGGCATATACCTTGCTTCTTGCCCCACACTAGGATAACCTGAGCCGTGGTAACTAGAATCAGCGACGCCATACACAATAAACATCCGTCATCCGTGACCTGTGGTTTTTTCTTCTTCCTCCCTTTTTTTTTTTTTTTTGAGACTAGTGATATTACCCAAACATGCAATGATGACTGCATTAAATTCAAAGATTTTGAAGTCTCGATATGGATTCATTAAATTTAATCGATCTTTTAAGCTGGTCACTCACTATAAAGCTAAGACAGATCCAATGTCAAATATTACCTATACCACAGATACTATAATACTTAAATGGGGAATGTTTAGTTGCACCTCGCAAACTAAATTCTGTCACTAATAAACCATGCGCATAAGTTTTAAATGACTGCACATCAAAAAATCACTTGTCACTCAAAATAAGCATAACTAAATATACAAGGTGACATTTAATTAGCTGACCATATTTTGGGGAATGATAGTACCCATTATTATGAACAACTTTCCCCAAGAAACATATGGTCGTAAACGAAATAAATTTTTGGGTCTCCCATAGTAACTTGTAATCAGCTGATCGGGTCAATGTACTGAGGGACGAAAAATATTTTTCATTTGCGACCATGTTTCTTTGGGAAAGTTGTTCATAATGATCGGTGCTATCAATCCCCAAAACATGGTCAGCTAATTAAATGTCACCTTGTATAATAGTTCTTATCAAAAGCACAGGATCTTTTTAACTGAGAGTGCATCAAAAATTTGTATTTTAATACTGAAATACTGCCTTTAAAACTAAAATTCTCATGACACACCTAAAATACTGACTTGCACACTAACTAATCAAATTGCATATAAAAAATTCTAATATTTCTATCAAAAGTTGCAACTAAATAACAACGTTGACTACATCAAATCACCTTCACCACTTTAATAGTGTTATAACTAAAAATCTGTTTTGGAAACAAACATATTTTTTTGCACACTAAATTGCTCTCCTCGATCTATTTTACTGAAAATTGTTTTGGCGCGCAACCACCTACTTGTTCTCAATATTTTCACATCAAATATAAGGGCAAAATACTGCGGTAGCTAGGTGAAGGGTAAAGGGGGTGAGCGAAGCGGAGCCCCCTTCATCCTTCGTGTTAGGTTCAACATGTAAGAACAACAAAAACACGTAAACATCCAAGACCTCGGGTTTTTTTTTATTCCACCACAGCCTAACTTATTAAATAAACCAGGAGGCCTATTTGTACACCACAAATTAACAAACGTCTAAGTTTCGGTTTCGGTTCAGTTCTGTTGTAATTCAGTTTTGGTTTGGTTCAATGAAATTCAGAATTGAAAGTGAAGGAAATTAAAACCAAATAATCATTTGTATATTGTACATTGGGTAATAACTAAAAAAAATGACGAAAATAACAAAAAATACATCCCCGAGAGTTTCTTGGTGCTTTCTTCTCTGACGGGCGTATTTCCAAAGCACTGGTAAAGTTTATTGAGTCTCGTTTTCCTGTGCGAGATTCAGCCATGAATCACCACTTGAAAGGGAGATTTCCTTTCTCAAACTCAAGCCTTAATCTTAATCAGTCATCATTAGTTTAGTTGATCATATTTGATTTATTGTTTATTTTTATCCATGTATATGAGACTTAAGTAAGTGTTTGACTAGTAAAAGTGCATTATTTTGGCCCAATTTGCAATAAAGTTTTTGAAATTGAGTTTATTATAATGACCTTACTTTAATTTAAAGGTTTCCTGGCTCGAGTGTTTTGGGAGTCCTCTAATATAACCACTCGAACAGAAACCTCAGCGTATTCTGTAATGTAGCCTTAGTATAATATTATCTCGTCGACGGAAAACCGAATGTGTAGCGTTCATTGTGTATGACACATCCCGATTTACAATGGGCCATGCCAAAAAAAAATATGTACTACTTTTTATTTTATTTTGTGAAATTTTAGGCTATTTTAAGAAACTGTTGTTTTTTTTTTATTTGTTTATTGAACACAAGTATTACAATTTAATTAAGTTTTTCCACTCGAATATTTCGGGAAATGAATGCTTTATTACTTTTTTAATAATTTTTAAAATAAAACCCCTCGTGACGTCACATGCTCACAGTTTTGGAACGGTTTTACATGAGGCTGGTGGTTTTCGATCATAAAACTAAAAAACTATAATATCAATATTTGTTGTCGTTCCAACTGACATCTGCGTTATCGACTGATAGGAAAACTATTCACAGTTTTACAGAACAACCAACTCAACGGCGAAGGGAATTTAAACAAACTACGCCGTAGTAGACAATTTAATTACATGTTTTTTACGGGTATTTCAGTAATGCTGTAATATTTTTTGATGGCAATAACAGAATTAAGTTAGGAACACAATTTTCTCGAAATGGTTTTCTCAGTTTGAAACCTTTGTTTTTTTTTTACATGGCCTATCGCTTGTGATCACATGACAGATTGTGTGAAGCAATCGCTTTGTAATTGGTAATCTTCAATTTGAAGTTGGCGAACAGCTTCACAAATATGAATTTGAAATCGGGATTTATTTCACACACAGAATACGGTATTTGACAAGGTAGTCCAATAAATCAAGAAACGTATCTCAAGCTGAACCGTTTATTCCGTAATAACCGTTATTTCAACAAAAACGTTTGAACTCCTGAATAAAATTACCGTTTTGACAGTTCCTAAAATGTATTTATTTTGACTATCAGTCAAATACTGTATTATAGAATCTAATGGCTGGTAAAATTATAATAGTTCATCCCTTGATATACCTCTAAGCACCTAATTTTTTAAGGCACGTGTACAGCTGTTTCGATGGCATAATAAATGTACCTATACCCAGCAGTCTGACTACAAGCCCGACACCCCTCTCTCAACCCGCACTGAGCCAGCGTGGTGGAGTATGGCTCAATCATACTCGTATCCGGGTAAAGGCCCATCCCCCTCGGTGGGGACATTAATGGGGTGTAACGTTGTAAGTTACCGTTGTCTTCACTCTATCATTAACTGGTCTTATTTTAAATTTAAGTAGAACAACAAGCCATGTAAGACGAAATCTGACAACCATGTCTCTGCGATCGCTCCTGCAACAACTGTAAAGTCAAATAACTTTTGTCTAAGATGCCGCTCTAACACTCACGATCTTCGTCAGTGTAAGGTTAGTCGTGACGTCATCGTCTGTTTTGGGTGCGGTAATAAAGGTGTAAAGAAACCTGAATGCCCTAAATGTACTCCTACCGTTCAAAAAAACTAATTAGCCAGAATTGGGACGGTTCTAAGGGTCATTTCGATAGAGTAGATTTTGAAAAATGGCTACAAACCCTTAGAAACTTCTTCTCTAGTTTCAGAGTCGCCTCAATTCTGGATAGTAAACCAACAAAGGACAGTAGACCCTATATTTCCGTTAGAATCGGGGACATCCCTGCTTCTGGTCTACTCGATTCTGGATCTGCTGTCACTATTCTCGGCAATGATTCTCATAAATTATTGTCGGACCATGGTCTAAAAGTATTTACCGATGATTGTATCTCCGTGACTGCTGCTGGAGGCCAGTCCCTTCAAAGTATTGGCTACATCAATCTTCCCATTCACTTTGAAGAACAATTCCACATTATTAAGGGTTACGTGTTACCAAATGTGGACAGCCCACTTATCCTAGGCATTGACTTTTGGCGGATTTTCAATATTTGTCCCAAATACTTAGGTAGCATCACCTTGTCCAACTCTTCCTTGGCAGAAATAAGTATCGACAAAAATGAGACTTTTATACAGTCTTACGATAATCTCTCTGATTCACAAAAGTCCACAGCCGATTCAATTGTCAGTCAATTCCAGGAAATCTCCACTGACAGTATGGGCCTTGGTAGAACTAGTCTTATAACTCACCATATCGATACTGGTGACTCTCAACCTATAAGACAACGTTACTATCGAATGTCACCTGAGAAGCAGCGAATTTTGGTAGAGCAAGTCGACGAAATGCTAGCGTTAGATGTAGTTGAACCTTGCGAGAGCGCTTGGTCGTCCCCTGTCCTCATTGTCTATAAAAAGAATGGACAACCTCGCTTTTGCCTCGACAGCCGTAAACTGAATTCGGTCACAAAAAAGGACGCATATAACCTACCCTATATAACTGAAATATTAGACAACCTACGCGATGCAAAATTCCTATCTAGCGTAGATTTGTCGAAAGCGTTCTGGCAAATTCCAATAGCTCCAGAAGATCAAGACAAAACTGCATTCTATGTTCCAGGCAGAGGAACTCTCCGTTTTAAGACCACTGCTTTCGGTCTCACCAATGCCCCTGCCACTCAACAAAGGCTTGTCGATCTTCTGTTCGGGAATTTTGATCTAAAGGCGTTCGCATATTTAGATGATATTATTATCATCAGCAGCAGCTTTGAGGAACACGTGTCCTTACTACTAGGCGTGCTGCATAAATTAAAACAAGCGAACTTATCCATCAACCTTGAAAAATGCAAGTTCTTCAGAAATGAGTTGAAGTACTTGGGTTATGTTGTGGATGCGCATGGCCTTCGCACTGATCCTGAAAAAGTCGAGGCTATCCTTAATTTCCCAACACCCACAAAAAAAAAAAGATCTTAAAAGCTTCCTTGGAACAGCCACGTGGTACCGCCGTTTCGTCCCCAACTTTAGCACTATTGCCGGACCACTCAACCAGCTGACTTCAAGTAAGAAGAACGCACCCAAGTTTCAGTGGACAACTGAAGCTGATGATGCTTTTAATAAGCTAAAAGAGTGTCTTGTATCAGCCCCGGTTCTCTCTTGTCCCAATTACGATTTACCGTTCGAAGTACACACTGATGCGAGCAATTTTGGGATTGGTGCCATGCTCACACAAACGATTGATGGTAAAGAACATCCGATTGCATACATGAGTAGGGCGTTGTCGGGATCTGAGAAGAACTACAGTATAACCGAGAGGGAGACGCTAGCAGTTTTAACCGCTCTAGAACACTGGCGGTGTTACTTGGAAAACGGAAAAACCTTTACCGTTTACACCGACCACTCCGCGCTCAAATGGTTCTTGTCACTGGACAACCCTACCGGAAGACTAGCACGCTGGTGTGTGAGGTTGTCTGCCTTTAATTTCGAACTTAAACATCGTCGTGGGGTCGATAATGTCATTCCAGATGCACTATCTCGTGCTTTCCCATGTGCTTCTATCAGTACGGTCAACTCTAATTTGACTACTACTGACACATGGTACAAAAACATTTATAACGGTTGTTTAGAAAAGCCGAACCTCTTTCCTAACTACTTGATCGAAGGTGGTGCTCTCTATCGCCACTCCAAAAATAAGTGCGAAATGATTTCGGAGTTTTCCTGGAAGGAAGTGGTGCCGAAAGAATTGCGTGACAGCGTCATAGAGGAGAATCATGCTGACCCTACTGCTGCTCACTTGGGTATTTTCAAGACCTATCGACGCTTACTTCTTCGATACTACTGGCCGGGCATGCACCAAGACGTCGTACGTTTTGTTGGTTCTTGTTCAAAATGTCTCACTTACAAACCACAAAACCATCCGACGCTGGGTACGATGGGTCGACCTAAACAATGCTCACGGCCGTTTCAAATGATATCCATTGATTTCATAGGTCCACTTCCGGTCAGTCGAAAGCAGAATAGTTATATTTTGGTCGTAACATGTTGCTTCTCAAAATATTGCCTTATTTTTCCCATGCGACGCGCTACTTCGGAAGCTGTCGTCAAGGCTCTGGAGGACTCTGTGTTTCTGGTCCACGGAATCCCACAGACAATATTCCTTGACAATGGTACCCAGTTTATTAGCTCGGTAACAAATACCCTCTTTAAGAAATACAAGATACCTAACGTATTCTTCTCTCCGAGATATACTCCGCAAGTAAACACTGTCGAGCGCTATAACAAAACAATAGTTACATGTATTTCCACCTACGTGGACAATGACCACAGAACCTGGGACACTAATATTCCCAAAATACAGTATGCCATTAACAACTCCGTCAATGAAGCAACTGGCTACACTCCATCGTTCCTCGTGTACGGACGAGAAACGGTTACTTGTGGTTCTCATTATACAGATAACGATCTGGGTGAGGAACTACTATTTCTGCCACGCGACATTTACGCTGAAAATCTGGGTCACCTGTCAAAATATTTTGATAAGGTACAGGCATCTCTTTGGCACGCACATAAAAAAAATACGGCGCACTATAATCTTAGGCGGAAAGAGGCAGAATTCAGCGTAGGCGACATTGTCCTAAAACGTGCTTATGTCTTGAGTGATAAAGACAAGTACTTTAGTAAAAAGTTAGCGCCCAAATATACCAAATGTCGCGTCTCCGCTAAGAAATCACCCTTGGTATACATTTTAGAGGATATGACGGGAAAGGACTTAGGCACCTGGCATGTTAAGGATCTAAAACTAGTTAAGAATATTTAGAATTAGGTTTTGGATTTTCATTACGTATGAAAACCCTTTACTGGGCGAGGGGGTATTGTAACGTTGTAAGTTACCGTTGTCTTCACTCTATCATTAACTGGTCTTATTTTAAATTTAAGTAGTAATTCTCTTAATAAAACTACCAAATGAGGCTAGTAATCACAGTATTGATTTTCACGCGCTGTACTGGCAGCATTCCACTGTTGACGACTCGCTCGCTCTGCTATGATTGGCCCGTTTTGAACTAACTAGCCGTGACCGCAACTTGACTTTGCGGCGCCGGCGTCATTCCGAAAACTCACTCAGCACTGTGCGCACGTCCGTCCTACTGGCGCTCTGTAACGGTCCCTTTTTACCGTACGCCGACGAACGACTCTAAGCAGTGGTTGCTTACGTTTAATCATAACGTACTACTAGTAGTTACGTTTTAGTTTTGTCTGTGCTTCATATTAACCCCGATTGAGGTGAGTGGTGAAAGATACTGTTTTAAAATCATCTTACCGTTAGGTACTTTCGGGCTTACTCATTTGTGTCCAGAATCATCTCATTTCATTTATTGCTTGTTGCGTTTTATTCCTTTTAGACTCGCTAATTATTATTTCGCGATATTCACATCGCATTGTAACGCAAATTGCTACCCGCTTTTAGACACGCGTTAGTGTGTCTTGGCTTCTTATAGAATGTCTGGAAAATATGTTCAGCTTACTAAATTATACTAGCTACCTTTTTGTGTGGAAATTGTTGATTGTTACCGGCAGATTTCATATTTGGGCATTTCATAAAATGTCCGGATTGTTTGCATAATGTCCCAAGTGAGGTCTGCCGATAAACAAATAAATATCCTTTTTTCATATATAGAAATAATTAATGTTACCGGCAGATTGCACATTTGGACATTTTGTAGAATGTCCGATTATTTGTAAAATGTCCCAAGTGGGGTCTGCCGATAACAAATATGAATGCTTGCTTGTTTTTATTCCTAGCACTGTATTTTCCTTTGTATATGTAACTCCGTTCTGATTGTTACCACCACGACAACACTATTCTTTTCTTGGCGGGTGGAGCATTCGGACGGAGTGCAGTAACAGATGTTAAAGGAGGAACGGTTTCGAATTCCAGTTCGGGGTTCCTGGCACCTCTTCGGGATCACCGCTTTTCTTGCTACCCTACGGTTTCCCGGTTCCTGACACCGCTTCGGGCTAACCTGCTTCCCTGCTCCGGCTGCATTCGGACCGTTACTTCTCCGACGTCAGCGGCACTCCGACTACGGCAAAACCCGCAGGGAAGATTCGTTGCTGCGTAACCAGGGTCAGACTACATTTGGAGAACCCACGTTAAATAAAATTTCTTGTTGGCTACCTATTTGGAATCTTTTTATTCCTCTCCAAGTAGGGACGTCACAGGGGTACATATATTTTTTTATCTACACACGTATCATAATCCCTCTTTACAGCGTACAAAAACCGCAAGTTACGATCACCATAATGTGAAACTACTTGGTAAAAACTAATTTCTTATCTGAAAAAAAAAAACATAACCATAATGTGTAATTTTTCTACATATTATGACACTCAAACGTGCCGCCCCTAGTTTGTCTGTGAAGTTGGTACTACTGAACAAGCTAAACAACTGCAGAGCCACAATGTCGGTCAAACATGCGGTTCCTGAACACATCAAAGAGAGCTTATGATATGTGTGTAGATAAACTAGTGTATGTAACTGTACATAATTAGGCATTAAAACTCTCGAGTGATATTATTATGAAACTCACCTTCGGCTCGTTTCATAAACCCACTCTCGAGTAATAATGCCCTCCATTATGCAGCAGTCACATAAACTACTATTATATACCCTGCAGTGAGTGAATGTGGGCTGATTGTTGATGATGACATAAGTCTCGACTTACTTATGTTCCCAGGTGCCCTCAGCCGTATCTTCGTCGCTGTCATACTCGTACTTGTGCTTGCCGGCCGCAGCCAGTCGCTCCACCTCATTGCGTTTTTTCAGCATATCCTGGAAGCAGCAGTATGTCTCACAAGGGGGCAATGTACGTTGTGTCCCGAGTGTAATAAGGGATTCCACTTGGAACGAACTCTGTGGTGTTGCGGTTACAGGCTCTGTCTCCCAAGCGAGAGTTCCAGGGTTAAAATACCAGCTGGGGGGAAGAAAAAAAACACAGGTGTTGGATGTTTATATGTGTGTGATGTCGCTCTTTCTGTTTCTCACGATACAGAGTATCCTAGTGGGGGGCCAAATGCAATGTATGTGCCGGCACACATATGAATTTTATGTTGTTTATTTGATATTCCAGCAGCTCTACTTGAGGTACTTGGTATGTTGTGCGTAGTCGACATAAAGTCGCTTTTTGTCTTCTAGTGTATAAAGTAGTGTATTTTATCTATACTCGTATCATAAACCTTCTTTACTGCGTCCAAAAACCACGTTACGACCAGCATAATGATAAACTTCTTGGTAAAAATTCATTTCTTATCTGAATATTGATACATTATGACCATAATGTACTAAATTTGTCAAATTGTGACATTCAAATTTCAAACGCCGACGCCCACCTGCGTGCCGCCCCTAGTTTGTCTGTGAAGTTGGTACTACTGAACAAGATAAACAACTGCAGAGCAATTATCAATGCCACAATGCCGGTCGAACATGCGCTTCCTGAACACATCAAAGAGAGCTTATGATATGTGTGTAATAATAGTAATTTATGTAACTGCTACATAATGGAGGGCATTAATAATCGAGAATGGGTTTATGAAACGAGCCGAAGGCGAATTTCATAATAATATCACTCGAGAGTTTTAATGCCTAATTATGTACAGTTACATACACTAGTTTATCTACACACATATCCTATGCTCTCTTTGATGTGTTCAGGAACCGCATGTTTGACCGGCATTGTGGCTCTGCAGTTGTTAGCTTGTTCTGTAGAACCAACGTGCCGCAGGCGGGCGTCGGCGTTCGAAATTTGAATGTCAGTACCAACTTCACAGACAAACTAGGGGCGCACGCAGACGGGCGTCGGCGTTCGAAATTTTAATATCATAATATATAATGTGTAATTTTTCAGATAAGAAATGAGTTTTTACCAAGTAGTTTAACATTATGCTGATCGTAACGTGCGGTTTTTGTACGCAGTAAAGAAGGTTTATGATACGTGTGTAGATAAACTATCATTTTTAGACTAAGATAATCAGGCCCAACGCACATGCACAATAAAACGTCGCCGAATAAAGTCGTTACCTTATTGCTATCGTTAATTTAATAAAACCAGATAAAAAAGTCGTCATTTATTTTATTCATTACGCGCAAAGAACGGGTTTTATGACTTGGCTGAAGTATGTAGTATATGAAGTATAGCATGAAGTTCTCAAGTTGGATAAACACATATTGCAAATAAAATAAAACTTTTTTAAAGTTGGTAAAGGGAATTGCCTATTCTCTTCTTCAATTTGCAACAGTTTATAACTTAATTGAAGTGAGCAGGGAAAAGTGTTAAAACTAAAATAACGGAATGTTCTAGTAACGACGTTTAATTTTCTCGCTATCCAAGTGAAAAGCAGAGTGTATAACGAACGAGCCATTTTACCCCTCGACTTAACTATTTGGAACAAGCTTCATTCAAAATTCAATATACGAATTATGTACCTATTAAAATAAACGCGCTGAACGTTACTACAACTAGCAGGCTGAATAAAGCTAGTCCCATTGAAAAAAAAAAACTGTCAAATGCGAGTCGGACTCGCGCACGAAGAGTTCCGTACCACCGTATAATGTTAGGGATGGTGTGGAGTGAATAGTTTGGATTTTACAGAGCAAAATGTTTACAAAGTTATTGGTGCGGCTACTTTCACACTCCACGTACGTAACCAGGTGCATTCATAAGTTTGTATGTGGTATTGAAAGAATTGTTGTATGTGAGCCCCCTTAAATATTTATTTTATTGTTTTTTTTTGTATTTGTTGTTATAGCGGCAACAGAAGTCGGTTTGGTTCCTGTTTGGGCTTAGAGGCAAAAAGGTTTCCGTATTTTTAGGCTCTCGTGATTCGGGGAGCGGTATCCAGCGTTACCGGAAAATTTGGGTTTTTCGATCCCTCACCTGGTACAGCAGGTTCAGTTTGAAGTTATCCTCGCATTTCCTCCAGTCTTCGGCGCTCAGGTTGGTGGACCCGTAGTTGGTCATGGCATACTGCAGCAGGGCCGGGTTATTTCTGTTCACGGAGGTAAGCTTCAGATCGTCGTCTGATTTGCCGAACTTCGGCCCGCCTGGAATATCAATGGGGAATGAACATAAACAGCGGAGTTAACTGAAATGAGTTAACAAAATACTGAATTGCGCGACATTATTCCTGAATGGTTTAGCTGAACGACTAAATTAAGGTGAAGGATTGAGCGTAGCTTTATGCTTCGTGTTAGGTTGAACATGTAATAATAACACTATCCAACGCTCGTTTTGTATTTTATGTTACTCGAATTAAAGTTTTTAAGTTGCTATTTTTCATATTTCTAGTCGCGCAATTCAGTATTTTCAGAAAAAAACAGTATTTATAGTCGCGCTCAGTTTATTGTCGCACAATTCAGTAATTTTATCAAGAAAAATTAGTATTTTTGGCAATCAAAAACTGGCTTTACGGTTCAACATTCAAATACTATCAAGTTGATACTTGATTGATTGATATCAATCAATCAGCCTACAATCACCCACTGTCTGTCATGGGGAAACTTGTTCATAATGATGGGTATTATAAATGCCCAAAACAAAGTCGGCTAATTAAATGGGTGTTAATTAAACGGTACATACAGGGGGGATATAGTGTCGGTAGTGATACTCGCACTCAAAAAAAGGTATGTTGTGAATCCGTGAGACGTTGTTTTTTTTGTGCAAAGGAATGTTTCGCAATTATCACCAAAACAAATTGACTGCTTAATATACATACATATAGGTACAGTTTTCTTCATACAGACTGATCGACGATAGTTTTTAGATAGATAGAACCATAGATAACATCTCACACTAGAATTTAAAACACTAATCTGCTTCGACATGAAACGTTATTTATTTTATTCTCACATGTCAACCTAACGCGAAGTATAAAGGTGGTTCGCTTTGCTCACCCCCTTTATCCTACACCTACCCAGTCCCGCCACTTCCCATTGATATTTCGTGTGTCAGTTCACAATATAACGGTTTGACGTGGATAGACTGTCTGAATAAAGGCTTGTAGGGGTAGTGTTTTCACACCCTCACACTATCATAGATTAGCAAACTCACCTGAAAATCCGGGTATAGATCCCATGTAACCTGGCATCGAGCCCTGAGGCATCGGCGGCATAACTCCCGGCGGAGTCATACTGGGAGGCATACCAGGTGGCATACCAGGTGGTATAGTGCCAGGAGGCATGGCACCAGGAGGCATCGTGCCGGGCGGCAGCGGGGGCATACATCCTGGAGGCTGCAGGTCCACCTTGATGAGAGATTCGGAAATTAAATATGGTGTTCTGCCCAAAACTCAATCTCGGGGGGTTTACAAGGAAGAATACCAGTCTTCCGTCTACCACACGGGTTCCCAAAGGGGGCGCCGCGAGCGAAAACGAAACTGGATTTATTTAAGTTTTTGATGTGAAAAATGTCTTGTTGCACGTTAGTTACTCAAAAACCGGCCAAGTAAGAGTCGGACTCACGCAAGAAGGGTTCCGTACTATCTATACTATCTATAAAAACGGTAAAACAACATGTCTGTCGTATGGGAGCCCCCCTTAAATATTTATTTTATTTTAATTTAATTATTTATTTCAAAGTGAGTAAAATAATAAATGCACTTATCTCAATATTCTGAATATTTCCAGCGTCTACCTGTTGTCGTTATCAATATCGAGCAAAAACGAACAAAACAAACACGTTTGTTGTATGCTCCTAAATATTTATTTTATTCTGATTTTTAGAATTAGTAGTTATAGAGGCAACAGAAATACATCATCTGTGAAAATTTCAACTGCCTAACTACCACGGTTCTGAGATACAGCCTGGTGACAGACGGACGGACAGCGGAGGTTTAGTAATTTGGCACCCTGCGGGTACGGAACCCCAAAAAAGCCCGAATAGGGAAAATAATTCGTATAAAAGCAAATATTCACACAGTTTCAGAGGAAGATATCCTGACCGACATTTTAAAAGTACTGATGGGTGGAGGTGGAGCTAAGCTTTGTGAAGGTCCGTTTTTCAGTTTTTTTGTGAAAAACTCGAAAACTGCGACTGTGGCGCTCGCGTTTGTACTTGTCCTCATCGTCGCATTGATGATACAGATGCTATAGTGTGTTCCAGATATCTGTGGATAAAAATACATTGACCCGACTTCTACCACGTTTCACGCAAACATCTACGTAATTTATCGCTCGTCATACTAACTGTCGCTAAATACGACGCGACAGGCGTTTCATAATACCCCGATCAAATGTAAAAATGTAACTAAGAAAGTTGCACTTTTTGCATATATTTTTTGTAAATATTACATTAAAAGTGATTTTTAATACGCTTTCTTATTTTGCTATGGTTACAGAGACCGAGGTTCAAATCGTTGTTAATTTAGTTTTTATTTCAAGTTTTTTAAACTTCCAAATTTTTTAATTTGATCACTTTAATTACTAACAAATATATATTTCATCATTCAATTTATTATAATTATGCATTAATTCTGTAAATTACTTTTTATATGTAATAGATAAATAATTGTATTATTGAGACCAGAAATATATAAAAAAATAAGTAACGTCAATTCGTTTGCAAACGCTTTGTGGCCAGGAGGCCTACCATGACCTTATAAGAAACTGCTCTTAATCCAGGCAGTTCAGTTAAAGTACTTAAACTGAACGACTTAATTTCGTACCATGACCTCATAAAAGGTGAACGAGTTCTGAGCTGCTATTTGATAAGGTGAATAGTTTATTGTCTCTGGCTAGTTAACTTACATCCATGTAAGAACGAGAAGGGAATATACAGGATTCCATAAGAAAGAACTACTCATCGCATTGTCTGGAGGACCGTTCCTAACCAACGTTTATTGTTTATACGGTATTTACCGGGTTTTTTTATTATAAGGATATCTTATATTATAATTTGTTTTATTATTTACGAATGGTACTTTGAAAAAATGAAAGCTTAAAAGTAATACGCGCATATTACTATTTAATGCAATTTGTGATAAAACTTAGTAACTTATGCTTTTTTTTTATTGATCGTTCAAATTATATTGAGCATTTTGAACGCAACTCTTAACTGTCAAGTGGTTCATGTGTTTGTTTACAATATTTAACGATTTATTTTAGGAGGTACTTTTGTGTGTTGATTTAATTACATATTATTAAGTAATATACATTCTTTCTCGTTCGCTACGCTACAAACAACAAGGCATACTCATTTAACAAACATAGCATTGGCCTCGCTGGATGGCGGGTCGAAACTGTAAAATAATATTTTACATTTAATTTCTAATTAAAATCTGACTCCGTGTAATTTTAAAATATGTCGTATGCTTAACCCCTCCTTTGCCGAGCGCCCTTCATAGTCCACTTTTCAATAACGCCATATTTGCGGGCCGCCCTTTACAGACCCAGCAGCAGCGCACGCTGCCGCGTCGAGCAATATGAGTAATTTCAACCAATGGGGATCGGTGTGACAAGGAAAGTAACAAAATTTCGTTATGTAAAGGAATGAGATAGGTATTAAAACCGTCGGACCTTAACCAATCGTAGTAAAAGTCCATCAACGGAATGCATCATGCGGCACAACTTCAGTCCGGTTCAGTCTGGGGTTTGAGGCAGCAGTGTTCAAGTTTTTTTGGTGAAAAGTGTTTTGTTTTCATCGCAAAAGGAAAGAAACGTAAGTAACTAGCATGTCTGTTTAATCCTGTAGGTTGTTTGCGTTGGATTTTGTACTAATATCGATGACCTAAACTTGCACGGCGAAAAATTTCCGCCTTGCTGGTTTCGACAAGACAACAATTGATGGCTTTTTGTTTCTATTTACGGATAAAACTATGTTATATTCATATCTAAGATTCATAAACTCGAAGTGAAAACAATAATTTTGTGCGTAGATCGTTTCTGAGAGCTGAAATCGTCAATCGAAAATCTTGAGTCATCATCTGGACACTATTGTCCGCAACGCCAATGTATGTTTTGAAACAAAATGGCGGTCGGTGGCCATGAGATAACTTAGTATGGATACGCCTGTACAGCTATTGATTCTTGAGATTTGGTTTTGATTAACTCTTGGTCTGCATTTTGTAAATGTTGCATGTTACTGTTTTTAATGGGTTAGTGTTAACGAAAGGGTATGCGCAAAAGACTTAGATATTTTTTTTTATCTTTTTTTTATTTTTTTGTTTTATCGAATCTTTAAGGGGGGGGTTGTTCAATGCGTTAATACAAACATATTTTGTCATATAAACTTTTTTCTTAGATGCGTATTTTCGACTTTATTGACACTTTACGGGGTTTCACAGGATTTAGATTATTTTTAATGTTTTTTATTTTTTTTTTTTATTTCATATATTTGCTTTTTTGTTGATGCATAGATCTTATTAAAGGTCGTAAATACTTAAGTTTTTGTTTCATACACTTTTCTCTGTAGTCAGTAATTTAGCCGTAATTTTTTTCGAAATCTCCCAACACTTTTTTATTTTTTCAGAAAGGTACAAAATTTTCGTCTAGTAAACCACATATTATTTTGCACTCAGCTGATAGGTGGCGTCATTATAAGCCACAATTGTCAAAATAACTTTTCTCTATTGTCAATTTTTGGCTAGAGTAGGTTATTGTAGCGAAATTTAAATTGGGTTTAGATTAGGTTGGGTTGGAACTTCTAAAAAGCAAAACTGGAGCGAGCGCAGCGCATTGGAGCGAGCATATGCAAATAAAAACAAAATGTATCTAAAAAATACCCCTTCTACCTTTTGATTCTAATTTTGGCCTCGTTAATAAAGTCGAAAATAAGCACTTTAGAGAAAAGTTTATTTAACAAAATAGGTTTGTTTCAATAATATGAATAATCTCCTATCAAAAAAGAACAAATACTCAACAAACAAAAAAACATCAAAAAAGTCTAAGTATATCTTTCCGCATACTCTTTCCTTCACACTGACCTTCTACATCTCAGGACTTTGATATTGTGTGTCTGTATGCTTACTTATATTTTCAATACACAAATATTAACCATTTAAGTTATTTGTTTGTCTTTTTGCGCCTGTTTGTGTGTCTGACTGTGCCTGTTTTTTAACGCTTTTTTAACACTTTTCCGCATTCTCTAGTGTATAAGATATGGTGAGGATAAGAGGAGGAGGAATAGGGAGGGGGAAAGGTGGAGGACGAGGAGGAGTAAGCTCCTCTAGGGAAATTGAGGTGGACGTCATTGTGGAGCCATGTCCCTTGGAGCCTCCGACGTCGGCTCGACGAGCCAGGACCCACAGCGGGAATACCGACAGCCGAGGGAGGGTCGCAGCGAAAGGCAGGGGCAGGGGCAGGGGCAGGGGCAGCGGCAGGGGCAGGGGCAGGGGTAGTATGCCAGAGGAGCAGCAGCGGTAATATGTTTTGTTTGTTTATTGCTTTAAATTGTATGTTTTACTTGTTTTGTTCTTTTAATTATTTTTGTATGTAAGTTTTGTTGTTTGTGTTATTGGAGACGAGTAAATTTACTTATATTCTATTCTTTTTTGTATACTTTTTTTTTTATAATTTTGTTCTTTCTTTCAGATTTTACTGCGGTAATATTGTCGGAGGCGGACTCCCAGAGGGAGAACCGTTGGAGTCCCTCTTGCACATTAAGCGCCAGCGGATCTGGGATCCCCTCCAATCCCTGATCACAATGCACGAGATGCCGCCTGCTTCCTCCGCTTTGTTGGCGCCATCACCAGTGATGTAAGAAACATTTTTTTAGCGTAGTCTATACTGTGTTTTTTTTAATTATTTTTTTAAGATATTCCAACAATATGTTCGTAAAAAGCTCTGTGTTTCAAAAAAAATCACATATATTTGAACATGTTATTTGTTATCTTACCATTGCTAATTTATTTTATTGATATTTTAATAAGTAATATTTTTTTACAAGTAAACATTTTTGTATGAAGCCTTGCTACTTGAAACTTCAAATAGGTACCTACCCTAAAATTTTGATTTTTCATGTACTGTAATGTAATGTTTCGTGTAATGAGAATTTAATTACAAACAACAAATGTTCTTTTGACACAATATAGTAAATAGCGTAGTAGCGTTTCTGAGATAATTCAGTTTAAATATGTAATTTAGTCATTTATCTAGTAGTTTTTATTTGTATTCTAATGCGGTTCGATACTTGTCAAATTTATATATTTATGTAATTTCTCATTACAATATACATTAAATTGTATTTTGTATATGACTATTGAACATAAAATAAAAAACACAAAAAATTAATTTGCAAAGGCAAGCTTATCTCTAAAAAGACATCTCTTCCATCAAACCCATGATGTAACCCCATAATTGTAAACTATTTTTTAAACATTGTCATATTTACCAAAGATCAGAATTTCAAAGTCGCATCCATACTTTTTTCGCCAGTGGTAATTCTGTTTGTATGAAGAAATTGATCATTTTCAACTCTTCAAAACTTCTTGTTTCTAGTATGCTAATTAGATAGTGTTCATTGAATTAGTTAGGTAATTTAATGTAGATTTGAATTAGTTAGTTAATTTAATGTAGTTTTTGAATTTATTGACCATTTTCAGCAAATATGTCAAGCCCATAATTTTACTATGTGACTAGAGAGGTGTTTAATATCGGGTCATACACACCAACGACAAATCATATCTGTATAGGGTTCTTGATTTAACTAGTTAAAGACCTAAACTCTCTAAATTAGCTTAGACAAGCCACTGTCATCACAAAGAGGGTCTAGAAATAAGCTGACAACATAACCTATTTTAGAACACTTTTTTTTTTTTGATAAAACAACTTTTGTTACATATTCTGATTACAATAGATTACAATATAAAATTATAATTAAAATTACATTAAATTACAATAAAAAATTACAAACAATAAAACTAATTCTAACAGTAAAATAAAATGTCAAATTTCACCAGAGTTTCGTCATATAAAATACAACACGGATAAAACAATTAGACAAACAGACCGCCCCAAGAATCTCCCGGTCCAAAGGTGCCCATCACGCTGGCGGCGTTCCCGCGCTGCACAGCGAGTGAGATTCTCTGGACCATGAAAGCCCCGGAGCGGTTGTCAAAACCTCGGTCCCTCAAGCGACGCCCAATGTCCCTGACAAAGGCCCTACCCTGCGAACCCCATACCCCAGTAGTCTCGACGGCCAAAGGAACGAACAGATAACTACCCATTAACTGCGCGTATTTAGTGCACTTCTGCCGTGCCGCAAACTCAGCAGCAGCACCCGGAGTTACCACAGTTGAGCCGATGTGGGATGGGGCAAACGTGCACACACAGGTCGCATCCCATAGAAGACAGCGACCCCTCTCCCACGGGACTAACGTCAAACCATCCGGACGCTTTCCGTCGCTGCGACACAAACCAGGAGGTTCAAGAACCGCCGGAATGTTAGCAGAGACGAGAGCCCTCCGGACGATGTCGTTAATAGAGTGATGGCGAGAGAGTCTGCCTGCACTCCGAACACAATGCAGCCCGTGACGCCCCAGCGAATCTACTGCGGCACCGCAAACACAGCGATGTGGTTCGCATATATCACAGCCTAAACGAAGCGCCACGGCCACACGCAGGGAGTTGTCATCTAAAAAGGTGCCCAACTGCGGAGATGGCAACGCATGTAGCCAGGCGCCTGACTCTGGTTGGGAAGCTGCACGGAGGCGAGCAAGTTCGGCACCTGTGCTTTGCTCCACCAAACCGTCAAGGGAAGCCTTGCAAATCTCCTCATCCCAGGCTCGCTGAACGCCTGGCTTTTCTGGCTCATCTCTCCCCGGGCAACGGACACGCCACAGCCGCAAGGCCTCGGCCGCAAACGGAATGTTTAAATTGTCACCATTAATGTTTAAAATGCGAGTGACAAGTTTAAACACCCCATGCGAAGATGCCAAGAAAGCGGGGAGCTCCGTGTCCTGTAGGCGACGAACGCCGAGACCACCGAACCTGATGGGTAGTGCAGCCTGAGACCACTGAGAGGGAGACAGTTTAACATTCAAAATACACTCCAGAATATGTCTCAATGAATCGTCGTATGAATCTGCCTCCCTTCTGGCTAGCCAAACCGGGGCCGTACGCAATGAGTAAGTCAACCTTGGCTGGGATAAACAATTCCGCGTAATTGTGAGGGCCACATGTGCGGAAAGCTCCTTCAAATGTGGCAAAGCCCCAACCAAGGCTTCCATCTTACCTCGCAAGACGGCCGGCACACCTTCCGCAAAGATAGGCGCCCCCAACAGGGTGAAATCTGTTTTGTCCAGGACCTTCGCCCCTGGGACTAAAGCCTCAAACTCCGCTTTTAAGTCCTGTTGCAAAATACCGGAGCAGGGATATAGCTCACATTTCTGCGGGTTCAGGTGAAGGCCCAAGTCCTCAAGACCGCGAATAAGGACGTCCAAGTCGGCAAGGACTACATCTGGAGGACCCCCGATTGTACCGTCATCCAGGTACCAAACGTTTAAGGGGGACCTCACGGACTTGACTACATCTTGTATCGCCAAACTGAATATCAACGGTCCCAAGGGATCACCCTGTTGCGCACCCACCTGCGACTCCACCAGGTTCTCCCCAAAATACAGATTACTCGGACCCGAGTAGCACTGATGCAAAAATGGATAGAGAGACGGAACAAATTGATTGACCTTATTTAAAATGACGTCACGTTCAACTGTATTGAACGCGTTTCGAAGGTCAACCTTTACAATAACGTTGTTATTGTTTCCCGGGTCGAACGAAAACGACCGGGTGGCGTGAATTGCGGCCTCGCAACCCAAGGGTGCTCCAAATCCCAACTGCTGCGGCTGAAGTAAAGACGATGCATCAGACCTAACAGCTTTGCAACCGAGTTTGGCCACCAGACGTCTTAGCACGCTCCCGACTGCAATAGGCCGAATACCTCCGTCCTTCTTACTCAAGGCACAGAGGGAAGCGCCGTAAAGGAAGGGGCATACTTCTCTGTTGACCATTCCCCTGAGCATAAAGTTGGTCAGATGGACCAGTGAACGTAGGAGAGTTGCACCGCCATCCCCAGCGCCAGCAGCAGTTAACTCCTTTAGAATCGCGGGACGGATCCCATCAAGGCCAGCTGCGGACCCGTTATTGAATGACTTGATTGCCTCCAAAACGTCAGCCGCTTCAACCGCCAAAAACTCACTCGAGAGGCACGGGTCCGGAGGGAAATGAAGGGCACGGGATGGTGAGGGGTGTTTGAGTCGTAACGACTCTAGGGTCTCCTCATTGTCCTCTGCCACAGAGCAGTCTGACAAGAGGATCCGCACAGCACCATCCAGGTCACCATCGTGAACCTTGGACTCAACGTGCTTGTAAAAAGCACGCCGTCGAAAATTACTATTTCTAGTCGGACGGACATCCGAAGACAGATGGCCGATCAAAGTACCAGCGGTAATATTGTCCTTCACCTTAGAGGTAAGGGACCGGGTTCTGTCTTCGGAAGATGGGACTCTGAGACAAGTGTACGAAAATGTAAGCAGATCGAACCAATCTGTAGTCTCATTAGTCTGTACGCACCTCTCGATGAGCTCCGACAGCTTCCCTGCCGCCAAGCATCTCGCCCCCTTCGGGACATGCTTAAGAACCCTAACACCCTTTCTCAAGGAAGACAAATCATTGAGCGACGGCGATTGGGTATTAACGTCCCCACCAACCGGCCCACCACCACCCTGAGACGGTTGAGGCTGGACATCTCTGTGTACACGGCTAATGTGAACATTTAAACCACGCGGAATAACAAATTCCCTTGAGGAACCGGGGGGGCAATGAGGACATACTGCCCTCGAAACATCCATAGTACCAAAAATTATCACATGTCATTTTTAATAACAAATATAAAGCATTAAAATATAAACATCATGCTGTCAAGCAAGTCATTGCGATATTATAAAGTCAAGTTATCATAAAATGTCAAGTTATAAAAAAAAAAAAAAATGTACTCTAACAACAAAAATAAAAAACTAAACATAAAAAACAAAGAAAAAGTTAATTTACAATTCTTCCCAAAAACAAAAAATGACGGCTTCCGTTGAGGATTGAACCCTACGACGACGACGACGGTCTGACGACGACCGCGGTTCTTAACCACTGGGCCACGGAGTGGTGTAGTAGGGTGGGTGAATATTCGCTACCAATGGACCCGTCGTTTGCCGATACTTGGCGAAGGTAGAAGACTAGTCAGTGACAATTTTGTTGACTGCCCACATTCTCGAAATCACTAGCCCACTTTTCACTAAAATCACTGAAAACTCTTGATTTACAGCAGATAACACTTGTTGATGTAATTTTCTTATAAGCGGCAACGTTTATCAGCAACTCAAGCTAAAACTCCGAACGTTTTGTTTGAAAATGACGCGTTGAAATATTTTTTTCTGTGGAGCCGCTTGCAACGCGTCAACACTGATCACGGTCCACGCGTTGAGTTGTGAACACTTTTTTGATAATGTTATTTTAAGGTCATGGCTTTAAATAAATTTTTGTCTTAATTTTTCCACAGGACCATGTCATGTATATATGTAACTGTGTAAATAAGATAATGTTGTAAATAAAACCAAAAATTCAAGCTCTTCCTGTGTTTAATTTTGAAAATTCAATAGTTTTTGACAAAAATGAGAAGAAAAAATCCCTATTTTCAGAATACTTTCTTTGCTCACACCTAGACTGCTTGACCAAACCCAGCTTATGTTACATTATTAGAAAGTATGTTTAATGCAGTTTCCAAATATATACAGGTTGTTTCTATTAAATAAGTAGTTTACGCCTCTTCGAGGATAGAAGCAAGCGCGGGGCGCGCGGCCCACCACCTGTGGTGCGCACGATTTGCGCCGCGGCAAGTGACCCTAGATGCGGTTGCGAGGCGTGTGGCAAGGGAAGGGTTAACATATAATTATTGATACTCCTTTTTATGTAAGCTTTTCATACATTACATAGGTGTATTAAATTTATATTTTCTTGCAGTAATTTGGTTGAATTGCCTATACGACGACGCCCCCATCTTAATCATACGACCAATTGGGGCTCTATGTGTTTTTTTTAATTCACACAGAGACATAGTCTTGGGCTATAATAAGTCCACTTAGCCATCTGTACCCTAAGAATGTGGCAGAGAGTTGCCCAGCAATGTAACTAGATGGGTGAAGGTGCATTCAAAGATAGGAAAGGATGGTCATCGGTTATTTATCTAACTAATAATATAGACTCGAATGTTTGTGGTTGAGAGGATGGATGTTTGTTACTTCATAGATTATGATAGAATCAATTGAAATAGGCTATCTTCTCTGATGGGCGTATATCCGAAGCACTGGCACAGTTTATGGAGTGTCCTTTGTCTGTGCGAGATTCAGTATGTACTCATTAGTTTTGTTGATCATATTTGATTTATTTTATCTAGTGTTTCACTTGTAATAAAAGTGCATTATTTTTAACTACTTACTTTATTTGAGTTTGGAGTTTAAAATCAAAATAATTACATACACAAGTATACTCAATAGTTAAGTCAAAGTTAGATTTTTTATTCAAAATTACATGTATGATGATGTCTTTAAAAAGTCACAAAAAAATCAGTGCTACAGTATAATATTATAGTATCTGTGGTGCTTCTAAATTATGACTGTCTAAATATGTATGTATAGATATTTACATACATGCATATTTATCTTATTACATTAAATCTTTATAAAACAAAAACATTGTAACTTAAAAAAAACAAAAACTAAACAACACAAAAAAACACAATTTTAACATAAAACTTAATTGAAGACTGTTTGATGCTTGCAATAACTGTGTAATTAAATACATTTCTAGTTCAGTCATCATAGTTTTCCTCAAAGTATAACCAGAGTCACCTGCAAGTAAAAATATTATATTAGACACAATTGTAATTAAAACTATTATACTTTATTAATCATCATAGCCTATAACAGCTCACTGCTTGGCTTTCTGACTGAGTGCGCCACAGACCCCCTCTTTAAAACTTACTTTATTAAATAGATAAAATATTTATGTGAATAGTGAATGTTTTATTATTAATTTTGTTGCTATGTTAAGTTAGCTAAACATCATCATCAATCGGCACACATTCTTTGCCACTCCCTCTACTCCGGTCCTGAGCCTCCCGCATCCACGGCCTTACAGTTATACATACTCTAGTTCTTAGTGTTAGTTGACAACACAAATAAGAATGCTACTTGTCTGCATCTCGTAACCTACTGCTAGTACTAGTGCGGGAGGTAGGGGCATTCTTATTAGGTTTGTATGATTGTAAGAAATGGCATTTTTTTACTTTATAAACTATGTATTATTATAATAATTCAGAAATAAGTAGCATACTTATTTGTAAATTTCTGTTTGTTTACTAAATAAAATAATTCTGATTAATATGGATTCCAGTTTTATTTTGGATAGTCGGTTTACTGTAGGTAGGTATCCCATCAAAATAATCCATTCTTAGAAATACATTGAGAACAGCTTACCTAAAAGCCTTTATTATTACTGAGGCCTTTGAAATAGTCTTGAAGTGGATGGACTGATCATCTAAATGAATCATGTGTGGATCCACCATAACTGGCATCAACATACAACTAAATAAACATTAACATTTATGTACAGGCACTTACATTGCTTGGCCCCACACTGTTGTGTTGTGGGAACCAGCAACAGCGACATTACACACACATAAACATCCAAGACCTTTTTCCAATTTTTTATTAATTTATCCCCAGCCGGGGATCGAACCCGGGACCTCTCGCATGGTAGGCAGAGTCATAATAACCGCAGTGCCACAGAGGTCATAATAATTATCATTGATTAATCTTACCAATTGAACATTTAGAGAATTATAGCCCTTCCGACAGATATACCTCTCCTTTCCTTTTGGGTTTACAATAGCTATCTGTGTCCCATCAATGTAGCCAATAACATCACTCCAAATTTTTCATTACACCTAAAATTAAAAAAGTGTTAATTATAAATAACCTTTTCAAATTAGCGACTGTTTAGAACCGGTGTCTGACAGCTACATAATTAAAGCTATGGTATCAATTAAAAAATTCACCTTATTCTATTCATAGGTACAACATTCTTCTACAGTTTGTGTGCATTCTTTATAGGTATTTCCCATTTCTAATGAGTTCATTGCTGCAGTGACCTATGCTCAGTACTGCTGATATGGTTTGTTACGCAATAAAGCCACGGATCTTACCTGTTGGCATTTGATATGTTCCATAGTCATAAAATGATAAAGCTGCAAGACCCTGCAACAGAAAAGAGTAGGTATTTAGATGTACACTGTCTAGATCTCTTGACTAGAAATTACCTAAGTCTCTTGACAATAAAACTAATGTATTTCCATACTCTTACTTTTGTTTCTATGGTGGAATCCGACAATTTACTTGGCTGTGGTTTACCACTCGTCGCCAGTTCCTTGCACAAACTTTGAGCCAAGTCGGGAGTAAGCCGATAGTTCGACGAATTTGTCGTCAGTTAAATGAAAGGGATCATACATTTCCCTGGTAAGGCGGTGGCGATTTCTTTTTGAAATTGTCATTCAAGTTATTGTCCGTTTCAAAAATTTCAAACAATACCTGTTTACTCACTTGCCATTATTATAAAGAAAATAACTAAAAAGCACTTGAACAATCGCAAAGCGTTTACTAAACTATCAACAACAAGACAACAATTCACATAAAGTTAATCTCAGAGCAACTTTTTAAACATTGCTTACTTTGACAGTTAAGCGTTTCAGTAATCGCCGAGCGCTTGTCAAATGGCACGTCATGGTACGATTTTAGGAGGAAAAAAAAGGTGAACTGCATGAAAACGCTGGACGTAATAAGGGCTTAAACTGCCTTGCTTTTTAGAGGTCATGGTACGAATTAGCAATGCAGTTCAGTTTAAGGCCTTAAATCGCCGTGATCTTCTGTGATCTGTCGAAAGCATTCGATGTTGCAGATCACAATGTCCTGCACATGAAGCTCCAGCACTACGGGCTTGCCGGACCGGCCTTGGCGTTGATCACGAGTTTCATGCGCGAAAGAACGCAGTTTGTAGTCGGAGCAGCGGGGACTGTAAAGTCGGACGGTCTCTCGACAGATATGGGAGTACCACAGGGATCGTCACTGTCGAACATCGTGTTTTCCCTGCTTCTTAATGACTTGCCCAGCGCGGTTGTCGGAGGTGAAATATTTTTATTTGCCGATGATGTAGCCGCGGTAGTGACTGCACCGACAATAGCAATGCTGGAAATAGAACTTAACTTAGTGGCCAGCCGGATGTGCCGCTGGTTTCGCCAAAATGGGTTATTATGGAATACGACCAAAACGCAATTTATTAAATTTGATCTTTCCGGGCATCAAAGACCTAACTTGGCTGTCGAAGTGGACGGCGTTCAAATTGAGCAAGTCCACAATGCACCATTTCTGGGTTTTCAGGTAGACCAAGCGCTAACGTGGGACGTACACATAGACAAACTGTGTAGCAAACTAGCTAGTGCTTGCTTCGCGCTAAGTCGGCTGTCATCTACACTACCAGCAGAGTCGATGCGCACGTGCTACTACGCGACGGTGCACTCGCTGCTGCAGTACGGCGTGGAGCTGTGGGGGTGCGCGGCGCAGTGGCACCGCGTGTTCGTGTTACAGAAACGCGCCGTGCGTCTGCTGGCGAGAGTACCCACTGACGAATCTGCGAGACCGCACTTCAAACATCTACGAATTCTCACACTACCTAGCCTTCTGATTTTCCAAGTGGCCATTTATGTGCGTGAGAATATAGACCAATTCAAACGACTTGGAGAATGGCATAAATATGAGACACGCAACTCCAACAAGCTGGCTACAATTAAGCACAAGCTTGCTAAAACAAGCAACACGATTCATGTTATGGGTCCGGTAGTCTACAACAAGTTACCTGAAGCTATCACTAGTGCACCGAGTATGCCCATCTTTAAACTGAGGTTGAAAGGATGGCTTACCGAGAAGACCCTCTACAGCTACGATGAATTTCTAAAACTAAATGACTAATTATCAGAACGATGACACCGTTACTATAATGAGTGTTTGACATACCTATATTCCATAAATGTGACATTATTTAAAGCGTAATTTATTAATTTAATTTAATATATTTTCATTATAATTTAATATATTTCCAATGACATGGTAATTTACAATGTATTCAATTTAAATTAATCAATTTTATGACATAATAATTAAGATATTGTAATAATTTTATGAATCCTGTGTAATACTACACACTATGAGTTCATGTATAATTTATTTTCCCTTGCACGACTTATAATGAATATTATTAATAAATGATGTCTATGTCTAAACTGAATAGATTTAAGAGGTCATAGTAGGCCTCCAGGTATGCAGAACCAGTCCTTCTGTCCAGTCAGTTCTGGAGTATCTGTGTATGTCAAGGAAGCGCTAGAGATATGCGTACTTCAGGAGTTCCTTTTTAAAATTATTTGGTATTTGTGTCTCTTGTACCTATTTGTTGTGTAATAGTATGGAGTCGGACAACAATAATAAACCTCGGAGGCGTAGGATTATTGAGCCTCAGGCAGGTGAGTACCTACATAATCCGATATTTGTAGTTCCCATTGTCTCATAAAACTAATTCTATGTCAGATTTGGTAAAGTCGCCAAACGATCTTTTGGCGCGCGGTGACAGGTGTAACTAACGCTTGATGATGGTGACCAGTGATCGGAAAGGGTGAGCTAATACATACAATACCTATAAATTATGATAATAATAAAAAAAACCCTGATATATGAACAGTAAAATCGTTTACCGATAACTGAACACATACTCTGGGGTTGTTGTTTAGTCCGTATACTACACGAGCTGATGCCCGCTCAATGTGTAGGGACCCGGACATAGCAGGGAGGTCTGACTCCTGGGCATGCGTAATTCCATTTTTTCCCCTCACCACAAAAAAAAACCTAAAATCAGTTGATCTGAGATCATCCCCCTTTTAAGATTTCCAAAAATAAAATTTCGTAAAAATGTTTGCCAAACCTGCCAAGGTCACGGGCTGACCCCGCCTTCTACCACGATATGCACATTACGGCGTATTTGCGATAATTGTCATAGTCTTTCATCGTATCGCTCACAAAAATTATGTACATTGGTAGACAGGGTTCAATGTATTTTTATCCACAGATATCTGGAACACACTATATAGAGCTTATGATGCTATATGACTCACGGGCGGCTCGTCTCCCCATCGCGACTTCTTCTTGCGCTTGCGTCGCTCGCGCTTGGTCTCCTGGTCGTCGTCGCTCTGAGAGCTGTGGCGCTCGCGTTTGTACTTGTCCTCGTCGTTGTATTGGGACTGCTGCCATGGGTGGTTGTAGCTGTAAATGAAATGTTATTTATTTTTGCTTCGTAAAAGATAGTTGGTTAGGTACATTTGTGATAGATTATGTTAGGAAAGTAAGGTAAAGTTTATTCCTTTTGTTAACCTTTGATCTCTGAAACTCTGGCGGCAGCATCCTTTCAACTCTCGAGTGATATTATTATGAAACTCGCCTTCGGCTCGTTTCATAAACCCACTCTCGAGTATTAATGCCCTCCATTATGTAGCAGTCACATAAACTACTATAATATGGATTACCCACTCTTTCCTGTTGTTTTTGTGTCCTTAATAATTAAATTGTACCCACGCTGAACTCCCATCTCCTATCTGTGACTCATAATTATGGTACCCACGATAAATACTTGTAGCGTTTAAGGTTTTTATTTCTTTATTAATGTTCTTTTGGAAACCTGCTTATTTTTATTTTTTAAATAAATATTTCTATTCTATTCTATTCTATGGATGGTGGGGGCCATATTGCCCCCAC
Source organism: Argyresthia goedartella (assembly GCA_949825045.1). NCBI lineage: Eukaryota > Metazoa > Arthropoda > Insecta > Lepidoptera > Argyresthiidae > Argyresthia > Argyresthia goedartella. The sequence goes on from OX463823.1 coordinate 17,600,750, forward strand.
CATCTATATTGGGGAATTGTGAATTTTGTGGTTTTTCAGTTATTGATTATTCCGTGGTTATTGAGCGAGCGAGCGAAGTGACAGCGTCTCCGTTCCAATATTGAGCAAAAATGCTTTCGTATGTCCGGACGTGTAACCGAATGTCCTCTTCAGGCCGCGTTTCTCAACTGATTCTCCTGAATTCTTGTGAGCAGGTTCAATAATTAAATAGCTTTTTTTTGACGAATCAGATTTTTGAAAATTTTCAAAATGGCGATGTGGGGCTTTTAAAATTTCAAAAAACCGCTACATTCCAAACGACTTGACGGATTTTAACAAAATGAGGTGTTGTTGGATTTGTAGAGACTAAGAGAGTAACAGGCTATATAATTTTAATGAAAAGTCAATAGGTTGGGTTTAAGACTGCAAAATGTAGTTTACAAAGTTATTGGTGCGAAAACCGGTCAAGTGCGGGTCGGACTTGCATACGAAGGGTTCCGCAACATCGTACATAAATTTAAAATCGAGCAAGGATAAAAAAACACTTGATTTTGGTGTGGTTAAATTTAAACACACATGGTTCACTTTGCTACTTTCATACTTCATGTATGTAACCAGGAGCATTCATAAGTTTACCAAAACCTTACTCAAATCATTTATTGCAAATAGGCAAAAATAATGCATTTACAACTCAAACACTTACTTTAGCCGCATATACATGGAGAAAAAAATTACCATACAATTAAAAAAGAAAGTGTCACTCGCGAGGTCTACACCTCACAGAGCCACTAGTTTAACTTATCCACAGTAAAAGGCAAGCATAGAATAATGAGGAACATTGTAACATCCTAAAACTTATTTATAAATCAATTATGTAAGCTTAATTGATTAATAAATAAGTCTAGGGATTTTTACATGATGCTTGAAAACCAAAATACATACCATCTTCTCCCATAACAAAAATAATTATCACCCAGAAACAGGAACACGGTTCTAATATTTCCCAACAACATTGCCTAAAAATATATAATGGACGCAAATGCAATAACTGCATACTAACCTATCTCTCGAAGTTTCCTCCTTCATAGGATATTTGATATCATTGCTGTCATCATCCTCCAGACTGAATTCCGGTTCATATTTGTCCTCCGGCTTAACTTCCGGCTTCTTCACAGGCGAGTCACTCCTCATCCGATCCACAAGGTTCCGGAACGTTTTGTATTCATTTGAATTGGTGTTATGAAGGAACCTGAAAGATTAACTCAAACTTAGATATTTGTGCTGCATTGTTATTTGTGGATAGTATAGGATGCATGTTTTGCTCTGATTTTGACCAAGACCTGGGAAGTACTGCTGTGCAATAAATAACATTTTTTTAAATCAGTGGGTAATTCCTCATTATTCTCCCCGTGATTTATCTTAAGATTCTAAGATTTTTAGGTTCAAAATCTATTCATAATGTAACTTTGATCTTCGTCATCTTCAGCTTCTGATTCATTAATATTTGAATGGGACAGAATTTTCATTATAAATTCATAAGATATCATATCTTTATCATTATCACACAGCAGCACAAAGTCTTCCTCTACCAACCGACAGTCAAACAAGTTGATAAAATATAAAAAAGTGATACAGCAGTGTGAGTCTTCCGCCGTTATCTAGAGTGGCATTACCACATATTTGGGTCTTGTGAGTGTACAGTTTTCAGGGCATTTTCCCAATCGTCGCCGTTGCGGGCAACCTCGGCGGCCGCTCGATGGACGCTCGGCGGAACATCTGTTGAAAGAACTGCACACAACCGATGAGCATTGTGTCCCAAGCACGCAGCGGTTGCAATCTAGACGTTTCTTTTAGGATGATTGGGCGTTGTTGAAGGACAGCCACTATTTTATGTAGTCTGGGTTGTCCCACTGCTAGGCAAAGGCCTCCACTATCTCAGACCAATCTTCCCTGTCCTGTTACCACTCTTCACAGCCATTAAGAGCTTTTAAACTGTCTACAATAACTGCATGTGCATGATAAATCAGCGACAGAGGTATGCGTCAATCTCCATTCCCTTTCCAAACAAACAAGGACAAACATTGATGCATATCCTTATTTATCCAGGTCCCCGCCCATTGATATTTACTATACTCATATTATACTAGCAGGTCCAACCAAGAGTCATTGAAAACCGATGGAGGATTAAAAACCGATCTTGATAATGGCGTTTGTAGATGGCATGCTAAATACCATGGTACAATCTCCACGAAAAATTGCTGGGTCAGGCTGTATACTATTTTAGAATACATGCTGCTTTAGCTACCTCTTGTAAACCAATGTAAACATTTTTTAGACATGGTAAAATTCAAGGTTCCACACACAGACTGGTTTATCAATGATGCGAAAAAGCAGCCAATCCTTACACCAAGGCCAAACCATCCAAATTCATCAATTCTTTTACTGGCGTTTTGCGAAGCAGTATCTCCAGAAAATCTTTCATTATGCCCAAACAACAGCCTGGCATAATAAAGTGTAAGTAAAATGTTAAGTAATGCCATACCTAGACTGTTCGGGAGCGGTATATCTCTGAGTTCCACATCCTGAAGCATCTGGGTGGGCATGGGTGGAGGGGGGATGTTCGGACGCTTCATGGAGTCAGACATTCCCTCCATTTTATTATCCTGCATGTGCGGCATGGAATTCTGGGCCACTGAATTCGGAAGCATTGAGTTGGGAGTCATGAATGGTGGCATGGGGGGACCATTTCCATTACCAAAGTTTGGTGGGCGATTCTGATTGTTCATCCCAAACTGAGGTGGTTGCCCCATGAAAGGCGGCATATTACCATTCATAGAGTTCGGAGGCATTATGGGACCACCTCTGGTTCCCATCATCGGGCCATTAGAAAAGGGTGGTCCAAAAAAGGGGGGCATTGGACCATTTGGGCCGTTTGGCCCCATGAAGGGTGGCATTTGGAAGTTTGGGGGGCCATTCATATAAGGGGGCATGGGGCCAGGGGGCAGTGGTGGCATATTGCCTGGTGCCATCATCGAACCCATGTTGGACCCCATATTCTGACTGGGTCCATGACCATGCTCCATTTTGTAATTGGGAGGACCTGGAGGTCTGTTCCACTGGTTGCCTCTATCAGAGTCGCCCGGTGGTTGTTCATTTGGAGGCATGACAGGGATTTGCATGAGTGAGGGTATATTTTTGTTGTCATGATTGATGTTCACTTCTTGTCCATGGTCTACGGGACTGTGATGACGGTTTTGGTTTCGTTCATTCCATCTGTGGTTCCTGTCTCTGTCCCTGCAAAAAATGTAATATTATAATCTGGAATGGGTACTAAGTCATTCAATGATTAACTCAATCCTTTAATGTACATTATTAAATCATAGATCTCGTATCATACAATACCTATTACGCCTGTCTCCTGACTGTCTTCTGTCATTTCTGTTTTGTCCAGAATGCTCTTCCTCTCTCCTGTTGTTCCATTTCTCATCATCATTATTCCGGTATTTCTCGGATCCGGGAGCCCAATTAGCTTCATTTCCAACCTCTATGGTATCTTCATTGGCTACTGGGTCCGGTCCTCTTTCCAATAACTCTTTCTCTTCATTCTCTTTCTTTTGTTTATCTAGCAATGTTTTGAATTGGTTCATAAAGCTTCCATCATTGTTAAAAATATTTTTGGAGTCCTCTTTTTGAGATCCAAAGCTGAAATTTCGAGGTGCGAAAAGGTTTTTATTTATTAATTAGATGTGTTTGCTAGAAAGTCTGGTCTCTTTTTACTGTTCAGAGAAGTGTGTATGTAGAAATAACCTAACCTAACCTAACCTACAGGTTTCACACTAAAGTAGTGTTATTTATTATACTTTTTCCGTTCCGTTTCGGTGTTTCGCCAATCGCTGTTACACGTCCTGGGATGCCTAGATAATCATCTTATTTACCTACTAAGTTACTTTTTCCTACTATTTCTTTACTTTTATTTTGCTAATAATTAATGTGTAAACTATGAATAGCAATCAGAACTTACTTAGCCAATTTAGCTTGGGCAGCGAGGGCTGCGGCCTGTTTTTGAGCCTCAAGCTTCGCTTGAATCTCCATTTTCTTTTTCTCTATAATTTGCTCCTGCTTCGACATTTGGGCCCATCTTGTGCTGAGGGCTGTCTTGCCCACCTTATCCTTGAATGGAATCATGACCAAATGGTGGTAACTGGACTTGGACTGGACCTTTCACAATTCTTCTGATTTTTCAACAAAAACGCAAGGAGTATAATTTACTACAAAAACACACCACACAAATCACACACAACCTCAATTTTTCTTAGTTTTTTTTTTGTGCAGTCTGTTCCGTTTGGTTCACTTTGATTCTCACCTTGTATATTATCTGTGTTTCTCACTTATAAGTTCTGACGTGGTCCGTTTGGCTATTCGTGAATGTGAGTGAAGAAAAACTTCTACTCTGTCTTATCTATTAATGAAACTTGAACGCAGTGTGGTAAATTCAAATAACTATGCTTGTAATAAAGTGTATTTTTAGGGTACCGTACCCCAAGGGCAAAAACGGGACCCTATTACTAAGGCTCCGCTGTCTATCTGTCTGTCCATCTGTCACCAGGATGTATCTCATGAACGTGATCTTTGAAATTTGTATTTCTGTTGCCGCTATAACAACAAATACTAAAAAACAGAATAAAATAAATATTTAAGGCGGCTCCCATACAACAATTCTGTCAATACCACATAAAACTTATGAATGCACCTGGTTACTCACATGGAGTTGAAAGTAGCTGCACCAATAACTTTGTAAACAACATTTTGCTATGTAAAATCCAAACAAGTCACTCCACACCATCCCTACCCAGCGTTGCCAGAATGTTACTTTTGAAACATTTTGCGTTACTTTTGACCCTATGTTATTTCCATGCTACAAGACTCAAAATGTTACTTTATGTTACTTTTCAAGTAGGTTCCCATCGACGTTTATATAAGTTTTGAACCCACTAAACCCCCTCTTATAAGAGGGGGTTTAGTGGATTCAAAACTTTTTATTTATTACAAAAGGAGCGCAACAATAATAAATGTTGAATTCAAATATCCGCAACGCAACACATTAAAAGTTATTTGGTTATACATCAGTAAAATCCCAATTTTTTTCCCTTATCGTGAAATTTGCTGTTAATACTGGCCAGGTTGCCAGTCTCAACAGCAACTGCCGCAATACGATTTTCAACTTTAAAAAGGGTTGAAGATTAAGTCCTGCCTGCGCAACCAAACCGTACAAGAGCGCCTCACTGGTCTAGTACTAAAATATTAATAAAGGGGTCAGTCGCCTCGGGGGAAGTCAGTCGCCAAGCTGGTCCAGGTTAGCAACCCGTTCAGATGCACCGTAACTGGTGATCGCTGCGACGTCAGTCAGGTCAGGTCAGGTTGAAAGTTATCCTCATCAATAAACGCCCAAGAAATAGTCAAATAATTTAAAGAATAAAACGCGTTAATGTATAATTAATTGCCTATATAAAAATAAACTTTGTCTTTAAATTTGTGTTATTGTTACTTATCGAAAAATTCGAAAATCGAACTCAACCGATTGGGGAACCCCCCGTTTTTTTTTAAGTCGGGTAAAAAAAGCTGTTAATTAAAACCATAAAATGTTAATTTTTGAGCCTCATTTTATTTTTGGCTATCAAGCACTAGCAACACTGTCCCTAACATTGTACGGTGGTACGGAACCATTCGTGCGCGGGTGAGACTCGCACTTGACCGTTTTTATTTTAGTTAGCTTCTCAGATAAATGAAACTGCATAAATAATTGCGTACTCCCGCGTTAGAGTGTACACCTCAGATCAACGAAACTCTTTACTCTGTGGTAAGCTTACACCACAGAGTAAGCAGAGTTTCGTTCATCTAAGCCTTAGATGAACGAAACTCTGCTTAGATTCTAAGGTGGGGCCTAAAGGTGTCCCACCCACTGCTGGGCAAAGGCCTCACCTAAAATAGTAGTGATTTTATTCGATTTCGCCTCACTGGGTCAAGCCTACAAATCTCTAGGTAAAGCTTCATTGTTTTTTTTTTTTTTTTTTTTGTTGGAGGGGAAAAAAATGGAATTACCCATGCCCAGGAGTCAGACCTCCCTGCTATGTCCGGGTCCCCACATATTGAGCGGGCATCAGCTCGTGTGGTATACGGACTAAAAACAACCCCTTTGTGTTTACAGTTGTCTTATTAAGAATTAACTGTGAGCCATGGGTTTAATTAACTGTGAGCCATGGGGAAAAGCTTCATTGATCCACCCTGGCAGGAATTTATCCAGGTCCTCCCTCCACCTCCTTCTTGGCCTTCCGCTAAGCCGGTGTACGTCTGTAGGCATCCAATAGCTAGGCATATACGGACTGATGTACCGACAGTCATGCCTGGAGGGTTGCCACCTTTTTTTTTGAGGAAATACTTTTAGGAATTTTTGGAAAAGAGTACACATCATTTACGATCATTTTTTGTATTAGTATTACTACTAGCCTTAGCAACGATTTGTTTACAATTTTTGAAATAATTATATGATTCTAAGCGCTCTAAATCTAAATTAAAATAAATACTAAATTATAATAAATAAGAACGAACTGCTGTTCTTAACTAAATTAATAAAAGGTCTATTCCTTTCTTCCCTCCATTTGATATTCATTACGAAAAACACTCTTTCCGTAAATGCAGAAGTCGCTGGAATGGATAGAAGAAAGGAAATTATTTTCAAAATATTTGTTAAATTTTCATCTGCGAAAATTGTTTGCCACTTCGCATCTGTGCTTTTACCTTGAAAGCCTTGATCATTACATATTTTGCTAATAATCCCATTAACTTTTATTATCTCTGAATACAAATTGTTCACATTGATGTTTAATCTATTAACTAAACTTAAATAAGCTAATATACACTCAACTTTCTTAAAATCATTTTCTTTCTTTAAATTCAGAAATTGGCATTGGTTGAGCCATGTTGAGCCAAGTATTTGGATCATTATTAAACCATTTGTTTAAACATGACAAGCTTTTTTCTAAAAATAACAGCAGGTTCTTTTTAATTGCTGTCAAAAGAAAATATAGTATTTTTCGTACTATATTACCTTTATATTTTATAAAGTACAGATAGCCAAAATATAGTACGATACTATATAATAAAGTATGGGTGGCAACCCTAAGCCTGGCGGGCAAAACTGTCAAAAAAGCTAGCAATATACGCACGGATTTACCAGACAGATTTCGTCCCGCCCGCCGCCGCTGGAACTATTGTTGAAAGACATCAAAACCTATAATCCGCTTTATAAATACATAAAAAATACAGTGCAAAAAATATAATAATAATGAGAGGATAAAAATACATAATTAAAACACTTAAAATTAAAGACGTGGCCCAATGGTCTTTGCAAACAGGCCATAAAATACAAAAAAAAAACAGACAGATCTATTTGTTTTGAGCCTGAGATAAACGAAACTCCTCGCTTAAATAGATGTACAGTGCCACAAAGCTTTCTGATCAGGTGTCAGCGTCGCTGTGGTCGAATTTAGTGCTGCCGCGCTACATAGAATTTCCACGGTTGTAGGGTAAAAATGCCATAATTAAAAATAAGTGCGTAAATAATAATAATTGCGAATTTTTCATGTTCACTCTTATATTTATATATATGATTGTCTCAATGATTATAATTATTGATGATCATAATAATATAATTATAATCCTGTAATTATATTATAGGATTATGATTATATTTTAATGCAATAATTATGATCATGTAGACGATCATCTGCGAAATCATAGGTCACTTCGTCTGAATCACTGCTTTCACTTCCACTATCACTTTCTAAATTTACGATAAATGGTTTATCTAAATAAACGTCTTTTTTTAGGCACTAATTTTCGATGTTCTTTACATGGGCACAGTATTTTTGCCATTCTGCTGCTGATATTTTGTTAAATGCTTCTGCGATTAACTGCGGCATTTCAGCCTTTGACTTTCCAATGTTATGTTCTGCAACATGACGTTTCATTGAACTCCAGATCATTTCGATAGGGGGGCAATCTAAGCACAGTGTGTCCATTGTCTCTTAGTAAATTATCAATTTCATATTGTTTTGCTGGTCTGTGCCTTTTTATTAATTCATACAGCTGGGGTTTAGTGAAACATTCATTGAACTCCACATTAATTTCAGTAAGCCAATTCTGCATATCTGCTTTTTTGTATTTGAATTAGGGCATTTGTTAATACAAATACTGTGGTAAGGAGCGTTATCCATTACAATTAAAGTGTTTGTATGTAAATTAGGCAGCAATTTTTCTGTTACCCATTTTTTGAAATTGCTATTATTCATTTCGTCATGGTAATTGCCACTTTTAGTGTTCGATTCAAAAACAAGTAATGCATTCTCAACAAACCCTGTTTCTCCCCCCGCATGAACTATAATCCATCTATTTCCTTTTGATACAGGATTCAAAACACCGTCAACATCATTACTTTGCCAACAGCGACCAGCCGTGTGTGACGAGTGTATAAAAGTCTCATCCAAAAATATTACAGGCTTTTTTTCACCGCATTCGTTTTGCTTTATTTTATGCAGATAAGATGCCCGTAAAGCAGATATATCATTGCGCTCAATGAGGACTTTTCTATTGGATTGCGTTTTCTTGTATCGAATGTATCGTATTGTATCGAAATGTATCAAAATTTTGGTTGCCTAATGTACGACAGGTTGAAAGCAGTGTTAGAATAGGATCTGAAAGATTGGACCTCGTTGAAGACACAATCTTTCTCGGAATCACTATAGATTCGAAACTTTGATGGGGTCCTCACATAACTAATCTCGCACGAAGACTTAGCTCAGCCGCTTTTGTGGTCAGACAAATCAGATATCTTACAAATGTTGAAACAGCCAGATTGGTTTACTTTAGTTATTTTCACAGTATTATGTCTTATGGAATATTGCTCTGGGGGAGAGCAGCAGATATAAATACGATATTTTTCTTACAAAAAAGGGCGATCAGGGCGATATATCAATTAGATGCTAGAGAATCATTAAGAGAAAAATTCAAAGAAATTAAAATACTTACGGTTACCTGTCAATATATATACGAGAATATCATGCATGTAAGAAAAAACATAGCTTTATTTAAAATTGTAGGTGATAGCCATACAATTAACACTAGAAATAAAAATAGGTTAGCACTACCATTATTTAGACTAAGTAAAGTAGGCACATCATTCATGGGGCACTGTATTCGCTTCTACAATAAAATACCACAGGAATCATTGATCCTTCCTGAAAAGAGGTTCAAAAACTATGTTAAAAATGAGCTGATAAGAAAGTCCTATAATAGTATTAAGGAATACTTAGATGACAAAACTGCATGGTCCATACCATCTCAGCGCACAGAAATTCGACGAGGGGCGATGGATCAAGTCTATCACTAGCCAGCGAATTTCCTTAGACCGAAACTAGTACCTCTTGTAAAGTCACTTCTTAAAAAAAAGGTATGGGGGAGTTTGTTGCCGTTTCTTCTTAACCCCAAGGCCTCTTCCGAAACGGTGTAGTCTTTTTTTTATATAAAAAAAATTGACTTGTAGTTATAAGTAAGTATAATTTTGACGTTGAATAAGATAATTTATTTATTTATATTCAATAAAAAAAATGACTCTGACTCTGACTCCCATTTCACGCAATAACTTTCTGAGGGTTTCACGACTAGCATTAAAATCGATTTCGTCTCGTAGAACATTCAGTAATTTTGGGATGGTAGGTATTTCTTTTCATTCATTCATTCATGATTTTTCTTCTGATGACACCGAGGTCAAAATCATCAATTTCTATCTTCCCTTTGGTTCTAGTCCTTTTTTTCCCTGGAGTAGAAATTTTTGAGTAAGTAGCATCTGCCTGTTTTTGTTCTTTAACTAATTGTCCTACAAACCGTTCACTTACACCTGCAAAATAGAACACAAGTACTTGTAGGCACCATGTCATGTCAAGAAATGGGTGATTCATAGAACAACAACTGGCAACATTAACCTGTAGCAGCAGCAACTCGTTCATACAGTTTTTCAAATGGTAATATCAGCGCATTTAAACGTTTCTCTTACTGCATAAAAGCAAAAACATTTAAAATAGTGTTTCTCGCGGCACTGTTCAATGCTTTCAGCATTATTTATATCATTAAACGATAAAATAATGAATAAAACACCAAGTGTTGTCCACAACAACAAAGTTGACAACATTATGACATTTCAAAATGACATTACTTACGTAGTACCAGTTTCGCCACCGGATCAGACAGATAACTATGTGGCGCTGTAACTAACGTCAATTTTGGATTGCGTACCCTTTTGTTGATGGTTTGGTTTCTTTGGTTTATTTTTACTCTACAGAATTAGATAATACTCGCCATATAGGTATATAGTTTGTCAGACAACAACGAACAGCATCTGTCAAAGTCATAAAATAAAAAAGGCTGAATATTTCAAATCGAAATTTTCGGGACACGTTATTTTTTAATTATAAAAGTGATCTATCAGTAAGATAAATAGAACACAAGTACTTGTAGGAACCATGTCATGACAAGAAATGGTGTGTAATATTCTATGCCTACTTTTCGTATCTTCTAAGTTCTATTTGGTGTAGGTATGATTTGTAATGAATAAATTTTTATCAGTAAGATAAATTATAAAATTGGGTTAGAAAGTCATTTGCCATGTAGTGCGCAATTTACATGAGAAATCATAAAAACTCAGGCGAATTCATCAGCGATACTCTATCCACGGAGACAAGTTAATATAGCGACAAAAAAGTCAGTGGGAGTAAACCATTCTGAATGCATGTACACACTGCGCTACTATTATTTAAACCAAATAGTAAATTTTTTGACGATTTTCTCTTGCATGTTTGATAGTTCGAAGATAATTTCGCCGCCAAAAGAATATATCATCACGTTCTAGTAGTAAGCTGTTTCTGCCTCGTTTATTACATTTGAAACCAATGTTTTTTTAGTATTTCATGCAGTGTGCTTCGTTTGAATGTCCACAAAGTGCCATCATCACTTATTTTTTTCAAAAGTTTATCTAATGTAGGAATTTCACTACGGGAAAAAAATTATGAACTATTCTTCTGATGGTAGATTTAGTAAAATCATCAATTATGTCAAAAATCTTCATACGCAGTTTCGTTTTCTTGGGGGATTCAAAATACCATCATTGTTATTTTTTTCTTTCACAATTCTATAGACTGAAGCCCAATTGATTCCAACAGAAGAAGCAATAGCTTTAGAAATATCATTGCATGAAGCGGAAGGTGTTGTATTTCTCATGGACTGATACATATTCCATATCATAGTGTTTTCGGTACTACAAAAAGGACGTTTTTTTCTTTTAAGAGCATTAAAATCAGAATTAGAACTGTCCGCCATGGTTTGTTCCAGTACACAAGCAAAAACTTGTCAGAAAGCAATCGATCACAGAGTCCATTACACAAGCCAAGTCACAATAAATGCACCAACAGTCCAAAGTACACGCCAGGTCACGCAACAGTAACGATAGATAGACATGTTTTTAATTTTAAATGTTACTATTTTTGTTGTTGGTTTCTTTCTGTGTACCATAAACTAGCTTTACATATTTTAAGGGAAGAGCGCTGTAGCCTGAAATACAGGTTTAGACCTAGCCCAGGCTCAGATGTTCACATTATCTTTGTATCAATCTATTTAGCTAAGTACCTTTAATTGTAACTTTTTACTGTCCAAGTTTTTTGATGAATAAATATTTTTATTATTATTATTATTATAGATAAGAACAAGATATGAGCGCGTCTGCACAGTAGGGGTACCAGGATCAGACTAAATTATACACTTTAGTCTGTGTACACTACATTAACGATTATCGCTGACCAATCACAAACGAAACGAGTCTATGTTTTCCCTTTTAACTTGTCTCCGTGGATAGATTATACCACAAGTTAATATTAAATGATGTTATTTCGTAATTTTCTTGTATTTTATACATATTGTTGGATACATTAGGATAGCGGAGGATTTCCCAAATTATTTCGGCCAAGAAATATCACTAATACCGTTATACTAGCGTATTCACAATAATTTATCTAAAAAAAAAATTGTTTAAGATATATCGATAGTGATTATCGATAAATTTTATAGTACGAAATAATAGTGGTTAATTGCAATGATTTGATTTCAATTTGTTTATTTTTCAATTCTATCTCTATTTTATCTATTTCTATCTCGTTTAACGCGGCCCGTGTAACTTGAGGGTTGCCTCCTTGTGACAAATAAATAGACTGATTTACTTTATAGTATACCAACTACGAAACAATTACTAATTACAATTAATTAGTAAATGTTTCGTAGTTTTTATACTATACGTAAGTCGTATTTAGTAGTCGTGATTCGTATTAAAGTTGAGTATCCCCATGTCGGCGCCGCCGCTCCTTATTTTAATGAACTTAAAGGGAATCTTGATACGTAAGGAGATTCACAGGAGAACCGGGCAATTCGGCAAAATAATAAATAAATAATACCTTGGACACCATTTACACACTTTGATCTAGCCCCAAACTAGGATTCCCTGTATCTTGGGTACTAGACAACGATACATACTTATATAGATAAATATTATACTTAGATAGATAAACAACCATGACTAGGGTACAAACATCCGTTCTCATCAAACAAATATTTGCCCCCACCGGGACTCGAACCCGGGACCCTTGGTTTCGTAGGCAGCGTCACTGCCGACTCGGCCATTCGGGTCGTCATAGTAGTGGGTTTATGAAACAAGCGGATAGGCGAGTTACATAACCACGTAATACGAGTATTTTAATGCCTAATTATGTACTTTAATTATTATGTAATCAGTTGTAGGTGAGCACGCTAGTTACTCAAATAGATCTACACATCATATACAATCAGAAATATCTACACAGCCAAAGTGTCAAAATCATGTCAACGTCTATGTTAACACAGCTAGGGTGTTGGCATAATTGATACTTTGGCTGTGTAGATATTTCTTGTTGCTTAGGATGTGTAGATATATTTGAGTAGCTTGCACGCTCATTTATATCTGATGCTGACTGTACTGTACAGTTACATACAATAAATAATCTATCAAACATCATACACCAAGGTCTTACTATTCCTGGTTCCTAAGTGCCAGTACTGTCTCCAAGTCCTCATTCAATCACCAGCTCGTGACACCAGGTTTCCGAAACCAGCTCATCAACCTTTAACAAATTAAGTCCAAACAAGATTTCTATTCCTAGTTCCTGAGTTTGAGCAACTGAGATAAGGCGTGATATTCTGTTTTATTCCTCTGCCACCTTATCTGATAAATATTAGATTAATTAAATATTAGAAGAGACTTCCCTTTATTAAATAATATTTCGGGCGCCATATATGTATAACGACAATGCTCGCCAAACAAAGAGCGACGTAGCGACAATAGGTTCAATTGTAGGCCAGGAGCGTTGCTTTGTAAGTCCGGGAAAGTCAACAAATCGCCGACGTCGACTATTTCATTCTGCCACCGATCGATTTGTGTAACAGAAACTGTCGATCGACGGCGACTGATCCATTCTACCGTCGATCGATTGGTGGATCAGCACCCTTACGCAACGCATGTCTCCCTGCCAAGGGCGTTTGTAGGTCATACAAAATTTGGCTGGAAGCAACGTACCTGCACAGCTGTAAGCCTTTGCTGGCAGTCATGTATTTCGTCCATAAACCTCACCATGACCCAGCCCCGTTATGAGGCATCGCGATTTTGAACCTAATGCTATCGTAATAAAATGAAAAACCTATAACGGGCAATGGGATCATTATCATGGCGTGGGTCGTTGAAGGTTTCGTTATTCTCAGGGCGGGAACCGCACCGATGCACACACACCACTTCATCCAACCACTCGTGGCCGCCACAGGCCCACAGCTTCGTTTGTTCGGAGATAAAACTAAGGCAACAAATATAATGACCACCAAAATAATTGTTTCCTACCCAAAATGGCTAAATGACCACCAAAAGTTGCAGAAAATATCAGGGCAAAATACTGCGGTAGCTTATGTGAAGGGTAGAGGGGGTGAGCGAAGCGAAGCCCCCTTTAGCCTTCGTGTTAGGTTGACCATGTAAGAACAACAAAAAATACTTAAAACAAACTTAAGTACACAAAACATAAAAAGAAGTTTGGTGATCATTTATCCAACCAAATACAATTTGGTGGACATCCATCCATTTTGGCAGTCATTTCGAATTTATTGGTAGAAAAAGAGGTGCATTTTTAGTAATTGTTTAAACACAAGCCTAAAACTAATAATATAAACAAAATAAATAAACAAGAACAGTATAAAAATCGCATACAAAATCATTTAATAGAAGACCCAAAGGCATTTTGGAGCTATATAAAATCAATGAAGGGGAATAGGTGTCCACAAAAAATCGTTAAGGATAAAAGAGTATTGTCAGCGGAGGAGTGCGCCGAGGAGTTTGCGAATTACTTTCACTCGGTTTACAGTACGGAACGCGCCAAGCTTGACGCCACCGCCGCTATAGCGGAGGCGGAGCCTACCGCGGCAAGAGTGCAGGTGGACCGACTACAGCTCGGGGAGGTTCGTAGCGCGCTGAGGCGGTTAAAACCGAAACGCTCGGCGGGGCCAGATGGCATTCCGGCATATCTCATCCGTGATTGTCGTATGACTTTAGCAGAACCGTTGTGCTACATTTATAACCTATGTCTGACAGCCTCAGTCTTCCCAGATAGGTGGAAAGTAACACGGGTAATTCCAGTACCAAAGGGGAGGGGCCAGTGCAAATGTAGATGGGTATAGGCCAGTGGCAGTCCTTTCAACGCCGTCAAAGGTTTGGGAATCTGCTATCCAACGTGCAATCACAGCCCAGATTGAGCCACAACTAGCGGATGCTCAGCATGGTTTTCGCTCATCTCGTAGTACCACCAGCAATCTTCTCAACTTTATGTCTCAAGTTATCCCAGCAGTTGACAGTGGGGGACAGGTGGATGCGGCGTACTTTGACTACAAAAAGGCCTTCGATTTGGTTGATAATGATGTGCTGTTAAAGAAGTTATCGGACATCGGTTGTACTCCAAATCTGTTACGGTTCTTTATTAGCTACATGAGCGATAGAAAACAATATGTGGAATACAATGGCCATCGTTCGGATACATATTTCACCAGATCTGGAGTAAGTCAAGGCAGTAATTTGGGCCCTATTGAATTTACAATAATGATAAACGACTTGCCGAAAGTTGTAAAAATGCTAGTTGTTTATTATTTGCGGATGACCTAAAACTCTCTTACCAAATAGGTAGTGCGTCAGACTGTAAGAGATTGCAAGAAGACATAGACCGGGTAGTTCAGTGGAGTACGGACAATAGACTGGAGTTCAACGTCTCCAAATGCGCTCTTATATCCTTCACAAAGAAAGTATATCCAATCATCTCAGACTACACATTGGGGGATAAGAAAATAGAGAGAGTTGATGACGTCAGAGACCTTGGCGTTCAGTTGACTTCTGACCTCAACTATAGTATATATAGTATGTATATATAGCATATTGAGAATATCTGCAAAAAGGCTTTTAGGAACCTAGGGTTCATCCTTCGAATGGGGCGTACCTTCACAAACATTACAGCTAGTGTGAGTCTCCATAATGCTTTGGTTAGGAGTCAGCTAGAGTCAAACGCAATAATATGGGCACCCCATGATACAAAATATCGGCTTATGGTCGAACGCGTCCAAAATAAATTTATGCGATATTTGTATATGCGGCAGTATGGAGTTTATCCATTTTATCCTTTAATGTATCCTACACTCTTTATTTTAGGAATGGTGGGGTACAATGAGCTGAGGGTAAGGAGGGACCTGGCTCTGGTAACATATGTGCACAGCGTCCTGGTAGGCAGGATCTGCAACCCCGTAGTGCTGGGGGAGTTGCGAGTGTGCGTGCCGGACGGGTACGTCGGCCGCCGGCGCCGGCCGCCGCTGCTGCTGGTGCCGCGCGCGCGCACGAACCTATTGGCGCAGGCGCCGCTCACGCTGTAAACCTTATCTCGGATCACGTCGACCTATTCCATGTTGCTCGGAGTGAATTCAGAAGAATGGCGTTGCTTGTACTGTGCTACAGTGAGCACCTATTATAGTTTATTTTTATTTTATTTTTTAAATATAATGTTTGTATGATACATATCATACCCATCGAATTGGGCCTAGCCTGTTATGATAGGTATAAATGGAAAATAAAATGAAATGAAATGAAATATAGGAGTTTGCCCGAATCGAGATATAGGCTTATTAAATAGGGGTCGCGTGCGGCGGGTGGTAACGTAACACGAAGCGAACGACAGTAAAGGCCCGCCAGGTTTCATAGCGATTCAGCAAGCTGTCTCACCCACGTAAGCACTTCCCTTGTACTGTACCCATGCGCCGCTTCAAAGCTGCAGGCGGCAATACCTACCTGAATCAGGGTCCCTAAACAAGAGGGGCTGGGTCACACGTTGAGGTACGGTGCCACGGCGGCGGCGGGCGGTGTGGAAATTAGATTTTTTTTAATGCACTATTTACCCAAATGAGCTGTTTGCAGCTTTGTTTTTCGAAAAGGATATGAATTACGAAGAAATATTAGAGCGTCTAGAAATTCCAATTGTAGAAAATATGATATGAAATTATTTCACGGAAGGTTAATAAGAGCGAAAGGAGATGAAATGCTAATTAATCCTTAAATCGGCCTCGAACCTCTCGTTTCTAAATCCTTAACCAAAACGAACCCATTATGTAGCCGTTGGATTACCTGTGATGTAAAGGTGATAGGAATCTTAAACCAATAAAACTACAGATATCATTGCATATTATTCTTTTTATATTTTTTTCATCAGTTTAAATGGAAAATACAATTTATTTATAATGTTGTCATTTATTTATTGTAAACAAATATATTATAAAAGATTTACATATTACTATCAAAACAAAATATTCACAAAATGGCAGACTAACTAAACAATTACTTAGCTGTTTCATCAAGCATGCTAACAATTGCATCGTTTTGAGCTAAACAAGAAGAAGAAAGTTTGGCACTGATCCCAAAATTCAAAATGAAGATGGCATAAATGCATATTGCAGCAACACTAATAGTTGTTTTTATACATAAGTTAGTCTGTTTCGATTTTGAATAGGTACTTTCACAACGTTACTGTTCACAACCACCCTCTAGCTCATGTGTATTGCATGTTGTAATACTGACAACGACGTCGCGTCGCGTCGCGCATTGTTATGTATGTAGGTACCGTTTTCGATTACTACGCAGACGCAGCATAGCGGAGGGCAGCATTAGCCTACCGCCGGACCGTCTTCAGAGCCGACGCCAAAGAGAGCCTACTTTGACTATTGTTTCTGTGGTAACTTGTCAAGTTAATAAACTAATCTGCTGCCTCAAAACTGTCCATCGAACTTCAAATTGACTTAATTAAAAATAACAAACGTTCTCGCTTAACAATACAAATTCCATTGAATGGATAAAATCAACTCAATTTTAACATTCAAACAATCGTTTTCAAATGAAAAAAGTACCTCTTCACATATCTGCATTACCCTGCCTTAACAAAAACCATAATAAACAAGACAGTTGAAAAATAAAAATAAAGCAATGGAAGAGGACATGAGCAAAATAAATCAGAAAATAAATAGAAACATTCGACACTGTAAGGTTGCTTCAATGTGAGTGCACGCTTAGTACTATCTCAGTGAGTGCTACTGCTAGCGAGGCACCGACACTCCAAATGCCGAAAAGTATATTTATAAATTGTACCTATACTTTGTTTATATACTATATTTTTTTTTACATTTTAATAATTTAAAAACAACCAGTACTTGGTCGAGAAATTTATATCCATTTTTTTGTGTATTTTATATTTTGATGAAATTATTTAAAAGCTAATTCATATCAGGATTCATAGCTTGTCGTCGTTCGCTCGAACCTTGTGGCGTGTGGCGCGGCACGGCGCGGCTTGGCCCGACTCGAGCTTGTATAAACACATCTATACACAATATAACACTACGGCATCGTCTGCACTTCAGCGTGTAGGCTTGTAGGCGACATATCGTCTCGCTACTCGCTACCTACACGTTACTCAGTTTCTGTGCTCACTGCACTAACACTAACCCGGGCACAAGGTAGGTATTTCTCTCTCGGCATTGTTTCATCATTGTCTGCTGTCGCCGGACGCCCCGAACTCGCCGCCTAGTTATTTCGTTTAAATTCCCAGTCATACACATTCTGTTATAATAAAAATACAAGACTACGATAACATTCTCTTAACGAGGCTAACTGCTAATTCGTACTCTATTTACATTGTATTCAGTATTGTTCGTCGGCGCGAGTGGCGACTGGTGCGAGTTCGGGGCCTCCCTCCGGGCGCGGGCGCGGCCGCACTGTACAACAAATTTACAATAACATTTGATCAGAATACACAAACTGCAAAAGTTCTACAATCTAAAAATAATGTAAGATAAGGATCATTTAAACGTTACGCCCGCCTTAGTCCTAAAGTCGGCTATGTTAACTATTATAACTTGCTTAGTTTGCCATGACAAAGACGCCATTCGATGGTTGAAACAATACTCGGGTAATGTTCAAACTCAATAGGCCAAATTCATTGCTCCATGTTCCGCGTCGTGGGGTTGTATTGTATAGGTTGTATACACAACGTCTATACACTCTCGTCGCCTCGCCTCGGATAAAAATATACAACTACTAACATTGGCATCTTTTTCATGTCCCAAACTAAAGTCTGAAATTATGTAGTATGTACTCCTAAATTTTATGCTAAAATGCTGTTTTAAGAAAAATGATGTCACTATTTTATTATTTATACACAGACTAAATACCGCCTACTCATTACAATGGACTATGATATATTTTATTGAGATATTTTTTCCTTTGTATAAACATGACAAAATACGGAGCATATTTTTGTCCGACTCCCTAAAACTTATTCGGTAACAATCGAGAAGCAGTGTCCGTACACGTTTACGCTAATGAGGGACTTCGCAGTCATTACAAGATTAGAGCTCTAATGTGGCCCGGAAGTGGAACCTCCATCACTCACCATGGGTATATGACAGCCAATAGCAATACATATTACAATACAATATCGCCACTGACTCATGGAGCGACTTAGACCGACTCTAACTCATTTCGTTCTAGGGATCTCAAGGCCTGTAAAAATATAATCATTATTATGTACATACGTTCAGAATATTCACGAGGTGAGTGCGTCAATGAACAGTGCTAAGTCAACGGTTCTTTCAATGGAATGCTTCATTCACAATACCACCACAGCTATCAACAAAGTTCACGAAAATACCATAATTATATAACATAAGAAATTAGAATCTCCTTTCGAAAAACAAATTGTGTCCTCATTTACAATAATTAATTAATACATAAAACAATTGATAGAGCTTAGACTAGTGGTAACAACAACATTTCAACGGTTTGTTCATATTTTATTTCTTTTTATTTTATTTAGAAGCATTGCGTATATGTTGCAGATTAGTAAATGAGGGAGCTAACAATTGGTAGTAAATGAGAGTGGAAGGGCAAGCAATATGACATGATAACAGTATGGAACAATGTATGTACATAAGGCAAATTAAAAACATAATAAAATAAAATTGTAACTCGTAAAAATTACAAAAAAATGAGAGTTGTGTAATTTCTGTGTTAAATAAACCATAGAGAGATAAAAACGAAGAAAATTGCCAGTTTATAATATCATCATGCCATTAAATATTGAGCATTATAATGAGTAAAAAGCAATAAAATAACAAAGAAGTATTTTTTATCCTTGAGCAACAAAAGGACACTTCAGTGTGAAATTGACCAGATAACTTGACATCCTAATGAAAAAAATCTTTATATACAAAACAATTGACAACTTTTAATGAAATATAACGTAGCCACCGTCACACGATAATTGACAAAATTAAAATGAAAATTATTCGCATTCATTAACAAATGTTCACGTTAACATATAAAGTTTATACTTCTATACCATATGCATTTAATAACAAAGTACATATTTACATTAAGAGAAAATTGTTTTGTTAATTGAGTAGTTTTCTTGTAATGAAACGTTTGCTTCCCGCAATAGATTGAATGGGAGTTGATTGATTGGACACGCTCGATGAGTTTGCCTTTACGAAATGTAATTCCCGAGATACCTAACGCTAAATCATTTTCAAATATGGACGTAACAATCAGGACAAATTGCTCAAGACGGCGTTACGCTCCGGACCGGGATTTTAGTATATTTGAGACATATTTGGGACGAATAATTCTTCGCGTCGATTCTTTGGTTGCGCACTCTGACTACTGTCAGTCAAATGGAGGTCAGGTTCTTGACTCCTCAGTCGCCCGGTCCGGAGGCTGGCAAATAATTCCTACGTTTTTATTGTAGTACTGGAGGGTTTCAACGAAGAGGACCAGATACATTCTTAATTCCTAGTGGATGTTTACAAACTGGCCGGTTGTTGCACATTTTAGGACATGCGTCGCGTTCTATATAAGAAGATTTAATTTAAAGAATAAATAAATTGGCATTCCTCATTTGTTTTGGCCCGAGGAGAGCTATGTAATTTTAATGGAGACAGCTAACCCCTACTTGATAGTGTTTGTGACAAGGAATTCATTGTTCATTTTCCGCTGGTCTTCTATTAAATTACAAGTCGTTGTCCCATAATACGTCATTACGCAGCCAAACACTATAATTTAAATTCAATCGAACTAAACACGTTTTTACTACCCATTATATAACAATAATGTAATAAATCTTTATAAATGACTATATACAAATACAATAAGATGTAGGGCAAGATGATAAAGTCAAATGAGATGTATTATACTATACGGTCTTTACAAATAACAAATGAGATGTATAATACGGTCTTTACAAATAACAAATGGATGGATTTGTTAAAATCAGCTTTTGAAGAGGACGACGTAAGGATTAAAATGTATAGATATATAATTATTATATCAAGGCGTAATAATTTATTTTAAAAAGGCTAATAAAACGCTCAATTGACGCTTCAATTGTATAAGTTTCCAACTTTGACGTGTGAACCGGCCTTCAGCGAACTAGGTACTTAGATCTCAACATTGAGAGATTTTTGGTAAAGTATTTAAAATAAATTCAGTATAATAAACGAACTTTTACTGGACAACAATCAACTTGAGACGGCAATTTGATTTCGAATGGATTTTAAATGTGGACGAAACAATATTTAGTATCTACTGTTGATGTATATTTTTACTTTAAGATTGTCACTTTTATATCATACAAGAGTTTTATTTACACTTGTGGTCCTTTCGCCAGTTTAATTGAGGTCAAGACATCGCTGAATCAGCGAAGTGACCTAGCTGAGCTCCTGCTCAGCTAGGTCACTTCGCGGTACGGTACAAATTAGAGATATGAAGTGACTACCGAAATTTAGTTTTATTATCCGTACTCATACTCTCGCTATTATTGGTCCGTACTAAAGTTATAAAATGAGGAGTGTGATTTAAGGCTAATAAGTATACATACTATTATTATATGTGATGAATTGATAGTATACCATACATAACATTCTAAGGAGAGACTATTTGAATGGCCTGAAATTGTTACAAGTTATATTTAAATTGTACCACTACTAAGTACAGTTTAAATAGGTTGGTTTATTAAATTCGGAGTGGGACGAATAAGTTCGTCTTTCCGTCATCCTTCATGGTTAAGGTGCCACCAAAGTGTTGTAAAACTAATGGAAGATCATCGTATCGTGAAATAGAGGTCGTTCGTGTAAAACTTTCCCTGGACAGTAAAAACTATCCGTATTTTTTTTTCAATCATACGTAAATAAAAGCATCGGTGCGTCCACCTTAACCATTTCATGACATATTTTTACAAACATTACCGACAACTACCGAATCCGCAGGTCTCCCGAGTCTCTTCAAGGTTTCAACCCAAAAATGAATTATCAAAATCACAAATCCAGAAATAACATCACAAAACTCGTGAAACCCGCAGATCAAACCAACCATCAGCGTACAGAAATAGCACGTCGACTCCGTAAAACCAGACAGTCAGCGCGGTCTATCGAAGCTTCTCGTAACGCTACTGTTCCTTTTTCAAACCGCCTCGTGCCTGCAGTCGACAGTCGACAGTCGACAGTCGACAGTGTCCGGTCCGCTAGCACGCGGACACGCACGCCCGGGGAGCGGCGGCAGCAGCGTGGGTGTGTGAGTGTGTGACTTGCATGACTTGAGTGACTTGTGTGAGTGAGCACGTGCGAGGGGCGGCGCGGGACGCGGGTCAGTATGCCGGCGTGGAGGCCGACGTGGGCGGCGGGACGCGCTCCGCTTTCAGGTTGCGCTGCGGAATCGAGACAGACAATGTTGGATTATAACGGGCCAGACAAACACCGGCTGGTGGACATGAACTGATACATAGCGAGGCACACATTTCAGAAAATATAGATAAGATATTTGGTAGATTACTACCTATCAGGGTTGAAAAAAATCACGAATTTTTGATATAATAAAATAAACATATTATGAAATTATCAATAATCTAAAAGTTCTTCTAAGAACTTTTTTCATCTGTAACTAATATGAACAAGGAAATCAAAATTGACTTGAAATTAATATGATTCACTGTCATCGCGACACGAATGACCGGGCCAAAGGCCGAATGACCGGGCCAGGGGCCAAATGACCGGGCCAAGGGCCGAAAGATCGGGCCAAGGGCCTAAAGACCGGGCCAAGGGCGAAACGGATGGATTCAGTCACAAGTTTTAATTTCAGGGAATTCCCGACCTATCTAGGTAAAAATAGCATGGACACGCTTATGCGCCTATGTGCATTATACTAAAAACCTTTGTGTATATTTTATTTGTAAAACATAATTAATTATATTTAGATACTTAGGTCAAATAAAATATGTTTAATTCGTCTATTCGTGTTTTGCATCATCAAAACTAAACGTGTCGCCACACAATAAATGTTAAATACGACCTTTCCTCTACTTTGATTTATGATGTAACATGTAAACCACCTAGTTTTCCACACAAATCGACAGCGAAAAAGGTCAGCTTAGAGCAAAAGACAACTTAATCTATTCTAACCATATTCAATGCAAGTTATAAACGAAGCATGTAGCGTCAACAGATAGCCTATTCTTGATTGGCTTCGCTCCCTGTTTCGCCTTGTAATATGTAAATGCAACTTACGACCGAGATAAAGGCCTTGCTTGATACAAGAGCGAACGAAATGCAATTAATTTGTTGGGCGCGGACGTTTCACAGCTATTACGTAGGTATTATGGCATTAATGTAAATTGCGGGTAGAGAGATAATGATAACGTAATCCTAATTAATACATATTTCTCTGTTATCTCCGTAGGTCACCGATATGCGGGCGACCTCCAGAAAACTTTCTCGTGTTGACATTACGCGAGCGTACTACGATAGCAAACTATATGTGACCGCTAGCCTAAGTTATGAAGATATTTTATACAACAACGTACCTTATTTAGGTCCCCATAGTCCTTTATGTGTGTCACAGACTTGAAAAATAAAGTGCTAAATTGTAATCTACTGGAATACTAAAACTAATATAATACTGTACTACTTATAATATTGAACAAACATTTTGTGTCTAACTACGAGAGGGCATACATGGGCATAAAATGAAACGCCTATACTAACGGTGCTGCGGTCTATGGCCAATATATATTAGTGTTGGTGACGTCACGGACTCTGCTTCCCACGAATCCTATTCGAATTCCATTTCCACGTATCCTAGTGTGGGGCCAGAGGCAGTGCATCTGTCGACTACGGTGAAGCCAAAAGGAGGGTTGTGATTTTAGTCGGTGGGTATGGTATTGTATGTATTTTCATCTGTTCTCGCCTATCAGAATTTGACAAATGAGGTATCGTAAAATGCTGATTTGGCGACGCAGAAGGCCGAATCAGCTTTTTGTAAACCTCAAGTTACGCAAAATAAGACTATGCAGTCGTTTCTTTATACCAATACTAGTATGTTGATTATGAGTGTCAGCAGGGATTCGTGTACGTATAAACGTAATTGGATATTTTTTGCTCGATTGAAGTCTCCCGAAGTTACCACAAAATTTGTTTTTACAAATTATTTTTTACAATTTCGCACCGTATTTGAATTGTACTTGTTATTGTTAGTCCTAGGCTAAGAGCGTTTTTAACGTTGGAATCCTGTTCGCCCTTCCGTTGTCGGGGTGGGTGCCCAGCTTAATGTGATGTGTACGTGGACTCACCATCTGGTCGTACTGCTGCACGCACCGCTTGATGTGCGTGAGCTTGCGGTGCAGGTAGTTGACGCGCTGCCGGTCGCGCTGGTAGGACGCGTCGTCGCGCATGCGCCGGTACTCCTCGTGGATGCGCGCCTCGATTATCTAAGGAGAATATGTCGGTTCGTATTAGCTGGTAAGGTCTTCATTACCAACGGGGATGGCCTTGTTGATCCACAGGTGAGATGGGCTTGTTATTTGCTTAAAACACGGGATAACCGGTAATGCGCCAGCTGCTGTATTTAGTATGCTAGTCACTTTGTGCATCAGTACGCTATGCGCTAGCCTGGCCGTGTACTCTCGCGTCATGTCAGTGCGCTAGTCACCACACGCTAGCTAGTCACGTCACCTGGTGCTTGGGGTCGTGCGGGCGCGCGCGACGCAGCTGCCGCTCGAGCTCGGCGAACACGGCGGCGACGCGCGCGACCCGCTCGTACAGCTCGCGGTACTCCGCGTACAGCGACACGAACTCCGCCTTGTAGGCGCGCCGCGTGTTCGCGCCGGATATCGCCGGGTATTTGCTGGAATGAGAAATGGATTCATTAAGTTTTCTACAGTCACCACATCTTCAAGTTTCGAATGGTGATTGAAACATCGTGAGAATATGCCTTATAGCTGCTGCCGAGCCTTTATTCTCACATGCCCCCTCTAGTTGCAGAAGGGGACAAACATTCCCAGATGCCCCCCCTGCCCTTCTGCTGTTTCCATAAATGTTGTTTAGATTTGCTTATGCTTCGCTCCGCTGCGCTTCGCTACGCTCCGCTTATTCTGAGTTTCAACCTAACCTATAACCCAATTTAAATTTAGTTACAATAACCTACTCTAGCCAACAGGAGGGGGCTTCTAGGAATATAGCCTGCCGAGCCGAGGGGCTAGCCGCCTGTCACGGCTAATGGAGTATTGCTTGCTGGCCTAAACGTGGGCACAACTGCGCTTTCGCCACCTTGTAAGAGAAAACGCGTGAAGCTGTTTTGTATGTGTTCGTGATATATATCTTTGAGACTCACTTCGCACGAGCGACTATAGGTCGAGTGCGCTCAGATTGCAGATGTGCTTTAGGTCCTTACCTCGAGATCTCCTCCTCATAGCTGGCGTCCTCGGCCGCAGCGGATAATTCAGTATTTTCTAAGTGGTCCGTATTTGTGATGTCTTTTTCTGTAAGTTGGGAAAATGGGGATGAAATTCAACATTCAGTCAATCCGAAATGTGAACATTTTATGAGTGGTAAAGTTGATTGTTAAATGTGGGTGCGAGGACCTCCGCCACGCTATATGGAAAAGGCTTTGTAGTAACACGGAAGATGGATATAGAAACCGCATACTACTACAGGCGAGACGACATATACTTTTTGTTGATTTTTTGAGAACGTTTTTCCAACACAGGGTTCCACACTATTTAGCCTGAATGTCTGTGTTTAAGAATTTAATTATACAAGAAGTATTTGTCTAAGCTGACAGTAATTTCACCTGTGATACTAGGTTCCTCCACTGGGGGGCTATTTCTAAAGCCGTTCGTCTTGGGCACCGGACCTGGACTCGGGCAGAGATCTTTGATGGTGTTGTAGCTGAGCGTGTAGCCGTTGTCCTTTTTGACTGGAATGCAAAACAGGGGCCACGATTAAATGCGGTACGGGATGAAACGTAATGACTGGTTTGCAATACAACCCTGCCCCCTGCTACCCGTACCACCGGAAATATTTCTCAAACTGTCGACGCGGCAATGTCGTCTAGTGTTTACTACAGTATACCAACTATACGTATATATGTACTTCTCGCTCGCACCCATGCCGCTGTCTCATGCGGCTGCCCCGGTCGGACTCCCGCACGAAAAACCACCGAAGGAGGGAGCACGGGTAGTTGGCTATAATATGACGAAAGTTTGAGAAGTGAGCGTTTACATTATGCTCCTGCTCACTTCCATGCCACATTCAATGGACACTTCGGTGTAATGTAAACGTAGATCTTTGACCTCTGATCCATTGGACAGCTTAAAAAGGAGGCGATTTATGGAGAAACCTTACAGAAATTCTCACTAAAACGCCGCTGACAATACATTGAGCATGCAGAGGGGATTCATGGATAATCAATTCTAGACCCCATTCCAATAACCACTGGTAGTCCCACAGCCAACGCAGAGAGTAGAGATTTCTGGACGAAATACCGAAAATCCTTACTGAGAGCTCAATGGATTATGAATGTGGACAGAGAAAAATTATAAGTGGGGATTTATGGAATATTCCTAGAAAATGCCCTCCCGTAAAAGAGTGCCTAA
This sequence comes from Argyresthia goedartella, assembly GCA_949825045.1. Lineage (NCBI taxonomy): Eukaryota > Metazoa > Arthropoda > Insecta > Lepidoptera > Argyresthiidae > Argyresthia > Argyresthia goedartella. The sequence continues at coordinate 17,627,395 of OX463823.1, forward strand.
GACAAGCACTCCACCGGATTTCTAGAATGATCTAGCCCGCAAATGACAACCAGTGGAGTTAAATACTAAAATAACTTTAGTGTTCATAGTGCGATCCTAGAGATTGTACAGTACAATTAGCATCAGAAATATGTGAGCACGCAAGCTACTCTACAGATCATAAACAAAAGGGGATGAAGTTGCTCACGCCCGAAGGAAATAGTTGGATCAACACTAAATTATCCAGGTTCTAGAAAGAGAACCTGCCCAAATATGATGATGTGTGAAAACATGTGATAATAAACTTAATTTGTTGGCGGTCTAAACATTCACATAGAAAGTAATATAATCCTAAACAATGATATGACCAAACGGAAGGTGGACCAAGGCGGCAACAGAGTGGCTACCCATAACCACAAGGCGTTCAGTGGGCAGCCCACCGGCCAGATCATCTGGCAAGCAGTGGCTGCGGGAGGCACATGACCGGGTGATGTGTGGGTGAATGTCGGCTGGTTCGCACAGAGGACGTTAGTTCGTCGGCACTCACCGCCGCTGGCACGGTCGTCCTCCGTGTCGGAGGCGTGCCGCTCGCCGCTGCTGGCGCCGGAGCCGCCGGTCGCGTACCCGCTGGAGGGCGAGCCCCCGCCCCCGCCCCCGCCCCCGCCGCCGCCCACGCGCCGGTAGTGGGAGATGCGCTGCGAAGCAAGCAGACATAAACTTTTGGAGTATGGTACACCTGACGCCAATTTTGTCGGCGCCTGAACTCCGCAGCGGCGCATGGGTCCAAGAGAGATGCACACATGGGCGATAGGAGAGATGGTGTTTCGGGATTTAACCTTAATTCTGTCACACCGCATGTAAGCAATGAAATGGTGATGGTACCTGTTTCTTGACGGCGGGCGGGTCGTCGCCGGGCAGCAGGCCAGAGCGCTTGCCCGCGGACGGCGACGCGTGCGGCGACAGGGAGTTCGCCGAGTCGCTGCTGACAGGCGGCGTCAGGTTCTGAGGTTTCCGCCTGCGACAAATTATGAGAAGTAAAAATCAGTCAAGTGCGGGTCGGGCTCGCTCACGAAGGGTTCCATACCATTGTACAAGAAAACTTTAGGTCCATAAACCATAGTTGGCAAGATTCATTAACGTTGCCCCTTCCTAAAATCTTGTATATATGAGTTGTAGGACGAATTATACAGCAAGGCATATGCTTAATAGAACAGACAACAGAAGAGGAAGAAAACATTAAAGATGAGATACACACCTCTTGAGCATACGTTTCTCCTCTTCAGAATAAAACGGCCAGTCTTCATTGACATCGTTCCACACGATTCTACGTATGTGGTAGCAATTGTCCTTGAGCGTGCCTATCGTGGGCAGAATCTTGTTCACGATGCCTCGGTCCTTCTCTTTGATACCCTCTGGAATGAGCAGACCGTGTGGTTTAGTCAAGAGGTAAGATGTGCAGTACAATTTGCGTTTAAGATGCTTTGGGACTAAACATATAGACAAAGTATTTCGATATTGTCTCGGGCGAAAGGTGTTTGACAAAGGAATTCAATGAATTGATTTGACTCCACGGTTGAGATTATAACAAAAATATTTTTAAAATTGTGCTATAGAATGAATAGGTATGTAAATACTTATTTTGTCACAAGCAATAGAAGAGTTATCAAAAATAGAGTAATTTATTCTAATTGATTCAGAAAATACTCACCACTATTCAGCCTAGCATAAAGTTCAGGTTTCTTCCATGGTTTCAATGCTAATAATTGTATAAGTCTTTCTCTGAAAATAAAAATAAGACTTGTTAATCTGGGTCATTATCTAAAATACCTCTAATGATAAGCAGAATGTATTATTATTTATCTACACAAGTATCATAAACCCTCTTTATTGCGTCCAAAAACCGCACGTTACGACCAGCATATTGATATACTATATACGCCTAGTCAAATTATGCTCGGTCTAAGATAATGTTAGAAAAACTTTTTTGTCGTAAGTGTTTTGTTTTTGTTTGTTGTTTTGTTTTGTTGCCCTTTGCAGTCATTTAGTACACCAATAGTGTGACTACTTAAATACACCACCAACACCCTTTTAAGATCACTATAAAAAGTCCAGAGCAGTTTAAACTCAATGTATTGGATTTAGTACTGAGATTTCTAATTATCTGGCCACCACATATATATGATATACGCCGAGGCCTGCCTGCGTGCCGCCCCTAGTTTGTCTGTGTAGTTGGTACTACTGAACAAGCTAAACAAGTGCAGAGCAATGATCAATGCCACAAAGCCTTAGAGATCTTATGATATGTGTTTTGATGAATTAGTGTATGTGTAAATGTAAATTTAATTCCCTCCATTATGTATCAGTCACATAAACTACATACATTGTTACATACACATACACATTAAACCGCAAGTTATCAATTCAGTGGTTAGGCGATATCAAATTCACATAGTTGAAAGGAAATGACTTTGCACATTCAGCACTGACAAGACTGACATTCGATATGGAAGAGAATGTTTCGCAAATGATATTAAAAGTTTAAATGTACCTATTTAAGTAGGTATCAAGTATGGCGTATTGGCATACATCTTTAAAAATATAATACATAAAAATTAAAAATTGATTTCATCACCAATTTAGTTATTTATAAGCACATTCAACTGGATAAGGTAACGAGATATCAAAGACACTTCGTCTAAGCTATTCCCGACTGAATCAAATAAGAGAGACATCTTTGTTCAACAAGGAGGTCGGTCCTTATATCCACTATTTGTATGATATTGTACTATTTGTGGATTATGTTTTTTTCCTATTATGTGTGTACCGTATATAGATATAGGTCTATGGCTGAACAGATGTAATTATCTCTTCTATAAGTGCCATCCCTATTCTTCTTTTCTAGATCTCTACTTGTTCCAAAGATTTGGTGCTATGATGGATCGTACCAGAAGATGAAGACCATAGCTAAAGACAGAGAGTACTGGAGTTTGCTGCAACGACAGGGGACGCCAAGACCCCTAAATACCGAATGTTTCATTTTGTATTCTTGAGGGTATATTACTCACTTGATGGTCCGCCGGCTGACGTCCATGCTGGGAAGCGGCCGAGGCGGTGGGTTCACCGCCGGCGGCACCGCGGGCTGCGGGGCCGGCCGCGGCGCGGGGGGTATCGTAGGCCTGTCGGGCCGGTCCTGCCGCTCCGGTCGCTCCTGCGGCCGCTCCGGTCGCTCCTGTGGCCGCTCCGGCCGGTCGGGCCGGTCGGGCCGGTCAGTCCGCTCGGGGAGGTGCGGCGCGGGCGCCGGTGCGGAGGACGATGACGAGTATATGGGGTGGGTGGCGCGTAGCTTCACGCGGCGCCCGATGTCGGTCTGGTTGGGTTTTATCACGCGCGTGCTGGAGTTTTGGAGAGGTTGGGGATTAATTTGCGACCTGTCCTGTCGGTTAGGTTTCCAGTAGAATTTGGAATGAAAATTCCTTCGAACTTCTTCAGGTATATAAAGCTTGTGGTTCCATAACTTTTCTGCTATAACAGAACGCGAAAGAAAAAGCCAGAAGATGTGGAACAGAAGCAATCTTTGCCGCAAATACTCCCACATTGACTTTAGATTGGACCCTCGCGGATACCCTGTGTCGAGGAAACCAGAAATAGCCCCACCACAAACACGTGTATCAAGACCCGAGATTTGTATTCTCTTCAGCAAAACCAAAACGCCATAGAGTTCATCACATAGTCACGATGTGCAGAGTACAGCAGACCTCAATCATCGTCTCACCCAGGGTATCCTAATATGTGGCCAGAAGCAATGTATGTGCCTATATTAAATGTTCTCTCTTTAATGGACTACTGGACAAACGGACAATGGACAACGTGGGCACATCTGCGCCTCTGCCAACCATGTAAGGGGAAAAGTGTGACGCTATGTTATGTTGTATAAATGTTCAACCTAGCTCTCTGTCTACTGACCATTTGCTCTGCTCCGCGGCGACCGTCCGCGCCATCCTGTCCTTGGTGGCCTCGTACGAGTCCTCGTTCGCGTGCACGCGCATGCGCCATGAGAGCGAACCGCACGACTCCAGCCGGCGCGCGCCACCGCTACGCACGCAGCCGAATGAGCCCTGGAACAGGAAAGCCCCTGTGTTATTCTTGGTTCTAGAATACTCTTCATTATTATAGAGCCTCCCGAAATCGAGCAAAGGCACGGGCCGCTCGGTCAATGGGGACGATTGCGCAAAACTTTATGTTAGAGGGCACTGTGTGTTTGTCTGTCACCTGTCAACATTGTGAGCAAAGTTCTATGGATATTTTTCCATCATTTCTCTGATTAACGAAACGCTTTGCTTAAACTTGCTTTACTTACTTACTTTATGATTCATTTGAAACCTCAGATGAACCAGACTTTGTGTTTGTGACAAAAACTTAATATTGACCTCCACTGCAGTCTTCAATGGACTGGAGGGGTCCAATCCTAAGCTTGGCACCCGAATGAGCCCTGGAATATGGGAACCGCAAGGTGACACATTCGGTTCTAAAACACTTTCGAATTCGATACTTCTTGTGTGCATCTGCACTACTCTTAGTCCTCTCTAATTTTGGCAGCTAATCCTAATTTGGTCAGCTGTAAATGCGAAATGGCGTTGGTACTGGAGCCAGGACAGGAGTATATACGTAGTCGGCATGAAGTCGACAGTATTTTTATAATTTAATTTTTCAAGCAAGCTAGGTTTTATTTAATATGTACTCTGGGAAGAGAGACACGCGCTGGTGCTACGATAGTCTAAAATAAAGATGATCTCAATACTGAAGACAGCAGACTACATTTTAGTATTTAGTTTTTAATATTGAGTGAATGGTAGTTATAAGAACTAGTGAGCTGTCTCGCGACTGACACAGGAAATTGGTGTATTTTTTCATTATTTTCTAACCCCTGACAGACCCAAACCCTTGAAGTTTATCGGATAAACCACTACACACATATGAATACACACATATACCACATACACATTTATGAATGCACCTGGTTACGTCATGGAGTATGAAACTATCAGCACCAACAACATTGTAAACTACATTTTGCGATCTAAAAACAACCTAATAAATATCCACTAAAATTATATAGCCTATGTCAATCTCACGGTCCCCACAAATACAATAACACCTAATTTCAAAATCAAGGGCTTTTGGACTTAAACATAAATAAATATGTAACTAATTAGTAGGCAACATTCTTGACTTATTTTGATACACTAGAACCAGTGGTCAACTGATGTCTTGTCTATTTGGACTGTCGTTAGGAAAAGCTATTGATTTAACTTAACTACTTATATCTACCTCTATCTATACGGTTGTTTTGGTATTTGGTGACGGTTGCTCTACTAAACGACGAATGGGGCCGCTCATAATCTTAAGAAGGTCGCGTTTTTACTCTGTTATAGTAAAACTCGCTGAAATGCATTGTGGAACTCGGTGCGCTTGAAATCGCACTTTCTAATTGCCAAGTATTGAGTAACATTTTAGGTAGGTAGGTACCTACGTACGTAAGCGGCCGAGCCACGCCGCGCGCCGACCCGCTCGCCGCATTCCGAAATACGTTTTTAAATTCGCAAATGCAAACTTCAAGACATTGAATGATAAGCATCTATCTACACGTCTATATCCGTAGTACCAGGTTTAATACAATCTGTTACATTGGTCCGATTAGGTAGCATTTAATTTTTAATATGCAACTTACAATTTTAAAATTTAGGTCAGAACAACCTAGGTATAAACATGTCTGGATGCCCCGGCGAAGACATGCTACGCATGTCCGATCATAAATCGTACAAATCTCTATTAGGGTGCGAAGATAATTTAGGCCGTCTCCGCGCCATACGAACATAAGGCTCTACAAATTGGCCGCACAATATAGGACCCGTAACCGTTCCGCGACCCACAAACGCAACGGATCGCGGGCACCTTATTACAAGGGGGGGGGGCTACAGAGAATATTAATCGGGTAGCCATATTGGCAGATCAGCTGAGCGTCGGCCGCAAGAAACAAGTCGGCAGCGTGCGAAATCAACGGTAAACTTCGGTTTTACTCCTCTGCACAATACCAACCGACATTAGTTACACAATTAGATAAGGTTGTGGTCGATAAACGCGCTCAATTTAAATGAACGACTTTAAACTCGAAGGGTGTAGAAGTTTTTCTAATCATAAATGTGATGCAGTATGTTACAATTATTCGTATAGTTATCAAATAAATGTATCCCATGCATATCCCCACCGAGGCCACCGGATAGGTCACTCGAATTCCATTAAGATTGAGCGATACTCGATTACGATGCGAGTAATTCAATAAATTACATAATTTTAGGTTTTATGTTGATTCAACTGTTTCGCACCTTCGCATACTCTCATCGCACATTATCATATTACAGGTGTTTTCGTTACGGATCAATGCCAGAACAGAGTGCAACGAATGTCTCTTCAGCTCTACCAAATACACGAATTTAGAAACTTTAATTAAATTCGGAGTTACATAGTTAGGATGTTGATAATACGTAGTCTGTGTGACTGACATTGTGAGCCTCTCGAGACGTGGTTATTACATTAAGAACAATTTATATCGGCTCATGAAGAAAGACGCTTACAGTAACGATCTGTCAGAACAGTAGGCAGATGATTTGAATTTCCACTTGCTACGAATTCAGTTGAATACTGTGCTTTGTAAATACGGAAAACTAAATTTGTTCAACGTCACCTCTTTGTGCTGCCGCCAGCTGTGCAACTAGCAGATTATTCATGATTTCTCATTTACACATTGTTGAAGCCCGTAACACTAAATCATCATCAGCATCACATCCTATTACAAAATAAATACCGGCCAAGTGCGAGTCGGACTCGCGCACCAAGGGTTCCACACAAATCACTTTTTAATGATGGAACTACATATTTACGGTTTTAGGATTTTTTACCTTGGTTCATGGCAAATTTCGTGATTCTAGCTCAGCGGGAAGCACCATATAGGGTTTGATTCCCTTGCGAGTATCAGCAAAACGGCTGCAGTATCTGTTGATTGCGTTGACTCATAAGTTTGATTTTTGTACAACGTCAAGGGACCAGTTCTATAGTTGATATTATTTTAACTTGATACCTCCTCGCGTTTCTGAGAAATATAGTCTTGACAGACCGACGGACGGACAACGAAGTGATCCTATACGAGTTCATTTTTAGGGTTCCGTACCCGACCCTATAACCAAGCCTCCGCTGTCCGTCCGTCCGTCTGTCACCAGGCTGTATCTGATAAATCGTGATAGTTGACAGATGAAATTTTCACAGATGATGTATTTTTGTTGCCGCTATAATAACAAATAAAATATATATTTAAGGGTACTCCCATACAACAATTCTTTCAATACCACATACAAACTTATGAAAGCAGCTGGTTACGTACATGGAGTGTGAAAGTAGCCGCACCAATAACTTTGTAAACAACATTTTGCTATGTAAAATCCAAACTATTCACTCCACACCATCCCTACCATTGTACGGTGGTGCGGAACCTTTCGTGCACGAGTTAGACTCGCAATTGACCGTTTTTCTTTTTCTTTTAAAGGTACGAAACCTTAAAATATATATTTTTTAAAGTAAACTTGTATGTAGTAACATATACTTAAAAAGTTATATAAAAATCTAAGTGTAGATATCTGTTACGACACGCGGAGTCGTTCGAGACGTTGTCTTATAAAAGTAAAATAAATTTTAATACGATCCCATATGCAGAATATTTCGTCAGGGGTAAAATGTGTTATGATTTTTTACGGATTCTGAAATTAAGATAACCAATTGAAATAACAAAAATCTGAATAATACATATGTTCCAGTCTTAAATATACTATATTCTTTCATATAACCCCTCTGAGCCTCATAAGCAGAGTCTCCATACAACCAATTTTTCAACAAAATTAAATAGAATAGTATGTACCGCTAGGTACCATATTTTACTATGGCTAGTATTTAATCGCACAGCAAATATACTGATTTTCACAGCAAAATAGGATCAGCAAAAACACTTTTTATGTTTTAAGTTTTTTTTTTGTTCTTACATGTTCAACCTAATACGAACGATAAGGGGGGCTCACCCCCTTTACCCTTCACCTAAGCTACCGCAGTATTTTGCCCTGATATTTGCTGTAAAAATCAGTATATTTGTTGTGCAAAACAGTATTATTGATGTGCAGTTTAATATTTCCCTTTTACTATTTGCAATTAAACTGGTTTACTCGCTATTATGGTCACATGTATAATCTATTTAAACCTTAAACAGTATCAATTTCCAGGTATTTCCAGCATTTACTGTCGATGGAATGACGAATGTGAGGGTGAGCGGGAGGGTTTAATTAATTAGTTAATTACACATAATTTCCCAACTGCATAAAAAGCATACGCGTTCGACCACTCTAACCACGCACCCAAAACAGCTCGTCTACCACTTAGTAAAGTCTCCTCTGCTCTCAATAATTTTCTTTTATCCGCAGTGGCATTGACGCTACCAGATCTGCACTCTTCAGGGTTGATGGAATCCCAAACTGCCTGAAGCTTCTGATACACGACGATTTCTCTTTATTAATTGCTTCAGAACCCTGTTCGCTGCGTCACTGTGAGGGAACGGCAGGTCTTCTTCAAACAGGTTACTGATTTGTTTTGTTTATAATGCTGGCTGATTGAATGGATGGTAGACCTTGGTAGTAGCAGATATATGGTATGTTGACTTCCCTTTATTAATATTAGAAATTATGATTTTTGCACATCTTCAGAAATTGGTTTACCCCTAGACATCTTCAGAAATTGGTTTACCCCTACCAGAAATCAAATTATTCTTCCTATTCAGCGAAATTTATGACAGATTTTATTTGGGGAATATTTAAAATTATGCAAACGAATTATCTTCACTGATTAACCTACCCTATACCAAAAAACGGACTACTCTACAAATAAACCATTTGATTAACACAACAAGCACCACCAACAAAATCATAAATCCTAACAAAACCAGTTAATCTTTCTTATAAAGTTCCCAACAAATATCTGGCTTATCGAACAGAAATTCCTTTTTTAATAGAAAAATATTCTTAGTCACTCTTAAATACTGACTTGTGCTCAAAATTCTCCATATAAATAACGGATTTTCGAAAACTCGTTTCTTTTGCTGCCACACTAATTAATGTTTACTTTATCTATATTTAACAATTTTATCATTATTTCATCTAAAAAGCTAACTAATATAGCTAATTAATTTTTTCAATATTTTAAAATGAAAATTTTATATAAAACATCCCCTATAAGCATAAAGTAAAATCGCGGACGCCCTGCTAAAGCAAGACCTGCCTTAATCATATAATGAAAAATTTGAGGCTTTAATTAGATTTAATTAGGAAATATTAAACCGCACATCAAAAATACTGATTTGCACTGCAAATATCAGGGCAAAGTGGTGCGGCAGCTTAGGTGAAGGGTAAAAGGGGTGAGCGAAGCGAAGCCCCCTTTATTCTTAGTGAGGTTGAACATGTAAGAAACATAAAATATTTGAACATGAGCATAAGAAACATAAGTGTTTTTTTAAACATTTTTGCTGGGCAAAGAGGACACATATTTGATGTGCGATTCAATACTACCCGATTAAATTTTGTTTTACAATTGCAAAAAAATATGTTTCAAAATATGATTTATCGTTCTTTGTTGTTATTATGTTTGCATTTAGGTGCTTTATTGATTGATTGGTTATATAATAATGAGTGATTAAATGGTGTTTTCATTATAAAAAACTTATGTGCCCCAAAGATTAATAGGTGCAATTAATTGGTTCAAGTAAAGTTGGGTTTAGATTTTTGCAGTTAATAAAATAATAATAATAATAATACCTTGGACACCATTTAAACACATTGATCTAGCCGCAAACTAGGATTCCCTGTATCTTGGGTACTAGACAACGATACACATAAATAAATGTTAGGTTTACATTCAGATATCAGATATCACAAAACATGAAAACGTTAAAATAAAGTATATTAAAGAGGGATATTTGGGTTAGAAAAATGTCGTCACTCAATGTACAACTCGACGAAGATTCTGCATTTCGGCTCGAATAAATATTTTTAACTTAGTTGTAATTAAATATCGTTATCTGTAAACGTGGAGTCTAGCAAACATTGTAGGATGCGCAGCCTGTCCAAATAATGGAAATGGCACCATCATATTGTTTTTACATTTGTTTGTTCGTTTTGCACTGCGTTTCGTTATTATCGACTCTAAAGGCATGAATCCAGCATTCAAAATAAATAACGTTAACAATCGTACTTGCTTTAGACTTTATTGCACAAAAACAGAAGTTACAGACACATCAAAATGGAAAATAGGTGTACAAAGGCGAGGTTATTCCTTAAAAACAGAGATTTCTTCTGGCAAATCTAGGATGGACAGGATACATTAAAGATCAGGCAGACTATGTGCAAAACGTTAAATGATTAAAATAATAAACTAAAACCAATATATATACATATTATCAATACAAATAGATAAAATTATACTACAAAATATATATATCAATACGATATAGTAACAAAACTCAGGAAGAAAAGGTAGTGTTATTTTAACCGAATTTGAATAAACTACATAAATGTGACTGATACATAATGGAGGGCATTAAAACTCGAGAGTGGGTTTATGAAACGAGCCGAAGGCGAATTTCATAATAATATCACTCGAGAGTTTTAATGCCTAATTATGTACATACACTAGTTTATCTACACACATATCATAAGCTCTCTTTGTGTGTTCAGTTCAGTTCGATCGACCGGCATTGTGTCATTGATATTTGCTCTGCACTTGTTTAACTTGTTAGTAGTACCAACTTCACAGGCAAACTAGAGGCGGCACGCAGGCGGGCGTCGGCGTTCGAAATTTGAATGTCGAATAAGTCGAAATATTCATTCATATGCGGCTGTGTTGTTTTGCGGAGTTATAAGCACTGGCCGAGCGTAAGATCTCCGAGGCCTATCCGAAGACAGAAATTCAAAACCATCTCGCAAAAAGCCAGGGAAGCGAGGATTAAATGAGATGTTGCAGAGGCAGATGAGGATGTGATGACGGATAGGGAGCCACTACAACTCCCTGCGATACTCCGAGACGTGGTCATACTTACGCAGGCCCAAAACAAACCGAATCCCCAGGTTTTGAAGTCGCTTGTGCTTTTTCAGTTGCTCTTCGTTCGCGCTCACCCAACTTACGTCAGCGTAATCGATCAGGGGAAGTAGAAGAGACTGGGCAAGCTTTATTTTTATCTGACGAGGCAGGAAATTTGGTTTTGTACAACAATGTACAGATGCTTTAACAAGTTAATCGAAATCCTCGAACCAATAATCAAAGCCTGCGACTTACTAGGGTTGACAAGTTGATCAAGAAGATCGGCATTTAACATCCCTACAGCAGAAACCATATCACAAGGAGAAAAATGACGATAAATCTGATATGATGACGTAAAGATGATATGATGAGGAGAAAACATTCGAGATGGAATTTATGAAGACGGAGAAAAGAAGAGGGGAGAGAATACCATACTGAGGGACCTCTGCAAAGAGGTCACACCACTCCGTTGAAGTCACCTCCGACTTAATACGTTGCTGGCAGACCTCCCAGAGAAGAGTCGAACCAGCTGGCAGAGACGGAGGACACATTCAGGGACTTCAGTATCTCAACAAGAATACCAAAATCGACGTAGTCAAAGGCGCTGCTGAAGTCGAGCAGTGCAAACATAGTGAGCTGTTTGTCATTCAACGCATGCTGAATGACATCGGTGACTTTAAGTAAGGTTGTAACAGTAAAACCGGATTGACGTTAATTCAGCAAGTGTTTGAGGATAGGTAGGAGGTTAACTGACAATGGACAATGGATTCTAGGATTTTGGAGAGGAAAGGCAGTATGGGACGAAACTCTTTGTAAGAGGAGGGATTTGATGTTTTGGGTTATGGGATAACTAGGGCTTAAGATAAAGATAAAGATAAAGATGCCTATTTGCTAAGATAAGGGTACAAGTAGGTGGTAGTATAATATTTAAGAACACCTTATCAGCTATTAATTTTAGCATGCAAATATTTAGTTTTGTACAAAATTAATAATAATATTTACAGTAACTATCAATTAATTACATTTATGATTGAGGAATTCGTCTATTGAGTAAAAGCATTTGACCATTAACCATTTAAAGAGATCTGTCCTAAACCTATTTACTGGGAGCTGTTTTATGTGCTCGGGTATCTTATTAAATATACACACATTGCAGAACAATTATTTAGATATAGCGTTGTTCGTGGAATGTGGTTATATACTAAACTAGTATAAACACAGTAAGGGTAATATGTTTAACTTGATGAACATAGGTTTACATGATTCAAAGGGGGCTATACCGCAAATGACACGTACACATTTTTTTGTGCAATAAAAACATCATTTATGTCTGTGCCATTTCCCCAAATCACAAGACCATATCGTAAAACAGATTCAACATAACCATGATACGCAATAAGGGCAGTGTTTTTATTCGTTGTATTGCGAAGTCTGCTTAATACAAATAAAAATCTATTTTTTTTTACATACAATGTCAGTGTGAGTTTTCCAATATAAATATCGATCTATGTTAATACCTAAAAATGTCACACTATTAGCCTCCTCTAGAATTTGTCCATTATAATTAATATTTAAAGTCATGTCTCTATTAAATCTCTCAAAATTATTAAAATTAATATACATTGTTTTACTTAAATTAACCTGTAAATTATTATTATTTAACCATTGAATTATACTTGTGATTGCAACATTAATGTCAGTCTCATGAAGAGAAATGTCATAAACAATTTTACGCGTTACGTTTATTGATATGTCGTCCGCAAACAAAATGCAGCTATGATTTGTTACCTCGGGTTTATTGATGTAAAATAAAAATAGCAGAGGTCCAAGAACACTGCCTTGTGGCACTCCAAATTTATTCAATCGAAGGTCAGATTTATAGCAATTTTCTACATTTTTGTCATTTATTCTACTTACTTCTACAAACTGTGACCGATTATTCAAGTAGGATTTTATCCAATCCAGTGCAGGTCCTCTAATGCCATTTGCTTCGAGTTTAGGCATCAGTTGGTCATGTGCTGCGACACAAAGTCAAACGCTTTCGACATGTCAAAAAAGAGAACTGTACTAAAATTTTTAATGTCTACATTATGTACAATTCCATCGACAAGTTTAAAAGCTGCTAGTGTCGTGGATTTATGTTTTTTAAAACCCATGCTGCTCCGGAGTTAGTATGTTGAATTTGTCAATGAAATTAGTGAGTCTATTCTGCATAGCTTTTTAAAAAATTTTGGAAAACACGGGTGTGAGGGTTTTTCACCCTTTTAAAACAGAGGCTTAACAACTGATACTTTAAGTCTGTCTGGAAAACACCCTGATATTAAGGACAGATTTATGAGATAGGTCAATATGGGCACAATCGCAAAGTGGCATTTCTTAACAATTTTTGTAGAGATACCGTCGTAACCTTCTGAATTTGTATTATTTAAGGACATAACAAGTTTTCTCACATCTATACTGTCATACGGATTTAGGAAGATGCTTTTATTTATTCTATTTTTACCACCTGTATGAATGAGGGCATGGTTCACTTTATTTGTCGTTGTAATAAAATACTCATTAAATGAGTGTGCAATATCTAATGGTTCTTGGATAATTTTACCCTCATGACTAATATTTTGTATAAAATGTGGGAAATTTAGATCAGTTCCCGAATAATTTTTTACTGCATTCCAAGATGCCCTACATTTGTTTTGACTATTTATCACATATTTATTGTTTGCTTGTTGTTGGGATTTAAGGATGCATTTTTTAATAGTTTAGAGAATTTTTCATATTTAGTTTTATTATATTCAGTTCTATTTTTAGCCATACATTAGGCTTTTCTCCATACATTAGGGAAGGAACTATTGGAGAGAGAGAGGAGTTTATTAAATTTGTGACGGCTGGAAGAAGCTCGTCGAGCACGATGCTGATCATTTTGCAGAAGATATAATAGTCACCCACGGCTTTGTAGGAACAAGGAGGACAAGTCTGAAGTGAGTAGAGGTGGATGCGGACTTCGAGCACAGATGACACAAAGTGGTATATTTTACAGTGGGATCCATGACGACGGGGGGTGCTGAGACACCAAGCGTTCTGAGGGATTCCCACACTTGATCAGGTATGTATTTTTCGATACACTAAAATATATGACGGCGCTTGGCATGGCATCACGACACATGCGATTACAGCGGTGTCGAAGGCAATAGAAAGTGGCAAGGTTAAGGTTCTCGGCTGTTGGCTCCTTTTTATACTGGCATTTGGCCCTGTTCCTTTTAGCCATCAAACGCTTGATAACATCGATAAGCCAGGGTGCCGGAAGGTGTTTCACCTTAACCTTTTCCTGCCTGATCGGTGCATGCTTGTCAAACAGTGCCATAATTGCGTTGAAGTGTTGGATATTGTCATCAACCATCACACTAGAGATAATAGGTGACCAATCAATCGACGCGGCATCAGATTTAAAGGATGCAGAATTAATAACCCTTGAAGCTATGAATGTGTATAAATTGTTCTCTGCTCTTGGGAGGCTGAATCTTGAAGAGGTAAATCGGGTCATGAATGATAGGAGAAAGGAGTGTTAAGTTGTCCATGTGTCGCAACTTTGTCCAAGTTAGAAACTACTGAGATGAAGAAGAGAGGGAGTGCTATGTGGTTGGGAATGAGTAGCGTTGAGAGGATGAATATGCAAATTGAAAGAATATATACAATGGACTGGAGATTTGCAAAGCGGGAATATTTTTTAAGAAGACGTGTATTAAAATCGCCGAGAATAAGGGTATCATTATAATAAAAAAACCGGCCAAGTGCGAATCGGACTCAAGCACGAAGGGTTCCGTACCATAATCTATAAAAACGGAAAAAAAACACTTTTGTTTGGGAGCTCCCATACAAAAGTGATTTTTTGCCCTTAAATATTAATTTTATTTTAATTTAATTATTTATTGTTAAAGTGAATAATATAAATCAATATCCTGTAAATGTTTCAAGCGTCTACTTGTTGCCGTTATCAATATCGAGCAAAAGCGAGCAAAAAATCACTTTTGTTGTGTGGGAACACCCCTTAAATATTTGTTTTATTTTAATTTAATTATTTATTTTTAAAGTAAATATATAACCAATATATATACTGTGAATATTTCAAGCGTCTACCTGTTGCCAATAACTCAAGCATCTCTATTGGGCAAAAACTCAAGTTTGTTGAATGGGAGCCCCCTTAAATATTTATTTTCTGTTATTTAGTTATTTCTTGTAATAGCGGCAACAGAAATACACAATCTGTGAAAATTTTAACTGTCTAGCTATCACAGATCATGAGATACAGCCTGGTGACAGACGGACAGACAGACGGACGGATAGCGGAGTCTTAGCAATAGGGTCCCGTTTGGCACCCTTCGGGTACGGAACCCTAAACAGGGGCGTCAGCTCATTGAGAAAAGAGTCAAAGTAATCAATACGAAGTGAGGGATTGTAGAGAACTACAAGCAGAACTTTATTATGGTGAAGACAGATTTCAAGGAATCGATGTTCTGCTGATTCGGAGTACTCATTCGGGGAGGGCCTTCACACACATTACACACAGGCATAGACACACAATAGTCATCACTTACTGCCTCAAGAATAACGTCATTGTGATAATATTACTTCGGAAATATTATCAACAGCTATAGTTATATAAAGGTTGTCCCGTAACCCGTAACCCGTAACCCGTAACCCGTAACGTCAAGCGACTAGCGACTACCAGTACATAGGCCAGCATGAACCATTCGAGCGTCGCTATTTATAAACTCTCCTACTACCCGCTATTAACTTTTGGTAGTATCCTACCAATCGACGTGAGAGTGGTGTGAAATCAAAGCTCTATTGGTTTATCGGTAATCTGTTGCCAATTTTACTTGAAATATGTATATGACAGGGTGCCGAATTTTATATTTTTACCAGACCCTGAGTAAGCAGGCCAATTGCCTCATACTCGCTTGACGTTAGAGTTACGGGACATCCTATTTAACTATAGGTAAATATTATACATTTTAGTAAGCTTTAAGGACATAATTATGACGGGAACCGATATAGATACTGCGATAAACTTACTTTAAAAACAGAGTTCATTTTTATTATCATACAATCTTCTTATCAATCTTTTTATTGGATAATGTTGCAAACAGGGTATAAACCTTTAATTACCTCCGTAAATTAAATGGATTGGTTCTTATGTTTAACTGTTCATCCCAAACTTACTTAACTATACTGAACTTGCATGGGGACGCCTCGCTCCGCTTCGCCTCGGCTCCAAGTTACATTATAAAGTTGTGAACTAACACAACCTAACTTTTGTATATTCGGACAGAAAGTGACCAATACGGTTCTGTGCAATTACATAATCATAAACATTTACATACAAGCACATACATTGCTTCTCGCCTCATGGGAGCACCAAATTTGGTGAACTTTTAACTTATTTGGTAGTCAAAAGTTATATTGGTAAACAATATTGCATTCTAGACAAAAAGGCAGCTGCTTGGTGTTCACTTACGTTAATTTGGTACCTAGTTGACATTTGTTTATCGGGCGAACTGATAACAACCCGCATGACGCAAAACATACCTAATGCATCTACATCGTTCGGTGTCATTAACACCTTGGCGTGTTGTATTATTTATCAAGGTGACTTAATTAAATACTTCGCCAATAAATCATAATGAGCTTCCATCAGTTTCCAAAGAAATGCCAATTCCCATTATGGGTTTTGAATTTTATTACCATGGCATAAGGTTCGAAATCGCGATCCCTCACACGTAGGGGCGGGGGCGGTAGTGGACCGGTTGAACAAACAATCTCTGATAAAACTTAAAATCGTGATAAAAATTTGGAAATCAAGTGATTCAGGCGTCTAATGAGTCTAATGACTGAAATTGTTTTTGGGATGATTTTATCCTTGACTCTGATTTATTTGGAGATAACAACAACTATGCAGGACTGTTGAATCCAGAAGAAGAATTTACGGAGAAAAGAGGAAGTGAAGGTAAAAAGTGAAGAAATAGTCCGTTACCTGTGGGCCTTCCATTTCCGCATTACTGTTGAGGCTGAAATGAAACGTAGCCTCGCCCGCTGGCCCATTGCCACCGACCGGAATTGAGAATTTCTGAAAACAAGACAAAGGAACGACATTAGCACAATAATTATAATCTCTCGAAAGTGAAGAAAGCTAATAGAATACGAGAATTGTTGGTTAATTGGTATTTTAATGCCAGGCGATTACACAATTATTAATTAGATTGAGACTGACTTTAGTGTAGCCGAGGTATACTTAATTATATCAGTACTTTTTAATTGCATTGAATATGCTCTTGTTAACTTGTTTGGCGAGAAATCGAAGCCTAGGATAGAAATATGACAAAGCATGCATCGGTTCGGTTAAGTTAGGTCCTGGATCTTGCGGTGAGCAAATACATGAACAAATCACTCATCAAGCATTTTTGAGAATGCTTGATTAGTGATTTGTTCATGCATTTGCTAACCGCTAACCGAACCGATGCACGCTTTGTGATATTTCTAATCTAGGCTTCATTCAGTGGAGGTTACAAACTGCAATATATTTTTCCGCCTTCTAACCACAAAATAGCACCTTCGCCGCTTGATTTTGGGTTCTCAGGCGGAATAATTCTATTCGTAACTCGTTCGAAAAGGCAGGCTTCTTTACGAAGCTCACTACGAACCTAGCCTTCGAGTCGTGCCGTAAACTTCTCGGTTCGTAAATATAATATAATATAAGCCTTTGCGAACTCGTACGAAATGTACTCACCTCAGCAGCTCAAACACGAGGTTTTTGCTGCGAGTATACAGTGTGCAAAGTTGCATTTTGCTCACTGAGTGAGACAAAGTAGTTTTTTTAATATTGAACGCCGCGGGACATAGGCGAAATCGCAAACAGTCAACGGGCAATGTTCTTTGGCTGTTTGCGATTTCGCAAATGTCACAGATTCTGCTATCGATTTTTAACTCGATTGCAGTATCTGTGCTATTGAATTCCAAATAATCGAGCTTATTTTATTCTATATTCTAGCCATGCTAATTGATAAATGATTCAATCAGAGAAATATTCCGTAGTGTAAATTTGTCGAAGCTTATCAAGAAAAAATTACAATAAATTATATTTGATTTTTAGTTGTATGTTTTCATTCTCTTATTTGGTATGGGCTAGCCTATAGAAAGACAGCCGTTTCAGATGCTTTTGCTGATTTTGTCTAAGCTTCATTAGTGATTTATAGATGATTTCAAAATACGCTAAACGTCGGAAATAATTAGTTTTCTAGTTATATTTTTTAAATCGCCATTTCAAACATTCGGGACCGTGGGGATGTGGGAGTAAAAGTGAGTAAACGACGAATTTGCCGTTTTTTTAACTTTAGATGTCGTTCAAAGTTCTTTGACCTCGAGGTGTTTGACCCTGACCTTGACCTTTCGTGCATATTTCGCAGAAAATACTCAGATGTGCCGTTTTTTGACGCTTGATGTCGTTCACAGTTCATTGACCTCGAGGTCCTTGACCTTGAAATTGAGCCAATGCCATCGAGCGTAAACAATGGCAAAACTGAGAATTTTCTGCGAAAGGTCAAGTTCAAGGTCAAGGTCAGTGGCCACAACGTCAATGAGCTTCGAACACCATCTAACATTAAAAAAACGGCATATTCGTCGTTTCCCTACACTATTACTCCTACATCAGGAGGGCCCCGAACGCTTGAAATGGCGATTTAAAAAAATATAACTCGAAAAATAATGATTACCGATGGTTCGCGTATTTTGAAATCATCTATAAATCCACTAATAAAGCATAGGATTTTTTTTCAAAAGCATCTAAAACGGCCGTCTTTATAAAACCCATTATTGGTATGTTCTCATTGCTGAGATGAAAAGTTGTATACATGTGCAACATGAGACCAAAGTTATTTGCATCTCGTGCCTTTGAGTCCCTCGCTCACTCAGGATTCTATCGTAGAATTCTAACGAAGTTTCAAATATAGAATCCTTCGCTCACTCGGGACTCAAAAAAGCACTCGCAGCAAAAATCAACATCGCTCTCTTATTCTCAGGCAGTTGATAGTATCCAATATATCGAACTGCCAAATTTCAGGATAAACACTCCATCCAGAAAAATCACAGTCGACGTTTACAGCAACGAGTACATCAATGTCAGTTGGCATCTGATCAGATAAATATAATCAAGAATCCACCGCGTCGGGTGTGTAACGTGCAAGGAAGCCAATGCGTGGGCAGAATGGCGAGAACACTCGAAACATTTTCAAGTGAATCACCCAAAAATATCACGACAAACCGCCAAAACGATGTGCAAGGGCTGTGTTTATAGGGAGTCACGTCTAGACGTTGCATACAGTCCACCTGTTCCGTTCGTGGTTGTCATAACAGGCAAAAACAGTTGTCTACTCCCACGAGAAACCCACTAGGTGTTGTTGTTGATCCAAATAAGGGCATCCTCATGTGGTTGTTAGCCGAGTGCGTACACGAGTGAGCGATGACTTTCGTTGCCTGGAATGGCAACGCCGCGGTTGCGACTACAGAGCGCATCGTACCGTTTCACCTAGAGCTGCGCTCCATGCACTGGCTCACACCACATTTTAGCAGTAAGTCCTTGGTCTGTATGCGGACGCAATCGTGCAACATTATCAAATGATGCATCATACTTGTGACAATCGGCATCAGAAGTGGGCTGCATAATACGTTCATTCGAAACCTCGGAGTCACCTTGGTATTAAGGTGATACCAAACAAAGGGGATTTTTTTCGAATCAATTTACTCCACTATAAAGTCATCTACAGATTTAATGTTTGGGTTAACGTTTATTGAGTATTTGATTAAGATTATCATTGAAGGAAAACGCGATTTGATGAATTTAATTACGAAAAGACCTCTAAATTGTTTTATTTTCCCTTGTAATTCTGAAATCTTAACTAATTTCATTGCGGAATCGCATTCAAAATGTGGATGTTATGTATTCGTAAAATATCCTTGAAAATATTTTTGACATAGTTTAGTTTATTTTTAAACAATTTTTATGTGGTTTGGCGATACATTATTTTAGTTTGAGTCGAGCGCTTTGTTTGCACTCTCTTTTCTTTCTCGGGTGGAAGTAATTAACCCTGTCACTTTCGTTTACATTAGTATCCCTTTTATATATATATTTTTGTATCACCTTAATTCGTAGTAAGATCAGAACTATCAGAGCATTGAGCATGCAAAAGCGACACCCACATTAGCCGATGACCATCGCAATTTTCGTTTCACTCAAGACTATAAAAAGGCAAATGTTAGACTGGGTCGAAGTCGAAAGCGGAAAACGGTACACGGCCCTCCCAGCGGACACAATGTCACAGAAACTAAAAGTGATTGTGTACTAGCGAGGCAGGGGGGCCTCTGGATTGGCCGTTGCCTGCGATTGCTCGGCTTTGATAGTATTCAGAGATGAGCTGCATCGTGGAGATGCATTATCAACACGGCCGGTCCAGTATGTGTCGTGAGTAAGCGTGTGACGCGCGCGACGCACCTACGACATGCGTGGCCGCGAGAAACGCTTTGAGGTCGCGGCTGGCGATATGTGCCAGCACCACAATGCCAGGCAATTAACCTATTAAAGCGAAGTACTCCTCAGAGCGGAGAGCGGAGCAATAACCCGGCCTGTCTCACCGCTAACGTGTAAATGATACTCTGATCTGAATCGTTTGAAAGATGAACCTGACGATATGGCAGGAGGACTGGAAAGAGAAACAATCGAAGATCAAGTAGTTAGTGAATTCTAGAAGTTCAATGTAAACAAACTGTTATCGCTTCGCGCTAGAATGATAATAGTGACGGCGACGACCGAAAAAAACATCAACGAGTCAACAGCAACCTACCTTTTCGCGGAGCTTTGTTATTTGATCTTCAGCCAAACTCGCCAATATTCAAACAAAAAATTTGTGACGTTGACTTGAGCACGAATGATAAACACGAGTCATATTAGTGCAGTAGGTAGGTATATCGGAGTTAATGAGGAAAAAACCCGCTAGCTCGCTCGCTAAGGGGCCGCGGGGAGTGCGGCGGTGTGCGGGGTGTGCGGGGCGTGTGGTGCGGGCGCGGGGCGCGGCTTTCTCTGCGGTTCGCCTGCCCGATATAAAGAGCGGCTCGCGAAGGAAAACTTTGGCATTCGACGAGCAGTCGTTTCGCCCGCGTCATCCGCTACCTCATGGCTTCTTTCATTGTTTGGTTTGATATTTATTTTGCTGATATTGTCCACTAATACAATAACACACATGATTAGATCTGTATTTATAGGTAACGGGTGCAATGGATCTGCACTCGGTATTATGTCAAGGTCGCTAGTTTAATTTGTTTGTCTTCTGGCTGTTGAAGGTCGTCGTGCTGGGCGCCTTGGTTGGGGCGGAAAATATATGAGGAAATTCATCATCCGTTTTTCAAGGCATCACCCGTGTAGCGCGACGATTGATTTTTAGACTCATGCTCTTATCATTAAACCTACTTGACAAGGGGCGCGCAATCGGTGGTCGCTGTTGTCATTTGTGGTGTAACGGTTTCCTTTCAAATGGGTTATATCTGTACGTGGGTTTGGGGGAATTCTTTTCCGTGTAGCGGGTAGCGCAGATATTGGTGTCTTTTGTCGGTTACCTAATTTCACAGCAAGCGCGGCGAGCGGTACGCGGTGTTGCGAAGTGAGAGGCCGTCGCAACCGGTCCGCTCCGGTCGGCTCAGATTCAGAGATATACCCGAGAAACAACACATACGAATACGGCCGTACACAAGTAAGTAGGTACGCCACACCAGTTCCGGTTTTGAGAAATACTCGGCTTGTACATAATACAGATTGGTCGAACAACCCGGACACGAAACTGGCAGCCTATCGCGGCGCAGAGTCGAGGTAACGCGCTGTATCTAATATTGACGTAACGACGTGTCGTAGAGGCAGTACCAAGTCGGCCGATGAAAAATCGACTCTATAAGCGACGAGCGGTGAAATCATTACAGCTGTCAGATATCTAGTTGGTAAAACGTCAGCAGTCGACGGTAATAAATGGTTCACAACTACTGCTAGCGGGAAAGTCCAGCACGCGAGCGACTTGTGATAGTTGTGATCGCCACCTCATTAAGTCGTTTGTAGACTCGTAAGCGTCCAAATGTGCAGCAAAACACAAATAAAAGTACCTAAGGTTAAAACAAAGATGTTTACAATTCTCAACCTCGTGCAATATCAAGTGATCCGGACCCATTTAAAATAAACGTCGAATGATAATAGGCAACACGACAAGCCGTGGAAACAATTGGCAGTAATCTCTTCTGTAGAGTCTGTGAAGTGGCTCGATAAATCACCATTCGTTATCATTAAATTTTTAATGTGCTTTTATACCGTGGCAGCACTATTGCAAAAACAGATGTTGAGCCTTCTCTACTAAACTTGTTATCCAGTTGACTTGACCCACTTAATGGATCGCGGAGACAAAGAATTTGCGTACTTTAAGTTCCTTCAAAGTTACATCCTAATGAAACTAATATTTGCTGAATAGAAACCTCAGATCAATAATCCAACACAAAAATAAAGAATATTTATAAAGGAGGAGAGTACTGTTACAAGTATAACAAGCCAATGCATGCAAAGTACCGGACACGTATGTTGATAAACATGACAGTTCAACCAAGATCACTATTCAATTATGCACCGAGAAATAGCTCGGTTAATATCCTGCATAGCAACAACAAAAAATGCAACACCTTCTGTGGCATGGGGCAACGGGCGATAATTAGAAAGAGACCAAGAAAATTTGGCAATGCGTGGACGAATGAAATGTTCCTCAAACAAGTAACGGTAGTCACTTTCATCGCGGACACATTTAAAAGGCGTAGTGGCCAGCAAAGTTAATCGTGAGGTTTCTACGATATATTTGCATATTCGCCGACTTTCTAATGGACGATGCGGCCGCCTCTTGTCGCAATCGTCGGCGGTGGTGAGGTAACACCGATTCATTTAATTATATATATGAAGGAAAAAATGCGTATTCGACTCTCGCGCATTGTTGCATACACCCTCGCGTGTGCGACTCCACGGTTGGCTTTTTGCTCGGCAGCCGAACGCTCATTGGCCGAATCGGGGTTTATTAAAACGACGCTCTCAAACCGGAATACGTCCATTTTACGTTTCATTATTCGATTACTTTTTAGTCGACCGATCGAACCGCGGAAAACCCACTAACTATAGGCTAATTATCAGTCATGCAATTAGCCATCTATTAGCTAACCAGATACTGGCGAAAACTAGCCCGAACAGCCTGATTGACAACAAAAATTACTTGATTAATGAATTGTTCCATATTCATTGCCTTGCGTACGTAAATTGTTTACTGATGATGATTTTTGCATATGACCGTTGCAGCGGAAGCCAATTAGTAGAGTTGCACAAAGAGTATGCGAAATCTCATCGGCGGCTCCGGCTAAATGGCAGACATTTTCGCATAAAGAGCATTGAGTGACGTGCGGCAGCGGTCGGGCTGGTTTCAGCAAGGATGCACTGCGGGCCGTTCTCCTTCACGACGGCCGCTCGCGACCTTCCGCCGGAGGAGGGGCGCCTCTCACTCACCAGCCGCGACGTGACTGACTGCAGCCACGGCCTCACCTCGCCTCGACGACTCGCCGAGCGAGGCTTTATCGGAGCCTGTACGTAACGAAACGACGCCAACCCAGCGGTTACCCAACGCCCGATAGGGGTTCTTCGATACATACTCGCCTCGGCATAACCGAACCACCGACAAATCACGTGATCCAGCAACCTTGCGCAACGGCCATTACTGGCGCACCTTGTGATACAGAGAGAAATACATAGAAATCTTTTATTATTGTAACACATCATAATGATGAAACCCGTCGCTGATGTTGTTGCGAAAATGTACTTGTTACAAATTGAAGTGACGTCAAGGATAAATTAAGCTTGACATTAGGAAATGGATTATTAAGCGCTTATCTGTTTGGTGATAACATATTCAACAAATAAGTATAACCATCAAGATAATAATGTTTCAGAAAGATTTCGTTTCAAAACAATGGTAAGTAAGTAAAAGGCGAATGAATGTTCCCACTCCGCCCAACCATTGTGTAGTCGGTTAGTCTTACTTTTACTAGCTAGCCGAGTCACAATTACATACTCTACGTACGTAACCAAAATTCTAAGATCGATGTCGTTCCTATACACACTATTCAAATAGTAACAAAGAAGTCACGACTGCTTATTGAAATTACGATTCAAAAATCAATTCACACAGGGGTGTTCTATAAAAGCTCTTAATTACAAAAATAAGTCTATAAATGGGCTATAAAAACATGCAGTCGAAGTGATCAAGGAAGTACTCAGATGTTATCAGTTCTGTTTTATGTTCTTTGTGTAAACAAGACTAAGGTGGAGTAAAACTTGCTTTTATTCTCTCTTATTTAAATTCACAAGTAAAGTCTATCAAAAGGTGGTTATATGGAAGTGGGAGGGGGGGGGTTAGCTCGGGGTTATTTCCCTCGGGTACGGGCCTGAAAAACGGGTTCATGACCGGGAACGGGGTGGCAGAGTAGCCTAGTGGAACCGCTAAGCTCAGGTTAACAACTGCGACGAAAAAGTCTATGAGACTGATTGGCAGAGAATGAGGAATATCGATGAAAGCGAGTGTTTCACATCAGTTAGAGATTCTAAATTTAATTTTGCCGGGATAACATTTATAGGAACCGGCGGGTATTTGCCAGAGAATAAAGCTACGACCTTGCGACTGCTAGTAAATAACTAGCATTGGATTGCTCACGCCACTTTGTCTCTAATTTTGCACGGGATTAAGCAAACAATCAGTCACAAAACAACAGAATCGGCGTGGTTGTGTCTCATGAGTACTCGCGGAACAGATTACGGAACTTGGCTACATAATTGTAATAACATTGCTATAACTAGCCGATATTGATCTAATTAGACTTTGAATATATGCAGATGGCAATGAATGTTCAAGTTTGAACGACGATGCAGTAGCAATAGTGATAGAGGCAGACGCAGAGCGCGGCGAGGTGACGTCGCGAGACAATGTCGCAAATATTTAGATCAAGGTGCGAGACACGCGTTCGACTCTCGAGATCGGTTCCGAGGAATTTTTGCCGAAGATCACGCGCACGATCGTGTCTGTGTATCGCATAAAATTCATTATTGAAACCCGAAGCGGAATATGCTTATGAGAAAATCTAGTTTTTGCACCCCGCTATTAGCATTCGCGAACCGCCAAGGGAAACAGATTAGGTTCTGCGTGCCGTTTCACTGAAGCTGAAAGTCAAACACTCAAGACCGCCTGTGGGTGGAGGGAGAGTGAGTGAATGTACGTCACGATATTAAAATAAAGCTCGTAAATGGGCTGATTTTTCCGTTGCCTATAGAGTGCTGATATGGATGTAAAATAGTATCCAGAACAATCTAGTGTGGTAGACGCGGCGCCGACGCGACGTGACGCGGGCCACGCCCCCGCCGTCTCCGCGGGAGTTATATTACGCCTGGTTAGGCAAGTATCGCTGAGGGGAAGGAGAATAATTGTTGAGAGGCTGCCATGTTTCCAAATTGAGTCTCTCGGGGAGATTTACAGTTTACTGTTTATTGCCGAAATAGGCTGTTTGTACAGTTCGCAAAGTTTGCACAGACGCCGAACCCACAGCGCATAAAGGTTATAGAGACGCTAGACTTGACTAACACAACAGTTTCCAGTTTTTACCATACAATCCTAAATCGTAGGCACCGATGGAACAATGCGCCCCTTGAAAGTGTAATAATTTATCTTTAACAAAAGTTGCTGACACTAATAACAATTGGCAAAACGTTTAGGGCGGGCGGGCACGACTTCTAAAGATAAGGCAACAAATATAATGATCACCAAAATATTTTTTTCCTACCCAAAATGGGTAAATGTTACCTAAAATGGGTAAATGATCACCAAAAGTTGCAGAAAATATCAGGGCAAAATACTGCGACAGCTTAGGTGAAGGGTAAAGGGAGTGAGCGAAGCGCATCCCCCTTTATCCTTCGTGTTAAGTTGAACATGTAAGAACAACAAAAAATACTTAAAACATAAACTTAAGTACACAAAACTGATCTTTTATCCAAACACAATTTGGTGGTCGTTTACAAATTCTGGCGGTCATTTCGAATGTATTGGTAGTAAAATAGGTGTATAGATAGGTAAAATAGTAAGAAAATTACCTTTTATCCTTGTCTGGTGGGATTGTATTTAAAACCAATGATACTAATAATTATTACATTAGGGGGTATACTAGTAAGTACGTTGACAGGTTTACAATACACATTTTTGATACACAAAATGATAGTGAATACAACTTTCCAGTAGACGTCATGGAAATACTGTATATATAATACAGTATTTCCATGACATAAATACTGAACTATAGGTATGTAAGTACTTCTTGAAAAACAAATCAATCGATGATAAAATGTCGCTATCCGATGTTTGTTAAGATTAATTAACGAACATTTTCCAACAACGTGTTTGTCATCAGAGAGCTCATTGACACCCTTTCAACCTCGATGACATCCAATCATACTCTATTTATGTAATAAAATATATTGATAAAACAGATGGCTGCTGTTTCAATTGGTGACAATGGGAAAACTTCAATGGCAATGCCACAATGCCCATGAATGTTTGTCTAGTATGCCATTTGGGTTCCTAGAGACAAATTCACAGTCAGGAAGCTACAAGTACATTCTTGGTTAGACACATTATCGAATTGCGGCATCGTTCGTAGGTGGCTAGGTGCGCCATTTTATTGTTTGTC
Source organism: Argyresthia goedartella (assembly GCA_949825045.1). Taxonomy (NCBI): domain Eukaryota; kingdom Metazoa; phylum Arthropoda; class Insecta; order Lepidoptera; family Argyresthiidae; genus Argyresthia; species Argyresthia goedartella. The sequence goes on from OX463823.1 coordinate 17,654,377, forward strand.
CCCAAGCGGAAATACAGTACTTACCTATGGGTAGCAACTATAAAATTATGGTATCAACTAAGTTCGACATTTTGATTTATATGACTTTAAGTGGATTTGTATTTTACTGATATACCTCGCGCCACGAATAAAGAGCGCTGGGCGACGTTGGCGGGAATTACTGCGCATATGTACAAGTATTGAAAAGTGACTACTGCGCATTCAAGGCCACCGCTCGTAACTCGTGGAGCGAGGTATACGGATTTGTCATTTACAACGATAGAAAAAATACAACATACGTGATACAAAACTTTGCGTTCAGGTTAGATAACTCAATAAAATATTAGTGATATTTAATTAGTGGAGTCGTAACGCTTTGTTTTATCATTACATCATGTGTAACTGATACTAAAATGACAACATTGGCGCACACAAAAACATAACAAATCCGTAACAAAAGAAGACTTTGAGGGTGTAACTAAATACGGTGAATTTACGTCATGTTGCAAAAATTTCACTCTCTAAAACCTCGTGACCGCTTACTTTGGCGTCCGCAGAATCCGCTAACGACGACGGTGCGTTGGCGATAATGGGTTTTCACTTGAAATATGATCTTCTTGAAAGTATTTAACCAAAATGAGGTAAACTACTCGAAAGGGCAACATCGTATGTGAAGGTTGTTATTAATGCCGTGGCCTTGCTGAACGAAACGGGAAGTAACGTCCATAGAATGGCGAAACCTGCTCAAACAAAATAAACATTAATCAATTAGAGCACAATCAAGACATTGCCGTCACTAAATAATCAAAATCAGTTGCGAATCTCACAAAAGAACATCATCGATGGAAAGTGTTACCTACATCAAATGTATTTTTTTGGGTCACGATGAAAAAGCCTCCTTTCGAATATTAAATTTAGTCGTCAGAAAGGAATGTAAACATTCATACTTAGTGGAAGGATATTAAAAACGAGGCGTACGCTAAAGGCGGCTTGTAACTGTAATCTGTTGGTCCAGCTAATAAGATTTGTTGTATAACGGGCGGCACCCAACGCGGGCGGCCAGCGAGCAAGGCGAAAACAATTGTGGACGAGACCGGTTTTATGTTTTATTATACCGTGCTTTACTTTACCTGTGTGGGCGCTAGAGATATTTCGGGCACGACAATTATGAAGGATCGGGTCAACGGATAGCTGTCACAAATGTAGAACGAGATATACCAGAGCCTAAACCTATCGGTGATGAAAGATTGAACAAGCCATTTCCGATATCAGTATTCCATTAAAGGACCAATAGTGTTAACCTCATTCAGCATGACGTCATGACTTATTAACGTCTCATGAAAACAGTTCAACAGCCGACATTTTAAATTTAAATTATTTGTAGACAGAATGTAGACTCCGCTACCAAAAGTGAGGTCTCGTATGAATAACTCAAGCCAAAAATACAAAAGGACCGGAGATAAATAAAACCATACTAAAATTTTGTAAATAATTTTGAGTTGAAGATCAAAGAAAACCTTTGCAGAATGTTCAGAAGTCTAGATAGAGTATACAAGGCAAAAACCTGGTTAGCAAGTCAAACTACGAGAAAAACCGAATGTCTATCAAACTCTTCCCTATACCGCCTTACCAAAACAATGTCTAAAATATGGAAATAAAAGCTAATAAAATAAATGTGTTGAAATTCATAAAGTATAGTAGGCACCTATATTTATGCGTCAATTGATTGTTACAATGGAAAATGTGTGACATGTTTTGAAACAGAAAATACCATTATTGCTTTAGCTTAAGCAACATTTGGTTTAATTGGATTAGTCGGTTACTCATTTGTAAGGTGGAGCGACATTAACAAAAATGGGATTTGGGGTGAAGGCCGTGCGGGTATAATGCAGATGATTGTCGAGCGCTCTAGCAACGCAGTGGTCAACAAAACTTTGTGAACATTCGTTTTAACTATGCATAAATTGAGGTTCTAATGATTTTGGTGATTAGTTCTGGACCTATGGTGTGACGTGATTAACAACTTGTTTAATCTCTCTCTGCCGCCCGGTTTCGTTCATTAGAACGTTTAGCAGCTGATGTTCAGAATAGAGCCGTAAGCGAGTGGTTACTTTTACCTGGCTTACGTAAGCCCGTCAGGTACAATTTATTATTGGCTCCATTGTGAGCTTTCGTAATGCAGCCAGCGCTCGTGCACTGCACTTCGTGTCCTCCTTCTAAAGCACCCGGATGCTTATCACCCAAAATTCCATTTTGTGATCAAAGAGATCTATTGTTATTCTATTTCTGCTTCAGCATGTAGAGACGGAGAACACCACGACCGAGCACAGGACAAACATCAATTTGTTGGTAAAGAGTCTCACCTCAATCTTTTCCAGTTTCATTCAAGTGAAAGGTGCAACGTGACGGACCGCTGTTTCTTGCTTGTTTTTTTCGACTTGCCAGTCTTTAATAGTAACACAAACACCGTTAGAATATTACTTAGATGCTTGAATGACACGACGCTGTAGCGTTGCGTCATCCATCACGAACGAGGTTCGGTTTTTTATTCGATCCCAATGCCGCAACTTAGGAGTAGCAGCTGTCAAGTTACAATTAATTTATGAAATCGCGGGGGAGTTCCGAGGATTTCCAATCGCACGTCCGCAGTCATTCCGATTTTAAATCCAGGATATCGTGCTTCTCGTCGCTTATAAAAATAAGTTTAAAATCGGTAAACATTCACTCATGCATATTGATCAGATTGAAGAGGCGCTGGGACAAACAGTGTCATGTGTCAGTTCTGCGGGCACCAGACAGCGAAGCGAAGCCTAACTAACAAGTTGCAAGTAGCAGGGTGACCTGTGACCTTTCCGCTGTTTGCGTTGTAAAACTGTGTTTACCCCGTTCCGACGCATATGGACCAATACGCGAATTAACCAATACGCGATTAGACTAATAGGCGAATGGACCAATATGCGGATGGGCCTATACGCGAATGGACCATGACACTTTATAAAATTTAATTAGGAATACCAAAACTCTATTACATTAAATTTAAATTAAATTAAAATGCATTTGAATTTAATTTTATTTAACATTGTTTTATAATAATTGTATAGAATCTCAATAATTACGTTGTCTTATAAGCTTGTTTTGTGCTTTTTAGTATTCATATTAATTTTATTCATGAAGTAACGCAGTCGGGATTTTTAGTATATTTAATTACGTTATTAATTCCCTGCTATTTAGGACAAAATTACTAAAAATCTTTTATGCTTAGTCTTGAAACATTGAAACATATTTATTGGTAAGTGTCAATTACATGTCAGATTATAAATAAAAAATTGATTAATATACATCTGTACAAAAAATGTCAGACACATAAAAATGCATTCCATAAATTAATAGTCTGCAGCGAATGTGTATTATTCATAGCGTGTGCAAGATTAGTATATATTTCCATACTCTACTTGAAAAGCCCCTTATTTTGTTACCCCGCTCGAGGAACTAGAAAATGGTTTTTGGCCCGCAAATTTAAGCGCGCAAAATCTACCAGTAAAAAAAATGTACCCTGTGAGCTATCATGACGAATCTTATCAGTTCAGCCGTTGAGTAGTTAGTTAAGAGGGAATCCAGGAACAGACATACGTCCTACTAATATTATAAATGTTAAAATAGCGATGTTTGGATGTTTGTGTTTGTGCCTCAATCACGCTAAAACGGCTGAACGGATTTGAATAAAATTTAGTACAGAGATAGTTTATGAGCTAGATTAACATATAGGATACTTTTTATCCGACTGCACGAGAAGGAGGGTAACGTTATCGCGGTAAATGATAATTCCTAGAAACACGCAGATGGGGTTGCGGGCATCAGCTAGTAATACATATAGGTCAAACACATAACCCTATCCTTTTTTCGCTGCGCTGAAGTCGGGTTATTATAACTATTTGATTATAACACATAAGGCATTCGCGAGCATAATGGCTTAAGCTCATATAAAAATAAACAAGTGTGAATAAACCCATCAGATAAAAAAGGAGTTAAGTCTAGGACTCTAGTAAAACACAATACAATACTAATTTAAAAAGGTATATCCAGCAGGTGGTTTATCTATCATTATCAGCCTGTATGAATACAAGTATTGTTTTTTTTATACCTCCTACGAGCAATCTTATCACGGTTCGGGCAGAGCAATGTCAAGCTCGCTCGGTTGCATTCAGTGATCTCATTATTCTCTATCACCTTGTCAGCCATTTTGTAGATAAATCCGCTACTGCCTAAACTAACACGCCAAATATGCCAAATGCTAACTAACTATAAAAGAATAAATGAAAAAGTTCCAAAAAAAGAGAGTGATACGGGAATTTGTACGTGATAATGGCGATGAGAATTTTACTTGATCAATTAGTTCATAGAATTTATCTCCCACTTACACCTTCATGTCATTTTAATTTTGTTCTCCAAGGAAGTGATTGAGAAGTAAATTCAAACCTAGAGACCGCTTGGTTTGATTTACTTCTGGATACCGCCCAACCGCCCCATAAGACTTGCAACCGCCCAATATAGCTTAAGGCTTCGCCACACCAAACGTGGGGCCATACTGATTTGCAAAGCAAATATCAGGGAAAAATGCTGCGGTAGCTTAGGTGAAGAGTAAAGGAGGTGAGCGAAACGAAGCCCCCTTTATCTTTTGTGTTAGATTGAGCATATAAGAACAACAAAAAATACTTAAAACATACACTTAAGTACACTCAAATATTTAAAACATAATAGTAGTTTATGTGACTGCTACATAATGGAGGGCATTAATACTCGAGAGTGGGTTTATGAAATGAGCCGAAACTACTACTACTAACTTAAACTTTGGTAAAAACTCGTTTCGTATCTGGAAAACTACACATTATGGTCATTATGTGTAGTTTTTCTACATATAATGACATTCAAATTTCGAACGCCGACGCCCGCCTGCATGCCGCCCCTAGTTTGTCTGTGAAGTTGGTACTAACATTCAAATTTCGAACGCCGACGCCCGAAGTTGTGCTACAGAACAAGCTAAACAACTGCAGAGCCACAATGCCGGTCAAACATGCGGTTCCTGAACACATCAAAGAGAGCTTATGATATGTGTGTAGATAAAAAGTGTTTTTGTTGTTCCTTTTTTCTGTGCAAATCAGTATTTTTGATGTGCGATTAAATACTAGCCCATAGAAAGCAGCGCGGGAGCCGCGCGGTTAAAAGTCTCCCTACACATCACTTGTTATCTCCTGTAAAGCTCGGCATTTATGGGCAGTTTGGTGTTTTGGACAGACGAAATTGGACGTAGGCTAATAAAAACGGTGTAAAATGCGGCGATGAAATTTCTGTCTGCCGGTAACCACGGATTTGCCGGGCGCATCGTCCGCTTACAGACGGGCAGTCATAGGATTTGAGCCTTAATTCAAATGAGAGAAAGTTTATAATCGCGGTCCAATTTTTCGGGTTCCGTATCTCAAAAGGTAAAAAAGGAACTCTAATAGGATCACTCGCGTGTCTTGAAATCTTGTGCAAAAATACTTATCCTTATACCGCAACATAATTCAAGCCTAATATGGCAAAAAAATTGCCTACAATAAACTGGGGGGAAAATGACAAAACGAAAAAAAAAAACAATCACCGTCATCATAATAAGTCATGTAAGGTATCGCTAAACATATTTTTTTATAAAGTTTTCAAGAATATTTCTTTTAAAATTTTTGTTTTTGATAACTTCAAAAGTTATGATCAAAAAAGTGCAAATAATGACCATTCTTAACCCCTTATATCTAAAATTATAAAAAATACAGTATCGCCTTTGCGCATAATTTTTCATATGTTAGTACTCATTATTTACCGTGCAATAAATAATATTGAATATAGGACTTAAGCCAAAGATTACATGAAAACCTACCCGGAATTGCCAAGGTTTTTTAATTAATGTAAACCACATAGAAACTTATATATGCACCTGGTTACGTACATGGAGTATGAAAATAGCCACACCAATAACTTTGTTACCAACATTTTGTGATGTAAAATCCAAACTATTCATTCCACAGCATCCCTACCATTGTACGGTGGTACGGAACCCTTCGTGTGCGAGTCCGATTCGCACTTGTTGTTACGTAGGGGCGTTTTACGATCAAACAGGTCCGAGCGAGACGCGCGGGAAACGCGGCGGTAGCCGCGCGGCTCATACGGGGGAGCCGCGCTGCTGCCGCAGCGCCGCCGCCGCGCGCAAGCCTCGCTTTCGGTGTGGCGGAGCCTTTAGTGAGTGATAAAAACGAAAGTAATAAAAACTTTTTTTTTACCGAATATTATTCGAAATATTTGCTCTATGAAAATATCGTTAGCTAAGGGAGGTGCGAATCAGATTACAATTAACACCACGGCCTGGCTCGTGTCAGAGTCGTGTTACCAATTTCCCCGGTGCACCAGGGCGAAATGGCCTAACGAACTGTGAATTACGGCATCCTCTGAAAATATTAGAAAATCACCAGGTGGACACCGGCTGTTGGCGGTTTGTACATTTTATTAGAATGCATTGAAACCCGCACTTCCTAGTCGCGCCGAGGAACGAAAGCGGCATTCGATATGATAGACATGCAGCACACAACTTTCCCTTCTTTAGTGGAAATTAAGCGTTAACTGACCGTGGATTCCACTTGTGAGATATTGTGTTTAGGGCTTCAACATTAAAGACATTGGAATAGTAAGTAAATTCTATTGTACCTACAACAAGAACTGTTGATCTTGAATTCCAATTTAATTAGATTATAGTAAAGTTTGAAGGCCGTTAACATCGTAGCAACTCGTACGGCGCCAAGCCGCCAACTGTCCGACAGAAAGACCGAAACAAATTAATTTTATTGTTTATTAAATATCTTTGGTTCCTTGATTCGAGTCCTTCCACCAGGGAGGGCTCCCAAGTGAAAAATGTGGCAACCGTACCAATGCCTCAAAAAATTCAAGGATTTGAGCAAACATTCTGTTTGCGCACTTCAATTGTATGTTTAAATATTTCGGATTTTTCAATTTTGAAAGATAATTAAAAACGGACATTGTGTCATGTTTTTTTTTAAATATCAGAACTACCCCTCTCGCCCTCCCCTTTATTCAGTAACTCAAATCGCCTAAAAATTGTGAAAATGTTTTCAATTTCTTTCTTGCAGCAGGCCTCGGAGAACTCAGCCAGTTGCCACCATGCTCACGTCACGACCCCACGACATCTCCCCCCCGCGTCCGACGAGCACGGGTTCAGACTCCGGGCCATTTGGTTGTGGAATCCACTCCCCTGCACCATCAGGGACAGTCCTGCTCTCAATATATTTAAGTCGCGTGAAGAAGCATTTCCTACCCTTTAGAATTATAGCTGGTATGTATGTTCTATATATATTTAATATTTGGGAATTTCTCTAGATACTGGGCAACTTCCCTGGGAAATTTGTCTCATGTTTTTTTTTACTATTAACCAAAAACAAACTTATTGTTTGCAAAGATATTAAATACATTTTAAGAAATGAAAATATTTCTTGCCAGGGGACTGGCGGTAATATGGTTATGACGAAGGCTCCAAGGAGCGAAACTGAAACTGCTTGTAAAAATGATGCTTTTGTTTCAAGTTTGTACTAATTATAGAATTCATTCTTACCAATACGATAGTAGCGAAACATTTTAAGCTTTTAAGAGACTTTTCAGTTTTTTTTTTTTTTTAAAGGCGGAGACACATTTGATAAAATAATAGAAGCAGGCCTAATTCATATTCTTGTAATATTGCTCATATATTCATATGATTTGATCAATTCATGCAGTTCAATTATAAATTATTCAAGTTTAAAAGCAGCAGAACCGTCGGAGAGACATACCAGGGGACTGTTTTTCGACCTCCTTTCATAAGATATTGATGTAATAAAGCTAAATTAAACTGACTAATTTCACATAGATAAGACACAAACCGATAGATAAGGTAATGTCTTTTAAATGTAACAATAAAATAAATAATAAATTGTATTTTAATGGATAATATATGCCCATTTATTTATATTTAGGATCTATAGTTTATGTATGTAATGTTAGGAACACGTACAGTTTGTTTATTAAGTGCAATAAAGAAATAATGAATTATGAATAAATGTGAAACTTTCCCCGTACACAAAAGGTCAATTTGACGCTAACTGCTTTGCCTTTGACTTGAACTGAAATCGTTGAAGAATCCTAGATTTACTTACCAAATTTATATTTACCAACAATATTAAATTATAGTCTCAGTTTAAAGTTCTCTTTTTATTAACTTAACTTAGCTTTTGTTACCGACAGGTCTACTCAACATTTTCCAAATGTACAGTCATACAAACAAGTGAATTGTTTTCTATTAAATTAATCTAAGCATCCATATACTTGACGCCAAATTTTTTGGTGCCACTGCGTGCCGGCTGGGTGGGTAGCGGCGCATGGGAGCAAGAGAGATCCATACATGGACGAGAGAGAGATGGCTAAGGATATATTAAATAGAAACATACGGTGACGGCTCAAAGGAAAGACATAATGCGAATGAAACGAAATTAAACAGGCCAAAACTAATGAAAGATCTCGCTTTTTTTTTAGAATACATATAGATGTATTCTATATCAGTAAGTATTTAGTTTCTGGTTCCTAAAAAAGTTTTTTGAAAGTTTTCAATGTCAACATTTTTCAGTACTTACCTACTTCAGTTCTCGTGCTTGAGAATGGACCATTGCTTTTTCCTTTTCACACGTGATCAAGAGGCAACTGATGCCATTTTAATAGATAGCCTGGTCAATGCAAACAAGTATTAGCTTCAAAATTTTTGTGACTTTATAATGAATTTGAATTAACATAATTGCCACAGGCACAGCATACGTGTAGTGGTAGAGTTCAAATAGGTCCTCTGGGTGGGTTACCTGGTAATAATTTGGGTGCCAGAGGGATACTTATGAGTCTGCCGGTATTTGCAGCGCTGGCAAGCGTAGGTCATTAGACGAGGAACATCTTCAGAAAAATCATACAGCGCTTCACGACAGGCCACGCTGCTGCCGAGTGTAACGGAGCCGTGTCCTTAATGGTCGAATGGTTCTTGCGCAAAGGTCGTCCGTCCGAATTACCAGTATTAAAATTGATTTAGACGAGCCTCATCTGGCAACATGGATGTGTTGGTGAACACCGACAATACACATACATGAGAGTTATAGGCAGTATTCGGATATCAAAAGGCAGAAAGTGAAAGTTCGCGAACGGCACCCGTAATGATTTAATGATCAAGAGACCTCGGAGTTTTTGTTACTGCAAAAAATGCGATGCGAGAAAATTCTTCCTTTTCCTACCTTCCCCTGCGAGCACGTCATAATTCAAGTGCCTAAAGTTGTGATTTCCTCGTACCAGTGCATTAATAGCCGTTGTCCAGAGAATCTAGGCCTGGATGTGTGGTCCATCTAGATAGGTGCACGAGCGAAAAGTGAAAGTGAAGTGCGGCGCACGCACGGCCGATGCAGCCCCAATATGACGCCGCCGGCCGCCGTCCGCATACTTCAGCAATTACCACGTGGAAATCGGCATCGTTCCACGGAGGGAGATGCTCCCAGACAGGTGCTTGCTGCGTCTGCGCAGCGGCCGGACACACCTCGCCGTCGCACGACGAATTAGGAAATGTAAACACGACAACTTTGATTTTCTCGACGTTTGCAGACTTTTTTCTTTCTCGCCGACTTAGTTGATAGCAATTTGGTTGGATATCGTGGAATTGTACAATGAGAGGCCATAACAAATTTATTTGTTAAACTTCTGTTACTTTCTCTGGAAATATGTTCATTTAATATCGACACGATAGTAAAACTCTTATCAGGTAATTTGACATAGGTCTGGTTATTTGCCTGACAGAATTATATTTCCTGAATTACTAATTCAAATCATTCTAAATGTTTCTAAGGGTTTCTTAGAAAAGCAGTTCTGCAAGCCCTACAAAGCAACACCATCAGTTCCGGGCTTATATACGAGTGTCACCAAGCCCTGTCAGAGGTATGTAACCACAGTATTGTTACCCTGCAATGGATAAAGGGACACAGTGGCTCGCGCGGCAACGACTCAGCCGACGCACCGGCAAGGTTGGGTTCGGAACAGACGGTGGAGGGACCATAACCCATAATACCATTGCCATTCAGCTGGTAGAGGAAAACCCTACGACAACACACAAAGGTGACTCACCAACATGATTGGTCAACCTTGGATACCTGCAAGCAAGCCAGACAGGCCCTCCCGATGATCAGACCCGGATTGTCGCGTAAGCTTCTGAAGCTCAAGAGGCCACAACTTCGCTTGGTAACCGGAGCGATTACTGGACACGCTTTGCTAAATAAACACTTACACACTCTAGGTGTCACGGACAGCCCCCTGTGCAGAGCCTGCATCGAGGTCGAGGAGACAGCCACCCACGTCCTGCTAGAATGTTCCGGCGTGGCCATCTATAGGGCAACACATCTTGGGACGCCGAGGTCGCTCCAGGAAGTCGTCGGCAACATTAAGGGTCTGCTAGGCTTCCTACAGGAGCTGGGTTGGCAGGAGTAGTGCCCCCAACCCACGTCACGCAAAATAGGCGCAAATTTAAGACGTCGAGTTGCGGAAAAGTAGCCCGCGACAAACTATAACTATAACTTTATATTTTATAAAGGTTTCTTATACTTCGATATAATATAATTATTGAAGTAAAGTAACAGATCTAAACAAATCGAAGTTCTCTTTTCGCTGAGCAAAGCCCCTCTACTCTAAAATTAACAGACATACTATTACATTAAATTGAACGTTTAAATTAAATTAAAGGCTTTGTAAGACCGAAATCACTGTTCACCTTCATAGGAGATCAGAGAATGTGTTACAACATTGACCCCATGGCCAAACCAGAACAAGCATATGACCTTAGTAATGACAGTGCAGTAGCCTTCTTTCTTCCATATTTTGTTCCGGATTCAGATAGTTGGGCTTGATTGAGTTATTCAATACTATGAATTAATTGGTTACTTCCCTTGATATTTTCTCCAAGGGGTAAAAGTTAAATTACTATTACTCTGAGACCTCGCGAGCGTCACAGGAAAATTGCCTGTTTTTATTATATTTTTTTCATCCCCTCGCATCACACCCCCGACACCTTGAAGTTTTTAATAATCCAACAGCAATTTCTTTCAATACCACAAACAAAATTATAAATGCACCTGGTTCCGTATACATGGAGTATGAAAGTAGCACCAATAACTTTGTAAACTACATTTTGCGATCCAAAATCCCACCTATTGACTTTTCACTAATGTCAAACTCGAGACCTCCACAAATACAACGACACCTCATTTGTTAAAATCTGTCAAGCTGTGTCTGTTTGGGCTGTAGCGGTTTTTTTACATATCTCCGCCATTTAGAAAAAAATACAAAAACTGCACCGATAAAAAAAACTATTTAATTATGGAACCTGCTCACAAAAAAACGCGAGAATCAGTTGAGAAAGGCGGCCTGTAGAGGAGAACATCAGGACACATCCAGACATACGAAAGCATTTTTGCCCAATCCTGAAACGGAGACGCTTCGTTGCTCGGTCAATAATGAGGACGATAGTAAGTTTTGTGCGAAGTATTATTGCGTACTGTTGGAGATTTGACAAGAGGTATCTATTGTGTTGCGTTGTGAGGATCGTCTTCAGAGTGCTTACGTCAAGGCAGAATGAATGTCAATTGTCAACGGACATAAAAACATAAACGTCACTAATGTCACGGCCGCCGAGAGCGTTGAAAATCGAAAACCGCGAGCGACTAATAATTTACTGTATTAAACTCATGCGATATTATTTTATTACCCATTACAGACTTCTGTACAAGTACATGATCATCATTTTATTAATTTAACCAAGTTCGTATCAGACGAATGGTAGAAATTTTCCCGTACCACGGTAATAATCTAGAAAATACGCACGGGGCGGCACAATACTCGTGGCTTGTCCTTGTCAAGAGTGTAAACACCATTGTTTGATCACGTGGTGGAAATTGCAACCATTATAATGTGATAAAAGAGCTCTTGGCACGATACTTGGTTCTTTACATTGTCAACAAAATCCAGCCTTTAAACAGTTCGCTATCAATGATATAAATATTGACGGTCGGGTTACATGACAATTTTGCGAATAGATTGAATTTATTGCGAGTTACGAAACCAGTTTCTGTTGAAATTAAAACTAAACAAGGAACTGTAAGACAAGGAAATAAAGTTTGAAATGCCGAGTGCAGGGATTGCAATAACAACTGTTCGTGAAGGTAATAAAGTGTCTCGGGGGGGACAACGACCTGAAAGACACGAATGGTCGAATCGCGCCGCCTCGCTTCAAGTTGCCTCGCATCCACCAACTTAAGCTGAGTGACGGACAATCCATATTGTATGCGTGATTATCGGGTTCAACGGACATATAGCATTACTTTGGCGACTTGATATTAATCAAAAACATCACCCAGGCTCAGGACACGTTGGGGACAGACGCTAAACGATCTAGATTACTTATACTTACGTAAACCATTCATTTTTATCCAATACCATTGAAAAGCACACAGCAAAAACACACGAGACAAACATGAATGTAGGTAAATATAGTGAACAATTATTACTTTACTTACTTACTAGAAGGGTTACTGACTAGAAGGGACATTAACCCTATGTGTTCATTACAGCCAGAAAAACTTCAACATTTAAAGCATCCCACCGCCACATCGGACTTAAGGTGTAGTGGCCCCAAAGAATAATTACACAGTAATTTGCTGCAGTCGTTTGCCCACGTATAGTCATCGCAAGTTTTGTAAAGAATAAACAAAAGTATAACTTGTTCGCATCACAAGTGTCCCGGGTTCACGTATAGCGCAAAGAGGACATTGTCCGTCTCACCTGGCCGATGCATGCGCATCATGCCCGGTTGCCACTGGAGCGGTTGCTATTTTTACCCCGTGTCCACTCTATCTTATTTACTATTCTGGTCGGCAACTCATTGAATTGTGGTTATTATGCGCCGGGTTGGATGTGTGCCAGTGAGGCTCGCACCTAACGCGGCGATAACGAGATATTCAAATAATGATCTCGGTTCAATCGTTCCGAGAAGTGCCATCGAATGCAAACTTATGGCGAAGTGGGGAAAAGATCATAATTAGCTGGTAAGAGGTAGGTAGGCAGCATTAAGTGTAGGATAGATGTATTCAAGAAATAGGGCAATCAGTTGAACGGTCTGCCAATTAATTAATTGAATAGTCCCTTATCAGAACCGCCGGAGTCCATTTGCTAATGCGCTACAACAACTGAACAAACGTGAACAATGAGAAACAAGTTATCGAGAAGTTGACAAGGAAAATATGATTGTGGTTGGCAACATTTAGTAATTAAACATTCGATTATCGATGATTACTTCCCTGTCAAGAGGCACGTCGACTGTATAATATAGGTGGTATAGTTAGGCGAATTACGGGGCGCTTAGACCATTAGCTGAGCGGGTCAAAAATGTGCTCGGAAAGAATTGGCGCGGCCAAAGTTGGTGATGAGGTTGACCGGGGTCGTTTACATATGTACCAATGACTCGTCGGAACAAGAGAGATCAGCTCAGAACCGGCAGGAGGAGGTGGCAACAGGCAAACCGGTCGGAGGCGCCGCCGCGACAGGGATCGTGCCGTACGCACTTGTAAACAACATTGCATTGCATACAGAATTCAGATTAGTTTTTGAAATGGATGATTCTGAAGAAGCTGCAGCGAGTTGCGATGCAGTAAACATTGAGCCGGTTGAAATAGACGATTTCTTATCGTGGTTGATTCAATCTCTACACATCAGTTTCAAAAATAGGAACGAACGATGGGATAAAACATCGGAACAGCGTAGTAAAGAAGCATAAAGGATATTTTTTACCAGTTTATGTTACTTCAAGATCCATATGATCAAGAAATGATAATATTTAACTTAATGATAATAACATGGATTGTATTGCCTCGATACACAGAGCTCTCTCATTCTCGCATTACTCTACCAACAAACCACACCTATTTACCAACAAACAATCATCTTGTTAAGGAAAAGTTCAAAAGAACGCAATCCATCATTTACGTGGCTTTGGAATGCTGTAGAGCCAGAGATAGAAACAACCAGTCATCTCGCTCACTCTCAGGTAAGGTTGGGACAAGGAAGGGTCAGATAATGTATCGTAATTAGTGGAATTCAGATTACATACAACCCACCAGTTCATCAATTATGATGAAAGTACAGCTAATTTTTGAACCGGGCTTAATCACACAATCGGTAGATATCCAACCCCAAAGTAGTCAATCTTATCAACATCTACGGCCGAGTGAATTTTCCATTTGATTAGCATAAAGTTTCACGCTTAAGTCAATATCTTGACGGATTGAGGCGTTCGACTGGACTGTCTTAAAGTGACAGAGTCATGTCCGCCGCGGTGCGCCTAAATGGCAAGGTCGTTTCGGGTGCACGAGCGCCTATTGGTGGCGCGATTAAATTCGAAATAACTAATAGCGTGCTGGAAAAAAAGAAGTATCGAGAACCGCGAGCCGCAGCGACAAGCGGCCAAACGAAATCGGTAAAGTGGGTCATCGTATAATTTCGCAAGTGTATCGAGTGCCTCAAGTAAGCATGTTGGACCGAATGCTCGACTGCCCGAGAGTCAAGGCCCAATGTCGACCTGGACTAACCGAACTACGTTGTGACTCTAGTATCTCTAATTCATCGTTTTTATAGCCTGCCTGCTCGGATAATTCCAGGAGTAAATTAAGCCCCGAATGGGTTTTTGACCGTGATAATACATAAATAATGCATGGTAGTAAGCGTATATACGAAAGGGTTCAAGGAATTCTGACCTTACGTCAAAAACTAGTAGAATTTCCAAGAGCAAATTTGGAAGCAACACAAAGGTCTGGAGATTACACTGAGTGAAAGATAGTTACAGAAGGCATATCTCATGGACTGTTCCAATTAAACTCATCTAATCATCCATATGACAGATTCATCTGACATTTTACATACAAAATTTATTATTTATCTGGTCATTAGGAATTTATTGAAACAGACCCTAAGTAATTAATGAAATTCAAGCGGAAATAAGCAAAGCACATTATCGCGATCAAATTAGATAAGAGACTTAATCAATAGAAAGGCTATAAAAAAGGCTTGTGTTTAAACGATTACCAAAAACTTCGAAAAACTACCAATAAATTCGAAATGACTGCCAAAATGGATGGCTGTCCACCAAATTGTGTTTGGATAAATGATCACCAAACTTCTTTTTATGTTTTGTGTATTTAAGTTAATGTTTTAAGTATTTTTTGTTGTTCTTACATGTTCAACCTTACACGAAGGATAAAGGGGACTTCGCTTCGCTCACCCCCTTTACCCTTCACCTAAGCTACCGCAGTATTTTGCACTGATATTTTCTGCAACTTTTGGTGGTCATTTAGCCATTTTGGGTAGGAAAAAAATATTTTGGTGGTCATTATATTTGTTGCCTAAAAAAACAAAGTCCTTCCATACCCACGTTATATGTTATCCGATCATGGGACTTTTAGGTAATCACTTATTGTAAAGTCACATGGGTTCTGCACTACAAAGCAAGCGTTAGCAAAGTATTTATATTATGCCAAATAATTTTTAAATGGGCCTTACAGTGGTGGTAGCCATAACTTTGTGATTTTTTTATTAAACCCTAATCAAATGCCACGGTACTCATTATGTAATTTCAATTGCTCAATCGGCTATAACGATCTTGTGATTCAAGTGATAAGGTCATTAGGTGAAGTCAGATATATGTAAAGTACAGCTTACATTACAGAGACACTTTAAAGCTTCTGCAACAAAATTAATCAACATATGACTATGAAATTCAATCAAAAAGTGTATGGATAGACGTGCTGTTTTTTATTTTATTAGCGTATGACATGATAATGTGACATATATATGTCAACGTAAGATAGTCAAAACCGTTAGTTGATAAACTATCGTTTTTTTTCTCGTAAGTTGGTCAACTATCGACGGATAGTAAACTGTAGCGTACTACTTACTATATGACGCGTTTGTTGATCAACTAACGGTTAAAACCGTTAAATAGTAAACTGGTTTAAACTTTCATTGCAAACGAAATACCAGGGCAAACACTGCGGTAGCTCAGGTGAAGACTAGAGGGGGCGAGCGCAGCGAAGCCCCCGAATAGTCTTCGTGTTAGGTTGACATGTAAGAACAAAAGAAAGGTAAATTCTAAACCCGGTCGGTCTGGTTTTCTATCTGTCGATAGTTGATCGACTACCGCTTTAGTTTATCAACTGATGGTTTTGACATATATATATATCATATTATTATAAAGACAGCGTAGTTTACAGACGTGAAATTCTAATTAATCCGCTTACAGTTAAAATATTATTTATTTGCTACAGGAGAGATGTATAGGACGAATAAAGAACGTTCACGTTTTCATTAAAAGCACTTCAACACATTTTATGGAAGTTGACACATTATTTGGACAAGTGTTGTAATGGCTTCAGCATAATCTGTTTACCTGTCTTCATATGACATATATGTCATATGTCGTAGGATTATTTGATAATCCATATTTTCGCGAAAATTCTACAGATTTTGTAAAAAAGTACTTAGTTTTAAGTTTTCTTTTTGTTCTTACGTGTTCAACCTAACACGAAGGATAGGTTTCGCTGCGCTCAACCCCTTTATCCTTCACCTAAGCTACCGCAGAGTTTTCGCGAAAATATGGATTAACAAATAATCCTACGACATATTTATTATATAATTGTATAAAAGTAGCACAGTTACAGGCGTCAAATTAAAATTCAGAATCACAGACTAGTTGCCCCGGTTTAGACTCGCGAAAGATAGCAATTCTTTCAAGGGTCAGTGCATTCTCTACCTACTTCAACTAGATATCTCTGGAGCTTTTGAAATTGCCATTTGAGTAATTTAAAAATCATGTAAAAACGACTTTGTCTAAAAAGGGATATAGGGGATATACGATATTCAAGATTACATTATAAATAACAAGAGAACACAGAATTCGCTGTTAATAATTTTGTAAAAGGGCGTTTCTCCAGAAACTGGGCAATTCAGTGTCCCAGGCATAAGACATTTACCTCATCTGCTCAGTAAAATTTGTAAGTTTAATTTAACATCGGAATCTTATGGAAAGTGCTCGAAAAACAGTACCCTGCTATGTATCTCGGACGGTTCTGCTGCTGTAAACTTGAAACATGTATGCTATAACTGCATGAATTAATCAAAGCATTTGAATATCTGATCAATACTACATGAATATGAATTAGGCCTGCTTAAATTATTTTATTATTAAGCTTGTAAAACAAAAAAGTTATTTGAAATGTGTCTCTGTCTTTTGAGAACAGTTCCCCTGGTAATATTTAAAATGTTGTACTATGTTGTCTCTGGCATAAAATGTTTGCGCTACGACGCGTATCAGAACCCAAATAACAATAAATTTCTACAATTAGTACAAATTTGTAACAAAGGCACCATTTATAGGAAGGCAAGTTGCCCAGTTTCTGGAGAAATGCCCAATTATTAAATAGATCTAAAAATCAATCTGTGGGAGTTTCTTTGCCCTTCTACTCCCACAGTGTTCCCAATGCTCTACATTATGTAAACATTATGTTTACTAAGTATATGTATGTAACAAGAGGTAAACATTATGTTTACTAAGTATATGTATGTCTATAGTAATAAATGTCTTCGTATCTTGGCAAATCACACGCGGGGTCTTTGCGAAACCCAAGTTTTTTTTTCTGTCACAAATACAATGTAACATTGTGAGACAAATAGAGTTAAATTAAAGTAAATAACGGTTTCTTGACTAAAATATATCAAAAGGTAGGTGAATAGAAACTCCTATTTTTTTTTGGTTATTATTATTATATAATATTTAATTAAAATAATTGACTTTTATTTTAGTAGTTTATGTGACTGATACATAATGGAGAGCATTAAAACTCGCCTCCGGCTCGTTTCATAATAATATCACTCGAGAGTTTTAATGCCTAATTATGTACAGTTACATACACTAGTTTATCTACACACATATCATAAGCTCTCTTTGATGTGTTCTGGAACCGCATGTTTGACCGGCATTGTGGCATTGAGTTGTTTAGCTTGTTCTGTAGTACCAACTTCACAGAGTAAGTATAGGGGCGGCACGCAGGCGGGCGTCGGCGTTCGAAATTTGAATGTCATAATATGTAGAAAATTTACACATTAGGGTCATAATGTTCAATATTCATATAAGAAATGAGTTTTTACAAAGTACATAGTTTAACACTATGCTGATCGTAATGAGCGGTTTTTGGACGCAGTAAAGAGGGTTTATTATTATTTATATTTATTTATATTATTATTATTTATGATAGTGTAGATAAACAAATTAAAACTTGAAAATTCTCACGTGAGATTTAGGGGTCGAGCTTAAACTCACGAAAACTCACCAGAGGGGGACCAGAATATCGTCAAAACGCCTCACATAGTTAACGGACGCCCCTAATGTTAGGTTGGACGCCCGCTAACTCTGTATACTTCTAATATTTTGGCAATATGTTACAATTTAAATCACATACAAAGGTAAGAGAAATAATAAGTAGTAACTTACCCCTTCATTTCCAGATAACTGTATCGTAGGTTTGGCCAATTTATCCTGAAAAGAGAAGAAAATACAGACTATTAGTTAAGATTAATATTATATCATACCAAATAGTTAATATCCTGAGCAAACTTGCCTCAATATCGTCAATCAGGGGAAATAACTCAGGATAAGGAGTGAGCTGGCGGTGGAGGTGGGACGTTCAAACTTTGAGATTTTGCTCATATCTCGAAAACTATTCAAATATCAACACAGTTACTTCTGCATGAATTTTCATAATTCATGCAGAAGTAAAATATAATAATATTTGGGCAAATTATGTCGTAATGTTGTCAATTAAATAACATCATCATGTTGTTTTAAATCATCAACATCGATGTTGCCTCCATTGGTTAATTACTGGCATTGACTGCAGTTAAGCCTGCTTTTCGGCAACTGAATTTTCCAGAACAACTACTCTTGCATCGGCTGAAAATAGAACTCAACAGGGTGTCACGGGCAGTAGGGTCCAAGGTGGTGATTGGCTCCAGGTTTCCATCGACACCGACGCTTCGCCTTCAACCCCACATTTCAGGTGGCACTTGATGGTATACTCCAAATGCGGACAGGGAAGGAAGATCAGGTTTGGGCTTGGTACTAGATTTCAAAACCAGGAACATGCAATAGAGACTACGAGATGCCAAAGCAGCAGTGGTTTTGCCAAACCTGGATATAGCATTAGATGATTTGTCGTCCTCAGTAGAAAATCAACTGAACGAAGTTAGAATTCAAATCCCCGGGGGTTATCACAACATCTTTGCCGATTCAGATTAGGAAACTAATTTGATCCGCAAAATTACTGTGACCGTCTTAAAACAAGTCTTGGTATTAGGTAAATAAAGTCCATTATGGCGAATTGGAATGGGAATGGTTACCATGATGATGTTCTTGTTTTGAACCTTATTTGAACAGGAAAAAGATTATGGTAATCCCCCTCAACGGGTATCGCCCGCCAAACTTTTGGATCTGGAACATGCAGGAAGGACTACTCTACCAGACAACACAGCAGGACTGGCCTTGCCAGACCTGGATATAGCTAGCATTAGATGATTTATAGTTTTGAGTTGAAAATCAAGTTGGTATTCAAAGCTATGAAAGGGTATCGCCCGACCAACTTTTGGATCTGGCCCATGTTCTGGAACATGCAGTAGGGATGTAGTATTGTGCCGCACTAGTTACTATGGGGATGTGGCGCTGTAAACGTAATGGATGGAACATTTACTGATTTGTCTACACCGAAGATCCGTCTTGAGTGTCTTTGACCCATTTGCTCGTAACCAAACCTACAGTAATGAATATGACATACTTTGTCCAAAATGTGTTTTCGAGATACGAGCCAAATCGAAAAATGGATCTTTCCCGCCCTCTCCCAACGCCAGCTCACCACTTAACCTCGGGGATTTTAGTATATATTTTTGGTATCTCCAGGAATATCCGTACCAAATTTCAAAACTATCGGAATCCTCTGATTTATTAGGGTTCCGTAACTTAAAAAGGAAAACGGAACAACAACGGACTCGTGCTTGCGTGTCCGTCCGCCAGTGTGAAGTTTATTAAACGACTGAATTCTGGACCGATTAAGTTGAAATTTGGTACGCTTACGTATTTATGTGAACCGAACACGAGGGATAAGTAAACAATTTAATTTTGAATTTGGGGGCACTTTTGGGAGGCAAATCAGAAAATTTTAAATATATATTTTAGAAGTATCGTGTGTCACGTCTCATGTCAATTCATAATTTAGAAATACTTAGTGAAAAAAATAATAAGAAAAAAGACAAAAATATCTATAAATATCTCCGAAACTGAATATCTTAAAAAAATATACGTAATGTAAACGTAATGTATTCTTAAATATTACAGGAAACCTATAGATAAATTGATGGTTTAAATGGGGAGGGGGGGCACAATTAACGACATACCAGTTTTAGTGCGGGGTGGTACGGAACCCGTCGTGCGCAAGTCCGACTCGCAATTGGCCGGTTTTTGAATTTTCTTATGCTACAAGAAAATATACAAAAAAAGGTTGACTGGACTACGACAATAGTTTGGAATTCACGTGTGAATAAAAGCTAAAGAATGAAATAAAGAACGAAAGAAACATTGAGTGAAATGAAACTAAAATATTAGTAGTAATTGTAGGTTTTAAAACCTATTTCAAAACATGACGCTACTAAAGCAATACTTAAACGGCCATAAAATGAATGCAGAAGGCAATCCTTACTGATGATTTGAAGGTAAATAAATACCATACTTATACAGTATAAGTGTAGCAAGTGTATTCATAAGGATTCGTATGCAGTCACGATATACTCACTGTGTACTCGTAATTGGGATCATCAGCGGGCCGTACGCTATTTGAATGGAAAACACGGTGACGCATAACAATGCTTCAAGGCAAGGAGGATAATAGCATCAACAAATCTGTCTACTGCAAAATCACGACAAATAATACACCTAATAATAACAACGAATTACGAATAAACAATAAAAATGTATAGGGGCCTGTATTGTTACTTCACTTCGTTGCAAAAAGTAAGAGCAGTGAATGGTACAGAAATACTAGAAAGTTGATTTCGTAGGTAATTCACTCACAAAGACTTAATGAACCGAGCTATGTAGACGCCATGGCTAGCACTCACGTGGTCATTAATCGTAAGTAACGTACAATCGGATTATGATATGAGACATGAAGCAATCAGATGGAACAGACCTATCAGATTATATCATACATTTATTGAAAGATAACAAGTTACGCACAGCCAAAGAGTTTCTAAAATTGCCGTAGAATAGGGTTGATGTTTCCGCCTAATTGCACACGGGATAATCCGATCAAGTGCGGCAATTGGACGACAAGAAGTCTAGCAGTGGTTGGGCAACTTAGCCTGCCTACAATGAGCAGGCAAGTGTCGGCAAGTGAAGTTGCACAACGGCCCGATGGTCGAACGCCAGACGGCGAGAAACATTTTAAACTAGGCTGCAGTCGGTGATGTAAACACAAAAATTGCTTACTTATTCATTTAAACGTAACGGGTGCGCAATGCCTGGCTAGTGGGGAGGACCCGGAAGTAGAGCGATCCTTGGCCGTGACTCTTATGGTAGCTTCTGGTGTTGGCTATATGAAAAATGTATCTTGAATCAAGGTAGAATGTATTATAAGGAGACATGCAACAGATTTTTCTGTCATTATCTTGTTACCCGGTATCGTTATGTATTATGTGCCTCTAAAATAGTTGTGATTAACGACGACCAAAAGGAATAAGATAATAATATTAATGCATTTACGATAGTAATATTTTATTTATTTATTTTTATTAGTATGTTGCGTACTAACCAGTTTTCGGTCGAACAGGCAAGGTCGAACTAACTGCCAGTGCCAATTTTCGTAATACAGTAAATTAAAAACTGCATTAGAAATGGGTATTATTGCGAACAACAACGATTAGCTATCAGCAAACATACGAAACATTAACGAGTAGTTAGTAAACTAGTAAGGGCTGTGTGCGCATGAAACGTTCTGATCAACACTTCATTGATCCATCCGACAATGTCGTCACAAGCAATATGTCAATTACATGCCCACGCAATATTGATTACGAATGATCTGAATTAGAAACCCGTGTGTTATCTGAAAACTCCACGGTATTCAGTGAAATTTCGTGATTAGTACGTGTAGTTACAGAAATCTTCTAATTAACATGTCGAGTTGATGAAATGCAGTTTAGTGCTATGAGTGAAAACAGTGAATTCATAACCATAATCCTTGACTATTGCAACGTCTTAAAATATTATCTTTATTAAATAGTTCTATTTCTATCATTAATTAGATAATTTTAAATATAATGTTGATAAAGAAACATTTGCACAAGACAGGGGGCCTATTCACGCTTAATATCACCACTGGATAAAATGGCGGATATCGAGTGATTCCCATACAAAATCACTCGATATAATGGTGTCGATATCCGTTTATCGGATGCCCGACAATCAGGGCCCTGGGGGGTTACCACAATGTCTTATGCAGATTCAGATTAGCAACCAAATTTGATCCGCAAGCATACCGTGACAGTCGTATACAAGTCTTTGTATTAGGTAAATAAAACCCGTTATGGCGAATTGGAATTGAAATGGTTGCCATGGTGATGCTCTTGTTTTGAACCTAATTTGAATCGGAAAAAGATTGTGGTAACCCACCTGGTATTTTCACCCATGGGAATTTTTTCACTTCATCATCATCATACGATTCGGTACCCAGCTCTACACAATGGCAAATATCTAAATCTATAATAGTCACTTTATTCAACAATGCTAAACAGCCTAGAATATAACAGTGTAACTCAAAGAATAGAGCCGGTAGCTCTATCCCTCTCTCTCTGACATCTAACCAGATCCCTTTCAATTGATGTTTTAAAGGATGTTTGCTTACTTCAACTTGCAGCTTGACCAATCAGAGCGCGATTATTGATCATTGGTCAGGAGCTGTCATTTAAAAGCGATTGTCATTGGTGAAATGTCAATTTGACACTAATTTGGGTATGTCACGAGCTGTATCCATCAATAATTGAGCTACTGCCATAGTTAACGTGATTAAAAACTTGAACTGGGATGCAGTTCTCTCTGGCGACAACAAAATTCATTTCGGCCTTGTTTTGTATTGCCAAGTTGTACCGTAAGTGAAGCAATAAAATTCCTACAAAGTGACCTTAGGTGGTATAAACAAGGCGACCTTTAAATAAACTTTTGTCCCATTCTTAGAATCAGACGAAAGCATTACAAAAACTTCGAATACATTCAAATAGAAACCAGATTACTCGATTGAAACTAATTTTGGCACAAATAGAACTACAAAAGTTCGATGAATCGAAACCTCGTAATGTAATTGAAAACTGTGCCCCGGTATCTAAAGTGGCGTTTCCAAAAATCAGCTGCAACACTTGTTTAACATAAATTTAACTATCTTGTATGTTAATAAGTAATGAGGTTATGAGATAAAGTAACTGGCCGCACCCAAAAAACAGTTGTTCTCAAAAAAGTATGACCAGTTTAATGACCAAGTAGGACATGGAGGAACAAACGTGAAACCAGGCAATGATTACATATGGGTTTTCTAATCAGTCATCGCCACTCCCAATAAATCAGATTCATTGAATATGAATGCAGATTTATTACTTTGTAAGGTAAGTAATGCCATTTGTATGAGCCTTGAATTGCTATCTCCTCCTAAGGCTGGCGTACCAGTCTAGTCTTGGGCAAATAGTTAGTCAAAAGCATCTAAGATATTCGTAAATGGAATAGAGAGAACATTTTATCGTCGTATTGTTGTGACTGTGAATGAAACAAGAAATTGTAGAGAGTCGAGAGAGTAATAGAAAAAATCAAAGAGAGCCGCGCATAGGTGAGGGTCCGAAAGAATGTAAACTACAGGCACAGGCGGCGTCAAGCCACCTTCTACCTGGGTTTAGTGGAGACAATAATTCGGAAATACAAGTTTGATTTTAAATCATTTTTATTCATTATTCAGTCTCGAACACTGTGAAGATATAATCAAAAGTGCACCCTGATACAAATCTTTCTTTTAATCGCATTAGATTATGATATGAGGTCACATTTCTCAACATACGTATTGAATTATTCCTCTTGATAGAGCCCTTACTGATTGCAGTAGACATGCCGGTGCATTAGAACCTGGAAGTCATAGCAGAGTACTTACGTCAGGCTGAGTTTTGGAGAAGGATTTTAGATATACGCACCTCCATTTTAGGTCGTAACATACCCCTACTTTATTAAAGCTTAACCAAGTAACGGGCGGCCAGGCAACAACTAACCTATCTATGAGTTAGGCTAAAAGGCTAACAATTACCAACTCCCTTTCCAAGCTGTGATATGGCAACATTACGTAAAACACTGCGGTAGTGTGTGGATTAGCTGACATTTTACAAACTGGTTTAGTACTGGTTTGCTGTACAGGTGCGACATCGAAATTATTGTCACTGAATAATATTGCGAACTTTTAGATGTTTATGGTCCGTTTATGCTCCAAATGCCCTATATTTGTTACTAATATAAATGTAAATGTTAAGTTTAAGAATTATTGTTAATGTAGCTTCTGTCTAATGTATGAACATTTGGGAGAGGTATTCTTCGCATCGCAACAGATGTTCGCGGGATATGCTAGTGTCGAACACACAGCAGGGGATGACGGCCAGGTGCCAAGACTTGGGGGAAGAAGGGTGCGACGACCTCGGACCCCAACGCACGTGCTTATCGACACGCATCCATATCTCACGCACATGATTCTCAACTCTCCACCAGTCACCTTAAAGATCTAAATCAATCTGACACATCAACGGGGAATGCAACGGAATTCTAGAGAGAATAATGGACATCAAGATCAGGGAGGTAGAGTCGAAAGTGGAATAACAATAAAGCCGTTTACCGTGTATTTGCTTTTATTTTAAGAGAGATTAGAAAGAACTGGCGACTTGATGTGCTTTAATCAGGTTTTGTCTGGGTCTGGGCGATACTCTGTAGATATTGTACGTTTATTGGACTGAATTCAAAAAAATGTTGAGTGTTTTATGCCAAAATAAATGATAAGATAATAGAGAAAATCCTCCTTTGTTCAAATATATTAGATATGAGAATGCATGATGTAACTACCTGCGCATTAAGCCAGAAGTAAGACAACTTCAAATTAGTAGATATGGGTTTGAATGAAGAAAAGTAAAACTGTCAATATCAATCTGAACGAACGTCAAAAATGCATTTCCTTCTATGAGAGTTGCTACTCTTCTTTATTCATTCGGCCCATGACCACGGTCTTCTTGAAGTGGTCTACCCTATTGGCACTGTCAGTGTCGATCGATATATTATCTGATATCCGATAAGAAAGATGATATACAGTATGTTATCCAGTCGTAAAGATCTTGTAAAAAATTTGCTCATATCACAAACACGTTACGAGAGCAAATCTGAATTTCAGAGTTATTCGATTAGGTGGCGTTGACTCAATTAATTTGACTCGAGTCCATGAGCACTGGGCACTATTCCCTCCAAATATGTTACAGATAATGTATGATCTGATTCACTCTATTCAACAGAGGTCCTGTTGGTCAGGAAAAAAGGCCAGGTGGCTCAAGGAACAATCACAAAAAAACCTTCACGAATTGACGTAGGTCGGTGCCTGTTGGCGGAAATTGGTTGTTAAGTTGATGACCAGAGTGTCGACGGTTGGATGGCAGACGTCAGCGGTTTGCTCCCGAAATGTATGAGTGGCTACAAAAGATACGGATCGCTTTTAAACACGTGCACATTGTAGAGAATCAGGAATCAGGTGGAAGCAGTTTCGCGCTTTATAACAAACAGGGTCTGTTCTGTTCTAAACACCGATGTTGCAAGTGAAACATCTGCCGTCAGGTAGGGATCAATCTGGTGGAGGATGCAATAAAAACATGCACCTCTCGTAATCGAAGGTTAGCCAGGTTCATTTTAGCGGCGCAGTGTCATGAAAACAACAGATAAGTATCGCATGATATTGATGTCGTAAAACAGAACGAGGTAGTTATAGGTAGACGCGTTTGCTTTACGAGTGTAACAATAATGCAATAGTATAGAGAATGGTTTGTAAGTTTGTATACTATTAAAACTCATATAGTACCAACGATATCAATTTTTGATTTTCCTTGTCTCAGTCAGGATTGGACTAGATGGTACTGATACTATAGTAATCAATAATGTAATTAGGTGAAAGAATATCCTGTTTAACTAGGAATATTCTTGCAAGGAAACCATTCAAGTTTCCACTGATTGTACATGCAATTAAGTAATGAGCCTGAAACCCTTCTTTGTTTGTTAGTAAAGTGCTTCGTGAGCACTAGACAGTGAGTTGGCACATTAAATTTTATCGTGTCACCAATGATTTTTCTTGATTTGTATGCAAAATCGGTTACATAAGTTAGGTTGTAGATAATGAGTTTCGATCCCAGCTGTATGTCTTTTATTTTAATTTAAAGGAAAATAGCCTCATAAAGTGTTATGAGCTGGGCACTACAAGCATGTTACTTGCGGAGTCCACCACTGTTCCCTCTATGTAATTATAGAAAAGACATTCCACCTCAGGAATACATAAAACATCGTGAAATACTATTTAATGCGTTGTATATGTCGCAGGCAATTTGTTTGATTCCGCATTTTACAAACGGCGTCGTCCGTTTACAAACGCGCGCTGCTATGTAATATGCCGAAGGCAAATTGACACTCCTTTATGTTTTAAGCATTTATTGTTGTTCCTACATGTTCAACCTAACACGAAGGGTAAAGGGGGCTTCGCTTCGCTCACCCCCTTTACCCTTCACCTAAGCTAGCGCAGCGTTTTGCCCTGAGAATTTGCTATTTTTTATTTGCCTTCGGCATATTACATAGCAGCGCGCGTATGTAAACGGACGACGCCGTTTGTAAAATGTGGAATCTTACAATTTGCCTGCCACATATATATCACGTTGAGTTAAAGAGATACTACGTCATTACCTATAATTGCTTCTTGACTTGACTTGAATTTGTTATATATTTATTAAATTGGGAATATATATTTTTAGTTTCTTGTTGATAGAGAACCTATCAAAAGCAATGTGCAATTAATCAAATTATTGACTCCTTCCATATCGTCACTCGCCCATTATTGCCTTAGCAGGTGTGAAGTGTTGATATTATCATTTAAAATTTAATCCATTATTTTGTACAAGACGTTTTACCTAGCTATAACATTGATAATACCATTTTTTCTGAACATCTCTAATTCAGCCAAGATTTTTTTAAATAAACTTGCGCTTTTTGGTGGGGTCGCTAGGCGTAATAAATAACACTTGCGTCAAAATGTCTACTTTCACCGACGCATGCGCAGAAATGCCGCCGCCTGAATACTGTCGAGCCCCAAACGACTTACCTAATGTAGGTACACTAATAGGTTTGCGAAACAGTGTTTAAGGATAAGGATCAGTTAAAAGGAACTTTGTACAGTAAGTTAAGCTATTGTAGACCCCATGGTGGGTCAAGCCTGTAAGTCCATGCCACGCGTTGGTAGAGGCGACGCCAGGTTTCTTGGCGTTTGAGCGACACGTCACCTCTCTCTCTCGTATACGGTTAGGTGGGGTGAGTGAGAGAGAGAGAGAGAGAGATGACAGCTCGCTCAAAGATCATTCAATCATGTGCAGTCAGTCATTCGCAAGTAGAATACGTTATTTGACTGCTATTCAAAATAGAGACTTTTTAGGAACTGTTAAAATGGTAATTTTGTTCACGTGTTCTATGAAAAACGAGCATGTGGCGTCAAAAATAAAATTAAAATTGAGTTTATAAAATGCAACTGCTGTAAATATATTACTCTGATATTGTCAAACGTTTTTGTTGAAATAGCTTCAGCTTGAGACACGTTTCGAGATTTTTTGGACTACCTTGTCAAATACCGTACTGTGTGTCATTATAATTATTTCGTATTAACTCTATGTATAGAGTTCTCTTTAGAGTTGCATAAAGCGTTACATGACTGAGATAGATTAGATTAGAATAGATTTAGGATGGAGGACAACTATCTCAAGTCTTAAGAAATAAGGTGACAGGTATGAGTTTGGGCAGAGTTGGGATGGGATCCTGACCGAAGTGCTAGCTTCAAGTTATTCTTTATCTGATTACAGTTTAATTTTAAGAGTTATGATCAGTTTGGGAATGATGATCAGTTATTGTTTAGAGATTTGCTGTGTGGTTAATTAAATAAAAAAATTACTAATTAAAAGTACATTCAGCGGCAGAAAAGTGGTCCAGGTGCTCATCGCAAGATTTTACACAAACTAGGCGTTAATTAAGGGATATTTTGATGAGGATAGGATGATAGCGACTCTTTTTGTTTGTTTAAGTGGATATTTTGGGAATATGTTAAGGTAAAGGTAAAAGTATTTTCGTAATATTTTAACAAAACTTTAGAAAAAACCGACCTCAATTGAACCCCATTTGTTACAAAACACACCCATACTTGTCTTCATTAATTTAAGAGTTCCCTTTATTTCTCCTTATACATTTTTAAGGAAAGAACTTATGTACTCAAGATTTTTCCTAAATATCCACTTAATAAACAAAAGGGGTCTGTTATATCCTTATCAAAATATCCCTTAATTGTATCTCAGTTTGTATTATATGTTGTGAGGAGCCCCTGAGCCACATTTTCTTCTCAAAAAATTATAATATATAATACCTACACTCCTGAGTGTATTATATATTATAATTTTTTACTCCACAAACCAGAAATGTGGTGAAAGATGGTTATTAATGTGGCCGCAAAACAATGAATAGTTAACCCAGACAACAAAAACTGTTTAAACAGTACATAAAAAACATTGTTGGCTTGTTGTTCTGCCACTCAAACTCACTCGTCCATTAATTGCTCACTTTCCAGCATCTATGATGAGAATGCCCCAGCCCCATGGTCCAACAATATCATCAAATCGACGGGATCTCATGGATTTGGTTGCCAAGGACCAACAAAAATCAAGGTATTCAGTCAGAACTATATTACATAGCATTATATGACATATAAAAATATGATGTAGGTAATAAAGGATAAATAATTTATACAATGAACAATATGAATAAATATATTACCTTATCTTAATATTATCTTATCTTAATATATTTATATTTATACCTTATCTCTTCAAAGTGATATTTATCTGGTAATTGATAAATAAATATTTAACATGGGATTGCAGAGTTACTGTAAAAACAATAACAAAATGTGTTTTCATAGATGTTTCGGTATTTTACATTAGATATTTCAGCAATAACAGAAAATCAGACAAATATTAATGAATACTTCCTCATCAGATCAATAAATATGCTTTATGTTTTCAGCAGAATAGTTGAACATAACATTGATGCCTAGGCAGATTTAGCTGCTAATTTCTGAAAGTTATGCTCAGAGGTTATATTGTGAATTTCATATTTTGTTTAATAAAACTGTCAATGACATAGCACTATTTCAATCCCATGATTGGTACTAGCTTATGCCAATGCCAACTATAATCCTTGTCATAGAATACATAGAAAAGGCAACAATACAAGGCCATAACTGTAATAGTACCAACATCTACCATCTATTGATCAACAATACTTTAAACATCACATTATACATTGAACAGTACAGTATAAATTAATGTTATAAATAAAGTGGTCTACTGGGTTTCAAGCTTGCTTCTCAGGCAGGACAGGAGGTGCAGGTTTGAATCCCAGTGCTGACCAAGTACCAATGAGATAAGTCATTTATCGAGAAATTTATCGGAAAAGTCGAGAATTTGTTAATAAAGTACTTTGACTTTGTTTATGAATAAAATGAAACATTCATATGATTATTATTTACAAAAAAAAAAAATGCTGACAATCAGGGTAATGTGATTGCTTGTGACACTGACTGCCAATTCTTTCAAATACTTTTAGTAATGACAGTTGCCGATTCCGCAGGCAACAAACAAATCTAAAATACTCTAAGGGAAAGGCATTGATGGTAAGATTTCCTTGATTGATTGAGCAATTTTGAGAACTGTCACTTCATTTCATACATTTATATGCTTACATTATTTTAAATTGTCTCTGCTTTAGACTCTTTCTTTACTACTACAAAAAATGTAGATAGAGCCTATCTTCCTATAAACTAAATGACTTAACCAGAATGAATGAATGAATGGTGCTTCTCCAGCCAGGGTTCTTGACCTGGTCCTGTCTTTCGGCCGGCATACCAGAGTGCATGAGTTCTGAGGAAGGCGGAATGACCTGCTTGGGGAGAGTGATTACAATCGACCGACTCTTCAGCCTAAAGCCAATATAGGATATGTGGAATGGGGAGGATACGGGATTTGGAAAGCTGTTGTTGTTTTCTTTGAGTTCTTGCTGTCCTTCTAGTTTCCAGTATAATTGTTACCATTTGCTGAGTAATGTACTGCTTGGTTTTCCTGAGAGCTGTCAGTTTCGCTATGTTTTTCCAAGATAATGTTTTTTCATAGCTTGGAAGGCATATTTGTCATTATTTTCTCCGAGAATCACACTGAGTCCTTCCTATAGCTGCCTAATAACTTCGGCGATGGTGTATTTTGCTGGGGGATTGTTACATTAACTAGAGAGTATTTGGCGGCTCCTCTCCAGTGTTATTGTTTTTCGGCGGTGGTCATTCGTTAATTGCCTGTGTTCTGGAAAATGGTGAGGTCCTTTTTGTGATGCGCACGTGTTTCTTAGAATATGCCAGAGTAATAATAGTCACAATAAAGTAATTCTAGGTTGTTGGTTTATTCAATGAGCTTGGATGGACAGTGGTGCATACTTTTTAACAGTAAAGTAGGTGCCTACCTAGATCTACCTGCACGGTGCCCTTATGGAATAATTTAGAAATTTGAAGCGAATATCTAAATCTGAACGATTTCACCAGGATGGGTGTCAGCTATGTTGATAGTGGTGGCTCTTGGTAGCAGCGCTGTGGATGCGAGTCTTTGTGAAATGCGTTGTGTTACTGGTTTTCAGACGCCTAGTCTAGGCTTCTAAAACACCGGCACTAAGCGGATACTAGATTTTTCAGTTCAGTGAACTAAGGCTCCTGAAACCATTTTTCCTCAAAGTAAATTGTTAAAGAGACAGACCCATCCAAAGTGGAAAAAATTGTGTCCCCCCCCCTCTAACTTTCAAAGTAAGTGAATGAAAATCAAAAATATATATATGTTGTGTATCTCAATAAACACGTTCAACGAAAATTGGTTTGAACAAAAATAAATAGCAGTTTTTAAGATATGAAACATTTATTAAAAACTTTGTCATTCATACAAACAATATGAAAAACAAAGTTATTATTTGCTGATGAAGAATGACAGTGATATTTTGGTTAGGTGTATCAGGTGTATGTGAAGTGAGTGAGTTAGGATATTTAATTTTTTGGCTTATATTCTACATTTATTACGGAACCCTAAATGTGCAAAGTCCGACACACACTTGGCCAGTTTTTTATCTGAACTACTAGCGCAACCTGTGATATAATGGTAGAGGACATAATATCTGGTATCAATTCTACAATAAACTTTAAATATTGCAGTGCTTAGAGTAATTTAATTTCCTGAATAAGTAAGTATCTTTCCAATACACAAATGAGTATTTCTTTTTATATATTTGTTATTTTATAAGGAGCAGGCCTGAATAGAATAGCCAGTATTTTGTTTCAACCAGGATGCAATGAACACATTTTTGTAGGAAATCAATCTCATATGGTTGATATTTTAAGAATCAAAACTGAGGTACACAAAATCAAACTTTATTTTAGGTCAATATTTTGTATCAAAAATTCAACAGCATGCAAGAAATTATGTTTTAGAACTGTTTATTAGTAGGGACATTTTATAATACAGGTATTTTCAACATCAGTGTTACTGTGCTAACATATTCTTTGCGAACGGCTCCGGTCTAGATGTACAGGGAGGAGGCAGATTCATACGACCTAGCTTTGAAGAAGAAAGAAGAAGAAGCAAGGGGCTGGGTATATACAGGTACTAGGAAGTTAAATCCATGTTACCAAAACTATGACCACAGATTGGGCGAAGTTAGAGCAGATGACCCAAAACCAGAACAAATTGAAATCTGTACTTACTGTGAGCCCTATATCCCTGTTGAGGGGTAACTTGATAGAACAAGATGATGATCATGATGATGATGATTACATAGAATTATCTTAAGCAAATATATAAACTTTGTGTCCATTAAATGTACTCAATGAAATAGCACAGTAATAGTAGTGTATTCAATAGCATACATACACATATGTTTTTGGCAAACATCCAACCGAAGACTTGAGAAATAAGTTAATATGGCTAGTAGCACAAGTAGAAGCCCACTTTAAAACTTATTTCCCTTGCAGCTAACATGTGGCGGTAAACCCTTGCTGAAGACTTGAGAAATAAGTTAATATGGCTATGTACTCTCAGTAGCAGAAGTGGAAGCCCACTTTAAAACTTATTTCCCTTGCAGCATGTGGCGGTAAACCGTTGCTTTTTTAAAACTTTTTATCGAATTTCAAAAACCATTCAAAAATCATTTGTTTTATAAAACCAATTGCATGGGAAAAGAGCCCTTACAGTCTTCCACAACTGCTGATGATGGTACAGTACAGAGCATTTGGTAAAGCCAAATACTGAAATGTACTGACAGAGACATATCTTGCTGAAATCTTAGAAAAAGTTGTGAAGACCAAATTTTTAACGCACTCTGTGTTACCAAAAACTATATTAAACAGTGTTTAACCTCAAAACAAACGTCAAATCCCATACACTTTTGATTTAAAACAAGTGTTGATCAGTAGTTTATTTTTTTGTGTAAGGCCCACTGTATTAGATTAGTTGGATAGTTGGGAAAATAAGCAATCATTTACCTAAACATGTAGGTACTCCAAAGTGTAACCTATTAGGTGCATGTCCTATAAGGTGCATGTTCAAGGTAGAAAATTTGCTGGGTGTATGCAAGAATTCATTGAATTCTATATTGTTTCAATTCACAAATTCTTGCATAGTCATAAACATACTGATGTCTTGCCTGCAATAGACACAAAATGCCTTTGTGCCCAGGTTGACAAAAATCTTGTCATGTACTGTAATGATCCGGCAAATGAATTCTTGTTTAGATCTGGTGTCACCCACAAAAATTTGTCACCCAGTTTTGTGTTCTATAACAGTTCCTGTGTTGGCCATTGAATGGTCACAAATTGTGGGTTGGCCGTTGGATGGTCACAAATTGATACTGGGTTAGGCGCCTCTTAAATTGAAACATTCAAACTTAGATAGAATTTAATCATGACCTGTGAATGATCATATATTCCTGTACCTATAAGTTTTAGGACTGTCAATTTTGTGTGTAGTGCCTTTTTAGTACCCCAATGAAGATTAGCTGATGGTAGATATCCTAGACCGACGTAGAGCCTGTTTAGTAATCCAGTGAAGATTAGCTGATGAAAGACTAAGGAAATAACAAGTGAAGGGTTTGCTTGTGGCATAGAGCTATGAAGGGGAGACTATGAAAACAACAAGTCTATTCCACTCTGTGTTGACGTGGCGAGGAACCGTAGTGAGCTGGCGTCAGGGACGAGGCCATACCCAATATTCTCGAGAAAACATCGCAAATACCCAGTGACTTGTTGCATTATCAACTTATTTGCTATTATGATTACTGTAATACCTACAATGGCGCCTCTAGTAACGTCGCTGGTCTATCTTTACACTTACAAATATGGCGTTGACACTTACCCTATTATTCCTAAGGTAGTCTTCTATCGCTTTCAGCGCTGAATCCGTTAGTTTCACAAACACTAGTTCCTTATTTTCTTTGTAACTATGCTCTGATGATAACCCATACTGAACACCTGCTGGCAAGGCCGCCATTTCTTATTCACTATTCGCACTATGGACCAGCTGACTCCTTTGCTAGTCGTCACGATTCCTATCTTCACATATTTTCTTAACAGTAATCACAGATTCACAACCTATTTTAAAATAAAATTACAACAACAAAAGGGTTTTTGATGTCCAAAATTAACAAACTTTTTGTAACCCCAGCGGCCTTTGTTGGCAGCACTCTCAGTCCGCAAGGCCGCACTGACTGTCATGCGCAATGGCGTATTTGACAGGAAACGCAAGCATTCACTGCTACACTAGCGCCAAAAAACAGTTGGCAACAAGTAATTTTGACTTGTTGCTAGCTTCACGCAATATTTCTATTACATTTTTTCAACATTTTTCGCGATATTTGAGATTATAATGTGCATTTATGGACTCAAAATATATTATTGATAGTTTATCTTTTATCGAGTCACATATTACTCTAATTTCGACGTAGATTTAAAGTTTGTTTGAGGTTATAATTACTGGTATGTATTCTGTAAACTACTTTGCACTTTACTTACGTGTCTTATTTTTTTCGAGATCTTGAGGTGATAGACTATTGATTTGGGTTGCCCAGTGTGTATATTAATTGCAAAAACAGGTCAGTTATTTCCTTATCTAAATAGACTTACATTTGTGTAATATACATTGCAAATGTACTTTGTATTGTAGTTACAAATTGTCATTCACTGTCAGCAGCTTTCATGTTTTCATGAATGAACATAACCTATTCTACCTGCTGTTACAGTGAATCAACCATGGCTTGCATGGAGGATAAGAAGGCTCTCATAACCAGGAACTTACAAGAAGTGTTAGGTGATGAAAAGTTAACTGAGATACTTAAACAGAGAGACTTGAAGATCTACTGGGGCACTGCCACTACGGGCCGACCCCATATCGCCTATTTCGTTCCCATGTCTAAGGTTGCTGACTTTCTTAAAGCAGGATGCGAGGTAACTATTCTGTTTGCTGATCTACATGCTTACTTGGACAACATGAAAGCCCCATGGGAACTTCTGCAACTCCGTACTGAATACTATGAGCATGTCATTAAAGCCATGCTCACCTCCATTGGTGTACCGCTGGAGAAACTAAGATTTATAAGAGGTACAGAGTATCAGCTGAGCAAAGAGTACACCTTGGATGTGTACCGGTTGTCTTCTATTATAACTGAACATGATGCAAAGAAAGCTGGAGCCGAAGTTGTGAAACAAGTGGACCATCCATTACTCAGTGGGCTGCTGTACCCGGGACTGCAAGCTCTAGATGAAGAGTACCTCAAGGTTGATGCACAATTTGGTGGAGTTGACCAAAGGAAGATCTTTACCATGTCTGAGAAATACTTGCCACAACTTGGCTATGCCAAAAGAGTCCACCTCATGAATCCAATGGTTCCAGGATTGACTGGCTCAAAAATGTCTTCATCTGAAGAGGACAGCAAAATTGATCTTCTTGACAACCCAGCAAATGTGAAGAAGAAACTCAAGAAAGCTTTCTGTGAGCCTGGAAACACTACTGATAATGGAGTACTGTCCTTTACAAAACATGTCATCTTCCCTCTATATAAGCCTGGTGAAAACTTCAAGATTTCCCGTGCTGCTGATCATGGAGGTGATATCACATTCACCAAATTTGAGGATCTTGAGGCTGCATATGCCAACCAGGAAATCCATCCAGGTGATTTGAAAGCATCAGTTGAAGCGTCTATAAATAAAATGCTGGCACCAATCCAAGACATATTCAAAGACCCAAAACTACAAGAGCTAAATAAAAAGGCATACCCACCTCCCACTAAGGCTAAAGCGAATGCTCCAGCTAATGATGAAATAACACCAGCAAAGCTTGACATTAGAGTTGGCCGTATTGTAGAAGTTTCTAGGCATCCTGATGCAGATGCTTTGTATATAGAAAAGATAGATCTTGGTGAAAGTGAACCTAGAACAGTTGTTTCTGGCTTGGTCAATTTTGTGCCTATAGAAGAGATGCAAAATAGGGATGTAGTGGTTCTTTGCAACTTAAAACCTGCAAAAATGAGGGGGGTTGAGTCTAAAGGAATGGTCTTATGTGCCTCTGTAGATGAGCCAAAGCAGGTTGAGCCATTGCTTGTTCCGGAAGACAGTAAGCCCGGAGATCAAATTATGATTGAAGGTTTTGACTCTGGTAAGCCAGATGAGGTACTAAACCCTAAGAAGAAGGTTTGGGAGAAGCTACAGGTGGATTTGAACACAAATGATGGTCTTGTAGCTGTGTGGCAAGGAAATAAACTCGTTAGCAAGCTCAATGGCAATGCTGTGAGGACAAAATCTATGAAGAATGCACCAATCAAATAGAATTTATGTTAGATAGAGAAAAATACATGTTTTTATGCTTTTTATTTTCCCATAAATTCTATTGGAATTAAGATTAACTTCAATTTACAATATAAATCCATTTGCATAAAATGTCAATTGCATTTGTAATTTAATTACAGATCTCTGATTATTTTCCCTTTTCTGGTAAGGAACATAATGGAAGTTGTTGTTAGCCTATTTATTACATTACTTTAATAAATTTATTTTGAGCAACAGTACATATTATTTTCATACAATGCTCAGCCACAGGAACGAATAATTAGTTCCTCTGCGATTTAGCATCGATATATGTGTATAGGTACACATACTATACTAAGCCTCTGCGTCTCCGATGGGGAATCATTTACCTAATGCCCTCCGTTCTGCACACAGGAAACTTCTGGGGAAATGTTAGTGATTTGATGTTTTCTGTACTAGTACCGCCATCTATCCGTGTTTAATGTAAATAAAGTGCAGCTTTATGAACTGACTGACAGCAAATTTCCAGATGGCGTTTATACTTTCGCAATTCAAAATATTAACCCTTGAATGCAGTTTGCTTTTCTTTTTCTGCTTTTCAAATCGAGTAAATGAAATGTCGTCACTTGAATATTTTAATTAAGTTACGAAATATTGCAAATTGAAGAAGAGAATAGCTAATTCCCTCCACTTTAAATTTATATACCCTGTTATGTAGGTACTCTGTTAATTATGATTCCTCAAAGATCATAATGGGATATATTAGTGGGTTAAAATTCGAATGAAGTGGACGGGTAATTGTATGGGGAGCCTTATCGTACGTACAGTAAGAGACAGAATTACCTAGGCCGGGCTAATGAAGACCATATTTAAAAAAATGAATATGTTTTGTTACGAACAATTAGTATCATTTGAAATGGGGGACAAAATTTTTCGCGTCCGTGGAAGTCCTTAATCTGCACGTGTCCCCTGGGTAGTACTAAATGAACAACAATCCGTTCGCCGAACGCTCCTTAAAAAATCCTGAGCCTCCCGGCACCGT
This sequence comes from Argyresthia goedartella, assembly GCA_949825045.1. Lineage (NCBI taxonomy): Eukaryota > Metazoa > Arthropoda > Insecta > Lepidoptera > Argyresthiidae > Argyresthia > Argyresthia goedartella. Next base: position 17,691,862 of record OX463823.1, read on the forward strand.
TAACGTTACAAACATAAATAGAGACGGTCTTTCTAAGGACTCACACTTAAACAGCTCTTCCAAGGGCTAAGGTAAGGAACTTAAGGTTAGGAAATGCCTAAAGATACTCCAGATCAGCTCAGGCTGCCGCCTCTATGATTTGTGACGTGGACGCTGGCGCCCAAACCCTAAAGAAATAAATAGTATAAATCGAATGTTTCTTGAATAGATCATCACCTAAAATGGATAAGCTCGCCTTTGCTCATATGTTTTCCATTAATGTACCATTTTATATATCTGTGTGCAATAAACAATTATGTATTTTTGATGACGTCTTTCAAAAAGGCAAACCAGCTAAAATGAACATAAAGTTACATAATTTTTCTAATAAATTGGAGTTTTTATTACTTTCATGTCATCTTATTAAATACGGCGCTAAATATTTATTACCCTTACCTTACTTAGTAGTTTAGGCACATAATATATAATAGTATGGTTGAGGTGTAACTGAAGCAATAATAGCAAAGTATTTAATCATCAGCGGATGAGGCACACTCCAAAAAATTGTGTATATTTATGTATGAAGAAATAGGTATAAGCATTTTTAAAAACCGGCTAAGTAGGAGTCTGACTCACGCAACAAAGGGTTCCGGACAAAATAATAACCTAAGTACATATACGTCGACCGGTTTAGCCCAGCGGGTTTGTTTTGTTTCCTTTTTAAGCTACGGATAACGGAACCCTAAAATCAAGATCGAAAAGAGAAAGCATAAATCCTGCCACTCATTAACAACATTTATGCGAGTTATAAATACAATCAATAAATGTCGTTGCTTGGTCACACCATAAGTATGTAGGAGGACCTAGAGTATGCGATAAATGCAGAGGTTCCAACAATTAATAAACGGATAAAATTAGATATTCAATAATGGGAAGGGGGTCGGAGACCGGCCATTTTGGAGCTTTGTTCGGATGAGGGGGAGCGCGCATGCGTATCGCTGGCTGGCACCCGCACCCTGTGCGAAGGGCGGTCCGGACCTCCGGCAAGTGTGATGTCAAAAAACACGTTATTCTCTCCCCTCATTCTACTAACCTAGTACGTCCTAATAAAGGATTTAAGGAATAAACGCCGATATTGTGCCAGACATTCAGTTGCCGGCTTCAACGTGTTCGTGTGTTGGGTTTGGTGAAGCATCCTCGTCGAGCTGATTTACATTAGTGCTATCGTGATATAGTTAGAACGAAATCTCTCTAACTAACAATAATTATATTGGAGTGATCCGCTGATTACTTGCCTATTGCGTCTGAACATTAATTGTCTTGTTTTCGCCGTATTTAGCGCTGGCTGTAAGCATTATTATGGCAGCGAATAATTGAGTAAGTGGTGTTGTGTTGTCAAATGAGATTATTTGCCGAGAGAAAAAATAAAGTGAACTGCTAAAAAATAATGGGATGACATCAAATCGAAATTCATGGAAAAGGTTTGGCGAAGAGTCGGCCTCCATTCCTCCCGTAAGAAGAGGGATGGAAGTGGGACAAGTCGCGAAGTGACATCGACGGCCCCACCGCCCGAGGTTGAGTATCAGAACATACATACTCTCAGAACAGCTGATTTGATCAGACAAAGACAGGGGGAGGAAAAGTCGACGCTACGCTCTTCCTACATTATAAGAAACGGAGACAACTTTATTCTAGTGGAGAGAAGACGACGTAGACGTCGTAGAAGTGGAACTAGAGCTTCTTCCGGTTCTAGACATCACACTCCTCCCGTAGTAGAGGAAACTCGTACAGAACCGAAACGTAGACCTCCCGCTCGTTTGAAAATATTTGGTATTCAATGGCCTTTACATTCAAGTGATTCCAGGTGAGTTTGTTTGTATGTTATTTATTCAAATAAGTAAAATATTTACCAGAAACAATTAATTGTTTTCATGGCGACCGAAACCGTGATTTGTAATTTTAGAAATTTCTTTATTGTACTACACAAAACAGTGATACAGATAACTTATAATAGAAAAAACATGTACAAAGGCGAGCTTATCTCCCAAAAGAGATTTCTTCCAGCATACCAAGATGGTAGGAAAGGTGATGGCTGAGCGGGGGAAGACCTGCGCGTACAATAAAACTCCATACGAAACTTTATTTCAAAAACCGATCTATGTAGATACAATGATTTGAGAGGAGACGTTACTATTAAAAAATACAGTTTACGCTCCTGAAATTAAATTTTCACGACGACGCCGCAAGCCACCACTACCTTTGTACCAGCAGACGTAAAGATTATCACTGCGATAACAATCATAATTATTAAATATGACATCCCCCAAATTTAGAAGAAAATCTTTGTAAATACAACAAAAACAAATACAAATCAGTTGCAGGCACACGTCAATCGCACGTCGCTTCTGCCGGGGCCGGCGCTCTCGTGAGGATAACGAGCTCTACAGATCCAACAGCTTCAAGTTTGAGAGGTTCGCTCGGGAGCCACCAGCTGTCGATTCCGGATCACAGGTATGTTATGAATTATTTGATGGAGAAAGCTGTCTTTTCCTTCTATGTGCCTTAAAGTGAGCTGTCTCCTTTTATGTGTCTCATAGTGCTTTCCTACTACTGGATGTAACCCATATACTCGTATGTACATGTTCTGATAAAGGTAGCAGAGGATATTCAAAGCAAATATAATAAGATGTTTTATTTGAAAATAAATTTGAGTTTATTTTATTCTTATTCGATAACATAAACTAGACGAGTATAGGTAGCGTGCATAATTGCATACACCACACCCACGTAATCTGACGTGCACCTAACCAATCTTAAACCTTTATACTCACCTAAGTTATATTATATTTCTTAGCGTTAGGGTCTCGTCGGAAGGAGTGAAGAAGTGCTGTTAGAGGTTAGGTATAAGGATACGGCGTCGGCACTTGTGGGCCTTGTGGCGTGAAAGCCTTTCCCACTTATCTAGATGAGCTATCTCTTGCACAAAGAACCCGCTTATAAAAGTCTGGCCCGAAGAAACGCCGAGATTTATAGGAAACGAACTCCTATAGAAGCATCTCCCTGCATTCAGCTCATTCAACACATTACGGTAAGGTGTGGTGTATGTTATAGATTGAATAAAACATGTGACTATTAATTAGTAGATGAGGCATGTGCCTAAGTTCCAAATTCGAATTAAATGTAGGATTTTTTTAAATTTGAGACGATCGTAACCCAGTGGTTTGAGGAAGATGCTGCCGGTGACATACAGACAGACCGAACTATATTCTTATCATGTAATTCTGACATCTAAGACTTTCAATCGCTTTTGATAAATTGAACAATCAGAACATGCAAAGTCGCAATAAACGACAGCTCGTGTGAAGTACTCGTGTCGGATTGGTAAATTTTACAAAAGTGATTGAAATTCCTATATATCAGAATTACAATAAGACTACTGGTGGACAAATACAATGGGTTGCCGTTGCAGTGGGCATCCCAAATTCAACCTCTATTTGAAATTACCTCCTTGCTATTTCTGTACACTTGCATTGAAGGGTTAAGTAGCTATGTTCGTTGCGGAACTGACGTTCTCACATATGGTCATAATATTTTTTATTCAATTTTAAATGCACAGACTCCAAATTTCTTTTAACTCCTGTCTTTTTTATTGATTGACGAAATTTCATAATTTTCTTAATTAAAGTCTCACATTTTTGTACACATGTAGTGCCGCTTAGTGTGGTTGCTGTAAACCAGATGAACCTAGTTTTCCTTTGTCATGATGTTGAAATGGTACCACGAGTGGTTAGTAGATGGCGCTAAAACATTGTAGTTCCATACATTTACTACAGGTAGCGCTGACGTAGCAAACAGTCTGTAGACAAACGTTATCATATCATTAAATTGCTGGGTTTGTAGGGTTTCATACCCGAAGGGCACCAAAGGAGACCCTATTACTAAGCCTACGCTATTCGTCCATCCGTCTATCCATCCTGGTCCGTCCAGCGGGCTGTATCTCATGAAATGTAATCTTCGAGCAACGCGGTCTATGGAAGACCGCGTTGTTCGAATATGTTAATAGGTAGATTCGAAGTTTTTACAGAATGTGTATGTCTGCTTCTGCTGCTCGGCAACAAGTATTGAACAACATGCAATAGAAATCATGAATTAGTTTAATCCTCCCTTTCATTTTCACGCATATCAATATATATACTAAACTTTAGTATATCTATTGTCAATTGACACTTGACAGTTTGGCGCGAAAACAGACCTAAAGCCACAGACTTATATCGATGCCTAAAGCACAGAATACTTAATAAGCTGAATGACGTAATAGCTGTTGTCAGTAAGGGACAGATGTATGCGTCAATCTCCGTCTCCTTTTTTGCACAGAAAAGGAAAGGAAAACTGACGCATAGCTCTGTCCCTTAAGGCCCCCATATACGGGACGACAATCGTTAACGATCAATCTGACGATAGATTTTAAATTTTATCTACACACGTATCATAAACCCTCTTTACTGCGTTCAAAAACCGCACGTTACGATCAGCATTATGTTAAACTACTTGGTAAAAACTCGTTTCGTATCTGGAAAACTACACATTATGGTCATTATGTGTTGTTTTTCTACATATAATGACATTCAAATTTCGAACGCCGACGCCTGCCTGCGTGCCGTCCCTAGTTTGTTTGTGAAGTTGGTACTGACATTCAAATTTCGAACGCCGACGCCCGCCTGCGTGATGTTGATACTACAGCAGATACTGCAGAGCCACAATGCTGGTCAAACATGCGGTTCCTGAACACATCAAAGAGAGCGTATGATATGTGTGTAGATAAACTAGAGTATGTACTGTACTGTACATAATTAGGCAAACTCTCGAGTGATATTATTATGAAACTCGCCTTCGGCTCGTTTCATAAACCCATTCTCGAGTTTTAATGCCCTCCATTATGCAGCAGTCACATAAACTACTATTATCATTTCGTACATCCCCAGGATATTGTCAAAACGTGTAGATTACTTAACTTAAAAATACTGAAGACTATGAAGATGAAGAAGATATGGGGTATATCAGTCAAAGTCATTGGTTCAATAATATTAGTTATGACATTTTCCTTTAGCAGTGTTCTGTAATACAAATAACATCGGTGTCAGAATTATTAAGAAATAATTCTAATGCCTGCATGTTTTGATGGGTAATATTTAAGTGGGACTTACCCTTTGTCGGAACATTATTTAATATTGGGATATTAATACACTTTTTTCACTTTTAATTCGGGAAAGATGTTACACATTTTTGATTTCCTATGCTTGCTTGATATATTAAGTGGTTCATGTATGCTTGAGATTTCCTCTATTGTCTTATGAACTAATTTAAATTACTTGGAATGTTTTCCATTTATTTATTTATACATTTATTTATTTACACATTTATTTATATATATATTTATTTATTTATAAATTAATTAATTTATACATTTCTTTATTTATACATTTATTTACTTATACATTTATTTATTTATTCATTTATTTATTTAAACATTTAATTGATTATACATTTATTTATTAATACATTTATTTATTTAAACATTTATTTATTTAAACATTTATTTATGTAAACATTTATTTATTTATACATTTATTTATTTATACATTTATTTATGTTGACATTTAGTTTTACATTCATTTATTTATACATTTATTTATTCATTTATATATATTTCAATCTGACGAAGATCTATCGCTTCGTTTATATGTGTGGCAGTCTGTTGCGACCGATCGTTTACGATATTCGTCAGATTGGTCGTTAACGATCGATAGTCCCGTATATGGGGTCCTTTATTGAGAACAACTATTACTACACGCGCGAGTTAACTTGGCACCTGGCTCGCCCCGCCCGCTTCCCCGCCCGCTACCCGCGATCGCCTTGGCAAGGACCACCGCGGGGTAGCGGGGCGGGGAAGCGGGCGGGGCGAGCCAGGTGCCAAGTTAACTCGCGCGTGTTATACGTTACATCCTCTGAGGGGTGTTTCAAAACAAGTGCTGTTTGACGTTACTTTAAACTCGTATTTGGGGGGGCTTTAATGTTTTGAAGTTTCAAAATATGTATTATTATATGTGATAAAGTTGACCGAATCTGCTTCTCTATTTTATTAACTAAATGGGATAATCCCCATACTAGAGTCGGTTTTTTTTGGTTTTTTCTTGTACCTAAGTTAGTACGGAACCCTTGGTGGGTGAGTCCGGCTCGTACTTGTCCGATTACACTGTGAATCTTGAGTGGAGCGTTTAGCGTAATTAATAAGTCATCGATTCGTCATTTAATATAGGGGAATAACATGCTTTCGCTCAGTTCCATCATATCAATGAATCCATGAATTCTCTGAAACATATTGCAAATAATTCTGCAGCAATCCATAGAACTTAAATCACACAAAACGCCAGAGGTGTCAAATCACAAATTGTTAGCACACGGCGGCGTACATACAGGGGTGGACCTGGATATTAATATCATCTGTCCTATCAATTACAGGGACGTGGTCACCGCTGTGCCGTGAAATGGAGGGAAAAACGCGGGAAAAAAGTCATTTTGGTGGTTTTCATTCGCATTTGAGGGTTCGCTAGAACCAAAATACTTGCATATCCGTAAATATCTAGAGAAAATTGAATTGATTTAACCATACCTACAGAAGACGCCAAGCTTCTCTGTCCATGAGTGCCACGTGGAGGGGTAACATCTCTTTCTCGGATAGGGTGTGAGATAGAGAGAGAGAGAGAGAGAGAGAGAGAGAGAGAGAGAGAGAGAGGTTACCCCTCCACGCGGCGGCCCTCAGGGACAGAGAAACTTGGCGTCACCTGTACTTATCCACTCTAGTCCTCAATCTATATAAAGGATCAAAATCCAAAAGCCGATTCAAACTTTTTAGTGATTACTCTTTTATATTTTCTAAGAAACTTACTTTATACTGTTACTTTTTAATTTAAATTTAATTTCTGCCTACCGGCACCCACGAAATAGGCGCGTCCTAGTGTGGGAGCCCCCGGTTAATCTTATGTACACATTTTGGAAAATAAATATTTTAGAATTTTATGATTTTTTTTGGACTAATTTGAAGAGGGGCAGATTTTAAATTCATTTACTTTGAAAGCATGTCGTCTTATCTAAGCCTATATGCATTAAAATTTCTGGCAACACGACTCCTGTCACCTGTCAATGCGTTCTTTCATGCATTCAATAACTTCAAACAAAAAAATAGTGTCGTTTGATTTGAGGACGCCGGAAGTAAATTGCTGAGAAAGTCTTCGGTAAGTATTTGATAGCTATGTGAACATGATAATCGAAATGTTTGTTATTTATAAATAATCCTAATGTCATTAGTTTCTTAACTGATATAACAGTGAGCGTCATTTCATTTTAGTGTCTACAAAATCCGTATGTGTTTGTAAAAACTTTGGTTGGGACAGATTTGAACAAAACAAACGGGGCACTTTTGAATATTATGTTCAAATGTGCCCAGTCTTTTAGGGTTCCGTACCCGAAGGGGACCCTATTACTAAACCTCCGCTGTTCGTCCGTCCGTCCATCTGTCACCAGGCTGTATCTCATGAACCGTGATAGTAAGACAGTTGAAATTTTCACAGATGATGTATTTCTGTTGCCGCTATAACAACAAATACTAAAAAACGGAATAAAATAAATATTTAAGGGGGCTCCCATACAACAAACTTTTTTTTTCTCGTATTTGCTCGATATTGATAACGGCAACAGGTAGACGCTTGAAGTATTCACAGAATATTTAGTGATATATTCACTTTAAAAATAAATAGATAAAAATTATGTTTCAAATGTCCTTGTTCGGGCATTTTTTTTCTTTAATTTCCCTGCTCTAACGACCCTTTAATTATATTATTATTATTATTATTTTAGCCATTATTTTAAGAAATATACCCAAGACATTAACCGTGCCTCTGCAACCACGAATGAAAAACACCGTAAGGACAACAATTTTCTTTTAAAAAACGGCTAGGTGCGAGCCAGACTCGTCCGCGAAGGGTTCCGCATCATCGTGCAAGAAAACTTAACGACTAAAAAAACCATAGGAAATTGTTCGATCTGTTCGAACTGTTTTTTAAACCAAAGCTCTATGCGACTAAGCTTCTGAGATTAGGTGCCATTGGTTTTACGCGGTATGCCATTGCCAAGTGTATTTTAAAGATCACGTGACTAGTTTTTCAACCTAACCCAGATGAATGAAACTCTTTGCCTCCAACTAGGTGCCATTGTGCCACCGACGCCGGACATATCGCGAAATTTGCGATACCATTAAGATTTGCAAGGAATGAAAACACGTCTTGCCACAAACCCCTTTTGATTTATATAATCTCGTGTTGTTATTTCTTTGTTATAGCGGCATCAGAAATAAAGATTATTATTATTATTACGGTTCATAAGATACAGCCGGCTGACGGTCATACGTACAGACAGACGTACGGACGGAGAGAGGAGGCTTAGTAATAGGGTTCCGTTTGGCAGCCTTCGGTTACGGAACCCTGAAAATCAACAAGACAACAACAACACAAACAAGAAAAATAAGAAACATTCCTAACAATATTTGGCGACCCCGCCCAAGCGTTGCCGGCTACGATATAAATCATGTTATCCGGGGGCGTGATCACGATTGCCTCATCAACATACAAATGCGGGGCGCCAGATGCTCACACCCGACTTATGTATGAGGCAGACTAGTGGAAGTTCACAGACTACTTACTTAGATACTTACAGTAAGTCTAGCTAGTGCAGAAACATCTGTGAGACTATACTATTCTGCGAATTTTTATTTGAGGCCAGAAATGTAAACAAACAACTGTCATTTTCCAGTACAAAAAGTCTATAATATAAATGTCATAGTCAACGGTTTTCTTCTAGAACAAGACAGTTGTTAGTTTACATTTCTGGCCTCAAATTAAAAATCGCAGTATAGGCTCTAGTGACAGGCTGCTAGAGGCAGAAAAGTAATAATAATAATAATAATACCTTGGACACCATTTACACACATTGATCTAGCCCCAAACTAGGATACCATGTATCTTGGGTACTAGACAACGATACACATACTTATATAGATAAATAATAGGGACATTTTGAACAACTTCATTGAAGGGGTGTGTCGTGTAAGTTTAATCTCAACATAACAGTCTCATGGGAGGCAACTTCGAGAGACTTCACCGACTGCGAGATCTAAATGGGCACAAAGTTCTATCGATAATGCAAACAGAAAGTATGGGTAGGTAAGCCGTTTCATTATAAGAGTGTGCTAAGCCATACTTTTTGGTGCATATTAAAAAAACAGGCCAAGTGCGAGTCGGACTCGCGCACGAAGGGTTCCGTACCATTATCTATAAAAACACGTTTGTTGTATTGGAGCCCCCTTTAATATTACTTTTATTATTAATAATATAACTGAATATTCTGTGAATATTTCAAGCGTCTACCTGTTGCCGTTATCAATATCGAGCATAAACGAGCAAAAAAAGCACGTTTGTTGTATGGGAGCCCTCCTTAGACTTTTATTTTATTTTAATTTAATTAATTATTTTTAAAATGAATATATAACTTAATATTCTGCGTATATTTCAAGCGTCTACCTGTTGCCGTTATCAATATCAAGCAAAAGCGAGCAAAAAATCACGTTTGTTGTATTCGTTTGTATATGTATATGTTTGCTCCCCCCCTTAAATATTTATTTTATTCTGTTTTTTAGTATTTGTTGTTATAGCGGAAACATAAATACATCATCTGTGAAAATGTTGTCTGTCTAAATATCAAAGTTCATGAGATACAGCCTGGTGACAGACGGACGGACGGACCGACAGCGCATCCTTCGGGTACGGAACCCTAAAAAGGACCTACTCGTGGTACGTAGGTGTAATATGAGATTTCGCATTTTCGCGAAATTAAAATGAGCATCGCGAGTTTATGATAAGATGCTGCCCACTGTTGAGTGCGCATCAATTATGCGTTCATTAAGATTCATTAACCTCTTGAATACCACCGGCGTTTTCCGTTATAGGTTTTAAATTTTATTACCATAGCATAAGGTTCGAAATCGCGACCCTTCCCAACTACCCTCGGTTTTTGAGAGGTTAAGAGAAGCGCAATTTACACGCTTCATGGTCGTGTTGATTCTGAACTAATTGCACAAAAGCAACGGTATCTTATAGTTATAATAAAGAGTACCCACCACGTACCCACCTTCTAGTAAAAGTAATATATAAATACACGATATTACGATACAAGTTTTAGTCAGGTTTTGTGCCTATAGTAAATACTATGTTTACTGACGTACTCTTCCTTGCAGCAGTTCTTCATCGCTGAGGGCCGCGGTTTTATCAGTATCGGTACCGTGCCGTCCAGTAGACCTAGACCAAGTTAAATGGCCAAGTTCAAGTGGCCCGGGTTCTGAAAGGAAAATTAGCTGTGACAACTTGTTAAACTCTTGTTAAAGGCATTTCAGCCAATCACGTGCCGCTATTTTGAATTAATAATCGCTTGTTACATTTGACAACTCTTTCGGAACGTATGCTATCTGACGTTTGGCGCGCAAAGTCACGTCATACTTTGCTTTGACAAACGTCAAATCACTTACATTTTCTTAGCGTCTTCGTTCGGAGCGACTGATAAGTTAGCGAACGGCTGGTGTCGATGTAGATGCAATAATGTACTCGTTCCTCTCTACCTTTGTGACACTGTGTGACAAACTCTCGTTCCTCTCTACCTTTGTGACACTGTGTGACAAACTCTCGTTCCTCTCTACCTTTGTGACACTGTGTGACAAACTCTCGTTCCTCTCTACCTTTGTGACACTGTGTGACAAACTCTCGTTCCTCTCTACCTTTGTGACACTGTGTGACAAACTCTCGTTCCTCTCTACCTTTGTGACACTGTGTGACAAACTATATTATATATTTTTTTCATATAATATCTAATGAGACCAATTTAAATGACCACCAAAATATTTTTTCCTCCCCAAAATGGGTAAATGCTACCCAATATGGCTATATGATCACAAAAAGTTGCAGAAAATATCAGGGCAAAATACTGCGGTTTAGATGAAGGGTAAAAGGGGTTGGGCGAAGCAGAATCCCCCTTTATCCTTCGTGTTAGGTTGAACATGTAAGAACAACAAAAAATACTTAAAACATTAACTTAAGTACACAAAAGATTAACAGAAGTTTGGCGATCATTTATCCAAACACAATTTCGTAATTGTTGACTAATTAGGTGCGTTATTAATTAAAATAGGTGCGTTTTTGGTCATTTAAATATGAGCCTTATCTAATTTACAGGTAAAATCTTAGGGCCTTACCACAAAAAAATTAACGCCTGTTCAACACTTGTTTAAAGACAAAAATGTATAGGATTTGACCTTTGTTTTAGGTTAAACCATGTGTAACATTTTTTGGAGTAACACGGTTATAGTCTAACTTAAAATATGTACTTAGTTCATGCAGAGACATTCTATGTATTTATTATACTTACCTCCTTATTCAAGAGCCAGGGAATAATAATGAATATGATGTCATCATAGCGATTAATTAGTGGAAAATGAACGTTCGACGTTTCAATTAAAGCCCATATCCGAAATGGGACTTGATTACATCGCGCGTCCGGGGTGGATAGCCAGATTACGGGGATAATTCGGAGCCGTAATGGAGATAAAAGCTGCGGGTACATCGTTTTAAAATTGCCGGCAGGAAACAAATACGGGGTGTAATGATGAACAACTTTCCCCAAGTAACATGGTCGCAAACGAAAAAAATATTTGGTTCTCCCATAGTAGGTAACTTGTAATCAGCTGATCGGGTCAATGTACTTAGGGACGATTTTTTCCATTTGCGTCCATATGTTTCTTAGGGAAAGTTGTTCATAATTATGGGTACTATGATTCCCCAAAATACTGTCAGTTAATTATATAACACGCCTTTTACCATATGGGATGGGAGGGAATATGGTCCAGCCAGCTGCTCATCGCAAGATTTTACTCAATTTTGATGAGAATAGGTAGGTTTTGTCTATTTTAAGTGGATAGCACATTTCGGTCTACGTTGAGCCAAGTAGCATCGTAGTAAAGTGAGGGAAAGAGCTATATACAGGGTGACATTTAATAAGCTGACCGTATTTTTGGGAATGATAGACCCTTCATTATGAACAACTTTCCCCAAGAAACATATTCTTACCGCCCCGCGTGAGATATTTGAAAAGTTTGAATTTTTTAATAAAACTCAATTTGTTTCATTATTTTCATTAAAAAAAGTATTTATGATCGATAAGATCGTACTCAAGAATTACAGGGATACAATAAAACAATAAACACAAATGGCACACAGCAATTGTGGCACTCGCGGTCAATACCTGGCTCTATCTGAAGCCTCCGCCCTCAGCACAATGCTGAGTTAGTGCCTTTTGCACAGCAAACCTACCTGTAAACTAATTATGTCACATTTGATATATTTAGTTGTGTTCTTATTTTTAAGCCTTTTGTTTTCTTAACGAAAGGTGTGTTTTTTTGCCTTTGTTCAATTAATGTCTTTATATCTATCTATCCCCCACCCCCACCTCACGGAATGAGTGGACCCTTACCACGAGCTATAGCATTCCGGGACTGGGTAGTCAACGTGACAAAATCTTCGACGGTTGCAAAGTGCAGAGTGTCAACACGTCTATATGGACCGGCTGTCTATGTGGCAATTTTTTTTATTTATTTTTTTGTTGGAGGGGCAAAAAAATGGAATTACCCATGCCCAGGAGTCAGACCTCCCTGCTATGTCCGGGTCCCACAAAAAAAAAAACTCAAAACGTTTATTCTGTAAATAGGCCACAAGGGCACTTTCACATGTCATTTCATTTCATTTTTTACAGAACATTTGGTATTATTATTTGTATCATATTATCAGAAAAAAAAAGTACTTAATTATTGTTTCTGAGAGATGTAAAGAGTCTCAAATGTCATAATAAAATAATTAAAATATAAATAACAAAGATGTATAGTCTCTTTAGTGAATAATACAATGATGATAGTAGATGTAAATGGTGCACATATTGAGCGGGCATCAGCTCGTGTGGTATACGGACTATAAACAACCCCTTTGTTTTTACAGTTGTCTTACTAAGAATTTACTGTGAGCCATGGTGTGTGGCAAAATAATCTAGCAATACTGTCTAAAATCAATAACGGCAGGGGCTTAATTTTGCGCCCTTTGGAACAATCGATATGCTATCACTATGCGTTTCCCATAACAGAATAGGGCCCCAGGTGAATAAACTGTACGAGTAGTACAGTACACTACATTCATACACTCACATAGTACACTCATACAGTAGTACCAAAAAGCTCTCTGGTCGCGGAGTATGAATGTGCCAAGTTTTTTCATAAGGAAAGTGGGAAGCTTTTGCGGTGAGCTTAAGTGCTGTTTTTTAGGGTTCCGTACCCGAAGGGTTCCAAATGGGACCCTATTACTAAGACTTCGCAGTCCGTCCGTCCGTCCGTCCGTCCGTCTGTCACCAGGCTGTATCTCAAGAACCTAGCTAGCTAGAGAGTTGAAATTTTCACAGATTATGTATTTCTGTTGCCGCTATAACAACAAATACTAAACAGCTAGGTTCTTGAGACACAGCCTGTATCTCAAGAAACTAGCTAGCTAGAGAGTTGAAATTTTCACAGATTATGTATTTCTGTTGCCGCTATAACAAAAAATACTAAAAAACAGGATAAAAGAAATATTTAAGGGGGCTCCCATACAACAATTCTTTCAATACCACATACAAACTTATGGATGCACCTGGTTACGTACATGGAGTTTGAAAGTAACCGCACCAATAACTTTGTAAACAATATTTTGCTTTGTAAAATCCAAACTATTCACTCCACACCATCGCTTCCATTGAACGGTGGTACGGAACCCTTCGTGCGCGATTTAGACTCGCACTTGACCGGTTTTTTATTCCTGTTTAGATGATATTTCTTATAAATGAAACACACTTGCAGATATTACATTTTTATTTAAGGTAAACATACAAATATCAAACTAACAGAAAATATTTTGTATATTTAAATTAAATTTTAAAAACATTATCGATCAATTTGGCTTGTAATTTGGTGGTAAATGATACTTAATAAAAATTTTAAAACAAATAAATTTACATAGTTCAGTTCACTGCAAAATGGCTTATTCCTTTAGATTTAAACTAGCTGACCCGGCGAACTTCGTACCGCCTAACAGTCAAATAAATATCGTGTTAACTTTAGCTAAACTTAATTTAGGATTTCAATAAGGTGATAACATTAATACAATTTTTTATTACAAATGTTTTATTGCTTGCCATTGCAAAATTTAGATGTTAAATATTCACAGTTTTAAATGGCAATACCTGGTATGTGTGCTACATAAAATACAATAAATAAAATAAAATAAATGTGTACTAAGTATACAATAATCTTATTTAAACATCCTGAGCTTAATAGTTAGGTACCTGTACAGTAACAATAAAAATTAAGTAAATGGTGGTCATTTTTACATTTTTTTACATTTTTTTTTTGTTGGAGGGGAAAAAAATGGAATTACCCATGCCCAGGAGTCAAACCTCCCTGCTATGTCCGGGTCCCCACATATTGAGCGGGCATCAGCTCGTGTGCTATACGGACTAAAAACAACCCCTTTGTTTTTTTTTAACAGTTGTCTTAATAAGAATTAACTGTGAGCCATGGCCTCGGTATATGCTGAAGGCTTTCTACCTGCAATTTGCCCTTTTGGGCGATATATATGTGTATATGATATATATGGGACATTTTTTTACATTTTACACATTAGGCCTCTTCTCTGTACCGCCAATATTACGATACTGCATTTTAAAGCACTTTCTGATATACAACATTTTTTGTTTTATTATCCGGCGCAAGAACAAATAATGCAGATGGTTTGCCGACACGTGAACATGCCACATACAATTGACCATGAGAAAAACATGCATTTTCTAGATTTAGACCACAAACTCTCAAGGATTGTCCTTGTGCCTTGTTAATCGTCATGGCGAATGCAAGACGGATCGGAAATTGAATTCGCTTGAACTCAAAGGGTAAATCGGTTAGGATCATCGGAATCTTCGGAATGAGAACTTCCTCACCTTTGAATTTTCCTTTGAGTATCGTCGCGTGTATCACATTCACCATCAGTTTTCCAATCAACAAACGCGTACCGTTGCATAATTTCGGTTGGTTTAGATTTCGTAGCATGATGACTACTGAGCCAACCTTAAGTCGTAGATTATGCGGTGGTAAGCCAGGCACATCCAAGGAGTTTAAAAATTCAGTTGGGTAGTTGGTAGCTTCGTCTACATTTGTTACACTGTCAATAGATTTAAATGAATGCAGCGTACCAACGATTTGATTCTGAATTTCGACATTTAAGTTATCCACATCTTTGTTCTTAGCCGCCAAAATGGCTCGCTCACTCAACCATTTGTTGTTTTTGTGGTTAGCAATGATGTTAGAGAAAACTTGGTTGATGAGCTCGTCTTTTGATGACACGAAATTGCAAAAATTTGGAGGAAACGAAATCAATCCGCTCGATTGGTTGACAGGAACACAACCATTACCGATAGCCAGCAATTGCTTGGAGAATTCTTCAGCAGATGGATCGTTCAGCAATGCAACTCTCATGTTTTCTGTGAGCTGAAGTTTCTTCACATAGCGCCACAGATTTGAGGCTTTGAGGCAAGCGTTTATTTCATCGGCAGCAGTCGATCTCGGAATGACTGGCAGTGTTTGGCGGAAATCGCCTGACAGTAAAATCATTGCGCCTCCAAAACATCTCAAGTCATTGCGCAGATCTTTCAATGTTCGGTCAAGTGCTTCCAATGCGCGTTTGTGCGCCATCGTGCATTCATCCCAGATGATGATTTTAGATGCTACTAAAACTTTGGCCATTGCAGAGTGTTTCGCAATGTTACATGTCGGTTGTTCAGTAGTTTGAAGGTTTAACGGCAATTTTAACGCTGAATGAGCCGTACGGTACCCTTCTAACAATGTGGCCGCTATTCCAGAAGAAGCAACTGCTACCGCAATGTCGGATCTCGCACGAACAGTGGCCAAAATCAATGATATGAGGAATGTCTTCCCAGTTCCACCAGGGGCATCTAGGAAAAATAAGCCACATTTTCCATCATCTATTGACTTCATTAATGTATCATACACTTGCTTCTGTTGGTAGTTCAACAGGGGTACTATCGTTAGAACTGATTGGTTTAATTCATGTCGATCATATTCACGTTCACGTTCCAATTCTCGATTAAATACGTCATTTGCTCCACGATCTGGCGCTGTCATTCCCAACTTGACTAACATACTGCTGCACATGAGGTAACACATGTCTTCGATCAAGATCAAAGCCTGGTTATGCATCTCCTCATTCACCTCAAGATCGGAATTTCTTGAACTGACACGAATTCGATGTAAAATGTCTTCTGACATGTTATCCTTGTATTTATTCCACAGGTCTTGTTTGTTCGATGGGAAGCATGTCGAAATGATGATAGCAAATTGCTTCAGCGATAATTGCTAAAATAATTGCTTCAGCGATTGTCGTGTCCCAATGAGTATCGTTTTCAAGCAAATTGAGCTCCAGACATACAGCACGAAATGTTGGGCACACTATACCATTAACAGTTCGCAGTGATTGAAATGATGTTGGCCCACGAACATTCACCAGCAACAACCGCAAATAGAAGCATTCATCATTCTTTGGATGAACTGTGTAAATACGATCAAGAGCATCAGTAGAACGCACATCTGGATGACCAGGAACTGCATCGCCTTGCTTCCGACGTTGAAATGTCTTCGATGAAGAGTTCCAAGTGTAGTAACGTGGCATCTCAGAGTACAGCAACGTTCGTGCAAACGGATCGTTTTGGCAAATCGCAAAGAAGCTGGTCAATGATGTCGCTGGAGGAGGTGCCACAGCACGTTGAGCAGCATTTGACGCAGTGAAATATACTCGTTGACCATTCTCCAGATGCACTGCCAAATGTACTACAGTGGGATGACGTTCATGAATGGGGAATGCGAATATACGCCAAATTGCCTCATTGCAGTTCACGTATCGACCAACTTGATACCGCGTAATTTCATCGTTGGCATTAGAGGTTTGGATTCCAAAAACCGCCATATCGCTCCCTTTCGTGACATATTTGCAGATATATTTGATGGACTTCACCGAATTGCAATATTCCACATTGCAATGTGTTTTAAAGGTTTTGGAAAGAAGTGGTGAATATGGACCAATCCAACTGTTGTCGACCACGACATCATTTCCTTTCACCTTCGCTGTGATAGTTCTACCGTTATCATCGGGATCTTGGGCATATTCATGCATATGACGTGGACTTTTCATTTTCTTCTGAGTGATATATTTGACATCGACGTATTTGCACCGTTAGTGAATGTAGAGTGTAGGTGTTAGCTATGTAGATGAAATATAAATAATGAAATTGAAAAAAAGGCTTTGAGTGGCCAAAGAAATTACACATTTTATTTTCTGAAAATCAATGCATAACTTCCTGGAAAAACAAACTTCGGTTATTATTATTATTATATATTCGATACAATTAAAAGATTTTATTTGTGCAAAATAGTAAGTTCCGGAAATTAAGTACCGCTAAAAAGTCATGTCCATACTTTTGCTTTCGTTACGCTCCAAGGTTTTCCGACGACTAGATAGAAGTTAGAAGCGTCTGCCCGTCTTTATGTGTATCTCTGGCACTCTAGCGCTCAAACGGTTGGACGGATTTGAATGCGGTTTTCTGTTAATGGTAGTAAACTTCCCTGCAATGGTTCTTAGATATGATAGGTACTTTAATATATATATATATAAGTAGTATATGTTTGATATATATTTTATTTTTTGCTTTTGTATTTTATTTAGTGTATATATCATTTATTACATTATTATGTTTTAGTTGTAAACAATTAGATGTGTACAGTTTTATTGCGCACTAGGACTCTCCTGTTGCACAATTTTTCCTGTCCTGCCTAGGTCTGCTGGTAGAAATCTCTCTTTAGAGATAAGCTCGCCTTTGCTCATAAAATGTTTGTCATATGTAATACGGAAGCGCCCGCAACTAATAGTACGCGGTTTTTTAACCTTATATATATATATATATATATATATATATATATATATATATATATATATATATATATATGAGTCCAAACCCTATGTTTTTTTTGGATCTATGAATAGGTCAACGGGTCATGAAGGATTAACAATATCGTAACAATATACATACTAAACGGCCAAGTGCGAGTCGGACGTGCGAACCATAAAACTGGTTTGCCCCTAAGGGTACCCCCAATTTTTAAAATTATTTTGTTTACGTAACACGTTAGCGTTTGGGTCACAAAAATAAAGTAAATACGCGTACCAAATGACAATTGGTTCATAATTAGGTCGTTTAATATTACTTTTACACGTTTCCTGTGTGAAGTTTATTTTTAAAGTACGAAACCGCCTGTCTAAACTGTACCAAAAATGTCTGGGTTTGCTCATGTACGAATAACTAAAGATGATATCTCCCTAGATATTTTATTAGGGTCTGTGTCTGCGTAAAAACTTATTTCCTTTTGAAGGGATTCCTGCGAAGTCGGGAAGGTTTATGTGTGTAAATGGGCATTTAATGGCATTGGCATGGATGACCATGAAATATGATGGGTATCATTGAATAAAACCCTGTTAATTTAATAATACCCTGTTTCCCTTAATTTCAAGTAATAACTTCTTTACTTAATACTTAGGACTTACTTGAAACTAAACAAGCTCTCTTTGGTCGTACGATAAAATTATATTGTTACACCCAAATAGATACCATAGCAGTGTCTTTTCCATCTCTCTCGAATCCATAAAATTTCCAAACATTTGTATATAAATACATATGTATTGGTATAATACCACTTCACAACTAATCTATTGACGGAACCTATCTTATTATTCAATTTTATTCAAAGAAGGGAGATACCCTACCGCGGAAATATTCTCCTAATGCAATATTGGCGGGAGAAATATCAAAGAGAGGTTATTTTCACCAAACAACTGTTTGAGAGTGCAATGTAAAGCAAACAAAACCAACAGGGTCTCCTTCGGGGATATTCTCATGTCCCACAGTTCGCACTTTTTGTATCTTATCGAAAACGAACATATAATTTTTAGGAATGGGCCGAAATTCGTTATACATTCGGTTTAACCTAATTTCGGCAGCTTGAACAGAACTTCGGCATTCGGCCGAAATTCGGTTTAAATGCCAAACATTCGGTGCAAAAAAAGTAAAATACTCACTTGCATTTTGACTGAAATAAATAGAATAGAAATCATACTTATGATAATAATCGTAAAATAAAATAAGGCCTATATTAACTGTCATTTATTTTGAAATTAAATTAGTTATACATTTGGCCTAAACTAAACAAAATAAACTTAGTATTTTTAAATGCCTAACTACTGCGTAATTTAAATGCGTAATAAATAAACAAAAAAAAAACACTTCTAGTTCGGCGGGGTGCATCTATTCATTTCGACAATTCATGTACTAAGTGCATAAACAAGTCATGACGGGTCGCTCTCGAGAAATCGCGGCGAAATTAAACCGAAGTTCGGGCGAATTTTTTATTTTAACCGAATGTTCGTTTCGGTTAAAAACACATTCGGCCCATCTCTACTAATTTTATATCTTTATCAAATGGCAAGAATGAAAATGCAGGCACGTTCAGAATATTCACGTGATTAAAATGAATAATAATGTAGCCCATTAATGTCCCCACCGAGGGGCATGGGCCTTTACCCTGATACGAGTAAGATTGAGCCACACTCCACCAAGCTGGCTCAGTGCGGGTTGATGAAGGGGTGTCTGGCTAGTGGGCAACCGACTGTCAGATGTTTTTCAAGCTGTCTACTACCACCGAGCGGTTTACTACCACCGAGTAGCGAAAGTAGCCGGGACCTACTGCTTAACGTGTTATCCGAAACACGGAAGCGCGCGAAACAAATGCCACATAGAAACGGACACCCATCCAGTACCTGTCTCAGCCTAATGTTGCTACCCGCACGATCGTTTCCGATGTGCGAATACCGTTAGGCCACGGACTCTTCGATCAAAATGTAAACTTCTGGAATTTAAATAAAGCTGATAGTTCCAAATTATAAGTAGTCTAACTAAACCGACTATATACCCCCCCTATGAGCAATAATTTATCGTCCACAACAATAGACAAAACTCACAAGCAAACAACCAAAGATATTGTTGGTAGATAATATCTGTATGGTTTACGAGTATTTTCAAAGCTTATGATATTTATAACTGTTGAAATTGAACGTGCCTCAGTCGCAAACCTCAGATTAAATTTAAATTAAAAATGGCTAGTGCGATGTGCGATTTAATCGCACATCAAAAATACTGATTTGCACAGCCAAAAAGGATCAGCAAAAACACTTTTTATGTATCTTTATTAGGTAATATAAATAATAAATAAATATAGTATAATACAGTACTGATACTTAGTCATAGAGGAACTTCGTATCTCTAAGTTTTAATGCAAGTACTATTATAAAATTAACTACCAATACTATAAAATTAAGTACTATTATAAAAACTATTTTATATATTACATATTATGTATACTGAAGTTTATGTTTTAAGTATTTTTGTTGTTCTTGTATGTTCAACCTAACACGAAGAATAAAGGTGGCTTCGCTTCGCTCACCCCCTTTACCCTTCACCTAAGCTACCGCAGCATTTTGCTCTGATATTTGCTGTGCAAATCAGTATTTTTGAAGTGCAGTTTAGCATTTCCCAATAAAAATGTGCGAAACAGGACCTACCTATCGCACAATGTCACAATCGGAACTACAGAGAGAGACTGTGCAAAATAAAAGGAAAACCTGAGTGAAAATCAGTTGGTCCGCACCGCACAGACTTTGATGTTCAACTGGTACATTATCATTTACATATTCTCTCTCTCGGTTACTCGTAGAGTCTATTCCGTTACGCTTTGATGTCCTCTTTCGATTCCTCTTTTTGTGTTCGCGGTTGTACTTAAAAGATTGGATATTGGTAAGCAAAGGTTAGGCTAGAAAATATGGAAATTTCTTTTATGGGCATATTGATGCATATTACAGCTTATAGGACTGTATAGATATTTATTTACCTTCAGTGCCTTTATAAAATCCAAAGTTCTGATCGTGATTATGCAAATGCATCCCTATTACATGTATACGTATGTGTCGATAGGAGAGTACCTTTCGGCACTTTCTCCATGCGAAGGGCACAGCTGTTAGTCTGGCCAAGGGCAATATTTGAGTAAGTACGTGTTCTATTATAGTAAACGCGGGGGATGGCACGACGGAAGCAAGTACCGAGCCACTAGTCAATGGATGTGGCTTTTCGATATTGGGTCAGTTTGCAAACCTTTTCCCTTGTTGTAAGAGTCACAGATGGGAATACACTTATAATTTCGGGTCTTCTATACACCCTCTTCATCCTTCTGGAACACCTGTGGATTGGCTATGAGATGCATATGCAGACCTCCAATAGAATTGCAACGCACATTTATTCTACAAGATACAGCAAAAATAAATAAACAGACAAGCTACAACTCTGGATATTGAGATAACATTCATTTTCTCTCTAGTACTATCGAACCATCTGAATCATGACCCACCATAAGCTTATTTTGCTAAACCCCTTAAATGCAAGTAGGTCGAAATTCGCTTGAAGGTTTATTTCCTTGGTAACGAACTTGCTATCATTTGATTAGACACTGACATTACGATAGATCTTACAAGTTTGAAAGTTTCAAACGAATTATCAGGCAAATGGGTCATGATTCAGTTGGTTCGATTGTACATAAGTTTCACTGTGCGCCCCTGACAAAAAGACAAAAGACAAAATTTATTTATTTCTCATAGCACAACTTATCGTATACTATGTGGGTAAACTAACAAACAGTAACAGTTAACATTACTACAGTATAAAGTACACTAGATTTTCAGTTTAGTTTACTAATATGCACATACGATACAAATGTACTTGAGCATAGCTTTAACAAAAATAGTGGTTAATAGCAAACCCCACACTAAGTCAGACTTGTCCTGGGGGTCTAAACTAAGGTTACCAACATGATTTTATATAAATGGGAGTAGACAGTTTGCTCATTTCATTTGCACGTTATTTAAGTCAGTAAACACAATAATGTGTTACTTTAAAACACTATTACAAGTTTGAAATTATTTTGAACACGTTTATTTTAAATGTTTAAATATAAATAAACCTCTAAAAAACCCTCTAAACGCTCCGCAACCCCCCCCCCGTATGTGATGTTAAAAACTATTATTATTTTGTAAGTAAGAAGCTAAGATAAGAACCCAACATCGGGAGTTTTGAGAGAGAGGAAGGGCTAAGCAATTCGAGTATTGAGCCATGTCCATCGATAGTTAAGAGGGCGGCGCTAGACGACCTCGAAATTTCAAATGGTTAGTTAGTTGGCATTCTCAAATTGTTAGTTCAAATGGTTAGTTAGGAAGCCACCCTCGAATTTTATGCGGCGTGAAATTATTTATTTTAATAAGTTCTGTAGCCGCTCGCCGCGTCCCGCGTCCCTCTTTGGATCACTCTCTCTTTGAGCTCGCCCCCCCGTTCGGGGACCCGCGCTTTAGTTCATGTATTACCCAAATACATATAATACCTAAGTATACATGAGCTATACTCACCACCTCCAACACTACACTTAGACCCGCGTCTCTAAACTGTAACCTGGGGTAGGTAACTAGGTAAGCACCCCTAACATAAAGCTGACTTGTAATGGTAAAACCCCTACGACTCAAAGATCTTGGCACAACCCTACAACTATGCATGACGCATGACTCATTCGCTATATTAGGGTCTAGGGGTGCGCAATATAATGATTTGAATTTTGAATTCGACGTGTGCTGTGCATAGAAACCTTGAAATAGAAATTGATGATGTAGTTTTGGTAACGAGTTTGGTTTGGATACACGTAGAGTAACCAAACCAAACTCGTTACATAGGCGATTGCAAATGTGATTGTTGCAGAGTGTTGTACTATTATTACTTATTAGTGTTGTATGGAGTATTAATATACAGATCCATGGATCACTATAACCTACTCAGTGTAGTTAAGTAGAATATAGGTAATGTCATATAAAGTTATATGTCTGGCGACCTATATGTCACACTAGTGATATATAGCCTCCAACACTACACCACAGAGGTCGCATTTTACATTTGCTGACTTAAAACTTCAAATTTATAAAAAAGTTCGTTTCATAAATTTTATACGTGAATCTGATTATACTCAGGAGCCAAATTACGAAAATGCCTATTTGGCACGAGGTCCTCCGCACCGGATAGAAGGTACTTAAATTAAGGAATCAGCAGAAAAAACTTGGCAAACCTTAGTAAATATAATATCCGCACGGGTTACGCCTTTTTTGGTCCAAAATTGGGGTGGTGCAGGTACATTTGCTTGAGTCTTTAGACGACAGTAGTTCCATACTGTTCTGTGGTATAGTGGGCTAACCAATCGCCCGCAATATTATAGAATCGCGTCACTAGGCGTCACAAAAATACAGTCATCATCATCGACAGCTTGATTACGCCCGCTGGGTATAATCCCCCCCCTTTTTGTGCTAATGTATCCGGTCCAAAAATACACTACGGATCCCTCAAAGATTAGTCGCAGCCAACGGACAAAAATAAACAGCGAAAGCCTTACAATATAACGGAGAATCATGTAGAAAAATATCAAGAGAATATAAGCTCTTCGGCTGATTACAAGGAGGTCTCATACAAATGAGGTTTGTTCAGAACATACATACGTAATTTGCTTGACGACGCGACGACGCGACGACGAAGCTAAAGGCGGCGGAGCAATCAGGCGTACATATACCTTAAGCTTATAGTATATGCTATATTTTTTCTTCTCAGTGGACTATCGATTTAAAAAAAAAACACGCATATAAACAACGTAAGTATTGGTGGTTAACGATAGACGATTGTATGCCTTTCTGGTAAATAGGAAACGAAGTAACTACCGATGTTTATGTCTGGGTCAGGCAGGAGAGGGTCAAATTGATGCAACGTCGCACAATGGTAAAAACAACAAAACTTTAACTTTGTGAATTTAACTGATTTGTGAGTTTGTATTCTGACATCTATTTGCTTATTCAAATTAATATTTGAAAATACTAGCATGCTTTCAATTACCAGCTAAATTCACAAGTTAATATATATTTTTTCCGTTGGGCGATGGATACTTTCCGGGATATGAATGGATTTAATTTCGTGTGGATTTTGAAATATTTTCTGACAAAATATGTGATTTTTCAGTCTTTCATCCATTAGCTAATTTAATATTCGAATATACTAGCGTGCTTTCGTTCACCAGTTAAATTCACGTACTATAGACATATTTTGTTCTGTTGTGCAACAAATGCTTTACGTTGTGCATTAATGCAAATAATTTGGTCCTGATCCGTCTATTGAATGGCTTCATTTCCTTTTCTTTACAGTTCAGGCTAACAACAAGCTTTTATTTATTTATAGAAAAACTTGCATTTAAAAACAAAATTGTACAGAGTACACCTATATTCAAAAACTAAAAGTACAAATAGATTTATGTTGCAGTCAAACTTTATCCGCAGCGTCGGGCAAGTGGGCACATCGTAAATAGCCCTGTTGGCTATTAAGCCTGTCACTGTAACATTGTGCACAAAATACGGTTATGAAAATTCAATAGTCGAATGGATTTTAGGGAAAGGCTTGTTAACACCTTAGCTGACAGTGGCCATATATATGACACCATATTTTCAACCTTATGACTTGGTATTATAATCCAAAACCAATGGAAATTCTGCAGCCTGCAAGTATTTTTAACCCTTTCAAAGTTAACTTTTTGTAAGGATATATAGTGGCAACTAGTCCTACCCCTACATTTTTTATTTTTTTATTTATTCATATATTAAGAACTTACATTTAGGTACATTTAGCAGCGAACGAAAACCAGACATGGTTTATCCGTCGCTGTCATTGCTCTCGTTATACAGTTAATAGTTTACTCAGAAGCAGATACATTAGGTATAGAATAAAAAAGTGAATGAAGTTAGTTCTTAGGTAAAACTCAAGCTAAGACCTTTTGTTCTATGTTAGGTAGGTATGTAACTATGAATTAAGTGGTTTTTAATCTTAATACTAAAATTATTATTATTATTGTTATTAAAGCCAATGCGATGTTTATAAAAACATCGCATTGGCTTTATTTGATGGAGGGGTAGGACTAGTTGTTCTAAGTTAAAATAATAATCTGACTGAATTCAGCTACCAACTCTCCAGATATGTTTACTTATCAAACAAAGTAACAGCAAACTCTAGATACAGATAAAAAAACTTGGCGTCAGGTATACGATAATATTCCTTCACACTATTCATTCGTAGGTACATCTCACAGAATCTTCAGTGAAAACAAACACGTTGAGTATTCCGAGAAAACTCATCACTACCGTTCCGCTTTCAGTGCCCGCAGATATCAAGCGAGTCAATGAATTTGATATTCGCACGCGATCGAGACGAATAACACGAACAACATACATAATGCAGTGCAATAAAAATTGTCAAGAGGCTCAACTTCGGATAGCAGATAATAAGCTGGAAACTTGCATAAACCCTTTATTTTGTCGTCTTTAATGTTGTCCCGAAAGTCATAATACATCACGGGTCCGCGCCTTATGTTATTTTATCTACACACGTATCATAAACCCTCTTTACTGCGTACAAAAAACGCACGTTACGATCAGCATAATGTTAAATTACTTGGTAAAAACTCATTTCTTATCTGAAAAAATTACACATTATGACCATAATGTGTAGTTTTTCCTACATATTATGACATTCAAATTTCGAATGCCGTCGCCCGCCTGCGTGCCGTCCCTATAGTTTGTCTGTGAAGTTGGTACTGACATTCAAATTTCGAACGCCTACGCCCGCCTGCGTGAAGTTGGTATTACAGAACAAGCTAAACAACGGCAGAGCCACAAATCCGGTCAAACATGCGGTTCCTGAACACATCAAAGAGCGTATGATATGTGTGTAGATAAACTAGTGTATGTAACTGTACATAATTAGGCATTAAATGCATGCCCTCCTTTATGTAGCAGTCACATAAACTACTATTATCTACACACGTATCATAAACCCTCTTTACTGCGTACAAAAACCGCACGTTACGCATAATATTAAACTACTTGGTAAAAACTCATTTCCTATCTGAAAAATTACACATTATGACCATAATGTGTAATTTTTCTACATATTATGACATTCAAATTTCGAACGCCGGCGCCCGCCTGCGTGCCGCCCCTAGTTTGTCTGTGAAGTTGGTACTACAGAACAAGCTTAACAACTGCAGAGCCACAATGCCGGTCAAACATGCGGTTCCTGAACACATCAAAGAGAGAATATGATATGTGTATAGATAAACTAGTGTAAGTAACTGTACATAATTAGGCATTAAAACTCTCGAGTGTTAATGCCCTCCATTATGTAGCAGTCACATAAACTACTATAAAGTCTAAGATGACATAAATCAGTTTTCCAAATGTCTCGCCCGCCTTTTGTTTCAATTATGATGGCATCTGAATAAAAATGGTCAAGCATGAAAATTTCTACAAATTGCCATCCATACATTTTTATACCCCTAGCCGTTTTTGACACAGAGCGCGGAGAGCGCTCAGCGTTCTGCCAAACATAGCTTATTGCATCGTCGATCCTGAGCCCCAGGAAAAAATACGTCGATTACGTTAATCACTAAACGATCAACTTTTTTTTTTCTTAATTAGCAATATTTAAACAAACAACGCAAAGCCAATGCCGGTGAAGGTAGATCACGGAGCTTTGTATGGAGGTCCCTTATAAAGCGTATGGGAGCCCTAGAAAGGGATTATGCGAAATTGGTGGGGGGAAAATGGGGAGCAAAAGTTTGTACGACAATAAAAAACCTCTTATACTGTATCATCATTGAAATAGGATGCGAGATATAATATAAGAATAGAAACTGATTGTTGACACTTTTGACCTTAAGACGCGGATATGTGATTGATTGTGCCTTTAATGTAAAGTGTTTATGTAGTTTGCAGCTTAATATCTCACATTCCGAGGTGAAACTCTAAATTGCCTGGGCTATTTCAATCCCAAGAAACAAACCTTGATCAAGAGATATCGCCAACCACAATTATTTTCTTCGATCATTATCGATTCGATCTTGGGATAGGTATACTACCGATTTTCATGATTTTCGATTTGATGAAATACTGTGACACTTTTGAACTTTTTATTTCCTTTACTTATAAACTACTAAATGCAGCATCCGAAAAACAATATTTACAAAGATAAAACTAAAATTTTCTTAATAATCACAGTACTTGGTTTTTGATTTCACTACACGTAAATGGGTGGAAGGTAGGCCTTTACTGTGGGGCCAGCTCTACCTAAAGGAGGTAAGTTAGGTTGCTGCAATTGAATCATTCTGAGTGGCATTGGGGATAGGTCTTTCCTCATTGGATTTTGTTCAAGATTCACGTTGTGGCTATTATGGTTATTCCGTTGAAGTACTTTATAGTTCTTAATAATGCCTCTCAGTTCTTCTTGCTGCTGGTGGTTCAAAGGCTTCTTAAAAGTTTGTCGCTCTTTTTCTTCGTGTAAGTCGACTTCACTATTGGAATAGTAATTAGTTTCTTTTTTGTGGTTGAACTCCGGGTGTATTGATTTACTTTTCGGTTTTATTTTACCGCTGTCGAAACTATTTTTGTGTGATACATAGTTCAGTACTTCAGAAATATCTACAGGCTTCTTTCTGATTATGGACAAGTCGTTTGGATAGTTCATGATTTTCGGTATCTTGTCCGATTTTGATTCGGGAATAGGTATGGGCTTGTTATATACTGCGGGATTCTTTTGTTCTTCTCTAATAGAGTTCTGATTTTTGAGTTCTGTTTTATCCCTCCTTATCAAGTTTTTTAGGAATATGTTGTTCTGGAATATGTCTTCAATACTGTCAGTAGCTGTAGTAGTAATTTCTAATTGTATCGGCTGTTTAGTTGTTGTGATTGGTTTGAAGTTACTACTTTCATCTTTTACAATGAAATCCGAAAACTTAAACGCGTTAGCAAAAGTAGTCATTGGAAGTGGTAGCGGTTTTGGAGAACTTGCTAATTTAATTTCTGTTTCTTCATTGTCGTTATCTTTCCAAAGGTTATTATCAGAAGTGGTTGCATGGATTATTATGGGAATATTCTCTTGCTGTTGTTGCTGCTGCTGCTGCTTAATAATGTTGATTTCGTTTTTAGGAACTGAGCTTAAAGATTTTATTTTTCTGACTTCAAACATACTTTCGACCTCATCATTATCTTCGTAATCGTAAGATTGGGTAACAGTTTGGCTTTGTGGGATAAATTTCTTCTGTGTGATTAAATTAGGACGAGACTGAGGCGGCATTACATGGCGATTTTCGGTGGATTTCAAGTTGTCTTGATGTTCCGGCAGTTGGGCATAATTTTCATGATTGAACCAGTCGTCAGATAAAGTCTTCTTTATTGTTGGCACAGTCATTTCTGTGGTATGAATTTGAGACGCTTTTTGTTCAATGTGTTGCTCTTTGGTATGAGTAATTTGGGGTTCTTTTGGATAATTGTGATATATGTTTTGTTGTTTTTGGTCCACTTGGGGTATATTTTGTTCACTCATATGAGGTTTCTGGGGTTCTTGTTGATAGTTGTGGAAATTATTATTTATATTATTATGTTTATCTATATTGGAGTATTGGGTCTCTGGTTGTTGTTGTTGAAAAGATAGATTAGGATGCGTTGGTTGAACTTGACGATGCTCATGGGGTTCGTGTTGTTGAACAATGTTCATGTCATTATTATACCAATTCTTTGAGTATGGAAATCCTGGTGTGGCAGGCATTTCTGTGGATTGAACTTCCGTTATGGCAGTACTTTGTTCGGACTGTTGTGATATATGTGTGTAAGGATTAACATGTGGTGCTGATTGGGATTCCAGCCCTCGGTTATCTCTATCTGGTTCTAACTGTGACCGTATCATGTTGGAATATTCTTCATGAGTCATTTCATTAAAATTTATCATAACGTCATCGCCTACTCCGGATGATCTAGAAATTGAACTCTTTGTCGGAACAACGTTATTTGCATTCTGTCCATATTGCCATCGCCACAGAGGTTTACTATCTTCTGGTTCATTTTCCTTAAGGATTGCTTCATAATTCATCAGCTGAGGCATTGGTGACTTTTCAGTGTTTGTAAACATTCTCGATATGGACTGTTGTTGTGAATTGATGGAAGGCACATGAGCACCTTGGGAGGCCAAAAATGTTATTTGTGGTGAAATGGCGCCATTTGTAGGTTTAGCTTGTGGTTTCATTTGTTCCTTTCCAAAGTCTACCGTTTTTACCGGAGCTAGATTGCTAGCAGAGGTAACTAAATTGCCACTTTGTGTTTGTGATGAACTTTGAACATTCGAGTCCTGATATTGAGCGATATTATTTTGAAGACTTGACCCTGAACCATAACTGTAAGAGAACGCTTCAGGTGTCTTTCCTGTAAACAAACCACGGTGCGGGGGTGGTGGTAGATTACCAAAATGATTCAGCCTTTCATTTGAATCATGCGCTTTGGATTCATCTTCCCAAGTATGTTTCAAATGAGGTGGTCGTTTTGCTTCTTCTGCGAGGTTGTACTGGACGGCTCTATGAAAAAAAATAAGTTTTTTAAATTAAGTTTTAAGTGCATTTTTTTAAATTCCAGTAGCAGGACTGAGTACTGAAACTTACCTTTGTATGATTTCTGGAACAGGTGGCGCGACAGGCAAATGGTCGCCACTGGCTCGGAATCCGTTAGAGTCTGCTATGTAGTGAACAGTATATGTTTGACCATTGTCACCGACGTATGAGTATGATCCTTCAACTACTTGTTCTTCCTTCTCAGTACCCATGTTCTCCATGCGGCTGTGTTGCACGTAGTGGGTCTGATCTGCTCCCAAGGCCCTAGAAATCATCAGGTCATGTTTAGTATCGACTTTACTGGGTATAGTTACTGATACTTTAGGAAGATGACGAGTGAATTCACAAGTTATTAAAACAGATGAAAAGACTTAAGTACCAGCTTCTACACTTCAACTTAACCTTTAGCGTATATGGTGTGCTGGTATGTGCTCTTCATTCTTAGCTACAGATTATCCCGTACATAAGTCTTTATGCTTTGGCAGACAATTTTGATCAATACTCTGTCACAATATATCTTCACAGGTACTCATTTATTGTTATTAGAGGCATGGATTGAATCACAGCTCCCATTCACCTTTTGTTGTTTTCTAAAGATTATGATAATACTGTTGGTTTTATAATTACGTCAGAAAAATCTGAAGAGAATTGTAAAAGGTACTTACTCATAACTGAAACTGCCATCCAAATCCATTTCATTTGACAATCGAAGAATAGGTATAGCTGGTTCAGTTGTCGAAGATACAAAACCTGGAGGGGGTAGGAACTGTAGACCTTGGATATTTGATCCTGATTTAAGTTGATCATGAAACTGGTCAATCCTTGAACTCTCTGGAGAAATTATCATTCTTCGGACTGGTGGAGTCTGATTTGTTGGCGTCGGAAATGTACCCAATTGGATTTGAAGCTTTGCATCTGCTCTATCAATTGGGTTTTTGTAATACACTGTTTGGGGTAACGCTCTTGGTTCCTTGTGTTCATATTGGTTTTGCGGTGGTGGTGCGTTCTGCGTCCGATTGTGGAAGGGCCGCGGTGGAGGCAGAGGGGATGCCAAATGGTTTTTCTTTCTGTTGACGCCCTCATCATCATCGTCATCTTCATCATCGAAACTTGGAACTGCACGTGATGATAGGATTATTGGGAACGGCGTTGGGTACAAGGCTGGTGCTTTGGTGCCTGTTGGCGGCAAATATTGATATGGTAGGTTCACGTTCTTTAAAGGGAAGTAGGGAAGCGGCGAGTGATTTTCTGGTGGCAGATAAAGTGTGCTATCAGATGTGTAAACTGCCGGACTTGGAGTTTGGAATTGGGGTGGGAACGGGTATGGTTCATGTTGATACTTTTGCGCATTGACCTTTACTGCTATGTATGTTACTAGCACCGCTATTGATACCTGAAAACGAAAGAAAATACCCTAATGTTTAAAAAAAAAATAACGCAACTTACGGGTTCACTTTGGAAATAATTTCACTGTCACTTGTTCACTCACCAGCCTCATGGTAATGGAAGTCTTAACTCCCGTTTTTTAAATCACAGTCCTTGACACGTCACAGTTTCACACCAGCTGAAAATAAACTGATAATGAAATCGAATTCCGCATATATTTATACGCATGCAACGTCGCCTGCTGTGATCAGGCATTCGTGAAAGATCGGCAGTTTATCTAAGTTTCTCCTCTCGTACTATTTGAGCTGCGCGCGCACCACTTATGTTTTTCTCTCTCAGTGCTACTCGCCTATTCTTATATTTATGGACATGCGTGTCAGCATCACAAGCTCGAGTAAAAGTTGTAATTGTCAATATAACCACTAATTTATTTAATATTCTATCCGAAATCCTGTTAGCCAGTTAACTGAACCACTTTCTTTATTTAAACCTATATATTGCAAAAGAAAACATGGCGTTCCATACTTCATTTTTAATTTAATTTAATTGATTAGCAAAATAAACAATAAATTATACATTGTACAGCATTTGTAGTCCCAAAAAACTCTAAATCAACGTAATCAGACTCAGAAACTCAGGAATGTATTAATTAATCAGGATGATATAGTGTAAAGAAGTCTCTGATCATCTGATCCTTTTTATTCAATTCTTGTACGATAAATTGGCTCATAAATTTTAATAAATTTAATGGCACTCCGAATTTTGCTTGCGCTGTGTGATGCAACATACGCCGAATGGTCAATGTCATTGCCCCAGCCTAAACTGGTTTAGGTATCTGGAATACTCGGATTAACCTCTCAAAAACCGAGGGTGGTTGGGAGGTCGCTATTTTGAACCTTATGTAATAAAATTTAAAACCTATAACGGAAAAGTGGCGTTATCTAACGCCGGTGGTATTCAAGAGGTTAAGCCAGTGTTTTAACAAAGAGAATTTCTCAAGCTTAATCCCAATATGTTCGCAACACGTTAAACTCGGACTTTGCAACTGTATTTTAATAAGTCGCTAAAAACTCCGTTGTGTTCCGATTTCCGTGTTGCGTTTTCTTCACAACACATAATTTCACAGTTTTTTTATTTTTATTTATCAAACTCAAGTAACATTTTATAAGCACACAAGTTATTCGCATTTATCCTTATTTGTTTAGGGTAATTGTAACTAGAAGGAGTTTCTTGAGTGTTTCTAGATCTATGACGAGGAAATGAAAGATGATACTCGCCTATCCTTCATAAGAATAAAAACAATGAACAAGTCACGTAGAAAAGTTTATTCGACAAAAATGTCACTGGCCGCTTAAATCACAAAACAGTGATCAATTTCACAAATTGCACATGAATAGTTTCGTGACAAAGATAACTGCATTGGCGATTCATCACACACACTCTTATTTACAAGGCACTATTATGGCTACTACATTACGCAATTGGTAATAACTTGTAGGTTTTACGCACTGAGTGAGTGACTTTTACGTTACAATACTGAATTAAAAAAAACACTAATAACTACTTTCTACTATAGTTTGGTTGTTGTGGGTAGTAATTGTGTGGGTTGTTGTGGGTTGGTTGACTGGGGTTTTCCGACTGGGGGTAACTAGTAGTGGGATTATAACTTTGAGTGTATGTGGGGTTTGATGGTTGCTGGGGACTGTAGCTTGGGACCGCTGATTGTTGGGGATTGTAGCTTGGGACTGCCGGTTTTTGGGGGGTGTAGCTTGGGACTGATGGTTGTTGGGGGGTATAGCTTGGGGCTGCTGGTTGTTGAGGGGTGTAGCTTGGGACTGATGGTTGTTGGGGGGTATAGCTTGGGACTGCTGGTTGTTGAGGGGTGTAGCTTGGGACTGATGGTTGTTGGGGGGTATAGCTTGGGACTGCTGGTTGTTGAGGGGTGTAGCTAGGGACTGCTGGTTGTTGGGGGGTGTAGCTTGGGACTGATGGTTGTTGGGGGGTATAGCTCGGGATGGCTGGCTGCTGGGGTGTGTAGCTTGGATTGGTTGTCTGTGGGCTGTTGTAATTAGGGTTGTTGTTGGCTGGTTTTTGAGGGTTGTAACTGGGGTTCCCTGTTTGTTGGGGGTAGTCTGCTTGTTCCGCATCCTGCTGTGCCTGTTGCAGTTGTTCCTGTTCTAGTTTCTTCCTCGCGGCTTCAGATTTGTCCCAGGCTCTAAAAAAAATAACAATTGTTTTGATTTCCGCTTAATTAACCCTACAATCTGATGAGACTGTATGCTATCTTCGTCAGAAGTTTAACGTTATAAGCGCTGCCTTTGTTTTTTTAATGATGTCAACATTCCCACTATGATACAGAACAATAATATCCTGGCATGGACGGGAATACTAATCAGATTGCATGAATTTTGCGGCAAAACGAGATAAGGCATGATGATATCATAATTTATAAGACTCCTTTAACAATAATATATCAGTTTTTTTGAGTTTTTCTTTTGTATGTTTAAAAAATCTCGGTCACTATATTTATGACTGTCGCGTTCAAGTTCTTGGTCATATTTGTTTGAACAAGCTAGTGAATCCTCACATGTAGGACATTGGTACACAGGGATACTGTGTTGCTGTGGCACCTATGCTTACATATGTATTTGTAATTTTACTCGACCGCGAGACTGCGTTCTGCATTTGTTTTTCACATTTGGCAGACATTTAGAAAATAATAAAACAAGAGAGCTCTATAAATATAACCTTTACCCACTTGGAAGAGTTATGTGGGTATCTAATGTAAGGGGAACAAAAGGAACAGATATTTTCGGTAACATATTTTCCTCATTCCATGGATACCGAGATTGCTAATGTTGATGGGAATGGATAAAGTTTTATTAAAGAATTATCGTATCGCATAAAAATAATATTTTGTTTAGTACAAATATTGTTGCGGTTGCGGTATTATCCTGTTGCTTACGAGTATACCGAATGATCGAATTGCGTTCACTATTCCTTTCATTACTTTAGATTTTAGATAATTGTAGAGAAGTATAATTTACTAAATTTGTTTAAACCTTTCGACTACAACCTGTATTTACCCTAATATCGGTAAAGGAAGGAGATAGATCGACAGATGCATTTATTCACCGTCATAATGCAGTAAACAGACCACAGATACACGAAGTAAACATAAACTATTGGGGACTGTTGATTAAGGCCTTAAGAAATACTTGGATTCCATCACCCTAAACGTTCTCCTGGTTAGTGCTAAGAAACGCTAATTTTCAGGTTCACGTGAGATAACTGACCCAATTGTGATCTTTCAAATACACTTAAAACAGACATTAACCTCAAAAGAGGCACGCCAGAGGACAAAGAAGAAACATAACGTAGAGAACTCACTCTTGAACCTCAGGCGTGTTAGCCGGCGCCTTCGGCAGGTGGTCACCATCAGGGTGGTACCCGGTCTCATCAGCCCAGTAGGTGGTGGTGTAGAGCTTATCATCAGCGCCCTTGACGCGGTACCAGCCTCGCTTCACTGGCGCCGCGTATTCAGAGTTAGGGTTCTTGGTCCAGCCTTCCTCGCTGACGCTGGTGCCGTCGGATAGCTCGTAGCTGTGGTGATGGGAATAACAAGTTTACATAATTGTTAATTGAATGTAGTTTTAAAGTCTTAACCTTATGCATAAAACTTATCAAACCTATGATAGCTAAAATGTGCTTTGTACTTTTCTCACAAACACAACTTTCAAAGTGACAGACAACGAATAATAACAGCATTATAGTTCAAATAGGTTTATTAGAAGTTTATAAATAAGACGGTAAAACTATAAGGGCCTTACCACAAAAAAATAAACTACTGTTCAACACTTGTTTAAAATCAATAGTGTATGGGATTTGGCGTTTGTTTTGAGGTTAAACGCTGTTTAATATTTTTTATGGTAACACGGTAAGGGTTTATACTTCATATCTCCAGAGTTCGGCAGTTGGCTGGCCTAATGTCACGCAAAAATAAGTCTTGAAGTGTGACTAGGATCCGACCTACCTAATAGGTATATTTAATACCGAGTTTGTTATAGAATGTTGAAACTTCGCTTTAAATAGGATCTATTTCCATCGACGACATAAATAAATGAGTTTTAAAATTAAAAATTAACAAGTTATTTCGCGAAACACTCATTTAAAAAAGAGCACTGGACGCATTATTTGAAAACCGTAAACTCAGTGACCTGTTTCCTATACCTACGCAGAAAAAGCCGAGGACATCCACCCATAAACATCCACACCATAGCACTGTCTCGAAAATCTGACGAAGGTTATCAGGTCACTGTGTTCATTCGGGACGTAATGCGAAACCGTTTCGTCGGCAAGTGTACCCAGAAAGGACGACGATAAGTTTACCGTTATATGTCCCGCGATTTATATAAAACGGAATTTCAGCTCTTTTCCAAAAACTCGATTCAACAGTTAAATGGGCAATAAAATAACCTGTTTGGGGCGCGATTTTTATGTGAAGTTATACAAAGCGATGATGGGACCGTTATAGGGTCTTTTTGCTGTAGCGATTATTGGGTTCGGCGAATCGTGTCTGACATAATTAAATAGCAAGATATCCACATTGTCTACTTGAATTTAACTTCTGATTGTCAGGTGTTTCATGCGATGCATATCTTCGAATATTAATGATTAAGGAGTTAACTTTATTTGAAAATATTTACTACTGAACGATATGGCTGTTGGAAACTTTATAAATTTTAAATAATTCAAGGATCAAATTGTAATTCTGAAGTATTAAACAAATATAAGGACGAGAGCAAGTTTTCAGTGACGAAGTGTACATATTTTAAAGCATACGAAAGCCTTCCTTGAACAAAATTGGGTTATATGTCAGTCTAGTTTGGATTTCAAGCTGTTGCTCATTTTGTAGAATCAATGAGAACAGTCTTTCTTCTTCTTCAGTCCTATTTTAGCCTCTTTATGCTAATGCAGTATGTTGTTAAATGCTCAAGCAAAGCCTCCTCCCTATGTGATATCCTGGGAACTGAACTCTTATACAGAATCTCCTCATCAACAACAACAACTTAGAGTCACGCCTTTTCTCAGACGGGGTGTAGTTGAGAGGCACAGTTCTGCCCACGTCTAGCCAGATATTCAATACTCCATTTTGCGTGATAGGGGGTAACCTTTCGCCACACACACAACTATATAATTTAATTCTAAGCGTTAAGATAGCAAAACAATATATACTCACATGTATTTGTAGTATCCGTCGTTTCCATAAATCTGCTCATTCTGGACCACAGTAACCGGAGCTGCGGTGGGCTGATCATTTTGGACAGGGAAATAATTGGTCTGGGAGGGGATATAGTTACCCACGCTGGGTAAATTACCCTGGGAAGGAATGTAGTTACCCTGACTGGGTAAATTAGCCTGGGAAGGGAAGTAGTTACCCTGACTGGGTAAATTACCCTGGGACGGAATGTAGTTACCCTGACTGGGTAAGTTGTTTTGGAAGTTCCCTGGGCTGGGCAAGTTGTTTAGATAGTTTCCTTGGGTGGGTGAGTTGTTTTGGGGATGGTTAAAGTTACCCGGCGAAGGCAAATTGCTTTGAGAAGGGATATAATTACTTTGGGAAGGGATATAGTTGCTCGGATTGTAGTTTCCGGAAGTGGGGTTGCTGTATGAAGGAATGTAGTTACCCTGAGAAGGGTTTCCCTGGGACGGGAAGTAGTTGTTGTAGTTATTTTGGGGGATTTGGGGATAGTAGTTATTCTGGGGATTATTGGCGGGAGCTGCACGGGCGTAGGCAGACGCTTCTGCGTTCAATCCATCTTCAGCACCCGTCCTTAGTAGTTCCACGTTTGCTTCCGCTGATTCACTGTCACTTTCGACATCCTTCTCGACTACTTCTGCGGCCAATGAAACAGCCAGGACCGTGAGTAATAGCCACACCTGAAATAAGCGATAAACACATATATAGGTATAGTTGTTAATTCTTAGTTTTGATTAGTAGGGATCTTCAAAAATTACAAACGTTTATAGGTAAATTAAAAGAAAATTGCAGGCTTTTATTTTATTTATTAACATACCCATTATGCTTTATTTTTTATTCCTGTCTGCATCTCAACATTTACAATTACCTATGTTCTTTACAGAATAAAAAGATTGATTTTGAAGACGTTAGGTAAAGACCAAGACCTAAGAAGCAACAATTCATTATTTTAACTATTTCCCGTTAGTTAATTAAGAGTCATAGCTCCATCCGTCTGGTAATTTCTCGTACATTCCACAAAAAACATCCAAAAACCGCACATTGCACTTATTTTACTTTTTGCACATTTCACACAAAAGAAACTCCAAAATTCCCAAGGACTTACCGTCTTCATGCTGCTGTCCTTCCGTTGCTGATGCCCGTAAGGAACTGTGTCCGTGGAGGTCGCAACTCATTTTTATATACCGCCTTCGAGTCCTGAATCCTCCGGCTCTCGCGCATCTCCGAGCTCGCGACATTGACCTCGCTATAGATTACGTAGTTCCATTTTTTTAATTCAGTGTTTTTTATTTTATTTCTGGCCAGTGTTATCTGTGATATGAGCTTGGATTTAATAGATGGGGTTATGCATTTTCCTTATGTTTTATGGCTTTGAGGGAACATAACGTTTCATCTAAAGATTTTCGCGATAAAAACAAAAAAATAGCGTTACTGTTTTTCCCATACGGGATGGCATAGGCACAGTTGTGGCCAAGTTTAGCCAGTTATTCATTTTCCATTTCGCGCGAAAGGGGGTAGCTCATCGCCGCAGTGATGGACATTGAAGCGATACTGTCTAAAATGTATGTGTATACAGGACACTGGAGATGATTATTATGAATTTTAGGGCTAATATTTGTACACCATCATTCTAATTTAAGTAATCATACTGAACTGAAACTACCATTGGTTACTTTTTACAAGTAGCAAACTGCAAATGTTTCACAGTAGATATTACTCATCCATTCACAAAAACTATTTGGTATGTCATGTCCATTCATCGATTCAAAAGTATTTGACCTCAAGAGTACCCGTTTCAGTCGTGTCATATGTCTACGTCATGGTAACATTTAGTACGTTTAGCGTTACCACATATTTGAGACGCCAATTGATCTAATTGACTCCTAAAGGACATAATGACAATTGCAGCAATTTGTTTTCTATTCTTATTTTTGGATATGTCTTCTGTAATATTTTGGCACCATTGTGGGTGGTCTGCATCCCACAGAGATGCAATACGTTTCCTGACTTTGGGATCCCAGTGCTAATGCTGGCACAGGTTAGTAAAATACATGCAAGTGAATGAATT
This sequence comes from Argyresthia goedartella, assembly GCA_949825045.1. Classification (NCBI taxonomy): domain Eukaryota; kingdom Metazoa; phylum Arthropoda; class Insecta; order Lepidoptera; family Argyresthiidae; genus Argyresthia; species Argyresthia goedartella. The sequence goes on from OX463823.1 coordinate 17,730,451, forward strand.
TTATTAATAGGAAGTTACACCTAGCGGTATGAGTTGACCTTTTTGCACAGAACACACACACACTTTTTGAACTCCGCCATTTTTAACCCCCGACGAAAAGCAAGGTTGTTATAAGTCTGAAACATTTGTCTGTCATATTTTATTAAAATTGGTTTTAGCGGTTCAAAAGTTATCGGCCTGAATAAGAAATATGTGGACCAATTAGCCGTGAAGTGTTCTAATTTCTTAATTTATATTTTTGTCCAAGTTACAAAAAATACTTAATTAACTAACAAATAAGACCGCCCACATAATTATGACACCTGTTATTAATTTTGATACATTTATGTATGTTTTGAAAGCTCACTGGTTCGACATTGGTAACCCCTTATTTCTTAGTACACGTGCTCTGTACTCATCTAAAAGCGCGGTGGCAGTAAACTGCAGGTTGGGAGATGGATGCATACGATTTCCTTATTGCTATATTTATACAGTAATCTAATCCATGTCCAAGTGTACCACAATGTCATCAACCCCTAGCAAACAATAGTATTCCGGTAGAGTACCATCAGATACATCTGCCCTACAACAGCAGTTATGCATCCATTTACGGAAGGTTTGGACGTGGACTGACTACAGCGACAGAGATGCTGCTGCAGATGCTAAACTGCAATGAAATTTAGCTTTAGTACCCTTGATATAAATCCACTTGGCAACATACGACTAGCAGTCCAAGATTTTGTCTGACTGAAGATTTTGTGTTTGGACAAGTGCGACCGGACCTTTGTAAATTGTGGCGCCGAAGAACTGTGTTATTTGAAGACTAAGGCAATCTATCTCTATCGATAATTGGGTTTACTTATATATTTCAAAATAATGAATCGTATTTCACACAAGTAAACGTGGCCCCCCTACCCATAACCGAATATCACAATCTCAACATTTTTTAGATTGCTGCGACCCAATTTTCATGCCGAAAAAAAGATGACTCAAAGCGGAGATTTTATTAAAAAAACCCAGTGAACCATAGCCTGACCTCAGAAAGGTAGAAAAGAGGATGCAATAAAATATCTTTATTGAGTTTTGGATAAAGTTGCTACTGATGATATCTACAAACATACACAGAATTTGTGGATGGAGTGCTACGTATCTGTCTGTCATACTCGCAGGTAGGTGTTGGAATACTGGATGAACGTCGTAGGCGTAAAACTGTGTTTCTGCCAACTCGTACGGGATAAACTGTGATGTAATAGCAGCATTTATGTAGTTAGGTAAATGGTATTGTGTGCGCACTGAAGTGTCTCTAAATGGTCAAGTCATTCAAGTCACTGACCCCCCACATCAGTGCATTTTCATTCCACATAGCAATAATTAACTGATTAAACCAAAAGTACTACATTGACCCATCGGAAGGAAAGATTGATATTGTACACTGAGTTTTAAAAGAGCGTAATTCGATTGTGGGTTTATCATTGTGGTAAGTGGATTTGTATCGTCACAATAAAGTGTAATTTACGATATCAAGAATGAATGCATCATTTATATCAGGAATGCAGTATTATAATACTGCATTCCTGATATAAATGAATAAATGATATTAATGAAAGGGCATGAATTTAGGCAGATTTTGCTTTGAATGTACTTTTGCACCTTCACATTTCATTGAATTTACGCAGCAAGTGGATACCTTCGTTTGATATGTGAGAATAACTTGTATGTGTTTGATAGTATTATATTTTAAATTCCAATCTTCGATATTCTGTTCCTATTCATGAATTATATTACGAAAGAGGCATGGAATATTCCCGAATAAAATACAAAGAAGTAAAAACAAACCTGCATAATGAAATTTCTTGTAATCCAAAGAAAGCTCTTAACATTTCGCATATGTCTGCAAAGGAGTTATTGATTTTACCGCTTATCTTCGAATTCTTTAGTGGGCCCAAATGAAAAACGAATACGGAATCGGTAGAGGTAGGCGGGACAGGCAAGGAAATTGAATGAGGTACACCAAAAATATTGAATTCTCTGAAGCGTGTATGACGCGAACATGATGATAATTTTATTTATATTGCTGGGACAGGTTTTTTTCATTTGATTTTGTGTAGCAAATTCGTTTCAGGAAAATATGTATAACACTACCGACCCAGTAAAAATATGCAAAGCTCTTTCTTTATTAATAACCTTAAGTAGGTCATGTTTTGTACGTTCGACGGCGAGCTTATTGGTACCTAACCTAAGTTACTACATAAACATAAAGCAAATGTTTACATACAGAGATATACACGAGCGACGCGACGACGCTATCCCTTACATAGATTTAGCATCATTCATGAAACTCCTTCGTATGGCTTCTAACTCCAAAACTAAAATCTAAGAGTTACAATAAAACATCGCCTAGGTTGTAGAGTTGCATCATTTAAAAACCTGCTAATACCACAGATAACTAATAGCTAATACGTCGATGCGATGACTCGTAATAGGCAGCAAATATGTATATTTGTCTTTTTTTTTTGGTTCAATGCACTTGAGGCAGCGTATTTGAGAAACGGTCCTCACGTAATAATACAAATATAATAGTTTCAAATATTGATACAATGTGCAGAATTTATAATTTGTGTCCGATTCGAACTATACTTAAGTAAGAGGTATATTTATCTATCATACAGCGAGGTGCCATTTATAACGTTTGATTTATACATTTGTTAACGTGTAACGTAACGATGTAGGTAGTTTTAATGGGTGAAAATAATGAGATGGGTCTTTGATCAATAACATTTTTTAAATATGGCTCTACACCCTTTACATTAAGTTTAGAGTATAATTCGCAAACTTTATCGCCAAGTGACAGTTTGTATTAAATCTCAAGTAACGGTAAAGGCATTCTACTTTGCTCTCCGCATCCTGCAGGTATGCGGACTGACATTGTTTGTAAGTAGAGAATGCCTGTGAAAGGGCTACCGTTTTACCGAAATTCTTAGTATTAATTTGATGCATTTTCCTCTTTTGCTTGTTGCGTGGTTTTAGAGAAATTGGGATTTTTGAGACTGGTTACCTGGTTACCTACTTTCAATTACCTGGAGGATGTCCTGGTTTATGAAGTAATTATGAAAATGACTATGTAATGGAATTTTTTTTTATGTTGAAAGCTACTTGGGTGAAGGCAGAGTCATGTTGTGTTGAATGGAATTTATCAAAGTACATAAAATAAAAACGATATTATTTATACATATCGGTAGAAGTAGGAATAACTGCAGAAAGTGTTTTCCGACATTTTAAATTCGTTGTACCAAAGACTACATTGTGGAGTCCATAAATCAACCCTACCAAGAAAATACCTTGAGACATTCATACGATTCCTCGCGACATAAATGTGATTTGTAGTGTGGCCGGCTTTTGAATGTATTTGTTGAAACTTTCAACAATTTCTTTGATAAATCGAATGAGTGTTTGTCAAGGAGTTTATATTTATTGTTGTTATTGCTCTTCATTTCCTGTTTAAAAATTAAGTTATTTTTTGTTTTAAAAGATAATATTATTGATAATCTTGGTAAATTATAAAGAAATACACTTTCTTCACAATTAAGAATAGACGTATTAATATTATATTCACACTTTTCAGCATTCCAAGTAAACGAGCAGCGGGATCACTAATCTCGCTGCCACTTTAAAACATAACGGTACACATTCAACTAAAATTAATTTAAATTTTATATACGTAATTTTTCCTATCATAATCAACCAGAGAGCGAAATCAGAAAGACAGTGAATCGATCGTACCGGACAGATTTATATTGAAATCTCCGATGCAGTATGAATTGCAAATTCTGTTATCATTTTACCGAAGCGTTCAATAAATCTGCTGGGACATTCAAGTAATTAACCTTCGTCAGTGTGTGAGATAACCCGCCATTTCGGTTTTGTATACCCGGCGGTACAGTCGACTTTGCCACAAGCACATCGTTCTCATTTTCAAGGCCTAAAGAGGCGCATTACCACTATGTTTTATTTGATTACCAATTTTATAATACTTTACAGTTATTAATAAAATTGGTAATTTGGGCCCCTTTATAAGTCCATCTGTAAAATCAGCAACTCGATTCGTGGGGCTTGAAAATTGGGATACAACCATATTAAAATAAAGTTCATAAAAGTTCACCAGCAACATGGCTGTTACGTTATTCGCTACCGCAGTGCATTGCGAGAATCGTGTATTTTTTGGTTATTTCTTCAAAATCACAGATTACTTCTTTATTTCAAACACACAGTTTTTAATGATTTTAATGAACAAAACCCAAACAAAATCTATTTAGATTTCTTCCACATTATTCAAACAGAATTCCATAAAGTTTTAAATTAAAGAAAGTATGTGACTACAACGGTAAATCTAAATTTAATGACTGGGCAACTTTTGGAATTCGTAAAAATAGAGTTACTTTGATAGAAAATTTTATGACTATGTTAAAAATATTCCAAAACTTTCAAGTTGGTTGTAGAACAGCAAAAACTTTACACTTTTTTAACAACACTAGCTTTTTTGCGATCTGTCGAAAGCATTTGATTGTGTTGATCATGATACATTACTAATTAAATTAAATCATTACGGAGTTAGAAATAAAGCGTTGGATAAACTAAGATCATACTTCAGCAATATAATTTAAAAGGCAGAAGTCAACGGCGTTAAATTGGATTGGATTGGGTTTTAGACCCAATCTGTTTAGCAGTGGCGTTCTACAAGGTTCCATATTAGGCCCTTTCTTATTCCTGGTATATATTAATGATCTGCCTTTCATGGTCAAAGATCCAAATGTCAGGCAAGTTGGACCAGTTTATTGTTAGACAGCAACACCTTTGGAATAACCATTGGTAGAAAATTTCAGTGGGGACCCCACAGAGATTTTTGATTAACTAGTGGATTATGTTCTGCGGATTACGCTGTTAGGAACATCAGACAAAACACGGATGTGACTAGATCTAGGCTAGTATATTTTAGTTACTTTCCATTGTGTCATGTCCTATGGTATCTTGTTGTGGGGGAAATTATTTGAAATAAAGTTATTGAAAGCAGCGGATATTCAAACTATTTAAATTTTACAGAAAAGAGCAAGTCGAGCAATTTATACTTAAAAACGCACCGACTCCTTATGAGAGCTTTTTAAAGAAATTGTCATACTTACTGTAGCTATTCAATTTATTTTCGAAAATATAATTTATGTACGCAAGAACCTTACAACATTTTCCAAACATAGCGATAGCTGTAATGTTTACCTAAGAAATAATCACAGACTAGTTGCGCCTCGGTTTAGATTCGCGAAGGTTAGCAATTCTTTCAAGGGTCAGTGTATTCTCTACTACAACAAGATACCTCTGGAGATTTTGAAATTGCCATTTGAGCAATTTAAAAAGCATGTTAAAGCGACTTTGTCGAAAAAGGGATATTAAAATGTTCAAGATTACCTAAATGACTGGACTGAATGGGGTTAATCTGACTCAACGCAGATCTTGCTGGTAATCATTTTGTAATGATTTATTCCTGCTTATTAATTATAATAATTGATGTTGTAACCAATTTTGAAAAGGATCTAAAAATCAATCTGTGGGAGTTTCTACGCCCCCCTCTTCCACAGTGATCCAATGTAGAGAAGAGGCAAAAATGACGTTAGCTAACTAAAAGTAAATATGTACAGTAATAAAATAAAGAAATTTTAATTTGTCTTTTGAATTTGACTTCGACAGTTTTTTAGATATTTTGAATACCTATTTTTTGAAGCTAAAACTATAACGTGCGGGTAGTAACATCTGGCTCAGACGGGTACTGGATGGGTGTCCGTTTCTATCTGGCATTTGTTTCGGTCGCTTCCGTGTTTCGGATGACATGTTAATCTGTAGGTCCCGGCTACTGTCGCTACTCGGTGGTGTAGCGGTTTAGCTGGTCAGAGGCCCTATGAGGGCAGTTTAAAGGCATCTGCCAGTCGGATTGGCGACTAGCCCGACACCCCTCCCGCACTGAGACAGCGTGGAGGAGTTTGACTCAATCTTACTCGTATCCGGGTAAAGGCCCGTGCCCCTCGGTGGGGACATTAATGGGCTACATTATTATTATTATTATTAGATCCATAACAATATTCTTTCTCAATTTTCTCAATTCAGAGGTTCTCAATTCGTCTGTTTTTTTTGTGTGTTTGTTAGACGATTACTCCGTCAACTATCAACCGATTTTGATGATTCTTGATTTGATTGTTAGGTCATATTTCAGAGATGGTCCCATATAAATTTTATCAAAATTGATTGACCCCTTTTAGAAAACTTATCAAATACAAAAAATATAAACACAAATGATGTTTTGGTTTATGGTTCCGTGCAGCAAAAGTTTTGATGAGGAATTTTCATGTACACAGACTTCATTCGCGTCCGTACTGGGGAGGAAGGAATAGGGCTTGAACTTGAAGTCGGTTTTTTAACTTGGTGAATTATTATATCCTAAGAAATAAAAAGTTTTGTAAGTAGTTTACATTGTCATATTATAATGTTTTCAAACACATAGATTAAAAAAACCGGTCAAGTGCGAGTCTAAATCGCGCACGAAGGGTTCCGTACCACCGTTCAATGGAAGCGACGATGGTGTGGAGTGAATAGTTTGGATTTTACACAGCAAAATATTGTTTACAAAGTTATTGGTGCGGTTACTTTCACACTCCATGTACGTAACCAGGTGCATCCATAAGTTTGTATGTGGTATTGAAAAGAATTGTTGTATGGGAGCCCCCTTAAATATTTCTTTTATCCTGTTTTTTAGTATTTGTTGTTATAGCGGCAACATAAATACATCATCTGTGAAAATTTCAACTCTCTAGCTAGCTAGGTTCTTGAGATACAGCCTGGTGACAGACGGACGGACGGACGGACGGACGGACAGCGAAGTCTTAGTAATAGGGTTCCGTTCTTACCCGTTGGGTACGGAACCCTAAAAAAAGGAATGTCTTCATAACATATATTTTTCGGGATTTGGTAATTGTCTCTTTTAGGAGGATTAGCGCTTCAAAGATGTGTATTTCACCGAATTTGACGTCACCCAACGTCTTAAGATCTTGAGTTCAACCAAAGAGACTTGTGGTTAAGTCATTCATATATCGTTGTCGTATACCTAGCCTACTTCAGCCCACTTCTGGGCATACCTATACCTGGGCACCTCAATTTCAGACCCCTGTCGTTTTAGTCCACCAAATGATTAATCAGTATAAATGCCATCCAATTTGTTTTAAGACGAAAATAATTAAATAATACTTAATACCATTTATAACCATAAACAGACAGCCACCCGGACCGTGTATCCAGATTCCTCTGTGTGGTTTGTGATTTTATATTTACGGTTGAGGAATATGAAGACGGAAATCATCTCAAGATTTAGGCATATTTAGAAAACAAGTTATATAGTTTTAAACTATTTAGAGACATTGACCTCACGGAGTGATTCACAAAATGTTCACATCTTATTATAACGCTCTAACTTGACAGTCTTATTTGATAAATTGGAAAGATTTTTAACTGTTTCCTTTGACAAATGTGTTCCCGGATACAAAATTGTTTTTAAGTGTTTTAAAGTGTTAAAGCTCCCTAATATATAGAAGTGTTATTTCGATCTTGTAAACATATTGGTGTCTCTAATTTGCAATAGTAATAGCAGCATCACTTTATCAGATTCCTGAACACGGTAGACGACTAGATGTTGGGAAAAATGATGACCAATATTATTCCCGATATCTAGTCATTTACATCTTGTATTTTTGATGGAAAATTAAGTAAGTAATTGGGTTTCTAGCAAATATTGTATGTCTGTCCATAACCTATGATTTATTAATACAATGAATACTCGCAAATGTGTAACGATATATAATTATAAATGTTATCAAACTTCTTGTAAAACTTCGGACTTAGAAATAGATTTAAAAATAGCTCAGGTCAAGCCATATGCTCGAAATAAGAGCAGGCCGGACAAAAAGACATGTTCCTACTTATTCACTAGCCCTGACGGCTTCCGTTGTTAGATTAGCATACGGTGCATCGTATGTGGGTCACATCACTCCACCTTACGGCTAATCTACATAATACTGTTTACATTAGGTACCTCAAGGGGTCATAGGTAACAAAGGGTTGCGGCTAAATTGAAGAATGATTTAGCAAGAAAGGCGTGAGATAAATTGTATGCCTCTGCGGCCAACTCCTTTCAGAGCTGATTCTCTTGGTACGTACAAAAATAATGGTGGAACCTATGTCGGAAACTCCCAGTAGTCCGACGTTGCGTTGGAGCAAATGGTAAACTCCCTGAGTGTTCTGCAGTGATTACTTGACTATATCTTGAAAAATAAACCATAATTCTGAATAACTTTCTAATAAATATCATAATTATGGTATTGACAGCCCGACTAATGGATTTTGTTCAAGATGTCTTACAGTGCTTTAAGATAAAGAATAAACAAAGAAGTATTGTTGATTAATTGTAGGAAATAACATTATGGAATATCTGCAATAAATATTGATCAAAAAGCAATTGTAGTTGTCCTCAAGGCAGAATTAAAGTATTCCTTACTGATGTCGTGTCGTGAGCACGTTTTTAATGGACGCGGCGATATGATGTTGGTCGCAATTATTGTATCATCAATTGATTTGTACACGCGGATCTCGGAACTCTAAATAATTGCATCTAAACAGTTACAATACGTCATCTTGAGAGACCATTGCTCGAATTATTTTATTACAAATACAAAATAGTACATTATTTCTTGCAACGCCGATCCCGTCCACTGTACCATAAAGTTGTGGTTGTGGCTCTGCCTACCATGCGAGAGGTCCCGGATTCGAACCCCGGCTTGGTATAAAGTTTTTTTTTACATATGTGTCGCACATATGTAAAAAAAAACTGTCGCTGTTTCTGGTTCCCACGACACAGGCTAAATGCCTGTGTGTAAATGTTTATGTTATTTTTAAAGTATATTTTCGATACTCCGTGACCTACGAAAGTCATGTAATATCACCAAGTTTCATAAACGAATGTCACTAAATTATATGATTTACCTTATGGCTTTTAAACTTGTCTACTTACAACCCAATCTGGCCCTCCGACTTGTCAGAGATAGCATCAAACCTGTACACCTTGGTGCAGTGCTATAAAGAATAAGTGCTCATATCATATCATCTGTAAAAGATGAGTCAGATGACATATTGTTAAATCTTACACATGGCCGAAGTCACAAACTGTTGCTTAGTTTAATTGTATCTCAAACATCTCATTCCATAAGCGGTGCAAAGCCAGCATGATTTTATGGCGCGTGTATCGGTAAAATGACCAACTCGATTGAAGTTTTGGACACAACACATCCATAATATAAAATTAGGTTCATAACAGCTCATGTCTTAATTTCTGACATACAGCATTTAGATTAATTTTAATACATATTTTTTGACGCAAGAACCATGCTACAAAAAGCATTATCACTCTAATCTTTCCTATATTTGAACATTTGTTTGTCTTTTTAAAATTTTACCAATGTATTACCACGTACATTCAAATTCGGTTGAACAAAGAGGTTCTTTGTTCAACCAAATTTAACTGAACTCTCGTAAACTTAGTTTAAAATTAAATAATTATATACCATATGTCTGCAACTATTGCGTTGCAGACAGAGCATGCTTTCAAAACACCCTTTAGGATAATTTGCTAGATATAAAACCGTGTCTATATACTTAGAAATGAAATGTAAAATATCTGTTGTGTTTTGCAATAAATAAAATAAAATAAAATAAAGTAGCGTGCTCGAAGAGCTACTTCCAGCTATTACACATATTATAAACCACTCTATGTCCAGTTGTTCCTTCCCTAGTGTGTGGAAAAAACAGTTAGTTATCAAAACATCAAATCAGGAGGAAACCTTCAAACAGTTTCCTCCGATATCCATCATGCTAATCCTCTCCGAAGTCCTAGAATCCATACTCCATTCTCAGCTCTCCTCCTACCTATCCTCTACTAACAACTTGCTGAATCGATTCCAGTCCGAATTGAGGCCGGGTCAAAGTATCGTCATGAATGAGAAACAGTTCACTATGACAGCATTGCTCGATTTCAGCAGCGCCGTTAACTGCGTCTTTATCGACATTCTTGTTGAAATACTGAAGTCCTTGAATGTGTCATCCGTCTTTGCTAACTGGTTCGACTCTTATCTGAGAGGTCGCCAGCAATGTATAAAGTCGGAGACGACTCCAACGGAGTGGTGTGACCTCTTTTCGGGAGTCCCCCAGGGTGGTATATTCTCCCCTCTTTTTTTCTCTATCTTCCTTAATTCCATCTCAGATGTCCTCTCTTTATCGTGCTATCTTAACGCCGACGATCTCTAGATATATCACCATTTCCCCCTCTTTGACATGGTACTAGCTGTGGAAGTATTAAATGCCGATCTTGAGAAGATCAGGGTTTGGGCCCCGTGTCGAGCTTTTCTTGTCAACCCTACTAAGTCACAGGCTATGATTATTGGTTTCAAGTACTTCCTTATCTTGATAACGTATACTTATAGTGCTCCTGTAACCTGGGATGGAACCGTTATCTCATACAGTACCAAGGCCAAAAATCTAGGAGTTATGTTTGATAACCAGCTGTCCTGGTCAGAGCATGTCAGCGAGGTTAGTAGACTAGTCTTTGCCACTTTCCACTAGCTCAGACGTCTTCAAATCTTTCTGCCGTGTCAGGCAAAAACCACGCTTGCCCTTTATCTTCTTCTTCCCCTGATCGATTACGCCGATGTCTGCTGGGCAAGCGCAAACGAAGAGCAACTGAACAATCTCGAGTGACTTCAATACCTCGGGATTCGGTTTGTTTACGGTCTGCGCAAGTTTGACCATGTCTCGGAGTATCGCAGGGTGTTGAAATGGCTCCCGATTCATCTTCGACGGGATTCTTTCCATATCCTCATTTGCCTATTCAATATTTTATGTAATTCTCGCTATCCTGGCTTCATTCATACGGGATCGATGCGTTTTGTTGTCTTCGAAAAGGCCATGAAGATCTCACACTCTATCACAACTTATTACTCCGCAACATAAAACTGCCTCTTATGAAACTGGGTTCAGACTACGAGATGTCAGTCTCTGGAACAAACTCCCCAGCGCCGTCAGAGAAGTCCCTCAATTTATATTTTTAAAAGTCGTTTTAAAGAACACTATCTTTCTCTTCCATGCCAAATATTAGTACGTATTTGTATCTATTTATGTATTAGTTACATATTTATACAAATAGCATTATTTTTAGTATTATGTGGATATTGGTAAGTAGTTTATTATTTTTATGAACATATTTAATGTTGTGCAGGTAGGTCTACCTGTATTTTCTTTTTTTCCACTCCATTCTAGGTTTGCTCGAAGGAATCTCTCGTAAGAGATGAGCTCGCCTTTGTACATATTTTTTTTACTTCATTTTTTTTTATTCAGTGTTTTTTCAATAAATGTTTATTGAATATTATTTTTATATCCCAAAAAGTTTAATAGCTCCGTGGTATAGTGAGTTTCACGCTTTCTTCTCACGCAGGAGATGCGAGTTTGATCCCGGTTCTGACCATGTAACCATGAGATAAGTAATTTATCTTAAGTATCGTGAGGAAACCATCATTGCCCCATGACGACCCGAATGGCCGAGTCCCGGTGGGGCAAATATTTGATTGATGAGAACGGATGTTTGTACCCTAGTCATGGTTGTTTATATATCTAAGCATAATATTTATCTATATAAGTATCATTGTCTAGTACCCAAGATACAGGGAATCCTAGTTTGGGGCTAGATCAATGTGTGTAAATAGTGTCCAAGGTATTATTATTATTATTATTATTATTATTATAGCTGCGGCGATGGGCTAGCCCCCTGTCACGCGAAATGGAGTAATGAATCACTCAATAAACGTGGACACACTGTGCCTCTGCCACCCCGTATGGGAAAAGGCGCGACGCTATGTATGTAAAAAGTTTTGGGTGAAAATCACCTATTTGTTTTTTTCCTTGTAGTTCCCATCTAAATATTATGTTTTCAAACATACCTATTGAAGGAAATGGATGTCTTCGTAAAGATATTTAAATGTGGTCATTTGCCGATACCCAGAGTCTTAAGTGGAAGTACGTTGACTAGATATTTGTGCATATAAGCATCAGATACTTTACAACTCGCCGTAGCCACTTTATTAATCTGTGTCGTAGCCAAGAAAGAGCATGTGTGTAGGAAGAATATTGCGGTATTTTTGATGTTACCTCTTTAATTTATCAAGATAAGCTGTGGTGAGGTCAAGGCTGTTTCGGTGTTGTATTTGTATTGTATTTTACTGTCGTTAAATTGTAGGAATTCATTTGGAAGACGGTCTAGATGATAAGAAAATAATATGAAAGAAATGGCTCCCGTGACAACAAATAAACAATGAAACAAAACGTCAGGCACAGAACTGGCTCCCGGCTTGTCACGGGTAAAAGTACTAAGGCCTGTATTAATAACCTCCTCCGAGCACAATAACGACAGTTTTGTTTTGCCATATCAAATCCTTAATTTTCACACGCTTGTGATATCTCCCTGGGCTGAGAGCGGTAATAAGTGCATCTGCCGAACAATGCGCCACAATCATGCCATTCGGTCCCCATTGTGCGTGGACCTTGGCGCAAGTGCATCGATATGTGCATTTAAATGTAACACAGAGAGAGATATGTCGTAGACACTCTTAGATAGAACCAAAAGAGTTACGGAAAGATTATAATTTTAGAAAATTATCACGTTTTTTTGTGCGTGAAAATGATTAAAAAATAATTAAACGCAGCCAACTAATGTTCCTCACCGAGGGGCATGGGCCATAGCCCGGATACGAGTAAGATTGAACCACACGCCACTAGGCTGACTTAGTGCGGGTTGATACCAAGTACCAAGTAGCGATAGTAGCCGGGACCTACAGTAGCGATAGTAGCCGGTACAAGTAGCGATAGTAGCCGGGACCTACAGCTTAACGTGTCATCCGAAAAACTGAACGACCGATAATGTACACAAATTAAGATTAATTAATTATCTCATCGTCACATGGTCGGGATTCGAACCTGCATGTCCTGTGTGAGAAGCAAGCGTGAAACCCGTTAGACCATGGAGCTCTTTGGTAACAATGATTCAATTTGAAAATTTTCTATAGGAAAACCATTCCCCGTGATTTATTCTCTGATTGGTAATTTAAAAACGTGTATTTACTGTTTAAAAAACGTTGTTTTAATTTGAGAAATAAAAATGTGTCTATGTATCGATTTTAAGAATTGAGGTTCCATACTTTGAAAAATCTCACTGAGTCAGACCGTGTCTGTCTTATCTGAATCACAGGTACTTATAAATATGTCCTGATTTATCTTCATAGCTCTTCCAAGTAAGCAGATTTTATTTTGTTGCACAAAATAAAACTGATGCCCGCTCACATACTTATGATTTATTTTGATCGTTATCTTTCACTTGTTCCAGTTCAACAAACATACGTCTAGATGTCTGTCAGTTTCTGACATTTAAGTAATGCTGATCATTACAGAAAATGAGTCTCGCAATATTTTTTTCTTGTTTTCCCTTTCGGTGTAACGCTCCGAAGCCCTACCGTCTCGAGCGTGGATGCTATAAGAGGAGTGCCCGTGAGGTTATCAATTTGTATTATCAGAGAATAACATCGTGGACTACCCTAGACTGGTATGTATATAGCCTTGCGGGCCTAAAACATCGGTCTAACGTAAATACGTATAAAAACCAACTACCACGATAGCTATAGGAGTAATTATGGCTGATAATGTGATCTTTATTGTCATACTAACAATAAGATTTTGTTACTTCATGCATTCAAACAAAAAATACAGTTGTTGAGGATGAACCTCTCACTCAAATATGATTAACATTAATTGTTTCTGCTACACCTTTTACACCTACCTATATTAGTACACTGAAAAACTATATCCATTGTCATGCCACTAGACGAGTACTTACTCAAAACAAATCTGAATCAATACCTAGTTAAACTTTTTGTCTCATTAGGTTAGTTTATGCTCAACCAAAACACAGTATGGGTGTTACCATACCATTATTTGTGTTCATTCAGAGTTCAATCACTCCATTACAACAACACTACGTAATACAGTCAAAACAGTTGCCAGGATCATTTCGATGCCTACGTATGGATATTGCAAGCGCAGATTTAGATGGGATTGAGCACGCAAAATATATCTATCTATACTTTATAGAGTGATAAAATCTGCCGGCCGCTTGAAACAAAATACCACATATCACATGTTCTTTATTGCACAGAAAATATAGATAAAGAGACCGTTACAATAAATTGTACAGAGAGCCTAGAACCTAGGCATGACAGGAGTGTTTATGAAACAGGACACTCCTAGTGTGCAATAAAACTGTATACATACGTACGAAAATGACTTTTAAAATATGAATAAAATATACACTACCTAATAAATAAAATACATACTTCAACTATATATAATACATAAATATGATACCTATTACGGAAGAGAAAGGAAATATGCTTTCAAACTTTTCTTAAAAGTGAAAATTGAGGGACTACCCCTAATAGTGCAGGGAAGTGCGTTCCACAGTCGGATTGCCCTTAACCTAAATGAGTGTTTGTAAGCGGCCGTTTTATGCCGAGGAGTTGATCGGAGAGACACTGGTTGGGATCTCCGATTACTATGTGCGTGTACTATTTAGTAGTCTGTACGTCTATTATGAGTTGGCGTAGTACACGCAACGGACGTTACTATTGCAGTAATAATGCCACTACCTCTTTCTTTTATATGATGAGGGCAAGGATAGAAAGATACCGTTTTTAGATCAGCGAAGATACCGCTAGAGGCGCTGTGTGCGTTGCCATACAAATGCTAAACTATAGCGCTATCGTGCATAGTTTTAAAAACTCATAATAGACGTACTGACGCCTGTTTTTGATGGCTGTCAGATAACAAATGACACAACAACAGTACTTGTCGATATATGTCCATACCATTCCATTTCTCGTCCCATTCCTATTCTGCGCAACTAAATACAGGGTGTATATCTCCCTCTCATTGTTTCTGAATGATAAATGGCGGCTCTACCTGCCGCGGATTTAGACCCTCACAGAGTCTATCGTCACCCTTTCCCTTTGTGTACTCCATGTTGTGTCATTTGTACCTTTTTATTTGTATTTGGACCTTTGAATTTGATCGTCTGATTAATTCCGCCCTTTGTATAGAGAATGGTAGGTATTGATGACGGCTCAATGAGGTTTAGGACGACAAATGAGCAAAGCGAAACGTGTTTTGGGACTTTTGTTTTGCAAACGCAATGCCGCTTTGAAGAACAATGACCAATATGTTTAAATGACCAATCCAACATACACATATTTGACATTAGTGGCTCTGTGAGCTGTAGAGTTCGCGAGCGGCAACAGGAACTTTGCGTTTTTTCTCATTATTTTCCAACCCCTCACACCCCGGACCCCTTGAAGTTTATCGGATGAACAAGTGGAATTATTTTAAAAATAAATAAAAACAAATCACCGAACTGCATTTTCTTTCAATAATACCACATACAATCTTATGGAGTATGAAAGTACCAACAACTTATTAAACTTACATTCTGCGATCTATAATCAAAACTATTGAATTTTACTAAAATTTAATAGCCTATGACCTTTTGCACGTTCTCCACATATTTTCGACACCTTTTTTGTTAAAATCTGTCAAGCATGTAAGTTGATATTTAAAATTGATATTTTATTAAAATATAATATAATTGAACCTGCTCACAAATTTTCATGAGGATCGATTGAAAAATG
The DNA here is from genome assembly GCA_949825045.1 of Argyresthia goedartella. Lineage (NCBI taxonomy): Eukaryota > Metazoa > Arthropoda > Insecta > Lepidoptera > Argyresthiidae > Argyresthia > Argyresthia goedartella. The sequence continues at coordinate 17,746,293 of OX463823.1, forward strand.
CAACCTGCAGTGGAGAACAGCCGGAAATCCGGTCAGGCGGGCGGACATACGGCAGTATTTTTGGCAAAGCTGAAACGGAGATGCTTCGCGTGCCTTGTTCGCTCGGTCAATTGATACAGAGTCGATCTTTTTTCTTTTGAAAACAATGATAAATATATATAAATGCAGCCATTTAATCCGATCTACTGTGGAGCCTTAACTCGGCATGAAGAAAGATCAAGACTCCATCAAATTCCATCAGTGTGGGTTGATGGAAAATTACTAATGAAATGAATTTCCTACATAGCCCAGCAAAAACTGACTATAAGTCTTTCTCGTCAAATCGAAGGCTTCAACAGCCGTTCCGTTATGAGGGGCCCATTAAAGGCCTGTGCTCACACAAAAAACCAATTTCGGGTCCACTCGAAAACAATTACGTCTGTAAACGTCTTCTTTAGGAAGCGACGTCCTCCGTCGCCTCGAGTTTTTGCCTGACGTCGAAGTCTTGTATGAATTATGACACCACCGACGACGTTTGAGGCTGATTCTCATGTTTATTTCGATAGTGAGAGAGACCAGGGGGGTTACCACAATCTTTTTCTGATTCAAATTAGGTTCAAAACAAGAACATCACCATGGCAATCATTAGGCCCATGGCTATTCCGATTCGTCAATATGGGCTTTATTTACCTAATACCAAGACTTGTTTCAAGACTGTCATGGTTATTTTGCGTATCAAATTAGGTTCCTAATCTGAATCGGCATAAGACGTTATGGTAACCCCACAGTTACGTTACTCGCAAAATAGACTCATTATGCGACATTTCAAGTTTGGTTTTGCTTTGGTTGTGTTGTGTGACGCCTGGTATGCTTCACGGAGAAGGTAGACAATGTAAGAACTTATTTAAGTGTACGATTATACGTGTAACGACCAAGTTTACGCTAGCGTCCGTTATTTCTAGGCACGTGACAATGTCTATACATACTCTTTTGTAATCTCCATTTGTTTTAGAACTTTTGTACCTTGAGTCATTGACACTTCTATTTATTTATTTTATTATTAGCCAACGTCTTCCCAATGCTGGGCAGAAGAGAGGTCTTCTCTTTCATTCTCCACGCCCCTGGACTCTATCCCACCAGTTCTTATCGAGGTCCCTCAGCTCGTCACTCCAGCGCACCCTGGGACCGCCACGTCTATATATGACCCTTCTATAGTAGCAAAACCAAAATTAATTATGCTCTAACCAAACTTAACAATAATTGGGAGCTCTCACTCCATGCCGACTATAAAATTAAAAAAAGAAGTTCAGTTTAGGATACCACATATTACCTCACCCCATAACCCATGGCTTACCAAGCCATAAGGTTTAAAAGGTATAAAGTTCAAAACCTATGAAACCCATATATAGGTGAGTATTTGGTAAAGCGTGAAGTCTATGTTAGTATAGTTAAGGGTACCACAGGGCTTATCAATGTCCGGAATAGTCTGCATAGACATTATCAGAATCAGCTGCCATGTTCTTCGTGTCGTATGAGTTATGACGGCGAACGTCAGATATCTTGACGATAAATCACGAGAGGTTTACTTGGACGAATAACCTCGGGTAACCTTCAGTTCACCCGCTATCTGTAACGACCTCTTCAGCAAATAACGTCCTGAAAGGCCCTTTTTCAGTAAAGATTGCGATTGGCCGACTAAATCTCGCATACACGATGTTTTAGGTATTTTTTTTAATCTTCTTCTGACATAGTGCTTCTCATCGTTTGTATCAAATACTTATTTGGTCCTCAACCATTATGTATTATGCATTAAAAGCCTTACTTTTATTTTTCTTCTTGGGTCCTCTCCTCTGAGTGAGGGTTGTCAGGAGATAGACAAAGCAACGCTAGACGTAGGCTTTATTCTCTTTCTATATCAAAGTTAGTGAAGCCAGATCCCAAAGAAGTAGGCCGAACATAGAACGGAACACGGTCTATCCCATTACTCATCCAGGCCTATTATAGTCTCAGTGTCTTGTAGCAGGTCGATAAGTTGATTCTTATCAATGAGCTTTAAATGTCTTGTAGCTAGTCGGTAACTTGATTCCTGTAAACTCAAATTAATTTTAGTGAGTTTGGTAACAGGTCTCACCCAAGTGTGGTTGTATAATCGCAAAAAGTCCTACACAAATTCTGACGCACCCCTGTACTTAAATCAGGATACAATATCAACAGCTACCGACAGTCCGCCATGTTTTCCCCAAATCGTTATCGATATTGTTTACCAATAATAAATAATTCTTCTGGCAGCAATCTCGTGATAAATGACGACATGTTTCCACTCTCCCTCCTGGAATCTGTTGGTACAAGATGGATAGCAAATTAAAACCGGCTGGCGCCTCCGCCGGTGTGATTGAGTATGAAAAAGTGGTGGCTGAAGATTAAGATCTCATGATTTGTAAGGAATCGATCACCGTTGTGAGGATTGCTTCGGACACTTATAAGCGGATGATATTTGTGCTCCCGGAAGGCGGAACAAGCTCGTAGTATCTTTTTCACTAACCTACAACAATTGCTGATGGTGAAACGTTGGGCCAAACCAGGCCAGCCTTTTGTAAATCAAGAAAATACGCAAAATTATGGGTATGAATGCAGGTCTGTGGATTTTTTACTAGCTTATTGATCATGGGTGTTAGCATGCATTCACTGACGTATAGACGTAATTTGATTATTTTTGTTCGATAGAAAAGCCTCCCGAAATACCACAAAATCTGTGATTACGTTTATGTTATGTTATGTTTAGTCTAAAAAAACAATTCTACTTGTTATTTAATTGATCGTTATTAAATAAGGTATGTTGCTCTGTTAATCAATCTGCCTTTTATGGTGGAGAAATTGACTGACATAGTGTTGTTTGCTGATGATACTTTACTGGTCTTCAAATTGAAAGACAAAAAGAAGATTTTGATGATGTTAATGGAGTATTATCTTTAACCTTGAATTATTTCACAGTTAATAATTTCTTGTTAAATGCTGGTAAAACTAAATGTATCAAATTCTCACTTCCAAATGTCAGGCAATTTGATCCCAGTTTAGTGTTGGACATCAGCACGTTAGAATTAGTAAATGACACGAAGTTTTTTGGAATAACCATTGATAGCAAATTGCAGTGGGAACCCAACATAGATAAATTAGCTTGTAAATTAAGTTCTGCGGCTAACGCTGTTAGGAACATCAGACAAAACAAGGATGTGGCTACATTCACGGTGTGTCATGTTCTATGGTATCTTGTTGTGGGGATAGCAGCGGATATTCAAACTATTTTCATTTTACAGAAAAGAGCCATTCGAGCAATTTATAATTTAAAACGCACAGACTCCTTAAGAGGGATTTTTAATTGAATTGACATACTAACTGTAGCTAGATAATTTATTTTCGAAAATATAATGTATATATTTTTTTAATTTTAGTTTTGATAACTTCAGAAGATCTGATGAAATAAGTGCAAAAATAACCATTATCTCCGAAGCCACAAAGTCTAAAATTATGAAAAAAAAAACACAGAATATAGCACCTAAGCCAAAGATTGCAGGAAAACCTACCCGGAATGAATGTGGCCAGCAAATTTCTATAAATGAATTTACATAATAAAAAAACTGTGTTTTAATTTTTTTGATATCTTAACCGCGAAACGGTTTTTTCAACTGAGTGTAGCATGTAGGATTTTATATTCCCATAGCAGTTGAAAATAGCAATAGTCATTCCTATCTTTCAAAAGGGTACAAAAACTGATCCAAAAATGTAAAGGCCTATATCGCTTTTAACTATCTTATATAAAAAAAAAAACTATTGAAAAGCAGATTAAATTTTCACCTGGCTAGCAATAATATACTTAGCAACCGGCAGTTCGGATATCAAAAAGGCGTTGGTACGATGGATGCTATTGACTCCCTAATCGATGTTGTTGTCAAGAATCTCAATGATAGCAAGAAAGTGGCTGATTTTTTCTTGGATCTTAGTTCCGCTTTTGATACAGTAGACCATACAATATTAATAAACAAATAAGAACAGTACGGCGTTAGAGAAAACCCCCTACATTTATTTAAAAGCTATCTACAAAATAGAATTTGTTGACATTAAATATGAAAATAATGGTACGGAAAAAGTGGCAAAATCCGATATATCTAAAATCAAAATAGGAGTGCCACAAGGATCCATTTTGGGGCCAGTTCTTTTCATCATATACACAAATTACTTAAAAGACCTAATAAAAATCCGGACATTAAACTTGTTTTTTAATTTGCAGATGACACAAATGCAATTATTTATGCTGATGACATAAAAATACTAAATAATAATGTAGTTAAAAAAGCTCTTTTAGCTTTTAATGAGTTCAGTGGAAATAATCTCCACATAAACCCTAGCAAAACAAATGTCATGCTTTTCAAAAGCACCGCCAGAAATGATGATACTCCCGAGATTAAACTTAACGACAATACAATCTGTTTTCTCAACTAGAAACACGAGCTGGCAGCAATAGAAAGCTCTATTAGTTCATTATGTTATGCCTTGAGAAGTTTAAGTGATGAACTAAGCTTTGACCAACTAAAAGCTGTTTACTATGCATTAGTCGAATCTAAATTACAACAGGTACAACATCATGTTTTGGGGTCATAGCTATAATATTAAAAAAGCGTTCACATGCCAGAGGCGGGCGATAAGCACAATGGTAAGAATACCTTAGAGGTTTTGACTACCGCTCTGGGGCATTTCTGGTGCATAGGATCTCCCTGGCTGTGCAGCAGGGAAATGCTGCAAGCGTCATGGGAACCTTAGCCTCGGCAATGTCCCGGGGTGGTTTATTCGCGTAATTGTTTCTTTTTGTGTTTTTGTTTTATTTTTAATTCATATATTAACTGATGATTGACAAATTGTAATCAGCCCATCACAATAAGAATATCACAGTCAGAAACGTGCAAAGAGCACTTTGTTAAATTAGGTTTACATACAGCACCGTGTCTCTATATTCTTGTATTACTAGTGAACCAGGCAAAAAATTTGCAAAAGTAAGAGTCATCAGAAGAAAATTATGTGCGTGATGAATCAAGACGCAGAGATGTAATGATCGAGACACTATTTGCCAGACTGCAAGTGGCAACTCACAGTGCAAAGTACCAGGCCGTTGTCCTGTACTTACAATGAATTGGCTATTGAGTTAAAACTAATTGACAATATGACCAAATTTAAGAATGCTTTGCAAAAATACTTGTTGAAGAAGTCCTTCTACACTCTTGAGGATTTCATAAATAAATATGATCGGCATTAATATCTTAGGAAATTTTAGTTTATTTAGTATGGTAAAAAAAAAAAAATTTAGTATGGTAATCTTATTGACATTGAATTTATTTGGAAATTGCCCTAATACTTGTATATTTTTTTAGAATTATTTATTATAGTATAGTTTTAAGTTAGATTCAAATATGATTTAATAATCGTGAATGAATAAATGAAATTGAAATCGAAAATTGATCAGCGATGACGTCAATTTACGAATAAAAACTAAAATGACCAAGAAATATTGCATTGTGCCCAGGTGTAGTAACACGAGTGTGAAAACACCAAATAAGATATTTTTTGTGTGCCATTACGCCCAAACTTAGGAAAAAAGTGGATGAACGCCTTAAGGAGAGCAGATCCTACTGGAAATAAAAGTAGTGCTTACTGTTGTGTGTTGTGTTGTGTGTGTGTTGAGTGTGTGTGTTGTGTAACATTTTGACTTAAGTTTTACCCCTGTTTTAGATGTTTTACTTGTACTACATGAACCTACTTCTTTTAATTTCTTGATTTTTATGTTTATAGAAGACGAATTTGTATCAATAACCTCTGGAATAAATAAGAGTTTGATTGCGCGTTGCGCGTTTCTAAAGCGATACCCAGAGTGAGTGGTGAACAAAGCCTTTGAAACTTAGTACCAGATACTAGAATGCAGTTTAGCTTGTTGGGGATATCGTAAGCCATAAAGGTCATTGTACCCACTGTCACGTGTCCCAAAGAATTAAATGACCGAATACTTACCGAGTCTTCAGTATGAATTTGACTGTTTAAAAATAATTTTCACCTTATACCTAGTCGGTCCTTAAGTTCTGTCACAAGGTTTTTGGTAGATAAAACTCAGCAATAAACTTTTTCTTATTCGTATTATACATGATTAAAAAGCTTATTTTATACGAATCAAATTGCAATACAATACATTTTGTACGATTATCGCAATATGACAAAAAACCTTATATAACTTGAGACAATCGCGAACCCAAAACACGCCACACAAAAATACCACTTACCACAAATTTAATAAAAAAACAGTGTTCCAGATAACCAACAAGGTTTTTTTTATTTATTCTGAAACCCCGATTTTAGACCATGCTTAACAACTAGCATTTGATTTTCTGTTAGCTTTCAGTTCCAACTGCTCCCAAAGAGAACTTTATGTACTTTTTACGTTTTCAGAAAAACGTATAAAAATGATCTTGTATGAAAATTAGTTTTACCCAGACTTAGTTATCTTATGCTTCAAAATGAAGGTAACGGGTTCAGGGAGGGTTCTGACTAAAATCTCACGTAAGTTTGAAAGGTTTTAAGAGTCATGGAAAAAAGATAATGTGAATCACGTCCGTATTTTTGATTGGGTAAAAAAGTGCAAAATCTCTGAAGAAACTAGCATTTGTGTAATATGGCTTTAAGCATTTAAATCCAATAATCGTTCTAATCTATCAGTATTTAATGAGCTATCAAACCATATATAGTATTAAATTAAATTAAACTTGGTATTATTTACTATGCGGCAAAATATTTGAGACAGAACTTATGGACCGACTAGGTATATGTATATGTCACCGTAACATTGTCAAAACCGTTAGTTTATAAACTAACGCGTTAATTTGTAAACTATCGACGAATTGTACACCAGACCGACAGGGTTTAGACTTTACTTTTCTTTTGTTCTTACATGTCAACCTAGTACGAAGACTATTCGGTCCCTAGTCTTCACCTAAGCTAGCACAGTGTTTGTCCTGGTATTTCGTTTGGAATTCCAGTTTAAACCAGTTTACAGTTTAAAGGAACTAACGCTTCATATCGTAAACAGTAAGGTACAGTTTTTTTATAGTTTGTAAACTAACGATAAAAAAAAACTTTAGATTATTAACTAACGGTTTTGACAACCTGACGGTGACCTATACATTACATTCATTCAAATATATTATAAGATGATACTGTCTCCGAGTCCTCATTCTCATGACGGAATGACGACTTGGAGACAGCTCAGGAACCCGGAATAGTAAGGCAGTTCGTGTTTGGACTGAATTTGTTAAGGATGATGAGCTGGTTTCGCAAACTTGGTGTTATGAGCTGGTGATTGAATGAGGACTTTAATGAGCACCTACTGGAACTCAGGAACCAGTCGCGTTTGGACTTAATTCGTTTAGAATGATGAGCTGGTTTGGCAAACTTGGTGTCATGAGCTGGTAATGGAATGATGACTTGGCGACACTACTGGAACTCAGGAACCACGAAATGTATGGCGAGTTTGGGCAAATTTTTTTAAGGGGCCGCACCAATAACCTTGTAAACAACATTTTGCTATGTAAAATCCTAAATGTAGGGTGTAATTCTAAAGTCCGCGTTTGTATATCAATTTAAAGCTATTTGACTACCAGTTACCATTAACTCGGCGTAATAAAGCATCTCGTTGTTTCATACCACATTGTTAAATTTGTGATAATTTTTTAAAATGGCTTGTGTTTAAACGCTTACAAATTTAAAAAAAAACGCGTTTAAAAATTCGAAAATTTACTACCAATAAATTCGAAATGACTGCCAGAATTAGTAAATGATCACCAAATTGTGTTTGGGTAAATGATCACCAAACTTCTTTTTATGTTTTAAGTTTATGTTTAAAGTATTTTTTGTTATTATTCCATGTTCAACCTAACACGAAGGATAAAGGGGGCTTTGCTTCGCTCACCCCCTTCACTTAAGCTACTGCAGTATTTTGCCCTGATATTTTCTGCAACTTTTGGTGATCATTTACCCATTTTGGGTAAGTTAAAATAATTTTGGTGATCATTATATTTGTTGCCATTTAAAAATAGGTACTTACTTTAAGAAGTTCACAAAAATATCTGCAATAGAGTGAATTAGTCATATTTCCTTTTCTAAGTTTGATTAATGTTTAACGAATACTAAAGTCTGTTTTACTCTAGGTTCAACTCAAAAAAACGTTTTGTCTATAGAGTTATATTATTGATGTTTTTAACGATAGATAGTGATATCATCAAACACGAGAATATTGGAATCATAATGCCTATAGCATGATAAATACATATAATAGCGCATATTCTCTTTGAAATCATAAACCGGTCTAATTAAGCCGCGCATGAAAACTTCATCAAAGCTTTTTGAATATTTTTCTCTCTACACTACACTTCACAGACTGGACTCAGTCTCAAAGCATCGTACGTAATCATTTCACCTTTTTTCTCTTCTTTATGAAATTTCCCCTGTGTGGGTAAAACATCTCAAAAAGAGCAAATTAAATCATATGGCGTCTCAATTATATAAAACGCGTGGTACGCGTCAGTGGCAAGCCAGTGGCGGTCCTTTGAAAAGCCCTCGAGGGTTGCTCTCAAAGCTGTCACCCTCAGAAGTGCACTACCAGACGATAACAAAAACAACAAAGAGACACCGAATCGCTCACCTAAATACACTGCCGCTCGCGTTACAGCCCTCTACAACTCGAGCGGTGTTTAGACAGCGATGAAGCTGGGGTAGAGAGGAAGTATAGGACATCTGCAGGGGGTTGGAAAGCGGGCGCCATGGCGGCTGGCTAGACGCGCATGCGCGGAATCTCGCACCCCATTGGTTTAAAATGACGTCATCGGGGTGAGCCCTTGGGTCTCGGTGATACTAACAGTCACCCCCGAGCAGGCTCAGGGTCGCCACGCGTTGCTCCATTCCGGGACAATAACAAAACGTTGGACAACCTACATATAGTGAGGTGGCAAGGAAAAACGCAGTTTGGTTTTTCTGTGCACAGTGCCATGGGGAGCTCCTGAGCTGTTAGCCGATAGTCGTGTGGGTCTTCTACATTTGAAGGTAAATAAGTCGTTTATATTTACTCTTCTGCCCGTGTCAGCATTAACAAGTTTACGCTTCAGTGACAGAAATGTGCGAGGATGTGCGCTTGCATGTGCGACATTGGATATGCGACAATATGAACAGCCGTGAATTAAATACGTACTTTAATTAAAATCTTCACAATGCTATTGTTAGTATAGATAGACAGTATACTTTCCGAACATTTGAGTATTCAAAACACACCTAAAATTAAAAGCATCTACCCAATGTGCATATATGAAGCAATAAAAGCTATGGGAAGGGTACACTTCATAATCATAATTTTGACATTTTCCATTAAGAAGTAAAATGATAAAATAAAATGATTTTGGTTCACTGGATTTTGAAATTTAAGTACATATTGATTATTTATGCTCCTCGGTTTGTTGACAAACTCTCTTATTAAGTTTATAGTCTCATTTAATGTCTTCTTTGATGGTTGATCAAGGGCAATTCATCCATCTAAATCAACAGTGACTTGAAATACTTTTAATACATTTTTGATGTCATGATTGTTTAGAATAATGTCCGTTCTGTTGAACCTTTCTATTCAGTTACATCTTGTATAGTCCTAATGATAATGTTACACCGAGGAAGACTACTACCTACTATAGTAAAATCATTTCAAGTTATACTTAACATCAAGATCACGTTTCAGTTATTGAGTATCCGTACCGTAACATGATACGTTTTAAAGTCTTCGTCCCGAACATTCGTCTCTGTTAACTAACCATGGATGGCATTCTTCGTCTATTTTATATCTGACATGGTTCGGAACGCTTCTTGGAGTGATGGTTTATTAACATTGTTGTGTCTCGGAAATGATTAAGTCTGGGAAGGAACAATAAAATTTTAAAATTTTTCAGTACTTGTGCTGTAAGACCTAGCTTCGTGCATAACTTATCTTCGGGAAGAATCCTACTGGTTTTGATTCCCTTGTCATTATCAAGCCATTTCAGCCAAATTGTGACATATATGGCAGTATCGCTTGAATGCGTTGCACATTTTTTTTACAACTTTAAGAGACAGACATTTTAGATATTGATTTCAACATGATACCGTTCCTGAGAAAAAAGGTCTAGATCTATTGACAGACAGACAGACTGACAGACCGACAACTAAGTGATGCTAAAAGGTTTTTTCCTTTTAAGGTACGGAATCCTAAATTTGTGAAAAAAAATCCAGATATTATGTAAAGAGTCTATTTTTACTAGGGATGCAACCGATACGATACCGATACCGATATATCGGCGATATTTCAGGTTCTCCGATATATCGGCATCGACGATATTTTTATGGCCGATACAACGATACTTTTCAAATTTCTCGCTTTAAAAATGTAATGTAAACGCGCGTGTTGTCCTGTCTATTTCGTTGCAAACAAGGCATGTTAAAAATGCACTGTAAACGCGCGTGTTTTTTCGTCTATTTCGTTGCAAACGAGGCACGAACTACGCTCGGGGAAACTCCGCGCTCTATTTTTAAACAAAAATCTGATTAATGTTAATTTTAATTACCTACTAAAACTGTACCAACCTGTCTATGTTTTTTATAGTTTCCTAATTAAAAAAATAACCTGACTTGTATTTTATCTATTTAACCTTCATTTTTAATTCAATAAGCGTATCGGTATCGGTATCGCCGATATTTTTATAAGCGTATCGGTATCGATATCGTATCGGCAAAAAGGCGTATCGTTGCATCCCTAATTTTTACCAATAAGGTCTTTCAGTACGTATTGTTAGTATATTTTGTATATTAATAGCAGTATTTACAGAGTTTTATTGTACGCGCAGTTATGCCCCCGCTCACCATCACCTTTCTCTCTTGTTAGAGATAAGCTCGCCTTTGTTCATGTTATTTTCTATTATAAGAATAAGTCACCTGTATGTATGGTGTGTGTATTACAATAACAGACTTACAGATATCCAGACAATATATTTTAAGAAGAAAAATGTTTATCTTACCATGTACACAAACAAATTTTAGAAATAAAGTCACGTACCTTGCACAAGCTCAAGTTTCAGCCAAAACGGTATTTTATGTTCGAGGCGAGCATATCCGCGAATGTTCTAGGCTACAAGAACGGTAGCAAAAGGAATTCTTGAGTCCAGTTCAAAAGTTCGTTGCATTTGGTTTGGAAGCATAAATGGATTTCCGGGTTCATCTTATCTGATTTTGCTGACTAAAGTTATTGCTAAAATGGTTCGCTAAAATGTATTACTGCTTTTTAATTTCTCGTCATTTAGTTGAAATAATAGGCACAAGATTTACTTTTCATTAAAGCTAAATGTTTGCGGAAATTTCAGCTTTCAACATAAACAACACACCGTCCAACCCGATGCCCCATCTATAAACAAATAAAGATGTACAAAAATACATCACAAATAAACAAAAAAGGGCAATTACTGGAATGGAACCCCGTACGTCCGGGTGGAAAGCCAATAATTGCGACTAATTCTCTGAGACAGAGTGGTTTGAACCCAACTACTACCGAACTCTAAAAAGAGTAGCAACGTGTCCTGAATAAGACTTCACTGAAATTTTAGTCGATACTCTAGTTAGAGCCTTTTTGGGGACCTGAAGTGAAACTCTAGCCACTGAGTATACGCAACACTTTTTCGGAATCTGGATTTTTCCGAATGGAAATGGACAAATCCAAATGGAACTCAAAAGGGAAATATCTTTCTGCCTCATACATATAAAAGATGCTATAGTAATAGCAGTAGAGGAAGGCTTGCTATAAGCTGCAATATACAAAAAGATCTCAGAGTTAAATATAAAAATAACAGGATCTCTTACTGGTTGAATTAATCGACGTTATAACTCAAAATTCAGCGTAAAGTTCGAAGAGAATTTTTCAAAAACCCATCTCACGGGTGGTCACTCGATAAATTAATGTAAAGATAATGAATTAGCGCTATTTGCGTTTTAGGTATTTTGCATCGGAGCCGAAGAATATCTATATTTATCGCCGCAACTTAAAACATGTTTGTCGTAATGAAGTTTGTCCCTTTTTAGGGTTTCGTACCCGAAGGGTGCCAAACGGGACCCTATTACTAAGCCTCCGCTGTCTGTCTGTCCGTCCGTCCGTCTTTCACCAGACTGTATCTCATGAACCGTGATAGTTAGACGGATGAAATTTTCACAGATGATGTATTTCTGTAGCCGCTATAACAACAAATACTAAAAAAGAGAATAAAATAAATATTTAAGAGGGCTCCCATACAACAATTCTTTCAATACCACAATCAAATTTATGAATACACCTGGTTACGTACATGGAGTGTGAAAGTAGCGCCGCACCAATAACTTTGTAAACAACATTTTGCTATGTAAAATCCAAACTATTTACTCCACACCATCCCTACCATTGTACGGTGGTACGGAACCCTTCGTGCGCGAGTTAGACTGGCACTTGACCGGTTTTATTAGTAGGTAATCACGTATTTTGGACAGGAGTGGAGTAGAAGAAAAAGAGATACGAGTAGAAATAAATTTATAATTAAATATTTAACATAAGTGTACCCTTTAGTTTAGATTACAGATATAGTTTTTTCCATCCCTCCAAAGGATTTCTGTGGACATTCTTTGTCAGGTGAAACAGTTTTAATTTTTAACGATTCTTGAATGAATGTCGCGCATTCTTCCCACGGTACCTACTACTAGAAAGTTAGTGCAATATGGCAAAAGCTGAGATGGATAAAAGGGGTTTATCTGCTTAAAAAGTGAAGGAATTTCGATTGCACAAAGACGAAGACCTCACAAGCTTCGTTTCTCCTATAATCGTCCCTAATTTGATTGGCCCTTACGCAGCTGTGACGTCATTACATTGACGCCATGACGACCCTAGAAGACGAGCGAATTCATTGCCATCAATTTCCTCTCAAGCATTGATAAGGTGGTTACTTAGCCGTTTTTCTTTCAAGATTTGCTTTGAGCAAATGTAAATTGCTGCATAACTTAAAAGTTGCTGAATCCATCAGTGTCGTTCCAGAACAGTTGTACATTCTCTTCTGATGGCTTAGGTAATGAGTGCTCAAAATAAGGGGTCTAGATGGATAAGTCGAAAGCAAAAAGTTTGACTTCGGATCTTTGGTTGTGCTAGTTTGGAGACAAACATACTGAAAGTCCTGACCCCTCTAAGGTGGAGCCCTGGAGGAAGGGGGAGTGGGGGGGGGGGCACAAAGAAGACGAAAGGTGCCCAATAGAACCCTAATACTAAGCAAGCCCCCGCTGTCCGTTCGTCCGTCTGTCATTCCGTTCGTCCTTCCGTTCTTCCGCCTGTGTATTTTTGTTGCCGCTTTAGTAATCAATTATAAACCTAAAATAAAAAAAATATAAATATACTATTCCCATACAAGATATGTTTTTTTTTGCATCTTTACGTGTTTTCTTCCGTGATCTAACTTCAAATTTTTGGTTTTCGTATTATTTTTGTTTACTATTGCTATATGTCTTTGCTTCTTGCCAAATTTCACGATGGATAGTGGATGGACCATATAGAATACATTTTGATTCCCGAAATAATGTCGAAATATTCTGCAATATTGCGACATATCTTTTGATTACGCTTACGATTAGAAGTATAATTTTCACAGTTCTATGGCACTACATAAATTAATCAATTTCAACTTGATACCTGCACGTGTTCCTGAGAAAAAGCGTCTCAGAAAAAAAAACGGGAGAGATGTGCGATTTTACACCACACCCATTGTATCATGTGTCACAAGTTTCAAAACTTTATTAATCAGTCTGATAACATAGAATGACTCGACTGTCGTACATTTTATCAAAACAGTCAATGCCCCCAATACGGTGGTAGTGGACAAACAATCACGAATATTAAGCGAACTGTATTGCTGACCATACCTCTTGGGAGTTGTCATTGTCATACCGATGTGACATTGCCACGCCCTCGATATCCATTACATCGTGTTTATGCTGATTCGGAACTTGTGTAAACGCGGCATTATACGAGGATACACGTCCAAGAGTTAAGACTTCTGTATGTTAGTATTAGGGCCGGGAGACAGAAAAGTAGTTAGCAATAATCTAGGATCAACTTTGACAATCCTAGGATAAAATTTAGCTAAAACACCCATAAAATTTTCATAGGTTTTGGACATTATTACCCAGTCATAAGGTTGAGAATGAACACATGCAATTAGCTGGATTTGATCATATCTATCTTAAGATGACTTGCTTCTATCAGTCGGCCCTCAAACATTAATACGGTAAAAGAGGTATGTACTAAGTAGGTTATGCTTGAATTGGAAGATCACTGGAAGGTCGACTAACGAAACTTCGACTTCTTTCATTTAAAACAAGATGAATGCTTTCCTGGGGTGCAGAACATTATTCATCTCGACTCAAGTTAATTAAAACTGGGAATATTTATATCAATCCTTAACTTATGGGTAAAAGCAATGAAGGGGAAACTGTAAGACAGAAAAATGAATACACCATTAAAGTAATTCTTGTTTGTTTTGCAGAAATCAGTGTCTTGTTAGAACACAGACATGACATGGTAAAAACAAACATTAAACATGTATTTATTTAAACCTACATTGCTTCCGGCCCCACACTAGGATACCCTGTGTCGTGGGAACCAGAAACAGCGACATCAAACACATATTAAACATACAAGACCTGGGGTTGGTAACATTAGGTAGGTAAGAATTTTCTTTTTGAATGTCTTTTAAAGATGTGATCCTACGACCTCCGAACTTCTTAGGTCGACTAGCTAGATGGCGAGTTAACACTAAACTCGGATTAACTTTGACAACTCCCTATTTTGTATGTTTACTCGAGTTTAGTGTTAACTCGCCTTAGTAGTGATGAGTTCAACATACCGTATTTCAGTATCAACATTTCAGTAGGTACCTAGGTGATTCATGCATTTAAATTTTAGGCATCGAACCAATAACCGACTTCTTCCTAAAAGTCCTAAAACCCAACACAACTCAAACATTTAACCTAAATTTTCTCCGATTTGTACGCGTCATGTGCCGCGCGAATTTCCCTTCGAGCAAACTCTGAGCAAGCGATTGAAAAATTGAAGCGTCGTGATGGCTCGGTAATTTCATGCAGGCGTTTCAGCCTGAGGGCAGAGGCAGTAGAAGGTGGATGAGCTGTAATTTTATAGGGTGATATCTGTTTTGATTGTAAGCCAAGATAAGTCTACAATTTAGAGACGTTAACACTAGGGATGATGGGGGAATACAAATATAAAATAAACATGTACATATTACGACAGATTATAGTTGGTTTGATACACGATTGATAATATAAATGTCGCAGTTAGTTGGTTAAATTAAAAATCTCTAGACCGTTAATTAAATACCGACGATTAACCAAGTCACTAAAATTCCGTCAGACAAGTGACTGAACGAAACGTCTAACGAGTTGTATAAACGTTCCTGGGCAACAAAAAATATACATATTTTTTTAAGTGTACTTAAGTTTATGTTTTAAGTATTTTTGTTGTTCTTACATGTTCAACCTAACACGAAGGATAAAGGAGGCTTCGTTTCGCTCACCCCTTTACCCTTCACCTAAGCTGCTGCAATGTTTTGCCCTAATATAAGCTGTGCAAATCAGCTGTAGTCTTGACGCCATCTTGTTTTCCAACACGCTGGCTTTCGGTAAGACAGATTGTTAAAGGTTTTCGACGATGCTTTATTTAAATAAAAATGCTAGTGACGTCGGCATTTAATTAAGGTCTAGAGATAGAAGATTTAAGAGTTAGTTAAGTGTCTGATTTAAATAACCAACTGCGACATAGATACAGACCGAATATCTAGTAACTATATAACAATGACTAAATATTGCAATTTTGATTACGTTATTTTATTTAGTATCCGATCACACCACATTGAGCAGATTGTTGGTTTTGCGACAGCCTACCCTGATACGCGTTTTTAATACAGTTAGAGGTAAAGTAGGTATCCCCAGTAGCCTTGGGCGAAATTTCCCCCGAATCAGAATCGGATTACAGTCTGTCCTGCGAACATTCCGTTGAATATTCGATATGTTGTAAAAGAGTTTAGTTCGAGTTATCGTATCTATTACTTGCCTGTGTAGTTTTAATAATCTATGGTATGAATTGTGGTATCTAAGATAAACTTGATTTTAATTGAATGACTAGTTTCTTATTTTATTAGAATTCGGCGCTCTCGCTTGCACGCTCGGCTCAAGCGGAACGTGACAATGAATCATGCTTTTTCGTGCGTGCAGCCGGTATCGATTTATAAGACGTTAACAAGTCAAAAAATACTTAAATAAATGCTTGGTGTAAAATCTGTATCCAAATAATTCCAGCTTCATACTTGAGAAAAGGGTCATTCCTTCGAGACTCTTCAACTTTTATATAGTTTATTTATTTACGGATGCGGCTTCTCAGGCTTCCGACGTCTGCGAGGAATCTCTCAGTTATTCTAATGAGCTGTGGGAGTTGCAGCACGAATGACACACAAAGGGATGAGAGCAACTTACTTGTGCTTACGACCACTTCTAAGGCGAGAACTTCTTTATTCTGTTTATTGAAATCTTTTAGGTTCACTCTAGGCAAGACTTCAGGGATCCAAGATTATTGTTATGTTGGTGATTAATCACGCCAGTCTAGTCTCTAAAACCGCAAACCTAAAAACAGCTTCAATAAAACGTGTGACGCTCCACGTACCCTCATTTTAAACAGTGCGTTCGCAATGTTTATAAACTATTAAACGCAATATGCACGCCTGTGGGGTGTCGGCCTGCCGCCCCGCCACCGCCAGCACCGGTGCGGTCCTAAGGGATGCCGAACTACCCCTGTGCCTATTACGTATCAGGTTTTTCATACTTGGAGGTTGCTGTTTGTTTAGATTTTAGAAGGTTTGTGGTTTTAGAGATCTGAAGAGTGGGCTGTGTAAAATGTAGAATGCAGTTTCAATAAAGATTCTCAAAAGTGCGAATTTATATGATGATGCAAACTTTGCACTGCGAAGTCCCAAAACGATCACGTGCTGCTGAAAAAAAGGAAACCCTGCGCGCTCAATCCTATTCAAGTTACTTCTAAAACTTTATATTATACCTACTACTATATGGTAGCGAAAAAAACTCTAAAAGGGTTCACCACTAAATAAACCCTTTCGAAAAGCGCTGCAAAATAAAATACTGTCTCATTTTACATGAAAATCTAACGTGTCTGGCGAAACTTGGCAGCGCGTCCAAGAGTTCTTACTCTTAGTTACTGCCTTTAAGGTCAACAGTTCTTCGAGGAACACGATGAATACTACAGTTTAACTCGATTGAGTTTTAAGGCAGCACGTTTCGGCTACAAAATTTACCGGATTCACCGTTCATGTGTTTTAAGGGAAGACCTAGCGATGCAGTTAACTCTTGTCTAGTTTCGGAGTTTCTTCCTTTGGTTTCGTTCAAGTTTTTTTTCTTTGTTGTTCTATAGTGGCCTGTATCATTAGTGTGCTGTGTCACTTATGAAGCAATTCAGATTATTATCATAACTTAGTCACAATTTTTTGAGAAATTCCTCCATCACTGATTGGAGAATTTCTCAAGCGTATTTGCTTGACGATTCTTTTTTCTCACATCCTTCCAGCGCCCAACTCTCAGGTGGTCCTATTGAACAAAACTCCGACGTCCCCATCATTTCCCCGTGTTCCCTTCCTGTGCTGTTTTGGTTTTGCAACTCGAGTCTGCATATTTTATTCATGCCCAACCGCTGGCGTACTGCAGATTGCGCATGAATCCTGCTTAATAATTTGATGGCCATCTGTACACAGTGCTTATAGATTTAGTGTAAGTTATTGTTGGGCGAATCGAGCCAGTATTATATAACTAGAACTAGCAGTTAGGCCCATGCGGGTACGGAGGCGGCGAAACCATCATTGCACTGAGAGCTGCGGTCTATTCGTACGGACCTTAGTGTCAGAAAGCGTTGATGACAGAGACATTTATCTTATTTTGATATCCCTAGATGCTTGATGGTAATGTCTTCGACACCGAACTAGTGATATGAATACGTAATTTTTCAGAAAACGGGAGTAATTTACAATTACAAGAATATTATTGACTGTATTTTCGAGATCCATATCGCAGGTCAATAGAACGTACTCTCAAGTTTTAAGGTATAAGGGGATCCTGGTATTGGTTTCCCGAAGCCAAAAATAGTCTAAAGAGCAAACTAAAACAAACACTGGTTTACATGTATTTTCCCGCAGTATACGATTTTTTTTCTTAGTCACATTCGCGAAAACTGCCTCGTATGAAATATGCAAACATAATATGAATATTTTTAAGCCAACAATAACGGCTCAGCATTTATGCAAATATCAGAACAGCACATGTGAGGGAGAATTCGGAGAGTTGTAGGGGGGAGGAAATTTAGTTAAACGATGAACTTACTGAAATACTCACTCCCTTCCTAATAGTTTCTTGGAATAATTGTGTCACTGCTTCTCGTGTCAAACTTTGTAAGCTGGGACTTTTGATTAAATTTTGACCGCAGTGTGGTGTCGTGTCCCTCTAAAATTGGTTTATTTAGAGCCATAATTTAAAAAATTGCTTGACTCGAGTTATTTATGCCAATGTTCAACTCTATGGTTGGTTTTTAGATTTATATCCAATCCACGTTTTGTCTTTCTTTTTCATTAGTAATACTCGCAGATCCTACTGGCTAACACAATCCGAGAAATTCAGCATCTTCTATGTAAACTCCGTGCTTGAAAACAGTTTGTTTACAACTCTAAATATTCAGATGGTTGTGCCAAGAGGGATCCGCAGAACGTGATGAGACTCATTGTAATTTGTTAGGATGTTAACCGCTCTTGCCCAGACAAGATAAGGGTCCTGTGGTCCATATACTTCTTCAGCTAACATACAACCATGAATTTGTATTCAGAACATGCTAATGTTGCACGTCCATGTATATACGACATACCTACGAATATTAAAACGCCTGTGGAAAAAAGTAGAGTTGTTATGAGTAATGAATGTTGTTGTTCATATTTTGTCTTGACTTTATGCATTTTGGGCATTTTTACATTATATATTTAAGTAACTTAATGAATTTCTTGGAATTTAATTCCAGTACAATTTGAACACTTTTTTAGAGGCCCCAGGTATTCACATGCCAGTTTGCTGCTAAGTATTTTCATATGACCTTTTAAGCTTGCTTTATTTGTAGTTAATCCTTTTAAGCTTGCTTTATTTATAGTTAATCTCGAACTTAAGCAAAAACTTTAATGAAAATGTTGTTATGAAGGTATCATGAACAAGCTGCTTCGTCGCTGCTGTATACTTGTGAAAGGCTTCAAACGCTTTTCACAAAATATTTCCAAAGTTGGAAGCACGTGAATAATGCAGCCGGGGCTTGGAACGCATCAGCAAAATATTTCGACCAAAAACTAATTAGGTACAGAATCACCAAGTAAAAAGGACTACAAAACTATTTCGCCTTACAACAATCGATATAGGGTCGGAAATTGAATCAACTTTTAGTGCCTTTAAGTAGGTAGTTGGCTTGGCAAGCCGTCTCAAGGCAATTACTCACGGTGTTAAGAATTTGCCAGATGCGATAAGGGTCAAGACATTCAGACAGTTTGTGGCTTTGGAAGTTTAAAGTTCTGTATTGTCGTGAGGCTTTCTAGTTTCATGTTCTTCTATTTCATTATGTACAGATTTATAAGTACTTACAATATAACATATTTCTATACGATATATTGGGCACCCTAGTTTAGCCTTTACCCAAAAAACCTTGCTTTTCTATAAGCCCGCTGGATGCTTTTCTATATGCCGTCTAGCTGGTAATTCACCCATCACTTCTTCGCCTTTTGTGGCAACGAATCGTCCATGCTCTAGCTATATTAGTTATCATGATGATACCCAATGAGAAGAAGGACGCCAGTTACAAGGCACTAACAAAAACAAGTAAATTTATTCCACCAGCTAACAACGACGCAGTGGGCGGGCAAACATTAAAATTGGAGCCCTGTCAGGTGTTAAGTCCATAATTTCCCCCGGGGGCCATCCAGAATTGCCTTTTAAGGGCTCTCATGACTAGAAACCCTAATTTCTGTCTCCTTCACTCGCGCTTTATGTTAAGGCGCCGCAGTAGGCCCAAACAGCCTATTGTACATCTCTAGTTAAACACAATATGAGTAATAAAGCATTCTTCTTCTTTTTTATTTTTTTATTTATTACTGTAGATTTACATATATTTAGCAATAGTAATTTTTTGCTACTTCTCTACATTGGACCACTGTGGGAGTAGAAGGGCGTAGAAAATCCCACAGATTGATTTTTTCATTCATTCTTCATACAGCTTGTTGATCATAAGGCTCAGCTTGTATTCGATAACGTGTAAACATAATTTGATTATTTTTGCCCGAAGTTATCACAAAATCTGTTTTTCACAAACGAAAAACACAATTTCGCACTGGATTTGCATTTATTTACTTAATCGTTCTGAAAAATAGTAAGTTATCTTGCTCGGTTAGCTCTGCCCGGTTTCCGAAAGGCAAATTAGCTGTTGACAACTTGTTAAACTCTTGTCAATCACATGTCAGCCAATCACGTGCCGCTATTTTGAATTAATCTTAGATTAATCGGCTGTTACGTCTGACCACTCTTCCAGAAACAGGGGGTAAGGCCCTTTTGAAGAGCTAACCTCTAAGTTCCGCTGTCGGGTTGCCCAGCCTTAACAAGCTGAAGCCTAAGGCATCAGGGAATTAAAATTTGGCAAAAGTGCAGACCCGCTTTACCTATATATGTAGATAGTCATAACAATATTGCTATGTAATATTTTTTTTTATCTGAAAATAAACTGTTTGATTTGATGACCTAAATGTTTTTAAAAACAGAAAACTTATAAGTCTTTCTCTTTGCAGGTATGCACGTGAATTCAATTCAATTAAACAGATGCTGTGGTAAGTTATTTATAATGAATCACAGTCACACTAGCCGATAGTGTAGAAACTAACACTCTCATGCTAGCTATACTGAAACTTCCCAGGCAGCTTGCATCATACAAACTAGATGTGCCAGTTCGTTAGCGAAACATTCCATGCGAATATGCTAGTAGATGGGCATTGACTGCGGATAGTCTGAGTTTGCACAGGATTCTGATAGTACACCCGACAGCGATAAATTTATGATATCAGGTCTTCGGGATTGTGTTTCAGACCGATCGGTTCGAGGGTTTATCAGACAGAGGAAATGCGGAATGTGTGTTGCCTCTGACAAAGTATAAGGCGTGACCCTTTGTGTGTGTGTGTGTGTGTCAAGGCGAGCTCTTAAAAGAACTCTTTTAAGAGCTTGCCTTGGTACGGATTCTTTGGTCTGACGATATAATTATTCTTGCTTTTTGTAAATTTTTGACCTGGAAGTCATCTCTCTGTTTCCTCACAAACTGTTAATTGTGTCAAAGTTTATATTGCCTTCTCAGATCTGTCCCATCGTTCCAAGACCTAAGATGTCGGAAACTTTGTCCCAAGTTATGGCAACAGAGTTGGTTCACCAAACTATTTGCTTGGGTTCTGAATTGCTACGGTTCGTTACAAGCAGCGGATACAAGTTTGTCAGCTCAATGGAAATTTTCGGGAAACATGGCAACATTAGTTTGTATTTTGTTGCCAGTGGTAACAAATTGTTCGGTATATGAGTGTTATGTTTAGATGGTGTTCAGCCTAAATTGCGTACGCAAAGGATTTTTATACCGAGGTTCCGTATTTGCATGCATGTTTTTATCAGAATTGTCATTAGTTATCTGGATGTCTTCCTTATTTCTTACTAGTGACTTTACTGGCATCACAGCTTAGAACTATGCTCTTGAAGACTTATAAACTTGCCACTTAAGTACGTCTTCCTCCCTTTTTACAGCCCTGCCCGATCATACAGCTAATTCCGGCAAATATCTAGAGCGAACGAGTTGGTACATTATCGACCTCAACTAATTCAATCAGGAACGAGCGGCGGCCTTGTCAACTGAACTGTTAAATCCAGTGACCCTTTTCCAGTGTTTCCAAACTTCGATTAATAAGTCCCTAGTTAAAGCAGAATTCGAGTTTTTAGATTTTTTTTTAGGACAACGCTTGAGGGGAACGCTTTTCAGATGGGCTCTTTAATTAATAAATTGGGTGACGATTTTAAAAGTTTATCTTTTTTTTAGTCATTACAAGGGTATTAGTTTTAATGGGGTATTCGAGTCAAATCAAATCAAATCAAAAATCATTTATTTCCATAGGATGTTGTTACATCACTTAGATCCGTCATTACATTTTTTTGGGTGAGTTCACTAACACAATGGCGGAATCTGTGGAGAAGAGCTCACCGAAGAAACTCCACAGTAGTCGCATCTTTTGCGTTTCCTTTTTTAAATAAAATATTGTCAAATTACAAAATGAATGCTAATTATATATCGAAACAGCCTGTTACTCAAACAATCTATTCCCATGGACATCTGTCCTCTAAGTAATCAGATATCCTATAGTAACCTTTTTTATACAATTTCTGTTTTATTATTATTTTAAATTTGTCTAAAGGTAAGTTTTTAAAGTATGTATATATTATGTATATATTTTAGAGTATGTTTTTTTAGCTTAAGGGTTTTTTCAACTCATAATATTTTAAAGTTTAACACTGTTTTGACCAGGAGCACCAACTGCTGCCCAAATAATTTCAACTTACAAATTACAGCACTCATTAATTAATAATTTAATGCTATGTTATATGACTTCCTATCGGAAAGTAATAAACACCCTGAAATTGGGGTAGAATCCTCATATATCTTAAAATTACAATATCGGTTTATGGGAGGATGATAAGCGCAACTCTTAAGAGGTCATACGTTAGCCCACAAAATTGCTTTCGGTCCATAGTAGCAATATAAGGTAGCAATAAAAGCATCATAAACCACGCTCCATCGCTTAGTGCAACCCTATAAAAGTTTGCTCTACCGTATAAGGCCTACATCATACAATGCAAACCTATTCCACTAGAAAACTAGTTAAACAAAACAATAGTTAATGCATGTTCATGGCTTCCGTCTGGGCCGTTATGAGGGAGAAGTGCCGTAAAAGAACAGAAATTAGTGAAGCGAAAATTTTTCATTTGCTTCTTGAGCTATTTCTTGAACATTGAAACTTCTGGAGATTTTGAAATTGCCATTTGACCAATCTAGAACTCATGAACAAACGAATTTATATAAAAAGGGATATTACAATGTTCAAGATTACCTAAAATGACGTGACTGCATGGGGTTCATCTAACCCCACAGAACTCGCTGTTAATAATTTTGAGATTATGTTCTTGTAATATTTTTATTAGTTAAACACAAACGATTTTTGTCCTACACTGGTCTAGTATAGAGAAGAGGCAAAAAATAAATACGTTTACTAAGTATAAGTCGGCAGTGACCCTGCCTACGAAGCCCAGGATCCCGGGTTCGAGTCCCGGTAGGGGCTAATTTTTTTTCATGAGAATGGATGTTTTTACCCTTATCATGGTTGTTTATCTATCTAAGTATAATATTTATCTATATAAGTATGTGTATCGTTGTCTAGTACCCAAAATACAGGGAATCCTAGTTTGGGGCTAGATCAATGTGCGTAAATAGTGTCCAAGGTATTATAATTATTATTATACGTAAATATCTATATGAATAAAGAGATTTTGATTGATTGAAAGTTTTTTGGGGTGGAAAGGATGATGACCGATTTACAGTTAGGATCGTTATTTTTTTGTTTAGGCTTATGATTGAAAATTAATAAACACGTGTCTCAGCGTTTTTTCTATTCTACCCCTAAGAGGGTAAAATAGCCCTTCACCCCGCAGCCGCCGCCGCCGCCCCCTACCACCACCAACGCCAGCCGCCGCCCCGCTCCTCGCCCCGCAGTCAATGTTATAAAAGCCAGCGCCCGGTAGATTCGAGAGGCAGTTGGTCGAAGCCCTCGCTCCACTAACTGGCTTGCCCCTCCCTCCGCCGATAGCTCCCGGGCTCAATCCAGGATTGCTGCAGGCACTTCCCTTCTCTCTATCCCCGCTTCCGAAACCCGGGCTTCATCCAGGTAGCCGTGGCACTCCGCTTCCCCCCGTCTCTGTCCCTTGGGCCCGTACCAAGGTTTGACGAGACGGGAAAATCCAGTCGCCAGTAGGCTAAGGTCGACGGTGGGGCCCCCGGCACCCGGGCTATATCCAGGTGCCCGTCAGGGTTAGGATCCCCCTCCGGACGAAATTGTCCGATGGTGGTTAAGCATCTGTTACCCGGGACTTTCCAGGTCGACCGTAGGACCTCCATCCTAGTAGCACAGCTCGTGTGGAGAAGATGCGTGTAGCCTCAAGCCGATAAGTCGAATTCCGTGGGTCGCATACGTTTCTCGGGCTAGAACCTATGATATACAGACATCCCCTAGAGTAGAACGTTCCATGTGAGCCCTTCCGGCAAAGATACTTTACGCCAGGCCCTTAGGCT
This sequence comes from Argyresthia goedartella, assembly GCA_949825045.1. Lineage (NCBI taxonomy): Eukaryota > Metazoa > Arthropoda > Insecta > Lepidoptera > Argyresthiidae > Argyresthia > Argyresthia goedartella. The sequence continues at coordinate 17,770,894 of OX463823.1, forward strand.
CCGAATCAAGTTGTAAATAAATAAAACTAGAACCAGACTAGCCTGACCGACGCCTACGCCGATAAAATCGGCAAGTTAGGCCCGAACAGTAATCCACCTGTAAATATAATCCCACTAAAAACATTTTGTCAAAAACTAGCCAAGTCTCGATTGAGCTGCTTGTTTATCTGAAAAAACCGGTCAAGTGCGAGTCTAAATCGCGCACGAAGGGTTCCGTACCACCGTTCAATGGAAGCGATGGTGTGGAGTGAATAGTTTGGATTTTACACAGCAAAATATTGTTTACAAAGTTATTGGTGCGGTTACTTTCACACTCCATGTACGTAACCAGGTGCATCCATAAGTTTGTATGTGGTATTGAAAGAATTGTTGTATGGGAGCCCCCTTAAATATTTCTTTTATCCTGTTTTTTAGTATTTGTTGTTATAGCGGCAACATAAATACATAATCTGTGAAAATTTCAACTCTCTAGCTAGCTAGGTTCTTGAGATACAGCCTGGTGACAGACGGACGGGCGGACGGACGGACGGACAGCGGAGTCTTAGTAATAGGGTCCCGTTTGGAACCCTTCGGGTACGGAACCCTAAAAAGTAATGAAATTCAAAAATTCTGAATTCCAAATGTCTTTATTACTGTAGATATTTACATATACTTAGCAATCGTCAATTTTTGCCACTTCTCTACATTGGACCACTGTGGGAGAAGAAGGGCGTAGAAACTCCCACAGATTGATTTTTAGATCTCTTTTTAAAAATTGCTTATGCTTAACTAATACAAAATATAATATTTAGTCATTATCATAATTAATAAGCAGGAATAAATAATTACAAAATTATTAACAGCAAGGTCTGTTTTGAGCCAGATTAACCACATACAGTTCCATCATTTAAGATATCTTGAACATTTTAATATCCCTTTTTCGACAAAATCGCTTTAAAATGGTTTTTAAATTGCTCAAATGGCAATTTCAAGATCTCCAGAGGTATCTTGTTGTAGTAGAGAATGCATTGACCCTTGAAAGAATTGCTAACCTTCGCGAGTCTAAACCGGGGCGCAAGTAGTCTGTGGTTATTTCTTAGGTTAGCAGCTATCGCTAAGAATGGGAAATTTTGTAAAGTTCTTGCGTACATACATTATATTTTCGAAAATAAATTACTAGCTACAGTTAGTATGTCAATTTCTTTAAAAAGCTCTCTTAAGGAGTCTGTGCGTTTTAAATTATAAATTGCTCGAATAGCTCTTTTCTGTAAAATAAAAATAGTTCGAATATCTGCTGCTTTCCCCCACAACAAGATACCATAGGAAATGACACTATGAAAGTAACTAAAATATTCTAGCCTAGATGTAGCCACATCCGTGTTTTGTCTGATGATCCTAAAAGCGGGGTCCTATGTGGGGTCCCCACTGCAATTTGTTATCAATGGTTATCCCAAGAAACTTCGTGTCATTTACTAATTCTAACGTATTGATGTCCAACACTAAACTGGTCCCAACTTGCCTGACATTTGGAAGTGAGAATTTGATACATTTGGTTTTACCAGCATTTAACAATAAATTGTTAACTGTGAACCAATTCAAGGTTAAAGATAATACTCTATTGACATCATCAAAATCTTCTTTTTGTCTTTCAATTTTGAAGACCAGTGAAGTATCATCAGCAAACAACACTATGTTAGTCAATTTCCCCACCATAAAAGGCAGATCGTTAATATATACCAGGAATAAGAAAGGGGCTAATATGGAACCCTGTGGAACGCCAATTTTTACCCCCGATTTATCAGATTTAACGCCGTTGACTTCTGCCTTTTGAATTCTATTGCTTTAGTATGATCTTTGTAGATCCAACGCTTTATTTCTAACTCCGTAATGATTTAATTTCATTAGTAGCGTGTCATGATCAACACAATCAAATGCCTTCGACAGATCGCAAAAAACACCGATAGAATCCTGTGCGGCTTCCCATGCAGAATAAATATGAGATATAAGAGTAATACCTGCATCCGTAGTCGATTTACCCATAGTGAAACCGTATTGCTTGGCGTGGAGTTGTTTTGTACGGTTGAAGTGTGAAAGCATTTAATTGAGTATAATCTTTTCAAAAAATTTACTTAGTGCTGGAAGAACCGATATTGGTCTGAAATTTGACGGATCACCCTTGTCTTCCGACTTGAACAGAGGTATAAGTTTACTGTGTTTCATGAGGTATGGGAAAGCTCCATCATCAACACATTTATTAAATATATAAGCTAGGTGTGGGGCTATAACAAGTATTATTGAACTAATGACTTTGACTGATATACCCCACAGGTCTTCAGTATTTTTTAAATTAAGTAATCTATACGTTTTGACAATATCCTGGGTATATAAATGATAAAAATTAAAATCTACATTACTGATGCTAGTGCTGTTTTTTAACAAAGCCTCTGCTTCATATGGAGATGAATTTAGACGCTCTGTTGTGAGTAAGGGTGCCTTGGTGAAGAATGTTTCAAAAGCTCGAGCTACCTCAGCGTTGGATTTAACAACATCATCACCTATCTTTAAGCAGAAATCATTATCCCTTGGTATAACCTTGCCAGTTTCAGGGTTTATGATTTGCCAAACCGTTTTCATTCTATTATTTGAATTTTGTATTTTTCTATTAACGTGTAAAGTTTTTGCAGTTCTACAAACCAACTTGAAAGTTTTGGAATATTTTTTAACATAGTCATGAAATTTTATATCAAAGTTATAGGTTTTTTGTTCATAAAGGTCATACAAGATAGCTCTACTTTTAGGAATTCCAAATGTTGCCCAGTCATTAAATTTAGATTTTCATTTATTGGCCAGTGCCACGTATAAATTAAAGAAAGTCAGTACTTTCTTTAATTTAAAAACTGTATTGAATTCTGTTTGAATAATGTTGAAGAAGTCAGAATAGATTTTGTTCGAGTTCTGTTCATCAAAATGCGGTACTGGCAAACCCATATCTAAGTTTTTCATAAACATCTCTAGTCTATGGGATGTAATAGGCCTATAAATAATGGATCAGTCTTATTTTCACTAGTAATTTGGAATGAAACTGTTTGACCGCTGTGATCGGATGGTAAACAGTTAATTACATGTTTACTTGTGAATGCACAGTCACAAAAAAACGTTATCTAAGCAAGTTTGGCTGGTAAGTGTTATTATAGTCGGCACTAGAAATACATGACATAAATTGAATGATTTGAACAGAGTTATTAATCGTCGCTTCAGTGTTGTATCTATAAGCAGATCTACATTAAGATCGCCACAAATAATTAACTTTTTTCTGTTATTACAAAGTTTAATGAGGGCTTCCTCCATAATTTTCTCAAATATTTCAAAATTGCCATGGCCTTTTTCATCTGTCGGAGATCTGTAGACACAATCAATAATATGGCTATCCAACTCAATACAAGATACCTCTATTTGTCTTTCCACAGTAAGTGTAAGAATATCTTTCCGTTGTTTCACCTTAATATTATTTTTTACTAAGATTAAAGAACCAACTCTATCAGCAGTCTTTCTATTGTAACAACTGACAATTTTGTAATTATTTATGTTAAAAGACATCATATTTTCCTTTAACCAATGTTCTGTAATATAAAAAACATCAGTGTCCAATTATTAAAAAATAATTCTAATACAAGTTATTTGCCAGGTAGCCCCTGCATGTTTTGATGGTTAATATTTAAGTGGGGCTTACCCTTTGTCTGAATATTATTTAATATTGGGATATTATTACAATTTTTCGACTTATTTAATTCGGGCAAGATATTACACATTTTTGATCTCCTATGCTTGCTTGATATATTTATTGGCTTATGTATACTAGAGATTTCCTCTATTGTCTTAATAACTAATTTAAATTTCTTGGAATGTCTTCCAATAACCCTTGTCTGTGCTCAATACAAGCAGTCAGGTTAGCCAAATTCTTGGCTGTAATACTAAAAAAATAGGATAGCGACACAGCTACCTATCGATTGTAAAAATCTTAAAAGTTGTAACTACCTTTGGTAAAATAAACATTATTACTAACATAATTGTTAGAGTCCATCAAATGAATCAAACTATTATTATATGACATTGTATGTAATGTCATATTTAGCTTATATCTAAGATAATTTTCAGCTTGTGGCAATCTTTTACTGTATGGGAATGTAAACATAACAATTTTATTAACATTCAGTGAGCCAAGTGTTTCAAAATATTTAATTAGGTCCTATTTGTATACCTCCCCCCTATTTCCAAGCATGAGTATTAAGTTTGATTCAGGTGTCAGATCAAGTGTCTTTGTTATTTTTTGCATAACATCATGATAACTGGAGTTTGGTAGACAGTTATTTATGACTGAGTGTCCCAACTTATTCAATAATATGCCTAAGTTTCTTCCAATTTCATCACAAAACATAACAGTTTTGCTTGTGATGCTTTTGTGCGACCCTGAAATCTTGGGTCGGATACTTATTTAAAGGCTCGTGGTTGAAGCTGGTCTCTCCGGCTGTTGCAAGGAACGTTGGCAGTCACACAAATGATTGGCCACCAAAGAGTCATAGCGTTCCTGATTTCTATGAGACAGTTTAAGCAGCTCATCCATAGCCAGGGAGTACTCCTCGATGGTCTCTTGACATTTTTCATAGCGGGCAGTAATAGATCTCAAGCAGCCATTGTCAGTGGCATGTTCAGACTCAAAATTTTGCAGGTCTTTCTCATATTTTGTTATATTAATTTCTAACTCTGCCATACACATTTTAAACTTTTCCAAAATTTCTATTTTACTGTTATTACATAAACTTTTATTGAGATTTTTATTAGATTTTAATTTTTTTGATGTTTGTGTGATGTGTTTTTTAATTTTAACACATCTTTTTGATGCGTTTTTGCTGCAGTGCCCACCACTGAGTCTTCATGAGTCAAATCAATCACTGCACTGGACACATCTCTACATGCAACAGAAACTTGGCCGGTCGACTTATCCGCTAATATCAATTCCTCAAATAAATTTTGGCATTTTTGTGCTGCTGAACCATGAGACTCCTCTTCTATGTGATTCGGTTGTGGGCATCAGACAGTTCCTTTTCCAGGGTAGAAATTATCTTCAAAGCAAACTCATATTCAGCAGCGTACTGATCAAAACCATAAATTATAATTTTTGACCGATTTTGTTCTTCAAGTACATTTTCATACACAGCTCGGTTTTTAGTTTAGTATTATTACCTAATGCTTCTAGCAATATCTTTTAATTGTCCTCCCTTTCACAAGTCAACTGGCTACACAATTCCCTAGATAGTTTGGCGTGCTTTACGGGTCTGCATGCGACCATGCGTCCATTATAGATATAAAAGGAAAATAGTATGTATCAGTGTCAACAAACTACCAGAATAATTGTCAGCCAATTGAAGTTATGTCAGCTGAGCCGAGCTCGAAATGATTGCCACTTACGTGATTTATTTGGTTAAAATTAGATTCCAGATGTTATGTTTTCGGTTAGAATACACAGAAAGTAGAACGAAATCACTCCGAGCCGAGAATAACAATGACAAAGACAAATTTCTGTAACCGAAAAACAATTGGCCAGTTTGCATCAAATACACGTCACTCACATAAAATATTTATATTCACACGTATATTTATGATTATCCTATTAAATACAATTAGAATTGTAGTTTAATTAATTATACAAGAAAACAATTTATATTTTAATTTTACATAGGATAAATCTCAGTCGGTTGTTGACCTCAGTGTTGCCACAAGCTGATCCAATGAATGAAATCTAGACAAAGTCGTGCCAAGTCTAAGGTTCCTTACTGAAATTTCTTTATTATTATAGTTAATGTTGTGTGACTTGGCCGGTGAACATTCTTTATACGTTAGTGGGTACAAGTCAATTTTGTTAACACGTAATGTTATATCTGTTATTCTCAATGTCAATAAAAAATAAGTCATGGCAAAGTTATTTTAATTTTACCTATTAATTTGCTTAAAATAGAAATCCTTTGAATACCCTTAACGAGCAGCATAAAATGATCACGGAAGGCGCCTGCAGTCATTTTCTAATATTTCATAACGCGTCTGTCCCCATCAGGAAACTTGCAGCTTGTAATTTATTGTAATTAAATAGGACGCAGTTCAAAATTGACGTGTACCCACTAACGTATAAAGAATGTTCAACGGCCAAGTCACACAACATTAACTATAATAATAAAGAAATCGCAGTAAGGAACCTTAGACTTGGCACGACTTTCTCTAGATTTCATTACTTTTTAGAGATAAACAAGCAGCTCCATCGAGACTTGGCTAGTTTTTTACAGAATGTTTTTGGTGGGATTTCACTTCTTTTTGTAGAAACGTGGGCATATTGATTTATTTTATTAGATTTTCGGGAGATATGAAAACGGTATACACCGAATCTATACCAAGAGAAAACCAAGCTCTTGTGTTTTCTAATCAGGTTCACCAGGTACTCCAGATCTTCGATTATCCTAGTTTTTATAGTTTTCCCTTTATGTGGCCCTTAAACCCTAACTCTGTACCAAATTTCAGCTCTCTGAGTTTATGGGAAGTACTAGTTCTATTCTGATAATCATGAGTGAGTGAGTGTCATAAATGCGAAACTTTGCTTTCGCTTAACTTCGGAACTAAATGACCTACAGACTTGAAAATTTGGATTTTAAGTATGTGATTATAGCTTACTAGATGACAAAAATTTCTGCGTTCTGGTCTTATCCAGAGGTTCTCAAATAGGGGCCTGAAAATGCGGCGAAATGGTTCCAGTAAAGGATGGTACGGCAGTGTTTGCTTCGCGCTCGACTTGGCGGGGGTACTGCCGTGCCCCCCGATTTAACTTCCGTTGTACATATTTATTTAGTCTCGAATGTACAAGCAGGTCTTACCTCCTAATCCGTTGTTTTACCTTAATGTCCCATAGGTAGGTCCTATGCAGGTAAAACCCCCAGGTCTAGGGTATTTTAAATTGGCCCATTTGCTCATCGCAAAAGGTCTTCGTATAGCGTGATAACCAGACTGAGCTAGGAAGAAGGGTATTACGTTACATCTTTAAAAATTCCACCCCCAGAAGGGTGAAAAGGGGATGAAGTTGTGTATACAATATCTTGAAGCAAACCTTGCATAGTGTAGACATCCACTAAGGATTTTTGGAAATTCCACCTATGGTAATATGGGTGTAGAAAGTTTGTGTGGTATTTAGCCTATTGGTTACAAATAAAGCAGGAAATGTACTTAGGAAATAATCCTCTCATGTCAAAAAGAGGGGTGGAAAATTTCTATAAGAGTTTTCTAAATTTTGTTTTGATTTCAATTAGTTCTGTTGTTCAGTTTAAGAATGTTTTTATCATTCCCTCCGGCTAGGAAATTTATAATTGATTGTGCTTTAATGTGTACATATTAACGTATTTTCATATATCATTTTTAAACAAATCATCCAAAAAGGATATGATACGCGCGTGCGCCGCTCCCCGGAGAGTATATAGGCAGCGCGAGAAGGCAGGCCAGCTCGTAGCACTTGTAGATCCCGAGCTTCGCCCTCAGAGGGAGGCTGGAGTCGAGAAGTGGACGCAGCTTGGCGCGTGCCACCTTGACCTGGTTGACGACGTTGTCGACATGTTGCTTCATGGTGAGCCGGCGATCGATGGTCACTCCCAGGTACTTCACCTGCGGAGACCACGCGATGTCCTGTCCTTGGAGCTGGAGTGGTGGTGGAAGGAGGGACTGGCCTGTGATGAGCGCCTGCGTCTTCCCAACGTTGACGGACAACCGCCACTTGGCGAGCCAGTCGGGCAAGATGTCCAGGGTGCGCTGCAGTTTGACGGCAGCGTGCCGAGCCTGGATCGATGACGCGTAGTAGGCAGCGTCGTCGGCGAAGAGTGCCAGCTGGGCACCCGGCCCGACGGGGATGTCGTCCGTATATTGGGAGTAACAGGCTGGAGACAGGCAGGACCCCTGAGGGACGCCGGCTGCAACAGGGTGTTCCTCGGAGACGGCGTCTTCCACCATCACTCGGAAGCGGCGATTCTTCAGGAAGGAGGCGATGATCTGAACCAGTCTTCTTGGGGCTGGAGACGTCGACAATTTGTACAGCAACCCCTCGTGCCATACTCTGTCAAACGCCTTCTCCATGTCCAGGAGTACTGCGACAGTGTATTCCTTCTTGTTTAAACAAACCGTCATGTCATTCAGTACTCTGGTGAGCTGAAGCGTCGTAGAATGCCCGGAACAGTTCGGCCTGAAACCGAACTGTTCCGGGCGCGGCTGGATGTGAGGCAGTAGCTTCACCAGCAGGAGTTTCTCCAACACCTTTGAGATGGTACTCAGTAGAATTATCGGCCGATAGCTCTCAGGCAGCTTGGAGTCCTTGCCAGGCTTGGGCAACATGATGACCAAGCCCTCCTTCCATTGGGTTGGGAAGTGGCCCGTGCGCAAGATACCGTTAAACAGGCGCGTAACGGCCGCCACAGTACGTGGCGGCAAATGTAGCAGCGCCATGTTAGGTATGCGGTTTGCGCCCGGGGCTTTCCTGGGCTTGGTACGTCTGAATGCACGCATGATCTGGCGACGGTGGGGTCCTCTTCGGGACCTATCGGCGAGGCGAAGTACTCTCTCAGGTGTTTCTCGACTGCTGCGACGTGTTCCACATCATCCGTAGGGTTCGGCTTGAACTACTTCTCGAGGCATTCGGCGAAGATCTCCGCACGGTCTTGGGCTCGAAATCTTGGTAGGCCGTCGCTGCCCAGGATTGGTCGGACGGGAGTTGGAGTAGTCGACAAATCCCGGCATAGGCGATGCACGGAGGGGACGTGATCGCCCATGGACTCGACGTGGCGTTCCCAAGATTCTTCGGCGTGGAGATCAAGTCGGCGCTTCAGCTCTGCCGTCATGGCGTTGAGCCTGGTCTTCATCGTTGGGCAGCGGGTTTGCTGCCACTGCTTCCGGAGAGCGCGCTTATCGCAGATGAGTGCGCGTAGCTCAGCAGGAAGAGAAGAGGGCTTCCCCCCGCGAGCTACGGTGTGCGATGATAGGTCGAGCGCGTCTCGGATTTGGCTGGTCAGCCAAATCCGAGACGCGCTCGACCTATGCCAGGCGGGCAACGTCTTCCGGCTGGTTGACTGGACATGTGGTCGAAGACTGGTCGAGGGCGGCGGTGAAGGCGCCCCACTGGTAGCGTCGGCGTGATGCTGGCGGAGAGACCCGGGTGGGCAGGTCCGTCAGGACGAGAAGTACTGGCCTGTGGTCCGATGGGAGGTCAGGGAGAACCTCCTGGCACGGCGGAGTCCGGAGACCTCTGACGACTACGACGTCGATGGTGTCCCAACCGGCCCGCGAATCGAAGTGGGTGGGCTCGTCGGGACCGATGACATTGTAGTTGTAGCTCACGGAGTCGGCAAGGATGGTGCGTCCAGCTGGGCACACCCTGGTGGAGTTCCAGACGGTGTGCTTGGCGTTGAGGTCGCCAGCGAAGAGTGTCGGATGCGGCGACTGAAGCAACCCCCGTAGCTCAGAGGTGCGGATTGGGGTACTGGGGGGCTTGTACACGGCGTACAGTCGCAGCACCTGGCCGGCGACCTGGAGGTCGACGCCCAAAGCATACAGGGATTTATACTCCTGGGCGTCAACGAGCTGGTGGACGATCTTCCTGCCGACGATGACTGCCAAGCCTCGAAAGGCCCGGCCGCTGGTGGACTTCTCGTCCTTGCGGTAGACGAAGTAGCCGGGCAGCGACAGCTTGTCGCTTCCGGGTAGGAATGTCTCGCTAATGAGCATCACGTCGACGCGGTAGTCCGTCAGGAACACGTGGAGCAGCCGCTTCTTCCCTGTAAGCGACTGCGCGTTCCAGTGGACGACCCTGAGCGGCTCATCCCGCCTCACCTACGCGGCCCCGGCATGGTACGCCCTGTGCTCGGAGACGAACAAACGGAGACTCCGAGCCCAAGAGAACCTCTCTTTGCGTACCATCGTCGACGCCCCCCGCTTCGTGAGGAATGCGACGATCCAGAGGGACCTCAGATGATAAACAGTGGACCAGTTTGTCCAGAGGCTGGCGAAGGGCATGTTCGCGCGTGCGGATACCTCACAAAATCCGCAAATCCGCGACATGGCGCCGTACCACGCGCGCCCGCCCGACCGCCGCCGCCTGCCACGCGACCTTGTTGCCTAGCCGGCGATCATCCAATGGAAGACCCCAAGTGAGAAGATCTCCACCGCCCGCGAGGGCCCCCCGATGACCTGTCCATAAGAGTGGACAGAGGCGCTTCCTCAGGAAGAGATCCGATGATCTGACCCCCCAGAATGGGTGCGTGAGAAGATTGCTTGATTGAGGCCAGCTCATTATAGATGCAACATTTGTCTTGATAACGCGTCTAGCGTGATGATGAAAACTGTGATCGTTTACGAAACAATTTAACTGTATTTATTTGTGCAACACTATCTCTTAAATACTGTGTTTTTCAACGATAATATTATGTTTCCAAATTTACTAAGTTGTTATCTATTCTAATCTTTTCCAAATTGATATATTAATGTCTTCGTTATAAAGTGTATACTCTGGCTTAGTTTAAAATATAATTTAACTTGCTTTATCTATCACTATGACAGTTAAATAATTGAACATTGAATGAACATTGATGAGTCTATGGAGGCTCTCACCATAGTTCCCATAATTGGAGACGGAACCTGTCTGTTCTGGTCTATCTCCTATCTATTGTATTACACACAGGTGATGGCCAGAGAGGTGCGTGAGCAAATCGTTTACCATGTGGTGGCTAAGTGGGAAGAGTTTGCCATTATGTCCCACGATTTTGAATTCTGGCGCGCTCGCACGTTTCGGACGTGTGCATGTGAATAAAGAAATTATAATATAAATTCTCTACTCAACTAATCCGTGACCTACTTTGTGTTTGTGTGTTTTGTGTTCGTTGCAACTATTGAAGTGTTATTGACTGTCATGCATCTAACATAATTTGTAGCAACTATATGTCAAGATGAGCGAAGGTAGCCCGTTCAACCGGAGCCACCTCACCAGCCGTTCACCACCCCCGACCTGCCCTTCTACATGTCAGAGCCAACACAACCCCCAGGACAATGAAAATACAATGGAAGTTGTGCGTACCAGTGAACTACAGAATTGGATGGCCACGATTGAAAAGTGCCTCAACGAAGTATGCTCTATATCCTCCGAAGGAAAACTTAACTCGGAACAAAAACTGAGAATAAATAATCTGTGCCGTAAAATAGGAAATGGGACATCTCAAATGGCTGTCCAATACCAATCGCTTAAACAAAAAGCCCTTCAAGCCCAAACCACAATTCAGACGCTGAAAGAAAATCAGGACCTATCAATAAAAATACAAGCACTTAATGAGGCCATTAAAGATAATAACAAAACAGCGACCTCCGGCTCCACTTCTTTTGCCGAGATTGTCAAGAAAAGTAGCAACAACTTTATGCGCCCCAGCACCCTTAGCTCTGTAGCTATTTACCCTCATGACCAGAACAAGACCAGTGACGAGACTAAAGATCTAGTTCAAAAAATTATTCGCCCTGAAGTTATGAAACTCCACGTCCGTGGTCTTCGCAAGACAAAAAACGGTGGGGTCATTATAAGCACTGACTATAAGGAAGACATAGAAAAACTTAAGCAGGCTTCTCAACTGTCTTCCTCAGGCCTGAAGGTGGATGAGCCCTCGAAGCGTAGACCGAGAATCACTGTTTTTGGAGTACCCACTTCCCTAACAGAGAGCGAAGCTTTTAAATGTCTCTTTGAACAAAATCTTGCCGAAAAAATGCCGAAATTGACGCTAGACTCATTTTTGACCTCAATAAAGCTGAGCCACAAATCTGGCAAAAAGGACACAGATGCCGTTAATTATATAATCGAAGTACCTGCCGAAATCCGCAAGGCTCTCATTACTCAGGACAGGGTTTTTATCAATTGGTCATCGTGTACTGTAAGAGATTTCACCCTAGTAACAAGATGTTACAAGTGTCAGCAGTATGGACACGCTGCTAAGACCTGCAAAGAGGCAAAACCAACTTGTGGACATTGCGGCGAACTAGGGCACCTGACGACCGACTGCACAAAAACATCTGAATTACCAAAATGCGCAACATGCCTACGCTACAAAAAGCAAAGTAGCCATAAAACAGGCGACGCTGACTGTCCGGCCAAGAAAAATGCTGAGTACAGATACATAAACTCAATTAATTATGGCGGCGCCTGAGAGCGCCTTACTTAATTTTTATAGCACTTTTATATATAGTGTTACATATGGATAAGCTAATTGATAACATAGATAACTTAAGTTTAAGTAGTTCTCAAACCTGTCAGGCTGATCAATGCTCTGCTCTTGTTACCCAGCCTCAATTGAAACTGAAAGTTCTACACCAAAACATTAGGAGTATTAACCATAATTTTGACAGTTTCTGTACACTTCTCGCTCAAACTAACATAGAATCCGATATCATTGTTTTGACTGAATGCTGGATGTCGTGCGTTAGCAAGTTACCGCCACTAGACGGATATGTATGCCACAGCACTGACAAGTATCACAATCAAAACGATGGTGTTGTCATATACCACAAGACACACCTCAAACCAATTGTACAGCAAGCAAATCTTACTGAAGCCACAGCCCTTACTGTCCAACTTGATAATTCCACATTGATTATAGGTATTTACCGGCCTGACTGTTTCAAAAATGCCGATAGCTTTATTTACTCGTTACAGAATCTACTAAAAACCTATCAGAATTTCAGCAATATCATTATAATTGGAGATATAAATATTAACATAATACCAAATAATAGTGATAGTAACTTTAACACATACATAGACATACTTACCATCGAAGGACTATTTCTGGCATATGATATTCCAACCCGAGATAAAAGCTGCTTAGATCATGTAGTTCTCAAGACAAAGCTCAAATCAACCAATCTTATAATTCAGTCAACTGTAACTGATCACTGTGCAACGCTTTTCTGTCTTGACTGGAACAAAGTGCATGCAACTCCTAATAAGTTCGTCAATCGATTAAACTATAATAAGTTTGTAGACGAATTTAAATCTTATGATCTCTCCTATTTATATCTAACAGAAGATCCTGATGAAGCCATGAGAATCTTGATAACACTTTTAAAATCAGCCGCAAAAAATAGCTCTTACAAACACAAAATCCCTAATAGCAAAATAACGAAAAAGCCTTGGATGACCACAGGACTTCTTCGCTGCGTTCGAAATCGTGATAATTTACATAAAAAGACAAAAAACCAGCCAGAAAATACTGTCTTGGCAATTACCTACAGGCGATACCGCAATTTCTGTAATTCTCTAATTAAGAAACTAAAACGAAAATACGACAGAGGCCTACTGGTTTCTGCGGGTTCTAACAATAAAAAAATCTGGACTGCAATCAAATCCATATCTCATCTTGAAAAATTCAAAAGTTCACCTATAGAACTTCTTACTTCAAATCCCTCTCAGACTAATGCTATAAATACAGCTAACATGTTCTTTAATAACGTCGGAAAAAATCTTTCGGAAGCGATTCCGCGCACCCCACCGCTAATGTTATCAAGAAACGTATCGAACCGCTCCCTACACTCTTTCACACTGTATGAGACCACTGAACAAGAAATAGAAACACAAATCCTCGCACTCAGACCAGATTGCGCTGTAGGATGTGATGGAATAAGTGCCAAAATGATAAAATCTGTTAAGGACTCCCTAGTTCCCATACTAGCTCACATCTTTAACATCTGTATGCAGAAAGGAATTTTCCCTTCCGATCTAAAGAAATCACTTATATGCCCAATACACAAGGCTGGGGATAAAAGTGTGGTCAACAACTACAGGCCTATCTCAATCCTACCTAGCTTATCGAAGTTATTAGAAAGAATAATAAATAATAGATTGGTAAAGTTCCTCGAGCAAAATAACTTATTATCAAATAAACAGTACGGCTTTCGAGCCGGTAAATCTGCTGAAGACGCACTTTTAACCTTTACGAATGCTATTGCTAAAGACCTTGACGACAAAAAAAAATGCATCACTATATTTCTTGACTTGGCGAAAGCGTTCGACACTGTATCTATCCCTCTACTCCTGAAAAAGCTTGAATTCCTAGGCATACGGGGAACTCAGCTGAGCCTATTTGAAAGTTACCTGTCAAATAGAACTCAACGAGTCAAAATAGATGAACATGTCAGTGATGAACTACCAGTCTATCACGGGGTCCCACAAGGTAGTATCTTAGGCCCCACACTATTTTTATGCTATATTAACGAACTATGCGACCTAAGCCTTGCACAATGTAAAATTGTCTCCTACGCAGACGACACCACTCTCACTTTCAGTGCTGACACCTGGGCTGATGCCTTCTCCCTAGCCCAAAATGGGTTCAATCTTGTTACGCACTGGCTTGCAGCTAACTATCTAACACTCAATTCCGATAAAACAACATACATGATGTTTTCTATTGTCAACCAGGCTTCATGCTCTGAGATTCGCCAAAACTCAACTATAATCTCCCACAAATGCTCCTACCCTCCAAACAGCACCTGCACTTGTCACAGTATTCTTAGTACTAACTCAACTAAATACCTTGGTATAACTATAGACTGCAACCTGACATTTAACGAGCAAGCACAGAATCTAGCCAAGCGTATAAGAAAACTAGCCTATGTCTTCAAGCAACTACGACACGTCGCAAGCGATAAACTAATTAACCAAGTATACAAGGCTCTAGTCCAATCACTGTTGACGTACGGAATTACATGCTGGGGTGGATCCCCAAAGACTCACATCTTAGCAGTGGAACAAGCTCAAAGACTTATACTAAAAATCTGTCTCTTCAAACCTTATAGGTTCCCAACCAGAGCTCTACATGAAATTTCAGACACTCTAACCGTCAGACAACTGTACATATTACATACAACACTAAAACAACATTCTTACACTCCTTACTCAACTGAAATCGGTATAAATCGACGAAATTATGCTGTCTGTTCTGCTGTAAGAAGCAGAACTTTCTTTTTGAACAGATTTCTCGTCTTTCAGGGTCCCAGGCTCTATAACATTATCAATAAAGATCATAGTATATTTGGTCTATGTAAATTTAAATGTAAGCAAATTATAACTAATTGGCTTTTAACACTAAACTACGAGCAAACTGAAAATATTTTATCTATAATAAAGTAAAATCCGCACATACATTTTAAATGGCTGAATACACACAAAACAAAAACAACACTCACACGCATTTTCACCGGCGACCCAGGGAGGGACACATTTCATAATATTATGCTCTCATACATGACATAATTTGTAACTTTTATTTAGACTCTAACGGTGTTAATGTGAGCAGCTAGTAATCATAACACAGGCATTTTTAATGCTTAGCTTGGTTGTTGGTCTGCTGTATGAAAATAATGTAGCCTATCTGTAATTTATGTTCTTGTTATATACACCTTTGAACTGTAAGATTTTATGAATAAATAAATTATTATTATAAAAAAAAAAAAAAAAAAAAAAAAAAAAAAAAAAAAAAAAAAAAAATAGTAACGGGGATAATTACGCCAGTGCTACTGAAGACTGCAATAACAAGTCACGCCCTTTTACTTATGGTAGTTTATGTGAGCTCGAAGCGGCAGGGCAACTATTTCCGTGGATTTTTGAAGTTTAACGCAACGATGATGAAGTTTAAATCTGTGGGACGAATGTGCTTTTCAGATGATCTGTCACGTGGTCATTTTGATGCATACGTACGTATGTAATGAATTAACGCGGCAATTTTTTATGTATAATTTTCAGGCGTGAAATAACGCCTCCGCGATACACAATTTATTCGATTCCTCGTCAACTTGTTATGTTGGTATCTTAAATTAATTTCAAAATCTATGGTCACTTCAACTTGCAGTTTCGTTTCGTTTTCGTTCTCCTCGTCTTAGCGGTTGGCAACATCGCGTAGTGGTACTGATCTGTGAGATCGATTTCGAAAAGTCATTACCGGTTCCTTTTTTCTAGTAAGCCGGCGAGCTAGCTTCGTATTTTATTACTTACTCCTTCCCTTCGACCGGCAGTCCAATTACATGTTCCTACATAACCTACGTAATACGTATAAATAATAAACTATGTGGCTGTAATCACAGCAACGGTAAGTACTTGACCCTTTCGCTCTTCAAAGCCGGGTTGTGAGTCGAGTGTTTAGCTAAAAGTAATGTTCATATTTCAGTTTTTGTTGAATACCAGCAGAATGCGCTAAGAAACACTTGTGCCACGTCCTACACGGATCTTTCGGTGTTCCGGAGTCGACATTGGTTACAGCAGACTGTAAGCAAGGCTATTTTCCTCCAAAAGGTCAGTTTCTCGACTTATTTTACAAAGGTTTTGAGTTTGTAGCTTATGTGCCACAGGTCTGTCTCACAATTATGTCTTCGTGCTAAACATATCGAGCAAAACCTCATTGGAACGTGCACTGTAAACTATTTAAGTTATTCTGCAAGGAGTTAATGGTGTTTTTATCAATTTAACCTCGGTTTGGACCCTTCATACCTTCCTTCATAGGCTATGAACCATGAGATCTCTTTATGCCTAGCAAATTGCTAGGTCATCTTCAAAATCTTCATGCTGAATTTTCTTTGCCGTTTTCCTAAATTAATACTCTCAACCTAGCAATGCAGAAGCATTGCCTGCGTACTGGTCGCTTGCACTTACTCCCGGACTATTACAGTTCATCCGTCGAGGTGTGAGCGAAGCCGCTCGCACCAGAACCTTGGCTTGACCACACCCGCGATCTAGATTTATCACAAATAGGAATAAGCACTACTACTAGCGTCATCGACCAAACAACAATCCGACTTTAAATTAATAAAGTTTTTACCTTTAGTTTAAATAAAGTGCACAGGTAACTTTGTAGTTTACTTTCTTTCTAGCTAAGGAAAAAAAGTAAATGTATTAAAAAAGTCTGAGCCGGACTTTCCTTGTTCGCTTCTCCCTGTAGTCGCCAAGAGAGAAGAAGTGAAGTGCCTACTATCCCACAGTCCCTATCAGAACAAGATCGAGACTCATTATCTCTTACCGTTCGACGTAAAAAACGTCGTGCCAGGTGCATCGGCGCTACTAGTAAGCAACAATTCAAAAACGCTTCTAAAAAGTATGTGCCAAAAAACCCAGCAATACACCGTGCTGCTGTGGCCAGATACCAGCAAACTCGCCCAGATTTGAATAAAGACGCTGTAGCTAGGTAACGTCAGACTCACCTTGATATAAATAGAGCAGCTGTAGCTAGGTACCAGCGATCTCACCCTGAGGTAAATAGGGCGTCATAAACTCGATATGAGCAAAATAATCCACGAGTAGAAAGGAAAGGATGTGCCTGGAAAACCAAGGCTCACTCCTGCTTAGCATATGATATCGATACAGAGTATGAAATTAACAGCACCGTGGCCTTAGGTTCCAAGAGCTACAAGTGCCGGTGGTGCAATGCTCTCAAGTGGAAGGAGAAAGCACTCGGCATGTTCTGTATGGCGGTAAGGTACAGCTCCCGCCTTTCTACATCGCATCGTCAGGAATCGCAGCAACACTGTTGGAGGGAGGCAAGACACCTCACGCTGCCTTCAAGCTGCCGCTAAATCTTATTCATGTCGACACTCCACTCTGAAACATTTCAAACCAGATTAATACGGCCCAAGTACTGCGCGATTGTAACCTTATAGTTTGGGATGAAAGCACACTGGCGCATAAAGGGAGTTTTGAATCACTAAAAAGATCTCGTAAAGTCATCAGAAGAAACGACAACATGATGGGTAGAGTCACCGTGATGTTAGCTGGAGACTTCCGTCAGACTTAATTTAATAGAAAAATACAAAATTGAAATAATAGAATGAAAACAGTTTGGCAACCAATAAACCCTGAAACTGGCAAAGATGTGCCAAGGGACAATGATTTCTGCCTAAAGATAGGTGATGATGTTGTTAAATCGAACGCTGAGGTTGCTCGAGCTTTCGAAACATTCTTCACCAATGTACCCTTACTCACGACAGAGCGTCTCAATTCATCTCCATATGAAGCAGAGACTTAAAATTTCGTCATATATATCCCTAGGACATTGTCAAAATGTTTAGATTACTTAATTAAAAAAATACTGAAGTCCTGTGGGGTATATCAGTCAAAGTCATTGGTTCAGATTACTGAATTATCTATTTACATTTATTGAATTATATTCAATAAAAGTGTTGACGAAGGAGCTTTCCCAAACCTCATGAAACACAGTAAACTGATACCTCTGATCAAGTCGGGAGACAAGGGTGATCCTTCAAATTTCAGACCAATATCTGTTCTTCCAGCACAAAGTAAAATATTTGAAAAGAAATATTCAATCAAATGCTCTCACTATTTAACCATACAAAACAACTCCACGCCAAATCAATATGGTTTCACTAGGGGTAAATCGACTACGGATGCTGATATTACCCTTATATCTCATAGTTTTTGCGATCCGTCGAAGGCATTTGATTGTGTTGATCATAATACGCTATTAATGAAATTAAATCATTACGGATATAAATAGTTGGATCTACTCAGATCATACTTAAGGAATTGAATTCAAAAGTCAGAAGTCGACGGCGTCAAATCTGATGGATCGGGTGTAAAAATTGGCGGTTCCATATTAGGCCCTTTCTTGTTCATGGTATTTTATTCACGATCTGTCTGTCTTTCATGGTGGAGAAATTACTGACATAATTTGTTTGCTGATGATACTTCAATGGTCTTCAAAATTGAAAGACAAAAAGAAGATTTTGATGATGCTAATAGTGTATTTTCTTTAACCTTGAATTGGTTCACAGTTAATAATTTATTCTTAAACGCTGGTAAAATTAAGTATATCAAATTCTCACTTCCAAATGTCAGGCAAGTTGAGACTAGTTTAGTATTAAACAGCAACCCGTTTGAATTAGTACGTATGATACAAAGTTTCTTGGAATATCCATTGATAGCAAATTGCAGTGGGGACCCCACATAGATAAATAAGCTAGTAAATTAAGTACTGCAGCTTACGCTGTTAGGAACATCAGACTAAATACGGATGTGGTTACATCTAGGCTAGTGTATTTTAGTTACGTTCATATATTCATGTTCTATGGTATCTTGTTATGGGGGAAAGCAGCGGATTTTCAAACTATTTTTATTTAACAGAAAAGAGTTATTCGAGTAATTTATAATTTAAAACGAACAGACTCTTTAAGAGAGCTTTTAAAGGAATTGACATACTAACTGTAGCTAGTCAATTTATTTTCGAAAATATAATGTATATACGTTTACAAATTTTTCCAAACATAGCGATAGCTATATTGTTTACCTAAGAAATAATCACAGACTAGTTGCGCCCCGGTTTAGACTCGCGAAGGTTGACAATTCTGTCAAGGATCAATGCAATCTCTACAACAATAAGATACCCCGTGAGATTTTGAAATTGTAAATATCTACAATAATAAAGAACTTTGACATTGAGTTTGACTCTGCCGGTAGTGCAGAGGGGAACCGGAGCTGACGAAGTTAATGCTTCAAGGCGTCAAATCTTTGGTCCTTAATAAAAAAAACTCCACCTTAAGAAAAACATGCGGGTGCACTTGAAGGGCGAATTTTGCCCTGGACAATTCTCCGATCTCCTCCTTAAAAGGAACTGGAGAATATCCGGAAAGTGAAGGCAAGATTACAATTCCACCAAATCAAGCTTCAGTTATGTCAACTGTCGACGACCTAATAGCCCGTATATATCCTGATGTCCACAACCTTCAGCAAACCCATGGAGTGGCTGAGCGAACGTGCGATTCTGACTCCTAAAAATGATAAGGCTTTCGTCATAAACGGCATTTTGTTGAAGTCATTCGAAGATGCAGAATCCCATTACAAGTCTGTAGATACTGTAATAGATACAGATAATTCTGTACAATATCCTGTGGAGTTCCTAAATGTGCTCAACCCACCTGATCTACCGTCAAAGTCAAAGTCAAAGTACTTTATTACTGTAGATATTTACATATACTTAGCAAATGTCATTTTTTGCCTCTTTTCTACATTGGACCACTGTGGGAGAAGCAGGGCGTAGAAACTGCCACAGATTGATTTTTAGATCTCTTTTAAAAATAGGTTGTGCTTAACTAATACAATTATGTTTTTTTTAATTTAATAAGCAGGCAATAATAAATAATTACAAAATTATTAACAGCGAGGTATGTGTTGAACTAGATTAACCCCATGCAGTCCTGTCATTTAAGTAATCTAGAACATTGTAATATCCCTTTTTCGACAAAGTCGCTTTAACGTGCTTTTTAAATTGCTCAAATGGCAATTTCAAAATCTCCAGAGGTATCTTATTATAGTAGAGAAAGCACTGACCCTTGAAAGAATTGCTAACCTTCGCGAGTCTAAATCGGGGCGCACACAGTCTGTGATTATTTCTTAGGTTAACATTGCAGCTATCGCTCAGTTTGGTAAATGTTGTAAGGTTCTTGCGTACATACATTGTATTTTCGAAAATAAATTGACTAGCTACAGTTAGTATGTCAATTTCTTTAAAAAGCTCTCTTAAGGAGTCTGTTCGTTTTAAATTATAAATTGCTCGAATAGCTCTTTTCTGTAAAATAAAAATAGTTTGAATATCCGCTGCTTTCCCCCACAACAAGATACCAAAGGACATGACACTATGAAAGTAACTAAAATATACTAGCCTAGATGTAGCCACATCCGTGCTTTGTCTGATGTTCCTAACAGCGTAAGCCGCAGAACTTAATTTACCAGCTATTTTATCGATGTGGGGTCTCCACTGCAATTTGCTATCAATGGTTATTCCAAGAAACTTCTCATCATTTACTAATTCTAACGTGCTGTTGTCTAACACTAAACTGGTCTCAACTTGCCTGACATTTGGAAGTGAGAATTTGATACACTTGGTTTTACCAGCGTTTAACAATAAATTATTAACTGTGAACCAATTCAAGGTTAAAGACAATACACCATTAACATCATCAAAATCTCCTTTTTGTCTTTCAATTTTGAAGACCATCGAAGTATCATCAGCAAACAACACTATGTCAGTAAATTTCTCCACCATGAAAGGCAGATCGTTAATATATACCAGGAATAAGAAAGGGCCTAATATGGAACCTTGTGGAACGCCAATTTTTACACCCGATCCATCAGATTTAACACCGTTCACTTCTGCCTTTTGCTTAGGTATGATCTTATTAGATCCAACGCTTTATTTTTAACTCCGTAATGATTTAATTTAATTATAAGCGTATTTTGATCAACACAATCAAACGCCTTCGACAGGTCGCTAAAAACTCCGATAGCATCCTGAGCGGCCTCCCATGCAGAATAAATATGAGATATAAGGGTAATACCTGCATCCGTAGTCGATTTACCCCTAGTGAAACCGTATTGTTTGGCGTGGAGTTGTTTTGTACGGTTGAAGTGTGAGCATTTGATTGAGTATAATCTTTTCAAATATTTTACTTAGTGTTGGAAGAACAGATATTGGTCTGAAATTTGAAGGATCACCCTTATCTCCCGACTTGAACAGAGGTATCAGTTTACTGTGTTTCATGAGGTCTGGGAAAGCCCCATCGTCAACACATTTATTGAATATATAAGCTAAGTGTGGGGCTATAACTAGAATTACCGAACCAATGACTTTGACTGATATACCCCACAGGTCTTCCGCATTTTTTAAGTTAAGTAATTTAAACGTTTTGACAATGTCCTGGGGATATACATGATGAAATTTTAAATATACATTACTGACGCTAGTGTTATTTTTTAATAAAGTCTCTGCTTCATATGGAGATGAATTTAGACGGTCTGTTGTGAGTAAGGGTACATTGGTGAAGAATGTTTCAAAAGCTCGAGCAACATCAGCGCTGGATTTACCAACATCATCACCTATCTTTAGGCAGAAATCATTGTCCCTTGGTATAACTTTGCCAGTTTCGCGGTTTATTATTTGCCAAACTGTTTTCATTCTATTATTTGAATTTTGAATTTTTCTATTAATGTGTAAAGTTTTTGCAGTTCTACAAACCAACTTGAAAGTTTTGGAATATTTTTTAACATAGTCATGAAATTTTCGATCAAAGTTTCGTCTCACACACTTATCCTAAAGTGAGTGCTCCAGTCATGCTATTGCGAAATTTCAATCCACCTAAGTTGTGTAATGGGACCAGGTTACACGTGAAAACCTCACATAAAAACGTGGTAGAGGCCATTGTATTTAGTGGCTGTGCTCGAGGTCAATCTGTGTATATACCGCGGATACCACTTATATCGGCGGAGTACCCATTTGAGTTTGAAAGACTACAGTTCCCTCTTAAGGTCTGTTTCACAATGACGATTAATAAGTCTCAGGGTTAGTCACTGAAAACAGCAAGAATCGATCTTAGGGGAGATTGCTTTTCGCACGGCCAGTTTTACGTGAGCTCACCTAGGAGCCTGGTCGTATTAACATCTTAGGGCAGAACCTCTAATACAGTATAAAAAGAGGTACTTTAAGTACATAAACCAAAAATGAAAAATTCTTAACAACTGTGAAAAGAAACCTAAAAATTTTGTACTCAGTTTTCAAAATTAAACCTTGGTTCGAAAAATATTGTCTACAATAAAACTAAAATAATGCGGGCGAAGCCGCGGGCAAAAGCTAGTAGTATATTTATAAAGAGCTTTAACATTCTCTGGCACCCATAATTGCAACAGCTCTGTTCAGGTGGTAGCTGATTCAATATTACATAACTTCAATAAAATTCCGCTTAACTAGGCTTTTCATTTCTTAGGCACTAGAAAGAGCATTCAACCGGCAAATGGATATTTCCCTACGAGTGAACATCAAGAGTCTACCTTCAAAGCCTCTTCAGAGCTTGGCTCTTCAAGAGTTGACTTCTTCTAGTAGACTAGAGTAGAGGTAGGTCCTTGGAACAAAGCCTAGACTACCTTTAACACTAGGATCACTCGATGTTAGGTCAATGACTTTATTAAATTGACTTGAAATTTCCACGTCACCTTTCTACATTTAGTTAATTAAATGCAATCAGTAATAATTCCGTCAACTGTCTGGTCTGAGTATCTCTCCCATACTTATAAGTATTAACTACAACTGTCTCTGTTCGTATTTTGAATTACAGATTTTCAGTAACACATGTATATAACCTTGAATAGGTATATAAATTATATATTTACACAACTTAATTACTATTTATTTTTTAACATGAGTAGTTAGTTCTTATATGTCTTCTATATTTGAAATGATTGAATTCATTATTCATAATTTCTTTATGGCACACAAATAATTGACAAAAACAAGAAGTACTTAAAATAGTGTACGATATTTATTTTATTTTACTTCAGCTGTAATTATTTTGATTGTGTTTTTGAAAAGTAAATAATCTATTATTAGAATATGCTGCATCGCTTCGTAAAGCCGAGGCTTTTGGGTCGAGATAGAAACGGCAAGAAAACTCAGACCAGCCCAATCACTCTTGCGAGTTTAGTTAGTGTTCAATTCTTTATCATGTTCATTAATATTATAGAATATTTTATTTTCAAGGACTCTAGTGATAGTTTGTTTAAAGTAATTTGAGTATTTGACCAACCGTCGTCATCGTCTGGGTGACAAGCAGCGCGACTGTGGCAACCACCACGGAATTTCAATATGGGCTTGGTAAAGGGTTATTATCAGGTACTAACAGAAAGCCCGTGGGGTCTTGTACGTCGTTTGATATATTCGTGTTGTAAACTTCGCATATTTTATAGAGATTTTAGGGTTATTGGGGCGCAGAGCATTGTTGGGGTATTACAATTTTGTGTTGTGTGTCTGTTTTCTGGTACTTTGACAAGGAAAAATACAACCACATTTTTTCCGGTATAAAATACATTGCTGCATTAGCGGAACTAAACGTCCGCAAAAACTATCCCACATTACAATACAAGGGTTCACTGATCCACGGAACAGAATTCACCCCTGCTCCCTTCGTATTAAAAGTCGTGTAGACTGCAAGGAACTGCTGGTAGTTCTCAAGAATTCTTTGTAAAGTGACCCATAACTTTGTCGTCGCCCCGTGCAGAATTTCAATAAAGACGGTACAAGAAATATTGTTGTTAGGGTGACCGTTGACCGGGTGATGCGGGTAAAAGAGTAATATCGGAACCAATACGATCGATTTATGAGGAACACGAAATTTCTTTAGTACTCGAATGTGTTATTAATGTGAATTAAGATATAAGGATTCGATTTGATTTAATGGAAGGTTCTGCTCTTTTGAATCTGTCGATTATGCTCAAGCTTAATTGAAAAATGGTCAAAATATTTCATGGCGCCATGACTTAGAATAGTTTTTGTAATTTTTTTGAGAACAATATCAAGAAGGGAATTTAATCAAGAAATATAAACTAGTGGGATGAATTATACGGATTCTAAAAATCCACCTCTACAAACAAGTCTCCTGAATATTCACGGGTGTTGTTTTGATGGTATTATCATAAATCGGACACTAAAACTCCCAGTTTTCCCGGTCTAATACGAGAACATCGGCATTTCGATAATGTTCGTGTTATCTGCCATATATCTCCCCTCCCCAGGCTGGAATTTATCAGGGGTGAGCATGCGAAAAAATACCGTAATAATGAGTACTGGAATCAAGGGACAACACCCCTGGAGACACTCTGCGTTGTTTTGGTTGCTATGACGTCAAACCTGATTTTTTAAAATTGATCCGGGGATCAGTCGAAAATGCGATCCTTGGTGATGTTTTGACCAAATACATTTTTAACTGGAAGCATGCCAGTTTTATGCTTGTGACTTTGCTTGTGACTGCGGAGCATTGCGTCATTGAGATTTGAGATCGTGATGAAGTGGCCCGGAATGAATATTGAATTTTACAAGGAAATTGGATTTCGTATATTTCATATTTAATATTTTTTCATATTCTTTATTGCACAGAAATCTTAATAGTAAGGTAACAAAACATTTTATGAGCAAAGGCGAGCTTATCTCTAAAGAGAGATTTCTACCAGCAAACCTAGGTAGGACAGGAAAAATTGTGCAACAGGAGAGTCCTAGTGCGCAATAAAACTGTACACATCTAATTGTTTACAACTAAAACATAATAATTTAATAAATTATATATACTAAATAAAATACAAAAGCAAAAAAATATAAATAAAAATATTTTTATTGCACATGAAAATTTACATTACACGCTTATAGAATTACGCATTTACATTAACATTGCAAGCGTATCTCTAATAAGAGATTTATTCCAAAAAACGATTGCATTCTCTATTTTTATTTATATAACTCTCTAATGTGAATTAGAACGAGTAGGATCTTATGATAGCACAAGTAGAATCGATTCTACCACGTTAAACTTGCGCTCACGCCCTTCTATTTTTCGCATTTAGATTTTGCGTTGATTGAGTTTGAAATTCTCACCCACCGTTTTCATAAAGCCCGTTACAAATGAAGGTTTGTGGGGATTATTGTACCCCTCTTTGTGTGAGAGGTGAACGAATGTCCGAACTATGTACTTATTTATTGATAGTTATTGAAATTGACTCAAAACTGAGCAAAATATCGTCTAAATTTACAATGATAGATATTAACTAGTTGTAATATCTCATCATCATCATCATCAATCAGCCCATATTCACCCACTGCTGGGTATAGGCCTCTTCTTTACCACGCCATCTACTCCGGTCCTGAGCTTCCCGCATCCACTGCCTAACCGCTATGGCGATGATGTCATCCGTCCACCTGGCTGGGGGTCTGCCGACTGGTCGTCGTGCGTTTCTGGGTAGCCACTCTGAAACCGCTTTGGTCCACCCTCCGCCTTCTGTCCTTGCCAAGTGTCCTGTAATATCTATATTTTATATATTTCAAAATCAATCAATTCTCCAAAATCATACTGCATAACTAAAAGCGTGTTTTGTTACTTTCATACATCCGAAATCAATGTAAAATCTGAGCTCTCAATCAACGGTGCTAATGTTATATAATAGTTTTTCATTTTTTTAATGGAAACTGCTTTCATCTTACATTTACTTGTGTTGAATGAAATCTGTTTATGCGAATGGCAGCTTTCAAACATTTGTATTGAGCATTTCGCCATTGGGGTGAATTTATCAATATCATCGTTTTGTAGGCTTCTCATTTCGTTCGCCTTCGTCAGTGATTCGGCAAATCTGTTCAACAAATTATCGCATTTAACCTCATAGTTGTACTGAATGTACTTATCGTATGTAAACAAAACACATTGTTTCATTGTATCTTTCTGCATAATTTACAAGAAAATTCAAGAATTCAATCCCAGACCGTCACTGCCATAATTCGTAATCTAACAGAGAATTTCTTTAATCTAAATCCCATTTCAAAAGTATCCCATCATCACTCATAGCTTGATCTACCGGCTGCATACAACCGTCTGCTCTTTCAACTCAGTAGCGTGGTTCCGAAAGCCTTTTTTGCTCCGTACGAAAAAGTTGATACATGTTTTCATTTTCGCGCAGTGACAAGGAGGGCGGACGTATGACGGGGAGCAAAATCCAATATGACAAATTCGGAACTACGTGATTGGAATGACTGTGGGGAGCGCATCTATTCTTCCAATAGCTTTGAAATTCCGAGAGGTTTGCGGATCCACCTGTATGCGAATGGACGGACAGGAGGATGCTTGCAATTTTTCCGGAGCGTATATTGATTTTTAATTCTATGTAAGGATGTTTTATGCTTTTCTGCATATTTCTGAAGCGAAATGTGTTTTACGCTTTTCATGTTCTATGCATTCTGTTTTATTCTGTGTTGGTATATTTGAACCAATAATACCACAAATGTAGTTTGCATGATATGACTAAATTTACTGAAGTCTCTTTATATGATTATCAATCAGGCATTATTTCTTTTAAGTCAGATCTACTGATATAGCTGATAAAGACATGAAAGTAACTAGTATAGATAAAGACTAGTAAATGTCACCCCACTGTTGATCAACATCGCAATAAGAGTGAAAAGTTTCCGCCAACACAAATATTTGTCGCCAACCTCGAGGCGACAACGTCAGAATAACCTCCGAATTACACCTAAAAGCCTAAAGCAATAGCCCAAGGGAGTGTATTCTGGATGTATTGCGAGTGAAAGATTTAGTGGCAATAAAGAGCGTACCAATACCGCCTCATTGTTCGTTCGATCGGATTAGAGCAAGAGAAGATTGCAGAGTCACCTGACTCGCCATTGTGTGGGTGCGAGCTGATAATGAACAGCTATGAGAATAGGAGTCAGTATTGACAGCGGCAAGGAAGGTATGGAAGGCAAGCTAGTGATTTAGGTGACGTCATTGTGTTGCAGAACAGTTTTCATGAAAGGGGTGAGCTGAAAAAATAACGAGTATGCTCAAACGTCCAACTATGGTAGGGATAAGCACCACCTTTTTATAAAAGCGCTGTCCTTGGTGACGAAAATTAAAATCAGATCAAATATTGTTTTTCAAATATTTGGTCGTATGTTTCATTGATCAATTCTCGTTCTTGTCACTATGTAAAAAGATTATTAAGAATTGATACCATAGCGCCAGACAAAGATACCCGAAAATGCAAGAGTATCCAAAAACAAATCTAATTACTGGGTTAAAATTGAGTTCTCCGGATGCTGAGCACGTGCGGAAATGTTTGACCGAACAGTTTCGCTGCGAAGTTCTAACACGTCGAAGTCCGACTTCTTGCTGATGAAGTTGAAGTTTCTTCTGAGTCGGTGTTGCAGCAGTGTTTTAAAGTTGGTGGTTGTTGAGCCACGGTTTTGATAGTTGCTGATTTTGATAAGTTTAACAATGGAATTTGGTTTAAAGCGTAGGTATTGCTGACTTTAGGTATCAACGATATAATATAAGGTAAGTTTATCTCACTACTAGAATTTTCTTACTATAATTTAATTTTCTCGCATCCGGGTAAAGGCTCATGCCCCTCGGTGGGGACTTTAATGGGCTACGTTTATTTATTTCATGTAGCAGTGTAGTCGTCATAAAATCCTCATAGTTTGAATTGATTCAAATCCAAAAAAATGCCATTTATAGGTAGTAGCTAACCATATGTTTAAGAAGGAATTGTCTTATCAATTTAGGTCACGAAGGCAAGGAAAATTAATATTAAGAGGCGCGGAATCTCATAACAAAACTTTCCGAATCCTTAGATAACAAAAATCCTTTCTCAGAATATTAACCTCAAAATGCTTTTAATGCCCAATTTTATCGCTTTTGTATTCAAACGAGAGTTTTTACTATTGCCTTCCCTTTTTCATTTCAACCTCGGCGGAGGAATGCTGATAATAAAATTTAAATAAGTACATTTACCGAATCGTCTCCGTGCTTTTCAGAGCACTTTTACATTATTAGCTTAGATTGTGGAATTTAAAAATTCTTAATAGAGTCTTAAAAGTATTAATATTAATTTATTTGGATAAATTTGTGATTTACTTTGGTTATTTACCAGTATTTACCAATATCTTTGTTTCCACCACTCTGTTCCAAGGCAACAGGCAGATATGTTTTATGTAGATGTTTCTCAAAGCTTTTTTGGAGTAAAGACAAAGACGCTTATAAGACTATTCATATTGACACTATTAAATCCGTGGAGAGAAATTTATTGAGAGAAAGATTTGTTATCATAACAACTCAGCTCTATCCAATTTATTTTCAAACATATTGTGTGGCGTCACAATTCTTGCTTGAATATCAATGAACATAATAGGTTTCAATTTTCACATGGTAGGAAAATCTACCGACGCTATGAATTCACGATGAAGTTTGTATGAGCTCTACTGAAGTTGTCATGAAGTCTTCGAGGATGTATTCATACATAACGTATGAGGACGACGACTTTTCTTTCATTTGTTTAGCATAGGTATTATTCGTTCAGTGCTCCTATCTGTAATGCCTGGGTTATAAATCTGGCATTAAAATGTTTATTTAGAAAAGGGGAATAATAAAAAGAGCGAATAAAAAAGGTAATGCAGCGAATGACCATGAAGCTAAGTTACCTACCTGAAATGAGCGATTAAATAACTGAATTGCTCGACGACATTGCTGAGTGGTTTAGCCAACGCTTATTGGCTAAATACAGACTGTCTAGGCGAAGTGATGGGTCAGGGTAGGTAAAGGTTGCTTTATTAATGCTTTGTGTTAGGTTGAACATGTAAGATCAACGCAATCCAACGCCCATTTGTATTTCATGTTACACGAATTAAGGTTTTCAAGTTGATGTTTTTCAGATTTGTCGTCGCTTAATTCAGTAATTTTGACAGACAAAATCAGTCTTTCTAGACGCGCAAAATCAGTATTTTTGACAATCAAAACCTGGATTTACGGTCGCACGTTGAAATAGCAACCTTTAGGAAAATGTGCTTTGGTGATGAAACTGATTTTCATTTAGTAATTGAGGGTGTAATATATTCGCACGTTTGTGTGTTGTATCATTAATACCATATCATAAACACGTTGCACATATGTATTATATCAATGACACTGAGATTTAGATCAACACACAAGCTCAATACAAAGCCAAGCTTTTTAGCACTTACAACACGCTACCCGTCTAATGAAATCACGCCGCTGTCACAATAAAGTCGCAGTAAATCCAACTCTTTGTGCACCCAAATCCAATACAGACCCTTCCATTGTCAAAAAAGACGCCGGCCTGGTCACGACATCACGAAGACTCCAAGTCATTCGGCAATTCTTTTCGAAGGCCTATGAGAGGCGCAAATTAAATTCAGTTGTGAAAAGGATTCCCACCGTGAGAGAAAGAGCCCCTTATGAATTATGCCTCCCGTTCAAGACTTAGAAGGGTGCAAGACAATAGTGTAATCGTCCAATTAAGTATTTGAATGCGTCTTTAGAATGTCTTCGTTAATCTTAGCGCTAGCTTTTGGAGAAATATGTTTTGTAGTAGAAATGTTGGTTATTTGTCAGGTACGCAGCGTTTGTTGTGGAACTTGTATTCAGTTTATGTCACGTCTAAACCCTTTGATGCAAGCAGTAATTGTGAGCAGACTCATAAAAGCATTTTGGAATATTGTGTGTTTCATGAATAAATTATAGAAACTTCAATACATTTCAGCTGTTACCACTATTCCTAATAACTATGTTATATTGTGACAATGTTAAATACCATTACTGAGATTATTTATTTATAACAAAACAATACGAGTATTTCTTGATAACTTACAAATGGTATTCTTTATCCAACACAAATCTGCCAACATAATCGACAACAGCATTGGGTGTTTATTTTACCTCCCGGTCAGTTCATTAATATTCTAAATCCATAACCGAAGATTTAGTCTCGGGCCCCTACCTCTGGTTTAATATTCCAATAGGCGAAAAGGCAAATCCTTGATGGCGACGCACATAATTTCAATGGCAGTCATATCCAGGCGGGTTGCAGGGAAGGCTTGCTCCCGTTGCGCTCAATTTTTTGATTTTTTATAACGCATTCTTATGCGTCAAGGATAAATGAAATAAAATTGGTCAACTGCGAGCCGGACTTGTAACCAAAGAGTACTATCCATCGTAAAGTAAAATGCAATAAAAACATGACTCTAGTATTGAAAGCCCCTTGAATAAAAAAGCGTGTAGTTTTTGAAGTGGCGCCAACAGAAATACACATTCTTTGATATTTTAGAACTCTTCACATAACATGGTTCATGACATGAGGTGGAGCCCGCTGACGGACAGACGGACGGAAGGACAGACAAGGGGGCTTAGTTATAGGGTCCCATTTGGCTCTCTTCGGGTCGGTAACCCTGACTGTCAAAGGATTATTTTGCGAAATGCGGTCAGAGTGGTCACACTAGATATCATTGATGACATATGACAGATTCTTCTTTTATTTGGTTTATTATATTTTATCTGAATTCTACCATACCATTGCATAAAGTTAAAAACTTCGATCCGTTAAAATGTCAAAGTTAATCATGCTGCTAGTGGGTTCAACGCTTGCTTCTCACACAGGAGATGAAGGTTCGAATCCTGACCATGTACCAATGAGATAATTAATTTATCTTAAGTAAACATTAACGGACATTCAGTGTGTTGGATGACACATTAAGCTGTAGGTACCGGCTTTTATCGCTACTTGATAGTAGTAGTCGTAAAACCCCTCCATCAACCCGCACTGAGCCAGCGTGGTGGAGTAAGGCGTAATCCTACTCATATCCGGGTAAATGCCTGTGCCCCTCACTGAGGACATTAAAAGGCTACGTATAGTTTTAATTTTTAATTTTATTGTTTGCTCTTCGTATACTTATTTATATCACAGATAAAATAATCTTATATCTAACAGCAACAATTAACAACAAATAGTATGCCTCATTTGTAAGTTACTAATGAATTGTGTAATTAACCAGTGGGATAAAGAGGTCCTTAACAATATTGAATAGTTTAATAATAATAATAAATAATAATACCTTGGACACTATTTACACACATTGATCTAGCCCCAAACTAGGATTCTCTGTATCTTGGGTACTAGACAACGATACACATACTTATATAGATAAATATTATACTTAGATAAATAAACAACCATGACTAGGGTACAAATATCCGTTCTCATCAAACAAATATTAGCCCCCACCGGGACTCGAACCCGGGACTCTTGGCTTCGTAGGCAGGGGCACTGCCGACTCGTCATCTGCTCTACCATATCTGCTGGCTGAGTTAGCCGCTAAGCTCATCATCAGTTGAGAAGAAGCCAATATTCTATAGCGCGGTATAATCGTAAATTTCATATTGGCTCTGTTTCGGACAGCCTACCCCAGCCTCGGAATACTCTGGTCCGCTCGTAATTTTCGATTTCACAAACGATTGAACAGGGGGCGGCACCTATTCAAGTCCTAGCTTTCAGCTTTGGCTATGAATGAAATTATGACGCAGAATTCATATATTTTTTGTGAAGTAATATGGGTTTGAACACCCATTGTTTTATATGGCGTTAAATAGGTTCCTGTTAGACGGCAAAACCTGCGCAAAACATTACTTTAGAAGGTAATGCAATATAATATTACATTTCGCTCAATGTAATATCTCATTACGCCATCACTTTAAACATCACATAGAGATGAGCTATGTAATGTATTTAAATATTAATTAACCTTTCTCATCCTGACATGGTTTGCTGGAAGAGATCTCTTGATAGATAACCTCGCCTTTGTACACAATTTTAATGTATATCTTGTTATTTTATTTATTTGTGTGCAATAAAGAAATTATGATTTACGAATTATTAATGTATTTCCTACAGCCCGTATTATAGAAAGGCTAGAGAATAGCATAATATAGCAAAGCTGTTACACTCTAGCATTCCATTACCTTTTATTGCCTTACAATCATCACCAGGTGCTAAGGTAATAATGTAAATATGTAAAGTAATGCACTGCCGCCTGTTTGAATTTATTTAGCTCGCTTGGTTAACAGGTATCTAGAGTGTGATGATGATGCCTGATATTAATATTACATTACACGGTCGTGTTATATCACACGTAATGTATCAATCGCAATACTGACACACATACATATGTTTAGTTCCTGTGGTAATGGAAAGAAAGAAAGAAACATTTATTATAAAGACACTGAAACACACTACAATTACAACAAAGAAACAAAACACAGAGATGAAAAATAACAATGACACATATAATAAAATGAAATGACAGTCGTAGTGTGCCACTGTCATTATAAATGGCGTCTGACTCAGCATTATGTTGAAAGCCAGGCCTTCGCCTTGGCGCCTTAGTGCCATTTTCACAGGCCACCACCCAGCAGGAATATGTGCAAACAGCTTGTAATAAAAGTATAATGGCAAATACAGAAGATTTAGAGGATTCCGTCACAGACTGGAACAACTATAATAATAATACCTTGGACACCATTTATACACATTGATCTAGCTAGCCCCAAACTAGGATTCCATGTATCTTTGGTACTAGGCAACATCAACTAGGAAATATTATACTTAGATAGATAAACAACCATGACTAGGGTACAAACATCCGTCCTCATCAAACAAACATTTGCCCCCAGTGACGCCTTGGTTTGTAGGCAGCGTCACTGCCGACTCGGCCATTCGGGTCGTCTAACTGCAATATAACTCTAATTCTGCCTGTACCTACTGTCATCGTAAGATAAGATGCATCTTGTTAGTCAAATTTATATAAGGGGTGAAGTGGTTTATCCCACCAAACTAAGTTGTATTTGCATATTTTATTGCTGGTCCATGATTACAAGATTTAGGTACATTTGTCCGACGACCCCTAAGTATTTACCATGTTCTTATTTTCTTATTCCGGACAAAATTTGTGCAAGGATTTGAATGCAAAATTCTTTATTTATCTAATGTGAAAGTGAAATTTACAGCTTTGTATCTCGGGCGGATTTTGTAAGGATCTAAGATTTTGCTATTAGTTTTTTATTTCATTTTAAAGATTTGATAACACGATTCTGCTATTAGTCAATTACGTAACAGACATATTCTAGCCAAGTAGCTTTGGAGATTTTACAAATATTTCTTCTTTCCAACATGATTCACTAAATTACACCTGTTAACTCATAATCCCCGAACAGCACGCTACCAATTACGCGAAGCATCATTGTTTACCGATTCCCCTTAATCTTTATCATGCATAAATCTTTATAATATGCAAATTTTATTTCATTAAAGGCGGTCTGCAATATCCTTCGGCTAAATAACGAGAGGTTCGTCCCCGGATTAACTAATGGTCGTTTATCTTACAGAGATCCCCTAAATACTCGAGGGTCTTATAGCGCGGCGCCTCTCATGTTATACTGTAGAGAAGACGTATTTGAACTTCTACATGATTATTTATTTTTAGCGATGAAATATGGTTGAACAGAATAAGTGTCGTTTTTCAGACCGGTTTCTGCTAATGAAATTGTTGTACAGAAACCGATTGGGACCTTATGTATTGGCAAAAACAAAACGTTCACAAGAAAACAGGACAATCTTACACAAATCGATCTAGGCCCGAAGTAAGCTCAACAAGGCTTGTGTTATGGGTACTAGACGACGATATTTTTAATAAAGATAAAAACTTTTGTAAACACATAGAAAACATCCAAGACTTAGGACCAAATATTCATGCGCATCACACATATATTTGCCCTTACCGGGATTCGAATCCATGACCATCAGCTTCGTAGGCAGGAACACTACCCACTAGGCTAAACCGGTCGTCGTAATAAAATTATTCAAGGTTTGTGTTGTAATCAACACATTCATATGCAGTTTTGGCTGAATGATTTTGAAACGCATCTCCAGTCATCTGTGAAATATATTCACCTTCCCGAAACGTCAATCGTCCTGATTGCCGTCGTTCATCAACAACATTGAACAATACTGAAATGACAATGATGTATCTACGTACGAGTTAACACAAATTCACACACTGCAGTTGATAGTTGGTGCTTGCACGATTTAATAAACAGAGGTAGATAATACAGAATGTAATTAGGAAGATGAGATTTAAGTTAGTCAATAGTCAATAGTCAATAGTCAATAGTCAAAGTACTTTATTACTGTAGATATTTACATATACTTAGCAAACGTCATTTTTTGCCTCTTCTCTACATTGGACCACTGTGGGAGAAGAAGGGCGTAGAAACTCCCACAGATTGATTTTTAGATCTCTTTTAAAAATAGGTTGTGCTTAACTAATACAAATATGAAAAATTTAATTGTTATGGTTAATAAGCAGGAATAAATAATTACAAAATTATTAACAGCAAGGTCTGTGTTGAGCCAGATTAACCCCATACAGTCCTGTCATTTAAGTAATCTTGAACATTGTAATATCCCTTTTTCGACAAAGTTGCTTTAACATGCTTTTTAAATTGCTCAAGTGGCAATTTCAAAATCTCCAGAGGTATCTTATTGTAGTAGAGAATGCACTGACCCTTGAAAGAATTGCTAACCTTCGCGAGTCTAAAACGGGGCGCACATAGTCTGTGATTATTTCAATAGTAACAAACAGTGCTTCAATTCAACTTAATATTTCTGTTATTTATTTGAAATGAAACCCTCCATTTCAAGTGCTATCTCATTTTCATAAGTTACCAGGATATTTTTAGGAAAAGTGATTTATGATACGTTCCGTTACATCCTTCCAAAAATTTTGCGTTTTTATTGATCGTCATTCTTCCTCTACGCCGTATAAATGACATATGCACCAATTACGTAAGACTACACCCAGTTCCTCCTCAGAAGCCAGCAGTTCCCAATCGGTTGAATTTCGTTGTCGTGCACAAGATTACCAAAAATAAAAACCGCATTCCTGAAGGTCCAAAGCAAGATTGAGAAGTCATACATTAAAAATAAAACGTTTGATAAAGACGAACAATTGGCCGTTAGGGAAAGAGTCGATCATTTGTACTATCAAGTTCAAGTAGCAGCTGACTTGATGAAAGACGCTGAACGGCGTAGCTCTGTTACAGGACAGACACGGTGTTCTTCCCACACATGTCCTAACAAAATTAAACTACCGGCTCTTACTCTGCCACAATTTGATGGCCGCATTACCGAGTGGAACTCATTTTATGATATTTACAGGTCATTGATCGATGACAATAGTGCCTTGTCGTACATTGAGAAGTTTTGGTATTTAGCGCTGTCCCTTAAAGGGGAACCCTTTAACCTTATCAAATCTATCCCAATCACGGAAGACAACTATCAAATTGCATTGCAAACTCTTATCAATAGGTACGAAAATAAGCGGGTGATATCCAAAAAAGCATGTCGATAACATTATTGACCTGAAACCCATGTCCGAAAAAACAAATGAGCAGGAGTTGCGTCATTTGCTAAACGTCTGTAATGAAAATCTTACCGCGTTAGAAACAATGAAGTTTCCAGTTTCCGAGTGGAGTTTGTTGTTGCTAAATATTCTTTTACGCAAATTAAACAAAGATTTTCGTACACGTTTTGAGTTATCCTTGAGGTCCCCGATTGAGATCCCACAAGTAATTGTACGGCTCACCTTTAGCGGATGACCTACTCGCTGGGGCGTCCAAACTTTTTTAGCATCATGTTGGGGTCATTTGATCATCTTCCTGAAAGTTTCAGGGTGCGGAATTCCATAGTTTTTAATATATATGATTTTTTGAATATCTGAAAATACTTTGTAAAATGATGTAACGCAACGCAAATAATATGTTTAAATCTTGTCTGTGGTCAAAATACGTTACCTACATTTCGTTGTACGCATATTTGAAAAGATGAGAATACTATAAAAAAGGAGGAAATGTGTTTTTATAATAATACCTATTTCAATAAAAACGTTCATTTAACTTGCAATTTTTGTTTGTTTATTTATTTTACGTCAATCAAAGTTAATTTAGTATTTCTTTCGTAAAATATCACTTTTGATAATAAAAAAGTTGTCATTTTTGTTTAAAACGGAACGCATTTTGTTGGGGCGTTTTGCCGCGTTTTTGGTTGGGCGGCAAAGTAGTAGTCCCTTTTCTAGTAGTTTCGCGAATGTTCTATTTTCTTGTTCTCTCGATATTTACAAGCAAAAACAACTGGCTAGAGTAGGTTATTGTGGCTACTTTTCAATCGGGTTATAGGTTATGTTAGAACGTTGATGAAGCTAAACCTGAGCGGAGCGTATGCAAACAAAAACTATTGGCTAGAGTAGGTTATTGTGGCTACTTTTCAATCGGGTTATAGGTTATGTTAGAACGTTGAAGAAGCTAAACCGGAGCGGAGCGTATGCAAACAAAAACGATTGGCTAGAGTAGGTTATTGTGGCTACTTTTCAATCGGGTTATAGGTTATGTTAGAACGTTGAAGAAGCTAAACCGGAGCGTATGCAAACAAAAACTATTGGCTAGAGTAGGTTATTGTGGCTACTTTTCAATCGGGTTATAGGTTATGTTAGAACGTTGAAGAAGCTAAACCGGAGCGGAGCGTATGCAAACAAAAACGATTGGCTAGAGAAGGTTATTGTGGCTACTTTTCAATCGGGTTATAGGTTATGTTAGAACGTTGAAGAAGCTAAACCGGAGCGGAGCGTATGCAAACAAAAACGATTGGCTAGAGTAGGTTATTGTGGCTACTTTTCATGTAAATTTTGATGATAGCATTATGGAGCATTTGTGGAGGAGAAAGGTGTCGAGGCAGAAAAATGACCCGAAAGCAACTAGGCATTTCCGCGCGGGGGGGGAGTAGTAGGGGGGGGGGGCATCTACCCCCTTCCCCCTCCCCCCACTTAAAGATCAAGGTCAGTCTAAATTTTGTTTTAATTTAACAACATAACCTCAAAACTTTAAATAATCATATCTCAGAAACTAGGCATTTCCGCGGGGGGGGGAGTAGTAGGGGGGGGGGCATCTACCCCCCTCCCCCAACCCTCCCTCCCCCCCTCAGGGTCAACAAAAGTAGTTCATCCGCTAAAGTCCTTCCAATTGTACTTCTGGAGTTTCTCGACAAAGAGTTAGCAACGTTCGAAGTGATGTCAGCATCAAGCACTCGTGCCCCTGCACAGCTTATCGACGCGCCGTCGTCGTCTGCGAGTGTAGGTACTCACGAGTTGACATGGCGAAAGATAGGTCGCGCGAATTCGGTTGCAACCTCGTCTTCGCATAAACCGGTCACTCTTGCAAGAAGTATGAGTGTACACAACCCAGTTCAAAGGTGTTTTGAGGTGTTTTTACTGCCAAAGTGGTCACCTCTTAAGTAAATGCGACAAATTTACTTCACTGTCAATGAGTAACCGTAATAAGTTTTTGCAAAATAATAACATTTGTGTTAATTGCCTTTGCAGTGGGCACTCAGTAAAAGATTGTCAGTCAAAGTATACGTGTAGAACATGTTCAAAACGTCATCACACATCATTACATGAGAATGTTCAACATGTTACTCTGACAAACTTTTCCCAGTTGGAGTCTTCAACTATCAATGCGTCCCCAACACCTAAGTCCGGTACGGGGCATCAAGTTTAAATCAGTCAGACCGTAACGCCACCAATCTGTGGTACGGAGAATATTGTTCAGATCGAACCGGCCGTAGCGCTAATCTCCGGTACGGAGAAAAAAGTTCAGTTCTCTTAGAGCGGCCCGAGTGCCCGAGTTCCCTACAGGGAAAGTTGTTCGACCTTCTTTGTATAACGACTCTGCTAGTAAGGAGAATTGTACGGTTCTACTTACGACGGCGCTGGTGATGGTACGTCCCACGCAGGCAGGTCCTTATGAGCCGCAGATCGCGCGCGCTCTTGTTGATCAAGGTTCGCAGGTTACGCTGATCTCTGAGACGTGTGTCCAACGTCTTGGCCTACCACCAAAACATGCCATGAAAACAAAACCTAACATGACTATTACGGGAGAAGAGGATAAAACCGAGAAAACTCGCGGCTTAGTTTTATGTGAGGTGACCCCCCACAACAAGTCGGAACCTAAACTGTTCATTGAAGCTATAATTTTACCAAAAATTACTAGTTACATCCCACATGTTCCAACTTCATTTGATCAAATTTCTCATTTGCAAAACATTCCCTTAGCCAACCCAGACTTACGATCTGAGCGTCCAATTGACATCTTACTTGGTTCGGACTATACAGATGCTATCTTGTTACATAATAACATAATAGGCCCGCAAGGTACTCCTGTAGCTATAAATAGTATCTTTGGATATTTACTAAATGGTAAGTTTTTGGGTTGTGCCAAAGTGAATGTGTGCTCTAACTTAAGTACATATCAACTTGATATCGATGTTCAAAAGTTCTGGGAATTGGAGTCAGTACCTGACACCAGGCCTCTCACTCAAGAAGAAAAAAAGTACACACAAACGCGGCGACAATGGCCAATACATTGTTGCACTACCGTTCAAACTACTTTGGGACATTCCCGAGACATCGCTCTCGCGCGTTTAATTAAACTGGAGAATCGATTGTCCAGTAACTCTGATCTACGTTCAAATTATAATAAATTTCTCCAAGAGTACATAGACTTGGGGCATATGGAGTTAGTGACAGATTCTGATGACTGTCATACCGACGTTCCGTAATACATTCCTCATCATGCGGTCATTAATAAATGTCGTAAGACTAAATCTGATTTCAATGATGTACAATTTTCCGATCCCGAGATAAATCAAACACTAAAAAATCTGATCTGTCTAGTTCAAAACAATGAGTTCGCCGATGATATATCGCGACTCAAATCAAATAAAAACTGTTCACCGCGATTACAAAAGCTCAAGCCTTTCAATGACGATTCTGGGCTTGTCAGGGTCGGCGGCCGCATACAGCGTGCCAATATTGCTTATGATGCTAAGCATCAGATCATTTTACCAAAAAGACTCACGGTTTTAATAATTGATCATTTTCATATTGTGAATTTACACGTTGGCCCACAACAGTTACAATTTTTGCTCTCCCAGTCATACTGGATTTTTACCGCTCGCGATGCAGTTCGCATGCGCACGCGGCGATGCGTCCGATGCTTCCGCGCGCGACCTGCAGCGATGCAACCGCCTATGGCACCGCTGCCGGCCGCTCGTGTGAGAACGATGCGTCCATTTCTTCATGTAGGAATCGAATTTGCTGGTTACTTCAATTTGAAGACAAATCACTCGCGAAGTGCGCGATACTATAAGGCATACATTTTTGTCTTCATCTGTATGTCAACAAAGGCCGTTCATTTGGAGTTAGCTCCCAGTTTATCAACGGAAGACTTTACAAACGCGTTCAGACGTTTTACCTCGAGACGTGGTAAATGTTCAGATGTTTATACAGATTGTGGCAGGAACTTTTTAGGTTGTGATAACTACCTAAAGGAACTTTTTTCATTCTTACAAAATGAATCAAGTGAACTTCAGCGGAGTTTAGCCGATCTGGGAATAACTTGGCATTTTCAACCGGCTTATGCAAGTCATTTTGGTGGGCTTTGGGAAGCCGCAGTAAAGAGTGTGAAAACTCATCTCTACAGAGTTCTAGGTACACAGAAGTTAACATATGTCAAATTGAAGCGATTCTCAACTCGAGACCGCTTTGTTCTCAGAGTGGCGATCCAGCTGATCCGCTACCTCTCACACCCACATTTTCTTATTGGGCAACCATTAACCTCATTACCTGAGTACGATTACTCATCAGATCAAACTAGCCGTCTAGTCACTAGACTCTAGTGCGATGGCAAGTCATACAACAATCAGATCAGCATTTCTGGAAGCGCTGGAGTGTGGAGTACCTCCACCAGCTCCAACAGAGAGGAAAATGGTTCCGTGATAGCAGTAGCTACACACCCCTATCCGAGGGTTCAGTAGTTATAATTTTAGATACTAATTTACCGCCTTTACAATGGCGCTTGGCTCGCGTTCACAAGATGCATCCAGGCGTTGATGGCGTTGTTAGAGTTGTTACATTACAGATAGAGAATTATTATTCAGCGAGATCTGTAGTAAAGATCTGCCCTTTGCCTATCGAATGTGAAGTGACATTATTTATAGCAACTACTTTAGTTCTTAGTTCTTACTCAGTACAGTTCATTAAAATAACTTAGTTATTTTAGGTCGGCGGCATGTTTAGTAGTTATGTTATTCATTGTAATGCACGCACAAAATACATAATTTCAACTCGCCACCCCAAAGTACGATATTTCACACTAGCAACACAGCTGTCTTCTGACAGCTATCTCTCGAACTTAACCTAGCGACGTGCATGCATCCGCGACCCGTTCCGCATTGTGCCACAGAGTGCCACTGCCAAGCCACACGGGAAAACACTTCAAGCCCACGAACCAGTCCAGTTCCTGTGAAGAAAGGGGATCCCCAAAACGAGACACAGGAGCAAATCAAGTGAGTGCTGATTTATCGTAATATTTCCTAAACCATGTAAAAACCACTTTATCTAAAGTATTCACAAAATAAATGACCCGGTGACAGCGTCCGTGTCACTGACGTAATAAGGTTGAATTTAGTTTTTGCCACTGGACCTTTTATTTTGTGAAGACTATAAAAAGGGATATTACCAATATTCAAGATACATAGTGCATAGGGTGATTATAGCTTAACTCAGAACTCGCTGTTAATAGTTTTGTAATTATTTATTCCTTCTTATTATTTACCATATGTAATATTTGTACTTGAAAATAAATCTAAAAATCCATCTGTGGAAGTTTATTCCCCCATCTGCTCCCACAGTGGTCCAATGTAGAGAAGTTGCAAAAACTACTTTGATGAGCTAAACGTCGAATTATGACATGCACAATAAAGGGGCATTTCGACGCATTTCATATTCATCAATCGACGAATTTAAATAATATAAACGCAAGCCTGATTTCGTATACAAATTCGTTAAAAACCGTTTTTCAGTTACTTTTAATTTTGCAATAGCAGTCGATGTAATTGCAGTCTGTGTCACTGTTTTGTATATTTGTTTTTAGATGTACATTTTCCACGAGATGTTAATAACATTGTGTTATTGCTTTCAGCATTCATCCAACGTAACAGCAATGCAATGCTGACACTGCTGCTAAGTGCTGTTTCAGATGACGCTTAAAAACAAAAAAAAAAAACTCTCAAATATAAAAAGACCACTATTATCTCAAACGCGGCATTACAATCACCCTTTTCGCTTTCATACAAAGAGGTTGCATATTCTAACATAACACCTTCGCTTCTTTGGTGAGAAAAGTTGCTCTTTTTGAAATGAGAACGCAACTGTTTATGTTTTCACCCAGTGATTAAAGTGAAGTGTCAGAAACAAAACGCCAACATGGCGGCGACGCGTCAATGGCAGGTGAAGTAATTTACGCGTGCTTTGCCGTTTTTGTGTCGGTTTCGATTGTGGTTTCAACATTCAAGCCGAAACAATAATTTAGGATCCATCTCTACTTTAACATTTTATAGTTCTTCCTTGGAGCATAACCTAACAAAATAAGTAGGCCCTAATATTTACGCAATGAATTGATGATTTAGCTCTCAATAGCCAAGACAATGCCTACCGCATTTAAAATTTACAAGCAAACAATTTGTCAGTATTAAAAATTCCAATGTTCACCCCATAGGAATTTTAAAAACTGACAATTAATACCTTTGTTTAAACCTTACAACATCTATAGAAATATAGATTATATTAGATAATATAACACAGCGTCACGCTTTTTCCCATACGGGGTGGCAGAGGCACAATTGTACCCACTTGTAGCCAGTTACCCAATACTTCAGTTTGCGTGACAGGGGGAGGTCTTTGGTCTCTGCCTACCCCTCTTCCGGGAAATAGGCGTGAGCATATGTATGTATGTATGTGACAGGGGGCTAGCCCAGCTATGGAGTAATGAAGGTTTTAATTTAAGGAGCGTTGGTATATTGTAGTTAGGCTAAATAACTCATCTCATATGTACTTGGTCAGCACACGGATTCGAACCTGCACCTCCTGCGTATGAAGCAAGCTTGAAGTACTAGACCATGGAGCAATAGCGAAGATGAGAATATAGATAATATATGTATTACTCAACTTAGATTGTATTTAAAACTTACCTTTTTTAATTTGGCAGCCCACGGAATTGACTTTTGCCAAATGTTTTAATACCTACTTAAATGTTTAATAACTTTAGTCCAAAAATTATTGATACGGTAATATTTCCCCATTGTATTGTATCTTCTCTAGTTTAAAAAAAACTAGAGAACGATGGTGGATTCATTTTACATCTAATACAAATTGAAACATGATTGACAACCCTTTAACATAAGTCGTTTATAAAAGGCGTCGCGTCCTTATCTACGAAAAGCAGACGCTTAAAAAGAAACAAAAAGGTGCCAGCACTATCTTTAAGAGGGTGAACGTTGAAAACTGGCTTCCGAGTAAATCCTAAGAGATTACTGGCTGAGTGATTGCACACCCCAAACTCTTGTGGCATAATGTCTAGAAAAGTATGCAAAAGCCTGATGCATAGGTGCTTTACCTTCTAAAAAGTACGTTTTTGAACGCACCCTTTGACTTGCAACTCAAAATTGAACTTTGCGGTTCAGTTAAGAGGAATTGTTTTTATTTGTCGAATCTAATATGATAACTACTATTAATATAGAACTTTGTGAATTACACTCTCGAGGCGGTGCTGGCGATGGATAAAGTTTTCTTATTACTTCTTATTTATTATGGTCCCCGCTGTTTTTTGGCGTGTTGTCACTTTGGTTATTTTTTATGTAAGTAAAAGTGCAGAAAGAGACAAAGGGAGCACTTCTTGAAATTTCGCATCCTCATTTTGTCAGAAATTTAACACTTGTTTTTGCTTGGCAGCCTTCGCCGTTGATCAATATATTTTGACGTATACTAAATCTGTCATATTTTCGCACGACTGCGTTTTGGCGCGAACGACACGAGCTATCGGAGCGGCGACCACTTCCGGCTGTCGCGTTTCCGTTTCCGGCGCGCAGGCGGCTGCGATCTACACCATTGTTTGTTTAATTTGTGAGGTTTTCTTGTTTAATTGAACCATTATTGAATTGAAGTAAATTGCTTTTGTTTCCATGTCGGTAGATTTACGTACGGTTTACTTTTGAGAGCTCAAAAC
This sequence comes from Argyresthia goedartella, assembly GCA_949825045.1. Taxonomy (NCBI): domain Eukaryota; kingdom Metazoa; phylum Arthropoda; class Insecta; order Lepidoptera; family Argyresthiidae; genus Argyresthia; species Argyresthia goedartella. The sequence goes on from OX463823.1 coordinate 17,814,523, forward strand.
TCATACATTTTTAATAGCTGCAATGAAAATTATTAATATGGGGAAATGTCAAAAGCCAAAAACAACAAATAGAATAAGATTCCATGTATAACTGTAAATACATCAAAGAAAATGGCCATGTAAAGCCGTAGAGTTGATATCAAACAAACTTAGTATGTCAAATAGGGCAAAAGATGATGAAGCCATGTTTCGTTTTCATTGACTAAACCCCGATTTAACAAAAATACCTCAATACAAATCCCTTCGAGGGTTCGATCAAATTAAATCACTTTCCATCAAAAGGATCTATAAAAGGATAGTCTTACAATAACCTCAGCTTTATAACATCATTATAAAAGTACAAAGATTTGAGAATCACCCTCGGATATAAGCTTTTCCGAGGACATTGTGGAAAACCTTCGGTCAGCGTTTGGTGTTTTGTGGTATTTTCCCGGGCAGATGAAAATGTAATCTGGGTTAAGAAAAAATCGCTTTCGGTCGCGACATGGCCGCCGCGCGTAATAGCGATGGACATAAAAAATGCACATATTCCGTTTTAGGGTGTGTCGTCTGTGTCGGAGCGGGTGCGGATTCTCTGCATGCTTCTGAACATCGTGCTGTTCATGCATAAATGGAAATATCTCTAAGAAATAGATGTGCATAAGAAATAGATCCTCTAATCATCTCTACACTACTTCATGATTCGAAGTTTTCGGTTACACACGAATTTACTTAAGAACAGTGCAATCGAATACAAGCTTAGTTATCTTTGGGAAGCTGAAGAAACAGAAACTTTATTTAATGAAATCAGTTAATAGCTAATTTTAAAATGGGGAATAATAAAACTAGCGAGTGTAAAACTAATTGAGCGAATGATCAGTGCCATGAGCAGTGGAAATACTTGAAATGAGCGAATAAAGCACTGAATTGTGTTTTTTTTTCTGAATTATACGAAAAATAAGGAATGGTTTAGACGACGCATAATAGAAAATTTTCGCTATTGGGTGGATTACTAAAGACTGGATGAAGTGGTGGGTGAGGCGAATGATAAAGAGGGTGAGCAAATCTTCATGTTATGTTGAGCGTGTAAGAACACCAAAATTCACAGCTCGTTTTGGTTTTATGTTACTCGAATTAAGGTTTTTAAGTAGCTGTTTTTCAGATTTCTAGTCACTCTCAGTTTTTCGCACAATTCAGTATTGTCAACACCAGTATTTCTAGTCACGGTCAGTTTTGCATTTTCAATCAAAAACTGGATAGTCATAAGTTTAAATACTACCCTCTTAAAACTGCAAAGACAATTTAATCTATCGCTTCCCGTATCAATGAACCCTGACCCAGGGCCCACAGTATTAAGGGTAAATCACGCTTTTTGTTGCGAGCCCAGAATAATTTCATCCCTTTGTAGTATTTGTATTAAAATGACACCAAAATTGTTGTGAGTTATTTTTTTGTAAAGTGTTCTGATGTTTTCAATATGTTTCACGTACAGCTGAATAAAGAGAAATCATACTTATAAACAACGTGTTAACATGAAAAAGCAATTACATGTTCAATATTTTTTTCACTGCTGTACCGTGTAATTACTACCAGATGACGTCGGTCATTAGGGTGCCAGGGTGTGGAGGTTGTGGGGGGCGGTGGTGTGGAAAAATATTCATTGTTCGCCGACTGATCCCGATCATCGCTGGGGCGGGCAGGATTATATGCGGCCTGTTAGGGCCTGGAAGTTGTTGCTTCTGTGGAAACATACCTGAAAAGTGTGGGCCATCCACCCATCTATCCAAAAAATCATTAAAAACTTAAACACAAACATATAAATAAGCACATTTTTGGTTGCTCCATTGCTTTTGGCCCCACACTAGGATACCCTGTAGCGTGGGAACCAGACACAATGACGTCACACACACATAAACATCCAAGATCTGGGTTTAAATTTTTTGCTCCCCAGACGGGATTCGAACCCGGGACCTCTAGCATTATAAAACATGACTCATTGATCAGTGATGCAAGGTAAAGTAATTGGGGGCTTACTTGAGCCTGCGCATAAACAATTAGTAACCCAGGACGCAGTCATTTCCCATGACCCGTGTACGTAAACGAGCTGAATTGAGTCATTGGAAAACAGTTTTTTATGTCATTCTTTTGATTCCACGCCGATTTCTTCCATGACGATGACTCGCGCGATGACCTGAGCATTGATTATGGATGAGTCGTATAACTAATGTGTGTGACTACATTGCTAACCTATGTGTCGAGTAGAATATGGACACGTGAAACGGATTCTAGTCACACTGTACTGTTAAAGTACGATTTATGGCTCATAGACGCTCATAGAAATAGAACGATGCATATAGTCGAAAAATACAAACTTATAGATAACGTGACTGTCCCATCCATATTCCAAGAAAAAGCTTGTATCGATTAGCACGTATAAGGTCAGGTGACGATTGCTTAAAAAAAAAAGTAAATTTTCCTGCAGAAATAATACTTGGCAGAACAAATGCTACAAAACAAATTTTGGATAACCGATAATGCCGTTATCTATAACCGGTTATTCAAACCTTCCTCCCCATGCAACGTCATCTTCAGATAGACTTAACTCGCAGTGTAACGTTATAATTAATCTGCGCACCCGATATTATGAGGTAATTAGACCCTATGTAAGCAGGGGTCTGCGGTCAATGATGCAGAAAGATAAGGGGGTGCTGACGCTAGCTTTTGTTTGAAGATAGCTTAGTGGCAGGAATGCAGTCATGATGGGATAGTAGTGGGTGGCGGAAAATGTTATGAGGGCATTGTACGGATTTTGAAAGCGAGTAAATACACGCATGTAAAACTCTATCATCACATACAATATTTTATTCAAAGTCTAGCAGATATCCCTGAGGCGGTTGTTCTTAATTTTTGTACAATACAATACAAATGTCTTTATTAATGTAGATATATACAGTATATACTTATACGTATATACGCAAACGTCACGTACATGTCGTGGCCAATCATAAAGTTGATCATTTCATGATGTAGTCTACCATTTCATGATCTAGCCAACTGGGTCTGGCCGACCTTTCATGAAATGGTCAGAAGGGCTGAATTTCAGAAAAACATGTATTTTTAAAGCATTTTTATTCAGCACTACATGGTGTTTTTTGTGATATACATGTCGAAGTAAGACAAAGACTATTCGACGGCTTCACTGCGATCGCCCCCTTTAGTCTTCACTTAAGCTACCGCAGTGTTGTTTTTTGTGATATACATGTCGAAGCAACACAAAGACTATTCGGTGGCTTCGCTGCGCTCGCCCCCTTTAGTCTTCACTTAAGCTACCGCAGTGCTTTGCCCTAAATTATTTCTTCGTTCAATAAATCTTTTGATTCAACCATGGTTGGCCACATCTTGAAATGTAAAATTTTATGTACTCCCCACGTCATATACAGGTATACTCACACAAAACACTATCGCTGTATGTGAGGAACTATTTTATAAGGTACAGTAGTATAAGCTATGTAAGTACCTGATTATTTTTCTTATGACTTTGGCAGCGACAATGACCGATAACGGTTAGAAAATTGACTCAAAACGGCGCGTGGAAATTCGAGACGTGGAAACGAGAGTACTTTTCCCTTTCCCCCGGTTTTCAATAAACTTGGCACTAAAAGCCTCGCTGAATATTCATGAAACTGTCTGTTCTTTTCAGGTGAGCAACATTCCATTGGCACTCAGTGGCGAATAATTGTTCCAAGACGTTTTTCTTCGATAATTCAGGTAAACTTAGTTAGAATGCGCCTTTGAAAAACTTCCAGCTTGAACAGGTTTTAGATTTGAACAATATAATTACATACATTAATTACTACTAAGTTACAATCGAAGGACTATGCCCAGAGATGGCAAGAAATTGGCTGGTAATTCTAAGAGTTTTACCGGAATTCTCCACAAAGAAAATGTTTTTCGAGCCTTTTATGTTTGTTTTTAAAACACCTAAATACTTTCTTTACTTTCTTGTTAATCCAGCTACCTAGGTAGGTATGTAATGTGTCTACTGTTGAAAAAATGAAAATGATTATTACAAAAATTGTTCCAACCTAAACTGGAATACTTGAAGCTGGGTAGCTTGTAATGGATACAAAATATCTTTCCGCAACTCTACGTCCAGAATCCCTTTCAGAGTTTTTGCCATGTCCGTATAACGGGCTGACTAATGAAGGTTACACTCGACAAACTCAATCATGTACCCTGTTAGACTTGAAACTTTAGCATACATTATTAATCGCACTATGCTTCCCAGACCCAAAGGGTCTCCCAATGACCCCGTGTGACATCATTATGACAGTCGCTCTTGTAAAACGCATTTTGTGACCACTTTGTGTAATTTAATAGGTACGACGTGTAGTTGAAAATTGTGAGACAAATTAATTGCGTGTCATTTTTGGGATGGCCAATTTGCAGGGTATGGTGGTTTGTGTCAAAGGACATTTGGTATTAACGTGTCGGTAGGATTTCCGATCACGGTTTTCAATTACTGAGGTTTTAGGATCGGTAATTGTTTGTATGACTAATGTCGAAGTATTATTAACATAATAAAGCAATACAGTGTACTATTGAAAGCCTTTCAAGCACTAATTAACTGATAAGCATTTAGCTTAAACAAGATACCTAACATTGGTCGTACGGCCGCAAGTCTGTCCAGTACATCTTTCTGGACTTAGCAAAGACTGTATCGGTTTAACTCGACCTGAATGTGTTTGTGCCAATCCGAGAAGTCATATAATCCTTGTATTTTTAGCTTGGCCGCTTGGGGCTCAGGAGCGAGCGTGTGTCCGTAACGCGTAAGTGAAATCACGGTCACAAAAAATGTCCGACGTCTTTCTGGCCGTTAAACAAAGTGCGGGGGGACGTTGTAATGTGATTTAGGCCTTCGGACAGACGTGTCCCGTTAATCTTGGGAGCGAGTCCCTAGGGCGTGATTTGGCTTAAGGCACGTGACTTCTTCAAGTCGCTTCAAGAGCAGTTGAAAGGTAATGCTCAGATAAGAGTCTATAAGAGGTCTTTTTAATAAGTTTTCACAACTGGGGACGTGTCTTGCCATTGATTGTTGAAATCCCTTTTACTATGGGGCTGCGTGGCTTTAGCACTCTTTCGTGACACTTACTGCAGAATTAATAGAAAGTAACAAACAATAAGGCGGTTGTCATTATCTTGGCGGTTCGACACAAGGTATAATCAAAGCATTCTAAGGTATTTCTCCGTATACTATTCTTTTGATGTGTTCTACACTGTTTTGGGTACAATTTGTGTAGAATTTCAGTACAAAATGTACCGAAAACTATTGCTCTTGAGTGTATTTCAAAAATGCTGAGAAAATAATCATATAGAGATCACTTTTATAGCATTTAAGAGCCAATTAAGCCATCCTAGGCCTTGAATGCTTTTCCCAGCATGTTATGATGTTATACCAGTAGCGTAAATGTTCCAATTATTGTAATTAAGTTACTTAGTCGAATATTTCCGGCACAGCTGGCGCGATCTTTTCGCCGCATGGTCGGACCAAAGTTCAACTTTTCCGCAGGATAATAAAATGCTAACCAACGACACGTGCAGAAAACTAGTACAACACGACAAAAACCACAAATTTTGCCAATTAACTACCTCGTGGTTGCTCGTTTGATATCCATCAATGATTGTAAAACTTTCCACGTCGCGCCAAAAAAACTTTTATATTTTTTCTAATGCTACGTCCAAGCGGGCGTAACGAGATATTTATGGTGGTCACAGTCAGGTCAGGGGTGTGGATACGGTGCTATCTTGTTGGCATCGTGTGTTTTACTCGTAGTGTTATTTGAGTGTTTTAGGGCACTCATTTTGGGAACAACTGCTTGTTTTACATCGCTTGTTTATTAGAGTTAAATGCAAGAGTTTCAAGAAAAGACCTGGGACCAATACCAAATAACTCAAAGTGGTGATTTCGGTAACTTTTGGTGACACATTTTTCCTTAAATTGGGATATACGTAAGTTAGGAATTTATTTATTGCTAAACTTTAATATGCTCCTGGTTCCCATCGATAAATCAAATGAGGCTGATAACTTTTTCCAAGAAAGACCATGAGACAAACAAAAGTGCGTGAATTGTCGACTGTACATATATCAGGAACTACAATATAAATACCAATCCAATATTAATGATCCAGTACACCACATGCGCCTATCGGCAAACAATCCTACGTGCCATGGCGTGGGCGGGCGGCCAACGTAGGGCGGCCAGAGTAGGGCGGGCGGCAGTCACGCACTCTGATTTAGGGCTACACAAAGTTTGTTCACCTTCCGCCACATGGCGCTGGAAAAATTGCGATACCGACATTCATAATGCACTTATAATTACGATCTACTCTGTAAGTAAACAGCGGGATCTAGCTTCAATTAGCGTACAACTGGACACTACTGTGTACTGTGTTCAGAAGAGTTTGTTCATTCGGCTCTAAATATGACTTGATATTTAATAGAATATTTACTCGTATAGTTTATCTGTTTACTTGTCTGCGTTACTTGTGTATTGTAAAACAACTCATCAGCAAAATATGTGTACACAGCTTTATTAATACATATGCGTATTATAATAAGTGTACCTTTATGTACATAGTTACTGAAAAGGTCGTCGGTTACATCAATATTTAAAACAAATACAGCTCCTTTTAATACATGCCTACATGCCTACCCAATATTTGAATAGATGCAACAAGTTTGATATAAACCATGAGAACAGAAATAGGAGAAAAATAAATGAAATTGTAATCTAATGAAGTCAGATCGCATAATGAGTGTACACTCATTAATTAGTTTGAAAATTCTTGATACAAATAAAATTGGTGTACAAAAAAATGTTTGTGTACCGAATAATAATAATTGTTGGATTATTTTTATTGTATGCATATTACGACATCTATCACATAACAGTATTGGAGCCATTCTAGCGAATTCAGAGTTTGAAAAGTTTCACTGATTCACTATTATGGCTATCGTAAACTAGCATTCATGTGTCTTTCTCAAATAATGAAACTAGTTCACAACCCTCCCACAGTGGTTAAACTTTTCCTAACAAGCTTGTATATTCAGGTAGCATAGTATATAAGGAAGTATGTAACAACACCAGGCATCAATGTGGATCTCCTTGTCAATTTCCGCTTTGAATGACAGATGCGACAGGAACATCGAGCAGAAAAGTAAAAGCATGTGAATACGGCAAAAGTTCCTGTAGATTTATTTAGATTTATATAAAGGCATTCGTCTATTAACTCAACTACGAGAAATAAGAAATATGAAACTTTTTTTGCGTATCTTGGTTTAGATTTGGTGTTAAATATGTAATTGTTAGTTTCCCATGATATATAACCTTAGATAGGTATGGATATTATTTATTTACATAACTTAATTACTAGTCACTTATTAACATATTTACACATGTTTATCAAGAAAAGTACGAGATTTACAGTAATTAATATTTTACAGACTAACTGAACGAAATCAATAATACAAAGTAGGTAATCTATTATTAGTATGAACTATGTACTCCGCTTTGTAAAGCCGTGGGATTTTCGGTCGAGAAAGAAGATTCAGGCCAGCCCAATAACTTTTGCGAGTTTAGTTAGTAATTCATATGACAGTAGCTAGCTGATGCCCGCAACTTCACCTGCATGTTCCTAGGCATTATCATTTACCGAGATTACGTTACCTTCCTTCTGGTGCAGCTGGATAAAAGGTATCCTATATGTTGGTCTAGCTTATATATTATCTCTGTGATAAATTTTATTCAAATCCGTTAAACCGTTTTAGCGTGATTGAGGCATAAACACACATACATCCATACATCCAAGCATCTAAACATCGCTACTTTCACATTCATAATATAGGTTGGATATAAATATATATATAGAATTCTTATGATAGCACGTTTAAAAGAATTAAAATATAAGTTTTGTCATTTGGTAATTAGTTGAATATTTTAATGGCTACCTAAAATTCGCTATTCTCTAGTCGTCTATATTTTTTCTTTATATACATTCGACTATGAATATTAATGGAAATCTTAGGACGTTAAATTTTATTAAATAGAGCCTGCAACTTATCAAATGTTAAAGGTAAATTAATTTACATATTAGATAAAAACATAAAACGCCTACCGTGTTCTGATAGTGAACATTCAAGATAATACAGTGTAACTATTATTATTTATCAGAGCAACTTGGTTTACCCATACTGATCTGTCAAAATATTTTTTTCTCCAGTCTAAAATTACTATATATATGAATCATCCATTTCGCAGTATTTCGCATACATCCTTGTATTGAGGCCCCGACACAATCAAGAGTTCCACAGTAACTCGCCGCGGTGTAAGACCCCCTCTTAACGTATCAGGTGTATCGGTACATGAATGCCTAATCTTAATGGAGTGTCTTCGGGGCTTGTGCCGCTTTAGCATTACGCCTTTAGCTTTGGGTTTCTCCTCTTCTGGGATATTAAAGATATTAGGATAGACGACCTCTGTGGCGCAGCGGTTGTGGCACTGCCTACCAAACGAGAGGTCCTGGGTTCGATCCCTGACTGGGGGTAAAAAAAATAACCCCAGGTCTTGGATGTTTATATATGTGTGACGTCGCTGTTTCTGGTTCCCACGACACAGGGTATCCTAGTGTGGGGCCAGAAGCAATGTATGTGCCTGTATGTAAAATGTCTGTTCTTCTACTTTTTAGGATTGTGTGCCTAACCCAACACGAAAGAGAATCCCTGTACAATTCGTAAATTCTTTATTATTTTATCCAATCGAGGTGGTTTTAAGTAGCTTAAGTTGACATGATCACGAGCAGTTTCACGTGAAAAATACATGAAATTATTAATATCTATTGTTTTGTTTTGTTGTATCGACGACCTGAATGGCCGAGTTGGCAGTGACCCTGCCCACGAAGCCAAGGGTCCCGGGTTCGAGTCCCGGTGGGGGCAAATATTTGTTTGATGAGAACGGATGTTTGTACCCTATTCATGGTTGTTTATCTATCTAAGTATAATATTTATCTATATAAGTTTGTTCCTATTTTGGGGCTTGATCAATGTGTGTAAATAGTGTCCAAGGTATATTATTATATATTATTATTATGTTACCAACTGAGCCGACTACCAAGTGGCACCAACTCATGGAGTAGCAGCACCATGTAATCTGGGGTGGAAGTAGAAATAAATCATAGACTTGAATGTTTTAGAAGTTCCCCGTGAGAACCAGCAGACTGTTCTGGGATCGGTCGCAAGTTTTACATTCGACAATTCCTTTTATTTTAAATGGTTTCTGTATTTTACGGGCGGGCGAAATTGCCTAAGGGTCTAAAGTTGTCTAGAACCTTCTTATTGATTTTCTGGGATCATCCTTTTTCTTTTGATTTGTACTCGTACGTTAGAAGCAGCTCCTTTATCGAGTTTTACAAAAACCGGCCAAGTGCGAGTCAGAATCGTGCACGAAGGGTTGCCTACCACTATTAATACATATATATATATATAGTAAAAAAAAACTAACATAAAAAAAAATTCTTAAAATAATAAATTCCAAGCACCGAACAAGCTAAAAAAAAAACTGTCGTTCCGGAGGTAAGCGGAGGGGGGCTCTGATTTGTCTATCTTTAAAGGAGTATTTAAAAGTTAAGAAAAAAAATATTTAGATCCTCGCAACAAGCCCTGTTTGACATGTCACATTACACTGTTTAAAACACTTTTTATTAAATTTGATAAGTATATTGTGCCCAAATTTAAACTACACTTCTCTCTATATGTTTCCAGTAATATTTAAGTACCGACATAAGTTTTGTATTTTTAATTTTTGGACCAGAAGTTACGGGGGTACGGGGAGAGGAGAATGGTAATTTAAAACTATTTTCTTAAATATATTCTAACTAAGTATTTCAAAAAAAAAATACATATTTGAAATCCTAGCAACCATTCCTTTCATTTGACATATCACACGATTGTTTTTTTAAATCTATATTCTGCCGTTCACCCCAAAAGTGCCCCCCTAAATTCAAAATTTATTTATATATTTATTACATTCATACAGAAGTGTACCAAATTTCAGCTTATTCAGTCCATAATTCGCTCGTTTAATATACTATTACACACGAGTGATCCTATTATGGTTCCGTTTTACCTTAATAAGATACAAAACCCTAATATAACATGTTAAAATAATATTTTACATGAGCATAGGAAATAACTCTTTGCAACCTTCTCCGAAACTGTGCAGAAGGGCTTTGCGCCATTTTATGCAGGGCTCTTAATCCACTCGTTTCAACTTTTAGAACTATTATCACCCCACGGCTAAACGCTCAAATGTCATTCTACGAAAAATTATTTTCGGAAAAACTCCCGCGTAGATAGCGCAGAGCCTTTCCCAACTTTTAACGCGGATGATCTCAAGAGCGGATAACCAAAATCAAACCCTATCACGTGCACACAAATCCTACTTTTGTTTTTGAGGGATTTCGGTGACAAACGAGCGTTCTTTGGAGCAAATTTGTGACCAAAGTTGTGGTATTAGGGTCGGGAATCGTTGATGGCAATAACGTTTGAGGGCTTCGTCGGGGGCGACAGCGATCGTCACGTTTAAATATGATTTATGCAAGTAATTTAGTTAAGTACATAGAGACATTACGAGCTCTCAGTGGGTGGATAGATTAAAATGTTCTCCTCCGGTGGGACTGGGTCCTTTGTGTTGTCTGAGGCTGAGGTGAGGCCTGTCTCCGCCGGCGCGGCAGTAAATTTACTATAATTCCGTTGCCGTACGATGGATTATGTTACGTGTTGCCGTAATGAATTCGGGTTAGAACAATCGCCTACGTGTGAGCATTGTGTGTGATGTCATACGCTTGGCAATTGCTAATTGATAATGATAAGTTATATTTGGATGCAACCAATGGAATTACATCATGAAACAATTACGCTGAAGAATATATCACATATATACATTATGTGGTTTATTTTTCACTTAGTATGAGCAAATAAGAATTCCACCAAGAACATTTTCATGTAAAATGTTACCAAGACGAGACGATATGGCTCGCACTGTGAAAAAGTTATCAGATCTCATGTAGAGCCAAGCTTCTAACTCTACACGCCCTAACTCCACAAGCCTTAACTTTACAAACTCTACACCTTAGTCAAAATACGTGGCTTGGCCGTTTCGATACCGTCACATGGGCGTAATGCGAAAAAATAATTCATTCTCATTACTTTTCTGTTATACAATAATTTTTGTTATCAATAAAATAAAATAAGTATAGTATATAGTGTAGTGTTATGTTACTTACATGCCATTTTCCAGTCTCTTCAGCTGGATACTTGCTGAGCTGTATAGCTGTATATTTTTTCACCTTTATTTTCATAGGACCCTGTAACGTTTTAAACCATAAGAACACATTAACAAATCATTTTCGCTTCGCATTTTCACACTATCAGCACTTCTAAATCGATAGCGAAGGGGTTTACCTTTGGTGACCTTGTATTTGGCTTTCTCCGAAACTCTGCAATCTCGGGCTTCGTGCGCGCTGGTGCGCTACCCTTTTATCTTTCGCTGTTATGAAATTTTGGCTATGTGAACTTGTTGATTTTTCTATTACGAGCCTGAAACCAAAATCTGACATTTATTATGTTGTTGTTTATCTGGTTGTCATGGCAATGTCCATTCAAACTCGTTAGCGGTCTGATATGTTTGCTTCAATACTTTTACAAAAATACTTTTTCTCTCTTGGCCACTCACAAAAATTGCTTTTAATTTAAATAATTTTTAGAACTCTCCAAAAAGGGTATAAGAGCGGAACATTTCTGAAATTCTGGAGTCTCACTTCAGCTCTCAAGCAAGAAGCATCACCTAAAGGCTTTATCCCGGGGTCGCACTGCCCCGGGATCCTGCGAGCCTCTACTACTACGCCTCCTGACTTGGGGAGCCTCTACCCTGGCCAGCGCTTCGTTGGGTCTCCACTTCACCTGCCCGTTCTCTGCTACACCTGCCCGTCGGTGACTTCAGGCCGACACGTTGCGGGCCTCTACCCTGGCCGGCGCTTCACTACCAGGGCCCCTACTCCTGCTGCCCGTCGGGGTCTGATGACTGGTTGGCCGCCGGCCACGCTCTTCATCCGCAAGTGCTACGTCGCCCACCAGTGCTTCCCCTGACCGGTTCGCCAGACCGTGTCCACTGCCCACAGCTCCTTCTGCTCCTACTCTCCGTGTCCTCCGCTTCCTTTTTTTTTTAAATCTGATACCTGTATTTTTTATAAAACCTGTCTCATTTCATCCACCCTCATCTTCCTATCATTTTTCTAAAGTCATTGTATATACCCCTAATAAACTGTCATTTCTAAATTTTATCCTGGTTGTTTTCTGTTAGGTTCTGTTTAGGTTCATATCGCTACACGCAAATAGAAAAGATAGGTAGTGCCCTTGCGCTTCGCTTGCTTGTCTTGGCGGGGGCACTGCCGTGCCACCAGATCCCACCAAAAATATTTTCATGTAAAATGTTGCCAAGACGAGAAAATATGGCATGCACTGTCAAAATGTTATCAGATCTCATGTAGAGCCAAGCTTCTAACTCTACACCCGGTAGGGAAATGGCCAAGCCACATATTTTGACTAAGGTATAAAGATTGTAAAGTTAGGGCTTGTAGAGTATGGGGGTGTAGAGTTAGAAGCTTGGCTCTACATGAGATCTCATGAATTTTTGATAGTGCGTGCCATTTTGTCTCGTCTTGGCAACATTTTACATGAAAATATTTTTGGTGGGATTTCACTTCTTTTTGTAAGTTGCCCAAGTGAATATTTTTTGTTTAGTTCATGTTCATGTTTAGTTCAGTTATCTTTCTTTTTTTGGGGTGTATTTCTTGCACATCAGAGGTGCCTTTTGTCACAGCCTACTCTTTTTGCCTTTTTCCGATTCTTAATAAATGTTTGTGGAATCGGGATTCAGAATTGTCATTTCTGTTTTAAACTTGACTCTTCGATTACGGTTCAAGTTGACATCTATCCACCTAATTGTCGTCTAGGGATCAGTGGCATACAATAGGATGCCCAACAACGTATCATTGGCCTCTAATGTACTGCACTCGCGATTTGACAACATTCTTATCCCGATGTTCGGGTACACATTAGGCGTTTTTCGCGCGCTTCATTCCATCCCCTAAATTAAAGCTTGGGGGAGAGTACCAAAAATCCTGATATAGATATTTTATTATTTATAACAAGGAGCCCCTTTCTCAATTTTCAGACCTCTAGCATCAAAATTTACGGAAGTCTCATACAAACTTCGATCCCCTAGTGTAAGGGGTAGGGGGTAAAATTCCAAGTTTTAGTATTTTTTGTTGTTTGTGTACTAATTAATGAAGAACATAAGTATAGTAATATTATTCGTATAATTTTGTACTAATATTCTGAAACCTGACGAGAGCCCTTTTCCCTACTTTAAGGTTTATTTTTTATTTTTAATATACTATAATAAGAAGTCTGTGTACTTCTATAATTTTCAGATCTCCAGCATAATTCTCTTTGTATGGGAAAACGTATACAAACTTACATCCCCTAATTTAAATGGTGGGGCGTAATTTACTTAAAATACTGCAAAATTTGTAATTCCCGAGAATTTTGTTTAACTGCTAAAATCCAAACACAAGTTGTGAGGGTCCAAAAAATCGACGGAGCGCTTCGAGAAAACGTAGGTAGTGCCCTTGCGCTTTGCTTGCTCGTCTTGGCGGGGGCACTGCCGTTCCCCCAGATTGAAATACTTTAAAACAAGTCACCACCTAATGGCGATTTAAAATATTTGAGAACATCAGAAAGGCTACGTCTTTTTACGTATATCTTTGAGAAAATACGGGACATTGGTCGAGATTGAGTTCAAGAAATCACGCGACCATTCGCCGGTAATGAAATACAAGCTTAGTAAGAAAAGAACGAATAAACAATAGGTCTACCTCTGCTCAATGATCAATTTACCTCAAATACCTCACAATATTCGAATATATCGCGTTTTTTCTTCACTTAGCCCAAACCCCAACTATGAGGCATTATTCATTATCACATCGTGACCGCTTGGAAAACTCTGTCACGTGGTGACAGCGTGATGCCGGCCGCTGCCCGCATGTCGAGAGCCATTGACATCATAATGTTATACAAAAAAACTACTGCGAGCTGTTGGCACCTATCAAGTAGGTTTCATAGTGATGTTCAGTTCTTTAAAAAAGGCAACAAATATATTTACCAATATAAGTTACTACCAAATGGGAAATATTAAACTGCACATCAAAAATACTAATTTGCACAGTAAATATCAGGGCAAAATGCTGCGGTAGCTTAGGTGAAGGGTAAAGGGGGTGAGCGAAGCGGAGCCCCCTTTATCCTTCGTGTTAGGTTGAATATGCAAAAACAACAAAAAATACTTAAAACATGAACTTGAGTACACATAAAATATTTAAAACATAAAAAGTGTTTTTGCTGATCCTTTTTTGCTGTGCAAATCGGTGTTTTTGATGTGCGATTAAATACCAGCCCTACCAAATTTACTAAATGTTCATCAAATTTAGTGCTTCCTTGAAGTTTCACAGAACTCTATTGGTTGCTTTAGGTCAGTTTCTGTCCGAATACTGTAGGTAAAGTTAGGTTTGTTAGGTCACTGCGGCCGAGGCGAAGCGGAGCGGAGCGGGGCGACCCCATGTCAGTATAAAATAGGGTGTACAGTTTTGATGAACATTTAGTAAATTTTATGAACATTTACACAATTTGGGATGACAATTTACATATTTTGGATGTATATTTTTCGGCAAGTTGATAAACAGTTAAACATAAGCCAATTTAAACCAATAATGGCTGCATTAGCTGCCTAATTCGAACCAACCAAGAACATAAGTTACACCCTGCATAGCAAAGGTCTATTTCAGTGTAGGCTCCCTAAGTGATGCGAAAAAAGGTTAATGATCCTTGAGATGGACGGTGCTTTCTCACGCGATGATTCCTCACCTTCTAAATAGAGGTATATTTTTGAGGTCATATAAGTGGTATGAGGATGTAATGATGATGTTTCAATCCCAGGGCTAGGGGATCTCATATCGTCTTTTAACAACTGGGTTAGTTACTTATTAGGCCTGATTCCGCCATTCCGTTAACCCAGAGCTAATGAGATTAATGCACAGGATATAGTGCTGCTTAAATAAATTGCCGCTCAAAGCTCTGTTTTTATTTAGCTTATAATTAGCTGCCGAATGTCTTTTTAGGGTTCGGTACCAGAAGTGACAAAAAAGGCCCTATTGCTGTCACTCACCTGTCCCTGCGTCCGTTTATCGTCGGTCCCAAAGGTTTTACTGCCAGACGGTTGATCGGTTGATCTTGTTGACCCAACGCCATTTTTTTTTTGTAATATTTGAATGGGGGGGGGGGTTCCCATAAGGCTAAAAGGGGGAGTGAAAAAGAAAACTCGTATATCCCATCGAGTGGGAGTTGCGAGTTGTTTAGAACTCGTTGATAGAAATATTGGAATGCAAAGGAATGAAAAGCCAGCCCAGCCAGTCGACGACTATTTGCTACTTTTCACTCTCTGTAGGAGACTTGAGTACTTTTTGCCTCGAAAGACCAAATTCACTCTCGCTCGGTGTCTCTCTTTCGACCGCTCATCGATTATGCTGATGTCTGCTGGGTCTACCTACGAAGAATTACTGAACAAACTTGAACGACTTCAAAATCTCGGGATTCGGTTTATCTTTGGGCTGCGCAAAGATGACCGTGTATGACAGCATGGCAAAGAGTTGAAATGGCTGCTGATCCATCTTCGTCGGGATTCTCCCATCCTCAACTTCCCCTACAACATTTTACGGGATCTAGGCCGTTATCAATTTCTTTCTCCCAGCAGGCCTCGGAGAACTCACGCAGTTTCAATGCTCACAACCCCACACCATAACACCCCGTCCAATGAGCACGCGGTTAGACTTTGGGCCATTTTGTTGTGGAATGCACTGCCCTGCACCATAAGGGACAGTCCTACCCTCGATAAATCTAAAAGTCGCGTGAAGAAGCATTGCCTTTCTCGTTAGAATTAAAGGTAGTATGTTTTTACATAGAATATAGAAAATGAAGCCAAATTTGTACTAGTTTTTATCAAAATATGTATACAGTGTGTTACCGGCATGTGGGCATTTATTAAAACTGATAATAACATGCTCCGTTAACAATCGTTTGCACGTATTAATAAATCATAATTATGTTAATTAACTCCACATTTAAACTTTCTAAATTTGCAGCTTAAATGTAGTAGACGTATTGCCTAATAGTCGTAATTCATGTCGTTGAATTACTTGGTACAAGGCATGTCGTAGTACGGGGGGTAAAAAACCGCGACATGCCTTGTACCAAGTAATTCAACGACATGAGTTACGACTTTACCTTGCTTTACATTGCGGGAAATTAAAATTTTGTTAGAAAGTTAACAAACTCTGAAATTTAATTTATTAATTAAATTAAAGTTATGGTTACGTTACAGACACACGTTATTTTAACGTCCTTAATTAAAAGCCCAGCTGCTGGTAACATACTGTATAGTTAGAATATATATAGTACATATGTTTAGCATGTACGAGGATTATATATAATATTTATATAGGCACAAATTAAGTTGGGTGTGGCGGAGGAATTAATAAAAATAATTTATTTAAACGGACAGAGTTTCCACTAGGTTTATTAAGACAATAATGATTAAATCTAAAATATAATGATATTTATATCTAAAATAGTGAAGCGTTGACAATTTAGATTATGACGTACGTTCTACATTTTAGGATGATGACTTAGTGCTGACGAATGATAATTGTAAGGGTTGCTCAACCTTAACACCTCCCCCCTTAAGAGAGAAATTATCTGAAGACGTTGAAGACGTATTCGGAGAATTTCGGCTTATACATTTTGTATATAACTTGAATTTAATTAGAAGTGATAACAAGATAATAAAAATGATAGAATAGAGTAAAATTGTCCATACACTTATGTTTTTCACAACATACATATAGTCGTCTGAAATACTTTCACTGACACTAAACTTTGCACTGTTGATAATGTCTTTGATATCACTAAAATCCACGTTTCGGAGGTTGAGTCGTTTGTCTTCTTGTCTGATGCCGTGACGTACTTCTGGTTTCTGATCCTCTCCTGGCCTGGTCCTGGTCCGATGTTTGGTCCTGGTCCTGGTCCTGGTCTCGTTCCTGTGACGTCGCCGCTTGACTCCTCAGGAACTACGTTCGCCTCTTCTTAATATATTTATTTGTTCGGTAGATTCAACTTAACCGTAGAAACGGACGATGAATATGGATTCAACTGTTGAAATCCTACCGGCTGCGCCAATTAAGTTGGGTGTGGCGGAGGAATTAATAAAAATAATTTATTTAAACGGACAGAGTTTCCACTAGGTTTATTAAGACAATAATGATTAAATCTAAAATACAATGATATTTATATCTAAAATAGTGAAGCGTTGACAATTTAGATTATGACGTACGTTCTACATTTTAGGATGATGACTTAGAGCTGACGAATGATAATTGTAAGGGTTGCTCAACCTTAACACACACGTATATTTAGTTTATATTATTTATTCAGATATGTACTGGGTAAATTATATTGTTGTACACATGGTCTACCCCTGCTCAGTAATGGACCTTTCTCATCCTAATTTGGCTGGCTGGAAGATGTCTTCCAGAGTTAAGAGATCTCTCTTATTAGAGATAAGCTCTACTTTGTACACTATTTTTATGTAAGTCTTGTTGTCTGTATATAATTTGTGTTCACCAAAGTAATTATGAATGAAGCCACCAAAGTATGCTTTTTCTACAAAATCTTGTACTTACCGAAGAAGTTTTTCATTTAAATAATTAAATGAAAAACTTCTTATCACCAAATTTAAGTTCTTATGACTTTAAATTTGGTGAATGTTTATTATTATTATTATTCTCCTTCAGCATGAACTATGACATGGACGGTCAAGTTTAAATTACCACTTAACACGGGTAAATGTAAACATATAAAGTTCACTAAGAAGTTACTGCCAGTTCTCTCCACATATCTAATAAATGGCTCCTATCTCGAAGAAGTTGATGAAATCCGGGATGTGGGAATGATCCTTGATAAAATTTATCTTTTACATTGAGTGTAATGTCAAAAAATCCCTAAAGAATTTAGGATTCCTATGGCGCAACTGCAAGTCTTTTAGGACATTATCAGCTCTTAACATTATTTACTTTTCACTGGTTCGTAGCTCTCTGGAGTATTGCTCAAGTATTTGGTCTCCTCATTATCAGTGTCACATTGAAATAATTGAAAAAAATCAAAAGAGATTCCTTTTCCTCTTGTCGATTCACGAGAAGAAAGTATCTATTAACTTTGCCACTATACAAGGACCTCTTAAAGATTTTCAATTGTATGTCACTCGTAAAGATCCATAGCAGATCAAGTCGTGGTGTCGACTCTCTGGAGTTGCTCTCGAAGGTTGGGTTGGTGGTGCCACGTCAGAATACCCGAATTATTAATTATCGCCCATTTTATGTTAACATGTCCAGAAACAATGGGTATCATAGCATTTGTAGAATTTAAATGTCATAATAAGTTATTCTCATCTCACTCTGAATATGTAGATATATTTAATCTTTGGTTATGTAAATTCAAAAAGAGCACGACAGCGGCTTTTGCTGTTTGATTTAGCTTGTAATAATTTTCTCTTATATATTTTTATTCTTTTCGGCTTAAATTAAATACATTTTAGTAACGAAAGATTTAGGTTGGTAGAACTGTTCTGTAAATTGTATGTTGTATTGCGAAGAGTAATTGTACTTTCAAATTGTGTTTAGTATGTAATACCTGTTGGTTAACCATAATGAATAAATAAATTACGTATATTTTACTAACAAATACTAATACATCGATACATTATTTTTATTACTACATATGGTACATTGTTTTTTTATGGAATTTTCTTTGTTTTTTTATGATATTAGGATGCCCCCAGATGAAAGAACACGGGCAAAAAGTGACGCTTAGGCTAAAGAAAGTAGTGGTGCGTCATTTATTCACCTGACAAAAACAGAATAAGTAGGGTTCCTGCAAAGAGTTTGATTCATTTGAGGCCGCGCCCCGGCCGCGACCGTGGCATCTGACGTCACATCCCGTTTTTACCGATTGTGATGCGTTTCGCAAATTTGAATTTCATAACCTTATTTTGCAATTTTAAATTTATATTTTACACAAAAAAATGGAGACTAAATAATAAAAGTATGTCATAGATAGGTTGTAAGGACGATAAATATTTGAAAAATATAATCAGGCAAATTTAAACCACTACGATATTCCCTATTGTTGAGGTGCCAGTTATGCCTCAGTTACTTTAATTAGCTCCGAATTAACTTGCAACTCAATGAGCCTCAGAAAATACAACTGAATTTGTATTTATATTCCGTTTGCACAACATTGGTATTTTTTGGCAAGCACATGCGCAGTATCTGCATCAGATTTTCTGAATCTTTCTTTACCGTTGATGCCTGCAGCGCTCGTTTTCAATTAACGATATAGAGATTTTCCGCGTCGTCTACTGTAATCTGAATTCAGTGCAGCCGGTAATGGAGCGGAAACACTTTTCGGGGTTCCGTAGGTAACTGATGGAAGAATAAATGAGAATTCGTTAATCCTTGACAATGATACGAGGATTTTTGTTATACGTGGCTTTATTGCAGACAATAATAGATCAACAATAAGAGATCTCCCAGGTGGGGCGCGCTACTTTGAATTTGAATATACTTTATTGCAGTAAACAAAATATACAAACATTTCCAAATGTAAAATACCTGTACAAAAGCGTGCTTATCTCTAACAAGCGATTTCTTCTAGCCAAACTAGGACGGACATATTTTATAATTAAAATAATAAACTACTTACCAATCTGTACACAAATGTATAATATCAATACAAATAGGAATATTAAATTATTGATAATAATTATTATTCTTGTAAATTATACATATTAATTATACTTAAGTCACTTTCTTTACTCGCTGCAGCAGTATTCAGATATTTGTGTCCTGTATGCAAAACAGGAAAGTCATTTTCAGAGTTCTGTATTCAGAAAAGACTCCGATGTAACCGATTACTATTACAATGGAAAGCGCCGTTAGCGAAAATTATGGATTCAAGTCATGGACCGATAACATTTGGAAATATTTTTTCACCTTAATTTTTCCTATTTTTCTGATCATTTAAATATTTTTTCCCACTGTTTAATGATCCAGATCGTTGTTGCGTTGCTCTCTGTGCATGTTAATTGACGGTTCACCGGCAATGCGGCATTTGTATGCATCAGACACAATTATTTTGTGCAGATCTCAGCAGCCCAACAGCGGAACTAAGAATTTCATCATCAGCTTACGGAACAGGAATTCAAATGGTAAAAAATGGTCCTAGCCCGATGCATAGAGAATTATTAGGGCAAAATAACTAAATATTTTTAACAACGGTAAAATAAATACCAAGATCATAAATTTAAATCCTATGCGAAAGGATCTTTTTATGTTGTGATAAACTGATCTTGTGATACCTTCAGGAGAATTTTCTATCGAACAAAAATAATTATAATTACGTTTCAACGTTAACGAATGCAAGCTGACACTCATGCATGATCAAAAAGCTATTCTAAAGAAATAACTGCTTTATTTTGCGTAACTTAAGATTTACAAATAAACATTAACAACATGAACATTTAAATACAGGTACATACATTGCTTCTGGCCCATGCTAGGATTCCCGGAGTCGTGGGAACCAGAAACAGCGACAGCGCAAACATATAAACATCCAAGGCCTAGTTTTTTTTTCTTTATCCTCAGCCGGAGCTCGAACCCGGGACCTCTCGCATGGTAGGTATAGCCGTAACCGCTGCACCACCGAGGTCGTCGAAGGCTGATTTCGGGCAAACAGCTGGGTCATCTGCAATACTCTGCATCATTTACATTTTATCAGAAAGATAATTAGAATAGTTTCATGGACATGTTTATATATTATCATCGTCATATTTCAACAACTGTGTCACATCTCCCATATTCAACGGTATAGTGCGGTGTTTTTTTGGCCTAAAGATTAACTACAAGCTACAGTTAATAGAATTCAATTTGATTTCTTGCGTGAAGCAACAAGCTATTTTTCATCTGGTCCTCCCCCGGGAGCTTCTCAAAATGTTGTAACAGGCCGACTGGAGAGAACAGCACGCGATGTGACGTGCTACACACTGCCCGCACACACCCTACACTGCCCGGATCCGGATGGAAGCGGTTCAATCCGGTTTTAAGTGCTTCCGTCGCCATTAGGGTGAAAGATTTTTCTGTACACTTGCTACTGCCCGCGGCTTGGCACGGACAGTAGAGGTAACATTGAATATTCTTTTACAGCTGCTTTTATGTAGGTATATATATGAAGTGTGTAGCTGAATACAAATCGGTTCAGCAGCATGAGATAAGAGACGTCGAAAGTGCATGTTCAAGTAAGTGGGTTTTATTGCCAGGTAAAGAGCATTAAATAATTGTCAGTATAATTAATTTCCTACCATTTAATTAGCAATGTTCTTATCCTGTATCAAATACGAATAATAATGATGATTCATCCAACAGTAATTTGTATCTTTGATCAGCTGGCAGATAAGCTTACTGGAAACCATTATAATACCTTTTTTATAGTTAAAATCATAAATTATGTCTTTGTGACGTCAATGCTAGTCAAACAATAATTTATACATCAGTTTAAACTACTAAATCGATGTAGGAAATAAACAAAAACCTATTTGTGGCAAAAGCAAAGAATTTTCGATATTGCAATATATTAATGTAATGAAACAAAGAAGTGTAGGCTATTGAATTAATCACTCGCTTTCTTAAATTAAAAGGACTTACAGCTCACTTAGTTTAATGTACAGCATTTGCATAACGGAATGCTAAAAATAAATAAGCCATGAATGAAACTTAGTCACGTTTCTAAGTTCATTATTAGATCTCTAATTTCTAGAAAAATCTTCTACGAAGTTGCTCATTTATCGAATGTACCTAAGTTCTAGACTACTATTTCTTAATTTGAAGCACACAGTTTTAATACATTTTTATGGCATGTATTAAAACGTTAAACAAATAATCCCCGGTTTTTTGATCAAAATATCCCGAACCTGCAACAAAAATACTGACTGCACCTCAGAATTTACCCACAAAAGAAAATAAGTTTTGCATACTGTTTAACTACTTATGTTAAACCGTTATACTAAGTGATTATTTGATATCTAAGTGTAAAACCTCACAATTATTTTATTAACAACAAAGCCTACTTTACTTGAACCAAGCACCTATTATTCTTTGGGGCACATAAGTTTTGATAATGAAAACACCATTTAATTAATCATTATTATCTAATCAATCAGTCAAAAAATCACCTAACAACAAAGAACGATAAACCAGATTTTGTAACTTAATTTTGCCATTGCAATATTAAAAAAGAAATAAATCGTGTAGTACTTTATCGGCTTTACCACACATCAAATTTGCACAGCAGAAATGATCACCAAAACACATGTTTTTTATTCTCTTACACGTTCAAATATTTTATGTTCCTTTTGCTCGTGTACATGTTCAACCTAACACGAAGGATAAAGGGGGCTTCGCTTCCCCCACCCTCTTTACCCATCACAGCACCACGTCGCCCTGATATTTGCTGGACAAATAAGTATTTTTGATGTGCGGTTTAATATTTCCCAATTAAATCTAATAAGAGCCTCAAACTTTTCATTGTATAATCAAGGCATGTCTTGCTGTAAGCAGCGCGTCAGCGTTTTCGCTTATGCCAACAGGGATGTTTTATATATAATGTTTATTTAAACAGATAAGAAAAAAGGAATTTTGCTATAGTTAGTAAGCTTTTTAGATACAATAATGATAAAATTGTTAAATATAATTTGGTAAAGTAAACATTAATTAGTGATTTGAATTACAAACGGAATTTGTGTTCGAAAAGCCAGAAATTTGTTGTGAACTAACTGTGTAAGAAAGATTAGCTTGTTTTGATAGGTTTTATGTTTTTTTTTGTAGTACCTACTTGTTTTGTTACAAAAATGGTTTATTTGTATATTACCCCGAAGGGGTCCAAACGGGACCCTATTACTAAGACTTCGCTGTCCGTCCGTCCGTCTGTCACCAGGCTGTATCTCAAGAACCTAGCTAGCTAGAGAGTTGAAATTTTCACAGATTATGTATTTCTGTTGCCGCTATAACAACAAATACTAAAAAACAGGATAAAATAAATATTTAAGGGGGCTCCCATAAAACAATACCACATACAAACTTATGGATGCACCTGGTTACGTACATGGAGTATGAAAGTAACCGCACCAATAACTTTGTAAACAATATTTTGCTGTGTAAAATCCAAACTATTCACTCCACACCATCGCTTCCATTGAACGGTGGTACGGAACCCTTCGTGCGCGATTTAGACTCGCACTTGACCGGTTTTTTGATATACGGTAGGTTAATCTGCGAAGATAATTCGTTGGCATAATTTTATTTTGAGCTAAAATTTAATATTCCCATATTTTATTACCTATTTTTTACGCAAGAACCATATGCATTTTATATATAGATCCCACACGGAAAGAAAAATTATTAAACGAAGTAAATATTTATTGATCGAGAATTTCATATACGGGGAAAAAAATATATTCTTGAATTGAAAATGTTATTGTTTTTGGTCTAATTTGTGGCCTAACAGTTACTTAACTCAACTGAAGAATTAATATTCTGTGTAGAAGAAATAACTAATAAGTTATTATTATTATTATTAAACCTTCATTGCACTCAATATTTGTATAACAGGTGTAAATTTAAAAAACGAATGTACAAAGGCAGACTTATTTCTCAACGAAACCTCTTCCAGCGTACCCAGTGAGGATGAGAAGATAAATAGAGCGGGTTTTGCAATCTTAATAAAAAACTACAAAACGCTATACATTATAATCAAAATAATAAACTACATAAACAATTCCTACATACATGAAAATACATATTATACTTTCTTGAAAAGAGTCCGACTAAGTCGAAAAAGAATAAAAAATATTTTTCTGACAAAATTTGTTTTTCTTTCTTCAAAGCAAAATAACCTTAATTAAATAGAAAATATGAATTGGTTGGTGCAAGAAACTTCTGTTTTAGGTTAATAAAGCGATATTCTTTGACCATATAATATCTTCGGATCATACAAATAATCCAATGTTTTCTATCAAATTTTATTTATTATTAGTTTAAATAGTGGTGCCTTCAATTGTTAGTACTATATTACTCCACCACATAATTTATGACATGGTGCCAATGACCTTACCTGCCTGCAACAAACTTGAAACAAATCTCCATGAATGGAGTTTATAAGCTAAAGTTTATAAGTTTCGATAGTCATTTAGACTTTGGGTTAAAACCACAGATTCTTCCCACATATAAAACGTGACTTGTTTGAAAACATTTGTCTACATTATGTTTGTGATTTTAAGAGTCGTCTAGATCCAAAATCCATAAAACATCCCCCAAATTTTCACGGGCTTTGGACTTTATTACCAAAGCGTAATGTTGAAATTTTGAAATTCATAATTCAAAATTATTATTTTCTTTCATAAAAATATTAGTCTTACAATAAAACTTATTTTTCTTGCTAAACTTTCTTATTTTCTATTATAACAAAAATTATTCAAAGGAAGAAAACAACATTTGAGTTAGAGAAAATATTTTTAGTGAAAATGTTTTTTTTTTGTATTTTTGAAGAAAGTGTGTAAATAATTGTTTCAATTATTTTCACATCTTGAAATAAGACATTTTACTCTCTCATTAAGACACAATCAATTATTTATTAAAAAAATTAACACATTGTTTACAGAACACTGAAACCTTCTTGAAACAAATATCATCGTATTGATTCTAGATATTTTATGGAGAATATTATATATTTGCGTGGAGAATATACATTTTTAGACTAAAGAAAAGCGTTGTCTTCATTACATATATTTTTTTCGGATTTGGAAATTTCTCCTTTAGGAGGAAAAGCGCTTTGGAGATGGGCATTTGACCGAATTTAACGATACCCAGCGTCTTAATATGGTATTTGAAAAGATAGTCCAATAAATTTAGAAACGTGCCTCAAGCTGAACCTATTTCAACAAAAACGTTTCACAATATCAGAATTGTATATTTCTAGCAGTTGTATTTTATAAATTCAATTTTGTGTTGAAAAGAACGCTACATTCGACTATGGCGTCACATGCTAGTATTTCATAGAACTCGTGAACAAAATTACCATTTTGACAGTTCCTAAAAAGAATCTATTTCGACTAGCAGTCAAATACCGTTTTGATCCCGGTCAACCCCGCCTTTACCGTGTTCGGCTTTGGTTGACATAGCATACATATAAGTACCAGAAATAGTTATAGAGATTATATCATAATAGATTAGTAAGCCGGTGTAATGAGTAAGAAGAAAATGCTTGCAAATTTCCCTATTCTTTGTACAAAGTTATTTTAAGCTGTCTTTTAGTTTTGAGGGATAATAACATCATCATTGATATTTAAGTTTTTAACCGACTGACAGGCCATCAGTTTTCTTTCTAAGAGGAAGCATGGACAGGAAGTAACAAAAGAGAGGCTTTGATCGCATAGGTTCCGTAGTAAAAGTTGTTCAGAATGATGTTACAATTTATTTATACACTCGTGTATACCTTGGCAGGAAATTATACAATATAAATGATAGCACAGCGTGTTTTTTTAATGAAATATTTATTTTGTCTATGAGAACACTCTGTAGTCCGCTAATATGTCTCTTTTGTTACTTTATTTTCTAGCTGTAATGTCTAAGATATTTTAAAATAACCTTGATTTCTAAAAATCCGTTAGTCCGTTTCTGCCTAATAAACTAGGGTAATGTTTATCTAGTGTAACGAATCTGTAGGAAGTTAAAACAACTAAGTTATAAAATTCATAGGAAGCTTAGTCATAAGTCTTAAAGCATTGCAGGCACTATACTTAACAATTTCCGAGAAAATAACTTGAGTGGCTGCCTGGGACAAATAAAGACATCCTGAGAGTTCTCAGGATGTCTTTACGTGTTCATAATATCGCTTGGTCAATGAAATAGTAGGATTTGTCACTCGCTCAAGCGTCTTGAGTCATTCAACTGAGTGTGAGGTGAATTTTACTGTGAATTTAATCATGTTTTAAAGAATGATTCAAAAATTTACATATAATAAGAATCACTGCAGAAAAATCTCCGACAATCCTTTGGCTATCCGTCAGTTGCTAATGAGTCATAGGCCAGATTCCTGGAAAGGAGGTGTGAGCTGATACACAGTGACTCGACTAACATATTTTTAAAATATAATAACGGACTTACTATTTGTTTCAAAGCCTCATAAACTATCGGCCATCAATTTTTGTAAACAAAGACAAGTGGCTATTTCCCGATAATATCAGTTAACCACTAGCTAACAACAACAACTCTCTTTATCGTGTTCACATTATTAACAAAGTTAGGTCAATACTTCCACAAAACTCGAATATACTTTGGTCATCCGACAGAAATAGACTTTGAAGGTAACCACAAATCGATAATACCGTTTTGGGGGTTCGTGTTTCAAATACATTCTTCTTTGGGTGTATGAGTCAGGGACCTAAAGAGGGCAAGTAACCATGCATTTATAACTTGGGAAGGTCGAATTCGGACTTTGACTCATGCAGGCAGTTTCGCTTATTCACTCTTAAAGTAGGGAGAGTAAACGAAGGAAACATTCAATACTTATAAATCTGCAAACGAAATTTAATAGTTTATAGTTAAAGTACCTTTATCAATTATTAATAGCATCGCCCAAGCAGTATAGGTAAAGTCACAAGTAATCTCAAAACAACAACAAAGGTTTCTTTATAAATAATTACAGTTTCGTTCTAATCTCTTTAATTGACAATTAACGAAGGATCAAAATAAAATAAGCAGCACAATTTTCGGAATTTTTGGATTTTTTTTATAAATATCTATACCAGTAATATCTGCAAAACTGCTTTGCTAAAATAAATAAGGAAACAAATATTGTTTACCAAAATAAGTTTTGACTGCCAAATATGCCCCCATGTAGTTCCACAGAACCGTATTGGTTGCTATAAGGGCACTTTTTGTCCCAATACTAAAGTTAAGGTCTGAGGCAAACTGTTGTATAAAATAGGGTGTACAATTTTGGTGAACATTTAGATAATATGGGATGTTTTTTTTACTCAATTTGGTAAACAGATAAAAATATAAATGTCACCGAGAACGATGGACGTGTGACGCAAAACGTAAACAATTTACCAGTGCAAGTATAAACTCAGAAGGTCATTTGACCGTAATTCTGAGTCATAACCCGAAAACTAGGCCAGGTATTTCGTGATTACTCGTATATAGACTTACTTGTGGTGATATAGACTCCATGTCTTTATTTATTTGAATGTAGTAGCTATCGGTTTGTTCTGTATAAACCCTAAGAAAGCTGATGATACGCCACATCACCAAGCATTTTCATCCTTAATAAAACATATATGAGCTGAACCCTTTCATAATAATTAATTGTAAAAGGGTTCAGTTTCATAATTAATTGGTAATCACGATTTCATCCTACCACAGTCCGGCTCATCGTTTTTTTCCGATGATTTATGGATTTATGGAGAAACGACATCACCCATAGGTTTGAGCTTTGATTGCTGACGATTGCTAAGTATATGTTAATATCTACTTCTATTCTATTCTATCTATTTGGAATTTGGAATTCGACGTAGTGATTTAAGTTCGTGTTTAGTTTACACGAAAATCATTGAAATATTGTTTTCTAAATTCACAAAAAAAAAGATAAAATAAATTGCATGGACTGCAATAATTGCAGAATGAAGGACGTATAAAGTTTCGCCGGTAGTGCCAGCGAAACTTAATGTCAAAAGCCAAAAAAGCAATTTGAAAATGGGTGTTTTGCCTTATGAAATTTTTCATTAACTATAGTATAATGATTTCATAGACAAGGTCTCAAGAGACACCATCATTCGTGCGCCCTACAAAGCTGTGATTTCCGCTAGTTAAACTATGTAGCTTTTGACGCAAGTTGACGCAAGAAAATATATTCAGTCATTTACCTTTTATCAGCAGTAAAAAGCTGACATGGCCGCTCATATACAGGAGGTAACAGAACGGTGTAGACCACATACGTAGATTATTTTAATTGGTCACTAAGGGCATCATAAGGGCACGACAACCTCTGTGGCGCAGCGGTAGTGGCTCTGCCTACCATACAAGAGGTCCCGGGTACGATCCCCGGCTTGGGGTAAAAAAAAAGAGACCCCAGGTCTTGGATCGTTATATGTGTTTGACGTCGCTGTTTCTGGTTCCCACGACACAGGGTTTCATAGTGTGGGGCCAGAAGCAATGTATGTGCCTGTAGGTGAATGTTTACGTTTAAGTTTATTATTATCATTCTGATCAAATTTCACTATGAAACCTGGATCAAATGATCGAAGCAACTTTTTTATTTACTTCTCCATACAAATCAGCTGACCGCCCGCTCTAAAACGTAGAGAGGTGAAAAAATCATTTGCTCTGATAAAGTCGGTTTCATATTGAAAGTTGTTCAAAAGGATGTCCATACCAACTAAATAAAATATAACTCCACCTTTGCGTTACATCCTGTTTAGCTGCGGGTGAAGGCATTATGCTAAAACTCGCAATTTATATCGAGCTCGAAGCTCGTAAGCTTTCTCCTCACGCAACCTGCTGGCATTTGCCACTTTGCTCTAACAATCCGAAACTGTTGTTACCTGGTTACTACAAGGTAATTAGGTTGTCTCGGTTGTAGGATGCCATCAATCAAAGTTATCAGAACTTAAAATTTACATTTAGCATAGTGGATAGATTGCTTCTCAAATTAAGTGCTACTCAAATGTATTACTGGCAATTCTAAATAGAGTTGGTATGGTAAGTCTTGCTGAATGACAACTACGGCGCTCGCGCTGCCTTGTATGTAAGTGGATGAAGCCTACAAAAGATAACCCGTACCATAGACATTCCCACGAGTACTGCATTGGCCGATATGTTGGATGATTCATCTTTGCAATTTCACACCTTTCTGTTGAACCTTTCAGAGAAACTTATGAGCACAAATTGCATTACGGCCTGAAAATTGCAGATAATAATAATTCACCAAGTCGAAAACGTAAAAAAAACCTGACTTCAAGACCTAGTCGTTGGGATGCAAATATCGTCTATATATACGACATCGAGGCTACGAAATAGAATATTACAGGACTTACATGAATGATAGCCAGAATTCAGCTCATACGCATGCAGAGTTTTCAATGAGGGTTTTCGATACTTTTACTGCCACCAGGCGACGCCTCGTAGGCGTCAGGTCTAAACAGCTGTCAGATAGTACAAAGTCAGAAAACCCTCGAGGGTTTTCGATACTTTTTCTGCCACCAGGCGGCGCCTCGTAGGCGTCCGGTCTAAACAGCTGTCAGATAGTACAAAGTCAGAAAACCCTCATTGGTTTAGGACTTAGAATAGAATTGAATAGAATTACCAAGCCATAAGGTTGGAAATTTGGTTTAGTGTCACATGAAAGCAATAAGACGCCATTTCATTTATTTTATTTTATTTTTGAATAGAAAACAATGTCCCGAAGTGGAAAGTTATCCTTTGAAATAAAAAAAACATTTTTAAAATGGCTTCATAAATAATACAAATTTTGATATACCACATATTTTTTAATTCTCAATATAAAACGGATTTGAGGACCTACTCCTTTTTTGAAGTCGGTTAAAATTTAAAAGTCATCTGATTTAATTTATTTAATTCGTATTTGTCAGTGTTTAAAATGCTGACACAATGAATTGCAGTGCTTGTTTATTATGGCGAAAAGTGTGCTTTACTAGCTAAGCTTTCGTACTAGCGTGCTTTACTGTGGTGTAATTTGAATATTAATTAGATTCCTCCATGCAGGACCGTGTATATTTCCTAGCGATAAAACGAAGCTAATAGCAAACATGTGAACAAAAAAATACCCTGGGCATTCCTTTTCATACAGTACCTCGTATATGGAAATAAATAATCGTAAGCTTTGCTTTTATGAAACTATAAAATATAGGGAAATAAAAAACCCGTCATCAAAGGCAATAAATCTTAGCCTCAAATTTAATTATTCAGCGGAAAATTCAAATTTTGACCGCTGAATTATTAATTGGTTAGGCAAAGTTAGACTTGTTTGATGTTCGATTGAATACATATACAACCCTAAAATACCCTAAAAACTTGACTCGAGTTTGAAAATAGAACATGTCCACTCTGAAAAGACATTCGATGTGGCGGGCGACCATCGATGTGACGTACCTTCGTTTTGATGACCGTTCTACGGACATTCCACGAAGGGAATCTATAATAAGAGCAAAGCCTATCTTACACCAGGCCCATTTCATATGGCAACTTGTTGCAATACGAAATGACGACCCCAATGACCGAGTCGGCAGTGACCCTGCCTACGAAGCCAAGGGTCCCGGGTTCGAATCCCGGTGGGGGCAAATATTTGTTTGATGATAACGGATGTTTGTACCCTTGTCATGGTTGTTTATCTATCTAAGTATAATATTTATCTATACATATAAGTATGTGTATCGTTGTCTAGTACCTAAGATACAGGGAATCCTAGTTTGGAGCTAGATCAATGTGTGTGAATAGACTCCAATTATATTATATATATTTTATAATTATATTAATTATATCCTACAAGTCTTAACTAACAACAGTAGTAAAATATTTTTCATAGTTAACAATGTTGCCAGTTTAGACTTTTGAACCTGTACCTTGTTGCTTGAATTAAAGCTTTGTTGCCAGGGGACCTGTCTATTCATATCCATCAATCCCCTGTCGCTCACTTCAGACAACCTAGATTTGTCTTCGTTACCCTGACAGTCTTGACTTGACCGTTCCGAACGCTGGTCACCCTGGCTTGCGTAATTTAATTCGCGCGGGTTCAAACTAATAGTTTTGTGGGGGTTTGGAAGATTCGGAAGGGGGGAGGGGAAGGGTAAGAGTTTATAGGGTTTCTAGGGCTGTAATGTAAGTGGATATGTAATTGAATGTTTCATGTTACATTGGCTAAATACGTTTATTAACTGTAAAGGGTCTATTGCCTATTTCGATATATTATATATCATCTATTTTGATTCCCTTCCCCAGCATATTTGTTATTTTCTTCTATATAGGGTTTAAGTTTCCTTTTGCCATTCCAACTTGGAAAAGTTTTTTTGAGAAATGAAATGAAACTAATTCACTAAAAAGTACACAATGAGACAATGAAAATAATTACATGTTATGTGAGGATTTAAAGTGCATAATCAAAATTAAACAAACACAGTAGTTGTGATCCCCACGCTAGGCATTCCTGTATCGTGGAAATCTTACAGAGGAGAGACTGTCACTCATACATTGATTATATTACCAGTAATGGATTAGGCGTACAATAAAAATGGAAAATAAAAATAAATCATAGATAACAAAAAGTAAAATAAAATATTAATAGTTGATTAATTATTGCATTTGGTTTGATGAGCAGTTTCGTACAAGCAGCTTTTCTGTATCGCAGTATGACAATGATGACAGCCAATTTTTAGGGTTCCGTACCCAACGGGTAAGAACGGAACCCTATTACTAAGACTTCGCTGTCCGTCCGTCTGTCACCAGGCTGTATCTCCAGAACCTAGCTAGCTACCACATACAAATTTATGGATGCACCTGGTTACGTACATGGAGTGTGGAAGTAACCGCACCAATAACTTTGTAAACAATATTTTGCTGTGTAAAATCCAAACTATTCACTCCACACCATCGCTTCCATTGAACGGTGGTACGGAACCCTTCGTGCGCGATTTAGACTCGCACTTGACCGTTTTTTTTATTATATCTTAGCATGGTAGTATAAGACTTAGATTTTATATCACAATTTTGTGATGAGCAATGTATCTTCACTCCTTTTCCCACATGGAGTGGCGGAGGCACTTGCGTTCTTATATAGCAATAGTTTTTCACTTTTCTCTAAATAGAAACCGTCTCGTTCACCCGCCATAAAAAAACACGCGGTGCACAGAACCCATTTGTCGTGTGCACAGTGCATTTTTCAGGCTTCCATTAATCTTCGTAACAAATTGAACTCTATTTTTAAGCTGTTTTGGTCGGCATTTGCGTTAAGTGTGAAACATAAAACAAACTGTCGACAGCATTTTATCCCGCCGTACCATAGCGTTTCGTAAACGAAAAGGTATACCATACTGTCTTGCTTTTAGCCACTCCGCGGCATAACTCTCCACATAAGCAACTCTTTCACTTTGAAATACACTTCTTTTCACTATAAATAAGAGACAGACCCACTCTTTTCTATTTCAAGAAACGTATTAAAGAGCACTGCCTCTCTCTTTATTAAAAGTGATTGTATGTTAATTGTTATATTTAAATTGTATTTAGTATATATCGGTACTTATTCAGTATTATTTTATGTATTTTATAGGTAATTTAATTTATTTCTAGGCATTTTATTTATACCAGTTATTGTGCACAGCCTAACCTTTCATGATACTTTCTCCTATCATGCCTTAGTTTGGTGGAAGTAATTTAAAAGTATCTGTTTTTACAGATAAGCGCAAATAAGTATATGACAAAATAAAGTAGGTATTAAATTGTTGGCTAAATATAGGCACAAATGTGCCCCTGATATCCTTTTATTTTGTTCACTACAGAACGCAATGACAAACTGTATGTGATACTTGAATCATAGGAAAATATCTATATCAACTGAAATCTCCTCCCAGCACCCTGCACTTATGTACAGTCGAACAAACCCCTGCGGTCCCAGTTTTCAACCGTCTCCTCTCGCAACACGGACTATAAGTTCTCGGCTTACAGTTCTCGAGACTTTTTCTATCAGCGCAATCTTCAAGGTTCACAGCAAGGCGGTGAACAAAAGCTATAGGAGGTTATATGTAACTTTTCTGCCAAGTGCTTCCCCTTACCTTCTGTTTGTGATCGTTTTGGTGTTCTTGAAGAAAAACGTTAAGTCCTTATTGATCCAAGGATGATAGAAAACTATAGCTATTGCTCCTACTTGATATGCTTATGCTAACTATGCTTTGATAACCTTATTGTATTTAAATGTTACGTAATGTACGTAGATTAATAAAATTAGACTGAACCGAAGGATTCAAGTTAATAAAATGACATATGATATGAAAGCAATGAATAAAAAATGATAGGTACAATGAATTCGGGCGATTAGGATCTAAGAATCCTAACCTAACAAAAGTTACGTCTGGAAAACAAAACCACACCGTACGCAACTTGACCAAAAACAAGCAGAACTCAAGTCACTTTCGTCTTATCGGAATCTTTGCGACTTCCCCCGAGTTCAGCAACTAAACTTAAATCTTGTTACATATGTCCCACACGTGACTTGTCCTAAACCCCGGTGTAGAAAAAACATCAGAGAATTGAGATCTCTTCGAGGCGCCCAGAGTTCTTGTTATTTGCCATCAGTATTGCAGAGTGAGATTTGTATAGTTGGCAGTGGTAAATAAAGAAAAGTCGTGGATCCTGCATCTTATGGAGACGTGATTCCGCATTTTAACGAAGTCGCTGCGACCGCTAACAAACGATTCGAAAGGCGAAGTTTTGCCCTTTAGAACTCCGAACGAGATGAGTTTAAGGAAATATTAAAGTCGGATAAAAATAAGTATGCCTTAACATTCAGAAAGTACTTTGCTCTAACTGAACAACATACTACGATATATGTACGTACCATGGTATTGTAATGGACTTTATCGACATATAGTGGTGTTGCTATTATTCAAGTACCTTGCTTGTACTTATAACCAATATTTTCTTTAATTTCAGTGGTCGGTCCAGTTTCAGGACATATATATATAGGTATTTCATTTTAATCGCTATACGACAATAATAAAACATTGTTTAAGCTGGTTAATACTCACAAAAAATATTTTATATATTCACAAAATTAATTGCTTTTAAAAACTCTTGGCGGAGATTGAAAATAAAAGCAAGCATATTGCGGAAAAAACAAAACAACGCGCCATTTTCCATAAATATTTACAATAAACTTTAACAAGTTTTCATTGAGTGCTTAATTATTATACAAGACCGTATTTTTCCTTGGAAGTATTTTGAAAAACGTCGTGTGAAACTCGTGTGCTTGGTCATTGTCATTACACTCTTGGCTACTTTATCGCGCCCGCGGAGGACTCACGCGAATAATACCGAATAATGACCAATTTTTACACTTTTGGTATCATAATGTACTGTTATTTATGCCACATAATGATCAACTTTGTACGAAAATTCACTTCACTATCTAGACCCCAGCCCCTAACTAATTTTATGATTAAATGTTTAAACCTTTGTGTAGGCCCGTTTAATCCAAAGGTTGAGATTTGTTACAGCGAATTTAATTAATGCTAATTTTATTGTTATTTAAATTTCATCACTCATTTTCAAAGAGTGATGAAAAAAACAGGATTCTATTCTTGTATTCGATTGCTGTGGACAAACAGTTTGTTTAGAGAGTAAGTGTAAACATCTTTGTGGATGACACCTTTTTGGTCTCCTCCTCTTCGTCATTTTCATGGGAAGAGTTGTCCAGCTTGATGGCCCTGTTCGCCATTAACACCAAATTGGCTATTCACTTCTTTTGCTCCTTCTTGCTAGATAGGTAGCAGAAACAGGATTCTATTTATACATCTGCAAATGGCGTTTTAAAATTGGCCGAGCAGTCGCTAGAAAATTACACTTAAGCGCAAGAAAACGATTACTTGCCTTTTTAACTGAGGAGATACATTTAAATAGCCGGTTGCACCTGAAAAAAATTAATAACAAAACTTTTTCGGTTATCGCCTTTTTAACCATACTTCAGTTAGTCGTCAATAAACTTAATTTGAAATAATTAAAGTAGTTTATTTACGAAACACAAAACTGGTTTGGTTATTTTCAGTTCGGTTGTTTAATAGCTAAGATTTAGTCATGTATAACCTTAATAAAGTAAACAAATTGGATTGGTAACTTGCAACAATACATGTTTACTTAGTTTATACTAATTCTTAGACTATTCGTTACTAAAGGCTTGCTGAATTATCAAACAATTATTATTGTTAAACACTAAACAAACATCTTGTTACTATTATCTCAATTAAGTTTGTTATTTTTACACACAAAACTGCAATGCAACAAAACTTATGTAATTAACAATAAACTAATATGTTGAACTAAACAAAGCGTTATCTTATGATAGCCGTATTTTGATTGTTTACAACCAAACACTTTTGTTTACGGGATGACGAACTACCAACAGTCCTCGCGCGAGTTGAATGTAGTCTTGTCAAACAAAATCGGACCGTGCGGCACAGTGACAAGAGCAACTCTTTATTAATCTGTGCAAGAGCGAAAAATTTCAAAAACTGCATTTTGCTACGATCGACGCGACACGACGCGACACGCCATGTCAAACACGTTGATTTTCTATTCATTTTGCTGCTTGCGCTTGCGCCTCTCGGGACAATCGTGTGAAGACGGGTCTCCGTTTTACATAAAACCCCAAAGTAAAATAGTTCTGTGCTTGTCGTCTCTCTCATCACCATAATCAGAAGGAGAATCTTTATTTCAGTCAGCTACCTACCTACTTAAAACTGAGTGAGAGAACCATGGCCGAGCAGAGCTCAGATGCTCTCGAAGATTATCTGCAGCAGTGGGGCCTGGAAGTGTATTTTACACAAGTCAAAGGTAAGTATTTACCTAATCATTTCCTTTCATTATCTTGTGGTAAGCTAAAGCTATGCCAATCTGGGGGTAAAAAGGCATAACGTGCCTGCCGCGCCAGCATGGTGCCAACGCGCCAAAAGTTAGTACCTCGGCACCCAAACCTACAAATAATGCTAGCTTGCATCTGTGTCTAACCTACCTACCGGGGGAGGAAAGTATGGCTATAGAAATAGAAGTATATTTAACAATCAACAGTAATAGAATAGGTACCTCTATTTCCTTACCACTACGTCGGTAGGTACCTAACCGAAATAGATTGATACGCCCTAATCACATGGTTTTCTCAGTTTCAGACATATGAAGATCAGTCGACTGAGCCGAATAGATCACAGGCCTCACAGGGTACTAATATTTCTACAACGTACTTGTATGGCCTACAGTCACTGGAGGACACTGGAGGACACTGGGACATTGGGAAAAAGATTCCCGTTGTTTTGAGATTTTGATTTATGTGATAATGATAATAATGACTATCAATGTTCTTACATTGTAAAATTTCTGAAGTCTAACAATACAACAATTACATTTGTAAAACAATTACTTTTATTTATCTGCCTACTTTTAAATTTTATATAGGTAGAACAAAATTTTTTAGTGTATTTTAGCTGTAGTTTTTTGTTTATATGGTATTTAGTACTTCTGTAGTGTGTAGTCTCATTTATATTAGCTATCTGAGCGTTTTAGCATGGCAATAAGCGGTAATTTCCCTTTTGTTAATATTTCAAGAATTACCGATTAGATTGATTTGAAAATAATGTCAATCTAATCGGTAATTCTTGAAATATTAACAAAAGGGAAATTACCGCTTATTGCCATGCTAAAACGCTCAGATAGCTAAAATAAATTAGGCTACACACTAAAGAAGTACTAAATACTATATAAACAAACTACTACAGCTAAAACAAGCAAAGTTTTGTTACTAACAGTCAAACTGTTTGTAAAAAATAACAAAACAAGTTATCTAAATTAACTGATATATCAGGTTATAGTAACAAAACAACAGCTAAAACAACTCATTAGTTTAGTTAATAACAGTCAAACTGTTTTGTAAAAAATGGCTGAAGTAAACAAACAATTGGCTTCCTAACTGCATGTAAGTAGGCCTACCTTTAAGTAAGCACCTTGGTATGACTTAAACAAAATAGTGTTAACATTAATTACAAAACAGTTTCGTTAAAAAATAACCAAACTAGATTTGGTTACGTATTGCTATAGTTTTGTGGTCACTTTTTCTATGTTATACGTAGACGAAAGTTTAGCTACGAATAACAAGAGTTTTTTTTCAGTGCATGTGCTGTGTTCCCTAGCATTGGCTCTGCCTCTCTACTTTAGTTTTGTCTAAAGGAGATACATTCTTTATTACTTTAAAGAGTTTTAGGAGGAACATGAAAAAGTCGAAATGGTTAAATGCATTACGGGTACAGGTAAATAAACGGCCAATTGCGAGTCAAAAGCGTGCAAGTCGGAATAGCGCACGAAGGATTCCTTAACACCGCACAAAATTACTGCTTTGTCCTTAATAGTACACCTCCTATTAATTGAATTAATTTCTTATAATTCTAAAATACTAAGTTAAAAAAAACAAACAATAGAACAATAAAGGCGCCTCTAAAATAAAATATTAATACGTAACACTTATATTACAGTAATAATAATGACAAATTTAGGTTTTATGTACCGTTTAAAATTACTTTTACACACCCAGGACAGAAACACGAATGATCCCATAATGGTACCGTTTCTCCTTTTTAAGAAACGGAACCCGATGATATTCTGATGAAGCTTATTAAGTTATCATAATAACTAGATGTAAACCATAATTTTCTGTAGAGTCGAACAAAATGAAACAAAAAAATATATATCGCAACAGTAAATTTTTCATACAAAACATTGCAGGTCGGTGCGACAATAATGCCGAAGCAGCCAAAAATAAAACAATTACTTTAATTCCTCTCTCTACATACCTTTCACCGGTTTTCCGAAAACGCTGAATCCACAACGCTAGTTAACGTCCTAGGGTCGGATTACGGAATGGTAAAATAGAAAATATATTTTTCGCAAACAATTTCCAGCAATTTAGCCTCCATGTCGTCGCCCTGTGCCGTCGTCGTCGGCGGCTAGTTAATTCCGTGCGGTGTTCAGCGTTTGGAACAAGCGGACCTTAATTGGAATTGCGTTTTTCGCTTCACAATCCCGGACCTTTTGGGAACTGGTGACTACGGCGAGTTTTTGGTGACAAAGTTTACCTGTCTTGAAGTGTAATTCAATATAGGTTGCCGATTCGCCGCAAAGATGAAGTCAACTTATTTAACCTAAAACCTTAAAGAAGTTCTGTCTGAGTTACCAGTAATTAAAGTTTTGTAAAAATAAAGGGAGCCGCGAAAACAAAAGAGTTAAACGATGCTACGTTAAACAAACAATTTGCTGAGAAACTATAAAACCCGCTGAAACATACAATCCCAAAGAACTCATTGTTATCATTTGCATTGTAGATTTTTACACATAAAGCTCAGTGATATTGTAATGGCTTGTTTACATTGTGTAAGGATTCACCATTGTGTATTTAGGACTTTTAAAGGTTTGTCGAAGGAAATCTGTTTTAAGTGAGTATTTGTATTGCCACTTGAGCATTTCACACGTGTACTTACCTAACCAATATCTGTTTTACGCTTCTATTATTATCTCTTTTTACAGTAAAACCATTTCATAAAGACGAAATTGCCCTCTCAAAATGTATGCTATAACCCAAATATGTAAATGCCGTTATGACGATGATATATTTTCCGACTTCTCAGCTAAAAGTAGCACCTTCGCTAGATTTTGGGTTCTCAGGCGGAAAAATTCTATTCCTAACTTGTTCGAAAAGGTGTTTAACGAACCTCGCTACAACCCTCGCCTTCGGCTCGTGCCGGTAACTTCTCGGTTCGTAAAGCATTTGCGAACCCGTAGGAAATCTACTATTATCCTCATCGTCATCATGTTCAGTACTCGTCGACCCACTGCTGGGAATAGGCATAAGACAGACGTTTAATTTCTAGTTCAGTAAAATCCATTAAAGCCAAGCCGCAGAGCAAAAGCGCTTTACCGAACTCAAAATACGATTTCAGCACTTGGGTGTTCAAATAGAAACTAACGCAACTTCAAAACTCATATACAAACAATAATTGCATTGAAACCTGTTACAGTTTCCCGGAAAACAGATTACGGGCGAAGAGAAAAGCTGGTTAGAAGTAATTTCATCACAATAATGAATGCCGCAGTAGTTCTGTTATATTTCAGTTAGTGCACCAAGTGTGCCGCGTCAGCTCTGCTGCGTTGTCATAAGAAACAATTTTGGGGGACCAGTAAAACAAGACTTGTAAGTGCATTCCCGTTCCAATAGCTGAGATCTCTATCAGCTATGCATCATATAGTCTCCTATCTGATTCTGGCCGAGGACCGGAGATCAGGAACAGAAATTAATGTCCTTGAGTGGTGTCTGTCGTTGAAAAGGTAGGTAATACCGCTGCACTTCTCATATGCGGATCGTCAGCAGGGCAATGGTCTTAGCAAAAAAACACGACAATATAGTTTAACATGTAATCGTAATGGAATTACGTATTTCCTTAATTTTGCACCATTATACATCAATTACACTGGCCAGCAAAACTAAGTATTACACGTTTAAAATTGTAATAACTTTTTAACTACACAAGATATACTTTCAAAATAAAAAGGACTCGAAAAAGAGTTTACCTTTGTTCTATTCTTTCAAGGAAAATTGATAAAATTAGCTATAAAACGTTCTTTATTTTAAATCTCTAATTTCTAAAGTTTTAAAAAATTTATATTCAAAAGTACAGTACTTAGTTTTGCAGGCAAGTGTATTTACCTAACTATTACATTATGATATAAAATAGCTTCCGCTCACTGTGGACGACAGCCTTTATCTAATGCGTTTAGAGTGTAGCCCAGTCTAGACGGATCCAGCATTAATAGCTCGGTATTAAAATGAAACAGAGTGTCGTGAAATATCATTACGCTGATGGATGGGAGAGGTACTAACGGTAGGGTGGATTAATTATGTCTTTCATTTACCCGTATTTAGGGCAAAGTTTATTTGAAAGTAGCTTTGTATTTTCACCATAATGGATAGGACGGAGGCTGATAGAGGATGATGATGAGGGCTTGGGAAATGCATATGTACTGGGGTTTTAGCTGACCTGTGGAAAGTGGTTTTGAAATGCAGAGATTGTCTCTTAATGAAATAAATAAATATTAAATAAATATTAGAGGACCATCTTACACAAATCGAACTAGGTCCATGAACGGAGTAAAAATTTAAATGCGTTTCTGCATAGGTACCACAATTTCACTGATAATTTACTTTTAGGTTCGATAAAGCATTTAAAATGACCACACTTATTCCAATTTTGCGAATGAGTATGGGAAAGGCTGCATATTAACTTTAATGAGTACCACGTGCCTTGTTATTCAGGCAATGTTCGGCACTTGGACTAGCTGTTGCCTTGATTAATGCTAATATAATGCTATTATAATTCAGTTGTACAGCAATGTGCCACGTAATTTGTGCCCAAGTTAGAGTTACGTCAGCATTATATGCGCATATAATGCTGATATACAGCAATTTTTAGCAGCTAATGTGACCAAGGTGTACTGTAAAAATGCTGTTACACAGAACTTTTGTGCTACTTGGGATAGTAAGCTTAATGTTATGTCCCTGTCCGGATTTAGGGAAACACGTTGAAGTGAAACGACTCTGTATATCTATGATCACACTGCTTTTTCACTGAAGTAATTCTACTAGGTTACTATTTGAACAAAATTACACTATACTTGGGTTATTTTTAGACTTATTGACTTGACTTTCAGACTATCTGAGCAGATGGTTACTGAGTATAGTAACGGTGAACTGTTGAGGAGTGTTTGCGCTTATGATAAATCGCAAATGGCAAAACTTTTATAGCAAAACATGATAAACAAAGAGACTCTTGTTTTAGTATGATGAAACATCGTATGATTACTAGAAGGAATTAATTAGAAAGATAACAAGAATCCGGGATCAAATTTAGAAGCTTACAATGTTGCAAAGGTCAGACATTTCGGCGACTAGAACTATCTTTAAAAGGAACGAAAGTTATATTCGTTCATACGACAACAGAGATTGTTATTGTTCATTCAATTAGAAATAGTTTTAGATAAGCGGAAGATGGTTGAACAAATAAAACCGTTTTGATAACACAATTTTCGGGGATTGATAAGCAACAATGTTGCTAAAGAGTATAGAAAATACAGAAGGCGTAAAAGTACTGGATTGGTACATAACACTCAACAAGGCTTTATTTATATATTTAATACAGATAAATACTTATGTACATACATAGAAAACATCCAAGACTAAGAAACAAATATTTATGATCATAACACAAATATGTGCCCTTACCGGGATTCGAACCCAGGACCGTCAGCTTCGTAGGCGGGGCATTACCTGCTAGGCTAAATCTCAATTTCAGAATATGCTTGGATAATGTTAAAACACTCTTCAATGTCGGTCAAAAGCGATTGGCGGGCATTTCTGTGGTGCAGGGTAGGAAATCGAACACAAATGTACACAGCGTCACGCCGTTTCCCATACGGGATGGTATAGGCACATGTATATGTACACTTATTATCATTCATAGACATATGTTTTTAGGTAGAACCGTCACCATTGCGTTCCCGTTCTGTGTTTGACGTCAACACGACTTTATAAGAAGCTGACGGTAGAACATTCTGGAAGTGACGCGAAGCACTTAAGCACATAATTCAAGATTACCAAAGAATGTGGTACCGCAGTTGGGACGTTTCCGTGAAGCTTTCATCACTGTTACCGCATCTTCAGACACTGAACCTTTTGTCAGTAGACACACTGCTTTCAACTCTTTGCAATCTTCACGGCTCTTCAAACTTGGCTCAGATGTTGCTGGCGTTAGCGAAAATCTTCAATGAAGTTGATATTCTATTGTGTAACTGTCTTTGGTGCTTGGGTTCATCTTTTCTGATTGAGACGTTGGAAATTATGTTTGGTGATGCCGAATGATGTTTTAGCTTTAATTTAAACGCAAATAGAACCTTTATTCCATGCTGTCATACCAGTAGTCCGATCATCACTCTTTTGGCATTTTTTTCCAAACTGTTATACTGATTCCCAAGATCTAACTGTTTGAACAATTGTTTCAAAACTGTTATACTGATTCCCAAGATCTTACTGCTTAAACATTTTTTTCCAAACTGTTCGAACGATTCCCATGATCTAACTGTTTGAACGTTTTTTCCAAACTGTTCGAACTATTCCCATGATCTAACTGTTTGAACATTTTTTCCAAACTGTTCGAACGATTCCCATGATCTAACTGTTTGGACTTTTTACCAAACTGTAAGATCTAACTGTTTGGACATTTTTTTTACAAACTGTAAGATCTAACTGTTTGGACATTTGTTTTCCAAATTGTTGGACTGAATTCGAGGATCGAACTATTTGGATAATTTCCTTCCAAATTGTAAGACTAGAACTTCGTAGAGCTTCTCTGGTCTCCATAATAACTATACCCAGCTACACTGAGAAATGAAAAATAATAGAAAGTAGTATAATTTATTTTGGTTTGGCTACAAAACTTCATAAAATAATAGTACCAGGACACGATGGAATAAGCTAAATACAAAAGTCCAAACTTCAGATTCACAATTCGTATAGGATTTCATTTACGTTTATAGAGAAAATTATTTAACTTAACATCGTCATGCTCACCTATCATATTTACCTATACGCACCTCGATTTGCAACTGTCCAAATAAATGGGCTATGTTTGCCCACTCTTTATAAATCAGCACCATCAGAGTGTGCGATATCAAATACCCCATCAAAGTGATAAATGTGAGTAACACGAGGCTTCCTGGACCCCACAGCTGGGGTTGCATGGTGTTGGGTGTTTTGCCGAAATATTGGGATTCCGGTCATCATCTCCATGGATACGGTCGTAAATTCAAGTTACCGATTACAAATTTTAATGGAGAAACTTTACCTCTCTTGTGATTATTTCCTGTTAGTAACTGTGTCTAAAAGAAAGTAACATGAAAGTACAATATTTAGACTTTTAAATATACATACATCATATTTGAATGGTTCTTACACAAATCACTTAAGAATCATTTAAGTCTATCTAGTATTTCTATACTAGATAGATGATAGATAAGATTTATACCGATAAGAATACCCGCTAATCAGTATTAATGATACAATCGGTATTTTCATAAAACCATTCTAGCAACACCACCTCTTAGCTAAAGGCGATAGGCGTAAAACGTTCTTTTTAAGTCGATGTGGCATCATAGAGAAGATTTATCAAAGTTTATCTCTTCTGTATTTTTACTTACGTGTGCGAGGGGAAGTGATGACGATAAATTATGGTGTTTATACTAAGTTTTCTGTTATAGATAATGAAAAATTGTTACTCCATTTGACTAAATAGATATGTATGTATAGGTATATTAAACTAACAACTGACTGAACCCATCATACCCACTAAAGGATCGACACACATAATAATAATAATAATAATGATAATACCTTGGACACTATTTACAAACATTGATCTAGATCAATGTTTGTAAATTGGGGCTAAACTAGGATTCTGTATCTTGGGTACGAGATAACGATACACATACTTATATAGATAAATATTATACTTAGATAAATAAACCACAATGACTAGGGTATAAACATCCGTTCTCATTAAACAAATATTTGACCCCACCGGCACTCGAACCCGGGACCCTTGGCTTCGTAGGCAGGGTCAACGCCGACTCGGCCATTCGGGTGACATAGGTGACACATACGCCTGAAAATTTGTAGTACCTCCGCCGCAA
The DNA here is from genome assembly GCA_949825045.1 of Argyresthia goedartella. Classification (NCBI taxonomy): domain Eukaryota; kingdom Metazoa; phylum Arthropoda; class Insecta; order Lepidoptera; family Argyresthiidae; genus Argyresthia; species Argyresthia goedartella. The sequence goes on from OX463823.1 coordinate 17,858,389, forward strand.
ACTGAAGGAAAAGCCAAATGCTAGTCTTTTCATAAATGCTTGGTTAACGGAAAACCAGTAAATAAAGAAAATATATAAGCTTGTACATGATGAACAATGCAGCAGCATAATTAAACGCATGTTCGAAATTCTCTAAATGAATAGACGAACGGACATGCCTGGGGTTTAAGTAGGCATAGCCCGGGGGGGGGGCTGATTGAATGTGGTCACTGCGGTGCAAGGGGTGAGGGGGTGTATTAAACTGAATGTCCGAGGAGTTTTGAATAAGAATTGTAGTTTTTATCCAAAGCTTAAACTAGAGATGTGGTAAAACTCATGAAACGTAAAAAAGAGTTCTTGCTTTCACTGATGCAATGAAGGAAACGTGTGTTCACTAAGCATTAAATATGTATTAACCTCTCAAAAACCGAGGGTAGTTGGGATGGGTCGCGATTTTGAGTAGCTTATGCCATGGTTATAAAATTCAAAACCTATAACGGAAAAGTGGCGTTATCTAACGCCGATGGTATTCAAGACGTTAAGTCGTTCATTAGATACACATAAAGTGTATTTTTATGACACTATCTACATGTGTATTGTAATGAACAACACCACATTTAATAAAAGAGCGAAAGCAGGAACGTCCCCATCTTCACCCACCGACAAAAACGAAACGTGTCCAACGAATTTTCACTTTTAAGAAAAGATTTAAAGAGCATTTCCTTTCCCTTTCGTGATAGGTACTTGTATATATATAAGTAAGTATAGGTGAGATATATATTTTATTTTTGAGCTATAGTATTTTATATAGTATATACATAATTTATTATATAATTATGTTTTAGTTTCGTAAATAATTGGAGGTGTATATTTTTATTGCGCACTAAGACTCTCCTGTTGCACAACTTTTCCTGTCCTGCCTAGGTTTGCTGGTAGAAATCTCTCTTTAGAGATAAGCTCGACTTTGTTCATACATTTTTTTTTATCTCACCATTAAGATTTCTGGTTAAAGTTCGTTTACAATGGATTCCTTCACACGTGGGCATCAAGGGTAATGAGATAGCAGACTCACTTGCATCCGAGGCTCTTCGGAACGGCATACCTCTCGACACGGTACCGCACTACACTGACCATCTTCCAAAATTGAAAATCGACAACTACTTTAGATTTAAATCCTATTTTAATGACTGCTCTCAAAACAGAAGCATCTGGTACAGAACCGTTGTAGACGAACCACCTCGCGTACCTTGGTTTGCCTCACGAAGCTTCAACAGAAGAGAACTAGTTCTTTGCTTCCGAACCCGAACTTACCACATCCCACTTAACAAATTTAGTTTCATTATGAATAAAAGAGACGACCCTAATTGTACCCGATGTGAGAGGGAGGAGGACCTCCTTCACTTAGTTCTCGAGTGTAAAATAAATGAACAACCAAGGCTGGACCTCCTCGAAGAAACTCGGTGCTCTGAGGGGGATCTTCTCTTCCTTTTCCATCGAATTCTAAGCTCAGAGTTCACTGTCGAGTATAGTAACAGATTCTTAAGTTTCTTGATAACCTCTTTGAATCTCAGATGGGAACACTACAAAATACTTATGTAACTAACCAATTTTAGATTTATTTAATGTTATTTTCTTTTGTTAAAGTAATACTGTAAGCACTGTAACTTTGTTAATTATTTTTAAGCTGACTTAATCATAAGATGTATGGCTTATAAAATAAATAAGATTAAAAAAAAAAAGATTTTTGTGTGTTCTAACTGAATAAAATATGTGTTTCCTATAAATGAAATATCACAGTGACACCAGAGGATGACCAGCCATCGAAAAAGCCTAACATGACCCCAGTGAAAGTTGCCTGAGATTCGAGATGTCGCTGGTTTTGAGGTTTCATTAAAATTTCCCATTTTTGCATTGTTAATGCCAGCCCAGAAAATCCCCATAGGAATTGGAGTAAAAATGCAACACACGCTTTATTTATTTTTATTAGTTAAAATGATAATATCTGAGCCGATGTCATGTTTGTTGGTGGGTGGGACAGTACCTATATAGAACTGCCTTTTCAAAAATTCAAAATTCAAAAAGAGTTTATTTCCATAAGAAACACATAGGTAACATTTGGAGAATGTCAAATCTTAAACTAAAACATGTATAAGGTACAGGGAAATATAGAACTCAATTTGAATTCCTACATTACAATTTACTCGAGAACAAGTAGATTACATGTTTTTTTTTCATAATTCACACGATCCTGATGTCGTTAACTAAATGCAGATAGATACTTTTGAGTTATTATCACATCGGCTGAAAGGGATGCTATGCTAATATGGAGGAACATGCTTCCGGATTCGAACTGTGTCGAAATATTAATGTGCCGGAAATTAAAGTTGTTCCTACCCGACACCATTTAAATTTATTCTCTAATGATGTATTCTGTGCCTGAACGTACGGATATTTCTAAAATAATACGTACTCGGATTAATACGCTTTTATATTGCAGTTGTTCTGAGTGATGTCTCTTAACTTAACTTAAGACTCGACTCCACCTTTCTGTTTCATCCTGTACATCTACTGTTTAGTATTATATTATGTGAAATTATGCATCTGCCACCCCATCTGGGAAAGGTGTGATATTCTGTTAGACTATGATGTCAGAAGTAGAATCTGTCAAATGTAGACTAAACGCTAAAGACTCTGACTATGGACAACAATCTGACCAAGAGCCCTCTAATTTAATCGGTCTGACCAAGGGCATAAAAGAGCGGACGTGGTCAGATCGATTTAACAATGCAATCTGACCACGGATACTGGACGATCAAAGTGTACCTGAAATAACCAAACATTTTAAAGGCAGTAGATAAGAAAATGGTGCTACGATAAGGACTAGACCAAAATTAGAATAATACGTACATATCGCGTGATTCATTCGACTCTAGTCATTCACAATATCAATATCATTCCATAATGCAATGTTTCATTTGATCGCTCATTTCCACTCGTTAGCCGTTGAGTAAACTGTTAAATTAACATAGTTAGCGTCCCTAACTAGTTGTTTTACCACATACAATTATGTATAACATGACAGCCGAAAACGGATATTGTGTTCCGAAACTTGCGAAAATTGCATTATTATTTGCTAATTCGCTCGATGCACGTATCGTCTCGGTTACTTAACCATTGTAATCCGTTTTAAACCGTTATTTAATCATGATTTCCATTCGGAACGTGAATCACTGGATTAATTAAATGTTCCTGTTCAGCGGTTATGTGGTTGAGGGACGGTTGCCAGTTGCATTTTATTGCGTGAGATAGGTTGACACCAATAGTGACAGACAGAGTGTAGTAGGTACTATAGGTAATACCTTAACTTAAAAACAAAAGTACATTGCACGGACGGTCTCTTTGGGAAGACGGTGGAATCGAGAAGAAAAAGGCGGACGGTCTAACCGTCATGGAGAACATCCTGAGGAAACCTTTATATCTGCATAACTATGGCGATGGGCTAGCCCCCTGTGACGCACAATTGATTATTGAATAACTGGCACAACTGTGCCTCTGCCACCCCGTATGCAAAAAGACGTGACGCTAAGTGTTTGTCTAAAAAGTCTGTTTATGAATGTGAGTGGTCTTTTCGAACTCACCAGTAGTTCTGATCAGAATCACTACCATTAGCCATATCATACCATTTAACGACCGGTTTAGCCTAGCGGGTAGTGACTCTGCCTACGAAGCCGACGGTCCTGGGTTTGAATCCCGGTAAGGGCATATGTTTGTGTGATGAGCATGAGTATTTGTTTCTTAGTCTTGGATGTTTTCTATGTATTCACATAAGTATTTATCTCTAATAAATATATCGTCGTCTAGTACTCATAACACTGTTGTTGAGCTTACTATGGGCCTAGTTCGATTTGTGTTCTGATAGTTATTATTTATTATTATTATAGCCTTGAAATAAAAAGAAGCTAAAGCCTAGTTGCTATATCCATCATCTGAGCTCTTCAATTCCATACTTACAATCTAGTTAGGCAGGTATCTAACCCTAGCGATGAACGCATAAGATAATCCCTTGATTGATATTAAACCACCATCACATATCGTACCTACTTCACTCGTGAGCGTCCGCTCAATGACAAGCGTCTAGTTAATTAAATTTCACAATGTCTAGCCCCGACTGGACACAGCGCAGGTGGTTTAGATTTCAGGCACTATCTAGTCTAGTCTAATAGTATAGGTATATTATATTCATCAGATCAGATCCTTATACAGATTAGAATGAGGTTCATAGAAGCTTAGAATAAAGGAGATGATTGTTATTTACCTTTGATTTTAATTCATCATAATTCATAATTTATTTATTGTACTGCAATTAAAATATACAGAAAAATTATAAGATACAAGTGTACAAAGGCGAGCTTATCTCCAACAAGAGATTGTTTACAGCAAACCATGGTTGGATAGGAGAAATAGATCAAGCGGGAGAAGAAATATGCGTACAAATAAAAACATACAATATACATATCCTTATATATAAAACTCTAACCACTATATTTATGAATATATATATAGAGAAATAGACTACGTGCATACACAGTAATATAATACACGCAAGTACTTACATACAGCGTATTAAGTTACAGGATGTAACAGAAAGGTGTTGTAATATTTTAGGGGTTTGTTAGGGACATAATTCTAGGCAACTTACACTACAAACCGATTTGATCAGAGTAATTTTATTTTCACTTCCCCATACAAATCAGCTGACCGCCCGGACCAAAATGTATGAAAAAGTGAAAAATAAAGCTTCTCTGATCAAATCAGTTTCAAACTAAATGTTGTTTAGAATGATGCACATACTAACCCCTTAAATATGGCTACACCTTTCTGTTTCAACCTGTATATCATATATGTAAATAATAACCAATCTAACATGAAAGAGATAGATAATGCTTCTTTTTCTTAACCTCTCAAAAACCGAGGGTAGTTGGGATGGGATTTTGAACCTTATTCCATACACGCCGGTGGTATTCATGAGGTTCAGTGAGTTTTAAAAATACATATATATTCATATTCTTTCATCATTGGCAGCTTCTTTCCGCCCACTGCTGGGTATAAGCCTCCTCCATATTGTGCCATCCTCTCCGGTCCTGTGCCAGTCGAATCCAGGTCTTCCCCGTGATATTGGTAATATCGTCGACCCATCTGGTTGCCGGTCGACCCACGCTCCTTCGTCCTTCTTTCGGCCACAACTCGGTCAGGGATCAACTCCACCTGCCATCACCTCGCCTCGCCAAGTGCCCTGGCCTCTTAAATTTGAGCCTAGTGATACGCTTCACGACATCTTGAACCTTAGTCTGACGACGTATCTCGACGTTTCTGACTCTATCTAGGAGTGTGATGCCTAGCATTCAAGGGCTCTTTGGGCTACTCTCATTCGTTCCACCATTTCCCTTATAAGCCATGTTTCCGCACCTTACGTCATTGCAGGCAGGGCATATTGGTCGAATGGCTTGGTTTTGAGGCATTGCGGCATATTCTTCGGCTTCATTGTACAGAAAATATAAAGGTACAGACAGTTACAAGAAATGTTATAAGTAAAGGTGAGCTTATCACTAAAAATATATTTCTTCCAGCAAACCTAGGCAAGCCAGGAGAGTTCATGGAAAGGGGCAGTCCCAGTGCGCAATAAAACTGTATATATGTACGAAAATGACTTTCAAAATATATAATAATAATACCTTGGACACTATTTACACACATTGATCTAGCCCCAAACTAGGATTCCCTGTATCTTGGGTACTAGACAACGATACACATACTTTTATAGATAAATACTATACTTAGATAGATAAACAACCATGACTAGGGTACAAACATCCGTTCTCATCAAACAAATATTTGCCCCCCCCCCCGGGACTCGAACCCGGGACCCTTGGCTTCGAAGGCAGGGTCACTGCCGACTCGGCCATTCGGGTCGCCAATATTATCCATATGTCGCAGTTGTTTTGTTACATCAGACACTTCACTAACACCCTAGACCGTTAGATAAAGACGGATGTTTAACCAAGTCCTAGCATTTTGATTTAAATAAAGCATCGTCCAAAACGTTTAACAATCTGTCTTACCGAAAGCCGGCGTTTTGGTTAAATAATGTAAAACAAGATGGCCTCACCACAACAGCTGATTACTTTCAGAGTCTATCTTTTCACTACTGATTTGCACAGCTTATATCAGGCGAAACATTGCGGTAGCTTAGGCGAAGGGTAAAGTTTGTCTTTCACTTAAAACTTTATCCTTCGTGTTAGGTTGAATATGTAAGAACAACAAAAATACTTCAAACATAAACTTAAGTACACGTAAAATATTTTTTAAAGATTTCTCGGTTTTTAAAGCGCCACCAATTTAGCTTGGATCCACTAAAAGGTGTATCAATAATCAATTATTTCCAGAAAATAAATCAGTGCTAAATTTTAATGCTAATCAAAATCAAATCAAAATCAAATCAAAAATCATTTATTCCTATGGAAATAAATGATTTTTGATTTGATTTTGAGTGAGTTCACTAACACAATGGCGGAATCTGTGGAGAAGAGCTCACCGAAGAAACTCCACAGTCGTCGCATCTTTTGCGTTTCCTTTGTTAAATAAAATATTGTCAAATTACAAAATGAATGCTAATTATATATCGAAACAGCCTGTTACTCAAACAATCTATTCCCATGGACATCTGTCCTCTAAGTAATCAGATATCCTATAGTAACCTTTTTTATACAATTTCTGTTTTATTATTATTTTAAACTTGTCTAAAGGTAAGTTTTTAATATCAGTAGGGACCTTATTGTAATAGCGTATACAATTGCCTTTAAAAGAATTACTAATTTTATGTAGTCGGCTTACATAAGCAACCAACTTGTCATTATTTCTAGTATTAAAATTGTGTATATCACTGTACTTCTGAAAATTAGTTATATTTCTTTTTACATACACAAGATTGTCATAGATATATTGAGACACAAATGTCAGAATATTGATTTCTTTAAACTTTTACCTCAGTGACACTCTAGGCCCTAATCTATAAATTGCACGAACAGCCCGTTTCTGCAGAATAAATATACTATTAGCATTCGCAGCGTGACCCCACAATAAAATACCATAGGTCATTAGACTATGAAAGTAACTAAAGTAGACTAGTCTAGCGGTGTCTACGTCGGTAAGAGCTCTAATTTTTTTAACTGCGAACGCTGCCGAACTCAGTCTGTTCGACAATTTATTTATATGAGGATCCCATTGTAGTTTGGCGTCTAAAGTAATGCCCAAAAAGACAGTCGACTGCACAAGGTCCAATCTCTGTCCTTTTATAAATATGTCTGTAGTTACCGGGTTCACATTGGGTAACACGAATTTAATACATTTAGTTTTCTTTTCATTAAGTAATAAATTGTTAACAGTAAACCAGTTCACTATACTAGAGATAGCATTGTTTACCTCGTCATAATTTGATTGCTGTCTTTTAACTTTAAATATCAAAGAAGTATCATCGGCAAACAATACTAACCCATGTTTTGCTTTAACAAGGTAAGGTAAATCATTAATATATACTAAAAACAAGAAAGGACCAATAATTGAACCTTGTGGTACGCCCATACTTATTGAAGACCCAGGTGATCTTTTCCCATTAACATCGACCATCTGAACCCTATCTGTTAGATATGACTCCAGAAGGCCAAGTGCCTGATCTTTTACACCATAATGGCGTAACTTTCTGACAAGAGTGTCATGATGGACGCAATCAAAAGCCTTGGATAGATCGCAGAAGACACCTATTGCATCCACTGCGTCTTCCCAGGCATCAAAAATATTGTCGATTAGTTCAACACCAGCATCGGCTGTTGAACGACCCTTTGTGAAACCAAACTGAGCAATATGAATTAAATTATTGAGATAAAAATGACTTTGCAATTGATTAAGTATGAGTTTTTCAAATATTTTGCTAAGCGTTGGTAGTATCGATATGGGTCTAAAATTGGTGGGGTCTGATGTACTACCAGCTTTGAATAAAGGTATAACTTTACTTAGTTTCATCAAGTCAGGAAACACACCACTATCTATACATTGATTAAATATACAACAAAGGTGAGGTGCAATACAATCTACAATGGAACTAATAATTTTTACTGATAGACCATGGGCGTCAGCTGTCTTTTTCATTTCCAGGGATTTAAACGCTTTTACAATGTCTTCATTATTTACGTGCCTAAATTTAAAATCTGTTTTACATTCCTCAAAGTTTTGTTTAAGTATAGATTCAGCAGCAGAGGGAGATGAATTTAAAGACTTGGTTGTTGAAACTGGAATGTCCGTAAAGAAATTTTCGAAAGCTTTTGCTACTTCTAGGTCTGTACTAAGCAATTGATTATCTATCTTAAGCTTGAAGTTATTATGTGTAGCTTTGGCCTTTCCAGTCTCTCTGTTTATAATTTGCCAAGTCGTTTTCATTGCATTGCTACTAGATTCAATTTTGTTTTTAATGAAATTAGATTTAGCTACGGCACAAACGCGTTTAAACATTTTTGAATAACTACGAACATAATCTAGAAAGGCCGTATTTTTGTTATATGATTTCTCTTCATAGAGTTCATATAATCTTCGTCTGCTCCTATGAATTCCAACTGTCGCCCAATCACTAAACAAAGCTTTGTTATTAACTTTTATAGTTTTTGATTTAAATACCGTATCATATTCATTTTTGACAAGGTTAAATACTGAGTTGTACAGCAAATTTGGATCGTCACTGTATGGTATTTCCCATAGTTTATCTAAAATATTATTCCTGTAGTGTTCAAGCCGAGTGTCACTAACGGGCACACATGTAATATCCTCTTTTTGGTCCTTTTTTATTTTAATATTGAATATACCTATCTGACCAGAGTGATCAGAGGTTAATTTATTGATGACCGATTTGAAAATGGGCGTAATGTTAGTAAATATATTGTCAATGCAGGTAGCAGATGTTGCAGTAATTCTAGTAGGCTCCAAAAACAGATAGTTCATGTTGTGACATAAAAATAAAGATTTTAATCTAGTACAAATATTATTATCCTCTAACAGATTAACATTAAAATCACCACAAATTATAAAAAAATTGTTTTTATCGCTGATTTTAATCAACACTTCATCCATTTTCTTTTCGAATAAATCAAAGGATGAATCTGGTGGTCTGTATACGCTCATTACAATAAGTTGTTCAAGTTCAATACAGGCTATTTCCATGGTACGCTCAACAGACAGGCTCACTATGTCAACTCGTTCCTTATATTTAAAACTATTATTTACAAGTATTAAGGAGCCACCGCGATCAGCTGTTTTTCTGTTGAACGAACTAGCAACGTGGTGGTTATTAAAGTTGAACATGAACTGATAACTCTTTAAAAAGTGCTCTGTTATACATAAAATATCAATATTATTACAGTTCATGAATAACTCAATTTCCAGTTCTTTACTTAACATGCCCTGTATATTTTGATGAACCTCGTTTAAAATATTCTTACTTTTACATTTTTCATTACTAGTAACTTGATTTAATGGGCAAGATGAAGGTATATTTATACAAATATTAATATTACTGCCAGAGTTACTCTCTGTTGTCCTATGGGTTAATTTAAAGACCTTGGAACAGATTCCAAGGAGTACATGTCATTATTAATACACTGCTCAATAGAAGCAGGCGTTTCATTAGTCAAAAACTTGACTGAGTTCAAAATAAAATAAGATAGTGACTGTGCTATCTGGATTATCTGGTGCTAAAGTGGTACATTTGCCTTTAGAAGTCTTGCAGGCGCTCATATGAAAACTGACTTTTTGAAACTGCTGGGATAATAAAATAAGTAGGTAATTAAATAATATATCGATCGGTTTAGCTTATAAAATAATATAATAAAAAAATCGGCCAAGTGCGAATCGGCCAAGTGCGAGTCGGACTCGCGCACGAAGGGTTTCGTACCACCGTACTCACAATGGCCTACCAGGGTTGATGTTGACTGAATAGTTAGGATTTACATAGCAAAATATTGTTTACAAAGTTATTGGTGCGGCTACTTTCACACTCTTAGTACTTAACCAGGTGCATTTATAAGTTTGTATTTAGGATTGAAATAATTGTTGTATGGGAGCCCCCTTAAATATGTATTTTATTCTGTTTTTTAGTATTTGTTGTTATAGCGGCAACAGAAATGCATCATCTGTGAAAATTTCATCTGCCTAACTATCACGGTTAATGAGATACAGACTGGTGACAGCAGACGGACGGACGGACGGAAAGCGGAGGCTTAGTAATAGGGTCCCGTTTGGCACCCTTTGGGTACGGAACCCTTAAAAAGGCCCATGTCCCATGTTCCATCGAACTACAGAGCCACAACTTTACATCAAAAGAGCCGAGCCGTAGGTCACAGACCCCTGGGCTAGACAAATCCGTACTGGCAAGCGATGGCTACACCCAGGGCCGTGTTGTGTGAACACGACTTACGTCCGGGGCAGGATGACGGTATTATCCGTACGGCAAATTTCATGTTTGCCAACAGATTTCAGAGGTTCCGAGTGTGAGGAATAGTTGGGATTGTCTGAGCCTTGAGCTCTGTTATAATCCTGCGATTAACTAAGGGTCTACCCTATAGGTTTTGATTCCCTTGCGAGTATCGAGCAAATTCGTCAAATTTCTGACATAAACGCCCGTATCTTTTGTTGCGTTGGCCTAGCTAGGCCTAGGCCTAGGTTTGATTTTTTCGCAGCTTGTGACCACAGACTTTTGTGCAATTTAATTTAATTTCACATTGACAGCTCCACGTCTTCCTGAGAAGAAGGGTTTCGAACAGACAGATAGACGGACGGACAACGAAGTGATAATATACGGCTGATAATATAGTGATAATATCCTTTATTTTAATTCAAAGATAATTGGTTATCATATATTTTTAACCTGACCCTTGACTTGACCACTCTGATGAATTAGCAACGATTAGATTAAATGGTTGAAAATTTGGACACTACTGTTACGTCAGTCGCTGCGGCATAACAGTGCATACATTTTGTGTATGTTATTTAGTTTAAAAAAACTACTGATTATTTTATTAATGAAAAACATTTTGAATACCTATTTTATGACATTTGAACCACATCAATATTCTTTTTAGATACCAAGAGATAAATACCATTTAGGTGAAAATCAAATGTTTAGTTTTTCTTTCTTTTATATATTTCCCATTGATGTTATGATATTTTCAAACACTAAGATAGAAGAAAAGGGATGTCTCCATAACATATTTTTTTTCTGGATTTGGAAAGTGTCTCTTTTGAGTGACGCCATGGGCATTTCACGTTACCTTTTGTGCTAGAAAAGGTATGTTTTCAGAAAAAGAAGAAAACAGAAAAGAGTAATCTAAACTCTAGTGTAAAGCAAAATGTTTTTATTATTTACTGCATATTTATCTTACCGATGATGATACAACCCCATAACAGTCTATTATGTTAATCGAAATGTGGCATAGCCAGGCATTTCAATAACTAGGATTCCATTATCCCCCTGTCGTCGGTGGGTTCACAGCCTGAATATCTCGAAAATTTCACAATACCTAGGCAGCACATAGGGTTATACCCAGAGACGTAGCTTATCTACCTATAAGTATCTGAAATACAGATACAAGTTACAAAATATGCATTATCTTTTCATCCTATACTTTAAATTAATTAAAAAAATAATGATTGTATCTTATATTTAGTTACGGGAAATATTAAACTGCACATCAAGAATACCGATTTGCACAGCAAATATACTGATTTTCACAGCAAATATCAGGGCAAATTACTGCGGTAGCTCAGGTGAAGGGTAAAGGGGGTGAGCGAAGCGATGCCCCTTTTTATCCTTTGTATTAGGTTGAACCTGTAAGAACAACAAAAATGCTTATTTTCTGTGCAAATCAGTATTTTTGATGTGCGATTAAATACTAGTAACTAGGTATTTTGTAAATACCATAATAATACCTTGTACCTTGGACACTATTCACACACATTGATCTAGCCCCAAACTAGGATTCCCTGTATCCTGAGTACTAGACAACGATACACATACTTATATAGATAAATATTATACTTAGATAGATAAACAATCATGACTAGGGTACAAACATCCGTTCTCACCAAACAAATATCTGCCCCCACCGGGACTCGAACCCGGGACCCATGGCTTTGTAGGCAGGGTCACTGCCGACTCGGCTATACGGGTCGTCAGTGCTTGTTGGCTTAAATACTTTTAGTAGGTAATTACCTGTGCATTTGTTTTGCATGCAGGTTTTGAATGAAACACAACAATAACTTTAATATTTATCCTATTTTTTTAAATCACACCTGTTGCCCCTATAGAGCGACTCTCCTCTTTTGGGGGATGAGAGTTGATGAGACCTCATCAAAGAAAAATACCGATAACATTTACGACTGAATCAAATCACATATTAGAATAAATATAGATATAAATTAAATCACATATAAGAAACTTACAAGTGCGAAATAACACAAAGCTACCTCTAAATGTTAAATCCAAGTTAACACTTTTTCGCCCCTACACTGGCTTTTATCTCAGCAGATTTCCGAAACCATTAAACATACTTGGATCCATTTACAAATCACAAACATTTCCTTTCTGCTTTTCCGCCCAAAATGTATAGCATAATGTAAATAAATACCCTAAACTTACGCCAAAACTTGGCTATGTTTCAACTCGCGTTATAATTAATGCCAAGAGACCGTTTAATATCGCCACCCGAAACAAAAAGATAATTGCTCCCAATTAATTCTAACCTTCTTGCAAATGAGGGAGAAAGGAACGCCTTTATGGATTTTCTATGCTTTTATTGGTTTCGGGAGTTTCATTGGCGTTTTGTTTGTTTTTCTTCGCTCGGATTCGAAATTGGATGTTCTTGGAGATAAATGGTTCGATCAGTTACCATACTATACGCGTCTCGTCTCATCACCCTTCATTGAAACGGTATAGGGCAAGGGTAAGACCCTTTTGATCCTTCCGCTGATGGGGTTTAATTGTTTCCATACTGATTAAATTCGTGAGTCATTGATGCAAAGAAAGATTTTGTATATAGGAAAATAATGTTAGCCATGATCACTATTATGCTATGATACAGCATATCTCACGATGAGAAATGAGTTGTTTCAAAAGTAGAGTTTACTCGTATCTATTATTATCAGCGCATTATCAAAATTCATGTATCAAAACTCCGTGTCAGTATGTATTTTATCAGATCTTAGATCTGACTCTTTCAATGGAATGATTTTCCTGATGAGTTGAGGAGTATACCGGAACTTCCTAGGAACGGGGTTCCGGAGAACACTTGGCGTATTTTGAATAGCGTATCTCCTTGCATTTTTTTGCATATTCACTTCTATAGTACAGGCCGAAAAATTTATATTTCGACCATTTGATTCTTGGGCCACTTGAACGACATTCAATAAATCAGTTTAACGTGCAAAACTGAGGTATGTTTGGCCAATTTCATACATTTTGGCAGTTGCCCAATCAATTTAAGATGCATTTTGTGAATTTCGTGCAAGTGAACCTTAGTGAACCTTGTTCATAATGATGGGTGCTATCAACTGCTATCATTCCTAACAATTTGATTAGCTAATTAATTATCCACTTTGTTTAAGCTGCGTAATGTTTAATTTCCTTGTATCCCGTCGCGAAATTCAGTAAATTTAACCTCCACTTTACATTGTTGCAGGCGGCTCTCTGTGCGGACTACGCAGTGCCAGTAGACTGCGTGGGCGCAGGACCAGCGCCGCGGCCCAGCTCCTTCCATGAGACCTCGGCGCCTAAGGTATAACATCAAAACTCAAGTTTTGACTGACTGACTCAACACAACCCTGCCCAAACCCGACGACGACGAAGCTGAAATGACGACATGTATGATTGTATCTGCACTTCCCCACAGTAACCTCTGAAGACTTGCTTCCCAAGCGGGAGGTCCCGGGTTCGAATCCCGTCTGGGGAGGAAGAAAAAAAATCCACAGGTTTTGGATGTTTACATGTGTGTAACGTCGCTGTTTCTGGTTCCCACGACACAGGTTATTCTAGTGTGGGGCCAGATGCAATATATGTGCCTGTGTATGTAAATGTTTTGTTATGTTAACCAGAGCTGAGGGATCACAAAATATTTCAGCTAAATATCAGTCATCCAGACCAACATTCAGAATAGACAGAGGTGTGAAACAGGGCGACCCTTTATCATCAAAGTTGTTTACCGGCACCCCCAAGGAGGTATTCAAACAGCTATCGGAGAATACCCCATATCAGGAGAAGGGCTTCGTCGTCGGTGGCAGAAGGCTCACAAACCTTCGCTTCGCCGATGACATTGTCCTGTTCGCGTCGACGGCAGCAGAACTGCAAATTATGCTTCAACACCTTAGCACGGCAAGCCTTGAGGTTGGGCTGACGATGAAACGGACCAAAACGCAGCTCTTGACCAACAGGACGAAACGTAGGGTCGAGGTTGATGGGCAGGAAATACTATATCGACGAATGCATCTTGTTGGGCCAGATAGAATCCTTCGAAAACAGGCAGGAAAAGGAAATCGATAGACGCTTATTGAACGCCTGGAAGAGCTTCTGGTCCATGAAGGAGCTGATGAAGGGCAACCTATCATCACTGAAGCGCAAACTCGTCGACATGTGAAACCTGCCTACGGTGCTCAAACTTGGTCGCTGACGGAGAACCAGAAGTCCAGACTCAAGGTTTGTCAAAGAGCGATGAAGCGAAGCGTACCAGGTGTTTGACTGACGGAGCACTTTAAGAACACGACGCTACGCTCCTTCGCTGGCATTACTGAAGTAGGCGCATAGACCGCCAGCCTAATAATGGGACTGAGCCGGACACGTTTGCCGCATGCACTTCCAGAAGTGGGCGAAACTTGCCACCGAATGGGTGCCAAGCGACGGACACCGGCTTAGGGGTAGGCCGAGTCGTCGGTGGCGGGATGATCTGGACAAGTTCCTGCCAGACTGGGCGGGGGCAGCTCAGGATAGGGCGTGATACGTGGTCTAATAAAGGGGAGGCCTTCGCCCAGCAGTGGGACACACTACTACACACTAGTGGGAAAACACTACTTCGACGAGACATAACTCCGACAGTATCCATGTTAAACTGATAAATTGTGATCTGAATATCAGAGTGAAGTGGAGGGTCAGGGTAGGTGATGGATAAAGGGGATGAGCAAAGTGAATGCCCTTTTCCTTCGTGTTCGGTTGACATGTAATGAACGCCCTTTTCATTCGTGTTCGGTTGACATGTAAGAATAAAAGAAATAATGATTCATGTCGAAATATATGTTCGGTTGACATGTAAGAATAAAAGAAATAATGATTCATGTCGAAATAGTGTATTGTCAGAGTAATGTCCTGTCGAAGTAGTGTTTTACGTTCTATTCTTAATGATATAAATAAAATAAATATGATAAAAAACTAAACCCCATTTAAATGGGAAAATGAATGATTGATACATTAGTCCAGTTGCAGCGTCTTACAACAATTGTGGGTTTTTTATTTAAAATGTGTTCCACATAGCTCGCCGTGGCCAGCTCGATTTTCGAATACGTTCGACGCCGCCCTCCGCCTCCGTCCCCGCCGCCGGGGCACCGCCGGGGCCGCCGGCAACCGCCGTGCGTATTTGACAAAAGGACATTGTCCACTTTGTATGGGCGTTTCGGCTAAACGTGAACAGATATTTGAATCGAAACTAACTATTAGGTTTTGTAGTACAGGTTGGTAAGAAACCAATAACAGTAATTATTTTGTGTCAATATGCCTGTGTCGTGAGTTTTTCCTGTATGTCTACTGAGAGGTTATGTTCAAATAAAATAACATTTCAAAAACAATAACACACAACAAACGCGGAGTCGGGGTCCATTATAACAAGCCAAAGTAGAAAACAAACATATTCACGAATTATCGAAACGGCAAACACAGAACGAAAGGTTTTTATTGTGTTCTGTGGCGTGAGTGACCTGACCGCCGGTGACAATTGTTTATTTTTATTTTTGTTTAGTATTGCCATGAATAAGTAGTTTACCCACAAATCGAGCTTTTTTTTTGTCAATTTGAACAACGATTAAATGCGACGAATCGCGCATGTATTGTATTAATGCATTTGAATTGATGTACTTTATTTATGTGAAAGAAAAATTGGTACTAAAAGTGCTACTTTAGAGACCACAAAGTGATTTATGTGTAATTGGTAATTTATTAAGTTTTTTACATGGCAATACCGAAAATAAAATGTCGTCCGGTCGACTGATTAAAGACTGTGTTTCACATAAATTCCCTTTAAGTTTTAACTGTCGATTTACACAACTAGATAATCGAAAATATTCGTAATGGAATTATTTATAATCAGTGGTTGTCTCGTATTACCTCGTACATTCTGTCCACGCTTAGCCGAAAATGGACAATGTCCTTTGATATTAACGCCATAACAATAAGAGCTCACTGCACTCAGGACTCAGTCTTAATTCCCTCGTTTCTCGGGAATCAACTCATGACGTTAAATCTGGAGTCACGTTCAGGATTCAATATAGCGCCCGTGACGTAACAGTGTTTAATCCCCTTGGTGCATAATGTACTAATATCATGAGGATAAGCTTCATATTTCATATCTTATGAAAAAACAATAGTTACATGTTAGCGATATGATGAAAACATTAAGTGTACAGGCTTTGTATATAGAAATGCAAAGTTTCAAAGGCTCGGAGTACCTACTAATTAGTTTTAAATTAGTCATCCGACCTCGTTTTAACCTCGGGGTTGTTTTTAAAGGACGCCCTTAATCGGTTACACTAATATCCATTGATAAAGATGATAGAATATCATTGAGTGTCCAGGAGGAGCCTAATTCCATTAAATAACAACAAAAAAATTCAATCTAGGTGTCAAAAGAATATCAAAAGGATCACAGAGTTACAGGCATTCGTTACAGTTTTAGTTAAAGTACCTACCTATACTAGTTGTATTAGGTTCTATTTTTTTTGTTAACAATGTAAGCAATAATGGCATGCATTTCATGATACAATTATGTATATTGCAATAAGTTGAGTGGAATAGGGGCCCAGCTCTTACATACATGTTACTCGTACATGTTAGTAGACCGCTGTATGACTCAAAGTGCTAATCATGTTATCAATCGATATCAGTCAGACATGCATGACTAATAATTATCTTCTATATGTATAAAAATAAAACGCTGTGCGTTAGTCTCCCTATAACTCAAACATCGCCCGACGTGTTTCTATAATTCCTATTTGGATTTATTCTCCTCATTCCGGAGGTGGGTAAGGTAAAAGAAAAATCAGTAAAAACGCAAAAACGAAGCTAAAAATCAAAAAAAATATTGTATGGGCAGTTCAGCTTTCTATCACTTGATGTCGTTAGAAGCGGGCTTCATGTTTATTATTGCACGATGCCTAGAGTTATGCAATAAGTTTCGTTAATCTGAGTCTTGCCGAAGACAATCTTCACAAAGGTGCCTCTAAAATGATGGACGAACCGTTTTCTGATCCAAAACTATGAGAATACAAAAACCGCGTTGCAAAGCCACGGCACGGTGAGCTAGTGAGAAATAAGAGATAAATTATGACATGTTTCTGTGTCTACCTTCTGTAGCTTATAACTTAGTCGATAAATAGGATTTTAACCATACTAGGGTTACAATTATTAGGCGACCATCTTGCTGGAAGATGTGGCCTCAGAAGAAGTAGACAAGTTCTGTTATTTGTGGTCGACCGTGTCGAGCAATCTCTCTCTCGATCGAGAGATCAATATCCGGATCAGCAAGGCGGCCAAGAGTATGGAACAACAAACACCTTACAATAAAGACAAGATGATTGTTTACCAAGCTCGCATCTTGAGCATAATCTTGCACGGAGCCTAGACTTAGACGTCTTATGCCAAACAAGAACGTTGTCTTAATAGCTTTTTTAGCGCTGTCATCGGAACATTCCTAACATAACATGGAATGACAGTGTAACCAACGAGAGAGTGCTGGTGATTCTGCAACGCCCAGCATCATCGTTCTCCCCAAACAGAGACGCTTGCGGTGGCTGGGGCATGAGCATCGGATGAACAGCACCCGTTTGTCCAGACTGAGTCTGTTGAACCAAGCGGCGTTTGCGAAGCGTAGGGTAAGGCGGCCTATCCTTCGCTTCGAGGATTGCATGAAGAGCGTCATGCTTGCTTTCGGCAAGCAGCACAACTCATGGGAGAGCCGTGATGGGTGGAGATAGACCATTTCGGAGGGGTGCAGAACCGCGAGACCGCCTCTCAGCACGCGTGCAGGAAGTGCGGGCCAAGGTGTCGTTCACGGATCGGATTGATGAGCCACAAGCGGTGCCGGTCTCAAATATACTCTGCTTGAAGCATCTATCAAGATGTAAGTATGGGACCTTATGATTATTATGATGATGTCACTAATTTGTCGAGTTTAACTCATTTATTTAAAAACGAAGTGGGAAGACATCTAAAGGACCATGGTATGATGAATGACAGCGCGGGCGCTGTGGGGATTCTGGAAATTAAGTAAAAAGCTAGACTATAGAGTAAGTAAGCAAAGAGGTCTCAAGTTGGAATCTGCTTATCAATTATACATTATAATGTAGGAATTATATTGGCAACAGAAGAAAGCAAATGTGCAAAGCTGACTCAATCAATTAGAATAAAATCACACTTGTCTTGTGAATAAAGGTCACACCAACCATAACAATACCAGATATAACTAAATTATATCTTTTGATTTTAAGTTCTAACTATCAGATGGTAAGAACTAAGTTGCAACCACGCAAAGCTTCTCATTGAGTTCACTTATTGATAGAAAGTCCGAGTGCAGACATCTCCTTATGAAAGAGATATTGAATGAGTCACGATTTTTATTGCATTGTATATACCCACTCCCACTTACATACCTATGTATGGACATCTTGGGTAAGAGACATTCATACAACATATGTACCTACATAACGTAGATACGGAGTTATGGACATCTGAAGTACCCATGTTCAAGACATAAGTATTCAACAAGAAATAAAATTCGTCTTTAGACTAAACCCAGCACAATTTCGCTGGTATTCCTTTACTTCGCATCATTTTGTGTTACCTTATTTTTATTTGCATTGGTAGGTACTGATTTTGTCATAACTTTTAATGGCATAATGGTACTTTCTTACAACAATACTTCTGTCTGCTATTTTGGTTAGCATAATTTGCTTATATTTTCAGTTGGACTACTTTTGAGTCTCCTAATGGATGTTAAATAAATATTGGACTAAATATAAAATTAACTGTACTATGACATAAACATATCTAGGTGAAGTGGTGGGTCAGAGTAAGCGAAGCCTAAAGAAGGTGAGCGATGCGAAGCCCCCTTTAACTTCGGGAAATAATTCAACTGCACATCAAAAATACTGATTTGCACAGCAAATATCAGAGCAAAATGCTGCGGTAGCTTAGGTGAAGGGTAAAGGGAGTAAGCGAAGCGAAGCCCCCTTTATGGTTCTTGTTAGGTTGAACATGTAAGAACAACAAAAAATACTTAAAAAATAAACTTAAGTACACATAAAATATCTAAGACATAAAAAGTGTTTTTGTTAATCCTTTTTTGCTGTGCAAAACAGTATTTTTGATGTGTGATTAAATACTAGCCTTTAACTTCGTGTTAGCTTGACATGTAAGAACAAAAAACGTTGTTAATTGTTGATTATGTGAAATTATTGTTATATATTTTTAAGTTTATGCTAGTATTGCAGTGCTTCTGTTAGTACTTCCTATGTTATGTTCCTTAATGATTATGCATAAGGGTTTACAACATTTTGGTTTAAAGGAATTATACCAAATTATACCTATTACACATTTCCATTATAAATTAATTTTGGTGCACAAGGCTGTTCCAACAAAGTGTAGCTTATCATATTATTTTTAATTATTTTTTCTAAGTAAGGAACTACTACTCTAATTTGAACAATTTCAAAGGCTTAGTTGTTAGATTTAGTAGCTTGTTAATCTTGCTTCACAGAATCGCTGCTATTGTGAACTAGCTTCACAGAAACCTGAACAATTAATTAAAACAATAAAACCTAACAATCGATCGATCGTATAGGTAGGAACTATAAATCCCAGTGACTCAGAATGTTTAAAAATGACTCAACAAGCGGAGGCAACCCTCTCTATTCTAGTCACCTCCTCGTCATTTTTTCAACACCCAATAACAATACGCCTATTGCTGTTGGGTGGGGGTGTGTCATGCTTGACTTGAGTAGGTATTATCTATGTAGCTATGACAAATGTGAATTTGAGCTAAATCTATTCACCTGCATGATATAGTTATAATATTATCAAACCAGACGCATACATCTCTGTAAATCGCATTATGATTTATGATTCAATGTTGATGCAATAATGCCGGGTATTCACTTACAGTCGCTTTTAGGTAGGTATGTGTGTAGGTACGATCATGTACATTAAACTCGTGTTGCACAAAATATGTGCCGTCCAAATATTTACATAGGTATTTATTTATGACGTCATCAAGGATATTTCCACAATTAGGTATGATACGAAATGAAAGATCCTCTTCACAAGTTGTCAATATAATAAATAACCTTTTATTACGCGAAAAGGTGGAGTGCGTCAGACGCCTGACGTCATCACGTGAGGAGCAGTATGCGATTCTTTCGCCACAAGCAAGGTCAATAACTTGCAGATCGACCATGCTGACGTGATTTGCGAAGATTATTAGGCGTTATTATGGTTTGACGTGACTGCCTACAAGTAATTTGTTTATTGAACCTACCTACTACACAAAACATAAAGACTTACATAAAACTAACAATGATACACTAACAAAGATACTCAGATGATTACTTGAGACTCAATTTTGCTGGAAAGGGAACTATCCTATCGCCGCACCCATATGATTTATTTTATCAAAAAAAGTAATAAAAACCAGACCAGTGACAGACGCGCGTCAAACGGTGAACACCTGCCTGCTTTAGAAAGTGACTCATTTCACTGCGTGAGTACGTACGTTCTACCCATTGAGCTAACTAACAACTCCGTATGTGACCCCGTACGTTATCGAAAAAGATAGGGAGCCCATATGAGTCATGTGAACGAAACGGCTTTAATTCTATGCTGAAAATTTCGAGGTAAAACAAAAATATATTTAATCTAGAGAGTTTGTGCTGTTCATGCACCTACCTTGTCAGAAAATTAAGTTACTATATGTGTATGATAGGCTCAACAAATATTCAATGATATAATCATAACAGAAGTGTCTTCGTCATTAAGATGGTATTCTATCGCATATAAATATAACTTAAATGGAGAACAAATAAGCTTACAGAGTCAAAGGGCGCTCACGAAGTCCCTATCCAGCAAGCATAGTTAACCACTTAGTCATCTTAACTGGCAAAGTACTGCACATAAACACCTCATTAAACTACGATAAACATCGTTATAAACTAGTTAAAGTGCCATACAACTCATACAAGCCATGCTACTGCGTGCTAATTAGTAGCACTTGTTCCAGTTAGACGATACCGTGACTCACAAGCGGTCTAGTATTGATTGAAACTCTGGGCCATCCCAAGATTATCCATATGGTCCTTTGAGATAATTCACAATCCACTTTTCTTCTTCTTTTTTTTTTTGGACATTATGCCTATCCAATTGATCCACAATTAGGGATCCATTCTGACCCCTACTTGTTACCCGACTGCGCCAGTCAGAGAGAAATGTTTTGACTCATCGGAACATCTTATTTGCTAAAGTTAGCAATTCTTTTATGGGTCAATTATTTTCTATTACAACAGCATACTTACCTCTGGAGTTTAAAATTGCCATTTGAGCTATTTAAAAACCATGAAAAAACCACTTTATCTAAAAAGGGTATACATTATTCAAGATCACATATTTATGTAATGATAAGAGCGTGTGGTGTTTTTATAACTCCACACAGAACTCGCTTAGTTGTTTTGTAATTATTTATTCCCGCATATTATTTATTATATTTAATATGTAATATTTGTATTAGTTAAACACAACATTTTTAAAAGGGAACTAAAAATAAATCTGTGGTAGTTTCTTAAATGCTCTCCCACAGTGGTCTGATTTAGAGAAGCGGCTAGATATGACGTTTTCTAACTATAATATGGTCAGTCACTTATACTCGGAGAAAAAAAACAAATATGATCAACTAACTGATTATGGTTTGAGTTTGAAAAAGGAAATTTTCCTTTCAAGTGGTGATTCATGGCTGAATCTCGCGCAGAAAAAGGAAACTCCATTCACTCTACCAGTGCTTCGGAAATACGCCCGTCAGAAGATAGCACCAAGAAACTACGGGATACTTTTTTTTCTATTTTCGTCGTTTTTTTCTGCTTCACGTATAAGTATAAAAATAATCTAATTTAATGACATCGCATCTATAAGTGCCAATAAGAGATCTCAAAATAACAATTTTAAAGAAGAAATAAATAAGAACAAAGAAAAGCTGTAATGAACTGGACCAGTGGGGACTGGGGGCCAAGCAGCACCCGTTCACTAGTATGACTTGTGCACCAGCCATCACCCCCCTCGATATATTTGAGGGAGAGGAGCAACCCGCTACATAGAGCATTGTAATTATCTGGGGATCAATTCCGGTACAGATGTAGTGAATAATCCTTTCCTATCGGCAAAACTCGGAACAACGATAACACCCGAATGGTGCCGATGTGTCTATGAATTACTGTATTATTAAATTACGTGTAGGCACAGGTGTAGGTATCAAATAAATCGCATACTTTATTTATCAATGTCAAATGTTAAATTGCCCGTTTGACGGGTACTGAGTGCGAGTGAGGTAGTAAGACAAAAACGAACATTTCCGAGAAAATACGAAAGGAAAGGATTATTCACTACATCTGTACACAGTTGACCGTTGCCGCGGCGCGGGGGGCGCGGGCGCCCCGAAGTCGCGTCATTGTCGCTGAGCTGTCATTGTGCTAGGAGAATTGGGCCCCTGATTATATACGTAATTCTATATCTGGCCCGATCACCGCAAAGATCACAGTGCAGTACCTACCTACCTACTACTAAACCTCTGATACTGCCACCATCGCGCAAAGTTGTGGTCAAAGGATCTCTTTACATTGATATATTAGTCACCTCAACTGCGCCTGTGATTCCAACTCGACAAATAAAATGAAAGTGTTTCGCATCCGCATTCTTTTAGACTAAAGGTACTCTCATATTTCGTACACTTACACCAATCTTGACCCAAAAGATGGTACCTAGTACCTATCATAATACCTACGTAGCCCTGCCTCCTGTTAGTTAAACCTTGTTTAGTTAGTTAATCTTTGTTTAGAATTTAATAAAAAAAATATTCTCATTTCTTTAATTATTTAATTTCTCCTCACTCAATCACTCACGTTACTTAGTTGTATTTAAGGAATAGTGAAGATATAAAATGTTATAATAATGATGGATTTGTAATAATTGGGTTGTATTTGGGACACATTGTATAATGGCTAGTATAGGTAGGTATAGAAATTTTCTCATCATCAGCCTATCTAAGTAGATAGGTATTTAATTTAGATACGGCTTTGTAAAAAATCAAATTTTTGCATTGACTTGTTATCCGTATTCAAACGATATCATCCTTTAGTCTCTTTTGTATACCGTTCATTCAATTTTTTTATAGGTAACTTCCTATTTTTGTCAAATGGTGCGTATTGTTAAATAAGCAAATTGTTTATTTTTTTTATTAATAATGGTCAGGGTTTCAAAGACTAGACCCGATAATGCTTTATACCTAGAAACATTTTAAATCATAAGGAGGCTATGTTTAAGTTTATGAATTTATAAGCATCTACTTACCTACCCACTTACCAGTTTAAAAATATTCACTAGTTCCCAATTAGGTATCTAGCCCTACATCACTCGCACATAGAGACCTATCGACAATACGATAGACTTTCCCAAACCCACATTCTCCACATAGACTGGATTAGTCAGCATTGTCTATTAACATCGCCCGCAGTAGGATATTTTAGTATTTGCGTCTATCACGTAAACGACCTCAAGCCATTCGACCTAGTCGTACGTAACGTAACGAAACAAAATGTAGAGTTCGCTTCCTATCCTCACAAAAGTTTACGTTACCAGCATACCTCTACATTGAATACAATATCGACTCTACCCGAGCGATTTTATAGTTCACATTTCTACAACATTCACCAATACACGTGCAGAGCTCTGGTATTAATGGAGTAGGTTTCCTATTACAAAGCACCAAAGCGCTTTATAAAGCATCTGGTATAAGTTAGACTATTGTATGGTTGGTTTTAGATGCAGCGCTGGAGCGCTGAATGTAACTGTTTCGCCTGCGATGACTCACAGGCCCTGGTAAACAGTATGCGGGGCGATGAGTCACCAATTTTACACATTCGCGTATAGTGTTTGAATTGTGTTGCTGTGCTGTCAGTCTACAGTAGAACTCGTGAAGAAAAAGTACCATTATAGGCGTTTATAGCAGACTCTGCTGCCAAACGCCTAGATACCAACAAGATATTTTAAACTAGTGTAGAATTAACAAACAATATTGTGGTGGATTGGATTTGGACCAAGTTAGTGTGAAAGCGTAGTTCTAGTTTTGTCGTTTGTGTGTGTGCGTGCTAGTGAAACGGTCGATAAAGTTGGTGATCGTTCTGTGCTATTTGTGAATATCTTTGCATACAGTTTATTTGATTAGTGCAACGATGCCCACCAACAGTGCAACGATGCCCACCAACAAGAAGCTCATATCAAAACTGAGGAAGTTAGCGCACTGCCTCTTAGTGGCTCAAGTGGTGAGTAAACTATTATTGTTTACCTCTTTTCCCATATTGAAAGGCAGAGGGCTATGTTGTTGTGTGATGTGATGAGGGATGTCCACATTGTTGTCCAGGATGCTTTATCTACATGGTCAGTGTCGATAAGGGGGCGGAACCAGCCACTTGTATATTCTTTCAAAATTTTCGTTTTTTAAAGCCGCCAACCATCAAAATAAATAATCTCAGTTATGAATGTGCGGTCCTTTAAATTCCTAGTTTAGCTATCTTCAGATGATTGGCTAATATCTATGGCGTATGCTTGTGGTTGGTATATCTTGTATATTTATAATACAAAAATACTCTGAAGACAAAGATGATCAATAACGTGTAGACAAGGACAGTGTTACCGTTTAAGGAAGTATCAAACGTAGATTCTTACATAATAATGGGCTTATCTATGTTGTCAATCCATGTCACAAGTTGATGTATGTTGATGTCGGTAGATAGGTATACCTACTGTACTGTCACTTTTCATACACAGTACCTATTCAAACCCAACTAAGATTACTAATTGAAATATATAATAATACTATAGGTAACAACACGAACTAATTGATATGTTACACCTAAATCAAACGACCTTATTCTACAAAATATTATAAGAAAGAGCCAATGCCATGAGCCATGAATAAGAATGAATCCATTCATCAATTTGAACAATACGAATTAGTAGTTTATGTGACTGATACATAATTGAGGGCATTAAAAAAGGCGAGTTTCAGGTCATAATAGCACTCGAGAGTTTTATTGCCTAATTATGTACAGCTTTAGTTACATACAATAGTTTATCTAGACACATATTATAAGCTCTGTTTGATGTGTTCAGAAACCGCATGTTCGACCGGCATTGTGACTTTGATCATTGCTCTGCACTTGTTAAGCTTGTTCAGTAGTACCAACTTCACAGACAAACTAAGGGCGGCATTCAGGCGGGCATCGGCGTTCGAAATTTGAATGTCATAATATGTCGAAATATTTATTGTGGTCATAACATAATGTATCAATATTCAGATAAGAAATGAGTTTTTACCAAGTAGTATATCATGCTGGTCGTAACGTGCGGTTTTTGGACGCAGTAAAGAGGGTTTATGATACGTGTGTAGATAAAATATAAAATATAGGTATGTACCAACTAAAATGAAAATAAATAACAAAAATATGTAATACATTCTCTCTCATCAATAACAACGCATCTTATGCTAAAAGAGTGAGTTACCATTATAAATATGATAATGCGAAAGTCAAAATATAAATAGGTAGCCTAGTACTAATTGTACAACCTATTGGTACCTAATAATATCTAACCTAGGGAAACATGATTCCACCCAAAATCTACATGAGGAATGGTATAGGCATACCAACGTAAATGGAAATTTCATCGAGAAAGGTGACTCCAATTCAGCATATTGATAAAACGGTTATTGTGTACATTTTAGGTTCATCAATGTCAATGTCACATTTTCAGATCCCTTCTAAGTATATTAATTAATCAACAATCAACCTCAAATCTTAGCTACAAAATAATTGTAAAACAAAAATATATACTTAGCTCACGATGCCGAAGATAAGACTGGCTTGTAATGATTACGCTTATTTTGATAGGTAGTCAAAATAATAATTTTGTGGTTCAGATCATCAAATGAAAGAATAAATCGGCAGTAGTGCTGAAACTACTACCAATAAACTTGTTTATCTAAAATACCGTTTCAATAACAAAGCTAATGAGATTATCTAGAAAGAAATTGTCGAAATGATTGCAATAAAATTGAGTGGTTCAGTAGAAGATATATCAGTAACCCTCGTCGATCCCAGAGGCTGACTTAACTTTGTTACAAGTTCAGAGAGCAAAGTTTGCCATCGGATACAATCCAGGCAATCTTATGTCTTCGAGAACTCATGCACAGGAAATAGAAAATTCTGCAGAATCCGCGAATAATATGCTATTCGCAACAAATCGAAATAGCATTGTTTTGAATTTGCGAAACTTAACTTTCATTTTTGCACAAACTTTCTTTGTATTCAAAATAAATCTATCGAATATTTGGCCATGTCAAAATATTGTGGATAGTAATGGTTAATTTAATATATTTTAGAACAATTATTTTACATCGTAGAGAGGTAGGAAAATTTCTTCCGTGATGCTTCCCTTCATTAGACAGTATGGAGGGTCTTAGCAAAGGACCCTTCGACCCTCTGACGACTTGGTCTATTAACTTCACAATTAAGCTTATTTCCTGCTCTTGTTTTGTCATTTACAACAAATTGTATGCCTCTCTACTCTAGTCAAGTCTATACAGGAAGCAAATTATTACGAACATGGGATTAACGACCTTTTATACACTGGCACTTCTCGTATTGACCGAAATGTCCAGTATTTTTCTTTAGACTTCATCTCGATTATAGGAATGTCGAATATGCAACACTTCATTGCCAAGCCAAATGACTAGACAGACATCAGACATATGGCGGCGTCAGCCAAAGAATTCATAACAAATGAGCGGCACGTTTGGACCTAGGAAGGTGTAAAGAATAAAAACAGACGAATACGTCTAATTCGGAACTTGTTTGCGGTCGTAGGTTTGCCGTACGTGACCAGACGGGTGCTCGCCTGCTACAGTTTCCAAGCCAATTATGGGACAGCCTAACGAATCTGCACTGAACTGTTGATTGTTGCTCTGCTTTTTCAATTTATATTCTGTTTGCAGAAGACCACTGTACAAAATAATAATGGTTTGATCCCGTTAATTTAATAAGATATTTTTTAACCAAATAAACAGAAATATTTATATTGGAAATTATTAGCAATCAGTGCACGGAGTTCACCTGATAAAAGTTAACAATCCATCCGCACACGAACGGCTTCATGGCAAAGAATTTGATTTTGTCGTCGATAGACGTCAAGAGGAGTTGTATGATTATGTTTACATTGAGCCAATAACTAGGACTTCAACCTCGGTTTTTGTCGTCAACTCGTCTTTGTTATTATAAACACAATGGAGACAATTAGTTTTCTGACTCATCAACATCATTCGTTCTTGCTCTCAGGAATTACACGTCCTTGTCAAATACTCGAATTTCATCTTATTTTTAAGAACTAAAAACCCAAGACTAAGTGTAATTAATTTGTTTCACACGACACTTGATTTATTATGTTCTGATACTTACCTTCTATGTTAGGTTCGACTTTTCACAAAACACAAAAATAGTAACACTGAGCATGAACACCCAGTTTTTGCGCACTCCCCTTGCGATCTATAAATTGACAAAAAATGCGTCGTATTCGCAAATTCCAATGGCCTGCAGCATCCTATTTTCGTTCATGCTACTAGGAGGTGTGTCTCCGGACTCTGGGATATTTATACGCGCACAGAGTTGATGATTCACGCCCAACGCCGCCGTCTACAGTACCAGTCTTGTCCCACATCCTCCATGCCCAACAGATTACTCATACTGCGCACTAGTCTTGTTCAACCCGGAAATATCCATGTCCTTTTCTTGGCCATTTCATCTCTCCATATACTCGTATCCTGTCTTAATTTGGATGCAAGTGCATTGCTCTCAGACACGTCATGTTATTTTTGTCTATTGGAGCATTATCTTTTATTTTGTTGATATGCAATATTGTTTCTTCATAATAAATATACTATTTATTTATGCATATTTACAATATAACTTCCAGTATATTGTTTTTGTGTTGACCCCTCGGGCACACTTGGGTACTGTAGCACCCAAAAACCCGTTACAGGTTTTAAATTTTATTACCATGGCATAAGGTTCAAAATCGGATACATAGGGATATATATATCCCTAAGGTTATAGTTATATATATATGTGTAACATAACTATCTAACTAGAGATAGAACTATGACCCTGACATAGTTTAGTAATATTTAATTATATGACAAAACTAATCTAGTAAAGTAATTGTCACACCGAAGTGCGGTGTGCAGGTCTAACAAGATTACATCGCGGACCTTTGGATCAGAATAATCGGTCGAATGCGGGTCGGTCTCGCACATGAAGGGTTCCGTATCATAGTGCAAGAAAACTTGACCACTAAAAGTAACAAAACAAAAAGTGACTAATATTATTTCCGAACGTGCTATCGACCCCAGAACCCTGGGATTGCGAAACCTATATCAAAATAATTGCGCCACCACAACCATGTGATAAGCCGCGAAATCTACGATCATATTTGAATAAAGTTATGGTTTGTTATATCGCGGGTAGTGTTAAAACACATCCTTTGTATGGGGACGATATTCATAAAATATCAGAATCAAACTCTCTGTGAATATTTCACCTCTCCATATTTCGGTTCATCAGATAGATTAGTAATATAGTCCCGTTTGGCACCCTTCGGGTACGGAGCCCTAAGTAGTACGGTGTAATGTTTTAGAAAAGCGCCATGCAAGCCATACAATTGGCATTTTGGTTTGATTGGGTACTCAGAAATGCGGTACAGTTATCAAATATTACAATGAATGTTTCTATACTAGATGAAGAGTTGTCGCTGATATGTGATTAGCTTTTGGAGGTTAAGGTTATTAAAAATGTTCCTGTAAAACATTAAAAGTACAGTGTACTTCTAGAAGATGAGTTTGTAAGAAGAGTGTGCGGCGTCATCTTTCTGGGCTTAGCCCGAACAAAAACTACGGAGAGTCTTTTGCTTCTTATGAAAATAAACAAGGCATTTGATCATGCATTTAATTCTTTATTTTAACTGAGCAATATTTTCATAGAAACTGTCTCATGTTAATGTGGTTGATTATTCAAAAACATTTGATTTGTAACTATCTAACTAGATCAGTCTAGTGAAATGCTCATATATCTAGACTGAAATCGTATCATAGTTATATGCCCTAGTTTAATGGTTAAGAATCACTTCCGTCTAACTATATAACGGTACAGGATTATATCCCTAGGGATGTAATTATATGTTTAACACCTACAACCATCTTACTGCGACCTATACAAACGCCTATACTATAACCAACTTTATGCGACATAAACACACGTGACATTTAATTAGCTGACCATATTTTGGGAAAATGATAGTCCCATATTAACAACTTTCCCCAAGAAATATATGGCCGCAAATGAAAAAAAAATTCGTCCCTCAGTTCATTGACCCGATCAGCTAATTACAACTTACTATGGGAGACCCATTTTTTTTTGTTTGCGACCATATGTTTCTATGGGAAAATGGTTCATAATTATGGGTATTATCATTCCACAAAATATGGTCAGCTAATGAAATGTCACCCTGTATAAGTGATACATCAAGAGTTTACTAAACATATCGTAAAACAATTCTTAATTTCAAAACTTATTACTGCGACAAAAATGTGTTCTGCTAAGTTAATTATGGAAGATCCGAAGAAGTCAAAACCCACAATTTTTCGATTTTTCAACTTGAATACACTTTTGTGCTTCTTACACTTGTTTTTTTTTCCATAGTGTTTTTTTGCCATTAACCTTTTGCCTCCCAGGACAAGTGCAACAAGGTTGTCCTTTACATTTTATTTCATCTTTTTGTTCAAGTTCGACTTCCTTCCCCAACACGTATACATACTTTAGGCGGAAGTACTTACGTATAGGCATTTAACACATCCGTTTCCCTTTATGTTTCGTAGGTATTCATCTGAACCTTGCCCTTTTGATAAGAGCGCATCCGAGTCATTGAAAGAAATGCTTATTCACTGATGATGTGATACGGACGAAAGAGTTTAATTATTTCTTTGACGACCCGAATGGCCGCGTCCCGGTGGGGGCAAATATTTTTTAAATTAATTAATTAATTAAATATTTTTACGTTTGATGAGAACGGATGTTTGTACCCTAGTCTCTAAGTATAATATTTATCTATATAAGTATGTGTATCGTTGTCTAGTACCCAAGATACAAGGAATCCTATCTATGCTGTACGATAAAATACTGCCCTTAATAATTTATTATTTTTATATTGTATTCCTAGCCGTCTGTAGGGTAAAGCGTTTAGGTATTCAAAACCTAAATTGGTAAGCAATATAGGTGTTTGTTGCCATACTTTAATAGGAGAGATCTTTACGGTAGGGTGGTCTTTACGGCACGGAGCTAATCGGCCGTATTTCGTGGATTGCGAAATGAAAGAAATAGGTTTGTTGGTTACACCGCCATTAGTAAAGAAATAATAATATTGTATTTCAATTGAAACTCTATTGTTACTAATATCAGCATTCAAAGACATATTATTGGAAAACTATTGTGAAACTATGATTTTATTACTCACTAAGTCTATAAGCAATTGTACAATAAGTATAAACACTTTACAAACACTTCAATATACGCGTAATGGTGAACGGATCAGTGGTACCCTTGTTGACTAGTATTCCCTCAATACAGGTTAGGAAAAGATAGATGAATGGATATTGTGAAGTGAGTGTATGTGAGCAGAATTCAATTTAAACCCTTTCGTTGCAATGTAACTCAAATACAAACCCACCCGGTGCAATAGATGCAAGTGATTCGTATCGGTAAATACATATAGTTTGACGTCTATGAGTGGGTACTCTGTATAGCGTATCCTTTATTAACTCGTATTACAACCTAGATTTCTTATTACAATAAAATCCCTTTCTCTCAATGATAACTCCAAAAAGAAAATCTCTGTAACCTCCTTACCCTTTAACAGCGTTCTAATTAAGCAGTCGAGCAAAATATGCAAATAACGACCAAAAATCTATGCAGACAACACAAATCAAAAATGAGTTCACCCTGAACTTTTATAAATGTAAATACATTTTCATGCATAGCAAGGAGTCGCCAAACAATATGCCAGATGAGGCGCGCCTTTCATTTCAACGGAAAAGTTTGCATAAAGAGTTGAGCCCTCGGGCTGAGTAGCCGGCCCCATTTTACACGGTTTGCACCCCTTCAACTCCTCTTGTTTCAGAAGTTACGATACAGCGTTTACGAGCGTCGATCTTATTTATATTTAAATCTATTTTACCACTCAGTACGTACTGTGATTTTGATTTTTGTCTCCCATGAACTCCGAGGACCTCCGCTTTACCAAAAATATTCATTTATACAAATCTCTTTATGTACGTATGTACTCGTTGAATGCGAGTGAGAACACAATGCTCACATGGAAAGCTCTCGTATATCTCTTGTTGTATTGTAACAAGAGTACTACACTGAGTCCTCATTCGTTTACGTAAACAACTCTTGACGTGCAATCCCTATAAGCTCCTGTACTACTTAACCCTTAATGAGAGAGCTGGTGGAGTACGCCCTTCGTGATCGGACGGTGGCGCGGAAGCGAGAACTCATTACAGGGTCTAATGACCTGAGAGGGCCTGAGGGTTAATTCAAATATCGTCTTGCCTAACGCGTTTAAAAAATCAGACAGCGCACTCCCTAACCGTTTAAGGAACTCATATCTTGCGGCACTAAGTTGTGTTCGTTCAAATGGCAGTTGTGGTCTATAATGACATCCTTTTGTCTTTAAAAATTCTGTTACTCTATTATTTCATAACATCCTCAATTCTTGTATATCGTCGGGTCCATTAAACAAAAAGCGGTCTCACGTCTGCTCCAGTTTCAGGAGGCTGAACATGTTGGGAATCACCATAACAATTTGTTTTCATGCTCACTATCTCCGCTCTCGTCCCTCCAAAATGTTATCACCTCATCGTATCACCGATGCTGGGACAATATCTCATAATATTCTTTATTTCCGTCCCCATAAACACGGGCGGGTCGTGGTAATGACGGCTCGAGGGGAGAGCGGACGCCTAACCGCCCGTTACGCTCTCCGGATATGTGTCCGCTGCATTTTATTACCACTTTACTCTGCCACATAATCGACCTCCATGATGGAGGGCCACAGTTCCGTCTAATAACCAGTCGGTATGCAGTGTCTCTTATCCCCACGACCCCTAGTACACATTCTGACCAAAGCATTCTCGTCAATTTCAGGTTGAATTCATAGAAGCGTACTGCACGCCGCGCGACACAGCAGCGCGACGCTCACCGCAAAGCCGGCGTTCCAGAGAATCGCGCCGGTCGCCAGACTCAACCAGATGGCGATACGACACGCGCCGATCCAACTACGACTTTGATTCGCGCCGACGGCCGTACGATTACGAGACAAACCGTCGGTATTACGAGCGATCTGAGTTCGACAGGGATTCTGGAAGGCGGGCGGAGTTCGACGCCGAGAGCGCGAGGCGGCGAGCGGACTACGAGTCTGCGAGGAGGACCGACTTCGACTTATCAGCGCCGGGAGTCTCCCGATCTGACGGCGGGCCCGAGGGCGTCCCGGAGTCGCCTCCTGAACCGGCGCCGTCTGCACCATTGAGACACGAGAGGCAACGATCTCAACCATATTACGAATCTGGTAAGTTTCCAATCATTTGCAAAATTATCGTCATTATACAAGATGAATTCATTATGCAGTGCCAGCGCCTGTATTTGTATGTACTACTGTTTTCAATCAACAAATGTAACTTGACGCTACGTTTCCGGCAAACATACTACGAGTAGAGCAACTAATTGGTTCATTGTAATATTACACAACATCCTCGCAGATTAAACTCCACATATAACATTCATGAACATTTCGGAACATCATTTCACCTCTTTTCGATTATTACTTCGATAAATCAGTTAATATAGCATATGCAGGAAAATCTGCTTCAGGAACTAGGAGATAGAGAATCAAGGTCTACGTACAGCCACAGGACGTCTGTTTTTAAAGAATAGATGGTTGAGTAGCTTTCCACAGGGCATTGTTGTCGGCCGGTGGGTTTTAAGAGAGCGCGTCTAGCAACTAGATACTCTTAAAATATTGTATTGTAAGAGCATATCTGGCAGTATCTGTCTACTTATTACGACAAACACTTTTACGAGAAACAATCCAAGATAATAAACGAAAAAGAATATTTAAAATAGAAAGGAAACATGTATTAGTGGCCGAGCGTAAGCTAAGCAGTTTGTATCGATCCCGGTGAATTTTAAACAAGTGGATATATTTGGATTTGCTTCTGATCATTAAGGTCCTAATTTGAATCTTGAATCACAAACCATACTACTCCAATTTGAAACACGGTGATTTTCATTGTCAACAATTATATCTGATTCTGGTACCAATTCCACAGTGGAAAAGTTTCATAATCTGCCACCCAGACTCTTAGCAAATCTCGCAAATCCTCAACGGTCTACCCGGTATTAATGTCGGCTATAGCACTATCGAGGCAGCAATTGTAGGTTTTTAATCAGCCCTTTTGTCGACCATCCGTCTAGACTCTAGGGAAAAATGTCTAGCCTGTAATGAATGTCGGCTTTCAATGGTTGCTGACTTTTTACGCTATTGTGATGCAGATCAACGTTCAGTTTGTTCGTGATTTAGTTTCCAATTAGCTTGCTTGTTTTTACTTGGAATAGTTCCTGCCTTTCTATGTGACCCCGTTTTTGGTGTCAACGTTTATTCTTCATATTCTTCAAACACCCCGGATGAAAATATTTCGTCGAAGTGACCATAGATTCAAATTCTAAACTAAAGCAATCACCGCCAAAGCTGCCGACATTTCCCAAAAAGACATTTAATACGTTAATCGCAGCAATTTAACGAATTTCGACAGCGTCGCGGGGTATGGTCACCGACGCGGAAAAGCAATTACGTGCTGTGATGACGTCATTTGCCATCCCCTCATGTCCCCAATAATCCCTAATAGACAATTTGCCTACTTTTCGACGTTGTTTTATCAGAACTCAGATGTGATGTGTTGTGACGGTTTGAGTGGGAGAGCCATTATCGAAGTCTCTTGGTCGTATAGTAAACCTCAGATGACGCAATAATGTTCTACAAAAAATATGTAAAATTTCAGATCCATTGAAACTATTGTTACTTTACATTCGAAGTAAATGAAAAGTTTTTATGAAATGCCAAAAATGGCAGGGAATATGGAAGCATTGCGAACCAAAAGCTCTTTTCAACAGCAGGGGGATGCTATTCCTGACTTTTATGTTCAAGACGCATTCAGAACGATTCCTTTGTTGTAGGCAAAGAACTCTCTTTAGGGTATTTTCATGTGCCTTTGAAATAACATTAGCTTTGCATGTACAACCTTAAGGGGTTTAAATGCATTCATTAACTATGCCTGCCTGGTAATAGTACTTGAGTTGGTCTGAAATGCAAATACCTATGAACGTTTTTGTCATATCCTCGTCTTTATTATAAATAACAAATGCATTTTATAAGGTTCGGAATGGATGTAGACATTAGGGCAGTTTCTTACAGAAACGAGTAGATTTGTAGGTACTTAATCTATGTTTTTTTATTAGGGCTGCGTACTTTATTCACGCTGTGTGATTTATAAAGTATTAAAAACAATATGGTTATATATTTTCTTGAAAAAATCAGCCAAGTTTCAACTAGCCGAAATACGATGTTCATTTTAACGACGGCACTCGAGACGAGTCTCTCGTCCTCAGACTGGAGACGGTCGTCGCTAGCTGTACAATTTGCACCGAGCTCATTACGACCCTCAGCTTGTCTGCCAAAGGCCATTCAATATATGTACTGAACCCAACTGTTTAACAGCATTAGAAATAGTAAAGGTTTTGTTCTTGCTTCAGAATCATCATCAGGAGAACAAACATCATCATCAGAAGAAGAAGACGACGAGTTCGGTGAATTCGATCCTTTTGCCACCGCACCGTCCCTCCATTCCCCGGACAGCGGCCGTTCCGACCCCAGATACGCGAACGCGCCGCGCAGGAACCCCAGCCCCTACTACTACGGGGATCTATTTAAGTCTGCTCCCGCACAGTCGACGCCATCAGCCCCCACGGCTTCCACCACTTCCTCCGCCCGCGCGCCCCGCTATAGAAAGTCGGCCAGCCTCGACGCTCCCCACGTGGCCGCCCGCCCGACCCTGCCTAAAAGGTTCTCAGTCGCCGAAGATGGCTTCCGTGAGCTAGAGCGGTCGTCATCTTCGTCCGGAGAGAGCGCGTGGATGCCGCCTCGGCGCCGCGGGCGCGATGCGGCCGGCTGCGTGTGCGCCGCGCCCGACGATGTAGAGGAGCGCCGGGGATCGCGCAGCGTCTTCTACGTGCCGGCGCCGCTGCCCCGCTGGCCACAAGAAATGACCACTCGACAAATCTACGAGACCGCCTTCGACTGCAAAATCACCAGGTCGGACGATGATCTGGACAACTTCGACAGAGTCAGCAACCACCCGGCGCTGTTGCAGTCAGAAGATAGGAAGGTTATGTCATCGGCGTCTTCGGCGTTCGATGCTGTTGAGCTGATGAAACAGAAAGTCACAGAAACCGATCACAAAGGTCACCGTAAGGTTACTATGAAAACGGATAGCGTGAGGCGCTCTAAGATACCAACTATTAGTCAAAAGCGAGAGTGCAAAAACGCTACTGCTTTGTCAGAAGAACTTGAAAAAGTGCATATTGATGATGATGAGCGTACCGCTTCCACGTCGCAGCTCCCGCTGCGCGGCTACACGCCCTCGCCGCCCTCAACGGCGCCACTACCGACAAAGTTCCAACAATGCAAAGATGGTTCCGCCATGAATAGTATAAAGAGTGCTCCAAATCTTCCTCAGTCGCAGCCGTCACATCCGCGACTGAAAGATTTAAGATTACCTGTAAAATCTTTGCGAGCCAGAGAGACACCGACCAGTAGCGAAGCGAGTATGGTCGACGGCAAGGGATCCACAGATCTTGATGCTGGACAACGACTGAGGGATGACGATGACGAAAGAGAAAAATCTAAAGACAGTATTTTTTTAGAGATTAAGGGCCGACCCACATCCGATTCTGACACTCCAGAATTGAATCGGTACAAGAAAGGGCCAAAGGGGGTCGGCCCTTTAACAGAATTTAAGGCCAGGCCCGTAACAGCACGTCCACGTCGAAAATACCGAGTCGACTCGAGTACAGAGAGTATGGCGACGAGCAGCAGCGGTGGCAGCATGGAGTCTCTGCGGAGCAGCACCAGCGAGGCAGACCGCAGCAGCAGCAGCTCAGAGAGTCGCCGCTCCTCATCACTCAGCTCACACAGCTCCGACTCCGGTAACTTCACGAAGTCGCATCATATGCCACTATCAGGGTTCGGGCACCACCCCAACAAACTACATATCCTTAGTCCGATATCGGACAAATCTTCACAGGAGCCAGCATCGGAAACTTCGGATAATAACAGGAATAACAACTCACAGAAAGTTTCTCCTGACGATGCCGAAATTGGATGCACGACGATAGAGACTTCAGCTGAAATTGTTGCAAAACCAAAACGGCGTGGTTTTCACAATACGAATCTATTGAACCTCACTTTTAGACATTCAACGATAGGTGACGCTGAAATTCAGGGATCTGATAGTGGCATATCAATACATTCTAGAGAGGGCACGGATTCTCGCAATGCATTTATTAATTTCAAAAATAGTAACACTGAGGAGTCTAAAGACAAAGATAAAGATCTGGATGATTTGCCCTTCGACATGCCAAAACTGAGAAGGCGACGGCAAGCTGAAGCTGAGGCTGATCTTTGCTCGTTGCCATTTGACATGCCCAAGCTGAGGAGAAAACTACGAGGACAGTCACTGCAATTTCCAAGCGATTTTGGCTGTGGTATCTCCAACGCATCTTCTAGCCAAAGCGTTCATGACTTAAATCAAGGTCAGTAAAACTTCACCTTCATACATTTGAATTTAATTCAGGTGACTTTTCCCAAACAATTGATTTGGTTATATGAATGAAAGATAAATGTGCAACCTACTTTCCGAGGGAGTCTCTTTCCCTATTTCGGTGTTTCCTAACTAGCCCCGACCGCCACCGCATTATGCCGATTAAGACATATGACTTCGCTCCTGTGTACGAATCCTCCGGTCCGCCACCCTCCCGATATTTAATTTGCTTGAGTGCTTTTTGAGGAAAACTTTTTCTTTATGTTGCGAGCAATTTGTAACTGTTCTGTTTAGTTTAGACCTTTGGGACAGAATTGCGAGCAGTTTGATGTTTTACGTAAAATGGCAGGTTGCCTGTCGAGTCTGAGTCCATGTCTTTATTTAGATTTTATTGAAGACGACAAGAACATCCTTTATTTCCTACTTAGAGTCCTAATTCAATTGGAAGCCGTTGTAATTTAATTTGATATTGTTTTCAGGAAACCAGCAAAGACCAAAGTTGTCTCTGGATTTCGACAGTGGCAGCGGGTCGAGCAGTTCTAAAGGGCTGCAACTGAACCTCCGACCTATTGCTCCTCCGAGAGACTTGATCGACGCTTCTCTTCCGATTGATAGACAAGGGTAAGTTTTATCTTGTTTTAAGCTGTTCTTAATTGATTAATAAGGGCAACAAATATAATGATCACCAAAATATTTTTTTCCTACCCAAAATTGGTAAATGATCACCGAAATTTGCAGAAAATATCAGGGCCAAATACTGCGGCAGCTTAGGTGAAGGGTAAAGGAGGTGAGCGAAGCAAAACCCCCTTTATCTTCGTGTTAGGTACAACATTTAAGAAGAACAAAAAATATTTAAAACATAAACTTAAGTACACAAAACATAAAAAGATGTTTGGTGATCATCTATCCAAACACAATTTGGTGGTCGTTTACTTATTCTGGCGGTCGTTTCAAATTTATTGGTAGTAAAATAGGTGCGTTTTTGGTGATCGTTTAAACATAAGCTATTAATAAACATTCAATTAGTAGATTCTACTTGTATTTGGATGTTAAAGACTTCAATTTCATTTCTGTATCATCTTTGATTTATGTGTAAATTTTATTATTTTAGTGCCATTTTGCTGAATTAGAGAAATTTGTACATAAATATACACAAATATAGCATAAAGATAACAAATTGTTTATTATTTTTAAGATGGTACCACGGCACTCTGACGCGTGTGGAGGCTGAGAGTCTGCTGAGGAACGCTGATGAAGGCGCTTTCTTGGTCAGAAACAGTGAATCGGCGAAACATGACTATTCGCTAAGTCTAAAGTGAGTCACGCGAATATATATTTCATTTCAATAACTCCTCAAAATAATTTTTATCAGTCATATTTGGAATTTCTCGAACATTGCTATCCATTCCAGATCAATCCGAGGGTTCATGCACATGCGAATCTGCCGCAACTCCGAAGGCTTCACCCTGGGCGGCGCCGCGACGGCCTTCCCCACCGTCCCCGCCCTCATGAGGCACTACGTCACCGCCCAACGACTACCCGTCAGAGGCGCTGAGCACATGGCTCTGTCCACCCCTCTGCCCGCTGTCCTGCTTTGAGAACCCCTGAGTTCTAATGGAATATTATAGAGCCTACCTATAGCATCTGTATCAGATGAGTTAAGCAGCGATAGACATTTACGCTCGTGACTGTACAGTCCAATTGTTGAGCGGCATACACAGCCGCGGCACACAATTTTGTGTCGCTGGTAGTCCTTGAAACAATCAATAGCTTCAAAAGCCAGCTTAGACACGGCCAAGTGTAGTCAAGCTTCATTGACCAAGGATTGTACATAAAGGATGGAACAGGGCATTAGAACAAGAATGTTAATTATCGGTGTGATTTAGTCCTGGTTTCCGGATAAGCACAAGTGAAAAAAAACGCGCATTATTTAGTTTAGCTTTAGTAAGACCAGTGAATGATACCAAAGAATTAGTGTTTGATTTGTATAGCTGAAGCGATGAATGCTGTTTTGTAATACTATATGTATTGATTGATTGATTGATGCTTAGAGAGCATGCACTGTTGCAGTGCGGTACTAGTCGCTACATCACAACACAATAGGCCTGCCTAAGAGTGTATTCTCTATTATTTATTCGCATATAACGCATAGTCTTTCGCATATTACTCTTTATTTATGCTATGGTAAAGTTAATATTTTAATATAATTCTGTTTTTTACATCTGTACCTCTATCGTAGTTTAATGCAGTTTATCAGACAAAACTGTATTTAGTTTTCAATGTTTTGAGCTGATTTCGTCGTAATAATAACGATAAAAAAATCTGCCCTACACAAGCGTGTTTATATCGGTGTATTTATTATTAAAATATTGCAATAGATATTAATTTGTGTAATACGTAATAACAGTAAAGAATAGAACTTTTTTATCATGACAAGCGTGTAACTGTTCCTCTTTGCTATTTTAAATCGCATAACTATTCATTTACGGCCTAATCAAACACATGACTTTTGCATAATTTATTGCCTGAAAAAATACAAAATAAATAATATTTTTCGTCCTCCGACCCACTACTAATGTAACGAAATCCTATAGCTATACCTACAACAAAGGTAAACCAGCTCTATAAATAGTTAAGGCGACGTTGGTTATAGAAAAGCCGTATGTTTCAGGACACAAGGTCGTTGTTTGAAAGGCAACTTTAAAATTGTTGTCTGTATGACTCATCCATAACTGGGTCAGGCAGTTAGTTAGTCACGAAAACAGTATCGATCCCACTAAAAAGTGGATTCGATGATGACGGAGTAAGATATCGAGTATCTATCGATTTAAATGTACGTTTTAGAGAAAGTTGCCAATTGTTAGTTCATATTATAACGGCACAGTAAATGTTTACGATATATATGAAAATAATTGCACATGTTATGTAACAATCACATTCATATTAACTTATTTATATTTTTTGTTACACTAGAATTAGGTGAATCGTAATACATAGGTATTTGTGACACATAATCGGGGCCCTTTACGTTAATGAGGTAGGTTTAAAATCATACATTTTAAATAGGTACACCATTTTGGAACTATTTTAAGAATAATGAGATCTGAGGAAGATTTGACTTCGTTCGTTCTCCAAAATTATAACTGGTTGTATGTATTATTTGTTTAAAGTATAATATTAATGTTCCTGTGATTATCTTTCAAAAAACAAGTGAAGCCAAATATAAAGTTGTGTGTATCTTTAAGTTATATTTATTGAAAATTATTATTAACGTTTGATTAATTTATTATGAAGAATACACCAAGGCTTACACGCGCCATTCCAACTTCAATGTGGTAACTCGCAAAATTTGAAGATACGACAAATATGTCAGAAATATGAAGTTGAAAATAGCTTTGAGCTTGGAATGAGTGAGTCCTATGAAGTTATTTCATTAGCTTGGCGCCTAAGGCCTACGGAAAAACGATATAGATCTCGTGAGATACTTCCTCTGAATGATATTTCAGTTACCAATTACTATAGATTAATTTCGATTTGTACCTGATTTGTGAAGGTTGTTAAATTACTTTAAATTAAAAATGTGGCATTGATATCCGATTTGGATTTAAAATAATACTTTTTGTAGTTATGTATGATAACCACCTAAATCTGTGGAAATAATCTTGTGGGTATAATCTTGCATAAGTTAATAAAATCCTGTATGATTGTCATAAAAGTAATTTACTTCAAGTGGGATGGGAACGAGCGAACTTTGATGTATGTAGGATTTAATTATTATAATTATGATAATACTATTATTATGTACGTAAAACTAAACCACCGCAATGCAGCTTTAGCAAGCATGCAACTAATGTTTAACTTAGTATTAACATTTTTTTATGACTAAGTACTTATCGTAGACAATGCTTAAAGGACTTTAGATCATTGTTGGGAGAAAGATTTGGATGTGTCAAAAGATTTTTCAATAAGTTTAGGCTCGGATCAAAATTTAGAAGAATAACAGCTTATCGTAGTTATATTGAAATTTAATTTACGAAGTGTAGTTTGAAAGTGACGAAATAAATTCCTTAAAAACGTATGAGTCTTTCTTATTTATCAAATCTTTAACTCATTTACCTACAATTTAAGAAAGTAAAACACTACTTTAACACGACATTACTCTGACAAGGCACTACTTCGACATGAAACATTATTATCTTTTGTTATTACATGTCAACCTAACACGGAGATTAAAGGGGGTTCGCTTTGCTCACCTCCTTTACCCTTCACCTACCCTGGTCCACCACTTCGCCCAGACAGTCTTTACCAAAATAGGAGAAATAAAGGCTTGTAAAAATAGCAAGCGGCTCATTTAAAACTTCAGGAATGATGACACCATGCTTTATGAAGACAATGTCTGAATTCGCATCAGGTGTTACTTCCAATCAATTGACAAGAGCTACAGATGTAACACTAAAAGAAAGAAGAAAGTTAGTTCTTATGGTGCAAGAGTCACCACTGCATCTTGGGCATTTACAATATATGTTAAAATTAACGGAGGAGATGGGAGCGATTATTGTTCCACCAGTCCCTGCTTTTCATATTAAACCAAAATCGTTGGATGATATTGTTAATCATTCTAATGGCAAAGTATTGGATTTATTTGATATCAAATTACTTGACTAAGGAATGGCAAGAAAGTGACATTTATTATTGATGGTAAAAAATAGCAAACGTCCTATTTGAGAGGCTATGTGAGAGGATTAATCTTCTAAAGAGGGAGCATAATATTTTTCCTTGCATGAAAGTAATTCTCGTGGGCAGCAATCCAGCAAGTCAGGTTTATGTTCGCAACAAACCGAAAAAAGCAGAATCAATAGGCATAAGTTCCGAGACCATTGTTTTGCCTAATAAATTTCAGAAGATGAATTGATTGAAAAAATCAATGAGTTAAATGAATATCCATCTGGGCACGGCATTTTAGTACAGTTGCCTTTACCAAGTTATATTAGTGCAAGGAGAGTAATTAACGCAGTAATTATTGAAAGAGATGTAGATGGCTTCCATGATGAAAACGTAGGCAAATTAGTTAAGGTGAAAAAAACTGCCTTAAACCTTGTACTCCTAAAGGTTCTATGCGTTTAATTAAATCAATTGAAGAGAACCTTTCCGGTAAAAACGCAGTGGTAATTGGTCGGTCAAATATCCTGGGCAAGCCAATGTTTCACCTATTGCTGCAGGAAAATTTCACTATTACCATCTTCCACTCACAGAGTAAAGATTTGGCAGAATATTGCCCAAATCGGATGTAGTAGTTGCAGCAGTCGGAAAACCAAATTTTGTTCAAGCAGACTGGATAAAGAAAGGTGCAATAGTGATCGATGTTGGCATAAATAGCGTTAACGTAGGAGAGCTTGCCGGCGATGTTGACTTTGAGGGAATAAAAGGGAAAGCCAAAGCAATTACTCCAGTACCAGGGGGCGTTGACCCAATGACCATTGCATTTCTAATGATGAACACTGCCATTGCTGCTTACTTACAGAACAGAGTTGATGCTTCTTTGATGTATGAAGAGGAAAGCTGTATAAAGATAGACATCTCACAATTAATAAAAAATTGAGATTTTTGAAATACCTCAGTAGTAAAATTTGTTAAATATTTAGGATCATCATCTATTACCTCTCTTTTTGGGTTGGTCTTGGACTGTCTAGAACACAATTTGACTCTTCAAGCAGTTAGTGGAATCGCAAAGTTTCTAGGCACAAAAGGCTTTGAACCTAATATATAAGCTAAACTTGATTTTTTAACCGTGGATACACCTGTAATAAAAAAATAGTCTTCATTTTATGAATTTACTTGCTATATGAACCATCAGAGATATTTTTTATAGTTTATAGTATCTATATTTTGCCATATACAACCATCAGAATCTTTTCCATCAGATTCTCGCTTTATTTCTCCTATGTTTTCAATGTTATATAAAACTGCTTTTAGACATTTATTTACATCGTCTTCATTATAATGATATAGGCTAGTGACTGTTCGGATTTGGTCGTATTGTTTCACTAGACAACCTGTTTCTTCTCTAATTTCTCTTACAAGCGCCTCTTCAAGCGTTTCAGTAATTTATACCTGGTAAATCAAACAACCCTTTATAAGGAACTCGACTTTTTTCACCAAAACTATACTTTTAGGTTTTAAAATTAAACCATATACTCCTAAGTGAGAGTAATAAATAATTATTTTTCATTAAACCAAAAACATTAGAGTTAATATTATTATTTAAAAAAATAATTATACAAAATTATGTATTATAAATACTCTATATAAAAATTCCACTTAACAAATTTATAAATTTTCAAGGAACTAAAAGTGAACATTAATAAAGCTATTTAACTGTATCAGTTTAGAATTATTTTAGGGGTTGTCCAAAAACTAGTAAATTCAAGAATATCATTGGGATTATATAATATGGGTTTTTTGCGGGAGGACAAATGCTTAATTTTACTGTCGGCAGCGAGATTGTGAAACGAAATACATTAGCACATCATCATCCATTATTAATGGATTTATGTTTATTGGCAGTGGAGTTTTAGTGTCAATGTAATCACTTTTTACAGTTTATCAAATGGCGCTTTTTGCAATATTCGTAACGTTGGCAACTGCCAGTATTTTAAATTATGCTACAAAAGAGACATACCCTAAAAATAAAGTAGCTGAACCTTAAGTCCGGTTGCTATATTGTGTTTACATATTGCAATACTTACTCAATTATGGATCATGTTATAACAAAAGATACAGCAGTAACTAAGGAAACAATAGCTGAAAATATAAACCAAGAAATAGGATTATCAAAGGAAGACTCTGCCTCGATAAA
Source organism: Argyresthia goedartella (assembly GCA_949825045.1). Classification (NCBI taxonomy): domain Eukaryota; kingdom Metazoa; phylum Arthropoda; class Insecta; order Lepidoptera; family Argyresthiidae; genus Argyresthia; species Argyresthia goedartella. Next base: position 17,902,861 of record OX463823.1, read on the forward strand.
TAATAAATGATATATTGGACGAAATAAAGACAAGCTTGGTAAAAGATGGACTTGTAAAAATATCGTCAATTGGAACATTCTTGGTGAAAAAAAAGAAAGAAAGGCCAGGAATATACCAAATACATCGGAGAAAAATATGATTCAGGCACGGAATTCAATTTCTTTTAGGCCTTCAAAAACTATGAAAAAAAACAATAAATAATCGATGAATAAGGAAAAATTATTTTACACAATTGGGAAAGTAACTGAAGAGCTACGTTTGGAACATGTTTTAAGATTTTGGGAAAGCCTACAAAGCGTAAAGGAAGATGGCTGTATGATCGTAAGGCCATAAAGAAAGTAAAATACATGCTACATCATAAAGGATATACAATAAAAGGAGTGCAAAAAGATTGGGAGCGTAAACTCTCCACATGTGAGCCTGATTATAACAAACACAAAAAAAAGTTTTCCTGGATTTTTTAAAGCATGAGCTTGCCTATCGAAGAGAGTCATGGGTTTACTGGGATCCAGTCGACCAAACAGTGCTTGCAAATGAACAGGTAGTTGATGAAAAAGGATGGCGATCAGGTGCAGTTGTTGAAAAAGGTAAGTTGTCCCAATGGTTTTTAAAGATCACTGATTTCTCTGAAGATTTACTCAAGTGCCTGCAAAGTTTGAAACATTGCCAGAAAAAGTCAAAACAATGCAGGAGCGTTAGATAGAAAAATCTGAAGGAGCAACTATAGAGCTTGAAATCGTTGGCCTGAATAAGAAATTAAAAGTTTTTACGACTTATCCTCAGACTTTGTTTGGGGCTTCTTTTTGTGCAGTGGCAGCAGAGTAACCAATTGTGCAAGATATCAGGCTTGTTGTCATTTCAGATGCTGCTGAAGATTATCATCCCAGTGCTTGACTACTTGGATCCAGGAAATAGAATCGAAGAGAGGGAGTCGTGACTCCATTTTTTCTCATTTTTTCGTCAAAAAATAGGAGTTTACAACGGATTAAACGTAAAACATCCATTTCTTGATAAAGAATTGCCACTTTACATAGCTAATTTTGTGTTGATGGAATATGGAGAAGGCTCAATTTTGGTTACCCTGCACACTGAATTTGCACAGAAATATAATTTGCCGATAATTCCCGTAGTTTGTGAAGAGGGTGCACAAACCATAGAGGCCTTGAAGTTCGCTGATAGGATAATGTTTAACTCTTTAGTTCTTAAACGGGTTAACCATAAGTAGGGCAAAGGAAGTAATCATTAAAAAGCTCAAAGAAAAAGGGATAGGGATAGGGACGCCGTCGCTGGGACATCATGTTTGTGGTAGTAGGTACTTATATACAGATTTGTTAAGGTGCTGCAGCTGGAGTCGGCTATGAACTTGCATCTTTATAACTATGATTGACGACCCGAATGGCTGAGTCGGCAGTGCTCCTGCCTACGAAGCCAAGGGTCCCGGGTTCGAGTCCCGGTGGGGCAAATACTTGTTTGTTGAGAACAGATGTTTGTACCCTAGTCATGGTTGTTTATTTATCTATGTATAATATTTATCTATATAAGTATGTGTATCGTTGTCTACTACCCAAGATACAGGTGATAAAACATAGTATTAACTTCTGAATCTTCTTTATTGGCCAAATTGTTCAGACGCAACCTAATATACAAATTTAACCGAGATCATAGACTCCTGTTTTCTTGTGCGCAAAACCGAAGAGAGCGAGACCATAGACAACAACTGCAGAGATGTTCTGTGGCAATAGTGATGTCAGAGACCATTCAATTCGGATCGAGTGACTTGCTGATCGATCGAAACGAATTGACTATTTCTTTAAATTATGAGTAGTTAACAGTCGGCCATCCTGAAATTGTGTCTGTCCCAGGCACATAACAATAATGGTATGAATATCTGCTATTAATACAATATAAATTATTATCAACAACTTCAATCATTATCAAGAATCTTACAAAACCTTATTTACTACCTCTATACATTTAATAACCTAAGTCTTAAATAGTCGCGTCTGAATATTATCATTGAATTTGCGTCTATTCCAGGCATATAACAATAATGGATGAATATCTGCTATTAATACAATTTTCATTAATTTTAAGGACTTCACAAGAATGTTACAAAACCTACTTTACTATACATTTAATAATCTAAGTCTTGTATAGTCGCATCTGAATATTACCATTAGTGTCGTAAGGATAGCGGTGAGCTTTGATGTAATCAACACGGCTTGGCTTGGAAAACTCGTCGCAGCTTGGCTCGAGCGGGAAGCCGCTACTTGGCTCTCTACTGACTTTGTGCAAGCGGTGCAGACCTTCTCGGCCATCCGCATTAGAAGAATGACCGCATTCTTCATTGAATCAGTAATTATATAGTCTTACTTCTTAGCGTTCTCTCTCAACTCTGTCAATTGGATTGATCAAGTATTCATCGGTCAATCTGTTCTACTGGAGTTTTTTTTTTTTTGCTTACCCGCTCATAGGTTGAATTCCTATAGCGACTCGTTGGGCTGAATGATCAGAATCTTATAACCGTACGTGGGTTGAATTCCCATCGCAGCGTTTCATCAGTGGACTAGCTGGTTTGTATCTATTTAATATCATTACCGCTCTAGGTTTGAGTTCCCGTAGCGGCTCTAAATCAATGAAATATTGGATTTATATCTTGTTGTATAATTTCATTACCACTCTAGGGTTAAATTCCCATAGCGGCGTTGAATTCGGGAGGTATCTGGGTTAAATCTTCTTAAGTAGTGTCATTACCACTATAGGGTTGAAATCCCGTAGCGGCGTTCAATCAGTGAAATATTTGGGTTAGTGTAGTTTCATTACCACTCTAGGGTTAAGTTCCCATAGCGGCATTAATTCATGAAATATCTGAGTTGGATCTTATTGTGAAATGTCGTTACCATTCTAGGGTTGAGTTCCCGTACCGGCATTCAATCAGTGAAATCTCTGGGTTAGTGTAGTGTCATTACCACTCTAGGGTTAAGTTCCCATAGCGGCATTAATTCATAAAATATCTGGGTTGGATCTTATTGTGAAATGTAGTTACCATTCTAGGGTTGAGTTCCCGTAGCGGCATTCAATCAGTGAAATCTCTGGGTTAGTGTAAGGTCATTACCACTCTAGGGTTGAGTTCCCATAGCGGCATTAATTCGTGAAATATCTTGGTTAGATCTTATTGTGAAATATCGTTACCACTCTAGGGTTGAGTTCCCATAGCGGCATTAATTCGTGAAATATCTTGGTTAGATCTTATTGTGAAATATCGTTACCACTCTAGGGTTGAGTTCCCATAGCGGCATTAATTCGTGAAATATCTTGGTTAGATCTTATTGTGAAATATCGTTACCACTCTAGGGTTGAGTTCCCGTAGCGGCATTAATTCGTGAAATATCTTGGTTAGATCTTATTGTGAAATATCGTTACCACTCTAGGGTTGAGTTCCCATAGCGGCATTAATTCGTGAAATATCTTGGTTAGATCTTATTGTGAAATATCGTTACCACTCTAGGGTTGAGTTCCCGTAGCGGCATTCAGTCAGTGAATTCTTGAGTTATCTTGTTGATATTTTTCTGTTGTCCGCGCTCACTGGTTAAGTTCCAGTATCAGCGCCCTTGACTCGTCTTCAATGAAGTTAGTTTGATGGGAAGGGGAGGAGAGTGAAATTGTTGGGGAATTAAGTTTACATATTTAATACAATATAATAGGATGTTAGGGTGTGTGTGTGTGTGTGAGGGTGTATGTCCGTGTGTGTGTGTATGTATGTTTCTCTTGAAATAGGCGGAAAATGATCTAATCATAATCTCAATCGCTTTGGTAGTATTCGTCACTATCTGATTCAGATTCAGTAAATCTCACCCATGGTTTTAGTTTGTCTGCTGAAAATACATTCTGATATTTCTTTTTAGAATACCCTTCGACGCTACTAACCTCATATCTATCATGTGAGAATACCTCTATTACACGATATGGGCCGCTATATGGCGTAACGAGTTTATTACTTTCCCCCGTGAGTTTGCTCTGTTTCTGTACCATTACTAGATCTCCCAGTTCATACTCCTTGGCCTTACATCTGCTTTTATCGTATCGTGTTTTTGATCGTTTTTAAAATGATATATTTTGTGAAACTATCTATAATGCACAGTATGTAGGCGTTTCCTCTTTTACTTTTGACGAATGGTCCCAGATGGTCAATGTGTACGCATTCAAATGGAGTGGTTGGTTTTGGGATCGGATGTAGAAAGCCCTGCCGTTTTCCACCGGGCTGTTTTGAGTAGGCACACGGAATACAAGCTCGGACATATTTTTTATAAATTGGGTCATCTTAGGGAACCAGTAATCCCGTTTTACTTTTTCTAGCGTCTTTTCAACAGAAAAGTGGCCAGTGAGGTCGTGACATTGTTGGCATATTTTCCAACGTGCGTCTCTGGGTACTGCCCAGCGCAATTGTCCGTCGACCCGTTTATATATTTTCCCGTCTTTCAATACGTAGTTGTTCTGAATGTCTTAGGATTCCTGTCAGCCTGGGCCGGCAACGAGTTGCGACTCAACGCATCCGCATGCGCCAGTTGCACCCCCGGACGATACTATATAGAAAAAGTGAACTCTTGGACGAGCAACCACCATCGAGCAATTCTTGGGATCAGGTCTCTCTTGGTCAAATCTAAATCTTTTTAGTGACGCGACAACTGCTAATGTTTCCAGCTCATAAGAGTGGAAATGTTGTTCGTCTGTTGTCGTCTGTCGACTAAAGTAAGCGACCGGTCGCAATGGTGATTTGCAGTCTGGTCTCTGCAACAATATCCATCCTAATCCGGCGGCACTCGCGTCCGTATGTGACTCCGTCTCGTATGTCGGGTTGTATATCGCCAAGACAGGTTGCTGTGTTAACATTTCTTTCAGCGTTTCAAAGGCCTTAGCCTGTTCATTCCCCCATGTCCATACTTCGTTAGATTTTGTGAGCTTTGTTAATGGTCTGGCAATGGAGGCAAACAATTTGACAGTGATTACATTCCTGAGTTCCATCCCAAATCACTTCCGAATCAATTTAATATCTAATCCGTATTTTCTTAATCGCTCATAGCTTAAATTCATATATACACGCAATGCAGTTCAATTTCTGATTCATATAGTGTTGATTGTTTTCAATTTCTTTGACTTGTTGAATTTGTTTAATTCTGTCAATCGTGTGGTTTGCACTTCCATTGTTCCATGTTGCTATAATCTTATTTCATGTGTTTGTGTTAATTCAATTTATTTTATTCTTCGGGCCTATTTTATAAAGGTTTCTGATAGTTTGGCATTTAATTTAAATTAATTCTCATTGCAATCCTCATGATCAGGTATTTAGTTTATAAACATTACCATTTTTCTTCTTTAATCCATTGATACTCTGTCCGGTCATCTATTTTTCAGTACAATAATAAGACGGTATCGTACTTTAAACCAAAATCAAATAAATCATGGACTTCTGAAAATGTTTCGCAACTTCAGCAATTTCTATCAACAACTCTTGATCGGTGTAATATGCATATTATTAATATCTAGCCTTGTAAACTCACTGCTGCCATAGAACCCAGTCAGCATTATTTCTGGTTCAATACCTTGTTTTTGCAAATAGACGCTGTTATGGGTTGAATTCCCGAAAGCACTTAGCGGCACTTAGTGTAATATCTGGTTAATTATCTGGTTGTTCAAAACAGATGCTGTTACTGGGTTAAATTCCCAAAGCATCGCTTAGTCAGTGAAATCTCTGGTTAAATACCTTGTTTTCCACAACAGACGCTGTGTCTGGGTTAAATTCCCAAAGCAGCGCTTAGTCAGTGTTATCTCTGGTTAAATACCATGTTTTCCAAAACAGACCTTGTTTCTGGGTTACATTCCCAGAGCAGCACTTAGCCAGTGAAATCTCTAGTTAAATACCTTTTTTTCCACAACAGACGCTGTTTCTGGGTTACATTCCCAAAGCAGCGCGTGTAAAATATCCATTTATCAAGGGTTAAATGCCCTTAATACTTCAAAAACAGTTACACTGGTATCATTGTTGTCTAGTTTTCATTGCACAAAGGTTCATTGCCCTTAACAACTCCCAATCAGTGTCATTGTTGTCTGAACTTTAATTGCACCAGGGTTAAATGCCCTTAGCAACTCTCAATTAGTATAATATTATTGTTGTCTCAATTCCCATTACTCAAGGGTTGAATGCCCCCAACAACTCTTAATCAGTGTGATAACATCATTGTTGAGTAAAATATTCATTTATCTAGGGTTGAATGCCTTTAATGCTTCTCAAACAGTTACACTGGTATCGTTTTTGTCTAAAATTTTCATTGCACACGGGTTCACTGCCCTCAGCAACTCTCAATCAGTGCAATATCATTGTTGTCTAAACTTTAATTGCACCGGGGTTAAATGCCCTTCAGTTTAGTATCATTTTTGTCTCAATCTTCATTACTCAAGGGTTGAATGCCCTCAGCAACTCTTAATCAGTGTAATAATATCATTGTTGTGTAAAATGGTAATTACTCAAGGGTTGAATGCCCTTAGCAAATCAACGGTGTAATAATATAATTTATGTGTAAAACGTTGATTACACAATGGTTGAATGACCTTAGCAACTCTTAAAATAATTGTTGTGTAAAATATTTCTTTATCAAGGGCTGAATGTGGCGTTTTATTATAATACTCAAAAGACTGTACTACATCAACGCAAATAAATTATTTCTATTTCTATTTTATTAAATAGTCAATCCAAATCTCTTGATTTGCATCAAGCTTTTTAATTTATTTTTAAAAGTATGTAACTTCTCTATATTAGTAAAACTCTGCGGAAGCCTGTTAAATATTCGGGTTGACATGCTGAATATACTCTTGCCGTAGTTGGCAGTCCTATGTTGCTCTGCATAGAATAGATTACTCTTTACTTTTATAATTTAAACTCGATTATTTTCTGTGGTTATCATAATAATAATACATAAATAAATAATAAATAAATATTAGAGGACAATCTTACACAAATCGAACTATAAGCTCAATAAGGCTTGTGTTTTGGGTACTAGATGACGATATATTTAATAGAGACAAATATAAAAACATAGAAAACATCCAAGACAAGAAACAAATATTCATGCTCATTACACAAATATTTCATTTTACCGGGATTCGAACCCGGGACAGTCAGCTTCGTAGGCAGGGTCACTACCCGTTAGGCTAAACCAGTCGTGAAACGGTTACTTGAGGTCTATTGTCAATCGGATCATTAATATATATCCTTCCCATATGATCAAGCTTAAAACACAGCTATTCTCCCCTCCCCCCCTAAATCCTAAAAATTACATAAATAGGTAAATGATATGTAAATAATGTGATAAAACCAAAAAATGTTTAATTTTATTATTCCCGTTGAATAATATCAGTTGCAATTCTGCCCATGTCAACCATTGATTGCCCACAAAATGGGACTACTGTGATATAATAGCTGATGAAGCAAACTAAAGTGGTAAGAAGTCCTGACTTGGGCATTAGCTCAGTCAGCGGCTTGTGTGAATCCATTTATTGATCCATGTTCGTCTCTCTTTAACTATCACTTTCCTCAATCTATCCCAGGTAATCTATTACTTCTGCAAAGATTATTTTTATTTTATTTTTAAAAATAATGTAAAAACATGAGTGTTATAAAATTAAAAGTATTTGGAGTGTGCTTTATTGTTACCCTACTCCTCATGTCGTGGTTAGTAGCGGAGTATTAAAATGCGGCTATACAATATAGAGAATACTAGAGTAATTATGTTATTCATACATAATCAAATGAAGTACGGCGGTAAACAAACACGTAACAACATAACGTGAATCACGTCATCTTCAAACCCTTTCATTTAAACGTTAGTATTCATCAAGTACATTCATGTTTCGTGGGAATAAGATTGTTTACAAATCACAAATGTCAGACTCTTACGTTACGTCAACATTGAGACAAGTTGTGGCTTCAACACTACTCACGCCATCTAGGAACGAAAAATGTCAACAATACCACTCGTAGTGGCGCTAGCGAGCGCGTATCGACTATAATGCTATTCTGCTACCAGATGGCGCTTGGTGACAGATTAGGTACATTGCTGCGCAAAGAGCTTGCGACCTGATGGTAGGTACCTATCGCGTAAAAATCACACTGCTACATGAAATCAAAAACATAAGCCAGAAACAGAAAAAATATGTCTCACAGTAGTCTGTTCACGAGAAATAAACAACAGTTTCTATTCAGTTGCCTGTAGATACAATTTTCCACAGAAAGATAGGTTTTAGAGGTCACTAATTGCGGACCTGACCTGGATGCACGAATTATCTGATAGTCTGAGAGGCTTGGTAGTAGGTAATCCAACTGCTGTAAAAGCCGGTCAGCTCCTTCTGATGGTAATTTACAACTTTTCGTTTGATGATATCACGGTATCACCGCTCGGGACAGGACGCCGCCACCAGAGGTTAGCCAGAAAAACACTTACCAATGACTATAACAGTGGGCCTTGGGTCACTATGTCGCTTCTGACTGATAAAAACATAGTATTAACTTCTGAATCTTCTATATTGGCCAAATTGTTCAGACGCAACCTAATATACAAATTTAACCGAGATCATAGACTCCTGTTTTCTTGTGCGCAAAACCGAAGAGAGCGAGACCATAGACAACAACTGCAGAGATGTTCTGTGGCAATAGTGATGTCAGAGACCATTCAATTCGGATCGAGTGACTTGCTGATCGATCGAAACGAATTGACTATTTCTTTAAATTATGAGTAGTTAACACAGGGAATCCTAGTTTGGGGCTAGATCAATGTGTGTAAATAGTGTCCAAGGTATATTATTATTTATTATATGATGATACCTAAAACTTGCGAATACTTGATACCTAAATATTACGGATCTTGTGATTTTTGTAAACAAAGAAATGTAATGGCCCTTAGAAAAAATATAATATGAATGTCAAATATCACATTTTTTTAGTGGCTTATGACATTTCTTTGTATAAAAAATAATCATAAGATTAGTAGTGCGAGTTTACATAAATAAATATGTATAACCAATGTACTCTCCAAAAGCGACATCTGTGCTTTGCATCTAGAACTAGAAGGTTACGTTCCGGACACACTTCTAAAGGTTTCGTTTTCCATCCATTACGAAGTTCGTAATAAAAGATGGGGCAACTGTACCTGTTTGGCCTTGTGTAGCGTATCCATAGAGTAGATTATTAGCATCGCTTAGATCTGATCAAACCGGTCCAGAATGATGACAAATATCCCCTGAAGTTGTACCAGGCAGGTAAGTATTCTTTCATCAACTCAAATTCGATCGAAAATTATGAAAAAGTGTCAGTTCTATAACTATTTCAAACTCAAAAAAACGTCAAGATTTCTATGAATCTAGGATTTAAAATAAGGAGACAGTTTTTAGAAGAATGGTATCCTTTCTAAGCAGGTTATCTTCAAAATCCAATTAATGGCGTTGAAGACACCCCTGATTTTTTGGTGTTGCGTGCCTTAAAAGGAAAAAAGGAACTCTTCGTTGTCCGTTCGTCCGTCTGACAAGACCAGTTTTCTCCGGAACAACGCGTGGAGGTATCAAGTTAATATTGATATTTATTACTGTAGTCCTGTAGTCGCTATTACCGGAACAATTCTAGATTTGCCTAGGTAATCCTCGCAGGGGAATCAAAACACTCTGCAAGCCACAACCTGGTATCTTCATCTCGGCATATAATTACGACTAGGTACCCAATAAAAGTTATATAGCATTTTGCTTGTCTCTGGTACTTATCTAGAACAATACGACCACGAAAGGGTTTTATCTCAGTACATTATTGCAGAGTAACAAATGGGAACAAAAGCCACTTATGATGTGTACAGGTAGGTGGGTACTTACTGTTTTGGAAAACGACATTTTATGATATTATTGGCATAAGTACCCGGTTGTATGTAAAGTACCTACTCATTAGGGCTTAATTGCTGTGTTATAAAAATCTCGTACAGTAAGCTTATCATGTTACAGGGGTAGGTAATAAAAAAATGAAATATTGTTTTGAGATAGGAGTTGATGGTTCGACCCTTTTTGTACAAGTCAAACCCTTCAAATAAGTTCTAGTAATAACGCAATGTAAATAGGTAGGTACTCCCTAAATTAATGAGCATTAATTATTATATCCTCCATACGAAAACACTAAGTTTAGTAGCTTTTATAAGGTTCAAATAGTTAGGTACTTTCTTGGTTTTCGAATAAAGCCTTTGAATTAATTTTCAGCTCAAATCATATACGTGAACGTACCCGGCGTGTTTAAATAATTGCCTCCACCAACACATTCCAATAAGCTCTAATTATTGCAGAAATTATATTGCTTCATGTGTTTTACGCGTACATGAAACTGTATATGGTACCAGCAATCTGTATAATGCAGGTATTCTATACAATGATATATTATTTATTTCATACCTTGCCTAGGTATTCTAGCAAAACACTGCGGTAGTGACCGGTAGTTTTGCCCTGATATTTGCTTTTTAAAGCTGTATTTTTGATGTGCGGTTTAATATTGCCCTTTATTTTACACATTGCCGGTGGCCAAGTAGGTACTCTATACAATCCCTAGGAATTGTATATATCATTACCTAGGTAAAGTATGTAATGGACATTAATATTAATAATATTTCATGGATTGGCTGAACTCCCCGGATCTGCGGGTGAGGAAGGGGAGGTCGTTTTCTCAATGATAGCGAGCTGAGATGGAGTAAATGTCGGCGATGGGAGTTCTTCTGTGAATGTGGGTGAAACGAATTCTATTGGCGGTTGAGTGAAAGTTGTGGGCTCTTGTCCTTGAGGCACATACACGTCAAAGGGGCCATTGGATAGGTCTTTTCTAAACCTTAGCCACCCGACAGGTAGTATGTGAGTTTCATCTCCGAAACATGCACACATCTTTCCGTCTCTTTAAAATTGTTTTAGGTGGAGAACATTACATATGAAAGTGCCCGAAATAGGCCTGCACCATCAACTTTAATATACTCCACCGAGTGCGGCATCAAGCCACATCCGCGGATATTAAAAAATTCACTCATGTGTGAAGTGTTAAAATTCTATCAGACAGAATTGGATACCTAGCGACAAAATAGGAATAAAAAAACAGAGATCTTACAATAATACAGAAATACCAAAACAGATATAAAGTGAGAGGACACCGAGCGAAAAGAAGGAAAATGACAACTGGAAAAATGAACTGAAGCAGCAAATGAAAGTAGAAGATTTACAAACAAAACCAAACGCTGTGACATAGAGAAAATTCAGAGAGCGAGTGGCGGCAAAAATGTAGAAAAACAAATTGCCGAAGTCGGGTAAAAAAAAAAACGGCCTGCCAGATACAACCTATGGTTAGTACATAATAATATGTAACGTATTTAAATGCACAAAGTTCGTACCAAAATTTATTATAGTCGTTTACTTTAAGTCTATTGGAAAAAGTACTAACAACATGAGTTATTTAATTTCATTCCTAAAATGGTACGACCACGTAAGTACGTCATCGGCGCCATCCAGTGAAAATTCTCTTTCCGCAAACGTTAGCATTGGACCAAAGAGTTTCTCTTTGTTCTCTCGTTAAAAGAGGATTTCTATTTCATTTGGAATTTTAGGACAAAAAGGCTGCATACATACATTTTATTTAGAACTCTTTTCCATAGCCTGCGGCCTGCATGATGATTTTAGAACTCTTTTACATAGCCTGCGGCCTGCATGATGATGACGCATGTTCAAATACCAATCCAGCTTGTATTGGATGTGATATTTAGTCTGATGGATATCCGAAATTCAGATAAATACATGAAATAATTGTTTAGTATAAATGTTTGGCCGATAAATATTAACTCAGCGCAATTTGAACTTCATTGCGATTGTCTATTTGAAATTGTGAAATTCAGAATAATAGTACCTACTTACTATATACCTAACATTTTTTTGTAAAATCTTTTATTCTTTCATTGATTAAAAAAGTTTTAGATTTGCAATAAAATGATCTTGGTTTTTGATTGTTGCACACACGATACGCACTGCATTTTATGCGCGCTCACATAGTACACCAAGCAAAACAATATGACACCAAAACGAAACGTAATGCAGGGTTGCCAACTTTTACTAAGTTTATCTCCATCTTGCGTACCTACCAAATTTACAAACATATAGTAATAATGTTATTGGCTAAGTTTCAAAGAAAGTGTACATTGGCATAAAAATCATGTCCCACAGACAAATGTTGTTATAACTTATATATTTTTGCCTTTTTTGTAAATTCCAAGGGGGTTTCTGTTAGAAGGTAATGTCGTCTTTATATGATGATAGTTTTGTAATGTATCAAGCTATCCGTCATCAAATTAAAATAAATAATTTAAACCTTGTTTTATCTCTCCATACAAAATATGCATGTCCCATTACCAGATTTTTCAAAATAAATGTTGCTAATTCTAACTGTATACTCTTTTAAGCTAAATTAAGTATGATAATCATTAGAAGACACATGCAGATTGTATAATTACAACGATCAGTATTTTTGAAAGCCTCCTTATATAGTAAAATAAAGTTTGGATTATATCCCACGATTTTGACATCTGTGTTACACATCTGTTCAACGGTGTATTATTCTATGACTTTGTCACGCAATCTACTACGGAAACCATTTTTATGCTCTGGCAACACCTTGCGGAATGTCACGTGGTAGAAGCGACACCATTTTTCATCCCTTGTCCAGTTTGATGTTGTTGTGAAATCGTCGGCCGGAATCCAAAAAAAAATACATCTGTGCAACGGAGGTTGCCATGGACTCAAGGCGAGGTAAATAGAAATACACACTACTTTTCTCTAGTACCTAGTATTCATTGTAATTAGTCAAGATTTGTTTAGATTTGATCATGAAATCATTTTTTTGTTTCTTTTTGAGGTTATCAGATACAACGAGGTTACGACTGTGTAACATTTCGTTGCTCAGATGCAAAGTTTTGTTGCGCAGATGTAGAATTCTCCGAATTATGTTCATAAAGTCTTGATCACAATGAAGTTCATCGATGACGTCATATATTGGCACAGAAATATTAATGTTTTAAATTCTATTTTACGGAAACCAAATAAAATATTCCTAAACAGTAATAACTAAACAGTAAATAAGTATTTGTATTTTTAGGGTATCTAGTAAATTACGACCTCTGTGGCGCAGCAAACGCGCATCTGCCTACTATGCGAGAGATCCCGGGTTCGAAACCCGGCTAGGGACAAAAAAGCCCCATGTTTATATGTTTGTGATATCGCTGTTTGTGGTTCACAAGACACAGCGTATTCTAGTGTGGGGCCTGAAGTAATGTATGTGCCTGTATGTGAATTTTTATGTTATGTTTTATGTTTAAGGCGATGATGGAATAAAAATGCGCTGTCGAGTGGAAGTGAGATGCAATAATTACTCGCGAATAAGAAAAAGCGGGATGCCAATAATGCACTCGCGACTAATCTGAAACAATGTAAGCGCCAAAACGTAAAAAAAAATCATAAAAAATAAACTATTTCAGGGAATTAACTTTCAAATTGAAAATCGTTAGAAATAACAATTGTTCATATGTACATTGCAATTATCACACAGTCATATTCACTTACTACTGCGGTGTAATAGGATAAAACCATAAAAAAAGGGTTGACTTTGTATTTATTTTCTATCGAGAAAATTTTATCCAAACATAAACATGTTTGGATAAAATTTTCTCGATTCTCGATTTTCGAGATTCTTAATTGGAAAACTCCAATTAAGAATCTCTAGATTATATAGTCAAATTACATATACCAGAAATTAATTACGATTTGCCCAGTATTTCCTGAAAAACACATGAAAACAGCACCCCATATTTATTTAATCAGCATCTTAATTTGGTAATATTTACCTTTATTACATAGGTAGGTTGAATAGGTTATATTATCGGCGGTGCGCCTATAGAAGGCCTCCTCCTAAAATAATTTTACTACATTTGACTACGCACGCACGTACGTTAAATGTGGGCGTTCTAATGGTGATGGAAAACATCGTGAGGAATCCTTCCTCAGTCCATAGCTGCGGCGGTGGGCTAGCCCCCATTATTGAATTACTGGCACAGTTGTGCCTCTGTCTCCCCGTATGGGAAAAGGTGTGACGCTGTGTAATGATATGTTACATTTGACTAAAGTTGAATCACTAGTTTAATATGATGAGCTTTTTCAGATGCCGATGACAAGTAAAGAACGACAAAAAAAGTACAGGGAAAAATTGAAACAAGATCCGCAAAAGAATGAAGAAAGAAAAAAGAAAAATAGAGACCGTATGAAAGATGCAACTAAACCAACTTCTGATTTATCTGAAGCAGAAAAAGAAAAGAGACATTAAAATGGAAAAAATCTTATGAAAAAAGACGTGCTAGGAATCCCGCAAGAAAGAAAACATTCCAATCATAGCCCAGAAAGAAAAGGAACGAGTAAAGAAACAGATACTCGAACTTAATGTGCTTAATAGATCACTGGAAAATGTGTATGAAAATGCTACAGATAACAAAACTAAACAAATTTTGAAAACCATCAAACGAAATAGTACAAAAATACAAAATGCAAACAAAACTAACGAACAGCCTTGGCCTTAAAGGCAATGTGCGAAATAATCTACCAAAGACTACCAAAGAGTTTAATTCCATGGAATCGAAACGAATTCGAGATTTCTTTAACAGAGATGATAATTCAACATGTACGGCAGGGAAACGAGAAGTTGTTACGTGCAAAAAGGTAAAGAAGCAGAAGCGCTTTCTATTAGCTAGTATAAAAAAATTGTACTCGAAGTACATTTCCGAGGGGAGCAAAGTGTCCTTACCTACATTTTTATGAAGTGCGCCCCAAACTCAGTGACCGTGACACTTGTGCGTGTATTAGACATAGCAATCTTCTTTTCAAGGCAGTAAAATTGAAAAAACTGGGGTTGATAAGTACTTGCGACTTGGAAGAACTACTTGCCACTGTGACGTGCAGTACCGAGTCATACAACTGTATGTACGGTAAATGTGCAATATGCAAAGATAAAAAACCTCAACTTGACTCGCATGTTTCACCTGTATGGTTGGAATGGATGCGCAAAGAGCATCAATATCATAAACACAATGACGATGGTACAACACAAGTTATCAAAACCAAAAAATATGCAAAGGACGTCATCAACGGTACAGTAGGACATTTGTTCAATTTATTCGTAGGAGAATTATTAAAATTCAAAAAACACTTCTACAATATTCACCACCAGTATTGTAAGTACCGTGAAGTAATTGATAACTTAAAAGAAGATGAAGTTTGCATTCTCATTGACTTTTCTGAGAATTATCAGTGCAAGCTATCAAAGGAGATACAATCTTTACACTTCGGTGCATCAAAGGTACAGATTACGCTTCACACAGGGATGATTTATAGCAAATCGGGGAAACCTAGATCGTTTGCTTCTGTGTCTCCATGCAATGATCATGACCCAGGTGCCATATGGGCTTATTTAGAACCGGTTAGATTATGTTAAAAATGAAAACCCAGGAATAAAAGTTGTGCACTTCTTCTCGGACGGGCCCACAACACAATATAAGCAAAAAAAGAATTTCTTTCAAATGATAGAACTTCTACGCCAAAATGATCTTACTTTTGGCACCTGGTCGTACTTTGAGGCTGCACACGGCAAAGGCGTCGCAGATGGTGTAGGAGGAACACTCAAGAGAGTAATGGACCAGCAAGTAGCCTTCGGGAAAGATATTATCTATGCACCAGACGCTTTCAATGTAATGACATAAAATACTGATATAAAGTTATTTTACGTGCCGGAGTAATTAATAAGAAAAAAGCAAAAAAGCATACCAGGTGATTTGATTGCAATTCCTGGAACCATGAATATACACCAAATTATTGTTTCCGGTACGGAATTACGGTACCGCGACGTAAGCTGTTTTTGTGGTAAGCTGAGAGGAAATTGTGGCTGTTACAATCCAAGGACCATAAACTACATAAAAAGCCCCAAGAAAATTTTACTGACATTTCAAACCAACTTGGATGTGCAGCATCTCAAAACAACACAATGAAAACCCAAGTTCTCTTGCAACCGATCTCATCAAGAAAGCTCAAGACTGAAACCGAAACTTTGGTACAACTATCAACATCAAAAAATAAAAATACGAAGACCAAACAGACAACATCAAAGCAGCCCAAAAAAACAATTGAAAAACTGCCGAAATCATCACGTAAGAAACAGTTAAATGCCAAAACAATACAACAGAACAGTTCAAAAAGGCGTAAAATCATTACGGAATCAATAACGAGTACCGACAGCTCTGTAATATCATATGCAGAATCTGATGAAAGTCCCTATACAATTAGTGATGATGATAGAGAAGATGATGGTAATCCGATAGTATTACCATCATCTTCATCATTTAATGATAATTAAACCGGGAAAATTTGCTCTTTTCAGTTTTAAAGGAGGAAAATCTGGAACTATTGTGTTTAAATTTGTGTGTTTGATTGCAAGATCATATGATGATGGAGCGGCAGTTAATGGCTTAGTGAACCCGGACAATACTTGCACTCTTTTCAAATTTGGGGAGGAAGGCACAAGTTTTGTCAAAAATGACCAAATATTAGAAATATTGGAAGATCCAAAACTTATAGATAAAGATGGTGCATTATTTTATAAGTTTAACAAATTTATTGATCTTTGTGAGATGTTTTAGTTAGTAAGTAAATAAATATTACAAGCCGAAAAGGGGTTGTTAGCGACATCATTCTGAACTGACTTTCACTATGGGACTTGATCAGAGCAACTTTATTTTTCTCATCTCATTAATTTTCGGGCAGAGTGCACAGCTGATTTGTAGGCGGGAGCGAAAAATAAAGTTGCTCTGATCAAGTCGGTTCCTTAGTGAAGTTGTTCAGAATTATGTCACTAACAACCTCTTCCTTTTCGGCCCCTTTTTTGTTACACTCTGTATAGAATTATAATTTCATATGAAACTGTTACTTTAGGGAGTTTGTTTCAATATAAAGACTAAACCGTGTTTATTACTTTTATTATGCATGCGTCCTTATCTTTACAGCTGCACAACATTTGTAACATCTGTACAACGATACCTCTGCGCTACGAACTTGTACATCTGTGTTACGGTACATTTTATTTGAAACTTAGCCTATTACGTACTTGGACGGAAACCAAGTAGTAAGTTTATTACAAAATATTTTATATTAAACTCAATTCAAATCAAATTCTAAATATTTAATTTTTTAGACTAGGTACACTTTTTATGTTTTTTTTTTCTGCGGTTGCCTGCCTGCCGGTTGTGGTCACGTTAATCCTCAAAGGGCGGGGCCTCGTTCAAAATAGGTTTGACGTCGTTCATAGATATCTTTTGTATAGTTCCTCCGCTTCTCTGTGGCGACCTCTGTGGCACAGCGGTTGTGGCTCTGTCGAGAGATACGAGAGGTCCCGGGTTTAATCCCCGGATGGGGATATGGAAAAAAAACCATAGGTCTTGGATTTTTATATGTATGTGGTGTCGCTGTTTATGGTTCCCATGACACAGGGTATCCTAGTGTGGGACCAGAAGCAATGTAGACGCCTGAATGCCTTGTTAATGCTAATGTTCTGTCTAAGTCAAAGTCAAAGATATTTATTTGCATTTATAGGTGCTTATGATGTTAGGTAGATCTAGGCCTAGACAAAGTTGCTTTCGATAAATAAAACGTAACGAAAACACAAATGTATGGTTTTTGACACTTGGCTTCGCTAGGTGAAGTCATCAAACGCCAATTATAAAAATTAGGCAGAAGTTCACTCTTTCGAACGCCCGAACGCTACGACAGATACACGTGAATTTGCGTGAGAGAAAATGGCGATTTTCATTACAATCAGCTGTTTTGATATTTTTGTTACTGTGGCCTTTGTTTGTATAGAAATAAGAGAAGAAGTCACCTGAGTGTCGTGGTCTTTGGATTTTACATGGATTTTACCTATTTTTCGTGCTGATCGGAAATTAAAAATTATTTGGATCGCGCTTGACGAAGATATTGTGGATGAGAGATGGAAAAATTTAAAAACATACATTGTTATTTGTGGAGTTCTGTCAGCTAAATTCTGCAGACTTCTAAGGAGTTTTGAGAGAAATATGCTTGGGGCATCGTTACCGAGTTCCGTACTAACGAATCTATCCTCTGACCTTTCCCACACATCATTGAGAAGCACAAGAAATATCTAGGAGGAGTGAAGGAAACCTTTCCTAACGTTATCCAGTTTTTGTAATGACATACACTGAGCATTAACTATCCTACATTGATTCAGTTCTAAACTCCTCACATTGAACTACTACATACTACATATTTTGATAAAATCAAACTCAAAAGTCCTCAATTACTGTATACTGTTATAACTTAGAAAAGAAGAAACTACTGTATAATTTTAGATCTCTTTTGGGTACTTAGCATTTATTTAGGGTTGGTTTTGATATCGATTAAGTTTAATTTGGATAAAATGAGATGCTTAATGGAAAGCTGGCACTCGCTTTTCATACTAAAGTGCTTTTCGTTTTGTGAGGAAATGCATAGTTTTTCTGGAAATTCAAATTGAAAATTGGTGAACGAAACGCATTTTGCTACCAAAATCGGCCAATCTAAACGCAAAAGTATCATTCACAGACAAAATTAGTACAATTCACAGACAGAATTATGACGTTTTGTCTGTGGTGTTGACATTAATGTTCGTCTGTGGTCGAAAAATTATGGATCTTCATTCCGTTTCTCTCGTAGCTACGCGAATGTACTTTTCCTTGTTCTTCTTGTTATTTACGACGACTTCGGCTATCCCTTTGGACCCCATCTAGTTTCACTAAACCGAAATGTTTGCTTTAGGTCACTTTCTGTGTAAATACTAAAATATACTCATTTTCCTATCAAATTAGATTAATCTAACCTCAAAACTTAAAAAAATCATATCTCAAAAAGTATCCCCTCCCCCCCTAAACTTATTCGATTCAAAAAATTACTCTTTATTTATTTATCTGTCACACATAAGTGCCCCGGGTATCCTTGGCAACAGGCAAATATCAGCGGATTGTGGGTATAACACAAAATTTGCTGCAGCGGTCAGAGTACCAACACCACAGGAGATGTCTCATATCAAAACAAGAGTAAATACCCTCCTTACATAATGTTACTACTATGCTAGTATTCATCAATCATAGAAGTGAGAGGTGTTCACTTGAGAGTGAGGAAAGTATGTCAGTGAGGAAATGTTTATAGACATTGAGCTTCATATCATCACTGCGGCGATGGGATAGCCCCCTGACACGCAAAAATAGTATCTAATAATAACTGTACACAATATGCCTCTGCCACCCGCGATGAGAGGTGTGAAATAAAACAGTTCATAGCACCTAGCTAGAAATAAAATTTATTTAAAAAATAATGTGTCTGTTGCAGGTGATTCTGGATATCTACAGAGATTACGGCTGATGACGCCTATCTTGACACTTTGCCAGGATCTGCACACCAAATGCCATCTACAAGCTCAAAACTCGAGCGCTTATTAGGTCTGCGCAAGTCATTCCAACTCCGCATTGACCATCTCCAAGTGAGCACTGCACCTTCACAAAGAATATTGGCTTTTATATAATAATACCTTGGACACTATTTACACACATTGATCTATTGATTGATCCAGCAAGTTGTTATTAGTGGAAAGGATGGATCTAGTAACTCATCTGATTGCATACTCTCTGGAAGAGGCGTCCCTCAGGGGTCCATTCTGGGACCTATACTATTTATTTTCTACAGTGCAGATATAATAGGTTGCATTAAGCACAGAAGTGCCATTTATATGCTGATGATCTTCAGTTGTATATAGATTCCAATAAAGATAACATCGAAGAGGCCGTCAGAAATATAAATGAGGATCTCGCTAAGGTGTCCCTCTGGTCTGCCAAAAATGCATTAGTTTTAAACCCATCGAAGTCAAAGTACTTAATTATTGGCTCAAAAACACAAGTAAAATCCATAATTGACTATGATCCCGAAATTTCGATCTCAGGTGTTCGCCTGGAACGAGTCAGTGAGGCCCGAAACCTTGGCAAACTAATGAACAGTGAATTACGCTTTGAAAAACATGTTGTAGAAGTCGTAAAAGCCTGCTTTTTTCGGCTCAAAGTTTTGTACAAGGTTAGAAGATTTCTAAGTGTTGATATGCGTGTCAGGCTTTGTGAATCTCTGGTGCTCTCTAAAATAAACTATGGCTTGTTGGTTTACGGCCCATGTGTAAACAAACGAACAGAGAAGTTGATACAAAGGGTACAAAATGCCTGTGCTCGGTATTGCTTCAAGATTCCTCCGCGTACGCATGTCACACCATATTTCAATAGTGCCGATATGCTGAAATTAAGGGCGAGACAAGATTTATATTTTTTAACACTTTTGTTTGGTGTTATTAAAACAGGTAAACCTGAATACTTATTTGAAAAACTGACCTGGAGGTTTTCGCGCCACCACACAAACAGAAATAATACCTGCGTTCCATCGGTTCCTCCCCATGGAACTGCGGCGTTTCGTGGCAGCTTCAGGTACCTTGCCACAAAATGCTAAAATAACATACCCCCTCCGCTGCGAGAGCTCAAAACAAAAACAATATTCAAAAGACGAATTCGAGCACAGTTATTGGAGCAACAAAAGCAGAGTACCTGTTGCTGCCACGACCGCGGACGTAGTGCTGCGTACCGCGTTTTCCAGCTTATTTTATTTTATTCTTAAGATTTATTCAAATCCTTAATGTGTATATGTAGTGATTTAATTTTAATTTTAATTTTAATTTTATAATTTTATATTTTCTTGTGTATCTATGATTTGACATTATTACTAACAATACAATTCAACACTCCAAACATTTATCTATTTATTCCTATAATGCAATTTACAATTCTCTTTCACAACTTAATTCCGCACATTTCATTTGTTTTTAATTTTATTTATTCTGAGAATGGGTACTTAGCCTAGGTTATTCTCACACTTCCCACCAATATTAAGTTTAGTTTATTTTATTTATTACACTTGCCACCTTGACAAATTAATATTTTAAATCATATTATATCTTCTGGGCCCCAGACTGAAAACCAGCGTCACAGGATTTCCTGTGACATTACGCTGAGTCTGAACCCTTTTGGTGTCGCAGCATGTGCACATGGCAGCGAAACCCCTCACAAATGTTTATGGGTACTAATAGTGGGTAGTTTTATTGCTGAATTTTATTTTATTTTTAAACAGTACCTACTTCATTCCATGTAATACTTTTATATTCTTGTGTTTCTGCTGATACAGCTATCTCAGAAACTCGACCAAATTTCCGGCAGATTGCAATCCATTGAGCAATTATCGAGAAGCAACAATATCGATTTCCAAGGAGTACCTGAGAAGAAGAACGAGAACGTTGTAGGCATCGTCAAAAAAATATACGAAGTCGCAACTGGTGAGATGATATCCGACGAGTCAATCATGTCATGCCGCAGAGTGGCAAAGCTGGACCCGACTACTGCTAGACCACGCAACATCCTTCTAACTCTGCCGTCGCCGCGTCACCGGGATCACTTGCTGTCCGCAGTTCACCGCTACAACAAGGCTAACCAAACCAACAAACTGAACTCGCACTCGATCGACATCGCTGGAGAGAAGTCGCCGGTCTACGTAGTGGAGCACCTGCCGCCAGAGACCAAGTCGCTGCAGGCTGAGGCAAGAAAGATTGCCAAGGAGAAAAACTACACGTTCGTTTGGGTAAAGTACGGGAAAGTGTTCGTGAGAAAATACGAAAATGCCAAAGCAATAATGGTGAAAAACGTACAGTCATTGAAACTAATAGTGTAAAAGTTTTCTTTATTAGTTGTTAGGTTACCTAGTGGTTACCTACCTATTTGTTTTTTGTTTTTAATTAGAAGTACATATAATCAGATTTAGGATTCCTCTTCGATATGTTACAAATTTATTATCAAAATGTTAATAGAATAAGGTCGAAGGTACATGACGTATTCAAGGGCATTTTGGCTGAAGATTATGACATAATTTGTTTTACCGAGACTAACTTCAACAGCGGCGTTCATAGTAGTGAAGTGGTTGATAAACGCTACAACGTATTTAGGCGGGACAGAGAGAGCAGCCGTAGTCACAAGGGCGATGGCGGAGGAGTCTTAGTTGCGGTTAAGAATTCTATTCGCGTAGAGCGAAGGTCGGACTGGGAATCTGACGCCGAAGATTTGTGGCTGACGGTATACTTGAAGTCCACAATCATTCATATTTGTCTCGTTTACTTGCCTGGCAGTATAATTTTCGAAACGATGGAATCATTTTTTGAGCGGTGTTATGATATTGTTATGAACGCAAATGAGAAATTTATTATTTTAGGTGACTTCAACATGCCAAATGTCGCATGGGAAACCATACCTGACACTAGAAACTTATCGGCCTCTGTAACTAGAAACGATAGACGAAGTGATTTCTTTTTTGACCTAATCTCACTTGGTAGCCTTAATCAACTTAGCTCATTTGCTAAGGCTGACGGCAATATTCTGGATCTTTTTCTCACTAATCTATCTGATATTAAGTTTTCCCCTTGTGATCCCATAAGCAAGCAAGATAGGTTTCACCCACCATTTCTTGCAGATATTCCTCACGGCACAAATCCTTCAATTTTACACAATAAAAATAACAAAATATTGAATTTTAATAAATGCGACTATGACAAATGTAGATCCGAAATAAAAGCTTTTCCATGGGATAAGGAGTTATTGAAATTAGGAACAAATGAATGCTTCAAGTTATTTTACGAAAAATTAAATACAATTATAACTAAACACAAACCCTACAAGAAAAACGACCCTCATAAATACCCCATATGGTTTACAGATAGTTTGAAGCACACCTTGGCTGAAAAGCACAAATATCATAAGAAATACAAAAAGTATAATAACCCACGCGATTATGATACTTACGCATTACTGAGAGATCGAGTCAAGGTGATGCTTAATACCTGCTACAAGAATTTTATTGTAAGCGTTGAAGACTCCTTGTTGTCGGGTAATACTAAGCTCTTTTGGTCATTCGTTAAAAATAAGCGTTATACAAATACCATCCCTCAGAAAATGTACTATAAGAATAACTCTACATCTGAACCTACCGAGATATGTCAGCTCTTTTCCAGATTCTTCGGATCAGTTTTTGAAAGTAGGACTGATAATGTACCCAACCATGAAGATTGTAATCCCCACAGTGACGCATTGCACAATGTACAGCTATCTCAGGAAGAAATACTGACGAAACTCAAGTCTCTGGATGCGAATAAGGGAGCAGGACCGGATGGTTTACCCGCACGTTTCGTGAAGCTGTGTTCGGAAGAGCTAGTCACTCCCTTATTTATAATTTATAACAAGTCACTCGTTTCTGGCATATTTCCCGATATTTGGAAAAAGGCGTACATCGCGCCGATTCTTAAGTCCGGTGAGGCCCACAATTGTAGTAACTACAGGCCAATTAGCATACTGTCATGTTTAGCTAAGCTTTTTGAAACCTTAGTGTATGACTACATATATGCTCATGCCAAACCTACAATAACCTCTGTTCAGCACGGATTCGTGAAAAAAAATCTACAACCACAAACTTATTAGAATACTTGCATTACATTCACAACTCATTTAACAATAAATTACCAGTCCACAGTATTTACACAGATTTTAAAAATGCATTCGACAAAGTTAATCATAATACTTTAATAGTAAAACTTAAAACCCAATTCGGCATTCACGGTAATCTCCTTAGGTGGGTCACCTCCTACTTAACACATAGGTCTCAAATAGTGGCAGTAAAGGGTTTTTACTCTACCTCACTCGAAATCACGTCTGGCGTGCCCCAAGGTAGTCACCTTGGGCCCTTACTGTTTGTCTTATTCATAAATGACCTGACACGCGACATTAAATCTAATTGCGTCTTATACGCCGATGACTTGAAAATATTCAGTTCTATAAAAATTGTTGAAGACGTCAAAGCATACAAAATGACCTGCTATCCCTATCCACCTGGTGTGAGAGAAATTGCATGAGGCTCAGTATTGAAAAGTGTTTTGTCATGAAATTTTCTACAACGAAAAATGATTTTAATTTATACCAATATAAAATAGATAATCAGCAGCTGAACAACGTTAGCACGGTGCGAGACCTGGCAGTGATACTGGACACGGAATTAAACTTCAGGGCGCATTATGTACATCTAAAATCCTCGTGTAACAAATTGCTAGGTTTCCTCTCTAGAATAAGTAAAGACCTCCGTAACCCTCGCTCCTTGATAACACTGTTTAACAGCTTTATCCGAAGCAAATTGGAATACTGTTCTGTGGTCTGGAGTCCCTTTTATAAAGTACACATTGATACCATAGAAAAAATACAAGCAAGGTTCCTTAGAATAATGACATACCGTAATAACCTAAAATACAAACTTCGCTGTTACGAAACGCGACTTAAACACTACGGATTGAATTCTTTGGAAACTCGCAGATCTATTAGCAGTCTAACCACCCTACATAAAATATTGCATGGAAACTTACACACATCTCTTTTGAGAGAAATTAAAATAAGTATTCCACCAATTCTTCAGAGGTCCACCAGAAAGAAAACTACATTCGAATTACCTGTGTATAGAACGCAAAGAGCCTATCATGAACCACTTCCTAGTATGTGTCGTCTCTACAACAATACATCTAATGAACACGACACCTTGGACATATTTACGAAACTGTCTACCTTTAAAAATAACGTTCGAAAATCTTTAGCTAATTTACCTGATGAATAACAGTCTTTAAGTACTTAGTTTGAGCACCTACATATAGTTATTTTCTTTTCTTTTAATTTAGTTTTTAGTTTTTACCTTACTTAAATACACTGTCCACAAATGAAAAGCTGTCAAAACACCTAGTAGGATATTTTACATGTTTTAAATTAAGATGTCTATATTAAGAATTGCTTTGTATTACATCTGTTGTGTTTTGCAATAAATAAAATAAAAAAATAAAATAAAAAATAGAATAAATGCCTATTCTATTCTATTCTATTCTATCTAGCTCCAAACTAGGATTCCCTGTATCTTGGGTACTAGATATCGATATACATACTTATATGGATAAATAATATGCTTAGATAGATAAACAACCTTGACTAAAGAACAAACATCCGTTCTTATCAGACAAATATTTACGCCCACCGGGACTGGAACTCGGACCCTTGGCTTCGGAGGCAGGATCACTGCCGACTCGGCCATTCCGGTCGTCTAAATTTTGTTGTGTTAGTTAATAAAAACATGACATGAAATTTTGTTTTATTTTTATTATTTTGTTACATGCCTCTGTCGCTCATACATTATAACAAATATAATCCAATACTTTATCAAAATATCAAAATAATACAATACTTTATGTTTCTCTACTATACTATTTGCTCCAAAACTATCATAACTATACAGGTGTGACGTCCCTACTTGGAGAGGAATAAAAAGATTCCAAATAGGTAGCCAACAAGAAATTTTATTTAACGTGGGTTCTCCAAATGTAGTCTGACCCTGGTTACGCAGCAACGAATCTTCCCTGCGGGTTTTGCCGTAGTCGGAGTGCCGCTGACGTCGGAGAAGTAACGGTCCGAATGCAGCCGGAGCAGGGAAGCAGGTTAGCCCGAAGCGGTGTCAGGAACCGGGAAACCGTAGGGTAGCAAGAAAAGCGGTGATCCCGAAGAGGTGCCAGGAACCCCGAACTGGAATTCGAAACCGTTCCTCCTTTAACATCTGTTACTGCACTCCGTCCGAATGCTCCACCCGCCAAGAAAAGAATAGTGTTGTCGTGGTGGTAACAATCAGAACGGAGTTACATATACAAAGTAAAATACAGTGCTAGGAATAAAAACAAGCAAGCATTCATATTTGTTATCGGCAGACCCCACTTGGGACATTTTACAAATAATCGGACATTCTACAAAATGTCCAAATGTGCAATCTGCCGGTAACATTAATTATTTCTATATATGAAAAAAGGATATTTATTTGTTTATCGGCAGACCTCACTTGGGACATTATGCAAACAATCCGGACATTTTATGAAATGCCCAAATATGAAATCTGCCGGTAACAATCAACAATTTCCACACAAAAAGGTAGCTAGTATAATTTAGTAAGCTGAACATATTTTCCAGACATTCTATAAGAAGCCAAGACACACTAACGCGTGTCTAAAAGCGGGTAGCAATTTGCGTTACAATGCGATGTGAATATCGCGAAATAATAATTAGCGAGTCTAAAAGGAATAAAACGCAACAAGCAATAAATGAAATGAGATGATTCTGGACACAAATGAGTAAGCCCGAAAGTACCTAACGGTAAGATGATTTTAAAACAGTATCTTTCACCACTCACCTCAATCGGGGTTAATATGAAGCACAGACAAAACTAAAACGTAACCACCAGTAGTACGTTATGATTAAACGTAAGCAACCACTGCTTAGAGTCGTTCGTCGGCGTACGGTAAAAAGGGACCGTTACAGAGCGCCAGTAGGACGGACGTGCGCACAGTGCTGAGTGAGTTTTCGGAATGACGCCGGCGCCGCAAAGTCAAGTTGCGGTCACGGCTAGTTAGTTCAAAACGGGCCAATCATAGCAGAGCGAGCGAGTCGTCAACAGTGGAATGCTGCCAGTACAGCGCGTGAAAATCAATACTGTGATTACTAGCCTCATTTGGTAGTTTTATTAAGAGAATTACTACTTAAATTTAAAATAAGACCAGTTAATGATAGAGTGAAGACAACGGTAACTTACAACGTTACAATACCCCCTCGCCCAGTAAAGGGTTTTCATACGTAATGAAAATCCAAAACCTAATTCTAAATATTCTTAACTAGTTTTAGATCCTTAACATGCCAGGTGCCTAAGTCCTTTCCCGTCATATCCTCTAAAATGTATACCAAGGGTGATTTCTTAGCGGAGACGCGACATTTGGTATATTTGGGCGCTAACTTTTTACTAAAGTACTTGTCTTTATCACTCAAGACATAAGCACGTTTTAGGACAATGTCGCCTACGCTGAATTCTGCCTCTTTCCGCCTAAGATTATAGTGCGCCGTATTTTTTTTATGTGCGTGCCAAAGAGATGCCTGTACCTTATCAAAATATTTTGACAGGTGACCCAGATTTTCAGCGTAAATGTCGCGTGGCAGAAATAGTAGTTCCTCACCCAGATCGTTATCTGTATAATGAGAACCACAAGTAACCGTTTCTCGTCCGTACACGAGGAACGATGGAGTGTAGCCAGTTGCTTCATTGACGGAGTTGTTAATGGCATACTGTATTTTGGGAATATTAGTGTCCCAGGTTCTGTGGTCATTGTCCACGTAGGTGGAAATACATGTAACTATTGTTTTGTTATAGCGCTCGACAGTGTTTACTTGCGGAGTATATCTCGGAGAGAAGAATACGTTAGGTATCTTGTATTTCTTAAAGAGGGTATTTGTTACCGAGCTAATAAACTGGGTACCATTGTCAAGGAATATTGTCTGTGGGATTCCGTGGACCAGAAACACAGAGTCCTCCAGAGCCTTGACGACAGCTTCCGAAGTAGCGCGTCGCATGGGAAAAATAAGGCAATATTTTGAGAAGCAACATGT
Source organism: Argyresthia goedartella (assembly GCA_949825045.1). Lineage (NCBI taxonomy): Eukaryota > Metazoa > Arthropoda > Insecta > Lepidoptera > Argyresthiidae > Argyresthia > Argyresthia goedartella. Next base: position 17,930,623 of record OX463823.1, read on the forward strand.
TACGACCAAAATATAACTATTCTGCTTTCGACTGACCGGAAGTGGACCTATGAAATCAATGGATATCATTTGAAACGGCCGTGAGCATTGTTTAGGTCGACCCATCGTACCCAGCGTCGGATGGTTTTGTGGTTTGTAAGTGAGACATTTTGAACAAGAACCAACAAAACGTACGACGTCTTGGTGCATGCCCGGCCAGTAGTATCGAAGAAGTAAGCGTCGATAGGTCTTGAAAATACCCAAGTGAGCAGCAGTAGGGTCAGCATGATTCTCCTCTATGACGCTGTCACGCAATTCTTTCGGCACCACTTCCTTCCAGGAAAACTCCGAAATCATTTCGCACTTATTCTTGGAGTGGCGATAGAGAGCACCACCTTCGATCAAGTAGTTAGGAAAGAGGTTCGGCTTTTCTAAACAACCGTTATAAATGTTTTTGTACCATGTGTCAGTAGTAGTCAAATTAGAGTTGACCGTACTGATAGAAGCACATGGGAAAGCACGAGATAGTGCATCTGGAATGACATTATCGACCCCACGACGATGTTTAAGTTCGAAATTAAAGGCAGACAACCTCACACACCAGCGTGCTAGTCTTCCGGTAGGGTTGTCCAGTGACAAGAACCATTTGAGCGCGGAGTGGTCGGTGTAAACGGTAAAGGTTTTTCCGTTTTCCAAGTAACACCGCCAGTGTTCTAGAGCGGTTAAAACTGCTAGCGTCTCCCTCTCGGTTATACTGTAGTTCTTCTCAGATCCCGACAACGCCCTACTCATGTATGCAATCGGATGTTCTTTACCATCAATCGTTTGTGTGAGCATGGCACCAATCCCAAAATTGCTCGCATCAGTGTGTACTTCGAACGGTAAATCGTAATTGGGACAAGAGAGAACCGGGGCTGATACAAGACACTCTTTTAGCTTATTAAAAGCATCATCAGCTTCAGTTGTCCACTGAAACTTGGGTGCGTTCTTCTTACTTGAAGTCAGCTGGTTGAGTGGTCCGGCAATAGTGCTAAAGTTGGGGACGAAACGGCGGTACCACGTGGCTGTTCCAAGGAAGCGTTTAAGATCTTTTTTTTTTGTGGGTGTTGGGAAATTAAGGATAGCCTCGACTTTTTCAGGATCAGTGCGAAGGCCATGCGCATCCACAACATAACCCAAGTACTTCAACTCATTTCTGAAGAACTTGCATTTTTCAAGGTTGATGGATAAGTTCGCTTGTTTTAATTTATGCAGCACGCCTAGTAGTAAGGACACGTGTTCCTCAAAGCTGCTGCTGATGATAATAATATCATCTAAATATGCGAACGCCTTTAGATCAAAATTCCCGAACAGAAGATCGACAAGCCTTTGTTGAGTGGCAGGGGCATTGGTGAGACCGAAAGCAGTGGTCTTAAAACGGAGAGTTCCTCTGCCTGGAACATAGAATGCAGTTTTGTCTTGATCTTCTGGAGCTATTGGAATTTGCCAGAACGCTTTCGACAAATCTACGCTAGATAAGAATTTTGCATCGCGTAGGTTGTCTAATATTTCAGTTATATAGGGTAGGTTATATGCGTCCTTTTTTGTGACCGAATTCAGTTTACGGCTGTCGAGGCAAAAGCGAGGTTGTCCATTCTTTTTATAGACAATGAGGACAGGGGACGACCAAGCGCTCTCGCAAGGTTCAACTACATCTAACGCTAGCATTTCGTCGACTTGCTCTACCAAAATTCGCTGCTTCTCAGGTGACATTCGATAGTAACGTTGTCTTATAGGTTGAGAGTCACCAGTATCGATATGGTGAGTTATAAGACTAGTTCTACCAAGGCCCATACTGTCAGTGGAGATTTCCTGGAATTGACTGACAATTGAATCGGCTGTGGACTTTTGTGAATCAGAGAGATTATCGTAAGACTGTATAAAAGTCTCATTTTTGTCGATACTTATTTCTGCCAAAGAAGAGTTGGACAAGGTGATGCTACCTAAGTATTTGGGACAAATATTGAAAATCCGCCAAAAGTCAATGCCTAGGATAAGTGGGCTGTCCACATTTGGTAACACGTAACCCTTAATAATGTGGAATTGTTCTTCAAAGTGAATGGGAAGATTGATGTAGCCAATACTTTGAAGGGACTGGCCTCCAGCAGCAGTCACGGAGATACAATCATCGGTAAATACTTTTAGACCATGGTCCGACAATAATTTATGAGAATCATTGCCGAGAATAGTGACAGCAGATCCAGAATCGAGTAGACCAGAAGCAGGGATGTCCCCGATTCTAACGGAAATATAGGGTCTACTGTCCTTTGTTGGTTTACTATCCAGAATTGAGGCGACTCTGAAACTAGAGAAGAAGTTTCTAAGGGTTTGTAGCCATTTTTCAAAATCTACTCTATCGAAATGACCCTTAGAACCGTCCCAATTCTGGCTAATTAGTTTTTTTTTGAACGGTAGGAGTACATTTAGGGCATTCAGGTTTCTTTACACCTTTATTACCGCACCCAAAACAGACGATGACGTCACGACTAACCTTACACTGACGAAGATTGTGAGTGTTAGAGCGGCATCTTAGACAAAAGTTATTTGACTTTACAGTTGTTGCAGGAGCGATCGCAGAGACATGGTTGTCAGATTTCGTCTTACATGGCTTGTAAGCAAATTCGGGTGCTAGTGTGTGTGTGGTAATCGTTGGTGGCTCGCGAAAGTGTGACATACGGGTTTGTATATTTTCGTAATTTTTGCACAACGTTCTCAATACCCCAATATCCACAATCTGAGTTGCCGAGGCCAACGTACTCGCATAACATGGCCGGATATTGTGCAATAGTATCTCTAATTTGTCCTCTTCGGATAATTGTTTCGATAAGCGCGAAAACATTCCTGCCATTATGGAAAGATAAATGGTTATCGTTTCTGATTCGCCCTGAGTGCGAGCCCTAATTTCAGAAAGTAGACGATAATCATAGTCAGTTTGGCTGAAATCCTCTAACAACAGAGATTTGAGATCCGACCAGTTGTTAACGCTATCTCTTATGCTTCGGAACCAGTGCAATGCTTGATCGGTGAAAATTTCCGTTGCATAGGACAGAAGTTTGGAGTCCGAAATATTTCTGGCCTGACACAGTTCCGAAACCCTTTCGATAAAAGCCCGAACACATGATTTCCCGTCGTACTTCAATTTACTAAGTTCGGAAGTATTGCTACGCTCGCAAGTTACAGAAATCACGCTCGCGCCACTAACAGATGGCGTTGATTCCCTACACGCAGTATTAGACGAGGAAGATATTGAAAGGGGATCCTTTGCTTGTGACAAGAGAGCTAGGATCTTCGAATAATATTTTCGGTAAATCTCCGACAGTTGATCATGGCCCGTTTCGAACTTTTCATCCGTAGGTACCCGACTTAATCTGTGATAGGCATGGTGCATCAGATTTTGTGTCCTAAGAAGAGAGGATCTATCTGGTGCAGGTCCGTCAAGAGTAGATTGCACTTTGTCCAAGATTTTGACGACTGCAAGTAAGTCGTCCTTAGGTTCAAGGTGAGATAACAGAACGTCCTCTGACGGGTATTCTGTCACAAGTTTAGTTATTTGTTTACGTAAAATTTCTACGGTAGTGCCTGGGTTTTCACCTCTGATGGCAACTTCGTACTCCAGTTCTGCTTTGTTTAGAGAGAGAAACTTAATTTGAAAAGACATGATGCAGCTCAAATAATAAATGCCAAAGAGATGAGTAGTGAAAGTGTACTGATTCCTTTAGTCGCCTCTTACGACATGCACAGGAGGAAATGCAACTGCCGTATTCTTTTTTTTGATTTCCCGGGACAGCACAGGAAGAGAAATCAAGGAATTGAAAATGACGCTACTAATTAGTCTCCGTTCTGTTACAAAATGATTTATGTACGTTAGGTTTTGACGGTATGAATGAAGTGAATGACGATGTAGAAAAAAATATATATGTTAAAACTGCAAATAAAAATATTGCAACTAGTGGGTAGGTGGTTAATTTTTTTATAAGAGAACGAGAAATTAAAACCAACGTAGGAATTTGAAAAAAACACTACAATTTAAAAGTTTGAATAATAACCACGTACACAGAAGTTGCTAAGCAAAACCAAAATTACAACACAGGTAAACGTTTACAAAAACACGCACACACAAACAACTAACTACTTACAGCGTAAGCAAGGCCAGACTAACCACGTTGGGGGCGCCACTGTGACGTCCCTACTTGGAGAGGAATAAAAAGATTCCAAATAGGTAGCCAACAAGAAATTTTATTTAACGTGGGTTCTCCAAATGTAGTCTGACCCTGGTTACGCAGCAACGAATCTTCCCTGCGGGTTTTGCCGTAGTCGGAGTGCCGCTGACGTCGGAGAAGTAACGGTCCGAATGCAGCCGGAGCAGGGAAGCAGGTTAGCCCGAAGCGGTGTCAGGAACCGGGAAACCGTAGGGTAGCAAGAAAAGCGGTGATCCCGAAGAGGTGCCAGGAACCCCGAACTGGAATTCGAAACCGTTCCTCCTTTAACATCTGTTACTGCACTCCGTCCGAATGCTCCACCCGCCAAGAAAAGAATAGTGTTGTCGTGGTGGTAACAATCAGAACGGAGTTACATATACAAAGTAAAATACAGTGCTAGGAATAAAAACAAGCAAGCATTCATATTTGTTATCGGCAGACCCCACTTGGGACATTTTACAAATAATCGGACATTCTACAAAATGTCCAAATGTGCAATCTGCCGGTAACATTAATTATTTCTATATATGAAAAAAGGATATTTATTTGTTTATCGGCAGACCTCACTTGGGACATTATGCAAACAATCCGGACATTTTATGAAATGCCCAAATATGAAATCTGCCGGTAACAATCAACAATTTCCACACAAAAAGGTAGCTAGTATAATTTAGTAAGCTGAACATATTTTCCAGACATTCTATAAGAAGCCAAGACACACTAACGCGTGTCTAAAAGCGGGTAGCAATTTGCGTTACAATGCGATGTGAATATCGCGAAATAATAATTAGCGAGTCTAAAAGGAATAAAACGCAACAAGCAATAAATGAAATGAGATGATTCTGGACACAAATGAGTAAGCCCGAAAGTACCTAACGGTAAGATGATTTTAAAACAGTATCTTTCACCACTCACCTCAATCGGGGTTAATATGAAGCACAGACAAAACTAAAACGTAACCACCAGTAGTACGTTATGATTAAACGTAAGCAACCACTGCTTAGAGTCGTTCGTCGGCGTACGGTAAAAAGGGACCGTTACAGAGCGCCAGTAGGACGGACGTGCGCACAGTGCTGAGTGAGTTTTCGGAATGACGCCGGCGCCGCAAAGTCAAGTTGCGGTCACGGCTAGTTAGTTCAAAACGGGCCAATCATAGCAGAGCGAGCGAGTCGTCAACAGTGGAATGCTGCCAGTACAGCGCGTGAAAATCAATACTGTGATTACTAGCCTCATTTGGTAGTTTTATTAAGAGAATTACTACTTAAATTTAAAATAAGACCAGTTAATGATAGAGTGAAGACAACGGTAACTTACAACGTTACACAGGTTGGCTCATTCAAATCGGTCAGTATGGGAAAGTCTGAAACTACAAGACATACGAAGATTTGTTCTTAGGAACCATGTCACCGATCTTGATAAAAAGAAAAACTGCATTCATTTATTTGAAAAAAAAGTGTACCCAGCTGGGGAATCGAACCCGGTTGTTTTGAAAAAAAAACTTACAGTTTTTCTGTTTAAATAACGATTGTGTAGGTCTTAAGCAGCAAATGTCTCTAAGAAACACGATGTCTAAAATGAATAAAATGCATTGTTTTTACATACTTTAATTTATCATGGTAGGTGTTCGAAATGACCACCACCGTTACAATATTCAACATGTTCAGGCATGTAAAATTGTGTTTATGGTTGTTTGTACCTCTCTACTTGTTACATACACCGTTTAACATATCATATGACATTGACATTGCATTAAACCTTTAAGGAAGTTTTGTTATCTACAGTCATATTATTATCTATTTATCAATTAAACACTAACAATCAATTGAAAAGCCCACTTAAAGTAAGTGTGTAGATATTGCAGACATGTCAAACCTCATTTGAAAATGGATCGTCTAGGTGTGACTGGCCGAATAGCAATAAAAAAAGAAAAAAATGAATAATCGAGTGTCAAATATTTTGGCGGGAACTGAAAATTAATGCTTCGGTATTTTTGTGTTTATCGATGTGTGGTTGGGAAAATGCGTTTTACAAACTCCGAGCACTTTGATTTATTGGAAGCCTACTTTAAAAACGACAGAAATTGCTCCCGTGCACTACATTGGTACCATATCAAATATCCAGCACGTATTTTACCTACACGTAAGATATTCATCAAAATTGTTCACAATTTGAAGACCCATGGAAGTTTTAAAAAGCCAAAAAAAGTAAAACCAAGAAAATGTGATGAAAACATGGAAATGAATATTTTAACCTATTTTGAAGCAACACCAGATGCCTCCACTCGTAATGCCAGTCGTGATATTCCTGAAATTTCACGTCCGACTATTCAAAGAACCCTAAAGAAATACAAATACAAGTGCTACAAGAATGGACATTGGGTGCAGGCCTTACATGCAGGAGATGATATTAGACGGCTGGAATTTTGCAATTGGATAAAAGAAACAATGGGTCTAGACAGACATTTTTTAAAGTAGGTATGTAATATTTTCTGATGAAACTCAATTTTCCAACAATGGAATGTACAATCGTAAAAATCGTCATTTTTGGAGTCGAGAAAATCCCTTAAGAATACACGAAGGACGCCGTCAAGTTAGATTCTCGTTTAACTGCTGGGTCGGCCTACTTCACAATAAGGTACTCCTGTTTAAAATTGATGATGGACATTTGGACCGATTCAAGTACCTTGCAATCTTAGAAGATCTTTTAGGGGCCGTAGGAGAAATGCCAGCAGAAGTAAGAGAACAAGTTTATTTTCAACAGGACGGAGCACCAGCCCACAATAGTCGCATAGCAAAAGACTTTTTAAATGACAACTTTCCGCGAAAATGGATTGGCACGAACGGCCCTATCAAATGGCCCGCGAGGTCGCCCGATTTAACTCCTCTAGACTATTTCTTGTGGGGTTACGTTAAGGATGAAGTGTACAAAACAAGCTATGACACTGTTGAAGACCTAAAAGCAGCCATAGAGTCCATTTTAACGCAAATTCACCACATGAAGATACAAAATGCCATAGTAAGATCGTTACCTAAACGTGTTGCATATTGTATTGAAAAAGACGGTGGTCACTTCGAACACCTACTATGATAAATTAAAGTACTTATGTAAAAACAATGCATTTTATTCATTTTAGACATCGTGTTTCATAGAGACATTTGCTGCTTAAGACCTTCACAATCGTTATTTAAACAGAAAAACTGTAAGTTTATTTTTTCAAAACAACCGGGTTCGATTCCCCAGCTGGGTACACTTTTTTTTTCAAATGTATGAATGCAGTTTTTCTTTTTATCAAGATCGGTGACATGGTTCCTAAGAACAAATCTTCGTATGTCTTATAGTTTCAGACTTTCCCATACTGACCGATTTGAATGAGCCACCCTGTATATTTATTCCTTTTCTTATGGTTGTCATACTATTTGCTCTAAAACTATCATAACTATATAGTTTTTCCTTTTCTTACGGTTGTCGTTGTTTATTTTACATCTTTTGAATTGGGATCAGGATTTCCTCTAAGTTGCCACAGTGGCAATCAGTTGGACTTTAGAGCATATTTGGGGTCAATTCACCGATGTCACCATTCTGTAAAGAAACTAAAGAAAAACCCCCTTTAACAAAGCTTTGCTAGGTATTTCAATGCTAACTATGTGCCTTTATGATACAACAACATAGCGTCACGCTTCTTCCTTAAAAGGGATAACAGAGGCGTAGTCGTTCCCATGGTTAGCCAGCTATTCTCTACTCCATTTCTCGTGACAGGGGTCTAGCCCATCGCCGCAGCTATGGTATTATGGTTTCCCCTCGATTTCTTCCACTAGGTTGCCTTCGAACCAGCATCTCCAGCGTGACATGTGAGCGATGAACAGGAGAACACTGACGAGTTCATTTTTTCATCGTACCTACCTCTAAGAACTCCAAGAAGAGTTCCATTTTTTGCGGATGACTATTTCGCATAGCTTCAAGCAATTGCTATAAACAATAAATAACTTTAAAAACACCTGTAAAACACTGAAATCTGCTGAAACATGAATGTATACGAACTTTTGTAATACCTCTATGTGAATTCAACAGTTTATATGGATTATTTACCAATATCAATACCGCCAATGTTAAAAAAGAGTTTTAATAGTTTAAAATTTACTAATAGTTATTAGTAAATATTATCTCTTCTTCTTTCTTTTTAATGTAATTTTATCTCTTCTTCTTCTTTATTTTTATTTTATCTCAAATAACTGAAGAAGAGCAATCATATCAACTTATCAATTGTCAACGCTAGGCATAGACAATATTTCACTGTTTATGAGCGCGTAGCGAAAGCCGCTGCACTCCAAAGCGTTAGCGCGAATTGAAATGTTGTGTTAAAGAATAAAGAACATTTACTCTACAGGCACATGCATTGCGCCTGGCCCCACACTAGGATACCCTGTGTCGTGGGAACCAGAAACAGCGGCATCACAAACATGCAAACTTCCAAGACCTGGGGATTATTTTTTTCTTCCTCCCCAGCCGGGATTTGAACCCGGGACCTCTCGCTTCGGAAACACAGCTTCGAACGCAACGCCACGGAGTTCGTCATCACATTGCATTTTATCTACGGCCTCTGCTTTTGGTGTGGCGACTGGCGGCGTGGCGTGGTGAGGCCTTGTAGTACAGTCATTATAGACTTTGACCCGTAGTGGATTTTTCCTTCGTGGCTGTCTCGGGGGGGTCACTGGCACTGTAAATTCAAAATGGCGACCAAATGATGCTTTTGCGTATATTCGAAAGGTGTTTTTTCGAAAAAAAAAGTTTTTCTTGAATAACTCGGCCATTTTCGATTTTACAGAAAAACCGTGGGAACAAAACCTGCGTTAATTTTGATGGAAATTTAGATGAATCATTACTTCGTCTACGCGCTTCGGCCAGTTTTTTATTCGCATAATTCTTTTGGCACGCTACGTGCATGACGACACACCACGTTTCTTCACTGTCAAAACATTATCTTCCGTAGTAACTTCTCCACACACAAAACAGATTGACATTTTATTTAAATACGTCTACTCCAAAGAGCATCAATCGACGAACTGACTGAACTGCGTTTCAGGTTAGGTATATAACCGCTACCTCCTTTTATTCGCACAGCAGCCAATCTGTGAAATTGAAAATGGCCGATTTATTCAAGAAAAACGATTTTTTTTCCAAAAAAAATCACTTCTCGAATATACGCAAAGGCATCATTTGGTCGCCATTTTGAATTTACACTCCCAGTGACCCCCCCGAGACAGCTACGAAGGAAAAATCCACTATATATTTATTTACGGATAGGGTCGGATTTTTGGAAATAATGACTGTACTATTGAGTCATCTTTTCAGCTCGAGCGAGTGAGGTTCGATAATGTCATGCAGACTGCAAAACATCACGTCAAACTGTCAACGCACCAAACAGTATTTGAAGTTGAAGTGCGAACAAAAGGAAAAATATAAGTGTTTCTGAGCTCCTGGGATTTATATGACAACAAAAGTAAAATTCGACTCTCATGCCTACAATGTATAGTATACAATACAATACAGCATTAAATCATGACTCCCCCGTGACTCTCCATACAAACTTTAAGAACAATTTTTGGCCCTTAGGATCCAAATTTCTTAAAATTATTTCTTAGTGAGCGGTTTGATAACGATAAAAAGATATTCCTATCAGATTTTTTCATCTTTCTAGCTACAGCCGCTTTTTTGATCAGTCAGAACTTACTCTTTATATAAAGATAAGTCATAGGAAACTAAATGACTTAGCTCTATTATTCACCGAGTCAGCCAATGTCTGTTGGATTTAAGCGCGGACAGTCATCGAGTAATGACAACAATGCAAAGGAATGAGACCACCTTATCCCTTGTTGACGGCCAACTGTGCCTTTTTGTAATACAATGAAAAGAACTAAATCATGTTCTGTCTTGTTTTCTTACGTTAACAAAGAAATATCTCACGTTGATCCCTTATTTGTATTAAATATTTAGGAACTACGCTAGTAATGCCTTTTTATTTATGTTTAAGTGCAATAATATCCTTAATACCACGCGACTCTAACGACGCAGCTGCACTTATCCCATTTTAATCAGAAAAACTGCTTAGTTTAACTACACCTAACCCATAATTACCTCTAATTATTCCCTTAGGTGATTTATAAAATCCACGAAGGAGTTAAGATACAGTTATGTCCTTTTGATATGTTATTAAACTTGATGCGCTGATTCCAATTGTGTTATAAAAACAAAAGGTACTTGACTTAATCCCTTTTTTACTGGAGGCACTGAGTTATCAGGCTATCCTATGATATTCGTGATGTGATTTGCATCCATATGTATGCACGTCAAACCTCCCACTGTTCGTAGGCAGCAGATAGTAAATTCACAATGGACGAAATTCTCGACGCTATCATAACCAATAACCAATACAGGGACACAAAAATAATGTAATCGTTGCTTCTTTAAGAAAAATACGAAAAACCATGTCTTAAAATGAAGTCGAGTGAAAAATAGGTAAGCCCGATGGCCCCCTGAAAGAACTCGAACGCCCTTAATTCCTTAGGTCAACTTTTACGAGCAGTACGAGGTATGATATACAGCAGGGAAAGCACGGTATAAAAAGCTGTATAATTCCACCACAGGCCTGAATTAAGGTATTCATTCTGTGGCAGTGCTTAGTCAAAAAGGGTAGAGTCATTTGTAAATGTTAGTTAGCCCTTGGTTGGTCGGTCCACATTCTTTGTTCGCAATTCGGTTCTTTGTAGGCTTTCTATTTTTTACTCCAACATCTTGACACTTTTTATGGAAAAAAACAATATGTTTCGAATCCCAGCTGGGGGGGGGTAGAAAAAGAAATCGCCAGGTCTTGGATATTACATATTTGTGACGTCGCTGTTTCTGGTGCCCACACGTCACAGGGTATCCTAGTGTGGGGCCGGAAGCAACGTATGTGTCTATATTGTGAATGTTAAAATGTATGTGTACGAGATATGTCACCATAAGATAGTCAAAATCGTTAGTTGATAAACTATCGCGTTAGTTGATCAACTATCGACAGATTGTAAACCAGACCGATAGGGTTTAGGATTTACTTTTCTTTTGTTCTTACATGTTAACCTAACACGAAGACTTTTCGGGGGCTTCGCTGCGCTCGCTCCCTCTAGTCTTCACCTAAAATATCGCAGTGTTTGCCCTGGTATTTCGTTTGCAATTCAAGTTTAAACCAGTTTACTATTTAAAGGTTTTAACCGTTAGTTTATCAACTAACGCGTCATATAAGCAGTACGCTACAGTTTACTATCTGCCGATGGTTGACCAACTAACGAGAAAAAAACAGTTTTGACAATCTTACGGTGAAAAATATAATAAAAGTAATGTTTTTATTCATAAAATCTCACAGCATGAAAATACATCACAAGAACTTACATTACACGTACACATTAAAGCATCATGCTTTTTATAAAGCAGGCCAACGACCAAGCCATGCATTTGAAATGCTCGTGTTATGATTACTCGTAGCTCACATTTACACCTTTAGTGGAGTTTAAAATGTTAAATGAATAAATAAAAACTGATCATATTATAGTATTTAGCCATATCCCTTATTTTACCCTGGTTTTGTGTTTGTGCATGAGTTGTGTGTATTCGGTGCAAATGTGAATTTGTGTGAATGTGGGTTTAAATTTATTATAGAGATTATTTTTTCAGTTTGCTCGTAGTCTAATATTAAAAGCCAATCAGTTAGTATTTCCTTAAAATCTTCATTAGTAATGTTATAGAGCCTGGGACCTTGAAAGACGTGAAAACTGTTCCAAAAGAATGTTTACTTCTTGGAACAGAGCATGCAAAAATATTTCGCCGGTTTTACTGAGTGCAGTCGAGTAGGGAATGAGAGTCTTGATTTAATACCGTGTGCAATATGAACAGTTGTTTGACGGAGTGCCTGCAATTTCATATAGTGTCTTTGGGAACCTATAGAGTTTAAAGAGACTGATATTAGTATAAGTTTTAGAGCTTGTTCTACAGCTAGAATGTGAGTCTTTGGGGATACACCCCAGCTTGTGATTCCGTACGTCACTAATGGTTGGAATAGAGCCTGGTATACATTTTTAGTTAATTTATCACTTGTAACATGTCGTAGATGCTTAAAGACATGATTTCTCATACGCTTAGGAAGATTTTGTGTATTTAATTTATTTAGTACTATGAATATGAGGACAACCGCAGGTGTTGTTAGGAGGGAAGGCAATTTATGGGAAATTATTGTTAACTTTGGTGAATGTTAGTGCATGAAACCTGATCGACATTGAAAACATCATGTATGTAGTTTTATCTGAATTTTGTGTGATATAATTAGCTGCAATCCAATGTGAAACAAGATTAAACCCCTATTGGCCTAGGGAGAAGGCATCATCCCAAGCGTCAGCTGTAAAATTGAGGTAGGGGTAGGAGACAATTTTAAATTGTGTGACGATGAGATAGCATAATTCATCAATGTTCGAGTAATATAATGTAGGACTAAGGATACTACCCTGAGGGAAACTGCAGAAAACTGGCAGATCATCACTAACAATTGTTTGACTCGTTGATTTCTATTTGACAGGTAACTTTCGAAAGACTCAGCTGAATTCCTCTTATGGCCAGAAATTCAAGCTTTTTCAAGATAAGTGGGATATACAGTCTGTTACCGGCATGTGGGCATTTATTAAAACTGATAATAATATGCTCCGTTAACAATCGTTTGCACGTATTAGTAAATCATAATTATGTTAATTAACTCCACCATTAAACTTTCTAAATTTGCAGCTTAAATGTAGTAGACGTATTGCCTAATAGTCATAACTCATGTCGTTGAATTACTTGGTACAAGGCATGTCGTGGCACGGGGGGAACTAGTGCAAAATTCAAAGTATATCTGTCAATTATCGTGTTGATAGTAACTTTTCAAATTACCGTGCTTTACATTGCGGGCAATTAAAATTTTGTTAGAAAGTTAACAAACTCTGAAATTTAATTTATTAATTAAATAATGTAATGGTTACGTTACAGTCACACGTTATTTTAACGTCCTTAATTAAAAGCCCAGCTGCTGGTAACACACTGTATACCGTTGTTACAAACTCTTTGCGAAGCTTAGTTTTATTTAAAAATTAGTATTTAAATTCGAAAACTATTTTTTACGTTCGATGTCATTGTCAATTGTATTGGTGAACTACGCTGTCTCAGACAATTATTTTGCTTATTTTCTATCTATTTTGATAATAAACTACATTTAAAAAGTAATATCATATTTTCATTCATCACAGGATACATACAGTCCACACCCCCGTTAATATCATTAGTCCATCGAGCCGGATGAGGGATTCCGAAGACTATATACTCGGATAATAGAACTGCTTTCATTGGCGCAAACCCAATCCTACGCGATTTCTACATAAATGACGTACAAGATTTTGCAGCCACAAAGGGCATTAACTGGTGTTTACTTTCGGAGGATGCTGGGAGCATCTTGTCAGGATGGTAAAAGTAGCACTGAAAGCAACGCTCAATGAGAGATGTCCCAAGGAATAAACCTTCTTGACATTGCTAGAGGAAGCCGAGGCAATTGTAAACTCGCGCCCTCTCTCGCATGTGTCCACCGACCCAGATAACCCGACAACCTTGACGCCGTTCTACTTTATCGTCAGATCTTCGTCAAATCAGACTCTCCTATCAACATTAGAAGACCGTAACCTGATCGGACGCTCTGAATGGAAGAAGTCTTTAATATTGTCGGATCACTTTTGGAACCGCTGGGTGCGCGAGGTGCTGCCGACGATGCAAACACGAACCCAGCTTAAGGGATATCGTGGGCAAGATATTCAGATAGAAGAAATGGTTATTGTTGTTGATGAATCGCTGCCATGAGGAACATGGCCACGTGACCGAAATATAAAGATGTTCCCTGGAAAATATGTTGTGAACATGGTGTTGCAACGGCCAGGGGTACGTTGCGCCGGCCCCTCAAACACCTTGTTAAGCTTGCCACGTATTGCCATTTTTTGGCTTTGTGTAGCTTACTTCAGCTGGTGCATTGCTGCACGAGGGCAGGATGTTATGAACTCTTTGCGAAGCTTAGTTTTATTTATAAATTATTTGTATTTAAATTCGAAAACTATTTTTTACGTTCGATGTCACTGTCAATTTAGTAATAGTGAACTACGCTGTTTCAGACAATTATTGTGCTTATTTTCTATCTATTTTAATAATAAACTACACATAAAAGGTTCATATTTTCATTCATCACAGGAGTACAGTCCACACCCCCGTTAATTTGAAACGTGTCAAATGCTTTTGCTAAGTCTTGACGATAATTTTAGCGAAGGGGTGCGCGGAATCGCTTTAGAAAGGGTATAACCAACGATATTGAAACACATATTTAAAGATACAGAGATAAAGAGACAGGAATTCAAAGATAAAAGTTTTGTAGATGCACTTTTTCCGATATTAGATATGGTTGTTATTGGAGTCCAAATTGTTGTATTGTTGAAACCTGCATGAACTAAAAGGTCTTTGTCATATTTTCGTTTCAGTTTTTTAATGAATTAATTACAAAAGTTACGATGACATAGATAGGTAATTGTCAAACCAGTATTGTCTGGATGTTTTTTTTGCCTGTTTACGGATATGAACGCATCGGGGACTGCTGGTGGTGCCGGTCATCCAGTGTTATTTTTATTAGGGAGTTTGTTTTTGTAGGAGCAATTTTCTGCTTCAGATTTTAAAAGATTGTTTCTCATGGCTCGGGTTCGAATATCATATGCAAGAAATAGTCCTTCAATGGTAAGTATGTCAACGTATCTTTTGAAGTTATTGACAATATTATTTTCTATTTTGTTAATATTTATATGTCCAATTATAATTATAATGATAAAGTTCTCATAGGTTTTAGTCGTTTTTGTGATGAGTTAATGAAGCTATCAGCATTCTTGAAGCAGTCAGGCCGGTTAATGCTTAGAATTAGTGTAGAATTATCACGGTGGATAGAAAGGGCTGTGGCTTCAGCAAGGTTTGATTGCTGTATCATTGTTTGAGGCGTGACATACAGTATACAACAAAATCATATTTTTGTATTATGATACTTGTCGGCACTTTGACAGACATATCTGTCCAGATCAGGAATTTAGTCAAAACAATGACATCGGATTGTATTTATTTGATTTTATTTATTTTACAACTGAACAAATTTGGAGTGCCTTTATGGATGTCAATTTGTGCGAGTAGTATACAGAAACTATTGAAGTTAAGATCTTACTACTAATGTCTTGGTGTTGAACTTTTAGTTTCATTTGAGTCTGTGGAATACATACAGAGCACTGATATAACTAGTGCCCCCGTGGGCAGTAGACCTCGCTAACAGGGGGGAATGTGAACCAATTTATAGGTAAGTATTTTAGATTCAATCAAAATCAAGTAGTAAAGTAGCCGCACCAATAACTTAGTAAACCACATTTTGCGATTTAAAATACAATCTATTGACTTTTTACAAATATAGTTTTAGCTATTTCACTCACTCTCATGGTCTGTATATATCCTCTTTACTTATCCATCTCCTACTTCGAGGAGTCCAAACTATATGTATAGGTATGTTTTGAAAATATTTCTTGGATTTTTAGAAAACAGGCGGCCAAAAGGTAATTTTGTAGTATATTTTTAGAACCTGCTCATGAAGCCCTTTAATTTGATACCCCACACGATAGGTTTCAGATAAATAAATAAATAAAAAAATCCCATACAAAAAAAATATGACGTCATAATTCACCCCCCCCAAGGGGAAAATAAAAAAAAAAACATTTAATTCAAGAAACGCGTGAGCCAAGTTTTATGAGGATCGCTTGAAAACTGTGGCCCCTAGACCGGAACTGAGAGACACCAGACAGAGACAGACAAAAGCAAAATCGGCCTCCTATCTTGCGAAATGGAGCCCAAGGTCAAAAAGTGCTGTCAAAATGCATGTACCTGGCCAAATTACATGATACGATAAAGCTTTCCATTTCTTTAACAATGTTTTGTTGCGTTTCATGCAATACGATAAATCTATACGTAACAAGTTTACTAGATACGAATAGAAACCAATTAGGGATTGCAATTTTCCGGTTTCCGGTAGCCGACCGGAAATTTATATGTCCGGGCGGAATTCCGGTCCGGAAAAATCGGGTCAGACCATTATTTGTTTTCAGTCCAAGATGAACGAGTCAAGATGTATGAGTCAATCAAGAGTTTATAAAATGCACACATTTTAATTTTGGTACGACTCAAAGGGAAGAGCAATTTTCGAGCAGTGGGACACCATAATGGAGAAAGAAATATAGAAAATGTATAAAATCAACTTAATTTAAAATTGTAAAATTAGAAAACTTAGCATTTTCCTTAATTAACCGACAGTAGAAAAGCCAAAGGGAGGGTTATGTAGATGACAGGGAAGTTTGTTTAACTTGCAATATATGTATATGTCACCGTAAGATTGTCAAAACCGTTAGTTGATCAACTAACGTTTTTTTCTCTCGTTAGTTGGTCAACTATCAACAGATAGTAAACTGTAGCGTACTGCTTACTATATGACGCGTTAGTTGATAAACTAACGGTTAAAACCGTTAAATAGTAAACTGGTTTAAACTTGAATTGCAAACGAAATACAAGGCAAACACTGCGGTAGCTTAGGTGAGGACTAGAGTGGGCGGGTGCAGCGAAGCCCCCGAATAGTCTTCGTGTTAGGTTGACATGTAAGAACAAAATAAACGTTAATTCTAAACCCTGTCGGTGTGGTGTACTATCTGTCCATAGTTGATCAACTAACGCGTTAGTTTATCAGCTAACGGTTTTGACTATCTTACGGTGACATATATATATGTATGTATATATGTATGTTCGCGTCAACTTTATCGGCTTGAATTTGACCCACTTCCCGTTATCCGTTTGAGCTGAAATTTTTCATGTGTATGTAAGTTAGATGACAATGCAATATTTTTATAACTTGGATCTGATCTGACGCTGGAGCCGAAAGGTGGCCAGGAGAAAATTGTAATAAAATAATACAACCCTATCGAGTTTGAGCTCGTTCGATTTGTCTTGACAAGTACTTTGGTTCTAAAATATTTTTTATGACATGGTGCTGAGCTGATGCTGGAACCGGAAGGTAGCCAAGGGAACTTCGTAATAAAACGACGCAAACCCATCAAGTTTGGGCTCCTACGATTCGTCTTGACAAGTACTTTGATCTCGGATGAGCTCAAAGTACTGATGCATCATCTGATGATGGAGCCGGAAGGTGGCCATGGGAACTCAGTTAACAAGCGCGCAACCCTATCAAGTTTGGACTCGTTTGATTGGTCTTGACAATTACTTTAATTCTACATTAGATTTTTTGTCATAACATGATAAATAGGTACTAAATATTGAAAAATAAATTATAAGTAAAAAAACATTTTTAAACAAATCTTTTATTGAGATGTCCTTAAAATAAGAAAACAATTTTTATGTTTAATCAAATGCGTCAATTTATTACATTATGCAATTTATATGACATAAAAGCTTGTTGCGAGATTTATTTGTGCAGATTTAATTAGGTTGGTAGGCACCTATTTTACACAAACTAGTAAATCCCGCAACAAGCTTATATCATATTAATTTTGTAATGAAATAAATGGACGCATTTGATTCAAATGAAATATTGTTTCCTTCTTTTTAGGGAATTTAAATAAAAGCTTTGTTTTCAAATTTTTTTTTTCTTTTCCTTTATTTTTTAGTTTTTAGTATTTATCATAATATGACAAAAAATCTAATCTATAATTAAAGTACTTGTCAAGACTAATCAAATGAGTCCAAACTTGATAGAGTTGTGTCGTTTTGAAACCGAGTACCCATGGCCACCGTCTGGCTCCATCATTAGAATCCGGAACCAAAGTACATACTTATCAAGATGAATCGAAGGAGCCCAAACTTGATGGGGTTGCGTCGTTTTATTACAAAATTGCCCTGGCCACCTTTCGTCTCCATCATCAGATCAGATCCAAGTCAGAAAAATACTAGATTTTCATACAACTTACATACATGTGCAACATTTCAGCTCAATCGGATAACGGGAAGTGGGTCAAATTCATGGCGATAGTTTTGACGCGAACATACATACATACATACAATGCAGGTTAAATAAAGCTTTTCAAAAAACTTGGAGATGATTTTGGCAAAAACACCCTAACCGGAATTCCGGTTTGCAATCCCTAAAACCAATGCTATTGCATCAATTATGAAAAATTTCATCCGTAAACGTAAAACTATGTAGAAACGGCACGAAATTATGTTAACAATGGCAGTAATTACTGCTGAGTTTCGTTCGAATCTCGATAATGTAGGCCACAGTCTGTTGTTTTGTGTTTGTTTAGTCGATACCGATGGCTCTATCAACTGGCTTTGCTGGACTGGCTTTGATTTCCGTCAAAATCGTAATATAATTCATAATAAAAAGAGCTCCGTGGTCTAATGGGTTTCACGCTTGCTTCTCACACAGGAGATGCAGGTTCCTGACTATGTACCAATGAGATAATTAATTTATCTTAAGTACATTATACGGACGGTGATGCAAAACATCGTGAGGAAACCTTCGTTACTCCATAGCTGCGGTGATCAGTAAGTAATGAATAACAGGCTCAAAGAAAGCACAATTGTGCCTCTGCCACCCCGAATGGGGAAAGGCGTGAAGCTATGTTAAGTTATGTCAATAATAAGAGCTGAATAATGTATTTGGGTGACAGAACATCATACATTGTGAAACTTACCAACCAAGACGTAACAGTAATTAGACATTAAAGATTTTAGTTTTCTGTTTAAAAAGGCTTTTTAGTCCTATAGAAAACCAATTAGCATCTAGTTGCATTTCAATTTAGTACGTATAATGGTCTAACAAAGTCTAGTGCAGAATACAAAACAACGACACTGCAAATGTTCAACCATCACATGCCTTCATAACTCGATACCCCAAGCTGTGTCTGTTTACACAGATAGCTGTGTGACCTGACTCCGTAATACGTAACCCGGTTTAGCTAGTGCCTAGTGTATTCATGATTGCTGCAATGCATTCGAAAATCGAGGCAGCGTAATGAAGTCGGTTCTAGAGAACACAACAAAGCGACGAAAAGAGTAAAAATATGGTCGTGGAACAAGAAACTCGGTATATTTTTTTTAAGTTTTTTTTTCTACTTCCTGGTATCAATCGTTTGGCCGTAACGATAATAACTTATGGATACCTGAATTGTAAAAAAATAAAGTTGCTCTAATTCGATTTCGTAGTGGAAATAAACCTTTATCACCCCTTATTTGACCTCGCTTTTCTATTATGTCCTTTTTCAATTTATCACAGAATATCCCCTTTATATTAGGTACCTACTGGACTTGGTATTACACTGGTATTGCCAGTGCTCAATCGGGGTAACTCAGTCACGTTCATATTTTATGTACAAAGATAGTTACAAAACAAGGTTTACTTTGCATAACTAAAGGAAATTTGTTCAGGTAGTTTTTACCATTATTATAATATTTTCAATGCAAACAAAATTTCCAACACATTTATAAAACATTCCGGTACGTATCAATATTTGTTCGCATGTCCTTTGGCAGAAATAACAAAACAACATCTCTTGGGCATGGAAGCCATAAATTTTGTACAAGCTTCTACCGGAATTAGCTCTCATGTTTCTGTAAACGCTGTTTAAAGTTGATCTACGTTTAATTTCCGCTTTGTCGCCACTGTCTTCTACAGCTGGTACCACAATTTTTCTATTGTATTTAAATCCAGACTGTATGGGGGCCAAACCAAAACTGTCACAGACTGGTTCCTTAAGAAGTCTTTTATTACTTTTGCATAATGTTTCGGATTTATTTAAGTTGCCTTCTATTTTCCTGACAGGTCCAACACCAAGTCCTGAAAAACAGTTATATTTTCACCCCCATGTTTGACTAATTTCTTGATATACTTTGAATCCATTTCTTTGTTCGGGGGGCGTCTAATATATTGTTTTTCGTCAGAATTATTCATATTAATTTTTGTTTCATCAGAAACAAGCACATGATTTCACTCTCGTTCAGACCAGTGTTTATATTTTTAGCAAACGCTTATATATATATATATATATTGCCTTAACATTTTGCTCTTTCAAAAGTGGCACCTCCCACTACACTCTTCCGTACATGTTTGCCTCACATACACACCCTTCGACACTCCTGTACCAAACAATTCCGAACGTATCAGTTCTGGTCCCTTGAACGGATCTTTTTTGCCAACAATACCATCTTAGAGTCTTCCCGCAGAGTAGTTTTCCTTGGTTTCGGTTTTCTAGGTACGTTTTCGGCCGTGTTGTGCTTCTTGAAATGTTTTATATAGCATTCATAATCATGTCCTTATAACAGTTCAAGTGGTTTGCTATTTTTCTGTATGGCCAACCTTTCCTATGAAAGTTCAAAATACTCTTCCTAGTGGACGAATCGTAACTTTTGTTTTTTTTTTCATATTGATTAGTTAAAAATCTTTTGAAAAACAAATTGAATTAAGTGATTATAGTTACAGCTTTATCCATATGGTCATTCGTAATTTAAAAAACCACCCACTTATTTTTACATCTCAAAATAAAGAGAACTAAGACGGTCTTAAGTGGGTCTTTATTCAAGTCGGCGGCGCACAAACAGGTATTTGATCGATCTAGCTGGCCAAAATACGAATACCTAGAACTAGCCCCAAGTAAAAAACAATGGGATATTTTTTATGTCAGGTAGGCCCTCTAACCCACGCCATTGTTACCAGAATTCCACCCCACGCGATTAGGGCAACAGTCTATTATCAGAAGTTTTTTCAACTGTTTTTGTCTTGATTTGCGATTCGTGTAAAAAAACAATTTACAAACTATTTTGAATTTTATGTAGTATGGTGACAATCAACTTTGGACTACGGATTCTGAAACTTCAGGTAACTATCTTTTTTATCGCCGGCACAGACTTGAATAGTAGGGACAGGGCACGGAGCGCTTGAAAGTGTCGCTACAAAAACAGTACAAAATCGGGAAAATTGGACTGTTTGCAATCAGTCGCGCTTGAACGGTGACAGCCGATTGACATATCGGCAGCAAAAACAAAAATGGTGACCTGCGACGTAAAAAGGTGTAAATCATACCCAAACCGCAAAACACAAAAACAGGGAGTGTCGTATCACAAGTAAATATTATATTTTCAATAACTATTGGCTTTAAATTGATTATCTATAAAATATTGTTCTCGAAAAAATCCTCAAACGAAAATCAACCATTCGACTGACGTAACTTTGTAGCGACGCGCGACGCACAGTGAAACTGCCCGCTTCCTATATTTGAAAAACGATCCGATTTGGTTATTTTTCTATTCGTAATGTCAAGATTACTATTCGTAATGTCATTAGATTACTATTCGTAATGTCATTTGGTTACCCAACTAACTAATTCATAACTTTTTCTTTGATTAGGTAGTTTATTACTTATAAATTAAAATCAAGATCTTAAATTCCAAGTCACGCTACTAATGTGTATCTGTGAGCTTACATCCTCTTTCATAATTTAACGGCAAAGACAAAAATTAATATGCCTATTTAATTATGTTTCAACTTTTGTATTAATTAAACATGAGCTAATTGCGTGAGACCTCGCCCCTTAAGTAAAATTTTAGCTAGATATATTTTACTTCTACTTCTAATCACCGATTAAAAGTCACCGGGTATTTGAGAGTTATCCGTAGATCAACTTTCCTAATATTGTGTCTATACACCACAAATCGGAACGTGACCGACCGTGACGCCGTTACAATTTTTCGTACTGTCTTGGTTCCGACGAATTCCGACAGGGGCGCTATTTTTCTTAGCCTCAAAATGGTAAGAAATTTAGTACGGGAAGGCACATTTGACATTTAATATGTTTATTTTTGTTTTAGGCCCTTCTGGCATACGAAGAATAACTCGAAGATAAATATTTGACGTCATGAAGACTCAAAGCGACTTGGACATTAAAGGGAAATTGGAATATGCCGAAAATTGATTGATTTCTTTGGATTCATATAGTGGAGAAGAAATAAAGGAAATACATCATAAATTTGCAATTGTCAAGTCAGAAATTAAGCGAAGATAGCTAGCGATGAAATCAAGAATAAAATTATTCGCAAAAAATAATGAAAACTGGTTGAATGGAGCGTTTGACATTCCAAAAAAAAAAGTAAAACGCCGGACGGCCACAGAAAACCTTTGAAGATGCCAGCGAAAGAAGTAAAAGACACAAAGCTAAGGAATTTTGGAAATCTGACAGTCCAAATTAAATTTATTTATGCAGTTCAAATGAAATTAAAGGCCACGGGAGAAAACCACACATAAAATATCCTAAAGGAGATATCGAAAAAATCAGGATCGTACTCATGAATGAATAAAAGCAGTCCAAAAACAACCCAGCCGCAAATATGTCTCGAAGAAGCACTTAAAATATTTGTGAAAGCCAATCTAACGGTCACCTAATATGAAATAATCAGGGAAACAACTGGAAACCTTCCTTGTTATTTCGTTTTACAAAAAATCAAAAAAGCGTTTTATCCACCTCAAGAGTCACTTCACGTAACTGAAGATTGCGCAGAAGTTGAGTTGCAAGCGGTCATCGTTCATACTGCAGAAAGACTTTAAAACACTTGGAAGAAGTTTTAAATACCTTGAAAGCAAAACGCTTAATATGATCTGCAAATGGGGCTGCGACGGATCGCAATAGGTACAATATTTGAAATATTTGAAAGTGACAGTGCCTCAGACTCACACATTTTCCTGAGTTCATTTGTGCTATTGTGTATAACATATGGAACTAATAAGATCTTGTGGCAAAACCCAAATCCGTCATATTCTCATCACTGCCGACCAATCCGTGTTAGAATTGTGAAATAAACTGCGGATGTTACGAAGGAAGAGATTCAGCATATAGAAAATGCAGCAAATAACTTAAAACCTACTTCAGTGACACTTGATTCTAGAGATTATGAGATGAAATGCAACATGCTCCTGACAATGGTAGATGGAAAAGTTTGAAATGCTGCAACAGGGACTAAGGCATCTTTGCGCTGCTACATCTGTGGTGCTACATAAAAAGAATTCAACGACATCTCAGGTATCAAGATCAGTAAAAAAAGAAACTTTGCGATTCGGGCTATCCATTTTTCATGCCAGGATTCGGATTTTTGAGACTATGTTGCACATAGCGTATAAAATTCCTATAAAGAATTTGCCTGGCAAGTCAGATTCAGACAAATTACTCATACAGAAAAACAAAGAACCTATTCAAAATGTATTTAAAAGGAAGTTAGGACTAAGGGTTGACTTTCCTAAAAGCGGCTTTGGCAACTCCAATGATGGAAATACTAGCCGCAGATTCTTTGATTACCCTGAATTAGCAGCAGAAATAACGGGCATTGATGTATCACTCATAAAAAGATTTTAAATCATTCTTGAATGCATATCGAGCAGTTTTAAAATATACAAAGAGAGATTTGATATTTATACGAAAGACACGGCAGAACTATACATTAAATTATATAACAGGCATCCTATGACTCCAACTTTACATACAAGTAGTTGAAAATGCTCTTCTGCCAATAGGTCAGCTATCGGAGGAGGCAGCAGAAACAAGGAACAAACACTTTCGGCAATATCGTAAAAAATTGCAAGGAAGTTCAGCAGAATCGATGCAAAACCGATGTTATCCAGAGGTTGCTGTCAACATCAGACCCTACTTTCAGCAGACAGTTTTTTTTAAAAAAAGTCTAAAAAACCATTCATGCCTGAAACCTTAGAATTGTTAATTTGCAAAGATGAAACTGTTACTACTTAATTGAAAATGACGAACTACTACTATGGTGTAATGACATGTTATAAGATACATATTATCAATCACAGTGGTAGTATCGTATTTTTCATTATTTTTATGTATGATTTTTTTTCAATGTTTTTTTTGCCATGAAATATCTAGTAAGTTTCAGGGGAAAATAGTATTTTATTTAAAATATAACCATAATTCAATGAAGTTAGGTGATTGCGATCGATGACAAACAATTTTGGCCAGCTAGATCGATCAAATACCTATATGTGCGGCGACGAATCGTTTTAGGTCGGGATCTTAACTCAAATATAAGGAGGATGTATGGAAATTTCGCTCTGACACGTACTTCTTCTGTTTTATTTTATTATTTTGAAAACTATATTTCACTCAAGCGAGTCTTAAATTCCCAAACATATGTGACTTTTACTTCGTCGAAACATTTTTTTGCCTATAGTGAACATCTGCTTCTTTGGCTAGTTTGAGTCTTCACCTATCCATAAGTGTTCCCTAGTCCGGTTCCGAACTCCCAAACAAACAGATTCAAGGTCCCTTCAGGTTAATTGAGTAGATACATCTTCATTAATGAAGTTACCACGACATTGTGCCGAGGTCCTCAGAATGCTGAAATTAGAAAGTTCGGAACTTTCGTACCTCCTCTTTGTTTTACGGAAAAGTTGAAAGTTGATAGAAGTAGGTCACGCAGGTGAATTTGTATAGACTGTTAAGTTAAACCTCCCTATTTCATCAATATTGTCGACTAAATAAATACGAGGGTGAGCTAAGGCAAAAGTCACTTAATAAATCATTGCATACTAAGGATAGGAGTAAGGTATCAATACAAAAATATACTTATATTTTATTGTCTGTATAGAATTCATTTTTACATGTATCCTTAGCCTTAAATAAACAAATATTAGTTCTCGATTGCAGTTTTTGGCAAAAGACTGAATGAACCTGATGGGCATCTGTCTGATGGTACTTGAAATCAAAGACACAATTATGTTCTAATATCCGTATTCAAGTAATTGGCTCACAACAACATTGCGTCACATCGGGATGTTGAACTGTAAATAAAAAACTACTCGAGGGTGTTGAAAATGGTTTTTTTAGCCCGAAAATTAGAGCGCATGAAATCAGACATTTTACTTCTTTTCTCTTTCCCACACAGTCCCAATTTTATAAATAAAAGCGTGTTACATTGTAATAGCGAGAGAAAAAGAAGGTGCTAAAGGTTCTTAATCATACCATCAAAATGTAACACGCTTTTATATATGAAATTAGGACTGTGATAAAAACGGGAAGATCTAACAATCAAAGTGTGAAGGTTTTAATGTTAAATATATATAATTATGTACGGTATGTAATTATTTTGTCGTAGACGAAGAAGCTTAATTATCGTTAAAGGTTACAATGAACTTATAAAGTGATATATTTGTTATTGGAGTTAATTTATTTTAAACTTTTTAGTTAATTTTTAATAAAAGCATGTTTTTGAAAAAGCTTTTTTTCTTTATTTTAATTTTTAACTTTTTAGTATTTTTAAATCGAGATTTACTACGACGTAGTTCGTAGCACGTAGTAGCGTGTTTCCGTTATGTAGTCCGTAGTACGTTAACATAATATGTGCTGCTTTGAGCGCTTAAAGTTTATGTATTTTATTTATTTATATATGTATATTTTTTTTACATATTTGTTGTATGGTAAAATAATGTTTAAATTAGTTATTTATTTGTAGCGTTTCACATTCTATCCATTTCTTTTAGTGCATCAACATTACAAGGTTTCTTCGAAGTCAACTTCGAGTAGTCAAGTTCTTCGATTTGAAGACCTGCTACAGAGTTCCTATGGGCCACCTTCCAGCTCCATCATCAGACCCTGGTTACCATTTAGTGTCAAATTACTCGTCAAGACAAATTAAACGAGCCCAAACTCGATAGGGTTGCGTCGTTTAATTATGGAGTTCCTATGGGCCACCTTCCAGATCCATCATCAGACCCTGGTTACCATCTAGTGTCAAATAACTCGTCAAGACAAATTAAACGAGCCCAAACTCGATGGGGTTGCGTCGTTTAATTATGGAGTTCCTATGGGCCACTTTCCAGCTCCATCATCAGACCCTGGTTACCATCTAGTGTAAAAGTACCTGTCAAGACAAATTAAACGAGCCCAAATTCGATGAGGTTGCGTCGTTTAATGACTGAGTTCCTATGGCCACCTTCCAGCTCCATCATCAGATCAGCTCTATGTCATAATAATATTGCATTGTCATCCGATTTTTACATGCATGCAAAATTTCAGCTCAATCGGAAACCGGGAAGTGTATCAAATTTAACTTGCAAGATTTGATTACAGACAGACAGACAGACAGACAGATAACGGGACAGGTGAAACTAAATAAAAGGTTGTAAAAAAACTACTAGAGGGTGTTGAAAATTGTTTTTTTTAGCCCGAAAATTAGAGCGCATGAAATCCGACATT
This sequence comes from Argyresthia goedartella, assembly GCA_949825045.1. Lineage (NCBI taxonomy): Eukaryota > Metazoa > Arthropoda > Insecta > Lepidoptera > Argyresthiidae > Argyresthia > Argyresthia goedartella. The sequence continues at coordinate 17,957,213 of OX463823.1, forward strand.
TTACTTCTTTGCTCTTAAAAATCACACTCAAAACTTGAGTAATGTTTCATTCAAAAACAGGCATCTTCTAAACAAGACAGTAAGTTTAAAAACTAAAAACCGGGGTACCAAAACATAGCTCTCTAAAGAGTATAAAACTTATTACCAGGCGGTCAATACACTTCTAACGATTTAAGTAATTCCAAGTAAAACAGAGTGCAAGAGCTTTATTTAAAGAGTAATATTTTTATATTTGGAATGTGCTAATTAAGCCCTCTAATTTGATACCCGACACGGTCCAGTACATTTTTTTTTCTTCAAAAACATGACTTTTGTCTAGAGAGCGCCATATTGAATTTATTGTGATGTCACATAGTCTATGTAGTGGACGATCAAGACTCTTTTAGAAGCGTCTTGATCGTCTACCATATGGTTAGCAATACCTAAATTGTCAAAGTTTATTAACTGTCATTAGTCAATTTACCTAGTGTTTGGCCCACATATATACAGAATTATCGATTATGCATATATATAACAGCACATTTTATATATACATATGCAGAATGCATATTAAAATAATTGAGCTATACCTCTCTTTATTTTTTATCAGACTATTATTGGTACTTGCTACACAATTTATAAATATTAATATATATGCATAAACTTAACAAAGATATGGCCATATAATTAAAGACACTCCATATGCTTAGAATAAATAAAAAATAAATTGTAATTATTAAAATCATCTTTATTCCACGAAATTCCTAACACATTTATAAACCTTCCGGTAGGTACATATCAATATTTGGTCACTTGTTCTTTAGCAGAAAAGACAGCAAGAAATCTCTTGAGCATGGAAGTGATCAATTTGGTACTAGTTTCTACCGGAATTCGCTTCTATGTTTCTGTAAAAGCTATGTAAAGTTGATCGACGTTTGATGTCCGCTTTGTCACCACTGTCATCTTCACAGGGTACCACAATTTTTCTATTACATTTAAGGGGCTAATCCAAAACTGTCACACACTGTTTTCTTAATAAGTATTTTACTACTTTGCTCGGTGTTTCGGATCATTATCCTATTGGAAAGTCCAAATGACCGGTAAATTTTGCTCGCCATAGGACAGTATAGATTTTTCTTATATTCTTGTACTGGAATTTATCCATGGTGCATTCTATTTTACTGACGGTCCAACACTAAGTCCTGTAAAACAGCCGCACAATTCGATATTTCTACCCCCATGTTTGACTACTTTCCTGGCATACTTTGGATTAATTTTTTGATCGGGGGGATTCTAATATATTGTTTTATTAGCCATTTTTTTGATTTCATCAGAAAATAATTTAATTTTTAAAATAGTTTAATTTTTTGTTCAGTCCAGTGTTTTTTAGCAAACGCTAAAAAACACTGGACACCTTAGTGGCACCTTCCAAGACACTTTTGCCTCATAAAGTCTCCGTCTAATTGTTCTTGCAGATACACTCTTCGACCCTCCTGCACCAAACAACTCTGAACCAATCAGGTCTGATCCCTTGAACGGATATTTTTTGCCAACAATACCATACTAATCCAGTGTCTAACCGCAGAGTAGTTTTCCTTGGTTTCGGTTTTCTTGGTACCTTTTCGGTCGTGTTGAACTGCATAAAATGTTTTATAGCATTCATAACCATGTCCTTATTTATGTTAGTTCAAGTGGTTTGCTATTTTTCTGTACGACCAACTTTTCTCATGAAAATTCAAAATAATCTTCCTAGTGGACGAATCGCAACTTTTGTTTTTTCCCATATCGATTGGTTTAAAACGTTTGAATTTTATTGGAAAAAGTTACGTTTATAGGTAATATCGACGTTTCACGAAAATACGGGACAAAACAAAGCAGAACAGAATGTAGATTTCTTTTATTTTAAAAAATTTAGAACACAGCTTTTATTGTATCTAATTAGCAGGCCAGCTACAAGTACTAGCTACGTTAAAAAAGTTTGTGTTACGTTCCCACAGTGAGCAGTGTCACATTTTAAGAATACGACGTCGTGTATGCTTGTATAACAATTACAGTAGATTATACCTATGTTAGCTATTGATACTACCATAATTATGTTTTTGGTGGTCAATAAGGGGGGGGTATCTTTAATTATGTTGAATAGTTTTCGTGTTAGGTAAACATGTAAGAACAAAAGAAACGTAAATTCTAAACACTATCGGTCTGTTTTACTATATGTCGATAGTTGATCAAGTAACGCGTTAGTTTGTCAACTAACGGTTTTGACTATCTTACGGTGACATATATATTGCCTAGGTATTATATAGAATACCTGCATTATATAGATTATACTTTATGTTATTATTTATAGTTTATAGTTTAATAAACTATAAACTATTATATAGATTACTGGTGACATATATATAAATGTGCTTTATTAAATAAAGATGCTTCTAACTATACCTCATTTATCGAATTCTGGGGACACAAATGAACATTACCAAATACATACATACCGGTCAAACTCTCTCTTTAGTCATTTAGTCCTGAATCCAGACGAACACCATAATTGGCACTGCAAAAAATAATCTCTATCTTTCTGTTTTCAGTATTTTTTATGTTATCACTTAATTGGCTGAAAATAAAATAAACAATCAAACAATGAAACTTATATTCGTCAATATATTCATTGAGCTTTCTATGAAACTAGTCATTGCCCGCGGCTTCACTCGTGTCAAAATAGCCAAATGCGAGTCGAACACAAAAGGTTTGCGTGCCAATATTTTATGAAATGTATCTACTTATCCCCCCCTCCCTTATTCAACAAATCCTTTCATAGTTATTCCCAACAATACATAAGGAACCCCTTCTTTGGTTGCGTACACAAATATATGATGACTGCGAAAATCGTATGAATGTCTAAAATAAGGTCTATTTAAAAATACTGGTTAAATCATCACTTACATTCACTAAACACCATTGTTTTCCAATCACACACGCACCACACTCTCCATCTTCTCTCACAAACAAACTCACCTACACCTACACATACAACACCCACCCTCAACTTAATTATGCTCTTATCTATATATTTTTGTTTTGATTTTGTATTTCATATTGTATATATGTCGCAGTTGGTTGGTTAAATTATACACTTAACTAACTCTTCGAAGCCTTTAAGGTTCAACTAGTGTTGAACCTTAAAGGCTTCGTTACTATTAGGAAATGAAGCTGGATCATATGAATGTATAAAATGTTCAAAGAAAGGAGCTGAAAAACCTATGCCTATCAAACCTTAACATAGCTTTACTTGGAACCCACAACTAGTGTTAAACCTTATAGGCTTTCTTATTACGAATAAATTATTTATTTGATTGGAGATTTGTACTGCTCATAGAGAGCAAACGCTTTCCCTTATAGAAAACCATTCAATTTTATATTTAATTCAATTATTTTCATAACAGACATTATTAATACGTCAGAAATAGGCCGCCAATATCCTGCTACTGCTCTCAAATATTATATATTATCCTATTGGAAAGTCCAAATGACCGGTAAATTTTGCTCGCCATAGGACAGTATAGCTTTTTCTTATATTCTTGTACTGGAATTTATCCATGGTGCATTCTATTTTACTGACGGTTCAACACTAAGTCCTGTAAAACAGCCGCACAATTCGATATTTCTACCCCCATGTTTGACTACTTTCCTGGCATACTTTGGATTCATTTTTTGATCGGGGGGATTCTAATATATTGTTTTATTAGCCATTTTTTTGATTTCATCAGAAAAAGGACATGTTTAATTTTTTGTTCAGTCCAGTGTTTTTTAGCAAACGCTAAAAAACACTGGACACCTTAGTGGCACCTTCCAAGACACTTTTGCCTCATAAAGTCTCCGTCTAATTGTTCTTGCAGATACACTCTTCGACCCTCCTGCACCAAACAACTCTGAACCAATCAGGTCTGATCCCTTGAACGGATATTTTTTGCCAACAATACCATACTAATCCAGTGTCTAACCGCAGAGTAGTTTTCCTTGGTTTCGGTTTTCTTGGTACCTTTTCGGTCGTGTTGAACTGCATAAAATGTTTTATAGCATTCATAACCATGTCCTTATTTATGTTAGTTCAAGTGGTTTGCTATTTTTCTGTACGGCCAACTTTTCTCATGAAAATTCAAAATAATCTTCCTAGTGGACGAATCGCAACTTTCGTTTTTTCCCATATCGATTGGTTTAAAACGTTTGAATTTTATTGGAAAAAGTTACGTTTTATAGGTAATATCGACGTTTCACGAAAATACGGGACAAAACAAAGCAGAACAGAATTTAGATTTCTTTTATTTTTAAAAATTTAGAACACAGCTTTTATTGTATCTAATTAGCTGGCCAGCTACAAGTACTAGCTACGTTAAAAAAGTTTGTGTTACGTTCCCACAGTGAGCAGTGTCACATTTTAAGAATACGACGTCGTGTATGCTTGTATAACAATTACACTAGATTATACCTATGTTAGCTATTGATACTACCATAATTATGTTTTTGGTGGTCAATAAAGGGGGGGGGGGTATCTTTAATTATGTTGAATAGTTTTCGTGTTAGGTAAACATGTAAGAACAAAAGAAACGTAAATTCTAAACACTATCGGTCTGTTTTACTATATGTCGATAGTTGATCAAGTAACGCGTTAGTTTGTCAACTAACGGTTTTGACTATCTTACGGTGACATATATATTGCCTAGGTATTATATAGAATACCTGCATTATATAGATTATACTTTATGTTATTATTTATAGTTTATAGTTTAATAAACTATAAACTATTATATAGATTACTGGTGACATATATATAAATGTGCTTTATTTAATAAAGATGCTTCTAACTATACCTCATTTATCGAATTCTGGGGACACAAATGAACATTACCAAATACATACATACCGGTCAAACTCTCTCTTTAGTCAATTAGTCCTGAATCCAGACGAACACCATAATTGGCACTGCAAAAAATAATCTCTATCTTTCTGTTTTCAGTATTTTTTATGTTATCACTTAATTGGCTGAAAATAAAATAAACAATCAAACAATGAAACTTATATTCGTCAATATATTCATTGAGCTTTCTATGAAACTAGTCATTGCCCGCGGCTTCACTCGTGTCAAAATAGCCAAATGCGAGTCGAACACAAAAGGTTTGCGTGCCAATATTTTATGAAATGTATCTACTTATCCCCCCCTCCCTTATTCAACAAATCCTTTCATAGTTATTCCCAACAATACATAAGGAACCCCTTCTTTGGTTGCGTACACAAACATATGATGACTGCGAAAATCGTATGAATGTCTAAAATAAGGTCTATTTAAAAATACTGGTTAAATCATCACTTACATTCACTAAACACCATTGTTTTCCAATCACACACGCACCACACTCTCCATCTTCTCTCACAAACAAACTCACCTACACCTACACATACAACACCCACCCTCAACTTAATTATGCTCTTATCTATATATTTTTGTTTTGATTTTGTATTTCATATTGTATATATGTCGCAGTTGGTTGGTTAAATTATACACTTAACTAACTCTAATGAAATACCAACGTTTAACCAAGTCACTTTGATTTAAGCATTTTGATTTAAATAAAGCATCGTCGAAAACGTTTAACAATCTGTCTTACCGAAATCCAGCGTGTTGTAAAACAAGATGGCGTCACGGCAGCAGCTGATTTGATCACACATTGATCTAGCCCCAAACTAGGATTCCCTGTATCTTGGGTACTAGACAACGATACACATACTTATATAGATAAATATTATACTTAGATAGATAAACAACCATAACTAGGGTTCAGACATCCGTTCTTGTCATACAAATAATTGCACCCACCGGGACTCAAACCCGGGACCCTTGGCTTCGTAGGCAGGGTCACTGCCGACTCGGCCATTCGGTCGCCACGCTGACATTCGGTGATATAACCAACTCACGACATATGTCAGTCATCATCAGTGATATCGTCATCTTAAATTGTTTAAATAGTGTTTTTTATTGAGTTTTTAATTATATTGGGAAGTAGCAGCAACTTATCCTAAAACACAGGGTTCGCCCCTTTTTAGGGACTAGCGATACATTCCTTGTTTACCCTGTAAATAAGTTTACAATATAAATTATTTTTGGAAATAAACAATTATTATTATAATATTATAAAAGGAAGCCTTGTACAAAGTTTCATGACTGTCACTCACGTAAATAACAAATTTATCCCCCCTTTCCCTCAACCCTAGAAAGTAATGGCTTTCTAGTAGAGAAATGTTTATTTTTCTCTCGATACATAACTCAATGTACTTATAAGTGCTTTGTCGATGACAAATGTTGACGGACAGACACAAGAACAGTGATGCATTTTTGTCTGTCGATTACGTAAAACTCGTTTAGGTAGGTATAATTGATTTTCTAGAACGTTTCAGCATTCTCACACCAAATCCACACCCCACTGAGTTTTGTGTAACTTACTGCATTTTGATTGAAAAGTTACTCGATTCTTATTGACTTTCGTACCACTACGAAAGGCTGAGAGAAGTTGCGCAGCCAATGTTTACCACAGAATATTAAACTGGATCTAACTAGATACTTGTCTATGTACAATGTACTACGTATTGTTAGCAAAATATGTCTCGATTTTTCACCCTCATCATGACATCATCGGCATTTTAGGAAAAATGCTATTTGTCGAACCCTATATTTCTAGAAACGAGTAGAAAAAATCCTCAGGAATTGAATGTTTATTACTGTTTCTGGTTCCGACGATACAGGGTAGCCCAGTGAACAATTTAGATGTTTGTATATTTTTGTTTATGATAATATGCATATGGAATCAAATTTGATCCCAAACTTTAAAAATATGGAATCAAATTTGATCCCAAACTTTAAAAAATAATAAAAATAAATAAATGTTCATATCAGAAATATCAAGTATCAGTATCAAAATATCAGTATCAATGTTCATATCAGAAATGTTTGAAAAGCTTTATCGTTATTATTAGGGAATGAGGTTGGATCAAATAAATGTATAAAACGTTTAAAGAAAGGAGCTTAAAAAATTAAACCTATCAAACCAAAGTATACCTTTACTTGGAACCCACAACTAGTGTTGAACCTTAAAGGCTTCGTTACTATTAGGAAATGAAGCTGGATCATATGAATGTATAAAATGTTCAAAGAAAGGAGCTGAAAAACCTATGCCTATCAAACCTTAACATAGCTTTACTTGGAACCCACAACTAGTGTTAAACCTTATAGGCTTTCTTATTACGAATAAATTATTTATTTGATTGGAGATTTGTACTGCTCATAGAGAGCAAACGCTTTCCCTTATAGAAAACCATTCAATTTTATATTTAATTCAATTATTTTCATAACAGACATTATTAATACGTCAGAAATAGGCCGCCAATATCCTGCTACTGCTCTCAAATATTATATATTTCAGGAACACTTTTATTGACGTACAAACGACCACACATAGCAGCTTCGAGCCAAACCATCTGTAGATGGATTAAACAAGTCCTCACCGCGAGTGGTGTCGATGTATTGCGTTCAGCGCGCATACGGCATGCCGCCAACTCGTCAGCGTCGACGTCATACGTTACACAGTTGGCTGGACCGCCATGTCCAACACGTTTGCGAGATTCTATAAAAGGCATTGAACAACATAATTTTGCTAGTTCCGTTTATCTTATCATCAAATATTTAATTTAAGGTGATAGACCTTTTTTGTTACGAAACAGAACTTTCTTCATGGGCTGTGTGGTGAATCTACTCTAGGGAGGGCTGGTAATTATATTTTAGAATGAAGCGACTCATATAATAACGATCGAATTTCGCTTGGTAAGTTCATATGATCACTTATTATTCGTAGTTGCCTGTTATAATACAATGAGCAACAGAGTATGCAGGTAATGTAGGTATTCCATTATGGTAACTAGGCCACTCTTATCGCAGTATAAGTATTGAATGGCTAATACGAGGTTACTGGCAATGAATAATAACTACTTTGTGGGACCAAAATCATAAATACCCGTTTGTAAATGTTCGTGATACTAAATTATAGTATCAAATATATACCTTTTTTAAGACTTAAATGATTTAGTCCTAGCAAGGAAAAACCGACCAACGACACGGAAAAAACACCAGGGTTTCTTCCTCTTTTCTTCGTAGAAACAATTATTAGATCGTCGCCTAAGATTTTATTAAGATGTAAAACGCCAGTAATACCTGTTTGCAAAACAGTTATTTGCCAGAACAAGGGAAATGGAGGATAAATTGTTTTATTTTATTTACCCTAAGGTACACTAAATGACACGGTTGTGCCGAAATTGGTGAGGTCTTTTTCTTCAGTGGAGATTTAATTGAGCTCCTTGGAGGGCGGAGAAACAATTATAAACACAATTCTATGTTGCAGAACAAGAATTCTGCATTAATAAATCCTTAAAGAACCTTATGACCTTAAATATGTCTAAAAATTATAAAAACTATAAAAATTATGTCTAATGTTACCTGAAATAAAGTAAAACTATATATAGCAGTGCTTTATTTGTACGTTGAAATAATGAATGAAAGAAATATCCGACTCCTAAAGGAAACATTACTAATTCCTCTACAGTTAATTACTAAAAGTTTCTCGTCTTACTCTCCTTTAGTTCAGCATTTCTCCAAGCTAGAGTACATTTTAGTAGAAGCCTTTAAATATATTTGAAACCCAGTATATGGGGTATCCTATTGTACCCTAACCTTTTCCCGCTGTAAAGTTACAGACTTATATAGTAGTTTATGTGACTGCTACATAATGGAGGGCATTAATAGTCGAGAGCGTGTTTATGAAACGAGCCGAAGGCGAGTTTCACAATAATATCACTCGAGAGTTTTAATGCCTAATTATGTACAGTTACATACACTAGTTTATCTACACACATATCATAAGCTCTCTTTGATGTGTTCAAGAACCGCATGTTTGACCGGCATTGTGGCTCTGCAGTTGTTTAGCTTGTTCTATAGTACCAACTTCACGCAGGCGGGCGTCGGCGTTAGAAATTTAATTTCAGTACCAACTTCACAGACAAACTAGGAGCGGCACGCAGGCGGGCGTCGGCGTTCGAAATTTGAATGTCATAATATGTAGAAAAATTACACATTATGGTTATAATGTGTAATTTTTCCGATAAGAAATGAGTTTTTACCAAGTAGTTTAACATTATGCTGGTCGTAACGTGCGGTTTTTGTACGCAGTAAAGAGGGTTTATGATACGTGTGTAGATAAAATAATTTATATAAGGTAAATTTAAGGAAATTAACATTATGACAGTGCCGTGTCAGTATATTTATGAAAACCTAATGTAAGTCCACAAAAATATTGATAAATTTCCTAAGAATAGCGACAGGCACAATGTCAACACTAGAAATAGGAATATACCTACTACTAGGCTCCATAAGGTTAATGTATCTTTTAAAGGGCAATGTATTCGCTTTTCAACAAAATACCAACTGAGTTACAAAAATTGTCTGTAAATAAATTTAAAAATGTTGTTAAAAATTACTTATGTAAAAAAGCTTACTACAAAATATCAGATTATGTAGAAGACAAGAAAGCTTGGGTAGGTGTTTGCTCTAATTCTGTAAAAAATAACGTATAAAGCTGGAGGTTTCTAGTCGCCTCTTTGCCTCCAGCATCTAAAACATTGAGGTGACGGAATTCAAATTGAGTTCTATATTTCCCTGTACCTTATACATGTGTTAGTTTAAGATTTGACATTCTCCAAATGTTACCTAATGGAAACAAACTCTTTTTGAATTTTTAATAATAATAACTAGACAAAACTAATTTTGCTTTTGCCTTCTTGTTTTTGAAAAATGGCCATTCGACTAAACATTATATCAAATGTGAGCACAATACTTTACTATAGCTTACTGGCTAGCCTAGATAATACCTTGGACACTATTAATTATTGATCTAGTCCCAAACTAGGATTCCCTGTATCTTGGGTACTAAACATACAACGAAACACATACTTATATAGATAAATATTATAATTAGAAATATTAACCACAAAGTCTAGGGTACAAACATCCGTTCTCAACAAACAAATATTAGCTCCTATCGGGACTCGGACCCGGGACCCTTGGCTTCGTAAGCCATTCGGGTTGTGTTGTTGTTCACATTTTGAAATAGGTTCATACTACTATATATTCTATTTCTAGAGATTTTCTAAGCAAGATTTACGAGAACACTTTTTGTGAAGAAAGGTCTGATCAAGAATGGAAAGATCGGGGTCTTACTGTGTATCCTGTGTCGTTAAGAGATTTACGGTTTATACAGAGATTGAAAGGATACATACTGTATCGCAATAACATTGAAAAGTCGCAGCTGCTAATATGAGTAATACAATAATGCAAGAAAGTTAAAGCTGTTAAGAGTTTTTAAGAAAAGAGAAATTATATAAGATTATCAAGGAACAATGTTGAGGAATCTTGAATTTGACTTCCGTCCTTTGGCTGGATTGGTCTGTGCATACCGGATGATGGAATTCACTGTAAAGGGCCGCGAGCGAGGTAGCGGTAGTCATTGTGGTATTGGGGGAGCCGTCCTTGTAAATATCACAGTTGGCTGCTGTTCTTGGCGTCTCTCAAGGACGCGACGGCGTCGTAGTCTGACAGAGTCGAAGATAACAGCCGGTTCCAACCATCAGGGCGCATACTATCGTCAGAATGTATATAATCGTATAGTGATGCTTATTATGTACTGATAAAGTAACAACCATGTCCTCAGCAATCTTGAGAGCATCTAGTTGGTTCTGAATGGTCTCGTACTGACGGTCATTGTTTTCAAGTTCCAACATATGATATCTTGATAGGCTCGTATATCGTAATACGCACGAGCAAAAGCACATAGCCTTTGCTCTTGCGTATTCCTCTTCCTTTATTTGATTTGATACTAATATGGCCCGTGAAGTCAACCCCAGTATTGGTGAAGGGCCGGGAAGGGACGACACGCGGTTGAGGCAGGTCCGCCATGAGCTGCGGTCTGGTCTCTTGTTGATAACGACGGCACTTGATTCAGCGTCGTAGTTGTTTTTTCACGGTACGAATGCCACTCAGGATCCAGTACTGTTCTTGTATGTGCGATAGGGTTAGTTTTGGGCCACCGTATAGAGTCGTTATGTGCGCTTGAGGGATTACCAGTTCTGTCAGGCGACTGGATGGTGATAAGATGATTGGGTGCTTCTCGGAATCAGGTATGATCGCGTTAGCAAGGCGTCCACCAACCACCAGTAGTCCCTGTTTGTTCAGGAACGGATTCAAGTTTGATAGTTTGCTGTTGTGTTTTACTCGACACATTGATTTTAAATCTGATATTTCCTCTTCAAATTCAACGCGTCGTGCTATCTGATAATAAGATTCATAGCACTCCGTAGCTCAGCCGTTTTATTGCACATTCAAATGGTCGGGGCAAAGTTTTTCGCTAACTCGGGCTAAGTCGTAGTATCCATGCAATTTGTTTAATATTTATGCTTCGGAACGCACCTTTTTTTTTGTTGCGCGATCGGACCGCGAGTGATGGGAACGGAACTAGCTAGCTGTCACTTGCATAGAAACAAAATGATGAGTTAGAAGTTAACTTTGGCACATGGGTAATTTGTCGGCTTCAGGCATTCGGGCCTTGGCTGTATGTTATTTGTAATAATTGTCTACCACAGGTATCGGGCCTGGTCGGAATGTTAATTGTAATAATCACGGAACAATCGTCGGGAAATAAGTAGATTCACGTCATCGGAGTGAGTGCTTCGTGCTGTGAAAGGTTGAAGTGATTCGGTGATCAATTCGTCGCGTTCGGATCATTGTGTCGGCAAGCATCACGACGGCGACAGAAGCGGGCTGCGACGAGAGTAAGATTCGACTCCAACACCCCCCACCCTGGTGTTCCTCATCCCGTATTCCTGCCTCGAATTGAGCTTTCGAATGCCGGTCCCAGGCGTCAAAGTCAGTACTGCTTTGTGACATTCCAATGAAAAACAACACCACAAGATTCCACGCCCTGTCGGTTAAGGCGTGGAATTTAACATTTTGGTAGCAGAGGCGCGGTTTCACAGTAGGAAATCGATTCACGGACGGTTGTAGGGTTGTTTTTTTGCCACATTGTAGCTGGGAGAGGGTGGGTATCTCAGATTGGTCGGCAATCGTTTTGTGAGTGAGTCTTGTGGTCGGTATACCACAATTTAGGTTCATTTTCGGTTAGTGAACGTATAATTGACGATTTAGTTAACAATTATTATAAAATTGTAGTCGGAAACTACTCGGTGTGCATAAGGAACAGTCATTCGGTCGGACTATAGTATTGCAGTCGGGTCCTATAGTATTGCAGTGTTATTTCGGTTTGCAGAGAAGGGGTCAGGCTATGTAAGGGGTATTAAGCTGATTTTGCTGACCTCAGTAGAAGTGCAGGTCATATCGGAAAGGCCACTTCTAGAAGGTTCACGGCTACCTACACTATATTAAAAATAGTTTTTTTTATAATACATTTTGTGTGTTATTTTGTATTGTGCTTTATGGTGGCATTCTCTAATTGATTTAGAGTGTATAGTTATAAGTTGTATGTCCACAGGGCGACCATATTAAATATTTTTTAGGATTTAATTGTTTTAGTGGTTGCCTTAGTTTTGACAACTTAGTTTTAATTTCTGTGCCCAGCGCTGACGGGCAAGTGCTGGTCTCTGGCTATACTTAGTTCGGTAGTGAAGTATAAGACCAGAATCTATTAAATCGGTCAACATGGCACCTTCACCCTTGACGGTACTGCGGCATGGTGTCCGGGAGGAAATGAGATGGCTCGCCCATACTCATAAGTATGTGGAGCGACCGGACATGGATGATGTCCTGCTCAAGCGTGTGGAGGACGCAATGACACGCGTCGGGAAGGTGTGTCGGCTGGCTGCGGAGGCTGAAGCTCTCGGGCTTACTGATAAAGCCTCGGTGGCTGCAGTGAAACAGCTCTGCGTGGATGCTGACCAAGCGATGGAATGCTTGGGTGACATCGAGCGTCGCGCGAAAAAAATTAAGCGGTCGCGAAGGAATGACCGTGGGGAGGGTAACGGAGACCCACCCCCGAAGGGTGTTGTTGGACGGCTGCCACACCTGGAGATTCCGGCCTTCAGTGGGGCAATTGATGAGTGGCCAGCCTTCATCAATTTATTTGATAGTTTGGTCCACGGTCGGGACGACCTGGACAACGCCTACAAGTTGGCTCAACTATTGATGGCTCTGCGGGGTGAACCGAAGGAGTTGGTCGGTCACCTAACGGTCACGGCGGGCAATTATGAGATAGCAAGGTCCATATTGTTTGACCGCTACCAACACAAACGGCGGTTGGTTGATGCGTAGCTGGAGAAGCTGTTTAGCATCCCAAGAGTAACCCGGAATGTTGACATCCGAGTACAGGTGCTCAACCCTGTGCTGGTGGCCACTAAGGCCCTTCAGAACCTTGGTCTTCCGGTAGACCAATGATCATACATTGTCTTATATATGGTTTTGTTACGATTGCCTGCAGCTTTTGGAGGGTGAATGTAGGCGATGTGACACACTGGACACGGAGGCCAGTGTGCAGCGCCAACCCGCGCGGATGCGGGAGGGGCCGCGCCCCCCGCCCCCACGGGAGGGAGGTCGAAACAATTTGGCGTTTTGAATTCCGCCCCGTCGGGTGACGGCTGTGTGCACTGCGACAGTGCCGGTCATGACGTGACCAGTTGCGCCAAATTTAAGGCGCTCGGGGTAGCTGCCCGCAGGAAGATAGTCTTCCGTCACCGATTGTGTTTCGGTTGTTTGGGGCCGCACACGCTAAGCGAGTGCTCGCGCGCGTTCCCGTGTGAGTGCTGGGGTGGCAAGCACCACATAATGTTGTGCCTGAATCGGTCAGGCCTTTCGGACGGTCACCAGGGCCGGACTCAGGTTGGTCGGCCACAGGGCCCAACCAGGGCTGGACCCAGTCCCCCTCCGGGCAATGGGAGTCACCAACGGGGTGACTGGGGTACCCCGGGGACGGGACCCCCCCCCCCGAGGGGAAGGGGGCAGCACGGGGAGTAACATGCGGGATAGCCGGGGTTCGGTCGCCGCTGTCCACGGTCAGCGAGGACTTCGGGTCGCTGGCTCACCGCGTGTTACGGCCGGGTGTCAGATGGCACCTATGAGTCCACCCCCTTCTGCGCCACCCTGCCCGTCGCTCTGGGAGGCGAACAGTCGGATGTCGCCCCCATTCCTAGAGCGCCCCAGGTTGGATCCGCTCTCCCCCATTCATCCACGGTGCGCACCGGGCACACCGTACACCGTCCGGTATGGTCGGATACCGGGACAGCGAGGGGCCTATTATACGGGTTGGGTCCCCTTGATGCACATACGGTCTGATATGCCGGTTGCATATCAGCAACCGAGTTACTCCAAGGCCGACGGAGGTCTCAGCGGGTTCGGATCCCGCGGAGGTTCCCGCTAGGGACACGCCGCCCACTTACAGGGTGCCGCCACTCCACAGACGGTCATGCTCCCCACCGCCTCTGTGATAGCGTGGAGTTCGGACGGCAAATCATGTGTGGCACGAGCACTATTGGACTCGGGGGCCCAGGGGGGCTTAGTCTCGTGCAACCTTGTAAGACGGTTGGGCATTTCGGTAAGGGAGTATCCACATTCCATTCGGGGAATTGGGAACACGGAAGTCGGTTCCGTTAAGGGAGTATGTCGGATTACTCTCTCGTCACGGGTGGATTCATCGGTGAATCTGACGGTCACGGCATTAGTCATGCCTAATGTGATGGGTTCACACCCTCACGTACGGTTGTCGCCCTCGGTGCGACAGTTGGTCGCTGGGTTGTCACTGGCTGACCCGGAGTTCGATATTCCAGGCCCAGTAGACATTTTATTGGGTGTCGATGCCTTGGGATACCTGTTAGTGCCAGGTGTCCACGTGTTGCAGGCGACTGGTCTGGTTTCGGTCAACACCAGACTGGGCTATGCGGTAATGGGTCCGGTCATGCCGGCTGCCCCACGCCTAGCGACTAGTAGTCCCTTATTCGGTTCTGTACTCTCGGAGGTGATACAGAAGTTTTGGGAGGTGGAACAACCACCTACGGTCCGCCGGTTTGACCCGGTTGAAGAAGAGTGTGAAGAGTTTTATCGGAACAATACTGGTCGCCTTCGGTCAGGTCGATTTCTCACACGTCTTCCATTCCAGAGTGATCGCCCACCGCTGGGAAGTTCACACCATGCAGCCGAGACGCGGCTTCTGTCGATGGAACGACGCATGAAGCGTGACGGGATTTTCCGGCAGAAGTACGTCGATTTCATGCGGGAATACGAGTCGCTCGGCCACATGTCGGTTTCGGGTATCGACTGGAAGCGTGAAGACCACTGCTTCCTGCCTCATCACGCGGTCTTGAGGACCCCGGAGGGCAAAATACGGGTAGTGTTCGATGGATCTAAATCAACATCTAACGGCATGAACGTGAGCCAGTGTTTGCATTCAGGGCCGAAGTTGAACCATGACATCGCGGATGTTATCACACGGTTCCGTCGACACAATGTTGTGTTTGTAGCTGACATCCGGATGATGTAGGCAGACGGTCATTCACCCTGACGATAGACGGTATCAGCTGATACTGTGGCGAGAGAGCCCAGATCAGCCCATCAAGGTGTACGAGCTGAACACCAACACGTACGGGCTACGGTCTAGTCCTTATTTGGCGATTCGCACTCTGCGGGAGTTAACGGATCGAGAACGGTTAAATTTCCCTAGAGGAGCAGCGATCCTGGAGCAGGATCTCTACGTGGACGATATCTGTACCGGTGCAGATTCCGTAGAGGAGGCGCTCGCTCGACGGGACGAGCTAGTTGAGCTCTTACGGGGTGGAGGTTACGAGCTCCGGAAATGGATGTCGAACTCTCCAGAGTTACTGTCTGGTCTTCCGGATGACTACCAGCAGGATCCCCACATTTTCGAAAATTTGGAAAATCCGAATATGTTGTCGGTATTAGGCGTCCAGTACCAGCCGGTGTCAGACATGTTTTCGTATCGGGTCGAGTTGGACTCCCCGAAGGTCTGGACGAAACGGAACGTCCTTTCAACGGTAGCTAGGACATTTGATCCGAACGGGTGGATCACCCCGGTGACATTTCAGCTCAAGTGTTTTATGCAGCAATTGTGCTCTGCTGAGCTGAAATGGGATGACCCGATCGGCGGGTCATTGAGCTCAGAGTGGGAATCGTTCTTTTCGACCCTCCCTGGCATCAATCGGATTTCACTGCCACGGACGTTGGTCCAAACGATACACCGCCACCCTGCATGGGTTTTGCGATGCCTCGGAGAAGGGCTACGGAGCTGCGGTGTATCTGCGTACGGTCGTTGATGTGCGGTTGGTCATGGCCAAGAGCAAGGTTGTGCCGTTGCGCACTCGCCTGACCATTCCCAAGTTAGAGCTTTCAGGAGCGGCTCTCCTGACTCGTCTGCTCAACCACACGATGACGGTTCTTCGTGGGTCAATATAATCAGCACCAAATCACCGACTTGAGTGGGGCTCGTCCGGTCAGTCCACTTAAGGCGCTGCTGCAAGATGTGCAAGTACTCAAGGGACCACCGTTTCCAAAAATCTTGAGCCATCTGCTGCAACATCTGCTACCTAGTTAACCGACTTAACTTAACATCACCGAATGGGTATTCTGGCAGGGCGTTAAGGGGCTGACCTATCAGGAAGTGACCCGGCGTCAACGCTTCCAAATCATTTGGATCCGAACTGAGCGGGCACAACGGACGCGAGTTCAGTGTCATTTCAATTTTACAGAACAGCGTCGCAAGCTCTTCAAAGCGTAGAGAGGTCTCACCGATGATCCTCGTCAGGTGCGACTTAGCCGATTTAACCGCAGCCTCAAAAATTCCTCCCCAATGAGGACATCCCGGCGGACTGAAAACCCATTCAATCCCTCGTCGGGAGCAAGCCGTACCGATGGCGTGCTGGTTAACGTTCAGGAATTGAGTGACCTCCTGCAGATATCGCCTGGCTCCGACAAAATTTGTGCCGTTGTCCGAACGGATTAATGTTGGGAGGCCCCTTCGTGAGACGAACCGATCCAGACATGCGATAAATGCCTCCGTAGTGAGGTCACTGACCACCTCCAAGTAGACTGCCTTCGTGGCCAAGCACACGAAGACGCACAGGTATGCCTTCACTAATCTGGCGTTCCGTAGCTGTGAAGACTTGACCATGAATGGTCCCGTGAAATCCGTTCCAACACCCGCAAAGGGCCGGATTTCGTTAACCCTATCCGAGGGCAAATCGCCCATCTGGGGCTGCATCGTAGCCGCCTTGGCCCGATAACAAGGCAGGCACCGAAATACGACGCTACGCACTAAGCGTCTTCCCGATAGAATCCAGAACTCGCGCTGGAGAAACGCCATCAAGGCGTGGCATCCGACATGCCCATTCCGAATGTGTCGATCCTGTATCAACAGTTACACCAACTTCCCTTTCCTAGGGAGTAACAACGGGTGGCGAGACGCATAAGGCAGGTTGGCATTCCGCAGCCGACCTCCTACCCTCAGCAATCCTTGAGGGTCAATTAACGGGTTGAGCCGAGCCACAGCTCCCTTCAGTTGGAAGCGTCCGCGTCTCAGAATGTCCAGTTCGGACTTAAAGTGCACCGTCTGCACGTTCCGTACCAATGCGAGTAACGCATGTTTCCGTTCCCGTGGTGTCAGGACCTGTGTCCGCACCCGTTGCCTCAGACCTCCGACAATTCCGCGCAAATCGGAAGATCCAGGCGGTCACATTGACCAGCTTGTCGAGCGAGCTGTACCGTTCCAGCAGGCTGAACTCCTCTTCCGGCTCTGGTTTCGTCGTACAGACACCGACTGTCAAGGCGCCGTTCGCCGAGGTAACGCGTGGACTCATTGGCCAATCCGATTCGGCTCGAGTCAACCATTTTGGACCCACCACAAGGGGTGTCCAACTAACTCCGGAGCGTGACACCCACGAGACGCACAGGCTGCTGGGTTCATTTCCCCTGGAACATGTCTCCAGATTAAGGGAACCTCCGAATTCAAAATCCCGAATCCGGCTATCCCGCATGTTACCCCCCGCGCTGCCCCCTTCCCCTCGGGAGGGGGGGTCCCGTCCGCGGGTACCCCAGTCACCCCGTTGGTGACTCCCGTTGCCCGGAGGGGGACTGGGTCCAGCCCTGGTTGGGCCCTGTGGCCGACCAACTTGAGTCCGGCCCTGGTGACCGTCCGAAGGGCCTGACCGATTCATGCACAACACTATGTGGTGCTTGCCACCACAGCACTCACACGGGAACGCGCGCGAGCACTCGCTCAGCGTGTGCGGTCCCAAACAACCGAAACACAATCGATGACGGAAGACTATCTTCCTGCGGGCAGCTACCCCGAGCGCCTTAAATTTGGCGCAACTGGTCACGTCATGACCGGCACTGTCGCAGTGCACACAGCCGTCACCTGACGGCGCGGCATTCAAAACGCCAAATCGTTTTGACCTCTCATCCCCCCGTGGGGGCGGGGGGCGCGGCCCCTCCCGCATCCGCGCGGGTTGGCGCTGCACACTGGCCTCCGTGTCCAGTGTGTCACATCGCCTACATTCACCCTCCAAAAAATCTGTCAATTGGACAAGTATGGGCTGTTCCGTGCTACTGCCCCCATGCAGCTGTTCAAACAGACTTTGAACAGCTGCAGGCAACCGTGACAAAACCATATATAGAATAATATATGACCATTGGTCTACCTGAAGACCAAGGTTCTGAAGGGCCTTAGTGGCCACCAGCACAGGGTTGAGCACCTGTACTCGGATGTCAACATCCCGGGTTACTCTAGGGATGCTAAACAGCTTCCCTAGCTGCGCATCTACCAACCGCCGTTTGTGTTGGTAGCGGTCCAACAATATGGACCTTGCTATATCGTAGTTGCCCGCCGTGACCGTTAGGTGACCAAACAACTCCTTCTGTTCACCCCGCAGAGCCATCAATAGTTGGGCCAACTTGTAGGCGTTGTCCAGGTCGTCCCGACCGTGGACCAAACTATCAAATAAATTGATGAAGGCTGGCCACTCATCAATTGCCCCACTGAAGGCCGGAATCTCCAGGTGTGGCAGCCGTCCAAAAACACCCTTCGGGGGTGGGTCTCCGTTACCCTCCCCACGGTCATTCCTTCGCGACCGCTTAATTTTCTCCGCGCGACACTCGATGTCACCCAAGCATTCCATCGCTTGGTCAGCATCCGCGCAGAGCTGTTTCACTGTAGCCACCGAAGCTTCATCAGTAAGCCCGAGAGCTTCAGCCTCCGCAGCCAGCCGACACACCTTCCCGATGCGTGTCATTGCGTCCTCCACACGCTTGAGCAGGACATCATCCATGTCCGGTCGCTCCACATACTGATGAGTATGGGCGAGCCATCTCATTTCCTCCCGGACACCATGCCGCAGTACCGTCAAGGGTGAAGGTGCCATGTTGACCGATTTAATAGATTCTGGTCCTAAACTTCACTACCG
This sequence comes from Argyresthia goedartella, assembly GCA_949825045.1. Taxonomy (NCBI): domain Eukaryota; kingdom Metazoa; phylum Arthropoda; class Insecta; order Lepidoptera; family Argyresthiidae; genus Argyresthia; species Argyresthia goedartella. Next base: position 17,976,758 of record OX463823.1, read on the forward strand.
AACTAAGTATAGCCAGGGACCAGCACTTGCCCGTCAGCGCTGGGCACAGAAATTAAAACTAAGTTGTCAAAACTAAGGCCCCCTACTTAACAATTAAATCCTAAAATTATTTAATATGGTTGCCCTGTGGATTTACACCTTATAACTATACACACTAAATCAATTAGAGAATGTCACCATAAAGCACAATAAAAAATAACACACAAAAAATTATTATAAAAACAATAAAAAATATTAAATAAAATTTATTAAAAAAATAAGTGGTGGGCTCCGAGACTATAAACCTAAACAATATAGCATCCTTAACCACACTGGATATCAAATCCAAGCTATTTTTAATATAATGTAGGTAGCCGTGAACCTTCTAGAAGTGGCCTTTCCGATATGACCTGCACTTCTACTGAGGTCAGCAAAATCAGCTTAATACCCCTTAAATAGCCTGACCCTGCTCTGTAAACCGAAATAACACTGCAGTACTATATAACCCGACGTTCTACCACAAGTAATACAATATAGTTACTTCGCAGAATGACTGTTCAATCCTTTATGCGCACAAACAGTAGTTTCCGACTACAAATTTATAATAATCGTTAACTAAATCGTTAATTATACGTTCACTAACCGAAAATGAACCTAAATTGTGGTATACCGACCACAAAAGACTCACTCACCACAAAGATTGCCGACCAATCTGAGGTACCCTCTCCCACTGTAAAATGTTACAAAGAAAACAACCCAACAACCGACCGTGAATCGATTTCCTACTAGGAAACCACGCCTCTGCTACCAAAATGTTAAATCCACGCCTCAACCGAAAGGGGTGGAATCTCTGAAGGGTTGTTTTACAATAGAATGTCACAAAGTAGTACTGACCTTGACGCCGTCGACCGGCATTCGAAAGCTCAGATTCGAGGCAGGAGTACGGGATGAAGAACACAAGGGTGGGAGGTGTTGGAAGTCGAATCTTACTCGTGTCGTAGCCCGCTGCTGGTGCTGTCGTGATGCTGCCGACTACAAGGGTCGCTATCAGAACGCGACGAATTGGTGACCGACACACTTCAACCTTTCATAGCACGAAGCATTCACTACGATGACGTGAAATCTACTTATTTCTTGACGATTATTACGAGATTATTATAAATAACATTCAGCCAAAGCCCCGATGCTTGACCGCCGACAATTTTTCCACGTGCCAAGTGACAGCTAGCTAGTTTTTTTTCTATGCAAGTGACAGCTAGCTAGTGATGTTCCGATCACTCGCGGTCCAATTGCGCAACAAAAAAAAGGTGCGTTCCGAAGCATAAATATTAAACAGGCTGTGTTCACATTGTGCTGTCGCTTGACTTCGATCGTCGGTTCTTGATTGGGAATGCTTGAGTTGAAAGTTTTCAACCATGAAGGGCCTCCCCACCACAAGGAGTATTCGAATAGTAGTACGCTTGTCAATCCTCTTGTAGCGCAATCCGCAGCATTCTCTTCTGATCGCACGTGTCTCCATGAGCCCTTAGGAGTTATAGCGACGATTTGTTGGACTCTGTTCGCAACAAACTGCTTCCATCTTGATATGTCTCCATGTATCCATCCAAGTACGACCATGGAGTCCGTCCAGGCATGTATGGTGATATGTGCCACTGATAGTGATTCAGTGACCTTTTTCACTAACTGGGATAGTAGGAGTGCCCGCAGTAGCTCCAGTCATGGCAATGATACCTTCTTCTCGGTATGTGCTACCTTTGTTTTGGCAGCCACCAGTATCGAGTACAGAGTATCGACTATGTATAATGGTTGATCCTCCTCCCTCACAAGGATTTGGCGGAAGAATTTTCCAATGTCTGCAGTGATTACAAACTTGAGGGTCTTCCATTTACTGATAAGGCCTTGCAGATCTTGTTGGAAGTCGGCGCCGCATTCCATTAGGTCATTGAGACTGTACCCCGATGAAGTCTTTGCTGACGCGTTGAAAACAACACGTAAGGCGGTCCTAGTTGAGTCTGGCTTCAATACACCGAGGTGCGGTAGGTAGCACACGGGTTCATTCACCCGAACGGGCTTGCGCATATGACCGAGTTCTTGATATTCCTTCATGAATTCTTTCTAAGCCAATGATAAAGTTGGGTTCCTTGTCACTTTTCTTTCTTGCTGGAGGTACTGAGCAATGGCTTTCGGTTTTGAGGTACCGAGATGCTTTTCAAAGTCACGTTTCATTGGTATCGCAACTTTATACCTCCCGCTTTCTAAGCGTTTGACAGTTGATTGATAAAAGTATTTGCAGTGTCGCTCCTCTTTAGTTAGACTGTGGCTCGTGGAACCTTCAAAGATATATTCGAGTTCCCAGTATTTTAATAAGTTATCCATTTGATTGAAAACAACGTCACAACTGAATGACTTGACGTTGCCGGACAGTATCCACCCCAACTGTGTCTGTTGTGCTATCGGGGCCTGGAGCGGACCTTTGATAAGACCTTTCATGATAATCTTTGAATACACGCTGGCGTCAAGCAGCAGGTCCATGAGTTTTGATAGATTATATTCAAGGTCCGCGAGGTTGATATTTTGGAGATGTGGCAATGATTGTTTGGCAAACGATGAGTTTGGCAAATTGTTTACGACACATGAAATGACAATGGCTTGTGTTGTGAATTGATAATCTCCATATATTGAGTCACACTCTAGTGTGACCAAGCCCTTGCTAAGCTTGCTGCTCGGTCCGATTCGCGATACAGATGCGGCGTAGTGCTTTCTTGGAAGTCCCAACATCTGGGTAGTCTTTTCTGATATTAATGATATCTGGGACCCTTGATCCAAAAAAGCCCGTAGCACGACGTAGGTGCCGTCAGCAGATTTGACCCGGATTGATAGAGTTGTCAACAATATTTCTTCGTCATCCGTTGCGACATGATTAGGGCTATATTGCTGATGTTTAACGTCTAGAACTTCAGTTCTTTGATGACGATTTTGCTCGGAGTAAATAGCCGCGTTATGAACTTATGTATTATGTGGGCCATTGCATTCTTTACATTTCTTCTTCGATATACTACAATCTTTGCCGTCATGTTTGTACAGACAATTTTCCTTTTTATAAAGGGTGTCCGTGATATATTCTGATATAAGGCTTGCGAACTTAGAACATTGATACAGGACATAATCTTCTACGCTGCACATGGGGCATGGATGTGAGCTACGTTTTCTTTGGGAGGATCTACATCCTCCCAAAGAAGCTGTAGCTACCTGCAGCTTGATAGTTTCTTCGGTTAAACCTTCCTTTGTCAGGGAATGATTTCTGCTGTTGGTTTGATGGTTTTGCAGGTAACGTTTCCTTCTCCTTGCTGCTGATTGGCTCCAGTGCAGTGAATTTGGATTCCAGATAGTCCATGAATTCTTCGAGTGTAGGAAGCTCTTTTGGAGACCTGCGGGATTCCCTGTAAATCTTGTACGTGTCGGCATCTAGCTTCTTTGATAGGAGATGAACTAGGAGTAGATCCCAGTTTTCCGTGTTAATCCCAAGATTTTCGATAGCATGGAGGCATTATTTAGAGGTGTCGAATAGCCTCTCGAGCTCGAACGAAGTTTGTTTTTGGACGACGGGTTGATTGAGGAGCACCTCGATTTGTTTGGTAAACAACATCTGGGGGTTGTTGTAACGGTGATTTAAGATAGCATGCAGCTTCATAGTTATCTGCGGTTACGTGAAGATGCTGTATCAGGTGTTCAGCCTCACCTTTTATTTTTCCCTTCAGGTGTTGCATTTTCTGGGCGTTGCTGAGCTATTTATTCTTATGTATTGTCTCAGTAAACAGGTCGCAGAAGGTTTGCCACAATGTAAATTTTCCTGAGAAGGTGGGAATTTCAACTTTTGGGACTGACTCCCGCAGATGGGTTGCAGAACATAGTTTTCTGTTAAGTTGTTTCTTGATATCATGGTACATGCCCTCCTGGAACAGGAACTCCGCTTAATATTCGCAGCTTGCTGTCGAGACGTAGATGCAGGTCCTCGGTGGTATTCCAGCGATGCTTAAGCCTCTTGAGCTCATCTTCAATCTCCCATTTCTCTTCTATTTTGGTGATATAGATACGATTTATTTGCCTTTGGAAGGCTCTCATATGAGCTCGCTGTTGCACTAGTAAGGCGCAAATATCTGATGTAGCAGATAGCTCCCGATCGTCAATAGTGATAACTGGTACCTCAAACTTTGTATCTGATGATTTGCTGGTCGAAGGAGTCGTCGAGGGGGTAGCTACCGGTTTAACTATAGTAATCATCCCTCTAGTAGCCCTGTAGAACTTCTCCATTTGTTGATAAATGTCCTTTTGGAAGTACTCTGATATCTTCTCATCATACTTCAACAGTTCTTCATTATTTTTGTGAAAGGCGGACCACAAACTGTCTAGTGCTTCAAGTCTAGTAGTTAGGTAGTTTTCCTGCTGATACTGTCTTTCTTGAAGTTGATACTGATTTTCTCCATTTCGCTGATAAGCTCACTCTGGTGCGAGAATAGTTCTAATGAGTCTTCGCAGATTCCCGCAACAGTATGGTGCACCTAGTTGTAGGTACAATTACGGCCGGTTGATATTGGAGAAGCGAAGATTCGATGCGCCGACACTGTTGTGTAGCGGGAGCTTGAAGACTCACAGTTCCTGGTTGATATGTTGATACCTGTGCTCTTGATAAGATCAGGTGTTCTTCTGATGGAGCACGATGATAATTGATGATGATGGCGCCGAATCACGTATCTCGCGCGATGGGTCCGTAGATCGAGATCCGGCTCGAATGACCAAAATGTGCGGTGTTTCGCCGTCACATAAAATAACATGACAAAGTAGTATATTTATTTTGGTTGCCTATCTTCAATTATCTTTTCATAACGAAAACGAATACTTAAGACGATTACTAACCTTACGAAATAGATAGAAATATGATTAAGAAATATTATTGTTTTATATGTAACTGAAAACAATGGTTTATAATGTTAAACATGCAATATTGTTAAAAGTATTTTTATTCATAAGTATTAGGACTTAACTGTACCACTGCCACCCCGATGTTATGTTATATTATGTATTACCAAAAAAACTTTTTAAAATCCTTACTACCGGAAAAGGCATGGTATATTTTAAGGTATTCTTATCATCACGAATCACGAAAAAAGCTACACCTGACCTTACGAATTAGTTAGAAATGTGTTTTGATATTGTTGCTGCGTGAGACTGTAAACAACATTATTTATTATAAAATATGAAATAAACATTATGATACATATTATACTAAACTCGTGTTATTTTTTTAATATTAACCATTTCCGTTCCATTATGCCATAGTGAGATTTGTTAATATAGTACCATACACCTTTACTCTGTTTTCATCCATGGTTCTCGACTACCTACTATAACTACGAGAGTAATACAAGCAGGCAACTATTAATATTTAATTATGTTATGTATTAGAACGTTTTTTATTCATATTTTGTTCTTCATTAACACTGGATTATTTGATTAATTGAAGACAAATAGAGATTTGAGTTTGGCAAATAATAAACCGCGAAACTGGCAAAGTTATACCAAGGGACAGTGATTTCTGCCTAAAGATAGGTGATGATGTTGTTAAATCCAACGCTGATGTTGCTCGAGCTTTTGAAACATTCTTCACCAATGTACCCGTACTCACAACGGACAGTCTAAATTCATCTCCATTTGAAGCAGAGACTTTATTAAAAAATAACACTAGCGTCAGTAATGTATATTTAAAATTTCATCATGTATATCCCCAGGACATTGTCAAAACGTTTAAATTACTTAACTTAAAAAATACGGAAGACCTGTGGGGTATATCAGTCAAAGTCATTGGTTCAGTAATTCTAGTTATAGCCCCACACTTAGCTTATATATTCAATAAATGTGTTGACGATGGGGATTTTCCAGACCTCATGAAACACAGTAAACTTATACCGCTGTTCAAATCGGGAGATAAGGGCGATCCTTCAAATTTCAGACCAATATCTGTTCTTCCAACACTAAGTAAAATATTTGAAAAGATTATACTCAATCAAATGCTCTCACACTTCAACCGTACAAAACAACTCCACGCTAAACAATATGGTTTCACTAGGGGTAAATCGACTACGGATGCAGGTATTTCCCTTGTATCTCATATTTATTCTGCATGGGAGGCCGCACAGGATGCTATCGGAGTTTTTTGCGACCTGTCGAAGGCGTTTGATTGTGTTGATCATAATACGCTATTAATTAAATTAAATCATTACGGAGTTAGAAATAAAGCGTTGGATCTACTAAGATCATACCTAAGCAATAGAATTCAAAAGGCAGAAGTTAACGGCGTAAAATCTGATGGATCGGGTGTTAAAATTGGCGTTCCACAAGGTTCCATATTAGGCCCTTTCTTATTCCTGGTATATATTAATGATCTGCCTTTCATGGTGGAGAAATTAACTGACATAGTGTTGTTTCCTGATGATACTTCAATGGTCTTCAAAATTGAAAGACAAAAAGGAGATTTTGAAGATGTTAATGGTGTATTGTCTTTAACCTTGAATTGGTTCACAGTTAATAATTTATTGTTAAACGCTGGTAAAACCAAGTGTATCAAATTCTCACTTCCAAATGTCAGGCAAGTTGAGACCAGTTTGGTGTTAGACAACAGCACGTTAGAATTGGTAAATGATACGAAGTTTCTTGGAATAACCATTGATAGTAAATTGCAGTGGGGACCCCACATAGATAAATTGGCTGGTAAATTAAGTTCTGCGGCTTACGCTGTTAGGAACATCAGACAAAGCACGGATGTGGCTACATCTAGGCTAGTATATTTTAGTTACTTTCATAGTGTGATGTCCTATGGTATCTTGTTGTGGGGGAAAGCAGCGGATATTCAAACTATTTTTATTTTACAGAAAAGAGCTATTCGAGCAATTTATAATTTAAAACGAACAGACTCCTTAAGAGAGCTTTTTAAAGAAATTGACATACTAACAGTAGCTAGTCAATTTATTTTCGAAAATATAATGTATGTACGCAAGAACCTTACAACATTTTCCAAACTTAGCGACAGCTGTAATGTTAACCTAAGAAATAATCACAGACTATGTGCGCCCCGTTTTAGACTCGCGAAGGTTAGCAATTCTTTCAAGGGTCAGTGCATTCTCTACTACAATAGGATACCTCTGGAGATTTTGAAATTGCCATTTGAGCAATTTAAAAAGCATGTTAAAGCGACTTTGTCGAAAAAGGGATATTACAATGTTCAAGATTACTTAAATGACAGGACTGTATGGGGTTAATCTGGCTCAACACAGACCTTGCTGTTAATAATTTTGTAATTATTTATTCCTGCTTATTAATCATAACAATTAAATTTTTCATATTTGTATTAGTTAAGCACAACCTATTTTTAAAAGAGATCTAAAAATAAATCTGTGGGAGTTTCTACGCCCTTCTTCTCCCACAGTGGTCCAATGTAGAGAAGAGGCAAAAAATGACGTTTGCTAAGTATATGTAAATATCTACAGTAATAAAGTACTTTGACTACTTGACTACTTGACTACTAGATAACAGCATTACAATGTTTTATAAAACATTAACATAAACATTTACATACAGGCATATACATTATATAAAGAGTATGTATTACTAGAGTCCAAATTAACTATCCATTCTGATCCATAATCAGCTGTTTTTACCGAGTATGTCTACGTATTGCTTGATAATGCTATTCTTAGCGTCTGAGTATAGAGTGTCAATTCAGGTCTTAACATTTTTTTTTTCACATACATCATGCACATATTCTTATGGTCCCACACTTGGATACCCTGTGTCGTGGGAACCAGAAACGTCGCACACATATAAACATCCAAGTCCTGGGATTTTTTTTTCTTCACCCACAGCCGGGTCTCGAACCCGGGACCTTTCGCTTGGTAGGCAGAGCCACAACCGCTGCACCACAGAGGTCGTCATGGTTATCGTCTAGCAACTGGCACATCATCAATTATAAACAGCGCTTGCGAAGTAGATTTGATACAATAGTAGTTTATGTGACATGCTACATAATGGAGAGCATTAATACTCGAGTCGGCTCGTTTCATAATAATATCACTCGAGAGTTTTAATGCCTAATTATGTACAGATACATTCACTTGTTTATCTACACACATATCATAAGCTCTCTTTGATGTGTTCAGGAACCGCATGTTCGACTGGCATTGATCATTGCTCTGCAGTTGTTTAGCTTGTTCTGTAGTACCAACTTCACAGACAAACTAGGGGCGCCACGCAGGCGGGCGTCGGTATTCGAAATTTTAATTTTATAATTTTACAAATTTTGGTATATTATGGCCATAATGATCAATATTCAGACAATAAATGAGTTTTTACCAAGAAGTTTATCATTATGCTGGTCGTAACGTGCGGTTTTTGGACGCAGTTAAGAGGGTTTATGATACGTGTGTAGATAAAATATTTAAATTGTTTTGCTAGCTTTAGAAGAGCTAATTAGTAATTTAAAATGGGTGGTTTTAATGGGCATAATAGGTACTTACCTTAATTTCATTATTTGTGGCCCACAAAGTTATGTTATTTGCAATTTCGGTCATTACATGCCTTCATGGCTTCTGACTCTCAGCAGATACGTTGTTATAAGTTTGCCTTCAGTCTGGGCCCTAGACTATGAACAATGTAATTTAGTAATAATAAGTAAGTTTAATTCGGGGTCCATGCCTTCAAGCAAGCCATTAAGATATGATGCAAGAAATATGTAGTATAATATAAGTGATAGTAAGGATAGTATTTCAAAATGTGCGAAAGTTGTTATTGAGGAAACCTTCATATATCCACAGCTGCGGCGATGGACTATCCCACTGTGACACAAAATGTACTGCTGAATAACTGGCTCATCATAGGTGCAACTGCGCCACAGCCAACGCGTATCCGAAAAGGCGATATATTTGATCGAAAAATGAGGTAAAAAAATTTGATCCGTATTTAAAGGAGTTTCTTGAGTGTTGCTTAGTGTGTACACGTCCAGTGCACTTACAGTTTTTCACAACTGTTCTGAGGTATTCCTGATCCAAAGGACCTTGCTTGCCGTGCAGCGCGGTAATATGTTGCCAGTGTGATGGGTACCTTTGGGTCGGGTATGTCCTGGGGCGGTTTATTTGTTTAATATTGTGTTTTTATTGTGTGTTTTCTTATGTGTGTATAGTTTTATATTATTTAATTATCTTAAATTCTTATAGTAATAAAATAAATTATTCAAGGTTTAACTTATACAGTGTTTTGTCCTTTTCATACGTCGAGTAAGTGTCAAATGTTAAAGCAAGACAAAACACTGTGTAAGTTAAACCGTGAACAACTTCTTTTATTAGTAAGACCGTAAGGTTATATTCATTGACGATGCACTTTGCGGATTTTTACAGTTAGCGTTGCGTGCGGTATTTAAAGCAAGCTGCGATTATTGCTGGAAGCCTTGTCTCAATGACACAAAAGCTTGAGAAAACCGCGACAACAATCAGAAAATTATTATAATGCAATGAGGTAAAGCTTATTTGCGGCAATATTAAATTCTTCTCGCTCACTTCTTCCTTTAAATGCTCAAATCTAACTGTACTGTTGTTAAAACTCGTAAATTAAATGTTCTGTATTGTTTTAACTATTCATTGTATGTTATATAACTTTTTTTAACTACTCGTACATTTATTCTTGCACCACCTCGCGGCTGCACCATATGAGCCAGCAGCCGCAGCCTGGCCAGTCACCGTTGAGGGCTAAATTAAGCAAATCGATTTTCCCACTCACAGCCTCAATAGTGCACTAGACTCTATGTCGATGACAAAATCTTTGAAAAAATGAGGTTTGCTTTGTTTGATTTATGGTTTGGTTTGTTTCTACGAGACGTTGACGAAACCATACCATAAAGATTGATAAGCTCAAATAATGATTATCCACATGAAAATTTAACGATGTTGCTTATACCTTATACAGAATTGAAATAAACACTGACACCATCAAATATCTTAATACCAGAATAAGATGACCACAGAACAAATTTGGCCAGTAAGAATGTATTTGTGAGATGGTCAAAATGATGTGGTGATGATGATTAGATATGGTGCAGTGACCATAGGATCAGGCGTCAGGATGATGATTTATCTCTCGGGAATTGAATTCATACCTCATTTTATTATTCCTTGGAGGTATCTTATATGACCCGCATGTGAGCAATGGCTTGGTTTCTGTTCAGTCAATTAAGGAATACTTAGTTATTTATGGCAATATCCAGCTATGTAAGTATACTTATATAATAGTCATATACGAAATGTGCGGTATTTTTTTTTATATCGGATGTATCCCTAGATCTGAAGAATCACAGAATCCCACTTCTTGCGGTCTCCTTCATTAAACTTGTCTGCTAGTTTATCAAACTAACAAAACAAAACTAATATATAACTTTAGTACAAGATAAGCTACATATTACATCCTTCAAAGTATAAACGCATTCATCCAGTCTTATTTTATGAGTATAAATATAATAAAAAAACATTTATTTATTTATTCAGGGGTTACAACAGGACCAGTTCAGTACAAAAAGTGCACTTGACTCTATGTCGATGACAAAATCTTTGAAAAAACAACGATGGCTTTGTTTGATTTATGGTTTGGTTTGTTTTTATGAGACGATGGCGAAACCAGGCCATAGAGGTTGATAATCTCAAATAATGATTATCCAGGTGAAAATTAACGATGTTGTTTATACAATACAGTCTCACACGTTAGGTACCCCTCCCTAGAGAGATAAGTGAGAATAATCAAAATAAGCACTGACACAATCAAATATCCTAATACCAGAATAAGATGACCACCTTACAAATCTGGCCAGTAAATATATGTTTGTCACAGTGAGATGATCAATATGACCTGGTGATGATGGTGAGCTATGGTGCAGTGGCCATAGGATCAGGCGTCAGGTTGATGATTTAGCTCTGGGGAATTGAAGATCATACGTCATTTTAGTATGACTTGGAGGTATCTAATATGTCCCAAATGTGGGCAATGGCTTGGTTTCTGTTCAGTCAATTAAGGAATACTTAGTTTTGTACACTTGTCATACGCAACGTGCGGTAGTAAAAAACAAAGTTTATGCTAATACTTTATTAACTTATCGGATGTATCCCTAGATCTGAAGAATCAGAGAATCACACTTCTTGCGGTCTTCTTTTGCAAACTAGGCTGCTAGTTTGTCAAATGAACAAGACAAAACTGTTATATGACTTTAGTACAAAGATAAGTGACGTATTATATCCTTCAAAGTACAAACGCATTCATCCAGTCTTATTTTATAACTATTAATATAATAAAAACATTTATTTATTTATTCAGGGGTTACAACAGGGCCAGTTACTGATCAAAAATAAAACAGAGGATAAATAAAGGGTGCTAAACAAACAGACTTCTTTTTAATACCATTATTCGCCTCCAAAAATCTACATTGCCTTCTAAATTACTCCCAGTTTCTTAAAGAGTAGTCAAATATAAAGAGATTAATCACAGATTCATTCAAAATAGTGGCACGTGATTGGCTGAAATGTGTTTAACAAGAGTTTAACAAGTTGTCACAGCTAATATTCCTTCCGGAAACCGGGCGTAAGTTAACCACAATTAACGAGCGTCTGAATGATACTATCTTAGCCACTAGTTATCTTCTATGTATGCCACGCTAAATACAACTCAGCATGGTGGTTATTTTTTAGCATCTAAAATTGTAACATTCCTTGAAGCAGTAAACTCCATAAATATTAATATATGACATCAAATAAGATATTCTACTAGCTTCAAATTTTTTTTTCATTAAATTTAAAATTTTACTTATCCCATATTAATTGATCGTCAAAATTTTGCTAAAATTTCTATCAAATAGTAAATTATGGCCACTAACATTACCTAGAAACTATTGAAGGGAGACAAAATAAAAGACTTTATTTTTGAAAAATCTATTTGTGTATTAAAATACCATCAGCACATGCTTGCCGATGTACTTGTGATAATAGTCTGGACAATCACAGCAACCAGTAATCTACTCAACTTAACTAGACTGCAGCGCATCCACCAAAAAAATAAACTATTCGTATCATTAAATGTTGTTTTTATTTGCATACGCCACGCTCCGGTTTTGCTTCTTCTAAGTTCTAACATAATCTATAACCCAATTGAAATTTAGCACCAATAACCTTCTCTAGCCAAAGCGCATGTAGCCTCATTGGTATATACTCGGCGCCACGACTAAAGAGCTTTGTCCTTGAATGCGCAGTAGTCACTTTTCACAAGTGTTTGGCGCGGGGAAGTGAGGAGCGACGGGGGCGGTAGTCAGCGCCGGCACCTGATTCGTTGATCAGTCGCTTCCCGATGCCCGCACCGAAAGCACGTCTCGAAGCTTCTTGAGTACAGTCGCATACAATATTACCCAACGTTATCTTTCGCCCCGGTCGAAAATGCCGAAAAATAAAGTACTACGAGTGCCTCCAGCATCCAACAGCAGCCTTGTTCCTTATCGCAAGATGATTTAATGGAAGGAATATCATTACTGTCAGATGAATAATATTTTTTGTGTTAAAAACTTAATTGTGGTTTAATTGTTACAAATTATTAGTCAGCGGGAAGAAAAGAGTGTGCAGGACTATTACTACAAGTATCTATATTCACTAGGCCTAGTGACTAGGGGCATTCTATGCTAGGGGGTTATTTATATATAGGTTTCAACCTTGACTTTAACAAATGTTGTCAATAGAGAGTACCTATAGTTTATTTGACACAAAGTCCATTATTTACATCGGCTAATATCCCAATCAACAAAATATCAAACAGAGAAAAAATAGAAGTGAAGAAAGTCCTGAACACTCATTCCTTCACACTAACCCTAAAAACGCACTTCGGAATTATGCCGCGACTGTACACAAGCGCAGTAATCCCCGCCAGTTTCTCCGAGAGCTCTTTATTCGTGGCGCCGAGTGTACTTTATTTTAATTACAGATGAAAACTATTGCAATACGAACGCACGAACGACAATAAACAAATACACGTGACTAACTCGTCGGTACATCGATCTAACCTGATTGGTGCGAATGGCCGCTCGCTGTCGTCTCGTGCACTCGCGCCAAATCTTGCAGTAGCTATTTTTACGATAAAATAATATGATGTGTTATTTGACATGCTAAGTTATAATTATTCATACTGTCTGTAGAAGCTTGAATTATATTTTGAGGACTGTTTAATATTTGTGCTTCGGATCGCACCTCCTCTTGTTGCGCGACTCGGAACGGAATCAGAACCGCAGCTGTCACTCGTATCGGAAACGAGATGTAAAATTGGAGGTTAATCTTTCTCTTGGTCTGTCTCATCGGGAGAAGAACATGGCTACCAAGGCATCGGGCCATTGATGGTATTTCGGTGTACCAATTGTAATACAGGCATCGGGCCTGGTCAGAGTGTAAATCTACCTCATAGCGTCGGGCTATTGATCGTAATTAGATTCGCGTCAGCGGTCAAGTGAATTGTGTTGTGAAGCACATAGTCGTATCGGCGGCTACTCCACGTGCCGCCAGCAGCGCGCCGGCGACGGCTTCGGACAGCGACGGCAAGGGTTCGATCCCATCCCCCATTCCAAAACTGTCTCCTCTCCCGCATTCCCCTGTCTCGAATCGAGCCTTCAATCTATCCTGTCTGCGGTGACAAGGTAATAACAAATTCATCAATTCTTTCTCTCACGTGCGGCCAAAGGCACATCCCCCTCAGGATTCTCACGCCGTTCGGTAGGCGTGGGAAATTAATCAGTTTGGTAGCAGAAGCGCGGTTTCCTAGTGGGAAATCATCGATTCACGGTAGGGTTGCCTTTGTCACATTGTAGTTGGGAGAAAAGAATATCCCAGATTGGCTCAAGTCGGCAATGAGTCTGTGGTCGGTATACCACGATTAAAGTTCATTTTCGGTAAGTGAAAGTATAAGTGCCAATTTAGTTAACAGTTGTTATAAAATTGTAGTCGGAACTACTGTTGTTGAGCATAAAAGATTGAACAGTCATTCTGCGAAGTAACTAGATTGTATTACTTGCGATAGAACGTCGGGTTCTATAGTCCTACAGTGTTATTTCGGTTTGCACAGCAGGGTCGGGCTATTTAAGGGGTATTAAGCTGATTTTGCTGACCTCAAAGGAAGTGTGGTTCCTATAGGAGGGGCCACTACTAGAAAAATAGTTTTTTTTATAATAACCTTTTGTGTGTTATTTGGATTGTACCACATGGTGGCATTCTCTAATTGATTTAGAGTGTATATTATAAGGTGTATGTCCACAGGGCGACCATATTAAATATTATTTATGATTTAATTGTTTATTGGTTGCCTTGGGTTTTACAACTTAGTTTTAATTTCTGTGCCCAGCGCTGACGGGAAAGTGCTGGTATCTGGCTGTGCTTAGTTCGGGAGTGAAGCATAGGACCAGGAACAATTAAATCGGTAACCATGGCACCTTCGCCCTTGACGGTACTGCGGTATGGTGTCCGTGAGGAGATGAGATGGCTCGCCCATACTCACAAGTATGTGGAGCGACCCGACATGGACGATGTCCTGCTCAAGCGTGTGGAGGACGCAATGACACGCGTCGGGAAGGTGTGTCGGCTGGCTGCCGAGGCTGAAGCCCTCGGGCTTACGGATGAGGCCTCGGTGGCTGCAATGAGGCAGCTCTGCGCGGATGCTGACCAAGCGATGGAGTGCTTGGGTGACATCGAGCGTCGCGCCGAAAAAATTAAGCGGTCGCGTCGGGATGACCGCGGTGAGGGTAGCGGAGACCCCCCCCCTAAGGGTGTGGTTGGACGGCTTCCACACCTGGAGATTCCGGCCTTCGGTGGGGCAATTGATGAGTGGCCGGCATTCATCAATTTGTTCGATAGCCTGGTCCACGGTCGGGACGACCTGGACAGCGCCTACAAGTTGGCCCAGCTATTGATGGCACTGCGGGGTGAACCGAAGGAGTTGGTCGGTCACTTAACGGTTAAGGCGGGCAATTATGAGATTGCCCGGGTCATATTGTTTCACCGCTACCAACACAAAAGGCGGTTGGTTGATGCGCAGCTGGGGAAGCTGTTCAGCATCCCAAGAGTAACCCGGGATGTTGACATCCGGGTACAGGTGCTCAACCCTGTGCTGGTGGCCACTTAGGCCCTTCAGAACCTTGGTCTGCCGGTAGACCAATGGTCATATATTGTGTTATATATGGTTTTGTCACGGTTGCCTGCAGCTGTTCAAGGTCGGTTTAAACAGCTGCATGGGGGCAGTAGCTCGGAACTGCCCACGCTCGTCCAATTAACGGAGTTTTTGGAGGGTGAATGCAGGCGATGCGACACCATGGATTCGGAGGCCAGTGTGCAGCGCCAACCCGCGCGGATGCGGGAGGGGCCGCGCCCCCCACCCCCACGGGGGGGTGGTCGGTCAAAACAATTTGGCGTTTTGAGTGCCGCGCCGTCGGGTGACGGCTGTGTGCACTGCGACAGTGCCGGTCATGAGGTGACCAGTTGCGCCAACTTTAAGGCGCTCGGTGTGGCTGCCCGCAGGAAGGTGGTCTTCCGCCACCGATTGTGTTTCGGTTGTTTGGGGCCGCACCCGCTGAGCAAGTGCTCACGGGCGTCCCCCTGTGAGGGCTGCGGTGGCAGGCACCACGTCGTGTTGTGCCTGAACCGGTCAGGCCCATCGGACGTTCACCAGGGCCGGACTCAGGTTGGTCGGTCACAGGGCCCAACCAGGGCCGGATCCAGTCCCCCTCCGGGCAACGGGAGTCACCAACGGGGTGACTGGGGTACCCGCGGACGGGACCCCCCCCGAGGGGAAGGGGGCAGCGCGGGGGGTAACAGGCGGGATAGCCGGGGTTCGGTCGCCGCTATCCAGGGTCAGCGAGGACTTCGGGCCGCTGGCTCATCGCGTGTTACGGGCGGGTGTCAGATGGCACCTATGAGTGGCGCGAAGGCTGGGAGCCCACCACCTTCTGCGCCACCCTGCCCGTCGCTCTGGGAGGCGAACAGGGAGGCGAACAGGCGGATGTCGCCCCCATTCCTAGAGCGCCCCAGGTTGGATCCGCTCTCCCCCCTCCATCCACGGTGGCCACCGGGCACACCGTTCACAGTCCGGTATGGTCGGGTACCGGGACAGCGAGGGGCCTATAATGCGGGTTGGGACCCCCTATTGTACATGCGGTCTGATATGCCACCGGTGGCATATCAGCAGCCGAGTTACCAGGCCGACGGAGGTCTGAGCGGGTTCGGATCCCGCGGAGGTTCCCGCTAGGGACACGCCGCCCACTTACAGGGTGCCGCCACTCCACAGACGGTCATGCTCCCCACCGCCTCGGTGATAGCGTGGAGTTCGGACGGCAAATCTTGTGTGGCACGAGCACTATTGGACTCGGGGGCCCAGGGGTGCTTAGTCTCGTGCAACCTTGTAAGACGGTTGGGCATTTCGGTAAGGGAGTATCCACATTCCATTCGGGGAATTGGGAACACGGAAGTCGGTTCCGTTAAGGGAGTATGTCGGATTACTCTCTCGTCACGGGTGGATTCATCGGTGAATCTGACGGTCACGGCATTAGTCATGCCTAATGTGATGGGCTCACACCCTCACGTACGGTTGTCGCCCTCGGTGCGACAGTTGGTCGCTGGGTTGTCACTGGCTGACCCGGAGTTCGATATTCCGGGCCCAGTAGACATTTTATTGGGTGTCGATGCCTTGGGATACCTGTTAGTGCCAGGTGTCCACGTGTTGCAGGCGACTGGTCTGGTTTCGGTCAACACCAGACTGGGCCATGCGGTAATGGGTCCGGTCATGCCGGCTGCCCCACGCCTAGCGACTCGTAGTCCCTTATTCGGTTCTGTACTCTCGGAGGTGATACAGAAGTTTTGGGAGGTGGAGGAACCACCTACGGTACGCCGGTTGGACCCGGTTGAAGAAGAGTGTGAACAGTTTTATCGGAACAATACTGGTCGCCTTCGGTCAGGTCGATTTCTCACACGTCTTCCATTTTGGAGTGATCGCCCACCGCTGGGCAGTTCACACCATGCAGCCGAGACGCGGCTTCTGTCGATGGAACGACGCATGAAGCGTGACGGGATTTTCCGGCAGAAGTACGTCGACTTCATGCGGGAATACGAGTCGCTCGGCCACATGTCGGTTTCGGGTATCGACTGGAAGCGTGAAGACCACTGCTTCCTGCCTCATCACGCGGTCTTGAGGACCCCGGAGGGCAAAATACGGGTAGTGTTCGATGGATCGGCATCAACATCTAACGGCAAGAACCTGAACCAGTGTTTGCATTCAGGGCCGAAGTTGAATCATGACATCGCGGATGTTATCACACGGTTCCGTCGACACAATGTTGTGTTTGTAGCTGACATCCGGATGATGTTTAGACAGACGGTTATTCACCCTGACGATAGAAGGTATCAGCTGATACTGTGGCGAGAGAGCCCAGATCAGCCCATCAGGGTGTACGAGTTGAACACCAACACGTACGGGCTACGGTCTAGTCCTTATTTGGCGATTCGCACTCTGCGGGAGTTAGCGGATCGAGAACGGTTAAATTTCCCTAGAGGAGCAGCGATCCTGGAGCAGGACCTCTACGTGGACGATATCTGTACCGGTGCAGATTCCGTGGAGGAGGCGCTCGCTCGACGGGACGAGCTAGTTGAGCTCTTACGGGGTGGAGGTTACGAGCTCCGGAAATGGATGTCGAACTCTCCAGAGTTACTGACTGGTCTTCCGGATGACTACCAGCAGGACCCCCACATCTTTGAAAATTTGGAAAATCCAAATATGTTGTCGGTATTAGGCGTCCAGTACCAGCCGGTGTCAGACATGTTCTCGTATCGGGTCGAGTTGGACTCCCCGAAGGTCTGGACGAAACGGAACGTCCTTTCAACGGTGGCTAGGAAATTTGATCCAAACGGGTGGATCACCCCGGTAACATTTCAGCTCAAGTGTTTTATGCAGCAATTGTGGTCTGCTGAGCTGAAATGGGACGACCCGATCGGCGGGTCATTGAGCTCGGAGTGGGACTCGTTCTTTTCGACCCTCCCTGGAATTAATCGGATTTCACTGCCACGGAGGTTGGTCCCCACCAAACGATACACCGCCACCCTGCATTTGTTTTGCGATGCCTCGGAGAAGGGCTACGGAGCTGCGGTGTATCTGCGTACGGTCGACTCCTCGGGGGAGGTTGATGTGCGGTTGGTCATGGCCAAGAGCAAGGTTGCGCCGTTGCGCAATCGCCTGACCATTCCCAAGTTAGAGCTTTCGGGAGCGGCTCTCCTGACTCGTCTGCTCAACCACACGATGACGGTTCTTCGTGGGTCAATAGCGTTGGAAGATACGGTCTACGCTTGGACGGACAGCCAGATCGTGTTATGCTGGCTGAAGGCTTCAGTTCACAAGCTGGATATTTTTGTGGCGAATCGGGTTTCGCAGATTTTGACTTCGGAGGTTCCCTTAATCTGGAGACATGTTCCAGGGGAAATGAACCCAGCAGACTGTGCGTCTCGTGGGTGTCATGCTCCGGAGTTGGTTGGACATCCCTTGTGGTGGGGTCCAAAATGGTTGACTCAAGCCGAATCGGATTGGCCAATGAGTCCACGCGTTACCACGGCGAACGGCGCCTTGACAGTCGGTGTCTGTACGACGCAGCCAGAGCCGGAAGAGGAGTTCAGCCTGCTGGAACGGTACAGCTCGCTCGACAAGCTGGTCAATGTGACCGCCTGGATCTGCCGATTTGCGCGGAATTGTCGGAATTCTGAGGCGCAACGAGTGCGGACACCGGTCCTGACACCACGGGAACGAAACCATGCGTTGTTCGCATTGGTACGGAACGTGCAGACGGTGCACTTTAAGTTCGAATTGGACATTCTGAGACGCGGACGCGTCGAACTGAAGGGAGCTGTGGCTCGGCTCAACCCGTTCATTGACCCTCAAGGATTGCTGAGGGTAGGAGGTCGGCTGCGGAATGCCAACCTGCCTTATGCGGCTCGCCACCCGTTGTTACTCCCTAGGAAAGGGAAGTTGGTCGAACTGTTGATACAGGATCGACACATTCGGAATGGGCATATCGGATGCCACGCCTTGATGGCGTTTCTTCAGCGCGAGTTCTGGATTCTATCGGGAAGACGCTTAGTGCGTAGCGTCGTATTTCGGTGCCTGCCTTGTTATCGGGCCAAGGCGGCTACGATGCAGCCCCAGATGGGCGATTTGCCCTCGGATAGGGTTAACGAAATCCGGCCCTTTGCGGGTGTCGGAACGGATTTCGCGGGACCATTCATGGTCAAGTCTTCACAGCTACGGAACGCCAAATTAGTGAAGGCATACCTGTGCGTCTTCGTGTGCTTGGCCACGAAGGCAGTCCACTTGGAGGTGGTCAGTGACCTCACTACGGAGGCATTTATCGCATGTCTGGATCGGTTCGTCTCACGAAGGGGCCTCCCGACATTAATCCGTTCGGACAACGGCACAAATTTTGTCGGAGCCAGGCGATATCTGCAGGAGGTCACTCAATTCCTGAATGGTAACCAGGTCGCCATCGGTACGGCTTGCTCCCGACGAGGGATTGAATGGGTTTTCAGTCCGCCGGGATGTCCTCATTGGGGAGGAATTTTTGAGGCTGCGGTTAAATCGGCTAAGTCGCACCTGACGAGGATCATCGGTGAGACCTCTCTACGCTTTGAAGAGCTTGCGACGCTGTTCTGTAAAATTGAAATGACACTGAACTCGCGTCCGTTGTGCCCGCTCAGTTCGGATCCAAATGATTTGGAAGCGTTGACGCCGGGTCACTTCCTGATAGGTTAGCCCCTTAACGCCCTGCCAGAATACCCATTCGGTGATGTTAAGTTAAGTCGGTTAACTAGGTGGCAGATGTTGCAGCAGATGGCTCAAGATTTTTGGAAACGGTGGTCCCTTGAGTACTTGCACATCTTGCAGCAGCGCCTTAAGTGGACTGACCGGACGAGCCCCCCTCAAGTCGGTGATTTGGTGCTGATTAAGGATGCGAACCTGCCATCATTGAGATGGAGACGAGGACGGATCGTCAATTTGTACACGGGTCGGGATGGCACGCCTCGATCAGCAGAAGTCAGGGTGGGGGACTCGGTCCTCAAGAGAGCGGTCGCAACACTTTCTCGCCTTCCTATTGATTAGGGACAGGTTCAGGCCTGTCCGGGCGGGTGACTGTTTAATATTTGTGCTTTGGAACGCACCTCCTCTTGTTGCGCGACTCGGAACGGAATCAGAACCGCAGCTGTCACTCGTATCGGAAACGAGATGTAAAATTGGAGGTTAATCTTTCTCTTGGTCTGTCTCATCGGGAGAAGAACATGGCTACCAAGGCATCGGGCCATTGATGGTATTTATCTACCTCATAGCGTCGGGCTATTGATCGTAATTAGATTCGCGTCAGCGGTCAAGTGAATTGTGTTGTGAAGCACATAGTCGTATCGGCGGCGACTCCACGTGCCGCCAGCAGCGCGCCGGCGACGGCGTCGGACAGCGACGGCAAGGGTTCGATCCCATCCCCCATTCCAAAACTGTCTCCTCTCCCGCATTCCCCTGTCTCGAATCGAGCCTTCAATCTATCCTGTCTGCGGTGACAAGGTAATAACAAATTCATCAATTCTTTCTCTCACGTGCGGCCAAAGGCACATCCCCCTCAGGATTCTCACGCCGTTCGGTAGGCGTGGGAAATTAATCAAGGACCTTGTGTTGAAGCTGCAAAACGTAAAATGGTGAAAAGATGTAATATTCGTGGCTGAGTTAGTAAATTAAGTGCAATATATAAATAACAAGGACAATACAAGTAACAATAATTGTTGATCTTTACTTGACGCTTTCTATAGAATATTTAGTTGGCGTTGTAATAAAGACGAATTAGTGTATTAGAGGCTATCTCAATTTCCCGTTGCTTAGTTATGAAGTTAGATCACGTGGCTAATAAAAAATCTGTGGCTTGACTTATAATTTCCTATAAATAAACAATAACTTAAAATATAAATAATCACCCAGAGTATCTCACTTGTGAGTGTGCGACAAACTCAATGTATCATCTCCGCTCTCATGTGAAATCAAATACAAATAGAATCAAAAAAATAAAATAATAATAATAATGTGAGTGCCTACAAAAAAAATTAGTAAAAAGTGCAACGTACGAACAGTGAAAATAAAATACTACAATGTCAATGTTGTATAAATTTAAGCGTATACAGGTAAAATTAAATGTCACAAAAACCAACAAGTGTTTATTCATGTATTATTGTCAATCTTGGAGAACAACAGACACATTCCCGACGCAATAAATGAAATCTTAGGTCTGAAATTGATCATTTCCTTGTTGATGACTTTCGAACCACTGTACTGATTTTAATAGAACATGGCTAAGAACCAAGTCTATTATAATCTGTTCACCCATTTGAGCGCTAGACTGCCTCAGTCAGATACACACACACACACACACACACAAACACAGACATCGCTATAAGCTTATGATATCCCTATTATTTATAATTAATCTAACTCCGTGAAACCGTCTATTTCAAAGTACGAATATGCAATAAACAGTTAGCAAAACTTAAGCAATTTGTCAAAACGCGTCTCTGCGACAGGCAGGATTACTTTGTTCAACTTTCGGAAGGCCGTTTAGGCTAACCTCTAACTAAATGGTCGCGTATTCCTTAATGTGGACTAGTTTCAAACTTTTTGTGGCAACGTTTGTGTTTTTCAGAGGTCGTACTATCATTGTACAGTCTATTATTTTAAATTTACCGCCCGACACTCCTCGTTTTTTTTAAATTGTTGATCAATTAACTGTTTTTAGATTTTCCCTTAATATATCCTTATACTCTTCATGATAAATTAACACCGGAAAAACTATATTCCCGCAACTGTATGATTTTATGGATAACCTAATAAATGCCTTTACGATCACCTAATCAATCCAGTTTGTTCCCCATCATCATCATCAGCCTGTCAGGGAACCCACTGCTGAGTATAGGCCTCCTGATATACACGCGACTCGACCCGGACCGGTGAATCCCGTGTCAACTGCTTTCCTGCTATCCTCACTATGCCATCGGACCATCTGGTAGGTGGTCTGCCGAATGATCTTTGGCCTCCTCTTGGCTACCACTCGTTTACCGATTTGGTCAATCTGCCGTCTTCTCGCCTTGCCAAGTGTCCTGCCCACTTCCACCTGAGCCATGTCAGATAGCGTAATACCTAACATGGCACCTATATGGCTCTCTGTGCTACTGAAACTTTGTGCACAGTCTCCTTTGTGAGCGTTCACGTTTCAGCACCATAAGTAAGAGTGAGCAGCACACTTGGTTAAATACCCTGGTCTTCAAGCATTATGGGATATTCCTAAAATAGTATAAACATTAAATATATTTATAAGTATAAAACAAAAGTTTGAGAATCCGCTGCTTCTCCCATAACAACACTATGAAAGTAAATATATCAAATCCGTGTTCTTTCTCACATTCCCAACAGAGTAAGCCGCAGAACTTAATTTAACAGATAATTTATATATGTGGACCCTACTGCAATTTTCACTAATTTTAACGTGTTGCTGTCAAGTTATCTAACACTAAACTGGTCTCAATTTGCCTGACATTTGGAAGTGATAATTTGATACACTTGGTTCGGGCAGTGTTTAACAATACTTTATTAACTATGAAACAATGCAAGATTAAAGACCATCATCATGAACATCCTCAACATCTTCTGTTTTTCTTTAATTTTTGAAGACAAGTGAAGTATCATCAACAAACAACACTATGCAGGTCAATTTCTCTACTATGTAAGGTAGATCGTTAATATTTACCAGAAATAAGGAAGAACCTAAAATGAAACCTTGTGGGACACCGATTTTTATACCCAATCAATCAGATTTAATGGCATTGACGTCTGATTTTTTAACGCAATTACATCGGCATGATCTTAGTAGAAAATAATTACGGAACTAGAAATAAAGCGTTGTATTTCTAGTTCTGTAATTATTTTATTTGATTAGTAGCGTATCTGTGTGCTCAGTACTGTTTGTACCTTGACCTTTGACATGTTTATCCGCAGTCCCACCTCGAGGTTTGCCACGCTGAGGTCTTGCAGCATGGACTGTAGCTCTCCTGCAGAACGAGAAAATAACACGATATCGTCGGCAAAACGAAGCTTGGTCTACCTTGCTTCGCCAACTTTGAAGCCTTTCTGGGATTACTTTTCTGAATACTTCTTTTAAGGTGCTCGTGAATAGTTTTGGGGAAAGTGGGTCCCTTGCTTCACCCATTTTTGAATCCAACCGGAAGGAAGGTCCAGAGGTCTGTAATTTTATGGCGGCTATACTATTATCGTATATTCATTTAATAAGATTTGAATAAAAGTCGTGTATCTCTTAGGTGTGTAATACTTTGAAAATTGATTAATGTGTTAAGCTGTCAAATGCCTTATTATAATCGACAAATGCCAGATAGAGAGGAAGGTAATATTGTTGGTTTTTTTCTGTTTATGGTCGGTGGTGGCTATGCCAGGTCTAAACCCAGCCTGTTCTGGTGATTGTACTTGATCGAGCAGTTCAGATATACAGCGTTCAATCACTTTTATGAATTTCTTGTAGAGATGTGACAGTAGATTGATTGGCCTGTAATTGGGGTTGCTAAATTTCTGGACAGGAACGAAAATCTCAAAACAATTAAAGTATAATATAAGTATTAATCTATATAAGTATGTGTATCGTTGTCTAGTACCCAAGATACAGGGAATCCTAGTTTGGGGCTAGATCAATGTGTGTAAATGGTGTCCAAGGTATTATTATTATTACTAATTTCGAGAATCATGTTTTTTGTACAGTTTCTATTTATCAGATTATTATATAAGTATTTTAAAATATTTTAATAAAACACAATGACATTCATTTGACTCATGTAATTAAGATACTGATGCTGAGATCCTGGAGTCCAACTGTGATGATTTTCCAGCCTCAGCATGTGGGAATTTATAGAAGATTCTTATTCATCGGCTGCAAATTTTATATGTATTGCCGTGACAAACGATTGAAGTTTTCTTGATAATGTATAACACGTTGGATATTCAATCTACAATAAGCTCATATGATGCCATTTTCCCGTTATGGGTTTTTGAATTATAATACCATGGCATAAGGTTCAAAATCGCGATGCCTCAAAACATACTGGGGGTTTGAGAAATAAGCATATTGTAGAAATTAACTTGTTTAATGTGGTAATAGGTATGCATTTAGTTTATTATTGTATATATCTTTTCTTAATAATACCAACCATTTTTATTTTAAGGTGGCTGCAACCATTCCATACTGTTTTTATTTTGGCTTGAGAAGCGGACCAGTGATCACATATATTACGATATACCTGTGGTTATAATGGCCTGATAAAGAAAGATACTGTTTGATGAAAAATATCGAATCCATTTAAGAACAAGAGAAAATTGGGTAATATAAATAGATCAACCGACGATCACTTGCTTCACGGATGGTTAAAGAAGAGAGAGCACTAAACTAGCAGTGAGCTTGTTAATGTATCTTGAATAGGTTACTATTCAAGATACATTAACACCGTTAGGACAAGGCAAATCAATTGCCTTGGGGCCATACGCCAGCTTGTTCCAAGCGGAAATCATCGCTATAATGGAATATGCTGCTGCCCTAAAGGAAACATCAGATACTGAAAATAAGACTGTAGTCATATATTCAGATAGTCAAGCAACCTTCACAACAACCTGCACTTTCAGAAAAAAAGAGCTCCGTGGTCTAATGGGTTTCACGCTGGCTTCTTACACAGGAGTTGCAGGTTCGATTCCTGACCATGCACCAATAAGATAATCAATTAATCTTAAGTACATTATACGGACGTTCTAATGGTGATGGAAAACATCGTGAGGAAACCTTCATTACTTGATAGCTGCGGCGATGTGCTAGCCCCCTGTCAGGCAAAATGGAGTATTGAATAACTGGCTCAAAGTGGGCACAATTGTGCCTCTGCTACCCCGTATGGGTAAAGGGGTAACGCTATGTTATGTTATAAACCCAGTCTGCCTATATCAGCAACAACAAGGAGATTTGGGGAGGGAAGTCGGCTGAATCAATAGTAACTGGTGCTCAAACTCTGGGATTTAGGGTTGTTAACTTTCTGGACAGGAACGGAAATCTCAAAACCATTTCGAGAAACATGTTTTCTGTACAGTCTATATTTATCAGATTATTACATAAGTATATATATCTTAAGATATTTTAATAAAACACAAATTACATTCATTGGCATTCACATTCATGACATTCAAAGCGAACCGCTCAAGACTAAGAAAATATGAATGCATGATCTTAGGCGACATGCTCGAAAACGCCAAAAACCACCCCAGACGTAGGAAAATACACGATATCCGCCTTCAGGGGAAAACAATAACCAAACGAATAAAAAATCATAGAATGTGCTACTATACACATATCTTAAGAAGCCCAAAAAACACATACTCCATCCCGCTCTGAACTACGAAACTAGTAAGAAGAAAGTCGGCCGACCCATATATACCTGGAAAGATTCCCTCAGACACGATATTAAATACTACGGAAAGAATCCTAACTACTGGGTCAAATTAGCACACAACAGGGATGAAGTTAGGGCCGCTTCAAATCGAATATACTAGGTTCCGGAAACAGACAGCGAAACTGAAAGCACATCGGACAACCCAGCAGAACAGAACCCAGAAAATCAACCAACAACACATGTAACAGAAAATAATGAAACATGAAGAAACATTTTTTCTGCTCTCCCATCACATATCCTCCCCTGTCCAAACTTCCTATATTAGCTAAAGGTTGCATTAATCGGTCGATTCTATTCACAATCCTATCCCCTATCACGTGAGCAGGTCTCTCCCCCCCCTCAAAAAACGTGCCCTCTGGTATGCCGGCCATTTGACCGGAATAGGTATAATCCTGGCTGGAGTGGTACAATTCATTCATTCATTCATTCAAAACACAAATGAAATTCATTGGATCTCTATGACTTCCATCATAAGATGTATGATAAAATGCCTTTACATACCCACCTTATCTAGGAATAAAAATGTGAAACGTCAATCTATTCTCTGTTAAATCTATAATCTATGAGTAACCTATCATATGTATGATTTTAGGTTATATTCAGCGATTTGTTTTGATATTTTATCGTTTTGTTTTTATTCGCTACGACATAAATGGCAAATTTAAAAAAGCAGGCTCGTGAAATTTACCTCAAGTTACCAAGATTGTTATTGTTACCAAGATCATGTTGAAGTTCATCTCGAATTCCAGCAACCACAACAGTGCTCAAGTCAGAGGAGCCAAATCCCTCATGTAAATAAGATACTGATGCTGAGATCCTGTAGCCAAATTGTGCTGATTGCCCAGCTTTTGCATGTGGGAATTTTTATAAGATTCTTATTAATCGGCTGCAAATTGCATATGTATGTGACAGTGACAAACGATTGAAGTTTTCTTGATAATGTATAACATGTTTGATATTCAATCTACAAGATGCACTCCCCTCAACGACCCAAGGCATCATATGATGCCATTGTCCCGTTATAGGTTTTGAATTATAATACCATGGCATAATATTCAAAATCGCGATGCCTCAAAAAAAAAACTGGGGGTTTGAGAATTAAGCATATTGTAGAACTTAACTTGTTTGTTGTGGTAATAGGTATGCAATTTGATTTATTATTGTCTTTTCTTACAAAATAAATTATACCAATTATTTTTATTTTATGGTGGCTGCAACCATTCTCTACTGTTTTTATTTTGGCTTGAGGAGCGGACCTGATCACATATATCACGATATACCTGTGGTTATAATGACCTGATAAAGAAAGATACTATTTGATGAAAAAAATCGAAAAGGCGTGACCCTATGTTATGTTATAAAACTAGTCTGCCTATAACAGCAACTCAAGAACAAGGAAATTTGGGGAGGGAAGTCAGCTGAATTAATAGTAACTGGTGCCCAAACACTGGGATTTGGGTGAAATAGTCACACTAGAGGACCAATCACCCGCCCATGTTCAGCGGGTGACCCACCTCATCATCTATCTATCTACCCGTGGTAATGCCGGTGCTGAGTCGGCTATGGTCAGCGGCACAAATAAAATTTTGTGTATTATCTAGTAAATGTTTTGTATAAATAAAACCATACCAACCAAACCATTTTAAGATATTTTTTTTTGTGTATTTGTGTTATATCATCCTGCATATTTATTAGCCCACAAGCAATAATTACAATTTGATCCAAGTAGCCCAAATAAAACAGCGAATAATGCTTGAAATATTCTGCGTTCACTTGACGACACCATTTTTCTCGCAAACGTTCTAGAATTGGTACGAATAACAAATCCGGGTTATCACTGCTGTTTGAACATGACGGGGTTAAACAATCTTTGCTTCCCATTATGAAAAACAATTAGATTTTTTAAATCATATCACAATAAAAATCAATAATTTCATTTTAGTAAGGTTAAGACTGACGTGAGTAAGGTGATGTTTGTTTAAAAGTTGACTTCACTCATATACTTGGCGCTCTGTGGTTGACATGACTGCCACTTTTTTTTTGTGGTAGGCAATTTTTTTATCCCATTACGTCTCTAGTTGCGTCACCGTTTAATTTGGGCGGGTGCAACTTTAGCTTTGTTTTTTAAATAGATACAATGAATAAAAAACAAAAATATTTAAATCAGTTTCTTACTTACTTAATTAATGGTCTATCTTTCAAAATAAATTATTAAAAAATATAAAATAAGAAAAATGCATGGCCAATTGCAGATATCTGACTTTTGACCCTTTTATGTAGAAGCACGATCTCGGAATGTCACATATTTTTAGGAATTCTTCCAGTATGTATAATGCAATTACATATTTGTAAGGTGTGGATATAGTACAGATTGTCCTAGTTTTAACACTTCTGTGGAGATGCCATCACATCTCGGGCTCTTTTTAAATTAAATTGAACGTAGTGCACAGTGAACTTCACAACCTGTAATGGGTGGTGTGTCGTGTGGGAGAGAATGATCTTGTACAGTTTGTGAATCCGGTATATTAGCTGTGTCTGAGTAGAGCTATTGGTAAAAATCAGTGCATCTTTCCATAATTTTACCCCTATTCCCATGTTTTTTCCCATTTTCGTCCTTAAGACATGACATCAATGATTTTCTGTTATTTATTTCTTTCTTTGCCAGTTTAAGTGAGCTGTTCCTGAACAATGCGGTTTCCACTAGTTGTATGTTATATCGCCTTTTGTCCTTTCTGATTGTTTTCTGAATTTGTCTATCTTATCCTCTGTATTCTATGCATTTGTTATTATCTTTGTATGTTTGACTTTCTTCTATAAGCTTCGGATGATAATTTTTGTAACTTTGTTTTAGTTCGCCTTATTTTGTTGCTCGCCTTTTTATACAATTTTGAATATGGAAATATCTTATCTCCACATTATCTAAATCTATCTGTTCAAGCAAGTTAAAAATATTTTTGAGTTCTATTTTGAAGTTATCAATGTTAGCTATCAATGAGTTTTTATCTAATTGTTTAATTTTACTTCTATAAATTTTTTGGCATTGAATTTTTAAATTAAACGATAATTCTGTTCGTAACGGTCGGTGATTGGAATAAAATTTAATATTGTTAATAATACCTACATCGCGAACAATTTATTGATCAGAAGTTAAGGCGTAATCAATTTCATTCCTTACTAATCCGTTTGGTGAGATCCAAGTCCACCTTTTTTGGGGCTTTTTGTAGAAGAAGGTGTTGCCAATCGAGAGATTCTTTCCAAATGTAAAGTGGAAGAGACGAATTCCCCGTCTTCGTCTGAATGAGATAATGTCGGAGCATGTGCCTGAATTACGATTAATGTATTTTCTTTTGCAATTTGAATTTTAAGAACAGCAATTTTATTAGAGTAATCTATAAATTCAATTATATTATTTGCGCAACGCTACTATAAACCCTACCCTAAACTGTCTCCCTGATAAACGCGAATAAAAGAAGACATTTTTCCCCCTTTCTAAAATATCATCTCCCTCTCTCCTTACCTCTGCCAATCCTATTATACCCCAAGAAATTTTATCTAACGCGTTTTCAAATTTGATCATCTTTTCTTCGGTACTGAGATTGCGTACTTTGTATTATTACATATATGTAATAATATTAAACTTATTGGAGTCCTTATTCATAGCCATTGCCGTTTGACGATTAGAGGTATCTACCCGGGGATTCTTCGCACACCCTGCTCCAGAGCTTGCCGGCTGACCGTCACTGCGCGGGCTGCTGGAGCCGCCGGGGACTAGGGCCAGGGGCTTTGGTTGTGAATTGTCATATTTCTTAATATTAATAGGGAAGACGTTAAGACATTAACCCACCACGCTCGCCTAGTGCGGGTTGTCAGGTGAGTAGTGGCCTACTTACTCGGCCTATCGGCGTCACCGTTGGTGTATAAGACACTCCTTCGCCCCGCCGCCCTACGTTGACATCACACCTTGACGCCAACAGTTGCAGTTGCCGCAGATTGCGCCTAACGTTAACCACGTCCCGGGTTTGATATAGGAGTTATTACTACTACTCTCGTCCATTCTTCCTTCACCTTCATATATGGTTCTTTAATCTTAGTAAAACAATATTTAGTCTATCAGTATTCTTTATTCTTTCTCAAAAAATAAGTCGGTGTCTATTTTGGATGTGTTTTATGTCTCATTTAGTGTGCGTTGTGTATCATCTGTACTTTATCTCATCTATAAGCTGTCCCTTATTCTATATTATATTTCCTTTACTTTAACTTCGATCTTGAATTGTGTAAACAAAAGTAAATACAAAAAACTGGTCTTGTGTTATATCCTAGTGCGAAATGTTTAAGATGTCAGGTTTTGTGTTATGTTGTTAGTTCATTTTTTATGTTATATCACCTGTCATTGTTTTTTCTCCAAATAAACAAAATAAAATAAAATATGTTGTATCATTATTCATCATCATCACCATCATATCAAAAATTTATTAAATTAACAGACAAGAACGGATCTACAGTGACGCACAGAGAAGGCATAGAGGCCATAGTTGAGGAGTTCTACACGGAACTGTACAGATCTAGTGCAACGGAGCCGGTCACCACAGACGGTGACCCCAGAGCCAGCCCAACCGAATGCCGAAGTGAGCAATGAGCAAATCCTGCCTCCCATTCTACACTCTTAAATAGAATGCACCATGAGGCAAATGAAAAAGGATAAATCTCCCGGCAAAGACGGTGTAACGGTTGAGCTTCTGATAGCCGGTGGTGACCATGTACTTGAGGTCCTTGTAGAACTCTTCAATAAGGTACTTCATGGCGAAGTTTCACCCGAACCCTGGAAGAACGCGGTAGTGACCATATTGCACAGGAAAGGGGATATAACCAAACTGGGAAACTATCGTCCGATAAGCCTCCTCCCGCAGATCTACAAGATCTTTACCAAAGTGCTGTGCAATAGGATCACCCGCTAACTCAACGAATGCCAATCCATCGAACAGGCAGGTTTCCGGAGCGGATACTCCACTATCGATCACATCCACACTGTGAAGAAGGAGAAATCACAGGAATTGAATCGACCCCTGTGTTTCGTCTTCATCGATTATGAGAAGGCTTTCGACAGTGTCGAACACTGGGCGGTCTTTCATGCATTCCATCGTTGCCAGATCGACGCCTGATACGGGGATGTCCTCCGGAAGCTTTACATGTCGGCAACGATGCAAGTGCGGATTCACAAGCTGACGAACCGCATTAGCATCGAACGAGGGGTGCGCCAGGGATACACCATATCACCTAAGCTCTTTACAGCTGTCTTAGAAGACATAGTAAAGACGCTTACATGGGACCAGCAAGGCATAAACATCAATGGTGCATTCCTGACGCACCTCCGCTTCGCCGACGATATAATCCTGTTCGCCGACAACCCTGGCGACCTCCAAAGCATGCTTCAAGATCTTTATAGTGCTTTTCTTAAAGTTGGCCTGAAGATGAATATGTCCAAGACTAAGGTTATGACAAACATCTTTGACGGCTCATTGTCCAACATCACTGTCGGAAATGAGACGCTAGAGGTGGTTGATCATTGTGTCTATCTTGGACACATTCTATCTTTTGGTAGAGAGCACCAGGCGAAAGAGGTCTCCAGGAGAGTCCAACTTGGATGGGCGGCATTTAATGGATTCAGGGATTATTCAGGGATCGAAAGATGCCGCAATGCCTGAAAACCAAACTATTCGACCAATGTGTCCTGCCTACCATGACGTACGGTGCCGAAACATGGACGCTCACAAAGGAAACGGTGAAACGAATGAGAGTAGCCCAAAGAGCGTTCCATGCTAGACATCACACTCCTAGATCGAGTCCGAAACGTCGAGATACGTCGACGGACGACAGTCCAAGATGTCGTAAAACGTATCACTAGACTTAAGTTTAAGTGGGCAGGGCACTTGGCGAGGCGAGGTGTTGGCAGGTGGAGTAGATCCCTGACCGAGTGGTGGCCAAAGGAAGGAAGAAGGAGCGTGGGTCGGCCGGCAGCCAAATGGGTCGACGATATTACTAACATCGCGGGATACCTGGATTCGCCTGGCACAGGACCGGAGAGGTTGGCACAAATTGGAGGAGGCTTATACCCAGCAGTGGGCGGAAAAAAGCTGCCAATGATGATGTTGTATCAATTGACAATTTCATAATTATTTACGTTAAGGCATCCTATTTTCCTTTAATAAGTATTATGATTACATACTATGTTGCATAATAATAATAATTGCATTAGCAAATAACATCGGTGTCAGACCACCTTTCCTACTTTAACCTGGTTTGCTGGAAGAGATATCTTATTAGAGATAAGCTCAACTTTGTACACTATTTTTATATAACTCTTTTTTTATATAATTTGTGTGAAATAAAGAAATTATGAATTATTAAGAAATAATTTTATATGTACAAGTTCTTTGCCAGGTATCCCCTGTATGTTTTGCTGGGTTATATTTTACACAACACGATACGACACGACACAACATAACGTAACATATAAATACAAACAAACATTGACATAAAGGCACATACATTGCTTCTGACCCCACACTAGGATACCCTGTGTCGTCGGAACCAGAAACAGCGACGTCACACACATAGGAACATACAAGACCTGGTTTTTTTTTCCACCCCCAGCCGAGGATCGAACCCGGGACCTCTCGCATGGTAGGCACAGCCACAACCGCTGCGCCACAGAAGTCGTCGACATAATATTTATTTTGAGCCTGCCGACAAAGGCGTCAGACTTTGCAAAAAACTTTTATAACGTAACCATTTGTACCTTCTTTTGCCAAGTCAATATCAATATTAGTGTTACTACTAAATCCTACACAAGGAACTTCTGTCATACTAGTTAAGACTTTAATCTAATACGTTGCAAATTTTCTTTTACATTGGTTAGCAAAAAGACTCTTTTTTCTGCCTAATATCGTAAATAATTATATTTATGTCTATAAACATTAGTGTTGTATTACCTGATTAGGGCTCAAAAGTTGATTCAGCCTATTTATGTAGTTTTTGCGTCCTTTTGAATATGATCCTATATAAGGAAATGCACAAAATGCACATGCACAGTACACTTCTCACCTAACTTGAATCACAAAACAATTATAAATTGGTCACCACATGAGGGATTTTTATTCTGAAATGTCAACCTAACAAATAGCTTCATTTCTATCAATTCGAGGACAGATAAATCATTTTGATGATCGCTATATGTATCAGCTTAGGGTTGACGTGGATGGCGAGGAATAACGGACGACAGATATTGAAATTAACTTGAAGTTTTAATGGATACTGTGATATAAATGAAATGAATAGTGTTAACTGCCAGCGTCGTGGATCCAGAGTGGTGCGTGCGCCGGCGCGCCTCCGTTTTGTAGCCGTCGCCCCCGCGCCCCGCATCCTTGCGTTAACAATCTGCCGCCCTTGGGACCGTGGATGGTTCCAATGAAGGAAGAGGGCATAGCCTGTTGAAGGCCCGCCGTATCGTCCCCGCAGTGGTGAGGACGTCTGCAACGCGAGTGATTCCGTCTGAGCCTGGGTAGACTGTGGTCACCCGCCCGAGCAGCCATCTGTTGGCAGGTAGCCTGTCGTCTTTGACAAGCACCATCTCGCCTGGTCGTGGTTGTCCGCCATCAGTGCGCCATTTGCTCCGCTTCTGCATTTCTGAAATATATTCTTTGTAAAAGCGGTTCCAGAAGTGTGACCGCAAGCGCTGAACCCATTCGTATCGTTTCAGGCTAGTAATCGGACAGTCTTCGTTGACCTGGGTGGTAGGCAACATCGTTAGTGGTCGGCCAATCAAAAAATGCGCAGGTGTAAGCGAAATTAGGTCGGATGGATCAGAAGAGAGGGGTGTGAGAGGCCTTGAGTTCAGTATTGCCTCTATCTGTGTCAAAACTGTATACATCTCTTCATAATCTAAACTAGCCATTGATAATACGCGTCGCAAATGATGCTTCACTGACCTGACTGCACCTTCGGCCAATCCGTTAAAGTGTGGACTGTACGCTGGAGAAAATTTAAAATCGATTCCACTCTCAGCAGAGTATGCTACTATATTGTCACAATTATTTTTTAGGAATTTTGATAATTCATTATAGGCACCGACAAAATTGGTACCGTTATCAGAGTGTATTGAGGCTGGCCTACCTCTGCGGGCTATAAATCTATCTAAAGCTGCTAGGAAACCTTGTGTAGTCATTTCGGTGACGAGTTCTATATGTATTGCACGTACTGCCATGCAAACAAATATACATAAATATGTCTTTTTCATCCTACAGCCTCTACCCTTTCTGTCCGCTATCAGGATTGGACCTGCATAGTCCACCGCAGTGTTGGAGAATGGATGGTCTGCATGCAATCGCTGTTCAGGAAGATTACCCATTTTTGGTTTATATATTTTACCCGAAAATCTGCAACACGTTAGACAGTTACGGGTTACTTGACGAGCAAGATTACGACCATTCATTATCCAATATTTGTGACGAAGAGTGGCTAATAACAATTGTGGTCCCGCATGCAATAGGATTTTATGATATTGTTCTACAATCAGTTTTGTGACGTAATGTGATGCGTGTAATAAAATTGGATGCTTAGTGTTAAAATCATAATTAGAATTTGATAGCCGGCCTCCTACTCTCATGACACCCGTGTTATCAACAAAGGGGTTCAAACTTAAAAGTTTATCTTTAGGTGGCAACGAACGCTTATTTGATAGGTATGTATATTGCTTACAAAACATGTCCCTTTGTATGAATCTACAAAGTGTTTTTATAGCCGAATCGAGTTCCAGTGTTGTCAATGGACCAATAATTTTATTGTTAGAATTTCGACAATTATTTATAAATCTACTTATATAAGCAGTCACGCGTTGTAATTTCGAAAAATTTGAAAATTTATCTATATAATTATTATGTTCTGGTAACTCATTAGCTGAAAGAAGGCACTGAAACTTAACTTCAGGCAACTCTCTCAAATTCATGTGTTGAGGTTGTGTAGGCATTTGTACAGTAGGGTGGTGGAGGTAATGAGGCCCTCCCCACCACAAAATTGAATTTTTTAATTGGTTCGCATTCAGTCCCCGAGAGCCGATGTCAGCCGGGTTGAGTTCCGTAGGTATATAATTCCACATAATAGGATCAGAGTTCTTTATAATTACATTTATTCGATTATAAACAAATTGTTTCAGATTTTGTTTACTACATGTTTTTATCCAACCTAGCACAATAGTGGAATCACACCAAAAGAATTGTGAATTAATTTCAACACGAAGTGAATTCATAACTTTGCTCGCCAACTGTGTGGCCAGTAAAGCGCCACAAAGCTCTAGACGAGGAATGGTTAACCTTTGTTTCAGTGGCGCCACTCTGCTTTTTGCTAATAATAAGTGGACTGTAACTTGTCCATTGTTGGACACTGAGCGTAGGTAAATACAAGCAGAATATGCTTTTATAGAGGCGTCACTGAAAGCATGTAACTCTAGTTTTATGCAGAAATCACACAGAACTCGTCGTGGGATTTGAATTGAACTCAAATCAGGTAAGTACATTATAAATTTGTTCCACTGTGATTCTATATCGTCTGGTAACTTATCGTCCCAAGAAACATTTTGATGCCATAATGATTGTAAAATTAGTTTAGCTTGCAACAGACATGGATTAATTAATCCCAGTGGATCAAATATTTGAGCTATTGTGGATAGAATGTTTCTTTTATTTGTGCGATGAATCTGGGTATGTAGGTATGGAGATGAGAATAGCAATGTGTCACCTTTGCATGACCATAGTAATCCCAATGTTTTTGAATAATCATCCTTAGTTAATTTTAGATATTCCTCATTGCTATTTTCATCTATGATTTTATTTAGTGTTGATGGGGAATTTGATCGCCATTTTCGTAAATGAAATTGAGCTCCTTGTAGTTGCTTAATGACTCCTTTACATGTAGATATTAATGTGTTTTCATTGTCATTCCCAGTGATTAAGTCATCGACATAGAAATCATGTAAAATGGTGTCCCTGATAATGTTATCAGTACATTCCTTACCTAACTGGACTAAACACCGAGTTGCAAGATATGGTGCTGACGCTGTCCCGTACGTTACTGTGTTTAATTTATATTTCTTTAATGTATGATTGGGATCCGAACGCCAAAATATTTGTTGTAAATGACGTTGCGATTCATTTACAAGAATTTGTCTGTACATTTTTTCTATGTCTGATGTAACTACAAATTTATGTTGTCTGAATCTAAGAAAAATGCTTATTAAATCATCTTGTACAGTGTTACCGATATGCTGAATATCGTTAAACGATTTTCCAGTGCTTGTTACAGCCGAAGCATCGAATACCGTCCTCAACCTTGTGGTCACACTATCCTCACGTAAAATGCCATGGTGTAGCAAAAAGTAAGACATGTGCTCCTGCGAATTAGTGTTTTCTGTCATGTGACCTAATGCTAGGTACTCATTCATGAAGTCAACGTAACTTTCTTTGAAAGCTGGATTGCGTTTGAACTTACGTTCTAGTGAATAAAATCTAGTAAGTGCTTTTTGAGTTGAATCGCCTAGGCATTGTGGTGATTCCTTTAATGGTATAGTTACATTAAATCGTCCGTCTGTGTGACGGGTGGTTGTTTGGTTGAATGTGATTTCACATTCATTATCAATCACTGGATTAGTTTGCTGACCAGTGGACATTGATTCAAATTCAAAAAAATGATGTATTTGCTTATTAAGGTCAATATCATTCAAAAAATGACACTGAATTTGGTTGTGTGCGTTTGTATGAGTTGAATTAGTCACATGGATGGACCCAGAGACTAACCACCCTAGTGTTGTCTCAACCAGGGTTGGTTTATTTTTACCTATGGCAATGTAATTATGGAATAATACTTCCCAGAAAAGATCGGCCCCTAGTAACATTTGCACTTCCGACGGTAAGTAGAATGTAGGATCAGCAAGTTGAATGTGTGATGGAATGTTGAAAGTGTCACAGTTGATTCTTGTTGTGGGAATTACCTGCGTCATCTGTGGGACTATGAAACAGTTAAAATCTGTTTCATAGCTACTAATACGTGAGGATATTGTGACGTCACATCTTTTAGTGATACTTGACGTCTGATTGTTTAACCCTTGAATGGATATAGAAGTTGAATAACTAGGTATTTTTAGCTTCTTCTGCAACCTTTCTGTAATGAAACTAGAAGTGCTTCCGTTGTCTAGTAATACGCGTACCTTATGACACTGACCTTCGTGGTCTAATATGTTAATTATTGCAGTAGACAATATGACTTGGCTTCGGTGCGTAGTCGATAATGTGATATTTGATTGTGATTGTTGTATAGATTCTTTCTGTTGTTGTGTTTGTGCAGCGGGTAATACTACACATTTGTCTGAAGTGCCCGCTACAGATTGTGTTGATTGTTTGCTAATATGTAACATGCTGTTGTGTGACCTTGAACAAATCCTACATGACCCTGATTTACATTTGGTTTTGTCATGTCCCGAGCGTAAGCAATTTTTACATAAGTTTAAACGCTTAAAGGTTTCAATGCGTGTTTCAATGGTCATTGATTTGAATTTGAGACATTGGTAAATTGAATGATTACCCTTACATACGGGGCACTTGAAGTGTATGTGTTTGTTTTGAGTGTTTTCATTAGCTACAAATGTTTTTGAACGTACCTGTGTGGTGTCACTGTGCCTGCGCGTCTGCGTATCACGACATTTGTGTCTTGTCTCTTCCATGGTTTCTAGCAAATTGGCTCGATGTTGTAAGAATTTAGTGAAAATTTTCAAACTGGGAATCTCTTCTAAGGAATTTCTGTGTGTTTCCCATGCACGCAATGTTACAGGATCCAATTTGCCAGACATCATGTATATAATTAGAATGTCCCAATGCTCAGTCGGCAGCTTTAGTGTGGATAAAGCCCTTAAATTTTTATTGATTACGTCATTCAAATAATGTAGTGACCTGGAGGATTCCTTTATCATTGGCTCCGTATCAAATAAAGCTTGTATATGATTATCAACTAAAAGCCGATTATTATTGTAGCGATCACAGAGCAAATCCCAAGCCACGTCATAATTGTCTTCTGTGAAATCCAAGGCTTGTATTATTACTGAAGCACTGCCTTTCAATGAAGCGCGTAAGTAATGAAATTTGTGTATTTTTTGTATGGTATTGTTTGTGTGTATGAGTGAACTATATGTGTCATGATATTCAAGCCACTCCTGATAGCATCCAGAGAAGGTAGGTAAGTGAATTGTTGGCAGTTTAATGTTTGGCCCACCTGAAGGCATAACACAGTTAGAACCTGCCACCGAAGCGAAGTCGCAGTCAGTCGCCGCAGAGGTGTGCCTGCTCAGTAGCTCCTGCGCGGCCGCGACCGCCCCAAAATAAATGGTATCGAAAGCCTCGCGTTCCTTGTACTCGTCATCTGGAATTTCGATTAAATTTTCGATTTCAGATTGGTTTGTATCAAAATCATTGTACATTTCTTGTATTTTAATGAATCTAGCACTTAACTCATGAAATTGAAGTTGACTTAACTTTCCGCTGTCAGGTAAAAGGCTTAAAAATGAGTTAAACATGGTAAGCTTTGATTTATGAGTGGATCTCGTCTTTTTTAATGATTTTAGGTCCATTATGAGTTAATATGAAAGGCGAATATGTATATAGATATATATGTTCTTACCAACTTACAAGCATTCAATGCTGAAAATGAAATCGAGATAAAATTCACCAGAAGGAAGCCAAAATGTTTTAAGAGAAATACACTTAACTTAGTGCGCAAGTGCAGTCAGGCAGAAAAAAGTGTTGCGAAGCTAAGCAGAATAGCAGAAACCCGTTCTGCAAGGTAGGCGTGTCCGCCCGCGCACCAATTGCTGAAACGTATTACAAAAATATGTATCAGTCGTGAGAAATAACACTTGTTGTTGCGATTCTATAATACAGTATTACCACAAACAGAAACAAACTGTTAAAGGTAACCTCTAAATATGTAACACTTATGTGGGTAACTATGTGGTAAGTTTGTCTACTGTATACCTATGTAGATACAAAGAGATAAATCAAATATGATGAAAGTAGGTAAGAAGTAAAATGTTCACGGTTTATAACTCATTAGGTACTACCTACCTTCAACAAAAAAAAATACGAATAGGCCAAATGTACAATAAGTATGCGGACAGCTATTTATGTTTTTGATAAAAGTACTAAGTACGTTTATAAATCAAAATATTAGATGATTTATAAGGATAGATGTATAAATAATTAAGAATAATTACTCAATTATTATGAGTTAAGTAACTCGGTTTTTACCGTTTGATGTGTTGATATACGTAACTATTCTAGTAAGTTATACGAGTTTAATAGGAATTGAAATAATCATAAATTTGAGACAATCGGGATAACCTAGTAAGGTCAATGAACTAAAGTTATAGGAAAGGTAAATACTGCGCAAATGTAAGGTAATGATTGGCACAACTCACTCGAATATGCACAACAAACCCTTTTCTTGGTATTCTCCTGGATAAATGTGTTATATGTGACGGCGGCAACTGTGATGATTGTATCGTGACTTCTTGACAGTCGACACTCGCAACGGTAACATCAACGTTCCGCCTTGTCCCTCAATTGACCTCTGTAACGCCACGCCAACTGCGACGCAATTTCTTTGTTTTTTGTAGCTCAAAATCCGAGGTGAAGTGACCAACTCTTGTATCAGCTTAGGGTTGACGTGGATGGCGAGGAATAACGGACGACAGATATTGAAATTAACTTGAAGTTTTAATGGATACTGTGATATAAATGAAATGAATAGTGTTAACTGCCAGCGTCGTGGATCCAGAGTGGTGCGTGCGCCGGCGCGCCTCCGTTTTGTAGCCGTCGCCCCCGCGCCCCGCATCCTTGCGTTAACACTATACCTTTTTGAGGACTTATCTATTATTCAGGCAAAAAAAAATAAATCGATCAAACTACTATTTAGATACATATTTACAATCATTACAATCCATATTTAACGATAGTTTTGATTTATTGCTTAGGAGCAAATATAGTAATTAGGGTATCGCAGTTAAGTAACTAATCAAAATTTAGTTGACAGAAAATAAGGTTCCTTTCATTTATGAAATAGTTATTTTTGAACGCGTTTGCAATTTTAACAAAAATACTCGTTTAAACAGAAACACAATACTTTCCTTCCTACTTTACGGAGGACAAGGGTGTTCTTAAGAGAACATCTCATCTCAGTTAAAACAAAACAAGATCAAACTCCGGATAATGAAACTGGCCGAAATATTCTGAACACAAAGCTGGGCTTTGTACAGTTTTTATGATGCACCAACAAGAGAATATTAAATTAACCCTGAATGCCACAGTGCACCGGGAATCTAGGCCAGCAGTCCGTGAAAACGTTAATATTCTATGTTTGCTTGAAGAATACTCCTGCATCACGGTATTTCGAGTCAAGTTTTTGTCCGTAATCTAAGCAAATCGTCATTTTATGCAGAAACAGCTTTGTTTAAAATATTCCACGATTATTTAAGGTAATTTTGTTATAGTAACAGGTAAATTTATCACAGCCGTGAAATTGACCCTGCTGAATCGTGAAACATTTACGTTTTCAATAAATACTAATGAATTTTTACCTATATAATATAGAATCATCGGGACCTAGCGTAATTCGCACATCGGATACAATCGTGCGGGTGGCAACATCTGGCCGAGACGGGCACTGGATGGGCGTCTATGTGGCATTTGTTTCGGACGCTTCCGTGTTTCGGATGACACGTTAAGCTGTGGGTCCCGGCTACTATCGCTACTCGGTGGTAGTAGTCGTAAAGCTGTGTTAGAGGCCCTAATAGCTTGATAACTTCTGACAGTCGGGACAGCCACAAGCACCACACCCCTAAATCAACCCGCACTGAGCCAGCGTGGTGGAGCATGGCTCGTTCTTACTCGGGCCCGTGTCCCTCGGTGGGGACATTAATGGGCTATATTTATTCATTTAAATAAGTAGGTGAATTTATAATTTAGAATTACTACTAGTATTTTCCCTTTCTCCGTGTAGCAGTAAAAAAAATATCCAAAATTATTTTGACAACCTAACACGTCTTTGAAGAAATGTTTTCCTAGAAATTGCCAATTTGTCGTTCACCCTTAAGTAAATGTTCTGGAAACAGCATTACTGGAAACATCATTCGGTCAAGCAGCCTAATTTCGTTTTTGTGACTACCCTCACGAGAAACGACGTCGGTCAAAAGGAGACCATTTTCCGCTTTTCTGGACAATGGAATTCACCCATTTCAAGTAAGGCTAATTTATATTATGTTATCTGATTGCTGCCAGAATGATGTCTAAAATTTGTCGAGAACTGTGCTAGGAACTTCTTTCTTAATTTTTTTGTCATAACATCTACGTTGTCATATTATGCTGAACGTCCGATATACATCTGCGCTCGTGACTATACCTATACAGTCCGATTCTGCAGAGGCAAACAAGGTCGCGTGGCACACGTGATGTCTCGCTGTAGATAGTGCGTGCAGTCTGGGTGTTGGAATATGCCGTTTTGCCCTTTAAGCAGCCAGTGTATCGAACCAGGCCCTGCTGTATGTTGTGCAACCCCCCGCGACAACTGTCCTCTATTCATCTCGGTCGTTGGGGAACTCTTCCCACCTGTTGGCTTCGATTTTGAATGCGGAAATACAGCCATATTAATCTTATAAACGTATCGAAGAGTAAATTATAACTCTTCTAAATTCACTGTCGTTGGTAAAACGTCCATTCGTCCAACTATTAATATCCGCCATCACTTCATAGTTCCTATAGGGGATAGTATTGTGAAGTCACATCACAAGGCTCTTAGGTTACATACTTACTCTAACAGTTCTCATACTAGAAACATGTTATTAGTGTTATAACGTAAGTAGCCTACTAGTAGAGGTCAAGGGGTTGTCAAAGACATAGTTAATATGCAAACGGTGTGCGAAGTGGCTACAAACTTTACTAATACCTAAGATCCGAGGTATCTGCGTCCTGAAAGTTTCAGGAACTAAAGTTGTACGAGTGGGAGTTAATGCATTATTGTTACCGCTTCCAATTTTGGATATTTTAGCATATATGGGAAAAGTGGTCCACTTTTGGCATCGGTGAATTTAATAGAGGTGTTCCTAGTCTAATGGGGTGAGTGAAGTGAAGCTTGACATGTAAGAATAAAAAAATCTAAATTGGCATCCATTCAATATTGTTTGGTGATAGAATTTAGGTGACAGATCTACTATTTTGGGCACAGATCTACCAAGTTGATGACTCAAATTAGTTCTCATTAATTATAAAATATTTTTAGGCTATTTTTTTTAAATTATTGAGTGATAATTCTACTACTCTTTTAGGAACAAAAATGATTTATTAAATCATCAAAAAGGCATAAATCGCAATCGTACTCATTTAATAGCAAATAGTTTGGAAGGAAAATAATTTGTGTCAGCATGTTTTCATATTGTGCCTAAACCTATGTGATCCTGTTGCTACTTAGCAGTTGGGTTTTATTCCGATAAAGCTGTTAAGTTAAGTGATATATTATGATGATCAAACGAACTTACCTCAATGGAAGTGCGATCACTATTATATGAGTCCTCAATTATATTTGAAGAAGGATGCGACGAAAACAATAAATAGGTCAAGCAAAAAATAAACTGGGTTGTTATCGTTTACGCTTTATTTGTATCTCCTATCATCCAATCCAATAACTATATAATTTTATTAGTTTACAAAGCGCTAAAATATTCAGTATCTAGTCTTAAAAGCTAAGGTTTGATGCAAATGGATTGGACTAGTTGAGTCGGGTCGGAGGGCAAGGAACTCAACTGTTAAATATCGCGTGTTGGTAAATATAGAGCGGCTGACTGCAACGCCCCGGGGAGGTGGGATGTTGGAATGCAATTGTTTGGATATGGTAAAGTCCATTCGCTTAGATAGTGTCGGTCAAGACAATTGAATACAAGAAAGTTGTCCGGTTGTCAAGAGAGTCTTCCGCGGAATGTGAGATAATAAGTTGGAAGCTTGCATAAGTCCTTTATTTTGGCATATGTAATATTGTCCCAAAAGTCTAAATAAATCACGTGTCGGTGCGGTGCCTTATGTTATTCAAGGTCAATTAAGTCAACAATTGGTTTTTCGCTTATATCTCCCTTCTTTTGGTTTCAATGATGATCAACATAAACAATTATAAAAAGGCCTTTACATTGCTTCTGACCCCACACTAGGCTACCCTGTGTCGTGGGAACCGGATACAGCGACATCACACACATATAAACATCCAAGACGGAACCGGACATCGAACACGGGATCACTCCCATCGTAGGCGGAAGCACAACCGCAGCGCCACAGAGGTCATCAGCATGATGGTATCTTCTTATCAATTGTAGAGCATAACATTCTAAATCTTGTCTGAAAACTCAATTTAAATCTCGTGTCCGCGCCACGCGCTATTCCATATCAAAGTTATAAAAACGGTTTATGCCTTATTTCGGTGAGTTTAAGCCCTACAACGTTATGAAGCTGCCATCATCATTGAAACCTTAGGAAGCGAGATATTTGGCAAAAACAGTTTTTGCACGGACACGTTATATATTGGGACTTTTGGGATAGCATTAAGGATGCCAAAATAAAATCTCCAGCTTGTTATCTCACATTCCGAGGTGAAACTCCAATTAGCCTGGGCTATTTGTATAATTTTGACACCACTAATTGTCATTGTAGAGCATCATCAGTTTATGGGTATCCAATTAAACGACGACACCGTATTTGTGAATCCAGGCTTCTATGTACCTATTATTAGCTACCCTAATTTATAGACAACGGATATCCGAATGATACGGCAGGCTAGACTCTAGC
Organism: Argyresthia goedartella; assembly: GCA_949825045.1. Lineage (NCBI taxonomy): Eukaryota > Metazoa > Arthropoda > Insecta > Lepidoptera > Argyresthiidae > Argyresthia > Argyresthia goedartella. The sequence continues at coordinate 18,020,316 of OX463823.1, forward strand.
TAGACTAACTAGTTTATCTTCAGGGAATACCTACACGTTTTAAGTAATGTAATGTAATGCATGCAAATGTCAGAAATTCCGACATTTCAGTTAGCAGACAGGAGTCAGGTGGCTTCAGGATTACATTTGTTATACGCCCAAGAGACCTAGTTGTGGTGACCATATGAATACTTGAAATCAAGATAAAAGAAGGACCGAATCGATTACTGGATTCTTAATTGTTTTGGTGGTTTAGGTATGACAATGAAACAAACAAAACAAGCATTACGTCACGCCTTTTCCCATACGGGGTGGCAGAGGCTCAGTCATGCCGACTTGTGTCCGTCGACGTTTCAATTGTCCATTTTGTGACATGGGGGTAGCCCATCGACGCAACTATGACGATATGTATATATATGTTTCCTCATGTTTTAGAAACACATCTAAAATATTCACTCAGAGAAAAATCGGCTGACAAAGCGACAATAAAAGCTTTGTTAGAATTTTATTATTACCGCACGTGAGTGCATCGTCGCTGCATCTATAGGCCCATAGTGGCTGTGGCAACTTTTTTATTGTTGGAATGATTTTTGTAATTTTCGCTAAAGAAACGTAGATACGTTAACTATGTTAAAAATATTTAAACGGGATAACAACAGTACGTTGTCAACTTATCAACGTTGTGAAGTGATGTTGTAGCAAAGTTTAATATATCAAAATAGCCGTTGTTACTATGGCTAAATGGTGTTGTTGACACGGCAACGTTATGAAGTGATGTTACAGCAAAGTTTAATCTATCAAAATAACAGTTGTTACTGCGGCTAAATGGTGTTGTTGATACGGCAACGTCATATACTAACAAAATACGAAGTAGATGTTTTGACAAAGTATTCTTAGATAAAACTACAAAGTGACGTATGATACTTGTTCTCGCAAGCGCAAACTGTTTCTCCTATTCTGCCAGTTTCAACGTGGATGTCGGGCAGAGAAGTAGTGTTTGTGCTCAAGAGTGATATGAAATATAGCAATGGAGACTTTTTTAACAGAAAATAAACCGCAGCATCTGCTGCTGTCTATGGTCGGTGAGTAATAGTGCCCTAATAAAATTATGAGGTTCATGTCGTTGCTTTGCGATATTGGCTGTAACCTGTGCTTTGTTTCCCATCACACTTCAAACAAATATCTTCGAAATGTTTTCGTACCTTTGACTGCAGCTGTTGGCGGGGCAAATTTCCTTTCTGCTAGGATTTTACGTTAGGTAGCTGGCTTTTATTAATATTTTGCAGGATAAAAGTATCCTTTTTTCTATCAGGGTTTCTTACTTTCATTGCAATCATTTTAGTAGGTATGCCTCGCCTCACGAGTTATGAGCGCTGAGCGACAACTGGCGCCTTGGGGCGGGGGATACTGCGTATTGGTTAACATTTGTCTTTGTCCATAGTTCGGTATATTATGGCTCCGATTACGTCCATTAGTCAGGAAAAATGTCGAAAATTACAAATAGTTCAGTCCTCAAAATGTAGCCAAATGTATGAAACTTCCAACAATTTTAGTACTTAACAAAATTACCCCATAAAGTTGCTAGATCTAGCTACAAAGTAGTCAAAATGGCAACACTGGCCGTTCGTTGGCCTTCGTTGGCCCTGTGAACAGCAGCATTTGGTTTTTAAAGCCACTAAAGTAACCTAACCTAACATATGGCCAAATTATCACAAGTGTCAGATAGCTTAAGCATAAAATAACAACGTTCTTCTTTTTCAGATCAAGAACTGACGTTTGCATTACTAATGGAATCTGGAAAGCACACTAACTGAACACATAGAAGAATTAAGAAAGTACTTCAAAATTTGGCGACTAACACCTAGTTCATAAAAAACAGAGGTCAGACGCTTCCATCTAGACAATCAACTAGCCAAACGCGAGCTTAAAGTGGTACTCGGAGGTTCCATACTAAACCAGCACTTTACTCCTAAGTACCTTGGCTTCACCCTGGACCGCTCTCTCACTTTTTAAAAACATCTAGCTGGTACTGCACCGCAAGATTCGTGGTTAATATTAACTTGAAATTTGGTGTGAACTGTACACGAATGCCATAGGATTAAATAAGTAAAGTGGAGATTAATACATACTTTTGATATAAATATTTTCGTATTTTCCTTTAGGATTCTCAAATACCTCTATCCTCTTTATGCTACCCAAGCAATGTAACATTGTAGATTTCGATCGCTTCACTTTGTAAATGGTACACTGAAAAAATATATACACAGTCAGGTCATAAGTTCTGTCACACAATAAAAACTTTTGAATTTAGAACGCAGGCCACAAAAAAGTTTATTGAATTCGAATTTCGAATTTTTCATGAAAATAAAAATGTGAACATTTTAGAATTTTCCTCATTTTTAAATATGGAGTGGACACTTAAAGAAGACCGTGTCGCAGTTATTGCGTTGCATAGTTGCGGTTACACGCCAATTCAGATTTTCGACTTACTGAAAAATTTGAATATAACCAAAAGATTCGTTTATCGTACCATAAAACGATACAATGAAGACTCTAGTGTAGATGACAGGTCAAGAAGTGGTCGCCCTTGCTCTGTCAGGACTCCAGCAGTGATAAAAGCTGTGAAGGCGCGAATTCAAAGAAATCCCATACGTAAGCAGAAACTGTTGGCCCTTCAGATGGGGTTAAGCAGGACCAGATTGAAAAGGGTGTTAAATGATGACTTAGGGCTTAGGGCATATCGAAGAAAAACAGGACATCGTTTGGACGCTCGTTTAATGGACCTGAGACTGAAGAGATGCCGCGCTAGGTTGAAGCGGTACGCGCGAAAAAAGCATCGGGAAATTCTTTTTTCGGATGAAAAAATTTTCACCGTGGAAGAGAGCTACAACAAACAAAATGATAAGATGTACGCACACAGCAGTGAAGAAGCGAGCAACCGTATTCCGCGTGTCCAACGAGGTCATTTTCCATCCTCGCTCATAGTTTGGTTGGGAGTCTCTTATTGAGGCTTAACTGAGGTACATTTTTGTGAGAAAGGCGTAAAAACGAATGCAGTTGTGTATCAAAATACAGTCCTCAAGAATCTTGTGGAACCTGTTTCTCATACCATGTTTAATAACAGGCACTGGGTATTCCAACAAGATTCTGCGCCAGCTCATAGAGCGAAAAGCACACAATACTGGCTGGCAGCGCGAAAAATCGACTTCATCCGGCACGAAGACTGGCCCTCCTCCAGTCCAGATTTGAGTCCGTTAGATTACAAGATATGGCAACACTTGGAAGAAAAGGCCTGCTCAAAGCCTCATCCTGATTTGGAGTCACTCAAGGCATCCTTGATTAAGGCAGCCGCCGATATTGACATGGACCTCGTTCGACTGGTCGCGCAGAATAAAGGCCTGTGTTCAAAATCGCGGGGGTCATTTTGAATAAAAATTATTACCATAAGAATCTATGTTTTTTAAGTTCATTTTGCTATATAAATGTTTACATAAATAATAAACATGTCTAAATTATTTCATATTGCACATGTGACAGAACTTATGACCTAACTATGTATATTCCCCTGAGCTTCTGCCTATATATTGTTATGGGTATACGTACCTTGACCGGAGTTCTCTGTGTATACGTCATACAGATGTATGGTGTACAGTAAACATAGTTCAATGTACGCATACTCCTGGAATAATAGTCAGAAGCTTCGGGGATTATATAATATTTTTTCATAGTGTACCATTAACAAAGTGCAGGGATCAAGTCCAGCTATGTTACTTTGCTAGAGTAGCAAAATATATATACGAGAAAAGTAACTTTGTCGGAGAAGCAAGGGTGAATTGATAAAAGCACAAAGGAAGATAGCTAATTCTACAAAACAAAGTTAGATCCACGGACAGTAAACCTTTGTCTTTTTAGCAAAATCCCTTGTCATCTTTGATATGATAGCCTAAGGCATTTTTCATGGGAACAAAAGGACAAGAAATCATATAGTGACAGGAATAATTTTAGCATTGTAATTTCAACAATTGTTTTATTGCTATTACATCAAAATTGGTAAATTTGTTGCATTAGCAATTAAAGAGTAAAGTTTTTTTGTTGCTGGCAATTTTTTTTTGAGAGTGTTATGAATATACGCACCGAGTAAGGGCTGGCTCATATATAATTAATTCACGTTGATTTATGTTTTAAATTGAGGGAATCTAAACCACCTCGTATTTGCAGATGTTATTGTAATCATGTCGGATAAACGAAAAGAAAATTCGAAGGCTCTCCAAACGCTTGACACCGAAAGTCGAAAATTAGGGCTATGTATGAATCCTACTGTTAGTTGTAAGTAGTCTCAGTTTAGCTTTGCAATTATTTTGAAAAGCAAACGACGTGTGTACTGGTCCATAGTATATTTGCAACTGATCATGCGAAATTTAACAAACCTAGCCAACCAAATTAATAGAATGGTAGGCCTACAACAATATCAGCTTGCCGATTCTTCATTTCATAGAAGAATCAATAACTGTTGATATAAATAACAGTTATTTAAATAATTACATCCCTACCAATTGCTTCGTTCTTGATATTTGCATAGGTACATGTAGTTTCACTCATAATAGGCTAGCCATTTCGCGCACTTTATTTAGAGTTTTATTTTTATTGGTTGATAAGTAAGTTGCTGATAAAACGCCGAAAAGGAGGAGTGATAGTCATAGTGACTACGTCTATTTAGTAAAGAAACCTTAAACGTTAGAAAGAAAGGCAAAACGTCGACGTCGTAGGAATTCTTCGAGCTCACTTAACGAAAAAATTTTGACTGTTTTTCTAATTTCGTTATTGCGTATTACGGTGTTTTCTTGAATACATAGAATGTTAATAGTGCTCCTTCTCCTCCTTATTGAAGTTGAAGGCGCTGCCAAAATCAAGGAGAGTGAAGACTATGAGCTGCTTTCGATCCATGGCCGATTGGATGTCGTCAGTTACATTGAGTAAAGCCGTCGTAATACTGTGGCCCGGCCTAAAACCCGGTCGGAAAGGATAAGTTCATTGAGGAGAGGTAGAGGCAGGGCTATCAGTGGAAAATCGATTCAAGGACTAGAAAGATAGGCAGAATATATATTGCTCGGTTTCTTTATAGAGGGCGGGATTGGGCGATTAGGCGTATCACCAGCTCATTTTTCCACTGACTTGGGAAGCAGCATTCGCCAAGTGAAACATTTATTATTTCCTTGATAGGAGATAGCAACTCATCAAGGATGCTGGTCGACATCTGAGAGCAGATCTTGTCGTTACCGATGAGACCGCAAGTATTGCCCTCCTAACTGCGCCAATTCCAACATGGTCAAAGTTAAAAGGTGGTGGTTGGTTGGTGAGGTTTCTATGATACAGGTCTGGGCACCTCCGTGGGCCACGGGAGGGCCTGACCTGCAGCTTCTGTTGTTCAGCGGCGGGCAGTGCGGGGCGCGGGCGGCATACGGGTTTTCTGGGGTATATCAGAAGTAACCGTATCCGGTGCTGGTCGTCTTGGCTTCCGAATACCGACAACTGACTTGATTGAGGTCAGCACAGTTGCCTTCCGAAGCCTCCAACTTGCCTCGGATTTAGGTGGAGTCGGCCTGTAGCCGTACGATGTCCTTCAGTAGCCGCGTGACATCGACGTGGTCGAATGTCACCGGCGGCAGCTTGTTGAGGTCCATGGCTACGTAGGTCGGGATTTCGTCGGGTTCTGTCTCCATGAACACCCGGGAGATGTCCTGGAGATCCTTTTTCCCGCTTGCACCTCCTCGCGCCACAAGGCGCATGGTGGTGATAGCGGTTAAGTGCAGCACGGTCTTGGCGGTGGCTTTTTCAGCCTCCTTGAAACTGGTCGAAGCATATCTACTCCAGGGAGAGCTCGTCCATCACGTCCAGCTTCTGTTGTACGAAAGCGAGGAGCTAATTCACCAAGATGGTGTCCGCGTGCTTGGCTGGTATAGCCATGGCGGTATCGGTATTGCAATAACTAGGTTGTCACCGTATTACATGGCATCGTTGCGGACGCTACTGGGAAACGTTCGTAATTGCCAGTGTCGTAGTTGCAAACGACGTGTGTACTCGATGTGTGGTCGATAGTATATTTGCAACTGATCCTGCGCAATTGAACGAACCCCAACATAATCAATCTTATATCCAATGCCGAATAAAATAGTATCAGAATCTATTGAATATGTCACAGAATCTGCCTCGGACAGCCTTTAACTTTGAAGACTCTGTTAACAAAGAAATAAATTTCATAACTATCAACTGCCTCAGCTCGGAAGAAATATTCAGCTAACTAATATAAAGAATTTGGGATAAAGCCCTAAAGAAATATCTTATGGACGACACCATACTCCCAACCTTCTTATATGGCTGCCAATGCTGGCCTCTGAAGAACGCCATGATAAGAAAAATATTGACTTTTCAAAGAGCTACATACAGTGCGATCAATGCTGTGCCTAAAGCTAAAATATAGAGTTGAAACCATAGACATCTGATAAAAGACGAAGGTGATCGACACTGTACATAAGGTCTGCCAACTGAAGTAGAAATGGGCTGGATATGTTGCCAGAGCAGCTGACTAGCGCTGCAGCGAATCTTACATTCGTTCCCAACGAACGAACAAAGAACACGCAGATGCCCCAAGCCTCGCTCGTCGGACGATATTTTAGAGACGGCTGAAGGTATTTGGATTAATCTGGACTCGACTGGCCAAATATCGCCACCAATAGAAAATACTAGAGGAGCTCTTTGACGATATGGATATACGGAGATATAGGCGACCAAATAATAAAATAAATATAACAACTAACAAGTAAATAACAATCATACGGAATATATTGATAATAAATCCCTAAATATTTGGAATAAAGGAATATTATCTTTTAATATCTTTATCAGGTTGTAAATGATGTCGAAATTGGTTTCATTTGGAAAATAAACGTAGAGAACGCTTCTCATTAAAAAAAACAAGTGGGTTCGAAAAATATATTTCAAAAGTGATGCAGGCTACAAATATCCGAGACACGTTTACCAGGTTTACAGGGTACTATTAAAATAGTCTATATATATTATTGGGGTATACGATCGCAGAAAGATGAAAAGGAAACCATCGAAACGCAACCCTCCTCTGTGTAATTTGTTCAGCACACACCAATTTAAAAGCCAAAAGTATATCGTAATATCGTTTTTGTACACATGGTGGAATATCATCATGAGAAGATAAGAAATGGTGAAAATGAAACAAATGAAAAATGTGGGCACCACTTAAGTGCTTCTGCCACTCCATTAGGGAACAATTGGAATCCTTGTAAAAACAAATAACCCGATTGTATTTTCTTTCAATACCACATACAAACCTGGTTTGGTACATGCATTATAAGAGTAGCGGCACCAAAAACTTTGTAAACTACATTTTGCTATCTAAAATACAACATATTGCCTTTTCACTAGAAACATACAGCCATATGTTCCCCCCACAACTGAGACAAATCAAGCTACATCTCATTTGTTAAAATTAGTCAAGCGGTGGGCTGTAGCGCGTGCTAAAGAAATTGTCACACATACATACAAACATATACATACATAATTATGTTCAAGAAATATTTCCCTTATTCTTGAGCAGTCGAGTAAACGTGTGACGCTTTATTATGTTTTTGTTAAAAGGTAATATCATTGAAAGGGTTTTAAGAGGGACATAATTTTGAATAACTATTCGCTTGGCACGTGTTCAGAATGATGAAAAATAATATTTGACAACTCGATTCACTTACACTCTGTGTAAGCAGCGAACTATCCTGAGCTGAAATAAATTTTGTATGCGGTTGAATTGAAGTGCCCTATACAGTATAATGGAACCGTAAAACAACTGGCTTTTCAATTTTGCACAGCGATAATGGCGGTTTAGCATGTGTAAATCTGCGCTACTTTTGGCATCAACAAAGCAAAATGAGTCAAGAAAATAGCAATAAACAAACAAGCGTATTTCACATATTTCACCTAAGCTTTTCGCTTTAAAATTGTTTTCTTGAAAAATTTACAATACGACTTGGCTTAGGTCACGGTTTTGGTACCTAAGAAACGTGTATGTAACTGAGTCTCACTTTACGATATACATATTTTTATCAATTAATAGAATTCGGTCCCTGGTAGTTAGTAAACATTTGCGTCAGTACAATAACTTGACAACTCACGCCTCACTGCCTTTTCCGGTTCACTTACTTATTGATTAGGATAACATTGAACGTGCGGAAATAACTGAATATTCGCCGTATGGTTATACCGTTTATCTACACATAATGCGTTCAAAAACCGCAAATTAACACCAGCTTAAAAATAAACTGTTTTGCGAACACATTTATTATCTGTGAAAATTATACACTCCTTCCCCAATATACTACTAAGCCGCGCTACTGGTAGTGTCGTGGGTATTTTTTTCCCCTTCGGCACTACTGGTCCAGTAGTGTCGTAGGTATTTGTAAAATACATAAATATGGGTTCTCCATTACACTACCCAATTTATTTTCGCAACGTGATACGGGTAAGCAACAACCAAAATTCCTATTTATATCGGTTATTTAACACCATCCAAAGTATTTACATAAAATCTCTTTTTGTATTTTGTTGAACAGAGTATTACAACATGTTTTTCTGCATAAAGTTAGTGGTTGAAAATATTGAGTTTTTCTAAGCTTTTGGCAAAAGACAAGCAACTTTTTACTTACTTTTATCACAGACCAACTGTCCAGTCACCACTCATGCGCAAAATCACTGGGTTTAGTGTAGCCGTAGAAAAAAAAGTTAATGGACCTGCACAAATGTCTCAAGTAACTTGGAAGGGGGGGAGCCCCCTTCCAAGTTCCCCCCTTTGACGGTATTAGTTACATCTAATAATTATACTCCCCTCATATTACTTACTTTACTTATTTCATAAAGACAAGTACATTAGCTTCATAGAAATAAAAATAAAAAAATACCTAAGATACCGCAGTGTTTTGCCCTGATATTAGCTGTGCAAATCAGTATTAATCATATTCACGACGGACGTGTGGTGTTTATATGTGCTAATTTGATAAATCTTGCTGTATTAATTACTTTAACATCGATATTGGTAAGTATGAATAATAGCCGGTTAGTATGCATGATAACCGAATCATTATCTTGACCGTAATCGTGTATGCAGTCTATTTTTAGTAATTAGGGTTATCAGTATGTGTTGTTTGTTAGTAGTATATACTACTTTTAGTACTAATAGAGTTTTATTGAAGGCGCAGCTCTTCCCCCGCTCACCCATCACCTTTCCTACCCATCATGGGTTGCTGGAAGAAATCTCTTTTTAGAGATAAACTTGCCTTTGTACAGGTTTTTTCTATTATGCGCTTGATTGATTGCATTTTTTTAAGGGGGCGATTTTGAATTTTGTGCCATGGTAATAAAATTCAAAACCTATAACGGCATTTTGGGTACCCAGGGTAATCAATCGAGGGGTTATCAGTTATCTGTACGTCAGTTTTGCAAAGTACGTTAAAGAAACTACGAGTTACGAAATTAATAATGTGATGTGATAACATGAACTTTTCTTAGAATAAAATCTCTGGAATATTTGAAAATTGCCATTAACAGATGGAAACACATTTAACTCAATAATCGTATGGCACGATTCGGAGAGCTGTGTCTAGAAATTCGCCCGAGGCCGACATTTTTATTCAGTGATGTTTAACACAAAGACTGTGAAGCGGAAAACTTACACGTTCCAGCTTTCAAACATCTCTCTAACAAAAGGGACAAGGTGAGTGGGTTAAGGGTTGTTTGACGAATTGTTTTATTTTTTGTTAGCACACACTACTACGCTACTCTTTATTTATTGTGTTGTTGGGAGACAAAGAAAGCGCATATGGCCTTGGTGTAGTGCCATGTCATTAATGACATATAGTTTATTCATTTTGTAAAAGTCAGCTTTGATTGCACCGCCTTGGTGAGTGCCGACTCTTTTCAAAGAACGTCAACACTCACTCAAAGGATGTCCTACATGCAGCTAGTTTGTATCGAAGCGACCTGGTAGAAAAAAGTTGTGTCTTGTGTTTGTGTTGCTTCTGCTACGTATACCGATAATGTTTTGTCATCTATAGGAGTATAGTGAAGTACCTCAAAGTAAAACTTTAAATGAACCACGACCGACGATGAAATGAGGACCCGAATGGCCGAGTCGGCAGTGACCCTGCCTATGAAGCCAAGGGTCCCGGGTTTGAGTCCCGCTGGGGGAAAATATTTGTTTGATGAGAACGGATGTTTGCAACCTAGTCATGGTTGTTTATCTATCTTACTATGATATTTATCTATATAAGTATGTGTATCGTTGTCTAGTACCCAAGATACAGGGAATCCTAGTTTGGGGCTAGATCAATGGGTGTAAATAGTGTCAAATGTATTAGTATTATTATTACCAATGATAAAAAGACGGGTGTTGTGTACCTATAAAATATTTTAACAAATAATGAGCAATGTGCTTCGGCATCGGCATTTTTTATTTTACTTTAATTGACTCATTAAAATTATCTTTGCTACTTCTTTACTTATGTGCATTATTTATATTCATATTTTATTGTAATAACCACAAGAGCGTGCGGATGCACCATGCGGGGGCGACGCAGTTTGGGTGAACGCACTATATAATCTGCCGGATGTGAAAGTTTTTGTGATAAAAACAATTGGTAATGGCTTCAATTCGGGTCTTTGCGACTTTGGGACACGTTTTTTAAATGATGCGTAATGTGAAATGTCATTCCTTTACTATTTTTCTGATACGTTACGTAGGTGGGAATCAGAGATTTCTATCACGTGAAATAATAACAATTTTAGAGGAAAAAAAAGCTTTTTAATAAAGGAAATCCTATCAGGGATATGGCTTGTAGTTATGAAGTTTCCTTACGTTGAAGCCCTGTTAAACTAATAAATGTTGTGAAGGACCGGGCGCCCTTGGCACTAAAATATGCTTATCTAAACATAAACGTTTACATACAGGCACATACATTGCTTATGATCCCACAATAGGATACCCTGTGTCATGGGGATCAGAAAGAGCGACGTCATACCCATATAAACTTCCAAGACCTGGGTTATTTTTTCTTTATAGCCGGGGATCGAACCCGAGACCTCTCGGATGGTAGGCAGAGCCACAACCGCAGCGGCTCAGAGGTCGTCTGTATACATACGTATTGATTTCGATGTTCTTATTACATTCACATTTCAAATATCTCTGAAAAACAAAGCAATTTGATTTGACCTTAATTCTAATATCATGACGTTCTATTCTAAATTAAATGTTAATGCCGCGATGCCGGTCATAGCATGCGGTTCCTGAACAAACCATAGAGAGATTACGCATCATAACGACCTATGAAGACCCGAATGGCCGAGTCAGCAGGGGCCTACGAAAGCAAGGGTCCCGGGTTCAAGTCCCGGTGGGGGCAAATATTTATTTGTTGAGAATGGATGTTTGTGCCCTAGTCATGGTTGTTTATCTATCTAAGAATAATAATGATCTATATAAGTACGTGTATCGTTGTCTAGTACCCAAAATACAGGGAATCCTAGTTTGGGGCTAGATCAATGTGTGTAAATAGTGTCCAAGGTATTATTCTTATTATAAAATACAAACATTTACATAATATGTGTGTAGACAAAGCAGTGTCTGAGGAAAGACGGCAGCAGGGCCACCAAGTAATATATTGTTTATAACTGAACAAATATATATACAACAGCAAGACACAACATAGTGAAGAGCAGACTACCAGAGTAACCAAACGGGACGTTACTACGCAGCGCCCGGAAACGGCGGTCAGACCAAAGGGGTTGACCACCAGAAGTGTATGTAACTGTGCATAATTAGGCACTGAAACACTCGTGTGATGTTACTATGAAAAAGTATTTTAATATCCGTCATTAATTAACCGTCACATAAACTACATTACGTCACATAAACGCAAGTCGGAGCTTCAGGAATACACCAGCAAGTTCCCTCCCTCTGCTCTGCAATCCGGGCAAAAGGTCGCCGACTCTTCTCGTAAACCGGCTGTGCCTATGCCTGTGGCTGGGGTTGCGGTTGCGGCAGCGGCAGCAGGTTCTACGGCGCCCTCGGCAAGCAAGCAGCGAGAACCCAGCGCTAGGCGTGCCACTGCCGGCCAGACGAAGGCAGGTACCAAAGAGTAGTTGTATCCCATCGTGTGCAGCGCAATATACGTCGCGTGATTTGGTCGGGTTATTTTCTGTTATAAATTAATGTAATTTTACGTGAAGGGTAGACTGAATTAGATTAGATTAAATGATTCACTTTTTATTTTTAGGTCACGCAGTCTTTCATTTGACAAGCATTGTGGTCTGTGTACTTGAAGTATTTTTTTTATTATTATTATTATTTATTGTACGGACGGACAGACAGCCGGACGGAACGGACGGGCAACCGGACGGTGCGAACGGATCTTGTATGTTCGTATTTGGATTCACTTTGCTGTTTCTTCATTTCTTTTTTGTTTGTGCTGCCCACCCACATCTCATCTATTATTTGTTATCTTGTATAATGTATTTCCTTCCATATGTACTAAACTTTTGTAAACCCAGGGTTTGGCTGGGTTCGGGCCTTTCTGTTTTTTTTGGATTTGACTTTTTTATTTTTTTGTGTTTTTAGTAGGTTTTATTGTATTTAATTTATTATATTATAATTACTCATATGGATACCTTCTTATTTAGTGATAGTTACTTCTCCTACTCCGAAAGTGAAGCTTCCGATAGCGTAGGAAGTGGATTGTCGTCCACGGACGACGTTTTGCCTATTGCCCTTAAACGTGTGTTTTCCAACCTCAGTAGGAACTTCAACGTCGTTCACATAAATGCTCAGAGCATTCATTCCAGTCATGTCGTCCTTCTCGACTCCTTCAGCGATCAGAGCATTCATGGTATTCTGATCTCCGAATCATTTCTCAAACCCTCTCTTCGTTCTACCTTGTATGCTCTGCCGGGGTACAGGCTCTATCGGAATGATAGGACGGGCAAGGCTGGTGGCGGTGTTGCTATTTATCTTCGTTCCGACATTTCTTGCAAAGTCATCAGCCACTCACCTAGTCTGTACTCTGGATCCGCTGAACACCTCTTTCTTGAGCTATGCCTCCATCACACTAAGGTCCTTCTGGGTGTCTTCTATAGCCGCTCTCTCCTCATCGACTACTTTGACTCTTTTGAAAGCATCCTTAATGATCTATCTCCCCTATACAGTGACACACTTATCCTAGGTGATTTCAATACCTGTTTACTTAAAAATGATGTTCGCTCTGCCAAACTCCAGTCTATCGTAAGCTCCCTAAATTTAAATATTCTTCCCCTGAGTGCAACTCACTTCCAGCCCCACTGCAGCCCCTCTCTCTTGGATCTTATGATTGTTTCTAACATATCCAAGGTTGCAACGCATGGCCAACTTAACGCCCCCTTCTCCTTTCATGATCTGATTTATCTCTCGTTCAAGTTAAGTCCTCCCAAGCGCGCAGGGAAATTCCTGGATATTCGCAGTTTCAAGGGTATGGATCTCAGCTCCCTTGAGTCTGATGCCGCCTCTATAGACTGGTCCCCTGTCGTCTGTAGTGAGCCCGTTGATGAAAAAGTCCAGCATTTCCAATCGATTGTCCTGAGTTTGTTCGACAAACATGCTCCTGTCAAAAAGGTTAGGGTCAAACATCTCCCTGCGCCCTGGCTTACTGACACCATCAAGGGTCTGATGGCCCAGAGAAACCGTGCCAAATGTAGATATAAGAAGGATCCGACGGACGATAATCTCCTTATATACAAACGTCTCCGTAATCGTTGCACCCGTCTTTGTCGAGATGCCAAACGCCGCCATATCTACGAGAGTATTGAGAGTTACACTCCTGCACAGGTTTGGAAGTTCCTGAAGACCCTCGGTGTTGGTAAGTCCCAGGACGCAGTAACCGGTAGTGTCGACCTCAACGGTCTCAACAAATTCTTTGCTGTCTCCCCTGTCGTGATGGACCCCCCTGTCAAGGATGCTACCATTCGTTACTTGCGCACCAGAAAGACATCCAGTAGCTTACCTTTCAACCTCAGGTCTGTCGGAGTTGGCGCAGTAAAGAAGGCTTTTCTAGCAATATCGTCAAAGGCTATAGGTGATGACAAGATCTGCTTTCAGATGCTTTTCAGTGTACTTGATCATTTGTTACAACCCATAACGCATATAATCAATGCGTCGCTGAGCGAATACTGCTTCCCGAGCCAGTGGAAAAGAGCATTAGTGTTACCCCTACCTAAAACGTCTAACCCGTCCTCCTTCAAAGAATTCCGTCCCATTTCCATCCTACCAATCCTTTCCAAAATCCTTGAATCAATTGTCCACACCCAGCTGTCCTCGTACCTTTCCTCCATGAATTTACTGAACCCTTTTCAGTCTGGTTTTAGACCGGGGCATAAGGCATAAGGTAACTGACGATATCCAACTGGCAATGGATAAGAAGCAGCTGACAGTCCTGACTCTCCTAGACTTTAGCAGCGCCTTCAACTGCGTCGACTTCGATATACTTGTTGAAATCTTAAAATCGCTTAACGTCTCTTCACACTCGGCTCGCTGGTTTGACTCTTACTTGAGAGACCGCCAGCAGCGCATCAAGTCTGAAGAGGTCACTACAGAATGGTGCAAGCTCTCTACAGGTGTTCCGCAGGGTGGCATCCTTTCCCCTCTTCTCTTCTCAGTTTTCATCCATTCCATCTCGGATGTATTGTCTTCCTCGTATCATCTTTATGCAGATGACCTTCAAATTTATCGGCATTTTCCCCTGTGTGATCTGACTTCGACTGTTGAGGCTTTGAATGCTGACCTCGACAACATCAGGAAATGGTCTCTTTCGTATGGGCTATTAGTCAACCCGGACAAGTCTCAGGTGATGATACTAGGTACACGGCACTTACTTGATTTGTTGCAGAATAAGTCCGTTGATCCCGTTCTATTTGACGGTACCATTGTCAAGTATAGCGAGAAAGCCAAAAATCTTGGCGTTGTTTTTGACAATCTATTATCCTGGTCGCCCCATGTTTGTGAGGTCAGCAGACGAGTCTTTGCATCCTTTCATTCTCTTCGGTGTTTGCAGTTCTTCCTGCCTAGGCAGACTAAAATCATGCTAGCTCAGACCCTTCTTCTGCCTTTAATAGACTACGCCGATGTTTGCTGGGCCAGTGCGAACGAAGATCTACTGAACAAACTCGAGCGACTCCAAAATCTCGGGATTCGGTTTATTTTCGGACTTCGTAAGTACGACCACGTGTCCCAATATCGTAGGGAATTAGGCTGGCTCCCGATCCGACTTCGTCGTGATATGCACATTCTCTCCTTCCTCTTCAATATTTTGAGAAATCCGTGCTACCCTGCATATCTTCGTGAACGTTTTGAGTATCTTTTCTCAGGGATAGACTTCGGAGATCTCACACGGTGTCACTTTTGTCAATTCCTCAGCACAACACTGTTGCTTACGAGCACTCGTTTAGGTTAAGGGCAATACGTTTGTGGAATGCACTTCCTTGCGCTATAAGGGATTGCAAATCCTTGGTCACTTTCAAGAAAAAATTGAAACAGCATCTCCTCTCTTCCGAATAGTGGGTATCTCATAGTATTTATGTATATCTATTTATTTATTGTATTCTATTTATTTATTTTATAGTAATTACGTAGGGTGTATTGTGATTTATTTGATAGTATATTTATTTCTTTTAACTCTTAATTGTACACTAGGACTACCTCTCTATATTTTATTTTTCTCTATTCTTCACAGGTTAGCTGTAAGAAATTTCTTTTTAGAAATAAGCTCACCTTTGCATACTGTTTCTGTTATAATTTCCACTGTGTTTTCTGTGCAATAAAGGATTATTATTATTACATTAATATAGCAGGTAAATCTAATCATTCCTCATTCTAAAACGGTCATCGTAATTACCTCAAATACCGCGATATTGACATTGAAATGTAAGCCAACGTAAGCTCGAAATGTGTCTAATACGAGAATGCATCATCTAGTAGCGCATCTCTACTCATAGTACGAGAATTTTAGCTTTAAAAATTGTCAAAATTAATGCAGTTATTTATCTATCGGGATATGTAGATTATAGAGGAAAGTTAAAATGTATATACCCTCCCCTCCCCTCCGGGGTGTGCGTCACCTCCCCGAGGCCCCAAAGGTGTCCCGAAGCGCAGTTTTTTTTACAGCTTTAAAGAAAACCGTATATTATACAATAAAAGTGTACAGAAACGAAACGATCCTTGATACATTTACTTTGGAACTAGTGTACACAAAAAAGCAATTTCTCTTTATAGTTTCTACGCACTCTGCTACGAAATAGAAACATTTTAACATTATTACCGAATTTCTTTGCTGAAAGTTTAGTTTTTTCAAAAAATGACACAATACCGCCAAAATTTGTATAACTACAATAAAAAATAGAATATTCTCTTAAAAAGAGGCATAATTTATTTCTTAACTATTTAATTTTACGTCGGTATGTTGTATTAAACTTTTAATTCATTCGGCCATTCAACGAAATACAAATATTTTTTGAGAAATATAAAATATTTTCGTACCATCTTACAAGAAAACTTAAGAGGACCAAAGCTTTATAAAAATAAAATGAAAACCGGCCAAGAATCGTAATAAAGGTAGTATTTCACCGATTCTCGTGAAATTTTGTTAGCAGGTTTGATAATTATATAGGTAGTTTTTTTTCTAGTCGTTTTTTTATGACCATCTTATGGCATTACAAATGTATTGGTTACTTTCATACTCCATGTGCATAAATAAGTTTGTATGTGGTATTGAAAGAAAATGCAGTCGGTTTTTTTATTTATAATAATTCCAGATGTTCATCCGATAAACTTTAAGGGGTGTGATGGGGGGAGTGGAAGGGAAAGAGGGGAGGGAGAAGTTTGCTGTAGCAAACGTATTCGTTACATCGGATTTCAGTTTTTGATTTTATTTTGGAAAAAATATACCTGATCAGACTACCCAGTTCTCTCCGCCTTCACAAGACAAACCCTTAGACACCAGATCCCGTTGACCTCCTAGGACCAATGAAACGCGAGTAAACGCCGAAACTTATACCCCTACTCTGCTCAAAAGTCTGCATAGTAATTGGAAAATTTAAGTAACTGAAATTCAATTTAAAATTAGACTTTCTTTCTTTACATTGTTGCCCGAAATAAACTTGTATCGCATAATAATAAAGCCTTGTCCGTCAGTCGTGATAATCGTTTAAGTACAGTGTAGGAAGCAGGAATAATAACGCTTCGAAAAAGTATGCGAATCGAACTGTCAGTGACTCTTATGTATAATGACATAAGGTTCAGTTTATATGAACTCGAACACTTTTTCACTCTGGTAATTATTCATGCTTGAGCCACTGTTCTCACAGAACCACTAGTTAAATTTTAACTACGTTTCATTAAGCGGGATAAGTAGGTTACAACCTACCTACTTATCTGCAATAATTTTACTAATCTTTCCATACTATCTTCATAAGTTTTTAATCTTTGATATGCCCCTCCAGTGTATTTGGGGCATGACATTAGTGAGCTTATCATTTCCTCTAGTTCGAATTTGGTTAAGTTGAGCTCACCTTTGAGTTCTTTGCGGGAGTTTTGCGGTGTTAAGAGTTTCGGACATGTCTCCGAGGATTCACTCGCCTTTTGGTTCTAGCGGTTTATATTTGAATCAGATGCGGTTCTATTTAGATTCGGAATGCATTATTCCCCTGCGTTGGCCACCCGTCATTAAACCTTTACAGGCTCTGCGGTAATGAAGTAATAAGTAAACACAGTGACAAAGTGCGTAGCAGTTCGTTGTTCGTAGCAGTGTAGCTGCTACGTCAAGCGGCACGCGCTGCGTAACGCATGAATAGTTGAATTTGATAGTTCCAATCTAAAACGATAAATTGTGAATCCATAATTTCAATATTTCCAATCTAAAATGATCTTAATAGCAGTTACATAAATATTTTTCTGATACTTTTTTAGATAACTATACATAACTATACATATATATATATATATATATATGTATAGTTATCTAAAAAATTAACTGCATTAATTTTGACAATTTTTAAAGCTAAAATTCTCGTACTATGAGTAGAGATGCACTACTAGATGATGCATTCTCGTATTAGACACATTTCGAGCTTACGTTGGCTTACATTTAAATGTCACTATCGCGGTATTTGAGGTAATTACGATGACCGTTTTAGAATGAGGAATGATTAGATTTACCTGCTATATTAATGTAGTTTATGTGATGGTTAATTAATGACGGATATTAAAATTATTTTTCATAATAACATCACACGAGTGTTTTAGTGCCTAATTATGCACAGTTACATACACTTCTGGTGGTCAACCCCTTTGGTCTGACCGCCGTTTCCGGGCGCTGCGTAGCAACGTCCCGTTTGGTTACTCTGGTAGTCTGCTCTTCACTATGTTGTGTCTTGCTGTTGTATATATGTTTACTTGTTCAGTTATAAACAATATATTACTTGGTGGCCCTGCTGCCGTCTTTCCTCAGACACTGCTTTATCTACACACATACTATGTAAATGTTTGTATTTTATAATAAGAATAATACCTTGGACACTATTTACACACATTGATCTAGCCCCAAACTAGGATTCCCTGTATTTTGGGTACTAGACATTATTCCCCTGCGTTGGCCACCCGTCATTAAACCTTTACAGGCTCTGCGGTAATGAAGTAATAAGTAAACACAGTGACAGAGTGCGTAGCAGTTCGTTGTTCGTAGCAGTGTAGCTGCTACGTCAAGCGGCACGCGCTGCGTAACGCATGAATGGTTGAATTTGATAGTTCCAATCTAAAACGATAAATTGTGAATCCATAATTTCAATATTTCCAATCTAAAATGATCTTAATAGCAGTTACATAAATATTTTTCTGATACTTTTTTAGATAACTATACATATATATATATATATATATATAAATAAATGGTTTATCTATTATATTCTACAAAATGTCAATTTGGTACGGGCAAATACTACACGACCAAAAAAACTAGGCGCATGACAGAAATTCGTTTTTCTACTATACGTAAAAATACATATCTATCTGTACTTACAAGCTACTAGCATTTTTTAAGAATGTACTATATGGTATGAATCACCGGTACATTAATTCCCTTCGTTATTCCAATGGACTCTTAGCTGTCGTGGACCTAGTTGGTTACATAGTACTTACATCGTCAACGCGTAGTTCGTGATCGTACGAATCATACGAGAAAGAATTTTTCACAAATAGTTTATTAGATAAAGATATATATTTTTTAAAGTTCTTTGGAGCAGCAATACTATTTTCACGTCTAGATTGTTTGTCTGATGAGAACATTTGATTTTTAAACGAGAATATAATGTGTGTCTTGTCTAACATCCACGCCATCAGATGCAAAGTTTGCTCATTCGTTGTGCGCGGCAAAAGTTTACCAAAGGGTTTCATACAAAATGTATGAGTAAATGGAGCTAAAACTAAATTAACTCAAATTTACCTTAATAAGGTGAATCATCTCGACTTGCGCTTAGCCTAGACGCCACAACCGTTATTGTACACCACCATTATTTTACAATCTGTTCATTTAAAAGTTACAATATTTTACATCATTTGCATTCCGATTTTGATCTTTTTTGTTTTTTCAAAAAAAATCTCATAATTGACATTCGTGCCAACTCTTTCACTCATAGACAGAGAATAGAATACATCAGGTGCAGGCGTATACCTTTGAGGCGATAGAAGTAGGTACTTAGCAAGGGTTCAATCCAAGACTGTCCTAAAATAAAATATGTTGGAGACCCCAGTGACCTCTTCACTCTAACTGACAAAGCAGCTGAATAGCTGAAGACCTCAAAATTTTATATTTAGCAGTAACGACTCCACGAGTTCGGCCATACGAAGAAAAAAAAAGTAAGGGCTGCCAGCATAAACATATTCCACAAAAACTAGGGAACATCAGTGTAAAATTTCCCTTAAAATAAATTGCCTTTTGTGCTTAAGGGCCCAATATTTGCTTGCCTTTAGAAAAGTTACATGGTGGCAAACGATTTTTTTTTAATAAAAAACTTTATTTAACCTGAAATTAAAACTGTTTATGTAATACAAAAAAAGATAAATTTTCAAAATATATATAAAGTAGATAGCTGTACTATTGACCTGACAAATAATCAAAAAAGTGCATGGTGTTAAATCTATCTCAACACAGAACTCGCTGTTAAGATTATATTTAAGCCTTAATATTTTTTTAATGTATTATTCCTGTATATTATTTAATATATTATTAATATAATATTTCTATTATTTATACACATTATATTTTTAAAAGAAATCTTAAAAACAATCTGTGGGAGTTGCTTTGCCTTACTCCCACAGAGTGGTCCAGCGTACAGGAAAATCAATTACGTTTATTATGTCTTTATGAATATCTACAATTATAAAGAAATTTTGACTTTGACTTTGGACTTTCATTTTGAAGCTTAGTTCATCACTAGACAATACATCTGGTGTTTCTTGGTTGAATACATATTTCAGCTTCAAATTGTCAATGACAGATAATAATTTTGCGTTCTATTCTCTGTCTACGCTTTCACTCTTGTAACATTTACACACAGAGTAAGTTTTTTTTAAAGAGTTTCGTTTATCTGAGCTCTTCCCCATATCTGATATGATGATAATGATTTTGTAGTCGGACCGATTTAGGTCACGACGAGAGTTTCTACTGGCCGTCTGTAGCAATATTTTAAATAAAATATTTCAAAACTTTCAACTTGGTTTGTAGAACTACAAAAACGTAACACATTAACAGAAAATACAAAATTCAAATAATATAATCAAAACGGTTTGGCAAACCGTTAAACTGGCAAAGTTATACCAAGGGACAATGATTTTTGCTTAAAGATAGATGATGAAGTTGTTAAATCCAACGCTGAGGTAGCTCGAGCTTTCAAAACATTCTTCAAAAATATACCATTACTCACAACAGAGCCTCTAAATTAATCGCCATATGAAGCAGAGACTTTGTTAAAAAAACAGCACTAGTATCAGAGATGTAGATTTTAAATTTCATCATGTATATTCCCAGGACATTGTCAAAACGTTTAGACTACGTAGCTTAAAAAATACTGAAGACCTGTATATCACTCAAAGTCATTGGTTCGATAATACTAGTTATAGCCCCACACCTAGCTTATATATTCAATAAATGTGTTGAAGATGGATCTTTCCTAGACCTCATAAAACACAGTAAACTGATACCTCTGTTCAAGTCGTGAGACAAGGGTGATCCTTCAAATTTCAGACCAATATCTGTTCTTCCAGCAAGCAAAGATTAAGATTATATTCCAGCAAGAAAAGATTATACTCAATCAAATGCTCTCACACTTCAACCGTACAAAACAACTCCACATCAAACAATACGGGTTCACTAGTAGTAAATCGACTACTGATGGAGGTATTACCCTTTATCAGCAGCAACCTTAAGCAGGTTAAACCAAGTGTATCAAATTCTAACTTCCAAATGTCAAGCAAGTTGAGAACAGCTTAGTGTTAGACATCAACAAGTTAGAATTAGAAAATGATACGAAGTTTCTGTAAATAACCATTGATAGAAACTTGCAGTGTGGACCCCACATAGATAAATTAGCTCATAAATTAAGTTCTGCTGGAACATCAGACAAAAAATGGATGTGGCTGCATCTAGGCTAGATTTTTATTACTTTCATAGTGTCATGTCTTATGGTATCTTGTGGTAGGGGAAAGCAGCGGATATTCAAAACTATTTTATTTTACAGAAAAGAGCTATTCGCGCGATTTATAATTTAAAACGCATAGACTCATTAAGAAAGCTTTTTGAAGAAATTTACATTTATTGAAAATTCCTGCTTTATTAATATTATAATTAATATTGTAAGATTTGTATTACTTAAACACAAACAATTTTTAAAAGAGAGCTAAAAATCAATCTGTGGGCGTTTCTACGCCTTGCATCTCCCACAGTGGTCCAATGTAGAGAAGGCGCAAAACACAAGATTGCTAAATATATGTAAATATCTACAGTAATAAAAATATTTGATTGATTGATTGTAGACTTTTCCCGTGAGCTTGCATGTGGCTTATGGAGTCAATCTTCCTGAAATTCCTCGCTCAACGAAGGAGTTTTTTGATTTCGTTGATTTTTGATTGAGTAAAAATTTAGGATCTAAATTTTGACTTAGAAAATAATAACAAAGGGTCGTACTAAAAACATAAAAACTCCTGTTCAACACTTGTTTAAAGACAAAAATGTATGGAATTAGCCGTTCATTTGCAGTAAAACTAAGTTTAATTTTTTGTAGTAAAACGATTTAAGTTTAAACATCTTCATGAAATTTTTACTCATATTTTATTTTCATTAATTCTTCTGACAACTGTGGCTTACGCAACATGTCATGTCGCCCTCATAAAATCAACAATGCGAATGAACACGCTGACACGATATCTTGCTGTGGCTAAGATCATCAAAATGAAAAAGCCACCTTTTAGCAATGTATTACCGGGAGCGATGTCCTGGCCGGCGAGCTCCAAGTAACGCGCGCGTATTCATCATGCTGTTCAGCGCATTTGGCGTGACAACGCGTCATCCAAGCGCTCGGCCAACGATCGCGTTGAAAACAATTAAACCTCAGACGAGTACCCCGGCGGGATACAGTAAAGTAATTAGATTAATTTCTATGTTTTTGCTTTGAATAGTGAGTGACGGAAATTTGAAGAAACATCATTATGACTATTGTTTGTTTATTTAGGCACGTAACGTTTACGTTTTTACGATTGTTTTATATTGCGTGCACATTTTATATATATCTATTAGGGTACAGAATCCAGAATGTCCAAATCGTTACTTAAAATAAGTGCCCGTATGGAATTTCAACATTTTCCTTCTTAACCAGATTTGCTAGAAGATATCTCTTATTATAGATCCCCTTTGTACACTATTTTCATGTAACTCTTTTTTTCTTAAAATTATTTGTGTGCAATAAAGAAATGATGAAATTATGTTTATTATAGGCGGAATGATTCACCCTGAAAGGAAACTCTAACACCCATCGTTAGTGGACGCTATTTGCTAAAGGGAAAAAATTTCTTTGTCTTTAGATATTTTACCACACCATTTTCCTGCGATAAAGTATCAACAACCTTATCGGCGGCAATTAGGGCACGATACGGCTAGATTAAATATTACCCCATTACCGTGCTATTAAGGTTCGTTAGAGCATGACAAATTGTAAACCGGAGCTTTATTTCAACGCCTACCTTAATTTACATAATTTCATTCATCACAATTTTATTTTCCCGTAAGGATTGGCAGAAGCGCTTTTATCTGGTTTATCCGGTCTATCAAATAAAACTCGATCAAGGATCGGGTCGGATCTATTTACTCCACTATAAAGTCATACACAGATTTTATTTTTGGGTTAACGTTTATTGAGTATCCGATCAAGACTCTCATTGAAAGAAAACGCGATTTGATGAAATTTTCTCGATATAATTTAATTGCGAAAAGACCTCTAAATTGCTTTATTTTTTCCTGTAATTCTGACATCCTGACTAATTTCATTGCGGAATTGTATTCAAAATGTGGATATTATTTATTCATACTCCCTTTGTTTTTTTTTTTGACAAAATAGCTTAGTTTATTTTTAAACAATTTTGATGTGGTTTGAAGCTACGTTATTTTAGTTTGAGTCTTAATTAATGCTGTCACTTTCGTTAACATTCGTATTCCTTTTATATATATTTTTACGTATTGTTTTCATTGTTTATTGCCAGGGAGACCTTATTAACCCATTGAGGTCTCAGACATCTTTCTTATATGTATCATGCTTTGCATGTTAGAACATATATTCCAGAAAAATACCAACACATCGTCCAATTTGTAAAAGCATGAGCGAGTGTGTGTCAAAATTCATATTTACTGTTACGGCCAGCGGATTCCGGCCCTGGGAGTATATTTCATGAAACTGCTCTGCGACATTTCGTTTCGGTAGTTTGCCATACATAAAGTGTAGATTTCGGATGTTCATATCAGATATTTGAAAAAGAAATGACGAATCCAACACGTTTTAGGCTCAGTTTATTAGTATGTGTCTGTGTTTGTGTCAAAGGATATTTAATTCCTGGCTAAGATTGGAACTGTACCATCCCCAATGCGCAAAGGAGGTGATTGCGTGCAAAAATAGCAGTATGTAACAAATTGTATATTATGCTATTAGTAAATAAAGGATGGATTTAAAGCGAGGGCCATAGATGAATCACGAGCAAGCCAAGAAATTTCATTGATTTATGATGGATTCATGATGATTGTAACGAGTGATTCAAGTGTTGGTATCCGTGATGTGCTAGTACACCGTTCTAAGATCGTCTTATTATTAAATTAAGGAGTGTATCGAATGTGTTTGATTAGTTCAGAACCCTGCAGTGTCGAAAAACATTGAATGTGCGAGATATATGACTCTAGTATTTAAATCCGCGTCAAACACTAACACAAAGCCATTCCCCCGAGCTTACTAATCATGACATCCTGTACGCCTTCCTGAAAGTCTAAGAAGCGTTGGTGACTGAAATAGTGTAATAAACACCCTATTTGATTTACTTCAGGTAGCCATAGGAAGTGATCGGTTCGCGTGGAAAAGTGTATGGAACTCGTGTGAGTATATCTCACCAGTCAGCGACCGCCTCACTCTGACACAGGGGAACCCTACGCCCGACTTCAGGCTCTGAATTCAGATTATAGGGGGGCGATGGACCACCTTCGCTGCGAAGCGTATTACATCGACACGTCCAGAGACGTGGATAATTACAAGGAGCTCTAGGCTACCTTCCCCCATAGTACCATGGATTTATTTATATTGCAAAGTTCAAGTGTTTAGTTTGGCCAAACTAAGGTCGATGGTCCGTCGCAAAAGACAGGGCGTGATATATGTGTGCCCAGAGACGCTACCGCCCCGCCACGGAGATACACTGGATTGACCTCTAGGGTCTCGTGAACCGTCCTCCTTCTCTGTTCACTTCTACCATCGATACAAAATAACAACAATGAGTGTACAAGTACTTGGCACTCTAATCATCTAATCTTTATCCAATTATGTAGTAAGAACAAGCACTCAATCTCATCAACACTGCAAGGATCTGTCCAATGAGGCCTAGGTAGTGCCTAATTATACCTATTAAATGAATACTTCTACAATACTTTCCCTTTTGTACTTACACTGCTGTCACACCGGCACGGCGAATCCACGTAACTCGGAGATGTAGAATTAGCCTACGTCATAGTTTATCGTAATCCCTTACCTCAGCAAGAAGGTATTGTGACTACGTCACTTATGCTTGTTTCTAGATGCGGTAAAGCACCTCACCTCTTCTAATATGCTGATGCTGGCCTAGACTTTAAGTTGACCTTCGTAAAAATTCTATCAAGTGTAAACTGGGAGCTTCGTGTATCGAGTGGAACATAGTTAGTAGAAGAACAGTGGTGATTGCATTTATATAGTAAAACCCGTTAATTATTTATTTCTGTGATAATTGTGTGAAATGCGAAATACTGAGAATGACAATACTATCCCCACTGTCCTAAAACTTTAACAATGGACCTTATAAATATATTAGACATAATAAAGCCAGAGACATAGTAGATCGCTTCGTTTATATAAGAGTTTAAGATCTACTTCAATTTAAAATGATTAGAGAAACTGGTTTATTATTTAGAGTGCCTTTGACGGATCTTTGCCAAAAGCGACCGGACATTTAGTTCCTAGGCATTTCTAAGGGGAAAACTTTAATGTCCAAACAAAAAACCCACTTAGACCATTGTCTACTGTATAGTAGAGCCATATGTACAGCATTTTGATTCATTTATATAAACTCTAACATTATAATGAAATGTGATTCTCCTCTCTTGCTACAATTACAACTTAATTAGGACAATTTCTCTCTCTGTTCATAACAAATTCACGTAAATAATTTAGCCATAATTTGCGTCCTTACATACATACATAGCGTCACGTCTTTCCCCATACTAGGCGGCAGAGGCCCCATGGTGCCCACTTTGAGCCAGTTATTCAATACTCCATTTTGCATGCCCACCTTACGTAAAAATGAGTTTATTCCTCAACTTTTAACCTGATGTGATTACTATTGATTGCACTCACTATATTACACTTTAAATTACTCAATGGCTTTGTTTAATTTAGATACTCAACTACTGACATGAGGCTAACTCTGCCTGAATTTACGATTGGTACAAGTTATAACGTTACCAGGTAATGCGACACGCAAAATATTATCATCGCCACTGGATATTAATTATTACAGTGAACTAACCCATTGAGCTTCATGTTATAATGGGTTTCACGCTTGTTTCTCACACAGGAGATGCATGTTCGAATCCTGACCATGAACCAATGAGATAATTAATTTATGTTAAGAACATTATCGGACGTACATAGTTTCGGATGACACGTTAAACTATATGTTGTAGTGGTCGTAAAACCCCTCCACTAACCCGCACTGAGCCAGCGTGGTAGAGAATGGCTTAATCTTACTCTTATCCGGGTAAAGGCCTGTACCCCTCGCTGAGGACATTAATGGGCTGCTACACACACCCCATTCAACATTTAGACGACCGGTTAGCCTAACGGGTGGTGACCCTCTCTACAAAACTAATAGTCCCGGGTTCGAATCTCGGTAAGACCAAATATTTGTAAATGAAGATCAATATTTGTTTCTTAGCCTTGGATATATTATATTAGTATTTATCTCTATTAATATGTCGTCGTCTAGTACACATAACTCAAGCCTTGTTTGGCTTACTAAGGGAAGACCATCTTACATAATATGTATTAGATACATCAGTGCCTTAAACATTAGTTAATTAGTTTTGGCTAGTTCATGAGGGCTAGGCCACATCGAAATGGTCTATGGTTCAGGTAACTTCACACGTCACCTTATTGTACAATAGTAGCTTAGCTCACCGCTAAGTAGTGAAAATAATTTATCAATCAATAAAATCAATAAAGGTACTGTAATACTTGTAGCACTATCTATTTAGCAGCCCTTGCTAATATGATGCTCCTAGCACTAGACGTCACTGCCTAATTGATAAATATAAAGATGAAGTATTTATGGGCTTGTATTTTTTATTTGGTGGGTGGGTGTTCACTTGGACACTGTCACGTTATATGTAGTTAAAAAAAGAAAGAGGATTGGATGTGGAAGTCAATGTGACACACTTCACCGTAGGCTTCAGCCAGTGACTGAGCTAAATTATAGTGAGGATTAGATTAGTGGCTACCGAGCCAGTTGTGGATCCCTTTTATAAAAAGTGTTTGTAACTAAAAGAAACCAAATAAAAAATACAAGCCCATAAATACTTCATCTTTATATTTATCAATTAGGCAGTGACGTCTAGTGCTAGGAGCATCATATTAGCAAGGGCATCATTGAACAAAAGCTTGCAGAGGCACACCACGAGCTTCAAGTTTTCAGCGAGCGGGAAGAACAGCGAGACAGTGCTACAACCAGGGCCTTCTATAATGAGGTCATGAGCCAAACTGGCATACCAACTATTGACCTAACAGCTTGTGATCTCACGTGTGATAGTCCTAATAGATCATAATCAGTAACTACTATGAGCTGTAGTAAAAATAAATTAAAGAAATATGTTAAATTAAATAATTATACAAAAAAAACACAAAAACTAGCTAATAGAAATAAAATATTTTGTAAAAATGTAAATTGTAGCAAGGAACGTGTCGAATTAATTAAGGAAATCGATGATTGTAGATTATGTTTGGAAAAAACTACAGAAAAGTACGAATGTGACACACGGCGACTCCAGTCAGATATGCATATTTTAAACTCATCATTACAAAGTATTACACGTAAATATGAGTCAGCACAATACGAAATTAAGGAACATGTGTCGGCTATGAATAGTTTGTTGGAGACGTGTAAGTATAATTATGACACTTTCATATCTTTGACCGACAATCACATCTGTGATTGTAAACAAGCTCCAGCGGACTGTTCCGTGCCGACCGTGTGTCCCGCCGAGCAGCCGGCCGAACAGCTGATACTGACCCAGGCGCCGCCGTCAGTCGACTTGCGTACTAATAGTGTTATCAATAACGCCTCCTTCTCTCGGACAAAGGATAGGTATATAATGTACAGCGATGAACTTGGAAAAAATATGGGTTTACAACTTAGTCAGCGCGTGGGCCGGGCAATATTAAATAACTGTATGCCTGGCGCCACATATTCACAAATATTGAACAAAGTGTTGTCATCGCAGTTTTTAGAACCAACCACCCTAATTATTTTAATTGGTAGAAGGGAAAATGTATCTAAAAAACTAGTTACTAAATACTTTTCCAAATTAAATTCTTTACAAAATGTAGATAGAATAATCTTGTTTGCGTTTCCCTTCAGCCAATCTTTGTCACAACATGAAAATCATATAAGACATGATTATAATACATTTATACACACATTGACATGTCGTCATACTGAAAAATTTCATTTCATAGACACCAATATTTGTATTGGAAAATATTTTTATTTGACTAAGGATAGGTATTACCTATCTAGGTTTTATACAAAACAGATAGCACAGTCACTATCTTATTTTATTTTGAACTCAGTCAAGTTTTTGACTAATGAAACGCCTGCTTCTATTGAGCAGTGTAATAATAATGACATGTACTCCTTGGAATCTGTTCCAAGCTCTTTAAATTAACCCATAGGACAACAGAGAGTAACTCTGGCAGTAATATTAATATTTGTATAAATATACCTTCATCTTGCCCATTAAATCAAGTTACTAGTAATGAAAAATGTAAAAGTAAGAATATTTTAAACGTGGTTCATCAAAATATACAGGGCATGTTAAGTAAAGAACTGGAAATTGAGTTATTCATGAACTGTAATAATATTGATATTTTATGTATAACAGAGCACTTTTTAAAGAGTTATCAGTTCATGTTCAACTTTAATAACCACCACGTTGCTAGTTCGTTCAACAGAAAAACAGCTGATCGCGGTGGCTCCTTAATACTTGTAAATAATAGTTTTAAATATAAGGAACGAGTTGACATAGTGAGCCTGTCTGTTGAGCGTACCATGGAAATAGCCTGTATTGAACTTGAACAACTTATTGTAATGAGCGTATACAGACCACCAGATTCATCCTTTGATTTATTCGAAAAGAAAATGGATGAAGTGTTGATTAAAATCAGCGATAAAAACAAATTTTTTATAATTTGTGGAAATTTTAATGTTAATCTGTTAGAGGATAATAATATTTGTACCAGATTAAAATCTTTATTTTTATGTCACAACATGAACTATCTGTTTTTGGAGCCTACTAGAATTACTGCAACATCTGCTACCTGCATTGACAATATATTTACTAACATTACGCCCATTTTCAAATCGGTCATCAATAAATTAACCTCTGATCACTCTGGTCAGATAGGTATATTCAATATTAAAATAAAAAAGGACCAAAAAGAGGATATTACATGTGTGCCTGTTAATGACACTCGGCTTGAACACTACAGGAATAATATTTTAGATAAACTATGGGAAATACCATACAGTGACGATCCAAATTTGTTGTACAACTCAGTATTTAACCTTGTCAAAAATGAATATGATACGGTATTTAAATCAAAAACTATAAAAGTTAATAACAAAGCTTTGTTTAGTGATTGGGCGACAGTTGGAATTCATAGGAGCAGACGAAGATTATATGAACTCTATGAAGAGAAATCATATAACAAAAATACGGCCTTTCTAGATTATGTTCGTAGTTATTCAAAAATGTTTAAACGCGTTTGTGCCGTAGCTAAATCTAATTTCATTAAAAACAAAATTGAATCTAGTAGCAATGTAATGAAAACGACTTGGCAAATTATAAACAGAGAGACTGGAAAGGCCAAAGCTACACATAATAACTTCAAGCTTAAGATAGATAATCAATTGCTAAGTACAGACCTAGAAGTAGCAAAAGCTTTCGAAAATTTCTTTACGGACATTCCAGTTTCAACAACCAAGTCTTTAAATTCATCTCCCGCTGCTGCTGAATCTATACTTAAACAAAACTTTGAGGAATGTAAAACAGATTTTAAATTTAGGCACGTAAATAATGAAGACATTGTAAAAGCGTTTAAATCCCTGGAAATGAAAAAGACAGCTGACGCCCATGGTCTATCAGTAAAAATTATTAGTTCCATTGTAGATTGTATTGCACCTCACCTTTGTTGTATATTTAATCAATGTATAGATAGTGGTGTGTTTCCTGACTTGATGAAACTAAGTAAAGTTATACCTTTATTCAAAGCTGGTAGTACATCAGACCCCACCAATTTTAGACCCATATCGATACTACCAACGCTTAGCAAAATATTTGAAAAACTCATACTTAATCAATTGCAAAGTCATTTTTATCTCAATAATTTAATTCATATTGCTCAGTTTGGTTTCACAAAGGGTCGTTCAACAGCCGATGCTGGTGTTGAACTAATCGACAATATTTTTGATGCCTGGGAAGATGCAATGGATGCAATAGGTGTCTTCTGCGATCTATCCAAGGCTTTTGATTGCGTCCATCATGACACTCTTGTCAGGAAGTTACGCCATTATGGTGTAAAAGATCAGGCACTTGGCCTTCTGGAGTCATATCTAACAGATAGGGTTCAGATGGTCGATGTTAATGGGAAAAGATCACCTGGGTCTTCAATAAGTATGGGCGTACGGCAAGGTTCAATTCTTGGTCCTTTCTTGTTTTTAGTATATATTAATGATTTACCTTACCTTGTTAAAGCAAAACATGGGTTAGTATTGTTTGCCGATGATACTTCTTTGATATTTAAAGTTAAAAGACAGCAATCAAATTATGACGAGGTAAACAATGCTATCTCTAGTATAGTGAACTGGTTTACTGTTAACAATTTATTACTTAATGAAAAGAAAACTAAATGTATTAAATTCGTGTTACCCAATGTGAACCCGGTAACAACAGACATATTTATAAAAGGACAGAGATTGGACCTTGTGCAGTCGACTGTCTTTTTCGACTGTCTTTTTGGGCATTACTTTAGACGCCAAACTACAATGGGATCCTCATATAAATAAATTGTCGAACAGACTGAGTTCGGCAGCGTTCGCAGTTAAAAAAATTAGAGCTCTTACCGACGTAGACACCGCTAGACTAGTCTACTTTAGTTACTTTCATAGTCTAATGAACTATGGTATTTTATTGTGGGGTCACGCTGCGAATGCTAATAGTATATTTATTCTGCAGAAACGGGCTGTTCGTGCAATTTATAGATTAGGGCCTAGAGTGTCACTGAGGGAAAAGTTTAAAGAAATCAATATTCTGACATTTGTGTCTCAATATATCTATGACAATCTTGTGTATGTAAAAAGAAATATAACTAATTTTCAGAAGTACAGTGATATACACAATTTTAATACTAGAAATAAAGACAAGTTGGTTGCTTATGTAAGCCGACTACATAAAATTAGTAATTCTTTTAAAGGCAATTGTATACGCTATTACAATAAGGTCCCTACTGATATTAAAAACTTACCTTTAGACAAGTTTAAAATAATAATAAAACAGAAATTGTATAAAAAAGGTTACTACAGGATATCTGATTACTTAGAGGACAGATGTCCATGGGAATAGATTGTTTGAGTAACAGGCTGTTTCGATATATAATTAGCATTCATTTTGTAATTTGACAATATTTTATTTAAAAAAGGAAACACAAAAGATGCGACGACTATGGAGTTTCTTCGGTGAGCTCTTCTCCACAGATTCCGCCATTGGGTTAGTGAACTCACCAAAAAAAATGTAATGACGGATCTAAGTGATGTAACAACATCCTATGGAAATAAATGATTTTTGATTTTGATTTGATTTTGATTTGCTGCTAAATAGATAGTGCTACAAGTATTACAGTACCTTTATTGATTTTATTGATTGATAATTTATTTTCACTACTTAGCGGTGAGCTAAGCTTTCGGGCCTCTTGGCCCGTATACAATATACAACCTACCTTACAATCATTCCCCCCTCCCTTCAAAAAAAAATTTTCCAAAGTTTTTTTTTTTTTTTTCAAAGTGACAACCCTAACCCAAAGTCTAAAATCTAAAATGACAACCCTATCTCAAAGTATAAAATCTAAAAAACATTAAATATTAACATTAAGTTAGTTTGCTATGCTTGAAATCTAAAAAACAGTAAATAATTTCTTTGTTGCACACAAATCATACAAAAAACAAGAGTTACATAAAAAAAGTGTACAAAGGCGAGCTTATCTCTAATAAGAGATCTTTCCAGCAAACCAGGCAAACAAGGGAAAAGTTGATGGTTAAGCAGGGTTAGACCTATGTGTACAATATATAAAATAATAAATAAAATAAATTAAATAATAACTATAATAATATACTAAATACTTATTATATACTACAAATACTATTTAATACACTCTAATAATACATACTTACATGCATACTACCTATAACTCTAAAGGGAGAGGTAATGCTTCTTCACACGACTTTTAAAGATATTCAGATTAGGACTGTCCCTGATGGTGCAGGGGAGTGCATTCCACAACCGAATGGCCCGGGCTCTAAACCCGTTCTCATAGAAAGCGGTGTTATGCTGTGGAGTTGTGAGCATGGAAACTGCGTGAGTTCTCCGAGGTCTGCTGGGAGAAAGAAATTGAAAACTGTCTCGTAAGAAAGTTGGGTAGCGTGGATTACGTAAAATGTTGTAGAGGAAATTGAGGATGTGTGAATCCCGACGAAGACGAATCGGCAGCCACTTCAACTCCCTGCGATGTTGTGAAACATGGTCGTATTTTTGCAGCCCGAAGATAAACCGAATCCCGAGATTTTGAAGTCGTTCGAGTTTGTTCAGTAGTTCTTCGTTAGCACTGACCCAGCAGACATCAGCGTAATCGATGAGGGGTAGAATGAGAGATTGAGCAAGAGTGATTTTGGTATGTCGAGGCAAAAAGTACTGAAGTCTCCTGAGAGAGTGAAAGGTAGAAAATACTCGGCGACTTACCTCATTGACATGCGATGACCAGGACAACTGGTTGTCAAAGATTAGACCCAGGTTTTTAACTTTATCGCTATATACGATTGTGGTACCATTAAAAGTGACAGATGGAATGGGATGTTGCTGCAACAAGTTAAGAGAATGTCTAGTACCTATTATTAACCAGGAGTCCGAAGGATGAAGCCCAACTTCTTATTCCCTCAAGATCAGCGTTGAGTGCCTCCACAGCAGAGTGTGCATCGTTGAGAGAGAAGTGGCGATAAATCTGGAGATCATCAGCGTAAAGATGATATGAGGAGGACAGGACGTCCGAGATGGTGTTGATAAAGATCGAGAATAGAAGAGGAGAAAGAATACCACCTTGAGGGACGCCTGTAAAGAGGTCACACCATTCAGTGGATATCTCTTCCGACCTGATACGCTGTTGCCGATCCCTCAAATAAGAGTCGAACCAGCTGGCAGAGAAGGAGGAGACGTTCAGAGATCTGAGAAGCTCAACGAGAATGTCAAAATCTACGCAGTTGAAGGCACTACTGAAGTCAAGTAAAGCGAGCACGGAAAGCTGTTTGCGGTCCATGGCTACCTGGATATCATCTGTGACTTTCATGAGAGCCGTGATGGTGCTATGACCCGGTCTGAATCCTGACTGGTACATGTTCAGCAGATTGTTTGAGAGAAGGTAAGAAGAGAGCTGGGTATGGACAATGGATTCAAGGACTTTGGAGAGGATGGGTAGGATTGAGATAGGTCGATACTCTTTAAAAGAGGTGGGACTGGAAGTTTTAGGGAGTGGGATGACTAATGCTTTTTTCCACATGGTGGGGAAGATGCCATTCGATAGGGAAAAATTTATAACATGTGTAATAGCTGGCAGTAGTTCATCCAGGATTGTTAAAAGCATTTTAAGGCAGATTTTATCATCACCTACGGCTTTCGAGCTCACTGC
This sequence comes from Argyresthia goedartella, assembly GCA_949825045.1. NCBI lineage: Eukaryota > Metazoa > Arthropoda > Insecta > Lepidoptera > Argyresthiidae > Argyresthia > Argyresthia goedartella. Next base: position 18,054,435 of record OX463823.1, read on the forward strand.
TAGTACCGCCTTCTTGACCGCATAGATTCCAACATTGCTCAAGTTGAATGGTGTGGTGTCGGGTAAGGACTTAGAGCGCAGGCTCTGAAGAGAAGAGAAAATATGCCGCAAGCATAATTTTAAATAACATTAAGTACCCTAATCCATATCTGTCCAACCATCCCATTTAACCTACTCAATTAAACATTAAATAACAAAACCAAACTACACTTAAGGTGTAGGCTATGCACCTTAAAAAACTTAGATTATAACACCCTATGATCCCATCATACAATTATTCGCGGCTTAACACTAACCTACCTAACGCTAGAAAATTCTCAATTACAATACGTAGGCAAACAGCTGATAGCTAAGATTTAGCTTCTCGAATATTTATCATTCGACAAACTTTCTGACAATAAAAACTAGCGAAAAACTTATCAGACAACCATAATACCTCCGTTCCTAACATTAACACAACTCTGTCTTTGCTTTATGATTGTGAACACATTGTAAACTCTTTCCACCGAATGGAAATATTTCAAAAATTAACGCAGGTAAAGATCAAAGAAAAAGATTATCATTTTCAAATATAGGAAACGTCAACCATATTAACAGGATTAATCTATAGAACCGTATTACTAAGCCACAGCCTAAGAATGAGTTCATTAAAATTCGTTACAATAATACGATGAAATCAACTAGCTTTAAAACCGATACTACTACATATAAACAGCCTAAATAATCCATTGGAATTCAGTAAACTATCTTTTACTATTAACAGTTTAAGATAATCGCCGTGAGTTGCAACCAATTACCCAAGTAAAGACACTACAAAGAATCTCGAATGTGTATCGAATACCCGAGTTATCCCACATCAGAAATTACTTTCATTGAGAAACCTTCATTACCAACTTCGTTATACAACCCTTACTCTCCCCTTACCAAATCATCCCAACTCTATACTTTAAGAACGCGGGAACCAAAACAGAAGCCTATGACGAATAGCTATTGCCTCGTCATACTGCTCTCAAAGATAAAACCAGGCGATCGGTTCAAACAATTATTCGAACTGTCGTTTATAAAAGTTTCTCATATAAAGGTAATCTACCACGGAAATATAGTATGTTACAGATATTTCTTGGGTCTTTGGTGTACGGTCCTCATCAGACATCATAGCTCAGCAACAACATCAAAAGAAACACCGGTTAATAAACAGTTCATAACAACACCGTATACACAAACCATAAACCATCAACCGGGATACAATTGTATTATACTCCTAATGTATAATTATTTAATATCCTAATGTTCCTATCCTAATCCTATAATTATTTAATATCAGACGAACCCCTCAACGCAACACAAAGCGTTTTAACCGAATTGAGTTAACAATAACGCCCCGTGACCGTGAGTTCAGACGACGAATCAGCACATTAGACCTCCCAACGATCTCAATGACCCTGTATGGTCCTTGATACAGACGTGCCAACTTCATACATCTTCCCGTTATCCGCCTTGGTACGTATAACAAAACTAAGCCATTCACCCGGAACGATCTGGGTTTGATCTCATAACGTAATACCGCTTTTGTACACGCTATGCGTTCGCAATATTTCCTAACGCCTTAGTCAGTAGCCTACCCACACGATTTACCCTTTCATCTATCGTTTCGTCTAAACCAACCGCGTTTAATCCCAATGATCGATCCACCACCGAGCACGGTTCCCTACCAAATAAAATACTATACGGCGACACCCTCGTTGACGCCTGAACGCTAGTGTTATACGCATGTACCACCAAAGGTAAAACCGTGCACCATTGCCTTTGATTACTACCTAAATATTTTGATAATATCGATGTTAAAGTTCTATTCATTCGCTCTACCAAACCGTTACTCTGTGGGTGAAACGAACTTATATGTATCATTTTCGCCCCAAAGTGCTCTACCGTTTCTTTTACAATTCCCGCCGTAAAAACCGTTCCTCTATCCGAAATAATCTCCCTAATCGGCCCGAACCTACACAACACCTCCTCAACTAAAAACCGCACTACATCCTCCGATGTAACCCTAGGTAACGCCTTACATACCGCAAACCGCGACGCATACTCTACCGCGACTATAATAAAACGGTTATCTCTCGACGAACGTGGAAACGCTCCTAACATGTCGATTCCTACCTTCTCAAAAATATCCGAGACCCTAATCGGCATCAAATCTGCTACGCTTTTAACTAACTTCCTTTCTTGACACGGCACCCACGAAGATATATAACGCTCTATCTCCTTATCGGCTTTCGGCATGAAATATTTCGACCGAAACCTCTTCAACGTCTTTGCGAGACCCAAATGACCTCCTGTCCACGCCTCATCATGTAACTCGTTCATAACATTTTGAAACAACGACCTAGGCAATACTAATATCTCCCTAACTTCTCCATCTCTACGTACGCTTTTATATAGTAAATTATTTCTCAAACAAAAACCGCTACGCCACGCTTCCGGATGTTCGCTCAACCGCGTTAACCATCTACTACCAAATGAATCGTTCGCCTGATCCGCCTGTAACGACTCTATATTAATACTAAAAACTTCCAAACCATCATCATCAGGTTCAGAACGAGAAGAATTCTGAGGTCCTTCTGCTAACCTACCAGTCATATCTTTTTTCGACTGTAACCAACATAACGCGCTATGGTCTGTAACAACCTGAAAATACGATCCCCAAAGATAATGCCTATAGTGCCTTAACGCCCATACTAACCCCAGACACTCTTTCTTCGTCGTACTATATTTTTTCTCCGCATCCGTTAAAATCCTAGACGCATAGGCAACCGGACTCATTATTTCAACGCCCTGCATCAATACTGCACCCAACGCCTCGTTAGACGCATCCACATAAATTCTCGTAGTAACCGACTTATCCCCCGAATAATAGGAAAGTATTGGCGCACTACACATAACCTTCTTAATATACTCGAACGAATTCTGCAATTCTTCATTCCATTGAAACTTTACCCCCTTTTTCAATAATTTAGCGAGAGGTAACGATATTCTCGCAAAATTCGATACAAATGTTCTATAATAAGAAAATAAACCTAATAATTGTTTCACATCCTTCGTAGATGTGGGAGTTGGAACCTGTTGCATAGCCTTCAGCTTTTTCTCACTAGGTCTTACTCCTTCATTCGAGATTCGATAACCTAGCATCTCAATTTCGCAAAAACCGAATTTACATTTGGATGGCTTGAAGGTCAAGTTATCTTCTCTAAACCGCCCAAAAACTTTCTGCAACGTATCGGTAAGCTCCTCGAACGTTCTACCATACACAATTACATTGTCTGCGCAAACCATAACCCCTTTAAATCTTAAATCCGCTAAAACTGTATCCATCATCCGTTGGAAAACTGCTTGACTCGTTGCCAAACCGAACGGAACAACATTAAATTCATAAAGACCCGTGGTCGTGACGAAAGCCGTTTTATGCCTACCTTCCGTAATAACCGTCTGCCAATAACCTGAATTGAGATCTAACTCTGCAAAATACTTGGCCCCGGCCAAACTATCAACAATGTCTTCTATCCGCGGAATAGGATAATTGTCCCTACAAATTTTCTTATTTAATTTCCGATAATCTATACAAAACCTCCATGAATCATCGGGCTTTTTAATTAACACTACGGGCGCAGCATAAGAACTAGTGGATTCCCTAATAACACCTAGTTTCAACATCTCCGCGGCTTGCTCCTCAATAATATCCCGCCCGTTGCACCGGCGAAACGCGATACGGGTGACCATGAACCGGCTCTTCATCATAAGTCTTAATATCGACCGACTCTATCTCCGACCTACCTAACTGGTCAGTTGCAAACGCAAATCTATCCGCATTCCTATCCAAAAACGCCAATAATACCCGCTTATCATTCTCACATAAATCCTAATTTACGATAAACCGTTTATCTTCTACCCCAAACGCAAATTCGACCTAATCCGATAACCCCGAGAAATAAACGTAATCGCCCTTTCTTAGCTCCTGAAACCTCGATAACCGTGGTTTCCCCGAAGTTCACTTGTTTACTTCTAGAACCGTCTAGAAAGTCCGACCCTATCTTTTGTTTTGAAAGAATCCCTACGCACATGACATTTCGTTTTACCGGCGTCGTGTTTTGTTTCGTATGGAAATTATTGAAAAACGGTATTTTTCCCTGGAAAAAACACATACACGAATGAACAAAATCAATATTCATACCGTTCTTTATTAAAAAATCCACCCCTAAAATAATGCTACAATTTCAAAGCAGTTACTACTAAAAATTCCTGTGAAAAGCTAAAATTGTCCAAACTAAAATCTATAACACATTTCCCTACAATTTGCAGCAAACTTCCATTTACCGCCTTAACCCGTCTCTTCTCTTCTTGCATTCATCTCGCACCCACTTGACCTGCGATGGCTGGGCTGATGCATGAAGCTGTAGCGCCTGTATCTAAAAGAGCTACCCTGTTTACCCCCGAAGAACTAAATAAAACTAATGGTCTGACCTGCTGATTCGCCTCGACTGCGACGATCTTCCCCATTGGGCGTTCCGCTTCTGTGCTACGCTGCTGAGCTCGTCTGAGGCCCTCATTCCACAGGTCAGCCTGGTCACCGCTATCGGGCTCTAGCGACGACGTGTTGCAAAATCCGCTTGCCTTAGGACGCAAATTATAATTATTAGTACTAGAAACATTCGGCCTGTCTTCCCCCCCCCCCCCCCCCCCCCCCTATTGCTATGGGCCAAATTCGGTCCAAAAGTTGCCGGGTTCCTAAACACATTCACATTATCATCACTTCCCGGACTTAACTTCTCCATCTGTACCAGCACTGCCCTTAGCGCCTTCTTATCTACAAAATGGCTCAACATTAATTTATTTCTAAGATGGTTTTGCAATCCTCTTAAAAATTGCGTTATAAAAATGTCACCATTAGTAACTCTAGCCTTCCTCGCCAGGTCCCCTAAATAATGGAAGTAGTCCAACAAACTTCTTTTCTCTTGCTTGGCATTGTAGAACTTCTCTGCAAAGTCTGTGCCTCCAAACTCCTCATTAAACTTATTCACCACCTCTTCTAATGTCTGGGCACTGCCCCTAATTTCTCTAAAAAACTATAAGGCTCCACCTATCAAATACGAAGGAAATAATGATTTTAATTCCTCCGACGACATAAATTTCTGCCACGATGCAGCATCTCTGAAGTCTTCTATAAAATCTTCAAAGGACTCCTGCGGACCCCCCGAAAAACAAGTTGACAACTCCTCCATCATGAAATAATTTCATAAAATTTTTCACAAAATGTCCGCCGCTATAAAACAATCTTCTCACAACATTTTTCTATTTGATTCTTCACTCGCTTGGCAGGTCGAGATAATTCCTAAATAAAAAATTTGAGTACAGAAAAATACTCCCCAATGCACATTCGATCCTTCCTCGATTCAGCAAGGTCTGGATCGACGATCTCCTCTCCTCTTCAATTACGTCACCTTCTGAAGCAGTCTTCCTATTTCTCCGGGCCTTTCGGCGCCTCCGTAAAATGTAATACACTATCTATTTAGCAGCCCTTGCTAATATGATGCTCCTAGCACTAGACGTCACTGCCTAATTGATAAATATAAATATGAAGTATTTATGGGCTATCTTCTCATCCTACTCAGTTTCGAAATATATTTTCCTGAAACTAGCATCTCTCTTACTCCTAGCAGTTAGAATTGCCTATTTTCTTGCAAAATTCCCACGATATCCCACGCTCATCTTTAACTTCCCAAGACCCTCTATTATATTGGTCGAATGGCAATATAATCCCTTTTCATTGTTTGTGGTTCATCTTTGTTAGGTTTTTAATTTTAATTTTATATGACGGCGCTAGTTCCTCGAGAATGGTCCTACCAGTCTATAGCCCACTTGTTATTCGTTTACATAATACTGAAACAAATGGATTGCATTATAATTTCCTTTGACCTTATCGGTGTGTATATCAAATAAGGTGTATACGTTATTGTACGGAACGGCCTCTATTATGTAAGGTCCCTCATATAAGCGCACGAATTTCCGCGTTATTTTCTTATCAGCGTCCGATTTTGCAAATGTATTCAATTCTACCAAATCTCCAACTTCAAAACGAATTATCTTATGATTTTTATAGTAGTGCAATTCTCGACTTGCCGCTGCCTAAGCAATTTTTTTTGTCGGGCTTGCTGTCGTATTTGTTGAGTTGCCTCAACTTGATGTTCCTGTTTGCTATGTCCTATCCCAGCGAAATCGGTAGTTAGCACGGTCTTTGTTCCCCATACTGTCTCATTTGGTGTATATCCTGTTGTAGTGTGTATCACTTGATTGTAACAATCCACGATATCTGACAATAAGTCCACCCAAGAACAATGTGATTTGTCACAATATGTTCGAAATAATCTTCCCAACTCCTTATTTACTCTTTCCATCGAATTGGGCTGCGGATTCCTAACAGATGTGTGAGTTAACTCGATACCTAATTCCCTAACTCCTGTCTCGAATATTTTTGATATGAAATTCGCGCCTCTATCAGAACACAAAGTCTTGATTTTCAACTCATCATGGAAATAACGCACCCCAGTCAAAGTAGCTCTCCCAATCGCCGGACATAACAGATATAGCCTGATTAGTTTACTATACGCGTCCTGTATAATGAACTTCCCGATAGTTAAGAGTAATTCCCAGTAGGTAAGGGTCTTTAGATATCACAGAATACCTTTTCTCCCACATCTTAATCATATTTTAATAGGTCCCGTATGAATCTCCTGGGCATGTCTAGACTTTTGACATAACACGCAATTCCGCACAATCCGAGACATTTTATATAGTTGCTTCATAAGCATAAACCTTGTATCGCCCAAAATGACCAATCTCTTCATATACACGTAGGCGGACTGCAATATGGTGTAGCTTCCTGCTGAACGACTCCCAATTGCTCTGATTCATCTAATTTATTTCTCAATTGTTTCTACGTGACAAAGGTACCGGGTAACTATGTCTTATGAATGGTGTCTCGTCTAATAGCGTCATGACATGCTCGTATTCATCCGTCCGTCCCAATCTATTAGTGAACACCTCACAATGTTTTCCAATACAGGTAGTAATAATACGTTTGTTCACTACTTACACCAGTCTTGTTTAATTGATCCTTCCAATTGTCTTTATTGTACGTTACGTCACTCGGTGTAAAGCATCCTGATTGTTGCATGTTCTTGTATAGCATCGAATTAATAACTGCGGCGACTCTCCCCCTAACCCTTCGATCTCACAGTCGGAATTAAGTCTAACACTAGATTTTCCCCAAGTGTTCTATCGTCAATGTCCGTTCCTTTTCCTTACTGCAACTTACTACTACCTTCACCCCCTCAATAAAGTAATTCTCATCGACTCTGCTTGATCCGCGAAATGCTCAGATAACGGAACTTCCGGATCGCTCGAATATCCTACGCGAATTAGTCTATCTCGTACCGATTCCTGTATTTGGTCAGTCCTGTAATGACATCTAAAGTCAGCCTCATTATCAGAAACCGTAGCACAAGCCTTTGAATGTAGTTCCACGACCTTTCGCGCATATCCCGTGACATATTCTAACGCTCATGGAATTCGTTAATCGTTGTAATAACAATCCTAAGGTTGCATTTCCTAATGTGACTGCCTGTCCTTACGAACTTTCGTTACTACGGTCCTCATTCAATCTAGCCCGTCCCACTGTCCGTCTGCTCTACCTGAAGTTTCCTTTTTTCTATCTCCATTCTATGTTTACTGGAATAAATCTCTTGTTGGAGATAAGCTCGCCTTTGTACCCATTTTGTATTTACTGTTTTGTGCAATAAAGTATAACAAGAATGAGTAATGAGTCTGTCTGTCTACCTCTGCTTTCGGACATCTTTTCCAGTAACCGTTAGTCGCAAGTTCGATGTATCAACTAAAACTAAACGTATTACGGTTTACGTATATCAACTTATCGATCGATACCTACAATCGCGTAACTGATATTGCAAGAAAATTAATCCGAAAAGGATTTCAAGTTCGAGAGTACGAGACGCCAACCGAACCGCGACCTCAGTAATTATTCTATAATACGCTCCCAACTCTCCCAATCCTTTGCCCGTCAGTATACCTGTATGACCACTGACACAAGACAAACAAACATGAGCCTTCCAAATTTTTCTGTTCCCAGAAGTAGGTAATTCAAATTAGTAACTTGTATGTAACCTATGTATTAATTGTCTCCTTGACACCCTGGAAAATTTACATTTATAAATAAATAATTTTGTTTCCGCTCCCCCTAGACTTAAATTAACACATTAATACACAATTTAGTTTCGCTCCCCCAAGACTTAATTTAACACATTAATATACAAGTCTTACACAAAATAAAATAAAATAAATAAAATAAAATAAATAAATAAATAATAGTAACACTATAATATAAGTCATGGACATAAAATCAATATTTTTCCATTTCATGTTCCTGTAGTCCTGAAAGAAAGTTTTAATCACTCGATACACGATTTCTACGTTGTGTTTTATTTATTTAGTTCTAATCCAGTCGTATCGTTGTTTCAAATACGTAGCTGGATCGCTGGTCACCGGCACCATTTCTGTGCTGGTACACCGTCCTAAGATCGTCTAATTATTAAATTAAGGAGTGTATCGAATGTGTTTGATTAGTTCAGAACCCTGCAGTGTCGAAAAACATTGAATGTGCGAGATATATGACTCTAGTATTTAAATCCGCGTATTTGCTACCAGTATTTCTATCAAGTGTAAACTGGGAGCTTCGTGTATCGAGTGATTGCATTTATATAGTAAAACCCGTTAATTATTTATTTCTGTGATAATAGTGTGAAATGTGAAATACTGAGAATGACAATACGATCCCCACTGTCCTAAAACTTTAACAATGGACCTTATAAATATATTAGACATAATAAAACCAGAGACATAGTAGATCGCTTCGTTTATTTAAGAGTTTAAGATCTACTTCAATTTAAAATGATTAGAGAAACTGGTTTATTATTTAGATTGCCTTTGACGGATCTTTGCCAAAAGCGACCGGACATTTAGTTCCTAGGCATTTCTAAAGGGAAAACTTTAATTTCCAAACAAAAAACCCACTTAGACCATTGTCTACTGTATAGTAGAGCCATATGTACAGCATTTTGATTCATTTATATAAACTCTAACATTATAATGAAATGTGATTCTCCTCTCTTGCTACAATTACAACTTAATTAGGACAATTTCTCTCTCTGTTCATAACAAATTCACGTAAATAATTTAGCCATAATTTGCGTCCTTACATACATACATAGCGTCACGTCTTTCCCCATACTAGGCGGCAGAGGCCCCATGGTGCCCACTTTGAGCCAGTTATTCAATACTCCATTTTGCATGCCCACCTTACGTAAAAATGAGTTTATTCCTCAACTTTTAACCTGATGTGATTACTATTGATTGCACTCACTATATTACACTTTAAATTACTCAATGGCTTTGTTTAATTTAGATACTCAACTACTGACATGAGGCTAACTCTGCCTGAATTTACGATTGGTACAAGTTATAACGTTACCAGGTAATGCGACACGCAAAATATTATCATCGCCACTGGATATTAATTATTACAGTGAACTAACCCATTGAGCTTCATGTTATAATGGGTTTCACGCTTGTTTCTCACACAGGAGATGCATGTTCGAATCCTGACCATGTACCAATGAGATAATTAATTTATGTTAAGAACATTATCGGACGTACATAGTTTCGGATGACACGTTAAACTATATGTTATAGTGGTCGTAAAACCCCTCCACTAACACGCACTGAGCCAGCGTGGTAGAGAATGGCTTAATCTTACTCTTATCCGGGTAAAGGCCTGTACCCCTCGGTGAGAACATTAATGGGCGAAAAATGGGAGAACATTGACATGTCGTCATACTGAAAAATTTCATTTCATAGACACCAATATTTGTATTGGAAAATATTTTTATTTGACTAAGGATAGGTATTACCTATCTAGGTTTTATACAAAACAGATAGCACAGTCACTATCTTATTTTATTTTGAACTCAGTCAAGTTTTTGACTAATGAAACGCCTGCTTCTATTGAGCAGTGTAATAATAATGACATTTGGAATCTGTTCCAAGCTCTTTAAATTAACCCATAGGACAACAGAGAGTAACTCTGGCAGTAATATTAATATTTGTATAAATATACCTTCATCTTGCCCATTAAATCAAGTTACTAGTAATGAAAAATGTAAAAGTAAGAATATTTTAAACGTGGTTCATCAAAATATACAGGGCATGTTAAGTAAAAATACGGCCTTTCTAGATTATGTTCGTAGTTATTCAAAAATGTTTAAACGCGTTTGTGCCGTAGCTAAATCTAATTTCATTAAAAACAAAATTGAATCTAGTAGCAATGTAATGAAAACGACTTGGCAAATTATAAACAGAGAGACTGGAAAGGCCAAAGCTACACATAATAACTTCAAGCTTAAGATAGATAATCAATTGCTAAGTACAGACCTAGAAGTAGCAAAAGCTTTCGAAAATTTCTTTACGGACATTCCAGTTTCAACAACCAAGTCTTTAAATTCATCTCCCGCTGCTGCTGAATCTATACTTAAACAAAACTTTGAGGATTGTAAAACAGATTTTAAATTTAGGCACGTAAATAATGAAGACATTGTAAAAGCGTTTAAATCCCTGGAAATGAAAAAGGCAGCTGACGCCCTTGGTCTATCAGTAAAAATTATTAGTTCCATTGTAGATTGTATTGCACCTCACCTTTGTTGTATATTTGATCAATGTATAGATAATGGTGTGTTTCCTGACTTGATGAAACTAAGTAAAGTTATACCTTTATTCAAAGCTGGTAGTACATCAGACCCCACCAATTTTAGACCCATATCGATACTACCAACGCTTATCAAAATATTTGAAAAACTCATACTTAATCAATTGCAAAGTCATTTTTATCTCAATAATTTAATTCATATTGCTCAGTTTGGTTTCACAAAGGGTCGTTCAACAGCCGATGCTGGTGTTGAACTAATCGACAATATTTTTGATGCCTGGGAAGACGCAATGGATGCAATAGGTGTCTTCTGCGATCTATCCAAGGCTTTTGATTGCGTCCATCATGACACTCTTGTCAGGAAGTTACGCCATTATGGTGTAAAAGATCAGGCACTTGGCCTTCTGGAGTCATATCTAACAGATAGGGTTCAGATGGTCGATGTTAATGGGAAAAGATCACCTGGGTCTTCAATAAGTATGGGCGTACCGCAAGGTTCAATTCATATTCATATTCATATATTCTTTATTGCACAGAAATCTTAATAGTAAGGTAACAAAACATTTTATGAGCAAAGGCGAGCTTATCTCTAAAGAGAGATTTCTACTAGCAAACCTAGGTAGGACAGGAAAAAATGTGCAACAGGAGAGTCCTAGTGCGCAATAAAACTGTACACATCTAATTGTTCAATTCAATTCTAATTGTCAATTCTTGGTCCTTTCTTGTTTTTAGTATATATTAATGATTTACCTTACCTTGTTAAAGCAAAACATGGGTTAGTATTGTTTGCCGATGATACTTCTTTGATATTTAAAGTTAAAAGACAGCAATCAAATTATGACGAGGTAAACAATGCTATCTCTAGTATAGTGAACTGGTTTACTGTTAACAATTTATTACTTAATGAAAAGAAAACTAAATGTATTAAATTCGTGTTACCCAATGTGAACCCGGTAACTACAGACATATTTATAAAAGGACAGAGATTGGACCTTGTGCAGTCGACTGTCTTTTTGGGCATTACTTTAGACGCCAAACTACAATGGGATCCTCATATAAATAAATTGTCGAACAGACTGAGTTCGGCAGCGTTCGCAGTTAAAAAAATTAGAGCTCTTACCGACGTAGACACCGCTAGACTAGTGTACTTTAGTTACTTTCATAGTCTAATGACCTATGGTATTTTATTGTGGGGTCACGCTGCGAATGCTAATAGTATATTTATTCTGCAGAAACGGGCTGTTCGTGCAATTTATAGATTAGGGCCTAGAGTGTCACTGAGGGAAAAGTTTAAAGAAATCAATATTCTGACATTTGTGTCTCAATATATCTATGACAATCTTGTGTATGTAAAAAGAAATATAACTAATTTTCAGAAGTACAGTGATATACACAATTTTAATACTAGAAATAAAGACAAGTTGGTTGCTTATGTAAGCCGACTACATAAAATTAGTAATTCTTTTAAAGGCAATTGTATACGCTATTACAATAAGGTCCCTACTGATATTAAAAACTTACCTTTAGACAAGTTTAAAACAATAATAAAACAGAAATTGTATAAAAAAGGTTACTATAGGATATCTGATTACTTAGAGGACAGATGTCCATGGGAATAGATTGTTTGAGTAACAGGCTGTTTCGATATATAATTAGCATTCATTTTGTAATTTGACAATATTTTATTTAAAAAAGGAAACGCAAAAGATGCGACGACTGTGGAGTTTCTTCTGTAAGCTCTTCTCCACAGATTCCGCCATTGTGTTAGTGAACTCACCCAAAAAAATGTAATGACGGATCTAAGTGATGTAACAACATCCTATGGAAATAAATGATTTTTGATTTGATTTGATTTGATTTGATTTGGGCTGCTACAAACACCCCATTCAACATTTACAGTTAAACACAATTGACGACCGGTTAGCCTAACGGGTAGTGACCCTCTCTACAAAACTAATAGTCCCGGGTTCGAATCTCGGTAAGACCAAATATTTGTAAATGAAGATGAATATTTGTTTCTTAGCCTTGGATATATTATATTAGTATTTATCTCTAATAATATGACGTCGTCTAGTACACATAACTCAAGCCTTGTTTGGCTTACTAAGGGAAGACCATCTTACATAATATTTAATAGATACATCAGTGCATTAAACATTAGTTAATTAGTTTTGGCTAGTTCATGAGGGCTAGGCCACATCGAAATGGTCTATGGTTCAGGTAACTTCACACGTCACCTTCTTGTACAATAGTAGCTTAGCTCACCGCTAAGTAGTGAAATTAATTTATCAATCAATAAAATCAATAAAGGTACTGTAACACTTGTAGCACTATCTATTTAGCAGCCCTTGCTAATATGATGCTCCTAGCACTAGACGTCACTGCCTAATTGATAAATATAAAGATGAAGTATTTATGGGCTTGTATTTTTTATTTGGTTTCTTTTAGTTACAAACACTTTTTATAAAAGGGATCCACAACTGGCTCGGTAGCCACTAATCTAATCCTCACTATAATTTAGCTCAGTCACTGGCCGAAGCCTACGGTGAAGTGTGTCACATTGACTTCCACATCCAATCCTCTTTCTTTTTTTAACTACATATAACGTGACAGTGTCCAAGTGAACACCCACTCTAAAGAGGCCCGTATACAATATACAACCTACCTTACAGTACATTACCGAATGAAGCTGAGTTCAGGAACTTATCACTATTATTGCACTATACTTTTACACATATTTCTAGTTGAGAGGTATGGATAATTTTACAATATTATCTCAAAAATATGAAAATAGGTTATTCTACTTTAACTCTAACGATGATCTAGGTACGTGATCGATCGGCTGCTAGATCCCGAATGCTCTTCCACAAGTCCAGGGTTACTTCCCCGCACAGCCAGCAACCCTCCCCTCTCCTCGTTGGTCCTCGCTCCTTCAACAGATAAAAAAGAAAGCGGCCAGTACATTACTTAATTTATGACTACAACCCCGTCATCGTATGTTCCAGGGCTGTCACTGATTAGGCCTATGTCTAAAAGTGATCGATAAATTGCTTGGTTGTCGGATGGTACGCTATTTGGGAAATTACACTTCATTTTAAGGTTCAAAATCGCGATGCATTAATAAAAATATGCCAGCGAAAGGGTTAAGTGTATATACCGTACGCAAGTACGATTATTGTGTTTCATAAGTATTTACCCTTTACTAACCAGAGTCATTCCCATTGGTTCTCTATAGAGTGTGTTCTCTCAGCTGATTATTAAAGTACAGCAATGTCAGATTAAATATTTACTAGATTGTCGTACGTAACGAATTTTACTTTCTACGGAATAATATTGCCAACCAACCAATTCGGACTCCATTCACCCCATTTAGCAAATTCAACATGTTAAATTTGCGCATAGCATAAATGACGTGGTTTTACACCGAAACTTCGAGAAGTGCATGCGATATTTCCTTGTCAAACCACCCGTTGCGTATGTCATCTCAACTATCCCTCCCTATACAAGCGATAGTTCAGCCCTAAAACAACTAAACAAAACATGTTTGTCCAATGCCAGTACAATGTCATACAGGAAGTCTAATTTCTCAAGTTCATGGCAACAGTAATTTCCGTCAAGGATATCGTTTTACAACGCAATTTATGTTGTTTTAAAGAGAAATTTTATGATTGCCAAAGTGTCGTCTGGACAGAGATTGAATAATAGTCTTTATCAAGAAAGAATGCTGTTCTTTAAATTATAATGTTTCCTGTCCCACGCTTAATATTGGCAGATGTCGGAGTGTCTCTCAAAATGGAACTTTGGTTATTAAAAAACAATAGCGTGAATGTCTTGTCCATCTCAGTGATATAAATTCGTTTTATTCAAGAGTTGCATACATTGACTGAAATTAGAACTACCATAGCTATGATACTCGAAGTTAACTTACTTTGATATCTGAACAATATCATCTCCGGGTATATTAAGGAAGAGGTGAACCATCCTATTTCGGTCGCTAAGGTGTTTAGGCAGTTCATTGTACACCTTAGATAAAACTGTATTCTTGACATTCTGCTATAGATTGTTTGGGTTGGAGACGTAATTATTTATATTTTGTTCGAAGTATGCAGTTTTTTCAGCATACTTACTCACGTTAACAAGGCTTTTAAGTGATTTGTACCGTTCCTTATGCCCTGGCAGTTAGGGTTGTTTGTACTTGTCGTGTGGGACATTACTGTTGAGCCATATCTTTGACACCTCCTTATTTCTTATTTTACGTTCTGGGGCATGCTTCTCATAAATCTCAAGAATGTGTCGACTGAAAGTCGATATCTTGAGGTCCACACTGTCGTTAATTAGAATCGCATCCCAATCAAGATTTTGTAGATCGATTTTGAACGTTTTCATGTCATGTCTTTAATTGGCCTACACATAATACTACGGACATGAAGCTTGTCTTTTTATTTTAAATTCTACTTTTATCATTGCTTGATGACCAAGATCAGGGATGTGATTCATATAAACTGATAGTCCACAAACATCCGTACATACTATACGTCTATTAAAGTTTGCAATAAAGCACTATTGTCAGTAAAGTGAGTCGTTTTGTCAACAACAAAGTTAAGAATTCTTGTAATTTAGATGTCATATTAATTCCAATGCCAAGTAAATTTATGTTAAAATCACCTAATAATACTATTTTGTCGAAGTGTGAAAAACTAGTTAGCGAGTCGGTCAGTGCCTCAAAGAAAGTAGCAAGGAAGAGTCCACTGCGGACAGGATGCGGTTCCTACAATAATTCTTACACTGTTTATATTCATGGATAACACATGTTCTATACCAGAGGTAGACTATTGGTGAGGGTGTAATCTCGCCTTTATATCTACCTTCATATAAAAACCCACCCCACCACTCCGTGCCTGTCGGACGCTGCGCGGGCGCGCGATATGTCGCAGTCTATACCCGGGATGTCGGGTGCGTAACCTACGTCATCTACGTCTCGTTGATGGCAATCAAATCGGGAGCTCGTTGCTCCACTGCAACTATAATAATAATACCTTGGACACTATTTACACACATTGATCTAGCCCCAAACTAGGATTCCCTGTATCTTGGGTACTAGACAACGATACACGTACTTATATAGACAAATATCATACTTAGATAGATAAACAACCATGACTAGGGTACAAACATCCGTTCTCATCAAACAAATATTTGCCCCCACCGGGACTCGAACCCGGGACCCTTGGCTTCGTAGGCAGGGTCACTGCCGACTCGGCCATTCGGGTCGTCTCTGTGAGCTCAGCATGTCCAGTGCCTAATGAACCCGCATTCCAGAAACAAACCTTTAAGGACTTGGGCTTACTGAATTTGAATTTTTAACCCCATTTGTATATAAATGTGTAAAATCGTTGTAAATATGCGTGTTTGTATTAAGATTATGATGTGATTTATTTTAAATATTATTAGTATTCATAATATGATAATAGGTGATAAGATCATTTAAGGTCAATCATACGACATTTAGAGGTTGTTAATTTGTGATTATGAGTAACCTGTGGGAATGTACCTGTCTTTATGCGTAGTCCGAACGCCTTTACAAACCTGCAAGCATACATAACAGCAAAACCATCGAAATACAAGCAGCCGCCATCTCTTTCATAAACTCAGGTGTTAACACATCTTCTTCATCACTTCAGTGAATTTTCAATAGATTTATTATTATGTAAAACTAAACTTTGTGTTCGTACTACTTACAGTATTCAAAAAAGCCAATTTACTATTGACAGGAAAGAACACAAAACTGTTTTTATTCGTAAGCTTGTCGAAAATGTCGACCAATCAAATCTCGGGGAGTTATTTGCACAAGGAGTTTGTATGTGGAGTATTCTTTGCCCAAGGAGTTTGAATCGACTATGTTTGCGCAAGGAGGTTGTAAAGTATTGAGATGGAGGTTGAATATATTTGTGTGTTCTAAATTCAAACACCAAAACAGTAATTAAAAGTGCTTTTTATTCACTGTTTTCAGTGAACTAAATGAGCTTTTTAGAGGGGGAATGGTATAAATTACTATGTGTAACAAGAATAACTGCCTAAACGTGGGCGCTACTGTGCCACTGCCACCTCGTAGGGGAAAACGTGTGACGCTTTGTTTGTTTCGTATAATGGGAACTTAATTCTGAGTGTCTCTTCACATAGTTCAAGGATGAATTCAACTTAAATAAGTTACTTGATTTTATAATGCATGTTTAAACTAGAATAATAATTGACCTTTACCTGAAATGACTTTTATCTCTGTCTTCTAGGTACCTATAAAAGTCTTATTTTTATAGCTCTTAATCTATCACTTAGGATCCCTTAGGACAGGCTCTGCTTAGTTTGGGAACCGCCATTTATCATGTAGACATAAAAACGTATTTCTTTATGTTTTATCACAATTACTTACAAGCCAAATAAATGATTTTTTACTCTTTTCTTTAACTTTAAGAAAGACATTCTATACGTACGTATGTCCGACTACATCCATCCGACTATATCATCTTTCGATTTGCTTTGCTAAGATTATCATCATATCCGCCTTCACCATGAAGATATCGCTACAAAAAGGGTAGGTACACGCGCTAAAATTCAATTTTACCCAAGATAAACCTTATTGTGAAGTTATAATTAAAAATTATATCAACTTTTACTAGGTCTACTGTCTCAGCAGTATTACAGTATTCAAAAAAGCCAATTTACTATTGACAGGAAAGAACACAAAACTGTTTTTATTCGTAAGCTTGTCGAAAATGTCGACCAATCAAATCTCGGGGAGTTATTTGCACAAGGAGTTTGTATGTGGAGTATTCTTTGCCCAAGGAGTTTGAATCGACTATGTTTGCGCAAGGAGGTTGTAAAGTATTGAGATGGAGGTTGAATATATTTGTGTGTTCTAAATTCAAACACCAAAACAGTAATTAAAAGTGCTTTTTATTCACTGTTTTCAGTGAACTAAATGAGCTTTTTAGAGGGGGAATGGTATAAATTACTATGTGTAACAAGAATAACTGCCTAAACGTGGGCGCTACTGTGCCACTGCCACCTCGTAGGGGAAAACGTGTGACGCTTTGTTTGTTTCGTATAATGGGAACTTAATTCTGAGTGTCTCTTCACATAGTTCAAGGATGAATTCAACTTAAATAAGTTACTTGATTTTATAATGCATGTTTAAACTAGAATAAAAATTGACCTTTACCTGAAATGACTTTTATCTCTGTCTTCTAGGTACCTATAAAAGTCTTATTTTTATAGCTCTTAATCTATCACTTAGGATCCCTTAGGACAGGCTCTGCTTAGTTTGGGAACCGCCATTTATCATGTAGACATAAAAATTTATTTCTTTATGTTTTATCACAATTACTTACAAGCCAAATAAATGATTTTTTACTCTTTTCTTTAACTTTAAGAAAGACATTCTATACGTACGTATGTCCGACTACATCCATCCGACTATATCATCTTTCGATTTGCTTTGCTAAGATTATCATCATATCCGCCTTCACCATGAAGATATCGCTACAAAAAGGGTAGGTACACGCGCTAAAATTCAATTTTACCCAAGATAAACCTTATTGTGAAGTTATAATTAAAAATTATATCAACTTTTACTAGGTCTACTGTCTCAGCAAATATTTATAATGTATAAAAATGTGTATCGTTGAGTATCAAGTCCTTTCAGAAGCTGGATCTTAGGAGGTTATATATCTTCAGATCTATAAGTATTTGAGGAGTTAATCAATTCCACAATATAATAATAAAGAAGTGATCTCATCAAAAGGTTGATTTCTTCTGAGAAAGTTTTTAATTGGGTTTGTGAGTTGTAGGAGATGCGCGATCCATCACATGACTCTGTGAAGTAAAGACGATGTTGTTAATATCGATGAGTATGTTATTTATATAAAATACCCAACAAACTGGTCACACTTTTCGAAAAAGTGCCGAATAAGTCATTGTCTCGTTCTATAAATAAAATAATTGTCGCTTGAAATATTAAAGACTTCAAGATATTTGAATTCTTGTCTGGTTTTCCCTATTTATTTAATAATTAATAATTAGTAAATTAACAGGATACAATTATTTCTATTAAAAAAAAAAATGTTACTAAATTTATTTTGTTGTAATTGTTAATAAATAATAATTATAATATTTTTTAATAAATTAATATAATTTATTATTATGGTCAATAGTTTTATTGTTGTTAATAAATTACAATTATCGTTAATGAATAATAATGATTATTAACAAACTATAATTCTTGTTAATAATTTAAATATTTTTGTGAATAAAAAAAATACTTCGCTATTCGTATTAGTTGAATGTGGATGTGCTACCATTATACGTTCCTCAGATCCGGCTACCGGTTTTTCGGGATTTAGCAAAGATGCTCATAATTTCGTAAATACTCTTATTCGTACGAAACCTAAAAGGGGTCAAATGGAGAATTCCGAGACTCTTGCCGTTCGTTCTATCAAAAATTAACTTCTCGTCGTCTTTTACAACAAGTTTGCTCCCTAAAGAGTTCAATGAAAATTAAACTTCGCTGTTCTTTGAACTTCGTGTATTTGCTAAGTGGGCTAGTAGTGAAGTATCCGTCGAAAAACAGTTAATATGAGAAAATTGCTATTTTCAAAGTACACTACCGCCGCCCAAAGTGCTCTTCTGTGGCTTCCCAACTCTACCTCTAGATCTAGACTTTTCCAGCAGTTTTTTTTTTCAACAGCTGCAGTTCTCATTAGCAACTTCGGCTTGCCATGGCAACCGCTGCCTAATGGGAGGTCGAATAAAGCAATTAAAATACGTCTAATGTTACCTCCTAATAAAAAAGCTGAAAATATTGTTTGATTTTTGAAGTGAAACTTCTTTATCGGCGTTGGAAAAAAATTTACCGTCACATTTTTCGGTTACGCGTCACATTTTTCCGTTACGCGCCATCTTTTTCTTGCCCCTACCACGGTTGGTTCAGACGAAGAGTACTTTCACTTTCTCCAACGGAGTAGGGATAGCATGTCGCTTAACCGATTGGAGGTCCAGGAACATTGAATTTCTCAGAGGCTATAATGTCCAGGATTTTCGCGGATAACAATTTGCAATTGACTTGCGTTAGATATTTGTTTTTTCGGTTAGGTTATTATAAATGTTTTCTAACATATTATACACCAGAATAATCCTCATGAAATTTCCTATCATATAATGTAAAATACTTACCTATGATAATACAAATGATTAGCTTTTTCTTCGATTATGTTTGCAGAATTTATTGAAGTGAAACTTCTTTATCGGCGTTGGAAAAAAAATTACCGTCACATTTTTCGGTTACGCGTCACATTTTTCCGTTACGCACCATCTTTTTCTTGCCCCTACCATGGTTGGTTCAGACGAAGAGTACTTTCACTTTCTCCAACGGAGTAGGGATAGCATGTCGCTTAACCGATTGGAGGTCCAGGAACATTGAATTTCTCAGAGGCTATAATGTCCAGGATTTTCGCGGATAACAATTTGCAATTGACTTGCGTTAGATATTTGTTTTTTCGGTTAGGTTATTATAAATGTTTTCTAACATATTATAGACCAGAATAATCCTCATGAAATTTCCTATCATATAATGTAAAATACTTACCTATGATAAGACAAATGATAAGCTTTTTCTTCGATTATGTTTGCAGAATTTATTATTTTCACAGCAACTTCTAATGATATTTCGTCCATAGAGCCCACTTACACAAAACTGACACTATTTACTGCTTTCCACATGACCACCATTATTTTCCGCGGCGATTACATCTATTATTGTATCACAAAACATAGTAATTACTTCACAGTAAACAAAAATAGACAATCACGAAATATCATGGCTCGTGCCGGTCGCCATTCATTCAGTAACTGAACCAACCGAGGTAGCGTTCGCAAAGGAAGTTGAAACACGTTCGTAATTTTATATAGAATATTACGAACTTTATGAATAAATGGGTAATTGTTGCTCATTTTATTTTGGACTGGCTTGTTTGTTAATAATTATTATTGAAGTGAAACTTCTTTATCGGCTTTGGAAAAAAAATTACCGTCACATTTTTCGGTTACGCGTCACATTTTTCCGTTACGCGCCATCTTTTTCTTGCCCCTACCACGGTTGGTTCAGACGAAGAGTACTTTCACTTTCTCCAACGGAGTAGGGATAGCATGTCGCTTAAGCGGACTTACTCCCACCACCAGACTTTACCGTTCAAAAATACACGTGCAGTCCCCTTCCAGTCACCCAGAATCGTAAGAGGGTCAAGCCACGTTTTTTTCTTGCACCCTTATTTATTTCTGAAACGCAATAGCGACGTGATAAATAATATATCAATACTAAAGTGATCAACAAAATCAAGGCTTTATTTTAATTCTAATTCCAGTGGATTTTTAACAAAATTAAGTAATTATATCTCTTTTTCTAATACTTGGGTGGGATTGTGGTATTTATTTTTTAAAATTTAAGATATTTAAGGTTAACCTCAGTTTCTGATTGTAACTATCGGTCAATGTATATGATTTCATTAAAATAGTATTTAATAATTAATATGACTGCTAATTTAATGAACATCAATTAATTGGCATAGAGTAAAAATTCTGAAATATGTTATTAATTTTAGTAAATCAATTAACTAATTTTTGTAGATTCAATGATGGAAGAATCCACAAATCCTGAGGAATCTTCGAATGCAATTACTATACAAGTTGATGTCCATCATCGGCATTATTCACAACTCAGTGCATCAATCGCTACCATAAGCCATGACTGTGTCAATGAACCTGAAACAGCGAGTGATCTTCCTTCAATCCACCGTGATTATCCAAAAACAGCTGCACAGCGAATGGCAGAGTATAGAGCTCGGAAAAAAAAGGAAACTCCAATAGTGAATCATCGAAAACATAAAAAATCAGACGCAGAGCGTGCAAAAGAGTATAGAGCCCGAAAAAAAGCGAAAATCCAATCAGCAGGTAAGAGTTTTTCAGTTATCTACGATCAAAATTATGATTTATTTCGTAAATTGATTAATTAATTCTTTTTAGATTCAATAATGGAAGAATCCACAAATCCTGAGGAATCTTCAAATGCAATTACTGTACAAGTTGATGTCCATCATCGGCATTATTCACAACTCAGTGCATCAATCGCTACCACAAGCCATGACTGTGTGAATGAACCTGAAACAACGAGTGATCTTCCTTCAATCCACCGTGATTATCCAAAAACAGCTGCACAGCGAATGGCAGAGTATAGAGCTCGGAAAAAAAGGAAACTCCAATAGTGAATCATCGAAAACATAAAAAATCAGACGCAGAGCGTGCAAAAGAGTATAGAGCCCGAAAAAAAGCGAAGATCCAATCAGCAGGTAAGAGTTTTTCAGTTATCTACGATCAAAATTATGATTTATTTCGTAAATTGATTAATTAATTCTTTTTAGATTCAATAATGGAAGAATTCACAAATCCTGAGGAATCTTCAAATGCAATTACTGTACAAGTTGATGTCCATCATCGGCATTATTCACAACTCAGTGCATCAATCGCTACCACAAGCCATGACTGTGTGAATGAACCTGAAACAACGAGTGATCTTCCTTCAATCCACCGTGATTATCCAAAAACAGCTGCACAGCGAATGGCAGAGTATAGAGCTCGGAAAAAAAAGGAAACTCCAATAGTGAATCATTGAAAACATAAAAAATCAGACGCAGAGCGTGCAAAAGAGTATAGAGCCCGAAAAAAAGTGAAGATCCAAGAACACACAAGCCAAAGTCAGAACTTTGTTGAGTCAACATCAATTCAACAATCAGAGCATGAAACTAATCATCTGGCTTACACGGATTTTCATCGTCATCATCTGGCTCATGATGAATTTCAAAAGAAATTTGTTCGAAATTCATTTGGTTATGTGTGCTCAGTTTGTGAAAGACTGTGGTTTAAAGTTACGATCTGCATCCCTTCAACATGATGCAATCTTGAAAACAATAGTTCCTCATCTTGTAATAAAGGACGTTGCTCTCTGTAATACCTGTGTAGCATCTTTAAATAATAATCGTATTCCTGTGATGGCTTCTTATAATGGATTCAAATTTCCGAAGAAGCCCGATTATTTACCGCCATTAGACTTAGTATCTGAACGATTGATTTCTCCGCGAATCCCATTCATGCAGATTAGGAGATTAAGACACGTTAACGGTCAGTATGGTATTTATGGACAAATAATCAATGTTCCAGTGTCTATTGATTCAATGGTTCGTACTCTCCCCAGAAGTTTATCTGATGATCACTGTATCAATGTGCACATTAAACGCAAGAAAATCCATAAATCGAGTTATTTGCATGGTATAATAAACAAAGGTACAATAAAGATTTGGCTTCAATTTTTATTAAAGTCGCCATTATATACTATGCATGATATCAAAATTGATGAATCCTTTTTCGAAAACAATGACATTGATACTATACCTCAAGATGAAATAAGCGAACACGTACCAATCGAAGAAAGTCTGGTATCTCAGCAGCAAACATTGATGTGGAATGAAGAAAAATATTTAAGATTAGCCCCAGGAGAAAAAAATCTTCCACATAGTTTACTTTTTGATGAACACGCGGAGGAATTGTCTTTTCCTGCAATTTATTTGGGCCAATTTCGTACGTTTCGTGATGGAGTACGAGTAACTCCATATACAATGGCTACAAGTGAACTTAGACGCTCAGACCATCGTGCTGTTACTCCACATCATGTATTATACGTGGCGATGAAAATAATGAGACTTCGAGTTCGTGATTCATTAACAGTTGCCTTCAAACATATAGGAAAAGACACAAAAATCACACGTGAACAAATTTTGCATTTCTGAAATCAATTCCCAATTCATTATGGTACTGGGCTGATAAAAAGAAAAATTTATTTGCAATGATTAGACAGCTAGGTAAACCAACAATATTTCTCACTATTAGTGCAAATGAAATTGGATGGACTGATTTACTTCAATTATTATATAAGTTGAAAAATAATGGAGCCAAATTATCAAAAAAAGATGCTGAAGAATTACACTATCTTGAAAAATTTACTCTGATTAATGAAGATTCTGTAACGTGCGCAATCTATTTTAATAAACTGGTAAACGTACTCTTGAATATTTTACAGTCTCCTAAGAAGAGTCCGTTTGGAAAATATTATGTGATGCATTATTTCAAAAGAATTGAATTTCAGCACCGAGGTAGTCCACATGCTCATACATTACTGTGGCTTGCAAATGCACCGAATGATGCTTTAGGCGAGAATAAAATTGATGCAATTTCATTGATCATCTTATCTCGATTTCATCGAAAGAAGCATCAGGGCATATAAAATTACAAACACACAAGCACTCATTCACCTGTTACACAAGAATATCGGCTCATAGACCTCAACAATGTCGTTTTGAAGCTCCATTCTTGCCTTCTCGTTCTACAGAAATTTTATTACCTATGCAACAGGGTGAAATTGGTTTTAATCGTTATTTGCAATCTTACAGAAATATTCGAATTAATCTCGAAAATAATGATTATGAGGATTTTGATAGTTTTTATCAGCAAAATAATATTTCATCAGATGATGAATATCGCAATATACTTCGAGCGGGAATCAAGAGACCAAGAGTTTTCATAAAACGCGAACCCAGTGAGAAATGGCATAATCCATTTAATACGTTTATTCTAAATCTGGTAAAATCGAATATGGACATCCAGTTCATAACAGAGGAATATTCGTGTGCCCAATATGTAGCTGAGTATGTCAATAAAACAAATCGCGGAACAAGTAATTTACAACGTGAAATCATCAAATGTATGGATGAACACCCGGAGTTCGATGTTGTGGAAATCACAAGAAAATTGGGAGTTGAGATGCTGAACAGTGTTGAAATACCAAATCAAGAAGCTGCCTGGTACCTTTTAAGAGAGCCGATGTCGAAAAGCTCTTCTGTTATAGTTTATATTCCAAAGATGTGACCGGAGGAGCGGCAAAAACTCAAGAAAACCACTAAAGAGCTAGATGAAATGGGAATTGATGATGATTCAACTGACATTTGGAAAGAGAACTGGTTCACAAAGTATCAAAAAAGGCCTGAAGAATTAAGTGATGTCACGCTTGCTCAATTTGTTGCTTATTATAATGTTCACGGCGATGGAAAAGTTACAAAACGGAAAAAACCTCGAATAATTCGTTATCGCAGTTATAATATGTCTCAAAATTTGTCAGAATATAAACGGGAAATGGTAACTTTACATATTCCGTTTAGGAGTGAAGATGAAGAAATTTTAGCTGAAATGAAGTTTATTGAAATTTATACTACTAATGAAAATTTGATTTTACAACGCAGACAAAAATTTGAATCGAGCTTAGATATTCTCAAAACTATAGAGATTTGTCGTGATTTGTGTCGTGAGGACGGAATTGATGATGATAATGAACCGGAAGAAAATATTATTGCTGAGCAAAATCCATTTCAGCAATTGTATGACAATCCAGATGCCATCGTTAATGATGATATTCGTTTAGCGACGTTACATAAATTGGGAATTATTGCAAAAAGAAGGGAAAATTTAATGGCCAACGAGGATTTTTATAATTTGATGAGAATGGCTAATGCAAAACAAAAAAGATTATTGCTTCATGTTATTTATCATCTTTTATCATCAGATAATGTTCCATTTCAAATATTTTTTATAGGCCCCGCTGGATGCGGTAAAACATTCGTAATTAAACTATTGATGGAAATTTATAATCGTTACACTGACAATGACGGATACTGTAATGCATATATAACTTGTGCTTTAACGGGTAAAGCTGCAGTGGCGATCGCAGGAACAACTGTTCATACAGCTTTGAAAATATCATTATCAAGGTTGCTTCCTTTAAGTAACGAAACTGCCCAGCAATATAGAACATTGTTTTAATATGTTAAAGTTATTATTATTGATGAGATAAGCATGATCAGCGCTCAATTATTGATAAAAATTGATTCGAGATTAAAACAAATCACTGGTAACTTTCAATCGAACTTCGGAGGATTAGATATTATTTTTATCGGAGACTTACGTCAATTACCTCCAGTTCGCGCTACTCCTATCTACAAGCAACCTAAACAGACTATTGTTGGACCAATATTATGGCGAAATCTTAAATTTTATGAAATAGATCAAGTTATGCGTCAAGCCAATCAATAGTTTTCGTCAATACTTACAAAAATCGGGAATGGTGAACTTCTCGATGAAATTGAAATATCTGTCATTGAATCTCGTTTTTATTCTGTAGAAGAAGCTGCAACTAAGTGTCCTCAAGGTATTCGATTATTTAATACAAATCACGCAGTCACTGAGTATAATAATCAAATATTGAACTCTTATTCAGAAAAAATAATTTCTACTGCAAAAGATGTTTATAGTGGATGTACTTCCAAGGAACAAGAGACTTCTGTGCATCAAAAACTACATAAAATGTCCTTAATTGATACAAATGGATTGCCTTACCTAACAACATTTGTAATAAATATTTATTACATGATTACTACAAACATTGATGTATCTGACGGATTAGCAAATGGTGCTGTTGGGAAGTTAGTTCATGCAGAAACCGATATCGATGGAGTAGTTAAAATAGCATGGCTTGAATTTCCAGCATTACCTCGAATTGGTGAAAAATTGAGACGTAAAGCAGCGGGTCACGCAGCAGAAAATAATATCAGTCGAATGGCTGTACCAATTGTACAAAGATCTTCTACAATTCCGCTCAATAATAACAAAACTATACTTGTTAAACGTACTCATATTCCGTTGGTTTGTGCTTGTGCTACTACCATTCATAAATCACAAGGCAGCACATTTCCGGAAATTGTTTATGAATATGAGAAACATCACAGCCAATCGTTGTTATATGTTGCTTTATCCCGTGTTACGAGTATTGAAGGATTGTATATAACGACTCCAAATAATGACAAAACATTTTATCATGGTCGCAAAACGTCAAAGTCCACCATCGATTTACAAGCGGAATTTAAACGATTGTCTCTGAATAAAGAAGAAACTATAAATGAACATTTGATTAAGTTCATGAACAAAAGAAGAGGTTTGTCACTTTTTACTTTCAATTGTCAAAGTATTAGAGCTCATATAGATGACCTGGTTGATTCAATTGTGAAAAATTCAAATGTTTTAGTTCTATCTGAAACATGGCTGAACAATGACAGTGAAGTAAACATCACTAATTTAAAATGCATCGCAAAATTTAAACGGCTGAGCACGAGAGCAGGAGGTGTACGAATATATCATAATTCTAATGATGATGTTAACGTTGTGACTTCATCGATAGATTTTTCTGTTTTTTCTCCTGACTTTCATGGGTCACTAGCATCAGCAGTTGGTGATTTATTTATGGCTCAATGCCAAATGGAAAATGGGATGAAAATTTTGATTGTTGCACTGTATATATCTCCTAATCAGAAGTTGGACGATATTATTAATTTTCTTCACCATTCATTGTTGCCGTACACAAGTGGAGGTGCCTCTTTACTCGGTAACAATAATGATAAAATACCGATGATTTTAAGTAGAGATTTTAATGTCAATTTTGCATCGGAAAAATCATTGAAGCTAGTTGAATTTCTGAAAGATAAATTGAATTTATCCATGTAAAACAGTCCTCAAACGTCAACAACAAGATCTGGCACTACAATTGATGGAGTTTTTACTCGGTCACTAAATTTCGTGGAATGTATACCATATATTTCATATTTCAGTTACCATAAGCCATTGAATACAAAAATATATAATAACGATGACAATGATAGTAATAATTCTATTACAATTAATGAAATGCTGTAATAATCTTAGTAGCAAAAAGTTAAAGTGAAATAATTGTATTATTTGTATTCATGTCTATGATAATAAAATCCTTTTGTTTGAACTTTATCTAATTTAACTTTATTTAACCAATTTCTGGAAAGTTGCATGTAGATCATTTTGCGAAAAAATAAGGCCACAAAGAAGTTTCACTTCTTACGTGTGTACACTAGTACACGCACACATTTTTTTTTAGATATAATTCACCTGTGTATGTTGTTTCTTTACATTATTTTGCTTTAAGTTTACATTATTTTGTTTCAAATAAAATATACGAGTTAACGAAATCACTAAAGAGATTCATCGTAGGTTTAAAAATCGTATGGAATTATGCATGTTTTGTAGTATTCCATTGTAAAACTAGGCCAACGGTCCTTTACTTCCTGCATTATGATTTTCTATAAAATTTCTTCTCGTAAAAAGGCCATAAACGTTTTACTACACAACCATATCAACGAATGAATAGCCTTACGGATACGTTAAAACATAATACCTAGTAATATTCACGCCTTAAAAAATACGTCATAATGTTATAAAAATGTAATGTGAAACAACATACAGTACCTAGCAGAAAATAATGCACATCGGGTTTGGATTGAAATAATGTCAAAAAGTCAATACTGAGTGACAGTGACAACGCTCTTCAAAGCCGATTATCACTTAAAAGTCCTTAGGTGAACATAAATAAATTTCTGTAATGCAAAATTCATAGACCCTTTTGAGTATGAAAGTTAGTCTCAGTTGTAGACGGCTAAAACTTTTAACAATTTCAGGCGGATGCCATTTCTCAAGAGATAATAATTTCCACATTACCCAGCAATTTATGGTCGTTTCAACTTTCATTTGTGAATTATAAGCATATAGAAATACGAACTTCACCCGGGTGTTACTAAGAGATTTTACAAGGCTTAGATTGTGTGCCAATTCCTACCCGATTACTCTGGAGAGGAAGCATCACTATTAGCGTAATTTTACTTATAATTGATGTCTTGTAACATAACATTTTATATAAACACAAAACAGGCAAACGTCGCAACACGCATGTAACTAAGATATTTTTTTATATGTTGCAAGTTTGCAACCGTGAAATTTTGACCCACAAATTCATCTGCCTTATTTATCTCAGTGAAGTGGTGTAACAAGTTTAGCAATATCCCATGGATATAGGTACCCAAGTTCACCAAATAGCAAGAATTATTACGTACACTTAGCCCCAGATATATCTATATATAGTTCTGGAGGCAAAACAAGTTGATCAAGTGCCTCCCCGCTCGCGTAAGCACTGCCTCCATATGAACATATATATTATATAACTGCTGATTCGCACAAGCACACCTCCCATGCGAATGCGCTTGCCGATAGCCATCGTGTGGAAATAAATACTGATCCTGTGCGAAACCCGATTTTTTTTGCTTAGAATAATCTACATTGTCTGTGGTGTATCACACTTGATTGTTCAAGAGACAAATTTCTCTCTAACTCGCTCACGTAGGGACACCCTCAGTACAATGGATTTTTCATAGGGTAGCACTTTATCACCAAGGCTTAAGATTTAAATACGCGATGCATTTTTGCATTTTCGCTGCCATAACAGCTCGGCTTTTTATCGGCATTTCGGATGGGTTCTGTACTGAAACGGAAAGATTTAACATGCATGAAATATTACTTCAACAGAAATGTGGGGCAGCTTGGCGTCGAAATTGGACAGTAAGTTTTAGAGTAAGGCGAATGCAGGTATAATGCTTGGAAAGAAGACAGGAACTTATGATTGTATTGCAGTCATTCCATCCGTCTCTATTTCTGAGAGATAATCTGAACGAAAAAAGACTTTGGCACAAAGACATACATGCAACAAAGTTTTCTTATTTAATCCTCTTTGAAAACTAAAAATATTAAATATTTGCTGTTTCATAATTTTTCAATGAAAGCCAACAGAAATTCGGAGTCTGGGCTGAGAACTGAGCTTTATATAGGTACTTATATATAGCTCCTGAGTATTCTGATATTTACAGAGAGAGCGTTATTGCGAATGGTCTTCGGTAATAAAGAAAATTTTATGGTTAGGGGAAAACGTCATTTTAATATTGACGACTTTTGGGTACACATACACATTTCGATAATAAATCAAAGCAATTTGTGTAAAATATATTACCTACAGTCAAATAAATTAAATCCCCACCCATTTCGTTGAAATTTTGTTGGACACTAAGGTCGAAAATTCCAATTCAGAGAGAGTATGAAATTTTAATAAAAGACAAATATAAATTTCATAACAGTTGCCTAGTTATGTGTAAACAGTGTATTCAACGTCGACTAACGTGGTCATAACAACGTTAAACGATGAAATGTTCAACTCTCTGCCTACATGAGTTATAGCTCTTGACGGACAGACAGACAGACGGACGGATAGCGGAGGCTTACCCCAATAACAATGTAAGTATAAAGGTCTCATCGGTTTATTCAATTAAGGTCCGACAGAGCATAATATGGATTTGTCAAAATAATTTCAGAATAAGGTAAGTTAAGGAGTGTTAATTTCCGTTGGAAAAGTCGCAGTGTCTGTAATTAATCCTTCTGCTACTACATTTTTGTTACATTAGATTACCAGTAGCGTGTTAAAAGCAATTTCCCAGAGGGCTCTGGCCTGTATGTGCCTCTTTGTGGTCAATAATATGTGTTCATGTTTACCCAGGGGTAATCATGAACATGTATTTTTCAGTTCCGTTCAATCCAGTAAGCTAAAGACAGACTATTTGCCTAATTCAAAAACTAATGGTCAATTTATTTGTATCTCAAATATGATACGAGTTAAGCAACCGACACGTCAAAGTAAACTCTTGGGCTAGGAGACAAAATGGATTGATCATCCATCCAAACTTCTTTTGACAGAGGGTAATTTATAACAATGATTTTTTTGTTGTTCTCTCCGGGAATTGGTTAGTTGCACTGATGGGGACTTAACTGTCCAAACAACTCAACGGAAATACAGTTTTACGTGTATGTGCGTATTTGTGTATGTGTGTATTTTTAAATGGAGTACGTACAAGGTCCTGGGCTATTGTTTTCGTTGATAAATTGATTACATCACACTTACTAAATTAGAGGGTTGTTTTATCACATCTACAAAAGGCGAATTAGGAAATTTAATCCATTAGCCGTCTTGCTGATTTTTTGGTGGCTTTTTGGTTATTGCCTATATTTACCAACTTGTTATCGTATGTACAGTAAGAAATGGAATTAGCTGGCCAGAATGCGAGATTACTCTTTAATTATGCGAGCTGGCCAAGCATTTTTTCTTCTCATTTAACAATATTTACTCCAAGCCAAGTTCAAAGCCAAACTAGAAATGGAGATTGTTAGTTTTTTCATTTTAGAAATATTCTTCTTTAGAACACAATTTTTCTATTTCACGTTCTCTTCTGCCATATGTGACTTTTATAGTGTAGTATGGTAATGGTGGATAGTGGATCCCTTTGCAACTTTTAACCGATATGACCAGATTCCGTTGAATTAAACATTTGTCCTAGAGCGTCTCTTATAGGTGGTGGGAAAATTGATTCCACATTAGAAAGCGGTCTTTGGCACAAAGCTCAGACTTCGAATTCACACCTTTCTTGAATGTAGTAGTTATTTTGTTGCACATCGTTCTTGACTTCGAACTTATTTGCGCATGGCGCTGAACTCGGCTGACGTTTTTTTTTTGCACGCCGATGGCCTCATTCGCACCTCTACTTGATGTTATATGTTTTTTTTTTACCGTCGCTTGGATGGCTTCACACATTCTCTTTTGGTGCTTATCTATGAGCTTGCCCATATTCTGTTATTTGGTAGTTTTTGTATTATCCTTTTTATTTTTAGCACATGGCTTGGCCTGCGCCCTCTCGCCTCTAAAAGATGCTGATGATACTTTTATTGCATGGCGAAAACTTTGTAACGACTGGGAGAAAAAACGCATTCCATTTTGAATTTGAAGGAACCAGGACCCAGGAACCAGGATCACTTTTGCATGCAGCAAATGTACTCTCCACCTACTTTGCAAGTATTGCAACAGGTTTTTGTTATTAAAGTTTGTGAAACAGATTATTTAACAAAGGAGCAAGGCCCTACTTTTAAGGCGAGAGTGTCTTTTGAATCCAGAGCGGTGCGAAGGTTCCTAGAATTGAATCCCGAGCGTGGCGAGAGATTCTACTTTTTATCATCCTCTTTGAGAAAATGAGTTAGTAAAGTAATGAATAACAATAGTATTTATTCACATAGGATTGGTAACAATAACATTTATAATAAGAAGTTTGACCAAATACACATTTCCCAAAAATGCTTCCTGATATTCGTAGTATGTTTTCGCTTCGGTTTGCTCGGCCTTCGGCCTCGCACTTTTTCTGCATAAGGTTAAATTTTATCACACGTGGATCGAATTTCACCTACATACTATTTTATTAAGTATCGTTATTTCCATATGGTAGTTTTTTATTATTCAGATACTCTTTTAACTGTCAACCTAAACTCTATGATACGCCATCTTGGATTTGTATTTTTTCATGGTCTGCATTTTTTAGTCAAGCCCTTTCATTTGATTCTCATATTGCGGGGAATGAAAGTAATATGTAATCCACCTCCTTGGATTTGGATTATTTTTTCCTAATAAACTGTATTCTACTATTCAAGCCCTTATATTTGTTACCCATAATGTAGGGGGTTGTAAAAAAATTGGTAATCCGATATTTTGTACCGACGCCCATCTTGGATGTAAACTTATATTGAATTCGCGTAATTGTATTGTTATTAAAACTAAATCTGTGTACCAAATTTCAGAGTAATTGGTGAAAAGATAGAGGATGAAATCTCTATTATACAGAGTGAATTATTATTCGATACATCAATCAATTAATCAATATACTTTATTACGCAAAAACAGTGAATACAAAAAAATCATAAAGAAAACAACATGTGCAAAGGCGCGCTTATCTCTAACAAGAGAATTATTCCAGCAAACTTAGAATACATATACTGTGAGAAGTAAAAGAAGAGCCCAAAGTTATTTATACCGAAAAAACAAAATTACTTTTGAGTCCATTTTTTTACTGATACATCAATGATTCTGTGAAATAGTCTAAAGTTAAAAATAATCTTAATTTTTAGGCAGTGCGCTCAGCATCTCACGTGATGACAAAACTTCAATGATTTTTTTATTTTATTACAAAAAAATATGGTGTGGAGCTGAGCGTACAAATTGATACTACGGCTTCTTTAGACTTGTCTCCGGATCTTGCTGCAACATTTTTAAAAGTCGTTCAAAAGTGCATTCAAAATTTCTTATTCGCATATATTGGGCCCTATGGCATAATTAAAGCATTTAAGTTGTTAAATTTGAAAAAATCCGAGGGTCTCTGGGGCATGTCAGTAAAAATTATTAGCTCGGTGATAGACGAACTTGCCCCTCATTTAGCTAAAATTTTCAATAAATGTGTGGATGAGAGTACTTTCCCTGATCTCATGAAACATAGCAGGCTAGTACCTATATTTAAAAGTGGCGATAGGGGTGACCCTACAAATTTCAGACCCGTTTTGCTTCTACCCGTATTGAGTAAAATATTTGAGAAGATTATATTGGGTCAGTTACTGCCGCACTTCAATGCGCATCAAATTCTCCATAGCCAGCAGTTTGGATTTACAAAAGGGCGGTCCACAACAGATGCTGGAGTCATGTTAGTTAAACATATTTTTAATGCGTGGGAAGATCGTAGGGACGCTATTGGTGTTTTTTGTGACCTGTCCAAGGCATTTGACTGTGTAGAACACGAAACATTGCTCTTAAAGCTAAAATACTACGGCCTAAAAGGCAATAGCTCTAAGCTTATGAGATCGTATTTAGAAGGGAGGGTTCAAAAAGCTGACATTAATAGGACAAAATCGTTGGGTTCTCAGGTGAAGATGGGAGTCCCACAGGGATCTATTCTGAATCCGTTCCTTATCCTCGTATATGTAAGTGATTTGCCATTCATGGTACAAAACACGTCAGAGATAGTATTTGCAGATAACACGTCAATAATAATAAAATAAAATGAGACAGGAAAATTACTTACAGGAAACAAATAATGCTCTCTTGCGAGTAATAGACTGGTTTACTGCCAATAACTTGCTTCTGAATTAAAAAAAGACAAAGTACATAAAAACCACTTTACCTAATATCAGGCAAGTTGAGAGTAACTTTGTATTGGGGAAAGACAAACTAAAATTAGTTTTTTTTTTTTAGATGAAAGATATTTATTAGATGCAACTTTATCAAAACCAAATCAGTTAGTACATATTACTTTGCAGCGTCTGTGTGGAAAAACGTATTCCATTTTGAAGTCCGCATAAAGTGATCCTTGTTCCTTCTTGGATACTCTCCACCTACTTTGCAATGATGCAACATTTTTTTTAGGTTTGTGTAATAGATTATTTAGCAAATGAGTAAAGAACTATTTTAAAGGCGAGAATGTCTTTTGAATCCAGAGCGGATTCTAAAGTAGAATCCTGAACATACCCTCGCTATGCTAAGGATTCTATTCAAAGTACATCATTTCAGTTGCAAACAGTATATATACCTGAAGTGGACTCTCTCCTTTTATCATCCTCTAAGAAAATGAGTTAGTAAAGTTATGAATAATAATAGTATTTATCTTCATACAATAACATTTATAGTCAAAAGTTCGACCAAATAAACATTTCCCTAAATTTCTATCTATCGCCTCTTCTTGGATTTTTCCAAAGGTTGAAATTGTCGTATGATTTTTCTATAATTTTTTACGGGTGTGTTGGTTGCTGGTATCTGATTATAACAAACCTGTTTTTTTTCCAAATAATATACTAAATTGTAAATAAAAACAAAGGAGGAATCCATTTAGCGCATTTTTCACAACATTTAATCTAATATGGTCAGCCTTTTGAAATCTGTCTGTTTACTAGCTGGAGCTGAGAAATAGAAGATATGCAGTTATACAGTTGGACACTATTTACACACATTGATCTAGCCCCAAACTAGGATTCCCTGTATCTTGGGTACTAGACAACGATACGCGTGCTTATATAGATAAATATTATACTTAGATAGATAAACAACCATGACTAGGGTACAAACATCCATTCTTATCAAACAAATATTTCTCCCACCGGGACTCGAACCCGGAAACTTTGGTTTTGTAGGCAGGGTCACTGCCGATTCGGCCATTCGGGTCGTCAAAGGCCGTCAATATTTACTCTGTAATGGAAGCGCTAATTAAAAATTAATAAAAGCTCATGTTATGAAGGGCTAACAGCTGTAGCTAACAAGTGTTTACTGCTGGCCAAAAAAATAACATGTTATCCCTCAATACATCTAAAACCTAACCCAAAATTGTATGTGTTTTGGTATGAAAAGGCGAACATAACCTAAATCTGACTACACAATTAAAATTCACAGCTGTAACCAACCATCTGACACGTGTGATTGTTTGTTGGTGTTAGACAAGCTTCCTAAAGTAAAATACATGGGTGTTAAGTTGGATGAAAGGTTGTCGTGGTTTGATCATACTGAATTAATAAGATAGATAGACAGATAGATAATCCATTTATTCACTGTAAGAATACACACATATACAAGCAATACAGATTCTAACAAAACTTAAGATGTTAAAGATAGAAAGAAACTTTACATGTGCATATTCCACAGTGAATAGGCCCTGGCTCAGCATTTGTTGCAGGTAACTGCAACGTTGGCAATTCTGCCAGAACCCATAGAATTGAATAACTAATAGAATTAGAAAAATTATGTGGGTATTCAAAAAACTTAGGATTGTTAGATCGGAATAACTACTAAATCTATACTGTATTGGTTCAATCTATTATCTTTATTGCATCCCAACATGGGGTGGAGCAGCTAAATCGAGATTCTTAGAACGTGAAAGGTCTCAACGATTCCTCATAAAGGTCACATGACCTTTGTGGGGACTGTGGTGGGGAATATATATGGTTGAAAGTACTTTCAACCATATTTATTCCCCACCACTCAACTCTATCTAAAATCTAACATACTTTCAATAAGGAAAATCTACATTCTTAATACAATTATTAAAAAGCACAGACAGTTACCCTTTAGCCCAATTCTACTTGAAACTCGACGACATTAAACAGTCGCAAATATTGCTCAGTATAAATCTAATTTTGCTCAAAGACAATATAAAATACAGGCAAGTTAAGTTTACAACAAAATAAATAAAATATTCAGTATTCCAATTCCAAATTCCAAATTCCAAATGTCTTTATTACTGTAGATATTTACAGATGTAGTGAATAATCCTTTCCTTTCGTATTTTCTCGGAAATGTTCGTTTTTGTCTTACTACTTCACTCGCACTCAGTACCCATGGAGACAACGTAGGGAACGGTCGCATTGCAAGAGGAAGTATCTATATAGAGTAGTTAATACCACAGAAATATTTTGTTGATATTTATGTTAGATTTTGTGATAAACTTCATGGACTCGTGTATTAATGCAGGCCATCTATATTTTTTTTTGACTTTACATTTCTATATTTCACTCTTGTCTGTCATTTTTGTAAATAATAAACATTGATTTTATTTGATCCACATTAACAATTTATAACAGACATGCCGAAAGCACTAAAAAAAGGGAAACGTTTAGATCGGCAAGCCTGCGAAGTTATTTTCAATATTTTTTTATATTTCTTAACTGAAAATGATAAATTCAAACATACCAACTATACTGCTTACTTTTGTAAAGTCCAAAAACGAGTTTCGGAGGCCAGTGGAATTTCTCAACGAACAGTAAATAAAATATTACAAAAAGAATACATAAATCAATCCACCTCCCATAGTCCGAAGTCGGCAAAGTTGGGTAGACCAAATAAATTATTTTGTCTAGGTCTTGACGATTTTGACTACAACGTTATACGCCGATTAGTGTATAATTTCCATTTGATATACAAACAAGTACCTACAATTAAAGCCCTGAAGTCCAAGTTACCCGAAGCCATAAATTTTAAGGGATGTGACTTTACGCTAAGAAAAATTCTTAGAAAAATGGGATTTCGGTATAAAAAAGTTGAAAACAACAGAAAATTACATATCGAGAAAGATGATGTTCGTTTAAAAAGAGTAAAGTTTTTAGCCGCGATAAAAAAGTACAGATTGCAAGGGAGAGAGATTGTTTATATGGATGAAACATACATCCATACCTCACATTTGGCAGGTAAAAGCTGGGCTGACTCGTCAGAAAACGGAGTGAAACAGTTAATTTCTAAAGGGCAACGTCTTATAATAGTGCACGCTGGTAGTAGAAAGGGGTTTATAACTGGGGCAATGTTAATTTATCAGTCTACTGATAAAACAGGTGACTATCACAACGCGATGAACAATGAAAACTATGAAAAATGGCTTCGTAATCAACTCATTCCAAACTTAGCTCCACATTCGGTACTAGTAGTAGATAATGCTTCAAATCATAATAAGTACGTAGAAAAACCTCCTAATTCAAATACCAGGAAGCAAGACATGATTGATTGGCTATCCAAACATAACGTTCCGATTGATCCGTCATTAACAAAACTTGAAATATATGAAATTATTTGCAAGTACAAACAAGACTTTGTAGAATACTCTATAGATAAACTTATGAACAAATATGGACACAGCGTACTAAGATTGCCACCATATTATCCTGATCCGATTGAAAACATATGTTCTCAAATAAAGGGATACGTATCCAAAAGAAACATCAGTATGAATATGACTACTGTGAAACAATTGGTACAGGAAAAGGTTAATATGATTGGTTCCGATGTTTGGGCCAAAGTATGTGACCACGCCATCAAATGCGAAAATGAGTACCGAAAACACGAACCTGAGTTGGAAAATTATATGGCTAGTTTTGTAATCACCGTTCATGAAAACTCTGACGATGATACACCAGAAAATAGTTCTGATTCTGACTGTGATATGGAAGTTGGAAGTATTGTTTCGCATCACACTGTCCACCCCGCACCTCCTCCTCTTATCCCGCTGTTATAATCGAAGTCGTTCATCCAACACAGAAAATCATATTTATTTATATTAATTTCTCTGCTGGTTTGTTTTGTTTTATGTTGAGGTGTCTTTTTTGTTATGTCATAGTATTTTTAATTAATTACAAAAATTTATTGTTATAAAAAAGGTCTGCAAAATCCTACTGTAGTTTTGACTTATAGTTAGACTTTTGGGGTTCCAATCCTTATAGAATCATTAGATCATCCCAACCGGAATTTGGTTTTTATCAGTGCGTTTTATTGAAATAAAACGTCCTCAGTAACTAGTTATATTTTTGTTTACCTAACGAATTCTTTATATGATAGAATCGTGGTGGTTTTAACATCTCAGTGTAATATACGTCAAACGAGCAATTTGACATTTGACATTGATAAATAAAGTATGCGATTTATTTGATACCTACACGTAATTTAATAATACAGTAATTCATAGACACATCGGCACCATTCGGGTGTTATCGTTGTTCCGAGTTTTGCCGATAGGAAAGGATTATTCACTACATCTGTACATATACTTAGCAATCATCATTTTTGCCACTTCTCTACATTGGACCACTGTGGGAGAATAAGGGCTTAGAAACTCCCACAGATTGATTTTTAGATCTCTTTTAAAAATTGCTTATGCTTAACTAATACAAAAAATATATACTTATGTCATTATCATAATTAATAAGATGGAATAAATAATTACAAAATAATTAACAGCAAGGTCTGTGTTGAGCCAGATTAACCCCATACAGTCCCATCATTTAAGTAATCTTGAACATTGTAATATGCCTTTTTCGACAAAGTTGCTTTAACATGGTTTTTAAATTGCTCAAATGGCAATTTCAAGATCTCCAGAGATATTTACGAACTCACTACTAGAAAAGCTGAACAGTTGCTTATAAAATGGCTTACAAGTCTGGACTACGATGAGGTTGAATCTTTGTTCAAACGTTCCATATAAATAGTGTCTTTATTTAAAAATGTATCTTAATAGATATAAATATCTATTAGCATACATATAATTGTACTTAAATAATAATCAGTCTTGTAGAATATAACTTGTAAAGAATTAATTAATTACCTTAAAACTATGATAAAATTACTTAAACCTAACAATCAGTAAAACAACTTGTCACTTTTAATACAATAAACTTTGTTAAACTAAGTTAGGTAACTATCAAACTGATATCAATCGAATTGATTGTAAATGTGTGATAGTGTTTATTTCAAAAGACTTATGTCATTATGGAAGGTAGGAATCTCCTGATACAGGTATTATAATACTTAAAAGGAGCCAAATCTTAATTCTTATTATGAAAAGAATAATTTTGTTATTTGTATGAAGTCGTGAAATTATTAATTACGAAAACAATAAATTATTTTGAGTGTCGTTGGTTAGGAATTTTTATTACAGAGTTAATAATAACTACATTATATTTGTAAGCCCCACCAGTAAACAGATCAATTTCTAAGCCCTTTGGCTGGACTAGTAAAATACAGTATACCACGAAAAAAATACCAAATCCAAGATAGCGTCCGCAATAAAATGGCGGATCTTAAAGTTTATTCAGATAGTCAATAGAGTCTATGAATAATAAAACCTACCATATCCAAGTATGTCTCATGTATACATGATACGTAATAGAACAGTAATAAGCCAAAATTCGACTCACTGTGATAAACCAACCATGAGCAGGAAAAGTGCGAGGCCGAACGCAGAGGAAAGCTAAACACAAAACATACCATGAATGTCAGGAGCACGAGGCAGTAGGCCGAG
Organism: Argyresthia goedartella; assembly: GCA_949825045.1. Lineage (NCBI taxonomy): Eukaryota > Metazoa > Arthropoda > Insecta > Lepidoptera > Argyresthiidae > Argyresthia > Argyresthia goedartella. The sequence continues at coordinate 18,093,999 of OX463823.1, forward strand.
CTATCTACTAAAACCTATTACAACTAAGAATAGCAATAAAAGGCAAAGAAAAGCGGCACAAAGTATCCATAACTATGAACAACTTACTCCAAGAAAAATATGGTCACAAACGAAAAAAATATTTGGGTCTCCCATAGTAACTTGTAATCAGCTGATCGGGTCTATGTACTGAGGGATGAAATATTTTTCATAAAGAAAAAAATATTTTATCATTTCATGTCTAGTATTTTTGTACACGGCAGCTGGTGAAAGGCGAAGTCATGTTTTTTTTGTTGAAAATTTAAGTTAGGACTTAACCAAATTACACGAACCGCGAAAGGAGAGGTGCTGGTGATCAGTTTTCCGGTGGCTCCAAAACTTTCTTGTTGACGTCTGAGATAGGTACGGAAAATCCCGAATCAAATGTTAATGTAACGTGAAAAAGGAACGTGTTATAAAACAACCACCAGAGGAGGTGACGTATTCTGCGTTATCAGTAAGGAAAAATATGCATCAGTCTCCCTTTCATTTTCTATGCAAAAAAAAAGGAGATTGAAGCTTACTCTGCAATTGCTGCTTGTGAGCATTGTGGAAAAGTAAGTTACCAGACATTTTATGTGTGATTGTTGATGATTATCTTTCTTATCTACATACTTTTTAGGAAGTTGTTTCAGCTATAAACACATTATAGAGAATAAATGCATAAATGCAATGTACGTCAGCATTCTTGCTGACGTACATTGCTTTTAATAATGTCCCAAGTCTCATCTTTCTAGATGAGACTTGGGACATTATTAAAAATGAGTTCAAAGCACAGGCTGAAGTACCAAGAAGCAAAAAGCAGCTGAAAACATTATACTTCAATTTGAAAAGAAAAACGCGTCAAGATTTCGCAAACGAAAATGTAAGCAATGTTTAGTAATTCTTTCTGTATCCATACCAAATACATAAATGGGATGCGTCCGGTGTAGGGGGATACTACGGGAAATCAAAACAGTTCAGCGCAGCAGTGAGCCAGTAGGTTAGAAGGTTGGGTATTATGAGTTACGGTAAGCTATGTGTACATAAGACTTGGCTCTTTATTTGATCTCACCAGTTTTTATATCCAAGTAATCTTAACTGAGACTTGACATGTTTTTACAGCTTTACCCACAAAAGGCAATAAAAGTTACATCTCAAATAAAAATCTCATACAGGATTTGACAAAAGATGCTGCTGCAGATAAGGTTAGAAATATCAACTCTTATTTAAAATTGTTACATAACCTACATCATCATCATGTTATGTCAGATGTCATGATTGAGTACCTTCTATGTTATTATGAATTAGTCATTAATGGGTTGTAAATGTCATTTTCAGAATGAAATTATAAAAACTGGTAGAGAAAAATTAAATAAGTCCTGACAGAATTGGGTGCACAAATGGGTGCACTTGTGAATTCTTGTGAGAGTATGATGTTTGTAAATATATAAATAAATCCAGTATTTATAAGTTTAAACCTCAGACAGACAGCGCCATCATACCAGACACCTATGTTATTGTATTTGATTTCAAATGAACTTAACGGGTTAGTGTAAGAACTCCACAGAAGGATGTGGTCTAAGTAAGGAACGTATTCTAATTGAGTTTGGCTATTTTTTAGAAAGATGATTGACCCGAAAGAAATATGTCGGTATGAACAATTTCTATTGCATATTATTATTATTGTTTTTGCAGGTCCCACAGGGCACAGTCCCAAAATAACTATTAGATTATATATTTATCAAACACGTAGGTTAAAGAGATTGAATATGATGGAGTTATAGCAGAAGCAATAATTGTTACGTAGGCTGATGCCGTAAAAAACAAATTCTAAAGATCAGAAGAGACAACATTTTATAAGTCCACTAAAAATGAAGATGCAATCTAAGGAGTCTTGTAAATAAAATAAAAAGAAAAGTGTCTAAAAAATATGGAAAGTGCTCTGGTAGAAAAAAGAACAAAACTTTTGGAAAATCGACTTGCCATAAAAAACAAACATTACTAGATATTAAAATAAAAATAGCACAAGCAGAATTCAATTAATTAGAAAAAAAAATTAAAATATTTAATGAAAAACTTGTGTTTTATTTTACTAAGCATATATCTAGTCCATAGTCCAGGCCTATATGAGGATGGAGCGGCAGTCCCACACGTCTTGAACTAGAATTAATATCTTATTTATATTCTCTGTACTTATTTTCATGAATATTTTGCTTAATAAATTTCTTATCGTTTTTATAAATATATCTAGTCCATTGTAGTGTTCATTGTAAAGAATGCCTGGATTTCATACTTTCCTGGTAACCTACCCAACATTTATAAACAAAAAAGTCCTAGCTACAGGTTAAAATGGGTAATCAGTAAAGCGGATCGAACAGAAAAAATTTCGTTTGCTTCTCCAGCTTGGTGAACATCAGGTTGCTCCTCTCCTCTGCAGGTAATTCTATAGCTGGAAGTTAGGTCATTGTGGCTCAGGGCAATATTATGAAGTACAGCACACGCAATAATAATGTTCATTGTAGTGTCCAGATTTACTCGCAACCCCATAGAAAAACTGGGAAACCGCCTCTTCAACACACCAAAAAACCGTTCTCTTGACTTCTTGTTACGGGCTGTACGTACGGTGCCAACAGATATTTACAAAAGGGGTAACCGCTGTTTCCTAGAAGGGTATCGTTGCCATATATGCCCATCTCAAAAATAGTACGGAGGTGCGAATAGTTGAATATGGTTGTATCATGTACAGGCCCATCTACATATTATGTCCAATATCCGCAGTTGTGCTTCACAAACTGCCTGGAAATTAAGAGAAAAGTAGCCTTTTCTGTAGCAGAGCAGTTCTACAGATGACCCACCAAGAGATTGTATTTTAACACGGGTGCAGTCAAGAGGAAAGATCACATTAGGAAATCCACTGATTGGTATATAAGCCATTCCGGACTCTAACCTGTTCTGCAGTTGTCATTGTCATTTTAATGTCTTTGGAAATCTATTTAATTATTTTGCATGCAGTAGACTTATGCACTCGCACATTATCAGTCACATAACATAACATAACATAGCGTCACGCCTTTTCCCATACGGGGTGGCAGAAACACAATTGTGCCCACTTTGAGCCAGTCATTCAAAGGGGGCTAGCCGCCGCAGCTATCGCCGCAGCTATGGAGTAATGAAGGTTTCCTCACGATGTTTTCCATCACCGTTAGAAAGTAGGCACCAGTCAAATGTGACGTCACCCGCAGAGAGGGAAGACATAATGCTTTATGAGAAGGACATAATGCCTGCCATAATTACCGGGTTATCAAAAAGTAATTAATAATAATAATAATACCTTGGACACTATTTACACAAATTGATCTAACTCCAAACTAGGATTCCCTGTATCTTGGGTACTAGACTATAGACTAGACACTCTTATATAGATAAATATTATACTTAGATAGATTAACAACAATGACTAGGGTTCAAACATCCGTTCTCATCAAACAAATATTTGCCCCCACCGGGACTCGAACTGCCAACTCGGCCATTGGGTCGTCAATTATTTTTCCTCTTAGATCACTGGTTATTCTAGACTAGAGGAACAAGTATAGTTTAGGTTAAGATAGTTGTTTAATTCTGAAGACTTAAAATAATAGCTGTGTCGACTTCGGTGAAATAAATATAACTGAAAAATAGCTACTTACAATGCAAAAATGAGGAATTTAATAAAAAAAACGGTCAAGTGCGAGTCGGACTCGCGCACCAAAGGTATCGTACACTGACAGTACCCTATTATATTAATTTCAAATTCATACCTCCATGCGTTTCTGAGAAAAAGTCTTAACAAGCGGTGAGACAGACAGACAGACAGACAGACAGAAATTTACAGTTTTCGGATTTTTTTCTTTACTTGTGCTATAAGACCTTCCTTCATTCCAAATTTCATGACCCTAGGCCAACAGGAAGTACCCTATAGGTTTTGATTCCCTTGCGAGTTCCACGCGAGTCCATACAAATTCAGCAAAATCATGAAATAATATCGCGGTATCTTTTGATTGCGTCGACCTAGAAGTTTAAATTTTTACAGCTCCAAGGGACCATAGATGTGAGTAATCGATATTAATTTCAACGTGATACCTCCACGCGTTCCTGAAAAAAGGGGTCGTGACAGACGGACAGACAGACGGACAACAAAGTGATCATATAAGGGTTCCTTTTTTCCTTTTAAGGTACGGAACCCTAAAAATAACTGACGATATCGTGAATAACATGCAATTTTCACTGAGGTCATGATGGGCATATTTGATGCATCTGAGGCAGGTCTACGTCGACTGTCGCTATGACGTACTATTTGTGGGATACCCTACAAAATCATAACTTTAATCAAATAATGTGGTCAAGAATATAGATCAATAAGTTTTATTTACATTTTATGGATTGGTCAGATGATCTACTTAAGAAAGGATTAATTTAAGAGGTATTTATAATAAATTATTTAAATGCCCGGAAAAAACCCATCCTTCCGTCGGTTTGATCATTCAGCCAACGGCAAACAAATACAAACATTAATTCTTATCTGCGATCTCTCATATTAAAATGATGATGAATGATAAATGATGTATACGATACGGCCATTGGGATACGGGTAATCTGTTGACACGCAGAATTAAATATTAATACTGCTAAACCTGTTTTAATACAAATTGAAAATGAGTACATATTTAACTGATATGAATTTTGACCGACATAAAATAGTTTGGTACATTACAAAACAAATAAACGGCCAACGAAGGATTCCGCGAAACTGGCTATTACAGGATTATTAGTTTCGAAGATTAGGTAAGTATTTTTTGCCTATTATTGTAATTAACTGTTAAAATAAGTGTTAATAAATTATGAAAAAATATATTTTATATCCACCCAACAAGCTCTTTTATTTGACATATAACACGATACAGTTTAGAGAACTTTTTTAAATTTTCCTATTTGCCTCCCAACAGTGCCCTCCCCGCCGTACATATCTCATTTTATTGTCATATTTAAAAAACCTGTATTGACTTTCACAAAATTTTAGCATTAGTAGTTTCAGAGATAAGCGGGGGAGAATGGTATTTTTTGTCTTATTTCTTGAACATTTTGTTAACGAAGTGCTTGCCCTTTCATTTGACATGTCACACGACACAGAAAAAACTTTATTTTTCTGATTTGCCAACCAAAACTGCCCCCCAGATGCAACATTATTTTGTTTAAATAACACGTTCGTATGTGGGTCACAGAAATACATACGAATACTAAATATCCACTTAATCAGTTCGAATTCGGTCGTTTTATATTACATTTACACACCTAGGACAGACACACGAGTGATCCAATGATGTTTCCGTTTTATTTTTTTAGGTACGGACCCTACAATAATATCCAAATTAAATTCCCATAAGGGGTGGCAGGGGCAAACAAAACGTCTCTACTGACAATTCTGGTTTCTGAAGTCGGTAAAATATGACTGAAATACGTAATTTATTAAAAATCGTTAACTCCGTGCAAAACTTTCTACCTGTAAAAATATCTTGAAATGTTAAAATCAGTCAAGTGCAAGTCGGACTCGTAATCAAAGATACTTCGCACTTGTACCAGTGTACAAGGCGAAAAAGAAAAAAATCACTGTTTTTTCTTTTTATATTGCGTGTGCCTATTACATTCTGTGGATATTTCAGCTTCAGTATTATGATTCATGAGATATAGCCCGTTAACGGACAGAAAGACGTGCAGCGGAGGCTTAGTAATAGTGTCCGACCAAACAAGGGTTTTCAGCCGAAACCGAAACCGAAACGTAACTTCGGCCTGGTCTCAATTTCGGTCGAAACCAAAACCGACTTATTTTAACATATTAATATGTTTTATAGAATGTCAGAATCTAGTCTATTTTCCCAGAAAGCCACACACAATTACAGTTATATCAGAGCAGTTCTTTGGTTGATAAATATTTAAAATTTAAACAATAATTATGTTTGAATCAATATAATATATTTCGGTCAGTCACCAGTTAGTATAGAGGTCCCGTTGGACACAAATAAAATATTCCTATAACGTCATTAAAAATAATAAAAATCCCGACTACGGTACACTAAAAAGCACAAAACAAGCAGATAAGTTAACGTTATTATTGAGATTTGATTAAATTAAAATAGTACAGTGTTAAATTAAATTAAAATGTAAGTCGAACCCACTCTATTAATTTTAATATTTTTTCGAATTTAATAACCGTACTACAATAATTTTATCGAAATTCATTCGGGATTTAATTACATTATTTATTTCCTGCTTTTTTCCCCAGTTTACAATGAATGTGTATTATTCATAGCTTGTGCAAAATAATAATACATTTCCGTGCCTGATTTTTAAAGCCCTTAATTTTGATGAAAAAATGTTTAGCCCGCACATTTAGGTGCACAAACACCGCCTTCATTTAAAATATAACGTAACCAGTGACACTCCGCTGTCAACACGAATGTATTGATGTATCATTTATTAAAATTGCTTCAGCCGACTAGCCGTTAGTGACGAGGGAATCCAAGACCCGACAAACATTCGAAGGCTTCAAATTCAAATAAGATGAGATAAAAATGATTGATACAAAGTAAGATTTAACAGAACCAATTTTTTTAATGCTAAAGTTGAAAAAAGCTCCCCGTATACATCTTTCTTTTTCTCGAAATGTATTAGGTAATTGTGTTAAGAGAGCAGTCTAGTCTACCAATAAACTGCTGTGCAGTTTGGCAGAAAAGTATTTTAAGAGAAAATATGTATTATTAAAATGAATAAACGGTTACATACATACATACAAACCAGAGGGACCTATGCGCAAGAGAAGAAGAAAGAGCAAATTCAATTCCTCAGGGAATTCCCCATCCTCGGTTAAATTGTAATAATATTTTACCTGTAAATAAGAGTTACTATTTTTCTAGAACCTGTGTGAATTTCTGATAAATTATGTTCACTACTTCAAAGCGTAAGACTGTCAAACCGTTAGTTAATAATCTAACGTTTTTTTTCTCTCGTAAATTTACAAACTATCGATACATTGTAAGCTGTACCGTACTGCTTACGATATGATATTGTCAAAACCTGTTAGTTTATAAACAAACTAACGCGTTAGTTTATAAACTAACAGGTTTTGACAATCTTACGGTGACATATACATATAGGTCAAACATATAACCCTCCCTTTTTCGCTTCGTTGTAGTCGGGTAAAAGACAACTTGTATTACAGAATAACTCGAAGTCTCGAATTGAGATTAAATAAACTTCATTCATTGACTTTTTCAATCAGGGAACTACAGCCTTAGAATCATCTTGCATTTACAAGTTAATATGTAAAAAAACTAACATGTAGTCAAAAAAAGAGGTACTAATATTATATATCTACCTAGTCGGTCCTTAAGTTCTGTCACAAGATTTTTGATCGATAAAACTCAGCAATAAACTTTTTCTTATTCGTATTATACATGATTAAAAAGCTTATTTTATACGAATCAAATTGCAATACAATACATTTTGTACGATTATCGCAATATGACAAAAAACCTTATAACTTGAGACAATCGCGAACCCAAAACACGCCGCAACTGACAAAAATACCACTTACCACAAATTTAATAAAAAAACAGTGTTCCAGATAACCAACAAGGTTTTTTATTTATTTATTCTGAAACCTCGATTTTAGACCCTGCTTAACAACTAGCATTTGATTTTCTGTTAGCTTTCAGTTCCATCTGCTCCCAAAGAGAACTTTACGTACTTTTTACGTTTTCAGAAAAACGTATAAAATTATCTTGTGGGCAACAAGTACACTACGTAAAATGTGAATATGAAAATTAGTTTTACCCAGACTTAGTTATCTTATGCTTCAAAATGAAGGTAACGGGTTCAGGGAGGGTTCTGACTAAAATCTCACGTAAGTTTGAAAGGTTTTAAGAGTCATGGAAAAAAGATAAAGTCAATCACGTCCGTATTTTTGATTGGGTAAAAAAGTGCAAAATCTCTGAATTAGCATTTGTGTAATATGGCTTTAAGCAATTAAATCCAATAATCGTTCTAATTTATCAGTATTTAATGAGCTATCAAACCATATATAGTATTAAATAAAATAAAACTTGGTATTATTTACTATGCGGCAAAATATTTGTGACAGAACTTATGGACCGACTAGGTATATACACAGTCAGGTCATAAGTTCTGTCACACAATAAAAACTTTTGAATTTAGAACGCTGGCCACAAAAAAGTTTATTGAATTCGAATTTCGACTTTTTCATGAAAATAAAAATGTGTACTTTTTAGAATTTTCCTCATTTTTAAATATGGAGTGGACACTTAAAGAAGACCGTGTCGCAGTTATTGCGTTGCATCGTTGCGGTTACGCGCCAATTCAGATTTTCGACTTACTGAAAAATTTGAATATAACCAAAAGATTCGTTTATCGTACCATAAAACGATACAATGAAGACTCTAGTGTAGATGACAGGTCAAGAAGTGGTCGCCCTCGCTCTGTTAGGACTCCAGCAGTGATAAAAGCTGTGAAGGCGCGAATTCAAAGAAATCCCATACGTAAGCAGAAACTGTTGGCCCTTCAGATGGGGTTAAGCAGGACCACGGTGAAAAGGGTGTTAAATGAAGACTTAGGGCTTAGGGCATATCGAAGAAAAACAGGACATCGTTTGGACGCTCGTTTAATGGACCTGAGACTGAAGAGATGCCGCGCTTTGTTGAAGCGGTACGCGGGAAAAAAGCATCGGGAAATTCTTTTTTCGGATGAAAAAATTTTCACCGTGGAAGAGAGCTACAACAAACAAAATGATAAGGTGCACGCATACAGCTGTGAAGAAGCGAGCAACCGTATTCCGCGTGTCCATCGAGGTCATTTTCCATCCTCGCTCATAGTTTGGTTGGGAGTCTCTTATTGGGGCGTAACTGAGGTACATTTTTGTGAAAAAGGCGTAAAAACGAATGCAGTTGTGTATCAAAATACAGTCCTCAAGAACCTTGTGGAACCTGTTTCTCATACCATGTTTTATAACAGGCACTGGGTATTCCAACAAGATTCTGCGCCAGCTCATAGAGCGAAAAGCACACAAGACTGGCTGGCGGCTCGTGAAATCGACTTCATCCGGCACGAAGACTGGCCCTCCTCCAGTCCAGATTTGAGTCCGTTAGATTACAAGATATGGCAACACTTGGAGGAAAAGGCCTGCTCAAAGCCTCATCCTGATTTGGAGTCACTCAAGGCATCCTTGATTAAGGCAGCCGCCGATATTGACATGGACCTCGTTCGTGCTGCGATAGACGACTGGCCGCGCAGAATAAAGGCCTGTATTCAAAATCGCGGGGGTCATTTTGAATAAACTTTATTACCATAAGAATCTATGTTTTATTAAGTTCATTTTGCTATATAAATTTTTACATAAATAATAAACATGTCTAAATTATTTCATATTGCACATGTGACAGAACTTATGACCTGACTATGTACATAAAACGGTTGGTCTGATTTAGCTTGCTTAGTTGAAATCGTAGTGGTTATTATTAGATTCCCTGTCTTCCACCGTAACATAAGATATTATATTATCTTCGTCTTAACTTTACTAATTAAATATCTGAAGGTGAACAACTAAATATATTGCAAACTTGTAATTGGCCATTACTCAACGAGACCGGTTAAATGGGTGTATTGTATTAACATATACTCCACATTACGATAGTCTATTTCATGAAATAAAACTTGACCAAATAGTTGAAATAATGTGACGACATGAAGCGTTACAATATTTTTGATACCATACCCATAAGATACATATACACATATATGATACATTCTAACGGTGATGGGAAATCTTTATTACCCCAAAACCAGCCCCATGTGACGTAAAACGGAGCATTGAATAACTGGCAAAAAGTGGGCATAATTGTGCCTCTGCCACCCCGTATGGGAAAGACGTGACGCTTTGTTATGTTGTTGTTATTTTTTGATAACTTTTGTATCAAAAATTGTATAGTTTTATGTTAGTATCATTGTCATTATTTAATGTATTGTATATCTTCATCAATAATGCCATTTGAAATGATACCCAACCCAGAAACAGCTTTGGTCGTCAACAGTTCCTACCCAATACATCATAATCCGCTAAGGCGTTTAAATATTAAGAGTATATAGGTAGGTACCAAAGCCAACTAAATTGGATTTGTCGACACGAAATTGGAGCCATTGGCCGACAAATCGGATTTCAAAAAACAGACATGTCGGTAGATGTATGTAGGATAATTATATTGAAGTGTTTGTACGATGACGAGATGTTGAACTACCATGACAGTAACGATCCCCAGTCATGAGGGAATGACTAGAAAGAGTATAGGAAAACAATATAGATAACTTTTGGTAGGATTCACGTAGGTAATTAGATTACGTCACGTCTAGCAAGCATGATGGAGGAACAAACAGACGTTTGTGTGTTTCGGTTTCTATTCGTTGTTCAATCCGTACCGATCTGTCACTCACATCGGAAATAATACAAATCCTAATGCAACTCAGACTTCAGACTATATGTCTGCTGCATGTTTATTTTTATGTGACCACCTCACTTCCTTTTGATAAAGTCGAGTGTGATAAACATTGGGAGAAATATGTTTATCTCTTTCTCTCCCGTGGGAAGGCTATGGCGGGTTTTCAGCGAAAGCATGAAGCTTTCAGTCCGCGTTAGTACGGCGGTGGGTATAGACGTCATACACGTCATTCAGTGGATCACTCGTGAATTATTTTGATAGTTTGTCGTACCACCAAAAGTCTATTTTTTTATGTATTTAACAACCTCCACCGAACAGAACAGAAGCTGAATGAAACTTCATGGTCATTTCTGAACTTTGAAACTTTGCTTGTGTTACGTTTAAAGTGCAATGAAACTCAAATCAATAGCAACAATTAACTATTTAAAAGATCACCTGTAACGTTCGTGTGTTTGAAATCTATGCGAAATTAATAGTTTCCACCAAAATCAACCTTAAACTCAGCGGTCCAAACCAGTGACTTTATAGAAAACCTAATATATCACAATTATATCACTAATCCTTAAATATTTAGAACACAAAAATGACCAAACTTTCTCTTTCTCGCCCAACCTTTAACTTTTCTCAAAATCTATATCTTCAGTATTGTGTAGTGTGTGTTTATATCAATTAGGTATATACGTGTATGTTAATACTTCTACTTACCGACTGTTATGTACATAAACCATATGGGTACATATGGAACATAATTACTCATCGACATCGACGACTCCGATTCCTGAACATATAATAAAGGTAAGGTATTTGTAATATTCTAGATAGTTATTGACTTTCCAAAGCGAACGAAAGGACTGTCATTAAACCTACCACTTAACCATTTACAAACTATGTATGTTGAATTCTTTAAGTAGTTCTAGGTTGTAATACAAAATACCGGCCAAGTTCGAGTCGGGCACGCGCTCCGAGGGTTCCTTTGCACAAATCTTATTTTTGTGGCTATAAATACCGCATTCGTGATATTTTGTTGTATAGTTGGGTCATTCTAAATACGATCCCGAAAATTTCAGGTGTCGGATCTCAATTCATTTTCATATAAGGTTTTTTGAGAATCCGTGAATTTTGTTTAAATGTAGTAACGAAACGCAAGCTACATCAGATCCACTGTATTTTTTGCGAGAGTGCTTGACTTTTTTATGTTGCGTTTAGTTGTTGCTTTTCTAAAAATGTGTTTTAATGCTTAGTCGTCCTGTTTTTAAAACTTTTAAATACCTACACACACTGATCAATATTGATTCGATAGTTATTTATCCGAAATACAAATTTTGTGCAAAACTTGTTTAGGTTTCTCGAATTGTGCTATAGGTCACTTTCTGTCCGAATCAGGTTGTGTTATAATCTCAACGTTATGAAGAACCTAGAGCCGAGCGAAGCGGAGCGAGAAGAACCCCTGTAGTTTCACAGAACCGAATAGGTCACTTTATGTCCGAATACTAAAGGTAGCTTGTCTTAGGTCACAACGCTATGTACAACCTGGAGCCGAGCGAAGCGGAGTGGAGCGAGGCAACCCCATGCAGTTTCATTTAACCGAATCCAAGTTATAAAAAAAACCCGGAACCCTAAACATGCTATATGCTAGAAATGGCGTTTGAAATGATAATAATTTGAAAACAAATGATTTCCGACAGTTCCTGCCTATTGAAATCGTCGCTAAATACACATAAAATGTATAGGAAAAATCAGCAAAAGCGCCTGAAGCTGCCGTCTTTCTAAAGCTATCCTGGGAATGGGTGAAATATTCTTAGAGGACCGCCTGTGTTTCAACGGGCGCCTCACCTCATCATTTATCCTCAAATGTGGCTGTATCAGATGAAACTTGATTTAACAATTGTTATCATAAGAGCCACTAATTCAAATTTTGAAAGGATAGTTGGTATGAATGCTACCACTACACATAGATCAGAGATACACATAGATAAGCTTAAACCTTTCCTTTCACGGGGTTAGTTAATGAATAACGGCGATATCACAAAGAAAAAGCGGTCGATGTTGACTCTTCTCTTCAACCCTTTTCTTCCACCTACTCAGTAGGCATGAAAAGGCTATAGATATCAATGTATATACTGCTATATTTGTTCGGATACAATATCAAGCTCCCATAAAAGGCTTCATTTGTAACGTTATATTTTGTTTAAAAAACAGCGATTGCCAATGGTTAAATGACTTCTTTTTTTTCTTTGTGGAAAAGATGTCATGACAAGTACTATTCTCTCAACATAACACGATAGTAAAACGGCCAAGTGCGAGTCGTGATCGCCCACGAAAAGTTCCACCCCATGTACAAGAAAAAACGCAAAAAAAATTTTTTTTTATAAAGACAATTATGATTTTTTAAATTTATGTATGAATGACGAACAAATGACGGACAGACAGTCGAAAGTTCGGGTATGGAATCCAAATTGGACCATCATAGCTATCTGACCTATGTACCTACTCACTCATCTATCTTTTTTGGACATTTCTAATCAGTAACAAAAGTGCTCGTATTTCCACATCAAAAGGACAAACATTCTTTTCTAATCGATAAAATGGGCCAAGAAAAACCAATTCGTTTGATTAAAAAAATCCTAAGATTCCTACGAATAATCTTGTACAATAGTAAGTAGTAAGTGAAAAGTAGATAAATATACTCTAGACCGCGTACACCAATGGTGTCTTAACAACAATATGGTTCTGAACACTTCTAAATGCCAGTTTATTCGATTCACACGTAAGAAGAAACCTACCTTGTCTTATTACAGGATCGATAATGACAGTATTGGGGAAGTCGATCAGATTCGTGATCTCGGTGTTATTCTGGATTCCAAGCTTACTTTCGTTCCGCATTACGATAGCTTAGTTAGCAGAGCTGCTAAAATGCTAGGGTTTCTGAAGCGCGCCACGAAGGAGTTTAAGAAAATCTGTTCTAAACTCTGCCTATTTAACGCTCTTGTGCGCAGCATTCTGGAATATGCCAGTGTTATTTGGAACCCAGTATATAACGTTCACACGGAGCGATTACAAACCATCCAGAGATCATTTACAAGGCACCTTGCTTTCATCTCGTCTGGGATCAGTCATAAGGAAGCTATGAGCAGAGGCTCTCCTTTTTTTTAAATGACTTCCTTGTCTGATCGCAGGCAAATGCTTGACCTATCCTTTCTTCATAATATATTAAATGGCCAAGTCCAATGTCAAGACCTGCTAGAAAGGGTAGAACTTTCTGTACCCCGCATTAACGCGCGGCGAGTGTGTCTGGACACTTTTAAAATACCTAGATTCAGAACTAACCTGGGCGAAAACGCACCTCTAACGAGGATGCTTTCCACTTATAATGAAATATGGATACCTTACAGTCTAGATATCTTCTGTAACAGCATAGGGTATTTCAAGCGCAAGCTTATCGTTGGCCAACGCACATAGTCGCGTTTTTTACATTATCTACTTTTGTTTAAATATTTTATTTAAATTTTCTGTGAATATATTTGTTTAAATTTTCTGTGTAACTATTTCTTGTTTATGTTGTGTTTTATAACATAACTTAAGTCCTTTATTGTATATTTTTAAAACAATTTATTTGAATTTTACCACTGTAGTTTTTAAAATGATTTGATTTTTGACAATGCTGTGCGCATCTATAATTGATGCAAACTCTTGTATTGTTTTTGTACTATTGTCTTTCTGTGTTTGTGTTTGTATTGTTGATGTGCCTTTTATAAATAAATAAATAAATAAATATATGACAATCAATAAATCAATCAATCAAATTTTTTTCATTTTCGGTAGATAGATACTAAATATCTTATTCTTAGAATTATTATTATTATTATTAGCCTACATCATCCCACTGCTGGGCAAAGGCTTCTCTTCCCCTCCTCCACTCTTCACGCCCCTGGGCTACCTCCCACCAGTTTTTGTCGTGGTACCTCAATTCGTCACTCCAGCGCTTCCTGGGTCGACCACGTCCCCTTTTCGCGTTCGGGATCCAGGGAGTTATTAGTTTGGCCCATCGGTCTGGTTGCATAGGGGCGACGTGGCCTGCCCAGTCCCAGCCCAAGTAGACGTATTCTTAGACATAAGCAATTCCTGACCCATCCACTTCCACTGTATGTGCGCTAAGTGCTATTTGCTTGACACAAGGGTGATTGGCCTGTATTGCCAAAATCCGACTTTTCACCCTTTTTGTGTAGAAGTACAATCTCAGAATGACACATATTTTTAGGAAACAGCCCAGAATGTTTAATGCAAATAAATACATTTGTTACGTGTGGAAGTAGTACAGATTGTCCCAATTTGAGCACTTCTGTGGAAATGCCATTACATCCCGGGCTCATATCAAATTTCATTGAACTTAGAGCACAATGAACTTCGTAACCTGTAATGGATGGTCATGTCGTGTGGGAGAGAATGATCTTGTATGTACAGTTTGTGAATCCGGTATATTAGTTGTGTCTAAGTAGAGCTGTTGGTAAAAATCAGTGCATATTTCCTTAATTTTACCCCTATTCCCATGTTTTTTCCCATGTTTGTCTTTAAGACATGACATCCATGATTTTCTGTTATTTATTCCTTTTTTTGCCACTTTAAGTGAGCTGTTCCTGAACAATTCTGTTTCCACTAGTCGTATTTTATATCGCCTTTTGTCTTTTCTCATTGATTTTCTTTCTATTCTCTGTACTCTATGCATTTGTTAGAATACTTACGTAAATTTTGCTCTTCTCTACATTGGACCACTGCGGGAGAAGGAACATGTTCATCAGCAGCCCCAACTCGAGGCTTGCCACGTCAGCGTGGTAGATAGTTAAGACCTCAGGGTCTTGCAGCATGGACTGTAGCTCTCTTGCGGAATGAGAAAATAACACGATATCGTCGGCAAAACGAAGGTTGGTCAACATTGATTCACCACCTTCGATGCCTTTCTGTTCCCGTTCTGGTGTTACTTTTATGAATACATCTTTTAAGGTGCTCGTAAAGAGTTTTGTGGAAAGTGGGTCTCCTTGTTCATCCCTTTTTGAATCGGGAAGGAATTTCCAGAGGTCTGTAATTTTGTGGCGGCTGCACTGTGGGAGAAGGAACTCTAAGATATTACTTTTTAGATCCCTTTAAAAAAAACTATGTATAAATAGTAAAAAAAATACACACAAATTATTATTATGTAAGTAGAAATTAAATAAAAATTGAAGTATGTTCAACTGACAGTTTCAAAATCTCCAGAGGTATCTTGTTGTAGTAGAGAATGCAATGACGCTTGGAAGAATTGCTATTCACTTTAACAGGTTAACCCAGCCAGATTTTTTCGCATACACAATTAATTTTCTTTTTAAAACCTGCACAATAAAAGCTACAAACTACAATGTCAATAAGTCTATAGGATGCTACTGACTGAAATCCACAAGATGTCAAACTTAATAAATGAAATATCATCACTCGCAAATTATTTTATAAATATATCCAAAAGAGCCTCAATCGATTTAAACAATACTATGGCGGCTGAAAGGCAATTCTGATCGCATCAGCAACTCAACAAATTGATTTCCGTTTTTTGCCGGATTACCTCCGGGTAGAATTTGAGAAAACAAAATAAGATTTTGTAAAGCTATGGCCGAAATTAACGTAAAATAATAGTGAATCAAGGATCCATGCTAAATAAATATACGCAATAATTTAATTTTATATTTTTTGCATATTTTAAGAAACTAATTTGTATATTTCGAGTAAAAGGTGTATAATTAGTTTTTTTAATAACGCTTGAAATAACCCTGCTTGACGTCACTTGATCAAAATAGTAACGGTTACTTGCGGCTGGTTGTTTATGAACGAAAAAATCAATGTCACTGTTTAACATTCATTCAAAATTCATAACAAAAACTCATTCCAGAAAATTGAGCTGAGACGGTCAAAATAACATTGCACTATAAAATTATGGACTAATTATAGTGTGTTTGCGTATATTTAGCTCAGGTCCCAAATAATATCACTTGTAAATGTGCTGATTGCTGCCGCAATGTTTATGCTACAGTCAAGATAATGATTCGGTCATTATGCATTCTAACCGGTTAATGTAATAAATCTTGCTTTACTCATCATTTTAACCATCGATATTCGTAAGTATGAATAATCAACACACGTCCGTGGTGATTTGCACAGCTAATAACAGGGCAAAACACTGCGGTAGCTTAGGTGAAGGTTAAAGGGGGTCAAGCGGGGGGCGAAGCTAAGCCCCCTTTATCCTTCGTACTAGGTTAAACATGTAAGAACAACAAAACATAGTTTAAACAAAAACTTAAGTACACATAAAATAATTTACACCTATCTAATAAAAATCCTGTGCAATACTGTGCGTTATAGACAGAAAATATTAAGAAGAATTTAACTGTTTTTTTAATTTTATCTTTAATATACCATATTTCATTAAGAAAATAAGGGTGTCTTATAACTTTTACAAAACCCTCTTGGTGAAAATTAATAATAACCGGTTAAAGTAGTTAATCGGACTGTTTTTGCCTATATTTATTACATTCACCAAAATCAGTGGTTAGTATGAATACTTACCGGTAATTATGTAATCTAACCGGATTTATTGAGTTTTTTTTTTTTTTTTTTTTTTTTTTTTTAAATTCAAAAAGCTTTATTCACCAACAAACTTAATTTTAGATTACAAGTTGATTAGGGCTTCCTTTTAAGTAAAAAATACCTGTACCAGGAAGCCCCGCTCTTCCATATCTGGGTAACATTATGTTAAGCATGTGGATAGCAATCCATACATCTTTTGATTTTGAGTAGGTAAAGTTAATTTTAATTTATATCTAAGTTTATATAAGTTTGACTTCAATGCGACGTAATAAAATTAAAAGAATTTGTTGAAACTGCTTAGGTACCTACATTGATGTAACAAAATTAGTAGATGTTGAAACTACTTAGGTACCTACATTGTTATTCAAATAAAAATAAAAATATAAAATAATGTAAATATTCTAGGCTATTCACTTTCATCTTTGTGTGTTAGTGTGAGGAAGGTTGTGAGGGTGTGTGTGTGTGTGTGTGTGTGTGTGTGTGTGTGTGTGTGTGTGTGTGTGTGTGTGTGTGTGTGTGTGTGTGTGTGTGTGTGTGTGTGTGTGTGTGTGTGTGTGTGTGTGTGTGTGTGTGTGTGTGTGTGAGAGAGAGAGGGCGTGTATGTGTTGGGTAGGGGTGTGAGTGTGTGGATATGGCTGTCTGAGGGTGTGGATTTGTAGTGTGTACATACACATGTACAAATTTGGGTTGCCACTTTAAGAGTTGATTTCTCATTTTGTTTTATTTCTGATTAGAACTTCTGTTTCATCATAATTTTTTTCCATTAGCCAATCAGTTATTAGTTTTTTACAGTGATAGAATGTCATCGGAAATATGTTAAGTTCTTTATTTGCCAAGTTGTATAGTAGCGATGATTGGTTTTTATACTGCCTGTAGGCGTATTCTGTGCTCACTATGTGTGTAGGGGCTACATTGTGTTTTCTTCTTTTAATTGTTAAATTAGGATCAAATTCCAGCTTTCTGTGTAGTTTCATTATAATGTTAAGTATATAAAGCTTCCTTACTGTCAGTTCCTTACAGGATTGATAGAGTTCGTTTGTGGGAAATAAGCGAGATTTGAAGTACATGATTTTTAGAAGTGATCTCTGGGCTCTTTCTATATCTATAAATTTTGTTTTAATGGCACCTCCCCAGACAGGAATACAATATATTATCACGGATTGAACTAGAGAGACATAAATTTTACTTAGAATCTGTTTTGTAGCAATGTGTCGTAGTATTTTAAAAACCCAGGTTAGCTTGCGTATTCTACCTATAATAAGATCTATGTGTAACTTCCAGGTCAATGTTTGGTCAAGTATAACACCAAGATATTTTATGTGTGACACCTTGTTTATCACAGGGCAAGAGCATAAGAAGTCGTCGTTCAGACAGTTTGTGGACTCATGAATTTTTATATAAAAGTCAGTTTCAGGTTGAGTTTTGACAGTTGTTGTAAAGCAGATATAATTTGTTTTAGAGGAATTTAACGTGAGGAGGTTACGCTTTAACCAGTTACCTATTCTAGAAAGACCAGTTTCTGTCATCTCCTTGACCTCACTCCAGGAGCTTCCTGTGAAAACAATAGCTGTGTCGTCTGCGTAAGTGAATATCTGGCCATTATTTACTTTCATGTTACACAAATCGTTAATATATATTAGAAAGAGTGTCGGGCCCAGGACACTTCCTTGTGGCACACCATAGGATATAGAAGTCTCCTCACTAATATAAGGGCCTATTTTAACACGCTGGGTTCTATCATGTAGGTAGCTAGTTAGTAAATCAAGCGGATTACCCCGTATGCCAATATTTTCTAGTTTCTGGACAAGAATGGAGCCTGAGACGGTATCGAAAGCCTTTTTTAAATCCAGAAAGACTGTAAGGCATTTTTTCTGTTTGTCAACATTTTCCACAATAAGTGAGGTCAAAGAGATGACAGCGTCTTCAGTTGATAAACTTTGTCGGAAGCCATACTGCTTCTCAGAGAGGATGTTGTACGCATTCAAATATTTAAGTAGTCTATTATTTATTATTTTTTCTAAAATTTTTGAGATAGATGGCAGGACTGAGATTGGCCGGTAGTTTGTGCAATCGTCTTTGTCACCTTCCTTATACACAGGGGTGATAATCGATTTTTTCAGGACTGTAGGAAACAAACCTTTATCAAAACAAAGATTTACTAGATGGGAGATAATTGGGACAACAAGCCTATTTGCTATGTTGAGGAATTTGACCGTAATACCATCCCACCCCGGGGCACTATCAGCTTTAAGGCTCACAAGAACGGAGTGCACTTCACTTGGATCTGTTTCAAGAAGTACAAAAGATTGCAGTTGAGGGTCAGGTAAGATCTGTTCGTTGTTTATAGCCCTGCTTTGAATGTCCTCAGCCAGATTCCTTCCTATATCTGCAAAGTATTTATTCGTAAGGTTGATTGACAAATCAGGAGATGAATGAGAGTTTAGCAAGCTTGTATTTTGGGGTTTTTTTTGTTTGAATTTTGTCATGTTGTTTATAGTATTCCACATAGATTTTGGGTTTTTTGTAGATTTATCTAGTAATTCTCTGTCGTATCTGCATTTTAATTTCTTTATTAGATTATTACAAAAATTTCGGTATCTTCTGAACGTTATCCTCAGAATTTCATTATCAGGGTCAGAACTTAATTTACGCTGCATTTTGTTTCTATTTCTGATGCATCTTAGTATGCCTTGAGATATCCAGGGTTTAATTGTTCTTTTGCTTTTAGGAATATGGATTTGCTTTGTATTTTCTTGAAGAGACTCAGTTAGTTTTTCTATAAGTTTAGTTGCCACGATATTAGGATCCTTTTGTAGAATTAGGTCCGAAAGACCTTTGCTCTCAAGACTTGTGAGTGCATTTTCGTATGTAATGACTGTTTTCCATTTTTTTACAGTTTTGGTACTGTTTGATAGTTTTAGCAGAGTTAACAAGTGATCTGTGACAGAAGTATTTAAAACTGCGATAAAAGCTGACTTAGAAACCCTGTCTATTTTCAAAATAACATGATCCAGGCAGTTTTCTTCTCTAGTAGGGAAATAATGGCCGGGTAATAGTCCATGATTAATTAATGTGTCTAAGTAGCTTAGTCTATTTTTCTTGTCTTGAGATCGTTCATTTAGTTTAGGAATAATATTAATATTTATATCGCCAGCTATTACAATATTTTTATGGGCCTCAATTGAGTCTAGGTGTTTGCTAAGGGAGTCTAAAAATGACTCAGCATCTTCGTTCGAAGGTGAACGGTAAATTCCCAAGATAACGATATTATTCAAATTTATTTGCAAGCATGACGCCCCAGCAAGAGTTGACCGTAACATTTATATAACCGTCGAGTTGACTCGCGATCAATCCCCATGTATAGGTTATCGGATCTAGGCTATTGCACTGCCTTTGCACTAGAGAGCTGATAGTGGTGATAATCCTTTGGATAACAAAGGATTATTACCACTATCAGACTCTGATGAGTCAATCACTTGATGAATCCGACGCGCATTTCGTTGCGCTTTTTCTTCGAGTCTGCGCAGTCTGTTCCGATACCTCTCGAGTTTTTTTTTCTGCACTGCGCTTGGATTTGTACATGGTGTTTAACGAGAAAACAGTTATCTCTAATTGTTGCCTCGCACGGAAAATACATCTTGGCGGTGGCGTAGTGATGTCAATAAAAAAAATGTAAACAATCTTTGAAGTTTGCGAAGTTGCTCTTTTCAAAAGGTGTTACATTTGACAGTTGCGCTATAGAACTTATTTAAAATTTGACACTAGTAATCTATTGTAAACGGCTTTAGACTTTATTATAATCTGAGATCTCACCACTTTATAAAACTAAACAACCAAAATATCAGTATTTGTTTACGTTCCTACTGACAACTGAGTAATTGACTAACGGGAAAACTGTTGACATTTAGACCGTTTTACAGGACAGCCAACTTAACTGCGCAGGAACTTTGAACATAATTCGCGGTAAAGGACAAATGAAGGATATGAAGGACACGGAAAGAACATCGGCGATTTTTTATCTGATATACCCAGGGCGAACACCACCTATACCAAAGAAAATCTATGAGTAGTAAGAAAGACATTGCAGGCGAGATAAAATATTTTGTATTAATTGGAAATGGAATGACTCTTTCCATTAATTTCCTGTTCTTAAATGAATCATGGTACAAGTATAGAGGTCCAGTTTAGTCAAATCCACACTACGTCATAATCCAGTTGCCACATATAGTCCAACGTAGTAAGTAGCAACTAGTAGGGTGAATTTGACAGGACTGGACCGCTAAACGCTAGGATTTTTTTTTTTGGTAAAGTGTCACAGGTAAGATAATAAAACTAAACTATTTGGTCTCACGCGTTGGGTACGTTGAAAATCAACATAGCCTTAAAATAAATTAACGTTACATTTTTTTAATGGCTTACAACAAAGAATATTATTATATTGACACGAAAAAAAAAACTTATGTACACGTTAAAATTTGCTTTCTTCAATCATGTGATATTTTTTATGGAAATAATGCCGTATATTTGAGAAGTTAAAATCTGATGAATCGGGTGTAAAAATTAGCGTTCCACATGGTTCCATAATAGGACTTTCTTGTTCCTGGTATATATGGAGACGACCCGAATGGCTGAGTCGGCAGTGACCCTGACTACGAAGCCAAGGGTCCCAGGTTCGAGTCCCGGTGGGGGCAAATATTTGTTAGATGACAACGGATGTTTGTATCCTAGTCATGGTTGTTTATCTATCTTAGTATAAAATTTATCTATATAAGTATGTATATCGTTGTCTAGTACCCAAGATACTGAGAATCCTAGTTTGGGGCTAGATCAATGTGTGTAAATAGTGCCCAAGGTATTATCATATATTAACGATCTGCCTTTCATGGTGGAGAAAATAACTGACATAGTGTTGTTTGCTAATGATGCTTCAGGGGTCTTCAAAATTGACAGACAAAAAGAAGATTTTGATCATGCTAATGGTGTATTTCTTGAACCTTGAATTGCCTTATTGTCTTTAACCTTGAATTGGTTCACAGGTAATCATTTATTTTTAAACGCTGCTAAAACCAAGTGTATCAAATTTTCACTTCCAAATGTCAGGCAAGTTGAGACTAGTTACTTGTTAGATAGCCCGTTACCCGTTAGAATTAGTTAATGATAGTGGGTTTCTTGGAATAACCATTGATAGCAAATTGCAGTGGGGACCCCACATAGATAAATTAGCTGGTAAATTAAGTTCTGCGGCTTACGCTGTTAGGAACATCAGACAAAATACAGATGTAGCAACATCTAGGCTAGTATTGTAATGGTACACGAGAGTCAGTACATTTGATACTTCATTTTGCGTGACAGAGGGCTAGCCCATCGCCGCGCTGTTTTGAATACGAGAGTCGGTTAATATAACGTTTGGGGTTTTTTTTAGTAGCTCAGGGTAAGTTAGCAAAAAACAATGAGCCGAGCGTGGGATGGTTCGAGGAAGGTGTAGGGATCAGAGCCGATTTGGCTGCGCGCTGAATAAATTATGAATAACTAAATAATGGAAGGTTATTATGGAACGATACGGAGAAAGCTATTATGTTGACTGCAAATATACAATTGCGTTTGTTTGGTACGATTTGGCGAGTTTGACATCACGAGTCTGAATATCATTCTAGTGATCTTTGTCTAGCGCGCTAGCGGTCGGGAAGGCTTAAATTAATCGCAACAAGCTTTTATGGTCAGCGATCAACAGATTTTGTGTATCGGCAATACCGAATGACTTGAGTGATAACCTACGGTTGATCATAGTGAATATGCGTACACACAGTTTGTAGAACGGCGGATCTGCATGGCATGGTTGAAATTAGACCCTGTGTAGTTAGTGATAAGAAGCTTCGCTTGGGCAGAGCGTGTTCGCAAAAGACGCCATTTTTTTCCAGACATGTGGGGTCTATAAATACGATAGCGGGGAAGGGGAGAGCATTCAGTCGGAGCGTTAAGCTACTGTGACAGTCGTCTATCTGCAGTTCTAAACAGTTTTGGTCTGCCGTTTTACGCGTCAGAACTGGGCGAATTGTGATTGCGTGTTTCAGTGGATTTTCGTGAGTGTCTGAAGCGCCGAGATATACCTGGGTTCCTATCCTTTAAATCAACCTACCCCAAATTCCAAAACTATCCTTGGGTCGTTAGATAAGAACTTGTAGGTAACTGATCTGAGTCTGAGTCTGGGCTTGGAGCGACCCTAAATTCCTTTTTCCTTCACCATAGGGTTCCTGGATTGGCTCTTAGGATATTCGCGGGCTAATCCTCTCCTCATTCCTTTCGAGTAGCGAGTTTTGAAATTCCCACACACACAGTCATTAAACATACAAGCACATTCAAATCAAACTCAACCATTTTCGAGTGGTGTCGATAATGGACGTGGTATAACACTAGGATTTTAGACTAGGCTAGACAGGAGTTTAGTTGCGGCTAAACCTAGGTTGGCAGGGCATAGGGAGACTGTTTGATCGATGAGGTTTCGCGGATGGAAATAATAAATTCAGAACAAAGTTAAACCGGTGTCAACACAGATAACCTATCCTGTTGGTATTTTGACATTTGAGTGTTGTCGGGGACGCACGAGGAGATCAAATTACAGTCTAAAGTTCATTGTTTAGGACCGGGTAGATTGTTTTGCCTTGCCTTGGATCAGTTTGGATTCAAGTTGCATCTTTAAATTAAATGTAAATTTCGCTGGAGGTCTAATGTGTAGGCTGAGTCAAATATATATGATTAGGCTCGGCCGAGGTCGTGCTGAGGTCAGTGAAATTCATAGATCGGCATTTACCGAACTATGCACTTCGCTATGGTGAGGGTTAGATCTCCTAAAGCGCTAATGACAACGTTTCGATAACATCCAGCTCAAATTGCGCAGAGTTGAAGGTTTCAAAACGTTACGGACCTTTTGAAGTAACCGCTAGTTCAAACCCATTTCGGAAAATCAAATCGCAATTGTGTAAACCGGTCTATTCGGATCGTTATTGCCATGAACTAAATATATAATTGGAACCACCACTAGCCGCTACTAGCGAGCACATGAAATATCATTGAGTACTCACGTCGTAAAACTACGACGGATATCTATACGATATCCCAAACAAATATTATAAATTGTGGTCGACCACTAAAAGAAGTTCCAAGCGCCCATATATACAAAAAAATAAATGGTACCATCACACAAAATACAACAACGATCGATCTGGCGCAATACACCGCTAACTGATGCGAAATACCGGCTTGCGGGCATATATGCATTCTCTGTCTAACTTGAAACACTAACTTTCTGAACCAATCTTCGTTCGACTATTGTAAGCCTAACGAACTTCTCAACGAACGAGAAATTCAGACTTATCATTCTTAACTTACAAATTTTACAGCTGAATCGGGACATCTCTTTTTTGGGTAGGTAGAATAGACAATCATAGCTACTGATAGCGGTGGCTCGACCTTAGCCTTTAATGCCGATACAGTATATTTAGTTACTTCCATAGTGTCATGTCCTATTCAAATGATTTTTATTTTACAGAAAAGAGCTATTCAGAGCTATAAGAGCTATTTTTATTTTACAGAAAAGAGAATATTTACCTAATAAATAATCACAGAATAGTTGCGCCCCGGTTTAGACTCGCGACGGTTAGCAATTATTTCAAGGGTCAGTGCATTCTCTACTACAATAAGATACCTCTGGAGATTTTGAAATTGCCATTTGAGCAATTTAAAAAGCATGTTAATAGACTTTGCCGAAAAAGGGATATTACAATGTTCAAGATTTCTTAAATGACGAGACTTGTTGTGGTTAATCTAGCTCAACACAGACCTTTCTGTTAATAGTTTTGTAATTATTTATTCCTGCTTATTAATAATAATAATTAATGTTGTAATATTTGTATTAGTTAAGCACAACCAAGTTTTAAAGAGATCTAAAAATCAATCTGCGGGATTTTCTACGCCCTACTTCTCCCGCAGTGGTCCAGTGTAGAGAAGATGCAAAAAATGACGTTTGCTAAGTATATGTAAATATCTACAGTAATAATGAACTTTGACTATTTTTTAACCAAAATTGAGTATATTTATTTAGAATGAGAATATCGTTAATAGCTTTTAGCCCAACGCACATGTTACATATAAATAATGCCTAAAAGTTTGAGAAAGAGGTCAACTAAGATTAATAATCGCAATAACCACATATTTGAGTACATTTTGTCGTGGCTTCCTGTACAGTCATTACGAGTAAGTTTGCAATTTACCGCTTGAATGTTGATGGTAAATCCATGTCTATAGAAAAGTTAACACATAAACGAGCTTTAAAGCTGGTTGAAAGCTCAATTAACTGAATATTTAATTTAACGGGGCACTCTATATTTTGATCCATGTCTGTTTGGACGTACATACAGGATGTTCGGTAAATTGCAATATCGATCTTCGTAGCCATCATTCTGAACTGAGAAAATGAACTTTATTTTTCAATTCTCGTACGAACGTACTAAACGGAAATTACGAAGACTACATTTTTAAATTACGCTGCTGAAAACAAACTTCAACCAGTAAACCTGCTTGAATATTTTAATTGGTGTGCTTCTGTCTATAATTTCGATGGCCTTTTGCCAGTGCAATGAAAAAAAGACTTGATTAATACTCTTTTGAGGACCACGATATAATTTTCTCTGCATGAACTCTTCATTCCGATCATCGAGTACCTACTTTAATAGTAGTTTATGTGACTGATACATAATGGAGGGCATTAAAACTCGAGAGTGTCATAATAATATCACTCGAGAGTTTTAATAACTAATTATGTACAGTTACATACACTAGTTTATCTACACACATATCATAAGCTCTCTTTGATGTGTTCAGGAACCGCATGTTTGACAGGCATTGTGGCATTGAGTTGTTTAGCTTGTTCTGTAGTACCAACTTCACAGTACAAAGTAAGGGGCGGCACGCAGGTGGGCGTCAGCGTTCGAAATTTGAATGTCATAATATGTAGAAAATTTATAAATTATGGTCATAATGTTCAATATTCAGATAAGAAATGAGTTTTTACAAAGTAGTTTTATGCTGATCGCAATGTGCGGTTTTTGGACGCAGTAAAGAGGGTTTATGATACGTGTGTAGATAAAGTACTTTAAACAGTAGCAGTTTATCTATACAGTTGTATACAAGTCAGTTGTATACATTTTTTTCTCGTTTTAATCCAAGCCATTACAAAATCTATTCAGGTCGTGTCACAGTATAGTTTTTAAGTAACTCCACTTTCCACACAGACAGAAGGCGTCCATTTTGCACAGACTCCGGAAGAATTTCCGGAACCCGGCGTTACAACGTTAGCTGAGTAGAGTATTAACTGCTGCAATATCCTTCCATCCGGTTAACATTCAACCATGTCTCAAAGGATAAGTAGACTTGAGACGGAGAATAGTTAGAGCAAGTAGTTAAAAAGCTAGTTAATTTAAAAACGGACCCAAAGATTGAGCCCTCAAGAAATCAGATTTCTTTAGATAGCCTTTAAATATTCAAGTACTTATATGTACCCATCCTACTCTCTATCTACACAATATATGCAGCTAGAAAAAATAATCTTAGTCAATGTTACGTAAGTGATAAGTACGCTGCACGATGTTTCGGAATTCGTTAAGAATTTAAGCTCCGCACCGGGAATCAAAGCTAGGCTTTACGATACTTCCTAACTTAGAGAAAAATAATAAATAAATAATGTTTGTTAGCTACAGCAATGGGCTTTATCCCCTACCACAATAATACAATCAAGATATAGAGAATTCCTATAATTCGGTATGAATAAGATTTTCAAGGGCATCAAACTTATAAAACCATTTCGAGATAATTGTGTTCTTAAATAAATAGACTTATTCCCATCAAAAAATCTAACAGGACTACTGAAATTTCCGTAAAAAACAGAATATCCTTCATTTGGCCTCAACAGCGTAGTTTTCATAAATTTCAGATGAACGAAACTCTTTGGCTTGAACTTCTTTAGCCGTTAAGTTGGCTGTACTGTAAAACTATCAAAAGTCATTAGTTTTCCCGTCTGTCAATAACTCAGTTGTCAGTCCGTAAACAAACATGAATATTATAGTTTTTTTAGTTATATAAAGTGGTGTGATCTGAGATTATAATGAAGTCTTAGTGAAATCCTAAGATTAGGATGAAGCTATCATGCCTAGTATAATATATGAGCACAAGCTCCACTCAGGCACCAAAAACCTTTAAAAGTCTTGAGTTTCCTATAGTTTTAAAATTTAAATGATTTTGGACTAAATTTACGTAAAACATGTTAAACATCGTAATTAGTCCACCATTTCATAGTCAATAGTTATTTTTGACCGTCTTTTGCTCAATTTTCTGAAACGTTTGTTTGCTCAATTTTCTGAATGTTCAATATTGACACGTGAGTCTATGTGAGTGACATTGATTTTTTCATTCCGAAACAATCAGTGGCAAGTAATTGTTCAAAAACGTTGACAAAACGACATGAGGGGTATTATTTAAAACATTATTTAAAAAAGTATGTAGACATCTATTATAATAATAATAATAATACCTTGGACACAATTTACACACATTGATCTAGCCCCAAACTAGGATTCCCTGTATCTTGGGTACTAGACAACGATACACATACTTATATAGATAAATATTATACTTAGATAGATAAACAACCATGACTAGAGTACAAACATCCGTCCTCATCAAACAAATATTTGCCCCCACCGGGAGTCGAACCCGTGACCCTTGGCTTCGTAGGCAGGGTCACTGCCGACTCGGCCATTCGGGTCGTCAAATAGTCGTCGTTACTCGAATAGTCAAATGAGTTTCTTAAAATAGGCTAAAATTCATATCATTGTTAAATGGTAGGGATGGAGTGGAGTGAATAGTTTGGATTTTACATAGCAAAATGTTGTTTACAAAGTTATTGGTGCGGCTAGTGTCACAGTCCACGTACGTAACCAGGTGCATTCATAAGTTTGTATGTGGTATTAAAAGAATTGTTGTATGTATTTTTTTCTGTTTTTTTAATATTTTTAGCGGCAACAGAAAAACATCATCTGTGAAAATTTCAACTGTCTCACTATCACGGTTCATGAGATACAGCCTGGTGACAGACTGACGGACGGTCGAACGGACGGGCGGACAGCGAAGGCTTAGTAATAGGGTATATTTATTTAGCATCGTCCATTGGTTCTACCGTTTTCATGTTGAGGTATGAATACAATTTGGAAACAATACAAGTCGTTTGATGGTTTAACATGAAAAGGCCCCATTATATTCGGGACTTGTGTCAGCACGTTTGAGTAAATTACTGAACGTTGGAAAGCCTCTAAAAGAAAAACCCTACAGTGAGCCGCTGCGTGCGACCCATAAATAGTTATATCATACAAGTTTTTACTCAAATAAGAGGCAGTTAGCTGCCTGCTGGAACTCATATATTTTTTGTTAGACGCAGTTGGTCCACCTATGATAAAATGTAATGAAATCCCTCGTAAGCGGCCATTATGTTCTGCGGCTTTTATCTTAGTGAAGAGAAAACATAAAAAATAAAGGAGCCTTTTCATTTGGTCTTAATTGGAGTATCGGAAAATCGCGCTGATTTTCTGTACGTGTTTACTCGCACCATTTTACTCTTATTTGATGTAATTTTTCCATTTGCTGGTGTAGGTAGGAAAAGTAAAAACTCAAAGCTTTATTAGGGGATGGGCTTGAAAACTGAATATAAATTATCCCAGAAGCGGAATAGTAAAAGTTCATAGGTAGCTATACAAGTGAAGTAAAAAAAATATTAATAGGTTTATTTATATTATATAATATGTTTAAAAAGAACGTCAAATTTGACGTTCCAAGTCTGCATCAAATATAATTATATTTGATGCAGACTTGGCACGGAGTCGCGAGTCACTGAATTAGGTATAGATACACATCGTCTCGATATTTTATTATGTTTGATATTTTTATTGCTTTTAGTTTTACGGTTGCATGCATGTTCACGTACTTGTAATAAAATACAGATCATGGTTTTGCAGAAATTGAACCATAGAGTATGCTATGGTTCAATCTCGTTCAATACAACTTACTATCTACCTATCACTGCAGGTATCTAGAGATTTACCTACTATTATTTGCTGATTTCAAGCTTCACTTTTGCTGTCTCAGTGTGGGGTCATAGGCAGTGCCTGGCTATTTGACAACTTGGATGAACTCATAGTGTTTAATCCTCCCTTAGGGCTTCCGAACAAAACCGATTAACGACTACTACAACAAATAGGATAGTGAGAATAGTACGTCGTAGGTCCCATCATAGTAATCACTCGAAATGATTAGCTAGTAGACTGGGTAGTCAAGCCTATATAAAAACATGTCAGCAGTTGAAGCCTTATAAACAAATGAACTCGTTGATATCAGGAATGTAAATTTTCTACAGCTATATTTTAAAAGCTTCCGTGGTCTCTCGGTTTTCGCACATCGGAAACTGCGGGTAGCAACATCTGGCCGACACGGGAACTGGATGGATGCCCGTTTCTATGTGGCATTTTTTGCCAGAGGTAATGATAAGGAGAGCGACATCTTCGGGAGTAAAGTAAAAGGCTTGAGATTCGCGCAAATACTAGACTAATTTATTATAGGAAATACTATACACTTATATACAACTTACTACAAAACTACGTGATGAATATAAATATACCTTATCTGTGACGGACGTCAACTTATCTTAACATTACGTGGAAATATGACTAACATAGTCGACCGGCACACATTTATTTCGGGCGCTTCCGTGTTTCGGATGTCATGTTAAGCTTTAGGTCCCGGCTACTGTCGCTACTCTGTGGTGGAAGTAAAACGTAAAACTGTGTCAGAGGCCATATTAAGGCAGCTTGATAACTATGACAGTCGACGTAGCCACTAGACCGATATCATGGTGGTGTGGTGGAGTATGGCTTAATCTTACTCGTATCCAAGTAAAGGCCCGTTCCCCATTAATGGGCTACATATTACAGAGTATAATATTATATATTGAAACATAATTTTGTGTTAAAATGATTCACCATTTCACAACAACGTCGTATGACTTCACAATCCAATGTTTCTTTTTAATTGACGAACGTAGAAACGTTTTGGAAGTTCATAAATAATAATAATAATAATAATAATTCTTGATTTTTTAACATAAAGCAATGTCTTAAATCTATAGAAACCCTGAAGTCTGTGGTACTAAACACTGAATTACAGGCTTCAGTATTTACTTAACTTACAATACTAAAAATATGACTACCCTTGTCAATACAGGGTCATCCTTTGACATGTGTAGTGCATCGTCAAGTAAATAATACTAACTAGTGGCTCTGTGAGTTTTAGACATTTAGAAATTTGCGTGTTTTTTATTATTTTCCACCCTCTTACACCCCCGACCCCTTGGAGTTTATCGGATGAACAAATTCTTAAAAGAACAAATAACCCGACTGCATTTCCATTCATACCACATACAACTCATAAATATACCTGGTTATGTACACGGAGTATGAAAGTAGCCGCACCAATAACTTAGTATCTCCATATATCCTCTATTAAAAAAAACTCATTCGGCTAAAAAGTTCCATACAATTATCGATCAAACTTACAAAATTTCACGAGAATCGGTTAAGAAATGCTACCTGAAGAGGGGAACAGCCGGCAATCTGGACATTTGGACAGAAATCCGGACATACGAAAGCATTGCTCGCTTTGCTCGTTCGGCCAATAATAATAATAATGACCCAATATAGCAAGTAGCGTGGGCCCTCACTCGAAGCTCTCTCTTCCCTTAATCGGCCGGCCATAGGGGAATCATTAGATGCTGCTTATCCGTGTGCACTTGAAGTTTGGTTCTAAAACGTAAGATGGCGAGTGGATATACGTGAACCCTGAGGGTGCATTTGATCATCGTTTAAAGTTAAGTTTCACCTCTCCACACTTAGCTGTTCACACCGTTGTTACCTCTTCGGCTGATTGGGGACCCTATTAGTGGACGGCGGGTCACCACCGGCCTTCATCATCATTGAGACTTGATTCAGGTAGATGACCGTTGTCTTAGAGATAACCTGGACTTACTGCCCCATTGATAACGGAAACCGCATAGACCATTCCTTGGTTCCCCCTTAGTTTTGCAATAGACTCATACACCTGGCGGGAATGTTCTTTGAGTGTTTTTGGTGTGGGTGTATTTGAGGATAGAGCCAACGGGTGCACCACAACTCATGTTTGTGTTGAATAAATCATCTGAAAGGGGCCTCTATATGTTAGACCCATGTCCCCACGTAAGCCTACACAAAGGACTGGGGCCTCATGATCTCGAAGAGGCAGACACAAATAATAATAATAATAACCTTTTTCAGGTTACCAAGAACCCATATCTATAAAACTAGAGATACATAATTTGTTATAAAGAATACAAAAAGTTAGGCTTAGCTAATTTCTTCCAAATACGGCATATTATATGTAAGTAGAACAAAATAATAATTAAAAAGTCGATTAGCTATTGTTACCATCAGTTCATCGGTCGGTAGTTCCTTTTACGGCGTTTTAGTGGCCATTGCAATTTAACTGCTACTAACGTTTCTGTGGAATGAGAGAAGCCTAGCAATTGCATTGTTTTGTAGAGTGGTATGTTCGAATGTGTAATAAATTGTACACGACACAGTGGCGCTGACATTTGAGATTCCAAAAGAAAATACAGTTGCAAGTAGCCTTAAATGTTTACAAACCTCAGATGATAAGTCAGCTCATTACCGAATGCTGAAATATTTTTTTTGTTGAAATAAAGGGCATTTTCAGTGAAAAATGCCTCGCTTTGATCCCTACTTTCATTTTCATTACTCTTCGCTGACGCTACCTTAGTAAATAGGGCCATCATTTAGCGCACGCTTTGGGTTATTTAGTAGGATGTGAATTTGTATCAAACATGAGTTTGCGCATTCTACAAACACCTGTGTTATAACCGTAAGGTGTTGTCTTATAAGGGGTGATCATGAGTGACATATGCACATCTTTTGTTTAGAACCCATAAACAAAACATGAAGTAAACCTTGTTTGTGGCAATAATCGCTTGTTACAGGGGCAGTCATTTTGTTTCGGACCTATATTATGTACGTACCCAATAAAGGGCCCTCTACTGTGAAGTATATGCGATAGGCGAGCTCAAAGTGATACAGTCCGGAACAACCGCAAAGGCAATGTACAGACGATAGGATTCTCTCTACAGACTTTTGCCAAAGGCAAAGGACGGTTGCCACCAAATTAGGGAAGTTTTCGAAGAGACGAAGCCTTCGGAAACAAAAGTATTGGATACAGGTTTTATAGCACCAGAATGCAGGTTGTCATTTAATTAGCGAACAGGAAAGTACCCATCATTAATAATAATAATATCTTGGACTCTATTTACATACATTGATCTAGCCCCAAACTAGGATTCCCTGTATCTTGGGTACTAGACAACGATACACATACTTATGTAGATAAATATTATACTTAGATAGATAAAAAACCATGACTAGGGTACAAAGATCCCTTCTCATCAAACAAAGGGGACTCCCTTGATGGCCTTATTTATAATACCTTGGACACTATTTACACACATTGATCTAGCCCCAAACTAGGAT
This sequence comes from Argyresthia goedartella, assembly GCA_949825045.1. Lineage (NCBI taxonomy): Eukaryota > Metazoa > Arthropoda > Insecta > Lepidoptera > Argyresthiidae > Argyresthia > Argyresthia goedartella. The sequence goes on from OX463823.1 coordinate 18,126,814, forward strand.
TACCTGTATCTTGGGTACTAGACAACGATACGCATACTTATATAGATAAATATTATACTTAGATACATAAACAACCAAGACTAGGGTACAAAGATCCGTTCTCATCAAACAAAGGGGGAGTTTCTAGCCGTTTCTTCTTAACCCCAAGGCCCGCCTTCCGAAACGGTGTAGTCTTTTTTATATAAAAAGTTGACTAGTAGTTATAAGTAAGTATAATTTTGACGTCGAATAAGATAATTTATTTATTTATATTCAATAAAAAAATGAATCTGAATCTAAATCTGATAAAATATTTGCCCCCTCCGGGATTCGAACCCGGGACCCTTGGCTTCGTAGCCAGGGTTACTGCAGACTCGGCCATTCGGGTCGTCATTATGAATAACTTTCCCCTAGGAACCTGTGATCTGCTAATTAAAACTCAAATGTATGTTCCATACAAAGTAAGTCGGTGGGCATATAAGTTCCGCAATATGGTAGTGCGCGTAACGTCAAGGCGTGTGAACTGCATGATCGTTATGTATTCAAAAATAAGGGCCATGTTCTATCAAAAAACAAAACTGTAGGGAACTATCAAGCCTCTAATGTATTCAAAAATAAGGGCCATGTTCTATCAAAAAACAAAACTGTAGGGAACTATCAAGCCTCTAATGTATTCAAAAATAAGGGCCATGTTCTATCAAAAAACAAAACTGTAGGGAACTATCAAGCCTCTAATACCATTCTGCGGGGCTTATATGAAATATTGTAATCTAGCTCCAGTGTCGGTGCGTTACTCTGTCTTCCCTCTGCTTCTTTTTCTTTAATTTAACGGTATTACCGTGGAAAAACTCCGAACAATCAGCAACCATGGACGCTTAGGGCTCGGCGAATATTCGGCCAAATTAAAAATAAACGTTGAAGTTTTAACTTAGTGTTATAAAAAGGCATGTCAATTCGGCCTGTGTTACATTTCGGTAGAATCGAGTTGAGAGGTTGGAACAATAGAACCTTAAGCACGACAGGTGTAATAAATACGGATTGGGGTTCTTACCTTTTTCTGAACTATTAATCCATTTGGCAAATGACAAATTTAATACCATAGCCCTATCTGAGTGGAAATTACTAGTGTTAGAGTCTGGTTAACGAAAAAGGAGACTGGAAAAGCACGGAAAAATACAAAAAATATAAGTATAGCAACCCCATATTTACATCTTATCTTAACCTCTTGATTACCACAGGCGTTAGCTAACGCCACTTTTCCTTTGCAGGTTTGAAATGTTATTACCATAAGGTTCAAAATCGCGACCCGACTAAGCATTAAGTGAGATGATTCACAAAAGGCGTCAAATGCGTCGCCTTAGTGGAAAAAAATAATATTCTATCAGTATTAACGTATGAAATTTTGTTGCCATATAAAAAGTTTGCAAATAATTCCCGCCCCCACTTTCATTAGCCAGACATTAGTTGCTTTCACGAAAACGCTCGCATATTAGAAAGGCTCTAACGTCGGAAGAGATTTGTCTTCATTGTGTAACTGGAACACTGTTACGTTTAATAGGAGGGAGTTGTTACACTACCAACATACGCACGTACACACGCGAATGTATGGCATGCCCCACAGTTGACGCATAGTTTTTTTTTTTTTTTATGGTTGGAAATTTGCACAGCATGCGGCGGCGATCGGGAAGTGCCTATCACGCAAAATGGAGTATTGAATAGTGCCTCTGCCACCCCGTATAGGAAGATGTGTGTTATGTTATGTTGTTACGTGTTGAACACCATTACAGAGTCATTTCAAATCGCTTCACAAATTTCATAAACACATATCAAATCATTTATACATTTAACTGACTTAAGTACGAGTACTGAATAAAAATACATTAATTATTGAATAAAAACGATAATAACAATGTAAATTCATGTTTATATTACAGATAAAGTTCCGAGTATTACATCAAAATGAATTGCATTAAGAAATCTAATACTAATTAATTACCATGACAACAATTTCAATATTTCTCGCACAATATCCCTCCATGCATCAGCAAACAGATCATTTAGTGGTGCCGCAGCCAACAGTGCATTGAGGATGTCCCGCGCCCGGACATACGGTGACTGCCGGCGGCGCTCCACCGTGCTGTGTGTGTGCATGCAACTGTATATAACTAGGCCTTAAAACACTCGCTTCGCTCGTCCCATAAAAACACACTCTTGATTTAAGGCCCCTTATTTTCAGACAGTTGCATATACTTCTATTATTTTTATTTATTTATTTATAGATTTAAACTATACATTTTTCTATGGTTTTCCTGTAATATTTAGGTAAAAATCTACAATACTTAATTATTTCAGAATTTCAGAATGATACGAATGCGATTGGAATGAACTGTTTTTGTAATTTTTATCAGATTATCGTTTAACTTTGAATAAAAAAATTATGAAAAAAAAACGAGATCCTCACAACAAGCTCGATTCGACGTGTCACACGGGAGCTTGAAAATCTTTTATTTTTATTTTTATTCTTATTTATAACTGCCCCCAAATTCAAAAAAATAATTCACGATATTGTTTGGGACACATATGTATTTGCATATGTATACCAAATTGCATCATCACTAGTCCAGAAATCGGTCGAATCATATAACACGCGAAAGGACGGTCACACTTAAAAAGGAAAAACGAAACCATTATATTGGTTTCGTTTTTCCCTTTCAAGGTACGGAAATCTAAAAACGAATGGCCTACTTTATTGTCCATCTGACTGTCCATCACACGGTCTACTTTGATCAAAGCAATCCTGTTGTCCAAATAGAGTGTAGTTCGTAGCCACATTGAACTGAAAGTGTATTAGGCACTTTCTTAATCGATTGGTATAAGTCTCCGGGTCAAATAGCTCCTTTAAATATAAACGGAATAAACTATTTTCTATAGAGGTATAACTCTATTATATGTCGTTTGAATCAAACTTCAACATAACTTACTTATACACTTTCTGGAATTACTAACGACGGGGGAGTAATGGACAATTATTACCTGTTGCAGGTCTCTAGTCTCCGCCTACCTCTTTTTCGGAAAAAAGTGTGAGCTTTATATGAATCTATATATACACAGTTCATGATTCATAGGTTTATATTACGAGAAATTGTAATGAATGAATATTTCACAATTTGCTTCGTGCTAGAATAGAACCGGAACGAACGTTACGCACGTAGACATACTATTAACGTACTAGAACGTGAATCGTATGTGTATTTGTGACGTATGCAAATCACCTTTATTTCACAGTACCGGTACCCAAGTACCTACAAGGATAATATACATAAAAATGAAGTGCGGGTCGGACTCGAACACGAAGGGGCATCAGTGGACAAGAAAACTTCAGCACTGAAAATAATAGAACAAAATTAAAATAATATAATGTCCGAACGTGGATTCGAACCCAGAACTGAATGATACCGCGGCCGATATCAAACCATTTGTGCCAACATGTGATAAGCCGTGAAATCAAAGATAGTAATTGAATCACGCCAGGGTTTGTTATCGCGGCTAGTGTGAAAACACGTCTCTTGTATGGGAACCCCCTTTACTTTATTAAATCTCATGTAGTTCATTATTTGTTGCTGTAGCGGCATCAGAAATACACATTCTGTGAAAATGTCAACTCTCTACCTATTGGGGTTCATGAGATACAGCCCGCTGACTGACAGCGGAGGCTTAGTAATAACCTTCGGGTACCGAACCATAAAGGAAAATGGCTTGTGTTTAAACGATTACCAAAAAATTCGAAAATTTACTACCAATAAATTCGAAATGACTGCCAGAATCAGTAAATGAACACCAAATTGTGTTTCGACAAATGATCACCAAACTTCTTTTTATGTTTTGTGTACGTTTATGTTGTAAGTATATTTTGTTGTTCTTACATGTTCAACCTAACACAAAGGATAGGCTTACCCTTCATAAGCATGACATGACATAAACATTTACATAAAGGCACATACATTGCTTCTGGCCCCACTCTAGGATACCCTGTGTCGTGGGAACCAGAAACAGCGCGTCACACACATATAAACATCCAAGACCTGGGTTTTTTTATCCCCAGCCGGGGATCGAAGCCGGGACCTCTCGCATGGTAGGCAGAGCCACAACCGCTGCGCTACAGAGGTCGTCAAGCTACCGCAGTATTTTTACCCATTTTGGGTAAGAAAAAAATATTTCGGTGATCATTACATTTGTTGCCAAGAGCAATTCATGATCATCACGAGTTCCCAAAAAACGAGCATTGTCTCGCTTTTTCCGCCCTTTTCGCAATATAATTACATAACCCGCCGTGTAGAGACAGCTCACGCCACGTCATACACACCGGACGTCAAACAAAGTAATTTGACTAAACCAACGGCCTGTAAAGGGCACATCGGTCGATATGGAAACGATGATCAATAAACGGCTGTTTATTCTGCTGGGTCACGGCACGCGTGGCGTCGAGTAGCGTCGTCGACGACGCGGCGCTTGGATGGCGTATGTACTGTCTGCTTTGGTTTCAGATTTTGCGATGGGTTTCCGTTGGTGGAATAGTAAAATACCTGTTATATTAGGAATACAACACGATAAATTATACGGGGTGGTCCAACTATAACTTTTACTTAGAACACTTCAGTCCACATAATTTAAGGTCATTATTGTCACAGAAAATATTTATAGTTAAAAGGCTTTGTTTTTTTATTTATTTTAATTTTCATTTGTAAATATATTTTTTTGACACAGATGACCCTAAATTGTCAGAAATGATTTATTATTTTGGACCAACGAAGTTTGACCTTTATGTATTGTATATACATTATTTTAATGGATTTTTCGGAAAGGAATAGTAATTGATATTATGCTTCCTTCAATACAATACAATCAAATGTTTGCGACACGTGACACGTGACACACGTTTGTTGAATGTATACTTTTACCCTAGGTCAAACAAAACAAAGTCGATATAAATACTACTCGATGGGCAAAAGAGTTATTATTTATTTAACCTATTCCGTATAATTTCACTGTTTTAATATTATAGTAGAGTTTATTAAATCACAATAAAATAAAATTAAAGTTTCGGAGAGAAGAACAACACCAATTTTGTTAGTTTTTGTAGTGAGTTTTTGAATCATTACATGGACAAACACATTCAAAAGTTCACTACAAAGCAATTTTCTAGGAACTCCAAAACCGCGTGAATCAACTGAAAACTCATATCTCCTCAGCAAATTTTATTTTGGAACCGGAGGCGGTTTGAAATGACTTTAACAGATTAGTCAATCTGAAAAGTATCAAATCAAAATTATCCTGTTGGAACCACCAAACTCTCAACTCAAGGCTGCCGCAATAAGTCATAGACTCATACTAAGGGTGACTACTTCCACATTCGCTAAATGAGTTTAACGTTCTATATATATTTAAGTTTGACACTATTTACATTAAGACGCTAAACTTGTTTAGTAAATGTGGTGCAAATCGCCCTAAGTATTAGGTAGGTATACTTGTGGTTCTGTGAGAACAGTAGACCTCGCTTGTTTAAAATTTCAAGCTTATAGTTATGCTAGAAGTACATTGGAATTTTGATTATTGATGATGAGTCAGTCAGTGACAAAATGACGGAAATTTGAACGGCTGTGGTTTCCAATCTATTGTGTCAAATTTACTGAATTTTGGTAATAAGCTCATATAAATTATGGCCTATTAGTCACGGAAAATTCAGATGTCTAGCTTTATCTCCAACATAGTTACAGGGGAATCGAAAATATCACAAAATGCTTCCCACTCCACTCTTTCTTTTGCATGTTTTTCCCCAACAACTTGTGTAAAATGAAGTCCTTAGTGGGCCATTCAAATTTTATTGAAATCCGTTGATAAATATTGCTACCACAAACTACCCCCATTTTCTAACTTATTTTACCCTCAATCAAAAATCGCGATCCACTAAACAAATTGGATACAAAATGCTGTAGGTTAGAACAGACAGACGGACAAAGGTATTTTTTTACGTACACCATTTTAAAATGATGAATAAATCTAGCTCATTAAAGACTTCGCAGGGGCACAGGCATTTACCATTTGCCAATCTAAAAGTTAGATTTGACAGACTATATACATGGGGCCAGAGGCAATATACATTTTGTGATAACTAATTATAATAAAATAATAATAATAGTTATCATTGTAACAGAGCTGGTATTTTACTAATGAAATCATAAATTTAAAGAAAACCCGTGCTGTTTGAATATAAAAACCCACCTTATCCAAATAAAAATAAAAATAATAAGCCATACACTTTTAATGTGTCATTCATTAACTTAAAATATGATTATCAATGAATACTGACTAAAAAGTATAATACATAACGTATATATTATACATTTGTCAATTCAAAATAACACATGAAAGCATAATGTAAAAACCCACCTCGGACTATTTTGTAAATTTTCGGGAAAGCAATAAAAATCTTTTGTTTGAAAAAATACTTTTTTTTAATCAATATTGATTGAGAATTATATTAGAAGGTAATTTTTATGAATAAAAGTTAAAACATTATATTTTTAATAATTATGAATATAATTAAAAGTTTATGACTTATTTTTCCTTTTTTTATATTTTTTTGGGTATGGTGAGTTTTCATGTTCAAACTGCACGAGTTGTCTTTAAATTTATGATTTCATCAGTAAAATACCAGCTTTGTTACTATGATAATTATTATAAGTCGTCCTTCTAACTTCTCCTGTAGTGGTAGGCAACTGAAGGATTTGCTTGTTAAAAATTAATTTCTAAAAACCCAGCTCATCCTTTTGTCCTCAACCACTACTCACACTTTGGTCGTAAAAACCCACCTCATCCACGTATGAGTGGTGTTTTTACGCTCAACTAAATATTGAGACTTAAAGATTCGCTAGTATGCGACTGTAACTGAGGTGGTTTATACACTCCTAACACGCGTATTGCCATAGAGAATACTTTTCAACAAAAAAAAAAAAAAGGTTTCGGAAAATATGGCCTGAGGTGGGTTTTTATGAAATCACGTGTGTAAGTTGGTTTGGATTTTTATGTCTCAATCACGCAAAACAGATTCTGAATGAAATTTTGACATGAAATATCTAAGATAACGCAGACGAAGTCGCGGGCACCAACTAGTAAGATGATAAATATGGAGGAGGTTTAATAAAATTAAGAAATCTCCTTTGTCGACGATATTCGTCATTATAGTATGGCGAGTACAATAGCTTTACCGTGCGTCTCTGTGCGTTTACACTAATTGTTAATAAATTATTATTATACTGTTGTACGTTTGTTTCCCTTTAGGGAAATGTTATTCTTTAATGGCTATGCTAATCACACTTATCAGGCGGGACAATACTACTAGTCTGTTTATTAACTGGTGCAGAATTAACTTAATTAAAATACTGGTATCGAGGACTATATCTATACAACGTAGTCTTTGTTATAGTATAGTTATGATTGCAAATTTTGCCCCATTATATATCGGACTTCATCAATATTAGTTGCATAATTTAATCCAATAAAAACACGACCATAATGACGTAATTAAAACACCGGGTGGGGTTTTTAAGTACCTCATAATCTTGCACAAGCTATGAATAATACTCCTTTGTTTTAAACAATTCAATTTCGATTTCACGAAAAAGCAGGAATTAAATAACGAAATTAAAAACTAAAATACCCGACTGCGGTACACTAAAAAGTACAAAACGATTATATAATAATTAACGTAATTATTGATATTTCATAAAACAGTGTTATTTAATTCCTGCTTTTTCGTGAAATCACGAAAAATCTCTAAATGCTTAGTTAAAATAAAGGATTCATAGCTTGTGGAAGATTATTAGGTATTTAAAAACCCCACCCGTACTCATGAAAAAAGGTTTTCATAGGCCGCCCGTTAAAGCGTTTAAAATCTGACATTTTTTTGTTTATTTACTTACCCAGTGAGACTCGAGCCATCACGAGAATTTAATCTGTTAAGCCGTTGAATTGAGTGGCACTGGCACAGACATACTTGCACATATAGACAAAAAAAAATAAACACAGCCTCTTTTCCGCTTCACTGCAGGCGGATAAAATTAAATATGACAAGACCTAGTTATGAGGCATCGCGATTTTGAACATGCCATGGTAATAAAATTCAAAACCAATAACGGGATTGGCGTCATCTTCATATGATGACGCCAACGCCAAGTGTCCAGAAGATACATAGGTATATGTTTGACTACAGAACAGCTAGTTATAAAAAAGTTGGCAAACTTCATGAAACGATATGGATTGTGATATTATGGCCGTATACTGTATTGAAGCCGTACTGGTTATTTTTATTCTACTATATCCTCGTGAGTTTAGATTGGGCGGAGCTAGAGCAGATGACATAAGATCGAGACAAATGGAAACCTGTAATGAGAGCCTGCTGAGGGATTAACAAGACCAGATGATAATGGTGATCTCTTGGAAGTTCCAAGGTTCGTCTTCTCTTAATATGGCGAGCTAACCTCTTTTGAGGGTAATTTTGCCAGTGACAAGTGTTTTGAAAGATTACAACACAAGTTAACGTCTTGAGAATAATTTGTATTTCGTTCGCGCCGCACCTGGGTTTTTTGAGACACCTCCTTTACGCAAAACTCTAACCATATTATACCACAAGTAAATAAACTTTTGTTTAAGGCTTGTTTATAAACAAAAAATTTTGGGATGTGGCGTTCCTTTTGAGTTTAAAATATGTTTATATTTTTTGTTGTAACTAAGATTAATTCTTCTATTGTACTACTTGTTGTAACACTTTGTAAATACATTAATAATCTCAGACAGGTACGTCATAATAATTAATAATTTATTTTTTGCACACAAGTAATTCGAAAAAAAAACCCAGACATACAAAAAATCCAAGTTTACTAATTAATAATTAATACTTATATCAAGAAGCTGAGAATATCTCAAGAATTTCAATCTACTTGCGATTCAGAAAATTTGTAGTACTCAAACTTTGACTACGAAATAAGCGTGTATAGAATGTATTACAAATTACTAGGGTAATTACTTTGAAGACATCATCTTTCTTTGATCGAAACCTTTGTAGATCTTACGTTACAATTTACTCGTAAATTTTGTGTATTCTTTGTCTTTTGTATTGTCAAAAAGAATGTCGACGCCTTCACATGTTCTTCCTTTTTGGATGTTAAACATGCACACATACCTACACGTTGCCCCTTCGTACGTTTTCCCAAAGCTAACTCGGAATAAATCATGACTGGCATATGACATGTGACTGACATGTGACAGACAGGATCCCGAGTGGAGGGTTACTTAAGCAAATGAAATAATACAGATTAGAAGCCGTTGTTGAAATTAATTAATAGTGTTTTAGCTAAGGGACACATTTGGAAAAATTGAGTAAGACACGTGACCTGACTTTCTAATTTAGTAACTCACGTCACGCCATTTGGCATACGGAATGCCAGAGGCACAATTGTGTGTTAAATACTGTGGTTGATTATGGACTGTGTTTTATTTACTTAATGATGAGTTTTGAACACAACAGAATATTTTTAAATGAAATATTCACGCAAACGGTTACGGAAACCTTCTTCTTTCAAACATATTAAATATCAAACGTAGGATGCGAAAATGTATTACCTAAGTAAACTAACTAATTATGCGTTCCATTACATTTAAAACTGAAAAAAAATTTATTAGACATTTGGAAGTAAAATTTTATTAACAGATATTAATTAGCCAAATGCGAAACGTCAAAGTACTGTATTAGAGTAGTATATTTACAAATACGTAGCAGACGTCATTTTTGGCCTCTTCACAACATTGGACCACTGTGGGAGAAGAAGGGCGCAGAAACTCCTACGGATTGATTTTTAGATATCTTTAAAAAATTGGCTGTGCTTAAGTATTTTGTATATATATAAGTTATATACTCTAATTCGTATAATATGGAAAGTTTAATTATTATGATCAATAAGCAGGAATAAATCATTACAAAATTATTAACAGCAAGATATGTGTTGAGCTATATTAACCCCATACATTCCCGTCATTTAAGTAATCTTGAACATTGTATTATCCCTTTTCAACAAAGTCGCTTTATCGTGCTTTTTAAATTGCTCAAATGGCAATTTCAAAGTGCTTAAAATCAGTAGCGATCAAAAGCGATTAAAATCAACTACTCAAATTAAAATTAAAACAATGACAGAAAAAGCATATTAACCCTTTAAAAGGGCGATTAAGCTAGGGATTTCACCAATTATCTTCAATATCGCATTGAAAAAAAGTTTTCAGTTATGAATCTTTGTTTAGAAGCAATATGTCTAAAGTTTTGTAAAGATAAATCGGTATTGAAGCCGTTCGTGGTAATCCGTCGAGAGGATCGGATTTCGATGGACTGTTTCTTTGACTTTTTGTTGAAGTATTGGAAAGGATCTTACGGAGTTAAAAAAATATAACGCAAAGGGAACAGCCAAAAAATAAAAAACAAATATGGGGGTGTAGTATGGGGATTTGCTACGAGAATTCAAGACGGCAACGGCGGACGTCGGTGTGTCGCGCATCCAATTCGAAATTTGAATTTTGTATCTTTCTCTAAAATTCGAACTGGCCAGATCTCTTGTCGGGACCAACAAGTGTCGGGATGGGTGTTCAGACTTCAGTCTCCTACTGTATGCTCGTGATTGGGGTAAGCGACTTGCTTATTCCTTGTGACGTGCAAAATAACTGTCGTTTAGCTTATAATGGTAACAGTCGCCGGTCGTTACCATGGCTACCATGAAACAATGGTTAGGCTTGCAGTAGCAGTTGTCAATGACCGCTATTGCATTGCTAACCCGTATACACTATAGTAATATATGTTTTTTTTTCTGTTGTGGGTGAGTTATAGTTGAGAGAAAATTTGATTATAATGAGTTGTTTAATGGGTAGCTGGTGGTCACTTTTCATAACAAAGTGCTTTTCTTTAAGTGTGGAAATGCGTAGTTAAAAAAAACCAAAGACGAAAATTGAAAAATTTCTGTAAACAAAACGTAAAAATTTAACAATTTCTGTGAACGAAACGTAAAAATTAACGTAACGAAATGTCAATGAGTCCATACATAGTCAACATTATGACATATTGTTAATTAATTAATTAATTAATTAATTGTCATTATTGTACGTTTTTAGGCGAAAAATTACCAACCAAAATGGCCGCGTCCTTGATGCCATTCCGTTTTCTAGTAGTTGCGCTGTTCTCTTTTCTTGTTCTCTCGATATTTACAAAAAAAAACATCTAGCTAGGGTATTGTGGTTACTTTTCAATCGGGTTATAGGTTAGTTTAGAGCGTTTAAGAAGCTAAACCAGAGCGGACCAATCAAAAACGACTGGCTAAAGTAGGTTATTGTGGCTACTTTTAATTTGGGTTATAGGTTAGGATAGGTTAGGTTAGCTTTTCTAGTTTCATTCCGTTTTCTAGCTTCGCGACTCTTTTCTTGTTCTCTCGATATTTACAAAAAAAACAACTAGCTAGAGTAGGTTATTGTGGCTACTTTTCAATCAGGCAATAGGTTAGGTTAGAACGTTGCGAACGATCAACAAAGAATTATGTGAACCGCAGCCCATCAGTTTTAATCATTTCAGAAAAAAAATACTTCACGTGTTTTCTCACATACAAAAAAAATACTTTTTTTTTCTCACGCGTGAAGCTATCGATTCACTCCATATTATATGGCGTAAAGGAAGGTATACCGGAGACATTACAATGTTTTATTTTTAAATTCCTAATATTACGTTCCTATGAGAATGCAGGTCGATTTTTGGAGTACTGTGCGTCGTCGTCGTGTCATTGTCTTTGAGCACTCATTGTGGTAGCTGAATCGGGCCTAATCAAGCTCACGCAAACAAGCAAGCGCCGTCGTATTTCGGGAAACAAACATTCCATCTGAGTTATTAATAGCTATATAAGCTTTAGTCATAACACATCAAAGACGATAATATCAAGTTAAGAGCACCAAGTATATTTTAGAAGACGAAGGCGACTCAGTTTGACTCACCCGAAGACCGACGAGACTCTCGCAACTTTCAAAGCTCTATATCACATGGCACATTGCATCACACAAAACCAGTAAAGAAACTATTCTGCAGACTAGTTTTCCTATGCGGTATATCAGGAACTGGTCTCGTCTTGTAAAAACGTCGACTACCCATTCCTACAGCGCAACCCTCGTCCGCATCCCGCGAACCATGGGAGAGCGTTTACGCCGGTAAAGACCATATGGTATTATATCTTCTACCAGTGATTTTTTTAGGGTGAGCAACACACAAAAACACCTGGTAGATAGTATCCTTCTTCTTATTACATATAATTTAGCAGCAAAAAATGAAACAGCAGCAGGCGGTCACATTCAGCCGTAGTGAGAACAAATCCTTATTGATTGAGAGATGCAATGATTGCATCATTTATTTTAATGCTAATGACTAGTATTTAATCGCACATCAAAAATACTGATTTGCGTAGCAAAAGAGGATCAACAAAAATACTTTTGATGTTTAAATATTTTATGAGTACTTAAGTTTATGTTTTAAGTATTTTTTGTGGTTCTTACATGTTCAACCGAACACGAAGGATAAAGGGGGCTTCGCTTCGCTCACCCCCTTTACCCTTCACCTAAGCTACCAAAGCACGTTACCGTGATATTTGCTGTGCAAATCAGTATTTTGATGTGCAGTTTAATATTTACCCTTTAATTACGATGTGTTATTTGCATTTTTAACGCGTTATTACAGTAAGCATTAATTACTTTTTAATCCAGAAAGATACTCATTACAATCAATAGTATTATGCACTTAGGAACACAAACAATAACACGATTGGTTATAGTTATATACGTTGTATCATAGAACAATCTAAAAATTCGCTTTTATACATATAACCGGCTGTAAACTGGATGGAAGCCTCTTAAAGGGTTATTTAAGGGTAAGCCTAATGGGTTTTCTAGGGTTCCGTAATTAAGAGGAGCTATGGGTCTCTTTCACACCAAAGGGGTCCCTATACTGGAGGGTCGAATCTCTGACCTATTTACATATTTACACTTGTGATGGCGTCAAAAATAGAATAAATTATGTCAGTGAGTCAGACAATATAGAAAATAGCTCAATAAAAAAGCCAGCAGAATGGAAACAATTTTGGAGTTGGTTTGGTTCCACATATTCTTTATTACCTTTAGGCCGAAGAGTCGGTCTATGGAAACCACCGTCCTTTCCATCCATACGTGCAGGTCGTGTCCCCTGATTTTAAAAGTTGTGTACTCTGGTATGCCAACCGAAAGACCGGAACGGGTTTAAAACCAGAGCTGGAGATGCACCATTCAATTATTAATTCAGAAGATATTGGGAATGAAAAAACCCGTTGTCGAACCCTCGATCCGGGAATGTGACTATCTTGGTCGGTTGTATTTATGTTATTGTAAGCCCTTTTACCGCAATCAACAGTAAAAGGCTGCAGTCGTTACAGTTCTAAAGTAAAACATTATTACAAGCAATAAAACACTTTCATTTGTTTTGTTTAATTGAAAGTAGTTAGAGTATTGTACTCGTATTGTTAGAAACTATATCATTTATATATTTGCTTTATTGGTCTGCCTGTAACACAAAGTCGCACCTTACAAGGGGCGTTTTGACTTTCATTCCCTCTCCGGGTTTCAGAGATGTCTCCACGTGGGATGCTGGTTTCTTGAACACTTCACAGCCACTTGACATAGACAAGGCTCACTTCAGTCACCGCATTGCCACTAACCAGACAGGCTAGAAGTTTGCAAGACACTCAAAAGTCTTGTTTGAATATGCTCGACTATAATCTGTAATTGAATGTAGATAGGTAAGGTTAAGATTAAGTATAAGTGCATACTAAGTAGTACTTGTGGTGTTGTGACTAAAGATTCTATGGAATCTAGCTTCAAAAACCCAAATTAACACAGAAGTAATTGGAAGACACTTAATTAAACTTATATGTTGTATTAAGAGACTTCAATCCAAATTGACTATTGGCGGAAAACAAGACAAGGCTCATAAGGTTGGTTAGGTTCAAAATGCTTTGATACTAAAATAACTCTTTAGTACTCCTATTTAAAATTCAATGTAATTCTTAATCAAACTCACGGAGTTCCAGGGCATATTGGAATATAACCCACGCAAAAAAAACAAATGATTGAAGACGCTCATTTACATTTACCGAATCCCCAATTTTCCGGCAAACTCAACTAGAGTCACATAAAGTCGTCAATAGCAACTATCTTTAAACCTTGGCTTTCAAGACAAAATGTTTTAAAAATATATAGAGGCTAATTCATCACTGATTACGCAGGAGTTGCTATTTTGATCTTTATCACCGATAAAACGGTTTAAATGGGACCTTTTTTATGACAGCTTTGCAAATGCCATTCTATTTCAATCGATTGCCTTGCGTGTTCCTGGCAGTATGGCATTAGTCATGAATGGAATACACGATTGCTGACTTCCGCTGGGGCACGAGCTGGGTTAAAGCAAATTCTGGGAAATATTTGTAGAGCAACTTCTTGGCTATTATCAAATTAAACATGACAAAAAGTCTAACCTTACCGAAATACTAAAATAGCGAATGTTATAGTAGTTGAGCCTCAGACTCTTGAGCGATTTGTGGCCGAGGCCCAGTCACTATTTGAGTTGGTAGGTTTAAATCTATTTTTATGCTTTATTTATGCACTGCATATGCATGATACTAACTTACACCAAAAATGTGAAGTTTACTACGGCGTGATTCATTCATAATTTCTGTATTGGACACAACTAATACAAAGACAACAAGACTTACATAAAAATAGTGTAAAAAGGCGAGCTTATCTCTAATTAGCGATCTCTTCCAGCAAACCAACGTGATTCGTAAAACAAACATATTCAAATTATTTTTATAGTATTACGGTGTTATATTTAGTTTATTTCATAAATTATTTACTCCTAGAATAGCTTCAAAACTTTTCACTTTTCTTTATTAGTTAGGGCAAGGGTGAGGTACTGTAGAAGTAGAGTAATAGTATTGACAATAAATGCATTGATAAATTGAATAATTAACTTTCAATAAAAAGGATCGTCGTTTATCATCACACTCCTGTATCAACTCGCCCCACAATATTGATTGCAATATCTCTTGTCCGAGCGAGCATTCACTTGGACAGATTGGATCTCATTGAACTGTTATTTATTGGGACATATCAAACTGCCCATCAATGATACTGATTTGCACAGCAAATATACAGATTTTTACAGCAAATATCAGGGCAAAATACTGCGGTAGCTTAGGTGAAGGGAAAAGGGGGTGAGCGAAGCGAAGCCTCCTTTATCCTTCGTATTAGGTTGAACATGTAAGAACAACAAAAATACTTAAAACATAAAAAGCATTTTTGCTGATCCATTTTGCTGTGAAAATCAGTATATTTGCTGTGCGATTAAATTAATTACTTATTTATTTAATATTTACATACCATTCGACCTCTCTATTGAATATATTTAATTTAACTTACTTCCTACTTTATTACACAAAACAATAAAATGGATTGGGTAGGCAATAAAATTGAAAATCCTTACTTCTAGAGTATTGCTTCTTATTTTTTTTTTTACAAAATATGTATTAATTACAAAATAAAACAACCTTAGCGCCACGCCTTTTCCCATGCGGGGTACCAGAAGCACAGATTTGTAATACTCTATTTAACGTAACAGGGGGCTAGCCCATTGCCGCAACTGTTGAGCATTTCCATGTTCACATATATGAGTACCCTTTTAACCAAAATTCGTGAATTCTTTGGCTTCGCATGTTAAAATTAGTTTAGTTTGGTATCATTGCAACTTTTGATCGATTTGAGGCAGAGCTAAGTAAAGAATATGTTGAACTTTGGCTAAAACCCTTTCCACTTCATCATGTTTGTCTAAATATATATGTATAGGTGGTGCTCCGTGGCCTAACGGATTTCACGCTTGCGTCTCACATAGGAGATGCAGATTCGATTCCAGACCATATACCAATGAGATAATTAATTTATATTAAGTACATTATAAGGACGTCTTCACGGTGATGGAAAACATCGTGAGGAATTCTTCATTACTCCATAGCTGCGGCGATGGGCTAGCCCCCTGTCATGCAAAATGGAGTATCGAATAACTGACTCAAAGTGGGCACATTATTGTGCCTCTGCCACCCCGTATGGGAAAAGGCGTGACGCTGTGTAATGTTATAAACCCAGTCTGCCTATAACAGCAACTCAAGAACAAGTAGATTTGGGGAAAGAAGTCGGCTTAATCAACAGTAACTGGTGCTCAAACACTGGGAATTGGGTGAAATAGTCACAACAGAAGACCAATCACCCGCCTCATCATCTATCTATCTACCTATGGTACTGCCGGTGGTACTTCTGGTAAGTATCAATGCTGAGTCAGCGGGACAACTTCAATTTTGTGTATAATATTTCTATTAAATGTTTATATAAATAAAACCATATATATTCTGAGAAATTATGTGTATTTTTATTTATGTATAATATTAATTCCTTAGAAAAATCAATTCTAAAACCTGAACCTACTCTGCTTACAAGCGGCAGAGATCTAGTAATATACATACTATATATACGTCTAACTTAGTACTTCCGTCGGTGTCTCTACTTCTGCTAATGTAAGTCATGCCCTGTCAAGTTCATTTTATTAATTATCCTTTCCCGACCATTAGGGTTGGAGATTGATAAAGTCAAGACCCTGGAAATTCCATCAGATTTATAGTCGTCACTTTACTGAGATGGACTTTGACCGAAATTGATTTGTTTTGCTACGGAGCGTAAGTACTATCGAACCATCTGAATCATGACCCACCATAAGCTTATTTTGCTAAACCCCTTAAATGCAAGTAGGTCGAAATTCGCTTGAAGGTTTATTTCCTTGGTAACGAACTTGTTATCATTTGATTAGACACTGACATTTTGATAGATCTTACAAGTTTGAAAGTTTCAAACGAATTATCAGGCAAAAGGGTCATGATTCAGTTGGTTCGATTGTACATTAAGACATCGTATTTTAGGGTTCTGTCCGTCTCTCCGTCTGACCGTCTATCTGTCTGTCCACCTGTGCGTCTGTCCGTCTGTGTGTCTGTCCGTCTCTTCGTCTATCCGTCTGTCAGTCTTTCAAGAACCTTTTTAAAAGAGAGCGTGACAGTAACAAATGAAATGAAATTAACATCAATAACTCAATTCTGTGGTCCTTGAGGCTGTGAAAAAAAAACGAAACTTCTAGCTCAACCCAATCAAAAGATACGGCCGTTTATGCGATTTTGCCTGATAATCGCAAGGGAATAACAATCTAAAGGGTACTTCCCGTTAAATTAAAATCATGAATCATCTTGGCATGAAGCAAGGTCTTATAACAAAAGTATAGAAAAAAAAACGGAAAACCATAAAGGATATGGCTTAAAAACTGCCCCAGCATGTATATAAACTTTTCACTAGCTTTAATTTTAAATATTCATTCATAAAATACTGCTTCTTTGTATATTTTCTAATACTTTTATGAAAAATCATGATAATAATAGTTGTTTTTGGGATTTTCCTACGTGATCTTATCGACAGCAGACGTATTATTATCAGTTATTATATCAACACTAGTTATCTATGCGCATTTAAATTACCGACAGTATACTGTTAATCCGAGGACATTATCCGTTGCACCGAAATTCGTCATCCAAGTATTCACTATATAGTTAGACCAAACCGGTACGCTACTGCTCAGTGGAAGCTCAAGCTCCGCCTTCGTCCCCCCTGTCACCGCGTCTAACTTTCACGCGCCGAACCAATTACATAGTGTGCGTCATGTTTGCAGACCCAGATACCTTTTGGAATTGACTATGTCTGAGGAGGCGAAGTACCCAGCAATATCGATTGATGTTCTAGACATTGCTACTGACAATGGAAATCATAGAGTTAATAAAAGATTCCGTGCGGGCTCCAATGACGAAGAAACTGTAACTGAAAGAATGGTTGCTTTCAGAGATGAAATTAAAGTGCTAATATCAACCATGACGAGGCAAAAGTAATACAAAATTGAGTGCTTTGGAAAAAAACAATATAATGAAGCAAAGTACTGACATCCGTGCAAGCAATGTTGAGATAGAATAGTCTCTAGATTTTATGTCCACCCTTCTTAGCCAAACAGAAACAAACCACATTAGAAAAGGAGAGAATGAAAACAGCCGAGTCGATATCGCCCCTAGACGAAAAACACGATTTTCTTGAGACACAACCAAAAAAGCAAGTATTGAAATTAAAAAGGTTCCAAGTAAACAGAAAGAGAAAAAACAAGAACTAAACGACATGATTAGAGAACTACCGACTACAATAAAGTTTGAACTCCACCCACAAGACCTCCGTGACATCTATCGTATGTTTATACGACATTAAAGCACAATATAGCAAATGCGACTTTGATAGCCAAATTCTCTAGCACACAGAAACAAGACAAATACCACCAAAAAAAAAGGAGCTACACAATCTTGCACAGTCCATTTGTAAAACTGAAGACAAAAAGTACTGCTGGATATCAAGAAGTAACGACTTAATTCGGAAAAAGCATGAAGCTTCGTACATTGAAATGAAAGACGAAGCGACCCAACAATCTCTGAAGCAACACTGGCAAATCATACACTGAGGTATGATTTGCAGTCACATTTCCCAGCTTCTTCAGCCTTCCTTATCTTTATTTTGCATGTTTATTTCTTTCACTATCGAACTTAGAATTAGAAATGTAATGTTAGTCTTCATAATACTAGACCAGCTAAACAGTAAATCTTTTCTATTAAGAATAATAGCACTAATATCAAGTAAATTGGTTGTATTGGCACACGCAAATAAGAAAATTCCTAGAGAACCAACCTTTTTCATGAATTTATTTTATCTTCCCATTATAATTACAGCCTTTCCAGATTTTATTAAGGGAGATCAATCAATCAATCAATTGAATCAATAAATTTAACAAATCGTCGATAAGACTTAGATGTTGTCATTTGATCTTTTTGTTTGTTTGTCCACAATAATGAGAGAATTCCTTATTTTTTCAGAATTCCGAAATTCTCAAGTGTTCCTAAAATATTTAAAACATCAGTGATTCATGTTTTAAATATTTTAGGTAATTTAGAATTGTGAATCGCTAGATTCAATGCTAAAACATATCTCTGCCCCAGATATGTTTTAGTCTAAACATAGATTTAGCAGTGTCCTTCACAAAAATTGCGATTTGTGCAGAACCCTCGGTGCGCGAGCCTGACTCGTTCTTGGCCGGTATTTTTGTGAACTACGAGTAACACTTTACTCCTATTGCCATTCTTACCAGAAAATACTTTACTGGTTAGCATGGCAGTAGGCTATTGACTCCCGTCTACCACTGTATGCTCGTGTTTGGGTTAGCGATACTTACCTATTAAGTGTGACGTTCCAAAATGTCTGTCGTTTAGCTTACCATGGTAGGGGTCACCGATCGTTACCATTTTTACCGAACGTTACCATGGTTACCATACATGATTCGGTTCGCAATCGCAGTCGGATCAATGACCGCTATTGTAATGCTAATCCGTATAATCTCAAAGTAGATTTGTAAAAAAATCCTAAAACGTTGCTTTGTATCTTTTTTATTACGGAATCACTTAAACGCCTATTCCCATATGGGGAGGCAGAAGCACAGTTGTGTCTACGTATAGCCACATAATACTTAATAGTACTAATTCAACATTTTAAATACTTTTTGAAAGTAAGTACACATTGAAGCGACGACATAATAACCACCCAGTTAAAAACTTAAAAACACGCTTATCAACTACTCATCGAAACGATTCTATCTATAGAGCCCAAACTCGGTAGGATTGCGTTATTTTATCACAGAATTCCATTATTAGAACAGCTCGATATCCTCACCTACTCACTTAATACACTCACTACTATAAGTAATGTATTTGTCACGTTCAAACAAATCAAACGAGTCCAAACTCGAGAGGTTTTACTAGTAGCCGTTGAAGAGTTCCACTATCCATCTTCAGGTCCCATCATCAGATCACCTCGATATCCATCAACTACTCCCCGAGATGATTCTAAAAAACCCAAACTCGGTAGGATTGTGTTATTTTATTACAGAGATCCCGTGACCATCATCCGGGTCCATCATCAGATCAGCTCGATGGTATCATAATATTGAATTGTAACCGAACATACATAATAATTTAAAATTTCAGCTCAATCCAAAACCAGGAAGTGGGTCAAATTTAACTTGTAAGATTTGTTTACATGGTAACTTAGTTGCAGCACAGATTAATAAAGAGTTGGGTTGCAGGCGATCCTAATAAAAGCGTGTTAAAAATAGACCTATATATTATCTTAGTATAGTGCGTGCATGTACTTAATAAGGTAAATGGTCCTATTATGTAGTAGGTTTTGACAACATTGCAAAGTAAGGGAGTAAAATAATGATGCAGGCTGTGTTTTTTTGGCAAGAATGGACATTATGATTGACTATTTATTGCCCGCAGCATCATCTGCGTAGAGTTGTGTAAAAATAGCCAAGTCATACGCGAATACAAACGTTTCTTCTTCTTAAACTTTTAATTTCTTGTTTGTACCCCCCACCCTTGATAAGGGCATGGCGTTAATACTCCCCTTCCGCTTTTTCTCTACTCTGAATAATTTCGAAAATTCCACGGTCAATGACGTTTCGTATCTAGAAACTGCCTGCTACCAATGTGCCAAATATTTACAGGTCAAGTAGTTTTTGAACTTCATACAAACTCTTACCCCACTTTCCTTCTATTGCGGAAGAAAATTTGGATTAAGTCTTTACTAAACTGAAGTCTCACATCAATAAATTTTAAAGATTCAAAGATAAGTTTTAAATTTATTTTCATACAAAGCTCATCGCCTCATTCCCTCCCTTAGTGGGAATAATGAGGGGGACAATTAATGGGTAAGTCAGTTAACCATCTAAAGGGGTGTTAAAAAGATTTGGGCCAATTACCGATTTTAAGAAATAAGTGCCTCTAAAAATTTTATGTACAATTAAAAAATAATTAAAATATGGCATTTTATTTCAATCATTCTAATTTACAATTACAAAACACAAACTGACACAAGCAATTTGAGAGCAAGACTCGGGTAAAGCTAGGTACAACCTCCAAAGCTGCTGGTGTCGACAACATCGAGTGATCCACAGTTTCCTTGAAGAGTTGCCCCCGCCTATCACCTACATTATTAGCCATCCTCTTTCAGTCAGCTCTTTTCCTGGTCTGTGGAAGAAAGCGCCCGTCATCCCATTGCCTAAAAATTCCAATCCCTCCTCCTTCAAAAACTATAGGCCCATCTCCATTTTACCTATCCTCTCCAAAGTCCTTGAATCCATAGTCCTCTCTCAGCTCTCCTCCTACCTTTCTTGAAACAACTTACCCAATCCGTACCAATCTGGGTTCAGACCAGGGCACAGTACTACCGCAACACTTTTAAAAGTCAGCGATGACATCCAGCTGGCCATGGACCTAAAGTTAGTCACTGTGTTGGCACTGTTGCGGTGCTGGGTTCCTTGAATATGCCCTCACATACGGCTCACTGGTTCAACTCTTACCTAAGAGATCGTCAGTAGCGCATCAAGTCTGAGGAGACGGAAGCTCAATGGTGTGATCTAAATGCAGGAGTGCCTCAAGTCTTTCTCCTCTCCTGTTTTCAGTCTTTATCAACTCCATCTCCGACTTCTCTCTTCTTCGTATCATCTATATGCAGATGATCTCCAAATCTATCGCCACTTTTCTCCCTGATATTTAGTTTCAACACAGTCACTAACTTCTCAGGGCTCTGAGGAGGGTGGGTAGTAGGCAGCAGCAACTCTTCATGGACACTATGGATCATTCGATGGCTGATACTGTCGCGACCAGCAGCTTTGGAAGTTATAGCTAGCACTGCTTTTCTAACTGCGCTGATTCCAACTAGACTAAAATTGACCGGTGACTGCAGCCTTCAGCCGTAGAAGACGAAGGGTTGCTTCTTTTGTGGTGGGGTTCATCGCAATAGGGGGAAAAACTGGTTGAGACCATTGAGATCGGCTTTACTTGAAGCAGATTTCCGGGATTTGCCAACACCAAGAGTTTTGAGAAAAAGGCCTTTAGCACGGTTTCGTTTTGCCATTAAAGCCTTGATTGCGTTAGTCAACACGGGGCAGGAAGTTGTTTGACCCTGACCTTTTTTATTGGTGCGTGCTTGTCAAACAGCCCCAGGATGATAAGGTTAAACTTCAGGATTTAAATCAAATTTAAAGCAAACTTAAAACTTGATAACTTCGATATTATACTGTTAGTTGTGGGCCAATAATTATGACAGTGAATTCCGCTTGGTAGCGATGGTGACGCGGTTTTGGAATTAAGCTCTAAAATACATATCCTGTCACCGGGGTGTTTTACTTATTGATTTCGAGGTCTATTATCAGTTACAAATAGGACAAGACCTCAATATAAAGCAGTATGATAAAGTAAGAGAGCTATTAATAACATTTTCACAAACTTAAGCGGTATCTACATATTAAAATCTTAGTTGAGGCTTCCCGCTTTTTTATGTGGTGTCCTGACGTATCGCCCTAGTCGCACTGATTCATTAATTTTGGTACATATCCGTGTGAAAATAAAACGATATTTTCAAACGTTAGCTTTAAGATTTACTATAAGATATATATTAATTATATTTCAATTGGTGTACCTTAACTTACTCAAACGCGTATAAAACAGGAAAACAAAAGTACCTTGGTAATTGAGTCAGATATTGACTACGGTAGTTGTGAGGCCAGTTACCTTAATTGAGTTCATTTTATCCTTACGTGATCCTGCAGCAATTCGTTTTGTTCTACTTGTTTCGCCGAAAGTAATACTTTTGTAGCATCTCGAAAAGTTTTCGTTTTTAATTTGTCGCTTCGCTTCAGTTCAGGTCGAAAATTAATATTCGAAGTTTTCAAGAAGAACGGAATAAGTCCAAAGCAAAGGCTAAATTAAATAAATTTTGTGTAAACTAATTTTGCATCTTTCACCTCCTTTTATATCCATCGTTAAACATGCATATATATATAGGTTAAACCATGACCAAAAGCAAAGGATACGTTTTACCTGAAGAAATTAATTTATTTTTCGTTGCGCTAAGTACAGCGGAAAAGATTTTTGTGTAATATTTATTTGGTCTGAAATCAGTCAAACTGGGTAGGTATATAAGCATGTATAGGTGCTATTATAAAGCCTATGTTACTTGTGAGGCGATACGAAAAAAAAATGGGTGTTTTCGAACCCATTTACTATACTATAAAGTCATCTATAGATTTGATTTTTGGGTTTACGTTTATTGTGTATTTGATTAAAATTGTCACTGAAGGCAAACTAGATATAATTTAATTACGAAAAGACCTCTAAATTGTTTTATTTATCTTGTTATTCTGAAATCCTAACTAATTTCATTGCCGAATAGCATTCCAAATGTGGATATTATGTATTCGTAAACTGTCCTTGAAAATCTTTTTAACAAAATAGCAAAGGATATTTTTAAAAAAAATAATGCGGTTTGTCGCTACGTTATTTTTGTTTGAGTCGAGCGCATTGTTTGCGCTCTCTTTTCTTTCTTATGGAAGTAATTAACGCTGTCACTTTAGTTTACATTCGTATTAGCTTTATATTATTTCGTATCACCTTCAGCTTTTGTCTTCGTTTTCCTGTACGGTGGCGGTTTCGGCCCTTTCGCTCGGGTAAAGACACACGAAGTCCAAACTGTAAGTCAAAGGTTTTTGGCGCTATTACTGTAACAGCATTAAAGGCTAAGGTCGAGCCACCGCTATCAGTAGCTATGATCGTCTATTCTATTCTATCTACCCCAAAAAGAGATGTCCCGATTCAGCTGTAAAAATTGTAAGTTAAGAATGATAAGTCTGAATTTCTCGTTCGTTGAGAAGTTCGTTAGGCGTACAATAGTCGAACGGAAGATTGGTTCAGGAAGTTAGTGTTTCAAGTTAGACAGAGAAAGCATATATGCCCGCAAGCCGGTATTTCGCATTAGTTAGCGGTGTATTGCGCCAGATCGATCGTTGTTGTATTTTGTGTGATGGTACCATTTTTTTTTTATATATGGGCGCTTGGAACTTCTTTTAGTGGTCGACCACAATTTATAATATTTGTTTGGGATATCGTATAGATATCCGTCGTAGTTTTATGACGTGAGTACTCAATGATATTTCATGTGCTCGCTAGTAGCGGCTTGTGGTGGTTCCAATTATATAATTAGTTCACGGCAATAACGATCCGAATAGACCGGTTTACACAATTGCGATTTGATTTTCCGAAATGGGTTTGAAATAGCGGTTTCCTCAAAAGGTCCGTAACGTTTTGAAACCTTCAACTCTGCGCAATTTGAGCTGGATGTTATCGAAACGTTGTCATTAGCGCTTTTGGAGATCTAACCCACACCACAGCGAGGTACATACTCCGGTAAATACCGATCTATATATCTCGCTGACCACAGCAATTCCTCGACCGAGCCCAATCATGAATATTCGACTCAGCCTACACATTAGACCTCCAGCGAAATTTACATTTAATTTAAAGATGCAACTTGAATCCAAACCGACCCAAGGCAAAGCAAAACAATCTACCCGGTCCTAAACAATGAACTTTAGACTGTAATTTGATCTCTTCGCGCGTCCCCGACAACACTCAAATGTCAAAATATCAACAGGATAGGTTATCTGTGTTGACACCGGTTTAACTTTGTTCTGAATTTTTTATTTCCATCCGCGGAACCTCATCGATCAAACAGTCTCCCTATGCCCTGCCAACCTAGGTTTAGCCGCAACTAAACTCCTGTCTAGCCTAGTCTAAAATCTTAGTGTTATGTATACCACGTCCATTATTGACACCACTCGAAAATGGTTGAGTTTGATTTGAATGTGTTTGTATGTTCAATGACTGTGTGTGTGGGAATTTCAAAACTCGCTACTCGAAAGTAATTTGGAGAGGATTAGCCCGCGAATATCCTAAGAGCCAATCCAGGAACCCTATGGTGAAGAAAAAAGGAATTTAGGGTCGCTCCAAGCCCAGACTCAGACTCAGATCAATTACCTACAAGTTCTTATCTAACGACCCAAGGATAGTTTTGGAATTTGGGGTAGGGTGATTCAATAGATAGGAACCGAGGTATATCTCGGCGCTTCAGACACTCCCGAAAATCCACTGTAACACGCAATTAAAATCCGTCCAGTTCAGACGCGTAAAACGGCAGACCGAAACTGTTTAGAATTACTGAAAGACCAGTGTCACAGCAGCTTGACGCAGAGACTGAATGCATCCCCTTTCCACGCTCTCGTATTTATAGACCCCACATGTCTGAAAAAAATGGCGTCCTTTGCGAAACAAGCGCTGCCCAAGCGAAAGCTTCTTATCTCTAACTACACAGGGTCAAATTTCAATCAAACATGCCATGCAGATCCGCCGTTCTACAAATTGTGTGTACGCATAGTTTCTAATCAACCATTGGCTATCACTCAAATCATTTGGTATTGCCGATACACAGAATTTGTCGATCGCTGGCTATAAAAAGTGGTTTTGATTAATTTAAGCCATCCCGACCGCTAGCGTCTTAGACAAAGATCACTAGAATGATATTCGAACCCGTGATGTCAAACTTGCCACATCGTACCAAACAAACGCAATTGTATATTTGCAGTCAACATAATAGCTTTCTCCGTATCGTTCCATAATTTAGTTATTCATAATTTATTCAGCGCGCAGCCAAATCGGCTCTGATCCCTACACATTTCGCAGGAATGCGACAAAAAAAAAACCTGACCTGAACTCTTCCTCGAAACGACCCACGCGCTCGGCTCATTGATTTTTGCTAACTTACCCTGAGCTACTCAAAACCCCAAACGTTATATGAACCGACTCTTGTATTCAATGTGTGTAACAATACAGCGCGGCGATGGGCTAGCCCTCTGTCACGCAAATGAAGTATCAAATGTACTTACTCTTATGTACCATTACAGCCCCCTCCCAGACCTTGAGACACTGTTTATCTCAGTTAAACATGGCGCAAGGATCTCATTACCACTATACTACCCATGCTTTGTCCATATCTACTCTATATGTACGGACATCTCAAATCATGTACACAGACCGATGAATCTGTCAATTATGTATATAATATTTACTCAACTCGATTGAGCTCTCTCCTGTCTTATCTTATTTATCTATCTAACTATACAACCTCGCTTACCCGCAACTTATCCTAATTCGTATTACTATATATATATTTTTTTTTGTTCCTTTCTAAACCATGCAAAATCCTTAAATCTACAAAGTAGTTACTCAAATTTACAGCTTACAGCTTAATTATATAACTTTTATACACTATCTT
Source organism: Argyresthia goedartella (assembly GCA_949825045.1). NCBI lineage: Eukaryota > Metazoa > Arthropoda > Insecta > Lepidoptera > Argyresthiidae > Argyresthia > Argyresthia goedartella. The sequence goes on from OX463823.1 coordinate 18,153,289, forward strand.
ATTTGTCTCCGCCCTTACTCGTCCTCACATAATACCTAGCTATATTTATAGTATTGTAGTTACCCAATATCTCATTTGAAACCGGATTTACTAAAGTATAACAGTTCGGATATACCACTGCCGAAATAACATAAGGCCCTTTATACAACAATGAAAATTTCCGCATGATTTTATGTTCTTTATTTGAACGCACAAAAGTCTTAAGTTTCACTTAATCACCTATACGATAGACTTTTTACTTACGCCGTTTGTCTGCCTGTCGCTTACGTCGTTCATTAGAATTTTTAGAGTTTTCTATCGCTACATTCCGCACCTGTTCCGTATCTCGCACACTATGACCTAATAACCATTCATCGCCTAATTCCTTGTCAATAGTTAACGGTTCCCGCCTACCAAATGCCAACTCATTAGGCGCAAAGCCTGTGCTTGTGTGTTCGATATTATTGTAGCAATTTTGAATGTCCGGTAACACGTCGACCCAACTTCTATTACTTCCGCCGCAATAAGTTCTAATTAGTCGACCTAGCTCGCGATTCACTCTTTCTACGCTATTAGAATTTGGACAATACACCGACGTATGAGTGACCCGAATCCCTAGCTGTTTGAGACCAAATTCCCAAACTTTCGATATGAACTGTGGTCCTGAGTCCGTAATTATAGTTTCGATAGGTATTTCCCTATGAAATCTCTTTGTACAAGCGAGCACGCTCCTACCTGTAGCTTTTCGCATTAGATACAATTTTATTACCTTACTGTACACGTCTTGAATCACATATATATATTGATATCCGAATTTACCTACGGGCAATGGCCCATAAAGGTCCGAGAAAACTTTCTCACCCAACCTTTCCGCCAACACCGGTGTACAAGGACCAACGGTATTGTTAGTACTTGGTTTGACCTTTTGACATATGTCACAACTTCTTATCACCGTGCTAATCACCCTACTCATATAAAGAAAATAATATCTGTCCTTCATCAGTGCTAATATTTTATATCTGCCGTAGTGACCTATTTCTTCATGTATGTGTAATATTAGTTCCTCCTGTAATGCCTGCGGAATTACTAACAACCGTACGTTCCGCTTCGGCACGTGAAAATATAACGTATCACCTACTAGCTTGTAATTATCAAACCCTCTCGTTTCCGTATCTACCACCCTACGTCTGATACAACCGCTAATTCGATTTAACCGCTCATCTTCGCTTTGTAATCTCGCAATGTCCCGTAAACTCGAAATAACACTTGCGGTATTCGATGCCTGAAACCAGAATATTCCCGGCTGAACATTTATACTGTCTTTATAACCTCCAGGTCCCGATATTTGCCTGCTTAGCGTGTCGGCAATTTGATTATCAGTCCCTCGCACAAACTCTATGTTGTAATCGAATTGCTCTAAAACCATAATCCATCTAGTTACGCGTGCCCCTAATAAAGTCCACGACTTAATGAACGTCAAACTTTTATGATCAGTTCTAATAATAACTTTTTCTCCCCGCAAATATATCTCAAATCGCTTTCAAGTGTATATAACTGCATACATTTCCTGTTCGCTGACAGCCCATCTCGTTTGAGCTCCCTTAAATGCCTGCGAACAAAACCCTATAGTTCGTTCCTGGCCCCAATCATCTAATTGATAAACATAGCCCCCAATTCCTATAGCGCTGGCGTCGCATTGAACATAATACGTCTTTCCCGCCAATGGCTGACTCAATATTATACTTTTTGAGAATTGTTTTTTTATCTCGTCAAAAGCACTCTGCACGTGCGCACTCCAAACGAACTTGACTCCAGACCGTAATAAATTGTATAATGGCTGCGATAACGTTCCAAAATTTTTTATGTACCTCCGAAAGTAATTTATGAACCCCAAAAACGCCCTCAATTGCCTGACAGTTCTGGTTGACGGATATAATTTAAGTGTTTCAATTTTATCCGGGTCCATCTGCAAACCTTGTGTAGACAAAATATGCCCCATTAACTTGACTTTGTTTTTGTGCGAACTCGCATTTTTTTAGTTTGCATGTGAAGCCCGCGTCTTTCAATTTACTCAGAACCGTGTCCACTTGAGACAAATGCTGATCGAAGTCACCCTCAGTTAAAATCGCCAAATCGTCAACAAAATTTAAACAATATGACCTAACCTCTGGCCCTAAGATTAAGTCCATCGCCCTCGAAAATGAACCCACACTGGTTTTCAACCCCTGAGGTAAAACGTTGTAAGCATAACTTCTACCTTGATATACAAAACCCGTGTATCGTTTAGATTCGTCTGATAATGGTATAGAAAAATACGCATCTTTGATATCAATAACCCCTATGTAATTTATCCGGCGACCCGACTGCAATATCTCACTCATTAAAGGTGTAGTTTCAACTTCCCCAACCATTCCCGTGTTTAATTGTCGCGCATCTAGCAATATACGAACCTCCCCTGACTTCTTTAGTGCACAAGTCAATGGACTGCAGAAATCCATAGATTGCCTGCTAATAATACCTATCTGTTCCATTTCTTCCAATCGTTTTGTTACTTTATCGCGATAAGCAAACGGTATGGGATAACTTCGTTTTACAAAAGGCGTTTCATCTCTCATTTTTATCTCATGTATATATCTATTTGTCCAACCTACCCTATCGCTGACTAACTCTGCATGTTTATTTAACACCGGCAATAACTTTGTTTTGTGTTCAACAGGTATTGATGAATTATTCACATATTCCTCTATCATATTTCTGCTGGTATCTTGGATCTGTACTTCCATTGTACAACAGCAAGAATCCTGATTAGGACCAGTACCTAATGGTATTTCACACATCCGCCCGGCGCTTCGTATAATTAGCCTCTTATTACCCTCACACATTAAACTGGCTCGCGTCTGTTGTATAAAATCAAACCCTAAAATTAAATCTTTAGGCACCCTTGTTAATACTAACATTGGAGTATCGATAACGCATTCACCTATTGTTAATGGTAACGTAACTAACTTATCAACCTTTTCCTTACTGACCCCAAACGCACCTGTGATTCTCAAACTTGGGATCGGTATTTCCGTTGGTTTTCCCATTTGTCTGCATACTTCATCGTACACTCTCCGACTAATTACACTGATTTCGCTCCCCGAATCAATCAAACTCCTTACAATAATATTTCCAATACACACATCTATCTCAGGTAATGTCAAGGTACTACATAAATCGCGCCCACACTCAGTCGAATCGTCGTCTCTGAATATCGTATGTAAACGCCTGTCATTGCGATCTCTACAATCCAATATCGATTCTTTCATCTAAACACACGGCATATCCGTGCGCTTTATGCGCTAATAATTGAATAAATTCATTCACATCCACGTTCGAATCCAAATTACACAATTCATACAGTCTATGCTCTCTTTCAATTTGATCGGCTGTCCATCCAAAACGTAATAAATATCTGAGCGCGAACGACCCGCGCGAGTCCACTGGTTTTTAGAAATTCTGATTTATCGCATTATTCCTGTCACTTGAACTTTGCCATGCCTCTGTATTTCCTGAACTATCATTGCCCCTTTGGAACCCTATTGCCATGAAACTAGCCTGAGGCTGTCTATCTCTACCGCGAAAATAACCGCGAGCGCGCGTCCCAAATTCGTTTCGTGCCTTTGTTCCCGCGTTATAATTATTCCTGCGACTCACCGCGTTACATCGCATCGTATTTACTCGCAAAGCACGATATTGCCTTCGCATGTAGCTATTCCGCCTTACGTCGTTCGTATTCATTGTCTCCGAACTCTGCAACGCACTTAATTCCCCATCGACATTCCGTTCTAAATGCCGAAGGAACTCGACCGCATCTCGTATTGTCATTGGTTCCTTTCTAGCAAATAACGCTACCTGAATATCGCGCGGCAACTGTCTGAAAATCGTGTTGATCTTCTCCGTATCAGTAAACGGTATCGTAAGCTCATATATGCTATTCAATTGAGAGGCAAAGAATTCTTCCATACTTTGACCTTTCTTGGAATCGAACTTCGCGGTTAGGAATCTTTGTTTAATTAATTACTGTTCATTATCTCCCCAGAATACCTCTCTGAAATCTTTTTCAAAATCCGAATAAGTTCGCCATGAGTCTCTGTATATGCTCATTCGAACTTTTGCAATTCCTACCAAACTATCTTTTGCCCATATCAAAGCCCTAGAACTATTTCCCGAGACTTTAATATAAGCCTTTAAAAAACAATACTGCATATAAACGTTTAAAAATGGTTGACGAACTGGCTGTGTCTAGTGTATTTGAATGCTGTGGTATTGAGCTAACAGATCATAACATTATATTAGTATGCATATATAGGATTACGGAGGTAAAAAATTTTCTAGATCGCTTGGAATTATTACTCTTTTCCATAAAAAGGAAAATGAAAACAAAACAAATTGTTATAGCTGGTGACATAAACATTAATACATTAAAACCTGACATTAATACCAGACATTTAACAGATATTATTAATAATTATAAATTAAAATTTCATATTGACGAGCCTACCAGACAAGCATCTTGCATTGACCACTTAATCAGTAGTATCAGTCATGCTGTAGGATCAGTGATCCCGTTGGGATTATCTGACCATGAAACAGCACAATTGCTCTTGATCCCCGTAAAAAATAAAAAAGCTATGGCTAAGGCTACATACATTCATAAAAGAGACTATGGTGGTGATAACATTAGGAAGTTTCGTGAATGTCTCCAATGCTTATCGTTCGTAGTTTACGAAGAATCTGACCTCTAAGGCATTTGAAAAATTTCATGAATTATTCTGTTTGTTTTATAATCTTTGTTTCCCAACAATTATCGTAAAAAGGAACATGGAGATCAAACCAAAATGGATTTCAAAAGGACTAAGAATCAGCTGTAAAACAAAAAGATCTCTAAGATATAATTTTTACAAACAAAGAACACAATATAACAAAAACAGATATGAAAAATTCTCAAAAATATTAAAAAAATGTATCGTACAATCACAGACACAAGCAAATAATAAATATGTACAAACTAGTAAAAATAAATGTAAGGCATCGTGGAATGTAGTAAAAAATGAATCAGGAAATCAACAAGCATCACATTTCATACATCAAATTAGTCATGAGGGTACTATAGTTCGGGAAGCAACTGGAATAGCTCAAACATTCAATGAATACTTTATAAAAATCTCTAATAAGGTTAACCATGACTTGGCTCTCACCGGCGGAAGTCATCGGATAAGTGAGAGTATTTTTCTTAAGCCTTATGATAGTAACGTTGTGTCAAAACTAATAATGTCGTTAAATAACACCAATGCAGAAGGTTTTGATGGTATATCTACCAAAATAATTAAGGCATGTTGCTTGGAGATATCGCCTGTATTAAACTATTTGATAAACCTGTCTCTAGAAACAGGAAATTTTCCTAACAAACTGAAAATTTCTGTCGTAAAGCCGTTGTACAAAAAGGGTGAGAGATCAGAAATAGGAAATTATCGTCCAATCACGCTCACGCCTGTGTTGTCAAAGGTTTTTGAAAAAGCGATGCATGTAAGATTGAGTGAATTTTTCACAAAATATAATGTAATAAAATCAGAGCAGCATGGATTTCAGAAAAATAAATCGACCACCTTGGCAACTTTCAAACTAGTAGACCAAATTGTTCACAATATAGACGTCAAAAACTATAGTACAGTGCTATTTTTTGATATGTCCAAAGCATTCGATTTTGTTGCACATGAGTTATTGCTATCGAAACTCGAGGCTAATGGTATAAGAGGCTTAGCACGAAACTGGCTACAGACTTACTTGGACGATAGGGTGCAGAGTGTAGAAATAAGTCGTCTTAATGATAGCCATGTCGTTAAATGCTATAAATCCGAGCTAGAATGTAATAAATTTGGCGTTCCTCAGGGCAGTGTACTCGGGCCTCTTCTTTTCTTAATTTATATAAATGACCTGCCGGAAGTCACTAATCAAAGCTGCATTTTATTCGCTGATGATATATCAATAAATGTAACTCGCGTGATTACTGATGACATTTCACTTCATGAATTTGACATTAATACAACTATTACCTCTATAATTAATTGGTTAAATAATAATAATCTGCAAGTAAATTTATATAAATTTTAATAACTTTGACAAATATAACAGGAACATTACATTAAATATAAATTATAACGGACAAATTCTAGAGGAGGCTAATAGTGTGACATTTTTAGGTATAGTAATTGATCGACATTTGAATTGGAAAGATCAAATTTATAAAATATGTAATAAGATAAACAGATTTATTTTTGTGCTAAGACGTTTGCACAAAACAGCCGAGAAAAAAACCGCACTGCTTGCCTATCATGGGTATGTAGAATCCGTAATAAGATATGGTCTGATAATTTGGGGTAACGGAACTGAAATTAACAGAGTATTTATTGCCCAAAAAAAATGTTTGCGTGCTATTTGTGGTATGGCACCATATGAGTCCTGCAAACAAACATTTAAAAAATTAAACATCTTACCGGTACCCTGTCTTTATATACTTGAAATCGGTTAATTCGTTAAGTCAAATCCTGAACTTTTCGTAAAAGCTCATGATTATTTCTCGAGGAACTCTAGAAACCCGAACAAGCTTGTATTTAATCACACACCAAGAACAACACTGTATTTAAAAAATTGCTCAGCAATGTGTGTGATTGTGTATAACAAAATACCAGATGACATAAAAACGTTGCCACTCAACACTTTTAAACGCAGATTATTCTATTGGCTTCTGCAAAACTGTTTTTACTCTGTGGACGAATTTCTGAACTTCAAACGTAGGTGAAACTGGTCTTGGCTTTTGTTGTTTTGTTTGTGTTTTTAATTTATACAATTTATGTGATTTAATGAGAATAGACTAAAACTAGATATCAAACATTTGCATGCTACAATTTAATAGCTGATTAAGGCGTTCAACTTTCATGTTATTTAAGAGCTCTTTTACCCTTATCTTTGCAAATAAAATTTCTTATTCTTATTCTTATTTTTATTCTTTAAATCTCTTAAGAAAATCATCGGATTTTCCGAACTCCGCCCATCGAATGTCGGCAACTTCTGCGTCATTTTCACTATGCAAGATTGACGTTTTTCTACCGATTGTTCAAACGTCTCTAGTTCCTGTCTGTCCGTCTGTCTGTCCGAAGTTCTACTAGCATTACTCGTGCTCGAACCCCTTTCCAAGCTGTCTAATCTATTCACTATTTCAGATAACAATTGAATCACCTGTCCTGACGCCATCTTATTATTTAAAACACTTGTCTGCGAAAGTGAGTCGTCTTGTACAACCCGACTAACGTTTTTTCTAGGCCGGCCCATTATTTCGTCAACACTAAACCGCCATAGCTCGTACGAAGAATTGTGAAAACAATGCCCCTTTTTTTTTGCTTATTTCTTACTTAAAAAACTGAACTGTTTAAAATCGTTTCTACGTTGTGTTATTTTTAAAGTAACGCGTTAGACCTTGATTCTTTTAGAATATCTAGGTATCAGAATATCTAGGATATCCTTCGGTCACGGCACCAGAAACTCTGTAACGGCATTAAGGCTAAGGTCGAGCCACCGCTACCAGTAGCTATGATCGTCTATTCTATCTACCCCAAAAAGAGATGTCCCGATTCAGCTGTAAAAATTGTAAGTTAAGAATGATAAGTCTGAATTTCTCGTTCGTTGAGAAGTTCGTTAGGCGTACAATAGTCGAACGGAAGATTGGTTCAGGAAGTTAGTGTTTCAAGTTAGACAGAGAAAGCATATATGCCCGCAAGCCGGTATTTCGCATTAGTTAGCGGTGTATTGCGCCAGATCGTTGTTGTATTTTGTGTGATGGTACCATTTTTTTTTTTGTATATATGGGCGCTTGGAACTTCTTTTAGTGGTCGACCACAATTTATAATATTTGTTTGGGATATCGTATAGATATCCGTCGTAGTTTTACGACGTGAGTACTCAATGATATTTCATGTGCTCGCTAGTAGCGGCTTGTGGTGGTTCCAATTATATAATTAGTTCACGGCAATAACGATCCGAATAGACCGGTTTACACAATTGCGATTTGATTTTCCGAAATGGGTTTGAACTAGCGGTTTCCTCAAAAGGTCCGTAACGTTTTGAAACCTTCAACTCTGCGCAATTTGAGCTGGATGTTATCGAAACGTTGTCATTAGCGCTTTTGGAGATCTAACCCACACCACAGCGAGGTACATACTCCGGTAAATACCGATCTATATATCTCGCTGACCCCAGCACTTCCTCGACCGAGCCCAATCATGAATATTCGACTCAGCCTACACATTAGACCTCCAGCGGAATTTACATTTAATTTAAAGATGCAACTTGAATCCAAACCGACCCAAGGCAAAGCAAAACAATCTACCCGGTCCTAAACAATGAACTTTAGACTGTAATTTGATCTCTTCGCGCGTCCCCGACAACACTCAAATGTCAAAATATCAACAGGATAGGTTATCTGTGTTGACACCGGTTTAACTTTGTTCTGAATTTGTTATTTCCATCCGCGGAACCTCATCGATCAAACAGTCTCCCTATGCCCTGCCAACCTAGGTTTAGAGCCGCAACTAAACTCCTGTCTAGCCTAGTCTAAAATCCTAGTGTTATACCACGTCCATTATCGATACCACTCGAAAATGGTTGAGTTTGATTTGAATGTGTTTGTATGTTCAATGACTGTGTGTGTGGGAATTTCAAAACTCGCTACTCGAAAGGAATGAGGAGAGGATTAGCCCGCGAATATCCTAAGAGCCAATCCAGGAACCCTATGGTGAAGGAAAAAGGAATTTAGGGTCGCTCCAAGCCCAGACTCAGGCTCAGATCAATTACCTACAAGTTCTTATCTAACGACCCAAGGATAGTTTTGGAATTTGGGGTAGGTTGATTTAAAAGATAGGAACCGAGGTATATCTCGGCGCTTCAGACACTCCCGAAAATCCACTGTAACACGCAATCACAATCCGTCCAGTTCAGACGCGTAAAACGGCAGACCGAAACTGTTTAGGATTACTGAAAGACCAGTGTCACAGCAGCTTGACGCAGAGACTGAATGCATCCCAATCAATCAAGAATTCATCTCACGCACCCATTCTGGGGCGTGGGGAGTCAGGGTCAGATCATCGGATCTCTTCCTGAAGAAGCGCCTCTGTCCACTCCTATGGACAGGTCATCGGGGGGCCCTCGCGGGCGGTGGAGATCTTCTCACGAGGGGTGTTCCGTTGGATGATCGCCGGCTAGGCAACCAGGTCGCGTGGCAGGCGGCGGCGGTCGGGCGGGCGCGCGTGGTACGGCGCCATGTCGCGGATATGCGGATGTTGTGAGCTATCCGCACGCGCGAACATGCCCTTCGCCAGCCTCTGGACAAACTGGTCCACTGGTTCCCATCTGAGGTCCCTCTGGATCGTCGCATTCCTCACGTAGCGGGGGGCGTCGACGATGGTATGCAAAGAGAGGTTCTCTTGGGCTCGGAGTCTCCGTTTGTTCGTCTCCGAGCACAGGGCGTACCATGCCGGGGCCGCGTAGGTGAGGCGGGATCTCACGTAGCACTTGTAGATCCCGAGCTTCGCCCTCAGAGGGAGGCTGGAGTCGAGAAGTGGACGCAGCTTGGCGCGTGCCACCTTGACCTGGTTGACGACGTTGTCGACATGTTGCTTCATGGTGAGCCGGCGATCGATGGTCACTCCCAGGTACTTCACCTGCGGAGACCACGCGATGTCCTGTCCTTGGAGCTGGAGTGGTGGTGGAATGGGGGACTGGCCTGTGATGAGCGCCTGCGTCTTCCCAACGTTGACGAACAACCGCCACTTGGCGAGCCAGTCGGGCAAGATGTCCAGGGTGCGCTGCAGTTTGACGGCAGCGTGCCGTGCCTGGATCGACGACGCGTAGTAGGCAGCGTCGTCGGCGAAGACTGCCAGCTGGGCACCCGGCCCGACGGGGATGTCGTCCGTATATTGGGAGTAACAGGCTGGAGACAGGCAGGACCCCTGAGGGACGCCGGTTGCAACGGGGTGTTCCTCAGAGACGGCGTCTTCCACTATCACTCGGAAGCGGCGATTCTTCAGGAAGGAGGCGATGATCTGGACCAGCTTCTTGGGGCTGGAGACGTCGACAATTTGTACAGCAACCCCTCGTGCCATACTCTGTCAAACGCCTTCTCCATGTCCAGGAGTACTGCGACAGTGTATTCCTTCTTGTTTAAACAAACCGTCATGTCATTCAGTACTCTGGTGAGCTGAAGCGTCGTAGAATGCTCGGGCCTGAAGCCGAACTGTTCTGGGCGCGGCTGGATGTGGGGCAGTAGCTTCGCCAGCAGGAGTTTCTCAAACACCTTTGAGATGGTACTCAGTAGAGTTATCGGCCGATAGCTCTCAGGCAGCTTCGAGTCCTTGCCCGGCTTGGGCAACATGATGACCAAGCCCTCCTTCCATTGGGTTGGGAAGTGGCCCGTGCGCAAGATACCGTTAAACAGGCGCGTAACGGCCGCCACAGTACGTGGCGGCAAATGTAGCAGCGCCATGTTAGGTATGCGGTCTGCGCCCGGGGCTTTCCTGGGCTTGGTACGTCTGAATGCACGCATGATCTTGCCGGGCGTGACGACGGTGGGGTCCTCTTCGGGAGCTATCGGCGAGGCGAAGTACTCTCGCAGGTGTCTCTCGACTGCTGCGACGTGCTCCACATCATCCGTAGGGTTCGGCTTGAACTGCTTCTCGAGGCATTCGACGAAGATCTCCGCACGGTCTTGGGCTCGAAATCTTGGTAGGCCGTCGCTGCCCAGGATTGGTCGGACGGGAGTTGGAGTAGTCGACAAATCCCGGCATAGGCGATGCACGGAGGGGACGTGGTCGCCCATGGACTCGACGTGGCGTTCCCAAGATTCTTCGGCGTGGAGATCAAGTCGGCGCTTCAGCTCTGCCGTCATGGCGTTGAGCCTAGTCTTCATCGTTGGGCAGCGGGTTTGCTGCCACTGCTTCCGGAGAGCACGCTTATCGCGGATGAGTGCGCGTAGCTCAGCAGAAAGAGGATTGGGCTTCCCCCCGCGAGCTACGGTGTGCGATGATAGGTCGAGCGCGTCTCGGATCTGGGGGAATGCATCCCCTTCCGACGCTCTCGTATTTATAGACCCCACATGTCTGAAAAAAATGGCGTCCTTTGCGAAACACGCGCTGCCCAAGCGAAAGCTTCTTATCTCTAACTACACAGGGTCTAATTTCAATCAAACATGCCATGCAGATCCGCCGTTCTACAAATTGTGTGTTCGCATAGTTTCTAATCAACCATTGGCTATCACTCAAATCATTTGGTATTGCCGATACACAGAATTTGTCGATCGCTGGCTATAAAAAGCGGTTTTGATTAATTTAAGCCTTCCCGACCGCTAGCGTCTTAGACAAAGATCACTAGAATGATATTCAAACCCGTGATGTCAAACTCGCCACATCGTACCAAACAAACGCAATTGTATATTTGCAGTCAACATAATAGCTTTCTCCGTATCGTTCCATAATTTATTCAGCGCGCAGCCAAATCGGCTCTGATCCCTGAATGCGACAAAAAAAAACCTGACCTGAACTCTTCCTCGAACCGACCCACGCGCTCGGCTCATTGTTTTTTGCTAACTTACCCTGAGCTACTCAAAACCCCAAACGTTATATGAACCGACTGTTGTATTCAATGTGTGTAACAATACAGCGTGGCGATGGGCTAGCCCTCTGTCACGCAAATGAAGTATCAAATGTACTGACTCTTATGTACCATTACATTACCATATCATAAGATTGGCATTAGCGATTCATTTAGGGGTAAAAGGGGTGTTTGTTACAATGAAGCGAAAATCTAACGATTGTTCCACTTCAATACAAAGTATCGATAAAAACCTGGACTAGATTTCAAATTTTAACTGAAATGTAAAAATTGCAGTAAATTTTTTATAGCTTAAATTGATGGATAATATTAAAACTGGTCCTGGTAAAATGTTTCTGAATATAATGTTGATCTAATACAAATTGACTATTAGACACGCTTGCTGGGATTCAAAGGAAAAATAATGTAGGGTTAGAAATGCTGTGGTCGGAGAATTTTATAACTGTTCTTCCGATTTGATTACTTCCAATATTCAAATAGCGTACCGTTTTCAAAACAATTATAGGCATATTGATCAAAGTTGATGTGAAACTGACAGCTATATGCCAGCGGAATTTTGAAATCTATATTCTATTAGGTAGCGACAGACCCGACAGAATACTGAAAGAGGTAGTAAAATAAAAATAAACATTTACTAAAGGTGGTGCTTTTTATATCCGCCATCACCCAAACCATGAAGTATTGTTTATCAATCCTATACTGTGTAACAAACAAAACATAGTATGTCAACATATATATTTACCCAAAAACTTAGTGCGAATAGTTTTAAAACAAAAAAATAATAATTTGGAGTACAATATGGGGTTAAGGGTGACTTCCTCTAAAGAACATTGGTTTCATGCATGGGTATTTTTTGTTGTAAACTAGTACAATTCATTCAATCGTTCATCAATCTACTTTCTAGGGTTTCGTACCCGAAGGGTGCCAAACGGGACCCTATTACTAAGCCTCCGCTGTCTGTCCATCCGTCCGTCCGTCTTTCACTAGACTGTATCTCATGAAAAGTGATAGTTAGACAGTTCACAGATGATATATTTCTGTTGCCGCTTTAATAACAAATACTAAAAAACAGAATATTATAAATATTTAAGGGGGCTCCCATACAACAAACGTTTTTTCCTCGTATTTGCTTGATATACATAACGGCTACAGGTAGACGCTTGAAATATTCACAGAATCTTTATTTATATATTTACTTTAATAATAACCAAATAAATAAAATAAAACAAATAATTAAGGGGGGCGTTCCCATACAACAAACATGTTTTTTTTAGCCGTACGTTTTTGCGAGTACGACTTGCATTAGCCGTTTTATTTTTGGGTTTTTTGGGTTTTGTGGATCTCACACAATGTAATGTTTGAAAAAAAATCGGTTCACCTCTTCTTGTATAAACCTTTCACGTATTCGTTCTTTTTTAATACGCAGCATTTACAGCGTGTGTTTCGTTTGTTAGGCACAACGATTAAAACAAAGTGCTTGAGCACAGGCTGTACAAATTGTAATGAAATATTCGTAGGTGTTGAGTGCTATTCACAGTTGGACTAACTAACAAACGCAATAAACAGATCAAGTGGGTTTCAAATAAACAACATTTCTCTCCAAAACGTACCTATAGAAACAAACAAGCAAATATAGCGGCACACCTTTCCCATAACGTGTGTCAGAGACACAATTGTGAGTCTTCTATTTATTGTCTTCTTCTATTTTTAGTTTAGTGAATTTAGTCTGCAGTGATATATGCATTGCTATGAGAGAAGGGGTGCAGATATGTTTTTTTTCGTTCCCATTTGCGGCTTTGGATATGAACCACCTCACCGTGGGTGTATAATGGGTAGTATTTAAACGAATTCCCTTAAGGGATTAAATATGGCCAGAAATGCATCTTTAGCTTCAATTCTAGGCTAAACTAGACAACATAAAAATATAGGATAAATATATGTTATAAAAGGTCTATTAGAAATAAGAATGGACTTTTAAAATTACCGAATATCTGTTTTTTTTTTTTTTTTTTTTTTTTTTTTTTTTTTTTTTTTTTTTTTTATTTATTATAAACAAGAAAAAAATCAATTTACAGTCTGTAGGACCCACAGAAACCATGTAGGTTTGTTCGTGGATCCGTGCTTACGCTAACTTAAATATTTGATATGAGTAAGTAGTACATAAATATTATTACACTAACTATTACAAAACTAAATAACACATGAACTATTTAAAAGTAAGGGCAGGGTTAGGGAGGGACTAGGGAGGAAAAGTAATTTTTAAGTCTATAATTAATATTTTTTGGTGAAAGTGAATTAATAACATCTGTGGGTAGACTATTTATTAATCGCGGAATCATGTAGGCGCGCGTCCAAGTGCCGTAGAAGTTGTTTGCGCGTGTGGTGGTTATTTTACCTTGAACGGCGTGTGGCTATGGGGTGATTTATTTTTCGCTGAAAGCATTTGTCGAAGAAATCCTCTTTAAGTAAAAGATACTGTAGTTTGGTGTGAATAGGTAGTGTCTTACAATATGTGAAAAGTTTATATTTAATTCCAGAGTATTCGTGCCTAATGTTTTGTGGTACAATTAATTTAAGGAGTTTGGTTTGTAGGGATTGTATTGGATCCAAGTAAGTTCTGTGAGTGCGTCCATAGCTTGAGAGGCCATACGATACTATGGAGTCGAAGAGTGCCTGATATAGCATCAATCTTGTTTTAAATGGAATGCGGTTTCTAATTATATAAAAGGAAGCAATGAGTGCCCTAAGCTTGTCACATACCCGTTGGATATGGGGACCCCAATTGAATTTTGCATCAATCACGTAAGTAAGTGTGTTTGTCAACTATTTCTATTGGAGGGCATTGGCAATTATTTTTATTGTGCATACAATCATGTGTATGCGCAATCAGCTCTGTTGGATGAGTACCTTTCAAATATGGTGATTTAATGTGAATCAATTTTGTCTTTTGCGCATTAAGGGCCAGGCCCACATCGTGGCACCACTGACACAGGTTATCAAAGTCATACTGTAGGCCTTGCAGTGCAAGGTCTATATTATTATCTGCTATAATCAGACATGTTTCGTCTGCAAACTGGTACGGGGTGCTGAAGGATAGTACATTTACCATATCATTAACATAGGTAATGAAGTGAAGAGGCCCTAGAACCGATCTTTGGGCCGTGCCTTGGGTTACTGGTATGATACGGCCAGTGCTTTCTCCAACTTTGACACAGTATTGCCTATTCCTCAGGTAATCAGTACACCACGCTTGTAACGGACCTCTGATTCCACAGTTTGCGAGTTTGTTTGTAAGCAGATTGTGATCCAATGTATCAAATGCGCGGGAAAAATCAATGAATAAGGCTAAGACCTGTTTTTTGTCGCTAAGCGAGTTGTTTATGTGATCTGTAAATTTGGATAGAAGCGATGTCGTACTTTTATTTGGCTGGAATCCGAATTGGTGATTGTTTATAATATTTTTAGATTGATAAAATGTATGCATCTGCTCACAAACAAACTTCTCGACTATTTTGTCTATTGACGATAATAAGGCGATAGGACGGTAATTTGAGGCACTGTCTCGTTTTCCTTTTTTAAATATTGGCCTAACGCAACCTATTTTAAGATCATCAGGGTATTTACCCGTATGTATGCTGGTATTAATAAGATGCGCTATTGTACCTGCTATTTTCTCACTAATGGCTTTAATGTCTAGAACCCTAATTTTATCCAGGCCTGATGCTTTTCTGCCATTTAAATCACATATAAGTTTATGGATTTTTCGTGACGTGGCTTTTCGGAAGCGCATACTGAAATTCGCAACAGTGTTGAATCTGGTTTCATCGAGAATGTTTATTTTGCACTGAGGGCTGATCTTTTTCACGGATTCATCAAATTCTGCAGCAAATCGATTGGCTATTTCAGTATTTGAGATGTTTAGAGGACTGAACGCATCTATTATTGCATCATCGATATTCTTACAAGTTCTACCGCATATTGAATTGATTATTCTCCATAGATTTCTAGGATTGGTATAATTATCTTTGATTTTATTTTGATAGTATAGGTTTCTGTAAAATTCAATGATTTTGTTAGTTTTATTTCGAATTTTATTATATTGCAGTCTAAGGTCGTGATTTGTTGGGTTTTTTCTCCAGAGACCAAAGAGAATATCTCTTTTTTCACTCAGGTTTAGGATATTTTTGTGTATCCACGGTTGCCGACTTCTAATATGATCACGCTTTTTCTTGGTTTTTGTGGATAATTGTATGGCTAATTGAAACGATTCTTTGATAAATTCAAAGATATCCTTAGCTGTATTCATATTGGCTGAACGGTTCCAGTCAATATTGTTCAGATATTTTAATAATTTGTCACGATCTACTATCTGAGTACATTTATCCTTTTCGTCACCCTGTATGTGAACCCTGCCGGGCGTAGGCGAGCCAACAAAGGTAGCTATCGTGACGCGGTGATCAGCCAGCACAGTATCGACTGCCGCTGTGTATGCATCTAACGTGTGACAACGAATAAAAATGTGGTCAATGCAAGATTTTGTTATCTTATCACGGCGCGTTTTATATTTAATACTTAAAAAAAAAATTCGCAATGCATTATTATTCAACTAAATGAACAAGCGCTCGGAGACGAAATCAGTTTTAAACTTACCCGCAAAAATAGGTAAAAAAAGGGAAAATTTTTGGTTGTTTTACTTTATTTTTAATGTTATTATTACAGGAGTTTAGTTATATTTTCTATAATTTTCTTGGTCTCGGAGCTCGGGCTGCCCCGCGGGGCACTGCGCGGGAGCATGCGTCAGTCTGCTTCGACGCGATGCGACGGGTATTTGTTTTCTTTGTCTAATTCTCAATGCCATTGGCCTATGTTCAGCCCTTAAATCCAGTTTATGATTGACAAAATTCAGATTTTGCCTGATAAAATTACTGGGTGAGAATTAAAAAGATCAAACTAGTCACAATTCAGACATTTCAATTGTGAAATTCAATCAATGTTTAAGAGTATTGCCTCTTAAACGTTGCTACGCGTACAACAGTTTCTATTTCATGTTTGTAGACAGGGTGACAAACAACGAGAGACGTAATAATACGCTTATCACTACATGCTCAGTTAATGTCTGTCTATTGGATTGGGAACCTAGCTTAAATAGTAGATTGGTACATGTTACAAAATGACGTACATAGACATAGTACGTGATTAGATATTTCCTCATACCTGTGACGTACGTAGGGGCCGGCACATCAGGTCAAAACGATACGTATTTCCGGAGTTATTAATAAAATGAAAGCTAATGAAATCATCGCGCAGAACTAGAAACTTCAAACCTCGGTTCCGCTAGGTCATTCAACGCGTGACGTCATTCGCCCCTTAGTGTGGTCTGTTGTGCCTAGAGAATGGTTGCTTTTATAGGAGCATATAAAATAAAGGACAGGGCTATACACTTTATATAGCTCTATTCCTTATTTTCTTACGATACAGTGTCATAGAAATGCTACTATAAAAGCAGCCAATCGGTCGTTTCAAGTGTTTTCGAGTGGAGTGGAGTAATTCATAATGGAGCAGAGTTTTAACCTCGGTCAATCTGATAACATGCAAAAGCGGCAAAGTAAGACCCGACTTCGCTTCGCTCACCTCTTTATAGAGTCCTTGAGCTTACACCTCGATTATTACAATCGTATAAAGACATTGTTATTACAGGTGATATTAATATTAATTTCATCCAAAATGATGAAGAGCGACCATTTGAACGTACTAACAGACTTGGATATTTAAATATATTGACAATGCATGGACTGTTTTCTGACCACATCTTGCCCACAAGAGCTTTAGCACAAGGGCAGCTTTTAAGCTGCCTTGATAATTTTTTGATAAATTATCATAAAAGAAAAGCTGATAATGTTATTTTAAATACGACAAAACAGACCGTTACATTACATGATCCTATTGAAACTATCCAAATTAAAATATGCACAAGAAGTGAAAAAAACAAAAACTTCAGTTAATTTTGAAAATGCTCTCCTATGGATTAAAAATAGTAATCCCCTCGATCTGCTTAATTGTTACGATACGGAAACTATAACAAATACTTTAATAGCTAAAATACAAGAGTGTTTGTCCCTTCATACCATTACAATACTTATATAGGGACGAAGCTGGGCGATAACATACTTACTAACACGTCATCAGTGGATCATAAAGAAATGACATATTCACAACCCTCGCCTTTTTTCTCAAACTCAAACTCAATTTTTTATTGCAAATAGGCACAAATAATGCTCTATTGCTAGTCAAACAAGACAACAAGAAGATGCTGTCTCAGCGCTTACACCTCTGTTAGACTAATGGGCTAAAACAAAAACCTACAACCAAACTGAGATTCAGTTTGTTTATAAGTTTTAGTTTTTTAATTTAATTTTATACAAAGAACCTTTTGAGTACCACAAACACAATATACACCATCACCCTCCCTCTCTCTCTCTCTTTCACTCTCTCTCTCTCACACACACACACACACACACACACACACACACACACACACACACACACACACACACACACACACACACACACACACACACACACCCACGCACACACGCACGCACGTTGTCATAATCTTAACATTACAGTGTAATTTTTGCATTATAAGATATTTTTAAAGCGAAACAAATGCTATGGACTTCAACTTTATTCACAATATGCACTCCTCTGTTTATTAAATATTAAACATAAACTTAACATAGAGTGATCGATAATTTATGAATCTATTTATTTTTAATTTTGCATAATTTACTTAGCACCAATTGTCTAAATTCATACCTAAAAAATTATAGCTAACTTAATTACTTACTAATATTATTGTTACCTATGGTATACCAATTTTATATAATGAGCTACTACATACATCCATGTACTTTTATGTACCTTACAGCTAATCATTAGGAAACAAATAGCAGTACTTATATTCAATGTGTAGAAAACAAACTTTTAATGGCTTCTTCTTAAGTACTACCTTCGTAACAAACAACGATTAACTTAAAGAACATAAGATCCTTATCGTTCAGTTTTCAATTAATTAGGTGGTTTAATTCTGCCTCAGGTTTTCCCGGATTTGTAAAAAATCAGGGTATGCTATAAAGTTAAGCGCCTACACCTTTTTTAGGGTTCCGTACCCAACGGGTAAGAACGGAACCCTATTACTAAGACTTCGCTGTCCGTCCGTCCGTCCGTCCGTCCGTCCGTCCGTCCGTCCGTCCGTCTGTCACCAGGCTGTATCTCAAGAACCTAGCTAGCTAGAGGGTTGAAATTTTCACAGATTATGTATTTCTGTTGCCGCTATAACAACAAATACTAAAAAACAGGATAAAAGAAATATTTAAGGGGGCTCCCATACAACAATTCTTTCAATACCACATACAAACTTATGGATGCACCTGGTTACGTACATGGAGTGTGAAAGTAACCGCACCAATAACTTTGTAAACAATATTTTGCTGTGTAAAATCCAAACTATTCACTCCACACCATCGCTTCCATTGAACGGTGGTACGGAACCCTTCGTGCGCGATTTAGACTCGCACTTGACCGGTTTTTATAACTATCTTATACAGAAACTCGTATCAGATCACGTTTGCGGGACTAAATATTTATTAATTTTTCGAGAAAAATGGGCTCAGACAATATTCTGAATATTTACTCAGCTTCTATTTAGATCCGCCTTCAAACCCACAATAGCATTAAGGAGTCGTGTGACATCGACGTGATCGAACGCCTCGCCTCATTAATTAAGTAACAACTTTCCTTATTTAGCAAACATTTGAGGACGTAAGTTTGTGAAGGTGATGTGTTTTTCTTTTAGATTACTATTATTGGATATAACTAAAGTGCTACATTTTAATTTCATACGTTAAAATGAAGGTTATACAACAAAAACATGATTTTCTAATTTATAATTACAATAAATAAAAATTCTCTTGTCTTCTCAAATACTTCTATCTATGTAGTTATTAAAATTAAATTTCAACAAAAAATAAAAAAAAACAAATATATATGACAATTCCGGGGGATCCGCGGGATTGACCACCCCAATCCCGCAGGTTTGCGTGATTGCGTGTGGGAATGTTTATGCATTATATTTAATCGAAATCTTACCAACTGGGAAAAGGAAGCTAACATAATTTTGAACTAAACATGTTGTATGTCGGACAGTCGACCACATAAACATAAACATAACATAAAAATTTATATATATATATATATATATAGGCACATACATTTCTTCTGGCCCCACACTAGGATAGCCTGTATTTATTTATTTGATGATTTATTGCACACAAAAGCATAAAAAGGAAAAGACATTTACAAAAATTATGGAAAAAGGTGCTGCGTATTTCTTAAAGAAATTTCTTCCTGCAGACCCGAGCAAGAGAGAGGAAGTTATAAAGCCACAAGCGCAGCGCCACAGAGGTCGTCACACAATCAATAACAATCTAAATTCAACGTCCATCACAGTCCCTGTTTGTTCTCAGTAATCACCGCAGACAGATATAAAGATAACATAAATATAGACATGCAACTCGAGCCACAAAGGGCTTTCGATCTGGGTCAGTGGCACGTTGTTCGTTAGGGCCTAACAGCCGCACTGGATCTCGCGTCATCGAAGTTTTCAGCAAGACGAGCGTGTCTGAAAAAAATTGTCGATTATGCTGTGACCACAAGACTGATTTGTAATGATGAACAAGAAAGTGTACGAGAAAGTGGATAAGAACAGTGTAACAGAAAGGTGAAGTCATATTTTAAGGAGCTGTTGGGAACACATGTGTGTTGAGGTTTCAATATGAAACCGATTTCATCAGATCAACTTTACTTTACACTACTTCATACTTCACTTTCAGTTCAACCGGGCGATCAGCTGTTTTGTATGGAGAAGTGAAAAATGAAGTTGATCGGATCAAATAGTTTCTATAGTAAAAGTTGTTCAGAATGTTGTTCCTAACAACCCCTTAAAATATGACTACACCTTTCTGTTACATCCTGTATAGTAGAAACCTACATAAGTTCCTGTATATGAGTATATTAGTACGATACGTACGTCATAAAATGGAGTCTTAAAAAAACAATAATTCCTTTACGACCGCGACCTTCAAATTGCTTATTCGAGACACATAGATAAATTGAAGTAGATAAATTTCCAAAAAATGCACCTGCAAAAAGGTGTTGAATTAAAGTTTCACAAAGACCACCTTGTACCCTTACACAATCAATAAGCCGCTCATGAAAAAGGGAAGAGACGACAAAGCCATCGCTTCAATCGGCATGACAATGTCCAACGATTCACAGAATTCTATGTAAATGAGACTCCCCTCATTCAATATTTCATTTGATGCCACCCTTTTGCATCATCCTTTGTGCCTACAACCGTATGCTAATGGCTAGATGTCATTGCTTAGTTCTGTGTAAAACGAGTTCCAATGATGCGAGTAGCAAGGAGCTTCAAACCCTCGAGATCTCATCGATACGATTGTCTCTGTTAAAATGTTCTAATTACTATAAAAGACAAACATGAACATTTATATAAAGACATATGCCATTGTTACATTGCTTCTGCCGTTTTAAAGATATAACACATTTATTAAAAACCGCAAAGATAACTTTGTCATTCATACAAACTAAGTTACAACACAAATATCCAGTCACATAATTACTTGCTACAACGGAACCATTTATGGACGACTCCGACTCGCACTTGGCTACTTTTTTCTTTTAAGAATCTTATTGTAGAATACTAACTCTCTCATTCGTAAAAGTTATTCTATGTTTATATATGTTAAGAGTACATTGTATGTGTATTACTACTTATACTTATTTGTAGATCGGTATATATTTTCTGTATTTTATAGGTTTAAATTTATTCCTATGTATTTGTTTATACTAGTTATAATAATAATAAAAATAATAATTTATTAATCTCATATACATTTTTGGTAACAATAAAAACACAGGATAGATCTTAAGATAATTATGTAACCTTAGTTTATGTTTGTGCACCTGTTCCCCACGCTAGGTGAAAACCTGTATTGTGGGGAGACAGTATCACTCCGTTTAACATCACTTAATTTATTAATTGACGGTGATCACTAAAACTGTGTTAAGACCAGTATGTTATTAATGTTTGAGGGACGTACTGTGTGTGTGAAGTTAGCGTGGTGTTTAGTGAGTGTGAGTGAGTGAATGTATTTATGTATGAATATACGATTTTATTGTCGATAATGGTTAACTAAGAGCAATAGTTAAGCAGACTTTCGGTTTTCTCAAGGGATAGGAAAGAGTCACTTATTGACTTTTATCTAATGAATAGATTATAATTATTTTGTTATAATTGTAAATTTCCTTTGAGTCCGCAAGGGTTCGTAAAGAAGCCTTCTCGAACGAGTTAGAAAAAAAAATCCGCCTGAATCCCAAAATCAAGCGGCGAAGTTGCTATTTTGAGGTTAGAACGTGGAAAAGATAGATTACCTTTAATCGATTTTGCGCTTACCTGGGTAAGCGCAAAATCGATTGATAAAAAACGTTCTGAAGCATTGCCTCGGGTATAAAAGATCTGTGCGTCTTTTGTTAGAAGCAAGGGAACATAACGACGAGTATTGTGTTTCCTTATAATTATGTGAAGCAAGAAACGTTTTCGGACAGATAGCACTTCACATTGTGTATAGAGTTCTGTATTAGAAAAAGTGTATGGTTTGCCGGTGCTTACTTTCAGGAATGCCCTCTGGGCTCTTTTCAAAACAATGAGTTTGGTTTTATCGGCACCAAGCCAAGACGTTATGCAATAAGTAAGAAGAGATTGACATAGGGCAAAGTAAATGGTTTTTATTAGTATGCTATATTTTTTTGATTTTTAAATACATAAATACGTTTACGTATTTTGCCTGTAAGTTGTTTGATGTGCGATTTGAATCTTAGCTGATCGTCTATTATAATTCCCAGGTATTTGATAAAAGTCGCTTTCTCAAGCTTGGGACAGAAGCAATTTTCCGTTTGCCTATTGCATGAGTGAGCTACAAGAGAGGGTTGAGATAAATTACTTTTATTTGAGGCCCACATGGTAAAAGTTATAAACTTGGTCTTGCTCGAGTTGAACGTCAATATGTTATAGCCAAATTATCTTGTAGTCATTTAGTGACTTTTTTAAGACCTGTTTGTGCGCACTCAAAGGTTTTGTTCCAAGTTTTGGCACTGAAAAGAAGAGCCGTATCATCGGCAAAGCTAATGATAGCAACGTTTTTTAGGCTTATTTATGTGAGAACATTTATGTAGACTAGAAACCAGCTGGGCAACTCTGTGCTAATGTGATTCCCTATCTTGACACACTGAGTTCTTCCAGTTAGGTAGCTGCGGAACAAATCCAGCTGGGTGCTGCGGATACCCACCATTTCCAGTTTAGAAAGAAGGTTTGGGATAGAGACGGTGTCCAACGCTTTAGCCAGGTCAAGAAATATAGAAATAATAATATTTGTTTCCGGAGTGCAATTTTCTCACTACAGAATCAGTTAACTCGTCAACGGCGTAAACGTTGATCTGCCAGTGCGAAAGCCAGAGAGTAGTTTGTTGCTTTCATGATACTTAACTAGTCTATTGTTCATTATGCTGTCTAGAATTTTGGACAGGGCGGTCAGAATTGATATTAGCCTAAAGTTTTTGACACTGCCTACATCTACTAACTCATGAACTAACGACAGATTTCTTAAATGCTTGTGGGAAAATACCTTTAGAGAGAGTCATATTGCATATATGTGTAAAATTTCTTTATAGATAGTCAACTGTCATTTACAGAGACCGCATGTAGAGGTACACACCTCATCCGATTTGCCATCGGCCAAAATCTTGCTATCAGCTACTCCACAAAAAGCCACAAAGAAGGTGGACCTGCATTTTATCACATGGTCGTGTGAAAAACAAAATTTATTTCGCCCTCTGCTCAGATCAGACAAAAGTTTAGGACGTTATTTCATTAACAATATTACTATAACCTCAGATCACTTGTATTCAATCTAAAATTTCAAAGTATTCAAGACCTGAACTAAATGTCTAGAACATTTTAAATTAGAGCTTTAAATGGCTAAAAATTACTATAAACAGAGAAAATCGATGTGCAAGAACGGAAAATTATTTACAAAAACTGTGTTAGAAGGCAAGTAGTAAAATTCATCAAATAAAACCAAATTTGAAGAAACTAATCACAGAAATATTAAATCTTATGGAACAGAGACACAGCTACAAAAATAGTACGAGCGGCGAGGAATAAATACTGTTAGACAAAAAATTAAAACAAACAATCAGAAGAGATATAAGGCAATATGATAAAAAAATATAAATAAACTAACAGTTAAAAGAACATAATAAAAGCTTTTATATAAATAATCGAAAAAGAAGAAAATTTACTTTAAATTGAATCAAACCCATCAATTAAATACATCACATAATTTGTTTTAATATAAAAGCTTGCTGCGAGATTAATCTACTTACGTACATATTTTCCAGAATGTGTTATGTAATTGACAGAAGATTATCGTGATGAAATGATTTTTGCTTATTTTCTTTTTTTTTAGTTAAGGCTGTGTTAAGTTATTGCATCAAAATGTTTCTGAGCCTTTAAAGCGTCATTGTTGACTGGTAGTTTTCTTGTAAATGTATTACAGTCTGGTTGTTCAATAAGAAGACCTTCTAGTGATTTGACTCTGAAACTTTAGAATGGGGCTCCTTCAGAATGTTTTTCTCTAGATGACATACCACCAACCACAGGTTATGAGATTGATTGCACCCTTTGCTTAATGAAATTTAACAAGAATCCAAGCCACAATGGCGTATCAATAGAAGTGCTAAAGTTAGGTGAACACATTTTGCTTAAACAAATCATAAACTTTTCCAACTCCATAATGCATTCCCAGTTAATATGTACCACTCACTGTATAATAATAATAATAATAATATGTGTCTTTGCAGCACCTTCCCAAGAAGTAATACAGTAGGTGAGAACAGATACAGCCAGCGCCTTGTAAGTACGTATTAACATATCCTGACTAAGAACATCCCTAAGACTCTTAAAAACGTATATAAGTTTCCTAGTACGACCGGCAACAGAATTTATTTGCGGAATCCAGGATAACTTATCATCTACCACAACCCCAAGGTACTTAATGGTGCTTGAACGTTCTAGAATAGGACAATCACAGGAAGGTAATACTGGTAATTCACGCGCACACCTATCACAAGGATAAGTATGAATTTTCAATTTGAAATTTTTATCTGGATTTGAAGCATCAGTTTTCCGAAAACATAAATATTTAGTCTTGGAGGTGTTAACACCTAAGAGACAACAAGCTATCCTCAAGCCATGCCGTCACATGCTTCAAACCAACTTCTGCCATTTCAAAAAAATCTTTCCAGGTTTTAGCACTGTATAATAAAACGGTATCATCCGCAAACATTAAAATGTCCGCTCCTATTAACTTATTATCACAAAGACTGTTTATGTAGGTGAGAAAGAGAGTAGGCCCTAACGTACTTCCCTGGGGAGCACCATAAGTGCAAGCGTCAGGATTACTCTCCTCACCCTCTACACGTACAGTCTGGCTCCTTCCATTAAGGTAATTTGTGAACCACAGCAAAGGGAGGCCCCGTATTCCGAGGTTTTCTAGACTAGAGAGTAATATTGGGATGGAGACAGTGTCAAACACCTTCTTCAGATCTAAGAACACGCCCAGACATTTGTCCCCCCTTTCTAGTCAATTTACTATAATAGATGTAAGGTGCAGAACAGCATCTTCAGTAGATCTATTCTTACGAAATCCAAATTGTCCCTCAACTAGGAGATCATTCTTTTCCAAAAACGTGACAAGTCTTTTATTTGCAATCTTCTCCATCACTTTAGACAGACAGGATAGTAGAGAAATGGGTCTATAATTAGTTGGCTGTAATTTATCACCTGCTTTATAAACTGGGGTAACAACAGCTTTCTTAAAGATTGTTGGGAAAATTCCAGTATCAAAACTTAAGTTACAAAGGAATGTAATGGGCTTAGCAAGGATATCATCATTATCTTTTATTATCTTTGTCGGAATGTTATCCACTCTTGGCGCACTGCTTGATTTAAGGCTATTAATCGTGCGTCTAACCTCCACTTCATCAGTGGAGAATATAGATAATGAGTTGACGGGTGTTTTATTAGATCTAGCCTTGGAGGCCAATGCAGAGTCTGTTGTTCTGAGTTTGTTTAGAGTTTCATCAGCTAGTTTTTTGCCAATAGTACTACAGTACTTATTAGTAATATCTAGTGATTCTGTTTTAGATTCTGTAATTTTTAATAAATTGTGAGCAGGTATATTGGTAGAACTAATATTTCCAACCTCTTTAATAAGCTTCCATGTTTTTTTTTTATCTTTAGAGTAAATTTCAAATTTTGTATCATAGTATTGTTTTTTTTAAATTTTTTATCATAAAATTACACGTATTTCTTTATTGTTTATATTACTGTATTTGATAGTTCAACATAAATATCCATATTTACATCCCTCTATAACCAAGACATAAATTCATACTACCTTATCTATACAATTTATAAAAATAGCACCGCATCAATTAAATTACAAATTTCGGGAACCTCATTTCGGATTTAAAGGGGCGTCAAGCAGGGCGATCTTCTCTCCCCCAAATTATTTACCAGCGTCTTTAAGACGTTAGAGCCAGATTGGTAGAGGAGGGGTATAGACGTCGGCGAGGAGAAGCGTGCATTCCTTCGTTTAGCCGATAATCAAGTTCTGATTTCCAAATAACTTTCTGACCTACAGACTATGCTGCACCAACTCAGCCATGCAAGCCTTGGGGTTGGACTTAGCATAAACATGTCAAAGATTAAGGTTATGTCTAACAGAAGGAGCATGCGGTAGAAATGGATGGGATTAGGAAGACCTTTTGGTAAATGAAGGAGCTCATGAAGGGACACCTTTCGTTGTCTCTGAACCGCAAGCTCATTAACATGTGCATTATCTCCTTTGTTACCTTCCTATCACACCTGGTCTTTCGCAAAGGTTCAAACTCGGGGTTTGTCAGAGAAACTTGGAGCGCGGCATTCATGGTATTTGGCTTCTAGACCAGATCCGGAATCAAAAACAGCGCTCTCGGACAAAGATATAAGATGTAGGTCAGAAGGCTGCACAATTAAAGTGGGACTGAGCCAGCCACGGTTCTCGAATGCTGCCGAATCGTTGGGCCAAGAGAGCCACAGACTGGCTTCCAGAAAATGCAATAAGAAAGCGTAGCTGACCCAGAAGAGATAGGCTGATGAGTTGGGTCTATGGGATAAGGACTGGAGGGTAAACGCTCAGGATCGGAAAGAGTGAAGGGGGGGGGGGACATAGGCCTTTTCCCAGCGGGAGTAAAGTAGGGTCGTAAAAATAAACTAGTTTTTGTGCACTGCCTACCGTTTCATGATTCATTTTTCTAAAATGGATTAGTTTTCTGGAAGAAATGTCTTTGTAGAGCTCGCCTTTGTACTTTTTTATTTTACATGTCCTTGCACATGTTTTTTTAATGTAACTGTTTTAAATATCTGTATCACTATGATACAAGTGAGTGAATTAAAAACATATAATTTTCGCACTTTCTTTCCGCAGCGACTGACGTAACAGCCATGTTGCATTGTGTGCTGTTATGAACTTTATTTTAAAATGGTTGTGTCCGACCACGACGTGTCACCACGTATAGACGTGGTACTCAGACCATTCTGTGTTTAGGCAGACTTGTGACAGGATGTGATATGGGTGCAACAGAAAGTTGTAGTCATATTTCAGGGAGTTTTTAAGTCATCAATCCGAACAACTTTCGCTTCAGAACCGATCTGACCTGATCAACTTTGTTTTTCACTTCTCCATACAAATTAGCTGATCGTCCAGCCTAAATATATGGAGGAGTTAAAAATAAAGTTGCCCTGTGCAAAAGAGTTTCATTGTAAGTTGTTAGGAATAATGTTATTAACAACCTCTTGAAGTATGACTACAGACCTATCAACTTAAGCTGATACTTGCATTTGTGTGAGTGATCGCCAAAAGTACAGTTAGTAAAACACATACAAATAAAATCAATGTTTTATTTAAACGAAGTCCATAAAACACAATGTTACCAACTGTCCAAATCTCGACCTCATAATGACTGAATCTTATAACTCTTCTACTCCGCTCATTGCATCTTCATCTTCACTCTCGTCTGATGATTCATCAGAGTCAGAGCCTGTGTTAATAATTAATCGTTCCGTTATATCGTCGATTGTAGGAGCCATTAGCAGCAGCCAGGAGCAGTAGGAGCCATTTCACTAATATTTCAAACACAATCAATCACATAAAATTACACGTCTATCTGCAGTACCGGAGGTGAAGTGAAGTATGTGAGCGGGCGGCAGGGAAGCGGTGCGTACACACGTACACTCACACAAATGCAAGTATCAGCTTAAGTTGATAGGTCTGTACCTTCCTGTTACATCCTGTTATATAGATACAATCAAAACATTTGGAAACGCTTTCACAAGTTTTCACAAGTTATGCTATGGATAAATAAACCTTATTTGTCAAAGAAATCGTAAATTTTGTACGGGAGAAGGGAAGGCACTTTGTTTTGAGTTTTTTTACATGAAAAATGTCGATGAATGCCTTTTGTGCTGCCTTTTTTGTTTGTAATAAATTACTCTATCGATTGGTCTCATCTCTGGCTGCAAATACCAAGATTTTACAAAATGGCGGTCAGTGAGGTATGCCAAAAATTATACATGCTCTTTCGATTTATTTGTTAGATAGGGTTTATCCATAACATAACATGACTTAT
Source organism: Argyresthia goedartella (assembly GCA_949825045.1). Taxonomy (NCBI): domain Eukaryota; kingdom Metazoa; phylum Arthropoda; class Insecta; order Lepidoptera; family Argyresthiidae; genus Argyresthia; species Argyresthia goedartella. The sequence continues at coordinate 18,181,837 of OX463823.1, forward strand.
GAAATAGGCCGCGAGTGTTTTATCTTATAGGGACCCTTACGCCGTTAAGGTAGAATAAGAAAAAGTATTATCGCTAGAAACAACTGGATGAGCCCACTAAAGCAATTATCTTAACTTATTACCTATAATTGAAGCGTACTGAGAATTTAGGCGGAATCCACTCAGAAAATGAATATTCCTACCCGAAGATCCCTTTAGGCCAATATAATTAGAGAGATTACTTTCTGAAGATTGTAAATCATATAGTGGTTACTCTGTACATTAGGTAATTGGATCCATCTTGAAAGAGACTAAGAAGTAAACTGAGAGGTGAATACCAGACTCTTATAGTGGAAGTCTTCTTATATTGGTGTCCAACATAATAAAGGCTTTCTAGCATGTACAAATAGAATACGGTATACATATACCTAGTGCACGTTTCTCATGTTTGCTGGAGTATGTGTGCACTCTTTAAGTACACATAAATATAATGATTATAATTATAAATGTTAATATTACACCTACTACTCCGTGGTTTTGTTATTCGAATACATGTACAGCTACTATTTGTGCTAATGGTCAAACCCATGTATCAATATCGTTTATTATAAAGCATGTTTTGACAAATTAAGATAATCCATTAACAACTATTTTTTTTGGCTCAGTAAATTATTGCAATAAATCAAAAATCGAAAACATGCAAAAAAAACTTAAAATACAGGTACATTTTTTTATCTAACTCAGTTATTCGGGATTTGTATTGTTTTTTATGTACGGCTACGATTTCTCTACGACGGATGGACCGATCTTGAAAATATTTTTTTGTTTGAGAGGATTTACATTCCGATTGGTCCTATTGACATTAGGTCAGGATCTGATGATTGAATCCTGGAGAAAACGAGGAATCGCAATTTTTGTTTTTTCATAGTAACTCGTGAATCGGGATGCATCTTTTTGGTGAAGTGGGAACTAATTATGTACACCCCAGATGGCCACAGGATCTGCTCAATGCTAGGTATCCCACAGGTTGATTCTAAGTAATATATCTAAGTAATACTTATCATGAAGTGTAGAGTCAGGTTCGCTGTTGCATTGTATACTATGAAATGTAATAATAATATTTGGCGTAACCTTTAACCGAAAATCTTTAAACCATAATGATAAGTTAGCATAAATTATAACGCATACATTTGAAAGAAATAAACAAAGGAAGCTTACATATTATTAAGACTGCAATTATAAATTAACACAAAAAGGTGTATCAATCATTTCGCATCAAAAGGAAACACCTAAAAAATAAATACGCAAATGCCGAACAAATAGTATCAATACTATCGATAGTGTTTGTATTGATACTATTGATAGTATCGATACTATTGGTCTTCAGCTTCAGTATTATTTATCCTCATCAATCGATATTATCGAAAGAATCGTCAAGGGTCGATAGTTCCGATAGGACTATCGATAGAATGAATGATTTTCAAGGCTACGATAGTATCATAATACTATCGATAGACTTTCGCTATCACACATCACTTTTGCTCCCACAGTGAACGAAAGCGGTAGTATTATATAGTATAGCTCTTGATCTAGTCACGCAGAGAACATAACCATACTTTTTGACAACAAATTCAAAGTATACATTTATAACGGCCTAAACTAAAACAAAGGAAGCCTTCTAGTGCAGTTGAACACAAAAAGGTAACTTGCTTGACGCTAACACCCGTAACCCATGCAATGGTTTGCACGAAAGCCCCAGTTTCGAAAGCGCTTCGTATTTCTTTAGCTTATCCGTCTTTCAGGTACCTGAAAGAACATAAATCACGTAAAATGTATATGTTAGGGTCGCAATGTGTTCATGGAATTAATTCGATTTCAAAGTACCATTCGTACATTAGTTACTCGTAACTGGCATTATTAGAAAATTTCGTAGTATTTCGGGTAGAGGACTATGAATAGAGAATGTTAGGACCGCCAGGCTGACAAAATATCTCACGTAGTATTTTGGACGATTCGCCGCGAAATTTAATTAGATGTGATTTAATCGGGGATGGGGGGTACCCACCCTAGAGTTAGGCGAAGTTTTAACTTTTAGGGCACTTCTTTCTGCTTCTCCACAACAAGGCAGACATAACCACGGAACATTTAATAATGGGCTTTAATGTTCTGTGGACATAACCCTACCGCACTGTGAACCACTGTGTACTTTTTGGATCGAATCAGTACACAATGTTGCGCTCTCATCCTCTGTACGCGACGGGCGTTGCCCGTAAAGAGTACGCTCGTCGAGCGCCCACCTTCCAGGTGCTGACTCTGCACAATGCGTACGTGTATGATATGCCTTGTGGAAATTTTAAACAATTGTAAATCTCGACAAATCGACGATAAAAACAATCTAAATAATCGAGGGTAATATGTGCAGTGGACAAGTATGATTCGGATTCGGTTTTGTTTGTATACGTAAACTGCATATTATATTTAGTGCATTATTTAATTTGATTTATGTTGGCTCTTTCAAGTTTTGGTCCAATACTGACCTGCTATTGTAATTATTTTGTTTAACCTTAACTCTGCCCATAATGTTACCACATTTATGTTAACACGCAGCATGCAATGAAGGTCAAATTAGTATCTGAATATCAACCTTAGCTAGGTTTATTAAAACTTGCATTTATTTCAGGTTAACCTACTCTTCCTCGCTCAAAAGTAAAATATAATATTAATTCCACTTTATTAGTTTTCCCTATATGATAACACCTAGGCGGGCATTTAAGCCAACTTGCAATTCACCGACTTGTTTCAAAAAAGGAGCACCAAAACTTTGTAGTAATAATGCATGAAATACGGGTATCGCTCCGTTTATTGCAGGTATATTATTTTCATTCGCAGCAAAATGTTTCCGCTCGAGTAATCGCACTCGTGAGTACTTCTAATAGATATGGTACGGAATAAATAATACACCTGGAAACCATTTAAAATAGTTTCACAAGCCACGACGTTGCTTTTTGCTATAAATATGTCTGATCTATTAGTCTACTCGTATCGACTATTTTGCTAGGTGTATCTATTGGGTATGATTTTATTGATAATCATACATTAGATTCGCCTTGAAGGTGCGAGAGTCATAAATTATAAAAAAAGAAGGCGGATTTGATGCGCGGGCTACAATTTTGTTTCAAAACCCTCGATTGGGGTATCAAAATAAAGGTCTTTAAAAGCCAAGTACGGAAAGGAATACTAATCTTGAACAAGCAATACACCATAGTCTAAAACTAAGCATCTACAGATTTTTCGTAATTGTGTTCTAAAAAGCAGGAAATGTGTTTTAAATGTCTTTATAAAAATAAAAATAAACACAAAACAAGCAGATTTCTCATTATTGAGATTAGATAATAGTATTACTATAGTACAGTCTTGATTAAATCAAATAAAAATAAAAAACTAGACCAATTAAATCTACTTATAATAGAGTGGGTTGAGATTGCATTTAACTTTAGTTTAATTTAACACTGTACAGTCAACTTTCCTCGACTTTTCATTTGAGATATAGATTTAGAACATATTCTAAAGATACATTTTACATATTTGTTTAGTCAATGTACTCTAACAGTTAAAATTTTATAACTAATCCAGTTTCAAAGATACGAGATATATATACGAGTGGCCATCTTCAAGCTTCAGTTGAAATAGATTTTACACAAAAAGATTATGCAGTCTCCGGGAAAACTTTACTCTAATTATTATTGGACCACAAATATATTTAAAGACTCTTAAATTTTCTTCCAAAACATTTGTATTTTCGGCATTTTTTTAATTAAAAATGGATGTAATTATTTTTGAGAGACTATAACTTGCTCTATAGTTGATAGTATGGCCCGTCACTATTAAGTTAAAATTAAGTAAACGATAATATTATGAATGAAGCATTTAAAATAAACAAATATAATAAGCTTAGCTAAGTGCTAAGCACCGCCACATATACACTGACGAGCATGAAAAAGTTCCAGTGACATATCACCAAATTACTCCTAAACGGGAAAGGCTAGCTTAATGACGTCGTTTGCAATATTGAAGTACATTTAACAGCGCATCAGAATATTATTAATTAAAAACGTAAATATTGAGTTCAAATTCTAAATTAAATGTTTTAAAAAATTGGGGCCATTTGGTCGGCATTTTTGGGTGGATCTTTGTCATTGCTCGTCAGTGTACTAGTGCATTGTTAATTACTCTACTGCTCAGGTATGGACGTTACTAACTCTTGTGGTCGGTAAGTCTCGGGGCCTGCCAGTTAGTAATGTTGATCTCAATGGTCTCAATTTTATATACGGTATTCATGTAGTTCTATGTATAGTGTATTTAGTAGTTTAGTGAAAACACTTATTATTTACTCGTATTTCTGCACCAACGCCTACCTGACACTGCTATAAAAATTATCTTCAAGCTTCAGGAACACAGTTTTCGTCGAGTTGAGGGGGCGTGGTTGAGCTTTAAGAGTTAGGAGGACCTCTTCTGGAGCCTTTTGTTTAGGTGTTTTTTGAGGTGAGTTCATATAAAATTGCTTGAATGACAAGTAGGTTTGGGTGGATATCCACCTTTCTTTCATATAATGCTTTACTGTGGGGAGTCCAAAGTCGTTTTGGAAAAAGAGACCCGTTTCCCTGATAATATAGAACGCAGATGTTTATGTCTGCTATAGTGAGACCAGACTGAGATCCTTGTACGTTAAGTATATACTATTATTTGTCTGTCGTATTTGCACTGCAATAAAACACCTCATAAAGGCCGAGTTGTTTTTCAGACCCAAAGCCCTGATTTATCTATTGATTGACAATTATCTTGCCTCCAGTCACATTATTAGGCTGTCACATATCTGAGTAGATCGTCGAAAATAGTCATATAACAGAAGTAGGCCTATACTATCAGCTGAAGCTTATCATATCAAATCGATTGGTCACGTACGAAGTCATTTAAAATTTAGGGCTCATTAACTTTTATCATTTGTATTGATTTCTTTTGAAACTGAATTCGTGGCCCTATACGAAGCTCCAAAGATAACTTACACGTATTCAGACTAATGACACGGCCATTGGGCAGACCACCTGCACGATGGTCCGACTTGGAACTGACGTCACCTCACTAGTCACAGGGATGTCACTGGATATGCTTGGCACAGGTTTGGGAGGATCAGTACTATAGTAAAGAGGCCTATGCCAGCGGTAGTGCGGTGTGGGCTGAGCATGATGGTGATGATGATGACGACTCAGACTAATGCTCAGAACCCTTTAATTAAATACAACCAACAATTTTCAGTAACAACACTGCTAACAAGTAGACACGTAACATAATTTTACTAAGCAAACGTTTATTCTTCTTTAAACCTCTCACCGTTCATTCTTCCTCGGGAATTTCCGACCACATTTGGGATTTTAATGAAAATATCTACTCCCGGGAATGAAGAAAGGTTTTTTTATCAGCCCTTTCATTTCCTGGCAAGCATGTTGATTAAGGTAGAATAAAATATTGAACGAGTTTCCTGACGGGATTTTAGGAAAATTCTGTTATCTACTCTACTTTAAATAACCAACACTGGCTTATTTTATCCCGCTTATTTTGTGGTATTTTTGCTTTTTTATGAAGCCTTTTTTACGAATGAATAGCCTGTACAACTGAAATATTCGCAATTCGTTGTTACCACATAATACTACGTACGTATAATGTAGGGGTAGATCACATAAAGATCATATTTTATCAAAGACAGTGATTTGACAATCTGTCTCGCCTCTTTATGTATATAGCGTCTCATATTGCTTTTCAGTGACACGATATTAGTACATATTTGGGCGGAAAATGTTTGAAAACAGGCAGATTTCGTGTTCCACGTGCCCCGTATATTAATAAGCTCTGCCTGCCTGGCATTCGATCAACTGACTACACAATTATTGTATATAAAATGTATGAAAAGAATCGGTAGATATCTACCGATAATTTTACTCCTTTGTTCAGGAATATTTAGATAAAAAGGGCTTTTCATATTTATGTGTACTGTATCACTTACATAAGCCCGGCAGATGGAAATCAATATTCTCGGAATAACTTAGATAACTCCATAACTTTGACTATGCGTAATTTTGGGCTTACTTCCCAATTGTGATGAAACATATGCCAGTTGATTACCTTTAACAAACCCTTTAGATATTACTACATATTTCTGTTATTATTGCAATATACCTATACACCTAGAAATAGTGTTGATAGGATGTTGTGATTTATTTAATATATTCGCTACGAGCGTCTGATTACCAAATCCTAATTTTCCTAGACTACTTTCTTATATAATAAGAATAAAAACCCTCAATTTGCGACCAATTTGTATTTTTTTTGGGACATATCTATTTTTTTAGGAAAAAAATCTTATAATTTGATACCCAATATCTGAGATGAATTTTGTAGTTAACCGAGCGAGCGAAGCGTCCGCTTTCGAGATTGGGCAAAAATGCATTTGTCAAAAAAAAATGTGATCAGCGATAATTATATATTTTTTTGTCGATCCACTTTTAAGATTCTTTTTTAAATGGCGGACTTACAAAGTTACTGGTGCGGCTACTTTAATACTCCATGTAACAAACTTATTCGTTATAGTGGATTTCAGTTTTTTTTATTTTTTTTCGGAAAATTTATACCTAATCCGGCTACGCAGTTCTCTCCGCCTTCACGAGAAAAACCCGTAGGCACCAGATATGACTTCCTAGGATCAAGGAAACGCGAGTAATCGCCAACACTTATACCCCTATTTTGCTCAAAAGTCTGCATAGTAATTGTAAAATTCAAGCACCTGAAATTTCAATTTTAAAATGGACTTTCTTCGTTAAATTATTGCGCAAATTAAACTTGCATCGCATTATAATAAAGCGTTTGTCCGTCAGTCATGACAATATGTTCAAGTATGTTTGTATGTTGAAGGACTCGCGAGGTCTACTGTTCTCACAGAACCACTATTAGTTAGTAAAACAAATTAAGTGACATATCTTTTATTTTAGGATCCAACATGATTTAACAGGGAATCAATAAATGACTTCTTTTTTTTTATTCTCGACTGCTGTGCACTAAAAACAAAAAACATGTAGATATGACCTAACGTAACTGTTGAGATTCGATAAAACAATTATACAAGTAGTATGTAATTAAATCAATTAAACGTAAATTTGATACACTCGATGAATTAAGACATGGCTTTAATTTGTACGTTGAAAGTATCAGTACATATAGATATGAGGATACATAGGGAACTATGTAAAAGACAAAATAGATAATGCAGAATTTCCATCATCATTTATGGAACCTTAAAATAGTGAGCGTGATGCATTACTCAAACAGGAATATACCCACAGAATATTTAATATATACCGTTCTCAGTCACGATTCTTTGTATATTTTCCTTCCGAAACTTCAATATCTTTCAGTCCTTTATTTTCACAGGCGAAAGCACTTTATAAACATCACTTTCATCTAGGACTTTGACAAAAAAATCGCCTTGGTATTTCGCTATGTAAAAGCATAGACATCATTGATAACGCAGAATTTCCATCATCATTTATGGAACCTTAAAATAGTGAGCGTGATGCATTACTCAAACAGGAATATACCCACAGAATATTTAATATATACTGTCCTCAGTCACGATTCTTTGTATACTTTCCTTCCGAAACTTCAATATCTTTCAGTCCTTTGTTTTCATAGGCACGCACGTTATAAACATCACTTTCATCCAGGACTTTGACAAAGAAATCGCGTTGGTATTTCGCTCTTGTGTAAATATAACTTCTTTAAAATAAATCTGTTATAGTAAAATTTATACAAAAGGATAATAGTGCGTGTATCGTGTTTTTTATACGATGGTGTAATTGTATATTGTAACTATACCCATTTTAGATACGCGCTTTCAGAAGTTTGGCATTGTATTACAGCATCAACTAAATATACTAGCTAATCTGATTTAGATTAAATTCTGATCTCTTGATCCTCTTCCATTAAAAAACGGGAGAAAACTTTGAAGCTATCGTTAGATGGTCCAAACTCAGAGTTAACGCTGGATATTGTCAAATGCCCATCTCTAAAAGCGCTATTCCTCTTAAAGAATACACTTCCCAAATCTCGACAAATATATAATATGAATACATTATTTTCCTTCAATGAGTTTGTTTGTATAGTAACAGTGAGCAACTATTATATTTAGAGACCAAATCGACGGTTTGAGCAGAAACTTGAGTGTTAGAAACTGATAAAGTATATAATTCACTACATGCTGATTGCACGTTCATGTATCTTGTACAGTAATTTACCTTTACTGATGTTCTAAATGATTTTCATATCTATATCCTTGAACAAATCGTGTAGGAGCATAATAGTCTAATTAACTTCCGGATTCAAATGCTCTCTGAGTTTGAAACGGATTAGCGCCAATAAAGGCTAATGAACTCATTAATTTTCTCTCTTTACTCGATATCAAAGCTCTCGCAGTTATACAGGAATTGTTGTTAACAGAATTCCCATATTAATGGTTTATGATTGCAAATATACTGTCCGTATTATGTTCCCAATTAACGATCGTTATTATCTCTCTTCGTCTTTTCATATATTATCATATTTTATTTCCTGAGGAAGCATAGGATTAACCTTATTAATGAATCGACCAAGACGACACAATCGCACGAAAAAGAAGTCGATTTTATTTTGCCGTATCAAAGAATAAATCGGGGCCTCCAGTCACGTATTTTATTTCATGGACTCCGACAAACGCCCTCAGAAGGTGGGAATGAAACCCTTCTTGTAGGGATGTTTGTTTAAGATTCAGAACAAGTGAAACGGGGGCCTTCTTTTTCTTCTTTTAATTTGGCGTGCTAACCTCTTTTGAGCTTAATTTTGCCAGTGTCAAATGTATTTTATCTACACACGTATCATAAACCTTCTTTACTGCGTCCAAAAAGCGCACGTTACGACCAGCATTTATGATACGCTACTTGGTAAAAACTCATTCCTTATCTGAATATTGATACAATATGACCATAATGTATCAATATTTCGACATATTGATATTAAAATTTTGAACGCCGAAGTTTGTCTGTGAAGTTGGTACTACTGAAAAGTTAACAAGTGCAGAGCAATGATCAATGCCACAATGCCGGTTGAAAATGCGGTTCCTGAACACATCAAAGAGAGCTTAAGATATGGATGTAGATAAACTAGTAACATGTAACTGTTCATAATTAGGCATTAAAACTCTCGAGTGATGTTATTATGATTGTATCAGTCACATAAACACTACCATTAAAAATCGAGAATCTGGAAATGAATGTCTTGAAAAAAAAATTGTTGCTCCTCAGCCCTACCCGAGAGGACATGAGGGGGGGAGGGGGCTGAAATCTCCTCCTATAATAAAAACTTTATAACCTGTCTTTTCCCATACAGGGTGGCAGAGGCACAATTATGCCTTCGTTTAGCCAGTTATTCAATATCTCATTGGATCATCGCCGCAGCTCTCAAGATTATTCAATGTTTCGTCCAAACATCTCGCTTCTATTTTTATACTAAGTACATTACTCTCATATTCTTCACATTGCAATTCTATTTTAACGAATGTAAAGTGCGATGCTCTTTGCAAAGACCGTATGACATCACCGACGCGCCGAGGCAAAAATAACCTGTGCTAAAATAGACAAAAGAGGAAGTAACAGTATTGATAGGCTGCTAAAAATTAACTGAGGGTAGAAAGACCAACTATAAAAGTTAAACTTATTTAATAGTAGTTTATGTGACTGCTGCATAATGGAGGGCATTAAAACTCGGGAATCACTCGAGAGTTTTAATGCCTAATTATGTACAGTTACATACACTAGTTTATCTACACACATATCATAAGCTCTCTTTGATGTGTTCAGGAACCGCATGTTTGACCGGCATTGTGGTTCTGCATTTGTTTAGCTTGTTCTTTAGTACCAACTTCACACAGACGGGCGTCGGCGTTCGAAATTTGAATGTCAGTACCAACTTCACAGACAAACTAGGGACGGCACGCGGGTGGGCGTCGGCGTTCGAAATTTGAATGTCATTATATGTAGAAAAACTACACATTATGACCATAATGTGTAGTTTTCCAAATACGAAACGAGTTTTTACCAAGTAGTTTAACATAACGCTGATCGTAACGTGCGGTTTTTGAACGCAGTAAAGAGGGTTTATGATACGTGTGTAGATAAAAACTTATAAGTGCGAAATATTAAACAAATAATACAAGAAACAATAATTATTCAATAAAGGGCAAAATTTACAGTTCAACAAATAACAAGATTATCTACGGATCTTGGCACTAAAAAATAGAATAGATCTCAATTCTTTTCTTAGTGATGTCGAACGTAGCTCCCATTTTTACAGTCATGCCTATTTTGAGTAGTATCAAACAAAAAAAATACTGCTTTACTCGTCTTAAGTACGAGTATATAAGTAAAGAGTTATAACAATGGTAGTCGTATTACGAATCTTACTTCAGGTTCTAAGCAAGCTTTCAGAGTATTGAGGTCAGGAAAAAGATCATTATTCTTTCTGGCTTTCAGTTCCATACGTTGCAGGCTACCTGATCGTTTCTCTAAACTTTCTTTTCCATATCAAGAACTTCTCACTTGCAAATTGCATTTAAATATCAATTCATAAAGTACTGTGGCTTTAATGAAATAATTGGATTATTATAAATAATATAACGAAATTTAAACATAATTATACAAGTGGCCCTGTGGGTAGTAAACCTCGCTAACAGGGGGGACTCTGAACCAATTTATAGGTTAGTATTTTAGATTCAATCAAAATAAAGTAGTAAACTTTGTAAACTACATTTTACGGTTTAATATACAACCTATAGACTTTTCACGAAACTAGATAGTCTTTTTCACTCATTCTCATGGTCTGTATAGATCCTCTTTACTAATCCGTCTCCTTCTTCGAGAAGTCCAAAATTGGTATGTTTTGAAAATATTTCTTGGATTTTTAGAAAACAGGCGGCCAAATGGTGTAGTATATTTTTAGCTGGTGAACTTATGGTTAGAACTCATGAAGCCCTTTAATTTAATACCCCATTCGACAGGTTTCAAAAAAAATAAAAACTCATACAAAAAATTAATGACGTCATAACTCCCCCCCAAGGGGAAAATCGAGAAAAGCAAGGAACACGTGTGCCAAGTTTTTGTGAGGATCGCTTATAAACTGAGACCCCTAGACCGGAACTGTCAGACATAGAGACAGACGAAAGCAAAATCGGCCTCCTATCTTGGTGAAATGGAGCCCTTCGCACGCTTCGCTCGCTCGGTCAATTTAAAAAGTATGATAGGTAACAAAAATATCAGTATACCTTTTTTCTTATTTCCGTCTCAGTGCACGGAGGGAGGCAGAATTTTGAAAATCTCTTACTGAGCTGATCGCGTGCATTGTTGAACTTCCTATCTGCCAAATTAACAAATTAATTGGCCGAGTATTAAATTTAAGATTTTCACACTAACTCTTTTCTCTCTTAAAGGGGCGAATTTTGATAAAAACTTTACTGAATTGACGTTTCACATCTATCAATTACCTACCTGGCAAGTCAAAACTGTTAGGGCCTTACCACTAAAAAATAAACTACCGTTCAAAACTTGTTTAAAAACAAAAAATTAAAGGATTTGACGTTTGTTTTGAGGTTAAACACTGTTAAATATTGTTTGTGGTAACACGGTTAAAGTTCATCCCCTTAGCGAATGGAAATTTGAAAAATCACTTGCTTGGTTCAGGTCTCATATATATGGCCTGCCTGTTTCAAATAATAAAAGCCTATTTTGATTTTCCTTTTGATTCCTCAGCCTATTAATGAAAATATTAATAAAGATAATTATGAAGCCTTAAAAGCACAGTGAAACAAAAGGCGTCCAAATTATAATAATTGCTCAAGTTTTACCTTTTCTGCAAATCATCAGATATTTTCATCACAATTGGGCGGAAAAATTGTGAAGGTTCTTTTGTTCGTAATTAACTTCATTGAAATGGCAATTTTCGAAAAAAAAATTCTACGTGTTATTATGAAATGATTTAAAACAGGTTTTTGTTAGCAAATGTTCAACATCACACCAGTGAAGCAGCCCCGTATTCTTATATCCGTTGAAAAATCGCATGTTTTGCTTATTCGTCGCATCGCGGGGTGTTTATTTTAATTTTCTTCGCGAAATCTGTATGAAAAATATCTCGGGATTTATATTGAGAATATAGTTTTTGTTATTATAATAATGTTCTGACATGGTATTTATTTAGTTCCTTTTACCAGTAAAATGAGTTCATAGATTCGTTCACAAAAAACCGTGTTATTTTTATGATGCTGGACTATCTTTTTATGATGCTGGATTCTGAAATTCATAGCTATGGCAAAACTTAAAATATTTCTAGGAATAGGAAGGGCAAGCATCTGTAAATTTTCAGAGCTCTCTATTATTTTTTCATACGCAAACAAATGCAGTTAACGAGTGCCCTCCTCTGCTCTGGCGACCTCTGTGGTGTAGCAGTCGAGGCTGCGAGAGGTTCCGGGTTCGAATCCCGGCTGGGGAGGAACAAGAAATACCCTTTAGATCTGGGTTTAAATGTGTATGATGTTGCTGTTACTGGATACCACGATACAGCGTATCCTAGTATTGCGGCAGAAGCAACGTATGTGCCTATATATAAATGGTTAGGTATATGTTCATGTTGTCTTCTATTTGCGATATAAAATTCACATAAATAAGTCACATCTATAAATATCTAAACTACAAGCAGATAACTTATCTAGTAAGTAGATGGTCTATCAGAAAGTTGTATCTATTTTGGGATCTCTACTCGACTCGGTTATGTTAGTTCTCGACAAAGTTATCACTCGTATTCCTTAATAAATGTTCGGGAAAAATCTACGTACATGCGGAGCCTCGTATAATGAAATGATTCTCCATACTAGTTAAATTTTGCCATACATTATAATAACAACATACGTACAACAGCAAGGTAGACTTAGCTAAGCTAGGCACAAAGTTTACGCAACTAGTACGAGAGTCGAGAAGAGAGCGAGTAATAGCTGCATAGCGTTGGAAGAGGTAAGTTTTACAAGTTTATACCTAGTTGAAAGTAGATTCATTAGAGGAACTTAGCAGTGTAGAAACTTCTGTCACCCTCACGACTATATTTCTGCAAGGGCGCACACGTGCCTTTGTAATCTTTGATATTGTTGTAGTAAAAATCTCACAATGTGGTCGCTGCTTTAAGGTTCTGGCTAAACGTGGGCACAATTGTGCCCTTGCCTTCCCGTATGGGAAAAGGCGTGACGTTATTTCCATACTATCTACTGCAAGCTTTATTTTCTAAAACATGCTTGGAAGTGTGAGCATTATTGTGACAACATTATTTCAGATAAATCGAACTTTCTCTTCTCTACTGCACTGAAAATACTTAATTGTAGTGTTTTGATTTCTGTTAAAGTTATTGTGTATGAACACTCTTATTTGTTGTGTTTTTTAAAATGGAACGATCTCTTTCCTCGGCACTGTGGTAACCAAGAAGATAACTTTAAATATTTTATTTAAATAACGAACAGGCTTCCAAAAACAAGGCTGTACAATGATGAAAAAAAACATATGAACATATTGACGCGGGAATACGAAATACGACATAAATTTTGCGTTTGCAAAAATTGTTGATTTTGTTTCGCAAAATAAATTCAAATTTAAGTGAAGTAAGCGTCTGTGACAAAATTAATTTGACATCGCCAGAAATTCAAGAAGCGGCAAGAGCGGTTATAGAAATCTCGTTGCGCCGAAATCGAAAGAAAGATATTTGAAAACCTTGTTTGTTCAGTGGAAGATAGAATGAAAATCTAAATCCTTATCCGAATACGTTTTTATTGCATATTTCGGCGATCTAGCAAGGAAAGGTAAGTCGGCTATACTTTTTTATATTACTTTGTTTGAATTTCCTCGCATTATTTGAGAAAAGCACTATACAAGCCTTGGCCACAACCAGTCATTGCAGGACTCACGCATGTCAATATAAAACGTTGATCCTGCAATGACATGTTTGCTGGCCACTGCAGTAATGAACAATAGCGCGATTTTTTTGAAAATTTCATATTTACGAATCAATTATACATATGCCTGTTAATTTTACTCTGCCATTGTAATAAGGATTTGCCATGCCAAAAATACGTACTACTTTGTATTTAATTTTATCAAATTGAAGACTTATTTAAGAGAATCGTGTGGTCGCGAGCTTCCATACAATAAGCGGTAACCTTTTTCACCTCTTAAACCTTGTCCGATTGTCACAATTTTTTCACATGTTTGAGATAATATGAAAAACTATGCTCGTGCGTTTTGTTTTTTTTGAAATATTTTGTATTTTAGTAAATATAAGTACCTAAACATTCACTTTTTTGACCAAAAAAACCCTCCAGCATTTTATTTATTTTTAAACAATCAAGCCAGATTAAAAAAAAAAAAAACTACAAGCATCGTTTATGATGTGTGGAAACGAATGATTCTAAATTCGTCTTATTCCATAAAGGTTTAGGGGTAGAAAAACGTTACCGCCCAAAAGCATAATTCAGCCGAAAATTTAGGCAATTGCGCTCTTATAGCTCTGAGATAGCTTGTATTTTGGTAAATACCTACTCTCGCCGAGTTCTGTCGCCATTCGCTCGTCTTATCAAACTAAAAAAATATTCAAATATTTCGGGTAATAGATGCTTGATTACTAATTATTTTTTAAATAATTTTTAAAATAACACCCCTCGTGAGGTCACTTGTTTACAGTTTTTGAACGGTTTTACTTGAAGCTGGTTATTTCTGATTATAAAACTATTTATATTTGTGTACGTTCCTAATGACGGCTGATTTATCGACGGATAGGTAAACTGTCGAGAATTGTCATTTTACAAGACAGCAATCTTGACGGCGAAGGAAATGTGATCAAACTACGCAGTAGAGGACAAATGGGGGACATTGTGCTTTTTACAGACATATCAGTAATCCTGTAATACTTTTGATGGGTGCAACGGAATTAAGTTAGAATCACAAATATCTCGAAATATTTCTCAATTTGGTGCCCTAGTTTTTTTTTACTTTGTTACTTTGTAAAAAGTCCTTTTGATTTTTCAATTGTTTGCCACGCCTGTTGAATCATATAAAATATTAATAACCTATTGTAAGCGTTTAAGGTTTAACGTATTTTTTGTGTAAACAGTATTATCAAAAAACGCTGCTTGAAAAGGTCACCGAAGAAACTTATTGGACTCGAAATACGAAAGGTCAAGCCGAAAATACCTATATATTTATAAAATAACTTTTTAACTGCTAAAATACGAGTTATATTTACATTTATTTGTTCAGTAAAAGCTTAGATAGGTACAACTGGTAATAGAAGTATTATGTACTCGTAACTACACCACTGTGGGCTATTTTCGAGGCATATCATTAATGAAAATCTGAATAAAAAGTCACTTTGGGGTCGGTAGGTACGTGCAACACAGAAAATACAGAACCTGCGTTAATTTATTTTTGCTTTTATTTTCACGTATATCATGGCGATACCACGAAATCTAGATACTAAGATGTATTGCCAAAAATTGCTAACTACAACTGACTGTTGAAAGTTTGGTGCATGACATGAAATCTCGTAATCTTTTGTATACCTTTCCCTGAACTTCTTTGGTAATATATTATTTTCCAATTTGGCTTCCGCCCTTAAATTTTGCGAAGTACATTCAATCTCCATTTGACTCTCATTAGAACTCATTATAATTTATTCAATAAAATACTTTTTAGATTTTTAGTTTGTTTTCCCGCTAATGGTAGGTAATGACACGGCCTTGTGAGGGTGTACATCAATTTTGATGACTCCATATTCAATTAATGATCGAAATTGAAATTAAACGACACTTATACTTATACTTATGTTCAAAATTCAAATAAGTCTGCACTTTCATACCTACATTTCTGATGCGTTTCTTTTTTTTAAATAAAGATTAGAGTCATTGGCTGTACATTTGATATTTTGCATATCGTTTTTCCGAACGCCATATGAAAATTTCCACGCATGGTTGAGATCGTTACTTTGAAATCGTATTTTTTGTTGAATACAAATATTCATTTTTTATCCTTTGATGTACTTAGGTCTGAAAATATTATTTAATATAATAAATATCGTAGTTTTTGTTGAACATATACAGTCGTGGTCAACTAATTAGGGTCAATCTCTAGTTAAGCCAAGTTGTGAATTAATTGTTGTATTTTTCTCTGACGAGACCAAGGTTAATTTGATTTCTTCAGATGGAAGGCAATATATAAGGCGTCCTGTAAAAGCGGAAATGAATCCAAGATTCGAAAAAAAAAGCAGGTAAAACATGGCGGCGGAAACATTAAAATGTGGGGTGTCTTTTTTGGACGTGGAGTGGGACCTGTGAGGAAAGTTCAGGGTAACTTAGACCAACATCAATACAAGGCAATATTGGAGGAAACTATGATTCCCTATGCTGAGGAGCATCTTCCTATTATATGGATGTTTCAGCAGGACAACGACCCGAAACATACCGCCCGTTCAGTCAAGTCGTTTCTTAACAGTCAGTCAATATCGGTGCTAGATTGGCCAGCAAATAGCCCGGACCTCAACCCAATTGAGCACCTTTGGCACGAAATCAAGAGAAAAGTTGCCACTTATCTTACCACAACTTTAGATGAACTTAATGAAGCTTTTTGTGAGGCATGGGCAAACATTCCTGTTGTCAGAAACTGATAATGTCTATGCCACATCGGTGTCAAGCTGTAATTACTAACAATGGTTTTGCTACTGGGTAATAAAATGGAGCTGCTAAAAATATTATAATACTACAGATTATTAGTTTTGTTTAACTCTATTTTTCACTATACTTTACATTATAATTTACTGTCCTTAATTAAATGTCCAGCTACACAATTGTACATTAAAATTTAATTCATGATTAACCTTTGATATTAAATACTTTTTTCTATTTAATTAATCTTTTATTCACAGCCATTTATAGCATAATAATTGGACCAAATTATGCAAACAATAGGTGCTGAGAAATCAATAGGGTTTTATAATTATATGTACATACATAACCGGTTATAGATAGTGATCTTGAATGTCCCTAATTAGTTGACCACGACTGTATTTGCATTCTATCTTTTTATGTTTTTAGGTCTCAAAATATTATTAAATATAATAAATATCCATAATTCAGCTTTCCTATTATCAAAAATAATGAAAAAACCTTTCTTGTCATCTATTCACGATGTTACTGGAAGCAATGAAACGGAACATAAAGTCAATTAGGCGGAAATAATATATTGGTTTTCTCGTAGAAGAACTATACAGGTATAGTCAAGAAGCTCAAGGAATAATTCACGATACGTCATCACGTCTGTGTTAGAAAGAGAAGGTGTGATTCACAGGTACGTGCTATCACAGGCGAGACGACCTATCATGAATTCGTCCTTGAGCGTTATAGACATTTTTTTTCAGTCATTCTATTATGAATTTGATATTTCGTCAGATAAGAAATCTGTGCGGACGAAATCCGGTAGGAGTTTATGAAATGTCACGGCATACGACATTTTGTAAAACAGCTTTGACAGTTTGCAATCAGTTGTAATTTGTTTACAGATTTACGTTTTCTCAACTTATGAAGTAAGGCATTTATTTAAAGTGCTACGAAAAAAAAATGGGTTTTTTTCGAATCCATATACTCCACCATGAAGTCATCTTCATGGCTTCATGGTGGAGTGAAAGATTAGATTTGATTTTTGAGTTAATGTTTATTGAGTATTTGATTAAAATTTTCACTAAAGGAAAACGCGATTGGATGAAATTTTCTCGATAGAATTTAATTACGAAAACACCTCTAAATTGTTTAATTGTTTCCTGTAATTCTGAAATCCTAACTAATTTCATTGTGAAACTGCGTTCAAAATGTAGATATTATGTATTCGCAAAATGTCCTTATTTATTTTTTTTACAAAATAGCGTAGTTTATTTTTAAACAATTATTCTGTGGTTTAGCGCTATGTTTTTTCATTTTTTCCCGATTCCGTCCCTTTCACACTGTGGGTCTTTCCGCCTTGAGTAACGGGGACCTTTGCACGGACCAGGTATTGCCTTAATAGCTGTTATAGTAGTTTATGTGACTGGTACATAATGGATGGCATTAAAACTCGACAGTGGGTTTATGAAACAAGCCGAAGTCGTATAATATCACTCGAGTTATAAACATAACAAACTACTTTTTTTGTCAATGAATAAACATGTTTCTTTCTTTATTCAGTAGCTTTTTTATTCAAAACCTAGGTATATTATTGTTGAACTGAAAATACATGTTAAAACTAGTTAACCATCAAACTGTACATTACTGTAGCCAAAGGGTATTTAGACAAGAGAAAAATATATTCTCACAGGCAACATGTACATACTATAAAGTACTATTAATGAGCCCAAAGGATTCAATTAGGTTTTAATATTATCATTCAGGCACTGAATATCCGAAACGGCTGTTACTTTTTGATTGGATTAATTAGAGCCTTGCTGCCTTACATCAAAATGCTGAGATTAATCAGTTACTGTAATTAAAAATAGCAACTCTGCTAAAGAAGAAGCAGCTCTCAATTAAAGACAGCTGACAAAAATAGTGACAGCTGTCACTGATTTTGACAGACATGACAAACGATTATTATGTGAAGTTAAGCCATCCCATCTGAAAAAACAGGGTTTATTTTCACTAACAAGGTTAAACTGTGCCTCTTCCAAACTATATGAGAAACTTCACGTTATATGGAAGGCATTGACCGATTATGAAATAACTAGCTATATATATATATATATATATATATAGCTAGCTTTATTTATTTTTACACCTTTTCATACATAGAAATTGACAAACATAATGACATTGGGTTTCCGTAACGGCTGTAACTTTTTACTTCAGTTAGTTAGAGTCTAAATAATAGCATGTTCAGATGTATCAGTTTGACATTTAAAGCAGAGTTACAAAGTGCTATACTCTGGGCTCATTTTGACCAATATTCTTTACTGACTTTGCTTTACAAGGGAATCAAAACCTATAAGGTACATCCAGCTTCCCCTAGGGTACGCAGCAAGGTCGTCGTTATATACGTCGTGATCATATCACAGAATTGATTATTTCATAAAATGGCCAAACAATGCTTGAATGAGAAATTTAATTGAACGATGAAATCTTTTGCGGCAGCTTAGACGAAGACTAAATGAGGCGATATCGTCATGTACATGTACACAAAAACACCACATAGTACTAAATAAAAGTGTAAATGCACTTTTATTTAGTACTATGTGGTGTTGTTGTAAAAGACATGTTTTTATGAAAATCGACCTTTGGTCAGCATTTTATGAAGTGGTCGGCCAGATCATGAAATGATCAATTCTATGATACGGCCACGACATACATATATAGTCTGAATAGTGGACGTCTGAAAATTTCCTGAAACTTTTGAAACATGAAATACTGATATTCAGCAAGTCTGTATTGTGTGTCACTAGGTGCAATGCCTGATCGTCTCTGAGGCATACATCGATATCTGCGTTTATCATTTATGAGAGTAATGAGCCTTGTAAATAATTTTCAAGGGCACCAAACTGAGAAAACCGTTTTGAGATAATTGTGTACATTCCCATCAAAAAATATAAAAGGATTACTGAAATATCCGTAAAAACAAAAAGCCCTTTGTTTGTCCACTAAAGCGTTGTTTGTTTACTTTTTGTAGAATCCCCTTCGCCGGCTTTCCTGAAAAACTGTAAAATGTCAATAGTTTTCCCATCATTTAATTATTCAGTTGTCAGACAGAACGTAAACAAATATTGATATCATAGTTTCTTAGAAAGTGGGGAGATCTCAGATTATAATAAAATCTTAGTGAAATCCTAAGATTAGTACAAGGCAATCATGCCAAGTGTAATATATGGGTTCAAGATGCACCCAGGGAGAAGATTAGGTCATCCAAAATCTTTAGCTTCTAGCAATTCAGCAGCATTCATCGTGAGTTTTATTCAGTTTTAAATTTGATATTATTTAAGATCTGTGCTAAATATGAGTAAAAACTATAAAACAAAAGTAATAAGTCCATCATTTGGTAGTAAAAAGTTATTTTTAACGCCCTTTTCTCAATGTTTTGTTGTTAAAATGCATTCCAGCTAAATTATCCCTTCCCCCGTTATTTTTATATAGCCATATTATTGTTTGTGTCTACAGACCTCCGAGAGATGAAAAAGGCCATGGCAATTTTGAAATGTTCGAGAAAATTATGGAGGAAGAAATCATTAAACTTTGTAATAACAGAAAAAACGTTCATTATTTGTGGTGATCTTAATGTAGATTTGCTTGTAGATACAACATTGAAACAACGATTAATAACTATGTTCAAATCAATTAATTTATGTCATGTATTTCTAGAGCCGACTAGAATTACACTTACCAGCTAAACTTGCTTAGATAACGTTTTTTGTGACTGTGTATTCACAAGTAAAAATGTAATTAACTGCTTACCCTCCGATCACAGTGGTCAAACAGTTTCATTCCCAATTTCTAGTAAAAGTAGGAATTATCCATCATTTTATAGGCCTACTACATCCCATAGACTAGAGACGTATATGAAAAACTTAGATATAAATTTGCCAGTACCGGATTTTGATGAACAGAACCCTAACAAAATCTATTCTGACTTCTTCAACATTATTCAAACAGAATTCAATACAGTTTTTAAATTAAATAAAGTCAGTGTCAAATACGGTAAATTTCATTAAATGACTGGGTTACATTCAAAATAATTCAAAATTCAAAAAGAGTTTATTTCCATAAGAAACACATAGGTAACATTTGGAGAATGCCAAATCTTAAACTAACACATGTATAAGGTACAGGGAAATATAGAACTCAATTTGAATTCCGTCACCTCAATGTTTTAGATGCTGGAGGCAAAGAGGCGACTAGAAACCTCCAGCTTTATACGTTATTTTTTACAGAATTGGAGCAAACACCTTCCCAAGCTTTCTTGTCTTCTACATAATCTGATATTTTGTAGTAACCTTTTTTGCATAAGTGATTTTTAACAACATTTTTAAATTTATTTACAGACAATTCTTGTAACTCAGTCGGTATTTTGTTGTAAAAGCGAATACATTGCCCTTTAAAAGATACATTAACCTTATGGAGCCTAGTAGTAGGTATAGCTAGTTTATTCCTATTTCTAGTGTTGACATTGTGCCTGTCGCTATTCTTAGGAAATTTATCAATATTTTTGTGGACGTACATTAGGTTTTCATAAATATACTGACATGGCACTGTCATAATGTTAATTTCCTTAAATTTACAACGCAGTGACTCTCTGGGACCCACATTGTAGATTGCACAAACAGCCCTCTTTTGCAGCACAAATATTATGTTAATGTCTGCAGCGTTCCCCCACAGCAGTATGCCGTAAGACATAATTTGGAATTCGTAAAAGTAGAGCTATCTTGTATGACCTTTATGAACAAAAAACCTATAACTTTCCAATCCAAAACTTTCAAGTTTCAAAACCATTACACATTAATAGAAAAATACAAAATTCAAACAATAGAATGAAAACGGTTTTGCAAATCATAAACCATGAAATTGGCAAAGTTATACCAAGGGACAATGATTTTTGCTTAAAGATAGGTGTTAATATTGTTAAATCCAACGCTGAGGTAGCTCGAGCTTTAGAAAAATTCTTCACCAATGTACCCTTACTCACAAAAGAGCGTCTAAATTCATCTTCTTATGAAGCAGAGACTTTATTAAAAAACAGTACTAGCATCAGTAATGTAGATTTTAGATTTCATCATGTATATCTCCAGGATATTGTCAAAACGTATAGATTACTGAACTTAAAAAATACTGAAGACCTGTGGGGTATATTGAGTCATTGGTTCAATAATACTAGTTTTAGCCCCACACCTAGCTTATATATTTAATAAATGTGTTGACGATGGAGCTTTCCTAGACCTCATGAAACACAGTAAACTGATACCTCTGTTCAAGTCGGGAGACAAGGGTGATCCTTCAAATTTCAGACCAATATCTGTTCTTCCAGCACTAAGTAATTATTTTTTAAAGATTATACTCAATCAAATGCTCTCACACTTCAACCGTACAAAACGACTCCACGCCAAACAATACGGTTTCACTAGGGGTAAATAGACTACGGATGCAGGTATTACTCTTATATCTCATATTTATTCTGCATGGGAGGCCGCATAGGATGGTATTGGAGTTTTTTGCGATCTGTCGAAGGCATTTAATTGTGTTGATCGTAATACGCTTCTAATGAAATTAAATCATTACGGAGTTAGAAATAAAGCGTTGGATCTACTAAGATCATACCTAAGCAATAGAACTCAACAGGCAGAAGTCAACGGTGTTAAAGCTGATAGATCGGGAGTGAAAATTGCTTTCCACAAGGTTCCATATTAGGCCCTTTCTTATTCCTGGTATAATATTAACAATCTGCCTTTCATGGTGGAGAAATTGACTGACATAGTGTTGTTTGGTGATGACACTTCACTGGCCTTCAAAATTGAAAGACAAAAAGAATATTTTGATGATGTTAATGGTGTATTGTATTTAACCTTGAATTGGTTCACAGTTAATAATTTATTGTTAAATGCTGGTAAACCCAAATGTATTAAATCCTCACTTCCAAATGTCAGGCAAGTTGAGACCAGTTTGGTGTTAGACAGCAGCACGTTAGAATTAGTAAATGACACGAAGTTTCTTGAAATAACCATTGATAGCAAATTACAGTGGGGACCCCACATATATAAATTTGCTGGTAAATTAAGTTCTGCGACTCACGTGGCTACATCTAGGTTAGTATATTTTGGTTACTTTCATAGTGTCATTTCCTATGGTATCTTGTTGTGGGGGAAAGCAGCGGATATTCAAACTATTTTTATTTTACAGAAAAGAGCTATTCGAGCAATTTATAATTTAAAACGTACAGACTCCTAAAGAGAGCTTTTTAAAGAAACTGACATACTAACTGTAGCTAGTCAATTTATTTTCTAAAACATAATGTACGTACACAAGAACCTCACAACATTTTCCAAACTTAGCGATAGCTGTAATATTAACCTAAGAAATAATCAAAGACTAGTTGCGCCCCGGTTTAGACTCGCGAAGGTTAGCAATTCTTTCAAGGGTCAATGCATTCTCTACTATAACAAGATACTTCTGGAGATCTTGAAATTGCTATTTGAGCAATTTAAAAACCATGTTAAAGCGACTTTGTCGATATTACAATGTTCAAGATTACGTAGATGGGATTGTATGGAGTTAATCTGGCGCAACACAGACCTTGCTGTTAATAATTTTGCAATTATTTATTCCTAATTTATAACTTAATGATTATAATATAATGGTATTATTAAATTTGTAATAGTTAAGCACAAGCGATTTTTAAAAGAGATCTTAAAATCAATCTGAGGGAGTTTCTACGCCCTTCTCTCCCACAGTGGTCCAATGTAGAGAAGTGGCAAAAAATGACGATTGCTAAGTATATGTAAATATCTATAGTAATAAAGACATTTGGAATTTAGGAATTTTTGGTTAAGTTGGCTCAATAATGACATTGATTTTTTCGTAGAGAAACTACAAGCCTCAAGTAACTGTTTAACATGTTCAATCAATGATGTCACGATGTGTGTTTTTTTAAATTATTTAGACTTATTTTACTCAAAATATTCAAATTA
This sequence comes from Argyresthia goedartella, assembly GCA_949825045.1. Lineage (NCBI taxonomy): Eukaryota > Metazoa > Arthropoda > Insecta > Lepidoptera > Argyresthiidae > Argyresthia > Argyresthia goedartella. Next base: position 18,205,663 of record OX463823.1, read on the forward strand.
ATTTCTTCAAATAGAAATATAATTTCATTAAATAAAATAAAATTTGTTATTTATACCTATACCTTTTAGACCTATAATCCCTTAACATAATCCTCAAGGAACCCCGTAATAACAGAAGAAATAACCAGTGCCAGAGGCGTATAATATTGCCACGTAATAAATTTGCAGAAATACAATAGGAAGGAAATATTGTTAGCAACGGCACAACCCAACATTGAAGACAAAACCCTTGAGGATACTTCAAGCCACAAGTCATAAACCAAATATAGAAGGTAGAAACAAAGTTTCAAGAAAATACTCCTGTTTCTAAACATTGTTCACAAGTTGACGAAATCAGTGCGCCGTACAAGCTGATTTTACAAAGGCAACAATGTGTTCCGTATGTAACTCAAAATATTATGTTTGTTCCCAGAATAATTAATGTGGCATGGTAAAAATATAATTGTTACCAAAACTGTTAGGTAGTAACTATCAGAATATCATGCATCTGTCTGCCCGTGTGGCAAAGTGTGTGACTATATGCTATGAAAGTACGAGTATGAATTTTAGTGACAAATCAAATATCATTCAGCGAAGTAACGGTGTGAGCGTCTCGGGCACGCTCCCGCCTGGCAGCGATTTGGGTCTTAGTCTTAGTCTATCGGTAGTTCTAGTTTTAGTTTACATAAGGTATTACTAGCTTTTGCCCGCGGCTCCGCCCCTGTGGTATTCGGTTTAACGTCATTATTTTCCTTTATTCTCACTAGTTCAATTAACAGTCCAATTGATTGAACTAGTGAAACTTTTCAGTATTAGTAGTTCAATCAAATAAAATCATTGAACTACTAATACTGGAAAGTTTCACTAGTTCAATCAATTGAACTGTTAATTGAACTAGTGAAACTTAACAGTATTAGTAGTTCAATGATTATATTTGATTAAAATACTAATACTGGAAAGTTTCACTAGTTCAATCAATTGTACTGTTAATTGAACTAGTGAGAATAGAGAATCATTTTGAATAAACCAGAAGAGGTAGTAAATGATTTCAGGACTGTTGGTTAGATAGTAAGCATGGAAAAGATAATGTATGGAGAGCCAGAAATCTACTATTATCTAAGTAAATAATTAAGTACTCCCTTTTCTGGCACGTTCCATATCATGACGTAAAACCAAATATCTCGCGGTCGGAACAACAAGTAACAACAACAACAACAAGTCGGGTAAAAACAAGTAAGCTACATATATTCAAAATTTCATCTAATGATTATCCTACGGGAACAGTTATTATTTTTTGGGATTAATGGTAGCTTACATGTTAAGTCACGATATAAGCTATATACATTCAAAATTTCATCCAAATCCGTCAACCCGTTTCGGCGTAAAACGGTAACAAACATATAAACACACACACTCACAAAATTTCCCAATTATAATATAAGTAGGAATATATGTTAAGTCAGGGTATAAGCTATATACATTCTGAAATTCAACCAATGATCATCCCACGGGAACAGTAATTATTTATCGGGATAAAAGATAGCCTATGCTAAGCCAGGGCTTAAGCTAAATTTTAAAGCTTCCAAATTTAATCCAAACCAGTCCAGCTATTTCGGCGTGAAAGAGTAAGAGACATATAAAGATACACATACACACACACCAAAACTTTCGCAATTATAATGTAAGTAGGAGTAGGTTAATTCACCAAGATAAAAACTAAAAAACCGACTTCAAGTTCAAAGCCCTATTTCTTCCTCGCCGGTCGGGATGCGAATGAAGTCTAGGTACATGAAAAGTCCCCATCAAAACTATTTCTGCACGTAACCACAAACCAAAACGTCATCTTTGTAAATATTTTTTGTATTTGATGATTTTTTCAAAAAGCGCTACATCAATTTTGATAAAATTTATATGGGACCACCTCTAATGTATGACCTACCAATCAAAGCAAGAATCATCCAAATCGTTCCATAATCGACGGAGTAATAGCGTAAGAAACACACACAAAAACAGACGAATTGAGACCCACCTCGTTTTTGAAGTCAGTTGATAAAAAAAAAAAACTAAGTACTTAGGTATTACACAGAACATAAGACTGGATTATCAACCAAATTGTTAATATTTAATAAACTCGTGACCTTCCCTGTGTTTTCTGAAGATTTTCTTAAGTATATTGTTTGTTTGTTTAAAAATCAATAAAATTATTAATTATCTTGGACTAGAAAATTCCTATCGGTGACCGCTTAATTAATAATACCCTTTCACAAAACCCAAATAAAAAGTTTTATAATGTCTCTTTTACGTGACGTATACGAATTTGTAGCCGGAAATTCAAATCTTTGCAACTCATCACGAAATAACTCTGCTACACAGATAAGGAGCTTACCTATTTAGGTACAGGAAATTAAATGTATTCCTGAAATGCCCAGTAGGATCATTTCAAGCAGATCTTTTTATAAATGAAGCCCATTGAGGGGCATAGGCTTTTACCCGGATACGAGTAAGTTTAAGCCATACTCCACCAAGCTGGCTCTGTGCGGGTTGATAGAGGAGTGTCGGGCTAGGGCCAACCCGACTGTCAGAAGTCATCTAGCTGTCCTATTAGAGCCTCTGACACAGCTTTGAGACTACTACCACCGAGTAGCGATAGTAGCCGGGAACGTGTCATCCGTAACACGGAAGCACCCGAAACAAATGCCACATAGAAACGGTCATCCCCATTCAGTCTCGTCAAAATGTTGCTGTGGACAATCGTTTCCGAAGTGCGAATACCGCTGGGCCACGGATGCTTTTCTCAGATTATTTCGCACCTATTTATTCCTTATGTTATCGACTGGATTAGTGTATTTAAATAGTAACAACAGGTGCGTATTTGTTGGTAGTATTATTTTGATATCGAGTCTTTTGTCATTATCATCATCATCCCCCACCAGTGGGCCTAGGCCTCTTCACTTTCGCCGATCCTCACAGTCCTCTGCTGATCGCATTTGATGACCCGAATGACCGAGTCGGCAGTGACTCAGCCTACAAAGTCAAGGGTCTCGGGTTCGAATCCCGGTGGGGGCAAATATTTGTTTGATGAGAACCGATGTTTGTACCCTAGTCATGGTTGTTTATCTATTTAAGTATAATATTTATCTATATAAGTATATGCATCATTGGCATGTACCCAAGATACAGGGAATCCTGGTTTGGGGCTAGATCAATGTGTGTAAATAGTGTCCAAGGTATTATTATTATTATCCAGTGACATCCAATCGAAGTCGACTTGATGATATCGTCAGGCAGGTGGTCTGTCCACTAGCCGTGTAGCTGTACTTGGCCACCAATTTGAGCTTTGGTCCTGAATCTTTTAATGCTTTTACAATATTGTTTTCAAAAGATTCTGGAGAGAAATAAATAAAATAAACAATTTCAGTTCCATTTTGTTTGTTTCAAGATTGATGAAGTTTTCTATTCCATTTAACTTTCTCTCTCACGATCACTGAATCTGTAAATCCTGAAGATCACGTTTCACATTGCGGTTCACTGCGTTTATTTCAAAAGTTTGTGGCAATCATTTCAAGAGAATTTGGTGTTACTTTTTGAATTACAGTACAGTTTTTTTAAAGTAATCCAGCTTAAAATCCTTTTACTAACTTTTCACTAAAAGCATTTTAAGCTGTTTTTTACTTATGAAATGTAAGTAATTTATTAATCTGAGAACATCTGGTGATATTATTACACAAGGTATTTTGTCATTATTATCGGCTTATTATTGGGGTTTCTTTTCAGATTTCATTTGAATCTTCGTAAATCAGACTAAAACATATTGTTATTTATCAGTCCCTTTGAATTTATTAGGTATCTTAAATCAACTAGAAAATATTCTCACTATATCGACTTAACCAAATTGAAGTCGATCTCATTAGAGGGAATCATATTACGAACCTTCATCAATCATTCATTCATAAAGCATGTTGAAATACTCCATAAATGAATGTCATATTGATCAATGGCATGGCCTAGTTACGGTTATTTTTTCAAGATTTTATTTAACATTTGATATCAAAAATCAATAAAGACATGATTTTACTCTAAAAACGGTATAAATATAAATAATTTGTTTTTAAAATAGTTCTATACAATATAAAAAGATAAAGAGCTTATAAAAGAAAAAGCAAATGGAATCCAGTTAACCACAATTTTTCTCATCCAAACTTAGTGCTCCGTCTTGCATTAACTCATCACTATAAGAAAAGACGACTTCCTTATAAAAGAGTTGTCTCCTTTGCAAAGTATCACGTTACCTAAGTCCATTAGGCAAAGGAATAACGAAGCTGTTAAGGTGATGCAGTTCGGTGACACACTTTCATGGAGCCTCATTTCATCGCAGAACAACGCTCCCTCGGAAGTTTTCTAGTCTTGCACGGAACTGTATGGAGAACTATTTTCTGTCCTCAACAAGGTTGAATCACTCTCGTGTGAATTTCAAGAGTCAAAGAGTTCCTCGGAGTTACGAAAAGAACCAAAGGAATTATATTTTGTGGAAATGTTTTCTTTTAAAGTACAATAAGAATTATTAATTGACAAAAATTCACAAAAAATAATGTTATTCATTAAAAATGAACAAGCCCAGATTATTTGACGATGACGACGACGACAATGAGCTGTAAGAAGTTTCTTGTCATGTACATAAATTACGCTCATTTTCATGAAGGAATAGCATTTACATTACAACTCGTATTACTGTGCCGTAATTTACACATCTGTAAATATTATCTCTTGAGTAATTTTCTTCTCCAGTGAAGAAATTTAGATTTGTTAATTCTGAAACATGAAAAGGTGGGTAGAAAAAGACGGGAATATACCTTAATTCTGAAACATGAAAATGTGTGTAGAGAAAGACGTGGATTTACGACGGACTTATAAGGTCAAAGAATAAACCTCTTGGGTCGGCTATTTAGGAACTCTTGGGAAGATTCCTCCATGTAAATACATGATCCACCGTTGTGGTTTATTTTGTTCGCTTGTATAATAAAAATAAATATAGCCCATTAATGGCCCCACCGAGTGGCACAGGGCTTACCCGGGTACGAGTTAGATTGAGCCATACTCCATCATGCTGGCCAAGTGCGGATTGATGGGAGGGTTTTACGACTACTACTACCATGAAGCAATACCGGCACCTAGAGCTTGACTTGAGCATCATCCGACACGGACTGTCCGAAACCCGAAAGACTAGTAAACGAACGATTTTGGATGGAAAAGTCGAATGCAGAAAGTTTAACTTCGTTTGAGTTAGAAGACAGAAGTGGCAGTGGCGCTTCGGTTATTTTGCGACATCTGCGAACCACATGGCTGTGTTTGTGGTGCAGCGGTTAACTCGCTGAGGCGCCATGGGCTGCACTGTGTTCGAAGTGCAGGGAGACTTTCTCGCCTTCATTTAATTAACGACATCGTCCGGAGAGCGCTAGTCTCTGCCAATATTCCGACGGTTTTAGAACCTCCGGGTTTGAGCCGCAGCGACGGGAAACGTCCGGACGGTCTCACGTTGATACCGTGGGAGAGAGGTCGTTGCCTATTGTGGGATGCGACTTGCTTGTGCACGTACGCATCACATCAGCTCATCTAGGGTAACCCTGGGTGCTGCTGTTGAGTCGGCAGCGCGGCAGAAGTGCATTAAATACGCATAGCTAATGGGAAGTTATCTGTTTGTTCCTTTGGCCTTCGAGACCACATGGGTATGGAGTTCGTAGGCTAGGGTCTTCGTCAAGCACATTGGGCTTCGTTTGAGGGACCGAGAATTTGACCACCGCTCCGGATCGTTCCTGTCACAGAGGATCTCGCTAGCTGTGCAGCACGGTAATGCTGTCAGTGTAATGGGCACGTTTAGTGCGGGTGTTTCTTGGGGCGGTTTATTTTTATAGATGTGTATTTTGTTTCTTAAGTTTAGTTATGACGAAGCGTTTGGCGGATTTATGTCATTGTATTTAATTTAATTGTATAATGTGTTATTATAAATAATAAATCTGTTAGAAGACAAACGTACTAAAAATACCTCTCCCTTCTAACTATTTTTACCAATTGCCAATCGTTGTCTAGGATATGAGCTCCGGAAAAGAATTCCAACATTTAACCTTACTTTTTTGTCATATATTGCTTTTTAACTTTAAAACAGTTCATGTGAGGAAAAAGTGCCCCAAAGAGTTAAGTTCCTCTTAAAAATATAGGTACTTATGCAAATTTTTCATATACCGTTGAAAAGTGCTTATAATCCTAGGCATCGATTGGAGAATAAAGTATAAAGTCATAGAAAATTGTATCGGTTTTCGTTATGGCTTTTATGCAACACAATTTCCTATACCACATCGTTTTCGAGATGTAAGCATAAAACTGTCGAAATAAAACTGGACCTTTTAACCCAGAACAGAACCCCCGGGTTGACCTCAGAAGTTCAGGACTTTTAGTACGTCTTCTAGCTAGTCCAAACAAAGGACCGAAGTTAAACTTTCTGCTTTCGACTTTTCCATCTAGACCCCCCTTTTGAGCACAAATTTACAGCTATAATGTTCTAAAGATAAATTAATTATCTCATCTCAACATTCATGTTCGCATGTTTATTGCAAATTCTCGTATGTTTTATTTGAGAATATGGTCAGGAGAAGTACTTAAATACCTACTAACATAACATAACAAGTCACCAGCTATTTTTACCATTTTTATCGACGCGATTCGGTTTTTCTGGTCGATGCGACTGGTGACATGCCGCACGGCGAAAATCGACCCGTTTTATACCCTTTAGCAAGTTAGCTACCCACATAGTATAATTGCGTCCTTTCTAAATATTCGTTTGAGGCATTGTAATTTACAAGTTCAAGGACATGAAAATTTGATAATGACATAGAAAACGGTTATTGCGTGCGTTTTTTCAGAAAATTTACGCTAATACGGCTTTAGTATAGACATTAATTAAGGGCAACGAATTGGCTCTCCAGTTCGCCACAATGGCACTTGACCGGGTTTTTTTAATGCCAACTAAGCCAGATAAAGATACGGAGTAAACAATAAATTATAGTATTTTAAAATCCAAGAGTCACAAAGGGTCGATTTTTCAAACGGTTGAAACCTGAAGCTGGATTATGTATCTCTGTCTGACAGGTATTGCGATTACGAAAGTGATTGCAATTTTGAAATGACAATGTCAAACTAGTGATTTAGTTCATTCAAATCAATAAAACATCAGTCGAAATCAGATATACAAATAAAATTTCACTTTATATGACAGCTCAAGGTCAAATAATTGTGCTCTGAAGTCTGCGAAGATCCTTTAAATTAATATTCGATCCGGATTGATATCACAGTTACAAAAATGGAGCTACAGTATGTTGAAGATACGCGACGTCTGAGTAAGTTCAAATACAACGCTAGAACGGGAGGTTGGTGGGCTTTCTAATTGAGGACAAAGAGAATGAGACCAGCAAGGAGCACATCATAAACTCTGGTCTTGACCCCCCTCAACATGAGTGTTGCAGCGTCCACCGCTGTCCCGACCAAAAAACAGCGTCGCAGCTCAACAGTGCGAGCGCCGCGCCGCTCGATGTCGCTCGTGTCGCGCTGCCTGCTGAGGCGTGTGTCATGCTGCACATTGCCGCGAGGGTTGCGCCCCGCTCGCCGTTACACGCGTTGCGCCGCAAATGCCGCGTCACCCGCCGGCACGTACATCGCTTCGCACTCCAACACGTGTGTACCCGCCACTCACCTCCATTCGTGTACCGCCAACTACCGAAATAAGTGCTAAGAAGAACTCTTTTGTTCTCCTACTAATTAGGTGCAGGACTTGGACTTGTTCTACATTACCGGCCTAACCAAAAAGTAACGAACATTTGCTGTCCAAATAGTTAATTTGTAAATATAATTAGTCGTGGTATCTATGATGAGTACAGCGCTATTGTAATTATGGTGGGAAATCATTCAAATATTAGCCGGAACGATTTGAATAAATGTGTTGGAACACTTCTAGACTTACATAGTAGGATGAAATGCAAATTTAAACTATGCACTTTTCGATACGCCTGTAATTTGACAGAAAAACAAAACAAATGTGTGCATAGAATGAATAGTCCTTTATTTAATTTAACGTGTCATTAAAGCGATGGTATTTTATATTTCGACATGAATAATTTTATTAATTACTTTACTCTGACTCAGGATAAGTTGTACCTTTTTAATAAATATAGAAAATTAGTAGCTACATTGTTAGCTTATAATATGTGCGATGCAGCTATAGTTGGTTTAACCAAGTTTTACTTGAGATCAGCGACTAATCAGAAACCTGCTTATGTTAAGGTTAAGACTACATGCACCCCTATTGGAAATTCACCAGTTAATAATACTATGCATGCAACATTGGAATCTATTCAAATAAATTGAAATTCGTTCATAAGACAATAGAGGAAATCTCTAGCATACAAGAGCCACTAAATATGTCAAAGGGTAAGCCCCACTTAAATATTACATATCAAAACATTATTATTATTATTATTATTATATACTTTATTGCATATACACATTAGTGGACAATTACAAACATAGTTAGTATACAAAGGCGTGCTTATCTCTATATAGAGATTTCTTCCAGCAAACCCTGGGCTGACAGGGAAAAATAGTTTCATGCGAAGGGATAGACCTATTATGCACAACATAACAAAAAACTAAACATCAGAGTGACTTTAATATATTTATAAGAAATTACTTAGATATTTACACATATAAATAAATGAGAACCTACATAATAATATAATACCTATAAATACTATATATAAATATCAATAAATACCTATACAATATATAAATAAAATATAATCTACTACAGAAGAGAAAGGTAATGTTCCTTCAAACTACTTTTGAAGATGTTAAGAGATGGACTGTCCCTGACGGTGCTGGGGAGTTTGTTCCAGAGCTTGATAGCCCGGAGTCGGAACCCATGTTCATATGCGACAGTTTTATGTTGCGGTGTTGTGAGCAGCGACCGAGTGTGAGGTCTCCGAGGCCTATCTGAATAAAGAAAAGTGAACGAATCACGTAAGAAGCCAGGGTAATGAGGATTATGTAAAATCTTAAAGAGAGTGAAGAGGATGTGGGAATCCCGGCGAAGACGGATTGGAAGCCACTTCAGATCCCTGCGATACTGAGAAACATGGTCAAATTTGCGCAAACCGAAAATAAACCGAATCCCAAGATTTTGAAGTCGCTCGAGTTTGTCCAGTTGCTCTTCGTTTGCGCTGATCCAGCAGACATCTGCGTAGTCAATGAGGGGAAGTAACAGAGATTGGGCGAGTGTAATTTTGGTCTGAAGAGGTAAGAAGTGCTGAAGTCGTCTGAGAGAGTAAAACGTAGCGAAGACACGCCTACTAACCTCGCAGACATGCGCTGACCAAGAGAGCAGGTTATCAAAGATGACTCCGAGATTTTTGGCCTTGGAGCTGTAGGGAATTACGATTCCAACGTACATTATGGGTGCAGTGGACATATGCAGTAACACTTGAAGAGAGTGCCTGGACCCGATAATCATTGACTGCGACTTACAAGGATTGACGAGTAGCCCGTGTGACAGAGCCCAATCCCTGATACACTCAAGATCAGCATTCAGCAAGGCTACCTGGCAAAGAACTTGTATCAGAATTATTTCTAAAATATTGCATTGTTAACGTGTAAAACCTTTTATTATAGCTACCAAGAGGATTGTCGTATATTCATTTGATATAAAGACATCGTCATTTATTAGAATCATAGCGCGTAATCTCTTAATGCCCTTTACATTCCCACAAAGATTATAAAGCTATATCTCTACGCTTCTTATCCCCACAGTTGCCATAGGTTGTACTCGTATCTGTATCTTTACCCTCGTCCTCTATAATCTCTACCAGTCCCGACGGACATTGGCGAAAATCCTACTGGTCCACTGGTCCTTGTTTTTTTGATACAGTTGAGAACAAATGAAAGATAATCTCTGCAGTAGAATGAAGTGTGGGGAGCACGTTTTAATTTTTTGCTTGTTGAAAGTTGATGATGAATTATTGACATTGGTCATCTCGTTCAGATGTTAGATCTGTTGATGATTTTCTGACATGTCATTGATTTTCTGTAAAGATCTCTACAGATCTTTACAGAAAATCAAATACAAAAATCACCGATGCATCTACATGCATCGGTGATTATTTTACAATATTTTTTTTGATTATTTAATTTGTTTAGGTTTGACGATTTATTACAATTATCTTACCTTATTTACATCTCTATTAATTCGATCATAATACCACCCATAAGATAAATCCACTCTAGGAATGACATCGTAGAGATCAAATATTAATTATACCTTGCGGCTTAGGCTTATTGTTTGCACGCTTTGATTAAATTTCGGGTAATATATGGGTAAAGGAGATTAAATACTATTTGAACGATATTATAGTAAGGGATAAAGCACTGTTTTATGTCATGGGCGCGATATTTAATCCTGAACGTAACGAAGGATCCCAGGGCCTGCAGTCTCGACAAACATAACGATCGCCTTACCGATATCGATCTCGGTCGTTAAGTTATAACGATATTATATTAATGATTTTTGGCAGTCTCGACTGTAGAAACTATCGACTAAAATCGCAAACGTACGGAATTCAACTGTCAACTTTACGATTTCTAAGATTTTTTTTGCGAAAAAAAATCGTCACGGTTGATAACCTACAAATTTATATAGAAAGCAAAGAAAGAGGAGCAAGCTTATTTATTGTGCAAATTTAAAATATAAAAAAGCAAATATCTAAAAACAGCATTATATTAAAGTAAATTAAAAGTGAAGATTGATGTGTGATACATATCTTTCCAGTTTAACTACCTACATTGCAGCATCTCGCAACACTCGCGGCTTTCGTTATATTAAAAATGTGGTAATTCGATTTTCGAATAAGTTAATTTTTAAAATAAGTTCGGCGCGGCGGCGCCGACCTTGCTTCCGTGGGATGGATGCAAGGGGAGTATAGTTGTTCCATTTCACGAAATAAGACTAACATTACATTTGGGAATTGGGTGAAATAGGCACAATAGAGGACCGATCACCGTCCTGTGGTTCAGCGGGCATCCCACCTCATCTTCATCATCATAACAATAATAACTATGAGAAATAAAAATCATATCACACACCAGCGGGTTACTTTAATGAAATTCAGCACAACATTTCGACCCGGCTAAAGTTACTATATATAATTTGCCATTGTCGACTAGTTGGTGTAAAGTAAATTAAACTAACTAACTATGGATAGATTTTCTCGTAACCGTATTATTCGATTTAATCTCGTCTTCATTTATTTCTCCCTTTCCTGCAGAGGCTACGACGAGGATTTTAATTAAAAAACAAAAGTCATCTATCCATGTAGCTCTTATTAACTTGGAAAATCAAACTAGTTCCACTTTTAATAGGGAAACAAGAAATAGGTTTACTGAAATGCATTTACTTGTTTATCCTCCGAGGATAAATCAATGATCGGTCCATCTAAGCAATGAAATTAGTGAAAAATGTCTTGTTGCGTCTTGCATGACGTTATAAATTTTTTAAAGCCAAACTAAGTTTTTTCGGAATATCTATGTCATGGTCGTGAACAAAAGCAATTGCGTAACTTTGAAAGTTGCTCCCTGTCAAGCAAAATAAGCTTAGTATAACTAACTTAACTGTACCTCTGCCACCCCATATGGGGAAAGGCGTAACGCTACGTTAACTCTTGTATTTTAGGGTTCTGTACTTTAGAAGGAATAATGAACCCTTTAAGGATCACTTCGCTATCAGTCTGTCTGTCTGTCAGGACCTCTTTTCTCAGATCAGTGTAGGTATCAAGTGCAACTTAAAACTTCAAAATGAAAAAACTTTGCCACCAAATTTAGCACTATTTGTTTATTTTATGGTGCCCACAGCTAGGCTCCGCCCGAATGGTAATCGGTTTTACGTCATCCTTTGGAATGTGCCAGAACGGGGAGTAAATTATTTCACGACTGTTTGTGATATGCTTACCACAGAAAAGATAATGTATGGAGAGAGTCTACTTACTGTCTAAGTAAATATTAAGTACTCCCTTTTCTGGCACTTTCCAGAATAAGACGTAAAACGAATATGACGCGGTCGGAACCGCGGGTAAAAGCTTGTTTACCATAAAATAAAGAAATAATGCTAAATTCAGTGTATTCGATGGTTGGAAAGGACTATGTTAAGTCAGGGTATAATATACATTCCAAATTTCATCCAAATACGTCCAGCCGCTTCAGGGTGAAAGATTTACCAATATATAAACACACACACACACACACACACACACACACATTTTTTTTAATTATAGTATTAGTATGACTATATGTTAAGTCAGGGTGCTATAAATATTCCAAATTTCATCCAATGATCATCATATGGGAACAGTTATTATTTTTTGGAATAAAAGATAGCATTTAAGTTAAGTCAGTGCAAAAGCTATATGAATTCCAAATTTCATCCAAATCCGTTCAGCCGTTTCAGCGTGAAAGAGTAATAAACTTATGAACACACACACCTACAAACTTTCGCAATTATAATATTAGTAGAATAATGTACTGATTATACACTTCATTTTGAAATATATTTCGTTTGCGCCGGCCTGGGTTTTTTTAAAATGATTTGAGACGTCTCCTAGTTCAATAAAAACTCAATTTATTATGAGGAACCCAACGCAATGCACGAGTCTGCACTTAGCCGTATTTTACCGGATTCCTATTTGCCACGTACTTCTATGCAATTAATTGTATCTACACTTGTAAATAAACAGCAACATGGTTAAAATCGATGACCCATAAAACACTTGCTTCCGTGCCCATGTAATTAAGACGGCTACAATATTTATGACGCTATAACGGTCGCAAATTGAGCTTGATTGCTGTCTTTCTAACATTATTACTATAGATTTTATTTCAAAGTTGTAACTTGTGTAGGTGCCCTATTATTATTTGGCATTTAATTTAATATTTACAAGGGGTTGCATCGCTCAGTTCTGCTTCGCTTTGGATCCAGGTTGTAAAATAAAGTTGTGACTAAAACCTAACTTTAGTATTTCGACAGACAGTGACCTTTAGCAAACAATACGGTTCTGTGAAACTACATGGTGGTGGGCACTACATTTAGTGAACTTAATTGTGAGTGAAAACTAGTAATGGTAAACAATATATTTGTTGCCTTTTTGTACTTTGCGGTAATAATGTAAAAGCTCGATGTAAAAAATTAGGTTTGATTAATTTTATTTAAAGTCACACTTTGGTTCCTACTGTGATTAAATCAAAACGTTTGCACGTTACCATGGCAACAGCCCTCAAAACTCGGTCAGGCGAGTGGCAGCTTTGCAAATGAGCGTTCGCACACCCTACAATAACGGTAATGACAAATCACAGAAAGTGTGGTGGCTTACGCTATCATCGGCGGAGGTGGGACCAAATTGAGTGACTTAAATGTGAGTAGTGCGGAGTTGTAGATCAACAAGAATCTATAAGCATTTTGTACATTAACCGTTCAAAACACCAATCAATCAGACCACATTCACCCTCTACGCTCGGGGTGAGCTACATAGTGGACTGTATCATCAAAAACAAAATAGGTTTGTGAAGGTATGCTTATATGTGTGGCAGTTAGACTTCTAGGCCCAACAAAGAGAGATGAGAGCTTCACTTACTTCCGTTCCTGGATCAGGCTACTCACGCTTGGAGACCTACATCAGCTCTGCTTTGCATCTGCAAACCTTTTCACGATTGCAGCCTGGATCTGGGCTCGGCGGCGTGAAGTCCCACAGCTTCTTGCCGGTTCAGTTAGGTTTCTCTTGGTTTATTTGTGTAAATAATTAAACGCCTTAACACTTGTGAAACGTCAAATGTGAGAAAAACATCTATTGCGCGACAAGAGAGACGGAAGGGATGTTTGCGCGTCAGCAGACAAAAGTTTTTTCAACGACAATTTTTTATTCAAATTGGAATCCAAAACGTCAAACAAACATTAGCGAGAGATGGAACAGCCAGAACATATGTGTTCCATATTATTGCTTATTTAGTAGGCAGCTTACTTAAACATTCCGCCCACCAAAATACAGTGTATTTCAATATAAACTAATGAGACGAACAACAAATAACGAAAACGAAAGGAATGACCTAGTTACATCATAAACAAAAGGCACTGTGAGGTGCGACCGCCCATACTCAAGAGACCTCCTTATCGACAAAAAAAGTATTTCATCATTTTATCCAATATGAAAACGAAAGAAAGGAGATTTTAATTTCGTCGAAATATAATACATACGACAAAATATAATACAAACGACAGAATACGATAATAACGGCTAAATAGCGCTGCCAGTGGCCCAGTCTATTACTTCGTGTAACATTCCAATGTGAACCTTGCTGCGGTCAAAAACACGAAAATGGACCACAGTGCATCCATGGGGCTAGATTTTGGGGCTGATGCAATGATCAGTGAGGGTTCCAGATAGATCTTTATCCCGACAAACGATCAAGATCGAAAAGTGGATATTTTGCACGAATCGCAACCAGGGCGACAAGGCCCAATAAATCATCGATTCGCGCTACTCCCAACGACAACGATAATTCCAGTAGCTGGCCCTGCCCACCATTCATGCTTTCAGTGACGACCACATGATTGGGGGCATTTTTATCAACCGAACGAGAAAGGGCAGCATGGCCACGAAAGCGACAATTGATCCCCTCATCACAACAACAACCATCATCAAACTCAGAAAGCTGTTGCTCGTCACGAAAATGACAGATATATCTCTCAGGCCGTGCATTCCGCTGACGACAACGAAAACGACAGTGAAAAATGCCGTCATTAGACTGTCAACGATATGCCTTTGAGATATCTTGAAGACGAGGAAAACAACTCTCCTTAAAAAACATAACCATCAGGCTCGGAAGAAGACGGACTGAGGTTGAAACAAGTCTGGGTATCACGATAATGAGGAAACGCCTAAAAACTTGCACAGAATAATAACGACAGATTTGGGAATATCATCTGCTGCGCGACACGAGACTCGAACAAGATGTTTGCGGGATAGCAGACAAAGGTGTACTGTACTTATTTGAATTGACGCAGACTAACACCAATTCTAATGACAAATTTTGATTCAAATTAGAATCCAAAACGTCAAATATTGTGGCATTGGTGACAGAAGCAACAGCCCGATGTGTTCCATGTTATTGAAGGCAGCTTACTTGAATACACTCAATGCTGGGTGTATTACTCATCCTTACTACGCTATTTACCTACTCCGGTCGTGTGCTTTCCGCATCCACTGCATTACATTAGATTACATTATCCGTACCATTATGGTAAATATATCAAGGTGTATTAAATATCGTGAAGACATTCCCACGATATTCTAACAATATCGTAGACCAAGTGTAAAATTACCTTTTGTAGGAGGATATCGATACGTTAGTAACTCGTTTACAAAGGAAAACTCGTAGCGAACCCAAGGGGGTCGTTACCTTTATACTCGTACGAATCCATAAAGAAAAATGGAGTGACCTTCTCAAAAATTCTATTTTAAGCTTCATCTTTGTTGAAAATATAACAAGCTTTGATGTGCCTCCGATTCTTGAACCCAAGCTATACATATATATAATAATACAATTTGATTACTTTGTATATATATATACAAAGTAATCAAATTGTATTATTAAAAACATATGAGCATGGCCAGGTATTAAAATATTATTCACTGATGGTTCCCTCTTTTTACACCTAGCTTCGCATATTTTGAGACGTAGTTGTATCATTCTTATCTGCTCTTTGTTTTGTTTCAGACACATGGCCACAATGTCCGCGCCTACCACGGACAGCACGGAAGCGATAGCGAACTCAGGCTACGGAAGTAGTGACGAAACCGCGAGTCTCCTCGTGACAGGCCCTTCCGTCACCGTCATAGTGCCACAAGAAACAAACCGAACAGCCAAACCGACGCTCCAAAGACAAGACTGCACCACACATCTCCGACCACAGCTGTCTGGAGGACCAGGAAGCGAAGAGAGCGGAACCTCAATCAGAATTGAAGACCAATCTGCTAGAAGCGTCCCCGATATAGAGCTGCAATGCCGGGACCAAGCCGTAGCAGATCGCCCACAGACACTCGTATCGCCGATAGCGACATGTTCACACCGCGGGTCAGTGACCGCTTGCCAACTAGTACCGCATTCGTACTCTAGATGTCGTGTTTGCGAGCGAAGACAGTCCACTGCGCCGATGTCAGCGCTTCAACTAGCGCGCTCTGTGTCCCGTGAAAGTGTTCGCTCGGGCATGCACTACCCTTGCGGTTGTAGCTCATTTCAAGCGGTTGGCACGTTCCCGGTTATTCAACCGCCGGCTTTACTAATACCGGCATCGAATGCGAGAATCATCCGCCAGAGTTCTCAGCCTGAGTCGAGCGCATGCGCGGCGCATTGTCCGCACCACGGCCAAGGCAGTGCCTCGCTGCGGCAGCTGAGAGAACCAGGGGACGGCATAGCTGGCATCGCGGCTGACTCCCTGCGTATCAACGGCGGAATGAGGCCGTTCAAACAGGTTAGTCATACCCCCCAACAGATGGCGCTGTGCTACTCGCACCTTCACATAGACTTCTGTAAGTCACTGGTTTTATCTCCCTAGAGAATCCGAGTCGAATTAATGCATACTAAAGTAGCCCCCGTTGTGTAGAAATGCTTATACCTAACTTATTCACACAAAACACCTTTAGATTCGTTTCCGGGTACTTTACTTACGTTCTACCTTACACTTTCAGAGTTTATGATACTTGAACAAATACCTACATCCAATATTGTTGCAAAGGCCCGATTATCGCTACACGAACATTGGCGTAAAACATCACGCTTTTATCTCACGAATAAACAAGCAGGCTAAAAAATCGTGTGACAAAGTGGCGATAATGCGGCCATTTTATTTGTCAAATTAATAGGATACAATAACTTGAGGCTCAAGCCGCAGAACAGGAGAAAAAGCAATAACAGAAAACGCTGACACGGACCACGAAGCAAAGTCAGCCTATCTAATTAGTGCGTTAAGTGAATTGGCGTAAGAAACAGTTGTATAATTACCTCAGCGATCCCGCCAAATGGCCGAGGGGGAGAATTGCCACCCTCTTAAAGACACCTACAGACCAGCATTTCGAGCAGAGTAAGGAAAAACTGGGCAGGAAAAACCGAACCTATTTTATTTTTTTACATCGTAATTCGTTAAATCTGCTAAGACATCCTAAGAGTTTTTTAAGTTCGCTTGGTACCCATTCACGTAAGCCTTGGCTCGTGGCTTCCTTGGCTAGAGCGGAATTTGACAGTACTTCAGAATTTTTCACTAAAGTGGGTCCGTAATGTTAAGATGTAAATATTTCAATTACGTAAAAGAGGTTTTATGACGTTGGTGTCTATGCTAGGATTTTTATCTATAAAATTATTATTTTCCTAGAGGTAAAATTAAGTGTGGAAATCATAAACTCTATTAAAACTAGGATTCTCTTTATATTCGGAATATGTATAGGTTTTATGTGTTTATCTTTTATCATTCCCCAAATTTTGGTTAGCTTATTAATTATCACCCTGCATTTCAAGTGTTATCTGTCTGTTGGTGTCCTAACCAACTGGTTCTGTAAGATGAGTATTTTCCTAATGGGCAGCACTGAACCTCAAGGACGCCGTTCAGCTTGTTGTTCCGCAGGTTTTATTGTTACTCCGACACTTATGTAGGTATTTTGTTTCGCTAAATTCTGAAATACCGCTGAAGGTTTTTGTATTTTGTGAATTCAGAAGTTAAAAACATTACTCGAATTATCCGAATAATTATCACGTATTAAGCTCACCAAGGCTGTAATTTGATATTGTTCCTCTCATCGTTTTATCTTTACCGGTACTTTTTATGCAAGTTAATCTTACATCTCTCATAAAGAAGGTAATTACAGTGGAATAAGAGCACAGTCGTTAAATTAACGTTACGATCAAACTAATTTAGCTGTGACACGAAACCTATAAAACGTCCATTAGCTTACAAAGTAAAGGGCACTCGGAAATCTCAATTACTCACTAGAATATTTGCATCAAAGCCCTGAGTATCTTGAGGATGTGTGCGTGCTGTGTGCGTGTGTCAGGTGGTCCCTGTATCTCTTGTATCTTTCTTTCCCAGCAGGCCATGCTTCTCTGTCCGCAAACCTTGGCTCAGGCACGCCGGGCCCGTTTGAGACGAGCATTCACGGAAGCCACAGGCGACACTGTCTCCTACGTAAGAACGGTGAACATTTATCTTGCACCTTCTGTTGCAACATTGGCCTGCAAAACTGTGGGCTTTGCTGAATACGCTTTCATCAGATGCTTCAGCATCCACACACTCACACGTCAATCACAACGGTATAAGCCTCTTTGTTAGATGCATGACGTCATTTACCCCAGTTAGATTCAGATTGTTTTTTCCAGGTTTTTATGGCCGGTAAGAACGGTAAAGGTATTCGTAAACACCAGATGTAATTCGTTAGTTGCTGAATGTCCCTTAGCTTCGTCTAATGACCACCGATTGACGACTCCCTACCGTCATGTCACTGGCATCCACCCCAGCACCGGAATTGCTTCACGCAGACAAATCGTTTTCTGTATCACCTAATATCACCGTTCATTGGAGCACTTTATTGGCAGCGTTAACTTATTGGCACCTTAATGTTCTCATGAAAACTTGCCTGAACAGGCATCTCTCAGAGTAAGCCTGTTTATGTGTTTATTTGAGAGGAAACGTTTTGGCACGCTTTGAAAAGCCATTAGTCAAGCACAAATACACAGCACATACACAACCATTAGCAGAACATTTTCACATTCCAATGGAAGTAGCGTCGTGCACAGAAATAGATCGATGAATAGATTGCACTAAAATATTGCCATATCTAAATATGGTTTTACCGTAGCAGTAGATGAAATGAAGGTTTTGATATTTTGTCGTAGGTGCCTCTTTTAGTTCAGGAGAGCTCTGCGTATGATTAAAGGACCGTATGTGAAGGGCATATAGCAGTCTTTTACGGGATGATAAGGGTCATCGTTTACATAAAAATTGCTACAATTTTTATGGGCTCTCTATAGTGCGAGTATATTATACACCGAGGGGATAAAGCACTGTTTTATGTCACGGAGCGATATTGAATCGTAAACGTAACGAAGAACTCCAGATGTATCTTCCGTGCGAAGCGAAGGGTTATGAGTTGAATGAGTTGTTATGAGTAGCTAGTCCTGAGTGCAGTGAGGCGTTCAAGCGAGCTCAAGACAACGATAACTTTATTCCCGAGGAGTATACTGTACTTTTCTCACCGTTTGCGAGACAACAAAAAAGAAAGGCTATTTTATATATCGCAGCGTCTTTCAAAACTTTCAAAAGTTTTAATTAAAAATTTTTATAAGTTTAATTTTGAATAAGTTTAATTTTCAAATAAGTTTGTCACAGCGCCGCCCCCGCCCTCGGGGATCTGGCCTATGTGCCAGATTGATTTGATGCCAATATTTCAATATATTAGTATTTATGGGCACAACAATAAGAATATAAGAAGATAAGAATAATATGAGAAGGGAAAATTACATTATTAACCAGCAGGTCATAATGAAATGTAATACAAAATTACGAGCCAGCGAAAGCCAAGGAATATGACTTGCTTTACGTAGGGTTTGCAAGGTTTTTAAGATTTTCATGCAGTTGGTCTGAAAAATCTATAAGTTAAAAGATTTAATCCAGTAACGGCAAAGATTATTGTCTTAGAATACAATCTCACAAAATAGATAATCATAATAAACCTGGATAATTTTCTATGACATCACGAATATGTATCAAAATAAGAAATACTATAGAAGTATCTAGCTGTATAAGCCACTAAGGTTTATTGACGAAACGGTAAGACATATTCTACTTCAAATGCTTTATGTTCTGTCCTTCAGCTAACTTAAACAATATTCAATTCGTAGTTAATCCGTAGTCATATTGGTTCCTTCTAGACTTAAATACGGCCACGCGGGTCCGTTACTTCGTGTTAAGGTACATCTCTATTACAAAATGCATGAGACCCGCCTGGAATATTTAGTTTATAATTCACCATGCAGCTCCGTTTCGACAGAAATTTCCCGTGGAGTGTACGGGGATGTACTTACATTTCAAAGTGTATGTGAGCATGTATGAGTATGCGTACATAGCAGATGGCGTTTAATCATAGTTCGTTACTCTGGGGGCGTAATTTAGGAAGCTTCGAGCTAGAAATGTTTCCTTTTCCCGGAGGAAGAACAAAATTCAGCGAAACCTTATATTTAAACGACCCGGAGGGCCGAGTCGGCAGTGACCCTGCCTACGAAGCCAAGAGTCCCGGGTTCGAGTCCCGGTGGGGGCAAAAATTTGTTTGATGCATTGAATTCCCTAAACACCATACTATCTTTGCAATATATCGCTCCCCCTCTTTTAAAAACACTGATAACTATTTGACCTCCCTTGAATCCATTATTAAACTACGTAATCCAAAAACAAAGGTTATTATAGCAGGAGATATTAACATAAACATTCTCTCTGACGAACCAGTACAGCAGAGATTGGAACAGGCAAATGACTACCTTTGTTTAACAGCAGCAATGGGTCTTAAACCCTGCATCACGAAACCTACTAGACTAAAATCTTGCTTAGACCACATTTTTGTTGGCTCAAATATCAACGCGGTCGGAATCGTCTGTAAATTCTCTTTAACAGACCATGACTTAGTGATGACAAGTTTTCCTTTAGAATCAAATACGATACGTAAAAGAACTGCTTTAAAAACGGATTATCACACAGTAGCGAAAGATCTAACTGACTGCGACTGGTCCAATATTACGAATAAAACTAATTCATCGGAAGCTGCTAATTCTTTTATGGGTATTTTAGACAAAATTGTTGAAAACAACACAAGATTAACCGCAATAAGTCGTTCAAAGTTTAACCTTAAGCCCTGGATGACTCCGGGGCTTATACGTTTGTGACGAAACAAACATTTGGTTTATTTCCAGTAGGTAGAAATATATTTTTTTAAAAATCTCCAAAATGTGGATAAACTTTAAGAGCTATGAAATAAGTTGTGAATCATAAATTTAAAATGAATATGGTTTAACTTCACCGTTGCTTTCAGTGGATGTCGAATTATGACCATTTTACACATTTGTGATGTTGTTTTGAAGTGTCGCATTTGCCATGGCTCATTCAATCGAAACTCATACGTACGGGTGTTTAGTTACGATATAGTTTGGTGGGTCAAACAGATGCGTAGTTAGTTCAATGATGGAGGTACAGATGGCGGTCGATCGCCTTTAGATTCCAGATGGTTTGACTCAAAGTAGAACTATATTCACTATAATTGCAATAAGATGTTTTATATAGAAAACAAATGGGTATTATTTTATTTAGATTATTTTATGATGTTATAAAGTCTATTTCTGGTTGAACTGTGTGATCTAAAATATAAAGTGTGTATACGGTGTGGACCAGTGACCAATCAGAGCACTGAGTTTCGAAAGGAAATGAAACGAACCAATGAGAATGACTCACGGAGTTTTACATGGTGTTTTGGCGAGCACGCCTGGGGAGGACGTTTTGGTGGGAATAGAGGATATAAAAGGGATGAGTCGAGATGAGAGGGGGCTTTTTGTTGCTGGTCGTCGAGTGAAGTGTGAGTTAAGACTCAGAGTGGAGCCATTCAGTCTCCGCGTCAAACTACTGTGAAACACGTCTTACTGGAATTATATACAGTTCGATTCGCCGTTTTACGCGTCTTGAACTGGGATAGTTGTGATTGCGTGTTGCAGTGGATTTTCGTGAGTGTCTGAAGCGCCGAGATATACCTCGGTTCCTATTCTTTAAATCAACTTACTCCAAATTCCAAAACTATCCTTGGGTCGTTAGATAAGAACTTTTAGGTAATTTATCTGAGTCTGAGTCTGGGCTTGGAGCGACCCTAATTTCCTTTTTCCTTCACCATAGGGTTTCTGGATTGGCTCTTAGGATATTCGCGGGCTAATCCTCTCCTCATTCCTTTCGTGTAGCGAGTTTTGAAATTCCCACACACACAGTCATTAAACATTCACATTCACACATTCACACATTCAAATCAAACTCAACCATTTTCGAGTGGTGTCGATGATGGACGTGGTATAACACTAGGTTTTTAGACTAGGCTAGACAGGAGTTTAGTTGCGGCTAAACCTAGGTTGTCGAGGTTATGTAGTTAGGGAGACAAACACGATTATTTAGCTTTATGTAACAAACAAGTATCTGAAATTCGTATGACTACAAATAATTACGTTATTTCCTTCTCACTCTTGAAATACCTAAATACTTATAAAACTATCTAACAAACTAAATTTTTTTTTTGATTGTGGCTGTTTTGATCTTTCTTTTCTTGACCGTATATCATGTTGGTTGGCCTACCTAACTTTACATTAAATGACAAACATATTCTAATTCCATATAGCATGTAGATTGACGTGGTTACTTGGTCATTCACAAAACACACACATACAAATTTACTCAACAAGAAGCTGACATTACTATAAGAACACTCTACTAGATTCTACACGGCCTAAGGTTTATTAGCAGTAATTATCCCCTTCTGAAACGCCTCCGATTCGGAAGGTCGATCATTCTTACTGCATTGGAATTCGAACGAACTTGTGCTTTCCATTTTCCAAAGGCTGTCACTGCTTTGAGTACTATCTGGTTCATACCTTTGTCGTAAGCACGTAGTGCCTAGACTTCTTCTTGCTCATGGACTGGAGAACTACTCGCATACCCCGATTAAAAGATGGATTTGTACAATTCGGATTGATTTGACATTGTAGTACAGACCCTGGTCGCATCATTCAGGGACGCTCATCGCCCCTGTTTAGAGTGAAGTTTACTTCGCTGTAGAATGCCTGTGGATGGCCTGAAATCCGATAGAATCAAACCTACACACACGCTACATTACCAATCTAGTGACCTAAGTAGTTACGCTGAATTTACATGTCTTAAAACTAATTTATATTTAAAATATCTGGATGAACATCAACATGGTTACGGAATAAAACTTAAGAGACGGGTAGGTGCAAATAAAAATATGCCGTGGTTATGTAGTTAGGGAGACAAACACAATTATTTAGGTTTATGTAACAAACAAGTATCTGAAATTCGTATGATTACAAATAATTACGTTATTTCCTTCTCACTCTTGAAATACC
The DNA here is from genome assembly GCA_949825045.1 of Argyresthia goedartella. Lineage (NCBI taxonomy): Eukaryota > Metazoa > Arthropoda > Insecta > Lepidoptera > Argyresthiidae > Argyresthia > Argyresthia goedartella. Next base: position 18,228,931 of record OX463823.1, read on the forward strand.
TAAATACTTATAAAACTATCTAACAAACAAAATATTTTTTTGATTGTGGCTGTTTTGATCTTTCTTTTCTTGACCGTATATCATGTTGGTTGGCCTACCTAACTTTACTTTAAATGACAAACATATTCTAATTCCATATAGCATGTAGATTGACGTGGTTACTTTGTCATTCACAAAACACACACATACAAATTTACTCTACAAGAAGCTGACATTATTATAAGAACACTCTACTAGATTCTACACGGCCTAAGGTTTATTAGCAGTCATTCTCCCCTTCTGAAACGCCTCCGATTCAGAAGGTCGATCATTCTTACTGCATTGGAATTCGAACGAACTTGTGCTTTCCATTTTCCAAAGGCTGTCACTGCTTTGAGTACTATCTGGTTCATACCTTTGTCGTAAGCACGTATTGCCTAGACTACTTCTTGCTCATGGACTGGAGAACTACTCGCATACCCCGATTAAAAGATGGATTTGTACAATTCGGATTGATTTGACATTGTAGTACAAACCCTGGTCGCATCATTCAGGGACGCTCATCGCCCTTGTTTAGAGTGAAGTTTACTTCGCTGTAGAATGCCTGTGGATGGCCTGAAATCCGATAGAATCAAACCTACACACAAGCTACATTATCAATCTAGTGACCTAAGTAGTAACGCTGAATTTATATGTCTTAAAACTAATTTATATATAAAATATCTGGATGAACATCAACATGGTTACGGAATAAAACTTAGGAGATGGGTAGGTGCAAATAAAATTATCCCGTAACCGATCAACAAACATGTTGGACTGATGGATGAGAGATATCACAATATCAAATCATTTGATTGGCAGGGAAACTAACTCGAGAGGGATTTGAGTAGATTCAGGCGGTCTCTAGGTGCTGGTGTATTCCGTTGGCTAATTCCAGGTCTTCAGCAGTCTTAAAATAATGCAGTCACGTAGATTTTGTATGGGAATGTGTGGGAGGAGGATGGCCCCAAAACAGGTGAAAGATAACGCCAAAAGCGTACTAATGAACACATAGTTAATCCTATGTTTAATTGTAAATTGTGTTTACAATTTTGAGTGGTTGTAAGCATTATTTTATAAAATTTAAGCTTATTTTGCTTAGCTAAATCTAACTTCGTCTGTCTTGGGTCCGTAGAACTCGGTTGACCTCCACTGGGTTGGGCGGGGTTAAGGGGCCCGATCTTAGGGCCCGGGTCCCTTCTGGACGCGAGCTCTAGCACAAACCCTCCTTTATAAACTCATGTAATCGAAATGTCTTTTAAATGGTTATTTACTTGGAATTTATTCTAATAAGCTCGGAATCGATGCTTATCAATATTTTATGTCACTTATATTCATCACTGACTGAGGAGCCTCATGACGATACTGTTAACCAAAACCACTCTAAAAAGAACTATTACTATCACAACGTCTGCTGTCCTACCCATAGACGATCACCCACTACTTTGGCCAAATCATCTAAATAAGATAATCGCAACGTTGGTATTAGAATCTTTCCAATTGGAGAAATATTCCAATAAAAATGCGTAAGGGTTAAATTCCGTCTGACATTAAATTAATGGTTAGCTGGTTATATCTTTAAATTTACTTTTCATAGAATCGCTCGGTTAACTCGTGGGGTTTATTCATATTATTTCAAAAAACTCGAGGGGGGGTTGTTACAATTTGGTGCCGTGACCAGGATTTTGGGACTTGTTTGTTTAAGACTGATTTTACTTTCTAACATGTTATATTGAAGTAGTTAGTAAGAAATTAGTACAAAATGTAGACTACAACGTCTACAATTTGATGTTTGTGAAAACGGAGTAGAGTCTAAAAGGTTTTGGTTTCAGTATTTTCGTGGGGTCTATCAGTTTAGTGTTGGTTTATAAGGGGACTTATACCTAGTATATTTTATATGTTATTTTATATTTTATTGCATTGAGAAGGGGTGGATAAATAAATGGAGGTACTTTTAGACACAAAATCAGGCCAGCAATGGACAGAATATTTTTGACAACGGGTAGACCTGTCTGCGTTTGTGAAAAGCGGTGCTATGGTATGAGATATCCTAGGCCTGCTCAAGGACGGACGCATATATATATATTTTTTCTCATTAAATTTAAGGGGACTAAGGTACGTACGTATAACCACACCACATGTGGTGTCGAGGGTTTTCTTTTTCTCTCCGTCCGAGTCTCGTAAGTGCCCAGCCCACATTCAGCTGGTTGGTTATATATATTTTGCGTAATGGGTGCTGTTGGTGTGTGGGCAAGTTCTCAGAATGGTTTCAAGCATCGTTACAATAGGGGAACTTATCTTTGTATAATATATGGGGCATAATTAAAATGACACAAGTATTTTTAACTGTCTGTTAGAATAAAGAAAATTATAAATAGGGATTATATTTTATTGGAGTGATGTCTGGTTGAGTTGTTTTGCAAGCGAGTGAAAACGTCACCGGGGTCTGACCCAGATTTAACTTTCGATGCTAGTCTCTACGTGCAACCACGGTGTGCGGGATCGATGATAATAGCAAATAGTTACAGCATTGCTTCCACAAAGCCTAGGTCCGCTGTGATGAACGGATTATCAGAGGTCTCATAACTCGCGTACTAAATTTAAACCCTGCAGGATGGATGTCTTGACTGTAAAGGTCAAGATTGTCTACGGTGTGGAAGGTGAGAGCTCTACATCGTGGGTATTTCCCGCTCTGTTCTGGAGGGCCACCGTTAGAACAGAGTGAACAAGGGTGACAATGGTCCATTTGTATCTTGCCTTATTTTATGTGTCAAACGTGGGGGTGAGCATCCGTAGGGAACATAATCATATTGAGCACTGGCTTGTCAATTGAATGCAACCATGATCATCACATCATTAAATCATACTATTAGGTTGTAGAACCCTTGGGTCATTTTAGGGATTTTTCTTTAATGAGTTCTTTTAATTATGTACGATAATGAAAAAAGTGAGGAAAAAATAATAAAAATTATTAATTTCGCTAAACTTCTTAAAATTTTAAGGGGACAGTTGACAAAACCAACCTTAAAATTAAAATTTGTAATTTATTTTTCTCTCACTCTCTCTCTCTCTCGCGCACTCTGAAAACTTAAGTAGCTTTTATTATGGATTTGAATGGGTTGCGATATTGTTTAATTTAGTAAATAAAATTTTATTCCGGTTAACTACTTAAAATTTTAAGGGGACATTGTGACGAAACAAACATTTGGTTTATTTCTCAGTAGGTAGAAATATATTTTTTTAAAAATCTCCAAAATGTGGATAAACTTTAAGAGCTATGAAATAAGTTGTGAATCATAAATTTAAAATGAATATGGTTTAACTTCACCGTTGCTTTCAGTGGATGTCGAATTATGACCATTTTACACATTTGTGATGTTGTTTTGAAGTGTCGCATTTGCCATGGCTCATTCAATCGAAACTCATACGTACGGGTGTTTAGTTACGATATAGTTTGGTGGGTCACACAGATGCGTAGTTAGTTCAATGATAGAGGTACAGATGGCGGTCGATCGCCTTTAGATTCCAGATGGTTTGACTCAAAGTAGAACTTTATTCACTATAATTGCAATAAGATGTTTTATATAGAAAACAAATGGGTATTATTTTATTTAGATTATTTTATGATGTTATAAAGTCTATTTCTGGTTGAACTGTGTGATCTAAAATATAAAGTGTGTATACGGTGTGGATCAGTGACCAATCAGAGCACTGAGTTTCGAAAGGAAATGAAACGAACCAATGAGAATGACTCACGGAGTTTTACATGGTGTTTTGGCGAGCACGCCTGGGGAGGACGTTTTGGTGGGAATAGAGGATATAAAAGGGATGGGTCGAGATGAGTGGGGGCTTTTTGTTGCTGGTCGTCTAGTGAAGTGTGAGTTAAGACTCAGAGGGGAGCCATTCAGTCTCCGCGTCAAACTACTGTGAAACACGTCTTTCTGGAATTATATACAGTTCGATTCGCCGTTTTACGCGTCTTGAACTGGGATAGTTGTGATTGCGTGTTGCAGTGAAGCTGACAATAAGCTGACATTACTACATTACTACAAGAAGCTGACATTACTATAAGAACACTCTACTAGATTCTACACGGCCTAAGGTTTATTAGCAGTCATTCTCCCCTTCTGAAACGCCTCCGATTCAGAAGGTCGATCATTCTTACTGCATTGGAATTCGAACGAACTTTTGCTTTCCATTTTCCAAAGGCTGTCACTGCTTTGAGTACTATCTGGTTCATACCTTTGTCGTAAGCACGTAGTGCCTAGACTACTTCTTGCTCATGGACTGGAGAACTACTCGCATACCCCGATTAAAAGATGGATTTGTACAATTCAGATTGATTTGACATTGTAGTACAGACCCTGGTCGCATCATTCAGGGACGCTCATCGCCCCTGTTTAGAGTGAAGTTTACTTCGCTGTAGAATGCCTGTGGATGGCCTGAAATCCGATAGAATCAAACCTACACACACGCTACATTACCAATCTAGTGACCGAAGTAGTTACGCTGAATTTACATGTCTTAAAACTAATTTATATTTAAAATATCTGGATGAACATCAACATGGTTACGGAATAAAACTTAAGAGACGGGTACGTGCAAATAAAAATATGCCGTGGTTATGTAGTTAGGGAGACAAACACAATTATTTAGGTTTATGTAACAAACAAGTATCTGAAATTCGTATGATTACAAATAATTACGTTATTTCCTTCTCACTCTTGAAATACCTCAATACTTATAAAACTATCTAACAAACAAAATATTTTTTTGATTGTGGCTGTTTTGATCTTTCTTTTCTTGACCGTATATCATGTTGGTTGGCCTACCTAACTTTACTTTAAATGACAAACATATTCTAATTCCATATAGCATGTAGATTGACGTGGTTACTTGGTCATTCACAAAACACACACATACAAATTTACTCTACAAGAAGCTGACATTACTATAAGAACACTCTACTAGATTCTACACGGCCTAAGGTTTATTAGCAGTCATTCTCCCCTTCTGAAACGCCTCCGATTCAGAAGGTCGATCATTCTTACTGCATTGGAATTCGAACGAACTTGTGCTTTCCATTTTCCAAAGGCTGTCACTGCTTTGAGTACTATCTGGTTCATACCTTTGTCGTAAGCACGTATTGCCTAGACTACTTCTTGCTCATGGACTGGAGAACTACTCGCATACCCCGATTAAAAGATGGATTTGTACAATTCGGATTGATTTGAAATTGTAGTACAAACCCTGGTCGCATCATTCAGGGACGCTCATCGCCCCTGTTTAGAGTGAAGTTTACTTCGCTGTAGAATGCCTGTGGATGGCCTGAAATCCGATAGAATCAAACCTACACACAAGCTACATTATCAATCTAGTGACCTAAGTAGTAACGCTGAATTTACATGTCTTAAAACTAATTTATATATAAAATATCTGGATGAACATCAACATGGTTACGGAATAAAACTTAGGAGACGGGTAGGTGCAAATAAAATTATCCCGTAACCGATCATCCCGTAATCGATGTTGGACTGATGGATGAGAGATATCACAATATCAAATCATTTGATTGGCAGGGAAACTAACTCGAGAGGGATTTGAGTAGATTCAGGCGGTCTCTAGGTGCTGGTGTATTCAGTTGGCTAATTCCAGGTCTTCAGCAGTCTTAAAATAATGCAGTCACGTAGATTTTGTATGGGAATGTGTGGGAGGAGGATGGCCCCAAAACAGGTGAAAGATAACGCCAAAAGCGTACTAATGAACACATAGTTAACCCTATGTTTAATTGTAAATTGTGTTTACAATTTTGAGTGGTTGTAAGCATTATTTTATAAAATTTAAGCTTATTTTGCTTAGCTAAATCTAACTTCGTCTGTCTTGGGTCCGTAGAACTCGGTTGACCTCCACTGGGTTGGGCGGGGTTAAGGGGCCCGATCTTAGGGCCCGGGTCCCTTCTGGACGCGAGCTCTAGCACAAACCCTCCTTTATAAACTCATGTAATCGAAATGTCTACTCCTTAACCTTAACCTGTAACTGTCCTGTAACCTTAGTTTAGACCCCCAGGACAAGTCTGACTTAGTGTGGGGTCTGCTATTAACCACTATTTTTGTTAAAGCTATGCTCAAGTACATTTGTATCGTATGTGCATATTAGAAAACTAAACTGAAAATCTAGTGTAGTTTATACTGTAGTAATGTTAACTGTTACTGTTTGTTAGTTTACCCACATAGTATACGATAAGTTGTGCTATGAGAAATTAATAAATTTTGTCTTTGTCTTTGTCTTTGATGAAAACGGATGTTTGTACCCTAGGAGGAAGGATACCCTGTAAGGAAGGATAGCCTTAGGAGAGTCGAGAGATGAATCAAAGACAACGTTCGGAGTTGGACTACCTTTATTAGAGTAAATACACACCTTAATAAATGTTAGATGGGCGGTTACGCCCTTCTTCCCTACACCTTCCCTGAGGGAGAAAAATGAAATAAAACTTTCATTTTGTTTTATTTTATTTTATATCTCTAAATCTAAATAGATTTCCTATTATGGTTAAATGGTTACATGGTTATTAATGTTCTTTAGTCAATACTTGGGTAATACATTTTTGTCCTATTTTTATGTACAGTATCTAACTTACCATCTGTAATTATCTGTACATTAGGTGAAGTATCTTGTTTCACAATGTATGGACCGGAATAAATGCTCTTAAACTTATTTCCTGTTTAATTTTTAACAAGAATTAGGTCATTTTCAGTCAATCAGTATGTGACAGGATTTACATTTTGGTCATGCTTAGTTTTTCTAAAAATCTTACTTTGTATAAGGTTTTGACGGACATCTTTTTGCGACGTCTGTAACCTAAATTTTAATTCTAGTGGATAGTTATCTAAATTTTAAATAGGTACAACTCTATCTTTGTCTAAATTACATGGTAATTTACAATTTTTACCAAACACTAACTCGTAAGGACTATACCCAGTGTTCGTATGCACTGAAGTGTTATACGAGAAACACCAAAACCGAAGCCACGTACTCGAGTTCTCTGGATGGTTATTTGTTTGTATGCGTAGATAATTACCTAAACTTGTATGTGAGTTCTCTAGTGCGCCAATACTGTGGTGGAGGTATGCTGTTGATTTTAACTTATTTATTTTTAAGGACTTACATACCTCATCAAACGTTGCGGACATGAATTCCGTCCCCCGATCCGTGGCTATATCCTTGCACAATCCATACCTTAAAATAAAATTATTAACTAAAGCCTTAGCTACCTCTACTGAGCTCTTAGTAACTAAAGGATACGCTTCTACATATTTTGTAAGTTCACACTGTAATGTCAGTATGTATGAGTAATTACTATTGTCACGATCGAACGCTGAGTTAGCTGTCGTAGTGATTACCATGGGCTCTTTTGTATTTAATGTTTTTTTTTTATTTTTGACACTTCTCACACCTTTTAATGAATGTCTTTATGTTATTTTCAAGACCTGGCCAGAAGTAATATTTTTTAATATTGTTGAACATTCTTCTAATACCCGCGTGGCCACTTGTGGGTAAGAGATGGAAATCGTTCAAGATTACTCTGCGGTCGTCTTTATCATCTATTCTCTGTACCTCGTTTATAATACATATTCGTTTGCCAAATATAATCAGGTCATCTAAGTAAACTAGGCATTTTTCATAGGTTTAGCCTGCCAAAGCTATAGTCATCATTCTTAAAAATGAGTTAGGACTTGTTTTGAGTCCCATGGGCATACGCGTCATCTGATATTGACCTGAAGCAAATGCTGTATATTTTCTACTACTTGGTACCAAACTTGCTTGATAATAGCCTTGATACAAATCTAAATGGCTAAAATAGACACAACCTGAAAGTGAATCTATTATATCTGTAATGTTGGGCAAAGGGAACTTATCGTCATTAATGCAGTTATTTAATTTTAGGTAATCGATCACTAATCGCCATTTCTTCTCACCACTTTTGTTTGTTTTCTTGGGGACTAAAAGAATGGGACTAGACCACTCACTAGTTGAAGGTTCGATTATGCCATCTTTTAACATTTTGTGTATTTGTCGATTCACTTCTTGCTTCTGAGAGTGGGGAAGTCGGTATGGCTTTACGTAGACTGGTTCTGTATTTGGTTTCAACTTGACTGCTCATAAATGTCGGTAGTAGACAGTTTGTCATTGGGCAAATAGAAAATATCAGGAAACTTTGCACATTAATTTTCAATAGAAATCTGTTCCTCCTTATTTAAATGTTGTAACTGTAGGACCGAAAATAACTGCTTAACTCGCTCCGCATTCTTCTCACATTTATCAAACACACATACAACATAATTACGAAGTTTCTCCAAAGTCAAATCAATTTTTCCCAAAGTCAATTCCTTTTCAGTCGTATTCAGAATCTTTACAGGAATCTTCCCATTCTTGGGGCTCGCTAATACACCGGCAATAAAAACTCCATCTGTAAATTCCGATGCACAAACCAAACATTCTTCATTCATATTTGTCTCAACATAATGAATATACTCCGATCTGGGCGGAATGGTCAATGCACTTCTGTATTTAGTAACCGTTAATGTCAACACTACTTTGTTATTGTCATCAGTCCAAAATGTCAATGTATCATTATTAAAATCTAGTACGGACTTGTGCTTCCCCAGAAAGTCCTGTCCTAGAATGCCATACGCCTTACAAGGCAATGAATCGAAAACATAAAACTTATTTAGCAGAGTGTGTTCACCCGTGCACATCTGTAAATAAGTGTATCCAATTGCTTCGAACTTTCCACCTATTCCATTTATAATTATCGACTCGTTATGAATTGGTATGTTGTGTTCTAGAACATGATCATATTTCAACGCCGACATAGATACGCCCGTGTCGACTAAAAAGTTGAATGCCTTGCTATTTACGGTCATCTCAACTGAGCAAACATTATTACATGCTAAAATTACATTTTCAGGCCCGAAAAAACTGGTTCTCTGTTTTGGTTTCCTCCTCTGCCTTTGCATTCACCTGCTCATTTCTGTTTCCACGATAGTTATAATTTTGACTGGACCTACCTCTGTTTTGGTAGCTGGAACGGCTGCGCCCGCCACCGCGCCACGGCGAGCCGCCTCGGTTACCTCCGCCACGATGTCCTCTAAAATTACTCGATCTACCTCTGAAATTTCGTGAATGATTAGTTCCTTGCATAGTCATGACGTCACCTGACGTTTAACTACCTGTGGTCTCCTTGTCTAGTGCTGCCTACACAGCGTCTTTCAGGGACTGAAAATTACGTGCCTGTATAATCGTGCTGAGCCTACGGTTACGCAACCCATCCGCAAATATTTTTATAGCCATATTTTCATTTAAGGGCTTCAACACTTTAAAATTTGAATCATTTCCATCAGCCTGCATCACCGTAAGGTCAACGAACAATTCGGTGATTTCGTTCCCAAAATCATTTAAGGACTTATCGTTCTGCCTCATTTGTTGCAACTTACTCTGGATTTCTGTTGCCGATTTTATAGGCAATAACTCCTTACGCATATCAGTTACCAAATATTTGATATTGTTAAAACTAACTCGTAGCTTCAGTTTTGCTGTTTGTGATGTCCGACTTTTTAGTATAAAAGTAATCAAGTTTCCTACCGCGGCTGTCTCTAAAGTGGTAGCATAATATTCTGTTGCATCAATAAATTGTTTTATGCTTGTCTCGTCATCTTTCAGTACCGACAACAAATGCAAAGCAACTTTTACATCGAAGTTTGCCATTTTGCTTACTTGTGACTCAATCACTTTTTTACAAATTTCTGTTATCTCTCTGTAAAGAGCTTGTATTTCACGACAATAATATTGTACTAATTCCGTTTCCTCTGTTGATTTATCTGGTTTTAATGACCATACATCCCTGTATGAATTATAATTATCAATAATATAATTTTCCTCTATTAACTTCTTACTACAATTATCTTTATTCTTTTGAGAGCCAAGCTTAATGAATTTTGTTCTAATAGACTTTAAACCTTCATAATTTCCCTTAAATGTCTCTTCCATAATGCATAATATTCCTCACACATTTTTATAATTTCTAATGCAACTTACCCTTAACAGCGGTTGAATGAACGTTACTTAATATATATGTTTACACTTACTGTGCTTAAAATTTCATCGCTTATTAGTAGGTATTCGAAGTATTAGTAGGTATTCGAGATATTGGAGGTATTCGAAGTATTAGGTATTTATCATACGTGTGATAAATACGTCACTTTTACGCACCACGCTCGCAATATTCAGGAACATCAGGAACACGACCCTAAACTTCCTCCCGTTTGATAACTGGTAGGGCTCCTGCTCCGGATCTGCGATAGATCCTTTTGTTGAGTGACTTGTTTAAATATCGCACGCAGTATAAAATGGCCAGGACGAGCGGCAGGACGAAAAGGAGAAACGCGTACCAACTTATGTTGCTCATGAACACCATGATAGGGTATGTTATTGAATCTCATTATTCTGTCCTATCTGAGAAATAATTTGTCTGTCCATGGTTGCAGGTCTTGGTGTCGTCGTTGTGTTCCCCATTTTACTAACTGAGTTTTAACATTTTTAAAATCAAACACACATTGCGTCGACGACGATGTTTTTCGATCACGCGCGAATGGCCGGTTCCCTTTTTTGGCTTAGGTCGCCATGTAAGGAAGGATAGCCTTAGGAGAGTCGAGAGATGAATCAAAGACAACGTTCGGAGTTGGACTACCTTTATTAGAGTAAATACACACCTTAATAAATGTTAGATGGGCGGTTACGCCCTTCTTCCCTACACATGGTTGTTTATCTATCTAAGTATATTATTTATCTATATATGTATGTGTATCGCTTTTTAGTACCCAAGATACAGGGAATCCTAGTTTGGGGCTAGATCAATGAATGTAAATAGTGTCCAAGGTATTAAACATAACACATATGAATGTGTGCAAATTGACAATTGTTTCAAAAATTAACCTTTCTTCGCCATAACAAAGCTGCATTGCAGCAGCTAAAATATTTCATTGTTTCTATTCCACTTAAGGTTTCCACTTTGTATGATAATGATAGTGTCAAATCTTCGCAGACAGCTTCATGCGACCTAAGCTTCCGTGATATTGAAGATTACTTTTGAATATTGATCTAATATTTCAAGAAAGAAATGTTCTTGGGATCGCATATCTTCATCGAACTCTTGCATTTTATGGTACAAAGTATTACAAAGTCACGATTAACCAAATGGCTTGCTTGACATAATCGGATTATTATTAATTTATTATCTGATAGCTGAGCCGAAGAATGTCGTTCAGTCAAAAGCTGCTAACGCTATCTCTCGAACTGAAACAAAGACTTTAAATTCGTTTTAAAAAATCTCTCTGTTAGAACCTTCCTAAGATTTCAAAGAATAGTTTGAAAAATCGGTCAAGTGCGGATCGGACTCGCACATGAAGGGTTTCGTACCCTTCTACAAGAAAGCTTAAGTGCTAAAAATAATAAAACAAAAAGAAAATAATATCAAGTCCGAAAGTGGATTTTTAAGCCGTGAAATCATAACCATAAACAAAAATATAAACATTTACATACAGCCACATTCATTGCTTCTGGCCCCACACTAGGATACTCTGTATCGTGGGAACCAGAAAAAGTGACGTCACACACATATAAACCTCCAAGACCTGTTTTTTTACCATCAGCCGGGGATCGAACCCGGGACCTCTCGCATGGTAAGCAGAGCCACAACCGCTGCACCACAGAGGTCGTCTATAATCTTCGATCATATATGGATCATGATGGTTTATCATATCGCGGAGGGTGTTAAAACAAGTCTCTTGTATGGGGACCCCCTTTGATTTATAAAATATCGTGTAGTTTATTATTTGTTGCTGTAGCGGCAACAGGAGTACACATTCTATGAAAATTTCAATTCTCAACTTATTATGGTTTATTCAAAACAAATAATCCTAAAATTTTGAAAAAGAAACGTGACATACATAGGTCTTTACTTAGATATTATGGAAAAAAATCTGTTTATAAAAACATACGCCATACTCATCCGTTGTTTACAGGACACCTGTATATGAGAAAAAAAAATACAAAGGGAACAGCCGAAAACTTCAAAAATCCTTTTTCCAATACATTACAGATATTAGCTAGTAATTGATAAGTATAAATGTATACTAACCATAATCAGCGTTTTAAGGTGGGTCTACCTATAAACTTGTTTAACATGTATCTCCTTAGATATTTATTAACTTTGTACGCCGAGGTAATAATTTATAGTAAACTGCTATAAGAGTGTATGAATACGGTAATAACGAAATATTTTTGTAGGAGTGCACTGACCACCGCTATATAGGACGAGCCGCCACCAGAACCACACAGTTTTCAGTTCTCACTCACGTCTGTCTGTTCCACGAAAATAGAGAGATAATAGTAATAAAATTAACTGGATATTGCAGTTTTCAAAACTTAATTAATATTATAACTATGTTAGCTTGATCATTTGGCCAAGAGCCAACCCGAATGTAATGTGTTTAGGTATGTGGTATCCTATCAGATTAACTTTGACGATAATTATATTGTACAACGGGGCATTAAATTTGAAGCACAATATACAGTATCTGAGTGGGCTATCAAGTTTATAACAAACGTATAATGCGACCGACTACTAGTTAGTTATACGACTAAGTATAATCGATGACATAAATATGAAATAGCGTTGTTTGTGTGCTAGTATTGAACGATTTTTAAGTTATCATTCACAAGAGCGTATTTTATCATATTTATAAAAAAACTACGGAGCAGATGGAATGACTTACCTACTGGAAATATTCATGACTATAAATGTTTTTTTATGTTCAAGAATTTTTATGACGGATTTTTATTTCGATTCCATTTTTCATAAATATTTTTTATACTGTTTGCCGGCATCAGTCAAAATCGTTCGAGTGACAATCAACAATTTTCTCATTGGGTCTTACGTACTCAATGAAAAAAGTTATTTGGAATGTTAATAATTATATGTTCCTAAAATAAAATGTCTTTATCTTTCTTTTCACCCTATTTACTGTAATTAATTCGAAGTTGAAATACAGATTTGAATCGTTCTGTTGATTTACTTCAATTATTTCCAGCAGCAGAATATACAATTCAGCTTTGCTGAAGGTCTGTCTCAGGATGAACATGTCCAAGACAAAGATTATGAAAAAATCACTCTTCCAATGTACCGACCATAACCGTACAGAGGGTTAGCGATTTATCTACCTTGGACATCGTTTATCCTCTAAATACATAAGTGAAGTAGATCGATAGACCTGTCGGTTTAGGGTGTGCTGGTTTTTGGAAACTAGGCAAAGTATTTAAGTCCAAAATACCAGACTCCTGAAAGATTAAGGTGAATAACCAATGTGTCGTACCTATCATCACGTATGGAGCCAAAACATGGATGATCACTTAGCAACTTATGCACAAATTTTAGCTCTTTTGACCACGTGCCAAACATCCAAATTCGACGGAAGGGGAAGGTTGAAGAGGTAGGTGAGCGGATATCGGGACTCAGATGGGCGGAGTACTTGGCTAGACATTATGACGGACGGTGTAATAAAGAAGTCACAGAGTAGTGGCCGAGGGGAGCGACAAGTGAGCAGACCAACAGCCGGATGGTCCGACGATATCATCAAGTGGATAGGATCTCAATGGATGACGTTGGCCTAGGACCGTGCAGATTGGTGCTGTAGAGAAGAGACCTATGCCCATCAGTAGGTTGATGTGGGCTGAGTATGATGAAGCAGTGAACCAAAGGTCACTATAATACAATATTCAATGAGTTTAGGAGAAGCTAAGGCTTATTTCTCAAATTCTTCTTTCAGATAAATGCGTATGTATTATATATTATGGGTTATACAAACATACAAATAATGTTGGGTATTTTTTATAAAAATGCTTGTGAAGAAAATCTGATATATGTGAGTCATATAATTATATGTGGCTATTTACTTACTATTGACTCAGAATAATCTGATGGGCATTCAAATGGCGATGGTGATGAAGGTCTACAGTGATGAGGTTATGGATTCCGCGACGATCTTTATATACTAAAGATAAGTCAAAATGTTTACATTCTTCATCCACCTGCAATATTTTATATACGTGTGCACTATTATGCTTCTGCCTTCATGTATTGTAAAAGGCGTGACGCTATGTTGTTATATTATTCTACATTATTCTATGACTAGAATGGGCTGTGCTGAAATTATGGCTTCTGTCTGTGCCCGCCTCTGCATAATTATTCACACAAGTAAGTCTGCTGATTTCTAAATTACTCCTGTGGTAAACTAATCAAGAACCACTGGCCTATATTGCAATTGCAATACTCTAACAAATTGAAGTCGGAAAAGGCACCAAGAATACAAAACTCTTTTGGTCCAAAATACGTAGGCCATTAAGCTGTCGCTTCACAATGCAGTGCCATTTTTTATTGTTAGCGTAATAAATCTAAAAAATATGTGATATAAAATTACTTAGCGACGTAATTTTTATTTTCAGAGACTTTTCCACCATCACGCCAAGTTTCTTTTCGAGGTTTCCGCAGCAAATAAACCGTGTAACCATGTTTGATTCAAATCAGATTTTAATAAATTTTACTGCTTTAGCCTCTGTGTTTTCATCGTAAACATCCAGTTTAAGATTTATGTTTGCTTCCTGCAGTCATGATAAATTGGGTATATTCTTGTAACTTGAATTTATCTGTTGGTACGTAGTCTTCTACAAATGTTTTCCCAGTCTGTGGTGGCACAGTCGCTTCTGTATTTTGTCAACTTTGTCAATGTCTGAGCTGTATTTCAGAGGAAATGGGCTCATCTTTTTGTGGCTTAGGACTGTGTGGAAAGGACATCTTAGGAAGACATTTCAATCCAGACAAGGTTAATCTAACATACATTCTATATGAACAATATACTTTATGATATGTTAATAATACTGTTGACATCCAGCAAGCTAAAATTTATCGTTGAGAGGATAATCGATAAGGCGGATGGTTTTTAATGTACCTACTATGATGATGACGAGACCACAAGACAAAATCGTTAATGCTATGTCCAAATGGAACAAGTGACTTGAAGATAGTGCTTGTTAGTATCGAAAAGAAACCTCACAAGTTAGGCTCCATAAATTTTATCACCGAAGGTGTGTGAATAAAGCCGGCCGAAATTAAACTGACGGAGCTGAATAAAAGTAACCGACAAATTGAAAGCGAAACGAGCACATCCCAGCATTTATATCCAATTAAGGTGCTGATTAAATTGTGGTTTAACGAAAGTGGCGGAAGTATCCGAAATTAAGTAGATATGATGATAATTGCGACATTCAACCTGCTCGAACAAAATACATAAACTGTGACAGGTCATGTCTGGATGGGAATTGAATAATTATTGAATAATCCTGCTTGGTTCGTCCGACATATTTAGGAGCTTAGTCACAAAGGTAAGAATCCCGTTTTACAGCAGCAGTTTGATTTTGCATAAACTTAACTCCGAGAGACAAAACACTTACTTACAACTTACTTACAAGACTTCAAAACCTTTTTATTAAGATTTTTGATGATCGATAATTCAGTGACAAAATGATAGAACTTTCAACGGCTGTCGTTGCCAATATATTGGTTCAAATTGACAAATTTTTAGGAATTTGCCTACTTAAATTTTGGCCTATTAGTCACAGAAAATTCAGGTGTCTAGCTTTATCTATAACATTCAACAACCCCGAAGCGCTTTCCACTAGTAGTATTTTAGTTCTATCTTACATTATACAATATACAATATCAACAACTAAAAGATTTTTAAGCAAAAGTATTTTTTGGTTATTGATATTCGACGTTTCGTTACAAAATGTTCATCTAGGTCGTACAAAGAATAGTTCTGCGGTTTAGAAATTTCGCCACCATTTGGATAAATTAGGCCCATACAGCCAGTTACAGAAACGATAAACACTATTGGCTGGTAGGTGTCATACCTGCTTCTTAGTCGTTGTGGAAATTACAATCTGGGTGGTGATTTGTGTAATAAATGTGTGTGTGTGCTTGCCCTCCAGCTTGCAATTGTGGACGTTTTCCACAAGAAGAGTAACACCATTAATGAAGACGTAGAAGTTTCTACTATCGCAGCAGAATTAGAATGATGACGACATACCCTTGTCAGAAATAGCTAGGAGACAAGCAAACAGAGAACACATTATTTCTAACAACGACTCTTATGACCTGAACCTCTAGTGGTAGAATAAAGAAGCCAATTAACACAAATTCAACGACGACGTCATTTGTTTTTATACAAGTAACATAATTTTGAATAAAAATTAAATTTGAATAAAACAAAAATTTAATAAAGAGTAATTACTTGTTCTTTAGAAGTTAAAAAATCATCAAAAATTTTCGAACAAAAGTTTAGCGCTTTTCCCATTCTGTCTGTTCTTTTATGCCTCGGCATATTAAAAGTTGGTTTTCTATTTATCCGCTACTAGATATTTAATTATCACCCTAGGTCTACTATTAAATTAAATAAATAAAACTCTAAATAATCATAAATTCGATTCGATTTTAGAATAATCGAAGCAATTGAAATAAAAAAATTGAATACACGAATAGCTTTAATTGTGCTCCTTCACGACAATGCTAGTCTACTTGTCACAAAGCGTACAAATTATTTCTGCTTTTAAGCCAACTTTAAAACGGGGGGTTCTCAATTCAGTTTTATTGCGTAACACCAGAGAAACAAACACCTAAATTACGAAAAAAAGCAACTAAACCAAAAATAAGAACTATCGGATCTGCAAACTGAGAAAATGTAGGAAACAAAACCAAAATAGCATTAGAATCTCAAAAAACCTTCTCGATTCTGGCAAAACTTTAGAAAAGTTGCAAAGTGAGTGGCGCAAAATAAATAAAAGTGCAGAGCGTTTGTAAACTATGGCGTTTAGAAGCTTCTTGATGCACTTACGATTGTATGAAAAACTGTATGATTTTGCTTGTATGATGATTATTCGAAATAATGTATGGAACACGTGCGCGTGCGCTTGCGTAGCTCGCGAGGTAATGAACGATGCACTGGTACAGCGCGACGCCGTCGTTTTTTCATCTTGATTTGTATAGGGTGCCTAGTTCATGTTTGCATTGTATGATGTATGATTTTCTTGAAATTGTATGAAAGCTTCTTGTATGGTTGTATGTATGGCTTGGATGAATGTATCTTGTATGAATGTATCTTGTATGTATGCATCTTGAATTGTAGGTATAGTTTGATTTCTAGACATGTCCCGCCGCGTTGAATGCTTGGCTTTCAACATCAAGCTTCTCTTCTCCCATTGGTAAAGGACATATCTTGTTAAATGCTCTTCTTATAATTCCTTTTGAAGTTTGTATATCTGCTACTCTGTTAACTCCGTCGCTGCCTGGATGTACGTCAACGACGCGACCAAGACTCCATTTCATGGGAGGTAATGTATCATCCTTTATTAATACCAATATGTCCTTTTCTAGACGTCCATAGGAAGATTTCCATTTTGTCTTCTGTTGGAGTTCGGCGACGTATTCCTTATGCCATCTGCTCCAGAAGTGCTGGCGTAACTGTTCGACTCTTTCCCATCGTTGCAGCCTGTTCTCATTCCTAAGGAGTAACGGCGGACTCGGCAAAGCAGTGAGGGATCGTCCGACCAAGAAGTGACCGGGAGTTAATGGGATGAGATCACTAGGATCAGCAGAAAGTGGGGAGAGCGGCCTTGAATTGAGAACTGCTTCAATTTGGACTAATGTAGTGTATAGTTCTTCAAATGTTAAGTGTGAATTGGATAAGACTCTGTTTAGATGATATTTGAATGATTTGACTCCTGCCTCCCACAGTCCGCCAAAATGCGGAGCGTAGGCAGGAATAAACTTGAATTGTATATTTTCATTCGCCATTGTTTCTGCTAACGGGGATGCATTTTGTTTAAAGAATCTTTGTATTTCGTTTTTTGCTCCTACGAATTGGGTTCCGTTGTCAGAGAAAATGGCGGTGGGCTTAGATCTGCGTGCGATGAATCTGCGCAACGCAGCTATATAGGCTTCCTTTGTTAACTCTGTAACCAGCTCTAGATGAATGGCCTTTGTCGTGAAACAAACAAACACCGCAACGTATACTTTGGATAGTCTGCAACCACGTCCTTTTCTGTCAGCTACTAGCATTGGGCCAGCATAATCAACGCCTGTCGTTTGAAAAGGGTAACCGGCACTAAGACGCTGCTCCGGTAGTTGACCCATGATAGGTCTGACTGTTTGTGCTTTCATTCTAGTACATCTTTGAGATTTGTGTGCGACAAGTTTAGCCATATTTCGCCCCCCGATAGGCCAAAATTCTTCCCTGATAGAAGCCAGCAATAATTGGGGTGCTGCGTGCATCAACTGAATATGTTTATCGGTAAAAATAAGTCGTGCAATGGGATGTTTACATGAAATAAGTATCGGGTGTTTTTTCTCAAATTCGAAGTCTGAATTGTTTAACCTACCACCTACCCTCATAAGGCCATGATTGTCTAAGAATGGTGATAAGTGTAAAAGTCTGTTTTTGTTTGGTAACTGTTTGTTTTGTATAAGTAAATTGTATTCTTCAAATGACTCCATCTGAGACCATTTGAGCAACTGTGTAAATGCTGTTTCTAACTCCTCAACGTTGTATGGACCATATTTTTTGTTGGTATTCTTTTTACAATTGTTCAAAAAACGCAACACGCAAGCGAATGATCGTTTCATTGTTAATAATTTGGAAAATGCGTCAAAATTGAATGTGTGGGTATTTAATATATTGGTTGCAACATTCGAAATTGTTTCTGGAATATCATTTGGAATTATATTCTGATTGAAATTAGGCCAAAATTCTTGTGTAAGTTTTAAAAAATCTGGTCCGGTCCACCACTTTTTCGAATTTTCAATGTCGGATATATTCACACCTCTAGATAAGAGATCGGCTGGGTTTTCTAAAGTAGGCACGTGACGCCATGTGTATTTTTTGTAAGTGCCGTTGGTTTGGGTGTATAAGTACCTGCCGGTACATTTTCTCGAGGTCGCCTGTTAGTACATAACGATGATGCCTAAATCTGAGTAAAAGAGACAACAAATCGCTTTGGATAGTTGGACCGACCATCTGAATGTCATTTGATGACACTCCGCTGCTCGTTGATGCACTGGCATTAAAAACAACACGTAGCTTTGTGGTCTCACTACTTTCCTTTAAAACTCCATGGTGCGGCAAATAGAACGGTACTTTGTTGTTGTGATCAGTGTATGTATTTAAGTTTAATTTTGTCATGTGGCCTAATGTTTCGTATTCTATCATAAAATCTGTGTACATTTGTTTTAACAGTGGCTGGCAAGCCAATCGTCGTTCTAGCGACATATAACATTGTTTTGCTCTTTGGAACGAATCTCCAAGTTCAGATTCTGGTTTCTTGAGAGGTATTTCGACAGAAAATCTACCGTCGGGCATTCTTGTAAATGTCTGTTTAAAGTTTTCTTCACATTGTATTTCTTCCTTTGAATAGATGTGTTTTGATTGTTCGGGTACCTCCTCAAGAGTCCAGAATTTGGATAGTGTTTCTTGTATATTGTCTTGTTGTATAAAATTGCATGTTACGTTTTGTGTGTGACCACCGGTGGGCCCCGATACCACGTATCCGAATTTGGTTTGTTGTAGGATAGGACTACGTGTACCTAGACGCACCTGTCCTTGATCCAGGATTTCCCAGAAAATGTCTGCGCCAAGAAGAATATCGATTCTTGGCGGATGGTTGAATTCGGGGTCAGCCAAAGTAATGTGTTTTGGTATGTTTAGTTTATCTATGTTTGTTGTACTGTTTCCTATGGTCGCAATGCTGGGTAGAATCAGGAATGACATATTGACCTTGTATGGATTTATCCTTGACTCTATAGATGTATTGCAACGTTTGGATATTTTCGTGGTTGATTGGTTGATTCCTGTGACGGAAGATTGTATGCTAGTCGCTTTGAGTTTAAGTTTTTTCATGAGTGCTTCTGTCATGAATGAAGCTTGACTTCCTGAATCAAGTATTGCTCTAGCTTCGTGCCGCTGGTTATCTTTATCTATGATGTATATGAGTGCTGTGGATAGTAGCACTTGCTCTGCCGTATTCTGGACTGAGAGTGATGTATGATTCTGTGTTTGATTTGATGTATGTGGATTGTTTCGTTGTATATTTGTATTTGTATATTCTTGTGTATTTGCAATTTCACCTGTATTTGTATAATCTTGTTCATTTGTATCTGTATGTCCTTGTCCATTCATGTGACCGTATGTATTTGTATATCTTTGTGCATTTGTATCACCGTATGTATTTTTGTATCTCTGTGTATTTGTATCACCGTATGTATTTGTGTATCTATGTGTATTTGTATCACCGTATGTATTTGTGTATCTCTGTGTGTTTGTATCTCCATAGGCATTTGTATATCTTTGTGTATTTGTATTTCTGTCTTTGTATGTATCCTCATGAATTAATGTATTGTGTTTTGTATAGCGAGGACATTTCTTGCACGGTCCTAAACGACACACACGAGCTTGATGACCTGGTCTTAAACAATTTAGGCATAATTTGTATCTTTTGGCAGTTTCGACTCTCTCGTGGTTCGATTGACTGAGAAATATCTCGCAGTTGTATACGTAATGATTGTTTGAGCAAAGAGGGCAGCTCGATGAGTTGTTATTATTACTGTCTGCACTGTTTGTTACAGCTGCAAATCCCTTAACATGTTCTGTTTGTCTGTGTCGTGTTTCTGTTTTTTGACTTAATTGTATGGTTTCTAATAAATCAGCCCGATTTTTTAAGAATACGTGAAAATCGTTCAATGTTATTGTTTTTAATGTAGTTTTGTGTTCTTCCCACTCTCGTAGGGTTTTCTGATCAAGCTTTGTTGACATGATGTATATAATCAGTGTGTCCCACGAATTAGTGGGTTCACCTAATACTTCCAGTGAACGAAGATTCTTATTGAAAGTGTCTATAATCTGTCTAATGGATTGGGCAGATTCTTTTTTAATCGAATCTAGGGCAAAAATGGCTTGTATATGGTTTTGGATTAACAATTTGGTGTTATTATACCTATCGCACAACAAATCCCAGGCAACTTTGTAATTGTCAGATGAAAATTCAAGTGACCGTATTATTTGAGCAGCGCTCCCCTGCAAGGACGCCCTTAAGTAATGAAATTTTTGTATACTTGTAATTGTTGTGTTAGTGTGAATCAGTGATAAGTATGTATCGCGGAACTCCAGCCATTCCTCATAAGCGCCACTGAATTTGGGAATCTGAATAGTAGGCAGCTTGACGCCGTGTTTTGTTTGTTTCATAACTTTGTGCGTGACAGTCCCTGCCTCGGAATCAGAGGACGAGTGGTGGCCATCAGAGGAATTCACGTTAAGGCGATCACATAACTCAGTTGCTTTTGCTAAGTTTGAATAAAACAAGGACTCGAATGAGGTTCTCTCAGCGAACTGTTGGTCAGAATCTTTTTGATCAACAAGGCATTCAATTGTTGTTTGTACTTCGTCGAATAGCGTAAACATAGATTCCATTTTTGACACTCTCAAACGTAGCTCAATCAACTGCAGTGAATCGGGATTTGGTTGATTGTTGGTTGGTTGCAAACTGTTTACATAGTTAACAAAGTTGGTTAATTGGCCCTTGTATGCACCTCGTTTTCGCGATAATTCGGACAATGACATCTTGACGAACTGTGTCGAGGTTGAGTCCTAAAGTGAAATGTATTTATAGCAAGAAAGTCGTGCAAATTCACTCCCAAATCGAATAACTCACACTCAAATAGCTAATGGGTTTAGAGGGTAATATTGAAAAATTTGTCCAGCGGGCGGCGGCCGGAGGACAATGGGGCGAGTTATGCGGCACTCAAGGTCAGCAGGACGGTGCTCAGTTTTATGTCGTAAACAACTTATGATTTTATTACTTGCGAAATTGTATTGAAAAATTATTGACTTTCTTGTTGGAATTCGACAAAAATAAATGAATAAATGAAGCTAGATAGCAAGGTAGCTTAGTTGGATATGAAAATTTGCATAAATTAAATTGGTACTTTATGATTTTATTGAAAAATTAATATATTGGAACGGACTCACTCGAATGCAACACCTTGTCTCTTGTTTCCACTCCTGTTTAGGTATACGGCTGATTTATTGGATGTTTTTGGATCTTCTTGAAATCCGGTTCGAAGGACCATGTAAACTATGGCGTTTAGAAGCTTCTTGATGCACTTACGATTGTATGAAAAACTGTATGATTTTGCTTGTATGATGATTATTCGAAATAATGTATGGAACACGTGCGCGTGCGCTTGCGTAGCTCGCGAGGTAATGAACGATGCACTGGTACAGCGCGACGCCGTCGTTTTTTCATCTTGATTTGTATAGGGTGCCTAGTTCATGTTTGCATTGTATGATGTATGATTTTCTTGAAATTGTATGAAAGCTTCTTGTATGGTTGTATGTATGGCTTGGATGAATGTATCTTGTATGAATGTATCTTGTATGTATGCATCTTGAATTGTAGGTATAGTTTGATTTCTAGACAGCGTTTTCAAAAACAGCAAAAAAACCGGACAATACACTGACAAAAAGTTCGCAACTCGCATCCAAACCTCTTTGGGCTGGGTCTTGAACATAAAGGAGGTATTATATTTTAACACTAGTTTCTGCGGTGTAATCTGTGTGTAACAGAAATGTGTACAAAGTGATATATTTACAAGGTTTCAAATGTTTTTGTATAGGTAGACATACGTTACGCCAAAACAACAGACAAACATCGTGACAAGGAGTCCCACACTGGGTGGCTGGCAGAGGCCCATACTGCCCACTTTTAGCCATTTATTTATTAGTAACTCCATTTTGCGTGACATATGGCTAGCCCATCGCCGTCATTTTGGGAAAAAAATTATAATTGCAGTGAAACTGTTGTATGTAAATAGATAGAGTAATATATTTATTCCATCAAAAGTGACTGTGCTGTATAATGTGTATATGCAATTGTGTATAAGTAATAAGTATGTACCTAGTTATGCGTAGGTATTTACTTTCATAATGTATTTTTTCCGCAATTTGAACTTAGATTTCTCGCAAAATATATCGTTTTCGGAATTCATCAATAAATAATACTATTCAGCTACCTGTGCATTATAAACATAAACATGACCATTTATACACGGTGTAACAGAAAGGTGTATTCATGTCTTAGGAGCTTGTTAGGGACATGATTCTGAACAACTTTCACTACGAAACCAATTTGATTAGAGCAACTTTATTTGTTATTTCTCTATAGATTTGCGGCCGAGCAATCAGCTGATTTTTATGGAGATGTGAAGAATATATATTATACAAGCAGATACCTTGCTGGCCCCATACTAGGATAGCCTGTGTAGAAATTCAAAAATTCAAAATTAAAAATTTAAAAAGAGTTTATTTCCATAAGAAACACATAGGTAACATTTGGAAAATGTCAAATCTTAAACTAACACATGTATAAGGTACAGGGAAATATAGAACTCAATTTGAATTCCGTCACCTCAATGTTTTAGATGCTGGAGGCAAAGAGGCGACTAGAAACCTCCAGCTTTATACGTTATTTTTTACAGAATTGGAGCAAACACCTTCCCAAGCTTTCTTGTCTTCTACATAATCTGATATTTTGTAGTAACCTTTTTTACATAAGTGATTTTTAACAACATTTTTAAATTTATTTACAGACAATTCTTGTAACTCAGTCGGTATTTTGTTGTAAAAGCGAATACATTGCCCTTTAAAAGATACATTAACCTTATGGAGCCTAGTAGTAGGTATAGCCAGTTTATTCCTATTTCTAGTGTTGACATTGTGCAATATTTTTGTGGACGTACATTAAGTTTTCATAAATATACTGACACGGCACTGTCATAATGTTAATTTCCTTAAATTTACAACGATGTCGTGCGAACTGACGTAACCCACATAAACATCCAGTACCGGGATTTTATTATTCTTCCTCCCCAGTCAATTAATAATTAAATCATCATCAAACTGCACATTTATCATAGGCTGTTTACTTACATGTAGGCTAAATGAGTGGATATCTGTGCCTAAATCTTGTAGAGCTGTATTGTTTGGATTGGACTTCATTTGTCTATTAGAAGCGGCCATTTATCTGAACTGGGACGCGAAGCTGTTTTGGATTCTATCTGGAAAATCCCATGCCCAACGAAACTATATCCATATGAACTGAGTTGATGATGACGATGATGATGCTTAGGTACCTTAAAGGGACGTACCTAACTTTAAGATTCAGACAGGCAATTCGGCATTATGCAACTTCATGACATCGCCTCGCTCGGCTCCGGGTTGTTCACTACATTGTAACCTAACTAACCTAAATTTAGGATTCAGACAGGAAGTGACCTTTAACAACTTGTCTGTGTAAGGTACTATTGACGTTTCGTTATGTTAATTTTTGAGTTTCTAAATTGCGTAAATTTTCCAATTTTCAATAATTATTTAAAAAGAAAAACAACGCATGTCCTGTCTAAAAGAAAAGCACTTAGTTTTAAAAAGTAACAACCAGCTACCCATTAAACACCTCAT
This sequence comes from Argyresthia goedartella, assembly GCA_949825045.1. NCBI lineage: Eukaryota > Metazoa > Arthropoda > Insecta > Lepidoptera > Argyresthiidae > Argyresthia > Argyresthia goedartella. The sequence goes on from OX463823.1 coordinate 18,253,620, forward strand.
TACAATGAAATTCAGGGGTCACGATTCAAAACCCAAGCCGATTTTTTATTTATCGGCTGAAAATTGTATTGCCGTGACAAACGATTGAAGTTTTCTTGATAATGTATAACGCGTACAATATGCTCTTCCTCTCAACGACCCAAGGCATCATATGATGCCATTTTTCCGTTATAGGTATTAAATTTTAATACCATGGCATAAGGTTTAGTGTTCAGTGGGCATCGCAATTCATCATCGACCTATCTAACCGTGGTACTTATGGTAGTATCAATTCTAAATCAGCTCTGGTCAGATGCACAGCTTCAATTTTGTGTATAATATTTCTAGCAAATGTTTTGTATAAATAAAACCATACATATTCAATCGCAAACCAATCGTTACAAATTGATCCAGGTAGCTTAAACCAAACTGCGAATAATTCTTGAAATATTCTGCGTTCACTTGACACCATTCTCCTCGCAGACGTTCTAGAATTAGTACGAATAACAAATCTGGTTTATCACTTCTGTTTGAACATGATGGGACGAAACACTTTGATACCCATTATGAAAAACAATTAGATTTTTAAATATTTAAATTATCATTATGGATTGATTATTGTAATATTATTAAATATTACAATAATAATCAATAATTTTGTCTTGGTTAGGTTGGGACTGACGTGAGTGACGTGATGTTTGTTTGACGATATACTTGGCACTCTTTGTGGTTGCATGACAGCCACTTTATTTTTTTGTAATTTATTTCATTACGTCTCTACTCTCTAGTGACGTCACGTTTACTTTTGGAGGGTAACATTTTTGCTTTGTTTTTTTAAATAGACGCATTGAATTAAACCCAAAAATATTTAAATTAGTTTCTTAAAGTGGTTTATATTTTCAAAATAAATTATTAAAAAATATATATCAGAAAAATGCATTGCCAATTGTACTGTTACATACATAGCGCGACCCCTTTTCCCACAAGAGGTGGCAGAGGCATAGGTACGTGGTTAGCACCGGGATTCCAACGTGCATCTCCTGTGTGACAGGTGAAGGTATAATCACTAGACCTCAGAAGCTAATAAATACGTTTTCTATAGGGTCTCTAATTAGGCATGTATTTTGTTTTGTTTGAGCTGTAAGACCTTGCTATTTGTCAAATTTTATGATTCTAGGTCAACGGGAAGTACGTTATAGGTTTGATTCCCTTGCGAGTATCAAGCCAATTCAGCAAAATTCCTACATAAACGGTGGTATTTTTTGATGTTGGATTTTTTCATTACCTACTTCAAGAGACTACAATCCTGAGCAATTGATATTAGTTTCAATTTGACACCTCCACGCGCTCCAGACAGAAATTTACAGTTTTCGGATTTTTACCTTTACCTGTTCTGTAAGACCTTTTTTTTCGCCAAATTTCATGATCCTGGTTCAACCGGAATAACCCTATATATTTTGCGAGTATCAAGAACATATTGCAAGTTCAGAAATTTTGGGACGGCCGAATTTTTTGATTGCGTGGTGCTTGAAGTTTGAATGTTTCATAGCTCCGAGGGTTCACAGACGCGAGTAATTGATATGAATTTCAATCTGATACCTTCAAGCGTTCCTGAGTAAAAGGGCTGTGATAGACGGACAGACGGAAATCAAAGTGATCCTATAAGGGTTTCTTTGTTCCTTTTAAGTTACGGAACCCTAAAAAACGTTCTTGTTCAGTTCTGTCAGAGTTAACCAAATCCCAGTAGTAATACTGTAAGTTTTTAAGTGCATTTTTATGTTACCTGGTGGAGATTGAGATCTTAAAACATTTTTCGGCCTGCGAGTATCTCTGCTGCTGTGTCTGTCTTGAGGCATACTCAATGACAATCCAAGTCCATCGGTCGGCCGGGGTGCTACGACAAACATGTTCATTACAGCTCCTCGTAAGTTCCATATTCTATGCACCACGTCGGTGAGTTTTATGAGTTATTTATATTTTTTTATTTCTGCATTTATTCGCGCCAAGAGGCTGCAGCTCCAGTGGGATAGGGCATCGGTGAGTTCTTCGTGATTGCCTGTGAGATCACAAATCGATTTTGAACTATTCGTTCCCGCTGTTATCCGCAGCCCGCATGGCTTTTCTATAAAAGGACATTACTATGACGTAACGCTGTGTAAGTTTCCGGATCGATCGTCTTACAGTAACAAATATAGTACATTGGTTTTATAGGTCTATTGGTCATATCTACGCATCATAAAATATTTATAGTTGGAGAAATATTTTGTATTGTAGTAAGGCTTTTATGTCATTCATTGTATGTAAATGTATATATATTGTGATGTGCTTTACACGACTACAAGATACAATGTTGTCGGCATAACATACGTGCCTAGTGCACAAGCTCAGGCACATTACTGTGACTGAAGGCTTAGAGAAGAGAGTTTATCATTGCTGTGCTTATTCCACAATTTAAATCCATGAATTTCACTGCGCCCCGTAGTCTCATACAACCATTCTGCAAATCTGCATTTGCAGTATTTAGGAGTTGGACGGATAATTCATGCATATATCAATGATCACCCGTTTCCGATGTGGCGTGGTTCCAGCTGACCACAATGTCCACAATATAGGTCGATTGGCAAAACCTTGTGCTATTAAATTAGTTTTTAATGTGACCACGTAGTACATTCTATCACACGAATGATTGAACATAAGCATACAATTTGACGAATACCGTTTATTAATAGGATTTCAATAAATCAGTTTAAATTAAGGCGACGTTGACAAACGACAAGAAGACATTTCAAAAAGTTAATCGCACCTTTATGCGTTCACATTGAAGGAGGCAATAATATTTTAAGTCACAGCTTAAATTAAGCAGATACCTACATACCTGCCCCTTAGACAAGTTGCATTCGCTTACTTATCACTCGCTACTACACGCTAAGAAAATGTATGCGAATTTCTTTGAACATGGCAAGAAGCGACACAACTGCTTCGATTCACTTAATACGCATTCATATGTATAGGTATGTAGAACATTTAAGAACATATTAAATTAGATAATAAAACGCAAGTTTTGAATCTAATAGATTTTAAGCATTGGTGTAGCCATGATTAGAACTTGGCCGGGCTGTTCTACTTTGTGTTATTCGCTGCTGTTTGGTGCAATGCAAAGTAATTTAGAATATCGTTAGCATAGATAAGGCGCTATCCGCTTCGCGTATCTAACACGTTTGGTTGGCCAGTAGCCCACCTTGCTCTAATATATGGCCTCATATTTTCGCTTTATGTTTGTAAAGCTGACCTAAGGAGAATTAGTAAAGTGAAACAAACAGCGAATCATTGTAACGATATAACAATATTTATTGTCACTCAATTTTAGTCCTTTGATTTTCAACATTTCAGACTAATTTATGCATGACAGAGGAACAAATTTATGATAAACTGATGAATGAATAATATTTCTTAAAGGTGTTTACCTTGTTGAAATGTTTATTTCCTAAATATTTTTGCGCCAGAATATAAGCGGAAAAACATCATATCTAGTAACGGATTATCCAAAAATTATAGCTTTGATGTATTACCGCGGTATGATGAGGCATTATATATGACAGAGCTCTTGATGTTTGAAGTGTAACTGAGATAATGACGCGTGATACTATGAGTACAGAGCAAAGCTTGCTAAAATGTTTTGTATTCTGTGGTTCACAGGCGTATATATTTTTTATTTAATAATCCTGACACTGCCTTTAGTATGTCACAACGGATGTGAAGAGACAGATAAAAAGTACACTCCATAAGAATAAATCTCAATAAATCATGCTTTGCCCTTTATCAAAGTAATAAATTTCATATAGGAAACAGTAACGACCGCGGCAGCTGATATTGTGTAGTATTTTCAAGCTCTTTCCGTAACATAATGTTACTGTTTCCTTAGCCGCTTGTGAATGCTGATATTTCCGTTTCTACTTCTAAACCAAATTGGTGTCGGTGAATATTTAAAACTGCAAAATAACGTATTCAGTCAAGCATTCGAAACCCTTAATGCAACTAACTGACTTCCGAATCAAGAAAGAACTCACTTATTTTCATACCACGAGTAGAATTTTTATCTTTACGCGCTATCCTAAAAACCTCTAACATAAATTAAGATTGTCCCACTTAAAGTTAAGGAATCGCCTTCAAAACGAGCCGAAGACCCGTAGCCGAGGCTGTGAGGCAATAATCACGTTCCTAAGTATTAAGGAAACTGCTTATCAGATCGAAATTGTTGTATATTTCTTCTGGAATCTAAGTGCTTGAGTAATTTGTGACTGGAGCAATTTGCAAGAGTATATGTGGCCGCCATTCGTGTTGAATTAATAAAATATTTTTTGAATCGGTTTCAACAAGCAGGAAATGTAAAATTTGGATTAATTGAATATTCAGAATTATTATGCGTATAATATTATTCATCAAACGTTTAATGCCTTTAATAACAACGTAAAGCAAAAAAAGATACAATTCGTGATATGCATAAAAACAAGGCAATTATTTTCACTATAGAAAAAAATCTTTCTTAAGCCAACTCAATCTTAATATACGGAAGAATCCAAAAAAATATATAAATGTTAATTTGTGGGATTGTAAAAAAACCGCGGAATATTTGTTCCCCTTTGTATAACGTTTACGTGGGACAATACTTAGTTCTTCTGCAAATCAACCAAAACGCTGACTGATTGAGCCCCTGTGAAGTAGTGACAAAATCAATAACTTCCAAAATTTTGTCTTTATGCCGTAAAAAATCCACCAACATTTGCGGGAGAAAGAGAAAAGGACTTATAAAGCTCCTTCAGAATGTAGGAAACTGTATGAGAAGACAATTATCATAAGTTGATGAAATAAAATTCATAATTTCTTTTTGCACACAAATGATAACAATAACAAGATATACATTAAAATTAGTTTCTTTCATTTCTACCTTTTGACCATGGCGTGTAAAAATACTGTAGTATGTATTTTTGTAATGTGAATGATAAAAAAAAAACAAAATGCACGCAACAAAATAGTCACTGCTATTATAATATATTCGTACCGTCTAAATTGACGTCATTCCGACACTATACTTCTGAGACACGCCACGAATATTTTTCGGTATCAAATTTCACGAAAAAGAAGGCGTGTCGATCCTTATATCTTTGTAAGTAAGGTTCACTATCGTCCTGACATGCCTGTTAACTCGTTGCGAAAATACTCATGCTTTCTCCACTGGGGTGTCGTGGCGTGCGTGTGGAGTCAACAAACTATTCAACGTATTTATTAATGCCGGTAACTGTGTCAAGGGCTAAGTTACTACTCTATTCAAGGCCGAGTTGAGGGTGCGACTAATATAGCTCGGTTGTAGAGCACAAACTATTTAAAAAACGCAACTAATTCTACGGTCGGGACATATCAACGGCAGAGTTTGGAGAAGCACCCAGCACTGTGGGGTATAAGGTGGTCCCCTTTTGTGGGCTTACAGGTGAAGACCATAATGGCGATGAAAGCGTAGGTGCTAGGCAGCAGTAGGGCCAGTACGATACTGAGGCTAGAGATGGGCTTAGGCACGAAACTTACCGGCGGAGCTGGAATAGCGGCACGGAGGTAAGCTGCGATGACGAAAGGCAACAGGATACCACCTTCATAATCTTCCCTAGTTGATCATCTCTGATCATAAATCATTAGTAGCATAAACATAGCCACGGCCCTGAGTCTCTGGCGTCCTATAAATGGAACAAGGGTGCGAAGAATCTCCAGAGGGAACTAAAAACAAAATGATATGATGAAGATAGGATAATAGAATCTTAAAAAGCAAAGGAAACCATACTGGTTTCCTTCCCCTCATTTCTTTGATTACGTAGTGGAAATCAGAGCATTGGGTATTAGAGATAATAAATGGCCAGGGAAAGATTAGTATATGAACATAGAGGGCGAAATACTGTACTAGGTAAAGATGACTCGACAACCGAGAGATTAAAGCAATCCTGCTCCTGCAATCGATGCAATCCTGCTCACCAAAGATATTGCTGACATCGCTCGAAGTTTTATACGTCATTCTTACCGGGGTATGCCACTATGTCTTGCAGCCAAACCACAGAATATAAACATTATACAAGTTTATCAATGAACCTCGGTAAAACGAAGTTTATGGTGGTTTCTAGAAAAGAGGACTGGAACACAACAACTCGGTAGCAAGAATTACCTTGGAGAGAGTGACCAATTACAAGTACCTAGGCACATGGGTGACTGAAGCATGGGAGTCTGAATTTGAGATAAAGACCCGGATTACAATTGCTCGTGCGGCTTTTAACAAAACGAGAAAGCTTTGTATTAAATACCTCAATAAACAACTCTGGAGTAAGATCTAGCCAATGGTTATAAATGGTTGCAAAGCCTTTAAATCAGTCGGATCTAAAATCAATAGATCCGAGAAAAGGAGACTCTGATAGAGTGAGAACCAAGGCTGAGTAGGCCACACAGGCGCAACGACAATAGCTTCGGCACCATCTGTAATAATTTTTGTATGACTGAGTATAGTTGCAAAGGGTGAAAATGCGTTAAAATAACTATCTAACGTGAACAAATAAATTACACAAGTCTCCGGATCTCTTTGCCAAGTTACGTAACGATGACATTCATACATTTTTTTCGATACAAAAAAATCGATCCCAGAATATAACTTACCAGGGTGTTATCTCCTAGATTCCGCAACTGCTATTTCATTATCCTGTGAGTTGATATAGGAAGCAAATAAAAATGACCTACTTTTTCGTCCTACGTCTTCACAGAAAAGTAAAGGTGGGGATATCTCACGTCACCCAAAAATAGATATCACAACTGCTATATAATATTTTAATCGTATAAATATGATTTACGTATGAAATAGCAGTTGTGTTATCTATTTTCAATATAATTTGGCAATCATTAAGGTTCTTAGCGAAGACCTGAAGACCAAATTAAGCAGCTTTTAATTCAAGATAATTAATGTGCTCCTTACTTTCCTTATCAGACCATCGGCCATCATGGTCTCTCCGCCGCATGCCACCACCCACCCTGTTTTGCTCGCATCAGAAAAAATATCGACACAGTAATTATCGTCAATTATAGGATTTAGAGATCGGTTGATATTATTTAACCACCAATCAAAGTCACATTGCAAATGTGATGGCAAAGTCAAATAATAATTGCAGTCGTCAGATTCTAACAAGGCTAAATATTTAACTCGCTCAAATTGCTTGGTAAAAGGCTAGCCGTATTGGACGGGGGGCAAGTAGAAGTGAAGAGGCCTTAAAGTCACGCGAAACTGAGAATTGTACGATATTAGTTGTTTAAACTGTATCAGTTCTGATTTGATCAAATTTGTTTCTGTCCGGTAGCCTTATGTGGAAATATTTGGAATCAATTATCAAACGGAGTTATTTACAAGAGGTTTGTGGAGTTGTACAACTCTTATCTTCATTAATTATAAACCCTAATGAATCTAATATCTTGTCTGTGAAACATTAATTTGGCAGTTTTCATAAGTACCTAAACAACTTATTATTATAATTCTCGCATTGCCTTCTACATTAGTACATAGAAGGATTATATATAGCAACATGTAGTTACGCATAGGTACCACCACTCATGCACTTAGTTGAGGGTAACTACAAAAAACAAAAAAATAATTCCCGAGGGTAGGTCTCACTTTTCTTTCCGGGCGATCAGCTCTTGGTCATTCTCAAACAAGTACTCAACTACTCACGCCATTTTACATTCTTCAGAAGTTTTCTTACTAGGCCACAATGCCTGCGAATCTGACTCGGTTAGCTACGAATCCATAGCAAAAGACCTAAAATTACTACAAGAAAAGTTGGAAGGAAAACACGTTTGACAAGAAAGCAAGCAGCGTTCACGGGTCATCGACTCTTCATCCTCGGCCTTATCTTCGTTATCTCCGGCTCGAAATATTTTGCCTTTTCCGGATGACCATAAAACCATAAAGCCATGACTGTACCAGCCAAGCACAGGGACACCATTTTGGTGAACGATCTGCTCGCCTTCGTACAACAGAAGCTGGACGTGATGGACAAGCTCTCCCTGGAGCAGTTCTGCTCAACTAGCTTCAAGGAGGTTGAGATTGCCACCACCGGGAAAGTGCTGCATGAGACCGCCATCACCACCTTGCGCGGAGGAACGCGAGTGGAAAGAAGAATCTCCAGGACATCTTCCGGGTGTTCAAGGAGACCGAACCCAATGACGTCCCAACCTAAGTAGCCTGCGACCTCAACAAGCTGCCGCCAGTGACATTTGAGCACGTCGACGTCACTCGGCTGCTGAGGGACATCGTGTGGCTGCAGGCTGACGCCACTGAAACTCGAAGCAAGTTGGAGGCTTCCGAAGGCATTTGCGCCGACCTGAAACGTGAGTTGTCGGTATTGCGACAGGCTGCTGATGCAGCGAATAGCCGACATGCGTCTCTGTCCTGTGATACTCTGAACGAAACTCGAAAGTCGGCTAAAGCCGTTTGCTAGTCTGGCACGGAGCTGAAGGCTAAAATGTCATCGTTTATGAAGGCATGGCCGACTTCATCAACTCAGAAGACTCGCAGGCAGCCCGGGCCTCCGCGGAACCGGCAGCCTGCTCCTCAGCGCAGTCAGCACGAGACGTCATCGAAGCAGTCGTCGTATCAGCACAAGTCGATGCGCCGACACTAGATGTGGTAAAGTACGCTGGTCATCTTGCTCTATTTCTTAAACAATGGTCATTGATTACAAAATATTGTACGATCCTTTCTTGGGTCAATAGCTATAAACTGACCTTTTCTAACCATTAGACTCAGCATTATCCAAATCACAAGTTTCTAAGGCTGACGGTGTTCTCTTTGAAGAAGCCTTAGGTAGTCTTATTTGTAGTGGTGCAATATCACAATACCCACCATGTGAAAATCAATTCCTATTAAATGTTTTCTTACGCCCTAAGCCAAATGGGAAAATGCGTCATATACTTAACCTAAAAAATCTCAATAAACATATCGAAATACAACCTACATACCGCGGTTTTGATCGCGGTACGTAGATCCTGTATAAAGTGGCCATAAAAAATCTTGAGTTACAAGTTTGCTTGTTACTCCAGATTTTTTCATGGCCACTTTGGACCTACTTATTTAAAGATGCCTACTTCTTAGTTAAAAGAGCATAGTGGTATAATGTGTTTTAAGTTTTCTTCTCACACAGGAGATGCAGGTTCGATTTCTGACCATGTACCAATGAGTTAATGAATTTATCTTGAGTACAGTATCGGATGTTCAATGTTTCGGATGACACGTTAAGTTGTAGGTCCCAGGTAATATCGCTACGTGGTAGTGGTCTTGAAACCCCTCCATCAACCCGCACTGAACCAGCATGGTGGAGTATGGCTTAACCTTACTCGTATCCGGGTCAAGGCCTGTGCCTCTCGGTGGGGATATTAATGGCACATTTATTCATTAGTTATAGTTAAAATTCATCCTGACTCCAGAAAACACTTAAGGTTTGTGTGGAACGGAAATACTAATGAGGTGTACTTATTACCATTAAACACAGGTTAAACACAGCCCCATATGTTTTTACGAAAATACTAAAACTATTAGTTAATCTTTTGAGATTGTGTGGCTATGTATCTACAATATATTAAGATAACCTGCTATCAATAGGAAACGCGTATACAGAATGTTGAAACAATATCAACTTTACTAGAAATCTACTGCTGGGCTCAGGTTTTAAAATAAATAATGAGAAAAGTAACTTCACATCCTCCAGCTTTTGCAGGTTTCTAGGCTAACTCATAGACTCGAAATTAATGACTATTATATTACCAGCCAATAAACACAGTAACATAAAAAATAAATAATTAAGTTTATGAAACTCAAACAATGCAGAATAAGAAGATTTGCCCAGCTACTAGGCTTACTAATCTCTGCTTGACCAGCAGTAGAATTCGGACTCAAAAAAGCTCGAATGCTGTAAATTTTTAAATCTTCAAGGCCATGATGACTATGATAAGATAATAAGTATCCCAGACTCATTATTACCAGATTTATCTTGGTGGCTAAACGCTATTGACGAGTCTTCCCATAGGATTAGGGACGATAATTACGTAACCGAAATTTACACGGATGCCTCAACTACGGGATTGCGTACGGTCTGCCAAGGGAAAACTGGCCGTGGAATGTGGTTTGCGAGTGAGACCACTCAACATAGCAACTCTCTCGGGTTGTTAGCAGCTTTCTATTGGCCTCAAAATATTTGGAAAAACTTATCACCATATTACCAAGGATAGACAATTCAACCTTGATATCGCATAATTTTCGAATGGACGGAGTCCAATTTTCACATCTAATCCAAATATATTGAGACATCAGGCAATGGTGCCAATCCCGAGGGATTTTTGTGTTCGCAACTTACGTTGAATCCTCTAACAATATAGCTGATGCAGAATCCAGACGGACCCATCCAGACATCGAGTGGGAACTCGCTAAACCGTAATTCACTAATTGCCAAATTCGGGAATCCTCAGATATACCGCCGGTAGAATAAATAAAAAGTGTGAGAAATACGTGTCATGGCACCAGAATCCTGATGTCTTTACAATCAATGCATTTAGATTAAGCTGGACAAACTTCCTCTTTCACGCTATCCGGCCATTTTCTATGTTCCTAAATTGTTACGGAAGATAAAACAGATGAAGCTCAAGGCATCGTGGTGGTACCACACTGGCCGACACAACCATGCTACCTCATCTTTTCCAGCTTACTTATATCAGATCTCATAATATTGATACCAAATGTAATTATTAAATGTGCACAGTTGGTATTTAACCAATTGATTAAATACCGGCCTTACATCTCTAGGCTAGCCTAGCCATACAAGAAAGAACCGAGCGAAACATCTTATGTAGAAAACTTCAGTCTAGACTAGACAATTTAAGCTCATCTTTATCTCAGAAATTATTTTTAGGTTAAAAGTTATGATTTTTTATTTTTAGGCACAGATGACATTAAATTGACTGGACTACATTATTTTAAGCACTCATTTACCAGTGCATTTCTATAAATGCCATTTCCTGTTATATATAGTGGGTTTTGAATTTTATTACCATGGCATAAGATTAAAAACTTCAAAACAAAATGCCTCGCGCATAAGCGCGGCAATGGACCGGTCTGTGAGCAATAAAGCACTACTGGCGTGGCAGCGGGTGGCGCGGAATAGCGACGGGCAGCCCGGCGACGTTACAAACTAGGCGTGTTTTAAAATTTACTAAAAAATTGAACTAATTTATTATTTCATAAACAGGAAATTTTTGGTATCAAAATTATAAGAAAAATCTGTTTTTTTTAATTCAAACTATTGGTTTTTATTTTTGGTAAGCATTACATCTACTTTACTCATTCTTGCGAGGTAAAAACAAAAAATTTATGTTTGTTATTTATAAGGTATGACAATTTTTGAATTTTTATCCGAGAAAAATTATTATTTATTGTCTATATAATATAAAATTGCTGCAACTATTAAAATGCAGTGATACTGGTTGGCCAGACATGTGCACTGTTTGAACTTAATTTTGAGACAGTGCCACACTGTCTTCCTGACGTGTAGCCAGACTATGTTCAAGATTTTTGTATGATACAAAAAAAATTGATTAAGTCATTGGGAATAACATTATTTTTGCAACAGGTGAATTTAGTGGAAATAATTTTTTTTTTTTAGCTAAACACTTTTCAGCAGTTTGAATCATTTGCAGTAAAATTAGGCCTTGTGGATAAAACTGTGTTTCTTCGCATCACCCTCGATTCAATGCATCAATGGGGACCTCATGTGGATGCACTAGCGGGTAGACTAAGTTCTGCTGCATAATCTATAAAAAGAATTCGACATATTTCGTATAAAGCCACCGCGAGACTAGTTGTAAACGTCTTATGGCATCCAGCTATGAGGTAAAGCCTCGGATATAAACTCATATTTACTCTGCAGAAACGGACTATACATGCCATTTACAAACTCGGTCCGAGAGAGTCGCTAAGAGTCAAGTGTAAGGAGATCAACATTCTGACTCTGCCTTCTCATTAAATTCTTGTGTATATATTGAATGTCAAGAAAAATATCCACCTGTTTAAAAAAATTGCGGTGACCATAATTTTGATACTAGCAATAAGAATAAACTTTCCAGCTACTCTAGTAGATTCCACAAAATTTCCGATTCCTTCATCGGCTAATGTATACCGGGGACCTTACAGTAAAATAATACTCTTTTACTATTCAAAGCTAACTGACACATAAATTCAAAACTTTGATTAAAAGGGATTATTTTAAGGGAATCAGTGTCAAATTATCTAGTAGACGTAATTCTATGGGGAGAAACTGCTTGTTCTTCCATTGGCTATCTAAAAAATAAACAAATTATAAAGTTATTGCTCGTTCTTCTTAGAGAAGTTCTGCTATTGGAACGTACATCTAGTATTAAATAAATGACGTGCTCTAAGAGATATGTAATTATCCAACCCAATAAAGAATACGTTTATTGATTGATTTTGGACTCAGTGTTTTTTCGCTCTTGTTTCTTATTTTAACTAAGGGCGTAAGTAATGGCTGGAAAGGGGTTTTCCGTGAATAATTGAAATCGATGTTACTTTGTCTATTAGTAACGAAGAGGAATTAGACACGTAAACCTACATACCTACGAGTACCTCGTATTCTGGTTTGTATTGTTAACAAAGGAAAGGTTGATTCAGCGACTTTCTGATAAATATTTAGCCGAGACCCCTTGGCTAAATATACAGAAACATAAAAGAGTAATAATAACTATACAATTACGTGTAGTGTGAAAACTATCTGACACTATTTATAGTTGTTATCGCTTACAATTATTGTCGAATTGAAGCACAGTCCCTACCTACAATATCTACATGCATATCTGGCTATCTCTGTGGACGGGACGAGAAGATATAATTGTCAATTAGCCCGCAGAACTAGACAGCTGATGCACACTGAATCCCTGAACTGAATCACTGAATATAATATTTTTTCCTGTATTTCCCCAGTGTTTCGCCAAATCTCCAGTTAACGTTCTCGCCTACTTCTTTTGACTTCGGGCGTTAACCGCAATATGAAAAAGAAAATGATAATTAGTCAGTGGAATTGTCACGAATTTTTATGAATAAAAATAAAGTTAATTGACAAATTGAAATCTGACACCTCTTGTATGGTAGTTACAGATTCCATTGTTAGGGTTCCATTCTAAAAAGGTTAAAACGGGACCCTATTACTAATACTTCGCTGTCCGACTGTATGTCTGTCCGTCTGTCACCAGGCTATATCTCATGAACCGTGGGAGTTAAACAGTTAGAATTTTCACAGCTGATGTATTTCTGTTGCCGCTATAACAACAAATGCTAAAAAAGAGAATAAAATAACGTATTTATCTGTAAGTTATATACAAACTTATAAATGCAATTGGTCACGTACATGGACTATGAAAGTAGCCGCACCAGTTACTTTGTAAACTACATTTTGCTTTGTTAAATCCAAACTATTGACTCCACACCATCCTTACCATTGTACGGTGGAACGGAATCCTTCGTGTGCAAGTTCGACTAGCTAGTACTTGACCGGTTTTTTAATTCGCTATTTATTAAGTTTTGTTTCAATGGCTGAAGAATTGGCCTACGTATCAACGCCAACTATACCGATGGATAGAGAAGCGTGATTGTACAACAAGTTTTAGTGACATATAAGTTAATAACAATATGTTAACGATGCAAGAACAGCCAGCAGCATGTCTCTTTAATGCTAAGTTGGAGCTAATGGTGCTTCCCATCCTCAGTCAATCGTTTAAAAATGACTTAGCCTGTTTCTTTTAGCTTAGCGCTATGGTAATCTAGAAATTAGTGGGACAAATATGCTGAAATTTGCATCAAAGCGTGTGAAGTTACCTATAAATTAATATTATTTACAAACATAATCCATACATCTCGAATAAGCCTTTTCCGAAGTACAAAGATTTACCAATAAAAAGACTTGGATTGCAAAATATCGCAATAAAGGATTTGACGGAGATTGTGATTAATGGAGCGGCAGGAAAATAAAGTTCTACTTGAAAAATTATTTCGTTAGAGCACACAGCATTTTCAATCCAAATATTATGATGTTTATTGACAATAAAATTTATAGCTTCACGCTATTTCCGATGGATGAGGAGAGCCTTTTATTATTACACTTATTTTTGACAGTGCCTTAGCGAAATAGTATGAGATGGATGGTGAGTAAGTAATAAATGTGGCTATCGGAGCTCTGCAGACGGTGTGGTAGAATGGATTCTGTTTCAGTATCTACTCAAGGCTTCTATGCTCATCTATGAATGAATTGCCGGTTCATAATGGAATGGCAGCAAAAAGGGTAAAGTTACAAGGTTACATACTTAGCTAGTAATGTAGGACCGGAGGAGAGTAGTTCGCTAACGATGCAGGGCAAAGATATAATAGATACTGAAAAACCTCACAACGCCTTGACGTCGTCTAATGAAGCCTCAAAAACGTCGAAGCGATGATAATATTGTACATGATACAAAGAGCAGCATAATGAGAAGACTATTTTTGCATAAATTAGGAAAAAGCTATTCGGTACACTATCCAAAAAATACTGCTAAGAGATTTTTGTGGTATTAACATGTTTCTCACGCAAATTTAAGTTCTAGTTTAAATTACTTTTTTAATTGCGTTTGTGTTGCTTGTGACAAGCGTGAAATTTAGGAAATAAAACTAAACCACGCACGTTTGCAAAATGAAATTGCATCGGGTTCTGCTACCCATTTTACTGGTTTCCCGAACGAGTTCGAAGATGAAGATATTTTTATACTAAACCTGACAATTTCTAAATGTTTATTATCTAGCATATAACAAAATTTTAGTTATTATAGTATCTCCAATCCAAGAGGTATTTATGAGATAAAATAAAATGATTGGTAGTTCAACTAAAGTGTACTTATGAACCTGCTAAGTTGATAATATGAAGTAGCGCTAAATAAAACTCAACGGAAGTTATATTTTTTTTTCAATACTCCGAAACATAACTGGGTGCAAATTCCTTAGTGTACAGGCATGTATCCCAGCAATTATTTTACATACTGTGCTCTACGCCTGCCGAAAAGAAAACAATTACAGAAGTGCACCTTGGCAGGAAATGCTAGAAAATAAATGATGGTACCATAAGTAACATATTAGCGGACTGCGTGTGTTCTAATAGACAAACCAAATATTACATTAAAAAAACACGTAGTGGGCCGCAAATGTTGACATAATTTATCTTCTAGCATTTTCTGCCAAGGTAAACAGACGCTGAGGGAGTTATTAGGGCCATTATATTGCCATCTTGAATGGGATAAGGCATAGTAAAATGTCTGTTTGTTTGTTTAATAATGTTTTTAAGTATAACAGTAAAATATATTCCATAAGAAAACCTCTACTTTTATAAACTGAAAGATACATAACTAAAACATGCAAAATATAGCTTGGAAGGGGAAGACATCAACTTTTACCACATTATTATTTAGTAGATTCGACTTGAGCATTTTCGTTGTACCCTGTACCCACTTGTTAGCATAGTTTAGACATTTTGAATAAAATTTGCATGGAATAAATTGGGCGCTCCAGGCCTGAAAATGATTAAAGGGCGGGTTATCTTATCAACAAAGGTTCATCGGTTTCTCGTTCCTTCTTTTAAAATCATAATTATAAAGAGTATTGTATTCTCATGTGAACTAGGAAGAGTTCTTTACGAAGAGAGTACTTTATGAATACTGAAAGGTTATGAGTGGAAACTCATCACCTTTCAGTATTCATAAAGTACTAATAAATACGATACAGTCATAATACGACGACGATGAGAGAATTTGCTTGAAATTTTATTTATTAATGAAACTTCAAAAATAATAGATCGTGAGTCTAATCTGAATTCATGTTTTTAGAATAGTTGATAGTAAATTAGTAGGAACCATACCATTTTCACTGTATGGGTAACATAATCTTACCCGCTCTCAGAAACAGTATTCAATTGTCATAGTGTTTGGATGGCAGACTACAATTGACAAGTAACCTTTAAATAGATTTATAATTTCAACGTATTTATTGTATTTTATTAATTCCTTCTCGAAATTCCCTCTAGAATGTCATGAAAACCGTAAAAGATTTGGCTTATGGACCGTCATGTTCACAAACTTCTCACTAGCCAATATCGTTTACAAATTGATTCACAAATGACTTCGTGTCTATTTATTTATAAGAACTTGTATGAAATAATTAAATAATTAATAGTTACTAAGACTTAGTGGCGATTGTTCCAGCCCCAGATAAAGAGTCGGATAACTATCAAGCGAACATTTTTACCTAGCTGTTTATCAGTCTGATAGTAAGTCGCTCATTTTTCAATGGTCATTTATTCCTTAGTTAGCTATCTGACCTTTTTATTTCAATCCTGGCAATCCGAACTCAGAGAGATGAAACAAATATATAGAAAACAGTGGTAGTGGAGCAGGACAGACTATCGTCATAATTTCCCGTCATTTGCAAGATGGCGTCTCAAGCAACAGCTGATTTCAATCAACGTGGTGATTACTTCCTCTGAGGTTATTGTTTGGTAACATTTAGTTTGGATCGTCGATATTGTGATTTTATTTACTGAAATTTGCGTGGTATAATAATCAGTAACAGAAAAATTACTAGAAATAACCAATGGAAATAACCTCAAACTGCTTAAACCAAACCAAATAAACCAAGTGACATATGACTTTTGGCGACAGACAATTACTTTATTGTACTGAATACAGTTATCTGGCCGTTGAAGAGGCGGATAGATTTATTCCTCTGATAGCAAAGTTATTTCACTGTTATATCCTACCCGACGATTGAAAAATTCAGTTTATTGTTAACTGTCGAATAAACAGACAGATAGACTATCTGTCTGTTTATCTGGGGATGGAGCAATCGCCCCTAAGTAACTTAAAAGGTTGTGTGTGGTTAATGTTTTGTTGTCAAATGTACAATTATTTTTGCTAGGTATTTTATTTCCTATGTAAGGCTAAAAGTTCAAAATCGCGATGCCTCATAACCGGATTCGGCAAAGGACTGGTTAAAGAGCTTTGGCAGCCTGAATTTGCCAATCTTATTTTTTTTTCTGAACAGTACCATATCAGTCTTTTTAGGGCTTACTGAGAGTTTTTGTTTGTTACACCAAGTTTCTGTAGTACGTAATGCTGCTTGCATGCGTACAATAGGATGTTTATAAATGGTGCATTTACAAGTATAGTTACGTCATCAGCATAAGCTATCGTGTAAAAGCCGTTAGTGCTAAGTTGGACTATGAGGTCGTTGGCTACTATCATCCATAGAAGTGGCGATATAACTCCTCCCTGTGGAGAGCTCTTAACCACTTGGCATTTGATCTTGTCACTGATAACCAGGGAGATTGTCCTTGATTCCAGCACTTTGATGATCCAGCGTATCAGGTAAGGGCTCCCTAGTTGCTCTAGTCCTGTTCTGATACTGCTGAAGTTAGTCTTGTCAAAAGCGCCCTTGATGTCTATGAACACCGCTAAGCTCGATTGTTGGTTTTGTACAGAGCTTTCTATTTTCTTAACTACCCCATGCAAGGCTGTTTCGGTAGATTTTCCAGCTTGGTACTCGAATTGGTCTGGGTGAATAGGGTTGGATTTCATGGCCTTCTCTTATATCTATGTCACACAATCTTTCTATTGTTTATAAGAGGATGAAGATATGAGGTTTATTTATCTGAAATATTTTGGTTTTGTGTGGTCGTTCTTTCCTGGTTTTGGCAGGAATACTACTTTCACCTCCCTCCAGATTTCTGATATATAACCAAGCGCTATGCATGCTCTGTATTCAAGGTGTAACCTCTGTATTGTGTGTGTAAGGTGTAGTCATATTTTAAGAGGTTGTTAGGGATATCATTCTGAACAGCTGAGCAACTAAGACACCGATTTGATCAAAGAAAGTTATTTTTCATTTCTCCATACTTTTTGAACCGGGCAGATAGTTGATTCGTATTAAGAAGTGAAAAATTAAGTTGCTCTCATCAAATCGATTTCATAGAAAATGTTTCTCAGAATAATGTCCCCAACAACCACTTAAAATATGACGACACCTGACAATCTTACAGCTACAAGTAGCTGTTTAAGCAACTTCTTCTTCCATTTCAGGAGGGCTGGGATCACGCCGTCTGGTCCTGCTCATTTGAATAGAAGTAAAGAGTTTATTGCCTTACTCACTTTTTCCTCGCGTGTTTTGTGTTCAGCTTTTACCAATGATTATAATCTAGGGTTGGGTGTGAGATAATGATTTGATATTCCTGCATTAGTGTTTCTTCTGCGGGTATTATTGTACAGTCTGGGAAGTCCATCTGCAGCAAAACGTTTCATATTTTGTATAAGAACCGTCTGGTTTCTTAAGTGGTCCGGGTTGGTGTTGCCGGACTTTTCCTATTAGTTTTTTTAATTTCCAGTGGCTTGTAACTAACCGTTCATTTTGGCACTATTTAATAAGTGCCTCATATTTCCTTGTATCTTCTCTAGTTTGCTACTCCACAGCTATCTTTAAATACTTTAGCCGTTATTAAAGAGCACAAGTCGTTGTAGCTATTTATCATTGCCTTGTTGAGGTGTTGGCAGCTCGTGCTATTTCCCCTGGTGTTTCTATTTTTTTACGAGTGTCTTCGAGTTTACGTTCATTTGGAGTAGTGGTGTGAAGTGAATTGTTCAACAATGTGATTTCATTTATGGCATTATTTAAAATGTCAATAAGTTAGAAGTTATCATGTGCATCTTGAAATTATTAATTTTGTTTAAAGACATCTACTTTATTAATTTAGTATACTCAACTGTATATGTCATATGCTACGCATGAAAGTAATCAAAATCAAATCTAAATAAAAATTCTTTATTAGTGTAGATATTTACATATACTTAACAAGTATTTTTTTGACGCTTCTCTACATTGGGAGAAGAAGGGCGTGGAAACTCCAGATTTATTTTTAAATCTCTTTTTAAAATTGGTTGTGTTAAATTTGTACAAATAATAAAATATTAATTATTGTAAATAATTACAAAATTATTAACAGCGAGTTCTGTGTTGATTTAGATTAACCCTAAACAGTCCCATCATTTAACTCATCTTGAACATTGTTATATCCCAATTTAGACAAAATCGCTTTTAACATGGTTTTAAATTGCTCAAATGCCAATTTCAAATACCAGAGGTACCTTGTTGTAATAGAAAATGCTCTCTTTGACAGAATGGCTTACTTACGTGAGCCTAAACCGGGGTGAGTCTGTGATTATTTCTTAGGTTAACATTACAGCTATCGCTAAATTTGGAAAATGTTGTAAGGTTCTTGCGTGCATACATTATATTTTTGAAAATAAATTGACTAGCTACAGTTAGTATGTCAATTTATTTTAAATACACTAGGAATAAAAAAGGGCCTAATATGGAACCTTGTGGAATATTTTTCCATTACATTTTACCTAACTTACCTATAAAAAATCCTTTATCCAAAAGACCCAACAATAATTCCATTATTAATTCATTTATCTTGAGAATAATTATATTTACCAAGTGTTTTGATATACAATAGGTTTGTAGACAATGCTTTCACACGTCAGACGTAGCATTCCAACTGGCTAAGCAGAAAACGCTGGTGAATTCAATATCAGCAGCATTGATTATAGAAAGAGTCGTATTTACTCATTTATCTATTCGCCGAATTACAAGCCTGGCCGCAAATTCACAATAAGGGATCTGAACAATAAATCTAACTGGGTACATGTGTACACGCCTGAATTTCGACATAACTGAAATCAGTGCAGCCATTGTGAGTGGTTGGATGTGTTGGCAGCTCGCCAGAACAGCTACCCACAAACACTTAGCTCTACGTAAAATTTTCAACCTACTACATATATTGCTTTAGACAGGTTGTTTCAAGCGGTAAACCTCCATTAACTTAAATAAATAGAGGATTCGAGAATTTTGTACAAACAGATAAATAGAGCTATGTCAAATCTCAAGTCGTTCACTTAAAAACGCATAACGAGCTGACTAAGCTATGAGTCTTCTTTTCCAATATACTGCCCCGTACTAAACATCTCGATCTGCTGATAGGCATACATTTTTAAGCTATTTCAATGATATCATTATGTTCGCACCATTTTATGTGCCCTTAGTTTTATTCGCATTCACATATTTATCGCACCAATGGCATAATAGTACTCTATTATAACTATCCTTTTAAGACCTTGGGTACACCTGTGTGCACCTAAATTTTTTTTTTTTTTTGTGACGTCTAGCGACATCTTTTGTGGAGTGCCAGAGTAAACCAGCGTCATCTGATATCTGTTTCTTAGAAAATCACCGCTAGGTAGCGCTAGAAGAATTTTTTCCGTAACTTTTGACCATTGCAACTTTCGGGTAGGTAGATTTCCTTCATTTGTGCTGCGGAAAAAAATTGATAACCAGGTAAATATGCTAAAATTATGTTTTTTCGTATTCTTTTTGTATTTTTGTTTGCCTAACGAATCAAAGTGTTGTTTGTTATGGTAAAATCATATGGTTTGATATTTGTTTGTGTGAAATATTGGATAAATAGTTTAGGTACATCCTTGTGTATCTCGGGAGTAAACTCAAGTAATAATCCTTGTATGGGTAAATATCATCTACGTTTTTTTCAGGATAAAACATGAATGACAGGGAGATTGAAGATTTTGTTGAATGCCAGTGATGGAGATTTTTCTGCTGATGATGTCGATGAAGAGTTTTTGCCATTTGAGGAACCCCAAGCTTCAGAGTCTGAGGAGGAGCACCAAAATTTGCCTGTTGAAAATGTTGGAGGCTCTGAAAGACACTTTCGGTTAGCCTTCTAGGGGCCCAAATATTGACGAAGATGTATTGAAGCCACAGGGATGCTCTCAGGCAAATATGTTGAGGATATTTTTTGAATATTTGGACGTTGACTTCTGGCGACTTGTGGCCGAGCAAACTAATTTGTACCCTGTACAAAAAAGAGAACATCGCTCAGTTAAAACTGACTAAAAGGAGATGATACGATTTGCAGGAGTACAATTACTCATGGGTACCCTGAAATATCCACAAACCAGACTGTATTGGAGTAGAGATTTGTGTGTACCAGTCATTCGCGATACCATGACGAGGGATCGATTTTTCGAGCTCCGAAATCATCTACATGTTGTTGACAACACCTTGGACAGATCAAACAGCAATGGCAATGATAAGCTGTGGAAGTTAAGACCAATGCTAGACCGCATACTTCAAAAATGTCACAGCTTACCTAGATCTCAACATTTGTCGATAGATGAACAAATGATACCGTTTTCAGGCCGCTGCGAATACAGACAATATGTCCCGTCAAAACCAAATCCTCTGGGGCTAAAAAACTTTGTGTTAGCTACTAGAGACGGCTGTATTGGATATCCATTTGTATGTAGGATCTAACACCATACCACGAGAAGATATGGCTACAATGGGATTGGGCGCAGGAATAGACAAATTGTTATGCCGCACGATTGATGGAAGCTGTGTTCTTTACACGGACAGGTTCTTTACTAGAATAAAACTGGCCGAATACCTGAACAAGAACAAACAAGGAGTTTCCCTGACTGGAACAGTAGTTACAAATAGAATGGGGCCAATTTCACAGAAATTAAAACCTGACAAGCAGATGTCCAGGGACACTTGGGATGAAAAGGTCAGGAATGACGAAAATATAAGTGTCTTGAAATGGAAAGATACTAAGGCTGTAAACATGCTGTCAACGTGTGTTGGTAGTGCTCCAGCTGGTAGTTGCAAACGCTGGTGTAAGGTCCAGAAACAGAAGGTGGATGTAGCACAACCAGCCATTGTGGGAAACTACAACAGATGCATGGGAGGAATAGACCTCTGTGATAGGTTGATAGCTTATTACAGAAGCTCCATGCGTACTAGAAAATGGACAGTGAGAGCTTTCAACCACTTCTTAGACTTGTGCTGTGTTAACTGCTGGATCATGTATATCAGATGCTGCCAAGAAGAAGGTGTTGAATCCAAGAATAGACTGGGTCTTATGCAATACCGACTCAATATTGCAACTGCAATGACTAGGTACGAGGGTGGGAGGATAGACGATCCCAGCTCCAGCTTCAGCCCAGGTCCCAGGCCTAGAACGAGTGAAAGGGTCATTCAAGATGATGCCAAAGTGGAAACGCCTTCACGAAATAGACCAAGACCGGTTGTAGCTCATCCACAGGTTGAGGTGAGACTGGATGGAATTGACCATCTTCCAGTCTTCAAAGACGACAATTTTGTCTCAAAATGTAGGTATCGAGGGTGCAAATCAAGATGCCGGACGATTTGCAAAAAATGTGACTTGTACTTGTGCACACATAAAAATAAATGTTTCTACAAATATCACCAACCTTTGGTATATCAAGACCCGAGGTGCATATCTGTGCATGGTGTTTTTCTCTAATAAATAATAATAATAAAAATTATAAATATTTTTTTTCTTCTTCATTGACCACTAAACTTTTTGTTTAGTAAGAAAAACAAAAAGTTTAGTGGTGCTGTGTTGATTTATTCTTCAGGTCTTAAGAGGCTATACCTCGGCCTACTGTTTTGGTTGGCATAACAAGCTTTTAATATATTTTCTGTAGATCAACATGTATGTCTTCTGGTGCAGTTATCTAATTGTATATGATCTATGGTCAAGATAATGATTCTGTTATTATGCATACTAAACGGCTATATTTCATACTTACCAATATACATATATGGTTAAAGTAATTAATGCAGCAAGATTTATCACATAAACCGCTAATATATATCGACACCACACGCCCGGGGTGAATATTATTAATACTGATTTGCACAGCTAATATCAGGGCAAAACATTGCGGTAGCTTAGGTGAAGGGTAAAGGGAGTGAGCAAAGCGAAGCCCTCTTTATCCTTCGTGTTAGGTTAAACATCTAAGAACAACAAAAAATACGTCAAACATAAACTTAAGTACACATAAAATATATTACACCTATCTAATTTTAATAAACATCCTGTGCAATACTGTGCATTATGGACAAAAAACATTAAGAAGAATTTAACAATTTGTTTTATTATATCTTAAATAAACCATATTTGATCAAGAAAATAAGAGTGTCTTATTACTTTCACAAAACCGAGTATTAATAATAAGCGGTTAAAGTAGTTAATCGGACTGATTTTGACTAAATTTATTTCATTCACCAAAATCAGTGGTTATTATGAATACTTACCGATAATTATGTATACTAACCGGATTTATTGATTTGACCGTAACATACATATTGTTTATTTTATATTTATATGCTTTGGTATTGCAGTTTCACAATCGGATATACATCACTTGGATTGTGCTACCAGCGGAGCGAGCTTGTGACAGAATGTAATGAAAAGCCAAATTTGGCGAGAGAAGTTTATTGTGGCTAAATTTCAATTGAATTTAAGGTTAGGTTGGAACTTAATTGAAATAATGACATTTAATGATACGAATATTAGCTGAAATACGAATGTAGTGTGAAGTTTTTTCGGTTTTTTTTTTTTAGGTATTTCCTTTTTGAGTCTTTCTGTATGATCCAAAATTATTGTTACCTACATATTTTTATATTTATATTCTATTTTATATGCTGTATAATTCTAGTGTTTATAATGTCTATGCTTCCTTTATTTATGAGCTATCCTTTAATAATTAATGCTAGATGATTATCAGGTTTTACAAAATTTCGGTTAAAGGATTTATGACAAACAATATTATTTTATCACACCTGCTCTGAAAATACATACTAATTATACCAATTAGAGGGAAGAAACGCCTTTATCCCGCCCTTCAAATCCTTTCATCCCAAGGTATGGAAGTTTGTATGAAAATCCTTCCGACCCAAGGGTGGGAAGTATGTATGAAATTCCATTACATACCCGGTTTTTTTTTTATTTGTCAGCAGTAATACTGCAAAGAGACTTTAACTGTCTACTAATTAAATTTCAAGTAAATTGTTACTGGCCATATACAGTTTTTTTTTACCAGTTACCAACCTCCTTGGTGCATACAGAAAATTAAAAACGAAATTATTTTTGTATATAAAACGCGCGGAATCACGGAAGAAGTGGCTGCATGACCTTATGATCTTAGCCTACTCCAGAAACGGGCGAATAAAAAAAGGAAAAGCCCGCGCATTTTCGCAAAAACTTCGATTGATTTAGCATTTATCTTTGTGTTTTTTGTAAAATATGGATACTTCGAGCGACAGTGATGATGTTATCCCTAACACACCGCCAGAACTATTAGAGACGGCCCAAGAAGTTGTTGATAATCTGTTGCTGGAAAAATCTAAATGCAGATACAACAGTACTTATGAAAATTTCATACGTTGGCAAAAGGAAAAGAAAACGACTTCATTTTCTGAAAATGTATTGCTCTCGTATTTTAGTGAGAAAGCAAAACAATATAAGCCGAGCACGTTATGGGCTATGCATTCTATGCTAAGAACCACGATTTTAACAAAAAATAACATCAACATAAAGGAGTACCCGAAACTGACCGCATTCCTTAAAAGGAAATCTGAAGGATTTCGCAGTAAAAAGTCAAGAGTGCTGACTGCAACAAAAATTGATAATTTCTTACAAAACGCCCCTGATGACCAATACTTGGGACTGAAGGTAAGTCCTGGCTTTTACCTGTTTATGATTTCCTTTTGCATTCACGTAGTACATACATACTTACCTAATTCTTGTCTATAATTTTACAGGTCGTCTTGATTTTAGGCGTAAATGGTGCCTGTCGTTGCCAAGAACTGACCAACATATCTACAGATGACCTCGAAATTCATGGAAATGTTATGCTAGTGAAGATACCAGACACTAAAACAAAAATTCAGAAATCTTTTGTCATTGGTGACAATTTTTATACCATCGTAAGGAAATATAGAGAACTACGACCTGATAATTTGAGTACCAAGCGCTTTCTTTTGCAGTACAGAAATAACCAATGCGTAAGACAAGTTATGGGCAAAAATAAAATTAGTCAAATCCCGAAAATAATCGCTACGTTTTTAAATTTGCCTAAACCAGAAGAATACACCGGACACTGCTTCCGCAGGACTTCTGCCACATTACTAGCTGACTCGGGAGCTGATTTAACCACGATCAAGCGGCACGGTGGATGGAAATCGAGCACAGTCGCCGAAGGCTATATAGAGAACTCAATAGGAAATAAAAAACGGATCAACGAACAAATAACAGAATCAATAGCTTTCACTAATAATCCAGCTTCATCATCGCTTCAGCCTCAGCCGAGTACAAGCGCGACACTAATGCCCTCACCAGTGGTTCCTCGTAGCTCATCACCGCAGCCTTCTTCAAGCCTTCAACTAACAACTCAAGATGTAAACATGTCTCAAAATATCAAGATACCCGGACAAAATGTAACATCTTATAATAGCTGCACTTTTAATAATTGTACTTTAAACTAAATACAAACATTTCTATGCATTTATGTCTATAATTTTCCTCGTAGGTGTAATAAAAAGCATACCTCAGGATAAAGTACAG
Source organism: Argyresthia goedartella (assembly GCA_949825045.1). NCBI lineage: Eukaryota > Metazoa > Arthropoda > Insecta > Lepidoptera > Argyresthiidae > Argyresthia > Argyresthia goedartella. The sequence continues at coordinate 18,279,251 of OX463823.1, forward strand.
GTCCATACCTCAAATGGTTTGCGCCCCTCGCAAGCTCGTGGCGCAAATGCCATAATCTCGGTATGGAACGGTCACTTTCTTCCCTCTGAAGTAATGTACTATTAATTTCATAGTATGCAATGCAACAGTGAACCTATTTCAATGCTATTTTCATGAACACAACTGCAAAGGTGCTAAGAACACGGTTCATATACAATCAGTGAAAATTGTGTGAAGTGATTAATGAGAGAATTTGTAATTGCTTCGTAATGAAATGTGTTTATTTGCATAAAATATGGTACATACAATATAGATGGTAGACGGTAATATGTTCAACATATTTCCATGCTTTGTTGCCGGCCGGCAACAACTCAATTAGTCACTTGTCTGCGCTCATAGCGACCGCATGCTTAAATTGGGACTAAACAACAATTCCAACATGCTGCCTTGCATGTTATGAACTTGTTGTGAAATAATCTATGAGGAAGAAAAAACCCGGCCAAGTGCGAGTCAGACTCGCGCACGAAGGGTTCCGTACCATTATCGATAAGAACGGCAAAAAAATCACGTTTGTTGTATGTATCCCTTAAATTAGAATTTTATTTTAAATTAATTATTTATTTTTGAAATGAATATTCTGTACTAACTAACTAACTAAACTAAATATTCTGTAAATATTTCAAGCGCCTACTTGTTGCCGTTATCAATATCGTGCAAAAACAAGCAAACAATCACGATTGTTGTATGGGATTCCACTTAAATATTTATTCTATTCTGTTTTTAGGGTTCCGTACCCATAGGGTAATAGCAGGACCCTATTACTAAGACTCCACTGTCCGTCTGTCTGTCTGTCTATCCATTTGTCACCAAGCTGTATCTCATGAACCATGATAGCTAGACAGACGAAATTTTCAAAGATGATGTATTTCTTTTGCCGCTATAACAACATACTAAAAACAGAATAAAATAAATATTTAAGGGGGCTAATACCACATATAAATTTATGAATGCATATGGTTACGTTCATAGAGTGTGAAAGTAGCCGTACCAATAGCTTTGTAAATAACATTTTGCTATGTAAACTCCAAACTATTCACTTCACACCATCCCTACCATTGTACGGTGGTAAGGGACCCTTCGTGCGCGAGTTCAACTCACACTCGATCATGATAGCTAGACAGACGAAATTTTCAAAGATGATGTATTTCTTTTGCCGCTATAATAACATACTAAAACAGAATAAAATAAATATTTAAGGGGGCCTATACTACATACAAACTTATGAATGCACATGGTTACGTTCATAGAGTGTGAAAGTAGCCGTACCAATAGCTTTGTAAATAACATTTTGCTATGTAAACTCCAAACTATTCACTTCACACCATCCCTACCATTGTACGGTGGTAAGGGACCCTTCGTGCGCGAGTTCAACTCACACTCGACCATTTTTTTGGTATTCATTGTTATATAACAACAGAGGTTCTGTAAAAATAGCGGCAACAGAAATAAATCATCTGTGAAAATTTCAACTGTCTAACTATCACAATAATACATTTCAAATAATAATCCATGTTTTTGCAAGGCAAAAACTTATCCAGTAATTAATCCACGACATAAACAAGACCAATTAATTTTATTTTATATTTATTACATAATTCTTATTTTTACCTTTATACTTTACAGAATTTTTAAAACAAGGTAACTATTAATACATTTTAAAACAGAGTATACACTCGAATGAAGATTTTAGGGATAACAGTAGTGTCACCTCTCCTGTGCAATCCCGCCCCGCCCCCGCTTTCCCCCCGTAATCTAATGCTAAACGTTTTTGTCTTAGATAGCGCCTCTATACGCTGATAATGGTAACTCAATGGTTAAAAACCAAATCCTGAACAATAAAGGGTAACCAAACCCTATGAGTCATAGCGTAATAGAGTTTTACAACACTATAATCGTAACTCAAATCGACAAAGTACCAAGATCCCTAAAGTGATCAACCAACTAGATTTTACTAGATAGTCTAGTTACATAGAAACAATGTGATTTAGGTTTGTATATAGTTTATTATTTAATATTTACCTCTCTATATTATAAAAAAACACAATATAAGGCGAATGAACAAAGTTAAGTTTGTAGAACCTATTCGCTCGTGTCAATAACGATTTTCTTTCAAATATTAAGAATATATTTTACTTAAATATTTAAAAGAAATGTGGCGACCTCTTCGGCGCTGCGATTGTGGCTTTACCTTCCATGCGAGAGGTCCCGGGTTCGATCCCCGGCTGGGGATGAAGAAAAAAATCCCCAGGTCTTGGATGTTTATATGTGTGTGACGTTGCTGTTTCTGGTTCCCACGACAGGGTATCCTAGTGTGGGACCAGAAGCAATATATAAATTTGTCTGTACGTAAATGTTGATGTTATGTTATATTTATCTATTTTTTACTTTAGACCCAATTTTTTATTTTTTTATTTACACGTACATTACTCTCACTATCACTGAATTGTCTATTAAAATTATTAAAATTTAATTTAATTTTTATTCCTCGTCTTAGGTTCTCTTCTAACTTATGCCGTAAAAGTCAGATTTCTGTGCAGTTTTATTATACAGTATACAAGGTGGCATTTCATTAGCTAAATTAATTTCGGGGACCGATAGTATACATTATATTAACTCCCACAAGACTTTGTTTTTTGTTTGGAAGCTGCCATAGTCACCCTCGGCGTCAATAATTATTTTCATGGTTTTCGCAGACGATGTAAGAAGACACGCAAACGAACAAAAACATATAAATAATATAATACCTGAATGTGTTGAGTTCGCGAGAAAAAATGGAGTAAATATTTGAATGTCAGTACTACCAATTTTCTCGCCAAAGCAACAGTTATGCGTGTTACATATTACACGAAGATTTTTGTTGGTTTTTGTGGTTCTACCACATGACTATACCACATTCTAGCATGGCTTATAATGATAAATTATAACTCAACCAGCAGTCTCAATGCCGACTTAAATTCCATTATTCAGCCCAGCTCTGAAACGGCACGGGCACGACGTACAGATTTATAGTAGTGCGCTGCTGTGTAACTGCATAAAAGGTCACACTTGGTACAAAATTGGCATATAGACTATATTTATTTATAGACTTCACATCGTGTCTGTTTGCGTTATAGAAGTTCGTATGTTCTCTCTTAAAATGCAAGTGTTTTAAAAGTACACCGGTGAACCATTATTCAGAAAACTGCACTATTTGTGTCCACAAAATGCGCTTCTACAGCTGATAGGGTATAACGCTACTAAACGATGAATAACAGTGAATCTGTGGCGCTTAATAGAATCGCAGTACAAAATATTGCATTATATTGGGTCTCGTTTTTTCCTAAGCAGCTATTGCAATCCGAGTGATCCCTAATAAGTGGTAAAAAGTGCTTAAACAACCGATGTGGATCTTGAGTGGAAGTATATAATGCAGCTTTATGCTACTTGGGAAAGAGCAGTTGGTACATTACAAAAAACTTTAAACTTATGGGGCGGGGAGGAGTATTTTATACTATTATTTTGTCGACTAAATGTAATCCTCTTCAACCTTGTTGAATATGTGCACTTTATGAAGACTCTGTAAATTACCCGTTGGTTCATATCTGAACTAAGGTCCATATTGATCCCACGCCAGTCATGTCTGATATCTTATTATGAGTGATTTATGGTAGAATATTATTTGCTACCTCACCTATGTCAGTGAGTTATATGAGTACGACGGTGTGGCAACCTGAATATTAAATGGGTATGCCAGCTTCGAGGTTCTTATACCCTCAACGGTGGGAATTTGCAACATTTATTTATATCGCAAAAGTAATTTGTTAGTGGAAAATCGAGGTATTGTACCACTACCATTCTGAGCAAAATTTGACACACACAAAGTATGGACACATTTTCCACCGAATGGGTAAAGTGCTCCGTGGTCTGAGAGGTTTCACGGTTGCTTCTCATACAGGAGATGCAGGGTCGAATCCTGACCATGTACCGATGGTATAATTACAATATCTTAACTGCAGTATCGGATGTCTTGTGATTCCGATGACACGTTATGCTGTAGGTCCCGGTTTCTACCGCTACGTGGTAGTGGTCGTAAAACCCCTCCATCAACCCACACTGTACCAGCGTGGTGGAGTATGACTTAATCTTACTCGTTTCCGGGTAAAGGCCTGTGCCCCTTGGTGGGGACCTTAATGGGCTACCTTTATTTCGTTTATTGTAGGCAAAAAAAAGTTACCATATCTAGGGCCGACTTATACCAAACTTTTTGACAGCAGCGTAACACAGTTCAAATGAGGTTTAAACACAACACGGCCACATGTTTCACGACCTCTGTGACGCAGCGGTTGTGGATGTGCCTACCATGCGAGAGGTCCCGGGTTGGATCCCCGGCTGGGGGTGAAGAAAAGGAATACCCCCAGGTCTTGAATCTTCGTATGTGTGTGACATCGCTGTTTCTGGTTCTCACGACACAGGGTATCCTTGTGTGGGGCCAGAAGCAATGTATGTGCCTGTATGTAAATGTTTGTTATATAATAATTGGAAACCTGGCTGTCAGGCTAAACTAAAATAAAATAACTAAAGACTACAGAGTGTTGAACGTGTAACTTGACCAATTTGTATTTATGTTTTATTTAAACTGTATTTAATGTTACAAGTCAGCCAAAATTTTGATCAGTGATGACAAACGGGAAAATAAATTACGCTCATTATGAACTTGCGATTCACATGACGCAGCCAAATTACTATTAAGCCAAATTATAATTACTATGATTCGCCGACACTGCGCAGTTAGAACGTTGAATACCGTCCCTAAAACGTATACGGTTCCGTTTGGGCCATGTCGGTCAATGTTGAACGACAATGAGCCTATTCTTTCAAGCCGCGGCGGACAAAGTTGACCGCACGTCAGGCCTGTTTTCGAACCTCTTCATTGCACCAACGGTCATTTGAACCGTGATAATTCTCACATACGCTGACCCGTGCGGCTCTGCAGTACTGCAAAGCTTGGTTCATAAAAAGACTTTGACATAGACAATTAATTAAATACTTCTAACAGTAATTTAAGACATCACATTTATTGATTCTTTGAATTATTATATAACAAAGCATTTTTTTCTTAGAAACTGTTTCATCAATAAGTCAATGTAGGGGTGATCGACACCCCATACAAACAACGTGACCTTGGGCCTCTTGTGATGTATTTACGATTTTTTATCCTTGGAGGCCATGCCATAGCTATTTTTGTATAACGGTGAATAATGCACCTTAGAGGGTCAAAATGTATTTTTGTCAGTTGCAACACGTTATAAAGTTATAAATAAAACGGAATAAATAAAAAAGGGAAACAACAAACTCATCATGAAATATAATGAATCTTATTCTAAAAATTCAGATATTCAGCGGAGCAGATTTCAATTGAAAAACTGTCGCTGTTTTTATAGATTTTTCCGCTGAGTTATTAATTAGTTATGTAAGGTTACACTTTTATGATGTTCGATCAAATACTACCCCTAAAACCACAGTCGATATAAAATCAAGAATTAGTAATTTTATGATGGCATGTTCACATAATCAAGCGTCCTTCAACATTTTCAAATGTCAACATTGACCGCCGTAGCCTTCAACGTGTTAATGCACAGATATATCAATGCTTTGTGTGTTAATGACATTACAAGATCACTCACCTCCCGAGTATAGCCATATTCCAAAGCGCTGAATCTACAATCGTGCATATAAATAGTTATAAGCTAACAATATAACGCATGGATACAGTATTCCATTATATCCGACGACAAACATAAACCCTGGGAATTTATATGACGACCGTAAAGTGCAGATGAGAAAATAAACAGACGATATCAAACAGTCAAGCGAAGTACCAAAGAACCATTTTCATTTCCATTATGTGTTCCAATTTAAAAATTGATGTCATTGTACCCAAGTAGTCCTTAGAAGTTCGCAAAATTTCGAGTTTGTTTTGCGATATCCCAGTACAACTCAAACCAATATTTTGCCACCGCGCCACTTGTAAGATGAATCGAAAAGTTATCAAACATTACGTTAAGGTAAGGTTAAGGCATTCAATTTCTTTACAAAATATATGTGTGGACATAAAATCTCAATAGATAAAATGTCATAGATACATTTCATATTTTGTGAGGCAAACATCTCTCTTACCTAACCAAAAAGCAATGGATTGCAACAATGGAGGATAACTTTTAATTGTTGTGGCCCAGGTACCTTATAACTAACAAACGTGCTGACTTTATAAACCCTTTACAACCACTACACATTATTTAATCACCTCGCAGCGTAATTGAATACACCCATCGTAATCATAACATCATACAACACGTTACTTACAAGCGCAAGAGTAGCCCTAATAACATCGTTTGCTTGTATTTGTCAGGCTTCTGTCTGCACACAGGTGTCGTGGCATTTCCAATAAGCAAGCTGAGTAAATGGCTCTCGGTTTCCATAGTAACATTAACAAGGTATGACCAACCCCTTCCGTCATGATCCGCCAGTTTCTGAAAGAGTAGTCATTTGACTCTTGTTAACCTTATTTCAGCCAATCATGTGCCACTATTTTGAATATTAATCTTCGATGAATCGCTTTTTACATTTGTAATATTTTTTATTATATTTTTTATAAATTAATATTCAAAATAGTGGCATATGATTGGCTGAAATGAGGTTAACAAGAGTTTAACAAGTTGTCACAGCTAATTTTCCTTTGGGAAACCGGGCATATGTCACACATATATACAGGGTTACAGGTTATGTCGACCTAAATCCTTTATGAGGTTGTAGTATCCGTCATTCCTGACTGATTTGACTATAAAACACCATACCATAAACTGAACTGTCTATATTTCCTTAGCTATCCACTAAGGGTAGTATCAGAATTCATAGGAAACAACTAACATGAAAGGCTCCCAGGTATTAGTAAAAATTACAGTGCTTATACATCAGATCTATCATTTGGCCCTACAAAACAAAATCTGATAAATAACCTAAATGTAAGGTACAAAAATGCCGTATCTTAGATCTTTTATCGTAAAACTTTGTCATTACTTGTTACATAATTAGCTAACAACATTTTATAGAGACCATATCAATATAGACACCTTTATTTCCTTAAGAAATAGAATGCAGAAGGATGGCATTTTTGTTCCTTTACATTTAGAGGTTTTTTTATGATCTTGGTCGACTCAATATGTTTCACTTTTGAGCTATTCGTTCCAACGAATAGCTCAAAAGTGATAGTGGTAGTGGACGTTCTGTATAGATTTTGACAGAACGACGTCTGTCGGACGGGTCAGCTATTTAACATAAACATTAACCCGGGTGGTGAAGTGATTGTTGTAATGTTAACTGGATGATGACGTCACCTAAGTTAGGCGCAAAGTTGATGGTCGTACCTTGTCGATTATACTATGTCCGGCACTTTTCCGTAGTGCTTGAAAAAATTATATTAGCTCTTGTTGCGATTCTAGAAGTCTGCTCACGAACGGAGACGCCGAATATTGAAGGCGATATTGTTTATGGAAGCAAGATGTTTGCAATGGCTTCCCGACTTGCGATAAAGAAATATGATTACCTACTGTTTGTCACATTCTTAAGAAAAGGCTCGCCTTACCAACAGTACATTTGGGCAACTCAAACAAGTAATTGCATTTGAAATTTATTAGGAAAATAACAGTACATAACATAGCGTCATGCCTTTTCCCATATGGGGTGACAGAGGCCAATTATGCACACTTTGAGCCAGTTATTCGATACTCCATTTTGCGTGACAGGGGGCTAGCTCTTCGCCGCAGCTTTGGACTAATGAAGGTTTCCTCACGATGTTTTCCATCACCGGAAGTAGTATAATGTAAGAACTTAAGATACATTAATTATCTTATTGTCAGGAATCGAAGCTGCATCTCCTGTGTGAGAAGCAAGCTTAAAACCCATTAGACCACGGAGCTCTTAGGAAAATAATTCTGAATTTATTTTTGGATAGGATGTGACCAAAGACAGTTTAGTTTTTCACTACTCAATTCAGTTAAATCGTCTTTGAAAATCTTGTATTCTGTAAGTAAACTCTATTTTCGAAATAAGCAACAAGTTTTGATGTATTCAGCCAGAAAAGATAAAAATACATTTCATATTGACATCAAAGCGAGTATTCTTCACACTGGAGCAGCGTACACAATTCATTTTAGTGCCACATACGTGAAGACATATCATTTCTCTGTATATGAAAACCTAATTTACCGACACCATTCACTAGATATGACGAGTATTCTGGATCCAGACTATAATATAAATATAATATAGGTACCTATATAAATTGATAATAAAATGAAAACAAATCAAATCAAATGTCTTTATTACAGTAGATATTTACATATACTTAGCAAACGTAATTTTTTGGGAGAAGAAGGGCTTAGAAACTCATATTAGATTGATTTTGGATATCTTTTAAAAAATTGTTGTGCTTAACTAATACGAATATTACAATATTAATTATTATAATTAATGAGCAGGAATAAATAATAACAAAATTATTAACAGCAAGGTCTGTATTAAGTTAGATTCATTTAGGATCAAAAGGTACTTGAAGCAAAACGTTCTTGGTTAACCCCATACAGTCCCGTCATTTAAGTAATCTTGAACATTGTAATATCCCTTTTTCGACAAAGTCGCTTGCACATGATTTTTAAATTGCTCAAATGGCAATTTCAAAATCTCCAGAGGTATCTTGTTATTTTGTCCTGACCCTTAAAAAAACGCTAACGTTCGCGGGTCTAAACCGGGGCGCAACAAGTATATGATTATTTCTTATGTTAACATTACAGCTATCGCTATGTTTGGAAAATGTTGAAATGTTGAATGTCGAAAATAAATTGACTAGTTAGTTAGTATGTCAATTTCTGTACGTGCTATCTTAAGGAATCTGTGCGTTTAAAATTATAAATAGCTCGAATAGCTCTTTTATGTAAAACAAAATAGTTTTAATATCCGCTGCTTTCCTCCACAACAAGATACCATAGGACATGACACTATGAAAGTAATTAAAATATACTAGCCTAGATGTAGCCACATCCGTGTTTCGTCTGGTGTTCCTAATAGCGTAAGCTGCAGAACTTAATTTGCCAGCTAATTTATCTATGTGGGGTCCAATGGAATTTTCTTTCAATGGTTATTCCAAGAAACTTCGTATAATTTACTAATTCTAACGTGTTGGTGTTTTTACACTAATCTGGTCTCAACATGCCTGACATTTGGAAGTGAGATTTGATTAATTTTTACCAGCGTTTGACAATAAATTATTAACTGTGAAACAATTCAAGGTTCAAGACATTATAACTTCATTAACATCTTGAAAATCTTTGTTTTTGTCTTTCAATTTAGAAGACCAGTTGAGCATCATCAGCAAACAACACTATGTCATTCAATTTCTCCATCATGAAAGGCAGTTCGTTAATATAATCCAGGAATAAGAAAGGGCCTGTGAAACCGTGTGGAATGCCACTTTTTACTCCCGATCCATCAGATTAATAATTGGGTATTCCAAAATCTGTTGGAATACTACAGGAATCATTTTCTTATTTAGTGTATAATTAATTACATTGATCACAAATAAACGATTTGATTTGATTTGATTATATTCCTTAACAAATATTGACCAGATCTAAGATCTAACCTGGCAAAAGAGTCTTTTACACTTATTTTATTTCAGTCATATTTATCATTCGCCTCTGACACAAATATGCCAAACGAATAAATAAATTAACTAATTATATTATGCTTTAAATATTTTTAGCGCCTGCGAAGAATAGCCGAGCGTTTTAACATCTCCCAGGACATATACATCGCATATTTTATTCTTATCTTCATTTACTTTTTTCATATCTCCACCCTATCCGTATCTGTACCCTGCTACGGTACGTTAAGCAAAGGTGCTTATTACACATATTAAAGTTATCTAATCATATGTATGGCAATAAATACTAGCGTGCGATTTTGAAACTTATTGCTTGGTAATAGAGTTCAAAATCTTTGAAAAATAAAAATTGGATTCCGTTCGCTCTCACAGATGAAGGGTTAACTGTCATGTATGGTAGAGCCATTATACTTTCCACCGACAGGATATTTTGACTAAAAAGGAGCTCATAACAAATACTCTGAATATAGAAATAATGTTCAGATAACAAGTCCCTTCGCTGTTGAGCTGGTAGCAATGAAACAAGTAGTGATATATTTTGAAAAGGTTTGACGAGGTTGTAGCTACCGACAAACCGGCTCTCGGAATTTTTGAAAGCGAGGAATTGTGATTGTTTTCTGGCCACCGGATATTGATTTTCCCCATGTTTTTACAGTTGTACACTACAACCAATTTAACGGCGGAGGGACAAGTTATCTGAAATGCGCTATATAATGAGAATCAGATGTTATGTGAACTCGTAATTTTGCCTCCATGACATCAAGGCATCAGTTTATTCTGTGCCCGTGCATGCCAAGCGTAAGGGGAGGGGGGGTGTCACGAAAGGTAAGGGACAGAGCTTTGTACAGCGCATAGCTCTGTCCTTCACTTTAGTATCGTTTCTCCCTTCATTTTCGTCGTCGATAACGTTCGAATTTAACAATGGTAACAAAATCTTAACAAAATCTAACAATAACAGCAAAAGAATAACTGGAATACTCTGAAGCGCAGACAGGTGTAACGGTACCTAACTGTGATGCTATCGTTACTGATCTAGCCGGGCGACTGCGGGGCATGCGTGGGGATGTGGGAGGAGTATCGATTAGAGTAATGAAAAAGTAAGCGAGTCGATTAGTAAAACTTTCTTACCCATGACTGAACGTAAAGAGAAACGTTATTAATTGGGCTTCTCGAAGTTCCTACTAAATTAGTATTAGCCCGGCTCGGCTATTTCCGTTTCGTCATATGTCGTCTTTATATCATATAATGGGGGTTACCGCAACGACTAATGCCGATTCAGATTAGGAACCTAATTTCAACCGCAAAATTACCGTGACTGTCTTATAAGAAGTCTAGGTATTAGGTAAATAAAGCCAATAATGGTGAATTGAAATGGAAATGGTTGCCATGGTGATGTTCTTGTTTTGAACCTAATTTGAATCGGAAAAAGATTGTGGTAACCCCTAACGTGTAACTTCTGTACCTTTACTTAGTTCATGTCAAGAGCATCAATTTTAATGGTTTTTGTTATGCTGACCTAACGCAAGGCCTCGAATTTTTAATGCACAAGGTTATACCCAACATACCAGGTCGATAAAACCGCCCTTCAGCTAACAGTCGCATATATTTTTAACAACGTAAAAAAAGGTTTATCGTTGTTAAACATTTACTTATATAGGCTAAGCATTTTCGTAAAACAACATACCTATAGGTACATATCTATTTAAAAGGTAAAATCACAATGTATTGAGTGTCAAACTTTCATAGATGGCTGGGCCAGCTTTCATGTAGCTAGACATAGACTAATTTGAAATTGTTGAGATGGCAACCGAGAAATGTTCTGTGATAGCACTATTTGATAATTGACACTAATTGAAATTTAATCCAATTATCCCGAGATGACTGGACCCACTTTGGCTAGAGTTTTATCCAAAACTCGGTCAATTAATTTTGGGGTTGATCTTTCGCTCGCGTTAACCGTTATAAGTCTGATTGAGAGGTCCATCCCATCGAGTAATTGACAAAGTTATATATGACTGGTCGCTCCATCGCAGTGTCACTCCCTCTATGACCCACTTTTTTCAAGCCGCACTGAAATAGCTTGTTAAGAGAATTAACGAGCACACACAAAAGAATGCAAAGACAAATTCCGTCTCAGTTGCCATTATTCTTTGCAGGGCTTAGGGGGAGTGTAAAAGGGTGTCTTGTATCCATTAGGCGACAGTGACAGTTCCCTTTCAGATTAATTACGCACTCGCTGTGCAATGAGTATATTTTTAGGATTCCTAATGTCAGACTCGTTTGCCAAAGGGGAGGCAAACGTCAAATTAGTTCCACTTAGAGGGCGCTGATGGTTTGTAGATATTAAACACAGAGAAAGTAAGCAAAGAGTTTTGTCCATCTGAGGTTGCATTCAAATGAGTCATATTGTAAAGTCAGTAATACAAATTTATGCCAAGGAACCTTAGATGAATGAAACTCTTTGTTGCTCTTGACAATGTCTAATAAGTTACAAACCTCAGATCAATGAAGCTCTTTGTGTTACAGTGACCTCTACCAAAAAGTTTGGCTTCCCCATTAACCTGAACTGCTTTGCGGGCTACCGTGTTACCGAGGGCGCCACTGGCAAATAAGTAGCTGTCAAAATCTAACCGACTTTAAAAAAGGATGATGTTGTCAGTTTCCTACTATACATTTTTATCTATGGTTGTCAGGTCGATTTGTATCGGGAGACCTACTACCGCTTCACCACCGACTCAAGCGATAAATATATACGTGTTGGACCTCTTTATCTTCAGCAATAGGCATCGGGTAATTCTAATGGGTTTCATGCTTGCTTCTTACACATGAGATGCAGGTTTGAATCCCGAACCAATGAATCCTGTACGTATGTACCAATGAGCTAATAATTTTATCTTATGTACTATCGACAAAAGTGAATCCTGACCCACAATGGAACCTTGTAACAGTCGCGATTCTACAATTGTAGAATAGCGACTGTTTGACTCAGTGCACGGTGTTAATTTTACAAGGTTCCATTGTGGGTCAGGATTCACTTTTGTCGATTGTACATTATCGGTCGTTCAGTATTTCGGACGACACGTTAAGCTGCAGGCCCCGGCTACTATCGCTACGTGGTGATGTTCGTAAAATCCCTCCACCAACCCGTAGTGAGCCAGCGTGGTGGAGTATGGCTTAACCTTACTCGTATCCGGGTAAAGGCCAGTGCCCCTCGGTGGGGACATTAATGGGCTACATTTATAATTCAACACTAATATAATAATTTTTGCTTAAATTACATGCTTTAAAGCCACTTTAACCACTAAGGTTTGCATGTGGTGTAATCTACTCATAACACAGTATTTATATATTTATCTAAATTAGTGTAGAAGTCAGCTATATTCAATTAAAATTCAAAAAAGAGTGCACATTTCCCAAGTAGTAGTAGTTCAACCCTTATAATTTTGAGAGAAAGTATGTTTTCAGTTTGAATTTTATAGTTGTCTGCGTGATCGAGTTCCTGACTTGCGTAGCTTGACTGAAACCAATATGATACTTCCTTATCCGCGTCTATCCTTTCCCTAGCGTCAGCGAACAATCGTCCGCCCCTAAAGTAATAAAATGCTCCAAATCTTTCGGATTCGCCACAATTCTGGCCCAGTGACGAGGATCAATCGGCGCTGCAAACGAAAATGGAACATAGACATCCGCTGATTAATTATTCGTCAGCGCCAGCCGAGCGGGCCTTCGTCGTCGCGCCGACGGCACGCGACCAGCATCGATTGAGGGTAGACAGAATAGCCTCCCGGGTAACGACCCATCGAAGTTAGGCCGGAAAAAATAAAAACCTGTCAAGAGCGGGTCTAACTCACGCACGAAGGGTTCCGTACCACTGTACAATGGTAGGGATGGTGTGGAGTGAATAGTTTGGATTTTACATAGCAAAATGTTGTTTGCAAAGTTATTGGTGCGGCTACTTTCACAATCCGTGTACGTAACCAGGTGCATTCATAAGTTTGTATGTGGTATTGAAAAAAAAATTGTATGGGTGCCCTCTTAAATATCTATTTTATTCAGTTTTTTTGTATTTTTTGTTAAAGCGGCAACAGAAATGCATCATCTGTGAAAATGTCAATTGTCTAACTATCACGGTTGCTGAGATACAGCCTGGTGACAGACTTACAGTGGAGTCTTAGTAATAGGGTCCCGTTTTTACCCTTTGGGTACGGAACCCTAAAAATGCAATTTTCCGATCTGACAATTCCTTTTCACTCAGAATCAGCTGTTTATTTACTTTCTGCTGCTGCTACACCTACTTTTGTAAATATAACTTTGATTTTGTTGTCACTGTAAATTATATCAGTAAATTGAGTAGAGAATATTTGAACAAATCCACTATTAATAAATTTATTCCATTCAACGGGTGCAGGACATCTTAATCACTTTCAGCGACTTAAATCGAGAAGTGTCGCGCGGTAAACTTAAAGTAATAGTACTGTTACTAAAATTATATCTTAAATACTTAGGAAATCGAATGGAATGAAAAAAAAAATGAAAAAAAAAACCCCTCAGGAACCATTTTCGAAATAAAGCTTTTTTCGATCAAATCATACAATACCTTGGACCTTGGACACTATTTACACACATTGATCTAGCCCCAAACTAGGATTCCGTGTATCTTGGGTACTAGACAACGATACACATACATATATAGATAAATATTATACTTAGATAGATAAACAACCATGACTAGTTCACAAACTTCCGTTCTCATCAAACAAATATTTTCCCCCGCCGGGACTCGAACCCGGGACCCTTGGCTTCGTAGGCAGGTTCATTGCCGACTCGGCCATTCGGGTCGTCATACGTTTACAGCAACAGTAAAGCAACTATTTTGTTGTCGCGGTAGATTGAAGAGAGTAACCTATCGTCCAGTTACTCATCGATTGCCGATAGACTTTCGTCACGTAAGAGCTCCCGAGAATCTTTGAATAGTCTACGAGGAAATCGCATTCGTTCGAGACCAAAATTATTGAAGGTCTTATTGCGGCCAAGGAACTATCTCCTTTTTTCGTCCAGTTTGTTCATGACAGTTTAGTAAAATAATAACATAACAGGCTTGTTATAGTAAATTCCCTTACCCAATTTACTGAAATAAGCCTGAACAATAATAACCTTCAAATCTCCATAGCTGTGGCGATGGACTAGCCACTTGTTATGCAAAATGGAGTATATAATAAATAGCCAAACATGGGCACAACTGTGCTTCTGCCACCCCATATGGGAAAAAGCATGACGCTATTTATCTTGTTTTGAAATTGAGTTTCGAAACCTAAAAACCTTAATTAAATATAACGTAACATTTACATACAGGCACACACACATTGCTCCTGGCTCCACACTAGGATACGCTGTGTCGTGGAATAAACATCCAAGACCTGGTGTTTTTTTTTCTTTACCCCCAGCAGGGGATCGAACCCGGGACCTGTCGCATGGTAGGCAGAGCCACAACCACTGCGCCACAGAGGTCGTCAGTCGTAATCTTCAGAAAAGTCGAGTTTCATATTCTAGACGTCAATTTTATTAAATCGTTCGTTTCAGTAATGTTATTAAAAAACAAACAACGGGAGAGCGTTTAACCCTCGTTGTGTTTCTCATTTTCTCCAAAGTGTTATTGTATGAATTTTGTATTAGAGGTAATAACGCGATAACAGCCACTGATTCGATAAAATCCTCTCTGATAGAAACAAAAAGGAGTTATGAAAAACCTTTTAACATTTCAGCGTTGCTACCCTGTTGGCGGGCGTCGAAGCAAAATCGTTGAAATGAGAAACGATGCAGCAAAGCGTACTGTTTTCTATGCATTTCTGATAGCAAAGGCGTGTTTAACGAATCGAACCGAACGATTAGATTGTAAGCAAGAATAATAACGCTATGAAATAACAATGCAATATTCATAATTCATAATTGTTTATTGCATAAAAATAAATAAAAAATTAAATTTGTGGAAAACATATGCACAAAGGCGAGCTTATCTGTAAAAAGAGATTTCTTCCAGCAAACCGACGCATGATAGGAAATTTACCATGAAAGGGTAGGCAGTGCAATATCTAATAACTTATCTGTAATAAATAAATATATTAAATATCTATAAAATAGGGAATATAAAATACATATATACCCAACTACTAAATAAGTACCAATAAACCTGTATATATAGTAATAATATACATATTATAACTACTATCTTGAAAGAGAGAGGAAGTGCTCTTTTACCCGGTTTTTGAAAGAGAAAAGAGTGGGAGGGGCTGGCTCTTATATTTGCAAGGAAGTGCGTTCCACAGTCCGCCTGCAGGACCGCCTGCAACCTGAAGGCGTGCTCATATGCCGAGAGCTGCAATATTTTCCTTTTGCATACTTTTTTACTTCTGTAAATTTCATTGCACAACAAAAATAATTGTCAGATTACCATTTTGATAAAATATCCCTTACTCTTCACGAATTGTCGAGGATTAGATTCATTAAAAGCAAAGCAACTGCCTTCCCGATAAACGAACTGTGAAAACCTAGCAATTAATGCACGCCACTTTATTTACATTTCGCCGTTGAACAGGTCGCTCCGTAAAAATGCAGTAAAAGGGCACATTTGGTTCGCAATATCAGGCTCTGTTTCGATACCGGTAAGGTTCACGGTGGAACGAAAAAAGGTTTGTTTATGGCTTATTTTATTCGCCGAGGGGTGAGCTTTCAATGGGCGAGGCTTTGTGTAATAAACGGTACGTATCATTACACCTAAAGTTGCTTCAACTATTTTCGATATAACTACGGTCAAAAGACCTACCGTTCAGAATAACTAAAGATCGTTTCACATATTTTTGTTATAACTACTGATTGAATTGCCTAATGGACGACTCACCTACGGTCAACTCACCTACGGTCGACTCACCTACGGTCAATTCAACTACGGTCAACTAACCTACACAGGTGACAAATAGACCTCCCTACAAGTCAGAATAGGATACTATTAGGTCAGTGGCGGTACCAAAATTTATATATGGGCAGTAGGTAAGTTAGGTTAGGTTAGGTTAGAACATGTGAAAACAACAAAAAACACTGTTTAGGAAAAAAATTGTTTATTACAAAATGTTTACCTCACAACTAGATATTTTTGAAGGATATACTGATAACAACTACAAGTAAAAACAACAAAAAACAAAACAAACACCTCTGTTTAGGAAATTAAAAATTGTTCAATCATCATCATACATTAGTAATGATATTTGCACTGCATTTGCGTGATTCACATTTCCAGTATATTTTCTCACTTCCTGGTCTATTTTTAACATATGTATACCCGTTTCGATAAATTTTCACTGCCCCCCTTTGCGTTTTCACTAATTTCACAATGTTTTCAGCCATAATTACAATATTAAACACAATTTGTACTCAAAACATCGTAACTAGCCACCACGACGTCATAAAATGTAGGTACTACTACCACACCAGCTCGCTTAGACTACCCTCGTTTTAAACATCAATTCAGAGCGGCGCGGCGCGCAAAATTGATAAACCGTAGGCCAATAAACCAATAGATGAATCGTCCGTTAGTGCTATTGAACTTAGTTGAAACAAACTTAGGTAAGTTAAACAATAGTTGAGTCGTCCAGTAGGCGAGATGAACATAGGTGAATCGACCGTAGTTATATCGAAAATAGTTGAAGCAACTTTAGGTGTAATGATACGTACCCGTAATAAAACCGAATGCTTTCCTGTGTTCGGACATCCATGTGGATGCGTGCTGCGATATATTCTCGCTGCAATCGTGCAAGGAATTCCTTGAGAGAGTTTTCAGTGAGTGTTTGCGATGGGTGTGGGTAGAAATATTGTTTTACTATCTTAGACTCCGCTGCCTTACTGTCTGTCTGTCCGTCTGTCACCAGGCTGTATCTCATCAACCGTGGTAGTTCGATAGATGAAATTTTCACAGATGATGTATTTCTGTTGCCGCTATAACAACAAATACTAAAAATCAGGATAAAATTAATATTTAAGGGGGCTCCCATATAACAATTCTTTCAATACAAACTTATGAATACACCTGGTTACGTGCATGGAGTGTGAAAGTAGCCGCACCAATAACTTTATAAACAACATTTTGTTATGTAAAAACCAAACTATTTACTCCACACGAAGGGTTCTGTACCACCGTACAATGGTAGGGCCATCCCTACCATTGTACGGTGGTACAGAACCCTTCGTGCGCGAGTCTGACTTTTTTTTTTGATGAAAATGCTTGCATTTTATTGTTTATTGTTATAGCGGCAATAGAAATACACACTGTGAAAAAATTTCCACTCTCTACCTATTAAGGTTCATAAGATATAGCTCACTGACGACGCACAGACAGACGGAAGCGAGGTTGGTCAGCGGAGGCTTAATAGGGCCCCGTTTGGCACCCTTCGGGTACGGTTTCCTGTGTTCGGCCATCCATGTGGATGCGTGCTGCGATATCTTCTCGCTGCAATCGTGCAAGGAATTCCTTGAGGGAGTTTTCAGTGAGTGTTTTCGATGGGTGTGGGTAGAAATGATGTTTCGAAGAAAATTTCTATCCTGGTTGATACCCTTCTAGGAGGCTGTACCTACCTTATCCGTAGAGAGACTACGTCGCGGTATGCCTAAACGTCATACTCGTCTAGATTAATGTCGATTATCGTGTAGGCCTATTATGCGCGGATCAGCGTTGAAAACCTGAGAACCTAGTAGTGGTTTTATATGTAACTTGTAACCCTATTAAAATTTAGTAAACCTTGGTTTTCCTAAGATAATAAAATAAAATAAAATAAATAAAAACCGGTCAAGTGCGAGTCGAAATCGCGCACGAAGGGTTCCGTATCATCGTACAGTGGTAGGGATGGTGTGGAGTGAATAGTTTGGATTTAACATACCAAAATGTTGTTTACAAAGTTATTGGTGCGGCTATTTTCACACTCCATGCACGTAACCAGGTGCATTCATAAGTTTGTATGTGGTATTGAAAGATTAGTTGTATAGGAGCCCCCTTAAATATTTATTTTATTCTCATTTTTAGTATTTGATGGTATAGCGGCAACAGAAATACATCATCTGTGAAAATTTCATCTGAACTATCACGGTTCATGAGATACAGCCTGGTGACAGACGGACGGACGGACAGCGGAGGCTTAGTAATAGGGTCCCGTTTGGCACCCTTCTGGTACGGAACCCTAAAAAAACCGTGTTAAATCGAAGAAATTGCTAGTAAATTGAACGTTCTTTCTCATAGTTTATTTATATTGAGGTACTATATTTAAAAACAGTGACAAACTCAGGATAAACCTAAACTCAAGCAGCTTAATTTCATTTGATTCACCTACCTTTCTGACGTGCAGAATTAATGGCAAGTTAAAGCATAATACTTATATGATAAAAAAAATAAACATTCGAAAAGTTGCCGACTAATCTGATCACAATAATTGCACAGCACCATTTGTTTTGAAGATTTATGGGTAGGATCCAATTTGGCGTATCTCTGAAAAATGCATGCAACCAATTTGTATCAACCGGCTTTTTATTTAAGGATCGTCAGTCTGCAAAAATAACAACTCGATTCGTGGTGGTTGAAATTTTGTACGCAACCATATTAAAATAATGTTCATAACAGCTAACACTGCAACATAGCTGTCGCTGCGGCAAAATATATAAAAAAAAGTTTTGTGTGTTTTCTATTTATTTCTTCAAAACCACTGGTTATTTCTTAATTTAAAACATAAGGCTTTAAGATATTTTGAACACCTATTCTTTGACACAAGACAAGACCCATATCAATATTATTTTTAGATCCCAAGAAATAGCAAGTTTTAGCAAGTTTTAGGTGAAAAACATCTATTAGTAGTTTTTTGATACAGTGCCCTTTTCACATATGATATTTTCAAACAAACAAATTAAAGAAAAGGGTTGTCCTCATATCTCATTGTTTTTCAGGATTTGGAAAGTGTCTCCTTTATTATGAATAGCGTTTCATAGATTTGAATGAACGAACGAACGAACAAACGAACGAACTTGAACGAACCCAGGGCCTTAATCCGGCGCGGGCGATAGTATTTTAATCTATATAACAAACTGTTTTCCAAACCAAGTTGGCAATCAAACCGATTGCGATTATCTCTCTAGTTCAACGTGATTTTCCACTTTCTGCTAATTAAACTGGCTAAGGATTTCGAAAATATACGATATCTTTAACAAACATATCGGTTAGATGTTCACGTGTTTAACTGTTGACTTGTGCAAAATTATGATGCAAGGGATAGATATAATGCGTGTAGAAAATCGATCCCTGAGGAAGTGATACTGAAATGAGTGACATGAGTTAAACGGAAAGCAGAGTCCCTCAATAACAAAGGATTTCAGAGCACAATGCGTGCGCTATCCCATAATGAATATCATGGCTTAAGTAATGAGTGGAGTGGCGATGTTTGCGATAGACTAGGTATATGGAAAAAATAAAAAATAACGGTCAAGTGCGAGTCAGACTCGCATACACGGATACAAATAAACAAAAAAACAAATGTGATCTACTTAACTTATGAGTATATTGGCACGATTATGGTTTGAGTTTGACAAAGGAAATTTCCCTTTCAAATGGTGATTCATGGCTGAATCTTGAACAGGAAACACCATTAACTCTGCCAGTGCTTCGGGGATAGGCCCGTCGGCGAAAATAGCACCAACAAACTCTGCGGGGATGTAATTTAATTAAACAAAATTATTACACAATATAAATAATATAAATAATCTAACCTAATGTCAACATTATAACATTGTATCTATAAGTGCCAATAAGATGTCTCAAAATAACAATCTAACAAAATTAATAAATAAGAACAAAGAAAAGCTGTACCATATAACTTTTGAGAAACCAGACTGGACCAGCAAGCCAAGCAAGCAAGACCAAGCAGCACACTTTCGAGTATGACTTGTGCCCCAGCCATAACCCCTTCGCCATATTTGCGGGAGGGGATCAACCCGCTACACAGAGCCGCCGCAACCAAAGACATTTTTGTAAGCATGACCATAAACTCTGGTTTCTTGGTAACATAATTGTATTCCATCTTTTAATTAATAAATTGTTATGAGTCACATAGCACTTTTATACACTTTATTTCATTACCAGACTATTAAATTATATTATTGCATTTTAAAAAAATAATAAAATATCTTTGTCATGGAGCTTAGGGCATTGAGGCTATGCATTTTTCTATTTAACGTAGTCATTAATAGCTTTCTTTACGAGATTAAACTTAATAAATGTTTTAAGCCTTGGCACGGGTTATTGATCAGTTCCCTCTGGTAACTTTTTATAAAAGCGTATACAGTTCCCCATAAATGAACCATTAACCTTCTACAACCGAAATTTAGATACATTCAGTTTATTTTTATTTCAAGTGTTGTAATAACGATCATCGCAATTTTTGACAAAGGTGTAACATATGTTTTCGAACTTACTTACTTCCTTACTTCCTGCGGCGCTACAACCCTTGTGGGTCTCGGCCTCTTCCACGATATTTCTCCATTAGTCTCTGTCCCATGCCTCTGTCCTCCAGGAAGTTTTCTTCTTCATTATTTTCAGATCTTCTTCGTCGCTGCTACTTACAGAACTTGACTATTGTCTCCTTGTGGATGAGTGCTTCAAGTTCGTGGTTCATTCTGGTCTGGAACATCCCCTCTTCAACACGGGCCGGGCCAAATATCTTTCTCAGCACTTTCCTCTTGAACACAGCCAGTATCTGCTCGTCCGTCAGCGCAGACTCCAGGTTTTACACCACTACTACCACCGGCCTGATGACAGTCTTGTAGAGAGTGATTTTTCCGAACGTACAATAAGTTTATATATATGTATATATTGACAAGCCACTGTAAGTATATTTATTGATTTCCTAAATCATTCCCGGACAGAATATCGTGATTTCGCATTATATATGGAACAAATTGTTCTCTTTTATAGCACAAATACCGATTAGATATCTGCGGCTTTCCCTCCCAACAGAATGTCATGTGAAATAATGCTGTGAAAGTAACTGAAATTTATGGTCTTGCAGTGGCTTCATCAGTAAACTGTCTAATTTTTCATACAGCACATGCTGTAGAGCTCAATCTTCCAGCTATAGACGATGTGTGAGGACCCCACTGCAATTTTGAATCTTGATTAATACCAAAGATTTTAGTTGACTGTACCAGGTCTAATTTAAATATTTGAAGGGTTTGACTTTGACTTTGGGTAGCAAGAATTTAACAGTTGTTTTTTACAGTATTTAAAACTAAATTATTAGTAGTAAACCAGTTAAGAACTAACGTGATTGCTTTTTCAAAATTGTTCTGGGTTCTGTAAATATTAAACATAAGTGAGGTATTATCAGCAAACAAAACAATATCATATAACTTAAAAAAAAAAGATCGTTAATATACACCTAAAACAAAAAGGTCTGAAATATGAGAGATCCAGATGATCTCCCTCCATTCACATCACTTTTCTGGATTCTATTACTAAGACAAGAGATGACAAGATCGAGAGCTTTTCCCTGAACTCCGTAATGCTGTAATTTACAAATTAATGTTTCGTGACTAACGCAATCAAATCCTTTGGAAAGTTCACAGAAGACACCAACTGCGTCCAGACTTCTCACAAGCATCACAGTTATGCTTTGAGAGCCTTATCCCTGCATCTGTAGTGAAACGCCCTTTAGTGAAGCCCTATTGCTCACTATGGAACAGTCTGTTTATATTAAAATGGGTCAATAACTGGCTTAAGATATTTTTTTCAAATATTTTACAAAAGTGAGGAGTATTGATATTGGTCTGTAGTTTGTTGAATCATTTTTATTGTCGGACTTATACAATGGAATCAGTTCACTATTTTTCATTACGCAAGGCAAAATACTCATTAGAAATAATAACCAAGTATGGAGCAATTGAATCAATAATAAAAGTATTTTTTTGCGTTTCTCCAAAAATCCTCAGTGTTTTTTTAATATTAAGCAATTTAAACTCCCTCTCTTGTTTAGCAATCTACTATTGTATACCGACATATAACTAAGAACAAATGTCAAAACTCGCAATGATTATTCTGATAAGTTCCTTCGTTCATTTTACGGATGAACGAACAAAACAAAATGTCAATAAAAATAATCTCTTGAATAGGGATCTCTTTTATTTAGGATTCCGTATCCAAAGGGTAAAAACGGGACCCTATTATTAAGACTCCGCTGTCTTACTGTCTGTCTGTCCGTCTGTCACCAGGCTGTATCTCATGAAGCGTGAGACTTAGACAGTTGGAATTTTCACAGCTGATGTATTTCTGTTGCCGCTATAACAACAAATACTAAAAAACAGGATAAAATAAATATTTAAGGGGGCTCCCATACAACAATCCTTTCAATACCACATACAAACTTATGAATACACCTGGTTACGTACATAGAGTGTGAAAGTAGCCGCACCAATAACTTTATAAACAACATTTTGCTATGTAAACTCCAAACTATTCACTCCACACCATCCCTACCACTGTACGGTGGTACAGATCCCTTCGTGCGCGAGTCTGACTCGCATTTGGCAGATTTTTTTGATGAAAATGCTTGCATTTTATTGTTTCTTATTGTAGCGGCAATAAAAATACACACTGTGTAAAATTTTCCACTCTCTACCTATTACGGTTCATAAGATATAGCTCAGTGACGGAAGTGAGGTGGGTCAGCGGAGGATCAATAGGGCAACGTTTAGCACCCTTCGGGTACGGAATCCATCTTCTTCTATCTTCTACAAGGGGGTTGTAGTGCCTGCACCTGGCCCACTTGAGCGGGGCCTTTGTGCATGTCCTCTTCGCATGCATATCTACTTCAGCCATCCCAACTCCTGCACCAGCTGGAGAAGGAGGCCTGCGTTTTCTAGGAGCTCGTGGGTGTTTGTTGTGTCTCCTAGGATAGCTATCCTGGTTTCTGTTGTGGATAGGCATGCCAGTAGCAGGTGCTCTACTGTTTCATCCACTTCCATGGTACGGAACGGTAAACGGTAACGGTAACGGAATCCGTTAATCGATTATCGATTCAGATCAGAAGTTGAATGTTCAAACCGATTTCAGAGGCCTCACAACTTACACATCTGATAAGCATGTCAGATTTGTCAGTTGTGATACATCAAATGATCTCACTAACGGCTTAATAACTCATAAAATGCCTTATCATACATGCATGCATCAAAAACAATGTAGACCGAACCAGACTCTAATGTCCGTAGATTAATTACATTGGAATGGGTTTGAATATTCAATAAAGCGAATGAGGTCCTTGCTTGCCCGAGCTAGCAGTAATTATGTAACGTATGCATGAATGCAGAGATTGACGCTTCACATTAGGTGATTCTATTCACAGCTAGGTGGCGTAATATTAACTCACTTCATATTAACGATTATGCTACTTATAATTTTAGCCCTCGGTTATATTGACCTAGCTTAGATTATTTCGGTCAAACAAGTGAAAAGTCACCTTTATTAAAACGTGAGATTAAACCCCAATGCTGTTATTGACACCGTCTTCAATTATCAACTCAATACCTTTGTGCTGACTTATGAGCTATTATTATACTGTTATGTCTAGAGCTGTGTTATTATGTATCTTAACTAGAGCTCAACGTTGAACTAACTTGTCTTTGGTATTCACGGAGTCAGAAGCTGCGTTTGAGTACCTGGCTTCAGAACTAAGACTAAACTCTGATGATAGCTCGGTAAAGCAGACTACATAGTGACGGAGACAAAAGATAATTTTAATAAAAATAGTTAATTGATAAATAATCTTACAACTGCTGTAACCGCCGTCATTAAATGAACTAATAATCCGTTTCCAAATTCACCGATTTATAAAATCGTTCACTAAGTAATTTTTAATGTCAATAAACTATTCTAGGTAAGGGCAGTTAGTGATTTGAATACAACAACACACGGTGAATTTTAATTTGTCTGAGTAAACCTCATGGCAAATATCCATTCATAATGAACAACTCTCTTGAAATAAACCGCATAATAAAACGGATGCGGCTGTAAGTTAAACAATATACTTTAGGCAAATGGTGTAATAGAAATGTGTGCTCAAAAATATGTTTACGGAAAAAGCTGAACAAACTATGAAATCTAGAGCTACTTTATTTCCATGTCGTCATATGTCTTGGTCCGAGCTTCGAATCGATTTACGAGGTGCCTTCAAGGTTTACTCGGTATCGGAATATTTTAGTTAATGACGAGGGTATTTGAAAGTTTTGTTAATTCGTTTTAAGTTTATTCATGTTTTCATAATCGTGATTTGATTGCAAAAATATGTCTGATACGAAAATGTTGACCAAAATAGAGCACCGCGCTGTTATTCAATTCCTCACGAAGAAAAACTCGAACAAAAATCATGAAGAGATGGTGGCCGTTTACAGGGATTCTGCTGTGTCGTTGTCTGTCATTAAAAAAAATATTTAGTGAATTTAAAAGTATTGAACATTACCGCGATCTGGCCCCGTTTCTGCCACCACGGAAGAAAACGTGAAAAAATCGAGAAACTTGTAGTCGAAGATGCCTGAAAAAAGATCAATAGTTAGCAGAGACAACCAAGCTCAAGCAATCCGTTGGTAATGGTACCAACGGATTGCTGAGCTTGATTGTCTCTGCTAACGTATTGATCTTTTTTCGGGCATCTTCGATTACATGCATGTATTTACTAATGTTTCATACTTTATGACTATTGGAACTTCTCAAAATTTAGTGCAAGATGGGTGACCCGAATTTTAACAAGTAACAAACATGAATTGAATGTTGTTAATTGTTAAGAGTTTTGGAGCTATGTGGTGAATAAAAATCCACAATTAATATTGTGAACTGTGTGCCCCTTCATGATAAACTTTATTCTAGTCTATCTGAAGTGAAAAATAAAGTTGCTCTAATGCACAAGGATCTCAGACATTATATCATAATTTCCCCAAGGAGTGACAGCGCTAGAATGTAAATGACCGTTAAACTTAGAATAGCCTGTCGTGAATATGGGCTACTTCTTCTTACTACGGCAGTGAAGAGAGTAATATCAAAGTTCTTCTCAACTGTTCGATTAGATGGAGGAAATTGAACCCAACTCCGAGTATAGGTAATATATAACATGTTTTAAAGAAATAACAATAATATAATAAATGGAAAGGAGGTATTTAAGGCTTTTATCCGCTTTCATTTTGGTTGCACAGTGAGAAAAGTAAACCCAACTTAATAAGTAAATGTGTAATTTCATCCGCCACAAAAAGGTAGGTACATGTGAGGTATTGTACAGAGAGAAAATCCGGATACAAAAATAAATTGGTAGAATTGACATTCTGATACGTATACTAGTAGTATCATTTACTGGTATTTCACGCGAAACCCACGTAATGACAAATAATGTTTGTTGTTTTTGAAGGGAAGCATTGTGAAAATAAGGGAAAATAGTTTTTACTCTCGCCTCTTATTTTCAAATGATGTTCGCATCGAAAATTATTCATTGCGAGTAACGAATGTGTCTATTTCTTCTGCACATTGTTTAAGTAGGCAAAAAAATAATATGTTTTGATTTAGTTACTACTTTCGTGTTTTTCAGTCTGTGTGTAAAAATACTGCATCCAACGTCCGTTTGGAAAAACAAGAAGTCGAATAATCCACGACGTAACTCAGAATTTTATAAATTAATCCTTGAACTCAGAAAGCAGAAATCAGCGAAACTATGCCGCTCTGTTTTATATGATGCTATATCTGTACATCAGCTTCTCGCGGACATGCGTACTGGCCGCCTGTGAACTGTAGGACGAAGATTCCTCGTAGCTGATAAGTCGCTTAGCCAATATGCTCTCAGGAGTAGCCGCGAAAGAGTCTATTTTAGCCTGGCTGTGTTATCGGGCAAGCGCCCTAAGTTGAATGTTGGGCGGAGGCTTTCAGTAGAGCGAGGTTTGTTCAGTCGAAAGCTCGCCGCGGAAGGGACGGCAGCGTTGCATCCCCGCTGAACACAAAACCAATAAGACAAACCTCCCGAAATGTCACTGATTGCACCATTCAGATACCTTTAGCATGTCAGTATCGTCCGATACTGCTAGTTAGCCGCGATTCCAATAGTTCCATCTTGCCGGCTGTCAGAACCAATAGTTCCAATCAAATATAAACGTGTCATTTCATGACTGTCACACACATGTCGTTATTTAAATAATAAAGCACCCTTAAACACAGGGGTATTTTGTCAGCGACATTTACTTCATTTTAGTTGTTTCTGTTTCTCCTCGAGCAATTTGTAAATCGGTTTAGTGCCTCAATTAGGTTATAGTGCATTATCATCAACAACAACGTTCTATGGATATCACTAATGTCGAAGTGCATCTGCAATGGCTGTGATTTAAACCTTCGTCACTGGGTATAGAGTTTATATTACTTCATTTTTTAAATTGAGTAATCAAGCGCTTTGATGCTTTTCTAGTCTATTGGCAAAAATGGTATGCTTCCCTAATTGTTGATATTGTGAATCGGTGTTACATTGGCTTGTATTTTAGTTGTTTCGAATATAAAATAGAACATCTTAAACGGCACTTTATCTAATTCGTATAAATCTAAATCCGTTAGATTTACTCACGACGCATTTTATTTTAGTGCATTCCTTTACTCATTCTCACAAAACCTAACAAAAGTTTAATCACATATAAACACAGCCGATTAGCTGCATTAAATTTAATGAAGTTATTAAAATATCTAATGTCACCAGTCATTCTATTTAAAACCATTTATAATCACAATGTTTTTTATAGCACTGTCTCTACCGTTATCTGGTAGGTTATCTGAATGACAAGAAATTACCTACACTAGAACCTGAATCCTACAATTCTGTCACTTAGCTTAACTCAAATCCTGATTAACGAGGATGTTCAAAAATTGTAAGCGAGTTATATTTGGCGTTCTTTAAGGTCTTAAAAATCTTTTTTAAATGATAGTTATAATTTCAGGACAATTATTTAGTATAAACCTAAATATAGACTATTATATAGTATTTAGTAATGAATAAACCTATTAAAAAGCTCCTTAAATCTTTTTAAATGATTGCTATATTTTCAGGACTATTATTTAGATTTCTGAATAGAATAAAGCTATCATATAATAGAATAATATAGTCAATTTTGTAATTTCATTGATTTCTCCAGTTTGTTGTGCCAAATATGCAAATCATAAAACAATTCTGATAATCCTATAAGGGTTTGTTTAAACTAAATCAATTAAAAAAACGTTGTAAGAAAATATTTTTCCTACACGAAAATACACTTAAATTACTGTGGTGGACGAAAATATTTGTATAGGAACCTATACCATTAGCTTGGTATCATAAATCTAAAAATAAACATCATTAACCCGCAATCATTACGTATTTTATGTCGTGTATACCTTTCTTGATTACATTTATTTGATTACAGGTTCTTACAACAATCATAATGTTACTTCGCATATATGTATATACATATACAATACATCAATATCGTTAATAATTATTTTATACACACAATTACATTTAGCATCTAACGATCATTGTGATTTCAATTCAACCGATAATCCCTTTTAATATCCAAAAATTAACGAAAAGTATATAGTTTTTTTGTTTACAAAGATTTCCATTATACGGGAACAAAGGATAATAATAAGGACGCTGAGGCTTATTGAAGAAGAAGTTTTATTCGCTTTAGTAGGATGACATTGAAAAATCGAAAATATGATGATCCAATCACAGTACGATTTATGAAAATATTTTGAAGATAAATTGGAAGCTTTGTAGGTTTTGCAACTACAGGTATTAAAATTCATTTATCTAAACTATTAATGAGCTATGAAGTACCATAACTACTCACTTTTTAATTTTACATTTGGATAGATAAGAAACAATTCTCCAAAGTAATAAAAACATAAGAAAAATAGTCTCAAAATTTGAAGGAAGGGTCGCTTCTGGTTGTATGTTTTGTCACTGGCGCATCGGCGGCAGTCCATCGACCGCTGATTTCGACGCCAGCCAGTCTCTCGCAATCTAAGATTGCTGCTATAAAACACAGATGTAGATACATACAGAAATGCAACTCGATGCCATGAGGTTAACCGTATTTTTTTGTTGGTAGAAGAAGAAATGAAGCAATTCTTTGAATTAGTTTAAGGGGTCTATCGCTTCTGTCTGTTTTATTTTCTGGTTCAAAGGTTTCATGTTTTAATATCGGCGAGGTATTTTGAGTAACCAACATTTTGCTCTTTTCTTGAGAATTGTAAATAATAAACTTACTGAGACTGATGCACTCCCGGAGCTTAATAGTTATCGCATCCCAGTCCAGATAATTAACCGCGAGAAATGCGTTTCCCCTCGCTCTCGCGGTTGCTCTCGCCCTAAACCTAATATTTTCTTAAAACAATGACGGCCGCAATGACGGAATCAGGGCGATGTGCCAAGTTAACTTTGGCGGGTAGTAACTACCTTATGTACATTACACAAATATAAAAATTAAACAAAACATTTTTCTGTTCCTTTTTCGAGACGCGGAAATTGAGTTCTTGTTCCTAATGTATTTATCTACATAATGCAGCGACATCAATCATAATAAATTGGATCCTCATCCAGCTATGTACATAGTTCAGGGTTGCTCATGTTAATTTCCTGACTTCAATATACCTCCAATGATGAACTGCTTTTCCAGAGTCCTGTTTTATACATCATTTTGATATATGTGTCAACTTTTCTAACAGTAATCGACTAAGTAACGTGCCGTGAGCTGGTTAACGCTCATTGCACGAATATAACAATAATAAATAATTGATTGATTGATTGAAAAACTTCTTATTAAATTGTGCCTTGACGTTTTATTATATTTTCTAATCATAAACAACCGAACATCTAAAAAATCTAAAATAACGATAATAATAAAATACGGAAGGTCTTTGTAGAATTACAAAGACCTTCCGTATTTACAGGATGTGAAACAAAAGAGGTTAAAAAACCATTGAATCACCTTTAACACCTTTCTCGTATTACGCAGTACATGCAGACCTAATGAAATTATGTTTCTAGCTAGCAGGCATATTGAGTTAGGGTCGTATCGTTTAGACGGCCATTCCGATTTCTTTGTTTCTATTCTGAGTTTGCATTTGTGGATAAGATCTGACGGAAATTTTCTGGAAGAAGATATTTGAATCTTGTTCTAAATGCGCAAAAATTATAACTTTAAACAAACTTATAACTAAATCGCGCTAGGATGCATTGTCAAATAACTCCGTCTTTTATTCTATGAGAAAGGTACCGAAACATAATTTAAGATGGATCCTCAAAAAGGTTTCCTTGTGGCCCAATAGAGGAACGAGTGATTGTATTTGAAATAGAAAACTTCGGAACTTATTGTTGGTATGTTTATCGAAAAATACGGATTTAATGTAGCATGTCTGAAAGTTTTGTATCTACGCAGTTTCTTTTATTCATTGGGGATCTTCAGGCTAAAATAACTTAAACATACTCCAACTCCAACATATTAATACAAAAATTTCTCAAAAAACAGATGTTTTTACTTGATGAATAAATGCTACTTCTATTTAGATTTACGTTGCCACCATTAAAAATGGATGCAAATGTACAGAGCTATAATTATTAACTTAATTCCTCTTGGTGACACAAAAGGTATTCGCAAACACGTATGTATTTCGTAGTATTATTTGCTGAGA
The DNA here is from genome assembly GCA_949825045.1 of Argyresthia goedartella. Taxonomy (NCBI): domain Eukaryota; kingdom Metazoa; phylum Arthropoda; class Insecta; order Lepidoptera; family Argyresthiidae; genus Argyresthia; species Argyresthia goedartella. Next base: position 18,309,751 of record OX463823.1, read on the forward strand.
TTTCCCTATCACCAGTAAGGTAATGGATGCGATACTCAAAGTAGACCGCCATTGTGACGGCAACGCCATTGAACTTTTATTTCGTTAGTGGGATCGGGTCCAGTTAAGTGACTAGGGCCACGATTGAGTTAATTACATATTGAAACTTTGGGTTACTGCACTAAAATAGGAAAACGTAATAATCTAGATAATCACAGTCTTGATTATCGAGGTTAAAATATTTAAATATTTCACTCACAAAATTCTGGATATCAACTGCAAGCATTACATTGAACAACCTAAATTTAATGATTTAAGTGTATTTTATCCCAAATGATGTATTTAATATCATACTGTATTCTGAGGATTTCTTGTTTCAAGAAATAACAAAAGTAGCTTGTTAAAAATTCACGCAACGATACTGTTTGTTACCAGGACTTTAACCAAAAAAGTTACATTTCTTAGCCATTATTCATAACATAATAAGCATACCACTAACAAAATAAAACCAGCATTTTCTAAGCACGATAACCAGTTATGGCCCACTATAGTAAATCAAATTCTAAATGAACCTGTACCGAGCACTCTATTTATTACAAATCCAGCGCGTATTTTGAAATGATTTTAAACCTTATGCCATGATATTAAAATTCAAAGACTAACGAGTTTTCATACGTAGGGAAGACTAAAAAGCTTGAAGGGTTGTATATAAGTCACCGTCTTATTGTCGATACCGTTAGTTTATAAAATCTATCGCGCGAGATCATGTCGATAAATTGTGAACTAAACAGACCGCTGACAATTTAACGTAACAAATTCCAATAATTTAAAATCTATCCTTCTCAAACCGAGAAATCTTGAACAAGTCTGCACTCACAGACAAGGTTTACAATCTCTCCGATTTTAAAACCCATAAAATAGTAAACAGTCCCTGATTGGTCGGTATTGGCGCTAGCTCGTTCTGAGTCCATAGAGTAAAAAAATGATAAATGATTTAAATAAAAAACACACATACTAGATTGAGTCCAACGTACGTAAGTACGTCGCACATACGCGATCAATCAATATATTAGTTTGGGTTTACACTATTTATAATCAGTTAATACGTTACGCTACGCAGGCACGGTAAGAAAATAATTAAAATAGAAAACAAAACAAAATATTCAAATAACTACTACCATTTCTTATATATTGGAAAAATCACAAATGCCCTTGATGATAACAATTTAAACAATGTGGTATTTTCTGACGGCTGAAATTTGTCCATTCCAAATTGTTCTTGATTAACAATATCGCAGCTATTTAGAGCGAAAGGTCCGTTCCGCGTCTCACTGTTTCTCGATATACTATATATAAATTGTTAACTATCAAAAATTAATACGTTAAATTTATAAGCAGTGTTTTGAGTTAAAAAAAAATATTTATTTTACAATCTCACGCGATAGATCATAAATTCATAAACTTACAGTTTTCACAAACTTACGGTGACACTCACACACGTTAACTAGGTTCTGGCCAGATCAATAAGTCTAGCAACCAGACCGTCTGCACCAGATCTCGTATTGGCGTTCGGCGTCCCTTTAAACATTAATCTGGTCTTCATTGCTCTTTATCCCTAGATGGTTGGTTTAAACTTTTAAAGGAAGATTTATTTCCTCGTATCTTAGGAGAGTAGATAGGTTAGTTAGCTCTTTGAACCTAGCCTACTTGCTCTTTCAGATCAGAGTGAAACCAATTTTTACTAACGATATCGCTATCATAATCTTCTATGATAGCTATCTAAATTCTACAAGCTCATAGAAGCATTAAATAATTGTAGATACAAATGCATAGGTAATTGCGGAGACCATGTGAACTCCAAAACAAGTAAATCTACCAAAGGAGTCTAAAATATAACAAACCATAAGTGTTCAAAACAATGTGCGCGGACTTGTAGTGATGTAAAAAATGTTCACTGGATCTATCGATAAATCGTCGAGGCTCGAGGATGTCATTGTCGCGTCACGTGAACTGTTGGTTGAGCCGCTGACCAATCAGAGCGCAACGGATCATGCGCTGTCGACGCTCGCGCCGACTGATTTATGGGACTAGGTGATGCTGCGATATAACTCTGTCGATGATAGTCTGCTTCGTTGCTGAACTCACGTCGTTTCAGGTAAATTTTAGTTTTATTAAAATGTCATAGTGTTAGATTGTATAGTATGTTTCTAGTTGTGTTGATGTAGTTTGTGTTAAAAAAAAAGTAGAGCATGTATTTGTATTAGAGAGTTAAAGATTGCCCTTTCGGCGTAGAAACTCTACTTAAGGGAGCCAGGAAATCACAAAGAAATTGCAAATCACTGCGTTTGGACAATAGCCGTTGAAAAATTGCTCTTTATCGTCGAGTTGCAAAGAATTGCTGCTGTGTCATCAAAATAATACTATGCTGTTACTTCTCGGGTGTCCAATTTTTATGAAAGATACCTTGAAACGTGCCTAATAATTATTTTGCCGGCTCGTATGTATATAGACTGTAGATGTTGCGAACCCTTTATTGTTTTTTTTTTTAATTTTTTAAACTTAGCTCTATGGTAGGTATAGGCAGCCCATGGTGTGGCAACAAACAAAAGTTGGGGCCGAAGCTTAACAAAAGTGCTATAACGGAATGAGGATACTTATTTTGGAAAACAGCAGGTTAGGCTAAGTACGTAGGAGGTACATATCAGTACTAATATAAGATAAGTAAGATTAGATAATGTGGTTAAGGAATTGAGTAGAAAAGTAGACTATACATTGAGTTAGAAGACTATATAAAACGTAAAAATGGCAGCTATGCCGGTAAGACTACTGGCTTCCGGACAGGACGACAACGCGCACTACGTTGTCGTTTCTAGTCCGATAAGTCCGAGTAATCCGTATACGAGGCCAGGTCCCACGTGGAAGAGTACCGTCTACGATTGGTAGTATATTAGGAACTGCCTTGCGAATGCGCCAGCGTAGACAGGATGAAGCCTTTCTTTTGATTGCTGGTCTCAGTCCGCAGGCAATGTAGAGGGTTTGACGCTGCTCATAAATTCTTTAAGCAGCTATTCGTAGCTGGCTCTCCACCGCGCTCAATCTGTTCATAGTATTCGCGCAATGATGTTAGCTGGGAAAGCAGCAGGAGGTGCCTTTATGCCGTCTTCCAGTCTTCCACGGATAGCTCTCGACTACAAAGTCCTATTAGGTAGTAGAAGTTGAGGCGGGTACCAAGAGAGTGGATTTAAAAATTGTAAACACAGAATAGGACGCGAGCCATTTGAGTACCGTTAAGCCATCAATCCAAAAGAAAGATTTAGAAACTTTGATAAGTTTTTGTACTTCTAATAAGTAGGTGGCATGGCGTGCCGTAATAAGGGCCGCCTGAAGCTAAAGTCGCAGTTTGGAAAGAGGCTTCAGCAGCGCTAGGGCGCTAAGGGCTAGGGCTGGGTGCGCAAACCAATAAGCGTCACTTTGACGCTTCCATTCAGGCACTCGAAGCACCAGTAGGCGATGCAAGTATAAGCGAGCTCGATAATGTCTGAGGATGGAGCCGGAAAATAAATCCTCGCATTTTTAAACCAGGCCTTCCAAGTTGTCGTAGATGTAGTGGGAAGCTCCTGCTCTAGTTCAAACACGGTCTCCATGTTTTTTGAAAACAGAATCTGGCCGAAAATGCTTAATGGCATTAGAAATCCGAGAGGATCATATAAGCACATAAAGTGCGACAAGAAGAAAAGCTTGGCCTTTGTTGGGCATTTCTTGAGATGCACAAAGCATCTCGATTTACATTCCAGTTCACACCCATTACAAGGATTTCTACTGAGAGAACACCAAGCACGCAAAGGTCGGGAGGAAGCAAGGAAAGAGCTGCTTTAGAGTTGCGTATCCATGACCTCATCTTGAGACCAGCTCGAGCGTGGATATGACGGATCTCAGCTTTTAATTTTCAGGCTTCCTCGTCGTTGTTGACATATAAAGATCATCCACGATTGGAGCAGCTGCGGCTAGGGAAAGCCTCCCTGTGTTCATTAGCGTTCTTGTTCTTAACATACAGTGCCGAGAAAAGGCTCGACACTGCGCTGAACAACATGGACGACAAACTTTACTCTTTGACGGGTCCTGAAGGATCGTCCTGTCAAAGGAATCTCTGGGCATCTCGATCTTCAGGCCTGATCTTCATCTCAGGGAACATTACCCGTATGTCTCCGTTCATATCTAACCGAGGTTTTCGGAACCGCATCAATATCGCTAGAAATGGCTGTAGTAAGTCTGGTCCAGGGAGCAGCATGGAGGTTAGACTTACGCCTGAACATGAAACATCTGAAGTTTTTGCTTTTGGGGGTGAACGACCCCTAAATGTATCTTGCCATGCGGTGTGTTTTGACACTCCTCTGCACAATTCTTGTTCAGAATTGACTGGACGTTGCCTCGATACGCCTCTGCGTATTCACCATTTTGTTTGAATTTTCTGTTTGAGCGTAATTTGATATACTCTATGGCTTCTAGGGCAGCTAGCGAGGTGTTCTGCCTCAGCTATGGAGCTATCGGCTTCTAGGGCATGCTCGCGTTAAGAGCGTTCGGCTTCTAGAGCACGCCCGTATTCTATATATGTATGCCAGGCGCCTAAGATGTGTTGCTTCCGCTGCCAAATTTTGGGGTTTTAATCGTAGCCGACATTGATCTACTAGTGCTCCTGGCAGCTGAGGCATCGCTTTGGTTAGCTACGATTTTGTGAGTTTGAGAGCGGATTAATAGTTTCAGTTTATTAGGTATTCTTGGGTTCTTCTTTCTTGATTTTTTTAATTTATTGAATTTTGAAGATTACTTTGCAAATACTTTATTGTTTTTTTTAATTTGAGAAACTTAGCTCAATGGTAGATATAGGATGTGGAGAGGTACGTCGATAACACAGACTATATAGAAACTAAACGCAGATTTTCTTACAAATTATCATATCTCTGTACTTGTTCTCTCTGTGTATATCTGCTGCAATGAGTATTGGATATACTTATATAGTATGTTCACATACCACATTGAGCCAGGGGCATTATGCCGCTGCCAAACTTCCAGCAGATTAAACAAATCTCTGCGTCAAATCTGTTGAGTGGGATTCTGATAGGATTCTCAATTTCGACTGTTGACTTTTTTTCACTTCAAACATCTCAAAGTTACGCAAGCAAGCACCACTATATTTCAAATAAATATCCCACAACGAATTGGTGTAAGGATCACCTATAGCGACTTTTGGTTTAGAAGTTGCGCATTTCATACCTCCCATTACTTGCCGAATCGTAATGACGTTGTTTTTCATCAGGCCAAGTGAGACAAAGAGGAAAGCACTTGTCCCGTGATTTATTACCTCCTAGGGCGAAGTGGAAAAGAGAAAGTCTTTCATAAAAAGGTTCAAATTAAAAAGTTATAATGTAATTGTCATGGCTTACGAAATGCATTTGACTTGTGCTAAGTATTCTGTGAGCCTTGGAATAATTAAGCATGTCTTTTTTAGCTTTGCGGCTTTTTCTAAATGTCTTATTTATCTTTCTGTTATATTGTCCCAATTTTATCGTGGAATTCAGATACAGTGTTAGGACTGTCACAATTTGTACCAAAATAACAAATAAAGGGTTTTATGTGCAAAGGACCCTGCGTCAGTTTGGGCCCACTTTTCATACAATATCCAACGGTATTGAAACTCATGTCATATGAACTCTCTTGGTGCTTCGTTCCGTATTATGTCAGCTAAGTTTAAATAAAGCGAGAAAATGATTTTTTGGTATGCTTCAATTTTGGAAAAGTGAATAAATAATTCATGATTGATGATTACGTATCAAAACACCATGTTTGCACTGGATTTAAACTTAGCTGCCATTATATGAATCAAGGTACACCCTAAAAGCTTTCATATGACATAAGTTTAATTTCCTTAGGACAATGTTGGAAAAAAGCGGACCCAGAGTCCATGCAAAACTGCGCATAGTAATTTTCTTCGTCTACAGTCTTATCCTTCCATATTTTCGCAATAAGAGAATTTTGATATGAAAATAATAAGATTCAATACTAAAGAATCTAAAAATCTTCAGGTCTTCCCACCTTGCAACGTCTAAAGCAAAGCCCTGATATTACAGTTATATTTTCTCATTTTCATCGAGAACTTTTAATACGGATACAAGGACAACGCCCTACCAACGAAATGGCTTTTACCTTGAGAGTGAATTTCCAGGGATACACATTATCATATTTGCCTTTGTTTGTGTAACGTATTCTACTAAATAATATTTTACTAGACAAAGCTGTATTATTTCGTAGCAGTTTTTATGTAAGAGTGTAAACGGTCAATGACAATGATGGTCACAAACATCATGCCAGAAAGATTTCAGGGATGCCGTCATAAAGGAAAGAAAAATTGTTAACAATGAGAGCAGCTTAATCAACCGGAAAATTTCATCTAACCGTAGAAAAAAGCTATCTAATACACTCGCAACGAGGAGATGAATGGTTGTTTGTTTAAGGTGAACAATTTATTATGCCTGTGATAACAATGATGAGAAAAACCCGTGGAGATAAAGCCGAAGTAAAAGATGTCATGACACTCCAATATACCTAAGTTATTGATGACACTATTTTCTTTAGCTGCATATACAAGTTTGTTTCGAATATTTTTGCACTTTTTTGTACAAGCACGAAAACTTATTGGCTTCGATCCGAGTTTACGTAGACCTGTCTAAAGCGATATGCTTAGATCCGGTAAGGAAAAATAAAAACTTGAACCATCCAGAATAATATTCGGTAAGGTCATAAGGAAATAGCTTGTGGACAAAAGGGGCGCTTTTATAGTCGACATCATTGCATGCTGAGACCATCCACTTATTACTAATTTACGTGCGCCTTGCGTGGCCGAAACAACCTTATCCTGAATATTTTAGGACAAGCTCTCTATTTGGACATGAGTCCCGGTCAGTTATACTCTTTGCTCCACCTATCATCAGCCTTAAGAATTCCACAGGGGTTTTGTTTAACGAGTGTGGGTACAATGTAGATTAACAAACGGATAGTATTTTCCTATTTTTAATTCAGCACCGAGCTCAATTTGTTTCGTTGTTTCATATTGCTTTCATTCCCGTGGTGTGTTACGGTGGAACAAAAAAGTAACCGCGATTCAGACAGGTTTCAGTTCAGAGGAACGTTATTTTTTGTAACTGCTACATTTGTTACAATTTAGCGAAATGTCCTTCGCTTTTGTTGTTTTGTAAAAGTTTGTTGTCCAGGTGAACAAGGAGGAATATAATTGTTCCGTATTTGAAACAGGTATTTAGTCCGTAACGCTATTCTCACAAGCTTACAACCTACATAATATGCCATGGAACACAAACAACCATTTAGTTAAGATGAAATCTAATATGAAGTAAGTTTGTGAAAGCAAATAACATTCGCGATAGTACCTACATCGCTGTCATACTACTCGTAGCATGAATGTACAACGTGTATTATTTTGAAGGATTATTAGGATTACAAGTGAAGTGGCAACTACTACAACTACAATTATTTATTGTATAGCTAGTTTATGGCCCTTTTTTTGTTTTTTTTTTTGCCTACATCTCGAAATCGACAATCATAGGATATTTTATTGTATGCATTTATTTACACTTTTCACCTATTCTCAATTGTTGTCTAGGGTTATAAGCTTCGAACTTTGAACTTTAGATGTCGAATTAGCTCATATAAAGATAGATAGGTATGTATATTTTTGAAAAACTTTTTCCACAGATAAACTGTTTAAAGTTACAAAGCAATAAATGACAAAAAATGAGGTAAAAATCATACTATTAGGGATATCGTTATAGACAACGGTTGAAAATAGGTAAAAAGATTTCGTTTTCAACTTTCCCATCTACAATCATTCGTTGACTAGTCTAACAACCCAAATATCATTTTAATGATATTATTTATTTCCTTCTCTTTATCTTAAAATCTATCTAATTTACTACCTAATAAATCTATCTATTTCATTTCCAAACTGCATTTTTTTACTTCTTTACTAAAGTAGTAAAAAAATGAAGTTTTTCAGCAAGTTTTTCATGAGCACTACCGTCTAAAAAGCCCTTGATCCTGTTCAGTTTCTCTAAAGTAAGCAAGTTATACGAGACAATAAACTTGCGTTTTCTACTGGACTCTCGGCAGTTACTAATTAACAGATATATCATCCTGTAAACTGGATTAAGAAGAGGGTTCTTTAGCAAGATATTCCTTTAATGCCTGAAATATTTCAGTGAGCGCTATCACAAGCAATATGTCATCAATTTTGTTAAGAGATGATAAATGGTCCGCTGTCCAGGGTGAAGGGATTCCTCTCGTTATTTTGACGCAGAAGCTTATTGTGCGGAAACATAATTTTTAGTCCACTTCCCTTCGTCATCATTTTATAGAGTGTTCGAATAAAAATGATCAGTAAATTGTTTACTTATAAGATCACATTGATGCCCGGTGTGTCATTGAAACGCTTGCATGTTCAAATAAAAATCCCTGCTTGACATGTTACTTTTAAACTGTCAGAAATAACAATTTACTTTAGTATATCTTACATGGAAGAAATAATAACAATAATGGTTAATACTGAAAAATAAAATATATAAGTATGCCCGGGTATGCCGTGCGAACAGTTTCAGTTTCAGTTTTAAATAGTTTATTTTCATTGGATTTTACATAGATAATCTAATATAAAACCTCTTAAAAATAGTCATTAAAATTAAAAATAGTTACCTGCCTAGGTGCATTCGAAATGTTGTCCTCAATGTGAGGAATGCACAAGAAACACATTGCATACTCTTTTCAAAATTCAAGTACTTATGTCTAAACAATAATTGTTTGGTCAATTTACATGAAAAGAAGCTGTCAAATGGAGCTAATTTACTGCCAGACCAGTTTATCATTTAAATAATCCTCAACTTTATAGTATGCCTTTTTAATTAATACATTCTTAACAGTTTTCTTGAATTGTTTTTCTGATAAATTAATAACATTGGAGGGCAACTTATTGTAACACCTAACAGAAAGCCCCTTGAAGCTAGAGGAAACTTTGCTTAAACGAAAATGAGTATAAGATAATTTTAATTTGTTTCTAGTATTAACTGAGTGAAGATCACATTTTCTATTAAAGCTACTGATATTTTTGCGGACATACATAATATTTTCATAAACATATTGAGAGGGAAGAGTCACAATATTAATATCCTTAAATTTATCTCTCAACGATGATCTAGCCTTCAAGTTATAAATGGCCCTAATGGCACGTTTCTGTAAGATAAAAATACGTTCAACATTGGCAGCGCCGCCCCAAAGGAGTACTCCATATGACATTACACTGTGAAAATAGGCATAATATACAAGCTTTGCTGTTTTTTCATCAGCTAGTTGCCGGATTCTTTTAACAGCAAAAGCCGCAGAACTTAATTTAGAGCCCAGTGTTTCAATATGTGGACCCCATTGCAGTTTACTATCCAGTGTTAAGCCAAGAAACACTGCCTTCTCGACAAAGCCCAGTGTCTCCTTGCCCAGGTTTAATGGTGCTTCTACTTGCCTTACATTTGGTAGAACAAATTTTATACAATTAGTTTTCTTAGTGTTAAGATTTAAATTACGTAGCCTTTTGTGAGATCAGAGCCATGCCTGTTACGTAGATTGGTACAGCGCCTTACATATTCATATTCCTGTAGAATTGATATGAAGCAATAAACATGTCTAATGGATAGGAATATGATCAAATTCGTGTCCAGTATTCCGATAATTTTTTTTTATTTCTCAGTAATTACCATTAGAATTATTATTTATATTATGTAAGATTTATTAAAGTAAATTGTTATTTCTGATAGTTTAAACGTAACATGTGAAGCAGGGATTCCAATTGGGTAGAACATGCCGTGGAAACGTGGTCTTTTGTTATATCAGAGCCACTCATGTTACGCATACGAAGACTAGCAGTTGTCTTCGATTTCGTTCGCGCAAAGTCTGTCGCTAAACCTCATTGGCCATTTAGACGTCTGCATGACATGCAACTACACAAATTTTGCGTTTCATACAACTCTAGCCCCCCACGCTCCCCTTTTCCAACTTGTAGGGGGTCAAATTTTGAAAATCCCCGACTAAGCTGTTTGCATGCACTGTTCAACTTCCTATCTGCCAAATTAACAGATTCATAGGTCGAGTAGTTTATGATTTTCGTAGAAACTTTGACCCCTCGTGGGGGCAAATTTCGAAAAAACTTCACTTAACTGACGTCTCCCATCTTTTAACTAGGGGAGAGGAGGGGAAGGAATTTAAAGATTATTGACTTGTTTGACGTCTCGTACCTATAAACCTGCGAAATTTTAGCTTACATTTTTGGGGTTCAATTTGGGGTTGAATTTCGCCAAAGCCCTTCATAGTGCTACCCTTTAAAAAACTAAATGTTTTCAGAACCAGCCTTTGAGGCGACGCGTTGATATGTCAGTCAGTCAGTCAGTGCATTAATGTCCCGATTGAGCGGCACGGTCTTTCACCCGGATACGAGTAATATTGAGCCGTCCTCCATCACGCTGGCTCATTGCGGAAGGTTTTTACGACTACAAGCACAAAAATGCACATGCATCTGAAACACTATATTCAGACTGCATCTTCATGTTCAGTTGTCTTCTAAAACATAGAAACACAAAGGTCTAACCTGAATTGTCAGATGCGAAATTTTATGGACGCCGCCGTTCCAAACTCCAAATCTAGTTTCTTTAACGTACGTGTTCCGAAGCGAGGTTAGGTGTACGTGACTGAAAATTCCCCTCTTTGAGACAACTCGCTTCTGTCCTACCCTTTTGCTGGGTCCTCAAGTTGTTTGCTCGTTGACTCTTTCCTACTCATTACCTGCTTCATTAAGACGAGCAGCTTCTTTGGGAGTTTCGTCAGTCTTTTGCATTGCGTCTTATTTGCAGGCAAATATTTGCTCGCTGAAAGGGGTTTCTTGAAGAGGTTGTGTCTTTGTTTTGTTATACATTGTTTTTATTTAGTTTATAAATGTGGCCTGGTTCAAGATGTCCAAATAAACTCTTTGCAAAGAGTATATAATTTACTACGTAATACTGTTCTATGTGGCAGATTCATGTGTCATTTTACAAACAAAATATATGATTAATCCTTTCAAAGGAGTTTATCTTCTTACCGGGACTCCTCGGAACAGGTCCTAAGGCCTAAATCTCAAAGAAGCGTCTGTGATGTAGCAGTATTCGAACATCGGAAACGATCCTGCGGATAGCAAGCAACATCCGGCCGAGACGGGTCCAGTGGGTGACAGTTGGGTTGGTTACTACCCCGACACCCCTCCATCAACCTGCTCTGAGCCAGCGTGGTGGAGTAAGGCTCAATCTTACTCGTATTGCTTATTTCCAATTTTGAATTTTCGCAAAAAATCGGAGAACAAACAACATAACATAGCGTCACGCCTTTTCCTATACGGGGTGGCAGAAGGACATTTGTACCCACTTTTAGCCAGTTATTCAATACTTCATTTTGCGTGACAAGGCTAGCCCATCGGCGCAGTTATGGAGTACTGACGGTTTGCTCACGATGTTTTCCATCACCAATAGAACGTCCTTGTAATGTACTTAAGATATATTAGTTATCTCATTGTTCCATGGTCAGTACCGGGATTCGAACCTGAGAAGTCGTTTAATCACATTATGTATGCAATTAAATTTGCACTAAGCAGTATATCAAGTCTTTGCAGAATTTAATACAGTAAAAAACGAGACTCCTTGACTTAGTTTTACTAATTGCAAAGGCTGTTAATTGTTTATTGGAAAACAAAAGAGATAATACGATTAAAATACTTTTGTTGTTGTTCAAATACGAATGCCGGCTAGGAGGAACAAAATGACCACTAAAACGATGGTTCGCACAAGGTTTGTTCAGGTGCTTTTCTGAGTGTGGGGTCATAAAAAAATGTAAGTGTCTGTTGAGGTATATTAAAGTTTAGTATGTTTAAAACGAATTCCTATATTCAACCGTACTAACGCAAGATCATGTTATTTTAGTTCCGCGATCTAATTCGCGGGCGACCCTTGGTTACCGCACTTATCCCGAGCATTGTCAAACGGAAACTCTGATTTGTGACCCGTAAGAGTTACTTTGATGAACTTTATGCACATTAAACAGTCATTTGCTAAACAACGAATAGATTTTCTGCGGGCGTTTCACAGCTTTTAGTTAGAAAGTTAGAATTTCATAAAGTATTCTATTCACAAGAAGAAGCGCAAGTTACATATAAAAAAATTTGCTCAATATTCTACTTTATAAAGGAAACGTCTCGATAGTCTCATTTTGCTGGCGACGAATGTCAGGATATAAATAATGGATATAAACAATCAAATCCTCCATTGCAAATTTTGACGAGGTTTATTGGATATCCTTGTTTACAGTGGGTTCCCTTTATGCTGTTGTAACATTTGCATAGCCAAATATTACATCATTACACGAATCATTAGAAGTCAATCTCCACTTCGGTAATTAAATCTTGTCAACATTAAGTCTAATTAGTACTTCAAATGGCTACTGAATTTGGCCTTTAATCGTGATCGTAATCGTGTGTGATTATGCGTTTGAAACGCTAGCTCTGTCTGAAAGCATTCTTATCTCATTATCATTATAATTAGCTGCTTGTTGTAGTTTATTATTGCGTTTTTTTTGTTGTAGGTAAAAATCTGATTAAAGATTAAATATTCTCAGGGCTTCACTTTTCCAACACCGAAGCACGGTCAACACAGAAGAATACCCCCTCCTGCTCATAAGAAGTGGAACCCCCCAGTGGAAACCGCATTCGCCAGACGTTTTAGCCCTTTTGCTCTACCATACCTTTACAACACCGCGTGCAGTCACGTTGATGTCAAAAGCAGTTCTGTCCCCGAATTTAAACGCACACTGCACAAATGGCTTGCATCACTCGATTATAACAGCACAGAAGCCCTAATAGAGCATCTAATATGAATTAGCTGTCTATTACTTATTTATCTACTTATTTTTATTTATTTATTACCAACTCAGTTAGTGTCTCCTAAAATAAATTCATTCATTATTTTATTTTCATTTTTAGTCATCACTCTTCATCATCATCATCATTTCATCATTCTTAGTAATGTTATTATTATTATTATTATTGATTTCTTTTAATTAAGTTAGCAAGTAAATAAACAGTCAAATCAATAATTCATGAATTGATTAATTAGTTTCTAAGTATATGTCATTAATTAAGTAGTAGTCTTGTTTTGTACTGTTTTGTTTGTGTGATTGCTTATTTTAATTTATTTTATATACCCCTAGGCCTCCACGATACAGGTCAAACCTAGTGTGGAGGCCTGAGCAATTCAAATGTACTCGTGAATATAAATAAATAAATTTGATTTGAAAGATGCCAAGGAGTCAGACCTCCTACTAATACGCGTCTACTTTAAGCGTGCCTCAGCTCGTGTGGTTACGGACTTAAAACACCTGTGTTTGTGAATAGTTGCCATTAGACTTTACTACATTTAAGTTACCCATTTGGGTAATGATATGGGAGTGTACGCTATACAGGGAGACATTTAATCAGCTGACCATATTTTAGGGAACTATAGTAACCGGCAGTAATGGACAGCTTTCCCCAAGAAACATAGGGTCGCAAACGAAAAAATAATTGGGTCCCCCATAATAACTTTTAATCTGATGCTGATCGGGTCAATGTACTGAGGGACAATTACTTTTTTCCATTCGTGACCATATGTTCCGTGGGGAAAGTTGTTCATAATGACAGGTACTATCATAACCCAAAATATGGTCGGCTAATAAAATGTCACCTTGTATATATGGGGTCTATAATTGTATTTTAGTTCAGGTGAATTTATAACAGCACCTATTGCGCTGTAATGATAATTACTCATCAATAATTGTTTTGGGTTTATAGCCCATTGACCCTCAATTACCACCGGCGTCAGCTAACGCCACTTTTCTGTTATGTTTTTTTATTTACCGTGGCATAGGGTACAAAATCGCGATCCGTTCCAACTTCCCTCGGTTTTTGAGTAGTTACCCAACCGGCACAGGCCTTTACTAGAATTCGAGTAGTAATGAGCCATACTCCACCATCCTGGCCCAGTGCGTGTTGATGAAGGGGTGGCGGGAGAGTGACCAACCCTGACTGTCAGAAGTATGCCAGCTACCATAGTAGAGCCTAGAGATTTCGTTACACAAGTGCACCTTATAACAATTTTTTTTATAGGCATTTTTTATACATTGCTTCTGGACCCACACTGCGTCGTGGCAACCAGAATCAGCGACATCACACACATATAAACATCCTAGACCTTTTTTTTCTCTCTATCCCTAGCCGAGGATAGAACCGGGGACGTCTCGCGTTGTAGTCAGAGCAACAACCGCAGCGCCACAAAGGTCATCAGTACAGCCATTAGATAGTACCTATGATGTATCTATGATGAGTACAGCACAATTGTAATTATGGTAGGAAATCATTCAAACATTAGTCGGAATGATTTGAATAAAAGTGTTGAAACACTTCTAGACTTACATAGTAGGATGAAATGCAAATTTATACTATGCAATTTTCCATATGCCTGTAATTTGACAGAACTACAGAACAAATCTGTGCATAGAATGAATATTCATTTATTTAATTTAACATGTCATCACAGCGATGTTATTTTATATTTCGACATGAATAATTTTATTCATAACTTTACTCTGACACGGGATACATTGTACCTGTCTAATAAATATAGAAAATTAGTAGCTACATTGTTAGCTTATAATATATGCGACGCAGCTATAGTTGGTTTAACTAAGTTCAACTTGACATCAGCTTATTTTAAGAGTAATATGACATGCACCCCTATTGGGAATTCACCTGTTAATTATACTTTGCATGCAACATTGGAATCTGTTCCAAGTAATTTAAATTAGTTCATAAGACAATAGAGGAAATCTCTAGCATACAAGAGCCACTAAATATGTCAAAATGTAAGCCCCAGTTAAATATTGCCCATCAAAACATCCAGGGGCTACCTGGCAAAGAACTTGTATTAGAATTATTTCTAAAAAATTCTGACATTGATATTATTTGTGTTAATGAACACTGGTTGAAGGAAAATATGATGTCTTTTAACATAAATAATTACAAAATTGTGAGTTGTTACAATAGAAAGACTGCTGATAGAGGTGGTTCTTTAATCTTAGTGAAAAATAATATTAAGGTGAAACAACGGAAAGATATTCTTGCACTTACTGTTGAAAGACAAATAGAGGTATCCTGTGTTGAGTTAGATAGCCATATTATTGTTTGTGTCTACAGACCACCGAGGGATGAAAAAGGCCATGGCAATTTCGAAATATTTGAGAAAATTATGGAGGAAGCCCTCATTAAACTTTGTAATAACAGAAAAAAGTTAATTATTTGTGGCGATCTTAATGTAGATCCGCTTGTAGATACAACACTGAAGCGACGATTAATAACTCTGTTCAAATCATTTAATTTATGTCATGTATTTCTAGAGCCGACTAGAATTACACTTACCAGCCAAACTTGCTTAGATAACGTTTTTTGTGACTGTGCATTCACAAGTAAAAGTGTAATTAACTGCTTACCCTCCGATCACAGTGGTTAAACAGTTTCATTCCCAATAACTATTAAGGATAAGACTGGTCCATCATTTTATAGGCCTATTACATCCCATAGACTAGAGACATATACGAAAAACTTAGATATAAATTTTCCAGTACCGGATTTTAAGGAACAGAACCCAAACAAAATCTACTCAGACTTCTTCAACATTATTCAGACAGAATTCAATAAAGTTTTCAAATTAAAGAAAGTCAGTGACTACCTAAGATCATACCTAAGCAATAGAATTCAAAAGGCAGAAGTTAACGGCGTAAAATCTGATGGATCGGGTGTTAAAATTGGCGTTCCACAAGGTTCCATATTAGGCCCTTTCTTATTCCGGGTATATATTAATGATCTGCCTTTCATGGTGGAGAAATTAGCTGACATAGTGTTGTTTGCTGATGATACTTCAATGGTCTTCAAAATTGAAAGACAAAAAGGAGATTTTTATGATGTTAATGGTGTATTGTCTTTAACCTTGAATTGGTTCACAGTTAATAATTTATTGTTAAACGCTTGTAAAACCAAGTGTATCAAATTCTCACTTCCAAATGTCAGGCAAGTTGAGACCAGTTTGGTGTTAGACAACAGCACGTTAGCATTGGTAAATGATATGAAGTTTCTTGGAATAACCATTGATACCAAATTGCAGTGGGGACCCCACATAGATAAATTGGCTGGTAAATTAAGTTCTGCGGCTTACGCTGTTAGGAACATCAGACAAAGCACGGATGTGGCTACATCTAGGCTAGTATATTTTAGTTACTTTCATAGTGTGATGTCCTATGTTATCTTGTTGTGGGGGAAAGCAGCGGATATTCAAACTATTTTTATTTTACAGAAAAGAGCTATTCGAGCAATTTATAATTTAAAACGAACAGACTCCTTAAGAGAGCTTTTTAAAGAAATTGACATACTAACAGTAGCTAGTCAATTTATTTTTGAAAATATAATGTATGTACACAAGAACCTTAAAACATTTTCCAAACTTAGCGACAGCTGTAATGTTAACCTAAGAAATAATCACAGACTATGTGCGCCCCGTTTTAGACTCGCGAAGGTTAGCAATTCTTTCAAGGGTCAGTGCATTCTCTACTACAATAAGATACCTCTGGAGATTTTGAAATTGCCATTTGAGCAATTTAAAAAGCATGTTAAAGCGACTTTGTCGAAAAAGGGATATTACAATGTTCAAGATTACTTAAATGACAGGACTGTATGGGGTTAATCTGGCTCAACACAGACCTTGCTGTTTTGTAATTATTTATTCCTGTTTATTAATCATAACAATTAATTTTTTCATATTTGTATTAGTTAAGCACAACCTATTTTTAAAAGAGATCTAAAAATAAATCTGTGGGAGTTTCTACGCCCTTCTTCTCCCACAGTGGTCCAATGTAGAGAAGAGGCAAAAAATGACGTTTGCTAAGTATATGTAAATATCTACAGTAATAAAGTACTTTGACTATTGACTATAGACAGCTTTTGAATTATAATCATAAGGAATGAGTGAGTCGCTTAAGACGACCACGTGATGTGCATTCAGCTTGACTTAGCCGTAACAGCCACAAGACACATCAGCTTGTTTCAAAAACAAAAACAACAGAAGTCGTTTGTTGTTGTTGTTGTTAGTGTAGTTGTTGTTTGCCGATAATATTAGCGTCACGGTTTCCGATAAGGAGTGACAGAAGCATAATTGTGCCCAGTTTTAGCCAGTTATGCAATACTCGACTCGACTTAATAGGATAATCATGAATATTTAACCTGTTGGCTTGGATGTCAGAGCCCAGCCGTGCCCCCCTAGGCTCACTCGATAGATGTAATTTGATATGGCGAGGTGTCATGGGGGGCGGCCCCCTATTCCATCTATCCCTACCATGACATCCCCCCTAGTATAAATACGTGGAATATTTTTCCTTTCTTCCCCACCAGTTAGGATATTATTCCACATATCCCTACTAAAATACACTGAGGTAGGGACTTGTGGAATTATTTCCAAACGTCTATATAAAGTGCCCCCCTGGTAGGGACTCGTGGAATTATTTCCAAACGTCTACATAAAGTGCCCCCCTGGTAGGGACTCGTGGAATTATTACTAAGTACTTGAAACCTTTTTGTTCTACCTAATATACTTTAATCGGTGAAGTAAAGTAAAATCAGTTCTTTATTCATGCCTTTGTTTAAATTTGTGATCGTTTACTTCATGTATTTAGGACTCACATATTTATAGGCCGTGAAAGTCAAGTTCGTCAGAAAAAAGAAGCGTGCAAGTTTCCATACAAATTCTCTCTATCAGAGCCAACAGGTTCAGTACCAAAGGGTAGTTACCCATAGCCTGTGTAGCAGGTTGCTCATCTCCCTCAAATGTGGCGAGGGGGGTGATTACTGTTGCATAAGTCATACTCGTGAACGGGTGTTGCTTGAGGCTGGTCCAGTCTCGTTCTCATGCATAAGTTATGTTCAATAAAGCTTTTGCTTCTTCTTATTTATTTCATTTGTTAAATTGTTATCTTGAGACATCTTAATCTCCCTTATAGATACGATGTTATAATATTATCATTAGATTAGATGATTTTTATATTATACATTGGGGCATAAAAAAGAAGAAAATAAAAAAAAAATACATTCCCATAGAGATTTTTGGTGCTATCTTCTCTAACGGGAGTATTTACGAAGCACTGGTAAAGTTCGTGGAGTTTCCTTTTCTGTACGAGGTTCAGCCATGAATCATCACTTGAAAGGAAAATTTCCTTTTTCAAACTCAAACCATAATCAAACACAAATTAGTTTAGTTGCTCATATTTGTTATTTTTATTTTCCATGTATAACTGATTGACTTGTATAAGTGCATTCTTTTTACCTACTTACAATAAAAAGTTTGAGTTTTGAGTTGCATAAGCTTAAGGAAATAATAGTCAGTTCAACTGAACACACACAATTTTAAAATTATTTACAGTTAATCCGAAACCTTTTAGCGATTTGTAGAATCGGATAACAATTGCTGCCAGCAGTTGCCGTAACGTTCAGTTTTCGTAACGAACGTAAAATGAAACCATTTCCCATTACTGTGGATGTTCGACGCTCACATTGTTACCTGTTAGTACCTAGACTAATTGAATTAGCATGTGTGGTGTTACAGAGCTCCGTGGTCTAGTGGTCTAGTCGCTTGTTTCTCACACAGGAGGTGCAGTTTCGAATTTATGAATGAAATCAATCTTCATTATTCCATTGCTGTGGCGATGGGCTAGCCCCTTGTCACGCCACCCCGTTTAGGAATAGACGTGACGCGGTGTTATGTTATGTATAGTGTTCTTGTTTCCGATATTAACCATTTTGTGTTTTCTATTTTTCACTAGCATACATACATAAGTTACCTAAGTCAAACTCACAATGATAAGTATAAATGTACTTGATTAATGTCAACTTTTACTAAGTACTTAAAATTTTCGTATAGGTATTCTTGACGGAAAAAACGGGACAAAGACAAAGTAAGGAATTTATGTTATTCATAAGTACACGTAAAATGATCTCCTAAACAGATTTGGCTATAGGTAGGTATAGATATAAATAGAAGTGAAGGTTTTTTCTTCTGGTCTACTCTAGTGATAAATAAGGCAAACTACATAATCTAGCATCTCTAAACTTAATCCTTTAACTAGACTTTAAAAAGCATATAAATTAAAACTGGAGGCTCACTTTTAACATTAAGCTCAGTTATACGAGTACCTACTCTGCATATCACTTACTGCATTCAAGCTCTGCATAAAAACTACTATTTACTTTGATAAAACAGTTTTCCGTCATGAGAGCTTTTTGCGAACTTTTATTTGATGTGGCAAAGTGCGTAGGTACTTGATATAAGTTGAGGAACAACTAATTCCAGAAAAAGTTTGGAGGCAGAAGCGGTTTATTATAGCAACTACAAATGTACACTTACTGTAAGTGTAGAATTATTTAAACCCCATTCGAATAAATCAAATAATTTATTGTGCAACAGACTTTCCGGTTCTCGCTAGGTTTGCTTGAAGCAATCTCTTTTTAGAGATAAGTTCGCCTTTGCGCCTAAACTAATGTGTTAGTTTTTAAACAATCGACAATTAAAAACCAGACCGACAGGGTTTAGAATTTACATTTCTTTGTTCTTACATGTTGCTTCGCTGCGCTCGCCCCCTTTAGTCTTCACCTAAGCTACCGCAGTATTTGCCCTGGTATTTCTTTTGCAATTCACGTTTAATTATAAAGTAATGCGTCATAATCTAACATTTTTTTCTCTTTTCAAACCTACGGTTTTGACAATCTTACGGTGACATATTTACTTCCTCGTTCTATCCTTCCTAGACCACCAGCAATCATGATACATAGAGGTATATGTGTAGCTTTTACGTTCATTCACGCCTAGATATTTCATAGGAGACTTTGTCTGAGTGCTCGATAAGGAGGATACTTTATCGTGCACTCATATACATATGTTTTAGAATAAAACCCTGTTTTTAGATATTTTTTTAGTAATGTGCAACATTAAGTAGTACGCAAATAGTAGTTTATCTACGCACGTATAATAAATGCTCTAAAATCGACCCAGAAACCATAGGCAATGAATGACCTGCATAATGATTTTTGACACATCGATGCAAATATGGCAATTAACAGACAAACCAATACTTTGACCTTGATCCTTTTAGTTTATTTTATTTATGTTGATTTTTTTCACAGCTACAGGGTTCAGTGTTTGACCTAGAAAAATTAAATATGGCAAGAAGCAAGGTCTCATTACATAAGTTAAAGAAACAATGTTAAAGCCATAAAAGTTGAAGTTACGTACTTACATCACAACAAAATGTGTTTTCTGTACGGAATCCTCGGTGGGCGAGTCCAACTCGCACTTGGCCGTTCTTTGCCATTGAACAAGTAATGGTTTCTTTCGTCCGAAAAATCATATAAAATTTATTCGCGCATTCTCGAGTGGAAACTACAGTAACGACACAATTCGGCGCCAGGAGGAAAACTTTGACCGTCGATAACTTCTTATTTTACTAAAAAAGCAGATCAACGTAACATAACATGTATTTTGTACTTCAATCATATATGATTGAAGTACAAAACTGAATACATGTCTATAGAAGGCTCTTTTTTATTACTAGAAATTTTAAATTCACCTGTGTATTAATCACCCCTAAAACTCTTGTACCCTGAACAAAGCTTTCCTCGATTCTCGTTAATAAACTGTACATAGACTAATAATTATCAATGAGGTCCGAATAATAAACCACTCTCTCAAGAGCGCAAAAATGACAACCTTGATATGGCAAAACAGTTCTTTATTATTGTAGATATTTACATATATTTAGCAAACGTCATTTTTTGCCTCTTCTCTACATTGGACCACTGTGGGAGGAGCAGGGTGTAGAAACTCCCACAGATTGATTTTCAGATTGCTTTTAAAAATTGGTTTTGCTTAACTAATACAAATATTACAGCAAGGTCTGTATTGAGCTAGATTAATCCCATACAGTGCCGTCATTTAAGTAATCTTGAACATTATAATATCCCTTTTTAGACAAAGTCGCTTTAGCATGCTTTTTAAATTGCTCAAATGGCAATGGAAAATGCTTTAAAAACACCATGTGGGATACTCTGCATGTTTTAAATTAAGATACTTTTATTAAGTTATAAAATGTATTATATCTCTTGTATTAATAAAATAAAAAAATCAAAATCTAGCAGAGAATGCAGTGACCCTTAAAATAATTACTAACCTTCGAGGGTCTAAACTATTTATTTGATGTGGCAAACCAGGGCGTAATAAGTCTGTGATTATTTCTTAGGTAAACATTACAGCTATCGCTAAGTTTTGAAAATGTTGTAAGGTTCTTGCGTACATACATTATATTTTCAAAAATAAATTTATACCCGTTGCATCGCGTCGAAGCAGACTGACGCATGCTCCCGCGGAGAGCCCCGCGGGGCAGCCCGAGCTCCGAGACCAAGAAAATTATAGAAAATATTACTAAACTCTTGTAATAATAACATTAAAAATATAATAAAACAACCAAAAAATTTCATTTTTTTTACCTATTTTTGCGTGTAAGTTTCATATACGAAACTGATTTCGTCTCCGAGCGCTTGTTCATTTAGTTGAATAATAATGCATTGCGAAAAATATTTTTAAGTATTAAATATAACAGATATCCGGTAATTTTAAAAGTCCATTCTTATCTCTAATAGACCTTTTATAACATATATTTATCCTTAATTTTTATGTTGTCTAGTTTAGCCTGGAATTGAAGCTAAAGATGCATTTCTGGCCATATTTAATCCCTTAAGGGGTCTGTTCGTTTTAAATCTTTAAGTCACTGTGACATGGCGGAGACTGACTAAGAGTTACGGTAGCACTTTCTAGTGCATTGGTTCTTGTAATGTGATGAATTATTCAGTCGGAGCACGGAACGCACCAGACCCTGGGGCGGGATTTTTCAGACTGAGTCAGCTTCTTCAGGCTGTAATTATAAATCACGTAAAGCAAACGCGCACAGTCGTTTGTCTTCCTCTTATGTTTAAAGGGTGTAACAGAAACTAACCGATTTAAGTGTTAACTTTCATACATTTTCCGCCAGCAGAAACCTTCATTAGGGCTAATGTGACAACGCACTAATGACTCTCAGCAACAGGATGACTCGGCCCGTAATATATGGGGAAGTATAAAATGATGTCACTCTGATGAAACCAATTTCACAGTAAAGTCGTTCAAAATAATATCATCATAAAATTAAAATTCTACCACACGTATCTGCTACACCTTCATTTGGGTAAAAATGGGTACGTAGTAACCGCGACGTCAGTTTGAACGAAATAATACGCAAGTTTGAACGAAATAAATAATTACCCCTGGTGTAACATGACAGCATAACACGTTACTCTTTGTAATGAATGTGGAACGGCAATGATACATGTAAAGTACTACATATTTGGGTCACTTTCCTCAAAGCATGAGTGCTGGGTGGTTTTAAATTTCATATCATCGGTCTCGCAAGTGTATAGGATAATATACTTCGTAGATACAAACGGTTCCTCAAACATATTTTTTTCACCACCGTTAATTTAATGCTTATTCTCTTCAAAGGTTAGGTTTTTCATGAAATGGTGTTAGACAAATTATCTTCTGATACAATGACACACGTTGGGACCTCGTGCGGGATTTTTGCATTAAATAAATCGATTTGATAAAAAAATATGGATTGATTTAAAACTACTTCGAATATCTCTTCTCGTGCCAAAACTGTATCGTATTTTTACTGCAACCCTATTTTATTGTGGGAAAATTCTATCAATTTTATATACAAAAGTAAGACCAGAATAGATAAGAATTGAACTCGTCACAGGTGTGTCTCATTTCAGTCCGAGTTAAAGTATGCCCATCTTTGCTTCTACTTGGTGGCGGTGGTGAAGTTGGATGCAGAATTTCATTCATCTGAGGTTAGGTTGAAAAACACGTCACATGATCTTTGAAATACATTGGACAATAGCTAAATTAACCTCAAATGAATTAGTAGTCCGCACAAGTTGCCATGATTTATTTTCTACATTGAATTGTTAAGTTGTCAATAAAGATATTTTTGTTAGGGTAAGGTCGGTCAGTTTTTAGGTTTCCGTACCCGAAGGGTACCAGATGGGACTCTATTACTAAGCCGCCGCTGACCGTCCGTCTGTCACCAGGCTGCATCTCATGAACCGTGATAGTTAGATAGATGAAATTTGTACAGATAATGTATTTCTGTTGCAAATACAGCAAATACTAAGAAAAAAATAAAAAAAATATTTAAGGGGGCTCCCATACAACAATTCTTACAATACCACATATAAACTTATGAATGCACATGGTTACGTACATGGAGTGTGAAAGTAGCCGCACCAATAACTTTGTAAACAACGTTTTGCTATGTAAAATCCAAACCATTTACTATTACTCCAAACCATCCCTGTCAGTGTACGGTGGTAAAGAAACCTTCGTGCGCGAGTTAGACTCGCACTAGACCATTTTTTTTGATCCTATACTTCGAACATAATGTTCTTGGGGTAACATATTGAATCGAAGTCCGTGGCTATTAAGGATGACAAAGTGGCTCCCTGCCACTAGCACATTTTATGGCGTCATAAAGTGTCTGTTATTACAGTTTCATTAGCTAATTTATGATTTATAATTAGGTAACACGCTTTTGAAAATATCTGAGGTGTCACAGAAGACATAATTTCCTTGAAACAGGGATAATCTATTAAAACCAAAGTAATTAAACAGTTCCTAAAAAACCCTATTTCTTCACGCATAAAAACCTTGTCAATATTTGTTTGAATGTGGCTAATTCCATATCTACTCGTAAAGTCATAGGTACTATTTACATCATTATTGGTCAAGCGAAAATTAAGCCTCTGTATGTTATTTACTCTACATTTCTTTGTCAAACAACGATACATTATGATATCTGTTGTGTCATCCGTATCGAACCCTTTGAATATAGACACAAATAGTAATATGATATGGTATTTGAAGCCATCCTTTCCTGAAAATACATATTCCTTCGTATACGTCGCCTGTATAAAATTATATTCCTGTTTTCGTAGCTCATCGCCGGAAATGTCATTTGTATATCCGGAGATGAGATTTATCTATGAGAATAGCTTCAGTGATTCTCAACCTGAAATTGACTTAAGACTACTGGAGTTATAAAAATTATAACTAACTCATCGTT
The DNA here is from genome assembly GCA_949825045.1 of Argyresthia goedartella. Classification (NCBI taxonomy): domain Eukaryota; kingdom Metazoa; phylum Arthropoda; class Insecta; order Lepidoptera; family Argyresthiidae; genus Argyresthia; species Argyresthia goedartella. Next base: position 18,334,141 of record OX463823.1, read on the forward strand.
GTATGCAATCAGAATTATTCCTATATCTTACTGAATATGATTCTACATATACATGGGTCGGGCCATAAGTTAGGTCACATACCTCAAACTTCGAATTTAGACCCCGAACCAAAAAAAAATATGGATGTTCGAAATACGAATATGTTTAGAAATTAAATTGATAGGTTTTTGAAATTTTCTTTGTTTAAAAAATAAAGTGGTCGCGAAAAGACGGTCGCGGTGGGACTGAGATTTTCAAACTGCTAAAAAAAACGATAGTAACATTGAGGTTCGTTTATCGTTCGATCAAACGTTTTAGGGAAGATTCGAGATTAGAACATAAGCAGAGAAGTGGTCGTATTCGTACTTTTCGGACTCCAACAGTGATCAAAGCAGTGAAGGCGCGAATAAAAAGAAATCCCGTTCGGAAGCAAAAACTGGATCTGCAGATGAGCTTAAGTAGAACTATAGTTGAAAGGGTATTGAATGAAGACCTTGGACTACGAGCTTACCGGAAAAAAAAACTGCACATTTGCTTAACTCACGACTGAAGAAAATCAGGCTAGATAGATCCCGAGTCGAGCGATACGCGGGAAAAAAATACCGCTAAATCATTTTGTTCGGACAAAAAAAATGTTTGATTTCGAGCAAAGCTTTAACAAACAGAATGATAGAGTGTATGCGCATAACAGTGAAGAGGCGATTAGACGTATCCCACGTATTCAGCGTGGTCACCATCCTTCGTCATTCATGGTTTGGCTTACGGTTTCCTATTCGGGCCCAACTGAGGTGTATTTTTGTGATAAAGGAGTTAAAAAAAGTGCACTATTGTACCAAAATACAGTCCTAACAAACCTTCCGGCACCTCTTTCACAGACAATGTCAAAAACAGATACTGGTTATTCCAGCAGGACTCTGCACCAGCTCATCAAGCAAAAATCACTCAAAATTGGCTCTCCTCCCTTGGAATCGACTTCATCAGACAATAAGATTGGCCCTCCTCGAGTCCAGACTTGAATCCATTGGATCATGGGCATTAGCAGTACTTAGAGGAGAAGGTCTGCGCTATACCTCCTTGCAATTTGGTGTCTCTCAAAGCATCCCTGATTAAAGCAGTGGCCAATATTTACATGGATGCCGTGCGTGCTTCTATAGGTGACCGGCCGCGTAGATTAAAAGCTTGTTTCGAAAATATGGGAGGTCATTTTAAATAGTTTATCTACACACGTATCATAAATCCTCTTTACTGCGTTAAAAAACCGAACGTTATTTTAAACTACTTGGTAAAAACTCGTTTCGTATCTGGAAAACTACACATTATGGTCATTATGTGTAGTTTTTCTACATATAATGACATTCAAATTTCGAACGCCGACGCCCACCCGCGTGCCATCCCTAGTTAGTCTGTGAAGTTGGTACCCAACAAACATTATGGCTGCAAATAGAGCTTACTTTAGAACCTAAAGTATTATGAAGGTAGAGTAGTAGCTGCAATTACAGTTTGTGACGACAAACGAGTGTTAGTATTAAAATATAACTCTTATAGTGACAAAGCAAGTTTATAAGAGCAATGTATGGAGGTTAAACGCGTAGAGCAGCGATTATTATCCCTACAATAAAGGCCAAAGCTTCTGTGTTATAGCTTTGAGTGAATCTTACGACTATAAGATCCATATAAGAAATTAACATTTCTATTAACTTCTTAAGTTCTAAGCAAGCTACTACTAACTCTTTCGGAGCGCTGATAGTTGCACAAAAGGAGCAATTAACGCTACTAGTTCTACAATGGTGTTCATTAAATCTTTTACAGCACCAAACTCCTCAAGGGATACAAAACTCCCTTGTATAATTTAGGGCTGAATAGTAGGGATATTTCTCACTATTATAGAACTTATAGTGTGAAGTACAGCCTCCATATTACTCAAGGTTGAATTATTGAGTTCGTTACCACTTTAGTACCCCTAATTGCGGTCATGTAAGAATAAAATGGCGTCGCAACATATTAGCTCATCTAAAAAGCGTTTTAAAACTTGGAAAGATCAAAGTAGAACCGGTGGAAATAGACAGAAAATCTTGAAAGATTATCGTAATATTATAAACTACAACGTTGAAGATACAAACTTATCACAAGATAACCTAAATGAAAGCGGAAGCATCACTAGACGCGGTCAAGTAGGAGTCATTGCTTGACGAAGAAGGTTCCGTATGTAATGGAAGTGATATCGCGACTGCAAGTTTTGATATTTCCGAAGAGGACCGATGTTATTACTCATTGAGTAGTGATGATGAGGATAACTCGAGTGAATATGTTAAGAATCTGCATTTTAGTGAAAAATTGAGGCATGGGCGATCGAGAAAAATATTTCACAAACTGCTATGAAAGATTTGCTGTTGATCTTAAATGACAGATTTGGCATGATTTTACCAAGAGATCCTTGAACTCTTTTACAAACACCAAACAACATTTTAATAAAAAATCTAGATGACGATGGCGAATATTGGCATAATGGAATTTCTGAACCTTTGATATGTATTTTAAAAAAGTTAAGTAATTTACCCAATACTATTAACTTAAATTTTAATATTGAAGGACTGGACACAGACATTTCTTTAGATACGTTTAGATGGAATACGTTCATAAAAACATTCATTTTTAGCAATATACATTGGTCATACATAGCAATAAAAATAACCTTAAAAATATAAATGAATTATTCTTCTAAATGATTCTTCTTCGTCTTCGATTGGGGGATTTTCAACATTTGCCGCGAATGCTTTGTTATTGTTTTTTTCAGTCTTGTTTGGGTCTTTTTGAAAATTTGCGGCATCATTTTCATTATTATTAGGCTTTTCAGTCTTGTTTGCGTCCCTTTCATTATTTCCGCCACTATTTTCATTTTCATTATCATTGGACTCCGTGCTACTTTTATTTTTTTCAATTTTGGCTCGTTATCGTGTGGTGGATGTCCTTTCTTGTTTAGCATTTTGCTTCGTTCTTAAACGTAAGGAATTTATGCTGGAAATAAAGCCAACCTTGCATTAAAAAAATAACATTCCATTTATACAAATATTCAAAGGCTTTAACTAGTTTACAGTATTTAAATATGTAGGTAGACAGACAGGGACGTGTAGGTATTCAAATTACAAATCTTTACAATTTGGCAAATCCATTAATAAAAACAATTTAGCTCTCGTTCAGCTAGGAGATACGTGTAGGTCGTGAGAAGCTGATAGGTAGTGGTTTTGGGAAATGACTACGGATCCCCAAATTCTTGCGCCCACCATTTTTAGTTAACTAAAAACAGTAAAACGTACGAAACGAAAACTTAATACAATGAAGGTATTTATTTTTCTAGCGTTCTCAAACCATTATCACAACACTTTTAAGTCAATAGGCAAAGTTTTGTTACATATTTAGTAAAAATAATTTTTGCTCCATGTGAAGCAAAACATTTTTTTAGATAAATACACAACAAAGAGTGGGCCCTTCAATTATTTGCTAATAATATACACATATATTCACAGTTTACTTACCTTCGCAATGAAATTTCCGGTTCAGCTTCCACTAACAATGAGTTAAACTTTTAGCACTCAACTCCGCCATTTATTTTCGTAAAACAAATGTATGGTTTTTTGATAAGGGAATTTATCTTTCATTAATTCTTTGACAACGTTATGAAAAAAAACATACGTTCGTTACAAAAAAAAGTAAAAATTAATATACTTAGACGTTAAAATTTCCTATTGTAGATCTATACTGCAACTCAAGGAATTACAATTTACCTTATTGCCACCCTCTAACCGCTCAAACAGTAAGTAAGATACATCATAGATCTACTATACCCCCTAAGGAGTTTATATTCATACATTTGCTCCCATTATAGCGCTCAAAGAGTCAGTAAGCAGCATGTAGCTCTACCATACCGCTTGAGGAGTCACTAGTCACTTAAATACTACTCTTCCAGCGCTTTCAGTATCAGTTAGCACTCCTGTACCACCATAATTGCTCTACTATATCTCTTAAATTCACTCTGTAACTCCAATATATCGCCTTAGTGGAACCTAAGGCCATAAGAACTTGTGCCCAATCCAGGGGTATATTAGAGTTATAGCTTGCTATAACTCCCATGTGATAGAACTTATTGATGACCTTAGGATCTGTTTTGCTCTGTTATACATCTGTTCTAACTCTTGTATTAGCGCCTAATGTTAGTTGGGTACTGACATTCAAATTTCGAACGCCGACGCCCGTCTGCGTGAAGTTGGTACTAAAGAACAAGCTAAACAAATGCAGAACCACAATGCCGGTCAAACATGCGGAACACATCAAAGATAGCTTATGATATGTGTGTAGATAAACTAGTGTATGTAACTGTACATAATTAGGCATTAAAACTCTCGAGTGATATTATTATGAAACTCGCCTTCGGCTCGTTTCATAAACCCACTCTCGAGTTTTAATGCCCTCCATTATGCATAAACTACTATTAATTATCATTTAAATATTTTTTTAATATTTTGTTTGATATATAAATATTGTATTACAGAGATTTTTGTGTCATTTATTTCATTTATTCCATGTCACAAAACTTATGGCCTGACCTTGTACAGTATGTTTGGAGTTTGGTGCGACAATTTTTTTGGGGAATAGAAAAGTTGTACTGAACACATTTCTGCTTGAAATTTAGTAGTTAGTTGCACAGTGACTGCTTTATGATTTTTGGAAGGTTCCTAAAATCTTTAAACTAATCTATAATATTTTTATTATTTCATAAAATAATTGTACAAAACTTGGTTTACTGTGTTTTAAGGTACGAAGCCTTTATAAATAAAAATTAGGCGCCAACAACTACTACAGACGTAAATACTTGAAAAATTAATAAAATGTAAATCGTCAAGGTAAGAAAATAATTTCTAAATTCTGCTTAACGAAAACTAAGGGGTTAGAATTTAATATCACTTTAAGAACTTCTTCGTGTATTTGTATAATAGTTGTTTGAACTTATGATTTATTTAGAAGGATAATTATGTAAGAACATATGTTTTTTAGAGTTTTTATAGCAAATATTAAAAATATTTTGGATTAACACATTCGCTGCTATATTTTATAGAATACATCGCGATTTTAAACCTTATGGTTTGGTATTAGAGTTAATATCCAATGAAAAGCAAAAGTTTTTTTTAGGTTCTCTGCCAGCCACCAGAATAACTGAAAGTATATTTTTTCCTCAACAGTTACGAATTATATCTTAACTTTTATATATTGAGGACCGAATTTCCAGCAGAAATGTGTTCACTAAAACTCTCTCTACTCCCCAAAAACATTTGTCGCACCATACTCCAAACATCCTTTATAGGTAGAGTGTTTGTATGTATAGAAGTGAATTGAACACTCTATGCATAAATTACCCAATCAATCACTAAGGAGTCTCCAATCGAAGCGGTAGAGTGTTAGTTTTTTAGGGTTTTTATATGCTTCTCTCTAACTAGAGATTATCTGCACTAACTTATAAATGTGGTACGCGAAAAGTTTCAAAACGGTGTTTGTCTTTGCAAAGGGATAATCCTTCCATAAATTTTCCTTATATAGAAAAACTTTTTTTCGATCGATCAATCGCGATGCTTCCACGAGTTTTGGGTGATACCGTCGAATTTATCGGAAAAACGAGGCACAGTTTGAGAGTACGCTTATCAGTTCCACTCGTATTGCAAACTTTGTGAGGCGTGTTATCGCTTTCCGTATTTTGACATAAATTTAAGGCTTCCATTCCAGTCGTTGGCGATTTATTGGGCAAGTGTACGTGCAAAATTTAACGGCAGTTCACTGTTGTTTCTTCCTGGAAAGTCGTCGTGGCCACATTTGTAAATTGAAACCTACGAGTACAGAGAATAATTTATGGACCGTAATTCTAATGTTCATTTGCTACATACAATCTTTAATTTATTTACTTATATTACATATATGATTACATATTTACGCTGTCACCGTTGCCTCGCTGTATCGGAATGTTTATGGTTTGAACGAATTAGGTGCAGCTCTGCGGTCCCCTGACGCTTCGATGAGCTGCATAGATATGTCTTTAAGAGCATGTCGAGTCTCAGACCATCATGGCCCGAGGGTCTCGAGCCGAAAGGCATAAACAAAAAGTCGTTGCCGAGTGTGGGGTATTTGTGCCGTTTGAGGCCCGTGCCACTACTGAGGCCGCTAGTAGGTGACGCGGAGCCAGCGCATCTACGCAGGTCGCGTCCAACACCTGCGACCTGCTGTACTAGGGAATGAGAGTCATTCCATCTGGTCTGCTGCCATTGTCACTTGCAAGGCCATTGAGCTCGAGGCTTGCAGGCATGCCTGTCAACACGGTTCGACTTTACGCCGAGTCTTAGGCATATATACACAGTCAGGTCATAAGTTCTGTCACACAATAAAAACTTTTGAATTTAGAACGCTGGCTACAAAAAAGTTTATTGAATTCGAATTTCGATTTTTTCATGAAAATAAAAACGTGTACTTTTTTGAATTTTCCTCATTTTTAAATATGGAGTGGACACTTAAAGAAGACCGCGTCGCAGTTATTGCGTTGCATCGTTGCGGTTACGCGCTAATTCAGATTTTCGACTTACTGAAAAATTTGAATATAACCAAAAGATTCGTTTATCGTACCATAAAACGATACAATGAAGACTCTAGTGTAGATGATAGGTCAAGAAGTGATCGCCCTCGCTCTGTTAGGACTCCAGCAGTGATAAAAGCTGTGAAGGCGCGAATTCAAAGAAATTCCATACGTAAGCAGAAACTGTTGGCCCTTCAGATGGGGTTAAGCAGGACCACGGTGAAAAGGGTGTTAAATGAAGACTTAGGGCTTAGGGCATATCGAAGAAAAACAGGACATCGTTTGGACGCTCGTTTAATGGACCTGAGACTGAAGAGATGCCGCGCTTTGTTGAAGCGGTACGCGGGAAAAAAGCATCGGGAAATTCATTTTTCGAATGAAAAATTTTTCACCGTGGAAGAGAGCTACAACAAACCAAATGATAAGGTGTACGCACACAGCAGTGAAGAAGCAAGCAACCGTATTCCGCGTGTCCAACAAGGTCATTTTCCATCCTCGCTCATGGTTTGGTTGGGAGTCTCTTATTGGGGCTTAACTGAGGTACATTTTTGTGAGAAAGGCGTAAAAACGAATGCAGTTGTGTATCAAAATACAGTCCTCAAGAACCTTGTGGAACCTGTTTCTCATACCATGTTTAATAACAGGCACTGGGTATTCCAACAAGATTCTGCGCCAGCTCATAGAGCGAAAAGCACACAAGATTGGCTGGCGGCGCGTGAAATCGACTTCATCCGGCACGAAGACTGGCCCTCCTCCAGTCCAGATTTGAGTCCGTTAGATTACAAGATATGGCAACACTTGGAGGAAAAGGCCTGCTCAAAGCCTCATCCTGATTTGGAGTCACTCAAGGCATCCTTGATTAAGGCAGCCGCCGATATTGACATGGACCTCGTTCGTGCTGCGGTAGACGACTGGCCGCGCAGAATAAAGGCCTGTATTCAAAATCGCGGGGGTCATTTTGAATAAACTTTATAACCATAAGAATGTATGTTTTATTAAGTTCATTTTGGTATATAAATGTTTACATAAATAATAAACATGTCTAAATTATTTCATATTGCACATGTGACAGAACTTATGACCTGACTATGTATATCACCGTAAGATTGTCAGAACCGTTAATTGATAAACCAACTTTTTTTTCCTCGTTAGTTGGTCAACTATCGACAGATAGTAAACTGTAATGTTTTGCTTACTATATAAACGCGTTATATTATCAACTAACGGTTTTGACTATCTTACGGTGACATATACATATGTATAGGTGAGAGTTATTTATGTCAGAGAAATTCTGGTCTAATCGTCAAAAATGTTGAGAACCGTTACCGACCTCCTTCGATGGCCTCCTCTTTGAAGATACCCTCCCATATTTCTAAAGAGGAGAGCATCAAAGGAGGTACCTAAATTTGGGTACAAAACGCAGAACCAAACGATAGAGAGGACCATTTGGAGATTTAAGGCGGTGAGCCTGTTTGTTTGAGGTTTGATAGAATTTAGAAATTTGTTCATCCACGAAACTCGTCATCAAGCACTGGAAAAATATTTCTAAATTTAAAATATTAAGATATTAGTTGTTTTATTTTTTTGGCATAAACAATATGATGTGATAGTCTAAACCATGTGATTGTTTGATCTCCAGTTCGAATAAAATTCGACTTTAAATTCGAGTAGTAATGACAACTTTTGTTGTGATGGGTGAAGTGTATATAGTATTATTTTTATTTATGTATATCTATTAATTTAATAGAAATACTCCGTCTGAACGTCATCGTTTCATTTTTACTGAACAATGTTTTGAATAGATAGTTTATTACGTATCTCATATCATCAATAGACCGAGGACGCCGTGGCCGCCGAAACGCATAAAATTCTCCTCAATACGACCTTGTTATCTATAAAACAGATTGCGTTCCTTTTCTAGTAAATTATAGGTATTCGGAAATGTTTGAAGATAAAATAGATGACATACTAAGCTGCAGAAAACATTTTAATTTTAAGTACCTATATGCATATGAAGACTTTTATACTTAATTTGTATACAGATACATATACAGGTGTAACGGCATTAAAGGCTAAGGTCGAGCCACCGCTATCAGTAGCTATGATCGTCTATTCTATCTACCCCAAAAAGAGATGTCCCGATTCAGCTGTAAAAATTGTAAGTAAGAATGATAAGTCTGAATTTCTCGTTCGTTGAGAAGTTCGTTAGGCGTACAATAGTCGAACGGAAGATTGGTTCAGGAAGTTAGAGTTTCAAATTAGACAGAGAAAGCATATATGCCCGCAAGCCGGAGCTACGCATCAGTTAGCGGTGTATTGCGCCAGATGGATCTTAGTTGTATTTTGTGTGATGGTACCATTTATTTTTTTGTATATATGGGCGCTTGGGACTTCTTTTAGTGGCCGACCACGATTTATAATATTTGTTTGGGATATCTGCGGTGGTTCTAAGATATGTTTTGTTAAAATCGGTTAAGCCGTTCGAAAGTGAATAGTGGTCAAACGAATGGACTGATTTTGATGCGGTTTTCTGTAAATAGCAGTAGACTTCTGATGGTGAACATCAAAACAGGTCAATTCATGGGAAAAATGCATTACAGAACAGCTGATGTAAAAAGTTTTATCATTTAGAATAATCCAAAAATTAATGAGGCCGAGACGAAAAGATAAGTTTTGACATAAAAATTAAGGAAAATTATGTTTTCTTCGAAATTTGAATTTTCAGTACTCTAGGTGACGTCTGTCAATTACTAGACTGGATACGGATAGGTCCTTACGAGGTCCTTACGCGTACTATCGTAACTTGTGCTGTGCGTACCGTAATACCTTCCTCCCTGAGCTAACAATTTCTTTCATCGCGACTTTGCTTGTTTTTTGGACTTTTGAATCTTCTCCTGTACTGTGATCTGGCTGTGTAAATAGGACTTCGACTTGCTTGTGATTTGGATTGTGAGATTTCGGTTCACGATGCCGGTGTTTTCTAATGAAGAATATGCTGATATTCTTATGTGTTACGGGTTGTGTCAAGGGAATTCTCGAGCAGCACGGGCAGAGTATATGCAACGTTATCCAGGTCGTCGAGTGCCAGATGTGTTTGTGTTTGATGGTGCTTACCGACGACTAAGAGAAACTGGCTCGGTGCAACGACGAAATACGGATATGGGTAGACCACGTGTGTATGACGTCAACGTGGAAGACGAAATACAAAGATGTTTCCAAGAGGATCCTACGACATCTACACGTGTTGTTGCTCAACAGCTTGGCATCTCACAGTGGAAAGTATGGTTCACTATGCACACTGCTGAAAACTATCCTTACCACTATACGCCAGTTCACGTGATAGAAGAAGGTGATCCGATTCAACTTATGAATTTCAGTCGCTTAATGCTAAATGCAGATGCCGAAGATCCGGACTTTTTAAAAAGAATATTGTGGACAGACGAATCTAAATTTGATAATGATGGCATATCAAACTATCATAATGCTCACTATTGGGCTCCTAAAACGCTACGGAATCCAAATAAAAAGAGAGTGAAAGGATCACAGCGAAGATTCAGTGTGAACGTATGGATGGGAATTATAAATAACTATTTAATTGGAGCTGTTTTCTTGCCTCAAAATTTGAATGATGAAAGGTACCAGACATTTTTGACAACGGAATTATATGATTTATTAGATGAATTACCGCTCGCACTGATAAGAGACATGTGGTATCAACACGACGGCTGTCCAGCTCACTACTTTAGGGGGGTCCGGGATTGGCTGAATGAAAATTTCCCAAACAGATGGATCGGGAGAGGAGGTCCACTACCATGGCCTGCAAGGTGTCCAGACCTAACCCCGATGGATTATTACTTATGGGGACACATGAAGAGTATCGTGTACCAAGATGGTCATCCTGTCGCTAATGTAGACATTTTGAAACAAATGATTATTGACGCAACATCTTAAAACCTTTTTTTTAAATCACCGGTCATCTTAGAGTCCCCTACCTTATCTTCTTTGTCGCCCAATTTTCCCAAGAATAAGAAGATGAATCGGTCAAAAACCCAACTCATGACTAACGGCGCAAAGCGTAAGGTAGTGGTCGATGGGCAGGACATACAATACGTCGACGAGTATACCTACTTGGGCCAGATAGTGTCGTTCGAAAACAGGCAGGACAAAGAAATCGAACGACGTGTTTCGAACGCCTGGAAGAGCTACTGGTCCATGAAGGAGCTGATGAAGGGCAACCTTCCGTTGACCCTGAAGCGCAAACTTGTCGACATGTGCATCCTACCCATCCTAACCTACGGCGCACAAACGTGGTCATTGACCGAACGTCAGAAGTCCAAACTCAAGGTGTGCCAACGAGCGATGGAGCGCAGTATTCTGGGTGTTATACGCACAGATCGCATCCGAAACACCACACTGCGCTCAAAAACTGGGATCGCGGATGTAGGAGTTCAGACTGCCAAGCTCAAGTGGACCTGGGCCGGACATGTCTGTAGAATGCACCCCGACAAATGGGCGAAAACAGCAACTGAATGGGTGCCCACAGACGGACACCGGCGTAGGGGAAGGCCCAGAAGGAGATGGAGGGACGACCTGGATAAGTTTCAGCCAGGGTGGGTCAGTACAGCTACTGATAGAGATGTGTGGACTCGAAATGGTGAGGCCTTTGCCCAGCAGTGGGACACCGTGGAGGCTACATAAAAAAAAAAAAAAATCAACATTTTAATTGACTATTGTACCTCTTTGAATAGCTTAGAGAACTGGAGATGTTTAAGGTTTTGTTTGCACAAACAGTTCCTAGTTTAATTTTTTGGTGACACTGCTTCAAAGTCAACCCATTAAGTAAACATGCGATATTCGGTTTTCACCATAAGCCTGTATCATAGGTTTTTTTTGCTGTGGTCGGTTCTTTTTTGTTTCTAAATATTAAATTAACTCTATTTTTACCTAATACCAGCAAAATACCTGGACTTCATCACCTAGATTAGGAAAATTGGTGCGAAATATGTTGAAAAGTGGGATTTTTCCTCGAAAATCTTTAAACGCCCCTAACTCGAAAACGGTAAATTTTCGGGTAGGGTGTTTCATAGTAACAATGGTTGGTTTTGATCCGTGCTAGCATCCCCCAACGTATGTAGGTCGACTTACCAGTCACCCTATATATATACAGATAAACGTACCACTCAATAATGTACATAAATAAATAAAATCTTATTAGGGATATAAGGAGCCAATTTTCTTAATGAGAATAGTATTTGACTTCTAATATCACAGAAGATCGACTATCAGCGGAAGACAGAACGGGAAAGCCCAAAGTGAATTCCCCCCGCGTTTATCCTGTTTGCCGCCTCTGCGCAAGGGCTCGATAAAAGCGAAGGCCAGAGAGTTTTATTTATTTTATGGCCAACCATTTCTTTAAGCCCAGCGAGCTTATTGTACGGGAAGGCACGAAGCCCTATTGGAGAGAGACAGCGAGGCGCCATATTTTTAAAAGTTTTTCAAAAAAGTTTGCAAAACTTCGTACAAAATACAAGCGTGAGGAATCTAGGTTAAGATAGATTAGGAGAACATAATTTATTTTTAGTGTATCTTGGGCAAGCACTGCATGTAAGATATTTTCCTGAAATGGAAAGGTTAACACTCCGGGTAGAAGTCACCTGGTGCGCAACTGTCCCACGATGCGTACGCCGAAAAGGTGTAGTTTTCTTGGCGCCGGGATTGCCTATATTTGGTCAATCATGAGTAGGAAAGGCATAGCATAGCATAGCAAATAAACCCTCGGACGTAAACAAACACTACCGGATCTATTAGACCTGGTAGCGGTTTTAGTTTTTTTCTTAAGGTTCGGCTGCCGGGTCTGAAACACCTGGTATCTAGTGACCCGGTAACCACGCTGGATGACGAACAATTTTGATAACATCATATAAAAATGTTTACCAAATCATTTATAAATATCAGTAGTAGTAGTGTTTTTGAAACTAAATAGTAAATACTCATGATAACTATGCTATTACAAAATTATTTCCTTATTACCTTATCACACTTGCATTTAAGTAATTTTTTGTATCCAAAACTCTAAATGAAAGTTAGACTCGATAAAAGCTATGTCAATTTAGTTTTCACATCACAAAATAAATATCGGTATTTCTACCATTCAGTGCTGATTCCGGGTCGTAGAAATTGCTAGGATGCATATTTGAACTCAAAGGTAAAAATTCGGATCATGTGTCTTGGACCCGCTGCCGGCTTAACTGAAACGTAAGCACCAGGTCTTAAAACCCTGGTACCGTATCATCTGAAAGTAATCAGTCAGCATGCCGTTCTATACCTGATAAACATGAAAACATCTATGTTATTATTATACATTAAACTTGAACCACCGTGAAAATTCCAATACCTAGGTAACCAACCAAACCTATTGTCGATCTACAGTTCAACGTTGCCTTTTTACCACTATTACAATAATTCATCATGTTATTTCTCAACTAGGTTACTTGTCGATTACTCAGTGGTACGGCCCAGCAGAGTTTTCTGCGGATAAAAGGACTTCCGCCTCACTATCTATGTTGAGAGTTGGGGTGGCAATTTCTGTGACAAGATTTCCGCGGCATGACACATCCTGTGGGAAATAGGTATGGGGTTCTTTTCGGATTTGTATTTGTAAAATAAATCAAAAGCATGGCGTGCAGAAAAATATGGGTTATGAGGGCATATCGTTCTGAAAAACTGTTACCATGGTACTGATTTGTCTAGAATCAATTCCAGTGCAGCCGAGCATTAGAGAATGGAGAAGTGAAATATTATGTTGCTCAGGTCAAATATGGCTGCAGCTTTCTGATGATTCTGGATTATGTACAGTTCTATAAAAAAAAAAATCATCCTAAGTCAACACTTACTTGAGAATTTAATATTATTTCTTAATTTTACCGTTTAGCGTAAATAATTAGCATACATTATTATTTTTAATAATAATAATAACTTGTATTTTTTATAAATTTCAAGTTTTGGCGAGAATGAGTACCATTATAGTGCTTTTATTAAAATAAATAAAATACAAAAATAAAATTGGTGTTATGTTCTAAGTAGTAATGCGCTATTGGTGATGTAAGTAGCTAAACAATCAAGCATTAAAACAATTGAACAATGTGAACAATGTGCTCCATTCAAAATACTTCTTACAGAAAACCTCAATGCAAATTAGGTTTCCAGAAAATTAGACGGTCCATTGTAACCAAATAATAACAAACCCAAAGGCAAGGAAATTCTATCTAAATTATTGCCCGTCCAAGACCACTCCAACATTTCCTTCCTGTAGTAAATAGTGTAGTAAATTATACATGAAACTCGAGTAGGTCGAAAATAACCCGGTCTACAGTAACTGCCCTGTCATTTTGTCGTTTTCTTTTCTTTTTCTGTACCTCACAACTTGGATTAACAACCTTCAGTATGTTCGTGCTAAATTACTTAATACTTACGAGAGGCTTTTTTACAGATTGTTGCGAAATAAATAATCTAGTTTGGACCCGAATGCCTAAACTGATATTCATATACCTATACGCGAAGACTCCGTGGCCTGGCGGTATTCGCACATCGAAAACGATCGTGCGGCTAGCAACATCCGGCTGAGACGGGTATTGGATAAGTGGCTATGTGGCATTTGTTTTGGGCGCTTCCGTGTTTCGGATGACACGTTAAACTATAGGTCCCGCCTACTATCGCCACTCGGTGGTAATAGCCGTTAAGCTGGTCAGAGGCCCTAATAGGTGCTTGCTTGCCCTAATAGACAGCTTGGAAACATCTGACCGTCGTCGGGTTGGTCACTAGCTGTCGGGCTAGGGGCTAGGGGTGTCGACCCCTCCATCAACCCGCACTGAGCCAGCGTGGTGGAGTATAAGTCATGTGGAGTAAAGGCCAGTGCCCCTCTGGTGGACATTAAACATTTACTTACTTTTAGTGAACTAAGCCCGGTTTTACCGGTATATTTTTTTTTATGTTGGACCCATTTTTAGGGTTCCGTACCCAACGGGTAAGAACGGAACCCTATTACTAAGACTTCGCTGTCCGTCCGTCTGTCACCAGGCTGTATCTCAAGAACCTAGCTAGCTAGAGAGTTGAAATTTTCACAGATTATGTATTTCTGTTGCCGCTACAACAAAAAATACTAAAAAACAGGATAAAATAAATATTTAAGGGGGCTCCCATACAACAATTCTTTCAATACCACATACAAACTTATGGATGCAACTGGTTACGTACATGGAGTGTAAAAGTAACCGCACCAATAACTTTGTAAACAATATTTTGCTGGGTAAAATCCAAACTATTCACTCCACACCATCGCTTCCATTGAACGGTGGTACGGAACCCTTCGTGCGCGATTTAGACTCGCACTTGACCGGTTTTTCTAATTTCATATGTAATGGCCGGCCGCGCGATGCGCGCTCTCCGTTTCAGCTTGGGCAAAAATACTTTCGTGTGTCAGTCCGGATTTCCGGTTGATCTCCTCTACAGGTTTCAATTCCCAAAAGTGTAAAAAAAAAAAAATGGCTTCACGGAAATTAACAAATGAGGTGTCGTTGAATACATGGTGACCGTGAGTGTGACATAGGCATTCATTTGGAAAAAAATCAATAGGTTGTATTTGAGATAACAAAATAAAATTACAAAGTTGTTGGTGCGGCTACTTTCATACTCCATGTAGGCAAACAGGTGCGTTGATAAGTTTGTATCTTAGAAGTTCAGTTTTCCACTAACAGACTCGCGAGGTGCAGGGTTCATAGAGCAACTACCAGTAAAGCAATTAACTTGAACGCGAAAATGACTTATTTTGTTGTATTGGGCATGTTACAATATATTATTAAGGCAATAATAGTTTCTGACTTTCTCTAATCTACAGCACATTAAGCTTGACACCACTACATCTTATAATTCTGGAGACTCCTCGGGTAGGTGTGAAGAGAACATTTGTGGAATATCCAAGTACAGAAATATCCAAGAGTTCTTACTTTGTCTTTATACCTTTCCAGATGCAAATTAACTTTTGGGTTCGCTTTGAAATATCGCGGCCGTACTGAGGTGATGTACGGATGAGATTAGCTAAGAGTGCTTTCTCTTGACTGTAGTAACGGTTTCATGGCTAAGTAAGATTAAGATATAATTCAGCCCTTACAAATTGAAGGGATTTTAGAATAATAATAATAAATAATAATATTACCTTGGACACCATTTACACACATTGATCTAGCCCCAAACTAGGATTCCCTGTTTCTAGACAACGATACACATACTTATATCGATAAATATTGTACTTAGATACATGAAGAACCATAACTAGGGTACAAATATCCGTTCTCATCAAACAAATATTTGCCCCCACCGGGACTCGAACCCGGGACCCTTGGCTTCGTAGGCAGGGTCACTGCCGACTCGACCATTTGGGTCGTCAGTGTGGGAATGTGGGAAATAAAACTATATTTAATTCGGGGAACTTCAAACCAAAAGCTACCTTTGCTTTTGGTTTGTCAAACCAGTATGCTGTTTTGAAATTCACTTCATCTGTATTGGCTATCATGGTTTTGCTTCAGAATCTCTATGAATGTACTTATTCAAAAGAATATCTTAATTTTTTAATGGCAACGTTACGATGTTACCTGTAAATAAATATAAGTGGACAATAATAAATAAATATCATAGATCAATCTTACACAAATCGAACTAGGCCCACAGTAAGCTCAATAAGGCTTGTGCTATGGGAACTAGACGACGATATATTTACTAGAGATAAATACTGTAAATACATAGAAAACATCCAAGACTAAAAAAACCAATACTCATGCTCATCACACACATATTTGCCCTTACCGGCAATCGAACCCAGTACCGTCAGCTTCGTAGGCAGAGTCACTACCCGCTAGGCTAAGCCGGTCGTCGTTGTGTTAAAATAGCTGCTTATTTATACACATAGCATTATTTATATAGATAAAATGAAAGCAAATGATAAATAAAACAATATTTTTATCCTTTTACCGTATCTTACTCAGCTGGGTCATCAGGCCTGTCTATTTTTGTAAAATAGACGAACGAAAAATGAGTTAAGTTGAACTTTTAAATCCATTTTTGGCTGCCTTCCCAGATAATCTGGGTTATGCCTATCCCCTCAAGCCTCAGTGACATTGTATTGAGTGACGGCCGAGTTTTCAATTGCAGGTAACAAAAAAAAGAGTCCTGAGTATTTCTGAATAAGTCATTTAGTGAAGGAGAGCTTATTTTTTGTACAATAAATGTAAACTTGAATTGACTTAAAACATCAACGGATTTTGAGACTTGCCATTTTGACGAAACCGCAATATAGTTCAGTTTATATGTCACCGTTAGGCTACATTTATAATATTATAATATACATATGTCACCGTAAGATAGTTAAAACCGTTAGTTGGAAAACTAAAGAGTTAGCTGATCAACTATCGAGAGATAGTAAACCAGACCGACAGTTCATAGAATTTACGTAGAATATCTTTTGTTCTTACATACATGTCAACCTAACACGAAGACTATTCGGGGGCTTCGCTGCGCTCGCACCCTCTATTCTTAACCTAAGCTACCGCAGTGTTTGCCCTGGTATTTCGTTTGCTATTCAAGTTTAAACCAGTTAACTATTTAATGGTTTTAACCGTTAGTTGATCAACTAACGCGTCATATAGTACGCTACAGTTTACTATCTCTCGATAGTTGACCAACTTACGAGAAAAAAAACGTTAGTTTATCAACTGTGACATATATCCTATATAACCTCATCATCATGATACAGATTGAAACTGATACGCTTTTATGGTAATATCAATGTCCATTTCACTACGTACGGTATAGGTATTTACAGATACTGCAATACCAAATTGCCTTTTATAGGTCGATCGCCTGAGTGCTTTGTAAATGGACTTCCAATAGCGCTGACCAACAACCGAGTTCACTAAATAATTCTACATTTTAATAATTCTGCCGAGAATAGAATGGAAAAATAGAGACAAACTAATTAGTACCCGTTTAGTTCTTTAGTTAAGAGTCGAGGGATGCGCTGTTTGTGTTGATTGGGTAGCTCTTACATAATACTGCGTCACGCTTTTTCCTATACGTGGTGGCAGGGGCACTATTGGGCCCACTTTTAGCCAGTTATTCTATACTCCATGTTGCATGACAAGGGGCTAGCCCTATTATTTGTGTGTGTGTGACACAATGGTAAAACTTTATTCTTATTTTTGTTTTGTTGTCAGTAATAGTTGGAGTATATTACCATATAATTCCTCATTAAGTCCAAACGTTTGATATATTTATAGAAGTATGAAACGAAGTTATATTATAACTTAATACTAAAAACTTTGAATAATAATAATTATTTTCATCAATAGTAATTTAGCACTAATTATGCATATCATAACTTAAAATAACGCTAAACGGCTGACAAATCGGAATGAAATTGAGCAGCATAAGCCCAATTCGTAAATTCTCGTCAAAATAATTCGCTTACTCAGTCGGTTGATTCCAAAGAGCTTCAAAACAGAACGTCGTTTCAACTTCATGTCGACATCACATTTAAATATTGGAATTTCAAAAATAAAATAACATGAATAAAGAGTAAAATTGCAGTATCGAATAACTGACGAAAAGGCATGACGCTTTGTTACGTTATCAATATCGCTTTGTTTTGGACTTTGTATAATAATAAGATCTAAAGTTATAGCGGTACGGTTGAAAATTTGGTGAGCATATTGTGGACAGAGCCTATAAAGGGTTAAATAAGTTTGGTGTTATTGTGAGTGTATTATAAATAATTAAGATTGTGTCCTTATAGAATCTGTAAAAATGCCAAGTTGGAAGCATTCACAAAAATTCATAACGTTCAGAGATCCCCGAAAATACTTTATGTTAATTCTTGTAACAAATGACTTAATTAACTGCGTATTTTTCTAGCTAGATGCAATTAGCATTTCACTTTAATCATTTCAATGAATTCGAAGTAGATTTAAATTGAGAAAAGCTCTTTGAATCTCATCTCAGAGAATTCTCAGCAAACTCTACATAATAAAATTATGAATTCCGTCGGGTTTTTAAATCGAATGATGGATAGTTTTATCGATCATCATTAGGCGAGTCCCTACAGACCGAGGATCCTCGCGACGATTTTGCCCCGCGCGCCCCGAACGAGCGAGGCAGCCTCGCCATTATCGCGAGGCTGTGCGTGCGGCAAGGCCAAGCCATGTTCGGTCGTTCAGTCGTGAGTTAAGACATCATGGCACCACATGCATGCATTGCGGCAGCAGCTTTTGCTTTATTTTTAAATATAAAAAAAAGGATGACAAAAAAAATATAAACGAAGGCAATATTGGATCCAGTCATCAGGCATATTTATTTCGCGGCTAATATTCAACCAGGCATCTTTTCTAAGCCCTCTATTTGTGTAATTGGGATCATTTGCGTTGCTTATGCTGGTGTTTGCACAAATATATTAATTTCAAACACTGATCTTTCTCCATTATGATCGAGCGAGGCACAAACCAAAAACAAGTAAACGCGGAAGACTGAGGCGCCTTTGAACAACTCAAAAACCCGACACATGTGGCTCGGCCGCTCGGTCGCCCGGCCGAAGTAAGCGCACGCGCATACTTCGACCGAGGCACGTCCACACAGGCCAAGCTGTTTCGCGCGGAAAATGCCTCGCGAGGTTGCTGGCTCTGTGGAGACCCGCCTATTAACATATGGTACAGGATGTCCCATAAGTTATGTCCCATAGCGACAACCGAGGCCTTAGATAAATCGATTAATCCTTACTTTAGCTCAGTGAAAGATGCATACATATAATTCGAGATATCGTTTTATTAAAATTCCAAATATGTACTTAATTCTCAAGGCTTTAAAACTATCTAACCAGCGTATTTCACTGACAGCATTGGTTTTAACTTAAAACTCGTTGTGAAATCTCTGGAATTAGTCTCATTAGTTTACTATTCTGTCTATCAATATCTATTGCTCTCTTTGTATTACAAATAATGAAAATGTCAATATCAAATGAGATATCTTGTTCTTACACATTTTATACCAAGCGGAGCCCCGGTTTGATGAGTCTTTAAAGGTAGTATTAAATTCTCTTTCACAGTATAATGATACAAAATGATCCTATTTCTGAATCAACATAGCATAGGCAAGTTTCAAAGGTATTTTCTCATACCGTGTCTAGTATTTTATTCATGGCAGCTGATCAAAGGCGAAGACAATGTGTGCCGGTCGACTATGTAAGTCATATTTTCACGTAATGTTAAGATAAGTTGACGACCGTCACAGATAAGGTATATTTATATTCATCACGCACTATGTCTTATGCACGTCATTAATAACATGTACCAACCTAGTATATAAGCTAGGATTCCCTATAATAAATTAGTCTAGTATAGTCTCGTATTTGCGCGCATCTCAAGCCTTTTACTTTACTCCCGAAGATGTCGCTCTCCTCATAATTGCCTCTGGCAAAGTGATGACCAGACTTCTGAACATCAGCAACCTTCGGTAATAGCAGCATGGACCCAGCCGCGAAGAAAACTCCGTGTGCTGCAACCTTAGAAGTGCAAGCAAGAAGCACTTCGTCCAAGATCGCCGAGACCCGACTTCGGCAACCAAGACGACATCAAGCAAGCCATGACCGGACCAGATTTGAAAACGGACCAGAAGCCAAATAATTTCAACTGAAGATTTCTCGCATCGAACTCAAGACACCGCAAGAACAATGACCCGATAGTCAGCCGACTGCTGATTTATCAAAATGGAGCTCGCACCAGCAGAAACGAACGCGTCGGCAAATTCATTCACAGCAAGCAGCTTTTCAAGTTTAAGACATAGGAAGCCGTTCCAGCCCCCAGAAGAGTATTGAAACATCATCGATATACCTAATTCAACGAATATTTAAATCATCCAGAAAGAACATCGCACGAAGAAAAATCAAATCACTGAAGAGAGAGAGAGATATATATTTATATATAAACGATTGGTGTACAAGATGTGCCCTATGTTGCCAAATCCCAAGGTTTTTAGGCACACAAATTTCATCAATCGACAACTTAATATTCACTCAAGAGTAAAGAGCACGTACGTACATATGACGTACGAGATCATTGACTGCCTACAGCCAAGGTTACAGATTTAATGCTGACGCTGATTCAGCACAATCATCCTTGTGTAGGTACGGTCGCAATTATAAACAAACAGTGATTACAACTTCAACGACGCACGATATAAATTGACTCATCGATTCCTGAAAAACATGGGCGGCTGCAGCATCAGACGACTCTCCTGCGGATCTCTTCCAGGTTATAGGTAAGGTTAGTTTACTAACCGCGAAGCCCCATTTTCCTAGTGTTTTTCTGTTTTCCAGTTTTTAGTTTATTTTATGTAGTGTGCGGCCAGATACAAGACTTGCCTGTAGGTAAATATTATGTTATTCTTTAAACTTATGTAGAATTCACATAACCGTAGTTCCTTTATTTTCCTAATTCGTGTAAGATTTACCTTTTAAGTTGAAGTATGCGCTATTACTATCTAGTTTTATTTAACAATGACTTTCCTTATATATAAAAATAGATTAAGCTATAGTATGCACAATTAAGATCTGGTTTTATGTTTATTAAAATACTACTAGATATTATTGCAGTTGATAAGTTTGTTATGGTATCTAACTTAGATTTTTTACATTGTTATAAGTACATTAATTTATTTTTTTCCTTAAAGGGGGGAGTATCTGTGCCGGTCGACTATGTTAGTCATATTTTCACATAATGTTAAGATAAGTTGACGACCGTCACAGATAAGGTATATTTATATTCATCACGCACTATGTCCTACGCACGTCGTTAATAACATGTACCAACCTAGTATATAAGCTAGGATTCCCTATAATAAATTAGTCTAGTATAGTCTCGTATTTGCGCGTATCTCAAGCCTTTTACATTACTCCCGAAGATGTCGCTCTCCTTATAATTGCCTCTGGCAAACAATGTTTTTGCTAAAGATTTAAGTTCTGACGACGATATTCTGACCATACCTAATAAAGAATACTAGAAATAGATGACTTATCGTCCATATCTACTATGTTACATTGGGTATTGTCAAAATATAACTTGTGTCCTAGATAACTATTCGCAATAGCGTAGACTGAAAAAGGAAAAAATAATTTGTTAATACGGGGAAAACAGATTTAAACACACATATCGCGTTGGCTACACTTTTAGTTAAATATAACCGAACATGGTTTGTTTGTCTAAGTTTTCTCTACCCGTATTTACAATATTAAAGCAAAGCAAAAAATTGGAGCTTCGCCTACAGTGCCATCTGTTAGTTTAAAAAAAAAACTTGCTCCGATAAATATGTCACCGTAAGATTGTCAAAACCGTTAGTTTATAATGAAACGTTTTTTTTCTTGTTAGTTTACCAACTATCGATAAATTGTAAACTGTACCGTACTGCTATCGATATGACGCGGTAGTTTATAATAAAACCGTTAAATTGTGAACTGGTTTATACTTGAGTTGCAAAGGAAAGGGCAAACACTGCGGTAGCTTAGGTGAAAGCCCCCGAACAGTCTTCGTGTTAGGTTGACATGTAAGAACTAAAGAAACATAAATTCTAAGCCCTGTCGGTCTGGTTTACAATTTGGGATATCATTTTGAACAACTTTTACTATGACAACGATTTGATTAGCGTTACGTTTTGGCCGGGGCGGTGGACTTGTAAAAGTAAAAATACAGTTTCTGAGATCAAAACGATTTCATAAAGAGAAGTGCTCAGAATGATGTTATCGTAGATAGATAGAACAGATACATGAATCGCAGCGATTCTATGCCGACCAATAATTCGAGTTCATTCGTTATCAAGCTTTTGTTTAGACAAACTACTGCGGTAACTGTGAACTAAGATTTTCCCCAAAAGGTTCCGGGAGCCTAAAATAATGATGCCGAACTCCCAAACTGGCTGCTGCACGTGGCTCCGTCCGCTCCAAAACCACGGATGACTGCAGATGATAGGGGTCCAATGCCAGCCAGACCTGAGCTCCCAGCCTGATCGGCGGTGGCAACCGGACGTTTGATAGTTGAGCTTACAACCACGAGTACAACGTGGTAAATTGTCGCCATCAGCGCCCGCCCCTCCAAAGGGCTGCGATGATGGTTGTTGATGATTTGAATTTAAACATTGACTTTAGAATACTGATTTCGAAAATTAAAAATAAAATTACGCACTCCGCGTTGACAATTGAGATTACAACAGAAAACACAGCCGATCGCTACATCGGCGTCTTACAAGAGAAAAAACAATAAAAGATTTAGTGTTGTGATAATATGGGCAAACAAATTAAGTAAATCGCTCCGTTACAAATAAAATACCATTTTAATTAGAATAAACACTTCTATGCCTCCAGCAGGAAAGGTGAGTCGAATACATGAAGATCCAATGATATCAACAGTGATATGAATGAATACAATAAAAGACATAATGTGAGTAACACACATAGAAAATTTACTTAATTTTAGCATACACTGTCATCTATAGTTATTTTACATAATTTGACAAATGGTCTGACCAGATCATCATTCTGTGTCCATAACTTAATCGATCTGACAACATTGTCTGTGAGGTTACATTTTTGTCCATGATAATACCATATCATTTAACTCTACATTTGAATTATGCTGATACCACTTATTACGTGTTTGCAACTAAGTATGTTATTCATTGTGCCAACATGACCAGATTGATTAATATATTTTCTGAATCCATTGAAAGCGTGATAAACTCGACATTTTAGTGTCCTTCCAAGAGGGTTCAAGTAGAGCCACAGATAAGAAAATGATCTGGGGAAGAACTTCTAAGTCACAATGGTCCTCTGACAGTGGTGTCAGTGGGCGTGAATTGAGAATTGACTCAACTTTAGCTAAAGATTAAGATTTAGATCGAGATTAAATTTTTATTGAATATAAATAAATAAATTATCTTATTCAACTTCAAAATTATACTTACTTATAACTAAAAGTATTTTTTTAGAAAGAAGAAGAAGAAGAAACGGCAAGAAACTCCCCCATACCTTCTTTTTAAAAAAATTGACTTCACAACAGGTACTACTGGTTTCGGTCTAAGGAATTTCGCCGTCGAGTGATAGACTTGATCCATCGCCCCTCGTCGAATTTCTGTGCGCTGAGATGGTATGGACCATGCAGTTTTTTCATCTAAGTATGCCTAATATTATAATAGGACTTTCTTATCAGCTCATTTTTAACATAGTTTTTGAACCTCTTTTCAGGAAGGATCAATGATTCTTGTGGTATTTTATTGTAGAAGCGAATACAGTGCCCAATGAATGATGTGCCTACTTTACTTAGTCTAAATAATGGTAGTGCTTACTTATTTCTATTTCTAGTGTTAATTGTATAGCTATCACCTACAAATTTAAATTAAGCTATGTTTTTTCTTACATGCATGATATTCTCGTATAAATATTGACAGGTAACCGTAAGTATATTAATTTCTTTGAAATTTTCTTTTAGTGATTCTCTGGCATCCAATTGATATATCGCCCTGATCGCCCTTTTTCGTAAAACAAATATCGTATTTATATCTGCTGCTCTCCTCCAGAGCAGTATTCCATAAGGCATGTGAAAGGCACTGTGAAAATAACTAAAGTAAACCAATCTGACAGTTTCAACATATGTAAGATATCTGATTTGTCTGACCGCAAAAGCGGCTGAGCTAAGTCTTCGTGCGAGATTAGTTATGTGAGGACTCAATTGAAGTTTCGAATCTATAGTGATTCCAAGAAAGATTGTGTCCTCAACGAGTTCCAATATTTCAGATCCTATTCTTACTCTGCTTTCAACCTGTCGTACATTAGGAAAATATATTTTTTTACATTCAGTCTTCTTTGAGTTTAATAACAGGTTGTTTACATTGAACCAACTTAACACATGAGATAGTGTACTATTTGCGTTGTCTAGAATTTCTTCATGTCTTTTCACCTTGAAAATAATAGATTTGTCATCAGCAAATAGAATAATCTGAGTCATTTTTCCACCATATACGGCAGGTCATTCAGAAAAAGGAATGGACCTAAGATAGAACCCCGGGGTTCACCAATATTCATATGTGTTCCAGTGGACTTACATCTGTTTATATCTACTTTTAGTACTATTTCCATAAGATAAGCTTCTATTAATTTTAACGCATTATCTTTGATACCATAGTGTTTTAAATTGAGCAAAAGAGTTTGATGGTCCACACAGTCAAAGGCCTCGGAAAGATCACAAAAAATACCAACCGCATTCTATAAAAGCGTGAAAGCTCTCCAAAAGTCAAGATAGTGTCCCCTAGCTCCCTCTAAGGTTCTCCAAAGGTTTTTCGTACTTTTGACTGCAGTCTATACTATACCTGACATAGGTGGGGCTCCGGGAGGATTGAACTCCCATTGAATGTGTTGACGACGGAATTCTTGTTGAGTAATGATTTCATTATCCAGTAAGAACTCGTTAACATCTTTAAGATATGAGTTAGCACCAATAAAATTCGTACCTCGATCTGACCGAACAAGGGCAGGCCATCTGCGTTGGCTGAAGAACCTGGTGAGAGTAGCTATGAACGCGTCGCTGCTGTGTGATAATACCAGCTCCAGTTAGACCGCCTTCGTACCAAGGTATACAAAAACACACAGATAAGCTTTCATTGATTTAGCGTTTCTTAGCAAACGACTTTTGATCAATTAGGGGCCGTCTAAGTCAGTCACTACCCCAGAGAATACTCATGCTGCTGTGACTATTTTATCTATGTGCGGTTGTCACAGCATGACAAAACGCCTTATGGTAATGAGTGTAATTATCAATTGAGTTCACCAATGATTCTTAGGTATAAGATAGGGATGCCTCGCTCCGTGTGACAGTTGCGAATTAAGTAGTCGGTCACCAATTCGGATAAAGTGTTGCTCGTGAATGAAGACGCTGAGCTTCTGAAGCGATTAACAGAACAATTGTCCCTTTTTTAATAAAATTAATTCATCTTTGTTTGCGTCATAATGTACTTTTCTGATCCAACAACTCGTGGCTGCGCGAGTTTCTTTTAAAATGAGCGTGCCTCGTAGATTTCGTTCTGCCTGCATCCTCTTAAGACTCCTCTTGAACCACGACGTTGACGAGACGCTTGATTGGTGTACCGGCCTCGGTGACTGGTATACCGTTAAACGCGATACCAGATCGTTGATTGAGGTAGCCTGCCCATGATGATATGTCAAAAACATGTATCGTAGGCGTCGATTCCTGGAATATTAGTAGATATCTTTGACCCATCAAGTACATAATTTAAAACATCAATTTCAAGAATGACTTCAATGTCTTGGCACTCGTCTAACCCTGCGTCGGATAGTATTATATTGTGGTATTAGATCCGCCTTTTAAGCTGTGAATAAATAGTGGGTGGGCATTCTGCCTGTAAGTGAGTACATATCAACCGATACAGTACTTATGACGAAGACTGGGGGACGGATAGGTTTGAAAACTAATTTAACATGAACACCTGGATGATTGAAGCGTTGATTACCTATTTCATAGATACTCGTTGACGATGGCTGTAGCCGTTACTGCCTGTGTGCTAATGAATGCTTGATAGTCGAGACACTGGCGCTAGTGTCCAGAAGAGCATGTATCTTGAAGTAGTTTCATTGATCTGATCGGACCATGATGATGGCTATGGGACAGATGGTGACGGGCAGCTGCCCGTGGCACGCCACCGCCTCCTCGGCTTCATTGTTGCTCACGATAATTCAAAACATTCCTTAACGAGTGGTACTGCTCTTGGGCAGCTCGCCTACGGTCTCCAACCTGTGGGCGTAACCTGTACTCGGCCATCAGTTGGGCCGCTGATGATACTTGACGCGTTTGGCGTGCTGCGGTAGCAAGATTCGATGACACTGGGCTAAGTTGACGTGGTATTTGATGATATCAAATGTTCGAGTTATATTCTCACCAAGATATCTTAATATCTCTGAAATCGCTGCAGGACTATTTCTGAAATTTGGCATTTTTTGAATCTAAACCAAGTCGATACGCTCATTAGTTTGCACGAGAGATAAGGACTATTGCTTGACATGAAGCTGTAATCCTCACCAATCTATAGCTATAACTTCGAAACTATAAGTGGACTATATTTCTATAGTGGACTATTTAGGACGATTTTTTGACTATATTAAGTGGGGATTACAGCTTGAGGGTCGTAAAAAATAGGTACCTAGGACAAAGTATGGGTACGTTCTGGAGGTATGTCGATCAAGAGAACAATGAAGTTGAAGGTGAAAAAAGAATCGTGAATCTTATTTTATTTTAAAATTAAAATAGTGATATACTAAAAACTAAAGTAGATAAACAACCAGTATGAAGGTTAAATTTTCAATAACTACAACTTACAGTAAATTTGAAGAGTTCTCTCCTGTACCCAAGGCTAGGTATAAATACTCGTACGGTGGGGTTAATGGCTTCCTTACAGCATCAGTTCTTACGAAAACGTATTCGATAGTTTTCAAGTCTGGGTGGACGAATGATGATGGCTTGGAATAGTGGGTGGTCTTGAAAGGTGTTACCTTATTCATGGCGGCTAATAATTGGCTCGTGAAATCTTCCGGAGATGTTTCTTGCTTTTGGCTCGAAAAATACTCCTGTAATACAGATGTTGGTTCCGTAGCGCATTTGTGCGGGGCTAATGTTGTCGCCTTCGCGAATTGCGGCCCTCATCCAAGCCTTGGGTACAGGAGAGAGCCCCATTCCTCTTCAAATTAAAATAACGTCATGTATAATCTTTCAATGGAATCCATCATTTATTAATTTCCGATTCCTTGTGGGTTGCACTGTACGATACCGGACTCGATGTACGTTGTTGAATTTTTATCTTAATTGCATTAAATTCAAGTGAAAAACCATTAAACGCTTACCTTCATTAACTTATTTGAAAGCCATTTATATGCGAGTTTTATTTAATTTGGTCCATTATTGTTCTCGCCGACCACGTTTTCGTCTGCCCGCTGAAATTTGGTGATTATTTTATTTTGTCCGTAGATTGTTATTTTAAGGCTTCCATAGCAGAAGGGTGATGGTTTACCAACGATACACTATTAATATGCCTCTGCTATCCGTCTGTCTGTATGGACATCAGCGGTATATGTCTTATGAACCGTAGTAGGTAAGAAGTGGAAATTTTCACAAAATGTAATTTTTAAATTAATCTGTGCAAAATTAGTTTTTTTCCCCTACAGCAACAAATATTGAACTACCTACCTACACGCCAAACAACACGCGTGTTTTTTGCGATTTTTATTTTAAAATGGTGCGGAATTATTTATTGCACGTTAAATAATCAAAATGTCTGTTTTACCTAGCTTGTCTAATATTATATTATAATATTATAATGGTAATTTGGACATGCACTTTGACCTCAGTAGAATACATTTCGCTGTTATACGACAAAACCTATAAATCATATAACACATATTTGCATCCACATTTTCCATCATGAGATGTTCTCTGATATTTTAATATAAATGTAAAATTACTTTATTTATAAGCCAGACGTGATTTTGGTGGGCGTTAATCCGCATTTTAATCTCACAGCGTTTGGGTCGGCGGGCGGCGGGCTTAGTCTTTGTCGAGAAATAGACCCATATACATATGTTGTCCCATGTTACATACTCTTTTCAGACATCTGCCGATAATGCAGGTCAATAAAGGACAACGCATTAGGCAAAACAGCATATATCTAAAGTTACGCAAAATAAGAGTTTAACGCAGTGGTTTCTTCATACTAGCTTGGTGTTCATGAGTGGCAGCTTGCATTTGTTGTCGTATATCAGTAAACAAAATTTCAGTAAAGTTATCACAGAATTTGTTTATAACAAAATATTTAACACTAATTCGCACCGGATTTAAATTTGCGTACTTGTTATTTATTTAATTGTTATAAAAAATAAAAGGATATTTGCTCTGTTAGTTCCCTATACATCGGTGAAGAGCTTATTTACATTTCAATCATATTTAATCCTAAAAAGTAGGCTGAAGGTGAAACACTAAGTTCGCTGTCGGGGTGCCCATCCGTGAAATATTGTACTTATATGTGCGGTTTAGCCAAGCGGGTAGTGACCCTGCCTACGAAACTGACGGTCCTAGGATCGAATCCCGGTAAGGGCAAATATTCGTGTGATGAGCATGATTATTTGTTTCTTAGTCTTGGATGTTTCCTATGTATTTACATAAGTATTTATCTCAATAAAATATATCGTCGTCTAGTACCCATTACATAAGCCTTGTTGAGTTTACTATATGCCTAGTTCGATTTGTGTAAGATTGTCCTCTAATATTTATATAAAACGTAAAAACCAGAACAGAAATCGAAGAGGCCCAAAATATTACTTACAGTAAGACAGGAAATAAAAAAAAACAAAGTAAGCATTGAGTTATATTCATAAGAAAAGTTTTGTTAAGTGACATTGTGCGGTGTTTTACAAAAGTGGGATAGTTCAACCCTTGTTCATTTTGGACCTATTTTGGTCAGATCTTAGATTGTGGAAATTGATAGAAAGAACAATAAGGTGATGACGGTACATTAGAAGTATAACAAATTAATATTAATTATATGAAGCTTGTTGGATTTTTTGAAGTTCATACTTTCGACTGTTTTTAAATCAACAAGTTTCTTATGTTATTTGTTGTGTTAGCAATACATCAAAACATATAATGGTCTAAATATTATGAAGAGACTTTCTTCTTCCCACTCAAAATAAAACTGAAATTCGCCGAACTTTCTTGTGATCTTTTGCCAAGCTGTCGCAAAGAATAAAAATATAAGAGACACAGAAATATGTTCCTAAGTTTATCTCCCGGGCGTTCTGGACCAAAGTATAATAGAAAAATCATGAACTGCAACTGAGTATATATAAGTACTTGCGGCCCCAAACACGTAGAGCTGGTATACCACGATATGAAAACTGTTTTCGGTAGAAACTTTATGAAGAAATATTTTGGTTATGACTTAATTTTACTTTGGGCTTATTTCATATTGAGGCTTCCTATATAGATAATCATAATAAATATTAAATATAATTATAAGAGGAGTACAATCTTACATAAATTGAACTAGGCCCATAGTTATATAGCTCAATAAGGCCTGTGTTATGGGTACGCGACGATATATTTTATAGAGATAAGTACTTTTATAAATACAAATAAAACATCCAAGACTAGGAACAAATATTCATGCTCATCACACATATATTTACCCTTACTGGGATTCAAACTCACGACCATCAGCTTCGTAGGTAGGGTCAATACCCGCTAAGCTAAACGGGTCGTCAATTATGCGGGAAAATGCAGTAAAATGCTTACTGAGAGATCCGAGTCTCTACCACTCCAAATGAGAGAGGCACGAAAAACTAGAAAGCTCAAACCACAGTTTCAGAATCATTTTATATTGCAAATCTCGAGATAAACTTTGATCAAAGCGCTAGCACAACTTCATTAAGTTAACTTAGCCGATAATTGAACCAGCACAATATCTGACGATGAACATGCTTCAACATTACTCACCTTAAAGAGAGAGTATAACTTCTGCTTCAAAGCAAAAGCTTTATTAAACAGCTTCGAAGGCATCTCTTTGATTGTTATCTAGAACACGAATACTAGCCGTCATACTGTAGCGGTGTTTGGCTAAGTTTTGCATCAAGGCAAATCGCGATTCAAATGTAAATACTATGTAAACAAAATAGTCAAACAGACTGCAAAAATGGAAGCCAAGAAAGTTCTACTTCGCCGAAAAAATTATTGATACCCATAATTTTTTCGGCCGAAATGGGGCACGAAATGGGTTTCGTTCTCAATTATTTTGTCGGCGAAGTTGAACTTACGTGGCCTACATTTTTTTAGTCTGATTGACTGTTTTTTTGGATATCAATACTTTTTGTACGAACGCCTTGTCACACGCCTTGTACAAAAGCCTTGTACATAACACACGGCTGGTGCGTCGCCAGTTATATCCGAACTCGGCTTGGACACACTTTCGTATTTCTAGATACTGTTGACCGTCGCCGACACGTGATTAAATCGCGAAAAATCAAATGTATTTATTAGATCTTATGATAACTTAATAGAACTCTCACTTTTTATACAAAGATGAATGGATTAGATCTTTGGCATAATGCTGTTAAGTTTAGATTATTTAGTCCAGCTTATAGTTATAATAAATTATTAGAGATCGTATGATCATACTTAATATAGCAAATATAATCATAGTTATATTTTTACAAATATATTTTAAACAGTTTTTTCATAAAAAAAATATTAGTACATTTTCTTAATTTTCAATTTTCATATCTTATAAATTTTGATAATTTATTTAAATTAAGATGTAATATATATATTTAAAAAAGATCTATATCTTACGACAACTTCTGCAGCGCAGCAGTTGTGGCTCTGCCCAACATGCGAGAGGTCCCGGGATCGATACCCGGATGGGGGAAGGAAAAAAAACTTCCCATGGGTCTTGGATGTTTACAGATGTGTGACATCGCTGTTTCTGGTTCCCACGACACAGGGTATCCTAGTGTGGGGCCAGAAGCAATGTATGTAAATGTGAAAAAAGTGTTATGTGCTATCTTCATAACTTAAAAAAAAAAACAATACACTTGCCTGTAAAGTGTCTCGGCAAAGTATTGAAATTCATAATGGACTACGCACTAGTGCTTTGTACATTTGCGCGATAATGTACATATTTTTTTTCAATTACCGCTAAGTGTTTTAGGGTTCAGTACCCGAAGGGTGCCAAACCGGACCCCATCACTAAGCCTCCGCTGTTCGTCCGTCCGTCCGTCTGTCCGTCTGTCACCAGGCTGTATCTCATGAACCGTGATAGACAGTTGAAATTCTCACAGATGATGTAGTTTTGTTGCCGCTATAACAACAAATTCTAAAAAACAGAATAAAAAAGTGAGCTCCCATACAACAAACGTTTTTTTTCTCGTATCTGCTCGATATTGATAACGACAACAGGTAGACGCTTGAAATATTCACAGAATATTTAGTTACATATTCACTTTAAAATAAATAAATAAATTAAAATAAAACAAATTTTTAAGGGGGGCTCCCATACAACAAACGTGTTTTTTGCCGTTTAAATAGATAATGGTACGGAACCCTTCGTGCGAGAGTCCGACTCGCACTTGGCCGTTTTTTTATACGTTCAAACCCGTGGTTCGAAGCCAGGACCTCTTGTTCTGAAACAGCCGCGGCGGCAACGACACAGTGGTTGTCATTTATAACACAACATGGATTAATAAAAACATATTATTAATCTCTTGATACCACCGGCGTTAGATAACACCACGTTTTTAATTTTATTACCATGGCTTAAGGTTAAAAATCACGACCCACCCTCGGTTTTTGAGAGGTTAAGGGTCTATCAGAATACTAAGAGAATACCTACATAGGCATGCTTTGCTACATTAGAAAACATATACCTATATTTTTCACCGGAAGTTAACCGTTAGTTGATAAACTAACGAGATAGTTGATAAACTATCGACAGATATTAAACCAGACCGATAGGGTTTAGAATTAAAGTTTCATTTGTTCTTATATGTCAACCTAACACGAAGACTATTCGGGGACTTCGCTGCCCTCGCCGCCTCTAGTTTTCACCGTGTTTGTGTTTGCCCTGGTATTTCATTTGCAATCAAGTTTAAACCAATTTACTATTTGACGGTTTTAACCGTTAGTTGATCAACTAACGCTTCATATAGTAAGCAGTACGCTACTAGTTTATTATCTGTCGATAGTTGATCAACTTACAAGACAAAAAAAGACGTTAGTTTATCAACTAACGGTTTTGACTATCTTACGGTGACATATATAAACTGATTGCAAACTGTCATTTATTTTTATGTGGTTTCACATATCGGACACATTCTTCCAAAAGCGTAAATAGTTTTCGTCCAAAACCAACTCATTTCACTTTCACTCGAACGAACCACAAAACGCTATTACCCACGTAGACCGAAACCCGACAATTAGTCATAGTCACATCAACTAAGTTCTACATTAAAAGCGTCGGGTAACACTCTACGATGTGGAAGTTAATGTTGAGTTGTCATGCGAGCCGACAGTTAAACTTGTAGGCAAATGCCTACCTACGTTTTGGAAGAACTGTTTGCCACTGAAGATGTAGAATATTGGGCCGCCTTTTCATTTCTAATTGGTTGGAATGGCGTAGCACGAAACATTTGTAAGTAGGTAGGTAAATTAGTGTAAGGTATTTTAGTAACAATATTATTGTGACCTATTAATGTGGGCAGAACCACCGAGAAAGATCGAGCCATGACTCCAATTCGAGTAAGATCGAGCCATCCCTTTACACGCAAATATTTTCAGTTCCATTATCAGAACAGCTCAAACCAATCATTGAAACTGCAGTGTTTATCAAGTGTAATCTACATTTATTTAATTTTATGAAGACCAACCAGGACAAGCTGTGCTCCTACCCACGTAAATCTGCTTACTTTGATAAAAGCATATTCGGCATGTCCACCCGAATATATAATAAACTACCGGAGACATTATGAGCGATAAATAATATAAGTACTTTTAAATATAATCTTAAGAAATTGCTTACATCCAAGGCCTACTACACCGTACATGAATATCTCTTCGACACCGACACTGTATATAGCTTACACCACTGACTACCTCAATCACACCTGTTTTTATTGACTGATTGATTGCCTATCTGCATGTTAAATAGGTAATATATAGTATTAGTCAATAAATAATAATATTTGTATGCCATTGCGCGAAACATAGAGATACCTACACTTTAAACGTATTCCTAAGACCTTTGTTATATACACTTTCAATATTTTTTTTCAATATACTTTATTGCACAAAATAACAGATTTGACAGTGGAAAATGGAGAAGACATGACAAAGGCGAGCTTATCTCTATAAAGAGATTTCTTCCAGCAAACCTAGGATGGAAAGGAAATAATTGACAACAGGTAGACCTAAGTGCACAACATAAAACAAAATAATTAAACACAATTAACTACTTAGCAATATGTACATAAATACCAGAATTATGTATATAAATATGTAAAAAAAAAAAACCTAAATAAAATTACTTAGATTTAATAAGGTAGAGAAAGATAGTATT
Source organism: Argyresthia goedartella (assembly GCA_949825045.1). NCBI lineage: Eukaryota > Metazoa > Arthropoda > Insecta > Lepidoptera > Argyresthiidae > Argyresthia > Argyresthia goedartella. The sequence continues at coordinate 18,367,980 of OX463823.1, forward strand.
CTTTCAACCGACTTTTAAATATGTTGAGAGACGGACTGTCTCTAATAGCTTTGGGGAGTTTGTTCCAGAGTTGGATGGCGCGAAGTCGGAACCCATGTTCATAGGCGGCAGTATTGTGTTGCGGAGTTGTAAGTAGCGACCGAGTGTGCGATCTCCGTGGCCTATCCGGGGACAGAAATTCGAAACGATCTCGTAAGAAGCCAGGATAGCGAGGATTATATAAAATGTTGAAGAGGCAAATGAGGATGTGGGAATCCCGGCGAAGACGAATCGGGAGCCAATTCAGCTCCCTGCGATACTCTGAGACGTGGTCAAACTTGCGCAGACCAAAAACAAACCGAATCCCGAGGTTTTGAAGTCGCTCGAGTTTGTTCAGTTGCTCTTCAGTCACGCTAGCCCAGCAGACATCTGCGTAATCGATCAGGGGGAGGAGGAGAGACTGAGCGAGCGTGATCTTTGTCCGACGAGGCAGGAAGTTTTGAAGACGCCTGAGAGAGTGGAAACTGGCAAAGACTCGCCGACTTACCTCGCCGACATGGACTGACCAGGACAGTTGGTTATCGAAGAAAACTCCTAGATTTTTGGCCTTCGTGCTATATGAGATTATGGTTCCGTCATATGTTACAGGAGCAATGGACAAATGCTGTAATGAGTTATGGGAGTACCTGGAACCAATAATCATAGCCTGAGACTTACTAGGGTTCACTAGTAGCCCATAAGAATTGGCCCAGTCCCTGATTTTATCAAGATCTACATTTAACAGTTCTACGGCTGAGGCCATATCATGAAGAGAAAAATGTCGGTAAACCTGGAGATCGTCGGCATAAAGATGATAAGACGAGGAGAGTCCATCCGAGATGGAATTAATGAAGATAGAGAAAACAAGGGGAGACAGTATACCACCTTGGGGCACTCCCGCAAAGAGGTCACACCACTCTGTTGAAGTCTCCTCCGACTTGATACGCTGCTGTCGCCCTCTCAGGTACGAATCAAACCAGCTAGCAGAGTCGGAGGACACATTCAGGGACTTCAGTATCTCAAAGATAATGTCAAAATCGAAGTTAAAGGCGCTGCTAAAGTCCAAAAGTGCTATCACAGAGAGCTGTTTCTCATCCATCGCGTGCTGAATGTCATCAGTGACTTTGAGTAAGGCCGTTACGGTACTGTGACCCGACCTAAATCCGGACTGAAATTTGTTCAGCAACTTGTTAGAGGAAAGGTAGGAGGAGAGCTGAGCATGGACTATGGATTCAAGGACTTTGGAGAGGATTGGCAGGATGGAAATTGGGCGAAACTCTTTAAAGGAGGAGGGATTAGATGTTTTGGGTAAAGGGATAACTAAAGCTTTTTTCCACACATTAGGGAAGGAGAAACTGGAGAGTGAGTGGTTTATAATGTGAGTTATAGCAGGAAGGAGCTCGTCAAGTACAATGCTGATCATTTTGGAACAAATATTGTCAAATCCTATAGCTTTAGAGAAAATAGCGAGCACAGCCTTTTTAACCGCATCGATTCCGACAAGTCTAAAGTCAAAAGGAGTGGAGGTAGGAGCTGACTTCGTGCGCAAGTGACAAAGCGTGGAATCCTTTACAAAAGGATTCATGACGACAGGGGGGACCGCGAAGAATTTGTTGAGACCACTGAGATTACCAATCAATTCATCCTGAGACTTGCCGATACCAAGCGTTTTGAGGAATTTCCATACTTGACCCGGAGTGTAACTCTCAATGCTCTGAAAGATGTGGCGACGCTTGGCGTCACGACACATGCGATTGCACCGGTTTCGAAGGCATTTGAAGATGGAAAAATTTTCGGCTGTAGGCTCCTTTTTGTAGAGGCATTTGGCTTTGTTGCGTTTAGTCATCAGACGCCTCATAGCATCAGTGAGCCATGGAGCTGGAAGGTGTTTTACCTTGACCTTCTTGACCGGTGCATGCTTGTCGAACAGTCCCAGAATGATTGTATTGAAATGGTGGATCTTGTCATCAACGGACTCACTGGAGATGACGGGGGACCAGTCGATCGACGCGGCATCAGATTTAAGGGATTCAGAATGAATGCCCTTGAAGCTACAAGTGTGGATAAATTTTGCTCTGCTCTTGGGGGTTTTTCTCTTATAAGAGAGGTAAATCAGGTCATGATAGGAGAAAGGAGAGTTAAACTGTCCTTGTGTAGCAACCTTTTCCAAATTAGAAACTATCATGAGATCAAGGAGAGAGGGAGTACAATGTGGTTGGAAATGAGTAGCGTTGAGAGGAAGAATATGTAAATTGAAAGAGTTTATAATGGACTGAAGTTTGGCAGAGCGGGAATCGTTTTTGAGAAGACAAGTGTTGAAATCGCCGAGAATGAGGGTATCATTATAAAGAGGAGTTAGCTCACTGAGCAAAGACTCAAATGAGTCGAAATAATCGATGTGAAGTGAGGGACTGTAGAGAACACCGAGTAGAACTTTATTATGGCGAAGACAAATTTCAAGGAAGAGATGTTCTGCGGATTCGGAGTACTCACTCGGTGAAGCACTAACAACTCTGCAAGGGATATCCGAGCGAAGGTAAATAGTCACCCCGCCATCAGCTTTGCCAACTCTGTCGTTCCGGTATAGCTGGAACCCAGGCAGCGAGTACATAGTGGAAGGTAATGTCGGTTTAAGAAATGATTCTGATACAAGTATACCATCCACATGTTTACTACTGAAAGCCTCGAGTAGGTCCGGGTAATTCGTGTGGATACTCTGAGCGTTGATGTGAACGATGTTAAAATTATTATCGAGTCCAGCAAAGACAGAAGTCAGTTTGGCGGATAGTGTTTCCTCCACAAGGGAGTTATCACTCTCCGCACTAATGTAGTCGTCGGTTGAAGAACAAGAGAAGAAACTATTATCAATATTACATAAACTATCCATGTAAAATAAGAATATACCTACTCAAATATATAAATACAATATAAATAATTATGCTAGGGTACAGTAGTACAAAAAAAAATATGGATAAAAGTTGCCTACTCAATAACTGAGTAGTTAACTACACTACTTAATAAATAAATAAATAAATACTGACCCAGACCCTAACTACACAGGAATGCTGAAAGGAATCTAGATAAACACACAATAATAACAGTACCCAAAAAAAAAAAAAACACAAAAACAACACACTTTATCGTTAGACTATAAACAAGACAGAACAAAACACGTGCGAGAGTTACCGCTACTGCGCAGCGATGCAGAAATCGGAACGTATTAAAAAAAAAAAAATGACAACACCGGTCACGTGAAATGACAGCAGGCAGATTGACATTGACAAGTAAAGTTGTTCTGAGGATTTAGCGAAACAGAAAAGTAAAAATAATAAGTTAAAAAGACTTTCTACCTCACAAAACATGAGAAACAGCATAATTATACGGGGGCGTCGAATGGAGACCGCGATTTAACTGAGCATGTGACATCTACACCTATGTTTTACAAATAAAGATCTATTTCTATTCTATTCATATCTTTAGCCCATCTTTCTTATTTATTTTTATTAGAGTAGAGTGCATAGAAGGCTGGATTTCAATTCCTTTCCGCGGTCCCAATTCAGCCGAATGTCCTTTACGATTTACTTGTACTACTCTGTATATAAAATTTGTGAACTTTATAATGTTCCCTCGTTCTTTGAGATGGATGGATGGATGGATACAACAATAAGTAAATGACGCCTTGGGCTGCTATGCTCAGGGTAGCTTTTGTCATTTACAATGGACAGTGAGCGATAATTCTAAGACGAATAAAAATACACGGGTTACAGGAGGCTTTCTAGTATTGTATTTAATCTGCGTTATTCAGTAATTTCGCAGACCTGTCTAGGAGTTATCCAATTCCACAGTTATCCACACCCTCATCATAAAATGATGTGGGCGCTCCCTAACACATAAAATACTATAACGTAACATAAACTCTACTGCCACAGCAATAACGACACATTTCAGATCTATCAGTCCTAATGATAATGACTTCTATCATTTTAATGTGGTTATAATAATTACAGGAAGACCGATTTAATAACTCTGTAATTTACTGTAAAAGCGTAGTACAAAATCGCTTCGCTCGCGCAAAGTCGTGTGAAAATGGCCAGGCCATACAAACTTTTACCCCCCCCCACCACCCTTTCCCACTAGTGGGGGGAATATTTTTTAAAATCACTGACTTAGCTGATCGCTTGCATTAATCAACTTCCTATAGATGCAGATCTGCCAAATAAACCGGTTCGTAGGTCGACTAGGTAGCTTCTGATTTTTATACAAACTGTAACCCCTCCTTTAGACCCTCAAATTAAGATTAAAACTTTACTGAACTCCTCACATATCTAAACTACCTTCTTGCCAAATCACAGCTTTATAAGTCTAGTAGTTTTTTTTTTATGTCCATACAAAGATCAGTCCCCATCCCACCTTAGCGAGGGAAAATAAAAAAAATACGTTCTAATTTGACGTATCATACCTATAAACTACCTACCTGCAAAATAAGGAAACCCTGTTCAAATGTTTCTAGGACCAGCGGTTGAGGCTGTGCGTTGACATATCAATCAGTCAGTCATTGAATAGGTCCGGACTTTGAAATTTATAAGTATAGATATTATATATATAATGGTAAGTTCCTACTTCGACCTCATCCCAATTCGACAACTTTTTACTATTATATTTTTTTGGGAAGATCACTCTAGGATGACTTTACACCTAGCTCAAGCTCGGATGTCTCAATTATTGTGTGACTCATTTTAAGCTAAGTTCTGAAAATTATGTAAGGTTTTGCTGACCTCGTTTCTGTTGAATAAATATTTTTAATATTTTATTATTATTATTATTTACCTCTTGTTACTAGTGGGTAGGCCCCATAGAGTCAGTGGAAACTTGGGTTACGTGAAGTCAAAATCAAATCAAACATGTACATTATCATCAAACACGTACATAGCTTACTTTTCTGTTTACTGTTGGGCTCCACACTAGATCTAACTTGTATCTTGGATCCCCGTTTGGTAAGTGACAGGTTCGTTGGTTTTTGGGATAATAGACTTCGTGACTCGCAACTGAATTGTTGTGGAAATGGGAAGTTATCGAATTGGGAATTGGTTAAAATTGGAAGTGGTCAAAATAGAAACTTGTCATTATGAATCTTGTCATAATGGGAAAATGTTGAATTGGCCCAAAAATAAATAGTTGTCGTAATAAGTAGTGGTCAATATGGACCCAAAGGCTGAGAAGGCTACCAAAGTGGAAAGAGACCACCACCCGGCCTCAGTGATGGATTACTGGGGGCTCGTACGAGAGGTTACTTAGCTTAATTTTTGCAAGCAAGGCTTCCATCTAAAGGCAGAAAATGATCAGTCCGTCATTTTGGTGCCTGTTGTCAATCCACTGATCCAAACTTTATGAGCCAGCCAGCATTTGATATTCTGACAGAACACAGTACTTGCAATCAAAGGGCAAATCACGCAACGCTGGTTTAAGTACAATTTGCCCGATTTTATTAACCCTCTGGCAGCTCCAATCTTTACCCACCGGACTATGGGCATTTTTAGAGGATAAAACCAGCTCGAACCTCGAAGAAAACAACTCATGCTACGACAGACAATGTAGATTTAACGTTCACCGTCGGTACTTTGCGCGTCAAACGTTAAATCGCATACATTTTCTTAGCAGGGTCAAAATACTTTATTGCACGTTCATCTGGCAATAGCTATAGATACTAAAAATTGAGAGTTCTTGTGGAGTGCGCATTATTTGATGTTTTGTCCCACAAGCCAGGGGTCCCGGGCTAGAATCCCGGACGGGGAGCAGAAAAAAGAAATCCTGATGTCAAGACAACAGGATTTATTTTGTCGTGACATGTTTATATGTTTGTAACTTCGATGTTTCTGGTTTCCACGACTTTAGAGTCATAATCATAATCGTAAATACAGCAAAAAGTTTTACAATAAATACTTGTTTTTACGCACAGTAAACAAGAAGAGATGAAACATGACGAGTAGTTGTAACTCCTTCTAGTAATTGAGACTGTTTTAGGTAAACTTAGGACACTTATGTAAAATTGGATCAAAACCTGCTTTAGCAAAAAATGCTTTTGGGAAAGTAATGATTAAATATATAACGTACATATAATATATATTTCGTATTGTACATGTAATATTGTTCTCCAATAACTGAGTCAAGAAAGTATTGAATGGTTTATGGTTGGACACTAGCCCCCTTAGTCACTAAGGTAGATTGAGGAAAGTGACAGATTTCCTGAATCGGTTTTATACAATACATTTTTTTTTACAAATTTCGTAGTGGATTTGAGTATATGTACTTGTTATTTATTTAATTGTTATATAAAAATATATCAAATTATGTTGCTCTGTTAGACCTCTATACATCGGCTAAGAGGATTTTTCACATTTTAATTCTTATTCTCCTTAATGTAAGGTAGAGGTGAAATTCCAAACTCCGGTGTCGAGGTGCAACACGGCCTTAATCCAACACAGAGAAAAGGCAAAAAATTACGTGTACTAGGCATATTTGTAAATACAAAACATATTTTATCATTCATAATTTTTTTTTGCACACAAATAATTAAAATAACAAGATCAACATTAAAAAAATGTACAAAGGCGAGCTTATCTATAGCAAGAGATCTCTTCTAGCAAACTAAGTCTGGATGAGAAAGGTTTATCGCTGACCACGGGTAGACCTACATGTATGTACGATAAAACCTAATTATAATTTTCCATGTATGAACATTCGTATTACAATTCAATAAACAAACCTAATACATACATACATTATACCTATAATTCTAAAGAGATAGGAAATGCTTCTTCAATAAATACGTACATTTTACCTATAATTCTAAATAGTTACGAAATGCTTGTTCAATAAATATATACATTTTACCTATAATTCTAAAGAGGCAGCAAATGCTTCTTCAATAAATACATACATTCTTTCTTTTAAATCTTAATTGTACACAAGGACTACCTCTCTATAAATATTTTTCCTTTCCTCACAGGTTAGCTGTAAGAAATTTCTTTTTAAAAATAAGCTCACCTTTGCATATTGTTCGTTGTATTTTTTCCATTATGATTTCTGTGCAATAAAGAATTATTATTATTATTACATTCTACCTATGATTCTAAAGAGACAGCAAATGCTTCTTCACGAGAATTTTAAATATGTATATTGAGAGTACGACTGTCGCTGTTGGTGCAGGAGAGTGCTTTTCAAAATCGAATGTGTGTGTGTCTGTATGTTTGTAATATCTGCAATAATAAGGAACGATAATTTTGATTGTTTTTGATAACAACAACTTGTAGAACGGGTTATAAAATCTTTATTTTAGGCCCAATAGGTATATTGAAGAGCTTTGTGTATATTCGTTGCAATCACATTTAAGTTGAAAACGCAACATTTCAACGGTGAAAAGCTAAAAGTGTAAACCAGATGTAACCGATTTTTCAGAGTAAAATCGGAAGCCCTCATATGCATTGGCTCCGTTCCAAAATTTCAATCCAGCCGGAAAAGCCTTTTTTCTCTCTTGTAAAACAGGGCGACTATAAGCTGACCAATTTAGAATTATAGTTTGAAATAACACCGATGTCCAGGGACAAAGAGGTTGGCTCAATAATAGGCTTTTTGGATGAATTATTATCAGACGTCCAACAGCAAAGCCTGAAAGAAAGGAAAATAATTGCCATTCAAATTATTTTGAAATGCAATTAAATTGCGCTCAACTCATTGCCGAATTTTCATTCAGTTACCTGTTGCTTTATAATCAGAAGTTAGCTCAATTATCGTGCTGTCCGCAGCATTGAATTGTTCTGTTGTTGCGCAATGTAAAGTACAGAGTACATTCAGAGTGGGAAGTGAATGTCCGGCTTGTATATGGATTAATCCATTAATATTGTTTCATTCGAATCCTCAACACAAACACGTTATGGGTTTTTTATGTAGTAAACATATTTTTAAGTTTCTTTTTTATTGTACCTTTTCTGATGATGAATTTATTTTCATTTAGAGTATATTGTTACAAATGTGCTCGATCGCCAATGTTTCAAGTTATGCGCCATACCTTAGCTTTTTATTATTGCCAGCAATTCAAATGTCATCGCAATCTAAATCAAAAGTCGCAAAAACCTCCTCGAAGCCAAATGGGAAATACGGAAGCCAATTCGCGGCACTGCCCTTTATCTTTTGTTTTACGATCGTCTCAACCCATCGGATCTTCAGTGCAGAGATCTTTGCCAAGCGTATTTTATTTTACCACCATATATGTACGTTATTTTACGGGTTATATCAGGCACTAGTGGGGCATTCTATCAGACATTATTTGCTACTTGATTTACGACGCTAGTCCACATTAGATGATACATTGCTTTTTCCAAGCAGATATCGCTTTTCGAAAGACGGTCGAGCCGCAGAGGGATTTGGATCCCGAATGTAAATTTGGTTGTATTGTATTTTTGACACCATATCAGATATTTTTAAAGTGGGTAAAAACTATGATGTGCATGTTGATATCGTGAATTGCATTTCGGTTACTTAGAGACACCCATTTAGTATTATAAGACTGATAGATATGAATTGACTGTATTATATAGGTACAGGTCTGTTCATCTATCCTCCATTATCCATAGCTGCGGCGAAGGGCTAGCCCCCCGTCACGCAAAATGAAGTATTTAATAACCTGCCAAACATGGGCACACTGTTCCTCGTGTGTAAAAAGGCGTGACGCTATGTTTGTAGGTCATATTGATATATATTTAGCTATGTTAATTTTAAGAACAGCTACATGACTGTAAAATTATGAAATGCATGTTCTATTTGTATCGGTACTAAACTCAACAGAAAACTGCAACAAGTGATATAGTTAAAATAATCATCAACTTCGACTAACTTTTTGAAGTGAATAACTTCTTTGGCCATGATTCGAAAATCAAAAAGGAGTTGGGGTGAAAAACCAATATAAAAGTCTAAAATAGGTGCCAAAAAAATTGAAGATCCTATAGGTACTGTGTAACAAATAAAACATAGTATGACATGTATAACCCGAAACTGACTGCATATACTTTTAAAACTTGTCCATGTTTATTTCGATTTTAAATATAGGGTTAGGGAAAATGCTTGGGACTGAATTGTTCTAATTAATTGTGAGCATCCTCACTGCCAGAGTTTCTTTTACTGGACACTTGGAGGCCTTTTACACCTCCAAAGATTAATTTAATTATACAACTCTTGACTGTGGGGACCATTTACATCTCCTATTATCATTGTATTATTGACTAAAGAGACTATACATCTCTGTTATTTATATTTTAATTATTTTATTATGACATTTGAGACTCTTTACATCTCTCAGAAACAATAATTAAGTACTTTTTTTTTTTCTGATAATAATAATAAATAATACCAAATGTTCTGTAAAAAATGAAATGAAATGACATGTGAAAGTGGCCTTGTGGCCTATTTACAGAATAAACGTTTTGAGTTTTGAGTTTTTGAGTTTTGATTACTTATTCTAAAGATATAGGTATATTTTATAAGGCTGGTGCGAAGATGACAGCATCATGACAGGGAAATTTTCAAGAAGTATAAAAAAATACCGCCAGAAAGAGAAATATAAAGCGATGGAGCCCAAAATAGATAGTTTAACGACAATTTTGTCATACATTTATATGAATCAGACAATGATTCATTTAATGAACCACTTTATTTGACTTATTAGTTTTGTATGTAGGTAATATTGGAAACTGGAAGGCACTGGAATCTTGATCTTGATCTGGTCTGTCGAACACCAATGAGATAGACAGACCAGATCAAGTCAGCTATAGATGATCTCCTCTATGAATACACCAAAAAAGCAGCCCTCCAACCAGATCCAGTCGCTGTGGCGGAAACCAGGCAAGACTTGTCACCATCATCACATGAACAATATAAGAGCACACCAACGAAGCTCTCAATAGCCAAAAAAAGTCGTTGTGGCATCAATGACTAAGGAAATGTTACGAAGGATTCTTACTGTAAAATATTACATTAGTTTTATACGTGGGTATTTTTTGTTGTAAACTATTGTGATTCATTAATTCTTTCATCAATCAACTGTTTTGCTATTCGAACATTGGGCGAAAATATTCACATCAAATTAGACTAAAATATCTGTGTATACTTACCTACCATTCTGGAATAATATCATTTTTATTTTTATATCTTTATCTATATTTTATAAATTTATGATTTTGAAAAGAAGGATCTTCTTTTTTATTCCGAAAATTTCACGTATGCGTGGGATACAAACTGGGATACTCGTATGCTGTGGTATGCTGCATAAGGATAATTCAAAAAGTACTTTTTGACATTTCAAAGTGCATACTTCTACTAACGTAAGCATAATCATTCAGAGTCATTGTTCCACGTCAGTGATAGAATAGGTTTAATAAATTGTTATCGAAGCTAAGTCAAAGCAAAGAGCAGGGGTTAATCTAAATAACAATAGTACGAAAAGGTTCAATGGGAAAGCGTAGGCACGACATTGACGTACGATCTACTGAAATGGATAGCCGGCAAAAGGAATCATGTATACCTATAAAGGTTCCTACGTCTAGTTCATTCAAATTCGCGATAGGATAGCATTGGGTGAAATTATACAAAAACACTGTTATTTGATTTGATCAAAGGTCGTATCTATCTATGGAAATTTAACATTATGGACATTACCAACTTATCAAAATATACAGCTCAAAAGAATATAACGTTTTTGCCTTTATCAACACAGACTACCTAGAGTGAAATGCAACTAATATTCAAGTTTCAAGATATGAGTCAAAGTTAACTATACTTTACGATTACTTGATGAAATTTGTAACCGTAATTGACTTCAAAGTCATTAGACGAGTAGATCAACTTTGCACTATAATAGTTTCGCGGAAAACTGTAGGCCTTTGCATATTTCACGACTGACTTCAAATCACAGCTATTTTCTTTTTGATCAATACCCACAATTCAGACTGTTGAGTGGGTTGGCTGCGTATGATATGACCTACTTAAATGTAATTTTAGGATTCTTTAACAAATGATTTCGTATACATAATGATCAATTGCTATGTTTTAAAGAACATACGTTTTTGATATGTACTTAGGATATTATACTTTTTTATCTTTTTGTTTAGGGTCGAGATAATGTTAACATAGATTACTTACATAAAATATTGGACATGAGTCGTACGAGTATATTATCATCAGCATTTCGTATGGAATTGATAAACTTCATCAACATTCCGCTCTCCTCACTTTTTTATTTTTCCTAATGAACTTGCTTTTTGAACGAGTTCTATCAACAAAAATAGCGTATTTTGCTTATATCTCACCAGAAGTAAGAACTAGAAAAGAATACACACAATTAAAACAACACATACAACAAACACATAATAAAAAAATCTCGTCAACTTCTAGGCTTTATCACAAGAAACACAAAAAAAAGACTTCAAAAACCCCTTTAGTCTATTATATCTTTTTCAATCCCTTGTCAGAAGTATTTTGGAATACGGGTGCCAAATATGGTCACCCTTTTACGCAGTTGACATTAATAACATAGATAGTGTTCAAAATAAATTGTTGCAAATACTCTCATATCGTTTCAACCTTAATAATAGTCTTTTGAATTATGAACAGCGTCTTAATCACTTTAAACTGTTGTCCCTGGAAAACCGAAGAAAATTACTCTATCTGAAACTACTTCACAAAAATTTTACATTCCAGAATTGATTCCTCATTCCTGTTGAATAAACTTAGCATTAACTGCTACACCAGATCACGTATATTCAGACCATTTCAATTACAAAATTTCAAAAACAATACCTCTTACTTTAACCCAATATCCAGAATGAGCCGTCTTTACAATGATCTCACCAGCAATCACCCTGAACTTGATACTTTCGAGTCTAGGCCTCATAAATTTAATAAATCAATTAAATTGATTCTATCAAAACAATCCTCATCCTCTTCCTAAAATGATTCTCAAAAAATTATTTGTCTGTGTTAAGATTTATATTTATCTGTGTAACTTGATCAGTTGTATGTATAAAACCAACTCAAAAATATCAGCCAATAGTATAGTGTCACATTCGGTTTTATTGTCAGAGCCATATTAAGAATTAGTAGTTAATAGAAATAAACAAGTATAGTTATGTATACATATTTTGGACTACAGTTCAGTGCAGATAAGTCATAATGATGTATATGAGCATCAAATAACTGTATTCTGTTTTGTGTACTTATGCAATAAAAAAAAAAGTATGTGAGATGAGTGAAAGTAATTGACATAGAATCTGTATATGTACTATAGCATAATTGACATAGTACCTGTATAGGTACTGTGTCAATATTATTTTCGTCTAAAATAGATGATTGTTCTGATAAAAGCTTTTGAAACTTGAATCTGTTGACGGATTACTGAATTTGTTCAACAAGTATAACTCTAGTCTAGGCCTCATAAATTTAATAAATCAATTAAATTGATTCTACCAAAACAATCCTCATCCTCTTCCTAAAATGATTCTCAAAAAATTATTTGTCTGTGTTAAGATTTATATTTATCTGTGTAACTTGATCAGTTGTATGTATAAAACCAACTCAAAAATATCAGCCAATAGTATAGTGTCACATTCGGTTTGATTGTCAGAGCCATATTAAGAATTAGTAGTTAATAGAAATAAACAAGTATAGTTATGTATACATATTTTGGACTACAGTTCAGTGCAGATAAGTCATAATGATGTATAAGAGCATCAAATAACTGTATTCTGTTTTGTGTACTAATGCTATAAAAAAAAAGTATGTGAGATGAGTGAAAGTAATTGACATAGAATCTGTATATGTACTATAGCATAATTGACATAGTACCTGTATAGGTACTGTGTCAATATTATTTTCGTCTAAAATAGATGATTGTTCTGATAAAAGCTTTTGAAACTTGAATCTGTTGACGGATTACCGAATTTGTTCAACAAGTATAACTTAAAATAAATGTTGTATAGTTCAAACTTTCTTACGTTTTGAGACAAAGAACGCCCCGCCCTCAGGACCAAAAAAGCCACTATTATAAATATGCTACATATTAACTATTTACTCCTTACTTTCTTATGAGTGTTTTCGTACATTCTGAATGTAGACCAGACATCAAATCGTAAGTTCGACATCTCCTTAGACGTATGAATGTCAATACATCCCCTAATCCAATTTCGAAGACGTGATCGAATGTTCACCGAAGCCGCTCAACGCATATTTCCTCATGCTATCACCTGCGACTAGCGTTACGCCATATCACCATATCTCAAGATTTTAGTTGATTCACGCTCTCATAAATTTCTGAAATATTTTGAATAGATTTGCTAACTTTATATTGTTATATCATCCCCTTAGTTTGATCATACCTAAGTGCATACAACATATGTTTTTTTTGTTTTTATTATTTTGGGGCATGATTTTCCATGACACTGATTGTGAGCATTTTTTTTAGTAAGGTACATAGTGACCTGATTAGTTACTATCCCGGTAATTTAGCAGGAACACTTTTTGGGGCTCTTTCATTCTTTTCACCCATTTTGAAATGGATGAACTTTACTTTTTCTGACTGTGTGGGTATTTAATGGTGACTCCTCTATTCTATTATTACAAGCTAACAGTGGTCACCAAACACCAAATTATTATTACACTGGGTATCCTTCTTTTTGTGCCAGATAAGCATCCAATCCAAATTTTCCTAATGCTTCTGCGTTCTTTGGGTTAAAAGGCTATATTTGTGGCGGTCAACCTCTTTGGTCTGACCTCTTTACTCTTTATACTTTATTGCACAAAAACAGAAGATACAGATACAACAAAATGGAAACTAGGTGTACAAAGGCGAGCTTATCTCTAAAAAGAGATTTCTTCCAGCAAACCTAATATGGACAGAATACATGAAATAACAGGTAGACCTATGTGCACAACGTTAAAAATATTAAAATAATAAACTAATTACTAATATGTACATATATACATAATATCAATACAAATAGACAAAATTATACTACATATATATCAAAGCAATAAACCTACATAAATCTAGTATGGAAGAGAAAGATAGTGTTCTTTTAAGCGAGTTTTAAAAATAGAAAGTGACGGGCTGTCTCTGATGGCGCTAGGAAGTTTGTTCCAGAGCCTGATAGCTCGTAGTCTGAACCCATTTTCATATGCGGCTGAATTGTGTTGCGGAGTTATAAGCAGTGATCGAGCGTGAGATCTCCGAGGCCTATCCGAGGACAAAAATTCAAAACGATCTCGTAAGAAGACAGGATAGCGAGGATTAAATAAGATGTTATAGAGGCAGATGAGGATATGAGAATCCCGACGAAGACGGATAGGGAGCCACTTTAACTCCCTGCGATACTCCGAGACGTGGTCATACTTGCGCAGGCCGAAGACAAACCGAATCCCGAGGTTTTGAAGTCGATCGAGTTTGTTCAGTTGCTCTTCATTCGCGCTCACCCAGCATACGTCAGCGTAATCGATCAGGGGAAGGAGAAGAGACTGGGCAAGCGTTATTTTTGTCTGACGAGGCAGGAAGTATTGTAGTCGTTTGAGGGAGTGAAAAGTGGCAAAGACTCGCCTACTGACCTCGCTGACATGCGCTGACCAGGAAAATTGGTTATCGAAGAAAACTCCTAGATTTTTGGCCTTAGTACTATATGAGATTATAGTTCCATCATAGGTTATAGGGGCAATGGACAGATTCTGTAACAAGTTAAGGGAAAACCTGGAACCAATAATCAAAGCCTGGGACTTACTAGGATTGACAAGTAGTCCAAAAGAAGTGGCCCAGTCCCTAATTCGCTCGAGATCGGCATTTAACATCCCCACAGCAGACACCATATCACAGGGAGAAAAATGACGATAAATCTGGAGATCGTCTGCGTAAAGATGGTATGATGACGAGAGAGTATCCGAGACGGAATTTATGAAGACGGAGAAAAGAAGAGGAGAGAGAATACCACCCTGAGGGACCCCCGCAACGAGGTCACACCACTCCGTTGAAGTCACCTCCGACCTAATACGTTGCTGGCGACCTCTCAGATAAGAGTCGAACCAGCAAGCAGAGACGGAGGACACATTCAAGGACTTCAGGGTCTCAACGAGGATATCGAAATCAACGCAGTTAAAGGCGCTGCTGAAGTCCAGCAGTGCAAGCACAGTGAGCTGTTTCTCGTCCATCGCATGCTGAATGTCATCGGTGACTTTAAGCAAGGCCGTGACAGTGCTATGACCGGGCCTAAAACCGGATTGCAGTTGATTCAGCAAGTTGTTTGAGCATAAGTAGGAGGATAACTGAGAATGGACAATGGATTCAAGGACTTTGGATGGGATAGGCGATTTGACCTCCGTTTCCGGGGGTTGCGTAGCAATGACCCGTTTGCTTTTTTGCGTTTGTTACTCTTTTCACTATCTTATGTCTTGCTGTTGTAAATATATTTCCTTGTACAGCCATTAACAATGTATCTCTCTGTGGCGCTGCTGCCGTCATTTCCCAAATATTTCACTCACGCTTCCACCCCAGTCCACGTCTTATCCACACAAGCAGTGAAGAGACACAGAAGGATGGGCATTCTAATACCCATGTCCATCGATATAAATACTAAGGATAGGCCTTCCCGTACTAAATTTCTTACCACTTTGAGGCTAAGAAAAATAGCGGAATTCGTCGGAACCAAGACAGTACGAAAAATTGTAACGGCGTCACGGTCGGTGTATAGACACAATATTAGGAAAGTTGATCTACGGATAACTCTAATCTAAATCTAAAAATAACTTTTAATCGGTGATTAGGAGTAGAAATAAAATATATCTAGCTAAAATTTTACTTAAGGGGCGAGGTGCGAGGTCTCACGCAATTACCTCATGTTTAATTAATAAAAAGTTGAAACATAATTAAATAGGCATATTAATTTTTGTCTTTGCTGTTAAATTATGAAAGAGGATGTAAGCTCACAGATACACATTAGTAGCGTGACTTGGAATTTAAGATCTTGATTTTGATTTACAAGTAATAAACTAATTAATTACATTTGTAAATTAAAACGAAAACAGTGAAATACAAACTCTAACTGACTGAAATAGGGGGGGGGGTAACCAAATGACATTACGAATAGTAATCTAATGACATTACGAATAGTAATCTTGACATTAGGAATAGAAAAATAACCAAATCGGATCGTTTTTCAAATATAGGAAGCGGGCACTTTCACTGTGCGTCGCGCGTCGCTATAAAGTTACGTCAGTCGAGTGGTTGATTTTCGTTTGAGGATTTTTTCGAGAACAATATTTTATAGATAATCAATTTAAAGCCAATAGTAATTGAAAATATAATACTTACTTGTGATACGACACTCCCTGTTTTTGTGTTTTGCGATTTGGGTATGATTTACACCTTTTTACGTCGCAGGTCACCATTTTTGTTTTTGCTGCCGATATGTCAATCGGCTGTCACCGTCCAAGCGCGACTGATTGCAAACAGTCCAATTTTCCCGATTTTGTACTGTTTTTGTAGCGACACTTTCAAGCGCTCCGTGCCCTGTCCCTACTATTCAAGTCTGTGACCCATGTCCAATAAAGATGAGTGATATATCGTAGAAAAGGTCTCGTTATATACCTACCTATTTTTATATGATGCTTTTTTCGAAATAGTTGTCCAATTCGAGATATATGAAGTGGTCAGTTTTAAATTATTTGATGACTATTTAACATTAATATAAAACGAATTATCTAGGTATTCATCTAGTTATTAATAAATTCTAATCATAGTAGTTTGGTTTTAAATAGAAACAACTGAAATTACCTGAATTATAGTATGACATCAATGTAAACGAAAGTGCGTGTTACCTTCCTGTCAATTGTCAGGTGTATTCACGGTCATTGTCGTGAGATGTATTCTGGCATATTTCTTTTAGTGTTAAGTCTGCTACGGCTGGGCATGGCCTTCCCATAATGTAACCACAATTCCCTATCCTCGGCTTCGTCCATCGGCCCTGGCAGAAAATTATCAAGGTCGTCACGCCATCTCCGTCAGGGCCTAACTATACGCTGGCGTCCATATTCTAGCACAGGTTCAGTGACTCATGCATTCTTATGGCCATCTGTCTAGATGCATGGCCGGCCCAGCTCCATTTCAGATTAGCCATCTGCACACCATCATCAGCAAATCTAGTCAAGGAACGCACTGTCGTGTTCCTGACGTGATCTTTTCTTCGAACATTTAAAATGCTGCGCCCCTTGGCTCGCTGGCAAACTTAAGTTTGGACTTCAGAAGTTTTGTCAGCGACAACGTACTGTAGGTTAGAATAGGCAGGATACACCAAACGTTGAGTGTTCATTTCAAAATCATAATCGTGTGTACACTTCAATAGTTCCATAGAAGCTCTCTAGGCGTTTGAGATTTTTCTCTCAATTTCCATGTCTTGCCTGTTTTCGAAGAACACTATCTGGTCCAAGTAGGTATACTCTTTGTTTAATTTTTTTTGGCTGCGTACTTAATTTCATATTTTTTATTTTTTTTCAATTTCTATGGCATATTTTATGTACTGATATAACATTTCTATGCATTGTATCAATTACATTCAATATCAGTTGGGAGATTTTGAAAATGATTTTTATGGTGGAATTGAAATTACTTTAAAAAATAATTTTAAAAACGTTGTAGGTCAAAAAAAATGTGTTCAGTTTTTTATGCGTATAATGAAAAGCTATTTCGGTGAATCTAGTGTTAAAGTGAACGGATTGGTTTATGATGACGCCTAAATTTTATGGTGCTAATGACTGAGAAGCCTTTTACACTGATCTGGTCTGATAAAATTATAAAATCTATTTCATTTTTAACTTTAGTTCCAGGAGAGGACCTGTTCCAGCCACGTAGAGCTATTGCTAATTTTAAGGTCTGTCTGAAACACGCTCGATTCGACATCCAAGTCCGTGTGGTCCGATTATGTCTTCGTTGTCTAGTTCTTGCCTTACCCCAACTTTGGCGTTAAAGTCCAAGTTCCAAGAGAACCAAGTTCCAGGTGCCTTGGTGATCGTCGTAGGCCTTATTAATTTGATAAAAGTGCTCTTCTACCTCGTCGTCGCTGTGGTTGGACGTTGGGGCGTGCGTCTGGATTATTGTTATGTCTGACTTTGGTTTACTAGAAATTTATCGGTATCGTTCCCGCCCGGAGATTTTCCTTACCGCACCCTCATCGCCAGCATTGCCGCTGGAGGCGCTGTGCACTATGGACCTTGTTATGTGACGTACTATAGATGTGTGGACCATGCTCCCACCACGCTGGTCCAGTGCGTGTTGGTAGGTTTTCGTCGGAGCATAGTTCGTTGTTCAGCAGGATGACTACTTGCAGGTAAGTTGTGCTTGGGATCCGGTTAGATGTTGATCATCCAGTCCTATCCCTGGCCATACGTTCTATTTGTTTATTTGAGTCAAGTTTTGTGTGTGGCATTGAATGTCAGAAGACAGATTTCGTAGGTAAGATTTCAAATTTCAACAGATATAACTCCCGTTGGACAACTGTTTCAAATCAATGTCCTAGTAATTAGTGTACTGTATCTGTTAACATTTGACATGTAATAAAGCATATTTATATATATACTTTGTCAATCACGTTACGCCTTTTCCCATACAAGTTAGCGGAGTGGCACAGTTGCGCCCACTTTTAGCCAGTTGTTCAATACTCTGTTTGTAAACTTCAATAATAGTGAGCATTTGTCTTAGCTTGACCAGAACATCTCTCCGATTTCAGCTCCGGAAGCCGGTGTCCACGCTGTCGATACCCGGCGCCATGAAGGCGTACGCCGGCGGCGGGATGGACGCGAGCACGGAGGAGGCTGGCGTCGCCCTCGTCGGGGTCCACAGCGAGTATCCGCGCTTCGGCGAGGAGCGAGCCCTGGGCGGCGGCACCTACAAGGGCGGGGGGGCAGCCAAGCATAAACCCAATATAGGATATAGGTAAGACCAACTGACTCTCCTATATGGAGAGAGATATGGGAGAATCTTTCTTTTGTATCGTGTTGTAGATTGACATGAACAATTGATATACACCAAAGGATATGTATATATCCTATGGTGTATATTATCTATATATATTTAAAGGTCTTTACTTATATCACCATCATCATTTCATATCACCATCACCACGTGATGGCGCTGCCATCACCGTGAGCCAGCGCGGCGTGCCGTGGTGATGGTGCCGGGCCCTATGTGGCGATAACTGGGTGATATACTAATGTAAAACATCTCGATACATTTTGGAATTAATACATTTTCACAAATATTTCATTGAGAACATTGCCTCTACCCACAAGATATAGGTATATTGGGAACCAGAAAGAGCGGCGTCACCTACAGATATCCATCAGCCGAGAAAATGTATTTTGTTTTACCACGATATTACTCTTTGGTATTCGAACGTGCAACAGCTGGCCTAAAAAAAACCAGAACCTAAATAAAAAGTAGGTATGGTGAGAACCATGGCTTATCCCACAAACCTTAACATGTTTTTCTTATTGTAAATCTGTATTTTATTTTTAAACATTTCTATTAGATTTCTAGAATTGTATACAATTACAAATATGTAGAGTTTTGTGGGATAGGCCACTTTAACGAGCTTTGGTGGACATTCCGCCACATGTCGCCTCTGTGTATTTTCTCTCTCCCTCTCTCTCTCTAGCTCGGTGGCTATAAATTTAATGTGGCGAAGCTTTCTTCTAATCTGATACGATAAAAATGCCACCACCAGCGTTATTTCCGACAAAGTGTCATTCTGAAGATGTTGTGAACTAAACAACTAACTTAACTTAGCTTTACCAGTACGACATTATGCTAAAAGGTAAACCTTTTGCATTTGGTTAAGGATCCTGTGCTATTGTCATACATTGTGTCGATTAGTTGTTTTGTGATTAAGATTCGATATAATTTGTATAATATCCCAGACAAACAGGTCATTGTCGTTGCTTAACAGTACCTACTAGTGTTGTTTAATTTGAAACAATGCTTCTTCAACTATGAATAATAATAAAAAAAAGAAGAATAACACGAAAAAAGTTTTAGTAAATTTATTCTATTCAGACTATTTCAGACGCAACCTACATACTAAAACAGCAAAATAATTTATCCAATCATCCAAGCATTCAAGCCAGAAGGCTCGCTTGGTCTTGTTATTTATTTATTACTACATCAACTGTTAATTATAAATCGCCTATGTCAACCAGGCATCGAGCCCGCCAAATGTGGAACAAAAATACCCTTTAATCTTACGATACAGATCGAAAAGCTTATTTTGTCAAATCAAATTAAATCATTTATTTATGAAACAAAGGTAGGTCTATCAAGGTATATATATGGTTAGCCATAAGGCATACATATATTTCCTACAAGTTTTATAAGTACGTGTCGATAGTTTATATAAAAAAGTCACTTGAAGTCACATCACATCAAATCAAATCATTGGAAGAAGTGCGTGAACAGAATCAGCTCAGTAAACTGACTGTGCAAAATATTACCTTAACTCACAGGAATCCTGATATGGAGTAATATATTTTGTTTATTAGAAGCTTTCGCAATTTCCCTTTAGATTGCAATATATTGTTTATATTACTTATATTATCCGGTAATTTATTAAATATTTTTGGTGCTATACCAAAGATACTGTTTTTAAATAAAGCTGTTGGGGCACACTAATTTTGTTTAGGTGTCGTGTGAGCCTCAGTGTTTTTTAGCGCTGTCTCTAAGGCAAAGACCCAATACCCCAACACAATTTTTTTGTGCAAATAAAACAGATCCTTTGCCTATGAGTTAACCCAAAAAATCGTTCCCAATCTTAGTCTCTATAGTCCACATAACTATTATACAGTTTTTGATAGCTTGTATAAGGCATATGCAAATGTATTTTTTTTACAAACTTTATCTACCTGTGTTTTCCATTTAAGTTTTCGATTATCATATGTTATATCTCAAAAACTTTGTTACCTCAGTTTGTTCAATACTTTATCCTGAGTAATTTATAGGGTTAAATTCTTAATTGTATTATTATTATTTTGAAAATGTAATATTTTGGTCTTGTTAATGTTAACTACAAGATTATTTTGACGAAGCCAATGAATTATTTAAAGTTGAGTATTATAAATGTAATATTCAAATTCATTTGGATCGTCGCATGATGTAATGATGACCGTGCTGTCGTCTCTAAATAGTACCATAGGATGTTCTACAACATTAGGTAGATCATCGATGTAAGCTAAGAACAACAATGGACCCATCACGCTACCTTCTAAGAACCAGAGCATCTTCAACAATAAAAGGAACACCATGTTTATTATTATATGAAATCAGAGTAGACTAATAATAATCAATAAAATCCAAATTGAAACATTTCTACAAACCTAAGAACAAAAAGTAATGTTTAATTGAACTCTTGGATTTAAGTAAAAATCAATACTGACAAAGGTTTTTAAAATAAGATGTTATGGACCTATGTTATTCCATAAATATCTTCTTAAATTAACAAAAGAGATCACTTATATCCTTTTCTCATCAAAGCTTTCATTGATTAATGCTCAGTTTGTGTAAAATATTGCGACGAGCACCTGGGCCGAATTTTCTGCCGTTTTGATTGTATTACTAGAAAATGTAAAATTTCGTGGACTTCATTTTTAATGATTCTGGGACAAAAAAAAACTTTATTATTTAACCTTTTGTTTACTATCATTTTATTGCACATTTGGCGGGTTCGAATCCCGTTAAACGTAGGCGAAAACATAATGAGCTCTTCCTTAAGTTCAATATTCTATCTTCAATTGAGATATTTGATTACAATAGAATCTTGAATCTTTTTGTTTTTTGTCCTGTCAACTAAAAAATAATGTTCGTGAACATGCAACAGTCAATCGAAACACTAGAAAATAACATCTCTTGGGGTTACATAAACCAATAAAGCTATCAAATAAAACTGGGGTCAATCCAGTAGCAAAGCAGCCAAGTTTGATCCCTTGCAGTCGGAATATATTATCAGTATTTCATCAAGGCAGGGAGTGGAGGCGATTGTTCATCAAAATGTATTGCTTTATCTGTTCCGTAAATGAATGATAAGCAAAAGTTTTTTGACCATCGTCGATTTTTTCCTGCACATTGTGTTTAGGAAATTGATGTTTTAACATATAAAAACTTAATAAAGCCCTTTTTCCCCAGCTGAAATACAAAGAGTTGCTTTTAACGTATGCAACTCTTTGTGTTTCGTTTGTAACCTCAGAGGTTTCAATAATATGTAGTATAAAATTATATGTAATCCTAATTTCGGGAAAGACGAATTCAACAAGAACATACTCCAGCGATATATTGGTAAATGATGTTGTCTAGACAAACATAGAAAATAACATGAAAATATTGGAAGTTCGCCAAAATATTTAAATCCTTACAAAATCAACGACGCAAAGCAACTGAATCGAATACCGTATTTCCTCTTTTGGTAAAAGATCCTTTTGAACTTTACTCGTAGATATAAATAAAAGCAGTGAGCTTGTCGATAACTTCATACCCAGCATAGCATTATTTGTGTAGTTTACGTGTTTCAAGCGTGCTTCTATCAGCACCGAGTTACCCTTAGTAAGTATACCCTATTTGGGAAGCCTTTTTCCTGTCGTATGAGGTTATAGGCAAAGATTTTATGGACCCAGGTATGTCTTTAGGTGTGTTGAGTGGAAAATGATTAAATGGCAAAACACCTGTCCAAAAACAACCTAATTAATGAAAGTCTTTTGCTGCTTTTGCTGTTTGTCGAATAATAAAGTAATAATACGGTTGCAGTTGGTACAAACAGACCTTTATTTCGACTTTATTGGATAACTTGAACTGCTTTAATAATTAGTATAGCCTTGAACGATGACAGAAATAACTTGCAGCGGGGCGCCGCATCGATTTTACCCCTCTTCAGACTTTATCAATACCTACTTTGATACTCAGTGCAGCGTTGGTTTGTGTTATTTGTTTGACTTAAAATAAACTTCAAATTGACAATAATTTGTAAGTAGGTACTCTTTGTTCTAGGCTAAATTTTAGCCATTACATTGCCTGCATTAATCGCATTTATAGAAATAAACGTATGTATTGCTGCAAAAGTCTGGTGGGTTACCATTTCCAAATATAAGAGATTTAAATGAAAATATATATTCTGGCTCATGTAATACAAGACTACGACTGAAAAAAAAATTATTATAGTCATTTAAAAATTGTAAAGTTTTCAATCCTTTTAACATGCCTTTACTTAGCAATGATAACCTCTACCCTGATGAGCAAAAGTTCATATTGTATAATAATTTGAAGTTCTGATTCAATTACAGATAGGCTAATTCATTTTCTATTTAATCTTGGGGGGATATTGGATGCGCGGAGTACCAATCCGACTACAGTCTGAATAAAGGGCTATCAATAGGTATAAAGTAGATTTATATAATTTAGAACAATGCTTTCATTTGGAGGTAGACAGATTGAATTTCCATTGTTTCCGAGACTGACTTTGTCTGAAAATAAAACTGATTGGAACATACATTTTACTCGTTACTTTGAAATTGTCTGACTTAATCTTGAATTTGTTAAGACTCTTCAAAATACGAGATGTATGCATTAAAGTGCTAAAATCATGAAACTGTTCGAGACATAGAAAATCTTATTTCGTAATTATTAAATTTTATAGGATCACAACTAAAAAGAAAAAATGCAACGAAGTGAAAATAAAAACCCATAATAATACTTGGAAGTAAGTATAATTAAAACAATAGCACTAAGAAATACATAACTCAAATACGAACATCTCGACTACTACGGAATTCTACTTGCTAATTCCAGACAACTGAGTCCCGCAAGGGAGAGAAACAGTAAAATTAACATTTTATAGAGAGCAAGTACCAAGACTGGTTGATTAACATGAAAACGTCGTTATAATGTGGCAGCCGCAAATCATCAACTCACAATGAATAGTAATTTAACTTCAAGTCTTATATACATTAACCTCCTAGGAGTGGATTTATTTATTCATATCACTCTGTTTTATTTTGTTCACAGGTTAGGTAGACGAAAGGCATTATTTGAAAAGCGAAAACGAATCAGTGACTACGCCTTAGTTATGGGAATGTTTGGTATTATTATAATGGTTATAGAAAATGAACTTTCAAGTGCTGGAGTGTATACAAAGGTATTTATTTCTTATTCTTTGTTATTGAAATTTTGTAGTTATGTGGACAAAAACAAAACACAGTCCTAGAAAAATTTTATACTGATCCCAAGCTCCACAAATAATAAATTAGAACAAGGAATTCATATAGCAATTTTCTACGTTCTAGTTGCATGAAACACAGCAGCAAACTTACGGAGTGAAATTCAATGCAAGAACTGCAAGTGCCTTTCGATATTCAATATTCGTTGAATTTTCGAATTGTTTTAATTAGTCATCATTCGTATTTAAATTCATGCATAAAAACATGCTCTACTCAACTGATTTCAATGTAAAAATTTAGAGTGATCTTATTAAATGACACTTAAACTTCGACTTTACCGTATCAATCCTCTTAATACTTTTGAACTGAACCAAGGAAATTAAAATGTATTAATAATATTATTACAAGCCGATTATTTCCCACTAGTGGGCAAAGGCCTCTCACACTCTTCAAATCTATCCGATCCTGAGCGGTCTCCCTCCAGTCATTATCCCATAGACCCAACTCATCACTCCATCTCTTCCTGGGCCGGCCACGCTGTCCGTTTGCATTTTAAAATAATATCTCCGTAAGAACCTGATGCTTCACAACATTTTTTTTATCCAAATCAGTCCAGCCGATTGCGAGTTTCGCCCTCACCAACACATTTAGAGATTCATTTTTATGTATAATGTATCCCAAAAGAAACTTACAATTTGATAAAATCTATAAAAGTACGCCATTTATAGGACATATAATTTTTATTCAAATGTACACTCTTGGGGTATTTATTTAATCAAACTTCTTCAAAATGTAAACCCTGTGGTCACGGCTCTCACTTAATGGAAACTTAAAATTTCCCAAAATGGCTCTTGGTTTTTCCAGTGTTGTACCCGTTCTCTTCAAAGTTCTACACCCATTTTCATTGGCGACCAAGATCATCACGGACGCCCAGTAGTTGTGGAGACTGCTTACGTGTCCATCGCAGAGTCTGGCCGCCTCGAGCCGTTTTGGGAAATTTTAGGTTAAGGTAGATAGATAAATATACTTATAGTTATATAAATATATGTACCTCAATATCAATTTCAAATTTTCAGGCATCAATATATTCTCAAGCGTTAAAGACGCTTATATCAATGTCGACTGTGATTTTACTTGGCCTAATTGTCGCGTATCACGCATTAGAAGTACAGGTTAGTATTACAATACTTTTTTAGTAAATCATTATGATCATGTTAAGCCTACATTGACTACATTGACCTCTCTGTAGCACCGACCCTCATGGTGTCTTGGACAATCGGACAGTATTTTTGACCGCTTTGATCCACCAATGTCCATAGTGAATGTCCACCGTGGGCTACCAGGGCTAAACCCTACTATTTTTGTTGAATATATATTTCACTTCGTTGGCATATAAATGATCTCATGGAGTGAGCATTATCAATCCTTGTGAGTTATTTTATTAGTAAAATGTTCAAAGAAATTTAGCTAACGGCCAAAACTTCATTTATAGTCGTATAATCTTCCTATTCTCAATTACAGCTATTCATGATAGACAATTGTGCGGATGACTGGCGGATAGCAATGACCTGGCAACGGATAGCTCAAATCACCCTGGAGCTGGCCATCTGTGCTGTCCATCCCATACCTGGTCAGTACACCTTTACCTGGACTACGAAGCTGGCCAACAAAGGAGGCGTTATAGGGGTTGAAGTTGTAAGTGAAATTCTAATACTCCTTTATATCCCGTTACGTACTTAACAAAAAAATTTAGACAACTCCATACCAAGGTCATTAATATTTAATGTAATATACCATCATCATTGTTGAAATCATTAGGCAAAGTAGATGTATTACGTCCACTTTTAAAAGAAACATGACATGTCACATCGCGCCGTAGTTTGACAGGGTCGAGAAACTTTAAAATTTTACTACTTCTAGTATATCAACTTGAATTATATTTTTTATACGATACAAATAAGACAAAAAGTTAAACTTATCTTTGCAAAAATCCGCAAAGTGCGTCGTCAATAAGCTAAGAAATTGACTACTTACCTACTGTAATTTATACCTCCAAGTCAGATTAAAATAAAGATAATAATCTATTTAACATAACATTACATAGTGACACGCCTTTTCCCATACGGGGTGGCAGGGGCACAGTTGTGCAATACTCCAATTTGACAGGTGGCTAGCCCACCGTCGCAGCTATGGAGATTGAAGGTTTCCTCACGTTGTTCTTCATCACCCTTAGAACGTCCGTATAATGTACTTAGGATAAATTACTTAACTCATTGGTATATGGCCAGCGCCGGATTCGAACCATCATCTCCTACGTGAGAACCGATCGTGAAACCATAAGACCACAGAAATTATTTTTCTCTATCTAATCTCTCTAATCTAACTACAGTTCTCCTAAATTATGGATAGGAACTGACGCATGTTGTCATATAATTTAAATTTATTTTGTCCTTAGGGCACAATGTTTAAACACATTCAGGTCTGTAAAGTATTACGTTTTCAATATTTTAGAGTCCATGTTGCAAGCATGACTTTTACGATTGTGTTATCGATTAAATAGTCCCATGTTCTAATCTATCACCAACAAGTATTTGTGATAATTAAGTTGTGACAAACTGATTTTTAGCTTTTACATGTTGAATGCGGTTTCTCAGTCCAAAGTTCGTCACGTATATTGGATTTTGTTTTTGAAACACTTTTTGTGTATGTCCATTTTGGCATTTTTTTTTAATCTGTACAAACATTTAAAATTATAGCACAGGCACTAATCGTTGATTGTTGAACACAGTAGATCAAAGTTAAATCTTTAACATTATTTTTGAAAGGAAGATAGTTAGTGTTCTTAAAATAATGACTAAACCTAAGAATAAAATTTGCCTGAATAAATATTTTGTTTTATATTTTCAGGTCCCATATGATGTCACACTATCATTGCCGATGTTCTTTCGGCTCTATCTCATATGCAGAGTCATGTTACTTCATAGCAAACTCTTCACTGACGCATCATCTAGAAGTATAGGTGCTTTAAACAGAATAAATTTTAACACAAGGTACGTTGAACTGCTAAACAAGGAAAAGCTTTTTATAGAAAAAAAAAAAACTCGTTTCAAAATTCTAAATCTTAGACTATGCTAACTAGGCTAGATAATATTTGGTATTGTAATAATATAAGATTTAAATATCTTTAGTTTTAACTAGAGATATTTAAATCTTAGAACTAATTGATGGGTTTGATAGGAAAATATATATTTTTGTTTTACTCTACATAAATGAGAACGAAGTTTAATATTTCATATCAATATAAGCGCATATGATGCTTAAGTACATAGTCAGGTCATAAGTTCTGTCACATGTGCAATATGAAATAATTTAGACATGTTTATTATTTATGTAAACATTTATATAGCAAAATGAACTTAATAAAACATAGATTCTTATGGTAATAAAGTTTATTTAAAATGACCCCCGCGATTTTGAATACAGGCCTTTATTCTGTGCGGCCAATCGTCTATCGCAGCACGAACGAGGTCCATGTCAATATCGGCGGCTGCCTTAATCAAGGATGCCTTGAGTGACTCCAAATCAGGATGAGGCTTTGAACAGGCCTTTTCCTCCAAGTGTTGCCATATCTTGTAATCTAACGGACTCAAATCTGGACTGGAGGAGGGCCAGTCTTCGTGTCGGATGAAGTCGATTTCACGCGCCGCCAGCCAGTCTTGTGTGCTTTTCGCTCTATGAGCTGGCGCAGAATCTTGTTGGAATACCCAGTGCCTGTTATTAAACATGGTATGAGAAACAGGTTCCACAAGGTTCTTGAGGACTGTATTTTGATACACAACTGCATTCGTTTTTACGCCTTTCTCACAAAAATGTACCTCAGTTAAGCCCCAATAAGAGACTCCCAACCAAACCATGAGCGAGGATAGAAAATGACCTCGTTGGACACGCGGAATACGGTTGCTCGCTTCTTCACTGCTGTGTGCGTACACCTTATCATTTTGTTTGTTGTAGCTCTCTTCCACGGTGAAAATTTTTTCATCCGAAAAAAGAATTTCCCGGTCTTCATTAAACACCCTTTTCACCGTGGTCCTGCTTAACCCCATCTGAAGGGCCAACAGTTTCTCCTTACGTATGGGATTTCTTTGAATTCGCGCCTTCACAGCTTTTATCACTGCAGAGCGAGGGCGACCACTTCTTGACCTGTCATCTACACTAGAGTCTTCATTGTATCGTTTTATGGTACGATAAACAAATCTTTTGGTTATATTCAAATTTTTCAGTAAGTCGAAAATCTGAATCGGCGCGTAACCGCAACGATGCAACGCAATAACTGCGGTCTTCTTTAAGTGTCCATATTTAAAAATGAGGAAAATTCTAAAAAGTACACATTTTTATTTTCATGAAAAATTCGAAATTCGAATTCAATAAATTTTTTGTGGCCAGCTTTCTAAATTCAAAAGTTTTTATTGTGAGACAGAACTTATGACCTGACTGTGTATTTATTTTATTTTCCTTTTGAAATAAAGCGTACTTATATATCTTTAGTTCAATAAGAAAAGTTCACAAATGTATAATGGTTGCCAACCATACTTTTTTTGGTAAATGTATGTCTTCATTAGCATTATATAGACGAGGTATTGTAACGTTGATTAATATATTATTTATTTACGGTTTCCAGGTTTGTCTTAAAGACACTTATGACTATATGCCCAGGCACTGTGTTGCTTGTCTTTATGGTATCATTGTGGATAATAGCCAGCTGGACCCTAAGACAATGCGAGAGGTCAGTATTGTTATTTCCTGGGTGTTGTCGTTTAAAATTACACTGATTTGCTTCAGTATTACTTAGCTCTATTCCTGAGTGAATTATACTGATTGACCACAAAACCTGATAGATAGTGAGTATATCACATTGATAGGGTTACCTATTTCTTTGCTGCGGGTTCTTTTGTGGTTTACTAAAAAGTATTATGATTATTTTTTGCGATGTTTGGTCGTTTTTTATTATTTCACAAACTGGGTAAAGCTATTAGCCTATGTGGGCATGATGTTGCTTTTTGTACTGTGGTGTTGTGTATTTTGCTTTCTACTTCACCTAAGTTAATTTATTTATTTCATATGTCTACGTACCTCTACTTAGTTTTGGAATTATTTACTTAGACATGCTAGGCTCATGATCATTACAATAAAATACAAGAGTTTGACTTTGACGATTTGCAGATGTAGATTGTAACCAAACACTGCTACAATAATGTATTTAAATATATTTATATATTGAAATATATATTTATATATAATATGTGTATATTTATATATATCATTTAAATGTAGAAAAATAAGACAATATGCTTGATGTTTCTGTGTAGAATAAATCACACTGTCGTCGTCGCTAAACTGTATGGCGAGATCATAAACTTATTTGAAATTATTTATGTATAGCATACCGCTAATGAAAAAGAAATGAAATCATCTTGATTTTAAATACATCTGATCGTACGTATATACGAACGTAGCTACTCTATAATTGAAAGAAGTAGCTGTTAATAACCATTCAAATAAAAACCATTGATCTAGTCACACACAAAATGGCTCTAACACACGGACACAATCATTAATGAGCTTCACTATTATACGCGTACATATAAGCACTAAGCCATCGCACTTGTTCATGATCATGCATCAAGAAGACTCTCTCTCATACCAAGCGTACTGCTTCGTCTCTTCTTATGTGTACTTCTTCCTTCTTTCTCGTGATTCTATCAAAATGTTTGTGGTTTTTCTGTGTTTCATAGTCTATCCACCAATAGCCACTGAATATTTAATTAACGCATGTCTGACAGTACTGTATTCGATATTAATAGCAGATAAATGTTTAGACTGCACGTTGTATTTGAGAATATTATTGTACAACAATATAGATCGTATAACTGTGTAGTGACCAAATTTGTTTTTTTAATTCAGTGGCATGCCAGATCATTAAATAATTTTAATTTCGATGTGTAGGCGATTGCCTGACTCTGATGGCCTTATTTCATTCCGAAATTTCAAAGATCAATTGCAAATCCAAGTATCAATACTGCTAGTTTTGATTTCATATTGTATTATTTCACTGAGTAATCGGTTATCGTGTGGTTCTTGTCGGGCGATTTGGCTCTCAGGTTCCACGATGAAGACCATGCCAATTTGTTAAACTCAATGTGGCTGACTGCTATAACCTTCCTCTGTGTCGGCTATGGCGATATAGTCCCCAACACTTACTGCGGCAGAGGCATAACTCTCACCTGCGGTATGGTGGTATGTATTCAATGTAGGATTAATAGGTTGAAAAAGACGAATTTGACAATTACAGTAGTATTTCCATCCACGCGTACTAACCAGGTTTAGCAAGTCTTTTTATAATAATGAATACTTTCAGAGCGACAAAGACTTGCTCAGTCTATGTAGCACGGGGATGTAGGGAGGTAAATGTGAGCCATTTTATGTGTACGATTGTCGATCACGGTTTAAAAATTTACAACTTACCTACTCACTATTTATTTATATATTAAGAAAATCAAAGTCAAACTCTTCAAATTGTACAAATTTACATGATACTTTTTTGTTTACAAGTATTTAAACATTTATTTTTGGGTGCTTAGGGGTAACATTTCAGATATATTTTATATACTTGAGCATAGACTCATTTGTATGCCACTACATTTACATATGTGTTAACTGTGGTCCATGATTAGCAAAGTTTTTCTGAGTTAAGGTTGGATATTTATTGACAATTCAGGTTTCACGATGAAGAACATGCTAATCTACTGAATGCGATGTGGCTTATTGCGATAACGTTTCTCTCCGTCGGTTTTGGTGATATTGTGCCAAACACATATTGCGGCAGAGGTATTGCCGTTAGCACCGGTATTATGGTAAGTTTCGTGAAAACGACATTTGTTAAGGTGTTGACTGACAATATTAACGTCAATCGATTCTTTGATTGCACTTTTTGTTTCACGTTAAGCTTCAAAACGTGATCAGCCCAGTCACAATATTTTTCAACTGGCATGTCTTCGTACCATTAGGTTTGAATACTTAAGTCAGTCAACACAATCTGTTTCACATACGTATCCACATAACACTTGATCGAGATGCTTACAACACTGAAATCCTTACAACAGCTCACATGAAATGTCTAAATGTTTTACAATTAATGTTCACAAATATCTGTTGGTTGTACTGTGGATGTATCAATTCGATGTTGAAAAAATATTAGATGTTCGTTCTGTCACACAAATTACATCTGTTCATTTATCACATGCAATACACTTTATTTAATTTTACATAGGTACTGATATGACACCGTAACTGCCGTTGAAGGTTTTGAATTTACCATTATTGAATAACCTTTTCAGTAAACATAATTACGTTTTTACCGTTTGCGATATCAATGCATTTAATTGAAGTAAAGCCACGTCCATTTCCCTGTTAAATTGAGCTATTAGTACTAACAATATGTAGAATGGAATGCTTCTTATCTTTTCTCCTTACTGTTTCTAGTCCTCTCTTCACTACAATTGACTGACATGCACTAAAAGTTTGGTTTTTAAAATGGCTCACTTTTCCTAAAATAATTTTTAACTTAATATAAAAAGTACACAAAATTATTAATGCACCTTTAAAACTGTGCTGCTAGTTAGTAATTGTCGTAATTCTAATCATTAATCAATGTTTGTAACTAGTATAATCCAAAAGAACAAGGATTAGCACAGTTGTAGATGGATTTGCACAAACTAACGTTGATCATGAAAAATACTCATTTACCTAAAATATTAAATATATTTTTCTATAAAAGTTACAAGTTTGTATGTTGAATAAATAATATTTGTAACAATTTTCCATCTTTATTTTACAGATCTAACCACACTGAAATATTTCGTATTTTCTGTGAATGAGTTGGAGCACTTTTAAAAAGATTATATTATTTTTGGATAATTTGAAAATGCTGAAAAGAATAATACCTGATAAACGTTTAATCCTTTTTTGCTTTCTAAATAATTAATATCGAGCTTAATTGATATGATAATTAAAATACATTGACAACAAAGTTTTATTATATAATAGTTTTTTATCAGTGTTCAGCAACATTATTATCATATCAATCATACTCATCATTATCACAATAATAACTAAAAACTAAATGAAAATATTAAAATAATGTAAGCACAAAGCTATGAAATAGTTATTTTTTTATTATTAGCGTACGATAATTTTTGTTGAGGGAATGTAAATTCTTGAATGCTTCTTCACGTTCGCTTGCATTTTACATTAAGATATTCACTTAACAGGGAGCTGGATGCACAGCGTTATTAGTCGCGGTTGTTTCAAGAAAATTAGAGTTAACTAGAGCAGAGAAGCACGTTCATAACTTCATGATGGACACACAACTTACTAAAAGAGTGAGTATTACTAAAATTTCGATTCATCACAATTATTGTTAATCTAATTAACAGGGCGCTGGATGCACGGCCTTATTAGTGACCGTTGCCTCAAGAAAATTAGAATTAACTAGAGCAG
Source organism: Argyresthia goedartella (assembly GCA_949825045.1). Taxonomy (NCBI): domain Eukaryota; kingdom Metazoa; phylum Arthropoda; class Insecta; order Lepidoptera; family Argyresthiidae; genus Argyresthia; species Argyresthia goedartella. Next base: position 18,400,824 of record OX463823.1, read on the forward strand.
AGAAGCATGTGCATAACTTCATGATGGAAACTCAATTGACAAAGAAGGTAAGAGTGGTTTAGTCGTTGCAAGAGTGACTGAAGAAGGTAAAGGTAATGTATTGATGCTAGGGTAACTTTGGAGTTGTATTTTGTTAAATTGTTAATTAATTGAATGTGAGTTTAACACATCTAGTAGATGTTTTGCTATATTTTTATATGTGACTAAAATGCCAAAATTCATGTGATATTTTTGATAAAATTCTGATATACATTTACACAAAAACTAGCATTTAGACGTACTATTAACTTTCTCCTTCAAGAGTGACTACTGAAAAGTGATTAAATATTTAGCAATATTCTGTTCTGATATCTGATTTGTGATTACACTTATTTAAACTTTTCAGCTGAAAAATGCAGCAGCTAATGTGTTGCGAGAAACGTGGTTGATTTATAAGCACACCAGGTTGGTAAAGAGAGTCAATCCGGGAAGAGTTCGGACACATCAGAGAAAGTTTCTTTTAGCCATCTATGCGTAAGTTAATTAACTTTTGTGTAGTTATTAGAAAAAATAAGAAATCTCTTTATCGTGTTGTTCTTAACAAATAATGCAATGGAGTAATAATAGATCTACGAGACATGGACTTTTGAGTGGTAAAATAACGAAATGAACATAATATGGAATAAGAGCATTCTAAAAAACTCCTTCGAAAAAAATACACAGGCAAATTCTTCGATAAATAATTATCATTCATTCACATTACAGCTTAAGAAAAGTAAAGATGGATCAAAGGAAGTTAATGGATAATGCCAACACAATAACAGACATGGCAAAAGTAAGTATCATGGACGTTTTGTCTATTTGCATTGCTACACTCATCAGTTCACTCATTTTAGTCTATTATTAAGCACATATTATTAGTTGTAGTCTGAATAGTAAATATATTAAATCGACAGTATTATGGTACGCGTAGATTTATAATAAAGGTGATATATCAGAGTAAGCCGTAACTGTATGCGTAGGTGTAATATGTTTAGTATTTCAAAAAACCGAACAAAAACGTTAACAAAAACCTGAAATTTGTATGTGGCTACTAACACTTTTGGTGTATAGGGATTTTTCTTTGAGTGATGAAGCTAAAACTATCAATCACACAAACAACACTTCTGACAACACTTTCTTTCGAAGTATTATTTAATTTTTACCACAACAAAAAGTCTAAAAGTGGAGAATATAGGGCATAACACACACATCCCGCATTAATCTACAAAACACTTAAATTAACAAAAACAGACTCTACAAGAAATTCATTACAGATATAGCTACACATATAGGACTGCAAGGCGATTGATTTCAGGACCCCTTTTTGTTTCAGACTCAAAATACGGTTTATGAAATAGTCTCCGATATGAGTACGAGACAAGATACTATAGAGGAAAGGCTGACCAGTTTAGAAGAGAAGATTACAACTTTACAGGTAATTAAAACATATATTTTTTTACAACCGATTTTACAAAGGACAGCTTCAGAGGGTTTCTCCAATCGGCTTTATTTATTTTTCAATTCTATATTTTTAAATATTTGTTACCTCGAAACTAGTATAGTTTATGTACGTACTATTTTCAAAACATATTTATTTTAATTTTAATGGTTCCCCGTTAGTTTTGTCCTAATGTAAAAAATTAGGAATTTGGTATTTAAATAAAAAATCATAAAATAGTAGTTTGGTATTTAAATAAAAAATAAAGAACCAGCCAAGGCGAGTCCGACTCGCACAAGAAGGGTTCCGTACCATTATGTATAAAAACGACAAAAAAACACGTTTGTTGTATGGGAGCCCCCCTTAAATATTTGTTTAATTTTAGTTTAGTTAAAATATTTTTAAAGTGAAAAAATGTGTAGCTAAATATTCTGTGAATATTTCAAGCGTCTACCTGTTGCCGTTATCAATATCGAGCAAAAAAATCACGTTTGTTGTATCGGAGCCCCCTTAAATACTTACTTTACTCAGTTTTTTAGTATATGTTGTTATGGAGTCAACATAAATACAATATCTGTGAAAATTTCTACTGTCTAACTAGCCTGGTGACAGACGGGCAGACAGGCAGGCAGACGGACAACGGAGGCTTAGTTTGGAACCCTTCGGGTATGGAACCTTTAGAACTGAAAATGATGATGCCATCCGTTTTATTGAAATTGCGTTTGTTTGATTTCCTGTGACACGCAGGCGTGTTTACAGTCATTTTCGAACCAATACCTGTAAATCCAGCGCTAAGTGAAATATTTAAAATGATTATACTCAATCAAATGCTCACACATCAACCGTAAAAACTTAACACCAAACAATACGGTTAATTAAGGTGTTAATCGACTACGGATGAAGGAAGCACATAATGCTATCGGCGTTTTTTTCGATCTGTGGGCGAAGTGTGAGTTTTCAATAAAATTGACTTTTCTATCGCGTTGCCGTAAAATGTCAGTTTTGTATGTAAAAGTCACGTGACCAGTGAGTCGCAAGCTCGTTAGTCACGTGACTTTGCTATACAAAATAGCGTTTTACGGCAACGCGACAGTAAAGTCAATTTTATTGTAAACTCACACTTCGCCCACTGGCGAAAGCATTTCGATTGTGTTAATCATCATAAGCTTCTAATGAAATTAAGTCAATACAGAGTTAGAAATAAAGCGTTCGATCTACTAAGATTATATCAAAGTAATATAATTCAAAGGGCAGGAAGTAACGGCGTCTATCCAATGGAACGGGTTTAAAAATCGGCATTCTACAAAGTTCCTTAAGAGGCCTTGCTTATTTTTTTGTTTAGAAATCTTTAATACTCTAGAATTTCAAATTCGCTTACGAGTAATACATTTTTTGTCAAATTACAACATCCGTGAGCGGTTATAGTATAACAATAAATAATAAAATACGTAAAAGAAAAAACACAGAAGAAAAATAATTACAAATATATATCTTAACATATAGTGATGACATTTCGCAGTACAAAGTCGAGACTCACTATTTGGGTCTCACTGTGACTTAGCCCGGATTTTGGTACACTATACATTTTTATACATTACACTTCACATTACTAGTATATATTAACGATCTGCCTTTTATTGTGGAGAAATTTATTGACATAGTGTTGTTTTCTGATGATGATCTCCAACATTGAAAGATAAACAGAAGATTTTGTTGATCTTAATAATTTATTGTCTTTAACTTTAAATTAGTAAATTTACTGTTAATAATTTGTTGTTAAAATCAGATAAAACCATTTGGTTTCTCCTTCCAAATTATTACATACAAATTTTAGGCAAATTGAGACCAGTTTAGTGTTAGACCAACATGTTAGAGTCAGTAAATGATACGAAGTTTCTTTGAATAACTTTTGATAGTAAATTGCAGTGGGGACCCTACATAGATACATTAGCTGGTAGATAAAGTTCTACAGCTTATACTGCTAGCTGCTAGTTGCAAAAGCCAATAACCTAGGAACATCAAACAAAGCATGGATTTGGCTCCAGATAAGCTAGTGTATTTTAGTTACGTTCATTGTGTCATGTTCTATAGTATCTTTTTGTCGGGAAAAGCAGCGGATATTCAAACTATTTTTATATCTCAGAAAGAACTGTTCGAACAGTTTATAATTTTAAATGCACAGATTGCCTAAGATAACTTTTTAAAGATCTTGACAGACGAACTGTAGCAAGTCAATTTATTTTCGAAAATATAATGTTCATATGTACGCAAAAACCTTCCAATATTTAATGTTAATGTTAACATAAGAAATAATCACATTCTAATTGCACCCCGGTTTAGACTCGCGAAAGTTAGCAATTCATATTCTTTATTGTACACAGAAATCATAATCATAATTTATGAGCAGAGGCGAGCTTATCTCTAAGGTGAGATTTTTACCAGCAAACCAGGCAGGACAGGAAAAGTTGTGCAACAGGAGAGTCCTACATCTCCTATCATCATTGTATTATTCACTAAAGAGACTATACATCTCTGTTATTTATATTTTTATTATTTTATTATGATATTTGAGACTCTTTACATCTCTCAGAAACAATAATTAAGTACTTTTTTTTCTGATAATATGATACAAATAATAATACCAAATGTTCTGTAAAAAATGAAATGAAATGACATGTGAAAGTGCCCTTGTGGCCTATTTACAGAATAAACGTTTTGAGTTTGAGTTTGAGTTTGAGTCTAGTGCGAAATAAAACTTTATACTCGTACCTCTTATTATATACGAAAATAAAATATAATAATATATGCTATCGAAAATACAATAGCACAAAAATAAAATACATATCAAACATATACTTACATACGCCCTTTGACAAATATGTCGAAGTTAAATCGATTAAAGACGAAAAAAATTATTTTAGCACGTATCAAAATTTATGAAAAATATTTTGATATGCAAAAATTTCGAATTCGGCTTAAAAACCTAAACATTAGCAAAATCATCTCATGTGAAAACCGTTGCATAGTTTACTCAACCACAAACATCTTTACATTCCAGGACCAAGTAAACAGTCTACCAGACGTTGTGGCTCGGTGCTTGCAGCAATGCTGGGAGAGGGCTGAGCAGAGAAGGAACTTCCTTCACCCTGATACTGCTGCTGTGCCAACGCCACCTTCCTCCACTATCACACCACATTCAAGGTAAATATTATAGAGTAACAATACTATAGCATCACACTATTTCCCACACGGGGTGGCACAGCTACGGTTATGCCCACCTTTAGCCAGTTATTTAATAGTCCACTTTGAGAAAGTAATGTCTATGGGTCCATATGGATAAACTCGTAGAGGTCACACTTGAAAAACGGATAACAGCAGTGCCACCTGGATTATACAATATAATGCCATCTATAGAATGATGGCGAGACTCATAGAACCTTTAGAAACTCAAATGAAAAAAATGTATGGAATGAGTTCTCATAATCATGTCACAAAGGAGAGAGGATTAAATTTAAAAATACTTACAAAAAATATTTATGTACATACAGGCACATATATTGCTTCTGGCCCCACACTAAGTTACCCTGTATCGTGAGAACCAGTAATAGTGAGGTCAGTTAAGTCACACACACATAATCATATACTTTTGATCTTATTATGTTCAACCTATACAGGAGGCAATTGTCTTTTTTAAATCGGATTATGATAAATGAATTTCTGCTATCTAGCTGGAAAGCATGTCCTTGTTGTGTGATACTTGGAAATTATCGTTGTAGGTTATGCATATGTGACAAATAATCGAAAATAATATTCTTGCAACTGATTGCAATTGCAACTAACTGTAAATCCTTACTTGATTGAAGTATGCGGTGCCTGAGCACCACATACTTCAATCAAGTAAGGATTTACAGTCCAGTCAGATTCATGATTTTTGTATTCTGTCTCTTAATAGTATATATGAATATTGTGTAAATTGGGTTTTCTCTGAACTTCTTGAATTTCTATTCCAGGTCGCTTGCCACCGCTCCGCACGCGTGGCCTCCAAGTCCTGTCCTGGCGCCGGCCATGCTTCGCACACACTCTGCCTCAGACGCAGTCCCCTCCCCAAGCGCCGGCGTATCCAGTCAGCTCCCATCCTCGCCCAGCCCGCAGCCCACCAGGCCCCCTCTGCCTAGCTGAGTACCGCCTTCCAACTCCGAACTCCTGTGCTGAACTCGACGAAACTCGGCGCCCCTCCTCTGATCCCCCTTTCCCGACCAGGACTTCCTTCACCAAATTTTCCATTTCAAATATGATTCAGCATCATATTTGAAATGGATGTCTTGGTGGAGGAATGTGGACTGTGTGGTAATGGACCACGCAGGAGTGACGGTCAGCCGTGGTGTTCTTCGCTGTTCCCTCAAGTTTCGGATGTGTGGACTGGTTTTAGTGATACGGTTTAGATAGTGAATGAAATTAGGCGAAACGGACTTGCTGTTGTGATTATACATGCTTTATTGATAGGCGCTTTAGTTAATATAATAGGTGATGTTTTGATTACACAATCAGCAGTAAAGGTAGATATCAATAGTATAGAGAGTTTAGTTACTATGTCTGAATTACACTTACACGGTCTGTTACAATTTTCTCTGATGTGGGCATTGTATGTATAAAGAACCAAATAACACAGTTATATTGATTGTGAGTGTTTATACAAAAAGTTTAATGTAAATACCATTTACCAGTCGCTCCTCCCTAACTCTACTAATAGATGCAACGAAAGTACATGAAGAGTTTAGAATTCATTTTGTTATTTAACTTATGTTGGGAAAACACAGTTTCATAGAATAACTGCAACGTTAGGGATTATTTTACAATTAGGAAATTGCGTTTACTGTCATCAACAATATTTTGAAAGGTTTTGAAGAAATCGCAATTGATATTTGATTAATATAAATACTAATTTAAGAAAACTTGGTTTCGTAATTTTAAATAGTTTCAGGTGTTACAATAGACTTAAAATTCGTATTAACAAAACTATCAACTTCGTCACAACCTTGAACAGGATGTACAACAATAATATCTGCTGTTCTGATTGGTTCATCGACATATAATCAAACCATTAAAGTCTGAATTTTGTTAAAACTCTAAATTCTGTATACACATACACAATATTTAGTTGTAGAGATACGACTACTACCTGCCTATCGAAGATATATTAAAATGTTTTTTTAAACGATAAGAAAAGCTTTGTATAAGAATAAGATTTGATGGCTGTCTAAATAGTGCCTAACACACTACGAAATTTCGATAATTCTGTTTTTATCATATAACATATATAAACTTGTACATAAATAGAGTAGATAACTTAAAATGAGAGCATAATGTATTTGATTCCACACTTCACTCTTTAATTTTAGAGAGGTCTTAAACTTATGACTTTCTGAAGTGTTCAAAACTGGCAACATCTACCGGTCTTTTACAAATATTTTCAAACAAACGAGACAGACAAGAAAGGCTTGTTGTAATTTTTTTGTAGTAAGGAAGTTCAGTTTTTAGAAGATACTAAAATTTGAAGAGTGCAATGTAGAATTAAGAGCGATAAAAAATTAAATTGAATTTAGTAGCTGTACTTGCGAAGGGATCAATTACTTTGAGTGAGCTCTGTTTTACCTTTCAGTTAAAACAGTAAGACCGATTTGACGAAATGTCCATTAGCTTCTTAAAAGATAAAAGATCTAAGCTTTAATTTGCCAATAAATTGTTATATATACCCTTAATATAAATATACACCAATAAATAGAAACTGTTGGGTTTCCTTGTTTAGAATTTATTAACGTATTTTTTATTTATGGCTAAGAGGAACAGTTAAACTGGCTTGAAGTAACTATTGTTATGATATATTGTTCTAAGCTTTCCAATTAATCCAACTCCTATTTCCCATCGTTTCTCAAAATCTATTTATCGTTATCAAGTTAACAAAGTAAAGGCACGTTCACAATGTCAGGTTAGCTATTTACATACTTCAGGCTATGGAATATATATTAAGATGTAAAATTTTATCGCTCGCCATACTCTGCCTATGAGCCCGTTTACACTGTTTTTATACTAAAGGCAACATAAACAACAAAATATATCTGGAGATGTGATATATATTATATGGCATAGTTTGAAGGCAGGCAGATGACGGCGTATTATCAAATAGATATGATTCAAAAGAATACTTCACAGTAAAGAAGTTTATCACAATAATTACAAGCACATTGTTGCCATTTGTAACAAGCATTCTGACATTGGCCAAAAATGCGAAATACTTTAAGCACTCATATTCGCATCGTCTTGAAATACGAGCATGCGACTTTGACTTTGAACATTGTTAAATATATTAATCGATACAAATTTTAATTCATACTAGAAAGTACGTACGATAAGTGTATAATTCAAAATTCCTATTATTACTGTATACAAAACACCAAATAGTTGTATATAGTATAACGGTTATCCTTTGTAAACATTCTATTTACAACTGAATCCGTCATACCTACATATGTTTGTACCTTTCCTCTCTTCATAATATGTATTATGCCGATGACCAAAAAAATGGTTTTCAACCTATTTAATATTGTCCTTTACCTGTCTAATATCTTTAAATATTGATACTTAGCCGTGCCCATTTTTAGCCGATTTTGAAGCTTTTCACAATAGAGTCATATTAAGCTCTCACAAAGATTTCATCGGATTACCGACCAAATATTCATACTATTATAAAACTTTGTTAACATTTAGCCTTCTACGGATTTTCTATTTGCCTAAGTACCGCTTACTATCAAAGAAATCTAACATTTTTTTTCAAATAACTCTCAATACCGGTGTCTTTAGCAGATTAGTTTAGTTTTATTGAAGAGGGTTAAAAATTATGTCAAGGACTCTCTTTTCCCTAGAGTTTCATTAATGAAAATTAAATTATAGCTTTTAGTGATGAAAAATTTAGTTGAACTATTGCAATAAGATTTTTTTCGTCACCTTTCTTCTGTGAGTAACCTGAGTGTGTTATTCTTCACCTCAACTGTTGCCTCATCCCACCAATTAGTGGGATTAATGATTAATTGATTACAATAGGGCCTCTTGTTCGGGAGATCTATTTGAAGGTTTTCTTTTGTCTGTAAAGGGAAATAAAATATGGGTTTTTTGACACATTTATAGTTGCAAATATCGGAAATTATTTGCGAGAATGATATCAATCGATTCGTAAAATTCAACTGATTCTAACTATTGATTTATAGTCAAGTAGCTAGATAATTAAATAACTTAGACTTAACGTGTTACCTGGGAGTAAGATCTGACCAATTATGATTTTCAATGTAAACATTCCCCACCCTGTAGCGTCGTTCATTTTATCATAGCTTTAGTTGAATCAAAGATCATCAAAAGTAAAATTTTCTTCGTCGCCTTTTATCATTATGTAAACTGCAATGCATGTCATGTGTTACACTGTTAAATTGTTAAATAGCCAATATATCTAGACAAATTCCAAAGTAAAATATTTACTTGTTATAAGAAATGACCAAATGTTTTTTAAGATCGATAAACATAGAATTGTAAATAGGTAAAATTACTTTCATAGAATTACGATATTTTTATGTAAATGTCAGTTTTGTCTGCGAGTTTTAATGTACATAAGGTTTGTTTATATGGTTTAATTAATAATAATTTAATTAGTTTAGTTAGAGACGTTCAAAAGTTTCCCACTAAGTTATCTGTGAAGGGATTGTTATTTACAGTGCGATAACTAAACGTTGGAAATTGTGATCATTGTGAAAGAAAGAAAGATTGTTGATGAAAGTATAACTTAGTTTTATTAAAATGAGTTGTAGTATTTTTGAACTGTCTTTTATTCTGCCTCGCGTCGAATTGTAAATGCATTCAAATTACGTTAAATATATTTTTACACACGTATCATAAACCCTCCTTACTGCGTACAAAAACCGCACGTTACGATCAGCATAATGTTGATCTACTTGGTAAAAACTCATTTCTTATCTGAAAAATTACACATTATGACCATATTGTGTAATTTTTCTACATATTATGACATTCAAATTTCGAACGCCGACGCCCGCTCGCGTGCCGCCCATAGTTTGTCTGTGAATTTGGTACTACAGAAAAAGCTAAAAAACTGCAGAGCCACAATGCCGGTCAAACAGGCGGTTCCTGAACACATCAAAGAGAGCTTATGATATGTGTGTAAATAAACTAGTGTATGTAACTGTACATAATTAGGCATTAAAACTCTCGAGTAATATTATTATGAAACTCGCCTTCGGCTCGTTTCATAAACCCACTCTCGAGTATTGATGCCCTTCATTATGTAGCAGTCACATAAACTAATATTACACTGCTATACCATATTTTATTACATGACCAACTTACCCGACTGACGCTGTTCTGTCAAAAGCTATGTACAAGGCACGCTACCAACGCCATTTACAGAAAAAAAGAAGTTTTTGTGCTTGTCCTCACCATTTAGGTAGGTGAGGACAAGCAATGTATTTTCATAATTCATAATTTCTTTCATGAGTTACCAGTTAAGATGGGAAAGGTTGATTGCTGAGAGGTAGACCTATGTGTATAACAATACATCGAAATAAACAAGTACTTACACACATATTAATTTATATGTATGTAATCTTAAATGAAATAAACAATATAATATGCTTCTACTACTATTACCTTTTCTTTTTAAGTTGTAAAAACGCATGGTGGTTTACAAGTATACGGGACTGAATAATTTATAATATGTTAGTATTCCACGCGGCCGAAATCGCATGCGAAAGTATTTTATTAAGAAGTTCAAAGATTATAATAAAATTTCTGTCGAGGTATTTCCTAAAGCATTTTGTTATGAAACATTCTGATGCCAAAAAAATAGACTCTATCTGTATTTAACAAGAGCTATCTTGAAAATATCTGCTTAAGATACCTAGTATAAAGTAATTGAAGCAGATTTTTTTTTGCGTGTCCTGTTTGTTCTTCATAATGTTTGAAGAATGGTTCGACAAAATGTTTTAGGGAGCAGGGGGTACATAGTGACCATTTTACTGCAATGAATTCAGTTCGTACTTGCACAGTAGTTGAGATATCATTTTAAAAGGTTTTTGAGAAAATACCTAACATATCTTCCCCACCGCGTGTGTTTTGTACCACTAACCCGCTCAGTATTATCTAGGACAGGCGGTAGCTCAGCTCAGTCTGGTGATGACTAACGGGATCCAAGCATTTCTTGCGTAAAAACGTAAACAACAGTCCCCCAAGAAAGATTGTTAATGGAGCTTACTTTTCCACCATGTTCAAACCAATACTTTTGTTCGAGACTTTATAAGTGTGGTATACAGCTAGAAAAAGCATGTGCAATTTCATTTTTGAAAGTGAAACTTAATTCTTACTAAAAAAGTTTATATTAGGTCCTTACATATGAAATTGGCGTTTCGCCGTACTGGCCACTTTGATCTCAAATATCTCCTCTATGGTTAAGAATTCCAAATTCAAATGTATACAGTTATTTACTCATATATTTGTGTTTCTCAATTGTTTTTTTTTCTTGCGTCACTCAGCTTACAAAATGGAAAACTTGAAATATCGCGTTATTTACGAGTATGAGTTCTACCTTGGCACCAGTGCTGCGGAAACGGCTCGAAGGATTAATGATGTGTATTGTATGGCGACGGTGCCGCAATAGAAAACACAGTGCGTTTTTGGTTCCAACGTTTTCGTTCTGGAAATTTCGACCTGCAGAACAAGCCCCATGGACGGCCGGAGACCAAAGTTGATAATGAAGAATTGAAGACTATTTTTATTATGTGCTATGTTATTGATAAAACTGTTTTAATCCACTTGAAGCAAATTGAGAAGGTGAAAAAGCTTGAAAGGTGGGTACCTCACGAACTGAGTGAAGCAAATCAACAAATTGACGCGCGTTGACTGCTGCGTTGCATTACTCACTCGGCACAATAATGAAAGGATTTTAAATCGAATCATTACCCGTGATGAAAAGTGGATCCTGTACGATAATCGGAAGCGCTCATCGCAATGGCTGAACCCTGCCGAACCAGCCAAACCATGTCCCAAGCGGAAATTGACTCCAAAAAACTTTCTTGTGGGCGTTTGGTGGACTAGTGCTGGTGTCGTTCACTACAGTTTTCTTAAATCTGGCCAGACGATTACGGCAAATGTCTATTGTCAGCAACTGCTAATCATGATGAAAAAGCTAGCCGCTAAACAACCGAGGCTGGTCAATCGCTCTAGGCCACTGCTGCTTCATGATAATGCTAGACCACACACTGCACAACAGACGGCTACCATATTAGAGAAGCTTCAATTGGAATGTCTAAGATATCCACCGTACTTTCCGGACCTTGCTCCAACAGATTACCATTTTTTTCGAAATTTGGATAACTTCTTGAAAGGGAAAAAATTCAACTCCGATGGGGCAGTCCAAACCGCCTTCAAAGATTTTATTGATTCCCGTCCGAATGTTTTTTTTAGTAAAGGGATTGTAGCTGACAGAAGCAGGCGCAGGACAGGTAAGGACTTCGGTAGGTAAAAACAGCGATTTTTGGAAACTTGTGCGTAGGGAGCGAGTACATGCGCTTTGGTTGGCGGTCAAAGGGTCACTGCTCGAGACATACACTTACACACCCGTACATGAGCATTTATTCACACATTTACATAATGTTACAGACACACGGCAGTAGCGGGTAACATACCAGGTAAGTAACTACATCTATAATTATTTATTTATCATAAGTATTTTCTGTTTCAGATGGAAGCCAGTCGTCGTGTACTTTACATCATTCTCCCCCCCCCCCATTGTCCTTTCAGGACAATCATTCTCGGCTGCAGTAGGGAGCAAGGCCACGCGGGTCACCGTTCTGGTAAGTATTCCCGTCTTTGTCCTTATGTCTACAATGCGTACTCGACCGTCGGCGCCGGGGTGGACGCTCTCAATTATTCCTTTAGGCCAATTATTTCGTGGTAGTTTGGGGTCAACTATTACAACAACGTCTTCTTGTTTCAGCTGATGACCTTCTTGAAACCATTTTTGGCGTGGTATTATAGTTGGCAGGATTTCTCGCATCCAGCGTTGCCAGAACAGAATATGTCTGCTAGTCTTTCCGTGATTCTCCATGATTTTCTACCATAGAAGTCGTCATTATCAAATTTCCCAGGCACAGGTAAGTTCGAGGAGGACCCGATAAGAAAATGATTGGGTGTTAGACTTTCAGGGAATTCGTAGTCCACGGAAACATGGCTCAAAGGGCGGCTGTTAACTATATTCTCCACCTCAGCTAGTAATATTATCAGCACTTCTTCGCGCGGAGCCCTTTCTTTCAGGATTACTCTTAAGGCCGCTTTCACAGTACCAATAAGCCGCTCCCATGCTCCAGCCATGTGAGGAATTGCTGGAGATATGAAATACCACTCTAGTCCACGGTTGATTAACTCGTTTTTAACAGTAGCTTCTTCATTGATCGCTTGGAATGATTTTTTCAGTTCGGCCTCTGCGCCTCTAAGGTTTGTGGCACTGTCCGTGTACATTCTGTACGGCCAGCCGCATTGCCATTATAAATGAATCTGTTGAAAGGGACGGCACAAGTTCTATATGTATGGCGCGAACAGTGAGGCAGGTGAAAAGAACACCGTACCTTTTTTCTCGACGGCGTCCGACTGTAATTTCCATTGGGCCGAACAGATCGAAGCCGGAATAGGTATAGGGTCTCTGATGATGGGCAAGGCGGGCTTCGGGCAGGTCTCCTATTCGTGGGTTGGTAGGTCTGGCTTTCCTTATACGGCAGTACAAACACTTCGCAGCAATTGTTCGCACAGTAGGTCGCAATTTCAATAGCCAGTACTTTTGACGAATATCCTTAACTACTGTTTCGGTACAGCCATGTTATGCTATCTCGTGGTAGTGTTTAACTATGAATTTTAGGATATAATCATGTCCGTCCAAAATTACCGGTCGCTTAACACTTGGGTTTACGTTCGCAGCAACTTCTATTCTCCCGCCGACGCTCAGTAACCCATTTTCATTCCAAACTGGCGTTAGTTTTCTCAGGCGACTAACCGTTGATATAGTATTATTAATTTTAATCAGATTTACATCCTCAGGAAAAGACTGCGATTGTGAATAGCGCAATAACTCATATTCAGCGCGCTGCATAATTTCCGAGGTAAGTTCAGCAGTTCCAGACGTTCAACATTTTTCAATAAACAATAGCGCATGTTCGCCATGCATCGGCACAGGCGGAGCCAGGAGGAAAATCTTGTTGGTTCCGTAACAGGTACGTAATTATTAATGTAATTTTTCACAATCAAGTTGACTTGTAAAGTCTCATCATCATATTTCACGATTTTTTCAGGCTTCATGGACGGCCAATCCTCGCGCGGCATGTGCAGAAAATGTGAACCTCGCAGCCATTCTCCCTCGTTACTCAGTTTGTAAGGCCGGCCACATACAGTCGGTTTTCCGATTCGGAATCCCGTTCCGGAATTCCAAATCAGGATTTCGGACGCAGTAAATCCATACAAATCTATGGACCTACCACACACACACATTAGTTTTCCGTTCGGTTTTTTTCCGATTCGGAATTCCGAATGAATAGCCTGTGCGTCCGGAATCCCGCACGGAAAAAATCCATTCCGGATGCAACTCTCCAATACATTTTGTTCGAGTCGCAACACACATTCGGGAAACGGAAAGCCAGTCAGTGTGCGTTGCACGACCGAACAGAGTAGGTATTTATTTGTCGAGCTCCTGCGCAGCTTACGCGAAATGTCCGAAACGGAACTCTTAATTATAGCCGTGGAAGGGAACCCATGTATATGGGACACAAATCACGAAGACTACCGAAACAGACACCTTAAGATCCTGGCCTGGCATTTAACTATATAACATTTTGAACAAATCATGTCATATAAATTTCCATTCTTATATCAATACTTGCAGAGCACAATGCCTCCAAAGCTACAAAGATGGATTTTCAGCTTCTTAGCTAGATACAGCAACAATGCAATCGCAATCAGAAAATCGTCGTCCATATTCGCTAACGTATGAACTCGACAGCTGGCGTCTCTCAATGAGCATCGTTATTCCGAACGGAAATAAACGTATGTGTATGATGTGTTTACGGAATCCAATTCGGAATTCCAATTCGGAATTCCGAATCGGAATTCCGGCTGTATGTGGCGGCCCTAAGTATTAATTTTTGTAGCTTTGTCGGCGATATTTAATTTCGTAGGTATATAATTCCATTCTTGAGGCTGAGACAATTCGTCAATTTCTCCGAGTCTGTTAGCGACGAACACTTTATAATTGCGCGTGTTATTCTTTATTTGACATAACACTATCTGCGAGTCCGTCCAAAAAAATCGATCGTTTATTACTAACCGGCTCTCGCGCGCAATTGTGTCGGCGAGGCGGCAGGCCATCACAGCGGCTTGCATCTCAAGTTTAGGTATAAACCAAAAACATCAAATATGGACATGAAAATGCGCAAGAGTTCTCTTTGGAATTTCAGAATGTCCGTAGGTTATGCGATTAAGCGATAAATCGAACCCGAATGAGTCACTGGCGGGAAAACACAACAGTCCCAGCGTTCTCTCTGGTAACTCGTCGCAAGCGGATTTCATTCTTATTGCCTTGCCGTATATGGTCTGTTTTGGCATGTCGGTGAAAACTTCTTGTTTATTACTAATCCAATTTCTTATCTCGAAACCGCCTTGATGATGAATATAGTATATTTATTTGATCATTTTTCTTGCAGTTTCAATGTCATCCAGACTTTCAATATAGTCGTCCATGTAGTGGGACTTCAGGATCGCGTCGGTGGCTTCAGGCATCTGGTCACATCTAGTCGCATTTTTGTTTTTTATATGTTGTGCGATGAACGGAGAACAATTTGCACCGAATAACAAAGACGTCATGACAAACGACGTAGTTTTTTGATTTCGCTGTCATTAGTTTCGCGCCATAAAAATCGTAGGGCGTTTTGGTCGTCTTCTTTTATTTGAATACGAAGGAACATGTCTCTAATGTCTCCCATTACGGCGACGGGCTTCTCACGCAAATCACAGTAGGATACCCAGCAATGATTGGAGTAGATCTGCGGCTTGCAATAAAAAATCGTTCAGCGATTTGTTAGCTACTTTAGCTGCGGCGTCGAAAACCAGTCTTAGTTTGCTTTTGTTGGGGGTTTCCACTCCAAAATGCGGGAGATACCATTTTCGCTCCCTAGGTGCCGAAATCTCGTAATCAGTTAGCTCTCGTGCGTAGCCGTTTTCAAATAAATGATGCATTCGGTCTCGGTATCTCGACGCGTAATCGTTGATTGGTTTAATTTTTCGTTCAACGGAGAGAAATCTTCTTAACGCCGTAGCATAAGAGTCTGGCATTTTTGATTAATTTTTCCAGGGTAGGCCAACTTCCCATTTGTTATCATTAAGTTTTACAGATTGATGCACCGTGTTGAGTGCACGAATTTCATCCTTATTTACACGTAGCGTAGAGCTTACTCCAATTGATTCTATGGCATAACTTCGTCATTGTTTGCATCGTTTGAAAGCTGCAGCGTTGAAAGTGCTTTGTGCGCATGTGCGCCCGCGTATGCGTGCCTCTCCGGCTGGGAAAAGCCAGGTAGCGGGATGGGGGCGCCGGGCGGACCGCTAATAAGACAGATCGGCAGGTTATGCGCTTGTAAGTTCACGATCTCGTTATGATAGTTATGTGGCAAGGAGGGCAGTTTCCTAAATTGTAAAGCCAACTTGAAGATAATTAATTCAGGACGTCCAAAACGTAGCTCGAGTGCTTCTAAAATGGTACTTGGAGTAGTGTCGCTCATTAGCAGCGACGAAACTGCTTCCCTGGCTTTCAACGCGGAGGCATCTGTTCAGTCTTGCGATGTTTTCACTATAACTGTAATTACACAATTTGGTTGAGTCTTCGTAGCTTCTTTTAAATTGCAACCACTCGAGTGGGTCGCCGTGGAAAGGGGGCAGGTTTTTGGATGTGGCTAATCTTGACATGAAGTTCGTATTTGCGCTCTGTGTCGCCGTGGCAAGGTTGGAAATCGCGTGCGACAGTTGCAAAATATCATTTGAAGTGGCTAGGGCGGTGGGCGCTGTGGTAGGTTCATGGACGGGATAGTAAACGACCGGTTCCTGTACACTGTTTTCAAGCCATTTTTCCACTTTCTGTGATGCTGCTTGCATTGATTGGTTATCACTATAGCGACTTTTTCTCGAGGAACGGTCATCGAGCGCGGCAAGATCAGCTGCCAGCTTCTTATCAATCAATTCCCGCTCGATTCTCGCCTTGGCCTCGGCTGCCTTTAGCTCTAATTGTTTTCTGCGTGCCAGCACTGAAGATCTGGAGCTCTTGGCCGAGGGAACTAAGGCGCGGTGTTCGTCGAGCACTGTTTTTGAGGTACCTTCTTTTTCTGTAGCTTCCTCTTTCTGTAGAAAATTGGTATCCAGTGGTTTTAAACCCGTGAGTTTCCCTGCCGGAGGGCATGTTTTCCCTGAGAGCTCTTCACTTTTCATGGAATGTTTCAACTTTTCACGAACGTTTGCGCGCTTACTGCGAGATGTAGCCTTAGCGTGCGGTGGCGGTGTGCTGAACATTTCGTTCGCTGTTTTATCCGGATTCCTTTTTGATCCTGGCTCGATGGACCAAATGTAGCTGACAGAAGCAGGCGCAGGACAGGTTAGGACTTCGGTAGGTAACAACAGCGATTTTTGGAAGCTTGTGCGTAGGGAGCGAGTACAAGCGCTTTGGTTGGCGGTCAAAGGGTCACTGCTCGAGACAAAGCTAGCTAGGCAACACACACATAGACTCGCGCCCGTACACGAGCGTTTATTCACACATTTACATAATGTAACAGACACACGGCAGTAGCGGGTTAGCATACCAGGTAACAGGCTACATCTATAATTATTTATTTATTATAAGTATTTTCTGTTACAAGTGGAAGCCAGTCGTCGTGTACTTTACAGGGACGAAAACCTATGAGATGGCAAAAGTGTATAGATAGCAATGGTACATGCTTTGATTAAATAAATATATTATATTAAAAAAAACGACTTTATGTTCCTCACATGCAAAACGCCAATTTCATATGTAAGGGCCTAATATTTACCCTAAACATAAACTTTTAAGTCTATATTTTTGGAGCATATGATTGATGAAAAGCCAATTGTCTAAAAACACCGGATGAGTTTTAATTGATATTGGAAACAACATAAGCTAGCGTCACGCCTTTTCTTATATGAGGTGGCAGGGGCACAGTTATGCCCCCATTAGTTCAGTTATTAAATATACCATTTTGCGTGACAGGGGGCTAGCCCTACGCCGCGGCTTTGGAGTAATGCAGGTTTCCTCACGATGTTACCCATCACTGTTAGAACTTTCGTATAATTTACCTAAGACAAATTACTTATCTCAGTAATCCGACCGTGGTCAGTGCTATAGGCCCATCTCGATCCTTTCCTCTCTTTCAATAAACGCATAATCAATTCTTGTCTGGTACTTATTTGGATAACATTAATTTACTGTCCGATAATCAATTTGGTTTTGGGAATGTGTTTGGGAATTTCCCTTGACCTTGCTAAAGGTTTCGACGCGGTCTCAATTGAAATCCTCTTAAACAAACTACATTGGCATCAGGGACACTCAGCTGGGTCTTTTTAGAAGCTAACTGACTAACAGGAGGCAGAGTGTCAGGATAGGTGGAAATATGAGCTCTTCTCAGCCTGTCGAATGGAGGGTACCACAAGGTAGTATACTTGACACATTTATATATTTTTGATATCAACAATATGAAAAAGCTTTACGTACTAAGCGTACCGCAATGTTATTGCGGTACATAAAAAGGTAAAATATAATACTTATGTGTCTCTGCAGGAATAGCGCCCTACTCATCCTTAAACACAGAGTTCACCCTTCTTTAGAGAGTAATGTCTCACCTATCTTATAATTACTATGTATACAGCTTATTAAACAGCTAATTAAACCTTAACTTAAGCCAATAATGGATTTAAATTCCTTAAGCTAAACATCATGACATTATACTGAGGAGGTTAAATAAGTATATACACAAAGAAAACAGTAAAATATGTTACTAAAAAACAAAATCAATTATTAAATTATAAATTTTGAATGTTGAATGCACGGGTAAAATGTGTAGTATGTAGTGTAGTGTGGTGGTATACGCCCCTGCTTAGCCCTATGACCTGTATTATATAGTATGTATTCTCTATGTAGTCTTGGGATCGGATCTTTGGCAGCATTTACCACTAAGCAGGTTTCGGGTCAGAAAATAATTGTTTCCTAAAGGCCTGTTTGGAAGAATGAAAAATGTCTACTTCCCTTTCCTTCAAAACCCCATAATAGTTAGAAAGAATTCTATTTATAATGGAGTTTTGTGAATAGTTAGATCGGATTCGGGGGACGTGGAAAAGAGATGTGTGTCTGGTTCTCTTAGTTGAAACGTTCAGACGAAGTGCAGAGGCAGTTAGCTCCGGTGAGTCGAGACGTCCATTGCAGATGTCGTGGAGCAGCAACATATCCAGGAGACTCCGTCTATCCTCGAGTGTCTGCAGCTTGTGATGATCCAATTAGGTAGTGTAATCACTATGACCATAACAGTTAGCGGTACGATAATGAAGATGTTTGACGAACTTACGTTGTATACTTTTATTTGATTCAGAGTAGGTTTTATACTGTGGTATCCAGATTGGGCTACAATACTCAAGAATACTACGTACGTAGGAGTAGTATAGTACTTTAAGATATAGTGGGTTAGTGAAGGCCTGTCTAGTTCGGAGGACGAAGCCTAAGTTCTTATAGGCCTTATTTATTATAGAATCTATGTGATCTGAGAAAGTTAGCTTTGAATCGAGCAGAATTCCAAAGTCTCTTATTGTGTCAGCCTTCTCGATAGGGGTTATTAAGTTGGTAGGTGCTAACTATTGGCTTAGTCTTTCTGGTGAAGCTGACGTGTTGAAACTTCTTAAAATTAACATTTATCCTATTGTCATTGTAGTAAGTACCCAGCTTAGTCAGATCTTCTTGCAAAAGTACAGAGTGAGAAACAGAGACTATCTTTTTATACACCTTTTTGTAATATGCGTATAAAAGATATTTGGAGTATCTGAAGCAGCTACCAATATCAAAGAGGAAGGCAATATGGATGGCTACAAGGATGGAATCTTATCACTTCCGGGTCCCTTGGTAACGTCAAGTATTTTCAACAGCTTATATGTCTGTGCTTCATAAATTACCACGGAGTGGAGCATCTCAACACCATCATCCGGCTTATAACTGACGCTATCATATGATGTAGGTGCTAATATGCGCTCGAAAAAAGTATTAAATGCAGTACAGATTTAATTCAGTTTTTTCATATTTCATGATTTTAGGGTAATTTGAGCTGTTTTTGCGCTTTGATTTTAGATAAGACCATAGCAATTTAGGAATCGATTTAATACTGTCTTGTGAGCGCTTGATATTTTTTTTATAGCATTCATCCTGAATAGTTTTTTTGGCGATGTCTTAGCAAGCTGAATGCATCATAATCGATAGGGTGTTTATAATTTTTCCAGAGAGAGTGGTATTTGGATTTTTCTTATTAATAATGATAAGGGCGCGGTCGTACCAAATTGGGTAACGACGAGTAAGTCCTATGATAGATTACGGTACAGATTTATTAATTACGTTATATAAAACTTCATAAAAACTTTCGATGGCATCATCAATATGAGGACTAGGACAATATGTGTTTAAAAAGTACAAGTAAAGTCTTGTTTTTCAAAACAATTATTATTACTTTAAAAATTTGC
This sequence comes from Argyresthia goedartella, assembly GCA_949825045.1. Lineage (NCBI taxonomy): Eukaryota > Metazoa > Arthropoda > Insecta > Lepidoptera > Argyresthiidae > Argyresthia > Argyresthia goedartella. The sequence continues at coordinate 18,421,156 of OX463823.1, forward strand.
TTTTCTAAATATGTACTTAAGCTGTTTTGCTATCGGTATTGGAGGAAACGTGATATCTGTAGCGTCAATTTCCAAAGTGGGATGAAAAATGTCCAATGGTACCATTTCTGTAGTAGTTCCGTAGAGTTCTACATTGAAATTTGTAAAGACGATGTCCAGAGTGTTACTGCATGATTTTTTTGTGTTATTTATTGCTGAAAAACATGTACTTTTAATTGATTCATCAGGTTAAAACCACTGTTCTGTATCTCTACTGAACCCCTCTTCAAGTATCTGGGTTCCCCAGATTCCCAACTGATAGTGGGATTATTACAATCACCCGCCAATAAAAAGTGATCTTCTCTATTAGAGTCTAGGATGTTCACCAGGGAGTCGAGGCATTACTGCGTGGTTGACGCTAAATTGTGCTTTTCGCTGTGGGGAGGAATATAAATTAAGCCAATGTGTAAATTAGAAGTGAACCTGAGCGCACGCGCATCGATAGTCAGCCATATCACTTCAAGGCCGTCCGGTGTCCACTCGGGCCAGGGGCGCGCTTGGAGCCGCGATGCGCAGAGCGCCATTACTCCACCGCCCGTCGTCCGAGTCACCCGGTCGCGCCGGAACAGATCGTAGCGATCCAGATCGGCTAGCTCCGAGTCAAGTATACCACTATGAAGCCATGTTTTTGTTATCAAAACAACTTCATAGTCACAGGATGAAACATTATTCGCAAATGTTGAAGTTTTAGTTCTGAGTCAGTTAACGTATTGATAGAAAAGTTCAAGATTATTCTTATGTTTAGGCCGGAAGAAATAGTTGGGAATCTGGTGATTTAATTCTGATCAAGATAGAAATGCGATTGTGATAACGATAACTGCAAAAATAGCAACACGGACATATCATTAGAGTAATTGTAGACAGTTGTAGGATTACTGCAGGCCTTAGTGAGTAGACATGTATTTCGTATATATTTATTGCACATAAAATGACATAAGATATAATTAAACAGAAAGGACATCTACAAAGGCATGCTTATCTCTAAATAGAGATCTCTTCCAGCAAACCCAAGGTTGATATGAATAATTTAATATACTGGATAGACCTATGTGCTCTGATAAGATACATTCATACTTATATTACTGAACTATAGAACTAACTGCTAGATACACTACATACACAAGTACATAAATATTATATAAAAATATAAATACAAATAAATAAAGTAATATATACAAAGCTCAAATCTAGGATAGAGAAAGATAATGCTCCTTCAAACGATTCTTGAAGACGGGGAGAGACGGACTATCTCTGATAGTGCAGGGAAGTAAGTTCCAAAGAGCGATCGCCCGCAATCGAAAACAGTGCTTGTATGCGACGGTATTATGATGAGGTATGGAGAGCAGGGAAACCGTGTGAGTTTAACGTGGACGAGCCGAAGGGAGAAATTGAAAAAGCTCACGGAGAAAGCTAGGGTATCGAGGGTTGGTTAAGATGTTGAATAGAAGAGTGAGGATGTGTGTGTCCCGACGAAGTCGAATCGGCAGCCATTTTAACTCCTTGCGATACTGCGAGACGTGGTCGAACTTGCGCAGTCCGAAGATAAACCGAATCCCGAGATTTTGAAGTCACTCGAGTCTGTTCAGTTGTTCTTCGTTGGCGCTAACCCAACAAACATCGGCATAATCGATCAAGGGGAGAAGAAGAGATTGAGCAAGAGTAATTTTTGTTTGATGGGGCAGAAAGTTCTGAAGCCGTCTTAGTGAGTGAAAGGTGGCAAAGACGCGCCTACTGACCTCGCTGACGTGGTTAGTCCAGGAGAGTTGTTTATCAAACATGACACCCAGGTTTTTGGCCTTGTCACTGTAGGCGATTAAAGTACCGTCATAGGTAACGGGCGGTATGTACAATTGTTGCAATGCGTTTAAAGAATGTCTGGTACCCATAATAATCGCCTGGGACTTACTGGGGTTTACCAGCAATCTATGTGACGAAGCCCAGGTTCTGATGTTCTCAAGGTCAGCGTTCAGTGTGTCTATAGCCAGGTTCACATCACTGAAGAGAAAATGACGATAAATCTGAAGATCATCAGCATAGAGATGATATGGGGAGGAGATAAAATCGGAGATAGAGTTGATGAAGACAGAGAATAAGAGAGGGGAAAGAATACCACCCTGAGGAACGCCCGCTAAGAGATCGCACCACTCAGTAAAGGTCTCCTCAGACTTTATGCGCTGCTGCCGATCTCTAAGATAAGAGTGTAACCAGCTGGCCGAGCGAGACGAGATATTAAAGGACCTTAATATTTGAGTGAGAATGTCAAAATCAACACAGTTGAAGGCGCTATTGAAGTCAAGCAGTGCTAGCACAGAAAGCTGTTTGTTATCCATAGCGAACTGGATATCATCCGTGACCTTTAACAAAGCCGTTGCGGTGCTGTGACCTGACCTGAAGCCGGATTGGAAGCGGTTGATCAAATTATTTTTGGATAGATAGGAAGAGATCTGGGTATGGACAACGGATTCAAGAACATTGGAAAGGAGAGGTAGGATGGAGATGGGACGAAACTCTTTGAAGGAGGAAGGATTGGATGTTTTAGGCAAAGGGATGACATGTGCCTTTTTCCATACTTTGGGAAAGGAACAATCTGATAGAGAATAATTAATTAAATGAGTGATTGCAGGAAGCAGCTCGTCGAGCACGCTCCTGATCATTCGAGGACAAATATTGTCATCTCCAACAGCTTTAGAAGATATTGCCAGCACCGCCTTCCTAACAGCATCGACTCCGACCGGGCTGAACTCGAAAGGAGTAGTAGTAGCAGCAGGTCTTAAGCGGAGGCTACGCAGGGTGGCTTCCTTGACGATAGAGTTCATCACGACAGGGGGTGGGCAGAGAAGAATCTATTGTTACCGTTGAGATCGACATTACCGACTGGCAGATCCTGGGACTTACCGACGCCAAGAGTACGTAGAAACTTCCACACCTGAGCAGGAGTGTAGTTCTCGATGCACTCGTATATGTGGCGCTTAGCGTCACGACACATACGGTTGCATCGATTACGGAGAGATTTGAATGTGTGAAAGTTCTCGTTAGTTGGGTCTTTCTTGTAGCGGCATTTAGCTCGGTTCCTCTTGGACATCAGGCGTTTGATAACGTCGTTAAGCCAAGGTGCGGGCAGGTGTTTCACCCTAACTCTCTTGATAGGAGCGTGTTTGTCAAACAGCCCCAAGATAATTGTGTTGAAGTTGTTGACTTTGTCATCAACGGTCTCGCTAGAGATGACGGGGGACTAATCAATAGAGGAGGCATCAACTTTAAGAGACTCAAGATTCAATTTTTTAAAGCTGCGAATATCTAAGAATTTAGCTCTACTCTTGGGAGACATTATCTTGTATGATAGGAATATCAGATCATGGTAAGAGAAAGGGGCATTGATTTGACCGTGCGCAGCTACCTTGTCAGGATCGGATGTTATAATCAGATCAAGGAGGGAGGGTGTACAATGAGGTTGAAAGTGAGTAGCATCACACCAACATATTCAAGGAGTCAACAATCGATTGGAGTTTATCAGAGCGGTAGTTATTTTTGAGAAGACATGTGTTAAAATCACCAAGAATAAGAGTATCGCTATACAGTGGATTGAATTCATTCAGAAGGGTTTCGAACGACTCAAAGTAGTATATACGAAGAGAAGGGCTATAGAAAACACCTAGAAGAACCTTATTATGGTGAAGACAGATTTCCAAGAACAGATACTCCGCAGATTCAGAGTATTGACTCGGAGAGGCACTGACTACTTTGCACGGGATATCCGAGGGCAGGTAGACAGCAACCCCTCCATCAGCCTTCCCAACTCTGTCATTCCTATACAGCCTGTATCCTGGAAGAGAGTACATAGAAGAGGGCAGGCTAGGCTTAAGGAATGATTCCGACACAAGAATGCCGTCTATACGTTGCTGATTAAAAGTTTCTAAAAGATCAGAATAACTCGTGTGTTTACTCTGGGCATTAATGTGAACTAGGTTCAAATTTTTCCCCAGACCATTCCCAAAAACAGTTTTCAGTTTGGTTGAAAGAGATTCCGCTAAAGATGAGTTGTCATTGTCACTCTCTGCACTTTCAAAATTATCGTTGGAGGAGCACGAGAAGAAACTATCTTCAATGTGTAGTGAGCTATCCATATTATTATGTAATATAAATAAATAAAATAAAAATAAATAAACTACCTGAGTAGACCACAAAGTAATACTAAATATATATATATATATAAAGGGTGACCTAGACCCATAACCATCGGAGTGCTGAAAGATATCTAAGTACTTATGGTAGAATACGATACACATTATATACGCAAAGTCATATACGCATCTTTGTGATTTAAAAAAAATAATAAAAAATAAGAAAATAATAATGCGAACACATAACGACGTGCTATCAGGACCGCATCGCAAGAACGAAACGCAAAATATTCGATGGTAAGTTACAAAATTATGAAGCTGACTTTTGCGTTTCGGTTATGCATTGGCAGAAAAAAAAAAGGTTGACTGACATGACAGTGACAGCTGACAAGAAAATAAATCAAATTACGGTTACCTTGCTTTTCTTGTGAAAAAACAATAATAGAACAAAGAAGTGAACTTTGGACTTGGACAAAGAAACAATTCTACCTTACAATTATGTTCATCACTTCACTTCTTCACGCCCTGTGTGTGGGCAGCTCTCCTGGTTTGTGGCTTGGTGGATGTTGCCGCTGCCAAAGCAGCCGGTTTCCTCCCCTTACCGGCAGGCAAGGGGGTCTCCTTGCTGGGATACTTCTCAGTCAGCGGCCGTAAATCCGCCCAGCATTCCACCTTATGCCGCGACTTGTCGGGCAACATCACCAGAACCTTGCCATCCGAAGACCAAGTGTTGTTGAGACCAAAATGCTTCCTCGCCGTAACAAACACCTCATATCGGGTTTTGGTCAAGAACTCGGACACTGTGACGCCAGAACCCTTGAGCTGTTTCTTCACTCCCCATAATTCACAGCGTGCCGAATATGTAGCAAAGCGGACTAGAAGGGGCCGATGATTCTTTCCCTTGGCACCAAGGCGATGTACTACGCTCACTGCACTGAGGCACCCTGCAGTCAGCTTCAGACGGGAGGCAAGCGCATCCGAGAAGACAATGTCTGGCTTCTCGTTTTCCGCTTCCTCCACACCATGCACCAGCAACATCTTGCGCCTCGCCGCAGTCTCATGCCGGTCCAGCCCACGTGTGACAAGCTCCAGTTGGGACTTCAGCATTCTGAGAGTATTCCACATGAGATCCTTGAAATCCCTGAACTCACGCGCCAAATTGGTGATGTCCACGGGTCCAGTAGCAAGCGTGGCAGATTGCAGCTTCTGGTCATGCCTCCCCATCTGCTCAGTGAATGTGGCAGCCAGCTCTTCCATGTTATTGTGTATCTCTGCATGCAGGTCCATATTGAAGTGTTGGTGATTTTGGAAAAATGATGTGTACACACATACACATGTACACATGTACACTAGTGTGTAAAAGGATTTGTGTGTTGGGTGTTTTGTGGGAGTATTTGGTGGGTTTTGTGTGTGTGTGTTTCCCTGTGCAAACTAATTGTAAATAACAAATTACAGAGAACTATCAAGCTAAGAGAGTTAATATAGTTAGCTTCTTTTGTATTTTCTTGAGATCTGCTACCGACGAGATCATTATGAAGGGGGCTTTTTCCATTTTCCGGACTAATATTTGGCAGTTTTTTGTCCAAACAAACTTATGATCGCATTCTTTTGCTTTGGCCTTGCATTTTTTTAGAAGATCTTTATTACGTGGTGTTAAGTGTACATGAAAAACTTTTGGCTCCCCACTCAATGTCGCCGGTAGTGCGGAATTTACGGAATGCGGAATATAATGTGTCCTTTACACGGCATGTTATATCATCTGGTATTTTATTACAGAGGCAGATACAGTTCCCCATCAATGAATTGTTTACTTTACACAGTCTTAATTTTAGGTGCGCTATTTTATTTTTAATTCTAGTATTGATACTATCATCATCATACATCATTATCAGAATTGGTAGGAAATAGCATTTTGTTCTTCCGGACATACAAGATGTTTTCAAATATGTACTGTGAGGATACCGTGAGGACATAAATTTCTTTGAACAATTCTCTAAGGGAATCGTGACCATGCAATTTATAATTTATATATATGGAACGTATTGCCCTCTTCTGTAACACAAAGATGATATTTATGTTAGCAGCTTGACCCCTCAATAAAATTCCGTAGATCATAATGCTATGAAAATAACTGAAATATACAAGTCTGGCAGTAGCAACGTCAGTCAGTTGATAAATCTTTCTGACTGCGTATGCCGCCGAGCTGAGCCTTGCGGATAACGCATTGAAATAAGGTTCCTATTGTAACCTTGCGTCGATAGTGATCAACAAGAAGACTGTTTCATTTGCATATTCCTAATTTTCGTTATTCAAGACAATAGCTAAGTTGTTGTCCCTAACATAAGACAGTGAAAATTTTACACATTTAGTTTTCTTGGGATTCAACATTAAATTATTTGTTGTAAGCCGATCATGGATCGGGGAAGAAGCATCATTTGCTATATCAATATCTTGATTATGTCTACTAACTTTGAAAATTTAAGAATAATATCTGCAAATAACACTATCCTAGACAGGTTTTATACTATAAATGTCAGGTCATTTATATACACTAAAAATAGGAACTGTCCAAGAATTGAGCCCTGTGGTACGCCAATTTTGACTGTAGATCCCAGTGACTTCGTGCTGTTTATTTGAACTCTCTGAATTCTATTTTCTAGGTAGGAACTGATCAAATTTAGGGCTCCGCCTCTAACTCCATAATGTTCCAGCTTTATAAGCAGCGTCTCGTGAGCGAAGCAGTCAAAAGATTTAGATAAGTCACACAATACCCCAATAGCATCCAGCGACTCCTCCCAAGCTACATACACGTGATGTAGGAGAGCAACTGCAGCGTCGGTGGTCGAACGTCCTTTAGTAAATCCGAACTTTTGATTATGAATTAGATGGTTCAGATTAAAATGAGACAGGATTTGATTAAGTATAATATAATATTAGGTCCTTTCATATGAAATTAGCGTATTTATTTAATCAAAAGTGTATAGATAGCAATGGTACATACCATTGCTATCTATAAACTTTTGCCATCTCATAGGTATTTCTTCGATCCCTTTACTAAAAAAAACATTCGGACGGGAATCAATAAAATCTTTGAAGGCGGTTTGGACTGCCTCATCGGAGTTGAATTTTTTCCCTTTCAAGAAGTTATCCAAATTTCGAAAAAAATGGTAATCTGTTGGAGCAAGGTCCGGAGAGTACGGTGGATGTCTTAGACATTCCAATTGAAGCTCCTCTAATATGGTACCCATCTGTTGTTCAGTGTGTGGTCTAGGGTTATCATGAAGCAGCAGTGGCCTAGAGCGGATGACCAGCCTCGGTTGTTTAGCAGCTAGCTTTCCCATCATGCTTTGCAGTTACTGACAATAAACATCTGCCGTAATCGTCTGGGCAGATTTAAGAAAGCTGTAGTGAACGACACCAGCACTATTTCACCAAACGCTCACAAGTAACTTTTTTGGAGTCAATTTTCGCTTGGGGTTTGGCTGGTTCGGCAGGGTTCAGACATTGCGATGAGCGCTTCCGATTATCGTACAGGATCTAGTTTTCATCACAGGTAATGATTCGATTTAAAATCCTTTCATTATTGTGCCGGGTGAGTAATGCAAGCAGTTAAGCAGCAGTTAACGCGCGTTTGTTGATTGGCTTCACTCAGTTCGTGATGTACCCACTTTTCAAGCTTTTTCACCTTCTCAATTTGCTTCAAGTGGATTTAAACAGTTTTATCACTAACACCGCAGCCCTATGTATACAGGGTGTAAAATGCTCACTGTATAAGCCCCACCACTCCTACGACTGGTTATCGCTAATCTCGGGTTAACTTACGTTAATTGTATAAGCCCCACCACTCCAAAGGCTAGTTATCGTTAATCTCGGGTTAACTGAGTTCATTTTATAAGCCCCACCACTCCAACGGCTATTTATCGCTAATTTCGGGTTAACTGTGTTCATTTTACAATTCCCCACCACGGAAAGTTAACGCTTCTATTTTAAATACTTATTGAAAAACGGATATGATTTTCAAGGTATTTTAGAGTTCTAGTAATTAATTAAGGGTCCATTTTCAATTTCAAGAAGGCCGCTGCGCCATCTTACAATGTTTAAATATGGGTATGATTTTCGAGGTATTTTAGGGTTCTTGTGAGGAATTAAGCGTTCATTTTGCATTTCAAGATGCCCGCCGAGCCAATTCTCAATTCTGCAAAATGGGTATGATTTTCAAGGTAATTTAGGGTTCTAGTAAAGAATTAAAGGTCCATTTTGTATTTTTTAATTTTTCTCTCACATGCTATTTTCTTGTACTTCACAGGACCACCTTGCATATAAATAAATATAATCTGGAGAGCAATGTTTCAGTTAGTATTAGCAATATCATATATAAAAAGTATGCAGAGATTTTTATTGTAAATAATAATGCGCGTGTTTTATGAATCCTCCTCTGAGATGGTGAGATAAATAGGTGTAGGTTAATAATTCAAGCATATTTCTCTAAAAATTAGACTTTTGAATGTGTGTTCTATTTCAGCGTGACCCGGGATCACCACTGCCGCCACTGAACATAGAGCAGCAACCGCAGGATGCCGATGAGCCTATATTCATTGGTCGTCGGCTGGTAGACGTGCATTATTTCATGCATCAATTGGGGGAAATAAGTGATCACTCCCTAAATTCGGATGCAATCTATAATGTTTGCAGATTGCATCTAAATTTAAACGGGTTCTAGACTCGAAAGCTTTCTCTTAAATGCCGTATGTGTGCACAAATCTTTGAGTTACGACTGATTGAGCAAAAGAAGTGCTGTAATGGTACATAAGAGTCAGTACATTTGATACTTCATTTTGCGTGACAGAGGGCTAGCCCATCGCCGCGCTGTATTGGTACACACGTTGAATACAAGAATCGGTTCATTTAACGTTTGGGGTTTTGAGTAGCTCAGGGTAAGTTGGAAAAAAACAATGAGCCGAGCGCGTGGGTTGGTTCGAGGAAGAGTTCAGGTCAGGTTTTTTGTCGCATTCCTGCGAAATGTGTAGGGATCAGAGCCGATTTGGCTGCGCGCTGAATAAATTATGAATAACTAAATAATGGAAGGTTATTTGGAGCGATACGGAGAAAGCTATTATGTTGACTGCAAATATACAATTGCGTTTGTTTGGTACGATGTGGCGAGTTTGACATCACGGGTTTGAATATCATTCTAGTGATCTTTGTCTAAGACGCTAGCGGTCGGGAAGGCTTAATTAATCGCAACAAGCTTTTATGGTCAGCGATCAACAGATTTTGTGTATCGGCAATACCAAATGACTTGAGTGATAACCTGCGGTTGATCATAGTGAATATGCGTACATAAAGTTTGTAGAACGGCGGATCTGCATGGCATGTTTGATTGAAATTAGACCTTGTGTAGTTAGAGATAAGAAGCTTTCGCTTGGGCAGCGCGTGTTCGCAAAGGACGCCATTTTTTCCAGATATGTGGGGTCTATAAATACGAGAGCGTGGGAGGGGAAAACATTCAGTCTCTGCGTCAAGCTGCTGTGACACTCGTCTTTCAGCAATTCTAAACAGTTTCGGTCTGCCGTTTTACGCGTCTGAACTGGACGAATTGTGATTGCGTGTTACAGTGGATTTTCGTGAGTGTCTGAAGCGCCGAGATATACCTCGGTTCCTATCCTTTAAATCAACCTACCCCAAATTCCAAAACTATCCTTGGGTCGTTAGATAAGAACTTGTAGGTAACTGATCTGAGACTGAGTCTGGGCTTGGAGCGACCCTAAATTCCTTTTTCCTTCACCATAGGGTTCCTGGATTGGCTCTTAGGATATTCGCGGGCTAATCCTCTCCTCATTCCTTTCGAGTAGCGAGTTTAGAAATTCCCACAAACACAGTCATTAAACATACAAACACAGTCAAATCAAACTCAACCATTTTCGAGTGGTGTCGATAATGGACGTGGTATAACACTAGGATTTTAGACTAGGCTAGACAGGAGTTTAGTTGCGGCTAAACCTAGGTTGGCAGGGCATAGGGAGACTGTTCGATCGATGAGGTTCCGCGGATGGAAATAACAAATTCAGAACAAAGTTGTCAACACAGATAACCTATCCTGTTGATATTTTGACATTTGAGTGTTGTCGGGGACGCGCGAAGAGATCAAATTACAGTCTAAAGTTCATTGTTTAGGACCGGGTAGATTGTTTTGCTTTGCCTTGGATCGGTTTGGATTCAAGTTGCATCTTTAAATTAAATGTAAATTTCGCTGGAGGTCTAATGTGTAGGCTGAGTCGAATATTCATGATTGGGCTTGGTCGAGGAATTGCTGCGGTCAGCGAGATTCATAGATCGGTATTTACCGAAGTATGCACTTTGCTGTGGTATGGGTTAGATCTCCAAAAGCGCTAATGACAACGTTTCGATAACATCCAGCTCAAATTGCGCAGAGTTGAAGGTTTCAAAACGTTACGGACCTTTTGAGGTAACCGCTAGTTCAAACCCATTTCGGAAAATCAAATCGCAATTGTGTAAACCGGTCTATTCGGATCGTTATTGCCGCGAACTAATCATATAATTGGAACCACCACAAGCCGCTACTAGCGAGCACATAAAATATCATTGAGTACTCACGTCGTAAAACTACGACGGATATCTATACGATATCCCAAACAAATATTATAAATCGTGGTCGACCACTAAAAGAAGTTCCAAGCGCCCATATATACAAAAAAATAAATGGTACCATCACACAAAATACAACAACGATCGATCTGGCGCAATACACCGCTAACTGATGCGAAATACCGGCTTGCGGGCATATATGCTTTCTCTGTCTAACTTGAAACACTAACTTCCTGAACCAATCTTCCGTTCGACTATTGTACGCCTAACGAACTTCTCAACGAACTAGAAATTCAGACTTATCATTCTTAACTTACAATTTTTATAGCTGAATCGGGACATCTTTTTTTGGGGTAGATAGAATAGACGATCATAGCTACTGATAGCGGTGGCTCGACCTTAGCCTTTAATGCCGTTACAGTACAGCATGGAAATAATCATAAGATAAATGACCTGATGGTTGGTAACATCGACCTTAACGGTCTCAATCATTTTTTTGCCGTCCCCCCTGTCCAGATGGATCCATCTGTCAAGGATGCCACACTCCGTAACTTGCTTTCCAGAACTGTCTCCTGCCACTCTTCTTTCAATCTGCGTCATGTTGGAATCGCTGCAGTCAGGAAAGCAGTGCTAGCAATCTCATCAAAAGCCGTCGGCGATGACAAAATCTGCTCTCAAATGTTGACAAGTGTTCTTGGAGAATTGCTGCCGGTTATCACTCACATAATTAATGCTTCACTCTCTGACTGTCAGTTCCCTAGTCAGTGGAAACGTGCTCTCGTGATCCCTTTGCCTAAAACATCCAACCCAACTTCCTACAAAGAATATCGTCCTATTTCTATCCTGCCCATCCTTTCCAAAGTCCTTGAATCTATTGTAAACACTTAACTATCCACCTATCTTTCCTCCGTGAATCTCCTTAATTCTTTCCAATCGGGTTTTAGGCCGGGTCACAGCACTACCACCGCTCTACTCAAAGTGACAGATGACATCCAAATTGCAATGGATCAGAAGAGGATGTCTGTGCTGGCACTGCTTGACTTCAGCAGCGCTTTCAACTACGTGGATTTTGATATCCACCAGGATATCAAAATCCACGGTTGCGATCCTCCATTCACTGTCTCCTCCAAATATATAGGCATTTCTCTCCACGTGATGTGACTCCAGCTGTGGAGACTCTGAATGCTGACCTCGAGAATATCAGGAAAAGGGCCCTCTCATATGGGGTTCTGGTCAACCCGAGAAAGTCGCAGGCCTTGACCTTGGGAACCCGATACTCTCTTAACCTGTTACAACTTCCAATCGCTCCTCTAATATTTGATGGAAATTGTAATCAAATACAGCGATAAAGCTAAAAATCTCGGAGTTGTATTCGATAACATGCTGTCTTGGTCGCCCCATGTCTCCGAGGTCAGCAGACGAGTCTTTGCATCGTTTCACTCTCTTCGGAAATTACAATACTTCCTTCCACGGCATACTAAAGTAACTCTAGCCCAGTCCCTTCTACTTCCTTTATTTGATTATGCCGATGCTTGCTGGGTGAGTGCGAACGAAGAACAACTGAATAAACTCGAACGACTTCAGAACCTCGGGATTCGGTTCGTCTTTGGGCTGCGCAAGTATGACCACGTCTCGCAGTATCGCAAGGAACTGGGTTGGCTCCCGATTCGTCTTCGCCGTGATTTCCACATATTGACTTTACTTTTTAACATCTTGAGAAACCCCAGATATCCTTCCTACCTTCGTGAACGTTTTGAGTTCCTTTTCTCTAGAGGCAAGGAGCGGAGATCTCACACGGTGTCTCTTCTATGTATTCCGTAGCATAACATCGTCGCCTACGAGCACTCGTTCAGGCTGAGGGCCATTCGGCTGTGGAACGCACTTCCCTGCACTATAAGGGACAGTCCCACTCTTTTCTCCTTTAAGAATCGCTTGAAAGAGCACTTACTTTCTCTTTCATCATTGGTATTGTATATATAAGTATGTAATTGTATTTATCTATTTATTATTATTATTTGTTTATTCTTATTTTATCTACTATTTTTTGATTATATGTATTTTTATAGTAAGTATCATATTTTATTGGTATTTAGTAAGTATTTAATTGCACTAGACTACCCTTTCCATTTTATACGTATCCTATCCAGATAGGTTTGCTGGAAGAAATCTCTGTTAAGAGATAAGCTCGCCTTTGCCTTTTAATTTCATGTATAATTGTATTGTTGTAATGTTCTGTGCAATAAAGAATTGTGGAAATGTGGGAAACCGCAGAAGCAAATTCTATGGCTCAAGCATTCAAAGAAGAAATGGACTATGCAATATTTATTGGAGGGGTTAGTAAGATAGAATGCCTCCGGTTGCAGTTGCTACTGATGGGTGCTGGAACAAGCGCTCTTACGGAAAAAAATATGCTGCGTGGTCAGGAGCCGCAGTAATAATTGGTTTGAAATTTAAAAAGCATTGAATCTAGGTGTCCCGCCCGTGGCCCGCCGAACGCAACAGTTGATGTGGAAGGCTTTATATCTAATAATATAATATAATATAAATATATGGAAGCGAAGCGATATGCTCTCACCTTGATGGCTCGCGGAATACTGAACTCACTTTGCTTTGCTTTGTTTTGCTTTGAAGAAATCGCCCGCGAACGGCAGCGCTTTGAAGTTCGTGTCATTTTTGTGTTGCCTATTTTTTACCCACGACGCAACGGAGATGGTATATGCGTTTGGGGTGAGAGGATGTTTGCGCAAACCAATGTTGCCATTTTTCTCAAAAAGTCCGACTTTGATGCGGTTTTCAGTGATGGGTTCGGGTTTGACTGGTGCATGTTCTTAGATAGGTGTTCCTATATAGCCCGCGACGGATTTTCTTGTTTTTTTTATTAAGTTCATAGCATAAGTTCTTTGAGTCGGGGGTTTCAAAATAATTTTATCGTTTTTCAACTAAGTTTTAAACGTCGTGGGTTTTTAAAAAAAAAAATAAAAAAAAAATTCAAACTTTTTAGAGAGCAAGCATACGTATTATGTAAATTTTATTTTTATGTATAATACGTGCTATAGTTTCGTGCATGTTCTTAGATAGGTGTTCCTATCTAAGAACATGCACCAGTCAAACCCGAACCCATCACTGAAAACCGCATCAAAGTCGGACTTTTTGAGAAAAATGGCAACATTGGTTTGCGCAAACATCCTCTTGTGAGTTGTCACCGTAACAACGGTGACAACTCACAAGGGGCGCTGCAGTAAACATTTATTTGTGCAAAATCACAACTACGAGTCCAATTTTGATGCCGTTTTTCAGTGATGAGTACTGGTTTAATTGCTGCATATTCTTATTTAGGTGTTACAATGACAACTCACCAGGGGGCGCTACAGTAAACATTTTTTGTGCAAAACTAAACTATTCGTTTGATTCTGATGCGTTTTTTTTTTTGTAATGGTTTTGTGGTTGATTAGTGAGGGTTTATAAATAGGTGTTACGGTAGGAACTCACTAGGGGGCACTGCAGTGATATTGTTTATAATAGCTACTAAATATTAAAGAAACTCGATAGAACTTTCTTGTTAACATTACAGTGAGGCCTGCACTGCGTCGCGTCGTTGATTTTCTATACTTTTGACAGTGGCATGTCACTGTCAAATATTTCGAAAAAGTCGAGGAAAATTGGGGCCTGCCCCTCAGTGAACCAAGTATTTATGGAAAGGGAGCAAAAGACGATGGCTACTTTATGGCCTTTCTTCTGTGTCCTCGGTGTGAGACCGGCGGCGTATAGTTTGTCTCAATCGCTCTAATTCTTCCAACGCTATGCTGTTATGTGGGCTGTTAAAAAGTTTTCTTTGATCTCTAGATCGGTAATTACTATGCCGTCTTAAGATCGTACTCTACTAAGCGCCACATAAGCTTGTCCTTTGGCGATTGTTTTTGGTCAAAAATATAAAAACCGAAAAGTAAGAAAATATGGAGAGATATCCCAACAACTTAGCCTACTACTTATTTTAATTAACCTAATAAATTCAAGACGATGTACGAAAAATATTAAACTAAAAATCAGAACCAATAATCAATTCTCGTGAATTAAGCTAATGATGTAATGTGGAGGCATATTCCAATAAACCTTACCTACTTACTTATTCAAATGAAAATAAACATTCAAGAAATAATGCTACAACAAACACAACCAAAAGTATTACAAATACAACCAAGTTTAACAATAATTTGGTAAAACCGAAACTATAGCACGTATTATACATAAAAATAAAATTTACATAATACGTATGCTTGCTCTCTAAAAAGTTTGAATTTTTTTTTTATTTTTTTTTTGAAAACCCACGACGTTTAAAACGTAGTTGAAAAACGATAAAATAATTTTGAAACTCGACTCAAAGAATTTATGCTATGAACTTAATAAAAAAACCAAGAAAATCTGTCGGGGGCTGCTATTACGTTTTTTTTCTAATTTTATGATTAATAATTTAGAATCTGTGTAATTTCAAAATTCAATTTTCTTGCTGCTATTATGCTAAGCTATGCTAGTTTGGCATGTTTATAGTAACTTGATTATTTGTTTATATTTAAAATTGAGATAGCAGCCCGCGACGGATTTTCTTGTTTTTTTTATTAAGTTCATAGCATAAGTTCTTTGAGTCGGGGGTTTCAAAATAATTTTATCGTTTTTCAACTAAGTTTTAAACGTCGTGGGTTTTTTCAAAAAAAAATTTTTTTTAATTAAAATAACCATAGAATTCTAAGTTATGAAACTTTGAAATATTGTTTATGTATCTCATATCTTTGTTGATACATTAGAAAAACTATGTAGAGTGGCCTGTGATTTGAATAAAAAAGAGAACAGTCAGTGCGGTCTTTGCGTTTTCAGTCTTTTTCAGATTTTTTTTTCTATAAGATAGTAGGTAGTTACAGTAGATATAAAGGTTTCATCAGATACAACAACTTTTCGCTAACCTGTGACATTTTAGTTGAGAGGTTACAAACACTTTTAAGAGATGAAAAATGGAGCACTCCAAAGGCTGTTTACATGTGAGGGCCCCTAACCTAAGAAATCAACACAGACTATTTGCTCCCCGGTTAAGACTCGCGAAGATTAGCAATTCTTTCAAGGGTCAGAACATTATCTACTGCAACAAGATACCTCTGGAATTTTTGATAATTGCCATTTGAGCAATTTAAAAGCGACTTTATCGTAAAAGGGATATTACAATGTTCAAGATTACCTAAACGATGGGATTGTATGCGGTTAATCTAACTCAACATAGAACTTGCTGTTTATAATTTTGTAATTGTTTATTCGTGCTTATTAATTATAATATATATTTTTAACCGATTTTTAAAAGATATCAAACAATCTATCTGTGGGAGTTTCTTCGCCCTTCCTCTCCTATAGTGGTCCAATGTATAGAAGAGGCAAATAATGACGTTTGCTAAGTATACGTAAATATCTACAGTAATAAAGAAATTTGAACTTTGAACTTTGCAAGACACTTGCAAGACACACTGCATCACGGCCTACTTTTTCTATATGTTTTTTTTTTTAAATAGGTCTTGTGTTTCAAACATTTTCGTGGTTCTTGTGCTGTGCTGGAATATCAGAGCTCCATACCTCTTTGTCATTAATGTTGAAATCTAACCAATAATATTATGTATAATATAATGTTATGTTTAACAATGCCTATTTATTAATTAATTCTCTTACAAATTTAATATCACTTTAGGTATTTTGTTACAGAATTGTATACTTATTATACCCACAAATGAAGTTCTAACTTTAATTGGTCTATAATAAGGTTGGTCAATTTTATTTCCACTTCTTATATTATTTGCTTGTGTCTGTCAACATTTTAAATTAAGCTATTTATGTTCTTCCTAACGTACATGATATTTTCATTAATATATTGACACGGTACAGTCACACTGCTAATTTCTATGAACAGTTCCACAGAGGGAGGGATGCTAATATCTTCGAACGAAGCTCTTTGTGTATTGAGATCGAACTTCACTTGAGGTAAGTTCGTTTAATCACCTATTACACATCAAGCTTCGTTCTCGATATCTCGAAACTCTCTCAACATCTACATAGGTATACAATGTAGATGTTGAGAAAGTTTATTGAACATTTACAAAGGAAACAGATTACATTAAATTTACATGCTCTCCATTTACATACTTACTACATACAGAGATAGACGATACAATTTACAGCTAGATAGTCAGGTAGATACAATTGCTCAGTCACACCACACACCTTCCTAGTCACTAGTCACTTGACATTATCACTTAGTTTTAGCAGTCTTTAGCCTATCCATAATGCTATGGATCTACTAATACTACTACTACTAATATTATTATTCACTTAATTTCACATTTGTTCATCTGAACCAGTCGTTAACGAGTTCGAGCTATCTTTCAATGTATATCAGCTGTCACGAAGTGTGGGGGTTTAAATAATAGATAAATTATTTAACTGACAAATTCATTTACTAAGAAAATAACAAAATAATTACTTACTTATATATATATTAAGAATTTATCAATAAAATTTAATGAAGGAAATTTAATGAAGGTTTACGAATATTAATTCTTCTACAAAATTAAACTCCTTGTTCATTTAAACATCTGTGTGTTTTAGATGTTGTCGTTTAGATATTCATATGTTTATATGTTTATATATATATATATATATATATATATATATATATATATATATATATATATCAGTAATAAATGTATGAATATGTATTTAATATGTTTCGGGCGAATTCGTAATTGTTTATCATGTTGTGTGTAATATTATTATTATGTTAAGCAAAAACAGCGGAGGTAGTTCTCCAGCCATTCGATTTCCTGATGACATCCTAACTCCTAATTGGAATGCCTTGGACGTGGCTGTGTGTCTGGTACTATGTAGAGTGAACACTTCCGTGTTTATTAGCATATCCTACTTTAGCCGCTACTTTTTAGCATATCCTTTAACCACCTGCCTAACACTTGCGACGTTACTTCTCGATATTGTTTTTAAATGAAATAAACAATTATTACTGACTTTTCCGTCATAGTCTTGTTTGATCTACATATACAAAGTATTCTGGTTACACAAATTTGTGACTTCTGGTCGAAATAAGTTTAAGAGAGAGTTTAAGAGAGTTTATGGCGTGCCCGGTGCCCTAGAAGCGACCTGCCGGAAAGGCTATGTAGTCAGCGCTCCTGGGATGAGGTCCTGTGCGAAGTCATTCGTGATGATCTCCTCGCTCATAGTTCGGGGCCGGAATTGGCGCGCCTGCGTGCCGTTTGTCAGTCCGACTCGGGGTTGTGGCTGCACGCTATGCCTTCTCCCCAGCTGGGAACTTTCCTGGACGACGACACTTTGCGCGTGGCAGTCGCTTTGCGTTTGGGCTGCACTATCTGCCAGCCGCATCGATGCGTTTGTGGGGCGTGGGTCAATGAGTTGGGTCGCCATGGCCTACATTGTACCAGGAGCGCTGGCAGGTTTTCGCGGCACCACGCAATAAACGACATCGTTCGTAGGGCTTTGGTATTGGCCAACGTTCCTAGTGTGTTGGAGCCGCCAGGTTTGTGCCGGTCGGATGGGAAGCGTCCGGACGGCTTGACCCTGGTACCTTGGGAGAGAGGACGTTCCCTGCTATGGGATGCGACCTGCGTCTGCACCTTTGCAGCCTCCCATGTCGGGTCAACGGCGGCCCGCGCTGGTGCAGCCGCCGAGTCTGCCGCAAGACAGAAGTGCCTTAAGTATGCCGCACTCACGGGAAGCTACATCTTTGTGCCTCTTGCGCTCGAGACGACTGGGGTTTGGGGGACACAAGGGAAAATATTTATTAAGGATCTGGGGCGCCGTCTAAGGGATAGAGGATTTGACAACCGCTCTGGGGCATTTCTGATGCAAAGGATCTCCCTGGCGGTGCAGCGGGGAAATGCTGCAAGCGTCATGGGAACCTTAGCCTCGGCAATGTCCCGGGGTGGTTTATTCGCGTAGTTGTTTCTTTTAGTGTTTCTATTTTATTTTTAATTCATATATTTTGGTTACTTTCATTGTTAATAAAAAATAAAGTTGTTCCTGTAACTTATAATGGTACTACAATATAGTACACTGATAAGAGAGTACTGATTGGAGAGATATAAGACGAGAGGTTTGAATAAGTTCGAGTATCTTAATAATCATTCCTGATTCTGAGATAGCTGTTATATTTTTTTTTGTGAGGATTTCAAATGTATTTTTTCATAATTAAGAAATTCTTATAAAAATATCTAAGAAATAAGACAAAAAAAACAACTCTGCCTCAAAAACCGAACGAAAAAAAAACATGAAACAATAGGTTTTTACTTACATACTGCAAAAAAAAACATGAGAAATGAATGATTTAAATAAATTCGTAGTACGCAACCCTTAAGTGTGCGAGTCATTCCCGGAGTTTACAAAATTCTTCACACGTGCGTCCTCTTATATCTCCCGAAACTTATCTCGATATGGCGTCGTACCTAGTCATATCTTGTGCGCCTCAGATCCGCACTGGGGCTCTAAAGCCGTCGAGGCCCGCGCGTACTGCCAAAGTGGAATCGATTAATGTAGTTGCAGCCCCTTCATCCACTAATGCACACGCTTCAAATTCTCCCCTTTTCCCTCTGACTATAAAATTACCCACCACCCATGATGCCTTGATTAAAACTCCTTGGTCGTCGTGGCAGAATTTGAAATTGGTGATGTAGTTTCCAGGTCTGTGTTGTCGTTGACGGTTACGGCAGGGGTCCGGGCTGCTCTGCGTAGCAACCTTTAACAAAAAGTTATTCACTATATATTATTAACTTTTCCACGGCGCAGGGGTCATAATTGGCCTCACTCGGATATTCTTGATTACCCAAAGTTGCTGCAGATATTTTTGGCTGAGGCAATCCATATTGTGCAAAGTTTTTTCCTGCTTGAGCTAACCATCTTCGATCAATAGCAAGCATCTGTTGTGCACCTCGTCTTTGAGTAGCTGCGCACTATCTTGCAAGTTTATCTCAAGTTATCTTTTGATGTCTCTAGAGACTGTCTTTGTGTTTTTCACAAAGGCTTAAAAGATCTCTGAGTTGACAGAAAACTATTATTATTGTAAATAGCTAGCAGCTTCAAAGGTGAATTGCACAATGCAGCTTCATCTAAAGTACCGTCCCAATGCTTGTCGCCTTGCAGCAATCCAATGATCGTGCACGTGGATTGAATTGTTGGATAAAGGATACCATTCACAGTCTTCAAGGCTTCAAAGCTTGTTCGCCCTCTACGTTTGACGACCCGAATGGCCGAGTTGGCAGTGACGCTGCCTACGAAGCCAAGGGTCCCGGGTTCGAGTCCTGGTGGGGGCAAATATTTGTTTGAGGAGAACGGATGTTTGTACGCTAGTCATGGTTATTTATCTATCTAAGTATAATATTTATCTATATAAGTATGTGTATCGTTGTCTAGTACCCAAGACACAGGGAATCCTAGTTTGGGGCTAGATCAATGTGTGTAAATGGTGTCCAAGGTATTATTATTATTATTTAACCTCAACTCATATCACAAGATTGCTGAATGGTGACTTTAGATTCAAAGGATGCATATTTTTTGGTAAAAATAGTGTATTACCGTTAGGTTTAAACACTGCGCCGTTCGTTTTTACCAAAATACTCCAACCACTTCATTGGGTGGTTCCAAATAATATTTATCGTTTTCATTTTTTTTTTACATTTTTATACATTTAATAGGTCACTTTTGCGAAGAGTGTTTAAATAACATAAATAATAAAAATGTCTATAACAATCTCTAGCGTCTATCATTAATTCAGAAAAGTGATCAAAGGAACCAAGCAGAACCTGCAAATTCATAAGGAATATTAAAGACTCGACGAAGTAAGAAGTGAGGTTTCCTGAAAACAAAAAACAAAAAAATTAAACAAGAACTATAAAGACTAAAATAGATGTAGAATCAGAAAATTCACTCGTTTGTTAGGTTTGCTTACTTCAATATATCAGGCAGAAGAGTACGGCTGGCTATATGCAAAGGATTTAGAGTGATGTAAATATCTTAACCTAAAAGATGACAAAAATTACGATTAGTTTATGATGAGACCTAAAATTAAGGTCCTACATTTAACTGGTGGTTAGCTAATATCAATAACACAGTATGGAAAATAAAAGGTGTTGAATATGCCATGGATATTTATACTGATGTTACAACAACGAGATGGGGAGCCGGGATGGGGGAAATACGACCAGTGGCTCTTGGGATGAGGCCGAACGATCTCTACATATTAATTACCTTGAGACCTAAGCGGCTTCCCTAGGTCTTAAAGTGTTTGCACAAATCACATATTTTAACAGAATGGGCGGGGGGCAGTCCCCGCATTTGACTAATACTACAAACGGCTATGGCAGTGGTGCGAAACTCACCATAACTGACCAGTTTGATTACATCAAATGTGATAAAAACTTTTATGGCATAGAGATCCAGACGCGAATGCAATGAATGCGTTAACGCTGTCGTGGACTCTCTTATTTTTTGCGACTATTTTTGCGACTATCTTATGCATTCCCTACAATATCAGTGGCTCAAGCAGGAATAAATACCAGAGTGAAAAAGTGTTCGAGTTCAGATAAAATTAACCTTATGTCATTGTACTTAAGAGTCACTGACAGTTCGAATCGCATACTTTTTCGACGCGTAATTATTCCTGCTTCCTACACTGTTCTCTTAAGTTTACAAAGTCCACGGAAATTTTGAGTTATCGCGATTTTGAAACACATGCCATGGTAAAAAAAAAAAAAACGGGAAAATGGCAGCTTAAGATGCTGTGGGTCGTTACAAACACTGCGCAAGATAAATAATGAATGACAGAACAACAGGCATTGTTGATGTACTTAAATAGCCCTCACAGCTTGGTACCCACTTTTTATAAGCCTTCTTTTTACATTTTAGAATTATGAAGAAAAAAATATTTAAAATCTTACGACAAGCCCTTTACAACACTTTAAAACATATCACATAATACATTTTAAAAACTTTTATTTTTATTAAAGATTTGCCCTCCAAAAGAGCCCCTCAAATTCAAAATAACTTTGTAACACGTTCGTGTTTGGGTCACATAAACATATACGTGTACCAAATTTTCACTTAATCGCTTCATAATTCGGTCTTTTAATATTACTTTTACACACCCAGGACATACACGAGTGATCTTATAATGGTACCGTTTTTCCTTTTTAATGCACAGAACCCTAAAATGATTCCCTAAATGTATTGGTTAGCGTGAATTTCGCAAACGTCTGGACCGAACTGAAACTCTTTTTAAAACGATTGGTTTGAAGTATGTAAGTAAGTAAGGTTCTTAAAAAGGGTTTTTAAAAAAAACGTAAAGGTTAAATGGAAAATATAAAAACCGGTCAAGTGCGAGTCTAAATCGCGCACGAAGGGTTCCGTACCACCGTTCAATGGAAGCGATGGTGTGGAGTGAATAGTTTGGATTTTACACAGCAAAATATTGTTTACAAAGTTATTGGTGCGGTTACTTTCACACTCCATGTACGTAACCAGGTACATCCATAAGTTTGGATGTGGTATTGTTGTATGGGAGCCCCCTTAAATATTTATTTTATCCTGTTTTTTAGTATTTGCTGTTATAGCGGCAACAGAAATACATAATCTGTGAAAATTTCAACTCTCTAGCTAGCTAGGTTCTTGAGATACAGCCTGGTGACAGACGGACGAACGGACGGACGGACGGACGGATGGACGGACGGACGGACAGCGAAGTCTTAGTAATAGGGTTCCGTTCTTACCCTTTGGGTACGGAACCCTAAAAAGGGGTTTAATATGCGAATTTAATACTGCGGCAAACGTAGGGGAACCAATCCACATGCATCCAATTCTAAACTTGAATTTTGGTTTTCTTCTAGAATTATGCTGACAGACAATAAGTTGACGTAACCAGTTACGTCACCTTATTGCCGCTATTGACCTATGACATATTCCAAGATGGTTTTTAACCACCCCACACGACCCGATACAGCTAGAGGAACTTCGTGTCTTCTGTGACGCCAGCACAAGAGCATAGGTCTGTATATGAGATCCTGGTCACCAAACGGTGAACACCACATCCTGATGGTTATGGCACGCGGTGGACTAGCGCAGCTCAAAACACTATGGGTACCGCGTTTAGATTTACAAACTGCCTTGATGGGCGCTCGCATGGCCAAGGTAATTACTTAACATACGTAAAATCAGAATTTTGTGGTTCGACTACAAAACAGTGTAAAGCTGAATATCGTCGTATGTAGCAAGATTCAAACCCTTCGTCGCTCATTGAATAAGTTATAATTCAAAACTAACAGACCCGGTATAATGGAAAAGGGCTCTCTCTCCAACTCACTTAAGCAAACCAAAGTAGCCAGAAGAAATACATTGTTATACCGCTCTGTACAAGATGATGACCCGCAGGTCAAGGCTATCCTTTTTGTAGTGTCAGTGCTTGTAGTGTACTTTTCAAAGTGCAGATATTTTCCCTGATGATGACAGGTTCTCAAGCTATTGGATACTCATTACATCTACCACTTGAATGCTGACATTCATGCATAATCTTAAAAATAGGAATGGCCGAAGACGAGGAGAAATTGCAGCAAACGAGATAAAACACGCTAAAATACTCCAAACAGAGCAAAGCCAGGAAAGATTCTTGTCAAAGGACTGAAAATCAAACGGACAAAAACACACGTACCTAAAGATATCTACATTTACCATCAGGTTGATACCTACTTTAGATGATAAATGCATTTTACGACTGAGTGAGCATAAATACTGCAAATGCCGATCATGACTTAAAACATCTAATTTTCTTATATCCGAAAGACAATAATTTGAAATGAATAATGCTACAGTATCATAAAGACGAAACACTGGAAGAAAAATGTTCTCAATATTTTTTGATGAAGATTCTGGATCCTTAAAGGACGTGCGGCCATTAAAGCAGAATAGGGAGACTGTCAAATGAGTAAAATCGGTGAGCCACACCGAACCTTCCGATTATGGGGCAGATACCAATACCACATCTGGGATCGAAATTTTGATTTCTTTGCTTTCTCTGAATTGGATTATTTTGGTCCAATGACCGACAAACTTCGACGGAAACAAGAAAAACGATATTGTGCTTTATTCACCTGCCAGCCTAGTTACAGCCGTCCACCTCGATCTGATCAATGATTTTTCGACAAACGACGTTTTATCGGGAGACGAGGTTCAGCGCCTCAATAATTATGGGGCGATAGTGCCACCACGTTTAGAAGCACCGACAACGAGATAAACAGAGCCATCTAGGAACTGAACCAAGATGCTCTCTTCTGCAGCACAAAATGCATGGAGTGGAAGTTCATCCTACCCAACTCTCCACACTATGAAGGGTGTTGGGAGTGAATGTTCCATTCGCCGTCAAGACTGCACTAAAGATGACTCCGACAGACCGTACACCGACAAAACAGATACCAACATAGTGTATTGTCTGTATCATCATGTATTAACAAACGTACTGTCTGACTGATAATTAACAGCAGACCCCTGACCTACATACCGCTAAAACATAATGACGACACACCTGCCCTGGAACAACTTTGTATTCCGCGACTCTGACTTTACTAACTACCCTATGGGACGATACGATGGCGGCAATTTATGATGAAAGACATGGCGTGAACCCCAAAGAATAGCAGAACTCTTAACGACTAATTAACTTAATTGACTAAACGAACGAAGTAGGTTGTACCTACCGTATCAATGAAAGTCGGCGATGTCGTTATCATAGCGGATGACCAGACACCGCGCAAAGTTTGGCTTAAGGGTGTTGGTTATGTTGGAACTATTTGTATATTGTAGTGTTTCTAGGTTGGTATGACAGCCGCCCCAATAAAATCAGTGTATGCTCGACTTTGGTGTTTCATTGATACCGTCAACCTTTCACTTAACATGGCACAACCTGTTGTACCATGTACAACTATGCAGAATATTTAGAAATACGTCCTAGAAGATAATTTTTTACTTTTCGTAAATGGGGCAAGAAAACTGGACTTTGTGTGAAAACGAAAATTCACTTCGTTTACGAGTGTCGTGTCGTATGAAAAATAAGATGGACTTCCTTTTGCCTCTTTTGCCGAATTTCAACTTCAATAAAAATCTTTAGAGTATAACATCGGGAAATCCTTGTAATCAATGGGAAAAGTGGAAGAAGTCTTTTAGAATTTATCATGAGGCATCGAAAAAAAAAACCGATGAAGTGCAGGTAAATATTCTACTACTGTATTTGATTGGCAAATAATGCTGACAAGACTTCTATGAACTCCTCTCCAAACTGTTCGGTTTGGAGAAGAGTAGTGCAAGGACTTGTAAACCTTGCTACAGAATTATGATTTGAGAAATTAATATGTGGCATGGGAGCGGCGTTTCTGAGAAAAAGGCTACTGCGTGAGCCTGAATTGACTCTTAAAAAGGCGCTGAATATTTCTGACGTTGTGCAAATGTCTAAAGTAAAAGCTGGACTTATAAAACAGGAAGTAACTGAGCACCATGCCTTTACCGTACAACAAGATGGTGGCAGCTTTATGATGGAGTCTAAAGATTACAGTCAGGTGTGCTGGGTCTCACAGCAAGGAGCTGGCAGCTGGTTCCATGGTGGTCCCACGTCGCTGACCTTGGGCAACCGCCTCCGCCGCCACCGCGACCGCAGCCGCCGACCGCTCACTGGGTAGAGACACTCGGTCGATCGACAGAAACGCAATCGGCCAGGGATTAACCAAAGCAATTTTAATCATTCGCAGGGTGATAAGTGTCCGGCTTGAATCACATGAAAAAGGAATGTGTGCTGCGTATGGTAGGCAGTGTTTTCGGTGTTACAACTTCAATCATTATTCCCGGATGAGCGTTGTGTATGAGGTGAGAGCTGAGGAAATGGATCAGGTAAAGTATAAATGTAACTATGACTGTAAAAGAACTGACAGTGACTGGTCAGCTATATTGTGTAAAATGATACTGATATTTGTTTCAATTTAGATACTGGGGCAGATGTAATTGTTTTATAAGTGCTATGTGTATGGTAGGGGTGATTTTATTATTGATACGGATCACAAGCCACTTGTGAGCATCATTACTAAAACTTTAGCCTCAGCGCCAGCTCGATTGCAAAGAATTTTATAGCATATACAGTCAGAGAGCTTTAGGTTAGTATACAAACTAGTTAAATTTCTATATGTACGTATGAATGTATGTATGGCTGATGCGTTGTCTCGTGCGGTGGAATCTGATGGCCAGTTTGAAGATTCAGCACCTCTTCCTCGTGACTACGTAGAGGTACAGGTGCAGGTGTGTATATTGTCAGTGAGTAATCCACTTACTGATAGCTATTACATTACAATACAAAAGGAGATACAAAATGATGTGGAGTTACAAGAGTTGGTAAAATGCATTCAAAATGGATAGCTTTTAGATAGTCAAAACATTAGTTCTGTAGTTATGCCGTACTGGAATTATAGAACTGAGCTAGAAATTGATTATGGACTATTAAGGAAGGGTAAAAGAATTGTGATACCAAAGACAATCAGAAGCGAGATGTAAAAGCAGTTACAAATGGGTCACAGGTGTTTAGAGAAGTTTAAGCTTAGAATAAGAGAAACTATTTTCTGGCAGGATATCAATTCACAAATTAGTGATCTCATTCGCAACTGGCAAAAAATCAGAAAAAAAAGAGACCCTAATATCACAGCACTTCCTGTGATATTAGGGTCTCTTTTTTGTTCAAATAGGCCATGATCAAAAATAGGCACTGATATTGTTAATTTTCAGATAGATATTTATTTGTTGGTTATTGATTATAACAGCAAATCTATCGAGGTAGTTCGATAGCATGATTTTACTTCTGAAAGTGTCATTAATGAGCTGAAAATATTTTTTAGTAGACAAGGAATTCCGGATCAATTGATAGATCTCAATATAAATTTCGGCAGTTTGCACATATTGGAAGTTTGAACATATTTATTCATCGTCGCGTTATCCTCGCTCAAATGGACAAGTAGGGAGGGCAATTCAAATTGTAAAGAATATAGTGAAGAAGACATGTTTTGATAAGACTGACTTTAGATTAGCTTTATTAGAATTACTAAATGTTCTCATCATTGATACACTGGCATGTCCTTCCAAAGTGTTAAATAGGAGAAAGTTAAGGAGTGTTATTTCATGTTCAACCAAATTGTTATGCCAAAATGTACATTGCAAAATCAGAAATAGAGATGAGACAAAATAAGCAAAAGATGAACTATGATTTAGGAGCATATGATATGAGAATACAAAATATAGGTAAATATGTGAAAGTGAGGATTGATAGACATTGGATACATGGAAGTGTGAGAAGATTAGTTGGAATAAGATCATACCTAGTCCAAATTGAGGGTGGTGGCACTCTAGTAAGAAATCGGAGACACGTATATACACGTATACACGATAACATCATATAGTGATAACACCATTCTTGCTTCTAATTCTGTTAGAAATAGTATTCCGAATAATCAAAACACTCAATATGTGACACGTTCTGGCAGGCTGATGAAGGCTCCTGAGCGATATGAATTCAGCTAATCATCTAATTCCAGTTGCTTCGCAGTGAAAACAGTGAGAAAATTAAAAGTAAGTATGCATGATTATTCTTTTTTTTTATTTTGACTGATTAGAAAAAGACATGTTATTAGTTTAAATACAAAATATAAGTCAATATTAGTTCAAACAATAAGTATGTTAATGCCTATAAAAAAAAGTATTCTTTAAAATATATATATATATAGGCTCAAAGAGCAAAGTGAGTTAGCAGAACTCAGAGCCGCGACGTCTGAGTTAGTACAGCTACAACGCCAGAATGCGGAATTGGTGGGCGTTCTAATTGAGAATGAGGAGAATGAGGCCAGCAAGGAGGACGAGCCCACATCACTAACTTTGGTCTCGACCCCCCTCAACGAGAGTGTTGCAGCGTCCACCGCTGCCCCAACCAAAAAACAGCGTCGCCGTCGTCGACGAGGAGACACCTCGCAGCTCAACAGCGCGAGCACCGCGCCGCTCGCTGTCCCTGCTGAGGCGTGTGTCATGCCGCAAGCTGCCCCGAGGGCCGCGCCGTTCGCCGTTGCGCACGTTGCGACGCTCGCTGCCACGAATGCCGCGCCAACCGCCGCCACGTGCATCAAACCGCACTCCAACACGTGTGTCCCACTCGTGTACCGCCAGCTCACCTCCACTCGTGTACCGCCAGCTACCAAAATATGTGCTCAGAGAAAAACTCTGTTGTTCTCCGACAAAGTAGGTGCAGGATTTGGGACTCTATTACATAACCGGCTTAACCAAAAAGTAACGAACATTTGCTGTCCAAATAGTACATTTGTAGATCTAGTGAAGATGATTAGTCGCGGTATCTATGATGAGTACAGCACTATTGTAATTATGGTAGGAAATCATTCAAACATTAGTCGGAATGATTTGAATAAAAGTTTTGAAACACTTCTAGACTTACATAGTAGGATGAAATGCAAATTTATACTATGCAATTTTCCATATGCCTGTAATTTGACAGAACTACAGAACAAATCTGTGCATAGAATGAATATTCATTTATTTAATTTAACATGTCATCACAGCGATGCTATTTTATATTTCGACATGAATAATTTTATTCATAACTTTACTCTGACACGGGATACATTGTACCTGTCTAATAAATATAGAAAATTAGTAGCTACATTGTTAGCTTATAATATATGCGACGCAGCTATAGTTGGTTTAACTAAGTTCAACTTGACATCAGCTTATTTTAAGAGTAATATGACATGCACCCCTATTGGGAATTCACCTGTTAATTATACTTTGCACGCAACATTGGAATCTGTTCCAAGTAATTTAAATTAGTTCATAAGACAATAGAGGAAATCTCTAGCATACAAGAGCCACTAAATATGTCAAAATGTAAGCCCCAGTTAAATATTGCCCATCAAAACATCCAGAGGCTACCTGGCAAAGAACTTGTATTAGAAATATTTCTAAAAAATTCTGACATTGATATTATTTGTGTTACTGAACACTGGTTGAAGGAAAATATGATGTTCTTCTTTAATATATGTGGTTCTTTAATCTTAGTAAAAAATAATATTAAGGTGAAACAACGGAAAGATATTCTTGCACTTACTGTTGAAAGACAAATAGAGGTATCCTGTGTTGAGTTAGATAGCCATATTATTGTTTGTGTCTACAGGCCACCGAGGGATGAAAAAGGCCATGGAAATTTCGAAATATTTGAGAAAATTATGGAGGAAGCCCTCATTAAACTTTGTAATAACAGAAAAAAGTTAATTATTCGTGGCGATCTTAATGTAGATCTGCTTGTAGATTCAACACTCAAGCGACGATTAATAACTCTGTTCAAATCATTTAATTTATGTCATGTATTTCTAGAGCCGACTAGAATTACACTTACCAGCCAAACTTGCTTAGATAACGATTTTTGTGACTGTGCATTTACAAGTAAAAGTGTAATTAACTGTTTACCCTCCGATCACAGTGGTCAAACAGTTTCATTCCCAATTACTATTAAGGATAAGACTGGTCCATCATTTTATAGGCCTATTACATCCCATAGACTAGAGACATATAGGAAAAACTTAGATATAAACTTGCCAGTACCGGATTTTAATGAACAGAACCCAAACAAAATCTACTCAGACTTCTTCAACATTATTCAGACAGAATTCAATAGTTTTCAAATTAAAGAAAGTCAGTGATTACAACGGTAAATCTAAATTTAATGACTGGGCAACGTTTGGAATTCGTAAAAGTAGAGTTATCTTGTATGACCTTTATGATCAAAAAACCTATAACTTTGATCGAAAATTTCATGACTATGTTAAAAAATATTCCAAAACTTTCAAGTTGGTTTGTAGAACTGCAAAAACTTTACACATTAATAGAAAAATTCAAAATTCAAATAATAGAATGAAAACAGTTTGGCAAATAATAAACCGCGAAACTGGCAAAGTTATACCAAGGGACAGTGATTTCTGCCTAAAGATAGGTGATGATGTTGTTAAATCCAACGCAGATGTTGCTCGAGCTTTTGAAACATTCTTCACCAATGTACCCGTACTCACAACGGACCGTCTAAATTCATCTCCATTTGAAGCAGAGGCTTTATTAAAAAATAACACTAGCGTCAGTAATGTATATTTAAAATTTCATCATGTATATCCCCAGGACATTGTCAAAACGTTAAAATTACTTAACTTAAAAAATACGGAAGACCTGTGGGGTATACCAGTCAAAGTCATTGGTTCAGTAATTCTAGTTATAGCCCCACACTTAGCTTATATATTCAATAAATGTGTTGACGATGGGGCTTTTCCAGACCTCATGAAACACAGTAAACTTATACCGCTGTTCAAATCGGGAGATAAGGGCGATCCTTCAAATTTCAGACCAATATCTGTTCTTCCAACACTAAGTAAAATATTCGAAAAGATTATACTCAATCAAATGCTCTCACACTTCAACCATACAAAACAACTCCACGCTAAACAATATGGTTTCACTAGGGGTAAATCGACTACGGATGCAGGTATTACCCTTGTATCTCATATTTATTCTGCATGGGAGGCCGCACAGGATGCTGTCGGAGTTTTTTGCGACCTGTCGAAGGCGTTTGATTGTGTTGATCATAATACGCTATTAATTAAATTAAATCATTACGGAGTTAGAAATAAAGCGTTGTATCTACTAAGATCATACCTAAGCAATATAATTCAAAAAGCAGAAGTTAACGGCGTAAAATCTGATGGATCGGGTGTTAAAATTGGCGTTCCACAAGGTTCCATATTAGGCCCTTTCTTATTCCTGGTATATATTAATGATCTGCCTTTCATGGTGGAGAAATTAGCTGACATAGTGTTGTTTGCTGATGATACTTCAATGGTCTTCAAAATTGAAAGACAAACAGGAGATTTTGATGATGTTAATGGTGTATTGTCTTTAACCTTGAATTGGTTCACAGTTAATAATTTATTGTTAAACGCTGGTAAAACCAAGTGTATCAAATTCTCACTTCCAAATGTCAGGCAAGTTGAGACCAGTTTGGTGTTAGACAACAGCACGTTAGAATTGGTAAATGATACGAAGTTTCTTGGGATAACCATTGATAGCACATTGCAGTGGGGACCCCACATAGATAAATTGGCTGGTAAATTAAGTTCTGCGGCTTACGCTGTTAGGAACATCAGACAAAGCACGGATGTGGCTACATCTAGGCTAGTATATTTTAGTTACTTTCATAGTGTGATGTCCTATGGTATCTTGTTGTGGGGGAAAGCAGCGGATATTCAAACTATTTTTATTTTACAGAAAAGAGCTATTCGAGCAATTTATAATTTAAAACGAACAGACTCCTTAAGAGAGCTTTTTAAAGAAATTGACATACTAACAGTAGCTAGACAATTTATTTTCGAAAATATAATGTATGTACGCAAGAACCTTACAACATTTTCCAAACTTAGCGACAGCTGTAATGTTAACCTAAGAAATAATCACTGACTATGTGCGCCCCGTTTTAGACTCGCGAGGGTTAGCAATTCTTTCAAGGGTCAGTGCATTCTCTACTACAATAAGATACCTCTGGAGATTTTGAAATTGCCATTTGAGCAATTTAAAAAGCATGTTAAAGCGACTTTGTCGAAAAAGGGATATTACAATGTTCAAGATTACTTAAACGACAGGACTGTATGGGGTTAATCTGGCTCAACACAGACCTTGCTGTTAATAATTTTGTAATTTATTCCTGCTTATTAATCATAACAATTAAATTTTTCATATTTGTATTAGTTAAGCACAACCAATTATTAAAAGTGATCTAAAAATAAATCTGTGGGAGTTACGCCCTTCTTCTCCCACAGTGGTCCAATGTAGAGAAGAGGCAAAAAATGACGTTTGCTAAGTATATGTAAATATCTACAGTAATAAAGTACTTTGACTATTTGACTATTGACTATATATATATTTGGGGTAAAACAAAAAAGGAACAGGTTTATGAACCTCTTGAATACCACCAGCGTTAGATAACGCCACTTTTCCGTTATAGGTTTTAAATTTTATTACCGTGGCATAAGATTCAAAATCGCAACCCGTTCCAACTACCCTCGGTTTTTGAGAGTTAGTGTAAAAATACCTACCGACTTTTTGTTCCTATTGTTTTAAACAAAAGTGTTTGTTATTTTTAAGATAAATCTAAGAACATGTACATACTCCTGCATTTTACTTTTTACATTTTTTAAGGGTATTGTTGGTTTTGTTGGTACTGGTTTGTATGTTAAACTGTTTGTAGGTTGTATGAAAGCAGACCCATTAAAATCAGTGTATGCTCGACTTTGGTGTTTGATTGATATCGTCACTCCGTACACTCAACAAAATGCTCATCAATAAGGCGGAGTAGGGAGAGTAGACGATGTAAATATTTGTAAAGCAACTTATAAATGACCAGCAACTAAATAATGTGGACTGGGTTTTAATAGTTAAGACTTTATCACGTTCTAAGAATCCGACCTGACCATCGGATCCAACCTGAGTGACTTGACATGACTAAATTGACCTACCTGATTGACTTGCTCTGACCGACCTGATCTGACTGACTTGACATGAAAAGATCCGGCCGGCTTGACCTAGAACGACTCGCAATACTGGAGGAGGGTAGGTTGGTAACAGAATAACTGTAAAAGGAGGCTGACGATGGCTTTGAGGATCCTTGCAGCCTTGGTCCAAAAACAGACCGAGCCAACTCTGACGACAAAACCCGACTTTGACATATAACTTGGACCGTTTCAAGCTTGACACGACAGATCAGAATACTGGACAACAACTGAAAACGACGACAATCACTATTATGATAATAAGGATGGTTTATTATCATACTAATTATTGTCATCGTTATAACAGACCTATGCCTGTAGACAAGTGACATCACTAAGGATAGCGAGTCGAAGCGATAACTTTTTATGTATGCGATTTGACATTCGGATTCGCTAGGTGACGTCACCTTAGCGATTTCTTGCTTTTTGCGTCATCTGTTTCTTGCTTTTTCAAGTTCTTGCAGTTCCAGATAGTTTTCAAATGTTCGTTCCGAAGTTGTTTTTTCTTTAAATCTCAGCAACCAACTGATTATTCTTGTAATGTGCTCTAACGAACTGCGCGACGCAAGAAATGTTTTGATGACCGATGTTGTATTCGTCGCCTCGATATGTGTTTGTGTAGGTTGCTGACACACACGTTTGGTGGACGTCAAGTTCGTTAATTGTAGATTTCGAACTCATTTCCGTTTTTTCCTGTTTATTCCAGTCAGGTAACCATTGAGGTCCAACCCATCATAAGTTGAAGGTTTTTAGTTGTGTTAGTAGGAGACCTTTAGTTGCACAATCAGCTGGATTTTCTCCCGATTTTACGTACCGCCATTCTGTTACGGGCGTGATTTTCTTGATTTGTGCGGTTCTGTTTCCGATGTTTTTTTCCCATCTGGCTTCATTTCCCCATAGCCATGCTAGGACCACTTGGGAGTCTGTCCAACAATAAGTTTGCAGTGCAGGCGCCGGCGTGCAGGCATGTTAAGCGAGTTAGCAGCGTTCAAGTATGGAGTGATGTGGGACCGGGGAGGGACTTTGAAACAAAAATGAGCACATGCGTTCTGCACTCGTTGTATGAGCTTTTTGAAACGACCATTAATGCAACCGTCATGCACGACATTACAACAGTTTAACCTAGATAATATAAGTGATCCACATAGGTCAACACGCAAATCGACACTAAGGTAATATCGTAAATTATATAGAACTTTAAGGCGATAGAAGCAGTTACTCACAACATTTAGTATGTGGTTCTCAAAGCGCATATTCCCGTCCATTAAAATGCCGAAGTTGGTTGTTTCTACCACCCGATCTATTGGTTAGCCCATGACGGCGACATTCCCGGAAGTCAGAGCTTCAAGGGTATTATGGATTTGATGTGTTTTGACGCAAAAACCTCATATTTAGACTTTCCAGGATTAACTAAACAGCTCTTGTCCGACCAAGAAGAAATACGGTCTAGGTCAGCATTTATCTTGTTTATGGCAGCAAATGTGTCTGACGGCGCGCTAGAAAAGTAAAGTTGCACGTCGTCCGCGTACAGGTGATACTTGCAGCTCTCTATACTATGAGTGATATCAGCGCTATACAGTATAAAGAGCAGAGGCCCGAGTATCGAACCATGCGGAACTCCTCTTGTCACAGGACCAACAGAAGACGTCAGAGCACTACCATCCACCCTACGTAACGAAACTGCTTGCGCTCGGCCAGACAAATAGCTACTGAACCATTTTGTAGCAGTAACATCAAACCCTTAATAAGACATCTTTGACAATAGCAGGGGAATGCTAATGCAGTCGAAGGCCCTGGAGAAATCTAAAAGTACTAAAAAGGTACTTTTAAATAATTTATAAAAAATAATTAGATAGACGGGCGGGAACAGTTTTTAGCTTACAAACGTGATCAATATTTAGGGATAGTACCAAATCGGGATTTGTAGGCTTATGATCTGGGTGGTAGAGAACAAGAGTCGGAGTACTTGATGCGTCAACGATGAAGTCATTTTTTAGCATATGGTTGTAGAGCATTCTACCTCGAATGTTACTACCTCCGTTGTTCCAGTGTTCATGGTTGGCATTGAAATCGCCCATCATTAACACCCGATCGCCCAGGTTAAGTAACAGGTCAATATCGTCAGAATACAATGTATGATTTGGGGACTGATAAACAGAAAAAAGAAAGTGTTCGATGCCAGATACATTAATTGATATTCCGACAGACTCAATATATTTGGTGTGAGGGGTTACAATTACAGCATGCCCAATATCCTCTCTGACAAGAATACCCACACCTTGAACCTTTCACTATGGTGTTTATATTGCCTATGAAAAGTAAAGCCAGGAAATTCAATATCTATATTATTGGTTAGCTTGGTTTCACATACTGCAATAATATCGACACTTACCGCTAGCTTCAAAAGATCAGTCCGTTTATTTCGGATTCTATCAGCATTCCTCGATAATATTCGTAATTCTTTGAATTAAAACGTATCTGTCAAGGTGCGTAAAAACTAAAAACACTTTGTCTAAAAGTGAGGTACACGCTGTAAATTCCTTTTTTAGACTTCTGATAGTTAATAGTACATCTAATATTTCTTTGCTATCTTCATCGTCTTGATGTTGCGAAGTGGGTCCGGTGTTGTGGGCCCCCCTGGGTTGTTGATGTTGTTCTTTGCCTTCTACGATTTCAGTCCATAGGCGTGTGTTGTCGACCGTCTTGCTCTTTTGAAGGAAAATGGGTTTCGGCTTCAGGGATTCGCATTTCTGCTGCAAGCGTTTAAGGTACTCTAAGCGTGCGCTGCATTGGCAGAAGTTTGCAGGATGGTTTTCACTACAGTTGACACATTTGGCGGGTTTGTTGCGGTCTTTCTTCAGGCATTCACCAACAGCGTGCGAATCAGTGCATTTCACACACTTCGCTGGCATATTGCAGTTTTTGAAGGAGTGCCCGAAGCCCTGGCACCTGAAGCATTGTGTTCCTGATAATATGCTGTAGGGCTGGTATTTTCTTATTGTGATCACACAATTTAAGAAATACCTTATCTGGCGAAACTTCCTTATATCTGTTCCCGAAGGGAGTGTTACTAGGAAGGGAGGGCACCTTAGACCCTTGAAAGCCCAAGGTTGAGAGTTCTTCTTTAAGGTCATTCTCAACGTAGGCAGGAAGTCCTCGAATGGCCACCTTTGATTTCCTCTCATCCTTGCGAGTGTATGTCAAGTACGCCATGCCGTCCTTAAGAAGACCTTCTTTGACATTTTGATGAGCCGTAGGAGAGTGACACATGAATGCCACTTTGTTTTGCCCTCGATAGTTCAGGTGATATGCACTGGTGTATGGAGAAACCAAG
The DNA here is from genome assembly GCA_949825045.1 of Argyresthia goedartella. NCBI lineage: Eukaryota > Metazoa > Arthropoda > Insecta > Lepidoptera > Argyresthiidae > Argyresthia > Argyresthia goedartella. Next base: position 18,456,969 of record OX463823.1, read on the forward strand.
CTCTTAATGGTATTATGAGTCCATTCCTGCTTTAATCCCAGTAGTAGTAGCTGCTTTACGGAAGGGTTCGCTTGAATCGTTTGGATCATTTTTTAAATAAGCATCTATTGGCAGGTTATCGAAGCGATTTGCAGTGAGGAACTTATCCAATTTGGTTTGGTTTGTTCTTCCAGGAAGTGCTGTTCGTTTGGGATGCTGCCATCGTTCCGGGCTATCTTCGGCGGTTCGCTTTGGCCCGAGTGGTTTAGTCGGTAACTTTTCCATATTATATCGATGTCGATGGATACGACAAAAATATCGATATAACTATTTCACATCACTAGGTCGGTCGGCAGACGCATAGCAAGTATCAAGAAACGTGCGCTCGCCTTGAAGGACGAACGCATTGCTTACTTAGCGATAGTAGCCGGCACCTACAGCTTAACATGTCATCCGAAACACTGAACGTCCGATAACGTATTTAAGATAAATTTATTATCTCATCAGGTCAGGATCCGAACCTGTTTTCCGAGTATGAGAAACAAGCGTGAAATCCATTAGAACACGGAGCTTTCTGCAACTAATTACGACAGAAATTTTGTTCTCAAAGTTTTGGACAAGTGAAAATGATGCACAAACATTTAATCATTTTAAAATAAACGTAATAGAATAGTTCCTGGCGGCTTATGGACTCTCACATCTCATGGATGCATATTGTGCCATTTAATCGCTTATTGAACTGTGATTTATATTTTCATGATCTGCAACGCAGTAAATATTAAGATTTGGCGTATTCGGTATTTTGGTTAATTTGCTAGAATTGCGAATAAATGGAAAATATGAATTTTAAAATTTATCATAACAAATAAATAGAACACTCATCACTTTAACTGTAGTCTTCTGAAAGATACAGCACACTGTTTTTTTGGTTGGCAGGATAATCAAAGGGGGCTTGGAGATTTTGATGAATTTTAAAATATTATTCATAAAATTAGCCTACCATAGAAAGACAATGAAATAAGCAAAAATTGTATATAATAAGCAAAAAAAATATCTTAAAATGACTAGTTTGCGATATTTTTTATCAAAATATTAGAAATTGGTAAAAGTTCGTTATCATACCAATGATGTCACTTATAATTCCTATGAATTTCTTATGATACATAAAAGAAAAATAATCGGAATCTGTCATCTATTTTTCCAAGAAAATGGTAACGGATATACATACACATACAAACACACAAACCAACAACTTAGAGATTGTTGGAAAAATAGAACGCATAAACCTCCTCATCCTCCTCCTCCTCCTCCTCGTGGGACTCGCGGGTAATTAACAAATAATAATTTTTAGTTATTATAAGGGCAATCAATGAACATCCGAAACAGGGTAATCAAATATTTACCTCCTTAATTCCCCCTGGAAGCAGGTTGAGGCGTAAAGTCCCCTCTCTATATTTGAAGGGCAACCAAAGCTCGTTCGACAAACTCCAACAATTTTCCAATATTGATTTATGTGGCCTTTTCGGATGCGCTAGGGTAATCAGTTGATAGCCCAGGACAACACTTTGTCTCCCAATTTATTAAAAAATATATTTTAAATAGACCTACCATCTATATCACTTGATTCAATAACTAATCTGATATCTGGAAAACAAATGGATAAATCTGAATTTCTGCCATAAGTTTTAACGTGTTAAGTTTTATTTTTTATTTATTTATCATAAATATCTACCATTACAGGCTTAGACCTAATGCGGTAAATACTAATACTACACGACTACTTATAATCTACCTAAGTACCTATATTACCTTATCCTATCTTCCATATAACAAATAACAAATAGTGCTGTTCTTGTAAACTTAGACAGGGCAACCCCGAAAATATCAACAGACTCAGATATAATGTTCAGAAGCCGGATAGCCCGCGTGAGCGGCGCGTGCGTCAGCAAGTTAGTGCGCGTGCATCGCTCCAGCAGCAGCGGCGGCATAAGTTGTTGTTTTATTAAAAGACTGGTCGACAATGTGGTTCCGACGCGGCAGGGATATTTTAGGACTTTAGATTTTTTTCACAACTATTTAACAATTAGAAACCAACACTATCATTCGCCAGTAAGATTTTGCATAGAAGATTAGTAAAAAAATTGTTTCTGCCGTAATTTAGTTCCTACGGGTACTTTCGATCCATCGGAAAGATTTACAAATTTTTTGGAAATATTTTCTGAGTTAGAACTAACGCCATGAAATCACGCGACGGGAATGACAGTCAACAGAGTTTTGTCACACGCCAAAATGCGACGTAATTTTAGCAATTGTGTTGCTGTTAATAGAAATAGCACGGCAGGCGTAATGACGCTGAACTTTGATCACGTAATTCGGTCATGGTATGTCGACTCCTTAATTGACCATATTTGAAATGTCCCGAATTTTGAAAAAGACATATTCTTTATTATTATAATTCTTATTTTAAAGAAACACATACACTCACGCAAACCAACAACTTAGAGGTTGTTGGTTTGTTTGTGTGTATGTGTATGTATATCCGTTACCATTTTCTTGGAAAAATAGAACGCATAAACCTCCGTTTCGTACCGTCCGTCGTGGGACTCGCGGGTAATTAACAAATAATAATTTTTAGTTATTATAAGGGGAATCAATGAACATCCGAAACAGGGTAATCAAATGTTGGAGGCATCCTTTCTCCTCTCCTCTTCTCGGCATTCATTAACTCCATCTCTGACGTTCTTACCTCTTCTTATCAACTGTACGCAGATGACCTTCAAATATATCGGTACTTCTCTCCGTGTGATGTGAATCTGACAGTAGAGGCGTTGAATGCTGATCTCGATAACATCAGGAAATGGGCTACCTTATATGGTCTGCTTGTCAACCCGGGCAAATCGCAGGCCATGATTTTGGGTACTCGTCACTCTCATAACCTAGTTCAGAAAATGCCCGTCGACCCTATAGTGTATGATGGTAACATAATTTCCTACAGCGAGAAGGCCAAGAATCTTGGGGTTGTATTTGATAAATTTTTGTCCTGGTCGCCCCATATTTGTGAGGTCAGCAGACGAGTCTTTACGTCATTTCACTCCCTACGGAAATTTCAGCACTTCCTGCCGCAGCACACTAAAATTACCCTTGCCCAGTCCGTCCTACTACCTTTAATCGACTATGCGGATGTTTGCTGGATCGGTGCGAACGAAGAACAACTGAACAAACTCGAACGACTTCAAAACTTCGGGATACGGTTTGTCTTCGGGCTGCGCAAGTATGACCATGTCTCACAGTATCGCAAGGAGTTGGGGTGGCTTCCGATCCGCCTTCGTCGTGATATGCACGTTCTCTCCTATCTGTTCAACATTTTGCGAAATCCCCGCTACCCCTCATATCTTCGAGAACGTTTCGAGGTAATTTTCTCCAGGCATAGCAACCGGAGATCCCACACGATGTCTCTTCTTTCTACTCCTCGGAATAACACTGCCGCTTACAAACACTCGTTTAGGTTAACGGCGATCCGACTGTGGAACGCACTTCCCTGCGCTATTAGAGATAGTCCCTCAATTTTCACTTTTAAGACAAGATTGAAAGAGCATTTCCTTTCTCTTTCGTGTATATATATATTTTATTTTTTGATTTTGTATTTTATTTAGTATATATCATTTATTACATTATTATGTTTTAGTTGTAAACAATTAGATGTGTACAGTTTTATTGCGCACTAGGACTTTCCTGTTGCACAATTTTTCCTGTCCTGCCTAGGTTTGCTGGCAGAAATCTCTCTTTAGAGATAAGCTCGCCTTTGCTCATAAAATGTTCTGTTACCTTACTATTAAGATTTCTGTGCAATAAAGAATATGAATATGAATATGAATATTTACCTCCTTAATTCCACCTGGAAGCAGGTTGAGGCGTAAAGTCCCCTCTCTATATTTGAAGGGCAACCAAGCTCGTTCGACAAACTCCTACAATTTTCCAATATTGATTTATGTGGCCTTTTCGGATGCGCTAGGGTAATCAGTTGATAGCCCAGGACAACACTTTATCTCCCAATTTATTAAAAAATATATTTTAATTAGATCTACCATCTATATCACTTGATTCAATAACTAATCTGATATCTGGAAAACAAATGGATAAATCTGAATTTCTGCCGTAAGTTGTTGTTTTATTAGAAGACTGGTCGACAATGTGGTTCCGACGCGGCAGGGATATTTTAGGACTTTAGATTTTTTTCACAACTATTTAACAATTAGAAACAAACACTATCATTCGCCAGTAAGATTTTGCATAGAAGATTAGTAAAAAAATGGTTTCTGCCATAATTTAGTTCCTACGGGTACTTTAAATCCATCGAAAAGAAGAAGACAAATTTTTTGGCAATAATTTCTGAGTTTCAACGCTATGAATCATTGTTTATAGCCTATGACTAGGTCAGATTCTGGATGATATCACGTTCATGTATATTTTTATGCAACATTTCTAAATAATATGCCGAAATTACGCGACGGAAATGACAGTCAACAGAGTTTTGTCGCACGCCAAAATGCGACGTAATTTTAGCAATTGTGTTGCTGGTAATAGAAATAGCATGGCAGGCGTAATGATGCTGAATTTTGGTCACGTAATTCGGTCATGGTATGTCGACTCCTTAATTAACCATGTTTGAAATGTCCCGAATTTTTAAAAAGACATATTCTTTATTGTTATAATTCTTATTTTAAAGAATTTACACAATGAATATTTCGGGAAATACTTGGAGACTGTTGTGTTTTATGTTTATACGTTTCGTTACCCCAGCAAGTAGCGACTGCGATCAAAGAAGCAATTTATGCTGCCTCAAGTAATAACATGCGTGCGGAGGTCAGGGGTAATCCACGTGGAAAGAGGTTGATAAGACTTAATTTGGGCAAGAACCCCTTAATGTTTACGCCAAGCGGTCGATGTTCTCATAAAAGACACTCCTATGGTCCATACGGAGTAACGGGGCGATTTTCACTTAACTTTTAGGGTTGCGTATACAATTATATTTTCAGATGACTGGATTCGTTGCACAATAACAATTTAACAACACTTCAATCAATGCTTACATATTGCACTACGAAAACAACTAACTAGGTACCTACCTATATGTCAATGAAATGGTAATGTAGTCTCCAAACCGTTGGACTGGAGCAATCGGGGCAATATGTGGCGGGACATATCGTATTTTTCTGTTTTCGTACTTTTTTACTACTACATTGTAATAATTACAAAATAAAAAGGCTCTTTTATAATTAAAAATAATTTCGCTGCGATCAAAATTGACCGCGATATAGGCATTTCAACTTGGTTGCTATAGGTCACTTTCCGTCCGAATACTTAAGTTAGGTTTTATTAGGTCACAGCCTTATGTACAACCTGGAGCCCAGCGAAGCAGCTCGAGTCAACCATTGGTGCACGGCCAAAAATATTCTAAGTTCCACCCCATAATGCCCCCTTTTCTATAGACTGGCCCTCCAATCTCCTGTAGGACCCTTCTATTCTTGACTGAAGACATGCGAGTGATTTCTCCATGATATCGGCTTGGAAAGCCTGCCTACTTGCTTCTAATCACTTTCAAAGCTTTCATATAAACGAGCGATCAAGGATGAATAGGCATATATTCGATGATGGCATAACTTCATTCAAATCTTAAAATAAAACACATAAATTAAATTACCACTTCAACACTTGCAACAATCTGGTAAATATTTAAAGTATGTCTTTTTTTTTGTATAATTTTTTAAAGTTTAATTATCAAGTTCTATTATCTGCATAGGATTTAGCTGAACCACGCTACGTACTAATAAAGTAAATATATCTACAGGCCCAGCTATCCTTTGTGCAGACTGTACATAACTTATAAGAGCTTTGTGAACGTCTGACGTCATTTTATTTAGTTTTTACGGCTGTTTTAGTACTCAATCACCTGCGGAGATTGGACAATCCATTTGCGATAAAATTAGATTAAAGGTAGCGTGATAGAAGCAATAAAACTTCGCATAGATTCGAAGGTTACTGGGTTAGTTCTTACTAATGCTGTTTGTTTATTTTAAGGTAGATAGATATAAAGCCGCCGCCTCACCGTCGTGCCCCGTTGCCACCACCACCCCGCCGCCACTGCAGCAGCGCTCCCAGTATCACAATCCTCAGCGACGCCAGTAGATTCGGTATCTTGAAGATTTTTCATGACCAGTGGCGCCTTATAACAAGTCATCCTATTATACTGTCATGGGTAAAGGGCTCTTAAATACCGTTCATAGAACAAGATGCCCAAATACATACCCAAAACACTCAACTTATTCAATGTCGAAACTTGTCGAATACGAGAATGCAATTGATGACCTCTTATAAAAAGGAGCCATATCTGAATACTTATTTTTAGAAGGTTAATATTTATCAAGCCATTTCACAATTTAGGAAGAAAATGCCATCAAAAGATTTATTTAAAACTTTAAGTCATTAAATAACTTTATTACTACTCAACATTCCAAATTAGAAGATTTGCGTACGGCCATCAAGTTGATTTATTCGGGTTTCTATATCGCTTCTTTGAATTATTAAAAAGGTGCATATTTTCTCGTTATTACCTATTATTATTACCTATTCTAAAAGGAAAAAGAAAATAATTGCGTTTCGAATGGAAACACAAGCCTTATGAATTCAACGTCCTCCCATTTGGGTTAAAAACGGCAGCGTTTGATTTGGGATGATTGCTATATTCTACTATGAATAGATAACACAAGTGCTATTTCCTATGGAAATCGTATGATGGTGTAGTATTTCCCCACATTAACTTCATCTCCAGGAGGAAGTTCCAATTCTGTGAAGATCGAAGGATATTTGTGTTTGCTTCCTAACCTACCGCCACTGCGTTGGCGCAGGGGGCGCATTGTTAACTTGTTCCCTGGAAAAAATGTGATCCCCCGATCTGCAGAGGTTCTAGTCGGGACTCAGTACTCAAGCAAGCGGTAGCCGCGTGGTATAGCCTGCCCGTAGATTGTGGGATAGGTTGGGGACCTGTCCGGGCGGGTGACTGTTTAGAACCACACGGGCCTATTTGCGGGTTCGTCATAGTATCAATCGGAATGCACCCTACGTTTGCGTCTGTGATAAATTAAAAATGTAACTCCGGTCCTTTAGTTTTTTACTTGTGAGACGAAAAAATATGGCGATGTAACCTCAAAGCCGGTTGTTTTTGCCATAATAGCACGAGTTTTTTTTTAAAGTCCCTTGGTATTGAGCCGAAAGTTGGGAAGGGATCCGTCTCCCAACCACGAGAATTTGTTGGTCGGTAGTCGGTGCCGCGATCGGACAAGGTGGTTTGAACACTATTTCGGTGATAGCCAGAAAAGGTTCTCTGCTCGTGTAAAGTGAAGGGTGAACGACTCGCCGAGTGATTTGTCGTGGTAACTGGTATGCCAGTAGCGTGAGAACATTGAGTTTCTCAGGAGATCCACGCTAGTTAGACTAAGGAACAATCCTAAGTATCGCACGTGCTTTCGAAACCACGCCGGAAGGTCCGTGCTTTTAGAATTAAGTGAAATAGTGTGTCACTTGCGGTCGGCAAGTAGACGAAGAGAATCTCCTTCAGCGAAGAACTGGATTTTATACCGAGGCGCGCGAATTAAGTAATCGACACTGATTTGATTTAAAAGAAATATTTTATTATTAATTGAACAGAGTAACCACTAAGATTGATCAAACAATAGTCATCTTAATCTAAAACTTATTAGCTATTTATATTAAAATATCGTCTAAGTCAGCTATGACATATGTACCCAATTTGGTATGTATGTGTTTAACTAGGACAGCTGACAAAGATAATATCGGAGGGGTTGTCACACAGTATCTTGCTGAAAAGGAGGTTGTCACCACCGCAGGAAACACACCCAAGGTATCTTTAGATAATAAGTTGGAGATCGGCGAAGCGCCGACAGATCTGAGTAGGAAGCAGGAATAATTACGCGTCGAAAAAGTATGCGAATCGAACTGTTAGTGCCTCTTATGTACAATGACATAAGGTTAATTTTATCTGAACTCGAACACTTTTTCACTCTGGTAATCATTCCTGCTTGAGCCACTGACCTCTATCATGGTCGGACAAGTGTTTCGACTGGCTATGGGCCCCTGGTCTGAATATGAACCTGGTGGACGCCAGATCAGATATGCTATACCACGACTGTAAGAACCTAAGGGTACAGCAGCTCTTAATTTCCAAGACAGAACTTAGGTTTCATATTGCAGAAACATGACGCTCGGCGGCTAATATGGAAAGTACCTCTTACAAAAACAAGATTTTCACATCGTTTATTACACTACCATATTTTTAGGATTCCTGTAGTAGGATGTTATCCAAATGGCTGCTTACACTAAACCATAACAATACAAAAGAAAGCATAGGCCCATTTGAAACAATTTATATTTAGTATTGTAAAATAGTTTGAAATTATAGATGCTTAAAAAGTTATAGTTTGAAACTAAATTAAATTGTATCTGAAATTCATAAGTAAAAAGTAAAATGACACACACACAACACACAATAAACTATCTACATACAAGCATAATACTCCACATCTTCTCCAACACACGTAGGTACACTCAACACAAACAAACTCTAACGTTTATATAAAGTTTAGTAAGATATAAATAGTTTAATAAATCATTAATTTCAAGATACCTTTATTATACTACAACCTTGGGTAGGTGTGTATTATATTAAAGTACTCTAACCTAAAGCCTAAGTAAAGTTAAACACAAGAACTAACCAAATTAATATGAGAAGTGCCTAACGTCCTCGACACAGGGAATCCTAGTGAGGAAGTTAGGAACTCAACCTAACCCAACCCTGGCCTAAACAGTTATTTAAATATTCTTAAGTTTAATTAGTCACTAGGTTAAGAATGTGTAAAGTTTTTGCGACTTATTTTTAATTTATTTTTATTGGTATTCACCAAAGATCCTCGGTGTTATTAATATCAAGCAATCAAAATGCCTTAACAATCGTGTCCACATCCAATTTATCTGAATTTAATTATCATCACACTTATCAAAATTATTTAATAGTATAGGAGCAGTCTCCGCCGGGGATGAATCTAAGGATTGTGTAGTAACGATTGGTATTTTGTTAAATAAATCATCAAAGGCATTGGCTACTTTGCGATCTTTAGAAATTAATTTATGGTCCATATTAGAGGCTTAATTTTGCCAGTTCCTTATTCTTATTATTTTCCATGTTTTTTTGATTTTGTCTTCAGCTTGCTTAATTGTCCTACCTAGGTAAAGGGACTTTGCCGTGACCAAACAAAAGGATGGCCTTCAATACAGTTGAGGAAAATAACAATAATTTATTAGTGATATGTATACTACCTCTGCCTTGAAAAGAGTTAAGGAATTAATGAGATCTTTTATTTTTTTTTTGTTTTCCTCATTGTCGTGGAAACTGTGAAGGAAAATTACCGAAGAACAATATTTACCAAATAAGCCACACTCGACGACGAGTATTCGTTTAGGCCCTTCAGCATCGAAACCCTCGGGTTGTAGCGCCCAGACGCTCGACGAGCCCTCGAAGCAATCTCTTAGCGGCTTGTCGAAGCGTCAGGGGATCGTAGAGTTGATACCTACCTCGCTCAATGCAGACGAGATTCTATTTGCGTCAGTTAAGATTTTAGAAAAAAATCGGAATCAGACTTCGATTCACTTTAAATCGGATTCTGATTAGGTCAGATTATTTACTAACCAGGATCTCAGTAAGTCAATTTCGGAAAAGCACTGATTCTATGTTCAGGCAAACTCTGTGTCGCAGTGGTTGTGGCTCTGCCTACCATTCGAGAAGTCACAGCTGCGATCCCCGGCTGAGAATAAAGAAAAAAAACCGCAGGATTTGAATGTTTCTATGTGTGTGAGGTTGTAGTTTCTGGTTCCCACGTTAAAAATATCCTAGTGTTTGGCCAGAAACAACGTATGTGCCTGTATATAAATGTATATGTTAAGATTCAAATTAGGTTAAATTCTTATAAGATACGATAAGTCTGTTAACTTCTAGGTACGTTATAAAATTAAAATATAAATAAAGCATTCTGCTGTTTTATTATTGGTCAAAGTCTTCCATATAACTTCGTACAATAGAACTCTCTGCTTTTCTTGTACTTTGATTAAATTAAAACCTTTCGGCGGGTGGATAGACCAACTTCTATAACAAAATGTTGTCCATAACAAACCCACTAACTCAACAATCGCAAATGGCCATGAGTAAAAAATCTTTTTTTTTCCGATTCTGATGTATTACTGAACCGATGTTATCCTATCATCGTGACAATACGAATCATATCTACTCAGAAATTGACTGAAACTAAAAATTACAAAGGTTTGTATCAAACTAACTCCGATTTTGACTTCAAGCTCAACCAACACAACTAAAATCTAGACATCCGCCTGCCTGATATATTTACCTGCTGTACAAACAAACGGGCTATTTTTTAAGTCCTTTAATTTTACTTGAGGCGGAAACCCTTTTACAAACAATGCATCCTAAACAGGAGACGTACTAACTTTATGACTGTTTACATGGAAAGAACTGTCACTGCAACATGAACGTTGACAGTGCTGACATGTTTCAAAATGTGCCCCGTTACGTTTGACGTGACGCGGGGCATGTGTGCATACATGGGAGAGCAGCAGATAGATATAAATACGATATTTTTCTTACAAAAAAGGGCGATCAGGGCGATATGTCAATTAGATGCTAGAGAATCATTACGAGAAAAAATCAAAGAAATTAATATTCTTACGGTTACCTGTCAATATATATACGAGAATATCATGCATCTAAGAAAAAACATAGCTTTATTTAAAATTGTGAGTGATGGCCATACAACTTACACTAGAAATAGAAACAGGTTAGCACTACCATTATTTAGACTAAGTAAAGTAGGCACATCATTCATGGGGCACTGTATTCGCTTCTACGATAAAATACCACAGGAGTCATTGATGCTTCCTGAAAAGAGGTTCAAAACTATGTTAAAATTGAGCTCATAAGAAAGTCCTATTATAGTATTAAGGAATACTTAGTTGACAAAACTGCATGGTCCATAACAACTCAGCGCACAGAAATTCGACGAGGGGCGATGTATCAAGTCTATCACTCGCCAGCGAATTTCCTTTGACCGAAACCTGTTGTAAAGTCACTTTTTTAAAAAGATGGTATGGGGAAGTTTCTTTCCGTTTCTACGCACTGGCATCTGGCACTGATTCCGAAACGGTGTAGTCTTTTTTTAATATAAAAAATACATAACTTGTAGTTATAAGTAAGTATAATTTTGACGTTGAATAAGATAATTTATTTATTTATATTCAATAAAAAAATTGAGTCTGAGTCTGAGTCTGAGTCGTGTCTCGCGGCATTGTCGCGATATTGGTTGCAAAGTGTAGTCGAACTCTCAACATGTCTGTAATGTGGACAAACGAAACCGTGCTTTACCGAATTTATCAGAGAAATGATTTATCACACAAAAGATCTGTGAAGTTAGCAGTACAAAGTCATCGAAAAAGAGTCTCAAATTCAGGGGATTTTAGGCTTATTTTGAGCACCCAGAATACGACGTTTCGGAATTTGAGCTCTAGCGGTTTTAGAAAAAATAGCAATAAAATACCAACAGTGCAAAGTCAGAGTAGAGAGGTGAAACTCGCAGCGTATTTGGGCATGATTTTGAGCACCCAGAATATGCAATCAGAACTTCTCTAACTAACGTAGTTTGCGAGAAAAAAAATAAAAACCATTTACATAGCAAGATCATTTAGAAAGACGAAATTGATATATATTTACACTTTTTATCAAAACCACTAAAGCTAGAAATCTAAAATTTCGTATTCTGGAATCTCTAAGATTTTTCTATACATGCTGCAAATTTCAACCCTCTGCTTTGTCAACTCGCGACATTTTCAACTAGAGAATACATGAAGGTATCCGTGAACCTGTTTTTTTTTAATATTAATACCTTGAAAGTCATAGAAAACGGTGCTCAAATTCAAGGCATTGCAAGCTTATATTAAGCTCCCAGAATACGAAGTTTCAGATTTTGAGCTCAAGCGGTTTTCGAAAAAAAAAACGCAATAAATACCAGCAGTGCAAATACCGAGTAGAGAGTTAAAACTCGCAGTGTATTTGGACATGATTTTGAACTCCCAGAATATGCAATCAGAACTTCTCTTACTTACGCAGTTTGCGACAAAAAAAATAAAACCATTTACACAACAATGACATCCAGATAGATGAGATTGATTTTGCATTTTTTATCAAAACCACTTAGCTAGAAGTCTGAAATTTTGTATTCTAGAATCTCTTAGTCTTTCCTATATATACTGAAAATTTCAAATTTAACTCTCTACTCTGTCAACTCGTGATATTTTCAACTAGAGGGTACTTGAAGGTATCCGAGAATCTGTTTTTTTAAATATTAACACCCTGAAAGTCATAGGAAACGGGGCTCAAATTCAGGGCATTGCAAACTTATGTTAAGCTCCCAGAACACGAAGTTTCAGAATATGTGCTCAACCGGTTTTCGAAAAAACGCAATTAATCACCAGCAGTGCAAAGTCCGAGTAGAGAGGTGAAACTCACAGCGTATTTGGGCATAATTTTGAGAGCTCCCAGAATATGCAATCAGAAGTTTTCTATCTCACGTAGTTTGCGAGAAAAAAAAAACATTTACACAATATTATCATCTAGACAGGTAAAATTTATATGTTTTTACACTTTTTACCGAAACCACTAGAGATAGAAATCTGAAATTTCGTATTTTGGAATCTCTACATTGACATTTTGACTACCGATTGACTACCGATCTTGACGGACATGGTTAATCGCAGCATACTGACCAACACTTTCCCGACTGACTGAAAAACTGCAAAGGTTACCCCACGCCCTAAAATTCCTAATCCCGTTCATATCTCCGATCTCTGTCCCATCAGTATCCTTCCTTGTCTCTCCAAGATAATAGAGAGGGCAGTGTGTGATCAGCTGTCGGGATATCTGGAGGGAAATGGCATACTACCGGAATTGCAGTCAGGTTTCAGGAAGGGTAGAGGGAATTCAAAAGCCCTTATTGACGTAGTGGACAACATCCTGTCAGAACTTTATAATTCTGGTGTTGCTAGATTTCTCCCGAGCTTTCGACTGTCTGAGCGCGCCCCTCTCAATATCGAAAATGTCCTATTGTGGTTTTGGCAGTATCATGGTGAAGTGGTTTGACAGCTACCTCTCGGGTCGTGCGCAGGTTGTTAGATTGGAAAAAAGCTATGGTACTATGTTGTTTTCCTCGACAAAGCGCTTAACAAGGGGTGTGCCTCAAGGGTCGATATTAGGGCCCCTTTTGCTTATTATTTACACAGCAGAGATCGTTTCTGTCGTGGAGAGCAGCATGTGCCATCTCTACGATGATATCTCTCTCAGATGATACCCAGCTATATATATCATCCGTTCCTTCTGACATCAACACTGCAGTCTTTGCCAGTATGGCAACTATGGATAGCGAAACCTCCGGGAGATGGAATAAAAGGCTTGAAGTATGCTCACTTAAGATCTGGTTGTATTTAACAAATAACTTTCCTTATATATAAATTGTCCTCGATAATCATCACGTACCAAGACCGGTACGTGATGTCTATTTTCTGTGTCAGTCAATAACTTATCTCAACTATACTTTAGTCCGTGATGATAAGTGATGGCTTGCACCCAGTCCAATCCATACATAACGATCTAGAGCGAGTGGCGTAATGGTCTGAGAGGAGCTGTCTAGTGCTAAACCCTAGTAAATCTAAGTACATTATCCTTGTTACAAAATGTCAGATCCAGAATACTGTCAAAGCCCTAGCCCCCAATGATATAGCTATCAGGGGAGACCCAGTGGAAAGGGTCGTAGAAGCAAAAAATCTTTGGTTGTTGATGGATTCGAAAAACATATCAGAAACGTAGTCAGCAATTGTTTCTACCGCCTTAAGATTCTTTATAATATACGTGATTACCTTGGCACTGATTTGCGTGTCAGGTTTAGTGAATCATTGATATTATCTAGATTAAACTACTGTGATGTCGTATATGGTAGCTCTATACTTGGTCGGTCGAAAAGGTTAATTCAACGTGTGCAAAACGCATGTATACATTTTTGTTTCAAAATTCCTCTAGTAGGCTATTTTACGAGGTATCTGATTTAGACAACGTTTCTGCTGTTGAAGATTTGGAGGAATGTGAAAGGTCAGGCGAAAATGAAAATATGAAACAAACCAGCTATCGAGATGTTTGAAAAAACCGGCCCTCTGTCCAGGATGCTTTGAAACGTGGCTTGAAAAAACTGCATAGAGAACCTTATTCATGAAATAAATTCACAGTAGTTTTTAAGCCTATATGTAATGTAAGTTCCTCAAGAATGATATGTTTCTACACCTTAAAAGGTGTTAAAACATATCAATTTGTCTATCTAGATGATCTTGTTGTGTAAATGTTTTTTTTTCTCGCAACCTACGTAAGTTAGAGAAGTTCTGATTGCATATTCTGGGAGCTCAAAATCATGCCCAAATACGCGAGTTTCACCTCTCTACTCTGACTTTGCACTGCTGGTGTTTTTTTGCTTTTTTTTCGAAAACAGCTTGAGCTCAAAACTTCGTATTCTGGGAGCTCAAAATAAGCTCAAAATCCCCTAAATTTGAGCCCCGTTTTCTATGACTTTGTACTGCTAATTTCACAGACCTCATATCAAAGGCTTTGATATATCCCACAGTAAATCGTAACTCTTGTCTGATTTGAGGATCAAACCATGATTTTATTGTGATTGGGATAAATAAAATATTAGTTACATAAAAAGGTGATATCTCAACCTAACTATTATTGTAGTGTGGAGTGCTGCATGGATCAATTGGCACTTGTGTCATCTTATTAATGGCTCTTATCAATAATGATATAAGGTTCACGGTTGACAGTTGCTCAGTATTGCATATTGAGAAACACGCCCCGAGCCATTTAACACAACATTTTACTATGTTTAAATATCGCAAGTAATATTAAGGGACATTTATCTCTAGTTTTTCTCCGGCTTAATGGGAAAGAAAACTGGTAAATGAGTTCTAGAGAGCGCTAATTGACTGAGATCAATACAGACCAATGAATCATAGATTAAGTTAGTAAAGCAAGTTAAAGCAAATAATTTAGTTAATCAGGTTAAATGAATTATCAATATCCATAGAACTTAGCTGTTGAAAATGTGTAACAAGTCTCGGACAACAAAAAATGGAAGTCGGCACTGTGTGTCTGAGACGCGTCTTCTTCTACATCGAGGGATTACAAATGCCGCGATGCCGCGATCCACAAAGGCGCCAACGCAAGTCCCTCACTGATGCTAATCGGAACCAACGTCCATATCCCAGGCGTGTTTTTCAAGCGGTAAAAGCCAAATACATATCCGGAAATCCGGAAATATTCATTATATTTGCGTCGACACGACGAAGATTTAATTGATGATGAAACGAACTTACCTGAACTGAAGTTCGATCCGAATTACACGAAGAGCTTCATTCAAATATATTATGTAGTTTCACTCATAGGCTAGCCATTTGGCGCACTTCATATGGAGAAAAATATGGTAGATGAAAAAATAATGGCCAAGTGCGAGCGGCCTTGTCCACGAAGGGTTCCGTATCATTATCTATAAAAGTTTGTTGTATGTGAGCCCCCCTTAAATAATAAATTTCATTTTAATTAAATTATTTATTTTTAAAGTAAATAATATACTCAATATATTGTGAAAATTTACAGCTCTACCTGCTACCATTATCAATATCGATCAAAAATAGAAAAAAAACACGTTTGTTGTATGGGAGCCCCCTTAAATATTTATTATTATTTACATATTATTATTTATATATACCTATTAAATATTTACAACAACGGCAACAGAAATACATCATCTGTGAAAATTTCAAATGTCTAGCTATCACGGTTCATGAGATACAGCCTGGTGACAGATAGAGAGACGGACGGACAGCGAAGGCTCAGTAATAGGGTCTCATTTGGCACCCTTCGGTCATTTATTTCGGAGATTTACTGCACCCGTAGCATACCGATCGCAAGGGGGTCTTGTCGAAAAAGGTGAGGGACATATCTTCATATGGTAGATGAAAAAAAATGGCCAAGTGCGAGCGGGATCGCGCACGAAGGGTTCCGTATCCGTTCCATCGGCAGTAACCCTGCCTTCGAAGCCAAGGGTCCCGGGTTAGAGTCCCGGTGGGGGCAAATATTTGTTTGATGAGAACGGATGTTTGTATCTTAGTCATGGTTGTTTATCTATCTAAGTATAGTATTTATCTATTTAACTATGTGTGTATCGTTGTCTAGTACCCAAGATAAAGGGAATCCTAGTTTGGGGCTAGATCAATGTGTGTAAATAGTGTCCAAGGTATTATTATTATTATTATTATATAGCGCACAGCTCTGTCTTGCGTCACTTTCCCGCATTAAGACACCCCGCGGGGTCGCCATGTTACGAGTGCTGAGCTGTTTCATATTTCAGGGATTGGGTACAGCTTACAGCGAGGGAGGGAGGGATGCTAATATCTTCAAAAGTTCGATTCCAATTACAAGAAGGCCTTGTACATTTGAATATCTGTATGTAATCTTTAAGATATTTATGTGTTTATAATTATATAAATAATATATTAATATAGATTTATAAGGTTTCTGGCGAATTCGTCATTGTTAATCATTATGTTTGTAATAAATCAGTTCATAAGACAATAGAGGAAATCTCTAACGTACAAAAAGAAAGTGTTATATCTTGCCCGCATTAAAAAAGTCAGAAAGGTTTAATTCTATCCTAATAAAACATAATATTCCGATAAAGGGAAAATAAACCCCACTTAAATATTACACATCGAAACATGCAGGGTAACCAGGCTAAGAAATTTTACTAGAATTTTTTCTTACTAATTCTGACACCGATGTTATTTGAATTTTAGAACACTGGTTAAAGGAAAATATGATGTCTTTTAATATAAATAATTACATAAATAGTTGTTACACTAGAAAGACTGCTGATAGAGGTGGCTCATTAATCTAAGTAAAACAATAAATTAACGTGAAACAACGGAAAGATATTCTTGCACTTACTGTAGAAAGATAAATAGAGGTATCCCGTGCTGAATTACATAGCCATATTATTGTTTGTATCTACAGACCACTGAGGGATGAAAAAGGCCACGGTAGCCCTCACTAAACTATGTAATAACAGAAAAAAGTTAATTATTTGTGGCGATTTTAATGTAGATTTGCTTGTAGATAAAAATAAACATAAACTACCCCCACTAAGCTCCACATAGCTCCCCTGTGACGTGTTCCTGTTTATATGCATAAAATCTAAAACCTGGGTTCTTTTTGTCGTTGGCAGAGCCACAACCGCTGTGTTATAGAGGTGGTCAACAGATACAACTATGGAACAAAGATTAATAACTTTATTCAAATAATTTAATTTATGTATTCTCTTTAAAATTTTGTAATTCTTGTTTTATTTATGTTTTTTGTTTTGTTTAAAGGTAACTTCACTTCTAATTTCATAAGTATGTAATGTAGGAATTTACAGGTTCTGCTTGGTTCCGTTGTGTACTTTTCTATATGAAAGGTAAGCTCTAGTGATTCGAATTGACCTTTTATATTATTAATGTTTAAACACTCCAAAGAGTGACCTACCAAATGTAGGTCATCTGAATAAAAGGTAGATAAATATCCCATGGAACGAAGAAGTTTAGCAACAAGTTTTTTTTTTGTGAAAACAAAAGGCGCATTATTTAAACCAAAACTGTAATACATTTAATTAATGTAGTTTGCTAGACCAATAAAAATGCAAACACTTTCTAGAATTTATATTAATATTTACCAAGAAAAATGCATCTTTTAAATTTGAAGTCGCCAGTTTCAAAGACGTTCTCAAATCTTCAAGTTTAAAATGCTGCGTCGATATGTGTTTATTTAGTTGTTAAGGATTTCGTATAAATTGCTGTTGACCGTTAGGTTTCGGGATGAGAAAGGTACCTAAAATGTTTTGCCATTTACAAGGTTCACGAGGTGAGATTGCCTCAACGGTGAGAAGATTGTCTTGTAAGCCTATATTTTAACTAGGTTCGTTTCGGTTAACGGTAACGAACAGCCTAACCTAGTTAATTGTTTGTTCTACATGTCATGTAAACGTTTCGGTTTGAGAGTTGCCGTACCAGAATTTTGTGGCAAAAGCGGTTTCTTTCTTATTTAAAAAACTGGGTCGGGATGGGTTATAGTAACAAATTTGATGCCATCTTGCATCAATTACTTGTCCATAAGGAGCTATATAGCAATATGTGTTTTGGTTGTGCAACAAAAACCCTATGGGCATTCGTATGGTACTATAATTTTTGATGGTGTAAACTCTGTTCTCACTAAGCCTGTGTGTGTGACTGTTGGTAACTAGCCCTCTAGAAAACTCGGTTGGTTTCGTCGCCATTAGTACTAACAGATGATCGGATTTGATCGTGGTATGGGCCGGATCAAATCCGATCGTCTGTTAGTAAAATTTTCGCAGGTTTCGCCTAACGCCCCTACTTGTCACCTCCATGTGACGCAGTGTCTGCCCCTGCTTGAAGGTCTACTCAAATATTGACCCGAAGCCCTGGTAAGTGCAGAGTTTCGTGAGATTTTGAGGTAGCCGACGTGTTGTTGTCGTTTCATAATTTTAACCAGTTTATCCCTTACAGCAATTCCTGACCAAGGAAACGAGGCGAACGGCGTCCCGCCATTTTATACACGACGAGTAGTGGCTTGCGAGGCTAGCAGAGAACACCACGGAAGATTCCTGGGCATGTAACTATGGTCTGGGCGAAGAACTCCTTCTCGATATCGACTCAATCAAAACAGTGTTTCACGAGTGGGAGGCACATTTCAACCGGGAGCCTCAATTTCTTCATGTACTAGTAGTGAAAAGGAGGATGCAAAGGCACAATAATACATGAAAATATATTCAGTTCTTCATTGGCAGCCTTGAGCATCTCTCGCCTCCTCTCATATTAGCTAGACCATTATACACGCACGAGCCCATACAGAGTCATCGGAAACAGGCAATAAATAATAAAAAATGGGTTTTGCGTTCTCTGGTTTCAAAGTGCTGAGACATGATGCTGAGATCGGTGTCCAGTATTTCATGTCCAGTGTATTTATTCCGTTTTGTGAAGTATTAATCACAGTCGAGATGATAGGCAGAGTCGAAAGTCGACAATATTGATATTGATCTGTAATAAGCTTTCACCGGCCGATCCCATTGTGTCTACAACTTGCTATCAAAAAAGCTATTTTCCGACTTTGCCTCTTTAATAAACTGAATAAAGTTAATGGCGTTTGATATTTACTTTATCTACATACTAGACACAACACTTTCTTCCGAATTCCTGTATGGGCCTGGCCCAGCGATCTTTTTTGCAGACTGTACACGGTCACTTTGACAATAACCTTGCGCATTTAATTAATGTGTATCAAGCTACGACTATTATAGCTCGCATCAATCAATGAGCGTATCAGCAGGCGGGAGTTACTAACCCATTTAACGATACTATCTTAAATCATGACGTAGAAGCTTATCGCTGCTTGCTTAATGTCGTAAAGATCATTCCATTTGACTTTTCCCTTCGCCTATAAGTTGGCTGTACTGCACAACTGTCAAAAAATGGGGACAAGCAATATGCGGTAGCCGAATTCAGAGCACCATTCCCCACTTTCAAAAAATAAGTCAGCGGTTACATTATTGTTAAAAAAACGGTCAAGTGCGAGTCTAACTCGCGAACGAAGGGTTCCGTACCAACGTACTATGGTAGGGATAGTGTGGAGTGAATAGTTTGGGTTTAACATAACAAAATGTCGTTTACAAAGTTATCGGTGCGGAGCGGCTACTTTCACACTCCATGTACGTAACCAGGTGCATTCATAAGTTTGTATGTGGTATTGAAAGAATTGTTGTTGTATGGGAGCCCCCTTAAATATTTATTGTATTCCGTTTTAAGTATTTGTTGTTATAACGGTAACAGAAATACGTCATCTGTGAAAATTTCATCTGTCCAACTATCACAGTTCATGAGATACAGCCTGGTGACAGACGGCCGGACGGACGTACAGCGGAGGCTTAGTAAGAGGGTCCCGTTTGACACCTTTCGGTTTTGGAACCCTAAAAAGTGGGGATTTACATAAATTTATTAAAAATTGGGTTTTTACATAAATCCCTGATCATCCTAATATGAAAGATTTCCCGTTATTTTTGACATGTCATCAACCCTACTCCATCTCATGATCGTTCCTTTTAGTAATATTGTCACAACAGTCAGCTGGCTGCGAATATTGCTTTCATTCCCTTTAATACGTACCTACTTGGTTTTACCATAGACTAGTAATAAAAAGACTAGCCATCCTATAAAAAAGTCGTAGAAAGCTAAAACTTCCTTCTTTAACAAACTTAAACAATATAAACCAGTAAATAGGGCCAACTGTTTGCTGGATTATTTTGTTAGTTTTATTTAGAAATTAGTGTTAATATCGTATCTCGGTGATATTTTGAGAAATGGCAATAGATGTCATTGGCGTCGTTGCCCTTGAATTATTTGTTATATAACTAAATTAAATTAAAATTTATTTATTTGCCAATGAATTCATTTTACATAAAATTATTACAATGATCCTCACACTAGGCTACGCCTGTATCGTGAGGACCTAAAATACAGAAATTCCAATTATCAACTACCTTTTTGTTTGGACTGGTTCTCGCCAGCATTTATAAACCTATCACGACGTCACTTCCAAAATCAGCACAATTCAAATGTCATCGCAGTTTTCGCACTAAATAATAACGTCGGCAACTATTGTAAAAGCGACTCTGTCAAAAAAGAGTAATTACAATCTTCAAGATTACGGGACTGTATGGGGTTAATCTAACTAAACACAGAACTTTAACAGAATTATTTAATTACTATTAAAAGAAAGTTCTGTGTTTAGTTAAATTAACCCTATACAGTCCCGTCATTTAAGTATAGTAAGTTAAGCAGGAATAAATATTCTTGATTATTATTTATAATAATTAATATTTTAAGAATTGTATTAGTCAACACACAACCAATTTTTAAAAGAGATCTCTATATCTATCTGTGGGAGTTTCTTCGCCCTGCTTCTCCCACAGTGGTACAATGTAGAGGAGAGGCAAATAATGACGTATGCTAAGTGTATGTAAATATCTACAGTAATAAAGCTATTTGATGTTGAATTTGACTTAAGAGTTGCATCGGATCCGCGAGCTGTAGGGAATGGAATCAGAACCAAGATCGGACATTTTTAGTTTTTGTTTTGTTACTTCGTGTACCAGTCTGAATACCATTTTACAAAAGCTACCTGCCAGTAGATACCCAGCTGGGTTTCCTATCCAAAGCAGCAGGCGATATCATTGTCAGGAAAGCGAAACATTGATGTTTCGTGACTTGTTTGATCACATTTGTATTATACACACTTGGGTAACCCATCTTAAAACGTTGCGTTACGTAAACCAAGCGAATTGCTGTAGGTTCAGATGGAATCAAACTTCAAGCACAGAAGTCGGTCTCCGCAGTAGTGGGGTAAGGAGGCCTTGTATCGCTCAGAACCACGTATCGACACTTGGCGCAATAGTTTGTGCTGATATTGATACAAATGTTTAACAATCACTTAAAGTCAAACAACACACAAATATCACACCGGCAAATATAGAGGACAACTCACAAAAAACGAGAAAATACTCAATTTTTAATGTTCCTCCCACCATCTAGGACATGCTTGGGTACAAAACAAACAGAAAAAATTAAAGCATTTATAACAGAGTCAGAAAATCTGTAAGCTTAATAAACATAAATAAGAAACAAAAAAAATAATGCATCAGAACAATCACGAAATACCGGTTGTAGCTTTACTTTGAGAAAACGGAGATCTTGTTTGCCGAACCTACTTGATTGTCTAAATCTTTAACACTGTACATGTATTCATTCATAGACACATACCTAATCATACAAATGGCATAAATCCCAGGCTTTTACATGCATTTACTCCGTATTTAATTAATTGATTATGACACTGTTTTTGCACTTTAATACAATCTAGCAACATTAAGAGGTAACGAGAGCTGCAGCTGACGAGAGACACTCTTACCCTACTATACAAGTTTTAATTATTGTAGGGGACTGAGCTTCCCCGAGGTACACAAAATGTACAAAATTTCAATAAATAAAGCGGCGGATACGTCTGATGTTATATTTGTGTGCCCCTAATGTTATGTAGGGGTCGGGGCCGTTTGAAGTGTATCAGATGAGCAAGTAGAATTATCATAGAAAACAAATTCCCGACTGTTTTTACTTTCCATACCACTATAATATGAATGAACCTGGTTACGTAGATGGAGTATAAAAATAGCTGCACCAATAACTTCGTAACCCCAAATCTCGGCAATTTTGTAAGACTGACTCAAAAAAAAGAAAGTGTGTAGTATACAAAAACCTACTCACAAATTTTCAGGAGAATTGGTTGAGAAATGTAAACTGTACATCAGAGAAGCTGGAAATCCGGACAGAATTTTGGACATACTAAAGCATTTTTGCCCACACTAAAATGGAGATGCTTCGCTCGCTCTGTCAAATATTGTTGTACTTTTAGTAAGCAAAGACAGGTGTTTTTATTAGGTGTCGCCTTCTTTATGTTTGGAATGTTTGTCCAATATCAGGAACCCATCTGACCGTTATAAAGCTCGAAGTGTGCGATACCAGACATATTGGGTCCCTGATGCTAAATAATAGTAATCTAAGACCGCTACAGGAAAAAAATATACCTATCTAAGATCAAAAGTTGCTAAGTTATAGGAACAAGCTGAAGGGAGTTAAAAGTGAAAAAAGTTCGACATCTGCCATACAAGGCTCTGTTACCCTAGGTAGATATCAGGTTCCGTTCACGCAACAATGTAGGTAATCTCGTTTGATTATTCAGTGGCAGTATTTGACTTCGTAAGAATGTGTGGAAATTTATTCTCAATTTAGATCTGATAAAAAACGTTAGAGAGCAAACATTTTAGAACAATCAACAAGTTCACTCAAACGTGACTCAAATAATTTCAAAATGTCAAGCCCCTATCATCTGCTTGATATTTTGAACAATGTTTTATATATTGTGAATCATACCAACAGATGGCTGTGGTGAACCTTTAAATTATGATCTTGTGATGAAAATATGCCATATAAGACATCCAAGTAGTTAAAATAGATTTATTTTTCGATGGATGATGCAATGTAGGACGATCAACACTCCTCTTTATATTATTTTATTACCAATGGTTTTACTTTAAATAGTTTTGATCCCTTGCCAATTAATGATTGAACGAGCTTACCTGTACGTGAAGTTATTTCGTCCGGTTCACGAAATGCTTTGTCCGAAGAGATTAGTAACTGAATAAATAAATATTAATAAGTACCTATGTACGGGTATGTATGTATGTATGTATACCTTATAAATATTTACCCACCACTCACACTCAAGTTAGGAGAATTGTTATATTTCTCTGGGAACATTTTTCCCTTAACCTACCTGCTGTCAGTGCCGCTCTGTCTTGTCATTTAGTTTATAGTATGGAACCACATTATTAGTTAAGTAGCCTACAATAAAGATAATAACGATGATCTACTAACTAACGTCGATATGATAAATAGGTTTGATTAAAGCTTAAGTAACTACAGTTTCATTGGTTTTCGATTATAAAATATCAGATAAGATAAGATAAGAATCCGTTTCTTCATATTAGATTTTATGCGTAAAGGAAACTTTCTTTTAGCGAGATTCAACTTGATTTTATTCAACAGCAAAGATTCTATACGTCCAGACATTAGAAGGGTACAAGAGAGAGAGAGAGAGAGACAGCAATAGCATTTTTAAATCAACAGACACTTAACAGTGTGTTTACAAAGCATGATATTGTATAGCGTTTACAAAGTGAGATACACATTTCCAACACTGGCCCTTAAACCAATACAATATCATAACAATACAATACAATGCTATGCCTATGTATTTCTAACAGAAAAAATACAACTTAAAAAATGTTGTTTTATAACAACACAATACAATGCTATGCTATGTATTTCTAACAGGAAAATACAACTTAAAAAAATTATTGTTCGAAAAAATATAAACAAAATGAATCAAACCCTGTGCATTTTATTTGATTCGAAACAAGTACATCTTATTTTCCTAATTTATTGGCATGTTTACCTACCCATATTGTTATACTATATTTTCATTACATAAGTTGTTTCACAAAATGTTGAAAGTTTTCATTACATAAAGCCTTAGTCAATAAGTCCGCTAACATGTCATTAGTACACAAGTATTTAACAATAACAGTTTTATCATTTACCAATTGCCTAATAAAATGATGCCTAACATCAATGTGTTTTGTCCTAGCATGAAATACCATGTTGCTGCACAACTTTAGAGCAGATTGGTTATCATTATAAATAGTTACTGTTATATCTTTATTAACAATTTCCTACAAGAGTTTGCGGATAAACAAACCCTCTTTACATGAGTCTGACAAAGCCATATATTCAGCTTCAGTACTTGACATGACTTGACAATGCCACGGTTTTTTGTTTACGACTTTCTCATGACACTACCGACTCACCAAGTTTGAAGACGTAGCCCGTGTACGATCTGCGGTCCACATCGTCGTTTCTCCAATCAGCATCCACATACGCAGTCACATCCAGCTTGCCTTTGGTAAAAGTAAGACGATTATCTACTGAACTTTTAGATAGCGGAGAACTCTCTTCGCTGCCTTCCAGTGGATCTCCGTGAAACACTCATTGAATTGGCTCAGGTAGCTGACTGCGTACGCAATATCTGGTCGAGTGCATACTGCTTAGTACATGAGAGAACCTATTAGACCTCTGTAATCATAGGTTTCATCTTTACGATCACCACGTGGCAACTACAACCCCGTCTCCATAGGAGTGGCAGCAGACTTACACTCTTCCATGTTATACTTCTGCAACACCGTCTTTATGTAAGTTGACTAATCGAGAGTAATTTTGTTTTCATCTCGACACAAACGCATACCTAACACATGGTAGGCAGGCCCTAGATCTAAATATCAAATTCTTCCTTTAGCTTTGTTTTCACATCTGAAATAGCTTGTTTGCAGTTCGTAAACAAGATAATATCATCAACATACAGTGCGATTATGATAAGTGCATCCTTGTCACACTTGAAATAAAAGCAAGGTTCCGATGATTACCTTGTAAATCCTATTTTCTTACACAAGACCCCATCAATCTTCTCATAGCATGCTTTAGAGGCCTGTTTTAAGCCATAAATGGCTTTATTAAGTTTGTAAACCTTATCTTCTTGACCTATCACTTTAAAACCTTCAGGTTGTTCCATGAACACTGTCTCTTTCAATTCACCATTGAGAAACGCTGTTTTAACGTCGAGATGTTCTATTTCCATTCCATACTCAGCAGATAAGGCCAACAACATCCGTATGGTGGAATACCTGACAACTGGAGAAAATGTTTCCCCATAGCCTATGCCATACTTTTGTGTGTAGCCTTTGGCTACAAGACGTGCCTTGTATTTCAGAATTTCTCCGTTTAATTTTCAAACGTTTTATTTTCAAAACCCATTTGCATTTCACAGGCTTTTGAGATTTCTGTCTATCTGTCAAAGTCCAACATTTATTTTAAAAAAAATAATTGTACTCACTATCTATGGAATTTTTCCATTGCTTGGCATCTGGCCCTCTTAGTGCTTCTTGTACAGTCCGTGGAGCTTCTGCGTCTGAAGTACCCACCATTGAGGTAGACATGTTCATCCCCGATGTGTCAGTGATATCGGACTCGCTGGTTTCCGTCTCCTCCTCTGGAATGTATGTTTCATCCGCAGGATCACGGTTTTCAGTTGAGCTTTCAGAATCATCCAGTGTGTTCGTACTGATTCGTTGACTAATTTGTGACGAAATGGTATCATCAGTCGTATCAGTATCCACAGCAGATGAATCTGAACGTACAAGAGTTGGGTCAGAGTAATGAGTTTCATCATTCACAACATCATTGTTCGTGAATATCTGTATGGACCTGTCATTATCATCATGTGATACCTTTTCTATTAGTTCATTTTCTAGAAATATCACATTCCTGGCTTTAATACAGTTTGTTGGAAACTCAGGATCATTTAGCCTATATCCCTTTGTCTCATCACAGTAACCAACAAATATGTATTTCTTGCATTTTGAACCTAGTTTGTTACGTTTTTGATTCAATGCATAGGCAACTGTACCAAATATGCGCAAGTGAGCTACGAATACCTTTTTGCCAGTCCACTTTTCTTCTGGAGTGCTCCCCAGAACCGCTTTTGTAGGACAGCGATTTTTGATGTAGACAGCTGTGTTTACTGCCTCAGCCCAGAACTCCTTCTTCAGGCCGGCATCTTGCAGCATACATCTCGCCGCCTCCATCACAGTTCGGTTGGCGCGCTCAGCCACGCCGTTTTGTTGCGGTGAATGAGGAACCGTAGTTTGGTGTCGAATTCCACTTGTTTTCAGATATTCCTGAAACATAGAACTCATGTACTCACCACCATTGTCACTCCTGAGAATCTTTATTCTTTTCTCAGTTTGGTTCTCCACCAAAGCCTTAAATTCCTTGAATTTATCAAAGGCCTCACTCTTTCTCTTCAGAAAGAACACAAACGTCTTTCGAGTGTAGTCATCTATGAACAGCATAGAAAACAGAGCTCCACTCAACGACGGACAGGGTAGAGAGCCACACAGGTCTGTATGAACTAATCCTAACACTTGGGTAGCTCTATTGTATGATTTCTTTGGGAATGGCAACCTACACTGTTTCCCTTCTACGCAAGTTAAACACGCTTCAAAGCTAGAGTTGTCGTAATCAATTCCAGTAACCATACCTTTCTTAAGTAGTTCCATACTTCTTCGGTTGAGGTGCATGAGTCGACGATGCCATACCTTCATTGTCACAACTCCAGGACCAGTTCCAGCATCAGAAGTCTCAGCACCAGCGCAACTAGTTTCACTAGTCTCACACTGGACTGCTGCATTCGCTACTGACGCAACTGCATCCTGTGAAACATTAGAATCACACACACCCGATATTCGTTCAGCAGTGTCAAGTAAATAGGTGCCCTTTATCAACGTAGCACTTGCCACCAATTCCCTATTATCAAAAATTTGACAAGTACTGCAGCTGAACACAACCTCAAAACTCTTCTTGGCCATTGAACTGACTGACAGTAAGTTAGCGGTCAGATTCGGTACATAGAAAACCTCACTTATTGTTTTTAGGTCACCGTTCTTCAGTTTGACTCCATACATCGCGTGCGTAGATTTGTTAACAATACAAATAAAGACGGTAATAACCAACCCGGGCCTGGCCGTCCACCGGCAGTCATAGTAAAGTTCACTCGTCGCATCGTCAAGGATCAGGTGCTGGCAGCTGTCCGAGCCCGGCGCGGGCTCACGTCGGCCGACATCGGCTTGGCCGGGCCGGCCTTTAACTTGTTCCTTAGTGACCACCTTACACCCAAGAACAAGATGCTGCTGAAGCGCGCTAGGCAAGAAAATACGGAGCTGAACTACCAACACATTTGGACCCGTGACTGCAAAATCCTCATGCGTAAAAATGATAATTCTAGGGTTATCATCATTGCTAAAGACTCAGATTTGAAAAGACTTAAGTGACTTTCTTTACTACTATGCGACAAGATTGAGTTAATGCTATTCTTGTTTTTGTTAACTGTCCTCACCAAAACGCCATGTAAAAAACTTCTAGCTTTTCCTAACCTTATTAAAGGTATTAAGCCCGAACAAAGCCTGCTACTGTTTTTCGTTTCATTATACTGCACTGCATTCATTCCCATCACTCAGAATATCATTCAATATAGCTATAATTCACTACTGCTTAGCATAATATGGTGTTTACATTGCAATGCAATTCTCATTAAATTCATATTTAACAATGCTTAAAACACTCAATTGCTATTATCAAAACGTGCGAGGGCTTCGCACGAAATCTCATATGTTTTTCTCGAGAGTTTTGCATACACACTTTGATATTATCTGTTTAACTGAGAGTTGGCTGACGTCTAGTTATTACGATCGAGAATACTTACTCCTCTGAATGCATTTGGGTTTCGCTGCCATTGAATAACAACCGTGGGTCCCATCGCTCACAGAAGTTTCTGAACATAGCCTGTATTTACATACCACACGGTCCTTCCTATTTAAATACACTTGCGACATTCTTTGATTTAGCCAGTGACTTCATAACACAGAGACCAGATGATAGTTTTGTTTTTGTAGGTGATTTTAATATTACTAATGCTCAGTGGGCACTTTCCACCGACTCTGTCCTATCATTGCCGAGTGGTGGTAGTCATTCGGTAAATTTGTTACAAGATTTTTTGTCTTTCTCAAACTTTAAACAATGTAACAATCTTTTTAACATCAATAACCGTATTTTAGATCTCATTTTAACGAATATGACATGTTTGGTAGCTAACTGTGAGTATCCCCTTGTCCCTGAAGACTTACACCATAAATCTATTTATTTTCAGCTAGAATTAATATCATACAGCGCATAGTTACGGCCCGCTTCCACACAAGTTTTTAACTTCAAGTTGGGTGACTACGATAGCATCAATGTGGAACTGGAACGTATAGACTGGGTTCGCCTTTTCTCGAATTTAGATACAAACGCATGTACTGAGAAGTTTTATGATAAACTAAATGATTTAATGTTAAAATTTATTCCTCGTCGTAGGTTAAATTCTTCTGCAACCTTTCCAGCTTGGTACAATAAACCCTTAATTAAATTACTTAACGAAAAGAAAAAGTATCATAAATTGTGGAAGTTGTATGAAAATCCCTTGGATCAGGAGAGTTTTAAAATATTACGTAAACGGGCTATAAAAATGGAATCAGACAGTTACAATAACTACATAGAGTACTCAGAAAATAAAATAAATACACACCCTAAATATTTCTGGTCATTTGTAAAATCAATTCTATCAAGTTCAGGTCTGCCAAAGATTATGCATTACAATGGAATTTCTTCATGCGACGGGGACGAGATATGTAACTTATTTAATGAACACTTTCACTCAGTTTTTGAAACCAGTTCGAATCCGGTTGCTGATGTTGGTGACCTCCTGCCTCCTAATGATGCTGTACTGCATATAAGCACTATTGAGATAACATATAATAATGTATTGAAACATCTCAAATCTGTCAATGTCAATAAAGGCGCGGGCCCTGATGGGGTACACCCTTTGATGATTAGGGAATGTTCTTCTGCATTATCTTTACCGCTTACTTTTATTTATCTCATGTCTATAAATAATGGTTGTGTGCCCAATATTTGGAAGAGAGCCTGGATAACTCCTATACCTAAATGCATTGTAACTCAGGATATACTAAAGTACCGCCCCATCTCAAAATTATGTATATTTGGCAAAATTCTAGAAAAAATTGTAACAAATCAATTAACAGCTGTTGTAAGGCAACATATTACACCCTCACAACATGGTTTTCAATATCGGCATCAGCAGTTGATTTGCCTTGTGTAAAACCAAATTGTTTACAGTGGAGCATGTTGTTGGTGTTGATATGTGTAAGAAGTTGATTTAAAATTACTTTTTCAAATACTTTACTAAATGTAGGCAATACTGATATCGGTCTGAAGTTAGAAGGTGCAGATGTACTACCCGATTTAAACAAAGGTGTGACGTCCCTACTTGGAGAGGAATAAAAAGATTCCAAATAGGTAGCCAACAAGAAATTTTATTTAACGTGGGTTCTCCAAATGTAGTCTGACCCTGGTTACGCAGCAACGAATCTTCCCTGCGGGTTTTGCCGTAGTCGGAGTGCCGCTGACGTCGGAGAAGTAACGGTCCGAATGCAGCCGGAGCAGGGAAGCAGGTTAGCCCGAAGCGGTGTCAGGAACCGGGAAACCGTAGGGTAGCGAGGAAAAGCGGTGATCCCGAAGAGGTGCCAGGAACCCCGAACTCAATCGGGGTTAATATGAAGCACAGACAAAACTAAAACGTAACTACTAGTAGTACGTTATGATTAAACGTAAGTAATTACTGTTTAGAGTCGTTCGTCGGCGTACGGTAAAAAGGGACCGTTACAGAGCGCCAGTAGGACGGACGTGCGTATAGTGCTGAGTGAGTTTTCGGAATCACGCCGGCGCCGCAAAGTCAAGTTGCGGTCACGGCTAGTTAGTTTAAAACGGGCCAATCATAGCAGAGCGAGTGAGTTGTCAACAGTGGAATGTTGCTAGTACAGCGCGTGAAAATTAATACTGTGATTACTAGCCTCATTTGGTAGTTTTATTAAGAGAATTACTACTTAAATTTAAAATAAGACCAGTTAATGATAGAGTGAAGACAACGGTAACTTACAACGTTACAATACCCCCTCGCCCAGTAAAGGGTTTTCATACGTAATGAAAATCCAAAACCTAATTCTAAATATTCTTAACTAGTTTTAGATCCTTAACATGCCAGGTGCCTAAGTCCTTTCCCGTCATATCCTCTAAAATGTATACCAAGGGTGATTTCTTAGCGGAGACGCGACATTTGGTATATTTGGGCGCTAACTTTTTACTAAAGTACTTGTCTTTATCACTCAAGACATAAGCACGTTTTAGGACAATGTCGCCTACGCTGAATTCTGCCTCTTTCCGCCTAAGATTATAGTGCGCCGTATTTTTTTTATGTGCGTGCCAAAGAGATGCCTGTACCTTATCAAAATATTTTGACAGGTGACCCAGATTTTCAGCGTAAATGTCGCGTGGCAGAAATAGTAGTTCCTCACCCAGATCGTTATCTGTATAATGAGAACCACAAGTAACCGTTTCTCGTCCGTACACGAGGAACGATGGAGTGTAGCCAGTTGCTTCATTGACGGAGTTGTTAATGGCATACTGTATTTTGGGAATATTAGTGTCCCAGGTTCTGTGGTCATTGTCCACGTAGGTGGAAATACATGTAACTATTGTTTTGTTATAGCGCTCGACAGTGTTTACTTGCGGAGTATATCTCGGAGAGAAGAATACGTTAGGTATCTTGTATTTCTTAAAGAGGGTATTTGTTACCGAGCTAATAAACTGGGTACCATTGTCAAGGAATATTGTCTGTGGGATTCCGTGGACCAGAAACACAGAGTCCTCCAGAGCCTTGACGACAGCTTCCGAAGTAGCGCGTCGCATGGGAAAAATAAGGCAATATTTTGAGAAGCAACATGTTACGACCAAAATATAACTATTCTGCTTTCGACTGACCGGAAGTGGACCTATGAAATCAATGGATATCATTTGAAACGGCCGTGAGCATTGTTTAGGTCGACCCATCGTACCCAGCGTCGGATGGTTTTGTGGTTTGTAAGTGAGACATTTTGAACAAGAACCAACAAAACGTACGACGTCTTGGTGCATGCCCGGCCAGTAGTATCGAAGAAGTAAGCGTCGATAGGTCTTGAAAATACCCAAGTGAGCAGCAGTAGGGTCAGCATGATTCTCCTCTATGACGCTGTCACGCAATTCTTTCGGCACCACTTCCTTCCAGGAAAACTCCGAAATCATTTCGCACTTATTTTTGGAGTGGCGATAGAGAGCACCACCTTCGATCAAGTAGTTAGGAAAGAGGTTCGGCTTTTCTAAACAACCGTTATAAATGTTTTTGTACCATGTGTCAGTAGTAGTCAAATTAGAGTTGACCGTACTGATAGAAGCACATGGGAAAGCACGAGATAGTGCATCTGGAATGACATTATCGACCCCACGACGATGTTTAAGTTCGAAATTAAAGGCAGACAACCTCACACACCAGCGTGCTAGTCTTCCGGTAGGGTTGTCCAGTGACAAGAACCATTTGAGCGCGGAGTGGTCGGTGTAAACGGTAAAGGTTTTTCCGTTTTCCAAGTAACACCGCCAGTGTTCTAGAGCGGTTAAAACTGCTAGCGTCTCCCTCTCGGTTATACTGTAGTTCTTCTCAGATCCCGACAACGCCCTACTCATGTATGCAATCGGATGTTCTTTACCATCAATCGTTTGTGTGAGCATGGCACCAATCCCAAAATTGCTCGCATCAGTGTGTACTTCGAACGGTAAATCGTAATTGGGACAAGAGAGAACCGGGGCTGATACAAGACACTCTTTTAGCTTATTAAAAGCATCATCAGCTTCAGTTGTCCACTGAAACTTGGGTGCGTTCTTCTTACTTGAAGTCAGCTGGTTGAGTGGTCCGGCAATAGTGCTAAAGTTGGGGACGAAACGGCGGTACCACGTGGCTGTTCCAAGGAAGCGTTTAAGATCTTTTTTTTTTGTGGGTGTTGGGAAATTAAGGATAGCCTCGACTTTTTCAGGATCAGTGCGAAGGCCATGCGCATCCACAACATAACCCAAGTACTTCAACTCATTTCTGAAGAACTTGCATTTTTCAAGGTTGATGGATAAGTTCGCTTGTTTTAATTTATGCAGCACGCCTAGTAGTAAGGACACGTGTTCCTCAAAGCTGCTGCTGATGATAATAATATCATCTAAATATGCGAACGCCTTTAGATCAAAATTCCCGAACAGAAGATCGACAAGCCTTTGTTGAGTGGCAGGGGCATTGGTGAGACCGAAAGCAGTGGTCTTAAAACGGAGAGTTCCTCTGCCTGGAACATAGAATGCAGTTTTGTCTTGATCTTCTGGAGCTATTGGAATTTGCCAGAACGCTTTCGACAAATCTACGCTAGATAAGAATTTTGCATCGCGTAGGTTGTCTAATATTTCAGTTATATAGGGTAGGTTATATGCGTCCTTTTTTGTGACCGAATTCAGTTTACGGCTGTCGAGGCAAAAGCGAGGTTGTCCATTCTTTTTATAGACAATGAGGACAGGGGACGACCAAGCGCTCTCGCAAGGTTCAACTACATCTAACGCTAGCATTTCGTCGACTTGCTCTACCAAAATTCGCTGCTTCTCAGGTGACATTCGATAGTAACGTTGTCTTATAGGTTGAGAGTCACCAGTATCGATATGGTGAGTTATAAGACTAGTTCTACCAAGGCCCATACTGTCAGTGGAGATTTCCTGGAATTGACTGACAATTGAATCGGCTGTGGACTTTTGTGAATCAGAGAGATTATCGTAAGACTGTATAAAAGTCTCATTTTTGTCGATACTTATTTCTGCCAAAGAAGAGTTGGACAAGGTGATGCTACCTAAGTATTTGGGACAAATATTGAAAATCCGCCAAAAGTCAATGCCTAGGATAAGTGGGCTGTCCACATTTGGTAACACGTAACCCTTAATAATGTGGAATTGTTCTTCAAAGTGAATGGGAAGATTGATGTAGCCAATACTTTGAAGGGACTGGCCTCCAGCAGCAGTCACGGAGATACAATCATCGGTAAATACTTTTAGACCATGGTCCGACAATAATTTATGAGAATCATTGCCGAGAATAGTGACAGCAGATCCAGAATCGAGTAGACCAGAAGCAGGGATGTCCCCGATTCTAACGGAAATATAGGGTCTACTGTCCTTTGTTGGTTTACTATCCAGAATTGAGGCGACTCTGAAACTAGAGAAGAAGTTTCTAAGGGTTTGTAGCCATTTTTCAAAATCTACTCTATCGAAATGACCCTTAGAACCGTCCCAATTCTGGCTAATTAGTTTTTTTTGAACGGTAGGAGTACATTTAGGGCATTCAGGTTTCTTTACACCTTTATTACCGCACCCAAAACAGACGATGATGTCACGACTAACCTTACACTGACGAAGATCGTGAGTGTTAGAGCGGCATCTTAGACAAAAGTTATTTGACTTTACAGTTGTTGCAGGAGCGATCGCAGAGACATGGTTGTCAGATTTCGTCTTACATGGCTTGTAAGCAAATTCGGGTGCTAGTGTGTGTGTGGTAATCGTTGGTGGCTCGCGAAAGTGTGACATACGGGTTTGTATATTTTCGTAATTTTTGCACAACGTTCTCAATACCCCAATATCCACAATCTGAGTTGCCGAGGCCAACGTACTCGCATAACATGGCCGGATATTGTGCAATAGTATCTCTAATTTGTCCTCTTCGGATAATTGTTTCGATAAGCGCGAAAACATTCCTGCCATTATGGAAAGATAAATGGTTATCGTTTCTGATTCGCCCTGAGTGCGAGCCCTAATTTCAGAAAGTAGACGATAATCATAGTCAGTTTGGCTGAAATCCTCTAACAACAGAGATTTGAGATCCGACCAGTTGTTAACGCTATCTCTTATACTTCGGAACCAGTGCAATGCTTGATCGGTGAAAATTTCCGTTGCATAGGACAGAAGTTTGGAGTCCGAAATATTTCTGGCCTGACACAGTTCCGAAACCCTTTCGATAAAAGCCCGAACACATGATTTCCCGTCGTACTTCAATTTACTAAGTTCGGAAGTATTGCTACGCTCGCAAGTTACAGAAATCACGCTCGCGCCACTAACAGATGGCGTTGATTCCCTACACGCAGTATTAGACGAGGAAGATATTGAAAGGGGATCCTTTGCTTGTGATAAGAGAGCTAGGATCTTCGAATAATATTTTCGGTAAATCTCCGACAGTTGATCATGGCCCGTTTCGAACTTTTCATCCGTAGGTACCCGACTTAATCTGTGATAGACATGGTGCATCAGATTTTGTGTCCTAAGAAGAGAGGATCTATCTGGTGCAGGTCCGTCAAGAGTAGATTGCACTTTGTCCAAGATTTTGACGACTGCAAGTAAGTCGTCCTTAGGTTCAAGGTGAGATAACAGAACGTCCTCTGACGGGTATTCTGTCACAAGTTTAGTTATTTGTTTACGTAAAATTTCTACGGTAGTGCCTGGGTTTTCACCTCTGATGGCAACTTCGTACTCCAGTTCTGCTTTGTTTAGAGAGAGAAACTTAATTTGAAAAGACATGATGCAGCTCAAATAATAAATACCAAAGAGATGAGTAGTGAAAGTGTACTGATTCCTTTAGTCGCCTCTTACGACATGCACAGGAGGAAATGCAACTGCCGTATTCTTTTTTGATTTCCCGGGACAGCACAGGAAGAGAAATCAAGGAATTGAAAATGACGCTACTAATTAGTCTCCGTTCTGTTACAAAATGATTTATGTACGTTAGGTTTTGACGGTATGAATGAAGTGAATGACGATGTAGAAAAAAATATATATGTTAAAACTGCAAATAAAAATATTGCAACTAGTGGGTAGGTGGTTAATTTTTTTATAAGAGAACGAGAAATTAAAACCAACGTAGGAATTTGAAAAAAACACTACAATTTAAAAGTTTGAATAATAACCACGTACACAGAAGTTGCTAAGCAAAACCAAAATTACAACACAGGTAAACGTTTACAAAAACACGCACACACAAACAACTAACTACTTACAGCGTAAGCAAGGCCAGACTAACCACGTTGGGCGCCACTGTGGCGTCCCTACTTGGAGAGGAATAAAAAGATTCCAAATAGGTAGCCAACAAGAAATTTTATTTAACGTGGGTTCTCCAAATGTAGTCTGACCCTGGTTACGCAGCAACGAATCTTCCCTGCGGGTTTTGCCGTAGTCGGAGTGCCGCTGACGTCGGAGAAGTAACGGTCCGAATGCAGCCGGAGCAGGGAAGCAGGTTAGCCCGAAGCGGTGTCAGGAACCGGGAAACCGTAGGGTAGCGAGGAAAAGCGGTGATCCCGAAGAGGTGCCAGGAACCCCGAACTCAATCGGGGTTAATATGAAGCACAGACAAAACTAAAACGTAACTACTAGTAGTACGTTATGATTAAACGTAAGTAATTACTGTTTAGAGTCGTTCGTCGGCGTACGGTAAAAAGGGACCGTTACAGAGCGCCAGTAGGACGGACGTGCGTATAGTGCTGAGTGAGTTTTCGGAATCACGCCGGCGCCGCAAAGTCAAGTTGCGGTCACGGCTAGTTAGTTTAAAACGGGCCAATCATAGCAGAGCGAGTGAGTTGTCAACAGTGGAATGTTGCTAGTACAGCGCGTGAAAATTAATACTGTGATTACTAGCCTCATTTGGTAGTTTTATTAAGAGAATTACTACTTAAATTTAAAATAAGACCAGTTAATGATAGAGTGAAGACAACGGTAACTTACAACGTTACAGGTACTATTTTATTGTGTTTCATTAAATCAGGAAACTTGCCAGATTCGATAGATGCATTAAATATGAAAGCTAAATCAAGTTCAATAACATTTATTAGGGGCTTCACAACATGAACAGAAATATCCCAGAGGTCTGCAGTTTTCTTAACATTTATTGATTTAAAGGCTTTAATAATAACTTTATCATCTACATAATTAAACGAGAATTGATTTTCACATCTAGGTACATAGTCTTTTAGCAAAGATTCAGCGACTACTTTGGAAGAGTCTAAAGACTTTGTAGTAGAGATTGGGATGTCAGTAAAAAAAAAAAACGCTTTAGCTACATCAATATCATTTTTGAAAGTAATATCATTAATTTTTAATTCATATTCCAGTCTCACTTTTAATTATATCCCAAGTTGATTTAATTTTGTTATCACTTTTTCTTATTATAGATCTGATATTATTTTATTTTGCAATTTGACCAACTTTTTTAAAGATTTTTGAGTACTTTTTTACTTTATCCATGAACTCTTCACTATGATTCCATTGTTTTTCACTATATAATTCATTTAAATTTTGTCTACTTTTAAGTATACCTACTGTGGCCCACTTACTAAAGTTAAGTTTGTCTGAGACCACAATCGATCTGGTAGTAAATACTGCATTGAACGCATTGCTGAATTTGTAAAAATAAATACAATATGACTCATTAGGTTTATTATTAGAGTAATTGATAGGTAGTTTGCTATCCCAATTCAATTTAAACCTTTCAAACCGATGTGCAGTCACAGGTATGTATTGTATCTTTCTTATAGAACTTTTTTTAAGTTGAATTTCTAGTCTAATGTATTGACCTAAATGGTCGGACTTTAAATTACTTATAATTTTTTTTAATACATTTTTTTTATTTGGATAAGCAAATATATTGTCTATACAATTTGCTGAGATTTCAGTTATTGGAGTAGGTTCCATGAAAAGTGGCTTTAAGTTGTGAGAATTAAATAAGTTAGTTAGTCGCGTACTAAGGGAGTAAGTTTCTAAAAAAAATACATTGAAGTCTCCACATATCATAAGAGTTTTATTAGATTTTAATACTTTAAATAATATGTCATCCATGACTTGTCAATTGTCAATTGTAAGACGGGCTGGTTTCCGCAACTCGACGACGAAAGCGCCTATTTTTCGTGTGGGTGGGAATGCGACATCATTCGAGCCAACCCAACTCCTCCAGGAACGCCAGTAGGCCCTTTACGTTACCGACTATCCCTGGAAGGTCCCTCGATTGACCGAGGTGTTTAGCCCTGTAGTCCGCTACTCCTGTGCACTCCATGAGGACGTGAGCAGCCGTTTCTTCTGCCTCCAAGCAGGCTCTGCAAAGGGGGCTGTCGGTAACACCTAGGACATATAGATGTTTATTAAAGAAACCATGGCCAGTAAGTGCTGCAGTTACCAGTCGTATGCGCGGCCTACTAAGTCGAAGCAAGGTCTTAGCCAGCCTAGCGCTAGGGGACGGTAAGGCCAGCTTAGCCTGCCTGCACTCCTCATGGTTTGTCCAAAGAGTGGCATGATCATTCCTGGTCGACTCTCTCAGAAATGAGCGTACCATCTTGAAGGGAAGAGGGATGATAGGTTCGGGACCATACGCTGTTAAGCTAGATCCTTTACGCGCCAACTCATCCGCTGCATCGTTACCTCTTGATCCGCTGTGTCCTTTTATCCATTGAAGGATTACGCGGTTGTGTTGACATACCTCCATTAGTCGTTTGTGACACTCGTAGATTAGCCCTGAGTTAATAGTGTTGCTATTTAGGGCTTGTAGGACGGCCATGCTATCCGAGAGGATTCGAATGGAGGAATCTCTTACCTTTCTCGATGCTATGGCATTAGCGGCCGAGATGATGCCCATGCATTCAGCTTGAAAGACATTATTATGGGCACCCAGTGGAATGGCTATCTTGATGTTTAGGTCCTCCGAAAAGGTGCCTGAACCAGTGCCTGCTTCAGTTTTTGAACCATCGGTAAAAATTCTGAGCTCTTTAACGTCGAGCCCCTCAACCCGATGGTCTTCATGTAACTGTATATTGTATTTTTTGTCAAAAACAAATTGTTTAGGGATTCTGTCACTGCAAGCCATAGAGATGGGAAATTTTTTGTAAACTTCCCCTAGGATGGCGGTGTGTGAGGTCCTGTTTTTCCTCCAAAGTCCAAAGTTGTTGAGTCTCACCGCAGATGACGCGGCCTCCTGCTTAATATACAGCTGGAGTGGCGGAAGACACAGCATGGCCTCCATTGCTGCTGTTGGAGTAGTTCTCATACTACCTGTGATAGCCATGCAGGCCAGCCTTTGGAAGCTTTGGAGTTTGCTTACCATTGTGGTTAGTTTAGTCCTGGTCCACCACACCACAGCTCCGTAGCAGACAAGAGGACGGATCACCGTTACGTACAGCCAAAGAATGATGTTTGGAGAAAGTCCCCACTTTTTCCCCACCATTCTCCGACACTGCCAGAAAGCAATACTCGCCTTCTTTAGTTTGTTGTCGATGTGGCTACTCCAGTTGAGCTTGCTGTCCAAGGTTATGCCCAGGTACTTCACCTCAGTTGCTAGCTGGAGTTCCGTTCCAAAGAGCTTAGGTAGGGTATACCTACCAAGAGCCCTATTGTTAGTGAACATGACCATTACCGTTTTTGTTGGGTTAACCGCCAGGTCATATTCTAAACACCAGCGCTCCACGATGCGAAGAGCTGTTTGTTTAAGGTTGCATACTGTGCTCGCAAATTTACCTGTGATGAGGATTACCAAATCGTCGGCGTATCCTACGGTGTAGTATCCATTAGCGTTAAGCTTGGTAATCAGGTCGTTAATGACCAGATTCCA
This sequence comes from Argyresthia goedartella, assembly GCA_949825045.1. NCBI lineage: Eukaryota > Metazoa > Arthropoda > Insecta > Lepidoptera > Argyresthiidae > Argyresthia > Argyresthia goedartella. Next base: position 18,496,093 of record OX463823.1, read on the forward strand.
CAGAAGCGGGGAGAGCACTCCTCCCTGCGGGCATCCCCGCACTACCTCCGCCGACAGGGACTCTCCAGCTAGACGCACGATACGTTTGTTAAGCATGTTTGTGACCCAGTTGTTTACAGCTGTTGACACCCCATGCCTTGTTAGAGATGCACTTATACTGCTATACTGCGTCTTGTCAAAGGCACCTTCTATATCAATAAAAGTTCCAAGACAGATGCATTTGTTTTGAATCGCCTCTTCAATTGTGGATACAACTGCATGGAGAGCCGATTCAGTAGACTTACCCAAACTATATGCATGCTGATTCTTGTCTAAGGGTATATGTTTTAACGCTCCATCTCTCAGGTGTCTCTCGCACAAACGTTCGAGAGTTTTAAGCAAGAACGAGGTGAGACTAATCGGCCTGAAAGATTTAGCGTTAGTGTAGTCGCTCCTTCCTGGCTTCGGTATGAAAATTACGTTTACTACTCTCCACCTTTTGGGAACGTATCCGAATCTAAGACATGCTTCCATGATTCGGACCATTATATTGATGACGGGTTCCCCACCCCACTGTAGAAGTGCTGGGAAGATTCCATCTGGTCCTGCTGATGTAAAAGGTTTAAAGATATTAATGGCCCATCTCACCTTGTCAGCAGTGATAATATTATTAGTTATGTCTAAGTGGTCGACAGCTTCATGGTGAACCTCTTCCGGCCACACAATCTCTTGAATAGTTCTACTTCCGGGAAAGTGAGTTTCCAACAAGAGACTGTGTGTTTCTGTGGTGGAAGAGGTATATGTTCCATCGGGTTTTTTAAGCGACCCTAGCCTGGAGTTGCCTTGTTGAGCTAGTATTTGCCTTACCCGATTTGCTTGATCAACGGTTTCAATGTCGCTGCAGAATTTCCTCCATGAGTTGCTGCTTTTGAACCGTAGTCGTTTCTTGTACTTGGATTTGGCATCTTTTTAGTTGTCCCAATCCTCATCAGCACTGGTGTTCATCGCCCTGTTTAGCAGTCTTCTGATCTTAGCACGCATCCTATCTAGATCAGGACCCCACCAAAGCTGCCCCTTGATGTTGGTAGGCGCTGGTGTGCTAAGCGGGCAAGTTGAATGGTAGCAGTCTATTGAAGTATTTGTAAAATCTGTTACCTGTTGTTCGATTTGTTCGGGTCCCTCCGGATCTGGTAGAGTCTCAGCCCAAGCAAGTCTTTCACCTAGGATAGCTCTGTACCTGGTTCTGTCAGTCTTGCGTGGGTTTCTCTTAGGGACAGTTGGGGAGAACGCTGCGTTGATCTCGAAGCGTATCCATCGATGATCAGAGCATGACGCCTCATTGGACACATGCCAGCCCCCAACGTCGTCGGATATGTCCGCCGTTGCCAGGGTAATATCAACGATAGTTCTGCTCCGCTTGGTAACAAAAGTTGGTTCAGAACCTATGTTAAGCACATTGAGGTTTGTAGTAAATAGGTATTCAACAAGTGTCTTACCTCTGCTGTTCATATCTGGCATGCCCCACAGTGGGTGATGCGCGTTCGAGTCGGCCCCAACGATGAGCTGGAGGCCCGACTTCTCGCAGTGCTCCACCAGCCGGCACAGGTCGTGTGGAGGCGGGTTGTCCTCCGCAGGCATGTAGGCGGAGGCCACCACGAGCTCGCGGCACCTAGCTGTGTCGGGCAGTTGCAGCCTTATGGCACACAGGTCCCTGGAACAGAACTCTGTTAATGGCTGTGCTGGGATGTTGTTAGTAGTTATGATGCACGTTCTAGGGTTATCGTGATCAGTTGTACCGAAAAGCTTACCTCTCAAATTGGCGAGCCCTCGAATGCTACCGCGGTTGATCCACGGCTCCTGGATCAGAGCCACGGCAGTGCTGTTTGCCCCCAACCAGCGTCTTAACTGGGCCGTTGCAGTTTGGCTGTGTTGGAGGTTGGCTTGGAGGATTTTACAATCGCGGGAGAGGGACGCCATTTTTGGTCAACCCCTCCTCCACCTCCAAGACGAGTTCCTCCTCCAGCCGCATGGACAGCTCCTCGCCCTCAGAGGGCACCACTGCTGGTTCTGGCTCATCGCCTTCACCAAGCAGCATGGCCCCCCAGTGCGCGTGCTCGTCCTGCGGTTGAGCAGCAGAACTTTCCCCGACTGCATCGGGGCCTGTTTGCTGCCGCTCTGGAGTGGAACTCTGGGGCTTGGCTGTTCTTGATGAAACCCCAGTGATGACCAGCTTAGAGCTAGTCTGCGCTACCACCGGTGGTTCCTTCACAAATTTCCCACCGGGTCCCTGAAATTTGAGGTAGACCGAACCACTACCAAAAAGGAGCTGTCTGCCCCTTCCCAGCAGGGTCGGCACCACATCTTCAGGGACGTCTGTGATGAGAAACAGGTTGTCCTGCTGCTCATCCACTTTCTGGAGGAGCCATCGGTCAACCTATGCCCACTTGTTCATAAAGTGGAGGACTACGCCGGCGTCGGGCGCAGACTTCCACTTGCCTCGTTCGTTGGGTATGAGCACCCCACATTGAACCCCGCGGACCATCTCCGATTGGCGTTTCACCACCAACTGTACGTTGGATGGTGTAGACACACCGGAGACACACTCCCGCAGCCAGTTCAGGGAGTACTCGTCCTCCACGAACAGTTTAAGGTGGCCGTCCTCGTAACGAGGCTTGCCACCGAATTTGGGGTTTTCCTTGCTCGGATCCGCCAACGCTTCCCTCAAGATTTTGTCATCAATCTCGTTGAGGATGAGCGTTGACAGATCCTGTGAAATATGACCAGTAGCGACGTCAGTTACGGCGATGTACTGGTCAGATTTCACCTTCTGAGCATAGGTGACCCCAGCTCTGCGCGCTTCCGTGCACTGCTTTTTAGGCTCCACTCGAGGAGAAATACTATCCTCTAGTCGAGCCCTCTTAGCAGCCGCGCGCTCGTTTTTGCCGGATCTCTTGGCAGATTTCAACTTCTTGTTAGAAGTTGGACCACCAGAGTACGCTACGGTAGGTTTAGCCCCGTTTGATTCTAGGGTTGCCCCTTTGACACCACGGGAGCCGGTCACCTTACCCGCAGCTCCGGTATTAACAGCGGGACCGCCATCGGTCGTCACCGTGGCAGATGGAACCCCATCTACGCCGGCAGCGGCCGATGTGGCAGCCAAACGCTGTTTTTTCTTCCACCGACGATTCGCCTTACGCCCTGGTCCGGTTTGCACCGTATCTGGACGTTTAGTCGATGGGCCCTTCCCTTGCAAAGATTGCTTGGGTGGTTTACCCTTTCGACCAACCGTCGTCCAGGCGCTGGCGAAATGCTCGGCGATGTTTGTCGAATGGCTCCGCGCACCGGGTTGCCCCGTGGCCCTGCCTCTCGACTCACTTTCGGGCTTTTTGCAGCTACCCTCCACAGTGGAATCACTACCGGTTTGCACCGGTAGGTCACTGATGGTGGCAGTGCGCCCAGTTGAGGCTTGAGGATCTGCCGAGGCAGATTCTCGTACCTGTTTGGAGACGCTTGCGGTTTTCACCGCTGGAAGCGTTCCAGATGGGTTTTTTGACCTGACACGATCCATGGTCAAATGTATACAGATTCGTCTACTCGATTTCCCACCCTCCACGGAGCCCGCACAATTGGGAGCGCCTACTCGCTTGGAACAGCTTTCAGTCGCTAGGAGTACCGAGTAGATATAGGAGCATAGGGCTGGTACTTGGCGCGACATCGGGAGCTCGCTTCTGTGGACGATGGGAACCAAGGTGTCAGCGACATGGTCCCACCGCCGTAGTCACCGAAGCTTACCCCGTCAGCATGACCCATCCCTCCGCTATGACTGACGCCTTAGCGGACCCTACACCCCTAGCCGTGGCCCTCTGACGGGACACTTGGCCGTTACCCCAACCCGCGGCTACGGGCGAGGCTACCGTTTTGCCTGAAATCCAGGCCAAAGAGGGCGTGTTGCCTTACGAAGCTAAATCCACAGCAACGCTCGGCTCAACCCCCCAGGACCCCTTCATCCTGGCCTACGGTGGTCAACTGCGCAGACCACAAGACGCAGGTGAGTGTAGATAGTCTGCCGGGTACACCCACTTTAACCGACAGAACCGGAGCTACTTTTAGCCATCGGCTAGTAAGAGGTCCGGGGACCAGTCACTAGCCGCTGTTACCAGGGTGCACCAGGAGGAAGCAGAAGTTATGCAGGCGGACGTATCCTTCTGCATCGCTTCAGCACCCCCACACTAGGAGGTAGTCGCTCAGAACACCCAAATCATCATCATCATCATCATCCATGACTTTTTCAAAAACATCAAATAAACCTGATGGTTGGCTGTAAACGCTTATTACAATTATGCGCTCCAATTCAACACATGCTACTTCAATGTGGCTTTCAACTGATAAAAATACTATGTCATTACGATTTTTGAACTTTATGTGTTTATTTAGAAATATTAGAGAGCCTACACGAACAGCATGTGATCTGCAAAAAGAACTACCAACCTGGTGTTTACTGAAATTGAACATGAGCTCATGGCTTTTTAGCCAATGTTCTGTTTGACATAAAATATCAATATTAAAAGAGTTCATGTACAATTCCAACTCTAATAAATTACTGCTAATACCTTAAATATTTTGGTGGACCAGATTAGTAAACTATGCATTTATTTTACAATATTGAATTTTTCTGTTTTTATTATGTACATTATTAATATTATTTGACGGGCTAGAGACTTCCTCTATTGTCGTTGATATCCTTATAATATATCACCATCATTTTGATTTCGATGATCTCATTTGCGCAATGCTTATAGCGTTGCACCAAGGTAATAGGTGCACAGGATAGATAACATTCTGTCAAAATAAGAATGTCACAATCAACTATTAGTTCATGTAATAAAACCAAAAATTCATCTATATTTCGGTCTATACTTCTTATATTTTGAGTGATGATTTTTAGATAGGTATGTGATGTAGGGACTAATTTAACACATTTAGTGGTTTCAGTGAGAAATGATTTAGAGACCGATATGTTATCAAGGTCTTTTATGAATTGGACATCATCGAATGTGAATAATTAGTGTATTTGGTCTGGTAAGCTTTACAAAATTTTAAAATGATTTACGAGATTTACGTTTATCTCATTTTATTTTTATGTCTGAATTTTCTTCACAGTGGGAAAATATTATGGCTATTTCACTTTTAGCCTCTAACTTGTGGAGAGACTTTAATATTTTTGTTGGTTTTAATGACTTCAGAAGTGATTTTTATGTGTATTTATGTGAAATTATTGTGTGTAAAGTTGTTTGATATGTGTGTAATGAGGGTGTTTGTTTGTTCATTGTTTTGTATATATTAGTGTGTTTTTGTATAGCTGTGAATTTCTTACTTAAGCACAGAAATAGAAGGTTTGTAAAAACAAAAAGTATTAGTCACGCCTTATTTTTCAAGTTGCTTAGATCATTCTCACTGATAATACTGTTGAAAGGCTTGTTTTCACTTTTTCGGAGGTATTCTATGCCACGTGAGCTCCAGCAGAAATCACAATTGTTTTCCTTTTGCAAATTCGCGTGCTAAGTAGAACAAGCGTTGAGTCTTCGGTGTTTCCGAGACGAAATTACCTTTTTTTGGTACTGCTATTCCCAGATGTGTGGTATTTAATTTATCAGCATTTGGTTTATTCTTATTAAAAGTTTTAATCGCTGATATCAGGGCCTCTTTTTTTAGTACCGAGCTGTACTCGACAATGATCGGTCTAGCAGAGTCTTTTGTGTTACTTGTTCTATATATATATCCTTTATCTCACTATCACCATGGGCACTATCATTGATAAACTGAGATCGCTTCTGGCAGTTTTTTGGATCATAAGGAATCGAATACCATATAAAATTCGCCTAATGCTCTACAATGCCCTAGGAGATTCAGTAATAACTTACGGCCTCTCCAGCTACGGACGTACTTATAGCACATACCTTAGCTTAATCCTAAAACTACAGACTAGATTACTTAAAATAATTGCACCAACTCAGATCAAAAACAACCATGACGACGATGATCTCCGACTTTTTAGGCACTGCGGAGTACTACCAGTCACTGACAAAGTCAACTATTGCCTCCTCAAAGAGCAGTTATTTGACTACAAAGACAGTCAAAAAATCAATCACCCTGTAGTGACCAGGCGAATGGCGCAAGGTAAACTGGTTACCGAGCGCGCAAACAATACCTATGGCCGGCGGACGAGCTCATACATGATGACGCGATTAATAAACACCTTACCTCCCGACATCAGAGACTCGATCAGTCAAACTTATATCAAAGCTAAACTCAAATCACACTTTACAGAAAAACTAGAAAGACGGAATAGTTCTTGAGAAATGTACCTACTAATTATATTGAATTTTAAAATTATGTTTTTGAATGTCATGAATACCATTGAATATTATGTAATTGATTTATTAATGATGTAATTGAATATTTAAAATAATGCTATTGCTAACTTAAATACGATAATTAATGAGTAGATCACACCACACACAAACCCCAGTGGTTAAAGTGGTGTTCCCATAATGAGTAACTATGTAAAATTTTGTGTAAATAAATAAATAAAAATAAAAAAATAAAAATTGGGCAACTACTCGAGATATGGCTTCGGCCTTATCTCGAGTAATTGCCCAATCATGCCACAGAGGGCGCCACACTTAGAGCAAACTTCACGCAGTATCATGGACGGTGAGCAACATCAACCCGGAGCAAGCAACGTGAATTTCCGGAATAACCAATTCCGTCAGTTTGGCAATCATCATGGCGGCGGCGCGGAAGCGAGAGACAACATGCGACGTTACGAAGGAGCGAAAAGGACGATGTCTGCAGATTACAATTTTTCTGAGGTTGGTCAAACTGAATTGCCTATGGAATTACAGCAAAATGGCGTTCCTGTTTCTAACGTTGAGTCAAACGATAAAACTAGTTTGACTCATTGCAAAGAGGTTATGGTCAATGACATGGAAGACGACTTGAAAGTTGTAAACAAAACTTTGACGACCGTAATACTGAAGAATAAAACATGAAAAGACGTGAAAATAATGGAAAAGACGACGAAGGCACTCATTGACACTGGAAGTGGCGTGAATCTGATATCGGAGGAGTTCTACAAGGCAATGAATGACGCACCTAAATACGACAACGAGAAGATTGCAATGTCTGGCCTAGGACAAGCTAAGGTGTATTCCATCGGAAGATTGAGAGTTCCTGTTAAGATCGACGACCAAGGGTTTTGTGATGTAGAATTTCATGTTGTGCAGAAGGACGCTTTGCCATATAGTTTAATTATTGGACAGGAATTATTGAACAAGCTAACATTGGTCATGCATGAGAGGGACATCATTTTTCTGCCGTCCAATGTGGATTGGTTCCGCGATGTGTTTTATTGTGTTTCAGATGTCCCGGAGCTTACAGATGTTCCTTGTGTAATAAATAGGTCATTAGGCTCCCCGGGAAATTCAAAAACAGGTAATTCAAATGGTGGAACAGTACCAGCCAAAGAAGACAAGAGAAGTGTTACTATAGTTTAATATTCTTAAACACTACTTTAATGTTGCCATATTTACTAATTGCAACAAGAAGCTCCAATCCAGTTGCAATTTATATTAAAGTAAGTAATACCAGTGGCTCAACGACCACGACATTTAGCCATTTCTGAACAAGATGAGGTTGAAAAGAAAATCAACCAGTGGCTACAGGATGGAATTATTCAGATGAGTTGGTCCGAATATGCCAGCCCATTGGTTTTAGCATGAAAGAAGGACGGAGAACTGCGGATGTGTGTAGATTACAGGTTGATCAACAAAAAATGGTGAAGGACGAATACCCACTTCGAGTCATAGATGACCATATAGATCAGCTGGCTGCTGCGAAGGTTTTTACTACATTTGATTTGAAGAATGCCTTATTTAATTTATGAGTTCACGAAGACTCTGTAAAGTATACTGCATTTGTCACGCATAAATGACAATATGAGTTTTTAAAAGTACCCTCTAGTCTAGCTGTGTGTCCCAAAGTTTTTGCAAGATTTATTACAATCATTTACAGAGACCTGATTGCGAGGAATATTGTTCTAATATTTATCGATGACCTGCTCATTCCAGCTCAAAATGAACGACAAGCCGTGGAAAGGCTGCAGGAAGTGCTGCAAGTAGCATCGCAGTATGAATTAAATATAAATTGGAAGAAATCACAACTTTTCGTACGACGTGTGGAATATTTAGGCCACATCATAGAGGACGGACTCTAGCTATTATTGAAGGGATAAGGAAGTTAAGAAGATACCTATTTGGCAAAAAGTTTAAGATAGTAACTGATTGTAAAGCTTTTCAGATGACTCTAGCCACTAAAGATATGAGTACATCTACAAGAGTGGCACGCTGGATTATGTTACTCCAAGAGTATGATTTCACAGTGGAGAACCGCAGTGGAAGTCAGATGAGGCTCGCAGATGCATTGAGCAGGAACCCATATGTGGCAACCATAACTTCAGATTATCAGAAAGCTATCAAGCAGGCACAAGCTTAAGATACAGCTTTAAAAGCTATCATGGAGCTCATAAAAGACAGGCCATATGAAGACTATTGGATGGACAATGGATTGTTGTTCAAAGGCGCCGAGAAGCATTTAGTGATCCCAAAGAGCATGGAAATGGAGATGATCCGCAGAGCCCATGAAAACGGTCACTTTGGCAAGAAAAAGAAGACAGAGTTGATCAAGAAAAACTACTACCACCAAAACCATTTTGTAAAAAACTAGCCAAGTCTCGATGGAGCTGCTTGTTTATCTCTAAAAAGTAATGAAATCTAAACAAAGTCGTGCCAAGTCTAAGGTTCCTTACTGCGATTTCTTTATTATTATAGTTAATGTTTTGTGACTTTGCCGTTGAACATTCTTTATACGTTAGTGGGTACAAGTCGACTGACATAAGGTGACTGATTAATTCTAATTTATCATGTACTTGTGTTTTTTTATATTGCAGATTAACATCCAAGGACGGTATGAAGGTTATGGTTTCCTCTCATGACCTTAATTATTATTATCATTAGTAGATAATGCTGTTTTTTTTTATCAGCAAGCTGCAATAATATTATAAGTTGTATTTACCTTTTGACAACTAGGTAAAAAGAAAAACCATAATCCAGATTTAATTGTTTATGCATTTATTTATTATGAATATTTTATTAAAAGTCTGAAAAGTCGAGTGTACATTTCTATAATACAATTTTGGATATAATTTCTCAAAGAATTTTGCTAACAAGAGTGTAAACTTAATTATCTGTGGCTTAAACATAATTGTTGTATTTAATTGTAGAGATATTTCAGAAAATAAATGCTAAGTATGTAGATATAGTTTCGAATATATTCTTTGTTGAGATTTGTTAGGATAATAGATGCTATAGACTGTTATTTAAATGACAAGTTTGTTTGTCAGAAAGCTGTTTTTGTTTTATCTCCTAAGTGAGTTTATTAGTATTTAAGTAAAATTCTGATTTGCATTCGATAGTCCAGTCATTTTAAATAACTGTGGAGTGAAATGATAACTAAATGAGATTTTTATTTATGAAAGAAAAACGCTAGAGTCTGTTGTAAACTGAAGACTGTAAAGTTAGGGTGTAATTTTCAGATTGTTTTTTTTCTTATGTTGTACTTACATATACCTACTTGGTTTTATTATGTGAGCTTTCAGATAGCCTGAGGTCAGTCTAACTACAGGATGGCTAAACATGTAGGATTGTGTAGGAGCGAGACGAATGAAACAGGACTATGTGTGCGAGTGGGAGAGAGCGGAGTAATGGAAAGATGGCGAAAGTGTAAGGTAAGACGATTTATTTGGAAGAAGCTAAAATAAAGTAAAAAGTGGTTTAAATTCAGTGCTGGCGTTTGATTCCTATCCCAAATTTATGCTGACGACATTCAACTTTATCACTCACTAACTGTTGATACATTTGAAACCACCATTTAAGATTTGACATTCTCCAAATGTTACCAATGTGTTTCTTATGGAAATAAACTCTTTTTGAATTTTTTTTTTTTTTTTTTAATATGAAAAGGAGCTTCGGGAGGCAGCCAACTGTCCTCTTCCAGTAACCAAATTGATCTCAACACCTGCTTGCTGGCCATGACTGTTTTGTTATGGCGTCCAGGTGGAAGGTGCTCATTCCTCATTGAGTTCCCGAAGAAGAGAAAGAGCAGGCTGATGACATTGTGCTGGTAGTATTGTCCGAAAAAATAAAGTTGTCCCTCGGGTGTGTGTCCAGCATCGATTAAGTTCATAGACTGGTATCTATTAAGAAGCCTTCTAATCCCCGCCTGTTGCTAGTGAGGTTCTCAAAATCTTTGCTTATAATCAGAAGTCTGGAAAGGTAAGACAACATGGAAGGGAACTGAAATCACTATCTCCGAGCTTCTGACAAAATCCAGGCACGAGGTGTTTGTGGGTGCGGGAAAGCACTTTGGTATACCGAACTGCTGGACAACTGAGGGCAGGATCATTTTGCTGGTTTCTGAAAAATCCAGACAGAAGTTGGAGCGAATGTTATAGCTCCACCTTCTGCTCTGCTTATGCGCTGGTCCAGTGGGTGCAAAGAAGTAACATCTTGTACTCAACCATAATTGTTTTTGTGCTCTCGCATGTTGAACCGTTAATTATTATATTCTCATTACTTTTAGATGGTAGTCTCAACTATTTCATAACCTTCTTTTCTTTACCTATTTTTGTTTTGTTTTGCAATAAATGAATGACTTGTCAAGTCAAGATTTTCTCATGTCAGTCTCTCAGTTAAGCAAGTTTCCAATATTTTCCCAACGTTTATTCAACGTTAAGATACCTCGGTTTGCATAGTAAGTAGCCTTGGTGTTATGTTGGAATGCGTGTTCGTTTCGTCTATAAATGTAAATTTTGTTTTGTCCAGTTTGCGTTTTTCAGTTCAATGTTTGTAAGTTTGTATTAGTTATTTTGTCCAATTTCTTTCAGGCTAATAAATCTTTTTTTTTGTATCGACATGGATATAATAAATTTAATTTAGTTTTGTATGTATTTATATTTATTATATTGTATCTAGTTAATGGATTCTTCTCTTGCATTGATAATAACGTTTCCGTTAGTGCGGGAAGTGTTGGGTCATCAGCGGATGAAATAACCATACAAATTGAAGCGGGTGTTTTCAAACTTTGTACAAACTTCAATGTTGTTCATTTTAATGCACAAAGCATTCACACCAGCTATGCTATCCTCCTTGTTCCTTTAAATGATCAGAACATACATGGTGTTCTCGTTTCGGAATCTATTCACAAACCATCACTTCCATCTACCATGTATTCTCTGCCAGGGTCTGTACCGGAAAGAAAGGACGGGCAAGGCTGATGGCGGTGTAGCTTTATACCTAAGTGCCAACATTACATGCAAAGTCATAAGCCAGTCGTCAAGCCTGTAGTCTGGTACCTCTGAACACCTGGTTCCTCTGAAGATCTGCTTGCATCAACATCCTCCTGGTTATCTTTTATATCCCTTCTCTTCGTATTGACTATTTTAACTTATTTGAAACATTCCTCAATGATCTGACTCCCCTTTAAAGTGACTCACTGATTTTCGGCGACTTTAACACACGCTTTCTCAAAAATAACGGTCGCTCAGCAAAGTTGAATACAATTGTAAGTTCATAAAACTTACCCATCCATCCCCTGGGTGCCACCCACTTTCAACCTTACTGCACGCACTCTCTTCTAGATCTGATAATCACTTCTTACATATCCAAGGTTGCTTTGCATGGCCAACTTAATGCCCCCTTCTTCTATCATGATATGGTTTATCTCTCATTCAAGTTAAGGCCTCCCAAGCGTGCATTTAAATTCCTGGACATATGTAGCTTCAAGATCTGAACTCCCTTAAATCAGACGCCGCCTCTGTTGACCGGTCTCCAGTCTTTGGTAGCGAGGCCGTGGAACTTTAACTCTATTAAACTGAGCTTGTTTTAAAAACACGCTCGAGTCAAGAGGGTTAAGGTTAATCACCTTCCTGTGCCGTGGCTTACTGACACCATTAAGAGTCTGATGGCCACGAGAACATGTTTTGAAATTCCTGCAGACTCTTGATGTAGGTAAGACCCAGGATTTGGCTGCTGGAAGTGGCGACCTCAACGGTCTCAACAATTTTTTTGCGATCCCCACTGTTGTGATAGACCCCCTAGTTGACGAGGCTTCCTTGAGGAAGCTACCCTTCCTAACCTCAGTCCAAGACCGCAGCCCACAAATCACCCTTCAATTTCAACCATATCGGAATCAGCGGATTAAAAATTAAAATATTAGCGATCTCTTCGAAGGTGACGACAAGATCTGTTCTCAGTTGATAACCAGCATTGTTAACGAGCTGTTATCGATCATCACCCACATAATTAATGTGTCGCTTGACCGATGTTGCGTCCCCACTTCGTCCCCACTGTCAACGCTTTTTTTTTAATTATGAGTCACTGTCTGTTTCAAGTTTTGAAATAAATCTTTTGGATTGTTAAAATTCTGATTTATTTGCTGATTTAAGTAAGCCATCTTTTCATTGAATATTGTGATATTTACTAATTTTTTTAGAGTTTTATACTGCTCCCTATGTGATTCAATGTTTGACTTGCGATATTTGCTATGAGCCTCACCTCGAAGTTTCATAATGTACCTGAATGTGCTTCTTAATAGATACCAGTCTATGAACTTAATCGATGCTGGACACACACTCGAGGGACAACTTGATTTTATCGGACAATACTACCCGCACAATGTCATCAGCCTTCTCTTTCGCTTTTTCGGGAACTCAATGAGGAATGAGCACCTTCCGCTTGGACGCCATATCAAAACAGTCATGGCCAGCAAGCAGGTGTTGAGATCAATTTGGTTACTGGAAGAGGACAGTTGGCTGCCTCCCAAAGCTCCTTGTCATATTCAAAAAAAAAAAAAAAGAGTTTATTTCCATAAGAAACACATTGGTTCCCAGATGTGTGGTATTTAATTTATCAGCATTTGGTTTATTCTTATTAAAAGTTTTAATCGCTGATATCAGGGCCTCTTTTTTTAGTACCGAGCTGTACTCGACAATGATCGGTCTAGCAGAGTCTTTTGTGTTACTTGTTCTATATATATATCCTTTATCTCACTATCACCATGGGCACTATCATTGATAAACTGAGATCGCTTCTGGCAGTTTTTTGGATCATAAGGAATCGAATACCATATAAAATTCGCCTAATGCTCTACAATGCCCTAGGAGATTCAGTAATAACTTACGGCCTCTCCAGCTACGGACGTACTTATAGCACATACCTTAGCTTAATCCTAAAACTACAGACTAGATTACTTAAAATAATTGCACCAACTCAGATCAAAAACAACCATGACGACGATGATCTCCGACTTTTTAGGCACTGCGGAGTACTACCAGTCACTGACAAAGTCAACTATTGCCTCCTCAAAGAGCAGTTATTTGACTACAAAGACAGTCAAAAAATCAATCACCCTGTAGTGACCAGGCGAATGGCGCAAGGTAAACTGGTTACCGAGCGCGCAAACAATACCTATGGCCGGCGGACGAGCTCATACATGATGACGCGATTAATAAACACCTTACCTCCCGACATCAGAGACTCGATCAGTCAAACTTATATCAAAGCTAAACTCAAATCACACTTTACAGAAAAACTAGAAAGACGGAATAGTTCTTGAGAAATGTACCTACTAATTATATTGAATTTTAAAATTATGTTTTTGAATGTCATGAATACCATTGAATATTATGTAATTGATTTATTAATGATGTAATTGAATATTTAAAATAATGCTATTGCTAACTTAAATACGATAATTAATGAGTAGATCACACCACACACAAACCCCAGTGGTTAAAGTGGTGTTCCCATAATGAGTAACTATGTAAAATTTTGTGTAAATAAATAAATAAAAATAAAAAAATAAAAATTGGGCAACTACTCGAGATATGGCTTCGGCCTTATCTCGAGTAATTGCCCAATCATGCCACAGAGGGCGCCACACTTAGAGCAAACTTCACGCAGTATCATGGACGGTGAGCAACATCAACCCGGAGCAAGCAACGTGAATTTCCGGAATAACCAATTCCGTCAGTTTGGCAATCATCATGGCGGCGGCGCGGAAGCGAGAGACAACATGCGACGTTACGAAGGAGCGAAAAGGACGATGTCTGCAGATTACAATTTTTCTGAGGTTGGTCAAACTGAATTGCCTATGGAATTACAGCAAAATGGCGTTCCTGTTTCTAACGTTGAGTCAAACGATAAAACTAGTTTGACTCATTGCAAAGAGGTTATGGTCAATGACATGGAAGACGACTTGAAAGTTGTAAACAAAACTTTGACGACCGTAATACTGAAGAATAAAACATGAAAAGACGTGAAAATAATGGAAAAGACGACGAAGGCACTCATTGACACTGGAAGTGGCGTGAATCTGATATCGGAGGAGTTCTACAAGGCAATGAATGACGCACCTAAATACGACAACGAGAAGATTGCAATGTCTGGCCTAGGACAAGCTAAGGTGTATTCCATCGGAAGATTGAGAGTTCCTGTTAAGATCGACGACCAAGGGTTTTGTGATGTAGAATTTCATGTTGTGCAGAAGGACGCTTTGCCATATAGTTTAATTATTGGACAGGAATTATTGAACAAGCTAACATTGGTCATGCATGAGAGGGACATCATTTTTCTGCCGTCCAATGTGGATTGGTTCCGCGATGTGTTTTATTGTGTTTCAGATGTCCCGGAGCTTACAGATGTTCCTTGTGTAATAAATAGGTCATTAGGCTCCCCGGGAAATTCAAAAACAGGTAATTCAAATGGTGGAAGAGTACCAGCCAAAGAAGACAAGAGAAGTGTTACTATAGTTTAATATTCTTAAACACTACTTTAATGTTGCCATATTTACTAATTGCAACAAGAAGCTCCAATCCAGTTGCAATTTATATTAAAGTAAGTAATACCAGTGGCTCAACGACCACGACATTTAGCCATTTCTGAACAAGATGAGGTTGAAAAGAAAATCAACCAGTGGCTACAGGATGGAATTATTCAGATGAGTTGGTCCGAATATGCCAGCCCATTGGTTTTAGCATGAAAGAAGGACGGAGAACTGCGGATGTGTGTAGATTACAGGTTGATCAACAAAAAATGGTGAAGGACGAATACCCACTTCGAGTCATAGATGACCATATAGATCAGCTGGCTGCTGCGAAGGTTTTTACTACATTTGATTTGAAGAATGCCTTATTTAATTTATGAGTTCACGAAGACTCTGTAAAGTATACTGCATTTGTCACGCATAAAGGACAATATGAGTTTTTAAAAGTACCCTCTAGTCTAGCTGTGTGTCCCAAAGTTTTTGCAAGATTTATTACAATCATTTACAGAGACCTGATTGCGAGGAATATTGTTCTAATATTTATCGATGACCTGCTCATTCCAGCTCAAAATGAACGACAAGCCGTGGAAAGGCTGCAGGAAGTGCTGCAAGTAGCATCGCAGTATGAATTAAATATAAATTGGAAGAAATCACAACTTTTCGTACGACGTGTGGAATATTTAGGCCACATCATAGAGGACGGACTCTAGCTATTATTGAAGGGATAAGGAAGTTAAGAAGATACCTATTTGGCAAAAAGTTTAAGATAGTAACTGATTGTAAAGCTTTTCAGATGACTCTAGCCAATAAAGATATGAGTACATCTACAAGAGTGGCACGCTGGATTATGTTACTCCAAGAGTATGATTTCACAGTGGAGAACCGCAGTGGAAGTCAGATGAGGCTCGCAGATGCATTGAGCAGGAACCCATATGTGGCAACCATAACTTCAGATTATCAGAAAGCTATCAAGCAGGCACAAGCTTAAGATACAGCTTTAAAAGCTATCAAGGAGCTCATAAAAGACAGGCCATATGAAGACTATTGGATGGACAATGGATTGTTGTTCAAAGGCGCCGAGAAGCATTTAGTGATCCCAAAGAGCATGGAAATGGAGATGATCCGCAGAGCCCATGAAAACGGTCACTTTGGCAAGAAAAAGAAGACAGAGTTGATCAAGAAAAACTACTACCACCAAAACCATTTTGTAAAAAACTAGCCAAGTCTCGATGGAGCTGCTTGTTTATCTCTAAAAAGTAATGAAATCTAAACAAAGTCGTGCCAAGTCTAAGGTTCCTTACTGCGATTTCTTTATTATTATAGTTAATGTTTTGTGACTTTGCCGTTGAACATTCTTTATACGTTAGTGGGTACAAGTCGACTGACATAAGGTGACTGATTAATTCTAATTTATCATGTACTTGTGTTTTTTTATATTGCAGATTAACATCCAAGGACGGTATGAAGGTTATGGTTTCCTCTCATGACCTTAATTATTATTATCATTAGTAGATAATGCTGTTTTTTTTTATCAGCAAGCTGCAATAATATTATAAGTTGTATTTACCTTTTGACAACTAGGTAAAAAGAAAAACCATAATCCAGATTTAATTGTTTATGCATTTATTTATTATGAATATTTTATTAAAAGTCTGAAAAGTCGAGTGTACATTTCTATAATACAATTTTGGATATAATTTCTCAAAGAATTTTGCTAACAAGAGTGTAAACTTAATTATCTGTGGCTTAAACATAATTGTTGTATTTAATTGTAGAGATATTTCAGAAAATAAATGCTAAGTATGTAGATATAGTTTCGAATATATTCTTTGTTGAGATTTGTTAGGATAATAGATGCTATAGACTGTTATTTAAATGACAAGTTTGTTTGTCAGAAAGCTGTTTTTGTTTTATCTCCTAAGTGAGTTTATTAGTATTTAAGTAAAATTCTGATTTGCATTCGATAGTCCAGTCATTTTAAATAACTGTGGAGTGAAATGATAACTAAATGAGATTTTTATTTATGAAAGAAAAACGCTAGAGTCTATTGTAAACTGAAGACTGTAAAGTTAGGGTGTAATTTTCAGATTGTTTTTTTTCTTATGTTGTACTTACATATACCTACTTGGTTTTATTATGTGAGCTTTCAGATAGCCTGAGGTCAGTCTAACTACAGGATGGCTAAACATGTAGGATTGTGTAGGAGCGAGACGAATGAAACAGGACTATGTGTGCGAGTGGGAGAGAGCGGAGTAATGGAAAGATGGCGAAAGTGTAAGGTAAGACGATTTATTTGGAAGAAGCTAAAATAAAGTAAAAAGTGGTTTAAATTCAGTGCTGGCGTTTGATTCCTATCCCAAATTTATGCTGACGACATTCAACTTTATCACTCACTAACTGTTGATACATTTGAAACCACCATTTAAGATTTGACATTCTCCAAATGTTACCAATGTGTTTCTTATGGAAATAAACTCTTTTTGAATTTTTGTTTTTTTTTTTTAATATGAAAAGGAGCTTCGGGAGGCAGCCAACTGTCCTCTTCCAGTAACCAAATTGATCTCAACACCTGCTTGCTGGCCATGACTGTTTTGTTATGGCGTCCAGGTGGAAGGTGCTCATTCCTCATTGAGTTCCCGAAGAAGAGAAAGAGCAGGCTGATGACATTGTGCTGGTAGTATTGTCCGAAAAAATAAAGTTGTCCCTCGGGTGTGTGTCCAGCATCGATTAAGTTCATAGACTGGTATCTATTAAGAAGCCTTCTAATCCCCGCCTGTTGCTAGTGAGGTTCTCAAAATCTTTGCTTATAATCAGAAGTCTGGAAAGGTAAGACAACATGGAAGGGAACTGAAATCACTATCTCCGAGCTTCTGACAAAATCCAGGCACGAGGTGTTTGTGGGTGCGGGAAAGCACTTTGGTATACCGAACTGCTGGACAACTGAGGGCAGGATCATTTTGCTGGTTTCTGAAAAATCCAGACAGAAGTTGGAGCGAATCCACCTTCTGCTCTGCTTATGCGCTGGTCCAGTGGGTGCAAAGAAGTAACATCTTGTACTCAACCATAATTGTTTTTGTGCTCTCGCATGTTGAACCGTTAATTATTATATTCTCATTACTTTTAGATGGTAGTCTCAACTATTTCATAACCTTCTTTTCTTTACCTATTTTTGTTTTGTTTTGCAATAAATGAATGACTTGTCAAGTCAAGATTTTCTCATGTCAGTCTCTCAGTTAAGCAAGTTTCCAATATTTTCCCAACGTTTATTCAACGTTAAGATACCTCGGTTTGCATAGTAAGTAGCCTTGGTGTTATGTTGGAATGCGTGTTCGTTTCGTCTATAAATGTAAATTTTGTTTTGTCCAGTTTGCGTTTTTCAGTTCAATGTTTGTAAGTTTGTATTAGTTATTTTGTCCAATTTCTTTCAGGCCAATAAATCTTTTTTTTTGTATCGACATGGATATAATAAATTTAATTTAGTTTTGTATGTATTTATATTTATTATATTGTATCTAGTTAATGGATTCTTCTCTTGCATTGATAATAACGTTTCCGTTAGTGCGGGAAGTGTTGGGTCATCAGCGGATGAAATAACCATACAAATTGAAGCGGGTGTTTTCAAACTTTGTACAAACTTCAATGTTGTTCATTTTAATGCACAAAGCATTCACACCAGCTATGCTATCCTCCTTGTTCCTTTAAATGATCAGAACATACATGGTGTTCTCGTTTCGGAATCTATTCACAAACCATCACTTCCATCTACCATGTATTCTCTGCCAGGGTCTGTACCGGAAAGAAAGGACGGGCAAGGCTGATGGCGGTGTAGCTTTATACCTAAGTGCCAACATTACATGCAAAGTCATAAGCCAGTCGTCAAGCCTGTAGTCTGGTACCTCTGAACACCTGGTTCCTCTGAAGATCTGCTTGCATCAACATCCTCCTGGTTATCTTTTATATCCCTTCTCTTCGTATTGACTATTTTAACTTATTTGAAACATTCCTCAATGATCTGACTCCCCTTTAAAGTGACTCACTGATTTTCGGCGACTTTAACACACGCTTTCTCAAAAATAACGGTCGCTCAGCAAAGTTGAATACAATTGTAAGTTCATAAAACTTACCCATCCATCCCCTGGGTGCCACCCACTTTCAACCTTACTGCACGCACTCTCTTCTAGATCTGATAATCACTTCTTACATATCCAAGGTTGCTTTGCATGGCCAACTTAATGCCCCCTTCTTCTATCATGATATGGTTTATCTCTCATTCAAGTTAAGGCCTCCCAAGCGTGCATTTAAATTCCTGGACATATGTAGCTTCAAGATCTGAACTCCCTTAAATCAGACGCCGCCTCTGTTGACCGGTCTCCAGTCTTTGGTAGCGAGGCCGTGGAACTTTAACTCTATTAAACTGAGCTTGTTTTAAAAACACGCTCGAGTCAAGAGGGTTAAGGTTAATCACCTTCCTGTGCCGTGGCTTACTGACACCATTAAGAGTCTGATGGCCACGAGAACATGTTTTGAAATTCCTGCAGACTCTTGATGTAGGTAAGACCCAGGATTTGGCTGCTGGAAGTGGCGACCTCAACGGTCTCAACAATTTTTTTGCGATCCCCACTGTTGTGATAGACCCCCTAGTTGACGAGGCTTCCTTGAGGAAGCTACCCTTCCTAACCTCAGTCCAAGACCGCAGCCCACAAATCACCCTTCAATTTCAACCATATCGGAATCAGCGGATTAAAAATTAAAATATTAGCGATCTCTTCGAAGGTGACGACAAGATCTGTTCTCAGTTGATAACCAGCATTGTTAACGAGCTGTTATCGATCATCACCCACATAATTAATGTGTCGCTTGACCGATGTTGCGTCCCCACTTCGTCCCCACTGTCAACGCTTTTTTTTTAATTATGAGTCACTGTCTGTTTCAAGTTTTGAAATAAATCTTTTGGATTGTTAAAATTCTGATTTATTTGCTGATTTAAGTAAGCCATCTTTTCATTGAATATTGTGATATTTACTAATTTTTTTAGAGTTTTATACTGCTCCCTATGTGATTCAATGTTTGACTTGCGATATTTGCTATGAGCCTCACCTCGAAGTTTCATAATGTACCTGAATGTGCTTCTTAATAGATACCAGTCTATGAACTTAATCGATGCTGGACACACACTCGAGGGACAACTTGATTTTATCGGACAATACTACCCGCACAATGTCATCAGCCTTCTCTTTCGCTTTTTCGGGAACTCAATGAGGAATGAGCACCTTCCGCTTGGACGCCATATCAAAACAGTCATGGCCAGCAAGCAGGTGTTGAGATCAATTTGGTTACTGGAAGAGGACAGTTGGCTGCCTCCCAAAGCTCCTTGTCATATTCAAAAAAAAAAAAAAAGAGTTTATTTCCATAAGAAACACATTGGTTACATTTTGAGAATGTCAAATCATAAACAAACACATTTATAAGATATAGGGAAATAAAGAACTCAATTTGAATTCCGTCACCTCAATCTTTTAGATGCTGGAGGCAAAGAGGCGACGAGAAACCTCCAGCTTTATGCGTTATTTTTTACAGAATTGGAGCAAAAACCTTTCCAAGCCTTCTTGTCTTCTACATAATCTGATATTTTGTAGTACGCCTTTTTACATAAGTGATTTTTAACAACAGTTTTAAATTTATTAACTGATAATTCTTGTAACTCAGTTGGGATTTTGTTGTAAAAGCAAATACATAGCCCTTTAAAAGATACATTAACTTTATGGAGCCTAGTAGTAGGTATAGCTAGTTTAATCCTATTTATAGTGTTGACATTGTGCCTGTCGCTATTCTTAGGAAATTTATCAATATTTTTGTGGATGTACATTAGGTTTTCATAAAAATACTGACACGGCTTTGTCATAATGTTAATTTCCTTAAATTTACAACGCAGTGACTCTCTGGGACCCACATTGTAGATTGCACGAACAGCCCTCTTTTGCAGCACAAATATTACGTTAATGTCTTCAGCGTTCCCCCACAGCAGTATGCCGTAAGACATAATGCTATAGAAATAGCTGAAGTAAACTAGTCTAGCTGTTTCCACGTCCGTAAAAAGACGCATTTTTTGACGTGATAACGTCTTTAAAATCGTTTTAGTCGGGTGACATGTTCAGAAACTTGTGTCACACCAAAACCTCACGAGCGCGATCGCAGGTATAACGAGAGAGAGACGGACCGATCTCCCGTCTCATCTCGAGCGCTGCCAGTCATTCCATGAAACTTGTCACGCGGAATCCTCACGAGCGGAGGCTGGCATAGCGTTCGAGTGAGTGGACCGATCTTCCGTCTCTCTCACTCTAGCGGCATACAAACGAATGGAGATTTATCACGTAAACATCTCGATCGTAAACCTACTTTACAAACAACCATTTTTTGACAGAATAAACTGCGGAACGGAGTTTTTTCGATAGCTTATCTATGTGAGGGCCCCATTAAAGTTTATTATCTAAGATAATTCCCAGGAATGACGTGCTATCTACAGTTTCTAAACTTTCACCTTTAACATTAACACTAGCCGAAACTTGTTAAACATTGGGCATTATTGATTTCGCAAAGGTACTTAGAGTCTTTGATCTGTCCGTACATCCAGAGATACTGCAGGCAGGTAATACCAAATCACCAGCATGGCTTTGTGGATGCTATATCTACCGGTGCCCATCTGGTTACATTCGAGGATACACTTGTGACGTATTGGATAAGAGTAATCAGGCAGACGTCTCATACACGGACTTCCGTAAAGCCTTTAATAAAGTCTTACGTCAGGTTCTATTACACAAGCTGGAATGGTTTGGTTTTGTACGACCTATGCCAAGATGGCTTGAATACTATTTAATAGATCGCAATTTTCACATCTTAGTGAACGGATACTCGTCGAGTCATAATTCCATAACTTCAGGAGTCCCACAAGGATCATCACATTTGGGCCCAATTTTTTTCAATATTTTCATCAATGACCATATTTAATCCCATTTATGTACGCAGACAAAGTTAAAGTGGTGAGCATCATAAATACATTGGAGGACTTAATACGTCTTCAGAAAGATCTCAACCGGCTCAGCTTTCGGTGTAATAACAATGGCATGCAACTGAACCCAACAAAAGCTTGCACGTGAGATTCATGCGAAAACAAACGCAAATACGCTTTTTTTATGTTAAATATAGCACACAGGTAATGAGGCTCGACAACGTAAAAGAGCTAGGCGTATTCTGCGACAGTAAACTCAACTTTATTCCCCATATCAACAATATCACAAAAAGGCCCAAAAAGATGTTAGGATTCGTTATCTCGAACAGCAAAGTATTTAGCCATTAAACAAAAATCCTATTGTTAAACTGCCTAGCGCGCAGCATCCTTAAGCACGCTATTGTTGAATGGCAACCACACTATGGAACATACATGTTCACGCTACTGAAATAGACGTGGTAGATAGGTAAAATAGTTCCAAATCCGTCAGTAGTTTGACCGGCCTTGACCATGTTCCTGTTTGTTGTAGTAACTTGTAAATGTACAGTGTAACAAGATAGAAAAGAAGTCCTTAAAGGTGAACCATTGAGTGATTCAATGAGCCTATTTCCTGTATCTACTATAATTAGGTCATTCAACTTTGAACTTTTAACCACGCAGTGCAGCTGTTTATTTGAGAGCTATCTCGCAGCTGATAGTTTAGTATTTAGATATTGTGGGGTTATTATATGTTATAAAGGTTTGAAAGAAATTTCAGTATGGATTGAAACATAACTTTGAAAACCTTATGCCAGCTCATATAGAGAGAGAACGTAACCTAATCGAGCATTTTCGATATATCGATTTCACGCGCTCGCGGTTGGCCTTTTTAGGGATTACGCGAATAGGCGTAGATTTTGTAACTTCATATTTCATTTTCGGCACAAATAAGATAAAATGCACATTGGTTGAGGATAAATGAGTGAATGAATCATAACTTGAGAGCGCAGTGCAATTAGTTCAGAATGAGAGACTCCGTTCTTCGCGTTATCGGCTAATTTCGCCTCTATGGCCATGATATTCTTCGCGTTCACATCAGCCTTCTTCTGTACAGTGTTTAATTATGATTTCAACTTAGTTTGTTTTATTAATTATTAATATCTGAGAGCGTTGTTTGTAATTCTACTTAACGTTCCAAGATGGAGGATGTTGTAGGCACAAGCTCTATCTTCTCGGCTTTATTGATATTATTTTCAATTAGGATAATTTTCACTTGAGAAATATCAACACCTAGCTCGAGCTTGAATGATAGGAACGTTTCATTCTAGGAACTAAAACATTCCCCCATAGATGCTGCCATTTCTATTCGGAAAGCCGCGAGTGCGTCAATAAGATCGCAACACGCAGGGTTTATATTTTAGAGCAAACAGTGACTTGATTAATTACTGTTATGGATTCTCTACTGCTACTAATATTAAGAGTTTCTGATCCAAATAGTTGAGATATAACGTCAGACCAACACTTCCCGCACCCTGTCGATTGCGCGTGAGTGATAAGAAAAAAGCAAAGCAAGTGAGGGGTACTGGCGTCGCCTGCAGCTACAGCCAGGGTGGTGCGGAGGCTTAACCATGGATCCTTCGCGTACACATAAAATAGTCCCAAATGTAGTAATGCGACACAGGTGAATTTGGAGTAATTAACTTGTAACACTTATTGAACGAGCGACGAAGCGTGTCCGTTTCAGGATTGGGCAAAATTAATTTCTTATGTTATTCTCCTCTACAAGCTGCATTTTTTTATTGATTCTCGTGATTTTTTGTGAGCAGATTCGGTAATTAAATAGTTTTTTCGTCGATTCAGTTTTTGGAATTTTTATAAAATCTCGAAGATATGGGTTTAAAACTTTAAAAATACCGTTACAGCCGAAGGATTTATAAATGACATCATCACGGATAGTCAAAATGACATAGGCTATTTAATTTTAGTGAAAAGTCAAAGGGAAATGAAGTTTAAGAAAGCAAACTTGATACCTCCGTTCGTTCTTGAGAAAAAGGGTCTTGACCAACGTATTGGCAGACAGACAGCCAGAGAGACGGAAATTTACAGTTTCCGGATTTTTGCATTTACCTGTGCTGTGATAGCTTGCTTTTTGCCAAATTTCATGATCCTACGTCAACCGGAAGTACCCTATAGGTTTTGATGCCTTTGCAAGTATCAAGCAAATTTGGGACATAAGCGGCCATATTTTTTGATTGCGCGGACCTAGAAGTTTGAATTTTTCATAACTCTAACCGTCTTATTAATAAAAATACTCTATTCTGTTGTTAATCCTTCCTTACTCTCAGAGTAGTTACTCTCAGGTTAAACTCGGAGTAAGTCTGGTGTAAAGTTGTTATTAATAAACAATGAGTAAGCTTGGAATAACAAAGCATTGCTTACGCTTGGATTAGCGGGTGATCTATGGCAACCCCAATTATTTAAAAAAAATGGTCTAAAAGGACTAATTCCAGGGCCGTCAGACCCAAAAAAAAAACAAACTGACATCCGTTTTTAGATAGTAATAATAATAATAATATACCTTGAACACTATTTACACATATTGATATCCAGCCCATTGAGCCCCAAACTAGGATTCCCTGTATCTTGGGTGCTATACAATACTTATATACATACCTAAATATTATACTTATATAGATAAACAACTATGACTAGGGTATAAACATCCGTTCTCATCAAACAAATATTTGCCCCCACCGGGACTCGAACCCGGGAGCCTTGGCTTCGCAGGCAGGGTCACTGCCGACTCGGCTATTCTGGGCGTCACTACATTAGTACAGAAGGTACTAATTAAATAATTAATAATAAATGAAATTGATCTAGTTTAAAGTCCAGTTTATTTTATATATCTTTATTGCTAAAAACACAAGATTAAATGTACATTATATATTAACTTAAAAACCACCAATCACACTGTTCAGCTGGACATCAGTTTGTGGCATTTTAATCCACTGAGCAATATGTGGTACCATTTTGCTAAAGTAACTTGCTTGCATATGAGCGAGATTGAAGGCTGACTCATTCCGCTTATATCACCTGCATCGTCTTGAATCTGTTGAAATCACAATTTAGAATTAAACATATAACTAGCTATAAACCCAATCACATTAAAATTCGCAATTAACTATGAATATGTACTACGATAAGCATTCTATGACCTACCTCTCCGCGGGCCCATATTCTAATTGCACTCAAAACTTTAATATGTTGAGGGATGCGACCACCTAGAGGATGCTAGAGCATCTCCAGATAAATAATTTTTAATCATGTTGATTATAAACATGGCAGTAGATCGGGAAAACCTATAATTGTACTTAAATTCCTCTTCTTCGAGTTCTTCCTAGTGAAGTGTTGTTTTCAAATTCTTGCAGTAACCTTAAATCATCCAAGTAATTGTACCTTTCAATTATCACCACAAACTATGAAACCCGGTACGATTTTGAAATATTATTTACAAAAAACAAAGAATTTGATTAATTAGTACAACCAAAACCTTTTCAAAACCAAAATTACACAAACTATGAATGAAACTCCGAAGCAAAACCAGAGAATAAAACAACAATAATAGAAACATTCAAAATGGCCGTTTGAAAAAAAAGTTACAAATGTCAAATTACGCCATATATCACACTAGTCTGTCCTTACTCCATCACTAAACTAGGAACCGACGAGGTTTAACAGTTGGTCCGAGAGTAGAGTCGGATTAGTGCTACTCAATCCTTACACCACGTTTATTAATAATGATTTTCCTTTATACTGGCCTAATACTTGGAGTAAAGTTACTACTGTGCTAGTCTATGTTTATTAATAAGACGGTAAGGGTCTACTGACGTGAGTAATTAATGTTAATTTAGATTTGACACCTCCACGCGACCTTGCCCTTAGTTTTTATTTAGCAGCATTTAGGAATTATTTTCTTACCTTGCCGATTTACAATTTAATATCTTTCGAAGTACTGTTTCTTTCTTCCTTTTCATTTTGTAGTAGTCAACAAATGTGAAATTTAGAAATGCTTCTTATTTAAAAATACTGGAAACATGTTTTGTATAATTAGAGAAAAAATAAAAATATAATGGATTAAGTGCAATATTTTGGTATTTTTCGCCGGAAACTTTAAAAAATCATATCTCAACCACTGTGCACAAGTTCCTCTACTCCCCAAAAAATTTTGTTACACCACACTCCAAACAACCTTTATAGTAAGTTTCGGCTATTTTCCATTACCTTTCATTTAATAAACAACAACATTTTTTAAACGAATTTAAGATAAGTTTAGTACAAATGTATAGGTACATACTTTAAAAGTATTTTTGATTACCTAAAAAATAATGGTGATTCCTAAAATAATATGTCACCCAAATTATATCATTAAATAAAAAAAAATTGTTCATCTAAAATTTTATAAAAAAAAAAACAGATAAAATATTGGTCATCAAATTATTAGATATGTCACCTAAATATTAGATCTGTCACCAAAATGATAGATCTGTCACCCTATAAAACATAAAACTAGCTGAATCTCCTAGGAAATATCTGGACGAAGTGGTGGGTAAGTGCAGGGTAAATGCGGGCTAAAGTGGATGAGCGAAGTGAAGCCCCCTTTAGCCTTCGTGTTAGGTTTACTGTAAGAATAAAATATATTTATGATTTCAACTTACAAGATGTCACGTCAAAAAAATATTGCAATATATTTAAATTTTTCTATTAATACCCAGTTGTATTTTGTATTTCAAAAAAAAATTAATCGAGAATTGCTTATACAAAGCTACATACCCGGAAACAATAATGGAGGATGACGACGCCGACGGAGGAGACGATGTTGATATATCTTCATCGCAGCCAGAATAAAAGAATCATTCCCGGGTTATTCACAGGAATATAAAAAAAAGGGTCAAGTGCGACTTGAACTCGGGCACGAAGGGTTTCATACCACCGTACAATGGTAGGGATGGTGTGGAGTGAATAGTGGATTTTCCATAGAAAAAATGTTGTTTACAAAGTTACTGGTGCGGCTCTACTTTCACCCTCCATGTACGTCACCAGATGTATATATAAGTTTATATATGCTTTACATATAAATTCATTATTTTATTCTGTTTTTTTACTATTTTACTTGCAGATTACTCCCACCCACCCACTGCTAAAAATATGAGCTTGAAACAGTGAGACTAACCTGACCAAAAGAGATTATTGGCAGGCTCAAGATACATTTATTAATCACAGGGTCGTGAGTCGAATATTGGTGATATAGTTGAAACGCTGGATAGGGACTCGCCGGGAATTTGTAGATTTCAGCTCCTTGGTAGTCTCAATCCAACTGGTCCACTTCTCCAGACGTCAACAAGTGATTATGCGGTAGCGCCAGGAGGATATTACTCCTCGGCGTGGAACCGATTCAGAGCTCCGTTAGCGCCAGGAGGATATTACTCCTCGGCGTGGAACCGATTCAGAGCTCCGTTAGCGCCAGGAGGATATTACTCCTCGGCATGGAACCGATTCAGAGCTCCGTTAGCGCCAGGAGGATATTACTCCTCAGCGTGGAACCCTGGAAAGAGACCAGTGTGAATGATAGGAATACAAAAGCGCTACAGCGCCCAGCTATCAGGCGACGGCTCCCCACACGGAGACTTCCGACGAGGGCCCTAGGGTAATTAGGATCTAAGAGTGCCGCAGTCCAATAGACACTGTATAGAAAAGGGAAATACATAGAGAGTATAAAATACACGAAAATAAGAAAGACTAACTACGAACCAATGCTTACCCATGGATTGGGGATAGTAGGGAAGTTTCATATAAACTACTGCACTTTACAGCAACTAAACATTCAGCTCCATTACAGTACTAAAGGGACTAGCCCATCGCCGCAACTAAAGGCGTGACTTAAAAATTATTGATGCAGAAGATACAACCTCACGTTACAGAGCTCAAACAATGTCTGCCTCAAAAAAAACAATCAGCTGCCAGACGAGATTCCAGAACCGAATTTCCGAATTTATATAGTTGTACTTTTAATCTGGCTAATCCGCCAGTAGCCAATATGGTCAAAGAGGTAGTACGTTACATACCCGTCTTGTTTGGGTAGGATTTTACCTGATAAAATCCGCTAAGATACTAACTAAACTAAACTAACTTACCAAATTAACTACTTAAGATAAAATTCTCTAAAGCTCGCCATCTACAATGTCAGAGAAATATATAACTAACAGTCTAGCTCAACTACATACAAACATCACACATTCGTACCAACAATCAGACATCAGAATTCATACTAAGTTCATACAAGAGTTCACACTAACATCGTGTAAACACAGCCTTACACACAGGGTGCCATTATTATAGCCAAATGCACACCCAGACTAACTGTCAGAAGTTGAAAAATAAGCAAGATCCCTTGAACTAAAATAAGAACCTTAGTACATAAACGCCCCGATAGCTTAGCTACTATCGTAACGCAGAATAACACCATGAGGGGCAGCTCCCTCAAGTGTTCAAGACTTCCTGCACCGTTAGTGGGTACAGAAAATAATAATAGAGTAGAATATCTATTCTACAACAAAGAGTAAAAAAGTAGAGAATTATAGTTCAAGAGGCCATAAGCTAAAGTAACAGACATTGCAGAGTAACGTTACACCATAAAGAACTTTTACATAGCTGTAGATATAGATGGTTTTTAGAATACAAGGGTCAAAATACTTATTACATACATAAAGGAATCGTTAACTACTATTGAATAAGACAGAACGCTGTCGCAGCCTATCTTCAGACAGAAGGTGCTCTCAGACAGACACAGATCGCTCGGCACAAGTACAAGCGCTAAAGAGTTAGTATTTAGTAAAAAACTAACAAACAGATCGACCCTTAAAGATTAAAAATAGCAATGTTATTATTTAGAATAAAATAAATAGAATAACGCTCACAAGATCAACTAGTAAGTCTGACAACATAGAGTAGTTATGTAATGAAATAAAAAGAAAAAAAATCAACCTAACTTTAAATCTTTTATGTGCCAAGAGCCCAAAAAATTACCGAAGATGTCTTCAAGTTCATAAACTAATGACGACTTCTTGTTAATTATCTTACATTTTAAAAACTTAGGAGCTAACTTCTTAGAGAACCGATTAGCCTTATCGCTGAGATAATAAGTTCTCTTCCAAACAAAATCGCCTACGTTGAACTCTGCATGCTTACGACGCAAGTTATACGGTCCACAATTCCTCTCGTAGGCCCGTAGTATAAAAGATTGAACCTTGTCAAAGATTTTTCGTAGAGGACCAAGATTCTCTGCATACACATCTCTAGGAGCGAAAAGAACATCATCGTTATTATCAATTTCGACGTAATGAGTACCGCATGGAACAAGCTCTCGACCATAGACTAGGAATGACGGCGAATATCCAGTAACCTCGCTAACAGAACTGTTTAACGCGAACTGTATTTTACAAATATTAGTATCCCACGATCTGTGATCATCTTCGACGAAGGTCGAAACTGCAATCATAATCGTCTTATTATAACGCTCTACGCTATTCACCTGTGGAGTATACCTCGGCGTAAAACGAACTTTAGGTATATTATAATCGCTAAACAGTTTACGCAGAGTATTGCTACAAAATTGTTTTCCATTATCCATCAAAACGCAGCTCGGAACACCATGTACAAGAAACACCTGTTCTTCAACTATCCTAGTAATAATTTCTGCAGTAGCTCGACGAATCGGAAATAAAAGACAGTATTTGGAAAAGCAACACGTAATGACGAGGAGAAAAGTGTTTTGTTTTTTAGACGGTGGTAGTGGACCGACTAAATCCATACTAATCATCTGAAAAGGCCTAGAGCAATGTTTTGGACGACCCATAAGACCTAGTGGTGCATGCGTTGGATGTTTGTAAGCTTTACATGTATGACAGCTGGTGACAAAATTGGCAACATCGCTCAGCATTTTAGGCCAATAAAACTTTAGACAAAGACGTTTATATGTCTTGAATATACCTAAATGTGCAGAAGTGGGTTCCGAATGATTGCTACCTATAACTTCTGAACGTAGCTCAGCGGGAACAACCTCTTTCCATTCGAACTCACGAGTTAAGGGATTGAGACTTTTTACAAAGCGATATAGTTTATTGTTAGAAACTATATAGTTGGAATATGAAGTAGGAGAATTCTGACAACCGTTATAGATGTTTAGATACCACCCATCAGTAGTGCTTGGTGAAGAATTCGAACTCGTGATGGGAACAACGTCGTTGATCGCTCCGACAGGAATCGACCTAGATAGAGAATCAGGCACGACGTTATCAACACCACGACGGTGTTTAATTTCGAAGTTATAAGCAGAAAGTCTTACTCCCCAGCGAGCGAGACGACCTGTAGGGTTATTAAGATTTAGGAACCACTTCAAAGCAGAATGATCAGTATAGACAACAAATTTTTGACCATTCTCTAGATAACAACGCCAGTGCTCGATCGCAGATAGAACAGCGAGAGCCTCACGCTCAGTCGCGCTATAATTACGTTCCTGGTTATTCAAAGACCTGCTCATGTAGGCTATCACCTTTTCTTCGCCATCAATGTTCTGGGTTAAAACAGCGCCTACACCCACATTACTAGCATCTGCATGGACTTCAAACGACTTAGTGTAGTCAGGACACGAAAGAATCGGCGTAGAGACCAAACAATCCTTCAATTTAGTAAACGCTTCGTTAGCTTCGTTCGACCAAAAGAACGCCGGTGCATTCTTGCCTTGTGAAGTCAGCTTACTCAGTGGAGTGGCTAAAGAGCTGAAATTAGGAATAAATCGACGATACCAAGATGCTGTTCCTAAAAAACGACGGACCTCCTTGCGGTTAGTAGGGGTAGGATAATTTACTATCGCCTCGACCTTCTCCGGATCTGCATGCAGGCCAGAATAATCCACAACGTAGCCAAGGTACTTCAATTTTTGCCTGAAAAATTGACATTTCTTGTAGTTTACCGTAAGGTTTGCCGACTTTAATTTTTCTAATACACGTAGCAATAGAGAGATGTGTTTCTCGAAGGAAGGAGAGACAATAATAATATCATCGATGAAGACAAAGACCATATGCTCAAATTCAGGGTCATAGAACAAAAAATCGACCAATCGCTGTTGCGTAGCTGGAGCGTTGGTTAAACCGAAGGCCATGGACTTAAATTGATAGGTTCCGCGCGAGGGAATATAGAAAGCCGTCTTACACCTATCTTCTTCTTTAATCAAAATCTGCCAAAAACTTTTAGATAAATCAAGACTAGATAGATACTTGGCGTCTCGAAGGTTATCCAGAATCTCAGAAATATAAGGTAGATTGTAAGCGTCTTTTCGGGTAACGGAATTCAGTTTTCTGCTGTCCAGACAGAATCTGAGTTCTCCGTTCTTTTTCGGGGTTAGTAAAACAGGAGAGGACCAGGGGCTTTCGCACTTTTCAACGACGTCTTCCTCCAGCATCTCGTCCAGCTGTTTGACCAACACATTCTGTTTCTCAGGAGACATTCTGTAATATCTTTGACGAATGGGGGCAGCATCCCCAGTGTCAATAGCGTGAGAAATCACGGAAGTTCGACCTAAACCGCACTTCTCATAGGAAATGTCTTGAAACTGTGACATAATATTATCGGCAGTAATCCGTTGTGTATCGGACAAGTGTTCATAAGCATGGAGATGTTTCGATTCATGAAAAGCAACCTCAGCTAACCTAGCGTCAGATTCGCTAAAGAATAACACGGAACTTAGGTGTTTAGGAAATAAACCAAAACTACGCCAAAAATCCATACCGAGTATAAGGTTATTTTGAATTTGGGGAACCACATAAGCAGTAATTATGTGAAGTTGACTCTCAAATGTAATAGGAAGATAGATCACACCTATCGATGATAGTTTATGACCACCTGCAGCTACAAAGTTCACCCTATCACAAACTTGCAGCTTCAAGCCGTTGTCTAAAAAACTTTTGTGCGCACCATTACCAAGAATAGTGACACAAGATCCAGAATCCAGTAATCCCGTGACAGTTTTATCAGCTACCTTTATATTTACATAAGGACGAGCGTATTCCGTGGTAGAAGAATGATCGCGGATTGAAGCGACATTATAGCATGAAAAAAACTTAGAAATAGTGTCAAGCCAGCTCTTCCAGTCAGCGATGTTAAAATGAGATATCTTTTCACCCTTAATGTCACCACAATCCGAGCCACTTAGTTTTTTTGCTGATATCTAGAACGACAGTCCGGACAGTCAGGTGTACGAACACCTCCCTTACCACATTTAAAACAGATAGGAAAATGTGGCGCTCTACATTCACCCAATGAATGTTTATCAGTCCTGCATCTAGGACAGTATGCATGACGTTGGTAGTTAGAGTCTACGGCTGAAACTGGATATTGCCTACTGTTGACAAAGTTCCTATTATTTTGGTAATTATTTTCGTAACCAACGTTGACGTTATTCGCAGGCCTATTATACGTCGCGTAACCTGATTTAGCGGTGGGCTGAGCTTTTTTAAAAGCTAAGTCTGGTGCTAACGTACTAGCAGTCGCACAGAGTGGCTCATGAAAATGCGAAACACGCGCTTTGAAAATCTCACTATTTCTACAAATAGTTATCAAGGATTCAATCGACTTGACAGCAGGCGATGCAGCTAACGATGTTGCATAGAATGGACGAATGTTGTGCAGCAGTATCTCCAGCTTATCATCCTCCGAGAGAGCCTTTGACAATCTCGAAAATATTCCTTCCATAATTGACACGTAAACAGTAATGTTTTCAGTCACACCCTGTGTACGCGCCCTAATTTCATCTAATAATCTATAATCATAGTCCGATACGCTAAAATCTCGTTTTAACGCCTCTACAATGTCAGACCACGAGCTAACAGAGTCCTTAATACGCCTGTACCAGTGCAGAGCATCATCAGAGAAAATCTCGTACGCTAAATTGACCAACATATCAGACGAGACACCTCTAGCAATCACATACTCATCCACTCTCTGAATAAAAGCACGCACGCACGTCTTGCCAGCGTATTTCAGCTTAGCTAGATCGGACGTGAGGCTTTTTTCACATTTCACTGTGATGTTAGGAATCGCAATGGCTTTCTCAGCAACAGTGTGAGATCTAGTTTGATGAGACAGTTTTTTTAAACTATCTAGAGAAATCGCAAGGTTGCTACGGCAGACTTGGAGGACGTCAGATTGAGCTTCCTCAGGACATATTCGATCCAACCTATGGGATACGTGATGCAGTATCGCCTCAGTTCTGTAATATAGACCGCGGTCATATTCTGAGTTCAGCGAGGTAATATTAGCTAGGGCTTTGAGTAAGCTCTCCTTGGCTCCCAGAAGATCTACTTCCGCACTCAAATGCGATACCGAGATATCATCAGCTGGTAATTTTTCTGCCAGGGGAACTATTTGTTTCCTGAGGTCCAGAACAGTACCCGGTGTACCTCCTCGAAGCTCAACCTCATACTCCAATTCAGCCTTATTTAGCGACAGATATTTTATAGGAAACGTCATGTTTACTACCTATCTAGTAAACTGTACAAATTTACATGAAAGTAAGCAGAGTACACGACTAACGCCCGGTTTCTGGTACAAAAATCAAGCCATTGATCTACCGTTTTGACAGCTGAAATTGATAAAGGACTGTCAACAACAGATTAAATGTACGAGAAATCGGCCGTTAAACACTAACCTTATTTATTATTTAATAGTCCGAAAAGTTTCCCTACTAAAATCTTCACAATTTATTAATTTATTTTTCGTACTGAGAATTTGGAGGAAAATATTTATCAACAATTATAATATGACAACGGCCGTCAGACTGCACCCATAAATAATGTAGAAATGAGGTAGGTACCCAGATAAACGATCAAATATACTCCTGTCAGACAAAAATAAACACAACAAAATATACAAGCTACGAAAGAAATCTAGCGTTCTACGGCGCTCTTATGGCCTAACTACTCTGACCAGACATAAAACTCTATCACCAATATTCCCTTAATCCGGGCGCCATTGAAACAGTGATACTCTAACCTGACCGAAAGAGATTATTGGCAGGCTCAAGATACATTTATTAATCACAGGGTCGTGAGTCGAATATTGGTGATATAGTTGAAACGCTGGATAGGGACTCGCCGGGAATTTGTAGATTTCAGCTCCTTGGTAGTCTCAATCCAACTGGTCCACTTCTCCAGACGTCAACAAGTGATTATGCGGTAGCGCCAGGAGGATATTACTCCTCGGCGTGGAACCGATTCAGAGCTCCGTTAGCGCCAGGAGGATATTACTCCTCGGCGTGGAACCGATTCAGAGCTCCGTTAGCACCAGGAGGATATTACTCCTCGGCATGGAACCGATTCAGAGCTCCGTTAGCGCCAGGAGGATATTACTCCTCAGCGTGGAACCCTGGAAAGAGACCAGTGTGAATGATAGGAATACAAAAGCGCTACAGCGCCCAGCTATCAGGCGACGGCTCCCCACACGGAGACTTCCGACGAGGGCCTTAGGGTAATTAGGATCTAAGAGTGCCGCAGTCCAATAGACACTGTATAGAAAAGGGAAATACATAGAGAGTATAAAATACACGAAAATAAGAAAGACTAACTACGAACCAATGCTTACCCATGGATTGGGGATAGTAGGGAAGTTTCATATAAACTACTGCACTTTACAGCAACTAAACATTCAGCTCCATTACAGTACTAAAGGGACTAGCCCATCGCCGCAACTAAAGGCGTGACTTAAAAATTATTGATGCAGAAGATACAACCTCACGTTACAGAGCTCAAACAATGTCTGCCTCAAAAAAAACAATCAGCTGCCAGACGAGATTCCAGAACCGAATTTCCGAATTTATATAGTTGTACTTTTAATCTGGCTAATCCGCCAGTAGCCAATATGGTCAAAGAGGTAGTACGTTACAAGCTAAACCACTGAAACAAAAAACCTCCTCAACCAAGCACAAATACAAGACAAAACAATCCCTGAACCCGTAAACCAATCACAAATACCGGAAACCATCCAAAACTTTCTCCTAAAAGGACTTACTTATCCTGGAGAGCACGCTGGTGGTATTTGTAACATGAGTTTGATGGGCTAGTAAGTCCAGAATTTCATCAAATTTGATGGCATGCGTTAGTATACTATTTGATTCTACCGATATTTTATAAGAGTCGAAATCAAAATTAAATCAAAATCAAAAATCATTTATTTCCATAGGATGTTGTTACATCACTTAGATCCGTCATTACATTTTTTTGGGTGAGTTCACTAACACAATGGCGGAATCTGTGGAGAAGAGCTCACCGAAGAAACTCCACAGTCGTCGCATCTTTTGCGTTTCCTTTTTTAAATAAAATATTGTCAAATTACAAAATGAATGCTAATTATATATCGAAACAGCCTGTTACTCAAACAATCTATTCCCATGGACATATGTCCTCTAAGTAATCAGATATCCTATAGTAACCTTTTTTTTTACAATTTCTGTTTTATTATTATTTTAAACTTGTCTAAAGGTAAGTTTTTAAAATCAGTAGGGACCTTATTGTAATAGCGTATACAATTGCCTTTAAAAGAATTACTAATTTTATGTAGTCGGCTTGCATAAGCAACCAATTTCTAGTATTAAAATTGTGTATATCACTGTACTTCTGAAAATTAGTTATATTTCTTTTTACATACACAAGATTGTCATAGATATATTGAGACACAAATGTCAGAATATTGATTTCTTTAAACTTTTCCCCCAGTGACACTCTAGGCCCTAATCTATAAATTGCACGAACAGCCCGTTTCTGCAGAATAAATATACTATTAGCATTCGCAGCATGACCCCACAATAAAATACCATAGGTCATTAGACTATGAAAGTAACTAAAGTAGACTAGTCTAGCGGTGTCTACGTCGGTAAGAGCTCTAATTTTTTTAACTGCGAACGCTGCTGAACTCAGTCTGTTCGACAATTTATTTATATGAGGATCCCATTGTAGTTTGGCGTCTAAAGTAATGCCCAAAAAGACAGTCGACTGCACAAGGTCCAATCTCTGTACTTTTATAAATATGTCTGTAGTTACCGGGTTCACATTGGGTAACACGAATTTAATACATTTAGTTTTCTTTTCATTAAGTAATAAATTGTTAACAGTAAACCAGTTCTTTATACTAGAGATAGCATTGTTTACCTCGTCATAATTTGATTGCTGTCTTTTAACTTTAAATATCAAAGAAGTATCATCGGCAAACAATACTAACCCATGTTTTGCTTTAACAAGGTAAGGTAAATCATTAATATATACTAAAAACAATAAAGGACCAAGAATTGAACCTTGCGGTACGCCCATACTTATTGAAGACCCAGGTGATCTTTTCCCATTAACATCGACCATCTGAACCCTATCTGTTAGATATGACTCCAGAAGGCCAAGGGCCTGATCTTTTACACCATAATGGCGTAACTTCCTGACAAGAGTGTCATGATGGACGCAATCAAAAGCCTTGGATAGATCGCAGAAGGCACCTATTGCATCCATTGCGTCTTCCCAGGCATCAAAAATATTGTCGATTAGTTCAACACCAGCATCGGCTGTTGAACGACCCTTTGTGAAACCAAACTGAGCAATATGAATTAAATTATTGAGATAAAAATGACTTTGCAATTGATTAAGTATGAGTTTTTCAAATATTTTGCTAAGCGTTGGTAGTATCGATATGGGTCTAAAATTGGTGGGGTCTGATGTACTACCAGCTTTGAATAAAGGTATAACTTTACTTAGTTTCATCAAGTCAGGAAACACACCATTATCTATACATTGATTAAATATGCAACAAAGGTGAGATGCAATACAATCTACAATGGAACTAATAATTTTTACTGATAGACCATGGGCGTCAGCTGTCTTTTTCTTTTCCAGGGATTTAAACGCTTTTACAATGTCTTCATTATTTACGTGCCTAAATTTAAAATCTGTTTTACATTCCTCAAAGTTTTGTTTAAGTATAGATTCAGCAGCAGCGGGAGATGAATTTAAAGACTTGGTTGTTGAAACTGGAATGTCCGTAAAGAAATTTTCGAAAGCTTTTGCTACTTCTAGGTCTGTACTTAGCAATTGATTATCTATCTTAAGCTTGAAGTTATTATGTGTAGCTTTGGCCTTTCCAGTCTCTCTGTTTATAATTTGCCAAGTCGTTTTCATTACATTGCTACTAGATTCAATTTTGTTTTTAATGAAATTAGATTTAGCTACGGCACAATCGCGTTTAAACATTTTTGAATAACTACGAACATAATCTAGAAAGGCCGTATTTTTGTTATATGATTTCTCTTCATAGAGTTCATATAATCTTCGTCTGCTCCTATGAATTCCAACTGTCGCCCAATCACTAAACAAAGCTTTGTTATTAACTTTTATAGTTTTTGATTTAAATACCGTATCATATTCATTTTTGACAAGGTTAAATACTGAGTTGTACAACAAATTTGGATCGTCACTGTATGGTATTTCCCATAGTTTATCTAAAATATTATTCCTGTAGTGTTCAAGCCGAGTGTCACTAACGGGCACACATGTAATATCCTCTTTTTGGTCCTTTTTTATTTTAATATTGCATATACCTATCTGACCAGAGTGATCAGAGGTTAATTTATTGATGACCGATTTGAAAATGGGCGTAATGTTAGTAAATATATTGTCAATGCAGGTAGCAGATGTTGCAGTAATTCTAGTAGGCTCCAAAAACAGATAGTTCATGTTGTGACATAAAAATAAAGATTTTAATCTAGTACAAATATTATTATCCTCTAACAGATTAACATTAAAATCACCACAAATTATAAAAAAATTGTTTTTATCGCTGATTTTAATCAACACTTCATGCATTTTCTTTTCGAATAAATCAAAGGATGAATCTGGTGGTCTGTATACGCTCATTACAATAAGTTGTTCAAGTTCAATACAGGCTATTTCCATGGTACGCTCAACAGACAGGCTCACTATGTCAACTCGTTCCTTATATTTAAAACTATTATTTACAAGTATTAAGGAGCCACCGCGATCAGCTGTTTTTCTGTTGAACGAACTAGCAACGTGGTGGTTATTAAAGTTGAACATGAACTGATAACTCTTTAAAAAGTGCTCTGTTATATATAAAATATCAATATTATTACAGTTCATGAATAACTCAATTTCCAGTTCTTTACTTAACATGCCCTGTATATTTTGATGAACCACGTTTAAAATATTCTTACTTTTACATTTTTCATTACTAGTAACTTGATTTAATGGGCAAGATGAAGGTATATTTATACAAATATTAATATTACTGCCAGAGTTACTCTCTGTTGTCCTATGGGTTAATTTAAAGAGCTTGGAACAGATTCCAAGGAGTACATGTCATTATTATTACACTGCTCAATAGAAGCAGGCGTTTCATTAGTCAAAAACTTGACTGAG
This sequence comes from Argyresthia goedartella, assembly GCA_949825045.1. Classification (NCBI taxonomy): domain Eukaryota; kingdom Metazoa; phylum Arthropoda; class Insecta; order Lepidoptera; family Argyresthiidae; genus Argyresthia; species Argyresthia goedartella. Next base: position 18,534,520 of record OX463823.1, read on the forward strand.
TTCAAAATAAAATAAGATAGTGACTGTGCTATCTGTTTTGTATAAAACCTAGATAGGTAATATCCTTAGTGAAATAAAAATATTTTCCAATACAAATATTGGTGTCTATAAAATGAAATTTTTCAGTATGACGACATGTCAATGTGTGTATAAATTTATTATAATCATGTCTTATATGATTTTCATGTTGTGACAAAGATTGGCTGAAGGGAAACGCAAACAAGATTATTCTATCTACATTTTGTAAAGAATTTAATTTGGAAAAGTATTTAGTTTTTTAGATACATTTTCCCTTCTACCAATTAAAATAATTAGGGTGGTTGGTTCTAAAAACTGCGATGACAACACTTTGTTTAATATTTGTGAATATGTGGCGCCAGGCATACAGTTATTTAATATTGCCTGGCCCACGCGCTGACTAAGTTGTAAACCCATATTTTTTCCAAGTTCATCGCTGTACATTATATACCTATCCTTTGTCCGAGAGAAGGAGGCGTTATTGATAACACTATTAGTACTTAAGTCGACTGACGGCGGCGCCTGGGTCAGTATCAGCTGTTCGGCCGGCTGCTCGGCGGGACACACGGTCGGCACGGAACGGTCCGCTGGAGCTTGTTTACAATCACAGATGTGATTGTCGGTCAAAGATATGAAAGTGTCATAATTATACTTACACGTCTCCAGCAAACTATTCATAGCCGACACATGTTCCTTAATTTCGTATTGTGCTGATTCATATTTACGTGTAATACTTTGTAATGATGAGTTTAAAATATGCATATCTGACTGGAGTCGCCGTGTGTCACATTCGTACTTTCCTGTAGTTTTTTCCAAACATAATCTACAATCATCGATTTCGTTAATTAATTCGACACGTTCCTTGCTACAATTTACATTTTTACAAAATATTTTATTTCTATTAGCTAGTTTTTGTGTTTTTTTTATATAATTATTCAATTTAACATATTTCTTTAATTTATTTTTACTACAGCTCATAGTGGTTACTGATTGCGATCTATTAGGACTATCACACGTGAGATCAATTGTCACAGTTGAATTTTGATCTATGGGTGAGATGACAGAAGCTACAGGTGGAGTGATCAGCTCTTCAAAGAGTGACTGGGTCTGCCCCGACCTGAGGCTATCGTTTGCAGTTTGTAGTGCAGAAATTTCGTTACGTGCGTCGCGAAGCTCCTTCTCCAGGACAGCAATACGCCTCAGGGCATCTTCGAACGCACTGCCACTCCGGTCGAAGCCATCTACCAGGTGCTGAAGCCGATCCCTATCTCCCGTCACATCAAGGAACTTGTTGTGCAACTCTGCCATCTCACTTTTTAATTTTAAGTTCTTATTAACAATAAGCAACACCTCCTTCTCACTTTCATCCCTTTCACTAAGCAACTGCTCATTGGTTACCTTACTCTGTTTTAATTCATATAAACTTTGGTTGTTGGCATTCTAAACAAAATAAAACAACAGTAAAAAGCAAGATTGAAGCACGGCTGTAGCACAGCTGATAAGCAGTCACTTAAATTGAGGTTATGATTAACAAAATGTGCAAAAAAAATAAGCTATTCAACAAAAAACAAAGTAATTCCAAATCAATTTACGTGCCTAAGTAATAAGTTATATAGAAAACTAGCAGACCCGGCGAACTCCGTTTCGCCACCAGATTCGTTTTATGTAACATTTCGTTTGGTGATTAAAAGATAAAGAAAAACATTTTTTTTGTTATATATTTGAAAAGGAAAATATTTATTTCATTTCACAACAGTCATAAATTCATTTCGATTACCTACTAAAATGAAGTGTTATGTAGTTGAACTTCCCTAAGTAAATGAAAGTTAATTTTTGATGTCGCTACAAATCCAAAGTAAATACTGAATCGAAGCGTTATACGTGTCCGCAAATTATCCGTTTCATTGTAGTGCTCTTTGGTAAACCACATTTTTTGTTTTTTGGTCTGACGTTAACACAAACAAAGCGGATGGTTTCCCAACTCGTGAACACGCAACGTATAACTGCCCATGTGAAAAACAATGATTTTCTAAATTTATCCCGCAAACACTAAGCGATTGGCCTTGCGACTTATTAATTGTCATTGCGAACGCAAGGCGAACTGGGAATTGCAATCGTTTGAAGTCAAACGGAAGATCAGTCGGAATCATTGGTATTCGAGGAATACATACATTTTCACCTGCGTACTTTCCGTTAATAATGGTTGCCTCGATCAAATTTGGCATAAGTCTCTTTACCGAAAGTCGAGTACCGTTGCAAAGTCGCGGTGGATTCAAATTACGCAGTATCATAACAACTGTACCAACTTTGAGTTGCAAGTTATGTGGTGGAAATCCTGGTATCTCCAGAGAGTTCAAAAACTCCGTTGGATAATTTACTACATCATCGGGATTTGTTATTGAATCAACGGATTTGTATGTTACCAAATCGCTAGTAATTTTTGATTGAATGGTGAAATTCAGTGCGTGGACATCATTATTCTTTGCGGCAAGAATTGCTCGTTGACTTAACCAAGCATAATTCTTATAATTCTCACTAATGTTTGGGAAAACATTTTCAATAAGAACTAATTGAGTGTCTACAAATCGGCAAAAGTCGTTGGTAAGAGTAATTAATCCAGATGTCGCAACAACTGGGACTTTTCCATTTCCAACATCTAACAATTGTTTGGAAAATTGTGCAGCACTTTGATCATTTTGAAGTTGAACTCTCATATTAGTGGTTAGCGATAATGTTTTTACGTTATTCCATAAAGGTGATGCCTTCAGGCAAGCATTCAATTCATCTGCAGGCGTTCCACGGGGAACTACTGGCAACGTCTGCCTGAAATCGCCTGCCAACAATATCATCAAGCCGCCGAAGATGTTGTTATTTCGCCGAAGATCCTTCAGTGTGAAGTTAAGTGCTTCAAGTGATTTCTTATGTGCCATTGTGCACTCATCCCAAACAATGAGCTTGCATTGCATTAACAATTTTCCCATTGCACTGGATCGGGAAATATTGCATGTTGGAGTATCAATTGTGTTTAAATTGAGTGGCAACTTAAGCGCAGAATGTGCAGTACGACCGCCATCTAGAAGAGTCGCCGCAATTCCAGATGATGCTAAAGCCAAAGCTATGTCACATCTTGATCGAATAGTGGCCAACATCAATGAAATGACAAATGTTTTCCCTGTTCCTCCAGGTGCATCCAGGAAGAATAGACCACCAGTATTATTGTCCACCGCTTGCATTAATGTTTCGTATACTTGTTTTTGCTGTTCATTCAGCAACGGAACATTATTTCTAACGAATTCCTGCAATGTATCAACATTGTATTGCAGCTCTCGATTTAATTCTTGATTGAATGCATCGTGCATCGATCGATTTGGCGCAATCATTCCTACTTCAATCAGTAGCTTGTTTGCAATAGTCAAGCATTGATCCTCAATCAGAATCAATCCTTCATTGTAGATTTCATCGGTTATTTGGATGTCAGGATTATTCGTTTGAATGTGCAAGCGATGCAAGATATCTTCACATATGGCGTCTTTGTATTTGTTCCATAACTGAATTGGTTGTGAAGGAAAACATGTGGTGATGATAATTGCGAACAGCGTTCGTATTTGGTACGCATTTGGTGAAACAACTGAATCTGCAAGTGTTAAATCCCAATGAGAATCGTTCTCCAGCAAACCCAATAGTTGACATGCTTCTCGATATGTTTGGCATTGGTGGCCATTCACAGTTTTCAAATGCGCAAATGATTTTGGTCCACGTACATTTACTTACAGCAGTCGCAAATAAAAACATTCATCGTTTCTAGGATGAACAGTGTACATACGACCTAGTGCATCAGTTGAAAACACCTGTGGCCAGTCTGGAACTGGGGTTCCTTGTTTGCGACGTTGGAATTTCTTTATTGATTGATTCCAAGTGTAATACTTGGGCATTTCAACGTACATCAGCGTCGCTGCGAATGGATCTGCTTCACACATTGCAAAGAAGCTAGTCAATGTTGTCGATGGTGGTCTCTCAGCTCGTTGTGCCGCATTAGCCTCAGTGAAGTAAACTCTTTGGCCATTTTCCAAATGCACTGCTAAATGTACAACTGTGGGATATCTTTCATGAATTTGAAATGACAATAATCGCCACAGTGCTTCATTAGTACTGATGTATCTGCCCATTTGGAAGTTGCTGATTTCGTCATTCGCATTTTCCGACGCAATACCAAACACAGCCATGTCGCTGCCTTTTGTGACGTACTTGCACAAATATTTGATTGATTTGGCCGAATGACAACTCTCAACGTTTGCATGTGTTTCGAAAATTCGTGATAGCAGCGGGCAATATGGTACAATGAATTCATTTCCGATCTCAATCTCTTGATTTTGAACTTTAACTTTGATAGTTCGACCGTTATCTTCGTTTGAACGCCGACGATAAACTGGATATCCATCGTTCCCTGTGACTGTTTCAGCAACTAACGGTCGCGGATATCGTTTTGTGCACTTTCCATCAGCCATGCAAGGCGATAATGGATTTAATGCACCGCACGGTCCATGCACCATCTGTGTCGTCACAGTGTCGTGTAGACGGGGATCAGTGACTGGATCAGGAATTTCAGCTGATATGATGTCATCCACTTCATTTGAATGTAATTTGTTCAGCAACCAAATTAGGATATGAGCATGCGGTAGTCCACGCTTCTGCCATTCCACCGAGTACATATAACAACGTGTGTCACCAAAAACTCGATACTTAGTAAGCAAATTTTTGCTGAAATACTCTGGCGATTATGTCATGGTGATCTTGCGGTTTTTGACCCGGTTCCAACTCGCGTTCAATTTCCGTCCACTTCGGATTGCATGTGACCGTAATAAATAAATCCGGAGTTCCATAATGTCGCACGTCATAGCGTCTTGAGCGTATTCGTGCATGTGGCGTGGGCTTCCGATATAAGTTGATGGGAGAATCGTCAGTCGTCCAATATTCTGAACATCACCATCTGAATTAATAGCATCACGCAAGTGTATATAGTCCTCAGATCGTAGCTTTGCCTGATTGAATCGGATGAACGCTAAACGTTCGGTCTCGACTTTGACATACATGTCGACAGCGAATTGCTGGAATAGCCGACGGCACTTCAGAATGACAATCTCCTCATGTGTACGAATCATCATACGATACGCATAGTAATTCATTGCGCTTAGATTTTTATTCGTTGATACTCCTGAAAATGCAAAATTAAATGAATTGTTAATGGAAACCAATAATAGTAATAATGGAAATAATTCGTGTGTGAATATTGTACCTGTAATTGGATCGACCATCTTCAACGTGATGTCGTATCCGTCTTGCCCTTGCCAATAAATGATTGGATATTGTAACGCATCGTACAAACGATGTGTCTCGTTTACACGATGCATGATATTGCTTCTTCGCTGAACGACAATGTCTCGTGATTTAGTTGGATCGCCAACAATAATTGCAGCAACATCATTAACGGTGGGTGCATTGAATCTTCGCACATGTTCACCTGTTGGGGTACAATCCGCTCTTAGGACAAATTTGTGCGTATCCGATGGCATTCGTTCCAATGCTGTTTTGAACATATTAACCACATCATTATTAGCGTGAAAAAATGCTTGCAACTGTTCAATAATTCGTCTGTTTAACTGTTGTGCTCCCTGTATATTGCACCGCACATTCAGCTGATCCACCATCGACGAAATGAAATATATTTGCAGAAATTGATGCGGTTCATCTGGTGTTGGCATTATTGAACCATGCAAATGATATATTTGTCCTTGTATCTGTAATTGCAAATAATCATTAAAATTTGTTGAAGAATACGTTGTAAATCGTTTGATGTTGTAGTGTGTGGTGTATATGCAGTTGTTATGTGTTGCAATTCATTGTGTTGGTGTGAGTGATTGGTTATGTGTGTTGTATCTTTTACCTTGCAAGTCGGCATGAAGCCGCCTTCTCGAATGATATTAGCTCCAAAGGAAGTCATGCGAAAGCAGTTATTGTATTCAAGGATGTGTTGAAGAAAATGGCTGGAATCGGGATCACTTCCATCGAACAATGTTTTCAGTGGCTGTGGTGGTGTAAGTAATGGATCCAGTTTGACTTTTCCACTTGCGTAGCACAATCCAGCCGTTTCTCTTTTGAACTTTAACGCATTGCAATATCGGCATATAGTCGTCATTCGTCCAATATCTAAATTTTCATCATCACTGTAGTTCGCAGTGGGATCATATTGGAATGCCAAGCGATTGTATGATGCCAATGATCTTCGTGTGCTCACGCGATGTCTCAATCGGTCATTTTCTCTTATTATATTTTGTCTTTCTTCGCTTAAGTTCCTTGAATACACTTGTTGCTGGCTTGCATGTCTTGTGCGGAGGCCGATGCTCGCACGTCGTTGTCTAGGCATTTTGGACTATGGACAGAGTGTTGAATTTAACCTCAAATGCACGATCCACATAATTTACACTGAGCTTGAATGAAATTAACTGAGCAGAGAACAATGAGTAGCTGTCAAACACTCGGCGCCATCTTCATAATTTACACTGAGCTTGAATGAAATTAACTGAGCAGAGAACAATGTGTAGCTGTCAAACACTCGGCGCCATCTACTTGAAGTATTGGATATTGGTTTGTAGTACATGCTATGTATCAGAGATGGCGCTGTATGTGAAAAACGATTTCCCCACTTTTCTGTTGAATTTTTCCTGAATTTTCTTTGCTATAAACCTCACGGAGCTCGAGACCTTTCCAACGAATGCAAAACCGTGGAAATCGGTTCGTGCGTTCTGGAGTTATAGCGTCAGGGAGGAAAACCGGACTTATTTTTATATAGTAGATATCGTTAATTATAGCCCAGTAGCAAATTATTTCAAATAAAATACTCAACCGTCAACGTTACGTTTTTTAAATACACAAAATAGGATAACTATTAGAATTTTATACACTTATGCACCAGTTAACACAAAATACACTTAATTAATACGTATAACAAATGCGATAAACTTGGAAAATTGTATTAAAGTATTTTTAAATCAATAAAATGTATTTAATCTTTTGTTTACAACCTATTCGCCAGTGTTGCCAGCGCAATCCCCGCGTTATTTGACGTACCATAGTAAATGCTGACGCTTCCTCTTACAGCAACTCCACCTGGCAAATAACAGCATTGAGACATAGCCGAGTGAGAAACACTCAAATACGACCGAGCAGCTGCAGACCTAAGAACCTCATACACCCCATAGTCATTTCCTGAGATGGAGCTCTAGGAACTGAATATACCAGTTTATAGTTTATTATTATTATTTCAATGCAAAGATGGAGCAGCAATACTTTGGTGACAGTTTGATCTCGTGAAACAGAAAAACAATTTGTATTTTCTTTATATTGTGTTTTTTGGCCCTGGAAAGACAATTTGTATAAATACTTGTGTTATATACCTTACCTGTGAGAATGTGTTTGTTTTCATTTCAAACTTTTATTTGTACTCTTTCTTGTCTTGAATTGTCTTGATATTATTATTTTTGCGAGATAAAGAACTCTACCATCACTTCATTTATGGTTGGTCTAGGTTTAAGTATGCTGCTTATTTAAACCAGTTAGTTAGAAAACTAGACATTATATTAGAAATTAGATAAATATTCATATATAGGTATACATTTATAGTTTTACAATTAGTTATACATACCTACATAAATTCTTTACCTGATATTATCAATCAAAGTTTCTTTTCCTGCTCTTCAAACGACGATGATGACGATTTTCTAAGTGCAGAAAGCAATGATTCCGCTTCGGAAGAACCCCTTACTGCCAACATTAGGACTGTCTTTGGTGGTGCAGACGAAAACTTGAACATCGTGCATAACATGCATAAAACATTCACTCCAGCCATCTGGACCTGCTCGAGGCTTTTAGTGACCAATGCGTGGACGGCATTTTTGTCTTCGAGTGATTCCTAAAGCCATCGCTGTCATCTACTTCGTACTCCCTTCTAGGTTAGAGGCTTTACAGGAACGACAGAGTCGGGAAAGCCGATGGGGACGTCGCTATCTACTTGCATGCGGAAATCCCGTGAAAGTCGATAATTTCAATAGCATAGTCCTAGGTTTTTATGCTAAACATGCATAAAAAAAGTCAGAGTGAAACACCTACCCGCCCCTTGGTTAACAGACACTATTAAGCGTCTATTGGCTAAGAGGAATAGATCGAAGTGTAAATACCGTAAGAATTCAACAGATGACAATTTCCTATCTTACAAATCTCTTCGCAACCGCTGCATCCGTCCCTGTCGTGATGCCAAACGTCGGCACATCCACGAGTGTATTGAAAATTACACACCAGCTCAGGTGTTGAAGTTTCTAAAAACGCTTGTTTTAGGTAAGTCTCAGGACCTATATGCTGGTGATGTAGATCTCAACGGTCTTAACCAGTTCCTTTCTGCCCCGTCTGTTGTGATGGATCCCAAGGTTAAACAAGCCACTCTTCAGAGCCTGCGCTCTCCCTTACCTAATACCACACCATTCAACGTTGAAATCAATGTCGTCAAGAAGGCGCTATTAGCAGTCAACTCGAAATCTGTAGGCAATGACAAATTTTGCATTAAAATACTACTGACAATCCTTGACAAACTATTACCAGCAATAACACACGTTTTAAACTATTCTTTAGCTAATGGCGTTTTCCCCACAGTGTGGAAAGAAGCACTAGTCATCCCACTACCCAAAACCTCTAGTCTCACCTCTTTCAAAGAGTACCGTCCTATTTCAATCTTGCCCATCCTCTCTAAAGTCCATAACACCATTGTTCAAAACCAGCTTTCCTATTACCTCTCCTCAAACAATCTGCTAAATACGTTTCAGTACGGATTTCGATCGAGTTATAGCACCGTCACGGCTCTGTTGAAGGTCACAGATGACATCCAGCTAGCCATGGACTGCAAACATCTTTCCGTGTTGGCTTTACTTGATTTCAGTAGTGCCTTCAACAGCGTAGATTTCGACATTCTCATTGAGCTTCCTCAAATGCTTGAACGTCTCTTCCTTCTCTGCCAGCTAGTTCGACTCTTATTTGAGGGATCGGCAACAGCGTATCAGGTCGGAGGATACTTCTATTGAATGGTGTGACCTCCTTTCAGGCGTCCCTCAAGGTGGTATTCCTAATCCCATTATATTCTCGATTTTTATAAAGTCCATCTCGGACATCCTGTCTTGCTCATATCATCTTTATGCTGATGATCTCCAGATTTATCACCACTTTTCTCAACGATGTAAATTCTGCTGTGGCGGCACTGAACGCTGATCTGGACGGGGTGAGAAGCTGGGCTTAATCTTTCGGACTACTAGGCAACCCGAGCAAGTTATAGGTACCAGACATTATCTTAAATTGTAACAGCAACACCCTTCTCCACCTGTCACTTTTTTGGTACCACAATCGTAAAAAGCGATAAAGCTGAAAACATGGGTCTTATCTTTGACAACCAGCTGTCCAGGACAGCTGGTTACATCTTCGCATGTCAATAAGGTCTGTCGCCGAGTATTTGCGACTTTTCACTCTCTCAGGAGACTTCAGTACCTTTTGTCTTGACAGACCAAAATCACTCTCGCTCAGTCTATCCTTCTACTTCTCAACGACTATGCTGATGTATATTGGGTCTATGCTAACGAAGAACCACTGAACAAACTCGAACGACTTCAAAATCTCAGGATTCGGTTTATCTTCAGGCTGCGCAAATACGACACAACTTCGCAAGGAGTTAAAGTGGCTGCCGATCCGTCTTCAACGGGATTCTCACATTCTCAATTTCTTCTACAACATTTACGGAATCCACGCTATCCAACTTACCTACGAGACAGTTTTAAATTTATTTCTTCTAGCAGGCCTCGGAGAACTCACGCATTTTCTATGTTCACAACTCCACAGCGTAATACCGCGTCCTATGAGCACGGGCTTAGACTCCGAGCTATTCGGTTGCAGAATGCACTTCCTGGCGCCTTTGGAGACAGTCCTACTCTCAATATATTTAAAAGTTGCGTGAAGAAGCATTACCTCTCTCCTTATAATTTCAGGTAGTATGTATGTAAGTATTTATAAGCATTATTTAGAAATGGCAAATGGGCCCGTTTGGTCCTATACAGTAAGATTTGAATATGTACAAAACTTAATCATAAAAGTATTACATATTGAAAAAAAAATACTTGTCGAGTCAGGAACTAGTCAAATGTTTTAGAAGTCAGTCATCCTTATAATTCTATGTTCAAGTAAAAAATAATATGTCAAACTAGAGTAAAACATGTACTATTTAGATAACTGGGTTGGGTGGGCCCAATAAGTACCTTTCATCTTTCTTATCAACGTTTCACTGTAGCTTGGTTACTCGGCAATAAAGAGAACAATACCAAGCCGTTATTTCGTCGGCCGCTTTATTAATTTGGGTGTAAATGGATGGTTGGGACGTCAGATATAGTTGTCTGACGTCAGCGACTTATGTTCATCATCTCGCCACAAGGGCGATCGAGAGCGAAAATAAGTTTTTTGTAATTCGCTGTTTAAAAATAGTAAAAAGTTGTTAAAATGGCAGCATGCAAAATGATATTAGTATTTCAAAAAGGTAAGAGCCTCCACAAGGCCAATTAACTTTTCGATAAACAGGATATTGTTTGCAAATTAAATGTAGTGATTTAGGAAGAAATTCTTACCTATATTTTTAATATTTAATTAACTATGCAGGTTCAATTAATAAAAAAATGAGTACTGTTAACTTGTAGTGCTTTGCTTGTTAACGGAAAGGGAGAAAATGTGTCCGATCGGCGAATTACTAAGAAATTAAAACGCCATCATCTACATCACTAGGATCATTTGAGTTACTTGGTATGGATTAGTAGGCTTATTATTATATATATCTGAGATTTTCTATCAGGATCCCATTCAAATTGAAAAATTGAACAATTAAAAGAAAGGTTGTTTAAAATAATTTGATTTGTCAATTTCAAACGATTTCGATACGAATTCCTAGATGTCAGACAGTACATGCTATAAGGCTACTGAATGCATCTGAACACATCCATTTGATTTGGTATCTCCTTGACACCACTCCCATGAAAAGGTAATGCAGCGTTCTTGAGAAAATTAACTTTTTAACCTAATTTTTAAGGTCATATTTACATAATTTTCGCTATGAACGAAAGTGACCTATCTTGCATTTTTATTTCGAAAACGCCTTAACTCCGGTTACTATGGGACTGCGGGGGTGCCCCGCACTGCAGCATACCCACCCTCGCCTCCACAGGCTTGGCTTTGCCCCTTCGTGCCTTTGGCTCATAAAAAACACTTTAGCCACAAGACTGCCTAGGAAGTGGCTTGCCCTGATTCCGATTTTCTATTCCAAAACTAAGCGCATCAAAAAACATTCACAAAACTCAAGAGAAAAAAAACTCATTTCAGCACCTGGACGCCGCAAAACTCCCGCGAAATAAAAGTCCTTAATTGCAATTATTTGATCTGTATTTATATGTAACTTTTTCACGAATTAACATTGATGTGGGAAAATTTATGTGTGATAAAATACTACTCTTTAATTTTAGATTTTCTGGTAAAAAAAACTATTATTTAATGTGTGGATTGGCGCGGTATCTCGCGGATCCGTTTGGTCGCCTAAAACACGCACGAAGTCTCAAGAAGATTGTACTGCAGAACGATTTTACCAGCAATAAAACAATCGCAATCTGATACAAACTACTAAATCAACACTAATCTCCCGTTCACACGGATCTGTTATTAGAGTAATAGCTCATTTAGACGAGATCCGACATTCAGGATTTGTCAAAATATCCCAATAGGCATTTTACTCGTAGAAGCTGCTGATATTTTGAATATATTTTACTGAATAAATTTTCAATATTTTTATGGTACGTCAAGGATATTGCATAATTGAATGGTGATAAGCGATCTATATTAATTAAAGGTGTGTAAATGTAAATGAGTGTTTAATTTGTAAAAAACTGTTTATAGCTATATAATTTTTGATTTAAGTAGGTGTATTTTCTATTGATTATTATTTTATTTATTATTATTATTACTTTATTTCAGATTAATATCCATATATACATTACATTATTATTATTGACACATACACTATTTAAATTATAATTATATTTTATTTTATGTGTACCATACAATGGTGCCTCAAAAACGGGCTGTCCATTCTGGCACTTAACACCATCAGGATGCCGTTGGGACTGTCGCGGGTTCTGCGCATCAAAGAAGCCACACGATTTCGAATGATTGCAGCGAAACCGTCAACCCTGGCTTCTGCGAACATTCCCGACGCACTGCAGTATCGCGGCAACCCCAACAACGTCCTGAAAACATTATTATATTGTACTCGGAGGGCGCCGAGGGCCTGTACTCGGAGGGCGCCGAGGGCCCGCTGCGTATAACTAACCCATAGGCCACACGTATACAAAGATTGGCAAAATGTCTTGAAAAGGGTAATCTTTTCCTCTCTACATCTACATCATCTAGTATATCGGTTAAATCTACGGGATAGCATATTACAGCGGACCGCCAACGCCCTCCTTTCCCTATCCTTTCTGCGTCATCCTGTAGACGCTCATTGACCACGTGACCCAGGTACTTAAACTGTGACACTCTCGCGAGAGGCGAGCCACATAGTTTGAGGGCCGGCACATCGACAGGTACTCTGGCGCCTGACATGAAAACCATGTATTCGCTCTTCATTGTGTTGTACCTGAGTCCATGGTCTTCCGCATATGACTGACACACTGCCAGCATTTGTCTCATGCCACTGACCGAGGGGCTCAGCAGCACCATGTCATCGGCGTAGCTTATGTTGTTGATAATTTTCCCATCAATAGAACAGCCGACGTTGGTACTGACGAGCGCCTAGATCAGGCCATTTACATATAGGTTAAACAGCAGTGAGCTTAGCCCTCCCTGTCTTACCCCACAATCTAGCCAATAAACTTTAGAGTACGAGTCCGTCCATTTCACAGTATTTGCTTGATACCTACACCAATATTTTAATAATGATATTAATTGGGGTGGAAAATTTGACTTATTAGACAGTTAATGCCACAAGACGTCATATCACACCGTAGCAAACGCCTTGGATGAATCTAAAAAAACACGCTAAGACATTCGTTTTTCTATCCGTGTAGTACTTGACAGTTTGCTTGAGGGACAGAATGGCACTTTCTGTCGACAAACCCGCTCTGAACCCAAATTGTGCATCATGTAGCGAGAGATGTTTACACAAACGTCTCTCTAACAAACTGTCAAGCAACTTTGCGATAGTGGTGGCAAGAGAAATTGGCCTATAGTTATTGACATCCGAGATATCGCCAGTCTTGTTCTTTATTATAGGAACAATAACTGTCCTCATAAGGCTGTCGGGGAGATATGAGCGAGCAGTACAAAAGTTAAAAAACATACTCAGTACTCTAGCCAGGTGAAATCCAGCGTACTGCAAGTGCTCAATCCTGTCAAGTCCTGGAGACTTTCCCCATTTCATGTGTTTTAAAATCCAGCGGATCTCTTGAGATGTAAAACAGATGGGGGTTTTGCTATCCTCCTGGACATGCCAGCTCTCGCCAGTTGCACCAGGTGCCTGCCTCACGGGTTGGGTTGGATGAGCTACTACAAACTGTTTTCTAAACAAATTAGCAATTTCACAGTTATCTGCCACACCATTAACACCTACAGGAACACTAGACTTCGGAAACAGTTTAATTGTCTCCTTCCAGAATTTACCAAAATCTTTGAAACGGTGAGTGGATGCTATTATGTCCATTTTTATTTGTTCCGCGTTGTTTTGGCACCATCGAAGTTTACTTTCAAAAGATTTCCTCGTCTCCGTCATTTTTTCAAAAATAGGTCCCTTAATGGGCTTGACAATTTGCACCCATTCACCAAACCAAAGCCTGGCTTCTGCATGGGACAGACTCACATGCTTGTTCCAACCCGTGATATAGGGTTTCTTTTTTTTACCATTATAACCAGAACTTCTATCGGCCAAAGGACTAGATGTAATGGCTGCCTCACTGATTATCTTAATAATATTACTATACATGTTATCTAACAGGAGTTTATGGTCTAACTTATCACAGTAGTTATCTTCACAACACTTCACTAGGAAAGTCCACATCTCTCAGTCTATCGTTACAGTAGTTGTTATATCTGTCTATAAGTTCGGCTGGCCTTATACCCCAGATGACCCTGTTTGGAGGCTTACATGAATGTTTTCCCTTGGCAGGAATTAGATCTAATTTACAAATTATTTCCAATGGCATGTGGTCCGACCAAAACACGTCATATTTAATTGTGACACTAATCACAGTACTCCACGCTGTGTGACCCAGGCAGCGTACTCCTCGCTGCCTGGGTCACAACGCAATGATCCAGCCAGCTATAGCTGCCTATATGTGCATCACTCCTACAGGTATACGAGTCCGAGTTTATGCCCAGCATTCTCACGTCCGCACATTCCCACGACTGTTCGTCGCAGAACTGCGATAGTTCAGTATAAAACAGTTCGCCGGGATGAGCGTTAAAGTCACCCAGTATATAAACAGCTTCGACATTATTCTGCTCAATTATCGAGTTAATCTCACTTAGACACTGGATAAATTCAACTAAGTTGTCATGCGCATCTGTAGGCATATATACTGACACTATGAGGATGACGTCATTACTTAATAGCTGTAATTCGCACACTGGTACATTGAATTACAACCACAGACTGAAAAACACGTTTTCTCCACAGAAGGGCGACTCCGCCGTAGGGTCTTCCTCGCAACACCGTGGTATTGTCTATCACCGACACGCCAGTATACTCGAAGTCACTGTGTATGGTTCCAAGTAAGGGGATGTCACACGGCAGAAGCCAGGTCTCCTGTAGTGCAATTACATCGGAATAATCGCATAGTAATCTAACACCATCTATTGATCTCTTTATAGATTTACAATTAAAGCTAATTAACTAGCACGTGTCCATTATTTTGTTAAGCATTATTAAGATGTTTATCCGTGTCTGTCGAAGCTTGCTTGAAAGTTCTATTCACCCGTGGTCTAAATATAAAATACCTCCTGAAAAATACGTCTTCTGGCCAGAGTGTGTCATCATTAAATAATGGTAACTTACTTTTCGGTATATACATTTTGAAAGAGCTGTACTCCTTTTCAGATTTCGTCGTCACCTTTTCAGGACGCACTAAAATTTGCGTCTGAGTGTTTACATAATCGGCAATATCTTTTTCCGAAGTCTCCTTGTTAACATTATAAATGAATATAGGTATTTGAGCATCAGCAGCCCAGAATTTGCATTCGGGCAATACTACAGCTTTACCCTTCTGACCTATGAACTTAGTTTGGTCTTTTTCCGTTTATTTTGCACTAGTACCCATTCATTGTTCTTCGGTTGCATGCCTCCGCATTCCATTTCCATAGTTTGAGCGCGCTGTGTCGATGACGAATCAACGCGCTTACTCATATCATGCCTCTGCAGTGAGGCCTCAATGCGTGGATTTATTTTTTCGCATGTCGAGGTGGGCCTCCACGCGACCGTCCGTTTGCTAGTGACAAAAGCGTAGTCTCGGGCGCCGGGGTCATTCACCTCTCGGCTCGAGTTCATTGACTCAGTCTTGTTGTTAGCCATGATTGCATCATCTGTTTTTTCAAGGCAATAAGGCAGCCCCATAGGTCCACTACCACAATTATGGCTTAAGTTATCCCTTGCGAAGCCACCCCTTCTGACATTTATGTTCATTTGCCCCTGGTCATTAATTAATGATGCGGTCCTCATAAAAACAATATCTTCTCTTAAAGCTGCTAGGTCGTCCGTTTTAGCATAGATTTCTTTGATGATTTGTACGTCTTTTTGTAACATCAATATATCTTTTAATAACCTGGTCACATCGACATGGTAAAACGTTATCGGCGGCAATTTTTGAAGCTTCCTGGCAACAAATATCGGCACTTGCTCTGGATCTGTTCCCTTCAGGAGACTTATGATGTCGTTGAGGTCTCTTCTCTCCTTGCCTGCACGCGATGTATCAATAGATTGATATAGCAAAATGTTTGCGGTCAGTAGAAAATGATGAGGTACATATTTGCACTAAGGAAACTTCGTCCATCACATCTATTTTATTTTGTATAAATGAGAGCAACACATCAATCACAATATTGCACGATGTGCACGTATTCGAGGTCATTGCCCTCGCTCGGACCGGTCGGGCGGTCCGACACTAGACGTTAAGACAGCTCAATCCGCGATAGAATGCGATGGTGGTTTGGGCGCGAGTGATATTTTAATTATAATTATATAAATATTTTTATTTCAAAGCACAAAAGGAGCCATATTTTGTATGTAATAGAAAAACTACTTAACCTTTGTAAGTTTCATCTTACAGTAGCGTGGCAGCCCCAGCAACATTCTAAAGGCTTTGTTGTACTGGACGAGCAGGGCGTTGAGAGTATTTTTAGCATAGTTGACCCATAGGCTGCACGTGTAGATTGATTGACAGTGTGCCTTGAAGAGTGAGATTTTTACTGGCTTTTTACAATGTGCAATCCTACGAGCCAACATATTCGCCCAAACTGCCAAAACGCTGCGCTCCCACTCTATGACTAGGTCATCCCTCAGGTCCTCAGTCACTTGATGACAAAGATATTTGAAATGGTTTATTGAGTCTATTAATTTAATTTAATTAAAAAACTGTGTTAATTTTTTCGCAGTATGTACATAAATTATCACTTCGATTTTTGATTGTTGATCGATATTATTTCAACAGTGATCATTGGCTCATAGTTATAATAATAATAATAATAATAATAACAATAATAACTGACAAAACAATCCATTACAATTATAGGCCAGACATAACCATCCATGATAAAAACACAAACACAGTATATTTAATTGACGTCGCTATTACAAATACTCATAAATTAACACAGGCAACTAAACTAGCGAAAAAAACAGAATTATCCATAGAACTGAACACGCAATGGAAAGTCAACACAGTACTAACAATACCGATCATAATATCAATAACTGGAATCATACCGAAGACTCTAAACAATAGCCTTAAGTTGCTAAATATGAAACCATCCGCTTTCATCCTGCTGCAAATAGCCGTTATTCTTAATACATGTAGGATAGTTCGAAAATTTTTAGGAAACTCATAGATCCTTAGCACTTGGCTACGAACCGTGCTCAGGACTAACTGTAACCTCCTAGAAGAGGAGTGAAAATAACTAAGAAACAAATAATAATAATAAAAATATCTTGGACACTATTTACACACATTGATCTTGCCCTAAACTAGGATTCTCTGATTCTTGGGTACAAGACAACGATACATATACTTATCTAGATAAATATTAAACTTAGATGGACAAACAACCATGACTAGGGTATGTAACGGAAATGTAAAGATCTGAGACACATTTTTTATTTGCTATAAAAAGTTGGCAGGCGTTGGCAGGTTTGGGCAACATGATTTAATGATTCAACTATGAACTGCAAAAAGAGAAGCCAAATATTCTTAAACCAAACAAATAACGGTGATGTAAGATTGGTGTTGACCAATGATCAATTAAGCGGCAAGATAAATTTGGTATAAACATAACTATGAATATTAGTGGGTTTCGAAGGCATCGCAAATTTCACAAGGCCTCATATAAGTTCAAGTTGCTCATCGCGTTGTTACCAGACTTGAAATATTAAGATTCGAGGTTCGATTCTCCGTTGTCAGCTTTTCTTTTTCTATTTTACTTTTGGTTTTGGGTTATTAATTTGTGGGTCCTTCCTGAATAGCTATTCGGGAGTGTCGGGTTGTGCTAATTAAATTTAAGTCTTAGAAGTTAATTGCTTATCATGCATCTTTGTAAATGTTTTCTACCTTGTTTAAACTACTGTATATGTCGTCACAGTAATTGCCCATTACTTCTATAATCGTCATTATTTATCTAGTCTAGAAATCTATACGTGGAATGCGCCAGATTAATTATGAAATAAAAAAGCGACATCTTGGAATGGATGGTGTGACGAAACAAACATTTGGTTTATTTCTCAGTAGGTAGAAATATATTTTTTTTTAAAAAGTCTCCAAAATGTAGATAAACTTTAAGAGCTATGAAATAAGTTGTGAATCATAAATTTAAAATGAATATGGTTTAACTTCACCGTTGCTTTCAGTGGATGTCGAATTATGACCATTTTACACATTTGTGATGTTGTTTTGAAGTGTCGCATTTGCCATGGCTCATTCAATCGAAACTCATACGTAAGGGTGTTTAGTTACGATATAGTTTGGTGGGTCAAACAGATGCGTAGTAAGTTCAATGATGGAGGTACAAATGGCGGTCGATCGCCTTTAAATTCCAGATGGTTTAACTCAAATAAGAACTTTAATCACTATAACTGCAATAAGATGTTTTATATAGAAAAAAAATGAGTATTATTTTATTTAGATTATTTTATGATGTTATAGAGTCTATTTCTAGTTGAACTGTGTGATCTAAAATATAAAACGAAACGAACCAATGAGAATGACTCGCGGAGTTTGAGATGGTGTTTTGGCGAGCATGTCTGGGGTAGGACGTTTTGGTGGGAAGAGAAAATATAAAAGGGATGGGTCGAGATGAGAAGGGGCTTTTTGTTTCTGGTCGTCGAGTGAAGTGTGAGTTAAGACTCAGAGGGGGAGCCATTCAGTCTCCGCGTCAAACTACTGTGACTCACGCCTTTCGGGAATTCTATTCAGTTCGATTCGCCGTTTTACGCATCTTGAACTGGGAGAGTTGTGATTGCGTGTTGCAGTGGATTTTCGTGAGTGTCTGAAGCGCCGAGATATACCTCGGTTCCTATTCTTTAAATCAACCTACCCCAAATTCCAAAACTATCCTTGGGTCGTTAGATAAGAACTTGTAGGTAATTTATCTGAGTCTGAGTCTGGGCTTGGAGCGACCCTAATTTCCTTTTTACTTCTTCATAGGGTTCCTGGATTGGCTCTTAGGATATTCGCGGGCTAATCCTCTCCTCATTCCTTTCGTGTAGCGAGTTTTGAAATTCCCACACACACAGTCATTAAACATACAAACACTTTCAAATCAAACTCAACCATTTTCGAGTGGTGTCGATGATGGACGTGGTATAACACTAGGATTTTAGACTAGGCTAGACAGGAGTTTAGTTGCGGCTAAACCTAGGTTGTCGAGGTTATGTAGTTAGGGAGACAAACACGATTATTTAGGTTTATGTAACAAACAAGTATCTGAAATTCGTATGATTACAAATAATTACGTTATTTCCCTCTCACTCTTGAAATACCTAAATACTTATAAAACTATCTAACAAACTAAATATTTTTTTGATTGTGGCTGTTTTGATCTTTCTTTTCTTGACTAATTTGTATATAAAATATCTGGATGAACATCAACATGGTTACGGAATAAAACTTAAGAGACGGGTAGGTGCAAATAAAAATATTCCGTAACCGATCAACAAACATGTTGGACTGATGGATGGGAGATATCACAATATCAAATCATATAAAAAAATATAACCCAAATAGTCAATATGTAGTTGATTGGCAGGTAAACTAACTCGAGAGGTATTTGAGTAGATTCAGGGGGTCTCTAGGTGCTGGTGTATTCAGTTGGCTAATTCCAGGTCTTCAGCTGTCTTAAAATAATGCAGTCACGTAGATTGTGTATGGGAATGAGTGGGAGGAGGATGGCCCCAAAACAGGTGAAAGATAACGCCAAAAGCGTACTAATGAACACATAGTTAACCCTATGTTTACTTATAAATTGTGTTTACAATTTTGAGTGGTTGTAAGCATTATTTTATAAGATTTAAGCTTATTTTGCTTAGCTAAATCTAACTTCGTCTGTCTTCGGTCCGTAGAACTCGGTTGACCTCCACTGGCGTCAGGCGGGGTTAAAGGGACCGACCTTAGGGCCCGTGTCCCTTCTGGACGTGAGCTCTAGCACAAACCCTCCTTTATAAACACATGTAATCGAAATGCCTTTTAAAAATGGTTATTTACTTGGAATTTATTCAAATAAGCACAGACTCGATAATTATCAATATTTTTATGTCACTTATATTCATCACTGGCTGGGGAACCTCATGACGATACTGTTTAACCAAAACCACTCTAAAAAGAACTTTAGGATATTACTATCACAATGTCTGCAATCCTACCCATAGACGTTCCCCCACTACTTTGGCCAAATCATCTAAATAAGATACTCGCAATCGTTGGTATTATAATCTTTCCAATTGGAGAAATATTCCAATAAAAACTAAAAATTAAATTTAAGGGTTAAATTCCGTCTGACATTAAATTAATGGTTAGCTGGTTATATCTTTAAATTTACTATTCATAGAATCGTTCGGTTAACTCGTAGGGTTTATTCATATTATTTCAAAACTGTTGAATCCACTAGTTACCTATAATTATCACAAACGGAAAGTCAGAGGATCAACAGGTCATTTCAATAGCAGTACCTAGCTAGGTACTTACATATTTTATAATGGTAATTATATACAAGCCGCGCCACGAATAGAGTACGTTGGGCGACGTTTTGGCGGGAATTACTGCGCGTATGTACAGATATTGAAAGGTGACTACTGCGCATTCAAGGTGACCGCTCACAACGTGTGGCGCTACGGATATATACCTATGGGTCGGCAGAAACCCTACCTACGAAGCCAGGGTTCGAGTCCCGGTGGGGACAAGTGTTTGTCCGGTGAGTACAGATAATGATTCGAAGAATTCTTTTAAGATACTTAGGTACCTACCTTAGTTAAAAGAATAAGGTGTTGTGGTTGTGATTCTGCCTACAATACGAGTGATCACGAGTTCGATTCCCGGCCGAGGACAATAGGATCAGAGTATGTGCCTATGTATAAACGCAATGTATGTATAGTTTGTGTATTCTATACGAGGGGAAGTAATGCGATGTTTTAATTAGGAAGTTTAATAGGAAATTCGTTTAATTAAATACCTATCTTTGTGAAATATTTTCGTTAGCAAGTAGGTACCTAAATATATGTTTGGTAGGACACGAATTGACATTGGCATATGACGTCATAGGGGTATGACGAAATGAATGTAGGTATTAAATATGATTATGGAATTAAAAATGCCTCGATAGATATCACGGGTTGTTGTTTGAGCAGTTATAGGCATTGAACTACTAGCTCAATGGATATAGGTACCTATCTATAGGTACATGGTTAGATAGAACGTTAGATTGAGGTTTCTAAGTTAATTACCTATGTAGAATAAGTACCCATACTTACGTATGTGTGGAAAGGAAGATATATTTTTATTGTTTTTAAACCATGTTTCCGGGAGTACCTACCTATAATATAACGTGGGTAAATAAATAGGTACCTATGCTAGTTGCGTTAGATTGCCTACATAATTATTATAGCTGGCGAAGTAAGGGTAGTTGTATGTTCGCGCCACCTAGCGGCCTTGCTTTGAAGCTTTGTGGCGGTGCTCAAGCAGGCGTTTGCGCAGACATCTTCCTAGTTCGCGTGTTCGCCACATCGCTAGTGTCACACAGTTAACTTTAACTAGAGCTCATTCGTTACCTCAGTTTGGGAATTACATTCGCTATGAATGAATGAAAAAATATATTCGGTTTAATATATATATATATATATATATATATATATATATATATATATATATATATATATATATATATATATATATATATATTTATATATATATATATTTATATATAAATAACTAGTTAATAAAATAAAAGAAGATTATGGGGTTCTCAATAGGGTATACTTATGTTTTACTAACATTTTATTCCTTATTTATTTACTCCTATCTCTCTCCCTGTTAATGTCTGTTATTTAAAGGAATTTATTTACTTCTCGTATTAAGTAATATCTGTCCTTATATACTCTATTTTTACCTGAATCCTAGATAAAGTCAGTCAACTGTCACATTATTCTTTTTTATGTTGAATGAAATTGAGAGTTTGAATTAATATTAAATTTGTGGTTATTCCAGCGACGTGGAATGAAGTTTGAAATATTAATAAAGCACTACATTGTAGTATTTGGAGTCAATGAGAGAAAGTAGTTACTAAGTTGACTAATTTCTGCAACAACGTATTCAATTTGATATGTTCGACTCGATGTCGAGAATTCAGAGTTTAAATAAACAAACCTGCAATTCTCGTCTTAACTGAATGATGATAAACGTTCAATTTCCCTAGACCTTGTATTGCAATCATGGAAGGCGGTCATGGTTAATTTTATTAATACAATAGTTATTAATTAATTACCTTTGATCAAATTATGGAATAAGCCGTCGCAAAGCCACCGCCAATGTTCACATAACGCCAGAATGAAGCAATAGAAGTACGGAAATTCACAGTTATGCTCTATTCAGATGTGCATATTTATATTACTATACGGATACATATACTTATATCTTCGCACTTTACGAAGTAACAATATCATGTTTGGATCTGCTGATGGTAGATTGAAGGCCATTTCATTAAACTTAAAATGAATCATGCTACTTACGCACTTCTATGGATGTGCAGAAATATTTTATACTTCATGCTATTAATCATTTAATGGATATTAATCTGTATCATTCTTGTTAGTGGGGACATATTTAAGTATATATCTTTTATTGAAATTTAAAATTACTAAATATTAAATTGAGTAACTTATTTACATAAATTAACTAAAATATGAAAAGGTCAGGTTCAGGTTCACCGATAAACAAATAAAACAAAATGGCTAAGAAAATGGCATAAAAATAATCTCTCGTATGGGTACTACTTTTGATTCTTAAAAACCCGTATGTTTTTTATTATTTTTTGTTATAGCGGCAATAGAAATACACCCTCTTTGTCTCTACACTTTTCAGCTCTCTACCTATTTCGGTTGATCCGGTAGAGCCCGGTGACAGACGGATAGACGGATGAACGGACAGCGGAGACTTAACGATAGGGTCCCGTTTAGCACCCTTCGGGTACGGAACCCTAAAAACAGTTATCCGAAAATAGGTTATGTGTATCTAATTCAAGCATCTATAACAGTAGAGATAACAAAAAAACAGCCCTAAACCCGTAACTAATATAGATCTACCTATCGTTGAAAATATGACGTTCGGATATATTTTTTTTTATCTAAATTGACGCACCATTTCCCCCACAGACAAAAGCTTTCAGAAAATAAGCCTTGGATTGCGTGTGTATAAATAGTAATCTGATAAGATAAGATGGATCATTTTTATTCGCAGGCCCTCACATTTTTTTAGCATTTATCGACATCATGCTGATGCACGCTGGAACATTGTTTAAGTACAAAAAGAAACGGAAATACATAATGCTGTATGTAGGCCTGCCCCGTCAATCAGTTTTGTACTGTACGTACAGATCTAGCTAGAGTGATGATTTCAAGTGATTCAGAGTGGGGCTATAAAATAAAAATAAACCCCTGACACAATCGAAAAACCTTACGGGTCTCACTACGAAAAAAAAAACTCTTGTTCAAGACTTGTTTAAAAAGAAATTGTATGGGATTTGACGTTAGTTTAGAGGTTAAACTATGCTTAGTATTTTTTGTAAAAGCACGGTAAAAGTCTATAATATGGTTCACTCGGTTCCTTAACAAGCATCGCCGCAAGAGGACCACAACGTCTTTTCCATATAAAATGTCACATAAAGTGGTTTTGGCGAAGTTTTGTGGCTCCTTTGCGGCGAGCGCGCTTCAGCCACGTTTGTTCTGCTGTTTGTGTTCGTGGCGTGGTCCGTGTGAGGCGAGGCAAAGCTGATAGTTTCGAACGACTGAACCGATTTCAATAATGATGTCCTCCGCGACGTGTCCGTCGACGGCGACCTTGTGAGTTCCTGGCAAATGCTTGCTCGCGAAAAGGTGACTCGCGAAGCCGAACTTGGTTTTAAACATACAGTTCCATATATTGCAGTATAACTGTCCGCTTGCATTATGTGTTCAGTTATAAGGAGACCTTGGGACGAGTTTTTCGGGAGTGGCGTTTGGCGTCGACTTCTTCAAAACGGGAATTTAGCAGTCCCCTTTTTGATTGCATTTCACCAGTCCGGTGTTATCCGATCTCCAACGTATCATAAAACAGGCCAAAGAACGTCAGATGTCGTTTTAGGACTTCCCTTTAACGGAGTTATTGCCCACCAGGCTTACGTTTTCCAAAAGACAGCTGAGAGTTGCTACTCTCCGGCCATAAACCGGTTTAGGCAATCAACCCATCTGAACTGCCCCATTCATCAGGAGACACTCCATGCCTGTTATATTGGCATGACTTAGAACCTCAGCGTTCGGAACATGATCCTGCAATTTCACCCGTAAGGCACGGATATATCTCAAGTGAAATGACACCTTTCACTTAATATGCTCAGTATCAGTTTTATACAGGATGTAACTGAAAAGTGTACTCATATTTTAGTAGGGGTTGTCAGGACCGTCATTCTGAACAAGTTTTACTACGAAACTGATTCGAACCGAGATACTTTAATTTTGACACCTCCGTACTTTTTGGGCCGGGCGGTAAGCTGATTTGTAAGGAAGAAGTGTGAAAAGTAAAGTTGTGTAAAGTAGTGAAAAATAAAGTTGGTCCGATCAAATTCGTTTCATAGCAAAAGTTGCTGAGAATTATGTCCATATCAACCCCTCAAAATATGACTTCAAATTTCTTTTGCATGAATGCTTGGATAAATTTGTTCGAATATCGCTGCAAGTCGCTGATGCTGTCAACCATAAACTGGGTCCAGATATGTTCTTTTGTCGTATCGCCTTTGAACGGGGCGGAAAAAACGGACTCGTGAAGGATCGGCTACGTGCGATCGAATACGCGTGTACCACCGTACCGTACCAAACACGCGTCAAAATTAGCGTTTTAAAGATCGCGACGCTGATACGAAACAGAGATACGTTCCGGACAAAAGATCATGTCTGAAAAAAGAGAGCGCAAGCAATGCGATCGACTCAGACTAAAATAACGTAGCGCCAATTCACATTTAAAAAAAACTATGCTATTTTGTGAAGGAGAGTTTATGAATACATTTTTTATGCAATTCCGCAATGAAATTAGTTAGGATTTCAGAATTTATGGAAAAAATAAAACAATTTAGAGGTATATCCGTAATTAAATTCTATCGAGATAATTTCTCCCAATCACATTTTCCTTCAGTGAAAATTTTGGTGAAATACTTAATATACGCTAATCCAAAATCAAACCTGTAGATGACTGTAGATAAAGTAGAGCAAATGGATTCTAAAAAAACCCCATTTTTTTTTCGCATCACCTTAAGGCAAACGTCTTAGGCATATTGGACTTCGACCGCGGCCATTTTTTGAGTATTGCGCTTTGATATGATAATAATAATAATAATAATACCTTGGACACTATTTACACACATTGATCTAGCCCCAAACTAGGATTCCCTGTATCTTGGGTACTAGACAACGATACACATACTAATATAAATAAATATTATACTTAGATAGATTAACAACCATGACTAGGGTTCGCACAACAAAAATCCGTTCTCATCAAACAAATATTTGCCCCCACCGGGACTCGAACCCGGGACCCTTGACTTCGTAGGCAGGGTCACTGCCGACTCGGCCATTCAGGTCGTCGTCATTATGGTCATCATTGGTCGATATGATGTGACTTATATCAAATACAGTCTTATCGGACATTACCTTGAATTCTATTGATAAGTGGATCATTTTTATTCGCAAATCCACACATTTAAGCATTGATGGACGCTTTGCATTGGTTTACGTGGTACAAAAATAAACCGAATCCTGAAAGAAAAATGAAATTGTTATTTTGCCACATAACAATCGGTGTTATTGTTTCAAGATCTCTGAGCGAAGTGAACGAAGTTCTCTTGGGCGAACCACTAGTATACTACGCGACGCAATAAGGGTAAACTTTAACTCAAAAAAATAGAAGAAATACATCTTTAGTAGTAGTAGTAGTCCAAGATCTAGTGACGTCACATAGCAATTTTACCAAAATTTTGCATAGGTAGACTTTTCGTTCACGTTACGAAATGCTCAACTAGTTATAAAGAGTCATCAAATGGTTTCATAGTTCTACTCCTATTTACCAGCTATATATTTAAGCATAAAATCTATAGAAGAATAGCCACTCCATAACTTTCCTTCCTCATTGATTTGACACGTTGAAAGAAATTTATCTTTTACAAAATTTTCCAGTGAAAATTGTAGTGATGTGAAAAATTGTTAGGCAACGATAATTTTTTCAGTAAGCATTAGTGTTTACAGCCAGTTGCAGAAACGATCTTTAAATTTTAAACTCCCACTAAACGCTAATGGGCGTAACATCAAAGCGTGTAAAATGTCATGGACATTATGCCCTCCAAAATAAGAGTCAGGATTTATAAAAAAAAAAAAATTTAATTGAGACACCATGAGCGTTTAATGGAGTCTTAAAATTTGAAGATGCCACCCAATTATATGTTGCTTGAATAACTATACAAGCAAGGGGGTTGGGGGTATTGGCGCTGTTAATACTTTCTGATGTCGAAATCATACGATACGAAATACAATATTATGTTTTTTCTTACATTTACTCGCCAACTTGTCCTTACACTATGAAACAAGGGAGCAAAGTTGCGAGAGCAGTAAAGAACCGAGTATGTTATTCTATTACCAATTGCTCACGAGTCTCAGACGACGTTTTTCAACAAACTTGTATGTGAAATAAAAAAAACAGGTTGGTGAGATATAAGTAAGTACTCAAGATTTTCACAAAGTAAAACAATGAATGAAAAGTTTAATTTGTTGGAATTCTTCTGGATGAAAATGGCACGCACTTTATTTTGTTTTGTTTTCGCTCGTTGACTCTGACTGCCAGAGGCTATGCAAAAGCCAAACAAATAGCCAAATATAAAATGTTATCATTGTAAACGAAATACATCTTTGTTTTCTTAGTTTGCTTACAATTTTATGTAAATAAATGTTTAGTCATCTTATTTTGACAATACATGTATTAATTAATAATTAAAGTCAATTAAAGTGGTATTTTTCCAGCGAAAAACTCTTTGCTGTCATAACTTGTCCATAGTTATAATAATAATAATACTTTAGACACTATTCACACACATTGATCTAGCCCCAAACTAGGATTCCCTGTATCTTGGGTACTAGACAACGATACACATACTTATATAGATAAATATTATACTTAGATAGATAAACAACCATGACTAGGGTACAAACATCCGTTCTCATCAAACAAATATTTGCCCCCACCGGGACTCGAACCCGGGACCCTTGATTTCGTAGGCAGGGTCACTGCCGACTCGGCCATTCGCGTCGTCGCTATGTATTACTTATTTTTCTGTCATTACTTGTCCATAGCTGATACATAAAAATTCTTTGCTGTCATTACTTATCCATAGTTGATACATTTAAAACTTTATCTACACACGTATCATAAACCCTCTTTACTGCGTCCAAAAACCGCACGTTAAGATCAGCATAATGTTAAACTACTTTGAAAAAACTCATTTCTTATCTGAATATTGAACATTATGACTATAATGAGTAAATTTTCTACATATTATGACATTCAAATTTCGAACTCCGACGCCCGCCTGCGTGCCGCCCCTAATTTGTTTGTGAAGTTGGTACTACAGAACGAGCTAAACAACTCAATGCCACAAAGCCGGTCAAACATACGGTTCCTGAACACATATGCCGGTCAAACATACGGTTCCTGAACAAAATAGTTGAGAGGTTTGTTTGTGAGCTGATACATAACTTTTATCAAAAAGAAGAGATTATAAACCACAACCAATTCGGCTTTCAGCCTAAGAAAAGCACAACAACTCTGCTATCTAAATTTACAGATCACGTAAACAGTTCACTTAATGATAAGAAACTTGTCCTTGCACTTTTTATTGATTTTTCCCGAGCAGTTGATACCCTAGACCATAATCTGCTCACAAATAAACTAGGTAACTGTGGCATCAGAGGCCCACTACAAGCCTGGTGTGCCGACTACCTCAGAAACCGTAATTTTTGCGTTAAAATCGGGGAAAGCCTTAGTAAAAACCACCTCGTATCTCATGGCACAGCCCAGGGATCAGTAGTAGGACCCCTTCATTTTATAACCTACGTCAATGATTTGGTGAATGTACTCATCTTCAGCACTCCCTATCAATTTGCGGATGACACATGTCTGATTATTACCAGCAGTGACGTAGATACTGCACTTGAGAGCCTCCAGTTTGACTTTGACAACTTGTGTAGGTGGTGTGACGACGTAGGTTTGGTTTTAAATGCACAGAAAACCAAGCTTATCCACATTAAATCACCATATCTGAAGAGTAAGCGGCCAGCTGATCTCATTGCGCATACGCATTATTGTATGCCCAGTCCAAATAACAGAAAATCTTGCCGATGCCCTTCCATCGATGTCGTTGACAAGCACACTTACCTAGGTCTTGTCATCGATGCAAAGTTCAGCTAGGGACCT
Source organism: Argyresthia goedartella (assembly GCA_949825045.1). Taxonomy (NCBI): domain Eukaryota; kingdom Metazoa; phylum Arthropoda; class Insecta; order Lepidoptera; family Argyresthiidae; genus Argyresthia; species Argyresthia goedartella. The sequence goes on from OX463823.1 coordinate 18,563,112, forward strand.
CATATACAGCGGGTATGCGACAAACTCAGGGCTCTCGCTGCATCATTTTATGTAGTAAGAAATAGAATACCTTTTAAGATACGACTCATGCTATATAATGCCTTAATTGACTCCATAGTATCGTATGTTTTATCTAGCTACGGACGAACTTATAAAACTTACCTCGATCAAATATTGTCATTACAAAATAAATTACTTAAATTGATAGTTCCATATAATATAAAATGCGCATACTCCGAAACTAATGAGCCAAACTTGTTTACTTATAGTGGCCCACTTCCTATTCACACCAAAGTTAAGTTTAACTTACTGAAAGAGGAATTCTTTAACAACACCATATAACACACAATAGATCACCCGTAGGCACACGTCGCAAAGCTCAAGGCAATCTCACCACTACCCGCGCTAATAACTATTACGGCGAGCGGACGACTGCCTATTTGATTCCGAGACTAATAAACAGCTTACCCACAGATCTCAAACATTCAATAAATCACAATAACATAAAATGGAAACTCAAGAAACATTTCTCCCTTTCCATCTTTCACCCCTAATTATATAACTAGGTACCTAATTTTCTTATATTACCAACTTGCTAGTTACTTTGTAATCTAATCGAATAGTGTAAATACCTACTTGTAATTATTTCTGCGTAACACGGAACCATGCACAAACCTAGGTGGTTTTTGTGGTTCTTTCAAATGAACTTGTATTATATTTTGGTTTATAATAAATAAATAAAAAAAATAAAAAAATGTGTGTAGATAAACTAGTGTATGTAACTGTACATAATTAGACATTATGTATCAGCCACATAAACTACTCATATGCATTACCACTGTGACGTCCCTACTTGGAGAGGAATAAAAAGATTCCAAATAGGTAGCCAACAAGAAATTTTATTTAACGTGGGTTCTCCAAATGTAGTCTGACCCTGGTTACGCAGCAACGAATCTTCCCTGCGGGTTTTTGCCGTAGTCGGAGTGCCGCTGACGTCGGAGAAGTAACGGTCCGAATGCAGCCGGAGCAGGGAAGCAGGTTAGCCCGAAGCGGTGTCAGGAACCGGGAAACCGTAGGGTAGCGAGGAAAAGCGGTGATCCCGAAGAGGTGCCAGGAACCCCGAACTCAATCGGGGTTAATATGAAGCACAGACAAAACTAAAACGTAACCACTAGTAGTACGTTATGATTAAACGTAAGTAATTACTGTTTAGAGTCGTTCGTCGGCGTACGGTAAAAAGGGACCGTTACAGAGCGCCAGTAGGACGGACGTGCGTATAGTGCTGAGTGAGTTTTCGGAATGACGCCGGCGCCGCAAAGTCAAGTTGCGGTCACGGCTAGTTAGTTTAAAACGGGCCAATCATAGCAGAGCGAGTGAGTTGTCAACAGTGGAATGTTGCTAGTACAGCGCGTGAAAATTAATACTGTGATTACTAGCCTCATTTGGTAGTTTTATTAAGAGAATTACTACTTAAATTTAAAATAAGACCAGTTAATGATAGAGTGAAGACAACGGTAACTTACAACGTTACAATACCCCCTCGCCCAGTAAAGGGTTTTCATACGTAATGAAAATCCAAAACCTAATTCTAAATATTCTTAACTAGTTTTAGATCCTTAACATGCCAGGTGCCTAAGTCCTTTCCCGTCATATCCTCTAAAATGTATACCAAGGGTGATTTCTTAGCGGAGACGCGACATTTGGTATATTTGGGCGCTAACTTTTTACTAAAGTACTTGTCTTTATCACTCAAGACATAAGCACGTTTTAGGACAATGTCGCCTACGCTGAATTCTGCCTCTTTCCGCCTAAGATTATAGTGCGCCGTATTTTTTTTATGTGCGTGCCAAAGAGATGCCTGTACCTTATCAAAATATTTTGACAGGTGACCCAGATTTTCAGCGTAAATGTCGCGTGGCAGAAATAGTAGTTCCTCACCCAGATCGTTATCTGTATAATGAGAACCACAAGTAACCGTTTCTCGTCCGTACACGAGGAACGATGGAGTGTAGCCAGTTGCTTCATTGACGGAGTTGTTAATGGCATACTGTATTTTGGGAATATTAGTGTCCCAGGTTCTGTGGTCATTGTCCACGTAGGTGGAAATACATGTAACTATTGTTTTGTTATAGCGCTCGACAGTGTTTACTTGCGGAGTATATCTCGGAGAGAAGAATACGTTAGGTATCTTGTATTTCTTAAAGAGGGTATTTGTTACCGAGCTAATAAACTGGGTACCATTGTCAAGGAATATTGTCTGTGGGATTCCGTGGACCAGAAACACAGAGTCCTCCAGAGCCTTGACGACAGCTTCCGAAGTAGCGCGTCGCATGGGAAAAATAAGGCAATATTTTGAGAAGCAACATGTTACGACCAAAATATAACTATTCTGCTTTCGACTGACCGGAAGTGGACCTATGAAATCAATGGATATCATTTGAAACGGCCGTGAGCATTGTTTAGGTCGACCCATCGTACCCAGCGTCGGATGGTTTTGTGGTTTGTAAGTGAGACATTTTGAACAAGAACCAACAAAACGTACGACGTCTTGGTGCATGCCCGGCCAGTAGTATCGAAGAAGTAAGCGTCGATAGGTCTTGAAAATACCCAAGTGAGCAGCAGTAGGGTCAGCATCAGTCTTTTTATTCCTCTCCAAGTAGGGACGGCACAGTGGCGCCCAACGTGGTTAGTCTGGCCTTGCTTACGCTGTAAGTAGTTAGTTGTTTGTGTGTGCGTGTTTTTGTAAACGTTTACCTGTGTTGTAATTTTGGTTTTGCTTAGCAACTTCTGTGTACGTGGTTATTATTCAAACTTTTAAATTGTAGTGTTTTTTTCAAATTCCTACGTTGGTTTTAATTTCTCGTTCTCTTATAAAAAAATTAACCACCTACCCACTAGTTGCAATATTTTTATTTGCAGTTTTAACATATATATTTTTTTCTACATCGTCATTCACTTCATTCATACCGTCAAAACCTAACGTACATAAATCATTTTGTAACAGAACGGAGACTAATTAGTAGCGTCATTTTCAATTCCTTGATTTCTCTTCCTGTGCTGTCCCGGGAAATCAAAAAAAAGAATACGGCAGTTGCATTTCCTCCTGTGCATGTCGTAAGAGGCGACTAAAGGAATCAGTACACTTTCACTACTCATCTCTTTGCTATTTATTATTTGAGCTGCATCATGTCTTTTCAAATTAAGTTTCTCTCTCTAAACAAAGCAGAACTGGAGTACGAAGTTGCCATCAGAGGTGAAAACCCAGGCACTACCGTAGAAATTTTACGTAAACAAATAACTAAACTTGTGACAGAATACCCGTCAGAGGACGTTCTGTTATCTCACCTTGAACCTAAGGACGACTTACTTGCAGTCGTCAAAATCTTGGACAAAGTGCAATCTACTCTTGACGGACCTGCACCAGATAGATCCTCTCTTCTTAGGACACAAAATCTGATGCACCATGTCTATCACAGATTAAGTCGGGTACCTACGGATGAAAAGTTCGAAACGGGCCATGATCAACTGTCGGAGATTTACCGAAAATATTATTCGAAGATCCTAGCTCTCTTATCACAAGCAAAGGACCCCCTTTCAATATCTTCCTCGTCTAATACTGCGTGTAGGGAATCAACGCCATCTGTTAGTGGCGCGAGCGTGATTTCTGTAACTTGCGAGCGTAGCAATACTTCCGAACTTAGTAAATTGAAGTACGACGGGAAATCATGTGTTCGGGCTTTTATCGAAAGAGTTTCGGAACTGTGTCAGGCCAGAAATATTTCGGACTCCAAACTTCTGTCCTATGCAACGGAAATTTTCACCGATCAAGCATTGCACTGGTTCCGAAGTATAAGAGATAGCGTTAACAACTGGTCGGATCTCAAATCTCTGTTGTTAGAGGATTTCAGCCAAACTGACTATGATTATCGTCTACTTTCTGAAATTAGGGCTCGCACTCAGGGCGAATCAGAAACGATAACCATTTATCTTTCCATAATGGCAGGAATGTTTTCGCGCTTATCGAAACAATTATCCGAAGAGGACAAATTAGAGATACTATTGCACAATATCCGGCCATGTTATGCGAGTACGTTGGCCTCGGCAACTCAGATTGTGGATATTGGGGTATTGAGAACGTTGTGCAAAAATTACGAAAATATACAAACCCGTATGTCACACTTTCGCGAGCCACCAACGATTACCACACACACACTAGCACCCGAATTTGCTTACAAGCCATGTAAGACGAAATCTGACAACCATGTCTCTGCGATCGCTCCTGCAACAACTGTAAAGTCAAATAACTTTTGTCTAAGATGCCGCTCTAACACTCACGATCTTCGTCAGTGTAAGGTTAGTCGTGACATCATCGTCTGTTTTGGGTGCGGTAATAAAGGTGTAAAGAAACCTGAATGCCCTAAATGTACTCCTACCGTTCAAAAAAACTAATTAGCCAGAATTGGGACGGTTCTAAGGGTCATTTCGATAGAGTAGATTTTGAAAAATGGCTACAAACCCTTAGAAACTTCTTCTCTAGTTTCAGAGTCGCCTCAATTCTGGATAGTAAACCAACAAAGGACAGTAGACCCTATATTTCCGTTAGAATCGGGGACATCCCTGCTTCTGGTCTACTCGATTCTGGATCTGCTGTCACTATTCTCGGCAATGATTCTCATAAATTATTGTCGGACCATGGTCTAAAAGTATTTACCGATGATTGTATCTCCGTGACTGCTGCTGGAGGCCAGTCCCTTCAAAGTATTGGCTACATCAATCTTCCCATTCACTTTGAAGAACAATTCCACATTATTAAGGGTTACGTGTTACCAAATGTGGACAGCCCACTTATCCTAGGCATTGACTTTTGGCGGATTTTCAATATTTGTCCCAAATACTTAGGTAGCATCACCTTGTCCAACTCTTCTTTGGCAGAAATAAGTATCGACAAAAATGAGACTTTTATACAGTCTTACGATAATCTCTCTGATTCACAAAAGTCCACAGCCGATTCAATTGTCAGTCAATTCCAGGAAATCTCCACTGACAGTATGGGCCTTGGTAGAACTAGTCTTATAACTCACCATATCGATACTGGTGACTCTCAACCTATAAGACAACGTTACTATCGAATGTCACCTGAGAAGCAGCGAATTTTGGTAGAGCAAGTCGACGAAATGCTAGCGTTAGATGTAGTTGAACCTTGCGAGAGCGCTTGGTCGTCCCCTGTCCTCATTGTCTATAAAAAGAATGGACAACCTCGCTTTTGCCTCGACAGCCGTAAACTGAATTCGGTCACAAAAAAGGACGCATATAACCTACCCTATATAACTGAAATATTAGACAACCTACGCGATGCAAAATTCTTATCTAGCGTAGATTTGTCGAAAGCGTTCTGGCAAATTCCAATAGCTCCAGAAGATCAAGACAAAACTGCATTCTATGTTCCAGGCAGAGGAACTCTCCGTTTTAAGACCACTGCTTTCGGTCTCACCAATGCCCCTGCCACTCAACAAAGGCTTGTCGATCTTCTGTTCGGGAATTTTGATCTAAAGGCGTTCGCATATTTAGATGATATTATTATCATCAGCAGCAGCTTTGAGGAACACGTGTCCTTACTACTAGGCGTGCTGCATAAATTAAAACAAGCGAACTTATCCATCAACCTTGAAAAATGCAAGTTCTTCAGAAATGAGTTGAAGTACTTGGGTTATGTTGTGGATGCGCATGGCCTTCGCACTGATCCTGAAAAAGTCGAGGCTATCCTTAATTTCCCAACACCCACAAAAAAAAAAGATCTTAAACGCTTCCTTGGAACAGCCACGTGGTACCGCCGTTTCGTCCCCAACTTTAGCACTATTGCCGGACCACTCAACCAGCTGACTTCAAGTAAGAAGAACGCACCCAAGTTTCAGTGGACAACTGAAGCTGATGATGCTTTTAATAAGCTAAAAGAGTGTCTTGTATCAGCCCCGGTTCTCTCTTGTCCCAATTACGATTTACCGTTCGAAGTACACACTGATGCGAGCAATTTTGGGATTGGTGCCATGCTCACACAAACGATTGATGGTAAAGAACATCCGATTGCATACATGAGTAGGGCGTTGTCGGGATCTGAGAAGAACTACAGTATAACCGAGAGGGAGACGCTAGCAGTTTTAACCGCTCTAGAACACTGGCGGTGTTACTTGGAAAACGGAAAAACCTTTACCGTTTACACCGACCACTCCGCGCTCAAATGGTTCTTGTCACTGGACAACCCTACCGGAAGACTAGCACGCTGGTGTGTGAGGTTGTCTGCCTTTAATTTCGAACTTAAACATCGTCGTGGGGTCGATAATGTCATTCCACTGTGACGTCCCTACTTGGAGAGGAATAAAAAGATTCCAAATAGGTAGCCAACAAGAAATTTTATTTAACGTGGGTTCTCCAAATGTAGTCTGACCCTGGTTACGCAGCAACGAATCTTCCCTGCGGGTTTTTGCCGTAGTCGGAGTGCCGCTGACGTCGGAGAAGTAACGGTCCGAATGCAGCCGGAGCAGGGAAGCAGGTTAGCCCGAAGCGGTGTCAGGAACCGGGAAACCGTAGGGTAGCGAGGAAAAGCGGTGATCCCGAAGAGGTGCCAGGAACCCCGAACTCAATCGGGGTTAATATGAAGCACAGACAAAACTAAAACGTAACCACTAGTAGTACGTTATGATTAAACGTAAGTAATTACTGTTTAGAGTCGTTCGTCGGCGTACGGTAAAAAGGGACCGTTACAGAGCGCCAGTAGGACGGACGTGCGTATAGTGCTGAGTGAGTTTTCGGAATGACGCCGGCGCCGCAAAGTCAAGTTGCGGTCACGGCTAGTTAGTTTAAAACGGGCCAATCATAGCAGAGCGAGTGAGTTGTCAACAGTGGAATGTTGCTAGTACAGCGCGTGAAAATTAATACTGTGATTACTAGCCTCATTTGGTAGTTTTATTAAGAGAATTACTACTTAAATTTAAAATAAGACCAGTTAATGATAGAGTGAAGACAACGGTAACTTACAACGTTACAATTCCCCCTCGCCCAGTAAAGGGTTTTCATACGTAATGAAAATCCAAAACCTAATTCTAAATATTCTTAACTAGTTTTAGATCCTTAACATGCCAGGTGCCTAAGTCCTTTCCCGTCATATCCTCTAAAATGTATACCAAGGGTGATTTCTTAGCGGAGACGCGACATTTGGTATATTTGGGCGCTAACTTTTTACTAAAGTACTTGTCTTTATCACTCAAGACATAAGCACGTTTTAGGACAATGTCGCCTACGCTGAATTCTGCCTCTTTCCGCCTAAGATTATAGTGCGCCGTATTTTTTTTTATGTGCGTGCCAAAGAGATGCCTGTACCTTATCAAAATATTTTGACAGGTGACCCAGATTTTCAGCGTAAATGTCGCGTGGCAGAAATAGTAGTTCCTCACCCAGATCGTTATCTGTATAATGAGAACCACAAGTAACCGTTTCTCGTCCGTACACGAGGAACGATGGAGTGTAGCCAGTTGCTTCATTGACGGAGTTGTTAATGGCATACTGTATTTTGGGAATATTAGTGTCCCAGGTTCTGTGGTCATTGTCCACGTAGGTGGAAATACATGTAACTATTGTTTTGTTATAGCGCTCGACAGTGTTTACTTGCGGAGTATATCTCGGAGAGAAGAATACGTTAGGTATCTTGTATTTCTTAAAGAGGGTATTTGTTACCGAGCTAATAAACTGGGTACCATTGTCAAGGAATATTGTCTGTGGGATTCCGTGGACCAGAAACACAGAGTCCTCCAGAGCCTTGACGACAGCTTCCGAAGTAGCGCGTCGCATGTGAAAAATAAGGCAATATTTTGAGAAGCAACATGTTACGACCAAAATATAACTATTCTGCTTTCGACTGACCGGAAGTGGACCTATGAAATCAATGGATATCATTTGAAACGGCCGTGAGCATTGTTTAGGTCGACCCATCGTACCCAGCGTCGGATGGTTTTGTGGTTTGTAAGTGAGACATTTTGAACAAGAACCAACAAAACGTACGGTCCCAGGATGGCGTAGGAGAAGAGCTGTTGCTTGAGGGAGGGGTTCCTGGCGTAGCGTTTCAAGACCTATCGACGCAGGGTCAGACTACATTTGGAGAACCCACGTTAAATAAAATTTCTTGTTGGCTACCTATTTGGAATCTTTTTATTCCTCTCCAAGTAGGGACGTCACAGTGGGGCCCCACGTTGGGCGCCACTGTGACGTCCCTACTTGGAGAGGAATAAAAAGATTCCAAATAGGTAGCCAACAAGAAATTTTATTTAACGTGGGTTCTCCAAATGTAGTCTGACCCTGGTTACGCAGCAACGAATCTTCCCTGCGGGTTTTTGCCGTAGTCGGAGTGCCGCTGACGTCGGAGAAGTAACGGTCCGAATGCAGCCGGAGCAGGGAAGCAGGTTAGCCCGAAGCGGTGTCAGGAACCGGGAAACCGTAGGGTAGCGAGGAAAAGCGGTGATCCCGAAGAGGTGCCAGGAACCCCGAACTCAATCGGGGTTAATATGAAGCACAGACAAAACTAAAACGTAACCACTAGTAGTACGTTATGATTAAACGTAAGTAATTACTGTTTAGAGTCGTTCGTCGGCGTACGGTAAAAAGGGACCGTTACAGAGCGCCAGTAGGACGGACGTGCGTATAGTGCTGAGTGAGTTTTCGGAATGACGCCGGCGCCGCAAAGTCAAGTTGCGGTCACGGCTAGTTAGTTTAAAACGGGCCAATCATAGCAGAGCGAGTGAGTTGTCAACAGTGGAATGTTGCTAGTACAGCGCGTGAAAATTAATACTGTGATTACTAGCCTCATTTGGTAGTTTTATTAAGAGAATTACTACTTAAATTTAAAATAAGACCAGTTAATGATAGAGTGAAGACAACGGTAACTTACAACGTTACACCACACTTGTACTGTAATGTTTACTACCGCAAGCGTGTACAATAGGCAGCATTATGATTCTTAAACCAACGTCATGAGGGTCACTTTACGAGCAAGTGTGTTGAAAATTAAAATTAACACCGCGAACACTCCTCATTTTTATTATTCTCGGTCGCCCGCGGCTCGCGGTGCATTAAGTGCAAAGGTGATCGAACGTGCCAAGAAATTTAGGGTATACAAAGTGTTGTTAAATGCGGGTTTAAAGAGGAAAAGTTGTTATTTTTTTATTTCATTTTATTTATTTCCATTGTTCCATTGTTTAATTTTGACGATGGGTTCATAAATAACCCTCTGTAGTGCAAGTTAGGCTTTTTCAATTGGTTTAATTTTTTCACCTTATGAACCCTGTAACTTACCTAGACGTGAGCAAAGTTGCGGGCAAAAGCTAGTATTAAATAAAATTGTCACTTTCCAGGAGAATTCGATAGACGAATAGGCATATATAAAATAAATTTAAGTTCCTATTCAAGGATGATACCCTGATATTCCTAATTCTAAATTAGATAAAAAACTAATATTTGCAGATCATCTTAGATGAAGAGACATAGCCAATTACGGTTATAACAAAGCACAAGGGAACATTTATTTATCAATTTTTTGGGTTGAAATGTTTACCAGAAATCTACCAGAAAATCTCTCTGGGAGGAAGATGAGGAGACTCTTTAAGGCCTTGATTTTGAAGTCCGCTTTATTGATGACAAGCTTATTACTGGAAAGGATAAAAATCAGCATATGCTAAACTTGAAAAGGGTTTTGACAAGATTGAGAGATAAAAACAACGCAAAAAAATTATGAAATGTGAATTTTACAAACATGATGTGTGTAACCTTGGCTATAGGATAAATCGATACGGATTGCATACGAATAAACATAAAGTAGTGGTTATTATTTTACCAGCACTGTTTGAGTCTTTGCTAGCGGTACATTAAAACATAATGATGATGATTGGTGTGATGGAACAGGAAAGAAGAGTTATACCTTGATAAAAACACTTTATATATAATTATTACAATTGGTGCGCACTTAATGATAGAAGAATGTGAACTGATCGATAAATCTAATTTACATGTATGTTTTTATCTTTCTTTATTATTGAAGGACTTAGTACAAAAAAAAATACAGTAACCATGTCGTCCTTGTAGGTTAGGTACAAAGTATTTTAACAAAAATAACTTACAGTAATCTTAACTATATCCTTGCCTTCAAACCAAATTTAACTAACTTATAAAATGTTTAAGCCTCTTCTGAGTTAGGAAATGCTAGAACAGCGTTGAAACCTCCTACAGAACTAAATATAAAATTATTATTGATGCCACTACTTACTGCTTCATTCCGGCCACATTCCACCAAAATGTGGTGTATGTCTTCGACTATCCCACATTCTATGCGGTTAGGAGGAGGCCCATTTCCCAACATAAAGGCGAACTTATTAGGGGAACGTCGCCGGATCGAAGTCTGAATGCAATGAAAAGCGTATTTCAGTTGAGGATGGAGGACTTGAAACAGGAATAACGAAAAGGCTGAGATCAAATTGTTTTAAACCATATATCTTTATTTAAGGAAACACCATTATATTATTTTGCCCAAGATTTGTAGATATTTTCTTGTAAAGTTGGTCATACATACATACATCATTTATACATCAATACAAAATGGCAAAATCATCTAAGGAATCGCGTCTCACACCGCTTCTTTCGATAAAAGATCGGCTTCTTCGTTACCGTGCAGCCCCACATGTGATGATATCCACTGAATAATAACTTTTTTATTCAATCTGTCTATTTCTCTAGGGATTCCGGAAGAGAATAGACTATCGGGACCCCTTCGAAAGCTCGAGGTTCAGCGAGCTACGTGTTGAAGAGTGCTTTTCAACACGTGGAATCTGTCTAGATTACAAATTTGTCACACTTAGACTTATTAAATAGGAAATGGCTTCAGATATCGCAAACAATTCAGTGTAAATAATGGAAACATCAGCCTCAATTTCTAATTTGAATTGGGTCTTTGACTGTGGATCAGAAATTACAGCTCCTATATCTTTACCTTCTTTTGAGCCATCGGTATAAATTCTATAGGAGTCATGATATTTATTATTGCATACCTCCAAGCATTTCTCTTTAAGTCATGTACGATCCATTACTTGTTTGGCCTAGGTAATTCCCTCCATAAAGCATAATACAGAATCATTGAGTTCGTCGTCCAAACTTTGCTGTGAGCAGACGTGCGTTCAGTGCTCCTTTCGATTTTATAATAAGTCATTAATCACGGGATTCAACTATAACTGTTATATCTTTAGCCTTCGGCTCATTTTGGTGTGCGCGCTTGTTGGGCATCCCATGCAATATCGGGTTGACCTCGCTCGAAGTGAAGTGAAAGGCCGGCCGGTCCGTTCTCCGCTAGACCCCTCGCTACCCTCGGGGAAAAGAGACGTTTGCGATAATTCGACTCGTTCCCGCAAATAGTGCGTGCGTCAATCTTGACTACATTTAAGTGCTACGCTGCAGCTGACGTCATCGTGCTACGCTCACACCTTTTTGCAGTGCTACGCGTCCTCGTCGCCTTACTGGGTGGTCTTTTACTACCTGTAGGTAAAAATGGAATGCTCAAAATGTAAGAAGCAATCAAAGCCTGAGGACATTTTTTCGTAATGACGGAGACAGACTCCAAAAAGGTGCTTCTGATAAATAAGCCGAAATGGAAGTGCGCTAGTTGCAAAAAGCCGAAAATTATAAAGAGCCCTACGATCCCACAGCAAACTGATCCAACTGAAGGGCAATCGCCAGCCTCGGTAGCAAATATTGACTCCGCCAAGCTGATGAGCTACATGAACAAAAAAATTGTAATCCTTTACGAAAATTTCTCGACCTTGAATAAGTGTGTCACTCAACAACTAGAAGCTCTGACACAAACTGTTAGCACGTGGGAGATTCGCATGCAAAACCTAGAAACTACTAAATATATCAGAGAAATCGAGAAAAGAAATCTGGAAATATCATCACTGAACATTGTTCAGGCTTCTCAGCACCTAATGACCTCGTAGGGGCCCATGAGCTACGAGGTAGCGTGACGATCAGGTGCCAAGAAGTGATGAACGTCGGCGATTCACCGAGCTGAAGTTATGTGGGGTAGATCTAACCTAGTCTGTGCTTCGGTCCCGTCAACCTCCTGTCTCTCTGCAAGGCCCGGGTGCACCCTAGGCTCTTCTTGGTAGACAGGTTCTTCAGCCAACCAGGTATGACTGGCGGGCCAGCGTGGTAGCACAGTCTCCAACACAGGTTATGTTTCTACTGGTAAATACAAATCGGGCACGAAAATCCGAACTTTATCTGGTTCGAGAGACAACGGCACACTCAGCTATATTAACAATCCTGAGGGAATCCCGAATACATTCCAGATGCCCTGCGATTTAATCTCAACACCCTGATCAAAACGCGTTTACATTGCGAGGGCTTTCGTCTGTCAGTTGTCAAAACTGCCAGATTGACAGCTTACGTCAAATTTAAAAGACCGTTCAGAAACCATCGATCTAATATCGATTTGGAATCGAACAAACATCGTGTTTCAGTCGATGCAAGAACAGTTCAATGCTCAAGAACAGTTTCACCTGAGAAACGAGCTCGAGATTATGGGGGTGACAGAGACGGAGAATGAAAACTTATACCATATGAACCGCCCATAAGATTGGCCAGGATCTACACCCCAATGACGTTGACAGTTTAACTAGAGTGGGACCAAAAGCCGGCCCCAACAGGAAGGGCTCTGAGCCGCGACCGATCGTAGCACACTTCACTCGAAACACCAAACGCAACGAGATGATAAACGCCGCTAAAGTCAGGAAAGCCCTTACCACTGAAGACATAGAGATTAAACGACCCCCTAAAAAGCTCTACTTCAACAAAAATAAATCGGCAGCTTTTTCGCGAAACCCGTATCAGAGCCAAGACCGCCGGATTTCGTTACACCTGGGTCAAGAACGGCTGCATCTTCGTGCGCAGAGAGGAACAAAAGTCTCCCATGCAGATCAAAAACTCTGACGACATCGAGCGTATCCTCGGCGCTGTTCGGCCGCTACCCCCACCCGGCGGCAGTGGCGGCAACTACAGCAGCGGGGCGGCCCGGTTGCGCACTAAGCCGCTAGAACAACAACGAACGTTAGACTCATTTCCGTCCGAAATATGCTCCTGTGTCAAAGATAAGCCAAAGTTCTATCTAAGTTGCATTAAACTTATAGAAAAGACTCTCCTTGTAACGTTTATCACGCTCTATATTCTTAAAATAATAATGTCCCTCTTCAAGAGATTTTATAAATACCTGTATTATGCCAATATGATCGTATAGTTACCTGTATATGTATCCATAGTCTATACTATACTTTACACACACATAACATATATTTAACTGTATTCAAACTCGACATATACAAATATACTATCATTATATAATTTATTCCAGATTATCTATTTATCACTATAAATATATTGAACCTGCAAAACACGATACTTAGCTATAACATTATTAATTTTAAATACCTCACCCTCCGCTCTTTCGACAGCACACCTTAGCCCAGCATTCCGAATCGACTACTGAATCGGACGCGTGATAAAAGCAACATAACTCTCTCTCTCCACTTCCACGAACATAATCATTGGCCACCCTAGCAATATCATCAGATATCGATGACACATTAGATATTACATGTCACGCAGCTGATTTCGCTGAAGAATTAAAAAAATACTTACTAAAGGGGCGTCACGATTTTAAGGTTCTACTGTATAATATTAGAAGCCATTATTGTAATTTTGAAAAATTTATTGTTCTTTTAAAACGCCTAGACATTATGTATGACGTAATAGTATTGACGGAGTGCTGGTTGAGAAAAAACCCTCACTTAAATTCTAAAGAAGGTTACACTCATTATCATTACAACAATTACACCCCGTTCTGGTTTATATATTTTAATAAACCAGAACGGGGTGTAATTGTTTATATAAGGAACGAATTGCAAGCTGACGTCACTGAGCCTTTTTTCGGTGAGGAAGATTGTCTCTCTATCAGTCTATTAAATAACATTACTGTTGTTGCCTTGTATCGATCACCATCATTTAAACAAACTTATAATTTTATTGAATGTCTCGAAAATTACCTTCATACATTAAAACACAAATCTAACATAATACTGATGGGTGATATTAATATAAACATTTCACCGGAAGTTAACGATACGAGCAAAACACGAACACGGCCTAACTCCCATCTTTACCCTCCCCACCAGAGAGACAAGCTGCCTAGATCACATACTCGTAAAATCTAAACTTAACTTTGAGGGGATTGTTTGCAAAACTTCGGTATGTGACCACGACCTCCCCATGGCCTTTGTAAAGACCAGTAGCCAAACTATTCATAGTAAGCGAAATGTCCTCAAGACCAACTACTGTGCGGTAGCAGCTGACTTGGAAGCGGCGGACTGGTCTGATGTACTTTCAACGGGAGATGCTAACGAAGCAACTAATAAATTCACTTCCATCATTCAGTACTCAATTGAGAAAAATACTAAAGTTGTAACTATCAGTAGATCAAAGTTTAATCTTAAGCCTTGGGTCACACCAGGACTAATCCGATGCATGGCCCACAGAGACCGACTGCATCTCCGCAGCAGGAAATATCCTAAGGATGCTAGAGCCAAACTGTTTTATACTAGATATTGTAATTTCTGCAAAGAAGTTTTACGTAAAGTTATGGCACAATATGCAAACAACTTACTCAACGAAAGCAAAAACCATCCAAAGAAGCTCTGGAATGCTATAAAGTCCATAAGTGGAATAACACCTAAAAGCAGTTCAGCGACTAATCTTATCCAGGGAGATCAGCTTAACTCTCTGAACATCTGTAACAAACACTTTGCTACCATAGGCAATAACCTGGCAGATAAAATTATCGGAAAAACCGGGAAAACTGAGTCTGAATTAGCTTCACTTGCCAAAGCCCCTTCAACCCCAAGGACATCATTCTGTCTTAGACCCCACTGATCCACAAGAAATATCCAACTACATTATGCAATTTAAAAAACGATAGCGCACATGGCGTTGATAGAATTAAGAACAACCTATTAAGAAGCATGAATGAATATCTATTTGCAACCTGAGTCTCTCCGGCTGCTTTCCAGAAACCTGGAAAACAGCGGCGATTACGCCAATATTTAAAGCTGGCGATAAATGTACTCCGTCAAACTAAAGACCAATCTTGCTACTTTCTGTCGTCTCCAAAGTACTCGAGAAAATAGTAAATCACCGTTAAGTGAATTAATTACCTCGAACAAAACAAATTACTGTCCCCCACTTAGTTTGGCTTCAGGCGCGGCAAATCCACGGAAAATGCCGCATCACTGCTTATAGACACAGTCTCCTCAACCTTAGACAAAGGAAAATTCTGCATCGGTGTTTTTCTCGACCTGGCTAAGGCCTTCGACACGGTTTTAATACCCATACTCACACAAAAACTACAAAATCTAGGTATAAGAGGGCAAACTTTACACTGGTTCCAGAGCTATCTTGCGAACAGAAAACAGCTCGTAAAAATAGGAGATATGCTCAGCTACACTCTACCTAACAACTTCGGCGTTCCTCGAGGTAGCATACTGGGACCAACATTATTCATTATTTATATGAACGATGTCGACACAGTGACTACTACAACTAGCAACACTAACATCTTGTGCTATGCTGATGCACAGCTATTTTGTTTTCAGGCAACGACCGGAAACAGATATACAAACGAGCTGAGGAGGGTCTGGCTAAAACTGCCACCTGGATTTCCAGTAACCTGGTCACCCTCAATTTATCAAAAACAAAATCCCTCAGCTTTCAGAAAACTAAAGCTTCTCAACCCCAATGGTCAACAGTTAAAAATGCATACCTGTGACTCCCTGTCAACGCAATGCTCATGCGAATTAATAGATAGAGTGGCTTCCATAAAATACCTGGGTATAGTTTTAGACGAAACACTCAAGTTCGCCGACCACATAAAATACATCTCGGGTAGGGCACGAAAACTAATCCACGTTGTTAGATTACTCCGCACGTGTGCTGACGCAGAAACACTACGTACTGTCTAAATGGCCCTCTGTCAGTCAGTCCTTGGCTACTGCATTACGTGCTGGGGTGGATCTTCTAAAACACACATGCTAGCTATAGAAAGAGCCCAACGTTCCATACTAAAAGTTATGACCAAGAAGCCCAAAAGATTTACCACCACGGACCTTTATAAGGAATGCCGGGTGCTAACTGTCAGACAGCTATTTGTATTGCGCACATGCCTGTTAATGCACCGCAAAACCATTAACGCTGCAAACTACCACAATCTCTTAACGAAAAGAGTTTTCAGAGTACCTGTCCCGTCAACTAACACAACCTTCGCTCAAAGATTCCCCTGGTTCCTCCACCCATACACCTATAACCAAGCTGCCAATTCTTGCGACATAAAACATGCTTCAGTACAAGAAGCAAAAAAGTATTTAAGAGTGTGGCTTCTTTGTTTAAATTATGCTGAAACGGAGAGGTTATTTAAAATAATTTGAAATTACAAATTCATTATTTAATATAAATGTTATTTGTATGAAGTATATATTTTGAATATATATGTATGTTTAGTTTACATGTATTACTTCTCAATTTATATCCATATATTTGTTATATTCTAACTTATTTAGTCTAGGAAATCAGATAACCTTAGCAATGAGAGCAGTTAATATCTATTCTTGTTTTTTTATAGTTTTTAGTATTTTAAAACAAATTACCTAAAAGATAGTCTCCATAATAAAATAACAATTAAGTAAAGTTGAATTACTTACCTACCGACTTTATGTTAAAATTTGTTACTAGAGTTATATTGTAAACTTTTAAGCCACCTGTCGACCACCGGTACCTCTTTCTTTTATAAGCTGCCTACCGTCCCCTGCGATACGGGCGTTGCCTAGTTTAGGGGACACCGAAGACCAGAAAAGTCACTCTTACACTACTTACTTTAATCTTGTGTCTCATAACTGTCAGTTATTTTATATGTTATGGTCATAATAAATACTTTTTACTTTTACTTTTTACTTTATTTAAATTTATACTTAGTACTGATGTCTCCAGCGAAATCATTTCTAGCATTTTGGAGGAACTATTTCATTTATCTCTCCAAGCAGTGGATTATTTTTTTGTCTCCAATAAACAGATTCATTACTTTGTCTAGCCAATTGAGCTATTAGTTTTGTGTTGTTATTATCTTCTAGAGCTCGCGACCTCAATCAGAACTTACCTCCCAGATAACGTCTGCATAGTTGAAGTGGATGTAGGCATAGTTCAATTTCCATCATATGTATAGAGTGCTTTTGATAAATCCGCCGATACCGCGCAAAGCTTGGTTTTATACTTTTTGTATTTTATACAAATGACTTTGAACACTAGTATCATAGAGAAAGATACCATAGTCCAATCTTCTCCTTATAATGGCAATCTATATTCTTCTCAAATGCGAAAGTGCATGCCCCAACCAGAACCAGCCATTGAATCACCAGCCACAAAGTTCAAATTCCAAATTACAAATGTCTTTATAACTGTAGATGTTTACATATACTTAACAATTGTCATTATTTGCCACTTCTCTACATTGGACCTCTGTGGGAGAAGAAGGGCGTTGAAACTCCCACAGATTGATTTTAAGATCTCTTTTAAAAAGTGCTTTTTATAATTTGATGATGGTATTATGAATACAAATAATATAATATCATTATCATTATTTATAAGCAGGCATAAATATTTACAAAATTATTAACAGCAAGGTCTGTGTTGAGCCAGATTAACCCCATACATTTCCGTCATTAAAGTAATCTTGAACATTGTAATATCCCTTCCTCGACAAAAACCCTTTAATATTTAAAAACCATGTCGAATTGCTCAAATGGCAGTTTCAAGATCTCCAGAGGTATCTTGTTGTAGTAGAGAATGCATTGACTCTTGAAAGAATTGCTAAACTTTGCGAGTCTAAACCAGGGCGCTAGTAGTCTGTGATTATTTCTGAGGTTAACATTACAGCTATGGCCAAGTTTGAAAAATATTGCGAACATACATTATATTTTCGAAAATCAATTGACTAGCTACAGTTAGTATGTAAATTTCTTCAAAAACATCTCTTAAGGAGTATGTGCGTTCTAAATTATAAATTGCTCGAATAGCTCTGTAAAATAAAAATACACAACAAGATACCATAGGACATGACACTATGAAAATAACTAAAATATACTAGCCTAGATGTAGCCACATCCGTGTTTTGTCAAATGTTCCTCACAGAGTAAGTCGCAGAATTTAATTTACCAGCTAATTTATTTATGTGGGGTCCCCACTGCAATTTGCTGCAATACGTCTCTAGTCTATCTGATATAAAATGATGGATCAGTCTTATTTTTAATAGCAATTTGGTATGCACCTGTTTGACCACTGTTATCGGATGGTAAGCAGTTGACTACATTTTAACTTGTGAATGCACAGTCACTAAAAACGTTACCTAAGCAAGTTTGGCTGGTAAGTGTAATTATAGTCGGCTCTAGAAATACATGACATAAATTAAATGATTTGAATGGAGTTATTAATTGTTGTTTCAATGTTTTATCTACAAGCTTTTAATTCTCATTAAACTTTGTAATAACAGAAAAAAGTTAATTATTTGTGGCGATCTTAATGAAGAAATCTACATTACATTACACAAATAATCAACTTTTTTCTGTTATCACAAAGTTTAATTAGAGCTTCCTCCGTATTTTTCTCGAATATTTCAAAATTGATATGGCCTTTTTCATCTCTCGGAGGTCTGTAGACACGAGCAATAATATGGCTATCCAACTCAAAACAGGATGCTTCTATTTGTCTTTCTACAGTAAGTGCAAGAATATCTTTCCGTTGTTTCACCTTAATGTTATTTTTACTAAGATTAAATAACCACCTCTATCAGCAGTCTTTCTATTGATAATTGTAAAAGACATCATATTTTCCTCTAACCAGTGTTCTGTAATACAAATAAAATCGGTGTCAAAATTATTAAGTCATAATTCTAATGCAAGTTCTTTGCCAGGTAGCCCCTGCATGTTTTAATATTCGGATAATATTCACTTTTTTACTATTTAAATTCGGGCAAGATATTACACATTTTTGATGTCCTATGCTTGCTTGATATATTTAGTGGCTTGTGTATGTTAGAGATTTTCTCAATTGTCTTAAGAACTAATTTAAATTACTTGGAATGTCTTCCAATATCCCTTGTCTGTGCTCAATAGAAGCAGTCAGGTTAGCCAAATTCTTGGTTATAATACTAAAAAAATAAGATAGTGACGACAGCTACCTGTCGTTTGTAAAAACTGAAAGGCAGTAACTACCTTTGGTCAAATAAACATAATCACTAACATAATTGTTAGAGTCAATTAATTGAATCAATTAATTGAATTATTATATGACATTGTATGTAATGTCATATTTAGCTTATATCTTTGATCATTTTCAGCTTGTGGTAAGCTTTTACTGTATGGGAATGTAAACATAATAATTTTATTAACATTCCGTGAGCAAAGTGTTTCAAAATATTTAATTAGGTCCCATTTGTTTACCTCACCCCTATTCCCAAACATGAGTATTATGTTTGATTCAGGTATCAGGTCAAGTGTCTTTGTTATTTTTTGCATAACATAATGAAAACTAGTTTCAAGGCTCGTGATAGAAGCTGGTCTGCTGTTGCAAGGAACGTTGGCAGTCACACAAATGATTGGCCACCAAAGAGTCATAGCGCTCCTGATTACTATGAGACAGTTTAAGCAGCTCATCCATGGCCAGGGAGTACTCTTTAATGGCCTCTTAATATTTTTCATAGCGGGCAGTAATAGATCTCAAGCAGCCATTCACACTGGCAAGTTCAGATTTAAGATTTTGCAGGTCTTTCTCATATTTTGTTTTAATAATTTCTAATTCTGCCATACACATATAAAATTTTTGCAAAATTTCAATTTTACTCTTATTATTTAGACTTTTATTGAGAATTTTATGAGATTTTAAATTCTTTGATGTTTTGGTGATTTCTTGATTTTTTTGATGCCTTTTTGCTGCATGTTGAACCAGTGCCCACCACTTGTGTGATTGTTTTGAGTCTTTATGAGTCAAATCAATCAATGCACTGGTCACATCTCTACATGCAACAGAAACTTGGCCGGCCAAATTATCCGCTGACATCAATTCCTCAAGTAAATTTTGGGATTTTAGTGCTGCTGAACCATGCGACTCCTCTTCTAAGTATGTGATTTGGTTGTGGGCATCAGACAGCTTCTTTTCCAGGGTAGAAATTATCTTAAAAGCAAACTTATATTCAGCACCGCACTGATAAAAACCATGAAGAATTTTTGACCTATTTTGTTCTTCAAGTACATTTTCAATGAAAATTTTTCATATTGTGAGTGTACAGTAGACAGCTCCGTTTTTAATTAAGTATTATTACCTAATGCTTCTAGCAATATCTTTTTATTGTACTTCCGTTCACAAGTCAGCTGGCCACACAATTTCCAAGATAGTTTTAATTCTTCTAAAGCCAGTTTTAGTTGGGATTCTACTTGGCGTGCTTTACGGTTTTGCATGCGACTGCCATTACAGATATGAATAAGTAGAATAGTATGTATGAGTATCAACAAACTTCTAGGATGATTGGCAGCCAATTGAGGTTATTTCAGCTGAGCCGAATTCGAAATGATTGCCACTTACGTGATTTATTTGGTTAAAATTAGATTCCAGATGTTATGTTTTCGCTTAGAATACACAGAAAGTAGAACCAAATCACTCCAAACCGAGAAAAACAATGATAAAGAATGTAACCAAAATTACTGTACTGTTACTGTATTCTGTAACCAAAATTAATTGGCCAGTTTGCATCAAATACACATCACTCATTTAAAATATTTATAGTCACAAGTATATTTATGATGATTCTATTAAATACAATTAGAATTGTAGTTTAATTACACAAAAAACAATTTCTCTTTAATTTTACACAGGACAAATCTTAGTCGGTTGTTGACCTCAGTGTTGCCACAAGCCCTCCTTGAGTATGTTAAAGAAACTGAGCGTTATTTGAGTAATCTCATTGATGTGCTTAGCCCATTTTAACGACCTCTAAAACCATATACCCAAATATTTGACGCAGTCTATAGCTATAATTGGATGCTATTGAGGCTGCTGTTCACCTCATGCCTATTAAAACCTTGCCTGAATAGTCATACTTTAGATTTTCTCTCCGATACCTCTAGACCCAGCATTTCAATGAGTTTACAAAACGAATTCAAAACTCAAATCTCAAGACACCCTTCGCTTAGTGACTTATAAGACCTATAAAGAACAAAATCATCAGCTTATTGTGAAATAAAAACAATCACTATCTCACGAAAAATATGCATCGTAGCTATGTACGTTAAATAGTGCAAGACCACGTCCTGCAGTTCTAGTCAAAGTGTATCTGAATAATTGACGCTTAGTTATCTACACTTCAAGAATTTACAAAGGTATTTGCACAGCCCACCCAACCACTCACACATCATCCAAAGACATGGATATGATTGTAGACACTTTTATTTATGAAACATCCTGTAGTTGTTAGATTCGAATCAAATCTATTACTTAAGCTATCAAGACCTGAACGAGATGTTTCATTATTGTGTGGAAAAATCATATCAACATATCAAAGTAATGGGCCTTACTTCTGAAGTAGTATTATCAGCCAGCTTTCGGTATAGGGACGATTTTAGCTCTTATCCACTGGATTGGAACATTTGTTGTAAATATCGGCCAATATTTGCTTTTTTATTGCAGGCACATTTTTCAGCATCGAAAAAAAGATATCATCGTCACCTGGAGCCGTATTTTTAGCTTTTGAGGCATTATCTAGTTCATGTATCAAAATTTCTTGTTTAAGATTTTGATTAACAGAAGTAAAACGTGGGTCTCATGGTGAAACAAAATCTGGGGCTATACCATGCAGAAGCTTCTCAGCTTTATCTTCGTTTATATTATTACTTGCTACACGGTATCCTTTTAACCATCTCATACGATACTACATTTCTTTAGCTGATGTAGTCATATCGATGTTAGCTTGTCGGGTTATTCTTTTAGTCGTTGAGACCTTCCTTTTGTGGGATTTCCCCTGAACTCGGCGAGAGCCAAACTTCGTTCAGCAACTGCACGAGATACTTCTGTTTTCTGATCTCATCTATTCCTTCCAGTTAGCTTTCTTAATTTTTCTTTGCATTCTAAATATTGCCGATCACTCCTACCCAAGCATTTACACAGAATTTTCTTTGAAACTTTTTTTGTCTCTTTAGACGTGGGTTTGCTAGTTTTGGGGCCCATTCATGAAAGTGAACTATTCCTTCCCTGTCAAATTAAGATTCGTCGGTCCAAAGATTCTCCTCAAAAAGTTTACATCGTCCACATCGATGTAGAGCAAAAAACGGCAAAAATTGATACGTCTCCCAAAATCAGTATCTTTAAGACCTGGAACAAACAAAACAAGAATTGAATTCACTACTAGTAACTACCTAATTGTTACGCGAATGCAGTGTACCACACATTTAATTTCGCATTTGAACAGATTAATTTGTTGAAATTACATACGAGACTAAGTAATCCATCAAAAAACAAAATCAGATTTGTTCATAAAAAAAAGTTATTAGGAGATTAAAGGTATGACGAAAGGTGACGAAAATCCAAAAATTAACAAAAATAATCAAATAAAAAAATTATTTGGGCCTGGGCCAAATCTTTTGGGCTGAGAGGGTAGCAAATGACCCTCCCACCTACCTCGATATATATATATATATTATATATATATATATATATTATATATATATATTATTATATATATATATATATATATATATATATATATATATATATACATATATATATATATATATATATTATATATATATATATAATCTGTGTTTGAAATAAAAATCAAGTACTACCGTGAAACGTCGCTTTTTTACCACAGGCAAAATGTCATAAATTCAGATAGAAGCATCAATATACATGTGTTCAATTTCAATGCTTTAGACATAATTCTTGAGAAGTTATCCGTAATTTAGTAAACATCGGCACATAAATTCGGTGCGCCGCCGGTGTGGCGTATCGTAACATTATAGGAATTTGATGGTAATACGGGTCGCGAGCGAACGTGTTAATGTTAAAATAATAAATTTATAAGGAAATTTAAAAATAATCTTGATACCGTACATCAACGATTATATCTAAGATTTAAGAACAAATTTTACATACCTGGACAGGTGAAATGTGTAGAGCATTTTATTACATTTACCACCACTTACTGTACCACATATCAAGCAAATAAACATTTCATATCATTTCATTACTTTGGCAATGCCATTGCGGTTTACGCGTTAATACGTTTACGTTTATTTGATTGTGAGGCTACTATCCATTTTGAATAAAAAAATTCAAAACCGGTAACTCTGATAGGTACTCCACATTATGACTTTCTATCCACACATACAACAGATTTCCACTTGTTTCAAGTTCTCTTATTATAATCATATATATTATATCTTTACACTTCTGGATTAATTAGGCTAAATCTAACTTTTTACCCCTTTCCTTCTCCCGTCTCTTTGTATTTTTCATATTTATTTCCTCATTATGTCATGCGTTCTCATAATCATAATCATATTTAAGATTAAAGTACAAATTTTGCATACCTGGACATGTGAAATGTGTAGAGCACTTTATTACATTTACCACCACTTACTGTACCACATATCAAGCAAATAAACATTTGATATTATTTCATTGATACTTAGGCAATTCCATTGCATTACCTTAATAATTTGATTATCATTATGTCATGCATTCTCATAATGGTATAAACTTCCTTCAACTATAGGTGTATTTTTCTCTTTTTTTCATTTACTTCTTTGTTTCTTCTTAACTGGCTTGTTCATTGATATTGGTGACTGAGGGATGGTCTCGAACACTTTTAGTACGAACATATTTGGAATTTCAACCTAGTTTTCGTTACAATCTAATTGATCAAGGGTCTCCTGGGTTTCATTTATTCTGGTTGGTTTACTTTGGGTAGTGGGGGGAATACATGTCAGAGCTTTTTTAAAAGTGCAATAATGTTCACCCATCAACTCACGAATTCACTTCTCTTTTTAATATACTGGACAATTTTTAGCAAAATCCATGTATAAACCCAGTGCAGTTAATGCATTTGAAAGATGTAGTGTCACAAGTTGGATGTGCTCCGCTACATTTAGGACAAGATATTTTATTCTGTAGGCGTGCTCCAACAATTAGAGCACCGTGTGACGGGAAAGGTGTATGGCTCCACTTTGACTCGCGTCTCGCAGGCATGCAACGGCAGAGTGGGTCCCTTAAAGTACAGTAACACTCTCACTGTATTCATGTCCAGTGGCTTCATACTTGCGTCTCTGGTGTCGTTTAATGCTTATTATAGGGATGTCACTAATGAATTCTTGTTGTCATTTTTGTTTAACTCCAATTCTATGTCTCTAACAACTTCATAGGTTTCTCCGACTTCGAATGTCTTTTGGTATTTATATTTTCTATCAATAAAGTGCTTGCAGCTGATTAGTTTTTCTGAACTTTATTCTTGACTGAATTTTAGCAATATTTTGTTATCATTTACATACTTTATCTGTACCACGTCATAGATATTCTCACTCTTCAAAATGTGCGCCAGTCTAATCTGCTTAGGTAACTTCTCCTTTCTAGAAATTATACTAATTTCAATTTCCTCCTCAGGTTTTCTCATCAATTCATTATGATTCATACTTCGCGGCCGAATCTTTCATTTCCTCTTTACCTCTGTTCATATTTTTCTTCATCCATCAGTCACTACGTTTCGTTGCTTTATTGGTCTGCATTCTATTTTCTCTTTCGAGATACGTGTCTCCAACACGTTAGTCTCCATTATAGCCTCTAATGAGTTGTTTATTTTGCTGCCTCGATCATCCGAAACTTGGTTATACCACTATTTATAACCGGTAGGTATAAATCGCATTTCAATTATCAAAATAAAAGCTTCGCGCGAGAACAAAAGAAAACGGTTCAGATATCCTTTCACCATCGGTACGCGATTGCCACTGAACCAAAGAGTATAATTACTGAACTTACAAATTAATGAAAACAGCACTAAGCTGACGTTAAAATATCTGACCACGATGGAATCGCACAAGCACCTTAAAATTACAGTCAACTCAGGATTGCTTTAAGACTTATGAATTACTCGCTTTATACCATTTATCATTTATATATTCATTATGTGGTATCACAAATGTGGTATGACAAAATTAGGTTTAGTCCCAAAACATGCGCCCTGCAAGAGCATTGCAAGTTTATTATTTTATACTTAGGTTTAAGGTGAGTACTTAAAATATATAATCAGTTGCTATTTTTAGATATAAGCAATGTAGATACTTATGAAATAAAATTAATTTTAGATTGTATTAATGAAATATCATAATAATACGCATGAAACTTCTGCAGACTTTAAAAAGTATTAAGAATTTTAAGCTTATTAAGAATTTCCTTAAGCCTATACCCTCAACTTTTTTATGTTTATTGTAGGTGATTATATATTTCAATGCACATGTTCTATAGGCCTGATGCTATAAATTATAGGTCAGATACTGTTGCAGCTAATGTTGGACGGGATCTGAGGTTTTCTGGGCAGTCACGAATAAAGAGCATTTGTTGTTATTTCATAACAAATAATGACAGCTCCAAAACATCGTTTGAAGTAAAAGTGAGAATTTCGTAGGTTCTGAAACTTCCTCTTCTTTTGTGAAACCCTTCTTTTGTAGGACAAGTATTTTCTGTGTCAACACTCTTGCCCCATAGTACGATGCCGTATTAAAGCCGGGAATGCACGAAGACAAAGTAAGCCTTCATGACGGTTTCTAAATCGCTAGTTTTCTGAACTCGTATAGGGCCTAAGTAAAGCTAATTTAGAGCTGAATTTGCTTTTGTGATTTTTCTAGTTTAGGTTCGAATCTATGTGAATTCCAAGGAGGCAGTGGGTATTTACACATTCAATTGGCTTATTTTTTAATAAAAAATAATATCTAACGGTGTTCTTTGGTATGGATGAAACTGTATTAGTTTAGTTTTATAAAGGTTTATGTCTGGATTGTGGTCTTTGCCAGAGGCAATTATAAGGAGAGCGACATCTTCGGGCGTAAAGTAAAAGGCTTGAGATGCGCGCAAATACCAGACTATACTTGACTAGACTACTTTATTATAGGGAATCCTAGCTTATATACTAGGTTGGTACATGTTATTAATGACGTGCATAAGACATAGTGCGTGATAAATATAAATATACCTTATCTGTGACGGTCGTCAACTTATCTTAACATTACGTGAAAATATGACTAACATAGTCGACCGGCACAGATACTCCCCCCTTTAGGGAATAAAATAAATGAATGTACTTATAACAATGGAAAAAATCTAAGTTAGATACCATAACAAACTTATCAACTGCAATAATAACTAGTAGTATTTTAATAAACATAAAACCAGATCTTAATTGTGCATACTTTAACTTAATCTATTTTTATATATAAGGAAAGTTATTGTTAAATAAAACTAGATAGTAATAGCGCATACTTCAACTTAATCTAAGGTTAATCTTACACGAATTAGAAAAATAAAGGAACTACGTTTATGTGAATTCTACATAAGTTTAAAGAATTACTTAATATTTACCTACAGGCAAGTCTTGTGTCTGGCCGCACACAACATAAAATAAACTAAAAACTGGAAAACAGAAAAACTCTAGGAAAATGGGGCTTCGCGGTTAGTAAACTAACCTATAACTGGAAAAGATCCGCAGGAGAGTCGTCTGATACTGCAGCCGCCTATGTTTTTTTCAGGAATCGATGAGTCAATTTACATCGCACGTCGTTGAAGTTGTAATCACTGTTTGTTTATAATTGCGACCGTACCTACACAAGGTTGATTATGCTGAATCAGCGTCAGCATTAAATCTGTAACCTTGGCTGTAGGCAGTCAATGATCTCGTACGTCATATGTACGTGCGTGCTTTTCACTCTTGAGTGAATATTAAGTTGTCGATTGATGAAATTTGTGTGCCTAAAACCTTGGGATTTGGCAACATAGGGTACATCTTGTACACCAATCGTTTATACATAAATATATTTCTCTCTCTCTCTTCAGTGATTTGATTATTCTTCGTGCGATGTTTTTCCTGGATGATTTCAATATTCGTTGAATTAGGTATATCGATGATGTTTCAATACTCTTCTGGGGGCTGGAACGGCTTCCTATGTCTTGAACTTGAATAGCTGCTTGCTGTGAATGAATTTGCCGACGCGTTCGTTTCTGCTGGTGCGAGCTCCATTTTGATAAATCAGCAGTCAGCTGACTATCGGTTCATTTTTCTTGCGGTATCTTGAGTTCGATGCGGGAAATCTTCAGTGGAAATTATTTATCTTTTGGCTTCTGGTCCGTTTTCAAATCTGGTCCGGTCATGGCTTGCTTGATGTCATCTTGGTTAGGGTGGGGTCTTGATTATGGGGTTCTGCAGCGTGGTTTGAAATAGGTATGCAAACCGAAGTCGGGGCTCGGATGTCGGGGCTCGGCGATCTTGGACGAAGTGCTTCTTGCTTGCACTTCTAAGGTGGCAGCACACGGAGTTTTCTTCGCGGCTGGGTCCATGCTGCTATTACCGAAGGGTGCTGATGTTCAGAAGTCGGGTCATCACTTTGCCAGAGGCATTTATAAGGAGAGCGACATCTTCGGGAGTAAAGTAAAAGGCTTGAGATTCGCGCAAATACCAGACTATACTAGACTAGACTACTTTATTATAGGGAATCCTAGCTTATATACTAGGTTGGTATATGTTATTAATGACGTACATGAGACATAGTGCGTGATGAATGTAAATATACCTTATCTGAGACGGTTGTCAACTTATCTTAACATTACGTGAAAATATGACTAACATAGTCGACCGGCACATGGTCCTCTAACCAATTTACGATTGTATCAAATGTAGAGGGTAGATGGTTGTTTAAGATGTGGGCATCATTGCTAGGGTTTAACACCGACTTGTGGTCTGCGAATAGTTTGAAGGAGTCTTCAATTAGTTTTGGAAGGTCGTTTATATATCAATAACAGCAAACATCCAAGAGAACTGCCTTGTGGAATTGATTTGTGTACGTACTCTGTTTCAGATTTGACTTTGGAAACCTCTCCTGTTAGGTGGTTGTATGTAGTGGTCTACTTCTACATGTTGTGTGTGGTTGTGTAAGCAAGATTCGAAACATTTGAGGGCTATGCCTCGTGATTCCTGACAGTATTTTGAGCATAATGTTGTATAAAACCCGTTGATAAGCTTTACTCATAGCGAGCTAAAACCTATTCCGTTTTTTTTATTGTTATCTAACGTGTACCACGTTGTTAATATATTTAAAAACGGTTAATGTTGTTGACCTGGCTTTCCTGAAGCCGAATTGATTATCGTCAAAAATATAAAATTTATCGAGATTTATTCGAGAATCTTAGCAGACAGAAGTCGATTCTGTCTGCTAAGATTCTCGCAAGGTATCTTGTTTTGAATCTTTTTTGTGGAATGGACTGATTATTGTCTGTTTCAGCAAAGCAATAGAACTGTCTGTTTTAAACAACTGAGGCGTGACTAGGTATTTTGGGCACTTTTTTTATTAATGATGTAGGAAAGTCGTCGAATCATGCGCTGTTTTTATTCTTTAACTTTTTAATTATTAGGTAGATTTCATTTTCTGTTACAGAATGGATATAAAAAGAATATTCTAGTAGGGTTATAACTGGATGTCCAGGTGGAATTACCCAGGGATGTTTGTGATTTGACATTTCTCCACAGGAAATTATTATAAAAAAACTATTTGCTGTGGGTTATTTAAAATCATATTTCCTTCCAATAATTCGATGTTAGTTTTTACTTTTGTTAGTTTGTAGAAGTCTCTCTCTCTATGTTAGGGAATCACTGTGGAGTCGTCCCTATACAATAATACGCGTGACTGTTAGACACAAAACTTTCTTTTTTTATACGAGTTATACAGTTCGCGGCACAGGAACGACTGGCTGTGCCAGGTATATAATAATGTGTCGCACTTCCAGTGTGCTGAAGCTACATCATTCCCCCCTTTAAAAAAAATAATAAAGGCATAATCTGTAAATTTTAAATATACATCATTTAGAAAAAAAAATGTTACACTGGTTTGAAAAATCTTGATATTAGTCGAACATTAATTGGAGTTTCAGAAAAATAATCTTAATTCTAAATCTTGTTTCACTGACTCTTCACTGCACAATTTTAAACGTATCCTGTACCAGTGGCTGCTGGTTGTTGTTGAACGGTGTGTACTTGCACCACCGGTGGTTGCAAATTTGCTATTGTTATTTGTTTCTTCATCCAACTTTTAACTCCTTTATTACATATTCTCCATGCCCATATCACCAATAGAAATATGACTAATGCAACTAATGCCATTAGCATAAAACCGTAGTTGTTGAGTTTGGTGTCAACTTGCCCTTGACTTGAGACAATTTGGGCAGCGATGACTTGTTCTTTATTTTGATTATATCCCATTTTGACAATTGGAAGGTTACTGTTGCTTGAGTGAAGTGTCAGTGAAATAGAATCTTATAAACTTTATATTATAAGTTCTATTATGTAATCGAAAACGTTTTACTTAGCTACAAATTTGCTTAATATACTTGACCTACTAGCCTGCAATTGGACTTTGCCAACACTGTATAAGCAAAACAGTTTCTAGCGCGTTAGGTGAACGCATTAATACTTGTTGTTGTTGGAATGAGTATCTCCTTGGCGTCATACTGAGTACACAATCTTACGAAAGTCCTACGTTGATACTCATTCCCACAATAACACACATAAAACACACACTTATTTTAACACACAATATTTAACAAAAAAAGTAAAACAGAACAGCGGCTAGACGTAGTCTGCGAACCTTAAATTAGGCTTTACAATGCGCCCCATTCTAGTCTGTTTTAGTTCCTTTAAAACAGTTTTTACCGGCTCGTTACATACTGGTGTTACCACAGACGGTGTTACTTTATTAATTATTACATCATCATAGCTGTCATCAAGCAAAAATGCCGGTTTTAAACGATCTATAGATACATTTGTTTCTCGACCCCGTATTTGTATACGATAAACCTTACTGCCTCTATTTAAAATGCGAAAAGGACCGCTGTAAGTAGGTTGCAATGGTTTACGGACAAAATCGTTACGTAGAAAAACATGACTACAGGACCTCAACTGTGGATGTACAAAAAGTGACCTTCTGTTATTTCTCGGTTCTATTGGTTTCAGGTTGTTTATACTTTCCCGCAGGGTATCTACGTACGTATAAATATCGCCTTGCTTACTGGTATCTTGCGATGTAGTGCCGTTGCAAAAATCACTTGGTAAGCGTAGTGTCGTACCGTAGGTCATTTCTGCTGCGCTAACTCCATTATCGCTCCTGCACACATTTCTCAGCCCTAAGAGAACTGTCTAAAGCTCTTTTACCCATGATGTAGATGCACTCAAACGCGCAGTCAACGCGGCTTTGAGTGACCTATGCCACCGCTCTACAATACCATTACTCTGCGGGTGGTATGCTGTTGTACGCAACTTGTTGATGCCTAAATACCTCATGAGATGTCCAAATAAAGCACTTTCAAGCTGGGCCCCTCTGTCGCTCGTTAACCGTTCTGGACATCCGAACCTGGAGATCCATCCCTCAAAAATGACCTTAGCCACAGCCTCCGCGGTTATCTCACGCACCGGAAATGCCTCTGGCCAGCGAGTACGTCTATCTATCATGGTTACGATATACTTATACCCCTCTGAGGTGACTGGTAAACAGCCCACTATGTCCACGTGTACATGCTGAAAACGCTCGCAGTCTGAAAATTGTTCTAATCCTGAAATGGTGTGTCTATCGACCTTGGCTTTTTGACATGCTATACACGTCTTAGCCCAATTTCCGATATCACGATTCATGCGACATCTTCGCGATACTCGAATGCTAGGATGGCTCAGATTGTGTATGGACTCAAAGGCTAATTTACGAAAATTCTCAGTTAAGTATGGTCGGGCTCTGTCAGTAGACATTTCACACATAATAGTTTCATTGCACGACGGTAAGCTAATCATCTTTAAAATTACTTTGCTATCAGGCGTAGCCGAGTACTGAG
Source organism: Argyresthia goedartella (assembly GCA_949825045.1). Taxonomy (NCBI): domain Eukaryota; kingdom Metazoa; phylum Arthropoda; class Insecta; order Lepidoptera; family Argyresthiidae; genus Argyresthia; species Argyresthia goedartella. The sequence continues at coordinate 18,594,414 of OX463823.1, forward strand.
TAAGGTAACTATCTAATACTTGGTCTCCTGCTATAGCTGTGTAATGTATGACGGTTGGACAGTGTATCGTCTCAATACGAGATAACGCGTCGGTGACCACATTGTCTATACCTTTCACGTGCTGAATGTCAATAGTAAATTCACTAATATAGGCCAACTGGCGAGTGCGTCTAGGTGTCTCTTTCTCACTGCTAGCAGAACTGAATGCAAACTGTAACGGCTTGTGATCGCTAAATATTGTTAGCTGTCGACCTTCTATCAACGGACGAAAATGTCTGACAGCCAAAAATATTTCCAAAATTTTGCTATCATAGGTACTGTATTTCTGTTGACAATCGTTCATCTTTTTAGAGAAATAACCTATAGGTTTCCATGAATTGTTGATACGCTGTTGCAACACGGCTCCCACGCAGAAATCTGAAGCATCAGTCATAAGCGCTATCGGAGCGTCGGCGACGGGATGCGACAACGTGACTGCCTCCTGCAAGCTTACCTTACATAGCGCGAATGCTTGCTCAGCTTATGCTGTCCACTCGAATGCTGGCTTCTTCTTCGCGGAATGAATGTACTTATTGAGCTCTGCCTGATGTTTGACTGCTCCTGGAATATGTGTCCTATAAAATTTAACATTCCTAGAAATCAGAAATCAGAAATCAGAAATTTTATTTGTCAAACACGGTATACATTATGTTACAGATGGTTGGTAACTAATTAATTCAGACCTCAGTGTTTTGCCCAAGAAGGGCGTACAAATATTACATGGTATTTAAAATATAAAATAATAATAGCAAACATTCAATAATAATTCAATTCAATTCAGATAAAATAATCAATATCGCAATAATAATAATTTAAAGATTCAATTAATTCAATAATAGGTAGTTAAATTCAATTCAGTTTAAGTCATTAAGTTGTCACAAATTATATTAAAATAGAGTAATTTAAGATGTCATATGCTTTTGTCATTAATAAAATCTTGCACATCATAATAGCACTTAGTAACTAGCAGCTTAAATAGGGTACGTTTAAATGTCAATAATGTCATATCTTTTATAGAATTTGGCAATTTATTATATATTTTTGGTGCCATACACAAGATATTTTTCTGCATAAGTGCCGTTTTGGCTTGTCTTACACAGAGATTGTGCTTATTTTGTACACGCACAGATTTATATTTTCCGTGAGAAACCTTAACAAAGAGATTTAGATTATTTTTTACAAACACCGCTACTTCATAAATATAGTGGGATGGCAGGGTGAGCAATTTTAGTGCTTTGAACACTGGAGCACAGCTTTCATGTGGCTTTAATCCACATATAGCTCTTACGCAGCGTTTTTGAGCTTTAAACACGGTGTCTTTGTCAGTAGAGTAGCCCCAAAATATAATACCATAGCGAAGTATAGAGGCTACAAGACCATGGTATGCAGTGAGAACGGTTTCTCTGCTTACAATTTTCGATAATTTAAAAAGAAGATATGAAGCTTTATGCAATCTTTGACACACTTGAGAGGTTTGAGCCTTCCACGTTAGCTGATGGTCAATCTGCACTCCTAAAAATTTTGTTTGTTTCACTTCCTCAAGGTATTCGCCTTCAAACTCAGTACTAAAGTTAGGCACTGCATTTGTGCGCTGAAAAAAGTGCATTATTTTAGTTTTACTAAGATTTGCCATTAATTTGTTATTATTAAGCCATGTCATTATATATTTTAAAGTGTCATTAGTATTTTCTAAGTATTCGTCATAATTATTATTGAATTTAATAGTCACTGTGCTGTCATCAGCGAATAAAATCATTGGATTTGGAACGTGTCTCGGTAAATCATTTATGTATATAATAAATAATAACGGTCCTAAAACGCTACCTTGTGGAACACCACAAGATATTTCCCTAGTATTTGATAAATATTTTTGTTCAGATTTTGTTTTGAGGCAAATTCTACTAATTTCTGTGCATTGAGGCCTTTTACTTAAGTATGACTCTATCAGTTTTAGTACATTACCTCTCACGCCATATGTGTTTAATTTACTGAGCAATAAATTATGGTTTACGTAGTCGAACGCCTTCGTTAAATCCATGTATATTGCGCAAATTGGTATTCTAGAGTCAATGTTTGGTAAAACTGTATTTAAAAAATTGTATATAGCCATGTCAATTGATTTGTGTTTCCTAAATCCCATTTGTTCGTCAGTTAAAATATTGTACTTATTTAGATGAGACTCCAATGCATTGTAGATTACTTTTTCAAAGATCTTTGAAAATATTGTGACTAATGCTATTGGTCTATAGAATTTCATGGAGCACCTGTCATCTTTCTTAAATAATGGCTTTACTACAACTGATTTTAATTTGTCAGGGTACTGGCCTTTATGTATGCACATGTTTATCAGAAAACTTAAATGTGGTGCTATGATTTCTGCTACTTGCTTAATTGCTTTAGTGTGTATTTCATCGTAGCCCACACTATTTTTATTTTTCAATAATCGTATTATTTTGATAATATCTTCAGGTACAGTTGGCGCCAAAAACATGGAATTTAAAAGATTATTGTTAGTCGAAGGGTTCTGGTTGTGGCTATCATTGCGGTTACTCGTTTGATCTATAAAATAGTCATTGAAGGCATTCGCTATTTGTTGGGGATCAGTTATAGTCGCGGATTCTGTTTTTATTTTAAGAATGGTTTCCTTCGGTAAATTACTTTTAGCGTCATTAATAATTTTCCAACCTGCTTTAGATTTACAATCAGAATTATTTATAAAATAATTATTCTGGGCTTTTTGTGTCAATTTAATTATCTTTCTAAAGGTACTTGTATAAGTTTTTAATTTAGTTTTATTTATCTCTGAAGGGTTTCTTCTATAGTGCCATAAGAGTTCCCTTTGATTTTTGCTACATTGCTTAATACCCTTTGATACCCACTTTGGAGTTTTGGTCGACTTCACTTTAACGTCTTCTAATGGGAAACAAAGATTGTAGATCATGAGGAAATCATTTAGAAATGTATTGTACGCTTCATTGCAGTCATCCATAGCATACATTTCCGAAAATGTCAAACATTGCATGTGAGTGGCTAATCTATTCAGATTTTCAGGGCTAAATTTTCTTTTTTTGACAGTCCATGCTTTGATTCTACAAGTTTTTTTTACAGGCACTTGTAATAACTGAGAAGTGTGATCTGAAAGGCCAAATTCTATAACTCTACCCTTGCATCCTCTCAGTATATTATGGGCAAAATTGTCAATGCAGGTTTTCTCTTTCCTAGTAGGAGTGTTTAGTTCTAGCTTCATGTTGAATCCCTGAAAGAATGATATTAATTCTTTTGACCAGTTGTTTCCTTTTTTTAATAAATCGATGTTGAAGTCTCCACAGACAATAATTTTTTTGTTACGTTTGTTGCACAGTTTATTAAGAATAGAATGCATTCTGTCAAAAAATAAATTGAAATATTTACTGGCGTCATTTTTCTGTGGTACTCTATATATACAGACAATAATTACATGAAGATTGATTAGTTCTATTGCACAACATTCTAAAACGCCACTTATTGATTGTTTAGCAACGTGACATAGTTCTTTAAAGTCCAGTCCAGTTCTTGTTAAGATACAGGCTCCTCCTCGTTTTTTCAGATTCCGTGAGAAATGTGCTGCCAGTCGGAAGTTGGGAATTGATATTAGATCTTCATGTCCAGATTGCATAAAATGTTCTGTGATACAAATAATATCGATCAAAGTCTTTTCTGATGCCAGTTCCTCTAGACAGACAGTCAGGTTTGAAGATTTGCTTAGTAGACCAGCTATATTTTGATGCAATATTTTAATGTTGTCATACACGAAAAAGATCATCATTTTCTTCACTCGGTGTGCTTGGTGAATTATTTTCTGTCACACTTATCGTAGAGGGTTTTTTTGACGTCAGATAGAGATTCAATTCTTGAATGTCTGCTTTCAGATTATAAAACAGAGTTTGCATTCCTTTTCTATTTAATTTTCCTTGTATTCCAGAGAACATATTGCCATAGTCGTAGGATAGGTTTAAATTAGAGTCGAACACATAAACGTGTTCGTGAGTCAGTGCGTCCAGGTAGAGTAAATTATTGAAGGATTCGACTCTACGATTGTACATTTCAGTATATCTGCCACATCTGAAGGTTGGAACGCATATGACAACGTTCGTGTGTTGTTGTAAACTTTTCGTAGCTTCTCTTATCGCCATCACTGACGTAACATAGTTTTTGGTCACTATGAAATCTTCTTCTCCTACCATTATTACGCAGACGTCATTTGAGCCAAAATGTTGCAATTTTTGGGGCAATCGCTCTACGAGCTGTGTGATTCCAGCGCCAGTAATCAAGTAATGGCACAAGTCGTAGTCAGCACTGAATGTGTCCTGTGCTGTTTGCAATATGCGGTTGGTCTTATTGCTGCTGATAATGCATAAATTCTTCCTGAGGGTATTAGAAGTTTCAGGCATGGGGGCGGCAGATTGCGAATCTGCACAGTCCAGTGTTATTATTGTTGGGGCGGCCGAGTCGTCAGTAGAGTCATTCTGGAGTGTATCACTATGCGCAACTGAAATTGGGATTTTATCTGTGTCTATCTGTGATTTGGTTGGAGACGGGTGATTATTCATTACTAATCTTAGTTTTTGTAAAGTACTTTGGGCTGTGTGGTTTCTGCGTTTTTTTCCTTCTATTGGTGTCGCGCACTCAGTGGCGATCTTTTTATAAGTACTTATCAATTTATTAGACTTTTCTAGATCAGTTTTTAAGTTCTGGTTTTCTAGCATTAGATCGTCTATTTCTTGGTGTGCTCCTAACAATTCATTTGTTAGTTCCTCCACTCGTTTGCTTAAAGCTATGACATCCCCATTTTCTTCGTCCAATGAGGTGTTTGGAAGACTTCGCGTGGTAGATTCGAATATCGACGTGTTTGAAATATCGTTAGTCGTGCTTGAAAATGCGTGTTTACGCAGGGTTACATATTCTGCCATCGTTGCTATGTGATTAAAAGCGATCCAAACTCGGAAAAAAGAAAAAATTCTTTCCGAAGTTTATCTTGGGATTTGAACCCGTGACCCTCGGTTTGAGAGGCGGCGGTGTTCAGAGACGTGCTATTGGAGCTGATACAGAAATTACGAATCTTTGATACTGGTTCTGTTCAGTTCACGCTGCAAGGGCGACACGAGTTAGACGTGGCCGCTTGATGAACTACTTTCTCTATTGATCTCCTAGGATTAACTATCGGTTGGAGATTTAGGATGTAAGTAGATTAAGTAGTATTGTAGGTATCGCGGTAGATGTCGCTGTTGGTCGAATTCCGTTAAAGTCCCGTTAGCTGGTTGTTATCTTTTATGTGAAATTGTTGATATCCGAGCTTATATGTTTTGTCACTGGTTTATTTTGCGATTACAGTTATTTCACTTTTATTTTCTATCACTTGTTGTATGGGTTTTTTACACTTTAGTCTTATTTAGGTGCGTTTAGTCCACAGTTATATAGCTTGATTTATCACTGTTTCTATTGTATTATTTCACTAGATAACACTATCACACTGTTATCGTATTGTTATTGATTGAATTATTATGTCTAGTAGTAAATACACGTAAAAATACTAATTAAAATTAAATTTATTACGGAGCTGTTTGTTTACTTAAAGCGCCACCTGGCGACTTTCACACCTAAAAATCTGCTGAGCTCATCGACGTTTGTGGGTTTCGGATAATCGACAAAAGCTTTGAATTTATCTTCGAGAGGACGAATACCATCCGTCGAAACTTCAAAACCCAAAAACTCGATTTTTGATTGTCCAAAATCGCATTTTGTCTGGTTAATAGTTAATCCGTACTCATTTAAACGTTCAAAAACTGCTTTAAGGTGTACTTTATGTTCTTCCATTGATGTGCTTGCTGCGATGACGTCATCAATGTACGTAAACAAAAAATCTAAGCTTTGAAAAACTGTGAGGTTCATAAATCGTTGGAAAGTTTGGGCGGCATTTCTTAGACCGAACGACATTCTTACGGATTCGAATAAACCGAACGGGGTTATAATAGCCGTCTTTTCAATATCTTCCGGAGCTACGCCTATGCAATGATAAGCTCTGTTAATATCAATACGTGAAATCACAGTCTTTCCAGCTAACAGGTAAGTGAAATCGTGCAGCCTAGGTATCGGGTATCGGTCCGATTTGGTGATGGCATTTAGCTGCCTATAATCACCACACGGTCGGATATCCCCATATTTCTTAGGTACTACATGTAACGGACTTGACCAAGGACTTTTTGACGGACGACAAATGCCTAACTCCTGCATAGTTCTGAACTCTTCCTTTGCTTTACCATATCTACCCGGTGGCAGTTGCCTAGCCCGTGCGAAAACCGGTGGTCCTTGAGTTTCAATATGATGGTACACATTATGACGTGGAATCTACTTGAAACATGCAGGTTTCGTGATCTCAGGGTAATCGCGGAGTAACTCAGAAAAAGGATTTTTACTATCTATTGTCGTTACACTTGTTTCGTGGTAATCAACTATAGAGGCAATAACGTTTAGACTCGTCACTTGATCGATCAATCTCCGTGCACTTAAATCTACCAAAATTTTGTGGTGACTCAAAAAATCTGCCCCCAAAATTGGTTGTTTCACGTCGGCTAAAATAAATGTACATTTATAGGGTCTACGTAATTTAAAATCTAACACTAACGACTTAGTTCCGTATGTCCTAATTCTCGTACCGTTCGCAGCAAAAAGAGTGTAGTCTGTATTTTCACTGTCACTGTACGGTTTCTTGACCATCGGTAACACTGAGACGTTAGCGCCAGTATCTACTAAATAACATAGTCCACTTTTAATATCAGTTACGCAAAGACGGTGTGTAGGTAATATAGCGCAAACCTCCATCACGGAATGCACTTTGTCTAGTTTCCCGCTTCATTTTTTGTCTTCCAGTTGCAGGGTTCTATGCATTTCTTAGCTCTCTGGGCAAACCTATAGTGATAGAAACATAACCAGTCCGCGTTATCACGACGTTGGCGGTAAGGCGATGTTTCGTGGGAACGCGACTGCAACCTCGATGCATGTCCGCGGGTCGAATTACGCGACGACTGCCTGGAGCGCTGCATTCTGGCTACTTGTGCCGTCAATTTAGCTATTTGTCCAACTAAATCGATGCTTCCCGATGAACTTGTCTGGGCTACGGCGGAAATGTCTATGGGTCTGGTTGTTTCCATTATTTTATCGGCAATCACGGCGAGTTTTTCCAGGTCATTACTCTCAGTTACTGCTAAAACTGCTCTTACCGCGGGTGGTAGGTGTCCAGTCCACATTATGCGTAAAGTCTCGTCGGGTATCTTACTTCGTGCCAGGTCACGCATGCGCCGTAATAACTGCGAAGGCTTTTGCTCCCCTAGTTGCATTTCGCTGAGTAACTTTTGAAACTGGCGGTTCTCGGATTCTTCATAAACCGTCAGCAATCTTTCTTTTAGAGCATGGAATTTACGATCTGCCGGAGGTGATAAAATGATGTCGCTCACCTGCTGTATGACATCCTTGCCCAACCTTGCTACTATCAGATGAAACTTTGCCTCGTCCCCGAGCTTCTGCGGCGCCAGGATCGACTCCACCTGCACGAACCATAGTCGTGGTTGGTCGCACCAGAAGTCTGGAAGCCGCGCCGTAAGGGATATCGCCGCCAGATCCAGTTAAATTCCAACAATTTACTCCGCACCATCCCTACCATTATACGGTGGTACGGAACCCTTCGTGCGCTAGTTAGACTGGCACTCGCCCGATTTTTTCATTAGCTGCCGAAAAAAATGCCTTTTTTTAGGTTGACTGCGCAGAGTAATGTTTATATCTTCTGATTGTATTTCAAAAACCGCTATGGTGGGTGTATTGGGTTTATTTTCATTCTTATTTTAGGATTAATGGCAGATAAAACTTAGACATTTCCAGTCTCTAGGTTGTAACGACCAGCCAAAGGCCGACAATCACGCGTGACGCTGCCACCGCCGCCTCCGCCACCATATTCCACAGAGCGCTGCGAGACAGCGCCCCTCCGACCCACCTCACCGCAGCCTGATCAGGACGACGCGACCCTACCGCGTACCGAGTCGAGCTACACCGGCGTACACGCCTGCATCGTCAGGCAGTCGATCGCGGTTCGTTAAACAATTGGCTGGCCTGTCCTGACCTCCCAAACAACGTGCCTACAGGAGGTTACCATTGCACGCGCGTTTCCCGTCACGTTACCCGATCCTATTATTCTTTCTATTCTTGGGGATTCGTGATTCACCATCGTCGCCAGGACACTCCGCTCCCCCTGCTCTGGAGTACCGGGACTCATCACGTACAGACGAGTCTGTAGTACTCGCCTCCGAGCCCCGCTGTCTCGGTAGAGTTTCCTAACCTGTGGGTACAGAAAGTGCTAGAACATTTGACGATATCTGTGTATTATGCGTTCCACGGGCTTTCACTTGATAGGTCAGCCCCTAGAGTAGAATCGCAACCTGTTAGCCAATCTGGCCCATCCCTCTGTGTGGTCCTCCTGACCCTGATAACCTTGTGTAATATTAATCATCAACTAATCCGCTGTAGTAACTTAAGCGCCAGTAAAACCGGCAGTTTAAGCTCCAACCGTAGTTACTAGGTAAATCTCATAGTAATATTTTATTAAGTAGTTATTAAGATACCAATAAACAAGCAGGTCTTACCTCCTACTCAGCGGTTTACCTGAATGTCTTCAGGCAGGTCCCAGCTAGATGAAATCCCCTCATTGAGTAGGTAGTTACCTAGGCACACTTACTAGACGCAAAATGTCTTTGTGAACGTGGTTCAACAGACTGAGCTAGTCCAAAGGCAATCAATTTACACTAGCACCCAATTATTAAAACCCACTCCCATTTTGCGCCTATCAGTGAATGAACTCAAAAAGTACATTCAGTGATAGGCTCAAAAATAATTAAAATCGGCCTAACCGCAAAAATCAGAACAACCCGTGATAAACCGAAAAATCCGTCAGACCATAGACGATACAGTAAAACAAAAGACCCAAAAATAATTAAAACAGAACCAAGTGCAGTAATATGGACCGAATGACCTCTTGGGTGAGCCAGAAGAGCGCCAACTCCAGACAGAAGGCCTAACCGTACCTACATACATGCATACAATACCTGAAGGAAAATCCAGAAAACCAAAACGAAGACTTCAAGGAGCCAAAAAAAGACCCAGATAAAGAAACAAACAACGAACAAATAAAAATGGCGAACGAAGACAAAAAGAAAGATGTTTTCAAACAGATAACATCCAAGAATATAAGTTTCGACTCACAGAACGCCCGGTCGAATTCCTTGAAAGGGCAGAAGAGAACCTGCAGGCAACAGATATCACATCGGAACAACTGTTGCGCGCACTATCATGGCTTCTCCGGGAACAAGCACTCCGCTAGTGCAGAAAAAATATCGGAAACTGGACAGATTTGAGACAATTCAGAGAAGATTTCAAACTACATTTTTTTCCAAAGAAGAAAGGTAACATACTACTGGGCAAAAGAAACATAAATACAGACAATCCTTCAAAAAATACATGACAGAAATATAAACGTTTACAAGGAGATATGGAAAACTAGAATGAATATACGAAGATATTAATGTCAAATACAAGTTATACATAAAGAGGCACGAGATACAAAATACGAAGGACTTATTCACAGAGCGACAGATTATGAGTCTTTGACAGAGAAGCAAGATCGAAACAGGCAGGCGCGTTTCCAGAGGGAGATAGAGTACCAGCACAAAAAACCCTAACCAGAAGCATTCAGACCGATTTATGGGACAAACTGGGAAACCCGATATTTATTTATTTATTTATATCTATTTAGAAAAACCAACATAATACACAGTCATGCTGTAATGGTACACGAGAGTCGGTACATTAGATACTTCATTCTGCGTGATAGAGGGCTAGCCCAACGCCGCGCTGTTTTGAATACGAGAATCGGTTCAGATAACGTTTGGGGGTTTTGCGTTGCTTACTGGCAAAGTTCGCAAAAAAAAGACGCGTGGGTTCATTCGTGGACTTTCAGTTCAGGTCAAGTTTTTTTGTCGCATTCCTGCGAGATGTGTAGAGATCAGAGCCGATTTGGCTGCGCGTTGAATAAAATTATGAATAACTAAATAATGAAAGGTTATTATGGAACGATACGGAGAAAGCTATTATGTAGATTGCAAATATACAATTGCGATTGAGGTATGAGATGGAGGGTCTGACACCGCTGGATTGAATATCATTCTGGTAGGTCTTTGCTACGCGCAGCTAGCGGTCGGGTATGCTTAATTAATCGCAACAAGCTTTTATTGGTCAGCGATCAACAGATTCTGTGTATCGGCAGTACCAAATGATTTGAGTGATAACCTACGGTTGATCATAGTGAATATGCGTACACACAATTTGTAGAACGGCGGATCTGCATGGCATGGTTGAAATTGGACCCTGTGTAGTTAGTGATAAGAAGCTTCGCTTGGGCAGAGCGTATTCGCAAAGGACGCCATTTTTTCAGACATGTGAGGCGTATAAATACCAGAGCGTGGGAGGGGAGGTCATTCAGTCTCAGCGTCTAGCTACTGTGACAGTCGTCCTCACGAGTTCTAAACAGTTTTTGTCTGCCGTGTTACGCGTCAGAACTATACGAATTTGTGATTGCGAAGTTTCAGTGGGTTTTCGTGAGTGTCTGAAGCGCCGAGATATACCTCGGTTCCTAACCTTTATATCAACCTACCCCAAATTCCAAAACTATCCTTAGGTCGTTAGGAAAGAACTTTTAAGTCAATTTATCTGAGTCTGAGTCTGGGCTTGGAGCGACCCTAAATTCCTTTTCCTTCACCATAGGGTTCCTGGATTGGCTCTTAGGATATTCGCGGGCTAATCCTCTCCTCATTTCCTTTCGAGTAGCGAGTTTTGTAATTCCCACACACACAGTCGTTAAACATTCAAGCACATTCAAATCAAACTCAACCATTTTCGAGTGGTGTCGATAATGGACGTGGTATAACACTAGGGTTTTAGACTAGGCTAGACAGGAGTTTAGTTGCGGCTAAACCTAGGTTGGCAGGGCATAGGGAGACTGTTTGATCGATGAGGTTCCGCGGATGGAAATAACAAATTCAGAACAAAGTTAAACCGGTGTCAACACAGATAACATATCCTGTTGATATTTTGACATTTGAGTGTTATCGGGGACGCGCGAAGAGATCAATTTACAGTCTAAAGTTCATTGTTTAGGTCCGGGTAGGTGTTTTGCATTGCCTTGGGTCAGATTGGATTCAAGTTGCATTTTTAAATTAAATGTAAATTTCGCTGGATGTCTAATGTGTAAGTTGAGTCGGTATATATGATTTGGCTCAGCCCAGGACGTGCTGCGGCTAGTGGAATTCATAGTTCGGTATTTATCGAACTATGCACTTCGCTATGGTGTGGGTTAGATATCCTAAAACAAAAATGCTTGCGTTTCGATAACATCCAGCTCAAATTGCGCAGAGTTGAAGGTTTCAAAACGTTACGGACCTTTTGAGGTAACCGCTAGTTCAGAACCCATTTCGGAACTCAAATCGCAATTGTGTAAACCGGTCTTTTCGGATCGTTATTGCCGTGAACCAAATACATAATTGGAACCACCACAAGCCGCTACTAGCGAGCACATGAAATATCATTGAGTACTCACGTCGTAAAACTACGACGGATATCTATACTATAACTGTGATCGATCACTAAAACTAAAACTAAAACTAAAACAAAAGATGTTCCAATGCGCTCATATATACAAAAACCAGATGGTGCCATCACATAAAATATAACAACGATCGTTCTGGCGCAATACACCGCTGACTGATGTGAATTACCGGCTCGCGGACATATATGCTTTCTCTGTCTAACTAGAAACTGTAACTTCTGAACCAAACTTCGTTCGACTATTGTACGCCTAACGGATTTCTCGACGAACGAGAAATTCAGACTTATCATTCTTACTTACAAAACTTACAGCCGAATCGGGTCCTCTCATTTTGGGATAGATAGAATAGACGATCATAGCTACTGATAGCGGCGGCTACGACCTTAGCCTGGGGCCGCTACAATGCAGGGATTTTGAAATAATAAACAAATAGGTTCCAATAACAGGTTTGCATTAAATAATTGACGTCACAAACATTAAAACATGCGGAATATAATAATATAACGGAATTGAATAATTTATGAACGATAAATAAATAAAAAAATAAGGGTTATTATGTAAATTAAAGTTGTGCTTGTTAATGTCCTAATTACTTTATTTCTAAAAGCGTTAATAGATGGATTAAAAAGTCAATGTTGTTAAGAAACTTATTGTCCATATCCATTATCCATTTAACCATTATTCCGTCCATCGTATAATTTTTTCGATAGTTTGTTCTATGGAGTGGGATATGGAAAATAATTTTAATTCTGGTTGACGGTCTAGGCAATCTGAACTTCAAGCAGCTCTGGGCAGTCAATCGAGCCATTTACGACTTTACGCAGAAACGACATGTCGGCAACAGTAAGTCTGTGGTTGAGGGACATTATTTTATGTCGCCTGGCGGTTTCCATTAAATCAGTGCCTATTGCACGGTTCCGTAACATTAAATATCTCAGAAACTTATTTTGTATGCTCTCAAAACTTTTTAAGTGCACATCATATAAATGGTTCGATACTGTGGAGCAGTAATCAAGATTACTACGAAGAAAGGCAAAATAGACATTTTAACTGTTGACTCATTTTTAAATTCTTTAGACATACTTAACACTGATCTTAAGAAAGATTTATCTTATTAGAGATAACCTTGCCTTTGTACATGTTTTTTCTATTATAAGTTATCTTTACATCTGTTTTGTGTAGTACAATAAAGAAATTACATAATAACGCGTGTGAAAACAGAGTGGAACCATACTCCAAATGGAAATTATGCATACCAGAAAGAGAAAGAAACGAAATAATAAGACAAAACCATGACAATCTGGAAGCGGGATACCTCGGAACTGCAAAGAAACTTAACATGATTGCCCAACGTTATTGTTGGCCGGGAATTTTCAAATAGGTGGCAAGCTATAGAAAGGAATGTCACTTATGACAGAACTTGAGCATATCAGCTATGATTAATCACAGAATTATTTATTTTCTAATAACTACATAGAACACAGTATTGAATTTAAACATAAAAAGAAGACTTTTGGTAAAAATATTTTAAGTACCGCGCTGATAAACATTGTAAAATACCATCTGCTTTGGCCCCAACAAGGCTAACATAATAAGGATAAGACTTTCTGTTTTAAATTCGGATTTTTTTCAGGCAACAATTTTAACTACCTAGTGATCATAATAGGTAGAACACATACTACTTTTAAACAATATGCTGTAATGTATGCCAAATCAAATAACATCATCAACATCTACCAACTTTGGAAAACATCTTAACCAATTAGGTGTTCAAATGTAATTTTGTGACATAAGAACTGACACTACTTATACAAAAAAATACTGAAATAAAAACATATCCAAAACATCAACCATAGTGAAGTATAACTAAAAATCTTTATTTTAATTTTCAAATTTATAAACTTTATTTTTAACATGAATAATGACAACTTGTCAGATATAATTTTAATTAAAATAATTTTCTTTGCATTTTTAATTATTTTTTAAAATACACTGCCATTGCAAAAAATCAGGTAAGTATACGTAAGGAAACGAAACGTGTTTATTGTTAAAAAAACATATAAATGTATGTATGGTTAATTTACAGAGGTTGTTTACTATAACTATGGGTATAATGTGTTTTATAATCAACCATTATAAAACTAAAGATACATGATAGTTAAATAATTAAAACCTACGCCGGTAAAAAAACACAAAATAATAAACACAAACTGTTGGTAAAATAGGATTTGTAGTAGGTACATAGTTAGAGGATGGGTAGGGTTGGCGACATTAACATTTATTTAGTGTTTTGCTTACTTTATCAGCAATATCTTAACTCATTCATTTTCTTACTTGCATACTAGACAACAAAAAGGGACTTTTCTCTCTAGCTGAGTGCATACTCTCAATAACAAAAAAAATATTTCTAACAACTTTATATCCTCTGAATTTCTTTATAACTCTTTCTCTATGTTTTATTCAAGCTTCTTTCATTTTTATATTTTATATTTTCATATCTCATTTATGTTTTTTCATAAAATCCTCAATATCTCACCTAAAACATAAAGTACCTACCCCTATGCCTACATAAAGTATGTATTACATAAACATAATATAAAAACATAACCATCATTTCCAAATATAAAAAAATATACTGTCATCTCATAAACAATATCTTTCAATCAAAGTCTTTATTATAATCTCTCCTTATCACTTCATATAGGTACTTTAATTAACGGGATCCGGATCCAGATTTATTATTCACATACCTCTATAGTGAGTTCACTATTATAGATACTTTTTAAACTCGTCCACATCATGATCGAAGAGGAAGGATTCGTGCCTTGTACATTGTACCTTTTGACTTTGATGATTATACAATAACATATCGGACTCGCCAATAGTCACCTATCATACTAAAAACATAACTTAAACTCAATCCAAACGATTTCTTCGAGTTCAAAGAATCTCTGCAACATATCGGATGATCAGTCCAACTGTTGATCGTAATCTTACCAAACGTAGTCAGTCAGTACTGATCTGCTTTCCATACATTCTCTTACATTGTTACTAGGCACAATCATAAACTTATTTACTTTTCTTTCTTAACAACACCAACATTATTTTTACTATTTACTATTTTACCAGACAAAAATACAACTATCCTTTGTAGTAAGTAATTAAATATCTCGTCTTCCCCTTAAACACTGCCATAAAAAAAATATGCTGAGATATCTAAAAACGTATACAATCACTCTACATCAATAGTACATTATATAATAATAATACATAAATAAATCTTCCCTTTAAATATAACTTACTGTTCTGAGTAAACATCCTCAAATAGTATATTTTTTCAAAATATCAATTACTAATTAATCTTATCATCGTCATATCATAGTTCATAATGATTAGGTACTGGCTAACAACAGTCATACATACATACCCATTCTATTTAATTTGTATTCATCAATCTTTGTTCCATAAAAAAATACCCTAATGACATCCTTTATGCACATGTTCATTCATACAGGTAGCTCCTTTATTTTTCTTATAAATTCTTAGTCTTCCATTCATACTATGAATTGATATTCCAAAATTTTACAAAATTGCCTTACAACGAAACAGGGTTTTAACATAAAATTAAATCCGATAAAAAAGTTATGACCATAAAGTTCCACTTTCTATCTCAAATTGAAAATTCGTAAACATCCTATTATCTATCTTTTTCTAATTTTAAAAAACTTTAAAAAAATGCAATTAATTTCGAAGTGACCACATTTGTTGGTCAGACTATAAATCTATAGTGAACTTTCTTTACCGCCAAACGCAAAGTGTTTCACTGCAGTAATAATGTGCACTGATTGTTATAAACTTATATTGTAAGAATGAAATTGTGGTTCCGTAATTATAAATTATGATTTTAATAGGCATTCTGCATGATATTGTAAACTGTTACTAATCTGAAAAATTCTCAAAATGCTGAGAAAAAATTAATAAATTATTGGTTCTTCTAAAAGTACATCATTCATCTTATATATTTATCTCTTACACGCCATCATCATTAATTCAAACATAACACTCTATTTTCACTCACTACCATGCTCTATTTTAACTTACGGTTAGATATTTCATTCCTCTGCTGAACCCTAATCTCGAACTGAGTTATTAATTCATTATATTAAAATATCATCATTACTTTTACAGTAGTGCAGCTGTAATAAGAGCTACTAGGTATCGTTACGATACATTCTCGTCAGAACTTCTAACAAAATCTCGGTGGTCTCCTAATTTGGCAACTTCTAAGCAATTTCTAGGTGGTCTCCAACTATGGTTTTCTGTTGTTATCCGATTTGTATTGCATCGCGTTACATGCATCAATGGTTTGAATTCTACACCTTTGTTTTTAACTGGAACTGAATATGTTTTTATAATACTCTATTAGGTATACTTTATAATAAGTTATGAGTTCTAAAATTTACTTAATATATGTATTTTTCAATTACTTCAACGAAAAATAATAACACAATTTAACTTTTACGTATATTTTGCGTATGGAAGGTATTACACACACACCACACAAATCATCACACGTCACATCTCTTTTACTAATTCTTCCCAAATTCTATGAAATCATCGTCATCATCACCCTTTCATATAAATCATCATAATACTTCTGTTTATTCATAGTTTAATATGAAATATCACTTGTCATTCTATACATTCATAAATCTATTCATCATCACTTTTGTCAAATAATATTTTATCAACCATTACACAAAGAACTCTTTTCTATGTTAATACCTACTTTTATTCATACATGATATTCATGCTCACATAAGTTAATAAAATAATTTTAAATAATATTGTTATTGACGACAACCCTTTACAAATTAATCTGAATTATTTACTACACCATATTCGGGGAAGTGAAGCACACACATACAAAACAATTTTAAATTCTTAAACATTCAATTTCTGTTCGCTCATTATTTTTTTTACATTTACAAATGAACAATTATGACGGTAATTGTTGACTTATCAATCGTCACAAAAAAAATATCTTACGAAAATCACTAAACAACCAAAAAAATAATACATATTGGTTACGACTCACTCTCACGAAGATTTCGCGTGGTACCTATCGTTCCTACTGCCTTGGTGCTGCAGCTCGCTCCTGGACACATCTCCCAGCTGCTAATCATCGGACCCGTACGCAGTACAGCGTACAATTCGCCCTGCGCCCTGCGTCCCACATCATCTAGGCTGGCACAGATCACCCGGCACCCGGCAGGAATCCTCTTTATATTATGTATTTTGGGTTTTTAGGTAAATTGGTATTTGTTTTTTAATTTGGTCACTGGTTCTGCATACTGGATCTGGATCTGGACGTCTGGTAGTTATTTGTTAGTTTATTTAGTTGCTCTAGTTTTATTTTGCAGTTTTCTTTATGTTGTATATATTTTTAAGTGATTTTAGTCTTCAATTAAATGTCCATTATTTATTTATATATGTAGTTCCTTATAAATTTAATGTATGCTTAATTAATTAATTTATTATTAATTTATTATTTAATAGTTTATGCATATGTATAAAGGTATAATTTTCTTCACTGTAGTTTTATTAAGCCGGTGCTTAAATTATACCTAAAAGACCCGGTGGTCTCTTCACTTTTTGTCTGTTTTCACATTTTATTTCACAGTTAGTCCAACATTTCATTTCACTTTACACGAATTATGCCATTCGGCGCAGCACTGCCTTTTAGGGCAGGCTGGCCTGGCAAGGTCGCCATGTAAGGATGGGCCTATGAGATGTAGTGAGAGACGTGTTTGTTGGTTCAAAGACAGGTGTTTATTGACTAAGGATGGACACATACATTGGTTATTATAGAGACGTATAGCCTTAAGGTGGTAACACACTACAAGTCTACAATCTGTTGGTAATATTGGTATGTATTAGTGTATTATACGGTTTGTATATTAAGTAATTGTGTATGCAGTCTTGTTTTAGCAATTAGGGTGATCAGTATGTATTGTTTGTAGTATACATAGTCAGGTCATAAGTTCTGTCACACAATAAAAACTTTTGAATTTAGAACGCTGGCCACAAAAAAGTTTATTGAATTCGAATTTCGAATTTTTCATGAAAATAAAAATGTGTACTTTTTAGAATTTTCCTCATTTTTAAATATGGAGTGGACACTTAAAGAAGACCGTGTCGCAGTAATTGCGTTGCATCGTTTCGGTTACGCGCCAATTCAGATTTTCGACTTACCGAAAAATTTTAATATAACCAAAAGATTCGTTTATCGTACCATAAAACGATACAATGAAGACTCTAGTGTAGATGACAGGTCAAGAAGTGGTCGCCCTCGCTCTGTTAGGACTCCAGCAGTGATAAAAGCTCTGAAGGCGCGAATTCAAAGAAATCCCATACGTAAGCAGAAACTGTTGGCCCTTCAGATGGGGTTAAGCAGGACCACGGTGAAAATGGTGTTAAATGAAGACTTAGGGCTTAGGGCATATCGAAGAAAAACAGGACATCGTTTGGACGCTCGTTTAATGGACCTGAGACTGAGGAGATGCCGCGCTTTGTTGAAGCGGTACGCGGGAAAAAAGCATCGGGAAATTCTTTTTTCGGATGAAAAAATTTTCACCGTGGAAGAGAGCTACAACAAACAAAATGATAAGGTGTACGCACACAGCAGTAAAGAAGTGAGAAACCGTATTCCGTGTATCCAACGAGGTCATTTTCCATCCTCGCTCATAGTTTGGTTGGGAGTCTCTTATTGGGGCTTAACTGAGGTACATTTTTGTGACAAAGGCGTAAAAACGATTGCAGTTCTGTATCAAAATACAGTCCTCAAGAACCTTGTGGAACCTGTTTCTCATACTATGTTTAATAACAGGCACTGGGTATTCCAACAAGATTCTGCGCCAGCTCATAGAGCGAAAAGCACACAACACTGGCTGGCGGCGCGTGAAATCGACTTCATCCGGCACGAAGACTGGCCCTCCTCCAGTCCAGATTTGAGTCCGTTAGATTACAAGATATGGCAACACTTGGAGGAAAAGGCCTGCTCAAAGCCTCATCCTGATTTGGAGTCACTCAAGGCATCCTTGATTAAGGCAGCCGCCGATATTGATATGGACCTCGTTCGTGCTGCGATAGACGACTGGCCGCGCAGAATAAAGGCCTGTATTCAAAATCGCGGGGGTCATTTTGAATAAACTTTATTACCATAAGAATCTATGTTTTATTAAGTTCATTTTGCTATATAAATGTTTAAATAAATAATAAACATGTCTAAATTATTTCATATTGCACATGTGACAGAACTTATGACCTGACTATGTATATACTTTTTAGTACTTTTAGAGTTTTATCGTACGCACAGGTCTTCCCCCGCTCAACCATCAACTTTCCTATCCATCATGGTTTGCTGGAAGAAATCACTTGTTAGACATAAGCTCGCATTTGTATTTTATTTTCTATTATAATTATCTGTATGTCTGTTATGTGTAGTATAATAAAGTAATTACGAATTAACAATTGCTACCCAATCACTACAATTTGCTACTCCTTATAAAAAATAATACCGAGGATAAAAACAAATAAACTCCCGTGACAATATTTTGACTTTACTAATCAAAGGGCATGTAACATGGTCAAAAACCATGATTACTGCGGCCAGTAATGAAACGGGTGTCGATCGGTAGAGTATTTTTTACAAACAAATATGTGTAGTTATGAGTTTATAAAACGAAATACTTTTCGTGAATTATGAGTTCAAAGTGCTACAAAAAGTGACACCATAAAAAACCCGACATCAGTCATAAAAAAATAACTCTGCGCGGGTTATTTGAATTGGTTTTTGGCTTAAATTGAACAAAACTCTTGTAGGTTTATGTACTGTTGTTAGTTGTGTTTGTTATTTTTCCTTGTTGTTGGCTTGTTATTTGTCAATACCTACCATGTCAAGTAACAGGGGCCCGACAGGGTCGACGTGTTTATTTTGCGACGCCAGTACTGTCCCCCGCAGTGGTGGTCGCCCTCTTCGACCGCAGCGACGAAGCTATGAGGTAATTGAGGAATATCTTATTTCTGATCCACAATACAAGCATATGCATACCATAGACTAGACGCACGGGAAGTAATTACTTACCTACCTACAATATAAATAATTTTCGCAGCAAGCCTTGTAGAGTCTCTTACTAAAGGTAGTGTTACACATGCTATTATTAGCAGGAAAGCATGTTACTATTGAGCAATTGCTACTTAATAACGTGTGTATCGTACGATGTGCTTGTATTAATAATTGCTATCAAATTAGCACATAATTAGCACATAATAGCTCTTAAGTAAGCTATTCTAGAAAACACATGTGCAACAGTACCTTAATCATTGAAACCATAGAACCGATAAAAATATTTAATAAAAGAAAAATATGTAGATAGCTTTTTACATTACTTTATAGTTACAACACACATTTGTAGGAAAGAGAGACAAACAATTGTCATATACAATAGAGTGATCATTCCCTATTGGTTGCTGAATTTTTAGAGATAAACAAGCAGCTCCATCGAGACTTGGCTAGTTTTTTTACAGAATGTTTTTGGTGGGATTTCACTTCTTTTTGTAGAAACGTGGGCATATTGATTTATTTTATAAGATTTTCGGGAGATATCCGGGAGATATGAAAACGGTATACACCGAATCTATACCAAGAGAAAACCAAGCTCTTGTGTTTTCTAATCAGGGTCACCAGGTACTCCAGATCTTCGATAATCCTAGTTTTTATAGTTTTCCCTTTATGTGGCCCTTAAACCCTAACTCTGTACCAAATTTCAGCTCTCTGAGTTAATGGGAAGTACTAGTTCTATTCTGATGATCATGAGTGAGTGAGTGTCATAAATACGAAACTTTGCTTTCGCTTAACTTCGGAACTAAATGACCTACAGACTTGAAATTTTGGATTTTAAGTATGTGATTATAGTTTACTTAATGACGAATTTCTGCGTTATGGTCTTATCCAGAGGTTCTCAAATAGGGGCCTGAAAATGCGGCGAAATGGTTCCAGTAAAGGATGGTACGGCAGTGTTTGCTTCGCGCTCGACTTGGCGGGGTCGCTGCCTCCGATTGTATGTTTGTCAGTTTAAAAAAAAAATATGGCTAAACGTGGGCACAATTGTGCCTACTGCCACCCCAAATGGAAAAAAGCGTGTTTTTTATTTTTTATGTAGGGGAGGCCTTTGCCCAGCAGTAGGACACAAACCTACTGCTGGGCAAAGGCCTCCCCTTTCTTATACTATATTAGTTATCAATATTAGTATGTTGTCAGAATTGTATTATAATTTTACTAAAAACGCATCAATAACATTCTATGATTACATTACCTGAAGCGTGCTTTCAAAACTCCAATGCAGCATTCGACGCAATTCCGCGAGCTCATAATAGAAGTGCTCCAGAGAACCTTCCACTTTATTTAATATAGTATTTAATACCCACTGTCAGCTGTCAAAAAGTTTTCTGTTAGGTAAAACTTTAATGTATGTTTATATATCTGATCACACTAAACTAATTGTTGATTCTATTCTATGCCTACTTGTTGTATTTTCTGTGTTCTGTTTTGTGTATGAATAAACGTTTTATATATCTATATACAACCAAGATTATATTTATTGTAATACGTGCTCATACCCAACAAAAACACATAATCGCCATCTCGCCCCCTCCGTCATATGCCTACTGAGAGGATAGCTCTGCCACACATGGGAATCATGTGCTGAACCTGGCGTACTGACGTCCACACAAAGTATGAGGCCATCTGAGTCACAGATCTGAAACAATAATATATTGATATTATTAATTGCACAATACCAAACATAAAATGTTACAAGTTACAAGACTGAATTATGCCTGATGGCGAGCTTATCAGAGATTTCTTCCCACACACTTAGGCAGTACAGGAAAGTACATGATACATGAGTATTGTTTAATATTTATGCGTCGGAAACGCACCGGTTTTTTGTTGCGCGAATCGATCGCGAGTAATCGAGACATCACTAGCGAAAACGGACTAGCAGCTGTCACTCGTACCGGAACGAGATGTAAAATTGGAGGTTATTTTTACTCTTGGTCTTGACTCATCGGGAGAATAACATGGCGGCTCGGGCCCCGTGGCATTGATGGTATTTCGGTGTACCAATTATCATACAGGCATCGGGCCTGGTCAGAGTGTAAATCTACCTCATAGCGTCGGGCTATTGATTGTAATAGATTCGCGTCAGCGGTCAAGTGATTTGTGTTGTGAAGCACATAGTCGTATCGGCGGCGACTCCACGTGCCGCCAGCAGCGCGCCGGCGACGGTGTCGGACAGCGACGGCAAGGATTCAATCCATATCCTATCCCAACTGTGCCCCCTTTCCCGAATTCCTGTCTCGAATCGAGCCTTCGATCTCCTGTCTGCGGTGACAAGGTAATAACAAATTCATCATTCTTTTCTCTCACGTGCGGGCAAAGGCACACCCCCTTAGGATTCCACGCCGTTCGGTAGGCGTGGGAAATTAAACATTTTGGTAGCAGAAGCGCGGTTTCATAGTGGGAAATCATCGATTCACGGTAGGGTTGCCTTTGTCACATTGTAGTTGGGAGAAAAGAATATCCCAGATTGGCTCAAGTCGGCAATGAGTCTGTGGTCGGTATACCACGATTAAAGTTCATTTTCGGTAAGTGAAAGTATAAGTGCCAATTTAGTTTACAGTTGTTATAAAATTGTAGTCGGAACTACTGTTGTTGAGCATAAAAGATTGAACAGTCATTCTGCGAAGTAACTAGATTGTATTACTTGCGATAGAACGTCGGGTTCTATAGTCCTACAGTGTTATTTCGGTTTATACAGCAGGGTCGGGCTATTTAAGGGGTATTAAGCTGATTTTGCTGACCTCAAAGGAAGTGTGGTTCCTATCGGAGGGGCCACTGCTAGAAAAATAGTTTTTTTTATAATAACCTTTTGTGTGTTATTTGTATTGTACCACATGGTGGCATTCTCTAATTGATTTAAAGTGTATATTATAAGGTGTCCACAGGGCGACCATATTAAATATTGTTTATGATTTAATTGTTTAGTGGTTGCCTTGGGTTTAACAACTTAGTTTTAATTTCTGTGCCCAGCGCTGACGGGAAAGTGCTGGTATCTGGCTGTGCTTAGTTCGGCAGTGAAGCATAGGACCAGGAACAATTAAATCGGTAACCATGGCACCTTCGCCCTTGACGGTACTGCGATATGGTGTCCGTGAGGAGATGAGATGGCTCGCCCATACTCACAAGTATGTGGAGCGACCCGACATGGACGATGTCCTGCTCAAGCGTGTGGAGGACGCAATGACACGCGTCGGGAAGGTGTGTCGGCTGGCTGCCGAGGCTGAAGCCCTCGGGCTTACGGATGAGGCCTCGGTGGCTGCAGTGAGGCAGCACTGCGCGGATGCTGACCAAGCGATGGAGTGCTTGGGCGACATCGAGCGTCGCGCGGAAAAAATTAAGCGGTCGTGTCGAAATGACCGCGGGGAGGGTAGCGGAGACCCCCCCCTTAAGGGTGTGGTTGGACGGCTTCCACACCTGGAGATTCCGGCCTTCGGTGGGGCAATTGATGAGTGGCCGGCATTCATCAATTTGTTCGATAGCCTGGTCCACGGTTGGGACGAACTGGACAGCGCCTACAAGTTGGCCCAGCTATTGATGGCACTGCGGGGTGAACCGAAGGAGTTGGTCGGTCACCTAACGGTTACAGCGGGCAATTATGAGATTGCCCCGGTCATATTGTTTGACCGCTACCAACACAAAAGGCGGTTGGTTGATGCGCAGCTGGGGAAGCTGTTCAGCATCCCAAGAGTAACCCGGGATGTTGACATCCGGGTACAGGTGCTCAACCCTATGCTGGTGGCCACTAAGGCCCTTCAGAACCTTGGTCTGCCGGTAGACCAATGGTCATATATTGTGTTATATATGGTTTTGTCACGGTTGTCTGCAGCTGTTCAAAGTCGGTTTGAACAGCTGCATGGGGGCAGTAGCTCGGAACTGCCCACGCTCGTCCAATTAACGGAGTTTTTGGAGGGTGAATGCAGGCGATGCGACACCAAGGATTCGGAGGCCAGTGTGCAGCGCCAACCCGCGCGGATGCGGGAGGGGCCGCGCCCCCCACCCCCATGGGGGGGTGGGGGGCAACGGGGGCAGTCCCCCTCCGGGCAACGGGAGTCACCAACGGGGTGACTGGGGTACCCGCGGACGGGACCCCCCCCGAGGGGAAGGGGGGCAGCGCGGGGGGTAACAGGCGGGATAGCCGGGGTTCGGTCGCCGCTGTCCAGGGTCACCGAGGACTTCGGGCCGCTGGCTCACCGCGTGTTACGGGCGGGTGTCAGATGGCACCTATGAGTGGCGCGAAGGCTGGGAGCCCACCACCTTCTGCGCCACCCTGCCTGCCTGCTCTGAGAGGCGAACAGGGAGGCGAACAGTCGGATGTCGCCCCCATTGCTAGAGCGCCCCAGGTTGGATCCGCTCTCCCCCCTCCATCCACGGTGGCCACCGGGCACACCGTTCACAGTCCAGTATGGTCGGGTACCGGGAGAGCGAGGGGCCTATATGCGGGTTGGGACCCCCTGATGTACATGCGGTCTGATATGCCACCGGTGGCATATCAGCAGCCGAGTTACCAGGCCGACGGGGGTCCCAGCGGGTTCGGATCCCGCGGAGGTTCCCGCTAGGGACACGCCGCCCACTTACAGGGTGCCGCCACTCCACAGACGGTCATGGTCCCCACCGCCTCGTTGATAGCGTGGAGTTCGGACGGCAAATCTTGTGTGGCACGAGCACTATTGGACTCGGGGGCCCAGGGGTGCTTAGTCTCGTGCAACCTTGTAAGACGGTTGGGCATTTCGGTAAGGGAGTATCCACATTCCATTCGGGGAATTGGGAACACGGAAGTCGGTTCCGTTAAGGGAAAATGTCGGATTACTCTCTCGTCACGGGTGGATTCATCGGTGAATCTGACGGTCACGGCATTAATCATGCCTAATGTGATGGGCTCACACCCTCACGTACGGTTGTCGCCCTCGGTGCGACAGTTGGTCGCTGGGTTGTCACTGGCTGACCCGGAGTTCGATATTCCGGGCCTAGAAGAGATTTTATTGGGTGTCGATGCCTTGGGATACCTGTTAGTGCCAGGTGTCCACGTGTTGCAGGCGACTGGTTTGGTTTCGGTCAACACCAGACTGGGCCATGCGGTAATAGGTCCGGTCATGCCAACTGCCCCACGCCTAGCGACTCGTAGTACCTTATTCGGTTCTGTACTCTCGGAGGTGATACAGAAGTTTTGGGAGGTGGAGGAACCACCTACGGTCCGCCGGTTGGACCCGGTTGAAGAAGAGTGTGAACAGTTTTATCGGAACAATACTGGTCGCCTTCGGTCAGGTCGATTTCTCACACGTCTTCCATTTTGGAGTGATCGCCCGCCACTGGGCAGTTCACACCATGCAGCCGAGACGCGGCTTCTGTCGATGGAACGACGCATGAAGCGTGACGGGATTTTCCGGCAGAAGTACGTCGACTTCATGCGGGAATACGAGTCGCTCGGCCACATGTCGGTTTCGGGTATCGACTGGAAGCGTGAAGACCACTGCTTCCTGCCCCATCACGCGGTCTTGAGGATCCCGGAGGGCAAAATACGGGTAGTGTTCGATGGATCGGCATCAACATCTAACGGCATGAACCTGAACCAGTGTTTGCATTCAGGGCCGAAGTTGAATCATGACATCGCGGATGTTATCACACGGTTCCGTCGACACAATGTTGTGTTTGTAGCTGACATCCGGATGATGTTTAGACAGACGGTCATTCACCCTGACGATAGACGGTATCAGCTGATACTGTGGCGAGAGAGCCCAGATCAGCCCATCAGGGTGTACGAGTTGAACACCAACACGTACGGGCTACGGTCTAGTCCTTATTTGGCGATTCGCACTCTTCGGGAGTTAGCGGATCGAGAACGGTAAAATTTCCCTAGAGGGGCAGCAATCCTGGAGCAGGACCTCTACGTGGACGATATCTGTACCGGTGCAGATTCCGTGGAGGAGGCGCTCGCTCGACGGGACGAGCTAGTTGAGCTCTTACGGGGTGGAGGTTACGAGCTCCGGAAATGGATGTTGAACTCTCCAGAGTTACTGACTGGTCTTCCGGATGACTACCAGCAGGATCCCCACGTTTTTGAAAATTTGGAAAATCCAAATATGTTGTCGGTATTAGGCGTCCAGTACCAGCCGGTGTCAGACATGTTCTCGTATCGGGTCGAGTTGGACACCCCGAAGGTCTGGACGAAACGGAACGTCCTTTCAACGGTGGCTAGGACATTTGATCCAAACGGGTGGATCACCCCGGTAACATTTCAGCTCAAGTGTTTTATGCAGCAATTGTGGTCTGCTGAGCTGAAATGGGACGACCCGATCGGCGGGTCATTGAGCTCAGAGTGGGAATCGTTCTTTTCGACCCTCCCTGGCATCCATCGGATTTCACTGCCACGGAGGTTGGTCCCCACCAAACGATACACCGCCACCCTGCATGGGTTTTGCGATGCCTCGGAGAAGGGCTACGGAGCTGCGGTGTATCTGCGTACGGTCGACTCCTCGGGGGAGGTTGATGTGCGGTTGGTCATGGCCAAGAGCAAAGTTGCGCCGTTGCGCACTCGCCTGACCATTCCCAAGTTAGAGCTTTCGGGAGCGGCTCTCCTGACTCGTCTGCTCAACCACACGATGACGGTTCTTCGTGGGTCAATAGCGTTGGAAGATACGGTCTACGCTTGGACGGACAGCCAGATCGTGTTATGCTGGCTGAAGGCTTCAGTTCGCAAGCTGGAGATTTTTGTGGCGAATCGGGTTTCGCAGATTTTGAACTCGGAGGTTCCCTTAATCTGGAGACATGTTCCAGGGGAAATGAACCCAGCAGACTGTGCGTCTCGTGGGTGTCACGCTCCGGAGTTGGTTGGACATCCCTTGTGGTGGGGTCCAAAATGGTTGACTCAAGCCGAATCGGATTGGCCAATGAGTCCACGCGTTAATACGGCGAACGGCGCCTTGTCAGTCGGTGTCTGTACGACGCAACCAGAGCCGGAAGAGGAGTTCAGCCTGCTGGAACGGTACAGCTCGCTCGACAAGCTGGTCAATGTGACCGCCTGGATCTGCCGGTTTGCGCGGAATTGTCGGAATTCTGAGGCGCAACGAGTGCGGACACAGGTCCTGACACCACGGGAACGGAACCATGCGTTGTTCGCATTGGTACGGAACGTGCAGACGGTGCACTTTAAGTCCGAATTGGACATTCTGAGACGCGGACGCGTCCAACTGAAGGGAGCTGTGGCTCGGCTCAACCCGTTTATTGACCCTCAAGGATTGCTGAGGGTAGGAGGTCGGCTGCGGAATGCCAACCTGCCTTATGCGGCTCGCCACCCGTTGTTACTCCCTAGGAAAGGGAAGTTGGTCGAACTGTTGATACAGGATCGACACATTCGGAATGGGCATGTCGGATGCCACGCCTTGATGGCGTTTCTCCAGCGCGAGTTCTGGATTCTATCGGGAAGACGCTTAGTGCGTAGAGTCGTATTTCGGTGCCTGCCTTGTTATCGGGCCAAGGCGGCTACGATGCAGCCCCAGATGGGTGATTTGCCCTCGGATAGGGTTAACGAAATCCGGCCCTTTGTGGGTGTCGGAACGGATTTCGCGGGACCATTCATGGTCAAGTCTTCACAGCTACGGAACGCCAGATTAGTGAAGGCATACCTGTGTGTCTTCGTGTGCTTGGCCACGAAGGCAGTCCACTTGGAGGTGGTCAGTGACCTCACTACAGAGGCATTTATCGCTTGTCTAGATCGGTTCGTCTCACGAAGGGGCCTCCCGACATTAATCCGTTCGGACAACGGCACAAATTTTGTCGGAGCCAGGCGATATCTGCAGGAGGTCAGTCAATTCCTGAACGGTAACCAGGACGCCATCGGTACGGCTTGCTCCCGACGAGGGATTGAATGGGTTTTCAGTCCGCCGGGATGTCCTCATTGGGGAGGAATTTTTGAGGCTGCGGTTAAATCGGCTAAGTCGCACCTGACGAGGATCATCGGTGAGACCTCTCTACACTTTGAAGAGCTTGCGACGCTGTTCTGTAAAATTGAAATGACACTGAACTCGCGTCCGTTGTGCCCGCTCAGTTCGGATCCAAATGATTTGGAAGCGTTGACGCCGGGTCACTTCCTGATAGGTCAGCCCCTTAACGCCCTGCCAGAATACCCATTCGGTGATGTTAAGTTAAGTCGGTTAACTAGGTGGCAGATGTTGCAGCAGATGGCTCAAGATTTTTGGAAACGGTGGTCCCTTGAGTACTTGCACATCTTGCAGCAGCGCCTTAAGTGGACTGACCGGACGAGCCCCCCTCAAGTCGGTGATTTGGTGCTGATTAAGGATGCGAACCTGCCATCATTGAGATGGAGACGAGGACGGATCGTCAATTTGTACACGGGTCGGGATGGCACGCCTCGATCAGCAGAAGTCAGGGTGGGGGACTCGGTCCTCAAGAGAGCGGTCGCAATACTTTCTCGCCTTCCTATTGATTAGGGACAGGTTCGGGCCTGTCCGGGCGGGTGACTGTTTAATATTTATGCGTCGGAAACGCACCGGTTTTTTGTTGCGCGAATCGATCGCGAGTAATCGAGACATCACTAGCGAAAACGGACTAGCAGCTGTCACTCGTACCAGAACGAGATGTAAAATTGGAGGTTATTTTTACTCTTGGTCTTGACTCATCGGGAGAATAACATGGCGGCTCGGGCCCCGTGGCATTGATGGTATTTCGGTACCAATTATCATACAGGCATCGGCCTGGTCAGAGTGTAAATCTACCTCATAGCGTCGGGCTATTGATTGTAATTAGATTCGCGTCAGCGGTCAAGTGATTTGTGTTGTGAAGCACATAGTCGTATCGGCGGCGACTCCACGTGCCGCCAGCAGCGCGCCGGCGACGGCGTCGGACAGCGACGGCAAGGATTCAATCCATATCCTATCCCAACTGTGCCCCCTTTCCCGAATTCCTGTCTCGAATCGAGCCTTCGATCTCCTGTCCTGCGGTGACAAGGTAATAACAAATTCATCATTCTTTTCTCTCACGTGCGGGCAAAGGCACACCCCCTTAGGATTTCCACGCCGTTCGGTAGGCGTGGAAATTTAAACAAGTATTAGAAGTATTTAAAACTGAAATGCATTACATATACATACATATTCGCATCCCACTACATAAGTGACTTTGAAAGGTCAGTGAACACACAAACATAGCTTCACACCTAATTCCATACTGGATGGTAGATGTGTTAATCCCAGTAATTTAATTCTCTATATGACTGAATTTGGGCGCTGGATCAATAGCGTTAATTCATAATATTAGTTTCTTGCAGATTAATATGTAAGGAATTGGTTTCTATTAAATATAATAATATCCTGAAATAGACAGGTAAGAAATGTAAGTGGTGTGTGTAGGACAATGGACTCTCTTCTTGGTATTTTAAATGAAGTTCAAAAGATTGTTTTGCTCACATAGTACTAAATCAACTCTCAGATTACAACACCTTGTCCATGCAACCATGTAACATAAAGTGATGAATCAAAATATTTGTACTCACAATCATTACATTCAGAGAATGATATCCCTTCCTGTTGAAGAACCTCTCCTCATGCTCTGTTGGCCGCAGGATTGCCACTTGCGTGCCATCGATGACTCCCAATATTCCTGGGATGGAAAACCTCTCATAAAACCTGAAACATAAACATAGGTAGGTAAGCATATAAATTCACTCTAACTACTTAGTTATGCAAATGAAATGTTGGTACTTATTTCTAGACACTTAATAACTACCTTGCCTTTATCGATGTCTTTTCAGTAGGAAGCATTGGCGATTTTATGTGCTGATCAAACATGACAGAGTGATTTAGAGCTTCGGTCACCGATTTCCCGGCTTTTGAGACTGTAGGTTGAGAGAATAGGTGGGAATGCACTCTGTCCTACTGTGGTCTGGTATGATCCGTGGCGCGTAAAGGTCAAAGCTATCAGGGTCTGCAAAAAAATAAGATTCTATAGGTTTTGTAAACAAGAACATTGGTTATACAGTTATACAAAAAGTTTAGGTTACTCTCTAGCAGATGAAGGACTGTCTTCATTATGTTTCTGCATCTTTCTAATAGACACCCCCTTATCGTAACTGACCGACCATGTTTATGACCGCTCCCTGAGAGCATTTTTACGGCCTTAGTTTGTTAGAAAAAAAAACCAAACTTCATCCTAACGGAAATACCATCTTTCCGCCGCTCTCGGGGTATTAAGGATGATAACTCATCGGCCAACTCCATGACGATCTGTTTAGGAAGGCGAAACGTCTTCACGAACTCCGCATCAGGGAGTATTGTGAGCGGATCCACATTTTGCCTGAGAATGGCGCTAACTCGCTGACGCTGTCTCCGTTCACGTCTTCTCCTATCTACCTCAGCAGCGAGCTATAATATATGGAACTACACTATCCATTGACGGCATTTTCTCTTCAACTTGACTCACCTAAACATTTTTTAACGCTAAAGATAACGAACACAAAAAATCAAATCACGGAAAAAAAGCTGCGGCTGCTCAATGACAGACCACATACGTACATAAACACGGCAAATTTTGACAGTTAAGTCGATGTTAGTCATTGCCAGAAACGTCAAAAATTGTAGAATTGCGTTACAAGACGTCATTGAACGGCCATTGCAATCTTGAGATTTTTAGAATATGACATGGCATGGCAATGGGCGCCATAGTGACCACATAGTGACAGCAGCAGTCGTCCTTTAAACTAATAGAATACGAAAGTGGCCATTTTTGGTCGTCTTTAGGCCATTGCCAGAGCACTGTAAGGTCATGGCCAATAGCGGAATAGGGCCCAGGTAGGGCAGAATAGTTAGCATTAGAACTCCACTGTTTTGTTCCACGCCACTATTATGCCCTCGTGTTAAAACAGGCATAATGACAAAATGTGTCGCAAAGAGTAGTTTTAGAAATTAATTATGACACACATTTGTATGTAATAATTTATTCTATCGCTCGACCCCCGCTTTCGAGTCTGGACGCAGAAATCATGATTTTGACAGCGAGGTATGCCAGTATCCTTACAAAAATGTTAGAACCCCTTTATTTTAGTTTAATTTCCATATTATAAAAAAAAGTATCATAATGTAAAAAGAGTAGCAAAAAAACCACACACTGCAGAAATCGAGAAACAGCGCAAATCGTAGAAATTTCTCCGCACAGTTTTTTCTTCTACCTTATACTTTAAACATAATATGATAAGAAAGAGAGAACAATGTCATTGCATTTTTTTATAAGAGAATCCTCCTTACCAAGCGGTATTTGACCATGGCTTAAAATTAAAAGTTTTTTTATTGCTATCTTATCACAAACCTCATTGTAGAGGCCAACACGTACTACTGCACTACTACTGCCAAAACGGTATTGTTTGGGTTTAGCTATGGTAGATTAATTGTTGACCACAAAAATATAACATATTATGTGTAAATTTTACATTTAATACGCAAAATTAAATTTTGCGGCCACATTGACGTCGTGAAGTGTGTGTCGAAGCAGCGATTAGGTTCCGGACCTCAGCATGTGTCACAGGACCTACAGGTCCTGCAACGATAGTATTCTGTCGGCACCTTATCAAAGAGGGGATAATAATAAAAGGGGGAGTGTTAATAAACTACTTTTTATTAAATCCGAATACATAATCGTAAATAAAATGACAAAGTCATAAAATTAATAAAATAAATAGATTACGAGGAATGTTTATTAAATAGGAAGTAATAGTAATATTAATTAGGAATTAATATGCATGAAACACTTAATACAAAAAATACAACAATGGCAGAGAATAGAAGGGATATTGAGTAAATAATGAATGCTAGAATGTAGATTGTTGAGTGACTTGACCGATTCAAAAACGTCCTTCAAAAAACTAAGCTTTGGCTATATAATGGCAAACGCGGGAGCTCTTCAGGGCAGAATCAGGCATCTGAATTCTGCAAAAGCAGAAGGTGTTGTTTGAATGCAAGTTTGAAGCGGGCAACAGACTTGTAAACTCGAATTGGTGGTGGCAGGTTGTTCCAACACTTGTTACACCACTACAGTGTCATGTAGGTACGTAGATATCACATACGTATTAATTATGTCGTGAGCTGATTTTACGCATGAAAAAGTGAGAGAAAATGCGGGGTGAGCTATTAGTTAACATCGGGATAAACACCAAAAACGAAGATTTCCACTAGGCAGTATGTTTGCAATCTGGCAGGTACATGTAAACAAACTAGCACAACGAGCATGTGAGCAGCATTCTCGTAGCGTGGAAATAAGGACTGATTTGGCTTGTCACCAAGGAAATTATCATGATATACCTTGTACCAAGGCATCCAACAAACGGTTAGCGACGGTATCGCGATACCAAATACATCGACTATGGATCTGAACTTTGAATTACTATTTATCTAGACACACGGGGTTTGCAGCATTGGGACTAACTAAAGGTAACTCTGGGTACTTAAAGCTAGCATCTGTTTCATCTATTGTCCCTGTTAAGTGCCACAAACTGTATATGAAAACTTATTGTATAGTCAGAAGTCCAGATATAGCTTAAGGACTATAACCGCGCAGGCAAATCACACACACATTGATATATATTGTCACTAATAAATATCAACCTTAAACTAAGGCAATAAAATATTGTGGTTTTAAAAAACTACGAATTTGAATCTATATTTCATCCGTTCGCTAAGATAATGTAATGGACTAGCGGTTATTGTTATGGTATATTATATTATATATAGTATAGTGTATATTATTGTATTGTCAGTACTAAAAGACCCTGGTTCAAATCCTGAATCTTTTAAATAACTATTCGTTTTGAGTTTAATTGTATTTATTTATTTGTGTAGTAAAGAAATATTGACTAACCTATTAATAAAAACTTCCTGTTATTAATATAGAAGCGTAATAATATTATATAAAAATGAATAAAAAAACACTAGTTAGGTAGGTATTTAATCAAGTTAATTTTGTGTAAAACATTGTTTACAATTACACTTTTTATAAAAGTAGATAATATCTATCTACTCCGTAAGCTTAGTTACAGCTTAAGTATTCGTTTTCGTGATGAAAAGAAAATTAATGCTATTCAACCATAAAAAATATACCTACATACTACTTTATCATGAGGCGGCGTTGATTTTTTCGGTTGGTAGAATTGAAAAAAGTGTTAGTACTTAACACAACATATCAAAGCTTCACGCCTCTTTCCATACTTATACTGATACTTATAAATATGAATACTTTTATCTAGTATTATATATAACCTCCGCTGTTTTCAATAATCGCAAGCAAGCGCCTTCGAATTGAACCAATTATATTTGAACAAATATCAATCCCTCTTACATTTTACCACACTACCACACAGTGCGCTTGCAATGCCTCCGCAGTCCTTACATTCCTAATGTCCTACATACCTTTGCACCATTAACCCCCATAAAGTTTCAATGGGATTTAAATCCGGTGACTTTGCTGGCCATGGAATCACGGATATGTCGGTGTTTTGAGCAAACCATTCACGCACAGCTTGATCTCGATGCACAGGACAGTTATCATGCAAAAATTATAATTTTGGCATATAAGCAACTACCTAGATAGACATATTGCACAGTTGGTAGCATCTATCTATCTGTTGAGTAAAGGCCTCCTCTTCATTACGCCATTTATGGCGGTCCTGGGCCAACCTGATCCACTGCGACCCGCCAGTTTTGACGATGTCATGTTGGCGAGGCTTAGTTGGCAGCATACTCTCATCCAATACTTGAATATAATGAGCAGCTGTAGCGGGCCCAGCTATCGACACTAATTCACTAGGTCCAGCGGCACTCATCTACCCCCACATATTCAGTGACATCCGTCCAGACTCCATATTTGCGACTACGTTTTGGGTACCAGTTCCATTCCTAACGTGTTGGCATGACGTAAATTACTTTTATCTGTAAATATAGTACCGGTCCACTCAAAATCTAAGTAATCCCTTGCAAACCTTTTTCGTTTGTGAATCTCGGTAAGGTAGGGTTTTTTAACTGGCTTCCTATGGTGTATTCCTTCAGCATGCAGAGCTCGGCGGACAAATTCCGAACTCGTGTCGAACATATTTGCGAACTTGAAGTCGGAAAAAAGCCAATTGATTCATATTATTGAACCATGAACCTCCGTTTACATACATACATCATATTTTATAAAAATAAGTAATCTAAAGACTTAAAAAAATACTTTCCGTAAATCCAGTCTCATTAGAAATTTGTGATATATTATATCCCATATTATGCCATTCAATAATACGCATCCTGTCCTGCATATCAACGTTAGCATGCATAGTAATGGAGTAATCAAATCAACTTTATCAACACAGGCACCCCCGCTAGCGAACTAGTAACGAAACGACAAAGCAAACTTTAGATCAATTGCTGTATGATCCACAGTTATTTAATTTTACCTTCAATCTGATTCTGTAGCGATTCTAAGAAATGAAACATATTTTATATTTATATTTTTATCAACCTTCGAAATGAAACGTCCTAGAGGTAACATTACAAAGTGTCTATGGTTCTAGTTTTATATTAAAATGACAGGTCGTTAGACCACAGTGAGATTTGAACCGTTGACCCGGCATTACAGGTCTAAACCTTTTTTCGCGCCGCCACATGGCCATTTTTTTTTTTTGTTGGAGGGGAAAAAAATGGAATTACCCATGCCCAGGAGTCAGTCCTCCCTGCTATGTCCGGGTCCCCACATATTGAGCGGGCATCAGCTCGTGTGGTATACGGACTAAAAACAACCCCTTTGTGTTTACAGTTGTCCTACACTGTGAGCCATGGCCTCGGTATATGCTGAAGGCTTTCTACATGCAATTTGCCCTTTTTGGCGATATAAATGTGTATATGATATATATAGCTCATAGTCAACGGGCATGATAGCGGCATGTTAGGGGGGCAGATAGCCCCCGCTACTAAGAGATGGTTATATATAATTTTTAAAACCTATCCTAATCCTAATCTACTTTAATTTGGGTCATTAAGGGGGCTCTGACCTCAGTCCGGGAGGTTAAAAGGGGTAGGGGGAGACTGTGTGTCCGACGAATCAAGACGGCGATCTCTTTCAATCCAAATTTGGTATCTGAAACGCTGTAATTCTTCGGGAACACAGCCTTCGTCAAGTTGACGTGCCTGAGGGGCGGGGGGTGGTTGGGCTTTAAGAGCTTTCGTGATATCGTCCTCCGGTTCTAGGACGACGTCTTTGGGGCGCCTTTTGAAAAGGTGGCCACCACATGGCCACTTTCAATTTGTGCGAAATTGTAGATATATAACTGAAAATGAAAAAATGAAATGTCGATGACCCCCACACTAGGCAAATTTGTGTCGTGGGAATCTAAATACACGATTTACACAGTGATTTGTCCGTCACACGCCATTTGCACGTCATAAAAAGGAAAATAATAATAATTTGTTAGAATATGAAACAGTTATATTTAATTGTTTTAAAATTAGCAGTAAAATATACAAAGAAAATATAATACATACACATAAAATATATAGCATTTATAAAATTACATTTTATTTATAATTTGAATTTAAATTTATTTCAGGCAATATTTGCAAGCAGAAGCTCAGTTTTGTCGTATGAATTTGTCTCCACCCATATCTGCAAATTTGCTTTGGATTCATTGAGAGAAATGTTTTTTATGGCGCAAGACTTAATTACATATTTGATTGTAAACATGTGCGTTAATGTATGAGCTAAAACGACAGGCAAAAGCGGTTCTAGTACGAGGTGTAGGAATCCTAAAAACTCGGTTTTTCAGCAACCGAGTTTAGAGTCGTTTTATGCGTAGCTAGGGTTACTTTGAGGATATAAAGTTTACGAACGCTGAGTAAAGAAGCTAAAGTCTTTATAAAGAGTGTCTGTGGGGAATTTATTAGGCTTACTCAGCATTTTTAAACAAATATTGAACAGTCGTAAGGCTCTAAGAGCCGTACCGTCTTACTAGAAAAAGTTATAAAAACACAGTAGTATCATACAGTAATAATATAAAGAAGAGTGCCCATTGCCCTACAAAGCACCGTAAATCGAAAAATAGTTCATTGGTAACAATCTAGATGTCGCTCATAGTATTTTTCATCACTACCAAGCAAAAATACCTCTTGCGAAGAAAACCCCCGACAAATTTTTAGGTTGGCAACAATGCAGAGGATTGGAAAAAGCCACAAGCATAGATAGAGGACATCTATCGTATGAGAAGTACAAAGTTTATTCATTCATCACGCCGAACGCGCAGTCGGACGACATCGTCGGCGCTATGAATAGCTATAACTTTAAAGATAAGTGATTGTGATTCTCTGTTTGGGCGAAAACGATTCGAATCCCACAAAGGTAATAAGAGAGCTCAGCTACGCTCAAAAACTCTGTCTTGAGCGTAAACGATAGTACTCTCCTAAATATGTCTATATTAAATGAAACCTTAAAAGCACTTTGCAAGAATGTGACCAAATGTAAGTTCCTCGATACTGTCTCAGAAAACTACGGCAGAAAACAGTATCTAACATTCACTTTAAAAGTCATCAACTTTGCCATAGACTGTAGAGACTATAATGATAGATTCATAAAAAACATTTAAATAGAGATGCAAAAAAGAAGAGAACCGATAAAGACAAATTGCCTACCAACTAATACTCCAACTAGAAATGAAGCGGACAAAGCAATAATGACCTCTCCCTTTCAAAAAATTCTTAATAAAAACATGTTTTTTGTTTTGTTCACTATGTTTCCCAACGATAAGAGTAAAAATTAAGGCAAGCATCAACGGCTTGAAATGGCTATCACCAGGTATAAAACTATCGTGAAAAAAAATAGACAATTAAGGTATAAATAATATAGTACCAGAAACATACACGACAAAAACACATATTTTAACTATTCAAGATCATTAAAAAAAATATAAACGTAGCTCAATCTTGAACAAACCAACGCTACATATCACAATCAAAAAATAAATGTAAAGCTATTTGGAATATTGTCAAAGACAACAACAACACTACACAACCAAACGACATAGAAAAAATAATATTAAATGACCAAATTATCACAAACCCGGAAGAAATAGCTACCGCATTCAATAAAAAAAATATAGATAAAGAATCAAAAAGTAAACATCTTAATAATAATACAAGTAAAAAAGTCAGAAATCCAAAATGCATGTTCCTACATCCCTGTGACCCGAAAGAAACTATATCCATGATAAAATCATTAAAATCAACAAGCTCCGTCGGCTATGATGGTATCAATACTAAAATTCTTAAACGTTGCTGCCATGACATAGCAAACATCCTATGCTATTTAATTAAAACTTTTTTTGAATTGGGACGATTTCCTAAAGCCCTAAAACCATCTATTATAAAACCTCTACATAAAAAAGTGACAGGACTGACGTAAATAACTATCGCCCCATTGCCCTAATTAGCATTTTTTCAAAAAATTTTGAAAAAGCCATGCAAAATAGAATAAATAAGTTTCTGGAAAAACATATCATAATAAAAATCGAGCAAAACGGCTTCCAAAAAAATAAATCGACGAGTCTGGCAGGTTTTCAATTAACAACATAAATTATAGAGTATGTAGACAAGGGGAAACCTGTAGCTTTTATATTTTTTGATATGACTAAGGCATTCGACTATGTTCCACATACTTTGTTGTTAGATAAATGTGAAAGATTCGGTATCAGAGGCCCAGCATGGGAATGGCTAAGCAGCTATCTTTCCGCCCGCAAACAAATGGTGGAAATATGTTCACTCTCACATGACAATGAATAAGAAATACATAGATCTCCCTCTGAGATAAATAACTATGGAGTTCCTCAAGGCAGTGTCCTATCACCATTACTTTTCATAATATATATAAATGACCTCCCAGAGATTACTAAAAATAAATGTGTATTATTCTCTGACGATATGTCAATGACAATTAAATACATCGACGACAACAGGTTTGAATCAGATGTCAATATTGGCATAAAAGAGGTCTCAGAATGGTTGGAAGCAAATAATCTACTGGTGAATGAGAATAAAACAAAATATATTCAATTTAGAAATAATAAAGGAATTTAAAAAATATCGATGTCAAATGCAATAATATTCCAATTAAACCAACATCATCCACTACTTTCCTAGGTATCGTCGTAGATAAGCACTGTTCTTGGCAACCACATATTGAAAAAGTGTGCAACAAACTGAAAAAATATGTATACGCTCTACACAGGCAACAAAGAACCTCTGACGTGCATTCAGCCTTGATGGAATACCACGGTTATGTGGCCTCTGTAATAACC
This sequence comes from Argyresthia goedartella, assembly GCA_949825045.1. Taxonomy (NCBI): domain Eukaryota; kingdom Metazoa; phylum Arthropoda; class Insecta; order Lepidoptera; family Argyresthiidae; genus Argyresthia; species Argyresthia goedartella. The sequence continues at coordinate 18,632,631 of OX463823.1, forward strand.
ACTCGTCAGTGGAGCTGGCCTCTATGGGAAATGACAGTTCTTTCGCATCTGTGAGCCTGGTCGTTTTGGTTTTTTTTTGTAGGTTCGTATTTAGCGAAACTGTAACAGTCTTAGTTAACAGAATTCTATGTTTCTTGAAACAAACCAATCAGGAAAGAAAGAAGAATAGCTAATGAATTAAATGAAATTTGAACTAGTTGATAATTAAATTCATACTTTTTGATGGTTTACAGGATGGGCTATATTTGTACCATTCTAAAAACAGGTGGTGTATAGAATAAATGTATGAAGGCCATCTATGTTTGAGTTTATTACTATTTTGGACACACTAACGTGTAATTATAATAAATCAACGAATCCAAATAATGTTTGAATCAGAAATAATACATAAAAATATACTAAACTTTAGGGTACTATATATTGAACATCACCGTTTTGGTGCAATTCAATTGGAATAAAAGCGAAATTTGCAGAGAAAGGCAAAGGACTTAGTTAAGATCAAGTAAGAATCCAGTTATTTCCATAATTCTTATTAGATCTAGAGAAATTCCAATTAAAATTATAAAAGGGGGGCTCAAGGTCTCCGCCTGTGAGCCTGGTCATTTTGGGTTTCACAGACGCCATCTTTCTTTCAAAATTCCCCCCACTGACGAAAGGTTAAGATACGGCCTAATTCTATGGGGTAACGCAAGAGAGTTTAAAAAAGTTTTTATTTTACAAAAAAGATGCATTAGAGCAATCTGCCATGCACATCCCTTAGAGTCATGTAAGCTTCTATTCATTAAACCTAAAATCTTATCGTTGCCAAGTCTCTACATATTTGAAATGGCATGTTTTGCTCACAGTCAACCAAATATTTTCAAAAAAAACAAGGATGCATACAAATTTTACACAAAATATCCAGATAAAATTGTAACCCCACTATGCAGGACCGAATTTTGCAATAGAAGTTGTTACAGAATGTTATTAAAAATATACAATAAGGGCCCACTGTCAATTAAAACGTTGCCATTGACACTATTTAAGTCCACACTACAAAGATGGCTCTTGAAGGAATGTTTCTATAATGTAGGTGAATACCTTAATCTTAAAATTATTGATATCTAAGGAATGACATATTAATATAATGTAAATAGACTTCAAATGACATATTTTAGATTTAGTTAAAAAAAAATTTGCGTACCTGGACAGGTGAAATGCGCTGAGCATTTTTACATTTTTACTTTTATCACCATATATTGTACCACATTTCAAGCAAATAAACATAATTTTATTTCATTTCTAAATTGCAATTTCAGTCTTCATCACAATCTTCTATGTTTTCATTGCCGAACGAAAGAACATATTTGTAATATTCGCCGTTCTTATCGGCAAGGTGGATGGCCAAGCGGTTCATCTTCAGACTTTCAAGTGGTTGATCGTGGTTCGATCCCCAGTGCGGACGAATTACCTTTTGTATATTGTTTAAAAGGTTTTATTTATTGAGCCAAAGTTTTATTTTATTTATTTAATGTAGTTACTGCAAACAGTATTGCGATCACCTTTTGTAATTAATTTTCTAACACGTGTACGGTGTTTCACGCGTATTTTTAGGGTTACCTTAAAAAGGAAAAAATATACAATTACATAACACAAACAATCTCATTACAGTGTTACCGCGCTGCGCAGCGAGCGAGATCCTCTGGACCAAGAAAGCCCCAGAGCCATAGTTTAATCAAAATTAGAGCAGTCGTCAAAACCTCGGTCCCTCAAACGACGACTCCCAATGTCCTTGTCCTTGTCATTACTTAAATATTACACGTGAACTATAGAGAAATGAATAGTCTAAATAGAGGGGGCACAATTTCTTACGATAACAGTATATACTTGGCTAACTTGGCTAACTAATAGATCAACCGATTGGATGTGATTTTTTTCGCAAATTCTATCTCCACTTTTTAGGTCAACCGTACGTTCGGAAAAATATTAACACACGGACATTGAAAATGAAAAATCATATTTTCATTGGATAACTGAACTTCATGTCGATCATGGATGCAACATTAGTGTAAATTCTGAATAAAGTAAGCTATTAAGTTTTGTACTGTTTAGGTTACTGATTAATTCATTATGTTCTGTAGTAAATTAAGTTATGTAGTCAAGACGGTTTCATAATTGAAAACAAATGTTTAATTGTTAAATTATATATTTTTTTCTGTGGAGAAATGTGTAGTGTATTTCGGAACATACCCAGTAGACCAGTCTCTAAACGATCGCCATCTTGTTTTATTGATACGCTTCATCTTTTTTGCATTATTTAGAAATAATAGGGATCACAATTCGGTCTGAATATTTCTTGCTGATGACAAAGGATAACTAATACATAACTCATTACTATTTTCCAGAAGAAGGAATGCCGACATATTCACCTTATATGATTCTGTGTCATACTTGCCACATTATCAAGGTCTCAATCTGTTTTCGCATTACTGACATCAAACACCCATTAGGGTGTTAATTTACCTTTTATTTAAGGTGTTTCCGCCACAGTCTTCAATGCACTTTAAGCGATGGACTTTCGCACTGTCATGCAAAATTAAGTTATGAATTGTTGGCGCTACGTAAATCCAGCTTTTGGTCAGCAAATAAATATTCTGTTATAAATAAATACTGGTCTTTTTTATTTTATTTTTATTGGGAAAAACAAACAATTGTACAATAGTTAGTACTAGATTATCGAAGTAGCATTAAGTAAAATTAGGTAATTGTACAACCAGCACCGTTTTCCACAGATAAATCACACAGAATTAAACAATTAAGATACTGTTTTCACAAAAACAAATAAATGTAACTAGGTATAGGTACTATAAACTATAAACATTATCATAACTAGTAGTAAAAATAATATGGAATGTATAATGTTATTATAGTCTACGTAGGTACATCCAAGTATATAAGCTGGACCACTTAACTATCTTTATTATAAATTTTATTCAATATTGCCATTTTGTATCTACCAGGAGACAAAGAAAATATATCTACACCTAAGAAGAATTCGTTGTAAGAGTGTAGTAGTCTGTACAATGGGGCTCTCTTGCCTGCATTTGTTCTGCATAGTTTGGTCACAAACAATCGATGAGGATATGTATCTCTGATGCGCTGAGAAGCGCTTGGTATTCTATAGCATATATTGTTGGTGATATAAGAACAATCAAATTTATTTTGTGTTATATTGTATAGAAGCATAGAGTCCAAAAACAGTAGACGATCTTTCAAAGAAAGTAAAGAGTACTTGGTAAGCGAGTTGTGATAAGAAATTCTAGAATGAAGACATCTATAATTTACAGAACGAATGAACTTACGCTGCACCGATTCAATACATTCACTATACTTATCATAATAGGGGTTCCAGATGGGCGTAGCATATTCTAATTGACACCTAATTAAGGATTTAAATATACTTAGGTATGAGGCTGAGCGTTTAAAGTTATTGCATGTGCGCATTACAAAACCATATAACTGGAAGGCTTTATTGATAATACTGTTTGTGTGTGCATCCAGATTAAGTTTAGCGTCCAAAATTATGCCGAGATCTTTTATATCTGAAACCTTATCAAGTGGAATGTTAAGTAAGCTGTAAGTATATTTTACTATATTGTTTTTTTTGTAAAGGTTATAGTTTTACATTTAGGTATGCTTAGCTGCAATCTGTTTTCAGTACAATAAGTAGACAAACGGTCAAGATCTTGTTGAATCAATAGTGCGTCCTGTTCTGTATAAACCGTTCGGTACATTTTGAGGTCGTCAGCGTATAAAAGATAGTTGCAGTGTTTAAAACATTTGTGTATATCATTTATAAACAAAATGAAGAGAAGTGGGCCCAAAATGGACCCCTGGGGCACTCCAGATGAGACGGTGATAGCGGAGGAAGACGTGAACCCATTTATAACTACTTTTTGTGTTCTATTGGTGACATAAGAATGGAACCAGCGCAGTAAATTGCCTCGTATGCCGTTATAGGCAATCTTGCGCATAAGCAAAACATGATCCACCTTGTCAAAAGCCTTGCGGAAGTCTGTATACACTGCGTCTACTTGAACTCGGTTATCCATACTTTCAAACAAAAAGTTAGTATATACAATAAGATTGCTTATAGTTGACCTGTTTTTAACAAAGCCATGTTGCTCAGGTATGATGACAGGATGCAAAGTTGGATAAACAGCGTCATGGACAAGCCTTTCGAGTACCTTTGACAAAGTGGACAATAATGAAATAGGACGGTAGCTTTCTACATTGTGTTTGCTGCCATTTTTATAAATGGGTACTACGTTAGCTGTTTTCCAAATTTGAGGTAGGATCCCTTCGTGAATACATCTATTGTATATGATAGTCAACGGATAAGCGATGTCATCAGCAGTATGTTTAAGGAAGAATGGTGGAATACCGTCAGGGCCAGAGGACTTGGTCACGTCAAGGGATTTAAGAGCTTTAATAATTTTGTCTTCGGAAAAGGTTAAGTCGGAAATAATATCGTTACTTGAATTTTCAAGCGGAAAGGTCATGTCACTGTTATGTCTGACTGTGTTACTCGTTTCGTATACGGAACAAAAATATTGTAAAAACAAATCACATACCTCCTCAGAGTTATGGGTGCTTTTGTCTAGAAAAGTTACGGTGTTAGAGATACCACATTTACCTTTGCGACTTTTTATATAAGAACAAAAAAGTCTAATATCATTTTGCAGTCCATCTTCTATATAATTTATGTATCTATCAAAACAAGTCTTACTGTTTTTTTTAAAACGGCTACGATACCGAGAAAACGTTTCGTAGTCTGACGGATTATTATAAGTTTTCCACTTTATCTACGCCTTGTTTTTATTTTTAAACAGATGTATAAGTGGACGGGTAAACCAAATGGGGAATTCGACCGATTTGACCGGCCGGCAAGGTACACGCTCTTATATTATTTTGTATAAATGTTCATTCTGCGACCTGCGAAACGGTGGTCCGACGACATAAAGATCACGGCCGGCCTATCCTGGACGAGAATGGCCGCGGACCGCACAAGATGGAGGACAACAGGGGAGGCATATGTCCAACGGTGGACGGTGAAATGCTGAAGAAGAAGAAGAAGATAAATGTTAATAAAAAATGTTTACGGCTGTATCTATAGGTGAGTCACTTAAAACTTTGCGCCAATTAATGGACCCTAGGTCATTATTGATTGTCGCAAAATTCGCTTCGACAAACCTATATCGGGGGGCTGTGTGACTTGCCATAGGCTTACCGCACAAGTTGATTAGGACAAGCAAGTGGAGGGGCGGGTGCTGCGCGTCAGGCGGCACGAGCGCGCTGAGCGGGGGCTCACAGGATTGAATTTGGCAGTTACTGCAGAATAGGTCTAGTGTACGTTCATTGATGTTTTTTAAATAATGGTGCTGCAAGATATTCGTGAATGATACAAAATTCAACCAGAGTCTGTCTATGAGTCCACTGTTTTTTGTCAAAAAAGGTTTCACTGAATGCAATCCATCCAGTTCCCAGTTGATCGTGGGCAAGTTAAAATCTCCTACAATATAAAATAGATCTTCGTCAGATGACATAAGAGTGTACTGCAAATGTTCAAATAATATGTTATAAGTGTCATAGTCTTGTTTAGGCGGAATGTAAGTTGCACAGAGAACATGATGTTTGTTCTGTTTATTGGAGGGAAGTTTAATGGTAACATAGTCGATGTTAGGGGACAGAGGGGCAGCCATTGCGGGCGGCGGCATCAGCGGACAGCGGGTAACCTGTAGGCCGCGCTTGACCGCCACCAGTACCCCGCCACCGTCCTTGTTACCTGTAGCTACGCAGTCCCTGTCACACCGGAACACCATGTACCTACTGTCAATAAATAAATTATCCGTTATGGTAGGTATTAACCATGTCTCCGTCAAGACAATTATATCGTAACATTCAGACAAAATATTCATGTACAGTGTGTTCAATTTGGTTCTGAGACCTTGACAGTTTTGATAATAAATAGAAATTGTTTCATCCATTGAAAATCGCCCTAACGTAAACAAGTGATTCCTGAGTAAGATAACAAATTAGCTTCAAGAGTTGTTTATAATTATTCAGCATAGTAATGCAGACCGATTCTTGCAGATTTGGTAGTTGGTCAGAGTAAGCACAAGCAGACATAAAAAATAATAATTTATATTTGATATTTTGATGAGATTTGATAATTTTAAGCCACTTAGGTAATTGTGCTTTGTAAAAACAGGCACACATTATAATAATTATTTTATATTTTTTAGTTTTATCGAAATTAGGCGATTGTACAGAGCAAGCAGAGGCACACTTCTTGTTTGTTATTTTATATTTGATAGTTTTCAGCCAGTTAGGTGATTGTATAGTGTAAAAATAGGCACACATTATAATAATTATTTTATATTTTTTAGTTTTATTGAAATAAGGCAATTGCACACAATACGCAGAGGCACACTTCTTAGTTATTATTTTGTATTTGATAGTTTTTTGGAGATTACTTATTAGGGCAATGTAAGCACCGGCACACATTATAATAATTGTTTTATAGTTGATAGCCATATTAACATTATGTGGCTGATCGGAGAAAACAAAGGCACATATTACAATAGTTAAGTGAATTAGGTAGATATTTTTTGACCAGTGTATAGGACATGTATAGAACCGGTACAGCAGTTTTGAGTTGAGCATACATATTATATATAGATAGACGAAAAGGCACAAATGATTAAATGATACGGGTTTTGAGTTTATTGAGGTCCTCCTCACATCGAACAGCGAGTGCTGGGGTGGTGTCGGCCGCACGCACGAGCACGGTTCCGTGCTTGACCCACACGTACCGGTATCCATTGGTCCTTGCAGTTTCTCGCGTTTTTCGAAAAATTGTTTTATTTTTCAGAGTCAAGTGCTCGTTGACATACACTTTTTGCTGCGAACCTGGTATGTTTAGACACTCAGATGTGAGTTTTCCCTTGGCTTTACGAGCGGCAGTAACAAAGTTGTCAATCAGCTCCCGGGAGGCCAGTTTGACGATAACATTCTTTGGCTGCGTACTATTTGGGTTCGCTTGTGGGACTCTATTTGTCATAGTTTAACCAGTATTTATAATATTGTAAGTGACTCGAAGTCTCAAAAAACCGGTCAAGTGCGAATCTAAATCGCGCACGAAGGGTTCCGTACCACCGTTCAATGGAAGCGATGGTGTGGAGTGAATAGTTTGGATTTAACACAGCAAAATATTGTTTACAAAGTTATTGGTGCGGTTACTTTCATACTCCATGTAAGTAACCAGGTGCATCCATAAGTTTGTATGTGGTATTGAAAGAATTGTTGTATGGGAGCCTCCTTAAATATTTCTTTTATCCTGTTTTTTAGTATTTGCTGTTATAGCGGCAACATAAATACATAATCTGTGAAAATTTCAACTCTCTAGCTAGCTAGGTTCTTGAGATACAGCCTGGTGACAGACGGACGGACGGACGGACGGACGGGCAGCGGAGTCTTAGTAATAGGGTCCCGTTTGGAACCCTTCGGGTACGTAACCCTAAAAAAGGCAGCATATAAAACTTTATTTAAGTTACTTGACTTGCTTCGCTCACCCGCTTCACAGCCTTCACTTATCCCGACCCACCACTTCACCCAGAAGCAATATTACCACATTAATTTTCATACTTATTTATATCAAATTACCTTCACATGTCCCTGAAAAAAAAGGATCTACGAGAGAAAAAAGAAAAATGGACGGAGAGACAGACGGTCACCGAAGTGATCCTAAAATATATATTTTTTTCGTTTTGTGATGCAGACTCCTAAAATTGCTAAAACTGCTGATGAAAAGCACGTCCCTTGTACAAGGAATCCAATTAATTTAACGGCCAAAACTGGCATCACAAAGAGAGGTTGAGACAAAATTTATAGGAAATTTTCTCTTCTTGCCTTTGCCACTTTTATCATAACAATTATACTTTTCCTATCGTAACTATAAAAATGGACGGAGAGACAGACGGTCACTGAAGTGATCCTAATCCTGATGTGGATCCCTAAAATTGCTAAAACTGCCGCTAGAAGCACGTCCCTTGTATAGGGAACCCCATTCATTTAACGGCCAAAACGCATGTTGATATTGACCTTGTGGCGCTCGTGCGGTAAAACAATGACTTCACAAAGAGAGGTTGAGGCAAAAATTATAGGACATTTTCTCTTCTTCTTGCCTTTGCCACTTTTATCGTTATTATTATACTTTTCCTATCGTAACTATACAACTTTATTAATAAATTTGTCTGAAAAGATGAATGACTCGATATTATATAAAAAACCAATTTGTTCTTAAAGTTATTAATCAAAAACCCTGCATTTGGCAGACATAGCAGAAAAACTTTCGCAATTGGATTTTTAAGGCCCTAAGTAAATTGAACATTCGAGAATTAATGCAGTTAGTTTTATTACTAGCGTGTTCATCAAGACTGTCAGCATAGCGCAATTGTATTAAAAACCTGATTGGATTATTTTTACTCGAAAGAAAGACTCAATCACTAATTCGTTTATCAAAAACAAAGTTTTCAGTTTCGTTTCATTTAAAATGTATGGACTTGATATTTATTTAATTGAATATATATATCTCTCTTAATAATCCACAGGCTGACTGATGTCCTGTTTGAGTTCCGTACCTGAAGGACGCTAAACGGGACCCTAATTACAAAGCTTCCGCTGTCCGTCTGTGTGTCCGTCCGTCCGTCATCGTCAGCGGGCTGAATGTCATGAACCGTAATAGGCAGAGTTAAAAAAATCTCAAAATTTGTATTTCCGTTGCTGCTACATCACATTATTTATTGTAACTACACGTGATTTTAATAATTCAAGCGGTCCCGGATACAAATAATGTGTTTTAACACCCCCGGCGATATGACAAATGCTAACATGATTATCTTACATGATCTTAGATTTCGAGGCTTATCACATGGTTGTGGTGGCACGATTGGTTTAATATCGGTCTCGCAATCATTTAGTTCTGGATTCGAATCCTCGTTTAGGCTATTATTATATTTTTTTAAATATTTTTAGTGCTTAAGACTTATTGTAAGATGGTACGAAACCATTCGTGTGCATGTCTTACCCGCACTTTACCGATGTTTTTAGCATTGGATTTCCAAATTATCTATTTTTTATTTGATTGATTTGATTTAGATTTTCTATCCCTATGTCTGCCTGCGCCAGTGCCTGTGCCTGCGACTGCATCTGCATCTCCGTCTGCGGTATTAAAGAAAACAAGCAATTATAGACTTTGACTTTCGCCCCGGGTCGTTATAAATGTGCTGGTTTCTTTATAATTACCCGCTGGTTAATATAACATTTTCAATTATCATATTTCTTACTGTATTTCATGAAAAAAAAACAACAATACTCGTAGTCTCCGTCCACCGGTGGGTCGCGTATTTCCTTATCCGTAATGAATCCGTTAAAAATAGCCATTTACAGGATTGCGAAAACGTCAAGAACACTTTTTGCAAAAACTAATAAAAAAGAAGATATTTTTTTATCATTACATTAGTTAGCATAGTTATCATGGCATTAGTTAGCTGAACATAGCGTCATAACAGAATAGGTTTTAGTAAAAAAATATCAGTTTTAACCTCTTGAATACCACCGGCGATAACGCCACTTTTTCGTCACAAGTTTTAAATTTTATTACCATGGCATAAGGTTCAAAATCGCGACCCAACCCGACTACCCTCGGTTTTTGAGAGGTTAAAACTGTTGAAAAAAAAACACTTTGTATTCATCCTGAAATCTCAGCAGTTTGACAGAGAAATGAAACCAAGTTCGTTCCAAAAAATATTATAATGAAAAAGATAGTCAGTACTTCCCAGCTCCTAAAGTGGTGTTCAGTATGTTCGCTGAATTATTGTGTGGACTTTTTTGACGACGACGATCTGTTGTAAAAGAAAATATTATGTTATTAGAACACTTTGAGTATATCATCAATCATCCGTATATTTATCCGCATATAGACCGCGTCCGTATATTTTTCATTCATGATAGTGTTTACTGGAAAAATAAATGTATCGATATTTATACTTTTGCTCGTTGAACATGTAGGTTGGTCAATTTCAAACGGAATCGCAAGAGCCGAGCAGAATAATTTTGCCGGTCTCGAGCAGTTTATTTCAGTGATTATTTGACTGCCAAACCCTCTTTTTTCAACAGCACAAATATGTTTGCAATATCGCCCACCACTGCTATATAGACAGGTGCAAGTTGCAACTTATGTGCCAAAAAAGTATGTTTTTAAACTGTCTTCATTTGTTAAGCTGAAAGAGGTCCCATTTACTTGAGCAATATCTGGAACATCAATCGTCTTCTCGTAGAATTTCTGATACGCCAGAGTCATTGTTCGTGTTGGCAAAGTAGCTCAGTATTTTTTTGTTGTTATTTTAAAAAAATATTGACAAAGAAATCTACTAGACCGCAATTATAAAAGGCTTTGCATCTTTGCCAGACCAAATCTTTGAATATACGTGTCGACAATTCGCACAAATTGTTTGTGTGGTGGCCTAGATGAATTCTTTCTATATGCCAATAACCTTCTTGGCGACGCTGCCACAATTTGTCAAAATAGTTCGTAGCCTACATATTCGTTGCAAAAACCTCATCAGCCAGCAAAGTTTCCATGTTTTTTCCGATTTTTCCATATTTTTAGCAAACAATATTTTTCGAAACAAGTTCATTACATGAGTTCTATCTTCTTTATTTACTTCTGTATCTTTTTGCCAAAGCCAACGCAATATCGCCTGCGTGATATGGAACTAACAAAGTAATAGGTTTGTATTGGGAATAACGGTTCCGCATTCCGTTTAGAAGTGCTATCGGATTGAAAATCAAATCAGTATCTTTTTCCAAGACTTCTTCAACTGCTTTGAAGACTGACAAGTAGTTATTTTCAGTCTGGCTTTCGTGCAAAGCAACAGCAACTGGCACAGCAGCTACTTTTGTTGCAGTAAAAATAAACGTAACGCAACTATTTGTTTGGTAACATGAATCGCTTGAATTGATGAATACTATTTCTTCTGCTAATCCAGAATAAAAAACTCTTTTCGTCAACGGCGTGACTATTACAAAAAGATGAGGATTTTCTTGAACTTAAATTTGGTCTTGAGTTGCCTGCTGTTCAAAATTTCAAAGGATCTTACGTCTCTGTTTCCATAAGTCTAAGTTCTCCTTTTTTCATAGACGTAAATCACTTGTCTGTCTGTCGGAATTTCCTGAGCGTTGCCGAAATGATAGTATACGTTATCACCATGTATGCCTAATACATTAAGTTCATGGTACAATTTTGCTGAAGATGGCGACATACCCGACGCAAAGTATGTAATTAACAAAGCTTTTGTTTCGGCACAGCAATGCAATAATGCAAGCGCTTGAGCTACAAATACTCGATGCGAATAATCGAAAATGATGTTGATGCGCACATTAAGCCCACTTTGTGACAAACTGCATTTCTTTAACGTATGTAATTTTCAAAAATGACGATCAAATTGTTTTTATGGTCGCAACGTGCACCTGTAGTCAAAGTCTTTTTCATTATCCAATTTGTCGCAGTAGCTGAAGAAAACTTGTCAACAAAGTTAAGACACTTCTCATTGTAGTTCTCGCTTAACTTAACTTGCAACGAATACTAGCTGTGTATTTTTCCGCCATATCTTCATGGAACGTCACAAGTGTGTTTTCATTTAAAATATCAGTCAAGATCCTTTCAAAAGCCTGCTTCACCATTTCCAAGAATAATTTCACCAGTGCTTTATTAGAGGTCGTGGAAAAACTCGCCGATAATACAATATGTTTGATGTAAGCAAAACTTGAGATGCCAACTTTGCATGCAAAGGTTTAGGTACTTAGAAAGAAATAAGAATGTAAGTTATTTCATGTCAATGCAATATACATATAGTTATAGTTTGAAAGAGATTGAGCAGGTCCAGACTATATGAATTTTATGAGCAAAAATCCTATGATCACAGTCCTGAGTTTAACGTCTTTGTAAAAAAATGTTTAAAAAATTCAGGAAAGACTACCACAAAGCCAAGTGCCTACATCTTAACAATAAAATCAAAGCTTCTGGTAACAAAATTAAAATTACATGGAAAATTATTAAAAAGAGACAGATAAGGTTAGGTCTAGTGAATCTAGTTTTAATTTAAAAGTTAACGACAAATTACTCTCATCAAATGGGGACGTTGCTAACGCATTTGAAAAGTTTTTCAGTACCATAACCATAAAAACAACAGAAGCAAATTCCAAATTCCAAATGTCTTACTGTAGATATTTACATATACTTAGCAATCGTCATTTTTTGCCACTTCTCTACATTGGACCAGAGAGAGTGGGAGAAGAAGGGCGTAGAAACTCCCACAGATTGATTTTTAGATCTCTTTTTAAAAATTGCTTATGCTTAACTAATACAAAATATAATATTTAGTCATTATCATAATTAATAAACAGGAATAAATAATTACAAAATTATTAAAACTTATTTTGAATTGAGACGATTTCCTAAAGCCCTAAAACCATCTATTATAAAACCTCTACATAAAAAAGGTGACAGGACTGACGTAAATAACTATCGCCCCATTGCCCTAATTAGTATTTTTTCAAAAAATTTTGAAAAAGCCTTGCAAAATAGAATAAATAAGTTTCTGGAAAAACATATCATAATAAAAATCGAGCAAAACGGCTTCCAAAAAAATAAATCGACGAGTCTGGCAGATTTTCAATTAACAACAGAAATTATAGAGTATGTAGACAAGGGGAAACCTGTAGCTTTTATATTTTTTGATATGACTAAGGCATTCGACTATGTTCCACATACGTTGTTGTTAGATAAATGTGAAAGATTCGGTATCAGAGGCCCAGCATGGGAATGGCTAAGCAGCTATCTTTCCGCCCGCAAACAAATGGTGGAAATATGTTCACTCTCACATGACAATGAATAAGAAATACATAGATCTCCCTCTGAGATAAATAACTATGGAGTTCCTCAAGGCAGTGTCCTATCACCATTACTTTTCATAATATATATAAATGACCTCCCAGAGATTACTAAAAATAAATGTGTATTATTCTCTGACGATATGTCAATGACAATTAAATACATCGACGACAACAGGTTTGAATCAGATGTCAATATTGGCATAAAAGAGGTCTCAGAATGGTTGGAAGCAAATAATCTACTGGTGAATGAGAATAAAACAAAATATATTCAATTTAGAAATAATAAAGGAATTTAAAAAATATCGATGTCAAATGCAATAATATTCCAATTAAACCAACATCATCCACTACTTTCCTAGGTATCGTCGTAGATAAGCACTGTTCATGGCTACCACATATTGAAAAAGTGTGCAACAAACTGAAAAAATATGTATACGCTCTACACAGGCAACAAAGAACCTCTGACGTGCATTCGGCCTTGATGGAATACCACGGTTATGTGGCCTCTGTATTAAGCAAATAATACGGCCTATTCTATGGGGTAATGCAAAAGAGTTTAAAAAAGTTTTTATTTTACAAAAAAGATGCATTAGAGCAATCTGCCATGCACATCCCTTAGAGTCATGTAAGCTTCTATTCATTAAACTTAAAATCTTATCGTTGCCAAGTCTCTACATATTTGAAATGGTTTTGCTCACAGTCAACCAAATATTTTCAAAAAAAACAAGGATGCATACAAATTTTACACAAAATATCCAGATAAAATTGTAACCCCACTATGCAGGACCGAATTTTGCAATAGAAGTTGTTACAGAATGTTATTAAAAATATACAATAAGGGCCCACTGTCAATTAAAACGTTGTCATTGACACTATTTAAGTCCACACTACAAAGATGGCTCTTGAAGGAATGTTTCTATAATGTAGGTGAATACCTTAATCTTAAAATTATTGATATCTAAGGAATGACATATTAATATAATGTAAATAGACTTCAAATGACATATTTTAGATTTTTGTTAAAAAAAAATTTGCATACCTGGACAGGTGAAATGTGCTGAGCATTTTTACATTTTTACTTTTATCACCATATATTATACCACATTTCAAGCAAATAAACATAATTTTATTTCATTTCTAAATTGCAATTTCAGTCTTCATCACAATCTCCTATGTTTTCATTGCCGAACGAAAGAACATATTTGTAATATTCGCCGTTCTTATCGGCAAGGTGGATGGCCAAGCGGTTCATCTTCAGTCTTTCAAGCGGTTGATCGTGGATCGATCCCCAGTGCGGACGAATTACCTTTTGTATATTGTTTAAAAGGTTTTATTTATTGAGCCAAAGTTTTATTTTATTTATTTAATGTAGTTACTGCAAACAGTATTGCGATCACCTTTTGTAATTAATTTTCTAACACGTGTACGGTGTTTCACGCGTATTTTTAGGGTTACCTTAAAAAGGAAAAAATATACAATTACATAACGCAAACAATCTCATTACAGTGTTACCGCGCTGCACAGCGAGCGAGATCCTCTGGACCAAGAAAGCCCCAGAGCCATAGTTTAATCAAAATTAGAGCAGTAGTCAAAACCTCGGTCCCTCAAACGACGACTCCCAATGTCCTTGTCCTTGTCATTACTTAAATATTACACGTGAACTATAGAGAAATGAATAGTCTAAATAGAGGGGGCACAATTTCTTACGATAACAATATATACTTGGCTAACTTGGCTAACTAATAGATCAACCGATTGGATGTGATTTTTTTCGCAAATTCTATCTCCACTTTTTAGGTCAACCGTACGTTCGGAAAAATATTAACACACGGACATTGAAAATGAAAAATCATATTTTCATTGGATAACTGAACTTCATGTCGATCATGGATGCAACATTAGTGTAAATTCTGAATAAAGTAAGCTATTAAGTTTTGTACTGTTTAGGTTACTGATTAATTCATTATGTTCTGTAGTAAATTAAGTTATGTAGTCAAGACGGTTTCATAATTGAAAACAAATGTTTAATTGTTAAATTATATATTTTTTTCTGTGGAGAAATGTGTAGTGTATTTCGGAACATACCCAGTAGACCAGTCTCTAAACGATCGCCATCTTGTTTATTGATACGCTTCATCTTTTTTGCATTATTTAGAAATAATAGGGATCACAATTCGGTCTGAATATTTCTTGCTGATGACAAAGGATAACTAATACATAACTCATTACTATTTTCCAGAAGAAGGAATGCCGACATATTCACCTTATATGATTCTGTGTCATACTTGCCACATTATCAAGGTCTCAATCTGTTTTCGCATTACTGACATCAAACACCCATTAGGGTGTTAATTTACCTTTTATTTAAGGTGTTTCCGCCACAGTCTTCAATGCACTTTAAGCGATGGACTTTCGCACTGTCATGCAAAATTAAGTTATGAATTGTTGGCGCTACGTAAATCCAGCTTTTGGTCAGCAAATAAATATTCTGTTATAAATAAATACTGGTCTTTTTTATTTTATTTTTTTTTATTTTATTTTTATTGGGAAAAACAAACAATTGTACAATAGTTAGTACTAGATTATCGAAGTAGCATTAAGTAAAATTAGGTAATTGTACAACCAGCACCGTTTTCCACAGATAAATCACACAGAATTAAACAATTAAGATACTGTTTTCACAAAAACAAATAAATGTAACTAGGTATAGGTACTATAAACTATAAACATTATCATAACTAGTAGTAAAAATAATATGGAATGTATAATGTTATTATAGTCTACGTAGGTACATCCAAGTATATAAGCTGGACCACTTAACTATCTTTATTATAAATTTTATTCAATATTGCCATTTTGTATCTACCAGGAGACAAAGAAAATATATCTACACCTAAGAAGAATTCGTTGTAAGAGTGTAGTAGTCTGTACAATGGGGCTCTCTTGCCTGCATTTGTTCTGCATAGTTTGGTCACAAACAATCGATGAGGATATGTATCTCTGATGCGCTGAGAAGCGCTTGGTATTCTATAGCATATATTGTTGGTGATATAAGAACAATCAAATTTATTTTGTGTTATATTGTATAGAAGCATAGAGTCCAAAAACAGTCGACGATCTTTCAAAGAAAGTAAAGAGTACTTGGTAAGCGAGTTGTGATAAGAAATTCTAGAATGAAGACATCTATAATTTACAGAACGAATGAACTTACGCTGCACCGATTCAATACATTCACTATACTTATCATAATAGGGGTTCCAGATGGGCGTAGCATATTCTAATTGACACCTAATTAAGGATTTAAATATACTTAGGTATGAGGCTGAGCGTTTAAAGTTATTGCATGTGCGCATTACAAAACCATATAACTGGAAGGCTTTATTGATAATACTGTTTGTGTGTGCATCCAGATTAAGTTTAGCGTCCAAAATTATGCCGAGATCTTTTATATCTGAAACCTTATCAAGTGGAATGTTAAGTAAGCTGTAAGTATATTTTACTATATTGTTTTTTTTTGTAAAGGTTATAGTTTTACATTTAGGTATGCTTAGCTGCAATCTGTTTTCAGTACAATAAGTAGACAAACGGTCAAGATCTTGTTGAATCAATAGTGCGTCCTGTTCTGTATAAACCGTTCGGTACATTTTGAGGTCGTCAGCGTATAAAAGATAGTTGCAGTGTTTAAAACATTTGTGTATATCATTTATAAACAAAATGAAGAGAAGTGGGCCCAAAATGGACCCCTGGGGCACTCCAGATGAGACGGTGATAGCGGAGGAAGACGTGAACCCATTTATAACTACTTTTTGTGTTCTATTGGTGACATAAGAATGGAACCAGCGCAGTAAATTGCCTCGTATGCCGTTATAGGCAATCTTGCGCATAAGCAAAACATGATCCACCTTGTCAAAAGCCTTGCGGAAGTCTGTATACACTGCGTCTACTTGAACTCGGTTATCCATACTTTCAAACAAAAAGTTAGTATATACAATAAGATTGCTTATAGTTGACCTGTTTTTAACAAAGCCATGTTGCTCAGGTATGATGACAGGATGCAAAGTTGGATAAACAGCGTCATGGACAAGCCTTTCGAGTACCTTTGACAAAGTGGACAATAATGAAATAGGACGGTAGTTTTCTACATTGTGTTTGCTGCCATTTTTATAAATGGGTACTACGTTAGCTGTTTTCCAAATTTGAGGTAGGATCCCTTCGTGAATACATCTATTGTATATGATAGTCAACGGATAAGCGATGTCATCAGCAGTATGTTTAAGGAAGAATGGTGGAATACCGTCAGGGCCAGAGGACTTGGTCACGTCAAGGGATTTAAGAGCTTTAATAATTTTGTCTTCGGAAAAGGTTAAGTCGGAAATAATATCGTTACTTGAATTTTCAAGCGGAAAGGTCATGTCACTGTTATGTCTGACTGTGTTACTCGTTTCGTATACGGAACAAAAATATTGTAAAAACAAATCACATACCTCCTCAGAGTTATGGGTGCTTTTGTCTAGAAAAGTTACGGTGTTAGAGATACCACATTTACCTTTGCGACTTTTTATATAAGACCAAAAAAGTCTAATATCATTTTGCAGTCCATCTTCCATAGAATTTATGTATCTATCAAAACAAGTCTTACTGTTTTTTTTAAAACGGCTACGATACCGAGAAAACGTTTCGTAGTCTGACGGATTATTATAAGTTTTCCACTTTATCTACGCCTTGTTTTTATTTTTAAACAGATGTATAAGTGGACGGGTAAACCAAATGGGGAATTCGACCGATTTGACCGGCCGGCAAGGTACACGCTCTTATATTATTTTGTATAAATGTTCATTCTGCGACCTGCGAAACGGTGGTCCGACGACATAAAGATCACGGCCGGCCTATCCTGGACGAGAATGGCCGCGGACCGCACAAGATGGAGGACAACTGGGGAGGCATATGTCCAACGGTGGACGGTGAAATGCTGAAGAAGAAGAAGAAGATAAATGTCAATAAAAAATGTTTACGGCTGTATCTATAGGTGAGTCACTTAAAACTTTGCGCCAATTAATGGACCCTAGGTCATTATTGATTGTCGCAAAATTCGCTTCGACAAACCTATATCGGGGGGCTGTGTGACTTGCCATAGGCTTACCGCACAAGTTGATTAGGACAAGCAAGTGGAGGGGCGGGTGCTGCGCGTCAGGCGGCACGAGCGCGCTGAGCGGGGGCTCACAGGATTGAATTTGGCAGTTACTGCAGAATAAGTCTAGTGTACGTTCATTGATGTTTTTTAAATAATTGTGCTGCAAGATATTCGTGAATGATACAAAATTCAACCAGAGTCTGTCTATGAGTCCACTGTCTTTTGTCAAAAAAGGTTTCACTGAATGCAATCCATCCAGTTCCCAGTTGATCGTGGGCAAGTTAAAATCTCCTACAATATAAAATAGATCTACGTCAGATGACATAAGAGTGTACTGCAAATGTTCAAATAATATGTTATAAGTGTCATAGTCTTGTTTAGGCGGAATGTAAGTTGCACAGAGAACATGATGTTTGTTCTGTTTATTGGAGGGAAGTTTAATGGTAACATAGTCGATGTTAGGGGACAGAGGGGCAGCCATTGCGGGCGGCGGCATCAGCGGACAGCGGGTAACCTTTAGGCCGCGCTTGACCGCCACCAGTACTCCGCCACCGTCCTTCTTACCTGTAGCTACGCGGTCCCTGTCACACCGGAACACCATGTACCTACTGTCAATAAATAAATTATCCGTTATGGTAGGTATTAACCATGTCTCCGTCAAGACAATTATATCGTAACATTCAGACAAAATATTCATGTACAGTGTGTTCAATTTGGTTCTGAGACCTTGACAGTTTTGATAATAAATAGAAATTGTTTCATCCATTGAAAATCGCCCTAACGTAAACAAGTGATTCCTGAGTAAGATAACAAATTAGCTTCAAGAGTTGTTTATAATTATTCAGCATAGTAATGCAGACCGATTCTTGCAGATTTGGTAGTTGGTCAGAGTAAGCACAAGCAGACATAAAAAATAATAATTTATATTTGATATTTTGATGAGATTTGATAATTTTAAGCCACTTAGGTAATTGTACTTTGTAAAAACAGGCACACATTATAATAATTATTTTATATTTTTTAGTTTTATCGAAATAAGGCGATTGTACAGAGCAAGCAGAGGCACACTTCTTGTTTGTTATTTTATATTTGATAGTTTTCAGCCAGTTAGGTGATTGTATAGTGTAAAAATAGGCACACATTATAATAATTATTTTATATTTTTTAGTTTTATTGAAATAAGGCAATTGCACACAATACGCAGAGGCACACTTCTTAGTTATTATTTTGTATTTGATTGTTTTTTGGAGATTACTTATTAGGGCAATGTAAGCACCGGCACACATTATAATAATTGTTTTATAGTTGATAGCCATATTAACATTATGTGGCTGATCGGAGAAAACAAAGACACATATTACAATAGTTAAGTGAATTAGGTAGATATTTTTTGACCAGTGTATAGGACATGTATAGAACCGGTACAGCAGTTTTGAGTTGAGCATACATATTATATATAGATAGACGAAAAGGCACAAATGATTAAATGATACGGGGTTTGAGTTTATTGAGGTCCTCCTCACATCGAACAGCGAGTGCTGGGGTGGTGTCGGCCGCACGCACGAGCACGGTTCCGTGCTTGACCCACACGTACCGGTATCCATTGGTCCTTGCAGTTTCTCGCGTTTTTCGAAAAATTGTTTTATTTTTCAGAGTCAAGTGCTCGTTGACATACACTTTTTGCTGCGAACCTGGTATGTTTAGACACTCAGATGTGAGTTTTCCCTTGGCTTTACGAGCGGCAGTAACAAAGTTGTCAATCAGCTCCCGGGAGGCCAGTTTGACGATAACATTCTTTGGCTGCGTACTATTTGGGTTCGCTTGTGGGACTCTATTTGTCATAGTTTAACCAGTATTTATAATATTCTAAGTGACTCGAAGTCTCAAAAAACCGGTCAAGTGCGAATCTAAATCGCGCACGAAGGGTTCCGTACCACCGTTCAATGGAAGCGATGGTGTGGAGTGAATAGTTTGGATTTAACACAGCAAAATATTGTTTACAAAGTTATTGGTGCGGTTACTTTCATACTCCATGTAAGTAACCAGGTGCATCCATAAGTTTGTATGTGGTATTGAAAGAATTGTTGTATGGGAGCCTCCTTAAATATTTCTTTTATCCTGTTTTTTAGTATTTGCTGTTATAGCGGCAACATTTTTTTTATTACTCATAATACGTAAGTTTATTGTTAGTTATTCCAATGATTACCAAACAGGCAGTTTAGATGTTAAGTTTGTTTAAAACCTTGCCCGACAAAGGATAATGGGGTGTTATAAGTATTGATCGGAAATTCCGATGCTTTCAGTCAGGTCCGAAGAGATCACAGTTATTCTACCTTCAGAAACCTCTTTGCCTCTCTTTCTAGCTGTAAGGATTCTGTTGAAAAAAAGAAGATAGGCAAAGGGGTCTCGTATGTCGTATGAATTTGTTGTATTTAAAAACATTTTACTATTTCATTTATAGAACCCGGCATTGTATACAACTTTCTATACTAGTGTCTATAAATTATAATCGATCGATGATACTCGCTGACTTGCATTGTCCCAACACTAGCTCGGCTAGCTAGTATACCTGCGGTAGTGTGGGTGTGTTCGGACGATAGGTTCATGCATTGCACTGACCAATAAAAGCGGAGGGATTGATGTACGAGTGGTGTAAATGTATGCGTGTTCTTATTTTTCGGCGACACTGGTTCCGATACAAGCTTAGCGCCAAGGGCCCATCTCTCGATATCTGTGATCGGCACAGATAGAAGAAAATATACGTTGCTGCGTATTCATCACAATACTACTTAGCTTATAGCAAAATAAAAGTTATGTACTGAAGTCACATTTTATAGAGTAGACCTACAAATTACAAATGTGTCACTCGCACAATCAATAGGGAAAAAAACTCCCACAATCAAAAAAACCCATGAATGAATGAAAATCATTGCTTTACTTACTAACTCTGTGTCAAAACCCGACAAGCATCATCTCATAAACCATAGTTTAAATCGGCTAATATTTAATTTCACATCAAAAATACTAATTTTCACAGCAAGTAAGGATCAGCAAAAACACTCTTTATGTTTTACGAATTTTTGTTGTTCTTACATGTTCAACCAAATACTTCACCTAAGCTACCATAGCCCTAATAATTGCTGTGAAAATCAGTATATTTGGTGTGCAAATCAGTATTTGATGTTCAGTTTAATATATCCCGTTTAAATCTGTCTTGGTTTATGCACAGCCTTCGCGTATTTGATCCTCAGTAGGATCAAACACCTCTCGCCTGAGACTGAGTATAACCCTAAAAAAGGCAGCATATAAAACTTTATTTAAGTTACTTGACTTGCTTCGCTCACCCGCTTCACAGCCTTCACTTATCCCGACCCACCACTTCACCCAGAAGCAATATTACCACATTAATTTTCATACTTATTTATATCAAATTACCTTCACATGTCCCTGAAAAAAAAGGATCTACGAGAGAAAAAAGAAAAATGGACGGAGAGACAGACGGTCACCGAAGTGATCCTAAAATATATATTTTTTTCGTTTTGTGATGCAGACTCCTAAAATTGCTAAAACTGCTGATGAAAAGCACGTCCCTTGTACAAGGAACCCAATTAATTTAACGGCCAAAACTGGCATCACAAAGAGAGGTTGAGACAAAATTTATTGGAAATTTTCTCTTCTTGCCTTTGCCACTTTTATCATAACAATTATACTTTTCCTATCGTAACTATAAAAATGGACGGAGAGACAGACGGTCACTGAAGTGATCCTAATCCTGATGCGGATCCCTAAAATTGCTAAAACTGCCGCTAGAAGCACGTCCCTTGTATAGGGAACCCCATTCATTTAACGGCCAAAACGCATGTTGATATTGACCTTGTGGCGCTCGTGCGGTAAAACAATGACTTCACAAAGAGAGGTTGAGGCAAAAATTATAGGACATTTTCTCTTCTTCTTGCCTTTGCCACTTTTATCGTTATTATTATACTTTTCCTATCGTAACTATACAACTTTATTAATAAATTTGTCTGAAAAGATGAATGACTCGATATTATATAAAAAACCAATTTGTTCTTAAAGTTATTAATCAAAAACCCTGCATTTGGCAGACATAGCAGAAAAACTTTCGCAATTGGATTTTTGAGGCCCTAAGTAAATTGAACATTCGAGAATTAATGCAGTTAGTTTTATTACTAGCGTGTTCATCAAGACTGTCAGCATAGCGCAATTGTATTAAAAACCTGATTGGATTATTTTTACTCGAAAGAAAGACTCAATCACTAATTCGTTTATCAAAAACAAAGTTTTCAGTTTCGTTTCATTTAAAATGTATGGACTTGATATTTATTTAATTGAATATATATATCTCTCTTATTAATCCACAGGCTGACTGATGTCCTGTTTGAGTTCCGTACCTGAAGGACGCTAAACGGGACCCTAATTACAAAGCTTCCGCTGTCCGTCTGTGTGTCCGTCCGTCCGTCATCGTCAGCGGGCTGAATGTCATGAACCGTAATAGGCAGAGTTAAAAAAATCTCAAAATTTGTATTTCCGTTGCTGCTACATCACATTATTTATTGTAACTACACGTGATTTTAATAATTCAAGCGGTCCCGGATACAAATAATGTGTTTTAACACCCCCGGCGATATGACAAATGCATGATTCTCTTACATGATCGTAGATTTCAAGGCTTATCACATGGTTGTGGTGGCACGATTGGTTTAATATCGGTCTCGCAATCATTTAGTTCTGGATTCGAATCCTCGTTTAGGCTATTATTATATTTTTTTAAATATTTTTAATGCTTAAGACTTATTGTAAGATGGTACGAAACCATTCGTGTGCATGTCTTACCCGCACTTTACCGATGTTTTTAGCATTGGATTTCCAAATTATCTATTTTTTATTTGATTGATTTGATTTAGATTTTCTATCCCTATGTCTGCCTGCGCCAGTGCCTGTGCCTGCGACTGCATCTGCATCTCCGTCTGCGGCATTAAAGAAAACAAGCAATTATAGACTTTGACTTTCGCCCCGGGTCGTTATAAATGTGCTGGTTTCTTTATAATTACCCGCTGGTTAATATAAAATTTTCAATTATCATATTTCTTACTGTATTTCATGAAAAAAAAACAACAATACTCGTAGTCTCCGTCCACCGGTGGGTCGCGTATTTCCTTATCCGTAATGAATCCGTTAAAAATAGCCATTAACAGGATTGCGAAAACGTCAAGAACACTTTTTGCAAAAACTAATAAAAAAGAAGATATTTTTTTATCATTACATTAGTTAGCATAGTTATCATGGCATTAGTTAGCTGAACAGCGTCATAACAGAATAGGTTTTAGTAAAAAAATATCAGTTTTAACCTCTTGAATACCACCGGCGATAACGCCACTTTTTCGTCATAAGTTTTAAATTTTATTACCATGGCATAAGGTTCAAAATTGCGACCCAACCCGACTACCCTCGGTTTTTGAGAGGTTAAAACTGTTGAAAAAAAAACACTTTGTATTCATCCTGAAATCTCAGCAGTTTGACAGAGAAATGAAACCAAGTTCGTTCCAAAAAATATTATAATGAAAAAGATAGTCAGTACTTCCCAGCTCCTAAAGTGGTGTTCAGTATGTTCGCTGAATTATTGTGTGGACTTTTTTGTCGACGACGTTCTGTTGTAAAAGAAAATATTATGTTATTAGAACACTTTGAGTATATCATCAATCATCCGTATATTTATCCGCATATAGACCGCGTCCGTATATTTTTCATTCATGATACTATTTTACTATTTATATTTATTAGTGTTTACTGGAAAAATAAATGTATCGATATTTATACTGTTGCTCGTCGAACATGTAGGTTGGTCAATTTCAAACGGAATCGCCAGAGCCGAGCAGAATAATTTTGCCGGTCTGTAGCAGTTTATTTCAGTGATGATTTGACTGCCAAACCCTCTTTTTTCAACAGCACAAATATGTTTGCAATATCGCCCACCACTGCTATATGGACAGGTGCAAGTTGCAACTTATGTGCCAAAAAAGTATGTTTTTAAACTGTCTTCATTTGTTAAGCTGAAAGAGGTCCCATTTACTTGAGCAATATCTGGAACATCAATCGTCTTCTCGTAGAATTTCTGATACGCCAGAGTCATTGTTCGTGCTCGAAAGTTGGCAAAGTAGGTCAGTATTTTTTTATTGTTATTTTAAAAAAATATTGACAAAGACTAGACCGCACTTATAAAAGGCTTTGCATCTTTGCCAGACCAAATCTTTGAATATACGTGTCGACAATTCGCACAAATTGTTTGTGTGGTGGCCTAGATGAATAATATTCAATCTATATGCCAATAACCTTCTTGGCGACGCTGCCACAATTTGTCAAAATAGTTCGTAGCCTACATATTCGTTGCAAAAACCTCATCAGCCAGCAAAGTTTTCATGTTTTTTCCGATTCTTCCATATTTTTAGCAAACAATATTTTTCGAAACAAGTTCAAGATTCAAGATTCAAGATTCAAGATTCAAGATTCGTTTATTTGCTTATGAAATTAGGTAGACATATCAGATGTTAATAATATTAGAAGTTCCTTATTCAGCTATATTTATACAGCATGCAAATAGTAGTATATTTCGATTTGGGTATAGGACCTATCAAGCATACACAAACAATTTAATATTAAGACTTATAAATCAAAAACTCTGAAAGTGCATAAAAATTATGCTGTTGAAGCCATAGTAATAACTTTCTTTTAAATTTATGAAAGGGAGACTTTTTATGTCGGTGGGCAATTTGTTGTATATTTTTACGCTCATTGCATAACAATTCTTTTGGTAAAGCGTTGTTCGTGGCTTATGTTCCAGTACTAACCTATCCGGATTTCTAGTATTCCTTGGAAATTGTTCTTTAGCAGTCGTGAACATATTCATTACATGAGTTCTATCTTCTTTATTTACATCTGTATCTTTTTGCGAAAGCCAACGCCATATAGCCTGCGTGATATGGAACTAACAAAGTAATAGGTTTGTGTTGGGAATAACGGTTCCGTATTCCGTTTAGAAGTGCTATCGGATTGAAAATCAAATCAGTATCTTTTTCCAAGACTTCTTCTACTGCTTTGAAGACTGACAAGTAGTTATTTTCAGTCTGGCTTTCGTGCAAAGCAACAGCAACTGGCACAGCAGCCACTTTTGTTGCAGTAAAAATAAACGTAACGCAACTATTTGTTTGGTAACATGAATCGCTTGAATCGATGAATACTATTTCTTCTGCTAATCCAGAATAAAAAACTCTTTTCGTCAACGGCGTGACTAGGGGCGTCAAAGGCTCTTACGTCTCTGTTTCCATAAGTCTGAGTTCTCCTTTTTTCATAGACGTAAATCACTTGTCTGTCTGTCGGAATTTCCTGAGCGTTGCCGAAATGATAGTATACGTTATCACCATGTTTGCCTAATACATTAAGTTCATGGTACAATTTTGCTGAAGATGGCGACATACCCGACGCAAAGTATGTAATTAACAAAGCTTTTGTTTCGGCACAGCAATGCAATAATGCAAGCGCTTGAGCTACAAATACTCGATGCGAATAATCGAAAATGATGTTGATGCGCACATTAAGCCCACTTTGTGACAAACTGCATTTCTTTAACGTATGTAAACGTATGTATTTCTTTAACTTTATTGGCTTGTGTTTAAACTTTATTGGCTTGTGTGTTAACTCATTGTTTTTTTTTTTATGTAATAGATTAAGCTGTTTGTTTTCCTAATAAAGAAAATAAAAAAATAAAAAAAAAGTATGTAATTTTCAAAAAAGACGATCAAATTGTTTTTATGGTCGCAACGTTTACCTGTAGACAAAGTCTTTTTCATTATCCAATTTGTCGCAGTAGCTGAAGAAAACTTGTCAACAAAGTTAAGACACTTCTCATTGTAGTTCTCGCTATCACTTAACTTACAACGAATACTAGCTGTGTATTTTTCCGCCATATCTTCATGGTACGTCACAAGTGTGTTTTCATTTAAAATATCAGTCAAGATCCTTTCAAAAGCCTGCTTCACCATTTCCAAGAATAATTTCACCAGTGCTTTATTAGAGGTCATGGAAAAACTCGCCGATAATACAATATGTTTGATGTAAGCAAAACTTAAGATGCCAACTTTGCATGCAAAGGTTTAGGTACTTAGAAAGAAATAAGAATGTAAGATATTTCATGTCAATGCAATACACAGATAATTATAGTTTGAAAGAGATAGAGCAAGTCCAGACTATATGAATTTTATGAGCAAAAATCCTATGATCACAGTCCTGAGTTTAACGTCTTTGTAAAAAAATATTTAAAAATTTCGGGAAAGACTACCACAAAGCCAAGTGCCTACATCTTAACAATAATATCAAAGCTTCTGGCAACAAAATTAAAATTACATGGAAAATTATTAAAAAGAGACAGGTAAGGTTAGGTCTAGTGAATCTAGTTTTAATTTAACATTTAACGACAAATTACTCTCATCAAACGGGGACGTTGCTTACGCATTTGAAAAGTTTTTCAGTACAATAACCATAAAAACAACAGAAGCAAATTCCAAATTCCAAATTCCAAATGTCTTACTGTAGATATTTACATATACTTAGCAATCGTCATTTTTTGCCACTTCTCTACATTGGACCACTGTGGGAGAAGAAGGGCGTAGAAACTCCCACAGATTGATTTTTAGATCTCTTTTTAAAAATTGCTTATGCTTAACTAATACAAAATATAATATTTAGTCATTATCATAATTAATAAACAGGAATAAATAATTACAAAATTATTAACAGCAAGGTCTGTGTTGAGCCAGATTAACCCCATACAGTCCTGTCATTTAAGTAATCTTGAACATTGTAATATCCCTTTTTCGACAAAGTCGTTTTAACATGCTTTTTAAATTGCTCAAATGGCAATTTCAAAATCTCCAGAGGTATCTTATTGTAGTAGAGAATGCACTGACCCTTGAAAGAATTGCTAACCTTCGCGAGTCTTAAACGGGGTGCACATAGTCTGTGATTATTTCTTAGGTTAACATTACAGCTGTCGCTAAGTTTGGAAAATGTTTTAAGGTTCTTGCGTACATACATTATATTTTCAAAAATAAATTGACTAGCTACTGTTAGTATGTTAATTTCTTTAAAAAGCTCTCTTAAGGAGTCTGTTCGTTTTAAATTATAAATTGCTCGAATAGCTCTTTTCTGTAAAATAAAAATAGTTTAAATATCCGCTGCTTTCCCCCACAACAAGATACCATAGGACATCACACTATGAAAGTAACTAAAATATACTAGCCTAGATGTAGCCACATCCGTGCTTTGTCTGATGTTCCTAACAGCGTAAGCCGCAGAACTTAATTTATTAGCCAATTTATCTATGTGGGGTCCCCACTGCAATTTGGTATCAATGGTTATTCCAAGAAACTTCGTATCATTTACCAATTCTAACGTGCTGTTGTCTAACACCAAACTGGTCTCAACTTGCCTGACATTTGGAAGTGAGAATTTGATACAGCGTTTAACAATAAATTATTATCTGTGAACCAATTCAAGGTTAAAGACAATACACCATTTACATCATCAAAATCTCCTTTTTGTCTTTCAATTTTGAAGACCATTGAAGTATCATCAGCAAACAACACTATGTTAGTCAATTTCTCCACCATAAAAGGCAGATCGTTAATATATACCAGGAATAAGAAAGGGCCTAATATGGAACCTTGTGGAACGCCAATTTTTACCCCCCATCCATCAGATTTAACGCCGTTGACTTGTGCCTTTTGAATTATATTGCTTAGGTATGATCTTAGAAGATCCAACACTTTATTTCTAACTCCGTAATGATTTAATTTCATTAGTAACGTGTCATGATCAACACAATCAAATGCCTTCGACAGATCGCAAAAACACCGATAGCATCCTGTGCGGCTTCCCATGCAAAATAAATATGAGATATAAGGGCGATATAATACCTGCATCCGTAGTCGATTTACCCCTAGTGAAACCGTATTGCTTGGCGTGGAGTTGTTTTGTATGGTTGAAGTGTGAGAGCATTTGATTGAGTATAATCTTTTCAAAAATTTTACTTAGTGCTGGAAGAACCGATATTGGTCTGAAATTTGACGGATCACCCTTGTCTCCCGACTTGAACAAAGGTATAAGTTTACTGTGTTTCATGAGGTCTGGGAAAGCTCCATCATCAACACATTTATTAAATATATAAGCTAGGTGTGGGGCTATAACAAGTATTATTGAACCAATGACTTTGACTGACATACCTCACAGGTCTTCAGTATTTTTTAAGTTAAGTAATCTATACGTTTTGACAATATCCTGGGGACATACTGGGGACATATTTAAAATCTATATTACTGATGCTAGTGCTGTTTTTTAACAAAACCTCTGCTTCATATAGAGATGAATTTAGACGCTCTGTTGTGAGTAAGGGTGCATTGGTGAAGAATATTTCAAAAGCTCGAGCTACCTCAGCGTTGGATTTAACAACATCATCACCTCTCTTTAAGCAGAAATCATTATCCCTTGGTATAACTTTGCCAGTTTCACGGTTTATGATTTGCCAACCCGTTTTCATTCTATTATTTGAATTCTGTATTTTTCTATTTATGTGTAAAGTTTTTGCAGTTCTACAAACCAACTTGAAAGTTTTGGAATATTTTTTAACATAGTCATGAAATTTTATATCAAAGTTATAGGTTTTTTGTTCATAAAGATCATACAAGATAGCTCTACTTTTACGAATTCCAAATGTTGCCCAGTCATTAAATATAGATTTACCGTTGTTGACACTGACTTTCTTTAATTTAAAAACTGTATTGAATTCTGTTTGAATAATTTTGAAGAAGTCAGAATAGATTTTGTTCGGGTTCTGTTCATCAAAATCCGGTACTGGCAAACCCATATCTAAGTTTTTCAAATACATCTCTATTCTATGGGATGTAATATATAAAATGATGGATCAGTCTTATTTTCACTAGTAATTTGGAATGAAACTGTTTCACCACTGTGTTCGGATGGTAAACAGTTAATTACATTTTGGAATGAAACTGTTTCACCACTGTGTTCGGATGGTAAACAGTTAATTACATTTTTACTTGTGAATGCACAGTCACAAAAAATGTTATCTAAGCAAGTTTGGCTGGTAAGTGTAATTCTAGTCGGTTCTAGATATACATGACATAAATTAAATGATTGGAACAGAGTTATTAACCGTCGCTTCAGTGTTGTATCTACAAGCATATCTACATTAAGATCGCCACAAATAATTAACTTTTTTCTGTTATTACAAAGTTTAATGAGGGCTTCCTCCATAATTTTCTCGAATATTTCAAAATTTCCATGGCCTTTTTCATCTCTCGAAGGTCTGTAGACACAAACAATAATATGGCTATCCAACTCAACACAAGATACCTCTATTTGTCTTTCCACAGTAAGTGTAAGAATATCTTTCCGTTGTTTCACCTTAATATTATATTTTACTAAGATTAAAGAACCAGCTCTATCAGCAGGCTTTCTATTGTAACAACTGACAATTTTGTAATTATTTATGTTAAAAGACATCATTTCCTTTAACCAATGTTCTGTAATACAAATAACATCAGTGTCCGATTTTTTAAGTAATAATTCTGATACAAGTTCTTTGCCAGGTAGCCCCTGCATGTTTTGATGGGTAATATTTAAGTGGGGCTTACCCTTTAAGGAGTCAAGGCGAGAATCCATTCAGTGCACATGCACAGTGTGTTGCTCCGCGATTAACAGAAAAATAAAGTGTTTACTGTAATCTAAAAAAAAATTAAAATACACTATTGAAAAGTGCTGATTTCGGTCTCTAATAGATCAAAAACTCAAATCAGTGATCTATAGTAATCCAACGCAAATATTGTTGTAATATACCGAATTTACGCGGGTTATCATCGAGCATCGTCTAAGAAGCGCCAGTCAGCGACCGTTAACGGGCCGCACCCAAGGCCGGTCATTGAACCCGACAGACTCGCCTGCTCCAGCGCGCTACGTCCGTCTCGTTCTTACCCGCCCCGGGCCGCTGACCGCCGCGCCTGCGTTGTTGTCCAACAAGTGCACACACACACTCAGCGCTGCGCAAGACGACGCGCATCACTTCACCACAGTGAGTCATTTACATCACCGCCGACCAGCTAACTAATATCATAGCTCGAAAATGAACTGCGCAGCTTGTAAAGAGTCTATTGACACCACCGAATTACTACAATGCCTCGCTTGCCATAGCTCATATCATCACCAATGTCTGAACATGCCCACAGCTTACTATCTGGATAACATTGCAAAGATGCGTGGAAAGTGGCAATGCTCGTTGTGCGTAAACATAAGCATACGTCGGGGAACGAGGAACGACAACACTCCGACGCGAAAGCAATTTGACGTACACAAGTCTACACACAGCGAGGCCACTGACGTAAATGACATGTCATGTGATGAATTCTTAGATAACACATCCGTCTGTGATAACTCTTGTGCTAGCACATTCCTGAGCCTTAAGGTGGCGAACCCTAAACATAATGCCGAAATAACCCCGACAACCCCCATACCGACACCAGGCACCGTCGGCTCCATGACCTTAGAGCAATTCACGAGTATTTTGGACTCAAGACTTACAGGCATCCTAAATACGAAGTTAAATGAGGTTGCTGGGGAATTATCAAAGAAAATTAGCCTGTCCTGTGCACAACTGAAGGAGGAATTCACTGTGGCAACAAACGCATTATCCGCCTCACTAAAAGCCACTACTGGTACCATATCAGAAATTGGGCTAAAGATCGAGAACCTGGAGCGAGAAAATGACAAACTGCGCTTGGAACTCTCTGCACTAAAAAACCAACAAACTTCGGCTGAATTACCTGGAAAACATAGCGACTACGCTGAACTAAAGATGGAACTAAACGAAAGAATACAGTCGAATCTATCCAACGACATTGAGATAGCAAATATTCCTGAATTCAGAAATGAGTCTGTGGGACACATTGTTCTTGCTACCCCCACGAAGCTCGGTTTCAGCCTTCAAGAGCACGACATAGTGAGTGCGACTCGTGTGGGAGCCCGGCACGGCCACGACAAAGAAGCTCAACGGACCAAGCATCGCCCCATCGTCGTGTGTCTGTCCCGAAAGCTGCTTCGCGACAACTTCATTAACGCAGCGCGGGTCCGAAGGGGAATAACCACTGCCGATATGGGCCTCCCTGAACATCACCCAGACAAGTTCTATATCAACGAGCGGCTCACAAAAACCAACAGGATACTGTTGGCGAAAACCCGATCGCTGGCAACTCTACATAGCTGGAGATTCGTCTGGGTGAGGGAAGGACGCATCATGATAAGAGAGCATGACAAGGGAAAATTTATCAGGATTCGAAATAAGGGAGATCTAGCACGGGTTTTCCCGGAGGCAACGGTACCAGAGAAGACGTAGGGAGTGTTTGCACATCAACTATACTAACTGCATCACCCATCACGAAAATAATCGACTAAAATGGAATAAATATATAATTTTGTTTTTCTTTTTATCTACTCTAACAGTAAAGTTATTAATAAAGCCTATAAAATTCATCGCAACAGTGAATTTACAATCACAAATCACCTATATGTACAATCAAATCGCAAAACAAACACTATCGAAGGGCAGCGCAATTCATATTTACGACAATGGTTAGACAACAGCAGAAAGATTTAAAACTAGGGCTTCTTAACGCGCGATCACTAAACACGGGACAGGATGAGCTAATTGTTAGCATGCAAAATTATAAGCCAGATATACTCGCACTCAATGAGACA
This sequence comes from Argyresthia goedartella, assembly GCA_949825045.1. Lineage (NCBI taxonomy): Eukaryota > Metazoa > Arthropoda > Insecta > Lepidoptera > Argyresthiidae > Argyresthia > Argyresthia goedartella. Next base: position 18,664,597 of record OX463823.1, read on the forward strand.
TGGATGAAGGAGGGACAGGAAAAATATGTAGTGAAGATTATGGGATACCATCTTAAGCATATTCCTAGAGGTAACCGTGCGGGAGGTGTTAGATTCTTTGTGCGCCGTGGGTTGCGTGTACACGTGCGTGACCACCCTCCTTCGCCACTAGAACAAATGTGGCTAGAGTTGCCTCTACCGGGCATCGGAAAAGTAGCCGTAGGTACCGCATATAGGCCAGAGACTGTCACTGTGGAGCAAGCCATAGACGCACTGAGCGAATCCGTTAGCTGCTTCCGATACTGCAAACATATAATTATTTTAGCAGATCTAAATGTAGACCTGACTGAGCCCCCTACAGATAAGTCGATAGAGTTAAGATATTTTCTCTCCCAGAATAATTTAGAACAACTGGTAAATGAACCAACACGTATAACCGAAACGACGGCAACCATTCTTGATCTGGTCAAGACGGATACAAAGGGGCTGTGCAAAGACGTGAAAGTATACCACAACAACAGCTTGAGCGATCATGCCCTCGTAATGACCGAATTCAAGATTAAAAAGCCTACCGAACCACCAAGGTACATAACAACTCGTGCACTGGGAAAAATTGACGAGGACTTGTTCATGTTGGACCTAACTTCTATAAACTGGCGCGAAGTGGAAGAAGCCCGAAACGTAAATGATATGGTGCATCAGTTTAATAAGCTTATTCTCGAGCTCTTCGATACACATGCACGCATTGAAACGCATTCAAATCAAGCCAACTACGAGGCCATGGCTGACCGATACACTAAAGCTCATGATGTCACTCAGAGAAAAAGCCTTGGTGAGAGCACTTCAAACAGAGTCGGAGTCTCATAAGGTCTGCTATAAACAGTTACGCAACCTGGTCAACGAGTCTATAAGAAGAGAGAAGACTGCGTTTTTCTCACATTATGTAAACAACAATATAAACAACCCCAAAAAGCTATGGAAACATCTAAAACGCACAACAATGTTCGGTGGAAATGATACTCTGCATATTCCAGAAAACCTCAGAAATCCCGAAGAAATCAACAAATTCTTTATCAACACTCCAGGAGATCCTTGTGTCAGTGCCGATTTGCTACAGCAGTTCAAAAATACAAAATTCACTGAGCACGTCTTTGACCTTAACTACTGCAAGGAGGACCAAGTAAATAAGATAATAAAAGGAATAGAGACCAACTCCGTAGGGCACGATAGCATCTCGGCGTCAATGCTCCGTATGAATCTGCCCGTTACCTCGCGCCTGATAAATCAAATAGTCAATAAATCTATCGAGAGTAAAGTCTTCCCAGATGACTGAAAAATAAGTAAGGTAAAACCTCTCCCCAAGAGTAGCACAGTAGAAGGCTTAAAAGATCTGCGGGCCATCAGCATTCTACCAGTGATGTCGAAGGTAATCGAGAGAGTGGTCTGCTTACAACTAACAAAATATTTAGAGGAGGGAAATCTGCTTCCCGTTGTACAGTCAGGCTTCCGTAGTGGCCATGGAATAGACACAGCCCTTGCACATGTCACTGACGAGATTATTTCCGCTTCCGACGAAGGCAGAGGAAGTATTCTTGTGCTCCTAGACTTCTCTCGAGCATTTGACTGCATTTACCCCGAGCTGCTGATGGCGAAGATGTCGCACTATGGAGTGTCAGACGCAGCATGCTCCTGGTTCCAGTCGTATATGAGCGCCAGAAAACAGTTCGTTGTCGTGGAAGACGGCCGTGGCCGTGAACTAGTCTCAGAAACGCAGCTGGTCCCACGTGGGTGCCCCCAAGGCGCTATACTCAGTCCATTACTATTTATTCTCTACACAGCAGATCTTGACAAAAACCTTATGCACTGTGGCGTGCATTAATATATATAATATAATATATAGCTTAATTTAAATTTGTAGGTGATAGCCATACAATTAACACTAGAAATAGAAATAGGTTAGCAATACCATTATTTAGACTAAGTAAAGTAGGCACATCATTCATGGGGCACTGTTTTTGCTTCTACAATAAAATACCACAAGAATCATTGATCCTTCCTGAAAAGAGGTTCAAAAACTATATTAAAAATGAGCTGATAATAAAGTCCTATCATAGTATTTCGGAGTACTTAGATGCCAAAACTGCATGGTCCACACCATTTCAGCGCACAGAAATTAGACGAGGGGCGATGGATCAAGTCTATCACTCGCCGGCGAATTTCCTTAGACCGAAACCAGTATCTGTTGTAAAGTCACTTTTTTTTAAATAATGTATGGGGGAGTTTCTTGCCGTTTCTTCTTAACCCTGAGGCCCCACCTTCCGGAATAGTCTTTTTTTATATCCTTTAAAACGGAAAAATAAGTTAGGAGGGGACAAGATCGATACGTTTAAGAACAAGCAAAACTGCATGTAACTTGCACCGTAAGCGTGTTAAATTCGAGCCCACGTATTGATGAGGCCAATACGGTTACGACGATTATTATGTAAGACACTATTTACACCATAAACGTATTGATTTCGTCAATTAGAGACGAAATCGATACGTTCACGGGGCATAAATGGATTTCTATTACAGTATTGATTTGGTCACTATGAGGGGACGAATTCAATACGGATAAGGGAATACGCGGCGGGGTCGGCGTCGCACCGTTACTTCATGGAATATTTAACACATTTGAAAATCGAGTTGGCCATTGCAAGCTGAAATAGAGCACTTTAAAAAAAAAAGCTTCTTTGAAACTTTAGTACACAATTAAACTTTTTTCAAATCCTTTTAATTTCGAAAGTAGGTATATCTTGTGTGCTTAAAAATATATTGCAATTTTTAAAGTGTGATACTTAGTTTTGCAGGTCAGTGTAGTAGTTTATGTGACTGATACATACCTCCATGGGCATTAAAACTCGAGTGTGGGTTTAGGAAAAAAGCCGAAGGCGAGTTTCATTTCGGGTGATATTATTATCACCCGAGTTTTAATGCTTATTATTTACAGTTACATACACTAGTTTATCTACACATTTATCATAAGCTCTCTTTGATGTGTCCAGGAACCGCATGTTCGACGGGCATTGTGTCATTGAACATTGCTCTGCAATGGCATAGATTGGCATTGGCTTTATCAAATATTTAGATAAGAAATGAGTTTTTACCAAGTAGTACATCATTATGCTGGTCGTATCGTACGGTTTTTGGACGCAGTAAAGAGGGTTTATGATCCGTGTGTAGATAAAATTATATTATCTTTCCACAACTGGAATAATGTTTCAAACTTCAATGTTCATTTTTTATTTATTTTAATAAAATGCTGTTTTATTACCCTTACCTTTTATTATCTCGGATCAGCTGAAATGCAAACAAACAAAAAACATTTACCTACAGGTATATACACTGCTTCTGGACCCACATTAGGATACCTTGTATCATGGCAACTAGAAACAGCGATAGCACAAACATATAAACATCCAAGACCTTAAGTTTTTATTATCTATTGTAACGGCATAAATAGCTAAGGTCGATCTACCGTTGTCAAAAGTTATGATCGTCTATTCTATCTACCCCCAACTTAGATGTCCCGATTCAGCTGTAAAAATTGCAAGTTAAGAATGATAAGTCTGAATATCTCGTTTGTTGAGAATTCTTTAGACGTACAATAGTCGAACGGAAGATTGGTTCAGGAAGTTAGAGTTTCAAGTTAAACAGAGAAAGCAGGTATGACCGCAAGCCGGTATTTCCCATCAGTTAGCGGTGTTTTGCGCCAGATCGATCTTTGTTATGTCTTGTGTAATGGTACCATTTATTTTTTTGTATATATGGGCGCTTGGAGCTTCTTTTTAAGTGGTCGACCACAATTTATAATATTTGTTTGGGATATCGTATGGTTTTTCGTCGTAGTGTTACGACGTGCGTACTCAATGATATTTCATGTGCTCGCTAGTAGCGGCTTTAGTGGCTCCAATTATATAATTAGTTCACGGCAATAACGATCCAAATAGACCGGGTTTACACAATTGCGATTTGATTTTCCGAAATGGGTCTGAACTAGCGGTTTCCTCAAAAGGTCCGTAACGTTTTGAAACCTTCAACTCTGCGCAATTTGAGCTGGATGTTATCGAAACGTTTTCTTTCGCGCTTTTGGAGATCTAAACCACTCCATAACGAGTTACATACTTCGGAAAATACCGAACTAGGTATCTAGTTAACCACAGCTCTTCCTCGACTGAGCCCAGCAAAATAACTGCGTGACACAATCTACACGTTAGATCTCCAGCGAAATTTACATTTAATTTAAAGATGCAACTTGAATCAAATCGATCCAAGGCAAGGCAAAACAATCTACCCGTTCCTAACCAATGAACTTTAGACTGTAATTTGATCTCTTCGCGCCTCCCCGACAACACTCAAATGTCAAAAATATCAACGTGATAGGTTATCTGAGTGGACAACGTTTTTACTTTGTTCTGAATTTGTTATTTTCATCCGCGGAACCTCATCGATCAAACAGTCTCCCTATGCCTTGATACCCTAGGTTTAGCCGCAACTAAACTCCTGTCTAGCCTAGTCTAAAATCCTAGTGTTATACCACGTCCATCATCGACACCACTCGAAGCTGGTTGTGTATGATTTGAATGTGTTTGTCTGGTTAACGACTGTGTGTGTGGGAATTTCAAAACTCGCTACACGAAGGAAATGAGGAAAGGATTAGCCCGCGAATATCCTAAGAGCTAACCCAGGAACCCTACGATGAAGGAAAAAAGAAATTAGGGTCGCTCCAAGCCCAGACTCAGACTCAGATCAAATTATAGGATAGTTTTGGAATTTGGGATAGGCTGATTTAAAGGATAGGAACCGAGGTATATCTCGGCGCTTCAGGCACACACGAAAATCCACTGTAGCACGCAATCACAAATCTTCCAGTTCCAGACGCGTAAAACGGCAGACCGAACTGTATAGATTACCGAAAGACAAGTGTACCACAGTAGTTGGACGTGGGGACTGAATGACTCCCCCACCCACGCGCTTGTATTTATAGGCCCCACATATCTGAAAAAATGGCGTCCTTTGCGTGAAACAATCTGCCCAAGCGCTAGCTTCTTAACTCTCACTACACAGGGTCCAATTTCAATCAAACATGCCGTGCACGCCTGCTGTCTACAATTGTGTGTATGCATATTTCCTATAATCAACCGTTTGTCATCACTCAAATCATTTGGTATTGCCGATACACAAAATTTGTTGATCACTGGCTATAAAGCGGTTGCGATTAAATTAGCCTGCCCGACCGCTAGCGTCTAAGACAAAGATCACTAGAATGATATTCAAACCCGTGACACCACATCGTAATAATCAAACGCAATTGTATATTTACAGTCAACACATTAGCTTTCTCCTTATAGTTCCATAAGAACCTTCCATTATTTAGTTATTCATAATTTATTCAGCGCGCAGCCAAATCGGCTCTGATCCCTACACATTTCGCAGGAATGCGACAAAAAAACCTGACCCAACATCTCTTCTCCGAGCCCACCAGGTTCTATGGCCCCTTTCTTGTCAACTTACTTCGAACTACTCGATAACCCAAGCGTCAACTGAACCGACTCTTGTATTCAATGTGTACTCTGTCACGCAAAATGAAGTATTAAATGAACTGACTCTTGTGTACCATTACACTTTCCCCAGCCGGGGAACGGACCCGGGACCTCTCACATGATAGGCAGAGTCACTGCCGCAGTGCCACAGAGTTCGTCTGGTGAAAAGTAGAGAGTACTCCACGGGGATATAGCTATTTATTTTTAACGTGCTTGAACCCCTCACTGCTCTTATGACTTAGTCTGAAATACCTCGCTTAGGTCAGGAATAAACTCATAACAACCCCCGCTACTCTCAGGAGTTAAATCTGGATTTCGTCGTTTCGATATCGAGCCCGTGACATAAACCAGCGATTTATCCCTCTGGTGTATAATACACTAAAAACTACTCTGCGTATGGCGGTTAGTTAGTTGGGGTGATTTTGACTCCTGAAGAATCGTACTGAGTGTCAGACAATATTTTTTTTAAACCTTATTCTTTAAGGTCACTTTATAAAATTTGGTGTACAAGTACTACTTACTAGCCAATAGCATTATAATATTAATTTATAAATTACGGCGTCTCTTTTTATTTCGCAGAACTTATATGGTTGTTTGCTTTTTTCCCCGGAGCCTTTGTAAACAAAAACGACAGCATAACGTCATTCGAACTGAGACAAGCTTGTACGTTGAAAATCCTGCGATTTTAGTAAGTAAAGGGTTTTGTTTATCTAAGTTGAAAATAGTACTAGAAACTAGCGAAATCTCTGTCTAAATATGCAATCACGATGTCATTAGGGCATGCAAAATCGGTTATTTGCGTTCATCGAATCAACTTGAAGATTTTATAGGTAGGTACATAATATTCTAAGAGTTTTATTGTTTTAACTTTTTTATTCCTTTTAAAAAAAAAACTGTCTCAAAGGAGTTTCACGATTTTATTTTCAGTATTCTGCAAATCTGATAAGTTCCTGAAACATTTGAAACATGAAATACTGATATTCAGCAATGCAGAATTGTGTATGGCTACGTGCAACGAATACATTTCTGGGGTAGTGGTCTATATAGGTACATCTATTTTCCCATTAGTGAATGACTTTTGTTCTCACAAAGCTGTACATTATTTTGAACATAATTATTTCGATTTTCAACCGACTTCGAAAAAATTATGTGAGGGAAGATGGTTCTAAAAGTATCGTTATAACTAAGATGCACTTAGGGGTACATGACCCACTACACTCGACTTACTGGCTGAATTATTATTATTTATAAGTACGCACGTAGCTTATTTATATCCGGTGAGAGACAAAGATTACTTGGGTTAAGTAACAGTTGGCTTAGTTTTATCGGTGCTGGGCGGTACAACATAACAATCATTTCAGTAATGCCATTCGCAAGCGATCCGGTGTTGAGGATTCGTCAAAAAACGATACGTAATGACGGATGGACGTTCACATTGCATAAGGAATCGTGTTCTATGCACGTATCGTCAAAATATCCGAATACATATTTAACTTGGTTTGACGCATCGTGATTTTAAAAGACGATTCGTGATTTAAGATGTCTCCTCCATTTTTTACGATTCGTGATTCGTGTGAACATGACCGCGGACGGGTATTTTAAAACCATTGCTTTAAAAAAAGAAGAAAAAAGACAGTTGGTCAAACAACTGTCATTTTCTAGAACAAAACTGTTGACTTTGACATTCATATTATACTTTTTGTACTGGAAAATGACAGTTGTTTGTTTACATTCCTGGCCTCAAATTAAAAATCATAGTTTAGTCTGATGTAGTGAGTCCCTCACTAAATACAAAGACCCCAAAACCACAGCAAAACCTTTTGCAGTATCTCACATAAGGTATAAGCAAGGCTGCGATATTTGAGCTGACCCCAATTCTCACACAGTAATGATCCGTTAATGATTTAAAAGCAGAGTCAGACGGTTAACTTCTTATGAATTTTATTTTATTTACCTCAAAATAATAGTTCTGCAAACAAAATGATATAATGACACTGTAGAAATAATAAACGTTTCAGAAGACTAAATTGTCTGACCATTAATATTGGTGTTGTCACGCCAAAAAATTAAGAAACAACTAAAAACCAACTACTAAAACATCGCGCTCTGAGTATGAAACGATTACCACCCGGTAGTCAACACACTTCGGACGATTAGACTTTAAGCAAGTGAAGTAGATAAATAGTATTTTGTACAACAAGGGTATAAAACACGCCATTTCACCAGAGACATTGATATCCACCCGAGCCGCAGGCAAGGGTGGATAGTTATGTCGGAGGTAAAATATGGTTTATGACCGTGTTATACACGCTGTATTTCTCTTCGATTCCTAGAAAGTGAATCAAAGGCATAGAAATTATCGTAAAACAGCAACAAATTGTAATAAAAAACAAGAGCTTCTCGCCAATTTTTTATATTAATTTTTTCCGTCATTTGACTTTAGACTAAAATACTTCATACTGCCAAATTATTATTGGGTTCGATACGTTTTTGAATATTAATTGACTTCTATTTTATCTAGTGTTAGTAATTTAGTAATAGAACACACGAATGTGAAATTATGTTGTAATTGTATTGTATTTGTGCTGGATGTATGCTGCACGAATTACCACTTTTATACTCTAGTGATTAAGGTAAAATTGTTTTATAGACTAATATAATCGGGCCTTACAGCCACACGCACAATAAAAATTCGTTGGATAAACTTGTTATTTTATAAGAATAAACGAATTCGTGTTTTCTATCACAAATTTATCAAAACTTTATGAAATAGAAGTAAATTATTATTTAAAAAAAATAGAAATATTAAATGACTAAAATAACGAAAAAAATAAACATAAAAAAATGTGCGAGAAATGGCTTGTTTTTCATTACAATTTGTTGCTCTTACGGGAATTTCTATGCCTAATTTCTAAAAAGCAGGGTGTATAACTCAGTCATAAACCCCATTTTACTCTCGAATTAACTATCCACCCTTGCCTGCGGCGCGGATATCAACGTCTCGGGTGAAATGGCGTGTTTTATGCCCTTGTTGTACAATCTACTATTAATTCAATATGGGCGCCATATTCAATGAACTGTGACGTCACATAGCCCAGCAAACAATCGAGATGCGCCTTACGATACCTCATGTCGAATTCTGATAAGTATATATTCATAATTGGGTAACCGCTCGGGACCGCAAAGAGTGGTAAAAGGGAAGAGAGGCCTTTGCCCAGCAGTAGGAAACGTTGGGCTCTTAATAATAATACTGATAATAATAATACATACATCGGACACCAACACACACATTGATCTAGCCCCAAACTAGGATTCCCTGTATCTTGGGTACTAGACAACGATACACATACTTATATAGATAAATATTATACTTAGATAGATAAACAACCATGACTAGGGTACAATCATCCGTTCTCATCAGACAAATATTTGACCCACCGGGACTCGAACCCTTGGCTTCGTAGGCAGCGTCACTGGCCATTCGGGTCGTAATAATAATTGGCTTGTGTTTAAACGAATACCAAACAGTTCGAAAATTTACAACCAATAAATTCGAAATGACTGCCTGAATATCACCAAATGGTGTTTGGATAAATGATCACCAAACTTCTTTTTATGTTTTGTGTACTTATGTTTATGTTTTAAGTATTTTTTGTTGTTCTTACATGTTCAACTTAATACGAAGGATAAAGGGGGTTTATATATTGGAGTAACATTAAACGAAAATTTCTTCCAGCAAACCTTGTAATTGGGATTAATAAAAGGTTTAAAAAAAATGTAGAATAAGAAAAAGTATCACGAAAGGGAAGACTATGCACAGTAACTAGTATATATGTTACCGTAAGATTGTCAAAACCGTTAGTTTATAATCTAACATTTTTAACTCGTTAGTTTACAAACTGTCGATAAATTGTGAACTGTACCGTTCCGCTTACGATATTACGCATTAGTTTATATTAAAAACGGTTAATTGTAAACTGGTTCAAACTTGAATTGCAAAGGAAAGAACAAAAGAAACGTAAATTCTAAGCCCTGTCGGTCTGGTTTACAATGTGTCGATGACGAACGCGATAGTTTATAGACTAACGGTTTTGACAATCTTACGGTGACATATATTTATAAAATGCCTAGGAATAATTACATTTTATTTACCACATGGTTTTGTAAAATTATAGCAGAGTCAGAGTCAGAGTCATTTTTTTATTGAATATAAATAAACTAATTATCTTATTCAACGTCAAAATTATACTTAATTATAACTACAAGTCAATTTTTTTTTATATAAAAAAAGACTATACCGTTTCGGAAGGTGGGCCTCGGGGTTAAGAAGAAACGGCAAGAAACTCCCCCATACCTTTTTTTTTAAAAGTGACTTTACAACAGGTACTGGTTTCGGTCTAAGGAAATTCGCCGGCGAGTGATAGACTTGATCCATCGCCCCTCGTCGAATTTATGCGCGCTGGGATGGTATAGACCATGCAGTTTTGTCATCTAAGTATTCCTTAATACTATAATAGGATTTTCTTATCAGCTCATTTTTAATATAGTTTTTGAACCTCTTTTCAGGAAGGATCAATGATTCCTGTGGTATTTTATTGTACAAGCGTATACAGTGCCCCATGAATGATGTGCCTACTTTACTTAGTCTAAATAATGGTATTGCTAACCTATTTCTATTTCTAGTGTTAATTGTATGGCTATCACCTACAATTTTAAATAAAGCTATGTTTTTTCTTACATGCATTATATTCTCGTATATATATTGACAGGTAACCGTAAGTATATTCATTTCTTTGAATTTTTCTCTAAATGATTCCCTAGCATCTAATTGATATATCGCCCTGATCGCCCTTTTTTGTAAGACAAATATCGTATTTATATCTGCTGCTCTCCCCCAGAGCAATATTCCATAAAACATAATACTGTGAAAATAACTAAAGTAAATCAATCTGGCAGTTTCAACATCTGTAAGATATCTGATTTTTCTGACCGCAGAAGCGGCTGAGCTAAGTCTTCGTGCGAGATTAGTTATGTGAGGACCCCATTGAAGTTTCGAATCTGTAGTGATTCCGAGAAAGATTGTGTCCTCAACGAGGTCCAATCTTTCAGATCCTATTCTTACACTGCTTTCAACCTGTCGTACGTTAGGCAAACAAAATTTGATACATTTAGTCTTCTTTGAGTTTAATAATAGGTTGTTTACATTGAACTAACTTAACACATGAGAGAGTGTACTATTTGCGTCGTCTAGAATTTCTTCTTGTCTTTCACCTTGAAAATAATAGATGTGTCATCAGCAAATAGAACAATCTGAGTAATTTTTTCCACCATATGAGGCTGGTCATTAATGTACACTAAGAAAAGGAATGGACCTAAGATAGAACCCTGGGGTACACCAATATTCATATGGGTTCCAGTGGACTTGCATCTGTTTATATCTACTTTTAGTAACCTTTCCATTAAATAAGATTCCATTAATTTTAACGCATTATCTTTGATACCATAGTGTTGGAGTTTGAGCAAAAGATTTTGATGGTCCACACAGTCATAGGCCTTGGAAAGATCACAGAAAATACCAACCGCATTCTGTGATCCTTCCCACGCACTATAAATGTGTTCTACTAGCGCTACTCCGGCGTCTGTTGTTGATCTGCCTTTAGTGAATCCGAACTGTTTTTTGTGGAGTAGCCCAAATGCATTGAAGTGAGCGAGTAGTTGACTCAATATGACCTTTTCAAACACCTTCCTCAACACTGGCAATACAGATACAGGTCTGAAGTTGGCAGGGTCTTGTTTACTACTGGATTTGAAAAGTGGTATTAATCTGCTCATTTTCATGAGGTCAGGAAAAACTCCGTTTGCTATACAACTATTGAACGTGATTGCCATGTATGGTGCAATCCACGTTAACCGACATGCCCCATAAATCTTCAGACTTTTTCATGTTAAGAAGTTTAAATGTTTTAACTATAGTTATAGCCTATTGGCTTGAAGTTAAAGCCATCCTTGTTTTGGGGCACATTTTCAACCAAGTAATCTAAAGACTTTTCAGAAGAGGATGGTAGTGCTTCTGTTGTTATTATTGGTATGGTACTGAAGAACTTTTCAAATGCGTTAGCAACGTCCTCGTTTGATGAGAGTAATTGGTCGTTAACTTTTAAATTAAAACTAGATTCACTAGACCTAACCTTGCCTGTCTCTTTTTTTATAATGTTCCATGTAGTTTTAATTTTATCGCCAGAAGCTTTGATTTTATTATTAAGATGTAGGCACTTGGCTTTGTGGCAGTCTTTCCTGAAATTTTTAGAATAATTTTTGACAAAGACGTTAAACTCAGGACTGTGATCATAGGATTTTTGCTCAAACAATTCATATAGTCTGGACCTGCTCTGTCTTAAATCCTCTGTTGCCCATTCAGAGAATTTTGATTTGTTGTCCGTTCTCACTTTTGTCAGATTAAAAACCTTTTCAAATTCTGCAGATACAGATTTGAAGAAGCTGAAATATAATGTGTTCGGATCTTCACAGTAAGGTGTTAACGGTAGACTTGACACTAGTCCGCTACGAAATTTTTTTTTCATTTTCTTCAAAGTTACTGGTCTACACAATACTTTAACGGGCTTTATAGCATTACTTTCTTCAAATACTACAATCTGACCAGTGTGGTCTGAACTTAATGCCTTAACTATTTGTGTATCGTGAATATTACATTCACAGAATACGTTATCTAGACAAGTAGCGGAGGTAGCCGTTATTCGTGTAGGCCCCAGAAAGACATTGAACATATTGTAAAACTTAAATACTGCTAGGACCCTAGTGCGAATAGAGCAGTTTGCGGTGTCTAGTAAATCTGCGTTAAAGTCGCCGCAAACTATGATGCATTTGGACTTGTTTCTCGATGCAAGTTGAAGAACTTGTTCGATCACTGTCTCAAAGACTTCAAAATCTCCTTCGCCCCGTCTGTACACACTAACAATACTATATTTTTCAATCTCAACACACAAGAATTCAGCATTCATTTCACTAGAAAGACTAACAATATCCTTTCGTTCTTTACACTTAAAACCATCTATTACTAAAATTAAGGAACCACCTCTAGTTTTAGTCTTTCTATTGAAACAGCTGATCACTTTATAATTTGGTATGCTGAACTGCATTGCACACTCTTGCAGCCAGTGTTCTGTCATACAAAGTATATCTATTCTTTCGCTTTATAAAAACATTTCTAATTCTAGTTGCTTGCCAGATAAGCCTTGCATATTTTGGTGCATTACCTTTAAGCCGTGCTTTTCTGTTGTCGGTTGCGGCAGTTTAAACATACAATAGTATCGTTTGTACATATTGCCTTATCAGTAGTTACATGATCCTTAGTACGTGTACTTATCGTTGTGGTGACCGTTATACAACTACTTACTTCTGTTATACTGTTTATAACAGATTCTAAAATAAATGAAGCTAAAGACTTAGCTATTACGTCAGTGTCAATTTTAACAATCATAACTTTGATGTCTTCACTGTTTCCGTCAGTGATTTATTTACAAATTAATAGATTTGTGTCAAAGAATACAATTTTTGTATTGCGTACAGTCGTATTATACATATACAGTAAAGTAAAGTAAAGTAAAGTAAAGTAAAGTAAAGTAAAGTAAAGTAAAGTAAAGTAAAGTAAAGTAAAGTAAAGTAAAGTAAAGTAAAGTAAAGTAAAGTAAAGAAAAGCAAAGCAAAGCAAAGCAAAGCAAAGCAAAGCAAAGCAAAGCAAAGCAAAGCAAAGCAAAGCAAAGCAAAGCAAAGCAAAGCAAAGCAAAGCAAAGCAAAGCAAAGCAAAGCAAAGCAAAGCAAAGCAAAGCAAAGCAAAGCAAAGCAAAGCAAAGCAAAGCAAAGCAAAGCAAAGCAAAGCAAAGCAAAGCAAAGCAAAGCAAAGCAAAGCAAAGCAAAGCAAAGCAAAGCAAAGCAAAGCAAAGCAAAGCAAAGCAAAGCAAAGCAAAGCAAAGCAAAGCAAAGCAAAGCAAAGCAAAGCAAAGCAAAGCAAAGCAAAGCAAAGCAAAGCAAAGCAAAGCAAAGCAAAGCAAAGCAAAGCAAAGCAAAGCAAAGCAAAGCAAAGCAAAGCAAAGCAAAGCAAAGCAAAGCAAAGCAAAGCAAAGCAAAGCAAAGCAAAGCAAAGCAAAGCAAAGCAAAGCAAAGCAAAGCAAAGCAAAGCAAAGCAAAGCAAAGCAAAGCAAAGCAAAGCAAAGCAAAGCAAAGCAAAGCAAAGCAAAGCAAAGCAAAGCAAAGCAAAGCAAAGCAAAGCAAAGCAAAGCAAAGCAAAGCAAAGCAAAGCAAAGCAAAGCAAAGCAAAGCAAAGCAAAGCAAAGCAAAGCAAAGCAAAGCAAAGCAAAGCAAAGCAAAGCAAAGCAAAGCAAAGCAAAGCAAAGCAAAGCAAAGCAAAGCAAAGCAAAGCAAAGCAAAGCAAAGCAAAGCAAAGCAAAGCAAAGCAAAGCAAAGCAAAGCAAAGCAAAGCAAAGCAAAGCAAAGCAAAGCAAAGCAAAGCAAAGCAAAGCAAAGCAAAGCAAAGCAAAGCAAAGCAAAGCAAAGCAAAGCAAAGCAAAGCAAAGCAAAGCAAAGCAAAGCAAAGCAAAGCAAAGCAAAGCAAAGCAAAGCAAAGCAAAGTGAAGTAAAGTAAAGTAAAGTAAAGTAATGTTTATTTGCATGAATATAGGTGTACATCGGGTATTTTATAATGTCACTTAGTTTCGCTATATTCTGCCATGCAGACGTGCAAATGTTATGATGTACATACAACACAATTATTTCACAACAAATTAAAGAAAAGTAAGCACCCATCTAATGAGCATTAATTTTATTCACAATAAATTTATTATTCTGGTCATGTTACTTATCTATTTATATACCTATCATTATATTTATAATATTGCGTTAGATTGACTTGTCCTCCAAGAAGTCCTGCTGTAATGGTACACGAGAGTCGGTACATTAGATACTTCATTCTGCGTGATAGAGGGCTAGCCCAACGCCGCGCTGTTTTGAATACGAGAATCGGTTCAGATAACGTTTGGGGGTTTTGCATAGCTTACTGGCAAAGTTTGGAAAAAAAAAAGACGCGTGGGTTCATTCGTGGAATTTCAGATCAGGTCAAGTTTTTTTGTCGCATTCCTGCGAGATGTGTAGAGATGAGAGCCGATTTGGCTGCGCGTTGAATAAAATTATGAATAACTAAATAATGAAAGGTTATTACGGAACGGAGAAAGCTATTATGTTGATTGCAAATATACAATTGCGATTGAGGTATGATATGGAGAGTCTGACACCTCTATTTTGAATATCATTCTAGAGGTCTTTGCCACGCGCGTCTAGCGGTCGGGAAATGCTTAATTAATCGCAACAAGCTTTTATTGGTCAGCGATCAACAGATTCTGTGTATCGGCAGTACCAAATGATTTGAGTGATAACCTACGGTTGATCATAGTGAATATGCGTACACACAATTTGTAGAACGGCGGATCTGCATGGCATGGTTGAAATTGGACCCTGTGTAGTTAGTGATAAGAAGCTTCGCTTGGGCAGAGCGTATTTGCAAAGGACGCATGTGGGGCATATAAATACCAGAGCGTGGGAGGGGAATTCATTCAGTCTCTGCGTCTAGCCGCTGTGACAGTCGTCTTCACGAGTTCTAAACAGTTTTGGCTGCCGTGTTACGCGTCAGAACTATACGAATTGGTGATTGCGAAGTTTCAGTGGGTTTTCGTGAGTGTCTGAAGCGCCGAGATATACCTCGGTTCCTACCTTTATATCAACCTACCCCTAATTCCAAAACTATCCTTGGGTCGTTAGGAAAGAACTTGTAAGTCAATTATTCTGAGTCTGAGTCTGGGCTTGGAGCGACCCTAAATTCCTTTTTCCTTCACCATAGGGTTCCTGGATTGGCTCTTAGGATATTCGCGGGCTAATCCTCTCCTCATTCCTTTAGAGTAGCGAGTTTTGTAATTCCCACACACACAGTCGTTAAACATTCAAGCACATTCAAATCAAACTCAACCATTTTCGAGTGGTGTCGATAATGGACGTGGTATAACACTAGGTTTTTAGACTAGGCTAGACAGGAGTTTAGTTGCGGCTAAACCTAGGTTGTCAGGGCATAGGGAGACTGTTTGATCGATGAGGTTCCGCGGATGGAAATAACAAATTCAGAACAAAGTTAAACCGGTGTCAACACAGTTAACATATACTGTTGATATTTTGACATTTGAGTGTTGTCGGGGACGCGCGAAGAGATCAATTTACAGTCTAAAGTTCATTGTTTAGGTCCGGGTAGGTGTTTTGCATTGCCTTGGGTCAGATTGGATTCAAGTTGCATTTTTAAATTAAATGTAAATTTCGCTGGATATCTAATGTGTAAGTTGAGTCGGTATATATGATTTGGCTCAGCCCAGGACGTGCTGCGGCTAGTGGAATTCATAGTTCGGTATTTATCGAATTATGCACTTCGCTATGGTGTGGGTTAGATATCCTAAAACAATAATGCTTGCGTTTCGATAACATCCAGCTCAAATTGCGCAGAGTTGAAGGTTTCAAAACGTTACGGACCTTTTGAGGTAACCGCTAGTTCAGAACCCATTTCGGAACTCAAATCGCAATTGTGTAAACCGGTCTTTTCGGATCGTTATTGCCGTGAACAAAATATATAATTGGAACCACCACAAGCCGCTACGAGCGAGCACATGAAATATAATTGAGTACTCACGTCGTAAAACTACGACGGATATCTATACTATAACTGTGATCGATCACTAAAACTATAACTAAAATTACAACAAAAGATGTTCCAATGCGCTCATATATACAAAAACCAGATGGTGCCATCACATAAAATATAACAACGATCGTTTTGGCGCAATACACCGCTGACTGATGCGAATTACCGGCTCGCGGACATATATGCTTTCTCTGTCTAACTTGAAACTGTAACTTTCCGAACCAAGCTTCGATCGACTATTGTACGCCTAACAGATTTCTCGATGAACGAGAAATTCAGACTTATCATTCTTACTTACAAATCTTACAGCTGAATCGGGTCCTCTCATTTTGGGATAGATAGAATAGACGATCATAGCTACTGTTAGCGGCGGCTACGACCTTTAGCCCTGGGGCCGTTACAGATTTTTGTTGCCGAGACGGAAGGATATCCTAGATAGTCTGATACCTAGATATACCTAGATATTCTAAAAGAATCAAGGTCTAACGCGTTACTTTTAAAAATAACACAACGTAGAAACGATTTTAAACAGTTCAGTTTGTAAATAAGAAATAAGCAAAAAGGGGCATTGTTTTCACAATTCTTTGTACGAGCTACGGCGGTTTAATAGGAATAATGGCCGGCCGGCCTAGGAAAAACGGTAGTCGGGTAGCACAAAATTCACTTTCACACACAAGTGAAATGGCGTCAGGGCAGGTGACGCGATTGTTATCTGAAATAGTGAATAGATTAGACAGTTTGGAAAGGGGTTCCAGCACGAGCAGTGCTAGTAGGACTTCGGACAGACAGACTGACAGACAGGAACTAGAGACGTTTGAACAATCGGTAGAAAAACGTCAATCATGCATTGTGAAAATGACACAGAAGTTGCCGACATTCGATGGGCGAAGTTCGGAAAATCCGATGATTTTCTTAAGAGATTTAAAGGCTTATATTAAAGTCTCGGGAGATACTTCTAGGGCTTTGATATGGGCAACGGATAGTTTGGTAGGAATTGCAAAAGTTCGAATGAGCATATACAGAGACTCATGGCGAACCTATTCGGATTTTGAAAAAGATTTCAGAGAGGTATTCTGGGGTGATAATGAACAGGAATTAATTAAGCAAAGATTCCTAACTGCGAAGTTTGATTCTAAGAAAGGTCAAAGTATGGAAGAATTCTTTGCCTCTCAATTGAATAGCATATATGAGCTTACGATACCGTTTACTGATACGGAGAAAATCAACACGATTTTCAGACAGTTGCCGCGTGATATTCAAGTAGCGTTTTTTGCTAGAAAGGAGACTATGACTATACGTGATGCGGTCGAATTCCTTCGGCATTTAGAACGGAATGTCGATGGGGGATTAAGCGCGATACATGATTCGGAACCTATGAATACGAATAACGTGAGGCGGGATAACTATATGCGTGGGCAATATCGAGCTATGCGGGTAAATACGTTACGTTATAACGCGATAAGTCGTAGTAATAATTATAACGCGGTAACGAAGGCGCGAAACGAATTTGGGACGCGCGGTCGCGGTTATTTTCGCGGTAGAAGCGGACAGCCTAGGCCTAGCTTCAAGGCAATAAAGTTTCAGAGGGGCAATGATAGTTCAGGAGATACAGAGGCAGGGCAAAGTTCAAGTGACAGGAATAATGCGATAAGTCAGAATTCAAAAAACTAGTGGACTCGCGCGGGTCGTTCGCGCTCAGATATTTATTACGGTTCGGGTGGACAGCCGATCAAATTGGGAAAAAGCATAGACTGTATGATTTGTGTAATTTGGATTCGAACGTGGGTGTGAATGAATTTATTCAATTATTAGCGCATAAAGCGCACGGATATGCCGTGTGTTTAGAGGAAAAATCTAGATCGAATTATAGAGATCGAAATGACAGACGTTTACATACGATATTCAGAGACGACGATTCGACTGAGTGTGGGCGCGAGTTATGTAGTACTTTGACATTACCTGAGATAGATGTGCGTATTGGGAATATTGTCGTAAGGAGTTTGATTGATTCGGGGAGCGAAATCAGTGTAATAAGTCGGAGAGTGTACGAAGAAGTGTGCAGTCAATTGGGAAAACCGACGGAAATACCGATTCCAAGTTTGAGAATCACAGGTGCGTTTGGAGTCAGTAAGGAAAAGGTTGATAAATTAGTAACGTTACCATTAACAATAGGTGAATGCGTTATCGATACTCCAATGCTAGTATTAACAAGGGTGCCTAAAGATTTAATTTTGGGGTTTGATTTTATACAACAGACGCGAGCCAGTTTAACGTGTGAGGGTAATAAGAGGCTAATTATACGAAGCGCCGGGCGGATGTGTGAAATACCATTAGGTACTGGTCCTAATCAGGATTCTTGCTGTTGTACAATGGAAGTACAGAACCAAGATACCTGTAGAAATATGATAGAGGAATATGTGAATAATTCATCAATACCTGTTGAACACAAAACAAGGTTATTGCCGGTGTTAAATAAACATGCAGAGTTGTTTAGCGATAGGATAGGTCGGACAAATAAATATATACATGAGATAAAAATGAGAGATGAAACGCCTTTCGTAAAGCGAAGCTATCCCATACCGTTCGCATATCGCGATAAAGTAACAAAACGTTTGGAAGAGATGGAATTGATAGGTATTATTAGCAGGCAATCTACGGATTTCAGCAGTCCATTGACTTGTACATTAAAGAAAACAGGAGAGGTCCGTATTCTTCTAGATGCACGACAATTAAACACTGGAATGGTCGGGGAGGTTGAAACCACACCTTTAATGAGTGAGATATTGCAATCCGGGCGCCGGATAAATTACATAGGAGTTATTGATATCAAAGATGCGTATTTTTCTATACCATTATCAGACGAATCTAAACGATACACGGGTTTTGTATATCAAGGCAGAAGTTATGTTTACAACGTTTTACCTCAGGGGTTGAAAACCAGTGTGGGTTCATTTTCGAGGGCGATGGACTTAATTCTAGGGCCAGAGGTTAGGTCATATTGTTTAAATTTTGTTGACGATTTGGCAATTTTAACTGAGGGTGACTTCGAACAGCATTTGTCTCAAGTGGACACGGTTCTGAGTAAATTGAAAGACGCGGGCTTCACGTGCAAACTAAAGAAATGCGAGTTCGCACAAAAAAAGGTCAAGTTATTGGGGCACATTTTGTCTACACAAGGTTTGCAGATGGACCCGGACAAAATTGAAACACTTAAATTATATCCGTCACCCAGAACTGTCAGGCAATTGAGGGCGTTTTTGGGGTTCATAAATTACTTTCGGAGGTTTATAAAAAATTTTGGAACGTTGACACGGCCCTTGTACAATTTATTGCGGTCTGGAGTCAAGTTCGTCTGGAGTGCGCAGATGCAAAGTGCTTTTGACGAGATAAAAAATCAATTCTCAGAAAGTATAATTTTGAGTCAGCCATTGGCGGGAAAAACATATTATGTTCAATGTGACGCCAGCGCTATAGGAATTGGGGGTTATGTTTATCAGTTAGATGATTCGGGCCAGGAACTAATTATAGGGTTCTGTTCGCAGGCATTCAAGGGTGCCCAGACTAGATGGTCGGTCAGTGAACAGGAAATGTATGCAGTTATATACAATTTAAAGCGATTTGAGATATACTTGCGGGGAGAAAAGGTTATTATTAGAACTGATCATAAAAGTTTGACGTTCATTAAGTCGTGGACTTTATTGGGTGCACGCGTAACGAGGTGGATTATGTTTTTAGAGCAATTCGATTACGACATAGAATTTGTGCGAGGGACTGATAATCAAATTGCCGACACGCTAAGCAGGCAGATAGCGGGACCTGGAGGTATGAATGACAGTACAAATGTTCAGCCGGGGATATTCTGGTTTCAGGCATCGAATACCGCAAGTGTTATTTCGAGTTTACGGGACATTGCGAGATTACAGAGCGAAGATGAGCGGTTAAATCGAATTAGCGGTTGTATCAGACGTAATGTGGTAGATACCGGAACGAGAGGTTTTGAAAATTATAAGCTAGTAGGTGATACGTTATATTTTCACGTGCCGAAGCGGAACGTACAGTTGCTAGTAATTCCGAAATCACTACAGGAGGAACTAATTTTACACATACATGAAGAAATAGGTCACTACGGCAGATATAAAATATTAGCACTGATGAAGGACAGATATTATTTTCTTCATATGAGTAGGGTGATTAGCGCGGTGATAAGAAGTTGTGACATATGTCAAAAGGTCAAGCCAAGTACTAACAATACCGTTGGTCCTTGTACACCGGTGTTGGCGGAAAAGTTGGGTGAGAAAGTTTTCTCGGACCTTTATGGGCCATTGCCCGTAGGTAAATTCGGATATCAATATATATATGTGATTCAAGACGTGTACAGTAAAGTAATAAAATTATATCCAATGCGAAAAGCGACAGGTAGGAGCGTGCTCGCTTGTACAAAGAGATTTCATAGGGAAATACCTATCGAAACTATAATTACGGACTCAGGACCACAGTTCATATCGAAAGTTTGGGAATTTGGACTCAAACAGCTAGGGATTCGAGTCACTCATACGTCGGTGTATTGTCCAAATTCTAATAGCGTAGAAAGAGTGAATCGCGAGCTAGGTCGGCTGATTAGAACATATTGCGGCGGAAGTAATCGTAGTTGGGTAGACGTGTTACCGGACATTCAGAATTGCTATAATAATATCGAACACACAAGCACAGGCTTTGCGCCTAATGAGTTAGCGTTTGGTAGGCGGGAACCGTTAACTATTGACAAGGAATTAGGCGATGAATGGTTATTAGGCCATAGTGTGCGAGATTCGGAACAGGTGCGGAGTGTAGCGATAGAAAACTCTAAAAGTTCTAGTGAACGACGTAAGCGACAGGCGGACAAACGGCGTAAGTTAGAAGTCTATCGTATAGGTGATTATGTGAAACTTAAGACCTTTGTGCGTTCAAATAAAGAACATAAAATCATGCGGAAATTTTCGTTGTTGTATAAAGGGCCTTATGTTATTTCGGCAGTGGTATATCCTAACTGTTATACGTTAGTAGATCCGGGTTCAAATGAGATATTGGGTAACTTCAATACTATAAATATAGCCAGGTATTATGTGAGGACGAATAAGGGCGTAGATAAATAAGATAGTGTATAAAGGTTATATAATTAAGCTGTAAGCTGTGAATTTGAGTAACTACTTTGTAGATTTAAGGATCTTGCATGGTTTGGAAACAAAAACAAAAAAAAAAAAACCAAAAAAAAAAAAAAACAATTTGTATATATATAGTAATATGAATTAGGATAAATTGCGGGTAAGCGAGGTTGTATAGTAAGATAGATAAATGAGATAAGACAGGAGAGAACTCAATCGAGTTGTGTAAATATTATATACATAATTGACAGATTCATCGGTCGGTGTACATGATTTGAGATGTCCGAACATATAGAGTAGATATGTACAAAGTATGGGTAGCATAGTGGTAATGAGATCCTTGCGCCATGTTAACTGAGATAAACAGTGTCTCAAGGTCTGGGAGGGGGCTGTAATGGTACACGAGAGTCGGTACATTAGATACTTCATTCTGCGTGATAGAGGGCTAGCCCAACGCCGCGCTGTTTTGAATACGAGAATCGGTTCAGATAACGTTTGGGGGTTTTGCATAGCTTACTGGCAAAGTTTGGAAAAAAAAAAGACGCGTGGGTTCATTCGTGGAATTTCAGATCAGGTCAAGTTTTTTTGTCGCATTCCTGCGAGATGTGTAGAGATGAGAGCCGATTTGGCTGCGCGTTGAATAAAATTATGAATAACTAAATAATGAAAGGTTATTACGGAACGGAGAAAGCTATTATGTTGATTGCAAATATACAATTGCGATTGAGGTATGATATGGAGAGTCTGACACCTCTATTTTGAATATCATTCTAGAGGTCTTTGCCACGCGCGTCTAGCGGTCGGGAAATGCTTAATTAATCGCAACAAGCTTTTATTGGTCAGCGATCAACAGATTCTGTGTATCGGCAGTACCAAATGATTTGAGTGATAACCTACGGTTGATCATAGTGAATATGCGTACACACAATTTGTAGAACGGCGGATCTGCATGGCATGGTTGAAATTGGACCCTGTGTAGTTAGTGATAAGAAGCTTCGCTTGGGCAGAGCGTATTTGCAAAGGACGCATGTGGGGCATATAAATACCAGAGCGTGGGAGGGGAATTCATTCAGTCTCTGCGTCTAGCCGCTGTGACAGTCGTCTTCACGAGTTCTAAACAGTTTTGGCTGCCGTGTTACGCGTCAGAACTATACGAATTGGTGATTGCGAAGTTTCAGTGGGTTTTCGTGAGTGTCTGAAGCGCCGAGATATACCTCGGTTCCTACCTTTATATCAACCTACCCCTAATTCCAAAACTATCCTTGGGTCGTTAGGAAAGAACTTGTAAGTCAATTATTCTGAGTCTGAGTCTGGGCTTGGAGCGACCCTAAATTCCTTTTTCCTTCACCATAGGGTTCCTGGATTGGCTCTTAGGATATTCGCGGGCTAATCCTCTCCTCATTCCTTTAGAGTAGCGAGTTTTGTAATTCCCACACACACAGTCGTTAAACATTCAAGCACATTCAAATCAAACTCAACCATTTTCGAGTGGTGTCGATAATGGACGTGGTATAACACTAGGTTTTTAGACTAGGCTAGACAGGAGTTTAGTTGCGGCTAAACCTAGGTTGTCAGGGCATAGGGAGACTGTTTGATCGATGAGGTTCCGCGGATGGAAATAACAAATTCAGAACAAAGTTAAACCGGTGTCAACACAGTTAACATATACTGTTGATATTTTGACATTTGAGTGTTGTCGGGGACGCGCGAAGAGATCAATTTACAGTCTAAAGTTCATTGTTTAGGTCCGGGTAGGTGTTTTGCATTGCCTTGGGTCAGATTGGATTCAAGTTGCATTTTTAAATTAAATGTAAATTTCGCTGGATATCTAATGTGTAAGTTGAGTCGGTATATATGATTTGGCTCAGCCCAGGACGTGCTGCGGCTAGTGGAATTCATAGTTCGGTATTTATCGAATTATGCACTTCGCTATGGTGTGGGTTAGATATCCTAAAACAATAATGCTTGCGTTTCGATAACATCCAGCTCAAATTGCGCAGAGTTGAAGGTTTCAAAACGTTACGGACCTTTTGAGGTAACCGCTAGTTCAGAACCCATTTCGGAACTCAAATCGCAATTGTGTAAACCGGTCTTTTCGGATCGTTATTGCCGTGAACAAAATATATAATTGGAACCACCACAAGCCGCTACGAGCGAGCACATGAAATATAATTGAGTACTCACGTCGTAAAACTACGACGGATATCTATACTATAACTGTGATCGATCACTAAAACTATAACTAAAATTACAACAAAAGATGTTCCAATGCGCTCATATATACAAAAACCAGATGGTGCCATCACATAAAATATAACAACGATCGTTTTGGCGCAATACACCGCTGACTGATGCGAATTACCGGCTCGCGGACATATATGCTTTCTCTGTCTAACTTGAAACTGTAACTTTCCGAACCAAGCTTCGTTCGACTATTGTACGCCTAACAGATTTCTCGATGAACGAGAAATTCAGACTTATCATTCTTACTTACAAATCTTACAGCTGAATCGGGTCCTCTCATTTTGGGATAGATAGAATAGACGATCATAGCTACTGTTAGCGGCGGCTACGACCTTTAGCCCTGGGGCCGTTACACTCTAACTTATAGTATGATTTTTTGATTAAGAAATATCTAAGTCCAGCCTTGTATGAATGAAGTTGCTCAATGTCTCATATGGATTTAGGCAGCTTATTATACACTTTTGGCGCCATACCAAATATGCTTTTGGTGAATAAAGCAGTAGAGCGGGGAGGTGCACTTAATTTAGTATCTCTTTTACTATTCATTTTCTTAAACAAGCACCAGTTTGTTTTTACAAATACAGCAGCTTCATAAATATATAATGATGTCAATGTCAATATACCTAACATTTTAAAATGAGGAACGCAACTGTCTGTAGGTTTCAATTTACAAATTGCCCTTATACACCGTTTTTGTGCTCTAAAAGCTTTATCTTTGTCGGTTGAGTTGCCCCAGAAAATAATGCCATACCTTAAAGTCGAGGCGACAAAAGCATGATACACGGTTAATAAAGCTGATTGCCCAGTAACTTTGGCAAGCATATATAGAGCATAGGAAAACTGACTTAGTTTTTTGCAAACATGCTCTACTTGTGGTTTCCATGTCAGATGTGAGTCAATATTAAGTCCTTAGAATTTGAATACATTTATTTTGTCAATTTTTTTATTATTATAGTGGATGTCAAGAGTGTTTGTTGTTTGATTGTAATTATTTTTAAATGTCATTATGTTAGTTTTATCAAGATTGATTATCAGATTATTACGGCTCAGCCATTCAATAATATCGTTAAGGGAATTATTAATTTCAGATGCGTATGTATTTTCATCTCGACAATCCGCAATCATCGTACTGTCATCTGCAAATAAACCATTGGGTAACTTACTGACATAGGGAGATCATTGATGTAGATGAGGAATAGTAGTGGTCCTAATACGCTACCTTGTGGTACGCCACATTTAACCGTTCTCGGGCCTGATATGTATTGATTTTCTGTTTTTGTTTTCTGACATATTCTGGAAATCTGTGTTAACTGTGTTCTGTCACTCAGGTAGCTTTTAATAAGTTCAAGCACATTACCTCGTACACCGTAAACATCTAGTTTGTTTATTAGTGTTTCATGGTCGACGAAGTCGAATGCTTTCGTCATGTCCATGTACAACGCTGAAATAGGTATTTTTTTATCTAAACACGTCACTACCTGCATTAAGAAATCATAAATGGCCATGTCAATCATCTTACCCTTTCTAAAACCCTTTTGTTCCTTTGCGAATAGACATTTTTTCTCAAAATATTGGTAGAGACTATTATAAATTACTCTTTCGAAGATCTTTGATATTATTGTGGTCGTTTGTTGCTTGAGATCCTTACCTTGATTTAAGGAAAACAGAGATCATACAAAAGTTTAAAAGTATTATGGAACTCAGCAAACGCCTCATTAGCATCGTTGCTATTGAATACCTCACTGAAACTGAGACTTGAAAGGTGCTCTTTGAACTTCTTTAGGTAATAGTCAAATAGTCAATAGTCAAAGTACTTTATTACTGTAGATATTTACATATACTTAGCAAACGTCATTTTTTGCCTCTTCTCTACATTGGACCACTGTGGGAGAAGAAGGGCGTAGAAACTCCCATAGATTTATTTTTAGATCTCTTTTAAAAATAGGTTGTGCTTAACTAATACAAATATGAAAAATTTAATTGTTATGATTAATAAGCAGGAATAAATAATTACAAAATTATTAACAGCAAGGTCTGTGTTGAGCCAGATTAACCCCATACAGTCCTGTCATTTAAGTAATCTTGAACATTGTAATATCCCTTTTTCGACAAAGTCGCTTTAACATGCTTTTTAAATTTCTCAAATGGCAATTTCAAAATCTCCAGAGGTATCTTATTGTAGTAGAGAATGCACTGACCCTTGAAAGAATTGCTAACCTTCGCGAGTCTAAAACGGGGCGCACAATCTAATCTTTACTGTAGTCTTGTCTATAAACTGACCAACTCTGGAGGACGTTGAAATGTTTTACTGGACATTTTAGTAACTGTCCTGTATGGTCTGAAAGCGCAAACTCTACTATCTCGCCCCTACAGCCTTTGATATTATGGATGAAGTTGTCCAAACATGTGCCACTGCTTACACGTGTTGGCTTATTGAATGTGAGCTTTAGATTGTAGTTCTGTAACCTATCTTCGAAATAAATCGAGACTCTATTACGTTTAAGTCGATCTATATTAAAGTTTCCACACACAATAGTTTTTCTCTTACCTTGGCAAAGTCTAGATAATAGTTTCTCTATGTTGTTAAAGAAGATTTTATAAGTATTTGTATCATACTTCGCTTTTCTATATACGCATATTAAATTTATATTGTGCTCAGTTAGTGTGATACCACAGCATTCTATTATATTAGGAATATTACAGTCCACTAAATCTATTGCATTATATTTAAGTTCATGTTTTACTAGTATAGCAGCACAGCCACTTCGTGTGCTCCTGGCAGAATATGTGGCCAGTGTGTAATTTGCAACATTCAAAGAGTAGATATCGGTGTCAATCATATTGTGTTCTGTAATTCCTATAATATTAACTGATACTCCATTTGTTATTTGCTCCTCTAAGTGTACAGTTAATAGGTCCGATTTATTTATGAGGCCGTCAATATTTTGGTGTAATACATTTATACAGTTATTTACGAAAAAAAATGTTGTTTTTGTTTCTCTCATTATCATCATTTTCATTTACATTATTATTAAAAAAATTATCATTAATATCACAGTGTTTCGCATTATTATCAATATTTTTTAAATTTCTATCATTGTCAGTCACATTATTGCTATTTATATATTTGATCTTATTTGCTGTAGTACAATTATAATCAATTTCAAAATTGTCCGTCTGGGTCTCTACATTAACCAAAGTAGGCAATTCGGTAGGGAAACTAGTCTGAGTCGTACTCGAGCAAAGACGCTCCATTTGCGATCCTGTATGAGTCAGACACTAATTGTTCTGCCAGTGATCAATTCTAAAAATTCTGAGAATTTCTCCTAACACCTGTCTACATGCGTATTGTTTGTTGAGTGTACCTTTCCCAAAATAATATGTTTCATCATTATAGCTTATGTCCAAGAAAGTGGTTTGAGAAAATCGAGAGCACAAATGCCTGAAACTAGAGTTGACCATTTTTTCATTTAGGTGCTTACATTTAGTGGATTTACATAGAATTACCTTACATTGTAAGAGGAGGCTAAGATTATAGTATAAAAGAGACTTCATTCTGAGCGGATCCTTGTCATTTGAGCCTCCTATTACGACAATGACATCATTGCTGCCATAATCCTTGCAAAGCGAATGACATGAGCCTAGAACTTGATCCAGAGTAGCGTTGGACTTTATTATCGACTCTACGATAAATTCTCTACCCAAAAGTTCCTGTAGAATTCTGCACATTCCTCTACCTTGTTCGTCTGCTAGAATCATTACACGTCGCTTCTTTTGCGTTTGTCGTTGACATTTTTTGCTGTGATTTTGGGTGTGGGGCTGTTCGTATTTACGTTGCTGTCAATAAGTATTGATGCAAGTATATCATTGGCTTTAAACGCTGATTGTATTCTTTTGGGCACTGAAATCTCTTGCTGCGTATATTTTGTCTGTTTTGCATTATTTGTGTCCATTTGCTTTACCACTCCACTCGTAAACTCCGTTTTTGTCTTAAGTGGAAACCCGACCTGTACCATGTTCGGAGTGATTCTGCGGCACTGGGGTGAGAAGAACGTTGGTCCTGATGTGCTCTTAGATGGCCCTGATACACAAAGGCCTACTGCTTTACAGAGTTCTAGTTTTTTATTAGTTTTTATTAAGGTTTCGTTGAGATTTGATATTTCCATACTGAGATTGTCTATCTCGCTGTTTGCCATGTCGAGCTCTAAGTGCAATCTGTCGTTATTTTCTCGCAATTCCCTAACTTCCTCGCCATTCTCCGCAGTATTGGGTAGGCTTTGTGAAGTCACGTCTAAGATTGACTCGTCCTGGTTGTTGCTGATAATTATCCGTCGCGGTCTCAATGTTACATTATCCTCCCCTGTCCGTGGGGTGAGGGCAGAACTGCATTTATTGGCGGGAGATTTCGGCAACCGGTCTCGCAGAAGCAGTGTTTTTTCCGCAGCACCCTGGCACATAGGGCATTTATAATCTAGTGCTAGCTTTGATAAGTTTCCCATGTAGTACGCCGTTGTCATATTCAGACAATTATGGTGAAACTGATGGAGACAAGTGGAGCACGTTAGCAGCTCTGGGCCAGGAATAGTACCGCTACATATTTTGCACTTCATCTTGCTTGTGGGAAGATCTTGGAACTAAGTCGTCTTCTAGTATTTGTAGTGTGGTTTGTTCGGTAGATCACAGGGCGTGTGTCAGCAATTGCTTATTTACTCGCATATATGTCGTCACTAATGCGGTCCTTTATGAAAATGAAAAGTAAAAGTAAAAAGTGTCCGATCCTAGCTGGGGATCGAACCATGTGCACTGATGCGGCGGCGATGAGTCCTTAACCGTTTCGGCTATTGAGCGATTGAAGAATGTTTGTTGAATATTATGTATGTTACTCATTGAATGTAGTTGAAGCCCGGTGATGAAAGGGTTTATGTGGCTTTTGTGAGTTGAGCCGTTGGTGAACTTTGAACTTGCACGATATTGTCACTGGATCTGCACAGAGAATTATATGAGCTTATGCTATTATTCATTGAGTATTATGTAGTTTTTTGTTATTATATTCATGTAACGTTGTTTATCACTGTTTGTTAATCACTGTATCACTTTTCATTGTTATGGTTTATAGTTAAGGTTTATAGTGTCTTTTTTATCGTAATCACTGGTTTAGCTTATTTATAATAGTTAATTATATAGTCATTATACTTGATTAATATTATTATTTTAAAAAATCTAGTTAATTAGGGTTAATTGTATTTTTATTTAATTTTTAACACGGAGATACTTTTTAAGACAAGTTTACTTAGCAGCGCCCTCTACAGGACAGCGCCCTATACATATTTAACCTATGAGTAGCGTGCTGTTACTTTCCATTCATTGTATATTTGTAAGGGAAGGCACATAGAACAATCTTGCCCACTTTATCATAGTTTGTATCCCTACACCTATACTATTCTCCATATATAATATTACGGTTGTACCCTCCTCATATTTATGGTTTAAAATGTTTTTGGCCATAACTTTGAAGGGGACATCGGGCATGCAATAAATAATAACCGTACCTACGCGACAAGTACGAAGAGCTGGTCCCATACCTACACCTAGCCTGTCCGAGAACATAACAGTCCTACGCTGTCGCTGTGCACGTCGTTGCAGGGCTGTCTAGCTCTTGGCACTGGCGCTGGTGTGCAGCGGCAGGCTGCGGCGTCAGTGGCGGCGGCGCACGTGTGAGCTCGGCGGTGACGTCACTCGGGGCGAGCTGCTGGTCGCTCGTCACCATGTGCGCAGTGAGAGGACAGACCCGCGGCTGATGTAAAGGGTCAGTCTCGGGCTCTGCGGCGGCGTCGGTGTCGGCACTGGGTGCGAGCTGCTGATACCTCGCAGTATACTTGATGCGAGGGCTCGCCGGTTGTGGTGGCGCGCTGAGGCAGGCCCGCGGCTGATGTAAAGGATCAACCTTGGACTCCGCTGGCGGCGTATCCCCGGTGTCCAGTGCGACGATGGTGAGCTCTTCAGTGGGCGCGGTGGTGTTTTGCTGAGACTTATCTGGCACTTTTCATGGATGCATTGCTGTGTCTGTTGCGACAACTCAAGTACTCTCCGTAGATTAGTATTGCTGTCCAGTATTATTTTGTTAAGTTCCACGATTTGTTTTTTCTTTCCATGAATACTTGATAACTACATCTTGAAGTTCTATCTCTAGTCGCGAAATTTTCAATTCTAAATCAGTTACTGTATTCTGATATTCCTCTGTCATTTCCTGTAGCAGTCTTGCTGAATCTTCAAATTTCTTATTTTCCGGTGTAGGGCAAATGTTAAGCTTCTATTATATATTTTTCCTCGATTTTTTAATGCATTTTCTTGTTTTTAGTAGTGGTGTCGATTTCTGATCAGAGGTTAAGTCGATGATGATCGGGTTTGGCTGTTGGACTGCAGAGTTCTGATTTTGTCCGACCAATTCATGATACAGAGAGAAGGTTTTTTCTGTGTCTTCCTCTGTCTTTTGGTCTTTTAGCTGCTGGATGATTTCGTTAGCTTCAAGTAATTGCTGTTCAAGCGCCGATATGCTCTGAAGGCTAGACTAATGAGTACGGTAGCACTGATTGAGGGAGTTTACAGATTTCTGAACTTGCTTTCTGCGCTGACATCGATCAAATCATTGTGCAGCTGGGCCAATTGATTTTTAAGAGTTTGGTTTGAGTTCAGGATTTTCTCAATCTCCAGCTCGCTATCAGCTCTCTCTTGCTCATATTTAGCATTGAGTTCTCTGGATGCTAATAGATCTTGAAGATCGTTGTGCAGCTGCAGCGTGATTTCAGCTCTCCGTGTGGTTATTTTCGACTCCATGCTGGAACGTAGAAATGGTATGCAACAGTTTTTTTTATATCAAATTGTTTTTTTTTGTTTTTTTTTAAGAAAATTTGTAAGCTGAGATTATGGTTACCCTACTGCCTATTAGCCAGTTTGTATTGGTTAATTTAATGACATGTGTAAAATAATATAAATAAGTTGATGGAATGTGATGGGAATTGCAACAATACTACTATTAACAATAACACTATATTAGTAACAATACTACTATTTAGTAGGTAATCTAATATTTGAAAGGTCTTATTGTCTGAGGTATTTCTATAGAAAAGAAGTAAATGTTAAACTAAATTTATATGACAGATATTTTAAAATAAATTAAGACACAAATGTGTAGGTGCAATGCAATGCCTTCTCTGTATATACTCGAGTATAAACACAAGCAAGACACTGAGTTCCCAGCTTACTATGTAAGTACTGGCCTAATGTATACTTACAATTTACCTAAATTTATACTACAGAACATTTACATAAACAATAGCAGTCTTACCTACAAAAAATATCTAATTTATGTTTGTGCACCTGTTTGAGCAAAATCCTCTTTAAACCTTAATGAGCGTTTTATGTTTTTGTAATTTATAAAAATACAGCAAGTCAGTTTCAAACTAAAACTCTGTTGTAAATTATTTTATTCCTTTAGGCTCTGTGGATGTCCACTGAAGGATGAGAATCCAAAACCGTAAACTTAATTAAAAAAGAAAATAAATGGCATAGTGATGTGTCCAAATTTACTATGCTCAAACAAAAAAATAAAATGAAACAACCAACATAAATTCTCAGATAAACGCAACTCTTTGCTTGTATTGACAACTGACTGACGTTTGCTTTTGGCCTTTGGTGTACAACAAAGAGAATATAATGTGTGATATTGCCTAAGGTTTTTATTGAAGCTAACATACAGATTTTATTTTATAAATCACAATTTTATGAGAATAGGTTGTAAGACTGTTTCAGCTCCATATTATGAGTGTTTTAGAGAAATTGAATCTGTATAAATGACACTGTAAACCTATACTGAAGTAAAATTTGTTATTTATTAGAAGAAAATAGATTCTGGACTTGTTTTTCTGTTTAAGCTGCTACCATCTCATCTCATCACACTAACATTTCCTGGGTGGGAAAAAGGGGAGAGGACCTTGGCCTTTGAGTTGGATGTTATGGGCTCGTTCTACCGATAATAATTATGCTAAATTGTATGAAATTGTCAACTAGTCAGAAAACTGTTTCTAATGTGGTAGTTATTCAAGTTATTTTTCAACTAGAATACGAGTTTCAGTTCAATTATTGCTAGAAACTATACTACTGGTAGGTAATTATATGGTAGCGTTAGTCTATTAGTTAGATAAAACAAAGAACTCAGCTGGACATGTAGTATTCCGTTCCGGCATTCAAATTCATCGGCAATTGACAGTTAGAGTGGCTTCAGTGGCAGGAGCAATCTTCTGGTTGTAGTGTGCAGCTCATAACATTGTTCACAGTTTTAACTATTCTAACAAGTAATTACACTTATATTTAGTAAGTATTATAATACTAATTAGATTAATTTTAAAAATATTTATCTGACCGCCCGGAGGGTGCGGTCCGAAATCTCTGCTTTTTGCTGGGTCTTTTATATTGCGACAGTTGAATAAATGTGCTTTCTATTATATTCTAAATTAGATACCCTTAAAACAAGATTTGCAGGAAATACTAAACAAGTACAGATATTTACTACAAATACTCTTCATACAATTATATAAAAATAACCTTTGCTCTTTAATATCTTTCTTGAAAGAGAAAAGTATGGGGAGATTATCTTACAGTGCAAGGAAGCGCTTTTCTGAAAGAGTGCTTATACACGCAGCAGTGTAATGCCGCAAATTTGCTAAAAGGTATACAGTGTTTAGATACTCTGTACCACAAATTCTACTAGATCTACTCAATAATTTTGCATTTAAAACTCATTTTCGCAAAAATAGACGATAGTCGCTTTCTGTCAACTGAAGGCCTTGGCCTCTTGGTACCTGAAAACATATACGTATGTTCAACGACCGTTGTGGCTTTTGAATTTTATCACCATGGCATAAGCTTCAAAATCACAATGCCCCATCGAGGTCCACGTGTTGACCGGTTAATGTTCCTACACAAATAGATGCTAATTCATTCAACGTTCAGCAATTACAATTACTTTATTTGATGGTCGTCCAACCTCTTTAAATTAGGCAGTTTTCGCCAGAATTGATTAGATCACAAAATAAAAACAACAAAGCACTACCCATATTTCGTAATTCGTAATTTCTTTATTGTACTAAACAAAACAGACATACAGATAACTTATGATAGAAAAAATATGTACAAAGGCGAGCTTATCTCTAAAAAGAGATTTCTATCAGCAAACCATGTTGGATAGGAGACGGAGATGATAGGTAAGGGAAAGAATTGAGCGTACAATTAAGACTATATTCTAATATAATACATATTACACATACATAAAACCTGTAACTGTAACTGTGTATGTAGTCTATATTTCTTAGCAATAAGAAATATAGACTACATACACAGTTACATAAATACAGCATATCAATAAATATCTTACAAATATACTAATACTAATACATTATATAGCTAAATAGAAAGTGAAAGATAGTGCTTCTTTAGTCGGTTCTTAAAGATATTCAGTGATGGACTGTCCCTGATGGTGCAGGGAAGTTCATTCCACAGCCGTATAGCGCGGATTCTAAACCCGTGCTCGTAGGTTGCAGTGGAGCGTTGTGGGGCTTTAAGCATAGTAGCCATGTGAGTTCTCAGAGGCCTGCATGAAGAAAGAAATTCGAAGCGATCACGCAGGAAGTTAGGGTACCGAGGGTTCCACAAAATACTGTAGAGCAGGCATAGGATATGAGAGTCCCGTCGAAGACGAATTGGAAGCCAATTCAACTCCCTGCGATGTTGAGAAACGTGATCATATTTTCGCAGTCCGAAGATGAACCGAATCCCGAGGTTTTGAAGTCGTTCGAGTTTGTTCAGTTGCTCTTCATTTGCGCTTACCCAGCAAACATCAGCATAGTCAATGAGGGGAAGTAAAAGAGACTGGGCGAGAATAATTTTGGTCTGACGAGCAAGAAAGTTCTGAAGTCTCCTGAGAGAGTGAAAGGTAGCGTAAACTCGCCTGCTGACCTCGCTGATATGCGTTGACCAAGTTAACTGGTTATCGAAAACAACACCCAGGTTTTTCGCTGTGTCGCTATACATGATTACGGTACCGTTATAAGATACAGGTGGGACAGACTGTTGCTTCAACAAACACAGTGAGTGTCTGGTACCTATAATCATGGCCTGGGACTTGTTTGGGTTAACCAGTAGCCCAAATGACGAGGCCCATCCTCTAATACCCTCTCAGTCAGCGTTTAACGCCTCCACAGCGGAGTTTACATTATCGGAAGAGAAGTGGCGATAGATTTGTAAGTCATCCGCGTAAAGATGATAAGAAGATGAGAGGGCATCGGAGATGGAGTTAATAAATATAGAAAATAGAAGAGGAGAGAGAATGCCACCTTGGGGGACACCGGAGGTGAACTCACAACAATCCGTGCAAGTCGTCTCCAATTTGATACGCTGTTTACGGTCACGAAGGTATGAGTTGAACCAGCTGACAGAATGGGAAGAGAGATTAAGAGATTTGAGAAGTTCAACGAGAATGTCAAAGTCAACACAGTTAAAGGCACTGCTGAAGTCGAGCAGGGTAAGCACCGAAAGCTGCTTCTGATCCATGGCAACCTGAATATCATCCGTCACTTTAAGTTGAGCCGTAACTGTGCTGTGACCCGGTCTAAAGCCTGATTGAAAAGGATTTAATAGGTTGTTAGAGGATAGATATTGGGAGAGCTGGGTATGGACAATGGATTCGAGGACTTTTGATAGGATCGGCAAGATGGAAATCGGGCGATATTCTTTGAAGCAGGTGGGATTGGATGATTTAGGGAGAAAGATAACTAGTGCATGTTTCCAAGCAGTAGGGAAGGAGCAGTTTGAAAGGGAAAAATTTAAAATGTGCGTTATGGGCGGAAGCAGGTCATCTAGGATAGTGAAGATTATTTTTAGGCAGATGTTGTCATGTCCGACTGCTTTGGAGCTTATTTCCAACAATGCCCTTTTAACTGTGTCAACTCCGACATATCTCATGTTGAAGGGAGTGGTTTTGGGAGTATTTTGATCCGTGGGACACATGCAGGGCAGTGATGAACCAGTTTCAGGGAGACGTGAGTGAGTATCTGTAGTGCCACTAACTTAAATAGGGGGAGACGGCTTCGCTAGCATCAATGGTACACGCATTACATTTTATACAAGTGACATCAGTTCCCGTTATGGCCACCTGCCCCCCCGCCAAGCTGCATTCGCTAACTTATCGATCGCTGCGACTTGTATGCGATTTGACGGTTGCTGCGCAAAGTTACGTGATACTGCGCTACGTCAGTTTTAAGTTTGTGGCTCTGTACTAACGACTTGACCCACGTCAAAGTAAAATTTCTAGAAGTCTGCTGACTAAGTAGGTCACAACGTATATTATACATATATTGGGTACTAACAAATTAGGTACCATTACTTTAAGGGATTTCACATTACATCAAAACAAATAACTATTAATCGAAAATATCAAAGCTTACCAGGCGGCACTCAAGCGTCAAGAAACTTTGCGTCAATTATAACTAGACTTTGATAATTGTCAATATAGGTATATTAGCAAATTAATAACTTTAGATGTTAGTAATAAAAGTCAATTTAATTAGACTTAATAATCTTTACAAGTAGTGTTGAAAAAGACGAGCCTGTTTTTCTACGCACAATAATGCTGATGTTGTATTAACAAGCAACTCTCCGAATACCAAATCTTTTTCTCGGTCCCATACATGAAAATCTAAAGGTGTTGAATCCGGTGAATTGGTTGGTCAGTTCACTCCACCTGCATCAAATTTGCCGCGACCTATCTTTCAAGCTTAGAAATGTTCCGTCAACTATCTTCGCATGGCACGACCATTATGGGCGCACCGTCACGTTAAAATACATCCTTCTACGCAGACCGACTGGTACTCCCGCTAACAATTCTATTAGATCTCCTTGTGTGAACTGCTGCTACGTTGTACCATTTAGGCGATTCCATAAACCCTTGGCCTAGCAAACAGTCGCTAAGTATTCCTGCCCATACATTGACGCTGAAGCGAATTTGAAAGTGATCAGGGCGTGCTAAGTGGGAATTCTCTTCCGAATAAAAGTGTGCATCGTGAATATTAAACAATCCCACCCTCGTGGATGTACAATTGTCGGTCCAAAGTATATCACATCTGCTATTTATTCCAAGCCTCTGACGGAACCCTACACGTGGTTCATAATCATGTAGCCGCTGTTCTTGGATACGCGTGAAATTACATGGGCACTTTCCTTCACGTTTTAGCAATTTCCATACGTAAATGTCACTAACACGAAATACAGACGCTGCGTCCTCAGACAATGCATTGGATAGCGGTCAAAAAATTTCAAAACCGCATCTTCTAGACAGTTTGGATAACAAGACCTACGGCAGCTAAGAAGTTTCTCTAGCCACGAAGTCATTGCTGTGCTCGGTAGATGGTGCGAGAATTAACAGGTGTACCGTATATTTCTGCAAAGAGCATTTTAGCTCTTGCCGCGTTGTAGTTAGCTTCGCGATAGCTCGTATTATCATGTTTAAGTGATCGTCTGTCGTGTAGTAGTAAGGCTTTATTTATTATTTAGCCGCTTATTTACACATTTTAATTTCACTTATCAAAGTAAAGTGGCCAGTCAAGTGACAATCAAGAGCCATGATGATGAAGAGATACCATGATCAAAGAGATCCCAATCATTGACTTTTGATTATCTCGTTAACAGGGTGTTTTACGTGGCACAGCTGTTTGTCTAATTTTCTACAAAGACTA
This sequence comes from Argyresthia goedartella, assembly GCA_949825045.1. Taxonomy (NCBI): domain Eukaryota; kingdom Metazoa; phylum Arthropoda; class Insecta; order Lepidoptera; family Argyresthiidae; genus Argyresthia; species Argyresthia goedartella. Next base: position 18,701,078 of record OX463823.1, read on the forward strand.
ACATAAACTTTAATTTAAAAAACTGATACGGGGCCAGCTTGTAAACATAAACATTTATATACAGGAACGTACATTACCTCTGACCCCACGCTAGGATACCCAGTGTCTTGAGAACTAGAAACAGTGACATCACACACAAGTAAAGATACAAGACCTGGGATTTTTTTTATAGCCGGGGATCGAACTCGGGTCCTCTCGCAATAGGCAGAGCTACAACCGCAGCGCTATAGAGTTCGTCGAAAATGAAATTTCAATAGACATTTTCAGGGTGACAACAATACAAAACAAAACATAGCGTTACACCTTTACCCATCTGGGGTTGATCGCTGATCTGTTGAATTACTTCCGTTTTTTATGACGTGTGATGTCGTTTTTCATCGTTCCCGTAAAAATTACAGGTGGATAATCACCGATATATGGTTGGCCGCCGCATGGGCGGAGCGCGCAGAATGATGATGAAATAAGGCGTAATTATCTTGATTTATTGTTTTTAAATTCAAACCTCGCGCGTTATCGGAACTGTTGTGTAACGCCTCATATTTTTTTGTCCACAATGGTCGGCATCCTAAGCGTTCGTCCTAGATATTATCATTTTACCTTCACGACGATTTTTTGGACCCCCGAGGGCAGAGTGGCTGCGCGGCGAGTTTAAGATAAATTGTTTTTTATATATGTTTATATAAATTTTACATATTCTTTGGGGGCATCACCAACCGTAGCGATGCATCGTGCTTAATCTTCACAGAAGCATAGTATCTAGAAGTGGTGTTCTTCCTGACCATCATTAGAATCCATAAAGTGTAAGATTAGCTTACTCTGGGGAAGGCCTTCTCTAGTAGGTGCTAGCATAGCCCACCTGTGTACTCGGGGCTCTATCCCAAGGCATGCCGTGGCCGTTTAGGAAGTTGGGAATATTAACCCCGTCTCCCTACATCATCACGGTACACGTGGATGTGCTTCAGCCCCACATGTGTGAGCCCGTTGTGCACTTAGGTTAAACAATAGGACGGACGCTTGATGCTTGGTCCTAGAAATACATTTATGTAATACATCATTACTATATTAAGACCGTGCTAAATATATAGAATAAGAACTAGAAGACAGATTTGCTTGTCAAGAATATAATTCTTTAATAAACGTTCAGTACATCCCTCTTGTTATACATTTAATTTATTTAGGGAATATCAATGCCCTTGTGCAATTATCTAATTTAGTGTATTATCAGTATTCTATTTAACCGTATAACTAACCCTTAGAACGATAGAGAACAAATTTCCTTCACAATTTAAATTGTATTACAAAAGTGACCGAGTTGTTGAAATTGTTGAGTTACTACATTCTAGGTTAAAATAATATACCAGATAATCAATATCGAGGATCTGTTGTTTAAATTGTCTATTTTCTTTTTAAGAAATTTCTGGTGATTAGATTTACTAGTAGCGCTCTCTTTTAGATAAGAATACTAATTTACTTGAATAATAGCTGTAAGCCTGTCAGCACACGAACCCCACATCTGCTACGCCTAGCCGGTCAGATAATATTTATTACTGAGTTATCTCGTGACAATATAAAACGAGCGCTGGATTTGTTTAACCTACACCTACCCTGACCCACCGCTTCACCCAGAAAGTGTTTATTTTGCCAATAAGCGTTGGCTACACCATTCAGTAATTTAGTCGTGTAAATCACTGCAAATTTTGTCGCGCTATTCAGTATTTTTTTGCACATTACAGGAAATTACGCTGCTTATTATGCTTAGATGACCCAAATGGCCGAGTCGGCAGTAACCCTGCCTATGAAGCCAAGGGTTTCGGGATCGAGTCCCGGTGGGGGGTAATATTTGTTTGATGAGAACGGACGTTTGTACCCTGGTCATGGTTGTTTATCAATCGGAGTATAATATTTATTTATATAAGTATGTGTATCGTTGTCTAGTACCCAAGATACAGGGAATCCTAGTTCGGGGCTAGATCAATGTGTGTAAATAGTGTCCAAAGTATTATTATTATTGTCATTCGCTCAATAGTTTGTTATTCGGACGTTTTATTATTCCCCTTTTTATTGCAAGTAAATTAACCACATCCTCATATTCATGTTTATTTCTAAATTTTATTGCACATCTTTTATGAGCACCCCTTATCTTTGACATGGCGGAACGTTGTTGGATAAACATACAACATTAACGACTTAATCGTGCAACTGATTTTCAGCAGAAGATTGTGAAATAATTAGAGGAGGGAAAACCAGTTACGAATTAATTTATTCATCGAGTTAATTAATTTTTAACTAAATCACTCTACATCTTTCAGATCTATTCTTCTATAAATAGAACAGACAGCCACGCTGTCGCTTCAGTCAAAACACGGATTTGGCTACATCTAGGATATTTTAGTTACTTTCGTGTCGTATGGTATCTTCTTGTGGAGGAAAGCAGAGCATATTCAAACTTTTCCGCACTATATTTATAGTGCGGAAAAGAGCTATTCGAGCCATTTATAATTTGAAACGCTCAGACTCCTTGAGATAACTTGTTAAAGAAAGTGACTTACTAACTCTAGCTAATCAATTTATTTTAGAAAATATATTGTATGTACGCAAGAACCTTACAATATCTTTCCAAATTTAGCATTAGCTGTAACTGTGTCACACTTACAGTCTTTCGACCAAAACGTGTGACCATCACGAAGAAACAAAACATAAGTACACAGATAAAATAAAACAAAAGTACAGAAAAAATCAAAACAAAAGTATACAGACAAACAGAGGAACAGTATGTACTTTAACATATAATATAATATAATTGGGAGAAGGAAAAGTAAAGGAATGGTGGTACCTTACTTGCGCTGGTCTTCTACCCAGGAGATAGGTTATGATTTTCACATTAATCCGAATAGGTTTTCACAAACACTACACTGCACCGGTGCGTAAGGTTAATAATACAATCACTAGGTAGCGTAATTAGCGTTTGTAGGAATTTTCTTGTGGGAGCGTAGTGGTTTGCTCCTTCTGCGCGCGCGTCTCGATCTGAACTGGTTCCGTGAGGAAAGGAATGAACGAAAGGATGCGAAAGGAAGAGTGAGTGTTTGAATGAGTGATGAATGCGTAGTGAGGGTAGCAGTACTTAAATAATAGATAAATTGGTAATATTTTATATTTTGGCGAAGACAAGTCTGCCGGCCTAGAGGTTTCCTCTATATTAAGCTACAAGTTAACAGAGAATGTTAAAAATTAGGAAGTTAAAAAGTTAACAACAAAATAGATTCAAATGCCAAAAAACCAGGACTTATATACTAATTTAAGATAAATTGAGTTTAGTTTATTGAGTAGGCAAAGTACATACTCGGATTACTGGACGTATATAGCTTCCAGAGGCAGTGCGAACTTTAACAGCTCTAACTACATTGTCCTTTCCGGGATAGAGTTCATCAATAACTCCAAGAGGCCAACAAAGAGGATGAGCATTATTATCTTTTATAACCACGACTGTGCCTAGTTTAATATTATCGGATGGCTTGGTCCATTTTTCTCTTTGTTGAAGCGAAGTGAGATATTCCTGACTCCAACGTCGCCAGAAATCATGTGTGAGTTTACACAACAACTGATAACGTGATAAACGATTATCAGGTTGATCTACAAAATTTTCAGCGGGCAAAAACTTTATAGGAGTGACATTTAAAAAATGATAAGGAGTTAGTGCGGTTACATCAGGTTCAGAACTTAAAACACATAGAGGTCTGCTATTTAACAACCCTTCTATTTGCACCAAGACTGTCATGAATTCTTCATAGGTTAAGATCTGAGAGCCTATAGTTTTATATAAGTGAGTTTTAACGCATTGAACGTTTGCTTCACACAGGCCATTAAAATGTGGGCCATACGGGGGGCTATGTTTAAATTGAATTTTATTATTTGATAAATAATTACCAATATATGTTTGGTGAGCTGTGGACTGTAATAAATCGTAAATTTCATTAAGTTTGCTCTTGGCGCCTATAAAATTTGTTCCACCATCGCTATAGATCATGGAAACTGGGCCTCTTCTACTAATAAAACGTTTGAAAGCTGCGAGAAATAGTTCAGAACTGAGGTCTGAGACCAATTCCAAATGCAATGCCTTGGTAGCAAGACATACAAACAAGCATACATAAGCCTTATGGCTTTTAATTCCTCGACGTCTTATATGCGTTATATAAAAAGGACCAGCATAATCCACATCGGTGTAGACAAAAGCTTTGGTTTGCGAGACTCGAAATGACGGTAAGTCACCCATGCGTGGGAAAGTGAATTTAGGTTTAAGTCTGAAACATCTGTTACATTTATGCACGCGTCGACGAACTAAATTTCTAGCAGATAATATCCAGAATTTCTGTCTGAGAAATGCGAGTAAAAGTGATGGACCAGTGTGGAGGTTAGTTACATGATAGTTGTCAACAATAAGTTGAGTAATTAAATCCTTAGTAGGAAGCAAGATTGGGTGTCTTTGACCAAAATCGAGTTGAGAATTAGATAGCCGACCACCGACTCTAAGAATGCCTTCTTGGTCGATGAAAGCGTTAAGTTTTGATAACGAGTTATTTAACAACTTTTATTTTTTAACGCGGCAATTTCTTTAGAAAAGTGTTTGTTTTGAACATAACGAATTATGTAATCTTCTGCAGTTTCGAGATCTTGAACGGTAATTTGTCCAGTGGAGCGCAATTTTCGCGAGAAACGGAGTACGTATGTCATCGAGCGTAATAATGTTTTCCAATCGGAAATTCTTTCAGCCATCATGTCAATGGGATGAGATTCATGCGAGTTACTGACGTTTTGAGCAACTAAACTTATTGTAGGTTTTGTTTCCAAAGTTTCAAAACAAACATTTGGTTTGACTGCAAAGTGTTTTACAGGCCAATCAGAAATTCTTTCAGCAGTCCACGAAGGACCGTGAAACCACAAGTCATTGTTCACGAGAGATTTAGCCGTTACAGGACGAGAGATAATATCTGCGGGATCTCCACGCCTTTGACATGAAACCAATGTTTCGCGGGAAGTTTTGAATTTATTTCAGTAATTCTGTTCGCGACGAACGTGTGAAATTTATTAGCTGGAGAGTGAATCCAGGTAAGTGTAATAGATGAATCTGAAAAGGCGTAGATTTCATCTATGTGACATCTGCGTAAGAGTGTGTCTCGAACGACGTCAATGAGATTTGCGAGAAGAAGCGCGGCGCAGAGCTCTATTCTAGCGAGAGGCATTTTAGCCAGTGAGGCGACACGTGACTTCGAGGACAGTAAATAAACTGAACCAGGTGAGTATGAGTCAGGACTAACCCGAATATAAACGTTAGCACCGTAGCACCTTTCGCTTGCATCCGCAAATCCAATGAGAGCGACGTGAGGCGAGTTTAAGCCAATATAGCGAGGAATTTTAATTATTTCATTATGAAATTGGGTCCATTTATTTAAAATAGTGGGAGTAACTGGATCATCCCAATCAAGGTTTTCCGCCCAGCACTCTTGAACTAAGAGTTTCATAAAAGCGATAACAGGGGAGATAAGACCCAGAGGGTCGTATAAACGAGCGGTGACGGAGAGAATAGAGCGCTTTGTGCACTCCTGAATATCAGCGTTTATAGCAAATTGAAAATTGTCAGCAGCAGGCTGCCACTGCATACCTACAATTTTATGCGTCGTGGGAGAATCAGAGTCAAACTCTATAATGTCATCACCTTTGTGAGAAGGAGAAATTTTGTCCATGAGATCAGAGTTGTTGGATATCCATTTAGTAAGATTAAAACCACCGGAGGCAAACATTTGGACCATTTCACGGTAAGTCTTTTCTGCGTTAGCTACACCATCAACGGAGGAGATATAGTCATCCATGTACATATGGTTTGCAGCTTCCACTGCGGCGAGCGGGAAGTGCTCGCGGCTGTCGTCGGCCAGCTGACGAACGACGCGCATTGCAAGGTAAGGAGCACTAGATATGCCGAAAGAAACGCGATTAAACTCGAATGTATCGATATTTGATTGAGAATGAAATCTATAAAGAATGCGTTGAAAAGCGTGATGTTCGGGAGTAAGTTTTAATTGAAAATACATTTTTTCAATGTCTGCCGTCATAGCGACGGAGAACATACGCAAATTTATTAAAAGATCGAATATGTTAGTTTGTAAATTCGGACCTTTATAAAGTATATCTGTAAAGTTGGGCCTATTAGGTGTGGAATGAGACAGTCACATGTTCGAAAGACAGTTGTATATTGAGTCATGAATCATAATAAAGAGGCTATTTATAGATGTAAGTAGGGTTCAGGTGTGCATACACTATGTAATGGTACACGAGAGTCGGTACATTAGATACTTCATTCTGCGTGATAGAGGGCTAGCCCAACGCCGCGCTGTTTTGAATACGAGAATCGGTTCAGATAACGTTTGGGGGTTTTGCGTTGCTTACTGGCAAAGTTAGCAAAAAAACAGAGCCGATGCGTGGGTTGATTCGTGGAAGTTTTCAGGCCAAGTTTTTTTTGTCGCATTCCTGCGACATGTGTAGAAATCAGAGCCGATTTGGCTGCGCGTTGAATAAAATTATGAATAACTAAATAATGAAAGGTTATTACGGAACGGAGAAAGCTATTATGTTGATTGCAAATATACAATTGCGATTGAGGTATGATATGGAGAGTCTGACACCTCTATTTTGAATATCATTCTAGAGGTCTTTGCCACGCGCGTCTAGCGGTCGGGAAATGCTTAATTAATCGCAACAAGCTTTTATTGGTCAGCGATCAACAGGTTCTGTGTATCGGCAGTACCAAATGATTTGAGTGATAACCTACGGTTGATCATAGTGAATATGCGTACACACAATTTGTAGAACGGCGGATCTGCATGGCATGGTTGAAATTGGACCCTGTGTAGTTAGTGATAAGAAGCTTCGCTTGGGCAGAGCGTTTTCGCAAAGGACGCATGTGGGGCATATAAATACCAGAGCGTGGGAGGGGAAGGCATTCAGTCTCTGCGTCTAGCCGCTGTGACAGTCGTCTTCACGAGTTCTAAACAGTTTTGGCTGCCGTGTTACGCGTCAGAACTATACGAATTGGTGATTGCGAAGTTTCAGTGGGTTTTCGTGAGTGTCTGAAGCGCCGAGATATACCTCGGTTCCTACCTTTATATCAACCTACCCCTAATTCCAAAACTATCCTTGGGTCGTTAGGAAAGAACTTGTAAGTCAATTATTCTGAGTCTGAGTCTGGGCTTGGAGCGACCCTAAATTCCTTTTCCTTCACCATAGGGTTCCTGGATTGGCTCTTAGGATATTCGCGGGCTAATCCTCTCCTCATTTCCTTTCGAGTAGCGAGCTTTGAAATTCCCACACACACAGTCGTTAAACATTCAAGCACATTCAAATCAAACTCAACCATTTTCGAGTGGTGTCGATAATGGACGTGGTATAACACTAGGTTTTTAGACTAGGCTAGACAGGAGTTTAGTTGCGGCTAAACCTAGGTTGTTAGGGCATAGGGAGACTGTTTGATCGATGAGGTTCCGCGGATGGAAATAACAAAATCAGAACAAAGTTAAACCGGTGTCAACACAGTTAACATGTACTGTTGATATTTTGACATTTGTGTGTTGTCGGGGACGCGCGAAGAGATCAATTCACAGTCTAAAGTTCATTGTTTAGGTCCGGGTAGGTGTTTTGCATTGCCTTGGGTCAGATTGGATTCAAGTTGCATTTTTAAATTAAATGTAAATTTCGGTGGATATCTAATGTGTAAGTTGAGTCGGTATATATGATTTGGCTCAGCCCAGGACGTGCTGCGGCTAGTGGAATTCATAGTTCGGTATTTATCGAATTATGCACTTCGCTATGGTGTGGGTTAGATATCCTAAAACAATAATGCTTGCGTTTCGATAACATCCAGCTCAAATTGCGCAGAGTTGAAGGTTTCAAAACGTTACGGACCTTTTGAGGTAACCGCTAGTTCAGAACCCATTTCGGAACTCAAATCGCAATTGTGTAAACCGGTCTTTTCGGATCGTTATTGCCGTGAACAAAATATATAATTGGAACCACCACAAGCCGCTACGAGCGAGCACATGAAATATAATTGAGTACTCACGTCGTAAAACTGCGACGGATATCTATACTATAACTGTGATCGATCACTAAAACTAAAACTGAAACTAAAACAAAAAAGATGTTCCAATGCGCTCATATATACAAAAACCAGATGGTGCCATCACATAAAATATAACAACGATCGTTTTGGCGCAATACACCGCTGACTGATGCGAATTACCGGCTCGCGGACATATATGCTTTCTCTGTCTAACTTGAAACTGTAACTTTCCGAACCAAGCTTCGTTCGACTATTGTACGCCTAACAGATTTCTCGATGAACGAGAAATTCAGACTTATCATTCTTACTTACAAATCTTACAGCTGAATCGGGTCCTCTCATTTTGGGATAGATAGAATAGACGATCATAGCTACTGTTAGCGGCGGCTCAGACCTTAGCCCTGGGCCCGTTACAGATTTTTGTTGCCGAGACGGAAGGATATCCTAGATAGTCTGATACCTAGATATACCTAGATATTCTAAAAGAATCAAGGTCTAACGCGTTACTTTAAAAATAACACAACGTAGAAACGATTTTAAACAGTTCAGTTTTGTAAATAAGAAATAAGCAAAAAAGGGGCATTGTTTTCACAATTCTTTGTACGAGCTACGGCGGTTTAATAGGAATAATGGCCGGCCGGCCTAGGAAAAACGGTAGTCGGGTAGCACAAAATTCACTTTCACACACAAGTGAAATGGCGTCAGGGCAGGTGACGCAATTGTTATCTGAAATAGTGAAAAGATTAGACAGTTTGGAAAGGGGTTCCAGCACGAGCAATGCTAGTAGGACTTCGGACAGACAGACTGACAGACAGGAACTAGAGACGTTTGAACAATCGGTAGAAAAACGTCAATCATGCATTGTGAAAATGACACAGAAGTTGCCGACATTCGATGGGCGGAATTCGGAAAATCCGATGATTTTCTTAAGAGATTTAAAGGCTTATATTAAAGTCTCGGGAGATACTTCTAGGGCTTTGATATGGGCAACGGATAGTTTGGTAGGAATTGCGAAAGTTCGAATGAGCATATACAGAGACTCATGGCGAACCTATTCGGATTTTGAAAAAGATTTCAGAGAGGTATTCTGGGGTGATAATGAACAGGAATTAATTAAGCAAAGATTCCTAACTGCGAAGTTTGATTCTAAGAAAGGACAAAGTATGGAAGAATTCTTTGCCTCTCAATTGAATAGCATATATGAGCTTACGATACCGTTTACTGATACGGAGAAAATCAACACGATTTTCAGACAGTTGCCGCGTGATATTCAGGTAGCGTTTTTTGCTAGGAAGGAGACTATGACCATACGGGATGCGGTCGAATTCCTTCGGCATTTAGAACGGAATGTCGATGGGGGATTAAGTGCAATACATGGTTCTGAGACAATGAATACTAATAACGTGAGGCGGGATAGCTATATGCGTGGGCAATATCGAGCTATGCGGGTAAATACGTTACGTTATAACGCGATAAGTCGTAGTAATAATTATAACGCGGTAACGAAGGGGCGAAACGAATTTGGGACGCGTGGTCGCGGTTATTTTCGCGGTAGAGGCAGGCAGCCTAGGCCTAGCTTCAAGGCAATAAAGTTTCAGAGGGGCAATGATAGTTCAGGAGATACAGAGGCAGGGCAAAGTTCAAGTGACAGGAATAATGCGATAAGTCAGAATTCAAAAAACTAGTGGACTCGCGCGGGTCGTTCGCGCTCAGATATTTATTACGGTTCGGGTGGACAGCCGATCAAATTGGGAAAAAGCATAGGCTGTATGATTTGTGTAATTTGGATTCGAACGTGGGTGTGAATGAATTTATTCAATTATTAGCGCATAAAGAGCACGGATATGCCGTGTGTTTAGAGGAAAAATCTAGATCGAATTATAGAGATCGAAATGACAGACGTTTACATACGATATTCAGAGACGACGATTCGACTGAGTGTGGGCGCGAGTTATGTAGTACTTTGACATTACCTGAGATAGATGTGCGTATTGGGAATATTGTCGTAAGGAGTTTGATTGATTCGGGGAGCGAAATCAGTGTAATAAGTCGGAGAGTGTACGAAGAAGTGTGCAGTCAATTGGGAAAACCGACGGAAATACCGATTCCAAGTTTGAGAATCACAGGTGCGTTTGGAGTCAGTAAGGAAAAGGTTGATAAATTAGTAACGTTACCGTTAACGATAGGTGAATGCGTTATCGATACTCCAATGCTAGTATTAACAAGGATGCCTAAAGATTTAATTTTGGGGTTTGATTTTATACAACAGACGCGAGCCAGTTTAACGTGTGAGGGTAATAAGAGGCTAATTATACGAAGCGCCGGGCGGATGTGTGAAATACCATTAGGTACTGGTCCTAATCAGGATTTTTGCTGTTGTACAATGGAAGTACAGAACCAAGATACCAGTAGAAATATGATAGAGGAATATGTGAATAATTCATCAATACCTGTTGAACACAAAACAAGGTTATTGCCGGTGTTAAATAAACATGCAGAGTTGTTTAGCGATAGGATAGGTCGGACAAATAAATATATACATGAGATAAAAATGAGAGATGAAACGCCTTTCGTAAAACGAAGCTATCCCATACCGTTCGCATATCGCGATAAAGTAACAAAACGTTTGGAAGAAATGGAATTTATAGGTATTATTAGCAGGCAATCTACGGATTTCAGCAGTCCATTGACTTGTACATTAAAGAAAACAGGAGAGGTCCGTATTCTTCTAGATGCACGACAATTAAACACTGGAATGGTCGGGGAGGTTGAAACCACACCTTTAATGAGTGAGATATTGCAATCCGGGCGCCGGATAAATTACATAGGAGTTATTGATATCAAAGATGCGTATTTTTCTATACCATTATCAGACGAATCTAAACGATACACGGGTTTTGTATATCAAGGCAGAAGTTATGTTTACAACGTTTTACCTCAGGGGTTGAAAACCAGTGTGGGTTCATTTTCGAGGGCGATGGACTTAATTCTAGGGCCAGAGGTTAGGTCATATTGTTTAAATTTTGTTGACGATTTGGCAATTTTAACTGAGGGTGACTTCGAACAGCATTTGTCTCAAGTGGACACGGTTCTGAGTAAATTGAAAGACGCGGGCTTCACATGCAAACTAAAAAAATGCGAGTTCGCACAAAAAAAGGTTAAGTTATTGGGGCACATTTTGTCTACACAAGGTTTGCAGATGGACCCGGACAAAATTGAAACACTTAAATTATATCCGTCACCCAGAACTGTCAGGAAATTGAGGGCGTTTTTGGGGTTCATAAATTACTTTAGGAGGTTTATAAAAAATTTTGGAACGTTGACACGGCCCTTGTACAATTTATTGCGGTCTGGAGTCAAGTTCGTCTGGAGTGCGCAGATGCAAAGTGCTTTTGACGAGATAAAAAATCAATTCTCAGAAAGTATAATTTTGAGTCAGCCATTGGCGGGAAAAACATATTATGTTCAATGTGACGCCAGCGCTATAGGAATTGGGGGCTATGTTTATCAATTAGATGAATCGGGCCAGGAACTAATTATAGGGTTCTGTTCGCAGGCATTCAAGGGTGCCCAGACTAGATGGTCGGTCAGTGAACAGGAAATGTATGCAGTTATATACACTTTAAAGCGATTTGAGATATATTTGCGGGGAGAAAAGGTTATTATTAGAACTGATCATAAAAGTTTGACGTTCATTAAGTCGTGGACTTTATTGGGTGCACGCGTAACGAGGTGGATTATGTTTTTAGAGCAATTCGATTACGACATAGAATTTGTGCGAGGGACTGATAATCAAATTGCCGACACGCTAAGCAGGCAAATGGCGGGACCTGGAGGTATGAATGACAGTATAAATGTTCAGCCGGGAATATTCTGGTTTCAGGCATCGAATACCGCAAGTGTTATTTCGAGTTTACGGGACATTGCGAGATTACAAAGCGAAGATGAGCGGTTAAATCGAATTAGCGGTTATATCAGACGTAATGTGGTAGATACCGGAACGAGAGGTTTTGAAAATTATAAGCTAGTAGGTGATACGTTATATTTTCACGTGCCGAAGCGGAACGTACAGTTGCTAGTAATTCCGAAATCACTACAGGAGGAACTAATTTTACACATACATGAAGAAATAGGTCACTACGGCAGATATAAAATATTGGCACTGATGAAGGACAGATATTATTTTCTTCATATGAGTAGGGTGATTAGCGCGGTGATAAGAAGTTGTGACATATGTCAAAAGGTCAAGCCAAGTACTAACAATACCGTTGGTCCTTGTACACCGGTGTTGGCGGAAAAGTTGGGTGAGAAAGTTTTCTCGGACCTTTATGGGCCATTGCCCGTTGGTAAATTCGGATATCAATATATATATGTGATTCAAGACGTGTACAGTAAAGTAATAAAATTATATCCAATGCGAAAAGCGACAGGTAGGAGCGTGCTCGCTTGTACAAAGAGATTTCATAGGGAGATACCTATCGAAACTATAATTACGGACTCAGGACCACAGTTCATATCGAAAGTTTGGGAATTTGGACTCAAACAGCTGGGGATTCGGGTCACTCATACGTCGGTGTATTGTCCAAATTCTAATAGCGTAGAAAGAGTGAATCGCGAGCTAGGTCGGCTGATTAGGACTTATTGCGGCGGAAGTAATCGTAGTTGGGTAGACGTGTTACCGGACATTCAGAATTGCTATAATAATATCGAACACACAAGCACAGGCTTTGCGCCTAATGAGTTAGCGTTTGGTAGGCGGGAACCGTTAACTATTGACAAGGAATTAGGCGATGAATGGTTATTAGGCCATAGTGTGCGAGATTCGGAACAGGTGCGGAGTGTAGCGATAGAAAACTCTAAAAGTTCTAGTGAACGACGTAAGCGACAGGCGGACAAACGGCGTAAGTTAGAGGTCTATCGTATAGGTGATTATGTGAAACTTAAGACTTTTGTGCGTTCGAATAAAGAACATAAAATCATGCGGAAATTTTCGTTGTTGTATAAAGGGCCTTATGTTATTTCGGCAGTGGTATATCCTAACTGTTATACGTTAGTAGATCCGGGTTCAAATGAGATATTGGGTAACTTCAATACTATAAATATAGCCAGGTATTATGCGAGGACGAATAAGGGCGTAGATAAATAAGATAGTGTATAAAGGTTATATAATTAAGCTGTAAGCTGTAAATTTGAGTAACTACTTTGTAGATTTAAGGATCTTGCATGGTTTGGGAACACAAAACAAAAAAAAAAAAAAAAACAATTTGTATATATATAGTAATACGAATTAGGATAAATTGCGGGTAAGCGAGGTTGTATAGTAAGATAGATAAATAAGATAAGACAGGAGAGAACTCAATCGAGTTGTGTAAATATTATATACATAATTGACAGATTCATCGGTCGGTGTACATGATTTGAGATGTCCGAACATATAGAGTAGATATGTACAAAGTATGGGTAGCATAGTGGTAATGAGATCCTTGCGCCATGTTAACTGAGATAAACAGTGTCTCAAGGTCTGGGAGGGGGCTGTAATGGTACACGAGAGTCGGTACATTAGATACTTCATTCTGCGTGATAGAGGGCTAGCCCAACGCCGCGCTGTTTTGAATACGAGAATCGGTTCAGATAACGTTTGGGGGTTTTGCGTTGCTTACTGGCAAAGTTAGCAAAAAAACAGAGCCGATGCGTGGGTTGATTCGTGGAAGTTTTCAGGCCAAGTTTTTTTTGTCGCATTCCTGCGACATGTGTAGAAATCAGAGCCGATTTGGCTGCGCGTTGAATAAAATTATGAATAACTAAATAATGAAAGGTTATTACGGAACGGAGAAAGCTATTATGTTGATTGCAAATATACAATTGCGATTGAGGTATGATATGGAGAGTCTGACACCTCTATTTTGAATATCATTCTAGAGGTCTTTGCCACGCGCGTCTAGCGGTCGGGAAATGCTTAATTAATCGCAACAAGCTTTTATTGGTCAGCGATCAACAGGTTCTGTGTATCGGCAGTACCAAATGATTTGAGTGATAACCTACGGTTGATCATAGTGAATATGCGTACACACAATTTGTAGAACGGCGGATCTGCATGGCATGGTTGAAATTGGACCCTGTGTAGTTAGTGATAAGAAGCTTCGCTTGGGCAGAGCGTTTTCGCAAAGGACGCATGTGGGGCATATAAATACCAGAGCGTGGGAGGGGAAGGCATTCAGTCTCTGCGTCTAGCCGCTGTGACAGTCGTCTTCACGAGTTCTAAACAGTTTTGGCTGCCGTGTTACGCGTCAGAACTATACGAATTGGTGATTGCGAAGTTTCAGTGGGTTTTCGTGAGTGTCTGAAGCGCCGAGATATACCTCGGTTCCTACCTTTATATCAACCTACCCCTAATTCCAAAACTATCCTTGGGTCGTTAGGAAAGAACTTGTAAGTCAATTATTCTGAGTCTGAGTCTGGGCTTGGAGCGACCCTAAATTCCTTTTCCTTCACCATAGGGTTCCTGGATTGGCTCTTAGGATATTCGCGGGCTAATCCTCTCCTCATTTCCTTTCGAGTAGCGAGCTTTGAAATTCCCACACACACAGTCGTTAAACATTCAAGCACATTCAAATCAAACTCAACCATTTTCGAGTGGTGTCGATAATGGACGTGGTATAACACTAGGTTTTTAGACTAGGCTAGACAGGAGTTTAGTTGCGGCTAAACCTAGGTTGTTAGGGCATAGGGAGACTGTTTGATCGATGAGGTTCCGCGGATGGAAATAACAAAATCAGAACAAAGTTAAACCGGTGTCAACACAGTTAACATGTACTGTTGATATTTTGACATTTGTGTGTTGTCGGGGACGCGCGAAGAGATCAATTCACAGTCTAAAGTTCATTGTTTAGGTCCGGGTAGGTGTTTTGCATTGCCTTGGGTCAGATTGGATTCAAGTTGCATTTTTAAATTAAATGTAAATTTCGGTGGATATCTAATGTGTAAGTTGAGTCGGTATATATGATTTGGCTCAGCCCAGGACGTGCTGCGGCTAGTGGAATTCATAGTTCGGTATTTATCGAATTATGCACTTCGCTATGGTGTGGGTTAGATATCCTAAAACAATAATGCTTGCGTTTCGATAACATCCAGCTCAAATTGCGCAGAGTTGAAGGTTTCAAAACGTTACGGACCTTTTGAGGTAACCGCTAGTTCAGAACCCATTTCGGAACTCAAATCGCAATTGTGTAAACCGGTCTTTTCGGATCGTTATTGCCGTGAACAAAATATATAATTGGAACCACCACAAGCCGCTACGAGCGAGCACATGAAATATAATTGAGTACTCACGTCGTAAAACTGCGACGGATATCTATACTATAACTGTGATCGATCACTAAAACTAAAACTGAAACTAAAACAAAAAAGATGTTCCAATGCGCTCATATATACAAAAACCAGATGGTGCCATCACATAAAATATAACAACGATCGTTTTGGCGCAATACACCGCTGACTGATGCGAATTACCGGCTCGCGGACATATATGCTTTCTCTGTCTAACTTGAAACTGTAACTTTCCGAACCAAGCTTCGTTCGACTATTGTACGCCTAACAGATTTCTCGATGAACGAGAAATTCAGACTTATCATTCTTACTTACAAATCTTACAGCTGAATCGGGTCCTCTCATTTTGGGATAGATAGAATAGACGATCATAGCTACTGTTAGCGGCGGCTACGACCTTTAGCCCTGGGCCCGTTACAACTACACCTTCCCCCTTTTTTGAAAGTAAAAAATATGCATATAATTTTTATGACATTTAACAATTTAGATCTAATAACATCAAAACAACAATCTAATAAGTAACTAATTTCTGTAAAAATAACAATAAAATAAATCACCTGTGTAAAATATCAATTGAAAATTTAAAATCTGTAAAAAATATAACAAATGAAAACCTTTTATATTTTTGTTTGCTGGATACAATTTTTTCAATACTATCAAAATCAACTATAACCATTTATTACTATTTCTCACCCCTTTTTAACACCTATTTTTAAACAACTTCATTAAAGTACATTGATAATGATTACATAAGAACATCAGGTTATGTATTTTCTAAAACTAATTTTGAATACACGAAATAAACGAATAAGTACATACACAAGTAAATACACGAAACTAAAATATCTATCTGTTTTAGGGGTAGGGTTGACGACATGAACGAATTTTATACATTTAAACAAAATAACACAAAATCATAAAATAAATGAAACGCAAAACAAAAGTACATATTTCTCAATCCTTCATCAAACATGAGAACGTTTTATTTTTAACACATTGAACTTTTACACAAAATTATAACAATTAATCAGTTGCAATTTCAAAACTCCACATTTCTCATTCCTTCTAAATCTCTTTCCTTTCTTCACGCATTTATTTACTTTTGTCAAATTTTATTCCATAATCACTAACTACTTTTTTGTTTATTTATCCATTGCATACCTACTTCCATCTCAAAAGAAAATCGTCACATCTTATAAAAATATAAATCTTCATTGCAAAACTATCAAAATATTCTCTCTTTTCTTACACAAACGCTATCAATCAAAGTCTCTTTTTTTTTTCTTCCACTTTATATAGGTACTTTTTAGGGGTATCCGGATCCCATGTTATTTCACATTATAGTGAGTGCACTTTTATAGGTACTTTTATTATTTATTTATTTATAGACGTCTTATGGTACTTTTATTATTATAACAATACTTAAATACATATACTACTAGTACCTGGCTCCAGGTCTACCTGCCTGAGCCTGCTCGCGAGCTTATTAGGTCATCGATATCCAACTTTCTCACGAAGGAAACTCGTTCACATCATGATCGAAGAGGAAGGATTCGTGCCTTGTACCTTGTACCTTTGAGACTTTGATGAAAATACAATAACATATCGGACTCGCCAATAGTTACGTACCATACTAAAAACATAACTTATACTCAATCAATACGAATCCTTCGAATTTTAAGATATTCTGTAAAGACTGGATGATCATTCCAACTTTTCTCGAAAACTTAACAAACGAAGTGTTCCCAACTAACTTGCTCTGTGGCCTAGAGTAACAATCCCGCACATTCCAGACCTTCTCTCAAATTCATACTTTTTATTCCTAAACAAAAACCAACATTCCCAAATCCAAACAAAAATCAACTTTCCTATGTAATACTATCATAAAACTCATAAATATCAAATATGAAATAAACCTTCATAACAACGATTAACTTTTAATTTCATTCAATTTCCATACTTTTCAACTCTCAATATAAAACAAGAAGAAGTGACCATATCCGCTGGTCGGACTATAATTCTATTAATAGACTCGATTGCAATCTGTAAAATAAAATAAACGTAAATGCAATCTCGAAACAATCTTTTGTATTAAACTAACGTAAGTGGTTCCGTCGTTAGTAATGTATTTAAATCTGAGGTTAAACTACTTTATCTGTAAATTATTCTGAAAACTAATGAAACATAAAAATCTGAACACACAAAAAAAATAACTCAAGTTATCTTCTCTCTAAGACGTACTTATTTAGCATACTAAATATTTATTACACACACTCAACTGATTTTCGTACATACTCATACTATTAAAATTCATTTCATATTATAACTTGAAAATGGTTTCATACTTAATCTCTCTGCGGTACCCTAAACTCGCTATCAATCATCCATCACCTTTTATGTATCTTCCATATTAGTCGCATGAAACTAAAATCTTTCGCTCTATACAAGTCGCACTGCGGTAACATGAACTACTAATTATTATAATAACAATTCTGTTTCTCTGTAATCAAAACATGTGTTATGTTCTAATCTAATTTGGTTTCTTCTGCAGTGTAGCATGTCCATATTTGGTTCGCCTGCGAACCCTGGATTGAATTTCTATACTTAACTTTTGAATAACTTTGACTGTTACCAAGTCAAATGAACAACTGAATCATTTATGTACTTGACTGTACATTTGGAGTAAATCAGAATTATGATGCAATATAAAAAAAATACTAGCGGTTATAAAACAAAAAAATAACAAAACTTTCAACTTCATACTTCACACTTTTTATCACATTATTCCCAGATTTTTCAAAATCTCCTCAAAAATAAAAAAATACTGTCAAATCATCTCATCCCAAATAACTCGTGTCTAACTTATTTACTTTTCGGCTTTCAAAAATATCTCCATTCCTAAAAAATAATATCAATCGTTCATTCACACTTCTCTTGCTGACTATACTGTACTACTAACTTTTCGTTCTATGCCATTCATCATAATACTATTTTAGTTACTTCATGCAATCTTCATTTGGAAAAATAATTATATTAATATTGATCGTATCGTCAACCCTTTGACAATACAAAATCTAGCCAAAACTTAAATATACTAATCGACAAATAATTTAATTTACTTACATGTCATACGTATAATAAAACCCATTGTCCAAAAAAACACATTGACGCCACGACGTCATCGCCCGTGTCGCACGCAGCTCGCTCGGAGTCAGCACATCCTGGGAACCGTACATCTCCCAGCTGCGCCTTACTTGACCCGTACGGTTACGCCCAGCGCCCTGCTTCCACATCATCAGGCTTAGGAAATCGCCCGGCACCCGGCAGCACAAATCTTCTGTAATATTTTCTTTTCTCTTCTTGTGTAAATATATTCTTTCTTCTATAATTATCTTCTTTCTTCTATTTATCCGTCTTCTTCTGGCTGCAATCCGCTAATCTCTTCATAGGTCATCCCGTTCTTTTTCTCTATATATTTATCTTCGTTATATTTCTCGTTTCCAAGTTCTTCAAGTATTATTGAAATATTATTTAATCGCCATTCGGCACAGCACTACCTCGCGAGAGGTAGGCTGGCCTGGCACGGTCGCCATGTAAAGTTGGGCCTATTAGGTGTGGAATGAGACAGTCACATGTTCGAAAGACAGTTGTATATTGAGTCATGAATCATAATAAAGAGGCTATTTATAGATGTAAGTAGGGTTCAGGTGTGCATACACTACATATCATTTAGCGATTTTCCACTAGTGGTTTTACTACTCGCGTCATTAACTATTCGCGTTTTAGTAGTCGATTTATCGGGGCGATAAACGGCGTGGTGCGGGATGTAATAAGAGCGATCAGGGGGTGTCTCTTGGGCGCTCTCAACCTTAGTTAAATAACCTCGGTCGATTTAATTTTGTATGGTGTCATTAAAGTTTGAGCGTAAGTCCGGATTAGCGTCTAATTTTTTCTCTTGACTGAGAAGGCGGCGTTTCGCGATCGAATAGGAATTTCCTAATTGAGTAGGGTCCTCTTTAAAGGGCAGATGCACGGTATAACGCCCGGTGTCATCGCGTGAGTATGTCGACTGAAATATTTTTTCGCATATCTCATCATCAGGACTTACATGTTTTTTATTTGGAACATTTTCAAGTTCCCAGAAACGTTCAGTGAGCATTTCTAGCGTTGGCGTTTGTTCTATAGAACAAAAGAATTTTTTATTTTTATTTGTGTTGCGAACAGGAGGACGAATGTGCGCGGTCTGGGCCTTGCCCATAGCTAAGTATCCAAGAGTAGTTTCTACTGCGACTACCGAAAAGTGTGGAGAAGTAACCTTATTAGGTCCCAAGAGGAACGGGAAGAGCTCGTTTCCTATCAAACAGTCTACTTCACCCGGCATGTAGAAACTACAATCGGCCATAGGTAAGTCATTGAGATGCGTAAGATATGAAGTGTCTAGCTCCGCGTTCGGTAATTGATCGGTGATCGAATCAATAACACGAGCTACTATATCATACGAACACAAAGGATCGAACCGTGAATGAATTTTAAAAGTCGTGAGTCCATGCGACGAACTTTCGGTTTGACCGATTCCTTTGATCGTTGTTGAAGCGGGAGTAATTTTTAAGTTTAAGCGATCACAACAATTTTTTGAAATAAAATGACTCATAGAACCCGAATCGATAAATAAACGAATGTTGTGGCGTTTGTTTTCATTGTAAACATAAACCGAAGCGGTCGGCAAAAGAACCGTGCTATTATTTGCGGTAATATTACGAGAAGTCGTTACTGATAACGAAACGTTGTTTAAATTAGCGCGCGCATTCGCAACGTTGGAACTAGAAGCGCGTTCAAGCGTTTGCGGCGCTGAAATAGGATGCGTCGTCCAGCGAAACTCGGGCGGCGGCGGCGGCAGCGGAGTACCTAATGCGCGCGGCGAGTGCGAGCAAGATAGCTCGTAACATTCGACGTTATCTACGGACGCGTGCATCGTGACAGGCGGAGCGTTTGGCGGGTGAGTAAAATTTATATTATTATTATGCAATAACGTGTGATGTTTTTGGCGGCAAATATTACAAGTGTGTTGTGACTGACACGTTGTAATATCGTGAAAGCCTAGACAATTTTTGCAAAAGTTGTATTTTGAAACGATATTATTACGTGAAAGCGGAGTTTCACTAAGAAAATACTGACATTTATATAGTGCGTGCGAAGGGTGAGAATTGCATAGCAAGCAATTCGATTGCGTGACTTGAAAGCGTGGTGCGTGAGTGTGTGCGGGTGCGTTTTTAGAGTGAGTGGTTTGCGAGTTTTGCGAGTAAGTTGGTTGCACGTTTTGAGTGTGAGTAGCATGCAAGTTTTGAGAGCGAGCTGAGTGTGCGTTTTGATTGCGAGTGAATGCGGGCGGTGCGAGTGGTGCGAGCGATTGCGAAGAGCGAAATTGTGGCGCGTAGTTTTGAGTAGCGTGAGTTTGCGGTGCGAGATATGCGTGCGTTTGCGATGAGTGAGATGGTTGCGAGTACAAGTCCGTTTCATCGGTATTTACAAGAAAAGCGTGTGTTTGTTTATTTTTATTTATATTTTTATAAGAATTTTGATTTTTATTTGCGTATGCGGGCGTGCGTAGTGTTTGTATTTTACTTTGTTCTTTTATGAACTGCGTGAGTTGCGAGAATGTAGGTATTTCTGTTGATGTGTGCGATTGCTCAAACAAATTAACAGTTTCTTTATCAAGTTTGTTAAGCGCGATGCGAACAAATAAGAAATCAGACAAGTCGTCTATTTTTAATTTTTGCAGCGCAGGTTCTGCAGAACAAAACTGTTCTAAGAATGCGTCCAGCGGTTGATTTGGTTTAAAATGTAACATCTGATCAATATAAAAGGAAGCTTGGATCCTAGTGTGTTGGTATTTTTCTAGCAAAGAGTTCCAAATAATCTTATAGTTACTCGCAGTGGGTGGAATCCCTGAGCAAACTGTTAAAGCCTTGCCCGTCAATTTACCTACTAGGTATTGAACCTTTTCCGCGTCAGCTAAGTGTGAATTATCATGTATGAGACTTTTAAAGTTTTCGTAAAAGAGTGACCATTTGCTAGGAGTGCCATCGAATGACATTACACTAAGCGGAGGTAGTTTTTTATTTAACAGATCATGTTTATGTTCGCTTTTTGAAGCCTTTTCTTTGAGTTTATTTTCACAAACTTTAATTTTACAATAAAGATCATCAAAAGATTGAATAGCCGAGTAATCCGGTTTAGATTTCGGATTATTAATCAATTCAGCTGATACTAATTTATCAAGAGTTTCGATAAATTCAGTTCTAGTTTTTTCTAGCGATTGAACTTGCGTTAAGAAATTTAATCTACATGTTTCATCGGAAACCTTTAGGCTCAAATCGTATATTTTTTGGGTAATTACGAACAAACTTTCCTTTTTAGCGGTAAGACGAACAATTTCCATCATTACAATGAGAAACCGCGTGTTTGAACAGCGTGGGGGGCGGGGGGTGAGGTACGGCTCACTAGTATGAATATTTTGAAAACTCTGAGTTTGCGGCTGATTTTCATAAACAATATATAAACTATGGTGTGTATATGAGATAATAATAGCGGTATTATGAGGGAGAAATATGTGCATTTACCGAAAATTACGAGAAAACCCGGCCACTGTAATGGCGGACATGAATGAGTTGGCGTATCAATTTTATCAAAATTAGCGTGAAATATAAGAAAATTATGTATGAGTTGCGTGTGATGCGTTTTCTGAGGGAGTAGGTATTCGGCTCGAAGTCCAAAACACTTGGGAGAAGGAAAAGTAAAGGAATGGTGGTACCTTACTTGCGCTGGTCTTCTACCCAGGAGATAGGTTATGATTTTCACATTAATCCGAATAGGTTTTCACAAACACTACACTGCACCGGTGCTAGGTTAATAACACAATCACTAGGTAGCGTAATTAGCGTTTGTAGGAATTTTCTTGTGGGGAGCGTAGTGGTTTGCTCCTTCTGCGCGCGCGTCTCGATCTGAACTGGTTCCGTCAGGAAAGGAATGAACGAAAGGATGCGAAAGGAAGAGTGAGTGTTTGAATGAGTGATGAATGCGTAGTGAGGGTAGCAGTACTTAAATAATAGATAAATTGGTAATATTTTATATTTTGGCGAAGACAATAATTATTTAAAAACATATACACAGTCTTAAAAACATAAATAGGTGTATATGAAAAACGTCCAACTCTGAGTGTTGGGCGACACAGGTATTGAGTAGGGTCAGCGCCTGAAAATTGGGTGCGTGACAAGCATGCTCTGTACGAACAACACCCGCAGCGAAGTGCAACCGCGAACGTTACACCGTGTACCGAGCCGGCGCGCTAAGGGCAACACTTTGTAGTGCAACAGGGTTATCTACCTTGTTATGGAGGAGCAGATAAAAGTGGACCAACAAGGATATCTTCCGCCTCAGCTCTAGGGTGTCTACCCCCACCATCCCTGCCACAAATAGAGACGGGAATAAGTAGGGATAATACCCATATTTCATTTTGTATCAAAGTCTAGCAAATTTACGATGGGTTTTTTCCAGCATGAGTGTGTATTTAGCCTCATGTAGGTCCCAGATGATCGCGTTATATTCTAATTTACTCCGGATTGCGTTTTACAATGAGATTAACGTGGTAATGTGACAGGCGACTCGGTTTAGGGACATCCCTAAACCCAATCGCCTGTCGCATTATGAATCCGAGATATTTGTAGGCTGTCCTTCAACTCTCCCGAATATGGTCGTTAAAAGTAAGCTCAGAGTCCATTAATAGTCGTAAGTCGCGGTTTGGGTAACCCTCACAAGCATGACCCCCCGATAGTGTAGTCGTGATAGAGTGGCGACCGAGATCGTGTAAAAGTCATGGTTTTGCACTTTGAGCTCTACCACTCTATTAACATCGCTCTGCAGGCACCCAAAATCATCATCACAGCCAATACGCGTGAACAGCTTCAAGTCACCTGCGAACATCAAACATTCAGCCGTCCTCACGATATCGGGGAGGTCATTGATCATTACCAAAGATTGGGAAGGCCCAGAGTACTGCCCTGGCTAACAACCGAGCAGGTTTCATAGGGCTCAGTACTTTTTCCGCTCAGGACCAGATATTGTACCCTATTTCCAAATTTGGGGTGAACACTATCAAAGCTAACTACTCCAACAGGACATCATTATCTACCCTATCAAATGCCTTCTTGAAATCGAAGAACGTCTCATGGCCCTGTGTGGTCAAAGATAGCAGGCCGCGAATTTATGAAGTAATCCGATTGTTGAGAATTGATTCAAATACCCACCCGAATGCCGAGAGAACCGCTATAGGTCTGTAATTTTCTACTTCCTGCTTGGATCCATCCTTGAGCACAAGCATGACTCGAGACGTTTTGCAGCGCCTTGGGTAGACTGCAGATTTTAGGGCTAAATTATAAAGGTACCCAAGAGGTAGTTCAAGTATGGATGGACAGTCTTTGACAAGGAAAGGCGGAATTCCGTCCGGCCCTATAGAGAACCTAGGTTTGAGTCGTTATCCTGCACGACGTATGTCTGTCACAGTAATGTAGTCAATCGCTACCCGCGACGAGCTATTGCCCGGTCCAGCTCATCGGGTCTGTCGGGCAAGAACACTGACTGAAAGTAAGTTGCGAACGCATTGGCCGCATCCACTCCCGTCAACTTCTTGCCGTCATACTCAAATTCGTCACATGTCGGTTTTGTCGTCCGTTGGCTCCTGATAAATTTCCAAAAAGTAGTTAGCTCAGTTCGAATGTCATTCTCGGCTAGTCGTAAGTAGTCACAATATGTTATGTCTATCAAGTATTTGACGCGGCTTCTTTAGTAACGGAACATTACCTTATTAAACTCCTTGCCTTCGGCCTTATACCTTTTCAGATGAAAGTATTTGTTTTTGATGTTGCGCACAGTGTCAGCAGTAAACAACATCGGATATCATACCGATAGATATCGTTTCCCTACCTATTACTTAAATACCTAGAATACAGTAACTCCGGTAGCTATCTGTAGTCGTTATCACCACTTCCACTTCACCATACTTCCCGAGAGTTGCAGCTTTAAATGCACGACTTACTTAAAAAATATACCTAAATAGCTATGGCTATGTCTTTATTATTTAAAGAGTTCCCTCGATTTTTTCAGGATCCCATCATTAGATCTGAAGCTGATCGGATCTCAATAGTATCAATCGGAGGGTAAATTCTCTCAACAAAAAAAAAACAAATTGGTCCATTTATCTTGTAGAAATCGCTAAACGTACAATCTTTATGAAATGAGGGCATTTCAATATATTGGTATTTGATAGTAAAATATACGGAATAATAAACATTATCGCCAAATTTCAAGTTCATAGGAAAATGGGAAGTAAAAAAAATCTTCGGTACAAAATTTTGTGAAAAAGCAGACTTTGGTGTGAGAAGACACCAAAGTCTGCTTTTTCACAAAATTTTGTACCGAAGATTTTTTTTCCTTTATTTTCCAATATTTTTAATTAAAAATATATATTATTTATCTATTCGACGAGCTCTACCTAGAAACAACGATTGTTGACTTTATGGGGTAGTTTTCACGACTTCCTTTAGCTATAAGGGAGCCACCTTAAAAACATTTTAAAAAAATTACAATTTGTATGGCTTTTGTTCAACAAGGTGCTTATACTGTGAACATTTGGAGACTGTAGCTCAAACAGTTTGACTATAAAGCCGACCACGGAACCATTTAAGCCGACGTCGGCTTTACAGTCTTACTTACCTCCCTTACCCCACGGACCTCATAACGAGTAGTTGTGCCTAAGAACTTTTATAAATTTATATTCAATTTTTTAAATCAAAATTAACTTTTAAATCAAGTGAAAATATTAGGAGCGCATGAGTTCGAAGAGTTGCAAGCAATTCAAATCGAGCGCCACAACCGAGCGCCAGCTTCCACGCCAGCGCTGCAGCTTCAATGAGCGCAGCGTGCCAGCTCGTAAAGACACCCCGCCTACGCCGCAAGACTTCATTCATCCGGCCAGAAGACCCGCCTCCAGCGCGTGAGTAACCTTCACGATTGACGAATCATGTGGCAGCTCTGTGTATAATGGACGGAATACAACTTAGTTCCTATTTGTCGATCGCAGCAGTTTTAAGTTGACCTGCCACTTGTTAGTGCGCTACTCGCCTGGTACTTTTCGCAGAATAGCCACACAAGATAGTACGGGGCGAGTAAATCTCCTAGCGTCAAATCAACCTTTGCGCGCTTCATTTGACTTTACCATTTCCCTTTACGCAATAATGGAATGCTGTAAATGTGACAATTCACTTAAGCCTGAGGACAGCTTGAAATGTGCGCAAGGTAGGGAGCAGTTTCACTACCACTGTGTCGGTATGGCAGATTCGGATTATAGGAAAATACTTCCAATGAATAAGCCCAAGTGGAAGTGTGCGACCTGCAAACAGCCCAAAAAGCTCAACAGTCCACAGATTGCAATACACCAGCCGAGAACAGAAGACTTTCTACCCCCGGCTTCGATTGTCAATATCGATACGGCAGGCCTTATGGAATATATGGAGAAGAAATTCGAGACCATAAATTCAAGTCAAGCGGCCTTTAAGCTCAGTATTAGTGACCAACTCGCCACCTTAACCAAAACTTTTAGCTCTTGAGAGGAACGAATCCTAAAGCTGGAGCTAAATGTGGCTGAGAATATTGAAATTAAGTCACTAATAAAAAGTCAAGAGCTAGACATTACTTCGATGAACACATATTAAAGACCTCGAAGATACTGTATCAAAACTAAAAATAGACCTTAATAAGAGAGACCAGGACCAACTTGTGAATGAGCTGGAGATCTCTAATATGCCAGAAACAAAGGGCGAGAACCCGATGCACATCGTTGCTCTTGTAGCAACAAAGCTCAGCATTCAACTGGCTGAAACGGATATTGTAAGTGCAGAAAGAGTAGGAGGTCTTCGAAACAAAAAAGCAAGAAACCGGAACCCCAATAGTACGAACACAACTACAGAAGAAATTGAGAAGCCCAGACCGATCGTTGTTCGCCTGATACGCCGACAGAATAGAGATGAACTGTTGCATAGCTCACGCGTGCGTCGCGGCATCAGCACTGATGACTTTGGATTAGCCAGCTCCTCCGAAACACGACTGCATCTGAATGAGCGACTAACAAAACAGAACAGATACCTCTTCTTCAAAGCACGTATGGCGGGCAAACGGCTCAAATGGGACTTTGTATGGACCAAACACGGGCGTATATATGCCAGACCTTCTGCAGGTCTGGCATATATACGCCCGTGCCAAAAGCCACCACACTATCCGTTGTAACGATGATCTGACAGGTGTTTTTGGTGCTGAAGTGGATGGTGCACGTGTTGGTACATGATCAGTTAACAAAAGACTATATATGTGTCATTAGTTTACTTACCGTAGATTTGCTTATGCTAGTTATATGCGTTTACCTGTACTATTCAATACTACTACTACCGAATTCCAAAATTGATCTCAATTCTTACTGCTTCTCTGCAAAATACTTATCCAATACTATCAAGAACACTATATTGAATCCATCACAACTCACATACTACTACATATTTGTAAAATGATGTGGTCCAATGACAAAGTACTGAGTCAAGAAATTGATAGTGTTGAACCATTCCAATCGAAAGCAGTTAGTATGGCAGAAGATTGTTGTAACTATTGAAAACTGGAAAATACTGACTTACTTATTTTATATTTGAACATACGAAGTATTGGTGAGAATTTTAATGACTTTTTGGTATTTCAAAAACGCTTGGCTTTCTCTGCAGATGTAATTGTTATGTCCGAGTGTTGGTTGCATACCAAATCATATAGCGATAGAAGTATTGATGGTTATACAATATACAAATCCACAATAAATAAGTAAAGGAGCGACGGCGTTATAATTTATGCCAAGATCAGCCTAAATGTAAGGGTAAAGGAACTTAACATATCAAACACAAACGCTCTATTGTTATCGATCGACACTCACATTGCAATCTTAGCTATGTATAGATCGCCATCAACATCTGCAGATGATAGCTTCATTGTTTCACTTAATGGGGAACTCCAGCTAGTAAAAGACTTTACAAATATTTTCCTAATTGGTGATATCAATGTGAACATTGCTCTTGAAAACGACGATGACGAGGAAGACACCACTGCTTTGAAATATGAAGGCATGCTGGCTAATAATCATATGTCTCCCACATCTCGCATTCCCACTAGATTATCGGCGTGTCTCGATCATGTAATAGCTAAGAGTCCCAACCAGATTTTCAATATTACTGTAGAAAGCGACGTCACAGATCATGCACAAATTCTTTGTCAAATAAAGTTTCCTCAGCGATCACACAAAAAGCAACAAAAAACTACTATTAGAACAATTAATTATGATAACCTAACAAAGACGCTACAAGGCTACGGCTTTCAGTTACACAAATGACTGACGTTAACGAAGCAACATCAAAATTTATAAATGTACTTCAAAAAATAATAGAAAATAATACCGAAACAAAAACACAGTCACATAAATACAAAATTGCAAAACCGTGGATTACTAAAGCACTGGTCAAATCAATTATAAAAAGAGATTTGATGCACAAAGATGCCCGTAAATACAAACACAATACAGAACTTCAAACTTAATATAAACTTTACAGAAACACATGTAAATTAGCAACAAATACAGCCCGAGAACTATACTATGGTCAAAAACTTACAAAATTTGCAAGTGATCTTAGAAAAACATGGTCTATTATAAAAAAGCAGCAGACATTAAGACAACAAAAACGACATCAGCAAATGCTCTTTTATCAACAAACCCTCCTGATGATGTTAATAAGATAAATTAATACTTCATAAATGTAGGGAAAAATTTTCTAATAAAATACTGGAAAGACTGCAGACCGATGGGGAATCGTTAATTAAAACAAATAATCAATTTAAATCATCTGTTGATTCACTCTTTCTTACTTCGGTTGATACCAAGGAAATTTCACAGGTAATCAGTTCACTCAAAAGTACAAAATCTGCAGGATGGGATAATATACCCAATGAATTTCTTAAAAAAAAAACAAATCTTACATTCAGGAACCACTTACTTACCTTTGTAACTGTAGCCTAAGTCAAGGAGTATTCGCAGAAGCATACAAGAGGGCTGTTGTCATACCACTGCACAAAAGTGGCAATCAAGATGTTGTCAGCAATTATAGACCAATTGCTCTCCTACCAACGTTGTCAAAGGTCTTAGAAAAAGTAATTAAGAAACGCCTTGTAGATTTCTTGGAGACTAAATGTCTGTTGAGCTCTAAACAATTTGGTTTCCGCCAGTCTAAGTCCACTAACCATGCCTTGGATGATCTTGTAGAGTGTATCAGTAGACACCTTGACCATGGCCAACATACTTTAGCAGTATTTTTAGAACTAGCCAAGGCCTTTGACACCGTTTCAATTCCACTACTATTGCATAAACTAGAAAATATTGGTGTCAGAGGTCTGGCGTTGAGTTTGCTGAAATGCTACCTGCACGATAAGAAGCAAGCTGTCAAGCTTGACTCACACCTTAGCAAATTTGCTACGATTAAGTTTGGAGTGCCACAAGGTAGTGTTCTTGGGCCCATCTTGTTTCTAGTTTATATAGATGATTTAGTTGAACTTGAGAGATCTGCCAATGGTCACATCATATCTTTCGCTGATGATACAGTTGCTGTTTTCACAGGAGTAACATGGCCTACAACAAAGCGGAATATGGCATGGCGATTATAGGTAAATGGCTGGCCAAAAACTTGCTGAGCTTAAATTCTACAAAAACCAAATACATCAGCTTTGCCAAAATAGCTCATAGTGACCCGCCAAGAGAGCTTACTATTAAATTACATATGAGTGGTGACAGACTTGCAGCCTGTAATTGTCTATGTCTCGAGGAAGTTAAATGTTTAAAATATTTAGGTGTGATTATAGATAATAGATTAAACTGGGCACCCTACATAAAAACTACTTCAGGTCGAGTCAGAAAATTGGTGTACATTCTGAAAAAGCTAAGAAATATATTGGACATATACACCCTGTATTTTGTGTACTATGATCTATGTGAAAGCATTTTAATATATTGTATTAGTGCGTGGGGTGGCGCCGCAAAATCGTACCTGCTCCGCCTGGAAAGAGCACAGCGTATAGTGAAAGTGAAGTTTAAGAAACCCATTAGGTATAGTACGGATGTTCTTTATTACGAAAGTAATTTGCTAAGCATAAGAAAACTGTTCATTCATTCAATAATATCACGAATTGTCCTAAGCTCGTCATATTATAGCAACAATAAACGTAATTTTAGACTTGATGTACCTATAACCAAAACCATATTTGCTAAGGGATTCTTTTGGTTTCTACAACCATACCTTTACAACAAGATAAGTAAACTAATTGCACTAGAAATAAATAAACGAGGTAAAACACATAAAAATCAGTTGAAAAATTGGCTAATAACTGCAAAATATGAATCTGTTGAGAATCTTCTTTTGGCAATTACTTAGTGATCAAAGTGCGACAAAATTTTATCATTATTTTATTTTTTTTATGTTTTATTCTGATGTTTAACATTATCTAATGCATGTTAGATTAGATATTACCTAAATAGGCACGATGTAACCTTACGCTGTGTCCCATGATACGGATTTTTGTAGTATGGGATGCTACCCACAAAGTGTATAAATGTATTGTGCCTACATGAATAAACTTACTGACTTACTTACTTACAGTGAAACGCCAGCCAGAGCGTGTACGTCTGGAAATGTGAGAGACAGCAATAGCCGAAGACCAACGTAGCCCAAGTTTGGACCATTTGGGTACATTATCCTAAAAACAACAAAAAGGAACTCATTCCGTTTTTTTTAAATCGCTTAAGTAGTAGATTTTACAACAAGTGCACAAAACGAACCATTTTAAATGGTTTTGTGGACGAGTTATAAACTCTGCTTTTCACTTCGATTGCGAGAAAATAAAACAGTAACATAACGTATTAACATTTCTTTAATTAAAATTCAAAGTAAAATTACTACAATTTTGAATGGTGAATGAAATGGGTTTTCCCGGCATATTGACGGTATTCTTTTGAATTTGAGAAGATGACATGACAGTAGATGGTATATTAAGAGTTGATTGTTCTGGATATGGTTCTTTTTTCTGATCTGTGGATGGCTCAGACGGCAACAAGGAATCTCGGGATGTAGAAGGGGTTGGCTCATTTGGAATTAGATGAATGTCTTGTGTTACACGGTCGGTAATCCTGCTTTTGTTTTCTATTGATTGTTCTATATATCCCTCAGCCACCTGATCCGACTTCCACCCACCATGCCTTTTTAGCATTGTCAAGTTAGCTCCCGAATCTGCTAGGAGGGTGGCCGAGGTCCGGCGGAAGCAATGGCCCGTGTAATTCTCGGGATTTTCCAATTCAAGAAAAGTTGCAATTTGTTTCGGAAATCCTGCAAATGTATTGCGTCCTATTACTTGCTTAGTGCACTTCCCATTTTGATTATTGAGGAAGAGTTTATTTGTCGGCACATTTGAAGGCCGAAGAGCTTGGTATTTTTTAACTATATCAAGGTACTCTCCTTTGACAACAAATGACCGCTCTCGTTTGGTCTTCGTGTCGGGTAAGTTAATTGCTTGTAAAAGGGTGTCCGTCTTGACGTCATCCATGGTAATATTAGCAAGTTCAATGCCGCAACATGCTCCGCTTATACCAAATATTAGTGCTACCTAAAACAAAATATAACTGTAAGTTGGTACACTCTTTGAGAACACGAGGAATAAAAAAATATGTAAATAATAGGTTTACGTACTTTTGTGGCCAAATATTTGTCATCGGGAGCGGTATTTAAAAAGGTTTCCACATTGTTCGCAGTAAGGACCTTGGACTTCTTGCATTTATGTCCACTACTAAGCCTCTTCAACAAAGCTGTAAGCTTCGTGTAGGACTGTACATTGACATTATGTTTCATTTGAAGTGTTGCTTTCAGCATGGAATATACACTCCACAGTGTTGAAGGCTGCAGTTTTTTCGATAACTCATCAAAGTAACTTAAAAGAACACTTTCAGCGAATGTATTCACTTGTTTTTCTTTCCGCCAGCTTAGAAATTTGTCATAAGTTTTCATATATATTTGCCGAGATTTTGGCGGCAATATTTCTTGCACCACTTTTTGTGCGTTTATTTCCATTAAAGTATTAGGAGTAAGTTCTAAATCTTCTTCTTCACTTGACATTTTTAAAACTTAGCCAATTCAACAATAATTTGAGAAAATTCAATACGAAAAGTTCACGGCTTCATTCCCGCTACTTTACTTTTTTTAATTTTCCTGCATAATTTTCGGGCAAAGAAAAAAAATATACAGCCTATTCTTAAATTATTTTGGAATAATGTTTTTTTTTTGTGGTAAACACGTTTTGATATTTAGTTTCTTTTTCGTATTATCTTATTATAAATCAAAAATGCAAATAGGGATGGAAATATTATAAATTAGCAAGTTTTATCCATGTACAATTAATTGTTTTTGGCTGTATGGGCTAAATGGTCACTGCCTTAGTGTAGACACATTTAAAAAGCTAGTTTTATGCACAAGAGCATAAAATTCAACTTTATGTCGCCTAGATCCTGCATAAAGTAGTACTTTTTCGAGCATGAGAAGTGAAAATATATTTAGTTATCGACATTATGTGCAAAAAGACTCTAAAGTATCACCATAGTTTGTTTAGACCAACAATGGACCTTAATATTTCATGACCTATGTAATTCCACAATTTTTCATACAATAAAATTTCAATAAAAAAAAATTGACAGTTAATAAAAACTCATCAGGAAAGTACCATATTAGTTAGATATTTGAAATATTTGCCATTTTCAATATTGGTGTTTTACATATAGTATCAATTCGACGATTAACGACCCGAATGGCCGAGTCGGCAGTGTCCCTGCCTACGAGCCAAGGGTCTCGGGTTCGAGTCCCGGTGGGGGCAAATTTTTGTTTGATGAGAACGGATGTTTGTACCCTAGTCATGGTTGTTTGTCTATCTAAGTATAATATTTATCTATATAAGTATGTGTATCTTTGTCTAGTACCCAAGATACAGGGAATCCTAGTTTGGGGCTAGATCAATGTGTATAAATAGTGTCCAAGGTATTATTTATTATTATTATTTATTATATTCATGTCGTATTGCCTTGCGAATCCTAATTGGAATCCTATTCTAGCTTTCAGGTAGCATAAATAGCAGAGCACAATCTCGTGTCTTCCATTATAATTTTATGTTGAAATAGGCTGAACTTAATTGTCGTACTTTTCAGAATTTCAGGTACCTACTGTATTATGCTATGTTACGAACGCATTTCTCGAATGGTAGGCCATTAACAGTAACGGTATATAAATGAAGATTAACCACGCACGCCTAATGGGATGTTACTTACGTGCATCACACAAAATGTTGATGTGATCAGTGACGACGTTGTCAACAGAACAAAGGGTACACTTTGAAAACCTTTGTGGCCAATTTGTTCAGTTGCTTTTCATGTGCTTGAATCAAACGTGCGTAAAACTATGTGTATTTTATCGAGCTATAGATGCTTATTGCTAACGAAAAAATAAATGTTTGCATCGCTGTTGCTAGTTTCCGCGAATATTACCATTTTAATTTATTCACTGTTTATTGTTGAATTTCTCTTTATGTTGATATATTTTCAAGGCATTAAAATGATCGTTAAAGTCTTTGTTTATAGTCCACTTAAACCTTAAACAATGTAGGTAGGTATATAAGTACCTTGTGAGGATATATACATAACGTCGCTTTTATGATCGTTGTAGATTTAGGTATTTAACTTCCAAGTCCTATCACGAAACATAATAGAAAAATACTTAATTTTGACTACTCATTAAATTGGTGAAAAATGTTTAGACCCAAAAAATCGAACACACACACGAAGGGTTCCTACCATCGTACAAGACAACTTATGGACAAAATAATGATAAAGCAAAAAACAGGTTATATATTGTGTCGAGCTAGGTTACGAACCTATGCACCACCCCTACCCTACAGATAGCAGAACCGACGTCAAACCAATAGCGCCACCGAAACAATTTATAGTTAAGGCGAAATTATCGATTATATTTGAATCAAAGTTCTTTATTACTATAGATATTAACAATATTCTTAGTACACGTCATATTTGCCGCTTCTTTACATTGAACCACTGTGGGGAAAGAAGGGCAAGAAACTCCCACAGATTGACTTACAGAGATAACTTTAAAGGTATTAGTATAGACTTAACATTGAGTGTTAACTCCAAGCATTTTTATCATTAACGCAGTGTTGGACATCTTAGTATCCCCTTTTACACAAATATGTTTTTATACTGTTTTTGAATAGCTCAAAAGGCAAATTCAAAATCTCCAGAAGTATCTTGTTGTAGAATTAAAGGAATTGGTAAACTTCGCGAGTCTAAACCGGGGTGTAACAAGTCGGTGATTATTTATTAGGTTAATATCACAGCTATCGCTAATTTTGGGAAATGTTCCAAGGTTCTTACGTACATAAATTATATTTTTGATATATTGACTTGATAGGGAGTCTCTGCTTTTAAATTATAAATTGCTTAAAAAGCTCTTTTTTGTTAAATAAAAATATTTTGAATATCCGCTGTCTTCCCCCACAACAAGATACTATATATAGGACATAACACAAAAAAATATATGACGATGATTTAGTCATTCATCCCTTTAATTTATAAAATCACGTAAAGTTCATTATTTTTTGCTGAAGCGGTAATAGAAATACACATTCTGTGAAAATTACAGCTCTCTACCTATTACGGCTAATCAGACAGAGGCCCCATTAATGGGCAGACAGACAGACAGACGCACAGCGGAGGCTTAGTAATAGGGCTTATTGTACAGACGGACACTATTACCCTGATAAAGTTGAGCCTACAGAGACTATAGTATAGTCTCATACATTTGAACAATAGCCTTTTCAGAAGTATTCTTGAGAATGTCTG
Source organism: Argyresthia goedartella (assembly GCA_949825045.1). Taxonomy (NCBI): domain Eukaryota; kingdom Metazoa; phylum Arthropoda; class Insecta; order Lepidoptera; family Argyresthiidae; genus Argyresthia; species Argyresthia goedartella. The sequence goes on from OX463823.1 coordinate 18,735,586, forward strand.
TCCGGTCTGGTCGCCATTCTATGCTGTCCATAATTAGAGCATTGAACAGGCCGTTGTAATCTAGTAATAGTTAGAACGATAAATTGAATATAAATTATATCACCTTCCTTGAACTTGAATACGATGTAGGGTATTGAGCTTGAACTATTTACTTAATAGTATTTACATACTAACATTGTACATAATCTGCTGGAACAGTTAGCATTGAGTCACTATACAAGGTCCCGCAATTTTTGAATACTTCATGCACCTTGTTATAGGAATCATATCTTATTCAATGAACCAACATCCAGAATTTGTCATCTTTATAAAACCTTAGCTAAAAAGCGAGTTATGAGATCAATATAAATAATAATATTTACAAATTTACTTATAAATTAATAATGAATTTGCCAATTTTACGCATGTTACTGCATTTGAAATACCTGCTGTAATTTGATTATTATTATGGTTATTAAATATTACCTCACATATAGTTATAGCTATCTGTGTTTACATACTTTGGACAGCAGGCGAGAACAATATAATGTTCATGTCCTAACAATGAAATTTAATGCAACTATAGTCCGTTTTGTAAAACTAAATAAATGAATACATATAATTCCCCAATTATGTGGTTTATTAGAACAACATGTAGAAGACCTGACCTTGTCCAGTAATTTTTTTCGAACAAATTATGAATGTTTTTCGTCCCCCCCTTAACTGTTAAATGTATCCCCATCAACGGCTTTTTCACTTTTCTGGATGGAAACCTATAATAGTTACGATAAAAGTGGCAAATGCAAACATAATCAAGAGAAGAAATCCTTTAATTCTTCCATAAACCTCACTTTTGTGAAGTTTATAGTTTTAGAGCACCAGCGTGCAGTCAGTCGGTCGTTCTCACTCGCGCGCAGCGTAAGTCGGCCGCGAGCGGGAGTCGTTGACGGAAATAAATGAAAATTATATTAAAAAAGCCTTTTTGAATCCTCCTGGAAATGAAATGCTTGTAGGCATAGTTTTTTGGGAAGTAGTCTTGTCGGGAGAGATAGTTTTTTTGGGAAGTAGTCTTGCGGGAGAGATAGTTTTTTGGGAAGTGGTCGAACTGGGAAATGAACGTTATGGGCAGTAGTCATTTTGGGAATACATATTTCGGGAAAGTGTTCATTATGGGAAATGGGTAAATTGAAAAGGAGACATTGTCAGCCGAAAGGGTCGAGTTGGGCCGGTTGAGCGAGTTGAGTCGAGTTGTAGAACAGGCTACTAGAGTTAACTCGTTGTCTAAACTTACTCGCTAAAGAGCGCTGAAATGCCAATTACAACATGCGTTTTGGCCGTTAAATAAATGGGATTCCCCTAGAAGGGATATGTTTTCTTGGCAATTTAGGGTTCCGCACCACAAAGCCAAAAAATTCCCCTTTTAGGATCACTTCGTTGTCTGTCTGTTTGTCTGTCCGTCCTTTTTATTTTTTCCACCCTTTTCTCAAGAACACGTGAAGGTTGATACCTTCCTACCTTAAACTTGATAGATTAAATTTATATTAATTAATCACGTATGCAGTACCATAGAACTGTAAAAAATATACTTCTAGTTCAATGCGATCAAAAGACATACCGCAATATTTCCATATATTTTGACACTCTACCGAATCAAAATGTGTCCTGTAAGGTACTTCCCATTGATCTATAATCATGAAATTTGGCTAAAAGCAAGCTCAAATAAAGAAAAAAATATCTGAGGATCGAGTCCGTTTGGAGCTTGGTTGGTGCAGTTGGACGCGCCGCCGAAAATCATTAGACTACACATCACTTATCAAAGGTTGTTTGTTATACTATTATAACTACGTAAAGGCTGACCGTCTTCCCACAAAAAACTTTAACCATTGTTTAACACATGATTACAAAAATCGTTACCACAAAACTGCTTTTAGCGTTGTATTAGGGATAGGCACGGTTTTAACAATGTAATCAATTAAGGCAATCGAGAAAGCTTGTTAAGTGAGTGTCTTGTCAGTCAAGATGGCGCAGTTATTGATCAGCTGTTCTGCTGTTTTGTTTTTATTTACAAAAAAGCGGTTTTACTCCATTATATTCCATTATATATAAGTAATATCGTGAGGAAACCTTCATATCTCCATAGGACATCGTGAGGAGACCTCCATAGTGGCGGCGATGGGCTATCCCCCTGTCATGCAAAGTAGACTTGATTATCTAAACTGTGCCTCTGTCACTCCATATCTAAATAGCATCAAGCTATATATCATCCAATAATGATGTTTGTGGTAGACGACTGGGAGTCAGTCTGGGTGCAATTTGTACATGTGCTACCGGTGTGCCTTCCCACTATATAAACCAGACTAGCCGCAAGCCACAGCAATCTTGGAAGAAGTTTCATCTGCCTCGGAGCTACTCAACTATCCAGGCCGGTCGGTCAAGCAACTCGAGCTGATGCAGGAGATAGGCGAGTTTGTGAAGGAGATAAGCCGGCTTTTCACTATGATATAATGTATTATGCATTAAGATGCAGATTCACGCAGCCAGTCGCGCTTGCGCCAGTGAGACTATCAGCCAGTACTGGCCTCGTGTAAACCTAGCTAGACGGGAGCTCTATTCACCCCAGCACTCGCAGCTAGAGCTGGGTTGACTTGATTTTATAAGGCCAATACAAGGTTTATACATGGCCAACACCAAGCCAGCCAGTACTGGCCTCGGGTAAACCAGCATAACATCTCAAGTTGTAAAATAAATATTGCTTGCCAGTCCTTCTAGGAGCCTGTTCAGCAATATTTATTTTACATCTTGAGATGTTATTTATATAAGATTATATTCCATAGTGAAAGCTGGCTCTATTCATTAAAGCCCTGCTCAACCCTCTGGAATGAGGAAATAAAACGGGGCGGTAATAAAATAACACAACATTTTGATATCAACATTTTTAATTTGTGTAATAAAAGTTTAATTCAACGTTATTTCACAATTTCGTTTATATCGCCAACTCCTGGATAGATTTTTTTCTCCATTATTAATGTTTCTATCTGCAGTTTACATCACACTTCATGTTCATGTTCATCTTCTATCACACTCGTGGGTTTTTATTTCCATATTTGATTCAAGTATGTATGGCGGCTAGCTTTCAGTTCATGAGTTCAGTGTTCCGTTCCGTTTCGCTGTTAATTTTTTAGAAATTTTTGATAAAAGTAATAAAATGAACGGTTTTTCTATAAAAATAAGGATATAAAGCCACTTTATCTGACAATATTCTATTACTAATACGTTTCCACGTCTTTAAAATTAACGTTATAAATCTAATTATGTATGTATTCTTAAGTCATTCGCGTAAAATGGAACTGATGAACGTTTTTTATATTGTGTTTTACGGCCCTGAAAATTCAATCCTTTTAGGCTAATTAATATTATAATAATAATAATACCTTGGACACTATTGACACACATTGATCTAGCCCCAAACTAGGATTCCCTGTATCTTGGGTACTAGACAACGATACACATACTTATATAGATAAATATTATACTTAGATAGATAGACAACCATGACTAGGGTACAAACATCCGTTCTCGTCAAACAAATATTTGCCCCAACCGGGACTCGAACCCGGGACCCTTGGCTTCGTAGGCAGGGTCACTGCCGTCTCGGCCATTCGGGTCGTCAAATTGATGATGATGATGATGATTGATGCACGAACGAAATTAACTAAATGATTTAGCCGTTCTTTAGTAAGATGCTCACTAAACACATTTTTGTGGAAACGAAATTTAGGAGCTTGCTTAACATTTGTTAACTGAAAGACGTTGCTTTAGGTAAACAAGAGTTAATACTGTGTTTTTATTATTTTTTGTAGTAAGAAGGTGAATAACCTGTGACACGTGGCCAAAAAATTTCTACAAACTTGCTTATTCAAGCAATGAGGATAAAGAAGGATGTATTTAGATTCGACCTCATTTGAACGAAACTTTTGGTTAGGCTTTTCCCGTACTAAATACTGGCACATGATGTAGAGCGGGAAACTCACGCGAATGGTGGTGGAATTTTATTATTTTCATTGGAATTTCTGCCTTATTTTCATTCAAATAAAATAAATTACCCAGTCTTCCGACTACTTTGAATAATGTTTATTTTGAATCTAATATCTATTATCATACCCCCAAATATAGCAAGTTTCATCTAAAACTTTAGCGCCGTTTTCCAGAACTCGGAATATTACAAATATTCATTAGACCAAGGAGCCCGTAATAAATAAAACTTATGTAATTAAAATTTAAAACATGAAAAGTCACATAGTTCAGTTCACTGCAAGATTTAAAAAAGATAATCGTGGGAAGTTTCAATTAAAAATTGAGGAAAGGTACGTGTTTTCTAAACTGAAGTAACTTTACATTAAGAATTATAGCCCTTGTTATTCAAAAAAATTGCTCAAGCAGAAACGTATTCTTCATCTGAAATCTTTCTTCCATTTAAAGTTAAAATAAATGGTCATTATGTTTTCAATATATTTTTTTAAATGTGTTTCGCTTTAGCTGTAATATTCATTTGTAGGTCGAGAATGAGCGCTCTTCATCAATGGAGGTAAGTGGAACGAATTTCAATTTCGATATATATCTGGATCATTTATTTCGATATTTTTTCACTATATTCACGTACTGCAATTTATGGTTTTCGTCGCGTCAGTTTCAAGCGATACGTAAACTACTTTACAAAATAAAATCTGCCTATATTAAAGAGTGAGTGGAATACCTTGGAGCGCAACGAAAGCAATAGCATGGATATAACTTTTTAGCGGTACTCATTAACCCTTCCGCAGTCAGCCATTTTTGGATGGCAGTTGTGTGTCATCCCGTATTTCGCTTCTTCAACATACATGGGTTTTAGCGTGCCAATGTTTCATTTTTATTTAATTTCTCCGATTCTTATTAGATTTGGCTTATTTCGTATTAGCAAAGTGATCTCATTGGAATGCTTACTTAACCTTATTCTTCCAATTGAACCTATATTTCTATAAGATTTCATCTAAAATTTGTAATTCAATTTTGGTACAGTAAATTGTACTTGATTTAATTAAATATTTCATAATATAATATATGGTTAATTAAAAAAATGGTTCAAATGATGGGTTATCATGCCTAAAACTATAATAATTTCAAGCATAATATGTTGTAGATGCATTTATTTTACACTATCCTTCTTTTTTTAAGTGGTACAAAAATGAACATTACCTATTATAAGCGCGCGTAGCGTGGGTGTTCGGTGACCGAAGCGCATAAAATTATTCATTCATATGCTAGCCTGGTACTTCCCGAACAGTTGCAAATATACTTGAAAGAAATAGGATTAAAGTTGTTGGTCAGAGTCGCGAAATGTGCCTACTCACAGCGACCGTATTTCGGCTTTTTGACACACGACAGTTTTTTTGACAAACCGTATTTCGGCTTTTTGACATTGAAGGGATTAAACATTAACATTTTTTTTATAAAGACATGTATATTACTTCTGGCCCCAAACCAGTATGTAGACCAGTTCGGATAAGTATAAAAGCTCCCCCTTTCCTCCTATCATCTCTGAAATAGTGTGCCGCAAGATGGTAGTTTGGCAGCACCACCAAATCCTCATTTCCTGCTAAAATGTTATGCTCCGTGATGCAGATGACGTCCACTACAACGTTCTCTGTGTTAAATTCCTCCAGATATATTGTCAACAAGTCAGATTTATTAATGAGACCGACAATGTTCTGATGTAATATGTTGAGACTTTTAGTGAAGAAAAAACTGGTTTTTTCTCTCCGTGCGTGAGAAACTGTCTGCATTTTATGAGAATCTGTGCGCATTTTATGAGATTATGTGCGTTCTCTTATGTCATCAATCGATTGGTTGATCAGTTCAAAGAAGAACGCATATCTTTGTTTGTTATAGTTCCTTCTTCGAGAATATACCGGATTCGTAATAGTTTTGGTTATGATTGGAGTATAATAAAGTTACGTATTTGTGGGTATGGTTTTCCAAATGAAGCAAGTTATTGAATGTTTCGACTCTTCAATGAAACATTGTGGTGAAGGCTCTGCATATGTAGACCAGCAGACTCATGATTATATTCGTATGTTGCTAAGTTTGTAGAAAGTTTCGAATGTGCTGCACAAGATCGAGGTAGTTGCTGTTTTTTCGGAAGTCGGCCTCTCCTATCATAATTATGTAGTAGTCATTATGTGTGTAGTTTTCTATATTTTTTCTATTCCACGTAGCAGCTCCATCACTCCCACACCGGGGACTAGGTAGCGACAGACATGGCTCTGTTGTCCCAGTTCACCCTGTGCAATGTCCAGGATACTGTTTCGATTGTTGCCTGTAACTAAACAGATCTTCGGTGTTGTATCTTCGGTCACGATGGTTCTTCCGCCATTTTTGTCGATTGGTATACTTAAAGTTTCTAATTCGATATTGTTCAGGGTGTTATTAGAAATAGCCGCATTGGAGTTATGTAGCAAAGGAAATATTTTTTGCGGTGTTGACTTATTTTTTGACTTCGGTTTTTATTTGACTAAGAATTGACGCTATCATTCTTGAGGCTATTTGTTATTTTCTTGCATAGTTTTTTTTTATCGAGCCTTCTTAGCTGGTTATCAAATTAAAATTTTCTAAGTTCAGGTTTTTTTTTCTAAGTTCATTTCTTAATGCGCTGCTTCTAAATCTGTTATTCATTGAACTATTTGCTGTTTTAGTTCCTTTATTTGGTCATCCTCGTCGTCCGACAAAAAAGGCATACTTTTGCCCATCTTTGGAATTGTCGTCGTCGACAGTTACTTCTGTCTCTGATTTGTTATTTCTTGGTTTTTGGAATGTTATATTTGCCAAAAAACTCATTTTGCAGATGAAGTTATGTAGTTGAAATAAGAAAATTTTAAACTGGTGTAAAAGTCCAAGGTGAGAATGGAACCCGGACCTCTTGCATGGAAGGCACGGTGCAGACCGCTAAGCCACACGCTAGTGCTTCGAAGTCCTCCAAATCCGGCATAAGTATCTAAGAGTGGTGCCACTACTACTGCCCTCGATAATACGGGACACTTTTTGAATCCGCGGCATGCGCGACGAGGTGGTGTATTAAGCAATTAAGTTACCTAGTTAAATGTGGATAGGATGTCGTTGTTATGTGCACGCCCTTTGTTGTTTGATTTTTACGTTTGCCAAATCAGGATATTAGTAATTTCTATCATACACACACAATATTGTCTCTTAAATTTTCGTTCGTGTCACTGAACACAGGGTAAATGTTATATTGGAGAAGGATTTTTACACTGGATCTTTCGGATTTACGTCGATTTGATTGTTTTGTCACTGGTTATAGTTTGTTAATTATATCACGACCCGAATGGCCGAGTCGGCAGTGACCCTGCCTACGAAGCCAATGGTCCCGGTTTTGAGTCCAGGTGGGGGCAATTATTTGTTTAATGAGAATGGATGTTTGTTCCCTAGTCATGGTTTTTTACCTATTTAAGTATAATATTTATCAATATAAGTATGTGTATCGTTGTCTAGTACCCAAGGTACAGAGAATCTTAGTTTGGGGCTAGATCAATGTGTGTAAATAGTGTCCAAGGTATTATTATCACTAAATACACAGTCAGGTATTTAGCCATTCTAACAGCCTTATAGGTGTTGTTAAGCTCTCTTAGGTCTGATGTGGTGCTGTTTTTCATTTCACATCTCGTAGATAATAGACAGCGTGTCGGGAGACAATTTAAGTTCTGTCACACAATAAAAACTTTTGAATTTAGAACGCTGGCCACAAAAAAGTTTATTGAATTCGAATTTCGAATTTTTCATGAAAATAAATATGTGTAATTTTTAGAATTTTCCTCATTTATAAATATGGAGTGGACACTTAAAGAAGACCGTGTCGCAGTTATTGCGTTGCATTGTTGCGGTTACGTGCCAATTCAGATTTTCGACTTACTGAAAAATTTGAATATAACCAAAAGATTCGTTTATCGTACCATAAAACGATACAATGAAGACTCTAGTGTAGATGACAGGTCAAGAAGTGGTCGCCCTCGCTCTGTTAGGACTCCAGCAGTGATAAAAGCTGTGAAGGCGCGAATTCAAAGAAATCCTATACGTAAGCAGAAACTGTTGGCCCTTCAGATGGGGTTAAGCAGGACCACGGTGAAAATGTGGGTGTTAAATGAAGACTTAGGGCTTAGGGCATATCGAAAAAAAAACAGGACATCGTTTGGACGCTCGTTTAATGGACCTGAGACTGAAGAGATGCCGCGCTTTGTTGAAGCGGTACGCGGGAAAAAAGCATCGGAAAATTCTTATTTCGGATGAAAACATTTTCACCGTGGAAGAGAGCTACAACAAACAAAATGATAAGGTGTACGCACACAGCAGTGAACAAAGCGAGCAACCGTATTCCGCGTGTCCAACGAGGTCATTTTCCATCCTCGCTCATGGTTTGGTTGGGAGTCTCTTATTGGGGCTTAACTGAGGTACATTTTTGTGAGAAAGGCGTAAAAACGAATGCAGTTGTGTATAAAAATACAGTCCTCAAGAACCTTGTGGAACCTGTTTCTCATACCATGTTTAATAACAGGCACTGGGTATTCCAACAAGATTCTGCGCCAGCTCATAGAGCGAAAAGCACACAAGACTGGCTGGCGGCGCGTGAAATCGACTTCATCCGGCACGAAGACTGGCCCTCCTCCAGTCCATATTTGAGTCCGTTATATTACAAGATATGGCAACACTTGGAGGAAAAGGCCTGCTCAAAGTCTCATCCTGATTTGGAGTCACTCAAGGCATCCTTGATTAAGGCAGCCGCCGATATTGACATGGACCTCGTTCGTGCTAAAAAGGCCTATAAAGGCCTGTATTCAAAATCGCGAGGGTCATTTTGAATAAACTTTATTACCATAAGAATCTATGTTTTATTAAGTTCATTTTGCTATATAAATGTTTACATAAATAATAAACATGTCTAAATTATTTCATATTGCACATGTGACAGAACTTATGACCTGACTATGTACAGCTTGTCCGTTTAACTTAACACTCACACACGCTTTTAATCGATCAAACTTTATAACTTGAAAGTATTTTTGTGGTTACGTAGGTTATTGAATATATTATTTTATGTCTAGTTAAAGCTGTGAAGATTTTAAAAATATACAGGAAGTATCAGGCTAGCATATGAATGAATAATTTTATCAAATCAGAAATACATAATCTGTGAAAATTTCAACTCTCTAGCTAGCTAGGTTCTTGAGATACAGCCTGGTGACAGACGGACGGACGGATGGACGGACGGACAGCGAAGTCTTAGTAATAGGGTCCCGTTTGGAACCCTTCGGGTACGGAACCCTAAAAACATTGGCGCGCTAAAAAAAATGTTTGACACACGTTGGTTTTAAGTTTGAAGCGAAATACGGGTTGAAACACAACTGCCATCCAAAAATAGCTGACTGCGGAAAGGTTAATGAGTACCGCTAAAAAGTAATATACATGCTATTGCTTTCGTTGCGCTAAAAGGTATTTTGACCACTCTTTATTATATGCAGTTATTATTTTGTAAAGTAATACGTAGACACGTATCGCTTTAAACTAAAATAAAAAAAATCCCTCCCATAATTTTGATTCACAAATTGTCATGTTCAAGTTGGCCTGAAATAACTGCAACAAAATTCAATCATATCAAATCATAATATATTTAAATAAAAATTTAAAAAAATATATGTATTTAACTAGTACTAACATCACAATATTATTTTTTATAAATAATAACAGAAATATTTACAACGACTTCTGTGTTGAATTAGATTTACCTCATTTAGTTCCTTCATGTAATCTTGAACATTGTAATATCTCTTTCGACAAAATCGCTTTTACAAGGTTTTTAAATTGCTCAAATGGCAACTTGGTAGTCTCGAAGTCTAAAATTCATCGGAAAATTTGTTGAACTATCCAATAACTTAACCTGAAAAATTCAAGGCAAGCCATTCGTAAGTAACGGAATAATCAAATAAAATTGTCAGCATATACAATTGCCTAAGCTAACCGACTGAACCAAAAAGGTATGGAAAAAGCGGCCACACAGGACATTTGGGGCCTTACCACAAAAAAATTAACTACTTACTGTTCAATATTTGTTTAAAAACAAAAACGTAAGAAGTTTAGTTGTGTTTTGAGGTTAAACGCTGTTAAATAATTTTTGTTGTAACACGGATCATCTTAAGCCAACTAAAGCAAACCTGGACATTGTACACTTGCGTGCACTGCACATTGGATCAGCTGTATTTTCGACTTTAAGCTTTTTATTCGGAAACATGGATTTATTCTGATCCTAATATGGAGTAGATTTGTAGTTCTGGTAATAAAATACCTACGTTGACCAAAGGAGACGTCTCAAATACCATAGAAAAAACCGGCCGAGTGAGAGTCGGGCTTTCGCACCGAGGGTACCGTACAAATCATAATTATATTGTGTAGGGACTAAAAATTGATAATTTTTCTTTTACTATATATATATATATATATATATACTATAAGACCTTCCTTTGGGCCAACTTTCCTGATTTAAGGTCACCGGGTAGTATCCTAATCTTGTGAGTATCTTTTGATTGCGTTGACGTAGAATTTTATTTTTTTCACAGCTCTAAGAAATCACAAACCTGAGTATTTCATATAATTGTTAACTAGATTCGAGTACTTTCACGCGTTCCTGAGATAAAGGGTCTCGACAAAAGGACGGACAAGTGAACCTATAACGGTCCCTTATTTCCTTTCAAGGCACCAAACCCATAAAAAAGAACAAGCCCGGCGCTAATGAAATGTGTCTCGAAATTAAATGTTGTATAAGTAGATTATTAATTTTATTTATTTATTTATGTCGCCAACAGAGTGTATATTAATACTTCAACTAAAATATGACACATTTTCTACTAACTAAATGCTTCTCTAATAATAGGCAAAAACTTTATGAAATAAAATAAAAATATCTTAAAAACTTAAAAATTTAAACACTTTGGATTGCGACTAAGAATACTGAAACAAAACTATGAAATTATATAAGGTTGTCTTTTTATGATAAAATTACAGTAGGTATTGATCTAATTTATTTAAAATAGCTATACTTATATTATATAATTTCATTTAATTATTTGTTTCTTCATCCTCCGTTTAATTTATTTCCAAAAAAATATTTCATCTCAGCATGCTAAGAGGAAAAAGATTTATTTTTGCTAAGAAGCATAAAGTTTTTGAATATTAGAAGTGAATCAGCAAAAACGTTCAAGTGAAAAGTTTTTATACAATGTATTATAAAGCCTCGCCAGCCTATTAATGGGCGGGTAGTTCCATAGATTAGTCCGTGAAGCTTTATCCGAGAAAAGGTGATATTGACCAATACGAGGTAGCCAAGAGAGTAGTTCAAGGTTAAGACTACCTATTAGATCTACATAATCAATATATCCCCTAGACATTTTCCATAAGAAAGCACAATCAAGGTAACATCTCCTATCTGACAGAAAATCCATACTAAAATATTTCAGTCTATCGCAATAACTAGGAAGTTTCACGGCCATAAAAAATCTTTACAAGGGATGCCACAAAATGCGCTTTTGCACACTTTCAACACGATTCACATATTTATCAAAATGAGGGTTCCAGACAACTGAACAGTATTCTAAGCCAGAGCGAACCAAGGTATAGGGATTCATTTTGGTGGAGACGTTCTTACAGTCCTTGGTATTGCGTTAAAGAAAACCAAGTGTTTTGAAGGCCGTTACTACGATGCCATCAATATGAGGATTAAAGCGGAGCTGACTTTCAATAGTCAATAGTCAATAGTCAAAGTACTTTATTACTGTAGATATATACATATACTTAGCAAACGTCATTTTTTGCCTCTTCTCTACATTGGACCACTGTGGGAGAAGAAGGGCGTAGAAACTCCCACAGATTTATTTTTAGATCTCTTTTAAAAATAGGTTGTGCTTAACTAATACAAATATGAAAAAAATAATTGTTATGATTAATAAGCAGGAATAAATAATTACAAAATTATTAACAGCAAGGTCTGTGTTGAGCCAGATTTACCCCATACAGTCCTGTCATTTAAGTAATCTTGAACATTGTAATATCCCTTTTTCGACAAAGTCGCTTTAACATGCTTTTAAAATTGCTCAAATGGCAATTTCAAAATCTCCAGAGGCATCTTATTGTAGTAGAGAATGCACTGACCCTTGAAAGAATTGCTAACCTTCGCGAGTCTAAAACGGGGCGCACATAGTCTGTGATTATTTCTTAGGTTAACATTACAGCTGTGGCTAAGTTTGGAAAATGTTGTAAGGTTCTTGCGTACATACATTATATTTTCGAAAATAAATTGACTAGCTACTGTTAGTATGTCAATTTCTTTAAAAAACTCTCTTAAGGAGTCTGTTCGTTTTAAATTATAAATTGCTCGAATAGCTCTTTTCTGTAAAATAAAAATAGTTTGAATATCCGCTGCTTTCCCCCACAACAAGATACCATAGGACATCACACTATGAAAGTAACTAAAATATACTAGCCTAGATGTAGCCACATCCGTGCTTTGTCTGATGTTCCTAACAGCGTAAGCCGCAGAACTTAATTTACCAGCCAATTAATCTATGTGGGGTCCCGACTGCAATTTGGTATCAATGGTTATTCCAAGAAACTTCGTATCATTTACCAATTCTAACGTGCTGTTGTCTAACACCAAACTGGTCTCAACTTGCCTGACATTTGGAAGTGAGAATTTGATACACTTGGTTTTACCAGCGTTTAACAATAAATTATTAACTGTGAACCAATTCAAGGTTAAAGACAATACACCATTAACATCATCAAAATCTCCTTTTTGTCTTTCAATTTTGAAGACCATTGAAGTATCATCAGCAAACAACACTATGCCAGTTAATTTCTCCACCATGAAAGGACAACACCGAGATCACGAATATTATACTTGACGCATAGTGGAGTTCCTCCGAGAAGAAAGGCAGACTAAACTATATAAACAATTTTTTCTAGAAAACTTAACTAGGTAACATTTAATGAAGTTAAGGCTCATGCCATCATTGTCGCACAAATTTTCAAGTCTATTATAAATAGACTGAAGAAGATCAGCATCATGAAAATAATTAATTATTTGGTCGTCAGCAAACATATAAGCTTTTGAATGGTTGAAACAATCGCAAATATCGTTTAAAAATATGTTAAAAAACAAAGGGCCTAAACGAGGTACTCCTGAAACAGCAAGAAAAGGATCAGACCTATAACAATCAACGACATCTCAAGAAAAACGATTATGCAGATAAGCCTTGCACCACTCCAAGAGTTGACCAGCATCACCGTATGCACCAAGCTTATTTATGAGCATCAGATGCAAGACACGATCAAAAGCCTTACTAAAATCTGTAAAGATTACATGAACAGAGTTTGTAGAGTCCACGAGGTGGCTAAGTTCGGCAACAAATAAAATAAGATAAGTGGCTGTTGATCGCGATTTTATGAACCCTTGTTGGTAAGGGGATATAATGTGTTTAAAGTGAGCGTTGAATATAGGGTTAACCAGTCTCTCGAAAACCTTTGCAAATACAGGTAGAATCGAAATTTTACGATAGTTTTGTGCACAACTAGGATCTCTGGTCTTTTGAAGAGGGACGACTAGGGCCTCGTTCCAGTAGGTATGATGGAAATACCCCGGTTGCAAGAGACTTATTAAAAATATATGTCAAAGGTATGGCAAGGACGTTGGCACATCGTACAACATAGAGAATAGGTATTCCATCGTCACCCGCGCCCTAGTAGATATCATGACTTTTAAGCGCTTTACAAACACCCGCTCTTTTGAAGTGCAAGTTAGAAAAATAATTGAATGTGTTAGAGACTTACTCCACTATTCTAGCGCCGAGATATCCAAGAAAAGAGAAGCGAAGAGTTGCAGAGGTCATTTATTACCACCACTAGACGCTGTCTTGTTTCCTAGAGTCATTCGCATATGAACTCTCACCTTTCTGTTTTAGCCTTAAAAATGACCAGTAACATGGGATTGTATTTTAGATTTTGCTTCAATCGGTTCATGTTATTAGTGTAACAAGAGGCCTTTTAAGCATCGCACCTACATTCCAGAAGTTCAAAACTTTTTTGTCCAGGGGGTTATTATCATTTATTTTTATTTTTAGAAGAAACTTGAATTTTGCATGCAATAATCTGATCAATTGGCGAGTCAACCAAACGGGGTACTTATTATAGACTTTTTTCTTGAACTAAGGTATATAGTGACAAATAACCCCGTGCAATATTCAATAGAAGAAATATATGCAATAGAAGACTGTAAGCATCTAATCAACATTTTTACAATTCGACATCACAGTCTACATGTTTCAAAACTAGATTTATTTTGAAAAAACCGGTGTTGCAACAACAATTCTCGTCATTTGGTGTCAACGCGGGTGCACATGGGAATGGGAGATATATATCAAATGTCAAAGTGTTTATGCGTAAGTTGGAAATATTTAATTGACTGAAGATCAATTCGAAGGAGTTGCTTTTATAGTTAGTTTGTTATACATTTATTGTATTGTTCTAGAGCATTATATGACATGAAATCGACGGGTATGTTACCGCAAAGACTATTATAAATATTAGCTATGAAAGCAGAAGAGTTCGACAAAAAATACCACTCAATGCTACCCAGATTAAAATCACCAGCAAAGAGGAATTTGTTGGAGGAATAAGCCATGACACTTAATCAATTATAATAATTACGAAATGAGAAATTTTCTGGCCGACAAAAACAAAAACAAAGTATCTAAAGTGGCTCGCTAGGGGGCGTGAAAGAATAGCTGTCTTTATCCCGCAGTCCGAAATTATGTTAATGTTAAGGGCTTAGCTCGAGAGACTACAATAATTGCTACTCTGTGGTAGACAGGCGAGAATTCAACGACGGCATCTGGTGAGGGACTTTGATGACTGAGCTTTCAGAAAACTCCTCTTTCAGTGGCTATAGTTGTGTTCTTGCTTTTCTTGATTTTTTGTAAATCACTAATTTTTAATTACTGAAGTGATTTTTATATTTTCCATTACGTTTTCATAATTTAATATACTTGTATTATAAATATTTGTCCAGATTAAGGATACTTGTATACCTACATACTTACTAAAGTAGTGGTTTGGTGAGTTGTGGACCCCGCGAGTGATTGTTTTTTGATAACACATACAAACTTAAGAATGCACCTAGTTACGTGCGTGAATATGACAGTACACGAATACTTTGTAAAATACATTTTGCGGTCTTAAACCTATTGACTTTTCACTTTAATTATATAGCCTGTTTTTCTCACGGTCTCTATAATCCAACGATACATCATTTGTAAAAATCCGTCAAGCTGTTTTGACTACAGCGGTTTTTTGAACCCCCAAATCTTCGCCATTTTCAAAAATATAAAAATTTAGTAATTGAACCTGCTTACAAAAATTCACGAGAATCAGTTGAGAAATACATAGAGGATAACATCCGGACATACATCTGATTAAATGAAAGCATTTTTGCCAAATCCTGAAACGGAGACACTTCGTACCCTAAAATGATAGTACTCAGATGCCTATTTATGATATATCCACTGCCGAGCACAGGTCTCTTCTCTGTAGCCAATCCCCTCGGTCCTGAGCCAACCGCGTTTATCTGAGATTACTTACAAATGAATCACAAAGTAAAAGTAAGTAAATAAAGATTATGAAAAGTGTTTCGATAATCAGTCGAAAATGTGTATTCATGTGCACGCAAGTGTAATAACAGGTTTGTGTTATGCGGCTAAGATGAAAGTCATTGTCCTGGACAGTGCGGACGCTTGGTTCATACCTTTTTAGGTCGGTTGGATAGCTTCAGAAATCGTTGTTGCTTACAAATTTTTAAATTTATTAAATATTTATGAATTATTTGCCTTTAAATTTTTAGATTGGATATACTCTGGATCAATAGAATAGTTTGACAAATTTTCCGATGAATTCAAAATATTAGTAAACATACTTGAATATTGGTATGTAGATTATATTGATGTCATAATATTTTTAACGTCGATGACTTAAGGACGTAGGTTGAATTTTGTTTTTTTCCATTGGACGTTGATAACAGGTAAACAATACGGATTGGAGTTAATGTTTCTTCACGACAAATTTGACAAATTGCCATATGCAATCATGATATTTTCGTCTTCATACGACGCGTAATTTACGAGATCTCGAAATCCGGTCAACGTTCACCCAGAAAATACTTGCCACCACAATATAACCACTTGCAATATAACCACAATTTGCCGACAAAATTGACAGATATATTAAGTACCAGTGTACCAAGTTTCATCAGCCTACGATCAGTCCGTTTGTTTCGACAAATTCTAAAATATCACCAAAATTTACAACGCATGTTCTATTAGTCATTGCATACCCCAGAAATCATCTAGGGCTCAATTTTTGCTAAACTTATAGACACATATGGAGGTACTATCAGGTTTTGTTTCTTTGCCCTCGTCATTAAGTTATAGAACAATTCAAAATATCTACGTCTCTGTGTACACAAGTGTCGATTATTGTGCATTTATACATACATAACTAAAAAGGCACAGTTGAAATAACTTGATACGAATGTTTTATTACATAAGCAGTATACACAGTAGAATAGGCGCTACGAAAGAATGCTGCGTAGTAAGACTTCAGTTGAATGCTTTCAGCCAGTCTTCAGTGGATAGCGGTATTGGCTTGACGTATTTCAGATTTTGTTAATATGTATTAAAAAAACTTTTTCGTTTGACAAATATAGGGTGTTTGAGTACTTATCAAGTGATTGATTTAATAATATTTTTTTAAAACTTTGTCTGAGTGAAGTGACTCAGTTTATTTGGAGATTTAAAGTGAAAACAAGTTTGATTGCTTCAAAACTTCGAAGCAGAAAAAGTAAGTGGTTGTTAATTATTTGTTTATATAGCAAAAAGCATGGTTTAATGTTACAAGGCAGTTCCAATAGTTGGGAGTTAAATGTGGCTTTAGTTGATAGAGGATTAATTCACGATTATAATGCTACCACTCTCATAACAACTTAACTCGTTATCAATACTCAAAACAAAATTACTAAAAACGGATACCTTCGTAAGACTGGCTTCAGAAAGTACTTTCTAAACATGGGCACAGTCGCGCCATCACTACCCCGTACAGGTAATGGCATGTCGTCATATATATTAGTTTGTTGAAAAGTTAAGTAGAATGTTCACCTATGTACTCGATGTAGATATGTACAACACGCAATATTGACATGCCTACCAGCGGTGATGGGCTGACTCCCTGTCACGCAATATAGAGTGCGAATTACAAGCTAAATGTGAGTGGAAATCTATATATATCTCTGCTCCCCGTAGGGAAATACATCACGATTATGTTGTCCTTTTTATATTGCTCCATTATCATTAGAATATTATTAATCTAGAATAGATCGGCAGAGTTGTACCAAATTCCAACTATTTAATAAAACACTCAATAAAATTAACCAACAAAATACTGATCTAAACCATCATTCAGCAATGTGCCTTTATATAGATGTTAATGTATATAATCTTAATGGACAATGTTAAATAAATATACGTACTTTTTATTATATTTCATGAAATTTTAGCCTATTTTAAGAAACTTCTTTCAACAATTCGAATAAAAGATGTCTATTCTTTTGTAAAAATAATGTTTTAATTAACACCCCTTGTGACGTCGATTGATCAATAATTTAGAACGGTTACTTGCAATTGTTGTTTCTGAACGAAAAAATCAATGCCACTCAATGAACTCAAATGTCACTATTGAACATTCATAAAATATTCTCAAAAACATATCAGAAACTTGAGCAAAAGGCGGAGAAAAATAACTCTTTAGGTACTACAGATACATTGTTTTATAAATTTAATGTATATTTAGCACAGGTCCCTAATAATATCAATTGTAAAATTGCAGACAACTCACGATCAGGTTTAAGGTGGCTTATTCGTCTCCCTGACTGAACCTTGAACCAATTTATTATACCAGGCACGATTGCCTCGTTGTAATCTTTCGATTTCACTAAGATTTCATTATAATCTGAGATCTCACCACTTAATGAAACGAAAAACCTATGTTATCAATATTTGTTTTAATTCTGAGTGACAACTGGGAGTTATTTACATACGGCAAAAGTATCAACTTTTGATAGGCAACTTAACGGCGAAGGAAATTTGAGTCAAAGAGTTTCGTTCATCTGCGATTTTAGTAAACGACGCTGTATAGGGGATAATTGTTGATGTAAATAACACCATATATTTAATAACACAATTATCTCGAAATAGTTGCTCAAGGCCTTGAAAATGTTTGCGCTGTTTTTAGATATAATAATACCATATTTTAGTTGATATTGAAACCAAACTATTCGGAAATGGTACAAAAGTAATCTGGAAAACTACAATCACCATAAAGTTTTTAGATGTTTTTTATTTACATTCTATCATATTTTTTTATTAGGAAGGAAGCTTAACTTGCAAATATTACGAGTACATTATTATAGCATCTTTCATTATAATGTAATTTTTTATGGCATATATTATTATGATACAGAAAAAACTGATAGAAACGACATTTACAAAGGCTGAAGATAAAGAGAAAAGTTCTTTCTAAAACGAGTTTTATTATAGCACCCTCTTCTAGACATCAATATAATTCAACAATTCCATTGACTTTCAATCACAAAATTTCAATACATTTTGCATCCCAAATATAGGTATCTTACGTTTCACACACCATTATTAATCACAGGGCTTCTAGTTCAATTCACAATTGAGAAAACGTTTATTGCGGAGTCAAAATCTAGAGATCGATTTGCGAATCATTTTGGCCTAAAACTCAAAGTCTAGTTGCCTATCAAAAATACATCCGTGGACATCTTGATGATGCAAGTGTGAAAGTTGTCTCAAACTGTCTGATTGACCTAGGAGAAACATAATTTAGATGGTGGCACTCTTGAAAGCGTTGCGTTTTAGTGTTGCCGGCAAAAAATATAAAAAAAAAATCAATAACTGTGGGGATAAACCAAAAAACGTTCAAAAAATAAAATGTTAAACATTACACCTGTATGAAGCATACATTATATAATATAAAAGGATATTTGTTACATATTCTGCACAGAAAACGACATAACAACTTATCGCTAGTCGCTCAGATTAGAGACTAGCCAATTGTCTGTCATGCAGGGTCAGATAATTACCCCACAGCCACATTACACAATGCGGCGCCAGGTGTAAAGTGTCAACACGTCCACTCTTACGAAATGCACGAGATGCTGATGTAATCGAAGCGAAGACATTTTTCGATACTGCAGCAGTCTTTATTAATCTGTGACTGCAGCTTGTTTTGAAAACATCTTACAGTCGAGTTGGCATCCTTCATCAAACTAAACCAGCGTGATCAATTCACTGTAAAAGACGCAAAAGTCGTTTCAAATTTTGCCTTTTAATAGCCTCGTATTATTCTGTTTGTCTCGAATAGGATAAATTTACCATTACCGCAATAATAACCAATTTTCTGTTTGAAAAGTCATATCCCGTGCCTATTTAAAGTTCTATTCAAGTGTGTATGTAGTACTATAGGTAGGTGTGTTCAGTGTTGTTAATTACCATTCATTGTTCATATAAAAAGACATAAGCTGTGCTTAAATATATTTTTATTCCTGTGTAAGTCATATCTTCTCATTGCTATTTAAAGTTCTTTATCAGGTTACCAGATTCTGAAAAAACTCCCATTTTGAAACATTTACGGCCTGTTTCTTAAGTTAGGTTATGTTATGGATACATCATTATTCGTGTAATGTGAAAACACTATTAAATCTGGCAGATAGCGCTTATCCATAGCTTATCCTCAGGCCGGTGCACCGCTATTTTTATGTTCTGTCTATGTGGCGGATTCCGCATTTACAGGCAGGGTTTTTT
Source organism: Argyresthia goedartella (assembly GCA_949825045.1). Taxonomy (NCBI): domain Eukaryota; kingdom Metazoa; phylum Arthropoda; class Insecta; order Lepidoptera; family Argyresthiidae; genus Argyresthia; species Argyresthia goedartella. The sequence continues at coordinate 18,755,586 of OX463823.1, forward strand.
GGATTTTAGGGAGGCTCTTGCAGAATTTCAATTGAAATTTTTCGTATTGTAACTAGAATCGTATTATTTTCTGCATTAAAATTGAATATGAAGGAAACATTTGTTTATTGCTTCTTTTAATTTGACCTCAACGTAAATCGACATACAGTTCAAATATTCCATATGATAATATATAATAATACCCTTAAGTGAAGATCATTTCTTTTGAAATAGGCTCATAAAATAGTGAATGTGCGATCATGTGCTCGTTAACACGTTTAAGCACTGGTTTTCATTTGATACCCGACTACAGCGAAGCTAAAAGGAGGGTTATGTGTTTGATCGGTATGTTATTAATTGTGTATGTATTTATGTGTGCACCTATGTGTGTTTGTATGTATGTATGTATGAATGTATATATGTATGTATGCATGTATGTATGTTGTTTGTGTGTATGTATGATTGTATGTAAGTTCCCTCCTAGATACTCACGGTCTAAGTCAGGGAATAAATCCCCCAACAAGGCCTAATACTTGTCTTGATCACTTCATCATACGATCACAACACAAATGTCAGACGACGTATATGACGAATTTAATGATCATTCCCCAATATTATTTTATAAATAGACAAAACATACTGAACTAAAAATAAACATTCTAAAGTATCATTCATATCAGTGGGGTTAGTCAAATCTATGCGAAGCAGAGTCACTCTTCATAAGAAATATAGAAAAGATAGCGATAAAATTGGTCAGTTATGGAAACACATGTAATAAAATATTAAAACTTACTAAAACTAAATATTATGAATCACAATTAATTAAGTCATCAGGTTAAAAAAATATACACTTGGAAGATTATTCAAGAAATTTTAACTTGAATAAATCAAAAATGCCTCTATATTAATTCCTAAATATTAAAGAAACCCCCAGGAATCACTTAACACTGTAAATGACTACTTCGCCACAGTGGGAAAAATACTTCCAAATCTTACATCTAATAAATTAGGGACAGCCACAGATATCGAGAGATAGGCCCTTGGCGCTAAGCTTGTATCGGAATCAGTGTCGCCAAAAGCTAAGAACACGCATGCATTTACACCACTCGTACATCAATCCCTCCGCTTTTATTGGTCAGTGCAATGTCATGCACCTATCGTCCGAACACACCCACACTACCGCAGGTATACTAGCTAGTCGAGCTAGTGTTGGGACAATACAAGGACAGCGTGTATCATCGATCGATAATAATTTATAGACACTGGTATGGAAAGTCGTATACAATGCCGGGTTCTATAAATAAAATAGTAAATTGTTTGTAAATACGACATATTTATACGACATACGACATACGAGAACCCTTTGCCTCTCTTCTTTTTTTCGACAGAATCCTTACAGCTAGAAAGAGAGGCAAAGAGGTTTCTGAAGGTAGACTAACTGTGAACTCTTCGGACCTGACTGAAAGCATCGGAATTTCCGATAAATACTTATAACACCCCATTATCCTTCGTCGGGCGAGGTTTTAAACAAACTTATAACCTAAAATGCCTGTTTAGCAATCATTGGAATAACTAAAAATAAACTAACGTATTATGAGCAATAAAATAACTATATTATTACATTAACTATATTAGTAATTGCGGAATGATAAAATCTATCGATTCAAAAACATAATTCTCCTATCACTATCCCCATCACTATATGTCGTCTCTGTGTGCGTGTAACAGTTCGCCTCCGTATCACGATGCATCTTTGCTTTCGTACTTAGATAAGTGTGAAATATTCATTGCGTGTTAGCTTGAGAATTAAGATACAAAACAAGCAATGTATAGTAAACTTAGCGAGAACAACATGACATTGTCACTTTAATGTCAATTCGTGACGAATTTTCCGCGAATGATTTATTTTCGTAATAATGTTTATTTCTTGTGTTTTAAGAAGAAATAATAGTTGGAATGAGATTTACAAGTGATATGTGACACCTGCGTTCTTGGAGTTCACAATCTCGCTTCTATTTTTCCACGTGAGTATTGCACAGGTCGGCATTTTCGAAAAACAACGGAAATGAATTCGTCACTGCGGTCGCCCGGTGACTACCGAGAATTTTTAATATCTAACCTATCGGAGCTACATTTGTTCGCATGTGCCACGCCCCTCAGGGGACAGCTGACCTTGAACTATATAAATTAGAAGTCTAACAACGCGCTAGCTAACTCCCTGTCCCTCTCCCCAACATCTCCAATAGAAGTACGAAATATAATACTCAAGCTTAAAACTGATAGTGTTGCTGCTACAGGGTTGGGACAATATTGCCTCAATTTAAAAAAAACACTCACTTTGACTTTCTTTCAGAACCTCTGGCATTTCTCTGTAACTTAAGTTTAGTTACTGGAGTATTGCCAGTGCCCTAAAAGAAAGCACTCGTCTGTCCAATTTTTAAGGCAGGAGAAAAGGATCTCCCTACTAAATACACGCCGATTTCGCTCAAGCCAGTATTATCCAAGGTCGTTGAGAAATAAATAAATAAAATACTTGTACATTATCTTGAAAGTCAAATTCATATCGCTAGAAATCATTTTGGCTTCACAGAACATCGCTCAACTGACGACGCCATCCTAAAGTTTGCTACCCTTATAACTGAGTTTCTGGATAGTGGGCAAAAATGTATCGGAGTGTTCCTTGACCTCTAGACGGCAGTTGACACAGTGTCTGTATACATCTTGAGCAGCTTGAAAACGCAGTTATCAGAGGGGTAGCCCCGACTTGGTTTGACAGCTATTTTATTGCCAGGAGGGCGATCGCGGTAAAAAATATCAACCGAACCATAGCTGAACCATAACCGAAACACGACTTTAAGGACTTTTCGTATCGCGCTAATGTTTTGACAGATGGTTGAACCGAAGTTCGATTGGAATTGGACCATAACCGCTGTCAAACGAACGGTTTTGTTAAAGTTTATGCGGAGCTACTTTTTCACGACCGTTGTAGAATTGTTGAGATGAAAAGTGGGTGAAAATCGTGAAATTGATGTATCTCGACTTTGGAAATGGCCTACGAGTGTGATGTAGCTATAGCGCGAGCCTAATCTAAAACAGAGAATCGGATTTTATCAAGCGAAATTGACTGTCGAAGGAGTTAGCTTGTGGACACGTTAATTACTCAGTTGACCCTTAATTTGCCACCAACCAGTGCTTTGGATGTGGACACGAAGGTTAGTAACACTATACAAAGTACTAAAATGTATCACAGCATATTTACTTTTGTTTGGACATGAACAATTTTTATTCCGTTTCCCAAAAACAGAACTAAGTGAGCTTAGTAACAGTGCTTACATTTTGTTTCAGGTACTGGTTGTTTAGCATTTTGCCACAGGCTCCTACCAGACGATTGGATGAGAAAGCCGGAAACACTGTGTTTACCAGTCAAGTGACTCCAAAATTGTAAAACAAGTCACCTTAGCATTCAACAAGCCAGAAATCTTAAATTTCCCTTTCAACTTCGTGATATAGCAAATTAAAAGGAAGTAAGTAAATATATGTTAACATCATTCCATTAAATTCAAATCAGATTACATTTACCTACGGCTGGGTATAGGCCTCCTCTTTACCACGCTATCTACTCTGGTCCTGAGCCTCCCGCAGCCACTGCTTGCCAGCCAGCGTCTCAGCGTCCATCTATCCGGTGGTCGGCCTATCTGCCTCATACATCATACAATTCCTATTTATTAGTTTGCCTATCACAATTTATTTTAGATTATTACTTTTGGTTTGGTAATAAACAAAAAAAAGCATACCAAGATTGTGTGGCTTATAAGTTTAAATATATACTTTACTGCACAAAACAGAGAATACAAAAAAATATATAAAGGTAAAAACATGTACAAAGGCGAGCTTATCTCTAACAGGAACTGATAGTAAAGTATAGAATTACCTGCTTCGTCAATATATTATTTCACAAATTAATTGGAAGGACTGCTATAGTATTAATACTATAGGGGTCTGAGCATTTTGCAGAGCAGCCTGGGAAGTCTGTGCAGCCTTTGCCTTAAGATGTTCAACTTTCAATCCCATCAGCCTTGATACGTCCAACATGCTTATGCTGGCTGGAATATTAATAAAACAATTTGCTGTACATTTTCCTTTAGGATATGAAAACAATTAACATTGTTATTCTTATTCATCTAAACTTTGTACACCTTCTTACAAAAGCATTATATTCTGATAGGGACAAAGTTTAAGATAAAGAAAACTACATACCTTGATTCATTCCTTTGCGCAGTCCTAACTGCTCTAAAGGGGTTGAGGATGCGCACTCCCCCCACGGGTCAGGTCAACGAACCTCTTCCCGAAGAATCGCCTCTGTCCACACCTGTGGACAGGTCATGGTCAGTGTCGATAAGACTCCAACCCAGGTCATAGGATGGCCCTTGCGGGCGGTGGTCTTCATGTGGCGCTGGTATGCAGTGGGTGATCGCCGGCTAGGCAACCAGGTCGCGTGGCAGGCGGCGGCGGTCGGGCAGGCGCGCGTGGTGCGGCGCCAGTTCGGCGATGTGCGGGTGTTGTGACGCATCCGCACGCGCGAACATGCCCTTCGCCAGCCTCTGGACAAACTGGTCCACGGTTTCCCATCTTAGGTCCCTCTGTATTGTCGCGTTCCTCATGTAGCGGGGGGCATGCTGAGGTCGCGTAGGTGAGGCGGGATCTCGCGTAGGTCTTGTAGATCCCGAGCTTCGCCCTCAGAGGGAGGCTGGAATACACTTATTTATAAAGCTACATTTCTATCCACTTGAATCTTTTATCTGTAATTTTTCGTTCACCTCGTAAACACTTCAAATTCCACGAACTCCCACCCAAGTGTGGTCAAAAATAGAGGAGTTAACAACAAAAAGGCGAAATCGACGGTCGATTATACACAATCGATGCTACATCTCTAATGTTTTGATTACGACAATGGTTTGGTTATGGTTCAACTTCGGTCTCCACTAAAACTTTAGCGCGATACCGAATTTCATTGAACCGAACCAAAGTTGAATTACAACTGGAACTGAACCAGAACCATACCTTTGACGTTCGTTGACTATACAAAATAGCGCGATCGGCCCCCAGGCGACAATGCGTCATAATGGGCGAGTATACTAGTGGCAGTGCTACTTGTACCTCTGGGGTTCTACAAGGCAGCATTAGGTCTGACACTCTTTCTGCTATTAATGGCCTTTGCACTATAGATATTAAAAGGGCCGTCCTACTGATGTTTGCGGTTGACACAGTTGCCCTATTTCACGAAAAAACAGGGTGTGACATCAGACTTTCAGTCAAGGACGGATTAAGCAGAATAACCTCTTGGCTTGAAGATAACCTACTCAGGATAAATGCTCAAAAAACTAACTACCAATGCGTGTATGACAAAAGTAAACAGCCCCAAAGATGATTTTGAAATTACTATTCATACTCACCCGTGTAACCGAGTCTTGGGTAAAGAAAAAAACACAATTTATACATACACCATCCTAGATAGAGTAGGTCTATCAAAGTACTTGGGCTTAGGGATAGATAAACTGCGGTGGGAGCCGCATATTTCAGCCACCACGTCAAGGGTACGTAAGCTGATACACATATTCAGAAATTTGCGTATAGAAGCGGGCCAAAGGCCTTTATAAGGCACTTAAAACTTATAAGGCACTTTGTCAATGTATTTTAGGCTACTGTATTTGTGCTTGGGGCCGTGCGGCTATAAAACATATGCTGAGGCTTGAACGAGCACAGCGTTCGGTAATTTAGGCAATGATGTCACTGCCTTATAAATGTCCAAACACCTTAGTATATGAGCTAGCAAACGACAACTCGATTAGAAAGATGTATGTCTCCCAGTCGCTTACGATACCAAAGTAAGTCCATACCCTATCTCCATCTCACCAACATAAGAACTGTGCGTTGTCCCGGTTCAAGCTTATGCTGGAGTCAATTTGCTAGAAGGTATTACAAAACCATCGCCCCCAGGCTTTAAACCAAACTATTTAAGTCAGATAGTACTCATAAACAACTTAACTCGTACAAATTAAAAAATCATTAAAACAATGTCTGGAGCAATTTGATTGCGATGGTACAGAGGAGCTCATGGAGAGAACTACCCGTTTTCACCAACCATCCCTATCTTTTAGCGGACACTTATCTCTTTTCTCTAGTGGGTGTTTCGCTTTCACCAACGTTTAAGTGTCACCTACGCTGCTAGGGGTCCCCCTAAATTTAGGAGGCCGAACATCGAGCCCCTAGCGCTAAGTGACGTTTCCTTGGCTGTCAAAAAATTTGCAACTTGTTTATTTCTTCGTAAAATCAGTAAAATGGACAAGTTTGAGTGTGGACAAATATATATAAAGTGATTCAATACTTATTCAAAAACATAACAAAAAACTTACCGTATTACCACAAAAATACAATACAGCGTGTAACCTCAAAACAAAATGACAAATCCCATACATTTTGTTTTTTTTTATTTTTTTAATAAAATAGCGATGGCTTAAAATTAAAAGAATACAATAATCATAACAAACACATAAAAATAAACAAACTTCTTTTTCACTAAAGCGAAGCCAAAGAAGCCCGCCGGCTGGTATTCCCTGAGTCGTCGCATTCACTTTTAACTCAATGCAAACTCTTGACGGAAATGTAATCTGAGCTTCGATATAAATTTCCTTGCCTTTTGAATATATACTTAAGTGGTGAATTCATTATCTATTTATAAGTACCTATTTTAATCAATACTTACGTAACTATATGTAGGCATGTGTTGATTAGTAATTAGCCCTCGTATGTATCAATACTAACTAAACTTTACATTGTCTATACTCTATACAAATAGGTCTCCGCCAATGTGATATTCTTTGTAGGTAGGATGAAATAAGGTACATTGGCGTTATAATTGACCGAAACCTTAATTTCAGAGCCCAGATGCTTCTAACCACAAGCCTATCGCAGGCTCGGTAGTCACGTTTCATCGAGTCGGGAGAGAGAGAGATAGCGCGAGCCTGCGATAGGCTTCAGTGAGGCTTGTGCTTAGTAGCATAGAGGGCCTGGTCACACGTAGAAAATCTCTCAGGCCGTGTTCGTATGCGTCACCGACGAAACGCTGGAACTAGCTGACATATTGCATCTCTAGCGGGGCAGAGCGCCGGAAAGTCAGCCATGATAAAGGTACCTAAAGGGTACAGCGTTCTGTCCTCAAAATAATTTTAAAAAAGCTCTATAAATATTCTACCGGAAATGTATATAAAGATTATGTGGTTTTAAATGTCAGGAAGTTATACTTAATAAATATAACCCTTTCCAGACGCAAAGCCGTTATAAACTCGACCCAATATGCCATGCCATGTATACGAACTGCCTTCGCCTCCCGTTTCAGTCCTTAGTCAATACTCTGGTTTACAATAAGGTTTTAAACAGATGTGACATTAAAGAGGAAGCTAAGCTACGAAAGGAAAGCTAAGAAGATTGTGCAGAACTGGATGTGGACACTATCCTACGAAGCTGTTGAGCAATTTTTTATTATTAGTGGCTCAAAGAAGTTTTTGTTAAAAACTACTGCCGGGTTGAAATGTGACAATTTTATACTTATATAAATACATTATATATATTTATACTGATTGTTATATTCCTAGTAATTAATTCAATTTTACTTTTTCACGTCGATGCAAATCAAGATGTTTATCAAATGAGTTTTCCACGAAATCGGCATGCCTAGTGTGGGAATCATAGTTAATCTGTGTATTGATTGATTCAGCAAATATATATATTTTTAATTTTTTATTTCACATTTTCTGTCTCTTAATAGTAGTTTATGTGACTGCTGCATAATGGAGGGCATTAAAACTCGAGAGTGGGTTAATAATATAAATATATAAATAAATAATAATATCACTCGAGAGTTTTAATGCCTAATTATGTACAGTTACATACACTAGTTTATCTACACACATATCATAAGCTCTCTTTGATGTGTTCAGGAACCGCATGTTTGACCGGCATTGTGGTTCTGCAATTGTTTAGCTTGTTCTTTAGTACCAACTTCACGCAGACGGGCGTCGGCGTTCGAAATTTGAATGTCAGTACCAACTTCACAGACAAACTAGGGACGGCACGCGGGTGGGCGTCGGCGTTCGAAATTTGAATAGAATTATAATTATTCATTATGTGTAGAAAAACTACACATAATGACCATTATGTGTAGTTTTCCAGATACGAAACGAGTTTTTACCAAGTAGTTTAACATAATGCTGATCGTAACGTGTGGTTTTTGAACGCAGTAAAGAGGGTTTATGATACGTGTGTAGATAAAACTTTATAAGCGGTGATAGGTTAGCGTTCTGTGGAGTCTTGAATAACTGGCTGAATATGGGCACTTCTTTATCTGTATCAACACGTGAAAATATTATGTCACAAAAAACGAATTAGTTAATTAACGAGCGAGCAAAGCGACGAAGTGTCTCCGCTCTTTCAGCTTGGGCAAAAATCCTTATGTGTGTCGGGTTTTCTGTCCTGATTTCCCTAAAGGTCGCATTTCTCATCCGATTCTTGTAAATTGTTGTGAGCAAGATCATTTATTATACAGGCTGGTTGGTAGATTGGTGCAAAGCCAATAATTTCTAATTTAATTTAAGTTTAAGTAATCTAACAAAAAATGTTTTAAGCTAATTTTTTACAGACCTTAAAAGTGCTAGAAAATTTCTTCTACTTTAAGCAAGGTTTTTTAAATGTATGCTTTTTTATATGACAGAGGAGGTTTTTGTTTACTGCCAACCCTTTTAAAAACATGCCTGGTTATTGTCATATCTTTTAAGATATCACTTACACCAAATTAAAACCTCTGAACCAAATTCAGGGAGAAAAAAATCACCTTAATTTTTTTCTTCAAGGTGTGTTGTTGTGTTTTGTGAAAGTTACATAAATCGATACCTATAAGACCTTTAACCAAACGAAAAATTACAGGTTACATAATGTCCTAAAGCATCACGTTTGCGAGAAATAAGATTTCATAACAAAATTACTTTTGTCACTGCCTGTAGTTTCCATCAAATTCCTCGCATATGTGATACTTTATGTTCATGTTATACATAAGATAGTTGCTGGAAGAGCATTTTATTGATCTATTTAAGTTCTAATTTGCTATGCGAACTTATGAAAATTTTTCGTGGAATTATTCCAATATCCACTAACCCATTCAATCTCTTAGATTCTTTCTCAAGCTGAAATTTACAAATATTGCATATTAAAACTGAAACAAATCAATACAAGGCTCTTCTACCATCAAGCCATGTCATTTAAAAACTGTCCTAAAGTATTACATATGCGAGGAATTCGATGGGAAGTGCCAAAAGTTATGTTTTATTAAACCAATTTTTTCGGAAACGTAAAATTTTAGGACATTGTGTCTAAATGTCATTTTTTGTTTGTTTGAAGGGCTTCTATCTATGTATGAGAATCTTTTAATGTGCGAGGACCCCCAAACCAACTTGAGAAAGACAAATTTATCCACCTTTAAGTTAAGAAATACATTAATATTGGATTAATCTACCGTCAGTTGGATCGGGGGTCCTAATAGCAATCATTTATGAGATACCTTTGTACATAATATCTCAAAAGATGGAGCTAATGCGCCAAGAATGCTTCTAAAAATATTCACATACAAAAACCTTAATTGCAGTCAAAAAACCTTGTGTGGGGGTGGTTATGGTCTTGGTAGGTATGTAAACGCTAACTAGTAGTAAATAGTAATTTAATCGAGACAATAAAATTGGCGGCGTAACAGAGTAACGTGCTCGCGCGGCGGAGGGTACGCGACAACTGACGCGCGGGTGGCGCGGGCGCAACTAGTTTTTTACAGCGCGCCGGCTGAGTGGACAATAGACTGGAATGTGCTGTAGTCAGGGCCGGGCTCAGAAATGTAGATTCTCGTTGTGAGTGGAGTATCCACATTACCCCCCCACCGAGACCGTTACTACGGGCGAAAGTACTTTGGAAATCTTACGTGACGCCCTGATTTGGTTGTTCTGGTCGAGTTGCTCTGTTCCTGGTCTGCTAGTATGTTTGGTTCTCTGCCGGATAGCATGTAGGCCGGTTTGATGCGATCTGTGGAAACTGTGGCTTCCTTTAAGCATGATTTTAAAAGTCTTGTCTCCTCTTTGAATGACCTTGTAAGGCCCTGTGTAGGCTGGCTGCAGAGATTTCCGTAGTGAATCATCACGAAGAAATACGAAGTCTGCTGTTTTTAGATCCTTAAACACGAAGACTGATTTTGTCGTGTGGTGCGCTGTAGGTGTAGGTCGCAACTTGGCCACAATTGAGCGAAGGCGTGACGTGTAGTCACTGACGTCTACGCAGTGTTCCTTATAGTGGAAAAATTCATTTCGGAGGCGAAGAGGTTCACCGTATAGTAGCTCGGCTGATGATCCTTGTAAGTCCTGCTTCCATGCACTCCTGATTCCTAGAAGTACTAGTGGAAGGGACTCTGTCCAATGCTGATCTGCGTGGCACATAATCGCTGACTTGAGATGTCGGTGAAATCTCTCAATGATGCCATTGCATTGAGGATGGTATGCCGTTGTCGTCTTATGTTGTGAGCCGGTGAGTGTTGCGAGTGCCTTGAACAGGTGTGTTTCAAACTGGCGGCCTCGGTCTGTGGTTATGGACAGGGGGCATCCGTAGCGGGAGATTCATCCTGTCAGGAATGCTATTGCTGTAGTTTCGGCTGTTATTTCGGTCAAGGGGATGACCTCAGGCCAACGGGTAAATCTGTCGATGGCCGTGAGTGCATATCGGAAACCGACAGATAAAGGCAAAGGTCTGATGAGATCAATATGGACATTAAGAAATCTTGCCGGGGGAAGCGGGTAAGTTCCCAGAGGAGCAGAAGTATGGCGTGTGATTTTCGCTCGCTGGCACGGTAAACAAGTTTTGCTCCATTCGCGTGCATCTTTGCGCATCCCTGGCCATACGAAACGCTGAGCAATCATTTTGGCTGTAGTATTGGCTCCAGGGTGGCTGAGGAAATGGATGGACTCGAAGACTTGGCGTCTCATTGAATCTACGACGTACGGTCGTGGTGTCTGAGTACTGGTGTCGCAGATCAGGGTTGTAGAAGTGCCGGGTAATTTCATATTTTCTAGTCGAAGGGAACAGCCTTCCTCGATTAATTGGGTAAGCTCCGGGTCGTTCGTCTGTGCTAGAGCTAACTGCTCGTAGTCGATGGCTGCGACTTCTTCTATCCTGGAGAGTGTGTCCGCTACTACGTTGTCCTTTCCGGCTATGTGCCGGACATCCGTAGTAAACTCGGATATGTAATCCAGGTAGCGGAATTGACGTGGGGAGCACTTGTCTCTTCTGGTCTCAAATGCGTTTATTAGAGGGCGGTGGTCAGTGTAAATGGAGAAAACACGTCCCTCTAGCATGTATCGAAAGTACTGGATAGACTTATAAATGGCTAAGAGCTCTCTGTCGTACGGGCTGTATTTTATTTGTGACGGTGTCAACTTCCTTGAAAAGAAAGCAAGAGGTTGCCATGTGTTTCCATCTCGCTGTTGCAGGACTCCTCCAATTGCTGTACTGGATGCGTCAGTTACCAGAGAAATCTCGGTGTTTGATTGAGGATGGCCCAAAAGCGCTGCGTTGCTGAGCGCTGTCTTGCAGTCATTGAATGCGTTGCTCAGTTCATCGTTCCATTCTATTGGTTGTGAGCCCTTGACTGGACCTTTGAGTAAAGCATTAAGTGGAGCCTGCTTCTCAGCCAAATGAGGAATGAATCTGTGGTAGAAGTTAATCATTCCAAGAAACCTTCGTAGCTCTTTGACATTCTTGGGTTCGGGAAAACTTCTTATGGCATCTACTGTTTCTTCGAGGGGTTTTATTCCTTGTGCCGAGACTTGATAGCCCAGGAAAGTCAGCTTTGGAACACCGAAAACGCATTTTGATTCGTTGATGATGATGCCATATTGGTCTAGTCGATGGAACAATTGACGGAGATGCTCTTCATGGTCAGCTTGGGTCGGTGAGAACAGGAGAATGTCATCGAGATAAGAATAGGTACCTTCCAAGCCTCTGGTCACCTCATCAATGAATCTTTGAAATGTTTGGCCCGCGTTTCGTAAACCAAACGTCATCATCGGAAACTCAAAAAGGCCAAAAGGTGTCGTAATCGCTGACTTCTCAATATGTGGAGGGTAGATTGGAATTTGGTTGTAGGCCTTTATGAGATCGATTTTAGAGAACACGGTACATCCAGATATGTTCTGGTTGAAGTCCTGGATGTGTTTAATCGGGTATTTATCTGGTATCGTTCTGGCGTTCAGAGAACGGTAGTCACCACAGGGACGCCAGGCGTTATCTTTTTTAGGTGCCAGGTGCAGTGGTGACGACCAGGGACTCTCTGATGGGCGCGCCGTGCCGTTCTTCAACATCTCGTCGAACTCACGCTTTGCGATCTGAAGTTTGTCTGGTGGAAGTCTTCGTGGTCGGGCTGTGACAGGAGGTCCAGGCGTGGTCTTTATGTAGTACATCGTATTGTGGCTGCATGTGCTGGGTGTTCCGGACGGTCTGGTGATGTTCGGATAGTCTCTCAGTAAGCGATGAAAGTGATTATCTGAGACATCTGTAGCCCTCGTCTTGACTGAAGACACGTCATCAGGGGATTTGACTTGCGTACCTGATACAGATAAGGATGTCAAGCCGTCTATTAAACGTTGGTGTCGACAGTCAACCAGTAGGTTGTAATGGCTGAGAAAGTCTACACCAATGATCGCTTTCGTCACGTCGGCGACTACGAATCTCCATGAGAACTCTCGACGTAGGCCAAAGTCAAGACAGAGGTGTGCGAAACCATACGTATGAATAATTGAACCATTGGCAGCATACAGTTTATAGTCGGTCTTTGAGCGGCTCTCCTTCGTGGCGTTGCGCGGGAACACGCAGATGTCCGAGCCAGTGTCGACGAGAAATTGTGTTTTTGTCTAACGATCGGTGACGAAAAGGCGGCTTGTGGCTGTTGGACAATCGTTAGCCGCTACTGTCGATCGCCCCTGGAGTTTTCCGCTTGAAAGTTGCATGGCTTGGTGCATTTACTCCAAACCTGCGATGGTAAAAGCAAGGACGCGGTTGGCTGTGATGGCTGGAGTTTGACCTGCCACGGCTGTGTGATCTTCCACGGAATTGAGCGCGTCGCGTCGAAAGCTTCGTGACCTGTCGAGTTAATTCTGCTATTTGGTTAGCCATGTCCTGAATCAGGCTAGTGTTGTTGGAGCTGGTGCTGGCTACTTGCGGTGTTGATGGTGCGAGCTCGAAAACTTTACCGGCCAGGTCCGCTATTTTGTCCACCGGCAAGTCAGCTTGAGATGCCACAATGGTTTCAATGTTGTGCGGAAGGCGGCTGGACCAGATTGTTCTTAAAAACTCTTCTGGTACATCCGGGCCGGCGAGGCTCTGCAGGTGGCGCAGGAACTGGGATGGTTTTCTGTGCCCTAGCTCTTCATTAACAAGAAGCTGTTTGACCTTGCGCTCGCGTGATGCCGATAGACGCTTTATAATCTCCGACTTGAACTTCTCGTACTTATGGGTCGCCGGAGGCGATGTTATTACCTCTATTACCTCGACGGTGTTTTGGTTGCCGTGGTTTGCAATGACATGATAAAATTTTGTACTGTCCTCTGTTATACGGCTTAACGCAAACTGCGCCTCTAACTGTGCAAACCACACGTCAGGTCGTTCTGCCCAAAATTCCGGTACTTTTACTCCCACTCGAAATAAATTGGTCACTGAATGCGGCCCTGAGTCGTCGGCGGTCGACTGCTGCGTGGACGTATGCGAGGCCGCGCCCTGTGTGCTGTCCTTGGGGTCCGGCATTATTTTCGTCAGGATTGACTGCGTTGAGTCCAGTTCGGGGTCACCAGTGTGGGGGTGGTTATGGTCTTGGTAGGTATGTAAACGCTGACTAGTAGTAAATAGTAATTTAATCGAGACAATACAATTGGCGGCGTAACAGAGTAACGTGCTCGCGCGGCGGAGGGTACGCGACAAATGACGCGCGGGTGGCGCGGGCGCAACTAGTTTTTTACAGCGCGCCGGCTGAGTGGACAATAGACTGGAATGTGCTGTAGTCAGGGCCGGGCTCAGAAATGTAGATTCAGCAGCAGAGTAAAATTTCTAGGTCTTCAAAGGTCTGTAAAAACCATGCCTCAAGTCACAAATGCCTAGAACAAGTTTTGTTAGGTTACCTAATCAATAAGTTATTAGAAATGACTGAAAAAAATATTCAGTAATTGTTCAACATCGCATTTATTACCAGATATCTGTAAAATTCTAGATTTTTTCATCAAAACAATGAAACTTCAGCTTACATATTAAACGGTTAAACTTTGGATTACATTAGTTTGGCCTTAATGGTCTCTACTATAATAAAAATTATAATTATACCTTGGATTCCCTGTATCTTGGGGACAACGATACACATACTTATATAGATGAATATTATACTTAGATATATAAAAAACTATGATTAGAATACAAACATCCGTTCTCATCAAACAAATATTTGCCGCCACCGGGACTCGAACCCGGGACACGTGGCTTCGTAGGCAGGGTCACTGCCGAATCGGCCATTCGGGTCGTCGTCGTTTTAGCTTCTACCAAACACCTTGATATTTTCATTACATTGATATATTCAGTATTTGTTTTTTTATCGCAGAGGTTGAAAATGTAAAAAATATATAGTTTCCCAAACAGCTTGACGGATCTTAACAAATGAGGTGTTTTAAGATTAGTGAAGACCACGAGAGTGACTAAGGCTATGTAATTTTTATAAATTCGATAGTTTGGATTTAAGCTTGCAAAATGTAGTTTACACAGTTATTGGTGCGGCTACTTTCATACTCCATGTAGGTAACCGGGTGCTTTGATATGTTTGTATGATAGAAGTTCAGCTATCTATCAACAGCTTCGGGAGGTCAGCTCGTAAAGTCACTAGTTTAAACCAGTTTTGATGGTTTCTTACCCAAAGGGTAAAACGGAACCGTATTACTAAGACTCCGCTGTCCGTCCGTCCGTCTATCACCAGGTTGTATATCATGAACAGTGATAGTGAGACAGTTGCAATTTCACAAATGATGTATTTCTGTTGCCGCTATAACAACAGATACTAAAAAACATTTTTTTTTTATTTATCTGTAAACCATATACAAATTTATGAATGCACCTGATTACGCTTTTTTTAAGAAACAATAGTGATTATTTCGAGTTTTTTTTATATTTGCAGATTTCCACAAAATTTGGTTCCCAAAATAGAATTGTTTTATTATTATAATTTTATTATTTTTAATTTTGTTAGCTTTCAGACTACACCAAAATTATGTCTCTAAATAACAAAACATTTTTTAAATCATTACATGCATGATACCTATTTTCATTTTTCGGAACTGAGCTTAACCATAAGACCTTAGAGATCACAAAGCACAAAAGATACTGTCCTCTCTCCCACGGTATTAATATCAGACAGTCCGGTACTAACATCGCTGTGACTTCAGCCAGGAGGTTCAAGAACCGCCCGAGTAGAGACAAGAGCCCTGCAGACGATGCCGTTAATTGAGTGATGGCGAGAGAGCCTTCTCGTACTTCTAACACAGTTTAGTCCGAGACGCCTCAGCGCGTCAACCACCGCACTACAAACACAGAGATGCGGTTCGCAGATGTCGCATCCTAACCATAATTTAAACCATTTTGTCAATAAATCGGGATAAATTCTTATCAAAAATACAAAAAAGCTCACCCGAAGAGGTCTATTCAGGGTCTGCGGAAGAGGAAGTTTCTTCAACGTTTAGAATAAATTGTTCAGATTGATTGCCCGTCACGTCATCCAATATTGTAATTTTTTCCTCCGTTTTTACAACATGCTGTTCGCATTTAACCCAGTTCTCGGCGGTTACTTCATTAAATGTTGCTAGAAGTAACGTTGTGACTTCTTTTAATAAAAATGTTACATTTTTGCTGCTATACTGCTTTTTTCCTGTGCCCATTACAGCTCAATGGGATTTTGTAGTGTTTAATTTATTATGTACATTAATTATTTCTGCCATTACAGCAAAAGCCAGATCGACACAAATAAACACGAAATATTTACAAGATACAATTATACTTCAATTAAAATATTATAAAAACGGACTTAGTTTAAATCAACAACATTAGAACTTACCGTGTTACCACAAAAACTATTAAACCGCGTTTAACCTTGAAACAAACGTCATATCCAATACATTTTTGTTTTTAAACAAGTGTTGATCGGTAGTTTATTTTTTTGTGGTGTCTTAATGTCACGTCTTTTTCCATAGGGGTTGGCAGAGGCACAATTGTTTAATTGAGTTCTTATTGTTAAGGAGATAGCCTTATCACTGTAATAATCATCCCCTTTGCTAACAATGAGAAGCATGAAGAAGACACAAACCCTCACACACAAGGGCGAAAGAGACATAAAGTCACAACGACCTCGGCATAACAGAAGGGCTTACTTAAAAACAAACACGGATGCATATTGGCAATATATTTCAATGGCGCTGTTTATATTAGGGTGACCCGATAAATGTGTCGGCGCGCCGGACATTCAACCAAAATTTTTCAAGTCGACAACCTCTGTGGCGTGCGGTAGTGGGTAAGCATACCATGCGAGAGGTCCCAGGTTCGATCCCCGGCTAGGGATAAAGAAAAAAACCCAGTCTAGGCTGTTTATATGTGCGTGTTGTCGCTGTTTCTGCTTCCCACGATGTGTCGTATAATAGTGTGGGGTCAGGAGCAATGTATGTGCCTATATATAAATGTTTATGTTTGTGTTCCGAATGGAGCTAACAGCTCTAAAACTACCATCAAACTCACGCCCATGGTGCCACTCCGAATGGGAAATAGCGTCCATGCAGCTTAAGCTTAAGATCCATTCGGAACGCTTTGAACTCAATGAAGTTTTTTTTGACTCGTAATAATGGGTGTAGCACAGCTGACAGATATCACTGTCACTTTTGATGGTTCGCTCACAGTTCTTACGCTCAGAAGCAAGGGCGATAATAGCACAACACGGCGGCACGCGGCGTTAAGATGTCATTTATTCATAGCAACCATTTAGAACTATCATCATCGCGCAAACGGTTACTCGGAATGGCCTCATAAGTGATATAATCGATTATCTTGCGACTCGGAATAGTATAATGTTAACAGCAAGATGCGACAGCCCGGCACCGGCAAAACTATCGGTCCGACGTAATGCCAACTGGCTCGTCCCTTCAAACGATATGGCAATTTATTTGGAGACGGTAGGTCTCCTTACAGAACCCCGTAATTTGACCTCCATGCTGTCATTATGTTTCCATTCAGGCCTAAACGTTGTTTGTGGTTCTACCTAATATTCATAAAAGCTATTACGAAAACGCCGAGAGAGGTCGTCCAAGGAAATGTCATTATCATTATCCGACAGCGAAACATTGAAGGCAAGTCATCAATCATATAAACTCCATTACGAAAAAGTTTTAGAAATTTTGTACGGCACATGAGGTCGAGTCCATAAGTTCAAACACTAAAACTCGACTACTAAAGTGCTCTTTACATAAATTATAAATCCTACAACACAAAAATCTCTGTTATTGCTATTGAAAGTATCCTTCACATTTTGTGTTTGCTGAATGAAATCTCGTGTTACTGATAGCTTGCCTTTGTAAATATCTTTTCCATAAATTTGTAATCCATGTGATGTGAATTTTCATCAGAATTAAATATGTACGTCCATGATTTGACTAAATACAAGCAAAGTAACGAGAAAGGGCTATCAACACACATGTATATATATCAGAATACGCTAATCAATACCTTTAATTTGATACCCAAAACGGCCCAGTTCAAAACCATTATTTACTAGACCACCATATTGCATTGTGACGTCACATAGCGTATCACCAGCAGACTACCAAGACGCTTCGAACCTGACCATATTTGGCAAAGTAATATAAGTGGATTCTATGGTCTGGGGTAACAGATGAACATACATTCATACATTCCGGTCAAAATCATAACATTCCTTTTGGCTTCGCCGTGGTCGGGTAAAGTTTTTTCTCTTCCATCAATTTATACAAATGGTCCCTGTAATTGATGCCGTTAACATAAATATTATATTAAAAGGGGGTCATGACCTAAGAGATAAAAATATAAAATACTCCTACATGACGACCTATGTGGCGTTGGCTCAAGGCTCCGCCTCCCTCGCTAGAGGTACTGGGTTCGAACGGCTGGGGAGAAAGAATAAAAATGCCCAGGTCTTAGATGTTTGTGAGGGCGTGACGTTGCTGTTTCTGATTTCCAAGATACAAGCTTTCCTAGTGTGAGGCCAGAAGCAATGTACTTGTATAAATGCTTTAAATTTAAATAGGAACACGACTGAATCTTACACGAAGACGAATGATCTTACGCGAAGCACAAGAGCGAAAGTCTTTATTATATTCGAAAATATCAGCTTTTATTCATGAAATTCACGCATGGCATTCTATATCTTAAGTTCAAAACAAATAGAGCGGAAAACCATCAATAGCAGTATTGTTCAAATCTCTCAGTCTGTCACACATAAATGCCCAACACAGAAGCGCCGCGGGACTTTTCGCGTTCTGTATAAACATTGAGCTAAATAGATTTCATTAATGTTTCACCATGTTTTTGCGACTTGAATTAAAAATGTATGTATATTTAAGTTAAGGTGTATGGAATGCCACACGGGTTGGATAATGCATAAGCAACGACACACGATCGACGCTCCACGAACCGACCAGGGACCTCATAAAGCAGTCGCCGTGGCCGGATATGGCTATTATCTAATCATATCTATTACCGTTTTTAGTTCCTCTTTGATTCCAGTATAACCATGGGTTAGGTGTGCAGCGTCGTTTCACCAGAGTAACAACCTTCTATAATGTCGGTTCATGAGTTAACACCTTACCGCATACTAACCCATATATGGTTTCATAGGTTTTGAACTTTATTACCAAGCAATACGGTTGAAAATCGCGAATCCGTTTCAGGTAGGGTCATGCGTTAAGGGGTTAAGACAGACCTAACGCAACGACGCACAGTTTACTTTTTAGGGTTCCGTACCCGATGGGTTCCAAACGGGACCCTATTACTAAGACTTCGCTGTCCGTCCGTCCGTCCGTCTGTCACCAGGCTGTTGTATCTCAAGAACCTAGCTAGCGTTGAAATTTTCACAGATTATGTATTTCTGTTGCCGCCATAACAAAAAATACTAAAAAACAGGATAAAATAAATATTTAAGGGGGCTCCCATACAACAATTCTTTCAATACCACATACAAACTTATGGATGCACCTGGTTACGTACATGGAGTGTGAAAGTAACCGCACCAATAACTTTGTAAACAATATTTTGCTGTGTAAAATCCAAACTATTCACTCCACACCATCGCTTCCATTGAACGGTGGTACGGAACCCTTCGTGCGCGAGTCCCACTCGCACTTGGCCGGTTTTTTTGCTTTCCAAGCCATTATGCTTATGTATTTTTTGCGGATACTTCACAAATAAATGATTTTTGATATTGTAGGTGCTGAATTGCGGAACCATTGTAGGTAATTGATATCTGATGCCTACTGTAACTGTGATACGAGTTTAAGGCTTCGTCATGAGTAATTGTCTAACATAAACATAAACAATGCTTTGTCATGATTTCAGATTATCAATTAACTTTCATAGTCCACGTCCGGTCTACATAATTATATTGGGTACCTATTTCGTAAGATTTAGTACATAATTATCGATGAACTTGCCGTTGTTTCGACGAATATCGTAAAGGGTGTCTCACAAGCGTCGCATTCAGTCAAATACCCATTAACAACGAGACTACACAGTTAACTTTGCACGTCGCTGTGATGACGCCACGTCACGTCAGCATCGTCAGCGTCTATCTCCGTTCTAATGACGCGTCGAGGTCGAGAGGAGCGAGTGAGGGAGGAAAGCGCGTTCCTTGCCTGTGCCAAACTGTAGCGTAGTACATATTGTGTCATATTATGTTATGTCATTCATTATGTATGGATTAAAGTATCTACATCAACTAATAAGTTGATGTTATTGATGGGCGAATGCACAGACTGCCCCTTAAACATGATGTAACGGAAAGGGGTAGTCATTATAATTTACACTGTCAAACTGATTTGATCAGAGCAACTTTAAGTTTCACTTTCAAACAAATCAGTCGAACGCTCGGCCTAAAATTTATGAAGATGAAGGAGATAAACAGTCTCTGATCAAATTGGTTTGATAGTGAAAGTTGTTGAGAATAATTTCCTAACAACATCCTAAAATACGAAATATTTCTGTTATACCTTATATAAAGTGCCGCTTTAACGTCGTACTGGCGGTGTCATTTTCGATCATCGATAGCTCGTTCAAGATTACGTGCAGACAACACTTCCTACATCTGCAGAAGTCAGATGTCTGATTCTGTCCCGGAGAGGACCCGCGACACATAATTTGTAGTGATAAAATTAAGTACATCGGTTAGGTCATATGATAATCATAATATTTTGTAATATATGTTTTTATCTACACACGTATCATAAACCCTCTTTACTGCGTATAAAAACCGCACGTTAAGACCAGCATAATGTAAAACTATTTGGTAAAAACCCATTTCTTATCTGATAATTTGTACATTATGACCATAATGTACAAAAATGTGTCAAATTATGACATTCAAATTTCGAACGCCGACGCCCGCCTGCGTGCCACTCCTAGTTTGTCTGTGAAGTTGGTACTACAGAACAATCTAAACAACTGCAGAGCAATAATCAATGCCACAATGCGGTTCCTGAACACATCAAAGAGAGCATATTATATGTGTGTGGATAAACTAGTGTATGTATCTATACATAATTAGGCATTAAAACTCTCGTGTGATATTATTATGAAACTCGCCTTCGCGAGTGATATTATTATAAAACTCGTTTCAATATATTTAAAATATAAACAAAAATGTTTTTGCTGATCCTTTTTTGCTGTGCAAATCAGTATTTTTGATGTGCGATACTAGCCATTCGATTCCAGTAGTTATAGTATGTATATTATTACTATATCTACAGGTTTATGTATCTATTGGTACTTACTTAGTAGTTTGGTATATAGATATTTTATTTTACATATTTTATAGATATTTAATTTATTTATTTATTATTTATTATAGATAAGTTATTTGATATTGTGTACTGCCTAGCCTTTATTGGTAATTTTTCCTATCATGCCTTGATTTGCTGGAAGAAATCTCTTTTTAGAGATAAGCTCGCCTTTGTACATATGTTTTCAACAAATGTAACTTTTTATTTATCTTTGTGCAATAAAGAATTATGAATTATGAATGAATTATGAATGAAAGTCTCCGAGCGTCCGCCTCATGAAATAGATACACTCAAGAACTGCTTAAGAAGTGGGGTGCCAAGGACACGGATTTTCTATTGAGCTCTGAGTACAATTCAGCCTAATCGTTGTTTGTAACTTGCCGGTGGATGTTTAATATATATAGTGCTGTGGTTGTAAACGTGATGATAATTATAAAAGAAGCTGTTCCTTTCACTTATTGCTTACAAACAAAGAAAGACGCTAGGTTGTCTAAAGAAAAGTTTTGATAGTGCATGGCAAATTTAGTGGCATATAATCGGACTACTGCGTGGTACAATAGACAAACCAAATATTTTATTCAAAAACACGCAGTAGTCTACAAACGTTGCCATCGTTTATTTTCTAGAATTTCCTGCCAAGGATAAGTTCATCGTAGCGTGCGACATATACATAGTCTGAATCAACGATTAATGATTGAAGATAAGTTCACTTGGAATTGAAATCTAATATCGGTCAGTAGGTGTCAGTAACAGCATAAACAAATAAGACGTAATAGTGTCTGCCCGACCGGCCGAGTCCGAGCTTCTGGCCTCAGGCAAATAACACTAATAATCCAACCAATGGATGAGTTTGCATACTGTCGCAAAAACTACTGAGTTCAATGAATTTATAGTAGGTAGTTATGAATATTTTATTTCTGAATCCTAGATCTGAACTCCAGATTATCCCGGAACCGAGAAGGTCGGGGTGAACCTAAGGGCTGGGCGGGCTATAGCCCGCATATAGTAATTTCAGTGGGATACGGGTACAGTGCTCATACGAGAATATATTACTTTTTATTTTATTTGATAAAGTCACAAACATTATTTTACTTTCTGAAGCGAACAATCGGAGGAAAACTAAGTCTCAGAAATTTTGAACCGAACATTTATTTACTCAGGATAGAGAAGCTCACACAATAATAATAATTATTAAAACATAATATAATAATCAAGCTTCTACCAAATCCCGCACTTGGTGTTTCAGTTTGAAAACACGCACTAAGCTATTTTGCTTTCGCATAGTTTCTATATGTAGGTAGTTTTAATTCATCATACAGAGAATTGAAATGGAAAGCTATTTAATACCTACCTAAGTATAAATAAATATAAAAATGCGACTCATGTGAATAATAATATTCGTTGTCGGATTTACATCTGTTATTTCCTGTTTAAATGTAGTCGCTTGTACTCTAGAGCATTAAATCCCGAGCCAACCGAAAAAAAAAATCTCATGCAGAAGTCACCAAGAAATCCCAGCAGCGTGTTTGGTATAAACAAAACTCTACCTACTTAAATTTCGCAGAGTGGTCGTTAAAGGACCACTTTATTTTCTAATTTGAGTTGAAAGGCTCCATGATAACAATTCTTGTCGCGCAATTGTTCAAATCTAACAACGCCAAACCGACACCGCTGTAACATCGCATGGTAAAACATAGGACAAAGTTTTACAAAACATTATTTTAACAATAAGAAATTAAAAAAGAATCTGTAAGAACACAGAAATACATTGTGGTAAAAATTTGGTAAAGCTCGTTTACTCAGAAATAAAAGGAGATTGAAGTATTTTTTCTACGCACGTATCATAAATGCTCTAAAATCGACTCAGAAACCATAGGGCAATGACCTGCATTATGACTTTATGACACATTGATGCAGATATTTAAGGCAATTTACAGAAAAACAAATTTTACTTAAACGCGTCAATTAATCAATTAATCGATGCGTTAAAGTGAAAATGTTTTGTCTGTGATCGTCGAATAGTCAAAATTGACATTTGTCTTGACTGTACAGATGTCAAGTCAAAATGACAATTTTGTCTTAACATCTATACAGTGCCACCAATTTAACTGTTCAGGTGGCTAAAACACGTAACTGATGCCCTCCCAGTATGAAATGAAATCAGTGTGACATAGACGCTAGCGACGCTTTCAACTGAACAGTTTTGTTGGTGACACTGCTTTACCGACACAAAACATTCAAACCGCTTTACCGACTTAGGTGGTACCGCCATGACAGTTGTCTTTTGTTTATTTGTTCGTTGTTTGGTTTACGAATGGCTTCTGAACCGATTTTAGAGCACCAATGATAAGTGTGTAGATAAAGAAGTGTATGCAACTGTATGTAACTGTACGATATGATTAGGCCTTAAAATATTCGTGTGATGCTATTGTGTAACTTGCTTCGATCGTCCCAAAAAAACACTCGTGATTTAAGGCCCCATATTATACGACAGTTGCATAAACTACTATTATCTACACACGTATCATAAACCCTCTTTACTGCGTTCAAAAACCGCACGTTACGATCAGCATTATGTTAAACTACTTGGTAAAAACTCGTTTCGTATCTGGAAAACTACACATAATGGTCATTATGTGTAGTTTTTCTACATATAATGACATTCAAATTTCGAACGCCGACGCCCACCCGCGTGCCGTCCCTAGTTTGTCTGTGAAGTTGGTACTTACATTCAAATTTCGAACGCCGACGCCCGTCTGCGTGAAGTTGGTACTAAAGAACAAGTTAAACAATTGCAGAACCACAATGCCGGTCAAACATGCGGTTCCTGAACACATCAAAGAGAGCTTATGATATGTGTGTAGATAAACTAGTGTATGTAACTGTATATAATTAAGCATTAAAACTCTCGAGTGATATTATTATGAAACTCGCCTTCGGCTCGTTTCATAAACCCACTCTCGAGTTTTAATGCCCTCCATTATGCAGCAGTCACATAAACTACTATTATACACACACAGCGTAGTTAAATGGTGGAGTATTGTTGTAAATATTATTTATTAATAAGGATAAATGTAGCCCATTAATGTCCCCACTTAAGGATACATGCCTTTACCCGAATACGAGTAAGATTGAGTCATACCTTTAAATGTATGTAATCGATAAATTGCTTTGTTGCCGCTAGGGGCCGAAGAGTATTGCCGCTATTTAAATGAAAAGCAACTCGCACTAGGCTAACGAGTATTGTAAAAAGTACAAATAACAACAGTTTGTATTGTGATAGCGTTCATAAAACTTATGTCCACACATTCAAACATATGTCGTTTATTTTGTCATCGTGAGTTTTGTGCTTTTGTGCTTGATGAGCTTGGTTACTTACCCTCTATAACTATCCCTTTCATTGTACAAATATTACTTAGCCATCCTTTGATATTTTCTTTTGTGTTTCATGTCACCAATCAAAAAGATATTTCATATCTCATACTAGGCTTTGGACATAGCCTTGAAAATAAACCATAGGTGTGGGTGTCACTTCATGTTTAGACATGTAAGTGTGCATTTTGTGAAGCGCTTCTGTGCAATGCCTATAATGTTACCTATACATATTTATATTTGATCCAAATATAAAAACTTTGTGTCTCATTGCTAATTTCGTCTTTCATTTTATAAATATCTTTTCAAAACGATTCCTTCACAAAACCTCCAAATCATCATGTCGGTAGCCGACTGTCTGTGAAACGAAACATTCGATCTCTTTA
This sequence comes from Argyresthia goedartella, assembly GCA_949825045.1. Lineage (NCBI taxonomy): Eukaryota > Metazoa > Arthropoda > Insecta > Lepidoptera > Argyresthiidae > Argyresthia > Argyresthia goedartella. Next base: position 18,780,502 of record OX463823.1, read on the forward strand.
TCTGATTAAATCGGTTTATAGCCAAAGAGGAATTGGTTTCACAATGGTTAAATACCCTTCGAATTTCACAGCACAATTTACAAAGTAAATGGTGGGTACTAGTGTATTAATCGTTGTTGATGTGGAGATGACTGGTACATAACCGCTTTTGAAATATAAGTGCTACTGTATGTAGCGACAGCAAAATAAACAGAATACAGCATTATCTAATAAATTGAAAATAAACATCGACGTCACAGACCAGATCTGGTCTGTGATCGACGTCCACTAGCTTTTTTAAGTAAATACATTTTGTAGAGTGATTTCACATTACGGTGGCTACTGCACCGTAAGTGTATTACGCGCATTTTCCGTGAGACATCCGCACATGCCTTCATACTACAATTCAAGGCACCCCAAGGGGGCACGCTTCATTTGGAAAATGGATAACAGCGGGGTAACATCAATGTTGCTCTTGCTTTTGATAGTATTCTGTCATTAGTTAAATAAGGAACATGTGCTGAAGTGGGCTTGCAACATTTAAGTCAGCCGCGGCATACCCGCGCTGCAGTCACGCGGCTGTCGCGGGAATCGCGTGGCAGAGTGTGAAGGAACACTTAGCCGTGATTCGAAAATTGATAACTATATTTGAATAAGGGGTCACTAAATTTGGTGATTTAAAAAAAAATATGGATCTTATACTATCTAAGAAACAAACCGCATGCCGCACGCGGAAGCGTGGCTGAATTTTTGAACTTAGGAAAGAATATATTTAAAGGTGTGCTGGATTTTTACTTCAGTGACATAACATTAGTTTCATGCGTGGGTATTTTCTTTCTTAACTACGATACAATTCATTCATTTGTTCATCAATCACCTTTTTGCAATGGCGGCATTGTGCGAAACCATTCACATCAACTTAAACTAAACCATCTTTACGAAGTTCCATTCTTCCGGAACAAAATTGTCTATTCCAATTTGCAAACAAGTATTCCTGTTGACAACGTTAGTTTGGCGTTTCTATTTGATTTAAAATAAAAGTTTGACGCAGTATAGCTAACTTATAGCACTTTCGGAACATTTGTATTCTTGGTACCATGTCTTTTATCGTTTTGGTTTTAATATGAGTATGAAGGCTACTATTTTCTACATAGGCATTTTACGTTGTGGGTATTGATATCCGTACCCGAATATATTACGATGATGACGAGAGGTTCACATCGTGTTTGAAGAATCGGAATATTAGCTGATTGCCCCTTTGTCAGCTAAGCAACAAAGATATCACGTTCGCGCTTTATTTAAGTTTCTTATGCAAATGTCATTCAATTTCGCGCTTCATATGTAAGTATTCACAAATTAGAATTAGATTCCAAACCCGCTTTTCTATATTATCCAGCAATGTACTCGTACTATAAAGGTGCCCATACCGTTTCTGCGTTGGAACACATTTAGTTTTACCTTCTGACCATAAGGCCAGAAGGTTACAGTAGTTAGCGGAGTTGGAGTTGACCACGTCATGAAAGGCTATGGTTACAGTGGTTAGTAGAGTTAGAGTTGACCACGACATGACATTTTGTTCTGACTACAGCTGACTGTAGGTAAGCCGATGACATATTATTATATTTATTAATATATGTCATGGACCAAGTGATAAATCCGGGCATTAAGAACAATGTTCGGACATTATGAATAACGACAAACTACTTTGGGCAAAGTGAATAATTACAACTTGAAGTTCCGTATTTATCACTTTGCCCAGACATTATGAATATTGCCGTGTGAGTTTCGGGTAATGTGATAACACAGATACTATCAGGAAAAACAGAGGTAGCTTAGTTGGAGGGTAAAGGGGGTGAGCGAAGCGAAGCCCCTTTTATCCTTCGTGTAAGGTTGAGCATGTAAGAACAACAATATTATCATATTGCAGCAGAGTACCAATGAAAAGAAACATAGTTCTGCCCTATAGGTGATTGATGGGCATTATACATATACCATTCCCTGGCGATTTGATTATTCTAAGAGTTGTTAACATACTGCCCCCTGATTTTGGGCATTATTCAAACTACGCGGGCATTATTTCTAATAACCAATTAATTACATGGTCCATAATATATCTACTACTTCTTCGTAATGTAACAAAAAGAGACAAAGATTTTCAGCTTAATAAAATTTAATTGAACTGGAATTTAAAAGCCAACAATCATGATGGATTATTCAAACTAACAATAATATATAGCATAATCTACTCAAAACAAAGAACATGAAAAGAAGAAAACAACAACAATTGAGGAATAAACGAACTAACGTGTACGTGAAGTTCTTTCATAATTATATGAAGAGATTAGCATCAAACATATGTTACGGTGACTCTAGAACACCCTGATGATTGAGTATTTTTTAAAGCCGCCTTTTTGGAATTTATATTAGCTTGGCTTGATCCCCTTCAATTACTCTTCATTTAGTTCAGAGCAGCGCTTAAATGTTTCAAAATAATCTGAGTGAGATCAGATTGGCTGGAATGGTAATCTCTTCGGACGAAGCTCTTAGTATAGTTATGATAGAACTTCACGTATGGGTAATTTCGTTTAATCATTAATTATTCTTAATGCTTTGTCCTTCTAGATAAGCATTAAACATATGAAGAATTTGAGAGAAATTGTAAAACGTCCCCAGATTTTAAATCAGAATAGGAAATAAAAGAAAACAAGTTATTTTTATAACCACTTTATCATTTTACTGTTTATCAAAACTGTCAATACGAATATGAAAAAAGCAACAATAAACTCAGACATATACAGATTTATCGGTGTCCAGAAGAAACTCCGGCTGGGATCGAAGCCATTAATTAATTCATCATTCATTATTTAGAAAAATATATCTAAAATTTCAATGACATTCGTGGAAACTAAACATGAACTTACATCAATAGGTCAAACCTCAGACCTATATTATAATATATGTCAAGATAGTCAAAACCACAGATATCGAGAGATGGGTGGAGGGGCGTTGCACGCGCGAACAAATATTCTTCATATTAAAAATTCTCGGTAGTCACCGGGCGACCGCTGTGACGAATTAATTTCCGCTGTTTTTGGAAAATGACGCCCTGTGCAATACTCACGTGCAAAAATAGAAGCGGGATTATGAACTCCAAGACCGGCGGTGTCACATATCTTGCTTGTTTTGTATCTTAATTTCACTACGTATTGCCAAGCTAACACGCAATGAATATTTCACACTTATCTAAATACGAAAGCAAAGATGCGTCGTGATACGGAGGTGAACTGTGCACGCACACAGAGACGACGTATAGTGATAGTGAGAATTATGTTTTTGAATCGATAGATTTTATCATTCCGAAATTATGCTCGGACTCTTACATTCATGTAATAATATAGTTGTTTTATTACACATAATACGTAAGCTTATTGTTAATTATTCCAATGATTGCCAAACAGGCAGTTTAGATTTTAAGTTTGTTTATCTACACACGTATCATAAACCCTCTTTACTGTGTCGAAAAACCGCACGTTATGACCAGCATAATAATAAATTTCTTGGTAAAAACTCATTTCTTATCTGAATATTGATAAATTATGACTATAATCTACCAAAATTTGTCATATTATGACATTCAAATTTCAAACCGACGCCCGCCTGCGTCACAGAGGAATAAATAGGAACAGAGAGAAAGTTTCTAAGGAGCCTGCAAAATTCATACCTATATTAGTAGGGATGGCAAAAGAGAAAAAAATAAAATTAACAAACTGTTACACGAGGTCACCCACTTATAAACTCAACTACTCATCATTGAACATATTTGTAGGGTAATAATACTAATAATAATTACCTAACTAAATAACACGGTTTGTGCTACCTACTTAAACGTTTTAAATAGGTATACCTAGACTGGTATTCATTCACTTACCTAGTAGACTCCTTGGGATAGTTAAAATATGAAATGTCTTTTCTGTTTCTTTTATTATTCATACAAACAGCAGTACACCATTTTGAAAGTCCAAAAGTACACTTAAACACTTTAATAACTATTTTAAGTTGTTTATTCTACATCAAATAATTAGATAAGATAGATAGATAATCCATTTATTCACTGTAAGAATACACACAAATACAAGCAATACAGATTCTAACAAAACTTAAGATATAAAAGGTAGAAAGAAACTATACATGTGCATATTCCACAGTGAATAGGCCCTGGCTCAGCATTTGTTGCAGATAACTGCAACGCTGGTAATTCTGCCAGAACCCATTTTACATTGTGAGTGGAAGCTTCAGCTCATCTTCAGGAATTTTCTATTATCCTATCTTACACATCGCTTCTTAAGAGATAAGCTTGTATATTGTACGACTATTTTAAATTTATCATGTAATTTTATTTGACTACTTTTCCAGTATTCGTGTATGTTGTATGTCTCTGTGTGTGTGTGTGTGTGGATATGCATGTGTTGTGTATATGTATGTATGTGTTGTGCTCTAAAAGTATATTTATGATGACATTAAACTAAATTAATGCCAAGTTACTAAACTTAACGTAAACTTCAGCAGTAACTGTAATGTTTATCAGCAAACGCCGAGCAAAAATATAAAAATATAAAATATGAAATTAGCATTAACTTAAACGGCCTTTTGACTTTTTAGTCCCCTTAACCGAACTAAAGATCCGCCTTCTGTAGGCCTATGAGATGCAATCTATAGATTTTTATCTAGATTTCTAATAGGCGGTGGTATATTGTTCCAGCATTTCAGATAAGGTAGGTGACAATAAATAAGACGTAGTCTGTACAGGCCCTCCATTTGGGCACTGGCCAAACAAGCGTAAACCGGTTTTATCCAGTGGCGGCGCGTACGATACGTAGCGGCCAGTGCTCACGAATACATGCGCTGTATGCTTGTAGTAGGTTAACTACGATGGCGTGGTTCTATGAACCTTTGTCTCTGGTCCTTTCTTCCGCTGTGCCTGCGTGCCGCCCCTAGTTTGTCTGTGAAGTTCGTACTACTGAACAGGTTAAACAACTGCAGACTAAATAAAGGTTAAAAATCTAAAAAAATCATTAATGTCTAAAGCACTACCCCGATTCATTGGCATGAATCTTTTCAAAGAAATAGATTTTCACCAATTCGAACAAAACCCAATGTATAATCATCTAATATTACTGATAAAAGGTGTAATGGAAAGATATACAATTATAAGACTGCATTACTTGGCAAAAAATGCTACGCCTAAATTGTCAAAACGACAAGTTCGTAATAAATATTTACATTTTTCTGGTCAATAGGTAATATTTAACTGTACAGGATTTTACAGAAAGGGTATATATGCCGAAAGATGGTTGTTGAGGACATCATTCTGAACATATTTCTCGATTAAACTGATTGGATCATCATTTTTTTCACTTTTCAGTACATTTTGGGCCGAGCGGTCAGCTGATTTGTACGGGGAAGTAAAAAATAAAGTTGCTCTGACCAAATCAGATTCATAGAGAAAGTTGTTCAAAATTATGTCGCAAACAACCCTTTTCGGCTTGTCACCCCGTATCTGTTACAACCTGTATATATAGTGATAGGTATTTCTTGTAAAAGTAATATATCGTATTTACAAACAATGTATTATTTTATTTATACAACCCGGCATTGTATACGACTGTCTATACCACTGCCTATAAATTATAATCGATCGATGAAACACGCTATCCTTGCATTGTCCCAACACTAGCTCGGCTAGCTAGTATACCTGCGGTTGTGTGGGTGTGTTCGGACGATATGTGCATGACATAGCACTGACCAATAAAAGCGGAGGGATTGATGTACGAGTGGTGTAGATGTGTGCGTGTTCTTAGTTTTTGGTGACACTGGTTCCGATACAAGCTTAGCGCCAAGGGCCTATCTCTCGATTTCTCGATACTATTGGACGCTTAAATTGTGATCAACTATCGGTTAAAATAGTAAACTGGTTCAAACTTGAATTGTAAACGAAATACCAGGGCAAATACTGCGTAGCTTAGGTGAAGACTAGATGGGGCGAGCGCAGCGAAGCCCCCGAATAGTCTTTGTGTTAGGTTTACATGTAAGAACAAAAGAAACGTATATTCTAAACCCTGTCGGTCTGGTTTACTATCTGTCGATAGTTGATCAACTACCGCGTTAGTTTATCAACTTACGGTTTTGACTATCTTCTGGTGACATATATTTATCTATAGGTGTAATAGTTTCTTCATAAATTGTACCAAACGATGGGCTGGATTGCTGCCTTGTTCATTATCACGCCTTTCAAGGCGTAATAATTCAGTCCAGACAACTAGGTCACTTTGTGTAAGAAATTATTTTTTGTTTAAAAGTTAGATTTTTATATTCGAAATATTTTATGTAAAAATTAAAAATTTGAAGTTTCAAACTTTTGAACTAAAAAAATATCTTAGACAAAGACGACCTTAAATTGTCTGGACTAAAGATTTCTAAGCAAAACAATTTTTGAATCACCTAAGTTGGGCTACCCAGATAAGGTCGTAGCCAATAATGTCCGTTTGAAAATATACCACATTTCTGTCCCACTATAACGCAACGTTGCCTACCTCTAAACAGCGTGTCAATTCCATTTGGGCAGATATTTTAACAACATATATTATCGAGACTATAGAACGCATTTACTAGTATTCTGATCCAAAATTGTATACTCATACAATATGATTAGGCACGCAAAGTAACACATAGTAGGTATTACTTACCCTAAGTAAATAAACTAACAACGGCATCTATGTCAGCCTCTGCTCCGCATAGTTGGGGTTAAAGAGTTTCATTCATAATAAGGCAAGGCATAATTAACCCCAAATGAGGTTAGCACGCCATATATTCTAAGAAGAAATAAATATAATTTACCGACTTCTGAGCTAAAATTAGCACCTTCGCCGCTTGATTTTGGGTTCTCAGGCGAAAAAATTATAATTCATAATTCATAATTCTTTATTGAACACAGTTATTTAAAAAAGATACATTAAGAGAAAACATATGTATAAAGGCGAGCTTATCTCTAAAAAGAGATTTCTTCCAGCAAACCAAGGCAAGACAGGAAATTTTATCAATAAAGGGTAGGCAGTGCACAAAATCTAAACAATAATAAAATACATATAAGTAAATTACATATCTATAAAATACGGTAAATAAAATACATACTCGTATATACCAAACTACTAAATACGTATCAATACATACATAAACCTGTACATAAAGTTTACATATAATAATAATATACATACTACAACTATCACAAAAGAGAGAGGAAGTGCTCTTTTACCCTGTTTTTGAAAGTGAAAAGAGTGGGGCTGCCGATCTCCTGAAAAGAGATACTCAAAGCGGTCTCGAAGGTAGCTGGGGTAGCGCGGATTTTTCAATATATTGAAAAGATAAAATAGAATATGAGAGTCTCGGCGACGACGAATCGGAAGCCACCCCAACTCTTTGTGAAATTGAGAGACATGGTCGAATTTGCGCAGTCCGAAGATAAACCGAATCCCGAGATTCTGAAGTCGTTCGAGTTTGTTCATAAGATCTTCGTTCGCGCTCGCCCAACAGACATCGGCATAGTCGATTAGCGGCAGGAGAAGGGACTGAGCAAGGGTGATTTTGGTCTGCCGCGGCAAGAAGTACTGCAGACGCCTGAGGGAGTGAAAAGACGCAAAGACCCGTCTGCTGACCTTGCTGACATGTGGAGACCAAGACAGCTGGTTGTCAAAAATAACCCCAAGGTTTTTCGCCTTATCTGTGTACTCTATTGTGATGCCATTATATGATACGGGAACAATGGGTTTTGTAACAAGGAAAGAGTGTGCCTGGTTCCTAAAATCATGGCTTGTGATTTATTCGGATTTATTAACAGCCCGTATGATGATGCCAAGTCTTTCACATTCTCGAGGTCAGCATTCAGTGCCTCCACGGATGAAACTACATCGCAGGGGGAAAAGTGGTGATAAATTTGTAGATCATCTGCGTACAGATGATACGAAGAAGAGATGGAGATGGAGTTTTTAAGGACTGAAAAAAGAAGAGGAGAGATAACACCACCTTGAGGCACTCCTGAGGAAAGATCACACCATTAAGTTTTGGTCTCTTCAGACTTAATGCGCTGCTGACGGCCTCTCAGGTATGAGTCGAACCAGCCAGCAGCGTGGGAGGAGACATTCAGCGATGTTAATATAGCGACAAGAATGTCAAAATCGACGCAGTTAAAGGCATTGCTAAAGTCAAGCAGGGCCAGCACCATAACCAGCCTCTGATCCATGGCTAGCTGTATATCATCGCTGACTTTTAAGAGTGCTGTGGTAGTACTATGCCCTGGTCTGAAGCCAGATTGGAAAGGATTGAAATTGGAGAAGTTTGTTTGATGAAAGGTAGGAGGTGAGTTGGGAGTGGACAATGGATTCAAGGACTTTGGAGACAATAGGTAAAATAGATATGGGCCTTTAAAGGAGGAAGGATTGGAATTTTTGGGCAGTGGGATGACAAGAGCTTTCTTCCACAGACTAGGAAAAGATCTAGCTGATAGAGAGAAGTTTATGATGTGGGTAATTGGAGGGAGCAACTCTTCAAGGACGCTGTGGATCATCTGATGGCTGACGTTGTCGCCACCAGCAGCTTTGGATGTGACCGCTAGCACTGCCTTCCTAACTGCGCCGATTCCAACGAGACTAAAGTTGAACGGTGAGGTACAGACTGCAGCCTTCAACCGTAGATGACGAAAGGTTGCCTGGTTGGTGGCGGGGTCTATCACGAGGGGGGGAGAAGAAAAGAACTGGTTAAGACCGTTGAGATCGACATCACCTGAAGAAAATTCCTGGGACTTTCCAACACCAAGGGTTTTAAGAAATTTCCAGACCTGAGCTGGGGTGTACATTTCTATACGCTCATAGATGTGGCGTCGCTTGGCGTCACGGCACATGCGGTTGTATAGGTTTCGAAGGCGTTTAAATGTTAGGAGATTGTTATTGGTTGGGTCTCTCTTATATCTTCGCACGGTTTCTTTTTGCCATTAAACGCTTGATAGCGTCTGTCAACCACGGAGCAGGAAAATGTTTTACCCTGACCTTTTTCATTGGTGCGTGCTTGTCGAACAGCCCCAGGACAATTGAGTTGAACTTCAGGATTTCTTTATTCTTTATTGCATAGATAAAATAAAGTTACAGACAATTAAAAGTAATGTAATAAGCAAAGGCGAGCTTATCTCTAAAAAGAGATTTCTTCCAGCAAACCTAGGCAGGACAGGAGAGTTAATTATACAGGAAGGATTTTGTCATCATCATCAACATTATTTATCAATTATATTCCAGACTCGTTCGAAAAGGCTTCTTACGAACCTCGCTAAGACCCCGGCTCGTGCCGTAAACTTCTCGATTCGTAAATATAAGCCTTTGCGAACTCGTGGGAAATGTACTATTGACAACTTTGGAAAATAGGCGACCTCCAACTACAGCTGCGCCATGTGCAATGAGCTTTTAAGATTAGGTGCCTTTGACATGATCTGTCGAACTCAATCCTAGACAATCTGGACATTAAAATCAATTTGGACTTTGTTATATCTAATATTTTAAGGGGTTGACTATCACACCGAATTTATCACGGCAACTTTTATATTATTCCTCCTTACCTTTTGGCCTGCTGTCAGCTGATTTGTATGGAGAATTGATTAATGCAGTTGCTTTGATCAAATCGGTTTATAGATGAAGTTGCTCAGAATGATGTCCCTAACTACCCCTTTAAATACGACTACACCTTTCTGTTATGCCGTGTAAATGCTACGGTAGGGATACAAGATAATGATTCGGTTATTATGCATACTAACCGGTTAGTTTAGTATGCATAATAACATAATAAGTTAGTGTTAGGTTGAACATTTAACAACAACAAAAAATACTTAAAACATAAAATGAAGTACACATAAAATATTTAACACTTATCTAATAAACATCCTCTGCAATGCACTGTGCAATGATGTGCATTATAGACAGACAATATTGAGAAATTTAACTATTTGTTTTATTTTATCTTTAATAAACCATAGTTGATTAAGAAAATAAGGGTGTCTTATTACTGTCACAAAACCCTCTTAGTGAGTTAATCGGACTGATTTTGGCAATATTTATTATGGTCACCAAAATCAGTTATTATGTTTATTACTTACTTACCGGTTAATATGTATACAAACCGGATTTATTGAGTAGACCGTAATAAATGTTTGTATATATTGTAGCTCCATTGAACCTTAAAAAAGTGTTATTTTTTTAAGGTTCAATGGAGCTGTAATTACTAGTTTTTGTGAAAATTTCTTTCACTTACGATTCATACAATCACGAAATATTCCTGGACGAAATATAATGCCTTTACAAATATGTAATTTACATGTATAATTTTGTATTATTTTTTATAAAAAATATAAAACCTGATATCCATCTATCAGTGACTCATTGTGTGTACAAATCAGTGCCTCTGGCACAACAAGTAGAAAAAGTTGTAACGATATACGAATCGGCATGTATTATATATATATATATATATATATATATATATATATATATATATATATATATCACCGTAAGATTGACAAAACCGTTAGTTGATAGACTAACGTTTTTTATCTCGTTAGTTGGTCAACTATCGACAGATAGGAAACTGTAGCATACTGCTTACTATATGACGCGTTAGTTGATAAACTAACGGTTGAAACCATTAAATAGTAAACTGGTTTGAACTTGAATTGCAAACGAAATACCAGGGCAAACACTGCGGTAGCTTAGGTGAAGACTAGAGGGGGCGAACGCAGCGAAGCCCCCGAACAGTCTTCATGTTACGTTGCCATGTAAGAACAAAATAAACATAAATTCTAAATCCTGTCGGTCTGGTTTACTATCTGTCGATAGTTGATCACCTAACGCATTAGTTTATAACTTACGGTTTGGACGGTATGGTGACATATATAAAATTAAGTGCAGCCCATTCTTATGCAGTAATACTTCTAAACAAACTCATAGAATTAAATTGACAACATAGAACGTATAATAATAAAGAAGATCTGCAAAAAATAAACATCTTATAAACAATTTGAAAAGTTCTCGATTTTGCGTAGCTCTGAAATGGCTTTATTAATTTATTTTAGGAGATATCTTATATCTAAAGCCTCAATGCAATTTCGCTAACGACAAACCGCCAGCGCTGGTTTGTGCGGTGTACCATAGTAAAGAGTTTCTCGCTGTAATTGGAAAAGAAACCTTTCAACTCTTTGAATTTATGTTAAAAGAGCAAAATTGTTGCGATACCATTTCAAGTTGTGAATAATAATAATAATATTCACTAATAATAATCACACTTACAGTTTACACCAACAAATGTGAATAGTAATCAATAATAATTCAAGGCTATAAAGAATAAAATAAATTGATTGTATGAATGAATGAATTAATGAATGAATGAATGGATGAATGTTTATTTGCCATAAATAAATTACATTTCTATTTCTTATTTAAGTTATATTCTAAAGGCCTTACTAATAAAAAAATATATTCACGGTTTAACTTATTCAGTGTTTTGTCCTTCTCATACGTCGAGTAAATGTCAAATGTCAAAGCAAGACAAAACACTGTTTAAGTTAAACCGTGAATAACTTCTTTTATTAGTAAGGGCGTAATTAATTACATTTTATGTGGTGTCGTTGATCCATACACTAGCAAGACCTGTATTGTATGGAACAGCGTTTCCGTCTTAAATGTGTATCTTATACAATTATATATTATTATTATTTTAACAATATCTTAGTTTATGTATTCGCATTAAGCAACATCAGTAATAATTATATCAAGATAACTAAGTATTACATTTAATTACATATATTTATTTAATTATATATATTATTTAATCTTTATTCACATACATATTATCTATTTTGTTTACTTTTGTATCTTTAACATTTTTTCCGTTCTTATGTAGTATAGGCTGAGAAGCCATGTTTTCACTATTCTAGTACATTTATTTTTACTAGTGGGTATATATTTAGTATTTTATTAACTACATTGTATAGATATGGACCTAGAAATGAGTGTGAATGCTGGGAAAAAGCTGTTCGGAACAGTCTCGTAGTCACAATCTTATCCTTAAGAGGTCTCTCTTCATTTAGGGTTGGGTTATATGGTGTGGAAGCATGGTGTTTTATTAGTAGTCTACTTATGTATAGAGGTCTTATGTTTAGAAGATCAAGTGATTTATAAAGTTCGGCTGTTGGAAAGCGATACGGACGATAATTCATTACTTTTAGAAGTGATCTTTGGGCTCGTTCTAGAGGTAGAAGCTCGGTACTGTAAGTTCCACCCCAAACAGTTATGCAATATGTTAAAACTGATTCACTCAGACCATAGTATATGGTCCTAAGGAGGTCTGTAAATGCTACGTGTCTTAGATTTTAAAGATATATATTAGTTTTCGTTTTCTTACTATTATGTTCTCTATAATATTTTCTCCATTTGAGGTTTTTATGTAGTATGACTCCTAGGTATTTAATGGCATCCTTGCCAGTGCTTGACATCCGCACAAGTGCTTGTTACCATATCTTTCCAGGTATATGTGTTAGTTAAATTCAGTGTTTGGCTGACATGTTTTGTTGATGCTAAAAGTTATGTATTTTGTTTTGTCTTTATTGAGCGTTAGCAAGTTATTATCAAGCCATGTCGCCACCTCTTTCAGTCCCTCCTCAGATGTTTTTCTCACAGCTTGCCATGTCTTACCATGGAATATAATGGCAGTGTCGTCGGCGAAGGTAAAAAATGATGCGTCTTGGAGTGTGAGATTACACAAGTCATTAATATATATAAGAAAAAGAGTAGGACCAAGGATACTACCCTGTGGTACCCTGTGGTAGTTTATGTGTTGGTGAGGACTTATCAGTTCTCCTATTTTAACTTTTTGTGTTCGTTCAGTCAGGTAGTCCCTTGTCATTTTAAAAGAAATTTTTCGTAGGCCTCTCAGACAAAGCACGGATGTGGCTACATCTAGGCTAGTATATTTTAGTTACTTTCATAGTGTCATGTCCTATGGTATCTTGTTGTGGGGGAAAGCAGCGGATATTTAAACTTTTTTTATTTTACAGAAAAGAGCTATTTGAGCAATTTATAATTTAAAACGTAAAGACTCCTTAAGAGAGCTTTTTAAAGAAATTGACATACTAACTGTAGCTAGTCAATTTATTTTCGAAAATATAATGTATGTACGCAAGAACCTTACAACATTTACCAAACTTAGCGATAGCTGCAATGTTAACCTAAGAAATAATCACAGATTGTGTGCGCCCCGATTTCGACTCGCGAAGGTTAGCAATTCTTTCAAGGGTCAGTGCATTCTCTACTATAATAAGATACCTCTGGAGATTTTAAAATTGCCATTTGAGCAATTTAAAAAGCATGTTAAAGCGACTTTGTCGAAAAAGGGATATTACAATGTTCGAGATTACTTAAACAGGACTGTATGGGGTTAATCTAGTTCAACACAGACCTCACTGTTAATAATTTTGTAATTATTTATTATTGCCTGCTTATTAAATAAAAAAAAACATAATTGTATTAGTTAAGCACAACCTATTTTTAAAAGAGATCTAAAAATCAATCTGTGGGAGTTTCTACGCCCTTCTTCTCCCACAGTGGTCCAATGTAGAGAAGAGGCAAAAAATGACGTTTGCTAAGTATATGTAAATATCTACAGTAATAAAGTACTTTGAGTTTGACTTTGACTTTGCCTATTGCCTCTAACTTTTTATAGAGAACAGGGGGGCGATCGCGGTAAAAAATATCAACCGAACCATAGCTGAACCATAACCGAAACACGACTTTAGGGACTTTTCGTATCGCGCTAATGTTTTGACAGATGGTTGAACCGAAGTTCGATTGGAATTGGACCATATCCGCTGTCAAACGAACGGTTGTGTTAAAGTTATTGTGGAACTACTTTTTCACGACTGGTTTAGAATTGTTGAGATGAAAAGTGGGTGAAAATCGTGAAATTGATGTATCTGGACTTCATGGAAATGGCCTACGTATGTGATATAGATATTGCGAGCTCCTAAGTGGAGCTTTCAAATTAAGTGAAAGGCAATTAATTCAATAGGTGGTATCTTTGGATTCAATGCGTCCCAAATCTCCGAAGGAACCACGTCGGCAGCCGAGAAATGGCCAGAGAGATGGAACTCCAGCCCCTATCTGAACGCGCACCTGATCAGAAACCCAAACGATCGGCCACACGGCTTCACTTTCCACGCGACTGCTGGACCAAGCTGGACTAGCCAGAGCCGCTGCCACGTACTAATATACAAGTTGGGGTACAGAGACAATCCTTTCTACACCAGTTAAGCCATTTAGAGCAAGGCCCACCTCATCTTCTTCGTGTGGAAACTTATAGATCAAAGTAGATTATTGCAGTAGTCAGCCACCACAGTGACCTTGTCGTTAGCCTGCATAAGGCAGCTGTATTGGGCACAGAGGGCACGATGGCCGGTGGCCGGAAGTTTCGGGGCCACTGCAACGGCAGCTTGTCAGGTTGCCCCAGTGTTGCATGTTGTCTCTGGTGCGCCCATCGCGTGATCTCAGCCTACCTTATTATTGCATATGATCCACTCCGCCGGTGAAGAGGCTGCCCAATGGCTGCTCAGGCTGTCTTTCTTTGTGATGAAGATGGAGACAAACACTAAATAAATAGCGATATTGACTGTTAAAGGATTTGGCTTGTGGGTTAATTTTATTAATTGAGTTATTGAATACAGATTATGGACTAAGAGGAGATAAAATAAAGAAATGTAGCTAGGTAAATGAATTAGTTTTATTTAGTTATTATGTACCTTCTTATATAGTACCTATTATGTATATTATTTAGGCAGATAGATAAAGTGTTTATTTAGTCGCCATAATTCGCAATTAGTATGTTTTTCTTTGATTGTATTCACATTATTTTTCACTGAACCCTTGTCTTTGTTGGGTACAAAAGTTAAACAGTAAATGAAGTAGTACAAATGTTTCACATAATACAACTACATTATGGCTGAAATAAATTATAATTATAGTTGATAATTTACTGCATAATTTCAGGAAAAGGTTGGTAAAATGTGCTAAAGATTCTTCTTCTGGTTTTTAAAAATGTAATTTAAAAACATCTAGAAAAAGATTATAAAACAAAACACAATCGCTTAGATAAAGTTATAGCAAGCTTTTCACTATTGTTTAATTAATAATTGTTGTGTTAAAAAGTAGGAGAAAATGATGTATTTAGACATTTTGGAAATGGCCTACGAGTCTGATGTGGCCATTGTGCGAGCCCAACATAAAAAAGATAATCGGGGTGCACGACTTCAAAATGCACCTTTTAAGTTGAGTGATAGGCACTTTGTCAAAAGATATCGACTATCAAAAGAGTTAGCTCGTGGACTAATTACTGAGTTAACGCCTCATCTGCCACCAACTTAACGCTCAGATGCTTTGGATGTGGACACCAAGGTTAGTTACTTAACACTGCAAAGTGCTAGAAATGTATCACAATTTACAGCACATGATTGTCTTTTGTTTAGAAAGAACTATTGTTAGCCCATTTCCACTGTTGTTGTGTGAATATTTTAATAGCAAGCATACATTTTGTTTTAGGTGCTGGTTGCCCTAGCATTTTATGCTACAGGCTCATATCAGACCATTGTAGGAGACAGCCGGAAACACTGTGTTTCACAGTCAAGTGTCTCAAAAAGTGTAAAGGAAGTGACCCTGGCTCTCAACAAGCCTGAGATATTAAATAAATATGTATCATTTCCCTTCCAATTTCATGATAGGGAGCAAATTGCGAGGGAGTAAGTAACTACAACATATTACATAATTAAATTTGAGCAAATCGACTTTGAAAAAAGGGAAAGTCTCGGGAGAAATTATGACAATTACCCATTTATTAGTTTGCCTATCATAATTTATTTTAGATTATTGTGGTTTGCTACTAAACAATAGCACAAACATACCTACTTTAGTTGGCTTTCGATTGCGTGGCTTATATTATAATAAGTTTTAATTATTTTTCAGAAAGTTCAGATTGCCTGGGGTTCTGGCCTGTATAGATGGCACTCATGTGTCTATTGTTACCCCTAAAGAACATGAGGAGCGGTACTTTAATAGAAAAGGTTACCATTCTATGAATGTCATGATAGTAAGTTCAACTGTGTATCTATTTCGGTGTTAAAAAGAAATTATATTTATGTTTTATTGTACTACATACCTACTTGATATGTTATTGTTATATTTCAGATGTGTGACTCAAATCTAAACATATTATGTGTGGACGCCAGTTATCCCGGTTCCACACATGATAATGTTGTATGGGCCAATCATTACCTTAGCGCCTATTTAGATAGGCTTCACAGGGTGGAGGGAGAAGATTTATATGTGTTGGGTATGTATGATTCTTCTTAATTAGAACTTTCAGTCAGAACATTTTTTATTACAACAAAACTTAATTCCTAGTCATTTACTATTATAATAATGATATAGTCTTGTAGGTATTTCAGAATTAGGGATTGCAGTTTTCACATTTATTATGGTGTCCCTTATTTCATAGATACCATAGATAGAAAGAACACTTATTTTGCAGGAGACTCGGGTTACCCTTTGAGGAGTACAACGATGATTCCCATGACAAACTCCACACCAGGGACCCCAGAGGAGTTATACCAAAAACTTCATCTGTCTGCCAGGAGTGTAGTTGAGCGTTGCATAGGAGTTTTGAAAGCTCGCTTCAGGTAAATTAATCTAGTCATTGTAAATATTTGCTCATTTTCAAATTCTTATAAACACAAAAAAAAAGTGCTGAACTATAAGTATATGACTTTTCCACAGGTGCCTGTTGGCAGACAGGAAAATGCATTACGCGCCACATGCAGCTGCAAGGATCACCAATGCTTGTTGTGTGCTTCACAACATAGCACACAGAGCCCGTGTAGCATACACTCCACTTACGGCGGAGGAGGCGGCTCGTGAGCGCAGGCTCAATGAAGGCGCAAACGGCGGGCCTCCGCCTCGCGCTTCAACTGCAGCACATCGTCTCATGTCCGAATTGGAGTTAGGCCGCGCGCGGAGGAACGCGATTGCCGACAGACTTTGGACGAATAATAATATGATATGAAATAAATGAAATATGGGTAATTGCAGTTAATTAGTTTTATTCATATGTCTATCTTTATTGGAGTGTGGAGGAATTAAACAGTTACCAAGTAAAGTGGTCCCTCAGTGGGCATGTTTGTATTATTACGTTATGTTTAACTCGTTTAGTGTGGTGTCCACAAGCAACTTAGACAACCAAGGGACACCTTGACTTTGGTATAAAGATTTTTGTAGATTATCTACTGATCATCGAGATAAGCAATTGGTTTAACGGTCGATGCTACTGATCATCTTCTTGTCCTTGTTGGGGTTGGGTACAAAACTGAAAAAAAATGAGTGCGGATACAATATTTTACCTTTAAACTACAGATTGCATGAATAAATAAATTATAAATAAAAAAATAAAGCATAATCTAACAATTACAGGAAAAGTCTATTCGTGAGAAAAATTATACATAATAATGGGCATTAAAACTCGAGAGTGGGCTTATGAAACGAGCCGAAGGCGAGTATTAGGCTGGTCGTAACGTGCGGTTTTTGGACGCAGTAAAGGGTTTATGATACGTGTGTAGATAAAAAGATTTAATTCTTCTTTTTAAAAATGTATTTATGGAAGTATAAGTATGGTTATTGAAATTATACTAAGGAAAATTAGTTTTTTATTACCATTATTTAAGGGCATAATTTCTACTTAACTAAGTCCTACCTATTAAAGAGAGAATAAAATTACCTTCTTCGTGAATCTATCAATGTTTTGAGAGATTAATTTGAAAGACTGCTACAGTATTGAGTGCTTCAGCATTCTGCAGAGCAGCCCGAGAAGTATTTAGTGCAGCCTCTGCCCTCAGCTGTTCCACTCTCAATACCATGATCCTTGACTGATCTAATATGCTTCTGCTTGCTGGAATATAAATAAAACAATTTGTTGGTTAGATTATGAAATAATCTAATAATAATAAAATATAGCGTCAACGCTATATTTTATTATTATTAGATTAACTTAACTATAACTTAACTTTAACTATAAATAATGACTACTTACAATGTGCTTGCTGAGCAGCTTGTTCCTGTGTCGAGGCTGTGGTTTGTGTTCTTTGGCGCTCTGAGGTACGACGCGCCCGAAGTACAACTCTATCTGTAAATAAAACACAATTAGATAAGTATTTTACTTTGATTAGAAATACTTATGATTAAGGAAAACCACAAACAATTGAACTGTTTACTTACCTGCTGGAGATACCCATGGCGTGTCTGTAGATTCCACAGATGCAGCATTCTGGATAGAAGTTCCTCGCAACCAGCTTGATGCAGCTGCTGTGGACGTAAATAAAAAACAATTATTTACTTTGATTAAACATTTGATTAAAGACAATAAAAACAGTCTCCTAATCAGCTGAAGATGCCCTTGGCGTGTCTGCAGAGTCAAATGGAATGTCTAAGCTGAAATTAAATAGTGTTTTTTTTACTCTGATATTAAATAAATACAAACACTTAAAGTACTTAAAATAGTTAAGAAGCTAACAAAACATTTACCATATTAATATAACTTACAATGTGTGTGGCGGTGTTGTTGTAGGCTCTAATTGTATTTCCAGCTCTTCCTCCTCAATGTTAGAAGCATCGTCCTGCAATAAATACCTACATTTAATACATCAAGAATGATATTATGAAATAAATGAGAAGATGATTAATAATTAAAAATTTATAACAGCCCTGACATAATAAATTAAATCTTGAAGTCTAAAATTTGGCTGCCTCGTTTCCTTGTTAAGCTGATAACTTTAGAGTCATACACATACATACATACATACACACACATACAGACGTTTCAATCTTATAACACCCCGCTTTTTCTTCGGAGGTTAAAAATAGATGTGGAATCTACTTATTATACTCTTGAATATTTACAACACTTGAGGCCAATTGGTCTTGCATCACATCCAACATCCAGGCCTATAATATTGGCCACTCTACTCTCCAGTGGAGACAAAGAAACCTCAAAGTTAGGCCCACCACCAGGACCCTGTCGCCCAGTATTTATCGCAGTTAATTTGGCCCGCAACTTACATTTTTGGTCACTCCAAACCTGAAACACATTAACTTTGAAATTGTAGTAGTTACTTTGCTAAACGTCATACAGCATCTAACGGGAAAGTTTAAAAAAAAAACTAAGATACTACAAGATAGAAGATCTACAAACCTTGGCCCATTCCCTTGCAGTCCTAAGTGCTCCAAAAGGGTTGAGCAATTCTGCGCACTCCCTCCACAGCCGGTCTGCTGTCGCACGATATTCTTTCGACTTTACTCTACCTAGAGTAAGGTCTCGATGACGCTCCATAAACTCCGTCAACATCTCAATTTGTCGAATAGTGGTTACCTTGCGGCGATGCTGCTCTATTTTTAGAAAGTTAGTCTTCGTTCAGCTCAACTTGTGAACATAAAAATCAAATTCCACGAAATTCCCGCCCAAATCGTTCTCGAATGAGAAACGCTAAATCGACGGTCGATTATACATAATCGATGCTACATCTCTAATGTTTTGATACAAAAAGTTTAGTAATCTGTGATACCAGCGGTTCATTTTCATTTCAACTTCGGTCAACACTTATACGTTAGCGCGATACCGAATTTCAATAAACCGAACCAAAGTTGAATTACAACTGGAACTGAACCAGAACCAAACCTTTGACGTTCGTTGACTATACAAAATAGCGCGATCGGCCCCCTGTGTATGATACGGTGTCAATCGTATTGGCGAGGTCCAGGAAAACGCCGAGGCAGCGTTTCCCGAAGTCGAGGTGTTCAATCACTGTCCCCACAATAGCCACCTCCAATAGTGGACCTCTCGGTTCTGAAGCTCTCGTTAGACGATTGTAATCGTTTTTTTTCCAAATATAATTTTAGTCTTTTGTTTAAGATATTTCAAGACCTTGGAAAGTACTGGAAGTACTGAAATCGGTCTGTAATTGCTGGGCCTATCCTTATCACCGTCTTTGTGTATGGGGGAAATTATAGATTGTTTAAGGGCTTTTGGAAAGACACCAGCAATTATACAAATATTAAATATATGTGTGAGGTGGGCTGCTAACTTTTCCCTTGTAAGTTTTAGTAATTTAGTTGAGATGCCATCCCATCCTGTGGCTGAGTCTGTTCTTAGTTTATTTATAGTGCTTATTATTTCTAGTTTGTTAGTTAGGTTAAATGAGAAAGTTTGCGGTTTTCTATATGATGTTACTGTTTAATTTTTTTTCTGTGATTCTGCTTAGTTCGATTTGACTAAGATTTTTTGTGCTAAATTTTGTACCAACATTAAGTTCATTAAACAATACATCAGAAATATAATTAATAAGCATTACATTAGAATCAAAATGAGATATTATTTTATTATTAATAAACATAAAAGTATCATTGATTATCCTTAGACTATAATTTAGCGATTCAAAATTATGTTTATATACTTACTGACTTTTTTTATAAATCGCCAAAGGCGCATTTCAAAAATGTCATAGTCAGTGAGTGTCCTTAGCCGAAAGATGCCAAACAGGACCCTATTACTAAGCCTCCGCTGCCCTTCTGTCTTCTGTCTACACCTTTCACCCTGTAGACTGTAGTGTACTGACTACTATAAGAAGAGGACGAGGTATGTTTTATACTTGCAGGCGAAAAGGCTACTAACTCAGATTTATTACACCCCAGCAGCCTGCCCGGCAAAATAACAGATGTATACGGGTATCGCAGGGTTTCTGTGCTCCTGAGCGAGGTCACATCTCTCTCTCGCCCATGTATGCATCTCTCTTGTTCCTATGCACCGCTGCCCCCTCCAGTCCAGACGAAAATCAGTCGCCAAGAAACTTGGCTACAGGTACATGTGTATCGTGTGCAGTAGACCTCATTAGTAAGGATTTGAGTAAGGTTGTGTTTACAGTATATATTGTGCTTTACAGTCATTAAATTAAAGTAAACATAGTGCATGTTATAACTCATTAATAAATAATATACTTATGGATATCAGTATTATACAGTGTAAAGAATAAATAAATCGATAGCATACTTACCGTATCCAGTAGAAAGACTATGTACGGATCAAATATTTGTTACTCGTCGTACCTGCCGCTTGTATTTGTGCATATCTTAAGAGTAGTTCAATTCAATTGAAATCATAATTTTTTAAATTAATAAAGTTCGATACAACAAAATTATTGCATTGAAATAAATAAACCATTACATAGTTAATTTAAATAGTTGACTTCATTTAGAAACACGGTAGTGTGGCAAGTCAA
The DNA here is from genome assembly GCA_949825045.1 of Argyresthia goedartella. Lineage (NCBI taxonomy): Eukaryota > Metazoa > Arthropoda > Insecta > Lepidoptera > Argyresthiidae > Argyresthia > Argyresthia goedartella. The sequence continues at coordinate 18,801,929 of OX463823.1, forward strand.
GTTCGTAAAATGTGGCGCATACCAGCCGTGTGTGAGATTACACGAACCATTTCGAGCTATATTTGGCCCCTTCATAATTCAAAAGGGTTTTCTCAACTTAAAGAAAAGTCAGGTCAGGCGCAGTCGAACTTGGCTATAATTTTTACAGGCTGTATGACTGCTTTGATGATATTACATTTCATAGTAAATGTAATATCATCAATGATTGATTACACGATTTAAAAAAATCGGTTTTTACGTGTACAATATCATTCTGTTTTTTTTTTCTGTTATTGTCATTTAATTAATGTAATTAAAACAATTAACATTGTTATTTTTTTAAATATATACCGAAGAGTATTTCTTAACAGCTTTCTTTGATTTCGGAGGAAGGTTGTGTTGTTTAATCTAACTTTTGTTAAGCCAGGTTAAGAGCTTCATATATTTTGGGGCCAATTATAGACACACATTGGCCTTACTTAGCCAATCGTTTTGGCGGGACAAACCGTAGGTGACTACGTCTTGGGCTCGGTCTGTTTAGGCGTTGTGCATTTATGGGGAAGATCTCGAGGTGTTGTGTTACGTGCTTACATTCTCCGTGATGTTCAGGCTTGGGAGAGTTAAGAGGTTAAGGTCCTTAAATAATTCCTTGGCTATGTAGTCCCAAGGCACGCCCACAATTGGTTTTTGCATCCTAGAAGCTCTGTTACGTTAAGCGGCTGCACCCTAGTGGTCTAGATCGTATATTAGAAGCAGGTGAAAGAACCCAAAATACGCTTTCTTAAAGTTCTCGGTTGATAGTCTGTGAAGGAGTCTAGACAGCGCAAAGCATGAAAAAGACAGTCATCTAGATGTGGTGTCAATGTTTTCCGTCCACCTCAAACCTGAGTTTATGGTAAAGCCAAGGTATTTCACCTGGTGTGCATAATGTTTGTCTTTCCGACGTTTAGCATCATTCCATTAACCGAGAACTAGTGTGGCAGTTATTTTATAAAGCTTTTGAGTTTCCATTCTAGCTCATCATAGTTGTCAGCATTCATCCGCCAACATAGCGTGCTCGGCTTCGGGTGATGCTGTTGTTATGTCATTAAAGAGTATCAGAAAGAAATTGTTTCCTATGATTTACTATTGTGACACAGCACAATCTGGCTGGCTGACTTGGCTCCACAGAGCTAAGTGCTAATCGCTTAGGGCCTGTTAGGATTGACGTCATTGAATCATCTCTTATCCTGCTACTTTGACAGAGTATATATAAAACATTATTTATTCCACTTGTATACTGAGAAAGCCGAGATATTTGTATCAGTATCGGCTCATTTTAATTAACTTTGGTCACCTTAGAAATATGACAGTGACATCTCCTGAGTCTAACCGCTGTCCCTAAAGTGATTTAATGAAAAATTAAAGGTAAATTCCAAATTTGCTTTTACCTAAAAAAATATTTACGAAGTAATCCTTAATGAATCATTAACCTCTGGTTGCCCCAGCCGCTCGGCGCTGAAACAGCTCTAACTCCAGGCATACAAGTGGCCCGCGCGGCGCGCGCCTCTTGACTGCCATATCAAGTGATTATGTTGGAATGGTAACTCTTAGAACTATGAGAGTTATACATCTGAGTAGCTAATGAAACCCTCTCCTACTCGATGCGAAAAAAATCACTGTGACCTTAGTTTATTTGTGTACCGACATCAGAATCACAGGCTTCTATGAAAATGTTCCCTCTCGACACAAATCTAGCCGACATGAGGAAAACATCAACAATTTTGTTATGCATTATATACATTTTGTTTGATACCTACGTAATCTACATAAGATTATATTTTCAAAACAATAAAAAACCGGTCAAGTGCGAGTCTAAATCGCGCACGAAGGGTTCCGTACCACCGTTCAATGGAAGCGATGGTGTGGAGTGAATAGTTTGGATTTTACACAGCAAAATATTGTTTACAAAGTTATTGGTGCGGTTACTTTCACACTCCATGTACGTAACCAGGTGCATCCATAAGTTTGTATGTGGTATTGAAAGAATTGTTGTATGGGAGCCCCCTTAAATATTTCTTTTATCTTGTTTTTTAGTATTTGTTGTTATAGCGGCAACAAAAATACACAATCTGTGAAAATTTCAACTCTCTAGCTAGCTAGGTTCTTGAGATACAGCCTGGTGACAGACGGACGGACGGACAGCGAAGTCTTAGTAATAGGGTTCCGTTCTTACCCGTTGGGTACGGAACCCTAAAAACTAATGTAATGTGTGTTCTTATAGAAATTGTTCAAAATTTCAGCGTTTCAAATTTTCATAAAATACGGAAAGAAACCATGTCCACATCTATAGACACGACTCTGAGTATGGCGGTCAGATAGAATGTTCCATCAAAAGTATAGCTTTAATTAACTTTAACGTTTGGAAAAAAAAAACCAAGATAAATATAAAGTTTAATCAATTCGTGAAAGTATAATGTATAAAAAGTTTAACACTTAAAATTTTCAATCATAAAATTTAAAACATAATATTTTTTATCTACACACGTACCATAAACCCTCTTTACGGCGTTCAAAAACCGCACGTTACGATCAGCATTATGTTAAACTACTTGGTAAAAACTCGTTTCGTATCTGGAAAACTACACATAATGGTCATTATGTGTAGTTTTTCTACATATAATGACATTCAAATTTCGAACGCCGACGCCCAACCGCGTGCCGTCCCTAGTTTGTCTGTGAAGTTGGTACTGACATTCAAATTTCGAACGCCGACGCCCAACCGCGTGCCGTCCCTAGTTTGTCTGTGAAGTTGGTACTGACATTCAAATTTCGAACGCCGACGCCCGTCTGCGTGAAGTTATTACTAAAGAACAAGCTAAACAATTGCAGAACCACAATACCGGTCAAACATGCGGTTCCTGAACACATCAAAGAGAGCTTATGATATGTGTGTAGATAAACTAGTGTATGTAACTGTACATAATTAGGCATTAAAACTCTCGAGTGATATTATTATTATGAAACTCGCCTTCGGCTCGTTTCATAAACCCACTCTCGAGTTTTAATGCCCTCCATTATGCAGCAGTCACATAAACTACTATTAAGTGAATCAATAGCAAGGTTTTGGCATAAAGTATAAAGTGCAAATCGATGGTTAAAAATTGACTAGCAAAACATAAATAATAATAAAATTTCACTTGCGAGGGTCACACGCCTTTACCCGGAATCGAGAGCCATACTCCAGGGGTGTAGGCTTAGTAATCAACCCGACTTTAAGAAGTTTATGCTGCCCTTTAGGGTCTCTGAAACACTACCATCGAGTAGCGTTAGTAGCTGGGACCAACGGCTTAACGTGTCATCCCAGACACGAAAGCGCCCGAAACAAATGCCACATAGATACGGAACACCCACCCAGTGCCCGTTGGGGCCAGATGTATAGGTAGTTTAACCGCACGATCATTTCCGATGTGCTAATACCGCTACGACAAGGGCTAAAAAATCCGATGAAATTTCTAATTCGTGATATTTTCTTCTTTTCAGGAATCAATTAAAACACAAGAGGCGCATGACGAAACATGGGCTCCGCAGGCAACAATACCACATCATTTGAGGTCCTTTCGCGAAGAGAGCTGACGCTATACATGGATTCTTCCAAAGAGTACAGTTTTCTTGGAATAGAGGCTTGGTCGATAGAAAAATGCCTCGAGGCACAACTGCTAAACGAATCCAAGTTTGACCCATCCAACCCAGTATTCACCTTCAACGGAACGCGATTGATGTGTCTCGAACACGCTCCAGTCCTAACCAGAAGTACAGTCATCCGAGCCAGCGTGCTTTGCGTGATGGCCGTGCTTTCCTTCTTCGGGAATATCGCTACAATTATAAGTATCAGAAGAAAACGACGTAGAGGTCGGGCGAGACCTTCTTGGACTGCAATTTATACTTTAATATTCCAACTTAGCATCGCGGACTTGTTAGTCACATTATTTTGTATCGCCGGCGAAGCGACTTGGTCGTTTGCAGTTCAGTGGTACATAGGCAATATTTCCTGCAAATTGTTCAAATTCCTTCAGATGTTCTCATTGTACTTGAGCACGTTTGTTCTTGTGCTAATTGGAGTCGATCGGTGGCTGGCCGTGCGTTATCCCATGAAGAGCATAGCCACCGCATCTAGGAGCACAAGACTCATCATTCTGGCGTGGACATTGAGTGTATTCTTCAGTATACCACAGGTAAGATAAATTTTGCTTACTGAAATTAAAATTTAATTCTATGATAAAAGCTTTTTAAATCATGTATTGTATCCATTTAGTTCGTGTCTGTATGTACTACATAGTAGAAAATGCCCATCACAACCTGACGCAAACTGAACGAGTTTGTATAGATATCGAGTTCTTAATTGATATGAATGATTTCGCACAGTGGACGATAGAGAAGCGGTGATTAATGAACGAATTCATAAACAACACTACAACACACCTATATATTTAGAGAACCTCACCCTAATCCACAGAGATAGAATGTAAATGTATAGGTAGAGTAAAAATGCCATATTGCTATGACTACTTGGCCTAAGAAGCTATATGTCTATCATCAAATGACCGTGGTTTAAAGTTTGTATGGACTGGCCACATTGAGTGATTGAAGCCGCGGGTACCTGCTAGTTGATAATAATATATAAGCGAACGTTTCGATATTAATAATATTAATGAGAACAGGTGATATTCATTCGGCCCGTTGCCGTGGTCAGAAAAGTGTACCTTCTACACTGACGAGCAATGAAAAAGTTCTACCCACAAAATGCCGACATACACCTTAATATCTCCTAAGACATAGAACAATATATAACACAACACAACATTTAAGTTTTTAATTGGTAATATTCTGATGCGCTGTTAAATGTACTTCAATATTGCAGACGGCGTCATTAAGCTTAACCTTTCCCGTTTAGGAGTAATTTGGTGCTATGTTACTGGAACTTTTTCATTGCTCGTCAGTGTATTATTGTTGAAATGGTAGAATAAACATTCGGGTACCTTCGCACCGGGACCTTTTCAGGGGTAGATTGGAAGTGATAGAGTGTGCCGTGTGATCCAGAGGCTCGCTTCGGAAGGTTTTTTCGTGTCATGTAGGTGATTGTGTTTTTACTGTTCTGTTTCTGGTTATGAGCACCCGAGATTAGGGTTGGAGTACATTTTGTTTTTGTTTACGTCGTAATAGTAAAAAAAAAATATAAGAGTTTTTTTACGAAATGCTTCGACCACTTGGGGCCTAAGCCACGAACCCACATGATCTTACCTTACTTTAGATCTATTCTTTTTAAAACTTCAAGATTTAATTTGATGAGAACATTAATGTTCAACAAAACAAAAGAGCTAAAAAATAAAAGATTCTTAAGCTACGATCACGGAAGAATTTTTATTTTTAAAACCCTTCGGTTCGTTCAACATTAATATTCTGAGATGAAAACCAACGCTATTCCAATTAAAACTATCCCCAAGACAACTAAGCAAGTTTAACCATGATCAACAACTTTCAAAGTGCAAGAAAATGAGTGGGTAAGTGCGTTCATCTAGACTCCGTCGTGCCCGCACGGTACACCCGCACGCAATTGTGATTAATATAATAACATAACATAGCGTCACGCCTTTTCCCATACGGGGTGGCAGAGGCACAATTATGCCCATTTTGAGCCAGTTATTCAACACTCCATTTTGCGTGACAGGGGGCTAGCCCATCGCCGCAGATATGGAGTAATGAAGGTTTCCTCACGATGTTTTCCATCATCGATAGAATGTCCGTATAATGTTCTTAAGATAAATTAATTATCTTATTGGTACATGGTCAGGAATCAAACCTGCATCTCCTGTGTGAAAAGTAAGGGTGAAACCCATTAGTCCACGGAGCACTTTTAATAAAATACGAATATGTCACCGGAAAATAATACGATCCGCAAGTTTATAAATTTCCTAGGAAATTTATAAACTTCCTTCTAGATTATATTAGGCTAGGTTAGGTTAGGTTAGGTTATGTTAGGTTAGGTTAGGTTAGTATATTTATAAACTTGCGGAAAAAAAATAGGAAATTTATAAACTTACGGATCGTATTATTTTCCGGTGACAAATATAAATAATACACATAAGTTATGAAACAAAGAGAATTTAATTATGCATATGAGTAAGTACACGAAAAGTAAAGTGAAATTGAACACTATTCTTCATCACTCGAAGTGTCGGAGTCTTTTCCATCTGTATTGAGTTCACGCAAGTGCTTGGTATCCCCACTATTTTTGAAGTTTCTGTCACAGGTTGCAAACATATTCATTACAAAACAATGCCGATGGATATTGATTATAATTTTATCTACACACGTATCATAAACCCTCTTTGCTACGTACAAAAACCGCACGTTACGATCAGCATAATGTTAAACTACTTGGTAAAAACTCATTTCTTATGTGATTTTTTTTTTCTACAAAAGTAGTTTTTCTACATATTATGACATTCAAATTTCGAACGCCGACGCCCGCCTGCGTGCCGCCCCTACTTTGTTTGTGTAGTTCGTACTACTGAACAAGCTAAACAAGGGCAAAGGAAATATCAAGCAAACGCCACCACGCCGGTCGAACATGCGGTTCCTGAACACATTAAAGAGAGCTTATGATATGTATGTAGATAAACTTGTGTGTAACTGTACATAATTAGGCACTCTCGAGTGATATTATTATGAAACTCGCCTTCGGCTTGTTCCATTGACCCACTCTCGAGTATTAATGCCCTCCATTATTTAGCAGTCACATAATAGTAGTTTATGTGACTGCTGCTGTAATGGTACACGAGAGTCAGTACATTTGATACTTCATTTTGCGTGACAGAGGGCTAGCCCATGGCCGCGTTGTTTTGGTACACACGTTGAAAACAAGAATCGGTTCATTTAACGTTTGGGGTTTTGAGTAGCTCAGGGTAAGTTAGCAAAAAACAATGAGCCGAGCGCGTGGGATGGTTCGAGGAAGGTTACAGGTCAGGTTTTTTTTGTCGCATTCCTGCGGAATGTGTAGGGATCAGAGCCGATTTGGCTGCGCGCTGAATAAATTATGAATAACTAAATAATGGAAGGTTATTATGGAACGATACGGAGAAAGCTATTATGTTGACTGCAAATATACAATTGCGTTTGTTTGGTATGATATGGCGAGTTTGACACCACGGGTTTGAATATCATTCTAGTGGTCTTTGTCTAGCGCGCTAGCGGTCGGGAAGGCTTAATTAATCAAACCCGCTTTTATAGCCGGCGATCGACAAATTCTGTGTATCGGCGATACCAAATGATTTGAGTGATAGCCAATGGTTGTTTAGAAACTATGCGTACACACAATTTGTAGAACGGCGGATCTGCATGGCATGGTTGAAATGAGACCCTGTGTAGTTAGTGATAAGAAGCTTTCGCTTGGGCAGCGCGTGTTCGCAAAGGACGCCATTTTTTTTCAGACATGTGGAGTCTATAAATACGATAGCGGGGGAAGGGAAGCCATTCAGTCTCAGCGTTAAGCTACTGTGACAGTCGTCTTTCAGCAGTTCTAAACAATTTTGGTCTGCCGTTTTACGCGTCAGAACTGGACGAATTGTGATTGCGTGTTTCAGTGGATTTTCGTGAGTGTCTGAAGCGCCGAAATATACCCTTTAAATCAACCTACCCCAAATCCCAAAACTATCCTTGGGTCGTTAGATTGTCGGGTAGTAGCTATAATCTAACGTGTGTAATCAGCTCCACGAACATTAAATCAAAAAGCTTGTCTAAATTTTGAATTTTGTATTAGCAGTAGACTCAGAATATAGTACATAAAATTTCCTACCATACAAATATAATTTTATCCAGAACTCTCAGTGCGAACAGTGAAAAAGTGCAAAAACAACAACCAGTGAAGTGTATCAACAATTCATTTTTTCCAAATTACCTGCAAAATAAATCCGGTTATACAACAACTAAACTGCCTACACCATATTGTAGCCATTATTTGATGCTGTCTCAAGAGTCATTGATGGTTCGGAAGGTTATAGTTTTGGGCCAGCACCGAGTACACGCAAGTGATCCGGGTTCGAATCCTCACCGACAACTTTGCTTTTTCTTTCTTTACTCGTCATTGTCTGAATACTGCCGTCTGTCAGCGGAGAAAAGAAGTAAGTAAAAGGTCGTAAGTGGCACCCCCAGCGGACATCCTAGGCAACTCGACCCGTGTGACTACTAGCGCCACAAATTGTGTCCCTAGTGGGCGTCATAGGCAACTCGTCTCGCTGACGACTAGCGCCACCAGATATAGCCACCATATAATATCAAAAGCCACAAGTAAAATAGCGTGACATCCAATAACATGAACAACACGTGCTATGCCTGCCAAGCAGATTTTGAAGCAAACGAAGACCATCTGCGCTGCAAGATGGCAAGCTGTCCCAACTTATTTCACCTTGCTTGCACCACCACAACTACACGCAGCATGACTAGGGAAGAAACTGATGAGTGGGTTTGTCCAGAGTGTCGTATTTCTATGAAAAGGGGGGGCGACAACACTCTAACACCCGTAGGCACTTCTAAAACACGATCAGCTGCCGTAGCTACAAGGAGTAAAGTCATAAAACCCCTGGCAGACGAGGATTACCGCTCAGTTGAGTATTTAGAGATTAATGCGGAAATCAGGAAATTGCATCAAGAGGTTGCTGACATAACGGCAATGTTAAAAAACGTACTGGAATCCGTGGCAGGTTTCGGTTTTAAAATGAACACCTTGATTTCCCGGACGGAACTGGTAGAATCAAAGTTAGAGACTCTTGGAGGTAGAGCTCTAAATGCGGTACAGGAGACTCCAGTTTACATGGTAACGCAACCATCTGCTACGAACCAGCAATTGACACCGACGGGGATGAAGGCCAAAACTAGCACCGGAAGTACTTTAGCGTCAAAAGCTGTAGAAAGACCCAAGATTGTGGAGAAAAAAATGGCTTCGATCCGACCGGAGTTAGAAGGAAAGAGAGAACGGGCAACACCATTTGCCCAAGGTAAGCCCTCACAGGAGATACGCAAGGGAAACTCGTCTGAGGTGCCAAAAAATGCGAATACGTTAAATGAACCAGAAGACGGAGAAGGATGGACAGAGGTCCGGAAAAAAACACGTCGTCCGCAATCCTTGTGCTGTCTAGCGGGACCGAGCGTCACCACATTGCAAGCCGTCGAGCGCCGCAGATACTTCCACTTATGGAATATGCGGTCGGGATTGGAAGACGTTCAGGCATATCTCCAGCAAGTGTGTGCTCCAGAAACCGGAACCTAGATGAACTGACGCCGAGGGGCGACTATAAGTCGTATAAAATAGGCGTCCCGGCTGATTTGTATGATAAATGTTTTTCTGTCAACATGTGGCCTGAGAATGCTAGGGTGAAGTCATGGATATCCTTTCGAGGAATTTGGCCGAGAAAAGACTCACGGAAGTAGCACTGGTAGGCACAAAGGTGGGGATTTGGTGACAATCTGCTACCAAAATACCAGGGGATTGCGCACTAAACTGAACAGCTTTTATACTAGCGTGTTAGCCGCCAATGTGGACTTGATTGCGGTAACAGAAACAGGCATTAATGATACTGTCCACGATGGAGAGCTTGTTCCTGATGGATACACATTGTTGCGAGGTGACAGGATGGATGGGCGCAAACACGGAGGAGTTTTGCTGGTCGCAAAACCTACACTGCAGCTGAAAGCGATTCCGTTCCAAGATGGTATAAACATCGACGCCGCTCCTTTTGAAATGGTTTCTGCGACTGTGCATCAGCATAATAAGTCCTTATTAACGTGCATTGTAGTTTATATACCGCCAAATTCAAAACATAATGAATATGTACAAATGTTGAATATAATTGAGAATATATGTTTTAAATATGATAATGTATAAGTTTTAGGCGATTTTAATTTGTACTCTGCAACTATAGATACTATAAGTTATTTTGAATATTTTATGACCTTCTGCGAGTTCCGTCAAAGAAACTTCGTCGAGAACTGTAATGGTAGAACACTGGACTTAGTTCTATCAATGCTGGGTGAGAGCGACGTCAATCTAGAGTTGGAGAGCGACTCCCTTGTCCCAAAGGTAGACCCACAGCATCCGTCCTTGGCCGTCAGTGTCTGGAGCAATGTAGTGCTAAACTCTACTGTTGACGGATCTGGGAAGCAGGTGTCACCACCGGATCTAGGTAATTCTGAGCACAGGCCGCGGTGGAACTTTCGCAAGGCCGACTTTCCTCTCCTATATAGCTCTCTGATGACCGCAGACTGGGCACCTCTATATGCTTCAAAGGATGTAGAGGGGGCGGTGCAGTGCTTGTATACAACCATGATAAATTTATTAGATAATTGCACTCCAAGAAAAAAGCGTAGAACCGGGTACTCTACCAGATACTGTTATCCGGAATGGTACACGGCGGACTTAATACGCGACAATAAACTTAAAGCTAGTCTTCACAAAAAGTATAAAGCTAGTAAGTCTCAGTGTGATTATGAAACGTTCTAGTAGAGCCCTCGTCAAGAGCAAAATTGTTATGAGGCATGACCAGTTCCTAGCAAGAGTTCAAGCTCAACTTACAAAGGATCCGAAATCGTTCTGGAGCTACGTCAAAAACAAACGTTCTAAACGTAGTAGTCCAACCCGTGTCACCAAGAATGGCGTTGCTATAGCCGACGAGGTATGTGCACAAGAGTTCGCGAGATATTTCGAGTCTGTCTACGCTGAGGTGCCACCGCGGTTGGACGCGGAGGCGGCTTTGAAAGGGAGTGGGAGCGCCCGGGTGCACGTCGCACAGCTCACACTCAGAGATGTGCGCGCTGCCCTGACTCAGCTAAAGCCAAAGCACTCCTTTGGCCCTGATGGCATACCACCTTATTTAGTTAGGGACTGTAGGAGGGTGCTGGACAGACCGTTGCTCTACCTCTTCAACCTGTGTCTGGAAAGCTCTGAATATCCCGATGTCTGGAAGATTACGAGAGTTATTCCAGTGCCAAAAGGTGAAACAGGGTCGGATGTCAGTGGCTACAGACCAGTAGCGGTTCTGTCCACGTTTGCAAAGGTCTTTGAGTCGGTGTTACAACGTAGTATATACCTCCAGATGAGGGAGCAGGTTTCGGACGCACAGCACGGGTTCCGACCAGGCCGTAACACCGCCTCTAACCTTCTGTGTTTTGTGTCTTACGTAACGCCTCCACTTGATGCGCGGGGGCAAGTAGATGTCGCTTACTTCGACTTTAGAAAGGCCTTTGATACAGTGGACAACGACATCCTTCTGGAGAAGTTAAGTGGGGTCGGCTTTACTCCCCAACTTATGCGGCTTTTTGTGAGCTATCTTAAGCACAGAAGACAGTATGTGGAATATGCGGGTTCTACATCAGAGCCGTATTTCACATTTTCTTGCGTTAGTCAGGGCAGTAACTTGGGGCCTTTAGAATTTATTATTATGATTAATGACCTTCCGAAGGTCATTAAGGACGCTGTCTGTCTCTTGTTTGCGGATGACCTCAAGTTATACCTGGAAGTAAGGGACATCTCGGATTGCGAAAAGCTGCAGAGGGATATAGATCGTGTGGTTGAGTGGAGCAAACACAACAAACTGTTCTTCAATGTTGGGAAGTGCGCGTTGATGTCTTACACCCGCGTACGCGAGCTTTTCCACCATAAGTACTCCGTAGATGGGGCAGAAATGACGCGGGGAAGAGAGGTCAAAGATCTTGGAGTGCGTATGGCTACTGATTTATCGTTTTGTAATCACATTGTAGATGTCACTAAGCAAGCATTTAAAAAGCTCGGATTTGTAATGAGACAATCAAGGGAGTTTAGGAGCATTGAAACTATAAGTGCCCTATACAATACTTTGGTTAGAAGCAAACTAGAAAGTAGTGCGATTATCTGGCACCCACATGAAGCGAAATATAGTGTCATGGTGGAGAAAGTGCAAAACCGATTTGTTAGGTACTTATATCTGAAGCTGTACGGAGTCTATCCTTTCTTCCCGCTTATGTATCCAACCCTGTTCGTGTTGGGCATGGTTAGTTACAATAAGCTGGGGGTGAGGAGGGGCCTCGCACTTTCTTCTTATGTATTTAAGGTTTTCCGAGGAATGCTCGAAAACCCTCTGGTGTTGGCGAGGTTGGGACTGTATGTGCCGAACAAGTACCTCCGAGCAAGGAACCATAAGTTGTTCTACATCCCGCTGGCGAGGACGGGGATGCTGCGGGAAGCACCTGTGATGAGGGCTCTCGCTCTCTTTAATGATATAACAGAGAGAACCGAGGTGGACCTGTTCCAATGTTCTTTGACGGGATTCGCAAGGGTCGCCACTTATTGTCTGTGTTATAGATAAGATTTATTTATAGCTTTTTTGTCCTTATATTAACTGTCTGTTTGTGTCGATTTGGTTTTTACTGTGATGTCACAAGCATGTATGTTTATAAATAAATAAATAAATAAATAAATAAATAAAAAAGATAAGAACTTGTAGGTAATTGATCTGAGTCTGTGTCTGGGCTTGGAGCGACCCTAAATTCCTTTTTTCTTCACCATAGGGTTCCTGGATTGCCTCTTAGGATTTTCGCGGGCTAATCCTCTCCTCATTCCTTTCGAGTAGCGAGTTTTGAAATTCCCACACACACAGTCATTAACCATACAAGCACATTCAAATCAAACTCAACCATTTTCGAGTGGTGTCGATAATGGACGTGGTACAACACTAGGATTTTAGACTAGGCTAGACAGGAGTTTAGTTGCGGCTAAACCTAGGTTGGCAGGGCATAGGGAGACTGTTTGATCGATGAGGTTCCGCGGATGGAAATAACAAATTCAGAACAAAGTTAAACCGGTGTCAACACAGATAACCTATCCTGTTGATATTTTGACATTTGAATGTTGTCGGGGACGCGCGAAGAGATCAAATTACAGTCTAAAGTTCATTGTTTAGGACCGGGTAGTTTGTTTTGCTTTGCTTTGGGTCAGTATGGATTCAAGTTGCATCTTTAAATTAAATGTAAATTTTGCTGGAGGTCTAATGTGTAGGCTGAGTCAAATATATATGATTGGGCTCGGTCGAGGACGTGCTGAGGTCAGTGGAATTCATAGTTCGGTATTAATCGAACTATGCACTTCGCTATGGTGAGGGTTAGATCTTCTAAAGCGCTAATGACAACGTTTCGATAACATCCAGCTCAAATTGCGCAGAGTTGAAGGTTTCAAAACGTTACGGACCTTTTGAGGTAACCGCTAGTTCAATGGGTTTGAACCCATTTCGGAAAATCAAATCGCAATTGTGTAAACCGGTCTATTCGGATCGTTATTGCCGTGAGCTAATTATATAATTGGAACCACCACAAGCCGCTACTAGCGAGCACATGAAATATCATTGAGTACTCACGTCGTAAAACTACGACGGATATCTATACGATATCCCAAACAAATATTATAAATTGTGGTCGACCACTAAAATAAGTTCCAAGCGCCCATATATACAAAAAAATAAATGGTACCATCACACAAAATACAACAACGATCGATCTGGCGCAATACACCGCTAACTGATGCGAAATACCGGCTTGCGGGCATATATGCTTTCTCTGTCTAAATTGAAACTGTAACTTCCTGAATCAATCGTCCGTTCGACTATCGTACGCCTAACGAACTTCTCAACGAACGAGAAATTCAGACTTATCATTCTTAACTTACAATTTCACAGCTGAATCGGGACATCTCTTTTTGGGGTAGATAGAATAGACGATCATAGCTCCTGATAGCAATGGCTCGACCTTAGCCTTTAATGCCGTTACACTACATAATGGAGGGTTAATACTCGAGAGTGGGTATATGAAACGAGCCGAAGGCGAGTTTCATAATAATATCACTCGAGAGTTTTAATGCCTAATTATGTACAGTTACATATACTAGTTTATCTACACACATATCATAAGCTCTCTTTGATGTGTTCAGGAACCGCATATTTGACCAGCATTGTGGCTCTGCAGTTGTTTAGCTTGTTCTGTAGTACCAACTTCACGTAGGCGGGCGTTGGCGTTCGAAATTTGCATGTCAGTACCAACTTCACAGACAAACTAGTAGCGGCACGCAAGCGGGCGTCGGCGTTCGAAATTTGAATGTCATAATATTAATATTGGTAATTTTTCAGATAAGAAATGAGTTTTTACCAAGTAGTTTAACATTATGCTGATCGTAACGTGCGGTTTTTGTGCGCAGTAAAGAGGGTTTATGATACTTGTGTAGATAAACTTCTATTAAACTATTGTTTTTTATAATTTTATGGATATGAGCCTATTTTCTGCAGTGGGATGACAAGGACTGATGATGATGATGATGGTTTATATTTAATCGCACATCATATATTTATGATGTGCGATTAAATCAATTAAATTAATTAAATTAAATTAATTAAAATTAAATGTGCAAATCAGTATTCTGATTTGCACAGCAAAAAAGGATCAGCCACACTTTTTACGTTTTAAATATTTAATGTGTACTCAAGTTTATGTTTTATCTATTTGTTGTTGTTCTTACAAGTCGTGAACCTTAATCGAAAAATAAAGGGGGCATCGCTTCGCTCACCCCTTTTACCCTTCACCTAAGCTACCGCAGCAAATATAAGGGATATTTGCTGTGCAAATCAGTATTTTTGATGTGCAGTATAATATTTCCCTAATTTTATTAATAAAAGTTAATATTCTTGTTGTGTCCCGCCTACCATATGTTGCTAACTGAGTTTACCTACTTCGGAGAGCCGACGAGATTCATATTTTGTGCCTAATAATAATGTAATTTTATGATTTATGAGGGTCCACTCATGATTGAAATCACTAGTGGTGGAGTATTAATCAACTTAGGTCTAATTCTAACACTCTCTAACACGTAGGTGTATGATAGGATCTTCGGAGTCGGTAAACATAACATAAACGTAATCATTTACATACAAACACATACATTGCTTCTAGCCCCATACTAGGATACCGTGTCGTGGGAACTAGAACCAGCGACGTCGCATCCATATGAACCTCCAAGACCTAGGCTTTTTATATTTTTTTCTGTATCCCCAGCCGGGGTTGGAAACAGGGATCTCTCGCATGGCAGGCAGAACTACAACCGCAGCTCCACAGAGGTCGTAAAGACACAGTTTATTAAATTTTAACTACGTGTTTATTGGTAATAGTATGGCTTATATGCTTATGAAACTAGGTAAATGCTACATCTCCTATCGAAAAATAAAAAAAATGGCCAAGTGTGCAAGACAAGTGTCACGAAGGGTTCCGTGCCACCGTATAATGGTAGGGATGGTGTGGAGTGAATAGTATGGATTTTACATAGCAAAATGTTGTTTGGTGCGCCTACTTTCACACTCCATGTAGGCATTCATAAGTTTGTATGTGGTATTGAAAGGCTTGTTGTATGGGAGCCCCCTTAAATATTTATTTTATTTTGTTTTTTAGTATTTGTTGTTACAGCGGCAACAGAAATACATCATCTGTGAAAATTTCCACTGTCTAACTATCACGGTTCATGAGATACATCCTGGTGACAGACGGAAAAACAGACAGACAGACAGACAGTCAGGACAGCGGAGTCTTAGTAATAGGGTCCCGTTTTTACCCTTTGGGTACCGAACCCCAAAAATACAGTTTTTTTTGTTACATTATTTACATTTTTAAAAGAATATGTTTTACTTACTGCTATACACGTTTTTAAATTGGTATAGGCATACATTGTATAATATAGGTATGTATGTTATTATTGATTACATTGATTATAGATTTGGTCAACATCACTGTTGTTAGTTGAGTTACATTTTTATGCACTATTTCATGTTTACCATTCCGTATAAACTCTACATTTGGTTGAACATCTCTTAATACTAAGTAAGGCCCTTTATTAATATAATGAAGTTTTTGACCGGTTACACTTTTAATAAAAATTAAATCAATAGTATGGCATAGGTTATAGGGTATCATTTTGATTGTAATTGTGTTAACGAACTAACTTACTATTTAATAAATTCCTTCTATCTTCTTTTTGGGATAAATGCAAACGGTATTTAAGTTCTTTTGGGTAACTATCGTGGTTATAAGGGATAAACAGATCGTTTACTAGGTAACTGACATACATATCTTACCGAATACCCATTCATATGGCATATATCCTATTGACGAATGGACTCAGGTGTTATATGAGAAACACCAGTAGGGTAACCAGCTGCTCCACCATGTAGTGTGGTTGTTAGTCTGCATCCGAAGAAAATTATCCAAATTTTCATGCGAGTTTTGCAATGCTCCTAAGCTTTGGTGATGATACGCTCTTGAATTTAGTTTATTAATGTTTGAAAGAGTTTACCTATTCGACTATTGGATACATGAACTCAGCTCCACAATCCGTAGCAATTTAGGAAACTAATCCGTGCCTTAGAATGAAATTTGTTTCAAATGATCTCGCTATCACAGTGGAACTTTTCGTAATCAAAGGGTAAGAATGTAACTTTAACCATTGTCATCTCCATCTAGCGCACCTACAATGTCAAAACTCTTTTAAAAGCTCTTTATGCCATTGAAGTAACCTCTATGAGTTAATTTATGTAGTGATTCGTATGTTTTTGTTTTTGACACTTTTCGCATCTATCAATTAAAAAAATCAGCCCAGTAGTCTGGTTTAATAGCAACCCAACATTTAGCTTATATATTCGATAAATGTGTTGACGATGGGGCTTTCCCAGACCTCATGAAACACAGTAAACTGATACCTCTGTTCAAGTCGGGAGATAAGGGCGATCCTTCAAATTTCAGACCAATATCTGTTCTTCCAACACTAAGTAAAATATTTCAAAAGATTATCAATCAAATTCTCTCACACCTCAACCATACAAAACAACTCCACGCCAAACAATATGGTTTCACTAGGGGTAAATCGATTACGGATGCAGGTATTACCCTTATATCTCATAATTTCATAATTTCTTTATTGCACACAAATCATACAAAAAACAAGTAACATAAAAAAAAGTGTACAAAGGCGAGCTTATCTCTAATTAGAGATCTCTTCCAGCAAACCAGGCAAACAAGGGAAAAGTGGATGGTTGAGCAGGGGTCGACCTATGTGTACAATATATAAAATAATAAATAAAATAAATTAAATAATAACTATAATCATATACTAAATACTTATTATATACTACAAATACTATTTTATACACTATACTAATACATACTTACATGCATACTACCTATAACTCTAAAGGGAGAGGTAATGTTTCTTCACACGACTTTTAAAGATATTCAGATTAGGACTGTCCCTGATGGTGCAGGGGAGTGCATTCCACAACCGAATGGCCCGGGCTCTAAGCCCGTTCTCATAGTAAGCGGTGTTGTGGAGTTGTGAGCATGGAAACTGCGTGAGTTCTCCGAGGTCTGCTGGAAGAAAAAAATTGAAAACTGTCTCGTAAGAAAGTTGGGTAGCGTGGATTACGTAAAATGTTGTAGAGGAAATTGAGGATGTGTGAATCCCGACGAAGACGAATCGGCAGCCACTTCAACTCCCTGCGATGTTGTGACACATGGTCGTATTTGCGCAGCCCGAAGATAAACCGAATCCAGAGATTTTGAAGTCGTTCGAGTTTGTTCAGTAGTTCTTCGTTAGCACTGACCCAGCAGACATCAGCGTAATCGATGAGGGGTAGAATGAGAGATTCAGCAAGAGTGATTTTGGTATGTCGAGGCAAAAAGTACTGATGTCTCCTGAGAGAGTGAAAGGTAGAAAATACTCGGCGACTTACCTCATTGACATGCGATGACCAGGACAACTGGTTGTCGAAGATTAGACCCAGGTTTTTAACTTTATCGCTATATACGATTGTGGTACCATTAAAAGTGACAGATGGAATGGGATGTTGCTGCAACAAGTTAAGAGAATGTCTAGTACCTATTATCATGGCCTGGGACTTGCTCGGGTTAACCAGGAGTCCGAAGGATGAAGCCCAACTTCTTATTCCCTCAAGATCAGCGTTGAGTGCCTCCACAGCAGAGTGTGCATCGTTGAGAGAGAAGTGGCGATAAATCTGGAGATCATCAGCGTAAAGATGATATGAGGAGGACAGGACGTCCGAGATGGTGTTGATAAAGATCGAGAATAGAAGAGGAGAAAGAATACCACCTTGAGGGACGCCTGTAGAGAGGTCACACCATTCAGTGGATATCTCTTTCGACCTGATACGCTGTTGCCGATCCCTCAAATAAGAGTCGAACCAGCTAGCAGAGAAGGAGGAGACGTTCAGAGATCTGAGAAGCTCAACGAGAATGTCAAAATCTACGCAGTTGAAGGCACTACTGAAGTCAAGTAAAGCAAGCACGGAAAGCTGTTTGCGGTCCATGGCTACCTGGATATCATCTGTGACTTTCATGAGAGCCGTGACGGTGCTATGACCCGGTCTGAATCCTGACTGGTACATGTTCAGCAGATTGTTTGAGAGAAGGTAAGAAGAGAGCTGGGTATGGACAATGGATTCAAGGACTTTGGAGAAGATGGGTAGAATTGAAATAGGTCGATACTCTTTAAAAGAGGTGGGACTGGAAGTTTTAGGGAGCGGGATGACTAATGCTTTTTTCCACATGGTGGGGAAGATGCCATTCGATAGGGAAAAATTTATAACATGTGTAATAGCTGGCAGTAGTTCATCCAGGATTGTTAAAAGCATTTTAAGGCAGATTTTATCATCACCTACGGCTTTCGAGCTCACTGCTAGTACCGCCTTTTTGACCGCATAGATTCCAATATTGCTCAATTTGAATGGTGTGGTGTCGGGTAAGGACTTAGAGCGCAGGCTCTGAAGAGTGGCTTGTTTGACAATGGGATCCATCGCAACAGGTGGGGCAGAAAGGAACTGGTTGAGACCGTTGAGATCTACATTACCAGCATGAAAGTCCTGAGTCTTACCTATGCCAAGTGTTTTTAGAAACTTCCACACCTGAGCTGGTGTACAACTTTCAATACTCTCGTGGATGTGCCGACGCTTAGCATCACGACAGAGACGGTTGCAGCGGTTGCGAAGACATTTGTAAGAAAGAAAATTGTCATCTGTCGGATTCTTACGGTATTTACACTTGGCTCTGTTCCTCTTGGCCATTAGACGCTTAATAGTATCTGTTAGCCAAGGGGCGGGTAGGTGTTTCACGCTCACTTTTTTTATAGGTGCATGCTTGTCGTAGAGACCTAGGACTATGATTTTGAACTTGTTGATTTTCTCGTCCATGATCTCGCTGGATATTACAGGGGACCAGTCGATCGACAAGGCATCCGACCTAAGAGACTCTAGGTTAATATCCCTAAAGTTACAAATATTAAGAAATTTTGCCCTGCTCTTGAGAGGCCTGATCTTATACGAAAGATAGATAAGGTCGTGAAACGAGAAAGGAGAGTTGAGTTGACCATGTACAGCGACCTTATCCAAGTTAGAGACGATCATAATATCGAGGAGAGAGGGAGAGCAGTGAGGTTGGAAATGCGTGGCATCAAGAGGCAGAATATGCAGATTGAAAGAGTTGACTATGAACTTGAGTTTGGTAGAACGGGAGTCGTTTTTGAGGAGACAGGTGTTGAAAACACCTAGAATGAGGGTATCGTTATACAGAGGTGAGAGTTCATTAAGGAGGGATTCTAATGTGTCGAAGTAGTCGATGCGAAGAGAGGGGCTATAAAGAACACCGAGGAGGACCTTACTAAGGTGAAGAGTTATTTCGAGAAAGAGATGTTCAGCAGACTCGGAGTACTGGCTAGGGGACGCGCTGATCACCTTGCACGGGATTTCCACTCGCAGATAGATAGCGATGCCCCCATCGGCTTTCCCGACTCTGTCGTTCCTGTAAAGCCTGTATCCTGGAATGGAGTATGAAGAAGATGACAGCGATGGCTTTAGGAACGACTCAGAGACAAGAATGCCGTCCACGCATTGGTCACTAAAAGCCTCGAGCAGGTCCGGATAGCTGGAGTGAATACTTTGAGCGTTGATATGCATGATGTTTAGGTTATCCTCCACACCACCGAAGACAGTCCTAATGTTAGCAGAAAGGGGTTCCTCCGAAGCGGAGATGTTGCTTTCTGCACTCACAAAATCGTCAACATCGTCGTTTGAAAAGCAGGAAAAGAAACTTTGATTGATAATATCAGGTAAATAATTCATATATATATATATATAACTAATTATAATACACTCCAAATATATATTTATATATAAACATTTATTCAATTCTCATATTTATTCTGCACGGGAGGCCGCACAGGATGCTATCGGAGTTTTTTGCGACCTGTCGAAGGCGTTTGATTGTGTTGATCATAATACACTATTAATTAAATTAAATCATTTCGGAGTTAGAAATAAAGCGTTGGATCTACTAAGATCATACCTAAGCAATAGAATTCAAAAGGCAGAAGTTAACGGCGTAAAATCTGATGGACCGGGTGTTAAAATTGGCGTTCCACAAGGTTCCATATTAGGCCCTTTCTTATTCCTGGTATATATTAATGATCTGCCTTTCATGGTGGAGAAATTAACTGACATAGTGTTGTTTGCTGATGATACTTCAATGGTCTTCAAAATTGAAAGATAAAAAGGAGATTTTGATGATGCTAATGGTGTATTGTCTTTAACCTTGAATTGGTTCACAGTTAATAATTTATTGTTAAACGCTGGTAAAACCAAGTGTATCAAATTCTCACTTCCAAATGTCAGGGAAGTTGAGACCAGTTTAGTGTTAGACAACAGCACGTTAGAATTAGTAAATGATACGAAGTTTCTTGGAATAACCATTGATAGCAAATTGCAGTGGGGACCCCACATAGATAAATTGGCTGGTAAATTAAGTTCTGCGGCTTACGCTATTAGGAACGTCAGACAAAGCACGGATGTGGCTACATCTAGGCTAGTAGATTTTAGTTACTTTCATAGTGTGATGTCCTATGGTATCTTGTTATGGGGGAAAGCAGCGGATATTCAAACTATTTTAATTTTACAGAAAAGAGCTCTTCGAGCAATTTATAATTTAAAACAAACAGACTCCTAAGGGAAGTTTTTAAAGAAATTGACATACTAAAAGTAGCTAGTCAATTTATTTTCGAAAATATAATGTATGTACGCAAGAACCTTACAACATTTTCCAAACTTAGCGATAGCTGTAATGTTAACCCAAGAAATAATCACAGACTATTTGCGCCCCTATTTAGACTCACGAAAGTTAGAAAATCTTTCAAGGGTCAGTGCATTCTCTACTACAATAAGATACCTCTGGAGATTTTGAAATTGCCATTTGAGCAATTTAAAAAGCATGTTAAAGCGACTATGTCGAAAAAGTGATATTACAATGTTCAAGATTACTTAAATGACAGGACTGTATGGGGTTAATCTGGCTCAACACAGACCTTGCTATTATAATTTTGTAATTATTTATTCCTGCTTATTAATCATAACAATTACATTTTTCATATTTGTATTAGTTAAGCACAACCTATTTTTAACAGAGGTCTAAAAATCAATCTGTGGGAGTTTCTACGCCCTTCTTCTTCCACAGTGGTCTAATATTGAGAAGAGGCAAAAAATGACGTTTGCTAAGTATATGCAAATATATACAGTAATAAAGTACTTTGACTTTGACTTTGATTCCAACAAAATTCGTATTATTGACTAATTTTCACGTGATGCTGTATAATACTAAACTGGTCCCAATATGCCTTACATTTGGAAGTGATAATTCGATAAACTTGGTTTTCCCAGCGTTTAACAATCAATTATTAAGTGTGAACCAATAAAATACACCATTCGCAGCATCAAAATGACTTTTTGTCTTTAAATATTGAAGAACAGTGAATTAACTAAGCAAACACCATTGTGTCAGTCAATTTCTCCACCATGAAAGGCAGATCGTTTTATATTCATGCCTATCACTAGACGTAATACTGCAATGAGATGTACATGAGTTTAACTACATAGGTTTTAAGTTGGAGAATAAACAATTTCATTTCATTTTCATTTCATTTCATTTCATTTCATTTCATTTCATATACCAGGAATAAGAAAGAGCCTAATATGGAACCTTGTGGAACGCCAATTTTTACACACAATCCATGAGATTAATTGCCTTTGATTTCTAACTTATTAATTATATTGCTTAAGTATGATCTTAGTAGATCCAACGCTTTTTTTCTTACTCCGTAATGATTAAATTTCATTATTGGCATATATATCATGATCAACAAAATCTATATGAACAGTTTCTTGATATCATATTATTTACAAAACTATCCAAGTTCTCCCACAAGTACGGCTCGCGTCAATGTAATATTATTATTAATGTAATCGAGTACGAGGGTGAATATGAATTTTAGTTTGGAACCTAAAAAACTATTCTCTTTCTCTCTCTATTTCTTTCAAAATAATATTAAGTAACTTTTTTTCTTTAATCATACACAATTAATCTGGCTTATACCAGGTCCGGATTCAGGCTAGGGGCCCATAGGTAGTAGAAACACAGTCCGACCGTAATGGAAGTGTGATCGACGGCTATTCGCCACGCTATTTTCTTACACACAATACCTTACTGGCGACCTTGCTCCTGAAGCTTCACCCGTTACAAAGCAGTATACAGCGGTACCAGGGTGTGCACACCAGGATGTTGATCCGTTTCAAACAGCACTCATGCGCCAAGCAATCTCCGTCTCTAATTCTAATAATGTGTGTGCATTCAACAGCAGAATACACGCCACCATCAGCATATAGAGCGACCCGAACGACGCAAATTCACGACACGGGCGTGAAAAAATTTAAGTTCCCGATTCCCGAAATGTTGTTAAAAACACTAGGCCTTTTCACGCTGCTGACCTTTAGCAAACAAAACTCGCGATTGGATGGCAGATTGCCGTTCCGAATCTCGGCACAATTCTAAGGCAAAAAAATACATGAAACATACACGCGTGTCGTCTGTCAAGCAGAGCACCGGAAGCAACAATAGTTTTTCTATCTGTCAGAATAATGCTTTTAAAGGTTCGTTCAAAAACTGCTCTTATTGTTATGTTTGGTTTCGAACAGTCACCTGCTCGGACGCGTCTTCTGATAAGCCCGTGGGGTACAACGCTGATCCGCGTTGTGCCCGACCGGCTTTTCAGTATTACGAACCGCTCGAGAAGCCAGAGCGATGCATGCAGCCTAATCTACGTGCAGGCGAGACAAAATTGTTACCCCTCGTTTGAGAACTGAGTCCCCGACTAGAATCTCTGCAGACCAGGTGGTCATATCCAGTCTGTAGAGGTCCAGTATTTTGTGTATTTCTAAATAAAATTATTTATATAAAGTTCACATTTTAGTTTTTCCCGTTATCATCTCACGAACACATATTATTTTCTCACCGGCAATGTTCCTATTATGATTTGATGACTTTTTACACATTTTCACACGCATTTTTCGTTTTCACTATCACTTCCGCATCACACTGTCTCACCCGGCAGCATTTTCCTGAGCTGGAGCTGATTGCTGGTTGCGATTATTTGCACCCTCTTATTGAAGCCTATGTATAGGTAATATATCCCGCTACGACGAACAGTCCGAAAAGTATAATATAATACTATCGCCGACATCAACCAGAATAAGTAGTCATTGGTGAATTTTCATTTTGTTGGAGCACTTTGTGGTTATACCCAAATTCCGCGATAATGTACTGCTGTGGTGGTCTCACTGTGGTAGTTGTTGAAGTGTTCTCCATTTTTATTTGCACTATTTCATAATAAAAGTTTTTAGTTTACGTTTAATGTCCACACGCGCGAATAAACTGATTCACCGCATCTCGCGAAAGCCCGAAATGGCAAGTTCGCCATTTATAGTAATAGCTGCGGAGACAAATGAAGACACATATTACTAAATATGAACTGTGTTTTATTGGTATGGTATGGCTTTTATGCCATTGAGCCTATGTACATGCTACGTAGGTATTTAATTTTATCCACATTAAAGTTACAGGGGGTCGAAACTCCTTGAATGACTCCTGAAGATCTTCTAAATACTAAGGTTGATAGAGGTTCCTCTGAGTGCAGTAAATTTTATTTAATCTTCTATTTTGCAGTTATCGTTATAAACAAATAATCGTTTATAATACGTAATTCTTCGTCCGTATTTTATAAAACTTTTTAACTATTAAAATACGGACGAAGAATTCCGTATTTTAATAGTTAAAAACTTTTACAGAGGAATCTCCAAAGAAGAAAATGTTCGCACGAGGTCCATTCGCGCTGGGCCTTTTCTTACCTATATACAACAGCATTAATTATAATAATTATCTTGTTCAGTCTAGCTTAGTCCCCATAATGATATTAACAAACCTTTGCCATAAAACAAAGAATAAATTCTAAGCATTCAAAACGTCTTTTATTCATCATTTTCTGTATAGTCAAAACCTCATTAATAAATGTAGCCTATTAATGACCCACAACGGCACAGGCGTTTGACAGGTTACGGGTAAGATTGACCCATACTACACTACGCTGGCTCTACGCGGGTTAATCGAGGGGGTTTGAGTAAACAAATTCACAGGATTATTCATTGTATTGATTACGATACTCTATGGAAAAATTAAACGATAAGATGAGCCCAATCTACATGCGTGCGTGAATACGCACCTATGAATAATTGAAGATAATAAATAAGCATATTTATCTTTCATATAAGTTCTACAGAGCAGTGAATCATTGATCTCGATTTGAGCCCCTTACGACCGGCCAAGCAAGTACCGCGCGATTCGGGTATGTCGCGCATTTTATCGGGTCTAAAACTAAAATCATAAAATTCACACCTCACTAACATTTATCTATTCTATATCATATAACGTGCGATAAAAAAACGCGGTAAAAAAGTAGCGCAGGATATGCTACAGGGGCAGGTTTCTAATTCCTCTAAGCATTGTGAAACCTTTTGTTTTTTTTCTATAATGCTCTACGTAGACTCATTTAAATTCATTGTATTCTTTAATACCTTTAAAGCATGCCATGAGAGCTGTCTGAAACTGCAAGGACATATAAGTATATATTGGAATACAAAGTATTAATCTATTAACTAAATATGACACATCTTTCGACAACATTGATTACTCATTATAAAAGTATATATTAGAGCAGCTTGTGCAAACACAGATGGAGACAGACATTTGCTACTGCGCAGAATAATCACGCATAATTAGGCCTATTGTTAAAACTTTTGTGGGACAACGGTGCTGTACGTTTCAGAAGAATTATTCACGGCTATGAGAGGTACGTTTTTGGAACCATTTTTTTACATAACAGCGATTAGGCAAGGTTTTGAATGATGCATGAAAACAATTGTGATTTAGACTGTATCTACTTGTAAAATCGTTTGTCTTCATTAACTGACCTATTAACGCACGGCCAAATCTACTGTGCACTTGCAAAGCATTTCCTTGGGAAAAAAGCGTTTTTTTTTTAAAGAATATCTTTTCCTACAGAATTTTGTTCAATATGTGGATAAAGCACACATCCGAGAATTCCTATATACATGCCACGAGTCACAGATGGTTTGAATGAAATTGGTGAAGTAGTTCATGTCCGTGAATTGTATCGTTCGTGGCCTAGAAAGAAAATATGGTAGTATAACAGACTAAACATAAAACGCTATGTTTAGTTCGTTTGAAGTGATTACTTTGTGATGTAAAGGTGGAAGGACTGGCTATGATCTTTAGTTTTTTTTTTCTGTTTTTAGGGTTTCGTAATTTAACCCTATACTCGGCAGAGTGCATTTTAATGCACACCCCACTATGGCAAAATCCAGAAAGGAAACAAAACAATTTTTCTTAGTTTTTATCATTGATATCTATAGTTGGTAGAATAAATCATTGGTAGAAAAATACTATTTCGTTACTGGCAACACCAAATCACGTGTAGACCACAAGATGGCGAGCCGGGCAGATGCGTCTGCGCGCAGAAAGGTAAATATTGCAATAATTATTTACTTTTTGGCTGAAAATGTGGCAGAAAGTGGCTAATACAATAATTGTGATAGTTTTACTATACAGATACGCATTTTTTCATAACAATTACCACTAATATACTCCGTTATAATACAATTCATTTCGATGTAACTAGAAATGACCACTGCCAGCTTCGCGACGTTTTATGTTCATTTTATAGTGTAACTGGAAATGCACACTGCCAGTTGCGACGTTGTAGGTATATTTTATAGTGTAACTGGAAATGCACACTGCCAGCTTGGTAGCATTTATGCTTCAATCATATTTTTGCCTTGTTTACCAGATTTCAGAAACGGCAACAGCAAAATCGAGCTCGCAGGCTCGTTGCCCTTGTTCCAAAATCTGGTGCCAGATATGAAGACGATGAAAGTGATTCATCTGTGGATGAGTTACAATATGTTCCTCGAACACGTTCGGATAGCAGCTCAATTGCCCCGTCTTTGCCATCTTCTCTGGAAAATCTGAATATATCCGGTACCGATGATGAGTTCATCGAAGAGATACAAAGAACCACAATATTGCAACCCTTCATACAGTCACCGCAATCATATTATAATGCTGGATCACCGTCAATTCTCTCATCAAATCAACCCGTATGTCGACCGCAACTAGTTTCCAGTACATCATCACCATCTGCAATCTCATCAAGACCTGTACCATCTCCAATGGTCAGATTATCAACGAGCATTCCATCTCCTGTGATGTCTTCATTGTCACATAGTGTTCCATCGCCAGCAAGAGCTACTCGTTCCCAAAAGAAGAAGATTGTAGTAACAAAAAAAGGTCAAAAAGCCTGAAAGGCTACAAACAACATGGCGTTGTCAAAAGTTTACTGGAACTGTTGAGTTGAACAACGATTTTGAGTGCCCGATTGAAGAAGAGAAGAGTCATTTGGAATATTTCATGGATTTCTTTTCCTATGAAATAATATCCATGATAGTACAGGAAACTAACCTCTACAGCGTGCAGGTGAGGGGCACATCGATTAATATAACAGAAGACGATGTAAAAGATTTCCTTGCCATAAACATCCTGATGGGAATCGTGAACATGCCGGCATATACAGACTATTGGTCTACAAAGTTTCGTTATGAAAAGATTGCAAAAATCATGACTCTAAAAAGTTCCAACTAATGAGAAGATACCTGCACTTCAGCGATAATTTGCAAGATGATGGGGGCCGATACTACAAGGTAAGACCACTCCTTCAGAAAATATGTGAAAACTGTTTGAAAACCGAGGAAGAACCACGTTTCAGCGTTGACGAAATGATGGTGCCATATAAAGGCACTAGAGCGGGTTCCCGAAAACAATATATAAAAAATAAACCGAAAAAGTGGGGGTTCAAAATCTTTGTACGCGCAGGTGTCTCCGGTATTGTGTACGACTTTCTGGTGTATGGAGGAGAAGACACCTTCAGACATCATCGCTTTACAGACCAAGAACAAAATATGGGACTGGGTGCTTAAGTTGTCCTGGCATTGGCCCAATCAATTCGCCAGCCCGCTTGCAAGGTGTTGTGTTTTGACAACTTTTTCACCTCAGTTGAGCTTTTGCAATACCTGAGAAACCAATATGACATTTTCTCAGTGGGGACTATTAGGCAGAACAGACTGCGAGGAGCCCAGGATAAACTCCCAACAGATAAAAACCTGAAAAAGAAGAGCAGAGGATCACACGCTCAAGTCGTTAGCAGCAAAAATAAAGTTGTCGTTCTTAAATGGTACGATAATAAATGCGTTACGGCTGCAAGCACATATGTGGACTCAAACCCTATTGAAACTGTGCCAAGGTACAATAAAGAACAAAAGAGGAAAGTACCAGTGCCATGCCCACGTATGATCAAGGAGTACAATGCGCCAATAGGAGGCGTGGATCTTGCTGACATGCTGGTGGCTTTGTACCGAACAGAATTCAGAGGCCATCGCTGGTACCTGCCCCTTTTTTCTCAGATGATAGACATCTGCATAACCAACGCTTGGCTTGTATACCGGCGTACGTCTGGCACATCCAAAAAACAGAAAATGAAGTGTTTTCGATATGAAATCAGCCAAGGTCTTCTGAATTATGATAGATCTGTAACAATCAAAGAAATCAAACCTATGGCTACAAACAGAAAGTTAGAGAGGCCCCTAGATTCTATACGTTATGACCAAGTGGGGCATAGCACTCCGACGTTTACCTCTAAAGGTAGGTGTATGTACTGCTCAAACGGACGTACCAAGTTCTTTTGCAGCAAATGCAATGTAAGGCTGTGTTTAGTAGAAAACCGTAACTGCTACATGGCATTTCATAAGAAAGTACTGATAAACCGATCTCAATAAATTATTTTAAGTGATAGGCAGGTAATCATACAAGGATTTCGTTTAATAGGTATCCCAGACTGATCCTAGGTAAATTATTATCTATTAAATTCCCATCTTGTGTCTTTGTTGATCTGACTGATTATGTAGGGGTAGTAATGCTAAGTATATAAGTAGCTAAAAATTCAGCAGGGTTGTAATTTAAGAGACGATATGTGATAATGTCCTTTGTATCTTATTATTTATTGCCTGTTTATGTTTGAATGTAATTATATGTGCCAAATATGACGTACTATGTCATGAACCTAATAAAAAACATATAAGTAAAGTTAACGTTATGTTAATGTGACATCAGAGATGATTTTAAATATCGTGTTGCTTATTTTCTAATTTTATTGTTCACTAGTAGTTCACTATGCAGCAAAATAATACAGAAATAAGTAATGTACCCGATGATCTAAGTATGCCTAAACTATTACGAATATTGATGTGTTTTCTAAATTAAGATAAAGAAATAATTATAAATGTTAATTTTCTGCATAAATCCGTAAAAGCTACGTAATTTGTTATGTTTTTAGTTGATTTGTTTTACTACACAACCTGGCAGTGTACCTTAAAAGTTACAGATTAATTGAACTGTCGAATTGTGCTGACTTGGCAGTGTGCATTTAAGGGTACAGCCAATAAAAAATAACTACAATATATAGATTTTTTTTATTATTTTTGCCACCTGCTTTTATACCCTTAGATCCTAAATTCAAAAGAAAAATTAAGTTTTTGTTATTTTTTTTCCTCTGTTAAGTATAGGGTGAAAAAGGAAAAAACGGAACCTTTATAGGATCACTCGAGTGTAGTAGTAGATTATAAAATAAACAACAATACATTTCAAGCGATATTGAATCTTGAGTATGACGAAGGACTGCAGATTTAATTCCCGAACGCAGCGAGGATGTTACGAGTTAATTACCGAGCAAAGCGAGAGAATTGAGTCTGTATCCCGAATGATGTAAGGGATTTAATCGCGCCCAGCACAAAAAAAAAATATTCTCACCAATAAAAAAAGCAAAAATACTAAATACTAAGTCAGCATTGTATTAATGTGAAAGAAACGGTCAAGTGCGAGTAGTTGGACTCCCAGACGAGTGCTAGGACCACCAAGTTACTCCGTGAGCTTACTCTGGAGCACGCTACGTATAACTGACCGTGTAAAAAGCAGCTCTGCGTCAAAATAGTTACCTCGATGACATTGTGTTGCAATGTTTTGACTCGCAACCTAGTGCCATTGCATCGTTATGGCGGGTTTAAATTACGCAGCATCATAACTGGGGCGCCAACTCTCAATTTTAAAATATGTGTTGGGAGGCCTGGTTTTTCAATGTGTTTAGAAATCCAACGGGGTAATATATGGCATCATCGTTGTATATCACTGTGTCTATTGATTTATGATGATTTTCAACTCCTTCGAACGACTTCAAAATAATTTCATTGATGCAATAATCAATGAAATTGGCTTGGTCGTTTTTGAATTAAGGATGGCACCCTTGCACAACCATTCTGCAGGTTTACCGTGGGTACTTCAGCCACATTGTATTGTTTTTAATATTGCAGAGTGGAGTTTGTGTTTGTATTAATTTAAGAGGGAGTTTAAACGTAGAGTGTGCATCATCCAGACCTCACCTGCCCCTTTCGTAATACTGGAAAGATTTGTTTTATAGACACCAATTCATTTGTTTGTTATAGATTATTCACCGCTTGACACCACTTCCGCTAAAGAATCGATATTATTACTGATTTCCCTTAGGTACTCCCGGTTGTGCAAGCCTTTGTGCAGACCTTTGAGGCTTGGGCAACTCATATTTCTGTAGATTCTGTCCGCCTAATTTTAATACAGCTTCTTCTATTGATACCATACACTTATTATAGATTTCATCTGCTAGTTGATCTATATTTCCAGAAAGAATCTCCATTTGTCGTTTAGTCTTCAGATAGACCATTCTTGTATTTTTCCCAAAAACTTAGTAAGTTGTAAATTTGACAGAATGCCAACATTACAGTAAACAATTCGTGCTTCAACGGTTTGGGCTGTGAGTTGACTTTGTATTCACAGATTCATCCCCCTTTTCACCCCGTCGGGGTAGAATTGTTAAAATCGCTGACATACTTGTTCAATAATTTTTATTCGTCATCTTAAACACAAAATTTCTTCACTTCAGATCAAAACTGACGGACATTCATAAAAACTTTCACCCTTTCTTTTACCCCCTTAGGGATAGTATTTTCAAAAATCCTTCCTTAATGTATTCTAACACTATGCAAGCTATCTAGGACCAGCGGTTTAGGCTTTGCGTTGGTATATCAGTCAGTCAGTCAGAACTTTGAATTTTATATATACAGATATATATTTGAGATCTGAACAACAAACCCTTTCAACATATCGCAATACGGAAATATATATTTTTACATATCTGCTTTGCCCCTCAAGTAAAAAAAATATTTGTTTAAATCATTCGTTCGTATTTGGGTCACATACATACTTATGTGAGCTAAATTTCATCTAATTCGTTCCACAATTCGATCGTTTTATAATATTATTACATACCTAGGACAGACATACGAGTGTCTTCTTCTTCTGCTTCTCCTAAAGTGGTCCAATGTATCAACATTGGACCACTTTAGGAGACAAAAGAGGCAAAACATGATGTTTGCTAATTATATGTAAAGATCTACACTAATAAATACATTTGACTTGACTTGATCCTATATTGGTTCCGTTTTTCTGTTTTAAGTCTTATGGAACTCTAATGATGTGCATAGCTGATATTTTAAATGAAAGTAACAATTTTCACCAGCTACTACTGAAATAACTTCTAGTCATAACTTTTATTTTGAATAATATCACCAAACGAGATCGTAAACACAGACGGATTGCATCTAGTGCGTTCTTTAATTTTTACCCGATTGCACCAGAGGGAGGGTTATGTTTTGGAGTGTATTTATGTTTATATGTATGTATGTATGTATATTTCTTTGACACGCTCTGTAGCCTAAACGGCTTGATGATTTTATCTTGATAGTTGTCATTAGATTTGTCTTAACGGTGAGAATTAACTAGTTATATCTAAATATAAAAAATGACTGTTTTTTGCGACATTTATTTATTTATTTATTTATTTAATATACAATTACGATGTACAACATTACAGGTATACACCCAATGCACTGTACAAAGTCTAATAGTTATACAATGTCAGAATCAATTTAGGTAAGTCGATTTCACAGGTAGGGAACAAAGGGTACAAATTCGTAGAAAATACTACATATCAAATCACATTAAACATTAACATTAGGTCAAATTCAAATAGTATTAAACATTATAAGGTATGTCAAGGGTACTAAATTAAAATGTCAATGCAATTAATAATAATAATAATATTTCTAAGACAACACTTTCACTCCTTCATCTCGCAGAACCTACCACATTCTCGCACAATATGCCTCCACTCATCACCAAACAGATCAGTCAGTGGTGCAGCAGCCAGCAGAGCATTGAGACTATCCCGCGCCCTCCCCTCACCAGTGGAGACTGCTGGCGCGCCACCGTGCGGTACGTGCCGCCCGCTAACAGCTGGTGCCTACGCGCGCGGAGATAACTGTCGGGCACGTATAGCGCGCATACCGTACCGACAAGCGCGACACAGTCACTGTCGCCTCGCAACAATCGACACACAGTCAGAAGCTGCTCGGTGTTACGTCTGACCTCTAGTGAGTTGTATCCGATGTATATTATTATATCATTTCGAATTTGATCTGTTTACTAGTTGGAACTGACATTAGAACCCAAACTCAAACTCATTTTTTTTGTTTTAAGTAGGCAAAAATAGTGATTATTTACACTGTGTTGAAAACGCTGATTGAAATAAAAACTTTTGCACTGACTTATTTTTTAATTTAGTCCGCGTTTCAAGATCTCTTTGATCAATCATCAAAGAGATTGATCGTGAAACTTGAAACTTGATTGAGTTATCAAATCAAAAGTAGTGCAAGTGATTATTTCTTCAGTACTTCACCTCTCTGGGGAATAAACTGCTCTTTTGCTCCCTGTGTTTTTTTTATTGTATTGTATAAACACTACTATTTTGAAACAATATTTTTATTTAACAAGGTAAAGTGCTTGAATAATGTTGTGCAACGTTTAATAAAGTTGGAGCGACTACTTATCTCTATGGAAACGACTTAGATTTAACAGTAATTTACATAGCGTTTATGGGTTTTGTATTTCGTTGTATAAGTACTCGTTGAGCTAGACTACTGATCATAAAATGTTAGAAGTGGTTTGAAAGATAGCCTAAAACTTCAACAAATCAACTTTTTAAACACCAGGGATATTACCAAAACAATAGAAAAGAATGGAAATAAAAAAAATGCCAAAATGTTTGGAGAGTGTACCGATTTATTTGATCAATCGTTGTTTTTAAGCAATATCCCCTCACTAACAAGACAAGATTGATACCCGTCAAGCACCATGTTATCTTTTTCATAGTGTTGGTTGTTTTTAGGGTTCATAAAAACTTTATAGTTGGTACACACCGATTGTCATTTCTTTACGGCTTGACACTTCTCGGCTTTTATCGGCACACGACGAAAAAAAAAAATATAAAAAACTAACCCATTTCCAAATAACTTAGAACTACAAGCTGTAATTTGGGATCCAAGTGGCAAATTAAGCGTACAGTGAATTACTGTGATTTAAAATATCTTTTTTTTCTACCCCTACCCTAAAATGAAATAGCAGCAACCAGCATATCTGTTTAGCTGTGTTGATTTGTTTTTAGGGTTCCATACACGAAAGGGATTTTAAATCGAAGTACTACTGCAAATGTGATTGCACGCACGGGAATCCCGTGGCGGCTTTTTATCAGCTTTTTATTGGAAGCACTAGGTAGGAAATCCCGCATTAGTAATTCACCTTACAAGCCTGTGCAACACTGAGCTTTACAAAGGCCTATTCCCATCAAAGAAGGTTCACTCAAATATACTCCTGCTCCATTAAAAAGGTGATAAATCCGATATAGAAAACTATCGAGCTATCAGCCTAGTTTTCCATGTTTACAAAATTTTCATAAAGATCATTAAATCCCGCATTGCTGGTGAAATGCACTCCCACCAACCACCTAAATAAGCTGCTTCCGCTTCTCGCCCAGGATTTGAAACGACTGGTCATCTCTAATTTCTCAATAAAATCATCAAAAAATACAATGAGGCCCTATATCTCGCCTTTGTAGATTATTCCAAAACATTCGGCAGCATCACCCATGATTCCATATTCCATGCTCTCTTAGACCAAACTTATGTAAATTTAATCCAAACCATATATATAACAATAGTTCTGCTAACATAAAGTTGCAGTCTTCTCTACCAACTTTTATAGACAGGGGTGTAAACCACGGCAACCCACTCCCTCCAAAGTTATTTACAAGCACCCTTACGGAGTTATTTAAACAGTTAGCGGTCCCTTATCAGGACAAGGGCCTTTTATCTGTCTAACCTTGGCTTCGTCCGATGACATTGTCTTGTTCGCGTCGGCGGCAGCAGAACTACAATGCTACAATGCTAGGAAATTTCAACATGGCAAGCCTTAAGGTTGGACTGATGCCGAGTCGGAAAAAAATGTAGCTTACAACTAATTCACGAAACGTAAGGCATAGGTTGATAGGCAGGAAAAACATTATAACGACGTATTCATCTACTTGGGCCAGATAGTATCCTTTGAAAATAGGCGGGAACAGGAAATCGATAAACGCATTTCGAACACCTGGAAGAGCAACTGGTCCATGAAAGAGCTGATGAAGGGAAACCTTCCATAACCACTCGAACAGAAACTCGGCGACATGTCTATCCTGCCTATCGTATCTTATGGTGCTAAAACTTGGTCGCTGACAGAGAACCAAAGGTCCAGACTCGAGGTTTGCAAAAGAACCATCGCGCGAAGTATAACCGGTGTAAGACTGACGTAGACCGACCGTTTTTTGGCCAAGACTGACTGTTGCAGTGACACGAAATATGGCCGAGATTGGCCAAGACCGAGACCGAGACCAATATCACGGTCGGACCTGACTAGTAGTATTTTAACCTGTTGCACAATTTCGACTTTTTCGATTTTTTTCTTTTAATAGGAGGGCTCAGCCCCCCAATCCCCTGTCTTGACTTGCACTCCGATCATGTACCTAAGGATTTATTTTTGTTTACAGCACTAGTATTGCTATCTACTCATATTAAGAATAGATACTGTGTGCAAAAGGACCAAAGCTTCAAGTACTGTTTTATTACCGTTGCACAATATATTTCTCTTTCAACGGCGGGCCCCGCTTCTCCAATTCCCCGTCCTTTCTTGCATTACAATCATAAAATAATTAAGTTAGTTCACAGAAATAATTAACTGTAAAAGAGAAGGCCTATTTTACCGTCCTTTCAATTTCAAATACCTTAAAGTTTAAAATTCTAGGACATCTCCTTACCAGTTGTAGCAGCGACCTACCTGACTAGCTGTCGCTACTGTTATATTACTTGTTTATTTTTATGTATAGGTAAACCGAAGTTAGCTAAAAGTACTATAGGACGGCAGAAGCATCACTCAGGATATCGAAACTCTTTAACTTCTAGAGATCCAATGTAATGTCGAAATGTCATTTTCCCGTTTTAACTTTTAAATTGTATTACCATAAACCTAAACATAAACATTTATATATAAGCACACACATTGCTTCTGCCCCACACAAGGATTTTCTGTGTCGTTGGATCCAACATCCAACATCTTAAACATCCAAGACCTGGGGTTTTTGTTTTCTTTATCCCCAGCCGGGGCTCGAACCACGGACCCCTCGCATGGTAGGTGGAGCTACAACCGCAGCGCCACAGAAGCCATGACGCGAGGTCCAAAATCGCGATATCTCATGGAATCTTACGTACACATTGTGGATTCTTTACCTCTCGCCTCATATGTATTTTATCTTTGCCGATCGCTCCTGTCACATTGTAGACATGTGTGTCGTGGGTTGTGTGACGCATTAGAAAGGTATGGCAAACAAGCGAATTAAAGGTGCATGTGACAAAATTAGGCAATTTCATGACACTACAGAATGTTATGTTATTTTATAATTAAAGTGTTACGGTAAGGTGGTGACATCTACGCCATATTGTTTTATAATGATGTATCTTATCCTGTGATACTTAAGATTAAGGATTCTAACAATAACTAAGAAACTCATTCCTTTACACATAACCTTGAAAACATTACCTTCCTTTTTATGGGCAGTCATCTATGTTTAATCGTTCAAGTTTACGACTTTCGGTTTGGATGCAACTACCCAAATAAATAATTATTATTTTACCTCCCGCAAACATTTCAAGCTGGACAGATACGGACAGATGTGTGGTGTGAGCCTTCTGTGTGCCTGAATTAATCAGGAGAAATCCTAATGATGTGTAGCTCTATATATAATAAGTGATAAACTGTAAAAAATACCCTTGGACCGTCGACTTCGGACTCTTCAACATAAGGTAACCAATGGATAAATTCCCTTTTTCTTTGACTTCCCCCCTTGCTGATGATTTGCGGGTTAATTGCCTTACCTATTTGTTATTCCCCCCTTTTAGTTACTGTTAGTCAACTACTAAATATAGTATTAGTGGTGTGTGTGACCATCCGATCGGTGGGATTTGTAAATTTATATTCGGTACCCAATTACCTACCTACTACGTAAATACAGTTGCCCAAATCCCTATTAGATAATTCACGAACACTTTATAGCCTTAAACATTAAAATAATAGCGCATTTCCGTGCTTGGTGTGAGATTCATAACCTATACCTACCTAAGTATACCTACGTAAGGCGCATTCCATTGTCGGCCAGCGAGCGATCATTGACCTTGCTCCGTAATCTATTTTCTTGATTGTTACCTACCTTTTAGTAAACCGTGTTAATTCCTGTGGGAAGTTATTTGTTGGATTAACTAACACATACCTAAATACCTAAATTGTCATAATGTTGGATAGCGGTCATGATACTGTTAAACAACAGCTAGGTATTTGTTGAAACTTCTGACTATCGCAAGGCAAATGGTGTTTTTCGGTTCATGATTGAATGGATTCGAGACACCCATGGGATGATCGATAGGGCCCCTTTGTGTATATTTTTCCCCAGTGTCAACAAAATTCAATGATTTGGAGGATAATTTAAAAGATGCATGTAAGATACTCCTTGGTTATTTATACCAAACTGTTGATAAAACTGAACATAAAGACACTTCAACCGACATAAAATCCATGCAGATTATGGTAGATGACCTGCGCGTTAGTAACTCGAACTCCGTCCCCAACCCCAAAGTGATGAACCATAAGCCTTTAGTACCCCTTACTGATACCATAAAAAAGTTTTATTCAGTTGCCCTACTCTCAGCTGTAGATTGCCCAACCTGCCCATACACAAGTTTGACGGAGAACTTGATTCCTGGATAAGTTTAATTGACCGCAGTTTGATAGTGTTATTGATTCCCAATCCAAACCCATGCCTGCCGCCAAACGTCAGAATTTGATCAATGCCCTTTTGGATGAGCCTTCACGCTTGTTACAGCATTTAAAGATTGAAGCGGGTAGTTACGAAGTTGCTCGCGACCTGTTGAAACATACATTGGTAACATTATACCCGTATTTTAGCCGATACCTACATTAACCAAATATTGAACCTACCCGAGACAATCTTCAGACTGGCCGGTTGGCGCGCAAATTTACTCAACCCGTTGTTGAATGTGTCGCTTTTTAGACCGATTGGCTTTAACTGTCCAACATTGGTCATACATGTTAGTACATATTTGTATGTCGAAGTTGCCTACATAGCTGAATTCCCGATTTGAGCGACGCTATGGTGGAGATACTAACGACCTGCCTAAGTTCGATTAATTGAAAACATTCTTGGAGGACGAGTGTCGTCATCAGGTGTAGTGTTTTCCATACCTTATCTAAAAAAACTCACCTGTAGGATGTCGTCAAACACTGGAAATCCAAGTTTCACTATAGGTATTCGTACTCAAGTCTACGATGCCCGTGGGGACTCTCTCAGAGCCTGGATATTGTTAGGTCATGTGTAGTGTTACGTTGTGTATAGTCTTAGAAAAATAATGTCAAATAAAAGAACTCACTCTACTAATATATCACAGTGGTCCAATCTAGAGCAGTGGCAAAAAATGACGTTTGCTAAAGATACAGGGAATCCTAGTTTGGGGCTAGATCAATGTGTGTCAATAGTGTCCAAGGTATTATTATTATTATTATATGTAAATATCTACAGTAATAAACACATAAATTATATTATTTATGTCTTATTCTATCTTCCTTCCTAAATTTCTATCTTCCTCTAAATGTCTTTTAGGCTTCCGTTACAGAGGGTTATTCCGATGAACCCCTGTAACGTGAAACATGATAACCTAGGAAACGCTCAATAAGCCGACGCCCCTTACTTGGACGTGTATATGTGGCCGAAGTCAATCCTATGCCTAGTGAATGGCCCACTTGATCCCTGTGTAATAGTGGAAATCACTTTTCGAGATAATGTGTGGGTGGAATATAGACGGATGACCCAACGTGACCGTTCCAACTTTGTAAAAATGACAAGCCTTTGCTACTTGCTACTGCCAATAGTTTCAGGTAGGAGAGATTATAGATATGCTACTTGCCATCACATCAGCATCAAAATGTTGTGCTCCAATAACCCCTGCAACTCTGAGTATGAGGCCTATAAATAATGTGTTATTCCGCGAGCCGACACCGCCACCACCGCGTTCCCCTTCACCACGTAATAGTCCCCGTGACAGTCACTCGGGCGTGGGCCGCAGTGCTCATCATCATGTTCACTCCCCTGAGTATCGCGGCCGAAGGTCATCCCCCCAAAATGCCTCATCCCGGAGAAAGTGAGGGCTGGGACCAGCCCTAGCTTTCTCCGTGTGACCGCCGTCGTGTCTCCCGTACCGTAAACGCCATGGGCATCGTGTCTACGACGATGGCTGAGGGATCAGCCATCGTCGTAGACATGATGCCCATGGCAATGGCCTGAGATTCACTCCATTACAATGGTAATGGAGTGATTCACTCCATTACAATGGTAATGGAGTGAATCTCATGCATAGAGATATGTGCTGCCGATGTATCTTACAGTAAAGATGAGTCCCAATCACAATAACTAAAACGTGGGCCCATACCACCGTTGTCGTTCCTGTGAAAATCCATTCTCGTTATGTTGCAGTGGCACGCGCACTATGTGGTGCGCAGGAGTGCCTAATAACCTCCAATTGAGCAGAAGAACTTTTTTCCCAATGACTTCCACCTCACTTCCCGCCTTGCCCTGCGGACCACTTGTACTACCAGCGAGAACTACTGGCAGTACAAGTGGGACTAGTTTGTCCCAGTTGTACTACCAGTGGAACAATTGGGATATGGTGTCTGGGATTAGTGTCCCATTTATACTACCATTTACATATAACCAATAAATCTTACTTAATCTTTGTGTCACCGTAAGATTGTCACAACCGTTAGTTAATAATCTGAGGTTTTTTTTTTCTCGTTAGTTCACAAACTATCGATAAATTGTAAACTGTACCATACTGCATACGTTAAACTTGAATTGCAAACGAAATACCAGGGCAAACACTGGGGTAGCTTAGGTGATGACTAGAGGGGGCGAGCGCAGCTAAGCGCCCGAATAGTCTTCGTGTTAGGTTGACATATAAGAACAAAAGAAAAGTAAATTCTAAACCCTGTCGTTCTGGTTGACAATTTGTCGATAGTTTACAAACGAATGCACTAGTTTAAATAATAACGGTTTTGACAATCTTACGGTGACAGATACGTACCAAAGTCATCTGTCTCTCTCAGATGGGGTGTCAGAGGAACAACTTATATTACAACAAATTATTATTTTTTTGTCAGCTGTCTTGATTTTGACAGGTATCACTTTTTTGATAGGTGTCATTATTTAGATACCTATGTGTCATGATTTTAACATGTGGCATAATTTTGACATGTGCCATGATTTTGACACGTGACATGATTCTGTGTATATTTCTGACATGTGTCATGATTTTGTACATGTGACTTAATTTATTTCTACATTAAACATATGGACGGATTTAAATACAGTTTTCTGTAAGTGGTGGTAGATTTTGTTGCTATGGTTTGTAGGT
Organism: Argyresthia goedartella; assembly: GCA_949825045.1. Lineage (NCBI taxonomy): Eukaryota > Metazoa > Arthropoda > Insecta > Lepidoptera > Argyresthiidae > Argyresthia > Argyresthia goedartella. The sequence goes on from OX463823.1 coordinate 18,841,504, forward strand.
ATTTTTTGTTAAAATCGGTGTAGCCGTTTAAAAGTAATCTGCTTAAAAAATAATAGTGGTCAAACAGGTAGACAGATTTTAAAGCAGTTTTTTGTATATGGTAGTATTAGTAGTAGTATTATGGACCCATTAACATTACTAATTTCAAGAAGAATTGCAGAAAATGGAGCAGGTACAGGATGAACAGTATACCCCCCTCTTATCTTGCTATGGTTTGTAGATACATTTTATTGAAATCAATTTAGCCGTTAAAAAGTTATTAGCCAAATTAAGGAACAAGTGAACCAAATTTTAGCCGGATAGGTGTTTTTTTTTTATGTATAATTATATTTTTATATTGGAAATAATGCTATGGAGGCAACAAGAAAATATGATGATGTATAATATATTAAACAAATTATGACACATGTCAAAATCAAGATACATGTCAAAATCATGGCACATGTCAAAATCATGACAGCTGTCAAAAAAATAAAAGTTTATATTATATGCTCACGTCCGAAGGAAATACTTGGAACCTACCTACAGCGGGCAATGGGGCTACAAGCACGCGGCCACCCAGGGGTGCAGGGCCGCACTCAGGGTCATCACATGGGGGGACCTGAGTTTTCGGTTGCGACTCAGCATCCGACTCAGCGGGACATTGGGTGTGTTGAGCAGGCCGTAACGAGCGGGTGGCATGGGACACCTTCGAGCTATGCGGGTGCGGTTTGGACGCCGCCTCAGTTGTCGCCCCGCTCGTCGCCTCGTCCTCGTCGGTCGCATGTGATGTCCCCCCCGGTCATGGAGCGGCCACGGTTGAATTCACGCCAACCCCCCTTCGGGGGGCGTCGTAGGGTAGCAATGGAACCGGCGCGTGGGCCATTTGTACAATGGGACCCTCTGGCGTATAGCTGCCTACCTGATCGGTTACAGGCAGATTGGGGCCCCCGGGGGCCCTCGCTAGGAATTTGCGGCCCAACAATTTGTTGCCCCCCAACTGGAGACGGTGGTGTTACCGATCGCCTCTGTGCTTGTTTGGGATTTGGCGGGCAACCCAACATACGTTCGCGCCCTATTAGATTCTGGAGCTCAGGGCTGCATTGTATCGAATGATTTAGCAAAATGGTTGGGCCTCAAGGTAAATAGGTATAATAAATCAATACGGGGCGTGGGGAATGTTACGGTTACGAATGTAGTTGGTCAATCGGTGATCACGTTCTCTCCACGTTATGACATTTTGACAAAAACATCCGTGCAAGCTTTAGTAATGACGCATGTCATGGGCAGACACCCCTTGGTGAAGTTGAATCCGGCCGTTCGATTCCTGACATCAGGACTCAAGTTGGCGGATCCCGATTTTGACACTCCAGCCCCGGTCGACCTGCTACTGGGAGCAGACGTTCTGGGTAGGTTTCTGTTGTCGGATCGGCGAGTTCTTCAGCCGGACGGGTTGATTGCTGTGGATACTAAGTTTGGTCACGTGATCATGGGTCCGGCATTGCCAATGGTTAGGCCTGCCGAGTCAGATGGCATACTTATTGGCTCAGCGTTGTCAGACGCTATCCAACGTTTCTGGGAGATAGAGGAACCTCCCACCGTTCGTCGAGTCGACGCAGACGAAGAAGAGTGCGAGTTGTTTTACCAGAATAGTACTGGTCGCCTTCGTTCTGGTCGTTTTGTAACTCGACTGCCTTTCAGGGCCGATCGACCGCCACTAGGAGAATCTAGGAAGATGGCTGAGACGAGATTGATGTCGATGGAGCGTAGGATGTCAAGGGACGCCGTATTTAAACAAAAATACGTCGATTTCATGAGGGAGTATGAGTCGTTAGGACACATGTCGGTATCGGGTGTGGACTGGAGATCTGAGGATCATTGTTTCCTTCCACACCATGCCGTCCTGCGAACCCCTACCGGCAAGATTCGAGTTGTTTTTGATGGGTCAGCACCTACCTCGAACGGGATGTCCCTGAATCAGTGTCTACATTCGGGACCCAAGTTGAGTCGTGATATTTCGGATATTCTCACGAGCTTTCGGAGACACCAGATTGTATTTGTCGCAGACATTCGGATGATGTTTAGGCAAACGGTAATTCATCCGGCTGACAGAAGGTATCAGTTGATACTTTGGCGTGAGACCACGGCCGAGCCAGTCAAGGTCTATGAGTTAAACACGAACACGTATGGGTTACGGTCTAGCCCGTATTTGGCGATGCGTACTCTGCGGGAGTTGGCGTCGCGTGACCGTGTGAGCTATCCTAGAGCCGCCGCTATCCTGGAGCAAGATTTGTACGTCGATGACGTCTGCACAGGGGCAGCCAGTGTAGAGGAAGCTCTGGACCGACGTGACGAGCTCATTCAATTGCTGGAACGAGGCGGCTATGAACTACGCAAGTGGATGTCCAACTCCCCTGAGTTGATGGCTGGTCTCCCAGATGAGTTTCAACAAGACCCGCACGTTTTTGAGAATCCTGACAACCCTAACATGTTGTCAGTGCTTGGAATTCAGTACCGGCCCGTCCATGATGAGTTTACCTATCGGGTGGTTTTAGAAACACCGAAGGCCTGGACGAAGCGGTCAGTACTGTCAACGATTGCGAGAAAGTTCGACCCGAATGGATGGATTTCTCCAGTCACCTTTGCTCTCAAATGTTTTATGCAAAGGCTATGGGCGGCTCAGTTGACCTGGGACACCCACCTCTCAGGTGATTTGTTGACTGATTGGAGGCGAATGTTCACCTCGCTATCGGACATAAATAATGTATCGCTGCCGAGGAAATTGGTCCCTGCTGGGGATTACAGGGCAACCCTTCACGGGTTTTGTGATGCCTCTGAACGAGGATTTGCGGCAGCGGTTTATTTGCGAACCGTCACCTCCAACGGGGAGGTCAACGTCCGTTTGGTTTTGGCAAAAAGCAAGGTAGCGCCTATTCGGACAAGGATGACGATTCCAAAACTGGAACTGTCCGGGGCTGCTCTTTTGACCAAACTTTTGAATCACACTCTAACAGTGTTGCGTGGGTCAGTGGTTTTGGAGGATACGGTGTACGCTTGGACGGACAGCCAGATTGTTTTGTGCTGGCTGAAGGCTTCGGTCCATAACTTAGAGGTTTTTGTTGCGAAACGTGTCTCCCAGATTGTGTCGTCTGAGGTCCCACTGACCTGGAGACATGTACCAGGAGAATTGAACCCGTCTGATTGTGCATCCAGGGGATGTCGGGCTCCTGAACTCGTTAGACACCATTTGTGGTGGGGACCACCCTGGCTTGCCAAGAGAGAATCGGACTGGCCCCACAGCCATGTAGTAGTATCTTCGGATCATGGCCTCAGAGCGGCCGTGCATGTTACCCAGAAGGCTGAGGACCCTGACGCCGGGTTTCTGCTGGACCGGTATAGCTCACTTGACAAGTTGATAAACGTGTCCACTTGGATTAGGAGATTCGCTCGAAATTGTCGTACTCCTCGCGATCAGCGAACGTTGAACCCTATTCTGACTCCGGCAGAGCGAAACGAGTCGCTGTTGAATTTGGTCCGGTTGGTACAGTCCTCGAAGTTTGGGGCAGAATTGGTGATTATACGAAGTGGACGTTCGAAATTGAAGGGAGCCGTCGCGCGTCTCAACCCCTTTGTTGATTCGACCGGGTTACTTCGGGTAGGAGGAAGATTGCGCAATGCGAATCTGTCGTATTCGGCTCGTCACCCACTTCTGCTCCCCAAGGGGGGACAGTTAGTTGAATTGCTGGTGACTGATCGTCATATTAAAAACGCGCATGCCGGCTGTAACGCGTTGTTGGCCACGCTCCAGCGGGAGTTTTGGATCTTATCTGCCCGCCGTGCCATACGGAACATCGTGTTTCGGTGCATGCCTTGTTATCGACTTAAGGCTGCCACGATGCAACCTCTCATGGGGGACTTGCCCCCTGATCGTGTGAATGAGGTCAGACCGTTTTCAGGTGTTGGTACGGATTTTGCAGGACCGTTTATGGTGAAGAGTTCACGATTGCGTACCGCTAAGCAATACATGGCGTACCTATGTGTGTTTGTTTGTTTATCCATCAAGGCGGTACATCTCGAGCTCGTTGCTGATCTCTCGACAGAGGCTTTCATTGCTTGTTTGGATAGGTTTGTTCCTCGAAGGGGACTTCCAACTTTGATCCGCTCTGATAACGGCACTAACTACATAGGTGCGGAACGATACTTACGAGAGATAGTCAACTTTTTGAATGTAAATAAAGTGGATATTGGAACGGCCCTCTCCCGTCGGGGTATACAGTGGACCTTCAGCCCACCGATTTGCCCCCACTGGGGTGGGATTTTTGAGGCCGTAGTTAAGTCAGCTAAGACGCACTTAGGGCGTATAGTAGGTCAGACCGCGCTGACTTTTGAGGAGCTCGCGACATTGTTTTGTAAGATCGAGGCCGTTCTCAATTCGCGACCGTTGTGTCCGCTCAGCTCGGATCCAAATGACCTGGAGGCTCTGACCCCAGGCCATTTCTTCATAGGACAGCCACTTAACGCGTTGCCCGAGCACCCCTTCGAGGGAGTGAAATTGTATCGGTTGTCAAGGTATCAGATGTTGCAGCAGAATTTCTGGAAGCGTTGGTCGCTCTAGTATCTGCATATCTTACAACAGCGCCTTAAGTGGACTGACAAAACTAGCCCCCCTAGTGTTGGTGACCTCGTTCTGGTTAAGGATGCTAACCTACCGCCACAACGTTGGCGCAGGGGGCGCATTGTTAACTTGTTCCCTGGCAAGGACGGGACCCCCCGGTCTGCAGAGGTTCTAGTAGGAGGCTCGGTTCTAAAACGAGCGGTAGCAACGTTGTCTCGGCTGCCCGTAGATTAGGGGACAGGTGGGTGCCTGTCCGGGCGGTTGATTGTTCGATTCCAAATCGATATTCGAACGATGGTTTCTGAACGGTCATTTTAATTTGACGTTAGCTGTCAATCTGGCAGTTTTTGACAACTGACTGACGAAAGCCCTCGCAATGTAAACGCGTTTGGATTAGGGTGTTGAAATTAAATCGCAGGGCATCTGGAATGTATTCGGGATTCCCTTAGGATTGTTAATATAGCTGAGTGTGTCGTTGTCTTGAACCAGATAAATTTCGGATTTTCGTGCCCGATTTGTATTTACCAGTAGAAACATAACCTGTGTTGGACACTGTGCTCCACGCTGGCCCGCCAGTCATACCTGGTTGGCTGAAGAACCTGTCTACCAAGAAGAGCCTAGGGTGCACCCGGGCCTTGAAGAGAGACAGGAGGTTGACGGGACCGAAGCACAGACCAGGTTAGATCTACCCCACATAACTTCAGCTCGGTGAATCGCCGACGTTCATCACTTCTTGGCACCTGATCGTCACGCTACCTCGTAGCTCATGGGCCCCTACGAGGTCATTAGGTGCTGAGAAGCCTGAACAGGTCTGTTTCAAAAGAACTTTTTTTAATTATTGGTGATTAAGAGTTGCCCTGGGCTACCAGGTGGCGTTCCCTTTCTCTAAGGGATTCAAGTGGCATTCCCCTGAATCAAAAAAGGCCAAATTATCGCTAATGGAATGTTGTACGAGTGAGCGTTCTAATTGTCGCACGAGCTTTGGTCGCCCATTAAATACAGTGAGGAGACATTACATCTCAGCCTGCTTCCAGGCGGAATTACGGAGGCAAATATTTGATTCCATTTTAGAGTTAACAATATAAAGAATATCTTATTATAAATTCAATCAGATAACAAAAAATACATTAAAAATTTTAGTTTGACCTTTATTGCGAAAAAACTCTATGGTGATGATTTTTGTTTATTTTCATTGGCATTTTTTGTCAGTCTGAGTAATTTTTTTTTGTGTCAGATAACAAAAAGCTTTTTTCTTTTAAATATCATACGAAAATGATAGAAATTATTAACGGCATGACTATTAAAATAACGAACTTTTACCGCTTCATCGCTTTTCGACGAAAAATCTTACAAATTTGTAACTGTAGGACAGTTAACTATAGGATATTTTTTGCTTTCTCTGGCTTATAACATGGATTTTGTTTTTAAGTCAATGCATCAAATTTTGCAACCCCATTTGATTCCCCAACCAACAAGAAATAAATTATGTATTGTTTATTTTAAACGAATGGATTAAATATGATACCTATTGGATTTATTTTCTTTTATTTATTAGTCACAATCTCGAATTAATATTAGATGACATAGTGTTAGAGATACGTTTATTGACAACAAAACATACAAGTACTCGTTATTTGCAGTATCCTTGGCAATTCATTTTGAATTCTATTAACCCAACTATAAACCTTGTTCCAGGCGTTTGTATTCAGCGTCGCGAAAGGCCCTTTTGTTGAAGAATTCTACCAATGTGTGACACACGGATTTTACACCGAGAGATGGCAGGAGCAAGCCTACACAACCCTATCATTAGTCTTCATGTTCATACTACCTCTCCTCATATTGGTTTCGACCTACGTGTCTACAGTAAGAACTATCGCACGTAAGTACTCCCAAACAATAGATTTTGCTCAGAATTTGCATCAACGAATTAATGTTGCGTTGGTGTAGCATTTAGAATGTAATAGTTTCGGAAGTTGCGGTGCACAGCTCGGGATTCGACGTAATTTAGTTACATAACTCTGTTTAGTTTGGTACCGTGGATTAGTTTTCAAAACTCATACAAATAGATTACAGTTTTATGATTATCGTTTAAGTACACTCCGTGATGGGTTACTAGCTGTTATTTTTACATTTATTGTACAGAAAGTCCCGTTGGTAAAAGATTGGCCATAATCCTGCGATATCTACAATTAGGAATGGCTCATGTTTATTTGTTCACCAAATTGAAACCCTATTTTATACTAAGCTATATGAGGTCACTTCGGTCCGCTCCGAATCGCTTCAGCTCCAGGTTATATTATAATGTTGTGGCCTAATAAACCTAACATTAGCATTTGGATGAAAGTGACATAAATCAACCAATATGTTTCTGGAAAAATACATACTAAATTTGGTGGACATTAAATAAATTTGAAAGTCAAAACTTATTATGATATACAATATATTTTTTGCCATTAGGAATGTACTCCTAATTTAAGTACTATACTCGAGACTGCGACATTGTTAAATTACAGTGCGACGATCTATTTATCCATACCAAATAAAAATGTGTTTGTTTTGTATGGATGGATAGTTTTAAAAATATGTCTTAAATGATTCGAAAGATAAGGAATAGCAGATGTATTATGTTTAAGACCATTCCATTAAGGTGATACGAAAAAAGGGGTTTCTTTAAGAATCTTTTTCGTCGACTAAGTATTAAGTTTTGATTTGATTTTGGTTTAACGTTTATTGACTATTTGATTAAGGTTGTCACTTAAAGAAAACGCGATTGGTCGACATTTCCTTGATATAATTTTATTACCAAAATACGTCTAAATTGTATTATTTTTTCCTGTTATTCTGAAACTAACTAATTTAATTGCGGAATTGCATTCAAAATGTGGATTTTAGGTATTCGTAAACTCTCCTTTTTTTTTGACAAAATGGCGTAGTTTATTGTCAAACCATTTCATGTGGTTTGGCGCTACGTTATTTTAGTTTGAGACGAGGTTTGCGCACTCTTTTCTTTCTTAGATGGAAGTAATTAACGCTGTCACTTTCGGTTACATTCGTATTCCCGATTTTTTTTTTTTCGTATCACCTTTTTCGCATTTGTATATTTGTCACTGGCGGGCGGTAAGTTGTACATAGATTCCATGGAAAAATATGACATGATGATGATTTGTATAAAATAACACTTTTTTACTACTAAGTTTATTATCTACTGCAATACGTAATGAGTAATAGCACGTATTGTAACACTGGAATTCATAATGTAATTGTTTAAAACTATTAAACCCTAATAATTTTAGTGAAAATTATTTTATTTACACATGTATCAAAAACCCTCTTTACTGCGTCCGCACGTTACGACCAGCACATTGATATACTACTTGGTAAAAACTAATTTTTTATCTGAATACAACACATGAACATTATGACTATAATGAATCAATATTTCGACATATCATAACATTCAAATTTCGAACGCCGCCGACCGCCCGCAGCGAGCCGCCCCTAGTTTGTTTGTGAAGTTGGTACTACTAAACAAGCTAAAAAAGTGCAGAGCAATGATAAATGCCACCATGCCGGTCGAACATGCGGTTCCTGAACATATCAAAGAGAGCTTATGATATGTCTGTAGATAAACTAGTGTTTGTAACTGTACATAATTAGGCATTAAAACTCTCGCATGATAATATTATTATGAAACTCGTTTTAATGTCCTTCATTATGTATCAGTCACATAAACTACTATAACATTCTGTATATTCACATAACCGGCATTTTAATTAATTTAAAATTATTATCTTTCTTCTAGCATATATGTTACGGTCAACTCAATCAATCCAGTTAGTTTACAAAATTACCGGTAAGTATTCATACTAACCACTGATGTTGGTGAATATAATAAATATAGCCAAAATCAGTCCGATTAACTACTTTTTTACCGGTTAATATAAATACTCACCAAGAGGATTTTTTGAAAATAATAAGACACCTTTATTTGGTTAATCAAATATGGTTTATTACAGATACAATAAAACAAATAGTTAAATCCTTCTTAATATTGTCTGTTTATAATAAAAATATTGCACAGAATGTTTTTTAGATAGGTGTAATAGTAGTTTATGTGACTGCTACATAATGCTCGAGAGTGGGTCCATAATAATATCACTCTAGAGTTTTAATGCCTAATTATGTACAGTTACATACACTAGTTTATCTATACACATATCATAAGCTCTCTTTGATGTGTTCAGGAACCGCATGTTTGACCGGCATTGTGGCTCTGCAGTAGTTTAGCTTGTTCTGTAGTACCAACTTCACGCAGGCGGGCGTCGGCGTTCGAAATTTGAATGTCAGTACCAACTTCACTGATAAACTAAAGGCGGCACGCAGGCGGGCGTCGGCGTTCGAAATTTGAATGTCATAATATGTAGGAAAAATACACATTATGGTCATAATTTGTAATTTTACCAAGTAGTTTAACATTATGCTGATCGTAACGTGCGGTTTTTGTACGCAGTAAAGAGGGTTTATGATACGTGTGTAGATAAAATATTTTATGCGTTTTAAGTATTTTTTGTTGTACTTACGTGTTCAAGCTAATACGAGGGATAACTCTTCACCCAGGCTTCCGCAGTATTTTGCCCTGATATTTGTATTAATCATATTCACCACGCGCGTGTGGTGATTATATATACTAACCGGTTAATGTGATGAATCTTGCTGTATTCATTACTTTATCTATACACGTATCATAAACCCTCTAAAAACCGCACGTTAAGACCAGCATAATGTAAAACTGTTTGGTAAAAACTCATTTCTTATCTGAAATTTGTACATTATGACCATAATGTAAAAAAATATATCAAATTATGACATTCAAATTTCGAATGCCGACGCCCGCCTGCGTGCCGCCCCTAGTTTGTCTGTGAAGTTGGTACTACAGAGCAATGACCAACGCCACAATGCCGGTCAAACATGCGGTTCCTGAACACATCAAAGAGAGTTTATGTTATGTGTATTTATGTAACTGCACATAATTAGGCATTAAAACTCTCGAGTGATATTATTATGAAACGAGCCGAACACTCTCGAGTATTAATGCCCTCCATTATGTAGCAGTCACATAAACTACTATTACCATTGATATTGCTAAGTATTAATAATAGCCGGTTTGTATGCGTAATAAACGAATCATTATCTTGACCGTAGCATATATATATAAATAAATCGCTTGATTCGTTGGTTAGCGCGAATGATTTGGATGAACTTTTTTTAACTATTCGTCGAGAAGGTTCTTATGAATAGAAACAAATTTTTATACAAAGGGTTCCGCCGAAAAATCGATTAAGTAGTCTTTCAAAATATGGCGTTGGTAGCGGACTAGCTCAGTCCAATATCTTTTGACAGGACTAGGTAGTTAATCATAAAAACACTCTTTATAATGAATAACGAGTACTTATCTCAGTGAAATGAAACTTAAACTTTGAGAAATGGTCCTTCAAATGACAAAAAATAACATTTGTACTTCAAGCACGAGATGTCCAAACCAAATTTATTCGCGTTATTAACGAAAAAAACAAGTGTGCCTTATCTACGGCATAGCTAATGACTTAAGCTGTGGCAGCATATTCTAGCCAGATTAACTATGTGTATAAATATTATAGTTTCAATAACTACGTACATTCGTGCTCTAATTTTCAAATTAAAGTAACGAAGTTGAAGAATGTACTGAAGAGATTAATGAAAGACACAACGTTAGAAGTAAATTCTAAATTAAATTAACTTTATTTTCTCATTCCAGAAAGCGAAAAAGTGTTCAAGCCCGAAATACGAGGACAAGAGAAATACCTCACCCAGGATCTCAATAGAAGACGACTCATTGACAGAGCCAAGATGAAGTCTTTGAGGATGTCCGTAGTCATCGTAGCCGCTTTTATTATATGGTGGACGCCGTATTATGTGATGATGATTATTTTCACGTTTTTAAATCCTGATAAAAATGTAAGTCGGTATATAATTACTATAATTATTAACAGAACTAAGACTGTGCGACAACTGAGAGTTTTATGGACGCTGAAAGTCATGCTGTCTCTGTTTCTCGGTCGTCAGAAGAGTGCATTTCAGCTGTAAATGCCTTCGGTTAAGTTGGCTAGAGTGCACAATTGTCGCGAAAAAATGGGCATTCGTGTAAATTAATTTAATTATTTTTCTCCAAAAATTGTCATAAAGTTATTAATTACAAACAAACTTAATTTTTTCTGGGTAACTTTTACCCCTGAACAATCCATGAATGCGATAGAGGTAATTTTCCTGTTATAGCTGTTAAATTTTATTACCAATGGAATTAGGTTCAAAATAGCGATGCCTCAAAATGGGGTTGGGTTTGTGGGATGTTAGGACGGTCGTTTTTTAGCTAATACAACAAGATTCTGTGGAATAGGTTCAAGTAAAAAAAAAAACACCAAGATAAAAACCTTAAAACACCGACTTCTGCCCTATTTCTTCCTCCCCGGTCGGGATGCGAATTAAGTCTATCTAAATACATGAAAAGTCCTCATCAAAACTTTTGCTCCACGGGGCCATAAACCAAAACGTCATCTGTATTTTATTTATTGATTTTTTCAAAAAGCACTGTTTTTTTATATAAAATTTATATGGGACCACCTCTGAAGTATGACCTACCAATTAAAATAAGAATTATCAAAATCGTTTTATACTTGACGGAGTAATCGCGTAACAAACACACAAACAAAAAAAATACAGACGAATTAAGAACCTCCTTTTTGAAGTCGGTTGAAAACACCCTTTTAATGCAGTGAGCCTATCAACTAACGTGGTGAGGAAACTTCAAAAAAAATGTATGGAACTGAACTTACAAATTGATTTAAAAACATTTTTGTTGTAACAGCTACTCAACAAGGTAAATTGTTTTATACAATTTTTAGAACAAAAAGGCTGTTGCTATCCACCATTGTCAATTGCTGATAAAACAAGGAAGTTTTTTTAATTTGTACATTGCGATCCATACAATATTATGGAACTTCTAAAAAAATAGTTCAAGTTTTCTAATCACTTGAGTGGATGGGCACACTGCATTAAATAAAGAGTGTTTTTCTAACAAAATCACTGATGTAGTTAGCTCACAAACGGCAGTCAAAGAGTTTCCCAAAGTTATTTTTTTTTTTCGTAAATCTTAATTTTATACCAATATATGTACCTAGAGAGGTGGAGGCCAAGACATCCATGGCACGGCATTAACCTATTTTTGACTCCTGTCTCCCGTTGCCCCTTTAACAAATTACTAAAATGGATTTACCTACTAATTGTGTATTCTGTGTTTTTGGGAGAAATAAATCAATTCTGTTTTTTTATCATATTATTATATTATATTGAAATAACAATACTTATATTATATTTATATTTTAATCTTGAAAATAAACGAAAAAAAAATGCTCAATTACTCGAAAACCATTCCGGATATGGTTAAATTTGCTAGAAATGGGTCCTACGTAAGCCCTCGCAATATGTGTCACCGTAAGATCGTGAAACCGTTAGTTTATAATCTAACCTTTTTCTCTCTCGTTAGTTTACAAACTATCGATTAATTGTAAACTGTACCGTACTTCTTACAATAAGACGCGTTAGTTAATAATAAAACCGTTAAATTGTGAACTGGTTTAAACTTGAATTGCAAACGTAATACCGGGTCACACTACGGTAGCTTAGCTGTAGACTTAAGGGGGCGAGCGCGTCTTCGTGTCAGGTTGACATGTAAGAACAAAAGAAACGAAAATTCTAAACCCTGTCGGTCCGGTTTACAATTTGTCGATAGTTTACAAACTAAATTAAGCTTAAATTAATAAACTAACGGTTTTTAAAATATAACGGTGACATATGTATCGAGTAGCCAATATTTTTGCGAAGCACTTTTCAGCGGTATTGTCCAGAATATTCCCTTAAGCCCTAATATTGCTATATATAAAGTTACTTGTCGTATGGATTCCAACACTAAGTAAAACACGTACGTTTATACTACGCTGTTCATTAGGTTCACGTTACTGTTCTATGAAATAACGTTTATTGAAATTTGGGCATGAACAAACTACTTACCAAATAATTATATCATCAAAGGATATATCTTCTCATATCTCTGGAATTTAATGTATAACAGGTACGGCGATTGCATTAACGAATTTTAATTTGAAATTTATATTAAGGAAATAAACAGATACCTTTAGGTGCGTGTGGGAATCGACGTGAAACTATGATTTATTATGTGTTTCATACCTTTTAGGTGCGTGTGGGAAGTGACGCGACACTATGATTAATTTTGTTACTCAGGACCGCGCAAATTAGGACTGCACCTATCTACTGTAATCGCAATGGGATAATTTCAGATCAAGCTTTTTTCACAATCTGTAACATTCCGTTATGTAGGCCCTACCATTTTTAGGGTGCTATACCCGAAGTATCCAAATGGAGCCCTAATGCTGTCAGTCACATGCCCGTCCGTTTGTCTGTCTGTGGTTGAAGCGTTGCAACGTCTGTCTGTGTATCTGTCTGTGGCTCTTATTTACTCCTTGTATTAAATCGTGGAGTCGTTTTTGACTAAATAAAGGTACAGTTTTGAGGTCTTCAGCTATTCAGCTGCTTTGTCAGTTAGATTTAAGAGGTCTGTGGGGTCTCCATAATATTTTCTTTCGGGTCAGTCTCAAATTATGTGTTTCATGCTCTGAACATCCATCCCGCAATCACAGCCAGCTATCTCCTATCTCCAACCACAGAGGTGCATGAATTCACGTGTACGTCCATACCCGGTTCGGAGGTGGTCCACCTTCGGAGATGGGTTGCAAGACTTATCCTGTTTCCAGGCATCCGTGATGTTAAAGTTGGTGTGGATGAGGCTCTCTGCCATAAAGTAGGGTTGTTGGCAATATTTCAAAATGTGTCTGGACGTATTGAAGAACATTTCATGTACGTTGGGCTACCCCCGGATTTTAATCCCTCCCGAGCAAGTGTGTGTTTTCTTCTCAGGTATGGGGTTGGGATGCAATTAAGTATTGGTAACCAATTTGGCGGTGTTGTTTGGATGGTACCTGAAATTTATTTAATGGTCTTGTTGAGCTCCACATCCATCTGGTTGGTGTGAAGCTATACAGATGGTGCTATTAAGCTATACAGGTGAGCAGTATTCCTCCGCTGAGTAAACTGTTCATATCACATGACTCACTACTTACTTATCAATTACTCACAGCTATTATATTTATATAAATAAATAAGTAATATTTAATGCTAATTTGTATCAAACAAATGTTGATTTGAGTTAGGTTAAGAGTTTTCAGATTATGATATAGAATTATCGTTCCGGGCCCGTTACTTTTTCCTACTGGTGGGACCACGGGATACCAACATGTACTCGTGGTTCCACTGCACATGAAATTGCAAAATATTGACTAGTTTTTGCCTCTTTGAGCCACTGGTGGGTCCACGGGATACCATCCCATGCACTGTCGAGCCCGTGGCCCCCCCATTTTCCCACTGCTGGAACCACGGGATACTATTTTTGTACAATAGGCGTTCCGGACCCGTGGTCCTACTACTTTTTCCCACAGGTGGGGCCACGGGATAACATTATGTCCCATTGCACTATATTGCTAAAACAAACAATCAAATTTTCAATACTTAAGGTTCAACAGCAGTAGTGCAACGGCAAATTCAATTTTTTCTTGGTTTTATCAAAGAAAGTGGCTCATTGTCCATACTTCGTCCATACTTTTAGACGAAATAGTCAAACAATGACAGCTTAGTTTAGCTAAAAATCAAGCAAGGAAAACTGAAGTTTCCTGCCACACTACTGTTGAACCTTAAAAAGAGCCCTCCTCTTTTCTTCTTTTTTAGTACTTTCTATCTTTACGTTCTTTTCAATAAAACTACTTACTTTCTATAACCATGTATTCATAACTTAAGTTTGCTGGACTTGGCTGGGGGCAGATAATTCAACTTCTCAAGAAAATGTTCAAATATGATTTCGTTATGTAGAAGTTGCATTTGTGATTTTAATATATTTTTTATCACGTTGAAGAGAGATTGTTGAGCGGATGGTCATCAATTTTTCTGACGGTGTTAACAAAATTGCAGTCAGTACTTTTGCCAAAGTAACATAGATTTCGTTAACTTTTTAATTCAGTGCCCCATTCCACCTCTTATACACATTATTTAGACGATGTCTTTGGGTAAATACACCATACTTTTATTGATTCATCACTTGTATATTTTTTCTTAAAAAATAACAATATTTTGATTTTTGTATCACGACACATTCCGTTGCGATATACTGCCATCCTTCCATTATCATATGTGGCGGCAAGAGCGGGAGAGCAGGACATTATCCCACAAAATTTCGGCAGTCTTTGGATATAATTCCAATTTCCTTAGATTTTCTCCACAAAATTTGCGTAAAATGGTAATAACATCTTTTTATAACCGCTTTGGGGACAACCACTTTAAGGGAATTTGAAATCGCGACATCGAAGTCTACGTGGATTATTAATGGATTCCATTCCGGGACTACGGTTTTTATCAAATCAAATAATATAATATAATGTTCCTGCTTTTAACTGGGTATAAGAGGATATACCAGTGGGACTGCTTTTATAGTATTACAATTGCTGCCTACATAGCCATGAATGACAATGAGCTGATAAAAGGGGCTTGGAACTGCCTTAAAAGTGTCGTCGATAAAGAATTCCTTTGATTAATTTGTTGCAAAAACTAGTATTCTTATATTATCATCGTCATAGTCTGCAATCAGAAACTCTCGAAATTGTGCTGGTAGTTCTAGTTCTAATAATTCTTTAAATTAGTTTTGTTGACTTCAAAGGCATTGTTTCTGTGAGTGTACAAAAAATTGTTCTATTGTAAGTTTGTACTTTTATGACGTGATCTGGTCCATTATTGCGTAAAGGTGCAGTATGTTTTTTTTATATATAATTTGTATGGGAAGATCGTATATTTGGGCTTCAATTTTTGCATTATTCATTGCAAAAGACTCTTCATTTTCTACAAATTTAGGCTCACATTCAGTTTTGTGTTGAACCTTTTTCATTGAGGAGTCATTCTACAACAGAAACATATATAGACCTTAAATAAGGCAAACGTGCAAAATACAGGAAAATTTTCAAACAACAAAGTACGTTCAGTTGACAGCTGTTCGACCTTTACATGTTTGTTGCAGTTGCCCGTATCGCGACTGAGTAGAGTACACGCATGTAAAGGTCGACGTGCTGACGACTGTACACAGGTTCAAAATACTTATTTACGTATGGCTTGAATGAATGAATAGGCTACAGGGGAATATTCAATGTGCTAAGCCAGTTGGCCGAGTCAGGAAAAAGGTCAAACAGATCTCGGGGGGGTCCATTGTAAGCTGTCAAAGGGCAGCGCTGAACGATGTGCTCCATGGTTTTGTATATCTACCCCGCACTCACACATGGCACTATCTCTCCAACCCCACTTATGTCGGAAGTAGTTGCACCGACCGTGCGCAATCCGGAGTCTATTCAGGCGGCACCATTGGTTGCACAGTAAGCCGAAACCCGGTAACTTGGATGTAGGGTCCAAGTCGTTCACTGTCGTTCCAACAGTAGCTTGGCTCCACTCTGACTTCCAGTTCTCGGAGAGGTCGTACTGGGGTGAGTTTTTTGCTGAAGCGTAAAGTGGGTTTCGAGACTTGAGCCGGTGCGAGGGTGGTCTGCAGAAGTAGTCGTGTGCAGGCAGACTGGGCTGGGCTCGTATCTTATCAGTTTCTCTGTTCAGTGCCTGTCTTCTACGGAGGTTTGGAGGGGCGATGTGACTCAGGAGGGGCAGCCAATGAGTAGGAGTCGATTTAACGGTACTGGAGATACAGTGCATGGTGTCATTTAGCTTGGCGTCCAGTTTGTCTACATGGGCACTATTCAGCCAGACCGGGGCACCATACTCGGCAGCGGAGTAGACCAGGGATATGCCGGATGTACGCAGGCAGTCGGCGGTTGCACCCCACGATGTACCGCAGAGTTTATGGATAAAGTTGTTTCTGGTTGCAACCTTTTGTGATAACTTCGAAAGATGCTCCCTATAAGTCAGGGACCTATCGAGGGTGACTACAGATACTTTGGGCAGGGGCTGTACTTAATAATCTGGCCGTTGAAAGGGATTTGTGGTTTATAGTTTGCCGACTTATTGTTAAGCTAGAAGCATGACACCTCCATCTTGCTTGCACTGGGAATTAGGCGCCAGGATTTTAGGTAGTCTCCCATGATTTCCAGGTCGGTAGCCAGGACCGATTCTCCCATGCTGAAATTTCTGCTCTGCGTGACGAGCGCGATTTCATCGGCGTATATAAATTTAATACCCTTAGTTTGAGGGAGGTCGTGGATATAGAGGTTAAAGAGTTGAGGGGCCAGCACTGAACCTTGTGGTAGTCCGTTGTTTAGTATTCTAGTGCGGCTTTTGGCGTTTCCTAGGTGGACTTTGAATTGACGTTCGGTCAGCATGCTTGAGATAAGATTTGCTATCTCTCTGCTTGGAATTGCGGCGAGGATTTTGTAGATGAGGCCTTGCCTCCAGACAGTGTCGTAGGCTGCCGTTAGGTCTGTGAAACCGCGGTGGACTTAAGCTGCTTTTGAAAACCGGACTCAATATAACTGGTGAGTGATAGGACCTGGTCTGTGCAGTTTCTACCTCTTCGAAAGCCGGCTTGCTCTAGCGGCGTGACTGCTTCAATGTATGGTTCAATTCTGCCAAGCAGGACTCTTTCCAGCAGTTTGTAGACGCAACTGAGAAGTGCTATGGGACGGTAGTTTTCCGGCAATTGTTCTGTTTTTCCAGGTTTGAGTGTTGCTATTACTTTAGCTATTTTAAATTGTTTGGGGAGTATATTTTATGCTAGGATGTCAGAGAACAGGGCGGTAGTACAGCTTACTGCGGCATGTCCCATGTGTTTGAGGAATTCATTGAAGATCTTGTCAGGCCCGGTAGCCTTGTTATTTTTCAGGAGCTTGATTCCGTTGATTACTTCGCCTATCCCGAAAGGTCTGGAGAGGTGTGGGTTTGAGGGTGCACACTCTTTGAGGCTCTTAAGACTCCTTTTGATCTTTTTGATGAAAATCATATTGCGTTTGGCTTGGGTTACCTGAACCATTCGAGCTGCTTTGGCGTCGGGGCTTGCACCTTTGCACACATTCTGCGTGTGGTGTTTGCCTGTTAGGCTATTCAACGTTTTCCAGGCTTTGCGACTAGATTTTCTGTAGTCCATTTGTTCTACCACAGTCTTCCACTTCTCTTTTCTGTGGGAATCGAGAGCCTGGAGTGGTTGTGCACCTTTATTGTGGTCTCCTGTGTTTTTGTACTCCGTATATAGGTCTTGGCTTTCGGCATTCCAACCTGGGATATATTCTATCCTAAAGCCTCTGGGTATGGTTTTCTTGGCTGTTCGGATGATTAAGTTGATAAATTTGTCGTAGTTTGCGACGGTCGGCTCAAGGTCCGCGGATAGTAGGTCTGAGTCGAGCTTCTCCTTGAATCCCTCCCAGTCAGCTCGGTTGAAATTCCACCTTGGCAGAGGCATCGAGTTAGACAGCATGATTTTCAGGCCAACGTCCAGTATAACAGGTCGGTGTTGGCTATTAGGGAAGACAGGCAGGACTAGACGGGTTGAAGGTAGGGGTTGGTCTAGAGAGTCTTTAGAAACGAATGTAAGGTCGGGATTATAATAATAATAATAAAAATAATAATAATAATAAATCTTTATTGCAGACCTTAAGTCCATATTACAATAAATATTACAATACATTAAATCATTAAATTAGCATTACATTAATGGACTACCTTATAATAATTATTGTTCACTCTATCAGCACATCACAGGCGAAGCAGCTATATCCATGTATTTCCTGTACATGTTTGTATAGTAAAACCTGGAATATAGTTGCTTGATAATGGAGTTTCCACACCCGTCAACCCTGGACATGAAGGACGCGATTCTCAGTCTCATGATAGCATTGAACGTGTTCACGCGAGTTTCAGTAAACATCCCTGAAGCGCTGCACGAACCTTTCAGGCCCATCAGGTGCCTGAAGATGTTATTGTACTGAACACGTATCCCATCGTGAGACTTCTTCGTATATCTGGTCCAGAGTTGACACGTGTAGAAACTCTGACAATATGTTTTCAATAACAATATCTTAACGTCTGGAGAACACTTAGAAAACCTTCTTGCAATCATGTTCCCAACTATGCATAGCGCTCTACGCTGTCTGTATATGTCTTTGTCGTCTTTCCTATCATCTGACATTATATGTCCAAGGTATTTGAAATCACTTACTATCTGTACACACTGCCCCTTTAGGTAAACAGGCGGGATATTTACCGGACCCTTGCCCGACCTGAACACCATCATTTCGGTCTTTTTTGCGTTGTATACTAAACCATGTGACTGAGCATATCTCTCACATATCTCGACTAACTTCCTAAGTCCTTTGATCGAGGGGCTGAGCAGCACCATATCATCAGCATAACTCAAGTTATTTAGGTATCGGTCACCAAGTTTGAGACCGACCCGGGTGCTGCTCAGCTCCACGATCAAATCATTTACATAAAGGTTAAACAAGTCGGGCGAGGTCAGGCCTCCCTGTCTCACTCCACAAGACAGTTGGTAAGAGTCAGAGAGAACACCGTTCCAACGTACATTATTTGATTGATTAGTATACCAATATTTAATTAAATTTATAACATTAGATTGTATTTTAGTATTATTCAATTTATTCCAAAGAAAAGAGTGATCTATGGTGTCAAAGGCTCGACTCAAATCCAGATAACATGCGTACAATGTTGTGTTCCTATCATTATAATAATTAACTACTTGTTTAAGAGAAAATATTGCCATATCAGTCGAAACTTGAGGTCTAAAGCCAAATTGAGCGTCATCTATATCCAAATGGGGTATCATTCTCCTCTGAAGCAACCGTTCAAATATTTTGGCCACAATAGTAGCTAATGAGATGGGTCTATAGTTAGCCATGCTCGAGATATCACCCGTTTTATTTTTTACTATGGGAAGTACCAGTGTTTTTATCATACCGGGCGGTAGATAACAATGCCGCGCACATAAATTGTAAAAACACGCCAAAACGTCACAGATGTACCTACCTGCAAACTGAAGGTGTTCTATGCTGAGACCGTCATGACCTGGCGACTTACCCCTCTTCGAGTATCGTAGTAACAATCCTACTTCCTCAGAGGTGATTGCTATAGGTTCCAGATCATGACAATCAATTTTCTTTGGATTCTTTGAGCTGTCATCGATATTATTTCTTTCAACATTAAAATGTTTTCTAAAATTGTTTGCAATATTATTAGAATTTTGTTCACCTTCTACATTCACCGGTAAGGCACCTCTATGATTTAGTTTGCTTGTGTCTTTCCAAAATTGAATAAAATTACCTGTAGATTTATTTCGTGCCAAAATGTCCCTTTTAATTTTTTCTTGATTATTCTGTATGTACTTTAAACTACTTTTGAAAACCCTACGCGTCTCCGCAACCGCACTCTCCCCCTCACCACCAGTGAAGTCCTCCATAGTCCGCCTGCTGGTATTCTTATCAATATAAGACATAGGAGGCGGATCCATCTCGCATCGACATTTCCTGCTGTGCAGTTCCTGTAACATGAGCTTCATCCCCTCAATCTCGGCTTTCAGGGTATCAATGTCAGGAGACGATTGGTGTGGACCGTCATCCCGCTGTCCCGATTTTAGGTCAGCAATTTCCTTACGCAGCAAGGCCATGTCCTTCAGAAAGGTCGTCACGTCAATGTGATCAAAAGAAACCGGGGGTAGTTTGTTTAAATTCTTCGCCACAAAAGTAGGCAAATTGTCGGGCTCGCATTCTTTAATAAGCTTGATCATCTTCAGTAGACTCTTTCTTTCGGAGCCTTCTTTCCTTCGGGTTGTCTTCTTCTGAGGGGCGAGACACGATTGAAGGACTCGTCTGCCATCTTCAATTTCATCTGCGCTGAAGGCACTAAAACAAATCTGAACAATCTCGGTCTCGGCCAAGGTATCAATCTTGTCAGAGATAAATGTTAAAAGTTCATTTATTATAATCCTTGCGCACTGAGCATAGTTCGAACACATTTGGTCGTCGCTATTTTTAGAATCTTTGCAACGCGGAGGTGTGCGGAACACCATTTTGCAGCGTGCTGCGCGCGCGGCTGACCGCCGGGGACGGATTATAGTCTTTGTTCCACCTCGCTGAATGGAAGGTACCCATGTCTTTGGCGTCAAACACTAGGTGAAGGTCGAGGTGTTCCGCCCATTGCACCAGCTGTTCCCCGTTTTCGTCTGTCTTCTGATACCGCCAGTTAGTGTGATGGCTATTGAAATCACCTATGTAAACACAGGGGTGGGTGTGCTGTGGTGGACTTGACTGAGGCCACTTGGCGTTAGGTGGTTTGTAGACATTTTTAAGGGTCAAGTCGTCGACTTTTATAGTAATGGTAAAAATCTGGTTGTCATCATTTGCATTTAGAAGATGGACACCGCTGAGGGAGGATTTCGCGTATGTGGCTATGCCGTATTGGCGGTGATGGAGAGCCTTTACTAAGTTATAACCCGGGAGCTGGCCTATCCTGTCGAGATCTGTCGTGTCTTTAGTATGTGTTTCCTGAATGTCTACGATGTCAATCTTTTGGTCGTTTAATGTCCTAATTAAGAAGTCACATTTTGAGGCGCTTATGCCTTCTATGTTCAGCTGCAGGATGAGGACGGATGGTCCAACATTCTTGGTTGTTGGGCTCTGAGAAGAGCCTTTTAGATTTGTAGTAACCATTTTAAGGTTATGATATGTTCTCATTGTAGCCTATTTGCCTATGGTTTCTAGTTCGTTTAGCACCAACCGGGGGACACGTGCAGGGTTTTGGTGGATACACTCCTGCGGGCGCGAACTAGAATCGTCCCCCAATATAATAAATAAATAAACATACTTATTTAGATTAAGATACATTATCAACTGTGATAGAACCCGTAGACTTAACTTGTCTTTTTCGACTGCAACTCCAAATTGTTGATTCATTTGTATAGTCTTTATGTTAATATTATCGGTAGCCGTCGTGTAATATGATTCACCCCCCTTTTCTTTTAATGAAATTAAATTTATCGCGATACATTTAGTCTGAAATAAATTGAATTGAATTTTTGCAAAATAACAATTATCAGGAGGCACTGAAATTATGAAAGAAATTATTTTCAGGAAATGACGTTAGTCTTAAATATCAATCAGTTCAATAAAATCTCAGTGACAGTAATATTTTACTTCTTATTAACCAAAGAGTTGATAATGTTGTAACAAGATTAAAAGTCCATTGCTAGTATCAAGTAATTACTGATTTTTGTTATCATTATTGAAGGATTTTATCTTATTACCAATAGCCTAATACACATTAATGGTATTCCGTGGTCCCACCAGTGGGAAAGCGGTGAGGCCACGGGCTCGACAGTGGATGGGATAGTATCCCGTGGACCCAACAGTGGGACATAGAGGGAACACTACCACCCACTAACACTATTTTGCAATTTCAGGCTACGGTCCCACGGGTACATGGTGGTATCCCGTGGTCCCACCAGCGGAAAAAAGTCGTGGGACCACGGGCCCGGAACGCGAATTATGTGTTTGGTAGGGTACACATAATTCTATATCGTAATCTGAAAACTTACGTTATAAGCAACAAAATATATCAATGTCGTAGCTATGTCGTAGAATTTTATTATTTCATGAAATAGCCAACCATTGATTGACTATATCATGAAATATACATTTGTCACCGTAAGATAGTCAAAACCGTTAGATGATCAACTAACGCGTTAGTTCATCAACCATCGACAGATAGTAAACCAGATCGACAGGGTTAAGAATTTACGTTTCTTTTGTTCTTACTTGTCAACCTAACACGAAGAATATTCGGGGACTTCGCTATGCTCGCCCCCTTTAGTCACCTAAGTTACCGCAGTGTTCTGCTCTAAAATATTTCTTCTTTTTTCAATGACAATTCTAATTCAACCATATTTGGCAGTTACATGATTTAGTCAATTCTACGATATGGCTACGATATCAACATAACCTGCAGTGCCTCAACATACCGTCAATGGTTTTTTGGCACTCTATGTAGGTAGTTAAGCTTATATCATTTATTACTTAAATAAATAAAATAAAAAAATAAAAAAGGCTGAGGCCGTGAGTGCGAAGTATTCCGGCACTTGCTCCCCAACTGGTTCCAGTGACTTTTATGCAAGATGTTGTTGCGTGTTTGCAGTTTTTGTTTGCGCTCTTTTGAGTATCACTCGAAGGAATCTTGGAAAGGGGTAATATTTACAAACTACAGGTAGCGTGGCAGCTGTAGTTTGTATTTAGTCTCTTCTCTACTCTCTCTCTTGCTTCTACTTCTTAAAATACCTAAGTAGAGACTTCATATCCCTGCTCAATACATCTTCTGATTTTTTAAATATCTTATCTTGGAAGATTATGGCAATGTCATCTGCGTATATGAATGTCCTTGATTCGGTTTTGGCAGGTATTCAGGTTGAACACCTGCCAAAACCGAATCAAGCCCTGCCCTGTGGCAGGCCGTTGTTTAGTTTCCGTGCTCGGCTTTGTTAGTCACCAAGGTGTACGACAAACTCTGTGCTGCAAAGCATGTTGTTTAGGAGGCTACATCGATTGCGGTACCGCTTCGACCAATCAGTATATGAGACCCTGCCTCCTAAATATATCATAGGCCGCGGCAAGATCTATTTATATTGTCTGTTCTATTGGCACTACTCTATCGACAACTGAAGTAAATATGTCTAAAATGAGTCTTTATACCAGATTATATAAAGCTTAGCAAAGCTAAAAGCCTATAGCTTGCTGGCTTCAGGACAGCAATGACTTTTGGCTTGTTGAAATTTGGAGAAGAACATTATGAGCCAGGATGTGAATTTCTACCTCAGGTATTTATGAAGCACGATTTTGATGCCATCATATCCCGCTGCATTACTAAGAGCCATATTTTTTATGGCATGGTTTATTTTACCGATTGAGAAATTTTCGTACAGGTGTTCATCCACAGGGAGTGTTCTCTTTTTCAAAAAATCCACGTTTGATATGTTTGGTAGCAACTTTATTTATTTAACTCTAGAGACATCGACAATTCTGTTAGCTATGGCAATGTGCAGGTTTGCGGGGGCCGGGTGAGTACCTTGCCCTATGTTTCACGTGAACTTATTGAGAATCCTTCAAGCTTTTCTGCTTTATGTATTTTTTCGATGCTTTGAACGGTGTCAATTTACTTTGCTCTCATATTATTATTTAGTGATTCTAGTAGACATTACCACCACCAATTTCGTGGTCTTCAGTGCCCAGATACTGTTAGCGTAGTTTTTCGTTCTCTTTCGTTCAGCACGGAATGTATGTATCCTCTCGGAATATGCTTTTTGCTGTCATCAGCAAGAACTTAACAAAAGGCTGGTAGTGATCAGCCTCAGCGGGTATCCATTTTAGGGCAACATCCATTGCTGTTTTGAAGTGCAGCCAATTTTCTTTTTGGAAATTCCATCTGAGAAACGGCATAGAGTTGATAAGGGGGATCTTGACTCCAATCTCCATCAGAATTGGTTGATGTTGGGCGTTGGGGAAGTCCGCCATTAACCGAAAATTTTGACGGTAGGTAGTGGGTTACTCGCAAGTTACTCGTGCAAAGGCCAAGTCCGGGTTGTACTCTTTTTTCTATCCGGCTATCTTGAATGACCCGTCTTTAGCGTTAAATATAAGCGGTATGTCGTTGGTTTCTGCTCACTGAACGAGATCAGTTCCATTTTGGTCATCAGAGTCATACCGCCAGTTGGTGTGTGGTGGCTATTGAAATCTCTGAATTTAAGACATGAGTGGCAACGGACGCTTGTATGTCTTTGTTATGGGGAGGTCTCTTATCTTTACAGCCATTGCAGAAATGTTTGGCTTCTGGACGTAATCGGATGGCAGGACATCTGCTAGTTCGCTTACATGGTTCAGGGATTGGATTATGGAGTATTTATGTATATTCCCCATTTTAATGATATCTCTACACTCTGAGCATATGGCCTTTCAGTAGTACAATACCAATTTCGTGCTCTGTCAGGATTTCAGTTAGAAGGTCGCAGTGGTCGAAGCTTATGCCTACTATATTTAACTGGCAGACCGCAGAGCAACACCCGGCTAATACGTGCAGGGGCGTGCTAGCTGACTTCTGTGTACGCGAACAACTTCATCCTACATTGTGGCACTCAAGCGCTCAAACGAATGAACGGATTTTAATGAGGTTCTCTGAAAATAGTAGTAGACCTTCCTTCAAAGTTTCTTAGCTTGTATTTTATTAAAATTGAATCTGCTGTTTGAAAATAACAGCTTTACAAAAAATAAGTTATTACATTTTAGACTTCAGGTTTCGTTTTTTTTGTGGGAGATTTTTTATTTTTATTTTTAGTTATTGTCAATCAAAATCTTGATTTACGGTCATACTTGTAAATACCATACTCTTACTCTTGTAGGGTCTGTAGGTCGAGCGGATGTGCGAAACTTACTATGAAGCCATTAAGCAGCAACGTCAACGCTGATTTCTGCCACTGACTTGTTGGTAATTTGAGTTTTCTTTCATGTTTCAGCTAAGCGAGGAGCTCCTGTCAGGAATATTCTTCTTCGGGATGTCCAACAGTCTAGTCAACCCTGTCATTTACGGGGCATTCCATTTGTGGCCAAAGAAGAAAAGGAGGAGTGAACGGTAAGTCATGTTACCTGAGGAGTCTTATGGAAGGGTTGAAATTAAAACATTTTAAATTAGTATTATTATTACCATTATTATCCTTGGTCATACCACTGCTGGCCAAAAGCCTTTCTTCCATTATTTCCTTCCACTTGTCTCTCCTGGGGCGACCACGTCCTTGTTTTGAAATTTGGTATCCAAAGAGCTGTTGATTTGGCCAATCGGTGTGGTTGCATATGAGTGGCGTGAGTTGGTTAACCGGCAGCAGTACCTCTGCCTACCCGTATGGGGTACGGCATAAAGATATGTTGTCGTTGCAATCAATGGTGCACCTGTAAGACGCTGGGGGAGACACATTCCAAATCGCGAAAAAATATATGTTATGAAGACATCTCTTTATGTCAATGTGTTTGTTTGAAAAAAATATAGGGTGATGGGAACAATACAAAAAATAACAAAAATCAGATTTTATAAAAATAAACAAACAATAAAAATAAAAATAAACAAATAAAAATAAACAAATAAAAATAAACAATCAAAATGTTCGCACTGTTCTGCCGCAGCGACTAATGTAACAGCCATGTTGCAGTGTTATGAACTTTATTTTAATATGGTTGTATCCAAAATTCTAACCACCACTAATCGAAATGCTTATTTTACCAATATAGCTTCTTTACTTTATGCTTTGTTGCAGTGAGTCCGGAGGTCCGCACGCTTCATTGATTCGTCGTGGAGACCTATCTTCAGTGAGACTGACTACAGTCCGATCAATCAGATCATCGGCGAAGTACTCAAATGGTCAGACTGCTAGTCTACTATAATTTCAAAAGTACAAAGAGATACTGATGTCAGCTCAGCCCTTAACCTCACTACCTCGATTTATGGCGTGAAATATTTCATTTGAAATTGTATGCATGCAGAGATAATTTTATGATTGAGAATAATAATTCTCATATATTGATTAATTGTAATCAATGAATGAAAAGAATCAATATTTTGAGATTCCAAGTGTTTTGGATTGAAAATTGTAAAAAGTTTACTATTATTGGGACACCCGATATGTGGTTAATTAGGTACATACAACGAAAGAAAGATTATTTTTGTTGGAAATCATTACCTACAACATATTGATCTTGTGATTGTTATAGCGAAAATATGTTTTTCAATCTTTCGAGTTAAAATAAAAAAACACAAAAATTAAAAGTGCACACTCTATATAAGTAGTTTCGTAGGTAGAACGAATTTTATTTAGTGTAAAGCATTTTGTATTTGTGACTGTAATTACAAAAATATGTTTTGTGACTAAAAAAGGAAAAAATCATACAACACAGCAAATGGATCAGATTCACAGATTTCAGACTAAAATAAGAGCGCATGGTAGATCATTTATAGAGTGCCAATTCCGAAAATTCCTTGTTATAGAACAATTTTTACGTAACTAAATCAAGTTTACAGTAAAAAAAAAATATCACGGATACTGCATCGTATTTGCGAAGATTTAGGTAGATTACAATTTCAAAGTTTCATAACATTTCCTCGATAGAAAAGTCACAAAGTTACATCTGAAAGAGGTCATGAAATTTTCATACAAAAATATTCTTAAAATATTTCAAAGCCAATTTCAAAAGTTAATTTTCATTATAAAAGTTAAATAAAATGTAAAAAAAATACGATTTATTCCGCGCAACAATCCAAATTTCATCTCACGTCATACACGCATTGAAGGATGTTTTTTTTAAAATCAAATTTGGTGGCAATTCGGACTCTTAAATAAATACTTTGAGAAAAAAACTTCACGGCGACCTAGCTTATTCCGCAATCTGTGATTCCGAAACCAGTTTTTCATTACTCTGCAATCCTACACCCAATGTAGAAAAAAAAGACTGAATAAAGGTTTTATGTCACACAAAACTATAAAACTAGAAATAAATGTTGAGAGGCTTTCTCGCAGTTTATTTATATGCGGGCGAAGTATACTAACATTAAGCCTGCTATTAAGATTACAACATTATTATATAGGTATACTTTATATAAATTAAAAAAATCTAGGTTCGATTTCATATCCAAAACAATAAGTGAATGTCAATAATAGAATTTGAAATGTTGACATTGTAAACGACATGATCGTATTATATTGTAATATGGTGAACACTAAGATGAATTTTGTCAGACCTGACCCACACAAATTATTATTGATACCCCAACAAAAATAACGATTAAGCCAATAGCCTTATCCGTTTGCTTGCGACGACATTTTCGTAGCTCGGCCGTCATGGTAGCGCTCAGCGCCAATGGTTCACGATAACATTATTTACGACCTTTTACGCTGCTCGCAGATGTTTAGGTTCTATGGAATGTTTGTTTATTACAAAGCACAGAAAACGTCAAATTTAGACTATTCACGTTACCAAAATGGTTTCGTATTCCTATCAGTACAAATAAGGCACGACTGTTTCTTTGCCAAATTTTTTGAATTTGTTTTTCTAAGTCGGGTGAGGTGATTTATCTTAATAAGTGATTTATATTAGTAAGTGAGGTGATTTATATTCATTCGCGGTGACCAGCGAATTTCTTTCTTCGGCCAAGGCTTTCTAAGTTATGACCGTTTTTTTTTTTTGCAAATCAAGACTTTATATGCGTGTAGGTTTAATTATATTTGAACAAAATTTCAGTCAGTACCAGAGGTCTAAAGTCAATTCTTTTTTTCCTTACCTTTTGTCGATCTTAGAAGGTATATTTCTCAACAATTTCGTAAAAATGTGTCTGGGTAACTCGAAAATTTAGAGCATATCTACCTAGGTACAAAATTTAACTAATGAATGAGCGAAAGGTGAATGACTTTTATTAAAAATTTTTTTTTTTCCAAAAAACGGCTTCTTATTGATTTTGAAATCACCCCAGGTGTGATATAGGTTTTTGGCAGTATAAGGCCGGGGGCACAAGTGGTATTAAAAAAAAAACAGACTTGTTATAAAATTAAAATTTAAAAAACAGCAATTCTATACAGCGACACAATAGATTTTTTTGTTATTTTAAAATGTAAAATAATTAATATAAAATTTAATAAATAATAAACTAAAAAAAATAAAAAAAATAAATGAGATGATTTTACGATTGCGGGCAATAAATTTTATTTGGGTTAGTGAAAGTGTCGTTATATATATATTTTTATAACAAGTAAGAAATAAAAATAAATTAGCACATTGTATATTTAGTTTTCATTTTAAAAATAAAATAAATAATATAAGAATCATGATACAACATTTTTCATGTAATGTAAGATACAGAAGAACATTGTTGATAGCTCTGGTTTATTGTATTACTGCTTATTCTATCAACATATACAAATGCATAATTCATAATTTATTTATTGCACACAAGATCGCACACAAATAATTCAAATAACAACATATAGATTAAAATAGTGTATAAATGCGAGCAACATATGCCATTATGCTGGATATAACAGCACAAAGTGAAAGTTGTAAAGAATACAGATATACACAGTCAGGTCAAAAGTTCTGTCACACAATAAAAACTTTTGAATTTAGGACGCTGGCCACAAAAAAGTTTATTGAATTCGAATTTCGAATTTTTCATGAAAATAAAATGTGTACTTTTTAGAATTTTCCTCATTTTTAAATATGGAGTGGACACTTAAAGAAGACCGTGTCGCA
Organism: Argyresthia goedartella; assembly: GCA_949825045.1. Lineage (NCBI taxonomy): Eukaryota > Metazoa > Arthropoda > Insecta > Lepidoptera > Argyresthiidae > Argyresthia > Argyresthia goedartella. Next base: position 18,870,577 of record OX463823.1, read on the forward strand.
GTTATTGCGTTGCGGTTACGCGCCAATTCAGATTTTCGACTTGCTGAAAAATTTGAATATAACCAAATGATTCGTTTATCGTACCATAAAACGATACAATGAAGACTCTAGTGTAGATGACAGGTCAAGAAGTAGTCGCCCTCGCTCTGTTAGGACTCCAGCAGTGATAAAAGCTGTGAAGGCGCGAATTCAAAGAAATCCCATACGTAAGCAGAAACTGTAGACCCTTCAGATGGGGTTAAGCAGGACCACGGTGAAAAGGGTGTTAAATGAAGACTTAGGGCTTAGGGCATATCGAAGAAAAACAGGACATCGTTCGGACGCTCGTTTATTGGACCTGAGACTGAAGAGATGCCGCGGTTTGTTGAAGCGGTACGCGGGAAAAAAGCATCGGGAAATTCTTTTTTCGGATGAAAAAATTTTCAACGTGGAAGAGAGCTACAACAAACAAAATGATAAGGTGTACACACACAGCAGTGAAGAAGCGAGCAACCGTATTCCGCGTGTCCAACGAGGTAATTTTCCATCCTCGCTCATGGTTTGGTTGGGAGTCTCTTATTGGGGCTTAACTAAGGTACATTTTTGTGAGAAAGGCGAAAAAACGAATGCAGTTGTGTATCAAAATACAGTCCTCAAGAACCTTTGTGGAACCTGTTTCTCATACCATGTTTAATAACAGGCACTGGGTATTCCAACAAGATTTTGCGCCAGCTCATACAGCGAAAAGCACACAGGACTGGCTGGCGGCGCGTGAAATCGACTTCATCCGGCACGAAGACTGGCCCTCCTCCAGTCCAGATTTTAATCCGTTAGATTACAAGATATGGCAACACTTGCAGGAAAAGGCCTGCTCAAAGCCTCATCCTGATTTGGAGTCACTCAAGGCATCCTTGATTAAGGCAGCCGCCGATATTGACATGGACCTCGTTCGTGCTGCGATAGACGACTGGCCGCGCAGAATAAAGGCCTGTATTCAAAATCGCGGGGGTCATTTTGAATAAACTTTATTACCATAAGAATCTATGTTTTATTAAGTTCATTTTGGTATATAAATGTTTACATAAATAATAAACATGTCTAAATTATTTCATATTGAACATGTGACAGAACTTATGACCTGACTATGTATATATAGTAATACGAATTAGGATAAGGTGCGGGTGTGCGAGGTTGTATAGTTAGGTAGATAAATAAGATAAGAAAGGAGAGAGCTCAATCGAGTTGTGTAAATATTATATGCATAATTGACAGATTCATCGGTCTGTGTACATGATTTGAGATGTCCATGCATATAGAGTAAATATGGACAAAGCATGGGTTAGCATTGTGGTAATGAGATCCTTACCCTTACACTTGGAGGAAAAGGCCTGCTCAAAGCCTCATCCTGATTTGGAGTCACTCAAGGCATCCTTGATTAAGGCAGCCGCCGATATTGACATGGACCTCGTTCGTGCTGCGATAGACGACTGGCCGCGCAGAATAAAGGCCTGTATTCAAAATCGCGGGGGTCATTTTGAATAAACTTTATTACCATAAGAATCTATGTTTTATGAGTTCATTTTGCTATATAAATGTTTACATAAATAATAAACATGTCTAAATTATTTCATATTGCACATGTGACAGAACTTATGACCTGACTATGTACATTGGTGACATTTTGTTGGAGATTTCATTGTAGCCTCCTTGCTTTAATCCTGGCCAACTTCGTAGTGTTATGACTTAACTGTCATTGTCACTCTTGTGAATGTCGTATTCTTCATCCTATGTGCTGAATAAACTCTGGGTTATATTTTTACAAATATTGGATTTAATTATCAAATACATTAGGTTATGGTTCCGCAGAAATAGTATAACGTTCTAATAAATATGTCGGAAAGTAAGAATCAAAATTTTTCACATGAAAAATTACGTGGACGGGAAAATTACGTCGAATGGAAATTTGTAATGAAAAATGCATTGATTCACGACAATTTATGGATCTGTATCAGTGGTTACGGTGCGGATGATAAAACAACGTCCGAGGTGAGAAATCGACGTGATGAAATAGCTAAATCTAAAATTTGCTTGGCCGTCGAAAAGTCATGTTTTTCTCATTTAATGTCGACGGAGACGGCAAAAGAAGCCTGGAATGCACTGGAACGTGCTTATGATGATAAGGGACTCGGTTCAAGAGTAAGAACTCTCCAGAACTTATGCGCTGTCAAATTTGAAAACTTCGCGAACATGGAAGCTTACGTCAATGAAGTTTTGTCATTAGCACAGCAATTGGCGAACATGAACAAGCCTGTTGACGACGAGTTTCTTGGTGCGCTGATGCTCAAAGGTTTACCGACAGAGTATGAGCCTATGATCATGGCACTAGAGCATTCGGGAGCTGCCATCACATCTGATCTAGTCAAATCCAAACTGCTACAGGATCAACGTTGGACTACTCGTGGAGATTCGAGTGAGTGTTTATATTCTACCAGAAAAGGCACTACTACGAGTGACTCCTGGACGAGAAAAGCGCAGCAGCACAAGGGAGAAGCAAAAGCGAAGGATAGTTCTGATCGAAAGAGAGAACCGTGGTGCTGGAAATGCAGACAGAAAGGACATCTGAAGAAAGACTGTCGGAACGAGAAGAGTTCTTCAGGAAACTTTGTGTTGACAGCATTCAGTACTAGTACGGGCTCGGAATCTTCGTGGTACATAGACTCAGGTGCGACAAATTGCATGACTGGCAGGCGCGATTTGCTGACAGACTTTAAATCGCGTGGTGGTTTCGTCACCATTGCTAGTGGAGAGAAACTTCAGTGTACAGGCATAGGTAACGTTATGTTGTCGGATGACACGACGTTGAATGACGTGTTGTTTATACCTAAGCTGTCTGTGAATCTTATATCTGTTTCCCAATTGATTAAGAACGGCTGTACTGTAAATTTTGATACTAAGGGTTGTACAATTTCAAATTTGAGCGATGTTTTGATTAAGGCAAATGACGTAGGAGGTGCATATAAACTTCAGACCTGCAGTCTAAGGGCGAATCTAACGATTAGCACTGCAACTTGGCATCAAAGACTTGGTCACTTGAGCGGCCATAATATGAAGCTTTTGAGGCAGGGACTTGCTAATGACATTAGTTTTCAGGAGGACCCTTGTAAAGATGTTGCTTGTGAGGTTTGTTTGAAAGGAAAGCAAGCCCGTTTTCCTTTTCCTAGCAATCCTGAGAAGTCTGTGGCTGCAAAACGGTTGGATTTAATCCATACCGATTTGTGTGGTCCGTTGCCGGTGAATTCGCTTGGATGCAAGAGGTACATCCTGACGTTCTTGGATGATCATTCGAGGAAGGTGTTCGTGTACTTCCTGAAGCGTAAGAGCGAGGTTAGTGAATACACTAAAAACTTTATTAAGCTAGTGGAAACACAAACTGGTGATAAAGTCAAGGTTTTGAGGTCGGATAACGGGACGGAGTATGTAAATAGGGACCTTGAAGACTTTTTGAAGGGTAAGGGAATTGTCCACCAGGTAACTGTGCCGTACAGTCCGCAACAGAATGCCTGCGCGGAGCGGCTGAACAGGACGCTCCTGGAAAAAGTAAGGTGCCTGTTATACACTTCAAACGTAGACCACAAATTTTGGGCAGAAGCTGCCAACACTGCAGCTCATTTAGTGAATGTGTCACCTTCGAAAAGGCTCTCGGGGAAAACTCCTGAGGAGGCCTGGACCGGTAAAAAGGTGAGCTTGAAACACTTACGAGTGTTTGGCTGCGAAGCTTATGCTCACATTGATAAAGTGAAGCGGAATAAGCTTGAACCAAAGAGCAAGCGTTGTATATTTCTTGGATATGAGAACAATGGGTATAGGCTCTACGATTTGGCGAAAAATGAAGTTTTTCGTAGTCGTGACGTTGTTTTCAATGAAACAATCTTTCCAGGTGTCAAGAGCAAGCGGTCCGTGGAGATATTCTTTCCGACAAGTGACGACGGTGTCATTGATGACGAGAGTCACGAGGAAGATGAGCCAGAGGTTGAGCTTGAGGCGGAGAATGCGGAGTTACCGTTCCCACAGAATGTAAAGATTCAGGTTGAGGCGGAGAGGCCGTCAGCGCCTGAAGTTTGGTTCGAGGCAAACGAGCAGGTACCGAGCTCATCTACTGATACAGGCGGTAGACCACGGGAGCCACATGCAGATGGACCTGCCTTTAATTTACGGTCTAGAATACCGAGGACAATGTCTGCACTCGAGATAGAGTTGAATGAGCCGACAACTGTCAAGGAGGCTTTGCAATCGAGCGATAGCAAGCTATGGCGGCAAGCTATGCAAGACGAGATTGACTCATTCAATAAGCATGAAGCTTGGGAGCTCGTTGACAGACCGGCGGATAAGAACATTGTCAAGAATCGGTGGCTGTTTAAAATTAAACGCGACGTGAATGGAAAAATAGCGTGTTACAGAGCGCGATTAGTTGCGAAGGGGTTTACCCAAAAGTTCGGAATTGACTACTTGGATACGTACTCTCCAGTTGTTCGGCATAGTTCGTTGAGAATGTTGCTGTCTCTTGCGGTGGAGCTAGATCTGAAGATTGATCATCTTGACGTCAAAACTGCCTTCTTGAATGGTAACTTGAGCGAGGAGATTTATATGTCACAGCCGGAAGGATTCATAAGACAAGGCGATGAGCATAAAGTCTACAGACTCAAGAAAGCCGTGTACGGTTTAAAGCAGGCGTCTCGTGCCTGGTACGATAAGGTAAAGCAAGTTTTACTCAAAGAGAAGTTCACGCAGAGTAAGCATGAGAGCTGCATCTTCAGTCGTCGAGTGGGTAAGCGAACCATTATTATCGCACTATATGTAGATGATTTTTTCGTTTTCTACGATTGTGACGAGCTTGCTAAAAAGCTGAAAACGTCATTGAAGTCTCACTTTACTATTAAGGAGTTAGGTGAGGTTAAACATATGCTAGGCATTAAAGTAGATCGTACTAGTAGTGAGTTGAAGCTGAGTCAGAAAAACTATATTGAAAAGTTGCTTGAACGTTTCGGTATGAGCGACTGTAAAGGCGCAAAGACGCCCTTGGACGTAGGTCTGAAGTTTTCTGATAGCACTAACCACGATAGTAGATTACCATATCAGGAATTGATAGGATCTTTAATGTACTTGTCTGTGACATCTAGACCTGACATTTCATTTGCTGTAAGTTTTCTTAGTCAGTATAATACCCGCTACACAGCGGAACATTTTGCTGCGGCCAAACGTGTGTTGCGTTATTTGAAAAGCACAATGAATTTGGGTCTTGTGTACAGGAAAAATGTTGAGCATGATAAGTTTCGTGTTTATGGTTTTACCGATGCTGATTGGGCTAACGGAGCCGATCGTAAATCATACACGGGATATATCTATAAACTAGGTAGGAATGTAATTTCCTGGGGTTGTTACAAACAATCTTGTATCGCACTTTCGTCTACCGAGGCGGAGTACATAGCTTTGTCTGAAGCGGCCAAAGAGGCGGTATACGTCCGTGCGGTTCTTACTGAATTAACAGGTCGGAGCAACACTGTAACCCTGTATAGTGATAATCAGTCTGCGGCGAAGCTTGCCACTAATCCGGTTTTTCATAAACGGTCTAAGCACGTAGACATTAGGTATCACTATATTCGTGAGGCTGTTGACAATGAAGTCATTAAGTTGTCATATATGCCTACAGAGCAGATGACTGCTGATGTGCTCACGAAGGCACTGCCTACTTGTAAGCACCAGTCGTTTGTTCAAGATATGCTGGAAGTCGTCCAAGATTAAGAGGGCGTGTTGGAGATTTCATTGTAGCCTCCTTGCTTTAATCCTGGCCAACTTCGTAGTGTTATGACTTAACTGTCATTGTCACTCTTGTGAATGTCGTATTCTTCATCGTATGTGCTGAATAAACTCTGGGTTATATTTTTACAAATATGTGATTTAATTATCAAATACATTACATTTAATTAGCTTACCCAATTTTGGGGAATAATATGACCTTTCCCCAATAGTCGCAAACGAAAATATTTTTTGGATATCCCAAAGTCACCTGTAATCAGCTGACCGGGTCAATGTACTTGAGGATCAGTATTATTTTTTCAATTGTGACAATAGTTCATCGGGGAAAGTTGTTCATAATGATTCCCCCAAATATTGTCAATTCATTAAAAGTCATCCCTGTATTTAGCTACTTTTTACACCTTTACTTAAATATTTTATACTTTACACAGTATATGCTGATCTTTTTATGATATTCCAGATCAGTCAGATCAGTAAATCGGTTAATCTGCCCACTTATTCAGTATGTAAATTGACCGAAAACTGGATTTGATGTAGATTTCAGTTACTGAAACTCAAATCTACGTCAAATCCAACTTTAGTTTAAAATTGACGTTTAGTGTATGGGAAAACGGTCACATTCCCACAGTTTTCGGTCAATTTGAGTTACTGAAGAATGTGGCAGAATAATAGAAATACTAGTGTGACTATTTGGTAGTTATGCCTGCTTTAATAAATTTTATAGGCTGCCTCGTATTTCATGCAATTGAAGCAGAAGATAGCAGAAAGGTTTTACAGAACTTTGGATAAATGAGGAAAACGTGTTTATGTGTCCTTAATAATGCGGTTAGGTTTGTCCTTGGAGATTAGGAATACTTGTAGATTTTGAGGGTCTTGCAACAAAAAAATTAACTCCTGTTCAACATTTGTTTATACTCAAAATTGTATAGGATTTGACGTTTATTTTGAGGTTTAACTATGTATAATATTTTTTGTAGTAACACGGTGAATATCTTATTATCAGATTGATAAGAAGGAAAATAACAATTAGGAAGTTATTTAAATATTCAAGCATTTATATATCATATAATAGATACTTTTATCAGTGCTCAAGACGAAATTAACGAAAAAATAAATATCGTTTTAAATTAGGATTCTTTTAAATAAATATTAATTCATTATTATGAATCTATATAACATATACTTGAAGATTTATAATATCAATTTAATCCAGCAAGGATACTACAAATTGGTTCTTATCATTATTTACAACATTTCTCTGGTAAAACTGAGCAAATACAGTAGATCTCTCGCTCAAGCCAGCGGTACTTCTAACGGTGACTATATTCATACCCTTTTTATGCGCACTAGACGTTTTGCAGCGTGCCTGGTCGAGTGGGCAGTAAAAATTGATGTGTCAATCCAACTAACACAAAGTGTGTAATACGAGTCTGCTACCTAACTTTAATGGCGTCACTCCCACTGTTAGGTCTCTTGAAAATTGTAAATAATGTATCAATATTACCTCTCAATAAATATAGGTTTTTCTATCAATGTATTGATTCAAAGTCAAAGCTGAACAGATATTGTTCGATCTCTGAAGTACGTGATACAAATTGGGTTGGTAGGGACCTGGACGTGAAGTTTTAATTAGGTCAGGATTATTAATATTCACATTATTCACATTTGTTTTCGATGCAAAAAAGTCTTTTCTAATTTTACTTTACAGCTCGGTCGATATTTTTTTAATAACAATCAAAGTCACAATGCAATTGTGATGGCAAAGTCAAATAAGAATTGTAGTCATCAGATTTTATCACGACTAAATGTATAATGGCAACAAATATAATGATCACCAAAATATTTTTTTCATACTCAAAATGGACAAATGAACACAAAAGTTGCAAAAATATCAGGGAAAAATACTGCGGTAGCTTAGGTGAAGGGTAAAGGGGTGAGCGAAGCGAAACCACCTTTATCCTTCGTGTTAGGTTGAACATGTAAGAACAACAAAAAATACTTAAAACATAAACTTACACATAAAAAGAAATTTGGTGATCATTTATCCAAACACAATTTGTTGGACATCTATCCATTTTGTCAGTCATTTCGAATTTATTGGTAGTAAAATAGGTGCGTTTTTGGTAATAGTTTAAACACAAGCCATATATAACCCGCTCGAATTGCTTGGTTTATAGCCAGCCCTATTGGACGGCAGGGCAACTACATGTAAGAATGCCTAAAAGTCGTGGAAAACAGCGAATTGAATGAGCATGAGTTGTTTAAAATGTATCAGTTCTGATTTGATAAAATTTTGTTTTTTGTTCGGACTTTTGTAAAAGTTTTTGAAATCAATTATTATACCGAGCTATTTGCAAGTGGTTTGTGGAGTTGTGCAACTCTTATTTTCGTTAATTATATACCCTAATGAATTTAACACTCATTCATTCATTCAACAAAGATTCATTTGGCAGTTTTTGTAAGTCTTACTTACCTTTACCACAAGTATCGTCGAGATAAATAGTCGACAGAAAACCTAACGAGCGTAACAAAAACATGACCGGTTTGACAATTAAAAAAAATAAACGTTGCCGTATTAAACCCAAATGGGGGGACGTAAAATTTATAGAGCTTGTGTTTAAATTCCAAGGCAAATATTTTCTGTTTTCTTTAAGAATGGTTACGAAAAACTATGCATATTTTTAATCCAAAGGAGCCATATAGAAACTTGGTGATTCTATGAATTGTCATTCAGATAAGGCTCTCTTTAATAGCTTTCTCGTATTCGACAAGGTCCGACTTTGAATAAGTTGAGTGTTTTGGGGTATTTTGGGGTATTTGGGCAACTTCTTCTATGAACGGTATTTTATATCCCATGACAATATAACAGGATCACTTGTTATAAGGCGCCACTGGTCATGGAAATATGAAAATATTCCATATACATCGGCGGCGACGGTGGCAGAAGGGCGTGTTGGGGAGGTGGCAACAGAGCCGGCAGTATGGAAGCAGGTGTCTGCCAACAGTCCACAGTCGTCGTCGACTCGTACTTCTCGGCCTTGCAGCGGTAGCGGTATTTTTTGCAGAAGCTTGAATCTTGATTTCAGCGGCAGAATCACTAATCGCTTTTGCCGGTTTGAGTGTTTCAGCTAGTTTTTCGCCACAAAGATATTTATCTATGTCTGTCTAGTAGAGGGGATATTTTATATATTTATCGATACTCCCGCATATGAATCTGTTCCGGTTTATATATTCAAGGTGTTGTACTTCTTACATTATTCAGCCAGCCTCGATAAAGGGTTTAACCACTGACGTATTCTGAGAGAATATCTTTGTTAAGCCTCTCCTATGCATGAGATGAAAGCACTGATGTAACCCTGTTTATTTTCGATGGCCTTATCTTTCATGTTCAGAGTTTCGGTTAAAGTTGCCTTTATTTCAGCATTCAGGAGTGGTGCGTCGTCTTTTAGCAGTTTTCCGGCACTAGATGATTTTCTGGAAGCTCTTTTCGGTGTTTTCAATAAATCCAGAAGAAATAACTAATTTATATCTCAAAGCTAAGTATTTCTGAAATCTCGGCGCATATGTTATCTCCTTCGATGGAGTTTTTCCAGTATCTTTAAGATTTCATCATCTCATATAATAATCTCCTCATACGGTTCCTCTACTGCTTCGGTCCGAGGTCTGAGGACCCAGTTGAGTCGTGTCAGCCACTGAAACATCGTTGGAAACGCCCAAAAATGTAATAGCTTAATTTGTGGAATAATGTACTGTAACATGAATATTTGTTTCCTAGCTCAGTGGTGGGTCGTGGATAATACTCGGTTTGGCAGAGTGTCAGACCAGGTCCTCGGATCCTTTTACATAAGAGGGAATACAAAATTTACATATGAAGAACCTGATCTTATGCCCTGTACGAGATAGACCGAAGAGGGATTTAATCAAAAGCCCTTCTTGGTACGAGCTAATATGGACAATTTTATTTAACAAAGTATTTCATATTCGACACTATTAAATAAATATTACATAGAAGTTCTCGTTTGGAGTTGGTGGTTTAGCTTTACCCTTGACAATTAAGAACTAATATCTTTACTTATCTAATACATTCATGGTAGTTGCTACCAATCCGGAAAAATACATGTTTAAAGTTACCTTCTGAGTATGGAGTGGATTGTGATTTGTGGTGTTAGTAAGTAGGGAATATGAAGGTCAGTCGCACACAAGGAGGAGTACCAGCACTTTACCCTGTAGACTAGCCGCAATGATCCCCACCCCCTTCTAAACCGAGGTACCCTGGAATATGATACATCTTGTTTAGGAATTAAACTAGTCTTCGAATGCGCATTTTCCAGGTAAAAAATATCAAAAAGATTTACATACCATTAAATGGGATTTGAAAATGAGAAGTTTGAGTCTTCTACCCACTGACGCTGGGACACGCCCTGGACCATGTGGGGTTCAGTTTCTACGGAAATGAGGTTTTGAATATACCTTGCAGACAAATATTCCTGATGCCGTATACTTACTTACGCCGGTAAAGCAGCCAACTTTCCACCGTTGCTTACAGGTCAGCGACGGACTTGTTTCCCGATCTGAAGAAAAAAATGGAGTTTCAACCCTCGAATACGCTAAGCTGGCTTGCCAATGCACCAGGATCAAAATGATACTTACAGGAATGCGGACAGCTTCCTTGCTTTTAATAAATTCGAGGATCAGAACTCTCAACGCCGTATCAGGAAACCAAGTTATGAACGAAATGGTCTCCTTGACTTCCGTACACTTCCGTACCAAAAAGTTTTTTTCTCCGAGCTGCCTACCACGAGTATCGTCTCAAGACTTTTAAATTATTTATTTCCCAACTTTATATTGAACAGAACATCTTCAAACATCTACGGCCTAAAGAGGCTAAATCTGCCTAAATTATTTGAAGATAATTAATCAAAACCATTGAATTTATAGCTAAAGCTTAATAGCGAAGCGTCAATTATTTGAACTACGTGAAACAAAAAGCGTCGCAAGCGGGTACGTTCCGAAATCGCCGAATAGCTATGCGTCCATGTAGGCAATATGTAGCGATGCGTTCGAAATAAAAAATATGACAGCACAAAATTGTGTGCGTTACAGTACAATATAGTCCTTGTAGGATATCCACAATATTTTTTGTGGCGAAGGCAACATCCCCACGAGATGTACACCACACTAAAAGTAGATAAACTGATTATATGAAGAAAATATTGACTGTTCTGTTCTTTATAAACTATCTACATTTCTTTTGATGTGAAGGTAACATCCCCATAAGAGATACATATCTCGCAAACATTTCATAATGTTAAGATAGCATCCCCACAAGATGCACACAACACGAAAATAACATGATATAAAATCATGGCAAAGTATTTACAATAACGATTTGACGTTTCAGGCTAGTCGTATAAGTCCATGTACTTAACAAAGGGCTCCAACTCATACTCATCTATGGGGGCCTGCGGCGGTGGCGCCTTGAGGCGTGACCTCCACTACGCGAGGATGATTCCCTTCTATGGGAACAGCACGAACGTTTTTCAACTCCTTTTCTGATTTTCGCACTTTTTTACAAAGATTATCGTCGTCGTCTTAACAACCGAAACAAACTTAGCACACGAAATTTGTGGTGAACGACGGAGCACTAGAACGCGAGTGATTCAATGGGTGAGTGACGGCAGCCTTATTTTATAGTAGTTATGCAAAATTGGTCTATAGTGAACAGTATTTGCATACTTCATACGTTTTGTTTTGGCCCATGCAGTCAAATTATTTTAGAGGAAACCGAAAAAAATATTTAATCTGATTAAATTGTCGCTCAGGTCACGTTCTAGGGTTCCGTATCCGAAGGGTGGCAAACGGGACTCTATTACTAAGCCTCCGCTGTCCGTCCGTCCGTCCGTCCATCCACCTGTCACCAGGCTATATCTCATGAACGGTTATAGTTAGACAGATGAATTTTTTACAGTTGATGTATTTCTGATGCCACTATAACAATAAATACTAAAAACAATAAAATAAATATTCAAGGGGGCTTCCCTAAAACAATTCTTTCAATACCACATACAAACTTATGAATGCACCTGATTACGTACATGGAGTGTGAAAGTAGCCGCACCAAAAACAATATTTTATAATATTATGTTTATAATAATATTTTTATTAATATTTTATATATATCCAAACTATTCACTCCACACCATCCTTACCATTGTACGTTGGTACGAAACCCTTCATGCGTGAGGTCGACTCGCACTTGACCTTTTTTTATCTAGTTAACATACAACAACATACAATGACAGCATTTCACCTAAAACCATGATGTGCCTTGTAAGCTGTGTAACCCCATGAAATAAAACAACTTGTAAATTGTGTTGTTTGCCTGAATGCCGTTTTGCAAAACAATTAGTAGTTTATTTATTGCTTTGATATTAAGCGGAGGATGACTAAGCGTTTCAAACATACGGTTCATTCAATCCAATTCAAGAAAAATTGTGCGCCTCGTCGCCTTTGGGTAAACAATTCGATATATTTTAACCATGTTAACCCAAGATGATAATAAACATTGGTATCAAAATTGCTTTACCACCTTACTTGAACAATATTTTTTTTTTATTTTGCTTTAATCAAACCATTTCACTCCTAAAGCGCAATCTGTTTATTTTCCCGGTATTACGAAGCGGGCGCTAAAATATTAATGGCCCAATATTCCATTCTAGAACCAGTAAATCCTCATGTTAACTGGCAGTTCTATGTTTAGAACTGTCATATTCTATGAAGTTTTCCCTTTGGGTTTTTCCCTAAATGTTTCCTGACTCGGACGGATCAAAAAGGTGCGAACTGCAAAATTTTAAAATAAATTTATGAGTAGAATCAATAAATTGTGTGCCGGTGATATTTATTTCTGGATACCTAGACATGGACCAGTGGATAAGGGTGTTGCCAGAAGTCGCAAAATAAGTGTCTTTCAAGGATTTGTCAGAAATATATCTCACAAATAACACTCTTTCAATATGAAACCGAACTGATCAGAGCAACATTACTTTTGATATTTCCTTATAGTTAGGGCTGAGTCGTCTACTTATGATCATTTGAACATTCGTACTTATTAAATATATTTTGTCTCCATTTGTTTCTTCTTAGAGTACTTAGGAATGACCCCAAAGAGGAATGACGTATATTTGGTACATATTTATGGTACGTGTTAGTAACTTCGAGCTACACGGACTTCTTGCGTGCAGAAGGGTGTCGCCATAGAGCTAGTTCACACTATGTCTTATCAACAGTTTTACCGGATCCGATTTCAATATTGGCATATGTATTTCACATTAGGCGACCTGATTTAATCATGCATCTGACACCTTGCCGGATCCAGCAAAACTTTCGGTCCGAGATAGGTGAACCATGTAATGAATTAAAATATATCTATTATTTATAGTAGGTACCTAAATTATAATGAAAATAAATCAATGTACAGAATCAGTCAACTGCTTTGTACAAAACTTAAATATGCAAAAACACACACACACACACAAACACACTAAGAAAATAAAGCGCCCCGGACCATATCAGATGCAAAGGTCCCCATCACGCTGGCGGCGTTTCCGCGCTGCACTGCGAGGGAGATCCTCTGCATAAGATAGGATCCGGAGCGGCGGTCATAGCCACGGTCCCTCAGGCGGCGCCCTATTTCCCGCGCGGTGAACAATTAGAGCCAGTTCACACCAAGTCGGATTGCCGGATTGACAGTTTTTCCGGATCTGATTTGCGTATAGGCATATGTATTTCTATAGCGTTTTTCACCTTAGCCAATCAAATTAAACTGTCGGTTCCGAAACAAAGGGCATTTACACGATCAGCTCTACGCTAGCCAACACATGGTATAACTGGCTAACGGAACGGCTGCCGCGAATGGCACGACCGTCCAGTATAGGTATATTTACCCTATACCTATACCCATATGTGCCATTCGCGGCGACCGTACCGTTTTTCAGTTACACCATACGTTGGTTTGCGTAGAACTGATCGTGTAAATGCCCTTCTATTGCACACCTCAAACATTATCCTAAGCATCTATAAATATATGTCGTATGACATTCCACAGGTAAAGGTAGGTAGATACCTAATGCCCAGTTCCAGTTTTGGAGATAATCGCTGTGTAAATTATATCTCTATTTTTTCGCTTAACCTCAAACTAAAATATGTGACTTTTGTTTTGATGCATTGTAGTTACAATAACACAATTTTTGACACGTCCAAAACCATCTTTAACATTTCCATTAAACAATAATGCTTATGATGTACCTAAGCGCCGCAGAACGGAACAGGTACCCTTCCGCCGCACAACGGGACGGCCGCCTGACCACAGCATGGGTCCTTACCTGAGCAGTGTAACGACCTATCCGGCGGCGGCGGCCGTTCCTGTGGCCGTTCCTAGGCAGAACCTCTATCGGTTGAGCCGTTCGTGTGAACTGGCTCTTACCAGTTATCAATTCTGTCATTTCTTGTGTGGGGAAATTTGCACATATATGTAGCTCCGCCCACCTACATACAAAAACAAAACTATAATAACGACACTAACACCAAAAAAATGGAACAAAACACTAACGAAACTTGTGCGCCACAATGAGTCACAACTCACGCATTGACACGTTTTTGACGTCAATAGGGCTAGAAGTAACTGGATACAGCCATATCTATACATTTCGGAGATTATCTTTTTAAGGAGGAGTAAACGAAATGATTTAGTTCATTTCGTTAATTTATCTACACATATATTATTATAAATTTTATCTACACACGTATCATAAACCCTCTTTACTGCGTACAAAAACCGCACGTTACGATCAGGAAACTACTTGGTAAAAACTCATTTCTTATCTGAAAAATTACACATTATGACCATAATGTGTAATTTTTCTACATATTATGACATTCAAATTTCGAACGCCGACGCCCGCTTGCGTGCCGCCATGGTGCCGCCCCTAGTTTGTTTGTGTAGTTGGTACTGACATTCAAATTTCGAACGCCGACGCCCGCCCGCGTGCCGCCCCTTGTTTGTCTGTGAAGTTGGTACTACAGAACAAGCTAAACAACTGCAGAGCCACAATGCCGATCAAACATGCGGTTCCTAAACACATCAAAGAGAGCTTATGATATGTGTGTAGATAAACTAGTGTATGTAACTGTACATAATTAGGCATTATGTAGCAGTCACATAAACTACTATTAAATATCGTTTTTATTGACTGAGCCAGCAAAGCGTCTCCGTTTTAGCTTGGGCAATAATTTTTTCGTATGTCTGGATTTTCCACCTCAGTGTGCTTAGTGGGAGTTTCTCAGGGCCAATCGAATATTTCACGATCGCGTCAATAGAGAAGAACTGTGAGCAGTTTCAATCGAGAATCATTGAGTGAGAGTAGCATTCGAGTATTACGATAAGATTGACGTTTATTCACCGTGATAGTTTTTATGTCCAAGTTGGTAGCCCTGTAGCGAGAGAATGAACTACTAGCTATTACCAAGTTGTCTATCATATTTTGACGGATTAAGAATAAGAATAAGAATAATTTATTTATCAATTTAGGTTTTACATTATATGTTTGTTACTGTTACCTAAACTAGGCTTAAGACCTGTAAGATAGGCAACAGCTTCTGTACTATTGTTGACAAAATATTGAATTGGTGTACATATAACTGTTAGTAACCAAGATAATTACTCTTAAATAACAACAATAAACTAATAAAAAGAGACTAAAGGATCATCAAAAAGAAAAAGTTATAACTATAAATTATACTTCTGGAATACATTGGTATAAGTGAGTAGTGTGGATGTATCATTGCATCTAGATGTGTGCGCATGTGCATATGTAAGTTTGTGTGTGTGTGTGTGTGTGTGTGTGTGTGTGTGTATGTGTATATATGTGTGTGTGTATGTGTGTGTGTGTGAGCGTGTATGTATGTAAGTGCGAGGGTGTATTTGTGTGTGTTTAGGGAGTTTGTAAGTGTATATATGATGTGTGTGTGTGTGTTTATGTGTGGTGTGTGAGGGTCTATGTGTGTTTGCTTATTTGTGGTTTAGGTGTTATATAAAGTAATGTTGATGTTACCCGACCACGTTCAAAAGTTCTTCGGTTTGATCGTAGTCAAGTAATATCAGCCACTTCATAAGTGCATGTTTTAATTCATACCTATTTTTCGTATACATTTCTAATGCTTTACTTATTTTATCGTATAAATGGGGACCAAGAAAGCACATAAACCTATTAGCAAAAAATGTTTTTAACCTTACAGTTTCAAAAACCAAATCCTTACGACGGATTCCATCTAGATTTAATTTAGTCCTTAAATTCAGCTCCTTATGCTTTTGGGAAATGGCTTGGGAAATGAAAAGCTGCCTAACGGTGAGCACCTGACAATCTTGGTATAGTTGTGTCGTTGGATAGAGTAATGGTAGGGAGTAGCTCACCTTCAGCACAGCTCTTTGGGCCCTTTCTAGTGGCAGTAATATAGATTTACACGCTCCACCCCATGTAGTTATACAGTATGTCAGTAAAGACTGGCACAGGGAGATATACAACATCTTTATAATAGGCGTGCTAGCTATATGTCTTATGTTTTTAAACAATGCAATCAGTCTACGAGTGCGTTGGGTTTGCAGTTTAATGTGTAGCTTAAAAGAGAGGTGATCATCTATAATAATACCTAGATATTTGATGTGTGAAACCCTTTCAAATTTTGAGCAGTCGCAATTGTTTGTCACATTTTGTAGGTGCTGCGAGTTAGACTGACAATCCATATGCACTTTTATATCCCTAGACTCAAATGACACTTTTGTATTTCGTATACTAAATGCTAGGTATTTGGTTTTGTCAGAATTTAGCGTCAGTAGATTATTTCTAAGCCAATCATTGATTTTGTCAAAACCTATCAGAGCCGATTGAAACACTTTGTCCCAGGTTGCCTCGCGAAATAATAATGCTGTGTCATCTGCAAATGTTATAATTTTGCCATTCTTGAGGGATGATTGACACAAGTCATTTATATATAAAAGAAACAGCGTCGGTCCGAGAATGCTTCCTTGTGGAACTCCATGGTTAATCGGTAAGGGATCACTAACATACTCGCCAATTTTAACACTCTGTCTTCTCTCACTGAGGTAACTTGTGAAGAGTTTAAGTGGCAGACCTCGGACACCCATGTGCTCAAGCTTGTCGAGTAGTAGCGGGACCGAAACGGTATCGAAGGCTTTGGCCAAATCCAGGAATATTGTTAGACATTTGTATCTAAGCCATCTACTATGTAGTTTGTGAGTTGTGACACCGCATCGGTCGTGCTCTTTCCTGTCCTGAAGCCAAATTGGTTTTCTGATATTAGTTTATTTTTCTCAAGGAAATCTATCAACGGTCTATTTATTATACGCTCAAGAACTTTAGATAAAATAGGCAGAATTGAGATGGGTCTATAGTTATTTACAACTGTTTTCTCACCACTCTTATGAATTGGGATTATAACTGATTTTTTAAAAGCTGCGGGAAATATTCCTATTGTTATAGAGAGATTGCATATATGGGAGATAGGAAGAGCCAGCAAAAGTTTATTGTCCTTTATAATTCGCGTAGAGATTCCATCCAACCAGTTGAAGTATCAATTTTTGAGGAGTTTATTATTTTGATGATGTCAGCCTCATCTACCCTCCGGATGAACAATGATTGACATACACTCCCAGTAATTATGTTTTTAGATTGTGAGCTTAGTGGTTTGATTTTCTGTGCAAGGTCTCTACCTATGTTTGCAAAATAACTATTTACCTTGTTGATAGACTGTTTCGGAACATCAGACGGCACCAGAAGATCAGTAGACGGTGGATCTTTTATTTTAAAGTTGGTTATTTGACTAATAACTTGCCATGTTTTTTTTTTTAATGTTTGATTTAGCCTTTTCCAGTTCATTTCGCTCAAATTGTCGTTTAGCTATTTTTAATAAGTGATTGCAAAAATTTCTGTAGCGAATGTATGTTGTCTTTAATATATTATTGTCTGGATTTTTCCTTAGTTTCAGATGCATTTTATCTCTGTTTCGCATACACCGCAAAAGCCCAGGTGTAATCCAAGGTTTGATAATTATTTTTCGCCTCGAAACAATCTGTTGAGCGGTATGTTTTTTTAACAATATTGGAGGTTATGTTAATAAATTGGTTTGTAGCCTCATTACAGTCATCAGATTGAAGAACTATACTATAATCTTGTTTTTTAATTTCTTCATAGATGGACTTATAGTCAACTTTTGATATTGTTTTAGGAGGTTTATTTAGACAGTTATCAGTTTCCAGACAAAAGAAGGGTGCATAGTGATCTGTTAATGAATGTGTTGGCTAGAAGATTTGACTTTAGCAATACATGGTCAAGGCAGTTATTGTTTCTTGTCGCCAGAGTATGAGCCGGAAGTAGACCATGAGAAGATGTCAAGTCCAGGTAATCTGACAAGTGAGAATCAGTTGAGTCTGGTTTAATATCAATGTTTATGTCGCCAACTAATATTATGTTATTTGAATTTGGTATAGAATTCAGGAGCGAGTTCAGTGAATTTAAGAATTTGTCTATCTTTTTATAAGAGGGTGATCTGTAGATAGATATAACTGTAGTGGTTTTATTCACTACTGTAACTAGGCAATTTGCATCTGAGAATGTAGGTTTATGAGTGTTAGATTCAATATTGTTTTTTATGTAAACTACCATTCCATCATTTTGAATCGGATTATGCGAAGTTTTTGTCGAACTATAGTTACTGATGGACGGTAGATTGCTCGTTTGGGATAACCAGCATTCAGTTAGCACAATGATGTCCGGTTCAGTTTCAATTCTAGCTAAGAGTGTGTGAAATCCTGACATGTTGCAAGATATGCTCCTAATATTTTGGGACAAAATCTTCATCTGGGTATTAGCACCTGCGATTAAGCTAGAACAGTCTTCAGGATTACAGAACTGGGATTTTAACAGCGAGATTTCATCTATTTTATCCATGTTTATAATAATATCGTTATTTAACATCGCGAAGGAGATAAAAATAATGCTCAGAAAGAATGATGTGGCAATATACGAATATTGGCATGAAATATTTTAAGGAATGTTGGGTATGGAAAATTGCACAAGTGGGCAGTTTATCGTGAAATGTTAATTGTGTGTAGTAGGTGGTAGTTTTTGAACCCATAATTACAGGCAAAGTGACAGTTAGGGTATATAATTGGTTTGTGTTTAGTTGAGTCCAGGTAGAGTAGCGGGTAATATGTATGATTTGTGTATTGGTGTTTTTTGATGTGAGATTATATATCAGGTATATGTGTATTTCATATGTATGTGTGTATATATGACTAGTAACAATTACAATTTTGTTAGTACCTAGTCACAGAGCCTTTTTACCATCAGTTTTAAGCTTTTCTAGCTGGGCTTCGCTGTTGATCAGGATATAGGGTTCTGAAGTGTCCTTGCGCAGGTAGATTCGCCCGTTGGAAGACCAGCAAAATTTATAGTTTTCAAACTTTGCAACCCTACGAGCCAAATAGAATAGTCTTCTCATCTTTGCGGAGAGTTCCTCCGAGATGTAGATTGGCGTTTCTGGGTCGTTGAATCCTAGATGTGATGCATTGAGCTTGTCTTTCTTCGGTCGGTCCTTGTTAAACTTGCGTACTGCCTCAATAATCTTTTCTTTCATTAAGGTGTTTGATACTTCCAGTTGTATAGGACTTATCTTACTCTCCTTTTTGCTTGGGAGTCGTCTGACGTCTCTTATATCTGTCTTTAATGAAAAGTCCTGTTTAAGATGAACAAGTAGCGTTTCGATAGTTCCATACAAGTCTGCCTTTGATTTATTTGTTCGTTTGGGCACGTTTCTCAACTCTAAGCTTGTCTTTAGTGAGACACTTTTGAGATAATCAACTTTATCCTCCAAAAGTTCTATGTCCTTGCGAAGCTGTAACCTCTCTGTGTCAAAGCAGCTTATTTTCTTTTCAAAAGCAGCAAGCTGGTCAGACATGTAGTTCATAGCTTTTTCAATTTCAAGGTTCGTACTACGAATGATCTGGTTTGAAGTTATTATTTCTTTTATATGTCCCTCCATAGTATTCAATCTCTCAGTTTGTGACAACATGAGTTCGCTAATCATCTCTTTCAATTCAGTTTTAAGTAGATTAAAGACATCTTTAAGTTCTTCACCGGAGTTTCTGCGTCGTTTAGAGTTGCGTACATTAGTGGTCTCTGAAGTTTCTCCCGCTGTTTGGTCCATAAGATTAATGTTAGAGTCTGATGCGGATCAATTCGCGTTCGGTGGGCTACGCATTAAACCTCCACGTTTACCTCCCATCATTACGTTCTCTGAGATAGCAAAATCGTGTGATCCTAGTGCCCTCTGTGATCAACTCGGAGGCGGCAAGAAGCACCAGGGCTAAAGCAATATACAGGAGATCACTAACCAGCTTCGGTTACGAGCAGTGATCAGTGGCGCCCCGCGCGCCCAGTTCGTAAATGTGACGACGCGACGGCAGGGTACCAGGACGGCAGCGACCAGCAGGCAGTTGCGTGCGATGAATGAGGTCCACGTGGGGGGCGGAGCCTGCCTACAACTGGGCGTGCGCGATCACTGAGTGCGTAGCTGCTGGAGTAGTAGCACTGCAGTTGTACTCACGCGCAGGATACGGTGTTTCGTCCAGATGAATGGAGTCCTCGTACGTGGGTGGGGCTTGCGTACTACCGGTGACTTCGATCACGGACAGCGTGGCGGGAGTTGTGGCGCGTGAATTTGAATCGCGGAGAGCACTTTGGAGTTATGCGCTCCTAATATTTTGGTTGTATTAAAAATGTTTAAATTGATTTAAATATTAGAATTAAATTAGTACAGGTTCTTTAGACGATGAAAAGGATTAAAACGATTTTGGCATTTGTTTATCGTGTTTGTACAGTTCCACCATCTTTACTGTTCAGTTGATAGCGTCGCTAGTAGAGAATGTTGTTTTGCCATTTAAGAAATTCACCAAGAAAAAAGAGACTTGAAAGTCAACGGGCAGTCTTTTAATGATATCATAAGAATTTAATATAATAATAAGATACAATAATCAATCATACAAGTCTAACAAACATAGTGAATATTTAATATGTATTTTTATATATGTAGGAATTGTTTATGTAGTTTATTGTTTTGATTATAGTTTGTTTATTTGTTTATTTGTTTATTTGG
Source organism: Argyresthia goedartella (assembly GCA_949825045.1). Classification (NCBI taxonomy): domain Eukaryota; kingdom Metazoa; phylum Arthropoda; class Insecta; order Lepidoptera; family Argyresthiidae; genus Argyresthia; species Argyresthia goedartella. Next base: position 18,891,598 of record OX463823.1, read on the forward strand.
GAACTGAGTCCACAGCACGATACAATTACAGTGAACTTAAAAGTAATATTTGACATAGGCCAATTAAGGACTCTTGTTATACAGTCTTAGCAAGAAATTGGGTAGGCAAACAAAAAGGTAAGATAAAATAATAACATAGGCAAGCAATGCACAATTAAAAAAAAAAAATAACAAAAAACTAGGTTAAGGGGAGGTTGTCCTTTGAGTGTGAAAATGTGTGTTAGAGAGACTGTGAGGGTGTGTGTGTGTGTGCGTGTGTGTGTGTGTGTGTATATGAGTGTAAGAAATAGAGAGATATTAGTGGTTATGTATGACTAAATTAAATGACAGCAGTTGCTTCCGCCACCATTTTTGTCATGAGCCTTTTAAATAGACCCGGCGATTGTTGGAAGATGTCTAACTCAGAAAACATTTTGTTGTAAGTACGTGGTAAGCGGCGGCTGATGGAGTTAGCAGCGTAGTTTGTGCGAGCCAGAGGTACGTTGAAAAGAGGCGTGTGACGCGTACGGGTTGTCGGAGCATTTAGTTTGAGGAGAGCATCGACTAGATCCGGGCAATCAACAACACCGTGACAAACGTTATACAGCAGCTGCATATCCAACATGACACGACGGGATTCGAGGTTGGGGATGTTATGATGTCGGCATTCTTCTGTATAATCGTGGGTATGAAATACGTCACGGAAACTTAAATGTCTTACGAATTTTCTCTGTAGCCTTTCTATCATGTTTATGTACACTGCATACTGAGGGTTCCAAATTGTACAGCAATATTCGAGTATGCTCCTGACGTATGCAAAATACAGAACACGAACACAGTTAATGTCAGTGAATGGTTTACTGACTCTTAGAATAAAACCAAGATTTCTAAAAGCTTTATTTGTGATATATTCTATGTGTTCCTCAAAAGTAAGCTTGGAGTCCAAGATAACACCTAAATCACGTATGGAGTGTACTCTTAGAATGCATGAGTCATTTAGGCTGTATTCATACGAAATCGGTTTTATTCGTCTGGTAAAGCTGATTATGTTACATTTGGCAACGTTGACGTTTATCCTGTTACGTACATAATAAGACGACAGGCGGTTTAGATCCTCTTGTAAATTAATACAGTCCTGAATCGACCTTATTTTCGAGAATACTTTTTTATCATCAGCGTAAAGTATGAAACTCGCATGATGGAAACAAACACCGATGTCGTACAAATATGCCACATATAGTAGGGGTCCCAAAATTGATCCCTGAGGAACACCAGAAGGAACTGTTATGACCAGATCCGACCGATATCCACCAACAACCACAGCTTGACATCTTTTATTGATGTAAGATTTGGTCCATCGTAAGAGATCGCCCTGTATACCTAATTTCATTAATTTTTGCAGTAAGATGCAATGGTCGACGCGATCAAATGCCTTTTCGAAGTCTGTGTAAATGGCATCGACTTGTCCCCCTCCATCCATACTATTGAGGACCGAGTCCACAAACACCGCCAGATTGGTTGTTGTGGACCTGGACCTCACAAAACCGTGCTGTTCACCAGGAATGTTCAAGGAAATGTTTCCATATATATGCCTGTGAACCACTTGTTCCATCACCTTACTGAAGACATTGAGTATGGATATTGGCCTGTAGTGCTCGACTGGTATCTTAGATCCTTTTTTATGCACTGGTACAATATTTGCGAACTTCCATGAAGTCGGAAACACTCCCTCGTGGAAGGATCTATTAAATATCATTGACAACGGCTTAGCTAGTGAACCCGCGCAACTCACAATCAAACTCGGAGGAATTTTGTCATCACCAGGTCCCTTACTTTTATCGAGCTTTCCTAGGATCTTGAAGATGTCCTCGTATGATACCACAATATTGTTGGTTACTAATTGATGGGGTGGTTCCAAAAGATCCAAGTCAGGGTAAGAGTTAGCGGGCTGACAGAACATTTTACTGAAATACTGATTAAAAACATTACATATTTCCTGTTTAGAACTTAAGACTTTACTGTCATACGTCATGTTCTGAGGATAACCGGAACTAACCTTTCTCCTAGATTTGACGTAGGACCAAAAAAGTTTGGGGTTCTCCTTAATGCCTTCCTGAGTCAACTTTATGTAGCCTCTATGGCACTCCTCTTGCATTTGTTTTTGTCTACTACGTAGGAGAGAGAAAGTATCGTAGTCCGAAGGGTTTTTAAATTTTTTCCAAAAAGAGTGATACTTGTCCTTCTCCTTGATAATGTTAATTAAGGCTCGGCTGTACCAAATGGGGTATTGACGTGAGCTACAAGTTATGACTTTCGGTACAAATTTTTCAATGGCATCATTTATTTGGGAATTTAGCAACAAGACCGCGTCGTCAACTGTACCTTCCAAAAGGACACTCCAATCAATCTCCAGAAAGAAATTATTCATGGAACTATAGTCACCCTTCCTAAACTGATATTTTAAAAGTTTCGTAGGGGGTAAGCTTCGAATACCTATATCTGAGGATTCCAACTGGAGAGTCACGTGAAATCTGTCCTCGTCAACGACGGGTGAACAAGACTGGGACACATCAATAGAGAAATTACTGTAAACTAAGTCTAGGATATTATTGCAGCAATTTTTAAGTTTATTATGTTGTTCAAAACCAAGAAAGTTCATTAGATTTATAAAGTTAGTTGCCGAGTTTTGTGTATAGTGTATGATATATACATAGTGTATGATATATAATGTATTCATGTTACTATTCAGGTGTATTGTATTTTTATATATAAATATTGCAATCAAGCGGGTCGGCTGGAAGTGATTTCTTTTAGAAATAAGCATGCCTTTGTACTTTAGTTTTTAACAATAAATGACATAAATATAGTTACAATAGTATAATATAATAAATTACCAACAATAAAACTATAAAATACAAATAATAAGTATTTGAAAAAATAAAACAAAAACTGCGGAACAGTAGTTTATATATTTTGAAAAAATAATTGTTGTCGGGTTCTCGTTCGAGTTCGAGTTACCGCACTTAAATCTACCGGTCGTAATTAATGTTCCCAAGCCATCTGCTGATTCCCGCAATTCTTCTTTTGAGTCACTCGAATCGGTTTCACTGTCACTCTGTAATTGAATTATATAAGGTTCATCTATTTAGATTACGCATCTTTCTGTCATTTCATTTATTTTTGCACATGATCGCAATGATTTTTCCACTATGCCCGTGTGATTTTGCGGATTGCATCATCAATAAATATTTGGCTGCTCTCCACGACACTTCGTTGTTCGCACAGCATTTTCCTATTCGATTTCGTTTTTTTAAACTAAAATTTATTTTGTGGAGCAATTTTCGAAGATTTTCAGGTTTGGCTTGGAAATTTATATCTTTCCTAAGAACTAATAGTAACTAACTTCAGTAATTTTGGTAAGGTCAGAATTTATTTATTGCTTGATGAAATTTACGTATATTTCTTCTTATAACATTAATGTCAAAATCATCAATATCTAGTTTTCCTGTTTTTCTTTTCCTTTTCTTGCCAGGGGTTTAAGTGATTTAAGAATTAGTTTCTTCGGTCTGTTTCTCTTCATAATTCTTTATTGCACAAAGATAAATAAAAAAATACATTTGTTGAAAACATATGTTCAAAGGCGAGCTTATCTCTAAAAATATATTTCTTCCAGCAAACCAAGGCATGATAGGAAAAATTACCAAGAAAGGCACAATATCAAATAACTTATCTATAATAAATAAATAAATTAAATATCATGAAAGAGAGAGGAAGTGCTCTTTTACCCGGTTTTTGAAAGAGAAAAGAGTGGGACTGTCTCTTATCTTGCAAGGAAGTGCGTTCCACAGTCGGACCGCCTGCAAGCCGAAGGTGTGCTCATACGCCGTGGTATTGTGCCTTGGTGTGGCTAAGAGTGAGACCCTGTGAGATCTCCGGTGCCGATCTCCTGAAAAGAGATACTCAAATCGCTGTCGAAGGTAGCTGGGGTAGCGTGGATTTTTCAATATATTAAAAAGATACGAAAGAATATGAAAGTCTCGGCGACGACAAATCGGATCGACGAATCGAATGGCTTATGTTTAATCGATTACCAAAAACGCTATTTCACTACTAATAAATTCGAAATGACTGCCAGAATGGATAAATTTCCACCAAATTGAGTTTATCCAAACTCAATTTTGATCACCAAACTTCTTTTTATGTTTTGAGTACTTAAGTTTATGTTTTAAGTATTTTTTGTTGTTCTTACATGTTCAACCTAACACGAAGGATAAAGGGGGCTTCGCTTCGCTCACCCCCTTTACCCTTCACTTAAGCTACCGCAGTATTTTGCCCTGTTATTTTTTTGAATTTTTGGTGTTCATTTATCCATTTTGGGTAGGAAAAAAATATTTTGGTGATCATTATATTTGTTGCCGTTTCACTTCATTGATTTGTTTGTAGAAAAATCGTTCGGAAACACCTGTAACAATCCGGACATATTTTTTTTTATGAACCATAACATAATATTTTATGACATATCCTGCAAACACTTTAAAATAAATTGTGCAAGCCACCCTGTACTAACTTTCTCGCATTTTGCTTTCGGTGTTATTATTTAAAAAATAGTTTGTGAATATTCGTGTGCAGCCGTTTAGGAGAAGTTTTAAGAAAATGTCCTAGATACATTCATACATATGCTCACGCCTATTTCCCGGAAGAGGGGTAGGCAGAGACCAAAGTCCTCCACCTGCTACGATCCTGGCATATATCTCTCGCTTCCTCAACATTCATAAGTCTCTTCATGCAAGCTCGCCGGTTACGGGTACTTTGTATTTGCCCCTTCATTAACAAATCGCCGATTTGGTTTTTATAGGACCTTCTTGGGCGTCCCCGCCCGACATCTCCTTTCACACCCGCTGAAACAATCTGTTTCGCCAATCGCCTTTCATTCATCCTTTCAACGTGACCAAACCATCTAAGCTGACCTTTCTCTATCCTTGTCACTATATCTTCATTCAATCCACAGCGTTCCCTCATAACTTCATTCTTCAATCTATCTTTCAATGTTACTCCACATATACTCCTCAAAGACCTCATTTCTACAGCGTTTATTCGGCTTTCATGCTTCTTCTGCCATACCCAACATTCGCTCCCATACATCAATGTCGGACTCAACACTTCATTATGAATCGCCAAACGTGCCTTTTGGGACAACGTTTGGCTACTCATCAAGGAGTGCAGCGCCCCATTGATTTTGTTGCCCACACTTACTCCCCTATCAATATCTCCCTCACATTTCCCATCTCTTGTAAACATACTACCCAAGTACAGGGTGGCCGCCGGCAGATTTTACACTTAAAAAAATAAATAAAAAATAAAATATCAATACAAGTATAGTTATTTATTGATTATTTGACACAAAAAACATGCGTTTTTTTTTTTTTATCATTCCACTTAGATGGCGTTCGTTTAGCTGCAGGCATTCTTGCAATCTACTCCTCATGTTGGCAAAAACTCGTTTCCAAAGATCTGAACCGATAGCTGCGATCTCGTGTAGGATATTTTCCTGTAGGGCCCTTATTGTTGATGGTGAATCACTGTATACGCGAAACTTAACATAACCCCGCAGGAGAAGTAGCATGGGGTCAAATCTGGTGATCTGGAGGACCAGGTAAGGTCGCCAAAGCGAATTATCAATTTTCCAGGGAAAAGCTCTCTCACCTTGGCCTTAGAGATCCTAGCGGTGTGTGCCGTGGCCTCATCCTGCTGAAAATGGGTTCGGTTATTGTAGCTAACATGACGATGCAGCTCCGGTATAAAAAAGTTATCCAGAATCACGTAGTATCATTGTAAATTAACGATTTCACGTTCGCCGAAAAAATAAGGACCAATTATGCCCTTACCGGAAATGGCGCACCAAATCAGTGGTCTTGGCATTGTAGAGAGTCATTTGATGGACCTCTTTCGGGTCGCTCACACTCCAATAATGCATATTCTGTTTGTCACGCCCATTTCAAATGGTTCGACGGATCATCACTTAATCTTCGAATATCGAATTGCGAACAGAAGCGACGCCCTGCCACATTAATCAAATTATTGTTCGCGAAATACGCCTCAACCACAAAAGTGCGGATCGATCTAAGTGGAGTAACTTTTAAAAACTAAAACCCGCATGTTTTTTGAGTGAAATAATCAATAAATAACTTAACTCGTATTCATATTTTATTTTTTATTTATTTTTTAAGTGTTAAATTTGCCGGCGGACACCCTGTATATAAACTCATTCACTTGTTCCACTTGTTCATCATCAATCATAATCACGCATTTAGTTACTTCTTCATCCTTTTCTTAAAACATGACCTTTGTTTTTCATTCACTTTTATTCTCTTCTTCTTAAGTGATTCGTTAATGATAGTTACCATCTCCTGCAGCTCATTTACCGACGACGCAAGAATAACTTGATCATCGGCGTATAAGAGACCCTTGATAAGTAACTCTCCCATTTGTATCCAACAATCACGCTCTTTCAAATCATTCAAACAACTGTCCATGAACATATTGAACAGCCATGGCGATGCTACACAGCCCTGTCTCACACCACGTTCGATGTAAAACCAGCCCGTGTAAATACCGTTTATCCTGACGCATGAACTGGAGTCGTTATACAAGGACTTCAGTGAACGAATTTGGCTGTCCAGTCCATACACGGATAGTATTCCCCACAAATTATTCCTCATCACTTTATCATATGCCTTTTCTAAGTGTAGTAAAGCGCATTAAACGTTTTGCCTCAAAGCCAGATGTTTCTCTGTTACGCATCGTAGAGAAAAGATCAGGTCCGTACATCCCATTCCTCTTCTGAATCCCCCTTGCGCATCCCAGATATTTTCCTCCATTTTATTCATCACTCAATCAATATTTTTGCATACAATTTACCGACGATGCTGAGAAGACTAATGCCACGGTAGTTTTTACAGTCCTGCTGTGAACCCTTCCCCTTATATAGTGGGACGATAACAGCCTTGCATCAGTCTCCTGGCACCCAACCGATCGTCCAGCATATATTAAAGAGTCGGTACAGCTGACTAGCCATGACGCCATCTCCTCCCCTCAGCATCTCTAACGATACTCTGTCATACCCTGCCGCTGTACCTGTTTTTATACTTTTCATCGCACATACTATTTCATTCATGCGTATATTATCACTTTCGTACTCCATTTCAGTTAATATCGTATCCTCAGCGACAACTGCGGGTACGGCATCTACTAGGAGTGAGGAGGATGTGCTTGCAGCTACACTTCCAGTCCCCTCACGTTCGAGAATGATTACATTAAAATATGTTTTTTTCTGACTTTCCTCGGGCATCCTTCACCAATTTACAAAATCCATTTTCCATTCCATCCCAAATTCCATCTTGATGTTGGCTCGGAAATTGTCAGAAAACCTTTCACCACATCTCTCTTTTATCTGTTCTTTGTTTGTTGTCACACATTCTTTCACCAGTCTTTTCAAGACTCTATACTTTTTAATCGCTCTATCCACATTTTCTTTATTTATTCTATCACCATTTACTCTCACGATAGCTTTTGTAGCTAACAAGTCCAACCATGCCTTTTTGTTATCATCCACCACCTTTCTTACTTTATCGTCCCACCAGACAGCCTGTTTTGTTCTTTTTCCTTTCTTCCTTTTGGTCACACCATATACTTCTCTTGCAGACTCTATCACATTTTTTTTTACTATGGACCAAAACTGATCCATGTCAAAGTCATACTCTACTTTCAAATTAGTCTTCTCAAAGTGTACAGCCAGTCTCTTCTTATATTCGACGACCCGAATAGCTGAGTCGGCAGTGACCCTGCCTACGAAGCCAAGGGTCCCGGGTTCGAGTCTCGGTGGGGGCAAATATTTGTTTGATGAGAACGGATGTTTGTACCCTAGTCATGGTTGTTTATCTATCTAAGTATAATATTTATCTATATAAGTATGTGTATCGTTGTCGAGTACCCAAGATACAGGGAATCCTAGTTTGGGGCTAGATCAATGTGTCCAAGGTATTATTATTATATTATTATATTCTACTTTCACACACCCTTCTCGTAATGTAAGTAAAAAGTAGAGAACTTTTATGCATTCCATCTCTGTTGTCAGCAATTTTAAAATCAATCATACTCCTTACTTGCTGTCTCTGCCAAGTATACATGTAAATCTTTTCGTGAAAAAACAAAGTGTTCGTCACACAAAGACTCTTTTCCAGACACACTTCGAGAAGACCTAAGCTATTATCATTGACTCTTTCGTCACTTTGTACAATACTTGATCATAACCATCTCGCTTCACTCCTACCCATGCATCAAAGTCTCCTAGCATTATGATCCGCTCGTTTGCATCGCACTTCATTAATACCTCTTGCACATTTTCCCAATACTCCTCTCAAACCCTCTGCGTCTGACCCAAATCTGGGGCGTAAACCCCTACTACATATAGTCGTATAAGCCCCACCTTGAGTCTGACCCAGAGAATTCTTGGGTCTACAGATTCATAATCACGAACACACTGTGCCAAACGTTGGGAGAGGACAATCCCTAAACATCGTTACATCGTACCTCGGCCTCTGAAACCCCAGACCAGTAGGTTATAAAAGGGCCATGGGTAGTAGTTCCTGACCCTTTTCTTTTAGTCTCATTCACACAACACACATCTACTCTCTTTTTGTCTATCATATCACTCACTTTATTAATCTTTTCATACATTGCTCCACGCACATTCCACGTAGCAAAGCGAATGTCCAAAGACGCTTTTCGCCCTTCCGGGAGGTTTGGCGTGACGAGTGGCGAACCCTGTCGCCGCCTTGACCATTGTCAGAACAAAGTAAACCGTTGCCCATCCCAGAGAACGAAAGGCTGCCCGGGAGAAGCCCGGGGAGGGATTCTCCGGCTTCACAGCCGGTACCCTCCTGGGGTACATCAACATTCATAGTACAATTTACCATTATTTTAACTATGGGAACTGTTTAATATTTATGCTTCGGAACGCACCTCCTTTTGTTGCGCGACTCGGACCGCGAGTGATCGGAAACGGAACTAGCAGCTGTCACTTGTACAGAAACGAGATGACGAGTTAGAGGTTACTTTTTTTGACATGGAAAAAGTGTCGGCACATGGCGTTCGGGCCTTGGCTGTATTTTAGTAGTAATAATTGTCTAACACAGGTGTCGGGCCTGGTCGGAATGTTAATTATAATAAGCACGGAACAATCGTCGGGAAATAAGTATATTCACGTCGGCGGAGTGAGTGCTTCGTGTTGTGAAGCTTGAAGTGGTTCGGACCCCAATTCGTCGCGTTCGGCAGCGACGGCGACAGCATCGGGCTACGACGAGAGTAAGATTCGACTCCTCTCCCCCCACCCCTTGTGCTCCTCGTCCCGTGTTCCTGCCTCGAATTGAGCTTTCGAATTCCGGTCCACGGCGTCAAAGGTCAGTACCACTTGTGATACTCCTGGTGAAAACCAACCCTAACAAGATTCCACGCCCGTTCGATTGAGGCGTGGAATTAATCATTTGGTAGCGGCGCGTCCGTGAATCGATTTCCCTAGTGGGAAATCGATTCACGGACGGTTGTAGGGTTGTTTTTTTGCCACATTGTAGTTGGGAGAAAAGGGTATCTCAGATTGGTCGGCAACCAGTTTGTGAGTGAGTCGAGTGGTCGGTATACCACAATTTAGGTTCATTTTCGGTTAGTGAACGTATAATTGACGATTTAGTTAACAATTATTATAAATTTGTAGTCGGAAACTACTCGGTGTGCATAAGAAACAGTCATTCGGTCGGACTATAGTATTGCAGTCGGGTTCCATAGCATTGCAGTGTTATTTCGGATTACAGAGCAGGGTCAGGCTATTTAAGGGGTATTAAGCTGATTTTACTGACCTCAGTAGAAGTGTGGGTCATATCGGAGAGGCCACTTCTAGAAGGTTCACAGCTACCTTCATTATATTAAAAATAGCCTTTTTTCTTATAATAATTTTTTTATTGTGCCTTATGGTGGCATTCTCTAATTGAATTAGAGTGTATAGTTATAAGGTGTATGTCCACAGGGCGACCATATTAAATATTGTTTAGGATTTAATTGTTTTTAGTGGTTGCCTTAGTTTTGACAACTTAGTTTTAATTTCTGTGCCCAGCGCTGACGGGCAAGTGCTGGTCTCTGGCTATACTTAGTTCGGTAGTGAAGTATAAGACCAGAATCTATTAAATCGGTCAACATGGCACCTTCGCTCTTGACGGTACTGCGACATGGTGTCCGGGAGGAAATGAGATGGCTCGCCCATACTCATAAGTATGTGGAGCGACCTGACATGGACGATGTCCTGCTCAAGCGTGTGGAGGACGCAATGACACGCGTCGGGAAGGTGTGTCGGCTGGCTGCGGAGGCTGAAGCTCTCGGGCTTACGGATGAAGCCTCGGTGGCTGCAGTGAAACAGCTCTGCGTGGATGCTGACCAAGCGATGGAATGCTTGGGCGACATCGAGCGTCGCGCGGAGAAAATTAAGCGGTCGCGAAGGAATGACCGTGGGGAGGGTAACGGAGACCCACCCCCGAAGGGTGTTGTTGGACGGCTGCAACACCTGGAGATTCCGGCCTTCAGTGGGGCAATTGATGAGTGGCCGGCATTCATTAATTTATTTGATAGTTTGGTCCACGGTCGGGACGACCTGGACAACGCCTACAAGTTGGCCCAACTATTGATGGCTCTGCGGGGTGAACCGAAGGAGTTGGTCGGTCACCTAACGGTCACGGCGGGCAATTATGAGATAGCCAGGTCCATATTGTTTGACCGCTACCAACACAAACGGCGGTTGGTTGATGCGCAGCTGGGGAAGCTGTTTAGCATCCCAAGAGTAACCCGAGATGTTGACATCCGAGTACAGGTGCTCAACCCTGGGCCACTAAGGCCCTTCAGAACCTTGGTCTTCCGGTAGACCAATGGTCATATATTGTTTTGTATATGGTTTTGTCACGGTTGCCTGCAGCTGTTCAAAGTCGGTTTGAACAGCTGCATGGGGGCAGTAGCACGGAACTGCCCACGCTCGTTCAATTGACGGATTTTTTGGAGGGTGAATGCAGGCGATGTGACACACTGGATACGGAGGCCAGTGTGCAGCGCCAACCCGCGCGGATGCGGGAGGGGCCGCGCCCCCCGCCCCCACGGGGGGGTGGGCGGTCGAAACAATTTGGCGTTTTGAATGCCGCGCCGTCGGGTGACGGCTGTATGCACAGCGACAGTGCCGGTCATGAAGTGACCAGTTGCGCCAACTTTAAGGCGCTCGGGGTGGCTGCCCGCAGGAAGATAGTCTTCCGCCACCGATTGTGTTTCGGTTGTTTGGGGCCGCACACGCTGAGGGAGTGCTCGCGCGCGTTCCCCTGTGAGTGCTGTGGTGGCAAGCACCACATCGTGTTGTGCCTGAATCGGTCAGGCCCTTCGGACGGTCACCAGGGCCGGACTCAGGTTGGTCGGCCACAGGGCCCAACCAGGGCCGGACCCAGTCCCCCTCCGGGCAACGGGAGTCACCAACGGGGTGACTGGGGTACCCGCGGACGGGACCCCCCCCCGAGGGGAAGGGGGCAGCGCGGGGGGTAACATGCGGGACAGCAGGGGTTCGGTCGCCACTGTCCACGGTCAGCGAGGACTTCGGGCCGCTGGCTCACTGCGTGTTACGGGCGGGTGTTAGATGGCACCTATGAGTAGCGCGAAGGCTGGGAATCCACCACCTTCTGCGCCACCCTGCCCGTCGCTCTGGGAGGCGAACAGTCGCATGTCGCCCCCATTCCTAGAGCGCCCCAGGTTGGATCCGCTCTCCCCCATTCATCCACAGTGCGCACCGGGCACACCGTACACCGTCCGGTATGATCGGATACCAGGACAGTGAGGGGCCTATTATACGGGTTGGGACCCCTTGATGCACATACGGTCTGATGTGCCGGTTGCATATCAGCAGCCGAGTTACTACAAGGCCGACGGAGGTCTGAGCGGGTTCGAATCCCGCGGAGGTTTTCGCTAGGGAAACGCCGCCCACTTACAGGGTGCCGCCACTCCACAGACGGTCATGCTCCCCACCGCCTCTGTGATAGCGTGGAGTTCGGATGGCAAATCTTGTGTGGCACGAGCACTATTGGACTCGGGGGCCCAGGGGTGCTTAGTCTCGTGCAATCTTGTAAGACGGTTGGGCATTTCGGTAAGGGAGTATCCACATTCCATTCGGGGAATTGGGAACACGGAAGTCGGTTCCGTTAAGGGAGTATGTCGGATTACTCTCTCGTCACGGGTGGATTCATCGGTGAATCTGACAGTCACGGCATTAGTCATGCCTAATGTGATGGGCTCACACCCTCACGTACGGTTGTCGCCCTCGGTGCGACAGTTGGTCGCTGGGTTGTCACTGGCTGACCCGGAGTTCGATATTCCGGGCCCAGTAGAAATTTTATTGGGTGTCGATGCCTTGGGATACCTGTTATTGCCAGGTGTCCACGTGTTGCAGGCGACTGGTCTGGTTTCGGTCAACACTAGACTGGGCCATGCGGTAATGGGTCCGGTCATGCCGGCTGCCCCACGCCTAGCGACTCGTAGTCCCTTATTCGGTTCTGTACTCTCGGAGGTGATACAGAAGTTTTGGGAGGTGGAGGAACCACCTACGGTCCGCCGGTTGGACCCGGTTGAAGAAGAGTGTGAACAGTTTTATCGGAACAATACTGGTCGCCTTCGGTCAGGTCGATTTCTCACACGTCTTCCATTCCGGAGTGATCGCCCACCGCTGGGCAGTTCACACCATGCAGCCGAGACGCGGCTTCTGTCGATGGAACGACGCATGAAGCGTGACGGGATTTTCCGGCAGAAGTACGTCGACTTCATGCGGGAATACGAGTCGCTCGGCCACATGTCGGTTTCGGGTATCGACTGGAAGCGTGAAGACCACTGCTCCCTGCCTCATCAAGCGGTCTTGAGGACCCCGGAGGGCAAAATTTGGGTAGTGTTCGATGGATCGGCATCAACATCTAACGGCATGAACCTGAACCAGTGTTTGCATTCAGGGCCGAAGTTGAACCATGACATCGCGGATGTTATCACACGGTTCCGTCGACACAATGTTGTGTTTGTAGCTGACATCCGGATTGATGTTTAGGCAGACGGTCATTCACCCTGACGATAGACGGTATCAGCTGATACTGTGGCGAGAGAGCCCAGATCAGTCCATCAGGGTGTACGAGCTGAACACCAACACGTACGGGCTACGGTCTAGTCCTTATTTGGCGATTCGCACTCTGCGGGAGTTAGCGGATCGAGAACGGTTAAATTTCCCTACAGGAGCAGCAATCCTGGAGCAGGATCTCTACGTGGACGATATCTGTACCGGTGCAGATTCCGTAAAGGAGGCGCTCGCTCGTCGGGACGAGCTAGTTGAGCTCCTACGGGGTGGAGGTTACGAGCTCCGGAAATGGATGTCGAACTCTCCAGAGTTACTGTCTGGTCTTCCGGATGACTACCAGCAGGATCCCCACATTTTTGAAAACTTGGAAAATCCAAATATGTTGTCGGTATTAGGCGTCCAGTACCAGCCGGTGTCAGACATGTTTTCGTATCGGGTCGAGTTGGACTCCCCGAAGGTCTGGACGAAACGGAACGTCCTTTCAACGGTGGCTAGGACATTTGATCCAAACGGGTGGATCACCCCGGTAACATTTCAGCTCAAGTGTTTTATGCAGCAATTGTGGTCTGCTGAGCTGAAATGGGACGACCCGATCGGTGGGCCATTGAGCTCAGAGTGGGACTCGTTCTTTTCGACCCTCCCTGGCATCAATCGGATTTCACTGCCACGGAGGTTGGTCCCCACCAAAAGATACACCGCCATCCTGCATAGGTTTTGCGATGCCTCGGAGAAGGGCTACGGAGCTGCGGTGTATTTGCGTACGGTCGACTCCTCGGGGGAGGTTGATGTGCGGTTGGTCATGGCCGACAGCAAGGTTGCGCCGTTGCGCACTCGCCTGACCATTCCCAAATTAGAGCTTTCGGGAGCGGCTCTCCTGACTCGTCTGCTCAACCACACGATGACGGTTCTTCGTGGGTCAATAGCGTTAGAAGATACGGTCTACGCTTGGACGGACAGCCAGATCGTGTTATGCTGGCTGAAGGCTTCAGTTCACAAGCTGGAGATTTTTGTGGCGAATCGGGTTTCGCAGATTTTGAATTCGGAGGTTCCCTTAATCTGGATACATGTTCTAGGGGAAATGAACCCAGTAGACTGTGCGTCTCGTGGGTGTCACGCTCCGGAGTTAGTTGGACATACCTTGTGGTGGGGTCCAAAATGGTTGACTCAAGCCGAATCGGATTGGCCAATGAGTCCACGCGTTACCTCGGCGAACGGCGCCTTGACAGTCGGTGTCTGTACGACGCAACCAGAGCCGGAAGAGGAGTTCAGCCTGCTGGAATGGTACAGCTCGCTCGACAAGCTGGTCAATGTGACCGCCTGGATCTTCCGATTTGCGCGGAATTGTCGCAATTCTGAGGCGCAACGGGTGCGGACACAGGTCCTGACACCATGGGAACGGAACCATGCGTTGTTCGCATTGGTACGGAACGTGCAGACGGTGCACTTTAAGTCCGAATTGGACATTCTGAGACGCGGACGCGTCCAACTGAAGGGAGCTGTGGCTCGGCTTAACCCGTTTATTGACCCTCAAGGATTGCTGAGGGTAGGAGGTCGGCTGCGGAATGCCAACCTGCCTTATGCGGCTCGCCACCCGTTGTTACTCCCTAGGAAAGGGAAGTTGGTCGAACTGTTGATACAGGATCGACACATTCGGAATGGGCATATCGGATGCCACGCCTTGATGGCGTTTCTCCAGCGCGAGTTCTGGATTCTATCGGGAAGAAGCTTAGTGCGTAGCGTCGTATTTCGGTGCCTGCCTTGTTATCGGGCCAAGGCGGCTACGATGCAGCCCCAGATGGGCGATTTGCCCTCGGATAGGGTTAACGAAATCCGGCCCTTTGCGGGTGTCGGAACGGATTTCGCGGGACCATTCATGGTCAAGTCTTCACAGCTACGGAACGCCAGATTAGTGAAGGCATACCTGTGCGTCTTCGTCTGCTTGGCCACGAAGGCAGTCCACTTGGAGGTGGTCAGTGACCTCACTACAGAGGCATTTATCGCATGTCTAGATCGGTTCGTCTCACGAAGGGGCCTCCCGACATTAATCCGTTCGGACAACGGCACAAATTTTGTCGGAGCCAGGCGATATCTGCAGGAGGTCACTCAATTCCTGAATGGTAACCAGGACGCCATCGGTACGGCTTGCTCCCGACTAGGGATTGAATGGGTTTTCAGTCCGCCGGGATGTGTTCATTGAAGAGGAATTTTTGAGGCTGCGGTTAAATCGGCTAAGTCGCACCTGACGAGGATCATCGGTGAGACCTCTCCACGCTTTGAAGAGCTTGCGACGCTGTTCCGTAAAATTGAGATGACACTGAACTCAGTTCGGATCCAAATGATTTGGAAGCGTTGACGCCAGGTCACTTCCTGATAGGTCAGCCCCTTAACGCCCTGCCAGAATACCCATTCGGTGATGTTAAGTTAAGTCGGTTAACTAGGTGGCAGATGTTGCAGCAAATGGCTTCAAGATTTTTGGAAACGGTGGTCCCTTGAGTACTTGCACATCTTGCAGCAGCGCCTTAAGTAGACTGACCGGACGAGCCCCCCTCAAGTCGGTGATTTGGTGCTGATTAAGGATGCGAACCTGCCATCATTGAGATGGAGACGAGGACGGATCGTCAAATTGTACACGGGTCGGGATGGCACGTCTCGATCAGCAGAAGTCAAGGTGGGGGACTCGGTCCTCAAGAGAGCGGTCGCAACACTTTCTCGCCTTCCTATTGATTAGGGACAGGTTCGGGCCTGTCCGGGCGGGTGACTGTTTAATATTTATGCTTCGGAACGCACCTCCTTTTGTTGCGCGACTCGGACCGCGAGTGGTCGGAAACGGAACTAGCAGCTGTCACTTGTACAGAAACGAGATGACGAGTAAGAGGTTACTTTTTTTGACT
This sequence comes from Argyresthia goedartella, assembly GCA_949825045.1. Taxonomy (NCBI): domain Eukaryota; kingdom Metazoa; phylum Arthropoda; class Insecta; order Lepidoptera; family Argyresthiidae; genus Argyresthia; species Argyresthia goedartella. The sequence goes on from OX463823.1 coordinate 18,907,654, forward strand.
TGGAGAAAATGTCGGCACATGGCGTTCGGGCCTTGGCTGAATTTTAGTAGTAATAATTGTCTAACACAGGTGTCGGGCCTGGTCGGACTGTTAATTATAATAAGCACGGAACAATCGTCGGAAAATAAGTAGATTCACGTCAGCGGAGTGAGTGCTTCGTGTTGTGAAGCTTGAAGTGGTTCGGTCCCCAATTCGTCGCGTTCGGCAGCGACGGCGACAGCATCGGGCTACGACGAGAGTAAGATTCGACTCCTCTCCCCCCACCCCTTGTGCTCCTTATCCCGTGTTCCTGCCTCGAATTGAGCTTTCGAATTCCGGTCCACGGCGTCAAAGGTCAGTACCATTTGTGATACTCCTGGTGAAAACCAACCCTACCAAGATTCCACGCCCGTTCGGTTGAGGCGTGGAATTTATCAGGAACCTTCACACCTTCAACTTTCAACCTTTATGAAGTTATGGCAGTAACCCCTGCTGACGAGGCTGTGGGAGCCGCCGTTGACACTGTATGTGTTCATCCGCCGCCATCCCCTACGAGCCGTCCTGCCCAACGACGCTGTCCTCAGCCGGCCCCGACCTTGGAATAAGTCCAAGCGGCCCGACTGAGGTGATCTGAGTGGTCCGCGGGAGATGTACATCTCCTACCCTCCAGCTCTTCGGACAATCCAGACCTTGGAGTATGTCCAAGTGGCTTGCCCGAGGAGCAGAGGACGCTCACCTATCCGCCACCTGGGGACGCGTTACCTAGGGTACAGATCCCCGAGAATGTCCTAGATATTTACAAAATAACCCCCCATACAAAATTTCATCTAATTTGGTTCAGTGGTTTGGGCTCTAAAGCTGACAACGAAAACGCCATCCATACATAACTAAATACACACGCACAAACACAAATACACATATATTTTTTTTCATTTTTCTGACTAAGTTAACGATAGAGAACCTATCCCCATCAAAATCTCAATCTCGTTTTTTTTACGATTACAATACTTCCTTAATTTTCACTTATCTTAAAAATATGATGACATTTCTTATAATCATAAATAAATAAACTAAATAATTTATATTTAGGTGGATTTTAAATAAAAACACCGCCTAGAAAAAATATGTTTGGGTGATTAAATTTTTCCACATCTGGCTGCAATGACCCGCAACGCTTTCATTCAGCTTTTTGAATGGTGTAATTAGAGCTTGGAGGCGTTTCGTTTCTCTCATAAAGATCAAATAAATAACCTTGCATCCGTTTTGAGAGATCCAAAATCTCTCAAAACGGATGCAAGGTTATTTGATCTTTATGTTATTTGCACTTAAGGTACTGCTATGATACATAAGTTTTAGAAATTTCTCGACTTTACTTACTTCACAAATTATCTAGCCGACTTTAGCCGAGCCTACCCATTTCACCGACACCATTGCAACGCTGATAGATAGTAACTGTTACAATAAAGGTTGAACGGGAGAAATATCCACCACGTAAAGTTACGTACAGGCTGATCAAAAATATAGATTACACTCATTTGATTTTGACATACATAACATTAACTGGGACTCAGTTCTAGAGCACGAAAATGTTGATGACATGCTTAACAGCATTTGTAGTATCTTCATCATTCAAAATTATTCTTGGCAATCTGTCTTTTGCCAGATAATTTCTGCCAGTGTCGAGTGATGAACATACATGTGAGACGCGGTTCAAGTATTACGAATTTAAGACTTTTTTATGCCTGGAAATTATAAAGGGACAACATAATTTGTAATTAATTTCATACACACACAGTGATTAATGAACTGCACTTTTCAGGAAAACAGGAAATATACCTAACTAGACAACAATTTTATTTTGTTAACATGAATACATTTAGCAAGTAAATAAATAAGTAAAGGAATATAAATAAGGGAAAGGAGGTGACGGACGTCAGTTAGAATAGAGATATCTATTTAGGAAATTAAAGCCTTTATACGCCGGAATACTGAACTTCACTCCAAGAGTAAAATGCTGCCCAACTAAATTGGGACTGGGCCACGTTGCTCGTATGCATCCGAACCGCTGGGCGTACATAGCCACTAAATGGGTTCCAACAAATGTAACGAGAAAAGATGGAGCGACGAATATGGTCTCTGGGACCAGAATTGGTCGGTGACCGCTAAAGACCGCCAAGAGTGGAGAAGGAAAGAGAGAGGCCTTTAATCAGCAGTGGGACGTGGTTGGCCCCTCATTAAATAAAATGTAGTAACTCAACAATTTCTGCAACTCGGACACTTTGTTACAAAAACTCGGACACTTTTGTAACCAGACTTAAGTTGTGAAGGAAATTTGTTCTCTATCTTCCAAAGGGTTAGTTTAAACCTAAGTAAACATTTTAACTACTCAAATCCGAGGGTAGTTGGGACGGATCGCGATTTCAAACCCTATGCCATGGTAATAAAATTTAAAACCTATAACGGAAAAGTGACGTAACTGAGTGGTCAAGTCGGATGGTTGTATAGGGGCATTGATATTCCGCTATATTTTTTATCGCTATAACGCTAAGTTTTTATCCGTTTTAAATGTATCTCAAGAACCACGTATCAAGGAACCGTCCCAATGATCAATGACCTTCCCGAAGTAGTTGAGATTGCTGAATGACTAATGTTCGCGGATGACTTGAAGTTGTTCTTGAGCATCGGTTGTGATGCTGACGTTGGGTTGTTGCAGTAGGATATTGATAGATTGGTGGAATGAAGTGAGAGAAATAGCATGGCCTTTAATGGTTCTAAGGGCAAGATCATGACTTACAGTCACATCAGGACTCCAATCTGGCACTCCTAACGCGAGAATAACTAAAATACGTTACTTAGAACTGATTATGGATACAGAATTATTTTTAACGACCATATCCAGGAGACATGTAAGAGAGCCTACAGGTCGCTTAGATTTATTATAAGGCAGGCAAGGATCTTCAGTGGGGTGTCAACAGTTATAATACTCTGCAATGCCTTTGTCCGTAGCAAGCTTGAATGTAACGCAATCATCTGGGACCCACATGGGGACAAACTCAAGCTCATGTTGGAAAAACTCCAGCGTATTTTGGCAAGATCTCTATATAAGATGATGTATGGGTATTATCCGCACTTATTTCCATCTTTATTCGTGGCAAGAAATATGCATGGTGAAGTAGACAATCCTACAGCCCTGCAAGGCTTTATTTTATCAGCTCCCAGTCGCTACACAATGTCGCGCTCCCGGCCGTTGTTCGCGATGGGTGTTGCCCGCACAGAGCACACTCGCCACGCGCCCATCTTTCAGGGACTGACATGGATGAATGCGTGTATTACTCAGTACCCTGACACTAACATTTTTAAATACGCCTTTGGCGATTTGTACAAATAGTCAGTAAGTATTTAGACGTAATTTTGAATCGGTGAATTATAGTCTGACGATAAATCAATGATAATTTTGACAACCCGAATGGCCGAGTCGGCAGTGACGCTGCCTACGAAACCAAGGGTCCCGGGTTCATGTCCCGGTGGGGGCAAATATTTGGTTGATGAGAACGAATGTTTGTACCCTATTCATGGTTGTTTATCTATCTAAGTATAATATTTGTCTATATAAGTATGTGTATCGTTGTCTAGTACCCAAGATACAGGGAATCCTAGTTTGGGCCTAGATCAATTTGTGTAAATGGTTTCCAAGGTATTATTATTGTTATTATATGTATCAGTTATAAAATAATATGTCATTTGGATTCTAATGTAATGATTATTAATTCTATTTCTGATGTATTGTTAAATGAACTTAATTAATTGTATTCTTAATAGCCTTGAATCATTAGTGTACTACTATTTACATGTGTTGGTGTATACTGTTAGGATGATATTGTTAAATAAATAAATTAAACTCTTTACTTAGTGCTGGAAGAACAGATATTGGTCTGAAATTTGAAGGATCACCCTTCTCTCCCGATTTGAACAGAAGTATCAGTTTACTGTGTTTCATGAGGTCTGGGAAAGCTCCATCGTCAACACCTTTAATGAATATATAAGCTAAGTATGGGGCTATAACTAGTGTTCGTTATTTTTGTTTCCTTTTATATATATCGACTACCCAACCAATTTCAGGTAGTATGAAAATGCGGCTGTGCCTCATTGTTGGCGTGAACCGTTGGAGCGACCTCTGCAAAGGACACAGTCAGTTGCGGTCAAGTTGTCGTCGCGAGCGTATAAGACGCATCCCTGCCTTTCTATCGAAAGTGACGATTAATCTGAGTATTCGGATATGCTACGGTGAGAAGTGTGGAGTGAGCCAGGATAGCGTTTTTCAGGTGAACACAGCTTTTCCTGGTGAACACAGCTTTTCCTCTATTATCTTGAAATCTGTGTTGGGTCTAGGCGTTATCTATTTCTATCGTATATATTCTTTTACAACCAGCCCCTGTTTGATTCGTCGGGACGAGTCACGTCTAATAATTTGGTCCTTTGAGCCGGATTTATGTGATTCCATATATTTCCCATATATTTTCGTTATATTCAGTTCACCACCCATTTACGACCGTTTGAGAAAACCATAAGGTAATTCAAAATTCGTTTGCTAACGGCACCCATTTTATATTTTAACTGCGTGCAAGCTTGATTACTCAGGATTAATAATAAAGCGTTTTTATATTTAATGCGCAAAACTATTCTCTAAATCAGTGGTCCGAATTTGTATCGACACAGCATGTTTAAATTCGAGTACTTTTGCTTTTTCTTATTCGTTTCGCAGTACTTACATAATACTAATAAATAACAGCTGTTTGTCTTATCTAAAGTATAAAATGATAATTTGATATAAAATTCGCAAGTCATTAGCAGCAACCGTCGGCGGCGGCTCGGCCATCAATAAACTAGTTCTGGTTGTTTAGTTGTTTACGGCTTCGACAAATTACTTGCCTATTATATTAATATAGTTGAATCATTTTGTTATGCGATTTGAACAGTCAGTGCACAATCAGTTACTGTGGTACACTACATAATACTAGGCGAGTGCCTATAGTGTTGCTTACAATTTCGAGGTCCGTAGTTAAAAAATATACAAGAACCTTTTATTTTTTCGTTACTGTTTTTTTCGTTTGTGATTTTCATCGTAGTTTATTACGAGAATGCTGGAGATGCTTTCGATGGTTCATTAACGTAACCGAATTGTAAAGGAGTTAGATAAAATTATTCAGCTGGGCCTGGATGCTGAGAATAATACGGATGCGTATCGTAAGTCATGGTTTCTTGTCATGATATTGGTCGGTTCCAAGATCGGTTCGAAGATATTCAATCACAGATAGAATCCGCTGAATTAAAGGAGAAAAACACTATAGGTGATGAACATGCCAAGATTTGCGCTGCTTTTGTGGTGTTGTTGGTGTTGATAGAGCTTTAATTGGATCACATTGCTATCCTAAAATCTTAAAAAGTCTTCTTTTTAAGATAAAGCCCCAGCTAAGCACGTAAACACCAATTTCGCTACCAAATTCAATGATTTTTTGCATCCTTTCATTTATAACAAGCTTCACTATGTCTGCAACTTCCGCGACTGCACCTCTCCTGAAGTTAAGAGAAAGTTTAATGAAACTCTTCTTAAAATGACATATGAGGAGATACAGGAGATTGTTAATAAATCCTCCTAAAAGAATCTCACTGTTATATAATTTTCTTAACACAGCGTAATATTAGGTCCTTACATATAAACTTGGAGGTATATTTGTAATGGTACACGAGAGTCAGTACATTTGATACTTCATTTTGCGTGACAGAGGGCTAGCCCATCGTCGCGCTGTTTTGAATACGAGAGCCGGTTCATATAACGTTTGGGGTTTTGAGTAGCTCAGGGTAAGTTAGCAAAAAACAATGAGTCGAGCGCGTGGGATGGTTCGAGGAAGGTTACAGGTCAGGTTTTTTTGTCGCATTCCTGCGGAATGTGTAGGGATCAGAGCCGATTTGGCTGCGCGCTGAATAAATTATGAATAACTAAATAATGGAAGGTTATTATGAAACGATACGGAAAAAGCTATTATGTTGACTGCAAATATACAATTGCGTTTGTTTGGTACGATTTGGCTAGTTTGACATCACGAGTCTGAATATCATTCTAGTGATCTTTGTCTAGCGCGCTAGCGGTCGGGAAGGCTTAAATTAATCGCAACAAGCTTGTATGGTCAGCGATCAACAGATTTTGTGTATCGGCAATACCGAATGAGTTGAGTGATAACCTACGGTTGATCATAGTGAATATGCGTACACACAATTTGTAGAACGGCGGATCTGCATGGCATGGTTGAAATTAGACCCTGTGTAGTAAGTGATAAGAAGCTTCGCTTGGGCAGAGCGTGTTCGCAAAGGACGCCATTTTTTTTTCAGACATGTGGGGTCTACAAATACGATAGCGGGGAAGGGGAGAGCATTCAGTCTCGGCGTTAAGCTACTGTGACAGTCGTCTTTCAGCAGTTCTAAACAGTTTTGGTCTGCCGTGTTACGCGTCAGAACTGGACGAATTGTGATTGCGAGTTTCAGTGGATTTTCGTGAGTGTCTGAAGCGCCGAGATATACCTCGGTTCCTATCCTTTAAATCAACCTACCCCAAATTCCAAAACTATCCTTGGGTCGTTAGATAAGAACTTGTAGGTAATTGATCTGAGTCTGAGTCTGGGCTTGGAGCGACCCTAAATTCCTTTTTCCTTCACCATAGGGTTCCTGGATTGGCTCTTAGGATATTCGCGGGCTAATCCTCTCCTCATTACTTTCGTGTAGTGAGTTTTGAAATTCCCACACACACAGTCATTAAACATACAAGCACATTCAAATCAAACTCAACCATTTGCGAGTGGTGTCGATAATGGACGTAGTATAACACTAGGATTTTAGACTAGGCTAGACAGGAGTTTAGTTGCGGCTAAACCTAGGTTGGCAGGGCATAGGGAGACTGTTTGATCGATGAGGTTCCGCGGATGGAAATAACAAATTCAGAACAAAGTTAAACCGGTGTCAACACAGATAACCTATCCTGTTGATATTTTGACATTTGAGTTTTGTCGGGGACGCGCGAAGAGATCAAATTATAGTCTAAAGTTCATTGTTTAGGACCGGGTAGATTGTTATTTATCAATCCAAGGCAAGGCAATTGCCTTGGATCAGTTTGGATTCAAGTTGCATCTTTAAATTAAATGTAAATTTCGCTGGAGGTCTAATGTGTAGGCTGAGTCAAATTTATATGATTAGGCTCGGCCGAGGTCGTGCTGAGGTCAGTGAAATTCATAGATCGGTATTTACCGAACTATGCACTTCGCTATGGTGAAGGTTAGATCTCCTAAAGCGCTAATGACAACGTTTCGATAACATCCAGCTCAAATTGCGCAGAGTTGAAGGTTTCAAAACGATATGGACCTTTTGAGGTAACCGCTAGTTCAAACCCATTTCGGAAAATCAAATCGCAATTGTGTAAACCGGTCTATTCGGATCGTTATTGCCGTGAACTAACTATATAATTGGAACCACCACAAGCCGCTACTAGCGAGCACATGAAATATCATTGAGTACTCACGTCGTAAAACTACGACGGATATCTATACGATATCCCAAACAAATATTATAAATTGTGGTCGACCACTAAAAGAAGTTCCAAGCGCCCATATATACAAAAAAACAAATGGTGCCATCACACAAAATACAACAACGATCGATCTGGCGCAATACACCGCTAACTGATGCGAAGCACCGGCTTGCGGGCATATTTGCTTTCTCTGTCTAACTTGAAACTGTGACTTCCTGAACCAAACTTCCGTTCAACTATTGTACGCCTAACGAACTTCTCAACGAACGAAAAATTCAGACTTATCATTCTTAACTTACAAATTTTACAGCTGAATCGGGACATCTCTTTTGGGGTAGGTAGAATAGACGATCATAGCTACTGATAGCGGTGGCTCGACCTTAGCCTTTAATGCCGTTACATATTGTCAGAGCCAGGTCCCTTGCTTTTATCAAGGTTCCATAGGAGCTTAAAGATGTCCTCACTGGAGACCACTATATTAATTGTTACCAGTTGATGGGGAGGTTCCAAAATATCTACATCAGGATAAGAGTCAGCAGGCGAACAGATCATTTTACCAAAATACTGATTGAATGCATTACATATTTCCTGTTTCGAGCTCAAGACTTTGCTGTCGTACGTCATGTTCTGCGATAACGGGAACCATCCTTTCTCCTAGATTTGACATATGACCAAAAAAGCTTAGGATTCTCCTTAATACCTTCCTGAGTCAACCTTATATAGCCCCTATGGCACTACTCTTGCACTTGTTTTTGTCTACTACGCAGGAGAAAGAAGGTATCATTTTAGAAGGTTCGACGACCGGTTTAGACTAGCGGGTAGTTACCCTGCCTACAAAGCTGGTCCTGGGTTCGAATCCCGACAAGGGCAAATGTTTGTGTGGTGAGCATGCTATTTGTTTCTTAGTCTTGGATGTTTTCTATCTATTTACATAAGTATTTATTTCTTTTAAATATATCCTCGTCTAGTATACATAACACAAGCCTCATTGAGCTTACTTTGAACTTACCTAGTTCGATTTGTGTAAGATTGTCCTTTATATTTATTTATTATTATAAGTCTGAAGGGTTTTTATATTTTTTCCAAAATTAGTGATACTTATCCTTCTCCCTGATAATCTTAATTAAGGCTCGGCTGTACCATATGGGGTATTGACGCGAGCTACAAGTAGTGATTTTCGGTACAAATGTTTCAATAGCATCACATAATTTTGAATTAAGGAACAAAACCGCGTCGTCAATCGCACCCTCCCCAAGGACACTCCAGTCAGTCTCCAGAAATAAATTATTCATGGAAATGTTATGTGTACTTAAGTTTATGTTTTAAGTATTTTTTGTTGTTCTTACTTGTTCAACCTAACACACACTAATCTACCGCAGCATTTTGCCCTGATATTTGCTGTGCAAATCAGTATTTTTGATATGCCGTTTAATTTTTCCCGTTTAACACCAGCAATAGCCCTGATGCATTTTTTCTTATGTTTGAAAACTTTGTCTCTATTAGTATTATCTGATTAAACTGAAAGGAAAATGAAACTTTAAATGGTACTATACTTACACTCCTGGACTATTCGAGGGCTTTTAACTCCATTAATGTTAGTTTGTTGCTTTCTATACTGAGTTACTAGGTCTTCGATATGGCCATGGTGAGATGGTTTAAAAGCTAACTTTTGGCTTGTAGTAAGCAGATAATACCGAGGAAGACAACTGGCACCTGTGATCAATCACAGACTGTCATAACTAACAGTTATCCCTCAAGGTTCTATCTTGGGACCATTATTAAATACAGTGCTGATATTATAAAATGCATAACTCACTATAAGTATCATATATATGCAGATGACCTGCAGATTTATATTGATTTGAATAAGAACAACCTTGCCGAATCCGTTAAACGTATTAAAGATGATTTAGACTGATTAAGCACGTGGTCAATGAGGAACGCCTTGGTTATAAACCCTACTAAGTCTAAATGCATGATTTTAGGGTCAATGAGTCAAAAAAAGCTATTAACTAACCTAAAACCAACCAAAACAAACCACGAGCACGGGTTCAGAATCACAGCCATACGACTGTGTAATGAGCTTCCCTGCACTATCAGGGACAGTCGATCTCTAATATATATATATATTTATATATATATATATATATTGGTATGTATTATAGTTTATTATACAATTATTTTTCTATTTTTATCGGAAGCTCAATTTTGTTGATCTCTCATCTGACGTTTGTTCAATGAGTACTGATAAATGAGTCTTCTTATATCGATACTTCATATATGATTGTATTTAATTTTACCTACTCTCAGTATAAAAAACAGGCATTAGAAAACCGGTCCAGTGCGAGTCGAACTCGTGCAAGAAGGGTTCCGTATCACCGTGCAATGGTAGGGATGGTGTGGAGTGAATAATTTGGATTTTACGTAGCAAAATGTTGTTTACAAAGTTATTGGTAAGGCTACTTTAACACTCCATGTACGTAAGGTGCATTCATAAGTTTGTATGTGGTTTACAGATAAATAAAATATTTTTTCTGTTTTTTAGTATTGGTTGTTATAGCGGCAAATATACATCATCTGTGAAAATTTCAACTATCTTACTATCACGGTTCATGTGATACAGCCTGGTGACAGATGGACGGACGGACGGACGGACAGCGGAGTCTTAGTAATAGGGTCCCGTTTTACCATTTGGGTACGGAACCCTAAAAAGAGGTCCGTTTATTTGCCACGAAGTGTACAAGTTAGTAAGAACGGGATATATTTTAATTTAAATTTAAAGCAATAAGGTTTATATTTCAATGCTTTTCACGTTCGGTTCTTGTCAGCATCAGGTTGCATTATTTTGTACGAACGAGTATGACAATGCATCTTATGATAGTAGTATTGTTGTACAGAGCTTTATATTTTGCCTAAGAATCACATGTAAGGCTGTTCCTCTATATTTGCCAGTTTGTTAATTACCGAGCACTGTGTATGCTCTACCTATATATATATATATATATACGTCACAGTTCAAGCGGCTTGTGAGCCAATTGTAAGAGGCCTGGGATTATGCCTTCTGCTGATTCGTATGGGAGGAAGTTGGGCGATAGCCCAACTCACTTTTTCCTCGCTTATTGTTTATTCAACTCTTACCCATGCTTTTGGTCTGGGTTTGGGTGTTAGGTGTGAGAAGGTATGATGTGTCTGCATTAGTTGTATCTTCTGCGGGTATTATTGTTCAATCTGGGAAGTGCCTCTGTAGTAGGATGCTACAGAGTATCATTTCATATTTTTTTACAAGCCGTCTCGTTTCTTTAGTGATAGAAATAGAAATATAAAAAACGGACTACAAAACATACACAACATTACATACAAAAAGAAACAAAAGAACATAAACAGGTGAAACATATAATTAAAGGCAATATTAACAACAACATATGAAACAGAAGAGAATAAATCACGCACAACAAAAGTATAAGATATAATGTGTAAAATTTACATTTAATACGCAAAATTAAATTTTGCGGCCACATTGACGTCGTGCAGTGTGTGTCGAAGCAGCGAATTTGTTCCGACTCAGCATGTGTCGCAGGGCCTAAAGGTCCTGCAACCCTGGTATTCTGTCAGCACATTATCAAAGAGGGGATGATAATATAAGGGTGGGTGTTAATAAATTACTTTTTATTAAATCGGAATACATAATCTTAAATAATAAATACAAAGTCATACAAATGAATAAAATATATAAACTACAAGCAGTGTTTAGTAAATATGGGGGTAAGGAAGTAATTGATAAACACTAAATAAAAAAATACAAAAATGGCAGAGAATAGAAGGGATATTGAATAAATGAATGCTAGCATGTAGATTTTTGAATGACTTAACCGATTTAAAACTTCCTTCAAAAACTAAGCTTTGGCTTTATAATGGCTGGTATGATGTTGCGGTCTTTTCCTAAAAGTATTTTTTTATTCAAGAGGCCTGTGACTCACTGTTGTCGGAGCTGCAGGTATTCCTCCATAATTATCTGAAGTTTTCTCTGGTTTGTTTAATCAACTGGTTTCTTGCGAGTTTTCTGTTGAATAAGTGTCGCGTGTTTCCTCGTATCAGGAATTATGAGGAAAGTTTGCTACTCCACCAGCTATCTTTGGATGGTTTAGCAGTAATTAGAGGAAACGAGTCATTGCAGCTATTTATTACTCGATCTCTGTGGTGCAGCGGTTGTGGCTCTCTCTACCATGCTAGAGGTCCCGGGTTCGATCCTCGACTGGTGGTAAAGAAAAAAAAATTCTTAGATTTGGATGTTTACATGTATGTGACGTCGCTGTTTCTGGTACCCACGACACAGGGTATCCTAGTGTGGGGCCAGAAGCAATGTATGTGGCTGTATGTAAATATTTATGTTTATGTTCACTGCCCTGTTTAGGTTTTGGACAGATGATTATATTTCCCCTGGTGTTTCCAGCTTTTCGCGAGTTTCTTCGAGGATTAGTTCGTTTTTAAGAAAAATTATGAACTAATTTTGATGCTGGTAAGGACTTGCTGAGGAGTAAGTTTGAATTAACAACATCAAAATATTTTTTTGGGTTTACATTTTGAAGAGTAGTAAAGTGTCATTAGCAAAACACAAAATCAGTCAATTTCTCCGCTATAAAAGGCAAATTTTAATATATACCAGAAATAAGAAAATACTTACGACTCCAACAGCTCAATGAAAATTAATTTTTCCGGTCCTGCCAAAACTGACAACTACCAATAAGAATCTAGAATATTTCTAACTTACAATTTCGCATAAACTTATAAAACATCAACCAGCTGTATCACAATAAAATTGAAATAAAAAATAACATAACAAAGGAGTCTTAAAACGACGTCTGCGAGTTCACGCTGCACTAGCTGTAAAATCGGTAATGTACCTATATACCTGATGATGCCTGATGCCAAGTTTATTGCCCCTGAATGCCACCTGGAAGGGGTAGCGACACATGGGAATGAGAGAGAATATGCATGGGAAAGAGAGATATGGTGACCCCGCGCAGGGGCCAAGAAACCTTTTTAATACCAGACTCTTTTATGGAACCTTGTGGAATGGCAATTTTCACTCGCAATCCATAAGATTTAATGCCGTTGATTTTTGTCTTATGAATTTCTAACCTGCGGCGCTCGGACATCGTCTTTGATCAAATTTCAAAAGTCCAAACTCAAGGTTCGCCAGCGAGCAATGGAGCGCAGCATTCTAACTGTTCGCAGGACAGACCGCGTGGTAAACACTTTACTGCGCTCCTTAACTATCATCGATGATGTGGGTGCACAGACCAACATGCTAAATTGGAACTAGACCGGCAACGTCAGTCATTGCACCCAGACAGATGGTCGAAAATCGCCACTGAATGGGTGCCACAAGTGGGCTAACGGCGCAAGGGCAGGCCTTAACGGAGCGGAGGCGGGAAGATTTTAAAATGTTTCTTCCGGGGAAGCCGGAGGTGTCGCAGTCCAGGGACTTAAGAGGAGGAGGCCTTTGCCCAGCAGTTAGACACTATTCCATCTACATAAAAAAACACCTCAAACACAGTCGGAACGACTGGCTCGACAGCAGAGCACACTTGCTACCACTGCATCATATTGCTGACACAAGCAAGTCCCTAAACTCATCCCCCTCTTAAAAAATAAAAAGTGAAGTAAAATTTTGAGAAAGTTTTCCATAGAAAAATTACCTTGGTAGGTATACAAATCGCATAACCCACGTCATGTTCTCATTGCTGAATAGTAGTAGTAGTAATAAGTAGTGTTAAAAACTTTGGCAGATTTAAAAAAAAACGGTCACCACCGTACCACCGTACAATGGTAAGGATGGGGTGGAGTGAATAGTTTGGATTTTAGATAGCAAAATATTGTTTACGAAGTTATTGGTGCGGCTACTTTCACAATCTTCTTTTCTCACATTTACGTAACCAGGGGCATTCATAAGTTTGTATGTGGTATTGAAATAATTGTTGTATGGGAGCCCCCTTATTTTATTCTGTTTTTAGGTATTTGTTGTTATAGCGCCAACACTGTTTAATATTTATGCGTCGGAAACGCACCGGTTTTTTGTTGCGCGAATCGATCGCGAGTAATCGAGACATCACTAGCGAAAACGGCACTAGCAGCTGTCACTCGTACCGGAACGAGATGTAAAATTGGAGCTTAATTTTTCTCTTGGTCCTTCTCATCGGTGAGAATAACATGGCGGCTCGGGCCCCGTGATGGTATTTCGGTGTACCAATTATCATACAGGCATCGGGCCTGGTCAGAGTGTAAATCTACCTCATAGCGTCGGGCTATTGAATTGTAATTAGATTCGCGTCAGCGGCCAAGTGATCCCTGTTGATTGGACATCGTCGCATCGGTAGCGGCGACTCCACGGTCACGGCAGGCAGCACGCCGGCGACAGCGTCGGCAGCAACGATAGGTTTCGATTCACTCCATATCCTATCCCAAACTGTGCCCTTTTCCCGTATTCCCGTCTCGAATCGAGCTTTCGATTTCCTGCCTACGGAGACAAGGTCAGTAACCAATTTCATCACTTCTTTACTCTCACGTGGCAAAGGCACAACCCCTCAGGATTCTCACGCCGTTCGGTAGGCGTGGGAAATTAATCATTTTGGTAGCAGAAGCGCGGTTTCCTAGTGGGAAATCATCGATTCACGGTAGGGTTGCCTTTGTCACATTGTAGTTGGGAGAAAAGAATATCCCAGATTGGCTCAAGTCGGCAATGAGTCTGTGGTCGGTATACCACGATTAAAGTTCATTTTCGGTAAGTGAAAGTATAAGTGCCAATTTAGTTAACAGTTGTTATAAAATTGTAGTCGGAACTACTGTTGTTGAGCATAAAAGATTGAACAGTCATTCTGCGAAGTAACTTGATTGTATTACTTGCGATAGAACGTCGGGTTCTATAGTCCTACAGTGTTATTTCGGTTTGCACAGCAGGGTCGGGCTATTTAAGGGGTATTAAGCTGATTTTGCTGACCTCAAAGGAAGTGTGGTTCCTATCGGAGGGGCCACTACTAGAAAAATAGTTTTTTTTATAATAACCTTTTGTGTGTTATTTGGATTGTACCACATGGTGGCATTCTCTAATTGATTTAGAGTGTATATTATAAGGTGTATGTCCACAGGGCGACCATATTAAATATTGTTTATGATTTAATTGTTTAGTGGTTGCCTTGGGTTTTACAACTTAGTTTTAATTTCTGTGCCCAGCGCTGACGGGAAAGTGCTGGTATCTGGCTGTGCTTAGTTTGGCAGTGAAGCATAGGATCAGGAACAATTAAATCGGTAACCATGGCACCTTCGCCCTTGACGGTACTGCGATATGGTGTCCGTGAGGAGATGAGATGGCTCGCCCATACTCACAAGTATGTGGAGCGACCCGACATAGACGATGTCCTGCTCAAGCGTGTGGAGGACGCAATGACACGCGTCGGGAAGGTGTGTCGGCTGGCTGCCGAGGCTGAAGCCCTCGGGCTTACGGATGAGGCCTCAGTGGCTGCAGTGAGGCAGCTCTGCGCGGATGCTGACCAAGCGATGGAGTGCTTGGGCGACATCGAGCGTCGCGCCGAAAAAATTAAGCGGTCGCGTCGGGATGACCGCGGGGAGGGTAGCGGAGACCCCCCCCCCCTAAGGGTGTGGTTGGAAGGCTTCCACACTTGGAGATTCCGGCCTTCGGTGGGGCAATTGATGAGTAACCGGCATTCATCAATTTGTTCGATAGCCTGGTCCACGGTCGGGACGACCTGGACAGCGCCTACAAGTTGGCCCAGCTATTGATGGCACTGCGGGGTGAACCGAAGGAGTTGGTCGGTCACCTAACGGTTACGGCGGGCAATTATGAGATTGCCCGGGTCATATTGTTTGATCGCTACCAACACAAAAGGCGGTTGGTTGATGCGCAGCTGGGGAAGCTGTTCAGCATCCCAAGAGTAACCCGGGATGTTGACATCCGGGTACAGGTGCTCAACCCTGTGCTGGTGGCCACTAAGGCCCTTCAGAACCTTGGTCTGCCGGTAGAGCAATGGTCATATATTGTGTTATATATGGTTTTGTCACGGTTGCCTGCAGCTGTTCAAAGTCGGTTTGAACAGCTGCATGGGGGCAGTAGCTCGGAACTGCCCACGCTCGTCCAATTAACGGAGTTTTGGGAGGGTAAATGCAGGCGATGCGACACCATGGATTCGGAGGCCAGTGTGCAACGCCAACCCGCGGGGATGCGGGAGGGGCCGCGCCCCCCACCCCCACGGGGGGGTGGTCGGTCAAAACAATTTGGCGTTTTGAGTGCCGCGCCGTCGGGTGACGGCTGTGTGCACTGCGACAGTGCCGGTCATGAGGTGACCAGTTGCGCCAACTTTAAGGCGCTCGGTGTGGCTGCCCGCAGGAAGGTGGTCTTCCGCCACCGATTGTGTTTCGGTTGTTTGGGGCCGCACCCGCTGAGCGAGTGCTCACGGGCGTCCCACGTCGTGTTGTGCCTGAACCGGTCAGGCCCATCGGACGGTCACCAGGGCCGGACTCAGGTTGGTCGGTCACAGGGCCCAACCAGGGCCGGACCCAGTCCCCCTCTGGGCAACGGGAGTCACCAACGGGGTGACTGGGGTACCCTCGGACGGGACCCCCCCCGAGGGGAAGGGGGCAGCGCGGGGGGTAACAGGCGGGATAGCCGGGGTTCGGTCGCCGCTATCCAGGGTCAGCGAGGACTTCGGGCCGCTGGCTCAATGCGTGTTACGGGCGGGTGTCAGATGGCACCTATGAGTGGCGCGAAGGCTGGGAGCCCACCACCTTCTGCGCCACCCTGCCCGTCGCTCTGGGAGGCGAACAGGGAGGCGAACAGTCGGATGTGCCCCCATTCCTAGAGCGCCCCAGGTTGGATCCACTCTCCCCCCTCCATCCACGGTGGCCACTGGGCACACCGTTCACAGTCCGGTATGGTCGGGTACCGGGACAGCGAGGGGCCTATTATGCGGGTTGGGACCCCCTAATGTACATGCGGTCTGATATGCCACCGGTGGCATATCAGCAGCCGAGTTACCAGGCCGACGGAGGTCTGAGCGGGTTCGGATCCCGCGGGGGTTCCCGCTAGGGACACGCCGCCCACTTACAGGGTGCCGCCACTCCACAGACGGTCATGCTCCCCACCGCCTCGGTGATAGCGTGGAGTTCGGACGGCAAATCTTGTGTGGCACGAGCACTATTGGACTCGGGGGCCCAGGGGTGCTTAGTCTCGTGCAACCTTGTAAGACGGTTGGGCATTTCGGTAAGGGAGTATCCACATTCCATTCGGGGAATTGGAAACACGGAAGTCGGTTCCGTTAAGGGAGTATGTCGGATTACTCTCTCGTCACGGGTGGATTCATCGGTGAATCTGACGGTCACGGCATTAGTCATGCCTAATGTGATGGGCTCACACCCTCACGTACGGTTGTCGCCCTCGGTGCGACAGTTGGTCGCTGGGTTGTCACTGGCTGACCCGGAGTTCGATATTCCGGGCCCAGTAGACATTTTATTGGGTGTCGATGCCTTGGGATACCTGTTAGTGCCAGGTGTCCACGTGTTGCAGGCGACTGGTCTGGTTTCGGTCAACACCAGACTGAGCCATGCGGTGATGGGTCCGGTCATGCCGGCTGCCCCACGCCTAGCGACTCGTAGTCCCTTATTGGGTTCTGTACTCTCGGAGGTGATACAGAAGTTTTGGGAGGTGGAGGAACCACCTACGGTCCGCCGGTTGGACCCGGTTGAAGAAGAGTGTGAACAGTTTTATCGGAACAATACTGGTCGCCTTCGGTCAGGTCGATTGTGTCACGCTCCGGAGTTGGTTGGACATCCCTTGTGGTGGGGTCCAAAATGGTTGACTCAAGCCGATTCGGATTGGCCAATGAGTCCACGCGTTACCACGGCGAACGGCGCCTTGACAGTCGGTGTCTGTACGACGCAACCAGAGCCGGAAGAGGGGTTCAGCCTGCTGGAACGGTACAGCTCGCTCGACAAGCTGGTCAATGTGACCGCCTGGATTTGCCGATTTGCGCGGAATTGTCGGAATTCTGAGGCGCAACGAGTGCGGACATCGGTCTTGACACCACGGGAACGGAACCATGCGTTGTTCGCATTGGTACGGAACGTGCAGACGGTGCACTTTAAGTCCGAATTGGACATTCTGAGACGCGGACGCGTCCAACTGAAGGGAGCTGTGGCTCGGCTTAACCCGTTTATTGACCCTCAAGGATTGCTGAGGGTAGGAGGTCGGCTGCGGAATGCCAACCTGCCTTATGCGGCTCGCCACCCGTTGTTACTCCCTCGGAAAGGGAAGTTGGTCGAACTGTTGATACAGGATCGACACATTCGGAATGGGCATGTCGGATGCCACGCCTTGATGGCGTTTCTCCAGCGCGAGTTCTGGATTCTATCGGGAAGACGCTTAGTGCGTAGCGTCGTATTTCGGTGCCTGCCTTGTTATCGGGCCAAGGCGGCTACGATGCAGCCCCAGATGGGCGATTTGCCCTCGGATAGGGTTAACGAAATCCGGCCCTTTGCGGGTGTCGGAACGGATTTCGCGGGACCATTCATGGTCAAGTCTTCACAGCTACGGAACGCCAGATTAGTGAAGGCATACCTGTGCGTCTTCGTGTGCTTGGCCACGAAGGCAGTCCACTTGGAGGTGGTCAGTGACCTCACTACAGAGGCATTTATCGCTTGTCTAGATCGGTTCGTCTCACGAAGGGGCCTCCCGACATTAATCCGTTCGGACAACGGCACAAATTTTGTCGGAGCGAGGCGATATCTGCAGGAGGTCACTCAATTCCTGAACGGTAACCAGGACGCCATCGGTACGGCTTGCTCCCGACGAGGGATTGAATGGGTTTTCAGTCCGCCGGGATGTCCTCATTGGGGAGGAATTTTTGAGGCTGCGGTTAAATCGGCTAAGTCGCACCTGACGAGGATCATCGGTGAGACCTCTCTACGCTTTGAAGAGCTTGCGACGCTGTTCTGTAAAATTGAAATGACACTGAACTCGCGTCCGTTGTGCCCGCTCAGTTCGGATCCAAATGATTTGGAAGCGTTGACGGCGGGTCACTTCCTGATAGGTCAGCCCCTTAACGCCCTGCCAGAATACCCATTCGGTGATGTTAAGTTAAGTCGGTTAACTAGGTGGCAGATGTTGCAGCAGATGGCTCAAGATTTTTGGAAACGGTGGTCCCTTGAGTACTTGCACATCTTGCAGCAGCGCCTTAAGTGGACTGACCGGACGAGCCCCCCTCAAGTCGGTGATTTGGTGCTGATTAAGGATGCGAACCTGCCATCATTGAGATGGAGACGAGGACGGATCGTCAATTTGTACACGGGTCGGGATGGCACGCCTCGATTAGCAGAAGTCAGGGTGGGGGACTCGGTCCTCAAGAGAGCGGTCGCAACACTTTCTCGCCTTCCTATTGATTAGGGACAGGTTCGGGCCTGTCCGGGCAGGTGACTGTTTAATATTTATGCGTCGGAAACGCACCGGTTTTTTGTTGCGCGAATCGATCGCGAGTAATCGAGACATCACTAGCGAAAACGGCACTAGCAGCTGTCACTCGTACCGGAACGAGATGTAAAATTGGAGGTTAATTTTTCTCTTGGTCCTTCTCATCGGTGAGAATAACATGGCGGCTCGGGCCCCGTGATGGTATTTTGGTGTACCAATTATCATACAGGCATCGGGCCTCGTCAGAGTGTAAATCTACCTCATAGCGTCGGGCTATTGAATTGTAATTAGATTCGCGTCAGCGGCCAAGTGATCCCTGTTGATTGGACATCGTCGCATCGGTAGCGGCGACTCCACGGTCATGGCAGGCAGCACGCCGGCGACAGCGTCGGCAGCAACGATAGGTTTCGATTCACTCCATATCCTATCCCAAACTGTGCCCTTTTCCCGTATTCCCGTCTCGAATCGAGCTTTCGATTTCCTGCCTACGGAGACAAGGTCAGTAACCAATTTCATCACTTCTTTACTCTCACGTGGCAAAGGCACAACCCCTCAAGATTCTCACGCCGTTCGGTAGGCGTGGGAAATCAACAAACACAAATAACTCATCTGTAAAAATTTCATCTGTCTAACTATCACAGTTCATGAGAGACAGCCTGGTGACACGCGGACGGACGGACCCTTCGGGTACGGAACGGTTATGCCTACGTTCGTAGTCGATTAACAGCTTTCGAAACTGTATTGTTTGGCGTGGAGTTTTTTTGAAAGGTTGAAGTGTGAGAGCATTTGATTGAGTATATTTTTTTTAAATATTTTACTTATTGGAATATTTTTCTGGATGTACAGTTATTCGTCTGAAGTTTGAAAGATCACCTTTGTCTCCAGACTTAAACAGAGGTAAAAGTTTACTATTTTTCATAAGGTCTATGATAGCACTATCATCAACACATTTATTGATAATGCAAGCTCAGTGTGGAATATTAATCAAAATTATTGAACCAATGACTCTAACTGATATACCCTGTTCAGAACCAAAATAGTAATCTATAACGTTTTCCGATCCTCAATTTGCTCGCAACGTAAGAGTAGTTTTTGAACGCACTTTTCAAAATGTAACTTTGACAGATGGAAAAAAGACAGAAATCCGAGCCGCCGAGCCGAGGTCAGTAACCCTCCAGGCCGATTAGCCTAAATTCGCGTGTTGATGAGCTCCGCGGGGGAGGCACGTTTTTTAGAATAAGAACGGATATTAAGTGACCTTGCTGGTACGAAGGCTCTGGACGGCATCTTTATCGAGCTTCAACAGTCTGGGTGCACCCAGAATCTATGAAGGAAGTTGTCTGTGAAGGACACGGAGTGAGGGTGCTAGCAAGGTACCGTGAGTGATAGTGTTTAAGAATATCGCACGGCGTACCACCGTCGATAGAGACGGCCACGGTGGTGACCCATATCTCCAGCTGTCTATGGGCTGCAGCGCAGATCGCCGCCCTGATGAATTCTCTAACATAATCGGTAAATCTAAACGCTTGTTTGGACATAATATTAATCTGCATCCGTGTATCTAACTCTAAACGAGGAGAATTGTGGAAAAATATCAGTTTTCCCATACACTTAACTTGAAAAGGGAAAATACATGACGTTATCACTTGCATTGCTATGCTGTGCCTCGGCCTTCCCATCTGAGAAAAGGACGAACTGGGATTTGGATGAATCATAAAGTTAAATCAGTATGAACTACTCGTTAGTGACAGTGGCGAGTGTAGGCCTGCGTCTAGGTAAGGCAAAAGTGTTGTGATAATATATTGTGGTATGTTGAACCTATAGGTTACATTTTCCGGTAAAGTCTTCAGTTTCTTTTAAGTGACAAACGTTTTGATAATATCCTTGGGATACAAATGATTAAATTTCAATTCTACATCACTGACGCAAGTGCTGTTTTTTGACAAAGTCTCTGCTTCATATGACGACGAGTTGGGACTCTCTGTTATGAGTATAAGTGCATTACTGAAGATTGTTTTGAAAGCTCGAGCTACCATAGAGTTGGATTTAATAAGATCATCGCCTAAATTTAAGCAGAAATCATTATCCCAATCATCTTTAACTTTGCCATTAAAAGGGTTTAATTTTTGCCCAAATGTTTTTATTTTATAGTTTGAATTATGTATTTATCTATTAATATTTCAAGTCATTGTTCTACAAAAAAACTTGTGTTTTTACATATTCGTGAATATGAAACAGAAATGAATTTTTCTATCAAAGTTGTAAGTTTTTTGTTCAAAAAGATCATACAAGCTAATTTTACTTTTATTAATTCCAAATGTAGCCAAGTCAATATTTTTTTTATTAACTGCTAACTAATAACGTTGAAAAAGTTTCAATGAATTTTGTTCGGGTTACGTTCATTAAAATCCTGTACTGACAAATTTATATCTGTCACCGTAAGATTGTCAAAACCGTTAGTTGATAAACTAACGTTTTTTTTCTCGTCAGTTGGTCAACTATCGACGTATATTAAACTGTAATGTACTGCTTACCATAAGATGCGTTAGTTGATAAACTAACGGTTAAAACATAAAAAGTAAACTGGTTTAAACTTGAATTGCAAACGAAATACCAAGGCATAGACTGCGGTAGCTTAGGTGAAGACTAGAGGGGGCGAATGCAGCAAAGCCCCCGAAAGTCTTCGTGTTAGCTTGACATGTAAGAACAAAAGAAATGTAAATTCTAAGCCCTGTCGGTTTGGTTTACTATCGGTCGATAGTAGATCAACTAACGCGTTAGTTTATCAACTAACGGATTTGACTATCTTACGGTGACATAGTTACTTAGTAAGTTTGACTGATGAGAGTCATTCTAGTCGGCTCTAAAAATACATGATTTAAATGAAACCATTTTAATAAAGTTATTAATCGTTGTTTCATTGCGTATCCACGTAAATCTACATAAAGCTCTCCATGAATAATTATAACTATTTCTGTTATAACATAGGTAAGTTAGGGCTTCCTCCATAATTTCTTAAATCCCTCGGATTTTTATACATTTTAAATATCTATTTATATCCCCTGGAGGTCTGTAAACACAGACAATACTATCTAAATCAACATAGGATAGCTATAATTGTCTTATATATTATTCTGACCTTTTTTTCCCTGAACCACTATACTCGTACAATTTCATTTCTCTAATAAGCTGGGACGTGAATCCACTTACTTACCTACTCTTAAACACATTTGGATGGCTAACTTCACATAAATAAATAAAAAACTGTTTGGCGCATTTTTATGCTGCTCAAAAGGCTGTAGTTTTTTACGTACACATATTTTAGTAGATTTGATAGAGACATAACAGTCTATTCACTCTACCTGATGAAGCAGCTAAATGGCTAAAGACATCAAAATTATATATTTAATTTGGTCAAGAACGAGTCGACGACTTTTGCCGTACGAATAAATAAATACATACATTTAAAGCATCAATTTTCATAAAGTAACGACAAATACCATGTGAACACTGACACTAGGTATGTACGTACAAATATGTATACCTATATAGTTATAATGTACTACATTTATTGAATGAACGAGCGCGAAGCGCGACGACACTTTACCGTTTCAGCTTTGCGCGGACTGACATAGGCTATATAATTTAAGTGAAAGGTTAATAGGTTGGATTTTAGATGGTAAATTGCAGTTAACATGGTGCGGCTTCTTTCTTTCTCTATGTTCGTAACCAGGTGCATTTGTTTGGTATAAGATTATCTGATATTTTAATAAAATTCAGTCGGGTTATTTGTTTTTATAATAATTCCACTTGTTCGTCCTATTAACTTCAAGGGGTCGTGGGTGTGAGAGGGTGAAAAATAATGAAAAAAAAGCAATTTTCCTGGGTCACTCGCGTGTTCTGCATCTCACAGAGCCACTAATGTGAGATATTTTTATACATACTGTTTAACAAATCGATACTTATTTTATGACAAGTTAAACTAGATCACATTAACTGCAAACACATTATCCGAAAACAATGGGCTTCTAGTAATTTTGGTTTTTAAACTGTTTTTATTTTGTCCAATATTTTTTGATCAAATCGCTGTTATGCATTTAAATCTGTTTAACCCCTGGGTGCCTAGCCGATTCTAGGGACGCCATTTTTTTGTTATATGTTTTGCATTTTATTACCATGGCCTGAGGTTCAAAATCGCGATGCTACATAACCAGGTCCAGGTGTTGACTGTTTAAGTGTTCTCATCACGTAAATTGAAGAGCTCACTTTATCAAAATAAAAAAGATTTACTAAATTTAATACGGATTGAGGCATAAATTTTCAAAAGACAGTCAACGAATTACCCATGGTGATTAAGTTTTTTCGTAATTAATTTTATGAAAATTTAAAAAAGAAATGTTAATATATATAATATAAAAAATGTTAATAAAACTCGATTTTGCTGGAAATCGGTTTTACTTTGAATCTAGCGGAGAAAAGGAAAAAGTATCAATGAAATGATATTTACTTAACCATCACTCGAAACATCAGTAACCAATTGTTTACTAAGAGAGATACATCATCACTCACCGTTACGTGCATTTATTATTTTTATCTTAGGCATTTATAATAACTTGCACACTATTTATACACATTGATCTAGCCCCAAACTAGGATTACCTGTATCTTGGGTACTAGACAACGATACATATTATATAGATAAATATTATACTTAGATAGATAAACCACCATGACTAGGGTACGAACATCCGTTCTCATCAAACAAATACCTGTCGGTCCATAAGTTCTGTCACAAATATTTTGCCGCATAGTAAATAATACCAAGTTTATTTTTATTTAATTCTTTAAATGGTTTGATAGCTCATTAAATACTGATAAATTAGAACGATTATTGGATTTAAATGTTTAAAGCCATATTACACAAATGCTAGTTTCTTCAGAGATTTTGCACTTTTTTAACCAATCAAAAATACATACGTGATTCACTTTATCTTTTTTCCATGACTCTTAAAACCTTTCAAACTTACGTGAGATTTTAGTCAGAACCCTCTCTGAACCCGTTACCTTCATTTTGAAGCATAAGATAACTAAGTCTGGGTAAAACTAATTTTTATATTCACATATTACGTAGTGTACTTGTTGCCCACAAGATCATTTTTATACGTTTTTCTGAAAACGTAAAAAGTACGTAAAGTTCTCTTTGGGAGCAGTTGGAACTGAAAGCTAACAGAAAATCAAATGCTAGTTGTTAAGCATGGTCCAAAATCGAGGTTTCAGATTAAATAAAAAAAAGCTTGTTGGTTATCTGGAACACTGTTTTTTTTATTAAATTTGTGGTAAGTGGTATTTTTGTCAGTTGCAGCGTGTTTTGGGTTCGCGATTGTCTCAAGTTAGAAGGTTTTTTGTCATATTGCGATAATCGTACAAAATGTATTGTATTGAAATTTGATTCGTATAAAATAAGCTTTTTAATCCTGTATAATACGAATAAGAAAAAGTTTATTGCCTAGTTTTATCTATCAAAAACCTTGTGACAGAACTTAAGGACCGACTATGTATTTGCCCCCACCGGGACTCGAACCCTTCGGGTCATTGGTATACGATATATACTTATATAGGTACCGTGAATGGACATTAACTAACTAATTAACCAAGAAAATACCATTTATTCGTATATATTAAAATAAACTAAAAAATCTCAAACAGAATTCAAAACAATCATTATTTACATCAAACTTTCTGCATATGTTTTCAGGTTCACAACTTTGAAATCATAAAATTTTGCGGATAATGCTCCGGAAAATTATTCCCCAACACGTGCCATCCACGGACATGGAATAAACAGGCTTAAAAAGCTCCCCGGCCGATAGCATTCGGCTGTAATGTATTAGTTCCGATTCGGAAAATTTTGGGAATTACATTGATCAGTGATAGACGAGAGACGAGTGATATGGACAACGGAATTCAATTTTCGACTCACCTAAGGTTGAATATGATTTGATTATTGACGACGACGACGACATCTGTGGCGCAGTAGTTGTGGCTCTGTCTATCATGCGAGAGGTCCCGGGTTCGATCCCCCGGCTGGGGGTATACAAAAAAAAACCCCAGGTGTTGGATGTTAAATATGTGTGACGTGGCTGTTTCACAGGGTTTACAGGGTATCCTTGTGCGGGGCCAGAATCAATGCTTGTATATAAATGTTTATGTTTTCAAGCGCAAATCCATACTTAAATCAAAACCTGGTGAAAGCTCGTTAGTGAAACGATCCGAGCCTTAGTTACATTAAAAGCTTTCAGTCAGGCAACGTTTCTGGGGTGCGATTTCGTATATTTCGTTCAATGAAACAGAAACGACAAGAAAAACAAAGGCAAGCTTATTTCTAAATAGAGATCTCTTTCAGTAAACCCAAGGCTGATAGGAATAATTCAATGCGCAGGATATACCTATGTGCTCTATGTGCTCTGATAAAGATACATACATATATTACTGAACTATTGAACTAACTGATATGCACTACACTAGATGCACTACATACACAAGTACATAAATGTTATATAAAAATATAAATACAAATAAATAAACTAATATATACAGAGCTGAAATCTAGGATAGAGAAAGATAATGCTCCTTCAAACGAGTCCTGAAAAGGGGGGAGGGATGGACTATCTCTGATAGTGCAGGGAAGCGAGTTCCGAAGAGTGATCGCCCGCAATCGAAAACAGTGCATGTATGCGACGGTATTGTGATGAGGGATAGAGAGCAGGGAAACCGTGTGATACGTGGACGAGCCAAAGGGATAAATTTAAAAAGCTCACGGAAAAAGCTAGGGTTTCGAGGGTTGGTTAAGATGTTGAATAGAAGAGTGAGACATGTGTGTGTCCCAACGAAGACGGATCGGCAGGCAGTTTAACTCCTTGCAATACTACGAGACGTGGTGGAATTAGCGCAGTCCGAAGATAAACCAAATCCCGAGTTTTTGAAGTCGCTCGAGTCTGTTCAGTTGCTCTTCGTTGGCGCTAGCCCAACAAACATCGGCATAATCGGTCAAGGGGAGAAGCAGAGATTAAGCAAGTGTAACTTTTGTTTGATGGTACAAAAAGTTCTGGAGCCGTTTTATTGAGTGAAAGGTGGCAAAGATGCACCTACTGACCTGCCTGATATGGTTAGTCCAGAGTTGCCTATCAAACATGACACCCAGGTTTTCGGCCTTGTCACTGTTGCAACCTATTGTATTTTTTTTCCTTAGCTGGGTATAAAAAAATAAACTAAAACGTTACTTGTATACTTTATTTAAACTAAAGCTAAAAACATTTTAAATTTAAGGTCTGGTTGTGGTTTGGTCGATGACGTGTGTGCTTATTCTGATTTATGGTAAATCTAGATAGCTTAGCTGCGACTGTGATCGAGCCAAGTTGCCTGGGGAGAGCGGCTACGCTCGCACGTTGACACCTTGACGGATGAACTGGCGCGGCCTATTGCTAGTCCCGTACAAAGCAACTCCTTTTGAAAGAAAAACGCCTTGCTTACAGTCTGCTGTAATCAATGTCGACTCCGGAACGCCGAAAGATCCGTCGAGGACGTGGCACAAGGGTTAACGCATTCCGCTGGTATTCAACGAAAGCGTTGCTGTGGTTACAGTCACGTAGGCTATTATTTATACGTATTACCATATATTACGTAGTTTATGTAGGAACAGCTAATTGGACTCCCGGTCGAAGGGTAGAAGTAAGTAATAATTTACGAAGCAGCTACATAGTTCGCCCGCTTATTAGTCTCCCCTCTTGAAACTTGAAAAAACTTTGCATAAAATTAGTACGAACCCTTATGTGGGCACACTTTATCTTTTCACCTTTTTGAATGAATTGTATAGATATTAGACTTATTTGATGAGAGTATATTATGTTGTCTTATTATCTGAATGAATATCTATCAAAATCAAAATCAAAATCAAAAATCATTTATTTCCATAGGATGTTGTTACATCACTTAGATCCGTCATTACATTTTTTTGGGTGAGTTCACTAACCCAATGGCGGAATCTGTGGAGAAGAGCTCACCGAAGAAACTCCACAGTCGTCGCATCTTTTGCGTTTCCTTTTTTAAATAAAATATTGTCAAATTACAAAATGAATGCTAATTATATATCGAAACAGCCTGTTACTCAAACAATCTATTCCCATGGACATCTGTCCTCTAAGTAATCAGATATCCTGTAGTAACCTTTTTTATACAATTTCTGTTTTATTATTATTTTAAACTTGTCTAAAGGTAAGTTTTTAATATCAGTAGGGACCTTATTGTAATAGCGTATACAATTGCCTTTAAAAGAATTACTAATTTTATGTAGTCGGCTTACATAAGCAACCAACTTGTCTTTATTTCTAGTATTAAAATTGTGTATATCACTGTACTTCTGAAAATTAGTTATATTTCTTTTTACATACACAAGATTGTCATAGATATATTGAGACACAAATGTCAGAATATTGATTTCTTTAAACTTTTCCCTCAGTGACACTCTAGGCCCTAATCTATAAATTGCACGAACAGCCCGTTTCTGCAGAAAAAATATACTATTAGCATTCGCAGCGTGACCCCACAATAAAATACCATAG
The DNA here is from genome assembly GCA_949825045.1 of Argyresthia goedartella. Lineage (NCBI taxonomy): Eukaryota > Metazoa > Arthropoda > Insecta > Lepidoptera > Argyresthiidae > Argyresthia > Argyresthia goedartella. The sequence goes on from OX463823.1 coordinate 18,935,303, forward strand.
GTCAACTATGAAAGTAACTAAAGTAGACTAGTCTAGCGGTGTCTACGTCGGTATGAGCTCTAATTTTTTTAACTGCGAACGCTGCCGAACTCAGTCTGTTCGACAATTTATTTATTTATATGAGGATCCCATTGTAGTTTGGAGGATCCCATTGTAGTTTGGGAACTAGATACAGACTGTCTGATAGAGTTTGCAAACTCTATCAGACAGTCTGTCTGACATCGCAAAATTGTAGAGTTCTGTTGTAGGGAAAAGGTACGGTTTTTATGTGCAAACCTTCAACACAGCACGCTGGGCTCTTCCAACGCGTAAAAGTGTAGTCTTATGGGCACCGCCTCATCTAGAGATGCAGTAGCGTATTAGAGATTCAGCTAAAGCCACATCGATTTTAGGTTATTGACCTAGATATTTGATATAAGAAATCCTTTCTAGCACTACATACACACTCTACATGAACAGCCAAATCTCCGACAGAGTTCGTCAGTTATAAGTACTATCATTCCCCAAAATATGATCTGCTAATTAAATGTCAAACTGTATAAATATATCATTCTCAATTCATTATTTCACTCCTATAGTATTATATCGATTCTCGGTGCTAACTATTTACCAATGAGATGAGTCATTTACCTTAAGGATACTATACGGACGTTCTAACGGTGAAGAAAATATCGTGAACAAACCTTCAAAATCAAAATCAATTCAAAACAAAGTTTATTTGTTACTGTAGATATTTACTTATACAAACGTCATTTTATGCCTCTTCTCTACATTGAACCACTGTGGGAGAAGCATGGTGAAGAAACCCCCACAAATTGATTTTCAGATCGGTTTTAAAAATTGGTTGTGAATGACTAACATAATTATTACAATATTCATTATTATTAATAATAAGGTGAAGAATAAAATTTCCGGCCAGTTCCCTTACAGGCCAGAAAAAACATTGTTGGCTTGTTTGTTTTTTGTTATAGTTCTGCCACGTGTCAGGTGGCGCTAAAATTAGTTAATATACAAACCTAGGTTTCTGGTCTGTACAGTAGGTAAGTATGTACTAACTAAGTTGATTGGATTTACTAAGTACCACCATACCTAGTTTGAAACTTACGTATGCAACCTTATTTTACCAACCATAACATGATATAACTTACATATATTATTCGCAAAACATGTACCATTAATAAGTACCGAGTTTAGAACGTAAGCAAACTCTTATTTTATAACCATACTTCTGAAAATGACTTAGGGCCCTTGCGTGAGAACTTCTTCCTAACCTACTAGAGGCACGTGCAGTCAAGGTTCATCTCTTAGGAGGATGCAAAGAAACAGTCAGTAATACTGATTATCGGAATACTGCATAATCCTTTCAGCTGGTTAAACGCAAGCGCACAATTTATTTTTAACAAATGTTTACCTATAGGCATATAAATTTCTTCTGGCCCATACAAGGATACCCTGTAGCGTTTAAACCAGAAACAGCAACGTCAAACATAAATAAACATCCAATACCTGGGGTTTTTTCTTCTTACCTCCAGCCGGGGATCGAACCCGGAACAGCAGTATGATAGGCAGAGCCACAAACGCTGCGGTCGCCAGTCGTCTCAAATAATGTTTTTTCATTTGGCTAGAGATGGATCAGAATTCCCATGGATCAACATTGACATTGGATGGAGAATAATATTTTCAAATATTTTTGACCGAACGAACGATGCGACGAAGCGTCTCCGTTTCGGGATTGGGCAAAAAAGCTATCGTATGTCCGGATATTATCCTCAACAGGCCGATTTTACAACTGATTCTCGTGTTTTTTTTGTGAGCGGGCTCGATAATTAAATAGTATTTTTTGTCTATTCGATTTTGGATTTTTTTTTAAATGGTGGAGATTTGGGTATCTTTAATTTTAAAAAATCACTACAGTCCGAACAGCTTAGACGGATTTTAACAAATGAGAAAGAGTTGGATTTATAAAGACCGTGAGAGTAATTGGCTATATAATTTTAGTGAAAAGTCAAAAGATTGGGTTAAAGGCCACAAAATGTAGCTTACAAAGTTGTTGGTTCGGCTACCATACTGGAAGAACAGATATTAGTCTAAATGGTCACCCTTGTCTCCCTTGTTTTATGAGCTCTGGGAAAGCCCTAAAAGTTTATACATTAGAATTTCTTCTTTCATCTTCTCATTATTGTGTCAGTCAAACCAACGACCTTACTTGTTATATTTGAAGTAGAGATTGATGATTTTTATTACCATTGAAGACAAAGTCACTACATGATAACCGATAATAACTGATAATATTCTAAAAATCGTAGTAGGCACCTACTAAACGTGTACATTTTATGTACTTTACCTCTAACCAACCTGTAGAAGTGTTGAGGAAAGCTTGCTGGTAAAACGACAATATTTTCACAGTAAAAAGTAATTTATTAGCTTAAGCACACACGTAACATGTAATGATATTGAAAGAAGAAGCAAAACAGAGTTGCCATAAATTAAATCTCCACCATGCTGGGGGGCCTAGAAGTTATGCTAGTAACAAACACAAAGGCAATAGTCCTTTTTCTTATAGTTAATATGTACACAAACAACCTGTCATTTAATAAATACTTATAACACATTATTCCGTAAAAAAACCACTACAAGATTATTATTTATTAATTTGTAGAACCATTATATTATCAAAGTTGTTATAAGTTCTACCTATTTATAAGTCACATTTTACATTATCAAGTAAAAAATGGAAAGGCATAGGTAAGTATAAAAAATTGTAATGTTTCATTTTAATAATAATAATAATAAATCTGCATTCATAGTAAAAAATATACACAACAAGGAGATAGTTTTGTCGACTAATATCATAACTAGGCTCACAAGTAGCCTGTATTTATGAATTAGTAGGCCCGCGCCGCTTACTAGGATCGTAACAGTGATTCGGTGGCGTCGTGTTTTAAGCAAAGAATGAAATTACAAGCAAGAAAAAATAAAAACATACAATGTAAAGTTACTGAATTTTTTAAACAATAATATGGGAAGGACACAAAATAAAATATTAATACCTAACATGCAGGCCCAGAAGGAGATGGAAGGATGACCTTGCTAGGTTCCTTCCAGGATGGACAGATAAAGCTTCAGATAGAGATGTGTGGGCTCGAACCGGTGAGGCCTTTGCCCAGCAGTGGGACACCATTTAGGCCATTTTTTTTTCAAAACATGCTACACGCCTTAGTTACAGGATGTATGTGTGCGAGAGTATGTGTGCGTGTGTGTGTGTATGAGTGGATAAGTACGTAACTAATTGTATTACTTTATAAAATTTTCTGTTTCATTATAAGTTAAGGTTTTAGTAGTGTAGACACATTCTTTTTACAGTTACATAAACTAGTTTATCTACACAGATATTATAAGCTCTCTTTGATGTGTTCAGGAACCGCATGTTTGACCGGCATTGTGGCTCTGTAGTTGTTTACCTTTTTCTGTAGTACCAAATTCACGTAGACGGGCGTCGGCGTTCGAAATTTGAATGTCAGTACCAACTACACAGACAAACTAGGGGCGGCCAGCAGGCGGGCGTCGGCGTTCGAAATTTGACTTTCATAATATGTAAAAAAATACACATTATGTTCATAATGTGTAATTTTTCAGATAAGAAATGAGTTTTTACCAAGTAGTTTAACATTATGCTGATCGTAACGTGCGGTTTTTTTTCGCAGTAAAGAGGGTTTATGATACGTGTGTAGATAAAATACACAATGTATGTTATTCATCTTATAATATAGTTTTGGGCCAAGATATAACTGATGCCTTTTTGTAAAACTAAGCTTTGGCAAGGGAGTTTTACAAATTAAGTCTTTGCAACGTTTGGAAGTTTCATAAAAAGGTGTATTAATGTGTTGATGAATCACGGTATTGTAAATAAAGAGCTGTCTGACAAATAGGACGTCGCAGTCACTGTATAATTTAGTAGTAGGGTAGCGGATAGGACGTTTGGTGGCCACCTTCAGTACTCCGCGTTGGGCCACTTAGAGTGGTTTGAGATGTGTTTTTGGTGCACCACCCCAACACGGTATACAATTTGTAATTAAAGATGAAAGAGGAATTTATGGCGCCAATAACTTCGTTTTCGTCTGTGTTGAGCAAGATGAAATAACCAGGAATGTTAGATAATTGAGGAGGGGGTCACTGCTGCCCGTAGGGAGAGGTGAGCATGTAATATTATCAGCCAAAGTTTTTCCAATATTAACAAAAAAGATACATTGTTTTAATTACATTTGGGGGGCAGTGTGGCGGATAGATTTAAATACGTACATTAATTTCCTAAGTTTAGATGGAAGCAGATCAATGTGGGTTTAAGTGTTTATCTAACGTGATTCCTTAGTATTTGATTAGTCTGTTAGTCTTAGTCTGTACGGTCTATGGAGGGGCATTGGCAAAGTAGAGGATCGCAGCAGGAGTGAGCTTGGAAAACAATGGTAATTTTGGTTGATTGGCGGATGTGGGCGAGAAGGGTATAAATTTAGTTTTAGAAGGGTTCAAAGTTATAAAGTGTGTGGAAAGCCAGTTGGCGACAACAATAAAACCTGATTGAGTTGTATTTTGGAGATCGGCCCAACTAAAACCATTAAAGAGGAGAACTGTATCATCGGCGTATGTAATAATAGTTCCAAGTTGTTCTGTGTGCCTCTGACACTGATAGAATATAGTTTGGTTAGAATAATTGAAATCGGTACGGTGTCAAAAGCTTTTGCTAAATCAGGGAACACCGCTAGAGTTTTCTTGTTGCTATTTATGTTTTTTACATTATTATCTGTTAGCTTTAGAACGACATCAAGGGTGGAGATCTTTTTACGAAAGCCAAATTGTTGGGGAGATATTATATTATGCATTTCTAGGTTATAGGTAAGTCTATTATTAATAATGCGTTCCAAGAGCTTCGAGAAAGTAGTGAGCACAGCGATTGGGCGATAGTTAGTAGCGCATGCCCTATCTCCACTTTTAAAGATAGGGTGGATGATGTCCTTTTTGAATGCAGAGGGGAAGAGACCGTTTTGAAAGCAAAGATTAAAAATGTGACTAAGAATAGGGGCGAGAATCAAGGAGTATCTTTTTATAATTGTTGGAGAAATGCCATCCCAGCCAGTATCAGCAAGGGGTCTTCAGGAATTTATGGCGCCAATAACTTATTTTTCGTCTGTGTTGAGCAAGATGAAATAACCAGGAATGTTAGATAATTGAGGAGGGGGTCACTGCTGCCCGTAGGGAGAGGTGAGCATGTAATATTATCAGCCAAAGTTTTTCCAATATTAACAAAAAAGTTATTTACATTGTTACAAGAATGTTTGGGAGAATGAATGGGAGAAAAAAGTTGGTTAGGCACGGATACAGTATGTGTAGTGTTTGAAATTATTTTTATTGAATTCCATAAACGTTTGCTATTATTACCAGCTTTTGTTAATTAGTTTTGAACAGAAGTTTCTATAGCGGACGTAAATTAACCTTTAAATCTCATTATCTTTATTCGCTTTATGCTGTTTATGGAGGTGATCGCGGTTACGCATGCATCGGAGGAGTCCTGGAGAGACCCAAGGCTTAAGAATTTTTCGCTTTTTGGAGATGGTTTTTACTGTTGTATTTTTATTAATTATTGTAGAGAGACTGGTTATTAAATTATTTGTAGCAAACTCAGGATCAGTCATGGAAAGGACAGGAGCAAAGTCAAGTTGTTCAATGTCTTTATCAAGGCCATCGTAGTTGATGATAGAAATTGTTACTGGAGACTTATCTCGTGTGGGTTTAGAGTCAAGCATAAAGAGGACTGGGCTGGGCTGGAGGAGGTTAATAATGAGTGATGAAGATTGGGTTCTAAGCATCAGGTGGTCTAGACAACTATTTTCTCTAGTAGGTAGATCGTGTGCTGGCAGTTTACCATGGAATGAGAGGTGGCTAAGAAAGTTATGAGAGCGTGAGTCCAGAGAGGTTGGGATAATATCGAGGTTAATGTCACCCGCTATAATTAAGAATTTAAATGATGATGAGATAGGAATAATATGGTCTAAAGTTTCTAAAAATAAATCAATGTTGTAATTAGAAGGTGAGCGGTAGATGCATAATATAGCTAAGTCAGAATATAATTTCAATAGAAGCCCAGAAGCTGAACCCCTAAAATCAAGTTCTTCTGAGGTATGAGCGAGCTTGGACCTTACATAAACAATAAAGCCGTCACTTTGATTCTGATGCTTAGTTGTTAAAATAGGGGTATAGTTTGCTAGCGTATGTATGTAGGAATTAGAAAGGAAACTTAACCAGCATTCTGTCAGAACTCAAATATCGCAATCTATGTCTTATTTTGTGAGAAGAGTAAGGAAGATATGGAAGTTGCAGTTTATTGAGCGAATATTGATTGATAGTAATTTAAGTTTATTGTTGGGCTTTGTAATATGTATATGGATTTGTTCTGGAGTTCAGGATACAGACATATTTTGTGTAAAAGCATCGTCTATTTTATGAAAATTATTGTTAGGAGGGTATCGGTACTTGTATGCTTACTGGTTTGGTAAGGAAACCGGTAATTTGTGTAAAAATATATTAATATAAATGTGTTGCAATCTCTTTGGGTACAATATTGATAGTGGGATTTTAGCGTCGAAAGTAAAGTAGGTATTGACAGTCTGATGTTAACGTACTGAGTTGGCATTGTTTTTTTATTTGTTTGTGTAAATTGAGGTGTGTATTGTGTTTTTCAATATAAGTTGAACAGGATCGTAAGTAACTAAAAATATGACTCATTTTACGTAGGAGAATAGTACAATTGGGTATTCATTGAGAAATAGGGAATTTTAGGGACAATATGTGTGCTTCGTTTTTAATTTGGATACATGGACTGTCGTTATTTTCTTTTATAAAGATTTTTCCTTCTGTTGTCCAGCAGTGGTTGAATAGGCTCTCTTTTACAAAGGTTCTGGTGTTGTAGAAGAGCTTTTTTGCAGCAGGCGTCAGCAGCTCGCCAATGTAGATAGGTGATTTAGGCTCCGGGTTTCCTAGGTGTGTGTTGTCCAACTTGTTGTTTTTGAAGCAAGTTTACTTATCAAACCAACTTGTTGTTGGAAACTTATTCTAATGAAGACACCTTTTTATCACGCTTTTATTAGCTTCACCTGTATGTTTGTTTGTTTGTTTGTATGTAACTGACTCCTTTGGACTCGATTTTAACCCACTTTAAACGGACAGATTCAATTCTTACTTTGTACACTTATCAAGAATCAGCGACAATGTAATAATTTCATAAGTTTATCTCATTATCCTGATTAGGATCGCCAGGATTAATTAATTTCTCACATAACCTCTGCATGAGAGCAAATGAATCGAACTAAACTCGAACTAAAAAATGAAAAATAAATATGGTTTAAAAAAACTAAAAAACACGCTTTTAAAGCACTTCAAACTAAAAAGTTAAAAATAATTTTTAATATAACCTTAAAACAATAATGAATAAAAAATACTATTATTATTGTGAAAAAAAAAGCGTCGGGCGCTTTGTTCCATATCTTTCGTACATAACCTATGTATGCACCATAATTAGGTTATTCACTTTATTTATTTCAATCAATGTTTTAGATGTATACGTACACTAAAGCCAGCAGCAATCAACTGGAAGTGTTTCTGGCTCTAATGGAAGCGCGACCGTTCTTGTTGATAAGGAAATTCACCAGCATTCAAGGAAAGAACGATTTTAAGTTAGCATGGAAAGAATACCTATAAGCTGTGGAGCTGAATACCTACCCACTGGGCTCAGTTAAAACTTCGGAACAGTGGATATGAAACGCAAAATCAATGAAGGTATTTATAGTTGAGTTATTAGGTTCTCATTAGATTAGCGTGGAAAAAATATTTGTACTGATAATTCTTCATATAAAATGGCAATTTCGTAGCCTAATAACATATCATAGGGTTCATAAAGATATTTATTTATTTGTAACAGGAACATCAACAATACTAACACAAACATTATAGAACAAGTTTAGAGATATAATTAGAGATTATTAGAATTAGAGATAGAGCGCACAACATTCACAATTTTTCAAATCAATCTGCAGAGAGAAATATAACTACCTTCATAGTAAAATTTAACACCAAATTGATAGGCAAGATTAGGTTTATGATACTTATGAGAAACACAGAGGAACTAATATTTACACAACCCTGATGGAAACTCAGAATTGGCAGAGAGCAAGCTTACACTTGAAATATCTAACACTATTGCAAAAGATAAAGACAAGGTAATGCAATAATCAATTTGTTACAGATGCTGGCAGCTGCAACTACAGTTCAATCCAAATGCAGGCAGAGGTACTCTGCTGTTGGCACAGGCAGCGTTTTTGATTATGGCCAAATAAAAATTATAACAAAATCTGTACTTCCTTATTTTATTATACTTATACAATGTAATGGGTTTCAGGCTTGCTTCACACATAGGAGATGCAGGTTCGAATCCTGACCATGATCCAATGAGAGAATTAATTAATTTATGTCGACTTCTTTAAAGTTTTCTTAGAATATTACTAATTAGTATCCAATATACCTGCATCTAGATCTCTGTCACTAAACATCAACAATATTTCTTTCCTCTCTAAGTTCCTCTGGTGACTGCGGCTCGTTGAGCCTATATTTGATATGCATATTGTGCTCTGCACATGCATTCACAATTTGACCAGCAGTGGAAGGCTTGTGCATCAACTTTCCTGTCGTTGTCTGGACAGACATCTGAATGTGTTGTTAAGTACGCCGAAACATCTGTCCACAACACTTCTGGCTGAACAGTGTGCTTCGGTGTATCTGCACTTTGCTGTCCCAGGGAGTTGATTTTTTATTTGGGTTAATAGCCACAGCTCTGAGAGTATCCAATCCACCTCTTAAGGTGGATTTTGGTTATTTCGCCTTTTCCTCGTGTTTTGACGCTGCCCCATCATTTCGTGTCAATGTTCTAGTATAACTAAGTATACATTATCAATTAAAAGTACTAAAGAACCAACTGCAATATTATTCTGAGTTGATTGCCACTTTGGCTTACTCTGCAATACATTTCGGTAGTAACCATATTATCATACATTCCACATTTTTAACCTATTCACAGGGGTACAAGAAACATTATGATCAGAATAATTTGTCAAGCTAGTACCTATTAAGAAATGCCCTGGTATAAGGTATGTAAAATCATCACTATTCGAGGTCATTGGTAAAAGTGGTCTTGAATTTAGTGTTCCCTCAATTTGCAATAACCCAGTATTTAGTTCCTCATATGTCAATTCACTCCTTGGGATAACTCGTTTTAAATGAAACTTAGTGCTTTTTACGGCGGCTTCCCAAAGCCCATCAAATACAGGGGAGTAAGCAGGGATAAAATGAAAGTTAATCTGATTTTGTGAAGAAAAATGATTTACCTGCATTTGATGATTTTTTGAGCCTAATAGTTTATTTAAATCATTGAACTGAGAACTTGCGCAACGTACTAGCGTTATCACAATAGCAGTCACTTGATAAATCTCTTCTTGAAATAAACCTCCTAAAACACGCAAGAAAGGTGACAGTAATTAGATCAGAGGCTAGCTCTAGATGCACAGCCTTAGTACTGAAGCATACAAAAACGAGAATGTACCCTTTACCTGTGACTGAACGACGAATACGGGACTGTTTTACCTCGACCGGTCCTGCAAAATCCATGCCTACCTTCTGGAAAGTTCGTAAAGGCTGAACAACTCTATCGCTAGGTAGAGACCCCATGAGTTGTTTTGCTGCAGAGGGTTTTAATTTAAAATATGTGATACACTTGTGGATGATCTTTTTTACCTCTCTTATGTCATTCCCCATATGACTCTCATAAAGAACGCTGAGAACCTTTTTCCTACACATCTCAGGTACAACCACCCTGTGGCCCCACATCACACAACCTAGCTCCTCGTAAAGTTCCGTTTTTCTATTGAAATAGGGTTGTATGGCTTTGGTCTCTGCGCTCGACGGCCAATCATCGCGGAGGTTAGACAGTATTCTAACTTATTGTGGGTCGCGGTTAGTTTCTTTTTTATTTCTTTATAGTCAAGTAGAACGCCATCTTGAGCGAAATGCAAATGGGTCTGTACCGGAATTTGTAACATGGGCCCTTTAGTATCTACGCAAACCGGTAGTCGTGACAATCCATCGGCCACGTTTTGTTTTGATCTTACATATTCGATATCGCAGGTATCGGAGCGCTCCAGAGGGCGCTCCTGTTGACAACAACTGACTTTGCTCGCTCCTACCAATATTTACAATCAAAATTACTTAAACCAGTCCACGCTATTAAAACTAGTGTTATTACGTGCATTAAAGGTCAACTCAGATACACAAGTGTTATCTCCTCGTGAAACCAAGTTTTGTGTGTGAAAACCGTGAAAATAGAACTGACTTTGCCATCACGGACTTGTTTTTAGTGCGGATACCCTCAAGTGAAAAACATAACAACTGTCATCATATCACCGCTGTTTTGTTTGTGTGCCGTGCCTTTCGCAGTGTCAATTCTAGACCCTGTTTGTTATCCGATCTGTGTTTATTTGAGAGAACTCTCTTACCATGAGTAACCTGACCACCACAAGCCCCACAATGGAATCAACCAAGTTTCACTCAAACCCCGACTTATCATCGCGAAGTGCTGACATAAACACACACAATATCAACACCAGGAAACGTCGGGACGCACGCGAATCTGACTTTGATGAGCTCTCTCGGCGATTCGAAGAATGGAAAGCGGAGATGAATAAATGCATCATTTCCACCATACAATCCACGGTAAGCGCCGCACTGTCCGACAAGCTTGAGGTCATCTCGACATCCCTTGTTCAGCTACGTGGTGATGTGCAAAAGATATCTACCGACAATACTCAGATAAACAACTCCATAGTCGACTTGCGACAGAAGATTGTCGTGGCGGAGAAGGCATCTAATTTATCTGGTACGCGCATGAAAGAGATGGAAAAGGAACTTATGGAACTTAAAAAATCCGTCGCCTTCACCTCCGACAGGCAAGATGATCTTTACAAGTCGGTAGATAATATGAAATCAACTACTGAAGCTTCCAACCAGTCACAAGAGCTAGTAGCGTCACTCGAGTTGAAGGTAGATAGCCTGGAGCAGAATGCCCGAATGTGTAACATCGAGGTATGTAATGTACCCGACAGACAGGGAGAAAATCTGGTCTCACTGATTGAGTGTATCGGCTCTGCTATCAACTACACTATCCAACAGAAAGACATTGCAGCTGTTCATCGCGTCCCACATTTTAATCAGCAAACCAAGACCCCAAAGAACATAATTGTCAAATTCACTTCCCGTATGTTGCGTGACAACATACTGGGCGCATACAAGCAGAAGAAAGGGCTAACAACCGTAGATATTGGAATATCTGGAACAACTAACTCCATATACATGCATGAACACCTAACTCTAAAGAAAAAGAATTTATTTCGTGAATGCCGAGAATGGGCCAAAACCAACAAATACAGATACGTCTGGACCTCCAACGCAACCATACTGGTCCGGGAATCCGACAACTCGCCAATATCTGCAGTCCATAAGCTACTTGATCTTGCTAACATTAAGAACAAAATCCGAGCGACTACTTCCTCTAAGCATGTTATTTGAAATTATGTTGTGTGGTAACCGTGAATCTATGCGCAACCTGTTCTATTTAATCTTATCTATGTATCTTTATGTGCTTAGATCTGTTGTAAAGTTAAGTCTAGTAAGAAATGAAATTTATTTATTATGTAATCTATGTCCAACGTTATTCTGCAATATTATCAAACATTCACTCGTAATCCCGGAAATTGTAGCTGTAGCTGATCCTGACAATAGGCATTTTCTTCTACTCCCATCATTAGGTAGGGAGGCTGGGTCTTCGCATCGCTGCGGTGCGCTGCCGCGCCCCCCCGCCCCCGCCCGCGTTTCCCGGGCGCGGCGGGCGCTGGCGTACGGCAGTGTGCGCGTCGGCTCGGCTGTGCGCGCGCAGTGCGAACGAACACGCTCGCTGCGGCCGGCGCGCGCGGGGCCGTCATACAAGGCGTGCGTGCGGTGGGGCCCGCGCGGCGTGGCAGGCGACATCCCCGCATTCCTTACCTATCGTATATTATCTATCCGCACTTGTGCTTAGCCAAAACTTAAGCATTTACTATCAGAATTGCAGAGGCTTACGCTCTAAGTTAAATACGCTTTACATGAATATACTCCTCAATTGTTATGATATCATAATACTCACCGAAACTTGGTTTATACCTGAAATACATGACAACGAATACATAGACTCGCGATACATAGTTTTCAGATGTGACCGTAATAGAAAAGCCACTGATAAAAGTGACGGTGGTGGCGTGTTGATTGCCGTGCTACAAGGCCTTCAACCCACTTGCCCAATTAATCCTGTTTTGTCTTCTAATATAACCAAAATTGAACATGTTATCTTATACCTACCCAGTTCAACACGAAACATGATTAACCTCATCAGTGCAGTTTATATACCCCCTAAAACACCGGATACAGTTTACACTACACACCTTGACTATTTGTATAGCCTCGTTTCCGCCCACAACATTGACAAGTTTCTAATATTCGGAGACTATAACCTACCTAACTTACAATGGACTGTTCATGATAATAATAATACTACGACATCAGTGCAAGTATGCGTAGGTACAGATACTTCAAACCGCCAAATGAGTAACTTTCTTTCCCTTTTAAATGCATACCAGTATAACACTTTTGTGAATTCTTCTAACCACATTCTAGACCTTCTAATCTCCAATACTGATTGCACCGTCAACTCTCCGAACAACCTCCTGTCTAAAATAGACATATACCATCCTCCATTTGTCACCACACTATCACTTAAACTTGAACAGTCCCTGGCCCGTCGTCCTTCAGCTAGGTACAATTACCGTAATGCTAACTATCAGGAAATAATTGATAACTTAAGCAAGGTACAGTGGCTACAGATCCTTGAGCCTTTGCCAGCCGTTGAAGCACTAGATGAATTTTACAATGTTATTAATGGTATAATTAAATCACATGTGCCCATTGGTATCTCGAAAAAGAAACAATTTCCAATATGGTTCTCTCCATCACTGATACGCCTTTTTAATACCAAAAACAAAGCTTGGTGCAAATGGAAAACTTATAAAAACATGTCTGACTACGATCATTTTTCTTTCTATCGAGCTAGATTTAAGGCTGAGTGTGATATTTGTTTCACTAAGTACATCAGATCTGTCGAGGATAGCATCACAGACAGCGTTAAACATTTCTGGACCTTTATCTCAAATCGCAAAGATAAATCTGGTATCCCATCGAACATGCACTACCTTCAAAATAAATCCAATAACCCAAAGGACATCTGCAAAATGTTCTCTGACTTCTTTCACTCCGTCTACGAACCATCTTCTCTCGCTAAGATTGAGCAATGGTCCCCACCAACCCTTTGTGCTGATAACAACGTTATGTTAAATAACATTTCACTGTCTGAATCTAAAATCTTAACATCACTAAAACTTCTTGACCCTACCAAGGGTGCAGGGCCTGACGGCCTTCCACCTCTTTTCCTAGTACGTATTTCTGCTAATATTAGTTTACCCCTCCGCGTTATTTTTAACAAGTGCCTGAAAGAAGGAGTATTTCCTATTAGGTGGAAAATTGCTAATATCACTCCCGTACACAAGTCCGGTTCAAAACAGAATATTGAAAATTATCGTCCCATTTCTATATTATCGGCATTGTCAAAACTTTTTGAGAGACTTGTACACGATGAGATTTATCCCTCTCTTCACAATATAATAATTGAAGAGCAGCACGGCTTTGTGAAGCGCAGGTCCACTACCACTAATCTCATGGTCTTCACTAACCATCTTTTTGAAAACATGGACGACAGGACCCAAACTGACGCGGTGTATACAGACTTCAGAAAAGCTTTCGATAAGGTCGACCACGAGTTATTATTACAAAAAATTGCTTTCAATGGCATACGAGGTAACCTCCTACGATGGTTCTCGTCTTACATTACTAACCGAAGCCAAAGAGTTGTAGTAAACGGCTTCCAGTCAGACATGATCAAAGTCACCTCTGGTGTCCCGCAGGGTTCCATACTAGGTCCCCTACTATTTATTATTTTTATTAATGACATTAAGCACTGTTTCCTAAATTCAAAGTTCTTACTATATGCAGATGACTTAAAAGTTTACCGCAGAATAAAAACCACTGATGACAGTGAACTCCTTCAAGATGATTTGAATAGATTCTCAAAATACTGCAACGATAACAAACTACAACTTCATATTGACAAATGTAACCATATCACTTTCACTAAAAACACTAATATTTTACTTTCTCGTTACACACTAAATGGGAAAAATCTTGCAAAGGTGGACTCCCTGCGGGATCTAGGGGTACTACTAGACTCTAAATTACACTTAGACCTACATATTGAGAAAATAGTTAATAAAGCATTTCAAATGTACGGATTCGTTATGAGAGCAACCAAGGACTTTAGGCGCCCTTCTACTTATCTTTACCTTTACAAAACTCTAATACGATCACAATTAGAATATGCCGTCCCCATTTGGAATCCTTATTATGACAAATACACCGTAATTATTGAAAACGTACAAAGGAAGTTCCTTCGAGCGTTGCACTATAAATTTCATCGCCCACGCTCCAAACTCTCATATCCTAAGCTACTTAAGTTATACAACCTACCTACGCTTGAATCTAGGCGTACAATCCTGGAAGCAACGATATTATATAATCTATGTAACAACAATTTCGACTGCAGAGATCTCACTTGTAAATTGTGCTATTTGGTGCCTCGATCATTTCATATGCGTGCTGTGCGTGACCGAAAACTATTCGCGACCACGCAGTGTAAAACAAATGCAGGACTACGCGTACCTCTGCGAAAACTGGTAGATACTTTCAACACACACTTCGAGACTGTAGACATATTTAGTACACCAATACACAAATTCAAACAGCAGGTTTCGGAGATAACATCTGAATATCAGGACCTTAAGTTTTGTCAGGATCGGGATCAGCTGTAGTTTCAGTTTTCGAATTACTGAATTGTAAAAAAAAATAATTACAATATATTTTTGCAGCGCGTTGGACTAAATTTTTTAATTTTTATCTATGTTTTAGATTCCTGTTTTTTTCTTTTTCTTTTGTAAACACATATTTTTTACAAACTTGAGATACATATATATATATCTATATAAAATGTAAAAACACTTACATTTTCCTAAATCATGATTATTTTGTTAACAGCAGCCCCAACTAAAATGTACCTGTGGATGATGCTGTGGGCTTCACAATAAAACATTTTTGTTTTTGTAATAGTTAGTTACATCTATGTATTGTGTAGTTGTTTTTCATCCCAAATAAATAAAATAAAATAAAATAAAATAAAATATACGCCGTTAATTTAATTGCCCAACGCTGAAGACGAATCGCTGCCATGGCTGGAATGCCGTGTTTGGGCCCAAAAATTGTCACCAAAGGTTAATGATCAGTGCGTAGTGTGAAACGTCTACCATACACATACGGGTGCAGTTTCTCCAAACAAAACACGATAGCGAGTGCTTCGCGTTCGATTTGAGAATAATGTTGTTCTGCCGGTGATAATGCTCGCGACATTGATTTAGAAATTGTAGATAGCACGGTATTCCTAGGAATTACCTTAGATAATAAGCTTCAGTGGGGCCCACACATAGATAAGCTATCAAAAAAACTCAGTTTCGCAGTTTATGCAGTTAAAAAAAACGTCTTTTTACGGACGTGGAAACAGATAGTCTACTTCAGCTACTTCCATAGCATTATGTCTTACGGCATACTGCTGTGGGGGAACGCTGCAGACATTAACATAATATTTGTGCTGCAAAAGAGGGCTGTTCGTGCAAATACTATGATGTGGGTCCCAGAGAGTCACTACGTTGTGAATTTAAGGAAATTAACATTATGACAGTGCCGTGTCAGTATATTTATGAAAACCTAAATGTACGTCCACAAAAATATTGATAAATTTCCTAAGAATAGCGACACAATTTCAACACTAGAAATAGGAATAAACTAGCTATACCTACTACTAGGCTCCATAAGGTTAATGTATCTTTTAAATGGCAATGTACTCGCTTTTACAACAAAATACCGACTGTGTTACAAGAATTGTCTGTAAATAAATTTAAAAATGTTGTTAAAAATCACTTATGTAAAAAAGCTTACTACAAAATATCAGATTATGTAGAAGACAAGAAAGCTTGGGAAGGTGTTTACTCTAATTCTGTAAAAATAACGTATAAAGCTGGAGGTTTCTAGTCGCCTCTTTGCCTCCAGCATCTAAAACATTGAGGTGACGGAATTCAAATTGAGTTCTATATTTCCTTGTATCTTATACATGTGTTAGTTTAAGATTTGACATTCTCCAAATGTTACCTATGTGTTTCTTATGGCAATAAACTCTTTTTGAATTTTGAATTTATGAATTCACTATTTGCACGCCAATGACAAACGTAAGTGGGTTTCTCTCTCTTTCTCAAGGTAAAGGAGTCACAAACTGTACTGTTTCTAACTGACATCTTACTCCAACATTTACATGTATTACTGATATAAATGTTTTATTTTATCTATGGTACTTTTGAGATATTTCCCCTGTATATCAAAGCTCTACTGTTATAATTATATTTTATTATATACATATTATTATTTTTTTTTGTGACTGGACCCTTAAAACCTACCTCCAAATCTTTTAGAAATTAGGTGTAGCATTTTTTTACTCTTATTCAATGTTGTGCCAGAAATCCTTTAATAATAGAGGGCAGAAAGGTTTATCACATTTTAAAAATATGATCTATGTTAAATTATAGCTTAGCCAAATAGACAAGCCAGAATATTAAGAACTCAACTTATTACTATCTGTAGGAACCCTGCACGGAGCGGCAATGTCTCCTTGTTCTGCGGACCAATAACACGCTTGCTGCGCTGCCATTGGTTCATTTGAATTAGATCAACATGTGCAGGAGTGGATTTGTATATCGGATCAACAATTGACAACTGTGTAACTACATAACGCGGATCCAAATGTTGATCCCATCGGAGCAGCATTTGTAGCTACAGTTGTTAATTGAATCAACAAAAGCCGGTCGGATATATTAGTAAGTCCTATTTATAAAATTTAGTGCTACTCTAAAACCAGCAAAAATAAAAAAATAAGTTTAACCCTAGTGTTATTTAGAATAAGTATATTTTTACCACTTCCCTAAGTTACGTGTAACGTATTTCTGCCATAATTTTTAATGGGCACTAAGCCTTACAAATATGTTACTCTTAAGTTAGCTAACGCCTAGGATTTTATATGTACACTGGGTTTTGTAAGCTTCCATACTGTTTTATATACTAATAACGACCTTTAAAGAACAACAACAATGTGCTCGTCTGAAGTCGCTTCTGATCAACAATTGCTATTTCTTTATATTTATATACATATATCTCTCACTCTGTATCATATTAAGGTATTTAGGTTATGATGGTATATTATGCTAGCTGATGTCCAGAACTTCATCTGCGTGTTCCTAGGAAGTTTTATTTAGCAAGATAACGTTACCCTCCTTCTGATGCAGTCGGATAAAAACATTCTGTATATTAATTTAGGTCATAAACCATCTCTGTGCTAAATTTTATTCAAATCCTTTTAGCCGTTTTACCGTGATTGAGGCACAAACACACAAACATCCAAACATCTCAACATCGCTATTATCACATTTATTATAATAGTTAGATTTATATTTACATTCCCGTATATTTAGTACATAATATTGATTTGTAGATAACGTAATGTAAATAAGTACCAGGTGAATTATATTCTTGTACAGATAGGTCTACCCCTGCTCGGAATGCATCCGAACTTGGTTTGTTGATAGATATCTCTTATGACCGACAAGCTTGTCTTTGTATAATTGCTTCTTGTATTTCAATTATTTGTGTGTTAAAAGGAAATTAAGAAATTATATTGACATAATTTTGTATATTTTGGTCACGGAATGTATTGTATTTCCAAACCAAATGTATCGGTTTAACAGGGAGAGGTGCTGTATTCGATTTCTCGCCCAATGCATATTCTCATTATAAAATTAACATATAAAAGGTTCCATTGTTTTTCTCCACTCCAATTGGATGGGTAGGAATATCTACATAACAATAGGTAGGTAAAACTACTGGGGCCAGTTAGTATCCTTCGAAATAGGAAGAACAAGGATATCAGTAGATCGGTATATTAAACGCTTGGAAGAGCTACCTGGTCCATGAAGGAGCTGGAACGGATGAATGGAAAGCAGGGCAACTTTCCATTGTCAATGAAGCGAAAACTCGGTCTGTACATGTCTATCCATGGTGCTTAAAATTAGTTACTGATGGAGAACCAGAAGTCCAGACTCAAACTTTGTTAAAGTGCGATGGAGTTTGTTTTCATGACAGGGATCAGACTTACAGATCATGCTAGGGACACGACGCTACGCTCGACCACCAGCATTGCTGACGTAGGCGCAAAGACCGCTAGCCTAAAATAGGACTGGAACGGAGACCTTTGCCGCATGTACCCAAAGAAGTACGCGAAACTTGCCACTGGATAGGTGGCAAACGACGGCCACCGGCGTAGTAGGGGCAGGCCGAAACGTCGATGGCTGGTTGACCCGGACAAGTCCTGCCAGACTAGGCGGGACCACATGGAAGCAATAAGTAGTCTAGTAAAAGAGAGGTTTTTTCCTAGCAGTGGGTCACTAACCAGGTTTCATAAAAAAGGCCTCTCCAACTTAATATTATGTGGAATTTATGAATTTGGGACGTGGGACAAATACTATGCAAATATAATTATTATATACTTGTACACACAAAAAATTATAAATTAATAAGGTATTCTTAAGTGTTATGTTGGCGTAAATTTTGGGAGTATCGTACAGATATTCTAATCTTTGCTTAAAATTCCCTTGCAAAAGCGACACATTGGGGTATTATTCGTATGAATTTGTTTTTTGTTTATATGTCCTCTATCCATTTACTATCACATTCATCGTGCGCGAAAGACATAGTTACAATTGACAGCGAGGGTGACTTTGCCAGCTTCCATACAAACATGTACAAACCCTTTTTGGGAGGGAGGGCGCTCTCTTTTGTGGGATGCATATTGGTCTGTACTTTTGGAGCCTCCCATGTAGCGTTGACTGCGGCTACCGCTGCCTGGTGCCGCGTCCGAATCCGCCGCTACACATTTTTGCACATTTTTGTTCCGCTGGCGGTTGAGACGACTGGGGTATGGGGAGCGCAGGGTAAACTGTTTATAAGAGAGTTGGGACGCCGCCTCAGGGAAAAAGATTCCTCTTTGGGGGATTTCTTTTGTCACAGTGATATGCAACTAGCTGTGCAGCGTGGTAATCATGCAGTGTTAAACCTTTGGCACGAAAATGTCACGGCGGTTTAATCGGTTACTTTTAAGTTTTGACATTTTATTACTTCTAATTCATAATTATTTGTATTTTGACGAAACGTGTGGGGATAGTATTTTGATTGTATTCTTTGTTAATGAGTTCTAAATATATAGGTATATATATATATATATTAAATAGTAGTCACAGAGAGATAAATCTATCCTACAGGGTAGGTGGTTGATTTTGATTTGAAGCTGGTTTTCTTCAGAGTTGATTGCGCCGTAACATTTCATACGATTTTGCTTATCAGGCGGGCGCCTACATTCTAAGCACACAATGCGCGCTCATCTTGAGGATATCCAAAGAAATTATTCATGAACTTCTAAACTTATTTATAACTAATGCCAACATCTCTGTAGCATGACCAACACAAACCAATACGCCGACGACGCTGACCCGATACTCCACAAAGATACACAGGCGATTCCTGACAATGATTTCTACTCGTATAATTCATAAATTAAAAGCGGACTGCGGACACGGAGAATCGTTCTCCCATGAGTCACGAATGGCTAGCCGGTGCGGCAACTTTTTTACCGCCACCGACCGCTAGGGCTCATCAATTATTTAAAGAGTACATATTTTACATTTATTAACTTATAACCTTAAGTTAAACCAAACTTAAAAAATAGGTAATGTGGGGTATTTGTATATGTTGTATGTGGGTACCTTATAATAAAGTCAGTTAGCGTTTACTGCTTTGTTGTAATCGATCTCTTTCTCAGCAAAGATCCTTGACCTCATGACGTCACTCCCGAGACGCGACACAAATTGATCCCGGAGATTTTCTTCCAGCTTGGTGCCAAAATTACACGTAACCGCCAAATGCTTTAAATGTTGAAGATATTCCGTGAGGGTTTCGCCGGCTCGCTGCCGCCTCTGACGAAACACATGTCTCTCGGCTATTCCCGAGCGTTGGGGCTCAAGATGGCCGGTCACGAGTTTCACCAATGCGTCGAATGGTTTTGTCTTCGGGTCTTCAGGAGCACATAGGTCACACATTAATGCATAGGTAGCTTCTCCTACGACCGTTATCAGCATAGGTACTTGTAACTCGGTTTTTATCTCGTTCAGTAAAATGAATTGTTTGACGCAACGCACATAGGCCGGCCATTGCTTAGAATTCAGATCGAATGGTTCTATTTTACCGATCGGCATGATTATCGCTACTTATCCGAACAATTATTTTATACAAAACACCGATTATACACGAAATCACTTGAATAATTAGGTTTCACGCGCGTAATTGATAATATTAATTTTCACTCCCGTCGCCAGTGTTGTCATTGTCACCGCCGGAGCCACCCCGGTAGTCGCGTGCCCACGATTTCGATAGTTGAACAAAAATCTATACAAAGCGATCGCAATGTCTTCGCTTTCAAATACCGCCCTTTTAATACATTTTTTAATGATTTTTACCGCGTTCTCCGCTTCAACATTACCTTGCGGTCGATATGGCGCCGATGTCGTATGTTTGATACAGTTTTTTAAACAATACGTTTTGAAATCGTCTGATAAAAACGGCGGCCCGTTGTCGGTCACCAATTGTGCCGGCAACCCAAATCTTGCAAAAATAGACCTTAATGCCTTTACAGTAAAACTAGCTGTGGTAGTTGACATTTGTACTACTTCTATCCATTTTGAATGGGCATCTACCACAACTAGGAAGCGTTTGCCGGCACAATCGGCGAAATCAGCGTGTATTTGCTGCCAGGGGTGCTGCGGGCACTCCCAGGGGTGCAGCGGCGCGTGCGCGGGCGCGTCCCTCACCGGGCGGCACGCCCCGCACGCGCGGCACATCTCCTCAATGTCTCGATCTATATTCGGCCAATATACATACCCGCGAGCAATGTTTTTCATCTTATTCAATCCCAAGTGCCCTTCGTGAATTTCCTGCAGCACTTTGCTTCTTAATGAAACCGGAATAACAATTCTATATTTATACAGCAAACAACCCTGATTCACAAATAAATTGTTTTTTCTATCAAAAACTCTATTTCGTCCTCTTTACAACTTGCCGCAGACACGGGCCAGCCCAATGTTACATAAGACACAATTTTACAAAGAGTCGAGTCTTTTGCAGTTTCCTTAACCACATCTTGAAAATTTACCGGCAATATTTCTTCGATCAAAAATAAATAATCAATTGTTTGTGCGGTGGGGAGCCGCCGCTCGTATGGCAGTCTCGATAACGCATCCGCGGGCCCATTGTCTTGTGACTTTACAAACTCGACCTTATAGTCGTAGCCGGCCAGCCACGCCACCCATCACTGCAGCCTGCTCGCCGCTGTCTGGGGAATGCCATGTTTGTCCCCAAATATGTATGTCAACGGCTTATGATCCGTCCGGAGCACAAACTTTCGACCAAATAAGTATTGGTGATGTTTTGTAACGCCATAAAAGATGGCTAAGGCCTCTTTGTCTAATTGGCTGTAATGTTTTTCGGCATCATTTAGCTTACGCGACGCGCAGCTGACCGGGCGCTCCGACCCGTCCGGGTATACATGTGCCAACACCGCGCCTACCCCGTACCAGCTACTGTCCACTGACAGTACGAGCGGTCGCCCCTCCTCGTAATGTGCTAATACACAATCACTCAATAATGCACATTTTGCATCTTCAAAAGCCTTCTCGCATTGCGAACTCCAGTTTAACGAACGTCCTTTTTTAAAAGTGCATGTAACGGATGCAAATAGTACTTAGGTTAGGTATAAACTTACCATAATAATTTAATAACCCGAGAAAACTTTTTAATTGCGTGACGTCATTCGGCGTTGGTACTCTGGTAATCGCCTCGAGTTTGGATGGATCTGGATGTAATCCGTCCTTATCAATAATAAACCCTAAGTAGGTTACACTTTTTCGTAGAAAACTACACTTTGATAACTTAACTGTTAAACCCATGTGTCGTAATCGGTCGAGTACAGCCCTAAGATTTCGTAAGTGCTCCTCCCTGTTAGTCCCCGTGATACAGATATCGTCCAGGAACACCACCGTGCCCGGCAGCCCGTGCAGAGTCTCCTCCATCAGTTTCTGAAACTTCTCCGGCACGCAGGACAACCAATACGGTGTACGCCTATACACAAACGTACCTATGTGTGTTGTTATCGCGGTGCAAGGCTGTGAATCGTTCTCTAACATAACCTGTTCATACGCATGCCGAAGGTCAATTTTTGTGTATTCCTCCCCGTTACTCAACTTAGCGAATAGCTCCTCGATTCGCGGTAGCGGGTAAAAATCACGCTGTAGCTTAGGATTGATTGTTACTTTGTAATCTCCGCAAATGCGTATATCCCCGTTACCCTTGATGACGGGTACAATCGGAGTACCAAAGTTGGAATGTTCCACGCGATAGATAGACCCGTCTCGCTCGAGCCGCTCGAGTTCCCGCTCGACTCGCTCGCGCAGCGCGAGCGGCACCGGCCGCGCACGCACATACACCCCGCTGCAATCTGAGAGTTCTAAACGAAACGACTTCTTACAAGTCCCTAAATTGTTTGTAAAAACCTCTGGATAATCCTTAGTTAGCCGGTTCACGAATTGGTCCTCCACCAATTCATTCATCGTTATTTGTGTTATATTCAATGCTCGCAACCAATCTCTGCCCAGCAATGGTCTACCCCCACCTTTAATGACATATAATAACAAATTACTTGTTTTGGCGTTGTTAAATTCCACTCTTACAGAAATGAAACCTAAGGTATAAATTCGTGACCCGGCATAACTACGTAATATTAAATAATCTGATTGTAGACTCTTATGTCCAAAGAGCTTTAAATAACAATCATAGTTTATCGCCGAGATACGGCTTCCCGTATCAATTTCGCAATCCAAGATACAATTCTCCACCATAAGCTTAACAAAGAAGGGCTCATTACCTTGTGAAGAAATTTTAATGTTGTAGAACTCGCCCTCCGAACACTCAGTCAGATAATTTTGACGTTAAACTGACCTTGCACTTTCCTGATAGCGTACTTTATTGCACATCACCTTTAAGTAGCGTTTACTGCTTTGTTGTAAGGTACCCACATACAATATATACAAATACCCGACAGGTAATACTATAAATATTATTATGGGTCTGATCCTGAAGGCGACACGCACCATGGCAACTGAACTAAATATGAATAAATGTAGCCATTAATGTCCCCACCGTGGGGCTCGGGCCTTTCCCCGGATACGAGCAAGATTAAGCCATACTTCACCACGCTGTCTCAGTGCGGATTAATGGAGGGGTTTTACGACCACTGCCATGTAGCGATAGTACCTGGGACCTACAGCTTAACGTGTCATCCGAAACACTGAATGTCCGATACTGTACCTATGATAAATTAATTATTTCTTTGGTACATGGTCAGGAATCGAACCTGCATCTCCTGTGTGAGAAGCAAGCTTAAAACAAATTAGACCACGGTGCTCTTTGAAACCCATCAGACCACGGAGCTCTTAAATTAAATTAATTAGGGAAGTAATATTATTTGAATATAGAATCGTTCTTGATTTTTTTCTCCAACTAAGCAGCATACATGCCTTTGGGGCCAGTTCGAAACAATAAATGCGGTTTAGTGATCTATTGTGTTCTTGACACAATCGATCACTATTTTTGATGTTATTTTCTCATTTGATAAACTATAATTGCTATTATCTACATGTTAACATTGAATTGACTACCTACTATCATTGTAAAGGACTTTCAATACCATTTGTAGGATATTTCAAATAAAATTGGATGAGCAATTTCATTTCAAAAAAATACAAGTTATGTAAGATTATTTTCCGAACTTAACTTTACCGCGCGAGTGAATTTTCATTCTTATTTCACAATTTTTTGTAGCTTGTTAATTGCAAATTTTGTGAGGTTTCCCGAATAAGAAAACGATGCGGTAGCATAAGGCCAAGTGCGCGTCGGACTCGCCCATGAAGGGTTCCGTTGTAGCAAGTAATTATGTGACTGTATGTTTGTGTTGTTACTTTGTTTTTCATAGTGTTTGATATCTTAAAAACTGCTTATTTTATTTTGTTCAAACCAATTTTGTTTAAAGTGTGTATTGAAATAAACAGCATATTATTTTTGTAGATTTTTCACTCTTTTATTTTAAAATTTAGAGGGGACACACACACACACAGACACACATTTTTTCCAATTTGGAAGGGTCTGTCTCTTTAACGATTTACTTTGAGGAAAAAATATCTCTGGAACCTCAACGTTATTTTTAAAGACCTATCTATAAGCCCTCCACACATATAGGCTTGTCGAAAAAAATATTTTTTGGTTTCAGTTCCAAGTATGGGGACCCCTTTTAATTATTTTTATTTTGCAATATTTGTATAAAAATCGTAAAGCAGTGTGCAGCAGCAGCATCTACATACCAAGTTTCAAATGTTTAGTCCTAATAGTTTCTGCATAAACTTGCTGTGACTTACTGACGGACGGACGGACGGACAGAAAGACAGACTTGATGAAACTATAAGGGTTCCTTGTTTCCCTACGGAACCCTAACAAGACGGTCAAGTGCGAGTCAAACACGCGCACTAAGGGAGTGAATAGTTTAGATTTTACATAGCAAAATGGTATTTACAAAGCTATTTCACACTACATGTACGTAACCAGGTGCATTATGTGGTTTACAGATAAGTTAATTATTTTATTCGGTTTTTATAGTTCCGCACCCAAATGGTGCCATTCCAAGATGTCGCTTTTTTATTTTATGTTCATAAGTAATCTGGCGCATTCTATAGATTTCTAGACTAGATAAATAATGACGATTATAGATGTAATAGGCAATTACTGTGACGACATATTCAGTAGTTTAAACAAGGTAGAAAACATTTACAAAGAGGCATGATATGCAATTAACTTCTAGGACTTAAATTTAATTAGCACAAACCGACACTCCCGAATAGCTATTCAGAAAGGACCCACAAATTAATAACCCAAAACCAAAAGTAAAATAGAAAAAGAAAAGTTGACAACGGAGAATTGAACCTCGAACCTTAATATTTCAAGTCTGGTAACAACGGGATGTGCCACTTGAGCTTATATGAAGCCTTGTGAAATTTGCGATGCCTTCGATAACCACTAATCTCCATATTTATGTTTATACCAATTTTATCTTGCCGCTTAATTGAGCATTGGTCAACACCAAAATTACATCACCGTAATTTGTTTGGTTTAAGAATATTTGGCTTCTCTTTTTGCAGTTCATAGTTGAATCATTAAATCACGTTGCCCAAATCTGCCAACGCCTGCCAACTTTTTATAGCAAATAAAAAAATGTATCTCAGATCTTTACATTTCCGTTACAGGTTCCGTACCCAAAGGGTAAAATGGGACCCTAATACTAAGCCTCCGTTGTCAATCCGTCCGTCCATCCTTCCGTCCGTCCGTCTGTCACCAGGCTGTATCTCATGAACCGTGATTGGTAGACAGCTGAAATTTTCACCTATGATGTATTTTTATTGCAGCTATAACAACAAATACTAAAAAACAGAATAAAATTAATATTTAAGGTGGCTCCCATGCAACAAACATTTTTGTTTCACGTATGTGCCCAATATTGATAACGGCAACAGGTAGTCGCTTGAAATATACACAGAATATTAGTTTTATATTCACTTAAAAAAAATAAGACAAACAAATATTTAAGGGGGGCTCTTATACAATAAACGTGATTTCTTTTGCCGTTTTAATAGATAATAATACGGAACCCTTCGTGCGCGAGTCCGACTCGCACTTGGCCGTCTTTTTGTATTTGTTGTTATAGCGGCAACAAAAATACATCATCTTTGAAAATTTCAATTGTTTAACTATCACGGTTCATGAGATACAGCCTGGTGACAGAAGGACGGACGGACGGACAGCTTAGTCTTAGTAATAGGTTCCCGTTTTACCCTTTGGGTACGGAACCTGTAACGGAAATGTAAAGATCTGAGATACATTTTTTTATTTGCTATAAAAAGTTGGCAGGCGTTGGCAGATTTGGGCAACGTGATTTAATGATTCAACTATGAACTGCAAAAAGAGAAGCCAAATATTCTTAAACCAAACAAATTACGGTGATGTAATTTTGGTGTTGACCAATGCTCAATTAAGCGGCAAGATAAAATTGGTATAAACATAAATATGGAGATTAGTGGTTATCGAAGGCATCGCAAATTTCACAAGGCTTCATATAAGCTCAAGTGGCACATCCCGTTGTTACCAGACTTGAAATATTAAGGATCGAGGTTCAATTCTCCGTTGTCAACTTTTCTTTTTCTATTTTACTTTTGGTTTTGGTTTATTAATTTGTGGGTCCTTTCTGAATAGCTATTCGGGAGTGTCGGTTTGTGCTAATTAAATTTAAGTCCTAGAAGTTAATTGCATATCATGCCTCTTTGTAAATGTTTTCTACCTTGTTTAAACTACTGAATATGTCGTCACAGTAATTGCCTATTACATAATCGTCATTATTTATCTAGTCTAGAAATCTATACGTAGAATGCGCCAGATTACTTATGAACATAAAATAAAAAAGCGACATCTTGGAATGGATAGCGGAAGTGTAAGGATGGATGTTCGCTATAACATATTTTGAGTTTACGGCAGTTATATTTTTTTAAGAGTTGCCGCGAGAAAACTCCCTGAATCTGGAGCCATTGAATGGTTTTAAAAGTACCTATTTACCTACGTTGTGTGGTCAAACAGCTGTTTGATAGTGGAAAGTACCTAAAGCAATTTTTGAGCATTTACGGGCACAAAATTATGTTGAAACTACGTAGGAATAGGGAAAGTAAAGTGATCTCTAAATTATAAAACCAGTAGTTTCAATTTTAGTGCGATTGATTGAATAATATAATCAGTTTGTTAAATAATGGTTTAAATAGGAGAAGCCTGAGTTTTAGGCGATCCACTTGAATTAATTTAATACAGTCTTAAAGTTAATAAATAAAAGGAAACCATTATTCGCGTTGGTGTTTAAATTAATTTTTATTTCCTAGACCTGTCTGTGTTCAGGAAGGCTGAGGGGTGAGTGACCTTTATTTTTGTGATCCGACAGATAATGTGTTATTTATTTATTTACTTTTACTGGGGATGCATAATTAATCATGTAATTTTCTTTCACATATGTTCACTTAACACAGACGGCTACAAGCAGTGAACGATTATACCATAGAAGACGCCCTTCGAACATATTGTCAGTCTAAAATGGTACAAAAAAGAGCACGGACCTTCACTTGACTAACAAGTAAAATTTAACCAATGAAATTATTTACTATCGTAAATGGCTCCTGATTGGTCTTCATGCAACACTAGGCCAGCCGTGACAGGCTGAAATACAGTGACAGATACGCAGTGCTTCAATCACAGTCATCGTCGCGTCATCGTTGGTTGGCTTCATGCGATAATGAACCAGCAAAATTATACTTGTGTAAAATAGTTCTACAGAACGACTTCGCTAAGCTGAAAATATTACGTTTTCAAATAAATTGTAAATCACTATTTTCCAAAGATAAAAAACGTAAATTCTAATCAATTATTAGGTATCTCCGAAACGGTTAGAGAGCTAAAATACTATCATTCATTGGGCTTTCACTAAAAGGCTAGACGAGATTTTTTTGGTTCCATTAAAACGAATAAAAATTAGGAAAAAAGTGTAGTCATTTAAGTAAAATATTTTTATTTTTCACAGTTTACACACAATTTTCAAGTTCAAGTAAGTCAAGTTGAAAAATAAATACTAAATAATGTTTGCCAGCAAGTGCTGAAAAGAAACATTATTAAAGAATCCAATTATTTTTAAATATGTTATTACGCAGGAACAGCAGCAGGTGAACTCATTAAAGGTATACCTATAATATCATTTATCATCATTGACGACCCGAATGGCCAAGTCGGCAGTGACGCTGCCTACGAAACCAAGGGTCCCGGGTTCGAGTCCCGGTGGGGGCAAATGTTTGTTTGACGAGAACGGATGTTTGTACCCTAGTCATGGTTGTTTATCTATCTAAGTATAATATATTTCTCTATATGAGTATATATATCGTTGTCTAGTACCCAAGATACAGGGAATCCTAGTTTGGGACTAGATCAATGTGTGTAAAAGGTGTCCAAGGTATTATATTATTATAAAAGATATCCTCAGTATCCGAACGCATCAATAGCTGCAAATTCAAAATACCTTTGGTTACCACGCACAGCTATTGATGCGCGGTGTTTACAAACCGGTATTTTGGTACAATTTTAGTGCATGCTTGGCAAGTGTAAATTCAGCATTAGTCAAACTCTACCATGAACATATTTGTCTCTGGTCTTTCGTTGAAAAAAATATTCAGACTGAAAAAAACGAAATCATTTTTTCTCGCGTGCGATTTTTGACTGATCTTTTCTGAGCTTTTATGGTGAATATTAAATTGTTTCTATAAGAACATACTAATGTTTTTATTGTTTTGAAAAGGTTATCTTGTGTAGATTACGTAGGTATAAAACAACATGTATATTTGTTGATGTTTTTCTCATGTCGGTACAAAAATAAACTAGCTGCGGCGATGGGCTAGCCCTCTGTAAAGCAAAAATGGAGTATTGAATTAACAACTAAACGTGAGCAAAGATGCACCTCTGCCACCCCGTATGAAAAAAGGCGAGACGCTACATTATTATTTTCAAACTTAATTAAGAGAACAATAACAATGAAATGTCAACATAATGTAACCTAATATAGCATCACGCCTTTTCTCATATGCGGTGACAGTTACGAGCATTCAACTACCTGCTTCATTTGGCATAACACCATCCCCCTAGATAAAATGTGTTTTTTTTTTGTTTTACTGATTTTTTCGACGTACTTACACGTGAAAAGTGATCCCACTGTCCCTAAGGCGACGATCTGTATGGTTCTTACACCACTTCACTGCACATGCAGGCATTTTGAATTAAAATAATCTTGTTATAAAGAGCCTGGTGAGCCATCTACACTCGCATGCGTCAAGGACCGGACTGAAACCTCCCTGGGTTGAGCATTTACACCCCGCCCATTTGGGTTGACTTCTCGTTGCGTCAAAATACAGCGTAAGGTATGTTTCTATGGTATAATCCAGCTATCTACAAATATAGAAAGGTTTAGTAAACATTGTCGAGTGCAGGTGTCTAAATGAAAGCTTTGCCCAAAGTATTTCAATCTAGAGCCATTCTACCATGATGTATTTAAGGGTAGGTACAATTTTAAATGAATCTACATACCTACTTCCAGATTGCTGCAAAGAAAGTACCTATTACGCTATCATTAATCATTCACAGTCGCGAGCTTCTAAAATGTTCGACGGTTTATTAATAATCATCATAGAAGTAATGGTTCTAAGTAACTGATAGTAACATGAGGAATTATGTAAGTTTAGTATCGGGTAGATACCTATTTAGGATTTTAGAGAATTTATACCTACCAATTTCATAACATCACATGAGTTAGTATCGGATATTATATATGTAATTCTACTGTACGTGTATGCCACTGAACTCCTCCTAAACGGCTGGACCGATTTGAATGAATTTTTTGTATGCGGTTGGGTGGCCCTCTGAGTGGTTTAGATTCACAAATCAGCTCAGTAGGACAACGGCTGTCGAATCCACTAGTTACCTATAATTATCACAAACGGATAGTCAGAGGATCAACAGGTTATTTCAATAGCAGTACCTAGCTAGGTACTTACATATTTTATAACGATAATTATTATTTTCCAGTGCATTTAAAGTATTTAACTAGGCTGTTAGTTGGGTCTCTGTTTTAATTTGTATCCGAAGCAGTACAAGCCGCGCCACGAATAGAGAACGTTGGGCGACGTTGACGGGAATTACTGCGCGTGTGTACAGATATTGAAAGGTGACTACTGCGCATTCAAGGTCACCGCTCACAACGTGTGGCGTTACGGATATATACCTATGGGTCGGCAGAAACCCTATCTACGAAGCCAGGGTTCGAGTCCCGGTGGGGACAAGTGTTTGTCCGATGAGTACAGATGTTTGTACTCTTGTCATGGTTGTTTATCTATCTAAGTTTAATATTTATCTATATATTTACGTGTGTCGTTGTCTGGTGCCCAAATACAGGGAATCCTAATTTGGGACTAGAACAATGGGTGTAAATAGTGTCCAAAGTATTATTATGTATCTAGGAAACCAAAAGATAGATAATGATTCAAAGAATTCTTATAAGATAGTTAGGTACCTACCTTAGTTAAAAGACTAAGGCGTTGTGGGTGTGATTCTGCCTACAATACGAGTGGTCACGAGTTCGATTCCCGGCCGAGGACAACAGGATCAGAGTATGCCTATGTATAAACGTCATGTATGTATATTTTGTGAATTCTTTATGAGGGGAAGTAATGCGATGTTTTAATTAGGAAGTTTAATAGGAAACTCGTTTAACTAGATACCTATCTTTGTGAAATACTTTCGTTAGTAAGTAGGTAAATATATGTTTGGTAGGGCACGAATTGACATTGGCATATGACGTCATAGGGGTATGACGAAATGAATGTAGGTATTAAATACGATTATGGAATTAAGAATGCCTCGATAGATATCACGGGTTGTTGATTGAACAGTTATAGGCATTTAACTACTAGCTCAATGGATATAGGTACCTATCTATAGGTACATGGTTAGATAGAAGGTTAGATTGAGGTTTCTAAGTCCTATTATTATTAATTGACCTATGTAGAATTACCTATACTTATGTGTGGAAAGGAAGATATATTTTTATTGTTTCTAAACCATGTTTCCGGGAGTACCTACCTATAATATAACGTGGGTAAATAAATAGGTACCTAGGCAATCTAACGCTAGTTGCGTTAGATTGCCTACATAATTATTGTAGCTGGCGAAGTTAGGGTAGTTGTATGTTCGCGCCACCTAGCGGCGTTGCTTTGAAGCTTTGCGCCGGAGCTCAAGCAGGCGTTTGCGCAGACATCGTCGTAGTTCGCGTGTTCGCCACATCGCTAGTGTCACACAGTTAACTTTAACTAGAGCTCATTCGTTACCTTAGATTTGGAATAACATTCGCTATTACGAAATAAATCAAATTGTAAAGTCGGTAAATATAAACGTTAATTTCTTTCATTTCTGAGACTCACACGAGGAGTAGGAGAATACATAACACAACTAGAAAGGAGTGCTGAGCCAGGCTATCAACAACTACAATTAAGTTTATTATTGTTATTGTTGTGAAATTGGTTGGGTTCTAACTATTCATACTACTAGAATATGATTATTACGGGCTCCACATTATGTGTCGATTCACCACAGAATTTTGTTCAAGCTTGAAGAAATCACCTTGAACATAATTCACTTTTACCTAGTGTTGGACATGCGGCTTGCAGAGAAGATGACATTTGCAATAGTGTTAATAATTCAATTCAGTGTTCCATATCAAGGCCGGGTGACGAATAATTGCAGTGAAATCTATATGACATAAAAAAAATCCTAGCCATTTTTTTTAAGTGAAGTGAAGTGATTCATATTTTTGAAATTGCAAGGTCTAAAGGTGAGAAACTCTTTTTTAGATTAAAATGGACTGTAATGCATTATATAAGTATAATTTAAATACTTACTCCAACTAATAACAAGCAGATTTTAATGAAAAAATAAATAATAACAATACTGTGGTCCAATTACAATAAAAAATTCTCATCTATTGATTTGTTTGGCTTATCACGTAACACATTTAAAAGTAAAATTCTGTCTCTCATTAACTTACACGAATGACTTTCTATTGTACATCGTTTATCTCTTATAAAGATACTTTTTCCTTCACCCGCCCGCCACCCTCCCCCCTCCCCCCTCCTCCTACGTCATGAAATATGGACAAGTACATAATAAAAATAGTATTTACAATCTTAATTTAAATATCCACTCACTATAACTTAATAACATTAGACATAAGTAACTATCATTCTTTAAAACTGCTGTATTGAATTGTATATTTGAGTACCTTGTAATTGGCGTAATATCTTATAATGTCACTTGTATATAATACTAAAAGCTGTAAGGTTTTCCTATATGAATAAATAAATAAATAAATTTAGTCATACCTCAGTGAAATTGACGGAATATTAACTATACCAACAAATTTGTTTTCTAAAATAAAACAATTTTAAAATTAAACTAATTATTAAAATTGTCCAGACAATTTCAACACTGAGGATTTTAGTAGTTATATTTGGATTGTAGTTAGATTTTTCCTTTCTAGAATCTATAATGTTTTATTTATGTATCGTCGCCTAGTACCCAAGATACAGGGAATCCTAGTTTGGGGTTAGATCAATGTGTGTAAATAATGTCCAAGGTATTATTATTATTATTGTTATTTTAATTGTTTTATTTGTGTTGTGTGTGTTTAGTGTTTTTTAGAATCTTCTACTGGTTGATTAATTATTGTGTTTCCTAGATTCTTTAATTGATTAATTTCAACTTATTTGAACTGTGTTTTCTAGAATCTTTTACTGTTTTATTTTAATTTGATTTTCAGGAAGGTTTTGTGTTTTATCGGGTTTTAACTACCTACTATGCAGCAATCATTGGGTTTCATAAACTCTTAATTTTCCATTATAAAAAGGGGAAAACTATTTCAATCAACATGGTAACCATTATATTCAGGACAGGCGGTAACCAGATAATTATTGTGTTTCCTAGATTCTTTAATTGATTAATTTAAACGTTATTTGAACGGTGTTTTCTAGATTCTTTAACTGTTTTATTTTAATTGGATTTTGCAGGAAGGTTTTGTATTTTATCAGATTTTAACTACCTACTACGCAGCAATCATTGGGTTTCATAAACTCTTGATTTTCCATTATAAAAAGGGGAAAACTATTTCAACCAACACGGTAACCATTATATTCAGGACAGGCGGTAACCAGATAATTATTGTGTTTCCTAGATTCTTTAATTGATTAATTTGAACGTTATTTGAACTGTATTTTCTAGAAACTTTTACTGTTTTATTTAAATTGAGTTTGAAGGAAGGTTTTGTGTTTTGTCGAGTTTTAACTGCCTAATATGCAGCGATTATTGGGTTTCTTGATTTTCTATTATAAAAATGGGAAAACTATTTCGAACAACACGGTAACCAATATATTCAGGACAGGCGGGAACCAATATTTTAAATCCACCAGGGTAATAGAAAATATTCGGTTTATATAATAATATATATATTTATATATAAATAACTAGGTAATAAAAAATAGAATATTATGGGGTTCTCAATAGAGTATACTTATGTTTTACTAACATTTTATTCCTTATTTATTTACTCCTATCCCTCTCCCTGTTAATGTCTGTTATTTAAAGGAATTTATTTACTTCTCGTATTAAGTAATATCTGTCCTTATATACTCTATTTTTACCTGAATCCTAGATAAAGTCAGTCAACTGTCACATTATTCATATTTATGTTGAATGAAATTGAGAGTTTGAATTAATATTCAATTCGTGGTTATTCCAGCGACGTGGAATGAAGTTTGAAATATTAATATAGCACTACTTTGTAGTATTTGGAGTCAATGAGACTATAAACGTATTGAAAGTAGTTACTGAGTTGACTTATTTCTGCAACAACGTTTTAAATTTGATATGTTCGACTTGATGTCGAGAATTCAGAGTTTAACTAAACACACCTACAATTCTCGTCTTAACTGAATGATGATAAAGGTTCAATTTCCCTAGACCTTGTATTGCAATCATGGAAGGCGGTCATGGTTAATTTTATTAATACAATAGTGTTAATAAATTACCTTTGATCAAATTATGGAATAAGCCGTCGCAAAGCCACCGCCAATGTTCACATAATGCCAGAATGAAGCAATAGAAGTTCGGAAATTCACAGTTATGCTCTATTCAGATGTGCATATTTATATTACTATACAGATACATATACTTATATCTTCGCACTTTACGAAGTAACAATATCATGTTTGGATCTGCTGATGGTAGATTGAAGTTCAATTCATTAATCTTAAAATGAATCATGTTACCTTCTATGGATGTGAAGAAATATTTTATACTTCATGCTATGCTATTTTGCATTACTAAAAGACAAATGAGTCTTTATTCAAACACATATCGTGTAGCATAAACAACCAGTGAAACATCATTGTGTATGTTTATAGTTTATATATATGTGGAAGAATATTTAATATAATCTTTCTACGTAAATATCAGATATTGACTGATGAGACAGTTGAATGTCATTCACAAACTATAATCCCATCCTGATCGGTCATACCCCATCCCAATTCGGTAAATCTATGACTAAATCCAATTCAGAATACTTATACGCTACTCTTTTTATAAATGAGTATCAGAACTACAAATTAATTGGTTTCGTAGAATAATCTGGGTAGAAGACCGAATCAAGTGGTAGGGGTTTCTTCCCCAAAATTTTATGAATAACAAATTTTCCTTTTATTATTTTAATATTTATCATTTTTTATTTCATTTTAATCAATACTCAAAATATACTATGTTCAGGCTTCTCGGCACCTAATGACCTCGTAGGGGCCCATCAGCTACGAGGTAGCGTAACGATCAGTTGCCAAGAAGTGTGAACGTCGGCGATTCACCGAGCTGAAGTAATTGGGGTCGATCTAACCTGGTCTGTGCTTCGGTCCCGTCAACCTCCTGTCTCTATGCAAGGCCCGGGTGCACCCTAGGCTCTTCTTGGTAGACAGGTTCTTCAGCCAACCTCCTATGACTGGCGGGCCAGCTTCAATGAGCACAGTGTTCCAACACAGGTTATGTTACGTGGTAAAAACCAATCGGCCACGTAAATGCGAACTTTATCTGGTTCGGGGAACCACAACACACTCAGCTATATAGACAATCCTGAGGGAAACCCGAATACATTCCAGATGGCCTGCGATTTAATTTCAATACCCTAACCAAAACGCGTTTACATTGCGAGGGCTTTCGTCTGTCAGTTGTCATAAACTGCCAGGTTGGCAGCTAACGTCAAATTCAAAATGGCCGTTCAGAAACCATCGATCGAATATCGATTTGGAAATCGAACAATCACCCGCCCGGACAGGCACCCACCTGTCCCCTAATCTACGGGCAGCCGAGACAACGTTGCTACCGCTCGTTTTAGAACCGAGCCTCCTACTAGAACCTCTGCAGACCGGGGGGTCCCGTCCTTGCCAGGGAACAAGTTAACAATGCGCCCCCTGCGCCAACGTAGTGGCGGTAGGTTAGCATCCTTAACCAGAACGAGGTCACCAACACTAGGGGGGCTAGTTTTGTCAGTCCACTTAAGGCGCTGTTGTAAGATATGCAGATACTCGAGCGACCAACGCTTCCAGAAATTCTGAGTAAACTGCTGCAACATCTGATACCTTGACAACCGATACAATTTCACTCCTTCGAAAAGGTGCTCGGGCAACGCGTTAAGTGGCTGTCCTATCAAGAAATGGCCTGGGGTCAGAGCCTCCAGGTCATTTGGATCCGAGCTGAGCGGACACAACGGTCGCGAATTGAGAACGGCCTCGATCTTACAAAACAATGTCGCGAGCTCCTCAAAAGTCAGCGCAGTCTGACCTACTATACGCCCCAAGTGCGTCTTAGCTGACTTAACTACGGCCTCAAAAATCCCACCCCAGTGGGGGCAAATCGGTGGGCTGAAGGTCCACTGTATACCCCGACGGGAGAGGGCCGTTCCAATATCCACTTTATTTACATTCAAAAAGTTGACTATCTCTCGTAAGTATCGTTCCGCACCGATGTAGTGAGTGCCGTTATCAGAGCGGATTATAGTTGGAAGTCCCCTTCGAGAAACATACCTATCCAAACAAGCAATGAAAGCCTCTTTCGAGAGATCAGCAACGAGCTCGAGATGTACCGCCTTGGTGGATAAACAAACAAACACACATAGGTACGCCTTGTATTGCTTTATTATACCTATTTACCTTGAGGCCCAACCATTTTGCTAAATCATTCGATACAATGCAGCCCTGAGCTCCAGAATCTAATAGGGCGTGAACGTATGTTGGGTTGCCCGCCAAATCCCAAACAAGCACAGAGGCGATCGGTAACACCACCCTCTCCGGTTGGGGGGCAACCAATGGTTGGGCCGCAAATTCCTAGCGAGGACCCCCGGGGCCCCACTGTGCCTGTAACCGATCAGGTATGCAGCTATACGCCAGAGGGTCCCATTGTACAAATGGCCCACGCGCCGGTTCCATTCCCAACCTACGATTCCCCGTAAAGGGGGGTGGGCGTGAATGCAACCGTGGCCGCTCCATGAGCGGGGGGGACATCACATGTGACCGACGAGGACGAGGCGACGAGCGGGGCGACAACTGGGGCGGCGTCCGAACCGCACCCGCATAGCTCGAAGGTGTCCCATGCTACCCGCCCGTTACGGCCTGCTCAACACACCCAATGTCCCGCTGGGTCGGATGCTGAGTCGCAACCGAAAACTCAGGGCCCCCCATGTAATGGTCCTGAGTGCGGCCCTGCACCCTGGTACTGCCCTGTGCACGTGGGGACGTTGGCCCCTGAGTTGCGCTCCGAGTCGCAAACGAATTCTCAGGGCCCCATGCCGTGTCACCCTGGGTACGGCCCTGTGGACGTGGGGACGTTGGCCCCTGAGTTGCGCTCCGAGTCGCAAACGAATTCTCAGGGCCCCATGCCGTGTCACCCTGGATACGGCCCTGCGGAGGCTGTTGGCCGGACCGGTTCATGCACAACAGATTGTTGTGGGCCCCACCACAATATCCGCACATTTTTGTGCGCGTGCAGTCCCTAGCCATGTGTGGCCCGAGGCACAGGAAACACCAGCTCCGCTGCTTGGCCATCCGGCGCCGTCCCTGAACCCTAAGTTCCCCGAACTTATTGCAATTGGCCACAGCATGGCCAATCTGCCTACAACATGGGCAGGTCTCACCATGTGGGGTCAATTCACTCACAGTCCCATACGACTGCCGGTTGGTGCGGTCCTTCCTCGTCGGAGGGCCCCTACTCACAGCGCTCCCGGCAGCTCTCTGTGGCTCCGAAGGATGGGTGACCGTCAACCCCAAATTCTCTGCCCGTCGAGCCTCCTCTTCCAAGAATCCGACCAAGTCGGAGAAGGCGGGCAGGTCCTCGGCCGACCTCCCGTGAGACTGTTCGAAACGAGTCTGCACGTCAGCGGGTAGGCGGGAAAGTACAATGTACAACAGTAGGTACGACCATTCACCAACCGGAAGTCCAAGATTCTCTAGAGCCTTGGTGACGGACAACAATGGGTTCAAAACCTCCGTCTGTATGGCCCCGACCTTGTTCACAACCGGGATACTAAACAAACGGTTCAGTTGGGCATCGGCCAACCTCCGTTTGTTATGGTAACGTCTGACCAACAATTGCCTGGCCGTTTCATAGTTACCCTCCGTAACTGTCAAATGAGCGACCAGCTCCCTAGGCTCACCCCTCAATGCTGCCACCAGCTGAGCCATCTTGACAGACTTGGTAATGTCCGATCGCATGTGCACCAAACTGTCGAACAGATTGATGAAGCTCATCCATTCACCGGACACTCCGTCAAAAGTAGGCATAGTTATGGCAGGTAACCTGGACCCCGAACCCTGAAGCGGCAGAGGTGCTTCAATGTCACCACCATGGCTGGACTCGCGCTGTCTACGTATGTCCGCAGCCTTCTGCGTGATAGCAGCTGCCATCTCCATACATTGGTCGACATCCCCTAGCAACCGTGACAGCCTGTCAGGTGCGCAACCATCAACTGATTCCGCCTGCGCGGACAATTCGAGCACCCTATTGTAACGTTCCTTAACGTCCATAGACCGCTCCAATACCACATCATGCCTATCTAAACGGTCTATCAGACCGTGTGCGGAGGAAAACCATCTGAGTTCCTTAGAAACACCCTTCTGGATTTCAGATAACGACATGATCGGAACGATACTTACTCACAATTTGCAGTAACTCAATTTTATTGGACCCTCCAGTCTACAACCCAAACGAGGGAACCCTAAACCACAACTTAAACAATGTTGTTTTCTTTAAACAATAGGAACCGAGTTTTATATCTATATAAATTCTGTAAATACAATTTAGTTTCCCTTTATCATTATAACACACACAGATAGTCAATATTAGTTCAAGTTATAAATTGCTATAAACTGAAAACAATGTAATAGCCTGCTTTCAATAGATGTAACTACCTATGTTAACCAAAACACAATAGCATTACTAGACCACTAATAGATTGACTAACTGGTAATTCAATTCAATATCTGTCTATCTACTACCAGCAATAGACCTATAGCTTACAATACTACCAATCTATGTGGATATAGGAACACAACCAAGTTACCTAGTAAACGCCTATACCTACAGATTGATAGTCCCAAATCGTGCCTTCCTGGAGCCCTTGACGGCTGCAAATCTCAGGAAGCCACGCTCTAGCTACCAAAATGGTTCAGGCTTCTCGGCACCTAATGACCTCGTAGGGGCCCATCAGCTACGAGGTAGCGTAACGATCAGTTGCCAAGAAGTGTGAACGTCGGCGATTCACCGAGCTGAAGTAATTGGGGTCGATCTAACCTGGTCTGTGCTTCGGTCCCGTCAACCTCCTGTCTCTCTGCAAGGCCCGGGTGCACCCTAGGCTCTTCTTGGTAGACAGGTTCTTCAGCCAACCTCCTATGACTGGCGGGCCAGCTTCAATGAGCACAGTGTTCCAACACAGGTTATGTTACGTGGTAAAAACCAATCGGCCACGTAAATGCGAACTTTATCTGGTTCGGGGAACCACAACACACTCAGCTATATAGACAATCCTGAGGGAAACCCGAATACATTCCAGATGGCCTGCGATTTAATTTCAATACCCTAACCAAAACGCGTTTACATTGCGAGGGCTTTCGTCTGTCAGTTGTCATAAACTGCCAGGTTGGCAGCTAACGTCAAATTCAAAATGGCCGTTCAGAAACCATCGATCGAATATCGATTTGGAATCGAACATACTAAGACAATTTATTGTATGAATCTGCTTTATAAAGTTATTAATCATTTAATGGATATTAATCTGTATCATTCTTGTTAGTCGGGACAAACTTAAGTATAAATCTTTTATTGAAATTTAAAATTACTAAATATTCAATTTAAAACATTCCTTGTTTAAAATCTATTGTCAATGTTGACAGCACTTCTTACTCATACCTCTAGAATTAGGGTTACTGGTTTCACAAGTAGTAAGAGTTCTAATTTACTAGACGATCTATTTTATTTGGCCATCACAATTAATAAGAGACTGCGCATAAAAGAAGGGTGGACGAATCAGAAAGAGGGGATGTTACAATTTGGTGCCGTGACCAGGATGTATATTTGCATTTTAATATTTGGATAACAAATTTTTAAAAGAGATCTTAAAATCAATCTGTGGGATTTTCTACGCCCTTTTGATCCCACAGTGGTTCAATGTAGAGAAGAGACAAAAAATGACGTTTGCTTAATATATGTAAATATCTACAGTAATTTCAGAGTAATTAAGTAAAGAGTTTCGTTAATCTGTGACACTAATGAATAAATTTGACTTTGAATTGACTTTGACTTGTGTTGTCATACATTGTAGTTTGAAAACTCTGCAATACACGCCGAGTTTAGTGTAGTGTGCCTATTTTTTTTTTGTATATACAGTAACCCCTTACTCTAGCTGGTGCATGATGAGGATGGCTGAAATAGAAGAGTGGGTGCGTGGGATATGCACAACAGCTTCGCTGAAGGGCCGGTGAAGATACAACGATCAATAACTGAAGTGAAATGAAGTGAATGCTCAACAGAGCCAATATTGAGAGCCTATCGAAAATTGGGTTGTAGTCAGTAAATGCATAAGTGGCAAATGGCAAGTCTATTTTTTACATTCGCCCTACTTTTAATTACTCATTTCAAATATCACATGGCAAGCTTTATGCTATAAAATTCTTAATCAGCTCTGGAACTCGATCTATTTCCCTATCAGATCTCATGACTTCATAATTTATGCACTCATACAGAATTAAATATTAAAATTATGGTACACTTGTAATGTGAAATGCATATAGTTCCTTTTTTTTCCTGTTTACAATGAATAATATTATATAATAACGGGAATTTAATTTCGTGGTAACAGATATGTAACGCACCTTATCACACATTACAAAATCATCTGCTCATCTTCACCGGGGGCCACTTCTAGACATATCATTCATATTCATATTCATATTTGCCATACATTACACGTTATGTAGATCTTAGAATAAATAATGTATCTGTGTAATTTTACCCATATGGGTATAGCAGGTAATTTAAAACAAACAATACTTGACACATACGATACAAAATAAAATAACGTAACAAGGTACAATAATAGTACAATTTCAACAGTCACAAAATTTTGGAAAACATATTTGCACACGAATATTTCAATAATAAAATCCTATATAATATAAATGTATTATTATGGATTTATTTTTTTACATCATTGGATACATTTAAGTCAGCTTTTATAATTATAATATTCACATAAGTCATATGGGGACATTTCTTACAGATATTTATTAAGTTCATTAAAAAAAGAATTTCCAGATAAAGCTTTAATATCTTAAGGGAGATTTTTGTACACTTTAATTGCGATCACCTTTGTACTCCGTGTATGCAAAACTGTTCTACGCATTGGGACTTATAAAATCAGTTTATTTCTATTATTCAGTCTTTCACTTATACCAGGCGGCTTCTGAGGAAATTTTTCAGGGTTGCGCCTAACCAACTTGCATAACTCTGTTATATAGAGTGCTGTAATGAATCTTGAGGTTTTTAAATGAGCAGCGGCACGAATCCATACTGTACTTAAGGTTGTCAAGAAAACGAATGGCCCTTTTTGCTTCATAATCTTCTCACGCACCCCTTCTGGGGCGTGGGGAGTCGGGGTCAGGTCGATGGACCTCTTCCCGAAGAATCGCCTCTGTCCACTCCTGTGGACAGGTCATCGGATGGCCCATGCGGGCGGTGGTCTTCTTGTGCTGGTATGCAGTGGGTGATCGCCGGCTAGGCAACCAGGTCGCGTGGCAGGCGGCGGCGGTCGGGCGGGCGCGCGTGGTGCGGCGCCAGTTCGGCGATATGCGGAAGGTGTGATGCATCCGCACGCGCGAACATGCCCTTCGCCAGCCTCTGGACAAACTGGTCCACGGTTTCCCATCTTAGGTCCCTCTGGATTGTCGCGTTCCTCACGTAGCGGGGGGCGCCGACGATGGTACGCAGAGAGAGGTTCTCTTGGCCCTTTTTTGTAATATGAAAATCTTTTAATATCGACCCTCCCCCCCCAAACTGCTAGGTCATATAGAACCCTAGAGTGAAAGAACGCAAAGTAAAATCAAAATCAAAATCAAAAAGAGTTTATTTCCATAAGAAACACATAGGTAACATTTGGAGAATGTCAAATCTTAAACTTACACATGTTTAAGGTACAGGGAAATATAGAACTCAATTTGAATTCCGTCACCTCAATGTTTTAGATGCTGGAGGCAAAGAGGCGACTAGAAACCTCCAGCTTTATACGTTATTTTTTACAGAATTGGAGCAAACACCTCCCCAAGCTTTCTTGTCTTCTACATAATCTGATATTTTGTAGCAATCATTTTTACATAAGTGATTTTTAACAACATTTTTAAATTTGTTTACAGACAATTCTTGTAACTCAGTCAGTATTTTGTTGTAAAAGCGAATACATTGCCCTTTAAAAGATACATTAACCTTATGGAGCCTAGTAGTAGGTATAGCTAGTTTATTCCTATTTCTAGTGGTGACATTGTGCCTGTCGCTATTCTTAGGAAATTTATCAATATTTTTGTGGACGTACATTAGGTTTTCATAAATATACTGACACGGCACTGTCATAATGTTAATTTCCTTAAATTTACAACGCAGTGACTCTCTGGGACCCACATTTTAGATTGCACGAACAGCCCTCTTTTGCAGCACAATTATTATGTTAATTTCTGCAGCGTTCC
This sequence comes from Argyresthia goedartella, assembly GCA_949825045.1. Classification (NCBI taxonomy): domain Eukaryota; kingdom Metazoa; phylum Arthropoda; class Insecta; order Lepidoptera; family Argyresthiidae; genus Argyresthia; species Argyresthia goedartella. The sequence continues at coordinate 18,977,842 of OX463823.1, forward strand.
CCCACAGCAGTATGCCGTAAGACATAATGCTATGGAAGTAGCTGAAGTAAACTAGTCCAGCTGTTTCCACGTCCCTAAAAAGACGAATTTTCTTAACTGCATAAACTGCGGAACTGAGTTTTTTTGAAAACTTATCTATGTGTGGGCCCCACTGAAGCTTATTATCTAAGGTGATTCCTAGGAATACCGTGCTATCTACAATTTCTAAATTTTCACCTATAACATTAACATTAGCCGAGACTTGTAGAACATTGGGGAGTATAAACCGAATACATTTAGTTTTGTTATTGTTCAGTAAAAGATTATTAGCACTTAACCAATTGACTACCTTTGAGATTGCATTAATCACATCGTCAAAGTTCAAACTGCGTCGTTTCATTTTAAACAAAAGTGAAGTGTCATCTGCAAACAGTACAATCTCATGATTATCTCTGACAAGATGTGGCAGGTCACTAATATAAACCAAAATTAGGAATGGCCCGAGTATGGAACCCTGCGGTACACCCATAGTAACAATAAACCCCGGAGATCGTTTTCCATTAATGTCAACTCTCTGTATCCTGTTATTTAGATAAGAAGAGAGAAGATCTAAAGAGTTATCCCTAATTCCATAGTGATGTAATTTCCTGATCAATGTCCCATGGTCAACGCAATCAAAAGCCTTAGACAAATCGCAAAATATTCCTAGAACATCATGCGACTCCTCCCAGGCATCATATATATGTGATATTAACTCAATACCGGCATCAGTAGTTGATTTTTCTTGTGTAAAACCAAATTGTTTACAGTGGAGCATGTTGTTGGTGTTGAAATGTGTAAGAAGTTGATTTAAAATTACTTTTTCAAATACTTTACTAAATGTAGGCAATACCGATATCGGTCTGAAGTTAGAAGGGTCAGATGTACTACCCGATTTAAACAAAAGTACTATTTTACTGTGTTTCATTAAATCAGGAAACACGCCAGATTCAATAGATGCATTAAATATGAAAGCTAAATCAAGTGCAATAACATTTATTAGGGGCTTCACAACATGAACAGAAATATCCCAGAGGTCTGCAGTTTTCTTAACATTTATTGATTTAAAGGCTTTAATAATTTCTTTATCATCTACATAATTAAACGAGAATTGATTTTCACATCTAGGTACATAGTCTTTTAGCAAAGATTCAGCGACATAATTTGGAAGAGTCTAAAGACTTTGTAGTAGAGATTGGGATGTCAGTAAAAAAAAATTCAAACGCTTTAGCTACATCAATATCATTTTTGAAAGTAATATCATTAATTTTTAATTCATTTTCATTGATTTTAATACTGACCTTTCCAGTCTCACTTTTAATTATATCCCAAGTTGATTTAATTTTGTTATCACTTTTTCTTATTTTAGATCTGATATAATTTGATTTTGCAATTTGACAAACTTTTTTAAAGATTTTTGAGTACTTTTTTACTTTATCCATGAACTCTTCACTATGATTCCATTGTTTTTCACTATATAATTCATATAAATTTTGCCTACTTTTAAGTATACCTACTGTGGCCCACTTACTAAAGTTAAGTTTGTCTGAGACCACAATCGATCTGGTAGTAAATACTGCATTGAACGCATTTCTGAATTTGTAAAAAAAAATACAATATGACTCATTATGGTTATTATTAGAGTAATTGATAAGTAGTTTGCTATCCCAATTCAATTTAAACCTTTCAAACCGATGTGCAGTCACAGGTATGTATTGTATTTTTCTTGTAGAACTTTTTTTAAGTTGAATTTCTAGTCTAATGTATTGACCTAAATGGTCTGACTTTAAATTACTTATAACTTTTTAAGTACAATTTTTTCATTTGGATAAGCAAATATATTGTCTATACAATTTGCTGAGGTTTCAGTTATTCCAGTAGGTTCCATGAAAAGTGGCTTTAAGTTGTGAGAATTAAATAAGTTAGTTAGTCTCGTACTAAGGGAGTAAGTTTCTAATAAATTTACATTGAATTCTCCACATATCATAAGAGTTTTATTATATTTTGGTACTTTAAATAATATGTCATCCATGACTTTTTCAAAAACATCAAATGAACCTGATGGTGGGCTGTAAACGCTTATTACAATTATGCGCTCCAATTCAACACATGCTACTTCAATGTGGCTTTCAACTGATAAACATACTATGTCATTACGATTTTTGAACTTTATGTGTTTATTTAGAAATATTAGAGAGCCTCCACGAACAGCATGTGATCTGCAAAAAGAACTACCAACCTGGTGGTTACTGAAATTGAACATGAGCTCATGGCTTTTTAGCCAATGTTCTGTTAGACATAAAATATCAATATTAAAAGAGTTCATGTACAATTCCAACTCTAATAGTTTACTGCTAATACCTTGAATATTTTGGTGGACCAGATTAGTAAACTTTGCATTTATTTTACAATATTGAATTTTTCTGTTTTTTTTATGTACTTTATTAATATTATTTGACGGGCTAGATACCTGTAGAGTGGCTGTTTTTGTCGATATCCTCCTCAAAGACCGCAATGCGTAGCAGAAACTGCTGAGTCTTACTATTAGAACTTCAACATGTCGTTTCAAATTCAGGTTACAGTCAGTATGGATTCCCAAGAATTTCGCATGCGGAACGGACTCAATTTCCTTGACATTTACTTGAAAGTCAAGGTGTGGTATATAGTATTGTGATTTTTAAAACACATAAATTTTGTTTTGCATACGTTAGTGCTCAGGTATAAGGTGTTAAACCAGTCTACAAAAACACTAATCGTTTTAGTAATTTCTTTGGCTAAATCTTCGCATTCACTACGTTTAAATTTAAAAAACACAGAGAATAACGTCTGCTAAAATTAAAATTTTGATTTTTATTAAAAGCGGAAGATTATTAATGTATAGTAGAAACAAAGTTGGGCCCAATATACTGCCCTGTGGCACACCTATTTTAGTTTCACGGCAACTAGATTCTACGTTTTTAAGGTAATTTTTTCACCCATGCTTGGTAGTAGGACACTCTGTTTTCGCTCGCTAAGATATGAAACAAACCAAGCATTTACTGGGCCCCGTACGTCATATCGGTTTAAAATCTCTACTAGTATAACATGGCTTACATTATCGAAATCCTTAGATAGGTCAAGAAGAACTGTCATGACGTTTGAGTTTTCATTTAAGGCTTCAGCAACATAGTCCGTCTTGTCGAAAATAGCATCTTTGGTAGAAATGTCTTTTTGGACTCCGAATTGCTCTTTTGCTAGTATTTTTTCTGCGCACAGATAAAGACCCATCTTTTCTGCCATTACTTTTTCGAACAGTTTTGACAAAACTGGAAGCAACGAGATGGCTCTATAGTTTGTGACATCCAGCATGTCTTCTTTTTATTTATCGGTATTACCTGAGCCTTTTTAGTCTAGTTGACGACGCCTTCTCTTAGTGACATATTTATAAGGTAGAGCAATGGGATCGCTGTGGCATCATATATATGTTTTATGACGCTTACCGATACACCATAAAAGCCACTTAATTTCTTATTTTTAAGGTTTTTCGCGTGTTTGTTAAGTTCACCGATCTCAATTGCATTTACAAACATAGATCTATGGTGAAAATCAGGCAATTTTAATTGAGAATTTTCTCTTGGCATTTCAGATAAATCTGTGAAGTGATCGTTGAATAAATTTGCTGCTTTAATAATAAGTTGATGTTTTTTTTTCTATCCGTTTGATATCTGTTATCCCGAATATCTATATAATTTCTGCCTTTTATATTCAAATTTATTAAGTTCCAGGTGGCTTTCACTTTGTCGCGAGAGACCAAAATCCTTTTTTCATTTGCAAGTTTCTTAGACATCTCTACCTTGCTCTAGAATAGTAGAGTAAAACTTATAATGCTCGAGCTGCTCATAATTTTTGGACTGTTTAGCTTTTAAGAAAATATCTCTTTTTTTCTCGTTTGACTTTCTAATGCCTGGTTTAAGCCAGTCTTTTTTTTATTTTATTTTGGAGACGGCACCTCTTATTTTAATTAAAGTACAACAAAAGTCAAGTTTTTATTAAAACAACGTGAAAGGTATTAAAGTTCTTTTCAAATTCAGGCTCATCAAAAACTCTTTCCCATGATGTTTGCTGTAAGCGTTCTTTTAGCTTTTCAAGGTTAGAGATCTTCACATCTCTTACTTGTATGAAGTAATTTGTTGAGCCCTTTTTTTGTGGGAATTCGAGAGAAGCATATTGAAGTGTATGATCTGATAACCCTAATTCTATAACACGTGTGTCGCCAAGCTCTATATTAGAAATCATGTTATCAATACAGTTTTGGCTGTGGCTAGTTATGCGGGTTGACTTTTTCATACATAGCTTTACATTGTACTACTATAGTAGCCCTATGAACTCCCTAGCCTCAACTGACTCTACAAGGGTGTTGATATGAAAGTCACCACATACTATTATTTTACGCTTACATATAAGTTCGATGTGGGGTCCCCAATTGAAGTTACTGTCTATTATCATGCCTAGGTACGTATGTTGGTCGAATAGTTCCAGATTGGTACGTGTACCGTTACAAATGATGTTTTGATGCATACATAGGTGCCCGTGGGCCACGATCCTGAGTATTGTTGCTGACTTTAGATATGGGGAATGAATGTGCATGAGTTTAGTTTATTGTTCGTTGATGACTAACCCAACATCGTGAGCCCATTTACATAGCATATCATAATTTATCTGTAGTCTATTTTGCGCTTCCTTAATATCTTTATGTGCATACAGTAGGCAAGTATCATCTGCAAATTGGTATACAGACCCTCCATTAAAGATGTTACACATATCGTTAACATATATTAGGTACTCGGTTGGTGCAAGGATTGACCCCTGTGCCTAGCCCACCTCGGTAGGTATTTGCTTGCTGCGTTTTCCGGCTATGCTCACCGAGGTGGACCGGCCCTCGTGGTAATCCCTGAATCCATCCGAGCATCGGATCCTGTATACCAGCCTGCTGTAATTTTCGGTACAGCGTTGAGTAATTTAATGTTTCAAAGGCCTTACTGAAATCCACAAAAATTGCCAATACATGTTGTTAATTGTGTAGGTAACCATTTACTTCGCTGGTTAATTTACTGAGTAATTGACAAATATTTTTCTTCTGCTGGAATCCATATTGATTCTCATGTATGACATTATTCTGTGTTAGGTATTTATTTAGCTCGTGACCAAAGTATGTTTCTATTATATTATCTAAACACGATAATATAGTTATTGGCCTATAATTATTAATACCCTGATGGCTACCCTTTCTATATACCGGTCTTATGATTCCTGGTTTGAAATCGTCCGGGTACTGTGATGTGGAGATGCATGTGTTAATTAAGTGGGTTATTACCGGGGCTATTTTTTCATTTATACCTTTATGTCCGACGCCCTTATCCCATCGGCGATCGGGCTTTTTTTACCATTCAAATGTTTGATTATCACGTGCACTAACCAGTCACTCACTTTTTTAAGCCTCATACACGAATTAGGTATATTTTCATATGTATCTTTATTTAATATGGGTATGTAACATACACATTTTTAAAAGCTTTTGTTATTACCTAGTCTACTGACTTTACAATTTTTCCACACAGTTTATTTATTCCCACATCTTTTTTGGTTTATTAAAATTTTCACAAATTATGTTTTTGGTATATTCATTTTTTATTTTATTTATGTGTTTACTGGTTTTATTCCTGTATCTATTATATAATAATCTATTATCTTAGTTACTTTCATCCATCTTCCATATTGAGAATAATTCATCTCTCTTTGCACACATCTCTGTTATACTTTTACAGTTCCATGGGCATTGTTTTCTTTTACTTATATTTATCTTAATTTTGAGTCTATTTTTGTCGTATACATTTGTGAATTTATCATATATAAAGTTAGAAATATCATTAGGATTGTGAAAGGTGAAAGCTTGGTTCCAATCAGTTTCGTGTAATTCTTTTAGTACTTTCTTGTTATCTAATCTGTACGTGTATTTGTATTGGTTGTTGTTTTGTTTTTGGTTATTTACAATTGACAGGCTAGTTATGAAGTGGTCGGCGAGGGCATTGTTTATCACAGCTGTTCGCACGTATCTGTTCTCATATCTATCCGCGTCTCGCATAAAAATATGATTTATACATGATTTCGTGACTTTATCCAATTTCTTTTCAATCCGCTTATATTGACTGATACCGCACTCGAACCCTAATCCATATAATCTGTTAAGGTAGTTATTTACAGTGGGATTTTGTATTTTTAAATTGATATTGACGTCCACTTTTAAAACATAGCTTTTGTTGATTGGGTACTTACTTAGGACATTTTATTTATTTTATTTTATTTTATTTTATTAGGTCTACTAACAATATATGCATCAAGTGTATACAAACTCGACAGTTCTTAATGTAGGGATAATGCTAGACACATATATTACTTAAAAGTAAACACAGCGTTCTTAAAGAAACTATAACTACTTAGACTATAGGTTTGTTATTTTATTTTATTATTTTATTTTATTTAATTTAATGTTAAATAAAACAATGATGAAGACTATTTATTATACGAGCCTGTCCTTCAGCAACTGCTTTTTTATTTTTGCGGTTGATTCGTGGAATACGTCAATCCTGTTACTGTACTCGTTCAGCAATCGACATAGGCGAGGGATGGCAGAGTTGGCTCCAAGAACCGTTCTACGCAGGGGGGGGTAAAGTTGTGTAATGGGGAGGCGGGGGCGACTACGTGGTACTCTTATATTGAATTTTGATAGTAGTTGGGGACAGTTTATTTTGCTCGTGAGAATTTTGTGTAGGAAGATTAGGTCAATGTATTTATAGCGGATAGATAAAGAGTTCATGCCGAATTTTTTTAATCGGTCTTCGTAATGCACTTTTTTATTGGCAACACCCCCAGATTAAGCCAGATGCCACAAAAATCTCTTCTGGACTCTTTCAAGTTTGAGCATATGTGATGCGTAATGTGGACGCCACACCACACTTGCATACTCGAGCACACTACGAACAAGGGTGTTATACAACAATATTTTTGTGTTGGGGTTCCTGAAAGCTTTGCCGTTTCTGATAACAAATCCTAGCATTTTTTATGCCCTCTGCACAATGCCATCGATGTGAGCGGTAAATGTCAACTTCTGGTCAAAGAGGATTCCAAGATCTTTGATCGTGTCTAATGACGCGAGCATAATACCGTTTATGGAATAATGTGTCTGTGATACGTGCAGTTTTCTGTTAAACGTCATATGGAAGCATTTGGACGCATTTAATTGCATTCCATTTTTACGACACCAGTCTGAGAGATAGTCGAGGTTATCTTGCAGTGGGGCCGAGTCCTGCTGGGAGTCGATCACTCTCGCGATCTTTAGGTCGTCAGCGTACATGAATGCGGTAGTGTGTCGGAAGCAATTTGGGAGGTCGTTAATGAATAAGTTGAACAATATTGGACCAAGGTGCGATCCCTGTGGAACGCCTGATGTTATGTCGCTATAGCTTGATGAAAACCCATTAACAACGACACAGAATGTGCGACCCTTTAAGTAGGACTCTAGCCATCACAACATAGGGCCCGCAAATCCATACAATCCAAGCTTGTGCAACAGGACCTGATGGGAAACCTTGTCGAATGCTTTGCAAAAGTCAGTATATATAACGTCAACCTGTTTGTTCATATCTATTGCTTCTACGAGAGTGTCCTCGAAGCTGACTAAATTGGTACATGTAGACCTTGATTCGAGGAAGCCGTGTTGGTGGTCTATTATAGCCTGCCTACAGTATCTTTGGATGTGGGGGCAGATCAAAGACTCTAATATTTTGGCAAACGTGCACAATAGAGATATTGGGCGGTAATCCTTTACCGATGAAACCTCACCACCTTTAAATATTGGAACAACCTTGGCCGTTTTCCACTTTAATGGGAATGTGCCTGACCTTAATGAATGGTTAAAGATGACATGCAAGGGTTTGACTAGACTGAGTGCACAGGCCCTAATTAATAATGGAGGGATACCATCTGGTCCAGGTCCTTTGCTGGGGTCGAGATTTTTAAGTTTCGAAAGAATCTCGTCGGGTTTAATTTCCAGATTCGAAAAGTTGTCGCTGTGCTGGTCGCGGTTATCAATTTGGTCTGAGTTATGGTTACTGGTATTATAAACAGATAAAAAGAATGACGCAAATAGTTCGCAAACCTCTTTACCACACGTTGCAGTTTTATTATCATTGGTCATAGTGGAAGGGTAGGAGCATTATCCATTGCGCTTACTTTTGACGTAAGACCAAAAAAGTTTGGGATTTTTGGCTATATTATCTTCTAGGGTGTTGAGATAATCATTGTAGCAGCCGTTAGCTAGTTTCTCGCAACGCTTTTTTACAATATCGAACGAAATTTTGTCTAGAGGGTTACTGAATTTCTTAAAGCGTCGTCTGATATTGTTTTTTTCTCTCAGCAAGTTGATAAGGCTTTTATTGAACCAGGGGGGGTATTTCTGCCTATTATGCTGTATAAAAGGGACAAATTTATCGATGCACTCGTGGAGATTTTTATAGAGGATGGTTACCATGTCGTTAACATCCACGGATGTACCTATTTGATTCGCCCAATCAATACCACCTAGGAAATCATTGATAGCGGTGTAGTCGGCCCTGTAAAAGTTATGCCTTGGGGAGCTGTTCTGTGGTAAGTATTCCGGTTTCGCGAAAGACATGTAAACGTCGATGGGAGGATGTAAGGGATCTACTTTAGATAAAATGTCAGTTGCTGAAGAGACCCGGCAATCAGGTAAATCTGTGAGTATTAAATCTAAGATATTGCCACTGGTATTTAGGATCTTATTTATTTGAACTAGGTTGTTGAAGGACATGAAGTCAGTTAGTAACTCCTGTCTTGCAGGCATTGCATGGTCATGAGATCTATTGTTCCCGTGAGTGTCCCAGTTTATAAAAGCGAGATTGAAATCTCCCAAGATTCAAGTTTTGGACGGGGTGAGTTCAGATACCCGATTACAGTTTGCCAAGAAGCAATCCAGCAATGCAGTGTTTACAGGCGGCGGGAGATAAACTGCGCATAGAGCTGTTTGTATCATTTTAATCTCGATTGTTACCCATAGGTCCTCAAAGGTACTCTCCCAGTCCAACATTAGTTTCGATTTTAAGTTTTTATTTATGGCTATCAGAACACCACCCCTGTCCATTTTCCTTCTAATACTTAAGTCTCTGTCTCTCCTAAATATGACAAATCTATCATCGAATAATTCATTACACAGTATTCCGCTATTTAGCCAAGTCTCTGTTAAGATTATGATGTCATAATTACAGCATGATACATTTTGCAAAAAAGTGTTTGTGTTTGATCTGAGGCCACGAACATTCTGATAGTATATATTTAGGTCACTGAATGTAAAGAGATAAATAAACCATTTAAGACTTGGATAAGTGAGAAATCATTTTAAGCTAAGATAACTTATGCAGAGTGTCCATGTCCTTAATCATGACGTATGCTGAGTCCACATTTTTGCGCATGAAGATGCGTCCATTCCTAACCCAAACAAATTGATATCCCAGTTGCTCGCTCTTGTGCCTAGCAGCTGCGTGAAGTGTTCTGTTTGCGGGTGACAAGTGTTCGGCAACGAAGATTGGGGTCCGCTCTCCAGCCATGCCGAGGTGGGATGTGTTCAATTTATCCTTAGGATTATTCTTGTTAAATTTCAGCACGCCTGCCAGATAGCTGTCCCGTAAGCGAGGTGATGCCATTTGGACGACGATGGAGCGTGGTCGAGGGTTGCTTGGGTCAGCCTTAGCTACACGAGAGCTATGGAGAATATCATTATCTGTGATTGTGCAGTCTATGGCCCTGCTAAGTTGCAATACTATTGTGTTTGTGTTCTCGTTCCTGTTTTCCGGCACACACTGGATCTCCAGATTGTTAGAACGGGCATGTTGTTCCAGTTGCTTCACTGTATTCTTCAGTTCAGTCACCGCGGTACGCAATTCGGCGTTCTCAGGCTTTAGGTCGGTAAAGCCCTGTGAGGAAGACTGGATAGCTTTCATTGCATCCTCGTACTGAGAGTTAACAAAGGTCAACTCGTCTTAACATCTTCCACTTCTTGGCGCAGGGACGACAATTCTTTGTTGATGGCCACTGTCATTGACTTTTGGATCTGAATCACGAAAAACTCCATTTGTGTTTTAACAATATCGGTGACTATTTTTCTAATGTCATTCGTGGTAATTTGGTTAATCACGGCGGACTGTTGAATGTTTGACTCGGGGGAGAAGGATGAGGCCAACCGCTTCGGGGGTTGTTAACTAGTCCTTCAGAAGACAGGCTTTCCCCATCAGTACAAAGAGGGCAAATCCAGGTCTGCGGATTTGCAACTAAGACATCATTATGTTCGATGCAAGTCCTGTGAAATGATCCTTTGCATGATGAGCATGATAATAAAGCGTTATTAGGAACGCTTGCCTTGCACGAGTTGCAATTGCTTGAAGTGCTGGCCATGGTTGATACGTTGCCCTTGGTTGGGTTTCTCTGCATACTTTGTACAGCACCAGTGATAAAACAAAGATAACAATGATTTTAAAAAAGAGAAAAAAAAAATTACTTCGATGCAGGCGCGCGGGTACGAACTTGACACCACTAGTGCAACAGTGCCGGCGACGGTACACACTACGCCACGGCCGTCGATAACAGACGCGACGAAAATTCGGAACCCAATGCGCTCGAAGACCGCGTCGATGAGTAGCGGAGGGGAAACGAGACAAAGGGTAGCGTCTGTCTCGTTCATTCACGGAATGCGGCGAGTTGTGCAATGCGGCGAGTTGTGGACGATCGCAGAACTGGTTTCTCGCTGGCCGGGCCGAGTGTCCGTAGAAGCAATTACGGCCGAATGTACGGAGATCTAGCACTAATGCGTAAGAGTATACTGCTTAGTGTTGAGTGAACAGTAGAAGTGAGTTATGTTAGAATTCTCAGGAGCACCGATACACGACTGCTTCGTTCAGCGATCTCGGACGTTATCTGGATTTTCGGATAGCTCCGTTATAAATTGACATTTATTTAAATTAGGTGGTCTGTACACTGCACACAATCCTATGACGCTATTATTACTTAACTCTAATTCACCCAGGATACACTCAAAGTTACATGTAAATACCGAATGCCTTGTAAATATAACACGTTTATGTATGTATATTATTATCCCCCTCCTTTCTTGGCGTTCCTTAATTCCGAGTACATGGTGTCTTCCAATTCAAACATACATGTTTTTGCGTCGGAAATATTTGCTTCACATATTATCATAACCTGTACGAGCCGCGAGCTGTTAATTATGATGTTTAGGACAGTCATTGTGTTGTGATGAAAGGGAATCTCATCGGTGAATTCATTCCATGTGTTATGATTTTTTTCTGCCCTTTGTTTCCGTTAGTTATTTTGTCGGGTTATACGTTGCTTTATTCATCCTTGGTTCTTATTGGTTTCGCGTGCAAGTCTTTCTATATCCGCTTCAGATCTTATCAGGTTAGCCTTGTCATTATCTTCTCTTCTTGCCAGAATTGATCCGCCTGATTGTACCATACGTATTTGTATAGTTTGGTGAATTTTAGTTCTTGTTTAGCCCTCCACAGTAAAAGATTACACAGTAGAAGATCTGCGTAAGAGATTCACGGATATATATTTGTTCAGGTTTTTGTTTGCCAGTATTCCACTCCTTCGCTGCTTGCAGCCACTAGTCTCGGCAACCTTCTTTCAATGATACAATTATAGCATCCGCAGTTGTATCCTTGTTAGTGCCCGTTTAACCAAGTCAGTATAATGTTCTACCTTTATAAATATGCAACAGCCTCTTTTACCGGTTCTAGGTTTGCCAAAAAAAGCTGCAGGCTAATTTAAAATCAGTTATATTAATCCTACCTAAACCTTCCTGGTCTCTATGATGCTCAGTAATACACAAAACTTCAACACTTTTTTCATTGCTGAGCCATGCCTCCAGTAAGGACAACTTAGCAGAATTTTATGGTTTTACTGTTCTTTGTGACTGTTTACAAAAAATCCGGCTTTCTACTGGAGAGTTTGCAGTTGAAGTGAGGTTTGAACTCTCTTTTATCTGGCTGTTTACAAAATATGTAGAAACTACATCCACACAAGTTTGAGTCTCTACACTAATACACACAGGTTTCCTAGATGCCACTTCCTGCGTTTGAGTGAATTCAGTATATTTTGACTGCAACAATGTCTTAAAATACCCCTCAAAAGGAATTTACATACAACTTCTTAGAAGGTTTAGTACGATTTCTATTCTCAGAGTCCCATATATCAAGGTAAGTGCTATGTGAAAAGTGTGAGTAAAGCAGTCTGAAGGTGCTTTTACCTTTTTTTTTCATTTAAATATGTGTATTGGCGATCATTACAAAGGATGACATTTGTATTGGCAAGTTGGTTCAAGTTTCAAGTTCAATACAGTACGGATTTTAAATTTAGGGGATCCCTATCATTTGTTCCCGCTATTATTACAACAATATCGCGCCCTGTAAGGTCTTTGCAGAGAGAGCCACATGAGTTTAGCACTTGATCTAGAGTAGCGTCCGGTTTTAGGATGTCCTCTGCTTGTAATTCACTACCTAGCATATTTGATAGTATTTTATTCATACCTCTGCAGCTTTCATCTGATAACAACATAACAATCCGTTTTGTTTTTCCGCTGGACATCTCGGTTTTTATCATTTCGTCTTGGTTTTTGTTTGCTTTGTCTTCTATTTTTGGGCCTTTGGTTTTCTCCTGCTCACTCTTACATGCCTGATCGTTGCACTTCGTATGTTTTGAAGTCAGGTGTTTATCGAGTGAAGTTGACTCCGGGACCATATTTTTAACAGCTCCTTTTGTTGAAAGTTTTGTGCGTGTGCATTCTCTTGTGGATTTTTCTATGTTGATTGACATTTGGTCCATCTGTGCGACCACTTTGCTTATGAGTTCTCGTGGTGACTTACGTGGATAACCTGTTTGGATCAGACTAGGTTTGATACAAATTTTTCGATATTGTGGAGGGTAGAATTTTGGGGATGACTTGTGTGTGGGTAGGTGCTGAATCACCAAAACCCACGGCCTTGAACATCTCGATTTTTTCTTGTAGTCTGCTAATGTATTTTTCAGACCACTGACTTCCAAATTAAGTCCGTCAACTTCGTTGTTTGCCGCCTCGAGATTCAGGCAGAGTCGGCTATTTTCTTCTCGGAGATCACTAAGCTCTTGGATTTTGTCCGCTACATTTGGTAAGCTCTGACAGCTTAAATCTAGAAGTGGTTCACTGCTTTGGTTTTCTGCATCAGAAATGATCTGTCGTGGCCGTCTAAATGTTATTTGTAACGGAGTGTGTAGAACAAGGCGTATTATTGGTGTTGATGTCAATGTGTTGTGCGGGTTATTTTCGTTGCTCAGTATCCTGGTACTTCTGGCAAGTGAAACTCCTCTTTAGTTCCACTGTGTTTGATAGGTATTGTGCCATTGTAATGTTAACACAATTATGATGGTATGTGTCACGACAAATAGTACATGTTACTAGTTCATTGCGGTATACAAATTCTGCGCATGCCTTGCACTTCATATTGTGGTAGTTTACTAGCGACCTCTGGTGGTAAGATTCTCAATCAAGTGGGTCAAGTATCACAGTTTGCTCCCAGTCGCTTTCTGAAATATCATCTCTTTATGGGTTCTGTCAACAGATGTCACCAGATTGGTCAGCAGTGAAGAAAAAATCACTCATAAAGCCAATGGGGTGACTGTTGGGTTAAGCACGCAGGAAATGCATGGTTCATCTTCGCTTTTCTTTCCACCACTTGAACTTTGTACACTGTTTCACTCAATTTGAAAAGTTAAACGACTTCTTAGGCGGTTTTTGCAGGGATAATAATTAAATTCGATTTTAATATATTGTAAGATACTATTGTTTCTTTCTATATGTATAATTTTCACTTGATAAAACACAATAATTTACTGTTTAGTATTTTAAAACTGAGTAGCAATCTTAACACGTCTGTTCTGGGAGCTGTGGCGCCCTCTCTCCATTTTCAGTGCTCCAGGGTACTGCAGTAGCATTCGAAGCAATATGCATATAGTAAAACTAGTTTCTTCCCGCGGCTTCGCTCGCGTGACCTATAGGATATAAAGAATATTTATTTTTTCAGAAACCGTCAATTGAATATACAAACTACAACAAAATATCCAAAATAACGAAATACGGAACAGTTTGCTCCCAGTCGCTTTCTGAAATATCATCTGTTTATGGGTTCTGTCAAGAGATGTCACCAGATTGGTCAGCATTGAAGAAAAAATCACTCACAAAGCCAATGGGGTGACTGTTGGGTTAAGCACGCAGGAAATGCATGGTTCATCTTCGCTTTTCTTTCCACCACTTGAACTTTGTACACTGTTCTACTCAATTTGAAAAGTTAAACGACTTCTTTGGCGGTTTTTGCAGGGATAATAATTAAATTCGATTTTGATATATTGTAAGATACTATTGTTTCTTTCTATAGGTATAATTTTCACTTGATAAAACACAATAATTTACTGTTTAGTATTTTAAAACTGAGTAGCAATCCCAACACGTCTGTTCTGGGAGCTGTGGCGCCCTCTCTCCATTTACAGTGCTCCAGGGTACTGCAGTAGCATTCGAGGCAATATGCATATAGTAAAACTAGTTTCTTCCCGCGGCTTCGCTCGCGTGACCTATAGGAAATACAGAATATTTATTTTTTCAGAAACCGTCAATTGAATATACAAACTACAACAAAATATCCAAAATAACTAAATACGGACGAAATTCACTGTAAAATTTAACTAATATCTGGGAAGCGTTTGTAAAATGATCTACCGCAGTATTTCCTTGTAAACAATATTTTTTTTTTATCTTGGATATCACTGATGGCTACAAATAAGACAGCTTCACACACGCTTCTCTGCTCGCGTTCCCCTGGGCACTACTGGTAATATTTTCCTGAAATCACCTGCCAATAATACAGTAACTCCCCCCATAAGACTAATATTCTTTCGAATATCTTGTAAAGATCTATTTAAGGCTTCGAAACCCCCTTTATGAGCCATGGTACTCTCGTCCCAAACAATCAATTTATTTTTTAAAAGTACTTCAGCCATATTGCTTTTTTTTAATATTACAGAGTGGGGTTTGCGGTTTTTTATTAAATTAAGAGGGAGTTTAAACGTAGAGTGTGCAATTTCACCCCCTTTCAGCAGCCTGGCAGCAATTCTAGAAGACGTGACTGCTAAGGCGATACCGCGATAGCTTCTCGCTTTGGCCAGTAGTAAATTAATGAGAAAAGTCTTACCTGTTCCACCAGGAGCATAAAAAAATTATCTCACCTGCCCCTATCGCAATACTGGAAAGTATTTATTTCTAGACACCAATTTGTTCAATGGTTAGAGGGTCTTCACCGCTCGACTCCACTTCTGCTAAAGAATCGATATTAAAACGTATTTCCCTTAGGTACTCCTGGTTGTGCAAGCCTGGGGCTGGGGCTACCCATATTGCTGTAGGTTTTGTCCGCCTAATGCTAATACAGCTTCTTCTATTGAGACCAGACACTTATTATAGATTTAATCTGCAAGTTGATCTAGAGTGCCAGAAAGTATCTCCACTTGTCATTTATGATCTCCAGACAGACCATCCTTGTATTTTTCCCAAAGAAAAAAATTTGCGCATTATTATAAATGGGGATTCACATAATGCTGCTTCTTCTAGGATAGAATGTCTGTCTAAGGTAAAAATCTAGGTAAAAGGAAAAATGGAACTATGATATATAAGATCGATTAACTACGAAAAAACCGAGGGTAATTGGGACGGATCGCGATTTTGAACATTATGCCATGGTAATAAATTTTAAAATCTATAACGGAAAAGTGGCGTTGATGATAACTAAGGGGTTAAGTTGAAATTTAGTACATTTTTCATTATACATATAAAGGTCAGTCCGGACTTTAAAAAGAGGATGAATTTCGCCAAATCCCTTATTAACTCCACCCTTCGCTATATAATAACCACTGTGAAACGTTTCGTGTCTCTAGGACCAGCGGTTGACCAGCGGCCAGCGTTGTAGTAAGGTTTTCGCTTAACACAGATACTAGATGTTCTAAATAAAAAGTATATTTTGATAATGTTTTTTATTATTAAGACAATTGAGAAAATAATATTACAGAAAGATTATTTTTTTATTAAAATCAACGTTTCTAAAATGTTGATGTCAATAAGTAAATAAAAATACGTTAATAAAGTTTTTTTAATATAGTTCATAGGCATAAGGCAGTGAATAAGAACATGCTGAAGAATAAGAATAAGAAGAATTAAGTTTATAAAAATCTACACTACTAAAAAGACAATCATTTCCACGTTGTGGTGTAACAGCGAATCCACCATTACAGAGAACAATGCCGGAAGAAAAATTACTGCGACTACCGTAATTATTAAGAAATAGGCAAAAATTATGAGATTTGTTGATTGTTTGTAATTTGGGATTTTGTCTCTTTATTTCGTAATTTATATTTTCATAAAAAGTGTGGTGGTTGATTACAAAAAACTTATAAATTAATTTTTAGCACAGTGATATTAAAGAGGTTCTATTAAAAATAACTTTACAATCACTGACGCAGAAACAAATTGCGGTACACTTCAGTTCTGCTTTGCTGCATTTACAACGTTGCCTGCCTTCACTTGTGTTGCAGATACAGTTAATGCTTGATATCAGGCGCACTTTACGTGTTCAAGCAGTGCTGCTTTTGTCGGTGGTATATTTTCAATAGCTCTGGAACTTTTGTGCAAAGAGCTGTTTTCTTATTTCATTGATTAACTCAGCCTCACTACCGCGGTCATACCTAAATTAAATTTACGAACTAATCTATTCCGTTCTTTTCGTCGATTAAAAGCAGTGATTCTTACATCGCTTGACTTTGACATAAAATCTTTAAATAATAAGTCATCGCTATAGGAAATAGTGATAGTGACTTGGACACGGCCTGTTTAGTTTTAAGTACGTCAGCTTCCGTTCCTGCTCCGTTAAGTAATTCATCGCAATAGAACTAATTTTTTATAATTGTTTTGCTAGAAAGATTAGCTGACTCTTCGCTGAGCTGCCACAACCACCTGCCCGCTAAAAAGCTGGCGCACGCAAAGCTATATGTCAAAGTATTTATCCTAAGCGTTCTATTAGGGAGCGTTTTAGATACATTTTACCCTGACAGACGCCGCCATTGTGGCTCAACTTATACACCAGGTACTATAACTAACTCATCCTGGCTAATGTCACCTGTCTGGACGTATTTATAATGACGCAACCTAAGTAAAATGTTGAATAAGGAGTTTTATACGGTCCCAACATCTGCAAGTAATTAATGAAGAAACCAAAGGACATTGTCCATTTTCGGCTAAGCGTGGACAGAATGTACGAGGTAATACGAGATAACCACTGATTATAAATAATTCCATTACGAATATTTTCGATTATCTAGTTGTGTAAATCGACAGTTAAAACTTAAAGGGAATTTATGTGAAACACAGTCTTTAATCGGTCGACCGAACGACATTTTAATTTCGGTATTGCCATGTAAAAACTTAATAAATTACCAGTTACACATAAATCACTTTGTGGTCTCTAAAGTAGCACTTTTAGTACCAATTTTTCTTTCACATAAATAAAGTACATCAATGCAAATGCATTAATACAATACATGCGCGATTCGTCGCATTTAATCTTTGATCAAATTGACAAAAACAGCTCGATTTGTGGGTAAACTACTTATTCATGGCAATACTAGACAAAAATAAAAATTAACAATTGTCACCGGTGGTCAGGTCACTCACGCCACAATAAAAACCTTTCGTTCTGTATTTGTGTTATAATGGACCCCGATTCCGCGTTTGTTGATGTGTTATTGTTATTGAAATGTTAATTTATTTGAACATAACCTCTCAGTAGACATACAGGAAAAACTCACGACACAGGCATATTGACACAAAATAATTACTGTTATTGGTTTCTTACCAACCTGTACTACAAAACCTAATAGTTAGTTTCGATTCAAATGTCTGTTCACGTTTAGCCGAAACGACCATACAAAGTGGACAATGTCCTTTAGTGCGCGCTGACGCATCAAAAACAATGCGCAGCTCAGTGCACTCACTATTTGCTTCAAAGAAGGCATGATGAGGTAAAAAATAAGAAGTGTTAAGAAATTTGACTATAATTTCGGAAAGATGAGCGAGATCACAATCTTATTTTATGTAGTCTGAATACATTTGCTTTAACTCAGGTTTCTGATCAAGGCGTTTTTCTAACGATAAAAAAGGCTTTTTTGTTAAAAAGTATGAGTCACCCAAGCTGTCTGGGGAATCAATAAGAGGCAATCTAACACAAAATTAATCATTTTCTAGGCGGCTTGAGTTTTTAACGAAGTGCGTTTCAGTTAAAATATAGTTAGGCTTATGATCTGCCGGGAAGTCCTCATATTCCTAGAATAAAATATATATATATATATATATATATATATATATGTCGATTTTGCTTTCACTCAATGCAAATATTGTTTAAAGCCAAACTAACTTGGAGCTATATAATATCGGTTGCTTGCTGCCTAGAGTGCCTTGGCAGTTATTATTATTATTATTATTATTATATCCTTTATTGCATAGAACAACAGTAAAAACAATTAACAATTAACAAGAAAATAAATATGTATATATACAAATAGCAATAACACAGTAAACAAGGACATACAGGAAAGACTTAATTGTAAAGTAACCAATAATTACGTAAGTCAGTTGCAAAAAATAAATAAAAAATAGTTACATTACTTGATACAAACACTTCGGGAAATAAAACATCAGCAAAATTAAGAAAAATAATAATAATGGAAACGTTGATAACGAAACGCAAATATGACAGGTGACTGAAGTGCAAAAAAAGAAACAAACAAACAAACAAATTTATTTACTTCTATACATACTCAATTACTCGGTCACCGTCACTGCGCCTCCGCATGCTCAAAAAATCCACAGTGCAGAAACTGCAGAGTTGTAATAGTTTAACACGACGTATACTTTATTTATTTCTTGTAGTAAATGTGAAACAAACAAGTGTCGAAAAAGTATATATTTTTGTAAAGAGATAAACTATGCTTTCATTTAGTATTTTTAGTTTTAAATAATCAACATTATAGAAATTAATATTTAATTTGTTTTTGTATTGTGTTTTATTATATGGAAACACATATTTTATGAAGAAAAAATAATTTCTAGTGTCTGTTTAATGCGTTATCGATACCACACATGCTCGTGACATTAATTGATGAGCCAAAATTAATGATCGTGGTGCGACCGGGCAGCTGAAGACCTAAGAGCCTCATTCACCCCACTTGTTATTTCATGCGATGGAGCATATAACATTTAAAAAAAAAACGCATCAAAGCTTAATGAGAAATGGGGAAAAGCGTATTCTCAAATAGTGTACTGGCTGAAAATGAAAATACAAATTTCAGTTATAAGAGCAGTTTCCATAAGAGTAAGAGGCACGAGAAAACATATCAGGGCCTTTCATTGCAAAGATGGAGCAGGAACACTTTGAACATTACTACAAGAAATGAATCAAGTATACGTCGTGTTAAACTATTACAACTCTGCAGTTTCTGCACTGTGGATCTCGTGGAATAGATATACCTACAAAGGTTTATTTATATTTACTTATATATATATAATATTAGGTCCTTACATATGAAATTGGCGTTTCGCCGTACTGGCCACTTTGATCTCAAATATCTCCTCTATGGTTAAGAATTCCAAATTCAAATTTATACAGCTATTAATTAATGTATTTGTGTTTATAAAATTATAATTCATTTGTTTTTTCCTCAATTGTTTTTTTTCTTGCGTCACTCAGCTTACAAAATGGAAAACTTGAAATATCGCATTATTCACGAGTATGAGTTCTACCGTGGCACCAGTGATGCAGAAACGGCTCTAAGGATTAATGATGTGTATGGCGACGGTGCCGCAATAGAAAACACAGTGCGTTTTTGGTTCCAACGTTTTCGTTCTGGAAATTTCGACCTGCAGAACAAGCCCCGTGGACGGCCGGAGACCAAAGTTGATAATGAAGAATTGAAGGCTATTGTGGAATCGGATCCATCGCAAACCACGTCCGAGTTAGCTGCAGCCTGCGGTGTTAGTGATGAAACTGTTTTAATCCACTTGAAGCAAATTGGGAAGGTGAAAAAGCTTGAAAGGTGGGTACCTCACGAACTGAGTAAAGCAAATCAACAAACGCGCGTTGACTGCTGCGTTGCATTACTCACCCGGCACAATAATGAAAGGATTTTAAATCGAATCATTACCTGTGATGAAAAGTGGATCCTGTACGATAATCGGAAGTGCTCATCGCAATGGCTGAACCCTGCCGAACCAGCCAAACCATGCAGTTTGGTGGACTAGTGCTGGTGTCGTTCACTACAGCTTTCTTAAATCTGGCCAGACGATTACGGCAGATGTCTATTGTCAGCAACTGCAAATCATGATAGAAAAGCTAGCTAGATTTAAAGCTAGCTGCTAAACAACCGAGGCTGGTCAATCGCTCTAGGCCACTGCTGCTTCATGATAACGCTAGACCACACACAGCACAACAGATGGCTACCATATTAGAGGAGCTTCAATTGGAATGTCTAAGACATCCAGCGTACTCTCCAGACCTTGCTCCAACAGATTACCATTTTTTTCGAAATTTGAATAAATTCTTGAAAGGGAAAAAATTCAACTCCGATGGGGCAGTCCAAACCGCCTTCAAAGATTTTATTGATTCCCGTCCGAATGTTTTTTTTAGTAAAGGGATCCAAGAAATACCTATGAGATGGCAAAAGTGTATAGATTGCAATGGTATATACTTTGATTAAATAAATATATTATCTTTAAAAAAAAACGACTTTGTGTTCCTCCCATGCAAAACGCCAATTTCATTTGTAAGGACCTAATATATACTTTACAAATTATGTTATATACTATGCCTATTTATCGTATCTTCTGAGTTCTGTTTGGTGTATTATTTGGTTTGATTAAAATGAGTTGTTATGATCGAGGTGCCACTTTCGACCCTATTCACCCCCCACCACCGGCGCCCCCAAATTGAATTCTTACCATTGCTGAAAATGTTATAGTTATACCTAGCAGGAAATGTATTTTTCCCCATTTGTATGGGCTCTCACTTTTACTATTATCCGCACAAAACATTGCGATGTTTTGAGGGGTCGCGATTTTGAACCTTATTCCATGGTAAAAAAAAAACCAATGCGAAGCAATAAGTTTTTCTTCCTCCTGTAGGTCTTTGTTAAACATTTTCGCTGCCTCAATAATATTGTCTTTAAGTTATTCGAGACTTCCAATTGAATAGGACTCATTTTGCTTTCCTTTTTGCTCGGAAGTCGCTTGACATCTATGATATCTGTTTTCAATGAAAATTCCTGTTTGAGGTGTTTGTACAAGAAGAGTTTCAACATCACCCTATAGGTAAGCCTAACATTTCATTTGACTTTTTGGGCACATTTCTCAACTCTAAGCATGACTTTAGTGAAACACTTTAAACATAATCGACTTTATCTTCAATACCTTTGCGTCAGTTAGCCATGTTTTTTTAATGTTAGTGTTACCGATTTCCCGTATCGTATAGTCGCTTTACCTTTTTAATAAATAATTGCGAAAAAATCTGTAACGAATGTATTTTACCTTGATAATATAATCTATTTTTTAGGGTTCACCATCCCTGCCATTATACGGTGGTACGGAACCCTTAGTGCGCGAGTTCGACTCGCACTTAAATGTATTTTTAGGGTTCCGTAGAGAAACAAGGAACCCTTATAGTTTCGTCAAGTCTGTCTTTCCGTCCGTCCGTCCGTAAGTCACAGCAACTTTATGCAGAAACTATTGGGACTACCCAGTTGAAACTTGGTATGTAGATGCATTCTATGAATTGCTTTACGGTTCTTATACAAACATTGAAAAATAAAAATAATAAAAGGGGGCTCCCCATACATGGAACTGAAAAAAAAAAAAAAACATCAAACCTGTATGTGTGGGGTGTTTCTAGATAGTTCTTTAAAAATTACGTTGAGGTTCATGAATTTATTTTTTCCTGAAAGTAAATCGTTAAAGTGGCAGTCGTTAAAATGTGTGTGTATGTGTGTGTGTGTGTGTATGTCCTCTTATTTTTAAAGTAAGAGAGTGAAAAATCTCACTTATGCTGTGTATCTCAATACACACTTTAAACGTCTAAGCCTTGGTTTCATTTGACTGTTTGGGCAATATTCTCAACTCTAAGCATGTCTTTAGTGAAACACTTTAAAGATAAACGACTTTATCTTCAAGAATCTCTATGTCCTTACGGAGCGGAGTATCCTCTCAGTATCAAGGCAGTTTATTTGGTTTTCAAAAGCAGTGAGCTGGTAAGACATATAGTTCAATACCTTGTGAAGCACACAATTTTGTGTTGCCATATTTTTATTGAGAACGCATCATGTCCTACAGGAACTCAACGATTCGGCTTTTTCGGAACGTGCCCACTTGCGACTTGTTCTGTTTCACGTAGGTAGTCCAAATAATTGACATTTCGCTTTTAAGCTTTTGCTATAAATTCTATAAATTTGATTAATTGTCTTCAAGGAGTTTAGGCAGATTTAGCCTCTTTAGGCCATAGGCCATTGAATTGGGAGATGATTCAATGTAAAGTAAGGAAATAAATAATTTTAAAGTCTTGAGACGAGTATTCGCAGGAGGCAGCTCGGAGAAACGAAACGTTTTAGAACGGATGTGTCAAGATGGCCATTTCCCGTATTACTTGGCTTCCGAGATTGGCGTTGAAAGTTCTGTTCCTCGAATTTATTACAAGCAAGGCAGTAGACCGCATTCCGGTAAGTATCATTTTGATCCTGGTGCATAAGCAAGCCAGCTTAGCGTTTTCGAGGGTTGAAACTCCATTTTTTTCTGCAGATCGGGAAGCTATAGTCCGCCGCTGATGAACGTGCAACTTTTGTCAAATGAGCTGTTTTGGCGGTGTATGTGAGTATCACGGCAGCAGGAATACTCGTCTGCGAGGTGTATTCAAGTCCTCGTTTTCGCAGTAACTCATAAAATAACATAATTTCAGAAGCCAGTCGCGACATGGCCTAGCGGCGTTTTCTATCGGCAGTGGGTAGAAGACTTGACATTATTTTTATCAAATCCCATTCATTGGTATCTAAACCTTTTTGATAATTTTTACCTGGAAAATGCACATTTGAAGACTAGTTCTATAGGGTGTGAGACTTATACCCCTCCTCGTGGGCGACTGTCTTTTCTGATCAAAAGGCGGCTCCGAGAGGGCTACGAACCTGCGTTTCCTCGTGTGACGTCTGTCACTGCCACTGCGTAGTGCGGTCCCAGGAACGCCGGAATGTCTCCACATTCTCACAACACAGATCACACTCCACTATATACTTTTAGATGGTTATCATATTCGAGTTTTTTTCCCGGATTGACACAACTATAGGTGCATCGGTTAAGGCCTGAGTATTGTCTAGTTTTTATTGTCAATTGTAAAAGTTAAACTACCAACTCCAAAGGAGAACTTTTATATTGTGGACTAGCAATATTGAATAGTTATTTAAACTTGCCTGTATTGAAACATACCAAGACCAGCTACTGATTGAATCCCTCATCATTCTATCTCGTACGGGGTGTTGGAACAGGTTCTCTATATATAAATTTTGCATTCCCCACTTATACATGGGGATACTGGCGCTCAAGAGCACCTGGTTTAACACACTGCCTAACTAAGTTTATTCCACGACACATCACTGAGCTAGGCAGCAAAAAATATATGTTACAACCTTTTCGCCAGTTAGCCATGTTTTTTTATGTTAGAGTTACCGTTTTCCCGTATCGTATTGTCGCATTACCTTTTTAATAAATAATTGCAAACACATCTGTAACGAATGAATTGATAATATTATCTGTTTTTAGGGTACTGTACTCCGAAGGGTGCCAAACTGGACCCTATTTCTAAGCCTCCGCTGTCCGTCCGTCCTTCCGTCTGTAACCAGGCTGTATTTCATAAACCGTGATAGTTAGACAAATGATATTTTCACAGATGATGTATTTCTGTTGCCGCTATAACAAGAAATACTAAAAAATAGAATAAAATAAATATTAAAGGATGCTCCCGTACAACAATTATTTCAATTCCTTACACAAAAGTATGAATGCACCTGGTCTATACATGTAGTGTGAAAGTAGCCGCACCAATAATCTTGTAAACAATATTTTGCTATGCAAAATCTAAACTATTCACTCTACACCATCCCTACCATTTTACGGTGGTATGGAACCCTTCGTGCTCGAGTGAAACTCGAACTTTACCAGAGTTTTTTGTCTTTCAGATTGATTTTATCTCTGTTACGCATACAACGCAAAAGGCCAGTAGTAATCATGGGTTTAATAATTAGTTTCAAGACAGATTGTTGAGTGGCATGTTTCCTAACAATATTGGAAGTTACGTTATTAAATTGGTTTGAAGCTCAGTTAAACTCAGTAAGAGATAAAGAACCTGATTGTAGTCTTATTTTTTATTTCTTCAAATATAGATTAAGAGTAAACTTTCGATAATATTTTAGGACGTTTGTAACAATTTTCTTGTGATTGCAATGTTCACACAAAATTTCGCTACTCGACGCTAGTTGTTGCTGCTGTATTTGCGTAGCTTTCCGGCACGAGACGTCGCTGCTAGTTTTTAAAAGAACCGATAAACTATTTTTTAAAGTTTATATATGTATAAGGATTTCACAGTGATTTTTTAAGCAAGGTTTTTTGAACAGTTCCAAAGCGCGGCATAACCATTACTAGTTTCTTGTTTTTAATGAATTTTAACACTGTTTCGCTAAATTGGGGCGAGATAACACTCTCACTGCCTTATTGAGTTATAATCTTCACGATTCACTTCGAAAATTTATAAGAAACACAGAAAAAGAAAAATATTGGGAAGCTAATTCAAATTACTTGTTGTTTACGTTCGGAGCGCCACCTGACGAAAAAAATACAAATGCATTGAAAACAATAATTTTCTTTGATATCTGTCAAAGAAAACTATAATTTTGAATTTAGTTTTAAAGGAATATCAATGATTACAGCCAGCTTCATATAATATACAAACTATATAGAGATACACTCAAGTAAATAAAAACTGCATGTTGCAATACCCCTCTGTTTATGATAGGATTCTTTTATGTAAAATCCGCTGAGACTACTAAGTCGTCAAAACTAACAGTCAGGCTCTGCACTTTCATCATACATTCACATTACTATCAGACATCAGCATCACACAAAGTTCACATCAGAGTCTACACAAATATAGAAAGACTCAACATTCCATACAGGGTGGCATATTATTCAGCTAGTCACCCAAACCTAACTGAAAGAGATGACAATGAATGGGCTTATTGAGAAAAAATAAAGATATATAAATAGTGAGTCACAGCTACTTCTATCAGATCAACATCAATGACGTAGGGTTAGCATCCCACGCCAGTGATAGCTACACTGCGACCTGGTACAGGGCCTAGAGGACACAAGTGTGCTAGTAGAATTCCTCTAACCGGGATGTGCAGGAGAAAGTGCCAGGTACCAAGATCGGACCATTCTGAGAACTTGAGGTGAAAATAATTACAACGTTCCTTGACGCTTGTAGACCATAATCAGTCGCAGATGCCGCGACAGAAAGCCTCGAGGTTAGCTAGCTTTCAAGGGCGTTGCAATCAAGTCAGAAACAGAAAAAGTAGGGATAAAGAGTCCCAGAGATATTTACAGACAGAAATCAAAAATGACCACGAGCTAGAAAAATACATATCCAAGAAATGGGGACAGCAATCAGATACACAAATTAACAGTAGGAATACTATTTACACATTTTTACAGAAGAACGTTTAATGGAAAAGTACCTGTTTTCAGCTTGGATCCAAGAGTTGTGATAGTATAATAGTAGACTTGAATTCCGAGCAAAAAACAAATTAACCAGCCAGTCTGCTTGCAAAAAAGATATGCTACAATACCTAAAAAAGAAGTATTTTAGTTCATTTTCATTTCATTTTTCATTTCATTTATTGCCATAAATTACAGTTGTTATAGGTATAGATGGTCGTACAACTTAAAACTTAGTTCCATGTAATTTTACTCAGCGAGTGTAGCATACAATTTGATTAAAGACACAATAACTATAATATATCATGCATAACATATAGGATTAGCAATAAATATTCAATACAATGTCACAGGGCTCGAGATCAATGAATTAAATTACATTAAATCGAATTAAAATTTGACTAAAATTAATTTAAGTAAAAAACAAGTTAGAATTAAATAAAAAATAATAAGAGGTAAATAATCGTCATATATGTCACTCACTAATAGAATATGTCACTATACAATAATTGGTCAATACAATTATATTATAATACGCAAGGCAAACAGGATAAAATAAACAGCCGCCACAATCCTATTCGCTAATTATTCTTAAAATTATAAAACTCGTCCAAATTATAGGGCGACACAATTAACAAATAGTCTTTTAGACCTGTGATGAACCCTTTTCCAGTTAGTATTTTAATACTTAAGGGTAGGCTGTTGTACACTTTGATGGCAGTCAACTTTGTAGCACGTGTATAGGAAGCTGTTCGATAATGTGGGACCTCTAAGTAGCCCTTGTTTCTTTCATTTAGTCTTTCACTTAAACCTGGTTTTTTTTGGGGAAACTTAAGTGGATAGCGCCTTGTAAGTTTGCACAATTCAATTACATATAGAGCAGTGATTGTGAGAATTTTCAACTCTCTA
The DNA here is from genome assembly GCA_949825045.1 of Argyresthia goedartella. Classification (NCBI taxonomy): domain Eukaryota; kingdom Metazoa; phylum Arthropoda; class Insecta; order Lepidoptera; family Argyresthiidae; genus Argyresthia; species Argyresthia goedartella. Next base: position 19,004,762 of record OX463823.1, read on the forward strand.
AAAGACTCTCTACAAGACTCCATGCTAGAGCCTATGTTGTTTAAAATGCGGATGGCTCTCTTCTGCAAGATAAAGATTCTATTTATATCGACGCTACCTCCCCAAACAGCCAAACCGTAAAGCACTCTTGACTGAAAGAAGGCAAAGTAGGCTTGCAAGGCTGCTTTCTTTGAAGCAATTTTAATCTTATCTTAAAGCATAACAGAAACTACTGCATTTGCCAACCAATTTGTCTACATGTCTCGTCCAGTTTAGGTTACTGTCCGTGTAGATTCCCAGAAATTTTACATAAGAAGCAGATTCAATCTCTTCGTCCCTTATTTTTATGCTGAGTTGTGGTACTTGGGTGTTGTAGTTTCTGAAATGAATCAATTTCGTTTTACCTACGTTTGTGTTTAGGTTAAGACTCACAAACCATCCTATAATGCCATTTATTGAGTTATTTATTGTATTTGATAGGTTTTCATGATTGCCTCTACTGAACTTAAAGAAAACAGAGACATCGTCAGCGAACATTATAATTTTGTTTGAAGTATGCAAGTGAAGGTCGTTGACGTATAATAGGAATAAAATCGGGCCTAGTATTGACCCTTGAGGGACTCCAACCTTAATTTCTTCACAGTTCGACTCAACTTCACGGAGCACTCCACTTTCATCAATAGTAGGTAACGCAACAAATTGAGACCGGCCGCTAAGATAGGACACGAACCAATCACTCACTATCCCCCTAACACCATATCTATTCAGAATATTTATTAAAGCATCGTGATTAACATGGTCGAAGGCCTTTGATAAGTCAAGAAGGACTGTTATTATATTATCATTATTATCAAGTGCTTCTCCTATAAAGTCCGTCATTTCGAAGATGGCGTCTATTGTCGACATATCCTTTTGAAAACCAATTTTTTCTTTTGCTAGTATTTTTTCAGAGCACAGGAATTTTCATAACTGATCAGCCATTATTTTCTCGAACAGTTTTGAAATTATGGAGAGCAAGGAAATTGGTCTATATTTAGCAACATCAAGCTTGTCATCCGACTTGTGTATTGGTTTTACTCGCGCCTTTTTTAGTTTGTCTGGGAAAACTCCTTCACTTAAGGATCTATTAATTAAGAAAAGAAGGGGGTCATGTATAGCCTTGGCTATTGACTTAATAACCATAGATGACATCCCATCATAACCACATGATTTTTTATTTTTCAGACTTACTATCTTTTTTGTTAATTTAAAACTATCGACGGGTTTGACAAACATAGAGGATTGATTAAATCTAGGCAATTTTAAGTTTGATTGTACGTTTTTGCTAGTACATGTGTTTATAAAGTAAGTGTTAAAAATATTGGCTGCATCCTGGTTATTGAATGCCACTTTCGAATTAGTATTATTAGTCAAACCGGTGTAATCTCTAGTCTCTAGATGTTTTTTCCCAGAGATGTGCGTATTTATCAATTTCCAAGTAGCTTTAACTTTGTCGTTTGAATTTATTATAATTTTCTCATTATACTTTTGTTTTGCTAGTTGGATTACCTGGCCTAATAAAGTTGAATACCTTTTGTAATGAGTGGATTCAGTTTCACATTTAGTAACTTTGGACTTAATAAATAGATCCCGTTTTGTTTCACACGACTTTTTGATTCCCGGTGTTAACCAATTTTTATTATTTTTGTTTGTGTCCCCTCTAACTTTAATTAACGGGCAACAGATCTCAAAGGCTTCTGTTAGCTTATCATGAAAATAGTCAAAACATTTATTGTAGTCTTTTTCATTATACACCTCGTCCCATGACATTTGAAGTAACTGCGTCGACAGCTTATGAAGGTTTGTTTCCTTTAGATCTCTTACTAACTTATAATATTTAGAATTATCCTTTTTTACTGATATATTAAGGGAAGCATACTGAAGGGTATGGTCTGATAAGCCCAACTCTACAACACCCGACTTGTTTAAATCTACATTTGAAATTATATTATCTATGCAGGTCCGACTATGATCGGTGATACGAGTTGGTTCAGTTATAAATGGCTTCATACAATGAGACTGAAGCAGACTTATAAATTCTTTGGATTCAGTAGAGTCAACAAGAATATCAATATTAAAATCACCGCAAATTATGATATTACGATCTCTATGTCTTGAGACAAGCGCCAAAGCATTTTCTTAATAATTTATAAAATTATCATCCTTAACTGTTTTCGGTCTGTAAGCACAAATAATGTAACTTCCGCTCAGATTAATACCACAGACTTCGAATATTTTTGGGATAGACAAATCTTTTATTTTAGGTAACTCACTGTACTGAGTGCCGTCTCTTACATATATACAAGCCCCACCCCTACTCTTTCTGTATTTGCGACAGAAACTAGCGGCCAATGTAAAGCCCTGCAATGTTATCCTTGCCAGGTCGTCATAGACTCTGTGGTGTTCGGTTATACACAAAATCTCTACATGTTTTCCTATATCCCCACAGAGCCAGATCTCAAGTAAGGACAGCTTAAAAGCATTTAGGCTACAAACATTAACATGTGAAATATTCTTATTTGTAAAGTGTGTACTTTCATGTAAATGCAAATCCCTGTGACACCCTACCGAAAATCCTGGTTGGGATTAGTAGATTTAGTGCTGACCCCATTGGCAAAACATTGTACATCATCATCATCTGTTTGCGTCTCTACGTTACTGAAAGCTGTGTCTTTATTACATACACTGTGCACTACCGAATTTTTGTACTCGTCATAATTTATTCTGTAGTTCAACCTTAAAATTTCCTGATATACGTTTCTACAAACATAGAGTTTCGAAGACATTTTTCCTGTGTTTACAAAAGTTGTATGGTCAAAACGAGAGCACAGAAATTTTAAAGTGCTATTGAGTTTTCTCTCATTTAGGAATTTTCCTGAGTCGACATTTAACAATATCACATTTGTATGTCTACTCTGGCTCAATTCATAGTATAGCATAGATTGTAAATTCAGAGGGTCCCTGTCATTTGACCCTGCCAATACAATGACGAAATCTTTATTCGTATATTCTTTGCAAAGATTGGTACAAGATGTCATTACTTGATTCATGGTTGCTTGTGGCTTAATAAAAGACTCAACACTGTATAGACTGCCCAAGATGTTTTTCAGAATTTTGTTCATACCTATACTCTCTTCTCACAACGACACTTAAGTCTAAGTCATGAATCTTAAATATATAAAACAAAGTCGTGTTAGTTCGAACACTTTTAACTGGAGAACGGCAAGACCGATTTTAGTGATCTCTTTTTTGTTGGATTCTTCTCCGCTCCGAATAGCAGAATAAGTAATAAAATATCGGGTAAATTATCGAATAAAAATTGTACAGAAAATTTATTTTACGTTAGTCAACAGCATTAAGAGCCATCTGTTGACAAAACTACGCCAACTTTTAGTTACATCTGTTGACATATAAAAGAAACCTACCACTTTCAACCGGTGAAGCCACTGTCGCAATACAATTTGACAGTTCAAGAGAATGATAGGACCACAGAGTACGTTATTACAATCGACAGCCGTAAAAGCAAAAAAAAAGTGCGTGCGTGTCTGTCATGTCATTTCAAATGTATTTTTTTCGTATTTGGTGGTGCGTATGATTTGATTTTGTTACTTGAGATTACCGGTCGGTTATAGCTTGTTTTGGTTTTGTGAACTTTTGTAGCAGAATGGTGTGCAATTAAGAAACAATGCCGCGGTCAAGAAGATCGAATCTTTCCCAACAAATCCGTAATGCATCTAGGCTGCGGAGGCTGCGAAACATGGCGAGGCAGAGTCAATCCACTGAAGGAATCGCAAGAGAATAGCCGCGTGCGTATGACGAGTGTTCGTGTTTCCCAAACACAAGAGCAGCGAGAAGCAATCTGTGAAACGGCTAAGTCGGATATGAGAAATCTTCGAGCTTATTGCACAGATCAGCAACGAAATATTGTTCGACGCGCAAGAAGAAATGCTTCAAGTGTTGATTTGAATCGTGTAGTATTTCAATACGATTGCGTAATTGATTAGTGCTCGCATCCTTTCGTTAGCATTGGTCTAATAGATGTTAATTACGAGCATTGTGGCGTATTGAAGTTTGCTGCAGAAACGCCTGGATTGTGCTGCCTTAATGGCAAAGTGAAATTGCCATCATTGACTCCTCCACCTGAGCCATTACATTCATTGCTTCGTGGCGAAACACCAGAATCACGACATTTTCTAGCGAATACTTAAAAATGCAATGGATATTGTGATATGGATTTGAGGCTGACATTATGAGAGAACATAGATTTAACATGACATTCAAGGTAATTTATGTTTATAGATGTTGTTTGTGTATATATTTGTGTCTAAAATAAATAAGAAATAAAATTGTGATTATTCAACTTTACAGATTCTAGGCCAGATAGACCATCGAATGGGATCATTGCTACCTCTATCTAGATGATGCGCAGCATAAATTTTTTCATATTTACTTCATGGAAAATATGTAGGAACAAATTGATCGGCGTCAAGAGATCAACACAACAATGAAAAGAGCAATTCTTGGAGATCTGCAGCAGCTACTTCATGAACATCATTCATTAGTCAAGAAGTTAAAGACTGCACAGCTTACGAGTTCTAGCTTAGAAGTTGCAACTGAATTTGAATCGTTTTTTACTAATGCACCGGCTTCCACGACTAAGTATTTAAATTCGTCACCTTTGTCTGCTGTTGCAATAATAAAAGATAATGTCTCAGAGTGTGCTTCATACTTGAATTTTAAGCACGTCACAAGTTCAGATGTCGTAAAGGCATTTAAATTGATAAATGTTAAGAAAACGAATGATCTTTGGGGACTCTCTGTTCACGTCGTTAAATCCCTGATCGAATTAATTGCACCTGACCTAGCGGTCATTTTCAACAATTGTATAGACTGCGGTGAATTTCCTGATTTAATGAAACAAAGTAAGATAATTCCCCTCTTCAAAGCAGGTAGTACTCAAGACCCCACCAATTTCAGACCTATATCAATACTACCAACTTTAAGTAAAATTTTTGAGAAATTAATCTTATCACAGCTATTACATCATTTTGAATCAAATAAGCTAATGCATAACAAACAGTTTGGATTCACTCGCGGTCGTTCAACAACAGATGCCGGAATTCAGTTCATTGAAAGTATTTTTGATGCCTGGGAAGAGTCACAAGATGCCCTAGGCATTTTTTGTGACTTATCTAAGGCTTTTGATTGCGTTTGTCATGAAACATTGATCAGGAAATTACATCATTATGGAGTTAGAGACACGTCATTGAATTTGTTAAAATCTTATCTGAACGGAAGAATACAAAGGGTAGACGTAAACGGAGAACGATCACCAGGATCATTGGTTTCTTTGGGCGTGCCACAGGGCTCAATATTGGGACCCTTCCTATTCCTCATCTATATAAACGACTTACCCTATCTAGGAAGGGACTGTCATGATATGGTACTGTTTGCTGATGACACCTCACTTATTTTTAAAACAAAGCGAAACCAACACGCTACTGATGATCACGTGAACAATACCATATCAAGAGTGGTAAATTGGTTAAATGTTAATAATTTGCTATTAAATGAGAAAAAGACTAAATGTGTTAAGTTTCTTACTACTAACGTTAAAAATAATCAGACATGTATAACAATTAAAAATGAGGAATTGGAATTGGTAACCAGCACAGTGTTTCTAGGTATAACGTTGGATTCCAAACTCCAATGGGGTCCACATATTGATAAGCTATCGAACAGACTGTGCTCTGCAGCTTTTGCATGCAGGAAAATCCGTCACTTGACAGATTTAAAAACAGCCAGATTAGTTTATTTTAGTTATTTTCATAGTATTATGTCCTACGGTATTCTGCTCTGGGGCAGTGCTGCTGACATAAATACTATTTTTGTGCTGCAGAAGCGGGCTGTTCGTGCGATTTATAAAATGAATAATAGAGATTCTCTTAGAAATAAGTTTAAAGAAGTAAATATATTGACAGTCCATAGTCAATATATTTACGAGAATATTATGTATGTCCATAAGAACATTGTTAACTTTCGAAGAAACTGTGATATACATAACTTTAATACTAGAAACAAGGACAAACTTGCAGTGCCCACTACTCGGCTCCATAAAATAAAAAACTCGTTCAAGGGTAATTGTGTAAGATTTTACAATAAACTCCCAAGCACTTTGACAGATCTATCAATTAATAAGTTCAAGAAATACATCAAGCAAAGGCTTAATTCTAAAGCTTACTGTACCGGCACCAGGCTAAGGTCGTAGCCGCCGCTATCAGTAGCTATGATCGTCTATTCTATCTATCCCAAAATGAGAGGACCCGATTCAGCTGTAAGATTTGTAAGTAAGAATGATAAGTCTGAATTTCTCGTTCGTCGAGAAATCCGTTAGGCGTACAATAGTCGAACGAAGTTTGGTTCGGGAAGTTACAGTTTCAAGTTAGACAGAGAAAGCATATATGTCCGCGAGCCGGTAATTCACATCAGTCAGCGGTGTATTGCGCCAGAACGATCGTTGTTATATTTTATGTGATGGCACCATCTGGTTTTTGTATATATGAGCGCATTGGAACATCTTTTGTTTTAGTTTTAGTGATCGACCACAGTTTATAATATTTGTTTGTGATATCGTATAGATATCCGTCGTAGTTTTACGACGTGAGTACTCAATGATATTTCATGTGCTCGCTAGTAGCGGCTTGTGGTGGTTCCAATTATATATTTGGTTCACGGCAATAACGATCCGAAAAGACCGGTTTACACAATTGCGATTTGAGTTCCGAAATGGGTTCTGAACTAGCGGTTACCTCAAAAGGTCCGTAACGTTTTGAAACCTTCAACTCTGCGCAATTTGAGCTGGATGTTATCGAAACGTAAGCATTATTGTTTTAGGAGTTCTAACCCACACCATAGCGAAGTGCATAGTTCGATAAATACCGAACTATGAATTCCACTAGCCGCAGCACGTCCTGGGCTGAGCCAAATCATATATACCGACTCAGCTTACACATTAGAACTCCAGCGAAATTTACATTTAATTTAAAAATGCAACTTGAATCCAATCTGACCCAAGGCAATGCAAAACACCTACCCGGACCTAAACAATGAACTTTAGACTGTAAATTGATCTTTTCGCGCGTCCCCGACAACACTCAAATGTCAAAATATCAACAGGATATATTATCTGTGTTGACACCGGTTTAACTTTGTTCTGAATTTGTTATTTCCATCCGCGGAACCTCATCGATCAAACAGTCTCCCTATGCCCTGCCAACCTAGGTTTAGCCGCAACTAAACTCCTGTCTAGCCTAGTCTAAAACCTAGTGTTATACCACGTCCATTATTGACACCACTCGAAAATGGTTGAGTTTGATTTGAATGTGCTTGAATGTTTAACGACTGTGTGTGTGGGAATTACAAAACTCGCTACTCGTAAGGAATGAGGAGAATATTAGCCCGCGAATATCCTAAGAGCCAATCCAGGAACCCTATGGTGAAGGAAAAAGGAATTTAGGGTCGCTCCAAGCCCAGACTCAGACTCAGATAAATTGACTTAAAAGTTCTTTCCTAACGACCCAAGGATAGTTTTGGAATTTGGGGTAGGTTGATATAAAGGTAGGAACCGAGGTATATCTCGGCGCTTTAGACACTCACGAAAACCCACTGAAACTCCGCAATCACAAATTCGTATAGTTCTGACGCGTAACACGGCAGACAAAACTGTTTGGAACTTGTGAAAGACGACTGTCACAGTAGCTAGACGCTGAGACTGAATGCTCTCCCTTCCCCCACAATTGTATTTATACGCCCCACATGCGTCCTTTGCGAAAACGCTCTGCCCAAGCGAAGCTTCTTATCACCAACTACACAGGGTCTATTTTCTACCATGCCATGCAGATCCGCCGTTCTACAAATTGTGTGTACGCATATTCACTATGATCAACCGTAGGTGATCACTCAAATCATTTGGTACTGCCGATACACAGAATCTGTTGATCGCTGACCAATAAAAGCTTGTTGCGATTAATTAAGCATTACCCGACCGCTAGGGCGCGAAGCTAAGACCAACCAGAATGATATTCAAACTAGCGGTGTCAGACTCTCCATATCATACCTCAATCGCAATTGTGTATTTGCAATCAACATAATAGCTTTCTCCGTTCCATAATAACCTTTCATTATTTAGTTATTCATAATTTTATTCAACGCGCAGCCAAATCGGCTCTGATCTCTACACATCTCGCAGGAATGCGACAAAAAAAACTTGACCTGAACTGAAATTCCACGAATGAACCCACGCGTCTTTTTTTTTTGCAAACTTTGCCAGTAAGCTACGCAAAACCCCCAAACGTTATCTGAACCGATTCTCGTATTCAAAACAGCGCGGCGTTGGGCTAGCTCTCTACCACGCAGAATGAAGTATCAAATGTACCGAACCTCGTGTACCATTACATTACTACAGTATTAAAGAGTACATAGACGATAAAAATGCTTGGGACTGAATTGTTCTAATTAATTGTGAGCATCCTCACTGCCAGAGTTTCTTTTACTGGACACTTGGAGGCCTTTTACACCTCCAAAGATTAATTTAATTATACAACTCTTGACTGTGGGGACCATTTACATCTCCTATTATCATTGTATTATTGACTAAAGAGACTATACATCTCTTTTATTTATATTTTAATTATTTTATTATGACATTTGAGACTCTTTACATCTCTCAGAAGCAATAACGAAGTACTTTTTTTTTCTGATAATATGATACAAATAATAATACCAAATGTTCTGTAAAAAATGAAATGAAATGACATGTGAAAGTGCCCTTGTGGCCTATTTACAGAATAAACGTTTTGAGTTTGAGTTTGTGTCAAGGCTGACATAATTAAAATTCCCTTTAAATTGATGAACTGTTTATTATTAGGAATTTACAATATTTGGTTATAAATAAACCGAGCGTGCGTCGTACGCGAGTGTGGGTTGCGGAGTCTTGGCCACCTGAGCCGCCGGAGGGGAGGCGCGGGGCGCGGGGCGCTGCGCGCTGGCGCAGCGCGGTCCTATTACGCTGGCCGTCTTGGCTTTGGTGTACGCGTGTACATACTGGGGGGCGTTGAAAGCAACGCTTTCAAGTAAGATGTCAAGTAGACTCTGTCTGATGTTGATGTGAAGATGTTTTCAGTCTTGGTTGATTGAAGACGCCGTCGATGCTTCTTGATTGGGCTCGGGCTCTGGAGTGGTATTCGGTAAGACACACATTTTATTGAGGGCCCTTCTCATAATTCCCTTGATAGTGAGGACATCGGCTACACGACTGATTCCATCTGGTCCTGGGTATAGTTTACTGATCCGCGCCAAACGCCATTGCAGTGGAGGGAGGTTATCTTCTTTTAGGATAACTAGATCACCGACACGAAGCTCTCGCTGACGCGTTCGCCACTTCGTACGTTGTTGTAGTTCGGCGATGAATTCGAGACGCCATCTCTCCCAAAAGTGTTGTCTGAGCTGTTCGATGCGCTGGTATCGGTTGGGGCGCTTCATGGTCATAGGCGTAGACGGCACCGAGGTTAGGGGTCGGCCGATCAGGAAGTGCCCAGGGGTAAGAGGAGTTGGATCATTGGAGTCGGACGAAAGAGGAGTGAGGGGACGGGAATTCAGGATTGCTTCGATCTGTGCGAAAAGCGTGGCTAACTCCTCGAACGTCAGGGACGCATTACCGGCTATACGTTTCAGGTGGAATTTCGCGGATTTGACGCCGGCTTCCCAGATGCCTCCGAAATGAGGCGAATAGGCGGGAATAAATACGAATTTAATTGCCTCATCGTTTGCAAATTGTATAATAGACTTACGACTGGACCTGAGAATCTTACTCAGCTCATTGTTTGCACCCTTAAAATTGGTGCCATTATCACAATAGATGGTGACGGGCTTGCCACGTCTCGAGACGAATCTTCGGAGTGACAAGATGAATGCTTCCGTACTTAGGTCGCTTACTAATTCTAAATGTACTGCTTTAGTAGTTAAGCACACAAATAAACACAAATAACATTTGGATATGCGATTACCTTTACCTTTACGACTCGATATCATGAATGGACCTGCCATGTCAACGCCACACGAATGGAAAGCATACGTTGGGATGCTTCTCACAGCTGGTAGATTACCCATCATAGGCTGTAGGGTTTTCCCTTTCAGACGCGTGCAAACTACACACTGCGAGGTCGTGCTACGTGCTAGTACTCTACCACCTATCGGCCAGAACCGTTCTCGAATGGAGGCGAGGAGCAGTTGTGGACCCGCATGAAACAAGCGAAGGTGTTCATTAGACATGATCAATTTGGTAAGATGGTGTTTCGAGTCGAGAATCATAGGGTGCTTTTTCTCATAGGGGAACTCAGATTGCTGGATTCGACCACCAACCCTGAGAATCCCGGCTGAATCTAAAAATGGATTGAGAGCTAGTAATTTCGAACCACGAGGTAGTTGCTTATTATTTTGTATAGCTTGAATTTCACTTGAGTAAGTTTCTAATTGACTATTTGTAATTATTAGTGTCATTGAGTTATTTATTTCATCTATGTTTAGAGGTCCGGTAAGTTTGGTTGAATTTACTTTACAGTTATTTATAAATCGATTCACATAGGCATATATTCTATACAGTTTATTGACATTGGAATGATCAGTGAATGGAATGAAATTATTATTAGTTTCTATATAGCACTGTACACTTTGTACAGGGGTTTTAGGTAGTTTTGTTTCAGGTAGGTCATTGAGTTTTTGCATGTGGGGCTGTTTTGGCCAGTTGCATTGGTCTGACTTGAGGTACGATGGTCCTTCCCACCAGAGCGAAGAAGACATCAATAGCTTAGGAGTTGTGCCTCTAGAAGCCAGATCAGCAGGATTCTCTTCAGTAGGCACATGATTGAATGTAAAATCATGTGCGAGTTCACATATTTCGTTTACACGATTGCAAACAAACGCTTTAAGATCTTTAGGTGTCGTTTTAATCCAACCTAACACTACAGTAGAATCCGTCCACATGAATTTACGCGATATTTCACACCGCAATGATTGCAAAACTTTTTGACATAATCGTGCGCCTAATAGAGCGCCACATAATTCTAGACGTGGTATTGTTAATGGTTTTATAGGAGCTACACGAGCTTTGGCACATAATAGCTGTACATGGATTTGATTGTCTTTCTTCGATAGGGAACGTAGGTACACGCAAGCCGCATAGGCTTGCTGTGAAGCGTCTACATAGCAATGTAGCTCAATGCTACTTGGATTGTCACAAAGGACATATCGTGAAATATTTATTTGAGAAAGAGTGGAAAATTCCTTTAACAGATTAGACCACACTTTGGTAAATGAATGGGGAACTGGATCATCCCAATCCAGCTTAGAGCTCCACAATTGTTGAAGCAGAATCTTGGCTACGATAATGCATGGACTAAGTAGACCGAGTGGATCGAAAACCTTACATGTAGTTGAAATGACTGTTCTTTTGGATATCAGTGGGCTAGGTTCTAACTCAGTTTGAAATTGTAGGGTATCAGCTTTTGGAGACCAATTAAGACCCAGAACTGTAGCTTCTTTAGACAATTCAAGGGGTTTGGATGTATCAATATCATCATCGAATAATTGTGGGCAATTAGTACGAAACTTTCGCAACGGTAAACATGCTGTTTCTAGAGCTTGGACTACGCCACGAACAATGTGTTGTAGGCCTCCTACCGTATCAGATCCTGTACTTAGGTCATCGACATAGAAATCATTTTTGATGACATTTGCTACGACTTCGTCGGAGCATTCTAAAGCCAGCTGTACGAGACATCTGGTGCTTAGAAACGGAGCTGATGCAGTTCCATAGGTTACTGTATTGAGCTGTAGAACATCAATAGGGGAATTAATCTCGTCGCGCCATAATATTAGTTGTAGGTTTCGCTGTGGCTGAGCAATTTCTATTTGGCGATACATTTTTTCTATGTCCGCGGTCACTACGTACTTATGTTCTCGGAAACGCAAAATAATCGATAGAAGGTCGCTCTGTACCACCGGACCTACCATCTGAACATCGTTCAGAGACTTCCCAGACGAAGACTTTTGTGAGGCGTTGAACACTACCCTAAGTTTGGTTGTTTCGCTCTTCTCCCTAACAACAGCATGGTGAGGCATGTAATACCCAGCAATTGGCATTGTGATTTTTGTTAGATGCCCTAAATCTGCATACTCTTTGAGGAATTCTTGGTATTTGGTTTTCAAATTGGGAAATTTTACAAATTTCTTCTCTAGACTTTCTAGACATCTCTTTGCTATATAGTAGGTATCACCTAGAGCTTGTTCAGGTGCTTCCTTCATAGGCATCTGAACAGAGAATCGACCGTTGGGCAAACGAGATGTTTTTTCTACGAAGTCGGTCTCACAGAGTTTTTCTTCGACAGAATAGGTTTTTATGGGTGACAGTTCGTTAATAGCCCAAAACTTCTCTAGTGAGTCTCGTATTTCTTGACTGAAATTGCAATGGACTTTGGACGGGGCCTGGATCGCACCGATAGGACCAGCCACTAACCATCCTAGCTTAGAGTCCAGTAGAATTGGATTATTGATACCTAACTTGATAGTACTGGATTTGATTAGGTTCCAGTAGACATCTGCACCTAGCAAGATATCTATCTCGGCGGGGCGATGAAAAGCAGGGTCAGCAAGTTTGACATGTGTAGGGACGTTTAAATTAGAAACGTCAACGCTTGAATTGGGTAGCAAACCGGTTATTTGCGGCACTACCAAACAATTGACTTGAAAAGTGAATGAATTGACTTTTGAGCCTAACTTAAGATGGCATGATTCTGATATATTGCAGGCTGCGTTGTTTATCCCGCAAATATTAAAAGGATTTGTATTTTTGCACAACAACCCTATCCTCTTCTTGAAGGCACTCGTTATGAAAGACGATTGGCTGCCCATGTCCAGTAGGGCTCGAGCTGTATAGGTGTTGTCATTGGCTACAACTTTAATAAGCGCAGTACACAACAAAACTTGACCTGTAGACACAGCTGAGAGCGAGACGTGTAAGGAGGACGTGGATGGTGTGTTTTTGGTTTCCTCAGTGGCTTGTGCGACGGTGTGTAAAAGTGTGTTATGTTTTTTCCTACAGATTCGACATAAACCTCTTAATTGACATTGGGCCGCGCTATGGCCGCCACGGAAACAATTGTTGCATAAATGCTTGGTTTTTATCTCATTGAGCCTATCCGAAATACTCATTAGTTTGAATTTTGGACATTGGTATATAAAATGGGTGTCGTCGCACACGACACAGGTGTTTTGTTTTGAAACTACAAAGCTCTTTGTTTGTTGGGTAAACTTATTATTATTATAGGACTTGGCTTCTCTAGTATTATTATAGGCAGTTTCGATCACGTCAGCACGACCTCGCAGGAAAGAATGAAAGTCATTCAAACTCGGCAACTCTTTAGAGTCGCATTTAAACTCCTCCCACTTCCTACTCGTATTGACATCTAGTTTAGTCGAAACCATGTAAATTATGAGGGCATCCCACTTATCAGTAGGTTGGCCTAAATTCTCAAGGGCACGCAGATGTTTAGAGACATGGTCAATAATATACCGTAATGCTTTATAGGATTCTTTTACCATAGACTCGATGCTAAATAGGGCTTTCAAGTGGTTGTTCATCAGAATGTTAACATTGTCGTACCGTTGGCATAACAGGTCCCAAGCTGTCCCGTAATTACGAGCGCTAAACTCGATTGATTTGATTACCAGACTTGCACTTCCTCCTAGAGATGAACGCAAATAATGGAACTTGTTTATAGGCGGTATTGCATCATTATTATTAATCATTGATTCAAAGGTATCCTTGAACTCCAGCCAAGCTAAGTAATTACCGTCAAACGTAGGTAAAGAGATGGTAGGTAATTTTATCGCATTATAATTGTTTGAGTGACAATTGGACACGGACGCTTGTTCGTCGTTACATGTCACATGATTTTGTTTGATTGGAGATGGATCATTAATTTCTCGAGCTAGTGACAAAAGCGAAATAAATTGATTTTCAATAACTTCCCTCTCCGATACTTGTTCATCTGAATCTGAATGCAAAATGTCGATATCGTTTTGTAACATATCATAGACGCTCATTAGAGACTGAAATGATTCTATTTTCATTTCCAGTTCTTTTTGTTTCTTTGTGTCAATTTCATCCGATCCCACTAAAGCAGACAAATAGTCACTAAATTTTGTTAGACGACCCTTTATAATGCCGCGTTGTTTTATCAATTTAGCCAATTCTTTAGCTTGATCGGGGTCATTCATCTTGTCAAAGCGAAACGTTGATCAGATGATATAGAACAATGAACTAATTAAGTAGGTAATAAATGTGCAAACTCAAACCCGTCTGCAGGGCGTAGGTAGATCCCAGGTCCAGTCGTAAACGCAGTCGCCACGAGGGTAGATGTAGCTCAGCTGTGGCCGAACACGTCAACCAGCGGGCGCCTGCGCTTGTGCGACGAGCAGAATGCAGCGTCGGGCGCCGCGATGCTCCCTGGAATAGTCGGCAAATACCGTTGAAACACTAGGCCCACTTTGTTTCGTCACACTTAGTAGAGGGTAAAATGAAATATTTTGTATGTTATCCAAGCAAAACGTTAAAATCCTTTGTCACTAGCTAAATTAATTTAATTGGTTAACTATTGGGTCTGTATGACCTTTCACGAAATAGGCGTGATGTACAAATATTGGAGGCAAATAATTTAGGTTGCAATGATAGGCCGTAAGCTAGGCAGGTAGATAGGTAATACTTTTAGGTTTACTGTGAACACTATTTAGACAGCAAACTTATACCTATTTGATTCTAGGATTTTATGTAATATAGGCTTGTTCAGAATACCTAGCTAGATTAGATAAGCTACAGTGCTAAATAGTCCTAACGCTGTTGAATCAAGCAAGCAAAATTGTATTACGTGTGATGACCTAATTATACACGTAATTTAGGCAATTTTAAATAAATTGAGCAATAAGCTTAGGTACGCAAGGCAAATGGCTAAAGTCTTACTAGTAAGCTTGATTAGGATAATAAATAGACCTAACGCTCGAGAAGCAAGTTAGCCGTGCGCACAGAACAAAGAAAATAGTAGGTAGGTATGTTGGCAATAATAGGGGAACTGGTAGGAAAATAGAAGGAAAATTGGGTGTACTTCCCTCGGGATAGACCTTCTGTCTGTGCATAAAGGTGCCCTGGCAGCAACACGGAGTCCTTGTTCCTTTGTCCCGAACAGTAGGTAGAATGTAGGTGACTCGCCAAATGTCCACGTAGTCTCGTCGTGATTTCACTTCGCCGGTCGTTTTGTTTCGAAATAGTCCGAAGATTTAACAGATTTACACGGTCGCCACTTATGTCAAGGCTGACATAATTAAAATTCCCTTTAAATTGATGAACTGTTTATTATTAGGAATTTACAATATTTGGTTATAAATAAACCGAGCGTGCGTCGTACGCGAGTGTGGGTTGCGGAGTCTTGGCCACCTGAGCCGCCGGAGGGGAGGCGCGGGGCGCGGGGCGCTGCGCGCTGGCGCAGCGCGGTCCTATTACGCTGGCCGTCTTGGCTTTGGTGTACGCGTGTACAGTTTGAGAATTGGAACGTGTCGCGGCAGGGAATCGTAGAAATAAAATAATAGGTATTGGTGCGAGGTGGCGCGTGCGCTTCGCGCTGACTTTATTTGTGGACTGGTTCTGCTTCACGCTGGCTGCGCGCGCGACGGTCCGGCGGTGGTACCCCCCTCGCTTCGTCCCTCATGGTCCGCTTGGACATCTTGCCCCCCGTTGAAAGCTCGGTAGGAGTTTTCAAGAGCTCTTTCAAATTTGTAATAGAGTCTCTGTTGTAGTCGAAACTGTTGAAGTTGAAGCAGTTGAAGTTGAGGCAGTTGAAGTTGAAGCAGTTGAAGTTGAGGCAGTTGAAGTTGAAGCAGTTGAAGTTGAGGCAGTTGAAGTTGAAGCAGTTGAATTTGAAGCAGTAGAAGTTAAGGCAAATGAAGTTGTAAGTAAGCAATCAGTCCTTATGGGTTAATGGACTATTGCTGATATCGTACGGTGCAATGTCTCAGTTTTCGTCGTCGAACAAGGGACAGACGCGGTTCAAGGCGCGACGAACAATTCCCTTTTCCGTTTTGAAGTCAGCAACACGGGTGATGTCATCCTTCCCTGGATATAGACGTGCGACTCTTGCAAGACGCCATTTTAATGGTGGAAGATGATCTTCTTTTAGGACAACCATATCCCCGACTTGGAGTGGACGTTGATGAGATCTCCATTTTGATCGTTGTTGAAGCTCAGACAGGAACTCGTTTCTCCAACGCTCCCAAAAATGTTGTTTTATCTGCTCTATGCGTTCAAATCTGGACAAGCGGTTGCTATTGCAGTCCAGTAGGTGCGCTGATGGCAGGGATGTCAATGCCCGTCCAACCAAAAAGTGGCCAGGTGTTAAAGGGTTTAAATCGTTTGGATCCGAAGAAAGCGGAGTCAACGGTCGCGAATTAAGAATAGCCTCAATCTGTGTAAAAAGTGTCGATAGTTCCTCGAACGTAAGATGGGTATTGCCAAGAATACGTTTAAGGTGATGTTTCGCGGATTTAACGCCAGCTTCCCAAAGCCCACCGAAATTCGGCGAATACGCCGGAGAAAATAAAAATTTGATACCGTCATTGGCTGCGTATTCTTTAAAATGCTCGTGGTTTGAACTCAAAAAATAACCTATCTCATTGTTCGCTCCAACAAAATTGGTACCATTGTCGCAATAGATAAAATTTGGTTTTCCTCTGCGAGAGATGAAACGTCGAAGGCATGCAATGAAAACATCCTTAGTTAGGTCACTAGCCACTTCCAAGTGAATTGCTTTCGTGGAAAAACAAATGAATATACATAGGTGACATTTTGTTATCTTACAACCACGACCCTTTCTGTCCGTAATTAAGAAGGGACCCGCAAAATCTGTGCCACAAGTTTGAAATGGGAAGCCTGGAGTGACTCGTGGTGCTGGTAAATTACCCATTAATGGATTAATGATCTTCATTTTCATGCGCCTACACACCATGCAAGCGTTTACGCAAGATCTTGCTAACACTCTGCCTCTAATAGGCCAATACTTATCTCGAATAGAGTTAAGCAAGGACTGCGGACCGCTATGTAGTAATCGGTTATGTTCATAAATGAATAGCAACTTTGTGAAGGCATGAGAAGGATGTAATAGTATAGGGTGTTTCCTATCATAAGTCTCGGAAGCTTGTTGTAACCGTCCTCCCACACGGAGAATTCCGTCGTCATCTACAAACGGAGTGAGGGATATAAGAGAAGATTTAGCTGGTAAGTTTTGTTTTTTATTTAATAATTTAATATCTTCACTGAAACACTCCGATTGTGATTGTTTTATTAAAATGTTCATTGCCGATTCCAGCTCTGATGCATCTAGCACTCCTGTACGCCGATTACTAGGATTTTTTAAGTTATATATGAATCTATTTATGTATGATATAATATTTTTTACCTTTTTCAGGTTGGAGAACTTTGTTACATCAACAAGCGGCGTTTTCAGTGTAAGGTAAGTAAAAATTTCATTTTCAGGTTTAATATTTTTTATTTTGTTTTTCTTTTCAGGTAGATCAACGGATTCGGATGGACGCTCAGGCCAGTTAGAAGAATCCTGCAGCAGATACGGAGGGCCCTGCCACCACAAGGAAGCAGCATGAACGAGGTGAGGAGCAACGCCTCTAGAAGCCAAGTCAGCTGGATTCAGAACGCCCGGCACATGATTCCAACAAGCGGAAGCAGGAGTCAATTCTTGAATTTCGCCTATCTTGTTAGACACAAAGGTCTGAAAATGACGAGAAAGGCTGTTAATCCATCCTAGTGCAATCAAAGAGTCAATCCAATAAAATACTTTATCCACTTTAAAGCGAAGAGTTTTAATTACTTTATCTACCAGTCTCGCAGAAAGTAAGGCCGCGCAAAGTTCGAGTTTAGGTATGGACATTTGCTTAATAGGTGCTACCTTTGTTTTAGCACATAAAAGTCTAACCAAAACCTTTCCAGTGTCGTCAATCGAACGAACATATATGCACGCAGCATAGGAATCCTCAGATGCATCTGAAAATGCATGTAACTCAATCCTAGTTGAGTAATTATTAGTTAGAACACATCTAGGAATTTTTAGATGCGATAAACAATGCAATCCAGTAACAAAATTAAGCCACTGTTCTTGAATTTCTTGAGGGACAACGTCATCCCATTCAATATGGCGATTAAGCCACAGTTTCTGTAAAACCAACTTTGGGATGATGGTACATAAGCTTAATAAACCGAGTGGGTCAAATAATTTTGAAGAATCCGACAAAATCGATCTTTTTGTTATTTTTGAATTGACATCAAGTTCTACAGGAAACTGAAACACATCAGAAGAAGGATGCCAGATCAAACCTAGCGTAGAAGCTGTAGCAGCTAAATCAAGTGCCTTTGGTAATGGAAGAGTGTTGGCAACTGGTGCATTTGTACGAAATTTACGTAATGGAAGACAAGCCGAATCTAAAGCCTTCGTTACAGATAAACAAATATGAGATAGTCCTTCTAGTGTATCAGAACCCGTCAAGAGATCGTCCATATAAAAATCATGAGCAATTATTTCCGCAATAGCATCATCACGGCATTCCTGCGCCAATTGCAGAATACAGCGTGTACTTAAGTACGGTGCGGAAGCTGTTCCATAGGTAACAGTATTCAGTTTGTACATTTTAATTGGTTTGTGAATATTGTCACGCCATAGAATCATTTGTAAGTGTCTTTGTGATGGATCTATAAGAATTTGACGATAACATTTTTCTATATCAGCGGAAATTGCATATTTATGCTGCCGGAACCTGAGGAGAATTGAAAACAAATCATCCTGTACCCTAGGACCTACATACTGAATATCATTCAGAGATCTGCCCGAGGAAGATTTAGCCGAAGCATCATAAACAACTCGTAATTTTGTAGTTTCGCTTTTTTCCCTGCTAACCGCATGGTGCGGTAAGAAATAAACATTTGGTGGGAGATTTGCAATATCAGTAACTTCAGTCATGTGACCTAAAGCTTCGTATTCATGAATAAATTTTGTATATAATTCCTGAAGCACCGGTTTCCTAATAAAACGCCTTTCAAGATTAAGCAAACGTTTTTGAGCTTGAAAGTAAGAATCGCCCAGTGAATCTGGCGTCTCACGAAAGGGCATCTGAACTACGAACCTGCCAGATTCATCACGCGTAGTAGTTTCATTAAAGTGAGTTTCGCAAATCTTTTCTTCAGTAGTATAAACATTTTTTGAAATGTCAAATGAATCAAGTTCCCATAATTTTTGTAAATCATTTCTTAAATCTTGAGTGAAGTTGCAATTAACTGTTTTGTTAGTAATTAACTTACTTGTGTCACCGATAGGTCCGGTAACTATCCAACCTAGCCGCGAGTCTAACAAAACAGGTAAGTTTCGTCCGAGTGAAATCTTTCCAGATTCCATTATATCCCAGTAGATGTCAGCCCCAAGCAGAAGATCCACCTCGGATGGCTGAGAAAACCCGGGATCAGCGAGAACGATACAGGTAGGTATATTTAGATTAGTAGTTATTTTTTTATTTGGAAGTCGATCACTTATCCTTGGAATAATCAAACAGTTGATTTTAGCCTTGAAAGGTTTGTGAAGAGATTGTATCAATAGACTACAATGTTGAGTAATTTGCATTGACGCTGAATTTATGCCTGTTACGCAGTGGGGTGAAGTAGTAGCTGAGCTGATAACGCCAATCCTCCCTTTTGCAGCTTCGAACATAAAGGACATTTGGCTCCCACTATCCAAGACAGCACGTAAAGTAAATGTTTCTTTTTTGTGATTTGTGACGCGAACCAAGGCAGTAGACAATAGTACTTGATTCGAAGCCACTGCAGACAATGAGAGATATTCATTAGAATCATCATGTTCGTTTACAGACGAGTCTATAGCAGGAGCTGAAGGTCCATCCGCTGAAGGGTCCTCCGAAGAACCATCAGAAATAGCAGGCATGGCCATAGTAGCATTAGTAGCATCCTGTAGGCTGCGTTTGTGAAGGAGTGTGTTGTGTTTCTTCTTACAGATACGACAAGAACCAAAACGACAACTACGAGCTGGATGACCGGAACGAAGACAGTTACCACAAACATTCAGCTGAGACACATAATGACTTCGTTCGTCAACCGACAACCCTTTGAATTTTTGACATTCATATAAAAAATGATCATGTAGGCATAAAGCGCATTTTCTAGTTTCATTAATTTCAGTAGTAGATGCAGCGAATGATTTTAATTTAGTGTTGGGGTTCACTACATTTGAATTTGTAGAAGTGACAGAATTAGAAGAGCGACGCTCCGTTCTGTGAGAGAAGACGCTCTGTAGAACATCAGCACGCTGTCTCAGAAAATTAAAAAATTGTTCTAATTTAGGCGACTCACTCAAGGTATTACGATGTTCTTCCCATTTCTTGGCCGTGTTGGCATCCAATTTAACTGACATCATGTAAATGAGTAACGTATCAATGGTTGGCTCACCAATTGATTCAAGAGCGCGTATATTCTTAGTGACAGTGTCAATCAAATACCGTATAGCCCTATCAGATTCCCTAGGAAGCGGCTCGATCGCAAACAAGGCTCTTAAATGATGGTTCACTAATAAACGCTTGTTGTCGAACCTCTCGCAGAGCAAGTCCCATGCAATTTCATAATTATCAGAAGATACTGGCAGAGATTTGATAATAGTAAGCGCAGTACCCTCTAAAGTAGATCGCAAATAATGAAATTTAGTTACGTCATCAATGGAATCGTTGGAATGTATAAGAGACTGGAAAGTATCCCGGTACTCCAGCCACTTATTATGATTTCCGTCGAAGGAGTTTAATTTAATAGTGGGTAACTTGACGTTACGTAAATGGTTGCAATGATTTGAATTACAGTTTGATGAATTCTCATCACTTCCCTTTTCCTTGCGTGAAAGAAGCCGTTTTGCTCTTGCAATCAATTTAAAAAATTGATTTTCAATTAATTCTCGCTCTAAAAATTGTTCACCAGAATCATCTAGCTCCTCAATTTGTGATTGGATATTATCAAAAGTTGAAAACGCTACTTCTAACTTCGTTACACGCAAAGACAGTTCACCGATCTGCAATTCATCCAAGTCCCTTGATGACGTAATCAACAATGGCTCTAAATATTTAATGAAAATGAAAATGAAAATGAAAAAATATTTATTTGCAAAAACAGTTTACACTACAGATTAACAATGATTCCCACACTAGGCATGCCTGTATCGTGGGAAACTCAATTTGATTCCCTATTAATTTGCGTCATTTACACATTACACTAGCAAATGTATGAAAAATATTTTGATAACTATGACTAAGATAATATAAAAAATGTAATGTATATAATATGTATGATATATAAATATATGAAAGTATGAAATTCACATGATTATTATACAGTCGTCACATCTCACTCATCCCATCTGTTCATTTTATTAAAAAGCTATTTTTAAACTATTTTAAGAAGCTAATAATTGCTCAACAGCTTCGTAGGACAGAGTCTCCAACCAGTTCTGTACAATCCTCTTAGCTTCCCGTAAGGTACTATTTTTAATATTACAACTGCTATGGACCTTGTTGTAAACTAGGTTATTCACAAAAGGACCGAAACGGGAGGCAAAGGCAGTCCGAATACGCGGCATGGGTATTCTAAAAACTCGCTTTACTAACAACGCAGCGTATTGGGTTGAGTTTATAACTGATTTGTGTGTGGATAGGGTTATCTTCATTATATATAATTTCCTGACACTTAGAATACCTGATTCTTTATACAGGTTTTCGGTAGGGTAATTGTAAGGTTTTTTTAGCATTATTTTGAGGACAGACCGTTGTGCTCTTTCAACTTTTAGCATGGCTGTCTTTCCGGCGCTACCCCAGCAAGAGATACAATATGTCAGAAGTGACTGGCAGAGTGCAAAATACACTATTTTTAGAGTATCCCATGCTGCAGCGTTTCGTAGGTGACGCATGATGCATATGGTTCTACGAACTCGGCCTGACAGCTTTTCGAGGTGTGACCTGAGGTTAAGGTTTTGATCGATTATTACGCCTAGGTACCTAATCTCATCACACCTAGAGATGGCATCACATCGACACGATGGTTGGTTATTGCAAGAATGAATAACGATGTCAGGATGAGGTGGGGGTGACGACGCAGCAGTCTTATGAAAGCACAGAAATTTGGTCTTTTTAGCATTTAGTGTTAAAAGATTACTTTGCAACCACTTGGCTATGGTCGACATTCCACTCTCAGCGTTGGCAAAAACGTCATTCCAGTTGTCTTCATGAAAAAGTATGGCAGTGTCGTCGGCGTAGCATATAATTTCGGCATTTTTTATTGGTAAACTATGAATATCATCCATATATAAGATGAACAATGTTGGCCCTAATATGCTGCCCTGTGGTACACCGAAATTCACCGTTTTGCTATGGCTAGTTTGATTGCCAATCTTTAGACACTGTCTCCGCTCCGAAAGATAGCTCTTGAACCACTCCAGTGCTAGGCCTCTGATACCGATGTGTTCCAGCTTACGTAAGAGAATAGGAGATGAGACAGTGTCAAAAGCCTTCGCCAAATCCAAGAAAACTCCTATGCTACGCTGTTGTTGGTCAAGTTGTGATGACACAAATTGTATCAACAAGGACACTGCATCCTCGGTTGATCTATTCTGTCTAAACCCAAACTGTCTTTCTGAAAGCAGATTCCTAGACTCTATAAATTTAACTAATCGCCTATTTACCAATTTTTCAAGCAATTTAGAAAAAACTCCCAGCAAGGATATGGGACGGTAGTTATCCGGTGTATCTTTTTTACCACCCTTGTGTATCGGGCAAATTGATGCCGTCTTCCACTCATGAGGAAACACTCCCGTCGCAAGACTGATGTTGAAAATTGCTGTTAAAGGTTCTATCAAGTACTGCTTAATTTCTTTTACAAGGGAATTGTTGAGACCATCAATACCAGGAGCTTTGTCATTTTGCAGATGAATGATCATCGATTCCACTTCCACTGTATCAGTTGGTTCCATAAAGAATGATTCAGTTGCACACCGTGTTTCTTGTGCAATTTTCGATAACCTTTCTTCGCTAGTCTTAGTTGTATCCAAAATGACTTTTGCAAGATTATTACCAACATTCGCAAAAAAATCATTACAAATGTTTAGGGAATCTTGTGGGTTAGTTGAGCCAGGTACACCCAAAAGATCCACCGGCTCACTGTTCGATTTAGAAATATTACATATGTCCTTGACCACTTTCCAGAGCTTCTTAGAATTACCCTGGCTATCCTGCAGTTCCCTACTTTCAAATTCTATTCTAATTTTTCTCAAAAGATCATTACAATAGTTGCGGTAACGTTTGTATGTAACTTGCTTAATCTCATCTTTAGGGTATTTTCTTGCATAAATGTGCAGCCTATCACGGTGTTTCATGCAACGCATTAAGCCTGGGGTGATCCATGGTCTGAGATTGAATTTGGAACGACTACTCCTTATCAATTCGGTGTGCGTGTTAACTATAGATGACAGACGTTGTGTGAATATTTTGACGGCTTCGTCCACGTTCGGTTCATTTATAACGTCGTTCCAATTAGTAACGGACAGATCTTCTTTTATGGCGTTAACGTCTCTATTAAGCCTAGTGCGACTTAAACGGTTAGTTTTAGGCTTATCTAACTTCAGACCAGCTAAAGTGATATAATGGTCCGTTACATCGGTCGCACAGACTAAACCTATAGATGGAGATGGGGACTTGATAAAAATGTGATCGAGGCAGGAGTTCAATCTCGTTGGTTTCGTAATAGCTGGAAGGAGGCAGTGTTCGGCATTCATATTAAGGTACTCCATACGTTGTAAGGGTTTATCATCTGTTGGCAGAATATTGATGTTGATATCTCCTGTAACTATGACGTTTCCACCACCAACAGTGTCAAGCCGTGATCGTAACTCTGTCAAAAAACATTCAATATTGTCAAAAGAAGGTGACCGGTAAAAAGCTAAAACTTTAACGATTTTTGGAATGCTGATGAAAAGGCCATCAGCTTCCTTAAAATTAAGTTCGGAGACAACGGAGTTCCACGAGTCCTTAACATATAGGACAACACCGCTATTTTTGTTTATGATTTTTTTGGTTTGGTGATTTTTGTAGCCAGGTATGTTTGGTATAATAGATAATTCATTTATATGGCACTCTGTCAGAACAATGATATCACAGGCAATGTTCAACCGTGTGTAACTAACTAAGAAATGGTCGAAATTTTTATTAATACTTCTTATATTAAAATTAAGTATTTTAAAACTATATGCAGAGTTAAGTAGTTTACCTGCATCTTCAATTTCATCCAAACTATGGCAAGTAATCTCCAAAGAATCCATATCATCGCTTACCTTATTATTAAGGCCCTTTGTATTTTGTTGGAATAGATGATATCTCATTGATTCGTACCGCCATAGGAGGTACCAATATAGTACCAGTATAGTATAATACAGGTGTTATGTGTAGAAACTCCTTTGCTAACCCAGTGTAGCCTTTTTTTATTTGCTTCTTATATTTTTGAATGGATGTGAGTCCTGTGACTAGATAACATCGAATGATGTTATAATTTGCATAGCGATACATGTACATAATAAAAATATATAGATATAAATTTTGACAGAAGTTAAATAAATTTAGGTTGAAAAAATTCGAGCTTAATCTATAGACACATTTACTTTTGTATGGAGTTGAGTTCTGTGGTCGGATGATCGACGTGCACGCCAATTTTCTGGTCGATGTCTTTTTCCGAGCGGATCTGGATAGCCGGTTTTTTCTCTGCTTTCCGGACATAGATGCAGCCATCTCGCACCCAACAAAAACGGTATTTGTACTCGGAAGCTCGTAATCTGGTGCTACGAAAAAGCATTCTGTTCGCTTTTGTCAATCGCTCGTTCATGAATATCGAATTATCAGTGCCAGGTACGATGTCCTCTGAGGTTAGAGTTTTCCTCTCCTTAGACGCCTTCACTATCTCATCGCGTTTGGCTCTGCGGACGAGTTTCACGACAATTGGACGAGGAAGATTCTTAGGATTGGTTGCGGTAGGGGCCAGTGTTGAGCGACGGGGGCCAGCGCGGTACATACCATCGACATCAAAGTCAGCAAGCGCTACTCCTAATTTGCTTGCGGCAATCATGGTCAACTGGTGGAGGTTTTCGTGCTCAGTTTCGGGTACTCCTATTATTTCTAATTCGTTTCTTATGCCCTGTTGTTCTTGCGTATCTACAGTCATTTTCAGATCAGCAACAGTGCAACGAAGCTCGGCAATTTCAAGGTTGCGCGACGCCAGCTGCTTTTCCTTTTCTCCAGGAGTAGACTGTGACGATGACAGGATGGTAAGTTGATTTTTTAATTCCATGACGTCTTTCCTTAGTAGTGCCATTTCTGTGCTTTGCAGGGTTAAGTCGTTCACTGCTTTTTTTAATTGGCGTATTTCAGTCAATAAAATTGTTAAATCGAAAGCGTCGCCAATCTGCATGGAGGTGTCCAGTGCAGCTTCTGAGAGTGCAGCAGCTCTGTTTTTCCTATAGGTGACATTCAAGAGTTCTTGTTGTTGACTAGGGCGCACGGGAGTATTTGAGTTATCCGTTTTTCGTTTTTTACATTTGCACTCCGGGCATACACATGAGAGATTGTTAGGGTCCGTAGACTCAGGTGTCAGGGAACTATAAACACACAATTTGTGAAGTCTATTATCGCAGCTCACGCAATCATAGTACTCGTTTTCTAAGATATCGTCACAACATGCGGCACATAGCAGGAATGGTCCCATTGCCATGATTTCCTCTTTCTTCTCAGAACTTAAATCCAGTAATGAAATTATTGTAAAGTTGTAGTCCTCACAGAGACAGCGTAATAACTCACGGAGTGTTGTCGCTTCTGCTACTTGTTTACTCGATGCAATGCTGTACGCCGAGACAAGCGGGTGAGTCACACGTTGATCGTGGTCGCGCGGTGCGCGGCGGTAGTGGTTGCTGCTCGAGGCCGATGCTTACTCCACTCACGTAAAAGTCAGAATCGCCTGGGGTCGCTGGGCGGCTCGGAGCACGGGCGTGTTGCGTGATCGACGCGGTGACAATTTATGTTTTGCTGTCTAAAGCTTTCCCGGTGTAATTTTGATATACTAGTGGTAACAACTTGATTATTATGGTTATGTATGTTTATTGAACAAAAAATCACTTTAAAAAACAAGGGATTTTGGTAGTAATAGCAATAAAAAACAGAGAGTGCCAACTGATGCAGTTACACGTTCAAATGACGACGGCACGTTCGAAAAATTATTAAGAAAAATCGTTAAACGTTGTTTAATAGTACCTCTTTGTCGTACTAACAATTTAAGTTGTGATTCTGCCATAGCAGTAAAAATCACCCGAGCAATACAATAACCACGAATTCACGAACAATAATATAGGTCAAAGTCCAAACCTCAAGCGCGGTAAGTAGGTAGGTACCACGCATCCAATGACGTTAACAAACGGCGCGCAGCTCGATGCGAAGTGCAGCGAACGCAAGCGCAGCGTGAGGTTAACTCGAAACGTGGCGCGTGGCCCGTGGCGGGCGAGGTGTGGTCGACCGAATATGATACCTTGTACGAGTATTCCTGGAATTTACAAACCCGATCGCACGACCGGGAGCTATCTAAATATCTACAAATGATTTTTGCGTAAAATATGACAGCTAAAATGGGAAATATTTCATAAATGTGGCAAAGTATATAGCAAGTAGTAGCTCGGTATGACAAGTAAGCACAATTAACTTGCCTGTAAGCTACCTATGCAAGTCAATAGCAGTGAATTGAATAAAATAATGCAGTTATAATGTAAAATAAGCACAGTATAAATCACTACAGTAAGTAAGTCCTGTCACGGTCGCCAGCTTCCCTGTCGCGGCAGGGAATCGTTGAAATAAAATAATAGGTATTGGTGCGAGGTGGCGCGTGCGCTTCGCGCATGCCTTACGATGACTACAAAGTCGTGATCAGTGCAGATAAACGACCAGCTGGAACACACTAACGCACATTTAACGCTCCAACAATAGATGAAGTTGCAATTGTGATTGTTGGTGAAAACTTAGAATCTCGCGATATTGTGCTTACACGTCGCGATACTGGGAAACTTCTACAAATATGTGAAACACACCCTTCTTATGATACATTGCAGTAGCCACTGATGTTTTGGCAAGGAGACGATGGATATCACTTCAATATCAAGATGGTAAATCAATTGACTGGTGAGCATTAATATCATAGTTACATATGACATAAATTTACTCTGTTTGATCTCCTTGCTAAAGTGACTTTCGGAGGTTTACTGATCACATGGTTCTGGCCAGTCTTTCAGGACGGACCTTACTTTTCTTTCTGATACTAATTTTAATATTTTGATTTCAGGTGAGGAAACTACCAAAAAAGTTAGCTCAATGAATTATTACGCATATCGTTTGATGATTCGTCAAAATGCTGACGAGACTGAAGATGTATAAAATAAGATAATTGTATTATTAGTAGTTACTGGTGGGTACTATTGCCATTTAAAACTATGTGAATATTTAACATATAAATACGGAATGTCAACCAATAAAACATTTCTGAACTGTATTTTGTAATATTTTTTTAAATTGATTTTATGACAATAATAAAATATAAAATTAATATCCATTTGCAAAACTTAATTAAGGTAGTGTCTTAATTATATTTAGCAGCTGTCAAAATGTATGGAATATGTCAAACATAATCGCGATAAGCGTGCTATCACAATTAGTGTGTTTGGTGCAAATGGCCGTTAGTCTTGCTAAAGTTAACACGACATCCATTGACTGTTGGGGCGTATTCGGGTAGAACGCTGGCTACCAGTGACGACTACCTGCGCGCGGACCGGCGCCAATAAGTGCTGGCAGTCGGCCCTGGTAGCCAGCGGTCTACCTGAATACCCACTTATATAGGCGGTACGAAGTTCGCCGGGTGAGCTAGTTTCTCATATTTTACACTAGGCATCGATACAATAACACTTTTGTTGTCTTAAGTAACTATTCACATTAACGAAGAAATGAACAAACAACAAAAAGAGCTATTTAAGAAAGAATTAACTGTTTATCAAATTGACAAAAATCTACATCCAAAAAATAAAATTTCATCCCAACTAAATATTTTTAAATTTATTAAATGTTTTTAAAAAAATATTTTATTTTATACTTGTGGTCACCTAGCTCCGCTTCGCTTCCCTGTAGGTTGTATTTTAAAGTTGTGACCTAACTTCTGTGGAATTCATGGAAGCACAAAGTTTTATGAACTTTTCGTAAATTTGGTAGACAAAACTGCAATTTTGAAAATAATATTATTGTTGCCTTTAAGCAACTTATGTCACTAATAATGTTAAAAATTAATAATTTGAAAGAAAAAAAAACCGACGATATCTCGATTACATGCAACTTTCATTGAGGACATGTTAGGCTTATTCGAGGTCATGTTAAGCTTTCTGCCTCCGGTGTCGCTGTGGGATATTTATGACTTATGGGACATACACATTTATATCAAGCTCGCCCCGTACCTTTATAACTACACATAGTACATCTCACTCAGTAAAAGTGAAAAGATGCTAATTTCTTACTGCGCCTAGGTACCTTTTGTACGATTAAAGTACTGTCACGTTCTCGTAAAGCCCTTCTGAACTTTGCGCCGTTCTTAATACATGCCTCCCTCACATATAATTAAATCAAACTGAAATGGTGTAGTGGGACTAAAACTCAGATTTAGATTTGACGACCTCTGAGACGCAGCGGGTCTGGCTCTGCCTACCATGCGAGAGGTCCCGGGTTCCATCCCCGGTTGGGTGTTTAGAAAAAGAATAACACCAGGTCTTGGATGTTTATATGTGTGTGACATCGCTGTTTCTGGTTCCCATGAAAAGGTTATCCTAGAGTGGGGCCAAAAGCAATGTATGTCTTTATGTTAATGTTTATTTTTATGTTTATACACAAATAATAAATATTTGATTTCCGTACCGTAGCTGTCAGTAAACTAATTACTTCGCCTTCATGTTTACTGTTCTAAGTTCAAGTACACATATAACCGTTGTTTATAACTATATACATACGAGGTTCCTAGAACTTAACCAATCACATTGCGTACCACACTCGACAGTTCAGCGGTTTCATTTCAGATGCCTGTAAGGGCTTAGTAGCAACTCATTTAAGTTAGTATAATGCTCGTTGGCTTAGCAAATATAAAGATATAAAGATAGTAATGTGTTGAGGGGCAGAAAATAACTTAATACTATCCAATATTCGTATTTTATATCTTCAACTTTTTTCAAAAAGCCAACCAGTAATGATAACAAACATGACTAAAAATTATTTTAAAAACAGACGAAAGACTAAAACGGTACCTACCAATTTTTCACGAAGTGCTAAAGTACATATAACATGAAATGGTTTACCTTAAAAAACCAAGGCTAATGTTTAACTGTTTACCAAATTGAGTTAAGTTAAGTTTTTGCTTCTGTCGTATGTTTATTTATTTATTTTTACAAACTTAAGAAGTACCAACAGCAGCAAAAACATGATATAAGTGTTAGATAGTAATACAAAGCAATTTAAAGGAACTCCACATAATGTTGCCACAATAATATCGCCGATGTCACGTAATGGGAACTGCACAATAGGTAATCATGTGGAACAGTAAATAAAACGATAACTTTAAGCTGAGACTATAATCTAATATTGTTAGTAGATATTAATTTGTTAAATAAATTGTCAGAGATCGGGTGGGATAAGGTCAGATTGACAGGACATGGAAATTTCGAAGGACGAGGATATCATAAGGGAAGTATGATTATTAGTGCATTCAAAGAACAAATGATCAGGAGTACCGTCAGGCAGGCCACATTCACACAATAGTAAATCCCTTATCCCATTTTTTGCGAGATATTCAGGAGTACTGGAGTGTCCCAATCGATGACAGATATGACCGATTTATCTAGGCCCCTTAATTTTAAGAACCATGGAAGTTTTGAAATTATGGATTGAATGTTACCGTACCTTTTGAGGTTTTTTGATATTTACCATTAGTGGAGCCACGAATTGTCTAGTTGTGATTTAGCTACAGCAGCGAGATCCCAAGAGTGGAACTTAAAATGAGAAGGATCACCAGTACCTACTACATCCCTCGCTGGCGACTCAACCACCTCGTACCAACAATGCCAGAATAAACAAATATCCAAGAGTAACGGCATTAAAGGCTAAGGTCGAGCCACCGCTATCAGTAGCTATGATCGTCTATTCTATCTACCCCAAAAAGAGATGTCCCGATTCAGCTGTATAAATTGTAAGTTAAGAATGATAAGTCTGAATTTCTCGTTCGTTGAGAAGTTCGTTAGGCGTACAATAGTCGAACGGAAGATTTGGTTCAGGAAGTTACAGTTTCAAGTTAGACAGAGAAAGCATATAAGTCCGCAAGCCGGTATTTCGCATCAGTTAGCGGTGTATTGCGCCAGATCGATCGTTGTTGTATTTTGTGTGATGGTACCATTTATTTTTTTGTATATATGGGCGCTTGGAACTTCTTTTAGTGGTCGACCATAATTTATAATATTTGTTTGTGATATCGTATAGATTTACGACGTAGTCCGTCGTAGTTTTACGACGTGAGTACTCAAAGATATTTCATGTGCTCGCTAGTAACGGCTAGTGGTGGTTCCAATTATATATTTAGTTCACGGCAATAACGATCCGAAAAGACCGGTTTACACAATTGCGATTTGATTTTCCGAAATGGGTTTGATCTAGCGGTTACCTCAAAAGGTCCGTTACGTTTTGAAACCTTCAACTCTGCGCAATTTGAGCTGGATGTTATCGAAACGTTGTCATTAGCGCTTTAGGAGATCTAACCCTCACCATAGCGAAGTGCATAGTTCGGTAAATACCAAACTATGAATTCCACTGACCTCAGCACGTCCTCGGCCAAGCAAAATCATAAATATTTGACTCAGCCTATACATTAGACCTCCAGCGAAATTTACATTTAATTTAAAGATGCAACTTGAATCCAAACTGACCCAAGGCAAGGCAAAACAATCTACCCGGTCCTAAACAATGAACTTTAGACTGTAATTTGATCTCTTCGCGCGTCCCCGACAACACTCAAATGTCAAAATATCAACAGGATAGGTTATCTGTGTTGACACCGGTTTAACTTGGTTCTGAATTTGTTATTTCCATCCGCGGAACCTCATCGATCAAACAGTCTCCCTATGCCCTGCCAACCTAGGTTTAGCCGCAACTAAACTCCTGTCTAGCCTAGTCTAAAAACCTAGTGTTATACCACGTCCATTATCGACACCACTCGAAAATGGTTAAGTTTGATTTGAATGTGCTTGTATGTTTAATGACTGTGTGTATGGGAATTTCAAAACTCGCTACTCGAAAGGAATGAGGAGAGGATTAGCCCGCGAATATCCTAAGAGCCAATCCAGAAACCCTATGGTGAAGGAAAAAGGAATTTAGGGTCGCTCCAAGCCCAGACTCAGACTCAGATCAGTTACCTACAAGTTCTTATCTAACGACCCAAGGATAGTTTTGAAATTTGGGGTAGGTTGATATAAAGGATAGGAACCGAGGTATATCTCGGCGCTTCAGACACTCATGAAAATCCACTGAAACTTCGCAATCACAATTCGTCCAGTTCTGACGCGTAACACGGCAGACCAAAACTGTTTAGAACTGCTGAAAGAAGACTGTCACAGTAGCTTAACGCCGAGACTGAATGAATTCCCTTCCCCCGCAATCGTATTTATACACCCCACATGTCTGAATAAAATGGCGTCCTTTGCGAACACGCTCTGCCGAAGCGAAGCTTCTTATCACCAACTACACAGGGTCTAATTTCAACCATGCCATGCAGATCCGCCGTTCTACAAATTGTGTGTACGCATATTCACTATGATCAACCGTAGGTTATCACTCAAATCATTTGGTACTGCCGATACACAGAATCTGTTGATCGCTGACCATAAAAGCTTGTTGCGATTAATTAAGCCTTCCCGACTGCTAGCGCGCTAGACAAAGACCACTAGAATGATATCACACCCGTGGTGTCAAACTCGCAACCTCATACCAAACAAACGCAATTGTATATTTGCAGTCAACATAATAGCTTTCTCCGTATCGTTCCATAATAACCTTCCATTATTTAGTTATTCATAATTTATTCAGCGCGCAGCCAAATCGGCTCTGATCCCTACACATTCCGCAGGAATGCGACAAAAAAACCTGACCTGAACTCTGTTCCTGGAACCAATCCCCGCGCTCGCCTCATTGTTTTTTGCTAACTTACCCTTGAGCTACTCAAAACCGCAAACGTTATATGAACCGACTCTCTTATTCAAAACAGTGCGGCGATGGGCTAGCCCTCTGTCACGCAAAATGAAGTATCAAATGTACTGACTCTCGTGTACCATTACAGCCCCTTCCCAGACCTTGAGACACTGTTTATCTCAGTTAAACATGGCGCAAGGATCTCATTACCACTATGCTACCCATGCTTTGTCCATATCTACTCTATATGTACGGACATCTCAAATCATGTACACAGACCGATGAATCTGTCAATTATGTATATAATATTTACACAACTCGATTGAGCTCTCTCCTGTCTTATCTTATTTATCTATCTAACTATACAACCTCGCTTACCCGCAACTTATCCTAATTTGTATTACTATATATACAATTTGTTTTGTTTTTATTTTTGTTCCTTTCTAAACCATGCAATATCCTTAAATCTACAAAGTAGTTACTCAAATTTATAGCTTACAGCTTAATTATATAACTTTTATACACTATCTTATTTACACCTAGCTCGCGATTCACTCTTTCTACGCTATTAGAATTTGGACAATACACCGACGTATGAGTGACCCGAATCTGTTTGAGACCAAATTCCCAAACTTTCGATATGAACTGTGGTCCTGAGTCCGTAATTATAGTTTCGATAGGTATATCCCTATGAAATCTCTTTGTACAAGCGAGCACGCTCCTACCTGTCGCTTTTCGCATTGGATACAATTTTATCACCTTACTGTACATGTCTTGAATCACATATATATATTGATATCCGAATTTACCTACGGGCAATGGCCCATAAAGGTCCGAGAAAACTTTCTCACCCAACTTTTCCGCCAACACCGGTGTACAAGGACCAACGGTATTGTTAGTACTTGGTTTGACCTTTTGACATATGTCACAACTTCTTATCACCGTGCTAATCATCCTACTCATATGAAGAAAATAATATCTGTCCTTCATCAGTGCTAATATTTTATATCTGCCGTAGTGACCTATTTCTTCATGTTTGTGTAAAATTAGTTCCTCCTGTAGTGATTTCGGAATTACTAGCAACTGTACGTTCCGCTTCGGCACGTGAAAATATAACGTATCACCTACTAGCTTGTAATTATCAAACCCTCTCGTTTCCGTATTTACCACCCTACGTCTGATACAACCGCTAATTCGATTTAACCGCTCATCTTCGCTTTGTAATTTCGCAATGTCCCGTAAACTCGAAATAACACTTGCGGTATTCGATGCCTGAAACCAGAATATTCCCGGCTGAACAGTTATACTGTCAATCATACCTCCAGGTCCCACCATTTGCCTGCTTAGCGTGTCGGCAATTTGATTATCAGTCCCTCGCACAAATTCTATGTCGTAATCGAATTGCTCTAAAAACATAACCCACCTAGTTACGCGTGCCCCCAATAAAGTCCACGACTAAATGAACGTCAAACTTTTATGATCCGTTCTAATAATAACTTTTTCTCCTCGCAAATATATCTCAAATCGCTTTAAAGTGTATATAACTGCATACATTTCCTGTTCGCTGACAGACCATCTAGTTTGAGCTCCCTTAAATGCCTGCGAACAAAACCCTATAATTCGTTCCTGGCCCAAATCATCTAATTGATAAACATAGCCCCCAATACCTATAGCGCTGGCGTCGCATTGGACATAATACGTTTTTCCCGCCAATGGCTGACTCAATATTATACTTCTTGAGAATTGTTTTTTTATCTCGTCAAAAGCAATCTGCACCTGCGCACTCCAGACGAACTTGACTCCAGACCGTAATAAATTGTACAAGGGCTGTGTTAACGTTCCAAAATTTTTTATAAACCTCCTAAAGTAATTTATGTACCCCAAAAACGCCCTCAATTGCCTGACAGTTCTGGGTGACGGATATAATTTAAGTGTTTCAATTTTGTCCGGGTCCATTTGCAAACCTTGTATAGACAAAATATGCCCCAATAACTTGACCTTTTTTTGTGCGAACTCGCATTTTTTTAGTTTGCATGTGAAATCCGCGTCTTTCAATTTACTCAGAACCGTGTCCACTTGAGACAAGTGCTGATCGAAGTCACCCTCAGTTAAAATCGCCAAATCGTCAACAAAATTTAAACAATATGACCTAACCTCTGGCCCTAAAATTAAGTCCATCGCCCTCGAAAATGAACCCACACTGGTTTTCAACCCCTGAGGTAAAACGTTGTAAACATAACTTCTGCCTTGATATACAAAACCCGTGTATCGTTTAGATTCGTCTGATAATGGTATAGAAAAATACGCATCTTTGATATCAATAATCGCTATATAATTTATCCGGTGTCCCGACTGCAATATCTCACTCATTAAAGGTGTAGTTTCAACTTCCCCAACCATTCCCGTGTTTAATTGTCGTGCATCTAGCAATATACGAACTTCCCCTGACTTCTTTAGAGCACAAGTCAATGGACTGCTGAAATCCGTAGACTGCCTGCTAATAATACCTATCTGTTCCATTTCTTCCAAACGTTTTGTTACTTTATCGCGATATGCGAACGGTATGGGATAGCTTCGTTTTACGAAAGGCGTTTCATCTCTCATTTTTATCTCATGTATATATTTATTTGTCCGACCTACCCTATCGCTAAACAACTCTGCATGTTTATTTAACACCGACAATAACTTTGTTTTGTTTCAACAGTGTAATGGTACATAAGAGTCAGTACATTTGATACTTCATTTTGCGTGACAGAGGGCTAGCCCATCGCCGCGCTGTTTTGAATACGAGAATCGGTTCATATAACGTTTTGGGTTTTGAGTAGCTCAGGGTAAGATAGCAAAAAACAATGTGCCCAGCGCGTGGGATGGTTCCAGGAACAGAGTTGGTTCAGGTCAGGTTTTTTTGTCGCATTCCTGCGAGATGTGTAGGGATCAGAGCCGATTTGGCTGCGCGCTGAATAAATTATGAATAACTAAATAATGGAAGGTTATTATGGAACGATACGGAGAAAGCTATTATGTTGACTGCAAATATGCAATTGCGTTTGTTTGGTATGATATGGCGAGTATGACATCACGAGTCTGAATATCATTCTAGTGGTCTTTGTCTAGCGCGCTAGCGGTCGGGAAGGCTTAAATTAATCGCAACAAGCTTTTATGGTCAGCGATCAACAGATTTTGTGTATCGGCCGTACCGAATGACTTGAGTGATAACCTACGGTTGATCATAGTGAATATGCGTACACACAATTTGCAGAACGGCGGATGTGCATGGCAAGGTTGAAATTAGACCCTGTGTAGTTAGTGATAAGAAGCTTCGCTTGGGCAGAGCGTGTTCGCAAAGGACGCCATTTTTTTTCAGACATGTGGGGTTATAATTACGATTGCGAGGGAAGGGAGAGCATTCAGTCTGAGCGTCTAGCTACTGTGACAGTCGTCTTTCAATAAATTCTAAACAGTTTGGTCTGCCATTTTACGCGTCGGAACTGGACGAATTGTGATTGCGAAGTTTCAGTGGTTTTTCGTGAGTGTCTGAAGCGCCAAGATATACCTCGGTTCCTATCCTTTATATCAACCTACGCCAAATTCCAAAACTATCCTTGGGTCGTTAGATAAGAACTTGTAGGTAACTGATCTGAGTCTGAGTCTGGGCTTGGAGCGACCCTAAATTCCTTTTTCCTTCACCATAGGGTTCCTGGATTGGCTCTTAGGATATTCGCGGGCTAATCCTCTCCTCATTCCTTTCGAGTAGCGAGTTTTGAAATTCCCACTCACACAGTCATTAAACATACAAGCACATTCAAATCAAACTTAACCATTTTCGAGTGGTGTCGATAATGGACGTGGTATAACACTAGGTTTTTAGACTAGGCTAGACAGGAGTTTAGTTGCGGCTAAACCTAGGTTGGCAGGGCATAGGGAGACTGTTTGATCGATGAGGTTCCGCGGATGGAAATAACAAATTCAGAACAAAGTTAAACCGGTGTCAACACAGATAACCTATCCTGTTGATATTTTGACATTTGAGTGTTGTCGGGGACGCGCGAAGAGATCAAATTGCAGTCTAAAGTTCATTGTTTAGGACCTTGTTTTGCCTTGCCTTGGGTCAGTTTGGATTCAAGTTGCATCTTTAAATTAAATGTAATTTTCGCTGGAGGTCTAATGAGTAGGCTGAGTCAAATATTTATGATTTTGCTTGGCTGAGGACGTGCTGAGGTCATTGGAATTCATAGTTCGGTATTTACCGAACTATGCACTTCGCTATGGTGAGGGTTATCTAACCCTTCTTCTTCTTCTTAAAGCGCTAATGACTACGTTTCGATAACATCCAGCTCAAATTGCGCAGAGTTGAAGGTTTCAAAACGTTACGGACCTTATGAGGTAACCGCTAGTTCCAACCCATCTCGGAAAATCAAATCCCAATTGTGTAAACCGGTCTCTTCGGATCGTTATTGCCGTGAACTAATCATATAATTGGAACCACCACAAGCCGCTACTAGCGAGCACATAAAATATCATTGAGTACTCACGTCGTAAAACTACGACGGATATCTATACGATATCCCAAACAAATATTATAAATTGTGGTCGACCACTAAAAGAAGTTCAAAGCGCCCATATATACAAAAAATAAATGGTACCATCACACAAAATACAACAACGATCGATCTGGCGCAATACACCGCTAACAGATGCGAAATACCGGCTTGCGGACATATATGCTTTCTCTGTCTAACTTGAAACTGTAACTTCCTGAATCAATCTCCACGTTCGACTATTGTACGCCTAACGAGCTTCTCAAAGAACAAGAAATTCGGACTTATCATTCTTAACTTACAAATTTTACAGCTGAATCGGGACATCTCTTTTTGGGGTAGGTAGAATAGAAGATCATAGCTACTGATAGCGGTGGCTCGACCTTAGCCTTTAATGCCGTTACAGATTTTCTGGTGCCGAGACCGAAGGATATCCTAGATAGTCTGATACCTAGATATTCTAAAAGAATCAAGGTCTAACGCGTTACTTTTAAAAATAACACAACGTAGAAACTATCTTAAACAGTTCAGTTTTGTAAGTAAGAAATAAGCAAAAAAAAAGGGGCATTGTTTTCACAACTCTTCGGACGAGCTACGACGGGTTAGTGTTGACGAGCAATGGGCCGGGCAAAAAAGAACGTTAGTCGGGTAGTACAAGTTGCCTCACTTTCGCAGACAAGTGTTTTAAATAATGAGATGGCGTCAGGACAGGTGACTCAATTGTTATCTGAAATAGTGAATAGATTAGACAGTTTGGAACGGGGTTCAAGTACAAGTAATACTTCGGACAGACAGACTGACAGACAGGAACTAGAGACGTTTGAACAATCGGTAGAAAAACGTCAAACATGCATAGTGAAAATGACACAGAAGTTGCCGACATTCGATGGGCGGAGTTCGGAAAATCCGATGATTTTCTTAAGAGATTTAAAGGCTTATATTAAAGTCTCGGGAGATAGTTCTAGAGCTTTGATATGGGTAACGGATAGTTTGGTAGGAATTGCAAAAGTTCGAATGAGCATATACAGAGACTCATGGCGAACCTATTCGGATTTTGAAAAAGATTTCAGAGAGGTATTCTGGGGTGATAATGAACAGGAATTAATTAAACAAAGATTCCTAACTGCGAAGTTCGATTCCAAGAAAGGTCAAAGTATGGAAGAATTCTTTGCCTCTCAATTGAATAGCATATATGAGCTTACGATACGGTTTACTGATACGGAGAAAATCAACACGATTTTCAGACAGTTGCCGCGTGATATTCAGGTAGCGTTTTTTGCTAGAAAGGAACCAATGACTATACGAGATGCGGTCGAGTTCCTTCGGCATTTAGAACGGAATGTCGATGGGGAATTAAGTGCGTTGCATGGTTCGGAGACAATGAATACGAACAACGTAAGGAGGAATAGCTACATGCGTGGGCAATATCGAGCTATGCGAGTAAATACTTTACGATATAACGCGGTAAGTCGTAGGAATAATTATAACGCGGGAACAAAGGCACGAAACGAATCACAATAAGTTTACTGTGTTTCATGAGGTCTGGAAAAGCTACATCATCAACACATTTATTAAATATATAAGCTAGGTGTGGGGCTATAACAAGTATTATTGAACCAATGACTTTGACTGACATACCCCACAGGTCTTCAGTATTTTTTAAGTAAAGTAATCTATACGTTTTGACAATATCCTGGGGACATACATGATAAAATTTAAAATCTACATTACTGATGCTAGTGCTGTTTTTTAACAAAGTCTGCTTCATATGGAGATGAATTTAGACGCTCTATTGTGAGTAAGGGTGCATTGGTGAAGAATGTTTCAAAATCTCGAGCTACCTCAGCGTTGGATTTAACAACATCGTCACCTTTCTTTAAGCAGAAATCATTATCCCTTGGTATAACTTTGCCAGTTTCACGGTTTATGATTTGCCAATCCGTTTTCATTCTATTATTTGAATTTTGTATTTTTCTATTTATGTGTAAAGTTTTTGCAGTTCTACAAACCAACTTGAAAGTTTTGGAATATTTTTTAACATAGTCATGAAATTTCACATCAAAGTTATAGGTTTTTTGTTCATAAAGATCATACAAGATAACTCTACTTTTACGAATTCCAAATGTTATCCAGTCATTAAATTTAGATTTACCGTTGTTGGCACTGACTTTCTTTAATTTAAAAACTGTATTGAATTCTGTTTGAATAATGTTGAAGAAGTCAGAATAGATTTTGTTCAGGTTCTGTTCATCAAAATCCGGGACTGGCAAACCCATATCTAAGTTTTTCATGTACATCTCTAGTCTATGGGATGTAATAGGCCTATAAAATGATGGATCAGTCTTATTTTCACTAGTAATTTGGAATGAAACTGTTTGACCACTGTGATCGGATGGTAAACAGTTAATTACATTTTTACTTGTGAATGCACAGTCACAAAAAACGTTATCTAAGCAAGTTTGGCTGGTAAGTGTAATTCTAGTCGGTTCTAGAAATACATGACATAAATTAAATGATTTGAACAGAGTTATTAATCGTCGCTTCAGTGTTGTATCTACAAGCAGATCTACATTAAGATCGCCACAAATAACTAACTTTTTTCTGTTATTACAAAGTTTAATGAGGGCTTCCTCCATAATTTTTTCGAATATTTCAAAATTGCCATGGCCTTTTTCATCTCTCGGAGGTCTAATAGTTATACACCGTACACATAGGTGCATAACTATTTCTTCTTCTATGAGGATGAAGAAGCTTGCGTTTATTATAAAAAAAAAAAAACAATTTCCTTCTCACAATTTTCCTGTAAGATTAACAAAAAAGTTACGATTCGCCAAACATAAATTCATAATGAACATTTTCATAGGTAAGTTACTAAACATTCACTAACCACTGTTCGGTGACAATATATAGGTCTTAACATTACCAAAATTAAAGGCAAGATAATGCTTGATTAAGAAAAGTAGTTAATCAGAAACTGATAAAGAATTATTGAAGTAGACTTGAAATTCAGCCAGGATGTAGAAGAAGCTCTCTCTACATGGTCCAGTGCACCAGACCACACATCTCATTTGCTGTGAATATGTTAAGCAGATTTAACAAGAAACCAAAGAATGAACATTGGGATGCTGTCAAGAGATTGATGCG
This sequence comes from Argyresthia goedartella, assembly GCA_949825045.1. Lineage (NCBI taxonomy): Eukaryota > Metazoa > Arthropoda > Insecta > Lepidoptera > Argyresthiidae > Argyresthia > Argyresthia goedartella. Next base: position 19,044,952 of record OX463823.1, read on the forward strand.
ATACTTGCAGGAAACCAAAGATTGTAATCTCACTTATAACCAGGATGCTAATACAAGACTAGCTGGGTACTGCGACGCTGACTGGGTGAGTAATGATCGTGACAAAAACTTGTGTACTGTTTAAATTTTTATGTTACAGGATGGTGCGATTTCATGAAGTTCGCACAATTATCAAACTGTGGCGCTTTCCACAGCAGAAGCTGAGTATACGGCTTTGGCAGCCGAGGTGCATGTGGTCATATGGCTACGTCAGCTACAGACTGAGCTGTGTGGAATATTTTTTTATGTGTACTTAAGTTTATGTTTTAAGTAGTGTTGTTGTTCTTACATGTTCAACCTAACACGAAGGCTTTATCCTTCACTTCTCTCACCCCCTTTACCCTTCACCTAAGCTACTTTAATGTTTTGCCCTATTATAAGCAGGGCAAATCAGCTGTTGTCGTGACGCCATCTTGTTTACCAACACGCTGGCTTTCGGTAAGACAGATTATTAAAAGTTTTCGACGATGCTTTATTTACATCAAAATACTAGTGACTTCCTTAAATGTCGGCATTTAATTAACGGTATGGAGAGTTAGTTTAGTGTCTGATTTAACCAACCAACTGTTACATATATATCTTGTTGCCTAAGAACGTTTAGACAACTCGTTAAACGTTTCGTCCACTCACATGTCTGACGGAATTTTAGTGACTTGGTTAAATTTCAGTATTTAATTAACGGTCTAGAGAGTTAGTTAAGTGTCTGATTTAATCAACTTACTGCGAAACGTACACCAGTATAATTATTGTAAAACTATAATTGCAATATATGTTGATTTTAATGATATAAAATGCGATACTCATAAATTAATAAGTATTGAATCATCACAATATTTTTAATTTTAGTTCACTAAAAATTAATGAAAATCAACAAAGCCTGCAATCATCTGTCCCCAAATTAAGTTTGTATGATGTCCACACAAATAATGGTCATCCATATAAACTTAATTTGAAGATTGATGATTGTAGGTTTCCTTCTTACATTACATTGCTGCAGCAATGTATTGCTAGTATTTGGTATATCTATAGGTATGTTTTTGTTAGACTTGTTTTTTTTACACGCCGCCAGACAGCGCTGGCCGTTAAGGCAGACGGATGTCTCTATATCAAGACTAGTAATGTAGTCTGTACACTGAACTCACAGTCGTTTTGCTTTGAAGAAACCGCCCGCGCGCGGCAGCGCATTAAAATTCGTGTCATTTTGTGTTTGGCTATGTTTATTGAAATAACCATATAACTTTGACTTATTGTTTATGGATCTTATATCTTTGTTGATACATTAGAAAATCGAGGTAGAGTGGCCTGTGATTTGAATAAAAAGTAGAAGAGTTTGCGTTTCCAGTCATTTTTAGATTTTTTATTCTAGAAAATAGTGGGTGGTTATTGTAGATTTAAAGGTTTCAACAAATTAAGAAACTCTCCGCAAACCTGTGACATTTTTTTGAGATTTTAAGAGAAGAAAAATTGAGCATCCCTAAGGCTGTTTACTTATAAGGGCTCCTTGTGCGACACTGCTTCATATTGTTATACTAATAAATTCACGAGCTATTTATGCTGGCGGAAAGCGACGTGTACCACTGTGATATCTCATGGGCAACTGAGCTCAGAGAGTTGATGTCGCGAATTGGTATGCGACATTTTGGTCGATAAATGCTTGAATAGTTTTAATAAAAAGCTACTTTGGCATTACGTTAACAGGTATGTTATCTTTGTCGACACCTACATAATTCCGTGCATTGTGGACGGGAAAAGTGTAAAAAATTGACGACACACAATGCTGTTTTAGAGAATATTAGGTTTTTAGTACATACAATTTCAGGAACAAATTTTTAGGTTATTATGACAAGATTTTAACGCGAAACCTCATTAAACAACTCTTTGCGATTCCGTGATATTTTTATAAGGGATAGCAGAAACATTAATTTTACTAAAATTTGGAAATGTCAGAGGATGTTTTCCTACATAACACCATTAATGGTTGATGGTCATGCATCCAATATTGTAATATCTGACTCCTGCATAATGGCACTAGCATTTTTTCAGTTCAACTCATAACTTGTTATAGGGGCTTTCCGACCGATGCAATTTTCATCTTTGACCAAAGGTTTTTTTTAATTTCAGATACATTTAAACGAGCGACGTTTTTTATGTCGGTCAATAGGAACGTCAACGAGTTTTTTTTTAAGCCAGTAGTCGTTTTTAAGCTCGATTCTCCATCTCTGACATGAACCCGGATCCCAATCAAATTAACATTTTGGAGGATGTTAGCCAGCTTTCAAATGTTTGCTTCACCAATCAGGTTGCTTAAGTCAGAAGGAAATACTTGGTTTCTACAGCCCTTCACGTCCTCCCGGGTAGTGTTAAGGAGCAAGAAATTATTCTAAGTAACGTTGTTTTCCAGGCTCTCGATTGTAATCTTTCAAGTAAACTTAAAACTGGCAAAATTTACTTGAGAAAAGAGCACGTGAATGATTCCTTCCTTTCATATGAAAGGAAGAAAAAGAACGCAAAAATTTCATACGAGCTGCCGTTTTAAGCGATCGTGAATTATATTTGAAAGAAGTTGGGAGAATGTCTACAGATATATCTGATACTAGACTTATATTATACCTTCAAAGACCGTACGATACATGACGCTGTTAACGTATTTATGCAGTGTAAGGAAAATTTAAGCAATAATGCTACAATGAAATGTTAACTTCGACACATGACGCTGTCAACGTATTTATGCAGTGTAAGGAAAATCTAAGCAATAATGCTACAATGAAATGTTAATTTTCTCACAGAACGAGATTACATCAAGAAGATTAGAACGTTGATTTCACTAATTGGTCCTAAGATTTACCATTACTTGTTTTATATGACATGATCCGCAACCCACCACACAAATCAAACAACATGAGCCCTGAACAGATGCTATTCGGAACAAACGTCCATATTCCAGGAGTGTTTTCGAGCCGCAAAAGCTAACTTAAATACAACTCCGGAAATATTCACAAGAGGGGTCATTCATTTGGGAAATTACGACATGACGATGACACCGATAACGAAGCCACCAGCAACACAAAGCAGTAATAAAAAAAACTCGGTCTGTGTTTTGAACTATAAGTTTTTGTGTCAATAGGGCTGATTTATTTATTAAAACCACGAGTAAATTGGTACTGAAACGTTGTATTGTGAGAAATATAGACGACGTCAAGATAGACGTGTTACACCAACGAATGTGAACGAGAAGAAGCCGGAAGTCAAAATCTGTCAAAATCAGTATAACCAACATAGTAAATTAAGCAGTTATGTTGTATTGCCAACATATTGGCCAGGGCAAAACAAAAACATTTTTAAATTGAGCTTGACAAAATTTTGACAACCCTTTGTAAAATAACAATAGTTAAAAACTACTTAAAAAATAAATGGCTTGATATCAAGTTATAAAAAACTATTGGTGACTGACTATGTTTAGTCTTACCACCACCAAAGAAGGTATTTGTTACTTATGACTTTATTACTTACGACGACCCGAATGGCCGAGTCGGTAGTGACGCTGCCTACGAAACCAAGGGTCCCGGGTTCGAGTCCCGGTGGGGGCAAATATTTGTTTGATGAGAACGGATGTTTGCACCCTAGTTATGGTTGTTTATCTATCTAAGTATAATATTTATCTATATAAGTATTTGTATCGTTGTCTAGTACCCAAGATACAGGGAATCCTAGTTTGGGGCTAGATCAATGTGTGTAAAAAGGTGTCCAAGGTATTATTATTGTTATTATTATTTAATCTACTTGAAGCTAAATGCAATTCAAAACAGTTTTATTGAACCGTGATTGTTATCAAAATATTTTGACAAGGTAAGTACACTAAGGTTTTAAATTATTTAATAAAGAAAATCTTATTAGTAATAAAGTAACTTATAATCTAGATTTGTAAGCTACACGTTTGTATTGTTACACTCTACAGGCAATAAACATACTTTTGAATTACATCTTTTGTGTGTTTTCCCAGTCGCGGTTTTTACTTCTACTACCCTTACTCTATTATCAGATCCTGGAAAAACTTGGATGACCCTAGCCATAGGCCAATACAAAGGTGCTACATTATCATCTTTGAGAATAACAAGTGATCCTACTTTTATATTAGGGTGTACATCAGTCCATTTGGGATGAGATTGTAAAATATTCAAGTAGTTATTTTTCCATTCTTTCCAAAATGAATGTTTGAGATTGTTGCAAATTTTCCAAGACTGTAATCTTGATAAACATGAGTTCTCCTGTTCAGGATACGAATTTAAAGATGCTCCTATAAGGAAATGACCAGGACTGATACAAGAGAAATCATTTATATCAGTAGACAATGGCATAAGCGGCCTACTATTGAATACAGCCTCAATTTGACACAAAAAAGCGTATTGAGTTCCTCGTATGTAAGTGATGAAGTTTGCATGACTCTTTAAATGAAATTTCATACTTTTGACTCCAGCTTTGGCTAAACCTGCAAAATTAGGAGAATAACAAGGCAAAAAATGGAAGTTAATACCCTTCTGTGCTGCGAAATCATACACTTGTTTTTGATGAGTGTCAGAATTTTGTAACTTATATAATTCGTCTAGCTGAGTTTTAGCGCATCTAAACGTGGACGCATTATCTGAATAAATATCTGTAGGTAGCCCTCTACGAGAGACAAACCTATTGAGGCAAGCAAGAAAGGTTTCGGTTTTTAAGTCTGAAGCCAACTCTAAATGAATCGCTTTTGTCACGAAGCAAACGAAAACACATACATATCCTTTTGTTATTACTGGTTTTCTGACTCTAGCAAATTTAACTGAAATAGGGCCGGCGAAATCCATTCCAATTTTTTGAAAACGCCGACAAACATTGACTCTGTCGTGTGGTAAAGAGCCCATTAGTTGCTTGGAAGAAGTTGCTTTTAGGCGAAAACAAATTATGCATTTATGTAAAACCTTTTTTACTTGTCTCATACCTTGTACAATCCAAAACCTTTGGTTTATCGATGAAAGCACCAACCTCGGGCCTGCATGCAGATTTTTTGCATGTTCATATTGAATTATTAATTCTGTAACTCTAGAATCCCGAGATAGGAGCGCTGGGTGTTTCTGTGAATACGAAATAGAAGCATTATGTAATCGACCCCCTACTCTAATAAGACCATTTCCATCAACAAACGGATTCAAAGGTCTTAAATCTCCTTTTACAATAGTATTCTTCGTTTTTAAAACATGTAAGTCATTCTTAAAATGTTTTTGTTGTTCATGCTTAATAATTAAATACAGTGAATCATTTAATTCCTTACTTGTTAAGTAGCACAATTTATTCTTTTCTCCTCACGACATCTTTATTATAACCTCTCACATTAAATGCAATAAGTGTGAAAGATTTATTCTCATTATGCTTAGACCTCGCATTTTTGACAAAACGTAACACGTAAGCTAGAACCCTTTGCATTTTGTTAATATTTGAATAATCAAGAAATTCAAGATTCGGATTTTGTTCACAACTAGAGAGTGAACATACCATTGCGCTGAAAGATGCAGAGTTGTCTTTAGTTTCAGGTAAGTCGCCAGGAACAGATGGGTTTGTTTCCGGCATGTACTCACATGAATGTAACGATCGCGTACCACTCCACCAAAGCGCGTGACGCTCTAGCCCGTGAGGCATGACTCCTCTGCTGAGACAGTCAGCAGGGTTGTCACTTGTCTGTATGTAGGCCCAAGTAAATTTGTTAGTAAGTTCTGAAAGTACCCTTACTCTGTTCGCCACGTAGGCACTAAGCTTTGTTATTTGAGTATTAATCCAAGCCAGTACAATCTGAGAATCGGAGTGTAAAATGACTTCATCGATTTTCATTTTAAGTGACAATGTATCATGTACTCTTGAAGCTAATTTAGCTAGCAACACGGCAGCATTAAGTTCTAAACGGGGCACTGTCATGTCTGGTTTAATTGGATTAACACGTGACTTCGAACAGAGCAAAGACACCTTTATATTACCTGCCTTATCGACGACACGCAAATACACACAGCAGCCGTAAGCGGTATTTTTTGACGCATCTGCAAAACCTATAATTTGTGCAGTGTTTGTGTTGTGTAAGTTTGTGTATCGTGGAATATAAATTGGTGTCATATTGAGCAGACTATTATAAAAAACCGTGCCAAGCATGTAACAGCTTTTCATGTGGCCTTCTGTCCCAATCAATTTTAGCTTGCCATAGTTGCTGCATAATTACTTTAGCGCATACTACAATTGGACCTGCCAAACCTAACGGGTCATAGAACTTGCTTATAAAACTTAAAATCCCGCGTTTTGTGGCTGGAGTGTCATCAATTGGTTTGGGACTTGAAATAATGAAAGAATCTCTCTGTATATTGTAATTTAAACCTAAAGTTTTGAGGCAAAAATTATTTTTCTCTAGTTCAGTATCATTAAAATGTTGTTTTGACTCTGGAATTTCCTGCAATAATTCAGCTGAGTTGGAAACCCATTTATGTAATTGAAAACCCCCTATTTCGAGAAGACTACAGAGCTGTCGCTTTGCTTCAATCAGCAGCTCTGGAGATTTTTGTGAGACAATGGCGTCATCGACATAAGTACTGTTATGTATAATGAAGGCTGCTAAAGGAAAAATTTCCTTGTGGAAGTTAGCTAGCTCTTTCAGGCAACGAGTGGCTAAAAAGGAAGAAGACTTCATGCCATAAGTTACTGTATTTAGTTGGATACATTGTATTTTGTCCTCAGGAGCATCCCGCCAAAGAATGTTCTGCAATGGCCTGTATTGTGGATCTAAATCAACACATCTAAACATGCTTCGTATGTCAGTAATAAAAATAAATTCATCTACTCTGAATAGCAGCAGGATGTCAATTAAATCTTTCTGTGTAACTGGACCATTGAGAAGTAGATCATTTAATGATACTTTTTTAGCAGTTTTCATTGATCCATCGAACACAACCCTGCACTTTGTAGTTTTTCTATCAAGTTTTAATACAGGGTGGTGGGGCAAAAAGTAGACAGGGTCTTTGCTGAAGTCATATGTACTTATATCAATGACAGTTCCATGTCCTTGCCTTATGTACTCATGAATGACTCTTTATGAAGATCACAGAGTAAAGGGTCCTTTTTTAATCTGAGTTCTAAATTGTTAAATCTTTTTAAAGCTGAATATAAAGAATCCCCTAAAGTTTGATTAACTGAAGAGAGAGGCAATTTTAATGGCAGTGCTACTTGAAACTTTTGTTTTTCCGTGTCTAATTTAACAGTTTCACAAAAAAATTGTTCACAAGTCTCATGTTCATTTAATTTTTCTGGAAAATATTCAGGGACTTTTTCTGCTTCAAAAAAGGATTTAAGATTTTCATTTAAACTATTTAAACAGTTATTTTCTTCAAATTTACAAAAGAGTGTTACCGGATTGTTTGTGTAAGAGGTAGTAGTAGGTACGACACCAGCAATAACATGACCGAAGACAGTATTCAACACGGGCACTGTAGGTGTAACATCATTCTTCACAGCACACAACTTTTGAGGCTCAGCAGGAAGCAACACCTGGAAAAAAATGTCAGCACCTAATAGAATGTGTATTGTACTGGGCTCATTAAAAGTTGTATCAGCCAAAGTGATGTTAGGGGGAAGTACCAACTCTTTAATACTCAACTTACTCTGTGGTAACTTAGTAGTGATTGTGTCCAAAAGATAGCAATTAACTTTGATTTTAAAATCTTGTGTTAGTGAATGAAGCTCTAGGTTAACACTTTTTGACAGGTTGCTTTTGCAGTTACCTATGCCTGTTACCGGTGTACTGACTATTTGGGGTTGCAAATCAAGTAAGCGAGCTAGTTCACTTGTTATAAATGATGCTTGAGACCCACTGTCGAGCAAGGCCTTGACATGCACCTCAGTACCGTTTTTAGCTAATAGCTTTATCCTAGCAGTAGGTAACAATACATGTGTGTCCCCTGCTTGCGAAACCAAAGTTACTGGAGTAGTGGCCTTATCTTGGTGCAGCAACGTGTTATGATTTTCCTTGCACACCTCACACTTAAAATGATACCTGCATTTTTTGTCATGTTTGTTAAGGCACACTTTACAAAGACCAAGCCCTTCGATGAACTTGAGCCGATCAGATGCTGTTTGAAGCTTAAACTGGGTGCAAAGAAAAAGTTTGTGAGCTGACTAACACATTTAGCAGGATGGCGGGCGAGATGGAGGTGACGAAGAGGATGGTTTCTCCCTCGTACCGTTGACTGCAGCGGCGTTGACCACCTTGGGCCGTTCCATGAACGGTCTTTCTGCATTTTCCAGAGCAAGAGCGCGCTTTTCTAAAAAATCCAGTAAATGTGCTACCTTAGGTTCATTTTCTCGAATTAACTGAAATTCCCTACTGCAAAGGTGATCCAGCTTTCGTGTCAGAATGCATAATAAAATAGAATCCCACTGATCAACTGGTAAACTTAAATTCTTTAGAGCAGCTAACACTTGTTTTACATTTGACAAAAATTGTCTAATACTACTTGCCGTTGATTTAGAAATTGGTACACAATCTAACAATGAACTCATAAGCTCATGTGTGATCTTGTAAACATTATCATACCTGTCATGTAAAATTTGTCTAGCTTCCTTGTAATTCTCAGCTGTGATTGTCAGATTCTTTATTAATTCCAAAGGTTCGCCTTGTAAATAGTTTCTCAAGTAAAAAAATCTTTGAATATCATCGAGACGATCACTTTTGTGAATTAAGCTATCAAACAACCCTATAAAGGCTTTAAAATCGGAATATTTGCCACTAAAAACAGGTATGGTTATATTTGGCAACTTAGTTTGTAAGTTTTGACAAGAATGTTTGGGTTCACTTTCAGATAATTCCTTTAAAGCGATCTGTTCCAATAGCTCGTTGATCAAGGTACTTACAGCAAAATAATTATCTTCAGTAGCATCAAAATCCTCATCAAATTTGGAAGAATCGAGACCGCATGCATCAAGGTTAAAGTTTTCGTATCTCTCAAAAGTGGACTTCAATCGTTCTAGTTTTAGGATTAAAAATTGTTTTGAATAACCCTTGTAAACATCGGGCTTAGAAAAGAACTTGCAAGTTTAGTTAACGAACCTTTTGCAGCTGCACGTTTTCGTATGACTGTGGTTATTTCATCCGGTTTAGACATTATTGTAGGAAATTTGCTGTCGTTCACAACAATATAACAACAGTGCGAACGAAATTCCGACGACGTAGGTACAGTTTGGACAATAACTAAACAAATTGTGCAAGTTTTAAACAAAACTTTCGTGATGGAATGATAATGATGCAAAATTACATACAAAATGGCGTCGTAACTCGTATCCTATGGTACAGAAAATAGTAATCAGTCAGTATGTAAAGTATGTAACAGTTTAAATTCTCTTTGGTAACAGTAATGCCAATACAACGGCGATAAAAATTCTGCAGCGTTGACCGACTGACTGATCATTGATTGTATAGAATGAGTTATTGACTAAAATGAATGAAATTAATGATTGAACATTGTAAAAATTGTCTGCGCTCACGCTTGATTCGCGCATACGAAGCAAGGTTTTCGACGAGTGGTGCAACACGTTGACGAATCACGTTGGACACGGACGCTTGCAGTCTATGTCCTTTTGTAACGTCCAATCGTAGTTGTGCTGCGTATACTTGCGTCATCCACCCGGCGAGTCGATGCAATCAAACATTGATCAGTGAAATTGATCAGTCAGTAAAGTTCCCTGTCTGACCGCCTTTTGCTTCGTTTGCCAGTTTTTGGTTTGTACGTGGCAAAGATGAACAAAATAGGTACAATGCGAAAAAAAACGAATGTATGTGCAGATCTCGAACTCGATGTTATCTTGTTTGCTCACTAGTAATCATCGACAACAATCCGTTGCATCTTGGCCTTGGCTCCCTGCTCTGATTCCCGCAACAGCTATACTGCTCACCACAATGTTGTATGCTCTTCAATAGAGGAGTATAGATTATATTCGTATTCGTTGTCACAATGGCGGCGTTTGGCTGGCTACTAACGACGAACTGCAGTGGAACACTCGCGATTTTTCACTTGTTTATTGCGGATTTGAAGGACCAATGTTTTGAACTATAAGTTTTTGTGTCTATAGGGCTGATTTATTTATTAAAACCACGAGTAAATTGGTACGGAAACGTTGTATTGTGAGAAATATAGACGACGTCAAGATAGACGTGTTACACCAACGAATGTGAACGAGAAGAAGAAGCCGGAAGTCAAAATCTGTCAAAATCAGTATAACGAACATAGGAAATTAAGCAGTTATGTTGTATTGCCAACAGTCTGGCAGAATCGTACGACAGGAATTACTGTTTATTATGTGGTAGCATAAAACATTTCTCTTTACTACATTATACTTGGATAGCTAGCAATTTCGTTCTATTTTAATATTAATTCTTATTGTTTTTTTTTTACTTTTGTGTCAATAATAATAAAATATATCTATCTTCATCATATTTTATTTTTCAAATAAAGGGGGATAGATAGATAGATAATTCGTTTATTCATTGTAGGGTTAGAGATTCCTACCTATAGCCACCCACACATGGAAGCAAAATTAACAGTCAGATGTAAAACAGAGTGCACTTTAGATCTAAGTATTTATTTGTAGTAAAGCTATTTATTTTAAGATAAAAATATATTCAGTTCTCCATTGGCCGCTTTGAGTATATTTTGTCCGCTCTGATATAAGCTCAGTTCTCTCTCTCCATTTATATTTGGTTAGGATGAGACTTGATGAGAGGGTGTTACGCTGCCGCTGTGACGAAATTGTGATGTTTATTTATTTTACACTTGCAACTTGAAGCTGATATGTGTATATCACTGCACTTGTTTATTTTTCATATATTTGTCCAATGAGTTTTTGAAAACGGTTTATACACAGTCATGGCGACGTAGATTCGTCAAAAAGTTTACTTTTACTTTTATTATATATTACTATTAGCAATTTTTTGGAGACTACAAAGGCAATGGTTGAAAAAAGTGACCTATGCTGAGTAGCATAGTTTGGAGTCAAAACCAATCAACATTACTTTTTTGTTTTACTGTCAAAGGAGCAGATTTGTTTGACATTTCGAATTGAAATCTGATACATCTCTTTCAGTGCCTAATGCTACAGCTACTTTACAACTACTCGTTCATTTCCAAATCACCGCATTCCCTCTCCCCCGCAGCACCGCACCGCTTTGCTTTAGTACCACAGTTGTCAAACTTAGAAGAACATTTTTGGAAACAAACCATTATAAAGATTCCCCATTACGAAACACAGTAACAACCGTTCGTTTCTGTTAAAATAATATGTTTTTAATTAAGTTGTATTATAAAACATAAGTTCAAGATATGATACTCAGGTAGCGCTGATAGCTATGTAATTTAAAGTAGTGCTTATGTTAAACGACAGATGTCGCTGAATAATTAGTAACAGCACTAACCACAGATATCACTTAACAGTTGGTTGAAGTCAGGATGCCATAGTGTTGCCATAGTACGGATTTATCTTTTAACTTATATTTTAAATTTCCATACTCATAAAAACCATTTGTTCAGATTTTTTCTGGTATAGGGTGGCCTGGTAATACTGACTGCTTCATGATGACTATTATTTTTCTCGTACTACAGAACTACAGAATGTTGATAACGTCAATCCACGAAATTTTAGGTCTATAGAAGAAATTTATGTTAGCACGAAAGTAATAATTTTTAGAGCATTGCAAATAAAAAATGAAATGAATTTATCTCACAATATCTACATACAAAATTGATTACTAAAATAGGTTAATACTTGTAAGCCAATTCCTCTCATATTATCAGTATTCATAAAAATATGGTTAGAAATAGGTAAATTCAAAGTATAAAATTAAATGTTAATTTAATTTAAAATATTTTTAATAGGTACCTGCTTGATCGATATTGATTACCGTTAAAGATTATATTTAATAATGAATTAATCAATTAAAAAATACTTATCATTTTAGTTTTTCATGTACATACTGAAATATTGTTTATTATTAAATAATATTGTCTTAATAGGCCAAAATTAAAATAATGCCAATACCATATAACAAATGAGAACATTCAGTTATTGTACAGCACATATGTTTGCCGACAGAGTGACAACTGACGGGAGACGTAATAAAAGGCTTGGAATATGCACAATTACTATCTAACTTTATTGATTTAAATACTGGGTTTATATACAAATTGGTACGTGGTATGATAAATCCATTATCTGTGATGGCTGATGCGTGCCTGAGATAAAACTCAAATAATACGTGTGTACGTGAGGTATCGAATCAACCGGCACAATATGAGATAATTGACTAAGTAGTGGATGACTTAGAGTACTTTTTTATTCTGTTATCGACAACAAGTTTTCTGTTTCGTCATAGTTGAGGTTATGAAGCGAGTTATATATATTTTCTTTTCATCTCATAGTTGCTACAGAGGACAACATCAGAGAAGCATTTGGTGTCGTTAAGAGAAGCGTTAAGTCGATAGGCTTTGTACATATAAAGCCGATTACATAATCGGAGTGGCTTTGGGCAAATCTCGTTCTCACAAAAGGTTTGGGATAAATAAAGGGTCTCTTTATGGTTTGTACCACTGTTATGCTATAGCTACCTGCGGTTTATAACAAGTTTTGGAACTAATAACACTTTAATCTCAGCGTAAGGTGAGTGTAGTCGTAGAGTACAGTGATTTGTAGCAATGGTATTTTATGAGGTGATGGGGAAAAATAAAGATCACCGTGTGGCAACACTAAAAGTTTGAGCCAAAACAATCGAAAAAATATGGCTGGTTGATTCTTTGCGGTGTGAGAATTTTGGTTGTTTTTGCGTTCTTGTGTTGTGTTGGTGATAAATGCGTATCTAGTTGAATTGCCTTTGCTCCCCCGGTTCACTTACGGATAGACTTTAGAAAGCGAGCGGTTTCGCCAATTTTTCTTATGCATTTTAAGTACATTTAGAGACGATATCAAAAACCGCGTAGTGTCGGAAATCATGAGTTTTCTAGTTATTTTTTTTTCAAAACGCCAATTGCTAACATTCGGAGCGGTGGCGATGAGGGAGTATTAGGGTGGGGAACGACGCATTTTGCCTATTTTTAGCATCAATAACATACTCTAGCCAAATTTGGCTTTTATTTGCATACGCTCTGCCCCGGTCCGCTCCACCCCGCTCCGCTCCGCCACGCTCCGGGGTTGCTTCCTCTAAGTTCTAACCTAACTTATAACCCAATTGAAAGGCTTGGTTTAAGAATCGTTCAGCAAATATGGGGTGCAAAGCATACCCACTATCTCCAAGGAGTATACCCCTGAACTTGTTTTGTTCAAAACGCTTTTTTATAGAACTCTCTCTATAAGTGAGTCCTTCCATGCCAGTGACAAACAATATCATTAATATTTAAAGCTGAGTCGCACACAACCATAAAAAGACATACACGTGTAAGTATAATTATAAATAATAATGTTTTCAGTTTGAAACTGGCTAAATGCATTAGCCTAATGTTCATCTCTTCTCCATTACTTACCTGGGCATTTATAGAATAGTGTCCTTTTCTATTTTCATGTGCCGGCTGATTCGATACCTCACGTACACACGTATTATTTGAGTTTTATCCCAGGTACGCGTCAGCCATCACAAACAATGGATTTATCATACCACGTACCTAATCTAGGTACGTGGTAAGACCTCATATCAATTCGTATATAAACCAAGTATTTAAAATAATAAAGTTAGATAGTAATTGTGCATATTCCAAGCCTTTTATTACGTCTCCCAAAGGTAGTCGTCAGGAATTGCCTAAACCGGCAAAGTGGTGACCCGAAAACTGAACATTTCAGCAACCTTCGGCTATTAGCAACATGTCCGTGCCGCCGGCGAAACAAAACCCGTGTGCAGCAGCAGCAGCTAACCTGGAGGTGCAAGCAATCAGAACTTCATCAAAAATCGCCGATTTCTGGAAGGACAAGCCCCGGTTATGGATCGCATATTTTGAAGCAGTAACTACCCCCCAGAAGTTAGGTGACGAATCAAAATTCTACCTAGTTCTTACAAAATTAGCCAAAGAAGAGATCGAGCAAGCCAGTGATATAGTAACATCCTTATCAGATAGCGGAAAGTACCAAAAGCATAAAGACAGATTATTTGCAATTTACGAAGATTCTCCGCATCGCAAATTCCTGAGGTTATTCACAGACATCGATCTCGGAGATAGAAAACCATCACAATCGTTACGAAAAATCAAGGAGCTAGGAGGATATCAAATCAACGACGAAATGGTAAGAATGTTTTGGCTAAAACTGCTTGACCTCAATCCTTATAATAAATAAGGAGAAAGGTAACGACGAAATAGTCCAAATGGCCGACGATGTCTACGAAGTCTCAGATTACGAAGGGTTTTTAAATGGAATTTCGTGATTGCTGATGTCAACACCTCTATCATCGGAGCGGATTTCCTAGAAAACTTTGATTTGTGGGTGGATTTACGCGGAAAAAGGTTGATTGACAGTTCCACCAAGTTATCCACCAGGGGTAGATCTGCAACAACGGACCAAGCAACTTTAAGCACTATTAACGAGAGCCATGTTATCGCAGATTTACTAAATAAATATCAACGCATCACTAAACCGTCCTCTTTGAAGATTAGTCCCAAACACAGCGTTCAGAATTACATAAAGACTCAAGGATCTCCGGTGGCATGCCGAGCCAGGCCTCTTCCACCAGAAAGGTACAAGGCGGCCCGAAAGGAATTCCAAGACATGATGGATGCGGGAATTTGTAGACCGTCCAGCTCATGGGCCAGCCCATTGCATATGGTGAAGATGAAAAACGGTGAATGGGGACCATGCGGAGATTACAGAGCGCTGAACAATATAACAGTTCCGGACCGGTACCCGCTGCCACGACTCCTATATTTTACTTACATACTCGAAGGAAAGCGCATTTTCAGTAAAATCGATATTCGGAAGGCATATCATTGTATTCCTATGGCACCAGGCGTTATCTCCAAGAAAGCCATAATCACTCCTTTTGGACCATTTGAATTCCCAAGAATGAGATTTGGCCTTCGAAATGCTGGTCAGACCTTTCAGCGTTTCATAGATTCAATATTTAAACATCAAATTACTCCACAATATTCCGGAGAAGAGCCAAAGGATGAAAACGTAACAGATTTCACATTTTGTTTCGTCGACGATATTCTATGTGCATCAGAAAAGGAAGGACAGCATTATAAACATTTAGAAATAATTTTCAAAAACGGTGGATGAATATGGCCTGACAACTAATTTGGAGAAATGCGAATTACTGAGGGAAGAAGTAGATTTTTTGGGATATCACGTATCAAGTAAGGGGATTTCCCCCACTCAAGAAAAACTACAGGCTATAACCAATTTCCCTAAGCCAGAAAAGGTTAACATGCTGCGGAGATTTTTGGGTATGGTAAATTTTTATAGGAGCAGCATCCTAAAAGCGGCTTTTTATAAAGCAGAACTGAACAAGTATTTACATGGCTGCAAGAAAAGCGATAAGAGTTTAATCAAATGGACAAAAGAAGGTGAAGAGTCCTTCGAAAAATGTAAGGAGCTCATGAAAAACTTGGCAATTCTATCACATCCTGCTAGTAACGCATCCATCTCACTAATGACCGATGCCAGTAACGACTGCATGGGCGCCGTTCTGCAACAAAAAGAGGGTGGAAAATGGAAACCCCTCGGTTTTTTTTTCAAAAAACCGAGCAGAAATATTCAACATATGATAGAGAGCTATTGAGCATCTATCTGGCTGTGAAGCATTTCCAAAGGCTCGTGGTAGGACGAGAATTCACGATATATACAGATCATAAACCAATCACTTTCGTATTCTCTAAGAAACCAAATATTGACGACCCGCCTCGAAGAATTCGTCAACTAGACTATATGTCGCAGTATAGCACGGATATTACGACATATTAGCGGATCCGAGAACGTGGTGGCGGACGCTTTATTAAGAATTATCGAGGAGGTAACCACACCCTTGGGGGTTGATTTCGAAGAAATGGCCAAGCTCCAGCTAATGGACACAGGGTTTAAAAACCTTTTCAAAAAATCCAATCTGATGTTGTACAAGATTAAAATACCCGGCTGTAATACCCAGATATATTGCGATACATCAACCGGTCAATCGAGACCATACGTTCCCGCAGAATTACAGAGGAAAATCTTCAATTCTATTCACGGAATGAGCCATCCAGGGAAACGGACAACTCGAAAAATATTTCGCACAGATTTGTTTGGAATAATATGAACAGAGACATTAACGAATGGTGTAAACCGTGCTTAGCTTGCCAGAAGTCCAAGGTTACTAGACACACTATTTCACCTATCGGAACATTCATACCCGCTCAGCGTTTTGAGCACGTGCATATAGATATCGTCAGCCCGCTACCTGCTAGCCAAGGTTACAGATTTTTGCTCACTATGATTGACAGTTGCTCCTCATGGCCAGAAACATTTCCTTTGAAGGAGATCACCGCGGAAAAAGTTGCTTCATGTCTTTTCCAGGGTTGGATTTGCCGATTTGGCCCACCCACCCGGATTTCTTCGGACCGTGGAAAACAGTTCGAATCTGAGCTTATTAAATCCTTGGCGAGGTTAATGGGAACGGAAAAATTACGAACAACATTCTACCACCCGCAATCCAATGGAATGGTGGAGAGATGGCATCGTTCGCTGAAGGCGTCTCTCATGGCAAGGAACAGTAAGGAAAATTGGGTAAAAGAATTACCAATCATTCTTCTTGATTTGAGAAGTTGTTTACGAGATGACACTGGTTTGAGCGCGGCAGAAATAGTCTACGGAAGACTAATGAGGCTGCCTGGAGAATTTTTCGGAGAAACCGGTTTGCGGTCGACTTATCACGACTATGTACGAGATCTAAAGCAACGTGTCTCAAAAGTCTGCTCCGTTCCGAAGAGAGATAACCAATAAAACAAGTATTTCGTCCACCCTGAGTTAAGCTCATGTTTGCACGTTTTCATCAAGCGAGAAGGTGTCGCAAAAGGTTTGATTCCCCCATACGAGGGCCCTTACGAGGTTTTACGCCGAACGACCAAATAATTCGTTGTCAAGAGGAACGAAAATGCCGACACTTTATCTATAGATAGATTGAAGCCCGCATTCTTATCAGCAGACCATGTAAGTTCGGTCATTTTGTCACAACATGCAAGCGAAGCGGAAAACTCCGAAAAAGTTGAATCAGCTCAATCCGCCACATCCAAGCACGGTCGAAAATATAATTCTTTCCGGCTATTATTCATATAATTCTTAGTTTTCTAAGCATGAATGTCCGTCAGTGACATAATTCTACGTCGCCAATCCTGTTTGACCGATGTTTGTTATTTACTATGTATAATATTTTAATTAATTTGTGATATATTATTAACTTTTTTTACATTTTTATAAAGGGGGGGAGTATCTGTGCCGGCTGATTCGATACCTCACGTACACACGTATTATTTGAGTTTTATCCCAGGTATGCGTCAGCCATCACAGATAATTGATTAACCATACCACGTACCTAATCTAGGTACGTGGTAAGACCTCATATCAATTCGTATATAAACCAAGTATTTATGATAATAAAGTTAGATAGTAATTGTGCATATTAGAAGCCTTTTATAACGTCTCCTGAAGGTAGTCGTCAGGAATTGCCTAAACCGGCAAAGTATTGCCCAGCCTCTCCACCAACTTTTCTGATTTTTATATGTGTATAGTCCATTGCACCTGTGGAAAGCCACACAACACCTCAAACTGCCTTATTTACTGACCTTGTTCAGTTAATGTCATTGACATTTTTATGCTGACTTAACCTGGCCAGTGCAATGGCAACCTTTTTACATATCCTCGAGATCGTTTGTTGGCTTATAACATTCATTTCAGCACAGTCATCCTGAATCTGCAATAAATTAAACCATGCTGTATATTATTATTATAAAACAAATAAACAACAAGGCACGAAAACGTATTCAATCACCTCGTGTCGGTCATAGAACGGAATAACTGCCATATTTCGTATCAAATTTTAATTCACCCTTCACAAGGTCCACAATTTTGAACATATTTCCTTTCAAAAATCTGTACTTTGATTTAAAATCCTCATCACTAAGTTGCTCCAAAGCATTGAATCGCTCAGCAATTATTTTTATACGTCTACGTACGTTGTACGTTGTTGTTACGTTCTCACACAACAGACATACAGATAACACATAATAGAAAAAACATGTAGGTACAAAGGCGAGCTTGTTAATGAGCTACCTCAGAATTTCTTGTGCGTTCTTTTCTGAGAAGTATCTGCTTTTGGATTGAACGCCTTGTATTAAATGAATAATAATAATAATAATAATAATAATAATACCTTGGACACTATTTACACACATTGATCTAGCCCCAAACTAGGATTCTTTGTATCTTGGGTACTAGACAACGATACACGTACTTATATAGATAAATATTATACTTAGATAGATAAACAACCATGACTAGGATACAAACATCCATTTTCATCAAACAATTATTTGTCCCCATCGGGACTCGACCCCGGGGCCCTTGGCTTCGTAGGCAGGGTCACTGCCGACTCGGCCATTCGGGTCGTCGTGACGTGCTATTTAAGAGAATAAAGCATATTTTTATTGATTTGTTTGATTAAGGTTATCTCTAACAAGAAATGTATTCCTCCGCTCAACCCATCATGGTTAGCTGGGTGGAAGAGGAAGTGGTTGAGCGTGGAATGACCCGTGTGTACAAAAAAACTTTAAATATGAAACGCTGTGTGTTCAGGTGGCTTCAGACTATTGTATATAATATATATTTTCCAATTTTCCATATGCCTGTAATTTGACAGAACTACAGAACAAATCTGTGCATAGAATGAATATTCATTTATTTAATTTAACATGTCATCACAGCGATGCTATTTTATATTTCGACATGAATAATTTTATTCATAACTTTACTCTGACACGGGATATATTGTACCTGTCTAATAAATATAGAAAATTAGTAGCTACATTGTTAGCTTATAATATATGCGACGCAGCTATAGTTGGTTTAACTAAGTTCAACTTGACATCAGCTTATTTTAAGAGTAATATGACATGCACCCCTATTGGGAATTCACCTGTTAATTATACTTTGCATGCAACATTGGAATCTGTTCCAAGTAATTTAAATTAGTTCATAAGACAATAGAGGAAATCTCTAGCATACAAGAGCCACTAAATATGTCAAAATGTAAGCCCCAGTTAAATATTGCCCATCAAAATATCCAGGGGCTACCTGGCAAAGAACTTGTATTAGAATTATTTCTAAAAAATTCTGACATTGATATTATTTGTGTTACTGAACACTGGTTGAAGGAAAATATGATGTCTTTTAACATAAATAATTACAAAATTGTCAGTTGTTACAATAGAAAGACTGCTGATAGAGGTGGTTCTTTAATCTTAGTGAAAAATAATATTAAGGTGAAACAACGGAAAGATATTCTTGCACTTACTGTTGAAAGACAAATAGAGGTATCCTGTGTTGAGTTAGATAGCCATATTATTGTTTGTGTCTACAGGCCAGCGAGGGATGAAAAAGGCCATGGCAATTTCGAAATATTTGAGAAAATTATGGAGGAAGCCCTCATTAAACTTTGTAATAACAGAAAAAAGTTAATTATTTGTGGCGATCTTAATGTAGATCTGCTTGTAGATACAACACTGAAGCGACGATTAATAACTCTGTTCAAATCATTTAATTTATGTCATGTATTTCTAGAGTCGACTAGAATTACACTTACCAGCCAAACTTGCTTAGATAACGTTTTTTGTGACTGTGCATTCACAAGTAAAAGTGTAATTAACTGTTTACCCTCCGATCACAGTGGTCAAACAGTTTCATTCCCAATTACTATTGAGGATAAGACTGGTCCATCATTTTATAGGCCTATTACATCCCATAGACTAGAGACATATACGAAAAACTTAGATATAAACTTGCCAGTACCGGATTTTAATTAACAGAACCCAAACAAAATCTACTCAGACTTCTTCAACATTATTCAAACAGAATTCAATAAAGTTTTCAAATTAAAGAAAGTCAGTGACTACAACGGTAAATCTAAATTTAATGACTGAGCAACGTTTGGAATTCGTAAAAGTAGAGTTATCTTGTATGACCTTTATGATCAAAAAACCTATAACATTGATCGAAAATTTCATGACTATGTTAAAAAATATTCCAAAACTTTCAAGTTGGTTTGTAGAACTGCAAAAACTTTACACATTAATAGAAAAATTCAAAATTCAAATAATAGAATGAAAACAGTTTGGTAAATAATAAACCGCGAAACTGGCAAAGTTATACCAAGGGACAGTGATTTCTGCCTAAAGATAGGTGATGATGTTGTTAAATCTAACGCTGATGTTGCTCGAGCTTTTAAAACATTCTTCACCAATGTACCCGTACTCACAACGGACCGTCTAAATTCATCTCCATTTGAAGCAGAGACTTTATTAAAAAATAACACTAGCGTCAGTAATGTATATTTAAAATTTCATCATGTATATCCCCAGGACATTGTCAAAACGTTTAAATTACTTAACTTAAAAAATACGGAAGGCCTGTGGGGTATATCAGTCAAAGTCATTGGTTCAGTAATTCTAGTTATAGCCCCACACTTAGCTTTTATATTCAATAAATGTGTTGACGATGGGGCTTTTCCAGACCTCATGAAACACAGTAAACTTATACCGCTGTTCAAATCGGGAGATAAGGGCGATCCTTCAAATTTCAGACCAATATCTGTTCTTCCAACACTAAGTAAAATATTTGAAAAGATTATAATCAATCAAATGCTCTCACACTTCAACCGTACAAAACAACTCCACGCTAAACAATTTGGTTTCACTAGGGGTAAATCGACTACGGATGCAGGTATTACCCTTGTATCTCATATTTATTCTGCATGGGAGGCCGCACAGGATGCTATCGGAGTTTTTTGCGACCTGTCGAAGGCGTTTGATTGTGTTGATCATAATACGCTATTAATTAAATTAAATCATTACGGAGTTAGAAATAAAGCGTTGGATCTACTAAGATCATACCTAAGCAATAGAATTCAAAAGGCAGAAGTTAACGGCGTAAAATTTGATGGATCGGGTGTTAAAATTGGCGTTCCACAAGGTTCTATATTAGGCCCTTTCTTATTCCTGGTATATATTAATAATCTGCCTTTCATGGTGGAGAAATTAACTGACATAGTGTTGTTTGCTGATGATACTTCAATGGTCTTCAAAATTGAAAGACAAAAAGGAAATTTTGATGATGTTAATGGTGTATTGTCTTTAACCTTGAATTGGTTCACAGTTAATAATTTATTGTTAAACGCTGGTAAAACCAAGTGTATCAAATTCTCACTTCCAAATGTCAGGCAAGTTGAGACCAGTTTGGTGTTAGACAACAGCACGTTAGAATTGGTAAATGATACGAAGTTTCTTGGAATAACCATTGATAGCAAATTGCAGTGGGGACCCCACATAGATAAATTGGCTGGTAAATTAAGTTCTGCGGCTTACGCTGTTAGAAACATCAGACACAGCACGGATGTGGCTACATCTAGGCTAGTATATTTTAGTTACTTTCATAGTGTGATGTCCTATGGTATCTTGTTGTGGGGGAAAGCAGCGGATATTCAAACTATTTTTATTTTACAGAAAAGAGCTATTCGAGCAATTTACAATTTAAAACGAACAGACTCCTTAAGAGAGCTTTTTAAAGAAATTGACATACTAACAGTAGCTAGTCAATTTATTTTCGAAAATATAATGTATGTACGCAAGAACCTTACAACATTTTCCAAACTTAGCGACAGCTGTAATGTTAACCTAAGAAATAATCACAGACTGTGTGCGCCCCGTTTTAGACTCGCGAAGGTTAGCAATTCTTTCAAGGGTCAGTGCATTCTCTACTACAATAAGATACCTCTGGAGATTTTGAAATTGCCATTTGAGCAATTTAAAAAGCATGTTAAAGCGACTTTGTCGAAAAAGGGATATTACAATGTTCAAGATTACTTAAATGAAAGGACTGTATGGGGTTAATCTGGCTCAACACAGACCTTGCTGTTAATAATTTTGTAATTATTTATTCCTGCTTATTAATCATAACAATTAAATTTTTAATATTTGTAGTAGTTAAGCACATTTTTAAAAGAGATCTAAAAATAAATCTGTGGGAGTTTCTACGCCCTTCTTCTCCCACAGTGGTCCAATGTAGAGAAGAGGCGAAAAATGACGTTTGCTAAGTATATGTAAATATCTACAGTAATAAAGTACTTTGACTATTGACTACTTTGACTATTGACTATTTCAACTCGAGCTATATTTTACGTCACGTGATTTTTGTGTATTTAGTGTTTATGTTGTAATATATATATATATATATGCTGCTCTTGATGAGCAATAAATACCTACCTATACTCTTCTTTTTGTTTTATGTAAGAATCTTATGTATTTTTGTTTTTATGACTTTGCTATCATTTAAGTTCTTTTATAGTTGCACCTCCGTATCACTTTTAATTTGTATGTGTGCTGCTTTGATGGTATAAACGTTAATCTATCTATCTACTATCTATATTATAACAACAGTATGAGCGGGCTTGTAGCCAAATATGGCGAGCGATAAAAACATTTTGAGATGTAATCCCATAGTCTGAAGCTACTTTGAGCTCGCTAAAACTCGAAAATCGCCTTTCCGGTCTTTATAAAGAATTCCTATTTTGTTTAATGCCCCTCAGTCCGGAGCAGGTAGGTAATAAAATTAGGAAAAACGCAAAATATAACCGAAAAATCAACCTTGCATATGGTTCAGCCTTTTCCAATAGATGGCGTTGGTATATATATGGTATATGGTAGCGAACCTTAAGTTTGACAGCTGCGCGATGCCAAAGGTTATTAAGCAAAAGCTTCTGATGCGCGTGGCGAGGCGTATTATACTAGTACGTAGTAACTATTTATTAATCTGTGGTATTATGCCGAATGATATGATTACCAAAAGAGCGCTCCCAAGCCGCGCCACGGGCAGCTAATATGTGTATAGGTAAACTATATAAAACGACCAAGGTGAATGATGCAAATCAAGATTATGATGACGACCTCTGTGGTGTTGCAGACGAAGCTGCGCTTACTAAGCGAGAGGTCCTGGGTACAAGTTTCGGCTGGGGAGGAAGAAAAAAACCTCAGGTCTTGGATTTTATAAACATGTATGACGCTGCTGTTTCTTGTTCCCAAGATGGTATTGGTGTGGGACCGGAATATATATATGTGCCTCTATAAACATGTCATGCTATGATTTAAACTGACAAGAATTCATCCAATACATATTACCATAGTCTCTATAGTTCCTACAGTCATAACATAGCACATATACCCATATCACCCATAGAACTTACATTTTCTTTTTCAAACATGTTTCTATGTACATAAACTACACAGTAACTCCATCTATCCACCACAATTAACCTGTTAACCCGCTGGAAGAAATATGTTTCAAGCGGTTAGGATGCGTAGGTCCTGAAAACCAACTCTGATGTTCGCCCTGAAGACGTGCAGTCTACCTCAAATAGCGATAGATGGCGTTGTCGTAAGTTTTTCCTGAAAAACAGCGGCATCTGTTGGAATTCAATTTTACTATGCTTGTATTTGTGAGTGTATGTCGTGAGCAGAAGTTAGAAGGCCCTTTTGGTAAATTATAGAGAACGGAGCCACAAGCAAAATCTTGCCTTACGTTGTCTTGTATTGTTTATTTTTTTAGTAGTTAGTTTTGTAGGTAGGTTTAAAAAGAATGTATTAGAATTTCCTTCCCTTTGGTGATAGATATTTGTATTGAAATAGCGGCGCCTAAGAAACTAGTAACACTAAATATTAATACTTTGCTAAATACGGGAATTTCTGACAAGAATGCATGTATTCAAAATTAAAATCCTTTCATACAATTTCAACAGCCCTTAAGAATACATCGTTATCTAGTTAGCATTGGACTTTAAGGAAAATTATGTTGCTAAACAATGAAAGCAAGATGCCTTCGCAGAGTACCCGTTCGCATAAATTTATTCCGTTATATTTTGGGTGTGATTGTCTACGATCATATATTATGATCGAAGTGTATTGTAGGTCGGTATCTTATTGTCATTCCGTCTCTCTCAGATAAAGAGTAAACTCCACAACTCGAAAAAACAACAATATAACGTACATACTATTCAGGACATAGCTATGGTTTGCATTTAACTGTATATCAAATTGAGTAAAAAGTTGCATCCAAAAAATTTATGATCCCAAATCAACTAAATATTCACCAAAATGTAACGCCCCTATTTTATACGAAACTACATGGGCTCCCCTCCTTCCTCTCCGCTTCGCTTCGGCTCTAGGGTGTATTATTTATAAAGATGTGACCCAACAAACCCAACTTTAGTATTCAGACAGAAAGTGACCTATAACAACCATTATACGGTTCTATAAAACTATACGGGGGTTTTTAATTTAGTGAACATTTAACACATTTGGGAGTCAAAACTTACATTGATAAACATTATATTTATTGTCGATACATATTGCACAAGTTTAACAAGTATTCTGAATGCAAAACATACAATCATCATAATTATCATTCTCAGTCTGCATAAATCGCATCCAGTGGAGCTCGTCGATTTGATGATAACTTGGGACCATCGGGCAGCGGTCTGCCCGCTGGCCGTGATGTTTCCCTTACCCACTACTGTGTGACTGATTTGGACCACCGTCCGTCTTCCAATCTTGCCAAGGGTCCCGCCCACTTCCGCCAACAATAAGTAGATAGATAGTAGAATGTATTCATAATTCGCCTGACTTATAAAATATCAACTGAAATATATTACGAAAATGCAGTATAGTGCGACTGAAAATATCATTAATTTCATAGGTCTACTTTTAAATGGAAAACAGCTTGATTCAAGAGTTGAAATAACATTTGCAGAAGTACTATTTGTGCATACTATTTTTAAAGGCATAAAATGAGATTCTTTTGCTTTTGCAGTTGTGGCTTTGAAACCACTGGTTTTAATTTCCTTATATAAGCTTATCCGGGGCCGTGGTAAGATATTCAAATAGAGCTAAAAGTGATGCACATATGTTTCAGTAAATAATATTCCTAAGGACCTAGTTTGAAATGTTGGCCCAATATAAAATATCATCATCTAATCTGACAATGATAATATAACGATAATCATTATTAATACTTAATTCTGTAATCGTAAATAATGAAAATGACAATTCGACCAACTCAACGTTTGATTTCATCGTAACTCCTCAGAGGCTCCGATAAACATTTCTTCGGTAAGAATTACCCGTAAACTAATCCTCAGACATTTGTATAATGTAGATATTAATAAATGAGCAGGTCATGATGGGATCCATCCTGTTTTATCTCGAAATGTTCCTTTACACTTTCATTACCGCTTACCATCATCTTAAAAAGTCACTAAGTGAGGGATGTTTTACAAATATTTGGAAAACTGCGCTAATAACGCCTAAACATTAGAACCAAAATCATCATTGAACAACGTAGTATCTTAGAATTTGTTTGTGTAGTGTGGAATCCCCACTGTGCGGCAAATGTTGCTTGTCTTGAGATGATTCAAAATAAATTCTTAAAGTCTGGACTTCAGAACCGGCACTAACAAAAAATATAGGAAAAAGTTATGTACAAAATTCCATATTGCCTCCCTAGAAAGTAGACGCACTTACTTGGACGCGTTATTTCTGTATAAGTTAGTGAATGGTAAACCTGTTTGTTAAGCGCATCTTCTCGCGTTCTAAGAAAACATTTCATCCTACCCTATGTAGCACAAATTATGCAAAAAACACATTCGTTCGACGCTCTTTCGATACTCATAATAAAATATTAATGGATATAAATATCTTCTTCAAACTCACAAGGTTAAGAAAAGATTTTTTTTTGAACGAGAGAACGTAACACATGCCATGCACATTTTTTTTCACAATAATTGTAATTGATCAATGGTTCTCCAGGTCTTAGCGTGGCTTAGTATTCAATTGATGTTTTAGTAAGTTTACCCAAATAAAATAAAATAAAATATAATAAATATTGAAAAGTACACTAATTCATCCGTATTTAATATATTTGAAATATCCTTGTGTGGTCCTGCATAACAAGATACTGTTTATAAGAAATACAACAGGAGGGTGTTTAACAAAATCACGTTCTGCAAACGAGTATGGGGTAAGCTAACTTACGTATCACGTGGCTATGAAAGCCAAGGTAGTACGCGGCCAACACAGCTAGGCGCATAACCGGACTGCGGTTTCGGCTCCTGCAACCCTGTTCAGTTTATCAGTGTTTTTATTAATAAAAAGAGTTTACACGTCACAATATGTAAGTATCTGTACGTACAAGTGACTGGCATATACTAAGTACGTGCTATATAGTGTCAATCACTAGTTCTAATGAACGCTTAGCTGTCGTGCGCCTCATTTTGTTGGTACGACTTTTAAGTTACAACAAGGAATGTTTTCAAGTGGCCACTAATTGAGAACAAAAGATGCCGTGCTTGTCTGAGCGCAAAGACTGCGCGTAGGACGCGAGAGGGGTTAAGACTGGATCGATGTATCTTAGAAAATTCTTATCTTCCGTTGGAAGTTAATTTATAGCGGTGACTGAGGGTATAGAATGAGTTCCATCCATCGACTAAGATGGATATCTCTGTGGACAAAATAAGCTTTTTGTTCACTTGATCATTTTAACTTGACAATTAAATTATATAGTTCCGGGCTTCAATGCATACATTTAAAGAAACAAAAAAAATAGATATTTGAATGGTTTTGCCATATGGTATATGCCACCGTAAGATAATCAAAATGCATATATTTTGAGAAACGAAAAAATTGGATAATCGAAAGGTTTTGTCGTATGTATATGCCACCGTAAGATAGTCACCGTTAGTTGATAAACTAACGCGTTAGTTGAACAACTATCGACAGATAGTAAACGTTTAATTTACGCTTCTTTTGTTCTTACATGTCAACCTAACACGAAGACTATTCGGGGGCTTCGCTGCACTCGCCCCCTCTAGCCTTCACCTAAGCTACCGCGTGTTTACCCTAGTATTTCGTTTGCAATTCATGTTTGAACCAGTTTACTATTTTACGGTTTCAACCGTTAGTTCATCAACTAACACGTGATATAGTAAGCAGTACGCTAAATTTTACTATCTGTCGATAGTTGACCACCTAACGAGAAAAAAATCTTTAGTTTATCAACTAACGGTTTTGATAATCTTACGGTGACAAATACAAATACATTCTATCGTACCCAGTGATGCAGTCGAGTGTTTTCGCCTAAAATTAATTAATCGAAAATAATCGATCAGACTTAGACTAAGGTTTTCTAAACGGTAATTCACATGAGAAAACGAAAAACATGTATGGGAAATCGTGCCTCTAGTATAAAGTATAAAGTACAATCATTTAAACGACTCTATAATGTTTTATAACAAAACAAAATAGTGAGAAAAAATCAATGTTTGTATTGAATAAATCTTCTTCATAAATAAAATCGAATGGTATTATAAAATCTATTCAGCAACACATTTAGAAACCACTAATGGCACCTATGGCACTGGCGTAATTGTAGGCAAAGAGTTTCATCCCTTTGAGGATAGGTTTAAAAAAACGTCATCTTTCAAATACATTTTCACTGGCAAAATAAATAACCTCAAATGAGGGTAATATATTATTTATAACATAGACATCCTCCAACTACACCAGCACCAAGAGCAATGAACCAAAATGAATTTTGAAATAAGGTGCCATTCTGTCATCACGACCCTTCAAAAGTAAAGCGTTTATTTCCACTAATAGACTTTAGTATAGAGATATAGTTATTTAGTCGCAAGTATTTGGGTTAGGCTAAACTTACAACATTATTGTTTGTATTAAGCCTATCTCAAAAAGTGATTTTTATATAAGCCCTAAGTGACTTATATAAAAATCATAAATTTATCCGGCTTATCCAGACATTGTGTAACAGGCCGTTTAGTGAAATAAATCAGAAACTATTACAGTTTTTACTTCGAGCAACGGCGTGAAACTCAATTTTTCGAAAAAGAACCCAACTATCCTAAGAATTGATAATTATGATTATATGTATGTGTGTGTGTGTATAATAAGTGTTTTGCATTTTGTGTGCTTTTAATCAAGGCATCAATCTGTAATAAATTATAAATAAATGCAGCCAATTTGTGCGGCTACTCTCAAAGCATTTTAATTAATTACGCCAGGTAGTTTTCCAATAATTGATTTGCCGTACCGTGGCTCACAATCAGGTAAAACTTCGAGAGTTTACTTGGACATTTTCTGAGGACTTCTGTATTTTTCCCAAAACTTTCCCTTTCTGTTTTCCAATTTAATTTTCCAATTTCTTCCGCAAGCTTTCAATTTGACCTAATATCTATCACTCCGTTATTCTTTTGATTTGAGACCAAGGTTATTTTATTTTTGTGGGTTTCGTGCTATTGTCAATTCATACTTTTCTTCCAGATATTTGGATTGAAAATTATTATTTTACTCAATTCGCGTACATAAATAATACATTTCAGAGAATGAGGATTTTCGTTCAAAGGCACAGTGATTTTCAATTCAATGTTGCGAAATTAGGCGATATAATTCAAAAAGGTTTATCACGCAACGCATGGATCCATATGTGTACCTCTTGTTTGTCCATACAAACAAGAGGTACACAAGAAATTGATACAATATTGATACAACATTTTAAATGAAATCTGGATACCTACATAAGCGAAAATCTCAAATGCAGACTATTTGTAATTTGGGACCCGATGCGACTGAAACTTGAAGACTACCGAATACCCCATGGAATTGAATTTCCATCGTACGTGCGCTACGAAAAGTTGAAAACCGAATAACTACCTGAACTCAGTATTTGCTCGACGAGATATTTCAATAAACATTGCCGTATAATACTCAATGAAAGTACGCGCACATGTGTCTTGCCTTTGGCATTGCAGCTTAAAATCACATAGTATATTTCTGAATTAGTTTCAAAATAATTGGCTATTTATTGGTTGATAAATATATGTAAGTTTCCCGTTATATTGACCTTTACTTCAATACTCAGAGCTATGTTATGTGGCGTTAACAGTTAACGCTTTGTCGTGCGAGAATTCTAACTACATGTTCGTGAGTTCCGCATTATCCGTCTACCTTGAGCTTGTCAAAACAACCATTGCAACTGCAGAAAATAAAAATCTATAAAGCCAAATATGCGGAGATGTGATGCAGTATATATGGAAGACTTGGTGGCTGTAAGGCTGGTTCTACGCTCGCCCTCGAATCACATACTTTAAACGTGATTCCGTGAAAACGCTCGATGTTTGTAACGTTAATAAGGAAACATGAAGAAATCAACTATGGCAGGCCGATAAGCCGACAGAAGAATTGATAATTAATCTTACATAAAACAAAATACACCATAGTAGCTCTGAGATGTCTTAAATGATCATTTCTATCAAAACGAAGTTGCATAGTAGAGGGAGTGAGTGCTTAGAACCATTCAAATAAATAGGCACCAATCACCAATCCGATTGTGACAGTTAACAGTTCATAAATAAAAAGTAGAAGAAAGAAGAAGCACACAAAAATAGTTTTACTTCAAATTAAAACTAGGGGATATAACATAACATATATACATTAACATGTCAAGGTGTAATAATATAAATATTGCTTGCTATATTTTGTCCATGAGCCAAGTTTTGCAAGACGTGGGAATTTTGTTTTGCTTCATCCCCAGCCGGGGATCGAATCCGGGATCTCTTGCTTAGTAGGCAGAGCCACAACCGAAGCACCACAGAGGTCATCAAATACTGCGATGTTATAATTATATTTAGGTATCATAGCACTGTGTAAAAGGGGTCATTTAAATGTTCTGTGGGGGTCATAGACCAAAAATGGCAAGTGGTATTGAGATGATATATATGTAGTATATAACATTATATATACAGGCTGTTGTTTTGAATTTGTCTCGTGAATGTTTGTGTCGACCTGGCATTTGCTGTAATGGCACAAACAAAAATGTAAATAATAAATAAATAAATCTCATAGCGAAAAGTGAGCTACTCTCGCGATTTACGGCTTTCAGAGTCTTCGCGTCACGAATGTAAAGCGGTTCTAATACGAATGCAAAATCTATGCCCGTGCCTTAAGCCTCCGACCGCATGAGTTGGCAGATCAATTGATGTCGCGTCGCGGTTCCGTCGTCGACTACTGAAAGCGTGACTTCTTAGGAATATCGTTTATATCAAATCTTTCTCATTTTATATCTTTTCTTGCATACAACTGGTGTGCTCGGAATATCTTCTAGTAGAATTCTAGGAGATGTCACGTGCGGACGAAATAATTGTTGCAATAAGGCGTGCATGCGAAACTGACTACTCAAGTTTACTGGAGAATGGGAAATAACTGAGCCAGTAAGTAATATAAATAAGTCTTAAGCGCGGTAATGCTGCCAGGGGTACCTTTGGGTCGGGCATGTCCGGGGGCGGTTTATTTGTTTAGTATTGTGTTCAGTTTTTGTATATGTATAGTTTTAAATTATTTGATATTCTCAAATACATAGTTTATTTTAATTGACGATGCACTTTGCGGATTTTTTATTTTATTTCGATTATTATGTTTTATTTTTATCTTAATTTTGAAGATAATAAATATATCAGACTTAAATATTTATTTATGTTGTGAAAAATTCCGTCCCCTAACTACATGAGGCAATTACTGACGCTTCTGTAAATAAGAATAGATTTCGGAAACTCGTCATCATCCAACATAAATGAATCAAAACTATTTGGATCCCGGGAAAACATAATTTATTTGATTATTACTTTAACACACAAAAACTCAAAATACATATAGAACAGAAACAAAGCTTAACGAAACATAGCGATGCGTCAATATTCAATGATAGATTGCCGAACCGGGACTCCCACAAATCCAAACAATAGTGTGAAAAAATAGAACGGCTAACGGCATCTGACATAAACTAACTGCTTTTTGTTGAAGTTTTTCAGTGAAAACAAAACAGTGGTAGTGGATTGGAGGCACAATCAAATAAGTTGGTTTTGTAATGACAAATCTTTTTTAAGGTGAACGCATTCTTATCCGTGCTGAACTCGCCAAACGAAACAAATTTTGGAATTGGATA
Organism: Argyresthia goedartella; assembly: GCA_949825045.1. Lineage (NCBI taxonomy): Eukaryota > Metazoa > Arthropoda > Insecta > Lepidoptera > Argyresthiidae > Argyresthia > Argyresthia goedartella. Next base: position 19,076,323 of record OX463823.1, read on the forward strand.
TTGCACTAGGTAGTCCAACAAATATAAAAACATATCAAATATCGAAGCATTATCTGTATTGAGGTATCTGCGTGAGCTGCCTTCACCGCCGTGTTAGACTTGTGCACATGCGGGAGGTGACCGCTTTGAGATGTGTCTGCCAAAGCCTCCAGGCCCTCTCACCGGGTTAAGCCCACGAGCCGATGTGGTGTACCGGGTTTGTAGCCGTCGTTTGCACAACGACTACTTGGAGCTACCGGTGAGAGTTTGTATTCTACAAACTCTCATAAATTGTACTGGTAACCATTCTGGTTACCAGTACAATTTGCCTACCCTATCGGTCGGCTACATAACCTGGAGCAGCCTACATCACCTCATTACATCTCCCACAACCCCTCGTTATTTAATTTTTGAGAGGTCGCGATTTTGAACCTTGTTGATGAAATTTAAAACCTATAAGGGGTTTTTGGGTACTACGTCCTCGAGGGGATAATAATGCAGCCCAGTCCCGAGGGAACCAATTTAGGAAATCGAAATTTCATTAAAAAAATCACGAAAACATTAATATAATGATACTGATTATTTACCAAGCCTCCGGTATGAAATTCTATGAATTAAGACGATGACTAAAAAGTAATCTTGAGTATTGAGTATAACTGTACTGTACTGATGTTATAACTGTATCATTGAAAGAAGGTTGCCGAGACAAGTGGCTGCAAGCAGCTAAGAAGTGGAATACTGGCAAACAAATATATGAACAAATATATATCCGTGAATTTCTTACGCCGAGCAACTCATACCTATTGTGGAAGGCTAAACAAGAACTAAAATTCACCAAACTATACAAATACGTATGGTACAAAGGCGGATCAATTCTGGCAAGAAGAGAAGAGACTGACAAGGCTAACCTGATAAGATCTGAAGCGGATATAGAAAGACTTGCACGCGAAAGCAACAAGAATAAAGGATGAATAAAGCAAAATATAACCCGAAAAAATAACTAACGGAAACAGAGGGCAGCCTAAAGACAATATCCGAAGAAAATCATAACACATGGAATGAAGTCACCGATGAGATTCCCTTTCATCACAACACATCAATATAAGATCCATGATCATCAACTTCAATCAGCTAGAAAACATCATAATTAACAGCTCGCGGCTCGTACAGGTTGTGGTAATATGTGAAGCAAATATTTCAGACGCAAACACATGTATGTTTGAATTGGAAGACTACACCATGTACTCGGAATTAAGGAACGTCAAGAAAGGAGGGGGGATAATAATATACATACATAAAAGTGTTATATTTACAAGGCATTCGGTATTTACATGTAACTTTGAGTGTATCCTGGGTGAATTAGAGTTAAGTAATAATAGTGTCATAGTATTGTGTGCAGTGTACAGACCACCTAGTTTAAATAAATGTCAATTTATAACGGAGTTATCCAATGTCCTAAGTAAGTACCCAATCAACAAAAGCTATATTTTAATAGGGGACGTCAATATCGATTTAATAATACAAAATCCCACTGTAAATAACTACCTTAACAGATTATATGGATTAGCGACATCTTCGGGAGTAAAGTAAAAGGCTTGAGATACGCGCAAAAACTAGACTAGACTAGACTACTTTATTATAGGGAATCCTAGCTTATATACTAGGTTTGTACATGTTATTAATAACGTGCATAAGACATAGTGCGAGATAAATATAAATATACCTTATCTGTGACGGTCGTCAACTTATCTTAACATTACGTGAAAATATGACTAACATAGTCGACCGGCACAGATACTCCCCCCTTTAGGGAAAAAATAAATGAATGTACTTATAACAATGGAAAAAATCAAAGTTATATACCATAACAAACTTATCAACTGCAATAATAACTAGTAGTATTTTAATAAACATAAACCAGATCTTAATTGTGCATACTTTAACTTAATCTATTTTTATATATAAGATAGATAGATAGATAGATAAATTAATTTATTCATTTCAACATGGTTCACACACAAATACATAATTTTAACTCAAATTTTAAGAAGAAAAATCTGCAAATTAAAACAAAACACAGCAGTTAAATAAAACAAACAATAAATAATAAAATTATACAACCAAAACATTAAGGTACGGTAAGGATAACTATTTGGTATTGTGACTGTACCGCGACAATTAAATGGCCCTGACTCAGCAATGTCACAGACGAATCTGTGACGCTGATATTCTGCCAGAGCCAGTACGGACGAGGCAACGGTTTGCTCAAGTAAACATTTAACAACGTAAAATATGATGATTTTAATAAAATTGTTGAATAAAATAAATTGTATTCTAGAAGATTGTATTAAAATTATAGCAATAAAATTATATCATTAAAATGTATAGTAATAAAAGAAATAAAATTTTAAAAAAATATAGCAATATGTAATAAAATTTATGTCAGGGTTACAAGTAAGATTAAATTGAAAATGTCATTAGGATTATAAAATAATAATAATCAGAAGGGAATTAATCATAGTAATAATATAATTGGAAACAATATAAATATCACAGGTAACAGGTAGATTAGCTTCGTGCCGTTCCCTAAGTTTTCTGCTGTAGTATCAAATACTTTCTATAGGCACTTCTAAACCCAGCCTTACTAGTAAGCAGCCGAAGGGGTGGTGGGATGTTATTCCAGCACTTGGTGGCACGGTACTTAAAACTGCCACGGAAAGCTGCACCCTTGTGTCGAGGCATTGAGAGAAAAGGAGCAACTCTCTGGGAAATACGCCAGGTAAGTTTGTCACAAAGATAAGAAGGTGTCCTCTTCACTATAACCTCAAACAACAGCGTTGAAAAATACAAATCCTGTCTAGCTTTCATCCTTAAAATATTTGCCCTGTTTAAAAATGGAGTAATGTGCGTTTTGGGGGGAATTACGAAACAGAACCTGGCACAGGCATTTTGTACTCTTTGTATTTTTGTATGTATAAGGAAAGTTATTGTTAAACAAAACTAGACAGTAATAGCGCATACTTCAACTTAATCTAAAGGTAATCTTACACGTTTTAGAAAAATAAAGGAACTACGGTTATGTGAATTCTACAAAAGTTTAAAGAATTACTTAATATTTACCTATAGGCAAGTCTTGTGTCTGGCCGCACACTACATAAAATAAACTAAAAACTGGAAAACAGAAAAACACTAGGAAAATGGGGCTTCGCGGTTAGTAACCTAACCTAACCTATAACTGGAAAAGATCCGCAGGAGAGTCGTCTGATGCTGCAGCCACCCATGTTTTTTTTCAGGAATCGATGAGTCAATTTACGTCGCACGTAGTTGAAGTTTTAATCACTGTTTGTTTATAATTGCGACCGTACCTACACAAGGATAATTGTGCTGAATCAGCGTCAGCATTAATTTTGTAACCTTGGCTGTAGGCAGACAATGATCTCGTACGTCATATGTACGTGCGTGCTCTTCACTCTTGAGTGAATACTAAGTTGTCGATTGATGAAATTTGTGTGCCTAAAAACCTTGGGATTTGGCAACATAGGGCACATCTTGTACACCAATCGTATATATATATATATATATATATAAATATATATATATATATATATATATAAATATATATATATATATATATATATATATATCTCTCTCTCTTCAGTGATTTGATTATTCTTCGTGCGATGTTCTTCCTGGATGATTTCAATATTCGTTGAATTAGGTATATCGATGATGTTTCAATACTCTTCTGGGGGCTGGAACGGCTTCCTATGTCTTGAAATTGAAAAACTGCTTGCTGTGAATGAATTTGCCGACGCGTTTGTTTCTGCTGGTGCGAGCTCCATTTCGATAAATCAGCAGTCGGCTGACTATCGGTTCATTATTCTTGCGGTATCTTGAGTTCGATGCGGGAAATCTTCAGTTGAAATCTTTTGGCTTCTGGTCCGTTTCCAAATCTGGTCCGGTCATGGCTTGCTTGATGTCGTCTTGGTTTGGGTGGGGTCTTGATTATGGAGTTCTGCAGCGTGGTTTGAAATAGGTATGCAGAAGTCGGGGCTCGGCGATCTTGGACGAAGTGCTTCTTGCTTGCACTTCTAAGGTGGCAGCACACGGAGTTTTCTTCGCGGCTGGGTCCATGCTGCTATTATCGAAGGTTGCTGATGTTCAAAAGTCGGGTCACCACTTTGCTAGAGGCAATTATAAGGAGAGCGACATCTTCGGGAGTAAAGTAAAAGGCTTGAGATGCGCGCAAAAAATAGACTAGACTAGACTACTTTATTATAGGGAATCCTAGCTTATATACTAGGTTGGTATATGTCATTAATGACGTGCATAAGACATAGTGCGTGATGAATTTAAATATACCTTATCTGTGACGGTCGTCAACTTATCTTAACATTACGTGAAAATATGACTAACATAGTCGACCGGCACATCTATAATAAAACTAAGTTCCTAATAATGTATGAAGAAAAAGAAAATATAATTAATGTTAAACGCCGTGCTCGACCGAAATCATTGCGCGCACTATCTTATATACCTACATTTGTTGTACCTAGATTTAACAATGACTACGATAGAATGTATGCTATGCTACCGCTAGTACTCAATGAACTACCGAGCGAGTTCATTGATTCCCTGTGCGTGGACAGTGAAAAATGTAAAACTGTATTAAAAAAGTACTTCCTACAACAATGTAAACACGGACTGGCTTCACAGGTGGCGGATGGACCCGGCGGCGGCTGCGGCGTAGCAGGCGAGTCGTGAAATTCTACTAAGAAATCGCGGCTTACCTGTCGCGCGGGGAATATCCGTAGCCTGTGAAACCCGCTCATAGTATTTCGCTCATAGAATAAAATATTAGATGAAGATGTAAACAGGGTATAAGCGGGGGACAGTGGTCACACTTAAACCTGTCAAGGATTGAGTGGCCACCTAAGTAATGTTAAGAATACTTATAATTTGTTTTGAATAAATAAATAAAAAATACCACATACCACTCTAATAGTTTAGTCTTATTATTGAGACTGTGTTTTTTGGTATCAAACAGTACCAAAACACACAGTCTCTTAATAATAAGAATAATGTTTTAGACATACTGTTAAGATCGGAACTCAAATGCAATGTCCTGGCAATAACAAATTTTCAAACTTATCGATAGCTGTAAAGTTTACCTAAGAAATAATCACAGACCTCATTTTAAACTCGTTAGCAATTCTTTCAAGGGTCAGTGCATTATCTACTGCAACAAGATACCTCTGGAGATCTTGAAATTGCCTTTAGAGCAATTTAAAAACCATGTTAAAGTGACTTTTCCGAAAAAGGGATATTACAATGTTCAAGATTACTTAAATGACGGGACTGTATGGAGTTAATCTGGCTCAACACAGACCATCCTTTTAATAATTTTGTAATTATTTATGCCTGGTTAATAATTATAATAATTAATATAGTAATATTTGTATTAGTTAAGCACAGCAATTTTTAAAAGGGATCTAAAAATCAATCTGTGGTAGTTTCTACGCCCTACTTCTCCCACCGTGGTACAATGTAGAGAAGTGGCAAAAAAGGCTTGCTAAGTATATGTAAATAACAACAGTAATGAATACATTTGATTGATTGATTGATTGATAACGAAACATTGGCTTACCTCAGATAATTTACAAATTCTATCCATCACCTTCGACAGTTTTACCCTTATATCCACAGACTTTAATATAGGTTATTGTAGAACACAAACGGAACGTTCAGAAAATAAAGTCTTAACTGAATTGTCGGTATTGTGAGATATCCGCTGTCAATCTCATAGATTTTAATATAACTGTGATTTCTTTCTATAGGACGAACTTGGTAGGACATCTCGAATTCCTCAAGCACTTAGAACGGTTGCCTACGAAAATAACTGAACTGGGAACAACCCCATTCAATGCAAAAACCTTGCAGATTTGTTGATGGCTCACAAGTTAAGATGTAAAGTACACTTCCCGACGTGAACGTCTGGTGGCTTTTCCACCTGCCTCGATCACATGTACACCAACACCCCTGCCGTGGCCGGCCGGGTCAGCGCCGCCGTGCTCTAAATGCGTGTGAGCGACAACCACGCCATCCGCGTCAACCTAATATGCTATCAGCCGCCATAGTCTCAGCCGACCAGGTGACCTGTTAGGGACTACTCGCAAATGAACCGCAGCAATTTAATCGCATTTTTTACATCCGTCGACTAGGAAGAGATGTGGCAAAATCACAGCCATTCAGCTGATGCTTTTGCTAAGTCTCTCATCAACACCCTGTCCAATAAAGTTAAAGAATGTATGTGAATGATGAATGATGATGTAATGAATGTATTAGGCCCTTACGCATTATCCGGATAGAGACACTCCACCAGTCATATTTATAGATAGAGGCATTACCTGCCGTATCCCTAGACAGAGGCCGTATCTACCATATCCAAAAAGCCAAAGGCTGCCAGCTATAAGCTGCCGGACAAAGTACGCCATATCACCGATCCAGGCACGAAAGCGATGGGGCTGTTAGGCCCTTACGCATCACCTGGATAGAGACGCCCCACCAGTCATATCTATGGATAGAGGCATTTCCTGCCTTATCCCTAGATAAAGGTGGCATCTGCTATATCCAAAAAGCCAAAGGCTGCCAGCTATAAGCTGCCGGACAAAGTCCGCTATGTCACTGAACCGTGAACGAAAGCGATGGAGCTGTCATGCTCTTACGAATCAACCAGATAGAGAAGCTCCACCAGTCATATTTATGGATAGAGGCATTACCTGCCTTATCCCTAGATAAAGGCGGCATCTACCATATCTAACTATCATACTCACTCTCAGAGAATGCAGCACACGCATCAGGGCACCATTACCCGCGCCATGGTATTAGGTACTGGGCAGCAGCATGTATGGATTTTCCATATGAACCGGCCAACAGTTTTCGTTCATATCGTCCACTCAGGAGAACCTTCACCACCTTATAAGGCCCTCTAATCCCGAAATGCAGCTTCTCTGTTGACTGGGTATAGTAGGCAATACTTTGTGAAGGAGTCTGCTACTATCAAAACGAACTTAAATCCTTTTTTATCACACCTGCTCTGAAAATACATACTAATTATACCAATTAGAGGGAAGAAACGCCTTTATCCCGCCCTTCAAATCCTTTCATCCCAAGGTATGGAAGTTTGTATGAAAATCCTTCCGACCCAAGGGTGGGAAGTATGTATGAAATTCCATTACATACCCGGTTTTTTTTTTTTACTTGTCAGCAGTCATACTGCAAAGAGACTTTAACTGTCTTCTAATTAAATTTCAAGTAAATTGTTACTGGCCACATACAGTTTTTTTTTACCAGTTACCAACCTCCTTGGTGCATACAGAAAATTAAAAACGAAATTATTTTTGTATATAAAACGCGCGGAATCACGGAAGAAGTGGCTGCATGACCTTATGATCTTAGCCTACTCCAGAAACGGGCGAATAAAAAAAGGAAAAGCCCGCGCATTTTCGCAAAAACTTCGATTGATTTAGCATTTATCTTTGTGTTTTTTGTAAAATATGGATGCATTTATGTCTATAATTTTCCTCGTAGGTGTAATAAAAAGCACTATACATACCTCAGGATAAAGTACAGTTCCATACCTCAAATGGTTTGCGCCCCTCGCAAGCTCGTGGCGCAAATGCCATAATCTCGGTATGGAACTGTCACTTTCTTCCCTCTGAAGTAATGTACTATTACACCTGCCTTGCTCGTAAAGACCTACTTACTTACGTTCAAAGAGTGAATGTACGTTAGTCTTTACGTCATTCATTCTGTCTGTCTGTCTGCATTGAAAACTAAGTTCCATTTTCAAATTACTTTGCAGAACAAGCAATGCTTGAAATGTAATGGATTTTCATACAACTTTACAGTTCAAGCTATGCAAACCTCCTTGGTCAAAAACTCAACCAACACAAAAAAAAATTAAAAATTGGCGGTTATTCAATCGATATTATTTGAAGTTTGATAAAGTTTATCTCAAATTAATTACCTAATTAAAAATGTCAAGGGATGAAGTGGATATGGAAGTTGAGAATGTAATCGACAACCTTTTGCCAAATAAATCAAAAGAAAGGTGTTCAGGCTTCTCGGCACCTAATGACCTCGCAGGGGCCCATCAGCTACGAGGTAGCGTAGCGATCAGATGCCAAGAAGTGTGAACGTCGGCGATTCACCGAGCTATTAATTATGGATAGATCTAACCTGGTCTGTGCTTCGGTCCCGTCAACCTCCTGTCTCTCTGCAAGGCCCGGGTGCGCCCTAGGCTCTTCTTGGTAGACAGGTTCTTCAGCCAACCTCCTATGACTGGCGGGCCAGCTTCGACGAGCACAGTGTTCCAACACAGGTTATGTTACGTGGGAAAACCAATCGGCCACGTAAATGCGAACTTTATCTGGTTCGGGGAACCACAACACACTCAGCTATATAGACAATCCTGAGGGGAACCCGAATACATTCCAGATGGCTTGCGATTTAAATTCAATACCCCAATCAATACGCGTTACATTGCGAGGGCTTTTCGTCTGTCAGTTGTCAAAAACTGCAAGGTTGGCAGCAACGTCAAATTCAAAATGGCCGTTCCGAAACCATCAATCGAATATCGATTTGGAATCGAACAATCACCCGCCCGGACAGGCACCCACCTGTCCCCTAATCTACGGGCAGCCGAGACAACGTTGCTACTGCTCGTTTTAGAACCGAGCCTCCTACTAGAACCTCCGCAGACCGGGGGGTCCCGTCCTTGCCAGGGAACAAGTTAACAATGCGCCCCCTGCGCCAACGTAGTGGCGGTAGGTTAGCATCCTTAACCAGAACGAGGTCACCAACACTAGGGGGGCTGGTTTTGTCAGTCCACTTAAGGCGCTGTTGTAAAATATGCAGATACTCGAGCGACCAACGCTTCCAGAAATTCTGAGTAAACTGCTGCAACATCTGATACCTTGACAACCGATACAATTTCACTCCCTCGAAGGGGTGCTCGGGCAACGCGTTAAGTGGCTGTCCTATCAAGAAATGGCCTGGGGTCAGAGCCCCCAGGTCATTTGGATCCGAGCTGAGCGGACACAACGGTCGCGAATTGAGAACGGCCACGATCTTACAAAACAATGTCGCGAGCTCCTCAAAAGTCAGCGCGGTCTGACCTACTATACGCCCCAAGGCGTCTTAGCTGACTTAACTACGGCCTCAAAAATCCCACCCCAGTGGGGGCAAATCGGTGGGCTGAAGGTCCACTGTATACCCCGACCGGAGAGGGCCGTTCCAATATCCACTTTATTTACATTCAAAAAGTTGACTATCTCTCGTAAGTATCGTTCCGCACCGACGTAGTTAGTGCCGTTATCAGAGCGGATCAAAGTTGGAAGTCCCCTTCGAGAAACAAACCTATCCAAACAAGCAATGAAAGCCTCTGTCGAGAGATCAGCAACGAGCTCGAGATGTACCGCCTTGGTGGATAAACAAACAAACACACATGAGCTATACCGGTCCAGCAGAAACCCGGCGTCAGGGTCCTCAGCCTTCTGGGTAACATGCACGGCCGCTCTGGGGCCATGATCCGAAGATACTACTACATGGCTGTGGGGCCAGTCCGATTCTCTCCTGGCAAGCCAGGGTGGTCCCCACCACAAATGGTGTCTAACGAGTTCAGGAGCCCGACATCCCCTGGATGCACAATCAGACGGGTTCAATTCTCCTGGTACATGTCTCCAGGTCAGTGGGACCTCAGACGACACAATCTGGGAGACACGGTTCGCAACAAAAACCTCTAAGTTAGGGACCGAAGCCTTCAGCCAGCACAAAACAATCTGGCTGTCCGTCCACGCGTACACCGTATCCTCCAAAACCACTGACCCACGCAACACTGTTAGAGTGTGATTCAAAAGTTTGGTCAAAAGAGCAGCCCCGGACAGTTCCAGTTTTGGAATCGTCATCCTTGTCCGAATAGGCGCTACCTTGCTTTTTGCCAAAACCAAACGCACGTCGACCTCCCCGGTGGAGGTGACGGTTCGCAAATAAACCGCTGCCGCAAACCCTCGTTCAGAGGCATCACAAAACCCGTGAAGGGTTGCCCTGTAATCCCCAGCAGGGACCAATTTCCTCGGCAGCGATACATTATTTATATTGAGGCCCAACCATTTCGCTAAATCGTTCGATACAATGCAGCCCTGAGCTCCAGAATCTAATAGGGCGCGAACGTATGTTGGGTTGCCCGCCAAATCCCAAACAAGCACAGAGGCGATCGGTAACACCACCGTCTCCAGTTGGGGGGCAACAAATTGTTGGGCCGCAAATTCCTAGCGAGGACCCCCGGGGCCCCACTGTGCCTGTAACCGATCAGGTAGGCAGCTATACGCCAGAGGGTCCCATTGTACAAATGGCCCACGCGCCGGTTCCATTGCCACCCTACGACGCCCCCCGAAGGGGGGTGGGCGTGAATTCAACCGTGGCCGCTCCATGAGCGGGGGGGACATCACATGCGACCGACGAGGACGAGGCGAAGAGCGGGGCGACAACTGAGGCGGCGTCCGAACCGCACCCGCATAGCTCGAAGGTGTCCCATGCCACCCGCCCGTTACGGCCTGCTCAACACACCCAATGTGCCGCTGAGTCGGATGCTGAGTCGCAACCGAAAACTCAGGGCCCCCCATGTGATGACCCTGAGTGCGGCCCTGCACCCCTGGGTGGCCACGTGCTTGTGGCCCCATTGCCCGCTGAGTCGGATGCTGAGTCGCAACCGAAAACTCAGGGCCCCCCATGTGATGACCCTGAGCGCGGCCCTGCACCCTAGTACCGCCCTGTGCACGTGGGGACATTGGCCCCTGAGTTGCGCTCCGAGTCGCAAACGAATTCTCAGGGCCCCATGCCGTGTCACCCTGGGTACGGCCCTGTGGACGTGGGGACGTTGGCCCCTGAGTTGAGCTCCGAGTCGCAAACGAATTCTCAGGGCCCCATGCCGTGTCACCCTGGGTACGGCCCTGTGGTGGCTGTTGGCCGGACCGGTTCATGCACAACAGATTGTTGTGGGCCCCACCACAATATCCGCACATTTTTGTGCGCGTGCAGTCCCTAGCCATGTGTGGCCCGAGGCACAGGAAACACCAGCTCCGCTGCTTGGCCATCCGGCGCCGTCCCTCAACCCTAAGTTCCCCGAACTTATTGCAATTGGCCACAGCATGGCCAGTCTGCCTACAACATGGGCAGGTCTCACTATGTGGGGTCAATGCACTCACAGTCCCATATGACTGCCGGTTGGTGCGGTCCTTCCTCGTCGGAGGGCCCCTACTCACAGCGCTCCCGGCAGCTCTCTGTGGCTCCGAAGGATGGGTGACCGTCAACCCCAAATTCTCTGCCCGTCGAGCCTCCTCTTCCAAGAATCCGACCAAGTCGGAGAAGGCGGGCAGGTCCTCGGCCGACCTCCCGTGAGACTGTTCGAAACGAGTCTGCACGTCAGCGGGTAGGCGGGAAAGTACAATGTACAGCAGTAGGTACGACCATTCACCAACCGGAAGTCCAAGATTCTCTAGAGCCTTGGTGACGGACAACAACGGGTTCAAAACCTCCGTCTGTATGGCCCCGACCTTGTTCACAACCGGGATACTAAACAAACGGTTCAGTTGGGCATCGGCCAACCTCCGTTTGTTATGGTAACGTCTGACCAACAATTGTCTGGCCGTTTCATAGTTACCCTCCGTAACTGTCAAATGAGCGACCAGCTCCCTAGGCTCACCCCTCAATGCTGCCACCAGCTGAGCCATCTTGACAGACTTGGTAATGTCTGATCGCATGTGCACCAAACTGTCGAACAGATTGATGAAGCTCATCCATTCACCGGACACTCCGTCAAAGGTAGGCATAGTTATGGCCGGTAACCTGGACCCTGAACCCTGAAGCGGCAGAGGTGCTTCGATGTCACCACCATGGCTGGACTCGCGCTGTCTACGTATGTCCGCAGCCTTCTGCGTGATAGCAGCTGCCATCTCCATACATTGGTCGACATCCCCTAGCAACCGTGACAGCCTGTCAGGTGCGCAACCATCAACTGATTCCGCCTGCGCGGACAATTCGAGCACCCTGTTGTAACGTTCCTTAACGTCCATAGACCGCTCCAATACCACATCATGCCTATCTAAACGGTCTATCAGACCGTGTGCGGAGGAAAACCATCTGAGTTCCTTAGAAACACCCTTCTGTATTTCAGATAACGACATGATCGGAACGATACTTACTCACAATTTGCAGTAACTCAATTATATTGGACCCTCCAGTCTATAACCCAAACGAGGGAACCCTAAACTATAACTTAAACAGTGTTGATTTACTTAAACAATAGGAACCGAGTTTTATAAATATATAAATTCTGTAAATAACAATTTAGTTTCCCTTTATCATTATACAACACACAGATAGTCAATATTAGTTCAAGTTATAAATTGCTATAAACTGAAAACAATGTAATAGCCTGCTATCAATAGATGTAACTACCTATGTTAACCAAACATTCATTAGCATTACTAGACCACTAATAGATTGACTAACTGGTACTTCAATGCAAATTTCAATTCACCTACAATGTACCTAAGTTGAGTATCTACTATTCTGAGTCACATCTGTACAACTGGTCATTTAGGGAAAACTGTAATATCTGTCTGTCTACTACCAGCAATAGACTTATAGCTTACAATACTACCAATCTATGTGGATACAGGAACAACACCAAGTTAGCTAATAACCGCCTATACCTACAGATTGATAGTCCCAAATCGTGGGTTCCTGGAGCCCTTGACGGCTGCAAATCTCAGGAAACCACGCTCTTGCTACCAAAATGTTCAGGCTTCTCGGCACCTAATGACCTCGCAGGAGCCCATCAGCTACGAGGTAGCGTAGCGATCAGATGCCAAGAAGTGTGAACGTCGGCGATTCACCGAGCTATTAATTATGGATAGATCTAACCTGGTCTGTGCTTCGGTCCCGTCAACCTCCTGTCTCTCTGCAAGGCCCGGGTGCACCCTAGGCTCTTCTTGGTAGACAGGTTCTTCAGCCAACCTCCTATGACTGGCGGGCCAGCTTCGACGAGCACAGTGTTCCAACACAGGTTATGTTACGTGGGAAAACCAATCGGCCACGTAAATGCGAACTTTATCTGGTTCGGGGAACCACAACACACTCAGCTATATAGACAATCCTGAGGGGAACCCGAATACATTCCAGATGGCTTGCGATTTAAATTCAATACCCCAATCAATACGCGTTACATTGCGAGGGCTTTTCGTCTGTCAGTTGTCAAAAACTGCAAGGTTGGCAGCAACGTCAAATTCAAAATGGCCGTTCCGAAACCATCGATCGAATATCGATTTGGAATCGAACAAAAGGTATTTAAAATGCTATGATGACTTCATTAAATGGCGTGCAGAAAAAAAGATCAAGTCTTTCTCAGAAAATCTGTTGCTTGTATATTTTAATTAGCTATCAAAACAATATAAACCATCATCATTGTGGAGCATATATTCTATGCTTAAAGCAACACTGAACACCAAACATGACGTCAAGATTAATAAATATGAAAAACTAACTGCATTTCTGAAAAAGCAGTCCGTTAGATTTAAAAGCACTAAAGCTAAAGTATTCAGTGCTCAAGAGGTACAAACCTTTATCGAAAACGCTCCAGATGATCAATTTTTAGCAACAAAGGTATGTACAGTGTACTATTACATTATGTATTAAATATAACTTTTACTACATTTAAGTCCATTTTTGATGACCCAATCTATCATAGTCTATTCTAGTCTTATTTCTGTTACTTTAGTCACTTTTTTTCTTTTTGTTTCAGGTTGCTTTTATATTAGGAATCTGTGGGGCCTGTAGAAGCCAAGAACTCAAAAATCTTACATTAGATGATGTCACAATGACCAATGACTTGATAATAGTAAAATTGAATAACACTAAAACAAATGTAGATAGATCATTCGTCGTTGATAAAAACTTCGTCGAAATTGTGAAAAAGTTTATAGAGAAGCGACCCACAGGCTATGGTAGAAAATACTTTTTCTTGGGATTCCGTAAAGGTGAATGCATTCGCCAGCCGATGGGCAAAAATAAACTGGTATCAGTACCTAAAGAAGTGGCCGTGTTCTTAAAGCTACCTGATCCTGAACTATACACTGGGCACAGTCTCCGCAGGACTTCTGCAACAATTTTAGCGGATACTGGTGCGTTTATTACTGCCATCAAAAGACTAGGCGGATGGAAGTCTAACACAGTCGCAAAGAGCTACATCGAAGAGTATGTTGAGAACAAGACTAAAATATGTAACCAAATCACCAATTCTATAAAGAACATTGACCCGCAACTAGAGAAAAAACGCACACATACTCGTAGTGGTTATACCGAAGAACCGCAACCAAGGCCGTCTAGATTGGTTGAAGACAGTGTATCAATGTCCCAAAATTTAATTCAGACAGTAAACATACCTGGCCAACCATTAAAACTGCATTTTAATAATTGTTATAATATAACAACAAACAATAATTTTAATAAGTAGTTGTGTGTATAATTTCTGATTAGATATTGGGAAAGTATGTAACTTTATTAAAATTTACATCGCATTAAAATTAATATGTAGGTACCTCATTAGTTTTTTGATATGAATTTAAATTACATTGTTTTATTTTATTTGTTGTGTTTTATTTTCCTCGCAAGAAAGGTGTAAAATAGTATACTTCTCTCGGGTTGTAAGTAGCTATTGCACCCTCGAACTATATCCGTCTAAATATCTCGGGTGCACTCGATCCTTAGAGCCCTTTGCGAGCGAAGCTCGCACGGGCACCAAATTGCATCTCGTTCCGTAATAGCTCACTTACTTCCCTTGTAGCGTAATGTACTATTGACTCTGGCAGGAGACCAAACACATCAGTGTGTAACAAAGTTCAAAGGGAACATCCGGTTTTTCCCAAGAGATAATCAGTTGGTGGGGTGACCTAGGGGCTCTCTTTGTGGAGATTCAAACAAACATTGTGCCATATACTTTTTAACAAATTGTTTGAGACCAGGGAACCAAAAGTGTTTCATGATGAGGTCCAGTGTCTTGTCAGCACCGATGTACTAGTGCTCATCATAGAACATTCTTATCAAGCTCAACCTATGGCCAGACTACTGTTCTCACCTGCCGGTGAATGTTGATAGCACAGGACATCATTCTGGTTAACGTAACGCTGCGAGTCTAGTTCTTCATCCTCTAATCGGACCGCACCCGAGGCTACACTTCAAAAACAGCTGTGCTGTATTTTAACTAAATAATTTTGTTTAAATTCGTCTATTTGTGAATATAGTGTTAGTTTTTAGTGTTTGTTAAGTCAATTAATAGTGTCCCAGTGATAAACGTGGTCAGAATTATAATTTTGATAAAATAATCGATCACGGGCCAACAGACCAAAGGACGATTCAAACTGTCTTGACACTGTGTTCAACTGACATTGTCTTGCTGTAACGGCATTAAGGCTAAGGTCGAGCCACCGCTATCAGTAGCTATGATCGTCTATTCTACATACCCCAAAAAGAGATGTCCCGATTCAGCTGTAAAATTTGTAAGTTTGTAACGTACTACCTCCTTGACCATATTGGCTACTGGCGGATTAGCCAGTTAAAAACTAAAACTATAAAAATTCGGAAATTCGGGTCTGGAATCTCGTCTGGCAGCTGATTGTTTTTTTGAGGCAGACATTGTTTGAGCTCTGTAACGTGAGGTTGTATCTTCTGCATCAATAATTTTTAAGTCACGCCTTTAGTTGCGGCGATGGGCTAGTCCCTTTAGTACTGTAATGGAGCTGAATGTTTAGTTGCTGTAAAGTGCAGTAGTTGATAATTATGAAACTTCCCTACTATCCCCAATCCATGGGTAAGCATTGGTTCGTAGTTAGTCTTTCTTATGTTCGTGTATTTTATACTCTCTATGTATTTTCCTTTTCTATACAGTGTCTATTGGACTGCGGCACTCTTAGATCCTAATTATTCTAGGGCCCTCGTCGGAAGTCTCCGTGTGGGGAGCCGTCGCCTGATAGCTGGGCGCTGTAGCGCTTTTGTATTCCTATCATTCACACTGGTCTCTTTCCAGGGTTCCACGCTGAGGAGTAATATCCTCCTGGCGCAAACGGAGCTCTGAATCGGTTCCACGCCGAGGAGTAATATCCTCCTGGCGCTAACGGAGCTCTGAATCGGTTCCACGCCGAGGAATAATATCCTCCTGGCGCTAACCGCATAATCACTTGTTGACGTCTGGAGAAGTGGACCAGTCGGATTGAGTCTACCAAGGAGCTGAAATCTACAAATTCCCGGCGAGTCCCTATCCAGCGTTTCAACTATATCACCAATATTCAACTCACGACCCTGTGATTAATAAATGTATCTTGAGCCTGCCAACAATCTCTTTTGGTCAGGTTAGAGTCCACTGTTTCAATGGCGCCCGGATTAAGGGAATATTGGTGATAGAGTTTTATGTCTGGTCAGAGTAGTTAGGCCATAAGAGCGCCGTAGAACGCTAGATTTCTTTCGTAGCTTGTATATTTTGTTGTGTTTATTTTTGTCTGACAGGAGTATATTTGATCGTTTATCTGGGTACCTACCTCATTTCTACATTATTTATGGTCGCAGTCTGACGGCCGTTGTCATATTATAATTGTTGATAAATATTTTCCTCCAAATTCTCAGTACGAAAAATAAATTAAGAAATTGTGAAGATTTTAGTAGGGAAACTTTTCGGACTATTAAATAATAAATAAGGTTAGTGTTTAACGGCCGATTTCTCGTACATTTAATCTGTTTTTGACAGTCCTTTATCAATTTCAGCTGTCAAAACGGTAGATCAATGGCTTGATTTTGTACCAGAAACCGGGCGTTAGTCGTGTACTCTGCTTACTTTCATGTAAATTTGTACAGTTTACTAGATAGGTAGTAAACATGACGTTTCCTATAAAATATCTGTCGCTAAATAAGGCTGAATTGTAGTATGAGGTTGAGCTTCGAGGAGGTACATGTTGGTGTATTTCCTGTAATATTCTATCCACCATGAGCCATCTGTCTGATAGCACCTTCTGTCTGAAGATAGGCTGCGACAGCGTTCTGTCTTATTCAATAGTAGTTAACGATTCCTTTATGTATGTAATAAGTATTTTGACCCTTGTATTCTAAAAACCATCTATATCTACAGCTATGTAAAAGTTCTTTATTGTGTAACGTTACTCTGCAATGTCTGTTACTTTAGCTTATGGCCTCTTGAACTATAATTCTCTACTTTTTTACTCTTTGTTGTAGAATAGATATTCTACTCTATTATTATTTTCTGTACCCACTAACGGTGCAGGAAGTCTTGAACACTTGAGGGAGCTGCCCCTCATGGTGTTATTCTGCGTTACGACATTAGCTAAGCTATCGGGGCGTTTAGGTACTAAGGTTCTTATTTTAGTTCAAGGGATCTTGCTTATTTTTCAACATCTGACAGTTAGTCTGGGTGTGCATTTGGCTATAATAATGGCACCCTGTGTGTAAGGCTGTGTTTACACGATGTTAGTGTGAACTCTTGTATGAACTTAGTATGAATTCTGATGTCTGATTGTTGGTTCGAATGTGTGATGTTTGTATGTAGTTGAGCTAGACTGTTAGTTATATATTTCTCTGACATTGTAGATGACGAGCTTTAGAGAATTTTATCTTAAGTAGTTAATTTGGTAAGTTAGTTTAGTTTAGTTAGTATCTTAGCGGATTTTATCAGGTAAAATCCTACCCAAACAAGACGGGTATGTAACGTACTACCTCCTTGACCATATTGGCTACTGGCGGATTAGCCAGTTAAAAACTAATACTATAAAAATTCGGAAATTCGGGTCTGGAATCTCGTCTGGCAGCTGATTGTTTTTTTGAGGCAGACATTGTTTGAGCTCTGTAACGTGAGGTTGTATCTTCTGCATCAATAATTTTTAAGTCACGCCTTTAGTTGCGGCGATGGGCTAGTCCCTTTAGTACTGTAATGGAGCTGAATGTTTAGTTGCTGTAAAGTGCAGTAGTTGATAATTATGAAACTTCCCTACTATCCCCAATCCATGGGTAAGCATTGGTTCGTAGTTAGTCTTTCTTATGTTCGTGTATTTTATACTCTCTATGTATTTTCCTTTTCTATACAGTGTCTATTGGACTGCAGCACTCTTAGATCCTAATTATTCTAGGGCCCTCGTCGGAAGTCTCCGTGTGGGGAGCCGTCGCCTGATAGCTGGGCGCTGTAGCGCTTTTGTATTCCTATCATTCACACTGGTCTCTTTCCAGGGTTCCACGCTGAGGAGTAATATCCTCCTGGCGCAAACGGAGCTCTGAATCGGTTCCACGCCGAGGAGTAATATCCTCCTGGCGCTAACGGAGCTCTGAATCGGTTCCACGCTGAGGAGTAATATCCTCCTGGCGCTAACGGAGCTCTGAATCGGTTCCACGCCGAGGAATAATATCCTCCTGGCGCTAACCGCATAATCACTTGTTGACGTCTGGAGAAGTGGACCAGTCGGATTGAGTCTACCAAGGAGCTGAAATCTACAAATTCCCGGCGAGTCCCTATCCAGCGTTTCAACTATATCACCAATATTCAACTCACGACCCTGTGATTAATAAATGTATCTTGAGCCTGCCAACAATCTCTTTTGGTCAGGTTAGAGTCTCACTGTTTCAAGTTAAGAATGATAAGTCTGAATTTCTCGTTCATTGAGAAGTTCGTTAGGCGTACAATAGTCGAACGGAAGATTGATTCAGGATGTTACAGTTTCAAGTTAGACAGAGAAAGCATATATGCCCGCAAGCCGGTATTTCGCATCAGTTAGCGGTGTATTGCGCCAGATCGATCGTTGTTGTATTTTGTGTGATGGTACCATTTATTTTTGTATATATGGGCGCTTGGAACTTCTTTTAGTGGTCGACCACAATTAATAATATTTGTTTGGGATATCGTATAGATATCCGTCGTAGTTTTATGACGTGAGTACTCAATGATATTTCATGTGCTCGCTAGTAGCGGCTAGTGGTGGTTCCAATTATATATTTAGTTCACGGCAATAACGATCCGAATAGGCCGGTTTACACAATTGCGATTTGATTTTCCGAAATGGGTTTGAACTAGCGGTTACCTCAAAAGGTCCGTAACGTTTTGAAACCTTCAACTCTGCGCAATTTGAGCTGGATGTTATTGAAACGTAGTCATTAGCGCTTTAGGAGATCTAACCCACACCATAGCGAAATGCATACTTCGGTAAATTCCGATCTATGAATTCCACTGACCTCAGCACGTCCTCGACCGAGCCCAATCATATATTTGACTCAGCCTACACATTAGACCTCCAGCGAAATTTACATTTAATTTAAAGATGCAACTTGAATCCAAACTGATCCAAGGCAAAGCAAAAAAATCTACCCGGTCCTAAACAATGAACTTTAGACTGTAATTTGATCTCTTCGCGCGTCTCCGACAACACTCAAATGTTAAAATATCAACAGGATAGGTTATCTGTGTTGACACCGGTTTAACTTTGTTCTGAATTTGTTATTTTCATCCGCGGAACCTCATCGATCAAACAGTCTCCCTATGCCCTGCCAACCTAGGTTTAGCCGCAACTAAACCCTATGGTGAAGGAAAAAGGAATTTAGGGTCGCTCCAAGCCCAGACTCAGACTCAGATCAATTACCTACAAGTTCTTATCTAACGACCCAAGGATAGTTTTGGAATTTGGCGTAGGTTGATTTAAAGGATAGGAACTTAGGTATATCTCGGCGCTTCAGACACTCACGAAAATCCACTGAAACACGCAATCACAATTCGTCCAGTTCAGACGCGTAAAACGGCAGACCAAACTGTTTAGAATTGCTGAAAGACGACTGTCACAGTAGCTTGACGCTGAGACTGAATACCTTCCCTTCCCCCGCTATCGTATTTATAGACCCCACATGTCTGGAAAAAAATGGCGTCCTTTGTGAAACACGCGCTGCCCAAGCGAAAGCTTCTTATCTCTAACTACACATGGTATAATTTCAATCATACATGCCATGCAGATCCACCGTTCTACAAATTGTGTGTACGCATAGTTTCTAATCAACCATTGGCTATCACTCAAATCATTTGGTATCGCCAATACACAGAATTTGTCGATCGCTGGCTATAAAAGCGGTTTTGATTAATTAAGCCTTCCCGACCGCTAGCGCGCTAGACAAAGATCACTAGAATGATATTCAAACCGTGATGTCAAACTCGCCATATCGTACGAAACAAACGCAATTATATATTTGCTGTCAACATAATAGCTTTCTTCGTATCGTTCCATAATAACCTTCCATTATTCAGTTATTCATAATTTATTCAGCGCGCAGCCAAATCGGCTCTGATCCCGACACATTTCGCAGGAATGCGACAGAAAAAACCTGACCTGTAACCTTCCTCGAACCATCCCACGCGCTCGGCTCATTGTTTTTGCTCACCTTACCCTGAGCTACTCAAAAACCCAAACGTTAAATGAATCGACTCTTGTATTCAAATACAGCGCGGCGATGGGCTAGCCCTCTGTCACGAAAAATGAAGTATCAAATGTACTGACTCTCGTGTACCATTACATTGCCTTTCCCTTGCTACATAGCGAGTATTTTTTGTCTTTGAATTCACATTACTAATCATAATGATGAATCGCAATGTTTTGTCTCGCCAAGCGGAGTCTAGGCTCCAACTGCTTTTGCAGGAATTAAAGCAAGCAAAGGGACAGGTGGAACAATTAGAAGCAGAAAGAGATGAAAATGAAAAAACTATCTTGGAAACCTTAGAAAACAATCAAAAATTAAAGAGGGAACTGTCCGCGCTACATCCCATTAATATTTCTATTACTGAGGAACGGGATAGGCTGCAACTAATAATAGATGGATTTGATGAGCACTGTGGAACTGAGTTTGAGTCCGTACTGCACAGAACTTCAATCCTGGAGAAGGAACTGTGTGATGCCCACCAACATATCACATAGCTGGAAGAAGCGGCTATTAGCTCTGCCACAGTGACCACGCAGAGCTTATTTGATGAATTGGTAGCAGTAAATACTTCCTTGGGCCATGTCTCTGTTGCGGGCTGTAGCTTGCCCACTATGACTATTGACCTTACTAAGGATGACTCAGTGTGTAATGTGGCAGCCAGCAGCAGGGACAGCACACACAAATTAAAACTAAGTAAAAATAAGTTAAGAAAATATGTCAAAATTAATAAGTTTATAAAAAAAAACAAAAATATGCTAAAAAAACAAAAAAAAAATGTAACAAAGCCTCATAATAAAAGAAGGGTTTTAGATAAACTGGAGCTGTGTACTGTTCAGCTTAATTATAATCAGATTAGCTATGAGGACAACATGCATGAGCTAAGATGCAGACTTGACCAGGCAGAGCGCTCCCTGGGGCACTACAGAAGCCTCTATGACAAAACCAGAGCGGAAACCAGGGAACTGAATCTATGTATGCAGTTCTCAGTAGCCAGGTTAGCCTAGAAACTAAAATATTGGAGAGCTGCTGTTTTGTGCCGGACTGTGCTCCGTCAGCTACTTCCCTTCTGGATGTTAGCACTTCATATCCAGGTATAAAAACAATTATGTACAGTGATGACCTTGGAAAAAATATGAGCCAATTATTAAATATGTATATGGAGCATACGGTAATGAATAATTGTTTACCCAACTGTAATCTGCATGATATTATGCAAAAAGTAGATAATTCTACATATAGTGATGACTGTTATTTAATCATATGCCTCGGTAATAGGGGTAATGTGAACAAGTCTGACTTGATTAAATATTTAGACAAGCTCTGTTCTTTAAAAGTAAAACAAATTGTTATGTTCACATTCATTTACAGCGACAGCCTGCCACAATCAGAAAACAATCGTAGATATAAGCTGAATATGACCTTGCATACTATATCATGCAATAATAATGTACATGTAATGGATACTAATAATTTTGTTAGTAGAAATAAATATTATTTGACTAAAGATAAATATTACCTTCCTAGTTATTATAAAAGACAAGTAGCGAATTCGCTGTCCTATCATTTTAATATAACAGCCAAAAATTTGGCTACACATAATGCCTTTATTGAGCATTATACTGATGTTTCAAACAAAACCTTGGAAGCTTTTCCAAGTCATTTAAATTAGATAAATAATAATAATAATAATATAATAATAATACCTTAGACACCATTTACACACATTGATCTAGCCCCAAACTAGGATTTCCTGTATCTTGGGTACTAGACAACGATACACACACTTATATAGATAAATACTATACTTAGATAGATAAACAACCATGACTAGGGTACAAACATCCGTTCTCATCAAACAAATATTGCCCCCCCCCCCCCCCCCCCCCCCCCCGGGACTCGAACCCGGGACCCTTGGCTTCGAAGGCAGGGTCACTGCCGACTCGGCCATTCGGGTCGCCATAATACATACATACATACAACGATACAACGACAATAGCGGAAGTCTCTAGCCCATCAAATAATAATAATAAAGTACATAATAAAAACAGAAAAAATCAATATTGTAAAATAAATGCAAAATTTACTAATCTGGTCCACCAAAATATTCAAGGTATTAGCAGTAAATTATTAGAGTTGGAATTGTACATGAACTCTTTTAATATTGATATTTTATGTCTAACAGAACATTGGCTAAAAAGTCATGAGCTCATGTTCAATTTCAGTAACCACCAGGTTGGTAGTTCTTTTTGCAGATCACATGCTGTTCGTGGAGGCTCTATAATATTTATAAATAAACACATAAACTTCAAAAATCGTAATGACATAGTACGTTTATCAGTTGAAAGCCACATTGAAGTAGCATGTGTTGAATTGGAGTGCATAATTGTAATAAGCGTTTACAGCCCACCATCAGGTTCATTTGATGTTTTTGAAAAAGTCATGGATGACATATTATTTAAAGTATCAAAATCTAATAAAACTCTTATGATATGTGGAGACTTCAATGTAAATTTATTAGAAACTTACTCCCTTAGTACGAGACTAACTAACTTATTTAATTCTCACAACTTAAAGCCACTTTTCATGGAACCTACTCGAATAACTGAAACCTCAGCAAATTGTATAGACAATATATTTGCTTATCCAAATGAAAAAATTGTACTTAAAAAAATTATAAGTAATTTAAATTCAGACTATTTAGGTCAATACATTAGACTAGAAATTCAACTTAAAACATTTCTACAAGAAAGATACAATACATACCTGTGACTGCACATCGGTTTGAAAGGTTGAAATTGAATTGGCATAGCAAACTACCTATCAATTACTCTAATAATAACCCTAATGAGTCATATTGTAATTTTTCAGCAATGCGTTCAATGCAGTTTTTACTACCAGATCGATTGTGGTCTCAGACAAACTTAACTTTAGTAAGTGAGCCACAGTAGGTAAACTTAAAAGTAGACAAAATTTATATGAATTATATAGTGAAAAACAATGGAATCATAGTGAAGAGTTCATGGATAAAGTAAAAAAGTACTCAAAAATCTTTAAAAAAGTTTGTCAAATTGCAAAATCAAATTATATCAGATCTAAAATAAGAAAAAGTGATAACAAAATTAAATCAACTTGGGATATAATTAAAAGTGAGACTGGAAAGGTCAGTATTAAAAACAATGAATATGAATTAAACATTAATGATATAACTTTCAAAAATGATATTGATGTAGCTAAAGCGTTTGATTTTTTTTTTACTGACATCTCAATCTCTACTACAAAGTCTTTAGACTCTTCCAAAGTAGTCGCTGAATCTTTGCTAAAAGACTATGTACCTAGATGTGAAAATCAATTCTCGTTTAATTATGTAGATGATAAAGATATTATTTAAGCCTTTAAATCAATAAATGTTAAGAAAACTGCAGACCTCTAGGATATTTCTGTTCATGTTGTGAAGCCCCTAATAAATGTTATTGCACTTGATTTAGCTTTCATATTTAATGTATTTATTGAATCTGGCGTGTTTCCTGATTTAATGAAACACAGTAAAATAGTACCTTTGTTTAAATCGGGTAGTACATCTGACCCTTCTAAGTTCAGACTGATATCAATATTGCCTACATTTAGTAAAGTATTTGAAAAAGTAATTTTAAATCAACTTCTTACACATTTCAACACCAACAACATGCTCCACTGTAAACAATTTAGTTTTACACAAGGCAAATCAACTACTGATGCCGGTATTGAGTTAATATCACATATATATGATGCCTGGGAGGAGTCGCATGATGCTCTAGGAGTATTTTGCGATTTGTCTAAGGCTTTTGATTGCGTTGACCATGGGACATTGATCAGGAAATTACATCACTATGGAATTAGGGATAACTCTTTAGATCTTCTCTCTTCTTATCTAAATAACAGGATACAGAGAATTGACATTAATGGAAAACGATCTCCAGAGTCTGTTGTTACTATGGGTGTACCGCAGGGTTCCATACTCGGGCCATTCCTGTTTTTGGTTTATATTAATGACCTGCCACATCTTGTCAGAGATAATCATGAGATTGTACTGTATGCAGATGACACTTCAGTTTTGTTTAAAATGAAACGACGCAGTTTGAACTTTGACGTTGTGAATAATGCAATCTCAAAGGTAGTCAATTGTTTTGTGCTAATAATGTTTTACTGAACAATAACAAAACTAAATGTATTCGGTTTATACTCCCCAATGTTAAAAAAGTCTCGGCTAATGTTAATGTTAAAGGTGAAAATTTAGAAATTGTAGATAGCACGGTATTCCTAGGAATCACCTTAGATAATAAGCTTCAGTGGGGCCCACACAAGGATAAGCTATCAAAAAAACTCAGTTCCGCAGTTTATGCAGTTAAAAAATCCGTCTTTTTACGGACGTGGAAACAGCTAGACTAGTTTACTTCAGCTACTTCCATAGCATTATGTCTTGCGACATACTGCTGTGGGGGAACGCTGCAGACATTAACATAATATTTGCGCTGCAAAAGAGGGCTGTTCGTGCAATCTACAATGTGGGTCCCAGAGAGTCACTGCGTTGTAAATTTAAGGAAATTAACATTATGACAGTGCCGTGTCAGTATATTTATGAAAACCTAATGTACGTCCACAAAAATATTGATAAATTTCCTAAGAATAGCGACAGGCACAATGTCAACACTAGAAATAGGAATAAACTAGCTATACCTACTACTAGGCTCCATATGGTTAATGTATCTTTTAAAGGGCAATGTATTCGCTTTTACAACAAAATACCGACTGAGTTATAAGAATTGTCTGTAAATAAATTTATAAATGTTGTTAAAAATCACTTATATAAAAAAGGTTACTACAAAATATCAGATTATGTAGAAGACAAGAAAGCTTGGGAAGGTGTTTGCTCCAATTCTGTAAAAAATAACGTATAAAGCTGGAGGTTTCTAGTCGCCTCTTTGCCTCCAGCGTCTAAAGCATTGAGGTGACGGAATTCAAATTGAGTTCTATATTTCCCTGTACCTTATACATGTGTTAGTTTAAGATTTGACATTCTCCAAATATTACCTATGTGTTTCGGAAATAAACTCTTTTTGAATTTTGAATTTGAATTCTAACTTTTGGAGCAACTGTTTGGTTTCACTTTCAGAGGACTGTGCACTTTTGCGTGGTCTTGTAATTTTGGTTAACGTAGGTCGTTAGTGGGTTACGACTAAGGTAGTCGGCGTGCGACATCATCATGCCTTTTCGATATTCAATGATGAAGGTAAAATCTTGTAAGTAAATTCACCATCGAGCCACACGAGAGAGAAAATTCTTCTTACGCTCTGTACACTTAAGCGCATTGCAGTTGGTAATGATGTCAATTTGGATACTAATGATGTAGTGTCGAAAATGTGCTAAAGCTTTCATGACTGCAAGCGTCTCCAGTTCGTAAGAATGGTACCTGCTCTCTGCACCCTGACTGACCTTGCGGTAGTATGCCACTACTCTATTGCTACCATCCTCATAAGTTTGCATCAGAACTGCACCGTAACCTGCACTACTTGCGTCCATGTGCAGCTTTGTAGGCAATTTAGGGTCGAATATTGCCAGTATTGGTTCGCTAGTCAGTTTTTGTTGTGCTCTCTCCGCACAAACCTTTCACTATGCGTAATCGCAATAATGTTCGCCGTGCATATTCTGCGCATGATGGGTACTTATCTGACGTTGTATTAATGGCCTCAAATAGTATGTTGGCGTTATTAAGTTTACGCGGGCACAAAGATTTAAATTTCACCTTGAAGTTGGACCACGATCTATTATTCGTAACCCACTCATTTAGCAAAGTCTTCGCGTCCCCCTTTATATAGCCTGCAACGCGAGACAAGCATTCAGCATCATTTCAGCGGTTTCTTAACCTAGCACGGTTAACCTCCTGACAACATACATCAAAATCGTTTAACGTAGGATCAAAATTTGACACGTTTGCAAAGCAGCGACCAATGCCTGGGTGGTACTGGGTGATTCAGTAACACGCCTCGGTGGCGTTTCCAAACTTTTCTGTGATGAGTCACGACATTCTGGAAGAATGCGACGGCTAGCCGTAAAGCTATTGTTTTCTTCCAAAGAATTCAACAGTGATAAGATTTCATCTAATGCTTTCCTAATCGTATCATCATGGCTGCGATGTCGTGATCGTTTCGAACGAGAATGAGACCTATGACGTCAGTGTCGATGCGATCTGATGGACTAGTCGTCGTCCGACTTATCCAACAGTTACTGGCTTTTTGTTACTTCAGTTTTTTTCGAGCGTGTAGGATGACAACCTAGTAGAAACCTGCTTCAATCCCACTTCTGGTTTAAGAAACAAAAGCAGTATAAAAAAAAAACAATAAAAATTTAACCTGACTTTATTCTCTCAAAATATAATTAAAAACTATTTGCAAAGTGAAACAAAAAGCCAGTAATAATCATTAATTAAATGTACACAACAATTAACAGCAAAATACAAAACAAGTAATAATATCACCAGCCAACCTCGTTGAGCACGGAACCCAAATACCAGCGTCATCGAGCGTAGACGAGCAAATGAGAGCCTCACCGTCTCGGTGATCTTTTTTTAAAGATAAAGATAAAGATATTTATTGTTTGATGAAACATAGGTATGGTGGACGTTAATAAAATGTTGGCATGTGTATCTCTATGATCTGCCGTAAGGCGTTCAAACATTGGTGCTTAATTGATCTTCTCACACCCCTTCCAGGGTGCGGGGTTGCGGTCCCGGGACAATGGCCCCCTTCCGCGGAGTCTTCCGCTGGCCGTGACTACGGCCAGGTCATTGGGTGGCTGAGGTGTTCGTCGGGTTGTGTGGCCTCAATCCAGGGGTGCTGCCGGCTCGGCAACCAGGTCTCGGGGCTCGGCAACCAGGTCTCGGGACAGACCCGTTTCACCCGTATTTATAGACAAGGCACCCCGCTACCTAGCTGACGACTATACATAAACCTCATCTATCCTAACAATAGTATTATGTTGTAAAGGAAAATTTGATGTAAAATTAAAAGAACTCACTCTACCCTCTCCTTGATTTCTTGACTTTTAAGAACTATATTAAAAATTTCCATCTTCTTTTAAATTTATTTAGGCCTCCATTACAGAGGGTTACTCCTATTAACCCCTGTAATGTGACCGTTTTTCTTATCCTCCTTCATAGAGTTCATAAATGGTAATAACAGTAAATTGCAACAAAGGGCAAATCCGTCGCGATTGTTTTTTTTTTGCTTTTTTCCACAGACTATTGCAAAAGTGATAATAGCAACCTCGTTGAACAAACAACAACTAAAACAGCAACTAAAGCAGCTTTCCGCATATGTTGCCTCAAGAATTTTAAAAAGTTGTCTGTCTTAGCCTAGACTAACTTATTTAATTCAGAATGGTCCGGTTTGTATGTATAGGCAGGCAACTTTGAGTTATGATGCAGTTTTAAAGGATTTACTGGAGTGCATCATCAATGTGGAAATCTCCTCGTCTCAGTAGATGTAGGCTGCGCTTCCCATCAGGACCTTCCAGCCTTTTTGGCTTCTTCGTATGGAGTTGTGGATCTTATTACTCATATCTATTTATATGGGTATTTATAGTGACGGGTTTCACATCCCATTTGCGGAGGAGGCGGAGGGCTTATGGAGAGATTGTCCTGGGAGTGATCTGCCAAAAAGGCTTATTAGACAGCGTTCTTGGGACGAGGTTATGTGCGAGGTCACTCGCAATGAGCTGCTTGCTCAGTCAGTCGTACCGAAATTGGTGAGGTTGCGTGCGGTGTCTCAGCCTGAATCGGGTCTGTCGCTGCACACATTACCTTCCCCACAGCTAGGCATACTCTAAGACAATGACTCTTTACGTGTGGCAGTCGCCTTGCGTTTGGGTTGCGCTATCTACCAGCCGCATCGATGTGTTTGTGGGGCATGGGTGGGCGAGTTGGGTAGTCATGGCCTACATTGTGTTAGGAGCGCCAGCAAGTTTTCGTGTATAAAATGACATAGTCCGTAGGGCGTTAGGTTTGGCTAACGTTCCGAGTGTGCTGGAGCCGCCAGGATTGTGCTGTTCGGATGGGAAGCACCCTGACGGCCTGACTTTGGTTCCTTGGGAGAGAGGGTGTTCTTTTTTGTGGGACGAGACATGCGTCTGTACTTTTGCAGGCTTTCCATGTTGCGTTGAGTGCGGCCTTCGCTGGTGCCATGGCCGACTCGGCTGAAGTTTCTCAAATATGCCGCTCTCTTAACGAACAACATTTTCGTACGGCTGGCGGTTGAGACGACTGGGGTATGGGGGGCTCAGGTAATTTTTTTATGAGGGAGTTGGGACGCCACCTGAGGGATAAAGGTTTTGACTGCCGCTCTGGGGCATTTTTTATGCAGAGGATTTCCATTGGCTGTGCAGCGTAGTAATGCGGGGCGGTTTATTCGGCTAATTTTAAGTTTTGAAATTTTATAATTTTTGATACATGTTCAAATGTATGTATTATTAGATTTAAGCATTTCCTTTGAAAAAGAGCTACATCAGAGTTTTTTGTGCGTTCTTCTCATTTCGTTTTGTTCATTTCATTTTATTGCAATAAATTACGTTATTTTTTACAGATCTTAAGTGATATAATATAATATTCTAATGTAATTTTACCGATGGCAGTGTGGCATTTTAATAATCATAATTATCAATATAATAAAAATAAATAAGTTTAACTTAAAATATTTTTTCGCTTAGGAAAAAAAATACTTTATCGTCATCAGCATAATTTTATAATAAAATTATTTTATGAAATTTTAAAGTTTACAATAATATCTCTAAAGTCATAAGTATACAATTTTGTTTAATACGTAAAACAATAAGTACTTTCTTAGACGATAATTTGCCATATTCATAAAATTCTGTCACAGTGTAGACACATAAGCAGGAATAAATAATTACAAAATTATTGACAGCAAGCTCTGTCTGTGTTGAGCCAGATTAACCCCCATACAGTCCCGTCATTGAAGTATTCTTGAACATTGTAATATCCCTTTTTGGACAAACCTTTAACATGGATCTAAATTTGCTCAAAAGATAATTTCAAGATCTCTATCATGTAGTAGAAGAGTATGCACTGACCCTTGAAAGAATTGCTAACCTTCATGAATCTAAACCGGGGCGCAAGTAGTCTATGATTATAACTTAGGTGAACATTACAGCTATCGCTAAGTTTGGAAAATGTTGTAAGGTTCTTGTGAAGACCTTTATTATAATAATAAGATTATATATAACAAATATATGATATATTTAAACAATATAATTGTAATAATTAATATCGAAATTTTTGTATAACTTAAGCACAAGCAATTTTTAAAAGAGATCTAAAAATCAATCTGAAATTGAAATTGTGAGTTTCTTTATCGAGGGATGCTCATCAAATTGCAGGCTGTCCTGAACAAAAAAAAACATACCCGCCTTTGCTTTTTCGGGTATCCCGACAAAAAGGCGAACCCAGACTAAAATACCCAAATGACATTCTTTCTAATTGCGTTCTCACTCGATGGTTCAGTTAGGCTAAAACTTTACAGCCTTCTTCTGATTTAAACAAATTTTCAAGTAGCGCTTCTTTCTTATCATTAGAGCTTTGTATGTTTATATGTGCTACTGTTGTGCCTGCCTTTGACATTTTACTAAACAATTTGATTTTTTAACGAAAAAAATTGTTTATAAGTGATATTGTCATAGTCTGATCTGAGTCGATTTGAGTCTCTATACTGTGCCATATCGGCTTTGATGGACTTAACTTATTCGACGCCTTCGTGAAATAGTATGGAATCGTCCCTTTTTTTTGGTGCTATAGAAATCTTCTCTCGTAATTTGTTTTTATTAAGTATTTCCTGTCAACGAATATAGATATAGAAAATGTACGGTATAGTTCCTATTTTTGGAATAATTGGTTTGAGTTGAGTCTTTAAGTTTTCCAAACGTTTAACAGTTTTTTTATCGTAGTGAAGGTATTCAATGTCTTTATTTCATTTTATTGCCCAATCTAGTCCATTTCTTGGCTCAAGCGTGTTAAAGATTTTAAGTATAGAGACTACCTGTCGGTGACTTTCGTTTTAAAAAAAACCCGACATTACGGATTCAACTTTTCCTTGTAATACTTTCTGCATCAAATCTGGAGAGTGAAGACGTTTTCTCGTTTGCATTCACTATAAGGGTTATTACATCAACTGCAGCGACCCTCGAGATGAGCAATTGAAAGTCCTATAGCATTTCTGTGCTAGAAACGTGAGGTTTTACGACAGAAGTAACATCATAATTATTGTTCGGTGTATGCTGTATGGTGTGTGCTTTGAGATCGTAACTGCTACACTTTTTCAGCTATTCCACGAGCTTTTTGGTCCCCCAAATATGGATTAATGGTTTATTATTGGGAGGAAATCTATTATTATCCATTTCTGTCATAGTCGGCAAGATTAAATTATTGTTTTAAGGAGGTATTTTATATTTTAGAACAGCACCTGATTCATCTTCTTGAGAGTTGGGCTCACATTTGTTCTGTTTACTAAGCTCGGCTTGTTTATTAGTAGAACTCTGATCGGGTAATCTCTGAATATTTTCCGTAATATTTTTGAAGCAGATTTGTTGGGAGTCTCTGTATCACCAAACTTATCTGTTTTTTTAATGGAGCCTTCTTTTTTCATTGTTTCTCGGAGTCGAAGCTGTGATACCTGTACTAATTTCCATTAATACAGACAATTTCTTTCTTCTTTTCTTCATTGTGAGATATTTGATATTGCTGAGTTTGCGCCAATGAGTCATTATTTGATAGTAGGCTTTTAGCTGTTGTATCGAGAAAACTTAAGCTTTGAGTCTTAAATTATGTATTGATGCTCCGACAGAAACGTCCGTTCTTCTCCCACAGTGGTCAATGTAGAGAAGAGGCAAAAAATGACGTTTGCTAATTATAAGTTAACATCTACAGTAATAAAGTACTTTGACTTTGACGTCGATTTTTCAGTTTGAAGATGCGACTCAATTTCCGTAGAACACGATAGTTTTGGTACTTGATTTATAACGCTAGAAGACGACGTTTCTATACTTTGCGCCAAACTCAATGCTTGAGTTAGTTTTCCAAACTCGTCCCACAGTTCATTGTAACATTTGAGCAATTTTCACAATTACATTGCTTTTTTATAGGTTACAGGGCAGACTATTTTAATGACGTTATATTCAAAACTTTTTAAATAATTGGTGATGGTATTGTTTTCTTTTTTTGACGCACTTTAGCAGATCACTTAGAGTCACCAGTTTACGGAAAACTTGACAGTTCATTGTGACAGTCCTAGTTTGACACGGCAATAAGAACACTTCTTGCACTCTGCACCGAAATAGAATATTTTCAACTTCGTAGCACCTGAGCTATTTAAGCGACGAGATGTGAGCGTAGCAGTTGCTTTCGTAGCGCGTGACGTCACTGCAACGGTTGCGTAGCAGCGCGGGCGACTCAGGACGCGGTTTGATTCTAGTTTGATATTTGAGGTAGGTCAGGGACACAATTTAAACGTTCACAAATTTGTTCATAACTTTTAATTATTCTGATTTTTTGATGAAAGACACATTCTGATTTTTTTTTACAGAGCGACGTGGAAATAATGTAAACTATCCCGCGTCAACGTACCTGAGAAGTATCTGCATTTGGAACGTACACGCAATTTTACAGTAAATAAAGGTTATCGAATTTGACTTCCCAAAATGTTAACTTTTCAAACTGGCTACTTCCCAAAATCACCATCTCCCAACATGTTAGTTGGAAATAAAAATTCATGGGCTTGAACCTATTGGAAATT
This sequence comes from Argyresthia goedartella, assembly GCA_949825045.1. Taxonomy (NCBI): domain Eukaryota; kingdom Metazoa; phylum Arthropoda; class Insecta; order Lepidoptera; family Argyresthiidae; genus Argyresthia; species Argyresthia goedartella. Next base: position 19,108,704 of record OX463823.1, read on the forward strand.
GTACATAAAAAAGACATTTTGGAATATTGACCTCTTGGGAAGTGCACATAATGGGAAATAACAACACAAAATAATACAAATATAAATATAAATAAAATAAAACAATGAAATATTGCGGTATGAGACATATCGGAAACGATGCACACATAAATCACAGAAGTCTTTTAATCCGCGGGATTAGAAGATTTAGATAAGAACCTACCTCTTCCTCATCCCATATTAATGAAACCTCTCTCATCTCTGAGAAATATCTCGAGCGAGTGAATATTATTGATTTGATATGGCTAAACAGTAATTGTGACATAGCCGAGAGCTGAAAGCTTAACTCGGGTCTTAGTCATATGTAAAACTGCTCGTGTGCAATTGCCTCGTCATTCTATTCATTAAAGAAATAAAGATGTCATATATTGATGCGATCACTATGAACTGTTGTTAATTATCTGATAAGGTAACAGTTGATGACTATGTTGTCGAATTGGAATTATGCTGCCATGGATAAGTAGGTAGATACTGCTTAAATTAAACAACTTGGTTTAAATTGTACTCTCACAACTTTTTACGCTTGAGTAACATGCATGCCTTTTATATATGCATGCATGTTTTATTTTGATGGGATACATTTGACAAGCGCGTTAATGACGTAGCGTTTCGTACACCGTACGAAAATGGTTTCTGCACGTTATTATTGCGACATTTAAAATGTCATACCTTTTCCCACAATTTAGACAAGAATAATTTCGCGGTAGCTGGTTCGTTTTTGATCTACAGTTGTGCGCTTTTGTTGAGGATATCTTTATTGTCTAACATACTATGACTATGACGAGAACTACTAATTTTGGTTGAGCAATAAACTAGTCATAAACATTGAATTGGTTCACAGTTAATAATTTATTGTTAAACGCTGGTAAAACCAAGTGTATTAAATTGTTACTTCCAAATGTCACGTAAATTGAGACCAGTTTAGTATTAGACATCAACACGTTAGCTATTCGTACAATTTATAATTTAAAACAAACAGTCTCCTTAAGAGATCTTTTTAAATAAATTAAGATACTTACTGTAGCTAGTCAATTTATTTTCGAAAATATAATGTAGGTACGCAAGAACCATACAACATTTTCCAAACTTAGCGATTGCTGTAATGTTGACCTAAGAAATAATCACAGACTAGTTGCGACCCGGTTAAGACTCGCGAAGGTTAGCAATTCTTTCAAGGGTCAGTGCATTCTCAACAACAATAAGATGCCTCTGAAGATTTTGAATTTGCTATGTGACCAATTTAAAAAGCATGTTAAAGCGACTTTGTAGAAAAAGGTATATAACAATGTTCAAGATTACTTAAATGATGGGACTATATAGTATTAATCTAGCTCAACACAGTCCTTGCTGTAACTATTTTTGTAATTATTTATTCTTACAGTTGTAGTTCAACGCGGGCCACTTTTCCGCAAATTGACATCTTAATTTTTGCGCCTATTTTGCGCGATGTGGGTTGGGGGCATTACTCCTGCCAACCTAACTCCTGTAGGAAGCCTAGCAAACCCTTGACGTTGTCGATGACTTCCTGGAGCGTCCGTGGCGACCCGAGGTGTGTTGCCGTGGAGGACGTAGGTGGCTGTCTCCTCAACCTCCTGCAGGCTCTGCAGGAGAGTGTGTGGGTGTTTATTTAGCAAAGCGTATACAGTCATCGCTCCAGTTACCAAGCGGAGCTGTGACCTCTTTAGCTTCAGAAGCTTACGTAATAATCCGGGTCTGATCATCGGGAGGGCCTGTCTTACTTGCTTGCAGGTATCCAAGTTTGACCAATAAAGTTGGTGAGCTATCTTTGTGTGCTGTCTTAGAGTATTCCTCTAATAGCTGAATGGCAGTGGTATAATGGGTTCTGGTCCCTCCAACGTCTGTTCCGAACCCAACCTTGCCAGTGCGTCAGCTGAGTCGTTGCCGCCCGAGCCACTGTGTTCCTCTAAATATAATGATTAATATTGCAATATTTGTATTAGTTAAGCATAAGCAATTTTTAAAAGAGATCTAAAATGAATCAGTGTAAGTTTCTATGCCCTACTTCTCACAAAGTGGTCCAATGTAGAGAGGAGGCAAAAATAACATTAGTTAAGTATAGGTAATTTTCTACGGTAATGAAATAAATTTGACTTTGACTTTGACTTCACTCTACTTATGTCATGAGTATATATATAGTCAAGGTTTGCGTATATTATTCTGAGTGGGTATTGGCCATCGGTATGTCTGCCTTTGTGCAATTTCTAGCAACATTTGTGCATTTTGAGTTGTCAAACAAATCCGTTGAAATAAATAACAGAATATCTGTGCCTTCACCACCTCATCTAGGAATGGATGTTGCTTTTACCACAAGCGAAACAAGCACCCCGTAACATCCCACGACTGTTTCACACAACATCCGGAATTCCGTTCGTGTGAACATTCATCACTGTCAACCGGCTAAACAGATGGCTAACGATGTGATATATGAACTAAAGCCACTGTGGAATCTGGACAACTGATAAAGTTGACCTTAAAATTATAGAATTTGTTTGATTTACTCCTGTAGAGGACATAGTGAGGCTTATGTCACCAGAGGCGTTTTGCATATCGCGGAATAAGTAGCCAGCTTTAAGGCCCAAGATCACACAAAACTACTGAAGAGCGCTTTGGCAAAAAAAAAACACTAAATTCATCGATTTAAAATAAATACTTTTATCTTATTCACAATGAATCTAGTTTGAATTCTGTGTCGTAACAAGATTGCATTAGTTTGCCTCAAACGTAAAAATCCTGAAATATAGTCTATATGTATATTAAAAAGGTACCTTTAAGTAGTGACTCTATTCAATTAAAAATTATGTGTTAAAAGTGTGAAAGGTATAATTACTTCAGGCAATATAGCCACAATAAAAATAAAAATAAATAGTTTATTAAAAAAACAAGTAAACAACAATACATGCATACAGTTTAAGCTAACTACTTTCTACATATTAAATAAATGTAATAGAGAATGTATGAAAATCTAATGAAGACAATTAATTATACCCTCTGGATTGAACAAAACTTGCTCGAAACCTTGTTGTTGTGTGACCTCGGTCAGATATTCATGTTATTGGTGTTAAGAAATTGGCTATACCCAAATTACGCATAGCTTATTGATACAAGTTGAAGCCATTAATTTACCCTAAAGTCTTTTCCCATAGAATATTTCTAGTATCTTTGTCTAGGAAATATACATGTGCTAGTATGCTCACAATGATTGCGGTCTTTGACGAAAAGAGTAATTAATATAAGCAAATTATTTAGCATTATGCAGCACTTTTCTAATCATATAAAAAACAAGAAAGTAAAATACAGCAAAAAAAATTGAGAAATAATAGAATTTCTTTCATCGCAACAATAATGTTTAACTTCAAACTAACTAATAATATTGTGGTCAAATAATTTGTGGCTTAAAAGCACGGTTGCACGCTTCGCTGCAGTGCTGTTTATCTAAGTGCAGAGGAGAATATCTATGTATTTTTTTTCCTTTTCCATTCACAGTTTGAATCCTTATGAAAACAATAAAAATACTGTTACATATAATAATTTTAACTATCAAAATCACATTTTCAAATCACGAAGTAATTTTTTTACGGCGGAGGCGGATGATGTCTTTGCCAGGGGCAATTATGAGGAGAGCGACATCTTCGGGAGTAAAGTAAAAGGCTTGAGATGCGAGCAAATACGAGACTAAACTAGACTACTTTATTATAGGATATACTAAGCTTATATACAACTTACTACAAAACTACGTGATGAATATAAATATACCTTATCTGTGACGGTCGTCGACTTATCATAACATTACGTGAAAATATGACTTAACATACTCGACCGGCACGATGTCACATACCACGCCACCCGCCACACTCCATGTTTCTTTTGTTTATTAGCGGTGCCAATTAGTTATCCGAATCAGTTTCAATTTGGTGAGTGATAGAGGTGGTTCTTTAATCTTAGTGAAAATAATATTAAGGTGACACAACGGAAATATATTCTTGCACTTACTGTTGAAAGACAAATAGAGGTATCCTGTGTTAAGTTGGATAGCAATATTAATGTTTTAATCTACAGGCCACCAAGGGATGAAAAAGGCCATGGCAATTTCGAAATATTTGAGAAAATTTTAGAGGAAGCTCTCACAAAACTATGTAATAACACGAAAAAAAGTTAATTAATTGTGGCGATCTTAATGTAGATTCGCTTGTAGGAACAACAATGAAACAACGATTAATAACTTAATTCAAATCGTTTAACGTATGTAATGTATTTTTAGAGCCAACTAGATTTACACTTACCAGCAAAACTTGCTAAGATAACGTTTTTTGTGACTGTGCATTCACAAGTAAAAGTTTAATTAACTGCTTACCTTCGGATCACAGTGGTCAAATAGTTTCATTCCCAATTGCTATTAATGATAAGACTGGTCCATCATTTTATAGGCCTATTACATCCCATACACTAGAGACATATACGAAAAACTTAGATATAAATTTGCCAGTACCGGATTTTAATGAACAGAACCCAAACAAAATCTACTCAGACTTCTTCAACATTATTCAGACAGAATTCAATAAAGTTTTTAAATTAAAGAAAGTCAGTAACTACAACGGTAAATCTAAATTTAATGAATGGGCAACGTTTAGAATTCGTAAAAGTAGAGTTATCTTGTATGACCTTTATGATCAAAAAACCTATAACTTTGATATAAAATTTCATGACTATGTTAAAAAATATTCCAAAACTTTCAAATTGGTTTGTAGAACTGCAAAAACTTTACACATTAATAGAAAAATTCAAAATTCAAATAATAGAATGAAAACAGTTTGGCAAATAATAAACTGTGAAACTGGCAAAGTTATACCAAGGGACAATGATTTCTGCCTAAATATAGGTGATGACGTTGTTAAATCCAGCACTGATGTTGCTCGAGCTTTTGAAATATTCTTCACCAATGTACCCATACTCACAACAGGTCGTCTAAATTCATCTCGATATGAAGCAGAGACTTTATTAAAAAATAACACTAGCGTCAATAAGGTATATTTAAAATTTCATCATGTATTTCCCCAGGACATTGTCAAAACGTTTAGATTATTTAACTTAAAAAATACGGAAGACCTGTGGGGTATATCAGTCAAAGTCATTGGTTCAGTAATTCTAGTTATAGCCCCGCCCCACATTTAGCTTATATATTCAATAAATGTGTTGACGATGAGGCTTTCCCAGACCTTATGAAACACAGTAAACTGATACCTCTGTTCAAGTCGGGAGATAAAGGAGATCCTTCAAATTTCAGTTCAATATCTGTTCTTCCGACACTAAATAAAATATTTGAAAAGATTATACTCAATCAAATGCTCTCACACTTCAACCGTACAAAACAACTCCACGCAAAACAATACGATTTCACTAGGGGTAAATCGACTACGGATGCAGGTATCACGCTATCGGAGTTTTTTGCAACCTGTTGAAGGCGTTTGATTGTGTTGATCATAATACGCTATTAAATATCTTGACCGATATTCAGGGCCTAATTAAAAACATGAGAAGACATCCTTGATTTTCAGTGCTAAACTAGTGACGTATATCCGGTCCGTCCGTTCCCGCCCCCGGATGTTCGGTTAAGCCGCGTGGTACCTTGTTTGCGCGCGCGCCCCACCACACCACCGAGGCAGTTCGGATTGTTGAATTCGAATTTAGCTTCATTGGCGTCTTGATTTTCGCACGGCACAGTCGCTGCTCAGCTCCTGAGTACGGCCCGCCAAAAATCTATATATCGTGACGTGAGAACTTCTTTTGCATATTTTAACCAACTGTTCGTTAAAGAATTTCTTAGAATTTTCTGATTTATTGCAGGCAAATAAAAGATACCCAACGGTGTGACCGTTCGTTTGTGTAAAATGGAGCAAGAAACCCCGGAGGTTCCGTCCAGTTTGGAGCACGTGGCGGCGCGTAAGTATAAAGGCAAGAAAAGGCGGAAACCGGTGAGCTCTTCGGACTCCGACAATTCTAGTTCGTCCTCGTTGAGTTTCTCGGAAAGCGACGATCGCAAGAAGCGGTACCGACGGCGCAAACGCATCAAGGAACGTAAGTTCGATCTTCTTTTTAACGAGATTAAAGATCTTAAAAGTCAACTTGCTGCTACACAGGAATTTCACGAATATGATTGTGAACCACGGCATGACTTGATTGACCCTAATGTTAGTGGAGACCTCTACGAAGGTCACGTTGAGGAGTCCGAGCCCGCCAACATTGACTCGGCTTTCGAGGTCGATCTTAACATTTTTACTGGTACAAAAACCAAGGAACCCGCTGTACCGCAGGCGTCTCCCGAACTAACACAACAATTAAAAGATTTGCAGCGATTCAATAGCCAGGACTGGATTAACGTCCGATATGCCGACGTCCAAAAACACTATTTGTTTGCGCCGGGTTTCACAAATCTTGAAGCTAATGACGAGATAAAGAGGTGCGATACATCTAAAACTACCTTAAACATGGAAAAGGCTTTTGCCGGCATTTCCTATGCATTGCTCAAACAGCGCGACGCGCTTTTGAGTGAATTACAAGCCTTTCTAGCCTGGGCGCATCAGGTCAAAAACCTACGATTCGACGATATCCATACAAAGCTCAAAGAAATTTTGGCCAATGGTGAGTATAACAAGATTTCAAACGACGCTCTCCAGCTCGTCTGTGGACACCGGGCTGAACTTATTCAATATTGCAGAGAAGGCATACTCTCATCAGTAAAAGACCAGTACCACAAAAATACATTACGCAAAATTGCGCCGTCAGGTTCTCATCTATTTGAAGCCGACAAATTTAATGCTTTATTGGAAAAAGCGGGAAGAGTTACAAATGTGTTTTGGGTGGAAGGAAAGTCTCGCTACAATACTGTGCCACAGTACGAGCCTTCCACTTCTACCCGCAGTCAGATGCAGAAACAGGCCGCAACTTATAACAATCGCGCGCAATATCATAATCAAAGCCAGTATCATACTTCGGCCCGAGGCAGGATAAATAATAATTCGTTTCGCGGGCGAGGCGCGCGGGGTTCACGCGGCCGTGGTCTACCCGACAGGTCAGGAAGGGATTATCAACCCAGACGTTCTCCCTCATCCCATCGGGATAGGACACTATGCCATGCACATGCATGCAAAATTTCACGCCGGACAACTCCGCATGTACTACGATCGTTGGAAACAGTTGGGAGCTCCCACATACATTCTAAAAATTATACAAGGATGCCGCATTCCTTTTGTGTTGAAACCACCATTGCACATTCCAAACAGTCGCAGTGTGAAAACACCAGAATCAGAACAAATGTCGAAAATAATGAAAAACATGATCTCGCAGGGTGTGCTAGAAAAGGTGCGCCCAGCTTTATTTCCCCGATATTCCTGCGCCCCAAGAGCGACGGCATATGGAGGCCCATATTCAACTTAAAAAATCTGAACCAATACGTCAACACTCGACTTTTCAGACTAATAAATGTTCATCGGGTAACGGATTTTCTACAACCCAAGGATTGGTTGGCCAAAGTGGACATTCACCAGGCATACTTCCATGTCCCTGTATTCGAAGGCCACAGAAGGTTTCTCCGCCTTCTGTACGGCGACAAAAACCCACAAATACTGGAAATGACGTGCCTACCCTTCGGCCTTTGTTCAGCACCGAGAATATTCGCCTCAATCACCAACTGGATAGCACAATACCTCCGCGATCACGGTATCCGGATCATCGTGTATCTCGACGATTTTATGCTGGCTCATCAAAACAAAGCCACTCTCATAAATCAAGTGTCGTTGACACTGAATACGCTCGCCCACCTAGGCTGGCAAATGAACACAGACAAATCTGTTTGCAACCCACAGAAGGCAGTGGAATACCTGGGCATTGTGTGGAACACATGGCAGAACGCGAAATACATTCCTCAGAGGTTAGTAGCAAAAATACATTGCACGGTATCCAAAATCTTGATAACACGGACAACGTCCGTCAAAGAGTTACAAGGTCTCATTGGCCTGCTGAACTTTGCCAGTTTTCCTGTCTCATTACCTAACAACAGATGCCAGCGACATCGGCTGGGGGGGCCAAATTAAACGTAATCTCAATAACAGGCTCATGGCTACCCTCACAGCAGAATCTTCATTGCAACTACAAGGAGATGTTGGCCATATTAAATGTTTTACGCCATCATTATCAGCTCCTGAGCTCACAGTCGCTGCTAATACAGTGCGACAACAAAACTGTCGTCTCTTATCTAAGAAAAGAGGGAGGGGCGAAATCTATAGCCCTTACGGAGCTGGCAATGAAAGTGCTACAAGTACTGGACCATTACAACATTCACATGTCCATCTATCACATAGCAGAGAACTACAACTGCGAAGCAGACCATTTATCACGTCTCAAAGACCCACCAGAATGGCATCTCCTGTCAAACATAACAAATGTCGTGTTTGCCAAGTGGGGAACCCCCATAATCGATCTTTTTGCTTCCAGGAGAGCTCACGTGGTTCCAACGTACTGTACACTGGATAGAACCGACAACCAGGCGAGCATGTACGATGCTCTAGGCAGCAAGTGGAATTTCAAGTTGGCATGGCTTGTTCCCGCCGCCATATCTCATTCTCAGAGTATTGACGCACTTAAACAATGTACTGGGTGTGTACCTGATCGTAGCCCCGAGATGGCACAAAGTTTACTGGAGACCAGATCTGAAGAGCCGCGCATTGTCACCCCCATTCACGATAAGGAACCTGTCGCAGGTCCTAGTCGATGTAACGACGGGACGTCCGCCCCTCAACATATCGGAGATGACGCTGGAGATATGGAGATGTGGGGTTGGCAAGAACACCTAAGTCACTGGAGCGAGGAACAAAAAGCTCTGCTTCGTTCGAGCTGGCGTGAATCCACTCTTAGAACGTATAAACCAGCTTGGACCCGTTGGCGAAACTGGGCCATAACTCACAAGGTACATACACATAAACCTACAGGCTCAGACCTGGCCCGATTCCTCACTGATCTACATCAAAAGGAAGGCCTTTCATACAGCACTATCCTTGTTCATAAATCTATAGTGTCTACTCTTTGTGATCCCAGTGAAAGTAATAAGCTAAGCTCACATACACTTGTAAAACAAGTCCTAAAGTCCATTGGGTTAGCTAAGCCTAAACCTATCAAAGCCCCCATCTGGGATATAGACACCCTTGTAAACCATCTTTCTAAAAGAACCTGCAATTCATCAAGTTTATTTGCCACCTCTCAAAGAGCGGCTGCTTTACTCCTACTATACTCGGGTAGACGTGACCACGATTTAACTTTCAATACCGTTACTCAGGAACACTGTGTTATTTCAGATGACAGCATAATCTTATGGCCATCTTTTGGCTCCAAAACTGACTCCATTACCCATCAAAAATCGGGATGGAAGCTAAATAAGAATAAGGACAAGTCACTGAATCCTATCTACTGGATACGCCGCCTCATTGAGTTGGGGAAACCTAGGCGAATTGCTGCTAAGTGCGATAATCTGTTTGTGAGTACTACAGGCGACCCCAAAGCTGCTGCACGTACAATCATAGGGGGCTGGCTGAAGAAACTACTTCAAGATGCAAACATCAATGCTACGCCTGGCAGTTTCAGATCAGCTGTTGCATCCAAAAACTGGATCGAACACTTTCCCATTGATGACATACTATCCCGAGGCAACTGGAATTCTGCTAAAACCTTCCAAATTTTTATCAAATAGAAGTAAAATCTGGAGATAGAAGAGAGTCATTGATTCCGAACCTATTCTCCCCTGTCGAGTAATTAAGACAATTATGTATTGTTCAATACTTTATTCCAAAGTTTGATTTATATTTGCTGATTTTAGTAATACCTACCTAATTTATTTACTGGTTTGGTACCATTTCTACGCAGGTTCTATCAAGATGAATAATAATACCTGTTTATAAGTTACAAGTTAATTTTATTTCCTTAAACCACACTAATCACCTCATCTTAACAGAAAGCAATACAGAACAGATACAATAATGTCATAAGTCATAGTACCTAACCTACATACAGTACATGTAAACTTTAGGTTTCTTCCTAAGGGATCATCGATCAGTCCGAATAAATTATAGATAGATACTTACTTGTTTACCAAAATACCTGAATCATTCATAATTTCTGTATGTCACAACATAAACTTACCTACTTTTATTTAAATATGTATGTTTACGAATCACATTAGCGTCCACCAACACCAGGCGATATCAAACACGTCTCTCATGTTTTTAATTAGGCCCTGAATATCGGTCAAGATATTTAATATAGACGTTTTACCTGAAAATATACGTTTATTAAATACTTACCATATTCAGGGCCTAATATTTTTTAAATCTGCCTGGTGGACATGAGAGATCCAATGAAGCTAAATTCGAATTCAACAATCCGAACTGCCTCGGTGGTGTGGTGGGGCGCGCGCGCAAACAAGGTACCACGCGGCTTAACCGAACATCCGGGGGCGGGAACGGACGGACCGGATATACGTCACTAGTTTAGCACTGAAAATCAAGGATGTCTTCTCATGTTTTTAATTAGGCCCTGAATATGGTAAGTATTTAATAAACGTTTTATTTTCAGGTAAAACGTCTCTATTAATTAAATTAAATCATTACGGAGTTCTAAATAAAGCGTTAGATCAAATAAGAACATACCTAAGCAATAGAATTCAAAAGGCAGAAGTTAACGGCATTAAATCTGATGGATTGGCTGTAAAAATTGGCGTTCCACAAGGTTCCATATTAGGTCCTTTCTTATTCCTGGTATATATTAACGATCTGCCTTTCATGGTGGAGAAATTAAATGACATAGTGTTGTTTGCCAATGATACTTCAATGGTCTTCAAAATTGAAAGAGAAAAAGAAGATTTTGATGATGTTAATGGTGTCTTAAACGGTGTAAAAGTGGTCTTTAACCTTGAATTGGTACACAGTTAATAATTTATTGTTAAACGCTGTTAAAACCAAGTGTATCAAATTTTCACTTCCAAATGTCAGGCAAGTTGAGACCAGTTTAGTCTTAGACAACAGCAAGTTAGAGTAAGTAAATGATACGAAATTTCTTGGAATAACCATTGATAGAAAATTGCAGTGGGGACCCCACATAGATAAATTAGCTGGTAAATTAAGTTCTGCGGCTTACGCTGTTAGGAACATCAGACAAAGCACGGATGTGGCTACATCTAGGCTAGTATATTTTAGTTACTTTCATAGTGTCATGTCCTATGGTATCTTGTTGTGGGGGAAAGCAGCTGATATTCAAAGTATTTTTATTTTACATAAAAGAGCTATTTGAGCAATTTATAATTTAAAACGAACAGACTCCTTAAAAGAGCTTTTTAAAGAAATTGAGATACTAACTGTAGCCAGTCAATTTATTTTCGAAAATATAATGTATGTTCGCTAGAACCTTACAACATTTTCCAAACTTAGCGATAGCTGTAATGTTAACCTACGAAATAATCACAGACTGTCAGCCGGTTTCCTAGGCGCTGTTCAAAGTTATGATTAGTTAACAGAGCATTTAATTTGACCGAGCAATTAAATCATATTGAGTTTCCGGAAAGCAAATCAGTTAAAAATTTACTAATCACTGATCAATTTAATTTTAACATCCGATCTGTCAAACACATTTTTTTAGCATGGCAATTTGTGACAGTTTACATAATTTACATATTTGTCGGTCATTTGACTCATTTAAATCTGACATTTGAGCTGTCAGGTCTAATGGTATTTAGTTTAGCGCCGAAATCAAATTTTCTTTTCAAAAGCTGTTGTTGCACTTAAAAAGAGTAAAATGAGTACTAAGTTGGTTATTAGAGGAAAAAACTTCACAGAGCGTGAAAAATCGCTCCTACTGAGTATTGTAGAAAAGTAAGTAACTTTCAAAATTATTTTCTTGCGAATTCCTAAATTTATTCGTTTATAATTTGAGTGATATTTTTTACTAATTACCTGAAATTCATAAACTATTGCTTTCCAGACATAAGCATATATTAGAAAATAAGGCCACAAATGCTGCTAATATAATAAAAAAGGTCCAAACCTGGGAGAAAGTGGCCTCCGAGTTTAACAGCTGTTCAGAGGTGTTGAGGACAACGAAACAGCTGCAAACTGCTTATTTAAACTTAAAGCGCATGACAAGGAAGAATGTAGCTGACAAAAATGTGCGTGATATAGTAAAGTGGTCACTAGACATTACTTTGTACCTGGCTACTCCAGACTTTCTATTATTTTTTTGTTCAATACTATATTTTATGGTCTTCAGGTACTCCGGTGGGAGATAGTAGTTTATCCATAGATAGATTGTCCCTCACATTTTCAAAATTTTATTTCAGATGCAAAATTATTTAGCGAGAGCTTCTGTTCCAGCAGTTGTGGAGATTGTAGAAGTAAGAACATTTTGTCATTTAATATTGTGACACCTTGTGAAATACTGATTGCTATTTTTTCCCAGTATTGGTAAATAGAAGTTGTGGCTAAAAACTAAAAAAGGATGAAGTAGCTGATAAGGTTTGTACTTCTAAATAAGTAACATCAAATTAAAAATAAATATGGTTAAAAAGTATATTTCACTTAAGTGTACCCATATATTTTCATTAAAATAAATGATCTTACATATATTCAGAAATCTTTTTAAATAGGTGCCTGGTAATCATAAACAATTGTGTTCCAGAAAGGGATTAAAGCCACAGGAGGTGGATCTTATAAACCATTGCTGACCGATGTTGGTGCCCAAATGCTAGCCATAATGGGGGATCAAATAAAACCTTTGCACAACAATTGCGATAGTGCATCAAAATATTATGGATATGGTAAGTTATAATAACAGATTTTCAGATTTATCAAAATTTTTTCAATAGTCACAACTATTGGTTGTAGAAAAATATTTCACATATTTGCTCATACATAACACAATGCATATGACTGAGGTCCTACCTACATCATTACTACAATTCAACCTCTTCCAGATTGAATTATATCTCGATACATACATTAAAATTAAAATATTATTTACAGATCAAAAACCAAGTGAAAATGAAGTAGCTATAAATGTAGAGGATATAAATGTAGAGGATATTTTCAATACAATCCAAGAACCTGGTAAGCTTACCTATTAATATATTGATAAAAAGAAAACATAGTGTACCTTTAACCTACTAACTATTATTAAATAAATATGAAATTTACACAAGAATTCCCTTTGCAGCTGATGAATCAATTTACATTGATGAACAAGGAGAAGATAATTATGCCAGTGCTAGTCATGGTAAGCTTTGTAAGTTCATAATTTTAACACAGTTTTTTTAGCAGTTAAAGTTAATAAACTATATAATATTAAGTAAAGAAGCCAGCTTGTTCGGCTGGACATTTGCACTCCCATAGGATTTGCTACGCATATGTCTTAGAAGTAAAGGAGGGTATTAACTCCAAAGTGTCCAGCCAGAAATGCAGACTAGAGTACATTACTTAAATAAACCTATTACTTTATTACAGTGCAATCTATTACCACTTCAACTAACACTGATGTCATCTACAATGAACAACAAGGGCATAAAAACATATTAAGGAAAAAAAGAATCAGTAAGCATTTTATTTCACATTTAAGAATAATTATTATAGATATTATGTTTTGTCTATACCCTATAGGTACTTATGTGAAAGTAATCAAATACAATTATTGCAGGTCATACAGTAACATCAGGGAGCCTGAAACAGCAGCAGCGGACTCAAAAAAGTCATCTAAAACAAAAGAAAACTCGTGGTGAAGATCTGCGAAAAGCATATTACCAAAAAAAATTGGAATGTGCTACCATTGAGAAAAAGTCTCGACTGATGGAGTATAAATTAAATTTAAAAAGATATCAGCTTTTGGAACTAGAAATAAAAATTAATCAGAAAGCCTTAGATGATAGAATGTAGTTACATAAGTATGTTTTTTGTATTTTTTTATTTAAGTTACTAATTTATATGTTATCAGATGAGTCTACAGAGTCTAGTTCCATAAGATGATTAGAAAATATTATGTTTTTGATTAGTTAGAAGTACTTACTGAAAAATGTTATGTTCATTTGTTACAAGTATATATTTTGTCATTGAATATGCCTATCATTATCAACCTATAACGTCCCACTGCTGGGCACAGGCATTGGGTTCTATCTGGTGAAAAGTGGGCATTGTGAGCTAGTCACTCAAGCCCCTGACAACCCGTGAAGAGGACAAAAATTTGTGACAATATTAAGTAGGACTATGAACTATAAAATTTAGTTACTTACCTAATTGTTGAAATGTGTCAAAAGCAGCGATGCATGTACTGATGGATTCTCATTAGAAGTATTGGGTGGAGGATGTTGTATTTCAGGCTGGTCTAAATCTATGGCAGTTTCATTTTCCTCGTCAAGAATGTGGTTATGGTCTATTGCTATGTTATGAAGTATACAGCAAGCTACAATTATATTCATTGCTGTGTCTAATTTAACTCTAAGGCCCATAGGGAGACAAGGAAACCTTCTCTTTAAAACACCAAAACATCTCTCTACAGTGTTCCTTGTGGCTATATGGGATCTGTTATAGGCCTCTTCACTGGCTGTGGAGGGGTTTAAAAATGGTGTGAGCAAGTAATTACGGCATGGGTAGCCACTGTCTCCTAATAGGTAACTGTTCCCATACCGACCAGATTCAAAATCAGCTCTAATATGGGAATCATTAAAAATTGTGGTATCATGCACAGAGCCAGGCCACCTGCATATGATATCATTGATTTTTAACAAATAACCTTTTCTATTTCGGTAGAGTTCTGCTTGTGGACCTCCTGGTGACTGTATTTTGACATGAGTACAGTCCACAGCACCTACAACATTGGGAAAAGAACCAATGTTGAAAAAACCAGATTTTACACCATTTATTTCTTCTGGAGTTTGCGGCATTTTTGAAAAGTTAGGCCTTAACTGGGCAATGGCAACAGAAACATTTCTTATAATTCTACAGGCTGTGGATTTGTGAATACGGACAATATCAGCAACTGTTATTTGGAAGGCCCCAGTTGCATATAAGCTGATGGTAAACAAGATTTGCTCCACTACGCTGATGGCGCTGCGCCTAATTGGATAGGGCATAATTTGCGTCCCAATGAGCTCTACAAGCATCAGAATCACTGCTTTTGGGACCCTGTACCGTGCTCGGTACTCCTCTTCGTTAAATTCATCCATAGGATTCATCCTCCTCCTTGAGCGTCTAGCTCTAGCAGCAGCGTGTCGGCGCGGCACTTTACCATCACTAGATGAAAGATCCGAAAGCGACGACATTATTACTTCTAATGCTAACCACAATATTTCATTTCAAGTTTACGAAAGTAGCGCTTAATTCGTCGATCTCCTACGATTAGTAAACAAGGCGATTTGACACTCCAAATTTGATTTTGATCAATGATTACGACCTAATCATTCGCCAAGAAACTGAAACATCGTTTGACACAAGGGTTGACGTTTCATTTGTGATTTGATCTTTCGATCAAGTGTTTTGATCGACTTTCATGAAACCCAAATCGTGCTTAATCGTAGGTTAATTTGATTTTAGTGATTAGTTAATTTAATCATCTCTCAGGAAACCGGCTCTGTGTGCGCCCCGATTTAGACTCGCGAAGATTAGCAATTCAAGGGTCAGTGTATTCTCTACTATAATAAGATACCTCTGGAGATTTTGAAATTTCCATTTGAGCAATTTAAAAAGCATTTTAAAGCGACATTGTCGAAATCGGGATATTACAATCTTCAAGATTACTTAAATGACAGGACTGTATGGGGTTAATCTGGCTCAACACAGACCTTGCTGTTAATAATTTAGTAATTATTTATTCCTGCTTATTAATCATAATAATCAAATTTTTCATATTGTAATAGTTAAGCACAACCAATTTTTAAAAGAGATCTAAAAATTAATCTGTGGGAGTTTCTACGCCCTTCTTCTGTCATAGTGGTCCAATGTAGAGAAAAGGCAAACAAATACGTTTGCTAAGTATATGTAAATATCTACAGTAATAAAGTACTTTGATTTGATTTGAGACAATGGAAGAACCTAAATAACATTTTTAATGGTATTCGATCGTGCCAAAGTGCAATAACACAATTAGAAGAGCACCAGATAAAGTTTTTTTCGAGTTCAGAGAGTGCAGTTAATACGAAGACAATAGTGTAAAATAATGAGATGAGATAGAGTATCATCAACATCATGTTTGCATTGTTGTGAATATTACTTTAACGTAAGTATTCTTTGTTACATTAGTATAGTGGGCATGGTGCGAATTCGTCGTATGGCCCGAAGTACCGGCTCAAAACATAATTTTTATAACGACTGAAAATATCTGTAGAAGTATACTTACAATTTATAGAAATGGTAAACTGTTTTATCATCGAAGGTAGTGCTTACATTAGTATTATTGAATGTATTTCAAGTCAAGGAAGTGACAGAAAATGATGTTCAATATAACCTAATGAAAGAACAAGGGGAAAAAGTGACACTTTGGCGAAAAGAGTTTGGTAAAGACACAAAAAAGTAGCAGCACATTCAAAGAGATTGATTCATCCGAAGCCGCGCCTTGACCGCGGCTGTGGCATCTGAGGACACATCTCGTTTCGACTGATATATTTTCATGTCATAGATGGTTGTAAGGACGATAAATATTCAGAAAATTATAATTTGAGCCAAATTTAAATCACATTAATAAGCCCTATAGGACCTTTAACAAATTTACTGTAATATCAGAAATATTAGTTGCATGTCAGCGATAACTTAACTATGAGCAGCACTTAGCATTTCTTTCGTACTCCGCTTGAGAAGGCTTTAAAGATTAAATCAACTAAATGTTGCACTGTTAATAGTAAAGATTAATATTTAAGCTTAGTTAAGGAGTCAGGGCGAAGACAGACCCAAGATCAAAGACTAAATGGGGTTTACATACTCGTTAGAATATACAGTTATATTACCTTAATATTAAGGCATTAGATCACCTAACATATCGTTAGTGTAGGACCGTCAATGCTAGTTAAAAACGCCTACCCACGTCAGAAACAATGGGTGTTGATTGATGTCGAACCACGTCGACACATACAATGTTTTATCTACACACGTATCATAAACCCTCTTTACTGCGTACAAAAACCGCACGTTACGATCATCATTATGTTAAACTACTTGGTAAAAATCATTTCTTATCTGAAAAATTACACATTATGACCATAATGTGTAATTTTTCTACACATTATGACATTTAAAAAATTTCGAACGCCGACGCCCGCCTGCATGCCGCCCCTAGTTTGTCTGTGAAGTTGGTACTGACTTTCAAATTTCGAACGCCCGAAGTTGGTGCTACAGAACAAGCTAAACAACTGCAGAGCCACAATGCCGGTCAAACATGCGGTTCCTGAAACATCAAAGAGAGCTTATGATATGTGTGTAGATAAACTAGTGTATGTAACTGTACATAATTAGGCATTAAAACTCTCGAGTATTCATGCCCTCCATTATGTAGCAGTCACATAGTTCATGTGACTGCTACATAACAGACTATTTACGCGTTGTTATCTGGGTTGGTGGTAAATCAGAAATTAAGTAGCTTTTGTTTTGAGTAATTTCAGAAGGTTATTTTTTAATATTTGATAGACATTATTTTGATGTTAATACCCGACAAAGTGAAATGGAAATGGGATTGCCTACTACAAGCTTCACGGTCTTCTCAGGTTAACTATCTCGATTAGAAAGGCAATCTATTTACGTACTCTTATCATCCCTATTTTATTCGCTATCAAACGTCCCCCGCCGATACCTTTTATTTTATGGATGGATGATAGAGGGTATTATACGGATAATAATTGTACCTAACGAACATTAATAGCTACGCCCCAGACCTTCAATATTGTTATGGAACATTGCTATTATATATTTGTTCGATTTCTCCAGACTTATGTTAATTTTTTTCAAACTCAAACTCAAAAGTACTTTATTACTGTAGATATTTACATATTCTTAGTAAACGTCATTTTTTGCCTCTTCTCTACATTGGACCACTGTGGGAGAAGAAGGGCGTAGAAACTCCCACAGATTTATTTTTAGATCTCTTTTAAAAATAGGTTGTGCTTAACTAATACAATTAAGATTTATTTTTATTTAATAAGCTGGAATAAATAATTACAAAATTATTAACAGCAAGGTCTGTGTTGAGCCAGATTAACCCCATACAGTCCTGTCATTTAAGTAATCTTGAACATTGTAATATCGCTTTTTCGACAAAGTCGCTTTAACATGCTTTTTAAATTGCTCAAATGGCAATTTCAAAATCTCCAGAGGTATCTTATTGTAGTAGAGAATGCACTGACCCTTGAAAGAATTGCTAACCTTCGCGAGTCTAAAACAGGGCGCACATAGTCTGTGATTATTTCTTAGGTAAACATTACAGCTATCGCTAAGTTTGGAAAATGTTGTAAGGTTCTTGCGTACATACATTATATTTTCGAAAATAAATTGACTAGCTACTGTTAGTATGTCAATTTCTTTAAAAAGCTCTCTTAAGGAGTCTGTTCGTTTTAAATTATAAATTGCTCGAATAGCTCTTTTCTGTAAAATAAAAATAGTTTGAATATCCGCTGCTTTCCCCCACAACAAGATACCATAGGACATCACACTATGAAAGTAAATAAAATATACTAGCCTAGATGTAGCCACATCCGTGCTTTGTCTGATGTTCCTAACAGCGTAAGCCGCAGAACTTAATTTACCAGCCAATTTATCTATGTGGGGTCCCCACTGCAATTTGCTATCAATGGTTATTCCAAGAAACTTCGTATCATTTACTAATTCTAACGTGCTGTTGTCTAACACTAAACTGGACTCAACTTGCCTGACATTTGGAAGTGAGAATTTGAAACACTTGGTTTTACCAGCGTTTAACAATAAATTATTAACTGTGAACCAATTCAAGGTTAAAGACAATACACCATTAACATCATCAAATTCTCCTTCTTGTCTTTCAATTTTAAAGACCAGTGAAAGTATCATCAGCAAACAACACTATGTCAGTTAATTTCTCCACCATGAAAGAAATGCCTACCTACCTTCTGGTATTTTGACGGATTATTTATTCAAGCACCGACCGCGCCTAAATCGCGGCGCCACCCACCGTCTGTTACCATTCTAATCCAATTGAATTCTTAGAATTTGTTCATAGAGAATAGCGATAGCGTTATGTCTTGGAGTCTCATCTCATATGACTTTTCAATACCGAGTGGCAGAGGTGATCATCCACAATTTCTTAAAAGAAAATCACAGGCAAGCCTATCGCCGCCACTCCATGTTCGTTCGTGATATGTATTATGTGTTTATCAAATCAAATGAATCCTTATTTGATGGATTGTTATTAATCTGATTATTGTGGATATGCAGGTTTCCTTAGGATGTTTGCCCTCGCCGTCAGAAACATAGTAATTTGTAAGAACAGCCTGAAGAGTCCTGGCATTTCATTATTGAAATTATTTTTTAATCTATTTATTCAATAACTGAAATCAAAGAAGCCTTATATTGAGTATCAGCAATTAATAAAATAAACAGTCCCCAATAAAAAATATTTTGTAGCTAATATACCTCTGTGGTGTTGCGGTCGAAGCTGTGTTTCCCTAACGACAGGTCTCGGGTTCAAATCCCGGCTGGGGACGAAGAAAAAAAAACCCTAAGTCTTGGATATTTATATGTTTGTGACATCACTGTTTCTAGTTCCTACGACACAGGGTATCCTAGTGTGGGGCCAGAAGCAATCCCAAGCAGCATTTAAGCTGTAAAGAAGCTGTATATTAGATTTTTTTTAAACTAAGAGCTGTATTGAAGCTTACATTTAGGCTGTATAAAGGGTAAGAATGCTTATATACAGCCCTTATAAGGGCAAAAGGGCCACAAATTATACAGCCTTAGGCGTTACATGTGCTGTAAAATAGTGCAAAAGCTGTATTAGAGCTGTATTAGAGCTGTTATTCGGTATAAAAGGAAACCATTAGCTGTATTTCAGCTGTTTTTCGGTGTAAAAAGAAACCATAGCTGTATTAGAGCTGTCATTTGGTGTAAAAAGAAACCATAAGCTGTTATTTGGTATAAAAATAAACCATTATATTTATAAGAGCCTATATTGGGTGTACAAATAAACCAACACTCAGTTTTAGTTTTACAACGAGGTTGCGCTAGGAACTCCGAGCTGCTGATCATAAGGTAAGTAAGATAAAGATTGATGTTATAGTTTATATGTAATATGGAAACCATTTGTAAATAGTACCAAGTAAATATTATTATAGATTAGTTTATATGGTGAACTATACATCATTCTGCGTCAGTATTGACTTGCAGATTTATATTTATTGTATACCTATGTGAGATTTATGGCATAATTTTCACGCCCTAGCATAATAATTAAGAAACAGTAAAACTAAATATTAATTAGCGGGAAGTAGTATTTGATTTTGAGGTTAAAATAATACAATATATTTTAAGTAATAGATATGAGGGCAAAATCATAATTATTTGAGTTGGTAATTATGAAACGACTTGAGTTATTACCTAATATTGTCAAGTATTTATTATATTATCTTTTTAAATATATTTTCATACATTCGAAAATGGCGACAATTTGTTAAACAGCCTTAACAATATTTGAACACCATTATAGTCTAACTAGCTGTACTACGTTATAAGTAGAGTGTTTTATACAGCCTTTGGCTTTTAATCAGCTTTTTAATAGAATATTTTTACTCGTTAGGCTGTTTATTGGTTCATCATGCATAGCCTTGTAATTCTCTTTAGAGATGCTTAGAAGAAATTAAAAACCTTTAGCCGTTAATCAATATTTTAACTTGCCAAGCAATTTATTATACGAAGGCAAAGAAGGCATTTCCTTTATTTTTCTCCTTCGGTGTGTCATCGTAGGTAGTCTTTCTTACGTTACTTGGAAGTGGTTAGCAAAAACTTCAGTTTTATTTTATATGGGTTTATGTGAACAAAAAAATATTGCGTTAGAGTGTATCATAATGAGTTTTAATATTTTTTTCAGATAACAATGCCATTTAAAATAATAGAGACGATAGAGAAAGGACAGAAACAACTTTGCATTATACCAAGTGCGTGGGAATCAAAAAATGTAATGAGATGGCCAAGAAAACGAATAGATGCCAAACTAGTGAAGGATAGAAACTCGAGACCCGCAAGTAATTGGCTAATTGGTAATCTCGTGGCTTAATTTGTCCATAAGACAAAAAATTAAGAGATACGCGAATCTCGTGGATAAGATGTTACCTATCTAGTTAGTACAGATAATGACAAGGCTGTGCTTGTCTTCTAAACCTACAAAAAGTTCTGTAATAATTAATAATATCATTAATTAGTAGGTAACAAATAAAATACATTAACTCGATCTTGTGAATTTTTATTTCTCTCATAAACTTAAACTGTATGTAAAAGGGGTATGAAGTACAATTCATTTTTGTGTTCAATACATACTAGTTTAGTCTTTATATCTTTGGGATAAACAACTATTTCTGTTCGCATGTTAGATTGTAATTTTGCTTTGACTATATTCAAGTATGATGATTTCACCGGTTTTTCAAAAAGTTCTGTCAAGTCTGTAATTTTATAGCCATATATTTCTATTTCACTGCCAACAACAGTAATTGTTTTTGTTTCCATGACTTCATTATTGGTACATAAAAAATATTTATCATGTGATTTTGATGATATTATACAATCTTTTAAATGTAGCACAGTTAATTTCCTGCTATTAGTAGATACAAAAGGTTCACGATTTGTGAGTTGTTGATTTTCTCTGCTGCTGCTACTGGTAGTTTTCATGGATGCTGAATCTTCATTTAATCTTTTTGCAACTTGAGCAGGAGGTTTATTGCCGTGCCTAAGCATTCTTTTAATTAAATACAGCTTGTTTTCAAAAGGATAAGCGCTAAATGTATGTAGTGGGCGAAACCGTTGTACTTCATCTGCTACATGGACTATATTATGAACATTACTAGTTACATAATCTTTTCCGTAAAAGTCTTTATAGTGTTCAACAAAATACTGGAGGAGTTCTTTTGCCAAAGGAAGTAAGTGCCTATAGTTTTTACTGGAACATATTGTTATACCACAAAAAAACGTTAGAAAATGTAAAAATGCATCCTGTGATAATACGTCTGGAAGTATGACAATGCTTAAGTAAAGCAAGAAAGATCTATATTCAGATGCTTTCCAATGACTAATACAGTCTAGTCCTCTCACTGCCCTGTGAATTTCTTATGGCAATTTAGATCTGATTAAAAAACTTGAAACTGTTTCGGTATCTGTAGCACGCCATTTGGTTATGTACTTTCCAAAATTGCCACTGCGCCAACCAATAAGTAATCGCTTCATTATTCCTAAATCAACTAGGTGTAGAGAATCTGCTACCGGGAAGTCTTGTATCATATCAACAGGTAGCCGCAGAAAAGGAGAATCTTTTTTATGATGAGCTCCATACTTTTTTTCACGAAATTCTTGGTCTGTTCTAGGGCGGCAATTAGTTTCAGGAAAAGTCACTGTGTGTGAAACATGTGAATACTCTCCTACTGTTACACATTTTAAGCAACCATGCTTTCCGTTAAAATTGCATACACCTGAAAGAAAAAAAAACGTTATTTTTATTTAATCAATTTACACAACAGTAATTATAACGGACATAATCATAATAAATAATAAACTATAGAGTCGTGCAAAGCTAACTCTGCAGTTTGATACAGCAACACATAATATTTCAGATGTAACTATCGGTAGTTTTGGTCACTTAAGGATGTTAAAACCATTAATCAAGGAGCAGGACGCTATAACATCAAATTACATAGGTAAAGTATATGCGTATATTTTTTTTAATAAGGTTTTACTTACCTTTAATGTAAGCTCTCGCAGTTGAATCACATATAATACATCTTATTTCAATGGATATTTTCCTTTTGACTTGTTCAATATATTCCGTCTTGTATTAAATGTTCCATTTCCTTTACGAAATGATCTAAATATTGGTCTATTTGTTTTGGTTTTCCAACACCAAAGTAGATTCCAATTACAAACGGTTGAATATCGGGTTTTTCATGTATAGAACACAAAATTGGCCAAAACTCTTTATTAGAACTTTTGAATATGGGCAGACCGTCAAAATTGAAATTTAAAGTCACTTTGGTTGGAACATCAATCCATTTCTCTAATGATTTCTTTAGAGAATCAGTGAGGCTATTATGCCAGTATTCACCCTGCTCTATAGTTTCGATACGTATCTCTTTTACGGTACGTAAAATTGTTCTAGCGTCGCGTGGTAATATCTCTGGAAATCTGCTATTTATAATTGTACTTAAATCATTAAGTGCTACTTGAGATATATTTTTTTCTATAGCCCATTCTTTTATTCGCTGACGAAACAATATATTTTTTGAAAACTCATCGTCATCATCACTTGAGCTACTTGCGCTGCTGTACGAAGAAACGTCGTCATTAGGTCCGGAACATTCGACATCACTATTCTGTTCATCTTTGTCTACAATTTTTCCTACGGAACCTTCACTGGATGTCGATGGCAACGCTTTGGTTTGTCCGTACATCGTTTACTTCCTCAATAAACGATGTTTCATCATTGTTATTTGCGATTGCCCTTGCAATCTTTCTCTTCACTGCACCAATTCTTTTCCTTTTCTTCCACATAATTAACTTTTAACCCGACTGTCTATATTCACACGATTCCAAGCAAATTGATCACCTGTCAGTAATACAGCCTAAAGCTTTATTATAGCTGTAATTTATTGTTTTAGTTTTATAATACTCTCCATAATAGAAGTTAATAAAGCTACTGTAATTACAAGAGTGTAGAATAACTCCATAAGAATTAGTTCTAGAACGGAGTTGTCTTATACCCTTGTACAGTAACAAGTGTCTATCGATACTATTATAACACTATGAGCTGTAATAAGTAAGTGATTACATGCAAAATACAGCCCATGTACAGCTTTAATGATAAAAGTAGCTTTAAGGTGTCACACAACACTTAAAGTTTTATAGTAGAGTTCGAATATTCAGTTTTTGCACCTTAAACCCACGAAAATTCCTTTATAATCTTTTTATACAGCTTGAGCTGTATAATAGCCGACAAAACACTTTTATACGACTAAAAGCTTTTTCTGACACTCTTATACGTTTCATATAGAACTCTAAGTTCTAAATAGGCTGGTTTATGGACGTTGACGACACTTCCGTGCTGCTTGAGATGTATATGCCTTTATATTAATGTTATGTTATGAGTACGTTCTCGGGCAAAAAACTTTTTGGTGTTTTATTTTTCGAAAATCGCGTGTCCATCAATCCAATACAAGGGCGAGTTCAAAACCTTGCGTTGACGGGGGTCCACCATATTCGCGAACCGTAATAAAACGTTTCGTACATCGAGTGGGTTCTTACCCAGTTCCATAGGTACCGCGTGCGGTCGGCGTGAAGCCAAATTGATGGGTCACTCCATCGGTCCTTCAAAAAGTCCCGAGGGCAGTAAGTGAAATTCACGTTTGATTAACTTTCACTTACGATTCACGCAAAGTACAGGAGCCGTGCGGGGCGCCAAAATGAAATGGTCTATGATAGTTTAAGAAAATTTATGATAGTCATGCACAGAATAAAAATCTTAAAAGAACTGCTTAAACCACAGGATGAAACATAGCAATCAAATCGTGTAATAAAGTTGTAAGGCCGCGACTCTAAAATTTTACAGTCCAGCTAAAACTATGGAGTATTCTAAAGTTGACTCTATTAATTTAGGATATGTCCAGTTTGTTGTTAACATTTAAAAGGAACTACAGTGATAATGTCTGTTTTAAAATAAAATAAAATCTTTGTTGTAGGATAAGTATTTGGCAAAAGCAATTCAATGCTTTGAACTTTGAGTTTCCTAATTAACCTGCATGATTTACACGGTACTGAATTAATGAGCATTGGATACTTATCAAAAGCTTTTCTCATTACCCTCAAACCACTGACTGACCATAACAAGACATTTTAATTACGTCCGCAAAGGGGAGGTCTGGAATAAAAGAAAAGATCCCTTTTTGATAGCGACCCAAGATATTCCCTTCTCATTACACCAAATGACACTGTTCCGGAAATATTTAACTTTTTGTCCCATCGCGACGGACCATTGGCCCGAGAGCGGGGCCCAACTGCCAAATACATTGAACGCAGTAAATTGCAAGACTGTGCTCACACACCGTGAGAGATTAAGGATACCGATAGACGTACCGAAATAATGAAGTCAGTGTAGAAATCGTCTCAACTAGAATGACGCGCCCTTCCAACGCTTTTTAAGTCGACTGTGTCAAAGTTAATGTATACAATTATTGACCGAACGACCGAAGCGTCCATTTTCGAGATTGGTCAAAAAAGCATTTGTCTTTCTGATTGTCGCTCTGTCTGTCTGTGCTCACCAACAGGTCGAATTTCTCAACCGATTCTCGTGAAATTTTGTAAGCAGGATCGATAATTAAATAGATTTTTTTGAGTCAGTTTTCGTTTTTTTTTTAAATGGCAGACTTATGTCGTAAAATGGCATGACAAAGTTATTGGTGCGACTGCTTTCATACTCCATGTACGTAACCAGGTGCATTTATAAGTTTGTATGTGGTATTGAATGAAAATAGGTGCCACAGCAACATCTGTTGCAACTTCGAGACTCTAATAAGAGATCTCTTCCAGAAAACCAGGTTAACATGGGAATGGTTATTTGCTGAGCAGGGGTAGACCTATGTGTACAATATATAAAATAATAAATAAAATGAACATAAACATAAACATACACATTTACATACAGGCACATACATTGCTTCTGGCCCCACACTAGGATATATAGGACACAGGGTCGTGGAAATCAGAAACAGCGACGTCACATACATATAAACATCCAAGACCAGGTTTTTTTTTGTTTTTTTACCCCCAGCTGGGGATCCAACCCGGGACCTCTCGCATGGTAGGCAGAGCCACAACCGCTGCGCCACCAATTATACACAGTCAGGTCATAAGTTCTGTCACACAATAAAAACTTTTGAATTTAGAACGCTGGCCACAAAAAAGTTTATGGAATTCGAATTTCGAATTTTTCATGAAAATAAAAATGTGTACTTTTTAGAATTTTCCTCATTTTTAAATATGGAGTGGACACTTAAAGAAGACCGTGTCGCAGTTATTGCGTTGCATCGTTGCGGTTACGCGCCAATTCAGATTTTCGACTTACTGAAAAATTTGAATATAACCAAAAGATTAGTTTATCGTACCATAAAACGATACAATGAAGACTCTAGTGTAGATGACAGGTCAAGAAGTGGTCGCCCTCGCTCTGTTAGGACTCCAGCAGTGATAAAAGCTGTGAAGGCGCGAATTCAAAGAAATCCTATACGTAAGCAGAAACTGTTGGCCCTTCAGATGGGGTTAAGCAGGGCCACGGTGAAAAGGGTGTTAAATGAAGACTTAGGGCTTAGAGCATATCGAAGAAAAACAGGACATCGTTTGGACGCTCGTTTAATGGACCTGAGACTGAAGAGATGCCGCGCTTTGTTGAAGAGGTACGCGGGAAAAAAGCATGGGGAAATTCTTTTTTCGGATGAAAAAATTTTCACCGTGGAAGAGAGCTACAACAAACAAAATGATAAGGTGTACGCACACAGCAGTGAACAAGCGAGCAACCGTATTCCGCGTGTCCAACGAGGTCATTTTTCATCCTCGCTCATGGTTTGGTTGGGAGTCTCTTATTGGGGCTTAACTGAGGTACATTTTTGTGAGAAAGGCGTAAAATCGAATGCAGTTGTGTATCAAAATACAGTCCTCAAGAACCTTGTGGAACCTGTTTCTCATACCATGTTTAATAACAGGCACTGGGTATTCCAACAAGATTCTGCGCCAGCTCATAGAGCGAAAAGCACACAAGACTGGCTGGCGGCGCGTGAAATCGACTTCATCCGGCACGAAGACTGGCCCTCCTCCAGTCCAGATTTGAGACCATTAGAATACAAGATATGGCAACACTTGGAGGAAAAGGCCTGCTCAAAGCCTCATCCTGATTTGGAGTCACTCAAGGCATCCTTGATTAAGGCAGCCGCCGATATTGACATGGACCTCGTTCGTGCTGCGATAGACGACTGGCCGCGCAGAATAAAGGCCTGTATTCAAAATCGCGGGGGTCATTTTGAATAAACTTAATTACCATAAGAATCAATGTTTTATTAAGTTCATTTTGCTATATAAATGTTTACATAAATAATAAAAATGTCTAAATTATTTCATATTGCACATGTGACAGAACTTATTACTGACTATGTATAATTACTATAATAATATAATACATACTTAAAATATAATACATACTATTACTGTATACTATTGTATATACTATACTTATAAACTAATAAAAACTAACATGCATGTAAATAGAGAGGTAAGCTTCTTCACACGACTTTTAAATCTGAATATTAAATATATTCAGAGTAGGACTGTCCTTGTTGGTGCAGGGGAGTGCATTCCACAACCGAATGGCCCGGGGTCTTAATCCGTTCTCATAGAAAGCGGTATTATGCTGTAGAGTTGTGAGCATGAAAACTGCTTGAGTTCTCCGAGGTTCACACAACTCCTTGCGAATCCCAAGATTTTGAAGTCGTTCGAGTTTTTTCAGTAGTTCTTCGTTAGCACTGACCCAGCATATATCAGCGTAATCGATGAGAGGTAGAAGGAGATATTAAGCGAGAGTAATATTGGTATGTTGAAGCAAAATGTACAGAAGTCTCCTGAGAGAGTGAAAGGTAGCAAATACTCAGCGACTGACCTTACTGACATGCTATGACCAGGACAACTGGTTGTCGAAGATTAGACCCAGGTTTTTAGTTTTTTGATGTGATGCGGTGTAGATATAAAAGACAGTGAATTTCTTCTGATAAAATAATTATATTTCCGCTTGAATGCTTACGCGTGACTGAATACATTTTCTTATTGCTAATACATTTATAGGTAATAGGTATGTGCTGCCACATACATCCCCCTCTACAAAAAATAAAAAATAAATTGAAACAAACTAATAAATCATACAAAAGCAATACAATAAAAAATAAAAATAAAAAAGATCACGACATACATACAGTAAAACAGTTTCTAAATAAAGTAAATAAGTACCACATTTTAAATATTCGCAAATAACAAAATAATACCAAGAACAAAATATAACATATCGTCAACTATAACTTCTATTTTAAACAAGTACCATATCAACACATAATATTTGACCTACATAATTAATACAGTATCATACATAAATCACTGGTTTATATTTAAATTATAATAAATGAATTTTGGTCACGACTAAACTAACTAAATAACACAATGATTCGACCGCACTTTTACACACTGTTTACGTACGCCTGGTGCGGCGCTGCTGCAGGTTGAAGGTTCCTCGGCATCGGGGCGACCCCAACGCTAGCGAGATTGGCATTGCTTTGCCATGCGCTGAGTTCATGTCGAAACCATTTCTTGGAGTGCACACAACATGATTTGTATATGTTGTAGCATACCAGAACCATAACCAGCACCGCCACTACAGTCAGAAATGTGCCGTAGATTTCCACCTTATACTCCAGGTGACTGTTGCTGGCGTTATTTGCTCCGTTCTGAGCAATTATCACTTCTTCAGTTTTTGGTACGGACTTGGTATTTCCCATCTTGATGTTACAAACGCAAACTCCTATGTAATATTGCAAAACACCAAAGTTCCAGTAGGTTTTATACGTAATTTTACTTACAATCACTATTTAATTTAGTTTACCAATTCATGGTTGCTTGCGACATTTAGCTTACTAAGTACCTAGATGTGCTTTCCTGTTATTCTGAACTCACTTGAACTATTGACTGACCTACAAATTAATTAAAAAATTAAATTATTTTACTTTAATTTTAACTACTATCCTATGTGTCACATAGAAACCTGACCGTAGGTTTTACTAACCTACCGCTTCTAGTTCTGACTTCTTTAAATAAAGGTGTGTTTACACTGTTGGTTTTTAATTTTTGAGAACTTTGTTGACTATTTGTAACTTCGGTCTTTACGGTCTGATTGTTATCTGAATCTATCAAAATAAATGCTGGTTTTAACCTATCTATCGAAATATTTGCTACTCTATTGGGTAACTACCTTACCTGTTCTGCTTAAAACTAGATAAGGACCTTGATAAGCTGGCGTGAATGATTTTCTTACCGCATCATCTCTTATAAATACATGACTGCAACTGGTCAGATCCGGGTGAACGAATAGTGTGCGCGAGTCCTTATTTATCCGTCTTTGCGGTTTCAACTTACCTATCGATTTTCGCAATTTATCTACATATGTACAATCGTCTAACTTTACACTATTTTCCTCACCGTAAAATTCGCCTGGCAATCTCAAACTTTTTCCAGTTAGCATTTCCGCTGCACTGATGTTTGAGTCACTGCGTCCAGCTGCTCGTAGTCCTAGCATGACTGTTGGTAACTCCTCGATCCATGATGATTTTGATTAGATGAGTCTGGCAGTTATAGCTGCCTTGAGTGTACGGTGCCAACGCTCGATCTTACCGTTGCTCTGCGGGTGGTAGGGTGTAGTCCTTATCCTTTCGACTCCTAAAAGTTTCATGAGTGAGTTAAATAACTCACTTTCTAGCTGCCTCCGTTGATCGGTACTTATTTTAATAGGAATACCATACCTAGAAATCCAGCATTCATATAGCATTCTCGCTACTGTCTCAGCTGTGATGTCAGCTACTGGGTACGCCTCCGGCCAACGCGAATATCTGTCAATCATTGTTATACAGTACCTGTATCCTTGTGTCGTCGTTGGTAGTGGTCCAATTATATCTAAGTGTAGGTGTTCTAATTTACTACTTACCTCAAAACTACCTAATTTGGAAACCGTATGCCTACTTACCTTTGCCTTCTGACAATTGACACAAGTTTTCGCCCAAGTAGTTACGTCTCTGTTCATACTTGGCCAAAATATCTTGTGGTCATCATGTTACGCGTTGATCGTACTCCGGGATGGCTAATATTGTGCACTGCATCAAATACGCTTTTCCTAAATGACTGAGTCAAATACGGTTTGTCTGTGCTCGTCGACATCTCACAATATATCGGTTTGGTGCATAATGGAGTGTGCATTTTTTTAAATGATAAATTATTATGTATTTTACTTACCCATTGTCTAAGCTCGGTGTCATGTTCCTGCGCGTCTGCGAGTGCCTCATAGTCTAGAGTAGATGGGCACGTGATCATTTCCACGCGAGACAGGGCGTCTGCTACCGGGTTCAACTTACCTTGTACGTGTCGTATATCGCTTGTAAATTCGCTGATATGCAACAATTGTCGGGTTCTCCTCGGTAACTCCTTATCGCTGCCTACTTTTTTTAATGCATGCGTTAGTGGCATATGATCCGTTTAAATTGTTAGCTCTCGCCCTTCTACCATGTTCCTAAAATAAACTATGGCGGCATAGATAGCTAATAATTCTCTGTCATACGTGCTATACTTACTTTGCGTCTCTGAAATCTTTTTTGAGAAATAACCCAATGGCTGCCAATCGTTACCTGTTTTTTGTTGTAATACTGCGCCTATACAAGTGTTTGATGCGTCAGTAAAAACTGCTAATTGTGCATTTGGGATCGGGTGCAATAGAGTGACTGCTTGTTCGAGACTTTGTTTACATAATTCGAAACATTTCTTACCTTGTTTGTCCCATTCAATGACAGTTTTGTCTCTCTTTTTCGAGTTATGTAAGAATTTGTTTAACTCACCTTGATGTTGAACCGCCTGAGGAAGGTGTGCTCTATAGAAGTTAATTCCTATTCCATTCCTAAAAATCTGCGTAGTTCCTCGATTGTTTTGGGTTGCGGAAATTCAGATATAGCTCTGACTTTTTCCGGTAATGGCCTTATACCTTCTTGTGAAACTTCGTAACCCAAAAATTCAATTTTGTTCTTACCAAATTCGCTCTTGGATAAATTAATCGTCAACCCTATTTCACGTAATCTTTGAAATAGAGTTTTCAGATGTTGCTGGTGAACAGTCTCATCAACTGATGCTACTATGACGTCATCGATGTAACAGAAAAGATGTGACGTCGGATCCCTTTTTTCCTTACCTTGCATACCTTGGATTCCCTGCAGCACTGTATGATCCATGAATCTTTGGAATGACTGGGCGGCATTTCGTAGCCCGAACGTCATTCTCGGAAATTCAAACAGTCCTAACGGTGTGATGGTGGCAGTTTTCTCTACATCTTCAGGAAGGACGCTGATGAAATGATAAGCTCTCGTGATGTCAATCCTGGAAAATATTGGCTTACCTGCTAGTCCGTATGTGAAATCTTGTAATCTCGGGACGGGGTAACGGTCTGGTTTGGTAACTGCGTTCAGGCGTCGGTAGTATCCGCACGGCCTGAGCTGTCCGTCTTTCTTGGGTACCATATGCAATGGGCTGGCCCAAGGACTTTTTGATGGCCTACAACTACTCATCTCCTGCATTAGCCTAAATTCTTCTTTTACCTTATTATAACGGTCCGGCTGGAGAGGTCTGGCTTTCGCATATACTGGTGGTCCCGCCGTCTCGATGTGATGATGTATTCCGTGTTTTGGTAAGTCACCAAAACTCATAGGCCTCGTTATCTCTGGAAACTGTTCTAATAATAACCTATACGGGTGATCATCCTGTATGGTCTTAATCGAAGGTTGTTCACAATTAACAATTTTCCATTTCGATCCTAAACTAGTTACCGTATCAATCAATTGCCTATTATTTAAATCTACCAACAACTTGTAGTTATAAATAAAATCTGCACCTATAATAGATTGTTTTACGTCGCAAACTACAAATGTCCACTGAAATGCATGTCTCAATCCTAGATTTAATTCTAAATTAACTGTACCATATGTTTTAATTTCTGAATTATTTGCTGCATAAAGCTTGTACTGGAAATCTACTGTTTTGCAATATTTTACATAACTTTTTGGTAACACTGATACGTTTGCGCCTGTATTAATGAGGAAGGAAATATTATTCTTACGATCTTTTATCATCAGACGGTGGTTGCTGAGTGGTAAGCCTCCCGCCTCGGGCTGTACCGCGTCTAGTTTCCCTGGTAGCTGGATGCTGCTCTCGTCGGGTCCCAGGCGCACGGCTTCTCACTCCTCGTTGACCTGTTCCGGTAACGATAATGGAACCTGCATAGCCAGTTGGGATTGTCCGAGTTCCGTGCTCGGCTCCTGGATCGGGATCTGGATCTGCCTCGATGTCCATTGCTTCCCCGGCGATACCCCTGGTTGCTGTT
Organism: Argyresthia goedartella; assembly: GCA_949825045.1. Classification (NCBI taxonomy): domain Eukaryota; kingdom Metazoa; phylum Arthropoda; class Insecta; order Lepidoptera; family Argyresthiidae; genus Argyresthia; species Argyresthia goedartella. Next base: position 19,141,209 of record OX463823.1, read on the forward strand.
GACTTGCGTTCGTAGAGCTGCTACTTCCATAGTCAAATCTTGCATCATGGTGAACATCTGGGCCAATGGAAAGTTACTGCTTCCGGCAGCTCCAAGATTGAAGTTTGCCCCCTGCATCTGCTGTGGCGCTGCTACCGGTACTCCAATTCCTCCTGGATTTAATGAGATTTTGTTTTTCGATTTGTGAAATACCAATATTTCAGTACTCGTATGCTCGCTCTTTGGTAGCTCTGTAACTAGGTCGCACGTGTCTGCTTCCGCTCGCTATTGCCACTTCACGGCACAAACTTAAATTTTTCTTGATATATAAAAGTTTTTAAATTTTGAGTCCGCAAATTTTTGGAAATTGCACTGTTAATTTCACTTATCTTGTCGAATTTTCAATCACGTCGCGGTCACCACTTTTGATGTGATGCGGTGTAGATATAAAAGACAGTGAATTTCTTCTGATAAAATAATTATAATTCCGCTTGAATGCTTACGCGTGACTGAATACATTTTCTTATTTCTAATACATCAATAGGTAATAGGTATGTGCTGCCACAAGTTTTATCGCTATGTACGATTGTGGTACCATTAAAAGTGACAGGTGAAATGCGATGTTGCTGCAACAAGTTAAGATAATGTCTGATACCTATACTAATGGCCAGGGACTTGCTCGGGTTGACCAGGATTCCGAAGGATGAAGCCCAACTTCTTATACCCACCCTCAAGATCAGCGTTAAGTGCTTCAACAGCAGAGTGTGCATCGTTAAGAGATAAGTGGCGATAAATCTGGAGATCATCAGCGTAAAGATGATATGAGGAGGACAGGACGTGTGAGATGGAGTTTATAAAGATCAAGAATAGAAGAGGAGAAAGAATACCACCTTGAGGGACGGCTGTAAAGAGGTCACACCGTTCAGTGGATATCTCTTCCGACCTGATACGCTATTGCCAATCATCGAGGAGACGTTCAGAAATCTGAGAAGCTCAACGAGAATGTCATAATCTATCCCATTGAATGCACTACTGAAGTCAAGTAAAGCCAGCACGGAAAGCTGTTTGCGGTCCATGGCTACCGGGATGTCATTTGTGACTTTCAGCGGAGCCGTAACGGTGCTATGAACCGGTCTGAATCCTGACTGGTACATGTTCAGCAGATTGTTTGAGTGAAGTTTAGTAGAGAGCTGGGTATGAACAATCTATTCAAGAACCTAAGAGGATGGGTAGGATTAAAATAGGATGACAATCTTTAAAAGAGGCGTAACTGGAAGTTTTAGAGAGCGGCATGACTAATGCTTCTTTCCACATGGTGGGGAAGATGCCATTCAATAGGAAAAAAATATAACGTGATTAATAGCTGGCAGTATTTCATCCAGGATTATTAAAAGCATTTTAAGGCAGATTTTATCGTCACCTACAGCTTTCGAGCTGACTGCTAGTACCGCCTTCTTGACCGCATAGATTCCAACATTGCTCAAGTTGAATGGTGAGGTTTCGGGTAAGGACTTTAAGCGCAGGCTCTGAAGAGTGACTTGTTTAACCGTGGGACACAACAGGTGGGGCAGAAAGGAACAAGTTAAGACCATTGATGTCTACATTACCAGCGTCTAGATCCTGAGACTTACCTTTGCCAAGTATTTTTAGAAACTTTCACACCTGAGCTGGTGTGTAACTTTTAATACTCTCGTGGATGTGCCGACGTTTAGCATCACGACAGAGATGGTTGCAGCGGTTGCGAAGACATTTGTAAGAAAGAAAATTGTCATCTGTGAATTCTTACGGTATAAATACCATAAAAATTCGACAGATGACAGTGTTAACACTGGTTCTGTTCATCTTGGCCAATAGACGCTTAATAGTATCTGTTAGCCACGGGGCGGGTAGGTGTTGCACTCTCACATTTTTTTATAGGTGCATGCTTTTCGTAGAGACCTAGGACTATGATAATGAAATTGTCAATTTTCTTGTTCACGGTTTCGCTGGATATTACAGGGGACCAGTCGATTAATAAGGCATCTGACCTTAGAGACTCTAAGATAATATCCCTAAATCTACGAATATTAAGAAATTTTGCTCTTCTCTTAAGAGGCCTGATCTTAAACGAAAGACAGAAGACTACGAAGGAGAATTAGGTTGACCTAATTCTCCTTTCCAATGTGACCTTATCAAGTTAGAGACGATCATAATATCGAGGAGAGAGGGAGAGCAGTGAGGTTGAAAATATGTGGCATCAAGACGCAGAGGAGACAGTTGTTGAAATCATTGAGAATCGGTATCGTTATACAGAGGTGAGAGTTCATTGAGGAGGGATTCTAATATGTCGAAGTAGTCGATGCGAAGAGAAGGGCTATAAAGAACACCGAGTAGGACCTTACAATGGTGAAGAGTTACTTCGAGAAAGATACGTTGTATTTTCTGTGCAATAAATAATAATAATAATAATTATTATTATGTTCAGCAGACTTTTACTGCACAAGGGATGGTAGTAGGTATTTGGAAGCGGGATTTTTTTTCTGTTTGATTCTGATAGTGTAGATGCTGAGTACCGCAGAGTGGATACCCACTTAGGTAAGGCATCTCTGCACAGGATGGAATCAGTTGAAACTCTGGCCATGCTACTGTGAAGATTTTTTTCCGATAATAACGCTGATTATCCTTAAATGATGCAAATTTCTGGGTTTGAGGTTGCTGTAGCAGGCAATGGTCAATTTTGCGAGATCAAGACGAGCCTTTTGGGAATTTATTTGAAGATTTTCAAAAAACTTTGATAGATCTGAGTGCTTAATGTGTCTTGAAAGGTTCCCTGGTGTCAATTCCACATCAGGAGTATGTTGTAGATGTAATATGAGGATAGTGGGAGGGTTAATGCATTTTCCTCAGAAAATGACATGGATCACAAACAGATACCAGATGTGTTGACAGATCTATCCATGGTTAAGGAACAACATGCTATGGCACATCCAGTCGTTTCGGTTCACCGCATAAGGGGTCAGAAAATGGCTACTCAGGTCAGGTTATTAATTTTCCACAGCAGGTTTCAGATATTACGAAAACCTTTCCACAATCAGTTTTCGACCCATCATCTGTACTTGTAGAAAGACGAGAACATACCTCGGGTTATGTGGACTGTCGTATTCGCAGGGAAAAGGTAAGGCTAGCATTGGAATACTTAAATCAACACAATAGATATTATAGATATATTCAGATTAATGACGATGTTTTAAATGATTCGCCGCTCAATGGCTCTTTGCTTGACTTAGCTCCTCTGATTTTGATGATGTGGTTACTACTGATGTACACAACATAATTATTGACGATATGGTTCGCCAAATAAAATCTGTACTTGAGGATAATCCTGCTATAATGACATGGCTTAGGGAACTAACCCATCAATGAGTTTTCAACGGTGGGTTTCATTGCCATGGATTTCCCTAGACTTTTCTCTGAGGGCACCGCTGATTTACGTGAGCCAAGGCAAGCAAGAGTGACACGATCTGACTATTTTCAGCCAATCATTAGGTACAAAGACGGCAGGTTCGATAAGCATCCGCGTTTTACTTTTTTGCCATAAATGCCTCAGATGGGCTGCTCTTCAAAATTGCGAAACCGTACACTTTATTAAAGAATATTTTATGTTTTAATTAAAGGTTAAGAGACACTAGCGCCTACCGGTGCGCAAGATGTTCCAATTTGCTAGATTTGGCATCGGATTTAGGGCCACGAAAACGTTTTTTCACCCTAAGTGCCGATATTAATTGGCCAGATATTTGTCGTTTACTAGATCACGAAACAGTTTACTAATCTCAGTAAGACTGAGGCTTTCAAAAAAGAAACCCCCTTGTAAATTACAATCCTGCTATCGTAGCGTGGTTTTTTGCCAACAGGGCCGATGTTTTTATAAAATCAGTATTGTAACCAAATTTAATGTGCGGGATATTGGTATAGGACTGTATTTCAACAAAGGGATGCACATTCATGGTGTGTTATGGATTGATGGGGCTCCTGTCGTCCGAACCATAAATAGCATGGACGAGGCTGGTAGGGATGCCGTATGCGATTATTTCGACCAATTGGTAACAACTATGAGCCCGGGTACATCACCTTTCCCCCCAATTCACCCGTGCCAAGTGCACTATTCTGATGTTTCCGATCATTAGGAGGATTATTCCAACTTAGTTAATTTTGTATAGAGGCATACCAAACACGGTGCTTAGTGTTTACGTAGCAACAAGGGGTTCGGTCTTCAGGAATGCAGGTTTAAATTTCCATTCCCTCTGGTTGATAGAACCCACCTACACAAGAGCAGTGGGGATTAGGATATTGTGACCAAACGAAATCATCCTTAAGTCAACAGGTATAAAAGGTATAGTTTAGAGCACTGGAGGGCAAATGTGGATGTTCAGGCCATTTTTAGTGCAAAAGCTATTTAAAATTAGATAGCAAAATATGCAAGCAAAGCTAAGCCGCGGCCCAAAGCACTGGAAACTTTAATTGGTGAGGCACTAAAAACAAATGATGATTCCGCCCAAACGGCCATTCAAAAATCGTTCGTAAAAATGGTAGCCGAAAAAGATTATAGCGCTCAGGAAACGGCCCAAATTTTAATGGGTTGACCGCTTTATCATTTTTCTATGAGTTTACAATAACAATAAATGTTGATTAGAAGCAGTGGGTCAAAATGGGTTCAACATCAGGGGCCAAGGAGTACATCTCTTCCCCCTTTGGCTATCCCTTGCGATCCAATGATCACGAAAGCATGTCTTTGCTTGAGCATGCTTCCAAGTTTTATAGTAAAGGGCAGTCGCCTCCCTCTCTTGTATTAATGCTCTCCATTATGTAGCAGTCACATAAACTACTATTTATCTATCAATACAATTACCAAAGAAAATAATACAGTAGCTTAGAATATAGCCTTAGCCAAAGAAATTAGAGCTACTGATCGGGATATCTACATCTTATTTCTCTCCAGAATTATAGTGTTTTTTTTTTTTTTTTTTTTTTTAACAAAAAACGTTTTATTTTATTTTATAAAATTTTAGGCTATTTTTAGGCTAATAATAATAATAATAAAAAATATTTATTCATCAAAAACTTGAACAGTAAAAAGTTACAATTAAAGGTACTTAGCTAAATAGATTGATACAAAGATAATGTGAACATCTGAGCCTGAGCTAGGTCTAAACCTGTATTTCAGGCTACAGCGCTCTTCCCTTAAAATATGTAAAGCTAGTTTATGGTACACAGAAAGAAACCAACAACAAAAATAGTAACATTTAAAATTAAAAACTTGTTGTACCTAAATTAGTAGTTATACTTATACAATTAACATGAAAAAATAATAATAAGAGAGTGGGTTAGTGAGTTTGTTTGTAAGTTTGTTTGTGATCCTCTCTGTGTGTGGAGTGATTGTGAATGAGTGTGTGTGAGAGGGTGTGTGAGATTAACACATATGTCAGACTTATTTATAATTATTAAAAAAGTAAATATTTTTGTAAGTACTTAGAAATATTATTTGGTTAGCTAGTAATTTTGAGTAATTCCTCAGTTTTGTCATAGTCGAGTGAGTGTAATATTTTATATACCGTTTTTTTTAAATCAAATGTTGAGAGAGTATAAATTTCAGCTGTTCTATTTATTCTATTGTATAGGAAGGGACCAAGGAAGCAGGGAAATTTATGAGCAAAAGAGGTTCGAAACAATATATTGTCTAAACAAACCCTATCTTTACGCCGTCTGGTCAGTAAAGAAGGGCTATATATTAAAGATGAGTGTTGTTTTAATATAATGTGATACACAAATAGTTGCCTCACCGTTAGGACGTTGCAGGAATTATAAAGGAAACAGGTAGGGAAGAGGAGGGGACGGAAAGTAGAGACCTTGAGTACAGCTCTTTGAGCAAGTTCGAGAGGCAAGATAGATGTTTTCGGTGCACCTCCCCACGAGGTGATGCAGTAGGTGAGCACGGATTGACAGAGTGCCATATAAACTCGTTTTATCAATCCGGCATCAGCAACATGGCGAAGCATTTTGAAAACATAGATTAGTTTGCGGATTCTGCCAGTGACCAGGTGAATATGAGGTCGAAAGGTGAGATTATTATCGATGAGGACACCAAGGTATTTAATGGTTGTACTTTTGTGCAGGGCTGGACAGGAGCATGTTCCACTATTTGGATCTATGCAGTTGTGCGCAAATATCGCACCTTCATCGGTAAACTTTGTGTTTCTGATTGAAAAGGTAACGTAAACTGTTTTATCAGAGTTTAAAGTCAGCAGGTTATTTTGAAGCCATTTGGTGGCATTGTTGAAACCTCTCTGGGCAACTTCGTATGTCTCTTGCCAGGTGTTTGTCGAGAATATCAGGGCGGTATCATCTGCATAGGTTATTACTTTGCCATTATCAGGATTCAGGTCACACAGATCATTTATGTAAATGAGATAGAGTGTAGGCCCCAATATGCTGCCCTGAGGAACGCCGTACGTGATTGGTAAGTCATCGCTGCAGTGCTCACCGATTTTTACAAATTGAGAGCGACCAGTGAGATACTCCTCAAAAAACCTCAACTGCACCCCCCGTATACCCAACCTATCGAGTTTGTCCAATAGGAGGGGGACAGAGACCGTGTCAAACGCCTTGGCAAGATCAAGAAAAATACCTAAAACCTTTCGCCCGGCATCAAGATTTTTCACCACGTAGTCAGTGAGTTCATGGACTGCGTCACTAGTCGAGATATTATTTCGGAATCCGAATTGGCAATCAGATAAAAGGTTGTATGATTCTAGGTATCTTATTAGTTGACGGTTAACAATTCGTTCCAGTAACTTAGAGATTGAAGGCAAGATAGAGATGGGCCTATAGTTATTGACACGGTCTCTGTCGCCAGCCTTGTGAATAGGGATCACCATAGATCGCTTGAGGGGATTAGGGAAAACTCCATCAGCAAGACACATGTTGAAAATATAAGTAAGGGGTGGAACAAAGAAATCTTTGAAGAGCCTAAGAATACGGTTCGAGATGTTGTCCCAACCAACAGCGCACACGCTCCTCAGACCAACTATAAGTCTCTCAACTTCACCCTTATCGGTCTCCAGTAAGGCAAATGAAGTAATAGATCTGCTTGGTGGTAGTGGAGGTTTGCTGTCAGTTTGTCTGGGACCCAACGGTGTGTTTATTCTTTCAGCAAGATTCTTACCCACATTTGCAAAGAAATGGTTCACATTATTAGTATTATTAGAATTAGAATTAGAATTTCCCGCTGAACCTAATAACTCAGTCGCAGAGCTTTTTGTCTTGGTGGTGTTTGTGATAGCTTTTATTGATTTCCATAACTCCTTAGAGTTGTTGCCAGCCTTTGAGAGTTCATTCTTTTCATGGTTTCTTTTGAGTTTTTTGAGGAGATTGTTGCAAAAATTTCGATATCTTTTGTAAGTCGTTTGAAGGATGAGGTTGTCCGGGGCTGCAGTTGTCTTTTTATGCAGTCTGTCTCTATTTCGCATGCATTTAATTAGACCGGGAGTGATCCATGGTTTAATAACCTTGAAGCGACGCGGGAGACTTTTAGTGGAGGAGTTAGCATTGATAGCATGATGGACTGAAGATATAAGATATTCTAAAGCAGTGTTTGGGTCAGATGAATTATAGACTGGCTGCAAATCAATATTCGTCATGGCAATACTTAAACCTTCATGATTGATCCTGGTAGTTGTTGTTTGACTAAGAACTCTCTGGTGTTTGTGACCGATAGAGACTAGTACAAGGTTGTGATCGGTAAGACTAGAGTTGGCAACAAGAGTAATAGCAGGCTTTTTAGTTTTTAAGATTACGTGATCAAGACATGATATGTCTAATCTGGTCGGTAATGTATGAGCCGGAAGAAGACCATGATAAGCGCATAGATTCAGATATTCATAGGCTCTAGAATTTGTAACATCAGGTTTAATGTTGATGTTTATGTCTCCTATAATTGAAATGTTACTATAAGGTTTTAATGTCCCCAAGATGGTATTTAATGATTCAAGAAATGGTTCTACGTTGTTTTCGGATGGGGAGCGATATATGGCAACAATAGCTGTTTCCATTCCAATTTTTATTAGCAAACAGTTTGCACCCATGCATGGTGGTTCCTCTACTGACATTTTTAGACTATTATTTATGTAAACGACAACGCCATCATTTTGTAGGTGGTTGTTCACCGTTGCATAATGTAAAAAATTCGGGAGTTGGGGGATAACAGTTGTACGGGATAGACGACATTCAGTTAGAATTATAACATCTAGTTCCACATTTAGTCTCTTTTGTAGTATCAAAAATTCATTCATGTTACACGTGATGCTGCGAATGTTCTGAGTGAGCAAAGTGAGGCAGGTAGTTGGGTTTGGCAAATATTGTTTACAGTGCTCTACCTCACAGTTCCTTGACTCAGATACAGCAATGTCATCTAGTTCTTCTGTAACAATATTATCAAGCTCCGTGCGAGTAGGTAAAACAAAGGGCACAGTGATAGTTCTCGTAGAGTGGACAAATAGAGCAAAACAGGATGGCAATTGGGAGGGGCGAATATGGTAACTTAGGAGGGCAGGTAATAATTTGTATATAAATGTGTAAATAGTTATTGGATCTGATGAGGTTCATGTAAGGTCTGACATAGGTTCGTTGTATAGTGTGGTATGAAAGAGTGTTAGTGTAATTGTGTACGAGAGAGATTGAAAGTGGTGACAAAAAGTTTGTTACAATTAGATGCTTATCACATATTAAAACTAGTCACTTTGACAGAGTAGAGTTCTCCTTCAAATTTTTCAGGACCTTTTCATCGTCAACACGAATGAAGGGAAGGCCCACTGCTTTTCTCAGGTATATTTTGCCGTACGATATCCAGCAAAAAGTATAGCCATGGACCTTAGCGAAATCGCGAGCGAGGAAGTGCAGCCGTTTAGCCTTATGAGTAAGACACTCCGAGATGTAAACTGGAGAAGCCGGTCCATCATAACCGAGGTGACTAGTATTACATTTGTTATTATTTGACTTCTTGTCATTGAAATTTCTCAGTCCCCTCATAAGAGTATCTTTTGTAATTATTGACGTAAACTCGACAACAATTGGTTTGATTTTGTCTGCTTTTGCAAAGCCACGGTAAATATCTCTGACATCGGATTTACCGAAACTTAAGCCCAATGTTGTGCCAATTTTCTCGGCGATGTTGGAGAGCGCCGCTTTATCCTCATTAGACACTATCTTTGGGATATTTCTAATCTCCACTTTGGCAGAGCAGGAGTTTCTTTCTAGGGTTTCCAGCCTGGATTCTAATTCCTGGATATATGTAAGTTGCTCCTTACGCTCCAACCTGAGGGTTTCAAGCTCTTTTTGAATCGCGTCATTTTTTGAGTACAGTATTTCCATTGAGCTTTGGATGTCATTATTTTGGGCTTTTATTTCTGTAAGGGAGGTCTGCAGGTTATAAAACTTGGCTTTCTGTTCGGTCTCAAAACTCGCAAATAAATCTCTAATTTCATCTTTGAGTTCAGAGATGTCAGAATTATCGCGCTTTCTTTTCATTCGATTAATATTTGCACTATGCATGGCACTTTCCGAAACGTTTGGGAGGCTACCCCCTGTAAACTCGAGTTCAGCATCCGATACAGCTTCAAAGTTCTCTGTTTTTTAGGCGGCGGAGTGCGTTTGGTGTTCATAATTTTGTCGAGTGTGAACCGTGCAAATCAAATCAAGTACGCGATGTACCAGGGCTTCAGCGGCGCACGAGTAGTCGAGTGTGATCCGTGAAAATAAAGTACGCGATGTACCAGAGCGACAGCAGCGCTCGAGTAGTCGAGTGTGATCCGTGCAAGTCAAGTACGCGTGTACTAGGGCGACAGCAGCGCACGAGTAGTCGCAGAGTTTCGTGCGTAAGACACAGGGGAGGAGTCAGCACTTACTCATCAATGGAAGTGGGCGTCACCGTGGAGCAGTACCGCCGGAACAGGTTGTAGGGGGCGGAGCTGAGTGGGTTTGAACGGCAGCGTGAGAGTTGCTGCGGTCACCTCCTTGATAGCTCTGCACTCCTATTTTATTGGTGATATTTAACTTTTGAATAAAACTTTAAATGATTAAAAAATAATTTCAATGGAGTCAGAGACGTGTACTCAGATCTGAGGTCCGGGGGGAAGAGAGTGATGGAAGTTTTATGTTTATTCGGGTATATTCCTTGCTTAAAATATGAATTTGTAGCAAAAGATAGAGGTGGGGCTAGTAGGTGGGAGCAAGTCTGTAATATTTCAGTACTGATACCGTCATGTCCTACACTATTAGTATTTTTTTACGGGAAATATTTAACTGCACATCAAAAATACTGATTTGCAAATATAGGGCAACATGCTGCGGTAGCTTAGGTGAAGGGTAAAGGGGGTGAGCGAAGCGAAGCCCCCTTTATCCTTCGTGTTAGGCTGAACATGCACGAATAACAAAAAACCGGTCAAGTGCGAGTCTAAATCGCGCACGAAGGGTTCCGTACCACCGTTCAATGGAAGCGATGGTGTGGAGTGAATAGTTTGGATTTTACACAGCAAAATATTGTTTACAAAGTTATTGGTGCGGTTACTTTCACACTCCATGTACGTAACCAGGTGCATCCATAAGTTTGTATGTGGTATTGAAAGAATTGTTGTATGGGAGCCCCCTTAAATATTTCTTTAATCCTGTTTTTAGGGTTCCGTACCCGAAGGGTTCCAAACGGGACCCTATCACTAAGACTTCGCTGTCCGTCCGTCCGTCCGTCTGTCACCAGGCTGTATCTCAAGAACCTAGCTAGCTAGAGAGTTGAAATTTTCACAGATTATGTATTTCTGTTGCCGCTATAACAACAAATACTAAAAAACAGGATAAAATAAATATTTAAGGGGGCTCCCATACAACAATTCTTTCAATACCACATACAAACTTATGGATGCACCTGGTTACGTACATGGAGTGTGAAAGTAACCGCACCAATAACTTTGTAAACAATATTTTGCCGTGTAAAATCCAAACTATTCACTCCACACCATCGCTTCCATTGAACGGTGGTACGGAACCCTTCGTGCGCGATTTAGACTCGCACTTGACCGGTTTTTTAGTATTTGTTGTTATAGCGGCAACAGAAATACATAATCTGTGAAAATTTCAACTCTCTAGCTCTAGCTAGGTTCTTGAGATACAGCCTGGTGACAGACGGACGGACGGACGGACGGACGGACAGCGAAGTCTTAGTAATAGGGTCCCGTTTGGAACCCTTCGGGTACGGAACCCTAAAAATACTTAAAACATAACTTGAGTACACATAAAATATTTAAAACATAAAAAGTGTTCTTCCTGAATATTTTTGCTGTGCAAATCAGTATTTTTGATGTGCGATTAAATACTAGCCTTTTTTAGAATTTTTGTACGCTGGTCAATTTCTTTATTCGTGACATAAATATTGTTTTTTTTTATTCATTAGGTTTCAATTTAGGAATATTGTTACTTAGTCATTCTACCCGTTCTATTAAAGTCTTTTAAAGTGTTTGCTATTTTGCCGGGCTCATGTATTACTTTATTATTATGGTAAATTTTCTATTTGGTTGTAAGTTCTATATTATTTTTCAAGTGGATTTCCATTTATTTTAAGCATTGTTTATTTAAGATCTACCAAGTGAATGAATTTAAAAAAAGTTACGATACTATTTTTGGAAATATTTTTGTATATTTTTAGGATGCACACGTAAACAAATGATTTTGATATGACACACCACAAGAGTGTCAGAAACTACTGAGTTAAAAAAACAGCGACGGAGTTTCTTTAGTAATGCTCAATCTATAGTCTGAGTCAGACTGACATTTTTGTTTACCAATATCCCAGGAAAAATAATGCTTATGAATAATTCGACGAATTGAAAAATAAATAGAGATGCAGTAATTTATGAATTATTATTGAAATGCTTTTGGCTAGTGAAAAGTTATTACACATGCTGGGGCCAGTCTATTTGTACAAAGTTTACTACGATTATGTTTACGATTGCACGGAACCCTTCTCGTAATATTCCAGCCCGCACTTAGCTGATTTTTAATTAAAGTACTTATGCCATGCAATAATTTCACGACATAATTATCATATTTTAACCCACTTTAATAAAATCGTTTATTTTTCCTTAAGTATTATTGTAGCTTATATTACAATATGCCTTAAAATAAAATCAGAATTGAAGTCACGTATAAGTAAAGTCATAAAACACTGCGCGATGATAAGTGAAATGGAGTTTTCATGTAATCCCAAGCAAAAACTCATCTACTCTGTCCCTGAAACGAAGTTTGAAGACACTTATTTACTTCGTTTAGGTATTTAATCCTCATCCTTAAACTTTTCATTCTCTCCTGTTCGGGGTTGTAAAATTTATCGCCATAATATCAACGGATTGCATTAAACCTTTGCTTTTGAGCACGATAACACGAATAGTATTGACATGCCTATAATTCGCAGAATGCTAGGCTTAGGCCTTGTTTGGATGTCAACGCATTCGTATATTTTATGAATTTAGGTTGCAATAAATTGTGAATCTTTACGACCATTTTAGGTTTCTACATATAGTTTAAAATACCAACATAGCAATGTATAGATAGAAATAATGACGATAGATAGTTAGATATAGACATATTTAATGGGCCAAGATAAGATAGCCGGGTCGTGGGCTTACAGAACGTATGGGTGTTGATTTAGCGCGTTTCCACTAAGCCGTTTGAAGTTCATGGAGATGCTAGTAATGTTGGCTTAGGCGCTCTGTCTTAACTCAGAACATTGATGGAGAAAGAGTGATGATAGCTTACATGAACAAGTCTTACATACATGATAGTGCAACTGAGCGTAAGGCCCCTGCGATTCCCAATGTGATTGAATATTGGCATTGTTATCTTGAGATCGGTAAAATAATTGTTGTCTTTACTGTTCATTCTGCTTTGAAATGGTTCCTTAACCTTAATAATCCCACTGGCCATTTAAGTTGCTGTGGTGTCAGGCTTTCTGTGTTTTATACCTCAACGACAAACCCTAGCGCTATGTAAAAAGTCTCAATCACTTGACTCGTGAGTTTCAATGGAGAGAGAACCGTTCTGAGGTCATAGTTAGCCATCAATTAGAACCAACTTCTGTTCAACTAAGGTCTATTCCAAAATTAGTCTTGGGAACCAGAAACAGCGAAGTCACACACATATTAACATCAAAGACCTGACCTTTGTAAAATATATAATTACACTCGGTAGTATTTTTAACCATTAATAAAATACTCGAAAGCAATATTACAATGTAACCATATTTATTCTAAAGATAATAATGTTTTATAACTAGAAATAATAAAAAAAGTAGCAACATAGCACACAGTTTTTTCCCGAAAGTTAAATGGGTTTATTTTTTATTTGAATTGGTTTATCGGCACCCATATCATAAACTATGTGACTGTTACATAATTAACCACGCCTATGGGTTCGTTTCATAAACCCATACTCGTATTTTAATTCTTATTTAAATATAATTACATACACTGCTTTATCAACACACATATTATAAGCTAAAGTCTGTTTCTTGGGCAGGCGAAAACACGGACATTGACTTTTGAGCCTACCACAGTGATCACCCACCTTTTTTGGTGAGGTTAAAAAATTATCAGTCGTATGAATTTAGGGAATAATTAAAATTATATTTTAAATGTTTATTTATTATATTTATGTATGTTATTTATAATAAAATTGTTTGCTGATATCTAAAAGATGTTTAATTACACAAGTATACATGGTTTTGGACCTGAGCAACTTTCTAAAGTCTTTAAATGATTTTGATGTTGATGGACCGGGCTCCATATCTCTTGAAAAACGTTAAAAACAAGTTCAATAACACAAAACTTTACAGCGGAAAACTGATACTAAGTAACAAAAATAAAACATTAACAATTAATCGACAATATATCAAAACACACGCAAGCGGGCGGAATGCCTGACGCTGAAGCTCCGTCTGTTCTCAAGAGGTCTCCTCAAACCGGGCGTCGTCATTCTAAACACGTCGAAACAGTGGGCCTACCGCCCAAGCCCCTCTTCGGCTTGATCCCGATACCGACGCCTGAATTGACTTGCCATATTGTCATAATGATAGAGTTCATTCTTGCACGAAGCTGTTAAAATGAAGCCGTCTCGCCGATGCCGACGGGGCTTGCGCGGTCGGCCCACTGGTTTGTTATCTCTGACTGGTAGCGTTGCTCACCCCACCCCCTACCACGAAACGCAGTACTACGCGGAAACGATACAGAAGTGCATGGAGGGCGATACGTATCGTTTTCTTTCGACGCTAACCTAATGCTTTATGTCATTGTCGGTTTTTTCGCCTGCCCTAGGAACAGAATATACCTATGATATGTTTACGAACCGCATGTAAAGACCGGCATTGCGGCATTGATATTGAATTATCGAATAGAACTTCATCTCGACTAATATTAAAATTGTGCTCAAATCAAATTAATTAGATTTTCAGGAAAAAAATGGGTGTAATAAGAACATAGAATTCAATATTATTATGAAGCGATAATAACATTATCACAGATAAGAAATGTGTTCTAACAAAACAGTTTATCTTTAATCTAGTCGTAATTTGTGGTCTTTTAACGCACTATAAAGGATTTCTGATATTTGTGTACATAAACTACTATTTTACGTATTACGTACTATATTTACGTTTACGGTTACATCTAATTAACACTGAGCGGTACTGCTGCATGCGATTATCTTAGTTTCTGTCGATTTATCTAAATAGTATTCTGCGACGATTCATGCATTATCGCTGGACGATTCGAGATAATGGTAATGTTATAGTAGTAGTAATGTGTATCAATTTTCATTATGAATGTTGGTAATGTATTAATTTCAGTTTTAAAAAGAATAATAATATTATAATTAATAAGTGCCATATATTCGTTAAAGTAGTGTATTATGCGTGACAATAATCGTCTGCGTATAGCTACCGTGCGGACGTACATGTTGATGAGCACGTCCCGCGATAGTATAGGTCGTCATGGCGTCCAGTTTAATGATGAAGCCATCGTTGAAGATTTTGAAAGGCGATTCATGCAACATTGTGATCCTGAGGTGAAGGGTGAATTGATAACTGAGGAGAGCATGATACAAATTTGCTTAATGGCTTTATCGGAGGAAAAGTTTTCTTTTTACCGCAAAATATCTCTTGTTTGATTCGGTACCGACAACAACTCGTTGTATAAGTCGCCATCGTAAGGATGGGAAAACTCACAAGGAACTAGATGACATCATCAGTCTGATGAAGGTGACTTATCCGGAGTTTTTTTTTTTTTGTGGCTCGAGATCTTTCTAAACTAATGTTTGACCAATTCGATTCGAAGTAACAAGATTGCGAAATGAAATGATATTCTTCATTTGCAAAATGAAATAAAGACGATGTAGGCAAAAATGGATGACTTTGCAACCATGACTCAGCTTATCAATTGAGTCAAGACTATAATACATTCCGTTTGGCCATAGTTTACTTTTCGGTAAAGATGATTATAATAAATTTAAAAACTAGGTCTTCCGAGAACTCTGATAAGACTTTTTTTAAAAAAGTGTCTATTGTATATAACTAAGAGTACTCCAGAAATGTTAATATATTATTATAACCCGAGGAACATTTCTATTAGGGCCAACATCATACCCAACAATTAGGTATGCGTTAATTTAGATCTCAGGGATGAGTACTAGACTTCATAAATATAGGTAAGCCGTGTCCACTTAACACTGCCTTGATAGGCAACCAATTCCCTGTAGCTGTGCGGCAGGAGGTGGCGCGCGTCTTGTGACGTCACCGATGTAGTACGGAGTCATGCATGGCGGATCAGCAACGGATAGTGGCCATCAGACGAAAATTGTCTGCACCTCATACTGAACGTGGCGAAGAAAATCGGAGTCAAGATAGACGAGAGGGACGTAATAAACGCAGAACGTGTCGGTTCCGTCATTTAAGCGGACAAAAGCAGCACCAACTCGCGCATTCGACCCATCGTGGTGCGCCTCGCGCGCCGTATCACCCGCAACCAGTTGCTTCAAGCGGCGCGAACCCGGCGTAACCTGACTACCAAAGGCCTCCAGCTACCTGCCAAAGTGCATGCTCTATACCTTAATGGGCGCCTTACAAGATATTATCGACATATATTTCAAAAAGCTTGCGAGTCGGCGCGTAACAAGCAGTATAAGTATGTATGGACACGCGATGACAAAAATCTTTGTCCGTCAGGAACAGGACAAAATCAACCATCGACTGATAGTGAAGAGGATTTAAAGAAGGTTTTTTGAATTAACGCTATTTAATCAATTTCACTCTACACCACTGTTTACTTTTAATGATACTCGATAATATGGTTACTGTATGCCTCGATCTCTCTATGTTAATTTTAGTTGGTAATCAATATTATTGCCATTTGGGCACATCAACTCTTGTGATACACACATTCTATAAACACCACTCACACCGCAAAAGTACCTACTCCACACACACGTACACCTATATGACTAACATACTGGATAACTCACCAAATACTATAATGATACCATTCATAAATGGCCAACCCAAAATCAAATAAGAATAAGCTGAAATTAGGGCTCTTGAATGCTAGATCCCTTAACACAGGTCAAGATGAATAATTTGTTTCGATCACAACTGGCAATCAACAAAACTTGGCTAAAACAGGACAAGAAGGCCTAGCCCTCGCCCTACCAAACTATATATAGATTTATACATAGGGCAAGACAAAATAAAAGAGGCGGTGGCGAAGCCTTCTATGTAAGACGCGAACTTAATGTACGCATTCGTAGGCATCCTTCATCAAACTTGGAACAGCTTTGGCTTGAGGTGCAAACCCCAGGAGCGTGCCTAGCTCTCGGAACGGCCTACAGACCTGAAAGTGTTAACTTCAGCGAAGCACTGGATGCCCTCAGCGAATCTATCAACTACATGGCCCGCTGCGATTATATATTTGTCCTAAGTGATCTCAATATTAACTGTCTCAACTCGGAATCCAACCAAGTAAAGGAACTAACTCAGTTTTGTCACCAACATGGACTAGTTCAAATGGTAAACAAACCTACTAGAATTATCGACGACTCCAGTACATTACTTGACGTTATATTAACAGATAGTTCCCAGTTATGTAGAGACATCAAAGTGATACATAACCGATGCTTAAGTGTCCATGAAATGGTGTTGCTAGACCTAATTAAAAAACCAAAATTTGTAAAACAAATCGGATTCCGGCGAAAGATAGACACTATAAACACGGAACAGTTCACTACAGACTTGCATCTTACTCATTGGCACAATAGGTATCTATCTATTGAATACCGTCGAAGAAATGCTTGCTACATTTTATAATTATGTAAGCAACTTATTTAACAAACACGCACCAGCCCAAAGACAAACTTTAAAGGGGAAGCCTAAGTCATGGATAACTGATACGGTGAAACTCATGATGAGCTTACGAGATGATGCCTTACAAAAAGCCCAAAATCTCGAAACTGATAGCTCCATGAAATAATATAAGAGTCTGAAAAATCTAGTTACAGCCACAGTAGAGCAAGAACACAAGGCATATTTTAACCATTTCATCAACAACAATATAAATGAACCGAAAGAGCTATGGTCTAACTTAAAAAAAACAACTGTTCTCAACAACAAGCATCCTAATTTAATACCAGATTATCTTAATGACCCTGATAGTATAAATAATCATTTTTTAACTTGCCAGTGTCTATTGTATCAAGTAACCAAGCCAGCTTTACAAGCCATTTTCACTGCCACTCGAGTTTTAATATTCAAGAGACAACAGCAACAGAAGTCCTCAAAATAATCAATAATAACAAAACAAAAGCAACCGGCCATCATGGCTTAGATATAGACATGATTAAATGATCACTAGATGCTAATCTTCCCATTATCACAAGAATTATTAATGTCTCAATTAGATATAACACTTACCTACCCATCCTTCTGGAAAAAAGCTTTAGTTATACCGGTACCAAAAAAAAACTCTATAACTGATCTAAAAGACCTACGTCCGAAATCAATCTTACCCGTTCTGTCTAAGATCCTGGAAGAGATAGTACTACGACAGGTTAAAAAATATGTGGAAAGCAATAACATTATACTAAAACACCAGTCAGGGTTTCGAAATGGCCACGGTACAGAAACCGCCCCCCTGCATATCACTGACGATCTGACAGAGGCTACTGACAGCGGACTGTGTAGCATTAAGATACTTTTGGACTACTCTCGCGCTTTTGACTGTCTAGACCCACAACTACTTTTGAAAAAACTACATCAGTATGGTTTCTCGAAGAACTCCTGTGCATGGTTCCAAATTCTTCCTTTCAGATAGGCACCAAATGGTAGTGATCGAGAAGAAAGAGGGCGAAAAGATATACTCCACAAATAGGAGCATTACGCGAGGCATCCCACAGGGCTCCCTATTGAATCCTGTACTATTCTCCATATTGACAGCAGATCTCCCACAACAAATTACGTCCTGCAAACATCATCTCTATGCCGATGACACACAAATATATGTCTCATTTAAAGCCGAAGATACCGCAACTGCCATTTTAAAAATCAATGATGACCTTACAAGAATCTTTGATTTGTCGCTACGCAACGGTTTAGCCCTCAATCACGCAAAATTGCAAATGTTAGTGCTAGGAACAAGAAGCCAAAAAGAGAAAGCATCAATACAAAAATACGAGGTAAAAATTAACAACATTGCTGTCGCACAATTACCATCGGCATGGAATCTGGGACTGATGGAAGACGGCGAGCTAAAGTTTACAGACCACATCAACAATAAAATTGAGACAGCATATTACAAATTAAAAACCTTATATAAAATAAGACCATATATTAAGGAGGAATTGAGATTACGCTTATGCGACACACTGATTCTATCACTATTTAGTTACTGCTGCACTGTATTTGGCCCCAGATTGTCTGGCAAAACAGAAAGAGCAATACAGCGTGTACAAAATGCTTGTATGCGCTTCTGTTACAACATACCGAGAAGGGAATTCGTAACTCCATACCTGAATAAATATGGAATTCTTAACATGAAAGCCAGAAGGAAGCTTTATTACGCATGCACAGTCCACAGAGTCATCCGCAACAAGAGGCCAGAATACCTTTTTGAAAAGATTGAAATACATGCACACAAAACGACCCGTTACAGAAGCTGATTCAGATTTATGGCTGCAAGCATATGGAATGATCTACCTCCGCTTCTTAGAACAAAAGTAAGCCCTAACTACTTTAAAAATAAATACAGATCAGCTCTAATGAAACGCCAAAATGATACTCAGCACCTGAAGCATGCTTACTGGAAAAAGTTTAGCATAAAAAACTATTTCTAAAGTAAGAGCCCTGGACAAGGAAACACAAACTAGCTAATGCACACACTCACCCTCCCACACATAAATACACACACACACACACACACACACACACACACACACACACACGCAATATTATACGAGAGTCAGCAGAAGAATGTCCAAATGGTAACTTAGCGATTGAACACCACATTCGTTATCATCTGTGTTACTACAAGAGTTGCAAATACTAACTAACAATTACGAGTATCTATATTGAACTAGCAAACTATAGTTAAATTGTGAGTTTTTAAAGACAAAATATGAAAGTAAAATAAAAACATGTGATTGAGTGACAGAGCTTGACGAGAGTATTTTCTTAATTTTACCTAATGAGTCATGAAATATGTCAAATATGTCTGAGTATTCATTTAGGCTCTGACAGAGCCACGAGATTGCGGAGTTTGAACCCAGTACTGTTCGACGTACAGGAGGGGAGGATGGAGTAGTGGATTTGCGAGGGCGTCTGCGGGGCACCCTTAAATTGAAATTGGATAGTAAGTGAGGGCAGTTTATGGTGTCATTTAAAATTTTATGTAGAAATGAGGGGTCAATATATTCGAAGCGCGTTGATGATGATTGCAATTCAAAGTGCACTAGTCTCTTTTTATAAGATTTATTTTTTGGCCACTCCTTGTATAAAAGCAAGGAGCCACATAAACTGTTTTTGGATACGCTCAAGCCTCAGCATATGTATCGCATAGTGTGGGCGCCACACAACACTAGCATATTCCAGTATACTACGCACGAGACGGTTGTACAATAGGATTTTGGTCTTCGGATGTTTAAAAACTTTCCCATTTCGGATGACAAACCCTAACATCTTTGATGCCCTTTTTATGATGTGGTCTATGTGGGGGATAAAAGTGAGTTTACTGTCAAAAATTAAGCCAAGATCCTTGATTGTATCCCGTTAAATGTTTATGCTCCGTTGTAAATGTTTATGCTTCTTCTAAGTTCCAACCTAACCTATAACCCGATTGAATTTAGCCACAATCGCAAGCTCGCTCGCTGGTTGAACAATACCATCCAAATTATATCCGTTGCTGAAACTGCAATCGCATCATTGGTATTTTCCCATCTATCAAACAATATAAATTTAAAACAAACAATAAAAAGTGTGACTTTTAATTTGCTGACCATATTGGGGAATAACCCCATTATTATGCACAACTTTTCCCAAGTAATATATGGTCGCAAATAAAAAAACATGTCTTCCCTTAGTACATTGACATCAGCTGACTACAGGAAACACAAGATTTTATCGTTTGCGAACATTTTTCTTAGGGAAAGGAGTTCATATTATTGAATACTATTATTCCCAAAAACACAAAGCAAAAAATACCGATTAGATAACTGAACCAGAAAACATACATTTTGAGCTACAACAAGAATTTCTGCCTTCTGATAAATATTATAAATCATTATTACCCAAAATAATAATATGTAAAACATCCACTAGGATGACACAAAATTATTGCAACAGAAAATATACTAACAGCTTTTTATTCCAACCAAAACCGTAGACCGAAGTATTGTTATAAGAAAGTACTTTTATGCCATAAAGTAATGCAAACTCATTTTGCGAATAAAAAACAGGAAACACAAACTATGGGATACCATCTTCAAGACCCATAAACGTCTCGGTCAATAATTCTACTGGTCCTGTATGTTGCGCGACGTTTCTGACTTCGTAATGAGTGCTCAAACTTGCAAATCATATAAACATGCAAATCAATTATCTCTTGGTGTTTTCAGATGATTAGCATAGATCCCGTTGGTCCTCTTCCACCTTCTGGAACACAAAATACTCTTCGTAATAACGTGTTGTTTTTCCAAATAATGTCTATGATTCGGCGAGCTATAGCGGTAATTATTACTAAGATAATTATTTCTTCTACATGGTAATCTGAGTGGTGTCCTGATGGGTAATTTCGGAGCAACACCTTTTATAAACTAGTAAGCGACTATCACGTACCAAGAATGAAACTTCACTCCTAAATACACCCCCCGGTTTAACACTGTTTTATATTATAAAAAAACCATAATTTCTGATGTATTTACGTCCCTTGAGGATGACCACAGGGCCTGTGATGTTAATGTTTCGAAAATTCAAATCACGCTAAATAGCTCTGCTAGTGAGGTGGCCGGCTTCACGCTGTGATTTCATTATGATGTCTTCAACTGAGCCTTATAAAGGAAAACATGGCTAGTCCTACTCAGTGTGTAAAGATAAATGATTTTGTCAGTTCTGACTGTCCTATTACTTACGGAATGCCACAGGGCAGTGTGTTTGATCCAGTCCTCTTCTTCTGTTACCATAACATTTTAACATAAAAAAATTAAAACTGTTAAATTTAATGCTATGCATATGATACAAAACTAACTTTTGTAGAAGATACTTGTGAGGAGGTCTACAAATTAGCACAAAAAGGATTTGATAATATTGTTCACTGATTAGCAGATAATTATAGATTATATTATAAGATAGCACTTACGACGCAGAAAAAAAACAAAAAACTTTCGTTGAAAAATATATCTCAAGAAGATAATTATAAGGGCTTAGAGATATAAATGTCACCGGAAGATAGTCAAAACCGTTAGTTGATAAACTAACGCGGTAGTTGATGAACTGTCGACAGATAGTAAACCAGACCGCCAGGGTTTATAATTTACGTTTATTTTAGTCTTATATGTAAACTTTATAAGAAGACTATTCGGGGGCTTCGCTGCTCTCGCCCTCTCTAGTCTTCAACTAAGCTACCGCAGTGTTTTCCCTGGTATTTCGTTTGCAATTCAAGTTTAAACCAGTTAACTATTTTATAGTTTTAACCGTTAGTTGATCAACTAACGCGTCATATAGTAAGCACTACGCTACAGTTTACTATGTGTCGATAGTTAACCAACTTACGGGGAAAAAAACGTTAGTTAATCAACTAACGGTTTTGTCTATCTTACGGTGACATATATACGCTCACTCATGTTTCTCTCAAAATTGCTAATGCCCCGCTGCAGCTGCAAGTAACAGCTTTAAATATTTAGGTGTCATTGATAAAAATCTGAATTTTGTTGAACATATAAAGTACCTGACTCTTAAAGTGAGAAGACGTTTTTAGGCAACGTTGCTGACAAAGAGATGCTTAAAAAGGAGTAAACCGCCCTTTGCCAATCTTTACTCTCTTACTGCTTATTAACGTGGGAGGGAGCATCTAAGACACAAATGATTCAGCTAGAAATAAAACAAAGATTAATTTAAAAATAATAACTTAACAGTTTTTCTGTAGGATACAGTCGTGGTTTCGCAAAACTTATTTTAAAATTAATCTTCGTTCTATCTCATGTTCATGAATCATTAAACATGTTTTAAATACTCCTCTACACAATTATATGCAGTACTGATGATGATATTTTAATAAAGTATATCTTAGGGGTGAAACTTATAAAAAGGCTGAGACACGTGTTCATTAAATTTCAATCGTCAGCCTAAACTTGTCAACAAATTGTCAAAGAACTTAACTGTAATTTTTGTTCAAGGATTTAAGGAGGGGATTGCCTACCTAAGCGGCTAGCCGGCGACAGATCTACCTTATTCAGTTTTGAAAACCCAGTAACACGCATTTTGACGCAGCTATCTAAATAGGCGAACGACAGCTTTATGCATTACGGATTATCATGATACGCTGTGAACCTACACAACAAGTACCGTTTGATATTCAGATAAGTATAATGTCCGAGTCCGAGTCGAAATAATTGACTCAAAGTTCCAGTAACAATTATATACGCCCCTTGCATAGACCGAAACCTCACCTATATTGAAACCGCCTTGTGGTGTTGGTGGTGATATGATTTAAAATTAGACAGGGTTGACACTACAGTTAAAAAGAACAAGCAATGACAATATTGATAATACATGGTACCGGTATTTAAAGTGAAGAGCAATCAATAAATTAGGATAGGTAAACTGTGTATCATACCAGACAGAAGATCCAGGCACGCTTAGATGCCGCGCGAAAGTAGGTAAAGTCTCGCCCGATCAGCTGATGGCCAGGCAACTTCTCTGGTTATATTTTTCTACACCTTCCGTGAAGTTTTTTAACTATACCAAATTCTTACGAATAACAGAGCTTGCGTTAGCACTCCTAAAATCCTACATATACTTAATTTATTCACCCGACTTCAATTGAAACTATTGTTGAGTGTTATTTATTATAGAATTCTGTCGGTTTGGTGTTGATTAAAACTTCACTACCTGGTAGACGGAGTGCCTGTTGGCTATTTGTATTGTATATTGAATTGTAATTTATTCTCTTGTATGATGCGGTAGGTGTGTCTTATTACAAACTTGAGCGAATAATGGGGATCTGCCCCTTTTATGTGATTACCTGAAAAGTCTTACAGGGTAGGGGATGTACATATTGTCATGGCGAGTATTAGCGGCGCCCGATGGCAAGGGTTTAGGTCACGCCGTTACGTATGAAAGGATGGGAATATGTCTTCCAAAACCCGCGAATAAAATTATTGCCGGCCGGTTCTAGCGGTTTTCTGAGTGGCACAGTTGACCGCGAACACTTCCGAGTCACGTGGCGTTGTCGCAGCTTAATAATGTGGGAATGCCAACGTATTAGTATGATTTGAATTCGGTCAAGGAATCACATCCGTAGGGAATATCAATACAGCTCCAAGTTTGTCATTTGACCTAAGTAGATGCGTCACTAAGAGTATGTGAGGCCATATTGTAGCATCCTGTGCAAGCTTAGGGAATTCCTTACTCCTCAATAAATAGGTTTTGTGTAACTATAATTTTGACATATTATAAATAATATGTAGGAATAAATAGTTACAAAATTATTAAGCGAGTTCTGTAGCGAGCTAGATGAGCACTATGCATGCACTCTTGTCATTTATGTAATCTTGAATTTTGTAATACCCCTTTTTGGAAAAAGATGGTATTTGAATTGCTCAAATGTCAATTTAAAAATCTCCAGAGGTATCTTGTAGTACTCAATACATTGACCCTTAAAAGAATTGCTAATTTTCGCGACTCTCAACTAATTTGTGTAAGCTATCATTCCACTTTCCTGTTGTGTGCATTTTGCAGTTGTGGTGTATTACTCAGGTAGATTTGTTAGACAGCTTCCGCTGTATCGTTTTCCCGTGCAGTGACTTTCAGCATTCTTTCTTCTTTGATCTTTTTGTTTCAACTTGTAAAATTTCTTGGTCCGACTTTTATGTAATAGCGAAAATGTTTAATCGCTTTTGGCCTCGATTGCAGGTTTTCACAATCGTTCAAATCGTTAAATTACATCCAAGAAGATTTTAGACCTCGCGGTGTTTCTTAAAGGAATGTTTCTTCTTTTGAAAATGTTCATTTACATAATTTTCGTTGATATTATTTATATTTCATAGTAATGTTTATCTTACTTGTATCTTCCTATATACTAATGCATTTTATAGTAACTTGCTAGGACCCTGTAAGCTGCAGCCAACGCATTGGCCGCCGGACCATTCGCCACATAAATTAACGGTCGCCTGATCTGTCGCTGCTGGGATGGCAAGCGTAGTGTAAAGACCCATCGGGCGGCTGACGCGGCGGCCGCAGCTACGTAGAACGTGAGAATGAGCCTTAGGAGCATCCCCTTGAGAGCATTATTTCGCGAACATCCGTAAACGAGCCATCGCCGGCGAGTAACTGTAATAAATAATAACGCTCGGCTCAACGCCTACGCCACTCGAATATTCGACGCCAAATGCTCATTACACGCGAATGCTCTCTCTTCGTATTTCAAATTTGCTTTCCGTAAAAAAGTAAAATATCTAATAGCAATGAGTTATATTGTCATATTCAAATTTTATTAAGGAATTATGCAACTAGAAATAAATACGCCAGAAAATATGCGAATTAGAATATGTCCGTTTATAAAAACAAGATGTTGAGAAAATTTGATATTATAAAACCTGCGATCATGGCCAAATATAATTAAATATTTTCGCTACGGACGATAAAGTTGGACCAAGAAATTTTACAAGCTGAAACAAAGAGATCGCGGAAAAATACGAATGCTGAATGTCACTGCACGGGAAAATGATCAGCGGAAGCTGTCTAACAATTCAATTCCGTCTGCAATTCCTTCGATAACTAGGTCCCTCAAGGCTCCGCGAATCTCGGTGTGCCTGGACATAGTCGGTGATGGGGGCATTGGACTTGCCCTTTGGTATCTCGAGTACTCAGGCTGTTATCCTCCACAGGATCCGCCACACTGGCGGGCCTCTCCACCCCTACTGAGCACCATCCTACTTGCAAAGATGCCAGGGAAACCCTTGTTCCAAAACGCGCTGAACCAGTGTAACTGAGACTTAATGTCCACGCCCTAGCTATGGTCTTTTAAATAATAACTGTCTATGCAAAAAACACATTTTACTTTGATAGGTAGACCTACGGATACTATTTCATTTATTTTCACTAACAGTTAATCCATTTTATGATTGACAAAATTACCGAATTGCTCGACAAACTAAGCGCGACCAGAAATACTGGTTTTGTCTGACAAAATTACTGAATTTTTGCATTGCATCTTCAAACCCTTAGTTCGAGTAACTTAGAATACAAAACAAGAGTTTGATTTTGTTGTTCTTACATATTTAACCTAACACGAAGTATACAGGGCCTTCGGTTCGCTCACCCTCTTTATGCATCACCTACCCTGACCCACTACTTCACCCACACATTTTCATTGAGCCAATAAGCTTTGGATTAGCTATTCAGTAATATTTTAACGCAATAAAATATTTTGTCGCGCAATTCAGTATCTTTCACTCATTTCAAGTAATTCCGCTGTTTGTGGTAATTTTCTCAATTAGTTTTTTATTTGCTGGTTTAATTATTTCCCTTATTTAAACACCTGCCTCCATTTATTATGTGTATCTTCTATGTTAACGTATATGTAAGCAAGCGACGTGTACAGAGCAGTTGAAACGGTCACCGTCACCGAAATCATTCGACCACATCATCATCACCATCATGTGAAGCTACCTTACATACATTTTAACACGATAACGATTACGTAGGACGTTTCAACATTCGAATTTTCCGCAAACACAGACCCAAAACAACCCGCATAGCTCTACGTTAATAAGCGTGAAAATGTTTTGTAAACGCTGAAAGCCATTTTTGTACACGCTTTCTTTGTGTGGAATTTCAGCCGAAACATTTTGTTGAATGGAACAAACGATTTTTCAATTATTTTTTAAACTTATTCTTTCCGGACCGATCTCATAATGTTATTTAAAATATATATTCTTAATTTAAATTATGTTTCTGCTATAACTCACATCATTTGTTTCAGTAATAAAATTGGCAAGTGTACAATAGTATTTTAATTGCCCCAAAGCTTTTGCAGTTTGTTTATTGCAAATAACTTTCAGTTATAGGTACTCGTAATAAGAATAAAAAGCCTCACATGCGTGCCATAGTTGAATAAAGACAAGCATCTCCTTTAATAACAAAGAATTCCGCAGGATCTTGGATAATAACCATTAGTAACAAGAAACATTTCTTGAAAACACGAAATACCTAAGCGATTTTTGCCGTTGGCCAAACGAGCAATTAGATTACCCGGCAGCATAATTCTGGGCCCAAAATTTGTGACAGTCATCGCTAGAGGACAATTGATTACAGCCGTAACATCCGCTCATCAATTGTAGAGCGATAACCGTCGAGTTGAGTTTGCAAATGACAAATGTTTGCTAATGACTTGTACCGCCGAAAACCGAATAATTCCTCGAAATTATTTTATCGATGGCTCCAGTGCCCCGGACAGCCTATAATTGGACAGCTCGGGTAATTATTCTTTGCCTTAGATTTGAGATATCAAAATGAAACCCGGTATGTTTTCTTGCCACAGATGATGTCACAGAGATTGGTGATAATTAGGCCTTTTCGATACATATTGAGGAACTAACACTGGAACTGACAAACTAATCTCTGAGTCAGATTTATTATCACCTAACTGATTTGCAATGTTCAGAAATAAATCAGTGCCAATAAAAAAACCGTTTCGCAAGGATTTGAGGATATCAGAGCCTATTAAAATACACATATAGACAGAAGTAGGGTGGTGGAAATCTCAAATGTGCGAAGACATTATCCCGCTTAGCACTCAACGGATTGTGTCCTGTGAATAATGGCGCGGGATAGCCTTGCGGCCAACGTTTTAGCTTTAGCTGAATAGACTCGTAACTCTAGAGTCATTCGGGCTGTAATGGCTGGCACGTGACTGTGTAACCAACACGTGCAGAATATTGGCGCTTTTTACCAATCCTTTCCTGCCCTGTATTGGAATGTATCAAAGGTACAGTCTCAAAATCTTGGCGGTCGTTCTGTTATTTGCTATTTTTAGGGAAAAATTGGGACCCTATTACTAAGCCTCCGCTGTCCGTCCGTCTTTCTGTCGGACTGTCACCAAGCTGCATCTCATAAGCCGTGATAGTTAGACAATTAAAATTTTGACAGATGATGTATTTTTGTTGCGGCTCTATTAACAACTACTACTAAAAAAAAAAAAAAAAATAAGGGGGCTCCCATACAACAAACGTGATTTTTTTCGCTCGTTTTTGCTCGATATTGATAACGGCAATAGGTAGACGGTTGAAATATTCATAGAATATTTAGTTATATATTCTCTTTAGAATTAAATAATTAAGTCAAAATAAAATTAATATTAAAGGGGCTCCCATACAACAAACGTGATTTTTGTCGTTTTTTAGGATTACGTAACCGAAGGTTGCCAAATGGGTCCCTATTACTGAGATGGACAAGACATCCATGGCATTGTTTTAAAAAAACCCAAAATTCCATTCTGAGAGACACTCCGACATCTGCCAATATTAAGCGTGGGACAGGAAACATTATAATTTAAACAACAGCATTCTTTCTTGATAAAGACTATTATTCAATCTCTGTCCCGACGACACTTTGGCAAACATAAAATTTCTCTTTAAAACAACATAAATTGCGTTGTAAAACGATATCCTTGACGGAAATTACTGTTGGCATGAACTTGAGAAATTAGACTTCCTGTATGACATTGTACTGGCATTGGACAACCTTTTTTTCTGTTTTGTTGTTTTAGGGCTGAACTATCGCTTGTATAGGGATAATTGAGATGACATAAGCAACGGGAGGTTTGACACAGAAATATCTCATGCACTTCTCGAAATTTCGGTGTAGAACACAGAAACCACGTAGGGTTGTCTCTATGCTATGCGCAACTTTAACATGTTGACTTTGCTAAGTGAAGTGAATGGAGTCGTAATTGCTTGGTTGGCAATCTTATTCTTTTCAAATTAAAATTCGTTACGTTCGACAATCTAGTAAATATTTGTTCAGAGATTGCTGTACTTTAAACCTCATCTGAGAGAACACACTCTATAAAGAACCAATGGGAATGACCCTGGTTAGTAAAGGGAAAATACTTATGAAACACAATAATCGTACTTGCGTACGGTATATACTCTTAACCATTTCGCTGGCATATTTTTATCATTGCATCGCGATTTTGAACCTATTAAGGTTGTTGATTTTAATCAAGTGTAATTTCCCAAATAGCGTATCATCCGACCACCAACCAATTTATCGATCACTTTTAGACATAGGCCTAATCAGTGACAGCCCTGGAACATACGATGACAGGGTTGTTGTCATAAATTAAAAAATGTACTGGCCAATTTCTTTTTTATCTGTTGAAGGAGCGAGGACCAACGAGGAGAGGGGAGGGTTGCTGGCTGTGCGGGGAAGTTACCCTGGACTTTTGGAAAGAGCATTTGGGATCGGGCAGCCAATCGATCACGTAAATTTAAACTTAGATTTAAAGTAGACAAATCCTTTCCCCAGGGATGGTTGAGTTAATATTATATCCAGTTGCTATGAGAATATTACATGTGTCGCATTACCTCATCCTTGCTACAACCTGTACCAATCGTAAATTCAGGCAGAGCAGCCTCATGTCAGTAGTTGAGTGTATAAATAAACAAAGCTATCTCATCGTCATCATTAGCGATCTCGTCAAAAGCCATTGGTGAGAACACGATCTGTTCTCAGATGATAACCTGCATCATCGAGGAGCCGTTACCGATCATTACCCACATAATTAATGTATCGCTTGAACAATGTTGATTCATCTCAGTGGAAAAAGGCCCTTGTGATTCCCCTACCTAAATTGTCCAATCCCGTCATATATATTCTGCCTATCAGAGGAGAGCCAAAGTCCTAGAATCAATTGTTCACTGTCAGCTCTCCTCATGCCTTTCCTCTAGAAACTTATTAAATCCCTATCAATCAGGTTTCAGGTCTGGTCACAGTACTACTACGGCATTGCTTAAAGTCACTGATGATATTCAAATAGCCATGGATCAGAAGCAGCTTACGGTTCTCAAACTGCTTGATTTCAGTAGCGCCTTCAACTGCGTCGATTTCGATATCCTGGTTGAAATTCTAAAATCGCTCAGAGTCTCCTCGCACTCGGCTCTCTGGTTTGACTCCTACCTGAGAGACCACTAGCAGCGTATTAAGTCTGAAGAGATCTCAACGGACTAGTGTGATCTCTCCGCGGGTGTTCCGAAAGGTGGTATCCTTTCTCCTCTTTTCTTCTCAGTATTCATTAACTCCATCTCTGACATTCTTACTTCTTCTTATCATCTCTACGCAGATGACCTCCAAATATATCGGCACTTCACTCTTAGTGATTTAAATCTAACCGTAGAGGCGTTGAATGCTGACCTCGATAACATCAGTAAATGGGCAATTTCATATGGGCTGCTTGTCAACCAGGGAAAATCTCAGGCCATGATTATGGGTACACGGCACTCAATTAACTCAATACAAAATATGTCCGTCGATCTTGTTATGTATGAGGGTACAATAATCACTTACAGCGAGAAAGCTAAGAATCTTGGGGTTATATTTGATAACTTGCTGTCCTGGTCGCCCCATGTTTGTGAGGTCAGCAGACGAGTCTTTGCGTCATTTTACTCCCTCCGGAGATTGCAGTACTTCCTGCCGCGTCAGACAGGTCACATCACCCTTGCTCAGTCTCTTCTACTACCTTAAATAGACTACGCGGATGCTTGTTGGGTCAGTGCGAACGAAGAACGACTGAATAAACTTGAGCGACTTCAAAACCTTTCGATTCGGATTTGGATTCGGTTTGTCTACGGGCTGCGCAAGTATGACCATGTCTCCCAGTATCGCAAGGAGCTGGAGTGGCTTCCGATCCGTCTTCGCCGTGATATGAACGTTCTCTCTTATCTATTCAATATTTTGCGAAATCCCCGCTACCCCACATATCTTCGAGAACGTTTTGAGTTTCTTTTCCTCAGGGATAGTAATCGGAGATCCCACACGGTATCTCTCCTGTCAACTCTTCGGCATAACACTGCCACTTATAATCACTCATTTAGGTTAAGGGCAATCCGACTGTGGAACGCACTTCCTTACACTATTAGGGATAGTCCCTCAATTTTCACATTTAAGAAAAGATTGAAAGCGTATTTCCTTTCTCTTCCGTAATCAGTATCATATTTATGTAATTATGATATTTATAGTTTATATATGTGCATTCTATCTATAGGTATTGTATTTTATATAGTTGAGATATATTTTTTATTTATTAGGTATATTTTATTTATATTTTAATAGAAATCTTTGTACGTATGTATACAGTTTTATTGCGCACTAGGACTTTCCTAAATCATAAACTCCTGTCGTGCCTAGGTTTGCTGGAAGAAATTTCTTTTTAGAGATAAGCTCGCCCTTACCAATACAATTTATTGTAACTGTCTGTTTATCTATATTTTCTGTGCAATAAAGAAAATGAATATGAATATGAATATAAAAGCCATTGAGTAATTTAAAGTGTAACATAGTGAGTGTAATCAATAGCCATCATACCAGGCTAAGGTAGCGATTAAGAAATAGTATCATTTTGAAGTAAGGTGGGCAAGTTAAATATGGTTAAATTGTTTACGGGAATTAATTACGAACAAATACAGAGAATGGTCTAAGTGGGTTTTTGTTTAGACATTAAAGTTTTCCCCTTAGAAATGCCAAGGAACTAAATGTCCGATTGCCCTCGGCAAAGATCCGTCAAAGGCAATCTAAATAATAAACCAGTTTCTCTAATCATTTTAAATTGAAGTAGATCTTAAACTCTTAAATAAACGAAGCGATCTACTATGTCTCTGGTTTTATTATATCTAATATATTCATAAGGTCCATTGTCTAAGTTTTAGGACAGTGGGGATTGTATTGTCATTCTCAGTATTTTGCATTTCCCGCCGGTATAACTGGAACAAATAATTAACGGGATATACTACATAAATTTAATCACCACTGTTCATAATCTTCTAGTATTAGAAGAGGTGAGCAGAGCTTTACCGCATCTAGAAAACAGGCATAAGTGACGTAGTCACAATACCCTCTTGCTGGACTAAGGGATTACGATAAACTACGAAGTAATGTAGTGTGGGAGCCAGGTTCAAATAAATACGCGCGGGGTTGGTGGTAAGACTACTTGTTTTATTGAATATCAAATCCTTATATACTAATTATTCTAGAACAATGCCCCCTTGATGGCAGGTTCAGATTAGGTACACGTGTAGTGTCCTTTGACATTGGTCTTATTACTAGTGCCCTTATATGGTTCGGTGTCTTGTGACGGCTATCGCCATGGGTGATCGTTACAATGTTTACTTATACCTACTTACTTAAGGTGGTCACACACTACACCTTTCCCCTTATTTTTTATAGGAAAAGTATAACATTATTTTTTATATAACTAAAATATTTCAAATCCAAAGTAATAAAATATATATTATTAACATTATTAATAATTTTTATTTAATTTTATCTAATTATTCAACTATTTGTATTTCAATAAAGTACACACTGTCAGTGATATAAATTTATAAAGAAAAATATATTGTGTTTCTTACGCGATTAAAATAAACATGATTTTAAAGAGAACTCTCTTCTCATTCTTTTTAAAACTTAATTAAAAACACAAACAAGATTAAAATATCTTAACTCAAAAAACATAAAATAACTTTTTGAAGATATATATATAGATAGATAGATATAGTTGCAGATCAACAACCAAATGTAGGGTTGTACAATAACAACAAAATTTACCTAGGGTTGACGACATGAATCTTTATTTTGCTTCACAACATTAAATAAAATATGATTAAATCAAAACTTTATGATTGCTATAACAAAACACAAGTTTAAAATCTCTCATTATTTTTTGAATTATTTCTTCATTTATTGATTTATTCAATTCTTATTTCATCATATCATAGCTGGTAACTATGATATGAAGAAATAAGAATTGAAAACCAAAAACCATCATAATATACCTCGTGTATAAAATATATAATAAGTCATAATAATCATTCATTCCTGAAACCAACAAAATATACTTTCTTTCCTTAAACAATCGCTATCAATCAAAGTCTTTATTTTTTATTCCGCTTCAACTTCATATAGGTACTTTTTAGGGGTCTCCGGATCCCATATTATTTCACATTATAGTGAGTGCACTTTTACAGGTACTTTTATTATTTATTTATAGACGTCTTATGGTACTTTTATTATAACAATACTTAAATACATATACTACTAGTACCAGGCTCCAGGTCTACCTGCCTGAGCCTGCTCGCAGGCTTATTAGGTCCGAAATCCCACGTTCTCACGAAGGAAGCTCGTTCACGTCATGATCGAAGCGAAGGATTCGTGCCTTGTACCTTGTACCTTTGAGACTTTGATGAAAAATAAATGACATATCGGTCTCGCCAATCGTCACGTACCACACTAATACTGTGTAATACTATCATAAAACTCAAAAATTTCAAATATGAAATAAACCTTCATAACAACGATGAACTTTTAATTTCATTCCATTTCCATACTTTTCAACTCTCAATATAAAACAAGAAGAAGTGACCATTGCCGCTGGTCAGACTATAATTCTATTAATAGACTCGATTGCAATCTGTTAATTAAAATAAACGTAAATGCAATCTCGAAACAATCTTTTGTATTAAACTAACGTAAGTGGTTCCGTCGTTATGTATTTTAAATCTGAGGTCAAACTACTTAATCTGTTAATTTTTCTGAAAAACTAATGAAACATAAAAATCTGAACACACAAAAAATAACTCAAGTTATCTTCTCTCTAAGACGTAGTTATTTAGCATACTAAATATTTATTACACACACTCAACTGATTTTCATACATACTCATACTATTATAATTCATATCATACTGAAATTTCAAAAATGGTTCCAAACTTTATCTCTTTGCGGTACCCTAAGCTTGCTATCAATCATTCATCACCTTTTACGTATCTCCCATATTAGTCAACTGAAATTAAAATCTTTCGCTCTATACAACATGAACTTATAATAACAATTATTTTAAGTCTGTAATCGAAACAAGTGTTCAGTTCTACCTAATTTTGATTCTTCTGCAGTGTTGCTTGTCCATATTCCATTGATAACCTGAGAGAACTGTATTGAATTAGGTACTTGGAATAACTGTGATTGTTACCAAGTCATGAATCATTTATGTACTTGATTGTACATCTGTAGTAAATTTGAATTATGAGGCAATAATTTAATAAAAAAGTAGAACGGCTATTAAACAACGAAACTTTTATCTTCTTACTTCACATATTAAACCACATTCTTCCCATATTTCTCAAAATCGTTTTCTCCAAAAATAAACTACTATCAAAATCCTCATCCAAAATAACTCGTGTCAAACTAATTCAATTTACTTTACGGCCGTCATAAAAATCTCCATTCCCAAAAAAAACAGTTATCAAACATTTATTCATACTTCTCTTGCTTACTGTACTGTACTACCTACTAACTTTTCATTGTATGTATTCTTCTTCTTTACTTCTTCTTTCTACTTTCTTCTTCTTTACTTTATGCAATCATCCTCGGAAAAAAAAATGGTATATCTATTGATATTGTTTTGTATCGTCAACCCTATGTCAAAAATACAAAAATCTGCCTAGCGTGATTTTAAATCGACAATTAATAAAAATTACTTACATATTACACCTATAAAGAA
Organism: Argyresthia goedartella; assembly: GCA_949825045.1. Taxonomy (NCBI): domain Eukaryota; kingdom Metazoa; phylum Arthropoda; class Insecta; order Lepidoptera; family Argyresthiidae; genus Argyresthia; species Argyresthia goedartella. The sequence continues at coordinate 19,175,786 of OX463823.1, forward strand.
ACCCATTGTCCAAAAACCACATCTTATATCAAGTCACCACGACGCGACGTCGCCAATCGCCGCAGCTCGCTCGGAGTCAGCTCATCTTGGGACCCGCACATCTCCCAGCTGCTCCTCACTTGATCCGTACAGTTACACATCACTTAGGCTTGAAATTCGCCGGCACCCGGCAGCAAAAATCTTCTGTACTTATATTTATTTTTCTCTCTTCTTTAACTTTACTATTTCTTCTTTAATCAATTTCTGTCTTCTATATTGTCATCTTCTTTAATCTCCATCTTCCTCTTCTGGCTGCGATCTGGTCTTAAGAGTGGTCGCGTCGTGATTTCTTGTAGTGTTCAGGTTCTTATTATTAAAATTTTCTCCATGCTTTTTTTTTTCCATGATATTTGGTATTTCCATTTATTTGCCATTCGGCACAGCACTACCACGCGAAAGGTAGGCTGGCCTCAGTCACACACTACAGTAGGCTAATTCTACATCTCCGAGTTACGTGGGTTCGCCGTGAGACAGCGGTGAAAGTACAAAAGGGAAAGTATCGTAGATTCATTTGATAGGATTAGGCACTACCTCACTCATTGGACAGATCCTTGCAGTGTTGATGAGATTGATTGCTTGTTCTTACTACATGATTGGATAATGATTAGATTATTAGAGTGCCAAGTAAAATCATAGTTGTTATTTTGTATCTATGGTAAAAGTGAACAGAGAAGGTGGACGGTTCACGAGACCCTAGAGGTCAATCCACTGTATTTCCGTGGCGGGGCTTGACACTTGAACTTTGCAATATAAATAAGTCCATGGTACTATGGGGGCAGGTAGCCTAGAGCACCTTGTAATTATCCACGTCTCTGGACGAGTCGATGTAATACTCTTGGCGTCGTTCAATCAGAAAAGGAACTCAACAGTTTAAAGATGCTTGTCTTGAAGAACTCGATGCCAAACGCCACGATCGAAAGTCTCGCCGCAAGGTCTCCTATAATTACACCTACACTACAAGCGGACAGTAATAGTGAAACATATGCAGCCGCATGTGCAAAACCAAGTTCGGCTTTGCAAGTCACCTCCGAGCGCATGCCAGAAACTGATAGGGTGTCACCGTCGACGGATACGTCGTAGAGGACATCATCATCATCATATATTAACGATCTACGTTTCATGGTGGAGAAAGTGACTGACATAGTGTTGTTTGCTGACGATACTTCACTGGTCTTCAAAATTGAAAGACAATAAGAAGATTTTGATGATGTTAATGGAGTATTGTCTTTAACCTTGTATTGGTTCATAGTTAATTATTATTGTTGAATGCTGGTAAAACCAAATGTATCAAATTTTTACTACCATATAACCTGGCATACGGTAGTGGACCAAGTTGAGACACGTTTAGTATTAGACGTTAGAATAAGTAAATGATACGAAGTTTCTTGAAATAACCATTGGAAATACTTTACGAAATTTTAGATAATTTACTTTTATGATCATTGTGTTGTATAATAACATTTGCAAGTCTGTATGGCAGAGTATAGCAAAACATATTTATGTGAAAGTATAAAATACCTGATGTAGATCTATATTCATGCAAATAAACATTACTTTACTATACTTTAAATATTACATAATATTTTCAACAATAAGTATATAAACAGTTGGGGATGACAAAAAGAGCGCCTAAAATAATATTGAGCGAATGACCATTAGCGGAATTTCCTGAAACGAGCGGAAAAATACTGAATTGCGCGAAAAATTTACCGATTTGCGCGACTATATTACTGTATAGTTTAACCACCGCTTGTTGGCTAAATAAAGACTGTCTGAGCGAAGTGGTGGGTCAAGGTAGATGAAGGATATAGTTACTTGTTAGGTTGAACATGTAAGAACAACAAAATCCAACGCTCGTTTTGTATTTTATGTTACTCAAATTAAGGTTTTCAAGTTTCTGTTATTAGATTTTTAGTCGTGCAACCAGTTTTTCTAATTTTATTGTTTGTTTTAAATAAAATTAATTAATCTAGTTATTTGCGAGGTATATTTTTGCGCACTTCGCCAGCGTAGTGACACTTCACAGCTGATTAATATCATGAATTCAAACGCCACAAAATATAAAATATATGGAAACATGGTATTCGGCCGCACATTAAAAGCGAAATGTGAATACAGCCCTAAACGTGTGATCGTTAACCCAGATTTTGATAGATACAAATAATTAAAACTGTCTGAGCGATGTGGTGGATTAGGCAGTGAAGGTTAAAGATGATGAGCGAAACGTGTTAGGTTGACATGTAAGAACAATTAAATCCACAGCCCGTTTTGTATTTTGAGATAAGTTTCGGTTTTTTAGATTTCTAATCGCTGACAATTCTTCGCCCAATTAAAATCCTTATAGGATTTTTTGCTTTTCTTATCAATGCTGACGCGAACCTAATCGGCATTTGCATGGAACAAAACTGCGTAAATGGACTTGTCGCTCAAAGATCGGCAAATTTTATACTATTGCTATATTGGTTTTGGATTTGACCTTACTCTATTGTCGTCATGTCACAAGCACGGAACACAACAATTTCTTTCTTCAATATGTGAAGATTTTCCCGATATCTGATATACATCTGGGTCCTTTGCAATTCAACACACGTTCTTCTATAGAGACGTACGTACCGTCAACGCTTTCTCGTAGACAAGAAATTGCCCTCTTTATGGCCTCTTGGTGAAGATTTTATGACCTCCACTTACGAACATTGACTTCCGACGTCGACAGTTTCATGTATTCTAAACGTGCACCGCTTAGAAAATAAATGCTTTAAACCGTCTGTGGTGCTGTGGAGGATAAGTTAATGGAAGAATTTACACTCCGCTTAGAAATGACTGCAGTGTTGAAAACTTCTTACATTGTTAGTTAATGGAACTACGAGTATAATGGGATCCGTATACTTCTGTTAGAACCAGAACCAATAATTATTAGTACGCCAATAATCCGTTAGTACGAGTATTACAGTAATGGTATAGATATACAGGGTATTTTTTGTAATGTTACGCCCGACTCAAGAACGATATATCTACATAGTCGGTCCTTAAGTTCTGTCACAAGGTTTTTGATAGATAAAACTCAGCAATAAACTTTTTCTTATTCGTATTATACATGATTAAAAAGCTTATTTTATACGAATCAAATTGCAATACATTTTGTACGATTATCGCAATATGAAAAAAAAACTTTATAACTTGAGTCAATCGCGAACCCAAAACACGCCGCAACTGACAAAAATACCACTTACCACAAATTTAATAAAAAAACAGTGTTCCAGATAACCAACAAGGTTTTTTTTATTTATTCTGAAACCTCGATTTTAGACCATGCTTAACAACTAGCATTTGATTTTCTGTTAGCTTTCAGTTCCAACTGCTCCCAAAGAGAACTTTACGTACGTTTTACGTTTTCAGAAAAACGTATAAAAATGATCTTGTGGGCAAAAAGTACACTACGTAAAATGTGAATATGAAAATTAGTTTTACCCAGACTTAGTTATTTTATGCTTCAAAATGAAGGTAACGGGTTCAAGGAGGGTTCTGACTAAAATCTCACGTAAGTTTGAAAGGTTTTAACAGTCATGGAAAAAAGATAAAGTGAATCACGTCCGTATTTTTGATTGGGTAAAAAAGTGCAAAATCTCTGAAGAAACTAGCATTTGTGTAATATGGCTTTAAGCATATAAATTCAATAATCGTTCTAATTTATCAGTATTTAATGAGCTATCAAACCATATATAGTATTAAATAAAATAGAACTTGGTATTATTTACTATGCGGCAAAATATTTGTGACAGAACTTATGGACCGACTAGGTATATAGGTATCGCTTATAATTAAAAATACAATTTATTTTTTCCTCACATTATTTGGATTCACAAATTGAAATGTTGAATCTGTCCAGAAACAACCACAACGTGCGAGAACATTTGGCCAGCACGTGCGCATCGCACACCGAGTTCCAAAATTGAGAGCAAGCGCTATAACTAAGCCCTGCAGTCTTTTTGAAGATATTTTTGGTTACAGTTACTGTTAAATAAGCAGTCTGGGTTTTGATCCAATAAATCGCTTGTCTACACCGTATCTTGCCAGCTCGTCTGCTTTTTATTTTCCTTGGATCCTTTCGTAACCCATGCAATAATCACTACAGATGGTCTTCCCAAAGAGTAAGGTTAGCCTTATATTCTTTGACTAGTGCAGATTTATTAATTAATTGGTGCCTTTGAAGTTCCTTGACTATCTGAATTTATAACTACTGTCTTTTTTCAGTTTCTGATGTTTCCTGGCAGCTCCAGATTTCGTTGTTGAGAAAAACACGCTGGCATATAGCCCCAAGGCAATTGTTTTTTAACTTTACAGGCACACAAAAATCCATCTATGATGTTTAGAACCGAACAAACCTAATCCTGATCTCGTCATGATAGTTAAATATAATTCGGAACGCATCTTTTTATCTAAGAACGATGATGTTAGAACTTAGCTGTCACCTTTGACATGATGGTTAGATTGATTTCAAAAAGAAGAACATGTTTCGTCGAAGGAAAGATTATCACTTAAACTTGTCGGGATTTTGTATTTCTCTGTCGAATTCGTGTAGTTAACTATCCAGTAGCATTCCATCGGTGTAATGGTAGGCCAGAGTATTACCTGCGTCCTGCAAGTGTATTAAACATAACTTTAAGATTAAGCCTTGCACTAAGAGACATGGGATAAGATTGCGGGAACCGACCTCAGTACACAAGATTTTTACGGTCGTACGTGCCTTCGAAACCTCGCTGGGAGGTCACCGTTTTTGTAGAATTAAGTGGAAAAGTGTTTGTCACTTGCTGTTGGCATGGAGACGCAGAGAACCTCCTTCAACAAAAAATTGGGACTTACCAAAACACGCGCGACCGGTACCTCGCCGGGAAGGAGGTCGTCATCACTGCGTACACATACAGGTATTTAGTCTGTTAGAATATAGCTCTGCGAAACTCCGACAGTTCTAAATTCCATCAGGGAGGCGGTGACTTTGTTTCATTCTAGCTATGGGCCCCAAGTCTGAGTCCAACCCTGGTGGAAGATTGAACAAATGACGTTAATACTTACTTTGCACAAATAGGAGAAATTCTAGCTCAAAACATAAAACAAAATTAATCATCACATAATCTGATTAGTAGTTTAAGGAGCCAAACCCACCCTACATCGGTGGTAGTTTTGACTATTGACGAAAGAGAAGTAAACTCTCTATTTGTAAATATAAAGGCGGACAATGTAAGTGGTTCTGATAACTTGGCGCCAAAAGTCCTGAAACGCAATAGACAGGAAGGGACCGCCAACGCATCTATTTAATAGTTGTTTAGAAACTTGAGTTTTTCCCACAGTGTTATAAACGATACGCAAAGCAGAGGGCAACAAGAACAGAGTTGGAAACTACAGGACAATCTCGGTCTTGCCGGCTTTGTCCAAATTTTTATAAACACTATAAATATTATATGTAATTATGTAATCATATACATTGAACAAGAAAAACCAATATCAAATAACTAACTGCAAACTCTAACTCAACACATAACATACCTATTAAACAAAAAAACAGAAATGCCTCGAAATATTTCTTGACTTGGCCAAAGCTTTCAACACCATCTCCACCTCCATTTCATACTGCTCAATAAGATGAAAAACATTGCTAATGCTTTTTACCGACTATCTCTCCAATCGCTCCCAGAGTGTGAACATAGGAGGCAGCCTCAGCAACGATATGCCTGTCTCATATGGAGTCCTACATTTGCTGATTTACCCAAACAAGCGCTTTCAGTCAACAAGTACATGGTAAAGTCTACAGCTACGCAGATGACACTGCCTTGGTGTTTCGGGGAAAGACTTTGGAATGGAGACGCGAACTCATTCTGAGTCTGGTCTGCGAGAGACAATGCGCTGGCTCCGGAAAAATTTACTTTCACAAAACATTGATAAAATAAAATATCACTCATTTTCGATTCAAAAGCCAAATTATGATAATTTGAGTTTCAAGGCGCGTTCATGGTAATAAAACGGATGGACCACACTGCATATGCATTCAGATATCTAGGTCAACCATAAAATACCTAGGTGTTGTATTGGATGATACTATGATAATAGAGTCTTTGGCATCAATAACTTGTATTTCTATTTAAAAACTGAGGCACTTGGCACCACCAAGTCTACTGAAAATTGTCTGAAATTCTATTACTCATGGGCTCAATTCAATTTCAGTAATGACAATCAATGACATCGTCAAGCGGGCTCTTGTAACAGCCAATATACCTTGTGTATTGGAGCCCGCGGGGCTGTGTCGTACCGATGGGAAACGCCCGGATGGCCTGACCATGATCCCGTGGGAGAGGGGATGGTCATTGCTTTGGGATGCGACGTGTGTCTGCACATTCGCTCCCTCCCATCTGGCATCGACCGTGTCCACCCCGGGGGCCGCAGCGGAAGAGGCAGCGAGGATGAAGACCCAAAAGTACTCTGTGCTTTTGGGCCAGTATATATTCTTCCCGCTTGCCATAGAAACCACCGGGGTCTGGGGAGTGCAGGGCAAGGCATTTATTAGGGAAATAGGGCGCCGCCTGAGGGACCGTGACTATGACCGCCGCTCTGGATCCTATCTTATGCAGAGGATCTCCCTCGCAGTGCAGCGCGGAAACGCCGCCAGCGTGATGGGGACCTTTACATCTGATATGGTCCGGGGCGCTTTATTTTCTTAGTGTTTGTGTGTGAGTGTGTGTGTGAGTGTGTTTTTGCATATTTAAGTTTTGTACAAAGTATTTTTAAATGTATGTACAAGTAACATAATAAATATCTATTTCAGTAATTGTTTTTCAGCTTGGGGTGGAGCCTGTAAGTTAACCCTCATTTGAATAGCGAGAGCCTTAAAGTCACTCCTTAAAGTGATGACATTTAATAAAGGTAGAACACCAACGACAAATCGGTACGAAGAATGCAAAGTTCTGTACATCCGTCGAATTGTCATAAAACAAGTCATCCTAAAACAACATACATTGACTCCACTTGATCTTAATGGACGAGTAGATGGGCTTAAAGTAACCCCTAGAATTTGCACCGTTTTTACCAGCCGCTAAGCGAAGTTCCTTCTTCCATATTTCTACAAACACTCATCAATATTCAACTTGTATCGATTGACAACTTCATCCTGGAAAACAAAAAATTGAAGAAGGGCTCATGAAACAAGACTACTGTTCTTCTGAATATTTGATGAACACAGCAAAATAAGAAGGACGAGAGAAATCAAGAAGAAAGAAAGAAAGAAAATAAAATTATTTGTTATAAGCATAAACATACAATAAAAGGTTATAAAATAATAATAATGATAGGATGTAGTTTATGACAAAATGGCTTGAGCTCAGCATGTGTTACGTGTAGCAGCTACACGTAACGCTGGTTTTCAGCTCACGCCATTTTATAAAACTAATAACTTAAAACTAAGCATCAAAAAACTTAAATCTTAACTGTATAGCCATGTACAGTCAAAAAACACGTCATTTACAATGAAAACTCTATGCAGGAGAAAAGGCAATGTGGATAATAAATAAATGTTGGGTTATATGTATGTTATAGTGTGTAGTGTAGTATAGGTGGTGGTGTTGGTGGTGGGGGTGGTAGTAGTGGGGGTGGGGGTGGTGGTGGTGGTGGTGGGGGTGGTGGTGGTGGTGGTGTACAGATGTAGTGAATAATCCTTTCCTTTCGTATTTTCTCGGAAATGTTCGTTTTTGTCTTACTACTTCATCGCACTCAGTACCCATCGAGACAACGTAGGAACGGTCGCATTGCAAGAGGAAGTATCTATATAGAGTAGTTAATACCACAGAAATATTTTGTTGATATTTATGTTAGATTTTGTGATAAACTTCATGGACTCGTGTATTAATGTAGGCCACCTATTATTATTTTTTTGACTTTACATTTCACTCTTGTCTGTCATTTTTGTAAATAATAAACATTGATTTTATTCGATCCACATTATTAATTTATAACAGACATGTAGAAAGCACTAAGAAAAGGGAAACGTTTAGATCGGCAAGCCTGCGAAGTTATTTTCAATATTTATTTATATTTCTTAACTGAAAATGATAAATTCAAACATACCAACTATACTGCTTACTTTTGTAAAGTCCAAAAACGAGTTTCGGAGGCCAGTGGAATTTCTCAACGAACAGTAAATAAAATATTGCAAAAAGAATACATAAATCAATCCACCTCCAATAGTCCGAAGTCGGCAAAGTTGAGTAGACCAAATAAATTATTTTGTCTAGGTCTTGACGATTTTGACTACAACTTTATACGCCGATTAGTGTATAATTTCCATTTGATATACAAACAAGTACCTACAATTAAAGCCCTGAAGTCCAAGTTATCCGAAGCCATAAATTTTAAGGGATGTGACTTTATGCTAAGAAAAATTCTTAGAAAAATGAGATTTCGGTATAAAAAAGTTGAAAACAACAGAAAATTACTTATCGAGAAAGATGATGTTCGTTTAAAAAGAGTTAAGTTTTTAGCCGCGATAAAAAAGTACAGATTTCAAGGGAGAGAGATTGTTTATATGGATGAAACAAACATCCATACCTCACATTTGGCAGGTAAAAGCTGGGCTGACTCGTCAGAAAACGGAGTGAAACAGTTAATTTCTAAAGGACAACGTCTTATAATAGTGCGTGCTGGTAGTAGAAAGGGGTTTATACCTGGGGCATTGTTAATGTATCAGTCTACTGATAAAACAGGTGACTATCACAACGCGATGAACAATGAAAACTATGAAAAATGGCTTCGTAATCAACTCATTCCAAACTTAGCTCCACATTCGGTACTAGTAGAAGATAATGCTGCATATCATAACAAGTACGTAGAAAAACCTCCTAATTCAAATACCAGGAAGCAAGACATGATTGATTGGCTATCCAAACATAACGTTCTGATTGATCCGTCATTAACAAAACTTGAAATATATGAAATTATTTGCAAGTACAAACAAGACTTTGTAGAATACTCTATAGATAAACTTATGAACGAATATGGACACAGCGTACTAAGATTGCCACCATATCATCCTGATTTCAATCCGATTGAAAACATATGGTCTCAAATAAAGGGATACGTATCCAAAAGAAACATCAGTATGAATATGACTACTGTGAAACAATTGGTACAGGAAAAGGTTAATATGATTAGTTCCGATGTTTGGGCCAAAGACCACGCCATCAAATGCGAAAACGAGTACCGAAAACACGAACCTGAGTTGGAAAATTATATGGCTAGTTTTGTAATCACCGTTCATGAAAACTCTGACGATGATACACCAGAAAATAGTTCTGATTCTGACTGTGATATGGAAGTTGGAAGTATTGTTTCGCATCACACTGTCCACCCCCGCTCCTCCTCCTCTCATCCCGCTGTCATAATCGAAGTCGTTCATCCAATCAGAAAATCATATTTATTTATATAAATTTCTCTGCTGGTTTGTTTTGTTTTATGTTGAGGTGTCTTTTTTGTTATGTACTTAGTATTTTTAATTAATTACAAAAATTTATTGTTATAAAAAAGGTCTGCAAAATCCTACTGTAGTTTTGAATTATAGTTAGACTTTTGGGGTTCCAATCCTTATAGAATCATTAGATCATCCCAACCGGAATTTGGTTTTTATCAGTGCGTTTTATTGAAATAAAACGACCTCAGTAACTAGTTATATTTTTGTTTACCTAACGAATTCTTTATATGATAGAATCGTGGTGGTTTTAACATCTCAGTGTAATATACGTCAAACGGGCAATTTGACATTTGACATTGATAAATAAAGTATGCGATTTATTTGATACCTACACGTAATTTAATAATACAGTAATTCATAGACACATCGGCACCATTCGGGTGTTATCGTTATTCCGAGTTTTGCCGATAGGAAAGGATTATTCACTACATCTGTACATCACGGTGTTGTGACTCAAAGTGTAGCTTTTTGAGCTGCCAATAAATGTGCTTTGAGCTTGTGTTGAAACGTTGTTACTGATTTCATGTCACGAAGGGGAGGTGGAATATTATTCCAGCATTTAGAAGCAGCATAGCGACAACTACCACGGAATGCAGCAGTTTTATGTTTTGGACATGACAACAGCAACGAGGATGCTCTTGAATTGTTCGGGTTCCTGAGGTCCCGCAGGTAAGTTTAGAATATAGGAATTCCGGAACCATAAACCATAGCATCACTCCAAACAATAGCGTCGCGAAATGAAGATTTTTTCTAGTACTAAGTTTTGGAAGACCTATTAATATAGGGGGTGACATTAGCGCGGGGTGGCACATTGAAGCAGAACCTAGCGCACGCGTTCTGAACGCGCTAAAGTAGACAATTAGATCGGCTCAGAAGGCGTGCGTCGAACACCGTGTCCATATAATTAAGTTTAGATAGCACTAGGGATTCGCACAGCTGCACACGAAGATCCACACTGAGGAAGGGTCTGATTTTGAAGTTTTTTTCAATCTGTAGAAGCAGTAACGCACTGTACTAACGACATGGTTCTCAAATCCAAGGGCACTGTCCATCAGCAATCCCAAGTTACGTATTTCATCAACCCGTTCGATGCTCTCTCGCATGATTTTGATGTTAGGCTTCTGAGAAATTATATTTTTTATTAGTTTTTTACTTCCAATGACCAGAAATTTTGATTTATTGGGGTTTAGCATAAGGCAATTTTGAATAGACAACGCGACAATACGATTGAGATCTTGATTGATCTTTTCAAGTAAAAACCAAATGTTAATTATATGTACATAATATAGGTATTTATATGTCTTGTCAATTCACATTTTTAAAAGTCGTTTGAAAGACCACTATCTTTCTCTTCCATATTAGTATTTATTTTTATCTACTATTTATGTATATGTTACATATTTGTATTATTTTTAGTAATAAGTAGATATTGGTAAGTAGTTTATTATTTTTATTATCATTTTTATTGTTGTGCACATAGTTCTAGCTTTAGTTTCTATTTTTCCCTATTCATTATAGGTTTGCTGGAAGAAATCTCTTGTTAGAGATAAGCTCGCCTTTGTACATGTTCTTTCCTTTATATTTGCTTTGTTTTATCTGTTTTGGACAATAAAGTATATTACATATTACAAGCCCTGGTGATGCCACTGTGCCATTTTGAGGTTTGGAATTTTATAAAAATAGCGTGAGGTTCAAAATCGCAATGCTTCATAACCAGGTCCAGGGCTTGTAAGGTGACACCATACGATACAAGACAAAAGCAAACTTCAATGAAAAAAATACGAAGAATTTAAATAGCTATTGGAAGGACTCAGGGTTTACTCAGAAATAATGACAAATGCCTCAAGCCATGAAGAAAACAAATCTTAGAAAAAGACAGCAAAACTAACACCTCTCATGAAACCTAACAGAAGATGAGCCAGCATATAGAAAAAATGACACCATAAACTAGATTAGTAGAATTACTGCTGCTCCCCATATTCCAAATCCTCTCCATTCCACATATCCTATATTGGCTTTTGGCCGAAGAGTCAGTCGATGGCAATGACACTCCTTACGGGCAGTTCATTTCCCTCTCCTACCAAATTTTGTAACCTCTGGTTTGCCAGCCGAAAGACCGGAACAGTATTTAAATCCTGGCAGGACGGACACAATTAATTATTTCATTTATTAATTCTTTTTTCATTGTATCGCTTTTCCAGCAATTTGTTTACACACAACACAAGCTTACGCTATCATTCCACTTTCCTGTTGTGTGCATTGTGCATTTGTGGTGTATTACTCAGGTAGATTTGTTAGACAGCTTCCGCTGTATCGTTTTCCCGTGCAGTGACTTTCAGCATTCTTTCTTCTTTGATCTTTTTGTTTCAACTTGTAAAATTTCTTGGTCCGACTTTTATGTAATAGCGAAAATGTTTAATCGCTTTTGGCCTCGATTGCAGGTTTTCATAATCGTATTATTTCAAATCGTTAAATTACACACAAGAAGATTTTAGACCTCGCGGTGTTTCTTAGTATAATGTTTTTTCTTTTGATAATGTTCATTTACATAATTTTCGTTGATATTATTTATATCTCACAGTAATGTTTATCTTACTTGTATCTTACCAGCATATAAGAAAAATTTGTATTCCAATTTCTATGAAGAACCAAAGCAATAAATTGATTACTGCAAGAAATAAAAAGTTAAAGCAAATCAATGCGACTTTGTTACATTAATCCCCAATACTCTCTGTCATAAAGCCTTTATTTATATTTGAGTGGCAATATTACTACTGGATATCTAAAAAAATACAACAAATGAGTTGCCATTATGTGGAACGACATTGTATTTGGAGAGCCTCCAAAATATTGTTTGGTATGAAAGCCGAGATGAGGACATCGCCACACAATTTAGTTGACCATTTCTTGAATAAACCATCACTTTTATCACATTGGCTTGAGGAGTACCAAGTTCGGTATCCTTAATTTTTTGTCTTGTCAAAAAATGCGAAGTGTGCATAGGATAATAGATGGTTCCGTAAAGCTATGTTTAGTTTGAATTGTTATTTACAAATATTTATTATTATTTTGGTTTTACTTAAAGTACCAAAACAACGGTTTGTGTATTATACGTATATCATAGATATCGGTAAAATTACTGACAAAAATAAAATAATTCAGAATTACTGGCTTGTGATATTGCGCAAAATCAAATCGGTGACTATTTATTTATTGTGACTGGTTGTGTCAAACTCAAGTTCCCTTTTGATTCAAACAGAGCAAATTCCTTTTAAAAAATAAAAGTTCGCCTTTTAGGTTTTTCTGAAACCCTAAAAATGAGGCCAAGAGCAGTGAACCTCGAATCACTGAAAATAATTACTTTAATAAGCTCTTGTATCGCGAAGAGAGGGTAGTAAAATTTATTTATATTAGTGCAAAATTAAGTTGAAGTTGGGGTTCTTTACTTTTATAGAATAACACAGTGTATTGACATTCTGAAGAAACCTACTTTGAATTATTATGAATTCACTTTTGTAAGACACCCTGCCCAGATAATTATGCGATACATTATCACGTAATCTAAAAATGTATCAAGGACTAATGCAATATTACTTAGTTTATGTTAGTGAGGGACCAATGTAGCAAGTGGTACATTTATGTTTCCAATTGTCATTAAGGAATACTAAAACACTAATTTGGCAGGATATTCTTTTGTACATTAACTGGTAATCTTTATTAACGAAGAAACGAGGATGCCCGCAGCCCTTCACTATCTTACCCAAGCCCATTACTTAGTTACACCAGAACAATTCCTTTTAGGGTAGTTCTTATGATATACTGCGAACAGTGCTGAATAGGCGATCAAATGGATAAAGATTACTTTAGTTAGTTAAAGCAGCGATATAATAATGATGAATGTAGCCCATTTATGTCCCCACCGAGGGGCACGGGCCTTTACTCGGATACGAGTAAGATTGAGCCATTCTCCACCGCGCTGTCTCATTGCGGGTCGATAGAGAAGTGTCGGGCTTGTGGCCAAAGTTGGCAAAAGTTGTCAAGCTGCCCTATTAGGGTCTCTGACACAGCTTTACGACTACGACCATCGTGTAACGATAGTATCGGGACGCTTAACGTATCACAAATGTGAAACAAATGCTACTTAGAATGGAAACCCATCCAGTGTCCGTCCCGGCCAGATGTTGCTAGCCGCACGATCGTTTCCGCAGCGATATAGTGTTTCATGATATGTTATTGAACATAATGTGTCGGTAACGTGGGAACATTTGAACATTATTTGCAACTTTTACAATGATCAATCAATATACCTAACCCTCTGTAAAAATAATATTACCCTAGGCCCCTGGTTATAGAACAAAAGGGAACCTGTACCTTTTTCTAAACATTGATTATTCGATCCATAAATGTGAGGGGCTAAAGTAAGCCCATTTTCATTAAAATTAGGTTTTTTACTTTTTTTCTATTTTTTTTTTCAATAATTTTACTAGAATAGTACAAAACTAAGGAATTAAATGCTACCATCATTTGGCGGATAAACCTAAAACTTTTTGTTTTATTCTAGTTAAATGATGAAAATCGGACTTTTAAAAAAAATCAACAAAAAAAAAACCCGGGACTGTGTAGCCAAGTCCAGAAAATAACGGCTAGGTAAGTAGCAAATGACCTCCTTGCTGCTGACTCTGTTTGAACGTTCAACATATAACGAACCTTTAAATGAAAAGCAACTTCCAAAACCATTCAGCCACCGTACAACGTGCATGTAACTAAAAACATGATCCTTGTACGCCAAAATCAAAGGTATATAGTTTCCTGATGCATATTCCGTCTAATACCAGTCACCTTTGACCGCAGGGCCATCTGAAAACGGAAAATGGATTATCCATTCCAGGATTTGAAGATCACTTACGTAGTACGTACAGCAACCCTCAAGCTTCATATTAGTAGTTTAAATACTACATACACTACGCTACACAGCACAGGCACAGTTCCGCCCACATAAAGACATTATTTACGCACCCTGGCTTTAAAATACAAAATATTAAACTCAATGTTCTTCTATATTGACTATCTGTATAAATTGTATTAACATATGTATAAATTTGATATTTCAAACGTTATTAAAGAGTATTATTCGAACTCGCAAATAATATAAACACAGCGGTTTTCATTCCTTCTAGGAGCCGTAGCATAGTCTTTTTAGAATTTCACCTCGGAATTTAAGATAATAAGCCGGAAATATGCATAAACCCTTTATTTGGACATAATTAATGTTTTCCCACAACGAAAAATAAATTAATTATTATTATATAATACTTATTATATTACAAATTAAGTTTAAAAATGTCAAAAATCTGTTTTTCGCACATATCTCCCTTCCTATGGTTTGAATGATACTGGCATTTAAATATTATCTCAAGAGTCACAACAAATTACGTGTTGAATAACGTGATTAATTGTGACTTTTGGGACAACATTAAGGATGCCCAAGTAAAGGGTTAATGCAAGTCACCAGCTTATTATCTCACATTCCAAGGTTGGTCCTCTTGCCAACCTTAACTTTCATGTATTTATAACGATATCATCTATCTTATAATTAGTTTACAAACAATACAAATATAAACATTAATATTTATTTACTCATTTATTGATTCTGGCTCCACACAACTTTTCTGATTCTGGATACGTTTTATCTCAAACAACGTCCGAATTGTGACAAAAATCAAGAATGAAAACTAAAGTTATATATAGAAAATATTTTTTTCACTCTTCTCGATTCTGAGGGGTCATCCACCAATTCTTATGTACCTAGTTCATCAACCCATCTCTCATAAGCATATACTCGTATTAAACTCTATTACTCGTATTACTTTGACGGAATAAAAATATCTATTAGAAAAAGAATAATGTTACATATTAAAACCAAAAAGAATCGATCTAAGATAATTTAAAACATATATATTTATTTGTCATAAATTAAAATATATCTGTTATTGATGTAGGTACCAAATAAAATATAATACACGTTACACTGTATTACTCTTCACACTAAGTTATAAGTTCTTGTTTTTTCCTTTTTAATGGTTATTTTATGCAATAGAGGTATTTTTTTTTGTAATTTTCATAGTGTCATGTCCTATGGTATCTTATTGTGGGGAGTAGCAGCGGTTATTCATACCTTTTATATACATTTTATTATTTTAAATGCACAGACTTCCTAAGAGAACTTTTTTTAAAGAAATTTACATACTAACGGTAGCTAGTCAATTTGTTTTGGAAAATATAATGTATGTACGCAGAACCTTACAACATTTTCCAAACTTAGCGATAACCTAATAAAATTTAATACACGGTTTACTGTATTAATCTTAACCCTAAATTATATAGCTTGTTTTTTTCCTTTTTAGTGGTTATTTTATGGAGTCGGGTTTTTGGTTATTTATTTTTTTATTTTAGACTTTTTTAGTTGATAGGATATAAATTAATAGAAAGAGTAGTGGTCTTGTCCTAGTCACAAGGAATGACATAACGGCATTTCAAGTTTTCGGACGGTTTTGGAATGTTCTCGCATTTGGGTTAATCTGTGTGTACGAAATAAAATACGAGTGATTTTTTCTGACGTGCACTGATGCTTAATGACTCATGCTTTTGATGAGCTCTTTACGAGAATCTTATAAAAACTGGCTGTGAGACTGAGACGATGTCTTTCTTAGTTTCTTTATACGCTTCTGGCGCGTCTTAGGCGTTTCAGCTTTTACTCCATACATATGTACGAAAATTACTTTCAAAATATATATAAACCATAACAAATGAAAAAATATATACCTTAACAAAAAAAATATAGCATGCACATATATAAACTATAATATATCATACATAAACCTACATAGATATGGTACCTTTTAGATAAGAGAAATGAAATGCACCTTCAATCTTTTCTTAAATATGAAAATTGAGAGAATTTCCCTAATAGCGCAGGGAAGTGCATTCCATAGTCGGATTGCCCTTAACCTAAATGAGTGTTCGTAAGCGGCACAGTCTTATTCCGAGGGGTTGAATGGAGAGATACCGTGTGGGATCTCCGATTGCTATCCCTGGAGAAAAGAAAGTCAAAACGTTGGCGTAGATATGTGGGGTATCGGGGATTTCGCAAAATATTGAACAGATAGGACAAAATATGCATGTCATGGCGAAGATGGATCGGGAGCCACCCCAGCTCCTTGCGATACTGGGAGACACGGTCATACTTGCGCAACCAATAGCAACCGATGAATACCGAGTTTTTGAAGTTGTTCGATTTTGTTCAGTTGTTCTTCGTTCGCACTGACCCAACAAATATCCACATAGTCTATGATTGATGAGCACGGCTGATTTTAGTCTGCCGTGGCAGGAATTACTGCAATTTACGAAGGGAGTGAAATGACGCAAAGACTCGTCTGCTGACCTCACAAACATGGGGCCACCAGAACAGCAAGTTGTTAAACATAACCCCAAGATTCTTAGCGTTCTCACTGTAAGTAATTATGGTACCATCATAAAATACAGGATTGACGGGCGAATTCTGTTATAAGTTTAGCGAGTGCCGTGTACCCATAAGAGCTTCAGAATTTCCCGGGTTGACTAGCAGCCCATATGAAATGGCCCATTTCCTGATGTATCGAGGTCAGCATTCAACTCATCTACAGTCAGTTTTACATCACACGGAGAGAAGAGCCGATATATTTGTAGGTCATCTGCGTAGAGATGATAAGAAGAAGAGCATAGAGTTTATGAATACTGAGAAGAGAATAGGAGAAAGGATACCACCCTGCGAAACACCCCCGGAGAGCTCACAACAGTACGTGGAGATCTCTTTAGACTTAATGCGCTGCGCGCGGTCTCTCAGGTAAGAGTCAAAACCAGCGAGCTGAGTGCGAGAAGACTTTAGAATTTCAACCAGGATATCGAAATGGACGCAGCGGATATTGAAGGCACTACTCAAAGCTAATTGAATATCGTCAGTGACTTTTAGCAGAACCGTGGTAGTGCTGTGAACCGGCCCGAACCCTGATTGATGGGGATTTAATAAGTTTCTTGAGGAAAGGTAGGTGGAGAGCTGGGTGTGAACAATTGATTCCAGAAATTTGGAGAGGATATGCAGAATAGATATGGAACTGATTTTTTTAAAGGAGACGGGATTGGACGTTTTATGTAGGGGAATCACAAGTGCCTATGTCCACTGAGTGGGGAAGCACGATTATTCAAGCGACACATTAATTATGCGGTTGATGATAGGTATAAGGTATAACAGATTTGTCTATGTCTTTTGAAGAGATCGCTAATATTGCCCTCCTTACTGCGCTGAACCCGACATGGTTGAACTTGAAGGGTGAGTTGTGGGCTGCGGTCTTGGACTGTAAGTTATGAAGGGTAGCTTCCTAGACGAGGGGGCCCATCATGACAGGGAGGATAGAAATTGTTGAGACCATTAAGGTCGACATTTCTAGCAGCCCAGTCCTGGGACATCCCTACATCAATAATCTTCAGGAATTTACAAACCTGTACTGGAGTATAGCTCTCAATACACTCGTTTATATGACGAGGTTGGCATCACGACACAGACGAATACAGCAATTACGAAGACGTTTGAATATTAAAAGAATCTCGTTAGTTGGATCCAACTTGTATCTACTCTTGGTACGGATTCTCTTGGCCATCAGACCCTTAATGTTGTAAGTAAGCCACGGCGCAGGTAGGAGCTTACCCTCTTGACCGAAGCGTGTTTATCAAACAAGCTCAGGACAATAGAGGTGAAGTTCCGGACTCTGCCTTCAATGGCCTCGCTACCAACGACAAGGGACCAGTCAATAGAGCCGGCGTCTGATTTAAGGGAGTCAGATCCATGTCCTTGAAGCTACATATGTCAAAGGAATTTAGGTGCGCGCTTGGGAGACCTTAACTTGAATGTAAGGTAAATCATATTGTTGTAGGAGAAGGGGGCGTTAAGTTAGCCATGCACAGCAACCTTAGATATGTTAGAAGTATACATCAGATCTAGAAGAGAGGTGGCGCAGTGTGTCTGTAAGTGGGTGGTACTCAGGGGTGTCTAAGTTTAAAGAACTTACAAGAGATTTCAGCTTTGCTGAGCGACAATTATTTTTGAGAAGGCAAGTGTTAAAGTCGCCGAGACTTTGATTGATATAACCCACAGGTTTTCAGTATTTTTTAAATAAAATAATCTTATATGGAGATGAGACAATAAGGCAATTATATATATAAAATATATTGGCAAAGAACGCTTCAAAAGTTTGATCTACCTCAGTTATAGCTTAAATAACATCATCCCTAGGTATAAACATATTTGTTATATTTCTGGGCCAAAATAATTATGGCCTGTATATTCAAACAATAATGTCCCCTCCCCCTGCCTCCCCAGCCTTCCCCCCCCTCTCCCTACCGCCCTCTACCGTCACCCTTCCCTACCCTTCTTTCCTCTCCACCCTAGTGTATTAGTGTTAAATAGTTGTGGGACAGAAAAATATGATAGTGAAACGCAAACACTTTGAAAGATCTAATAATTTATGTGTTCTACAGCTATTGCCTAATTTATCTAGTCTTCATAGAAGAAACCCTTTATTATCTCACAATACAGTTTCATGATTTCCCAAAGGATCTAGTGAATTAACGCGGGGTCCTTAATCGTTGTGGCTTTTAGTCATTCGTTCGACCGTACTGCAGTATAATGCTACAGTGAATGTATATGTGTAATGGTTTGTGCTTATAAAAGACAAGCGCAAAACACTTAAAATAGTAGTTTATGTGACCGCTACATAATGGAGGACATTAATACTCGAGAGTGTGTTTATGAAACGAGCCGAAGGCAAGTTTCATAATAATATCGCGCGAGAGTTTTAATGCCTAATTATGTACAGTTACATACAGTAGTTTATCTACACACATATCATAAGCTCTCTTTGATGTGTTCAGGAACCACAGGTTTGACCGGCTTTGTGGCTCTGCAGTTATTTAGCTTGTTCTGTAGTACCAACTTCACAGACAAACTATAATATGTAGAAAAATTACACATTATGGTCATAATGTGTAATTTTTCAGATAAGAAATGAGTTTTTACCAAGTAGTTTAACATTATGCTGATCGTTACGTGCGGTTTTTGTACGCAGTAAAGAGGGTTCATGAACGTGTTTAGATAAAAACAAATAACGTGCAGATCCCGGTGACTTCATCATCATTACAAATAACGCCAGCAACAGGGATTAAATATGGCCAGCGCCAGGGGGCGCGAACAAACAAATGCATCTTTAGCTTCAATTCTAGGCTAAACTAGACAACATAAAAATGTAGGATAAATATATGTTATAAAAGGTATATTAGACATAAGAATGGACTTTTAAAATTACCGGATATATGTTATATTTAATACTTAAAAATATTTTTCGCAATGCATTATTATTCAACTAAATGAACAAGCGCTCGGAGACGAAATCAGTTTCCTATATGAAACTTACACGCAGAAATAGGTAAAAAAAGAGTTTTTTTTTGTTGTTTTTTTTTTAATGTTATTATTACAGGAGTTCAGTAATATTTTCTATAATTTTCTTGGTCTCGGAGCTCGGGCTGCCCCGCGGGGCTCTGTGCGGGAGTATGCGTCAGTCTGCTTCGACGCGATGCGACGGGTATTTGTTTTCTTTGTCTAATTCTCAATGCCATTGGCCCTTGTTCAGCCCTTAAGGGCTCGACTTGTTAAAGGAATGCTTTAAAATGTCTTTCTATACAAATATGCGATACGAATACATACATAACAAATGACAGTCTAGTATTGATACAGATTAATCTATGACATTTAGACGAACAACAGACCAATCCACTACAAGTCCACTACAGCTTCTGTACGTAGTAAAATCACGCCCCAATTACTACTACCACAGATCAATTAACAGTTTTTATGACATGAAAATGAACATTTACTAAGCACATACATTGCTTCAGGCCCACACTAGGATTCCCTGTATCGTGGGAACCAGAAACAGTGACGTCCGTCACACACATATAAACATCCAAGAACTGAAGTTTTTTCTTCAGGACCTCTCGCATGGTTGGCAGAGCCACAATCGCAGCGCTACAGAGGTCATTGATGAAATGGAAATGTTTTTAAACAGCATGGACATTACAGATACTTATTATTATTATTATAAATTTTTTGAAAATGAAAAATTATTTATTTAAAACAGCACACAGTTATAGTATGTACAGTTTAACATTATAGGTAAGTACATTCTTTCTTAAATAATATACCATTTTGTTAGCTATTTTGCCGGAATTTACAGTTTGTATTACTTTCGGTCCTCACGCTAGGCAAGCCTGTATCGTAAGTGACCAATTTACCATTTCTAGCATATTTTGCCATCAGTTGGAGAAAGTTTTAGATAGGTACAGGTATAGGTACAGCTTTAACAATTTTGGTTTTTAATATAATCTACAGTATGTTAAATATGAATCTCATTTACTTATTTTATTTTAAGTAATAAAAGTTAATTATTATATTGAATAGGGATTCAATACTTATATTTAAGAAAGGGGTTTAAGGAGTTGTTCCGTTTCCCCATACGAAAGGGTTTTCAGAAGTTTCGTGATTACAATTCTACTTTCGTGGATTGACAGAGACCCAGAATTTCCTAAATTTCCTAACTTCCTGTGTATACCGTTGTAGACCAACAGCGCGGCCGCATCCCCAAAGCGGCGAGCAAAGTTAGTGCAAGTACGTGGTGCCGGGGGCCTGTAAGTTCGCCACGAACACATGTGGGCATAATTATTAGAAAGTATGATTATTTTGTGAGCTGATAGGCTGACTTTTAACAGATATTATAGCTGGCGCACGGTTAGGACTTCAGCTTCATAGTAGAGGTCATTTGTGGCATATCTGAAGGGTCTCCGTAACATTGATTTCAGAACGGAGCGTTGCGCCCTCTCTACATTTAGCATTACCGTTTTGCCGGCGCTACCCCAGACAAAAATACAATAAATAAGAATCGATTGACACAGGGCATAGTAAACTGTTTTAAGTGTTTCTACAGAGGCTGCGTTTCTGAGGTTTCTCATAATGTAGGCGATCCTGCGCATACGTCCTGAAAGAATTTTCAGGTGTTCGTGGAAATTTAGTTTTTCATCTACCATCACACCTAAGTATCTGATTACCTGAGCCCTAGATATGCTCTTACAGTCGCATTCATCTTTTACTGTACATAGGTGAATCTTTTAGGCTGTGGAAACTGGAGGGGCCGATGCAGATGTCTTGTGAAAGCAAAGGTATTTTGTTTTTGATGCGTTTAGTGTCAGTATATTTTGTTGTAGCCATGTAGATATAGTCGTCACTCCTATTTCCGCAGCTAAAGATGCCTCTTGCCAGCTTTCCCCATGAAATAATACAACTGTGTCGTCAGCGTAACAAATTATTCCAGCGTTTTTGATTTTAAGTTGCAGTATGTCGTTCATATACAAAATAAACAATATCGGGCCAAGTATACTTCCCTGGGGAACTCCAAAACTGATTGGTTTGGGGTCACTCTTGTGCCGGCCAACTCCCAGACACTGTCTTCTTCCTGTCAGGTAGCTCCGAAACCATTGAAGGGCCAGCTAGAAATCTCGAATTCCCGAGATTTCTAGCTTTCTTAGCAAGATAGGGACGGAAACAGTATCAAAGGCTTTTGCCAGGTCCAGGAATACCCCAACACATCTTTGGCCTACATCAAGTCTGTTCGATATTAACGACGTGAGGAGAGAAACCGCATCTTCGGTAGACTTTCCCTGTTTAAAACCGAACTGCCGTGTAGACAGGATCTTGTTTTGTTCAAGGTACCTTACAAGTCGCCTATTCATTACCTTTTCTAATATTTTTGAAAAAGCACCAAGTAAGGAGATTGGTCTGTAGTTTCCGGGAGAGTCTTTCGCACCACCTTTACGTATTGGACAAATAGATGCAATCTTCCACTGATCAGGAAAATGTCCCGTGGAAAGGCTGAGATTGCAGATAAATGTAAAGGGTATGACCTGAAATATCCTTTTCAGAAACACGTTTCTTAAACCATCTATTCCTGGTGCTTTATTATTTTGGAGATTTCTTACTCAAGGTTTTATTATATATTTAGATCGGCTGATTAGTTTTTCTGAGGTATGACTGCCCATAATCGTCGTCAGTATTTCAGTGAAAACAGAAACCGACTCATCGACATTTCCTTTCGATGTGACATTGGACCAGTCCACTGTTTTTAATTCCTTTATTATAGTGTCGTAATCTACTTTTAGAACTGTATATGTTTGTGTAGTTATTTTGTTTTTATTTATAGCCAAGCCAATCATTGTCATACTGTGATCAGTCACATCTGTCTCACATACTACTCCGACAACTGGGGCTCGTTTAGTTTAGTTTAGTTACATGTTAGGGTTTTCCACTGTTTGAAAAGTTATCACATGATGATAGCAGTGTTCCTTACATTAAGCAAGTTTGTAACGTAAGGGTCTTATCACGTTTATTTTTCAAGACTTCATACCTCAGTTGACATAGTAATCTAAGTACCTAGGTACAATAATGCATATTAATGAAATGAAAAGTTAAGGTTAAAATGGGGATAAAATGTATAATGTGTATGTGCTTATGCTACGTTACATGAGTACGCGTATATTTTTATATAGTAAATAGTACATATTTATATTTATAGGAGTAACAAATAAATAATTGATGGTCTTAGTATAATAAAAATGCCTACATTTTAGCAACCTGATTGGAATATTATATACTTACAAAATTATAGAATTTAAATAAATAATGTAAAACTGGGCTAATCAGAAAAAGCAGAAATAAAAGACATGTTTTAAATTATTTTTATCAGACTACAGTAAATTCAAAAGTAGGGTTATGGTTTTGACCAGTATTTATGTATTTTCAATGATAATATTCAAACAATGGCTAATCGGGAAATATCATTGTTCAAATAGCTCTAGACTACAGTGATACAATTACAGGTTTCCCGGCATAGTGCGCAAATTGCATCGTTTAAATTGGCTACATCTGGAATATATATCGAATTACGTCTATCAAATGTCAGTTTCTCTGCCGTATAGCGACCCCTTGTTCGCCAACTTGATAAATTTCTGTGACACTGTAGGTTCCAAATATTGTATTGCACATACGTGTTCTCTTGAGATTGGATAGGTTATCTCTCTCACAAAGGTTTGATCTTGGATATGTATCTGTGCTTCCACGATTTGATTTCAATTGCATGTACGTAAACTAAATTCCTGTACACATAATGGCAATACGAAACCCGCACACATCTAATGCAAACACTCTTTTGTGTAGTTCGCTTGGGTAAGGCTGTCCTTTTATGGCAGGATTTTCGGTTTAAATCAATTTTCATCAATTAAAAGGTCATAGATATTTTTATTGTAACTAAGTCATTACATTTAAGATTAAAGACAAAATTGAGTGCCTTAGAACACACGACCTAATTGAAGTTATATTGAAACGGACAAATTCATATTGTCCACATTAATCACAATGTCTACAAAATTTATGGGAATAAACTATACCTACCTTATTTCAAACTTGATACACAAACGACGAACAAAAGAGAATTAAGTCCACTTGCTTCAGAAAGTGTCAGAATGTATGAAATATGTCAAAATTATGTCAGTTTAGCAAGCGAAACGTACCACTGAAGTAAAACTGCCGAAGTTTTAAAGTGCTTATTACTTGTTTGCTTGGTTTCTCGCCAATTTTTCCACGTCAGCTTTGCGTGAGGAACTTACTTCTTAAATCAGTAAGTAATTATTATATTCTAATCGCCTTATTCATAAACGTCTTATAAACCTATTTTAACTATAATGCCGTTATAATTCGCTTGTCTTTGTCTGTCATTTTGAAATTTGTGTTTGTGGGAAAAGGACAAAACACATTTTAGCTATCATAGGTTTGATGAGTTTTATGAATAAGGCGGTTATAATATATCTTTATTTAAAAGTTTAAGTCCATATCACTGTATATACACAATACATTACATTATATTACACTTAGTATTTAAATAAGTATAATGAAGATTTATCTCGTCTAAATAAATAAATAAATATTAGAGGACAATCTTACACAAATTGAAATAGCCCACACTAAGACAAAAAGACAAAATGAAGATTTTGATGATGTTAATGGTGTATTTCTTTAACCTTGAATTAGTTCACAGTTAATAATTAATTATTAAACAATTGTGTGTATCAAATTCTCACTTCCAAATGTCAGGCAAGTTGAGACCAGTATAGTGTTGACAGCAACACGTTAGAATTACTATATGATACGAAGTTTCTTGGAATAACCAATGATAGCAAAATGGAGTGAGGACCCCACTTTGATAAATTAGCTGGTAAATTAAGTTTTGCGGCATACGCTGTTAGAAATATCAGTCAAAACACGGATGTGGCTATCTCTAGGCTAGTATATTTTAGTTACTTTCATAGTGTCATGTCCTATGGTATCTTGTTGTGGGGGAAAGCAGCGGATATTTAAACTATTTTAATTTTACAGAAAAGAGCTATTTGAGCAATTTATAATTTAAAACAAACAGACTCCTTAAGAGAGCTTTTTCAAAGAAATTGGCATACTAACGATAGCTATTCAATTTGTTTTAGAAACTATAATGTATGTACGCAAGAACTTGCAACATTTTCCAATCTTAGCGATAGCTGTAATGTTTACCTAAGAAACAATCAGAGACTAGTTGCGCCACGGTTTAGACTCGCGAAGGTTAGCAATTCTTTCAAGGGTCAGTGCATTCTCTACTACAATAAAATACCTCTGGAGGTTTTGAAATTGTCATTTGAGCAATTTGAAAAGCATGTTAGAGTGACTTTGACATATTTTTTTAATTTTATTTATAGTATTATAAAATATTAGAGGTAATTAATCTAAATCTGGTACCCACATCTCGTTACTGCTAATTTATTATATACTGCTAATAATAATAACAGGATATTAACTAGCTGACCATATTATGTTTAGGAATGATAGTACCCATCTTCAATTAAAAAGGGATATTACAGTTTTCAAGATTATATAAATGACGGGACTGTACGGGGTTAATCTGGCTCAACACAGACCTTGGTTTTCATAATTTTGTAATTATTAAGTATTATTTTAATTACACCAACACAACCAATTATAAAAGAGATCTAAATATCAATCTGTAGTAGTTTCAACGCCGTTTTCCTCCCACAGTGGTCCAATGTAGATAAGAGGCAAAACATGACGGTTGCTAAGTATGAGTAAATATCTAGAGTAATAAAGAAATTTGACTATTGACTTACAATATTATCGAATACTTATGTATACATAGAAAACATCCAATACTAAGAAACAAATAATCATGCTCATCACAGAAATATTAACTCAGGACCGTCAACTTCGTAGGCAGGGTCCCTACCCGCTAGGCTAAACCGGTCTTATTGATTATTTAGGTGGTTTAATGCTATAATCTTTCCAATCATTTATTTAACTTTTGACAGCTCGAATACTAGTGAAAATAGTGATACCCTATTGTGTTACCGATTCGATTTTTTTTACAATCGATTCAATTCATGAACATGTTT
Organism: Argyresthia goedartella; assembly: GCA_949825045.1. Lineage (NCBI taxonomy): Eukaryota > Metazoa > Arthropoda > Insecta > Lepidoptera > Argyresthiidae > Argyresthia > Argyresthia goedartella. The sequence continues at coordinate 19,201,959 of OX463823.1, forward strand.
TAATTGACTTATCACATTCATATTTTATATTTGCTCAACATTTTAGATTGTTTTAAGGATTCACGGATATTTAACGTAGGTACCTGTTTATATATTAAAATAAACGATTTCTATTATGTAAATATTTCATCACTTCCGACGGCAATTGCTGTCAAAAATATTAAATTTATATAGTATTTTTGTCAATTATGAAACGGCAACACTGGACGCGGTGGCGACGCCATTTTGTGGTCATTCACAACGAGACGCCCGTGGTGGTTCTGCATTTTCCGTTTGCTGAGTATTAATCCACATTTTTCATACGTCGAGTTAAGTATTTATATTCCTCCGTATTGATTTACTTGTGAATTCTTAAGTTTGGTTGAGTTCAGCTTATCGTTCCTCCCTTCATTACTGTCAAAATGCCAAAAGGTAAGGTGCTTAAAGGACAAACAAGAAAGTTTGTGTTGCGACCTCGTGAATACTTTGAAAATGAAAGTCGTAATGGTCTCGTTTACCAGTGACTCAAGTTAGAGACCGTGTTGCAGCAGCGTTAGGTTAAAATAATAAAAGAAGCCTTCGGTAGCAGTGGCATGGAACAGAAGAAGCTATCTACACCTAAGAAAAAACGTCAGCCCTGTAAAGTGACAGTTTTGACGCTGATGCTATTCGACGTCATATATAGGACTTAAACCAAATAAAACAGATTCCAACTTTAAAAAACTAGTACAGTCTCTACGAAATAGTGGTTTGTTCCGTGGTCAAAAATCTTCTTCGGCCAAGGTATTGAAAAGGATTGAATTCCTGTTTAAAAAATTGACAGAAGAATTTTTTTAATGGAACGCAATGATATTTCTTTCTATCGATGCGATTTGTTAAGACAGGCGAAAAAAATAGAAGACTGGTTGAATGTTGTTTTTACAGATGAAACTTGGCTCATTGCGAATCATACGGTGTCAAAAACATGGACTGACGACACTGTTGACTACACTTCCGCAGTGCCAATGGGAAAAGGCGAACGACTCATTATTTGCCATGCAGGAACAGCAAAAGCAATTGTGTCAGATGCTCTTTTAGCTTTCAAATCCCAGAAAACAGGAGACTATCCTGAGGAGATGTTTTTGGACGTGTATGAAGAGTAGTTCAGAGGAATGCTTACATCACTCGAAGTGACATCAATAATATTGATTGATAGTATACCCTATCACTCTCATACAATTAATAAAATGCCAACGCAGGCCAACAGAAAACAGAAATCTTAAACTGGCTCCGTGACAATGGTGAAGAGGTGGACGAGTCGCTACTAAAAGTAGAGTTACTAAAAATATTAAAAACAAAGAAGCAGCAAAAACGATACGTTATAGACGAAATGGCTGCAGAGCATGGGCATACCGTCGTGAGAATTCCCCCCTATCACTGCCAATATAATGCAATATAACTCATCTGGGCACAAGGACATGCTGCGAGAAACAATACAAGCCCTCCTTTCACCACAAAAAAAATGCTGGAATGATAAAAGCGTGTGAAAAATGTGATGCCTGAAAACTGGGCGAGTGTAGTGGAAAAAACAAAAAAACGTGATAATGTCCGATTGGGATCGGGATGTTGAATTTGAAAAATTATCTGTGCAGGAATTAGTAATAAATGTTACTGAGAACTCGAGTGATGATGAATCCAGTTCATACGGAGAAGAAACAGACGATTATTTTTATTTAAATTGTACTACAGTACCTATTTTAGTTGTTTTAATTTTATAATCCCTAAAGTACCATAAATATTTTTTTAACTATTCATTACAACTAGGTACAAAGGCTTTTATTTCATAATCATAATCAACCCATTCTGTCCCCACCGAGGGGCACGGGTCTCTTCCCTGAGGAAAGAGTAGGCCCTTCTTCACCAAGTCTGGATTGTTTACCGGTTTTTATAGTCTGTGGTCATTCATTACGAATGGCACATCACTATTATAAGTAGGCGGTGCCCACCCATGAAGTACGGTATTTTCTGTAGTATATTTTACTGAAAACTTTTGTAAAACCTCATGTGCGTGATCTGTCAAAAGTTAAATAAACGAATGGAATAAACCTAACAAAAATAGCTCTGAAGACAGAGTTCACCCTTTATATCTTTAGAGATATTTTATTATTAGTATCATATTATGAGCAAAAACGTGCTTATTATTTTGATAATATATTTATTTGGGCTCCAATATAGCATAAGGCTCGTTCGAAGTAAACTTAATTTTTTTCAATTTTATATATTTTTTTGTACCTAAGGGAAGCTTTGTCCCCTACACTAATTATAACTTGTATCTCTCTAAGGCTGTTTTATAGACCTTACTATTGCTAGATTATATTTTAGTGGCATACGTTATTATATTTGTATCATTTTCATTAAAAAAAGAAGCGTGACGTGCCAAAATTAATTAATTTTATACGAATAGTAGTAGAAAGCCTGGGAATTATGAATGTATGTGTATGTGTGCATGGGTGTGTATGGGTGTATGTTATTGTATGTATAAACAGACAGTTTATGGGTTTGAGTATATGTCTAGTGTGAAAGATTTAGACATTCAAGTAGGTACAGGAAATAAGTTCTCCCTATCATTCTCCATGATTATTCTTATTTATTCATACATATTCATGTTTATTATGCTTTACTTACTTTGTTATATATAAAAAGACCCAAGGGAACCCAACGGAATGGATAAACAGGACGTTAGAAACGTGACCGAGAATCATAAAAAATTGGACGAGTGCTTACTCGAGTTTAAATATGCACTAAATACATCGGATCAAACGTGTATACGCCAGCATTCTTATTATTGGGGAGAGAACTCAGAATGCAAGGAGACAAAAACACGTTCCCGATTTGCCGACACATACCGAAACGCAAAGAAACTAGGAACAATTTAGAGGTATATAACAGGGTGAGTGGAAATCAGGAAAGAGCATCACAGCAAGAAAATACCCACAATGATAAGAACAGGCGTTATTGGAAACCAGAGATAAATAGTTTGATGCTCAAAAGGAATTTCTACCAATCAGACGCGCACAACCATTTTTGTGCAAAACTCGCCCCAAAGTACATTGAACCGAACATTGTAATTGAGGAGAAATCGCCGTTAATGTTTCTTGTACAACATTTAAAATACCAAGAAAACTAATAGAGCACACGTGAAAACTTAAACCAATTTAACATGTAGCAAGATTCGAAACACGAAAATACCTTCAGGAAAAAATGTTGAATACGTAGCGAAAATCGGAATTAAGAAAGGAAACTACTCTCCAGAAAGATAGATGAAAACTAACAGATAAAACCAGGAACCAGACCCAGAATAAGGTCTGAACAAGTCCAGAAACTCGACAACTTTCTTGCTTGCTCACTCGACGGGAAAGATGCAGTATAGTGCACATCGGTGATAGCCAGACACATCTAATGTATGGGGGCCGCGCTCAATGGTGCCTTATCCTGATTCCGGACCCAGGGCGAGTGATGACCACAGAAAATGCTCCACACCAGCCAAACCGGGGCAGGAAGCAAACAGGGAGGGACCAACTTCGAACTGGCAACCGTCGCCGAAGGTGTACGAAACCACGCCGCTACCAGAGGTCGCCGCCGCCACCACCAGCCACCACCACCATGCTACCGTTCCCGAGCTTAAAAGAGTTCCTGAAGGCCAGGCCACAGGGGCCTCCAAGCAAAGATTGGGAGGGATATTTTTGTATTCCCCAGCGGATACGATGAACATTGAGGAATAGGCAGAATGGCGCTGCCGCACGCCAGTAGGAGAAAAATGGTTGGGGAAAAAGGTAAAAGGAAATAAAAAAATAATAATATAAAGAGGGTTTAATTGAAAAAAATACCATAGACAACAAAAGGAGATAAAAATAAATGAATAGATACATAATATAAGCCAATAGGTAAACAGAGGTTTGATAGATTACTAGATGGGAAAATAAATGAAACTGATTATAAAATACAAAGGCTGGATAGGTTATGAAAATTAATCATAAGAAACAGTTTATTATGTACACGACCGAGGTATTAATGCAGTGATTTTTCAGGTTGAAAAATCAAAGTAAGGAGGGGGAATATGTATCGATCAAGCGGCCCGCGCATGACCTCCACATGAAATATGTTTCTCTTAATGTTTGACGACTTTTGTAGCGCAGCGGTTGTGGCTTTGCCTACCATGGAGAAGTCCCGGGTTCGAGATTCGAAAAACCTAGTTCTTGGATGTTTATGTATGTGTGATGTCGCTGTTTCTGGTTCCCACGACACAGGGTATTCTAGTGTGGGGCCAGATGCAATGTATGTGCCCGTATCTAAATATTTATATGTTGATGTTTTGTTTATGCTGAGCTAAGCAACTGCGATAAACGCGCTCTCCGGAAGCATTGGCAGAATAATCGCCCGACAACAAACGCCAGGTTCAACGCCTCAAGCTGAAATGCCAACTTGATCAACACGCTACGTATGAGGAGCACGTCGCAGCAGCCGTCGAGCCTGGCCAGATTATGCGTGCATTTCAACGTACCAAGCCCAGGAAAACCCCGGGCACAGACCGCATACCCAATACAGCACTTTTACATTTGCCGCCACGTACTGTGGCAGCTATTACGCGCCTGTTCAAAGGTAGCTTGCGTACAGGCTATTTCCTACCCCAGTGGAAGGAGGGCATGGTCACCATGTTGCCCAAACCGGGCAGGGACACTAAGTTGACTGAGCAATCGGCTGATTACTCTACTGAGTACCAGCTTAAAGGTGATTGAGAAACTCTAGTTAGCGATGCTACTGTCCCACATGTAGCCGCGCCTGGAACAGTTCGGCTTCAGGCCCGAGCATTTTACAACGCTTCAGGTCACCAGAGTACTGAATCACATGACGGTTTGTTTAAACAAGAAGGAATACAAAATCGCAGTACTCCTGAATATGGAGAAGGCATTTGACAGAGAATGGCACTGTAACGGTTTAAAGGCTAAGGTCGAGCCACCGCTATCAGAAGCTATGATCGTCTATTCTATCTACCCCAAAAGGAAATGTCCTCATTCAGCTGTAAAATTTGTAAGTTAAGAATGATAAGTCTGAATTTCTCGTTCGTTGAGAAGTTCGTTAGGCGTACAATAGTCGAACGGAAGATTGGTTCAGGAAGTTAGCGTTTCAAGGTAGACAGAGAAAGCATGTATGCCCGCAAGCCGGTATTTCGCATCAGTTAGCGGTGTATTGCGCCAGATCGATCTTTGTTGTATTTTGTGTGATGGTACCATTTATTTCTTGTATATATGGGCGCTTGGAACTTCTTTTAGTGGTCGACCACAATTTATAATATTTGTTTGGGATATCGTATAGATATCCGTCGTAGTGTAACGACGTGTGTACTCAATGATATTTCATGTGCTCGCTAGTAGCGGCTTGTGGTGGTTCCAATTATATAATTAGTCCACGGCAATAACGATCCAAATAGACCGGGTTTACACAATTGCGATTTGATTTTCTGAAATGGGTTTGAACTAGCGGTTTCCTCAAAAGGTCCGTAACGTTTTGAAACCTTCAACTCTGCGCAATTTTAGCTGGATGTTATCGAAACGTTGTCATTAGCGCTTTTGGAGATCTAACCCACACCACAGCGAGGTACATACTTCGGTAAATACCGATCTATGCATCTAACTGACCTCAGCACTTCCTCTACTGAGCCCAGCAATAAATACTAGACGCAGCCTACACATTAGACCTCCAGCGAAATTTAAATTTAATTTACAGATGCAAATTGAATCCAAATCGATCAAAGGCAAAGCAAAACAATCTACCCGGTCCTAAACAATGAACTTTAGACTGTAATTTGATCTCTTCGCGCGTCCCCGACAACACTCAAATGTCAAAAATATCAACAGGATAGGTCATCTGTGTTGACAACGTTTATACTTTGTTCTGAATTTGTTGTTTCCATCCGCGGAACCTCATCGATCAAACAGTCTCCCTATGACCTGCCAACCTAGGTTTAGCCGCAACTAAACTCCTGTCTAGCCTAGTCTAAAATCCTAGTGTTATACCACGTCCATTATCGACACCACTCGAAAATGGTTGAGTTTGATTTGAATTTGTTTGTATGTTTAATGACTGTGTGAGTGGGAATTTCAAAACTCGCTACTCGAAAGGAATGAGGAGAGGATTAGCCCGCGAATATCCTAAGAGCCAATCCAGGAACCCTATGGTGAAGGAAAAGGAAATTAGGGTCGCTCCAAGCCCAGACTCAGACTCAGATCAATTACCTACAAGTTCTTATCTAACGACCCAAGGATAGGTTTGGAATTTGGGGTAGGTTAATTTAAATGATAGGAACCGAGGTATATCTCGGCGCTTTAGACACTCACGAAAATCCACTGTAACACGCAATCACAACTCGTCCAGTTCCAGACGCGTAAAACGGCAGACCGAATCTGTTTAGAATTACCGAAAGACGAGTGTCACAGTAGCTTGACGCAGACACTGAATGCCTCCCCCTCCCACGCTCTCGTATTTATAGACCCCACATGTCTGAAAAAAAATGGCGTCCTTTGCGAACACACGCTACCCAAGCGAAAGCTTCTTATCCCTAACTACACAGGGTCTAATTTCAATCAAACATGCCATGCAGGTCCGCCGTTCTACAAACTTTGTGTATGCCTATTTACTATGATCAACCGTCGGTTATCACTCAAGACATTTGGTATTGCCGATACACAAAATCTGTTGATCGCTGACCATAAAAGCCGTTGCGATTAATTAAGCCTTCCCAACCGCTAGCGTCTTAGACAAAGATCACTAGAATGATATTCAAACCCGTGATGTCAAACTCGCCACTTCGTACGCAACGCAATTGTATATTTGCAGTCAACATAATAGCTTTCTCCGTATCGTGGCATAATAACCTTCCATTATTTAGTTATTCATAATTTATTCAGCGTGCACCAAATCGGCTGACCTGACCTAGCTTCTCCGAACCAACCACGTGCTATGGCTCTTTTTTTTGTCAACTTACTTCGAATCACTCAAATAACCCAAGCGTTAAAGAAACCGACTCTTGTATTCAATGTGTACCGTGCGGCGATGGGCTAGTCCTCTGTCACGCAAAATGAAGTATTAAATGAACTGACTCTTGTGTACCATTACAGCCCCCTCCCAGACCTTGAGACACTGTTTATCTCAGTTAAATATGGCGCAAGGATCTCATTACCACAATGCTAACCCATGCTTTGTCCATATCTACTCTATACGCACGAACATCTCAAATCATGTACACAGACCGATGAATCTGTCAATTATGCATATAATATTTACACAACTCGATTGAGCTCTCTCCTGTTTTATCTTATTTATCTATCTAACTATACAACCTCGCACACCCGCACCTTATCCTAATTCATATTACTATATAATATATATATATATATATATATATATATATATATATATATATATATATATATATATATATATATATATATATTTATATATATACATATTATATAGTATATATATATTTTCCAAACCATGCAAGACCCTTAAATCTACAAAGTAGTTACTCAAATTTACAGCCTACTTATATAACTTTTATACACTATCTTATTTGTCTACGCCCTTATTCGTCCTCACATAATACCTGGCTATATTTATAGTATTGTAGTTACCCAATATCTCATTTGAAACCGGATCTACTAAAGTATAACAGTTCGGATATACCACTGCCGAAAGAACATAAGGCCCTTTATACAACAATGAAAATTTCCGCATGATTTTATGTTCTTTATTTGATCGCACAAAAGTCTTAATTTTCACATAATCACCTATACGATAGACTTCTTACTTACGCCGTTTGTCTGCCTGTCGCTTACGTCGTTCACTAGCATTTTTAGAGTTCTCTATCACTACATTCCGCACCTGTTCCGTATCTCGCACTCTATGACCTAATAACCATTCATCGCCTAATTCCTTGTCAATAGTTAACGGTTCCCGCCTACCAAACGCCAACTCATTAGGAGCAAAGCCGGTGCTTGTGTGTTCGATATTATTGTAGCAACTTTCAATGTCCGGTAACACGTCGACCCAACTTCGATTACTTCCGCCGCAATAAGTTCTTATTAGTCGACCTAGCTCGCGATTCACTCTTTCTACGCTATTAGAATTTGGACAATACATCGACGTATAAGTGACCCGAATCCCTAGCTGTTTGAGACCAAATTCCCAAACATTCGATATGAACTGTGGTCCTGAGTCCGTAATTATAGTTTCGATAGGTATTTCCCTATGAAATCTCTTTGTACAAGCGAGCACGCTCCTACCTGTAGCTTTCCGCATCGGATACAATTTTATTACCTTACTGTACACGTCTTGAATCTTATTTATTTATTTATTTATTTATTTATTTATTAAGGTTTATAAAACAGGTATACAACATAATGACTTAAAATACATAAATCTTAGCTCTAATTGTATACCCACAGCGTATATACACAGGAAGTTATAATTTGGAGTAGACATGAGACCTAAAAGGTACAAATCTAAATTTTAAAAGAAAAAAAAAAGAAAAATGAAATAAAATAAATCATAAATGCCCAAATACTTGGTATTTACTTTAAAAAATAATAATATGGATTTTATAGTTATAATTATAGTTATAGGTTAAACAACGACTAAAGCAATCTCAAACAATTCAAAACAATGATTCAAACTTAGACGAGACGTCTCAGTTGGTGTTTTAATAAGCCTGGTCTCGGATTGAATATATCCACTTCGTCGTGGGCCAGGCTGATGTCGTTTACAGCACGACACATTCTGTGAATAGGCCCATTCGACTCAGTGTTATTTCTGCAGACTGGAACGCTAAATATTTTCTTTTTTAAGCGCGTATTTAGACAACGCGTGTTGATATTTAGTGACGACGGTAGTGAAGTGCCGATTTTGCTGTGAAGCATTTTTTGGAGATATGTTATATCACAGATCATACGTCTTTTTTTTAGTGTTTCGATGCCGAAATGTTCAAGTCTAGCCTCGTAGCCGGTAAGTTTACGCTTGAGACCTTGTCGTCTTGCTGCAGCCCTCAGAATTATCTGCTGTAAGCGCTCTATTCTGTCATCGTGTACCGCATATTGAGGGGACCATATTATTGAGCCGTACTCGACCTGACTTCTTACGAGACTTAGGTATAGGGCGATGAGACTTTCCGGTATTTTAAATCCTTTGGTAATACGGAGAATGAAACCGTTCAGTCTATTGCATTTAGAGGCTAGGTAGTTATAATGATCCCTAAACGTTAACTTGCTATCAAAGATTACTCCAAGGTCTCTCATAGAATTCGTTGGTTGCAGAGGATTGTTGTCAAGCACGTATGTGAATGAAATATTTTTGTTTTTTTTGAAGAAGGTGATAATAATAATAATAATAATAATAATAATACCTTGGACACCATTTACACACATTGATCTAGCCCCAAACTAGGATTCCCTGTATCTTGGGTATTAGACAACGATACACATACTTATATAGATAAATATTATACTTAGATAGATAAACAACCATGACTAGGGTACAAACATCCGTTCTCATCAAACAAATATTTGCCCCCACCGGGACTCGAACCCGGGACCCTTGGTTTCGTAGGCAGCGTCACTGCCGACTCGGCCATTCGGGTCGTTATTATAATTCGGTCGATAACGAAGCATTTTGATACATTGAGGAACATAAAGTTGGATTTGCACCACTGGGACAGTGTATCTAGGTTGCGCGGAAGTGATAAGCAGTCATTTACTGAGTTTCTAATTTTATAGATTTTTAGATCATCCGCATATAGTAGGCATTTGCTTTGCAAAAGATAAACTAAATCGTTAATGAATTATATAAACAACAGGGGACCTAGATGCGAACCCTGAGGAACGCCAGAGGGCATGGGCATTGGAGCTGACTTGAAGCCGTTTATGGCTACAATTTGGCTACGATTTTTTAGATAAGACTCGACCCATCTTAGCAGGTTTCGGTGAATACCGTAGGAGGAGACCTTCTTTGCCAAGAGTTCGTGATTGACTTTGTCAAAAGCTTTGCGGAAGTCAGTGTAGATGGAGTCAACTTGATTGCGTTTGCCGAGCGCTTTGCTTAGGTATGTGTGATATTCAAGGAGGTTGGACATAGTAGATTTGCCTTCGATAAATCCGTGCTGAAGTGGTGTTAGAGAGTGTTTAATATTTGAATAAATAGCTGTGTATATGAGTGATTCAAATATTTTACCAAAGCATGACAGAATGCTTATTGGCCGATAATTATCGCATTGTGTACTGTCGCCTGACTTCAGTATCGGGATAACGTTTGCTGTCTTCCAAAGGCTAGGGAACACACCTTGAGCTAGGGAGCGAGTGTAGAGCAGAGACAGTGGAGCTGCCATTTCTTCGCCACACAATTTGATAAAGTGAGGGGGAAGGCCGTCTGGACCTGGTCCTTTATTGATATCGAGTTAATTGATTTTTTTTATGGACATCAGCCGGGCATATATGGACATTGGAAATAGTCGACGAGCTGCGATCCTCGATGTTGCTCAAGTCAACAGAAGGAGAAGGTTTTTCAAAGACCGACGAGAAGTATTTAGAGAAGAGCTCGCAAACGCCAGGGCCAGTCGATGATGTGTCACCGTTTAAATACATGGTTTGTGGGATGGAATTTCCAGCTTTCTTACTCTTAACATACGACCAAAAACTCTTTAGATTTATGTGGAGAGATTCTTCAACGTCCGATAGGTATGATTTGTAGCAGCTATCAATCAGCTCTTTGGCCCTTGCTCTTAAAGTTGAAAAAGTGTCGTAATCCCTAGGATTACCAAACCGTTTGTAGCGTTTGTGAGCCTTGCATTTCTCGCTCAGACAACGTTTAAGGGATTCGCTGTACCAGGCAGGGTATATATGAGAATCGTCCTTCTTTAAGGGGGTGTAAAGGCTAATCAATTGGTTTATTCTGGAGTAAAATATATTTAGACTATTATCAATGTCAGAACAATTTAGCAGTTCAGTCCACTTGGTGTTTATGAGATCGGATTTCAGTTTATTATAACCGCAGCGCCAGAAGTTGGGTATTTTTGAATTCTTATTAACGAGATTACTGCGAGATTTTACTTCTAACTGCTGTTCGACTGATATCGATGGGTGATGGACGTCTAATAGAGTAAGGGGGTCGGTGCTAGACACCGAGATGCTGTTGATATTGGTAAGTGCTAAGTCTAGTAGACGCGAATTGTTATTAAAAATATTGTTGTATTGACTAAGATTAAATAAGTCTATAGTGTCAAGGAGAAAGGAGGACTTAGTGTCACTAGCCGAGCTTGGTATCATTTTCAGACAATTGGCGTCTGACGAAGTTGTCCAGTTTATACTAGGCGTGTTAAAGTCTCCGATTAGCAGAACCCTATCATTAGAACTGAAGTTGATTTAAATGCGGTTACAGTTATTGTAGAATCCCTTCGAATCAGCGACTTTTATGTCATCTGCTAGGTAGCAGAGGCAAAAAGACAATTCGGGCATGTCTGGTCGTGATACGCTCATCCACAAATCCTCCGCTGCACTGATATTGCAGTCCCAAGATGGCCATCGTACCACGTTAAACGTTTTCTTCACTGCAATCAGCACTCCACCACCGTCAGATTTTTATGATTAGTTAGATCGCGGTCTTTTCGAAAAATATTGTAGCGATTGTCAAAGAGTTCTTCATTATGAATACCAGAGTTAAGATTGTCAAAGTCATTGTTCACAAAATTTAAGTAGAAGTTACGGGTTTTGGTCCTAAGACCGTTCACATTTTGATAGTATAAATACACTATGAAAAATAGAGAACGAATACAATATAATCTAATAGATAGGTAAATACTAATTTGTTTTATGGGGTCAGTTTATCCAGGAAATCATGGCTCTTCACGTGAATGGCAGGAGCATCCTTGTCCTTTCTGAGGTAAATTTTTCCATATTTGACCCATACGAACTCATACTTGTTGAGTTTCTTAAACTGCCTGGCAGCGAGATTTAGTTTCTTGATTTCTGGGCACAAGTTATCTGAGACATAGATTCGCTTTCCGTCGTGGGTGTCGCCGCTCCGCCCCGGTGAGAAAGAAAAGCCCAGCTGGTCTATGGTGAGGGGATCTTTAATGTGTGTCTTGTTGTAGCGGTGTACAGCTGATATGACTTCGTCCCGAACTCTGGATGACGACAGAGTAACCAGGATGGTACGCGGACGGCTTGTGCTGTTATCCATTTCAGCAATCCTGCGACACGATATATTTATTGATATCCGAATTTACCTATGGGCAATGGCCCATAAAGATCCGAGAAAACTTTCTCACCCAACCTTTCCGCCAACACCGGTGTACAAGGACCAACGGTATTGTTAGTACTTGGTTTGACCTTTTGACATATGTCACAACTTCTTATCACCGTGCTTATCAACCTACTCATATGAAGAAAGGAATATCTGTCCTTCATCAGTGCTAATATTTTATATCTGCCGTAGTGACCTATTTCTTCATGTATGTGTAATATTAGTTCCTCCTGTAGTGAATCCGGAATTACTAGCAACCGAACGTTCCGCTTCGGCACGTGAAAATATAACGTATCACCCACTAGCTTGTAATTATCAAACCCTCTCGTTTCCGTATATACCATTCCACGTCTGATACAACCGCTAATTCGCTTTAACCGCTCATCTTCGCTTTGTAATCTCGCAATGTCCCGTAAACTCGAAATAACACCTCTGACTTCTTTAGAGCACAAGTCAATGGACTGCTGAAATCCGTAGATTGCCTGCTAATAATACCTATCTGTTCCATTTCTTCCAATCGTTTTGTTACTTTATCGCGATATGCGAACGGTATGGGATAGCTTCGTTTAATGAAAGGCGTTTCATCTCTCATTTTTATCTCATGTATATATTTATTTGTCCGACCCACCCTATCGCTAAACAACTCTGCATGTTTATTTAACACCGGCAATAACTTTGTTTTGTGTTCAACAGGTATTGATGAATTATTCACATATTCCTCTATCATATTTCTACTGGTATCTTGGTTCTGCAATTCCATTGTACAACAACAAGTTTCCTGATCGAGAATATTACCTAATGGTACTTCACACATCCGCCCGGCACTTCGTATAATTAGCCTCTTATTACCCTCACACATTAAACTGGCTCGCGTCTGTTGTATAAAATCAAACCCTAAATTTAAATTTTTAGGCACCCTTGTTAATACTAGCATTGGAGTATCGATAACGCATTCACCTATTGTTAACGGTAACGTGATTAACTTTTGATAGAGAGGGTTTGATAACGTGACTAACCTTTTCCTTACTGACCCCAAACGCACCTGTGATTCTCAAACATGGGATCGGTATTTCCGTTGGTTTTTCCATTTGCCTGCATACTTCATCGTACACTCCCCGACTTATTACACTGATTTCGCTCCCCGAATCAATCAAACTCCTTACAACAATATTTCCAATACACACATCTATCTCAGGCAATGTCAATGTACTACATAAATCGCGCCCACACTCAGTCGAATCGTCGTCTCTGAATATCGTATGTAAACGCCTGTCATTGCGGTCTCTACAATCCAATCTCGATTTTTCATCTAAACACACGGCATATCCATGCGCTTTATGCGCTAGTAATTGAATAAATTCATTCACACCCACGTTCGAATCCAAATTACACAATTCATACAGTCTATGCTTTCTTTCAATTTGATCAGCTGTCCACGCAAAGCGTAATAAATATCTGAGCGCGAACGACTCGCGCGATTCCACTAGTTTTTTGAATTCTGATTTATCGCATTATTCCTGTCACTTGAACCTTGCCCTGCCTCTGTATTACCTGAACTATCATTACCCCTTTGAAACTCTATTGCCTTGAAACTAGCCTGAGGCTGCCTACCTCTACCGCGAAAATAACCGCGAGCGCGCGTCCCAAATTAGTTTCGTGCCTTTGTTCCCGCGTTATAATTATTCCTACGACTCACCGCGTTCAGTCGTGACTGCCACTTGGCGAGGCGTGTAGTTTGAGCCGCTAAGTCAACCAGCTCAAACCACACGCCTCGCCAAGTGGCAGTCACGACTGAACCCTACAGACCCGAGCAACTGCGTGAAAGAGAAACTAGCTGAAGGATAAAAGCTCAGTCGGCCGATCTGGAAATCTCTCAACCGTCTCAGAGCTAGAGTGGGGAGGTCCAGAGCTAACCTGGCGAGGTGGGGCATCATCTCGGAACTAGACACGGCGTGCGTCTGTGGATACCCGAGACAGACGATTGCGCACATGACTGGGTGCCCTGCGTGCCCGACAACCTGCACGGACGAGGAGCTGTATAAGGCTACCGAGCGAGCTATTGCGGTTGCGGCCTTTTGGGCCGCCCGTATCTGAGATGACCGTCGACTCGAAAAGAAGAAGACCGCGTTATATCGCATCGTATTTACTCGCAAAGCACGATATTGCCCTCGCATGTAGGTGTTCCGACTTAAATTGTTCGTATTCATTGTCTCCGAACCATGCAACGCAATTAATCCCCCATCGATATTCCGTTCTAAATGCCGAAGGAACTCGACCGCGTCTCGTATTGTCATCGGTTCCTTTCTAGCAAAAACCGCTTCCTGAATATCGCACGGCAACTGTCTGAAAATCGTGTTGATCTTCTCCGTATCAGTAAACGGTATCGTAAGCTCATATAATTCAATTGAGAGGCAAAGAATTCTTCCATACTTTGACCTTTCTTAGAATCGAACTTCACGGTTAGGAATCTTTGTTTAATTAATTCCTGTTCAATATCTCCCCAGAATACCTCTCTGAAATCTTTTTCAAAATCCGAATAAATTCGCCATGAGTCTCTGTATATGCTCATTTGAACTTTTGCAATTCCTACCAAGCTATCCGTTGCCCATATCAAAGCCCTCGAACTATCTCCCGAGACTTTAATATAAGCCTTTACATCTCTTAAGAAAATCATCGGATTTTCCGAACTCCGCCCATCGAATGTTGGCAACTTCTGTGTTATTTTCACTATGCATGATTGACGTTTTTCTACCGATTGTTCAAACATCTCTAGTTCCTGTCTGTCCGTCTGTCTGTCCGAAGTCCTACTAGTATTACTCGCACTCGAAACCCTTTCCAAACTGTCTAATCTATTCACTATTTCAGATAACAATTGAATCACCTGTCCTGACGCCATTACATTATTAGAAACACTTGTCTGCAAAAGTGAGTCGTCTTGTACAACCCGACTTACGTTTTTTTTTGCCCGGCCCATTATTCGTCAACACTAAACCGTCGGCTTGTCCTATGAATTGTGAAAACAATGCCCCTTTTTTTTGTTGTTGCTTATTTCTTACTTACAAACTGAACTGTTTAAAATCGTTTCGACGTTGTGTTATTTTTAAAAGTAACGCGTTAGACCTTGATTTTTATAGAATATCTAGATATCAGTGTTCGATTCCAAATCGATATTCGATCGATGGTTTCGGAACGGCCATTTTGAATTTGACGTTGCTGCCAACCTAGCAGTTTTTTGACAACTGACGGACGGAAAGCCCTCGCGATGTAACGCGTATTGATTTGGGGTATTGAAATTAAATCGTAAGCCATCTGGAATGTATTCGGGTTCCCCTCAGGATTGTCTATATAGCTGAGTGTATTGTGGTTCCCCGAACCAGATAAAGTTCGCATTTACGTGGCCGATTGGTTTTTCCCACGTAACATAACCTGTGTTGGAACACTGTGCTCGTCGAAGCTGGCCTGCCAGCCATACCTGGTTGGCTGAAGAATCTGTCTACCAAGAAGAGCCTAGGGTGCACCCAGGCCTTGCAGAGAGACAGGAGTTTGACGGGAACGAAGCACAGACCAGGTCAGATAGATTCATAAGTATTAGCTCGGTGAATCGCCGACGTTCACACTTCTTGGCATCTGATCGCTACGCTACCTCGTAGCTATGGGCCCCTGCGAGGTCATTGGGTGCCGAGAAGCCTGAACATTTTGGTAGCAGAGCGTGGTTTCCTGAGATTTGCAGCCGTCAAGGGCTCCAGGAACCCACGATTTGGGACTATCAATCTGTAGGTATAGGCGGTTATTAGCTAACTTGGTGTTGTTCCTGTATCCACATAGATTGGTAGTATTGTAAGCTATAAGTCTATTGCTGGTAGTAGACAGACAGATATTACAGTTTTCCCTAAATGACCAGTTGTACTGAGATGTGACTCATTGTAGGTGAATTGAAATTTGCATTGAAGTACCAGTTAGTCAATCTATTAGTGGTCTAGTAATGCTAATGAATGTTTGGTTAACATAGGTAGTTACATCTATTGATAGCAGGCTATTACATTGTTTTCAGTTTATAGCAATTTATAACTTGAACTAATATTGACTATCTGTGTGTGTTATAATGATAAAGGGAAACTAAATTGTATTACAGAATTTATATAGATATAAAACTCGGTTCCTATTGTTTAAGGAAAACAGCATTGTTTAAGTTGTGGTTTAGGGTTCCCTCGTTTGGGTTATAGACTGGAGGGTCCAATATAATTGAGTTACTGCAATTGTGAGTAAGTATCGTTCCGATCATGTCGTTATCTGAAATACAGAAGGGTGTTTCTAAGGAACTCAGATGGTTTTCCTCCGCACACGGTCTGATAGACCGTTTAGATAGGCATGATGTGGTATTGGAGCGGTCTATGGACGTTAAGGAACGTTACAATAGGGTGCTCGAATTATCCGCGCAGGCGGAATCAGTTGATGGTTGCGCACCTGACAGGCTGTCACGGTTGCTAGGGGATGTCGACCAATGTATGGAGATGGCAGCTGCTATCACGCAGAAGGCTGCGGACATACGTAGACAGCGCGAGTCCAGCCATGGTGGTGACATTGAAGCACCTCTGCCGCTTCAGGGTTCGGGGTCCAGGTTACCTGCCATAACCATGCCTACTTTTGACGGAGTGTCCGGTGAATGGATGAGCTTCATCAATATGTTCGACAGTTTGGTGCACATGCGATCGGACATTACCAAGTCTGTCAAGATGGCTCAGCTGGTGGCAGCATTGAGGGGTGAGCCTAGGGAGCTGGTCGCTCATTTGACAGTTACGGAGGGTAACTATGAAACGGCCAGACAATTGTTGGTCAGACGTTACCATAACAAACCATTGTCCATAACCAGCTTTCCTACTACCTCTCCTCAAACAACCTGCTAAACACGTTCCAGTCAGGATTCCGACCGGGTCATAGCACCGTCACGGCTCTGCTGAAAGTCACAGATGACATCCAGCTAGCCATGGACCGCAAACAGCTTTCCGTGTTGGCTTTACTTGATTTCAGTAGTGCCTTCAACAGCGTAGATTTCGACATTCTCGTTGAGCTTCTCAGATCCCTGAACGTCTCTTCCTTCTCTGCCAGCTGGTTCGACTCTTATTTGAGGGATCGGCAACAGCGAATCAGGACGGAAGAGACATCCACTGAATGGTGTGACCTCCTGTCAGGCGTCCCTCAAGGTGGTATTCTTTCTCCTCTTCTATTCTCGATTTTCATAAACTCCATCTCGGACATCCTGTCTTCTTCATATCATCTTTATGCTGATGATCTCCAGATTTATCGCCACTTCTCTCATAACGATGTAAACTCTGCTGTGGAGGCATTGAACGCTGATCTGGAGGGGGTGAGAAGCTGGGCTTCATCCTTCGGACTCCTGGTTAACCCGAGCAAGTCCCAGGCCATGATTATAGGCACCAGACAATCTCTTAACTTGTTGCAGCAACAGCCCATTCCACCTGTCACCTTTAATGGTACCACAATCGTGTATAACGATAAAGCTAAAAACCTGGGTCTTATCTTCGACAACCAGCTGTCCTGGTCATCGCATGTCAATGAGGTCAGTCGACGAGTATTTGCTACTTTTCACTCTCTCAGGAAACTTCAGTACTTTTTGCCTCGACAGACCAAAATCACTCTCGCTCAGTCTCTCCTTCTACCTCTCATCGATTATGCTGATGTCTGCTGGGTCAGCGCTAACGAAGAATTACTGAACAAACTCGAACGACTTCAAAATCTCGGGATTCGGTTTATCTTTGGGCTCCGCAAATACGACCATGTATCACAGCATCGCAAAGAGCTGAAGTGGCTGCCAATACGTCTTCGTCGGGATTCTCACATCCTCAACATCCTCTACAACATTTTACGCAATCCACGCTATCCAACCTTCTTACGAGACCGTTTTCCATTTCTTTCTTCCAGCAGGCCTCGGAGAACTCACGCGCTTTCGATGCTCACAACCCCACAGCATAACACCGCGTCCTATGAGCATGGGTTTAGATTCCGGGCCATTCAATTGTGGAATGCACTCCCCTGCACTATCAGAGACAGTCCTTCTCTTAATATATTTAAAAGTCGCGTGAAGAAGCATTACCTTTCTCTTTAGAAATATAGGTAGTATGTATGTATTTATTAGTATATTTATTTAAAAATTATATATATTTATATAGTATTTATGTTTAGCATGTACGAGTATATTATATGATATTTATGTAAGCCCTCGTATATTTAGTTAATATTGTTTTATATTAGTTATTTAGATATAACATATATCTAACCATATGTTAGTTATTTAGATATGTACTAAATTATATTGTTGTACACATTGTCACCCCTGCTCAGCAATCGACCATTCCCATCCTAATTTGGTTTGCTGGAAGAGATCTCTTATTAGAGATAAGCTCGCCTTTGTACACTATTTTTATGTAAGTCTTGTTGTCCATATATTAGTTGTGTGCAATAAAGAAATTATGATGAATTATGAACAAACGGAGGTTGGCCGATGCTCAACTGAACCGTTTGTTTAGTATCCCGGTTGTGAACAAGGTCGGGGCCATACAGACGGAGGTTTTGAACCCGTTGTTGTCCGTCACCAAGGCTCTAGAGAATCTTGGACTTCCGGTTGGTGAATGGTCGTACCTACTGCTGTACATTGTACTTTCCCGCCTACCCGCTGACGTGCAGACTCGTTTCGAACAGTCTCACGGGAGGTCGGCCGAGGACCTGCCCGCCTTCTCCGACTTGGTCGGATTCTTGGAAGAGGAGGCTCGACGGGCAGAGAATTTGGGGTTGACGGTCACCCATCCTTCGGAGCCACAGAGAGCTGCCGGGAGCGCTGTGAGTAGGGGCTCTCCGACGAGGAAGGACCGCACCAACCGGCAGTCATATGGGACTGTGAGTGCATTGACCCCACATAGTGAGACCTGCCCATGTTGTAGGCAGATTGGCCATGCTGTGGCCAATTGCAATAAGTTCGGGGAACTTAGGGTTCAGGGACGGCGCCGGATGGCCAAGCAGCGGAGCTGGTGTTTCCTGTGCCTCGGGCCACACATGGCTAGGTACTGCACGCGCACAAAAATGTGCGGATATTGTGGTGGGGCCCACAACAATCTGTTGTGCATGAACCGGTACGGCCAACAGCCACCACAGGGCCGTACCCGGGGTGACACGGCATGGGGCCCTGAGAATTCGTTTGCGACAAGGAGCGCAACTCAGGGGCCAACGTCCCCACGTCCACAGGGCCGTACCCAGGGTGACACGGCATGGGGCCCTGAGAATTCGTTTGCGACTCGGAGCGCAACTCAGGGGCCAATGTCCCCACGTGCACAGGGCGGTACTAGGGTGCAGGGCCGCACTCAGGGTCATCACATGGGGGGCCCTGAGTTTTCGGTTGCGACTCAGCGGGCAATGGGGCCACAAGCGCGCAGCCACCCAGGGGTGCAGGGCCGCACTCAGGGTCATCACATGGGGGGCCCTGAGTTTTCGGTTGCGACTCAGCATCCGACTCAGCGGGACATTGGGTATGTTGAGCAGGCCGTAACGGGCGGGTGGCATGGGACACCTTCGAGCTATGCGGATGCGGTTCGGACGCCGCCTCAGTTGTCGCCCCGCTCGTCGCCTCGTCCTCGTCGGTCGCATGTGATGTCCCCCCCGCTCATGGAGCGGCCACGGTTAAATTCACGCCCACCCCCCTTCGGGGGGCGTCGTAGGGTGGCAATGGAACCGGCGCGTGGGCCATTTGTACAATGGGACCCTCTGGCGTATAGCTGCCTACCTGATCGGTTACAGGCACAGTGGGGCCCCGGGGGCCCTCGCTAGGAATTTGCGGCCCAACCATTTGTTGCCCCCCAACCGGAGACGGTGGTGTTACCGATCGCCTCTGTGCTTGTTTGGGATTTGGCGGGCAACCCAACATACGTTCGCGCCCTATTAGATTCTGGAGCTCAGGGCTGCATTGTATCGAATGATTTAGCAAAATGGTTGGGCCTCAATATAAATAATGTATCGCTGCCGAGGAAATTGGTCCCTGCTGGGGATTACAGGGCAACCCTTCACGGGTTTTGTGATGCCTCTGAACGAGGGTTTGCGGCAGCGGTTTATTTGCGAACCGTCACCTCCACCGGGGAGGTCGACGTGCGTTTGGTTTTGGCAAAAAGCAAGGTAGCGCCTATTCGGACAAGGATGACGATTCCAAAACTGGAACTGTCCGGGGCTGCTCTTTTGAGCAAACTTTTGAATCACACTCTAACAGTGTTGCATGTGTCAGTGGTTTTGGAGGATACGGTGTACGCGTGGACGGACAGCCAGATTGTTTTGTGCTGGCTGAAGGCTTCGGTCCATAACTTAGAGGTTTTTGTTGCGAATCGTGTCTCCCAGATTGTGTCGTCTGAGGTCCCACTGACCTGGAGACACGTACCAGGAGAATCGAACCCGTCTGATTGTGCATCCAGGGGATGTCGGGCTCCTGAACTCGTTAGACACCATTTGTGGTGGGGACCACCCTGGCTTGCCAGGAGAGAATCGGACTGGCCCCACAGCCATGTAGTAGTATCTTCGGATCATGGCCCCAGAGCGGCCGTGCATGTTACCCAGAAGGCTGAGGACCCTGACGCCGGGGTTCTGCTGGACCGGTATAGCTCATGTGTGTTTGTTTGTTTATCCACCAAGGCGGTACATCTCGAGCTCGTTGCTGATCTCTCGACAGAGGCTTTCATTGCTTGTTTGGATAGGTTTGTTTCTCGAAGGGGACTTCCAACTTTGATCCGCTCTGATAACGGCACTAACTACGTCGGTGCGGAACGATACTTACGAGAGATAGTCAACTTTTTGAATGTAAATAAAGTGGATATTGGAACGGCCCTCTCCCGTCGGGGTATACAGTGGACCTTCAGCCCACCGAGTTGCCCCCACTGGGGTGGGATTTTTGAGGCCGTAGTTAAGTCAGCTAAGACGCACTTGGGGCGTATAGTAGGTCAGACCGCGCTGACTTTTGAGGAGCTCGCGACATTGTTTTGTAAGATCGAGGCCGTTCGCAATTCGCGACCGTTGTGTCCGCTCAGCTCGGATCCAAATGACCTGGAGGCTCTGACCCCGGGCCATTTCTTGATAGGACAGCCACTTAACGCGTTGCCCGAGCACCCCTTCGAGGGAGTGAAATTGTATCGGTTGTCAAGGTACCAGATGTTGCAGCAGTTTACTCAGAATTTCTGGAAGCGTTGGTCGCTCGAGTATCTGCATATCTTACAACAGCGCCTTAAGTGGACTGACAAAACCAGCCCCCCTAGTGTTGGTGACCTCGTTCTGGTTAAGGATGCTAACCTACCGCCACTACGTTGGCGCAGGGGGCGCATTGTTAACTTGTTCCCTGGCAAGGACGGGACCCCCCGGTCTGCAGAGGTTCTAGTAGGAGGCTCGGTTCTAAAACGAGCGGTAGCAACGTTGTCTCGGCTGCCCGTAGATTAGGGGACAGGTGGGTGCCTGTCCGGGCGGGTGATTGTTCGATTCCAAATCGATATTCGATCGATGGTTTCGGAACGGCCATTTTGAATTTGACGTTGCTGCCAACCTAGCAGTTTTTTGACAACTGACGGACGGAAAGCCCTCGCGATGTAACGCGTATTGATTTGGGGTATTGAAATTAAATCGTAAGCCATCTGGAATGTATTCGGGTTCCCCTCAGGATTGTCTATATAGCTGAGTGTATTGTGGTTCCCCGAACCAGATAAAGTTCGCATTTACGTGGCCGATTGGTTTTTCCCACGTAACATAACCTGTGTTGGAACACTGTGCTCGTCGAAGCTGGCCTGCCAGCCATACCTGGTTGGCTGAAGAACCTGTCTACCAAGAAGAGCCTAGGGTGCACCCAGGCCTTGCAGAGAGACAGGAGTTTGACGGGAACGAAGCACAGACCAGGTCAGATAGATTCATAAGTATTAGCTCGGTGAATCGCCGACGTTCACACTTCTTGGCATCTGATCGCTACGCTACCTCGTAGCTATGGGCCCCTGCGAGGTCATTGGGTGCCGAGAAGCCTGAACAATCAGACTATCTAGGATATCCTTCGGTCTCGGCACCAGAAAATCTGTAACGGCATAAAGACTAAGGTCGAGCCACCGCTATCAGAAGCTATGATCGTCTATTCTATCTACCCCAAAAGGAGATGTCCCGATTCAGCTGTAAAATTTGTAAGTTAAGAATGATAAGTCTGAATTTATCGTTCGTTGAGAAGTTCGTTAGGCGTACAGTAGTCGAACGGAAGATTGGTTCAGGAAGTTAGCGTTTCAAGGTAGACAGAGAAAGCATGTATGCCCGCAAGCCGGTATTTCGCATCAGTTAGCGGTGTATTGCGCCAGATCGATCTTTGTTGTATTTTGTGTGATGGTACCATTTATTTCTTGTATATATGGGCGCTTGGAACTTCTTTTAGTGGTCGACCACAATTTATAATATTTGTTTGGGATATCGTATAGATATCCGTCGTAGTGTTACGACGTGAGTACTCAATGATATTTCATGTGCTCGCTAGTAGCGGCTTGTGGTGGTTCCAATTATATAATTAGTTCACGGCAATAACGATCCAAATAGACCGGGTTTACACAATTGCGATTTGATTTTCTGAAATGGGTTTGAACTAGCGGTTTCCTCAAAACAATCTACCCGGTCCTAAACAATGAAGTTTAGATTGTAATTTGATCTCTTCGCGCGTCCCCGACAACACTCAAATGTCAAAAATATCAACAGGATAGGTCATCTGTGTTGACAACGTTTAAACTTTGTTCTGAATTTGTTGTTTCCATCCGCGGAACCTCATCGATCAAACAGTCTCCCTATACCTGCCAACCTAGGTTTAGCCGCAACTAAACTTGTCTAGCCTAGTCTAAAATCCTAGTGTTATACCACGTCCATTATCGACACCACTCGAAAATGGTTGAGTTTGATTTGAATGTGTTTGTATGTTTAATGACTGAGTGTGGGAATTTCAAAACTCGCTACTCGAAAGGAATGAGGAGAGGATTAGCCCGCGAATATCCTAAGAGCCAATCCAGGAACCCTATGGTGAAGGAAAAGGAAATTAGGGTCGCTCCAAGCCCAGACTCAGACTCAGATCAATTACCTACAAGTTCTTATCTAACGACCCAAAGATAGTTTTGGAATTTGGGGTAGGTTGATTTAAATGATAGGAACCGAGGTATATCTCGGCGCTTCAGACACTCACGAAAATCCACTGTAACACGCAATCACAACTCGTCCAGTTCCAGACGCGTAAAACGGCAGACCGAAACTGTTTAGAATTACCGAAAGACGAGTGTCACAATAGCTTGACGCAGAGACTGAATGCCTCCCCCTCCCACGCTCTCGTATTTATAGACCCCACATGTCTGAAAAAAAATGGCGTCCTTTGCGAACACACGCTGCCCAAGCGAAAGCTTCTTATCCCTAACTACACAGGGTCTAATTTCAATCAAACATGCCATGCAGGTCCGCCGTTCTACAAACTTTGTGTATGCCTATTTACTATGATCAACCGTCGGTTATCACTCAAGTCATTTGGTATTGCCGATACACAAAATCTGTTGATCGCTGACCATAAAAGTCGTTGCGATTAATTCAGCCTTCCCGACCGCAAGCGTCTTAGACAAAGATCTCTAGAATGATATTCAAACCCGTGATGTCAAACTCGCCACTTCGTACGCAACGCAATTGTATATTTGCAGTCAACATAATATCTTTCTCCGTATCGTGGCATAATAACCTTCCATTACTTAGTTATTCATAATTTATTCAGCGCGCACCAAATCGGCTCTGATCCCTACACATTTCGCAGAAATGCGACAAAAAAAAACTGACCTGACCTAGCTTCTCCGAACCAAGTGCTATGGCTCTTTTTTTTGTCAACTTACTTCGAATCACTCAAATAACCCAAGCGTTAAAGAAACCGACTCTTGTATTCAATGTGTACCGTGCGGCGATGGGCTAGCCCTCTGTCACGCAAAATGAAGTATTAAATGAACTGACTCTTATGTACCATTACAGCACGACCGGTTGTTGTACAAATTGTCGATGTCTCCATCCCCAAGAAGATTGATCAAGATCAACGTCTGCTTCCTGAGGAATTTCCGCTTCCTAGTGATGGTGGATGACGCCGTATTCCAGGAACACTCCACTGCGGCCGGTGTCCCCAAGGGCTCCTGTCTGTCTCCTGCCTGCTACGCTCAATATACGGACGACATCCCCGTTAGGCCGGGTGCCCAGCTGTCACTCTTCGCCGACGTCGCTATCTACTATGCGTCGTCGACTCAGACTCACCCCGGACATCTTGCCTGAATGGCGGCCCGCCAGGGGGCGGCTTTCCGTCAACGTTGGGAAGACGTAGGCGCACATCACAGGCCAGAACCCCCTTACACCATAGCTCCAGCTCCAAGGATAGGACATCGTGTGGTCGCCGCAGGTGAATTACCTGGGAATGGCCATCGATCGCCGGCTCAACATGAAGCAACACATAGACAATTTCTTCAACCAGGTCCACTCTTCGACTCCAGTCTGAGGGCGAAGCTTGGAATCTACAAGTGCTACATGAGATCCCGCCACACCTACGCGACCCCAGAATGGTAAACGCCCAGTGTTCGAAAACGAACAAATGGAGACACAGGACTGTACTAAGTTTATCTCCATATAACGCAGAGACTTTATTAAAAAACAACACTGGCATCAGTGACAAATATTTAAAATTTCATCATGTATATACCCAGAACATTTTCAAAACGTTACGATTACTTAACTTACAAATACTGAAGACCTGTGGGGTATATCAGTTAAAATCATTGGTTCAGTAATTCTAGTTATAGCACACTTAGTTTATATATTCAATAAATATGTTGACGATGGAGCTTTCCCAGACCTCATAAAACACAGCAAACTGATACCTCTGTTCAAGGGTGATCCTTCAAATTTTAGACCAATATCTGTTCTTCCAGCCCTAAGTAAAATATTTAAAAAGAATTAACTCAATGAAATGCTCTCACACTTCAACCGTAAAAAACAACTCCACGCCGAACAATAGGTACGGTTTCTCTAGGGGTACATCGACTACGAATGCAAGTATTAATCTTATATCTCATATTTATTCTG
Organism: Argyresthia goedartella; assembly: GCA_949825045.1. NCBI lineage: Eukaryota > Metazoa > Arthropoda > Insecta > Lepidoptera > Argyresthiidae > Argyresthia > Argyresthia goedartella. The sequence goes on from OX463823.1 coordinate 19,227,411, forward strand.
CATGGGAGGCCGCACAGGATGCTGTCGGAGTTTTTTGCGAACTGTCGAAGGAATTTGATTGTGTTGATCTTTATGAAATAAAATCGTTACGGAGCTAGAAATAAAGCATAGGATCTACTTTAATCATACTTAAGTAATATAATTCAAAAGGCAGAAGTCAAAGGCATTGCATCTTATGGACTGGGTGTAAAAATTGGCATTATACAAGGTTCCATGTTAAGCCATTTCTTATTCCTGGTATATATTAACGATCTGCCTTTCATGGTGTGGCAGTGAGGAATCGGAGTGAATCGGACCGTACCCGAGGCTACACGTCAAAAACAGCTGTGCTGTATTTTAACTAAATTAATTTGTTTTAAATCGTCTACTTGTGAATATAGTATTAATTTAAGTGTTTATTAAGTCAACTTAAGTGTGCCAGTGCTAAATGTGGTCAGAATTGTAATTGTGATAAAAAAATCGATCACGGACCGAAAGACAAAGGAAATTTCAAACTGCCAACGGAAAAACCGGGGGAGTATTGTTTTTCATATTTGCTTATTCATATTTTACAAGTATATGACTTGAACTTAACTATAAACTTATACACTACATAATGCTCAACTCTCACTATTGTGAGAAACGTCCATCCTCACACCGCAGCGTCTTTGTTTTATCTCTTAGCACTTGACAATCTGTGGAAGTACTTTTGACGATAAAACTAGCTGTTCACTCATATTTATTACACGATGTACACAAGTGCACTGATAGGTTAGACCTTGGCAGTTAGTGTGAATATAGTGTAAGCTTGTAGGTAATTCTAGAGACATATTAGGCAGTCACTTCACAGTTGATCAGCACAACACTTGCAAAACGACTAAAATTGTTAGATAATAAGTATAACTTTCATTAGTTCAGGACATTTATACTGTTAACCTATATTTACTTGTAATAGATTAATTGAAACTTGTTGACTTTGACGTGGAATAGCTATATAGGGAATTAGAAACTATCATATTAGTACTACAGCTACTAACTGCAAGTATTTATTCCTTCTGTTTTATTTTAATTTTGTTCGGAGCACCCATTCTTTTTTATTTTATTTCCAGGCATGGCATCCAACATTACTACGCGGAGAATGCATGCAGAGCAGCGTATTTCTAAACTGCAGCAACAACTAACTGACGCAGAGGAGTTAAACCAAAGGCTGTTGGAAGAGCGCAATGAAAATGACTTTGAGCTATAAAGCTTGAAAGCCAAGAACTCACAGCTTAGAGATAGTGTGTCTACTTTGCGAGAAACACATGAGGAGTCGCAAAATGAGATTCAAAGATTGGAAAAACTTGTGGAATCTTTTGACAACCTGCGCATTGACCTTGCTTCTGCTTGTGACCGCAGTAAATTCCTCCAATACCAACTCAATGAAGCAAACTTGAAGTTGACTGATATGTGCATAGAAAAAGACTACAATGAATCTCGCCACATTACCTCTATCCAACAAGAACTAGAAGTAGCCAACCTAAGCACTATTGTTCAAGCCATGCAGACAAGCAGCAGAAAAATTCAAAAATATTTTAAATTAAATAAATTCATGAAGAAAACTAGAGGTAATATAAAACTACTGAAATTAGCCTTGAAACGGCAATCAAACAGAATATTAAGAATCTCCTTAATGCAAGAGCTCCGGGGAAAAAATGTAGGTTTAAAGTTGGACCTTCAACATGCCCGAGTAGAAATCCAGCATCTACATGACCTGCTAGCAAATACACTACAATGTTATGCCAAAGAACAAAGTGAGTTAGCAGAACTCAGAGCCGCGACGTCTGAGTTAGTTCAGCTACAACGCCAGAATGCGGAATTGGTGGGCATTCTAATTGAGAATGAGGAGAATGAGACCAGCAAGGAGGACAAGCCCACATCATTAACTTTGGTCTCGACCCCCCTCAACGAGAGTGTTGCAGCGTCCACCGCTGCCCCAACCAAAAAACAGCGTCGCCGTCGTCAACGAGGAGGCACCTCGCAGCTCAACAGCGCGAGCACCATGCCGCTCACTGTCCCTGCTGTGGCGTGTGTCATGCCGCAAGCTGCACCGAGGGCCGCGCAGTTCGCCGTTGCGCACGTTGCGACGCTCGCTGCCGCGAATGCCGCACCAACCGCCGCCACGTGCATCAAACCGCACTCCAACACGTGTGTCGCGCCACTCACCTCCACTCGAGTACCGCCAACTACCAAAATATGTGCTCAGAGAAAAACTCTGTTGTTCTCTGACAAAGTAGGTGCAGGATTTGGGCCTCTATCACATAACCGGCTTAACCAAAAAGTAACGAACATTTGCTGTCCAAATAGATCATTTGTAGATCTAGTGAAGATATTTAGTCGCGGTATCTATGATGAGTACAGCACTATTGTAATTATGGTAGGAAATCATTCAAACATTAGTCGGAATGATTTGAATAAAAGTGTTGAAACACTTCTAGACTTACATAGTAGGATGAAATGCAAATTTATACTATGCAATTTTCCATATGCCTGTAATTTGACAGAACTACAGAACAAATCTGTGCATAGAATGAATATTAATTTATTTAATTTAACATGTCATCACAGCGATGCTATTTTATATTTCGACATGAATAATTTTATTCATAACTTTACTCTGACACAGGATACATTGTACCTGTCTAATAAATATAGAAAATTAGTAGCTACATTGTTAGCTTATAATATATGCGACGCAGCTATAGTTGGTGTAACCAAGTTCAACTTGACATCAGCTTATGTTAAGAGTAATATGACATGCACCCCTATTGGGAATTCACCTGTTAATTATACTTTGCATGCAACATTGGCATCTGTTCCAAGTAATTTAAATTAGTTCATAAGACAATAGTGGAAATCTCTAGCATACAAGAGCCACTAAATATGTCAAAATGTAAGCCTCAGTTAAATATCGCCCATCAAAACATCCAAGGGCTACCTGGCAAAGAACTTGTATTAGAATTACTTCTAAAAAATTCTGACATTGATATTATTTGTGTTACAGAACACTGGTTGAAGGAAAATATGATGTCTTTTAACATAAATAATTACAAAATTGTCAGTTGTTACAATAGAAAGACTGCTGATAGAGGTGGTTCTTTAATTTTAAATCGGTAAATCGACTACGGATGCAGGTATTACCCTTATATCTCATATTTATTTTGCATGGGAGGCCGCACAGGATGCTATCGGAGTTTTTGCGACCTGTCGAAGGCGTTTGATTGTGTTGATCATAATACGCTATTAATTAAATTAAATCATTACGGACATAGAAATCAAGCGTTGGATCTACTAAGATCATACCTAAACAATAAAATTCAAAAGGCAGAAGTTAACGGCGTAAAATCTGATGGATCAGATGTTAAAATTGGCGTTCCACAAGGTTCCATATTAGCCCCTTTCTTATTCCTGGTATATATTAATGATCTGCCTTTCATGGTGGAGAAATTAACTGACATAGTGTTATTTGCTGATGATACTTCAATGGTCTTCAAAATTGAAAGACAAAAAGGAGATTTTGATGATGTTAATGGTGTATTGTCTTTAACCTTGAATTAGTTCACAGTTAATAATTTATTGTTAAACGCTGGTAAAACCAAGTGTATCAAATTCTCACTTCCAAATGTCAGGCAAGTTGAGACCAGTTTAGTGTTAGACAACAGCACGTTAGAATTAGTAAATGATACGAAGTTTCTTGGAATAACCATTGATAGCAAATTGCAGTGGAGACCCCACATAGATAAATTGGCTGATAAATTAAGTTCTGCGGCTTACGCTGCTAGGAACATCAGACAAAGCACGGATTTAGCTACATCTAGGCTAGTATATTTTAGTTACTTTCATAGTGTGATGTCCTATGGTATCTTGTTATACTTAATAGTACTACGTACAGAAAGATTACTCCTCAAATACACTTAAATAAATAGCCACTGTCGCTGCGCGACAATAAAGCGCAATCTAGCTCGCACCTGCGCTACGTACAACAATCGCTAAGCACCTACAGAATCGGTTGGCCCGCCCGTGCAGGCTAGATTGCGCCACATTACTACGCCTGAGAGCTTTTTTTACTCTGACATCACAAGGTCGTCCTGTAAACTCCTGTCTCGCTTGATCACGATAGGTTTACCTACGTGCGATTTGTGTTTATGAATTTTAGTCAACAAAGAGCTGTTGTTAGTACTTATTCAGACTATTGGTAAATTCTAAGGCTAGGTAAGTACCTACCTCCTGTTAGCATTATACAGATTCAATTACTTTAGTATCATATAGCTTGAGTAATATATATAAGAATAAAGCTATTTCATGTTGCCATTACTGTGTAAACATTGTTAAAAACTGTATTTCCGGTGCACGAGGCGCTCAGTTTTCGCGCGAACCTAGAAAATATAAAAGGTGGCGCTCGAGCGGAGCGCGCCATTGCTGTTGTCAAGTGCGTCGGATAAATAAGTCCTGATAGTGAAGTGTTATAGTGTGACTAGTGAAAACAAAGTAGGTATAACCCGAGTGGGAACTGATTATAAGTGCTGGAAGTAAAGTGTTGCGGTGTGATTGGTTAAACAAAATAAAGTGTAAATCGAGCGGGAACTGTTTTATTTTACACTACTTACTTATGTTATTGTTATTTGTTTTATACTGGGTCTAAAGTGTTTGATTTTAGTTAAACAAAAAGGTATTCAATTAAAAATGAATCGAATTTTATTTGTGAACAATTCCTTTAGACACCCTAAAATGTTAGTAGTGAGAGTAGATTAGTAGTGAGATCCCCCTGGTACCGTGGCTCCCACACTAGGCCTAGCTTGTGTGGGACCCACGGTACTGTAGTGCTCCTAGCACCAATGTCGTACTCTTGAGCACTATCTATTTAGCAGCCCTGTGTGGGATATATTATAAAGACTTTATATTTATGGGCTTGTAATTTTTTATTTGGTTTCTAGTTATTTACACTTTGTATAAAAGGGATCCACAACTGGCTCGATAGCCATTACTCTAATCCTCACTATAATTTACCTCAGTCACTGGCCGAAGCCTACGGTGAAGTGTGTCACATTGACTTCTCACAACCAAGCCTCTTTCTTTTTAAAATTATAAAATAAGTAACAATATCAAAGTGACACCCACTCTAAAGAGGCCCATATACAAAATAATCGCATAAACAAATATAGAAACTTAGAATCATTCCCCCCCCCCTTCAAAAAAAATTCCAATTTTTTTTTTTTTTTCAAAGTGGCAACCCTAACTCAAAGTCTAAAATCTAAAATGACAACCCTATCTCAAAGTCTAAAATCTAAAAAACATTAAATGTTAATTTTAAGTTAGTTTGCTATGCATGAAATCTAAAATACTGTAAATATGCCGCAAGCATAAATTTAAATAACATCAATTAACCTAATCCTTATCTGTCCAACCATCCCATTTAACCTACTCAATTAAACATTAAACAACAAAACCAAACTACACTTAAGGTGTAGGCTATGCACCTTAAAAAACTTAAATTATAACACACTATGATCCCATCATACAATTATTCGCGGCTTAACACTAACCTACCTAACGCTAGAAAACTCTCAATTACAATACGAAGGCAAACAGCTGAATCTCGCTAAGATTTAGCTTCTCGAATAGTTATCATTCGAGAAACTTTCTGACAATAAAAACTAGCGAAAAACTTATCAGACAACCTAAAATGTTAGTAGTGAGAGTAGAATTAAAATCCGGTCCTAAAATTAATATCATTCGATCTTTGCATAGACAATTGTGAACACATTGTAAACTCTTTCCACCGAATGAAAATACTCCAAAAATTAACGCAGGCAAAGATCAAAGTTTTTTTTTTTTATCATTTTCAAATATAGGAAACGTCAACCATATTAACAGGATTAATCTATAGAACCGTATTACTAAGCCACAGCCTAAGAATGAGTTCATTAAAATTCGTTCCAATAATACGATGAAATCAACAAGCTTTAAAACCGATACTATTACGTACATAAACTTGAACTAATCCATTGGAATTCGGTAAACTATATTTTACTATTAACCTCTCCTTTCCCGGGAGTTCGAGACGTCAAAAACGACAAATACCGGAGTGTTTTTGAGCGTGCGGGCTGCGCGGCACTTGACTAATATATCAAGTGATTCTGTTGGAATGGTAACACTTAGAATTATGGGAGTTGTATATCTGAGTAGCTAATGAAACCCTCTTTTACACAATGTATAGAAAATGTCACTGTGACCTTAGTTTATTTTTGTACTGGCATGAGAAACACAGACTTCTATGAAAATGCTCCCTCTCGACACAAATCTAGCCGACATCAGAAAATTATCAACAACATGTACATGTTGTTTGATACCTACGTAATCTACACAAAATAACCTTTTCAAAACAATAAAAACATTAGGGTGTTCTTATAGAAACTTTCGAATATTTCAGCGTTTCAAATTTTCATAAAATACGGAAAGTAAACTGACGCATCGCGCGAATTATGCAAATCTTGTGAAATTATTTGTGAAGAGACTAGACTACCTAGCGTTATATTTCTTAGTTCCTAGGATAGGTAATTTATTCAATAAGAGGAAAACAAGTGGTATTTGCCACTAAATCATAAATGATAAGTGTGAGGACGCCATATCTCGCAAGGAAAGTATAAAATAGGTAGAAATCAACACTTTGTACTATTATTGAATTTATAGGCAATAGGTGATACTTGTCATTCTAGAATTAGTGGTTCTAAGTAGAAGACAAACTAGGCTTTCTAACAGTGTATCGTACTATGTACCTTTTCATACAAAAATAATTCAAAATCATGCATGTTATTTCGTGTCACGGTGTGTTGTTTCTGGGCTTTCTCAAGGTCACGGCAGGTGTACGATATGCGTTTATACAGAGTGTGCAAAGATGGAACGAAGAAAATGTTTCGCCGTGATTTGATTCTAGGTAAAATAGCTAAACTGGTGTTTCGTTCGTGTAGGTATGGTGTAAGTTTGAGTTAACTAGTATTTAGTTGTTATGTGTATATGAAGTGTTTCCACGCGGCTCCGTTCACGCGCAAGTACAGATACCTACTGTTCTTACAAAGTGTAATATTGTGTAATATTGTGTTAACTAGATCAGATATGTACTTTTGACAATTTAGTGTAAGATTACACAAATTTGTAAAAAATAAACAATTATTTGAAATGTGTAATTAGTAATTAGCTACCACCTACCTAATGTGTAATTGTGTAATTAGGTTTTGGAAAAATAAAAAAGAACAAAAATTTATATAGTTATATATTCACATTCTTTATTGCCCTGTGCATAAAAATGTACTTAAAAGAAATTTTATAACAACAGGCGAGCTTATCTCTAAAAAGATATTTCTTCCAGCAAAATTTATATAGTTATATATTCATATTCTTTATTGCCCTGTGCATAAAAATGTACTTAAAAGAAATTTTATAACAACAGGCGAGCTTATCTCTAAAAAGATATTTCTTCCAGCAAACCTGGGCGAGACATAATTGTTTAAAAAACAGGACAGTACTAATGCACAATGAAACTGTATACATTATATTTACACACACACGAGTACACAATTATGGAAAAGTAGTAAACAGTAAGTAAGTAGGTAAACAATTCTATACAAGTTCTTAGATAGTTGTTTGACTGATATTTGTAACTTTTACCGTATAAAAAATGGAATAAAGTACACAATTACGGAAAAATGAAAAAGAATTTTGTTGCAACTGTTAAAGTAAACAATTTCTATACAAGTTATAAGATAGTTAGGTAGTTGGCCACAAATAGAAATTGTTATTTACACAAACGCATAAATATTAGACACATAAAAATTCCACACAAAAAGATAGAAACATTGCAACTGTTAAAGTAAACAATTTCTATACAAGTTATAAGATAGTTAGGTAGTTGGCCACAAATAGAAATTGTTATTTACACAAACACATAAACATTAGACACATCCTCACATAAAAATTACACACAAAAAGATAGAAACATCCGGATCGCTAACGCTATGAAGGAGGAGAATTACAATCACACACTGATGGCTGATTTAGATGTGTCTAGCAAGACATAAATGCCCACAGGAGTCATTGAGCGATTTTATCTCAGCAGGGACGTGTGCCCTTTTGCGATTCATCGTCCCAATGACATCAGTAGCACGGGATTTGAGGTACCTCGTCAAGGGCATTTGGTTATATCAATTGTCCATGAAAGCGATTGCGACTCATCAACTTCCTGAAGGCAGGCATTCCCAACACACCAGTCTTCCACCAGTTTGATGCTGCAACGTGGAAGTTATATGATATGGCATATTTTAGTAGTTTTAGTTACCCACTCAAGCAAGCGATACACCCGACCGAAACCGGTCCAAAGCGAGGTGTGCGTAGTTTTAAAACCCCTATTACAGAGACATATTAACCAGCCATCAGTACACAGTCAGATATCAGTCAGTAGGCATGCTAGAATAAGAGGAAAGCTAACATTACAACAATACCGTTTCGAGCTTCTTGCACAATTTAAAGTTACATAACACTTTCAATGGAAGACGAAGAGGAACAGATAAACTGTAGAAACGAGAATGGGTACCCATAACATTAAAAGTGCTATGGCCCCAAATTGGCCAACGTGTGATACTCCAACCAACACTGTCCGAGGCAGAGTCTGACGTTGCACCTACGGCAGAAACTGTTCACGGACGTGCGCTTTCCAAGGGCCGAGCACCTGCAACATCTCCCCTGCTTCTTCTTCTTGGAATTGCTATAAGTCGGAGCAGGAATCGGGAAATGTTGCGGGTGGTTGTCCAGACGGTGGAAAGCGGTGTTGCTTGGAGGATTCTTATTCTCGTTGCATCGGTCCCGGACAGAAGAACCGATCAACAAGCCCCTGAGCCACGCTAACCCTTGTTTCCCGGTGCGTAAGGTTCCGGAATGTTGGGTTACGCGAGAGAATGATGTATGTATTCAACAGGCTGCTGTTAAGCAGCCTGTGGAATACTTTGACATACCACTTCCTCTTACGCTTCCTCTCAATCAAGTACATGGACAGCATTTGGTCCTTACGATCCACACCGCCCATGTACTGATTGTAGTAGTTTACAAGAAGTGGCTTCACGACATCCACCCCAGCTCGGCGGCCAGGAACTTGTTCATCGGTGTGGAATGTAGAAATTGTGGTGACAAGTTTGACATCCATCCAGGAAATCAAAGTGATATCACCACAATGTCTCGCCACCTGCTGTCCCCGCGGCAACACGCGGTCATTGAGCAATTTAATCTCAGCAGGGACGTGTGCCCTATTGCGATTCATCGTCCCAATGACATCAGTTGCACGGGATTTGAGGTACCTCGTCAAGGGCAGTTGGTTATACCAATTGTCCATGAAAAGGCAATGCCCCAAATCGAGATACCCATCCATGACTTCAAGAACGACCTTCGCGGTAACGTTGCTGAACCCATGAATGGACGTCTGGTGCATCGAAGAATCTTTACCCGCGTACAAGAGAGTCTTCAGCAAGTAACCAGTCGTTGCTTCGCACAGGTCGTAGGACTTGATCCCGAACCTGGCCGCTTTGGTGCGTATGGATTGGACCCAAGAAAGGCGTCCCTTCCATAGAAGCAACGACTCGTCCAAACTGAGTTCTCTTCGTGGCGTATACAAACTCGGAAATATATCGTTGCAATGTGTCAAAATGGGGGTAATTTTGAAGATTTTTTTGTGATACGAAGACACACCAGTAGGTTGTTCTTCGTTGTTCACAAAATGGAGAAAACGCGTGAGCATGAAGAAGCGATTGCAACTCATCAACTTCCTGAAGTTTGCCATTTCCAACATACCAGACTTCCAGTATTCATGGACATTCGTCCTCAAGCACAGCGACATATAGATCAGCACGGCAAATAATACATAAAAGATATCCGTAGGATCCTGGGATATAGACTGCGGGCCCGGTGAACGCAGATATGTTTCTGCTTGGCCAGTGAAATTCGAAAAATCACTCAACCAAGAAAAAACATTCGCGTCCGGGCTAGCAGGCGGGCTGACAGCACGCGGGCGCACAGCGGCCGGGCTGTCAGGCGCACTGACCACAGTTTCCGCCCCAACATCCGGCACAGATACTTCATCACCTTCCATATCGACAGCCACCTCATGCTCTCCTTGCAATTGTCCTCTCAAAAATCCGATTAATTCTTCTGCTTGAACATTCTGCATCTCGGCATACTCTCCTAGAACAGGCAGCGGGCTAACATTCAAATCAACCAAACTTTCTGGTCGCATGCATTCTATTTCCTCCGCCTACGCTACAGCGAAACTCCGCTCTAATTTTCCCGTATCAGACGAAGTTGCAATGACCGCGTCGACATCGTCAACGTCACTATCAGAGATATCCAGTTCACTTCCGGAGTCCTCAATGAAATGTTCATTTACAATATTTTCTATCTCACTTTCATTGAGAACCCGGGAGTGAACTGGCATTCTCGACGATGACGATGACGACCCAGGCATTGGAGCTGCAGGGCGTTTACGCGCTCCGGATGTTTCTCTAACAATATTTAACGCAGTGGTTGTTGTTGCGGTGGACACGGAGGCCGCCGTGGCTGTGGCAGCCGTGCCCAACTGTTATGAAAAAAAAAACACACGATTTTAGCAACAAATGAAACAACAGAGGGGGATTGTAAAGTTTTTTTAATTAAAAGTACTGGATCAAAATACGTACCAGCTCACTCCCACTGCGTTGCTGGAGGTTGCTGGCTGCCGGCTCCTCCCCGCTTCCCGACGTCGGCGGCCGCTGCCAGCTGCTGCCAGCTGCTGATGACTGTGAAAATAGAAAAATACATTATTGTATATGGTATGGTACTAGAAAGCATGGAAGGATAGCTGGAATAGAAGAGTAGGTGCAGGAGAAATGCACAAAGGCCCCGCTCAAATGGGCCAGCTGCAGGCAGGCCACACCCTGTTGGAGGAGAAGAATGGCATGATACCACCGGTGATCTATCTGCTTGCTAATCAGAATACCTACCACCATTTCTTCAGCCAGCGAGCGCCGGCAGCGCCTTGATGTCGACGGCTGCGGGGAGGAGTCGCCCTCGCTCCCGCTCCGGCCCAGAGAATCTGGTTGCTTCACCATCTATAACATAAATAAAATAGGCAAATTAAATATAAACAAAATACCAGACTGGCAGTCAGTGACATTTGCAGTATAATTATTTGTGTCCTTTTAGTATAAAACTTCACATTTCCCAGGTAAATATTTAATTATACTTGGTAAAACTATATTCAGACCGTTTAGGCTGCTGAATGGAACAAATTAATGGATATGTATATATATAAATATAAAAGGAAACGAAGCAAAAACGATGCGAGTGAAATTTCAATTATTTACCTTCATCCGACCGGAGCGGGAGCGCACATACACCAGCTTCTCATCGGATAGAATGCGCACCGGCGGCGACCGACGCGCAAGCTGGGCTAGATAGTCATGATCCATTCTGAAAAAAGTAGCTAAGGCATTAGGATCAAAACGTACACTCTGTGCACTTTTACAAATTTGTGTAATTTTGCATTTTTTTGTCATTTTACACTAAATTGTCAAAAGTACATATCTGAACTTGCAGGCAAACGAATCCGCCTAAAAAGACAAGTTAACACAATATGACACAAATTTGTTATTTTTTTATTTTATTTTTATTTTTTTTATTTTGATATTTTCACTTGGGCATCGTGTAGGGTGTCTTACGAGCATAATTTTATGTCATATGCATGTTTTCCCTAGGACCAATATTTATAGAGATATCGATATTACAAACATAATATGACGTATATCTCGAAATCGGTGAGGTGCACGAGGAAAATGTTTATAACCAAAAGTGATAGCAAAAAGCAGCACTACACGATTCCGAAGCAAAAAATAACAGTCAAAAAAAATATTTTTTAACACAATTTTTAACACAATTTCTCTAAGTCGCTGGATGCTGGATTTTTCCATTGATAAAAAAGGGGCTTCCGCCCCCTTATCGACACTGAACTCCAATCATAAACCCGCGGAACCTTTGATATGGAAACCCCAATCATCACATCACCCCGAAACCTATGATATGGAGTTTCACCGAATATGACTGAAAACACCCGCACCCTGTAGTGAGATTCTGTCTGTATGTGAGTAAAATGGCGTCGCGGAATGCTTATGTGTGCGTGTGAAGCATGTGAATTGGATGCCTGATCACGTTTCTGACGGAAAATCAGCAAATTGGTACATTATTTTGATAAAGAAACCTATAAAAATGGATTCCTTATAAGATTTCGAATAAGATATGTGTATTTTTTATTGAAATCTAACTGTATTTCTCATTGGAATTACAAATAGCATTGGGGGGAATCCGTCTGGTTGCATGACGTATCATGTAAGTTTGCCGATTTTCTGGACATCTTGATGAATTTTACTATGATTTGTGGTTTGTTTATCGCAAATAGAGTTGTAAATATGAATAAAACAAATACTTACCTCAATTCACCAAAAAAACCACACTTTTCTCTCAATAAAATTTCACCACCACATACGTTGGGAGCGTCCGGAAGAAAGTGATTTTCAAAACGCGGTTGAATTATTTTTTTCTACGGAAAAGCATAAACTAGCACACAGACCATAAAGTTTGTCTAATTGGGTGTCCACACATGATCGAACCGTAAAAATTGGTCCAACCGTTGGATAAAAAATACCGGTTTCAAAAATATTAGTCATCCCGCTGCTTATGCTGACAGCGGTACATAGAGTGATCGGGGCCGCGCTGCTTATGCTGACGGCGGGAAAGGAGAGGTTAACAACTTAAGATATTCGCAGTTAGTTGCAACCAATTACCCAAGTAAAAACACTACAAAGAATTTCGAATGTGTATCGAATACCCGAGTTATCCCACATCAGAAATTACTTTCATTGAGAAACCTTCGTTACCAACTTCGTTATAAAACCCATAGTCTCCCCTTACCAAATCAACCCAACTCTATACTTTAAGAACGCGGGAACCAAAACAGAACCCTATGACGAATAGCTATTGCCTCGTCATACTGCCCTCAAAGATAAAACCAGGCGATTGGTTCAAACAATTATTCGAACTGTCGTTTATAAAAGTTTCTCATATAAAGGTAATCTACCACGGAAATCTAGTATGTTACAGACATTTCTTGGGTCTTTGGTGTACGGTCCTCATCAGACATCATAGTTCAGCAACAACATGAAAAGAAACACCGGTTAATAAACAATTCATAGCACTACCGCATACACAAACCACAACCATCAACCGGGATAAAATTGTATTATACTCCTAATGTACAATTATTTAATATCAGACGAACCCCTCAACGCAGCACAAAGCGTTTTAAACGATTTGTGTTAACAATAACGCCCCGTGACCGTTGTTTCAGACGACGAATCAGCACATTAGACCTCCCAACGATCTCAATGACCTTGTATGGTCCTTGATACAGACGTGCCAACTTCATACATCTTCCCGTTATCCGCCTTGGCACGTATAACAAAACTAAGTCATTCACCCGGAATGATCTGGGTTTTGATCTCATATAGTAATACCGTTTTTGCACACGCTGTGCGTTCGAAATATTTCCTAACGCCCTAGTCAGCAGCCTACCCACACGATTTACCCTTTCATCTATCGTTTCGTCTCTACCAACTGCGTTTAATCCTAATGATCGATCCACCACTGAGCACGGTTCCCTACCAAATAAAATATTATACGGCGACACCCTCGTTGACGCCTGCAAGCTAGTGTTATACGCATGTACTACCAAAGGTAAAACCGAGCACCATTGCCTTTGATTACTACCTAAATATTTTCATAACATCGAAGTTAACGTTCTATTCATTCGCTCTACCTAACCGTTACTCTGTGGGTGAAACGAACTTGTATGTATCATTTTAGCCCCAAAGTGCTCTACCGTTTCTTTTACAATTCCCGCCGTAAAAACTGTTCCTCTATCCGAAATAATTTCTCTAATCGGCCCGAACCTACAGGAAACTACTCCTCAACTAGAAACCGCACTACATCTTCCGATGTAGCCCTAGGTAACGCCTTACATATCGCAAACCGCGACGCATACTCTACCGCGACTATAATAAAACGGTTATCTCTCGACGAACGTGGAAACGCTCCGAAACACGTCGGTTCCTACCTTCTCAAAAATATCCGAGACACTAAAAGGCATCAAATCTGCTACGCTTTTAACTACTTTCCTTTCTTGACACGGCACGCACTAAGCTATATAACGCTCTATCTCCTTATCGACTTTCGGCATGGAATATTTCGACCGAAACCTCTTCAACGTCTTTGCAAGACCAGAATGACCTCCTGTCCACGCCTCATCATGCAATTCGTTCATTACATTTTGAAACAAAGACCTAGGCAATACTAATACCTCCCTAATTTCTCCATCTACGTACGCTTTTATATAATAAATTATTTCTCAAGCGAAAACCGCTACGCCACGCTTCCGGACGTTCGCTCAACCGCGTTAACCATCTACAACAAAATGAATCGTTCGCTTGATTCGCCTGTAACGACTCTACATTGATACTAAAAACTTCCAAACCATCATCATCAGGTTCAGAACGAGAATAAGACTGAGGTCCTTCTGTTTCCCGTTTCCCTTCTTCCATTAGCGGATTCCTATTCAAAAAATCTGCCACCACATTGCTTTTCCCCGAGCAATGAACTATCTCGAAATCCCATTCTTGTATCGCTAACGCCCATCGCGCTAACCTACCAGACATATCTTTTTTCGACTGTAACCAACAGAACGCGCTATGGACTGTAACAACCTGAAAATACGATCCCCAAAGATAATGCCTATAGTGCCTTAACGCCCATACTAACCCAAGACACTCTTTCTCCGTCGTACTATATTTTTTCTCCGCATCCGTTAACTTCCTAGACGCATAGGCAACCGGACTCATTTTTTCAACGCCCTGCATCAATACTGCACCCAACGCCTCGTTAGAGGCATCTACATAAACTCTCGTAGTAACCGACGTATCCCCCGAATAATAGGAAAGTATTGGCGCACTTCACATAACCTTCTTAATATACTCGAACGAATTCTGCAATTCTTCATTCCATTGAAACTTTACCCCCTTTTTCAATAATTTAGTGAGAGGTAACGATATTCTCGCAAAATTCGATACAAACTTTCTATAATAAGAAAATAAACCTAATAATTGCTTCACATCCTTCGTAGATGTGGGAGTTGGAACCTGTTGCACAGCCTTCAGCTTTTTCTCACTAGGTTTTACTCCTTCATTCGAGATAAGATAACCTAGCATCCGAACCTTAAAAACCGAATTTACATTTGGATGGCTTGAAGGTCAAGTTCGCTTCTCTACTAAAAACTTTCTGCAACGTATCGGTAAACTCGTCGAACGTTCTACCGTACACAATTATATTATCTACGTAAACCATAACCCCTTTAAATCTTAAATCCGCTAAAACATTATCCATCATCCGTTGGAAAACCGCTTGAATCGTTGCCAAACCGAACGGAACAACATTAAATTCATAAAGACCCGTGGTCGTGACAAAAGCCGTTTTATGCCTACCTTCCGTAACAACCGCCTGCCAATAACCTGAATTGAGATCTAACTCCGCAAAATACTTGGCCCCGGCCAAACTATCGAAAATGTCTTCTATCCGCGGAATAGGATAACTATCCCTACAAATTTTCTTGTTTAATTTCCGATAATCTATACAAAACCTCCATGAATCATCGGGCTTTTTAATTAACACAACGGGCGCAGCATAAGAACTAGCGTATTCCCTAATAACACCTTGTTTCAACATCTCCGCGACCTGCTCCGCAATAATTTCCCGTTGCACCGGCGAAACGCGATACGGGTGACAATGAACCGGCTCTTCATAATAAGTCTTAATATCGACCGACACTATCTCCGACCTACCTAACTGGTCAGTTGCAAACGCAAATTTATCCGAATTCCTATCCAACAACGCCAATAATACCCGCTTATCATTCTCACATAAATTCTCATTTACGATAAACCGTTTATCTTCTACCCCAAACGCAAATTCGCACGAATCCGATAACCCCGAGAAATAAAAGTAATCGTCCTTTCTTAACTTCTGAAAGTCGATAGAATTTATCACGTCACGATCCTCGATAACCGTGGTTTCCCCGAAGTTCACTTGTTTCCTTCTAGAACCGTCTAGAAATTCCGACCCTATCTTTTGTTTTGAAAGAATCCCTACGCACATGACATTTCGTTTTACCGGTGTCGTGTTTTGTTTCGTATGGAAATTATTGAAAAACGGTATTTTTCCCTGGAAATTATACATACACGAATGAACAAAATCAATATTCATACCGTTCTTTATTAAAGAATCCACCCCTAAAATAATGCTACAATTTAAATAAGTTATTACTAAAAATTCCTGTGAAAAGCTAAAATTGTCCAAACTAAAATCTATAACACATTTCCCTACAATTTGCAGCAAACTTCCATTTACCGCCTTAACCCGTCTTTTCTCTTCGCACACATCTCGCACCCACTTGACCTGCAACGGCTGGGCTGATGCATGAAGCTGCAGCGCCTGTATCTAAAAGAGCTACCACATTTATTCCCGAAGAATTCAATAAAACTAATGGTCTGACCTGCTGATCCGCCTCGACTGCGACTATCTTCCCCATTGGTCGTTCCGCTTCCGTGCTAGGCTGCTGAGCTCGTCTGAGGCCCTCATTCCACAGGTCAGCCTGGTCACCGCTATAGGGCTCTAGCGACGACGTGTTGCAAAATCCGCTTGCCTAGGACGCATATTATAATTATTAGTAATAGGTCTAATATATGGTTCCTGACCACTTGCTGACGGCAAAACACTCGGCCTGTCCCCCCCTTCCCCTATTGCTATGGGCCAAATTCGGTCCAAAAGTTGCCGGGTTCCTAAACACATTCACATTATCATCACTTCCCGGACTTAATTTCTCCATCTGTACCAGTACCGCCCTTAGCGCCTTCTTATCTACAAAATGGCTCAACATTAATTTATTTCTAAGATTATTTTGCAATCCTCTTAAAAATTGCGTTATAAAAATGTCATCTTTAGTAACTCTAGCCTTCCTCGCCAGGTCCCCTAAATAATGGAAGTAGTCCAACAAACTTCTTTTCTCTTGCTTGGCATTGTAGAACTTCTCTGCAAAGTCTGTGCCTCCAAACTCCTCATTAAATTTATTCACCACCTCGTCAAATGTCTGGGCACTGCCCCTAATTTCCCTAAAAAAATATAAGGCTTCACCTTTTAAATACGAAGGAAATAATAATTTTAATTTCTCCGACGATATAAATCTCTTCCTCGATGCAGCATCTCTGAATTCTTCCAAAAAATCTTCAAAGGACTCCTGCGGACTCCCCGAAAAACAAGTTGACAACTCCTCCATCATGAAATAATTTCATAAAATTTTTCACAAAATGTCCGCCGCTATAAAACAATCTTCCCACAACATTTTTCTATTTGATTCTTCACTCGCTTGGCAGGTCGAGGTAATTCCTAAATATAAAACTTAAGTACAGAAATATACTTCCCAATGCACATTCGATCCTTCCTCGATTCAGCAAGGTCTGGATCGACGATCACTATCCTCTTCTATTACGTCACTTCTTATGACGTCACCTTCCTTCTGAAGCAGACTTCTTATTTCTCCGGCTCGCTTGGCGCCTCCGCCAATGTAGTGCTCCTAGTACCAATGTCGTACTCTTGAGCACTATCTATTTAGCACTATCTATTTAACAGCCCTGTGTGGGATATATTATAAAGACTTTATATTTATGGGCTTGTTCTCACAAACAAGCCTCTTTCTTTTTAAAATTATAAAATAAGTAACAATGTCAAAGTGACACCCACTCTAAAGAGGCCCATATACAAAATAATCGCATAAACAAATATCGAACCTTACAGTACTTAGGTATAAGCGGGTATCGTGGATGCTGCTAGGCATATTAACAAACTATATTCAGACATATATTTACATTCTTAAAAACAAACAAAAATGTTAACGTTTAAACTTTTACTCTAGAAAACTTATATCTCTTCTAGTAGTTTATACTCCTATATATAAAAATATTTAAAAAGGAGAAACGAAAAAAATATATCCCTACTCACCTATAAGTACCAAATGTTGAATTGTATTTGTATAACGAAAATAATAAACTGTTTTAAGTAACAATTTACTCCTGTAATAATTTCAGCGTCATTTGTATGTTATAGTTTTTATTCAGCCACGTGATATTTTATGTTTTGCTCACCCTATTCCGTATTCCTTTGTATTAATATAAGTATATGTAGATTGTGTATAATTTTGTGATTTTACAGTGAATAAATCCTACATGTGAACAAAAAAGTACTTTTAATTATTTTCTGAAATTAAAAGCGAATATCATATTTTTAAACTAGTTAAGAGTAGTTTTGTTAGTTCTCACTTCAGATCACTTTTGTACCAGATACGGAGTTTCGATCACTTCAGTGCTAAATCGAAATTAGCGCGGGTTTTGCCTCACTGTGCGGTGTGTATGTTAGTGTGAACGCGTCGGTTTTTGTGTCAGTAACGCTCAAATATCTAGAATCGACGCCGTCCGAAGGTGGCATAATGTAACTTTTTAAATATATGTGTGAAATAAATAATAATGAATTAAGATAGAAAGAAAAGAGAGAGAAAGAAAGAGATTGATGATGTGGCTTCGAATCCGGCGCTAACCATATACCAATGAGATAAGTACATCTTATCTCATTTATCTTAGGTACATAAAAGTTCTAACAGTGATGGAAAACGTCATGAGAAAACCTTCAATATCCGCAGCTGCGGCGGTGGGCTAGTCCCCTGTCGCCCTAAATGGAGTATTGAATAACTAGCTTATAGTGCTTCTGTTAACCTGTGTGGGAAACGTTATGTTGTTATGTTAGTGCTGTAATGGTACACGAGAGTCGGTACATTAGATACTTCAGTCTGCGTGATAGAGGGCTAGCCCAACGCCGCGCTGTTTTGAATACGAGAATCGGTTCAGATAACGTTTGAGGGTTTTGTGTAGCTTACTGGCAAAGTTTGCAAAAAAAAGACGCGTGGGTTCATTCGTGGAATTTCAGTTCAGGTCAAGTTTTTTTGTCGCATTCCTGCGAGATGTGTAGAAATCAGAGCCGATTTGGCTGCGCGTTGAATAAAATTATGAATAACTAAATAATGAAAGGTTATTATGGAACGGAGAAAGCTATTATGTTGATTGCAAATATACAATTGCGATTGAGGTATGATATGGAGGGTCTGACACCTCTGGATTGAATATCATTCTAGTGGTCTTTTGCTACGCGCAGCTAGTGGTCGGGTAATGCTTAATTAATCGCAACAAGCTTTTATTGGTCAGCGATCAACAGATTCTGTGTATCGGCAGTACCAAATGATTTGAGTGATCACCTACGGTTGATCATAGTGAATATGCGTACACACAATTTGTAGAACGGCGGATCTGCATGGCATGGTTGAAATTGGACCCTGTGTAGTTAGTGATAAGAAGCTTCGCTTGGGCAGAGCGTATTTGCAAAGGACGCATGTGAGGTATATAAATACCAGAGCGTGGGAGGGGAGTTCATTCAGTCTCAGCGTCTAGCTACTGCGACAGTCGTCTTCACGAGTTCTAAACAGTTTTTGTCTGCCGTGTTACGCGTCAGAACTATACGAATTGGTGATTGCGAAGTTTCAGTGGGTTTTCGTGAGTGTCTGAAGCGCCGAGATTTACCTCGGTTCCTACCTTTATATCAACCTACCCCTAATTCCAAAACTATCCTTGGGTCGTTAGGAAAGAACTTTTAAGTCAATTTATCTGAGTCTGAGTCTGGGCTTGGAGCGACCCTAAATTCCTTTTTCCTTCACCATAGGGTTCCTGGATTGGCTCTTAGGATATTCGCGGGCTAATCCTCTCCTCATTTCCTTTCGAGTAGCGAGCTTTGAAATTCCCACACACACAGTCGTTAAACATTCAAGCACATTCAAATCAAACTCAACCATTTTCGAGTGGTGTCGATGATGGACGTGGTATAACACTAGGTTTTTAGACTAGGCTAGACAGGAGTTTAGTTGCGGCTAAACCTAGGTTGTCAGGGCATAGGGAGACTGTTTGATCGATGAGGTTCCGCGGATGGAAATAACAAATTCAGAACAAAGTTAAACCGGTGTCAACACAGATAACATATCCTGTTGATATTTTGACATTTGAGTGTTATCGGGGACGCGCGAAGAGATCAATTTACAGTCTAAAGTTCATTGTTTAGGTCCGGGTAGGTGTTTTGCATTGCCTTGGGTCAGATTGGATTCAAGTTGCATTTTTAAATTAAATGTAAATTTCGCTGGATATCTAATGTGTAAGTTGAGTCGGTATATATGATTTGGCTCAGCCCAGGACGTGCTGCGGCTAGTGGAATTCATAGTTCGGTATTTATCGAATTATGCACTTCGCTATGGTGTGGGTTAGATATCCTAAAACAATAATGCTTGCATTTCGATAACATCCAGCTCAAATTGCGCAGAGTTGAAGGTTTCAAAACGTTACGGACCTTTTGAGGTAACCGCTAGTTCAGAACCCATTTCGGAACTCAAATCGCAATTGTGTAAACCGGTCTTTTCGGATCGTTATTGCCGTGAATCAAATATATAATTGGAACCACCACAAGCCGCTACTAGCGAGCACATGAAATATAATTGAGTACTCACGTCGTAAAACTACGACGGATATCTATACTATAACTGTGATCGATCACTAAAACTAAAACTAAAACTAAAACAAAAGATGTTCCAAAGCGCTCATATATACAAAAACCAGATGGTGCCATCACATAAAATATAACAACGATCGTTTTAGCGCAATACACCGCTGACTGATGCGAATTACCGGCTCGCGGACATATATGCTTTCTCTGTCTAACTTGAAACTGTAACTTTCCGAACCAAGCTTCGTTCGACTATTGTACGCCTAACGGATTTCTCGACGAACGAGAAATTCAGACTTATCATTCTTACTTACAAAACTTACAGCCGAATCGGGTCCTCTCAGTTTGGGATAGATAGAATAGACGATCATAGCTACTGTTAGCGGCGGCTACGACCTTTAGCCCTGGGGCCGCTACAGATTTTTGGTGCCGAGACGGAAGGATATCCTAGATAGTCTGATACCTAGATATACCTAGATATTCTAAAAGAATCAAGGTCTAACGCGTTACTTTTAAAAATAACACAACGTAGAAACGATTTTAAACAGTTCAGTTTGTAAATAAGAAATAAGCAAAAAGGGGCATTGTTTTCACAATTCTTTGTACGAGCTACGGCGGTTTAATAGGAATAATGGCCGGCCGGCCTAGGAAAAACGGTAGTCGGGTAGCACAAAATTCACTTTCACACACAAGTGAAATGGCGTCAGGGCAGGTGACGCAATTGTTATCTGAAATAGTGAATAGATTAGACAGTTTGGAACGGGGTTCCAGCACGAGCAATGCTAGTAGGACCTCGGACAGACAGACTGACAGACAGGAACTAGAGACGTTTGAACAATCGGTGGAAAAACGTCAATCGTGCATTGTGAAAATGACACAGAAGTTGCCGACATTCGATGGGCGGAATTCGGAAAATCCGATGATTTTCTTAAGAGATTTAAAGGCTTATATTAACGTCTCGGGAGATAGTTCTAGGGCTTTGATATGGGCAACGGATAGTTTGGTAGGAATTGCGAAAGTTCGAATGAGCATATACAGAGACTCATGGCGAACCTATTCGGATTTTGAAAAAGATTTCAGAGAGGTATTCTGGGGTGATAATGAACAGGAATTAATTAAGCAAAGATTCCTAACTGCGAAGTTTGATTCTAAGAAAGGTCAAAGTATGGAAGAATTCTTTGCCTCTCAATTGAATAGCATATATGAGCTTACGATACCGTTTACTGATACGGAGAAAATCAACACGATTTTCAGACAGTTGCCGCGTGATATTCAGGTAGCGTTTTTTGCTAGGAAAGAGGCAATGTCTATACGTGATGTGGTCGAATTTCTTCGGCATTTAGAACGGAATGTCGATGGGGGATTAAGTGCGATACATGGTTCGGAACCTATGAATACGAATAACGTGAGGCGGAATAGCTACATGCGTGGGCAATATCGAGCTATGCGGGTAAATACGTTACGTTATAACGCGATAAGTCGTAGTAATAATTATAACGCGGTAACGAAGGGGCGAAACGAATTTGGGACGCGTGGTCGCGGTTATTTTCGCGGTAGAAGCAGACAGCCTCAGCCTAGCTTCAAGGCAATAGGGTTTCAGGGGGGTTCAGGAGATACAGAGGCAGGGCAAAGTTCAAGTGACAGGAATAATGCGATAAGTCAGAATTCAAAAAACTAGTGGACTCGCGCGGGTCGTTCGCGCTCAGATATTTATTACGGTTCGGGTGGACAGCCGATCGAATTGGAAAAAAGCATAGACTGTATGATTTGTGTAATTTGGATTCGAACGTGGGTGTGAATGAATTTATTCAATTATTAGCGCATAAAGCGCACGGATATGCCGTGTGTTTAGATGAAAAATCTAGATCGAATTATAGAGATCGAAATGACAGACGTTTACATACGATATTCAGAGACGACGATTCGACTGAGTGTGGGCGCGAGTTATGTAGTACTTTGACATTACCTGAGATAGATGTGCGTATTGGGAATATTGTTGTAAGTAGTTTGATTGATTCGGGGAGCGAAATCAGTGTAATAAGTCGGAGAGTATACGAAGAAGTATGCAGTCAATTGGGAAAACCGACGGAAATACCGATTCCAAGTTTGAGAATCACAGGTGAGTTTGGAGTCAGTAAGGAAAAGGTTGATAAATTAGTAACGTTACCATTAACAATAGATGAATGCGTTATCGATACTCCAATGCTAGTATTAACAAGGGTGCCTAAAGATTTAATTTTGGGGTTTGATTTTATACAACAGACGCGAGCCAGTTTAACGTGTGAGGGTAATAAGAGGCTAATTATACGAAGCGCCGGGCGGATGTGTGAAATACCATTAGGTACTGGCCCTAATCAGGATTTTTGTTGTTGTACAATGGAAGTACAGAACCAAGATACCAGTAGAAATATGATAGAGGAATATGTGAATAATTCATCAATACCTGTTGAACACAAAACAAGGTTATTGCCGGTGTTAAATAAACATGCAGAGTTGTTTAGCGATAGGATAGGTCGGACAAATAAATATATACATGAGATAAAAATGAGAGATGAAACGCCTTTCGTAAAACGAAGCTATCCCATACCGTTCGCATATCGCGATAAAGTAACAAAACGTTTGGAAGAAATGGAATTTATA
The DNA here is from genome assembly GCA_949825045.1 of Argyresthia goedartella. Lineage (NCBI taxonomy): Eukaryota > Metazoa > Arthropoda > Insecta > Lepidoptera > Argyresthiidae > Argyresthia > Argyresthia goedartella. The sequence continues at coordinate 19,250,832 of OX463823.1, forward strand.
GGTATTATTAGCAGGCAATCTACGGATTTCAGCAGTCCATTGACTTGTACATTAAAGAATACGGGAGAGGTCCGTATTTTGCTAGATGCACGACAATTAAACACTGGAATGGTCGGGGAGGTTGAAACCACACCTTTAATGAGTGAGATATTGCAATCCGGGCGCCGGATAAATTACATAGGAGTTATTGATATCAAAGATGCGTATTTTTCTATACCATTATCAGACGAATCTAAACGATACACGGGTTTTGTATATCAAGGCAGAAGTTATGTTTACAACGTTTTACCTCAGGGGTTGAAAACCAGTGTGGGTTCATTTTCGAGGGCGATGGACTTAATTCTAGGGCCAGAGGTTAGGTCATATTGTCTAAATTTTGTTGACGATTTGGCAATTTTAACTGAGGGTGACTTCGAACAGCATTTGTCTCAAGTGGACACGGTTCTGAGTAAATTGAAAGACGCGGGCTTCACATGCAAACTAAAAAAATGCGAGTTTGCACAAAAAAAGGTCAAGTTATTGGGGCATATTTTGTCTACACAAGGTTTGCAGATGGACCCGGACAAAATTGAAACACTTAAATTATATCCGTCACCCAGAACTGTCAGGCAATTGAGGGCGTTTTTGGGGTTCATAAATTACTTTCGGAGGTTTATAAAAAATTTTGGAACATTAACACAGCCCTTGTACAATTTATTGCGGTCTGGAGTCAAGTTCGTCTGGAGTGCGCAGATGCAAAGTGCTTTTGACGAGATAAAAAACCAATTCTCAGAAAGTATAATTTTGAGTCAGCCATTGGCGGGAAAAACATATTATGTTCAATGTGACGCCAGCGCTATAGGAATTGGGGGCTATGTTTATCAATTAGATGAATCGGGCCAGGAACGAATTATAGGGTTCTGTTCGCAGGCATTCAAGGGTGCCCAGACTAGATGGTCGGTCAGTGAACAGGAAATGTATGCAGTTATATACACTTTAAAGCGATTTGAGATATACTTGCGGGGAGAAAAAGTTATTATTAGAACTGATCATAAAAGTTTGACGTTCATTAAGTCGTGGACCTTATTAGGGGCACGCGTAACGAGGTGGATTATGTTTTTAGAGCAATTCGATTACGACATAGAAATTGTGCGAGGGACTGATAATCAAATTGCCGACACGCTAAGCAGGCAGATAGCGGGACCTGGAGGTATGAATGACAGTATAAATGTTCAGCCGGGAATATTCTGGTTTCAGGCATCGAATACCGCAAGTGTTATTTCGAGTTTACGGGACATTGCGAGATTACAAAGCGAAGATGAGCGGTTAAATCGAATTAGCGGTTGTATCAGACGTAATGTAGTAGATACGGGGACAAGAGGTTTTGAAAATTATAAGCTAGTAGGTGATACGTTATATTTTCACGTGCCGAAGCGGAACGTACAGTTGCTAGTAATTCCGAAATCACTACAGGAGGAACTAATTTTGCACATACATGAAGAAATAGGTCACTACGGCAGATATAAAATATTAGCACTGATGAAGGACAGATATTATTTTCTTCATATGAGTAGGGTGATAAGCGCGGTGATAAGAAGTTGTGACATATGTCAAAAGGTCAAACCAAGTACTAACAATACCGTTGGTCCTTGTACACCGGTGTTGGCGGAAAAGTTGGGTGAGAAAGTTTTCTCGGACCTTTATGGGCCATTGCCCGTAGGTAAATTCGGATATCAATATATATATGTGATTCAAGACGTGTACAGTAAAGTAATAAAATTATATCCAATGCGAAAAGCGACAGGTAGGAGCGTGCTCGCTTGTACAAAGAGATTTCATAGGGAAGTACCTATCGAAACTATAATTACGGACTCAGGACCACAGTTCATATCGAAAGTTTGGGAATTTGGACTCAAACAGCTGGGGATTCGGGTCACTCATACGTCGGTGTATTGTCCAAATTCTAATAGCATAGAAAGAGTGAATCGCGAGCTAGGTCGGCTGATTAGAACTTATTGCGGCGGAAGTAATCGTAGTTGGGTAGACGTGTTACCGGACATTCAGAATTGCTATAATAATATCGAACACACAAGCACAGGCTTTGCGCCTAATGAGTTAGCGTTTGGTAGGCGGGAACCGTTAACTATTGACAAGGAATTAGGCGATGAATGGTTATTAGGCCATAGTGTGCGAGATACGGAACAGGTGCGGAATGTAGCGATAGAAAACTCTAAAAGTTCTAGTGAACGACGTAAGCGACAGGCGGACAAACGGCGTAAGTTAGAAGTCTATCGTATAGGTGATTATGTGAAACTTAAGACCTTTGTGCGTTCAAATAAAGAACATAAAATCATGCGGAAATTTTCGTTGTTGTATAAAGGGCCTTATGTTGTTTCGGCAGTGGTATATCCGAACTGTTATACTTTAGTAGATCCGGGTTCAAATGAGATATTGGGTAACTTCAATACTATAAATATAGCCAGGTATTATGTGAGGACGAATAAGGGCGTAGATAAATAAGATAGTGTATAAAGGTAATATAATTAAGCTGTAAGCTGTAAATTTGAGTAACTACTTTGTAGATTTAAGGATCTTGCATGGTTTGGAAACAAAAACAAAAAAAAAAAAAAAACAAAAAAAAAAAAAACAATTTGTATATATATAGTAATACGAATTAGGATAAATTGCGGGTAAGCGAGGTTGTATAGTAAGATAGATAAATAAGATAAGACAGGAGAGAACTCAATCGAGTTGTGTAAATATTATATACATAATTGACAGATTCATCGGTCTGTGTACATGATTTGAGATGTTCGTACATATAGAGTAGATATGTACAAAGCATGGGTAGCATAGTGGTAATGAGATCGCGCCATGTTAACTGAGATAAACAGTGTCTCAAGGTCTGGGAGGGGGCTGTAATGGTACACGAGAGTCGGTACATTAGATACTTCAGTCTGCGTGATAGAGGGCTAGCCCAACGCCGCGCTGTTTTGAATACGAGAATCGGTTCAGATAACGTTTGAGGGTTTTGTGTAGCTTACTGGCAAAGTTTGCAAAAAAAAGACGCGTGGGTTCATTCGTGGAATTTCAGTTCAGGTCAAGTTTTTTTGTCGCATTCCTGCGAGATGTGTAGAAATCAGAGCCGATTTGGCTGCGCGTTGAATAAAATTATGAATAACTAAATAATGAAAGGTTATTATGGAACGGAGAAAGCTATTATGTTGATTGCAAATATACAATTGCGATTGATGTATGATATGGAGGGTCTGACACCTCTGGATTGAATATCATTCTAGTGGTCTTTTGCTACGCGCAGCTAGTGGTCGGGTAATGCTTAATTAATCGCAACAAGCTTTTATTGGTCAGCGATCAACAGATTCTGTGTATCGGCAGTACCAAATGATTTGAGTGATCACCTACGGTTGATCATAGTGAATATGCGTACACACAATTTGTAGAACGGCGGATCTGCATGGCATGGTTGAAATTGGACCCTGTGTAGTTAGTGATAAGAAGCTTCGCTTGGGCAGAGCGTATTTGCAAAGGACGCATGTGAGGTATATAAATACCAGAGCGTGGGAGGGGAGTTCATTCAGTCTCAGCGTCTAGCTACTGCGACAGTCGTCTTCACGAGTTCTAAACAGTTTTTGTCTGCCGTGTTACGCGTCAGAACTATACGAATTGGTGATTGCGAAGTTTCAGTGGGTTTTCGTGAGTGTCTGAAGCGCCGAGATTTACCTCGGTTCCTACCTTTATATCAACCTACCCCTAATTCCAAAACTATCCTTGGGTCGTTAGGAAAGAACTTTTAAGTCAATTTATCTGAGTCTGAGTCTGGGCTTGGAGCGACCCTAAATTCCTATATCCTTCACCATAGGGTTCCTGGATTGGCTCTTAGGATATTCGCGGGCTAATCCTCTCCTCATTTCCTTTCGAGTAGCGAGCTTTGAAATTCCCACACACACAGTCGTTAAACATTCAAGCACATTCAAATCAAACTCAACCATTTTCGAGTGGTGTCGATGATGGACGTGGTATAACACTAGGTTTTTAGACTAGGCTAGACAGGAGTTTAGTTGCGGCTAAACCTAGGTTGTCAGGGCATAGGGAGACTGTTTGATCGATGAGGTTCCGCGGATGGAAATAACAAATTCAGAACAAAGTTAAACCGGTGTCAACACAGATAACATATCCTGTTGATATTTTGACATTTGAGTGTTATCGGGGACGCGCGAAGAGATCAATTTACAGTCTAAAGTTCATTGTTTAGGTCCGGGTAGGTGTTTTGCATTGCCTTGGGTCAGATTGGATTCAAGTTGCATTTTTAAATTAAATGTAAATTTCGCTGGATATCTAATGTGTAAGTTGAGTCGGTATATATGATTTGGCTCAGTCCAGGACGTGCTGCGGCTAGTGGAATTCATAGTTCGGTATTTATCGAATTATGCACTTCGCTATGGTGTGGGTTAGATATCCTAAAACAATAATGCTTGCGTTTCGATAACATCCAGCTCAAATTGCGCAGAGTTGAAGGTTTCAAAACGTTACGGACCTTTTGAGGTAACCGCTAGTTCAGAACCCATTTCGGAACTCAAATCGCAATTGTGTAAACCGGTCTTTTCGGATCGCTATTGCCGTGAATCAAATATATAATTGGAACCACCACAAGCCGCTACTAGCGAGCACATGAAATATAATTGAGTACTCACGTCGTAAAACTACGACGGATATCTATACTATAACTGTGATCGATCACTAAAACTAAAACTAAAACTAAAACAAAAGATGTTCCAAAGCGCTCATATATACAAAAACCAGATGGTGCCATCACATAAAATATAACAACGATCGTTTTAGCGCAATACACCGCTGACTGATGCGAATTACCGGCTCGCGGACATATATGCTTTCTCTGTCTAACTTGAAACTGTAACTTTCCGAACCAAGCTTCGTTCGACTATTGTACGCCTAACGGATTTCTCGACGAACGAGAAATTCAGACTTATCATTCTTACTTACAAAACTTACAGCCGAATCGGGTCCTCTCATTTTGGGATAGATAGAATAGACGATCATAGCTTCGGTAGCGGCGGCTCAGACCTTTGGCCGTGGGGCCGCTACAGTACACGTATTTTATTGGAATCTACCGTAGGGATCAAAAGGGAGTTGTGCAATTTTAACAATCACCCAAAGGTATCTTGAGACACAAGTTTCAAAACTTAATTAATCTGTTTATAACATTACACAAAATTACAGTGTTAACAAGGAAAAACTGATGTTTGTTACATTTCTTCGTACTAAACCCAATGTTGCCGAAAACCTCCTTTGCCAGAATTATCTCGAACAAAGACGATGTCTAACCACCAGTTTTTCCCAATTTGTCATCGGCATTGTTGGTATCTGACATTTAATTTATTACTGGCCCTATCAGAAATCGCCCACGATATGCCGCCCTTATCAATTCTGTACGAGTCATCACCGATACATTATAGCTAACCGTAGGTAATATACCTACAATAAGCCACTGAATGAAAGAGAGTAATGAGTATGGCGGTTTGGGTGAGAAACTTGTTTCTTAGAATATATTTTTTGTATTATCTAGACGTGGAAATAAAGTCATATTTTGTTTACATACATGTCCTTCGTTTTCATATTGTAATAAATTGCCATGTGTGAACTTTACATGTGGACAGCGGATCCTTAGTAACAGGACCCCGTTGGTACCGCACTTATAAAATTTCAATTTAACTCTTCCAAAACTATACTTAGAAGCCAACACGCGCTTTGTTAAATCATCTAATGAACAGTAGAGAGAACAGATGAGATATTTTCAACTATAAGTGGGATCCTCTAAGTCTTACCTAACTCCCTACATCACACAGTTAGTTATCTGTTACGGCTGACATTGATGAATGATCCAGAAACAATGCTGCGAATACGTTTGTTTAACACTGAAGGGAACCGGAGTTTTAAACAAATTAAATGAGAGTTTTTGGTACGGTAAATTTGGTTCGATAAATAGGTACTGGCAGTTTTTAGCGTAGGTCCGCTGCGACCCTATCCAGCCAAACACTTCTTTCAGTTCTTGTACCTACGTTTATTGTACAAAGCCCTTATCTTCCGTAGAAATGATCTTAAGAACGATCACACTCGGTGATGATGCTGTAACTCTTTATAGTGTCTATACTTTCAGAGTTAAATTAAAAGATAAAAAATGAAAATCTCAGATAAAACAATGTACAGCTCTAAAATATGTAGAAAATTATTTACCTTTACAAACAAGTTTTTTCCACCATTTGTAACAAGTTTCCAAATAGTTTCGCAAACCAAAGGGGCATGCACTAAGAGCCCGCAGTGTGTTTTAATCTGATGAAGTTTCAATGTGAAGAGTTATTTGAAAACTTTTCTTTTTTTGCCTTTTAGCACTCACCTTACACGTTACACGTTAGATACGGTAACAGATGGATACTGTAGTCGGAATAATAAATCAATTCGACTCGTTCATCCATTTCACTAGTGAACTTTCAAAGCAATTTTTCTCAGCCTTTTACATATACACCGTGACATTTAATTGGTTTTACAGCCGCAGGGAGGTGATTTGTAATTAACAGTACTATTGATTTCGACAATTTATACCGACCATAGTAGTAATATAAAAATAAAAATAATTGAGAAATGTCGTTTCCAAAAAATTGCGAGCTAGTAGTAGCGCGTCGCATCACCTTCCGTAAGTAAAATCCTGATATGTTATTATTAGATTAGATAGGTACCTAGTTAAAGTGGTAAAGGCGTTTGGTAGGTACATACCAACATTGCATATTTTTTCACACAGCTCACGAAGTTTACACTCACTTTTTTAATTTAGTTATTTACACTCACTGATAACGGAGCAAATTGTTCGAAGTGCAGACCATTTCGTTCGATACAGAGTCGTGCCCGTTTCACGCAATTACGTTTTTACTTTAATAGTTTCTCTCTTAATAGTTAATTAGTGTCTCTGTCACGTCTCACTACATTAAACGCGTCTGTTATCGCGTCTTTAATTCTTTAATTCATCTCGAGTTTCGTGTTCCCAAGTGTACACCAGGCGCTTCAGCTCGGACCACAAAAAAAAATCTAATGGTGTGAGGTCCGGACTCCTTGCTGGCCACGACACTGTCCCCCCTGGTCCTCACTAACGCTGCCCGAACACTGTGTTTAGATGCTCTTACACATCGCGTTGGTAGTGTGCTGGGCACCCATCATGCTGGTAATACAAATCCACCAGCACTGCTACCGGCACATCTTCGAGTAGAACGGGTATGACGCGTTGTAGCATGTCCAAAGGTGCATACCTCCGGTCAAATGTCCGTCCGCGAAATGAGGTCCAATAGTGCCAGGAAAGTGTTTACTGAAGAAACTGTGGGTTTGGGATGCCCTGCATTCTGAGATGGTTCAGGTGGTCCGTTCGTGCGTAGAGCTGTCGAGCTTCTGCTGCGTTGTAATTCGCAATAGCGTATTGTTACACCATACTAAGATACTCCAAATTTGAGTAAGCGTAATGCCGATCCATTTTCGCGCGTTTTTTGAGTAGCCTCACGTATCACACGAGTGACGTGCTGTGGGTAACTAAAGACGCGCGCGCCGAAAATCAAAGGGTTGGGGGCGGGGGCAGATAGCATGGGTTGCGGCGTGCGAGTGCGATGATTGGCTAATGGCATGCGCTGCATGCACGTTGCCGACCCGCCGTGCGTAGTAAAAGAGGGCTACTAATGTTTCTCACTGTTTCGAGATTGTGTCGAGATATTTTTCGTAAATAAAAAAAAATTGCCTCGATTTAAAAAAAAAAGACAATATGATACCTACTGCTCAAGGCGATTCACCTAGCCTCCGCTTTAAAACTACTAAAATGTCACGGTGTATAATATAAAATGGTGATATTTTTACACGACTCCAGCACAGCGAAAAAAACAACCGACCGATTTGCACGACCGCACGAAGAGTTCCGTACCACCGTACAATGGTAGGGATGGTGTGGAGTGAATAGTTTGGATTTTACATTCATAGCAAAATGTTGTTTACAAAGTTATTGGTGCGGCTGCTTTCATACTCATTATACGTAACCAGGTGCATGTGTTTGTATGTGGTATTGAAAGAATTGTTGTGTGGCCCCCTTAAATATTTCGTTTATTCCGTTTTTTAGTAATTGTTGTTACAGCGGCCACAGAAATACATCATCTGTGAAAATTTCAACTGTCTAACTGTCCAACTTCTACGGTTCATGAGATACAGCCTGGTGACAGACGGACAGACAGACATACAGAGAGACGGACAGCGGAGTCTTAGTAATAGGGTCCCATTTTTACCCTTTGGGTACGGAACTCTAAAAATAGGGTTATATAATTGACTTGTATGTACCTAAACCTATTTCAATAAATGATTTTGCTGAAAGCGCGAGTGTCTCTAGGTCCATTAACCACTCAAAACCGACGGTAGTTCGGACCGGTCGCGATTTTGTACATTATGCCCTGGTAATAATAATTAAAAAAAAACCTACAACGGAAAAAAGGCGTAAGCTAACGCCAGTGGTATTCAAGAGGTTTTTAGGACAAAAATCTTTAAATGCTTAGTTTCGTTTTATTTTCGATTGCCTCGAGGATTTTTTTAAAAAGATTTTCAGCCCGCACATGCTCCAAAACTTGTGCATGTGCGGGCTGAAAATCTTTTTAAAAAAATCCTCGAGACAATCGAACATAAAAGGCTTTAAAAGTCGAGTACGTAAATATATACTAATCTTGCATAAGCTTTGAATAATATCCATTCGTTGTAAGCATTTAAAGATTTTTGTCCTAAAGAGCAGGAAATAAATAACGTAATACAAAATACTAAAACCCGACAGCGGTACATGAAAAAGCACAAAACAAGCAGTAAAGACTTAACGTAATTATTGAGATTCGATAAAATTATTTCGAAACACTTTGGGTCCTCCCGGGCAACTAAGGTCCTTCCGGGCTCCTTAGATAATATTTGATTTTTATGGTCCTATAGGGTTTCTTGGAGCCCCCAGGAGGTTTCTTTTGAGTACTCCAGGTCCTTAAGCGCCCATTGGTGCCTGTTTGGCCGCTGGATCTTTCAGGATTTTCCGAGGCCCCTGGTGTTCTTTTGAGTTTTCAAGTGCCCCTGATGTCCTCCAGGTTCCCTAACAGATATATTTTAGAGGGCTCCCCAAGGAGCCCTGTATGTAGGCTCAAGGATCCAAATCCTTGAGGTTCTCTTGGATCCTTGAAGGTTCCTTAGGCCCTCCGAGTTCAAAGGTATCAAAGAGGCCCTTTGCGGACCTAAAGACATAAAATGACCCCAGGGGCCCTACAGTAAGTTCTCAAATATTTCTATAGGGCCCATGGGATCATTTTGTCCCTTTAAGTTTTCAAAGGGCCCCGTTTATATTTTTGCGTTTCTTAAGCTCTCCAGCTCCTTACGACACTAAAGCACAATTTTGGATTAACCTATGTTTTTTAGTGTCCTTGGGATCATTCGAGGCCCCCGAGAATATTATAAGGGGACTTTGAATGCATGTAGACATAAAATTACCCCAGGGGCCTGAGAGATAGATTAAAGTTATTTATCTAGGGCCCCTGGGATCTTTTTGTCTTTCTAGGATATGGTGTCTTGGGTTTGATTGGTCCGGAGCTCTTCTGGGTTATTCAATGTTTTTAGGCTCCATGGGGTCTTCAGGGTCAAAGGGGCCCTATGAGGATATAAAGGCACACAATGATCCCATGGGCTCTAGAGAAAGATATGGGTTCTTTCTCTTGGACCTCTGGGGTGTTTTTGTGTGTATTGGTCCCCAAATGGTCAGTATACACAAAAACACCTCAGAGCACTCCAGATCTCTTCTGGATCATCCAAGGTTTATACTGGGGTCTTCTAGAGCCGGAGGCTTAATAAAGTCCCAAAGAATCCAAAGGACCCCGAAATACACTAGGAGCATCTCCAGGTTACAAAAGAAGACCTAAGGCCTTAGGAGACCCTAGTGGCCTCGGAGGGGCCTCAAAGGACTCCAGACGCCTTCTAGTTTAGGGTTTTTCGGACCATGGAGGACACCGCGTTCCCTCAAACATACAAAGGGCTCCAGAGGACCCAAGGGATACTTCGGTCCTTCGGGACCTCTCGCGTTCTCCAGGGCCCCTTGAGTACCCCTCCTTCCCGGTACCTTATATCCTCCTTGTTTTTTTTATGTCACATAGGGTCCTTCAGTACCCTTCAGAGTATCTTATGTCCTTCAATGCCTCTTGCGGGCTCCGATCCTCCTAGGTTTAATACTTTAAGGGTTGTCAAGTGTATATTGGAGGTCCTTGTCTCCTACAAGGCCACTTGGTTCTTCTGGGCTGCCTAGGGTCTTCCTTAGCCCTTTATATCACCCTGGGAGCCTTTTTATTACTTTAACTTATACTAAGACTTTTACTTAGGATCTTATCGGGGTCCATTTAGAAAACGTTTATAAAATTGTTTCTTTAGTTCTAACCAACCGATTGTTATACAAGTTATTGGAGTTATCAGTCTAAATGCAAGCTTTCAATTTTGAAAGCTTGCCATTCATATTTTTAAAGGTTTAATAAAAATATATATGATAGTTTTGTTGTTATGCGAGAACAGACATAAAATAAAAACAAAATTGCTCTACAATGGCCTTTAAACATCCGCATAATATTGGATAAAAAAAACCTATCGATATATAAAAACCAGTTACAGTTTCTTATTAGTACTTGAGTACCTTATTTTACGAATTGAATTTGAACTTTGCCGCGTGGCGATTTCGTGCGTTATCGTAGCTACATTCCTCATTACCTTTCCGCATGTGCCTGTATATTAGATATCTCGTTTTTACGCATGGATGCACGTTGGTCTAATAATATTGTCTCTTTCTTTTTTTGTTGTACTCTTAAAAATAGCCAGCTATAATACTAAGTACTAATTACAATAATGAGACATAGGAAATACCTGCCCCTATGAGCACTCTGCCCCGAACGCCTCTGGCAGGGACCCGAGAGAGAGATAGAGAAATATCTCTGTCTCGTTTGTTGCAGATTTTTCGTGAATCTAAGCTACTCATAGAATGGGCACCGAAAATACCGCTTAAAATCAAAATTAATTCACTAATTGCTCATCCTTTGTCTTATGTAAGTGCATTACATACTGAATTGCTACCAGTATTTTATTCTACAACTTAGCTTACGTTTAATGGACATTGATAATCTATTGCTCGCTTTTGACCTGGACTTATTTTGTTGACTTTAATACCTGCTGGATTGCGTACCTGAGACTCGTTTCTTGTTTATGGATTTGAATTGATTATGGACGTGACTATTTAGTAGAAGTCAGAAATATCAGATAGGTAAGCTAATATGGTTTTAGTAATGACATTGTTTAATTCTAAGCGCATTCTGAAATTATTTTATTTACAATATTCCAAGTTGTAAAGAGATGACTGACTGACAAATGACTCTTGCATTTCGCTAAAAAGTGATCGTCAATTAGGTATCTCATAAAAATAATGATAAAATCCTACCGTATTATTTCTTATCACTATGTTAGGTCGGACAGGTATATCAAGAGCCGGCCAATGATAAAATCATAGCCGTTTTGTATCGTTATTCTAATAAAATATAGGTTTTAATATAAAACCTGAAGTTTTACATCAAATACCCCGACATTTCGTCTAAAACTTATACCATAATTATAAGTTAATATTTTAATAATAATCAAATGCAAGATCCAAAGCTATATTTTTGCAGAGCCGCATTGTCTTAAGCCGGCTTCTCATATACACTAGATTGTGCAATCTAGGTAAAATAACAGAACGGCGCTATAGTAGCCAAAGAGCAAGCCGAAGTACTGTCTTTTTCCCTAGTATAGCGCTGTCCTGTGGTTGGCCCGACCGAATCGGAACATCACTGTAGAACCCAATATGTTTTGAGACTTTTTAACTTCGGTAATTATCATTAACCAACTACGTTGAACTCGCACACAAGGAACACGCGCAAAGTGAATTAAATCCAAGAATTTACGCAGGTTAAAAGTTTAATTTCACGGCGTGGCTCAAGTTGGGGCTCTCTCTCGGTGCCTGGCATTTGCTTGTGACTTTGCTAGAGATTACAGTACATTTATAAAAACACTGATTTGCAATTTTATAGATTTTGATTCACACAAAGAAAATTGCTCAATTGTTTTTTTTTACAAAACTGATATAATAGTTTTGTATAAGACTTCATTTTTATATTTTGCAGAAAACGAACTAAGACCGGATTTTTAGAGTTTGCTATCTGCGGGCAAGGTGTTACAATCACAGACGCCAGGTTAATAAGGACGTTCAACTTCAAGGTACTGACGTTGAACCAGAAGAAGCTGACCTTGTGCCTTAAGTCAGCGGGGTTGAACCAAAAGCTAGTAACATCCAACCGGAATTTGGTGGCGTAGAACTGAGTGTTGGCGGCATCCAAACAGAAGTCAGCGCCCTCCAACTAGAAGTCGGTGGCGTTCAACCAGAAATCGACGGTGTAAAACCGGAGTTTTTCAACTCCGAGCAACTGGAGTCAATCTTTTATGACGTTTTTCATTTTAACATTGGATAGTCAAAATCACATTTTAACCAGAATTTGCAAAGTACACCATCGATAAATGATAACCATAGGCAACCAGCTACAACTCTAGCTACTTTTTTTAAGCAAACCAAAACACGGGAGAACCCAAAGAAAGACTGCCAGATTTTTAAGATGTGATGTGATAGTGTACGAAACTCTCTATCGCAGGAATTTGTGTCAAGACATTTAAGATATGGCCACATTTCTCGAGAAGAACTTATATCCCGGTGTCTCGCTATACCTAATGTATTATTTGGTGGGCCAGCCAAGGCAGTGACCATTCATAATGGAACATACATATACCTCCAAAAAAAACGAATTATTATTTCCAGGGCAACTCCTACAGCCTATACTAGTAACGCACGCTATTTAAACCTAATAGTTTGTTCTGTTTACCACATCATAAATCATGGCCCTTATGACGCTGTCATATCAAATGCCACCATTCTAAACAGAATCCTTCGCGAAAGAAAAGTGCCGTTTCATTGGCACTACCGTAAAAAATATGTTTTTATTTTGGACAGAGGCTACAGAGCCGCATTAAGTGAGTAAAAATGCCAAATACAAGTTCCGCTCGCGGAACCCAGTTAACTACACGAGAAACTAATGAGTCAAGGAAGGTAACCATGTGCCGGTGGGTCGTAGAGATAATTAACGGACGGCTACTGTTTCAACTGTTAGGCCATGTCGCAAACAACCGGGCCATGCATTGCATGCGCACTTTTTAATGCACTTGGAATGCCTTGAACGCTTGTCCGAATACATTAAAAGCCAGATTATGAATGCAAGAAGGACTATATTCCAATCGATGACTAGTAAAGACTTTAATCTAAAGATTTTCCACGCATGAATATGTAGGAATTAATAGTTTTAACCAAAGGAACTTACCAATTCAAACATTCGAGGAGCTTTTATAGCCAACATTTATAAAAAAACAGGACATACCGCATAGAAATATGTAGAGACGGTCAATTGGGCTGTTCGAATATAGGCGCTTTAAATCAATGATTAATCAGTGTTTGCATTCAATCGCGTCACCGATAGTCTAGAATTTACTTCACATACATTTTGGTACAAGGAGAGGGAAACACAAGGAAGAGAGAGCATTCATCCATATTACTGCATTTGTGTGATAGTGAAATGGTCCCTAGGATGTTGTGCGCACGTTACATCCATAATATTGTATTTGGGTTGGGGACAGCACCAACCAAACCTATTAGCTCCTGCAACATTGCTAGACAACATGATAATAAGAGAAGACTTGGAGAATGAGGTAGGCGAAGGAAGTGATAATGAACTTTAAGTCTATTTGTATTTTATTTTTCTTTTGATGAAATACATAATGCAGCATTATAAAAAATTGTTCTATATACGTGGCAGCGTGTCAAAGCTAAGTTCAACAGAAGAGAACTGGCGACGCAACGGTCATGTCTTGTATTACATGAACCATTTGGAGCCACTTTTAACACCTACGTAACTCAAAATCTATTAAACATAAATATATGAATTATTTATTGAAACCCTGAAGACTAACTAGAAACTCAAATTTAATGAATATAGCTCAATCAATTATTGAGACACAAACATATAAAAATCGGGAGTTTCTCACTGACTGACTGACGTAACATCAAAACCTAACGCATTTCCAGATGACCTAGCAAGTTAAAAATGGGCATCCAGCTGGGTAATAGTATGGTTACTAACCTTAGATAATGAGCAATGTTTCTTGTAAAATGTAATATTTTCTAAAATACTGTTTTTATTTACACACTACCCTATTATAACCTTTATAATTTTTATAGCAAATATGAATTTCAGTTACAAAATCAACTAGAGCTAGAGCTAGCACAATATCGTTTTATCAGTCTTCTTGTTATTTTAACCGCATATTTTAGTATAGTACAGTCAGAGGCAAAATAGATCGCAACACATCCTTACTATAGTTATAATAAAGACTTGTTACTATCTATTTGGCCACATGACCGCTTCTAGTTATTTGATGACCACCTCATTCAAACTACGTGCATATTATCATTAAATATAGAAATATATAAGATAATCTATCTGGTGATCCGAGACATGAGGTGCGGGGCGGGCAAAAGAAGTGCCGCGCTCGGATAGCGGGGGGTACATCGCTTCGACGCAAACGCTTCGCAACGAGCGGCAGCCGCGCTCATTAATTAGCGCAATTATTGTTGTCACATGTCATTTGTTTTCGTATTAACTGGAATGTTAATTCAGTTTTCTCGCAAAATTTCGTGCCAGGTAATTTTTGAGTATGTTGTATTGTTATTACTAAAATGGATTGATAACAAGTATATGAAAGTTCTCAATTTCTTTTTCTCTTCTTAGGTGGTAATCAGATCGTATTTTTCCTTTCTGAAATAGATTAACATTCGTTAATTTTTATAACTTTGTATTTTTTACGTAACACAGTAGAACTAAGGGAGAATGACACTCTTATATAATACCAAATGATTCCAATGCCTCCCGATGGAAGTTGCTTATTTAATAATATTGCATTTGCTTTATTTAATTCCGTTGATATATAACAAACCAAGAGGCTGCGCGAGTCCTTAGTAGTATGTGGTAACTGGCAAGATTTAAATGCCTTCACTTGCACCCAAAATAGTTAACCATACGACTCAGAAGAAGGATACTGCGCAAGAATGCTTCTTTCGATAACTTATGGACCGGTTTCTGAACTAAAGGCTGCAAGAGACTTATATTCCATTAAAATCTGATTGATTTTTATTAAAATTAAGAACATTAACTATAATTTATTAACAAAAAGTAATGATATCCTATTAAAAACATAACATGTGTATATGGGAGCCCAGTTCATTATTAACAATATCATCCGGAAGCCGATATTCCGGATGATAATTCTGAAATTCTTATGTTACACAAAGAAGATAACTTAACACAAATTGAAGTAAATAATTTAACTTGGCTTGTGTTTACATACTACCTTCTTACAATTGGCTAATAATGATATTAGTTTTATATGTTTTTATGCTTCTTAACCTCTCCTTTCCCGGGAGTTCGAGACGTCAAAAACGACAAATACCGGAGTGTTTTTGAGCGTGCGGGCTGCGCGGCACTTGACTAATATATCAAGTGATTCTGTTGGAATGGTAATACTTAGAATTATGGGAGTTGTATATCTGAGTAGCTAATGAAACCCTCTTTTACACAATGTGTAGAAAATGTCACTGTGACCTTAGTTTATTTTTGTACTGGCATGAGAAACACAGACTTCTATGAAAATGCTCCCTCTCGACACAAATCTAGCCGACATCAGAAAATTATCAACAACATGTACATGTTGTTTGATACCTACGTAATCTACACAAAATAACCTTTTCAAAACAATAAAAACATTAGGGTGTTCTTATAGAAACTTTCGAATATTTCAGCGTTTCAAATTTTCATAAAATACGGAAAGTAAACTGACGCATCGCGCGAATTATGCAAATCTTGTGAAATTATTTGTGAAGAGACTAGACTACCTAGCGTTATATTTCTTAGTTCCTAGGATAGGTAATTTATTCAATAAGAGGAAAACAAGTGGTATTTGCCACTAAATCATAAATGATAAGTGTGAGGACGCCATATCTCGCAAGGAAAGTATAAAATAGGTAGAAATCAACACTTTGTACTATTATTGAATTTATAGGCAATAGGTGATACTTATCATTCTAGAATTAGTGGTTCTAAGTAGAAGACAAACTAGGCTTTCTAACAGTGTATCGTACTATGTACCTTTTCATACAAAAATAATTCAAAATCATGCATGTTATTTCGTGTCACGGTGTGTTGTTTCTGGGCTTTCTCAAGGTCACGGCAGGTGTACGATATGCGTTTATACAGAGTGTGCAAAGATGGAACGAAGAAAATGTTTCGCCGTGATTTGATTCTAGGTAAAATAGCTAAACTGGTGTTTCGTTCGTGTAGGTATGGTGTAAGTTTGAGTTAACTAGTATTTAGTTGTTATGTGTATATGAAGTGTTTCCACGCGGCTCCGTTCACGCGCAAGTACAGATACCTACTGTTCTTACAAAGTGTAATATTGTGTAATATTGTGTTAACTAGTGTTATGCGAGATCAGATATGTACTTTTGACAATTTAGTGTAAGATTACACAAATTTGTAAAAAATAAACAATTATTTGAAATGTGTAATTAGTAATTAGCTACCACCTACCTAATGTGTAATTGTGTAATTAGGTTTTGGAAAAATAAAAAAGAACAAAAATTTATATAGTTATATATTCACATTCTTTATTGCCCTGTGCATAAAAATGTACTTAAAAGAAATTTTATAACAACAGGCGAGCTTATCTCTAAAAAGATATTTCTTCCAGCAAAATTTATATAATTTAGCCAGCTGCTGATGACTGTGAAAATAGAAAAATACATTATTGTATATGGTATGGTACTAGAAAGCATGGAAGGATAGCTGGAATAGAAGAGTAGGTGCAGGAGAAATGCACAAAGGCCCCGCTCAAATGGGCCAGCTGCAGGCAGGCCACACCCTGTTGGAGGAGAAGAATGGTATGATACCACCGGTGATCTATCTGCTTGCTAATCAGAATACCTACCACCATTTCTTCAGCCAGCGAGCGCCGGCAGCGCCTTGATGTCGACGGCTGCGGGGAGGAGTCGCCCTCGCTCCCGCTCCGGCCCAGAGAAGCTGGTTGCTTCACCATCTATAACATAAATAAAATAGGCAAATTAAATATAAACAAAATACCAGACTGGCAGTCAGTGACATTTGCAGTATAATTATTTGTGTCCTTTTAGTATAAAACTTCACATTTCCCAGGTAAATATTTAATTATACTTGGTAAAACTATATTCAGACCGTTTAGGCTGCTGAATGGAACAAATTAATGGATATGTATATATATAAATATAAAAGTAAACGAAGCAAAAACGATGCGAGTGAAATTTCAATTATTTACCTTCATCCGACCGGAGCGGGAGCGCACATACACCAGCTTCTCATCGGATATAATGCGCACCGGCGGCGACCGACGCGCAAGCTGGGCATGATAGTCATGATCCATTCTGAAAAAAGTAGCTAAGGCATTAGGATCAAAACGTACACTCTGTGCACTTTTACAAATTTGTGTAATTTTGCATTTTTTTGTCATTTTACACTAAATTGTCAAAAGTACATATCTGAACTTGCAGGCAAACGAATCCGCCTAAAAAGACAAGTTAACACAATATGACACAAATTTGTTATTTTTTTATTTTATTTTTATTTTTATTTTTTTTATTTTGATATTTTCACTTGGGCATCGTGTAGGGTGTCTTACGAGCATAATTTTATGTCATATGCATGTTTTCCCTAGGACCAATATTTATAGAGATATCGATATTACAAACATAATATGACGTATATCTCGAAATCGGTGAGGTGCACGAGGAAAATGTTTATAACCAAAAGTGATAGCAAAAAGCAGCACTACACGATTCCGAAGCAAAAAATAACAGTCAAAAAAAATATTTTTTAACACAATTTTTAACACAATTTTTCTAAGTCGCTGGATGCTGGATTTTTCCATTGATAAAAAAAAGGGGCTTCCGCCCCCTTATCGACACTGAACTCCAATCATAAACCCGCGGAACCTTTGATATGGAAACCCCAATCATCACATCACCCCGAAACCTATGATATGGAGTTTCACCGAATATGACTGAAAACACCCGCACCCTGTAGTGAGATTCTGTCTGTGTGTGAGTAAAATGGCGTCGCGGAATGCTTATGTGTGCGTGTGAAGCATGTGAATTGGATGCCTGATCACGTTTCTGACGGAAAATCAGCAAATTGGTACATTATTTTGATAAAGAAACCTATAAAAATGGATTCCTTATAAGATTTCCAATAACATATGTGTATTTTTTATTGAAATCTAACTGTATTTCTCATTGGAATTACAAATAGCATTGGGGGGAATCCGTCTGGTTGCATGACGTATCATGTAAATTTGCCGATTTTCTGGACATCTTGATGAATTTTACTATGACTTATGGTTTGTTTATCGCAAATAGAGTTGTAAATATGAATAAAACAAATACTTACCGCAATTCACCAAAAAAACCACACTTTTCTCTCAATAAAATTTCACCACCACATACGTTGGGAGCGTCCGGAAGAAAGTGATTTTCAAAACGCGGTTGAATTATTTTTTTCTACGGAAAAGCATAAACTAGCACACAGACCATAAAGTTTGTCTAATTGGGTGTCCACACATGATCGAACCGTAAAAATTGGTCCAACCGTTGGATAAAAAATACCGGTTTCAAAAATATTAGTCATCCCGCTGCTTATGCTGACAGCGGTACATAGAGTGATCGGGGCCGCGCTGCTTATACTGACGGCGGGAAAGAAGAGGATAAGTCATTTTATATTGGTGTGGTCAACGTATTTTCTCTTCTAAATTTGATATGCAGGTAAAAGTCCGGCCTTATTCATGAAATACACAGAATTTTTGTTTGCTTTTAAAGCTTACAAAAGTAGACTTCAGATCGTCTCACATCGCATTATTCTCACCCTTGAAGCAAATCTCGCAACAGCTAATCAATCATCATTAGGTTCTTATGGTTCCCCTTTGGGTCTTTTGGCACCACTCGGTTCATCCGGCGCCGAATGAGTCCTCAAGAGCCCTTGAAGGAAGATTCCTTCGTGATTTATGTTAACTCCCTAGGACCCTTGGGGTCTTTTTGGATTTTCAAAAGATCCCTTTATTACAACTAGGTATCTAAAGTACCCCAGAGCTCTTGGGGTTTTCTTGGCACATTTGGGGTCCCAAGGGTCTTTCGGCCGCGTTGAATTATTTGGGGATATTATAGGGCCTTTTGCTACCTTGAGAGGCCCCTAGTGACCTTCAGGGCTCCTTGGGTTCTTTGGGACTTGATTGGTCCTCCAAGGCCCGGAAGACCCCACGGACCCTAAAGAATCTTGGATGACCCATTATAACTCATAAAGCGCAAGGAGCGCATAAAAAACTACACTTTTAGAAAGCTTGCCATTTCAAAAACACTATAGTCTAGCCACAAGACTGCCTAGGCAGTGGGGGCCTTGATTCGGATTTCATATTCCAAAACGGCAAAACTGAGAATTTTCTGGAGGACTATGAACTTTGTGAACTTTATGAACTGTATGGCATCTAACGTTATGAAAACGGCAAATTCGTTGTTTCCCCACCATAATACGCCTACATCCCCACGGTCCCGAATGCTTGAAATGGTGATTTAAAAAATAGACGAATTATTTCCAAATTGGCGTGTTTTAAAATCATCTATAAATTCACTAATAAATCAACGAAAAAATCAGCAAAAGCATCTGAAACGGCTTTCTAAACACCTTCCACCACAGAATATCAAAGGGGTCATCTGAGGACCTAAATATGCAAAAAGGCCCCAGGGGCCCTAGAGAACAACCCAAATATTTATCTAGGCCCCTGAGGTTATTTTGTGTCTTTAGGTCCCCAAAGAGCAACTTTGATATTCTTGTACCCGGAGGGCCTAAGGAACCTTCAAAGATCCAAAAGAACCCTAAACCCCCAAGGCGCCCTCAAGAATAGAATGAGGTAAGTCGCCGAGTATTTTCTACCTTTCACTCTCTCAGGAGACTTCAGTACTTTTTGCCTCGACATACCAAAATCACTCTTGCTCAATCTCTCAATCTACCCCTCATCGATTACGCTGATGTCTGCTGGGTCAGTGCTAACGAATAACTACTGAACAAACTCGAACGACTTCAAAATTTCGGGATTCGGTTTATCTTCGGGCTGCGCAAATACGACCATGTGTCACAACATCGCAGGGAGTTGAAGTGGCTGCCAATTCGTCTTCGTCGGGATTCACACATCCTCAATTTCCTCTACAACATTTTACGTAATCCACGCTACCCAACTTTCTTACGGGACAGTTTTCAATTTCTTTCTTCCAGCAGACCTCGGAGAACTCACGCAGTTTCCATGCTCACAACTCCACAGCATAACACCGCTTTCTATGAGAACGGGTTTAGAGCCCGGGCCATTCGGTTGTGGAATGCACTCCCCTGCACCATCAGGGACAGTCCTAATCTGAATATCTTTAAAAGTCGTGTGAAGAAAAATTACCTCTCCCTTTAGAGTTATAGGTAGTATGCAACGTATGTATTAGTATAGTGTATAAAATAGTATTTGTAGTATATAATACGTATTAAGTATATTATTATATTTATTATTTAATTTATTTTGTCTATTGTACACATAGGTCTACCCCTGCTCAACCATCAACTTTTCCCTTGTTTGCCTGGTTTGCTGGAAGAGATCTCTTATTAGAGATAAGTGTAGGTGACCCGTTATATTTTAACCTTATATGTAGTTTATCGTAATAATTTATTTATACTGTACCTATTATCGATATCACCGCTGAAACTGTAGCCAAAGCGTTTGTCAGCTGTTGGGTATCTAGATACGGTTGTCCCAAAGAGATCGTTACTGATCGTGGGGCCCAATTTTCATCAGCTTTGTTAGAGCAGCTGTCAAAGTCTATAGGTTTCGACCACCGTAGGACAACAGCTTATCACCCACAGTGTAATGGCTTGGTGGAGAGATTTCACCGGCAGCTAAAGGCAGCGATTACCTGTCACGCCGACGCCAATTGGACAGAGTCATTGCCACTGGTACTTTTAGGCATTAGGAGCGCTATAAAAGAAGACCTTCAGGTATCATCGGCAGAGCTGGTAAACGGTGAACCCCTACGTCTACCGGGTGAATTTTTTGGTCATGACGTCCCAGGTTACACCACCCACATCACCGATTTCTCAGCCCGTATCAGGTCCTTCGCCGAGCGCATACGACCAGTCCCACCTCCGCACCATTCCAACACTCGTAAAGCCTTCGTGTTTAAGGATTTAGCCAGCTGCAGTCACGTATTTCTTAGGGAATAAGTGTTACGCGGCTCATTTCAACCAGCTTACGTTGGGCCATTCGAGGTACTTAAGAGAGGCGCAAAGACTTTTAATATACGTGTGCGGAACAAAGACGTCGTAGTGAGCATAGACCGATTAAAACCAGCCTTTATACTAGACGAAAACTTGTCCCAACCGCGATATGACCCCGTACCGCCAGACACTCACCCCCCACCTCCGCCCCTACAATCATGGTCACAGGATACTCCGATTAGGACTACACGTTCAGGTCGGAGAGTTCATTTCCCAGATTTTTATCGCCCTTAGCCAGTCTCTGGAGGGGAGTGATGTAGGTGACTCGTTATATTTTAACCTTATATGTAGTTTATAGTAATAATTTATTTATACTGTACATAACATTTATTATAATTCATTTCTTACTTATTTACGTACCTATTCTATTAACTCACACTAATACATTCATTTATTGATATAAAATATTTGTGAAAGTACAAAAGAGTGGTGTATGATTACACCACTCTTTTGTACTTTCACAAATATTATTTAATTAACAAGCGAACCCGCGCGCGATCATCTGTATAGCTGGTCCTATTGTTCGTCGTTGACGTCACTAGGAGCAGCCTCGATGCGCGCGCGCCGCCGATCGCCGCCCGCCAGTCGGAATGTTACCTCAGACGCGAAGCCTGTGTCACTTGTACGCTTGCGCTCCACTCGCTATTGCTTCGCGATCTATTTTATTTGCTTATTTTGCTTTCGCCTGCTATCTCTTTGAACTTTACTTTCTTCCTTGTGATAAATACCATCTGTGTCTACGCTATCCGCATCATTCTGTACATAAACAATAGGTCTATGTGTTCCAATAAATAATATAAAGTTATCAGTGATTTATCGTGTTATTGGCTAGCATCATCACTCAACCACCTTCATAGCTACCTATAATAAGCTCGCCTTTGTACACTTTTTGTAACTCTTGTTTTTTGTATGATTTGTGTGCAATAAAGAAATTATGAATTATGAATATAAAAAAATAAATTTTTTTTTTTTTATTGTTGTGCGTGCGTGCGTGCGTGCGTGCGTGTGTGTGTGTGCGTGCGTGCGTGCGTGCGTGCGTGCGTGCGTGCGTGCGTGCGTGCGTGTGTGTGTGTGTGAAAAATATACTGAACCGTCATTAGCACAATCCGCTGTTTATCGATATACACGCCCCAAATTGCAAGTCAATGTTGATCCTCCCAAGTTGCCCCTTTGCACCTAATGCAAAGCGAATTAAAAAAAGCTAAATATATATTTTTCATCTAAAACAACTTATAACTAGAGATCTAAAAGAAATATAGATATGGTTTTAGCGTCAAAAATTGGTATTTAATCACCATCTCCATGTTTGAAATTAAAAAATAATAATTGGTCATCGAAAAATAAATAAAAAAACACAATTATTCACTTTTCAGCCGGAGTGACTTACTTAACAGCCATGTTACATAGTACATTGACCCGATCAGCTGATTACAAGATACTAAGGGAGACCAAATTTGTTTTTTCGTTTACGACCATGTTTCTTGGGGAAAGTAACACATAATTATAATCATAACATTTACCTACAGGCATGTACATTGCTTCTGGCCCCACACTGGGATACCCTGGGTCGTGGGAACCAGAAATAGTGACCACAAACATGTAAACCTTCAAGACCTAGGGGATTTTTTTCATTATTTTCCATCCTCCCCAGCAAGGATTCGAACCCGAGACCTATCGCTTAGGAAGCACAGCCTCAACCGCAATACTACAGCGTTCATCAGCTATGAGTTCTATCATTTCCTAAAATATGGTCAGCTAATTAAATGTCAAACTGTATAGATATATCATTCTCACTTCATTATTTTACTTGTATTGTTTTATATCGAGCTGACTATTTTACCAATGAGATGAGTCATTTACCTAAATAATATTAAACAGACGTTCTAACATTGATAGAAAAAATTGTGAGAAATCCTTCAAAATAAAATGAAATTAAAATAAAATGTATTTATTACTGTAGATATTTACATAAACTTTTATGCCTCGAACGTCATTTTATGCCTCTTCTCTAAATTTAACCATTGTGGGAGAAGTACGGCGAAGAAACACCCACAGGTTTATTTTCAGATCGCTTTTAAAAATTGGTTGTTAATAACACAACTATTACAATATTAATTATTATAAATAATAAAAGCAAGAATAAAATTTCTGGCCTCTTCACTTACACACAACAAACAAGACAGTCAACAATGTTTTTTCTGGCTCTGCCATGTGTCAGATGGTGCTAAAATTAGTTAATATACAAACCTAGGTCTCTGGTCTGTAAAGTAGGTAAGAAAGTTATTGAGTTGATTTGATTTACTAAATAGGTACCTCCATACCTAGTTTAAAACGTACATATACAAACTCTATTTTATTTACCATAACATAACATAACACACATAATTTATTCGAAAAACACGTACCGTTACTAAGTTTAGAACGTACGCAATTTCTTATTTTATTAACTATACATAACTTACATATTTATTCGAAAATCACTTAAAGCCCTTGTATAGCTACTCCTAACTTACCTACTGGACGCCCGTGCAGTGCAGGTTCAGCGCTTTAGAGGATACAAGGAAACAATCGATTATACTGATTATCGCAATCATTACACTACACAATCCTTTCAGCTCGTTAAATGCAAGCGCACAATTTATTTTTAAATTTACATACAGGCATATACTACTACTTTGATACCCTGTGTCGTGGAAACCAGAAACATCGTCGTCACACACATATAAACATTCAATAAATGGGATTTTTTTTCCTTACCCCCGCCGGGGATCGAACCCGGGACTTCACACATAGGTAGTTAGGTAAATAGGTACAATGGTAGGCAGCGCCACAACCGCTGCGCCGCAGTTGTCTTCTCAAATTAGGTAAATTTTGCGAAAAAGGCACCATTTACTGTCTTTCCATTCGGCGAGACATGGATCAACAATTGTACAGAATTCTAATAGATCAATATTTACATTTGATGGAGAATAATCTTTTCAAATAATTTTGACCGAGCGAGCGAAGCGAGCGATCCTCTCCGTTTCAGGATTTGGCAAACATGCTTTCGTATGTCCGGATGTTACCCTCTACAGGCCGCATTTCTCAACGGATTCTCGTGAGTTTTTATGAACAGGTTTGATAATTAAATTATTATTTTTTGTCGATTAAGTTTTTGGAGTATTTTCAAAATGGTGGAGATGTGGGCATTTTTTAATTTAAAAAACCACTACAGTCCAAACAACTCGACGTATTTTAACTTATCGAGGTGTTGTTGGATTTGTAGAGATCTTGAGATTAACTGGCTATATAATTTTAGTGAAATGTCAATAGGATGGGATTAAGACCGCAAAATGTTACTCACAAAGTTATTAGTTCGGCTACCATACTGGAAGAACAGATATTGGTCTGAAGGGTCACCCTTGTCTCCCGTCTTGAACATAGGTATCAGTTTACTTTGTTTCATGAGGTCTGGAAGAGTCCCATCGTCAATACATTCATTGAATACATAAGCTAAGCACATTTTCGAGTAGTAGCGTGAAAAAACCATTAACTACCTAGGTATGTACATAAATTACTCTTTCGCCTACAGAATATATGCGTATGTTGAATTGAAAGAGGTTTGTAGTAGTAAATAGATGTTTATTGTACTGAAGTTTGGATAGCAGAGACTCTAATTATCCGCAGTATAATCTTATATAGTCTTACAAATAAGGAGTCACACACACAGTGATACATACATCTCTATGTCGCTATGTCCGCACACTTCACCTCCCACGGAAATAAAAAAAAAATACATGATCATATATTTTTTTTTCTAAAACTATATCTAAATATTTCATAATGCTTTTATGTACGGTTTCGTTCTATTTTTATGAAATTCAACAATTTAGAACACATAACAAGAATATCATCAAATCATCAATCTATAAAATATTCATACAAAATTAACCACTATAAATAGAATCATTTGTGTAAAAATACCATTAAAAAAAACTGTGTAAATCTAACAATTTGTAAATATCCTTTTAAAAATAAATACTTTCATATAGTTTTATATAAAACAATTTTAAAACCCAAGTCAAATAAATTGATGATCTATCACAATTTTAATTATTACAAAACATACACTTGTCTGTTATTCATTAAAAAAATATATGCAAAAGAAACGCTATAATGTTTCTTAATTTCTGAAGTATGTTTATCTATAAAGTAGACGATTACATAAAAATATCAGGTTATATACTAGTACCCATTTTCTAGACACACGAACTAAAAACTAACTGTTTGAGGTGTTGACGACATCAATTTATCTTTATTTTCATACTAAAAATTCAAATTCACGATATATACTGATTGCAATACATGTTTATATTTCTCATTCCTTCTGTATCTCTCTTTCTTTTCTCCCTTTATTTATTTATTCAATTCTTATAACATTAATGCAAACTACTTTACTTTTATTTTCTATATTTTTTATTACTAGTACCTGGCTCCAGGTCTACCTGCCTGAGCCTGCTCGCGAGCTTATTAGGTCATCGATATCCTACGTTCTCATAAAGGAAACTCGTTCACGTCATGATCGAAGCGAAGGATTCGTGCCTTGTACCTTGTACCTTTGAGACTTTGCTGAAAATACAATGACATATCGGTCTCGCCAATAGTCACGTGCCACACTAAAAACATAACTTCAACTCAATCCATACGAATCCTTCGAATTTTAAGATATTCTGTAAAGATTGGATGATCAGTCCAACTTTTCTCGAAAACTTAACAAACGAAGTGTTCCCAACTAACTTGCTCTGTGGCCTAGAGTAACAATCCTGCACATTCCATACCTTCTCTCAAATTCATACTTTTTATTCCTAACGACAACAAAAACCAACATTCCCAAATCCAAACAAAAATCAACTTTCCTATGTAATACTATCATAAAACTCAAAAATATCAAATATGAAATAAACCTTCATAACAACGATTAACTTTTAATTTCATTCAATTTCCATACTTTTCAACTCTCAATATAAAACAAGAAGAAGTGACCATATCCGCTGGTCGAACTATAATTCTATTAATAGACTCGATTGCAATCTGTAAAATAAAATAAACGTAAATGCAATTTTGAAACAATATTTTTTATTAAACTAACGTAATTGGTTCCGTCGTTAGTAATGCATTTTAAATCTGAGGTCAAACTACTTTATCTGTTAATTATTCTGAAAAACATATGAAACATAAAAATCTGAACACACAAAAAAAATAACTCAAGTTATCTTCTCTCTAAGACGTACTTATTCAGCGTACTAAATATTTATTACAAACACTCAACTGATTTTCATACATACTCATACTATTAAAATTCATTTCATACTGTAATTTAAAAAAATGGTTCCAAACTTTATCTCTTTGTGGTACCCTAAGCTTGCTATCAATCATTCATCACCTTTTACGTATCTCCCATATTAGTCAACTGAAACTAAAATCTTTCGCTCTATACAAGT
This sequence comes from Argyresthia goedartella, assembly GCA_949825045.1. Taxonomy (NCBI): domain Eukaryota; kingdom Metazoa; phylum Arthropoda; class Insecta; order Lepidoptera; family Argyresthiidae; genus Argyresthia; species Argyresthia goedartella. Next base: position 19,277,920 of record OX463823.1, read on the forward strand.
CGAACTGTAGTAACTTGAACTTATAATAACAATTATTTTACGTCTGTAATCGAAACAAGTGTTCTACCTAATTTGGATTCTGCTGCAGTGTTGCATGTCCATATTTGGATTGCCTGCGAACACTATATTGAATTACTTGGAATAACTGTGACTGTTACCAAGTCATGAAACATTTATGTACTTGATTGTACATTTGGAGTAAATTTGAATTATGAGGCAATTATTTAATAAATATTAGAACGGCTATAAAACAACAAAACTTTTATCTTCACATATTAAACCACATTCTTCCCATATTTCTCAAAATCGTCTCCTCCAAAAATAAACTACTATCAAAATCCTCATCCAAAATAACTCGTGTCAAACTAATTCAATTTACTTTACGGCCATCATAAATATCTCAGTTCCCAAAAAAATAAACAGTTATTAAACATTTATTCATACTTCTCTTGCTAACTGTACTGTACTACCTACTAACTTTTCATTGTATGTATTCTTCCAAATATTCTTTACTTTATGCAATCATCCTCGGAAAAAAATATGGTATATCTATTGATATTGTTTTGTATCGTCAACCCTATGTCAAAAATACAAAAATCTGCCTAGCGTGATTTTAAATCGACAATTAATAAAAATTACTTACATATTACACCTATAAAGAAACCCATTGTCCAAAAACCACATCTTATATCGAGTCACCACGTCGCCGATCGCCGCAGCTCGCTCGGAGTCAGCTCACCTTGGGACCCGTACCATCTCCCGGCTGCTCCTCACTTGACCCGTACGGTTACGCCCAGCGCCCGGCTTTCCACATCACTTAGGCTTGAAATTCGCCCGGCACCCGGCAGCAAAAATCTTCTGTACTTATATTTATTTTTCTCTCTTCTTTAACTTTACTCTTTCTTCTTTAATTGATTTCTGTCTTCTATATTGTCATCTTCTTTATTCTCCATCTTCCTCCTCTGGCTGCTATCTGGTCTTAAGGGTGGTCGCGTCGTGATTTCTTGTAGTCTTCAGGTTCTTATTCTTAAAATTTTCTTCATACTTTTTAATTTTCCACATTCCATATTTAGGTATTACCATTTATTTGCCATTTGGCACAGCACTACCTCGCGAGAGGTAGGCTGGCCTGGCAAGGTCGCCATGAATTGAAAGAGGTTTGTAGGAGTAAATAGATGTTTATTGTACTGAAGTTTGGATAGCAGAGACTCTAATTATCCGCAGTATAATCTTATATAGTCTTACAAATAAGGAGTGACACACACAGTGATACATCTCTATGTCGCTATGTCCGCACACTTCAATGTACACCTACCAAGTGTACCTATATAATTCGTTGACTATTTGACGTGAGATGACGTATACCTGCTTACCTAACCAAACTAATCTGGATGTTACCACGTAGTACCTTTGTTGTAGGTATCTAATGAGAATATGAATCATATAACGATGGATATTGTAAATGGAGCATGACATTAGTTTCTTTAACCCCTCAACGTCCCATGACTGAGATTGCAGTCATTTTCCCATTAAAATATGTGAATTTGATTACTATGGCGTCAGGTTCAAAATCCCGTGCCTCAAAATAGGGTTGGGTTGGTTAGAGGTTATGTTTATAACATTTTTTATTTATTTATTATTGACATAAATTCGCACAACATTACAGAAAATTCCAGGTCATTGTACAAAGTATCCAAACTGATCAAAAAAATATTAATATAAAATACAATTACATGTGGGGCCACGGAAGTGCCCCGCCAAGACGAGTTAATTATACAAAAACTATCCAATTATTAATATCAATCAATATTCTTTTCAATTATTATATTCTATTCAATATTTAAAATTAACATTCAAGAAAAATAATAATAATAAAAATACAGAAGAACAAATCATGCATTATTCTCGCAGAACCTTCCACATTCTCTCACAATATCCCTCCATGCCTCACCAAACAGATCATTCAATGGTGCAGCAGCCAACAGAGCGTTGAGGCTGTTCCGCGCTCGGACTAGCGGGGACTGCCAGCGCGCCACCGTGCGGTGCGTGCCGCCCGCTAGCATTTGGTGCATGCGCGCGCGTAGGTAGTTGTAAGGCACGTATAGCGCACATACTGTGCTGACAAGCGCCGCGCAGTCACTGTCGCCTCGCAACAATCGACACACAGTCAGACGCTTTTCGGTGTTACGTCTCACCTCTAGTGAGTTGTATCCGAGCATACCTAATATAAAAGAGGACGGAAAAGGTAAGGGTAGTATCCAAATTTCCTCTTATATAGGTACCTTAGAAAAGCTTTGTGTACCTTCTCGAGCATAAGGACGTAAGAGTTTTCATGCGGATTCCAAACAACCGAGCTAGATTCAAGTTTGGTTCTCACTAGGGCCATGTATAGAAGCTGGACCACACCCAAGTTGTGGAATCCCTTACTATTCCGTATCACAAACCCTTATCTTTTGAAGCATTCCTTGGCTAAAGTGCTCATGTGCTCATGGAATGTATGTTTAGGGTCAAACGTAACACCGAGGTCCTTCATCGAATACACTCGAGTCAAAGACTCCATGCCGAGTGTATACGTCATGCCAATAGGCCGTGGACAACGCGTGAAGGACATGATACAGCACTTCTCGATATTGACTAATAGTTTGTTGTTCACACTCCATCTATGCATCGCGTCTAAATCTTCTGTAGTAGCCTACAATCATCCTCTGACTTTACGGGAAGTACTAGTTTCAAATCATCCGCGTACAACAAGCATTTGGCGTGTTTAAGCTCAGATTTCAGGTCATTTATCATGATGATAAATAACAACGTACCTAGAATGGAGCCTTGGCTAACACCTGACCGTGTATGGTACGTCTGGGACTCAAAACAGCCATGTCGCACATATTGTTGGCGGTTCTTCAGGTAGTCAGCAAAGAGAACCAACAGCCGTGGGGCAAATCCAATGGCACACAATTTCTTCAGTAGGACGTCGTTATCAACCCTATCGAACGCCTTGCGGAAGTCCAGATAGGCGATGTCTACCTGACATCCCCGATCCATGCTCTCTGAGACCATCTCGACTAACGTCAGTAAGTTGGTGGTTACTGAGCGACGACTCCTGAATCCGTGTTGCGAGTCGCACAAATACGGGGCAATCTGGGGGCAGATTTTACCGTATATGATTGACTCGAACAATTTTGCAAATGAATTCAGGATCGCTATCGGTCTATATTGATTCACAGAGGCAGTGTCACTAGTCTTGGGCATAGGACTGACTCGAGAGAGCTTCCAACTGGTAGGATAGATACCTTGCTCTAGAGCTAGGTTGAAAATTCTACCCAAAGGTAATACCAGCTGATCGCTATAGGCCTTCAAAAAGTAAGGAGGGACGTTGTCCGGTCCAATTGCGCTCCTTGGCCTAAACTGCTTCAGTCCCTTCTCTATATCTCTACGGGAAACATGCGCAAAATGGACGTAATTGGCCGTACACGAGACATCGGAGCTGTTTACCAGATCCGGTGCGAGTGCCGGCATGTCGCTGAGGAAAACGTCGGATAAGTAGTCTGCAAATGCGGCTGCTGCCTTCTCCAACACGCTCTTGCCCCTGATGCGTGACCTGAGGTTTGAAACCACCCTTCGATCTGAGGCCACTCACATGTTTCCAAAACGCGCGTGGGTTAAACCTGATGTTGCTTTCTATGCTTAACATGTGGTTCGCAAATGCTGTAGCTACACGGGACTTGATGTTGGCTCTCAGCTCACTGAATGTGGAGAAGTCAGCCGGCCTCTTAGACAATTTCCATTCCCGGTGGAACTTGGCTTTGGTGGCGAGGTCCTTGATAATGTCTCCAGTAAACCACACCGGATAACGCCTGGTAGATTGGTTCGACCTGATCTTCTTCGGGATTGAATTATTGAAGATGTCGTAAATGGCATCGTAAAAGCAGCCAACCGCAGTATCCACATCAGTAGCTGCGATCACACTGTCCCAAGATACGCTACACATGAGCTCGTACAGGACTTTGTGGTTGCCTTTGGCAAAATTCCAATCATTGTGTCCGCCTATGTTGCTAGGATCCAGGCGACCGGATCGCTGGACTGCGCCTTGCGCTGGCAACAGCGGCACAATGACATCGAGAGGCAGGTGGTAGGCGTCAGTGTGTGGCATCAGATTGCCTGACACGGAGGTGCGCACGGTTACGCCACGTACATTCTCCGGCAGCAACACCACATCAAGCACCCATGAGCATTCATCACTTCATTCGTCTCATACAGACTACACACACTAAGAAAATAGCAGTAATAATTAGATACGGACATGGACGCGCTATTCATATTAAGGTCACCGAGAATTATCAGGGGTCCGCTCAACTTAGAAATATTCTCTTCGGTTTTCGTAATCCAGGTAAAATATTGCGCGTCCTTTTCGGCTTGAGAAATAGTCTTCTTATTTTTCCTCTTGCTAGGATCTATATAAATGACACAAACAGAGACAATAGTACCATCGAGTGAAAGACAAAAAGGAGATTTTGATGATGTTAATGGTGTTTTGTCTTTAACCTTGAATTGGTTCACAGTTAATAATTTATTGTTAAACGCTGGTATAACCAAATGTATCAAATTTTCACTTCCAAATGTCAGGCAAGTTGAGACCAGTTTAGTGTTAGACAATAGCACGTTAGAATTAGTAAATGATACGAAGTTTCTTGGAATAACCATTGATAGCAAATTGCAGTGGGGACCCCACATAGATAAATTGGCTGGTAAATTAAGTTCTGCGGCTTACGCTGTTAGGAACATCAGACAAAGCACGGATTTAGCTACATCTAGGCTAGTATATTTTAGTTACTTTCATAGTGTGATGTCCTATGGTATCTTGTTGTGGGGGAAAGCAGCGGATATTCAAACTATTTTTATTTTACAGAAAAGAGCTATTCGAGCAATTTATAATTTAAAACGAACAGACTCCAGAGAGCTTTTTAAAGAAATTGACATACTAACAGTAGCTAGTCAATTTATTTTTGATAATATAATGTATGTACGCAAGAACCTTACAACATTTTCCAAACTTAGCGATAGCTGTAAGAAATAATCACAGACTATGTGCGCCCCGTTTTAGACTCGCGAAGATTAGCAATTCTTTCAAGGGTCAGTGCATTCTTTACTACAATAAGATACCTCTGGAGATTTTGAAATTGCCATTTGAGCAATTTAAAAAGCATGTTAAAGCGACTTTGTCGAAAAAGGGATATTACAATGTTCAAGATTACTTAAATGACAGGACTGTATGGGGTTAATCTGGCTCAACACAGACCTTGCTGTTAATAATGTTGTAGGTAATTATTTATTCCTGCTTATTAATCATAACAATTAAATTCTTCATATTTGTATTAGTTAAGCACAACCTATTTTTAAAAGAGATCTAAAATCAATCTGTGGGAGTTTCTACGCCCTTCTTCTCCCACTATGGTCCAATGTAGAGAAGAGGCAAAAAAAATGACGTTTGCTAAGTATATGTAAATATCTACAGTAATAAAGCACTTTGACTTTGAAAAGGTCGCTCAAAGATCCTCTCCCCCTTCGGTCTCGAGGTCGCGGCGTCGACGAAGTGTAATGCTGGGGCGGGCGGCGAGCAGCACGCCTCCGCACGCGGTGGGGCGGTCCCGGCGTAGCACGCGCCAGCCTCCCGGTGCCACCTCAGCATCGCAAACGGAGGAGTCTAAAAAGGTCTCTGTAGCGACAATGAGGTCCTGTTCCAGCAAAACAATGGTAATCCGCCAATACTCCAACCGACTCTTTATGCCTCTAACGTTTTGATAGAGGATGCTTATTTTAGTCTTAATTCTTTGATCGGCTTGGTTTTGGGATTTCCGTATCCCAAAATCCTCATCTTCTCCGAAAACACAGCCATTCGCTGAATGGCTGTGTTTTCGGAGAAGATGAGGCCGCACCTTGACATGCCAAATCTTCGAGTCGCACAGCATATCGTAGTGACTTTCCGGAACTCCAATAATAAATTAGGCATAACCCCGCTCTGTCTTGGTCTTCACACTTTCCACATGCACCTCCACATTATCTCCACAGACAGATTCCACGTATTCCTTCATATCTTTTACTGAAACTGACTTTCGTACCTTCCATATATGAAGAAATCATTTTTCTTCAATGCCCTTTATCTTCATTAGTATTCCCGCCTTTATGAAATTTAGGTAATTTCCTAGATTTTCTCTTAGTTTCCAAAGTCTTCCACTCGTTTGCAGGTGTATCACGAGCAGAAACAGAAGCTTTAGTTGTCGCATGTTCCGTGGCCACACTCTTTTTCTCGTCACTCGCTCGCACTGGCGGCGGCGGCGGTGGCGGCTGCGGCGTTGCGCGCGCGTGTTTACACGTGCTAGCGGTGGCTGCGGGACGGTAGTTTGATATTCGAAATCTGTGGTTGAGGGGCAGCTGCTCTGGAAGCATAAGTTGGGCCTACGGACTGTGTACTCGTAGGCAATGTAGTATCCATAGTAACTAACAAGCTATCCCTTTTTGCCAGTTCCATTTTTAACGTGACTATTTCTAACAACATATTTTCAACTACCTTAGTAAGTCTTTGGATGTCTAACCTCATAGCTGGTATTTCCGCAGTTTGTGACCTCAACGCGCTGAGCTCCGTGTGTATCTCAGAAAATATTTCCGTAATATTCATTTTTAAACCATTTCCTTTTTGGTGAATTCCTCCTCTAGCCATGTTCACATTGCAAAAGGTATAATTTCCTCCGAAGGTTGTATCATTTTCAGATAGATACGTGGTATTCCAACCTCCTAAGGTCGCTCGTACCGGTGTGTGCAAATTACCACCTTTTGGTATAGCACTCAAGCATTGCGGACTTGTCCAGAGATCCTTTATTTCCTGGGTAAATGACTCAAAAGCTGTTGAGGTGATATTTACACAATCTACGTCATACAGGGCATTACAAACCGAGCATTCCAAGTATTCCAGTGATAGAATCTTCTTTTTGCATCAGTTGCAAGTCGTTGCCGCCATAATACCGCGAACTAGGTATACTACGTAATATCAATCAGTGATAATATTGACTCACGCGCTGCATTATGGGCCGATCGAAGACCGCTGGCCGAAGTGCGAAGAGCTTGTCGATGTCGGTAGATTCTGTTTCCGCGCGCTAGACAATGACAGCGAGTGTCCTGCCGACTCCTGCCGCACCGGTCGTTGACCTTCAAGGACGATCTGGCTCTGCGGCTCGAGGCTGCTACTAGGCAAAGGTTGGCCTAATCGTGTTGGTTTAGTGACTGACTTTGCTTGCGCTTATTATAATTACTGTATTTGTTAACAAAAAACATTCCGTAACACGTCTATCGCACTCCGCGAGCGTGCGACTCGTCCGTCGTCATTATTAACATCTATACGATTAGTAGGTACTACGAGTTATAGTATGTTATCAGTTATTATAAGTTATCACGTATTGATATTGTCTTCAGTGGTAATAACGATCATCAAACCCTACTTCAATTATTTAAGAATTTACAAAATAATGTGACAGAATTATTTAATATCAGACAAGCTCCTCAACGCAGCACAAAGCGTTTTAAACGATTTGTGTTAACAATAACGCCCCGTGACCGTGAGTTCAGACGACGAATCAGCACATAAGACCTCCCAACGATCTCAATGACCTTGTATGGTCCTTGATACAGACGTGCCAACTTCATACATCTTCCCGTTATCCGCCTTGGTACGTATAACAAAACTAAGTCATTCACCCGGAACGATCTGGGTTTTGATCTCATATCGTAATACCGTTTTTGTACACGCTGTGTGTTCGCAATATTCCCTAACGCCTTAGTCAACAGCCTACCCATACGATTTACCCTTTCATCTATCGTTTTGTCTAAACCAACCGCGTTTAATCCTAATGATCGATGCACCACTGAGCACGGTTCCCTACCAAATAAAATTTTATACGGCGACACTTTCGTTGACGCCTGCACGCTAGTGTTATACGCATGTACTACCAAAGGTTAAACCGAGCACCATTGCCTTTGATTACTACCTAAATATTTTTATAACATCGAAGTTAACGTTCTATTCATTCGCTCTACCAAACCGTTACTCTGTGGGTGAAACGAACTTGTATGTATCATTTTAGCCCCAAAGTGCTCTACCGTTTCTTTTACAATTCCCGCCGTAAAAACTGTTCCTCTATTTGAAATAATTTCCCTTATCGGCCCGAACCTACAGAAAACTTCCTCAACTAAAAACTGCACAACATCTTCCGATGTAGCCCTAGGTAACGCCTTACATATCGCAAACCGCGACGCATACTCAACCCCGACTATAATAAAACGGTTATCTCTCGACGAACGTGGAAACGCTCCTAACACGTCGATTCCTACCTTCTCAAAAATATCCGAGACCCTAATCGGCATCAAATCTGCTACGCTTTTAACAAATTTCCTTTCTTGACACGGCACGCACGAGGCTATATAACGCTCTATCTCCTTATCGGCTTTCGGCATGAAATATTTCGACCGAAACCTCTTCAACGTCTTTGCGAGACCCAAATGACCTCCTGTCTACGCCTCATCATGTAATTCGTTCATTACATTTTGAAACAAAGATCTAGGCCATACTAATACCTCCCTAATTTCTCCATCTCTACGTATGCTTTTATATAATAAATTATTTCTCAAACAAAAACCGCTACGCCACGCTTCCGGATGTTCGCTCAACCGCGTTAACCTCTACTATAAAATGAATCGTTCTCTTGATCCGCCTGTAACGACTCTACATTAATACTAAAAACTTCCAAACCAACATCATCAGGTTCAGAACAAGAAGAAGACTGAGGTCCTTCTGTTTCCCGTTTCCCTTCTTCCATTAGCGGATTCCTGCTCAAAAAATCTGCCACTACATATTGCTTTTCCCCGAGCAATGAACTATCTCGAAATCCCATTCTTGTATCGCTAACGCCCATCGCGCTAACCTACCAGACATATCTTTTTTCGACTGTAACCAACATAACGCGCTATGGTCTGTAACAACCTGAAAATACGATTTCCAAAGATTAACGCCCATACTGACCCCAGACACTCTTTCTCCGTCGTACTTTATTTTTTCTCCGCATTCGTTAATTTCCTAGACGCATAGGCAACCGGACTCAATTTTTCAACGCCCTGCATCAATACTGCACCTAACGCCTCGTTAGACGCATCCACATAATCTCTCGTAGTAACCGACTTATCCCCCGAATAATAGGAAAGTATTAGCGCACTACACATAACCTTCTTAATATAATCGAACGAATTCTGCAATTCTTCATTCCATTGAAACTTTACCCCCTTTTTCAATAATTTTGTGAGAGGTAACGATATTCTCGCAAAATTCGATTCAAATTTTCTATAATAAGAAAATAAACCTAATAATTGTTTCACATCCTTCGCAGATATGGGAGTTGGAACCTGTTGCATAGCCTTCAGCTTTTTCTCACTAGGTTTTACTCCTTCATTCGAGATTAGATAACCTAGCATCTCAATCTCGCAAAAACCGAATTTACATTTGGATGGCTTGAAGGTCAAGTTCGCTTCTCTAAACCGCTCAAAAACTTTCTGCAACGTATCGGTAAACTCCTTGAACGTTCGACCATACAAAATTACATTGTCTACATAAACCATAACCCCTTTAAATCTTAAATCCGCTAAAACTTTATCCATCATCCGTTGGAAAACCGCTTGACTCGTTGCCAAACCGAACTGAACAACATTAAATTCATAAAGACCCGTGGTCATGACGAAAGCCGTTTTATGCCTACCTTCCGTAATAACCGTCTGCCAATAACCTGAATTGGCCCCGGCCAAACTACAATGTCTTCTATCCGCGGAATAGGATAACTATCCCTACAAATTTTCTTATTTAATTTCCGATAATCTACACAAAACCTCCATGAATCATCGGGCTTTTTAATTAACACAACGGGCGCAGCATAAGAACTAGTGGATTCCCTAATAACACCTAGTTTCAACATCTCCGCGAACTGCTCCTCAATAATTTCTCGTTGCACCGGCGAAACGCGATACGGGTGACAAAGAACCGGCTCTTCATCATAAGTCTTAATATCGACCGACACTATTTCCGACCTACCTAACTGGTCAGTTGCAAACGCAAATCTATCCGTATTCCTATCCAACAACGCCAATAATACCTGCTTATCATTCTCACATAAATCCTCATTTACGATGAACCGTTTATCTTACCCCAAACGCAAATTCCCACGAATCAGATAACCCCGAGAAATAAACGTAATCGCCCTTTCTTAACTCCTGTAAGTCGATAGAATTTATCACGTCACGATCCTCGATAACCTCGTTAGCCATCATAGCCTCATAGCCATTACGCTAAATCCTCCTTTACGATGAACCGTTTATCTTCTACCCCAAACGCAAATTCGCACGAATCCGATAACCCCGAGAAATAAACGTAATCGCCCTTTCTTAACTCCTGAAAGTCGATAAAATCTATCACGTCACGACCCTCGATAACCGTGGTTTCCCCGAAGTTCCCTTGTTTCCTTCTAGGACCGTCTAGAAAGTCTGACCCTATCTTTTGTTTTGAAAGAATCCCTACGCGCATGACATTTTGTTTTACCGGTGTCGTGTTTTGTTTCGTATGGAAATTATTGAAAAATGGTATTTTTCTTTGGAAAAAACACATACACGAATGAAAAAAATCAATATTCATACCGTTCTTTATTAAAAAATCTACCCCTAAAATAATGCTACAATTTAAATCAGCTATTACTAAAAATTCCTGTGAAAATTTAAAATTGTCCAAACTAAAATCTATAACACATTTCCCTACAATTTGCAATAAACTTCCATTTACCGCCTTAACCCGTCTCTTCTCTTCTTGCATACATCTCGCACCCACTTGATCTGCAACGGCTGGGCTAATGCATGAAGCCGTAGCGCCTGTATCTAAAAGAGCTACCACGTTTACCCCAGAAGAATTCAATAAAACTAATGGTCTGACCTGCTGATCCGCCTCGACTGCGACGATCTTCCCCATTGGTCGTTTCGCTTCCTTGCTACGCTTCTGAGCTCGTCTGAGGCCCTCAATCCACAGGTCAGCCTGGTCACCGCTATCGGCCTCTAGCGACGACGTGTTGCAAAATCCGCTTGCCTAGGACGCAAATTATTATTATTAGTACTAGATCTAATATGTGGTTCCTGACCACTGTCTCCCCGCCTCTATTGCTATGGGCCAAATACGGTCCAAAAGTTGCCGGGTTCCTAAACACATTTACATTATCATCACTTCCCGGACTTAATTTCTCCATCTGTACCAGCACTGCCCTTAGCGCCTTCTTATCTACAAAATGGCTCAACATTAATTTATTTCTAAGATGGTTTTGCAATCCTCTTAAAAATTGCGTTATAAAAATGTCATCTTTGGTAACTATAGCCTTCCTCGCTAGGTCCCCTAAATAATGGAAGTAGTCCAACAAACTTCTTTTCTCTTGCTTGGCAGTGTAGAACTTCTCTGCAAAGTCTGTGCTTCCAAATTCCTCAATAAATTTATCCACCACCTTTTCAAATGTCTGGGCACTGCCCCTAATTTCCCTAAAAAAATATAAGGCTCCACCTTTTAAATACGAAGGAAATAATAATTTTAATTCCTCCGACGATATAAATTTCTTCCTCGATGCAGCATCTCTGAAGTCTTCTAAAAAGTCTTCAAAAGACAAGTTGACAAATCCTCCATCATGAAATAATTTCATAAAATTTTTCACAAAATGTCCGCTGCTATCAAAATCTTCCCACAATATTTTTCTATTCGATTCTTCACTCGCTTGGCAGGTCGAGGTAATTCCTAAATTAAAAACTTAAGTACAGAAATATACTTCCTTTCAATGTAGTTTCGATCCTTCCACGATTTTTCAAGGTCTGGATCGACGATCGCTATCCTCTTCTATTACGTCACTTCATATGACTTCACCTCTTATTCCTTATGAAGCGGTCTTCTTATTTCTCCGGTTCGTTTGGCGCCTCCGCCAATGTAGGGATCTTGACCACTATACGATCACTGCCTATACTTGAATTCACGCCGATCGAACCGGAGATATAAGACTGACCTGTGGGTGAAATAAATTATCTTAATAGCCCGGGAGGCCACTCGGCTATTTTGCGAGTTACCCGGCGCCTCCACCAATGTAAGGATCTTGTCACTTCTCTGATACTACCTATACTTGAATTATAAATTATAAAGACTTGACTTATATTGGCTTGTATTTTTATTTATTTAGTTACGTTTACACTTTGTATAAAAGGGATCCAACTGGCTCGATAGCCATTACGCTAAATCCTCACTATATAATTTAGCTCAGTCGCTGGCCGAAGCCTAAGGTGTAGTTTGTCACATTGACTTCTCACATCCAAGCCTCTTTCTTTTTAAAACTACAAAATAAGTAACGTGTCAAAGTGAACACCCACTCTAAAGAGGCCCGTCTACAATATACCTATAAAAAATGTGTGAATATTTTAAAAGGTGGCAATAATAATACATTTACGACCTATTTGTATATTTTTTTACAAATTCTAAAGAACTTGATTAATCAATATGTATTAATTTCTACTAGATATCTACACGCTTGTAGCTACGTGGTCTAATGGGTTTCACGCTGTAGCTCCATGTTCTAATGGGTTTCACGCTCTAGCTCCATGGTGCAATGGGTTTCACGCTTGCTTCTCACACAGAAGATGTAAGTTCAAAAACTGAACAATGAGATAATCAATTTATCTTAAGTACAGTATCGGACGTTCAGTGTTTTGAATGACACGTTAAGCTGTAGGTCCCGGTTACTATCGCTACGTGGTCGACAAACCCATCATCAACGCGCACTAAGCCAGCGTGGTGGAGTATGGCTTAATCTTACTCGTATCCGGGTAAAGGCCTGTGCTGCTCGGTGGGGATATTAATAGGCTACTTTTACTGGTATTTATGTTATAATTATATATCTGCACGCATTCCTTCAAAAGAAGGTCTTGACAGAAAAACAGACGGAAAACCCGGCCTCCGACCCGATTTTGAACCTCATGTCATGGTAATACAATTTAAAACCTATAACGGGAAAATGTCTTACAGTCAAGACTGTGTACTGTGATAGATTAGGGTACGGAACCCTAAAAAAACAATAGGTATACTTACTAAATACCTACTCCTAATAACATACTTTTGGTTTCATTCTATCCATAAGGTTCCTCTCGCTGTCTCGAGGTGAAGGAGTCAGAAAATGTACTGTTTCTGACTCCTTCCTCAAATATTTACATTTATTACTGATATAAACGCTATGTTTTTATCTAGGGTACTATGAGATATTTCACCTATATTTCAAAGCCGGATCGGATATTTATGTTATTTTGTGAGTCTTAAGACTGGCTGGCTTATTGACCCTAGATAAAAGCTAGCTTCTAATAGACTTCTTATACTAAATATTTTGTTAAGTTTATATCAGAAACTAATGTAAATGTAGATCCATTGGAATTCTGTGTAATTGTTGATCCATCTCTCGCCGACTGGAAAGTCAATCAATCGGACCCTTTTCGCAAACTTAACCTAATTTTGTGCGCTCGCGTTAAACCAGCTGAAAAGATTGTGATGATAACGATAATCAGTTTTTCCGATAGTTTCCTTGCCTCCTCCTTAGAGCTGAACCTAGAATGCACGCACGTCCAGTAGGTTAGTAGAATCTAATTAGTAGGATCCTGAGGAAGTGCCGTGCCGGGTACAGGGCTTTGATTCCCTTCACCCTATTAGGTATAATGGTTTACTGATTACACCAAAAATGGACTTTAAGGCATGGTGTTTGTGACTGATGTGATGAGTTGATGACCCTAAAATAATAATTCGGATGTGACAAGGTGGTAGAAAATAATGAGATGGTGAGTAAAATGTTGCAAAGTAACAATTTGTACCCTTTGAATTGTAGCTTTGAATTGGTAATTGATAGGTACTGTCACTTTTGATATCATTGCCCACCCGTACGCACGCGTTTGTTCAATAGGATATGAGGACTTTTACCCACACCGTTAAAGGTACCTTTAAATAGATATCTTAAAGCCTACCTTCAAATCTTTTAGAAATCAGATGCAGATTATTTTTCATTCTTATTCATTTTTGTGCCAGAAATCCTTAAATAATAAAAGGCAGGACGACCTATCACATTTTTAAATTGTGATCTATGTTAAATTATAGCTTAGCTAAATAGACAAGCCAGAATATTAAGAAATCGACTTATCACTATGTGTAGGAACCCCGCACGGAGCGGCAACGTCTCGGATTTGCGGACCAATAATACGCTTGCTGCGCTGCCATTGGTTAATTTAAATAGGATCAACATGTGCAGGAGTGGATTAGATCAACATTTGACAACTGTACAACTACATCACGCGGACCCAAATGATGATCTGATCGGAGCAGCATTTGTTGCTACAGTTGTATATTGCATCAACAAAAGGCGGTCGGATAAACATACTTTTTCGGATCAACAATGTGCTCCTCTGAAGTCGCGCCTGATCAAAAATTGACGGGTTGCGATATATATATATATATATATATATACACAGTCAGGTCATAAGTTCTGTCACACAATAAAAACTTTTGAATTTAGAACGCTGGCCACAAAAAAGTTTATTGAATTGAATTACGAATTTTTCATGAAAATAAAAATGTGTACTTTTTAGAATTTCCCTCATTTTTAAATATGGAGTGGACACTTAAAGAAGACCGTGTCGCAGTTATTGCGTTGCATCGTTGAGGCTACGCGCCAATTCAGATTTTCGACTTACTGAAAAATTTGAATATAACCAAAAGATTCGTTTATCGTACCATAAAACGATACAATGAAGACTCTACTGTAGATGACAGGTCAAGAAGTGGTCGCCCTCGCTCTGTTAGGACTCCAGCAGTGATAAAAGCTGTGAAGGCGCGAATTCAAAGAAATCCCATACGTAAGCAGAAACTGTTGGCCCTTCAGATGGGGTTAAGCAGGACCACGGTGAAAAGGGTGTTAAATGAAGACTTAGGGCATATCGAAGAAAAACATGACATCGTTTGGACGCTCGTTTAATGGACCTGAGACTGAAGAGATGCCGCGCTTTGTTGAAGCGGTACGCGGGAAAAAAGCATCGGGAAATTCTTTTTTCGGATGAAAAAATTTTCACCGTGGAAGAGAGCTACAACAAACAAAATGATAAGGTGTACGCACACAGCAGTGAAGAAGCGAGCAACCGTATTCCGCGTGTCCAACGAGGTCATTTTCCATCCTCGCTCATGGTTTGGTTGGGAGTCTCTTATTGGGGCTTAACTGAGGTAGATTTTTGTAAGAAAGGCGTAAAAACGAATGCATTTGTTTATCAAAATACAGTCCTCAAGAACCTTGTAGAACCTGTTTCTCATACCATGTTTAATAACAGGCACTGGGTATTCAAGATTATCCAAGATTCTGCGCCAGCTCATAGAGCGAAAAGCACACAAGACTGGCTGACGGCGCGTGAAATCGACTTCATCCAGCACGAAGACTGGCCCTTCTCCAGTCCAGATTTGAGTCCGTTAGATTACAAGATATGGCAACACTTGGAGTAAAAGGCCTGCTCAAAGCCTCATCCTGATTTGGAGTCACTCAAGGCATCCTTGATTAAGGCAGCCGCCGATATTGACATTGACCTCGTTCGTGCTGCGGTAGACGACTGGCCGCGCAGAATAAAGGCCTATATTCAAAATCGCGGGGGTCATTTTGAATAAACTTTATTACCATAAGAATCTATGTTTTATTAAGTTCATTTTGCTATATAAATGTTTACATAAATAATAAACATGTCTAAATTATTTCATATTGCACACGTGACAGAACTTATGACCTGACTATGTATATATTATTCCACATTAAGTTTCAATAAGGGTTTAAATTTCGTTGAACTCTTGACGCCGATCAATTTGTTCCTACATATTTTCCATGAAGTATATATAAAAAACAATATGCTGCAAATCATCTTTAGTAGTAATAGTAAGGTAGCAATGATCGCATTCGATGGTGTATCTGGCCTAGAATCTGTATAGTTGAATAATCACAAATTTATTTCTTATTTTTTTTAGACACAAATACATACACATAAACAACATCTATAAACATAAATTACCTTGAATGACGTGTTAAATCTATGTTCTCTCATAATGTCAGCCCCAAATGAAGTCATTTGAAAACATCCATTGTATTTTTGAGTGTTCGCTAGAAAATGTCGTGATTCTGGTGTTTCGCCACGAAGCAATGAATGTAATGGCTCAGGTGGAGGAGTCAACGATGGCAATTTCACTTTGCGTACATTAATATACACTAGAGCAATGCTAACGAGAAGATTCGAGCACTAATCAATTGCGCAATCGTATTGAAATGTTGCACGATTCAAATCAACACTTGAAGCATTTCTTCTTGCGCGTCGAACAATATCTCGTTGCTGATCTGTGAAATAAGATCGAAGAATAAGCCGACCGAGCCGTTTCACGGATTGCTTCTCGCTGCTCTTGTGTTTGGGAAACACGAACATTCGTCATACGCACGTGGCTGTTCTCGTGCGATTCCTTCAGTGGATTGACTCTGACTCGCCAAGTTTCGCAGCCTAGCTGCATTACGGCTTTGTTGGGAAAGATTCGATCTTCTTGGTCGCGGCATTGTTTCTTAATTGCACACCATTCTGCCACAAAAGTTCACAAAACCAAAACAAACTATAACCGACCGGTAATCTCAAGTAACAAAATCAAATCATACGCACCACCAAATGCGAAAAAAATACATTTGAAATGACATGACAGACACGCACGCACTTTTTTTTTGCTTTTAAGGCTGTCGATTGTAATAATGTACTCTGTGATCCTATCATTCTCTTGAACTGTCAAATTGTATTGCGACAGTGGCTCCACCGGTTGAAAGTGGTAGGTTTCTTTTACATGTCAACAGATGTCAAGAGATGTAACTAAAGGTTGGCGTAGTTTTGTCAACAGATGGCTCTTCATGCTGTTGACTAACGTAAAATAAATTTTCTGTACAATTTTTATTCCATATTTTATTATTTATTCTGCTATTCGGAGCGGAGAAGAATGCAAAAAAAAAGAGATCACTAAAATCGGTATTGCCGTTCTTCAGTTATAAGTTTTCGAACTAACACGACTTAGTTTTATATATTTAGATATTATTCCACATTAAGTTTCAATAAGGGTTTAAATTTAATTGTAAGATTTGTCCAATAGCAGAATATACCTCTTAGGAAACCTGGAGGAAATTAGGAGCCTGTTAGATCGCTCTCAAGGCGCTGTTCCGGGCTGCGGCCCATAGAAAGCTGGAAATCTGGCTCGCTGCCGTAGGGATCCAACTGACGGTGATCCACAGTGCTTTATCCCTACACAGTTTTTCTCACGGTACCTTGCTAGCGTCCTTACACCGTGTCCTTCACCGATAGCTGCCCGCGTCGATTCTGGGTACACCCAGACTGTTGATGATGAAGATGCCATCGACAGCGCTCTTGCCAGCAAAGTCACTCAATATCTGTCTTATTCTTATATGCGTGGCTCCCCCCGGAGCTTCCTAACACACGCGAATCGGAAGCTGGAGGGTTCCCGGCGCCACTCTCGATACAGGCTCGGATAATTATTCTTGCTACCCGAAATTTGATCCTATATGTTTAAATCAGTTGCGGAACCGAAATATGGCTAACTAAAGCTGGCGTTAGGATGGCGGATCGCCTATCCATCCGTTGGTACAAAAACTAAACGAATTTCTTTCCAGCTCAAAATCCACACGTTGATTTGGCAACAAACAGGAAAAAGAGATTTTTTTCACAAACTACTTTTGCGTGGCGATCATATTGAGGGTCGGAAAACGGAATATGATTCTACTTTGGTTCCAAACAGAGCCCTTGAGAGGGCAATGGGGATAAGGTTATTCCATAGTGTAATGTATGTCGGTAATATAGTCTACTAGGCCAGCTGATACCCATAATAGGGAGGTTGTGAAAAAATATGTCAAACGCCATTTCATGGCGGCAGCCATCTCGAATTTACAAGGACACTGAATAGATTTAATTGTATTGCCATCAGAAAGGGGGTGTGTACCAGATTTCAGAGTAGGCTGTTAAAAGAGAGGGGTTTGAAATATCAATTTCTAAATTTGACCCAAAAAAAACAACAAACAGATAATTTGATACCCCTTACATAGGTAAGGGGTTTCAAAAGTAGATACTCTTTGGTCTATTTATAATATTTATTCATCCTGAAACCACAGAACATACCTACTTCAATGAATAATATAAAACCCAACTAAATGCCAATGAAATCTTCCGATGAGCTGTTTGAGTTGCAAGGTTATACACAAGATCTGATTATAATAGGTCGGGCCATAAAATTTGACACATAAAATAAATGACACGAAGTTTCTCTAATTCAAATATTAATATATAAAACGAATGGTTACATAATACAGATTCAAGTGACATTTCAATATGACCTCAAAATTACTATTCAAAATGGCCTCCCCTATTTTTGATAAAAGCCTTTAATCTGCGCGGCCAGTCATCGATAGAAGCACGCACGAAATCCATGTCAATATTGGCCACTACTTTATTCAGGGATGCTTTGAACACTCCAAATTGCAATGTAGTTTAGCGCAAACCTTCTCCTCTAAGTACAGCTATATTTTATAATCCAATGGATTCAAGTCTGGAATCGAGGAGGGCCAGTCTTCTTATCTGATAAAGTCGATTCCACGGGAGGAGAGCCTATTTTTTGTGCTTTTTGCCTTATGCGCTGGTACAGAGTCCTGCTCGACGACCCAGTATCTGTGTTTTAACATTGTCTGTAAAAGAGAATGCAAGAGGTTTATTTCTTTTTTCATTTGTTTCTTCTTTCAACGTTTTAACAAACGTTGTGTTGGCACACGAGTGCATTTGTTTTCACTTCTTTTTCACAAAAATCCACCTCAGTTTGGCCCGAATAGGAAACCCCAAGCCATACCAATAATGACGAAGGATGGTGACCACGCTAAACACGTTAGATAAATTTGTTAGCTTCTTTACTGTTATGCGCATAAACTCTTTCATTCTGCTTGTCAAAGCTTTCCGCAAAATAAAATGAAAAATCTTCCGAAAAAAGGATTTCGCGTTATTTTTTTTTCCCGCGAATAGCAGTTTCTTTCCGGTAAGCTCTTTATTTCATACCTTTTTAACTGTTGTTCTACTTAACCTCATCTGGAGAGACATCAGTTTGTACTTTCGAACGGGATTTCTTTGTATTCGCGCCTTCACTGCTTTGAACAGTGTTAGAGTCCGAACAGTACGAGGACGACCGCTCCTAAACTTATCTTCTAATCTCGAATCTTCCCTGAATAGTTTAATAGTACGATAAACAAATCTCAATATATTTTTTTCTGCAGTTACCGCGAATCTATCGTCTTTTCGCGTCCACTTCATTTTGAGAATAAAGAAAATTATAGAAAACCTATAAATTTAGTTCGTATTTCGGACGCCCATAACTTTTCTTTGGTTCACTTTCTAAATTCGACGCTTGAGGTATGTTACAAAACTTATGGCCCGACCTAGGTAGTTATAAATAATAATGACGGTATACATACATAAAATGATTATGTGCATATGCCGCCCCGAATTTAGTTAGTTCCTTCTCTGTTCATATCCCTACACGTAATATAAACTAATTATGTGAACAGCCTGCCCGTCGTATTAACTCTCATCTGACCTTGTTTTGTATTGTTATTATGAATATAATTTGTTTAATTATCTTTAACGCTGTGCTTTGGTTGAGCTTGAGTCTTAATATCACTGGGCAGTTTCGTTTTAAGGTCTCAATTTCAAAGGCTGTTTCGATACAAAGACTAACTTTCTAGTCTGCTAGTCATTCTAGTAAACAGATCAGAATTATTAAAAATTAGTGTAAATGTAATGGTTAGTCTGTTGTTTTTTCCCCCAGGAGAGTGCCTTGATTATTTTCCTTTCATCAGCATTCAGCCTTCGATGTTTCAAAATTTCTGAAATGAAAACTCTTCGTCGAACCGGCTTTAATATTACCAGGCCGCTTATTGAATATACAGCGTGTTATTTTGTAAAGTTACGCCCGACTCAAGATGATAGTTAAGGCATCGCTTGTAACTAAAAAAAATGTTTTTTTTCCCTCGCACAATTTTGGTTCACAAATTGCCGTGTTCACTTTGTCCTGAATTAACCGCAACGTGAGGACACCCCTGGACGCACATTGACCCTGAATAAACAAGACCCTGTATAATACAGTTTGTACATGCCTAGTTAGCGGTTCATCGGGGATGCAATTCTACTTCACCAAAAGTAAAGAGCAGAGCCGGGAGTACGCATATTTAACACAACGAAAAAGTGTTCGAGTTCAGATGAAATTAACCTAATGAATGACATTGTACGTAAGATTTACTGACAGTTCAATTTGAATACTTTTTCGATGCGTTATTATTTGCTACCCACACAGGTATACCAAAAGCAATTTATATCGAAAAACGTTGTGAAGCAAGTAGGCAAACAAACAAAATTGTTTCTTAGGCCCAAAAAGCAATGAGGAAAACGTTGAGATGGCCATTAGCAAACCAAAAGGAGCCTTTGGATAACCTCGAGACCATTACATAAGCCTCGTAAAAGAGAGCATAAAATATACAATGAGAGCTATTCTTAATAAACCCACCGTAATTACGAAGCAAAAAGAAGGTTCTAAACGTAAGAGTAAATAGTTGTACTATTTCACGGGTATATAATCTAGGATAAGCCTTATTTGTGACTTGGTCCCAAAATTGCACGTAAAACTTTATACAACTCAGCTACCAAGAACCCTTTATACTGCTTATCATAAAAAGAAAATGCATAAGGGTATAGTTTTTTCAAGTTTCTGTTCCAAAACCGAACGTGACAATAGACATCAACGTCAAAATTAAAATGTTCTCGGTGTAACGTTCTTGAGCTCAAGGACGTAGCCCGTTAGCCTAATTAGCCGATTCAGCTTGTTGTCTTAAACAACTGCGGAGACAAACATCACCACAAACAAGCGGTGAGGGCGACGACGGGGATTGCTGAAACTGTCCTTTATCTACCCACACGTTTTTCAAGAGGCTCACTCCAGGTCGTTAAGAGGTACTAATAAAATAAGGTCTAATCCGCAGCTTTTACATTAGCTGTATTTTAATGTTCTCCAGCGATTATTTAGATTTAATCCACCTTTCGCTATTCCCTTCTCTTCTTCCAACTACAGGCAAAACTCACATTTAGTGCAAGCGAGTAAAGACTTCATTTGACTTATTTTTAATCAAAGGCTCAAGCGTACGCAGTGGGCTAAACCTAGAATTCTTCAAAATTTATTCTTACTGTTGTTGTTATTGAATACTAATGTTATTTCTGGATCTTATTTTATTTTATTTTATTGCAGTTTTTTCCTTATGTTTGGCGGTACCACGTTGACGATTGGTGCTCTTAATAACTTGTTGTGCAAAAGATCCCTTAATTTATTACTTTATAGCTAGCCGTGAAAACCTGTAATTGCCTTCATGTTTCTTATTCCTCTTTTTTTTATTTTTCTATGTAGAGCTGTTGGTTTTCCACATGTTAAATAAATAAATGAATATGAAACTAGTGTTCGTGTGTGCCTATAGTGTTTTTCTCCTGGAAATACATACGCTAATGAAATTCTTGAAATTCTATTAGTATATCTCCAGTATCTATGCCAGCTGCTCAGTTTTAATAACCTTAAAGGCCATGAAAGTTTTTGGGCGTTACTTACGAGGAAACTTGGAAAAGAGGATCAAGGCTTCCTCAGTTTGAGCCGTTGTGGGACTTCTGTTCTGATATAGACACGTATTCTATGATGGAGGCCAAAGTTTCTACATATCGAAAATTTACCAGAATGGTATTTGTAATTTCCACGCAAAGATAAACACTATTCCAACAGTGGAAAATGAATAGTAGGTCAGTAAATAGGACCCTTTCTAGGACCTTCCTATTTATTATATGAGCGAATGTGTTGTTATTTTACAGATCAGCATTCTCTATGACACCCTCATGGTCAAGGCTAGGAAAGAGCGCGACACAGTTTGAGTTTACATCTCCGGCCAACCCTCATGATTGTTTGGACTGTCAACTAGGAGTAAGTCATAACTTTTGACTCTAGAAACACTTTTTAAATTGCCTTATGAATGGCAGTCATTAAACACCTATTTTGATCATTTTGGAAACTTGAGGCAAGATTCCAGAAATTTCGGAATTACTTTCAAAACCTTTGAATAATATGCCATTTTACCATCAAATAATAAATAAATCTTTGCCGTAGTAAATGTAAAACAAACTCATTACACCTTCCCACCAGCCTACGAGGAAGATATAAATATAAATTATACTGCAGCTTTGTTTTTAGAGATTAGGAATACTTGTAGTAGTAGGTGCTGACTCGCCATTCATCCATTTTAGTTAAAATACACAGGGAAAACCGAAAAACCTTTTCGTCAAGTGTGCTTTAACTGCCTTGTGCTGCCCTCACTCACCTAATGAATCATTCACGTTCTAGTGCTCCACCGTTCACCACAAATTTCTTGTGCTAATTTGGTTTTCCGTGTAAACTTTATTTTATTAATATTTGGTGCGATCACAGTAAAACATGCCTTAACGCAGTGATGAAAAAAGTAATTAATATCTTCGTAAATTTGAAATGAAGCAGAAAAAACGAAAAAAATATTTGCGCCGTTCCTGTACGGATAATGAAGTTCACGCCTCATGGACGCTGACGCCGCAGCCACCGGCCACCACGGACAAGTACGATATCCCGTCAATTGCCCCTGGTAACTTTAGTTACCAGATTTTTTCTTCCGTAGATTGCCCCTGGTAACTCTAGTTACCAAAAGTTTTGAGTGACGTCTAAGTGACAAGATCGTCTTGTTTCTTTTACACTAATCACTTTATCTGTATGAACCGTTTTCTATTTCGTTCTACTTGAACTAATCTTTAGTTTTTTCATATGACATCACTATATTGAACGAATGGAATCACTGAAAAAAAAAACAAATCGCAGTCGTGTGAATTCGTTGAATTCGTTCTACGGGCGGTTTCGCGGAGCAATTAATTTTTTATCTACAACATGGATGTTTTTTTTTTATCGTGTGCTAATGTAATACAGAAATCTTTTAAATATAGAAAAAAAGTAGGTTGTCGCTTTACTTTTTTAATTAAAAAACAATATATGGACCCATATCCACTTAAAGCTCAAAGTCTGTGTTTACTTCTACGTATGACTGCACAAAGAGTCGTAACAAAAATCAACGCCTGTCCAATAACATTGTTAGTTTACGATCTCTTAAAAAAAAAAAACTTGAAGCCGAAGTCTCGAGAAACCAAGTCATAAAAAATGTTTATGTAAGACGATCCGACGCCCACTTATCGACCGAGTAGGTAGGTGTCAAGTGACGGGCAGATGACAGATGTTTACGCGGCAAGCGGTAGGTCACTTGAGCAGTTATAGAGCCCTCTGTTGAGTACATCGACATAGACGACGAGCCTGAAACGTCAAATCGTTACAGTAAATACTTCACCATGATTTTATACCATGTTATTTTCGAGTAATGTGCGTCTTATGGGGATGTTGCTTTCACATTATGAAATGTTCGCATGATGTGTACATCTTGTGGGGATGTTACCATCACTTCATAGGTAATGGGGATTGTTTATAGGGCTCGTGCATTATAAAACAGTCATTAATTTCATTATATAATCATTGAATCTACTTAATTGTGGTGTACGTCTCGTAGAGATGAAATCTTCACATTGAAAAGTATTGTGAATTGCATAGAGGGATTATCTCGTACATTATAATAATAATGAAATAATGCAAAAATATTTTCTTTAGGCGTTTCCAACGATGCTTCAGTGGCTGACACGACTCAACAAATGTCTCCTCGGGTCACAACTAGTGACTGCGCTAACGTGAATATTGGCGTTAGCAACACTACCAGCACCAATATGGGTGCAAACTCTGGCGCTAATACTGGAGCCAATGTTAGCACCAACTCTGAAGCCGCGGAGGCACCGGATGAGGAGATCATCATTTCAAATGATGAAATATTGGAGATGCTGGGAAAATAACTTCTTCAAAGGAAAAAAATATGCACCAAGAATTTAAAAAAAACTAAGCTTTAAGATGGGAATTCGTTGTTACTTCTGCATTGACTAAAGAAAAACGAAATAAGCTTCTCAAAATCATCTAGTGCCGGAAAACTGTAAAAGATTGACGCGCCACTGCTGAATATGACATAGATACATCCTTTAACGATATCCATGCCATCCAGGCTATTAAAAATGAACAAGTTCATATCATCGGTGCCATTTTATGTATAAGAGAGGCATATACAAATATATCTCAGAATAACAAGGATACGTCAGTGGTTCAATTCTATCTTTTAATGGGTGTTAAGGAGTGTTTAGTGAGGAAGGTTCCGGTTGGAGTGTTTAGTCAGATTTTTGGGCTTGAGTTTCCTTTGGCTTATCTATGAAAAATATATTTTGGAGTCTTTGAAGCTATAATTGTTTTGCTATTGGAGAGTTTGTTGATATTTTATTGTTTGCTGGTTTGGTTAAGAGACTTCACGGATGAGGGCATCCGTAGGGTTGCCTACATGAATTCTATTTGTGGCTTGGGAGGTGGCCCTTTTTTACGAGGTTCGTTTAGGTTCTTCACAGCGAACAGCCTAATAAAGTTATTTATTTTGTTATAGAATCAGTGCATTATCAAAACGTTTTTGTTTGATATATTGCAGTCAAAATACAGTTTCTTTCGCATTAAAAATGTAGTCGGATTAAGTAAGGTCTATTAGTTTGATTTAATTTAGCACCAATGACCTGTCCGAGGCGCTCCTCGGACAGGTCATTGGTGTTAAATTAAATCATAAACATATAGCGATATATGTTTTGGTTATGCACTAACAACCTATGGATATCGTTTATTAATATTAATTGTTGATGTCCTAAACTCCATTCGATATTTTCTGGAAAAGTGACAGTGAAGTTTCTTGTCGTTGCAAGTTTGTCAGCCGCCAGCTAGAAAATTTTGTGCGTTTTGTGGCCGTATAAATACAAAGATCTCGTCTGTCTACCCTTTTTTATCGGGGTATAAAGCCGTCAGTCCCGTCTTGGGGGACAGGCCAATTTTGCCAAGAAGCCTTGCATTCCTGACCAAAGGTACGAGGCGTGTTAAACCGCCTTCTTGTGCACGAGAAGTTCACCAACCTGACTTGCGAAGCTTCGCCTGCTTTGAAACACGAGCCCACAAGCCGCTTGTCACATTTTGCTGCAAGCTGAAGGGAAGCAGCTGATGGAACGAGGGCCAGCCGCCTTAAGACAAATAGACCAATGGGCGTGGCATCCTGTTAGCGGTCTCTACTCTTCCCTTCTCTTTCTCTTTTTCTTTCGGACCACCCCGCTTGCGAGGTCAACGACCCGCTGGTCGTTCCCCTTTTTGCTGTGACGCACTGCGTGAAGAACTATATCGAAGCGAAGTTTAGATATTAAATTATTAGATTAAGCCCGGCAACCAAAGAACGTGTAACGGCATAACGGCTAAGGTAAAGCAACCGCTATCAGTAGCTATAATCGTCTATACTACCTACCCCAAAAAGAGATGTCCCTATTCAGCTGTAAAATTTGTAAGTTAAGAATGATAAGTCTGAATTTCTCATTCGTTGAGAAGTTCGTTAGGCGCACAATAGTCGAGCGGAAGATTGGTTCAGGAATTTAGAGTTTCAAGTTAAGACAGAGAAGCATATATGTCCGCAAGCCGGTAATTCGCATCAGTTAGCGGTGTATTGCGCCAGATCGATCGTTGTTGTATTTGTGTGATGGTAAATTATTTTTTTTTGTATATATGGGCGCTTGGAACTTCTTTTAGCGGTCGACCACGATTTGTAATATTTGTTTGGGATATCGTATAGATATCCGTCGTAGTTTTACGACGTGAGTACTCAATGATATTTCATGTGCTCGCTAGTAGCGGCTTGTGGTGGTTCCAATTATATAATTAGTTCACGGCAATAACGATCCGAAAAGACCGGTTCACACAATTGCGATTTAATTTTCCGAAATGGGTTTGAACTAGCGGTTACCTCAAAAGGTCCGTAACGTTTTGAAACCTTCAACTCTGCGCAATTTGAGCTGGATGTTATCGAAACGTAGTCATTAGCGCTTTAGGAGATCTAACCTACACCATAGCGAAATGCATACTTCGGTAAATTCCGATCTATGAATTCCACTAGCCTCAGCACGTCCTCGACTGAGCCTAATCATATATATTTGACTCAGCCTACACATTAGACCTCCAGCGAAATTTACATTTAATTTAAAGATGCAACTTGAATCCAACCTGACCCGGCAAAGCAAAACAACCTACCCGGTCCTAAACAATGAACTTTAGACTGTAATTTGATCTCTTCGCGCGTCCCCGACAACACTCAAATGTCTAAATATCAACAGGATAGGTTATCTGTGTTGACACCGGTTTAACTTTGTTCTGAATTTGTTATTTCCATTCGCGGAACATCATCGATCAAACAGTCTCCCTATGCCCTGCCAACCTAGGTTTAGCCGCAACTAAACTCCTGTCTAGCCTAGTCTAAAATCCTAGTGTTATACCATGTCCATTATCGACACCACTCGAAAATGGTTGAGTTTGATTTGAATGTGCTTGTATGTTTAATGACTGTGTGTGCGGGAATTTCAAAACTCGCTACTCGAAAGGAATGAGGAGAGGATTAGCCCGCGAATATCCTAAGAGCCAATCCAGGAACCCTATGGTGAAGAAAAAAGGAATTTAGGGTCGCTCCAAGCCCAGACTCAGACTCAGATCAGTTACCCACAAGTTCTTTTCTAACGACCCAAGGATAGTTTTGGAATTTGGGGTAGGTTGATATAAAGGATAGGAATCGAGGTATATCTCGGCGCTTCAGACACTCACGAAAATCCACTGTAACTTCGCAATCACAATTCGTCTAGTTCAGACGCGTCAGACGGCAGACCAAAACTGTTTAGAATTTGAAAGACGACTGTCACAGTAGCTAGACGCTGAGACTGAATGCTCTCCCTTCCCCCGCAATCGTATTAATAGTCCCCACATGTCTGAAAAAAAAATGGCATCCTTTGCGAACAGGCTCTGCCCAAGCGAAGCTTCTTATCACTAACTATACAGGGTCTAATTTCAACCATACCATGCAGATCCGCCGTTCTACAAATTGTGTGTACGCGTATTCACTATGATCAACAGTAGGTTATCACTCAAGTCATTCGGTACTGCCGATACACAGAATCTGTTGATCGCTGACCATAAAAGCTTGTTGCGATTAATTAAGCCTTCCCGACCGCTAGCGCGCTAGACAAAGATCACTAGAATGATATTCAGACTAGTGATGTCAAACTCGTCATCTCATACCAAACAAACGCAATTGTATATTTGCAGTCAACATAATAGCTTTCTCCGTATCGTTCCGTAATAACCTTCCATTATTTAGTTATTCATAATTTATTCAGCGCGCAGCCAAATCGGCTCTGATCCCTACACATCTCGCAGGAATGCGACAAAAAAACCTGAACTGAATTCTGTTCCTGGAACCAACCCACGCGCTCGGCTCATTGTTTTTTGCTAACTTACCCTGAGCTACGCAAAACCCCAAACGTTATATGAACCGATTCTCGTATTCAAAACAGCGCGGCGATGGGCTAGCTCTCTGTCACGCAAAATGAAGTATTAAATGTACTGACTCTCGTGTACCATTACAGCCCCCTCCCAGACCTTGAGACACTGTTTATCTCAGTTAAACATGGCGCAAGGATCTCTTTACCACTATGCTACCCATGCTTTGTCCATATCTACTCTATATGTACGGACATCTCAAATCATGTACACAGACCGATGAATCTGTCAATTATGTATATAATATTTACACAACTCGATTGAGGTCTCTCCTGTCTTATCTTATTTATCTATCTTACTATACAACCTCGCCTACCCGCAACTTATCCTAATTCGTATTACTATATATATATACAATTTTTTTTTTGTTTTTTTATTTTTTTTATTTTTCCCTTTCTAAACCATGCAAGATCCTTAAATCTACAAGTAGTTACTCAAATTTACAGCTTACAGCTTAATTATATAACTTATAGACACTACCTTATTTATCTACGCCCTTATTCGTCCTCACATAATACCTGGCTATATTTATAGTATTAAAGTTACCCAATATCTCATTTGAAACCGGATCTACTAAAGTATAACAGTTCGGATATACCACTGCCGAAATAACATGAGGCCCTTTATACAACAATGAAAATTTTCGCATGATTTTATGTTCTTTATTTGAACGCACAAAAGTCTTAAGTTTCACATAATCACCTATACGATAGACTTCTAACTTACGCCGTTTGTCTGCCTGTCGCTTACGTCGTTCACTAGAACTTTTAGAGTTTTCTATCGCTACATTCCGCACCTGTTCCGTATCTCGCACACTATGACCTAATAACCATTCATCGCCTAATTCCTTGTCAATAGTTAACGGTTCCCGCCTACTAAACGCTAACTCATTAGGCGCAAAGCCTGTGCTTGTGTGTTCGATATTATTATAGCAATTCTGAATGTCCGGTAACACGTCGACCCAACTACGATTACTTCCGCCGCAATAAGTTCTAATTAGTCGACCTAGCTCGCGATTCACTCTTTCTACGCTATTAGGATTTGGACAATACACCGACGTATGAGTGACCCGAATCCCTAGCTGTTTGAGACCAAATTCCCAAACTTTCGATATGAACTGTGGTCCTGAGTCCGTAATTATAGTTTCGATAGGTATTTTCCCTATGAAATCTCTTTGTACAAGCGAGCACGCTCCTACCTGTCGCTTTTCGCATTGGATACAATTTAATTACCTTACTGTACACGTCTTGAATCACATATATATATTGATATCCGAATTTACCTACGTGCAATGGCCCATAAAGGTCTTCTCACCCAACTTTTCCGCCAATACCGGTGTACAAGGACCAACGGTATTGTTCGTACTTGGTTTGACCTTTTGACATATGTCACAACTTCTTATCACCGTGCTAATCACCCTACTCATATGAAGAAAATAATATCTGTCTTTCATCAGTGCTAATATTTTATATCTGCCGTAGTGACCCATTTCTTCATATATGTGTAAAATTAGTTCCTCCTGTAGTGATTTCGGAATTACTAGCAACTGTACGTTCCGCTTCGGCACGAGAAAATATAACGTATCACCTACTAGCTTGTAATTGACAAACCCTCTCGTCTCCGTATCTACCACTCTATGTCTGATACAACCGCTAATTTGATTTCTTTGTAATCTCGCAATGTCCCGTAAACTCGAAATAACACTTGCGGTATTCGATGCCTGAAACCAGAATATTCCCGGCTGAACATTCATACTGTCATTCATGCCTCCAGGTCCTGCTATTTGCCTGCTTAGCGTGTCGGCAATTTGATTATCAGTCCCTCGCACAAATTCTATGTCGTAATCGAATTGCTCTAAAAACATAACCCACCTAGTTACGCGTGCTTCCAATAAAGTCCACGACTTAATGAACGTCAAACTTTTATGATCAGTTCTAATAATAACTTTTTCTCCCCGCAAATATATCTCAAATCGCTTTAAAGTGTATATAATTGCATACATTTTCTGTTCGCTGACAGACCATCTAGTTTGAGCTCCCTTAAATGCCTGCGAACAAAACCCTATAATTTGTTCCTGGCCCAAATCATCTAATTGATAAACATAGCCCCCAATTCCTATAGCGCTGGCGTCGCATTGTACATAATATGTCTTTCCCGCCAATGGCTGACTCAAAATTATACTTTCTGAGAATTGGTTTTTTATCTCGTCAAAAGCACTCTGCACCTGCGCACTCCAGACGAACTTGACTCTAGACCGTAATAAATTGTACAAGGGCTGTGTTAACGTTCCAAAATTTTTTATAAACCTCCTAAAGTAATTTATGAACCCCAAAAACGCCCTTTATTGCCTGACAGTTCTGGGTGACGGATATAATTTAAGTTTTTCAATTTTGTCCGGGTCCATTTGCAAACCTTGTGTAGACAAAATATGCCCCAATAACTTGACCTTTTTTTTGCGAACTCGCATTTTTTTAGTTTGCATGTGAAGCCCGCGTCTTTCAATTTACTCAGAACCGTGTCCACTTGAGACAAATGCTGATCGAAATCACCCTCAGTTAAAATCGCCAAATCGTCAACAAAATTTAAACAATATGACCTAACCTCTGGCCCTAAAATTAAGTCCATCGCCCTCGAAAATGAACCCACACTGGTTTTCAACCCCTGAGGTAAAACGTTGTAAACATAACTTCTGCCTTGATATACAAGACCCGTGTATCGTTTAGATTCGTCTGATAATGGTATAGAAAAATACGCATCTTTGATATCAATAACCCATATGTAGTTTATCCGGCGCCCCGATTGCAATATCTCACTCATTGAAGGTGTAGTTTCAACTTCCCCAACCATTCCCGTGTTTAATTGTCGTGCATCTAGCAATATACGGACCTCCCCTGACTTCTTTAGTGCACAAGTCAATGGACTGCTGAAATCCGTAGACTGCCTGCTAATAATACCTATCTGTTCCATTTCTTCCAATCATTTTGTTACTTTATCGCGATAAGCGAACGGTATGGGATAGCTTCGTTTTACGAAAGGCGTTTCATCCTTCATTTTTATCTCATGTAGATATTTATTTGTCCGACCCACCCTATCGCTAAACAACTCTGCATGTTTATTTAACACCGGCAATAACTTTGTTTTGTGTTCAACAGGTATTGATGAATTATTCACATATTCCTTTATCATATTTCTACTGGTATCTTGGTTCTGTACTTCCATTGTACAACAACAAGAATCCTGATTAGGACCAGTACCTAATGGTATTTCACACATCCGCCCGGCGCTTCGTATAATTAGCCTCTTATTTCCCTCACACATTAAACTGGCTCGCGTCTGTTGTATAAAATCAAACCCTAAAATTAAATCTTTAGGCACCCTTGTTAATACTAGCATTGGAGTATCGATAACGCATTTACCTATTGTTAATGGTAACGTTACTAATTTATCAACCTTTTCCTTACTGACCCCAAATGCACCTGTGATTCTCAAACTTGGAATCGGTATTTCCGTCGGTTTTCCCAATTGCCTGCATACTTCATCGTACACTCTCCGACTAATTACACTGATTTCGCTGCCCGAATCAATCAAACTCCTTACAACAATATTCCCAATACGCACATCTATCTCAGGTAATGTCAAGGTACTACATAAATCGCGCCCACACTCAGTCGAATCGTCGTCTCTGAATATCGTATGTAAACGCCTGTCATTTCGATCTCTACAATTCGATCTCAATTTTTCATCTAAACACACGGCATATCCGTGCGCTTTATGCGCTAATAATTGAATAAATTCATTCACACCCACGTTCGAATCCAAATTACACAAATCATACAGTCTATGCTTTTTTTCAATTTGATAGGCTGTCCACCCGAAGCGTAATAAATATCTGAGCGCGAACGATCCGCGCGAGTCCACTAGTTTTTTGAATTCGAACTTATCGCATTATTTCTGTCACTTGAACTTTGCCCTGCCTCTGTATTATCTGAACCATCATTGCCCCTTTGGAACCCTATTTCCTTGAAACTAGCCTGAGGCTGTCTACCTCTACCGCGAAAATAACCGCGAGCGCGCGTCCCAAATTCGTTTCGCGCCTTTGTTCCCGCTTTATAATTATTCCTACGACTCACCGCGTTATATCGTATCGTATTTACCCGCATAGCACGATAATGCCCACGCATGTAGCTATTCCGCCTGACGTTGATCGTATTCATTGTCTCCAAACCATGCAACGCACTTAATTCCCCATCGACATTCCTTTATAAATGCCGAAGGAACTCGACCGCATCTCGTATAGTTATCGGTTCCTTTATAGCAAAAAACGCTATCTGAATATCACGCGGCAACTGTCTGAAAATTGTGTTGATTTTCTCCGTATCAGTAAATGGTATCGTAAGCTCATATATGCTATTCAATTGAGAGGCAAAGAATTCTTCCATACTTTGACCTTTCTTGGAATCAAACTTCGCAGTTAGGAATCTTTGTTTAATTAATTCCTGTTCATTATCACCCCAGAATACCTCTCTGAAATCCTTTTCAAAATCCGAATAGGTTCGCCATGAGTCTCTGTATTTGCTCATTCAAACTTTTGCAATTCCTAACAAACTATCCGTTGCCCATATCAAAGCCCTAGAACTATCTCCCGAGACTTTAATATAAGCCTTTAAATCTCTTAAGAAAATCATCGGATTTTCCGAACTCCGCCCATCGAATGTCGGCAACATCTGTGTCATTTTCACAATGCATGATTGAAGTTTTTCTACCGAATGTTCAAACGTCTCTAGTTCCTGTCTGTCAGTCTGTCTGTCCGAAGTATTACTTGTACTTGAACCCCGTTCCAAACTGTCTAATCTATTCACTATTTCAGATAACAATTGCGTTACCTGTCCTGACGCCATTTCACTTGTCTGCGAAAGTGAATCGTCTTGTACTACCCGACTAACGTTTTTTCTAAGCCGGCCGGCCATTATTCCTGAACACTCAACCGCCGTGGCTCGTCCGAAGAATTGTGAAAACAATGCCCCTTTTTTTTGCTTATTTCTTATTTACAAAACTGAACTGTTTAAAATCGTTTCTACGTTGTGTTATTTTTAAAAGTAACGCGTTAGACCTTGATTCTTTAAGAATATCTAGGTATCAGACTATCTAGGATATCCTTCGGTCTCGGCACCAGAAAATCTGTAACGGCATAACGGCTATGGTCGAGCCACCGCTACCAGTAGCTATGATCGTCTATTCTACCTACCCCAAAAAGAGATGTCCCTATTCAGCTGTAAAATTTGTAAGTTAAGAATGATAAGTCTGAATTTCTCGTTCGTTGAGAAGTTCGTTAGGCGCACAATAGTCGAGCGGAAGATTGGTTCAGGAATTTAAAGTTTCAAGTTAAGACAGAGAAGCATACATGTCCGCAAGCCGGTAATTCGCATCAGTTAGCGGTGTATTGCGCCAGATCGATCGTGGTTGTATTTGTGTGATGGTATCATTATTTTTTGTATATATGGGCGCTTGGAACTTCTTTTAGTGGTCGACCACTATTTGTAATATTTGTTTGGGATATCGTATAGATATCCGTCGTAGTTTTACGACGTGAGTACTCAATGAAATTTCATGTGCTCGCTAGTAGCGGCTTGTGGTGGTTCCAATTATATAATTAGTTCACGGCAATAACGATCCGAAAAGACCGGTTTACACAATTGCGATTTGATTTTCCGAAATGGGTTTGAACTAGCGGTTACCTCAAAAGGTCCGTAACGTTTTGAAACCTTCAACTCTGCGCAATTTGAGCTGGATGTTATCGAAACGTAGTCATTAGCGCTTTAGGAGATCTAACCCACACCATAGCGAAATGCATACTTCGGTAAATTCCGATCTATGAATTCCACTAGCCTCAGCACGTCCTCGACTGAGCCTAATCATATATATTTGACTCAGCCTACACATTAGACCTCCAGCGAAATTTACATTTAAATTAAAGATGCAACTTGAATCCAACCTGACCCAAGGCAAAGCAAAACAACCTACCCGGTCCTAAACAATGAACTTAAGACTGTAATTTGATCTCTTCGCCCGTCCCCGACACCACTCAAATGTCAAAATATCAACAGGATAGGTTATCTG
Organism: Argyresthia goedartella; assembly: GCA_949825045.1. Classification (NCBI taxonomy): domain Eukaryota; kingdom Metazoa; phylum Arthropoda; class Insecta; order Lepidoptera; family Argyresthiidae; genus Argyresthia; species Argyresthia goedartella. Next base: position 19,311,806 of record OX463823.1, read on the forward strand.
TGTTGACACCGGTTTAACTTTATTCTGAATTTGTTATTTCCATTCGCGGAACCTCATCGATCAAACAGTCTCCCTATGCCCTGCCAACCTAGGTTTAGCCGCAACTAAACTCCTGTCTAGCCTAGTCTAAAATCCTAGTGTTATACCATGTCCATTATCGACACCACTCGAAAAAGGTTGAGTTTGATTTGAATGTGCTTGTATGTTTAATGACTGTGTGTGTGGGAATTTCAAAACTCGCTACTCGAAAGGAATGAGGAGAGGATTAGCCCGCGAATATCCTAAGAGCCAATCCAGGAAAGGAACCCTATGGTGAAGGAAAAAGGAATTTAGGGTCGCTCCAAGCCCAGACTCAGACCCAGATCAGTTACCTACAAGTTCTTATCTAACGACCCAAGGATAGTTTTGGAATTTGGGGTAGGTTGATATAAAGGATAGGAACCGAGGTATATCTCGGCGCTTCAGACACTCACGGAAATCCACTGAAACTCGCAATCACAATTCGCCCAGTTCTGACGCGTAACACGGCAGACCAAAACTGTTTAGAACTGCTGAAAGACGACTGTCACAGTAGCTAGACGCTGAGACTGAATGCTCTCCCTTCCCCCGCAATCGTATTTATAGTCCACACATGTCTGAAAAAAAAGTGGCGTCCTTTGCGAACAGGCTCTGCCCATGCGAAGCTTCTTATCACTAACTACACAGGGTCTAATTTCAACCATGCCATGCAGATCCGCCGTTCTACAAATTGTGTGTACGCATATTCACTATGATCAACAGTAGGTTATCACTCAAGTCATTCGGTATGGCCGATACACAAAATCTGTTGATCGCTGACCATAAAAGCTTGTTGCGATTAATTAAGCCTTCCCGACCGCTAGCGCGCTGGACAAAGACCACTAGAATGCTATTCATACTAGTCGTGTCAAACTCGCCATCTCATACCTCTAACGCAATTGTATATTTGCAATCAACATAATGGCTTTCTCCGTATCGTTCCATAATAACCTTTCATTATTTAGTTATTCATAATTTATTCAGCGCGCAGCCAAATCGGCTCTGATCCCTACACATCTCGCAGGAATGCGACAAAAAAACCTGAACTGAACTCTGTTCCTGGAACCAACCCACGCGCTCGGCTCATTGTTTTTTGCTAACTTACCCTGAGCTACGCAAAACCCCAAACGTTATATGAACCGATTCTCGTATTCAAAACAGCGCGGCGATGGGCTAGCCCTCTGTCACGCAAAATGAAGTATCAAATGTACTGACTCTCGTGTACCATTACAAACAGACCCTTTTTTATTATTGTGAACCTTAATAAAACTATCTCTTTGACCACCAGTAAATATTTTTAGTAGCGATGAACTTCCAAACCATTCAAAATACAAGTTGACCAAATATTAAGCCTTGTTACAATCTGACGGCTACAATTCTTATTTGACTTTGTCATCACATTTGCATTGTGAATTTGTGTGTCAGTTAAACACTACCGACCGATTTGTCAACCCTATAAGAGACGATATTTACTATCTGGATTTTTTTCTGATGCGAGTAAAACAGGGTGGGGGGGTGACATGCAGCAGGGAGACCGCCATTGGCCAATGGACTGATAAAGAAAGTAAAGAGCACATTATTCTCTTGAATGAGAAGCTGCTTTCTTTAATCTTCAGTTTTTTACTAAGAAACTCCATGATTAACAAATAATATAAATGTTGATCAAATGACTTATTTATTTCTTGTCGATCTGATAATGTTCCACTAATACTTTTAAAAACTACAAGTATTCGTAATCTCGAAGGACAAAGCTGCAATATCCCTTATGATTAATTGAATCGTAATTATAAGAAAGCTTTGTCCGAAGAGATTATCTCCCGCCCACCCAATGTAACCCATGTAGTGGTATAATACACCTGGTACACCAATATCTTTGATTTAAATTATTCATTGGGTGAGTGAGGGCAGCGTTTAGGCACACTCGATGAAAAGATTTTGCTGTTAACCCTTTGTATTTTATCTATAGTGGATGAATTGCGAGTCAGTTCATACTGCTGCGAGTATTTGTAATCTCTTCGGACAAAGCCTTCGTCTAATTATAATAGAACTTCACTTACATGTAAGTTCGATTAATCATAAATAGTTGACTAGTTAAGTATACAAGAAAGCAAATTGTGTATACAGCCTTTTCAATATAGTTTAAACAATAAAACAAGAAGCACTGTTCGAATATGGGAAGGCTACGGTACAAGGCTTTTTATTACTTAATGAGAAACAAAGCAAAATAAACGTACAACATTATTTTTAGGAATTTAGATCCTTGATTAGATATAGACTAAAGTAATGGATAACAAAGGCAGTCATTTCGAGACTTCAGCAATAGCATAAAGTTTCCCATAAAATGTTGCACAGGCAGAGTTACATTTAGCCAGTAATTCAAAACTCCATTTACAATAATTTATATATGATTACTCCAGTGAATTTCATCTCTATCCTGTTCCTATTTTACTAGGCAGGGACTAGGTAAATAAGAAATCTACTGATCTATGCCTAAGAGCGGGAGTGCGTGTGTATTCTAAGTGCTCAATCCATTGCAGCTTGCCATCAGCGGGTAAAGAGGCTCAGATGCCTATGAATAAAACAACAGTGGAATGTGGAACTCGTGTATGGCCAAATGTGTTGACGGACGGGCTCAAGTTGACGGGAGATTTTGGGAGACTGGGAATTCTGACACGTGGGATGTTTGTCAACTTAGTAAGTTTTATATTCACGGTATGATCTGCTTTTAATCCGTTCTGTTAGAGAGTTTTCTTTTGAAGTGTATTTTAATAAAAAAAAAACTTCCGCCTTAATGTGAATAAATCTTAATTTTTGAGGCCAGTGATGAAACTGGTGTAAATCGACAGAGTAAGTTATTAAAAAAGAAAACTTTTAGATAGTTATTAATTCCGTAAAATGCATTTCATACTTTGTGAAATTTTATATTTTCAAATTGAAATATAGGTGAAATTTATTTTTCTCAATCATGCACGGACATTTACATATTAAGTTCGAAATTACAGCCAAAGTAAAGACAAGTCTCTAAATTTGTTAAGAAAATAAAATGCAAAACAAATAGCGCTATTTTTTAAGTTTTTTTTAAGAAACCTAAATTTTTTTAAGAAAAGTCTGCGAAAATGTCAATTGCCTGACTCACACTATTAAAGTCCGAGCCGCAGGTGAGACTCTACATTCGTTGCCTGCAATTTCCGACTTTCCCCGCTACAGCTTAAAGGTACTATTTTAAGTACACATGACTATAACTACTACTTTTCACTACGATCTTGAATACTATATAGGTATGTACTTTTAGTTTTTATTCATACATGCCTATATCAATGTTTCTCGTTCTTAATTGTTTAAATTTATCATTAATGTAAATTAAATTCATGTCAATTGTTAAAATTCACATTTGTTTTTCCGAATTAAATATAGTTAAGTAATCTTAATAAAAATAATGCACATAATAATCAATCAACAATAAATAAATATCAAATGAACATTTCACAATTCTAATTATAGTCGCATTTGCCTGCTGTGATCTTTTATAATTACGAAAGCGCTTAATTCTGTTATTATAAAGTATCTAACCTGTGTCTGTATTGCGTATTTCTTGTTAAGGATCCTGGATAAATAAATAAATGAATAAATAAATAAATAAATAAGTAAATAAATAAATAAAGACCGATTATTGATTCGACAGACTGAGAAAGGGCTAAATATACTATCTTGAAAAACTTTCTAGAGCTGACTAAACTCCGTTGGGGGCCAAGAGGAGGTAATAGTAAAGATCGGTGCCAATTTATTAGATTACTACACGAAATTAGCAAAGGGAGTTTGATTTTCTCGTGTTGATATTGTAAGATTGAATAGTAAAAGTATTGAGTTGTTGGAAAACGTTCCGAATGATTAATTAAAATGTATTTAGTTAGTTAGGTAGAGGTGTGGAACATACGAATGAATTAATGCAGTTAAGGAAACCATTCACAATCACATGAACTAAATTACTGGATTCATCAAATTGTGTACATGTGTAGGAATTTCCTGTAATAACTAATAATAGTATTTCGAGAAGTGATAGATATTATATGCACAGAGTTGAGTCAAATCTAAAGTGCCATTATCATTAGCAAAACTGATTGTGAAATGGTTTCCTTATAACAGACGGTATATTCAGATAATACTGAACTAAAGTTCAGTATTGTCTGAATATACCGTCTGTACAACTATTTATAACATCAATAATTTTGTGATCATTTTCTGGTTGTTTACTATTAACTGTTCAGCGTCACACAACACATTAAATTTCCTGAGTTGTTTCGATGTATTCTAAGAATTTTGGAGTTTAGCCACTATTCTAAGGACATCAGATGTAAAAAATATTGCTATAATTATAAAATCTCTTCACGATATAATTAAATTATCTTGATCTTCGATTCCATTGTTGTGGTCAAACAAAATTGAATTTGATTACCACCAAACTCAGTACGTCACACACGTACAAATAATAATAATAATAATAATAATCGTTTATTGCAGGCACAAAAGTCCATAGAATAAATTACACAGTATGTCAACAATAAAATTAAACTAAAATTCAAATAAATAATTACAAAAAAAAATGTCAAAAAATTTAAAAATACAAACACATACCCTCACATACACACTCACTAGCACAGCAGGGGAAGAAGGACGAGTGCCTAGGCTACCCACTCGCGTGTAGCCTCACCCAGTGTGCCAGCAGCGGCGAGTCCCACCGTCCAGCCAACGTGCGAAGAATGGAGGTGGAGCTAATAGCGGAGCTAATAGCGAGGCGCTGCGTTTCCTAATGATCGCGGCAAAGCCGTCGACCCTTACCTCCGCAAACATGCCTGAGGCACTGCAGTACCGCGGCAGCCCTATCACCCACCTAAACGCATTGTTGTACTAAACACGAAGGGCGCCGTATGCCCCCTGCGTAAAGTTGACCCACAGGCTGCACGTGTAGTAAGACTGACAGTATGCCCTGAACAATGTTAATTTTGATTCTTTACAACAACGAGCGAACCTGCGAGCCAGCGAACATCCAGCGCCCTACGCTCCCTCTCAATGTCACAGACAACTTTGAGGTTGTCGGTGACCCACTAACCCACGGTGTACTTGAACATCTTAACCCTGTTCAGAGGAGAATTATTAAGGTAGACTGGAGGCAGGTCAGAGTATGTTTTCGTGCCTGACTTGAAAACCATTGGCTCACTCTTTTTCGCGTTGTACCTGAGCCATTGGGCCTCCGCATAGGACTCACAAATACGCAACGTTGCTCATACCGCACCGACCGAGGGGCTCAGCAACACCATATCATCAGCATAAGAGATGTTATTAATATTTTGTCCCTCTATATGACATCCAACTCTAGTGCTGCTGAGCTCCTCGATCAGGTTATTTACATACAAAAATAAAATTTTAGGAGAAGTGAGCCCCCCTTCTGTCCAGTCCAGTCCAGTCCAGTCTGTATGCACCAGAGCATGACCCCGCCCACCTGACACAATTCTTTTGGTTACAGTACCAGAATCCAAACAAACGTGTTATTTCTGGCGGTACACTCGTTTCATTCCGCATTTTCGCCCAGAGTATGTCATAGTTGACTAAATCAAATGCTTTAGTTAGACAAGTCTAAGAAACATGAAAAAACTGGCTTATTCCTGGCGGTATAGTACTGAACAGTCTGCTTGAACAGAAGATAGCACTTTCCGTTGAGAGTCCGTGCCGGAACCCGAACTGATGGTCATTCAATGTCAAGTGCCCAGCTAACTGATTATCAAGCAAACTGTCCAGCACTTTTGCAACGACCGTTGCCAAAGAGATGGGCCTATATTTATTTAAATCAGAAGCATCTCCAGTTTTGTTTTTTACAATTGGAATAACCAGCGTGTACATAAGGTCATCAGGCAAGTAAAAGTGACTTATACACAGACTAAAAAAAATCGCTAGTACCCTACCTAGATGGAACCCAGCATGCTGCAAGTGCTCGATGCTGAGGTTGTCGTGTCCAGGGGATTTGCCTCTAACCATATTTTTAATCACTGTTCGAACCTCTTTAGCAGTGAACCTAACATTAAGGTCCCCGGTGAGCCCCACTCCCGCAGCATCGGGCACGCGCGAGGACGCTGCTCCTAAAGGCGATTCCACTTTGAAGTGAGTGCGAAAGGCCTCCGCTATATCGGTCGGATCATGCACGCCAGCCACGCTCACAGGAAGACTTGCCTTCGGATTTAATTTATTAGTAGACTTCCAAAATTTTGAAAAGTTTTTGTCTCTATGGTGTTTTGCAATAATGTCCATTTTAATTTGTTGCTCGTTATTCTGACACCATTTTAATTTATTTTTAAACAATTTTCTGAACTCACACATTTCCTGATAAATTAGACCAAAACTGGGTTTCCGTACAAATGCCATGTCTGAAAACAGAGACGGGCCCGCCTATGAGCGTCGCCTACGTGTCTGTTCCAGCCAGCAATATATTTACGCCTTTTGCCTGGTAGGTCACGATAGCTGACACTAGCTCCTTCAATCAGTATACCAACAATACTTGCATACAACTTATCTAAAACATGCTTATGATGTAAGTCTGAACCATATGAATCAGCACAGTGAATACATTCAGTCGGAAAGTCAACATCTTTCAGCTTAGAATTACAAAAATCTTGATATTTCATAATTTGATCAGAGTCCCGAATACCCTTATTATAACTAGAAAGAATGGTAGGTAATTTTGGTTTCACTAAACTAAAGTTACATTCAAGTTGTATAGGTATGTGGTCTGACGGGTAACTATCATAAAGTATAGTGGCACTGAGTACAGTCTGACGCGCGGCACTAGTCACTATTGTATGGTCCAACCATGTTTTGCACCCATGTGCTTCACTTACAAACGTGTACGAGTCCGTTGGCAACAGTTCCACGTCCACCGTGGACCACGACTGCTCTGTACAAAAGTCAATAAGTTCCTTATAAAAAGGCTCACCTGGATGCGCATTAAAATCCCCGAGGATAAACACGGTGTCCGCGTTGTTTACCTCAATTACCGCCAGAATCTCACATAAACACGACGTCAACACAGCAAGGTTTTTGGCCTTGTCAGTAGGCATGTACACGGAAAAAACAACTATAGAACGATCTTGGATCACTATTTTGATTGCGGCGACCCGCTCACTATCACAGGTTATAACAGATACCGAGGGAAAAAGCGACTTTTTCCACAACAACGCGACACCTCCGTATGGCCTGCCACGAAGAATGCCCGCCGAAGTGTCTACAGCTGATTTCCCGAAGTAGGCGAAGTCATTATCTATGTTGCCTAGTGAAGGAATGTCGTGAGGAAGTAGCCAGGATTCCTGCAGCGCGACAATGATTATGTTTGACATAATCTTCTCACACAGTTTACGGAAGTTTTTACGCTTTTACAATTAAAGATGGTCAGCTTGCATTGGTATGTACAGGTTGTAATAGACATTTAAGATGTGATAGGCTTCGTACTCAAACTCAAACTCAAACTCAAAAGTACTTTATTACTGTAGATATTTACATATACTTAGCAAACGTTATTTTTTGCCTCTTCTCTACATTGGACCACTGTGGGAGAAGAAGGGCGTAGAAACTCCCACAGATTGATTTTTAGATCTCTTTTAAAAATAGGTTGTGCTTAACTAATACAATTATGATTTATTTTTATTTAATAAGCTGGAATAAATAATTACAAAATTATTAACAGCAAGGTCTGTGTTGAGCCAGATTAACCCCATACAGTCCTGTCATTTAAGTAATCTTGAACATTGTAATATCCCTTTTTCTACAAAGTCGCTTTAACATGCTTTTTAAATTGCTCAAATGGCAATTTCAAAAACTCCAGAGGTATCAATAAGATTATTGTACCAGCTGACATACCAATGTTCCTGTCTATTACTTTGTACTTGGTACAAAGCGTCGGAAATAAATTCTCTTGGGCCACAAGTTGACATCGTTGAATAAAGGGAGTTTATTTCTGTTTACATACATCTTGAATGCGTTGTGATTTGAGTCATCAACCTATATGTCAATTTACCGTAAATATACTTTTTCTTGCGTCTTCCTGAAGATGTACTCCGCAATATTCTTTGTCATTGTGAAACAGTGAGACTAACCTGACCAAAATAGATTGTTGGCAGGCTCAAGATAAGTTTATTAATCACAGGGTCGTGAGTCGAATATTGGTGAAATAGTTGAAACGCTGGATAGGGACTCGCCGGGAATTTGTAGATTTCAGCTCCTTGGTAGACTCAATCCGACTGGTCCACTTCTCCAGACGTCAACAAGTGATTATGCGGTTAGCGCCAGGAGGATATTATTCCTCGGCGTGGAACCGATTCAGAGCTCCGTTAGCGCCAGGAGGATATTACTCCTCAGCGTGGAACCGATTCAGAGCTCCGTTAGCGCCAGGAGGATATTACTCCTCAGCGTGGAACCCTGGAAAGAGACCAGTGTGAATGATAGGAATACAGAAGCGCTACAGCGCCCAGCTATCAGGTGACGGCTCCCCACACGGAGACTTCCGACGAGGGCCCTAGGGTAATTAGGATCTAAGAGTGCCGCAGTCCAATAGACACTGTATAGAAAAGGGAAATACATAGAGAGTATAAAATACACGAAAATAAGAAAGACTAACTACGAACCAATGCTTACCCATGGATTGGGGAGAGTAGGGAAGTTTCAAATCAACTACTGCACTTTACAGCAACTAAACATTCAGCTCCATTACAGAACTAAAGGAACTAGCCCATCGCCGCAACTAAAGGCGTGACTTAAAAATTATTGATGCAGAAGATACAACCTCACGTTACAGAGCTCAAACAATGTCTGCCTCAAAAAAAACAATCAGCTGCCAGACGAGATTCCATATCCGAATTTCCGAATTTATATAGTTGTACTTTTAATCTGGCTAATCCGCCAGTAGCCAATATGATCAAGGAGGTAGTACGTTACATACCCGTCTTGTTTGGGTAGGATTTTACCTGATAAAATCCGCTAAGATACTAACTAAACTAAACTAACTTACCAAATTAACTACTTAAGATAAAATTCTCTAAAGCTCGCCATCTACAATGTCAGAGTAATATATAACTAACAGTCTAGCTCAACTACATACCAACATCACACATTCGTACCAACAATCAGACATCAGAATTCATACTAAGTTCATACAAGAGTTCACACTAACATCGTGTAAACACAGCCTTACACACAGCGTGCCATTATTATAGCCAAATGCACACCCAGACTAACTGTCAGAAGTTGAAAAATAAGCAAGATCCCTTGAACTAAAATAAGAACCTTAGTACATAAACGCCCCGATAGCTTAGCTACTATCGTAACGCAGCATAACACCATGAGGGGCAGCTCCCTCAAGTGTTCAAGACTTCCTGCACCGTTAGTGGGTACAGAAAATAATAATAGAGTAGAATATCTATTCTACAACAAAGAGTAAAAAAGTAGAGAATTATAGTTCAAGAGGCCATAAGCTAAAGTAACAGACATTGCAGAGTAACGTTACACAATAAAGAACTTTTACATAGCTGTAGATATAGATGGTTTTTAGAATACAAGGGTCAAAATACTTATTACATACATAAAGGAATCGTTAACTACTATTGAATAAGACAGAACTCTGTCGCAGCCTATCTTCAGACAGAAGGTACTCTCAGACAGAAACAAATCGCTCGGCATGGAACCCTTAGCCTTATTTAGCGACAGATATTTTATAGGAAACGTCATGATTACTACCTATCTAGTAAACTGTACAAATTTACATGAAAGTAAGCAGATTACACGACTAACGCCCGGTTTCTGGTACAAAATCAAGCCATTGATCTACCGTTTTGACAGCTGAAATTGATAAAGGACTGTCAACAACAGATTAAATGTACGAGAAATCGGCCGTTAAACACTAACCTTTATTTATTATTTAATAGTCCGAAAAGTTTCCCTACTAAAATCTTCACAATTTATTAATTTATTTTTCGTACTGAGAATTTGGAGGAAAATATTTATCAACAATTATAATATGACAACAGCCGTCAGACTGCGACCATAAATAATGTAGAAATGAGGTAGGTACCCAGATAAACGATCAAATATACTCCTGTCAGACAAAAATAAACACAACAAAATATACAAGCTACGAAAGAAATCAAGCGTTCTACGGCGCTCTTATGGCCTAACTACTCTGACCAGACATAAAACTCTATCACCAATATTCCCTTAATCCGGGCGCCATTGAAACAGTGAGACTCTAACCTGACCAAAAGAGATTATTGGCAGGCTCAAGATACATTTATTAATCACAGGTCGTGAGTCGAATATTGGTGATATAGTTGAAACGCTGGATAGGGACTCGCCGGGAATTTGTAGATTTCAGCTCCTTGGTAGACTCAATCCAACTGGTCCACTTCTCCAGACGTCAACAAGTGATTATGCGGTAGCGCCAGGAGGATATTATTCCTCGGCGTGGAACCGATTTAGAGCTCCGTTAGCGCCAGGAGGATATTATTCCTCGGCGTGGAACCCTGGAAAGAGACCAGTGTGAATGATAGGAATACAAAAGCGCTACAGCGCCCAGCTATCAGGCGACGGCTCCCCACACGGAGTCTTCCGACGAGGGCCCTAGGGTAATTAGGATCTAAGAGTGCCGCAGTCCAATAGACACTGTATAGAAAAGGGAAATACATAGAGAGTATAAAATACACGAAAATAAGAAAGACTAACTACGAACCAATGCTTACCCATGGATTGGGGATAGTAGGGAAGTTTCATAATTATCAACTACTGCACTTTACAGCAACTAAACATTCAGCTCCATTACAGTACTAAAGGGACTAGCCCATCGCCGCAACTAAAGGCGTGACTTAAAAATTATTGATGCAGAAGATACAACCTCACGTTACAGAGCTCAAACAATGTCTGCCTCAAAAAAAAAATCAGCTGCCAGACGAGATTCCATATCCGAATTTCCGAATTTATATAGTTGTACTTTTAATCTGGCTAATCCGCCAGTAGCCAATATGATCAAGGAGGTAGTACGTTACAATTGTATCATTGTGAACATTGGTGATAAACAAAGGCACTTTGGGATCGGCTGCTTTAAACAACTCGTCGGGTTCCCCATTTGCTTGCACCGCCTGATCCAAGAAACGGTTCTTTGAACTCGACTTGGATTTCTTCTTCGTCTTCACCACCTGCATCCATCCTTCATCATGCGGACACGAATTGACAGCCTCCACAAACGTAGCATTCCCTTCCACAGCCACAGGGCAATCAGCTGATGAGACTGTTGTCTGAGGCGGCGAACTGGATTGAATATCCGCTGACTCGCTGCTGTCTATGTGTGCGTGCGGCACAGCGCTGGCGGCAGGCTCGTCGCGACGCGGCGGTTATGATGAAACCAACGGCTCGCTGATTGGCGAGCTATTTGAGGGTAGGGCGATATTTTCCTTGGCTCTTATGCTGGTTTTTTCAACATTTTGAAAAAATGGGGATGCTGTGGGATACGAAATGGACCGCCAAGTCGGTTGCAAAAGGTCACCTTCATCGTCCATGGACAAATACTGGTTTGACAGCAGACCCATGGGGCCGCTGTCTAATCAGTCATCAAAATACGGATGTGGCTACATCTGGGACAGGCTATCTAGACTAGACTAGGCTAGTTTAGTAACTTTCATTGTGTCATGTCCTATGGTTGTGGGGGAAAGTAGCGAATATTAAAACATAAAAATATAAACAGAAAAGAGCTATTAGAGTAATTTAAAACTTAAATCACACAGAATCACAAAAAAATTTTTTTTAAGAAAATGTCATACCAAATGTAGCTAGTAAATTTACTTTTGAAAATTTACTGGTAGTACGCAAGAACCTTACAACATTTTCTAAATTTTGAAAATATACTGGGTGTATGCAAGAATCTTACAACATTTTCTAAATTTTGCGATAAGTAGTTGTAATGTTCACCTAAGAAATAATCATAGACTACTTGCACCCTGGTTAAGACTCGTGAAAGTTAGCAATTCTTTCAAGGGTCAGTGCATTCTCTACTAAAACAAGATACCTCTGGATATTTTGAAATTGCCATTTGAGCAATTTAAAACCATGTAAGAGCGACTTATTCTAAAAAAACATATTACAATGTTCACGATTGTACGGGACCACAGACCAACTAGCCTAGGCTAGTTGGTCTGTGTACGGGACTGTAAGGGGTTAATCTAACTCAATACAAAACCAGCTGTTAATAATTTGGTGATTATTTGTTCCTCTTATTATTTATTATAATTAATATGTTAATATTTGTATAACTAAAACACAACTAATTTTTAAAAGAGTTCTAAAAATCAACCTATTGTAGTTTCTTCGCCCTGCTTCTCCCAGAGTGGTCCAATATAAACTCTGTTTTTGATTAGCTGCTGAAAAAAATGCTGCAATGCTACCATTGTAAAATATACCCACCAAAAACATTTTCATGTAAATGAGACCATATGGTTGGCACCACAGATATCGAGAGATAGGCCCTTGGCGCTAAGCTTGTATCGGAACCAGTGTCGCCGAAAAATAAGAACACGCATACATTTACACCACTCGTACATCAATCCCTCCGCTTTTATTGGTCAGTGCAATGTCATGCACCTATCGTCCGAACACACCCACACTACCGCAGGTATACTAGCTAGTCGAGCTAGTGTTGGGACAATGCAAGGACAGCGTGTATCATCGATCGATTATAATTTATAGACACTGGTATAGACAGTCGTATACAATGCCGGGTTCTATAAATAAAATAGTAAATTGTTTGTAAATACGACATATTTATTTTACAAGAAATACCTATTACTGTGTATACAGGGAGTAACAGATGCGGGGTGACAAGCCGAAAAGAGTTGTTTGCAACATATTTTGAACGATTTTCTCTATGAATCTGATTTGATCAGAGCAACTTTATTTTTTACTTCCCCATACAAATCAGCTGACCTGCAGCTCGGCCCAAAATGTACTGAAAAGTGAAAAACAATGCTGATCAAATCAGATTAATCAAGAAAGATGTTCAGAATGATGGCCTTAACAACCGTCTTTCGGCATATATACCCTTTCTGTAAAATCCTGTACAGTTAAATACTATCTATTGACCAGAAAAATGTAAATATTTATTAAGAACTTGCCGTTTTGACGTATATCTTTCCATTACAGCTTTTATCAGTAATGTTAGATGATTATCCATTGGGTTTTGTTCGAATTGGTGAAAATCTATTTCGTTGAACAGATTCATGCCAATGAATCGGGGTAGTGCTTTAGACATTTATGATTGTTTTAAATTTTTAACCCTAACCTTTATTTTGTCTTTGGTAAGCACAGTTGATTTTATGATCACTTCCATGTTTTTGCAAATTGTTATAACGTCATGGGAAGGATATATTAAGCCGCCTTTATCCTTGAGTTTTATAAACTTATGTGTATCGTCCGGGCCGCTTGACAGTAGCGCGCTTGTGCATACGTCGCATTTCACAGTTTTAATCAGAGCATGAACGACGAAGCCAGCTACGTAAGTTATGGTTTGTGAGCTGTATTGTGTTAGAACATCAACCATCATTTCTACTTCTTCGTCGAATACTGCCATTTCATGTAATATATTTATGTCGTCACACTCTTCATCTCGTAATCGGGGTTCGATAGTGTGGTTGATGCGAACAGCCGATGAACATGTCAGAAGGGACATCTTTTCGAGTTCTCGGCAGTTCCCACTGTCCACGTCTCGGAGTTCTGACTTGACCATCAATTTTTTGTATATTGATTTGAATTGTCGTGCTGTTGGGTTTGTATTACAACCCCCGTGGCTTCGGATTTGGCCAAAAAGCAGCTCAAGATGGTCCTGACTAATCTTGTAAACAGGGAAGTAGCTTAGTTTTCGTTCTTTTTCAACTAGCCGAACATACAAATCTTTGAGGCTCTTTATACAGATCAAAAATCCGACAAAACCAGTTTTCCTCGATGAGTCAATTACTGCCGTACCATCCACAAGCTTCAATTTTTTCAGGTAATTTTCGGCTTTTTCCAGAAAATCAAAGATTTCAACCTTATTTTGTTCACAGATGATGGCTTTTTGTAATGTAACTGGGCTACATGTCTGGAGTTCAATATATCAAATAGATTGTTGACTATTTTCAGAAAGTTGACTGTGCCATCGACATTTTGAAAACCTGGTAAATTTAGTTCTGAGCAAAATGTTAATGCGACTGCCACACTGGTGCTGAACAATTGGGATGCCAATCTCACTTTCATTTTCTGGTTTTTAAAGAATATGTGGCCTCGACGCAATTTGTTAGCTAAGTGCATCTTTTCTTCTTCTTGGACATCGTTCAATTTTTTTAAATGTGCCCATTCTACTTCTTTTTGGGTTTCATCAACAAAGCTTCCTTTGGCTTCAAAAGCATTCCTCAATAACTTCAACATATGACATGGATCGGGAAAGATGAAGATCGGTTTCTTTGTAACGGGATGTTCGAAATTTGTTTTTAAGTCTTCTATGTTCAGTGAGCACCCAAGTTCTTTAGTCATTGTCATATTTGCAGGGCAGCCGTCAAAAGTAAGTGATGTTATTTCGATTCCCGTTTCTTGTAACAGTTCAAGACATTGTGTAACTAGATTCGCTCGTTGTTCTCCAGTAACACCAGCGACTAGAAAATACCCGACAGGTATCTTCCAAGGGGCATTAATTGCGGTTACTAGAAAAACTAGAGCTTCCTTTGCCTCGGGCAAAGAATCTGTATCGGCCATTTTGAAATTGCATATATCTACATATCCATGCATATACTCACCGTCCCACTCTACACGACGGCGAATGGCCATTTCATCGAGTACAACATTACACACCAGTGTATAATCTGTATTTTCAACTTTCAGCTTGATAGCTTCAAATGACTCCTTTGTAAACCCGGGGTCGGAGTCAATCGCCTCGTACCATTTCCTTATGGTGCGAACGTGGGGAAGGCAAGATTGAAACTTTTGCCGCACATATTCGTAGGCCTTAGGCGAATAAAAATGAAGTGTACAGGCAAAAGTTCTCAATTCTGCTGAGTATTTTTCAGGGGATTTTTTGTCGACAGACTGTTTTTTCTCACATCGTTCAATGAGATCAGCCACTCCTACACCTAAACCTTCTAATTGTGTGACTTGATCAGAATTAACTAATTTTTGATCTTTAAGATCTCTCAGAATATCCTTCATGTTTAAAATTTTTTTGCGGTAGCGGCTGTTTTGTTTTTGAAGAGTTTTAATTTTCTTATTTTTTTGCTCGAGTACGATTTCCAATTGGTCTATCCGATGGCGCAGCTTCCTCTTGCGTGGGGTCTCGAAAATGCTGTGATTTTCTTAGTCCTTGTCCTGTAATTTGTATGTTTAATTTAGTTGCTGTTAGTCTTCTTATCACAGGAATATGAATGGGCGATAGAAGTATGATAAAGAAAGAAAGGTACCTTTAAATTAAGATAAATTGGGATCAAATGTGCCTTTGCCACCCCGCATGGAAAAAGGCGTGACACTGTCTGTATGTTTACTTTTATAAAATTAAATAAAATTACAATTCAAATAATAATTCAAATACATTTCTTACATTTTCATTACCTACTCTGTCCGTGGTCAGCAAAGACGGTTCTTCAGACTCAGCTTGTTTTGATGTCTAAAAATAAAGATGTAAATAAGTAACCCGACGATTTTTATAAATTGTTTTAATTTGACCCGATTTACATCATTGCCGTCATCTCCTTCAGTTACGCATTCATTCAAATGTGTTTTCTCTGGTTTTATGGTATCCTGAGACAAAAAGGTGCAAGCAATCAGTATTCAAATACGTATCACGCAGTTTTTCATGTTAAAATTTCAAAAAAATACACCTGATCGCTGCTATCTCCTACAGAGACGCATTCATTGATATGGTTTTTCTCTGGATCTCTGGTACCCTAATAAAATAAGATGCATTACTTAAAGTTATATGTAGTTAGTAAAGGAATTTATAATTTCAAGTAGATATTCAATTAATAATCTAGAAACAGTCTTTTTATAGTGGTATGGTGTAAGAAATATTTTAAACCTATCCATTGTATGAAATTAAATATAAATTACTAACATGAGACATCATAACTGGTATTTTCATCGTGGGCACTGCCCATGGCCACATTCGCCTGTATTTCTTTAATTTTTGAAAACATTTCTCCTCGTAATGAATTGAGCATATTTTACATTGTTTTTGTGGAAACCAGCGAGGCCCTCTCATTACCGCTTCGATCCATTTTTTTTTATT
Source organism: Argyresthia goedartella (assembly GCA_949825045.1). NCBI lineage: Eukaryota > Metazoa > Arthropoda > Insecta > Lepidoptera > Argyresthiidae > Argyresthia > Argyresthia goedartella. Next base: position 19,328,190 of record OX463823.1, read on the forward strand.
TTTGGTTCACTAGGAAAACTGAAACATTGATTAGCGTAATAAAATACATAACTTTATTATTGAAGCAAATCGGAACAGTAAATATAAAAATCAAAATGGCGTCCAATATTCAAAATCTGACATCTATATCATAATTGTATTCTAACCGGGTCCCCAGATATCGATTTTGAAGTAAATCGGACCAGTAACTACGAAGTTCGAAATGTCGGCAACTTTTTCAAAATATGACAGAATCATGATTGGACCTCAACCAGATCCCCAGATATAGATTTTGAGTCAAATCGGACTAATAACTATACAACCCCCTTATCCCGACTTTTTTGCGTCGAAATTACCCGTGTATTCTCCGTTCACAGTTGTTCTGCCTCCAGAGACCCCTTTGCCTCTCTTCTTTTTTTCAACAGAATCCTTACAGCTAGAAAGAGAGGCAAAGAGGTTTATGAAGGTAGAATAACTGTGAACGGAGTTCATTCTGATTCGGACTTAGCCGAGAAATTCTCTTCGGACCTGACTGAAAGCATCGGAATTTCCGATCAATACTTATAACACCCCATTATCCTTCGTCGGGCGAGGTTTTAAACAAACTTAAAATCTAAACTGCCTGTTTGGCAATCATTGGAATAACTAACAATAAACTTACGTATTATGAGTAATAAAATAACTATATTATTACATTAACTATATTAGTAATTGCGGAATGATAAAATCTATCGATTCAAAAACATAATTCTCCTATCAGTATCCCCATCACTATATGTCGTCTCTGTTTGCGTGTGACAGTTCGCCTCCGTATCACGATGCATCTTTGCTTTCGTACTTAGATAAGTGTGAAATATTAATTGCGTGTTAGCTTGGCAATACGAAGTGAAATTAAGATACAAAACAAGCAATGTAGCAACAAACTTAGCTAGAACAACATGACATTGTCACTTTAATGTCAATTCGTGACGAATTTTCCGCGAATGATTTATTTTCGTAATAATGTTTATTTCTTGTGTTTTGAGAAGAAATAATAGTTAGAATGAGAATTACAAGTGATATGTGATACCGGCGTTCTTGGAGTTCACAATCTCGCTTCTATTTTTGCACGTGAGTATTGCACAGGTCGGCATTTTAGAAAAATAACGGAGATGAATTCATCACTGCGGTCGCCCGGTGACTACCGAGAATTTTTAATATCGAACCTGTCGGAGCTACATTTGTTCGCACATGCCACGCCCCTCAACCTATCTCTCGATATCTGTGGTTGGCACTGTGAAAAAGTTGCCAGATCTCACATAGATCCAAGCTTCTATCTATAAATGCCTTAACTCTACAAGCTCTCCCTTCACAAGCTCTACACCTATGTCAAAATATGTGGCTTGGCCGTTCGCTACCGTCACATGACAAATTAATTCACTATTAATTTTACAATGTTAATTTTTACTATAACCTTTCATTCATTTTCCAATATTTCTTCTTGCAGTAACGAGATTTTAGTGATACAATCCGTTCTTGTAGAAACGAGTATAGTTCTTGTTGGTACAAATAAATAAATATATTTCATTTTTACAGCATTAATTTTTCCTACAAGAACTATTTTATTGTCAGGGGTAAAAAATACAAGTTTTGGATTTTTTTCGTTGTTTGTGTACTAATTAATAAGTGGAGTAATATTATTCGTACAATTATGTACTAATATTCTGAAACTTGACGAGAGCCCTATCCCCTACTTTAAGGGGTTGAGGGATGTTTTTTTAAAGCCTGAAATACGTAGTTTCTTATTTGTACTATACCATAATAAGAAGGCTTGTATAATTTTCAGATCTCTAGCATGAAATTATGTTTATAAACTTCCATCCCCTAAATTAAATAGTGGATGGTGATTTATTTAAGAACCTGAAATTAGTATTTTATTATTTATAACATAGAGTCCCTATATATATTTTCAGACTTTTAGCATCAAAATTTGCGGAAGTCTCATACAAACTTCCATCTCCTAGTTTAAGGTGTTGGGTGGTAAAAATTCCAAGATTGAGATTTGTTTTGTTGTTTTGGTACCAATACTAGCTTTCATACCAAATTTCAGCTTTCTACGACTTGAGGAAGTACCTAAGAATTTTGATGATCATCAGTGAGTCTGTGATGAAATCGGGGTATTTTAGATAGTTTTACGTATCGAAATCACCGTGTTGTGAGGCCGGTTTACAATAGATGATTGTGGCAAACGGAAGCGACTGACTGAATCAAAAACGTCTGTTTCCTAACGCTTATATTATGTTTTATTTTGCAAGTATTTTAATAAGCAATGAGGCAAAATCTAAATCAAGGTTCCTCGGGTTATTGGTTCGGCTACTTTCATACTCCTAAATCTATCGAATATGATTAAAGGATGAAACGAAGCGTGATTTGAAAAATTTTGACCAATGTTTTTGTGGCGAAAAGCGGGTATTTACGATTTTTATACACGTTTTGAAACCTGAATGTTACAATACAACCGAATGCAATGTCAAATTGATAATAACTTCTATGATCAGTCTGATCCGAAATTTAGACGATTTTGGCTCATTTTTCGTACCGATTCCAGGTCTATACGTGTCTTTCGCTATTGTTTACCTGGATTTCGATATCTGCTTCCCTGTTTATCTCCGCTTTGTCACAATTTGAGGAAGTACCTAAGAATTTTGATGATCATCAGTGAGTCTGTGATGAAATCGGGGTATTTTAGATAGTTTTACGTATCGAAATCACTGTGTTGTGAGGCCGGTTTACAATAGATGATTGTGGCAAACGGAAGCGACTGACTGAATCAAAAACGTCTGTTTCCTAACGCTTATATTATGTTTTATTTTGCAAGTATTTTAATAAGCAATGAGGCAAAATCTAAATCAAGGTTCCTCGGGTTATTGGTTCGGCTACTTTCATACTCCTAAATCTATCGAATATGATTATTCGAAATTTGAATGTCATAATTTGTCGAAAATTGACACATTATGGTCATAATGTATCAATATTTAGATAAGAAACGAGTTTTTACGAAGTAGTTTATTATTATGCAGGTCGTAACATGCTGTTTTTGGATGCAGTAAAGAGGATTTATGATACGTGAGTAGATAAACTAAGTTATTACTTTTACCTTTACCTTTAAGGCAGTTAGTTACTTTTTTCGTTCGTTACCAGAAAGCGGATGTCGAAAGGTGATTTTTATATTCATCAAGTGGCTCACAGCCCGTAGCAGGAGAGGCTTGCTTCGTAAATCACTGACCCTATGTCCAATAGACACATCCCTCTGGTTGCCGACGAACACTGAAATCAAATTAGCTGAATCCCTTTGACGAACTTTGTGTTGAGTAACTACCAACTTGCGCAAACTAGTGAAATTATTAACGAGTCTGGTCAAACTACCTTTAGTTCGTCGTTAAAATGTATCGTTCAACGAGTTTTATATTTCCTGTAATAGAACAGGGTGTTACAGGTGCTGATGATGATGATAATGAAGATGTTACATACATTTATGTAAGAGTTGATCACCAAGTTGTCAGCACACTGTTTTTTTTCTTCTATAAGTTACTTTAGGTATTCAAGTTTTCTGTTCCTGTTCCGTACGCAATGTAACATGAAAACATAAATAGATTGGAACCTATATAGGTATTGATGAATTAAAAGTTTTGCTGATCTACTTTACACATAAGCTAGGCAGCATTCCACGCGATATTTCTACATCTTGAAATAAGTTGAATGTTTTTAGTTAATGAATTTGGCCAACGAAATTGTCAGTGAATGCAGTTGTTATTATTTTGAATAAGAAAAATTATGTGTTTTTTGTTTTTTGATATCTTAAAAAATGATGGAGTTATAAAAAAAAACTCATATTTCGACAAAGACACGAATAAAAACAAAAAATACCAAGAAATATTGCGTTGTGCCCATGCAGTAACTCGAGTCTGAAAATACCAAGTTCATTATATTTTTGTGTGCCACTAATCCCTAAAATTAGAAAAAAGTTGATGACGCCGAAAAGAGAGCAGATCCTATGGAAAATAAATATAGTGCTTTGAAGATAATTTTGACTGAAGTTTTACTCCCTTTTTAGATGAATTTGTATCAATAATCTCCGGAATAAGCAAGAGTTTGATTGCGCGTTGCGTGTTTTTTAAGCGAGACCGAGTGTGAATGGGGAACCAAGCTTTGAAACCTGTGCCAGATACTAGAATGCAGTTTAGCTTGTTGAGGCTATGGTACTCAATGCCACGTGTCCTAAAGAATCAAATGAACGAGTACTTACCGAGTTTTCAGTATGAACTGGGCATTTTTTAGATTTCACCTTATATATTTCACTGTAAGATTGTCAAAACCGTTAGTTTATAAACTAACGCGTTAGTTTGCTCTGGTATGTCGTTTGAAATTCAAGATTAAACCAATTCACAATTTAATGGTTTTATCATTAACTAACGCGTCATATTGTAAGCAGTATGGTGCAGTTTACAATTTATCGATAGTTTGTAAACTAACGAGAAAAAAAAACGTTAGATTATAAACTAAGTTTTAACAATCTTACGGTGACATATATATTACATTCATTCAAACATATTTTAAGATGATACTGTCTCCGATTCCTCATTCTCGCGATGGAATGAGGACTTGGAGACAGTACTGAGCTCAGGAACCAGGAATAGTAAGGCAGTCGTGTTTGGATCAGTCAATTTGTTAAGGATGATGAGCTGGTTTCACAAACATAATATCGTGAGCTAGTGATGGAAACTTGGTGACATGAGCTGGTGAAGGCATGAGAACTTGCAGACAATACTGGAACCTGGAACCAGGAATAAGAATAATGTCGTGTTTTGACTCTATTTGTTAAGCATGGTAAGCTGGTTTCTCTGATGTCGCGAGCAGATAACAGAATGAGGACTTTGAAGCATTGCTGAAACTTTTTTTTTTGTAGCATACCCACTCGTTTTTAGGTAAATCAAAAAATTGCCCGCGATTCTGAACCTTATTGCTGGGTAACAAAGTTCAAAACCTATGAAAAATAATCAATCATCTGTTGATGGCCCCACAGCTGAGTGGCAATTACATTGATTTTGGCCACACACTCAGGATACCCTGGAAATCAGAAACAGCGACGTCACACACATATACCAAGGGTCCCGGGTTCGAGTCCCGGTGGGGGCAAATATTTGTTTGATGAGAACGGATGTTTGTACCCTAGTCATGGTTGTTTATCTATCTAAGTATAATATTTATCTATATAAGTATGTGTATCGTTGTCTAGTACCCAAGATACAGGGAATCCTAGTTTGGGGCTAGTTCAATGTGTGTAAATGGTGTCCAAGGTATTATTATTATTATTATTATATTTTTATGAATTTTTCATTTCACTCTTGTAATAAAGAGGTTCTGATACACGGGCTTACGCCAAGTGCTTATCTACTAAAGATCACGGTCCTTGCTCATGAATTTCCGTACAATTCTACATGTATTTAGTATTGTTGCTTTTTGAAGAAGTATGTGTGTGGATCTGGGTATATTTAGTGTTTTGAGACTAGTGTGTAATGTGTATGGGATGACTCCTGTGGATGAGATGACTATTGGGATGGTTTTGACAGATTGTACCTGCCATTGTGTTTTAATTTCAATGGCAAGGTCTGTGTATTTTGTGTTTTTTTCTGTAAACGTTGTGGTAAGGTTGTGTGTATTTGGTATGGCTATATCTATGAGAAATACTGTTTTGTTTTGTTTATCGTGGAGAGTTATGTCAGGCCTGTTGAAATGAATAGTTTTGTCTGTAATTATAGTTCTGTCCCAGTAGAGTTTAAAGTCTGTTGATTCTAAAACTGTTTGAGGTGTGTATTTATAGTAGGCTGTTTTTTGTGCAATCAATTTGTATCTGAATGCGAGGTGTTGGTGTATGATGGCTGCAACTTGGTCGTGGCGATGTTTATAATCTGATTGTGCGAGTGATCTGCAGGCTCCTGTGACATGCTGTATTGTTTCTGAACTATTTTGGCACTGTCTGCACATGTCGCTTGCCATTGTGCGGTCGTGTATGATATGTTTTCTGTAGTTACGAGTATCTATAACCTGGTCCTGTATGGCTAACATAAATCCCTCCGTTTCCGGGAACAGCTCGCCTTTCTTAAGCCACGCGTTCGACGCAGTTTTGTCGACGTTAGGGTTGGCTAAGTCTAAGCGGTGTCTGCCGTGGAGGGATTTTCGTGTCCAGATGTTGATTTTCTGTTTCGGTTTGATGATAGTTTCATTTATCTGAGCTTGATGGTCTTATTATTATTATTATTATTATTATTATTATTATTATTATCATTATATATATCCAAGATTTGTTTTTTTTTCTTTCTGTAAGCAGAGCCACAACCGCAGCGCCACAGAGGTCGTTAAAAACTATATAACAAGTAATAGTAAAGTAGTCGTGTTTGAACTCCATTCGTAAGGATGATTAGCTGGTATCACAGAAATCAGATTACATTTCGATTTAAGATGTTTTTTTTATTATATTATTCAAAACAAATTATAATTATTCTTAACATTACTTAGGTGGCAACTCAATCCTTGACAGGTTTAAGTGTGACCACTGTCCCCCGCTTTTACCCTGTGCGAAATACTATGAGCCGATTTCACAGGCTACGGATATTCCCCGCGCGATAGGCAAGCCGCGATTTCTTAGTAGAATTTCACGGCTCGCCTGCTACGCCGCCGCCGCCGCCGGGTCCCTCCGCCACCTGTGAAGCCGGTCCGTGTTTACATTGTTGTAGGAAGTATTTTTTTAATACAGTTTTACATTTGTGATTGTCCATGCCCAGGGAATCAATGACCTCGCTCGGTAGTTCATTGAGTACTAGCGGTAGCATACATTATATCGTTCGCCTACCATAGTCATTGTTAAATCTAGGTACAACAAATGTAGGTATATAAGATAGTGCGCGCAATGATTTCGGTCGAGCATGGCGTTTTACATTAATTATATTTTCTTTTTCTTCACACATTATTAGGAACTTAGTTTTATTATGGATATTGATAATATTACAGTATTCCAATATTGCTGTGCTGACGTCTTTGCATTGAATTTTTATCTTTGATGGTACAATCTTTTTTAGAATACTTAATTGTAGTTTAAATATGTTATCTATGTTTGTTTTATATGTCCTACCGTAGCTACTTAGTCCATAACTTATTACAGAGTCAGCCAATGATAAATATAACAATCTTAGTATGTTGTAAGGAATTTTATATTTTCGTATAACTAGTTTTCCCATTATAGCCCTTAGCCGCTTATATATAAGTTCGATGTAGGGGTCCCCAATTGAAGTTACTTTCTATTATCATGCCTAGGTACGTATATTGGTCGACTAGTTCCAGATTGGTACATGTACCGTTACAGATGATGTTTTGATGCATACATTGGTGCCCGTGGGCCACGATCCTGGGTATTGTTGTTAACTTCAGATATAGGGAATGAATGTGCAAGAGTTTAGTTTTTTGCTCGTTGATAACTAACCCAACATCGTGAGCCCATTTAAATAGCAAATCATAATTTATCTGTAGTCTATTTTGCGCTTCCTCAATATATTTACGTGCATACAGTAGGCAAGTATCATCTGCAAATTGGTATACAGACCCTCCATTAAAGATGTTACACATATCGTTAACGTATATTAGGTACTCGGTTGGTGCAAGGATTGACCCCTGTGCTGAGCCCACCTCGGTAGGTATTTGCTTGCTGTGTTTTCCGGCTATGCTCACCGAGATGGACCGGCCCTCGTGGTAATCCCTGAATCCATCCGAGCAACGGACCCTGTATACCAGCCTGCTGTAATTTTCGGTACAGCATTGAGTAATTTAATGTTTCAAAGGCCTTACTGAAATCCACAAAAATAGCCAAAACATGTTTTTTATTGTGTAGGTAACCATTTACTTCGCTGGTGAATTTACTGAGTAATTGACTAGTATTTTTTTTTTCTGCTAGAATCCATATTGATTCTCATGTATGACATTATTCTGTGTTAGGTATTTATTAGCTAGTGACCAAACAATTTTTCTATTATTTTATCTATTCACGATAATATAGTTATTAGCCTATAATTATTAGTGTCCCGATGGCTACCCCTTTTATATACTGGTCTTATGATTCCTAGTTTGAGATCGTCTGAGTACTGTGATGTGGAGATGCATGTGTTAATTAAGTGGGTTATTACCGGGGATATTTTTTCGTTTATACATTTTATGTCCGACGCCCTTATCCCATCGGCGACCAGGCTTTTTTTACCATTCAAATGTTTGATTATCACGTGCACCACCTTGTCACTCACCTTTTTAAGCCTCATACACGTATTAGGTATATTTTCATATGTATCTTTATTTAATATGGGTATGTTACATTATTTTGAAATTCGTCTGCAAATTTATTTGTTAAATCATCTATTTCACAATTTTTAAAAGCTTTTGTTATTACCTCGTCTACTGACTTTACAATTCTTCCACACAGTTTATTTATAATTTCCCACATCTTTTTTGGGTTATTAAAATTTTCCCAAATTATGTTTTTGGTATATTCATTTTTTATTTTATTTATGTGTTTACTAGTTTTATTCCTGTCTCTATTATATAATAATCTATTATCTAGGTTACTTTCATCCATCTTCCATATTGAGTATAATTCATCTCTCTTTGCACACATCTCTGTTATACTTATTCTGTTATGCACTAATATTAACCTTATTACATAAGGTTAATATTTGTACACCCAGTACTAATGGGTACCATAATTTGAAACACTGTAAATAATATAAAATCTAGTTACAAAGAATGATGATCAAATAAACATTTTTGTATATGTATTTGCATGCGCATGAATGTTTACGCTTAGTGTCATCACATTTTGTGGTTCCTGAGTTGTAGTACTGTCGCCAAGTCCTCATTCCATCACCAGCTCATGACACCAAGTTTGCAAACCAGCTAATCACTATTTAAGTCAAAGTCAAAGTACTTTATTACTGTAGATATTTACATATACTTAGCAAACGTCATTTTTTGCCTCTTCTCTACATTGGACCACTGTGGGAGAGGAGGGCGTAGAAACTCCCACAGATTGATTTTTAGATCTCTTTTTAAAATAGGTTGTGCTTAACTAATACAAATATCAAAAATTTAATTGTTATGATTAATAAGCAGGAATAAATAATTACAAAATTATTAACAGCAAAGTCTGTGTTGAGCCAGATTAACCCCATACAGTCCTGTCATTTAAGTAATCTTGAACATTGTAATATCCCTTTTTCGTCAAAGTCGCTTTAACATGCTTTTTAAATTGCTCAAATGGCAATTTCAAAATCTCCAGAGGTATCTTATTGTAGTAGAGAATGCACTGACCTTTGAAAGAATTGCTAACCTTCGCGAGTCTCAAACGGGGCGCACATAGTCTGTGATTATTTCTTAGGTTAACATTACAGCTATCGCTAAGTTTGGAAAATGTTGTAAGGTTCTTGCGTACATACATTATATTTTCGAAAATAAATTGACTAGCTACTGTTAGTATGTCAATTTCTTTAAAAAGCTCTCTTAAGAAGTCTGTTCGTTTTAAATTAGAAATTGCTCGAATAGCTCTTTTCTGTAAAATAAAAATAGTTTGAATATCCGCTGCTTTCCCCCACAACAAGATACCATAGGACATCACAGTATGAAAGTAACTAAAATATACTAGCCTAGATGTAGCCACATCCGTGCTTTGTCTGATGTTCCTAACAGCGTAAGCCGCAGAACTTAATTTACCAGCCAATTTATCTATGTGGGGTCCCCCACTGCAATTTGCTATCAATGGTTATTCCAAGAAACTTCGTATCCTTTACTAATTCTAACGTGCTGTTGTCTAACACTAAACTGGTCTCAACTTGCCTGACATTTGGAAGTGAGAATTTGATACACTTGGTTTTACCAGCGTTTAACAATAAATTATTAACTGTGAACCAATTCGAGGTTAAAGACCACCATTAACACCATCAAAATCTCCTTTTTGTCTTTCAATTTTGAAGACTATTGAAGTATCATCAGCAATCAACACTATGTCTGTTAATTTCTCCACCATGAAAGGCAGATCATTAATATATACCAGGAATAAGAAAGGGCCTAATATGGAACCTTGTGGAACGCCAATTTTAACACCCGATCCATCAGATTTTATGCCGTTAACTTCTGCATTTTGAATTCTATTGCTTAGATATTATCTTAGTAGATACAACGCTTTATTTCTAACTCCATAATGATTTAATTTAATTAATAGCGTATTATGATCAACACAATCAAACGCCTTCGACAGGTCGCAAAAAACTCCGATAGCATCTTGTGCGGCCTCCCATGCAGAATAAATATGAGATATAAGGGTAATACCTGCATCCGTAGTCGATCCGTATCCGTATTTACAATATTAGTTCAAACACAACTGCTCTACGATTATTCCTCATAGAATGAGGTATATATTAGTAGTTTATGAAACTGACGTATAGTAAAGGGCCTTACATCACAAGTGTTCGTTCGTTCCATAATAGCATCACACGAGTGTTTTACCTACACAAATATCATTAGTGCTCTAAAATTGTTTCGGAAGCCATTGTCATGTCAAGCAAATGAAAATTGTCATGGCAGTACCACCAAAGTCGGCAAAGCGGTTTGAATGTTTCGTGTCGGTAAATCAGTGTCACCAACAAAACTGTTCAGTTGAAAGCGTCGGTAGCGTCTATGTCACCTAATGTCATTTTATACTAGGAGTGCATTAGTTTCGTGTTTTAGCCACCTGAACAGTTAAGTTCGTGGCACTGTACAGAAGTGCCTCGCACATACAATGAAAATTTTTCCGGTCTAGACATTTTCCATCACTCTCCTGGCCTCTTTCAAAAGAATATGAAATTAATCTTTGTACCACCACTAAATAAATAACTTTATCTCTATTACTACCACACACACCCACCCTCACCTCCACTTCTCTCTGTAACTCGTAAAACTTTTTTAAAAATAAAACTTAAAAATTGTAGGTAGCTGCTGTATTTGCAAAATGTTAAAATGTAAAAGTAAGATAATAAGAGCCCCCAATTGGCCTAGCTTTAAGTTATTTATGCTGTACATATTTAAGATTGTGCTGTGGGCTCAGTTCCCAAATAAACAAATAAACAAATAAACGTCAAGACAAATGTCAAGTGAAAGTAAAATTTGTTTGTCTGTAAATTGCCATATCCGCATCGATGTGTCATAAGTCATAATGTAGGTCATTGCCCTGGTTTCTGAGTCAATTTTAGAGTATTTATGATACGTGCGTAGATAATAGTAGTTTATGTGACTGATAAATAATATAGGGCATTAAAACTCGAGAGTGGGTTTATGATACGATCCGAAGGCGAGTTTCATAATAATATCACTCGAGAGTTTTAATGCCTAATTATGTACAGTAGAATACACTAGTTTATGTACACACAAATCATAAGCTCTCTTTGATGTGTTCAGGAACCGCATGTTCGACGGGCATGGTGGCAATCAATTCCAAGCAATCATCAAGATTGCTCTGCTCTTGTTTAGCTTGATCAGTAGTACCAACTTCACAGACAAACTAGGGGCGGCACGCAGGCGGGCGTCGGCGTTCAAAATTTGAAAGTCATCAAGTATCAATATTCAGATAAGAATTGAGTTTTTACTAAGTAGTATAACATAATGCTGGTCGTAACGGGCGGTTTTTGGACGCAGTAAAGAGGGTTTATGATACGTGTGTAGATAAAATATATTATGCACTAAAACATCCATAATTTTATATTTTATAATACTTCAACACTAAAAATTGTTGTCAGAACACGGTAAGAATAAGAAATCACTTTCTGCGTCTGCGAGGCCGGCCGAACTCAGGCTGACTGCGACAAAAGTGACGTCATCATAAGCACCTAGGCCCTATGGCAAAATAAAGCGTTTCGGAAATGGGCGATATGTTTTTGGTCATAAATTCGGTAATACTGTGAATATTAAAACGAAACAAAAACTGATGCAATGTCCACAAACCTGGCTTTAATATTAATGCTTTATTTTTGTAAAACTCCGATACCTAAGCCTTACTCATTACTTGAGATAATTTTTATCACAACAAACTAATGTGAATATGACCATACTAAAATATATTTACATTTATGGAATATTATTGGCACAAAAAAAAACATAAATAATGGTTTTGTTTTCAAATACATATTAGACAGAGGTATAGCATAATTTTACCCTTTTTAAATATGTAAAAATATGTGTAAATAAACACTAAAAGTGTCTTATACAATATCCGAATTAAACTGATATAATACGTGCCGTAACTGACCTGTATCTAAATGTGTGTATGTGAACTACAAAGAGGTATTGGATTAAATTGGGATCCTCGGGAATTGCGCAACAAACACGATGCGGTGCGCTGCAGTCTGGCAACATTGCTTGCAACTAAAGAATTACCGCGTCTCGAATACTATACGGCTCCAATTCTGTTAGTATTGGATCTGAATCCAAATGTGCCCGATTCGCTGCTTCTATAGAAAGAACATTTAATAACCCATATTTCACTTGTATGTTTTTGCATTCAGCAAAATAAAAGGGGTCAATATACAATATATCTCCGAGCCCTAAGACCCAAAATAATCACTTGCGGAGTTTTGATATAAATTTATCACTGGCTATAGGTTATTGATTGAAAATTTACTTCCTACTGTGAACTGTCTGTGTGTAGCTATGCAATCTATTATGAACCTATGTCGTGGTTACCGGGGAAACAGAGATGTCTTTGCTACCGTGTAGCGTGTCCACGGTGGACATATGAAAAAAATATGGCGCTTCCCCGGTACCGACGTGACGACGATCTACCGGGGAGAATGGGACCAATACTTCGCTAAATTTCGAGAATCTGGTTCAGGAACCAACTTCAAGACTGTGCGGTAAATTAAGATTAGAAGTGAACGGGTGTGCTAGAAAGTTGTAACGAAATGTTTGTCGCGCGAATTGTTCCACTTGCCTTCTTGGGACTCGTGTGAGCTCAGCTCTTGGTCTTGCTATAGTTGTTTTATTCTTGCTCCTGCTCTTTGGCAAATTGGACTAAACTTTTAGCATGGTGAAAGCGAGAGACAACAAGACATAATAAAAAAACCTTTTCAAACACAGCGTTACGTATATTATCGTACAACAAAAACCAGGCGTATCTGATGATACAAATTGCTAAACATAATAACACGCCGAATAGGTAATCATAGAGCCGTGTACTTTATTTACTTTAATGGAAATTCATGCTGTACTTAAAAATCTGTTTTATGATGGCTTTAAAAACATACTTTTATATATACCCTTCTGATAAAACTTGTTTCTAACATTTTTTGTCTCAAACATTGGAAAATCTCTAAAACCCGCTCCACTAACCTATATGATTAAGACATTCTAAAACTGACTTTTAAACGCGGCGAGCTGCCGAAGTGCTACACTTGAAATATTTTTATTCAATGAGGACCAAAGCTGCATTTTGCATAAGTTCATACATATGCATGGACTGTCCGCCACTACCGACTGGTGCATGCAAATTCATGGAAGAATTACCCGACAAAAATAACACAGTGGAAAACGGGGAACAAACAAATCCGTTTTATATTTGCAAAACGATGAATGATCCCGCAGCGCGCCGGTCAGTGATACGATTAAATTAATGCATACGAAAATGGGATGGTCAATTAAACGATGGCCTTTAATACGGCCTTACATGGTAGATTCGTGGCTTAAATTTGTTTGACAAATATGAACGTTTTATTATGGCTTCAATTCTCGGTTGCGCTACCTCTTTGTCGATGTGAAATCTTATTAATAGGCTGCACTATACTATACTAGTTTATGATGAAAACTCTATCTCTGATTTAAAAAATAATAATTTGATGCATGCCGCTACGCTAAGCCATTATATTATGTAGCCAGGGTGATGAACAAATGGATCACTGAAAACTGGTCGATTCGACTTTTAGATACTTAACTAATCCTTCAGTCACCATAAGAAAATCTTTTAGATTTAAAGCCAGTGCGAACTATTCAAATGGTTTCAAAAAGTGTCTCCTTGTACAGGGTTTTCGTTACGTTCATCAGTTGCTATTGACTAGTACTTACAAATCGGTTCAATTTAAATTCAAAGCTCTCGTGGTTGACAGACTATCCCTTTGTTGACGCCCCTCGACCGGTCGCAATACCGCGGTCATTTCAACTCAAATGAAATGTTCACTGTCAGGGATTACAAACTCGCTTCAGCCGCAGCTTATGAAGGACCGTTTCTATGAAAAACTTTTGCTTTGACGACGCGCAGTTTTAGGGGTGATCCTTCAAATATATAGGTCATCGAAAACAGAATTTCACCTGAAATGATTTTCTTCCTGGCGATAAAAGCTAACATTGGCTTCACGATGTGTTCTTTGGAGTAAATTTTCACAGGTGTGCTATGCACATGGTAAAATTATTATCACTTTCTATCTACGATCTAATGAATCTACGCCTGAGAAAGCAGGTATTCATGAATAAAGATATTTTCAAGAATCATGATTGGTGTGGATTTGATGCTGAACAGCGCAGCTCAAGCTATCGCGTATTATGATTTATGCAGCGTTTATAATGGGTTACAAGACACATGAAGTGGTAACGCAGCTTGAGCAAAAACAAGGCATTAAAGCTTATACATACAAATGAAACATGTGACTAAAATTATTACTACCATTTAAGCAAATTTAAGGGATTAGTCAAGCATCTGCCTTCCTATCACATGATACAGATGAACCTGTCATCATTCTCTCAATAACTCAATTTATGTTAGTGGGCGTTTTTGCTCCATACATTACAAAAAGTGGTCAATGTTATAAGAATTAACCGTGCGCCGTGGAAAACAAAATAACAGCATCAATTTATTCAGCTTTAAAATCACAATATCATTTTCTGTTATTCGAAAACAAACTGGAATATATTCATTCTACATTTCAATTTACATTAGAATTGTTCCTAATTTGCAATTCGAATACATCTTCTTAGGCCCGATACCCCAGTAGCATAGGAATATATTTAAAAAGATTTGAAGATATCTACAAGATAAGTTGACAAATTCAACCTTTTGTCTTGGGTAATTCAATATCCTGGAGGGTCAGTTTAGTAAAAGTTGGCACACCATTATATCGCAGAGTTTTACCTTAGTTAAGAATTTTGTTCTCGTTAGTTTAGCAGAGTCCTGAATGGCTATCGAGATATCTTGTTCAATTACTTTAATTTATTTATTGTAGATATAGGATTGAAGATATGTACAATAACTAGTTAGCACTACCAATATTGAATTTCAGGGATTTTATCGTAATTTGAACCTTTTAAACCTTTTCTTACTTTTTGTAATTGCATTAAAAAAGATAATGGAGATCTTATAAAATTAAACAAAAATTCTCTACAGGATTATGAAAATGCCGATTACAGAAATAAATATTGCGTCTGATATAGAATCGCAAAAATAAGACTTAATAACGTCGTAGTATGCACGAGAACCATAAAAGGCATGATAGTTTCGTCTGCAAAATTGATAGAAAGTACTTTAGAACACATGGATTTAAAAAATCCGTATTTAGAACTAACAAATATGGATTAGTTGTATAACATTTGATAGAACTGGTGACATTTAATTCAGAATATAACATTTTATTTAGATATTATGATTGATTATTAACACAGTTAGAATTACTTTATCATAAATAACACTCAATATATCATCTCCTATTTTCAATGAGGTTATGTCGAGAAAATTAATAAAAATATCTCACATAGAGTGAAAAATGGCGTTACATTATGTTACTTAGTGTTATCTATTTACTGCGCGAAATGCCGCGATTCATAGAGAGAATAATAGTAAGAGTTTTTTTAATCTCAGTTTTACTCAATATCAATCTCAGAAGTATTTTTTATATCCCGGTACCTGTGAAAAGGTTGCATGGAAGTAAAATGGTGTGAGGAAGTGGGGCTCACTTACTCGCTATGTAGATACGAGTATTTCTCACTAGAAAAATACTTTCCTAGGAAGGCAATACAAAATTCACACACGATATCGAGTGATAACTATAAAAACAAGGCGCCGTATTTGCCAAAAAATTTACATTCCTTCCCGTAATCGTAAAACTGTGGTATTGTGCGGTTATTGTGGCTAATTTAAAACGCCTACTGTCCGCATTAAAATTACTGCCCGCGGTTGGTATTACTCTCTGCTCAACTTTATGCAGTTGAGCAATTTATTTGAGCAGTAGGGAAGCAGTCCGTTGCAGGACGTATATATACGCTTGCCTGTACTACATTCATTCACTAGAACGACGTCATGGCATGTAAAACATAAAATAGCGTGCATAAAATATGCCATGAATTAATGGGCGCATGGCATGTATGTATAACTTATGCCTTGAATTTTTTCTGTGTAGGATCTATGTATGATTCAGATGATTTTTTCCAAAGGCAGAGCAAAGTCTCTGCACAAATAAAAAAAGTTCCGTATTACTCAATCCCTCAAGACCCGCGAGGATACGATAGTGTGTTTTGACTTTGACAAAAACTAGACCCGGAAAAAATTGCACCATACTGTAAGCTACAGATATCGTAAAGTTTCTTGGCACCTGAGCGGGGCCACCCCCTTGTTCTTGCTTCTGTATTCATCTTTCTTGTTGATGGCAACACATGGGTGCTGCTACTCCCTCCAGGCGTTATTCAAGCACCTAGTAGGTAGGTAGAAAGTTGAATTGCCGCTACAGCAACAAATAAGGATCAACACAAGATTTTATATAATAAAGGGGGTCCCCACAAAAGATAACTGTTTTAGTTGTAGAATATTATAGTAGTTTATGTGACTGATACATAATGAACGGCATTAAAACTCGAGTGTGGGTCTATGAAACGAGCCGAAGGCGTGTTTCATAATAATATCACGCGAGAGTTTTAATGCCTAATTATGTAAAATTACATACACCAGTTTATCTACACACATATCATGTGACAAGATCTATTGATGTCTTCTAACGACGTTTTCATCATTATCACCTGATGATGTAGCTGGAGGGTAGTAGCCATCTATTAGCGTAGATAATTATAATAATATTAATTTCGATGAATAGTTTATATATTTTTTGGGTTTAAATTACTGTGTTTATGATTATAAGTGGTAATGTAGATCTCAACGGTATCAACCAATTCCTTTCTGCCCCGCCTGTTTTGATGGATCCCACGGTTGAACAAGCCACTGTTCAGAGCTTGCGTTCCAAGTCTTTACCCGACACAACTCTATTCAACTTGAGCAATGTTGGAATCTATGTGGTCAAGAAGGCGGTACTAACATTTTTAGCAATCACTTTGAAAGCTGTAGGTGACAATAAAATCTGCCTTGAAATGCTTGTTGCAATCCTGGACGAACTACTAACAGCTATTACATACAGAATATTTTTTTCCAAATCGAATATTCAAAATTCAAAATTCAAAAAGATTTTATTGCCTTAACAACTACATAGGTAACATTTGGAGAATGTCAAATCTTAAACTAACACACATATAAGATATAGAACTCAATTTTAATTCCGTCACCTCAATGTTTTAGATGCTGGAGGCAAAGAGGCGACTAGAAACCTCCAGGTTTATACGTATTTTTTTTACAGAATTGGAGCAAAAACCGTCCCAAGCTCTCTTGACTTCTACATAATCTGATATTTTGTAGTAAGCCATTTTACATAAGTGATTTTAACAACATTTTAAAATTTATTTACAGACAATTATTGTAACTCAGTTAAGATTTTGTTGTAATGTTGTAATGGAATCTTCCCCACCATGTGGATAAAACATTAGCCATCTCTTTATCTTAAACTTCCACTCTCGCCTTTTATTATAAAGAGTATCGTCCTATTTCAATCCTACCTATTATTTCCAAAGTCCTTGAATCCATTGTCCATACCCAGCTCTCTTATTACCTTCAATCAAACAATCTGCTGAACATGTACCAGTTAGTTTTCAGATCGAGTGATAGTACCATCGCGGATCTGCTGAAGGTCACAGATGACATTCAGATGGCCATTGACTGCAAGCAATTTTCCGTGCTGGCTTTACATGACTTTAGTAGTGCCTTCAACTGCATATATTTCAACATTCTCGTGGAACTTCTCAGATCACTGAACGTCTCCACCTTCTCTGTCAGCTGGTTCGACTCATATTTGAGGGATCGGCAACAGGTCTTCTTTAAAATATTCCTAGGGATGGGACATTAATGACATCATTCATTTTTTGTATGGGATATTTATATTGCTTTTTTCCAGAAACCTATCATGTATAGTATCAAATGTAAGGGCTGTTTAGGTGCAATTGCCAATTGTCTCATGCATGATATATTTCAATCAAACCTAAAAAAGGCATTTTTTTTTTAAATATTTACAATTTATTTTTTATTGTTTCTTTATTTAAAAGTTTGAACTTCAGGATACTTTGAAACCTATCGAACTGAATTATATTTATTGAAAATGATAGCGGCAAATGAATGCCTTCGTCTTCGTTTTCTATATAACTGTTGCGGTAAATAAAAGAGCGGTATTAGTAAACGAAATCTCGTAACTAATCAGAGGCTAATCAAATAGAAAGTTAGCGCACCCCGCATTGTGACAATCCAATTTTGCTGGCCAGGGTACAAGGAAAGTTGTTTTTCCTGAATGAGCATCGGTTGGAATGGCATCCATACTGACATCCACACCTATCCAACGCCTTGACTGCTTCCCATATCCAGTGTAGCTGTATCCAGTTAGTCTTTAGAGAATTGTCATTCAGTCTCTTCTATCCACACTGCTCCGGTAGAGGATGGGTGGCTTTGTCACTTTTAAGTACACGGCCCCGCATTTCTCCAGCCTTAAGTGCTTAAGAAGAGTGGGAGAGCAGCAGTGGGAGGGATCAAAGAAAGGGTCTTTTCACCGGTGATAAACAACTGTCGCCGGCCTTTGTTTACATTTATCAAATCGTAGCGAGGATCCTTTGAATAATAATGTATAAATACTAGAGTAGGCGCCGCAAACTGACATTTTTTGCAGCTATAAGTACAGCTAATTCACTCAACCCCAATTCAGTCTGTGCCAAACGCTTGCCGAGCCATGACGTGTTTGATTGCGAGAGTAAGCAACTAAATAAATCATCGTGTGTTCTGCGGTATTGTAAAAACTACACAGTTAACTGTGTAGTTTTTTGTATCTTAGGCTGTGTAGGCTTTTTTGTATCTTAAGATACAAAAAAGCCAAGGAATAACTTTTCATACGTAAGTACTATCAGTAAATACGCATATTCAATAATATTTACGATAGAATAGAATTACAAAAATAAAAAAGCGACATGTTTTCTCTTTGAAAATCAAAGAGTAACAAGATTTTGACATGCAGATGTGACATTTCCGAATACCAACGTGTTATGTATGTCGTATATATATTTTTTATTTTTTTTATTTTTTTATTTAGCCATTAAGGTGTCCCACTGCTGGGCAAAGGCCTCCCCCTCTTTCGTCCACACTTCCCTGGTCTGTGCCACCTCCGGCCACCCCGGCAAAAACTTGTCGAGGTCGTCCCGCCATCTCCGTTTAGGCCTGCCTCTACGCCGGTATCCGTCCTGTGGCACCCAGTTAGTGGCGATTTTCGCCCATCTATCTGGGTGCATGCGACTTACGTGGCCGGCCCAGTTCTACTTTAGCTTAGCGGTCTGTGCACCCACATCAGCGATGCCAGTTAAGGAGCGCAGTGTGGTGTTCCTTATGCGGTCCGTCCTACGAACACTTAGAATGCTGCGCTCCATTGCTCGCTGGCAAACCTTGAGTTTGGACTTCTGAAGTTCGGTAAAAGACAATGACTGAGCACCGTAGGTTAGGATAGGCAGGATATACATGTCGATGAGCTTGCGCTTGAGGGTCAGCGGAAGGTTACCCTTCATAAGCTCCTTCATGGACCAGTAGCTCTTCCAGGCGTTAGAAATGCGTCTATCGATTTCTTTATCCTGCCTGTTTTCGAAGGAGGCTATCTGGCCCAAGTAAATGTACTCATCGACATAATGTATTTCCTGCCCATCTACCTCGACCCTACGTTTGACACTGTTAGTCATGGCCTGGGTTTTTGAACGATTCATCTTCAGTCCAACCTCAAGGCTTACATTGCTGAGTTCTTGTAACAAACGCTGGAGCTGGGGTGCAGATGGGGCAAACAGGACAATATCGTCGGCGAAGCGAAGGTTAGTAAGTCTTCTGCCACCAACGTCAATGCCTCAGTCTGCCCACGGAACCGCCAGCTTCTTGAAGACTTCCTCGAGGGTGCAGGTAAACAGCTTCGGAGATAGCGGGTCTCCCTGTTTGACGCCTCTCTCTATGGGGAATGATGGTCCGGCTAGATGTAATTTTATATCAGCTGTACTATTTTGGTAAATACTTTCCAGAATGCTAATGTAAGTGTGATGGATATTTTGGTTGTGGAGTGCAGAAAATATCGATGAATGTGTAATGATGTCAAAAGCCTTGGAATAGACGACAAAAGCAAGATAAAGGGTCTTATTAAATTCATTGCTCTTCTCTATGATTTGATTAAGGGTGTGGAGGTGATCTGTGGTGGAGAAGCCGGGGCGGTATCCGGCTTGTTCTGGGGATTGATAAGAGTCAAGCTGACCAGCAATTCGGTTTTCTATTATTTTAATAAAAACTTTGTAAATATGTGATAAGAGACTGATAGGTCTATAGTTTCCTACATCACTTTTATCGCCCTTTTTATGCAGCAGAATGATGTTGGAATGACATAATTTAGTAGGGAGTTTTCCGTTCAAAAGAATAGTGTTGCAAATATTAGTTATATGTGGTAGTAAAACTGGTCTTCCGAATTTTAAGGCTTCTGTAGTTATTCCGTCTTCTCCAGGACTTTTATGATATTTCATATTTTTGAGGGCAAAATTTACTTCTGTGGCGTTTATGAAAGGGATAGAATCAGGGCAACTGTGTATTATGTTTGAAATGTGGTCTGGTTTTGTTATATCTGAGTATAGGTTGTGTAGAATTTGGTGCAAATTTCTGTTATTTTGTCTCTACTTCCTTGTTGTTGACCATTCTCGTCTGTGAGCCTTGTTATCCAGGATTTACCTTTCGAGATTCCTTGTTTGGCAACTCGGAGCGAGGTGTTATTTTCTATCGCTGTTTGCACCAAATTTGTATTAAATGTTCTCATGTCTTTTCTGATATTACGCTTTACTTGTCTGTCGAAATAGTAATATTGATTGGAGCATTTCTCTAGGGATTCTCTTTCCTTTATGAGAAGTTTAGTTGATGCACTCAATTTGAATTTGCAGGGTCTATCTTGTCTTAATTTATTGCTAGCAGATTTTATGGCGTTTTGTATGTTTTTTAATTGAGTTTCTACGTCGTCTATGTCTACATTGAGATTTGAAAACTGGTTCGTCAGTTCCAAGTTAAAAGTTAATATTTTAATTGCACAATAAAATTCACATTACAAAGGTAAGCTTATCTCTAACAATATATTTCTTCCAGCAAGCCCAAGATGTTGAGGATAAATTTCATAGCAGTGGTAGACCCTTGCGCAGAAATACAAGAAAGCATGTCATGATACGAACACAGACGAAATTGTAGTAGGTACTGATGAGAGTCTTTTGAATTTTATTTAGTATATATGTTACCGGCCATACCTGATTTCAGGACAAACTAGTTTTGCCTAGGATAAAC
This sequence comes from Argyresthia goedartella, assembly GCA_949825045.1. Lineage (NCBI taxonomy): Eukaryota > Metazoa > Arthropoda > Insecta > Lepidoptera > Argyresthiidae > Argyresthia > Argyresthia goedartella. The sequence continues at coordinate 19,349,950 of OX463823.1, forward strand.
TTTTTATGTGTACTTAAGTTTATGTTTTAAGTATTTTTTGTTGTTCTTACATGTTGAACCTAACACGAAGGATAAAGGGGCTTCGCTTCGCTCACCCCCTTTACCCTTCACCTAAGCTGCCGTAGTATTTTGCCCTGATATTTTTTGCAACTTTTGGTGTTCATTTATCCATTTTGGGTAGGAAAAAAATATTTTGGTGATCATTATTTTTGTTGCCATTGAAAATATGCTACTACTACTTATTCATATTCATATTCTTTATTGCACAGAAAACATAGATAAACAGACAGTTACAATAAATTTTATAGGCAAAGGCGAGCTTATCTCTAAAAAGAGATTTCTTCCAGCAAACCTAGGCAAGACAGGAGTGTTTATGAAAAAGGACAGTCCTAGTGCGCAATAAAACAGAATACATACGTACGAAAATTACTTTTAAAATATAAATAAAATATACCTAATAAAATATATATATATCTCAACTATATTATAAACTAGATAGCATGCACATATATAAACTACAAAATATCATACATATACTTACATAAATATGATACTTATTACGAAAGAGAAAGGAAATACGCTTTCAATCTTTTCTTAAAAGTGAAAATTGAGGGACTATCCCTAATAGTGCAGGGAAGTGCGTTCCACAGTCGGATTGCCCTTAACCTAAAAGAGTGTTTGTAGGCGGCAGTTTTATGCCGAGGAGTTGACAGGAGAGACACCGTGTGGGATCTCCGATTACTATCCCTGGGGAAAAGAAACTCAAAACGTTCTCGAAGATATGTGGGGTAGCGGGGATTTCGCAAAATATTGAGTAGATAAGAGAGAATGTGCATATCACGGCGAAGACGGATTGGAAGCCATCCCAGCTCCTTGCGATACTGGGAGACATGGTCGTACTTGCGCAGCCCGTAGACAAACCGAATCCCAAGGTTTTGGAGTCGCTCGAGTTTATTCAGTTGTTCTTCGTTCGCACTGACCCAACAAGCATCCGCGTAGTCTATTAAAAATAGTAGAAGGGACTGAACAAGGGTGATTTTAGTCTGCCGCGGCAGGAAGTACTGCAATCTCCGTAGGGAGTAAAATGACGCAAAGACTCGTCTGCTGACCTCACAAACATGGGGCGACCAGGACAGCAAGTTATCAAATATAACCCCAAGATTCTTAGTTTTCTCGCTGTAGGTGATTATCGTACCCTCATACATCACAGGATCGACGGGGATATTTTGTATTGTGTTAATTGAGTGCCGTGTACCCATAATCATGGCTTGAGATTTTGCCGGGTTGACAAGCAGCCCATATGAAATTGCCCATTTACTGATGTTATCGAGGTCAGCATTCAACGCCTCTACGGTCAGATTTACATCACTAAGAGAGAAGTGCCGATATATTTGGAGGTCATCTGCGTAGAGATGATAAGAAGAAGTAAGAACGTCGGAGATGGAGTTAATGAATACTGAGAAGAGAAGAGGAGAAAGGATACCACCCTGCGGAACACCCGCGGAGAGATTACACCAGTTCGTTGAGATCTCCTCAGACTTAATACGCTGCTGGCGGTCTCTCAGGTAGGAGTCAAACCAGAGAGCCGAGTGCGAGGAGACTCTGAGCGATTTTAGAATTTCAACCAGGATATCGAAATCGACGCAGTTGAAGGCGCTACTGAAATCAAGCAGTGTGAGAACCGTAAGCTGCTTCTGATCCATGGCTAATTGAATGTCATCGGTGACTTTAAGCAATGCCGTGGTAGTACTGTGACCCGGCCTGAAACCTGATTGATATGGATTTAATAAGTTTCTAGAGGAAAGGTATGAGGAGAGCTGACAGTGAACAATTGATTCTAGGACTTTGGAAAGGATAGGCAAAATAGATATGGGTCGAAAATCATTAAAGGAGACGGGATTGGACAATTTAGGTAGGGGAATCACAAGTGCCTTTTTCCACTGAGAGGGGAAGCAACATTGTTCAAGCGATACATTAATTATGTGGGTAATGATCGGTAACAGCTCCTCAATGATACAGGTTATCATCTGAGAACAGATCTTGTCCTCACCAATGGCTTTCGACGAGATCGCTAAGATTGCCCTCCTTACTGCGCCGATTCCGACACGGTTGAAGTTGAAGGGTGAGTTGTGGGCTGCGGTCTTGGACCGTAGGTTACGAAGGGTAGCTTCCTTGACGAGGGGGTCCATCACGACTGGGGGATTAGCAAAATAATTGTTGAAACCGTTGAGGTTGACATTTCCAGCAGCCAAGTCCTGGGACTTACCTACACCAAGAGTCTTCAGGAATTTCCAAACCTGTGCTGGAGTATAGCTCTCGTTACACTCGTAGATATGACGACGTTTGGCATCACGACACAGACGAGTGCAACGATTGCGGAGGCGTTTGAAAAATAAAAGATTCTCGTCGGTCGGATCCACCTTATATCTACTCTTGGCACGGTTTCTCTTGGCCATCAGGCTCTTGATGGTGTCAGTAAGCCACGGCATAGGAAGGTGCTTAACCTTAACCCTCTTGACCGGAGCGTGCTTATCAAACAAGCTCAGGACAACAGAGTTAAAGTTTTGGACTTTGTCTTCAACGGTCTCGCTACCAACAACAGAGGACCAGTCGACGGAGGCGGCATCTGATTTAAGGGAGTTAAGATCCTTGCCCTTGAAGCTACGTATGTCGAGGAATTTAGCTGCACGCTTGGGAGGCCTTAACTTGAATGAGAGGTAAATCAAATCGTGATAGGAGAAGGGTGCGTTAAGTTGGCCATGCACAGCAACCTTGGATAAGTTAGAAGTATTCATCAGATCTAGAAGAGAGGGGGTGCAGTGTGGTTGAAAGTGGGTGGCACCCAGGGGAAGGATGTGTAAGTTTAATGAACTTACAAGAGATTTGAGCTTTGCCGAGCGAACGTTATTCTTGAGAAGGCAAGTGTTAAAGTCGCCGAGAATCAGGGTGTCGCTATAAAGAGGAGTCAGATCATTGAGAAGGGTTTCAAATGAGTTAAAATAGTCAATGCGAAGAGAGGGGCTATAATAGACACCCAGGAGGACTTTATTGTGACGCAAGCTCATCTCCAAGAACAAGTGTTCAGCGGTACCAGAGTACAGGCTTGGCGACTGGCTGATGACTTTGCATAGAATATCGGCACGTAGGTATATAGCTACACCGTCATCAGCCTTGCCCGTCCTATCATTCCGGTAGAGACTAAACCCTGGCAGAGCATACATGGCAGAAGGAAGTGATGGTTTGAGAAAAGATTCCGAAACAAGAATACCATGTATGTTCTGATCGCTAAAAGTAACAAGGAGGTCAGTATAGCTGGTGTGAATGCTTTGTGCATTAATATGCACAACGTTAAAGTTTGTACCCAGGTTTGAAAACACCCTCTTCAAGTTGTAGGGCAGCGAGTCATCCGCTGATGACGACCCATCACTTACCGCACTAACGGAAACATCACTATCAGAGCAAGAGAAGTAGCTATCATCAAAGTTGTAGGTATCCATAAACTAGATAATATAATAAATATAAATAAGAAATAAATACTTAAATAAAATTAACCTAAAAGTTAATACCAAAAAAATCAGATAATTTAGCCTAAACCCAATACACTGGGTTTGCTGGGAAAGAAATTGGACAAAATAACTAAAACAAACTTACAAACATTGAAGTGAAAAACACAAGCTGGACATACAATAAGAAGTAAAATAAAAAACTTAATTTACATTTATAGACAAAACGAACACGCCCAGCATTCCAACATTACACCATCGCTACTATAACCATTAGGCCGTGGCAGCGCAACGTTGGATAAACGTTGGAATGCCAGGAACTTGCTTGACACATCGAGAGAATCTATTTGTTTGTTCGAAAAACTTGACTTGACGAGAAACTAATTGCAAAACAAAACAAAAAGTACCTACCTACATAGAGAAAACTGGAAAGGAATATTAAATCCACCTTGTAAAAGTAATAATGAGAATAAAAGTATTACCCGTCCAACTTGCGACAACACGATGAAATACAACAATATGGTTGAGTACGAGATGTTACTTCTTGGTTCCCGCTGGACCAGCGCGCCTGTTGCTGGGTTGACGCTTGCCATGGGCAGGCTCCGAAGAAGCCGTAACAGCACCTGTAGCAACCGCAGCCGGTTTCTTAGCAGATATGTTAGCCGGTCCGGCCCTAGGCAGAGCAGAAGGAGGGAACATGGCGGTGTGAACCAGGAGCTCCGACATACGCTCCACCTTCTGTCTGGATTTGTCAGGAAGCAGCAAAACGATTCTGCCCTCATTTGTCCAGCAATTCGGCATACCAAAGTGTTTTCTCGCAGCCATAAACACCTCGTGCCTGGATTTTGTAAAAAACTCGGATATAGTTATTCCAGTTCCCTTCAATGCTGTCTTGCCTTTCCAGGCCTCTGATCGTGCACTGAAGTTAGAGAACCTCACCAGCAAAGGACAGGGATTAGATGGCTTTGTAGTAGATCCCAGTCTATGCACTACACTGATGTTGGACACACACCCAGGGGACAACTTCATTTTGTTGGATAATACTACCCTCACTAAGTCATTGGCCTGTTCCTTCTCTTCTTCGGGGACTTCATGAAGAAGGAGCACCTTACGTCTGGACGCCATCTCAAGTCGGTCCTGGCCAGCAAGCAGCAACTCCATCTGAGAGCGCAGCAAGTCAAGGCAATTCCAAGTAAATGCCTTGAACTCAACAAACTCACATGCGATGGTGTTGAAATCGAGTTGGCTGCTGGACGAGGACATGGTGGCAGCCTCCCGAAGCTCCTTCTCATATTGAGACATCCTTGAGTTAAAAGTGGTGGCAATCTTCTCCATGTTATTGTTTAACTTTGTGTATAGGTCCATAGTGAAGTGAAGTTTGATTTCCAGGTATGTTTGCAAGATTATGTATGATTACCCAGTGTTGTTGGGGGTCCAGGCCTAGTTTTATAATATAATTATTGACATTAATGTATTAAAAATTATTAAAATGAATTTAAAATTGGGAGTTAATTTTTATAATGTTGCTTGCTAGGCTACCATTATCTACCTTGATTATTCTACTTCATCTAAGCTACCACAATGTTTTGCCCTGATATAAGCTGCGTAAACTAGTTTATCCTAGCCAAAACTAGTTTGTCCTGAAATCAGGTTTGGCCGGTAACATATACAACATTTATTACATTATTACGTTTTAGTTGTACAAAATTATATGATACAGTTTTATTTTATTGCGCACTACTACTCTCCTGTTGCACAACTTTTCCTTTCCTGCCTAGGTTCGCTGGTAGAAATCTCTCTTTAGGTATAAGCTCGCCTTTGCTCATAAAATGTAATGTTACCTTACTATTAAGATTTCTGTACAATAAAGAATATGAATATGATGAGACCTTTTCATCCAATCTGATAAGATCTGATGATGGAGATGGAGAGATGGAGTGATTGACAAAAACCCATCGAGTTTGAGCTCATTAGATTATTTATAATAAGACCTTTTCATTCTATCTGACGATCAGGTATCGGAAAGTCGGATGTATCCATAACTATTCTCATATTCATATAGTGTGAAAGCAGTATAGGCAGGATTCACTCGATAGGTAAACTTTTGGGCAAAGGTGACGGTAGTACGTCTCCATACAGAATTACGGCATGTCGCATCTGAGCGCAAAGATTTTCTATCTATGACAACTGACACGCCCGCTCTCGCCCCTCGCGTACCCCTCTCTTCAAGAGGCCGGGCACATATTTTGTTCGAGCTAGCGTCTCTAGTATTCATACATTATTACTCAAAGCGAGGATCGTACATTTTATTTGTGAAAGTCTCTAGCGCAGTAAAATGTGCATCCATACCAATACCATAAAACATATTAATAATACATTACAGTATAGTTAAAAAAAACTGAATCTGAAACTTTTTAATATAATATAATAAAAATAACATATATATTTAATAAAAATAACACAACATAGCGTGACGCCTTTTCCCATACGGAGTGGCAGAGGTAAAATTGTACCCACATTGAGTCAGTTATTCAATACTCTATTTTGCGTGTCAGGGGGCTAGCCCATCACCGCAGCTACGGCGTAATGAAGGTTTCCTCACGATGTTTTCGATCACCGTTACAACGTCCGTATAATGTACTAAGGATAAATTACTTAACTCATTGGTACATGGTCAGGAATAAAACCTGCATGTCCTGTGTGAGCAAGCGTGAAACCCATAAATATTAATATTAATAATTTTAAATTGTCTTTTTGGGGTGTGATATGAATATCATACAATTTACTGAAGTTTATCTACAAAACCATTTTTTACTTTGCAATATTATACAGTTTATTGACATAGCCGACATAGGTACCAAGACTGTTAGTCTGAAATGGACCGGGCACGTTTGCCACATGCAGCTCCAGAGGTGGCCAAAGCTCACCACCGAATGGGTACCAAGCGACAGATATCGGTGCCAGGCAGGCCGAGACTTCGGTGGCGGGATGACCATTTCGTTTCTTTTATTACGTACCTCCGCTTGCCCCCAATCTTCTTCTTGAATTTTCTCCATTCACCCGAAATGTAGTGTTTCATCAAATTCGTCAAAAATATAGAACAAGTATTTTCAGGGAACCACCTAGCCTAGGCTCCCGCGACGATAAGTTCCTGCCAGACTGGACGGGGCCAGAAAGAACCCTTTGCTCAGCAGTGGGACACCACACAGTCTACATGATAAAAGTGTTCTACTTTAAATTCTATTGCTAAGTGACAATAAGCGGTGAGATTCCGAGTTGTCAATTTAGCAGTTCCGATATTACATCATGGTTATAAGATTTAGTTTTAGTGCGTAGGAGCATTACGCTTTTAATTTGAATTCAGAAAGCTATCACTCATCTCATCAAATACACGAAGTATTTTTCGATAAAGTGCTCTCTCGGCATGTAACCAAAATAAATATCGTTCTATGCACGAACAAGCATAGCAACATCTGCCGCATGAGTTAACTGATATTAAATATGCGCCACTTGACAAATGAGTGAGGCCCTGTCGCTGACAGCCAGTATGGCTCACTTTACAAGCTACTGCACTGAATTATACATAACGAGGAGTATAATTAATGAAAAACTAGCGAACGATGAATATGTTGTTTATACCTACATGTATGCCTCAGGCAAATACCGGTCCCGGGTTCCAATCCCTGCTGAAAAGGAAGAAAAAATCCCCAGGTTTGGATGTTTACCCGTTGTGACGTTACTATTTCTGGTTCCCACGACAAGCGTATCTAGTGTTGGGCCAGAAGCAATTTATGTGCCTGTATGTAAATGTTATATTATGTTATAAATTGAACGTGCCACCTGGAAAATTGGGTGGAGCTAACAGAGCGCATTCATCCCACAACGCAGTTAGGTAAAGCTTCATTATACATAGGTGAAGTTGAATGTTATTAAAATTGTGATACCAGGTTAGACATTTATGTTTAGATACTAAATTATATTCAATATAATGACTGAGCGAGTAAATTGAAACGGCTGCATGATATTCAGTTGTTTAAGAGATAAACGGTGATATATGAGTATTACACTGGAATAACAGAAGTTTTAGTGTCGAAGAGATATATATATATATATATATATATATGTATAGATAGATATTATATAGATATACTCTCCAGTTGCATCACAGGTACCACAACAGTACAACATTCTCAACCAGATACCAGAAAGACGATGTTTTTAAGTCATCTTGTTATACTAAAAACATAGAGATTTTCCCGGTTCTTTGGGCATGAGCTTAATATTTCAAAATATAATAAAAGGAAACTTCACTCTGCAACTTGACTCAATAAAACCTCCATTATCAAGTTCTACCCAAGCAGTCTCTCGTAAAATAAAAATTAATAAGCACGCTCTAGCAAACTCTGGGATTATCCTTTAACTTATTATTGTCAGACAAGAAAGAAGCCTATAAAAATATTTATTTACGTGGGTTTGGTTCTGAAACCACCCTTACTCCGACTCCACTCTACGGCAAGGTAAGTTCGACTGGCAGTAAAAAGTTCAGATTTCTTTCTTGCCTCCCACAATCTGCTCTGTTTATTATTGGGAAACAAGTTTCGATATGGTGGTTTTCTGGAAACTTATAGAGGTTCTATAATTTGTAATATGCCGTTATTTTTATACTTCAAATGATATGTTTCTAAATGTCACGCTTTAAAATGAGGTTCGTAGCGGGTTCGAACCGCGTCAGCCTCGGTTACTCTATCTAGGGTCGTGGGTTCGAATCTGTGTTCGTACCTGGTTAGACTGTGACTTCCTGTAGGTGCGGCTGGCAAGGAAAGAGGGATTACTCAAGGTTCAGAGTTATATTCAAGAAATCCTACGGTACACAATTGCTAAGGGGCCGTTATAGCCTTAGCTAAATAACCTGGATATATAGATACCGGCTTCGCTCTTCCACGGCTGGGTCTCTTTCCGGAGTAATGGCGAAGGTATACGACCTGAACGCTGGCAGTGAGATGCAGCTTCAATGGGCAGTCCTGGCGGCGTGGGTCATCCAGTCGCGCAGCAGCTACTGATGAGGACCGGGCTCCAAAATGCAGGGCTTCGTCTTGTACCAGGGACGACGACAATGCGCGACGTCCGTCTTGACTCGTGGTTCGCGTCGAACTGTCGTGTCTGTCTCGAAGCGGCGCACGCTCTTCACGACCTTCAATATTTTGTTGCGTGATCTCTCTCAGCCAATCGCCGAGCTTGATATCAAAACAGGAGGGTGACTGCCCCTCACCCCGCCGATATCTACATTACGCCACTTGCACAGCCAATCTGAAGACGTAGTTTGAATATTTGCGGGGAATTCTCGCTTTTCCGCGACTCTTGCGCCACTGCTACAATGTCGGCGAATAACCAACACAGGTACTACATAAAGGCTAAGAACATGTCTATATTTTGATCCTTAAAATATTTAAGGGACACAGTTATTAAAAAAAAACTACCTGAGCCACTGCCTTGTGCACCTCGGTGAGGAAGTTAATGTATATAATTTACAGGAATTTTGTTATTTTTCGGTTTTTCTTATCAAAATCGCAAGGAGTTGAAGTGGCTGCCGATCCGTCTTCAACGGAACCTATGGAATCCACGCTGTCCAACCTTTCTACGAGAAAGTTTTCAATTTCTTTGTTACAGCAGGCCTCGGAGTACTCACGCATTTTCCATCCTCAAAACTCTATTCTATATCATAAAACCACGTCCTATGAGCACGGGTTCAGATTCCGGTTCAGATACCCCTTCTCTTATGATAACAACAAAATATGTTCCAGGATATCTCCTATATAGGATCCGCCTTTTCACAGTTTTTTCTTCGCTCCTTTTCATTGTACTGCGACAAAACCGCAATATATCGCATCCGGCTGCTATAACGGATAATAAGGTTAAGTCGGAATTTCAAATAATCGTGAGCAAAATTCAGTCACAATTTTTGATCAGTTAACGGTTAAAAATATTACCCGAGTCCGGCATTTGCAGATCCGTTTTATTAATATTCCAACGTTAGTTAGACATAGTTGGTCCGAGCCACAAATTACGCAATTTATAACAGCGGGGCGGCAACATCGGCAACATAGGTAAGGATGCGTCTATACAAAATGTTGCAGATGAATAGAGAAAGTAGCAAGTGACAGAGAATATGCCAAAACTAGCGCGGGTGGTGGCGGTCGGATTATTATTATTATTTATTATTAATGGACATAGATGGTTGATACCATACACTACCACACTCACTTTCTTGAAAGTAGTTCATATAATACCGCAGTCCCGTAGCAATAAGATGCCGTGTCAGGATAGAACATTCCCTAATATACCTTCCCCACCTGATTTAGCAAGCATAATCTAACTAATAAGCAAACGCAATGAAATTAATAATAACAAAATATATTGGATTTACAGTAGTAGATTATTTACCAAGGTAGTAAATAACTATTTTCAAGTTCCCTTTATTTTTTCCCGTTACGTTTAAAATAAAGTGCAATTGTAGCAATGTATACATAGATAGATATAGTCATAGATAGTAGATATGTAGATATGTATGTAGATATTATGTAGACATTGTTTCTATTGTATCCATAGTACTTACCGTCGAGTAGTTAAGCGATCTCACCATGTCGCACTTAAATCTAGTGGTTTCAGCGCATGGTTACTGTATTAACAAATGTAATTTATTTACTTATTGAATAAACAAATTAAAAAAAAAAAAAAAAAAAAGGCGAGAGTGTTTTTTGACTCCAGAGCGGAGCGAAGATTTAAGAGCTGAATCCCTAACGCAGCGAGGAATTGAAAGAACATTACTCGAGTTTAAAATAGTTTTTACTCTTGAGGTGGACAATCTACTTTTTTTCACCCTCTATATGAAAATGATTTATTTAAGTTGTGATAAGATTAATAGTAGAAAACTTATGAATTACAACAGTATTATATTTACATATATTTTTGGTAACAATAATATTATAATCTTAACTTTAACAAAAAACTTGCAAAAATTTGCAAACGAAATTAAATAAATAAACAAGTTTCATGCGTAAATACCTTTTTATATTTCTTTTTCATTTGATCAGCGTTTCATAATCAATCTCTTTATTGATTGAAACTGAAAAATAGAACGTTGGGATTAGTTATTCTGTGCTAAAAACGCAAATAAATGAAAAAAACTATAACAGAAGCAATTTTTTTTATTTGTTCTTCGTTTCAAGATAGGTCTTTTTTGTGATTGGAGCTATCAGTTAGAATGAAGCGAAGGTGAATATTTCCTCTGTCGGTTCTATTAAGTTAAGTTTAAGCCTTAGAACGCCTGAGTACACCAAAACTGCTTCGCAATTTTCGACCTTATTGCTTGGTAATAAAGTTCAAAACCTACAATAAAAAAGGACTTCTAGAGAAGGCCTAGGAGTTGAGAGATTAAGATGTTGGTCAATGGTAGAAAGATTAATTGGCACTTGAAAATCGGGTGGGTCAGAGGTTTTAATGTAGCTCTATGGTAATAGTACTACCAATTGTCATGTCTGTCGTCGTGTCATGATTTGTGGGCTGTGAAGTACAAATAAAACTGTAAACTGTATAATACCTAAGCTTTACTTAAATAATAGCACAATTTAAAAAGTTACTTGCCTCTCTAGGTAACTATCTAGAGAGACATTATGGTATATACATAGATGTAAAATGCTACATAACTGCCATGTATACCGGGAACAGACGAGCTCTTTTCGCATAGATGTGATGAAAAGTTATTCGTAAAAGTCTTCTTCTTTCTATTAACGCAAAAAGCGCAACCAGCAGGACTTGCATCCGCTAATTGTAGAGTTGCAGTAGAGATGCCGACTTAGCGCTCCGAGGAATCCTTCACTTTCCACGCAATGATGTTTACAGGTGTGTGTTTTCAGATCCTGCTGAACACAATTCTGCCCAGTTTCACCCCCTGAACCTCGTATTTTAGAGGGTTGTTATGGACATCTTTCCAATAAACTTTTATTATGAAACCAATTTGGTCCAAGTAACTTTTTTTTTTTATCTCTTTTTATTTAAGAACTTTTTATACATAGTACATGCCAGTTCTATAGTAGCAAAACAAAAGTAGCGACCTCTTAATTAATCTATAAATAAACTAAAAAGCATTTGAGCGCCCTCACTACACGGCTTTGATATATAACCGTTAACACAACCTACATTACAACCAACTTTGTTTTTACTACTATATAGGTACTGGGGTTTGTGGGCGATGACGGTATATTTGCTGCGAGAAATAATACTTGTATGATGACAAGTAATTTATTGATTTGTCGATAACGGCGTTACGAGTGTTAATTCGTATCTTGGGTATTTTGTCACAAATTTACAACATGAAAGTCTCGCTGTTTCAGCAGGCATTAATACGGCTGTTATTAAACTTGAAAAATAATTTATTTTAAAATATTTTGGAGATTTTTATGTAGTATTTTTTCCTAAGTAGGGTTTTTTCTATGTCTAATAATTAAGGTGATCTATTTTTAAAAAAATGGTAGGGGAAGGAGGTAGTGTGGGGGGTGAAACCGGCAGGATTTATTGAATATTGAATATATGAATTAGACTCTCCTAAACACGATGTTTAGGAGAGTCTAATTAGTCTTAAAAGTCAAAGACAAAATGTCGTTAAGCGTGATTCTAAGGAAAAAGTTTATCCATCTCAATGTTCATTTAACGTTATATTGTGTTTCGAATATGTGCAGATAAGTCATGAAACGCCACGTTAGACATCTGCTAATCAGATACGGGGGGCTCTATGATTAGTTTGTGAGCCAGATCAATAATTGGACTCTGGCGAGTTTGTATATGTGATCAAAAATAGTCAACTTTTATATTGTTGAAAAGAGCTATTTTTTAAACTATTCAATATATTTTTTTGTTTAAGTTTTGTGAACTTCAGAAGTTATGATCAAAAAAGTGCAAAAAAAAAAACGATTAAGTCCGAGTCGGATTCGCAAAAATAATGTCTGTTGTGGGTATGGAAGCCCCACTTAAATGTTTATTTTATTCTGTAGTTATTATTAAAGAGACAATAGTAATACGATATCTGTGTTTATTTCACTGCCTGGGTAGTTTCGATAAAATCTATTGCTCAATTCTAAATTGTATCCATAAAGGGCTATGGTAATTAAAGAGAGCACAGTATGTGCCAGCATTCAACTCAATATTTCTAAACACATTATCTATTTGAGTATAACCCGTTGTAGTAATAACACGAGGAAGTTTTAACCCATATGATCAAAATATTTATTTAATAGTGCTGTCTCATTAGATTTCAGTAAATCAACATACAATATAGGTAAGTAACTACCTATAAAGATAACAAAAAAATCTACTACTGAAACGTTCAAGGATACCCTGTTTAATGCCTACTTAATATTAAATAACTACAAATGACCTAAATTTTCAACATAAACTAATTGGTAATTGTACAGGTTCTGACTTAGATAAAGTAGGTAGGTAGGTACTTGTACTTGCGTACACCTAACTAACTAAGTAACTACATACAGGTAGATAGGTACTCGTACTTGCGTACACCTTACTAATTACCTATTAATCAAATCAAAGAATAAAGAGTAAAACAGTAACAATTTATGAGTCGTAATCCGTGCCGAGTACAAAATTTTAATTCAATTCCATTCATTAAATTCATAGATATAGATAGATACCAATTAATCCAGCTTTCTAACAAGCAAAATTATTAAATCCGAATTTAATAGAGAAAAAAATTAGAGCTTTTCAAGCAACGTCGTTTACGAAATCATACCGCGAGTAACAATACAGCCAGCGCCATATGCTGTCTTAGACTAACGTACTATGCGTGGGTGACGGGAAGTAATCGAAAATAAACTTTTGTTGTATGGGAGCACCCCTTATATATCAGTTTAATTTTAATTTAACTATTTATTTTTAAAGTAAATAATATACTCAACATATTGTGAACATTTTAAGCGTCTACCTGCTACCATTATCAATATCGAGCAATAATGAGAATTAAAATATTACAAATTTGTTGTATGGGAGCCCCCCTTAAATATTAATTTCATTTTTATTTAATTATTTATTTTAAAAGTAAAAAATACACTCAATATATTGTGAAAATTTTAAGCCGTTACCTGCTACCATTATCCAAATCGATCAAAAATTAGCAAAAAAAAACAAGTTTGTTGTATGGGAGCTCCCTTAAATAATTATTTTATTCTGTATTTTAGTATTTGTTGTTGTAGCGGCAACAGAAATACATCATCTGTGAAAATGTCAACTGTCTAACTACCACGGTTCATGATATACAGCCTGGTGACAGACAGACAGACGGACGGACAGCGAAGTCTCAGTAATAGGGTCCCGTTTGGCACCCTTCGGGTACGGAACCCTAAAAACGACCATTCTCCCCCTTATCTCCGAAAATACAGTGTCTGAAATAATGAAAAATACACAAAATATATATATATATAGAGAGAGAGAGAGAGAACACAAGCCAAAGATTAAAGTTTTTTTTTCCCGGAATTGCCAAGGTTTCTAGTGTAACTGTAAACCACATGCAAACTAATAAATGCCTCTGGTTATGTCCATGGAGTATGAAAGTAGCCGCACTAATAACTTTGTAAACAACATTTTGCTATGCAAAATCCAAACAATTCACTCCACACCATCCCTACCATTGTACGGTAGTAAGGAATGCTTCGTGCGGACCATTTTCTTTATATCACTGTAGGCGATGAATAAATTATCAATTTATGAAACTGATGTCATATGACATGACACAGTGGTAATAAAGCCAATGTCGATGTGTATCATATTCCGCCAGGAAATTACATTTTCTGCTCCTATCACATCCATCACTTACATCAGAGAAACTCCGTACTGATAAAAAAAGAACATATTCCATGACTTACACATACAAAGTGTTCAAAGAATTTTACCTATTTACTCTTTCCAAGGAAACTGTTTACTCTCGCAATATCAGAGGCCGTGACAAATTAAAGGACATTCAAGGACCCTTTAATAACTGCGAAGTGCCACAGTTAGGGCAACGTTCAACTTAAGATATAATTTCTGATAAATTAATCTGGCAAGGTCCCCTAAAATCACTGAGGAATGAGTTTCTTTACCAAATTCCAGAGAATGTTTCAGCTTAAAGTTTATTTATGGGGCAATTAGGACCACTTTAACAATAAATAAAGTTTTACTCATCGTAACAAAGCATGCAGAAATGAGATTTATGATTGTTGTTCTGCTTTAGTGATAATTATAAAGTTTTCTTACAAACTTTTTGGAAGTAAATAAAAAAGTTAACCCTGATAACCAAATGATTTTGATAAATTCCGAGGGACGTCATCATTTAAATATAAATGTTAAAATATACTAATACGGCCTATAATATCGCATCTAGTATGTAAACAATAATTTCATCAGGGTCTAAAATAAAAACAGGAGAAATACTGGTTAGGCTATACGCTTTACATATGAAAGTTTAATTAATTATGTAGAAGACGTCTCTGTGCCCCAGCGGTTGAGGCTCTGCCTATCATGCGAGAGCTCCCGGGTTCGATCCCCGGCTGGGGGTAAAAAAAACATTTCTTGGATGTTTATACGTGTGTGACGTCGCTGTTTCTGGTTCCCACGACTGGTATCTGGTGGATACCAGTCGTGGGAACCAGAACTATAATGACGACGACGACTATATATACCTATTAATGACGTGCATAAGACATAGTGCGTGATGAATATAAATATACCTTATCTGTGACGGTCGTCGACTTATCTTAACATTACGTGAAAATGTGACTAACATACTCGACCGGCACAGTAAACATTTGAATGTTTGCTTTGAAGTTTGTATAGAATTTTGTATGGTAAGTAGTAAAGTATGATACACTGTTAGAAAGCCTAGTTTGTCTACTACTTAGAATGGCTAATTCTAGATTGACAGGAATCACATATTGCCTTATCTTAGACAATACAAAGTGTTGATTCATACCCATTTTTATGCTTTCATGCGACATATGTCCTACTCACACTAATTATTTATGATTTAGTGGTAAATGCTACTTGTATTCCTCTTATCTTGCTTCTGGCCTCACACTAGGATTAGTGTGAGGCCAGAAGCAATATATTTTTTAATGTTATTAGACGATTCTATACTACGAACTTCAGACAGGATCCAAAATCTTCTACTGTAAGAATTAGTTTTAGTATGCTTTATTTATAACATTGCTTAGATCTGTGTATTACATGTGCACAATTATATACATCCTACTATTTTATGTATTTATTTTAGTATGGTTTCGTCAAAAATATTAGAAACAAACCCGCCCGGATTGTGTCAGTAGTCTTTATCCGCGCCCCGAAAAATAACTTTCAAGATTTGTTGAATTATTTAGCTCGCCGGGACCATGAAAACGGTCATCGAGATGGAACAAAAAGCGACCGAACCCGGAACGGTAAAATATTATCCCCAGAAATCAGTTTGCCAACAAGAACGATGATTGAGTGCTGCCTACATCGAGATTTTTACATCAGCTGTTATAAGGCTCTCTTATTATTTTTCTTCTTCCAACCATCTGTAGACCAGAGGTTTTAAATTCTACTATTTTCTTGATTCGTTTTCTTCGAGCTTAAATGCTTTTCTTCTTCTTCATGCTGTCTTCATGTTAGATAATATTTATTTCACCTTTTTTGCGTTGGTGGTCTGTGTAATAATCATTTTTTATAGTTACAAACTTTTTTTCACCAATGTCATGTTTAAGCATGATCCTTGTCTTCTTATATGTATACTTATTGAAACTATTGTATTCATGACTATACTATCTGCGGCAACTTTTCATTTTGTTTTATACAAGCTCGCATTAAAAATTAATTAATAACTTGTTAGGTATATAGTATTTGCCTAACCAAACCAAAAAAATTAACATACCCCGAAGCAAATATTTACATTTATAATATTGCCCATGTTGGAGACCACCCACCCTTATTTCAGTGCCATACGGATAATGATTGATTTCGTTTCCGTGTTCCGAACAACTCGTTCTCCGCTCTACGTAATTCGGCCAGCTCCGGCTATTTCTCCGACCACTCCGGTTCAGTATGTTAGCGCGAACGATATTAACTACTTTTGTTCCGTTGACTTAGTAAACGACTAGTCCCCGAATTGGATTTGGCTGGATTGGATAAGTGGCCAATTGTTTTTATAAGCTGTTTCTTTGCTAAGTTTATTGAAGGGAGCAAGGTTTATTAAACAAAACATTCTAAAACTTTTGGTAGTTTTACTAGGGGTCTGCCTCGTTAGGTAGGTACCTACTAGATACTTCAATAACTTCAAAAACTTGTTACACGCAACAGAACCGTTTACAACTTGTAACTGTTTCGGCACGCCAACAGGGCTTAAACGATGGGATGCTCTTTTAAGGTGTTGATTACTGCTCGCTGATCTCTTTCCTTTTGAAACAAACGAGACGGTTTTGACTTGCTAAAATTTACTGACATTACTAACAGGATCCATCAGAACGTATGTAAGGCATGCTAGGTCTACTTGCAGGTTCTGCGTGAAAGAGAAATAACTTGCCCATTTACACTTTGAATTATTTCTTGGAAAATTCTACGAGAGTTGTTGAAACCAACTTGTTCGTCTTGAAGTGTTTTATTGTTCAACTTTGGAAACTGGTCCGCTTTACAAAACAGCCTGTTTTAAGTGTGTTGTTGAAATTTCCTTACTAACAATGTAGGCTTGGGATATTAAGTGGTAACCCAACTAGGGATTAAGATTGTGTGTTTTGTCGTTGGAACAACGATAACAATTTGACCATAACAACTATGATGTTACACCTCATGAAACTAAAATATAAAGGTAAATAAATATATTAAAGAGTTAAATCATAATAAAAACTTATTACCACCGTGTAATTACTCTCTAGCATCTCAACAGTGGTTAATTTATAACATTACTTTTCAATTCTTATTGGCGGATTCCACCGTTCCCACAGACGAGGGGTTAAGAATATGTTACGGAGGAACAGCTGAAGGCTTTATAACAAACATTGATTTTCAATACGCTCTTAAACAAATCAGTTATGATAATTATAAAGTATACGTCACAAAGAATGTTAGTTAGTCTGAGAAAAACCAAATAAAACGATAAACACATAAATTAAATATATTTTGCAAAGAATTCTAACTAGTGAAATCCGGATAGTGAATGCACAACACACACCAGTCAAAATCCCAAGTTGGCGGTGGCGGGCAACGAAATAATGTTGCATCATTTTTGCATTACATTTTAGTCGTCCGTCTGTGGCGTGATGAAAATCAAATGATTGTAATACACAAATTCATAAATCACGAAGATATTTCTGGCGTGCATTGGATACCTCTATGTGTTGGTTTGTTACTATTTGTTATAAATTTCCTGTATGTACCTATGCAGAACTTTAGTACCATGAGAAATGATCGTTTTCCCTGATAAAACAATTGTATGGAAAGATCAAAGTTAGATCACTCTGCAGCATGGAAAACCTGGAAAGAGTCAAAATGGACGCCACCGAACGTGTTTGGGAAGGAGCGGACTATTCTGATTGGATGGTAAGCAATAAATTGGAGCTAAATTACGCAATCTATGTCTACAAATTTTCTCTGGCAATAACAGTGGCACTCAAAGAATCTTTTTTGTGTCCATACATGACAACGCTATTTAAAAATAACAAGGACAAAATTTCTGATTTGTTATTGCGGGATTTTATGAGGGAGTTTTTGTTTGCGAAATAAATTGTGTTTGAAGTGAGTTTTACTATATAAGTCTAGAAAAAGTGTACATCGAATTGATCATAACAATATTTTCAAAGATAAACGTATATTTTTTTCAGTTTTCAACTTATATCTTTCCTGGAACGGAACAGTAAAAAAAATCGTGGAAAATTAAGGAATCGCCAAATTTTAATCCTTTATGATGCATTGTTCATCGCATGTAAACTATAAACAATACTAATTCTGCTTTTCTTCAGTGTAAAATTCGCAAAAAAATAAATGTCATAGATTTGGTTTAAAGCCCATGAATAAATAATTGGACTATTCTATTAAAGAAGCCACACTGCTTAGAATTTGCTCTAGATCTGCCATCACCCCCTCTCCTTTTGACTTCAGACATGTTGGATTTGATGCTGTTAGAAAGGCAGTGCTGGCTATTACATCCAAAGCCATGGATGAATGGATTTTGATTATTACACTGATTTATTGACACTGGCGCACTATACAATTATAGAAATTAGAATATTACGTTGACAAACTGAGAGTTACAATTATGATCAGAGGCCGGAATATGTAGATTGATTTTATATACTTGCGTCAAGATATTATAATATGGACATGCCATTTTATCCATAATGTCTGGAAGTACCGGGAAAAGTTCCGGGATTGGAATTATGGAATAAAATAAAATAAGAAACATACAGATAGGCTAACAAAATCGTTTATTATATGAATGATTGATTGAATTCAATGAACAATTATTTTTAATTAAACAAAAACATTAATAAATTATTTTTAATCCTCATCACAATTTCCATATTTTCGCTTTCAACTTTAATATAATTAAAATAAATAATCATATTTTTTTCAATATTTCCAATTTTTAAAGTATTCCTTTTGACGTCTTATATCCATTTATACATGGAAAATTATCGTTCAACATCTGTAGATTAATATTATTAATACGTTTTTCACCTTAAACACAATTTCGTGCTAATTTCAAAATTCCGGAACAAATATCACAATAAATATGAAGTTCCGGTATTTTGGAGGCATATCCATATTATCCTCTACGTTTGACGTCAACGACCTTAAATCAATCTACCTACTCCGACCTCTGATTATGACACATACCGAATCTGCCCGAAAACGCACGAGAATGGAGTTTTCGGGTAGATTCGGTATGTGTATCCTACCATAGTATGCAGTTGGATAAAGTGCCAACGATTACAACCCGCAAAGCGGATATAAAGTTATGGATAGAATTAAGTCCTAACAATGAAACTACATTGTAGTTTGTCTTTGCTATGGAGTCTCAATAGCATTATTGAGTTGCAATAATTTATTTATTTTATTTTATTTTATTTGGGACATCAACAGCACATAGATAAACAAATTACAAAAAACAAAGATACAAAATTAAAGCTAGTAACAGACATCCACAAAAATACAAGAGATAAATTTAGATTAAGAAACTGAAACAGATAAAACAGTGTGCAAACTTAATAAATAAGAACTCTTACATGTATATAAAGTTAAGAGAGGTTTGTTTATTATGATGTTTATTTATAGGTATATGTAGAATAAAGAAATAAATGGTGTAAGATTTATGACGTGTGTGTGTGTGAGTGTATCTATGAGTATGAGAGGGTGTGTGCGTGCATGTGTGTGGTTCACTTATTCCTCCTTGATATTGTGTAATTTTTTAATAACGTCCTGACGGAATTTCGCCTTAGACGATGCAAACGGATCAAAATTGTTAAAAAGTTTATTAAATTGATTGGTAAGGCGAACCATAGGTGTATTTTGAGCATAACTGGACACTATGTGTGAGGGGGATAGCAAAAAGCCTTTTGGAAGTTTGACGACTACGGCACGATGGGATACAGAAAGATAGTTCAGAAGTACGGCGCCATGGCACACAGAAAAATAGTTCAGAGTACGGCGCGATGGGACACAGAAAGATAGTTCGGAATATTAATGCTATTGAGACAATAAGACACCATAAAAATAGCTGTAACGGATTTAGTAGCTAATGTAGACTATTTATGGAAGAATTCGTTTTTTATCACCGCATCTCTAAATTAAGGGGAGTCGCAGTCACAGTCGCGCAGCTCCATGTGCGAAAGGCTTTAGAATTTGTCCGTTGGTACCAAATTTGGGACCAGTCAGGACTTTAATTTAGGCAACCAATTAACATTAGCTGGTTGCTTTTTTTAATGTTTGGTTTCGGGAAAGCTCTATCACGCTGGTAAAAAAAATGTGTGAATAACGATGGCAACAAAAACAATGTTTACCAATATAAGTTTTGACTATCAAATTTACTAAATGTTCAAATTTAATGCTCCCATGAAGTTTCACAGGACTGTATTGGTTGCTATAGGTTACTTTATATCTGAATAATGAAGTAAGGTATGTTAGCTCACAACATTATAATACAACCTGGAGCCGAAGCAGTGGAGAATTTAGTTTAGTATAAACTAGTGTATATAATGTTGGTAAAAGTTTTGTTAATTCGATCAACATTTAGTGAATTTTCTATGAAACACATTTTTTTTTGGGATGTAGCTTTTAAGTCAATGTGATAAAAGTTCTTCTGGATTTTGTCCTCGGCTGTTCACCAGTGCGAACGTGTTTTTAGTTATGAATCTTTTTACGAATTTTTGATTAATTCTATACAATTAATTCACCATTGGCTGATTGCCACAAACTCAATTCCTTGTTCCTCCTACGGTGTTCTTACGGAAAGGCTCCACACACCGAAAGGGATAGTCTGCTGACAGTCAACTGACTGCATCCACAACTCCGCCCAGAAGACCTTCGAACAGTTTGAATTGTGAGTAAAACAACTACTTATAACTTGCCGGCGCTGCGGTGATTTGAACCAGTGATCATTTCTGTCATCCATGTGCGGGCCGACGTCCTAAACCACTGCGCTAAACAGAGAGCGACTACCGGCCTCGAAAATACCGATCAGTACCACTACGCACTGCTACGAGTGTTACGCTGCGTAACGGATACACGATCGACTACGCGCTACTACGCTGCGTAACGGATACACTATCGACTACGCGCTACGAAAGTGCTACGTCTCACACATCGACTACGAATAGAATGGCGAGTGTAAAACATTCCCCACCAAGAGTGCAAACGTTATCGACGAGCTCTAATACTAATCTACTAGGAGACTCTGAATCAAACACGGAATTATAAACACCTACTTTCGACGATCAAGAGACTTACAATATTAATGTAAGAAAGAGAAAACATACCGATGATTCGAATGAGACGCTGGTAAGAACAATTACACAGATGTTAACCCAACTTAAAACAGAACAGTCCTCGGTGCTCTCAAAAATCAGTGACGACATAACTGAGCTTAAAAAACAAAACGATAATATTATCCAATCCAACGCCGAAATAAAGAAAGCTATGAGCGACATAGTGAAACAACAAAACGAGTTAAAACTGCGTGTTGATAAACTAGTAAAAATTTAATATAAAGCCACTGATAGCTTCGGTTTGCTAGAGTCAGAATTAGAGGATGTGAAAAGAAGATTATATGAATCCTCCCTTGAAATCAGTAATCTACCTGCGGACGATCAACTAACGCCAATGGAACTTCTTCATAAAATACATCTACACCTGGACCTTGACTTCGAGAAGCGGGATGTAAAGAGAGCGTTTAGATTGAAGAAGGGAAAGCCATCCAGACTCCTAGTTGTTGATTTTGTATCGACAGAAAGAAAATAGCTATGGACTAATGCTCTAAAAAAATACAATCAAAAACATTTAAACAATAAACTATATATGGAAAGTTTAGGCCTAGATGGAGAAAAAAAGTTTATTTACATGAATGATGCTCTGACAATGAAAGGGAAAAGCCTTCACTATCATTGCCGACAATGGTCAAGACAGAGAAATGGAAGTACTGCTGGACATCTAGTGGAAAGGTCTTCATTAAGAAAGAAGATGATCACCCAGCGATTGAAGTAAAAAACGAAGAACATCTACGGATAATAACGGCTCCAACATCTAGTAATGCTTTACTATCTTTTTTTATTTTTATTTTTAATAACAGATTTTTGCATGATAATTACTTGTCTAGAACCCTTAGTCCGTCATATATTAACTAAATTGCATGAAAATACTGCATATACAAGCCGAATTGTGCCAAACTTTAGTGTATAAATACAAACTCACGTACATAACTATACAATACACACATACAAATACAAATCCCTATTACACACACACCACTACACAATTCATCCCCTCCTAGATAAAAAGTCACATGATAGAGATTTGCATTTCTTAGGGTCACTTGTGTACATATTAGTAGTAAGTCACTTTGTGACACTCATAGTATCCACCTATAATGAGTCGACTAAATGAGATAATTACGGACATTGACAATGTCAGTGTCGCAAAATCATATCGTATAAGTGAACCCGAGGAGTGCAAATCTTATCTAGAATACAACAAGGACAAAAATATAGCCGCTATAGCAATAAATATAAGAAGCAGCAACAAGAATTTCGAAAACTTTCAAGTACTACTGCAGCGTACCGATATAGAATTTGACATAATAATACTCACAGAATGCTGGCTACAAGCGGACATTATGACATCTTCTCAAACAGGTTATAAGACAAATTACACTAAAATATATATGAATAAAAATGATGGTATTATTGTTTACGTTAAAAAGACATTACACAACGTCACTATTTATGAACCACCGATAAAAGAAGCAAATTGTCTTGTAATCAGAAAAGGTAACGACAACGCATTTATAACGATCTATAGACCTCCAGTTTTTAAGAAAATAGATATCTTTAACGACTCCCTTGATGACTTGTTGGAGAGCCTGAAGACAATATCAAATATCACATTGCTTTGTGACATGAATATCAACATTACTGACACAAAATCAAATAATCACTCTGATTACCTAACGCTACTTGCTTCACATGGTATTTTACCTGGCCACACATTTCCCACTCGAGAGGAAAATTGTCTGGACCACTGCATGGTAAAAACAAAGGGCATACCCACAATCTTAGTTCTCCCAGCAACTATAACAGATCACTCACCAGTGATATGTCAAATCACTATTTCTCACATAAAGAAAACAAATTCAAGAAAAACATGTACAAAAATTGATTACAATGCTGTCTGTACAGAATTATTTAAAACCGACTGGGAAGCGATATTGGACAAAAGCGATATTGAAATTGCCACTAGTCAATTTATACAGACACTGATAGCCCTCTTAAATAAAAACACTCAAGTTAAAAATGCCCTATATCTAAAAATAATTTAAAACCTTGGATCACACCTGGGCTAATAAAATGTACACAAAGAAGAGACAAATTACACCAAAAAACAAATAAACATAAAAATGACGAAGAAATAAAAAAATTATACCTAAAATACAGAATACACATATAGAAAATACACATGCAACAACTTACTAAAACGTTTAAAAATAGAACACGAACAATCAGAGCTCAGGAAAGTAACCAATGATAGCAAAAAGACATGACAAAACATCAAAAGAATCTGTAACTTCCCAGTTAAACAGAACCTTGTCGAAGAACTGATCAAATCGCCGAGTATCGAGGACACACTAAAACAAATTAACGAATACTTTATCAATGTAGGCTCGAATCTTTCAAATAAAATATTGGAGTCATCTAATATAACAGAGCAAGACCTTGCATCCAAATACTATCTGTTCAACTCCCAACTTAAATCGTTCGCACTCTTATCGACCGACGAAGCAGAAATAGGTTCAATAATCAAATCACTTAAAATAGACTCTGCGCCGGGATGGGATGGGATATCAAGTAAATTACTAAAACTAGCATTACCATATTTAATAAAACCTGTTACATTTTTGTGTCAAAGAAACCTCGACACTGGAGTATTTCCAAATGTTTTAAAAAAATCTATCATTTGCCCAATTCATAAAGGGGGGGATGCAAGTGTTGCTGCAAACTACAGGCCTATATCGCTACTCCCAGCTCTTTCTAAAATACTGGAAAAGGTTATGAATAGACGTCTTCTTAGATACTTAGAGAGTAAAAAACTACTTGCAACAAATCAATACGGCTTTAGAGTAGGCAAGTCAACAGAGGACGCTATCACTGCCGTCACTGAATATATAACCTCAAACCTAGATGCAAGAAAGAGAACATTGGGTGTCTTTTTGGATCTGGCGAAAGCGTTTGACACCGTCTCCATCCCTATACTACTGGCAAAGCTTGAAGCCTGCGGTGTGCGAGGCATTTTCTTAAAATGGTTTGAAAGCTACCTTACAGACAGAACCCAAAAGGTAAAAATAGGACAGCATACCGGAACCGAAGGTAAAATTACCTTTGGTGTACCCCAAGGTAGTATACGTTTCTATCCTACGCTCTTTCTCCTATACATAAATGATCTGTGCAGGACCTTGTTGGAAAATGGAATCATCATAACATATGCCGATGATACTGTTCTCTTATTTAATAGTAACAGATGGAGCGGTGTCGAATGCATAGTCAATCGAGCACTCGACACAGTGACAAAGTGGCTGAATGCCAATCTACTAACGCTTATTGTGTCAAAAACTAAATTTATAACTTTTTCTATTAGATCAAGCACCCAACCGAACAGACCGATAATTTTAAAAATGCACGATGAGTCATGTAATAGATCTCCCGGTTGTCCCTGTGCGTCCTTAAGTTCTAAAGACTCAATCAAATACCTAGGAGTAACTTTGGATAAACACCTGTCGTGGATAGATCACATCAAGAACTTAACAACAAGAACCAGAAAATTAATTTATGCATTTAAAAGACTGAGACACATTGTCAGCTCAGGCACTCTTCTCATGGTGTTCAGAGCCCTGGCGCAATCAATACTGACATACTGCATCTCTGCGTAGGGAGCTGCCCCGATAACGCATCTATTGCAACTGGAACGAGCTCAACGGGCACTACTTAAAGTTATGTTCTTTAAACCCAGAATGTTTCCCACTGAGAACATTCAATCAATTCTTCTCAAACAACACACAACTATCTCAACGGCTAATATGGAGGAAAAGACACAAAAAAGGAGGAAAAACATTATTTTCAAAGTTCCACCATCTACAACATGCTTTGGTGCAAAACATATATCTAAAATGGGGCCTTTTATATACAACAGAGTCAGCATATTAGCACTGAATCGGCACGAATGCACCAGAACAATCACACGGTACTTGTTGCAACTTAATTTTGAGGAAACAGAGAAATTATTTGCTATACCTACCTAATTGGCTAAATATTTTATCTTACAATTCACAACACACGCACACACACACTCTCACACACACTCTCACACCCATGGCATCTAAGATCCAAGCTATAATTAATCAATTTATATTATGTACCTACAAATTTAATTAGTTAATGTGTAAATTTAATAATAAAAATTAATAATAATAATTCTTTATTGCACAGAAAACACAATGGAAAAAATACAACGAACAATATGCAAAGGTGAGCTTATTTCTAAAAAGAAATTTCTTACAGCTAACCTGTAAAAATTTAATTCATACTTTCATTAAATAAAATCTTAAAATGTACCACCTAAATAAAAAAATTTTAAATAAGAATATAAAACACAGCCAAAGAGAGACACTGTAACCCTACTATACAAGTTTTACTTAGTGTAGGGGACAGAGCTTCCCTGAGGTACGCAAAACAAATATCAGCAGTGTAATAATTAAATGCTATACCTACTTATTGTACCTACCTATGTAATTTTTCAGCACGAATAAATAAATTTGATTTGAGTTAAATATAGGCCATAAACTATTTATATTTGTAGATATCTTCAGGAACAAAAGAGTCCCCAGTAGGTACTATGTGTCTACTTACATATCTACGATCACTATGCCCCAGTGTATAGTTAGCTATAGTAATAGCACAAAAGCTGCCTAATCTTACTTCCTCCACTGCATAAGAATACCCCGGTTTATACGGCACCGCACTCTGCAGAAAGCATAAAGTGGTCTCTGACTCCGGTCCTGCAGCCGTAATATTTTTCTCCACCTTCTGCAGTAAAACTTTGATGAGGCCTAGAGTAAAGAGATTCCATGAAATAACCTGTTTATGGCTTGCTCGATCTATTATGGCGGCCGATGAACATAAAAGCGCAATCTGTTTTATCAGGCTTACTGAAAAGCGCTGGAAATTACGATTAATTTGAATCAAACAAGTAAATAGCTCTTTAACTTCAGGGGTAATATAAGCACATCATTCTGAACATTTTTTACCGTAAAACCGTTGAGTTCGGAGGAAATTTATTTTTTACTGTTCAATAACTCCAAACTTATGAGACAATCAATTATTTTTATTCTTTTTTTTGTTCAGACAGTATCTTTCAGAGAAAATTTATTCGTGATTTTAAATATATTTTCTCACTGTGTTGTAATAATCACTATTTTTTTCTTTGAGATAGAGGCATCTGACAAATGCAAGATTCAGTACAGTCGAAATTTAAAGACAGGAATACTTGCGGATGTTTTACCCTTTATAGTCACCTAACAGGTAAATACACTGACGAGCAATGAAATTACTCCTAAACGGGAAAGGCGTACTTCTGGACATTATAAAGCTACAATGAATTGCTTTTAGGTCAATTTGCAATTTGCTTTTAGGTCTTTTAATAGCGACATTATCATGGCCTCGGTTAAATTTTGCCTCGGATTGTTCAACACAAGTTATGTAGGAGTAAAGCATTTAAATTTATTTCGCGTTATAATGCTTGGTTAAAATATTATGCAATTCACATGTAACTTAATTACTTTTGGCTGTAAACATTTTTGACCTTGAATTAGAATTAAGTTGCTGCTTATTTTATTTATTTATTGCTGGAAGGTCTCTATCTGCTACAGAGGGTCATTTGGTAGTTTTGCCTGGAAAGTCTTCCGTCCGTTCTTCCGTCAATTAAAACATAACGTTGCCGAACGTTGACGTCTTTTCAAGTCAGTATCATGTGTAAAAGTTTTGTTTTGTTTAGAAATTATACAAAGTTTTCTGTCGTCGGTCCTGATTGTAAAGAAAATTACTGTGGTGTGCCGCAACATGAATATCCAGGTCATTCAAGTCGAGCCACCGAATGTGTAAAACATTTTAATTTAAATTTAAGAATGAGAGTAAGAATTAAGACCACCATTTAAGTGTGCTAAGTTAATTCAAATATTAATTTCAAATATTTTGCCCTCCCATTATTAATTTTATTTTTTTCCATGCTTTCGAGTACCTGCGCTAATAGTCATTATAAGTAGTTTTTCGTATGGAGATTAAGGAAGTGTCCTATAACCGCTGGCCTATACTTTGACTAGTCAGAGACGTTGTAAAGTTTGGAAATTGCTTTTGTTTTACGTTTAATTATTCATTGTTGCAATTTATACTCGTAGCCACAAGTGAAATTTCAGATAGTTTAAACGCGCACTGGGGGAATTATTGTAAAAGCTTAATATTTATGTCTTTACAAATTCCGGGAATTTACGTCAGAAGAAGTACGAAAAATTTTCTGCAGAATAGAAGTAACGAGACGCTGCTCTATTTTATTTCGAGTACCTACATAACCTTTCAGTTCTGAGATTACTTAGTATATTTACAAAGATATCAAAGGATTGTTAATATGACGCAATTCAAGACATATATCCTACTACCAGTACGCTTATATCATCAGTGTTTGGTTTTTCATCAGGAAAACCAGCAAATAACCGGCGGTAAAATAATTCAAAGTATTTACGACGGGCATATTGCGTTGTAAAAAATGATGGCGGCTTTCTCAGCGTGCTGCGTCCTCGTTTCGCGCTTATCAAGAGCGGTGTGATAAGGCGGGAAAAATCGTAAAAGGCGGCGAATTGACGAGATAGTCGAGAAACACACTTATCCGGTTTTGACGAGCAAATACTTCATTGAGGCTAGCTGGCTTCATGAAGCTCGATAGCCTTTTGTTTATCTTGAAAAATATTCCATGCCCGGCGGACAAACTGCTTTTGTCTCCGAAAGTGGCATTTTTTTCACCCTTAATCACGAGCTACCGAAAAGAAAATTGATGCCTGAATGAAGAGTTTTTGTTCGACAAGGTCCGTTAATTAAACTCAGTTTTACAAATGTCGTGTGCGAGTCTTTGGACAAAGGATAAATACGGTTGCTCTTTCAATAATATATTTAGGAATTTATTTTTAATATCTGTTTTAAATACTTTATTTAATGTATATATTTACTTTCTCTGAAATGAAGGAACCAATTTAATTTAAACCAATTTACTTAGAGTAGAGACATCAGCTAATAATTTGCTGAAAGTACGATTTAAATGTTTTTGGGTCAAAGTATTCCTGGCCTCAATTCTGCGAATCAGTTATATAATTAAGTTAAACTGAATATGTTTCTTAAAGAGTAACAAATTCTGAGTAATAGTCCATCTCTACCGAAATTGTACAACCACGGAATTACAGCTTAGAATTAGTTTAAAGTTCTTCACTCACAGAAGGAACCATTCATGTATTTTATTTCGATAAGTATTTTTATAGTGTGTGTGACTTTTGTCTCTGATTAAAAAGTCTAAATCATGTATATGTCACCGTAAGATAGTCAACACTGTTAGTTTATAAACTAACGCATTAGTTGATCAACTATCGACAGATAGGAAACCAAACCGACAGGGTTTAGAATTTACATTTCTTTTGTTATCATGTCAACCTAACACGAAGACTATTTGGGGGCTTCGCTGCGCTCGTCCCCTCCAGTCTACTTCTAGTTCTACTACCATAACCAAAAGAGTATGTAGTTCAGATAAAAATACAATAATATGATACCGATCGTGCTGGTCTGATCATGGAGTTCAAAGGTGGGACACCTAAGATACTTACTTGTAAACCCATCGAATTTGAGCTCATTAGATTCGTTATGACAAGTGCTATTGATATCTTCTAAATACGTTATCTCCATGATTACCTGATAATGAAGCTGGAGGGTAGTAGACGGACCCTGGTATTAGCGTAGATAATTATTATAATATTAATATAGATGAATAACTTAATATATATTTTGTGGGTTTTAAATTACTGGGTTTATGACAGTAAGTGGAAATGTAGGTCAACGGTGCTAACCAATTCCTTTCTTCCTCGCCTATTGTGATGGATCCCGCGGTTAAACAAGCCACTCTTCAGAGCCTGCGCTCCAAGTCTTTACACGACACAACACATTCAACTTGATGTTGGAATATATGCGGTCAAGAAGGTGGTACTGGCAGTCAGCTTGTAAGCTGTAGGTGACGATAAAATCTGCCTTGACATGTTTTTACATATCTGAACGAACTACTGCCAGCTATTACCCAAGTAATATTTTTTTTCAAATCGAATGGAATCTTCCCCACTATGAGGATAAAAATATTAGTCATCCCTTAACCTAAAACTTCAACTGTTACCTTTTTTAAAGAGTATCGTCCTTTTTTAATCTAACCCATTATTTGCAAAGTCCTTGAATCCATTGTCCACACCTAGCTCACTTATTACCTTCAATCAAACAATCTGCTGAACATGTACCATTCAGGTTTTATATCGGGTCATAGCACTGTCGGACCGCAAACAACTTTCCGTGCCGGCTTTACTTGACTTTAGTAGTGTCTTCAACTGCGTAGATTTTGATATTCTTCTTGAGCTTCTCTTCTCAGATTACCGAACGTCTCTTCCTTCTCTGCCAGCCGGTTTGGAGGAGTCATACATTAAATGGTATGACCTCTTTACAAGCATCCCTCAAGATGGTACCATCCCTACCATTGTACGGTGGTACGGAACCTTTTGTACGTTTTTATTGCCACTTCTCTCCTAATGATGTAAACTTTGCTGTGGTGGCACTCATCTCTTGAGGGTAGAAAAAGTTAGGTTTTTTTTTTTGTAGTCTCCATTTATTTTAGAACTTTTATATCTTGAGTGCATGACAGTTCTATAGTAGCAAAATACAAAGAGTTTCCTCTTAATTATCTTCATAAGTATCTTATTTATTTATTTATATATAAATATTATATTTATTATTTATTATATATAATAGAAATTGCCATTTGAGCAATTTAAAACCCATGTTAAAGTGACTTTGTCGAAAAAGGGATATTACAATGTTCAAGATTACTTAAATGATGGGACT
Organism: Argyresthia goedartella; assembly: GCA_949825045.1. NCBI lineage: Eukaryota > Metazoa > Arthropoda > Insecta > Lepidoptera > Argyresthiidae > Argyresthia > Argyresthia goedartella. Next base: position 19,380,416 of record OX463823.1, read on the forward strand.
ATATGAGAATAATCTGGCTCAACACAGACCTTGTTGTTAATAGTTTTGTAATTATTTATTCCTACTTATTAATTATGATAATATAAAATTTGTATTAGTAAAGCACAAGCAATCTTTAAAAGAGATCTAAAAATCAATCTTTAGGCGTTTCTACGCCCTGCTTCTCCCACAGTGGTCCAATGTAGAGAAGTGGCAAAAATGACGATTGCTAAGTATATGTAAATATCTACAGTAATAAAGAAATTTGGAATTTGGAATTTGGAGTTTATTAAAATCACCAATAATTGAGCGCTCTCACTCCATGGCTCCGACAGTGAACTACCACGTTTACGCTACCCACATTCTTAGCTGTTATATCTAATTTATTAAATACAGCCATCCTTTAGATGCGTTTGTTACACATTCCATCAAGGTATGAAAAATATCATCAACTACACCACATGTGAAACAATTACATTACGGGAAAAATCTTCATTGTTGAACCAAGGGACACGAGGGAGCTCAGATTGAAAGGTTTTGTACCATATTCCTTTTTTAGAGGACACAACATCATAATATTCCTTCCAAATATCGAACATTCTCATTTTAATTGCTTAAAATATTTCTGAATAGTGAGGCTTAATAAATACTTCAACTCCATGACTCTCTTTACTCTCTCTTTTACTCTCTTTACTACTCTTTAAAAAGTTTGTCTGCCTTCTCAGCATGTTTGTCTGCATCCTCATTTCCCGCAAGACTCTTATGCGAAGGTATCCACCGTAGTTACAGAATTCTGCTGTTTTAAAAAAACTCTTTGTTATGTTACTCTTGCTGTCTGTAAAAATTACAATACGCTTTTTATTAACATTTTACTTCATCCAGGAGATAGCCTCCAATATTGAAAATGACTCTAGAGACAAAATACAAGCATTGGACACAATTTTGTAAGATCCCGCCTTTTTAGACTGAGGGTCATAATAAGCATCACCTGATCCATTCTTGCTTTTCGAACAGTCTGTAAATAATTAGTCTGAAGCACCATATTTTATATTAATCGCTTCTAATACCTTAAATTTTAATGACGATGGCATAAAATGTCATTAAGATTTATCAATACAGTTTAGGTTAGCACACATTACCTGCCTTAAGTATATGTAAATAACCTTTGCACTAAGAGTTAACATGGGGAGAAATTCAGATGAGGTAACATAAATATCACGCAGCTCATTTCGACTATCACGAAAAAGCGGGCTAACTTTATTATAAAAAAAATGACATGAGGAGGGGTATTAATTTATCTTAATAGGCCACCTCAACTCTCTCTTTAAAATAAATTTGTGTGCTTATTTTTTTCTCTTTAGAGAGAGTGGTGATATACAAAATTCTGATTCCATTACGTGTATTGGAGTACTGCAAATGAAACCGCCTACTACTCTAAGCGCCTGGTTTTGAATTTGATCTTGCTGTTGCAGGTGGCATTTAGCACTGTTATGAAATAAAAACTATCATAATCTAATCTACTTCTTTTAAAGGAAATGTACAGTCTCCGCAGATGTTTGGGGTGCACACCTAGCTTGATCCAGCAATATATATATATATATATATATATATATATATATATATATATATATATTTAACAATTTATCACACTTTTCACTCATTTCATTAATATCGGCAGTGACCTTGCCTGGGAAGCCAAGGGTCCCGGGTTCGAGTCCCGGTAGGGGCAAATATTTGTTTGATAAGAATGGATGTTTGTCATGTTGTTTATCTATCTAAGTATATTATTTATCTGTATAAGTATGTGTATCGTTGTCTAGTGCCCAAGATACAGGGAATCCTAGTTTTGGGCTAGATCAATGTTTTTATATAGTGTCCAAGGTATAACTACTGTTATTATTATTATATGTTTGCTCCATCGTAATGAACTGTCCAGCCAAACCCCTAAATATTTATAACACCCAACATTTGGCAAAATAGTGAAGTTTAATTTAATGTTAATAACCGCATTCTTACGTCGTCGACTAAAATTACAGAGTTTAGATTTCTTTGCCGATACTTAATTTACTTAATTTATTTTTTATGAAAATCGAGCATGAAGACTTACCCATTCTCCATATTAACAAGACAACTTTGAAGATTACTCTTGTGGTAATTTTTGTAAAAAACAAAATCATCTGCATATTGCGCAACAAATTAGCAATTTTGGGGCTCCCAATATTAAACAAAGAAGAGATACGGGGTCATCTTGAGCTAGACCGATACATGCTGTTCTAGATAAAATATTTCCTGAAAAATATTTGTCCTGCGTACTAAAGCACCTCTCGCTCAAACATTCCCAAAAATACCTACAAATTTGTTTACCGACTTTCAAGTTATCTTAACTCTTCACAAGCCTGTCGATTAAAAAATTATTGTATGCGCTACTTACATCAATGAGTGTAGTTAAAGTGGATTTATTATCCGAAAAACCCAACTAACTTTGAAAGATAATCTAGACACGACCGCGATTTCCTAAACCCAGAAGTATTTTTGTATAGTATTTGTATAGTGAGATTTCAGTACCTTTTGCTTCCATAGACCGAAGTCACTCTAGCTCAGTCTCTTCTTGAACTCCTCATCGATTATGCTGATATCTGATGGGTCAGTGCTAATTAAGAACTAATCTCGGGATTTGGTTTCCCTTCGAGCTACGCAAATACGAACATGTATCACAACAGTACAAGGAGTTGAAGTGGCTGTCGATCCGTCTTCGCCGGGTTTCTCACATCCTCTATTTCCTCTACACAATTTTATGGAATCCACGCTAGCCAACCTTCCTACGAGACGGTTTTTTTTTTCTGCAGGCCGCGGTGAACTCGAACTCAAAGCAATTTCCATACTCACAACTTCACAGCAAAGCCCCGCGGCCTTTAAGCACGGATTAGACTCCAGGCCATTCGGTTGTAGAATGCACTCCACTGCAGCATCAGGGACAGTACATCTCTAAATAAATTTAAAAGTTGCGCGAAGAAGCCTCTCTCTTTTAATTATAGATGCTATGCATGTAATAATAATAATTATAAGTGGTCCGACCGATTGCGGTGACGGCGAGCGCTTCATGAGCTTTAAACTCGCACGTGTACTCACATGTGGCTTGTAAAGCCAATCTTTCTTGTGATCCTCGCGCATTGCAAGCATGGAAGCACATTATTAATATAATTTTACTGAGTTAGCGTGGGGGGTCGGGCTTTTAACTCATCGCGCTAAGTGACGAGCTCGGTGCGCCGGTGAATTTCAAACTCACGGACTTTGGTTTAATCAACGCCCTCCACTCGGGTCTGAGAACGGCTTGCTTCTCCCTCTGGAAAGACTCTATGCCGGACCTCTTCATGTGCCGCTTTAAAACATTTTTGTACCTGAGGAGTTGTCTCCACAAGTTCTGAGTATAAGACGTGCTTCGCGACCCTCTGCTCTGCCATCCTTGATACTTGTCCGCACCACCGAAACTGTCGGCGCATGAGGTAGGCCTCAACGCCACCCACATTGGCACGTCGCAGCACTTCAGTGTTCCGCACGCAATCGGACCATCTGATTGATAGATGGATAGATAAATTCATTTATTCATTGTTCGGTACAAACACAAACATTATTATTTTATAAACATTATATTAAATATTAAAATCTACTAATATATGGAAAACTTAACTGAAGCTCGTTTAGAAAATATGTGTAAAGTACACTGTGTGCGCAAAGGCCTACTACAAAATTAATTACTTTTTATAAGACACCGACATCTGACTCGTTCATTGCACGCTATATATTATTTTCTAATCATTAAGCACCTTCCTAACGATTTATTATGCTTGCTTGATTATGTAACAGCGTTCATTAAGTCTCAATTTTGGTGCCATTTTGAATAAAAATCTTTGAACTTGAACTTGAACTTGAACTTGAACTTGAACTTGCTTAGATTCCAACATTTCTCATGTTTAATGGTGTGGTATCGAGTTAGGACTTAGGGCGCAGTAAGTGGCTTGTTGTAATGATACAAGTTGACTTTTTATTTCCAAATCTGGGGGTTCAATTTCTGGCTTGGAATGATGCAGTTTTACTTTTCATCAAAATCGATCAAATAGTTCCTTACAGAAAAAACATCTTTTCCAAATGGCCCACCTTGTATATGTCACCGTAAGATTGTCATAACCGTTAGTTGATAAACTAATGTTTTTTTCTTGTTAGTTGGTCAACTATCGACAGATATTACTTTTAGACTATTTTGGAAATGTTTGAGCGAGAGGTGCATTAGTACGCAGGACAGATGTTTTTCAGGAAATATTTTAACTAGAACAGCATGAATCGGTCTAGCTCAAGGTGACCCCATATCTCCACTTTTGTTTGGGACCTCCAAAATTGCTAATTTGTTGCGCAATATGCAGATGATTTTGTTTTTTATAAAAGTTACCACAAGCGCAATCTTCAAAGTTGTTGTTAATATGGAGAATGCGTTAGTCTTCATGCTCGATTTTCTTAAAAAAATAAAGTAAGTAAATTAAGTATCGGTAAAGAAAACTAAAGTCTGTAATTTTAGTCGAGGACGTAAGAATGCGGTTATTAACAATAAATTAAACTTCACTATTTTGCCAAATGTTGGGTGTTATAAATATTAAGGGGTTTGGCTGGACAGTTCATTACGATGCAGCAAACATATAATAATAATAATAGTAATAATACCTTGGACACTATTTACAAACATTGATTTAGCCCCAAACTAGGATTCCCTGTATCTTAGGCACTAGACAACGATACACATACTTATATAGATAAATAATATACTTATATAGATAAACAACATGACAAACATCCATTCTTATCATACCGGGACTCGAACCCGGGACCCTTGGCTTCCTAGGCAAGTTCACTGCCGATACTAATGAAATTAGTGAAAAGTGTGATAAATTGTTAAATATATAATATTTTCTTGCTGGTCTTAGTTGTCTTGCTGGTCTTGCTGGTCTAGTCTTCAGCAAACCCTAAAATCTTGTTGAGTGGTATGTTCACTGCAAAATTTCCTCCTTTTACCTTATTACCATGAACACCCCATCCCCAATTTTTGCTAGCATTGTTTTCTAGCTCACTCATTGACAAAAAAGACTTCATAATTGTTGTAACACCAACATTTTTTACCCTGTCTATCTCAACTCCGTTTAACTCATAACGAATATCTTGAAAAAGGAACAGAATTGCATTATTTGTAAAATCCATAGTTGGCATTATTTCTTTAGTAACACTGTAAGTAATCTTAAGTGACCCTTCGATGTATAGTGAACTTTCAGATGGTAAAAGGTAAAGATCTTGTTGATTGAGTGGTATACGGATTTCATCATTATTGTTGTAGCTGGTGATGTATGGTTTGTATGAATGAAACTGGTAATTTTCAATACTATTATCGTATGTTAGAGGTTCGAAGATGTTTAAAATACTCATTTTATGATTTTTAATAATTTAAGAAATTTTTTATTTTCCTTCGTCAGTTTTCGTGGACGAGATGTTTTTTTTGTTATTTCTCGACTGGTACTAGATTTAATTGATGGTTGTAGAGCCTTTTTATTAAAATCGATCATCTTTTCTTTAGATGCAAATAGAGATGGATCCCTTCTTGTCGAAAATTTATAAGATTATTTTCAGCATCCAATATTCTAATAGTAATATTTTTAACACTGGTATGATTTATAGGAAAGTAGATAATATTTTTTGGCGTTTCTATAATTCTATATCCTGGCGGGACGTTAGGTGCAAATTCATATATAATATAACTTGGTTCTCCGTTCACAAAAGACCCGCTCACGATATCACATTCGATTCGTACTGTGGACGTAGGTAAAATGCTGATAGGAAAGTGAGAGTCATGCCATATATTTCTTTTTAAGATCTCTTTACCATAACCTAAAATGGATCCAATTGAATTTTCTTTTTCAAAATTAACATCCTTTGAACATAACAACTTTGTCGTCAAGGTATTATTGTTGCATGTTATTTTTAAATCACAATCTTTCACATTTTGTTTTAGAAAATCGTTTATGTTTTCAAGTTCATAAGAACCTTCAGGTATTTTAACGCTTTCGTCTTAACACCAAAGTTCAGATACATGTTATTTATAAATATTTACCCCAAAATTGACGTAAAAATTTAATACATAAATGCCCACAGTTTGAAGTTTCATACGTCTGATACTGATTAAAGTTATAACAAATTTTAATGTTTTGTAGATAATTTAAAAGTTCGAGTGGTGGTCTAAGATCACCAAAACTATCAAAATATTCACAGTTTTTATTTATTTTTGCATAGGCTACCCAATAAGTTCCAGGTCTATCCGAACTAACTAAGTTAACAACTGCACATTCATATTTATATGGTGTTTTAGGAAGTCCATCCCTCATGAACACACCTCGAAAAAACGGAATTTCCAAAGTGAAGTTAATAATATCAAGATTAGATAGTGGTTTGGATGGTAGCCTTTTCCTTAGTTTTTTGTCTGACGAACAAACAATCCGTCCCCTTTTTTATATGGTTTTATGTAAAGACCTTTACCAATAGCGATAGATTACATCATTTTATTATGACGTTCAGATTCGTGTAAATTCTTTTTAGTTGCTTGATAATCGTGTACAGCCTTTGCTATACCAGCCGCACCTCCAGCTATTGACCCTAATGCTGAAAGGCCCGCAAATATTGGAATGAGAGGTAAAATCCCACCGGTTTTTGTTATTGGTATAATTCTAGGTAGTTTTACTTGCCAATTTTTTGGAAAACTTTTTTTTGCTGCTAAACACATGTATTTAATTGCAGATTTATTACTCTTAGGTTTATATTTTATTAGTTTAGCTGTCAAACCCTTAACAAATTTTTTAAATTTTTTTACACCACCTCCTACTTTGACTTTAGTTTTCATCACTTTATTAACTAACCATGAAGCTATTTTTTCACCTTTACTAGCATCTTTGGCATGCATTCTTTTTTTCGCCATGTCGTTTTATTTATAAAATTAGTCCAAAGTGCACCAAATATACTAATTTTCATAGGAAGTGTAGCAGACCAATACATCTTCAAGTGTTCCGTAAAATATCAAACATTAATATCAGTTAAGCAGTAAAACCAGTGCAAAGTGTGACCAAATTCCGTTGAGTGCGCAGACACAACATCGAACATTTCTGCAAACACCTACATCAACGTTATATTATCGCATCAAGCACTCCATAGAATTGCATCAAGCACTCCATAGAGTTTTCTAATTCCGCACTAGTTCGTAGTGTCTCGATGGCTCACTGCGTTAACGTTTTGGTATAATAGCTGAGCGCGCAATCGATCGCAGGTTCGATTCCTCACCCGCCGCCAATTGGAGGATAGTGGTGTCACAGACGGAACTATATATCGTCGTTCGTGATCGAGTTCTGCAAAATCTATCAACGATCTACATCTACACGAAGTGGCGCTGCCTAGCGACCTAACTTGGAACTGTTAAGTCTTGTTAAGTCTTGCCTAAGATATCTTCCATACGGAGGCGACCTCTGGTGTTGGATTTGGGTACCTTAGATTGCTTTGTTAAGCCGACAGATGTCTTCATCTTCGCCATCCTCGGTAGGGGACGCCTCGATATCGAAGCAGGTGAAATGTTGGGGCTGTTCCGGAATTATAAATTCGAGGCGTTACCTGGTATGCAGGGTATGTGAAAAACACTATGATTTGGAATGCGCAAATGTTCCTGAATGCCGTTTCTATAATATTATGTCGGATGAGAATAAGAAAAGTTGGAAATGTCTGGAGTGTATTAGCAAAATACCCAAAACTGGAAACCTCAATACTTCCGTGGGCTCTGCCTATGCTCAGATTCCTGCGAAAAGACTGAATGTCGATCCCGACGATGATCTATCTCTTCAGACTCCAGATACTGGCTACTCCAAAGTGAACATGAAGCGCGGAGGCTCTAGCATGGTCAAAGTATTTGATGACACTCAGTATATGGATAATATTCGTACTATCATACGCGACGAGTTCTCACGGTTCACGGGAGAGCGCCTTATGGAAATTATTAAGACCGTTATTACTGAGAACTTTGCAATTCCAGTCCGCAAGGAACTCTCCGCATTGAGCGAGAAATTGTCAACTCTAGAACTCAAGGTAGAGGAGCTTGCGCGTGAGGTGCGTGGTCGGGTGGCATGTACGGACGGTGCAACTGAACATAATAATCTAGTCCCAGTTGAGGTAGTCAAGGAGAAGCCCACCCAAGGAAAAAAAGGCACAGTGGTAGGAGACACGGGCTCAGCATATCTCCCGTCAGCAAGTGTTCAGGCGCAGTCTTCTTCTCAGTCTTCTTCTCACGTTTCTCTTCCTGCATCACACCCGGATCCGGTCGGTGCCTTGCTCCAACTTCCTGCCTCGGATGTTAAAGATCTCTCCGCTGCGGCTTTGGCAAGTGCAAATGAGTCGGACTGGATAGAAGTCAAACAGAGGCGGAAGCGCAGCGCTGCAAGTCTGTCCAACGTTTTGCGCGGGACTGCTACCATCATTCCGGGTCAAACACTCTTGGAAGCTGCTGAACGACGCCGCTATCTACATCTGTATTATGTTAAGACTGGCACCACTAGTGAACAGGTGAAAACCTATCTTGCCACTTTATGCGGCCATGATAACTGTTCTGTGACGTCCCTGAATGCTTGTGGGGACTATGCATCATTTAAGTTGGGTGTTCCGCTCTCTTCTGCTAATATTGTCTTGTCGCCTGCAAACTGGACTGAAGACATATGTGTGAAGCCGTGGCGTCAGAATTTTCGCCGTCAAAGCAAAGACACGCAGAAGTAGAGATATTAAACTTAAACTTAATATTACTTATCAGAATGTAAGAGGTCTCAGAAGTAAAACTCATATCTTTTTAAATAGCGTATATGCAATGGATTGTGATGTGATAGCTGTGACTGAAACCTTTCTGACTACCTCTGTATGAACAGTGAATTATTTCCCGCTGGATATAAAGTGTATCGAAGAGATCGCCCGGAAAATGTTGGCTGGGGCGGAGTTATGTTAGGAGTTAAGGATAGCTTCTCTATTAAAGTAATTGACAATATTGACAGTCTGACTGCTGAAAAAGAAATCTTGGGTTTAATTATAACTCATAAAGGTGTGAAATTAATTATCTGTGTAGTATATTTACCACCTAGCTATGATGATAATCGTTACCTGGATGTATTAGAATGCTTAGAAGATATATACTGTCGGTACTCTACCTTGAATTTCTTGTTATTAGGAGATTTCAACATCAATTCATGCAGCTCAAAGGTAAAATCACAGATTATCAACTTTATCCAATTCTGTAACGGTAAGCAACTAAATGTTACACCTAATTCTTATGGAGGGATTCTTGATTATGTAATCACAAATATTAAATCAGAGCAAGTACTAGTTTCAGCTGATGTTGAACCGTTGGTTCCCACAGACCTGTATCACCCACCCCTGGAGATAATGCTAACCATGCCTAGCTCAAAACATTCTTTACCCTCCTACATAACCTCAAAACCTCCCCCGAACGCTGATAGGCAGCCCCCTAAATGGAATTTTCACAAAGCTGATCTAAGCAAACTATATCTTGAACTATCTCGCGTTGATTGGACTAATGTATTGAGTTTGAGAGACAGCGATGCTGCTCAACATGCCTTCTATGATGAACTTTACCGTGTTCTTGATGAAAATGTGCCATTAAAAAGTAGTACGCAAATCAACTATAGACGCTATCCACCTTGGTTTACGGATGAAATTAAATCAAAATTGAAGATCAAGTACTTTCACCTAAAAAAGTATAAGCAGTTGGGTCTGGATTTCAATCATCAGGTTTATAAGTACTATCGAAGTCTTAAAAAATCACTAATAGACATGGCGTACCGCCGCTATATGAAAACAGTTGAACGTAATATATATGAAGACCCCAATAAATTCTGGCAGTATGTTAAAAGCTTGCGGAGTCCCAGGAGCTCGAGCCAAGAATACATCCACAAGGGTAAATGTGTAGGCAACCAGGAAGCTGTTGATGCATTTGCAACTCACTTTCACTCTGTATTCTTAGACACTATTCCAAATTTTAGCGCAGAGGATGCTGAACAGTGTTCTGGAGGTTGCTTAGACGCTCTTGTGGCGTATTACTCGCCACTTTTAGTTAATTCCTAATCTTAGCCTATATATATATATATATATATATACATAAAACATTAAATATAAACTGTATTATTACACAAAATACATAAATATATACTTAGAATTAGCTGTAGTAATAATGTAAATATAAACATTACGCAACACTTATTAAAATTGTAATTAAAAGTAATGTAGAAGTCAAACCGTCGGACAGCGCATCTCATTTTTGTTATTAGATAATTTCAATGCGCTGAGCCACGCGGGCGGCGCGTGGAACCGGCCAGGTTGGTTGGCAACCAGCGCGCTCGCTCTCGCTTCACTCAGTCATCAGTACCAGGAGTCTTGTTATAAATCTCGACGCGAGCGCACGTCGCCTTTCCGCTTGAACTGTACTTTCGTAAAACCCAAAATCTGCTTTATTTGCTTCCGCTAAAGACTGTGCTTTATCTATATCTTCGCTTGTGCTCCTTCTAAACTATCTTGACTGTATCCTGTGTGCTATAAACTCTTCCTGTGCTGTGCTTCGGCTAATATATGTTCAACTGAAGACCGTGCTTTCATTCATCACCGCTTCGCATCTATACCTATCAGCCAACGCTACCAGGCAAGGACAACACCAAACACACATATAACCACTAAATTGGTGACCCCTAAATTACACAAATATGAGTGAAGATGAACCCGCGGCTGGCGGTGTCAGCCAAAATAACGGGCGGACGGACGTTTGCCGAGTCGGCATCAGAATACCCGCTTTTTGGCCTGAGAAACCAGCTATTTGGTTCGCGCAGATAGAAAGCCAGTTCGCTATCTCCAATATAACTGCGGACGCAACCAAATTTTTTTATGTGGTTGCACAACTAGAGTCGCAATATGCAGCGGAAGTGGAGGATATCATCATTTCACCACCGTCAGCCGACAAATACAAACGGCTAAAAACCGAGCTTATAAAGAGGCTGTCGGCCTCACGGCAACAGCGAATGAAGCAAGTTTTGGATCGAGAAGAGTTAGGCGATCGTAAACCGTCGCAGTTTCTCCGTCACCTGCAACACCTAGCGGGACCGAACATTCCAGAAGATTTCCTCATTTCAATATGGACCAGTCGCTTACCCAGCAACCTACAGTCGATCCTCGCATCACAAACTACCGAGTCATCGGAGGTATTGGCTGACCTAGCTGATCGCGTCTACGAAGTTGTGCCGAGACATCAGGTTGCTTCTACATCAAGGGCTGCGGATACGCAAGTGAGTGATCTTATTCGGCAAGTGAGCGAGTTGACCAAGGAGGTGAAGAGCCTCAAAAGTCAGTTCAATAGCCGACCATCACGCACAAAAACACGCGAGTCCAATGAGTCACGCAACCGCTCTAAATCACAAAGATCTCAGTCCAGCTACCAAAAATATCCAACATGTTGGTACCACGCAAAATTTGGTGAGAATGCGAGCAAATGTACGAAGCCGTGCGATTTCAAAGCGGGAAACGACAGGGGCACTCGATAATGGCGACCGCCGACTGCCCTAGCACTGGTCGCTTATTCGTCACAGACCATATTACGAAGACGCAGTTTCTCGTGGATACGGGCAGTGATCTCTGTGTCTTCCCAATGTCAGCACTGAAAAATCGACGACAGAAAACAAGCTACCAGTTGTGCGCTGCAAACGGCTCCACGATAAGTACTTACGGCTATTTACACCTTGGGCTAAACCTAGGCTTGCGCCGTGACTTCACCTGGCGATTTATAGTTGCGGACGTTACAAAGGCAATAATCGGTGTTGACTTTCTGTCATACTACAACCTCATCGTTGACTGCAGAAATCAAAGATTGATCGATAACACGACTAGTGTTTCTACCGTGGCTTTGCCTGCTTGCCCGACGGATAATATTTCATCGGTGAAAATCATATACGGAGATTCCCAATATCATCACATACTACATGAATACCCTGACATCACTCGCCCATCAGGTGTTCATCGAGATCCCAAGCATAACGTTCTTCACCATATACGAACCACTCCAGGGCCTCCTGTGTCTTGTTCACCTCGACGGTTGGCTCCAGATAAATTGAAGATAGCCAAGGACGAGTTTGCTGCGATGATCCAGAACGGGACAGCAAGACCTTCCGAGTCACCCTGGGCATCGCCACTCCACCTGGCACCAAAGAAGGACAACGGCTGGCGGCCATGCGGGGACTACAGGATGCTGAACTCCAGGACTATTCCCGATAAGTATCCAATTCGCCATATCCATGATTTTTCCTATGACATTTCTGGTTGCCAGGTGTTCTCCACGATTGACCTGGAGAAGGCCTATAACCAGATCCCCGTGAATCCAGAGGATATTCCGAAGACCTCTATCACCACGCCGTTTGGACTTTACGAGTTCCCGTTCATGACATTTGGACTTAGAAATGCAGCTCAGACGTTCCAGCGGTTTGTGGATGAGATGGTAAGGGGCCTGGACTTTTGCTATGCCTATTTGGATGACTTTTTGATCTACTCCAGAGACGAGGATTCCCACAAGGAGCACCTGCACCAGCTGTTCACCAGACTGAAGGAATATGGTATGGTCATAAATACTTCGAAGTGCGTCTTTGGCGCGTCCGAGGTAACGTTTCTCGGATACCGCATATCTGACAAGGGAACAAAGCCACTGCCAGCAAAGGTCGACGCCATCAAAGACTTCCCAGCCCCAAAGAACGTGAGAGAGTTACGCAGATTTTTGGGGATGATTAATTTTTATAGACGGTTCATTCCCAGAGCAGCACAGACCCAGGCTCCACTGAATGCTTTGCTGACCGGCTCTGTCAAAGGTTCCCATCCCGTAAACTTCTCGACTAAAGAACATGACGCTTTCTCCCAGTGCAAGGAAAGTTTATGCCAGGCTGCGCTACTAGCGCACCCTGATAGCCAGGCTAGACTTGCCATAGTCACTGATGCATCAGACCACGCGATGGGCGCTGTGCTACAGCAGCAAGTAAATGGTCAACGGCAGCCACTTGCATTCTTCTCGAGAAAGCTGAGCCCCACGCAGTGTAAGTACTCGCCGTACGATCGAGAGCTCCTGGCTATCTACGAGGCCATAAAATACTTTAGGCATATGGTCGAGGCACGAGTGTTTACCATATATACAGACCATAAGCCAATATGCTTCGCATTCCAGTCACGCAAAGATACTTGCTCCCCGAGACAGTTCCGTCACTTGGACTTTATCTCGCAATTCACGACGGATATAAGGCATATATCAGGAAAAGACAACGTTGTAGCTGACCCGCTATCCCGCATTGAAGAGATCACCCAGCCGATCGACTTAAACAAACTGGCTTCATCTCAAATTACAGACACTGAGCTCGAGCAACTGCTGCACAGCGACACTTCGTTACGCCTGAAGAAAGTCAAATTGCCAGGAACCCACGCCGAACTGTACTGCGATGAGAGCACCACAACGCCGAGGCCATACGTCACAAGGGAGTTCCGACGCCAGGTATTTGAGAGCCTACATTCGCTCAGCCATCCTGGTGCCAACGCTTCGATCAAATTAGTGACGGAACGCTTCATATGGCCCAGCATCAACAAGGATTGCCGAGAGTGGGCGCGTTCATGTTTAGCATGCCAGCGCGCAAAAGTCACCAGACATGTATCCGCACCACTGGGTACGTACAGACTCCCAAGGTCAAGATTTATGTTTATACATATAGACCTCATAGGCCCTATGCCAATGTCTCAAGGATTTAAGTATTGCCTCACAGTCATAGACCGATATACACGATGGCCTGAGGTGATTCCACTACAAGAGATCACAGCAGAAGCTGTAGCCAAGGCCTTACTCCATGGATGGATATCTCGTTTCGGCTGCCCATGCGACATCGTGACAGATCGCGGCCGACAATTTGAGAGCACCCTGTTTCAATACTTGTCTAGGTTAGTTGGTTTCCAACACCGACGTACAACTGCTTACCATCCAGCATGCAACGGGTTAGTGGAGAGATTTCACAGACAGTTGAAAGCGGCTATCACCTGCCACGCAAACACCAACTGGGTGGAGTCATTACCGCTAGTCCTCATGGGAATACGTAGCGCTTATAAAGAAGACCTCAATACTTCAACCGCCGAGCTGGTTTACGGAGAGCCACTGAGGTTGCCCGGGGAGTTCCTGGAATCAAATATGAGAGCAGACGAGACGGTGGACGTGACGGAATACATAACACGCCTTCGTAAGTTCGCCCACAATCTCACCCCTGTGCCAGCCTCGCATCACTCCAACAAAAGGTCCATCTTTGTCTACAAGGACCTTAGTACGACCAGCCATGTTTTTCTCCGAGACGACAGCAGCCGGCCGCCATTACAACCAGCGTATACAGGGCCATATCCGGTTATGCAGAGAGATGACAAAGTCTTCAAGATAAGGATGAACGGAAAAGACGTCACAGTATCTATAGACCGTATTAAGCCAGCCTATATACTGGGCAACGACCCAAGTCCTTCTGTCAAAACTCCAGAACAGCAACCAACGCCCGAGAAGATCGCGACAAATATTCCAAGTTCTTCGCCCAAAACTCAACATCAATCCGCTCCAGAGGCGAACAATCCGAGCAAAAGAACGCGTTTGGGCAGACAAGTTCGCTTACCTAATTATTATCGCCCATGACGGTCTCTGGAGGGGGGTGATGTGGCGTATTACTCGCCACTTTTAGTTAATTCCTAATCTTAGCCTATATATATATATATATATATATACATAAAACATTAAATATAAACTGTATTATTACACAAAATACATAAATATATACTTAGAATTAGCTGTAGTAATAATGTAAATATAAACATTACGCAACACTTATTAAAATTGTAATTAAAAGTAATGTAGAAGTCAAACCGTCGGACAGCGCATCTCATTTTTGTTATTAGATAATTTCAATGCGCTGAGCCACGCGGGCGGCGCGTGGAACCGGCCAGGTTGGTTGGCAACCAGCGCGCTCGCTCTCGCTTCACTCAGTCATCAGTACCAGGAGTCTTGTTATAAATCTCGACGCGAGCGCACGTCGCCTTTCCGCTTGAACTGTACTTTCGTAAAACCCAAAATCTGCTTTATTTGCTTCCGCTAAAGACTGTGCTTTATCTATATCTTCGCTTGTGCTCCTTCTAAACTATCTTGACTGTATCCTGTGTGCTATAAACTCTTCCTGTGCTGTGCTTCGGCTAATATATGTTCAACTGAAGACCGTGCTTTCATTCATCACCGCTTCGCATCTATACCTATCAGCCAACGCTACCAGGCAAGGACAACACCAAACACACATATAACCACTAAACTCTCAACATTTCTATAATTGACATAACATTTCAAGAAGTCAAGCGCGCCATCCAGAGCATGAAAGTTACAGCCGCCACAGGCCCTGACTCAATACCAGCTTTCTTGATAAAAGATTGTAAATATGTACTAATTAAGCCGCTTCAGCATATATTTGGCCTCTCTATAAAGCAATGTAAATTTCCCAGTAAATGGAAGAGATCGAGAGTTACGCCGGTGCCTAAATCTAGCTCTATTCATGTGACTGAGTTTAGGCCTATTGCTGTCTTGTCAGGTTTTTGTAAAGTCTTTGAACATATACTTAATGCGCAAATAACTCGTTAGGTAGAGATTCGTCTTGCAGACGCACAGCATGGTTTTCGTGCAGGGCGATCTACCACAACGAACCATATTAACTTCGTTGACTACACTCTTTGTCAAATGGACACAGGTTGTCAAGTTGACGCTGCATTTTTTGACTTTCGGAGGGCTTTTGATACTGTTGATAATGATATACTCCTACGTAAGCTATCTGGCTTTGGTTTCACACCCAAACTTCTAAAATTTATTGCCAGTTACTTGAGTGATCGTGTCCAGTATGTCCAGCTTCAAAAATACCGTTCTGTCGACTACTACACTAGATCTGGGGTAATCCAGGGTAGCACACTCGGACCGACGTTGTTCGCGCTCATGATAAATGATCTCGCTGACGTTGTGAAGGGGTGTAGATGTCTCATGTTTGCTGATGACTTAAAATTGTTCACACCTTGTAGAGTTGCTGCCGATGGTCAAAGAATGCAGGATGATGTAAACGCTGTAGCTAAGTGGAGCAAATCAAATAAACTTGATTTGAATATTGCAAAGTGTAAAGTCATCACGTTTTCTAGGCAACGCGCACCTGCAATAAATCTATACATGCTAGACAGACAAGTCATGGAAAGGGTTGACAAGATCCGTGATCTGGGGGTAATGTTGGACCAAAAATTAACCTTTAGCGATCACATTAAAACCACTTGCAAAAATGCCAGCAGGACTTTAGGGTTCATCATGCGGACTGCTTCTCATTTTAGAGATCCGAAAGTTGCTATTATGCTCTACAACGCATTTGTTCGTAGTAGGCTGGAGTTTGACGCTATAGTTTGGGATCCTCGCGAGGATAAATACACTATTATGATAGAGCGAATACAAAGGAAGTTTGCTAGATACCTCTACAAACGAATGTATGGTTATTATCCTTTCCTTTTCCCCTTCCTATTTGTGGTGGGTATGGTTGGCCTGTATACTCTAGAGCTTAGAAGAAAGCTGGCCCTATTTGTCCACTATATCAGTACATTGCGAAACACGGTAAATAATCCAAGCGTTTTGCACAGCATCTCTATAATAGTCCCCAAATTGCGATCTGGTATGCTTCGGCGGCGGCCACCACTATTGGCTTCGGCCCATCATTTTCGCAGCCTGCGCGGTGAAAACACGCCTACCCCAAGAGCTATAGCTCTCATAAATGAACTGGTCAGGGTGGGTCAGCTGGTTGACATATTCTCTGATACAATCCCAAAGTTAACAAACGATCTGACCTTACTATTTAGTTTCTACAGATAAATGACAAGTGTTGCTTTTTGTTACTAATTATCTAGCAATAAGTGCAATTTGGTAAATAATTACTGTAAGCCTTATTGTAAACTATTGAATAAATAAATAAATAAATAAATAAAATAAATAAATAAATTATTTATTACAGTGTTAACAAGTCCTCCACCTGTCATTATCCGCACATTAATGTTGATAATACAAAAGTTCTTTTTCTTTTATATTTATGTCATTGTACCAAGTCACATTGTCTAATCCAACTGTTTTCATTATTACTCAACCCCAACCATTTTACAAAAAGTTTATTTCCCTTTCTTTTGAGAACTCTCTCAATCAAATAAATATCACCGTATTTTGTTTTAAGAAGTTCTTTTTCATAAAAAAACCTTTGATCAAGTTTTGTTTTTTATTTTGTAAATAATAAGTCATCGGATTTGTTTTATTAATACTTTTAATAACAAATATTTCTGAAGACCAATTTGGAGTATATCCTTTATCAAAACAACTTTTATATTTGCTCACACGCACATGATCACCTACCTTAAAGTTATTCCTTTTTTGAGGGGGTAATTTATTTTGAGACTTGTATATGTTTTTTGTAACAATTCTAGTATTTTGTTGATTTACATCTATTGGTTTACATCCAATCGTTCTATGTTTAGAAGCATTGTAACTATTAATCACGTTAGTTATGGGGTCACCTAACCATTTATGATTACCATTCAAACTGAAATGTTTAAATAGTTTAGTTTTAAGCGTTCTAATTAGTCTTTCAACAATTGAAGCTTTTTTAACTGAAAATGTAGAGTAATGATTAATATTATACAATTTCATAAGTTTCTGAAAATGTTGGTTATAAAACTCCGTTCCTTGATCTGTTTGCATATTATTAGGGGATCTTGCAGATTTAAGTATATCGTGGAAACATTTGGCAACTTCTATCATTGATTTAGACATAAGAGGTTTTATCCATGCGAATTTCGAGAAGGCATCAATGACCACCAAAATAAACTTATAACCACTATTTTGATGGGAAAACGATCTTATATCTTTTAAATCAGCTTGCCATAGATCATCTATTACTTTCAACACCACATGTCTACGCGGGAAATTTCTACGTGCTTGTTTATGAATCTCATCAATAATTTGTTGTCTGCTCATAATTATTATACTTTTAATACTTTTTGTGAAATTTTAGTAATTTCATCTTTTGTGAAGTAATTTGTCTTAAGTCGTACCACTAATGAATCTATATCTTTTTTTAAATTTGCAAGCTCATCAACGAATTCTTGCCTTGTTAGTGTTAACTTAATCAATTTATCAACGTATGCCTTATTTACAGCTTTGTCGCTAGTTCGAGGTGAATTCAGACCTTTCAGACGAGCGTGATGTAAATCTATATTACCCTCTTTATTTTGTGATTGTCGCAATCTTTTGTGTACGATGACCAAATTTGTCAATATTCATTTTTATGGTGTTGACTTCTCGGGTGATAATAACACAATGATACATTTAAGATATTTATAGATATTTATTTAATCTATGATTCCACTTTCATGCAACTCACTTAAGATTGACATCATTTCACCATCATGACCAGTGTTGCCAGCATCACGAGATGCAACAAGTAATTTTAATCTATCTACTAACTCGTTAGGATCATCCCAATAAACGTAATCTGTATTTTTTTAAATCGCTTCAATACAGGTAAACCAGCACCTTTACTTATATTTTCAACACTGCTGGAAATGCTTTTATTATTTTTGAATAGTGGTTTGATAATACTTAGATACCTAAAGCCTTTATTTGATTTAATGGGTTTCGTTGAATCAAAATCTTTTCGATGCGCATTAGTGACCAATAGTAATTGTTTATAGTTTTCCATATCCCCAGAGGTAACATGGTTAATTTCAGGAGATTTCTTAAATAACAATTCTTTCAAACCGGGTGTTTCTTCATACTTGGTTCCATTGATGATAAAAAACTTGTCTTTTATTATGACTCTACATGATCCTAACATATGTTTCCCGCGAACAACTCTTACACCAAAGGGAACATCTTGGTAAACATTGGAACTGATTGAGTAAGTTAGGGAGCTGTTAGGACTATCATCAGTATCTGTAGCAGTGTTGTATGAAATATTAGATACATTAGATTGATTGATTTCGGTTTCTGATTCACTTGAAATGTCTTTTTCTGGTGGATTTTCAAACACTGTCTTTTCTTGTACTATATCACTATCACTTTCATTATCATTATAATCATTTAAAGTTAGATCATCAGAGTTGCTGTGTTTACGTTTTTTGATTTTCAGCTTAAGTGTTTTTTTTGCACGAGTGTTTCCATCTGTATATTCTTTTGATACTTGTTTTTCAGAAATCTGATTTAATGAATCAGTAATTGGTTTAAACATTGTCTGTAAAGCTAAATTATTGTTCTCGTTAAGTTCTTTAATCTGTTTTACTTTTCTTCTAACTGCATCAGCAGATTTAACAATCTCTTTTTTTTAACGTCTTTTCTAGCTGCATTTTGTGTCTTGTCTCCACAACACCACTTGCATTAGTGAAGAAATTGTAGGTTTTCAAAACATAAATACAAAATAACACTTTTATTTTTCAACAATAAACAACCTTTATTTTTTTCACAATCTTTGTTAATGACAAAAAAATTATATGGTTCACTCCAAATTTTGGAACACATTTTTCTAAAATCATTCCAACCCATGTCAACATTGACGTGTTCATCGTAAACATGTTTCATATTTATCTCATCCTGCTTGAACAGTACAATAAGATTAGCATTATCACGTATAAGTTGTTTGGGTACTTTACTATAAGTTTGATTGAGGTAAAAAGAATCTATATTTTTATGTCTTCCCATAGTAAAGTAGTCTCTTATACTGGTTTGATTTTCACATGCGACATCATCAAATATAATGATTGAATTAGGTAGCGCATTTTGTGGCTTCTAAACGTCTTCTTTGTCATGATATTTTGTGAATCCAATTGATGGAACTAAACTAAATACATGTTCTTCATTATATTAGAGGGCGCTGCGATGTAAACATTCCCTAAAATGTGTCTCCGTGATCAAAATTAAATAAAAATAGTATTAAGACGAATAAATAGCAATTTTTGTGTAAATCGTGTAAATCAAGTGATAAACTGTACATGTATTAGAAAACATATTATAGTAAAAGTGATACATATGTGAAAAATGACACTATAAACCAACGGAATAGACAGTGTATCAGCAAACAAAAACAAAAGTGCTTCAAGATAAAAACAATAATAATATACCATTACCAATATATAAATAATACTCAAACAATCGTAAATCTCAGTGAATAAATCAGAATATTAGTAATTGCATTTGCAATTATTAACCGCGTCAGTGCAAAGTCCACTAACGACAAAGCACACCCACCTATGCTTTGACATTCATCTACGCTGCAATACAATAAAGTTTTTCATCGAGTACAATCGAAGACTCGATAGCCGAAACGGTTAAGGAGGCCGTGTTCGATTCGCTACGGAGAAGGACCTGTGGTCCGAATCCCAGGTTCAGAATTTTTTCTATTTTTTTTTATTTTGTAAACGTGCACAATACTCTCATAGCCGAACAGTAGTGCCATCATAACGTACAAAAAAAGTCCACAATACCACAGATACTATAATACAATACCCATTAGAACAATGAAACGTGAAACGACGCCATCTATGTCATAATTTGTGTACTTCAAAGAGCGCCATCGTGTGAGGAGTAGCCAAACTTATAGACGAAAATATATTGATGATAAATTGACAACATAGTGGTTCTAAGAACTTCCGCAAGATGCCACTTACCTTAAAAGCTTGTTCCAAGTGCAGTTCAACATGCAAGAGAAACGAATATATCCAGTGTTCTAGGTGCAAACAGATATTATGCTTAGATCAGATATGCTCAAACGTCAGCTACAAACGCTATATACTTATGGAAATTACACGGCGGACTACATGGAAATGCGAGAAATGTTTAAACAAATCGAGTACCCCAGTAAATACAAAAAAGAGCCGCACTGTTCCAGTACTGCAAACAAAAAAACAGAATATGACAAATACAACAAGTAAATTCAACGTCGAGAATATAGAACCGACAATATCATGCAATGACACACTCAACTCCCTAAAGATCTCAATGATTAATCCTATCGACAACATTACATGTAGAAAACGAGAAGTCCAAATCATAAGGGTCGAAACTAGAAATTCTTTTGAATCCCTGGCCGATTCATTGCAGTCTGATACCGAGCAAGAAAATTCAATCACGGGAATGGTAGAGCCATCTTACATGAATAGAAGTTGCCCAGAATTAAACAACATGATTGTGGGTAGACAACTGGATATAATGAAAGACAAAATTACAAAATTGGAATCGCAGCTAAACTCAGCAGAACATGAAATCGAAATTATGCTATCTGAAAACTGTAAACTAAAGAAAGAGCTAGCAGAATACAAGAAAAAATTCGACCACCTAAAAAATTATGCATTGACCCAAATGTTTTAAAGAACAAGGTAAAGCTAAATAAAATAAATAAAACGTTACCCGCAACTTTAGAGGAAGAAATAGTAGAAGAACAGATCAACACAGAAAATTATAGTCATATCAATATTGAATATAGACTACCACAACCTAAAAAAGCACAGGCACATAAAAAACCACAGATATGCATGGTCAGTAACAATAAAAATACTAAAATAGCGCAATTCGTGTCCCACAAGCTGCTTATGACAAAACTTTATACATACGGTGTAAGAGGACCGGCATATAACTGCGTTCAAACCTACCTAAAAAATAGGTCTCAAGCTGTAGAGATTACTGGATTTGATGCCGCAAGGAATTTAAAAACTTACAAATCCGAACCTAAATTTAATAAATTCGGCGTGCCTCAAGGTAGTGTACTCGGACCGCTCCTATTTCTGCTCTACATTAACGATATTACTGAAATTACTAAGTATAGAAATATATTATTCGCTGATGACATAACAGTAATTATAACAACACCAAAACTACATTCATTATCAATACATGAAAAGGAAATAAATGACGTAATATTAAATACTATTAATTGGCTAAATAAAAATAATTTAAATATAAATATTAATAAGACCTGTTATATCAATTTCAATAATATAAATAATCTTAATGTATGCTCTTGGTAAGCTGACTAGAGTGGCTAGCAGAGACACAGCATTAACAGCATACTTTGCATACGTAGAGTCAGTACTGAGATACGGGTTGCTTGTTTGGGGAAACAGCACAGACGTAAATAAGGCATTTGTGGCTCAAAAGAAATGTATTAGATCAATCGTAGGAGTTGCCCCAGACGTATCATGTAAACAATTATTTAAAGCTCTATATATATTGCCTCTACCCTGCCTTTATATTCTAGAAGCATTTGTGATGCAAAATAAAAAAATGTTTACAGAAGCGAAAAACCTAACATCTAGGAGTCTAAGGAAACCTAACAAACTTACCCTTGATGTTATCCCAAAAAGTGCAAGATTTACAAAAAACTGCTACGCTATGTGCACAACAATTTGGGACAAATTACCAAGTCACCACCAAATTATAAGTAACAAACAGAAATTTAAAAAAGTTATAAGATATTGGTTAATGCAACATGTTTTCTACTTGATTAAGGAATTCCTAGCACATAATGTTAAAATTTGTGTCAATTGTAAACTTTGACTAATTTGTTACCTACTATTTAAAATTATGTGGCTCTATGTCATAATTGTTTTGCATGCTATAATTTAATTAGCTGGATGTGTGTATCTGACTGAAACTATATAGTACCACCTTTGTATAATCATATCTATCGCAAATAAAAGTCTTTATCTTTATCTTTATCTAAATATAAATATTTAGGTTGAAATAAGGTTTTACAGTAAACGTAAACATTTTTAAAGCAGAGTCCATTTTCATGGAGTAAGAGACCTATCATCAAATTGGTTTTACTGCAGTTAGATGGACCACAAATAATACAACGAATTGAGTTTGGTAGAAGAGAGCCGTGCCTTCTTTCTTCTTTTATATTTTTAAAACTATATTTGTGAAGTTCCAGTGAATTTTTCTGTTTCACAAACCTCATCTTGAATAAGTGTAAGGTTCATACTCTACGACTGTTTAGAATACAATGACTTTCTCAGAAATTTATCATAGAATTTAAAGGTAGGACTTATTTGTGCACTACAGTTTCAGGACATGAAATATGTTGTGCGGTTGGACGATAATTTGTATGGTAACTTTCAAAACATGATAAGTCACAAAAATATCATTTTGTTTAAAAATTATAGGTAACTTGTTATTTTCTATGGACACTATGATTTGAGTGCATTTATCTCGACTCCATATTCGATGGACAAATAACGTTTTTAGTTACTCCTCATATACCTACCTAAATCAAAAATAAAAAACAAAGTATTTTAAGATATAAACTGTATATAATATTTGAGACTTGGGTGTAAAGGTTTTAATGTACAAAATTTAACAAAATTGCAAACTAACCTATCACTAGAAATAACAACATTTTTTTTAATAACTATCGCTTATCCTTTTCGCAATTTTCTTAACAAGATTATCGGTCATATCCATAATTTCGTCAATTGGATCTAACATGATGTGCTGAGCGCTCACAATAGGCTCCATCCCCGGCTGCAACGTTGACTGGTTGCTGCTGCTTGCGCTGTGTGGCTCCACGAGGTCGAACACCTGATAAGATAGATAGATAAATTATTTATTCAGTAAACATTATGTATTAATGATATAAGTTTAATAGAAACTTCACCTGGATCTTAATAAGTCGTAATCCTTTTCGTGGCTGCTTACACATCACGAATGATCCACCATCCTCCACAGAAGACCTCTTCCTAGGTCTACTTGGAGATTTCGTCTTTATATCTGTGAGAGGAGGTAGCGGTAAAGCCGGAGCAGGGGGAACTTCCTGCACATCGCTATCATATCCAGCTAACATATTCTGCACGTAGTAATATGGGTTCGTGTCCTCTGTCATTATTCTGAAAAAAAAAAAATACGTGTTATAAAATGGACGGACACTCTAACGATGATGGAAATCATCGTGAGGAAACCTTCATTGCTCCATAACTGCGGCGATTGACTAACCCCCTGTCACGAAAAATGGAGTATTGAATCACTGGCTGAAAGTGGGCACAGTTGTTCCTCTACCACCCCGTATGGGAAAAGGCGTGTCGCTATGTTATGTTATAAAATAGATGTCTGGTGACAGACGGACCGACATCCAAGTCTCAGTAATAGGGTCCAGTTTTTACCTTTGGGTACGACCCTAAAAAAATATAATTAGAACGAGAACATTACTCTTGAGCTTACTTACCAAAATTAAAGCTGGTATTCGAACACGTGTATTTCTTTCGATCTCGTCGGCGTGGATGAAACGTGTAAGGCACCGGTATTCATTATTCCACAAAATGGATCATATTTCGACCTGCTCATCAAAATGTTATACTCAACTACTTAATAAAACCCGATGCGTGAGACTCACAAATAAATATGCAATGGAAGCGATTTTGAAGTCAAACGCGCTAAACCAAAAGGGGAACTAAGCTCTCTAAATGTCAGAATAACATTATATTAGTTGTTGATATCTAAGGTTTATATATAAGGTGTTAAATAAAACAAACTTATAGCTTTAAGAACATTTATTAAATCTATAACAAGGATCTACATTAATTTTATCAATAAACAAAACAATGACCACCCACATCGATCATTTGTGCAATACAGCATACCAACCTTATAACTAACATTTAATTTTAAAACAAAGATTGGAAATGACCCCAAGAAATTGTCGCAATCTTATTACTTAAAACTATACGTTTATCATCATTCGATGAAAGAGCAACTTTATTTAGTTCCTTGGTGAAAATCTGATGTTGTAATGATTTCAAAAACACATTTTTTCGTCGTACTATTTCACCTGTTTCTAAAACTCTTTTGTAGTCAGATAAATTTGAACTACGAACTGCAACCTTTTTGATACCTTTAGCTTTTTTGGTAACACCTTAAGTTGATTTAATACAATAAAGTTTGGATCGCAAACCTATAAAGTCTTCAATATTTTGACCACCAAGCTCGTCTTTGAATAACCCTGGAATTTTGTTATTTTTAGGTATTATTCCATAAATATTATTGTCAGGGTAGTTGCTTGTGTCAAAGTAATGATGAAATTTATTCCTTATGTCTGCATAAATATCATTCGTCTCTATTGAATATAGAAAGCTATCAGTATCTGTGTAACACATTTTAATTTTATCCTTATAAAATGGTTTCATGACTTCATAGTTAAATTCATACATGTGACTTTTTGACAACTCTAAAACAGTAAAACCTATGTAGATGGGTTTATTCAAAAGTACATTGACAGGTTTCATCTGAATGGCAACGAAATTTTCTGAAAAAATTGATATACTGTGGAAATTGGGTTTTGCAATCAGTAGATCTGCTGCAAATGATTTTTTTGTTTTGTTTGAATTATCACTCCATTTATTTACTAATTTTATATCTAAGTGTTTTTCTACATTTTCTAATGTTTTCCCAAATATACTGTTATTCAATAATTTAAAAAAGTCTTGCTCGAATTGAGATTTTGCAGTTTTTCGTAAAGCTGTATTCAAATCAATGTATTTTTTGAGAAAAGGACTTTGTTTGAATTGAATGACTCTATGAATATTTTTTTATATTAATCCATGTTTCAAACACGTTTGTAGATGTGTGTAGTGAATAACATAACGAAATTTATCGTACAAGTTTGGTATCAATTTTGATGTTTTCGAACCAGGAGGAATAAAATTTTGTGGGCAAAAAGGGAAATCATTATGCAGATCATGTAAGTGCTCTGGGTATTCTAAATCTACTTCAAGCATATAACCAAATTGAGAATCATGAGGAATACATTGAATATCTAGTTTTTCTACATCAGTTTTAGTCATCATTTTAAAATCCGAACATGGTAAATAACCGCACATAGCATAACCATATAAATTATTACAATCAATGTATAGCAAATGCTTTTCAACTTTTCTTGGGTCATAATTTGGTAAGTATTTATTATTTGCTTTTGAATAACGATTGGAACACAAACAAACTCCGCCTCGTATACCACTTTGGATCATTCGATATATTTCTAAGTCACTAATTAGTTCCAGCTTAACTTTTGTTTTAAGTAACATAGCGTCAAAGCTTAAACTAGGTGCTGTAATGTAAAACGTCGGATCTAACCTATAGTTATCCATACAAGCCTTTCGAAATTTCTCAAAAATATCAGCCAAAAGGATAACATCCGACATGAGGTATAGGTCGGTATACTCCCCCATATCGACTATATTGAAAGTGTCCCAAACTTTTATACGTGTAGCATGCTGGTAGTCCAAGTCAGTAATATGTTCACTAGTCAAGGTACTGAAGAATTTGCTTTGTTCGGGAAGACTATTCTCCTTGTATGATTTCCACCCTCTTACGTGTTCATTAGGATAAACACCTTTACGTCGCATTAAATCAAAACATTTACCTTCTGGAAAATACTTTTTTAAATTAATAAAATCCTCAGTATTGAGATTATCACATAACTTATCCAAACTTGTAGACGAAAAGTTAAATGAATCAACAAAACGAACAGCCACAAATTCATTATTTGTTTGATCTCTGAAAAATTTCGTGAAAGAGATATATTTTTCTTTATTTTTTGCAATAACTTTTATAGGACCACAGGTTCCTCCTAACTGTTTAATAAATAAATGACTGTCGTACCCTGATAAATTATGGAAAAATACTGAGACAAATTTAGGTACAACAAACCCAATATTGCAGTAAGAATGCGCCGCACCACGGTAACGCCCTGTCAAGTGACAGTGATCTCTCACACGGTCATCTAGTAATATTTCAGAGCAAATATGACAAAATTTTGCATTTTTATAAGTTTCATTATCATTTTCGTTAAATTCCATAGGGACTTCCTTTTTTAATATTGAATGTATTCTTGAAACGTCATGCTGCAAATATTCCAAAAATATCTTATCGCTATTAGGTCCTCGGTATGTTCTATACTTATTAAGTTTAGAGTTGTATGAATAAACAATATAGTATCCAAAAGCAGCAGGTACATGTTTATGAGCTGAAATCGTTCCATTGAACCCTTTATTATCATTTGTTATAGGTAAAGGTTCTAAAAAGGATTCAAAATCCGCGTATATAGTAAACGGTAAACATTGCATACGTTCAAAGTGAGTAAACTGTGTAAAGGTACCTTCTTTTGGGAGTTGAGTAGAGACACCACCACAAACGTGAGAATTAAGCTTTACATCGTCGTTAAAAAATATAAGACATTCGTCACAGAAATAAATTTTACCATGATGTTTTGTTGTTTGAGAGCGAAGTAAGCGACCAAGGTTACATATCAAACAGTAATGTGATTTCGCACCGTTTTCAAAATATAACAAATTAATGTGTGTTTCTCTTTTTCTTGCTGTTTTAAACAGTGCACCGATTATATGTTTCTTATTTTTTAGACTATATATATTTAAGCTTATCTTTTGATTATTTTTTTCAAAATGTTCTATATCTTATATTGACATGGGGAACGTCATATTATTCGTATTGAGAACTTCACTGTAATGGGGGTAAGACGTGACTCTATCTGCATTTTTTTTGCTGGAAACAAAGCAGCTATTACACTCCACAATAAACAAAAATTGTCATAACTTTTGATGTTATTGCAAGCCCGTTTATTTTTGATTAACTTAGGTAACTCAATGTAGCTTGATCCTCGTAATGGAATGTACTTGTTTACATTTACCTCTAGGTACAAATTATTTAAAAAAGACCATCCACTTTCTCGGTCTTGAAATTCACTAATCTTTGTTGAGATTATATTTATAACTCTATTGTAGATGTCATTGAAATCATTGTTTGTAAGAAATACTATATTTTCTGTAGCAAATGACTTTATTTCTGTTGCATCGTTTCTTGGTAAATAAAATTGAGCAAAAAACTCAAAGTTGACTTTCACTGTATGATAAGAAGCTACTTTTGCGTCAATGATTTGTCTAACGTAGCGGCGCAGGCGAGCGATATATTCAATCGGTAGGTCGTGGTTCGCACTTGGGTCGGACTTAGAACCCTCCAACAGTTGTTCATTAGAATGAACTCGATACGAAGCTATACGGTTCCTAAATGCACTGTTGATTTTTGAAATATTGGTGCTGACTTCTACC
The DNA here is from genome assembly GCA_949825045.1 of Argyresthia goedartella. NCBI lineage: Eukaryota > Metazoa > Arthropoda > Insecta > Lepidoptera > Argyresthiidae > Argyresthia > Argyresthia goedartella. The sequence goes on from OX463823.1 coordinate 19,408,715, forward strand.
AAACTATTATTTTTATGAATAGTACTTCTAAGATGTGCAGAAAACCCTCTACTTTTATTGGACTTGTCACAAACTTCACAAAATATGTCTTTACCTGGCATGATGAATTATAGGATTGTATTTTAAGAAATCAAAATGTTTAAAATGATGCAATGTTCACCGTTTATATGTGCGTACATGTAAATTTATTCATCTGATTCTTAACTTATCATTAAATCAATTTCAATAATAAAAGGCTTATTCATATTTAACATTATCGAGTTGGAAGGTACCCTCGTGGGTAAATTTGGCTTAAGCCAACTTTATAAATGTGTGGAGTGCATCCAGCTCCGGTGCGCTGTCATCAACCTGATATCTCAGATTGACAGCTGCCTTCCAGTAGCGTTGGTGCGCTTTCACATTTATAATGTCAGCTTTATTGTAGACCCTTAACTCTACAAAAAAGTTTCCCTCGAGATCTTCGCTGCGTTTTAATAGTCCACCTGCGACGCGGTGCCAGAGCACTGACATGAGCAGATTCACCTTAGCTTCAGCTATTGTTGTTGCATCCTCTTCTTCCCCAAACAATTCGGTGAGAGTAAATTTCCCTCCGGAGGTAGCACGAGTTGATGCTGTCGCTGACGTGCGCGATGTTGATGCTGTCGCTGACGTGCTGCTACCGCCGCTCTTCTTTTGCTTTGCGTCGCGACTCGCACTACCTCCACCGCTCGTGTTTACCGCTGCCACCTTACGTTTCTTTGTCTCCTTAGGTGGTTTAGTCGTACCCTTCCTGAAATGATAAACAATATTCTATTAGTGACAATGAATCAAAATTACTCATCTCGATTTAGAAATGCAATTTAGATAAGGCTGTTATCAAGCGAGTGGTGGTGGAAATAATGTAAGTATTGATTTTATGAAAACACAACTTATTTAAAAGTATTTGAGAGTGGGACGGTCTTTTACTAGGAGTGAGACACACTACAGGTTACGCATAACAATACTTACGAGTGGTGATCCTCGTCTTCTGAATCTAAATTCAGTAACGAGTTTGCTCTTTGCTAGCGCCACTGCTTCTCGCTGATGTTGGGGGTGAGGGTTTCGTTCTCGGTGTCAGACCTGGTTATAAAAAAAAAAAACAAATACAAACAAAAACTACGATCACAAATATCATAGTTTAATTTAATCTCACTCTCACACTCTCTAAACATTTCCTTTTCCTTCATTTTGTTGGTATTATACTAGACGTACAGACACTAATACTTATAGTAGATACTCGTAATTTACAAACATTGGGTTCGTCTAATATTATTATATCTATACATGAGGTCTTACTTAGATTCTCTATACCAGGTTTTGAACCCAGAGACTCCTCCAACAAAAGTAGGCACGGCTACTGCTAACTTAGTTGCCCTGCAGTCTCCACATAAGATAATGATACGATCGCTCGCTATGTTTGATGAGTTCTAGTGGTCTCCATATAACTACTTTAGTCTAGTACCGAGACGACTACAATTCAGCGTAGATACCATTGAGTTGAGACTGTAGGGTTAGAACAATAAAAATAAAAAAACTTACGAACATTTTTGCTGTTTCTCTGATGAGATTTCACTACTGAACTTTATTTTACTGCACTTTAGAAGGTTGATTTTTCACGCTCGCCGAAGAAATTATAACTTTTTTGTAATAAATTCAGTCATTTTATATATATTTTTTTGATGACTACAATAAAAAAGCAATGGTTGTCAACCTTTTACCGTATTACACAAAACATGTGACGATCAAATTGATATCTATGCAAAACTCATTCAATAAACTTTCCAAAGAATACCTAATGTTGAGTATCCCTGACTAGTGTTAAAACTGCTAACTAAGGTTTAAAACCGTGTGATTCTTAGGTATCGATTACAACGTTTCATCATCACAAGCTAAGCACTAAGTCGTCATGATACATGATCATGACGACTTAGGATTATTATTATTATTATGCAGCTTACGTATTCTATTTTAGTTAGGGTTAACCCTTAAATGCATCTTGTATCGAAAATGATACAATGAAAAAAAAAAATAAAAAAAAAATGAGTAATTTATATGTGTCTTAATTCTTTGTTAAATATACTAATATATATTAAATTGGAGAAAAACATAAAAAGTATGAAAAAAAAACATAACTTCATAAATCAATCAATGTTATGGAAGGTCGAAAATTTGATCGCAGAGAAAGAAAAAAAGGTAAAACTGATATATTTTTTTAAATCGCTATAAATTCATTTTATTTTTTTTATTAAATTTAAAATAAATGAAACTTGTTATCAACTTAACTTTTTAATTTTGTCCACACATACAAAAAATAAATTAAAATAATAGGTTCTTAGGGAGTTTGAAAAAAAGAAAAGATTAGGTAAGATTTTTCAAGTATTTTTTAAGTTATTAAGTATATATATAATTAAGTATTTATCATCAGTTGGGACTAACTATACCGATATAGGTACTTACCTTGTTTTTTTCCTGGCTGACAAATGCAACTTTTTTGCATCAATTACTGATAACAATCATTATATGTATCTTATGATTTTGTTGTTGTAGGCTACAGCTGGTAGCTAATAGATATTACAAATTCTTGTTCATCACTTCAAAACAAGTGCTGAAATCGATGTCTAACTTTTTATGATATCACGGTACATGTATATTTAGCTAAACAATAAACCAAATTTAATCAAAGTTGTTAACCTACATGTGCTGTTGACTGTACTTTTATTGCAATTATGCTGATTAAGGTAAGAGATTCCGAGAGCCGGACACCTACGTCAGCGTGAGCCCGCCGTGGGAACGCAGGGTGTCCATTACAGTACATGTTCGTATACGTACATTGGTATAAGTACAGTGTTCGTTTAGAATCCCACAAAGAAACATTGCTTGATATTACTTAAAAAAAATGTGATTTTTGGTTTTCCTAAGCTTGCCGATGGAATCCTTTATTTTTGTCAGGTAAATGTCAAAACTAACTACCTTAATCCATTTCCGAAGGCTTGATTTTCTTGTTGTGTCACACAACAGCTTCTTGTTAAACTTATCAGATATTTGCGCTAACGATATGTCTGATTGCATACCAATTTTAAAATCATTGGTATGTACCTCGCAGCACACAGAGTCTACTTGAACGAAGGGTTGATTTTTCTGATGGTTTTTCAATTTTGTATTACTTAACACACAACAAAAAAAAATCTGAACGAAGGTCTGCATTTCTGATGGGTTTATTATTAAGAAAACCTGTTGGATATCAGCTACAACCTGAGTGAAGGTTTGAGTTAGTGATGGTGGTACATTATAAACTCCAACAAGAAATCACTTACAACCTGAGTATGACTCTTGATTGTCTGATGGTCTCAACCTTACCTATGATCAATTGTATATAAAGAGCCTCTCAGACATCAACGACAAACCTGAGCATGACTTTGATTTGATGTTGGTTTTACAAAACAGGAACGTGACACATTCCAGACAACAATGAAACTTCGCAATGGAACCTAGTTAACGTGCTTACCTACAAACATAAAACGGAATTTTCTCATTAGAAACATGGTTAAAATCGTCTTTTAAAACCAACAATCACATTCATCAGTGAATTACTTACATTGTGTGTTTTGTGTGAGCATTTCATAAACAGTGATTGTACTCCACGGCGTGACGGGGCGATGGTGAGTCGAGGATTGAAAGTGAAAGTGGGGCCACAATTAAGCTAATGTATATGGATTTCGATCGAAGGAGTAAGGTGTGTATTATTGTGGCACATTGGCTCACTTCGATCGAGCGGAGCGCAGCGGAGCGGAAGGGAGCGAAGCGGAGCGGATCGAAAGTGAGCTAAAGTGCCCAATAATACACTACTAAAATATTTTATTAAATTGTTAGAGTACCACGGGAAGTTTTTTTTACCCGTGGAACTACTGGACGGCTTGGTTGTTCCACGGGAGGGGTTTTTTTACGTATGGTATACCTGAGTTTTCCACGGGCAATGAAGTAAATAAAGTTGTGCGATGGGGAAGAAGGGAACAGGATGAACTGCTGATCAACTAGGTTAAGCAAAAAGCCGAGCGAAATACCAACCGCTCAACTGGTAATTGCTCACCTGTGTATAGTTGAGCAGTGGGTAATACTAACTACTAACTAAACTTTCTTCACACTTCTCAATTGGATTCTTCCATGTTTTGCTATAATCACAAGGAAAGCAACGGACATAATCAGATGGAGCCAAAGTATCAGGATATAGTAGAATACTCATAGTAGGTACTTAAATAAAAGTACACATTTTAGATATGACTTTTGAATTTTAAGAATTAAGCTCCTCTAACATTATGTTACCCCGGTACTTTATGAAAAGTTTAAGGGACGGCGAGAGTGACAAGTAGTTAAAAAATTTACATTAAAATGTTAGTGTACCACGGGAAGATAATTTTATCCATGGAACTTCTGGATGGCTTATTTGTTCCAAGGGAGTTATTTGGCGTATGGTATACCTGGGTGTTCCAAGGACAATGAAGCAAATAAAATTGTGTGGTGGGGAAGAAGGGAACAAGATAAAGTGCTGATCAACTAAGTTGAGCAAAAAATAGTTGAACTATTCATCATAAAATATTCGGTAGTAAAAACTATGTCCTACTGCTTAACTGCTCAACTCGTTGAGCTATCTAGTTGAGCAGTGGGAATAAAGCGGTTCAACGGCCGTTCAAACGCTGTTGGCTGGAAGCTTGTTGGAAGCCGTGTAGTCTCCGATAACGGACTCGTTTATCGGAGGTTACCTTTGCTGGAAGCCGTTGCTGGCAGCCCTTTGCCTCCTCAAGTCAATTCTATGCGGCACTATACCATTGAAAGTTGGACATGATACGACACAAGGATGGTTCTGCCAGTATTGGCTATGACCAGTTGACATTTTAGAACGTAAAGCGTAAAAATCTTTGCTTATTTAAGTGATCAAGATTTGTCGTCATCGAACTTAGTGCCACCGAACTATGACGTGAATCGAACTTAAATAAATATAAATGAGTTTGATGTAAAATAAGTACCACATATTCTTTAGAATTAAATATTATAAGTTTCCCTCGCTATAGCCATAAAACATTTTAAAAGTTTTCCTAGAGCCCTTAATGCCTCCGAAACAAGATAAGACAGCAACTTAAGTAGTTTCTTCAACACAGTGGATAGACGATTTCTAAGCTAAATCCTTGCGATCGTCACCGCGAGTTATAATCTTGATTAACCCTCGCACAAAGGAATTGTTTTGCAAGTTACAAAATGGCGGTGGTTCTTTGACAAGGATTTCGCGATAAGTCCTCAAAGGAAGGTTATAGCTAAACCATGCTCAAATTTTACCCTCATGCAAATCTAAGGCTGTTGGGAATTTTAACAAAATGAATGATATGTCTTAATTGAGACGTATTGGAATCCAAGTTTTAACTGCGATTTGTCTCTTATGATTATTTACGACGAATTTTATAAGTGTATGATGAACATGGTTGTGTCTTATCATTAAAAATATAAATAAATTTGTGTCTTTCATAGCGCTGTTATTGGTGATAATGATAAGATGGTGGTAAGATAATAATAAATGGTAATGGAGGAGAATAAAAGTTTTTGTTAAAATTTGACGAATTCTGAGGCCATTATCAATAAGCGCTTTCATCTCTAAACGCTATCTCCAGCGCGTGAAAGTGACAGTTATGATATTACTACGGGATATGGCCTAAACTGTATGGAGATTTGTAAATTGAAGTTGCTCAGATCAAATCAGTTTCATAGAAAAGTTGATCAGAATTAGAACAACCTCCTAAAATTAGACTAAACCTTTCTGTTACACCCTGTACAAAATCTTTCTTCCGGATGGTCTACAGGGATTAGATAAAAATTTCAAATCTCCATACAGTCTTGGCCGGACGATCAGCTGTTTTGGATGGAGAAGTGAACATTAAAGTTGCTCAGATCAAATCGGTTTCATAGTGAAAGTTGTTCAAGATGATGCCCGTATCTAACCACTTAAATATAATTATACCTTTCTGTTACACCCTGTTTCAGCGCTTCAGTATTGAAAGAGAAATATGTTAAAAAATAAGCCCACAACCCCCCCTCCCCCCTTTTTGTGTCCCCAATCGCAGCAGTTTTTTTGTTTTATTGCAAACAGCTAAAGCTAGGAGAGAACCTTCAAAGAATAACATGTAATTTTAAAATTATCTCCAACTAAATCTTTAGATATATGTTTATAACACCAACAGTTATAATAATATGCCTTCATTCATTTGTGTAAGTGGAAGATCAACTCAATGATATTCAAAACCCAGTAAGGTTCTTGCTGGAAATCTTTTTTTCTGGAACATCCAGTAGGGATTACTCTACGAGAAGAAATACAAGAAAATGCAGACCTGGATAAAGTAGCTACTAAAACACTATTGCACCTAGACCTAGAGTCATGAAACTACAGGGGTGCAGGCGTTTTAGATAGTGTAGAATAGTGACAAGAAGGGACATGGCGAAATTTATCCCCTAAGGGTGAAAAATGGGGATAACAGTTTTAAGGTATTCCATATTATTAAGGTATTCGCGGAAAATATCTAAAATCCGCCGACTCGTTTCGGGTCGTTTCTGTTTAAATTCTATATCATAGTCCCTGTGAAACGACAATAACGATGATTAATGGATGTGCACGTCACAATTGAGATAAATGACACGCCATCCACTTTGGCGACGCATCCACATACGCAAAGACGAACACGTTTCCAGACAATCGGTGGGGTATTTGAGAATATTCGTCACGCCGCGCCGTTTGCCGTACTTCAAATGAAATCAAATTCAAATGTATTTATTAACTAAAGCTTATAAATTTATCTGGGAATACCACACTAGGTCTAACCTGTATGGTGGTGCCCATTTCATTTACAACTCTATTTAGAGTAACAGTTGCGCCCAGTTATTCAACGCTCCATTTTGCGCGACAGGGGGCTATTTCATCGCCGCGGATATGGAGGTATGAAGAGATCCTCACAATGTTTTATTTTTTTATTAAAGACATTTTACCATTTTTAGTAATCTTAACTCGAGCAAAAAGGATCAGTAGCGTGTCTTGTGTAATAAATGAATATCTTTGATCGTTTCAAAGTTAAAATAACTAATATTTTTCTTTGTAGCAAAAAATAAGCTGCGAAAGATCAGAAAATTGACAAATATAACACCGACTTAACTAAATTCAAAAAACTTTTAAGAAGACTATTAAAAGAAACAATAAGATCATAAGATAAAAAAAAACTTGACTATTTCATAAAAATATAAAATAAGTGTAATATTATACCCAATCTATGCAAGTGGGATCGTGAGAGGAGTTAAAAAGGCTTCTCTTCCAGCTACCGGTTATATTTCACAGGTTTATAGAGCTCCCCTGGATTCGCAACGAATATCCTTCCGTTTCATCTCCATTTTATTTTCGGCTTAGCTAGCCACAGTTTTTTCCAGACAAATGAGATACGCTCTGAGGTCGAAGGCAAGCATTTTTTCTTCTTTTTACTTGTCCATAGAATTTATTTGCAAGGCTGTATAAAGTGGGAATTTCAGTCAATTTGTTAGGCGTACCCTTTTAAAACCCTGTTGTACTAAATTTACGGATCAGCCGGCCACAGTAGAGATTATTAATTGTGTGGGTGAGAAAAAAGGCTTTAACTTATTGATAAAAGGTGTACTTGATTGATTTAATTAGACATTTAACAAAACAGCATTGGTCGCGTCCAAGCAACAGTCATCGCATTTTGAATTTGTTGTATGAATATACTTTTAAGAGACCGCGCACATCTGTATCAACGGTCCCTACTCGCAGTCTCTATTGGCGCACCTTGACGCATATATGCATTCTCGATAAAAGAATTATAATGGAAGATTATCAAAGATTACGTAGCTGATTTGGTGACGTCCAAACGCCCAGTTTCCAGTAGGGTAAGATAAAAAAGGATCAATTGTCCTGATGAAGTAGTTTGTTTGAACACTTGACTTCACGTTCCAATTTGAACTACTTTTATAACTAGTTAGATAAAAGACCCTATGAAAACTAGACAAAAGCAGTCGGATTTCAAGCTGCCAATTTAGTACTTTAGTTAGTCTATCAACGCGTTCAAAATTTTATCAGATAAACAGATTATGTATACAGAGAGGGAGAGGTGCTTTGTCGATGTTAGAACAGTACAGATATACAGGTGACTTTTAATTAGCTGACCATATTTTGCTGACTGAATACTATCACTATGAACAATTTTCGTAAAAGAACAATGGTCGCAAATGTTTTTTTTTTTTTACAGCTGATTAAAGTTTACTATAAGAGACCCGAAATTTCGATTATACGGATTTATTTCAAAGCTCGGCTTTTGAAGTTTTGGAGCAACGACACTATTAGTAAACATGAGCCCCTGGATACTCGTTAAAAGAAGTCACACTAGCCGATTTGGTTTAGTGAGACATTTGTCAAGATCTCTCACTTCTCACTTAGGTCTTTTATGCAACGCACATTTCTATGATATTTATACTGCATTTAATGACTGTAGGTTTTTACTATATGCTGGCGATAAAAAGATCTACCTTGATGTAAACAGTGCAACCAATTGTGATAAGCATAAGATACAGGCCGATCTCAATCGCCTAGGTATTAGTAAATGCATCTAAATCTCGTGCACTAGAAGCCCCACCCCTATTAAATACGATTACTATATATACGATATTATTTATATCATATACGATTATATTATATACGATAACAACAAGCCATTAGCCCGCATTAATACTAATCGCAATCTTGGTGTCATTTTCGATAGTAAGCTATCATTTTAAAAACACATCACGGGCCGTGCGTTTCGAAACCTGGGTTTTTTTTTGAGAATCTGCAAACCCTTTAGTGACCTGGTTTGTATAAAACAGATCTATTATACTTACCTTAGGAGAATTTTGGAATAAGTCGTTCCTGTATATGGTCTCCAAACTACATAATGTACATTCAACGCTCCTGAACTTCAGGTGTCACTCTCCTGGGCGCTCTTACGAGGAGTCTTCTCACCAGCATCACCTCACCAGTCTTAAGGATCGCAGAATACTGCTTAATATCATGTTACTCAATGATATTTTGTCGGGCCGCCTTGATTATTCACCTCTCTGAACTATCTTTCTGTGCCCCATCCAGCCATAGTCGTCAAACTTACAAAAGGCTTTTTCCTATTCTTATCACGCATACCAGTTAAAATTCAACTATGGTTCACCTTACAAATCATTTTTTTTTTAACAACTTTGATCCTTTTGCGTCGTCTCAAGTGAAATTCCGTCAGGATATTATTAAAACTTTACACACACACACACACACACACACACACACACACACACACACACACACATACACACACATACACTTCATAAATTTTACACCAACATAATATGTAATACATCCTATCTTTATTTATTTATTTCTTTATTTCTTTGGGAAAACAAACAGCTACATATATATTACATGTTAGTAAATATAAGTAATTTTAATTGGAGCCAGTGAAGCTTCCAATAATAGCTTTAACCTATTTATACACAAAGGGTGATACAACATAGATATCAAAACAGAGTATAAAATGATTTAAGAAAAAGGAGTCTGTAACATTATTACTAAACTAGAATCTAACTACTAATCTACTATCGACCTAATCGACCCCTGAACAACATGCTGTAAAATTCAGTTTGAAAAGTATATAATAATAATATTCAATAGCTTGTTAATATTTTATTAATAAAGTAACTTATAATAATAAGGTTTGGAATAATCAGATTGACAGGATTCGGTTTGGCCAATAGCACAGATTTATATTATTATTTTTTAATTAAATGCGGCAACGACAAAAGAATATTTTTCTTTGAATAAATCGATACTACTGTAATTAACATTGTACTTCCGAGTGGCTCTGACAAGGTAACGATTTTTTGAGTAACTTTTCTCAGATACTGGTATTGAGAAAGTAGCGCTTTAACGAGTGCGAGTAGGACATCTTTATGCAATTTTACTTAATATATAAGATGATACGATTTTATTGTTAATCAAATTAAATAAGAAAATCTGGTATTTAATTTGTCTTCGCATAGCCAAGTATTTACATCAAAACTTTTGAATTTATATTGAAATCTATTTAAAAAAATATTTTGTGGGCTCCATACCCTCTATGCATATTCCAGATTAGATCTAACAAATGAATTATAAAGCATAATATAAGTATATGTGTTCTTAAAATCTCTACCCTGCCGGAAGATAAAACCTAACATTATATAAGCTTTGGTAGTAACCTTATTGATATGCGAGGCAAATGACAGTCTTTGATAAATTTTTACCCCAAGATCTCTCATCTCAAGATTAAAAAGTGTGTAATTAAACAGAGTAACTTTCTTCTTTCTATAAATTGAAATTGTAAAACATTTATCTACATTAAGGTGCAATTTATTGTCTAAACAATACTTACATACGTTATTTAGATCTTTTTGCATTTTTAAACAATCATCAGTTGATTTGATAACATTGTTCAATTTAGTATCATCAGCGTATAACAGAATTTTGGAGTGAGATATATAATTAGACATTGAAGATGTTGAAATGCCGAGGACCGAGATGAGATCCCTGGGGAACCCCTGAGGTAATTGGAACTAAACTGGTTGTGAAGCCTTTGATAGCCACAGCTTGAGATCTGTCACGTAGGTAAGATTTCAGCTACATATACCTGTATATAAATATCACAAAAACTATAACTGTCTCTCAACCATATGTACATGTAAGAATTCTTATTTGTTAAGTTTGCACAGTGGTCTATCTGTTTAAGTTTCTCAATCTTAATTTATTTATTCTATTTTTGTGGATATCTATAAATGGCTTTATCTATGTGCTATCTTTATATGCTATATCTATAGGCTGTTAATGTCCCAAATAAAAAATAAAAATAATAAAAAAATGTTTACACATGAATTTTGTATGTTTTTGGTTTGTTTATATAAGTTGAGATAGCAGTCATAAAAGACATATACCAAGGCTATGCAAAACCTGAGATGACAAAACCTATAATGGTTGAGTTCTCTTCTATTTTGGTTACGGAGAACATGATGAAACAACTCAAGAAATTCAACCTTAAAAAGGCTAATAAAGACAAACTAAACTCCAGCCACATACAACTCCAGGGTCCTTCAGAGCCAATCTATATTTCGGAGTGCGCCACAACAAAGGCTCGAAAACTTTACTCACTAGCTCGAGACTTTGCGAACATAAATAACTACACGTTCTACTGGATTTCAAATGGCAGGGTGTATCTTCGCCAGGATCAAGGTAAGACCTGCACTCGCGTCGACGATGAAGTTGATCTAAAAAAAACTCTTCTAGAAGATAGTGCCCCGGTGACTACCTATGTGTATTTTTCTTGCAAATACTAAACTGCTATGTAACAACTACTTAGCGCTGAATTATAATGTCTTCGAATGCTTAAAACACTACTACACTACAACTTCAATATACAAACTATTTACAGACAAAACTATATACATATACTACACACTAAACAACACACACACATATGCTCCATTCATACAAAAAACGTTTTCCCTGCACACATATGCAAACTCATACTTAACGCTCGTAGCATGTTAGTACTGTAAAGTCATATTACACGGACAACAACGAAAAGCTCTATAACCATTATACTAAACCGGTGTAAAAACACAAAAATCCACTATAAACACTTGTATACTAATTTTGGGACCTATTACATTATTTTTAAATTTAATTCCGAAATGTTTATTGTTGCTAGTGAGCTCGGGCAAACGGGTGACATCACATGTATGTTTAGATGATCCTACAGAATATTCCACAATATTAAAATATGAATTCTATGGTGATTACCTACTTATCGGCCCACCTTCCGAAACGGTGTAGTCTTTTTGTTTTATATTAAAAAAAAATTACTTGAAGTTATAAGTAAGTATAATTTTGACGTTGAATAAGATAATTTATTTATTTATATTCTATAAAAAATGACTCTGACTCCGACTCTTATACTTAAAGTAAACATTCGTAGTGTCATTACAAAACTGGATTCCTTTTTGGTATTTGTCTCTACCCTAAAAACATGTGTAGACGTAATTGTGCTGACAGAATGCTGGATTGACGAAAATAGTGTAATTCCTACCATAAGCAACTATAATTCATTTAGCACAAAATGTAGCTACAATAAAAATGACGGATTGCCTATACTAGAGACTACCTTGACGTAGAAGCCAGCGAACCAGATTCTGTTGTTGATGGCAACTATAACGGCTTAATTGTGAATACTCTTCTATAAATACTATATGTTCTTACAGACCATATTGCTTCAGAAATCCAGCTAACTATATTGCATCCTTGGATGGTTTGCTACAAAACATCAACAGCAAAAATGTTGTCTTCACCGGTGACATAAATATAGATATTATGCCGGAATCGCTAACAGGTCAAGCAGCCGATTATGTTAATTTGATGACAGCTTTTGGTCTTGGTCAAGGGGTTGATCGTCCAACTCATCAGATAACTTGTTTGGACCATTTCATGGTGAAATCACTGAATACGGCGTACACAATAGTGTTTAATGAGTTCACAGACCATAGCCTAATTATGCTATGATAATAAACAGTATTGTATCAAAGAGTAGATTATTAACTATGATAAAATCCGTATCAATACCGAAGAGTTAGCTAAATGTCTTCAAGTGCACAAATGGGATGAATTTCTTGCAAATCACTCATGGTAATATGGTAGCTGATAACTTAGTCAAAACCCTTAAAGCTGTCATTGAGAACAATACCAGTGTAATTAGGATACCCCAACGAAAACAGCCTATGAAACCTTGGATAAATATGGGAGTGCTTAAATAAATAAAGAAAAGAGACAAACTACATAAGAAAATTAAGGCAAATACTAATAACGACAATGTAAAGGAAGCGTATACTAAATATAGAAACATGTGTAATAAAATAATTAAAAGGTTAAAAAAAGAATACTACGAACGTGAATTTTGCAAAAGTTATGGGAATCCTAAAGAAACTTGGAGGGTTATTAAATAAATTGTTCCCTAAATAAAACAATGGTAACTTCTTCCGAGTTACTCAAAATTATAAAAACGTGCAAAGAATTGCTGGATGAAATCAATAATTACTTCACATCAATAGGCAACAGACTATAAAATGAAATCCTGACTAAGTTAAATACAACTAAATCTAACCTAGTTTCCCTCGCATCTTCTAGGACTTCACCTTCTAATTCGATGATGTTGTACCCTACTGACCCTACAGAAATGTCACAAATAATTAAAATTGCTAAAGCCCAGTAGTGCACTTGGCTGGAATAACATTCCTACCACTATAATCAAAAGATGTAGTTAGTTATTGGCATCGCCGCTAGTATATATGTGTAACCTGAGCCTGTAGGGTGGTGGCTTTCCGTCTATTTTCAAAATAGGAATAGTTTGCCCTATATTTAAAACTGGAGATAAAAAACTTCCATCAAACTATAGGCTCATAACGTTATTAACCACACTTACTAAAATTTTGGAAAAGGTAATGAATAAAAGACTGGTCAGGTATCATGAAACAAACAACCTACTGTTTGGTAACCAATACGGATTAAGGTCAAGTAGAAGTACGGAGGATGCGGTGGTGAAGTTGACGTCGATGGTGACACGATATGTAGATAGAGGTGACAAGTGCTTGGGTGTGTTCCTTGATCTACAAAAGGCATTTGAAACAGTTGTCGTGTAACTATACGAACCTAACCAGAACCTAACAGAAAATAACCAGGATAAAATTTAGTAGTAACAGTTTATTAGTTATTTACAGTGAAGACGATAAAAAAATGATACGAAGATGAGGATGGATGAGATGATAACAGGTTTTTTATAAAACACAGGTTAAGTAAAAAAAAAGGAAGCGGAGGACACGGAGAGTAGGAGACCGGTGGGGTTAATGACCAGGATGCAGGTGTATTTGTTGTTGTAGATGTTGTTGAAATCGTCGTTGTAGGAACGGTAGCGGGCGTACTTGTAGTTACGGCTCGCAAGATCCCGTTGTAGGATCGGCTCGCAGGATCACGTTGTAGGGACGGCTCGCAAGATCCCGTTGTAGGAACGGCTCGCAGGATCCCGTTTGTAGGAACGGCTCGCAGGATCGTGTTTGTATGAACGGCTCGCAGGATCGTGTTTGTAGGAACGGCTTGCAGGATCGTGTTTGTAGGAACGGCTTGCAGGATCCCGGGGTAGTGCGACCCCGGGATAAGGCCTTTAGGTGGTTCTTCTAGTTCAGAAGCTGACGTGAGACTCCAGAATTTCAGAAATGTTCCGCTTTTATACCCTTTTTGGAGAGTTCTAAAAATTATTTAAATTAAACGTAATTTTTGTGAGTGGCCAAGAGAGAAAAAGTATTTTTGTAAAAGTATTGAAGCAAACATATCAGACCGCTAACGAGTTTGAATGGACATTGCCATGACAACCAGATAAACAACGACTCCAACAAATGTCAAACTTTACTTTCAGGCTCGTAATACGGTAAACAACAAGAAAACCATGAAGTAAATGAAGTAACAATGAATATAAAAAGGTAGCGCACCAGCGCGCATGAAGCCCGAGATTGCAGAGTTTCGGAGAGAGCCAAATACAAGGTCAACAAAGGTTAACCCCTTTGCTATCGATTTAGAAGTGCTGATAGTGTAAAAATACAAAGCGAAAATGATTTGTTAATGTGTTCTTATGGTTTAAAACGTTACAGGGTCCTATGAAAATAAAGGTGATACCAAATATCAGACTGTACAGCTCAGCAAGCATCCAGGTGAAAATCCAGGAAAATGACATGTAAGTAGCATAACACTACATTTTCCCCCCGACCCTGGAAAAATTTTTGACTCAGCAAAAATTTTGATAAGTACAAAAATAAACCAGAAAAACACAGCTTTGCAGAAACAGACATCACCAGGCAAAATCAGATATACCATCTCTTACATTCATCATCTTCATTCAGGTAAGGGTGGAGTTCACATTCAATGACTACCACTCTAAAAGTGTGTTTTCAAAAGGACATTCAGGCTTACTTAAGGAGTTGTCATCCGCTCCTGCGTGGAAAAAAAAATAAGTGGAGGTAAAGAGAAACAAATTAATCCTAAGGTAGCTTAAGTCGCTTTGCCTTAAGATTAAGAACGGCCAGAGCGGTAGAGCTCGAAGCCAGAGATCAGCCACATCGCCAACGAGATGTGTCTGAAATAAAGAATATACATATATACAAATTAACAGTTAATAGAAGTTAAGAAAATTTATGCTACTTACATGCAAAAATTTTATATAAAGATTCGTATCACCTTCAGGACAGAAGTTTGAGAAACAAGAGGAGGTTCCATGACAGTCGGATCAGCAGGAAGGTCAAGTGATGGAGAGTCATTTGCAGTTGAAGGTGGAGTCAAGGATTTGAATTGTTTAGAAAATTTTACCTCTTTCCATTGTTAAAAATATTAAAGTGATGAAATGAAGTGAAGTGAAGTGAAATAATGTAAGTTAAATGTGGGCCTAAATATAATCCAGATGAGTTGAAAAACTTGATGAAGTTTTGTTTTAGAATTTGGAAAATATTTAGGCTCAAATATTTATCGCAAAGTGTAGAGTCAAGTGTTATAGAAGTGAAGTGAAGTGAAGTGAAGTAATGTAAGTTAAATGTAGGTCTAAATATAATCCAGATAAACAACGACTCCAACAAATGTCAAACTTTACTTTCAGGCTCGTAATACGGTAAACAACAAGAAAACCATGAAGTAAATGAAGTAACAATGAATATAAAAAGGTAGCGCACCAGCGCGCACGAAGCCCGAGATTGCAGAGTTTCGGAGAGAGCCAAATACAAGATCACCAAAGGTAAACCCCTTCGCTATCGATTTTGAAGTGCTGATAGTGTAAAAATACAAAGCGAAAATGATTTGTTAATGTGTTATGGTTTAAAACGTTACAGGGTCCTATGAAAATAAAGGTGATACCAAATATCAGACTGTACAGCTCAGCAAGCATCCAGGTGAAAATCCAGGAAAATGACATGTAAGTAGCATAACACTACACAGTATGTATCCCCATCCTATTGGCCAGATTGGAAAACCTGGGGGTCCGAGGCTCGGCACTGGCCTGGTTCGCAGACTACCTGACAAATCGTGAACAAGCCGTCCGAATTGATAAAAATTTGAAAACTTTAAACTGTTTGAAAACAAAAGTTGTGCCGGAAGCAAAGATTAACCACGTTGCTCTAAAGCCGGAAGTTAGTTTAAGTGACAAAAAAAAACTGCTCAAGTTAAATTCTTAAAATATTTTCCTTTTTTACCTGGCCTCCTCCGAATTTGAGATACATTGAAAAAACCTGTTAAATTACAAAATGTAGTTTAGTCTAGGTGTCTCTTTAAGACGCTCAAACAAAATCTCAACTATTTTTTCGCCATTGTTATTTCCAATTGCTGTGCTATTTACAAAAATAATAATTTACACTATTCATAATTTTTATATTTTTTTATTGAACACAGTTATTTAAAAATATACAATAAAAGAAAACATATGGACGGATGAAAGGCGAGCTTATCTCTAAAAAAGAGATTTATTCTAGCAAAACCAAGGCATGACAGGGAAATTTATCAAGAAAGGGTAGGCAGTGCACAATAGCTAAACTATAATAAAACACATATAAGTAAATTAACTATTTATAAAATATGTTAAATAAAATCCATACTCCTATATGTATGTATACCAAACTTCTAAATAAATTCTAAATTCACAAAAAGGTTAGTACGCAACACAAATTGGTTCCCTGTCTCCCTAACTAGTAAATTACTGTATCTAGGGAGACAGTTATTCCCTATTAAGTGTTACATTAATAACATTTGATTAAAATGTGGCACTACACTGTACTGTAAAAAAAAAATAATGGACAGTTTGAAAACAATAGAAAAAATAATAACATTTTATGAGTGTAGGTGAAATTGTTAAGTGTTAGTGTAAGTGTTGTGCTTGGATGAGTGAATTTTTGTACGAAGTATGTGGTAGTGATTTGGGGTGTGGTGAGTGTTAGTGTAAATATATTATTCACATATCTTGTTGTAGGGGAAAGCAGCGGATATTCAAATGATTTTTATTTTACAGAAAAGAGATATTTGAGCAACTTATAATTTAAAACGTACAGACTCCTTAAGATAACTTTTTAAAGAAATAAATATACTAACTGTAGCATAATAATTGATTTTTTCGAAAATGTATTATGTGTACGCAAGAACCTTACAACATTTTTCAATTTTAGTAATAGCTGTAACGTTAATTTAGGAAATAATCACAGACTAGTTGACCCCTGGTTAGGCTCGTAAAGGTTACCAATTCTTTTAAGGGTCATTGCCTTCTCTACTAAAATAAGATACCTCTGGAGATTTTGAAATGGCTTTTGAGCAATTTAAATAGCATGTAATAGATCAACACCGTCCAAGGGGTTAATAATTTTGTAATTATGTATTCCTGCTTATTAATTATAGTAATTAATATTGTAATATTTGAATTAGTTAAGCACAAGCTTTTTTTAAGAGATCTAAAAATCAATCTGTGGGAGTTTCTACGCCCTTCTTCTCCCACAGTGGTCCAATATAAATAAGTTTTTTGCTAAGTTTATATAAATATCTACAGTAATAAAGACGTTTGATTGATTGATTGATATGATGAAATGACGATTTGATTAAATATTCATTATTATATTAACTCTGAATTAAAAACCAAGTCCACAGAATTGCATAAGCAGTGTTGCCACTTTCTTGTCGTCTATAAAAATAGAAGTGACACAATCTTAAGTCTTAAATATACTTCTTGTTGGCTAATATAAAAATTCACTCACTTTAAGTAATAGTCGCCCAATCTTTTCATTTTAATCTATTTATGTATATGGTACATGCTTTGGCTGTTTGCACAGAAGTCCTTTGCCTGTTCGTTCTACACGGTACCGCATCAGAAAATTGTAAAACGAACCTAGGAAAAAAACTATGGTACAGATGCCCTAGACCATAGAATTTTTTTGACACACAGGTAAAAAAACTGTTAACTCTTTCCTTAGTTTTTTACAACAATTCAGCCTCTTACCTTCTGGAGTGATTGAGTGTTTCTAAGCGTTTCTGCGATAAATTGTTATTAGTTGTTGTTTTACATTAGTGTTTCACGTTTTATATTGATATATTTGCTGTGCTTATGTTCAGTTTTGTTAAGTTTTTGTGACTTTGCTATTTATTTAATCGTATGGCGGTCTGGATAATTTGCGGATACCTTTATAATTACTATGAGTCAACATTGCGGCAGCGTGCAGCATGATACAAGCCTCAGCAAACAGCGCGATACGCGCGACAGCGAGTGGCTGGGCGCTCGCGTCACTGAGCTGCGAGGTGCCTCTTCGTGGATGACGGCGACGCTGTTTTTTTGGTCGGGACATTGGTCGATGCTGCAACACTCACGTTGAGGGGGTCTAAGACCACAATGATGTGGGAATGTCCTCCTTGCTGGTCTCATCCTCCTCGTCCTCGATTAGAAAGCCTACCGATTCCGCATTCTGGCGTTGTAGCTGAACTAACTTAGATGTCGCGGCTCTGATTTCTGATCAATGCTAATAGTGCGAAAGCGAGATTTGGTCCGCACCTTTTCGATCGAAGGGATTTGGAACGCGGTTTTTGACGTTTGAGAGTTTTTTTGTGAGGTTGAAGCTAATACCGGCAATTAGTATCTTATTATATATCTGTGCCGGCAATGACCTGTCAATATCGTGGAGGACGTGGTATCCTGTGGCCCAGGCGTACTTCCAGATTACAAATATTTTGGTTAGTTTGAGAATCTTACGGTCATT
This sequence comes from Argyresthia goedartella, assembly GCA_949825045.1. Classification (NCBI taxonomy): domain Eukaryota; kingdom Metazoa; phylum Arthropoda; class Insecta; order Lepidoptera; family Argyresthiidae; genus Argyresthia; species Argyresthia goedartella. The sequence goes on from OX463823.1 coordinate 19,427,633, forward strand.
CATTCCGCATTCATTTCTATATTCTTACGGGATTAAAGAAAAATCTGAGCTGAGTACAAGAACAAGACAAGAACGTATTTACCATTATGTTTGTTTCAATTTAGGTCTAAAGTTCTATATGTTGCTATGACTAGTATTATCATCCTTGCTATCTCTCATATTAGTTTGCATGTGTGTTGCTAAGTGACTCTACTGAGAACCTGTGCTCCCCCGGATTGTGACCACATGATCCGGGGTTGCACAGCCTAATCTGCTAGTAGCTCATGCCTTGCTCAATCCAATGCCCTTACCATCAATTTAGCTTTAAATCAAGTGCCGTGTGAATTGTCACATAGCGCTTTGGCTAACATAATATTTTGAGTTTAGTCTAGCTAGATATAAACATGATCCGGCGGTAGTTTTGTGAGTAAGTTTGACATTTATGCAATATTTGTGCTCGAGCCCCAAGATATTTCACAATAAGGAAATATATGTACTTGGGGGTCTACCAAGTGATCAACGCTTCGTCCAAAGTGGTTCTACCCTACATTGTAGTACAACGATTCATTTGTCTAACAAATCAAGCTATAATTATAACTTGGCTACCAAAGATCGGACCCCTTATTATTAACATAAAATAAAACAACTCTGACTACCAGTACATTATTTTATTTTACTAAGGGACTATCCAACTTGATAGGGATAGGTTTGTACACTTTAGCTAGTTATTCAATATTCTATCATGCGTGCCAGAACTTTATCCCAATTCCGCAACTATGGATAAATTCAGTATTTAGACAATGTATTACGCTGAGACAACTTCATGCATCGGTTACTTTATTTATTTCAATTTGATTTCTCCATTTCTTAGGTCTTATGTTGGCCTGAAAATTTTCAATAATAATCAGAATATCATTATTCGATTAAGCACCATAATACTTGAAGACATGCTAATCATCAAAATTAATAATGCAGCGCACTACCGTCCGGTATCGATTGAGAAGCGATACTGACCACTCCACTCGCAAACATACTTTTATTTGTGCCCAAAAATCCGATAAACCTGTGTCAGCGCTCTTTTTTCAATGTTTGTGCTTGCGGGAGTATAAAGGAGTTTGGCGATTATTTATAAGTGCCACTCACTTTGAAAAGTCAACCCGCATGCCCCATGGGCAAAACCTTTGCTCACTCTGAGTGATTGTGATATTTATAACTACTGTACTAGTGATGGGATGACCTAACCTTTTATTTATAAAGTTGTATATCCCGAGATTGCAGAGTTTCGGAGAGAGCCAAATACAAGATCACCAAAGGTAAACCCCTTCGCTATCGATTTAGAAGTGCTGATAGTGTAAAAATACAAAGCGAAAATGATTTGTTAATGTGTTCTTATGGTTTAAAACGTTACAGGGTCCTATGAAAATAAAGGTGATACCAAATATCAGACTGTACAGCTCAGCAAGCATCCAGGTGAAAATCCAGGAAAATGACATGTAAGTAGCATAACACTACACAGTATGTATCCCCATCCTTTTGGCCAGATTGGAAAACCTGGGGGTCCGAGGCTCGGCACTGGCCTGGTTCGCAGACTACCTGACAAATCGTGAACAAGCCGTCCGAATCGATAAAAATTTGAAAACTTTAAACTGTTTGAAAACAAAAGTTGTGCCGGAAGCAAAGATTAACCACGTTGCTCTAAAGCCGGAAGTTAGTTTAAGTGAAAAAAAAAACTACTCAAGTTAAATTCTAAAAATATTTTCCTTTTTTACCTGGCCTCCTCCGAATTTGAGGATAAATTGAAAAAACCTGTTAAATTACAAAATGTAGTTTAGTCTAGGTGTCTCTTTATGACGCTCAAACAAAATCTCAACTATTTTTTCGCCATTGTTATTTCCAATTGCTGTGCTATTTACAAAAATAATAATTTACACTATTCATAATTTTTATATTTTTTTATTGAACACAGTTATTTAAAAATATACAATAAAAGAAAACATATGGACAAAGGCGAGCTTATCTCTAAAAAAGAGATTTATTCTAGCAAAACCAAGGCATGACAGGGAAATTTATCAAGAAAGGGTAGGCAGTGCACAATAGCTATACTATAATAAAACACATATAAGTAAATTAACTATTTATAAAATATGTTAAATAAAATCCATACTCCTATATGTATGTATACCAAACTTCTAAATAAATTCTAAATTCACAAAAAGGTTAGTACGCAACACAAATTGGTTCCCTGTCTCCCTAACTAGTAAATTACTGTATCTAGGGAGACAGTTATTCCCTATTAAGTGTTACATTAATAACATTTGATTAAAATGTGGCACTACACTGTACTGTAAAAAAAAAATAATGGACAGTTTGAAAACAATAGAAAAAATAATAACATTTTATGAGTGTAGGTGAAATTGTTAAGTGTTAGTGTAAGTGTTGTGCTTGGATGAGTGAATTTTTGTACGAAGTATGTGGTAGTGATTTGGGGTGTGGTGAGTGTTAGTGTAAATATATTATTCACATATCTTGTTGTAGGGGAAAGCAGCGGATATTCAAATGATTTTTATTTTACAGAAAAGAGATATTTGAGCAACTTATAATTTAAAACGTACAGACTCCTTAAGATAACTTTTTAAAGAAATAAATATACTAACTGTAGCATAACAATTGATTTTTTCGAAAATGTATTATGTGTACGCAAGAACCTTACAACATTTTTCAATTTTAGTAATAGCTGTAACGTTAATTTAGGAAATAATCACAGACTAGTTGACCCCTGGTTAGGCTCGTAAAGGTTACCAATTCTTTTAAGGGTCATTGCCTTCTCTACTAAAATAAGATACCTCTGGAGATTTTGAAATGGCTTTTGAGCAATTTAAATAGCATGTAATAGATCAACACCGTCCAAGGGGTTAATAATTTTGTAATTATGTATTCCTGCTTATTAATTATAGTAATTAATATTGTAATATTTGAATGAGTTAAGCACAAGCTTTTTTTAAGAGATCTAAAAATCAATCTGTGGGAGTTTCTACGCCCTTCTTCTCCCACAGTGGTCCAATATAAATAAGTTTTTTGCTAAGTTTATATAAATATCTACAGTAATAAAGACGTTTGATTGATTGATTGATATGATGAAATGACGATTTGATTAAATATTCATTATTATATTAACTCAAAATTAAAAACCAAGTCCACAGAATTGCATAAGCAGTGTTGCCACTTTCTTGTCGTCTATAAAAATAGAAGTGACACAATCTTAAGTCTTAAATATACTTCTTGTTGGCTAATATAAAAATTCACTCACTTTAAGTAATAGTCGCCCAATCTTTTCATTTTAATCTATTTATGTATATGGTACATGCTTTGGCTGTTTGCACAGAAGTCCTTTGTCTGTTCGTTCTACACGGTACCGCATCAGAAAATTGTAAAACGAACCTAGGAAAAAAACTATGGTACAGATGCCCTAGACCATAGAATTTTTTTGACACACAGGTAAAAAAAACTGTTAACTCTTTCCTTAGTTTTTTACAACAATTCAGCCTCTTACCTTCTGGAGTGATTGAGTGTTTCTAAGCGTTTCTGCGATAAATTGTTATTAGTTGTTGTTTTACATTAGTGTTTAAAGTTTTATATTGATATATTTGCTGTGCTTATGTTCAGTTTTATTAAGTTTTTGTGACTTTGCTATTTATTTAATCGTATGGCGGTCTGGATAATTTGCGGATACCTTTATAATTACTATGAGTCAACATTGCGGCAGCGTGCAGCATGATACAAGCCTCAGCAAACAGCGCGATACGCGCGACAGCGAGTGGCTGGGCGCTCGCGTCACTGAGCTGCGAGGTGCCTCTTCGTGGATGACGGCGACGCTGTTTTTTTGGTCGGGACATTGGTCGATGCTGCAACACTCACGTTGAGGGGGTCTAAGACCACAGTGATGTGGGAATGTCCTCCTTGCTGGTCTCATCCTCCTCGTTCTCGATTAGAAAGCCTACCGATTCCGCATTCTGGCGTTGTAGCTGAACTAACTTAGATGTCGCGGCTCTGATTTCTGATCAATGCTCATAGTGCGAAAGCGAGATTTGGTCCGCACCTTTTCGATCGAAGGGATTTGGAACGCGGTTTTTGACGTTTGAGAGTTTTTTTGTGAGGTTGAAGCTAATACCGGCAATTAGTATCTTATTATATGTCTGTGCCGGCAATGACCTGTCAATATCGTGGAGGACGTGGTATCCTGTGGCCCAGGCGTACTTCCAGATTACAAATATTTTGGTTAGTTTGAGAATCTCACGGTCATTCATTCCGCATTCATTTCTATATTCTTACGGGATTAAAGAAAAATCTGAGACAAGAACGTATTTACCATTATGTTTGTTTCAATTTAGGTCATAAAGTTCTTTATGTTGCTATGACTAGTATTATCATCCTTGCTATCTCTCATATTAGTTTGCATGTGTGTTGCTAAGTGACTCTACTGAGAACCTGTGCTCCCCCGGATTGTGACCACATGATCCGGGGTTGCACAGCCTAATCTGCTAGTAGCTCATGCCTTGCTCAATCCAATGCCCTTACCATCAATTTAGCTTTAAATCAAGTGCCGTGTGAATTGTCACATAGCGCTTTGGCTAACATAATATTTTGAGTTTAGTCTAGCTAGATATAAACATGATCCGGCGGTAGTTTTGTGAGTAAGTTTGACATTTATGCAATATTTGTGCTCGAGCCCCAAGATATTTCACAATAAGGAAATATATGTACTTGGGGTTCTACCAAGTGATCAACGCTTCGTCCAGAGTGGTTCTACCCTACATTGTAGTACAACGATTCATTTGTCTAACAAATCAAGCTATAATTATAACTTGGATACCAAAGATCGGACCCCTTATTATTAACATAAAATAAAACAACTCTGACTACCAGTACATTATTTTATTTTACTAAGGGACTATCCAACTTGATAGGGATAGGTTTGTACACTTTAGCTAGTTATTCAATATTCTATCATGCGTGCCAGAACTTTATCCCAATTCCGCAACTATGGATAAATTCAGTATTTAGACAATGTATTACGCTGAGACAACTTCATGCATCGGTTACTTTATTTATTTCAATTTGATTTCTCCATTTCTTAGGTCTTATGTTGGCCTGAAAATTTTCAAAAATAATCAGAATATCATTATTCGATTAAGCACCATAATACTTGAAGACATGTTAATCATCAAAATTAATAATGCAGCGCACTACCGTCCGGTATCGATTGAGAAGCGATACTGACCACTCCACTCGCAAACATACTTTTATTTGTGCCCAAAAATCCGATAAACCTGTGTCAGCGCTCTTTTTTCAATGTTTGTGCTTGCGGGAGTATAAAGGAGTTTGGCGATTATTTATAAGTGCCACTCACTTTGAAAAGTCAACCCGCATGCCCCATGGGCAAAACCTTTGCTCACTCTGAGTGATTGTGATATTTATAACTACTGTACTAGTGATGGGATGACCTAACCTTTTATTTATAAAGTTGTATATCCCGAGATTGCAGAGTTTCGGAGAGAGCCAAATACAAGATCACCAAAGGTAAACCCCTTCGCTATCGATTTAGAAGTGCTGATAGTGTAAAAATACAAAGCGAAAATGATTTGTTAATGTGTTCTTATGGTTTAAAACGTTACAGGGTCCTATGAAAATAAAGGTGATACCAAATATCAGACTGTACAGCTCAGCAAGCATCCAGGTGAAAATCCAGGAAAATGACATGTAAGTAGCATAACACTACACAGTATGTATCCCCATCCTTTTGGCCAGATTGGAAAACCTGGGGGTCCGAGGCTCGGCACTGGCCTGGTTCGCAGACTACCTGACAAATCGTGAACAAGCCGTCCGAATCGATAAAAATTTGAAAACTTTAAACTGTTTGAAAACAAAAGTTGTGCCGGAAGCAAAGATTAACCACGTTGCTCTAAAGCCGGAAGTTAGTTTAAGTGACAAAAAAAAACTGCTCAAGTTAAATTCTTAAAATATTTTCCTTTTTTACCTGGCCTCCTCCGAATTTGAGGATAAATTGAAAAAACCTGTTAAACTACAAAATGTAGTTTAGTCTAGGTGTCTCTTTATGACGCTCAAACAAAATCTCAACTATTTTTTCGCCATTGTTATTTCCAATTGCTGTGCTATTTACAAAAATAATAATTTACACTATTCATAATTTTTATATTTTTTTATTGAACACAGTTATTTAAAAATATACAATAAAAGAAAACATATGGACAAAGGCGAGCTTATCTCTAAAAAAGAGATTTATTCTAGCAAAACCAAGGCATGACAGGGAAATTTATCAAGAAAGGGTAGGCAGTGCACAATAGCTATACTATAATAAAACACATATAAGTAAATTAACTATTTATAAAATATGTTAAATAAAATCCATACTCCTATATGTATGTATACCAAACTTCTAAATAAATTCTAAATTCACAAAAAGGTTAGTACGCAATACAAATTGGTTCCCTGTCTCCCTAACTAGTAAATTACTGTATCTAGGGAGACAGTTATTCCCTATGAAGTGTTACATTAATAACATTTAATTAAAATGTGGCACTACACTGTACTGTAAAAAAAAAAATAATGGACAGTTTGAAAACAATAGAAAAAATAATAACATGTTATGAGTGTAGGTGAAATTGTTAAGTGTTGGTGTAAGTGTTGTGCTTGGATGAGTGAATTTTAGTACGAAGTATGTGGTAGTGATTTGGGGTGTGGTGAGTGTTAGTGTAAATATATTATTCACATATCTTGTTGTAGGGGAAAGCAGCGGATATTCAAATGATTTTTATTTTACAGAAAAGAGATATTTGAGCAACTTATAATTTAAAACGTACAGACTCCTTAAGATAACTTTTTAAAGAAATAAATATACTAACTGTAGCATAACAATTGATTTTTTCGAAAATATATTATGTGTACGCAAGAACCTTACAACATTTTTCAATTTTAGTAATAGCTGTAACGTTAATTTAGGAAATAATCACAGACTATTTGACCCCTGGTTAGGCTCGTAAAGGTTACCAATTCTTTTAAGGGTCATTGCCTTCTCTACTAAAATAAGATACCTCTGGAGATTTTGAAATGGCTTTTGAGCAATTTAAATAGCATGTAATAGATCAACACCGTCCAAGGGGTTAATAATTTTGTAATTATGTATTCCTGCTTATCAATTATAGTAATTAATATTGTAATATTTGAATTAGTTAAGCACAAGCTTTTTTTAAGAGATCTAAAAATCAATCTGTGGGAGTTTCTACGCCCTTCTTCTCCCACAGTGGTCCAATATAAATAAGTTTTTTGCTAAGTTTATATAAATATCTACAGTAATAAAGACGTTTGATTGATTGATTGATATGATGAAATGACGATTTGATTAAATATTCATTATTATATTAACTCTGAATTAAAAACCAAGTCCACAGAATTGCATAAGCAGTGTTGCCACTTTTTTGTCGTCTATAAAAATAGAAGTGACACAATCTTAAGTCTTAAATATACTTCTTGTTGGCTAATATAAAAATTCACTCACTTTAAGTAATAGTCGCCCAATCTTTTCATTTTAATCTATTTATGTATATGGTACATGCTTTGGCTGTTTGCACAGAAGTCCTTTGCCTGTTCGTTCTACACGGTACCGCATCAGAAAATTGTAAAACGAACCTAGGAAAAAAACTATGGTACAGATGCCCTAGACCATAGAATTTTTTTGACACACAGGTAAAAAAACTGTTAACTCTTTCCTTAGTTTTTTACAACAATTCAGCCTCTTACCTTCTGGAGTGATTGAGTGTTTCTAAGCGTTTCTGCGATAAATTGTTATTAGTTGTTGTTTTACATTAGTGTTTCACGTTTTATATTGATATATTTGCTGTGCTTATGTTCAGTTTTGTTAAGTTTTTGTGACTTTGCTATTTATTTAATCATATGGCGGTCTGGATAATTTGCGGATACCTTTATAATTACTATGAGTCAACATTGCGGCAGCGTGCAGCATGATACAAGCCTCAGCAAACAGCGCGATACGCGCGACAGCGAGTGGCTGGACGCTCGCGTCACTGAGCTGCGAGGTGCCTCTTCGTGGATGACGGCGACGCTGTTTTTTTGGTCGGGACATTGGTCGATGCTGCAACACTCACGTTGAGGGGGTCTAAGACCACAGTGATGTGGGATCGTCCTCCTTGCTGGTCTCATCCTCCTCGTCCTCGATTAGAAAGCCTACCGATTCCGCATTCTGGCGTTGTAACTGAACTAACTTTGATGTCGCGGCTCTGATTTCTGATCAATGCTAATAGTGCGAAAGCGAGATTTGGTCCGCACCTTTTCGATCGAAGGGATTTGGAACGCGGTTTTTGACGTTTGAGAGTTTTTTTGTGAGGTTGAAGCTAATACCGGCAATTAGTATCTTATTATATGTCTGTGCCGGCAATGACCTGTCAATATCGTAAAGGACGTGGTATCCTGTGGCCCAGGCGTACTTCCAGATTACAAATATTTTGGTTAGTTTGAGAATCTCACGGTCATTCATTCCGCATTCATTTCTATATTCTTACGGGATTAAAGAAAAATCTGAACTGAGTACAAGTACAAGACAAGAACGTATTTACCATTATGTTTGTTTCAGTTTAGGTCATAAAGTTCTATATGTTGCTATGACTAGTATTATCATCCTTGCTATCTCTCATATTAGTTTGCATGTGTGTTGCTAAGTGACTCTACTGAGAACCTGTGCTCCCCCGGATTGTGACCACATGATCCGGGGTTGCACAGCCTAATCTGCTAGTAGCTCATGCCTTGCTTAATCCACTGCCCTTACCATCAATTTAGCTTTAAATCAAGTGCCGTGTGAATTGTCACATAGCGCTTTGGCTAACATAATATTTTGAGTTTAGTCTAGCTAGATATAAACATGATCCGGCGGTAGTTTTGTGAGTAAGTTTGACATTTATGCAATATTTGTGCTCGAGCCCCAAGATATTTCACAATAAGGAAATATATGTACTTGGGGGTCTACCAAGTGATCAACGCTTCGTCCAAAGTGGTTCTACCCTACATTGTAGTACAACGATTCATTTGTCTAATAAATCAAGCTATAATTATAACTTGGCTACCAAAGATCGGACCCCTTATTATTAACATAAAATAAAACAACTCTGACTACCAGTACATTATTTTATTTTACTAAGGGACTATCCAACTTGATAGGGATAGGTTTGTACACTTTAGCTAGTTATTCAATATTCTATCATGCGTGCCAGAACTTTATCCCAATTCCGCAACTATGGATAAATTCAGTATTTAGACAATGTATTACGCTGAGACAACTTCATGCATCGGTTACTTTATTTATTTCAATTTGATTTCTCCATTTCTTAGGTCTTATGTTGGCCTGAAAATTTTCAATAATAATCAGAATATCATTATTCGATTAAGCACCATAATACTTGAAGACATGCTAATCATCAAAATTAATAATGCAGCGCACTACCGTCCGGTATCGATTGAGAAGCGATACTGACCACTCCACTCGCAAACATACTTTTATTTGTGCCCAAAAATCCGATAAACCTGTGTCAGCGCTCTTTTTTCAATGTTTGTGCTTGCGGGAGTATAAAGGAGTTTGGCGATTATTTATAAGTGCCACTCACTTTGAAAAGTCAACCCGCATGCCCCATGGGCAAAACCTTTGCTCACTCTGAGTGATTGTGATATTTATAACTACTGTACTAGTGATGGGATGACCTAACCTTTTATTTATAAAGTTGTATATCCCGAGATTGCAGAGTTTCGGAGAGAGCCAAATACAAGATCACCAAAGGTAAACCCCTTCGCTATCGATTTAGAAGTGCTGATAGTGTAAAAATACAAAGCGAAAATGATTTGTTAATGTGTTCTTATGGTTTAAAACGTTACAGGGTCCTATGAAAATAAAGGTGATACCAAATATCAGACTGTACAGCTCAGCAAGCATCCAGGTGAAAATCCAGGAAAATGACATGTAAGTAGCATAACACTACACAGTATGTATCCCCATCCTTTTGGCCAGATTGGAAAACCTGGGGGTCCGAGGCTCGGCACTGGCCTGGTTCGCAGACTACCTGACAAATCGTGAACAAGCCGTCCGAATCGATAAAAATTTGAAAACTTTAAACTGTTTGAAAACAAAAGTTGTGCCGGAAGCAAAGATTAACCACGTTGCTCTAAAGCCGGAAGTTAGTTTAAGTGAAAAAAAAAACTACTCAAGTTAAATTCTAAAAATATTTTCCTTTTTTACCTGGCCTCCTCCGAATTTGAGGATAAATTGAAAAAACCTGTTAAATTACAAAATGTAGTTTAGTCTAGGTGTCTCTTTATGACGCTCAAACAAAATCTCAACTATTTTTTCGCCATTGTTATTTCCAATTGCTGTGCTATTTACAAAAATAATAATTTACACTATTCATAATTTTTATATTTTTTTATTGAACACAGTTATTTAAAAATATACAATAAAAGAAAACATATGGACAAAGGCGAGCTTATCTCTAAAAAAGAGATTTATTCTAGCAAAACCAAGGCATGACAGGGAAATTTATCAAGAAAGGGTAGGCAGTGCACAATAGCTATACTATAATAAAACACATATAAGTAAATTAACTATTTATAAAATATGTTAAATAAAATCCATACTCCTATATGTATGTATACCAAACTTCTAAATAAATTCTAAATTCACAAAAAGGTTAGTACGCAACACAAATTGGTTCCCTGTCTCCCTAACTAGTAAATTACTGTATCTAGGGAGACAGTTATTCCCTATTAAGTGTTACATTAATAACATTTGATTAAAATGTGGCACTACACTGTACTGTAAAAAAAAAATAATGGACAGTTTGAAAACAATAGAAAAAATAATAACATTTTATGAGTGTAGGTGAAATTGTTAAGTGTTAGTGTAAGTGTTGTGCTTGGATGAGTGAATTTTTGTACGAAGTATGTGGTAGTGATTTGGGGTGTGGTGAGTGTTAGTGTAAATATATTATTCACATATCTTGTTGTAGGGGAAAGCAGCGGATATTCAAATGATTTTTATTTTACAGAAAAGAGATATTTGAGCAACTTATAATTTAAAACGTACAGACTCCTTAAGATAACTTTTTAAAGAAATAAATATACTAACTGTAGCATAACAATTGATTTTTTCGAAAATGTATTATGTGTACGCAAGAACCTTACAACATTTTTCAATTTTAGTAATAGCTGTAACGTTAATTTAGGAAATAATCACAGACTAGTTGACCCCTGGTTAGGCTCGTAAAGGTTACCAATTCTTTTAAGGGTCATTGCCTTCTCTACTAAAATAAGATACCTCTGGAGATTTTGAAATGGCTTTTGAGCAATTTAAATAGCATGTAATAGATCAACACCGTCCAAGGGGTTAATAATTTTGTAATTATGTATTCCTGCTTATTAATTATAGTAATTAATATTGTAATATTTGAATGAGTTAAGCACAAGCTTTTTTTAAGAGATCTAAAAATCAATCTGTGGGAGTTTCTACGCCCTTCTTCTCCCACAGTGGTCCAATATAAATAAGTTTTTTGCTAAGTTTATATAAATATCTACAGTAATAAAGACGTTTGATTGATTGATTGATATGATGAAATGACGATTTGATTAAATATTCATTATTATATTAACTCAAAATTAAAAACCAAGTCCACAGAATTGCATAAGCAGTGTTGCCACTTTCTTGTCGTCTATAAAAATAGAAGTGACACAATCTTAAGTCTTAAATATACTTCTTGTTGGCTAATATAAAAATTCACTCACTTTAAGTAATAGTCGCCCAATCTTTTCATTTTAATCTATTTATGTATATGGTACATGCTTTGGCTGTTTGCACAGAAGTCCTTTGTCTGTTCGTTCTACACGGTACCGCATCAGAAAATTGTAAAACGAACCTAGGAAAAAAACTATGGTACAGATGCCCTAGACCATAGAATTTTTTTGACACACAGGTAAAAAAAACTGTTAACTCTTTCCTTAGTTTTTTACAACAATTCAGCCTCTTACCTTCTGGAGTGATTGAGTGTTTCTAAGCGTTTCTGCGATAAATTGTTATTAGTTGTTGTTTTACATTAGTGTTTAAAGTTTTATATTGATATATTTGCTGTGCTTATGTTCAGTTTTATTAAGTTTTTGTGACTTTGCTATTTATTTAATCGTATGGCGGTCTGGATAATTTGCGGATACCTTTATAATTACTATGAGTCAACATTGCGGCAGCGTGCAGCATGATACAAGCCTCAGCAAACAGCGCGATACGCGCGACAGCGAGTGGCTGGGCGCTCGCGTCACTGAGCTGCGAGGTGCCTCTTCGTGGATGACGGCGACGCTGTTTTTTTGGTCGGGACATTGGTCGATGCTGCAACACTCACGTTGAGGGGGTCTAAGACCACAGTGATGTGGGAATGTCCTCCTTGCTGGTCTCATCCTCCTCGTTCTCGATTAGAAAGCCTACCGATTCCGCATTCTGGCGTTGTAGCTGAACTAACTTAGATGTCGCGGCTCTGATTTCTGATCAATGCTCATAGTGCGAAAGCGAGATTTGGTCCGCACCTTTTCGATCGAAGGGATTTGGAACGCGGTTTTTGACGTTTGAGAGTTTTTTTGTGAGGTTGAAGCTAATACCGGCAATTAGTATCTTATTATATGTCTGTGCCGGCAATGACCTGTCAATATCGTGGAGGACGTGGTATTCTGTGGCCCAGGCGTACTTCCAGATTACAAATATTTTGGTTAGTTTGAGAATCTCACGGTCATTCATTCCGCATTCATTTCTATATTCTTACGGGATTAAAGAAAAATCTGAGACAAGAACGTATTTACCATTATGTTTGTTTCAATTTAGGTCATAAAGTTCTTTATGTTGCTATGACTAGTATTATCATCCTTGCTATCTCTCATATTAGTTTGCATGTGTGTTGCTAAGTGACTCTACTGAGAACCTGTGCTCCCCCGGATTGTGACCACATGATCCGGGGTTGCACAGCCTAATCTGCTAGTAGCTCATGCCTTGCTCAATCCAATGCCCTTACCATCAATTTAGCTTTAAATCAAGTGCCGTGTGAATTGTCACATAGCGCTTTGGCTAACATAATATTTTGAGTTTAGTCTAGCTAGATATAAACATGATCCGGCGGTAGTTTTGTGAGTAAGTTTGACATTTATGCAATATTTGTGCTCGAGCCCCAAGATATTTCACAATAAGGAAATATATGTACTTGGGGGTCTACCAAGTGATCAACGCTTCGTCCAGAGTGGTTCTACCCTACATTGTAGTACAACGATTCATTTGTCTAACAAATCAAGCTATAATTATAACTTGGATACCAAAGATCGGACCCCTTATTATTAACATAAAATAAAACAACTCTGACTACCAGTACATTATTTTATTTTACTAAGGGACTATCCAACTTGATAGGGATAGGTTTGTACACTTTAGCTAGTTATTCAATATTCTATCATGCGTGCCAGAACTTTATCCCAATTCCGCAACTATGGATAAATTCAGTATTTAGACAATGTATTACGCTGAGACAACTTCATGCATCGGTTACTTTATTTATTTCAATTTGATTTCTCCATTTCTTAGGTCTTATGTTGGCCTGAAAATTTTCAAAAATAATCAGAATATCATTATTCGATTAAGCACCATAATACTTGAAGACATGTTAATCATCAAAATTAATAATGCGAGTATCGATTGAGAAGCGATACTGACCACTCCACTCGCAAACATACTTTTATTTGTGCCCAAAAATCCGATAAACCTGTGTCAGCGCTCTTTTTTCAATGTTTGTGCTTGCGGGAGTATAAAGGAGTTTGGCGATTATTTATAAGTGCCACTCACTTTGAAAAGTCAACCCGCATGCCCCATGGGCAAAACCTTTGCTCACTCTGAGTGATTGTGATATTTATAACTACTGTACTAGTGATGGGATGACCTAACCTTTTATTTATAAATTTGTATATCCCGAGATTGCAGAGTTTCGGAGAGAGCCAAATACAAGATCACCAAAGGTAAACCCCTTCGCTATCGATTTAGAAGTGCTGATAGTGTAAAAATACAAAGCGAAAATGATTTGTTAATGTGTTCTTATGGTTTAAAACGTTACAGGGTCCTATGAAAATAAAGGTGATACCAAATATCAGACTGTACAGCTCAGCAAGCATCCAGGTGAAAATCCAGGAAAATGACATGTAAGTAGCATAACACTACACAGTATGTATCCCCATCCTTTTGGCCAGATTGGAAAACCTGGGGGTCCGAGGGTCGGCACTGGCCTGGTTCGCAGACTACCTGACAAATCGTGAACAAGCCGTCCGAATCGATAAAAATTTGAAAACTTTAAACTGTTTGAAAACAAAAGTTGTGCCGGAAGCAAAGATTAACCACGTTGCTCTAAAGCCGGAAGTTAGTTTAAGTGACAAAAAAAAACTGCTCAAGTTAAATTCTTAAAATATTTTCCTTTTTTACTTGGCCTCCTCCGAATTTGAGGATAAATTGAAAAAACCTGTTAAACTACAAAATGTAGTTTAGTCTAGGTGTCTCTTTATGACGCTCAAACAAAATCTCAACTATTTTTTCGCCATTGTTATTTCCAATTGCTGTGCTATTTACAAAAATAATAATTTACACTATTCATAATTTTTATATTTTTTTATTGAACACAGTTATTTAAAAATATACAATAAAAGAAAACATATGGACAAAGGCGAGCTTATCTCTAAAAAAGAGATTTATTCTAGCAAAACCAAGGCATGACAGGGAAATTTATCAAGAAAGGGTAGGCAGTGCACAATAGCTATACTATAATAAAACACATATAAGTAAATTAACTATTTATAAAATATGTTAAATAAAATCCATACTCCCATATGTATGTATACCAAACTTCTAAATAAATTCTAAATTCACAAAAAGGTTAGTACGCAATACAAATTGGTTCCCTGTCTCCCTAACTAGTAAATTACTGTATCTAGGGAGACAGTTATTCCCTATTAAGTGTTACATTAATAACATTTAATTAAAATGTGGCACTACACTGTACTGTAAAAAAAAAAATAATGGACAGTTTGAAAACAATAGAAAAAATAATAACATGTTATGAGTGTAGGTGAAATTGTTAAGTGTTGGTGTAAGTGTTGTGCTTGGATGAGTGAATTTTAGTACGAAGTATGTGGTAGTGATTTGGGGTGTGGTGAGTGTTAGTGTAAATATATTATTCACATATCTTGTTGTAGGGGAAAGCAGCGGATATTCAAATGATTTTTATTTTACAGAAAAGAGATATTTGAGCAACTTATAATTTAAAACGTACAGACTCCTTAAGATAACTTTTTAAAGAAATAAATATACTAACTGTAGCATAACAATTGATTTTTTCGAAAATATATTATGTGTACGCAAGAACCTTACAACATTTTTCAATTTTAGTAATAGCTGTAACGTTAATTTAGGAAATAATCACAGACTAGTTGACCCCTGGTTAGGCTCGTAAAGGTTACCAATTCTTTTAAGGGTCATTGCCTTCTCTACTAAAATAAGATACCTCTGGAGATTTTGAAATGGCTTTTGAGCAATTTAAATAGCATGTAATAGATCAACACCGTCCAAGGGGTTAATAATTTTGTAATTATGTATTCCTGCTTATCAATTATAGTAATTAATATTGTAATATTTGAATTAGTTAAGCACAAGCTTTTTTTAAGAGATCTAAAAATCAATCTGTGGGAGTTTCTACGCCCTTCTTCTCCCACAGTGGTCCAATATAAATAAGTTTTTTGCTAAGTTTATATAAATATCTACAGTAATTAAGACGTTTGATTGATTGATTGATATGATGAAATGACGATTTGATTAAATATTCATTATTATATTAACTCTGAATTAAAAACCAAGTCCACAGAATTGCATAAGCAGTGTTGCCACTTTTTTGTCGTCTATAAAAATAGAAGTGACACAATCTTAAGTCTTAAATATACTTCTTGTTGGCTAATATAAAAATTCACTCACTTTAAGTAATAGTCGCCCAATCTTTTCATTTTAATCTATTTATGTATATGGTACATGCTTTGGCTGTTTGCACAGAAGTCCTTTGCCTGTTCGTTCTACACGGTACCGCATCAGAAAATTGTAAAACGAACCTAGGAAAAAAACTATGGTACAGATGCCCTAGACCATAGAATTTTTTTGACACACAGGTAAAAAAACTGTTAACTCTTTCCTTAGTTTTTTACAACAATTCAGCCTCTTACCTTCTGGAGTGATTGAGTGTTTCTAAGCGTTTCTGCGATAAATTGTTATTAGTTGTTGTTTTACATTAGTGTTTCACGTTTTATATTGATATATTTGCTGTGCTTATGTTCAGTTTTGTTAAGTTTTTGTGACTTTGCTATTTATTTAATCGTATGGCGGTCTGGATAATTTGCGGATACCTTTATAATTACTATGAGTCAACATTGCGGCAGCGTGCAGCATGATACAAGCCTCAGCAAACAGCGCGATACGCGCGACAGCGAGCGGCTGGACGCTCGCGTCACTGAGCTGCGAGGTGCCTCTTCGTGGATGACGGCGACGCTGTTTTTTTGGTCGGGACATTGGTCGATGCTGCAACACTCACGTTGAGGGGGTCTAAGACCACAGTGATGTGGGATCGTCCTCCTTGCTGGTCTCATCCTCCTCGTCCTCGATTAGAAAGCCTACCGATTCCGCATTCTGGCGTTGTAACTGAACTAACTTTGATGTCGCGGCTCTGATTTCTGATCAATGCTAATAGTGCGAAAGCGAGATTTGGTCCGCACCTTTTCGATCGAAGGGATTTGGAACGCGGTTTTTGACGTTTGAGAGTTTTTTTGTGAGGTTGAAGCTAATACCGGCAATTAGTATCTTATTATATGTCTGTGCCGGCAATGACCTGTCAATATCGTAAAGGACGTGGTATCCTGTGGCCCAGGCGTACTTCCAGATTACAAATATTTTGGTTAGTTTGAGAATCTCACGGTCATTCATTCCGCATTCATTTCTATATTCTTACGGGATTAAAGAAAAATCTGAACTGAGTACAAGTACAAGACAAGAACGTATTTACCATTATGTTTGTTTCAGTTTAGGTCATAAAGTTCTATATGTTGCTATGACTAGTATTATCATCCTTGCTATCTCTCATATTAGTTTGCATGTGTGTTGCTAAGTGACTCTACTGAGAACCTGTGCTCCCCCGGATTGTGACCACATGATCCGGGGTTGCACAGCCTAATCTGCTAGTAGCTCATGCCTTGCTTAATCCACTGCCCTTACCATCAATTTAGCTTTAAATCAAGTGCCGTGTGAATTGTCACATAGCGCTTTGGCTAACATAATATTTTGAGTTTAGTCTAGCTAGATATAAACATGATCCGGCGGTAGTTTTGTGAGTAAGTTTGACATTTATGCAATATTTGTGCTCGAGCCCCAAGATATTTCACAATAAGGAAATATATGTACTTGGGGGTCTACCAAGTGATCAACGCTTCGTCCAAAGTGGTTCTACCCTACATTGTAGTACAACGATTCATTTGTCTAATAAATCAAGCTATAATTATAACTTGGCTACCAAAGATCGGACCCCTTATTATTAACATAAAATAAAACAACTCTGACTACCAGTACATTATTTTATTTTACTAAGGGACTATCCAACTTGATAGGGATAGGTTTGTACACTTTAGCTAGTTATTCAATATTCTATCATGCGTGCCAGAACTTTATCCCAATTCCGCAACTATGGATAAATTCAGTATTTAGACAATGTATTACGCTGAGACAACTTCATGCATCGGTTACTTTATTTATTTCAATTTGATTTCTCCATTTCTTAGGTCTTATGTTGGCCTGAAAATTTTCAATAATAATCAGAATATCATTATTCGATTAAGCACCATAATACTTGAAGACATGCTAATCATCAAAATTAATAATGCAGCGCACTACCGTCCGGTATCGATTGAGAAGCGATACTGACCACTCCACTCGCAAACATACTTTTATTTGTGCCCAAAAATCCGATAAACCTGTGTCAGCGCTCTTTTTTCAATGTTTGTGCTTGCGGGAGTATAAAGGAGTTTGGCGATTATTTATAAGTGCCACTCACTTTGAAAAGTCAACCCGCATGCCCCATGGGCAAAACCTTTGCTCACTCTGAGTGATTGTGATATTTATAACTACTGTACTAGTGATGGGATGACCTAACCTTTTATTTATAAAGTTGTATATCCCGAGATTGCAGAGTTTCAGAGAGAGCCAAATACAAGATCACCAAAGGTAAACCCCTTCGCTATCGATTTAGAAGTGCTGATAGTGTAAAAATACAAAGCGAAAATGATTTGTTAATGTTTTCTTATGGTTTAAAACGTTACAGGGTCCTATGAAAATAAAGGTGATACCAAATATCAGACTGTACAGCTCAGCAAGCATCCAGGTGAAAATCCAGGAAAATGACATGTAAGTAGCATAACACTACACAGTATGTATCCCCATCCTTTTGGCCAGATTGGAAAACCTGGGGGTCCGAGGCTCGGCACTGGCCTGGTTCGCAGACTACCTGACAAATCGTGAACAAGCCGTCCGAATCGATAAAAATTTGAAAACTTTAAACTGTTTGAAAACAAAAGTTGTGCCGGAAGCAAAGATTAACCACGTTGCTCTAAAGCCGGAAGTTAGTTTAAGTGACAAAAAAAAACTGTTCAAGTTAAATTCTTAAAATATTTTCCTTTTTTACCTGGCCTCCTCCGAATTTGAGGATAAATTGAAAAAACCTGTTAAATTACAAAATGTAGTTTAGTCTAGGTGTCTCTTTAAGACGCTCAAACAAAATCTCAACTATTTTTTCGCCATTGTTATTTCCAATTGCTGTGCTATTTACAAAAATAATAATTTACACTATTCATAATTTTTATATTTTTTTATTGAACACAGTTATTTAAAAATATACAATAAAAGAAAACATATGGACAAAGGCGAGCTTATCTCTAAAAAAGAGATTTATTCTAGCAAAACCAAGGCATGACAGGGAAATTTATCAAGAAAGGGTAGGCAGTGCACAATAGCTATACTATAATAAAACACATATAAGTAAATTAACTATTTATAAAATATGTTAAATAAAATCCATACTCCTATATGTATGTATACCAAACTTCTAAATAAATTCTAAATTCACAAAAAGGTTAGTACGCAATACAAATTGGTTCCCTGTCTCCCTAACTAGTAAATTACTGTATATAGGGAGACAGTTATTCCCTATTAAGTGTTACATTAATAACATTTAATTAAAATGTGGCACTACACTGTACTGTAAAAAAAAAAAAAAAATGGACAGTTTGAAAACAATAGAAAAAATAATAACATGTTATGAGTGTAGGTGAAATTGTTAAGTGTTAGTGTAAGTGTTGTGCTTGGATGAGTGAATTTTTGTACGAAGTGTGTGGTAGTGATTTGGGGTGTGGTGAGTGTTAGTGTAAATATATTATTCACATATCTTGTTGTAGGAGAAAGCAGCGGATATTCAAATGATTTTTATTTTACAGAAAAGAGATATTTGAGCAACTTATAATTTAAAACGTACAGAATCCTTAAGATAACTTTTTAAAGAAATTAATATACTAACTGTAGCATAACAATTGATTTTTTCGAAAATGTATTATGTGTACGCAAGAACCTTACAACATTTTTCAATTTTAGTAATAGCTGTAACGTTAATTTAGGAAATAATCACAGACTAGTTGACCCCTGGTTAGGCTCGTAAAGGTTACCAATTCTTTTAAGGGTCATTGCCTTCTCTACTAAAATAAGATACCTCTGGAGATTTTGAAATGGCTTTTGAGCAATTTAAATAGCATGTAATAGATCAACACCGTCCAAGGGGTTAATAATTTTGTAATTATGTATTCCTGCTTATTAATTATAGTAATTAATATTGTAATATTTGAATGAGTTAAGCACAAGCTTTTTTTAAGAGATCTAAAAATCAATCTGTGGGAGTTTCTACGCCCTTCTTCTCCCACAGTGGTCCAATATAAATAAGTTTTTTGCTAAGTTTATATAAATATCTACAGTAATAAAGACGTTTGATTGATTGATTGATATGATGAAATGACGATTTGATTAAATATTCATTATTATATTAACTCTAAATTAAAAACCAAGTCCACAGAATTGCATAAGCAGTGTTGCCACTTTCTTGTCGTCTATAAAAATAGAAGTGATACAATCTTAAGTCTTAAATATACTTCTTGTTGGCTAATATAAAAATTCACTCACTTTAAGTAATAGTCGATCAATCTTTTCATTTTAATCTATTTATGTATATGGTACATGCTTTGGCTGTTTGCACAGAAGTCCTTTGCCTGTTCGTTCTACACGGTACCGCATCAGAAAATTGTAAAACGAACCTAGGAAAAAACTATGGTACAGATGCCCTAGACCATAGAATTTTTTTGACACACAGGTAAAAAAAACTGTTAACTCTTTCCTTAGTTTTTTACAACAATTCAGCCTCTTACCTTCTGGAGTGATTGAGTGTTTCTAAGCGTTTCTGCGATAAATTGTTATTAGTTGTTGTTTTACATTAGTGTTTAACGTTTTATATTGATATATTTGCTGTGCTTATGTTCAGTTTTGTTAAGTTTTTGTGACTTTGCTATTTATTTAATCGTATGGCGGTCTGGATAATTTGCGGATACCTTTATAATTACTATGAGTCAACATTGCGGCAGCGTGCAGCATGATACAAGCCTCAGCAAACAGCGCGATACGCGCGACAGCGAGCGGCTGGGCGCTCGCGTCACTGAGCTGCGAGGTGCCTCTTCGTGGATGACGGCGACGCTGTTTTTTTGGTCGGGACATTGGTCGATGCTGCAACACTCACGTTGAGGGGGTCTAAGACCACAGTGATGTGGGAATGTCCTCCTTGCTGGTCTCATCCTCCTCGTCCTCGATTAGAAAGCCTACCGATTCCGCATTCTGGCGTTGTAGCTGAACTAACTTAGATGTCGCGGCTCTGATTTCTGATCAATGCTAATAGTGCGAAAGCGAGATTTGGTCCGCACCCTTTCGATCGAAGGGATTTGGAACGCGGTTTTTGACGTTTGAGAGTTTTTTTGTGAGGTTGAAGCTAATACCGGCAATTAGTATCTTATTATATGTCTGTGCCGGCAATGACCTGTCAATATCGTGGAGGACGTGGTATCCTGTGGCCCAGGCGTACTTCCAGATTACAAATATTTTGGTTAGTTTGAGAATCTCACGGTCATTCATTCCGCATTCATTTCTATATTCCTACGGGATTAAAGAAAAATCTGAACTGAGTACAAGAACAAGACAAGAACGTATTTACCATTATGTTTGTTTCAATTTAGGTCATAAAGTTCTATATGTTGCTATGACTAGTATTATCATCCTTGCTATCTCTCATATTAGTTTGCATGTGTGTTGCTAAGTGACTCTACTGAGAACCTGTGCTCCCCCGGATTGTGACCACATGATCCGGGGTTGCACAGCCTAATCTGCTAGTAGCTCATGCCTTGCTCAATCCAATGCCCTTACCATCAATTTAGCTTTAAATCAAGTGCCGTGTGAATTGTCACATAGCGCTTTGGCTAACATAATATTTTGAGTTTAGTCTAGCTAGATATAAACATGATCCGGCGGTAGTTTTGTGAGTAAGTTTGACATTTATGCAATATTTGTGCTCGAGCCCCAAGATATTTCACAATAAGGAAATATATGTACTTGGGGGTCTACCAAGTGATCAAAGCTTCGTCCAAAGTGGTTCTACCCTACATTGTAGTACAACGATTCATTTGTCTAACAAATCAAGCTATACTTATAACTTGGCTACCAAAGATCGCACCCCTTATTATTAACATAAAATAAAACAACTCTGACTACCAGTACATTATTTTATTTTACCAAGGGACTATCCAACTTGATAGGGATAGGTTTGTACACTTTAGCTAGTTATTCAATATTCTATCATGCGTGCCAGAATTTTATCCCAATTCCGCAACTATGGATAAATTCAGCATTTAGACAATGTATTACGCTGAGACAACTTCATGCATCGGTTACTTTATTTATTTCAATTTGATTTCTCCATTTCTTAGGTCTTATGTTGGCCTGAAAATTTTCAATAATAATCAGAATATCATTATTCGATTAAGCACCATAATACTTGAAGACATGCTAATCATCAAAATTAATAATGCAGCGCACTACCGTCCGGTATCGATTGAGAAGCGATACTGACCACTCCACTCACAAACATACTTTTATTTGTGCCCAAAAATCCGATAAACCTGTGTCAGCGCTCTTTTTTCAATGTTTGTGCTTGCGGGAGTATAAAGGAGTTTGGCGATTATTTATAAGTGCCACTCACTTTGAAAAGTCAACCCGCATGCCCCATGGGCAAAACCTTTGCTCACTCTGAGTGATTGTGATATTTATAACTACTGTACTAGTGATGGGATGACCTAACCTTTTATTTATATAGTTGTATACCTACTCCATGTGCCTGACATGATCAGAGTAGGGTTTATGAATTAATGTTTCTTAATTCAAACATAAACCAACCACTCTGATCACATTATGAATACAACAGGATCCTTCAAAACTTATTTTAGTTTAGTTTACAAAATATTAATAAACAAAAAAATAAGATAAACACATGCAAGAAACCCATTTTTTCCGACATTTTGCCCTATATTGTGACGACCCGAATGGCCAAGTCGGCAGTGACCCTGCCTACGAAGCCAGGTGTCCCAGGTTCGAGTCCCCGTGGGGCAAATATTTGTTTTATAAGAACGAATGTTTGCACCCAAGTCATGGTTGTTTATTTATCTAATTACAATATTTGTCTATAAAAGTTTGTGTATCATTGTCTAGTACCCAAGATACAGAGAATCCTAGTTCAGGGCTAGATCAATGTGTGTAAATAGTGTCCAAGGTATTATTATTATTATATAAATATAAACATTTACATACACGTTCTCGCCCTACACTAGGATACCCTGTGTCGTGGGAACCAGAAGCAGCGACATCACACAAATATAAACATCCAAGACCTGGGGATTGTTTTTTTCTTTTCCCCCAGCCGGGCGAACCCGAGACCTCTCGCATGGTAGGCAGAGCCACAACCGCTACGCCACAGAGGTCGTCAATTTTTATAATATTCATCATTCGTGTGTGAGTCAGATGTAAACCTGAGCAGGCAGAATTCACTGAAGCATCTTTTATAAAACTAAAGATAAAAATGTAAATTTACAACTTGTAAACGTCAACAAACTGACCAATCACAATGATTAAAAACTAATTTGTAATTATAGTGATTGGTAACTTCGTTGACAATAAAATGAAAGGAAAATTGGTTGAAGCAACATTTGTTTTACGCCCCGTTAGAAGGACGCAGAAAAATCTGCTGAAGCCGAATATATTTGAAAAACAAAAATAAATGTGGCTGAAAGCAATCAAAGCAAAGCAATTGGACTTTCACCCGACAATATATAATATCCCAGTATCGATACCATTGGTTCTATCGAGTATCGATATATTATTAAATTTTTTCAAGCTCTATGATACCTAAAGATATACATGGGACTTTTACACGATAACTTTAGTATATCTAGTGTTTTTTTACTTCCCACGTTATTTTTTTTACCCGAAATAAGATTTTTAGATTAGTTCATAGAAAAATTGGACCAAATAAGCTAGAAAATTACGCCAATTTTTTACATATTTTTCTGAATGGTGTATCATCTTAGTGTAATTTAAAAGTAGACACCATGCCTATTTACTATTCTACCAAGCATTCATAATGTTCAACACAAAGGATATTTTTTTTACAAAAAAATACTAACAAAACTTCTATTCGGGTAAATTGCACAGGTACACCAGTCAAACAAGTTCATGCCATATTGTATTTCGTGCCAACTCTTTCAGGCTTATTGATTACCATTACCTTGTGTTTTATCGTAAAGCATCAACGACGAAGGATATCTTTAGTAGGTCTACTTCGTCCGGTTTGTAACCATAACTCTGACCAATATATTATGCTGTTCTACCATGTTTAAATCCCCGTGATCAAGACAATACTGACGGTAAGGTGTGCGCACCAACAACTAACTGAAGCCTCTGTTATATAGTGTCTGCAGGCACTGTTTTGTTTAATGTGAGTTTGACGCAAAATCATTATTTATATAACAATGTCCAGCGCTGACTAAGATAATACTTGTACCATAATTATAAATATATGTACTGTAATGGTTAATTTATGTATGTACAATTTACAGAATATGTGTTGTTAAAATCACATTTTTTATAATTACGTACACCTTACGACTAAACATTCTTCCAGCAAGCTTTGCGTTGAATATTGATCACATGTTCTTCTAAATAAATCTGGCAATTTGTATAATGTCAAGTCTTGATAATATTATGTCCCTGTTCTACCATGTTTAAATCCCCGTGATCAAGACAATACTGACGGTAAGGTGTGCGCACCATCAACCAACTGAAGCCTCTTATATAGTGTCATATAATGGTATATAAAATGATACCATCTGACAGATTTTAATTTCAAACATATCTTATAACGGTTATTCTTAATAATATCGTAGTTTATTTATGATCTATAGGATACAAAACATCATGTCAGCAATTTTGTAGCATCTTGGCTGTAAGTTGGCAGTATTTGCCTCCAAATATAGCAGCAGCCTAAAATGAAACCAACTGACAGATTTTAATTTCTGACATTTCGAAGAAAGGCTTTTCTTAGAAATATAGTGGTTGATTTATAATCTTTATGATACCGACCATTATGTCTGATATGTCATTATTTGGCATCCCAGTTGTAATTGGCAGTATTCGGCTCCAAATGTTGCAGCAGCCTAAAACTATACCACCTGACAGATTTTAAATTCTGATATATTGAAGAACAACTATTCTTTAAAATGTTGTGGGTGATATAAGATTTTTATGATACAAAGCATCATATAAATTATATCATTATCTGGCACCTCAGTTTTAAGATGGCAGGATTTGGCTCCAAATAAAGCATAAGCCTAAATTGATACCACCTGACAGATTTTAATTTATAACATAAGGCTAATCTTTAAAATATTGTGGTTGATTTATGATCTTTAAGATACATAACATCATGTCTAATATGTCATTATCTGGCGTCTTGGTTGAAAATTGGCAGTATTTGTCTCCAAATGTAGCAGCAGCCTAAAATAATACCACCTGACGGATTTTAATTTCTGAAATATCGAAGAACGGCTATAATTTGAAATATCGTGGTTGATTTATGATATTTTTGATACCGATCATCATGTCTAATATGTCATTATCCGGCGTCTCGGTTGAAAATTGGCAGTATTTGGCTCCAAATGTAGCAGCAGCCTAAAATGATACCACCTGATGGATTTTAATTTCTGAAATATCGAAGAACGGCTATAATTTGAAATATCGTGAGTGATTTATGATATTTTTGATACCGATCATTATGTCTAATATGTATTTATCTGGCATCTTGGTTTTAAGTTGGCACAATTTGGCTCCAAAAGTAAGCATCCTTAAATCATGATACCTGACGGATTAAAATTTCTGAAATATCAAAGAACGGCTATTCTTTGAAATATCGCGATTAATTTATGATCTTTATAATAAAGAAAAATATTTCTGATATGTGATTATCTGAAGTATCGAAGACCGACTATACTTTTACATCTCGTGGTTGATTTATGATCTTTATAACATAGAAAATTATTTCTAATATGCGATTATCGGCAACTTGGTTGTAAAATGGAACAATTTGGCTTCAAACGTAGCAGCCTTAAATCATACCACCTGACAGATCTCAATTTCTGGCATACCGAAGAATGGCTGTTCTTTGAAATATCATGATCGTTTTATAATCTTCATGACACAGAGTATCATCTCTGATAAACTTACGCATTTAGTTGATCAACACATCGACAGATAGTAAACTAGACCGACAAGGTTTGGAATTTACGTTTCTTTGCTTCGCTGCGCTCGCCCCCTCTAGCTCCAAAACAGTGTTTGCCCTGGTTTTTCGTTTGCAATTCAAGTTTAAACCAGTTTACTATTTAACGGTTTTTACTGTTATTTTTTTAACTAACACGTCATATAGTAAGCAGAAGGCTACAATTTACTATCTGTCGATAGTTGAGCAACTAACGAGAAAACAAACGTTTGTTTATCAACTAACAGTTTTGACAATCTTACGGTGATATAGATATATAGAAATGAGCAATGCGCTGGCGGCCCGGCCACATGCTTATTTCTATAGGCTCGTTTTATACGTATTTCGGAGCACACGCTGTTGTCTTATTTATCACTGACAAAAGAGAACATAAAAGACGGCAGTAACGCGTTTACGTACACAGCACAAATTGATCGGAAAGATCAAAATATTTGCCCTTCAAGTTTGATTTTAACGGAAGCGGTGACTGAAAGATACTGTTTTCGCCTACGATGACAGCTCATAAATGAAACGATAGCTGAGTATATGGCAGAACTCAAGAAATCATCGCATAATTGTGAATTTAGCTTGGCTTTAGAGAATAATCTATACGATCAGTTTGTGTCTGGCCTGAAGAGCGACTTGATACAGTGTTGTTAGCGATGGGCGATCTCAAGTACAATAAAGCAGTGTCAATGGTCAATGGCATGGCAATGAGATGCCGGAGCAGTGAAGCAGTAAAAAATAGAGGTAGTGAATAGGTTGTGTTTATCCAATTGCGAAGTGTGCGGTGACAATCACGGTTCAGGAGAGTGTCGTTATAAATAATATGAATGTAGTGTGTGCAAAAAATTGAATATGTCCGTTTAGTGTGTCCGGAATTGGAGGGTAGGGTGCCACGCGAGTACAACGGGAGCTCATATGGCGGCGGTGGAGGAGCGCGCAGTAGGCGCAGATACGAGGAGTGCGGGTACGGCGGGTGGCGCTCGGCTCAGGCGAGGGCTGCTGGCAGCAGCACGCACTGGGATGACAGAGTAGGCGCAGCGGTGGGAACGGCCGACTGCAGCCCGTCAGCTCAACGTACACATTGAGACAGGGACCAAGGTCAGAAAGAGGACGAATACAGTGAAGAGTAGCTTGTATTTCAGGTGTCATCAGCAAAGTATAGACTAGTGTATATGCATATTAACATAAGCATATGTTTAGGACATGGAAATAGACACGGGATTAGCGTTGTCTTATATCAACCGAGAAATTTATGTAAAATATTTTGGCAATTTGCCTTTGAAATGTTTCCGATCAAGTCAAAAATTTTATGATAGCTCGACAATCATTACTTAGAAGTAAAGGTCGCAGACGGCGACGTAAGAAAGGTACTAGATTTATATAACGTGAATAATGGATGCACCAATTTAGTAGGATAGCAGTGGCTTACGGAGCTAGAAATTAAAATACCTGCGTGCAAAATATATAATGTGAATACACAGGTAGATATAGAAAAATATTGAGTTTCGGATAATTCTATAGACGCAATACTTTTCAGGCATAAACAACTGTTCGACAATTCCCTGGGGCGGTACAATGGTGGTGGTAATAGGTACTCAGTGTGCGCGAGGGTCCCAGCCGATATTCAACCGCGCGCGGCTGCTGCCTTTCGCCATGAGGGTGAGGGTGGACGACGATCTCGACGGAATGCTGCACGCAGGCGTCATCGAACTCGTTAACCACTCTGACTGAGCGACTCCGCTCGTTATTACAAATGAGGCGGATGGAGGGATTCGTCTATGCGCGGACTATAAGAGAACGCTGAACCATGATTTGATGCTGGATAGGTATCCGGATCCGAGGATAGAAGAGTTGATTAGCGATTTTAGACAAAATATGCACTATGCAAAAATCGTCTTATCATAGGCTTACAATCTGCTGGAACTTGACCAGGATTGTAGGGCGTATACACAGTGATTAACACGCACCGAGGACTATTAAAATATAAACGGTTGGTTTACGTCTTATCATCGAGTCCTGAAATATTCCAGAAATTCATGGTAACACTTTTAAGCAGCGTGCCAGAAGTCATTAAGAGACATCAAAACAATGGAAAGGGTATTCTAAAGTCTGGAATAAACTGAGTTAAAGTACTCGGAGTATGTGAAAGATAGAAACGGAGTAAGAGTAGATCCAGATTTTATATCAACTATGGCATTCCTAAGGAATGTGTCGAAATCATTTTTAGGTATGGTCAATTTTTATGGAAAAATCGTAAAAAATCTCAGCACTCAACTAGCAACGTTATATGAGTTACTAAAAAAAGGTAAATATTTCAAATTGACTATGGATTGTAGCTTGCCTTCAATAGAGTTAAGACATTGTGCGACGCAAGCCCGCTAGGCATTGGGGCCGTGCTAGACATGCGCGTGCCGGACGGCGAGGAGCGAGCAGTGGCCTAAACGTCACGTGCGGTCACGCTCGCTAAGAAGCATAACAATCAGATACAAAAAGTGGCTCTGGCGATTAAGTTTGCTATTTCATCAATGTCATTTCATCAATATCTATACGGACGGAAGTTTACACTGAGACCGACCACAAACCCCTTGTCAGTATATTCGGGCTAAAAACCGGTATCCCAGTTACAGCTGCGAGTAGGCGGCTATAGAAATGGGCAATTAAATTATCAGCCTCTGATTTAAACATTGAGTAGGTATGTGAGAACGGATCATAATACGGCCGACGCCCTAATGCAGTTAATAAAATCGTACAGGTAGGTAGGAGAAGATATTCTGCCAAAATAAACGTACCTTTATTTCGCTACTAATGCCCTTTAAGGTTATTCTCAGATTTAACAGCAAACCTCATCTAACCGCATCCTATCGAGGGTACTAGCGTGTGTAGGATAAGGATGGCTCCAGGATACGGAGATAAGGGAACTAAAATGTTATTTTAACAGAATAAAATAACTGTTTAGTGAATTGGGCAGCATTATGTGGGGTTTGCATTGGGCAGCATTGGTTTTTCCACCAGCGGTAGCTAGGAATCAAGTTCTTTCCGAATTGTATAACAGCCTTATGGGCATAGTTAAAACTAAATCATTTGCAAGAAGCTATGTTTTGTGGCCGGGAATAGACGAATAAATTTAATTAATGTGCAGCGAGTGCAGGGTGTCTGCAGCGGTGGCGAATGCACCACCGACGCATTGACCCTGGTGTAGGTAACGTATTGATTTTCTGGGGCCTATAGGTGGTCATACTTACCTAATCGTTATGGATGCCTATTCCAAATGGATAGAGGAAATCAGAATGAAAACGAAAAATGCAGAATCGGTAAGAGCGGAGCTGTCTTTTAGATGAGGTCTGCCAAAACAAGTTGTAAGTTATAATGGTCCACCATATATAAGTGGCAAATTTAAAATATTTTCAAAATTGAATAAAATTTGTCATATCTTCTCCGTGCCCTATCACCCAGCGTCAATCAGAGCAGCATAGAACGCACTAAATTTGTGTAAACGAGTGAAAAAAGGCCTACATACAAAAAATAGACCCAGAAACGGCATTAAGTAGGTTCTTGCTTACATACCGAAACTCAGAGCATTATACTACCGGGGATAGCCCGGCAAAAAATTTTCGTCGTAAGAAGCGCAAGTGGATGAGAGGCAGGAGCAGATCGAGCAGCGCGCGAGGTCGGCGCGCGGTGAAAACTCGCGCCAGGTGACGCAATTTGGTTCTCATTCACGTGATAAATGGATTCTGGGTAAGATTACGAAAAATTCCTTACCTTCATTCATTCGTCAATGGCGGTAAGTCCCACCACGGCCTCACCGGTGACGCAGTCGAGACTTGAAAAAAACCGCGTTTTCTCGCAACGACTGGAGTACCCGCAGGCTCTCCGAGGCCGGAGGCCTTATCGGGGCCACGGCTACCACCAAAGTCAGAGCCTCTAAGGGAGCCCTTGATCCAGCATCGACCTGTTATTGATGATCTTTTTTAAAATATTAAAAATAACTAGTATTTAAAATAGTTTAAGCATATCAAATAAGGGTGGAGGTAAAATAATAATAAATAATAATAATACCTTGGACACATTTACAAACATTGATCTAGCTCCAAACTAGGATTTCCTGTATCTTGGGTACTAGATAACGATACTTATATAGATAAATATTATACTTAGATAGATAAACAACCATGACTAGTGTACAAACATCCGTTCTCAACAAACAAATATTTGCCCCCACCGGGACTTGAACCCGGGACCCTTGGCTTTGTAGGCAGTGTCACTGCTGACTCGGCCATTCAGGTCGTATGAAAATATTATGATCAAACTGATTAATGTGAATATTATTATTAATTTTGGATTATGATTAATGATTACTGCAATTTCATCAATTTGTTAGCAAATGAAATACATACTGTGAGATATATCCACTTTCTCTGATTTCTATTAATAAGTCACTACTGCCTTTGATTAAAGTAATAATTCCAACAATAAATTTGGCTAGATTAGGTTATTGTGGCTTAATTTCAATCGAGTAATAGATGAGGTTAGGTTAGGTTAGGTTAGGAGCGGAGCGTATGCATATAAAAAAATCATTAAATATTTCGGTCAACGGATTTATGCCAAACAATAACTGATAGATTGCATAAAATTAAGTGTACCTCGCGCCACCCCCGCCCGCTTCTATTTCCAGAAAAAGACGTTAACAGAATGTTTTTTTTTAAATTAATTACATTATCATCTTCTTCTTCGGGTGCCATCTCCTATCGGAGGTTGGCGACCATTACGGTGATCTTCTCACGGGATACTGCCGCTCCGAAAAGGGATGTTGTGTTCATCCCGAACCACTATCTCAGATTTTAGAGCCAGGATGTACGTGGGCGACCAGGTCAACTGCATCCTTGGATCTTGCCTTGTATGATCAATCGGAGCAAGTTATATTTGTCGTTGCGCATGATATGTCTGAAATATGTTAGCTTCCTGCTTTTTATAACCCGTATGAGCTCTACTCCTTTTTTGCATTTTGTCTAAAACAGCAACATTGGTAATTGTATCCGTCCATGATATCTTCAGCATTCTTCTGTACAGCCACATTTCAAATGCTTCCAATCTTTTGCACATTGCTTGGGTTAGTGTCCATGCTTCAGCACCGTACAGAAGGACTGAAAATATGTAGCATCTGACTAGTCGACACCTTGTGGATAATTTGATGTTGCGGTTGCAAAGAATATGGCTCATCTTAGTGAACGCACTTCGGACCTGTTCGATTCTACATTTAACTTCCGTACTATGATCTTCTTGTTCATTCACTATACATCCCAAGTATTTGTAGGAATGAACTCTTTCCAACGGACGATCTTTAACGTGGAGAGCAGCAGTTGTAGGTAAAGGACTTCCAACAATCATGTATTTCGTTTTCTTTGTGTTGATATTCAGTCCATTTTGTGCGCTGAAAGTTTCCACACGCGTGAGAAGTTGCTGTAGATCTTCAATTGAGCTGGCGAGTAGTATTGTGTCATCTGCATATCGTATGTTATAAGGGGTCTCCCATGTATAACAATACCCTCCGTTTCCTCTTCAAGAGCTTCAGCGAAAATACTTTCCGCATATACGTTGAACAGCAACGGTGACAAAATGCATCCCTGACGTACTCCTCGTAGAATCTCCTTATCTTCCGTAAGATGTTGTTCTACGCGTAAATTTCCATTTTGCTTCCAGTACAGATTACGTATAAATGCAGTATCTCCAGGATCAAGGCCAATAGAAGTCAAAACCTCGATTAATTTGTCATGTTTGACACGATCGAACGCCTTTTCATAATCAATGAAGCAGATGTACACGCTATGATTCACGTCCCAGCAACGTTGCATCAGCACTTGATATCCAAACAACGCATCTCGTGTGCCGAAACCGCTCCTGAAGCCGAATTGTGTATCAGACACTTGGTTTTCACATTTTCGGTAAATACGGTTGTGAATAATTTTCAGGAACACTTTGAGCACATGACTCATTAATGTCATGCGGTCAGTGCGATAGTCACTGCAACGTTGCGCATTATTGATTTTTGGTAGGGTGACGAAAGTAGAGTGCAGCCAGTCCTTAGGGATGTTGCCTGTTTGGTAAATTGCGTTGAATAAATGCACCAAGATATCCAGACACTCGTATTCCAGAAGTTTTATATTCTCAACTGGGATTTCATCAGGTCCTGCGGCTTTACCATTTTTCGCAAATTTAATAGCATAGCAAACTTCGCCCTTTGTTATGGGAGGTCCAAAATATTCCAGGTCTCCTGGGGGGTTCACACATCTATCGTCAGCGAACAGCATCTCTATGTACTCTTTCCATATCCTTAGCTTTTCTGTGATAGTGGTAGCTAGAATTCCATAAGTATCTAGGATAGTAGTAGTACAAGATCTCTTATTTTGCCCTATGAGACTTTTTATCTTTTTATACATGTTAAAAGAATCGTGTTTGGCTTGGAGAGAATCCACTTCCGCGCATCTTTCGTTAAAACACAAGTCCTTGGCCTCTATACATCTCTGTCTTATCTCTTTATGAATATTTTTGTATTGTTGGACATCGGTGTTCTTCATAAGTCTTCTTTGATCCATCATATCTAGGATATCACTTGTCATCCAGTCTTGCTTTTTCACAGTTACGACGTTTGTGAGTGTCTCTTGTGCCGTTTTTATGACGACATCCTTCAGAGACTCCCAGGTTTGTTCAGGTGATACCTGAGATAGTTTGACTTGTTGCTGTAATTCGTATACCCTATTATTAATGCAACAATGCAGCTTCTGTCGTGTGTCTTTATCTTTTAGCTGCGATACATCAATTCTTGGTTTAAACTTTGGAGGGAGCAATTTCTTCAGTTTCGTGGTAATTGTTCCTACTATTGGGTTGTGGTCTGACCCAATATCTGCTCAGGGGTATGTTTTCACGGCTTTAAAACTATTACAATACCGCTTATTAACCAGTATAAAATCTATCTGATTCCTCATTATGGTTGTCGGTGAGTCCGCTGGTGATTTCCAGGTATAAAGTCGACGGGGTGGTAACCTGAAGAATGTATTGGTCACCACAAACGATTCTTCTTGGCAGAACTGGATCGGGCGATCTCCTCTTTCGCTTTTCTTGCCAAGTCCATAGTGGCCGATAACATCAGGCACGCGGCCCTCACCGACTTTGGCATTGAAATCGCCCATAATAATATTACACTCATTGTTTTTTAGCTTACTGAGAACGTTTTTGACATCAGTGTAAAACTGTCCTACGTCGTTATCATATCTCAGTTCGGAGGTAGGGGCATATACTTGCACTATGTTTGTTAGCGACGCGTTCTTATATTTCTCATACCTATTGGTTTGTGTTGGCAACAAAATTGTTCACATAATTTTAAGATTTAGAAAATAAGGTAGTTAGCAATTAAGACCGAAATATGTAAGTTTACCCTATTCTGTTTTGTGATCGCCGGCCGGGGCAGTCCGCTACCAATCGCGAGCCACCCCGCACGGCTCTGCTGTAATTTTGGAAATAAATAACCTCATAATAGTTTTCACCGCCTTTAATTCCTCGCGTCAGTGCCTACAATCAACAAAGTGGTCTTCGAACCAGATCATGTTCCGTACGCCAGCTAAAATGGAAACACGCAGTGCAAAAGCGCGTCGGGAACAAGCCGAACACATGGCGCACGAGCGAGAACAAAGGCCCAAAAGTGAGGTTATGCCGCTAAGAGACCAAACCGCGCCCGAAAAACCGTTAGATCCCATGGTGAAGAGGTTTTTAATGAATAAAACTGCTACAAGTAGCATAAAATCGGAACCGATGTTACATAATAAACACGTTCCTGAGACAAAGCCTGCCACATCGTACGTCGGCGCACCTTTAAGCAGTAAGAGCTCACGGAAATCGTCGGCATCTAAAGAAGCCAAGCGGAAACAGTTACTTCTAGAAGCCGCAAAAGAGAAGGCTGCGATAAAAATGGACCTAATCGATAAGAATTTAGACGCGCAACTTGCAGCACTTAATGAAGAGGAGGACCCAGAGGAATACAGTTCACAAATCGATGGCAATTTACCTCTTTGGCCCCGCAGTGAAATAGCGGAGTGGGTCGAGCACCAGAGTAACCATAAGGAACCACTAGAGGAGCAGCAACCCCCCAACAATGGTGAAATAACGGGCGCGCTGCACATTCCGGTTCCAGTATGGAAACCAGCGACTGCCGTGCCACATGCATACACCGAGCCTGCTCAGCACGGCGCTGGGCCCAGCTCGGCCCCGCACGCCGCTGGCCCCACGCCGCCCGCGCCGCTCGCGGCCGACGGCACCGTCAGCGCGCTCAACCACACGGTACAACTATTGGCCGGTGTACTTAAGGACCTCTCCACCGGCAGCAATCAAGTACCAAATGCTAGTTTTCTCAGCCGCATCAGCACGCCTAAGGACTTACCTGAATTTTCAGGCGATCAGTTAGAATGGCTACAGTTCAAACAAGCCTACGACGAGTCTACTGAGGTCTGTAAATTTACCGATAAGGAGAATTTATGGAGGTTGCGAAAATGTCTTCGCGGAGCCGCAAGAGATGCAGTCGCAGCATTGTTTATCAGCGCCACGTCACCCGATCGAGTAATGACGACGTTGGAGCTACGTTTTGGAAATCCCGACAGCATAATTTCCCGCATTTTACAAGACATCAAAAGGCTGCAACCCTTGCCACTCGAATATCATAAGGAAATAGTTATGATCGCAGTAAAAGTTCAAAACTTTGTGGAAGCCGTTCGAGCAGTAGGACGTGAGGAGTACCTACAGGGCATGACTATTGTCTCCATCATCCTGTCCAAGCTGCCCACTGTGCTCATATCTAAATGGTTAGACTACAGTTTTAAACTAATTAAGGATGCACGGAAATCAAGGTTAGTCATTCTATCGGACTTTCTTAATGACGAAGCAATGAAGATATCTACGACGGCTAGTTTTTTTACAACTACACGCAGCGATAGCTATAAAAACAAACATAGCGACCAGTCATCTTCACGCACACATACTGTTTTACTACAAACCGAACAAGGTGATTCTAAATGTCTATTTTGTCGTACATTTGTGCATAAGCTAACAGAATGTAAATAATTCAAGAAGGCGCTTTGTAAGGTGCGATGGCAACACGTTAAGAGAAACGGCTTATGTTACAAATGCATTATTTCCAAGCATGAGCGCGTCACGTGTAAAGCCCCTGCGTGCGACAAGGACAGCTGTGGAGCTCCGCATCACCGCCTGCTACATTATCCGGTAAAAAACAACAGCGCGCGTGACGTCACGCCGCCCGCGCCGTTATCAAGTGCAAGTGCACCGAATAGTAGCCCCGCGATGAATGGACTCGTACCGCGAGAACCCGCGTCCAAACCGGTGCCAGAAACATTAACGCACATGAACGCGAGTGACAGTAAGGTGTTGTTAAAAGTGGTACCTATCCGCGTTCATGGACCTAATGGTGTGTTCTCGAGTACCGCTCTTCTTGATGACGGTTCGTCTGTCAGTTTACTGAGTGCGGCATTGGCGCAACGCGCCGGCTTGTGCGGCGACGCGAGCACGCTGCGAGTGCGTGGCGCATTCACCGATAATGAACTGGTATATGAATCGACCGTAGTGAATGTGGACCTTATGGGTATAGATGATAAGGTGCATAATATAAGAATGCGCTGTGTTGATGAATTAAATTTACCGCTGCAAGGCCTATCTATTTTGAATTGTATTAAGTCTTGTCATTTAAATGAAATAAAAGACAAATTATGTACTTCAGATTCAAAGCCTGAATTACTGATAGGCCAAGATAATTATCATTTGTTGTTGCCTTCACAGATTAAAGTAGGTAAATCTAACGAACCGTGTGCTACTCTTACCCCCCTAGGTTGGTGCGTCCATGGAAAGGTATACGTGCCGCAGGGCGTCCGCCCGCCCACCGAGGCCGAGTCTAACTTTTTTATTGCAGAAAGTGAAGAAGGAACGGCCACTGCAGAGGGTGAACACCTGTTACGGCAGATCCATGACGAGGTACGCCGCTCGTTCAAGCTCGAGGCTATGGGCGTGACGTGTGCGCAGCGGGAGAACGCCGAGGACGCGCAAGCCGTCGCGCTGCTGGAGCAGTCGGCGGAGCTGCGCGACGGCCGCTGGCATGTCGGCCTGCCGTGGCGGGACGCGCGCGCCATGCCCGACTCCCGCCCAAGCGCGCTCATCAGGATGAAGGGTATCGAGCGCAAAATGAGCAAGGATCAAGGATTCGCCGTAAGGTACCGTGAACGAATCAGTCATTTGTTAAAAAATGACTACGCCAGGGAACTAACGGACATCACAGCCACGCCGAGGACCTTCTACCTTCCTCAATTTGGCGTGGACAACAAAAATAAGAAGAACCTTCGTTTGGTCTTCGACTCAGCTAGTCAGGTAAGTGGTCGTTGTTTGAACGATTACTTGCTCACAGGGCCGGACCTTTTGTCATCACTTTTAGGTATAATGCTGCGCTTTAGGGAACACAAAATAGCAGTCACCGGTGACATCAGGGACATGTTCTTAAGGGTCAAGATCCGAGCAGAAGACCAGCACGCACTGAGGTTTCTGAGGAGAAACAGCCCCACCGACGACATTAAGACGTATGTGATGACGTCACTTATCTTCGGTGCCTGCTGTTCTCCGTTTGTCGCGCAGTTCATCAAAAATAAGAATGCGCGGCGGTATGAGTCATCACATCCCGCCGCCGTCGATGCCATAGTGAACTCGCACTACATGGACGACTACATCCACAGCCTTCCAGACGAAGAGACGGCCATCGAAATGGTAAGGAATGTTAGTGATATCCACAAGGCGTGCGGCTTTGAGATAAGAAATTGGACGAGTAATAGCGTCGCAGTTTTAGACAGCGTACCGAGGGAAACCTTAGGTACTGCTGCTGTAAGGTTCAAAGTCGGCCAACAACACGAAAGCGAGCGTACCTTAGGTCTCATTTGGTATCCTGCTGAGGACATGCTAGGTTTCGATATGTCGTTTAAACGCATATCGGACGACGTGCTAACAGGTGAAAATAGGCCTACAAAACGTCTTATGCTAAGAGTTATAATGTCAATTTTTGATGTAATAGGTTTCTTAGCACCGATCACGATTCAAGGTCGAATCATGCTACAAGATGCGTGGCGATCGCATATGGATTGGGACGACTACATTCCGGACGACTTATATCAAAAGTGGCGGAAATGGGTCGACCTATTTAAGGTAATTAACGATATACGCATACCTAGATGTTATAAATCAGCTGATCGCTGTCACTATGCGGGCACCTCGAGCGCGACGCTGCCCCGTAGCACAGGTCTCACGCAAGGCAACAGCGCGCCTACGCCGAGCGCTACGATCGGCTACGAATCTGTAGCGGCAGCCACCAGTGCTACGATGGCCGCAGGTTATAACAATCTTCAATTGCATTTATTTTGTGACAGCAGTACTCGAGCTATGTGCACTGTGGCTTATTGGCGGTGGGATGTGAATAATCATATTAAAGTTGCATTTATTGCTAGCAAGTGTAAAGTAATGCCTGTAAAGTCATTAACAGTACCCAGGGCCGAGTTACAAGCTGCTTTATTAGCTGCAAGGCTAGCTAATACTATAGGGAAGGAACATAAGTTAGTTCCGGGCAGTCGATTTTTTTGGTGCGACTCCACTACAGTACTGCACTGGATTCGCAACAACACGCGCACTTATAAAACGTTCGGAGCGAACCGACTGGGTGAGATCGACGAGTTATCGCGCGTGGACGAGTGGAGGTACATACCTACGAAATTAAATGTCGCTGATTTATCCACGCGGGAAACTTTCGATCACACTCAGCTCAGTGAATGGTTCGCGGGTCCGAACTTTTTATATGAAAGAGAATCTTCGTGGCCCAGGGATGTTATTGCATCACAGTTGACCTCAACAATGCCTGAATGCGTCACTATGGTACAGGAAGCTTCAACTGGACTGGCAGTGCCAGACCCTCTACGGTTTTCTTCTTGGCTTCGCTTAAAGCGGGCCACGGCCAATGTACTCACGTTTATAGACAAGTGTAAGGGCATTTCAGGTCAAGTAGATTGCAGCACAATGGATCGTGCCGAGCAACTGTTGCTAAGGCACGCGCAGGCGGAATCCTTCGGCGAAGACATCGCTACAATTAAAAAAGGTAAACCTTTACACCGCAATAGCAGATTGATCGCTTTGTCACCGCTACTTGACGAACATGGTCTGCTGCGCGTGGGTGGCCGCATAGACGCCGCCATAGGTGTAGCCATGGACGTGAAGCGGCCGGTGATACTCGATGGTCGGCATCCCGTGGCTAAGCTGATTGTCCGATATTACCACATACAGGCAGCCCATGGAAATCAGGAGACCGTGGTCAACGAGGTGAAACAGCGGTACTGGATATTACGCCTCAGACCTACCGTGAAGTTCGTGGCATCCAGGTGTATGCTGTGCAGGATCCGCAAGTGTCAGCCTCGAGTACCGCGAATGGGCGACTTACCTAAGGGTCGCATGGCACATCACCAGCGCCCCTTTTCGTACTGCGGTTTAGACCTGTTCGGCCCGATGGAGGTTGTTGTGGGTCGCCGTCGTGAGAAGAGGTACGGAGTTTTGTTCACTTGCTTGACGGTGCGCGCGGTCCACATTGAGCTGGTCTCCTCGCTGACTTCAGACTCGCTCATAATGGCACTGCGGCGGATGGCGGCAAGACGTGGCTGGCCGTCACACCTGTACTCTGATAATGGTACAAACCTGAGGGGTGCCCATACTGAGCTGCAGCGGTCGATGCGCGAACTAGACACCGAAGTGCTGGAACGCCAAGGTGTTAACAAAGGTATGCAGTGGACCTTTATCCCCCCTTCCACCCCTCATTGGGGTGGGGCGTGGGAAAGGCTCATACGTAGTGTAAAGACATCACTTAAAGTCATCTTGAACGAGCATGCACCACGGGACGAGGTATTAAGCACGCTTTTGGCGGAAGTAGAAAATATAGTTAACAGCCGTCCCCTGATGCACGTCTCCGTCGAGACAGGTGTAGAATCTCTTACTCCAAACCACTTTCTTCTCGGTACCTCGTCAAATCTGCCTACCATTGGTTCATTTGACGGTTCGGACCTGTACCTGCAGAAACATTGGCGTACAGCTCAGAGGCTGACCGATATGTTCTGGCAGAGGTGGATGAAGGAAATTTTGCCCAACCTTTTAACGAGAAGAAAGTGGCATGAGGAACAGAAGCAGCTGCAAGTGGGCGACCTCGTTCTTGTGGTAGACCCGAACTCCCCTCGCAACTCGTGGCCTAAAGGCTTGGTCGTACAGGTGTTTCCCGGCAAGGACGGGCGCACGCGGCTGGTCGAGATGAGGACCGCCACCGGGACGTGGCGACGGTCTGCGGCACGCGTCGCACCTATCTCTCTGGGAGATGAGTGCTGATTCAGCACTAGGGTGGGGAATGTTAGCGACGCGTTCTAATATTTCTCATACCTACTGGTTTGTGTTGGCAACAAAATTTTTCACATAGTTTTAAGATTTAGAAAATAAGGTAGTTAGCAATTAAGACCGAAATATGTAAGTTTACCCTATTCTGTTTTGTGATCGCCGGCCGGGGCAGTCCGCTACCAATCGCGAGCCACCCCGCACGGCTCTGCTGTAATTTTGGAAATAAATAACCTCATAATAGTTTTCACCGCCTTTAATTCCTCGCGTCAGTGCCTACAATCAACAATGTTTATATTAACTGGCTTTGCTCTGAGTTGAAGGAGCACTATGAGATTTGACATAGGCATAAAATTTATCACTGCTGTCCTCAGGTGTTTACTAATCATAACAGCAGTTCCATGATTGTGGTCTCTATCGTCATTTCCACCATAGTAGGTTACTGTATCGTCGGTCACCTCAACGCCGACACCTTTTAGCCTTTTTGTCACTTAGACCTAATATCTCAATATTTAGTCTCTTCATCTCTTGTTCCACATTTCTGTATTTTTCTAACTTAAACATACTCCTCACATTCCATGTTGCCATATTTATGGCCAACGCGGGGATTCTTAGCACCCTCTGGTCATCTAAGCCTGCCGCGGACTGAGGGCCGTGGTTATTTGTTGTGCTGCCATAATGATTTTCCTGAGAAATTCTAATGCGGTGGTTTTCCCTTTGCCTTCCGCATCGCTGTTTGCTACCGGGATAACAATAATGACCCTCAACTGTACTGATCTCCGTGATCTCCACTATTGGGTCTACTGTATGCGCAGCTGCTCGCCTACAGGGAAACACTTATTTACTGGCGGTGTTTATTCGCCATGACACAAGCTCGTCATAGAACTTCTGTAGTATTTTTTAAGTAAGTCCTCTCCACAAGGCATACCACTACGTTCTGCTGAATCTTGCCGCTATATGGTCGGGGACTGCTTATTCAAATTATTCGCAGCTAACCACCACATCTGATGGCCGTTCACTATCCGCCACCTGTGACCCCGATGGTAGCCTATAGCTCAGCCCCATCTATTTATTATTAATAATTTCACATTATCATAAGTAAGGTGAAATTATTAATAATAATCAGTTAATGTGAATTATTTATCACTTACATCATCAATCTTGAATATTATTAAGAAAAACCGATAAATATGAGTAATTTTCAATAAATCACATTTCTCGTAACATATACATATTTAGAAATGAGCAATGCGCGTGTGGCCCAGCCGCATGATTTAGTCTCGTAATACTGTATCGGATTGACATATATACGTATCTCTGAAATAAATAAAGGTTGAAAAATGCGCGCAAATGAAAAAAATACTATAATGTGTGAAATTAATACACTACCGCACGCGGTTCAAGTTTCATTGCTAATTTCTTCGGACAAAGCTCTCCAATAATTATGATAGAATTTCAGGTATAGGTAAGTTCGTTAAATCATTAATTATTGTCATCAAAACTTCTTACCCGTATCATTAAAAAAATCATACATACATACATAGCGTTACGCCATTTCCCTTACGAAGTGGTAGAGGCTGGATTATGCTCACTTTTAGCCAGTTAATTGATAATCCATTCTGCGTAACAGGGGGCTATCCCATCGCAGCAGCTACGGAAATTGAAGGTTTCCTCATAAAAAATGGACTAAAGATAATTCCTTATCTCATGCACATGATCATCACCGAGATACTAAACAACAAAATCCATAAAATAACTAAAATGCTCGATTTTAGTTATTTTATGGATTTTGTAGTTTACAGTTCGCTTTTCCTTTTTATTTTATTTTATAAAAAACGATTTGTAATATGCCTTTACTAATTTAACTCGTTACAAAGTTTTCGCATAGACGATCAGCTCACAAAGGTAAACTGTATATAAAGCAGATTAACTGAGGAAAGCACTTGAAAATAATAAGATGAAGCTTGGAAGGATAGCTCCCCTACCTTCCTTCTTACAAACTTGATATTTGAGGATTCTGTAGCCCCTACATTGTTGTTTCAGGTTGTTGTTTTACCTGGTTTGCTCTATATTTACCTAAATGAGTTTGGTATGAGCGCACAAAAATAAAAAATTTACATAACGATATGACGGCATTCTCACGCCTACTTTCAAGGGAAGCGTTTAGCAGAGATGATGATGCAATGTTAAAGCAATGTTAAGTATGTAGTGTGCATTTTTTTTACGAACCTTCGTACCAGCATTTAACTTGACCTATCTTCAAAATAAAACTATTGTCCCAAATCATGCAATAACGGGTTGTTCACAAGCTAAATGGAACGCAATTACAACTTCCATATCAAGGAGAGACTTCAAGCAGTTACTTTATGACAATGAATGAAGCTCGTGAATCAGTAAAATCAGTAACTCAATTCGTGATGGTTGAAAATTTGAACAAAACCATGTTAAAATAGAGCTAACACTGCAACACGGCTGATAGGTCAGTCACTGTCGCAGAACAGTGCAAAAATTGTGTATTTTTAAGGTTCCTTACCCCAAGGGTAAAAACGGGACCCTATTACTAAGACTCCGCTGTCTATCTGTTTGTCTGTCTGTCCATCTGTCACCAGGCTATATCTCATGAACCGTGATAGTTAGACAGTTGAAATTTTCACAAATGATGTATTTCTATTGCCGCTATGGGGTGCTTGTGTATACTTTAGGTGAAATGAAAGTACAAGCACATTGATTTAAATAGATTCGTTTTTATGTTTTCTTTCCAGTCAATTTTACAGAATCTAGCTTAGCGAGAGATCACAGACCAGCAAAATACCATAGACCAAAACCAGACCACAGATAACCATGACAGCTCTAGATTGCGCACACGAGCAAGACGCCACATCACCCCCCTAGGGAGTAAGAAAGGCCATCTTCATAGGTATCTTCTATTGAAATGTACTCGTCGGCCAGATCTGGTGGTATATGGAGGTTCGGATGAGTTCTGGTGTGGTTCTGGAGCTGGTTCT
This sequence comes from Argyresthia goedartella, assembly GCA_949825045.1. NCBI lineage: Eukaryota > Metazoa > Arthropoda > Insecta > Lepidoptera > Argyresthiidae > Argyresthia > Argyresthia goedartella. The sequence continues at coordinate 19,470,183 of OX463823.1, forward strand.
GCCGGTGGGCGCGGCGTTTCTGCGGCCTTCTCGGGTACTGGCCTCGGGTAGCAGCTTTCGGTGGGCTGTGTGTCCACATGCGCTGGCTTGACTCGATCCACACTCACTGTTGACTCTCTATCGCCGATTAAGATCTTGACGGTCTTGCTCCCTCTTGAGACGATCTTATAGGGGCCAGTGTATGGTGGCCTCATGGCAGTCCTCACAGTGTCGTCACGGAGGAACACGTGGGATGCCGTCGCTAGGTCCTTGAAGATGAAGGGCCTGTGTTTATCGTGACGAGATACCGGTGTAGGCCGTACCTCAGCCATCTTGCGGCGAAGTTGGACGACGAAATCTGTAGCGTCTGCGTTGATCAAGTCATCTGCTGGTGGTGGTGTGACGAGTTCGCCAGGGAGACGTAGAGGCTCTCCATATACCATTTCAGCTGCAGATGCTCCGATGTCTTCTTTAAACGAACTGCGAATGCCAAGCAGGACCAATGGCAGGGCCTTGAGCCATGTCTCATTTGTATGGCACATCAAAGCCGCTTTGAGTTGTCGGTGTAGTCGTTCTTCCATTCCATTTGCTTGCGGATGGTAAATTGTAGTTCTTATTCGCTGAGTGGCACATTGTTGCATCAAGCCTCTGAAAAGAGATGACTCAAATTGACGGCCTTGGTCTGTAGAGATAGTTAATAGCACTCCGAATCGGGATACCTAGCCCGTAATGAATGTATCGGCTACTTCTTCTGCAGTAATGCCGATCATTGGCCAAGCTTCAGGCCATCTTGTGAATCTGTCAACAGCAGTGAGACAGTATCGATATTGGTTGCAAGTAGGAAGAGGACCAATTATATCCAGATGCACGTTCTTGAATCTGCCAGATGGGTTGCAAAAATGTCCTATTGGTGTCGAACCATGGCGTGTTATCTTGCTGCGTTGACATGAAATACATGATCGGGCCCACGCTTTACAATCCTTCTGCATCGATGGCCAGACGAAGCGCTGAGATACCAGTCGGGTAGATGCTCGTGCTCCGGGGTGACTGAGGTTGTGTAGTTTGTCAAAGGTTTGGCGACGGAATGGGGGCGTTATGTAGGGCCGAGGTTTTCCGGTAGAGGTATCGCAAATTAATGTTATGTCTGTACCTGGTATGAAGATTTTCACTAATTTAAGTGATGAACCGCCACTACCCAGGGTGAGAAGCTCCTCATCTATCTCTTGAGACGTTGCCAGTGCAGCATAGTTGTCCTCCAGTGAGATGGCTTCGATACGTGACATGGTGTCTGCGACGACGTTGTCTACGCCCTTTATGTGAAGAATATCAGTTGTAAACTGTGAAATAAATGACAATTGATTAAGTTGTGAAGGAGGAAGTTTCTCTCTTTTCTGTGAGAATGCAAATGTCAACGGTTTGTGGTCGGTATAGATAACCGTGTGTTGGGCTTCTAATATATGTCTGAAGTGTTGCACTGCTTCGTAAATAGCCAAAAGTTCGCGATAGTATGCGGGCCATTCTGTCTGTTTCGGTGTGAGTTTCTTGCTATAGAAAGCTATTGGTTGCCAAGTATCATTTATTCTCTGTTGCAAGCAAGCGCCAACCTGTGCATTCGATGCGTCTGTGAAGAGGCCCAATTTTGCGTCACTGATTGCATGAGCGAGCAGAGTGGCATCGGTCAACTTATCTTTACAAGTCTGGAAGGCTTGCTCTAGTTCTGGCGTCCATGGTACTGGTTTAGCTCCTTTTGACTTTGTCGAGGCCAATACATTGATGAGGGGCGCTTGAAGTTCGGCAGCATGTGGCAGAAACCGGCGGTAGTAGTTGATCATCCCCAGGAATCTGCGAAGGCCTTGCACTGTTTTTGGCAAGGGAAAATTCTGCAGGGCTTCAATTCTCTCTGGTTGAGGAGATGTACCATCCTTGTTTATCCGATATCCGAGGAATGTAACTTCACTTGCTCCTAGAACACATTTTGATGAGTTAACAACTACTCCATAGTCTGCTAAGCGTTGAAATATTGTTCTTAGGTGTTTCACATGCTCATCAGCATCACTGGAAAACACCAATATGTCATCGATGTATGGGAAACAGTAGTCTAGTCTTTGTACCACCTCATCTATGAACCGCTGGAAGGTTTGGCCAGCATTTCTGAGGCCGAAGGTCATGAAAGGAAATTCAAATAACCCGAAGGGTGTTATTATGGCAGTTTTGTTAATATCGACTGGATTTACAGGAATCTGCTGGAAAGCCTTCACAAGGTCCAGTGTGCTGAATATTGTAGAGCCTGCTATGTTATGGCTAAAATCACCAATATGTCCAACTGGATACCTGTCAGGAATGGTCCTGGCGTTGAGTCCTCTATAGTCTCCGCAAGGTCGCCAGCCATTTTCTCCCTTTGGTGCCATGTGAAGCGGTGATGACCATGGGCTCTTCGATGACCTGGTAGTTCCACATTTTACCATGTCTGCAAAATCCACCTTTGCTGCTTGCAGTTTGTTCGGTCCCAGGCGCCTTGGTCTGCAGGATATAAGGGGTCCATCCAGTGTTTTAATGAAATGCACTGTGTTATGTTTGATGTTCCTTGGAAAACCAGGTGGCCGGGTAATATCAGGGAATTCTTCCAACACTTCAGTAAATCTGGCGCATGAGGTGTTTGCAGCCACGGCCTTGACACTGGTTTGGTCCACCTCTGCTATACAAGCGGGGGAGGTGAGACCGGTTTTTGCGTCTAGGAGAGTTTCAGTCCGGCAGTCAGGTAACAGGTGGTAATAACTGAGAAAGTCCGATCCAATGATGGCAGTGTTTACATCAGCGATGGTAAAATTCCAAAGGAATTCTCTTCGTAGGCCAAGGTTCAATGTTAGTGTGAGGCAGCCGTAGGTTTTTATTGTTGAGCCATTTGCTGCACTGAGGTCATAGGATGTTGGGTGACGGCGGCCTTGTATGTAACGTCTTGGAAAACAACAGACGTCTGATCCAGTATCAATGAGGAATTTATATTTACTTGATTGGTCTGTTACAAAGAGTCGGCGTCCAGGGTTGGGGCAGCTAGCTTCCGCCGTTACTGGCTGCTGCCTTTCTGGTTTTCCTCATATGTGCACGGTGACTGGCAGCGTGTTGCCTTTTCTTTGAAAATTCTGTGGTACCAGCACATAACTTTGTTTACATTACTGTCACTGTGATTTGCTCGCGGTCTTGATGTAGATCTTGATCTTCTTCTGTTTGTTGATGTCAGTGCCGCCACTTATACAGCGAGTTGTTCAATATTATTGTTAAGCATGTTTATTTCTGTCTGTGCAATGCTGTGCACCACTGGTGGGGGTGGCATTGCTAGTTCGACAATTTTATCTGCCAATTCCGCTATTTGGTTTAGAGGCGCATCAGTCTGTGCCGCTAGTATGGCCTGCACGTTGGCTGGCAGACGGCGGAGCCACAGTTGAGAAATTATTTTTTCATCTGCTAATGCAGTTCCCGCCAGTGATCTCAAATGTCTGAGAAACTGTGAAGGCCGTCGGTCTCCCATCTCTTCCTCGCTGATGAGGCGACGAACCCGTTGTTGTTCTGATGTTGATAATCTTTTTATTAACTCTGTCTTTAGTAATTGATATTGCCCCTTCTCCGGCGGTTTGAGTATGATGTCTTCAACTTCCGCTACCATCCTGGTGTCCAATTGCGCCAGGACGTAGTTATAGTTCGTCTCCTCCGTCTTTATTCCACTAATTTGGAATTGTGCTTCCGCTTGGGCAAACCAAAGAGCCGGTTTGTCGGCCCAGAAAGGCGGCAACTTCGCCATTACTCTGTACACTTGTGGCAAAGCCTCGGCGGAGACGGCTGGTTCTTCGGTCTTGGTCTTTACGCCGCTGCCCGAAGCCGCTACCGTGTTGGACATTGATGCAAGTTGCTCCTGCAGTTTTGCATTTTGTGCCTGCAGCTCTGTAAATAGCGCCAATGCGCAAATCGTCAAAACCGTAAGTTTATAATCTAACGCTTTTTATATCGTCAGTTTACAAACTATTGATAAATTGTAAACTGTACCGTACTGCTTATGATATGACGCGTTAGTTTATAATAAAACCGTTAAATTATGACGTGAAACTTAAATTTCACAGGATTTCCTTTGCGATTCAAGTTTAAAGTTGCCGCAGTGTTTGCCCTGGTATTTACCACTGTGGCAGCTTAGGTATAGACTAATATAGTGTTCGTGTTATTTCGACATGTAAGAACAAGTGAAACGTAAATTCTAAACCCTGTCGGTCTGGTTAACAATTTGTCGATAGTTTACAAACCAACGCGATAGTTTATAAACTAACGATTTTGACAATCTTACGGTAACATATAAACTTCTGAAGAATATGCCAACATGCATATTATCTATGGTGAATGCCACTGCGATGCATCTGCCGGGGTAAGACTATGACGGTGTCAGTGAATACTCACCTAGCCTTTTCGGAAAGACGATTGCCTGGTACTCGATGGGCCGGAGGAAGACCTTAAAGATGTATCCAAGAATAAATTTAAGAGGTAATTCAGAATGACCTAGTACTTCAGTAGATGTTATTGAAATAAATACTGGGATTCCGAAAAGCGTAGTTCATGAAATCCAACTACTCTTACCCCTACCACGTATACCGTGTACAAAGCATGTTGCCTCGGGACTACGCTCCTAGATGGAAGTTTTGTATGAAAATATTGGCGAGAAACAGAGAAGATCTGCAATTTCTGGACAAAGTCCTGTGGAGTGATGAGTCCACGTTGAACACATATTTAAAACTACATAACAAGCAGGAATGGCGCGCAGAAAATCAACATTTGATGCGTGAAGGGCGCTCTCAATATCAATTTTAAATAAACATGTGGACTGGAATTTTAAATGGCAAAGTTGCTGGACCGATGGAGTTTCCTGCAACATTATATGAAGAAAACTAATTGCATTTTTCCAAAATTATCAGCCGTCCTTATTGGAAAAATGACCTCTCAATACTTACAGGGATATGTGGTATAATACTGCTGCCCCACTACGCTCATACTGTACGGGATTATTTAGATCAAGGAAGTCCCAGAAGGTGGATTGGCCGTGATTGACAAATGATGTGGCTAGCTCGGTCTCCAAACCTGAACGCTATTGTTTTTTACTGGGTCTGCATAAAAGAAAAAGATTATGCAAAACAAATTCAAAATTACATTGATTTCCACCACAAAATTGCTCAAACTGCAGAAGACATCAATGGAACGAGATACGCTAGACTAAAAAAAAATAAAAAATCTAGAGTCTGCATTCGTGCTGGTGGCACACAATTTTTGTACATTTACTAATGTAAAGTAAAATGGACTTTTATTACTAACTAATGAAAGTAACTCTTTTTGTTTTACTCTAATCTAGTCATTATTTCTCCATTCGTGAACATTTCTAAAAAGTAAAGTTGTTGTTATGCTGTCCAACTTGTTTTGACAATATTTTTAACAGTTTTTGGTATGTAATAAAGTTAGTTAGGAATGTTGTTTTTTTTTTTATAAATAAGCCTGTATTAGCTGGCCTTTCACTTGGTGCTTGAAGTTGAGTTTCGGGAAACCCTGTGTCCCAAAATGTGAAATGAATATCACTTGTCATTCTGTTTCTATAGCTTTTCTATACTATTGTATAGTATTCTTTAATAAACGGGTTCATTGAAAAATACTGGCAAGCGATATTAATTTCACAACTTGGTCTCACTGGGTTGGTGTTGGCCTCCTATAAACTGTTCTTCAAACAAAGCCAGCGCTGGCTGCCAGTGCTCATGTGATGTGTGTCAGTAATCATGAGTTAAACTAGTGGTTAAAGTTTTATCTGATAAGACGGTGAATTTCTGAGCAAAGGTACTTTGTATTATCGTTTCCAGGTTTTTAATATTTATAGACACCTAAAACAAATCCGAGCAGAGTGGACAAGACAAGTCTTAAACAATGAATACACTCAATGCTGTTCAGGAATATTTAGGTTTTAGAACAATTTCAATTATGATAATTATTTGCAAAATTATGTTTCAAAGGAACTAGTCTTCGGAATTCCGTGATGTTTTTTTTATTAACGATAAATAAACATATTTGTTAACCAATAAATGATTTTTCCTGAGGATGTTTTCCTACTACAAACCCTTAACATTCCTGATTTTCTACACAGTCAGCTCCACTTCACTGGAACAAATATAAGAGCTTTGACACAGATAGTAGCAACTATCTAGAGTCCCAGTTGCGCACAACTTGTAGGGAGAGGCTTCTTAGTTATGCCACGCTTGCACCTTACATCGGAGTCAAGTTACATAGAGACACCGAGACCAACTTATGCACGTGTGGAGAAACAATGCGCTTCCTGCCTGCCTTCCCTATTATACCGAACGCTTATTTCAGGAACCACAGCTAACAACAACTTTAGTTCTAAGTAAAGCTTAATGACAAGGCGAGTAACTTTGCGGGGGTGAACAGACAATGCGAAACCACAGGCCGGAGTGCGATGGAAAGGATGGTGAAGCTCAACAAACAAATAAAAAAACGCGTCAGTTAAATCTCGTTTACAGTTTAGTTCATAAAATCCACTTTTTAAACACTATGAATAAGAATCGAAATTCAAAAAAAAAAAAAAAAATCTGCGTCCAGTTCACATATGTTTGCAGAGTGTATCAATCCATTTATTTAATCGATTTTTTTGAGCAACCTCCACTTACTAACAAGCTAAGAGGCTGCCGTCAAGCACCAACTTATCTTTTTCAAATGACGGCATTATTAATAACGATAAAGGAATAAGTAACTGTATACAATAGTCTCCATCCTTTACATAAAAAAACAACAGATATCTGTATAGCAAATCCAGAGTCAGAACTGCTGGACCAAATAAACATGTATCTATTTTGTGAAAAGATCATTTTAAATATAGGGTGATTGGTAGATGGATGCAGTGCCTTAAAACGAAGGCAGTAAAGACCGTTTAGAACCATTTGTGTTTGCCTGTAAAAGATGTTTCTATTGGTTGATTGATTGTACTGCGAAAAATCCACTCCTCTGACAAAAAGGCTATGCAAAGGCTGCTTTTTATGAATTGTGACAAAGACGCTAGCAACCGAACGCTAAATATATATATATATATATGTCACCGTAAGATTGGCAAAACCGTTAGTTGATAAACTAACCTTTTTCTCTCGTTAGTTGGTCAACTATCGACAGATAGAAAACTGTAGCGTACTACTTCTATATGACGCGTTAGTTGATAAACTTACGGTTAAAACCGTTAAATAGTAAACTGGTTTAAACTTGAATTGCAAACGAAATACCAGGGAAAACACTGCGGTAGCTTAGGTGAAGACTAGAGGGGCGAGCGCAGAATTCATCGTGTTAGGTTAACATGTAAGAACAAAAGAAACGTAAATTCTAAACCCTGCCGGTCTGGTTTACTATCTGGCGATAGTTGATCAACTAACGCGTTAGTTTATCAAGTGACGGTTTTGACTATCAAACGGTGACATATATATCTGGTTGTCCGATTTTTTTAACAACCTATATAATCGATCACACTGGAATAAAATAGAGCGGCGATTCAAGGTAAAACTCAGTGGTCTGACAAAATAGTTACCTTTTACAAGGTAAATCGAAATGAATCTGTCATGAACCTCCATTTCGTAAGTTCAGCACTCGTAAGTGTAATACAATATCAGTTGGAGCACAATGACTCTCAATGAAAACTTTTACAGTACTAATCTGTGTAACGCATAAGAGTTTTTATTATTATTTGAAGAAACATATCTATATATAATCAGAATAGCTTGTTAGTATATAATCGTATATCCTAGATCACAAATTAGAAATTTTTCATCATCATCATCAATCAGACCAATTCACCCACTGCTGGGTGCCTCTTCTTTACTACGCCACCTACTCTGATCCTGAGCCTTCCGCATGATTATAACTATGATGATGATAATGTCAACCGTCCATCAGGCCGGTGGTCTGCTGAATTAGCTTTTAGTACATAAAATGCGCATGTATTATTAAAACCAAATAAAAATATGATATACCTTGTGGCCTTTGTATATCCTAATATATATTAACTAAATCATAGAGCGAAAAGATAATAAAATCACTGACATAATTTATTATGTCAGTGATTTTATTATCTTTTCGCTCAACTTCAACAAAATACAATGTCTTACCTATTAAAGCGTTAGGGCCTTACCATAAAAAAAAACAAACTACTGTTCAACAGTTGTTTAAAAACAAAAGTGTATGGGATTTGACGTTTGTTTCAACGCTGTTTATTAAATTTTGTGGTATCACGGTTAATGTCTAAAAAACTAGGACTTGTTTAGTCGATGGTTTCAAAATAATTCAGGAATGTAGCACAAAAGGTTCACATAATCCCAAAACTCTTTGAAACGGTAAATTACATCCTCATTTCATAACCGGAAGCATATTACGAGTGAAGGGTTTATAAAAGATCTCATTATGTCCAGCACCTATAAGCTATTTTATTTTACTCCGAATAAATTTGCGTCTATCCCAGATAATAATTTAACAAAACATTAAATAAAGCTAACCTGGCACATTAGGCATTTGCAACACGGTCAAGTCCTGTAAAAGAGGGCCTCTTTAATGAGGATATAAAATGTTCCCTTTCTGAATTATTCGTCACAATTTGCATTTTAATTGAAGGAAAAAAACTAACTAGCAGTGCCTATGTAATGAGTATCTTTTGCTTTTACGTATGTCACTCGTAAACAGCATGTTCGTTCGCTTGATATTTATATTTTTGCAAGTTCGACTTGTTATCCTCCCACTTTGTGCCTCGCTGCCGGAATTTGTTGGTTAATCCAAAGTTTTTGACGCGCTACCTTAGGTTAGATTACCTACTTAATTGATTACGATCCTCAATTGCTTTTTGCAATTTACATTGCACTCATTTCAGCTTTTGAACGAAAAACATATCACAAATTCCGCTAACACTTTTTCAGAGAGCTGAGCTGATAAGAAAATATGGTAATCTGTAACAACTTTTGTTAATGCAGCACACTTTGAATCTCTTTTTGAGACGATATTCTATATAACATTATTATATCGCAATAAGTATTTCTAGAAAACAATTAGTGCAAGAGGGAGACCACCTACATTTCTACACTATTAAAGCCAATTTTTCGTCACAAAAGCAGATTTTCTGACGTACCTATGCACATTTCGGTATATTTAACAATTGGCTTCTACACTCGTAACCTAAATAAAAACGGAAAGGATTTGCGGTAACACTTTGTGTCTTGTCATTAATCTTAAGCCACGCATCTCTCGCTGGCTTATCTTAATGGGACGAGAACACGCAACGGGATTCCTTTCAGAATTTGGGCATAATTCTTCTATCGTTTTCTTTACATATTCGGCCCAATGTTGGTATAAAAGATGCTAAAATATTCATAGTGGCCAAAAAAGGAAATACGCAACAGAGCCAATCCGCACGTCTACCGTAAGTATAAGAATAAAATTTTACCAAATTTTCATGAAAATTAGAGCTCTTTAATTGAAGTTTTGCCGAATAAATTAAGAAAATTATCACCTGTCATTAGAAGGAGATGCCTTATTTCTGACTTCGCTCATATCATTATTGCTCAAATTCATATCACGTCAAGTGTTAGAAGTAAAATGCCTATACTTTTATTATTCACTCGGCCCAGTATTTGAAACCTATTTATTTCCATGTAGTACTAGTTTTATGACTCAATGGTAAAATTATGAATAAAAAGTCTCCTTCATACAAATGTTATTTATACGTAAAGCCGTACGTATAGGTATATTATTTACAAATTTTGTAATACATTTTAATGGACCTCTGCATGGTTAAATTATATGAATAAAGAGGGTCCTTTAAGCTGGTTATGTTGATCTCAATGGTATCAACCAGTTCCTTACTACCCCGCCTGTTGTGGTGAATCCCGCTGTCAAACACACCACGCTTCAGAGCCTTTGCTCTAAGACCTTACCAGACACTGCAGCATTCAAGTCGAATAATGTTGGAATCGAAACGGTCAAGAAGGCTTTATTAGCAGTCAATTCGAAAGCTGTAGGCGATGACAAAATTTTCCCTTAAGATGCTACTGATGATCCTAGACGAAGTATTGCCTGCTATCACACATATTATCAACTTTTCCATATCAAATGGCGTCTTCCCCACAATGTGGAAAAGAACAATTGTCATCCCATTACCCAAAACTCCCTGTCCTGCCTCTTTCAAAGAGTATGGTCCCATTTCAATCCTGCCCATCCTCTCCAAAGACATTGAGACCATGGTCCATAATCAGCTCTCCTAGCACCTTTCCCCAAACACTCTTCTAAACACATTCCATGCAGGATTCATAACGGGTTTACCACTGTCACAGCTTTGCTGAAAGTCACAAATGACATCCAGCTAGCTATGGACTGCAAACAGCTTTCCGTCTATTGCTTTACTTAAGTAGTGCCTTTAACTGCATATATTTCGAAATTCTCATTGCAGGTTCTTAGATCCCTGAGCGTCTCCTCTTCCTCTACCTGCTGGTTCGACTTTTATTTGAGGGATCGGCGATTGGAGGGTCGGAGGAGACATCCACTGAATGGTGTGACCACTTTACAGGCATTCCTCAAGGCCGTATACTTTCTTCTCTCCTATTCTCGAATTTCATTAACTCCATCTCGGACATCCTGTCTTCCTCATATCATCTTTAGGTAGATAATCTTTAGGTTTATCGCCACTTTTCTCCTAACGATGTAAACTCTGCTGTGGTGGCACTGAACGTAGATCTGGACGGTGTGATAAGCTGGCCTATGTGTACAACAAACCCTAATTATAATTTTCCTGGTATGTACATACATCAATATTACAACTCAATAAACTCATCACGAGTGCCTACACTACATACATAAAATATACAACCTAAATATAAATAAATATTAAATATATATATAGTATATACATACATACTTTTTTGGCCACTATGAATATTTCAGCTTCTTTTATACCAACATTGGGCCGAATATGTAAAGAAAACCATTCAATAATTATGCCCAAATTCTGAAAGGAATCCCATTGCGTGTTCTCGTCCCATTAAGATAAGCCAGCGAGAGATGCGTGGCTTAAGATTAATGACAAGACACAAAGTGTTACCGCAAATCCTTCCCGTTTTTGTTTAGGTTACGAGTGTAGAAGCCAATTGTTAAATATACTGCAATGTGCATAGGTATGTCAGAAAATCTGTTTTTGCGACGAAAAATTGGTATTAATAGTGTAGAAATATAGGTGAACTCCCTCTTGCACTAATTGTTTTCTAGAGATACTTATTGCAATATAATAATGTTATGTAGAATATCGTCTCAAAAAGAGATTCAAAGTGTGCTGCATTAACAAAAGTTGTTACAGATTACCATATTTTCTTATCAGCTCATCTCTCTGAAAAAGTGTTTGCAGAATTTGTGATATGTTTTTTGTTCAAAAGCTGAAATGAGTGCAATGTAAATTGCCAAAAGCAATTATATGCCAAAAAGCAATTGAGGACCGTTATCAATTAAGTAGGTAATTTAACCTAAGGTAGCGCGTCAAAAACTTTGGATTAACCAACAAATTCCGGCAGCGAGTCACAAAGTGAGAGGATAACAAGTCTAACTTGCAAAAATATAAATATCAAGCGAACGAACAATCTGTTTACGAGTGACATACGTAAAAGCAAAAGATACTCATTACATAAGCACTGCTTATTAGTTTTTTTCCTTCAATTAAAATGTAAATTGTGACGAATAATTCAGAAAGGGAACAGTTTATGCCCTCATTAAAGACGCCCTCTTTTACAGTACATGACCGTGTTGCAAATGCCTAATGTGCCAGGTTTGCTTTATTTTATGTTTTGTTAATAATGATGATGATGATAGATTCCAACCGATTTCGGTCATGGCGACCACTTCTACTCCTAGTCGGTTTCGCGCGCGTGCGCCCGAATATGGCTTATGTAGCCGATCTTTGCAGTGAAACTCCTTGCGCATTGGGGGTACGTAAGTACTCCACCCGCGTAGTTGTAGGAAATGGCAGCAGGTGGACGGGCTTTTAACAGGTCGCGTTTCATGTCAAGGTCAGCTTTACGCTGATCTTCGAACTGGCGTACTTGCTTCTTCACAATCCTGCGCCATTCTGGCCGTTGTGCTGCCAAACCTTCCCATTGAGAGGGCTCTATGTTGCATCTTCTCATGTGTCGCTTCTGAACATCTTTGTATCGGAGAAGCTGCCCTCCATGTTTTCGCTTCCTCCAGTTCAAAATAAAAGATGCGCTTCGCCACTCTCTCCTCTTTCATACGTGATACGTGACCGCACCATCGAAGCTGCCGACGCATTAAGTAGGCTTCAATGCCACCAACATTGGCCCGTCGCAGAACTTCGGTAATACGCACACGGTCGGACCATTTGATTTTCATAATGGATCGAAGGCATTTAAGGTGGAAACGATCCGTACGTTTTGTTAAATTATTATCTGGGATAGACGCAAATTTATTCGGCGTAAAATAAAATAGCTTATAGGCTTTGGACATGTCACATAAACTTTTAGTGTGCAATAAAGAAATAAAGAGAATGATATAGCAGCATACATATTTTACAATAGTTTATATATCGGTTTGTCGGCAGTGAGCAGCGCGAGCACCCGTCGCTGTGCTGGTAGGCCGGTGGCAATGAATGGGAACCGTTCATAGCCATAGTTCAAAGTTTTAACAACGGTAAATCTTGTATGACCATTATGAATAAAAACCTTAATAAAAACTTTATAATATAAAATAAAAACTTTGACAGAACATATCATTACTATGTCAAACAATATTCCAAAACTTTCAAATTGGTTTGAAGAACTGCATAAAAATTGCAATTTAATAGAAAAATACAAAAATAAAACAATAGAGTTAAAACGGTTTGGCAAATAATAAAGTGTAAAACAAGCAAAGTTATACCTAACGAATACGATTACTGCTTAAAGATAGGAGATAACGTTATAAAATCCAACGCAGAAGTAGCTCGAGTACACTTACTTATCTAAATTCATCTCCATATAAAGCAGCACTTGCGTCAGTAATGTAGATTTTAAATTTAATCAATTATATACCCAGTACTTTAAACGTCTAAACGTTTAAATTAAAAAATACTGAAGATCTATGGGGTATATTAGTAGAAGTCATTGGTTCTGTAATTCTGGTTATAGTGTCATGCTTAGATTTTATATTCAATAAATGTTTTCACGGCGCAGTTTTCCTAGACCTCACAAAACAAAGTAAACTGATAGCTCTGTTCAAGTGGGGACACAAGGGTGATCCTTCAAATTTCAGACCAATATCTGTCTTCCAGCACTAAGTAAGCTATTCTTTAAGAGCATACATAATTGTATGGTCTCACACATCCAATCATACATAACAATTCCACGCCAAACAATACGATTTTGCTAGGGGAAATCGACAACGGATGCTTATATCTCATATTTACTCTGCATGAGAGGCTACACAGGATAGTATCGGCGTTTTTGCGTTCTGTCGAAGGCATATGATTGTGTTGATCATGAAATGTGACTGATGAAATTAAATGATAACGGAGTTTGAAATAAAGCGGTGGATCTACTAAAATCGTATGATCTTTTTATTTAAGTATTTAAGCAATTTAATTCAAAAGGCAGAAATTAACGGCGTTAAATCTGATGTAGCGGTTGTAAAAATCGGCGTTTATATTAGAAATTTTCTTATTTCTGTTATATATTATAGATCTGCCTTTCCTGGTCTTCGAAATAAAAAAGAAGAATTTGATGATCTTTATGATGTTTTTAACCAGGAATTGGTTCACAGTTAATCACTTATTTTTAAACGCTGGTAAAACCAAGTGTATCAAATTCTCACTTCCAAATGTAAGGCAAAATGAGACAAGTATAGTGAAGACAGCAATACTTTAAAATTAGTTAGTTAGCCATTTGTTCATGGAATTTTGCAGCCTAGCTCAGTGATGAGCCATGGAGAATACTTGCTTTGGCAGAGTGTTAAACCAGGTCCTGCCGAGCGCCAGTATCCCTATGTATAAGAGGGAATACAAATTTTATATATGGATAACCTGATTCACACCATGTACGAGACAAACTGATATGGGATTCAATCAAAATCTGTTCTTGGTATGGGCAAATTATGATTGTGATTATATAAACTTTCATCGCGAGTACATCTGTAAACTCTGATGATGGTATTTCAATACACAAATAGATTTTTAAAAAATAAAGTCATTTATTTTGTCTGCCCTCAATAGTTAGGTGGCAAATTTAGCAAAGTTTTGACAATAAATTAATGTGGGATGATTTACATTTTAAATGTACCGAGTTAAAAAAAAGCTAGTAGAATATTTTATTTGATGTTTTTTTTATTTTTTTATTTATTCATATATTAAGAACTTAGATTTAGGTACATTTAGCAGCGAACGAAAACCAGACATGATTTATCCGTCGCTGTCATTGCTCTCGTTATACAGTTAATAGTTTACTCAGAAGCAGATACATTAGGTATAGAATAAAAAAGTGAATGAAGTTAGTTCTTAGGTAAGACTCAAGCTAAGACCTTTTGTTCTATGTTAGGTAGGTATGTAACTATCAATTAAGTGGTTCAATCTTAATACTAAAATTATTATTGTTTATAAACATGTTTTGGAGATCTATTGGTAGTTCATTTACTATTTTATGTCATATGTTAATATTTTTTTCAAATTTAGATGCCAAAAATAGCCACCATGCCAGGTTGTTTTTAGAGTGGCTTACATTAAAGATAACTATTAGCTAAGATAGTATCATTCAGATGCTCGTTAAATGTGACTAATTTAGTAATTTAGAAGGCAATGTAGAATTTCAGAGGCAAATAATGTCATTAAAAATAAGTCTGTTCAAATAGCATTAAGCATAAATTATTATGAATTATTAATAATTGATTGAAATGCGTTTCTCCATTCGTCGGCTTCCCCATTCTTATTCTCTTTTTTGTTTTGTATTGTTTCATGGATTTATTATAACTTTTGTTTATTTCCTTTGACATTTTATTTGCATGTCATTGCTAACATTTTACTTTTTATTTTCATAGTGGTGTGTTCCGATACTTGGTCTTTGATCGATACACATTGCAAAAGGTTATGATAACGCACATGGTATTGGGTAAACAGGTGAACAAAGTTGGGCTGTTTTAGCATCCAGAGACTGCAAGGCGAAACAACTTTCCCATCCTCTTTGGCTAGAGGGTACCGAAATGGTAAGAATGGATACTAAGATTAATAAAAAATACGAGAAATTCAAATCACATAAACAATAGAAGTAGAAATTTATCGGTATGGAGTATGATAAAGCAGAAAAGGCTATTATGAAATTAACACAGCAGGAACACAGTGAGTAAATAAAAAGCAAATCGGGAAATCTGACGAAATTTAATAAAGACAAAGATCTGATTAGGATCAAAACTAAACGTTTACTATGAAGCCTACTGTAATACAAGTGAACACCTAACCTGCTCACAGCAAAAGTGGCTGCGGGGGTATTAATGTTGCGAAACGAGCAGCTGTTGAATACAGAAAAAATATAAATTATTTATTTTCAAATTAACTTAATTTTAGGACTTAAAAGAACTCATCAAAAGTGGCATGTATAGGATAAGCAGGTAAGTTAGTTGTTTGAGTGAGAAATACTCTCCGTACTAGTATAAGACTGCATGATGGCAGAGCATTGCACAGAACGAACAAGTAGAATAATTGTCTAGGTTTACAACATAGGTGTTAAAAGTAGCACAAAGCGATGAAAAGTAAATAAATTAAGAAATGCTGTAGCATGCAGATACTTACCAGCTCATAACAGACGTCCAAACGAAATACTGGATCGTAGGAATACGAAGAATTGCAAGGTCAGCAGTATCATCGAGTATTTCCTGCACCAGATACCGGTCGAAACCCACGCAAGCACTTACTACACTTCTACCAGTTGAACGTGTGACATGCTCAGCATCGTTCTTGACAACAGGTGTTGACCTTGCAAATTTGATATACCTGAGGGATGTAGGGAAATACTTTTCACCTACGTGATATACCGCTGCGTACATCTGGCACTAACAAGGTCATTATCAACAGAAGCTTTCATTACGAAACTCTGTAAATTAATAGCAGGGAAAAGTAGAATTCAGGGAAAGATTAATACCAATTTCCAAAATACTAAAACTTCACTGACCTCATTGAATTTGGTTGATATCCAGAAGGAGTTCAAAAGTCATAAGAAAAATGGAAAAATAAATACGCCGTTTAATGTTAATGAGTTCGAAACGCTATTATGTAATATTGAAGCTACTATGAAGGGTCGTCCGTTAACTAGGCCGTTAAATGATGACCAAGGTGAGTGTTTGGAGCCACTGACCCCAGCATATTTTTTTCAGCCAGTACCAAAGTCTGAGGTAACTAATCTCGATCAAACAGATGCTATTTTGCTTCAATATTCGACTTCGATACGTACAAAATATTTGGGAGCAGCTCCGTTAAAGATTCTGTTAAGCTATTTTTAACATCGGTGAATTTTTAAAATATTTTCTTACCTAACCATACACCATCAAATATATAGTAAATAACCTGACTATTACGTTTTAATCAGTTAATTAACACTAGCAAAATATAATTATTATTCTATCTCAATGATTTAATTTGCCCCAAATTTTATTTTTAGAAGTCAGTTAAAAAGTTCGAGAAACCCTAAAGACTTTTATATTGGGGTAAGTTATCCAAATACTTTCGGGGTATAATGAAAAAACTTCGTCAAATTTAATTTAATTTCTAATATTCAGTCTTAAATGGTATTATTACATCTCTGGAACTGTCAGGATGGAAGATTTTTATCCTTTAAAATAATAACCTACTGCAAAACAACCCGGTTAAAGGACCATAAATATATATTATTTGTATTAAAACTGTCTTAATCTGAACCACCGATGCATTATTTCTCTCGTAATTCCAACTTGCTTCTGTCCTGAGGTCTCGAGGTATTATAACGACGTTACAAGAAAATTAAAAGTATCATCCAAATAATGTATTGTCACATAATAAAACAGAAATAAACAAAACATTTACGTATTTTTATTTTTTTTCATATTCATATTCATTTATTGCACTCCAATTAATGATAAGTTATTAACATAAAGTGGTAGATCATTATGGATCCTGTAGGGCCTAAGCAATGTTCTATCTAATGTATTCTTAATTTTAATAATAATATTCTTTACTTTTAACTCATCACTTTAATAAATTATTCAACATTCATATGCAATGAATGTTATTTAATAACATATAGTAACATTTACATACAGGCACATACATTTACTCTAGCCCCACACTAGGATAACCTGGTCGTGGGAAACAGAAACAGCGACGTCACAAACATGTCAACATGTTATGTATGACCTGGGGATATTTTTTTCATCATCCCAAGCCGGAATTCTAAACAAGGACCTCTCGCTTGGCAAATAAAACCTAAACCGCAACAACACAAAGGTCGATATTGACATAGTAAGTAACTGTAACTTGACAAATTATTTATCCACGGGTGCATGGGAATTTCAAGAAAATATCCAGTTCAAAGAATTACGTTCACACTGTATAGACATAGTGTACGGACTAAACTACCAACGAACCTGCAACGTTAGAGACTAAAATAAAAATATAAGTAGTGTCTGTCTCATCATAATGTAGCTGTTCATCTGCGCAGACAGTAGAGGCGAAGCACTAAAGTTAATGGAGTGACAATGGAAGATTACTCTCCCGTTGCTTCTTCACCATTGACTACAATAACTTGTACTTGACTTTGAGTCAACCAACCGCGTAGACAACATCTCATGTATTAATCAAATTATTTATTTTTATGTGCCTTCCTCTATTGCGAAATCTGGAATAATAGAAGAGTAGAAAACTCTCAAAAGGTTTCTCCTTCCTTTTAACGGCATTTAATAAAAGTTTTTGACAAATCAGACCCCGATAGACACGATTCGGCTCAGTGACACTCCCTCAATCACTCCGTTTCCCCTCTTTCTGCCAATATGTGTCCTGCTTTTTTTTATTAAACTACTAGAGAAAGAAAAAAAAATACTATGGCAAAAACAATCTACATTAAATTGTGTACAAAATTCATAAACAGATTACTTTACAAGTGTAATAACTTATGTAATCATGTCATCATCATGCCGAAAATTCTAGATTTTCATTTTCTTCCTATCGTGATACCATCTTTCAAGTGCGAGTCAGACTCGCACACGAAAGGTTCCGTACTGTCTATGCTGCGAGAACTAATACTTGTACAATGGTAATGAAGGTAGGGTATTGATTAATAGGTAAATGTATGAGCATTAATTTGCTTCTTGGTTATTACTGTTATTCCTTCGAGATTAGGATGTTTTTTCATTTTTTTTATTTTTTTTTTACATTTACTTAGCTAATAATATTTTTGCCTCTTCTCTACATTGGACCATTCTCCGCCAATGGTCTTATGTAGATAAGAGGCAAAGAAGGGCGAAGAAACTCCCTTAGATTGAATTTTAGACCTCTTCAAAAAATTGGTATTGTTTAACTAATATAATTATTACAATATTAATTGTTATAAATCATTATAAAATTATTCACAGCGAGTTTCGTGTTGATTTAGATAAACCCCATACAATCCCGTAATTTAAGTTATCTTGAACATTGTAATATCCCTATTTAAATCTCCTTAGGTATCTTATTGTAGTAGTAGATGCACTGCCCTTTGAAATAATTGCTAACTTTCACTAGTCTTCTCTTCCCGTGATCTTCACGCTTGATTCTCACACAGGAGATGCAGCTTCGATTCCTGATCACATGGTCAGTAATCAAAGCTGCATCTCCTGTGTGTACCAATGACATAATTAATTTATCTTAAGTGCGGCTTCCGATGACACGTTAAGTTGTAGACCCCAGCTATACCGTTACGTGGTAGTGATCGTAAAACCCCTTCATCAACCCGCACTGAGCCAGCGTGGTGGAGTATGGCTTAATCTTATTCATATCCGGGTAAAGGCCTGTGCCCCTCGGTAGGGACATTAGTTTGCTACATTTATTACATTATTTATATGAGTCTGAACCGGGGCGTAACTATATTCTATTTGCCTAAACAAGTTATTGGGAAAAAAAAACTCAGGCGTCTGATCGGTAGAGCCACGACGCTAAGACCGTAGACGGTGCGAGAATTTTTTAGTTTGTTCGTGCGACTCGTACTGTTCAGACGAGCTTACCATTGTGTGTTTCGACAACTTTTTTTATGTGACTCGGCTTATTTAATGGTCGTTGTGATTGATTATTTTTTCGTATGACCTGTCTTGTTATTTTAAAATTTTCGAATGTTATCTAAACAAAAACAAAAATGTACATTTTAACATTACTTTTTAACATAAAAATGTTGGTTTACCTGGAATAAGTGTAATTAAGTAGAACTAAGATTGAAATATAAATAGTAATGAATTTATTATACAGAAGAGACGAAGAGAGATTATTACACGGTCATAGTGCTAATAGGACCCGGCTCAGCAATGCTGAGCTGAGACGGGTCTCAGCTCAGCGCTGGTTTTCAGCTGGACCTTCGGAACATTAATATTGCATATTGCTTGATAGCTCTCCAGAGTCGTTTTGGCTTTCTTTGTCTTTCTTCAAATTCTTCTAATTCTATGGTAGGTCTCATCTTCTCAGACGAGACCTACCATATTTGTGGCTGTTTTGATAAATAGGTGATCGAGACGTGTTGCATCTCGTGTGGGTTTGGTTATAGCAGGATTCAGGTCATATTCCGAAACACATTTATTGTGTTCCCCTTATCATTCTCTGTGTAGGGATGAATATTAATACAGGGTGACTTTTAATTAGCTGACCAAATTTCAGGGTTCTTTCAGGTACATTTCGGACGCTGTCAAAACACCGTTATGAAGTGGATTACTCGAAACAAAAAAACTAAGATTAAAAAATAAAAAATATATCCTCTTTTGCATAAATCCATCCATTAAGCCATTAAAAGTCATAAATTCTACACCTATAAATTTGTATACGTTGAAACGTATAAACTCAAGTCAACCATTTTGAATTCAAGTGGGAAGGAAATATCAATCACTGCAGTTAGAAAGAGGAAGCACGTATTGCGGACCATGAGAAAATTTTCCGCCGCAATCAGTCTCTCACTCTTTATCTCTCTCTAACTAGTAGAAAATCCCATCAATACACATTTGACCGCGGCGCCCGAGCGCTCGCTCGCTCGATCGACCTACAGTTCATGCCTAGCCAGCGTAAGCGCCGCCCGCCTCCGCCGTGCGCGGCCGACACACCATACATACGAGTAAAAACGACGAGTAAGCAGCTGTGTGCTAGCGAGATCTCAAGCTAACCTTGGTGTCTGGCACCCACCAGCGGCCAGCGCCTTTTGTTTCATCAAGTCATCAAATCACATCACTCACCAGCAGCCGCAATGAAAATCTCAAAAGCTCGTGATTTGTTGCCACCATCCTGCCGTCTACCAGCCCACCGACCGAAGCAGGCGAAAGATACAATAACCGCCGAACAAACGTCTGGCGTCTACCCATGCCAACCTATCCTAACCTTGGTTACATAACTAGGTTCCAGATGACTCCAGTACTACCTACTACCTACCTACCTACCCAGGAGCCTGAAGCCTATCACCATACCTACCTGCCTACTCCAAATCTGTGAAAGCTGATATCGAAGTGCTGCCACCCGGACTACCCACCTAACTCGAGTGTGTTAATACTTGTGTAATGCTAAAACAAAAGTATTGAAAACGATAAGTTCAAACCAGTGCATGTCATGTGAATGTGTAATCTCACTAAACGGTCAGAGTGTCGATAACGGGGCGGAAACCCTAACTAACTCAAAATAAGTGCCGCTTAAATATCATACTGCGGCGCTGTCATTCCCCGAGCAAGTGAGAGATAATGAGACGGCATGATTTGGGTGTCCAAAAAACTTTGGGTTGTCCGTTGTGCATCCAAGCTTTTACTATCATAATCATACTAAATGTTTTAATGTTTATCTAGTTATTTAAGTAAGTAGCCTAGCTATCCTAAAATTGTGCTGAATCTAGTTCATGTTAGGCTTGTAGGAACTGGGAACCTGCCCTCAATAAAATTTAAATAAACTATTGTCTAAGTGTTTTATTTTTTAGGTTGACATTAGACCTATACCTAGGTAGGCAGATAGTTTTCATTTCTAAGGGCGTCAAAATTAACTACCTACATTACACTAACACAGAAACTTGGCATCACCTGGGGCTCAAATCTCTCAAATCGATGGCTCCGAAGAGCGCAAATTGCGTTGCGTTTTCCATAATAGAATAGGGCCCTAGTAGTCAGTACACGCCAATTTTCTCTGTTCCTGAGTGCCGCGCACATCGAGTAAACTCTTGTCTCTGAAAAATTACCTCCTCCACGCGCCACGAGGGAACTTGGAGTCACTTGTACCTACCAACCTATCTAGGTAATTTTCTTTGTCTCTGAGCCAGCTATGACCTCTCTTTCTCGCATAAGAGAGAGGGGTCACAGCTCGCTCAGAGAGATATAAACTTGGCGCAAACTGTAGATACTATAATCATTGCTCGCACGCTTACAAGGTACCTAAATCTAGATATGGGGGAATAACTCTAGGAAAACATTAGTTTTTTTGACGATTTTTAACCTTATGGCTTGGTAATGGAGTTTAAAACCTATGAAAAACATTCTTTTGCATTTTCAGTTTCTTGGCTCGCGATTTTGAAACTTCTTTCTTTATGATAAAGTTCAAAGCCTAAGAAAAATAAATAATCATTATTTGATGCTCCAGTCCAAAGCTCAGAACGTTGCCAACGCGTGTGCTCGGGCGCGCTGTTGCCACATCGTGCAGCGCAAGCCGCCCCGGTTGCGTATTTCCCCGCATTGAATTCGTCCGCTCGTCGTTACTAAATAAACCGGCCAAGTGCGAGTCGGACTCGCGCACGAAGGTTTCCGTATCACTGTACAATGTTAGGAGGGATGGCGTGCAGTGAATAGTTTGGATTTTACATAGCAAAATGTTGTTTACAAAGTTATTGCGGCTACTTTCCCAATCCATGTACGTAACCAGGTGGATTCATAAGTTTGTATGTGGTATTGAAATAGTTGTTGTATGGGAGCCCCCTTAAATATTTATTTTATTCTTTTTTTTAATATTTGTTGCCGCTATAAGGCAACAGAAATACATCATCTGTGAAAATTTCGACTGTCTAACTATCACGGTTCAGACAGACAGACAGACGGATAGCGGAGTCTTACTAATAGGTTCCCGTTTTTACGCTTTGGGTAGGGAACCCTGAAAAATCATATTTTCTTTTATGATTAGTTTTTGCAGAAAGTGCTCCTGACTTTTTTCAATCATGTGAATAGCTATTTTTAGGACCTAGGATCTAGAACAAATTGCTAAAACCTAGGACTAGATATTTATCCTTGGTGGCGTTAGTTAACTTAAAAAACTTCTAATCCTATCAAGTGGGGTATCAAAATGAACGATATTGAAAGCTAATTATAAAAAAGTATGCAATTTGTACCTAAAATAAAAAGCGGTCACGTACAAGCGTAGGTACCATAAAAAACAAAGGAATCATAATGAACAAACCTTTCAATAAATTAACTCGACCTAGTATTCATACAAATAAAGTCTATAATCGAAATCATAGTTGAAATCGAAAATATTGTTTCGGGGAATCCACGAAAACCACCATGTTAGTTATGTTGTGTTGCCAACACACAAAAAAATATGCACTTTTTTATGAGTGCGATCTTTCCTAACAAGAATAATTACGAAAATTATGCTAGTGGTTAAATGTAGTACCTCACGACTTAGTAACTGAATCAACCTAATCCAATTTAAAATCTACTAGCCTCTAAAACCATTTTTTGACCGCTAAATTGAAAGTCTAAACCACCACATCTAGTGGAAAATCCACTAAGTTGGCAACACTTGCGCCCCGACTGATTGGAGTGTGTTACCGACAAAGATTCCTTTGAAGTACCGCCGCCTAGTAGGGTAAAAGCGCACACATCAAATACTCGATCCAAATACTTGTTCTTGGAGTCTCACCTAGTATCATAGTATGAGGGCCCGCCTAGTCGCGGCAACCCCGTAAAGTACCTAGTAAAGTCACATTCTTGCAGATTACGGCGTTACCAGTCTAAAACCAATTTTATTATAGTAAGAATAAGAATAATATTTTATACAGCTCAGGACAAAGTCAAAGATAACTAGACCACCAGGTACCTACTTAATATTGAGTACATATGTCCTAGTCAAGCGCTAAATTTCTGTGTACCTACATACATATAGCCCATTATTTTCTCCACCATGAGGCGCAGGCCTTTAACCGGATACGAGTAAGATTAAGCCATACTCCACCACGCTGGCTCAGTGCGGGTTGATGAGGGGTTTTACGACTACTAATACCAAGTAGCTATAGTAGCCGGGACTTACAGCTTAACGTATCATCAGAACCACGGAATGTCTGATAGTGTAGTTAAGATAAATGAATTATCACATTGGTACATTGGGGCAGGACTCGAACCTTCATCTCCTGTGTGAGAAACAAGCGTGCAATCCATTTGACTAATTTCTTTTGCTTGTATACCTAAGTATACTATTGTTACCTTGTATAACCTGTGGATATGTAAGTGTACGGTTTAGTATGTAAGTATACGGTAATAACAAAACGTTTAAGAGATGAGATAATTGATTTATTGTTTATTTATAATCGTTACCTACGACATCTGTGTCACCCGGGTAGTACTAGGTTTGATATGAATCCAGTAGTGTATAATGAGATTCACTCACCTACACCCGCCTACGATGAAACGTATGAAGCACAGAATCACAGATTACTAAATTGTTACTAACAGAATCTGTACTGCTCCCGAGTCCTGCGAAGGCGAACATTTCCGGAAGGGATGTTCCGGAAACACTCATCGTGGCCGCCCGAATACTTGATGTACGCATCGCAATGACTGCGCCGCTGGGAACAGGTGGCGCGCGCATTTTGTACCGCGTATACGTGATACAAGATGGATCACGTCCAGACGCTTGCGGACTCGGTGCCGATTAGTATTGAAAATACCTAGTGCCGGAACCTGTTCTACGCTACAGCCGTTTCAATCTAGTATAGGAGAATACCCAAGATTAAGAGATAGATTTTTGGCGATTTTCAACCTTATGGCTTGGTAATAGAGTTCAAAACCTCTGAAAAAAGTCTCTGGCGCTGCGCGGTATAGTAGGTACTTTTGTTTGCATTTTCTTCCGGTTTTTAACTAGTTCGCCGTAAACATCGGAACGGAAGTGACTAACTAAAATAATGCCGTTTTTTACTCTGAGCAGGAAGGGCTCGACATGGTGATGTGTTACCGTTTAGTCGGCAATAGCCTCCGGCAGGCGCAAATACTGTGGCGGGAACTGCACCCGGATATTCGTCTGCCTTCCCGAAATACAATCCTGCATACCGTCCAGAGGTTCCGGGAACACGGAACCTTCCGACCGCCGCGGTGGGATGCGGGCAGGCCCCGATACGCCCCCGAGGCAGAAGAACAGGTTTTGGAGTACATCACCGCAAACCCAGAAGCGAGCACAAGCGACGCTGCGCGAATAGCTGGCGTGAGCCAGTATTTCGCATGGCGCACGTTACGGGATAATGACCTGTACCCGTACCATTTTCTTCGCGTCCAGGAGGTATTACCAACGGACTATCACCCTAGGGTGGACTTCTGTCAGTGGTTGCTGGAGGACAGGACGCGTAATATTCTGTGGACCGATGAGGCGACATTCACCCGAATTGGTCTGGACAACATCCACAACCAACATTGGTGGGCGACAGAAAATCCCAGCCTGGTGCGCGAAAGCCACTTTCAAACCCGCTTCAGCCTGAATGTGTGGGCGGGTGTCATCGGCCACCACCTACTCGGCCCTGTATTCCTGCCGCCACGACTCACCGGCCAGGTATACCTGGAGTTTCTAAGCGGGGAGTTGGAAGAGCTGCTGGAGCATCTGCCAGTAGCGCGTCATCGGAACTTCTGGTTCCAGCATGATGGTGCTCCAGCCCACTACTTCCGAGAAGTGAGGGCGTACCGGAACCAGAGGTTCCATGATGAGGACCCCCTAGGCGCAGCTCGTTGGATAGGGCATGGAAGGGAGGAGCACGACCATCACGTCCCCTGGCCGCCACGCTCACCGGATTTGACACCCCTTGACTTCTACCTTTGGGGTAGAGTCAAGGACCTCGTTTATGGGCGCGACGGCCACGCCATTGCCGGGCAAGAGGAATTGAGTGTGCGCATCATCAACGCCTTCGACGTAGTGCGCTCTGATAGGGCGCAGTTACAACGCGTGCATGCGCACATTTACCGACGTGCTGAGGTGTGCGTACAGCAAAATGGACTTCATTTCGAACAACTTTTAAATTGAACTAGTTAATCAGTGAATAAGTGTTGTGTTTTAGGTTATAAGTTAGGTTTAGTTTAGTTGTTTAAGGCTCATTTGTAAATAGGGATGTGTTGATTCTAATATTTGTGTAAATAGCGAGCTGATTCCAATCTTTTTAAACACGCCAGTTAATCGTTGTTTGTTTTGTGTAACCGCGTGTTACGCGTGTAGGATGGTTCTTGAATACGTACCTACATAAACACTTTTGGATCCTAATTTAACAATGCGAATAATTGCCAGTCCAAAGCCTGGAAAAGTGTGATGGGAAAGCTTGGTATCAGGCTCAATCTAATTGATAACTTAAGTAGTACCTGTAATAAACCAAACCATTTCATATGTGTGGCCATAAAAAAATGGCTGGCGATTTTAAGCCTTCTTGCTTAGTAATAATGTTCAAAACCTTTGAAGAATAAAAATGCTGTAATGTGCTAAGTGCGTTTATTTTTGACAATTTCATTGAAAATAACTAGTGTGTGTGATGCGAGAACCTACCTGTAAATTATTATGTCTAGCTACCTATGTAGGTATCTCAGATTCCTAGGCAAGTTATCTGTCTTCCCTGTTAATTTTAAATAAAGTTACATATTGGTTTAGTGAGTGTTTTGTTTTACCTACTTTAAGATTAGATCTGAAATTAGGTAGTTAGGTTTATCAATTTGTAGGAAATAAAAATGCCTGAACTTCTAACATTTTCAATTGATTTAGTAAGTAGGTAGTTAGGTGTCTCCATAGTTGCGCGCGGCGAAGGGCTAGCCCCCTGTCACGCAACATGGAATAATAACTGGCTAAACGAGGGCACAATAGTGTCTCCGCCACCCCGGATGGGAAAAGGCGTGACGCTATGTTTTGTTTGTTGTAGGAAGATATTTGTTACAAGGTATGGCCGGATACCTACGGCCGAATGCAGGTACTGCTGCTCAAATGAAGTGCCGCTCAAATGTCATTCTACCGCTGCCGTTTTCCGAGCGAGACTTCGTTCTTTCGTCTGGATTGCATAGTAGATAGATACATCTACCTACTGTCTAGGAAGTAACTCGACTTTGTCATTTCTAACGATGGCACCTATCTAGTGGATTCTAGTAGATAGGTAGGTGCAGGCCCCACCAATTTTCTCAGTTTTTAAAGTAGCTTTCTTTCTCGCATAGGGCAAGGGTTGCGTGAGAGAGAGAGAGAGGTATAGCTCTCTCATTCCCAGAGAAACTTGGCGCGACCTGTATTCTAGTCTGATATTGTTGATTCATCGACGACGAACTGTTGCCATATCGTAGACGTCTTTTTGATATTGGTTGGTACATGGTTTGCCGCCGCTCGCTCGTTCGATTGAAGCATTGAATGAATGTATGCCGACGAGTCGACGACAACGCAGTCCGTCGCCGAGCCGCCGCCGCCGCCGCCGGCGCTGCCATCCCTCCCGCCCCGCGCCCAGGCCCCCCACGCCGCGCCGGCCGCGCACCGGTGTGGGAGTGCATACTCACACCACGACATTAACTTCTGTTGATTGGCCCGCCCCTCAAGCATTTTGGCGAATGAGAAACGCAAAAACTATTTTAAATGTCTTTGATTGACCATTAGGGTGACTTCATTTGACAACTGCGTCGTGAAGTCGAAGCTTGTACAGTTTGAATTAAAATTGAACTAATTAATCAGAACAGCTGATCGATATTTTTTTTGGATTACTTACCAAAAAACAACACTTAGGAACATAAGTTCATAAGCAAAAGTTGTTCATATTAATGGGTACTATCATTTCCTAAAAAGTGGTCAGCTGATTAAAAGTCACCCTGTATTGATGTCTCCTCCCCAGGTTCTCTTTATGTTTATGGTTATCTAGAGTTTTCTGAAGATCACAAATAAAATACGCCACACTTGGAAAATAATGTGACCGATATATTCCGATTATAGTGACAAGTTCGGGTATTTCAACAACTAGACAGTCAGCTTATTAAAAGTGTGGTTCAGATACTGACGCACTCCACATTTTCTTAACAAATACCACAACGCCGCTGTTTTTGTTTATATATTTGAGCGTTTGATATCTACTGTAGCTAGGGATCTGGGGGATTTGATTGAATCTTTTAAAATATTTCTCCTAGTGCTGAAAGTACAGATATCGGTCTTAAATTTCAAGATCACCCGTTGCCTCCCGACTCAAATAGTGATATCAGTTTACTGTTTATCATAAGATCTGGGATAGCTCTAACGTCAACACATTTATTGAATATATAAGCTAAGTGTGGGGCTATAACTACAATTACTGAACCAATTACTTTAACTGATGTACCCCACAGGTCTTCAGTATGTTTTAACTTAAGTAATCTAAAAGTTTGAAAATGTCCTGGGGATGGAATGGTATGGTAATACATAATGAATTTTAAAATCCACATTACTGACGCTAGTGCTGTTTTTAACGATACTGACTCTAGTGCTGTTTTTTAACGAAGTCTCTGCTTCATTTAGAGATGATTTTAGATTCTCTGTTGTGCGTTAGGGTATATTGGTGAAGAATGTTTCGAAAGCTCAGGCTACCACAGCGTTGGATTTTAAATAATCATCACCTATATTTAAGCAGAAATAATTGTCCCTTGGGATAACTTTCCCATTTTCACGGTTTATTATTTGCCAAATAATTTTCATTCTATTATTAAAAGTTGTGGAATATTTTTAAAGATAGTCAAGAAATTTCAAAGTTACAGGTATATCCCACTAATCCCACAAATATTTTAATTGAGAAGGTTTGTGAGTATGCGTGTATGTTTGTTACTCTTTCACGCTGAAACGGATGGACGGATTTGGATGAAATTTGGAATGTATATAGCTTATACCTTTACTTTATCCCCATAGAGGCTATCTTTGATCCCGAAATATAATACTGTTCCCGTAGGATGATGAATGTAACTAAAAAGCAAACATAAAAAGTTTTCACATATAAAATGAGAAGACATATATCCTGTGCGTATTCGGATGTCATCCGATCGTCGCGGATTCAAATCCCACACTGGTAAAATTTGTTATTTGCTCGTGTGGATCCTGATCAGCAATAAGTGTTATCGATCCGTGATACTGATGTGATAACTTACAATATGCAAATAAATGTAACTAACTTTGTGTGTGCGTTTATAGACTTTGTAACTCTGAAACGGCTGGACAGATTTGGATTAAATTTTCTAAGTATATAGCTTATACCCTGACTTAACATATAGGCTATCTCATATCCCGAAAAATAATAAATGTTCCAATAGGATGGTCATGGGATGAACAATGGAATGCAGATAGCTTAATCCCTTTATTTAACGTATAGGCTATCTTTTATCCAAAAAAACTATAACTGTTCCCGTAGGATGATCAATGTGACTAAAAGCATACATAAAACGTTTTCACAAATAACATGAGTAGACGTATATCCTGTGTGTATTCGTAAGTAATCCGATAGTCGCGGATTCAAATCCGTCACTGGTAAAATTTGTTTGTTTGCTCGCGAGGATCCTGTTTCTCCTGATCCCGTGGGGATTTCCTGGAATCCATGATTAGCGGATATTATATTCCTAGGTTCATCAGTTTGGTCTAGGTGTTGATAGATCAGTCAGATTATTTGAACTCAGTATGAAGGACCCCTTTTGAAAATGTGTATTTTTTTAATTTACTTTTATCTAGCTACTTACACACTTTTACCCGCAGTTGCAACCGCGTGATATTTGGTTTTCGTCATGCTTTAGAACGTGCTAGTAAAAGGGAGTACTTAATTATTTACTTAGATAGTAAGAAGATTTCTGGCGCCCCATACATTATATTTTCCACAAAAAGTCGTGAAATTATTTACTCCCTCTTCTGGCACATTCCAAAGCATGACGTAAAACCGAATACCAAGCAGGCGGAGCCGCGGGCAAAGCTTGTTGTTCAAAAAGGCAAGATAACTCTACTTTTATGAATTTCAAACGTTGCCCAGTCATAAAATTTGGATTCATTGTATTCTGTTTGAATAATTTTGAGGAAGTCTGAATAGATTTTGTTTGGGTGCAACTCATTCAAAGCCGGTGCTGGCAAATTTATATTTAAGTTTTTCATAGTCGTCTCTAGTCTATAAAATAGTGGATCAGTCTTATCCTTACCAGCAAATGGTAATGAAACTGTTTGACTGCTGTAATCGGATGGTAGCAGTTTTTTTTCTGGTATTATTATAGTTTAGTGAAGGCTTCTTCCATAATTTTCTCAAATTTGTCTAAAATACTAGGGCTATTTTCATCCCTCAGAGTTCTGTAGATACAAATAATAATATGACTATCTAACTCAACACAGGATATTTATGTTTTTACAGTAAGTGCTAGAAGATATTTCCGTTGCTTCACCTTAATATTATTTTTTACTCTTCTTCTTTGTCGGTCCCTCAATGCTGAGGATCGTGACCGCTTGCTTTCCTCCATTGCCGATTCTGCGTAGTATGGTACGCGTTGTGTAGCGTACCCCCGGTCGCTTCTTTTATCTGGTCCGACCATCTTGTTGGAGCACATCCTCTGGCGCGTTTGCCTTCTATCTGACCCAATATAATGAGCTTCTCCAGTCGGTGCCTAGGTCAGCGCATTATGTGACCGAAGAATCTTAGGGTCCTTTCCCGGCACATGGTCAAGAGCCGTTTCCTGATCTTCAGTTCACTCAGAATTGACACATTGTTTCTCATTGCGGTCCACGGAATTCGAAGTAGTCTTCTCCAGCACCACATTTCGAAAGCATCGATTTTGCTGCATTCCCGGATTTTCAAGCACCAGGTTTCTGCACCGTAAATGAAGATAGAGAATACCAGGGTCGGACAAGACGAACCTTTGTTATTCGGCGAATACTCCTGCTCTTCCAGATCTTTTCCAGGTTGGTCATAGCGCTTTTGGCCATGCCAATACGTCGGCTCAGCTCTCTAGTACAGCTGCCATCGCTACTCAGCATCAAAACCAGATACACAAACTCTCATATTCTCATATCCATCGAGGGCATTTGACGGTTGAAGTACACGGTCCACCACCATGATATTGGTCTTTGACCGGTTGATTTTGAGACCAAGTTTAAGACTTTCATCTTCAATTCGTCTGAAGAGTTCCGCCATTTCTTCTTCACTGGACGCAAGCAGTGTGGTGTCATCTGCATATCTGAGGTTCGTCAGCTTTTCGCCGCTTACTGTTACTCCGCCGCTCCAGTCCTCCAGCGCTCTTCTCATTATGTATTCGCCGTACAGGTTGAACAGTTTGGGTAAAAGGATGCAGCCTTGTCGTACGCCTCTCTCAGTTCTGAAGGCTTCTGATTGAGAGTCTTCTAACTTCACAAAACTGGTTCCCTCGAGGTAAAGATTTTGTATCAGGAATGTGAAATGTGGAGGTACACCCATTTCGATCAGAATATCGAACATAATGCTCCATTGAACGCAGTCGAAAGCTTTGGCGTAATCAATGAAACAAAGCACCAAGGGCTTATTAAACTCACGGCTTTTTTCAATAAGTAGGCGGACGTTCAATATTTGCTTCCTGGTCCCCTTTCCGGAAACGAATCCTGCTTGTTCGCACGTTATTTGCCTGTCGATAGTGGACGCCAGACGTGTGTTTAGGATATGCAGCATGACTTTGCACGCATGTGACATCAGAGAGATTGTTCAGTAGTGGTCACATCTCATTGTGGAACCCTTTTTTATGAAGCGGAATTACTGCCGATAGTGTCTAGTCTTCCGGCCATGCACCTGTTTTCCATACCTTCTGGCAGATGGAATGCAGGATTTTAGTACCTTCTGGTCCGAGGTGTTGAAGCATTGCTGCTGATACTCCATCAGGTCCCACTGCTTTATGTTTCATCCTCATTACGGCTGCTTGCACTTCGGATAACAGTATGCCAGGCTCTTCAATGTGATCGTCCCATCTCCTGTTGACCTCGAGCCCTCCTTTTTCCCGATATAGCTTACTACAGTATTCTCTCTATCTTCGCAGAACCTCAGTGAGGTCTGTTAAGGCGTTACCATTACTGTCGTCTACAATCCATGTCTTGGGCTTAAAGGGCTTGCTCAACTTTTTTACTTTGTCAAACAGGTCTCTTGTTTGTGGCTTCGTGCGTGCTGCTCTATTTCTTCACATATTTTGTTGATCTGGTCGTCCTTGTCTCTCCTTACTGATTTTTGCACTTCCCTGTGTAACGCACTCAATCTGTTCTCGTCTTCTTGACTTCAAAGCCAGGCCAGGCCACCCTGCTTCAAACCTCTTCTCTCTTCAATCAACCTCCAAGATTCATCACCAATCCAGTCTTTCTTCTTGCTTTGCCTCTTGTAGCGTCCGCTTATTTCATTGGCTATCGTCAGGATTGTGCCTTTCAATTTAATCCAATCACACTCGCCAGAATCGAAGGGATCCATTTCGATTCGCAAGAGATCAAGTTTTGGTTTCATTGCTTCTCCAAATTCTTTTAAGGCTGGTTTGATGAGAGGACTTGACTTCGCTGATCTTTCCTTCGTGCTTTTTAGGCGAAGTTTGAAGTCCGCTACTAAAAGCTGATGGTCGCAGTCGCAGTCAGCACCCGGGAACGTCTTCGTGTTGGTAATTGACGACCGCCATCTTGTTTGGATCATAACATAGTCGATCTGGTTCCTGTATCTCCCTCCTGGGGCGAACCATGTATAGAGTCTCCTAGGGTGTTGTTTAAACCACGTGTTCATAACCGTAAGCTGATTTACCACACAGAAGTACAGAAACTTTTCACCACGTTCATTTCTCATTCCTAGGCCATAATCGCCTACAATCGTACCATTCAACACGTTATCCAACGTGCTGCCGACCTTCGCGTTAAAGTCACCCTTAACAACCGTTATTTCCCGAGATGGTATAGTTCTGAGTAGCTCTTGCAGCTGAGAGTAGAACTGTTGCTAAGTTGCTATTTTTTACTAAGATTCAAGAACCACCTTTATCAGCAATATTTCTATTGTAACAACCATTTTGTAATTATTTATGTTAAAAGACATCATATTTTCCTTAAATCTGTGTTATTTAATACAAATAACATCGGTGTCAGAATTATTAAGAAATAATTCTAATACAAGTACTTTTCAAGTAGCATATTTTGATGGGTAACAATTAAGTGGTGCATATGCTTTGTCGATTTTTTTTATTCTAGGATATTATAACAACTTCTTGTTTTTTTATAATTCGGGTAAGATTAAACACATTTTTGATCTCATATCCTTGCTAGACATGGCTAATATTTAGCTTAAGAACGAATTTAAAATCACTTGGAATGTCTTCCAATATCTCTTGTCTGTGCTATGTAACCCAAAAAAATAGGATAGCGATACAGCTATCTGTCATTTGTCATAATCTGCACGGTAGTAACTACGTTTGTTCAAATAAACATTATCACTAACATAATTGTTAAAGTCAATCAGATGAATCAATCTGTTATTATAAGACATTGTATGTAATGTCATTTTTAGCTTATAGCTAAGATTATTTTCAGCTTGTGGCAAACGTTTACTGTATGGGAATGCAAGCATTACAATTATATTAACATTCAAAATATTAAATTAGGTCCCATTTCTTAACTCCAACCCTATTTCCAAACATGAGTATTTATTAGTATATAATAGTACCAATAGTATATTATAAGTATTTAGTATATTATTATAGAATTTATATATTTTATTTTATTTATCATTATTTTTTATTTTATATATCGTATCAATAGGTCTACTCCTGCTCAGCAAACAACCTTTCCCACCTTAACCAGGTTTGCTGGAAGATATCTTTTATTAGAGATAAGCTCGCTTTTATACACTATTTTATATATCTTTTGTTTTTATATAATTTGTGGGCAATAAAGAAATTATGAATCATTATAATATTATAGTTTGATTCAGGCGTCAGACCATCAAGTTAATTTCTCCGGGTTTCTATATGGCTTCTTTGGATTTAACAGATGCATATTTTCACATACCTATTCTAAAAGAAGAAAGAAAATAATTGCGTTATGAATGGAAACACAAGCTCTATGAATTTAACGTCCATCCTTTTGGTTTAATACGGCAATGTTTGTGTTTACAAAATTAATTTAACCGGTTATATGTTTGTTACGCTCTTTAAGTTTTCTGTTAACTATTTATCTCGATGATATACGTTGTATAGGTAAGACTTTCTAAATTTGTCAAATGAATTTTTGATAGACAAGTCAGGTGTTAAATTAATTAGTGCTTTTAATTAACGAAGATAAGTGTTGTTCAACTCCACAAACCACTTGTAAATACCTCAGTTAGATATTTTTTTCCTAAAAACTCCACATTAGTCCACCAGACAAAAATCAGAATAAATAAAATAAGAATCGATACATTTTAAACAACTCCCGCATCTTTGCAGTTTCGCGCGATTTTAAGGCCTCCTCACGTTTATTTGCGCTACCGGTTTTATACAAATTAATTTGAGCGGGTTAAATATGTATATATATAGCCTTGTTAGAATTTGACGACTCCAATTCTTATTTGACTTTGCCATCACTTTTGCAATATGACCTTGGTTGGTGGTTAAAAAAATATTGACCGACACTATAGCAGACGATATTTACTGTGTGATTTTTTTTTCTGATACGAGCAAAACAGGGTGGGTGGTGGCATGCATTGATTTTCTTGAATTAAAAGCTGCTACCTTTGGTCTTCAGGTCTTCACTAAGAACCTCCATGAATTCCAAATTCTAATAAGAATAGATAAGACAACTGCTATTTTCTTTGTAATTCATATGACTGGCGTGCCATTTCCCACCTAAACTTAATTTCTAGGAATACTTGTGGCAAATCTGTGAATATCGTAGAATATTTGTGTTTGCTTTCTATATCACCTCACAGGATAATGAAATAGCAGATGCGGAATCTAAGAGAAAACACAAAGGTGTTCCTACTCGAACTGAGAGATGAAGCCCTTACAAAGATAAATAGTACGTTAAGTGAACCTGAGATCTACTTACTTACATTGAGAACAAATAATAAATGTCATTGTTACGTGTCTTGGCAAAGAGATCCTGAGGCTTTTGTAAGTAATGCGTTCACGATATACTCTTTCACGCGTTTCAATCCTTCGCAACTGTGTTGAAAGTACTCAAAAAATTATGTCAGATGGTGCCGAAGGTATTGTCGTTAATTGTGTTAATCGGTTAGACTCAGAATTGGTTCCCACTTTATTACAGCCTCATTTGCTCAGATGTATTGATTAAAGATCCCACTGATTTAACCTTATTTTTTTAAATCAACAGCGTAATCCAACCTACACTCACTCTTACGGCAGGCAGATTATCCTGGAGGCGTTCTTGAAAAGACGCGAACAACCTGCATCCCCAAATATGATATGCGCTTCATTAGCTGATAATTATTTGAAGCAAATAGAATTTAGCTTTAGACCCTGGAGTAATTTTTGTGATTAAAATCAGATTATTTTTTATCAGGCTTCGATCGCAAATGTGATATTTTTTTTAAAATGGGTCCCATAAATTGTTCTCGATTGTCTTCTTCTACAACAATCTAATGATCTTTGAGACCTTGTTTGCTTGACTAAAAAGTCAGCTACTCTCGTAGCATAGAATGCAAACAATTTAAAAAATTAAAGTTACAATGGGGTGGAGAAGGGGTTTATAATATGTTGTTGAGTTCACACCTCCAAATTACTGCTAAAATCCTCAGCAGCGATCCAGCTGCTAACACACAATGACGTTTGCTACGTTTAATAAGTGGATCCTGAGAAAAGATGAATGAATGGCAGAACTGCAAGAGGAAATAGAGAAGATTAAGTGAGAATTTATTGGACTAGCCGAGGTACGGCGCGTGGTGGTGAGGGACAGAGATATGCTCTATATAAAGTTCTATCCCTTACCTTTCGCCACAAAACGCCCCCGCTTTCGGCATGCTACGGGTCTTAGATATTTACATGTTTATGACGTTGATGTTTCTAGTAACCATGACCCAGGAGTCAGAATCAATGTTAAAGTTATTTCTTATTTATAATATTAATCAATGGAATTTTGTGCTTTAACTAAGACAGCAAAACAAAACGATCATAACAATAGGAATATTAATGCAAATTCCATCAACGGGTTGCGATCAATGGAAAGTAGTGCTTTAACTACGACAGCGAAACAAAACGATCATAACAATATCACTCGTGGAATAATAATGCAAATTCCATCAACGAGTTTAGATCTTAGAGATTTACTTGGAGGTAGATGTACCACATATAGTTCGAAATTAGTTGAAATAAGTCTTTCTAGCCCAACTTAAATTTGATGTACGATTCAGAATACATATAGGTCATCTCTCTTGGTTATCCTAAAAAACGAGTATCCTTTGTGTTTAAATCCTAATTTGAATGCAATAATTATCGACTTCATAATAATAAATCTCATCAGGAAAAGGGCATTACTGAAAATGGCCTAAATATTTAAAGGAAAGTTCATTGTTAATTTATGAACAATGTTACCAGCTTGTCACAACTTGAGAACTTAAAAATTTATTACGACAAAATACTATAAATATTCTGGGTTTGTTGCTTTTAACATAAATATGTAGGTATACCTATGTAATACTTTTAATACGAATAAGTTTATGACGAATGTTTACGTTTCTTACACTTATATGATATAATGTTATACTATCTGAGAATATATGTATATGTGAACGTAAGATTGTCAAAACCGTTAATTTATAATCTAACGTTTTTTTCTCTCGTTAGTTTACACACTATCGATAAATTGTAAACTGTACCGTACTGCTTACGATAAGACGAGTTATTTAATAACAAAACCGTTAAATTGTGAATTGGTTTAAACCTGTTTACGATATGACGAGTTAGTTCATAATTTTCTTTATTGCATACAAATAATTATATTGACAAGATATACATTAAAATAGTGTACAAATGCGAGCTTATCTCTAACAAGATATCTCTTCCAGGAAATCATGTCAGGATGAGATAGGTAAATCACAGAGCAGGGGTAGACCTATGTGTACAACATACCTTAAATTACAACTCAACAAACTACATACATAAAGTATACAAATTAGTTAATAACAAAACCGTTAAATTGTGAATTGGTTTAAACTTGAATTGCAAAAGAAATACCAGGGCAAACGCTGTGGTAGCTTAGGTAAAGACTAAAGGGAGGAAACCCCCGAATAGTCCTCGTGTTAAGTTGCCGTGTAAGAACAAAAGAAACCTAAATTCTAAACCCTGTCGGTCTGGTTTACAATTTGTCAACAACACGTCAGTTTATAAACTAACGGTTTCGATAATCTGACCTAAACATAACGCTAACATTTCCCATACGTGATGGACAACGTTCCTCCTGGACATTAAAACACAGGATTATCACTTAGAAAGCCTGGAGACATCAATATTTATTCCTTCTTTTTCAACTAGAATATCTACTAAGTACGTACAGTATCTTGAAAATCTACATATGTTTATTTATTCGATACCGTAAAATGTGAATGCGAACTCTCCAACGATACGCAAAGAAAAAAAAATGGTCGGATTATTCAAAAAGTTGTGGAAAACATGATTCTTGTTTCAGAAAAATGAGAGCTGCACACAAAGGGAGTATAACATTTTATATTTTATCCAGCACATGAACATTGCATTCGTTGTGTTCTGTGTCTGAGAGAATTTGCGTGTTATTCTGGAGCATAATTTCTCGTTTGAAGTGTAAAACGAGGGTATACTTTCTTTCCGCACTTCGAAAAACTTCAGCGTAGGTACCTTTACTTTTTTATGGTAGCACTTTTGGTGATCTTTGTAACCGAGCGTGTAAAAATGTATGACATGAAAAAATCGGCACATAATTCGATAGACTTCAGTAAATGAACACCATAAAGTATAACTATTTCGTTTGCCTACATATATCTAAAAACAACAATAAGAACATTAAAGAAGTATTGCAATAATATACATAAATATTTATCTTTAATAATTATGAGTAATTATTAGCATCTCCAAAATTTTGTGAGTTTCACCTTGCTTCTCACGCAGGAGTTGCAGGTTCAAATCCTGACCATGCACCAATGATATAATTAATTTGTCTTATGTACAGAATCGGACGTTCAGTGTTTCGGATGACACGTTAAGCTGTGGGTCCCGGAAACTATCGCGTATTATACGTGGTATTGGTCGTAAAACCCCTCCATCAACCCGCACTGAGCCAGCGTAGTAGAGTATGGCTTAATCTTTCTCGTATTCGGGTATAGGCCTGTATCCTTCAGTGGGTACATTAATGGGCTACATTTATAAGAATTCCGTGTTATAATGGGTTTCACGCTTGCTTCTCACACAGGAGATGCAGGTTCGATTCCTGACCATGTACCAATTAGATAAT
The DNA here is from genome assembly GCA_949825045.1 of Argyresthia goedartella. NCBI lineage: Eukaryota > Metazoa > Arthropoda > Insecta > Lepidoptera > Argyresthiidae > Argyresthia > Argyresthia goedartella. The sequence continues at coordinate 19,508,056 of OX463823.1, forward strand.
TAATTTATCTTAAGTACATTATCGGACGATCAGTGTTTGGAATGACACGTTCAGTTGTTGGTTCCAGCTACTATCGCTACGTGGTAGTGGTCGTAAACCTTCACTGAGCCAGCGTGGAGGAGTATGTCTTAAACTTAGTGGTGTCCGGGTTTCTATTGCACTGATTTCCTATTGCATTTAACCTTTATATTTATCCTTTCCTTATGTTCAGTAGAACATAAGGAAAGGATAAATATAAAGGTTAACGAAATTAAATTCATTTATAGTAATATATGAATTTAATTTCGTTCATTTATATTTCGAGTAACGAAGTATCGTTCGATTTCTCCAAAACCCGGTTCGAACAAAGAGTACTAGCCGAAATAGGCACTTCATCGTGATTGTATCCCTTCCTACATACATTTTTCCGCCGCAGCGCCCCGACCAGAATAAGTTTATCCCATACAACTTTATGCAGAGTACGTGATAAGAATATATTCGTGTAATATTGCGATCGTGGTTAGTTGTACGTGCGGTAAGGTGAACGTAATTGGCGAACAGTGAGCTTTGAAAGTAGGGTGCGAGTTTTTATACAATCTTGAAGCGATTAACGTTGGCAGAGGGTTAGGAAACTGTTTATTGTAAGTAAGCTGACGGGGATAAAACTTGTGGTGTGGGCGATTTTTTTTGGAAGTCTACGTGAAGATTCATCATCAATTCATCATCGTCACCCTATTGTAATGGAAGCAAGATCGATGCTTTTATGTCACGAACGCTCTAATTATAGCCGTACCCATCGAAGGTACAGATGAACTTTTTTAAATATTTTGTTAAAAAGAAGTAAGTAGGAATTTATAATTTTCTGGTTAAAATAGTCTACTTGTGTTAGGGATATACTACATAGTTACAACTACAGGATAATTGTGCCATACCTGAAACCACAATCTACCTCCAAATATACAAAAAAGGTATACGCTACAATGGATTAGATCATTAGAGGTTCTTAGGGAAAAATTAAGAACAGGATTTAACGAGATTTATTCAAGGGCAGGATTATATATAATTTATGCGGTTTTTTAAAGGCATTATTATGAAAACCCAGTCTTATTTATTGCATGATATCAAAATGCTTTTCACTTTTTAAAATAACACTTAACCAAAAATCACAACGAAGCTGCACTCTCGATTTTAGGTAATTGATCGCCAATTTGCGATTTCATCCATATTCTTTAAGTGTTTTTCCACTATTGCCAGTTGGCGGTCAATTATCTAATCTCCTGCTTATAAACACCAATCACAATTTCAATCGCGGTAAATAAGGCAACATCCAACATTTTATTTGATGGTTTCATCTTCCTAGTTACCATACCCAGCGTCGTAGTTTTCGCACCAGCAGATATTTACCAATTGACCTAATTTGTCAAGAGCGATGCCCACACAACCAGCGACTAATCCAGTAGATGCTAGAGACTAAAAGCTATATCACTGTCGTATCTGAGAAACGTGTATCAGCTCGGGAAAGGTGCCTGATTGGTCCAACCACCCCGTCTAGTTGTAATTTAATGAAGGTAAAACGTATCACATTCAATGAAATCAAAACGTTATGCTGTTGAAGTATTAAGCTACTGGTATTATAGTACATATTATTGGATAATCGAAACAGTAAGCTACCTCTGTATTTTAAAACAATATTAAATTCTTCGCCACGTTCCGTATCGAACATTTCCAAGAATTTTCGTAATATCGACAGGAAATGTAATAAAGATCTGTATAAAGCAAATTTTTATTTGTTAAGTATCTTCGTCATTTTTTCGAAACGTATTTCTCGTTACAATTTTAAAATGTTTAGTGTTTTTAGGTAGCTAGGTACGCATTCATATTTATTTGTTCAAACCATTATTTTGATTGATTCTACAGGACAGAGAGTGGTATGTTCTATAAAGCCTTTTGAATTCTAGTAATATTTGGTAAGGAAAACAGTAGTCTGAATTCATTACTACATACATATACTCTTGTCAAACTCATCTGCAGTTATATATCCGTAGCAATCAATGTAATGCATTTCTATTGCTCCATAAACCAATCAGTAATAAGACAGCTCTTGTCTAGTGCCATAAAGTCTATTGATATGATTTTTACTACTTATTGGAGCCATAAAGATACTTATAGATACGGGAACCTCATAAACACATACTTTAACTAGTTTCATAATAAAGATTAAAGTTAGTGAAAAACTCTTTCATGCATTTGACTACGCAGTAAAGCAGGTACTGCATGAGTGTCGTCAGAGTATGAGTAACTTTGCCACCATCAAACTAACTTCCAGCGAGTTTTACGTCATTTGCAGCTAAGAATACGTGTAGAGTTACTTTGACCTGACGGCGAACAGAAATATGGAAGCATGTTTCTTGCAAAAGATGCAACATTTCTATCTAGCCCAGTCGCTTCTAGTCGATGAAATTAGCTGGTTAACGATAGATTGTAAATACCGTTAGTTTATAAACTATTGCATGAGATTTTTAAGTATCGATAAATTTTAAGAGACGGACACGGTTTATAATCCTTTATCCTTCATCTACCTTGCCCTGATATTTTGCTTATAATTCATATTTCAACCAATTCACATTTCACCGGATTTTTATGAACTAACAAAACGGAATAAATCAATAGTACGGTACAGTTTACAATTTATCGACGGTTGAAAATCTCAAGTGATACATTTCGTGAGCTTATAAAGTAACGATGTTCACAATCTTTATAAAATGCACTTTCTAAAACAGACTTGAAGAGGATCAAATTTTATCGACAAAAGATTAATTTAAAAAACTCCCCCTGCCTATTTTTTCTAGGCATTTTAATATATTTTCGATTACTTTGTCGTTTACATTCGTTTACTTTGGCCTCAGCTCAAGAGCCAGCCGGTTTTTAGTTTCTTTTGATAGTTGAGGACTTGGAACTGTAAAAGTTTTAACTATTTATACCAATTTTGAGATTTTGTTTGTTTACTTGATAGAAGGATTCACTTCAAAATACTTAGGCTATTGTACTCTTTATTGTAAATAAATGAGGTTTTTGCTTGATCAGTGTATATTTTTTGTAAAGGTGCGTTGATATGGGGACGATGATTGAGTTTTCATGAAGATATTGAAATGGAGGGTGCGTACCAATCTTTAATTACAAATACGACATTCAATGTTTACTTTGGAGGTGAGGACCTAGGTGGCGGATGAAGATGACCTAGTGTGGCAGGTGGAGTAATAGAACAATAAGTTGCCAGCTGATGAGGTGAGGCCTACAATAATGACATTGAGGAGGAGTTGCAGATCATCTCATCGAAATTCGGTAAGCTACAAAATCTTCTTAATACGCCAGATGGGATGCTCTGATATTATGAAGAACTGCTGGATTTCCAAGCGCTAGCTCACCACTTGTATCACCGCCTGTCGCATTGAGACTAGCCAACCCAGTGAGTATGCCCTAGAATTGCTAGGCCACCTCACCTACTACACTCTGGAGTGCCTCGATGGGTTATTAGACCTTTGTGATATGGACGTGATGTCACCTGGACGGAGCGGTGGAAGTGGTTTTGTCGCCTGAGGGAGTCCTGCGATTTTCCCAAGTTTACCGTCAAGATGTGCTTAGAGAGATTGTTGGCAATAGTATATCTGCAGTAAGCCGATCTGCCGATGAAGTTGGCGAATCCAAGGTAACCTTAAGTGAGCTGCTTCGTACGTGTTTAGATTCTTTGCTAGGGTTTGAATCAAGTCAGAATCATTTGCTTTTTGATGCTGAGGAGGAAAATTTTGATTAGGGGCCCGAATCAATAACCTACTTATTGTGAGGATTGCAGGAGTTTGGATTCGATTTCTGAAGAGCCATTTGATTATCCGGTCCCGGAGGATTTCAACATTGTCGGGCTGGTGAAGCAGCTGAATGAAATGTTACCGATGGATGACATCATCGACTTTGATGGAGATAGTGAGGAGGTGATTCGGGTGATTTTGTCAACGTTAGATGAAATTCGCAGTTTCGTATATTTTCGTATTTCCTATATATTTATTGCACATAAAACGACATAAGATATAATAAAACAAAAAGGACATCTACATAGGCATGCTTATCTCTAAATAGAGATCTCTTCCAGCAAACCCAAGGTTGATATGAATAATTTAATATGCAGGATAGACCTATGTGCTCTGATAAGATACATACATATATTTATGAACTATTGAACGAACTGCTAGATACACTACATACACAAGTACATAAATATTATATAAAATATACATACACATAAATAAACTTATATTTACAAAGCTCAAATCTAGGATAGAGAAAGATAATGCTCCTTCCCGACACTTCGAGGAGACCGTGCTCATTCAAGAATCTTCTTCGCTTGCAAGCTCGATGCAATCATTTGTTCCATAGGTTAAATCGGTTGCATCTCAATTGTGCTACCAAGCATTCCTTTTTGCCGTAGCTCACTTCCACACTGCAGAGTCATCGATCGAGTTACAGAAGTGGTTTAGTCGGTTTAAGGAGTCAACGTTTTACTTAATTTCAGTCAATCCGTCTGATGTCTCTGTCCCCAAAGGTCTGGTGAATTTATCAAGTCGCCCGTGACTATTACCGAAGTTGTTATTTCCACTACATGTGATGCAAATGAGCCACCCACCGTTCCCTTCGTTTTAACACCATTGCTGGTGATGCCTGCAAGTCTACCGCGACTGCAGATGATCATATTTCCCCTGCATGTGATGCCTGCAGATAGTCTTGCAGGCGATTTCAGATTATTATGTCACCACTACGTATGATGCTTATGAGTCTCTCGTGGCTCCTGTCGTTTTTTCCATCATCGCTGGTGATGCCTACGAGTCACCCGCGACTGCCGATATATTTGTTGTATTTGAGTTTGTTGTTGCAGGTTTGGGCTCTTGTGAAGAGTCAGAACTCATTATCTTCTTAGAGAAGGAGAGCGAGATTGCAGTGGAGTTGAAACCTTCGGTTGCAAGCCTTCTGTCCGAGCAGCTGTATAGCAATAAATGTTTTGGTTCTACACCAACAACCTATGGATTTTCGTTTAGTATTAATTTTCAATGTTTTAAACTCCGTTCGGTTATTGTCTGGACATTGTGACATTTCTGATTTCTTGTAGTTGTAAGTTGGTAACTTGCGTTTTATGGCCGTATAAATACGGATATTTAGCATGAGGAGCAGCTTTTCTGACCAAGAAAGCGAGGCGAGGAGAGACCCGCCAAATCTGTACACGAGGGGTCCTTCATCGTGGCTCGAGCATCGAGCACATGAGCCGTTCGCCGCATTGGGCTGTGAGCTGACGAGGAGCAGCTACTCAGACGAGGTCTGCCAGTCGCTTTCAAAATAAGAAGAACAACGGGCGTGGCGTCCTGTTGGCGGCCTCTCCTCTTCTCCTTCTCTTTTTGTGTTGGAATCCGCTTGCGAGGTCAACAACCCGCAGGTGATCTTGATGTGATGCTGAGACAGCTAAGACATGTATCTAAGCTAAGTTTTGACATAAAGTATAAGTTTAAGCCCGGCCACCAAAGAAACGGACCGTATATTTTTATTATTGTTTAACCTTAATAAACGGTCTTTTTGACCACCAGTAAATATTTTAATTGACAAGGGACTTCTTAAACTTAAGAAGTCCCTTAAACTAACAAAATACAAGGTTATAAGATCATATCTCACCCTAGATTATAACTGACCTATAACATATATCGTAATGTTCGAAATGTCCACAATCCAAGACTATATCAGGATAATCTCCAGGAAGAGTGAGCACTCCGATACAAAATGATTCTACGAGCAAAGCCTCCCTTGCCGTAACGGTAATGAGCTTAATGGGATTCACAATTTACACAGCGCAAAGTAACTTTACTCCGAAGAAGGAGTTGAACAATAATTCTTGATAATATTAATAGCTTAACTGAATTAGCGTAAATTGAACGTGCGAGTTTGCGGCGGCAAATGCTAATTACAATATTTACGTACCTACCTGCGCTGCTTACTTACGAACAACGTAAAGTTACAAACTATGGATGGTTCTGGCCTATTTGGGAAGATGAATTGTGTCGTACCAAAAACCCCCTTCGTAGATTTCACCAGGATTTCAGGACTGGAAACAACTTTAAAATTTACAGTGTGCTTGGAAACTTAAAAATATCGATTAATAAAATAAGGCTAGCCTTTAGGAAGACCTCGGCCCGAAGGGCTGCAGTGTTTCTTACGGCTAGGTAACTTAGGGTAATAGTAGTAATAGTAATAATTATACAAAGTTTTACCCGTCGGAGTTAATTAGTTAACGAGATATAAATTATAAAAGTTTCCGTAACTAATTTTACGCGGCATGAACGCATTTTATTTTATTATGCATTTGGTTCTTGTTATGCTAAAAGCGTGTGTCAATGCTTGGATTGACAGTTTTTTGTTTTTAGTTTTTTAAATCATGTGCAATAACGAAACTTTTTTCAGAAATTATGTCGTCACCGTTTTGAATATTTGACAAGCTTGCTTGCCCTGCGCTCGAGTTGGATTAGTTTCTCACTTTGGAGTATTCTGTGTGTTGTGAATTCAGAATGTCTGATTTCAGCAGTGATTCGGTCAGAGTGTCGATAAAAGGGCGGAAGACGTGCGTGTGACGCCGGTTTTGGACTCTTTGGAGCTGTCGGCTCCTTCGGGACATAGTGACTGCGATAAAGTGACGCCGGATTCGGACTCTTCGGAGCGGTTGGCTCCTTCGGCGCATAGTGAGTGCGATGAAGTGATGCGGGTTTTGGACTCTTTGAACCGATCGGCTCCTTCGGGACATGATGTGAGTGATGAGGTGTGACGGTGTTGTCTATTGATCCACTCTTGCAGTGCCAAGCACTAGCAGTGGCCTACGTAATGCCGCTGCGGCTCTTGCTGCTGGTTCAGGGTTTGCTGAATCCGAGCAGAAGAGGAACCATCTGCTTGCAGAGGAGGTGCGGAACTTCTTCAATTTTGGGAGACTGCGAGGTGGGCATATCGGGTTAAATAGGTTTAATAATAATTAAATATTACGCAAAAAAATTTTTTTTTTTTTTAGATGAATGCGGGACCAAGGAAGCCTGCATTGCGTTTGCAAGGCTAAAGATATGTCCACAACATTGTGGCATTATAAAACTGGACCCTGAAGGCACAGTGGGAACATTCCGATAAGTTTCACGAAAATGCCTTTTAAAAACTCTAAACTTGTTACGCCAAAGCACCCACACGACCTGCACATTTTTGCATGTAAGTTGAAAAACTGCGTGAGTGCTATCAAAGTACTGAAAGAGACTGATTATATACGGTTACCAGACCTCGACCCGGCTTCTGGGGTCGGTTACTCGACCCCAGAAGCCGAGTACGAGTATACCACACTCAGCCCCATGAACCGCTGGGTGGAATCCAGGCACCTCAGTGTCATCTTACAATGCTCCATCCTGCTCATTCTGTAGAGATAATCACTAAATCACAACCTTTGACAAATTCAAGACCCTAACGTTCATTCGCCGGTCAAAGTTATGTCCGAGATGTTCGAAAGAAGGTAATCACAACTGAAGGCGGTGCTCATTCAGGAAGTTCTGTAGTATGAAAGGCTGGTATAGGAATCATCATCGATTATGCACACCACTTTCGCATCCCTTTCAAAACAGAAACATGGAGACGACGTTAACAACATCGATTTACCAGCCACTGTCATGTCCCCCCTGAAAATATAAATGAGAACGAGCCATCGCCAAACAGTTTGAATACGTAGGTGGTTCAAAATATGAAGTGTGAGGTAAGGCAAAGGGGTCGTGGGCTACTCAAGGTCGTATCCGTAATTTTGTCGGGGCCTCTAGGTGAGTTATAAACGTACGCTCTCCTAGATGATGGGTCTACTGCGACTTTCAAAGACGCTAACCTTGCTAATCAGCGAGGAGTCTCAGGCCCAATTAGACGTCCAGTTTAGCCTAGCGTGTAGTGACCCTGCCTACATAGCTGACGGTTCTAGATTCGAATCCCGGTAAGGGCAAATATTTGTGTGATGAGCATGAATATTTGTTTCTTAGTCTTCGATGTTTTCCTTGCATTAATATAACTAGTTGTCTCTTTTAATATATCTTAGTCTAGTACCCATAACACAAGCTTTGTTGAGCTTAGTATAGGCCTAGATCGATTTGTGTAAGATTGTCCTCTAAAATTTATATTTATATATATATATATATATATTTATGATTATAATTGAATACATCACTGTATCAGGGGTTAATAGCAACAACAACGGCGTTGAAATGAGACTTCTTTATCGGTTCCTCAATGCTGAGGATCGTGACCGCATACTCTCCTCTATTACTGACGGTTCTGCATAGTATCGTATGCGTTATGTAGCGTACCCCCTGTCGCTTCTCTAATCTGGTCGAACTATCTAGTTAGAGCAGGTTCTCTGGTGCGTTTGCCTTCCACTTAACCCATTATAATGAGCTTCTCCATTTGATGCCTAGGTGAGCGAAGAAGAAGCTTAGGTTTTTTCCCCTGCAAATTGTCGAGAGTTGTTTTGTGATCTTCAGTTTACTCAGAATGAACACGTTATTTCTCATAGTAGTGGAATTCTGAGTAGTCTTTTCCAGCACCACAGTTCAAACGCGTCGATTTGGCTGCGTTCCCGGCTCTTCAGGCGCCAGGTTTCTGCACCATAGATGAAGATCGAGAATATAAGGATCCGGACAAGTCTAACCTTCGTTATACGGCGAATACTCCTGCTCTTCCAGATCTTCTCCAGGTCATCGCGCTTTTGGCCATGCCAATACGTCCCTCTAGAACAGCTGCCATTGCTACTCAGCATCGACCCCAGATACATAAACTCATCTATCTTCTCATTTCCAGCGAGGGCACCAGACGGCTGGAGAACTTGTCCTCGGTCGGAGGTAAGACTAGTTAACGTCAATATAAAGGGTAGAGATAGTAAAGAGCAGTTCATGGTGCACAACGTATGCACACTAGGGGATCTTAAGTAAAGACCCCAAACCATCTCCAAAGGAAAAATTATCCGCAAATGAGTAAAATTTGCTTGATATACCTGCTGAAAAAGTTCAAGAAGCCGCGACACCACAGGTTTGAAGAGAAACTTCTGACTAGCAATTATTGATCAGTCATGATGTTTAATATTTATGCGTCGGAAACGCACCGGTTTTTTGTTGCGCGAATCGATCGCGAGTAATCGAGACATCACTAGCGAAAACGGCACTAGCAGCTGTCACTCGTATCGGAAACGAGATGTAAAATTGTAGGTTAATCTTTCTCTTGGTCTGTCTCATCGGTGAGAATAACATGGCGGCTCGGGCCCCGTAATGGTATTTCGGTGTACCAATTATCATACAGGCATCGGGCCTGGTCAGAGTGTAAATCTACCTCATAGCGTCGGGCTATTGATTGTAATTAGATTCGCGTCAGCGGCCAAGTGATCCCTGTTGATTGGACATCGTCGCATCAGTAGCGGCGACTCCACGGTCACGGCAGGCAGCACGCCGGCGACAGCGTCGGCAGCAACGATAGGTTTCGATTCACTCCATATCCTATCCCAAAATGTGCCCTTTTCCCGTATTCCCGTCTCGAATCGAGCTTTCGATTTCCTGCCTACGGAGACAAGGTCAGTAACCAATTTCATCACTTCTTTTCTCTCACGTGGCAAAGGCACAACCCCTCAGGATCCCACGCCGTTCGGTGAGGCGTGGAATCAATCATTTTGGTAGCAGAAGCGCGGTTTCCTAGTGGGAAATCATCGATTCATGGTAGGGTTGCCTTTGTCACATTGTAGTTGGGAGAAAAGAATATCCCAGATTGGCTCAAGTCGGCAATGAGTCTGTGGTCGGTATACCACGATTAAAGTTCATTTTCGGTAAGTGAAAGTATAAGTGCCAATTTAGTTAACAGTTGTTATAAAATTGTAGTCGGAACTACTATTGTTGAGCATAAAAGATTGAACAGTCATTCTGCGAAGTAACTAGATTGTATTACTTGCGATAGAACGTCGGGTTCTATAGTCCTACAGTGTTATTTCGGTTTGCACAGCAGGGTCGGGCTATTTAAGTGGTATTAAGCTGATTTTGCTGACCTCAAAGGAAGTGTGGGTTCTATCGGAGGGGCCACTACTAGAAAAATAGTTTTTTTTTATAATTACCTTTTGTGTGTTATTTGGATTGTACCACATGGTGGCATTCTCTAATTGATTTAGAGTGTATATTATAAGGTGTATGTCCACAGGGCGACCATATTAAATATTGTTTATGATTTAATTGTTTAGTGGTTGCCTTGGGTTTTACAACTTAGTTTTAATTTCTGTGCCCAGCGCTGACGGGAAAGTGCTGGTAGCTGGCTGTGCTTAGTTCGGCAGTGAAGCATAGGACCAGGAACAATTAAATCAATAACCATGGCACCTTCGCCCTTGACGGTACTGCGATATGGTGTCCGTGAGGAGATGAGATGGCTCGCCCATACTCACAAGTATGTGGAGCGACCCGACATGGACGATGTCCTGCTCAAGCGTGTGGAGGACGCAATGACACGCGTCGGGAAGGTGTATCGGCTGGCTGCCGAGGCTGAAGCCCTCGGGCTTACGGATGAGGCCTCGGTGGCTGCAGTGAGGCAGCTCTGCGCGGATGCTGACCAAGCGATGGAGTGCTTGGGCGACATCGAGCGTCGCGCCGAAAAAATTAAACGGTCGCGTCGGGATGACCGCGGGGAGGGTAGCGGAGACCCCCCCCCCCTAAGGGTGTGGTTGGACGGCTTCCACACCTGGAGATTCCGGCCTTCGGTGGGGCAATTGTTGAGTGGCCGGCATTCATCAATTTGTTCGATAGCCTGGTCCACGGTCGGGACGACCTGGACAGCGCCTACAAGTTGGCCCAGCTATTGATGGCACTGCGGGGTGAACCGAAGGAGTTGGTCGGTCACCTAACGGTTACGGCGGGCAATTATGAGATTGCCCGGGTCATATTGTTTGACCGCTACCAACACAAAAGGCGGTTGGTTGATGCGCAGCTGGGGAAGCTGTTCAGCATCCCAAGAGTAACCCGGGATGTTGACATCCGGGTACAGGTGCTCAACCCTGTGCTGGTGGCCACTAAGGCCCTTCAGAACCTTGGTCTGCCGGTAGACCAATGGTCATATATTGTGTTATATATGGTTTTGTCACGGTTGCCTGCAGCTGTTCAAGGTCGGTTTGAACAGCTGCATGGGGGCAGTAGCTCGGAACTGCCCACGCTCGTCCAATTAACGGAGTTTTTGGGGAATGAATGCAGGCGATGCGACACCATGGATTTGGAGGCCAGTGTGCAGCGCCAACCCGCGCGGATGCGGGAGGAGCCGCGCCCCCCACCCCCACGGGGGGGTGGTCAGTCAAAACGATTTGGCGTTTTGAGTGCCGCGCCGTCGGGTGACGGCTGTGTGCACTGCGACAGTGCCTGTCATGAGGTGACCAGTTGCGCCAACTTTAAGGCGCTCGGTGTGGCTGCCCGCAGTAAGGTGGTCTTCCGCCACCGATTGTGTTTCGGTTGCTTGGGGCCGCAGCCGCTGAGCGAGTGCTCACGGGCGTCCCCCTGTGAGGGCTGCGGTGAAAGGCACCACGTCATGTTGTGCCTGAACCGGTCAGGCCCATCGGACGGTCACCAGGGCCGGACTCAGGTTGGTCGGTCACAGGGCCCAACCAGGACCGGACCCAGTCCCCCTCCGGGCAACGGGAGTCACCAACGGGGTGACTGAGGTACCCGCGGACGGGACCCCCCCCGAGGGGAAGGGGGCAGCTCGGGGGGTAACAGGCGGGATAGCCGGGGTTCGGTCGCCGCTATCCAGGGTCAGCGAGGACTTCGGGCCGCTGGCTCATCGCGTGTTACGGGCGGGTGTCAGATGGCACCTATGAGTGGCGCGAAGGCTGGGAGCCCACCACCTTCTGCGCCACCCTGCCCGTCGCTCTGGGAGGCGAACAGGGAGGCGAACAGTCGGATGTCGCCCCCATTCCTAGAGCGCCCCAGGTTGGATCCGCTCTCCCCCCTCCATCCACGGTGGCCACCGGGCACACCGTTCACAGTCCGGTATGGTCGGGTACCGGGACAGCGAGGGGCCTATTATGCGGGTTGGGACCCCCTAATGTACATGCGGTCTGATATGCCACCGGTGGCATATCAGCAGCCGAGTTACCAGGCCGACGGAGGTCTGAGCGGGTTCGGATCCCGCGGAGGTTCCCGCTAGGGACACGCCGCCCACTTACAGGGTGCCGCCACTCCACAGACGGTCATGCTCCCCACCGCCTCGGTGATAGCGTGGAGTTCGGACGGCAAATCATGTATGGCACGAGCACTATTGGACTCGGAGGCCCAGGGGTGCTTAGTCTCGTGCAACCTTGTAAGACGGTTGGGCATTACGGTAAGGGAGTACCCACATTCCATTCGGGGAATTGGGAACACGGAAGTCGGTTCCGTTAAGGGAGTATGTCGGATTACTCTCTCGTCACGGGTGGATTCATCGGTGAATCTGACGGTCACGGCATTAGTCATGCCTAATGTGATGGGCTCACACCCTCAAGTACGGTTGTCGCCCTCGGTGCGACAGTTGGTCGCTGGGTTGTCACTGGCTGACCCGGAGTTCGACATTCCGGGCCCAGTAGACATTTTATTGGGTGTCGATGCCTTAGGATACCTGTTAGTGCCAGGTGTCCACGTGTTGCAGGCGACTGGTCTGGTTTCGGTCAACACCAGACTGGGCCATGCGGTAATGGGTCCGGTCATGCCGGCTGCCCCACGCCTAGCGACTCGTAGTCCCTTATTCGGTTCTGTACTCTCGGAGGTGATACAGAAGTTTTGGTAGGTGGAGGAACCACCTACGGTCCGCCGGTTGGACCCGGTTGAAGATGAGTGTGAACGGTTTTGTCGGAACAATACTGGTCGCCTTCGGAGTTAGTTGGACATCCCTTGTGGTGGGGTCCAAAATAGTTGACTCAAGCCGAATCGGATTGGCCAATGAGTCCACGCGTTACCACGGCGAACGGCGCCTTGACAGTCGGCGTCTGTACGACGCAGCCAGAGCCGAAAGAGGAGTTCAGCCTGCTGGAACGGTTCAGCTGAGGCTGCGGTTAAATCGGCCAAGTCGCACCTGACGAGGATCATCGGTGAGACCTCTCTACGCTTTGAAGAGCTTGCAACGCTGTTCTGTAAAATTTAAATGACACTGAACTCGCGTCCGTTGTGCCCGCTCAGTTCGGATCCAAATAATTTGGAAGCGTTGACGCCGGGTCACTTCCTGATAGGTCAGCCCCTTAACGCCCTGCCAGAATACCCATTCGGTGATGTTAAGTTAAGTCGGTTAACTAGGTGGCAGATGTTGCAGCAGATGGCTCAAGATTTTTGGAAACGGTAGTCCCTTGAGTACTTGCACATCTTGCAGCAGCGCCTTAAGTGGACTGACCGGACGAGCCCCCCTCAAGTCGGTGATTTGGTGCTGATTAAGGATGCGAACCTGCCATCATTGAGATGGAGACGAGGACGGATCGTCAATTTGTACACGGGTCGGGATGGCACGCCTCGATCAGCAGAAGTCAGGGTGGGGGACTCAATCCTCAAGAGAGCGGTCGCAACACTTTCTCGCCTTCCTATTGATTAGGGACAGGTTCGGGCCTGTCCGGGCGGGTGACTGTTTAATATTTATGCGTCGGAAATGCACCGGTTTTTTGTTGCGCGAATCGATCGCGAGTAATCGAGACATCACTAGCGAAAACGGCACTAGCAGCTGTCACTCGTATCGGAAACGAGATGTAAAATTGGAGGTTAATCTTTCTCTTGATCTGTCTCATCGGTGAGAATAACATGGCGGCTCGGGCCCCGTGATGGTATTTCGGTGTACCAATTATCATACAGGCATCGGGCCTGGTCAGAGTATAAATCTACCTCATAGCGTCGGGCTATTGATTGTAATTAGATTCGCGTCAGCGGCCAAGTGATCCCTGTTGATTGGACATCGTCGCATCGGTAGCGGCGACTCCACGGTCACGGCAGGCAGCACGCCGGCGACAGCGTCGGCAGCAACGATAGGTTTCGATTCACTCCATATCCTATCCCAAACTGTGCCCTTTTCCCGTATTCCCGTCTCGAATCGAGCTTTCGATTTCCTGCCTACGGAGACAAGGTCAGTAACCAATTTCATCACTTCTTTTCTCTCACGTGGCAAAGGCACAACCCCTCAGGATCCCACGCCGTTCGGTGAGGCGTGGAATCAATCACATGAGAATCGAGAAGGTTCTGCTTCGCAACTCGCTGTTTCACTAACTGCTTTAGGCTAGGTTCTGTACGGTTCTTTATACAAGAATAAAACCCCAGTTAAGTTCGTAAATGATCCTGATGAAATACTAAATTACCTTGTAAGGGAATATTATCGTTTAGAGGTGGTGAGCGTTATGAATGGTGAACCATAAAGCGCCTTTGATAAGAAAGGTCCTTACAATATAAGAAGAAACAATGCGTAGAATACCGAGCGGTAGATTCGAAGCTGGTCTACTCTGGCGAGATCAATTTGAAAAGTAAAGCTAGCTAGCTTTATCGCGTCTCAACAGCCTGAATAGGAAATTGGTAAGGGATCTGACATACGCCAAGCTCTACAAAGATAATATTGATGCTTACGTCGCAAAAGACTAAGCGGAACCATGAAGGGACAGTGTGAAAGTGATAGCCAAAAATTTTCTGTGGTGGTATTTACCCCACTTTGACGTAAGTAACCCCAAAAAGCTGGGGAAACTACGCAAAATGCATGATGCAGTAGCCTGATCGCGTGAAATGAGCCTAAATTATCTCTTATTCCCTGGAGCTGATCTGTTACCGTCACTGTTTGGCGTCTTGCTTCGTTTCAGAGATAGTCGAACTACGATGACTGGTGACATACGCGTGATGTTTCCCCAAGCGAAGATAATTAATGCTGACTAGTATTTGCCATGATATTTATGGCAACATAATGGACAGGTGTAGGAATTTAGGATGACCTGCCTGCTATATGGTGCGGCCTCCTCCCTTGCACTGCTATTTTCTTAAAACAAAAAACGCTAGAGTGTTCCAAAAAAAATTCCCCAAAGCTGTGCAGGCAATAATAGAAGGCCATTTCATGGATGATTATTTAGGCAGAAGCGAACGATAAGTAAAGCAGACTACTCAATTAATAGCAGATATTGTCTACGACCACGGAAAGGCAGTTTCCGACCCTGCCTTTCTCTCAAAATCTGGCAGTAAAGCCAGAGCTTCGGGGCAATTGGAGAATTTCTTAGAAGCTCTGGCTTGACTGCCAGATCACCAACTGAGAGATGAGCCAGAGCTTGTTAAGTTCGCAGTAGATGCGAAAGTTCAAGGAATGTGGTGAAATACAAAAGGGGATACGTTCTCGTTCAAGCTTAATATATAGTGTCTAGTCAGATCTGAGTTTACTAAGGGCCAGGTTTTATGCGATTTAAGGAAAGTTTACGCCTTTGTTACTTGGCACCGATCGTTACACAAGGGAAGATTTTGTCTCAGAGAACTTGGCGGCTAGTAAACAAACGGGACGGTAAGTTACCCCTCACAGAATTTGAATGGTGGTAGCTTTGGCACGAGTTGTTGAAAGAGGTGGAAATATTGAGAATTGCACGTATGTACTCAGCGGGTGCCCCCTGTCCTGAGGTGTCTGAGCTGCACGTCTTATTTCACGATAGCGAGACAGCTTATGCTTATGTAGTATAGTTGCGATTAACAAATGTGACGCGCAACGTATCGATTGCATTTATAGCAGGTAAAACTCGGGTATCGCCTTTAAAACCTACTTCAATTCCGCAGTTAGAGCTGCAAGGCGCATTAATCGCATCCCGTCTGGTCAGGACGATTTGTTCGGAACACAGGTATTGTTAAATCCAAGCCTCAACCGAAAGGGTGTTTTACAGTGAAATGTCACGAAGTAGTACTGACCTTGACGCCGTCGACTGGTATGCGAAAGTTCAAATTCGAGGCAGGAGTACGGGATGAGGAACACAAGGGTGGGGAAGGTAGCTGGGGTAGCGTGGGTTTTTCAATATATTGAAAAGATAAGAGAGAATATGAGTGTCTCGGCGACGATGAATTGGAAGCCACCCCAACTCTTTGCGATATTGAGAAACATGGTCGAATTTGCGCAACCCGAAGATAAACCGAATCCCAAGATTCTGAAGTCGTTCGAGTTTGTTCAGTAGATCTTCGTTCGCGCTCGCCCAACAGACATCGGCGTAGTCGATTAGCGACAGAAGAAGGGACTGAGCAAGGGTGATTTTGGTCTGCCGTGGCAAGAAGTACTGCAAACGCCTGAGGGAGTGAAAAGACGCAAAGACCCGTCTGCTGACCTCGCTGACATGTGGAGACCAAGACAGCAGGTTGTCAAAAATAACCCCAAGGTTTTTCGCCTGATCTGTATACTCTATTGTGATGCCATTATAAAACACAGGAACAATAAGTTTTTGTATCAAGGAAAGCGTGTGCCTGGTTCCTAAAAGCATGGCTTGTGATTTGGTCGGGTTTACCAACAGCCCGTATGATAAGGCCCAGTCTTTCACATTCTCGAGGTCAGCATTCAGTGCCTCCACGGTTGAGGCTACATCGCAGGGGCAAAAGTGGCGATAAATTTGGAGATCATCTGCGTACAGATGATACGAAGAAGAGATAACGTCGGAGATAGAGTTGATGAAGACTGAAAATAGAAGAGGAGAGAGAATACCACCTTGAGGCACTCCTGAGGAAAGATCACACCATTGAGTTTCAGTCTCTTCAGACTTAATGCGTTGCTGACGACCTCTCAGGTATGAGTGAAACCAGTTAGCAGCATGGACGGAAACATTCAGAGAGCTCAATATAGCGACCTGAATGTCAAAATCGACGCAGTTAAAGGCATTGCTGAAGTCAAGCAGGGCTAGGACCGTGACCAACTTCTGATCCATAGCTAGCTGTATGTCATCGCTGACTTTTAAGAGTGCCGTGGTAGTACTATGGCCCGGTCTGAACCCAGATTGGAAAGGATTGAGAAGTTTGTTTGATGAAAGGTAGGAAGAGAGTTGGGAGTAGACTATGGATTCAAGGACTTTGGAGAGAATGGGTAAGATAGATATGGGCCTATAATCTTTGAAGGAGGAGGGATTGGATTTTTTTGGCAGTGGAATAACGAGTGCTTTCTTCCACAGGCTAGAAAAGGAGCTTACCGAGAGAGAGATGTTGATGATGTGGGTAATTGGAGGAAGCAACTCCTCAAGGACGCTGTGGAACATCTGATGGCTGACGTTGTCGCCACCAGCAGCTTTGGATTTGATAGCTAGCACTGCCTTTCTAACTGCACCGATTCCAATAAGCTTAAAGATAAACGGTGAGGTGCAGACTGCAGCCCTCGACCGTAGACAATGAAGGGTTGCCTCCTTAGTGGTAGGGTCCATCACGACGGGAGGAGAAGAAAAAAACTGGTTGAGACCGTTGAGATCGATTTTACCTGAAGAAGATTCCTGGGACTTGCCAACACCAATAGCCTTAAGGAACTTCCATACCTGAGCAGGAGTGTACATCTCTATACGCTCATGGATGTGGCGTCGCTTGGCATCGCGGCACATGCGGTTGCACAGGTTACGGAGGCGTTTAAAAGCTAGAAGATTGTCGTTGGTCGGGTCCCTCTTATATCGCCCTTTTGCACGGTTTCTTTTTGCCATTAAACGCTTGATGGCGTCGGTCAGCCACGGGGCAGAAAGATGTTTGACCTTGACTTTTTTCATTGGATTTAAGGGAGTCGAAGTCCACAACTTTGAAGCACCGAATATCCAGAAATTTGGCTTTGCGCTTAGGGGGCCTAACTCTGAATGAAAGATAAAACAGATCGTGATAAGAGAACGGAGTGGTAAGCTGACCATGAGAAACCACATTGTCTGTGTTGGAGATGATCATGAGATCGAGTAAGGAGGGAGTACAATGTGGTTGAAAGTGAGTAGCGCCGACGGGAAGAATATGTAAGTTGAAGGAATTTACAATAGATTCAAGTTTGGTAGAGCGGGCGTTATTTTTAAGAAGACAAGTGTTAAAATCCCCGAGGATGAGAGTGTCACTATAGAGAGGGGTCAAGTCACATAGTAGCTTTTCAAAAGATTCAAAGTAATCGATGCGGAGTGAGGGGCTATAATAAACACCCAGAAGAATATTGTTGTGACGCAAGCTGACCTCAAGGAAGAGATGCTCAGCCGAACCAGAGTACAGGCTTAGCGAGTGGCTGATGATTTTGCAAGGAATGTCAGAACGTAAGTAGATTGCAACGCCGCCATCAGCTTTACCCGTCCTATCGTTGCGATAGAGCCTGAACCCTGGCAGAGAATACAAGGAGGAAGGAAGAGATGGTTTGAGAAAGGATTCTGAGACAAGAACTCCATGTATATTCTGATCGCTGAAAGCTTCAAGGAGGTCAGCATAGCTAGCAGGAATACTTTGGGCGTTAATATGTACGACATTGAAATTTAACTCCGACTGCGTGAACACGCGTTTCAGGCTGCTGGACAGTGACGCGTCCGCCAGGGAGTCGGCACTTCCTGCACCAAGAGAGTCACTGGTGGAAGAACATGTGAAAATGCTATCTGTAAAATTATATATGATATCAATAAAATAAAATAAATATACTACAATAGCTATAAAATAAATATAAACCTAATCTATAATCCTCGCCTTACGAGGTATAACTCTAAATTAATTAAAATACTAAAAGCCTGAACCCAGTCACACTGGGGTTGCTGGGAAAGGAATCCATTACATCATTACACATTACAGTTTGAGACAACACATTAAAAACGAACAAGCCGGACCGTGAAACAAAGTTTTTGTAGTTTGAATGGGACGTCATCTACATTTCGTTCCGTTCCGAAAACATGAAAACAAAATAAACATAGATAAAAGCAGATATAAATCGAAAGTCGAATCAGACAGAAATGACGTCTCATAATACGTGAGAACAAAGTAAAAGATACACATAGAGTAAGTGGAACACGCCCCACACATTCCGTTGAAAAATAAATGGACTCAATACATAAATATTATTAATCTGTGATTGACACATGACATTTAGAGATTTGTTGTTTTGAGCTATGTTTTTTTTTATTGATGTGAAGTCAAGATTTTTTTGGAAGAATGAGCGTTATTGAATAGACATAATAAATTATAAACCTACCTACATGCTAAAACAAGAAAGTCCTTATAATCCGCACAAATAAGGAAAACCCTTCAGGCACTGCTGCCCGTAGAACTGCAGTTTTTCGGGGAAATGTGACGTAGCGACCTACTTCTTGGCTCCTGGCGGCGACCTTTCACAGCACGAAGCACTCACTACGATGTCGTGAACTTATTTCTTACAACTTATTTCTTGTAGATTATTACGAGATTATTATAAATAACATTCAGCCAAAGCCCCGATGCTTGACGCCGAAAATTTTACCACGTGCAAAGTGACAGCTAGCTAGTGATGTTTCGTTCACTCGCGATCGATCCGCGCAACAAAAAACCGAGGTGCGTTCCGAAGCATAAATATTAATCAGTCACCCGCCCGGACAGGCCCGAACCTGTCCCTAATCAATAGGAAGGCGAGAAAGTGTTGCGACCGCTCTCTTGAGGACCGAGTCCCCCACCTTGACTTCTGCTGATCGAGGCGTGCCATCCCGACCCGTGTACAAATTGACGATCCGTCCTAGTCTCCATCTCAATGATGGCAGGTTCGCATCCTTAATCAGCACCAAATCACCGACTTGAGAGGGGCTCAACCGGTCAGTCCACTTAAGGCGCTGCTGTAAGATGTGCAAGTACTCAAGGGACCACCGTTTCCAAAAATCTTGAGCCATCTGCTGCAACATCTGCAACAACCTAGTTAACCAACTTAATTTAACATCACCGAATGGGTATTCTGGCAGGGCGTTAAGGGGCTGACCTATCAGGAAGTGACCCTTAGTCAACGCTTCCAAATCATTTGGATCCGAACTGAGCGGGCACAACGGACGCGAGTTCAGTGTCATTTCAATTTTAGAGAGAGGTCTCACCGATGATCCTCGTCAGGTGCGACTTAGCCGATTTAACCGCAGCCTTAAAAATTCCTCCCCATATGAGGACATCCCGGCGGACTGAAAACCCATTCAATCCCTCGTCGGGAGCAAGCCGTACCGATGGCGTCCTGGTTACCGTTCAGGAATTGAGTGACCTCCTGCAGATGTCGCCTGGTTCCGACAAAATTTGTGCTGTTGTCTGGACGAATTAATGTCGGGAGGCCCCTTCGTGAGACGAACCGATCCAGACATGCGATAAATGCCTCCTTAGTGAAGTCACTGACTACCTCCAAGTGGACTGCCTTCGTGGCCAAGCACACGAAGACGCACAGGTATGCCTTCTTCAGCTGTGAAGACTTGACCCTGAATGGTCCAGCGAAATTCGTTCCGACACCCGCAAAGGGCCGGATTTCGTTAACCCTATCTGAGGGCAAATTGCCCATCTGGGGCTGCATCGTAGCCGCCTTGGCCCGATAACAAGGCAGGCACCGAAATACGACGCTACGCACTAAGCGTAGTAAGCGTTCTTCCCGATAGAATCCAGAACTCGCGCTGGAGAAACGCCATCAAGGCGTGGCATCCGACATGCCCATTCCGAATGTGTCGATCCTGTATCAACAGTTCGACCAACTTCCCTTTCCTAGGAAGTAACAACGGCTGGCGAGCCGCATAAGGCAGGTTGGCATTCCGCAGCCGACCTCCTACCCTCAGCAATCCGTGAGGGTCAATAAACGGGTTGAGCCGAGCCACAGCTCCCTTCAGTTGGACGCGTCCGCGTCTCAGAATGTCCAGTTTGGACTTAAAGTGCACCGTCTGCATGTTCCGTACCAATGCGATCAACGCATGGTTCCGTTCCCGTGGTGTCAGGACCTGTGTCCGCACCCGTTGCGCCTCAGAATTGCGACAATACCGCGCAAATCGGAAGATCCAGGCGGTCACATTGACCAGCTTATCGAGCGAGCTGTACCGTTCCAGCAGGCTGAACTCCTCTTCCGGCTCTGGTTGCGTCGTACAGACATCGACTGTCAAGGCGCCGTTCGCCGAGGTAACGCGTGGACTCATTGGCCAATCCGATTCGGCTTGAGTCAACTATTTTGGACCCCACCACAAGGGATGTCCAACTAACTCCGAAGGCGACCAGTATTGTTCCGACAAAACCGTTCACACTCTTCTTCAACCGGGTCCAACCGGCGGACCGTAGGTGGTTCCTCCACCTACCAAAACTTCTGTATCACCTTTTGGACCTCACCACTAGGGATGTCCAACTAACTCCGGAGCGTGACACCTACGAGACGCACAGTCTGCTGGGTTCATTTCCCCTGGAACATGTCTCCAGATTAAGGGAACCTCCGAATTCAAAATCTGCGAAACCCGATTCGCCACAAAAATCTCTAGCTTGTGAACTGAAGCCTTCAGCCAGCATAACATGATCTGGCTGTCCGTCCAAGCGTAGACCGTATCTTCTAATGCTATTGACCCACGAAGGACCGTCATCGTGTGGTTGACCAGACGAGTCAGGAGAGCCGCTCCTGAAAGCTCTAATTTGGGAATGGTCAGGCGAGTGCGCAACGGCGCAACCTTGCTCTTGGCCATGACCAACCGCATATCAACCTCCTTCGAGAAGTCAACCGTACGCAGATACACCGCAGCTCTGTAGCCCTTCTCTGAGGCATCGCAAAACCCATGCAGGGTGGCGGTGTATCGTTTGGTGGGGACCAACCTCCGTGGCAGTGAAATCCGATTGATGCCAGGGAGGGTCGAAAATAACGATTCCCACCCTGAGCTCAATGACCCGCCGATCGGGTAGTCCCATTTCAGCTCAGCAGACCACAATTGCTGCATAAAACACTTGAGCTGAAATGTTACCGGGGTGATCCACCCGTTTGGATCAAATGTCCTAGCCACCGTTGAAAGGACGTTCCGTTTCGTCCAGACTTTCGGGGAGTCCATTTCGACCCAATACGAAAACTTGTCTGACACCGGCTGGTACTGGACGCCTAATACCGACAACATATTCGGATTTTCCAGATTTTCGAAAATGTGGGGATCCTGCTGGTAGTCATCAGGAAGACCAGACAGTTACTCTGGAGAATTTGACATCCATTTCCGGAGCTCGTAACCTCCACCCCGTAAGAGATAAACTAGCTCGTCCCGTCGAGCGAGCGCCTCCTCTACGGAATCTGCACCGGTACAGATATCGTCCACGTAGAGATCCTGCTCCAGGATCGCTGCTCCTCTAGGGAAATTTAACCGTTCTCGATCCGCTAACTCCCGCAGAGTGCGAATCGCCAAATAAGGACTAGACCGTAGCCCGTACGTGTTGGTGTTCAGCTCGTACACCTTGATGGGCTGATCTGGGCTCTCTCGCCACAGTATCAGCTGATACCGTCTATCGTCAGGGTGAATGACCGTCTGCCTAAACATTTTCCGAATGTCAGCTACAAACACAACATTGTGTCGACGGAACCATGTGATAACATCCGCGCTTTCATGGATCAACTTTGGCCCTGAATGCAAACACTGGTTCAGGTTCATGCCGTTAAATGTTGATGCCGATCCATCGAACACTTCCCGAATTTTGCCTTCCGGGGTCCTCAAAACCGCGTGATGAGGCAGGAAGCAGTGGTCTTCACGCTTTCAGTCGATACCCGAAACTGACATGTGGCCGAGCGAATTGTATTCCCGCATGAAGTCGACGTACTTCTGCCGGAAAATCCAGTCACGCTTCATGCGTCGTTCCATCGACAGAAGCCGCGTCTCGGCTGCATGGTGTGAACTGCCCAGCGGTGGGCAATCACTCCGGAATGAAAGACGTGTGATAAATCGACCTGACCGAAGGCGACCAGTATTGTTCCGATAAAACTGTTCACACTCTTCTTCAACCAGGTCCAACCGGCGGACCGTAGGTGGTTCCTTCACCTCCCAAAACCTCTGTATAACCTCCGAGAGTACAGAACCGAATAAGGGACTACTAGTCGCTAGGCGTGGCGCAGCCGGCATGACCGGACCCATTACCGCATGGCCCAGTCTGGTGTTGATCGAAACCAGACCAGTCGCCTGCAACACGTGGGCACCTGGCACTAACAGGTATCCCAAGGCATCAACACCCAATAAAATGTCTACTGGGCCCGGAATATCAAACTCCGGGTCAGCCAGTGACAACCCAGCGACCAACTGTCGCACCGAGGGCGACAACCGTACATGAGGGTGTGAACCCATCACATTAGGCATGACTAATGCCGTGACCGTCAGATTCACCGATGAATCCACCCGTGACGAGAGAGTAATCCGACATACTCCCTTATCGGAACCGACTTCCGGGTTTCCCGTCCGCGGGTACCCCAGTCACCCCGTTGGTGACTCCCTTTGCCCGAAGGGGGACTGGGTCCAGCCCTGGTTGAGCCCTGTGGCCGACCAGGGCCTGAACGATTCAGGCACAACACAATGTGGTGCTTGCCACCACAGCACTCACAGGGGAACGCGTGCGAGCACTCGCTCAGCGTGTGCGGCCCCAAACAACCGAAACACAATCGGTGGCGGAAGACTATCTTCCTGCGGGCAGCTACCCCGAGCGCCTTAAATTTGGCGCAACTGGTCACTTCATGACCGCCACTGTCGCAGTGCACACAGCCGTCACCCGATGGCGCGGCATTCAAAACGCCAAATTGTTTCGACCTCCCACACCCCCGTGGGGGCGGGGGCGTGGCCCATCCCGCATCCGCGCGGGTTGGCGCTGCACACTGGCCTCCGTGTCCAGTGTGTCACATCGCCTACATTCACCCTCCAAAAAATCTGTCAATTGGACAAGTGTGGGCAGTTCCGTGCTACTGCCCCCATGCAGCTGTTCAAACCGACTTTGAACAGCTGCAGGCAACCGTGACAAAACCATATATAGAATAATATATGACCATTGGTCTACCGGAAGACCAAGGTTCTGAAGGGTCTTAGTGGCCACCTGCACAGGGTTGAGCACCTGTACTCGGATGTCAACATCCCGGGTTGCTCTAGGGATGCTAAACAGCTTCCCTAGCTGCGCATCAACCAAACGCCGTTTGTGTTGGTAGCGGTCCAACAATATGTACCTTGCTATATCGTAGTTGCCCGCCGTGACCGTTAAGTGACCGACCAACTCCTTCGGTTCACCCCGCAGAGCCATTAATAGTTGGGCCAACTTGTAGGCATTGTCCAGGTCGTCCCGACCTTGGACCAAACTATCAAATAAATTGATGAAGGCCGGCCACTCATCAATTGCCCCACCGGCAATCAAAGGCCGGAATCTCCAGGTGTGGCAGCCGTCCAACAACACCCTTCGGGGGTGGGTCTCCGTTACCCTCCCCACGGTATTTTTTTCGCGACCGCTTACTTTTCTCCGCGCGACGCTCGATGTTACCGAAGCATTCCATCGCTTGGTCAGCATCCGCGCAGAGCTGTTTTACTGTAGCCACCGAAGCTTCATCAGTAAGCCCGAGAGCTGCAGCCTCCGCAGCCAGCCGACACACCTTCCCGACGCGTGTCATTGCGTCCTCCACACGCTTGAGCAGGACATCATCCATGTCCGGTCGCTCCACATACTGATGAGTATGGGCGAGCCATCTCATTTTCTCCTGGACACCATTCCGCAGTACCGTCAAGGGTGAAGGTGCCATGTTGACCGATTGAATGGATTCTGGTCCTATACTTCACTACCGAACTAAGTATAGCCAGAGACCAGCACTTGCCCGTCAGTGCTGGGCACAGAAATTAAAACTAAGTTGTCAAAACTGAAGCGACTACAAACACAATTAAGTCCTAAAAATATTTAATATGGTCGCCCTGTGGATAACACCTTATAACTATACACTCTAAATCAATGAGAGAATGCCACCATAAAGTACAATAAAAAATAACACACAAAAATTTATTATAAAAAAAAAAGGGGTGGTGGGCTCCGAGACTATAAACCTAAACAATATAGCAAAATCAGCTTAATACCCCTTAAATAGCCTGACCCTGCTCTGTAAACCGAAATAACACTGCAATACTATAGAACCCGACGCTCTACCACAAGTAATACAATGTAGTTACTTCGCGGAATGACTTTTTAATCCTTATGCACCCAACAGTAGTTTCCGACTACAAATTTATAATAATCGTTAACTAAATCGTTAATTATACGTTCACTAACCGAAAATGTACCTAAATTGTGGTATACCGACCACAAAAGACTCACTCACAACAAAGATTGCCGACCAATCTGAGGTACCCTCTCCCACTACAACGCGGCAAAAAAAAAACCCTACAACCGTCCGTGAATCGATTTCCTACTAGGAAACCACGCCTCTGCTACCAAAATGTTAAATCCACGCCTCAACCGAAAGGGTGGAATCTTTGAAGGGTTGTTTTACAGTGGAATGTCACGAAGTAGTACTGACCTTGACGCCGTCGACTGGTATGCGAAAGTTCAGATTAGAGGTAGGAGTACGGGATGAGGAACACAAGGGTGGGGGGGTGTTGGGAGTCGAATCTTACTCGTGTCGTAGCGCGCTGCTGGTGCTGTCGTGATGCTGCCGACTACAAGGGTCGCTATCAGAACGCAACGAATTGGTGACCGAATCACTTCAACCTTTCACAGCACGAAGCACTCACTACAATGAAGTGAACTTATTTCTTGTAGATTATTACGAGATTATTATAAATAACATTCAGCCAAAGCCCCGATGCTTGACGCCGAAAATTTTACCACGTGCAAAGTGACAGCTAGCTAGTGATGTTCCGTTCACTCGCGATCGATCCGCGCAACAAAAAACCGAGGTGCGTTCCGAAGCATAAATATTAAACAGGTATAAATCTTGCCGCAAAGTATTTTGGTGTGATTCTAAAACTGTCCTTGCTGGGTGCGGAGTGATGCGCGCAATTATAAAAGCTTTGTTTCCAATCGCATCGGTGAAATATCGGAATTAACGGATCTTTATGAGTGGCGGTGAGTACCAACGGATTTGGTGGGACGGATGGGATCGCCATGGTGGCAAAGTCTCTCTGTCGCGTTGGGTGAATGATCCAGAGTTTTTGCTCCTTCCAGAGAGTGTTTGGCCGATAGAATGTAATCTTTTGAAAACGAAACAACGAATAC
The DNA here is from genome assembly GCA_949825045.1 of Argyresthia goedartella. NCBI lineage: Eukaryota > Metazoa > Arthropoda > Insecta > Lepidoptera > Argyresthiidae > Argyresthia > Argyresthia goedartella. The sequence continues at coordinate 19,534,230 of OX463823.1, forward strand.
TGAGCTTAAGAATGGGGCCATAGATTCTGTATTAATGTATTAAATGTATTAAAATGTATTTATTTGCCAATGAATACATTTACATAAAATTATTACAATGATCCTCACACTAGGCTATTCCTGTATCGTGAGGACCTAAAATACAGAAATTCCAATTATGTATGCTGCAATCATAATGTTTAAATACCTAAAAAATAATATGAAGAAAATAAAAACAATAATAATGACGACATGCAGATTAAAATAATATTATTTCATTATTATGCTTAATTCCATTAATAGCACTATTAATAGCAACATTTTAAAGTTTGATGGATAACATATAATCAAATCAACCGTTCTCTTTTGTATTATGTGTGTGTATGTGTGTGTGTGTGTCTGTGTATAAAGTATTTTTTTGCACTGAGATTATATTCTTTATGATTGCAACACACTCACAGCACTTTGAGAAACTTCAGATGTCACCTTTTACTATTTGCACTTTAAGCTATTAGCTGTTATAAATATAGTTCTGTTTAATATAATATTTGCACTAAAATATAATTTTGAAATAGAAGCGAGACAGAGATACGTGTTACTTTATTACCGCCGCGGTGGCTTCCCAACATCTGTACATAGTACGTATGTTTTTGTAACCAATCTTGTTCCAGACTCAAAGAGTTTTACCTTGCGGAATAGAATTTCTTTGAGCCACGGTGAGAACACAACATTTCTTGTAATTAATAAAATACAGAGCTATTAACAACATTGGACATCGCACACGGAGGGGGCTGCTACGATAGCTCATGACTCGTGATGTTAAGTCTGCTGTGGTTCATATTTTAAAACAATCTCAAATATATAGTTTCCCAGAAGAGATATGAAGAGCATAAGTGGGGGCATCCTTCATCAAGACGATTTGTCTGAGGAATCAACCAGCGGCTATCGATGACAGTGGCCTTCTGCGCCTGTAAAGTCGAATAAGAGCGGTGGAAGGTGTGAATGACGAAATGAAAATGCTGATCTTACTCGACGGAAAGCAAGACTCTCTATGACTCTTTCCTCAACACGACCACGTTTGGGCTAGTCATGGGCTCAATGAGACTATCATCAACAAACTGAGAACAAAATTCTGGATCTTAGAGGTGTGAAGACTGTCGCATCAGCTTGCCAACTGTGCAGAGTGAATAAAGGAGCACCCAAAACGCCCGCGATTGGTTCACTTGCTCTTGCTAGACACCATAGAAGGCCCTTTGACCGAAGCAGGGTACACAGTGACTCGAGACCGCTTACCTACGTGGCCGTCGACCCCGACTCTTTGGATAACCTTACCCCGGACCACTTCCTTCTGGTATCGATATCGCCTCAAGTGGATTTGAACGACGGCGACGTAATCCGCCTTCCAGATTGGAAATGGCAGTAAGACGGGCACATAATTTTTGAGGAAGGTGAATTCATGACTGTTTACCGAAGCACTACCGAACCTGGCTTTAGGCGATGTCGTCTTCATCGCTGATGGTAACTTGCCTCGAGGAGCTTGGCCGCGCGGAAGGGTTATGTGGGTATATCCAGGCCGTGACGATATTGTTTGGGTGGCGAGTGTGCGGACGGCCACTTGCGTGTTAAAACTTTCGACTCGCAGACTAGTTCGTCTCCCTCTCGAGCTTTGACGCGGATAAAGAAGTTTGTGAGCCCTCGGAGCCGAGACCTCACGGGGCCATGTCCGCGACAGAGGCTCGTTAGTTGCTGGCAGATTTTATTGACTTATTTTTTTTAGTACTGGCAGTTTTTGTGTTATTATAGAGTCATGGGGAAAACGTTCTGTGTATTCTCCATATATTTAAATATAACCGTCTATCTTAAACCAGTCTTTCTTTGACCATCTTCAACACAAATTATGAGTTTTTTTCGATAGCAGAGCAGATATTACAATTCATCAAAAGAACTGACGGAAAGAAGTAGCTGGTAGCGCGGATATCAAAACCAATCTATATTTTATACCGGTTCGATATGATATATGCCTTTCAGTAGTGATAAATGTCGGAACCGAAATGTTTTGGTACCCTAAAAATAAAGGTTAGGCACCCAAACATTTAATTTAGGTACCGATATGTTTTGTTTATTCAGTCCTTGATCTTTGCATAACTTGAAAATGTCGGATTTGATGTTATTAATATTCCTGGACATTTAAAATTAACAATAACATCTTGTCTTTCTGCTCTATCCTCGAAATATCGTACAAAATCTGCATTGATCTAACATCTCGATCTCATTTCATATAATTTAAAAATCAACTTTACTTGTGCCTCGTCCTTTTCCTTGGCCTTTTAATCAGCATCGGTTGGTACATAGTGAACTGATTTAATTACACACAATTATAATTTAGTATGACATAAGTATGGGCATTTAAGATTTAGTTTACTAACGGTAGAGCAAGAGTGTGTTAACCTACTTTTACAATAACGTAACTGTACAATAACTTTGCTATTACCACTTCGTGGCAGACAAATCAAATTTTGTGCGGCGGCTGGTGACGATATGACTTTCTTACTGAATATCATAACTTTACACGTTTGCTCATGAAATGTAGTGGAAATTAATAGTTGAAAATAGTAAAAAAATAGCAAACAGATAACAAAAAGTTAAAACTTCCATTAGGGGAATGGAAAAGGACTTGACTTGACCGGTAAACAATTTTAAGTTGATGCAGAAAGATGTAAATCTAATAATAATCTAGGATAGGAAATTCGAATAGGAAAATAGAAAAGGGACTCACTTGACCGGAAAACTATTTTAAGTTGATACAGGAAGAGGTAAACCTCATATCATCATAATCCAGGATAGGAAATTCGAATAAGGGAATGGAAAAGGGACTCACTCAACCGGAAAACTGTTTTAAGTTGATACAAGAAGAGGTAAACCTCATATCATTATAATCCAGGATAGGAAATTCGAATAAGGGAATGGGAAAGGGACTTATTTGACCGGAAAACTGTTTTAAGTGAATTCAAGAAGAAGTACACCTCATATCATAATTTACGATTCTGGAATCAACTCGTCACAGCAAAAATGTGTTCTAACTGGTCATAATGCTAAAAGCAATATTAAGGTAAATGCAGGTATTAACGACCCCCCAAAAATCTGCAGGTATTCCCGTGGTGTATTTTATTTTCATGAATTTAACTTTTAACAAAGTTTACTTTTATACAAATGAAAACACATTATGAAAGATTATTTTTCTGTCAATGACATCTTGAAACAGGACATGACTGGAGCTCTACGAGCAACTATAAAGGAATTTATATCAGCTGAACTTAACAGCACCAACGACTTCATCAGCGGACTTACCGATTCAATGTCTCTTTGTCAACGAGAAATTTGAGAACATGAAGGTCAGACTTGAAGAAAACTCTAAAACAATTTCAACAATGAAGTTAGAAAATGAGAGTCTAAAATCGGTAGTAAAAGATCTCTCCGGAAGACTCACGATCACGGAACAAATCATAATTGAATCTAATATAGAGATTAACGGGATTCCCGAGCACAAATCTGAGAACCTACCAAATACGGTAGAGCAACTCACAAAGATTGTCGGTAGCCCACTGGATGACAGCGAAATCTTATACGTCACCCGGGTTGCCAAGATTAGTAAAGACAACAACAAACCTAGAGCTGTAGTAGTGAAATAACGCAGTCCCCGCCAACGTGACGCTGTTATCACCGCCGTAGCAAAGTTCAACAAGGCTAACCCTAAGGACAAGTTGAGCTCCACACACCATGGCTTCGGAGGGCCTAGCGAACCTGTCTTCGTATCCGAGCACCTAACGCCAGCAAACAAATCACTACACGCAGCCGCCCGTAAGAAGTCTAAAGAGGTGGGATACACGATCCTCTGGGTTCGCAACGGCAAAATTTTCGCAAGAAAGGACACCAACTGCCAGGCTCTACTCATACGAAGCGAAGATAGCCTTCGTTTTATTTGTTAGACTTTATAAGTGTTTTATTGAACTATTTTTATGGTGTAAATTGCTTTAAATTCGCTAGAATATATTATCAAAATGACCGCGGTTTACGGACCAAAACCAATAACCTCTACAAATCTAGCAGCGATCATGAAATAATTGTTCTCACAGAAACTTGGTTAAATGATAATGTCACAAATTCTGAGTTAATGGACTCTAGATATAACATCCATAGAAGGGATCGTATATGTAGTCTTAAACCCACTAAAGACAGCAAGGCCGACGGAGGTGGAGTCCTTGTAGCAGTCTCAAAGAAATATCAATCTACTCGCGTGACAAATTATAATAATAATAATAATAATACCTTGGACACCTTTTTTTACACACATTGATCTAGCCCCAAACTAGGATTCCCTGTATCTTGGTACTAGACAACGATATATATACTTATATAGAGAAATATTATACTTAGATAGATAAACAACCATGACTAGGGTACAAACATCCGTTCTCATCAAACAAACATTTGCCCCCACCGGGATTCGAACCCGGGACCCTTGGTTTCGTAGGCAGCGTCACTACCGACTCGGCCATTCGGGTCGTCTCCAATCCAATTGGGAAAGTGAAGACATGAAATTTGAGGATCTATGGGTTACTGTTGAAACTAGGACTGGAGGCTGCACAAAAAATCTGGCCATATGTGCTGTATATCGACCGCCAATAAAATTAGAATACCTATCTGAATTTTTCGACAACGCCAATAGAATTCTCAACTACGCCGACGAAGTCGCTATACTAGGCGACTTTAATCTAGGTTTTATAGATTGGAACAGAGCCGCTAACCACGTTCACATTGTCCCACCCAACTACGAAAGTACCCTAGGCTTTCAACTCATCGACTTTATTACGAGGAACAGTTTGTATCAATTTAACTGCATCGGTAATAAGGATGACAATATTCTCGATTTAGTACTCGCAAGTGTTCCCCATGTGACCGTCACCTGATCTTCTGATACTCTAAGCAAGCTAGACTCCTACCACCCTCCTCTAGACATCCAAATCAGTTCATCACACCTTACCCACCTTAAATCCAAAGTTGGACATCGACACAACTTCTTCAAAGCCGACTACGAAGGGCTTACATCGCATCTAAAGTCCATCAAATGGGAGGACATGTTCCATCATTGTGAAAACGTCAATGAAATGACCTCACTCTTCTATTCCACACTGAAAGATATCATTGACAAACATGTCCCTAAACAGAGAATTAAAACATGCAAACACAGCTGATAAGACTGATTGCTGAAAAGGAACGAATTAGACGGAAATATCGTAAATACAAGAATCCCCGTGACAAAATAGAATTCGAGATCGCCCCAGAACGCTGTCATAAACTATATGACACTTGCATGAAAACGTACTTGATCAATATAGAATCCAGTATTCCAGATAACCCCAAGGCCTTCTGGAGTTTCTTCAAGTCCAAGCGAAAAGATCTTTCTTCACTTCCAGCGAGAATGTTTAAAGACCACGAATCGGCAAACAGTGGCAGCGAGATCGCTCAGCTCTTTGCTGGGCACTTTTTGTCAGTCTATACGGATCAAAACCCAGTAAAAACTGCTGACCTACATATACCCAACCAAATATGCCTGTCTAAAATCATAATCAGCGAGCGTGAGATACTTAAAAAATGAAAAACCCTTGATGTGTTTAAAGGCGCGGGACCCGAAGACATTCCCGCAGTGTTTGTGAAACTCTTTGCACCAGGCCTGTGCTTCACACTCTCTGTAATATTTAATCAATCCTTGAAAAAGGGTTGCTTTCCCGACGGATGGAAAAAAAGAAGAATAGTTCCGGTCTACAAAAAGGGTGATGAAAGCGACATCAAAAAGTACCGATCTATTTCTATCCTATCGTGCTTTTCAAAACTCTTTGAATCCTTAATCTGCCCACTTATCACACATCACATCGACAAGTTTATCTCACCTGAACAGCACGGCTTCAAGCGCGGACGATCGGTGGAAAGAAATCTAATCTCATACGTCAATGACATATCCGGTGAGTTGGACAAAAGTCTCCAGGTGGCCGCAGTGTATACCGACTTCAGCAGCGCTTTTGACAAGGTAAACCACTTGCTGCTCCTGAGAAAGCTGGCAGAACTTGGTGTTCACGGGTCACTGCTGGATTGGTTTGGGTCGTATCTGTCACAGAGACCTCAGTCAGTGACAGTGAGTGGACACAAGTCTCAGCTATACCATGCGAAGTCAGGAGTCCCACAGGGCTCTCACCTTGGACCCGTATTTTTTCTGATTTTCATCAATGACTTGACGTCCCGTATCGTACACTGTAAATATGATTTAAAACTCTACAAGACCATTGTGTCGGAGGCTGACGTGGAATTGTTGCAAAAGGACCTAAACGAGATAGCGATCTGGTGCCGTGATAATGGGATGGTTCTCAACGCAACAAAATGATATCACATCACTTTCGCCAACAAGAAAACGCCAATAGCTTCCTCGTACACTCTCAACGGTATCGTACTTCAAACTGTGAAAGAAATGCTTGACCTCGGTATACTGATGGATTCCAACCTCAAGTTTGCATCCCACATAAGCACCGCTGTGCATAAAGCCGCAAAAATGCTAGGCTTTATAAGCGCAATTTCAAAGGTTTTCGCTTCGTCACCACCAAGATGCTCCTATATAATGCTCTGGTTTGAAGCCACCTTGATTACGCTTCCGTTGTCTGTAATCCCGTCTATGCAGTCCACTCCGATAGAATTAAATGCATCCAGCAGATATTTACCAAACATCTAGCATACAGCCAGCCGGGGATTTCCCACAGAGAAACCTACGAATGACGATTAGACTACTTCGGCATGGATACTTTGAAGTTCCGACGAAACCTACAGGACCTTCTATTCCTGTATAAGATCTGTAACAATCACTTAGATGTCAGCAACATCCTGAGCCTAATTGGACTAACAGTCCCCTACAACTACCCACGCAAGCGTATCTCCAACACCCTCCATACACCTCTATGTAGGACAAATTTTTACAAGCACTGGCCGATACCCAGAATGTGCGACGTATATAACAACACCTGTAGTGAAATCGACAAAGACATATTTCATGATCGCTTACCTGTCTTCAGGAATAAAATCCTGAAGGAGCAAACCAACTTGAATCTAACATGTTTCTTATAGTTCATAAATATTATTCATAAATATTATTATATAGCTACCTACTTAAATTCCAAATTATACTTACATTCTAAGTTAAATTAGTAAAATTTATTTAAAAAATTAGTTAAATAACAAAATAAAATTTTAGTACAACAATAGTCAATGCTGTGCTCATCTATAATAGGCACTCATATGAACAATACCGCCATATTTCTATTGTATAATTTTGTATATGTGTGCTGTTGATGTGCCTAATTAAATAAATAAATAAAATAAATGATATTTATGCCAATGCTTTAAAACCATTGCTTAGTATCTTCTTAATACGAACGAAGCGAATTTATTGTATTTTAATACGTTTTCATATATTAAAACCAAAAATTAAAATAATGCGGTAATGTCTTCCAGCATTTGGTAGTTGCTGATATTACAATTACAAGCTTTTATTTAGTTTCACCTGTCCCGTTGTCTGTCTGTCTGTCTGTCTGTAATCAAATCTTGCAAGTTATTGATCCACTTCCCGGTTTTAGATTGAGCTGACATTTTGCACGCATGTATAAATTGGATGACAATGCAATATTATTATGACATAGAGCTGATCTGATGATGGAGCTGGAAGGTGGCCATAGGAACTCCGTCATTAAAGAAAGCAACCTCATCGAGTTTGGGCTCGTTTAATTTGTCTTGACGAGTACTTTGACACTAAAAGGTAACCAGAGTTTGATGATGGAGCTGGAAGGTGGCCCATAGGAACTCCATAATTAAAAGACGCAATCCCATCGAGTTTGGTCTCGTTTAATTTGTCTTGACAAGTACTTTGACACTAGATGGTAACCAGGGTTCGATGATAGAGCTGGAGGTGGCCCATAGAACTCCATAATTAAACGAAGCAACCCCATCGAGTTTGGGCTAGTTTAATTTATTTTGACGAGTACTTTGATACTAGATGTCCGACCCCAAAGCCGAGTTAAGTCTTTAGCAGGTCTTCAAATCGAAGAACTTGACTGCTCGAAGTTGACTTCGTAGAAACCTTGTAATGTTGATGCATTAAAAGAAATGGATAGAATGAGAAACGTTACAAATAAATAACTGGTGATTACATAACTAATTTAAACATTATTTTACCTTACTACAAATTTGTAAAAAAATAAATACATATATTGAAAGCGTGATCCCTTAGCCTTCTTCTTGTGGACTGTATTTGGACTGGAATCAAACTATTAACTTTCTAATTTCACTTTTATTCGTATAAAGAAGCACCAAGCACATGTGAACATCAAGAGCCTATATTGGACAGTGACAGTACAATCAACGTTGCCAGTGGCGAATATTCAAATGTAGATTATATTTTATGTTGCCATAAACAGGCTGCCACCGGCAAAAATAACAATTATAGCTAGTTAAGCTAAAGGTTAAACTTATGTTCGCCTTTGGCGCAAATACATACAGATAAATAATTAGAGCAATGATCAATCACACGATCATTTAAACATTGAACTTGATAACCCACTAACATGTATCTAATTCTCTACAACTATTACAGATATCTAGACAGATTCATTTGCAGGAAGTTATACAAACAAATCTATTTAATATAGCAAAGCATAACCTAGACTTTTTATTTCTTAACGGATAGTACACACATAGCCAATCAATAGTGACTTGTAACATAATACCTTAATTCTAAATATACCTCCTACTATTGTTCAATAGGCAGGACACAAATAGTCTGTAATGACCTATTATACATTTTATAATCTGCTGTTTTTAACGTAACGGCTCTTACCTTGCCGTCTTTCCCCGGACAGACTTTTACAACTCTTGCCATTGGCCAAACTAAAGGTGGAGAGTTAGGTTCCTTCATAAGTACAAGCTGGCCTTCAATAAGGTTAGGCATAGACTTACTCCACTTGTTTCTATTTTGCAATGTGTTTAAATAATACTTATGCCACGCCTTCCAAAACCTTTGCTGTAGTTGGGTACATTTTTGCCAGAAATCAAGCCTGTTACTCACACGATCAGAAATATCTCGTTCGGGATACATTGACAAAGCTGTTCCTACCAAGAAATGTCCAGGAGTCAAGTATCAGTAATCATTGACGTCCTCTGATAGAGGTAAGATAGGACGTGAGTTCAACACGGCTTCTATTTGACACAAGACCGTATTTAACTGTTCATAAGTCAGTTCAGCACTTAAAACTATTCTCTTTAAATGATATTTCATGCTTTTCACAGCCGCCTCTGCAAGCCCTGCGAAAACAGGGGCGTAACTAGGCGTAAAATGAAACTTTATGCCTTCTTTTGCTGCATAGGCTTGCACAAGCGTCTGATGATCAGCAGAACTATTAAGCTCGTACAACTCAGCTAGCTGGTTCCTTGCCCCACGAAAACATCCCCTATTATCACAAAAGACATCGCTGGGCAAGGCACGTCTGCTCAAAAATCGTTTGAAGGATGCCAAGAAGGCATCTGTCGATATATCAGAAGTCAATTCTAAATGTACTGCTTTTGTTACAAAGCAAACATAAATACAAACGTATCCTTTAGTGATTACCGTGCTTCGCAACCTCGAATTTTTTATCTTAACTGGCCCAGCGAAGTCGATGCCTATCTTTTGAAATGGTCTGCATGCAGTGACGCGATGCTGAGGCAAGGATCCCATGAGTTGCTTTGCTGCACTAGCTTTAAATCTGAAACATACCATGCATCCATGAGTCACTTTTTTAACTTTTCGCATACCAGCTACCAGCCAATATTGTTGGTTTAAACTCGCTAAGAGCGACTTAGGGCCAGCATGTAACAACCTAACATGCTCTCTTTGCATGATCAATTCTGTTATTCGAGATTCGTTTGGCAGAATTATAGGATGTTTCTGTGCGAGTAGTATATCTGAATTATCTAATCTCCCACCTACTCTAAGCAAACCATTTTCGTCTAAAAATGGATGTATTGGCTTAAGGGAGCCTTACACATTGTTGCCTTTTCGCAATGAAGCTATTTCATCATTGAAATAAACCGACTGTTCGTGCTTTATTATAATATGCAACGCGCGTTGCAATTCGTCAGGATTCAGCACTCTCGCACTAACCCTACCATCGCCTTTTATATTATGACAGAATCTATAAATGTATCCTATTACCCTGGTCATTTTATCAATGTCTGAATACTTCTCTATTATTTGAAGAATATCATACTGTACCGCTGTAGCAAGTACTATCAAATCAGGCCTGGGGCTCTCCGGTTTCATCTCAGGTAAGTCTTCAGGTAAGTTCTGATTTTTGTTATCAAATGTGTACTCACATTGCAGGAATTTTGGCCCCTCCCACCAGAGGGAGCATTTTGGAAGTTCCTGTGGGCTGATGCCTCTGCTTATGAGATCAGCAGGGTTGTCTGCTGATGGCACATATTGCCATTGCCATTTGGATGTTTTTTGCTGAATTACACTTACTCTGTTCGCAACGTAAGCTTGCATCCTTGTTTTGTCAGTCTTTATCCAAGCTAAGGTAATTTGTGAGTCAGTATACAAGTAAACATCATCTATATGTATGTTTCTACACAATGTATCATATACTCTTTCCGCAAGTATAGACAAAAGCAACGCAGCAATAAGCTCCATCCGAGGTATTGTTAGTGGCTTTGCACGTGGGTTAATTCGCGACTTTGAACAGAGCAAGTATAATTCAGCCTTACCCGTTATGTCGACCACGCGTAGGTTTATACAGCACCCGTAGCCTGTTGTGCTGGAAGCGTCGCAGAATCCGATCAGCTGCACCGCCGCTGCTTTGTTGGTTGGAATACACCTTCCTAAATTAATGGGCTGCATGTCAGCCAGACTGCTAGCAAAGTTAAGCCATTCTTCGATCAAAACGTTAGGCAAGCGATCGTCCCAATCTAGATTATGTGACCAAATTTTTTGAATAATGCTTTTTCCTCGGACTGCAATTGGACTAGCAAAGCCCATGGGGTCATAAAACTTTGATATGTAACTTAGGACTTCCCTCTTTGTTATTTTATTACTTTTAAATGCTTCTGGGCTGTTGATAGTGAAACAGTCCCCTTTAACGTCCAAGGTAAGTCCCAAGGTCTTCATACTAAAGTTTCCCTTTTGAAAATCAAGCTCACTGAATTGTTGTTCAGCCGTAGGTATGCTTCGAAGAACTTCAGGTGTATTGGAAGCCCATTTGTGCAAGTTGAAACTGCCATAGCTCAACAGCTCACATAGTTGTCGTTTAGCCTCAAGTAGTTGATGCATGTCAGAGCATGAGTACAAAACATCATCAATGTACGTGCAATTTTTTAATATGAAGGATGCCAGTGGTAATTCTTGCTCATGCCTCTGGGCGAGTTCCATTAAACATCGCGTAGCTAAATAGCTCGAAGGTTTAACTCCGTATGTGACTGTGTCAAGGCGAATACACCGCAAAGGCTGGTCTGGGCTTTCCCTCCACAAAATGTTCTGGAGTGAAGAGTGTTCCGGATTCACAAGAATGTTGCAAAACATCTTCTTGATATCTGAACTCCATGTGAATTTCCTAAATCTATACAGCATTACAATATCGAACAATTCTTTTTGTACTATAGGCCCATTCAATAGAATATCGTTCAATGAGATCTTCTTGCCGGTTTTCATAGACGCGTCAAATACCACCCTTGTACGCGTAGTTTTGCTTTGTTCATTTATTACAGCATGATGCGGCAAGAAGTATATCGCATCTTCATTGAAATTGTATGAGTTAATATCTACATAGTGTCCATGTCCCAGCTCTACATATTCATCTATAAACCTTTGATAATCTGTCAGCAGATTGATGTTTTTTTGCAGCCGCTTTTCAAGGCTGAGAAATCTATGTAGAGCTAGGTCAAATGAGTTACCTAGTGTTTTATTTATACTGTCTGGCTCTAACTTCAATGGCAAGTCAACAGTGAACCTTTTTTTATCTAGTTTGACAGTGTTTTTAAATATATCCTCTGCTAGTTGTTGCTCTGAGTTCCCCTCTTTCCCCTCAATTAGTAGTTCTGGAACACGCTCCACCTCCCAGAACCTTTTGACAATCTCATTTATACCCGAGTCACATTTAGTACAAAAAAGTACAACCTGATTTTTTATGATGTCTGATGTGGTGGCCCCAGCGATGATATGGCCAAATTGTGTATTGAAGATGCTCGGAGATGTAGACTGCTCGGGGTTATTGCGTGCAGACTGATTCTGCGACTGCTCAAGCGGCAGTATTATAATATATGCAGTCCATCAATGGCTTGTCTGACGCTGCAGCCAACACTACCTTACTCTTGCTCGGGATCTGTGAGCGGCCCCCAGCTTCCTGCTGCTCTGAACAGGTGTTTTCCAGAGCTAGGGCTCGCTTCTCCATGTATATCAAAAACTCTTCCATGGTGGGCTCGTCTTCCTGCTTTCGTTCGAGGTGGTAGGCTCGTGCACTGTAGTTGTCCAACTTTCGTCCCAGTATTTCTAGGAGGATCGGGTCCCATGCCTGTACTGTAATAGCTAAGTTTTTTAAAGCCGCAAGCGTTTGACGTATTACTGTGATAAAGTTCCTTATATCCTTAGCGTTTGCGAACTTTGGCAACTTTGTCATGTCAAGGAGAGTACTGACATGCTCTGATATAATCCTACTCCTATTGTAGTACCTCTTTTCCAACAGTTGCAATGCTTCCTCATAACTTTCCTCACATAAGGGAAGGTTCTTTACTAACTCATACGGCTGCTCTTTTAGGAATGAACGCAGATAGTATAGTCTTTGTACATTGTCTAAAGCCTTGTTATTATGAATGACAGACCTAAATATCGACATGAACGCTACATATTCTGTGTATTGACCTGAGAAGCTTGGTATGTCAATATTAGGTAGCTTGGCCCTAGAGACAATGCCACTACCTGACCCCTTGGAAAAGTCTTTCTGTTGCTCAACGTTAGAACAACTCTGTGTTTTGATATTTTCGTTAGACACAGTTATGCAATGGAGATATTTTTGCTCATAGTCTTCTACATTTTCAGTGTCAGATGAATCCATTGCCAAGATTTGTTTATTATAATCTTCGTACTCTTTGAATACTTGTAATAATCGGTCGCGTTTTGTTATTAACGTTTCAATTATTATTAGATTAATCCGACACAAGACTCTCAACATAGGTGACGTTTCTAGTTATCGTACCTTTTACATAGGCCCGTAAGGCGTTGAGTTTCTTGAGTAATGTTTCCTCCATTGTTATGTACTAACTATAATTCTACAAGCTATTACAAAGTACACAGCCTTTTTTTAATTTGCAAAAAAATGTCACAGGCAAAACAAAAACCAATCAGTAAAACAAGAAGGAAGATGGCGGACGCAAAAGTGCAATCCAAACTTAGTTCCCTGACGCTGCCGTTGCTACACGCCGCTGGTGGCGCCGCTTGCGCTTACAGGGTGCCAACTTGACGGAAGCAGGTTTCGGCGGCAAGTTATAAACGGGCCTGTCCGGTGTCGTGCTGTCACTCGCGCCGAGTCGGGATTGGTTCCCACCTGGTTCCCCACGTTCTCGCTGGCGCCACATACGCTCCACGCTAACCGCAGACTACCAACTTGACAGTGTGAAGTTCCGAAATATTCCTCTCTATTCTATGGTCCTCTCGATTTTTTCTCCTTCCGCCTTATGACTTTCTTCTGAAAATGTCTGAATTTCTTCAATGAATTCTGGTTTTATTTCTGTCAGCAGCTTGATGTATTCAGCAGCAGTCGATGCCTGGTGTCTGAGGATGTAGCAGACTATTGCAGAACATATGCCGCCGGTGTGCTTGCGCTTGTCGCTCGTTTCGTTGGCTCGAATCCGAGGCTCGATTGGACCAAATGAAAGCGTGATCCCTTAGCCTTCTTCTTGTGGACTGTATTTGGACTGGAATCAAACTATTAACTTTCTAATTTCACTTTTATTCGTATAAAGAAGCACCAAGCACATGTTAACATCAAGAGCCTATATTGGACAGTGACAGTACAATCAACGTTGCCAGTGGCGAATATTCAAATGTAGATTATATTTTTTATTTTTTTTTTATTTTCCTATTATATCCAAAAAACAACTTTTTATTCATTCAAAAAAAGTACAAGTATCATGCACTATTACAAATTAATAATAATATTCTATCAACAATAAAATAATATATCTATATGCCAAAAACTAACTAAACAATCCGCCCCAGGACATCTCCCTGCCAAAGGTTCCCAAGACACTGGCAGCGTTACCCCGCTGCACAGCCAAGGAAATCCTCTGCATGAGAAATGCCCCGGAGCGGTGGTCAAAACCTCTGTCTCTGAGGCGTCGGCCCAACTCTTTCACAAATAGTCTGCCTTGTATCCCCCACACCCCAGTCGTCTCGACAGCAAGCGGCACGAAAATGTAGCTGTTAGCTAGAGCGTATGTTGCCATAAACATATATAAATAAATAAAATACATAAACTTTAAGTGCTCAACGCAGCACATATTATGTGAAAGTACTACGGACTACTTAACAGAAACACGCTACTACGTGCTACGTCCAGTTCTGAATTTTTAATTCCTTGTCACACTTGTGTGCCTCTTATGGACTAGCTCTTCCCACTGGGCGGTCCTAGAGCGAGATAGTTGGTCTCCTTGTGCTGCGCCGAGGTCGAAGATCGGCTATTCGTTTTTGGCGAACCAGTGCACCGCGTGTGCGAAGCAGGTGTGCCACCGCTCGGCCAATCAGGGTGATCATCGGTGCGCCGAATCTGCGTCTCACTTTCGGCGCGTGTGCCTGCCTACGAGTGCTACGCAAGCGTGCTAAGCGCGCTACGCCGCGGCAACGTCATCGCCTACGTGATACGCGTGTCTGCCTCTTTGAGTGTGTTGCTCGTACTGTCGTCTTCGTCTGTGCCACAAAAATGTCCAGAGTATAGCGCTCTCCACCACCAACGCCAACAACGGCTTCCCCTTTACAGCTGCCAAAGTCCCCAATGTCGGCGTCAGAACCAGACCTGGTGCAAATTAAGTAGCAGCAGCTGGATGGCGGCAGCATCACCATATGCCATAAGCGGCCGCAACACGGTGACGACGATAACGCCGACCCACTGCAAGCGCTACTGCTGGAGGTACGGTTGCTAAGGACGGAGACACGCGCGACGAAATGTGGGAATTCAGGCGCGAAACACAAGAATTTCGCTCCGCCTTCGGAGCCTGCGACCAGCGCATCGTTGTGGTGCAGCGGCGGATCGACGACATCGAGAAGAGGGTAGCCGATGCTATGGTGTCTTCGGGCACGAAGATGTTAGAGGATGCCATCACCAACCTCCAGCTGGAGCTCAATTATAGGGACCAGGACATGTTGGTGAATAACGTCGAGTTCACCAAAGTGGAGGAAGTGAGCGGCGAGAACCCGGTGCACCTGGTGTCGCTCCTCGCGGTGAAGCTGGGAATGACGGTGGAGGAACGCGACGTGGTGAGCATGATACGGGTTGGCGCGCCCGCCGTCGCTGGCGAGGGGCACAGGCACCGGCCGCTGGTGGTGCGCCTGGCGCGGCGCGCGGCGCGCGACGCGGGATGCGCTGCTGCGCGCGGCGCACGTGCGCCGAACCGCTACTACCACCGACCTGGGACTACCCGGTAAGCCGCAGAAGTTGTATGTGAATGAGTGACTCACTAAGCTGAACCGGTTACTTTTTGCCAAGGCGCAGGAGCAGGCCCAAGTTCACGGATGGAGATGGGTGTGGACGAGAGAAGGCCGCGTCCTGGCCCGACGTGCCGAGGGTCAGCCATATCACCGCATCCGCAAAGAATTGGACATTAAAATATTTTTGCGGGTGTTAGTATTGGTTCGCCAAAAGCCTGAAATTGAAGAGTTTTATGTTAAGTTATGTCATGTTAAGTCAACCTATCGTGAGCAACATGTTTTATTTGTTTATATGCTGTTTACGTTGCCTATTTCTTGTCCAGTATATAATTGCCCCATTGAGTGTTTATACCTTTCAGTTATTTGTGCTATCGTTAGTAGTGTATGGGCCCACCCCGTAGTGTGTGTCTTGAGATGGTTCCCCGTTGTTGTAGTTGACGAGAGATTAAGTAAAAGATGAGAAGTCCAATCAAAGTGTATTCCAACGCAAAAGGTACATGAGAGATTATGGAGACTAATTTCCCGTAAGTTGTGGTTACGTGGAGAGTTGATTGTATTCTAACTAAAATGCCTAATTAAATCGATAACCTAAACTCGCTAAGGAAATAACATAGCTGACGTTAGACCGATTAAGTAGAACGCGCATGAGGCCGCGGTGAGTAGGTCAAGTGTGAACCGTACATGCTCCCAACAACTAAAAGAACAAATGTTAAAAATATAAATATTTTGAAAATAAATTCTTAAGTGTAATGTAAAATTATGCTTGTACTCCCAACCCCAAAAAACGTAAAGAAAATGAAATTAACATAAGATAATACGATCTCAAAAATAAAAGTAACCACATCTTGTGAAATGAGTAACCAGCACATATAAAAAGTAAAAAATAATAATCTTACACACAATACAATAATACACATAAAAATAATTAAAACTCGTTAAAATCAAAATATTTTCGGGATCTTCTTGATGACGCCCTCGCTGGTTGTCGTCTGTCCTCGTGCTTATCTACGACTCCCATCTCGATGCTCTGGATACGTTAGTCCATGGGCTGCGTCGTTGTAGGCCTGGCTGCTCGTCTGCGTCGCTTTATGCAGTACACTAACATGGTGACTAGTGCTGCTGCTACCAGTAAGTACATCACTATGTACTGGTGTAGATCGTGTGAGTGGATAGGTTCTGGTAGCTTCTCGTGATCCTTTTGGTAGCGGATCTTTTGCTCTATTTCGGTATGTTCCTCGGACGATTCCTTTCTTCCGGTTTGTAGTTGAAGATTCGGAAAAGACCGGTTCGCCATTATGTTCACCGATGATGAAAGTAGCTGTGGTATATCCATGTCTAGTCCTGTCTTCATTTAGCTTCCAAAATAGTTCTGAGAGTAGATAGTAGACTCCTTAATCTGAACTGTGCATTGTTGAGTCATAACAATTGAGCCGGTGCCGCTTATCGTGTTTGAAGTCATCTGATCGCCGCAAATAAAACGTAGCGTGCATACGTCACAACAGCTATAGAGCCAGGTATTCTGTTTATGCAATTTGATCCAGTTGTTTCTGCAATTTATCGCCGTAGTCTCGCACGGCAGGGATTTCCTTTGACTGAATATTATTGCTTCACACGGTGAGTTTTCGTTGTGCAGGTTGTATGTGGGATGAATTGTAGTGCAGATGATTTTGCTTTCGTCCATCATGGCACATTCTTGTAGATCTTCTTCTTCCATGCTGACGTAGGTGTTGTTTATAAAGTTAATCGCTATTAAAGACGACTGTGTTTTCACCATAACAGTTCTTCCGTGTTTGTTTATCGGTAGTGGGATAATACGGTATGCTGTGAAGTCTTCGTCACTCGTGAGTGGAATGTGAATTTCGTACAGCAGGTAGTTAGTTGTAATTCGAGCTTTTACGTATAAAAGCATATACAGTTTCTTCAATTCTCCTTGTACGTTTTTGATAGGCAACGTTTATCTTTTTGGCATTTTCGTAGCGATGAAGTTCAACTGCTCGGTAAGCTGTCAAGGCGTTTATAGATGAGTGTCTAAGTGGCCTTTATAGACGTTGGTCAGTGCGTTTATCAGTATTTTTTGTGTTCTTCTAAGATTGTCGATGAGTAGATTGGATGTCAATGCTGCTGCATTCACATCGTTGATTAACATCACCGTGAGTAGGGTGCTTTCCACGCTTTTCAATGTGAAGTTGACTTCTCTTGTAAAGTTGTTGATAGCTGTAAATTGCCTCTTCATGAATTCTTCATTCTTCTTCAAAACTTCATTTTCTGCTTCCACTATGATAGTCTGATTCTTGACTAAATTTAATAGATAATCTTCGTTTTTCTTCACGTTTTCAATGTCTTGATGGTATTTTTCGGCAAAATCTTCGTCTAATGTTCCGAATAGTGTCCTTGCTAAGCTTCCTACGCCGTTGAAGTATCCTCTTTTCTTCCTGTTTTCGTGGTTGTATCTGACAGCAGAGTGAGTATGCTGTAAATTGTTCAAGTTCATGTCGTAGTTGTGCAAAGAGGGGTCCGCAAACTTGATTTACTGTGTCTTTTTGGCATACGTATTCAATATGGTTGACATATTCTTGTACTTTCTTGGCTCCTTCCCAGTACGTTGTTCGATTATAGTATACTAGTAGTCTCCATTCGTCGTGGATGTATTGTATCTTCCCAATATCGTCGAAATAAAGGGGATGTTCTGTCTTAAATGGTGTCATCTCGTAGCCCCCTTCTGTCGTTACAGATTTTACGCTGCTGAAGGAAGCTAGTATCGTCATCAGCGTTGTAAAATAGCAGCATCTGTTTTTCTTGTGTTGTTGAGTATTTTGTTCTGTTTGTTGTTTTTCTTCCTTTTGGATCGTTTCCTTGTCGTCCCCAGATATGGAGGTAGTGTTGATAGGTAACGGCGACAACTTCAGTATCGGACGCTTGAGTGTCCCGTTTTGAGTCTTCAGCGTGACGACTCTGACGTAGCCGTCATGGCCGGTGTGTGTTTCTTACACTCGTCCAAGTGCCCATCTTCCTGGTGGTAGATTTTCGTCTTTGATAAGGACTAAGCCGTCAACTTCGATATTTTTCGTCGCCTTGTTCCATTTGCATCGCGTTTGAAGTTGGTGTAGGTATTCTGTCGACCACCGATGCCAAATATGCTGTTGCATATGTTCCACTAACTTCCATCTCTCTCTTAGGTCCACTTGTCTGAGCTCCTTGTGATCTTCTCTTGGTAGAGATAAGATTGGACCCCCAGTAAAAAAATGTGCTGGAGAAAGGTAGTCCAAGTCTTGTGGATCTTCTGTTAGCGGGCTAAGTGGACGGGAATTCATGCAGCCCTCAATCTGCGTCAACAATGTTGAGAACTCTTCATATGTCAACTTCTGTTCTCCTAACACGCGTCGAAGATGGTACTTCATCGACTTCACCGCAGCCTCCCATAGCCCGGCCCCCGTTGGCCAGAGGGGTGCGTTGTAATGCAAGGTGATATGTAGCTTGTTGATGACGTCTTTGAACTCAGGTGATGTAAATGTTGCCAACTGTTCGAACTCTTCTTGTAGGACTCTCCCTGCTCCTACGAAGTTTGTGGCGTTGTCTGTATAAACGTGTTTCGCACAGCGTCGCCCTGCGCAAACTCTTTGAAATGCCGCCAGGAACGTTTGCGTTGAGAGGTCAGAAACCAACTCAATATGAACAGCCTTTGTCACCATACATATGAATATGGCTATGTATCCTTTGCTGATCTTGACTCCACGCCCTTTGTTGATCTTGATCTCCACGCTGCCGGTAAAGTCAATGCCCATATGGCTAAAGGGTCTTGATGGAGTAACTCGTTCTTCTGGAAGATCACCCATCAGTTGCTCATTTGTCCTGGATCGGTGTCGGTGACATTTCACGCATTGTCGAATGACGTTCTTGACGGCTCGGTTTCCTCCAGTTATCCAATATTTAGCTCTAACTTGAGCTAAAGTTAGACGAGCTCCGCCGTGTATCGTTTTCTTGTGGCAATCTTCTATTATCAGTTGTGTAAGTCTACCTCTGTGAGCAGTATTACAGGATTTTTCGTTTCTTCAGGCAGCGAGGAATGTTGTAGTCTCCCGCCGACCCGAAGTAGTCCATCGTCATCTAAATATGGCTTCAAATTGAGTAAACTGCTTTTGTTGTGGACAGTTCCTCGTTTCTTCAGGTTTTCGAATTCTTCACAATAGTTTTTTCGTTGCACTTGTCGTATTACGTAGGTCATGGCTCTGTCGAGTTTTTCGGACGATAAAACTTCACCACGTGATGTTTGTTTACATCGTAAGGCCGTAGTGAATCGTAGTATCCATGCGGTAACCCGAGCCAGTCGTGTCAATGAGCTGTGGCGCTTGAGTAGGTAGACCGCGACGCGCTCGGTGTCAGCATTTCTCGATGCGCTGGAGTTATTATTTATACATTCGACTGTGCTCGTTGTAATAAACGTTTGAGTTGTTTTATTTTCATGCTCGATTTTCGTAGTTTTCAGCCACATTGGATCGTTCCACCACAGCTCAAAAGACGCAGCATGCGATGGCAATAGTCCTCGTGTAGCGCAGTCTGCCGGGTTTTCATCTGTTTTCACGTAGCGCCATCGTTTTGCGTCCACGACCGTAATTATTTGTTTTACACGATTTGCGACGTATTTTTCCCAGCGCGTGACGTCACCTTGTAGCCATGCTAAGACGACTTGCGAGTCAGTCCAACATGCGATGTGCAATTCGTATTCACTGAGCGATGATTTTATCTTCTCGATGAACTTTGATAGAAGAACTGCTCCTGCTAGCTCCAATCTGGGTAGAGACGTCTTCTTATTCAGCGGTGCTACTCTCGTCTTCGCGCCAATAAGGTGTGTTATGTATGTCTTGTCGGAGCTTGTAGTGCGGCTGTACACCACGCAGGAATAGGCTTTCTCACTACTGTCGCAGTATCCTAGTAGTTCGATGGTATTCTCGTTGTGTAGCCATCTTGGTACTGATATCTGGTTCACGTTGGGAAGGTCGTTTCGAATCTTCTGCCATTCGATTTCAATGTCGTTAGGCAGGCGTTGTTCCCAGTCGATTTTGCTGACCCACACTCTTTGGAAAAGGAGTTTTGCTTTCACCACTATTGGAGCGAGCCATCCAAGGGGGTCATAAAGTTTGCTTTTGCATATCAGATAGCTTTCTTTTCGTAGTTTTGCCTTTCTGTGCAGGGAGTTTCCAGTTGAAAATAAAAGAGTCTGTCTTCTTGTTGTAGCTAATGCCCAAGGTCTTGGTTGACTCTTCTTGATTGAAGTCTAAACAGCTGTTACTGCTGCAATCTTAAGTTGGTAGGTTTTCGAAGACTCTCGAGTCGTTGCTGGCCCATTTCCTCAGATAAAAACCTCCTTTCTTGAGTAGTGCGGAAAGGTCTAACTGAAGTTGTTTTGCTTCTTCGATCGTCATTGCGCCCGTAATGACGTCATCCATATAGCATTCTTTTGTGAGCTTCTTAGCGGCTTCAGGGTAGTTTGCTCCTTCATCCAATGCCAGTTGTTTCAAGGTTCTCATTGCCAAATATGGGGCCGATTTGGTACCATATGTAACGGTACGAAGAACCATGTCTTGTAAGGGTTGTTCCCGGTTTCCTCTCCAGATAATTATCTGAAGATAATGTTGCTCTTCGTGTATGAGAATCTCTCTGACCATCTTCTCTACGTCGGTTGTCAAAGAATACCTATAGCATCTGAATTTTATCAGGAGTGTCTGAAGGTCCTTTTGAAGATTGGGGCCTTTTTCCATGACGTCATTTAGACTGAGTCCCGTACTTGTCTTCATGCTAGCGTTGTAGACCACCCTTAGTCTAGTCGTAGAGGAACTTTCACGTAGAACCCCATGGTGTGGTAGATATACGGAAAATCGGTCGGTCATTGACGTCGGCGCTGGTTTCAAATGTCCGAGTTTCTGATATTCTTCGATGAATCCTCGGTACATTTGCGATAGTTTGCTGTTAGGATCCATTTTTCATTCTTGTTGGAAAAATTGGGATACAGCCCTGTTTTTCGAGATGCCGAGTTGTTCTTCATAATTTTATTTCATGGGCATTTTCACAACATATCTTCCGTCGCTCCTCCTCGTCGTTGTTTCGATGTAGAAAATTTAGCAGTAATCCTCCGTTGATAGGTCACTATCGTTGTTGTTACTTATTTCTTCTGTTTCCCAGAATCGCGATAAGTCTCCCAGCTCGTGTAGCGTAACTAAGCAGTTAAAGGTCTTAATGTTTCCGCACAGAATCCATCCGAGTTTCGTTTGTTGAGCGACGGGTGTGTTGGTTTCTCCTTTCAGAAGTCCGTCGAGGATGATGTCGGAGTAGACGTCAGCCCCCAATAAGAGGTCAACTGGGTTTGACACGTTGAATTCTGGATCGGCGAGTTTCAGCGTTTCCAAATGACTCCAGCTTGACTTCTCAAATTTTGTGTTTGGCAAGTTTCTAATAAGCTTATCCATTATTAGAGCTTGTACGTCGATTGTGTAGTCCGTGTTAAGGGATTTGCAGTTGAGGCTGAGAAGGCCTTTGCAGTTTCCCATTGATACGCCGACCCCAGATACGGTGGCGCTCATCTTTTTGCGTTGCAGACGTTGTCTTTGCGCAGCTTCTTCGGTGATAAGTGACACCTGGGATCCTTGGTCCAGAAGAGCCCGCAGAGTTATGTACTCTCCTGCTTGATTTTGGACCTTTAGCAGGGCTGTCGTTAGCAGAACTTCACATTCGTTGTCCCGGACGTGGTTTGTCGACCTGTTTGAGGGTCCTTGGCCTTGCGAAGACCGGTAGGCTTGGTGTGTCATACCAGGGGTTATATTTTTCTTTTGGTGGAGTAGGGTGTGATGGGCGTTGTGGCACGTCACACATCTTTTAGTCGAGGCACATATGCGTTCCCCGTGACTGTAGAGGCAGTTTTTACAAAGTTGATATTTTGTAACTGTGTCATTGCGTTCATCGACATTCATGTTAATAAACTTCCTGCAGTGCATAAGCACGTGCGTCGTATTTCTGCAGAGCGGGCAACTTTTGACCGATGCATGGTAGGTATGGGGCGTTCTTTCCAACATATTAAAATTCATCGCTCTTTGACGGTTGTAGTTTTTCTGCGTATTATTCGGAATTGTTGATTTCGCTGTAGGGCTGCTACGAGTTTTGATTGTTTCCATAGCCATGATTATTGACTCCAGGAACTTGAGAAATTCGTTCAGTTCTGGCAAGCTTCTCGGTGAATCTAGGTGTTGTATGTAGTCGTTATATGTGGCTGGGTCTAGCTTTTGCACTAGAATGTGCACGATCAGTGGGTCCCACGTAGATGTGTCGAGTCCAATATTACCCAAACCATTCAAACTCTCGAGGGTAACATCGTGTAGTTTCTTCAGGCCGTATACGTTTTGTTGGTGCAGATCTGGTTGATTGAGCAGGGTATTTGCGAAAGACGTAAAAGCAGCCTGGGGTTATCGTAGCGTTGTATGAGTATCTCCCAACAGGAATCACAGTTGTCAGCGTTCGGTGCCAAGTGCTGGACCAATTTTTCAGCTTCGCCTTTTTGCTTGGACTTCAGGTGTGATATCTTCTGAGCCTTCGGCAGCAAAGGGTTGGAGTGGATGAGCTCGATGAATAAGTCCCGGAACGGTAGCCATTGGTTGTAGTTTCCGGTGAACTTCGGAAGCTTGATGGTAGGTGTTGATTTTTCGTAATGTATGTTGGCCCATATTTTCTTGTTTATCTCCTTTCTAATGTGATCGTAGGTTTCTTCACAGCCGTAGTATTGTTCGTCGTAGTTCCTGTCAGATCCTGTCAGCTTAATCTGCCAGTGAAGTTTGTCGATGGCCTCCCATCTATTTTTTATAGTGTTGAGATTATCTTCCAAATCCCATTTTTCATTCATCGTTTCCAAATTGATTTAAGAAACGGCTCGGTTGAATGCCATAAATTGACATTGTTGTTGTTGTAATAACTGATGAGGAACGTTGTTGTTGGGTCTTTCTTCAGCTTCGTATGGGTTCATCACTTCTGGTGCGGCTGCAGCGCTCGTACTTGGGTTCACCGAGGTTGGAGTTAGGAACGTAGCAGTTTTTTCTTCCCGTACACGTATCATGTCGTTCAATGTCGTTTTGTTGTAGACGTCGTCTTTGAAGTATTGAATATCCTTCTCGCCCTTTTGTTCGATGAGGATATGGTTTTATTCAAACTCGGACCAATGAGTTTCCAGCGCTTCGATCCGCTTCCGTAAGTATTCAGTCGTTTTTCTTGAAGTGCTGTCTTTCTTGTAGTTGGTCCAGATTTGCTTGATGTTCTCAAAAGCTACCTGTTGGCGGTCGATGAGTTCACCAATGGTAGACATTTTGGATGTAATGGTGTAGTAGCTCTTTGCACTGAGATGTAGTTACGTAGTGCAGGCGCTGGTTCACGAAGATCGAGGATGTAGGTCGACGAATCTTCCCTTCACTCAGTAATGCTCCACACTCCCTACGTTATGTGCACCTTCTCATTAACTGCAGGAGACGGATGAAGCAGAACCAAGTGGCTGTTTGTCGAAGGACCAAATTGATGTATGGGCCACCCCATAGTGTGTGTCTTGAGATGGTTCCCCATTGTTGTAGTTTACAAGAGATGAAGTAAAAGATGAGAAGTCCAATCAAAGTATATTCCAACGCAAAAGGTACATGAGAGATTATGGAGACTAATTTCCCGCAAGTTGTGGTTACGTGGAGAGTTGATTGTATTCTAACTAAAATGCCTAATTAAATCGATAACCTAAACTTGCTAAGGAAATAACATAGCTGACGTTAGACCGATTAAGTAGAACGCGCATGAGGCCGCGGTGAGTAGGTCAAGTGTGAACACTACAAGTAGCTTTATTTTTATAGAACGGTCGTGGTGTGTCGCTTTTGTTGGTATCAGAGCGAGTGTTGTTTACGCGGCCGGACCGGTTCGCCTTATGTGCCTGCAATCGAATATTTATGTTGTACGAAAACTACTTATTACTATGTCAACCCCCAAAGTTATTTAAAAACGATAAGAAATTTATTAAGCAAAAGATTCATGAAAATAAGTACAGAGAATATAAATAAGATATTCATTCTAGTTCAAGACGTGTGGGACTGCCGCTCCATCCTCATATAGGCCTGTGCGATTCCACCTATGGCGGGTGCCGCGGATGCATATGCTGCTAGCCCTGATGATGGCGGTTTGAATTCTTGCTCGTAGCCAGCCCATTATTGTGGCAGGGGTCCGGTTCCAGCGGTCCGCCAGTGTTTCGGCGAGGTGTTTAGTGAATGATATCATTTGTGGAGCAAAAACTCCGTCGACAGAGGTTACTAAAGGGGTGAAGGTGGAGTGGCGCGTCTCGCATGGGTCACAGTACTTCCTTTTACTACCCCCAAAGTTATCATCAATTGCATTATTATTCTTATCATATGTATCTCTTACCTTCTATTTTATGCACAACATATGTATTATACCAACGCTTTGCCTAGCACAGAGCCGTTTAGTGTTAGTTTATTTAATGCTGGCTCACTGAATACTGGTCACGACGAATTCATAATAACTATGTCCAACCTGTCTCATGACTTAGCGGCAGTAAATGAGACCTGGCTTCAGGAGGGCCTAGACGGCTGCGCACCCGTCGTGCCTGGTTATCGTCTGCGTCATACCCCGGGGCCGTGCGGGACGCGTACGCGCGGTGGTGGCGTCGGCTTCTATGTGAAGCGTGGCGTCGCGGCCCGGCTCTGCCCGCTCCCCCCCGCGCCCGCGGATACCCCCGCCGCTGCGGTTGAGCAGATGTTTATGCGAGTCAACATCGGGGGAAAAAACTTTTAATCGGCACGGCTTACCGGCAACGCTGGGTTGGCGCTGTCACTTTTTTTGATGCGATTACAGACTCGTTGACTTCTATGACTGATTACGATAGTGTCTTACTGTTAGGTGACTTTAACATTTACGTGGCTGACAATCGCGACCCAATTTTTTCCCGGTTGACAGAGTTTTTGACATCACTGAAATTGACACAAATTGTGGACCGACCGACCCATTTCACACACCACAGTGAGACGACTATTGACTTGATATGTACTGACGCGCGGATTCGTGGGACCGACGTTCATCACATACCAGACCTAGGCCGGCATGCGTTCCTTGCCGTCGACCTCGACGTTAAAAAGAAAAAGCCTCAACCTAGGTATGTGACATATCGACCCATAACTGACATAGATCGCGATCAATTTGACAAAGACCGAGATTCATTAGACTGGGATAGTATTTTACTACTGGACGACGTGGACGATATGGTACAACTTTTTACTCGACTTTCAACAGACTTATTTGACAGCCACGCGCCCATAGTTGTGAGGCATGCTCCTAAACCATGTCTCACGAAAAACATGCGTTTGATGATGCGCCTACGAGACGAAGCACATAGGAAGTACAAGGCTATAAGGCTAGAAGGGTACAGAAAGTACTATCTAGAGTTAAAACACCTAGTGTTGTCTGCCTTGTATCATGAAAAATGTGCTTTTTTCGAGGCGCACGTAAATCGTTGCTGTTCCAACCCGAGACGTTTGTGGAAGACCCTCAAGCGAACAGTTCTACCGGGCAAGCGGAATGCAGAGCTCCCCTCACACTATAACGACCCTGACATGATTAATGAACACTTTCTAAAGGTTCCAGGAAAACCCGACGTGACTATGTCACAGCTTACTTACTTTGAGTTTAACCGACACCATAGGGCTTCTGACTTCACTCTAAACATATTGACTCCTTTGGCTGTATCGAAGATCCTGACGAAAATCAAGACAAATGCTACCGGACTCGACTATATTAACATCAACATGCTGCTATTGACCTTGCCGCGGACACTACCGATCTTGACTGACATGGTTAATCGCAGCATACTGACCAACACTTTCCCAACTGACTGGAAAACTGCAAAGGTTACCCCACTCTCTAAAATTCCTAATTCCGTTCATATCTCCGATCTCCGTCCCATCAGTATCCTTCCCTGTCTCTCTAAGATAATATAGAGGGCAGTATGTGCTCAGCTGTCGGGATATCTGGAGGGAAATGGCATACTACCGGAATTGCAGTCAGGCTTCAGGAAGGGTAGAGGGACTTCAACAGCCCTTATTGACGTAGTGGACAACATCCTGTCGGAACTTGACCAAGGTAGAAGCACAATTCTGGTGTTGCTAGATTTCTCCCGAGTTTTGGACTGTCTGAGCGCGCCCCTCTTATTATCGAAAATGTCCCATTATGGTTTTGACAGTACCATGGTGAAGTGGTTTGACAGCTACCTCTCGGGCCGTGCGCAGGTTGTTGGATTGGAAAAAAGCGATGGTACTATGCTGTTTTCCTCGACAAAGCGCTTAACAAGGGGTGTGCCTCAAGGGTCGTGTAGAGCAGCATGTGCCATCTCCACGCAGATGATACCCAGCTATATATATCATCCGTTTCTACCGACATCAACACTGCACGCCAATCCATAAATAACGATCTAGAGCGGGTAGCGTCATGGTCAGAGAGGAGCTGTCTAGTGCTAAACCCTAGTAAATCTAAGTACATGATCCTGGGTACAAAATGTCAGATCCATAATACTGTCCAAGCCCTAGCCCCCCGTTGATATAGCTATCAGGGGCGACCCAGTGAAAAGGGTCGTAGAAGCAAAAATATCTTGGGTTGTTGATGGACGGAGAGCTTCGATTCGAAAATCATATCAGAAACGTAGTCAGCAATTGTTTCTACCGCCTTAAGATTCTTTATAATTTTTTGTTTGTTTGAAAAACTTTTATTCATAAGAACTTAAAAACTACACTATACAGAGCACCCCAAACAGTATTGCTATTTCTCGGGGTAGGTATACACTCTTTTATAGATAATTATAAGTACCTAACAATACCAAAGCCAATAATTACAAAATGACAATGATGAGATTAGTTCACACTTACACATTATAAAAATAAACAAAGCTAATCAACAAACAAATTAACGCTAAACAGTAGGTATTGTACTAAAGAGAAGGTAATTAACGGTAGGTAATTAATAAATTCATTAGTAAGTTTAATTATTACAGTTTACAATTGTTCTAAGAAATTATTTTTAAGCAACTTTTTCATCTTTACAAATTTATATGGTATGACACTTTTAGTTACATCACTCATTCTATTGAAAATTATAGGTACTATATATTGTTTTGTTCTTTTCCCATAATTGTTATTTACTTTTGGTACAAAAAACTTTGCCTTGCTTGCTTGCCTAGTTTTTATCTTGCCTATGAATTGTGTTTTATATGTAGTTGACCAATACTCCTCTTTCGCTATTTCAAAAAGGTATTTTTTATCTACTGGTAATATCTTACAATGTTTAATTAATTATCTCTAAACTTATTTTGTGTTTATCAACTATCAGTTTTAGAAAGCGGAGTTGAAGTTGTTTTATTTTGTTTATGTACGTTTTAAAAGATGAGCCATAAATAACAATGCCATATGATATCAACGAGTCTACCAAGGCAAAGTATAGACAATAAAGGATTGATCGGGGTACAAAATATTTTAATTGGTTAAATTTCCTTAATAATATTCTTAATTTATCAGTTAGACAGCAAATATATTTTTTAAAGTTTAAGTTACTATCTATAATAATGCCAAGATATTTACATTCATAAACTTGAGTAATCGAGGGACATTTACAGCTCAAATGATTCATGTGGAGACAATCATAGCAATGACCTTTAATTATTATTTTAGTGTTAGGGTCCTTTTTTTTGGGTAGAAGAAATACAAATAACATTTGTCTTTTTTACATTGAGTATGATGCCATTATCATGTGCCCAGCGAGTTATGTTGTCAAAATCATCCTGTAAGCATTGCTGAATTACATTTTGATCCTTATGACTATATAAAAGACATGTGTCATCGGCAAACATATATATTTTACAATGGTTTATCACATTAGGCATGCTATTAACGTGCATAATATAACAGGCGGGACCGGTCACTGACCCGGTTACCACACCATAACGGACGTCCTCGCACCTTCCCGTGTAATTATTAACTTTAACTGTTAGTTTCCGTTGAGACAAATATTCTCTAAACCAAGCGTTCAGTTTGCCCCGAATTCCACAGGTCTCCATAGACTTCAGAAGGACATCATGATCTAGCGTATCAAATGCCTTCCTGAAGTCTATGAAGATAACACCGACATGATGTTTATTATTTAAATAATTATTTTTATCATTAGCAAAATTAGACAACAGTGAGGACGTGCTTTTCCCTTTTTGGAATCCAAACTGGGATTGTGCGATGACGGCATGCTTAGATTAGAAACGATGGATTTGTCCAGTTAAGGCTTTTTCAATTATTTTATTGATTCATGATAAGATCGCAATAGGCCGATAGTTCGTGGTTTCACTAAAATATACGTGATTATCTTAGCACTGATTTGCGTGTCAGGCTTAGAAAATAATTGATATTATCTGGATTAAAGATTTCAGATTTCATATTTGTTTATTTGCGTTTGAATAAGGTATTACATAAGTTCTTAAATTAATATCACATGTCATTTTCTTCCTTAATCAACTATATTATATAGCATGCAAATATTTTACTTTAGGTATGTTATAACCTTACTTTTTAATTCTTAGTGAGAAAAGAATTCCCTCAGTGTATAAAAATTATGCTGCAGTAGCCATGAGAACAGTTTTTGTTTGAAGAGATTTTGTGGGAGATGTTTTAATTCATCAGGCACTTTATTATATATTTTTACGCTCATTGCGTAACAGCTATTTTGGTACCTTGATGTCCGTGGCACATGATCTAGTACTAGTCTATTAGGATATCTTGTATTTCTACTGTAATGTCGTATATGGTAGCTGAATATTTGGTCGGTCGAAAAGGTTAATTCAACGTGTGCAAAACGCATGTATACATTTTTGTTTCAAAATTCCTCCTAGATCCCATATCACCCCATACTTGGATGCAGCAAAACTTCTGAACATGGAAGCTCATCGGAATTTACACATAGCCAAACTACTATTTGGTATAATACACACGGAAACAATACCCTACATGTACACCAAGATAAAATGGGCGACCAGGTAACGCGGCGTGCACAAGCATATAATTCTTACACCGGCGCATCGAACGGCGACTTTCCGCGGGAGTTTCTGATTTGGGGCATTGGGGCTTTTGGGGCATATAAGTGTTGGAATGATATTCCCCCTCCAGTCCGTGAAGCGGCTAGTAGGTATGCCTTTGGGCGGAAACTCAGGGCACATTTGCTAGATCAGCAGAGACTACTCCTCCCCCCGTACCAACATCACGCCGCAATAAGACTTGAGTCTGTGGTCGCTCATTGCCAGTGGGACCGAAAACCCAACACTTAAATTTAATGTAAAGATGGATTGAAAAGCGCGGGCCATGTTTATTTATTTAACTTTTTGTATGTATTTTGTATGTATCATATATAACAGGCATATCTATTTTTAACATTATTGTTACCTATTTTTTATATATTCTTTATATTTATGTATTTATGGATTGTACCACTCCGCGGTCTGGGGCGCTCGTGAGGTAACACTTGGCGCTGACTGAAAATCAGCGTTGAAGGCCTGGCCTTCAAAATTAAGCTGAGTCAGACGCCATTTATAATGACAGTGACACACCACGACTGTCATTTCATTTTATATCATGTGTCATTGCAATTTTTTATCTCTGTGTCTTGTTTCTTTGTTGTAATTGTAGTGTGTTCACTGTCTTTATAATAAATGTTTCTTTCTTTCTTTCTTTCTTTCTTTCTTTCTTTTTATATATTTTTAACATTAAAACCTTCACATTTTTATTGTTAAATCTTCCTGTTTTTATCACAGTCCCAATTTCATAAATAACTTTTGGATATTATAACACAACTAATTTTAATTTATGGGTCGGTATAGGATCAAAACAAAACCTGTTACTGATGCTATTATCGACCCGATAAAATTAACAACCGTCGTTCAGCACGTATGAGAACCTATTAGCGAGTGATATGGGTTGGTATAACATGCCCATAGTTAATGCATTTCCGATTGAAAAGTCTACCTCTTATCAAGTTTAGTGTACCGCGGTTCAAACATATAAAGTGTGCCTCAAATTCCATACTTCTTTTTTCCTATACTTAGTTATAAGTACACTTTCTTTTTCTTTCATGCAATTTATTATTTTATGCATTTTATTTGGAGGAACAACGAATTGAATTAATTATTATACTTACTTGATTTACATTAAATGATATATCACTGCCTTTTTTTTTGTATTGTTGTTAATTACAATTTTCGAAGGCACATGACGGCATTTTTCGACTTTTCTTACAAAAAAATATTTTCTGTTGGCGTCCAACTGTCACTATGTCCAGATCAGTACTGGCTCAACTCAATCTAATTCTTGTAGACTACATATGCGTGGCATAATTTCAGCGCTGTAATTAATACTGTGACCATATGTAAATATTTTAAATTGATGTCTTAAGTATGGCTATGTAATGTGCACTTGTCGGAAATTCCGATGAATATTTTGGCAAATTTAATAAAATATCGTCTTTAAAATCATTTTTAAACATTATTTATATTTTCAGGGGGTACTAAAAACTACCCCTAATTTGCTTAGTGCCTACGTTTGAATTGGTTTGGTGGATTTTTTGGATATGCAAAATTGTTATTTCTTACTTTTGAATTGATTGAAGTCGACTTAATTTTTTTAAATGATTGTTATTTATTTTTCCATTGTAGTACTTAATCTAGTACAGAAAAAAACGCAAATGATACTCAGAGGCGGAACTAAGTAAAGCAATCACTGCTGTTTGTCGTGGTGTGAGTATCTATCAAGCCTCAAAAGAACATCACATCCCAGAGACAACTTTAGGACACAAACGAGTTGCAAAATATAATAATTGGTTATGCAATCATCACCATCATCATCAGCCTGTCAGGAGACCCACTGTTGGGTATAGGCCTCCTCATAAACACGCCATTCTTGGCCGCCACTCTATCGCCGATCTGGTCCATCTGCCGTCTTCTCGCCTTGCCAAGTGGCCTGCCCACTTCCACTTAAGACGTGCTATCCGCTTACCCACATCAGCGACCTTGGTTTGGCGTCTGATTTCGGTATTACGGTTTGACAGTCTGATGCCTAGCATTGCACGCTCCATGGCTCTTTGTGATACCATGGCTTTGTGCACAATCTTTTTCGTGAACGTCCATATTTCGGCACTATATGTGAGAGTGGGCAGTACAGATTGGTTAAATACCTTTGTGTTTAAGCATTGAGGGATATGAGAGTTCAGAACATTCCTTAGTTTTGCGAAAGCAGCTCATCCTAGCTGGGCTCGTCTAGCGATCTCCTTTACCTGGCTCTGTCGACCAAAAGACAAACAATTTCCAAGATAGATAAACTCCTCAACCACTTCTAGGGGATGGTTATCCACAGTAATGTCGATACCGTTGCTTGTGGGAGTGTCTGTCATAATCTTTGTCTTGGACATGTTCATCTTGAGGCCGACCCTCAGTTATACAAACCATCTCTTTATACCAACTTTTCCGTTACTGGCCATTATTAATGTTATCTAATCGACATGACATTGACCTGTCAATATCACGTGGATATAGATTGATTTTGGCATATCAGAATCTAATTAATTATTTTTTGATAAATAAGATTTGCTATAAAGACTATAAAATTATAACATTTATATCAAGCGAGATTAGAGATAAATAAATATAATTCATTCTTTAGCCACGGAACATTTTCAAGGGCTCCTGCTTCCTACCCTCAAATGCATAGTTTTTTATTGTTATAAAAACCAAGCCATTTTAAAGTTGGTTTCGAAATATAAATCTATAGTTAAAGCAATTCGAACAGTTTTTCCCTTCGCTGCAATAAGTGGATGTTAAAACCATTATTCGTAATAAATAATGAAAAAAGCGAAAAAAATAAGCTACTTTAATTCTGATAACAAAAGGTTTTATTCTTAGGTATTTAACTGCCTTATTTACCATCTGTGGTAATACCTGAAGAATGGCTATCAATATCTGAAAAACTTACAGAACTAATTAATTACAACAATGTAGTGGAAGTATATATATATATATATATTTATTTTATATTTGGTATAGTTTATATATATTTTGAAAGTAATTTGCGTCCGTATGTATAGTGTTATTGCGAACTAGGACTTTCCTGTATAATTAACT
Source organism: Argyresthia goedartella (assembly GCA_949825045.1). NCBI lineage: Eukaryota > Metazoa > Arthropoda > Insecta > Lepidoptera > Argyresthiidae > Argyresthia > Argyresthia goedartella. The sequence continues at coordinate 19,567,187 of OX463823.1, forward strand.
CTCCTGTCCTGCCTAGGTTTGCTGGAAGAAATCTCTTTTTAGAGATAAGCTCGCCTTTGCTTATTACATTACTTTTAATTGTCTGTAACTTTATACTATCTATGCAATAAAGAATAAAGAACCATTTCCTGTTATAGTAACTGCCGCTGCTGGGACCCGGAAATGCATTAGGTATTGCTGACTCAAATATTTTTGGCAGTGTGTATGAAATAACTACAGTTATTAGCGGTTAACTGTGAAAATCTGGGAATTTTCGCAACAAACAATAAATCATCAATGTAAATTAAACGGTAAGACTTCGCAAGTCGCATTCACTTACTAAGATAGATATATATTATACTTAGACAGATAAACAACCATGACTAGGTTACAAACATCCGTTCTCATCAAACAAATATTTACCCCACCGGGACTCGAACCCGGGACCCTCGTAGGCAGGGTCACTGCCGACTCGGCCATTTGGGTCGTCTAATGTTATAAAAAAATATTAAAATGTTTCCAAAGTAGGAAATGTATCGAAAGAGCCGTTGACACAGAATCATTAAGCTGATAATTCGTCTTGGTTTATAAATATTTTCTAACTAGTTGCAACAATATTTGTAGCCACATTTATTCCCACAATGCTCAGTTTATTCAGTGTCAATACCTACTCCATTAATGGTCAGACACAGGTTTGCCACATAACGAAAACGGCAGTTAATGTAATACCGAAACCACTACCCTGTTTACGATTCGGTAGTGACAAAGCGTTCCGCTTAGTTCCTCTTACTATTGTGCTAAAACCAGTAAATTGCATCGGCCAACGGACATTACGTATTTCTCGGCAGTCCGGAGAAATTGGAGCCAACAACTTAATGTTATCACCAACTTTACTGCTTTGTCGCAATATTTATTAGTGGTGGATCGTCACCGACTGCACGGTTGATAATGTTGGCAATATGTGACAATTTAAAGGTTTGGTGAAAGGAGAAAAGAAACCGGTCAAGTGCAAGTCTAAATCGCGTACGAAGGGTTCCGTACCACCGTTCAATGGAAGCGATGGTGTGGAGTGAATAGTTTGGATTTTACACAGCATAATATTGTTTACAAAGTTATTGGTGCGGTTACTTTAACACTCCATGTACGTAACCAGGTGCATCAATAAGTTTGTATGTGTTATTGAAGGAATAGTTGTATGGGAGCCCCCTGAAATATTTCTTTTATCTTGTTTTTTAGTATTTGTTGTTATAGCGGCAACAGAAATACATAATCTGTGAAAATTTCAACTCTCTAGCTAGCTAGGTTCTTGAGATACAGCCTGGTGACAGACGGACGGACGGACAGCGAAGTCTTAGTAATAGGGTCCTGTTTGGAACCCTTCGGGTACGGAACCCTAAAAAACTGTTTAGTGGAACGAAGTTTGCTTTAATTTCGTCACATAGGTTATATTTATATTCCATAACCATTAATCTTTACAATTTATATAGAAGTAGGGAAGTGACGATAACTGAAATTTCTTATTCTACACGATTCAGTTCAGTTTGTTTATTCGTTCAACAATAAAATTGTATGTGAAATTGATAAAATAATTAAATTAAAGATACAACAATCATAAAAATAAAGATAAAACAATAAAATACAAAATTCACTATATAAAATTACAATGTCAACAAATAAAATCAAATTAATAATGTCATGTCTACATTTAAAAATATTAGAATAGATATGTCAACAATGAAACACTTAAAATAAACTTTAAATAAGACATTAATGAAGGAAAAAGTCATCTAATATATACAGATATTTCTTAAGTAAATATTGTTTTAGATCTGTTTAAAAAATACTTGCAGATTCTATCATCTTCAAACTCAGAGGTAACGCATTGAAAAATCTAACAGCTTGGTAGCGAGCACTATGTTCCACAACCTTTAAAGAGGGGGTCACAGTATTGATGCGGACATCTTTGCGCCTCGTATTTAGCCTTCGTACCTTCTCATCTGAAGTTTCCAGCCTATCAAGCTGCTTGTAAAAATCGGTCAACAATACGTATATGTATAAAGAAGGACCGGTTAAAACACCCAGCCTAGCGAAATGGTCCTTGCAAGATGTCCACGGTGGAATTTTGATGATAGTGCGTATTGCCCTTTTTTGCAAGACAAACGCTTTTGTAAGGTTGTACTTGTAGCTGTTACCCCAAAATTGTATGCTATAGCATAGTCTGGACTCTACTAGGGCATAGTAAACCGTTAGGAGATGTTCCTGTGCTACCTCCTCCCTTAAACTTCTAAGTGCACAGCAGGCTGAGCTTATGCTACTCTCTATCGCTTTTAGTTCAGGTTTCCAATTTAAGCACGAGTCAAGTCTAACACCTAAAAATTTAACCTCCTCACCTTGTGTAATACTAGTTCCATTAAAAGAAACCTGTAGTATATCGTTATTTCCTGCTGTAGCTTTGAAAAACATCACATTAATTTTATTTGTGTTTAATATAAGATTGTTGGAGACAAACCATGTATGAAAAGCTGACAAGGTGTCCTGTACTTTTTTATTGAGATCACTTAGGTTGTCAGAATTAATTACTGCATTAGTGTCATCAGCAAATAGCACTAAATGTATGTCAGGGACTTTGTCTTTGATGTAGCCAATCAGATCATTGGTGAAGATTGTGAAAAGAGTAGGCCCCAATATAGACCCTTGTGGCACCCCACGCGTTATCGTGCTGACTTTAGATCTTGCCATCTTTTCTATTCCTTCTTCGTTACATTTTATTTCTACATATTGGTTCCTATTTGTTAGGTAGCTCTCCATTAATCTTAACAACCCTTTCCGGATACCATAGTATTCTAATTTTCCTAACAGAATGTGGTGATCAACAGCATCAAACGCTGAGCTGAGATCTAAGAAAAGTGCCGCAACCTTCTTTTTTTCTGAAAGATATCTCACTGTATCATCGATCAGGGTTTCTACTGCATCTGAAGTACCGACACCCTTTCTGTAACCGAACTGTCTATTGTTTATTACTCTGTTGAACGAAAAATGTATACAAAGCCTATTTTGCAGTAGTTTTTCAAATATTTTTGAGAGTGTTGGAAGAAGGGACATTGTTCTATACATTTTGGCTTCTGTCTAGGACCCCTTTTTGAAAACAGGTATAACTTTTGCTAACTTAAGTTGTTCCGGAAAAATATCGTTTTTTACACATTCATTGAACAGATATGTGAGGGGCAGCCCTAGTAAATCTATATTGTCCCTAAATATGCTTTTTGGTATTTCATCCCATCCCGAAGATTTCTTATTTTCCATGGAGAGCACCAGCTTTCGTATCTCACACTGAGAAAACGCTCTACAGTCCATGTCGTTTTCCACCATCTTTACATTTTATTTTAATTGTGACAAAGCATATTTTTTGTCCTGTAGGACAAGCCCGTCTCCCAAATTGAAATTATCTAAAAATACATCAGCGATATCTTTTGGATCTGTTATTATTTTATTGTCACACTTTAGAATTATATTATCTGATTTTTTGTCACTTTTATTCCTATGCCTATTGATAATCCTCCAGATTGCCTTGCTATTGTTGCTTTATTTTTTCTAGAAAAACTTCTTCGATGTCTAAAAAATTCTTCCTCCCTCTTTTCTGCAGTTTTAATAACTATCGGGCATTGTAATAGCGCATGACCATCTCCTAGTCCGTTGAAATATACGTAAACCATCCCCAAATCATCTATCTGGGTATTGGTAAAAATATTATCAATGCACGACTGAGAACCATTTCGGCTGAAAGTGGGAGTATTAACCAAGTGTCTAAAATTGTAACATGATAACAATGTCTGAAGTTCATTTTTTTGTTTGCTATTTGACAGAAAATCTACATTAAAATCACCAACTATCACACACTTTTTATTAAATAACGTTCCTAGTAAAGTTTCTAAGCTGAAAATTAAAGAATCGAAAGTTTTGGTCTTTTTGCTGTCCGGGGTTCTATAGATACTTAAAATATTAATGTCCGTATCAATGTCCCTAACTCCACAAATTTCAAAACTATTAATCTTGTACATTTTACAACAATTTCCTAGTTCTTCTACCTTTCTATCTTTTTGCGCCAATATAAGTGAACCACCTCGTTTTTTATTAGTTCTCGTATTGTATGATACTATATTGTAGTCTGCAAGATTAAAAAGCAGTACATTGTCTTTATTAAGAAAATATTCGCAAATGCAGTAAAATTTAGGTTTGACATTAAGATCATGAAGGAACAGTTCAATTTCATCTTTTTTCTTCGTTACACCACAAAGATTTTGATAGAGAAGAGATACACAGCTTACCCTATTGACGAAAAAACATATTTTCCTCTGTCTGCATTTCTTGATTACAAGTTCTGTATGTGCATTCTGTCTGAGTCCCTACAGTTATCAAATTTTTAAGAGTTATTCTATTTCCAAAGAAAGTAACATTCAAATGCTGAAATTTAGTTTCTCCCTTGCTAGTCTCGCATTCAGAGTTAGTACTATTAAAATTAATTTTATAATGGAGACTCAGAATTTCTCTGTGTAGGCATCTACATCCAAACACTTTATTAAAAAGCTTATTTTCGTCATCATAGATATCCAAGAGCTCCACATATGAGAAACGCGAGCTTACGTGTTGTAGGTATTGATTTAAAATGTGTTCATTCAAAAATCTAGATAAACCAACAGTGCATAATACTATGTTGGTATGTTTAAGGGCACCTAAACAGCAATACAGGGTAGATTTTAGGCACAGAACGTCACAATCATTTGAACCCGCCAACATTATTATAAAGTTTCGGTCCGTAAACTCCTTGCAGTCAGATTGGCACGAATTCAGAATCTCGGCCATAGGTGCGTGCGGTTTGATCGTCGATGTGACTCTGTACCCGCTCCCAATAAATTCTGAAAATTGTATCTTAATCCTCTTCCTCTCTCATCCGCGTATATTCGAACTTGATTTGTGTTTACCATTGTAGAGTCTGGTTGTCGAATAACCACATTATGTTTCTTTGGAGTGTAGCTGGCTTTTGTTTGGAGGGTTGCATGTTTCTCTATGTCCATAGTAATTTGGTGGAATGTTGGCTTTGGCCCCAAGTGGCAAGTGGAGTCCAATAACTCTTTACTAGCACTTTTGTTGTGTACAATTGGGACAGTTTTGGGTGCCAGTATTGTGTTTGCGTCTATGTGCTGTATCACATTATTCGTGAGATCCCGCTGTGAAGTACTGGGGATGCCGGGTTTTAAGGAATCGCTACGTATGCGGCGGTACTTGGGGGATACAAGTTTTATGGGTGATGTGTTTCCCATGTGCATAGCATCTAAACCTACGGATTTGAGTACCTGGATTTTTCTCAGGTGCTCCTTGATCTCTCTATGTAGTGAAGAATTGGCAGAGCTTAATTTTTCAATTTCAGCATGCGCTGCCTCCATTTCAAGTTTTTATCTCTCATTTTCGCATTTCATAACTTCTAAGTCCTGGCTAAGATTATGGGCCAACATAGTCGGTAGACTGATGCAGGATAAGTTTAAGGTAGACTCTTCGCACCCCATGTTACGACCAACTCTTCTTTGTGTGACATAGCAATGTTCCTGTGTAGATGTACTAGAATCGTTTGAGTTCTCCGGTGTCTCACTGCACTCATCACAAGTGTAGACATTTTTTGGGGGACGTAGTCGGCCATGTACTTTGCTGTTGTTATGTTTACACAATTATAGTGAAAAATGCACTTACATGAGTCGTATTGAAGTAGTTCCATATCAAATAGCTTTCCCAAGCACACTTTGCATAACTTCATATTGTCAGCTTTATACACACGTAGCTTACTCTATCGGGCAATAGTTAGATGGATTTCCAGTAGTTGAAATCTCGATTATTGCTTGTCATTAGTCATCAGCGCCCGTCTAGTATCGAGTAGCAGTGACACAGTCCTTTGAATTGGTAACGAATTTTGAGGTTATAAATGAAACAACACAGCTTATTAGGCACTGGCTATTGTCAGTAATCGCAGGATTTTGTTACTTAGTATGATTAATTGTTGTCACACTATAGGGCAGGGACTATTTTGGTTTAATCAAAGCTAATCACTCAAGTTTTTAGTTACACAGTTTTTTCATCTAGTTGCAATATTCACTGGAGTCAAAACACTAAAACTTTATGTACTTGGTTATCCAATTGATATTTGTCACAGATTATTCATCAAAAATACTGATAAAAGCGTCTAATTTAATTTTAAGATAATTATAGTATGGAGCCGTTGTTGACCGCTCAAGACCGCGGTCCGAATTCCGATTAACGCTTGATCAACAAAAATCACCACATTATTGTTAGTTTACACAAAGTCTCACAAGAGCCTAAACACGTAATTGCTACTTAATCTAAATCACGATCTCTGAAACTCAACAGTTTACGACACCACCCTAGACACTGTATAATTTTGACTTTAAGACTGCGATTTCTTATGCTACAACACGTCCTATATGGAAGTGGAGTAACTACCCGAAAGTGGTTCAGCAGTTTTTTCCTCTTAACTTGTTTCACTAACTTAAAGAGGATGTTATGAACTAAGCCGCAACAAAATGTAAGCCCAATCGAAGAAATTTATGTTTGTTCAAATAGCTAAACTGCTGATTTCTATAGCCTATTTCTCTCACTTTTAACGATGATAATGCTCTATGTGCGAGAAGAACAGTCTCACGAATCCACGTCTCGCCCCTTGGGAAGAAACGTTTTATCGATAAAACTGCTTTTAGTAGCGACAGCGCACCATTCCACTAGTAACGGTAGTGCTCGCAATAAAAGTACTTTGAATTACCACCAGCACAGCTGAAGGCTTTAAAGGGCAGGTCCTGTAGCCATTTAATATAAGACGTGATGAAGTAATGATTCGAATTGAATAAAAAAATGTAGAAGAATAAAACAGCAGAGTGTTTCTAATTACTTTCTAGGTTTCCAGGTGCTCAATAATAGTAGTTTATGCAACTGATACATAATAAGAGGCCTAAAAACACAAGTCTGTTCCTATTCGTCACTCAGTCAAAAAAATCTAACTGGTCACAAACAGAATAATAGTAATTTATGCAACTGATATATAATGGGAGGCCTAAAAAACAACTGGTCATAATGTCAAAAGCAAAATTATTTGTTTTAATCCATCACATGTAAATTTAGTTCTATTTATAGGTTATTTTTGTAGCTAAAGATCACACTGCAAATCTGTTCCTATTCGTCACTCCATAAAAAAGTTCTCACTGGTCACATGCCGAATAATAGTAGTTTATCTACATACGTATCATTAACCCTCTTGACTGCGTCCAAAAACTGCATGTGCAGCATAATGATATACTACTTGGTAAAAACTCATTTCTTATCTGAATATTGATACATTATGGCTAAAGTGTATCAATATTTCGATATATTGTGACATTCAAATTACGAACGCCGCGGCCCGCCCGCGTACCGCCCCTAGTTTGTCTATGAAGTTGGTTCTACTGAACAAGCTAAACAAGTGCAGAGCAATGATCAATGCCACAATGCCGGTCGGACATTTGGTTCCTGAACATCAATGTACAGGAACCGCACAATGCAAAATTTTATTTACCAAGTTATTGGGGCGGCTACTTTCAAACTCCATGTACGTCACCATCTGGTGACGTACATGGAGCACACACCTGGACATGCACCTGCATTGTTAAGTTTGTATGTGGTTTACAGATAAATTAATTATTTTATTCAATTTTTTAGTAGTTGTTGTTATAGCGGCAACAGAAATACGTTATCTGTCAACATTCAAACGGTCTTACTATTACGGTTCACGAGATACAGCCTGGTGACAGACGGAAGGACGGACGGACAGCGGAGTCTCAGTAATAGGGTCCCGTTTTACCCTTTGGGTACGGAACCCCTAAAAACTACCCTACCCTTGTGTTGCACAACATACCACGCATCAACTTAAAAATGTATGTGGTTAAATCAGACTCTCTTCTCACCTCCTACTGGCTGTAGCCAACCATACCTGAAATGAACAACGTGCGGTACATCAGCGGATGGACAGGATATACCCATACAATTTTAAATAGAGAAGCCTAACAAATATATTTTGGATTTGCTTCACCATAAGTCTATATTAAGTCTCATGTGCATTCCAGATGACTGCATTACACTAAATCTAAATGACTTTTCACTATAGCCTCTTATAGGGCACGAAGTTTTGTAATATTTTTGAACCCCTTTTGACTGGCGCATAACAAGTCCGAGGTTAGTAAAGGATTTTTACAGACCTCAACGGTGTGGTCCCTAAACGTGAGATCGGCAGTAAAACGGATCTCTCACCTCAGTGACGTGCTGCATCGCGACACCGTCAACTCGGTATTGGTGGAGTTGAGGTGACCGCGCTCGTGTAAATGAGATAACTAGGCACTTTACTGCGTTAAAAACAATCGGTTCTCTATACTCCAGGCCAGAACCCTATCAATATCCACTTGCAATTTTATACAGTCGGAGCTATCCTCGATACTAATTTAAGATCGTCAGCAAAAAGAAGGCATGGCACCTGGGTTCAACCCAGGCAGATGCAATTCTACCGAAAAAGAGATCTTGGCAGCATTGGAAGCGCGTCGTACCACTAGCATTAGAGCAGTAGCTCGGGGTATTAACATTTCCAAATAGAAGGTATGGAAAAGAATGCATTCTATTAACAAGTATCCTTTTCATTCGACGGGTTTAAAAAATCTGGAAGATCAAGATCCCCATAGAAATATTTAATTTTGCCATTATCTCCTTAATGAAAATGCGTAGTTTTTTAAATCGATATTGTGGACTGATGAAAGCAAATTTTCCAGAGAAGTTGTCATAAACTTCCGTAATAAGCATAAATGGGCTAACTATCCACATTAGAAAAAAATGGTGTCGTTCCAGAGGAAATTCTCCGTCAATGTGTGGATTGGAGTGATAGGCAGAACGTTTATTGGGCCATACTTCTTACCGGATACTTTGAACAGACAAAACTACCTGTATTTTCTTCAGAATGACCTTCAAGTCTTGGTGAAACAGTCTGAAGGTCCAATGAAACAGGAACTAATATTCCAATAGGACGGCTGTCCAGCACATTGGACATATTATGTGAAGAGCTTTCTTGACGACTGTTTTCCCAATTGCTCGATCGGCAGAGACGGACTCATTCCTTGGCCCACTCTTTCACCAGACCTGAAACCAATGAACTTTTTAGTATGGAACAGGGCTTAAGAACTGGTCTATTCAAACCAAGCAATACGGAAAAGGAGTTGGCTTCAAAAATAAGACAGGCTATTGATATTATGAGAGAGTAGACGATGAGTTGGCCAATACACTGTTGCATGTGTTTAATGTGTGTCTTGGGGCTAAAAGCTTCCACTACTGAGGGGTCCAGTAGTAGACGATAATGCTAGTAGTGCCCGTACAGATCCGCGCAATGATTCTCAACCTCAGCAAGCCGATGAAAGGTGTAATTAAAAGCTCGAAATTCGGTAGCTGCGAGTTTGGGCGCTGTTCATACATCCGGCAAGCCAACGCCCCATTGCCATCTGCCCTGCCATACATAAAAGCAATATCGGCATATTCTTCGTTGGAAAAAGTCGCCATAATAGCCAATAAGAATATTTTGACCCAGAACGAATTAAAGAAAATCAAACACGTAAAAAACGATGTGATTAACGAATTACAAAAAGCAACTGACATTTAAATATTAAACGCAGATCTCGAAAATAATAAAAAAATAAAGCGGTTTCGGTAAATCCAATAAAATTAACAGAATTTCGTTGGATGTCCAGCTCATTGGACAATTGATTTTCATAATTGCTTGATCGGCAGAGACGGACCTTCCTTGGCCCGCTCATTCACCAGACCTGACCGGATGAATTGTTTTTGTAAATCAGAGCCAAAAAACTGTTCTATTCAAAATAAGCGATTAACACGATAGGAGTTGGTTTTAAAAATAAGACTGGATTTTAATATCATGAGAGAGGAGATGATGAAAATTACGACCACAGAAGTCAGAAGGAGGGCTCGTGGCTATGTAGGGAACGTAGGTTCTCGTTTTGAGAGAGGAAACTGTGTGATGCCCACAATCAAATTACACAATTAGGACAGGAGTCTCATGGTTTAGCAGCACTAAAACGCAGCATTTATTTGAGGAATTGATATTAGCGGATAATTTTGCCGGTCAAGTTTCTGTTACATTTAGAGATGTGTCCAGTTCAGTAATTGATTTGACTCATGAAGGCTCAGTGGTGGGCATTTATTCAACATGCAGCAAATATGCATCAAAAAGATATGTTAAAATTAAAAACTCATCACTAAAACCTAAAATAGAAATTTTGTAAAAAAAAATATGTATGGCAGAGTTAGAAATTAATAAAGCAAAATATGAGAAAGATCTGCAAAAAATTGAGTCTGAACTTGTAGGTGTCAATAGCTGCCTGAGATCAATTACTGCCCTCTATGAAAAATCAAGAGTCCATTAGAGAGTACTCTCTAGCCATGGATGAGCTGCTTAAACTGTCTCATAGTAATCAGGAACGCTATGACTCTTTGGTAAGCAATAATTTGTGTGATTGCCAACATTTTATTTAACAGCCGGAGAGACCAGCATGACCCATGAGCCATGAAATAAGTATCCGACCCAAGATTTCAGGTTCGCTTCAAAACATCACAAGCAAAACTGTAATGTTTTGTGATGAAATTGGAAGAAACTTTGGCATATTATAGAATAACTTGGGACAATCAGTCTTAATAACTGTTCACCAAACTCCAGATTTCATGATGTTATGCAAAAAATAACAAATTCACCTGATCTGAGACCTGAATGAAACTTAAAATTCATGTTTGAAAATAGAGGTGAGGTAAAAAAATGGGACCTAATTAAATATTTTGAAATACTATGCTCATTGAATGTTAATAAAATTGTAATGAAAATTACCTTAGATATAAGCTAAACATGACATGACATACAATATCATATAATAATAGATTGATTCATCTGATGACTCTAACAATTATGTAAGTGATAATGTTTATTTGACTAAAGGTAATTCCTACCTTCCATATTTATAAATGGCTTAAATGGGATGACAAGGGATGATGATGATGATGATGATATTTATAAAAACGACAGGTATCTGTGTCGCTGTCTTATTTTTTTAGCATTGCAGCCAAGAATTTGGCTAATCAGACTGCTTCAATTGACCAAACACAAGGGATATTGGAAGACATTCCAAGTAATTTAAATTGGTTCATAAGATAATAGAGGACATCTCCAGCATACATGAATCACTAAATATATCAAGCCAGCATAGAAGATCAAAAATGATTATTATCTTGCCCGAATTAAAAAAGTCAAAAAATTGTAATAATATCCCAATATTAAACAATGTTCCGACAAAATGTAAGCCCCACTTAAATATTACTCATCAAACCATGCTGGTAAAGAACTTGTACAAAAATTATTTCTTAATAATTCTGACACCGATGTTGTTTGTATTACAGAACACTGGTTAAAGGAAAATTCGATGTCTTTTATCATAAATAATTTCAAAATTGACAGTTGTTACAATAGAAAGACTGCTGATAGAGGTGGTTCTTTAATCTTAGTACAAAATAATACTAAGGCGAAACAACGGAAAGTTATTCTTGCACTTACTGTAGGTAGAATAATAGAGGTATCCTGTGTTGACTTAGATAGCGATATTATAAATATATTTGTGGCGATCGAAATGTAGATTTGCTTGTTGATACAACAATGAAACAACGATTAATATTTTAATTCAAATCATCTTATATGTGTCATGTATTTTTAGAGCCGACTAGAATTACACTTACCAGCCAAACATGCTTAGATAACGTTTTATTTGACTGTGCTTTCACAAGTAAAAATGTTATTAACGGCTTACCCTCCGATAACAGTGGTCAAACAGTTTCATCCCTAATTACTAGATAAGACTAATACATCATTGTATAGGCCTATTACATCGCATGGACTAGAGACCTATATGAAAAACTTAGATATAATTTACCGGTACCGGATTTTAACAAACAGAACCCGCACAAAATATATTCAGACTTCTTCAACATTATTCAAACAGAATTCAATAAAGTTTTTAAATTAAAGAAAGTCAGTGACAACGACGGTAAATCTTAATTAAATGATTGGGCAACGTTTGGAATTCGGTAAATTAGAGCTATCTTGTTTGACCTTTGAACAAAGAACTTTGATAGAAAATTTGGAAAAAGTTAACCTGTAAGATCATCTACAATTATTACTAGTGGCCCTGTGGGCAGTAGATCTCGCTAACAGAGATAAATGTAAACCAATTTATAAGTATTTTTGATTCAATCAAAATCAAGTAGTAAAGTAGCCGCACCAAAACTTTGTAAATTACATTTTGCGATTTAAAATACAATCTATTGACTTTTCCCTAAAATACTTATAGTCTATTTCTGTCTCATGGTCTGTATAGATCCTCTTTACTAATCCGTCTCCTACTCCGAGGAGGCCAAACTTGGTATGTTTTGAAAATATTTCTTGTATTTTTAGAAAACAGGCGGCAGAAAAATGGAGTATATTTTTAGAACCGGCTTATGAATCCCTTTCATTTGATACACCACACGATAGGTATAAAAAAAAACCATACGATAGGTATCAAAAAAAAATATGACGTCATAACCCCCCCCCCCCATTGGGGAGGGGAAAATTGAGAAAAGCTCTCGACAAAAAAAAACAAGGAACACGTGTGCCAAGTTTTGTGAGGATCGCTTGAAAACTGTGGCCTCTAGCCCGGAACTGACAGACACTAATAGAAACAGACATAAGCAAAATCGCCCTCCTATCTTGTCGAAATGGAGCCTTTCGCTTACTTCGCTCGTTCGGTCTATTATTTTTAGTTGCATTGCGTATACATGAGGAGGCGTCAACTCAATAGTAGGTTCCCTGACATGCTGTTGATAATAAAAAAAAAACGAAAATTGGAGGGGAGCAAAAACAAAACTTAAATGCCATTGGAATAAAAATTCTTAATAAACACGTTTTGAGCTTATTGGTTCAGGAACTAAACTAAGTCTAGTATTAAAAAAATCTGAACGAGTAAATAAAAGTGAAAGTGAAATTTTATACGGTTTCGTGCGATAGTTATTTGGGTTTGGTATCTTTTCTTCGGGTTCTGGTTTGTTTAACTCATTTAAAGCTTGGGGCAGCTAAAGTCAATCGACGTACTCATTGATCGACATTCCATTGCAAATCGTAGAAAGAATTACGTAGAGTTCATTTTCATATTTGCCTAGAAACTGTTATCATGATATAATTTTATGAGATTTGATACTACGGTGAAACAAAATATTATGTAATTTTTGTTAGTAAACACACTATTTCCCAAGAATCAAAAAGTTTAACCTTCGGTTCCAAATTGCTCGTGATGTTATAGGTAAATAATTCATTCTGAAATGTTTTTTGAATTGTAAAAAACGATACCGCCCTTAACATCTTCATTAAGATCAGAAATACTTAAACAAATATAATATCGGATTTAAAATACCATAACCACTGATTGCGCATCTAACTATCGAAATAAATAAAGAAGTACAGTATCTTTACCGCTGATAAAATTTCTCCTTGATAAACGTGTTCAAATATAATTAATCATAAATACACGACACATATGTATACATACGTACAACGTATGTAAACATATGTGTCCATACGTTTCTTCAAACATACCTTCCCAAGAGCAAACAGTAAACAACGAAAAATATTGAGCGTGGCATAATTGGATACAATTTGTGTAACCAAATAACTTTTGGATAAAAATAACAGACGGCTAAACTGTATTTTAATACTTTCACTCAAACTGTAGGTTTATTCTGTAGCCTTATCATGTGCATCCCTGATATCAAGGATTTCAATCGCAATACCTGTCAAATGGATATATCGATCAATCAGTACACGATTATTTTCCCTAGCTGTCATTTCTAGTGATGTAATACAGCGGTTGATGTCGGAGATACAGAGTAAAGCTACTGATGTACCGGTTGACTAAAATCGTCAAAATCGACATTATTTATATAAAAAATGCTGCCTCGCATTCATATCGCTTAGAACTAGGCTGGCCAATGTTAATGACAATCTGTGGCGCAGCGGTAGTGGCTCTGCCCACCATGCAAGAGATCCCGGGTTCAAACCCCGGCGGGGGTTAAAGAAAAAGATCCTCATGTCTTGGATGTTTATATGTGTGTAAAGTCACTGTTCCTGGTGCCCCCGCCACAAGGTAATCTAGTGTGGGGACAGAAGCAATGCGTGTGTCTGTATGAAAATGTTTTTTTGTTTGTTTGTTTGTGATGAGATGAAGGTGTGTAATGTTTGTACATAATGTGAAACTTACTTATTTTCCATTTATTATGTGTTTCTGGAAGAGCACAAAATTTTAAGATTTTTGCAGTTTGCCTTCTGCTATATTGGTCGCCATATAATATCCTATTACTCACTACTAGAATCTTCAATTTGATGATACAGTAAAATAATTCGAGTAACTATCACTGCGTAGACGAGAAATATCAAAATTGTGCAGCCATGTTTCAGATAACGGATACGGATTGCTCATTTGTGGGTTCGTTCAATAGAAATCTTTGATAATGATAGGGAGTTTCCTAACGCCTCTGGTCTACCCTCACACCTAGATAGACTCGTTTTATAGCAGTATCGCGAACGATAGTGGAAAGTGAGAGATAGAGCTATGCATTCTCATTTTACTACGATATTAGAGTTTCCGATATTCCTATATCATACACGTAAAACTCAGGAAATACTAAAGCGTGCCACCGATAAATTATTTCATGGACTAATTAATTTGTTCATGTCAAAATAGTGAGAGTAACTTGCAGACGTGATGTGGAGTCTGAAACAATAAAACCTTATCAGCCACGAGTAAGATAAAAGAACCCCAAGTTTGCAAAAGTTTCACGTGGGAAATGTAGTTAGAAAGCAGTAAGTAATGTTACGTACGACGACGGGCCAAAACGAGATGAGGTTTGAGAATGTTGACATTTAAAAAACTGATTAGTTTGTGTTTGACCCGCTGTCTATCTTTCGACCCTTGACAGGTTACGATTCCGGCATCAAAAGCCAGCCGAGAAAATTTGTATAAAAATAAATTACCGGTGTATACTCTTGTCACAATATTGTTGTGACGTAATTTTTCAGACGTAATCAGAGCCAAGTTTTCTCCTTTTGCGATGTAAGATCAGTCACTGGCTCACTGCATATGTGCATATACGCAGAATGTCCATTAATTTTGTCATCGCTATTGGTTGACCAAATATCCATTTCGATCACCATTACAGTTGGACTCCAATGAAACGAGGCCCGTCATTGGCTGAACTCCAAAATATATTGGATTCAATCCAAGTCACGCCGGCAACAAATGCCTTGTTTGCATTTTCCAATAAGTAATTTTCCAAATTCAACCCCTTTATTTATTTATTAAGATACCTTTATTTGGGCTTTATGCTGTGAAAATAACGATAACTTTTGGGTTAGAGCAACAAAACTCAGACCTTCATTTTATATTTCTGAAGTAGGATTGAGACACCCTGAAGAGTCATACGACTACGACTTGATTCAATTAACTAAATTGCTATTTATTCATTCAGTATTTTGGTAGCTCCGCAAAAAAAAAAATTTACAATATCTCCCATTTCGTGTTTACGACCCAGCCAACAGACTTAGATTTAGTACTTGTAACAGACCGTGTCATGGATACGGAATAGAGCGTCCTATGGGAATACGTTTGCTAGTAGTGAATCGAGCTGTAAAACGAGCGTGCCTAACATCCCAAATACAAAGCTGTCGACTACTGTTGCAAAAAAGCAATGAAACCTGATAAAGCCACATTTTTTACCTCTGTGTGCTGTTGTGCCTCTGCCTATAAGGTTTATTATAACTCGAGGGTGTTTTAAAAAAACGAGCCATAGGCGAGTTTTTTTATAGTATCACACGAGTGTTATAAGACCAAGTTATGTACAGTGTCATACACTACTTTATCTACTCTAATACATAAAATAATATTGCAAATAAAACGCTGAATATACCTAGATTTCGCCGGTAACAGGTTCATGGTCATGTTTGACGCAGCTTCCAGAATGTCTGGTGGTGTACAATTACCACTATCCTCGCTTTCAGACATGTTTTTACACACAAACTAATTTATTTTACAAACAAAACCAAACTTTGTTTAATTTAAATGTAAAATGTTGGCGCCAAGGCGCAAACATCGATTGCGAATGCGCGTTTCTTTTTTTTTTCCTTCCGAATCGGCGGCCGGCGCCGGCTGCGGAGGCATTACCTATTTTTAAAGTACAGGTTCTTACCTTCTTGGTCCAGCTGGGGTTGTATAGGTGTATCGTTATGATTAAAAAGTTATTTAATGATATAGGTGTCCATACAAAACCTGTATCGTAATAAAACTTTTTTTTGGCCTGTGCGTAATGTTTGTCATAAGAGTTTTGATTTCATTTTTATAATCTTTGTATTATAGTATCAGAGTAGATAAACTAAATTTTAAGCCACATTGGTGCTAGAGCGAGTGTAGCGGTGCTTACCACGAACAAATTTACTAATACTATTATCTACGAGTAAAACCACAGACCAGCGATTGACGACATCATTAAGCATTTTTTATTATGTAGTCTTACAAGACTACTTATATTCTGCATACTTTTCTTACCTGAATTGCCAAGAATCGAAACCCGTCAAGGAAAACATCGAATCTAGAATATCAGTAATTGGTTGTTAAGTTGCAAATATTGGCTTAAAAACTCATTTCCATTCGCATGTTTTACGTGATGTGCTGATCTGAACACTGATAACGAATTCTGTTCGCAACCGACACGTATGTTACTCCAATATAAATGTTGATATTGTAGAGTCAATAGTCAATAGTCAAAGTACTTTATTACTGTAGATATTTACATATACTTAGCAAACGTCATTTTTTGCCTCTTCTCTACATTGGACCACTGTGGGAGAAGGAGGCGTAGAAACTCCCACAGATTTATTTTTAGATCTCTTTTAAAAATAGGTTGTGCTTAACTAATACAAATATGAAAAATTTAATTGTTATGATTAATAAGCAGGAATAAATAATTACAAAATTATTAACAGCAAGGTCTGTGTTGAGCCAGATTAACCCCATACAGTCCTGTAATTTAAGTAATCTTGAACATTGTAATATCCCTTTTTCGACAAAGTCGCTTTAACATGCTTTTTAAATTGCTCAAATGGCAATTTCAAAATCTCCAGAGGTATCTTATTGTAGTAGAGAATGCACTGACCCTTGAAAATATTGCTAACCTTCGCGAGTCTAAAACGGGGCGCACATAGTCTGTGATTATTTCTTAGGTTAACATTACAGCTGTCGCTAAGTTTGGAAAATGTTGTAAGGTTCTTGCGTACATACATTATATTTTCGAAAATAAATTGACTAGCTACTGTTAGTATGTCAATTTCTTTAAAAAGCTCTCTTAAGGAGTCTGTTCGTTTTAAATTATAAATTGCTCGAATAGCTCTTTTCTGTAAAATAAAAAATAGTTTGAATATCCGCTGCTTTCCCCCACAACAAGATACCATAGGACATCATACTATGAAAGTAACTAAAATATACTAGCCTAGATGTAGCCACATCCGTGCTTTGTCTGATGTTCCTAACAGCGTAAGCCGCAGCACTTAATTTACCAGCTAATTTATCTATGTGGGGTCCCCACTGTAATTTGCTATCAATGGTTATTCCAAGAAACTTCGTATCATTTACCAATTCTAACGTGCTGTTGTCTAACACCAAACTGGTCTCAACTTGCCTGACATTTGGAAGTGAGAATTTGATACACTTGGTTTTACCAGCGTTTAACAATAAATTATTAACTGTGAACCAATTCAAGGTAAAAGACAATAGTCAATAGTCAATAGTCCAAGTACTTTATTACTGTAGATATTTACATATACTTAGCAAACGTCATTTTTTGCCTCTTCTCTACATTGGACCACTGTGGGAGAAGAAGGGCGTAGAAACTCCCACAGATTTATTTTTAGATCTCTTTTAAAAATAGGTTGTGCTTAACAAATACAAATATGAAAAATTTAATTGTTATGATTAATAAGCAGGAATAAATAATTACAAAATTATTAACGGCAAGGTCTGTGTTGAGCCAGATTAACCCCATACAGTCCTGTCATTTAAGTAATCTTGAACATTGTAATATCCCTTTTTCGACAAAGTCGCTTTAACATGCTTTTTAAATTGCTCAAATGGCAATTTCAAAATCTCCAGAGGTATCTTATTGTAGTTGAGAATGCACTGACCCTTTAAAGAATTGCTTACCTTCGTGAGTCTCAAACGGGGCGCACATAGTCTGTGAATATTTCTTATGTTAACATTACAGCTGTCGCTAAGTTTGGAAAATGTTGTAAGGTTCTTGCGTACATACATTATATTTTCGAAAATAAATTGACTAGCTACTGTTAGTATGTCAATTTCTTTAAAAAGCTCTCTTAAGGAGTCTGTTCGTTTTAATTTATAAATTGCTGGAATAGCTCTTTTCTGTAAAATAAAAATAGTTTGAATATCCGCTGCTTTCCCCACAACAAGATACCATAGGACATCACACTATGAAAGTAACTAAAATATACTAGCCTAGATGTAGCCACATCCGTGCTTTGTCTGATGTTCCTAACAGCGTAAGCCGCAGAACTTAATTTACCAGCCAATTTATCTATGTGGGGTCTGCAATAACCAATACACCATTAACATCATCAAATTCTCCTTTTTGTCTTTCAATTTTGAAGACCATTGAAGTATCATCAGCAAACAACACTATGTCAGTTAATTTCTCCACCATGAAAGGCAGATCATTAATATATACCAGGAAAAAGAAAGGGCCTAATATGGAACCTTGTGGAACGCCTCGTGGAGTTGTTTTGTCCGGTCGAAATGTGAGAGCATTTGATTTAGTATAATCTTTTCAAATATTTTACTTAGTGTTGGAAGAACAGATATTGGTCTGAAATTTGAAGGATCGCCCTTATATCCCGACTTGAACAGAGGTATCAGTTTACTGTGTTTCATGAGGTCTAGAAAAGCCCCATCGTCAACACATTTATTGAATATATAAGCTAAGTGTGGGGCTATAACTAGAATTACTGAACCAATGACTTTGACTAATATACCCCACATGTCTTCCGTATTTTTTAAGTGAAGTAATTTAAACGTTTTGACAATGTCCTGGGGATATACATGATGAAATTTTAAATATACATTACTGACGCTAGTGTTATTTTTTAATAAAGTCTCTGCTTCATATGGAAATGATTTAAGACGGTCTGTTGTGAGTACGGGTACATTGGTGAAGAATGTTTCAAAAGCTCGAGCAACATCAGCGTTGGATTTAACAAAATCATCACCTATCTTTAGGCAGAAATCATTTTCCCTTAGTCTAACTTTGCCAGTTTCGCGGTTTATTATTTGCCAAACTGTTTTCATTCTATTATTTGAATTTAGAATGTTTCTATTAATGTGTAAAGTTTTTGCAGTTCTACAAGTCAACTTGAAAGTTTTGGAATATTTTTTAACATCAAATCAAATCAAAATCAAAAATCATTTATTTCCATAGGATGTTGTTACATCACTTAGATCCGTCATTACATTTTTTTGGGTGAGTTCACTAACACAATGGCGGAATCTGTGGAGAAGAGCTCACCGAAGAAACTCCACAGTCGTCGCATCTTTTGCGTTTCCTTTTTTAAATAAAATATTGTCAAATTACAAAATGAATGCTAATTATATATCGAAACAGCCTGTTACTCAAACAATCTATTCCCATGGACATCTGTCCTCTAAGTAATCAAATATCCTATAGTAACCTTTTTTATACAATTTCTGTTTTATTATTATTTTAAACTTGTCAAAAGGTAAGTTTTTAATATCAGTAGGGACCTTATTGTAATAGCGTATACAATTGCCTTTAAAAGAATTACTAATTTTATGTAGTCGGCTTACATAAGCAACCAACTTGTCTTTATTTCTAGTATTAAAATTGTGTATATCACTGTACTTCTGAAAATTAGTTATATTTCTTTTTACATACACAAGATTGTCATAGATATATTGAGACACAAATGTCAGAATATTGATTTCTTTAAACTTTTCCCTCAGTGACACTCTAGGCCCTAATCTATAAATTGCACGAACAGCCCGTTTCTGCAGAATAAATATACTATTAGCATTCGCAGCGTGACCCCACAATAAAATACCATAGGTCATTAGACTATGAAAGTAACTAAAGTAGACTAGTCTAGCGGTGTCTACGTCGGTAAGAGCCCTAATTTTTTTAACTGCGAACGCTGCCGAACTCAGTCTGTTCGACAATTTATTTATATGAGGATCCCATTGTAGTTTGGCGTCTAAAGTAATGCCCAAAAAGACAGTCGACTGCACAAGGTCCAATCTCTGTCCTTTTATAAATATGTCTGTAGTTACCGGGTTCACATTGGGTAACACGAATTTAATACATTTAGTTTTCTTTTCATTGAGTAATAAATTGTTAACAGTAAACCAGTTCACTATACTAGAGATAGCATTGTTTACCTCGTCATAATTTGATTGCTGTCTTTTAACTCTAAATATCAAAGAAGTATCATCGGCAAACAATACTAACCCATGTTTTGCTTTAACAAGGTAAGGTAAATCATTAATATATACTAAAAACAAGAAAGGACCAAGAATTGAACCTTGCGGTACGCCCATACTTATTGAAGACCCAGGTGATCTTTTCCCATTAACATCGACCATCTGAACCCTATCTGTTAGATATGACTCCAGAAGGCCAAGTGCCTGATCTTTTACACCATAATGGCGTAACTTCCTGACAAGAGTGTCATGATGGACGCAATCAAAAGCCTTGGATAGATCGCAGAAGACACCTATTGCATCCATTGCGTCTTCCCAGGCATCAAAAATATTGTCGATTAGTTCAACACCAGCATCGGCTGTTGAACGACCCTTTGTGAAACCAAACTGAGCAATATGAATTAAATTATTGAGATTAAGCGTTGGTAGTATCGATATGGGTCTAAAATTGGTGGGGTCTGATGTACTACCAGCTTTGAATAAAGGTATAACTTTACTTAGTTTCATCAAGTCAGGAAACACACCATTATCTTTACATTGATTAAATATACAACAAAGGTGAGGTGCAATACAATCTACAATGGAACTAATAATTTTTACTGATAGACCATGGGCGTCAGCTGTCTTTTTCATTTCCAGGGATTTAAACGCTTTTACAATGTCTTCATTATTTACGTGCCTAAATTTAAAATCTGTTTTACAATCCTCAAAGTTTTGTTTAAGTATAGATTTAGCAGCAGCGGGAGATGAATTTAAAGACTTGGTTGTTGAAACTGGAATGTCCGCAAAGAAATTTTCGAAAGCTTTTGCTACTTCTAGGTCTGTACTTAGCAATTGATTATCTATCTTAAGCTTGAAGTTATTATGTGTAGCTTTGGCCTTTCCAGTCTCTCTGTTTATAATTTGCCAAGTCGTGTTCATTACATTGCTACTAGATTCAATTTTGTTTTTAATGAAATTAGATTTAGCTATGGCACAAACGCGTTTAAACATTTTTGAATAACTACGAACATAATCTAGAAAGGCCGTATTTTTGTTATATGATTTCTCTTCATAGAGTTCATATAATCTTCGTCTGCTCCTATGAATTCTAACTGTCGCCCAATCACTAAACAAAGCTTTGTTATTAACTTTTATAGTTTTTGATTTAAATACCGTATCATATTCATTTTTGACAAGGTTAAATACTGAGTTGTACAACAAATTTGGATCGTCACTGTATGGTATTTCCCATAGTTTATCTAAAATATTATTCCTGTAGTGTTCAAGCCGAGTGTCACTAACGGGCACACATGTAATATCCTCTTTTTGGTCCTTTTTTATTTTAATATTGAATATACCTATCTGACCAGAGTGATCAGAGGTTAATTTATTGATGACCGATTTGAAAATGGGCGTAATGTTAGTAAATATATTGTCAACGCAGGTAGCAGATGTTGCAGTAATTCTAGTAGGCTCCAAAAACAGATAGTTCATGTTGTGACATAAAAATAAAGATTTTAATCTAGTACAAATATTATTATCCTCTAACAGATTAACATTAAAATCACCACAAATTATAAAAAAATTGTTTTTATCGCTGATTTTAATCAACACTTAATCCATTTTCTTTTCGATAAGGTCATACAAGATAACTCTATTTTTACGAATTCCAAACGTTGCCCAGTCATTAAATTTAGATTTACCGTTGTAGTCACAGACTTTCTTTAATTTGAAAACTTTATTGAATTCTGTCTGAATGATGTTGAAGAAGTCTGAGTAGATTTTGTTTGGGTTCTGTTCATTAAAATCCGGTAGTGGCAAATTTATATCTAAGTTTTTCGTATATAACTCTAGACTATGGGATGTAATAGGCCTATAAAATGATGGACCAGTCTTATCCTTAATAGAAATTGGGAATGAAACTGTTTGACCACTGTGATCGGAGGGTAAGCAGTTAATTACACTTTTACTTGTGAATGCACAGTCACAAAAAACGTTATCTAAGCAAGTTTGGCTGGTAAGTGTAAATCTAGTTGGCTCTAAAAATACATGACATAAGTTAAACGATTTGAATAAAGTTATTAATCGTTGTTTCATTTGTATGACTTTCACGGTTGGGAGGGGAGGTGGGGAAAGTGGGGTTCTTCCGCGCCTCATACAAAACATTCTAGCTGACCTCGTTTTAGTACTAGGTCGTGCTGGCTATCGTTCTTTTATAAATAATGAACGTAGATTTAATTTTTGATGACAAAATGTCACCTTTTTGTACAAAAATTCGGTGTAGTTTTAAAAAATAGAAAAATCGTAACTTTGATTTTGTCTTCTATGGCCTATTAACTAAAATAAAGAATCAATTTGGGATTGTGAAAAATCTAAGAAGTAAGCCTGTTAATTCTAGTTTCATACTACTTTTATACATATTTGCTCTCAGGAATTCTTCAGAAAAAGAATGAAAAGCGTTCGTGGCATTACCATCAGGTGCACTAGTAGGTAGATAATGACAGTTTAAATTCACTTCACGATCGTTCGGGCCTACGGGCTCGACAGATGGATCGAAAAACCTATCGACAGATGGATCGAAAAACCTATTGACAGTTCAAATTCATTTCACGATCGTTCGGGCCTACGGGCTCGACAGATGGATCGAAAACCTATCGACAGATGGATCGAAAAACCTATTGACAGTTCAAATTCATTTCAATATAATTTCGGAAACTTATAATCACTCATTTGGTCCGTCTTCCGGCTAATACAATGTAGTACTCATTTTACGTACTACACTTGCATCCAGACAAGTAATTTTAGTTTTCAATATAATTTCGGAAACCTATAATCACTCATTTGGTCCGTCTTCCGGCTAATACAATGTGGTACTCATTTTACGTACTACACTTGCATCCAGACAAGTAATTTTAGATTTTCAATATAATATCCTATTTTTAACTTACCATTTTTCTGCTCAGCTACACAAATGACTCTACACTTTCACTTTGACAATGTAAATATATACTAAATAACAACTGAAAGGAAGCTGAAACATAAGATGTTTGTTTAGTCCGTCTTCCGGCTTATACCAGGTAGTTCTCCTTTCATGAACTACCCTAGTATCTAAACAACTACACCATTAGTTTTCAGCAACACAGAGACCATCAATGCGTATTAATCCAAGAAATATGTTCGTTTTGTACTTATCCCAACCAGATCTGCTTTATCTTTCTTGAAAGCCTGGTTCTTCAGGGAGTTTTGTAATCAAGGTGATCATAATTTAAAGGATTAACAACACACGATGTGTCCACTAACTTCACTTCACATAAATAGATTTAAAATCTATTATTTAAAGTAAAATTTGGTGTTACCATCTTCTAAATGTTCCTTAACTGTTGCAACTTTTATCGAAATGAGACTATACAAAAACAAAACTTTAATGTTAAAGTGAGTTTGTAACGTTAACTGCACCAACTAGCACGCTGTAAGTATCAAATATACTTCGCATGGTAAAGCGAGTCATTGAATCGTATAATATCCATGGTAAGTACAACGTATGTAAGTAAAGTACGTAATGTAACATATCATTAATGATTATAGCTTTTACACGACACATTTTATGTGATGTTAGACGTAGGTATGATAGGGCTAGCTCATCGCCACAGTTACCAATGCCGGTTTTAATAAATTGTATCTGGTAACCCTAGTGTGATTTGCTTTCGTATAACAATGCAATCGATGACGGATGCCGGTCTCACGTTACCCGCTGGCGGTATTGTTTGTCATCACATTTAATTGATTTTATTTTACCTCTATTATTTTTTGCATAGTCGCAAGTGTGCAAATTTATACAGGGTGTAAATGAGTATTATGTTGTAAATATAATTGAGTTTATTTTTGCTAACAGCATAGGTTGTTGTTACTAGGTTAGGTATTTATTCTGAACAAGATTTCTGAAGGTATAACTGATAACGTAAATGAGTTATTTTATTTTTTATTTTTTTTCTTGTCCTATGAGTTGATTACTTATATCAAACGTAAGGAGTAAAACGTAAGTAATTAACTATTCTTATGATTATTTGTTCATTACACCGCAGTGAAGTTTTGTAAATATACATACCAGGAAAATATATTTATAGTTAAAATTAAAATGTTATGCATAGATAATGCTAATAAAACTTTCTCATGAATCTAGTTTTTCACGCCACTGAAACAATGACTTCATTATTACACCCTGTAAATTACTTGCATGCTCATCATTTATTTCCAATAAAACTGCCAAAATCGAAAGAAAAATTATCAATTACTTTTGTACCATTGTTGGTAGTAACACCAAGCTACAGACGTTCACGCTAGTGCTCGCGCTCCAGGTCCACCGCGCCCCGTCTTCATATCCCTGCTGCAAGCTGCGTATCCACTGCGTTACAATCATGTCAGTAAGTTTTTTAAGTTATTTTTATAGACATAGTTCTTGACTAATTGTATGTTTTTTGTTTTGCATAGATGGTGTACAAAGCTTATAACTATTTGTTTGGATACTAGGGTAGTTCATAAAAGGAGAACTACCTGGTATAAGCCGGAAGACGGACCAAATAAGTAGTTATAACTTATTCGAAAAGCTTTATAACCTGTTTGAATGCAAGTGTAGTACGTAAAATGGGTACTACATTGTATTAGCCGGTAGACGGATCAAATGGGTTATAATAATCGAATATACCTATACCATGTAATTATTTGATATCTTACTAGTCTTTCCATGTCTTACGTTTTTACATTGTAACTAATTAATCTTAGGTACTGCAAGAGTGTTGGTAAGCTATATTCTAGTTTTATTTTCTCATTTACCTACATATGTACTTATTTTTATTTTTAGGTCGGACACTGAGTACTACACGAAGAAGGCTGCGACTAATGAGAAGCGGAACTCGTTTGAAACGGACGACGAGGCTGCTTTCTTATGGTAAATATCATTATACCAGCTATACGTATATCTTTATTATGCTCTCATAATATTACGTCACCCTGGTACTCACATAGACTATCATATTTTATTGTTAACAGCAACAAAAAGAAAGCCGCTACAAAGTCAACAAAGCGTGTAGTCGAATCGGACGAGGAATCGGAGATTGTGAGGTAATTAACTTATTATTTTGAACTATAGATTTTGATAAATAACATTTTACAAAATTGAAATATGCTACAGTGATGTTTATGTTTTCAGGAACAAAAGGAAGGTTCCCGCTAAGCCGACGGCATCAAAGCGTGTAGCCGAATCGGATGAGGAATCGGAGATTGTGAGGTAATTAAGTTTTTATTTTCAACGATAGATTTTGATAATTACATTCTACACAATTGCAATATGCTACAGTGATGTTTATATTTTCAGGAACAAAAGGAAGGTTCCCGCTAAGCCGACGGCATCAAAGCGTGTAGCTGAATCGGATGAGGAATCGGAGATTGTGAGGTAATTAAGTTTTTATTTTCAACGATAGATTTTGATAATTACATTCTACACAATTGCAATATGCTACAGTGATGTTTATGTTTTCAGGAACAAAAGGAAGGTTCCCGCTAAGCAGACATCATCGAAGCGTGCCGCCGAATCTGACGACGATACAGTACAAAGGTGAATATTTTTTGTGACTTTTAATACATGAATCCTAGTTCGAACCGAGCAGCAAGTATGAATAAAATAAGGCTATGTCACGACATATTATGTGTTTAGTTTTAACAGGGATTCTAAAATCTCTCTTTCTATATTTTTCTGTCAATATTTAGGTATCTAGACGTCCAGTAAATAACTTTTGTTTTGTTTCACAGACGCAAACCGCAAAAGGACCTGAAGCCTCCAGCCAAACGCAAGGTGCAGCAGAGCGTTGTTACTAAGAAGCCTGAAGAGAGTTGGCGCGCTTTGGATTCCGAAAGCGAGGACGAGGTGATCTGTAAGAAACCAGAGCTGAGGTCTTCATACTCGAAGCGGGTTGCCGACGGCGTCGTGCGGCGAAGTATTAAACTGGAGGGTGACCTCTACTTGGACCTGAAACTCTACCAGGTGGCGGATATCAAAGACGTGGAACCTCGCAAACGCTACGAGAAGGCGGTGCTGGCATTGAAGTATCAAGCTGACTTCAATTCACCACAACTGGGACTCCTGCGAGAGCTCTTAAAACTCTGCAAGACGTCTTTTACTGAAGAGGGATTTTTCTTCGGTGATAAGAAAAACTTAGATTAGATTTATTGGTTAATAAAATTTATTTAATAAGTTTACTATGTTTACTTTATAATTTATTAGGTAGGCAGGCATCCTTTATTGTAGGCCCCACGAAAGGTAGGTAGGTAGTAAAAATTAGGTGTAACTTAGGTACAGTCTTCACAAAATAAAAGGCTCGGTGACAGCGTCCGTGTCACTGACGTAATAAGGTTAAATTTAGTTTGGGCTACCGACCCTTTTATATTGTGGAGACTTTAGATAGGTTTTATTTATCATTTCTTAGGTTTTGTCCTTACATATAATTAAGATGTCTAATAATAGATTAGTATATTGTACATCCTGTGATGTCTCTGTAAAAAGTAAAAGTTTGTCAGCTCATTTGCGCAGCACTGTACACAAAAATAATAATGCTGTTATTAAGGGTGAGGGTCTTGAGAAGATATCCAGTGCTTTCCGCAGTCGAATCGCAACGTACAGACTAAGCAACGTGGACTCGGGGGCGGCGGCGGGCGGCGCGGGCTCTAATGCTTGCCCTCCGAACATCTATCTGCGCTCGCTGCGGTCACGCGTACGTGAGCTGATAGAGGCGCGGATCGGCTCCTTTAACAGCGTTAAGGTAAATTTTGAACTGTATGCTGAGTTCTCCTTACCTAAGAATGATGAACGGGAGATTAAATCGTTCGCCACGCCCAATATAGTGATTCACAAACATTATGATTTTGAAGATATTTACAAAAACGCTGTAAATTTGATTGTTGCAAAAATCGATGAATTTCAGGAGAGAGACAGTGGTTGGAGTTTTGTAGCAAATTCGTATCTGGAAGTCAATATCAACAAATATAATCCACTAAGAGGTTCAAGGTTTATCGATCTTCCTAGACCTATTAAATTAAAACGAGCGTGTGTCAATATTCAGAACTCAGATAATTTCTGTTTTCTATGGTGCATAATGGCCGCTTTATTTCCTGCACAACAAAATTCACACCGAACGAGTTCATATCCTCATTTCGATACTGTGCTTAACACAAAAAACATGAAGTTTCCAGCAGGTTTCAGGGATGTAAAGATTTTTGAAAAGAATAACGATAACATAAGTATTAATATTTATGGTCTCAGTGAAAAGTCTGTTGTTGTAGGACCTTTATACAAATCTGTTCACAAGGGGCGGAAGCATCGTATAAATTTATTGTTTTTGGAATCGGGTGCGCTAACACATTATTGTCTTATTAAGGATTTGAGTAGGCTTGTAAGGTCTCAGATAACTAAACATGATGGTAGAATATTTTTTTGTGATGATTGCTTGTTATTTTTTTCTAATGATAAAAAGCGTAATGAGCATGTGTGCAGTGGTGTTAAAACGTCATTGCCTGATAAAGGGACATTGATACAGTTCAAACATTTCGAACGCATGCATGATATGCCATTTGTCATTTACGCAGATTTTGAGTCTATGTTACAACCCTGTTCGGAGAAAAACTCGAATTTTACGGAGTCGATTCAAAAACACGTTCCAGTAGCGTTCGGATATTATATTGTTTGCTCCTACGATGCGTCTTTAAATCGATATCAATCATACCGAGGTCCGGACTGTATTCAACAGTTTTTAAAAATATTAGGCGAAGACGTTGAAACGATAAGTAAAATACTAAACGATCCTATCGACATGTTACCCCTTAATGAAAATGAGCTGAAAAACTTTTTAGAGTCGAAAAATTGTTACCTCTGTAATAAGTTAATGTTTGAAGGAAAGGTTAAAGATCATTGTCATTTGACTGGACGCTACCGCGGGGCAGCTCATGATTATTGTAACCTTCGATTTAAGCTCCCTAAATCTTTCGTCCCAATTTTTTTCCACAACCTGTCAGGCTATGACTGTCATTTGTTTATACGAGAGCTAGGTGAAATGCACGGAAACATAAATGTTATCGCAAGAACAAAAGAAAATTATGTGTCTTTTACAAAGTTCTTTCCTGTTAACAATAATGACTATATGGCTGTTCGTTTTGTTGACTCATTCGCATTTTTAGGTACTAGTTTAGAAAAAGTTGCAGAAAATTTAGTAATCGAAGATTTTATCCACCTCTCTCGTTGCTACCCCGATAAACAGCAATTCGACTTATTGAGACGTAAAGGTATTTATCCTTACGAGTACATGAATAAATGGAAACGTTATGATGAAAATAAATTACCTCCGCGTGAGTGTTTCTACAGCAGTTTAACTGATGAGGTTATTTCAGAGTCAGATTATGCTCACGCACAGTGTGTGTGGCGCTTATTCCATTTGTCAAACCTTGGTCAATATACCGATCTATACTTAAAATCAGATGTAATGCTGTTGACGGATATTTTTGAGAGTTTTAGAAAGACGTGTAAAACTAATTATAGGTTAGACCCAGCCTTTTACATAACGGCTCCCAGCTTAAGCTTCGATGCAATGCTGTTAAAAACAGAAGTAAAATTAGAATTAATAGATGATCTGGAAATTATCAGAATGATACAAAAAGGTATTCGTGGAGGTGTTTGTTTATGTTCTACTCGCTATGCCAGTGCTAATAATAAGTACCTCTCGAACTACAACCCCTCGAATCCTGATAATTACTTATTGTATATAGATTGTAATAATTTGTACGGATTTGCTATGTGTAGTTATTAACCACACTCTGATTTCGAATTGATCGAAAATCATGTGTTTCAAGTTTCTGACATTCTCTGTTTACAAGACAATTCAGATGTAGGTTACATTTTTGATGTCGATCTAGAATATCCTGAATCTCTACATGATCATCATAACGATTTACCTTTCTGCCCACAAAAATTTGTACCGCCTGGATCTAAAACGAGTAAACTGATACCGAATTTGTATGACAAATATAATTATGTTATGCACTATATTCATTTGAAAACGTGTCTGAAACATGGACTTAAATTAAAAAGCATACACAGAGTTATTAAATTTAAACAAGGTCCATATTTGAAACAATATATTGATTTAAATACGGAATTGAGGCAAAAAGCTAAATCTCAATTTGAACAAGACTTTTTTAAATTATTAAACAATAGCATTTTTGGTAAAACCCTTGAGGATACGGAAAAAAGGTTAAATGTTAAATTAGTAAATCAGTGGTCTGATAAACATAACAAAACGAAAAAACATTTAGGCGCAGAGCAACTAATAGCTCGACCTAATTACCATAGCTCAACTATTTTTACTGAAAATTTTGTAGCGGTCCAGATGAATCCTGAAAAAATTACTCTCGATAAACCAATTTACATTGGTTTTTCTGTTTTGGAAATATCTAAGAGTCATATGTACGACTTTCACTATTCTGTTATGAAACCTTTTTATGGCCCTAATATAAAAATGTGTTACACAGATACTGACAGTTTTCTGTATTCCATAACAACGAAAGATGTCTACAAAGACATAAAATACCATTTCCCTCAATACTTCGACACTAGCAACTACGCGTGTAATAATATGTATGGTATAAGGAGGCATAATAAAAAAGTGCCTGGGTTATTTAAAGATGAGCTAGGAGGTCAGCTTATAGTCGAATTTGTAGGCCTACGGTCTAAACTTTATTCCATAAAAACTGAAGATACTGAATTAAAAAAAGCTAAAGGAACCAAAAAATCTGTTGTGAAAACATTGAGTTTTAAGGACTATAAAGGTGTTTTATTAGATAATAATTTAGTTAGGAAAAAAAATATGGTATTCAGGTCATTAAAACATGAAATTTTTACACAGTCGCTTAATAAAATAGCTCTCTCAAGTAATGATGATAAGCGCATCATTCTAAAAAATAAAATATCAACTCTTTCATGGGGTCATGAATCAGCATTTTGAGCTGTATATGTATGAATATAACTTGTCTCTAAACTATAGCTTGTAAGTGAATATTGTTTTAAAAATAAAATATCGTGCTTAGTGAATATTGTTTTAAAAATAAAATATGAATCAACATAGACTCTAAACTATAGCTTTTAAGTGAATATTGTTATATTAAAATAAAAAATGTGTTCTCGGATTATGTTTCGTGTTTCTTTTTAAGCTTAATGTTACAACATACCCTACTTAATGTCAGATATCAGCCGGAGTGGACTTGTATGTAGAGGTTAGGTACTTTAGAATGGTTTTCTAAAAGATGGAACATATCGCTTGAAAGCGATAACGTTGAAATGATTATGATGACTAATCGCAACGTGAATATTGCACGTGTTGCGTTCAATGAACTCAATTTGAAAAATATAACAATATGTGCATATTAACGTAAGCAAAATTTTATTAAGAAATGCAAGATTAGGTGATTTGTTTTATTACAACGTGATAATGACCATTTCTAAAGAAGGTAGCTTAAGAAGAGGACGCGGTTCATTACTCCAAGATTATGTCTATATTAAACGAGGTAAAACATACTGTTTATTTTTGGATGATTATTATAAAGTTTATTTTCGCAGTAAACTACATCATGTTTTTTGTTTTACAGTCAATGGATCCCTCTGACTTGTGGTTCCAACACGCTCAGCCTCAAAATTATGACGACGTTCTGCAAGATTCTACACCCGGTCAAGACACCAAAGAAAAGAAAAAGAAGAAAAAGATGAGATTGGACAGAAATAAATTAAATCCGACAGTGTTGTCATCATACGTAATAACAAAGGCCCCGAAAAGACCTCTTCGTTTGATTAAGATAGAAATTCACGACTTAAATGGACCTCAGACTTGTACAGATGATAGTGTTGTAAGCGTACAGTACGTACAATCGGAAGTAGTAGATGAAATAATGGACTTGTCAGAGAATTTAGTGAATAAAATTTGTAAAAAAATATGCAATGATTCTATTTAAATAAATAAAATTCACTATTAATTTATTTTGATGTTTTATTCATGTACTTTAAGTCTTTAACCCTTGTGTAGTTTAAAGGGATGCTGAAATAAAATCAATAATTTAGGTAAACAAACATTTATTATTAATCATTTTTTAAACTAATCGATAACACATACACTCATAAAACAAAAGTAAAATAATTACATAGTTATTTGTT
Source organism: Argyresthia goedartella (assembly GCA_949825045.1). Classification (NCBI taxonomy): domain Eukaryota; kingdom Metazoa; phylum Arthropoda; class Insecta; order Lepidoptera; family Argyresthiidae; genus Argyresthia; species Argyresthia goedartella. The sequence continues at coordinate 19,599,098 of OX463823.1, forward strand.
TATCTTTAAACCATTTTTTAATACATAATACGTTTCTTAGAGCACAATTGGATTTGTGAGTTATACAACTGAAATCATTGAGATGTGATTTAAACATCTCAAACAACTGTTTTAAATTTGGACATCCTTTTTCTTCTATGTTTATTATTGCACAGTTCTCACACAATTCTTTCAACCATTTTACCTTTTCTAAACCTTTAACTATTAAAAGTTTGTTCTCTAGATATGGTTTGATAATACTTTTGAACTGCAGAAAATCAACGTGTCCCTCACCCCATCTGTACCCGAGATTGTTTTCAATCCATTGTACACGTTTCTTTTCCACTTCTGATAAATATCGATAAGGATACGGAGGCTTGATGAGAAATACTTGAGTGTATTCGGCTGTAGCCAACGCAAGTTCTTTAACAATGAAATCATTCTCAGCATTTTTAAAACCTTGTACGTCTACAAATAAAGTTTTTGTATTCATGATAATTTTCTTACAATATTACTTAATGGTTTATATTCAATTAAACATTCATTCAGAATAAGACAATACGCCGACGTTTGATCAGGTATTTCTACTTCACTCTCGAGCTCTAGGCGTACATTAACCACCGGTCCAGATTTCAGATTATCGCTTTGTCTTGAACAGTCTATAACAAAAAGAGGAGCCAACTCTTTGAACTCTTTTGCACTCAACAATGGCTCAGTTCTTCTGCCGTAATAAGACTGCTGAAATCTAACGTATTGCTCGTATAATATAGCAATATTGTCGTTAGTAAAACTTACGTTCATATTGTCGTACGGAAAGTAGGTTGAGTTTAAATATACTTTTACATCACGCAAATTACAATGATCGAATTGTGACATGTCTTTGTGAGCGTCGTTTTTGCGATTGGTCTGCAACCCTAGTATAACATATCGTGGTTTTTCAATCTGGGAAGATGTTTTGATTGACCATGTATGCTTTGTAGTTCTTGGCAGCAAGGGATATTCATACAAATCCCAATTTCTAAATGGTACTTGGATAGATCTATCCTTTTCCAACAATCGTAGAAGATTGATTCTTTCCGCGTCACTCACTTTTACATGTGGAACTCGCCATATAATTTTATGAATTTTTACGTCTTCTACGACTTCACCGGTATTTAATTTTAGAGCATTCAGGTTTGTGTTACTGCGAAGAAGAACAAGTTCATGTTTGCAGTTGATTATAACTTTCTTATAATCTTCTGCAAATCTTAGGATGTTACACAGAGGTATCGACGCTGAAAATTTTCCTGATTGCACGTTTTTCGTGCCATTGATATCCCAACCCCACGCTTTAGACATCTTTGACTCACTATCATTCATAGACAACAGTGACTTCATTGTAGTAGTAATTCCAGCGTTTTTAACCTTATCTACTTCAACTCCATTCAATTCATAACGAATATCTTGAAAAAAGTATAACAGCGGATTATTTGTAAACTGCACACTAGCAACCGTTTCCTTTGCAGCGTTCTTCGAAACATTGACGACACCTTCCAAATATAACGTGCTTGCCGATGGGAGTATGTACAGATCTTGTTGATTAATCGGTATACGAATTTCATCATTACGATTGAATGTAGTGACATAAGGTTTATACGAATGAATCTCAATACCATCAATGCTATTATCATAGACAGGCGCACTCAAAATATCTAGAATGTTACTCATGATAAAAGTCCAATTTGTTTAAGGAATTTTATATTTTTTGCAGTTAGTTTCTTCTTCTTCCAAGTCCTTTCCTTGTGAGAGATTGAAGTGTGACTAATCGTTTTTGGTAGTCGTGATAAGTTTTTATTAAAATCAATCATTTTTTCTTAAGGTGTAAATACAGTTGAACTTCTTCACCACGTAAATTAATTAAATTATTCTTAATGTCCAATATCCTTACAGTTATGGTGCTTATGTTATTTTGGTTTACGGGAAAATAAATAACGTTCTTTGGTATTTCTATTAACCTATAACCTGGTGGAACGTTAGGAGCAAACTCATGTATAATGTGACTTGATATGCCATTTATATATGATCCACTCACTATATCACATTCTATTCTCACCACAGTTGTTGAAAGCATATTAACAGGATATTGTGATTCGTGTAATATATTAGCTTCAAGCGGTTGATTACCAAATCCTAACAAATTTCCTAGACTATTTTCTTTCTCAAAATGAATAGCTTTGTTGCTGATAATGTACGTTTTCAATGTATTATTGTTGCATGATAAATTAAAGTTGATGTCTTGCAATTTTCCTTTCAGGTAGTCGTTTATATCTTGCAATTCGTATGTTCCTTCAGGAATTTCAATAACATCATTTTCACCGTAATAAAACTTGTTATTTGTACTATCAACGTTTGGAATTGAATTAAAGGTAGATAGGTATAGCAGAGCGCACTCATATTCTCCCTCTAGTTGTAATGTAGGAGAATAATTCGTAATTAAAAGCGACGTATTGCCTGTTATTGATAGGGTGAATGACATTTTAACAATGGTGAAAATAAACGCTAACATCAATACTTTATATGTTTATTCCAAAAATCTTGCAAGTACTTTAAACATAAATGTCCACAGTTCACACTTTCATAAGTCTGATATCGAGTATAATTGTAATACAAATTAGGAGTATTGAGATATTTCACAACTTCTACCGGCGGCTTCAAGTTTCCAAAGCTGTCAAAATATTCATAATAGTCTTTCAGTTTTATGTAGGCTACCCAGTGTGTTCCGGCATTGTGCGAATCGTCTAAATTTATAATACCACATTCTATACTTCTTGGTTTTCGTGGTAAAGCATCTTTCATGTAAACTCCACGAAAATATGGTATTTCTCTAGCATATTCGATGATATCTAAATTGGTCAGAGCACGCTTAGGCAGCCTGTTTATTAGTTTTTTGATTTAATAAACAAGCCACTACCTTTTTTGTAAGGTTTGATGTATAAGCCTCGACCCACTGAAATTGATTCCATCTTTTGATTGTGACGTTTTGATTCTCGCAAACTTTCTTGAGCAGCTTTATAATCATTAACACTTTTTGCTATTCCAGCTGCCCCTCCAGCAAGACTTCCTAAAGCAGACAACCCAGCAAAGATAGGTATTAAAGGAAGAAATCCTCCACTTTTAGGGAGAGGAATAATTCGTGGTATCCTTATGTTGTGTTTGGTATCTACATCAATTAACTTTTTGGCGACCGCATAAGCAACTTTAATAGCACTATTACTATTTTTTGGTTTTAATTTCTGAAGATGACCTTTTATTTTAGATACCATATCTTTAAAACGTCGTACCCCAGACCCGGTTTTAAGTTTTGTCTTCATGACTTTATTAACCAACCAAGAAGCTATCTTTTCACCACGCTTAGCGTCTTTTGATCGTAGTCTCTGTTTTGTCATATTCAGTAAATCCAAATCAGCTTTATGTCGGTTTTCTAAATCAGAGAATTTCGTATACGCTATGTCGTGATGCATACATGCGTTGTCCAATAGATTGATGCCCTTATCTCCACGTGCTAGACGCTTCACCAGCTTTGTTCCAGGACCACAATAATTATAGCCAGGTAGATGTAGCTCGATCGGTAAATTATTGATAAAACTGTTAATAAGACCTCCGCCATGCATTACTGATAATAGACTAAGGTTATAGTTTATACCATTGCCTTTTTATCGATCCAACTATTTTGAGTTTCATCTAAACCTAACCATTTTACAAACAACTTATTCCCTTTTTTTCTTATGACTTTTTCAATTAAATATACATCAGGATATTTGGTCTTCTGGAGTTCTTGATCATAAAAACTTCCTAAAATCGGTTGACGACGACTATCTTCAATCAAATAAGTAACAGGAATCGTGTTGTTTACCTTCTTGATAAGAAATATTTCTGTCGACCAATTAGGCGTATAGCCTTTTTTAAAACAGCTTTTGTATTTACTTATTCTTACGTTATCGCCAACACAAAATTTAGGTTTCTTAACGTGATTAGTTTTACTCTGGAACTTTTTGATATTGTCTAATACTTTGCGTGCATTTAACTTTGTTACTTTTGCAGGCTCCTCTTGCGTAACACGATGTTTTGTATGATTGTAAGAATGAACTACACTTTCTAATGGTTTACCTAGCCACTTGTAACTACCTTTAAAAGAAAAATTCTTATAGAGATGTGCTTTTAATGTTCTGATTAATCTTTCCACTATGGATGCTTTTTTAACTGAATATGTAGAATAGTGATTTATTTTGTAGGTTTTCATTAGTCTTTTGAATTCATCGTTGTAGAATTCAGTTCCCATATCTGTTTGTAGATTATTTGGTTGTCTTCTACTTTTCTGCAAGATGCTTTCGAAGACTTGACACATTTCTTGTTTAGATTTAGTTTTAAGAGGTACAGCCCACGCATATTTTGAGAAGCAATCAATAACGACAAGAATAAACTTATAACCTTTATTATAAATTTTCAATGAAATAACATCTATCAAATCTGCCTGCCACAAATCATCAATTCCTTTGAGAAGCACTGATCGACGAGAAAAATTTTTTCTTGCATTTTTATGTATTTCGTTTACCACCTGCTGCTTCATCTTTGTTCAACGATTTAATGATATTATCTAATTCACTCCTCGTATAAACATCCTTTATAAAGTTATTCAGCACTCCTTGTATATCTTTAATTGCTTCGTTCAGTAGAAATTGACAATCTTCCCGTAAATCTTTACTCTTCATATCAACGTACTCCTTGTTTACGGCGTCGTCTGACTCTTGTGGTGCCTTTAAACCTTTTAATCGTGACGACTGAAGATCAAAAAGTCCTTCTTCGTTTTTGGTCAACGCATTGTCAGTAAAATCAAACAATTCAGATAAACGTAAACGTTTATGAACATGGTGACCGAATTTATCAATATTCATAGTACTGAGGTAGATTACCCTAGTTATTTGTAGAGAGTTGAAGATGAAGTGCTCAAAATAATTTAAGTATGATTATTTATTCTAACCAAGCAAACCACTTTCTTTGAGTTCTTCTATGATGGATATTATTTCATTATCAAGTCCAGTGTTTCCAGCGTCACGAGATGCTATAAGTAGTTTTAACCTATCCACTAGCTCATTTGGATCATCCCAGTAGACATAGTCTATATTTTTCTTCCATTTTTTTAGTACAGGTAAACCTGAACCTTGAACCTGATTGCTTTCACTATTGTCATGTTTATTAAATAGCGGTTTAATAATGTTTAAGTATTTTATTCCTTTGTTGCTTTTTACTGGTTTATTTGAGTCGTAATCTCGCCTATGTGCATTTGTCTCCAACAGCATTAACTTGTAATTTGCCAAGTCTTCCTTTGTTATATCTGCCAAGTCTGGTAATTTTTTGGTTAGCAATTCCATCAAGCCTCGAGTCTTATTGTAATCAGATGTTCCTATTGTAATGGTTTTATCGGTGATATTTACATTCGCTGAGCCCATCAAAAGTTTTCCTCTTTCGACTCTTACTCCAAAAGGAGTATTCTTTAAATACTCCGATGTAAGCGACCATGATGAACAATTTTGGTTCTGAGTGTTTGCATCAGACTCAATCGAATTTTGAGATATATCAGATTCTTGTCCTTCATTAAAGTCGTTGTCAGAATCTTCGCCTTCCATTTCCGCTGCACGATCTAAGCTATGAGTAGGTGTCATAAATTGATCAGAACGTCTTATATTTCGTAAAGTGTCATCGGCTGCACTCCAGTCAATGGAATCGTCGATTTCATTTTCAAATTTCGTCTCTCCATTTTTGATAGGACATGTTGTTTCTTTGCTCTCTGTTTGCCTCATAGCATCAGTAATTTTATTAAGGGGGCTAAGAACTGGTTTGAACACGTTTCCTATAGCTCTTTCATATTCTGATTCAACGTTACGCATTTTTTTAAACTTTTTCTTTACTGCTTCGGCAGCAGTTACGATTTCCTTTAAGTTATTTTCCATATCTAAATAATATCTTGTATGCTCGTCCTCTTCTAAGCTAAGTGCTAAGCTATCGAATAAAACAGCATTTATATATACTTTCACTCAGGTAAAAACGACGAACGTGTCAAACTGTTTACGATAGCACCCTTTATTTTTTTCACAATCTTTGTTTATGACCAAGTAGCTATAAGAATCGTTCCATATTTTTGAACACATTTCTCGAAATTCGTTCCATGTCATATCCGTGTTAACATGTTCATCATATATATGTCGTAAATTAATGTCATCTTGTTTAAAAAGTACAAGTAGGTTTGCATTGTCTCTAACAAGTTGTTTGGGTATTTTAGTATAAGTCTGGTTTAAATAAAAACAATCAATATTTTTGTGTCTGCCCATTGCGAAATAATCACGCATGTTGTTTTGATTTTCACATGAGACATCATCAAATATAATTACTGAGTTTGATTGCGCTTCCTCCGTGCTGAGTACTTGCTGATTAGCATGGAATTTAAAGAACGATATACTCGGAACTAAACTTAAGACCTTCTCAAGAAATTCGTATTTTGGTTGATGTAAGGTTTTTGAATAAACGTAAATATTCTGGAAGTGGAGCCCGTTTTCATGTAATAGAAGACCGACCATCAGATTCGTTTTCCCGCAGTTTGACGGCCCGCATATCAGACATCGTATGGAATTTGGTAACAGGTTACCATGGCGAAGTATTTTAGTTGAGTCAGAAGTACATAATTTATCTAAGTGTAATGTACTTTTTTGTTTTAAAAATTTCATATTGAAATCGGTATGATTCACTTGGGAATCTGCATAAGACTACAAATATTTCGAATATTAATAACATTATATTGTGTAGCAGCCTGGTTCTGGATCAAGAATCATCCGACCCCGAACTTAGGCTCTACGTCGTGAAATGAATTTGAACTGTCAATAGGTTTTTCGATCCATCTGTCGATAGGTTTTCGATCCATCTGTCGAGCCCGTAGGCCCGAACGATCGTGAAATGAATTTGAACTGTCAATAGGTTTTTCGATCCATCTGTCGATAGGTTTTTCGATCCATCTGTCGAGCCCGTAGGCCCGAACGATCGTGAAGTGAATTTAAACTGTCATTATCTACCTACTTGCACTGATGCGTTTGTTAGTAGTATAGACTCTACTAAACACAAACCTAGGGTGTAACCCCCTTTTTGTAACAACCTACTTATATAAGTTATGCTGAATTTATCACCCTAAAACCATCTCAAGTCCCAAATCATGCCTTGTATGTACATACATATCTCCCGAAAAGAAAGCATAGATTGAGCACATGTTTAAAGTTATAGCATAGTTTGAGGACATTTACGGAGAAGTCCAGAAATAATCTGACAGCATGCTAGGAGTACATTTCCTTTGATATTGTTTCTCTATCGACTATACAATCTTCATGAAATCTCTCCCCATGTTCATCGCTGACTGCACCTAAATTGGGGGAAAATAAATCCAACTGTAAATGTAGAAAATGTATTTTCAGGGACATACTTACTTACTACCTACATCCTTATACCATTAAAGGCTCTGTTATTGGCGATGTGTAGTCATTATCTTCGAGACCGATATAGTCAGAAGCAAACTTACCATCATGACGTTCTAAGCCATACTGCCCCATTTAGCTCGAACATTCTTGCAATTTCTCTACTTTTATTCGTTCCAACTCTGTGGTCGGCATTTGAGGGCGGTGTCGCCAACGTTTTTATCTGGCAAATTACCCGAAAATTATCCAACCCTACGTTAGCGCCTCGCCACGGGTAGATTTCACGAATTTTTGTGTCACACGAATGAGACAATCTAAAAGTCATGTTTTTCGTTTGACCAATCGACCTCCATACTCTCGTGTCGATAACATTGTTTCGCAGTATTTCGTCGACTATTATAAAATCGATCATAATCCTTTCTTGCTGTTTCTGCCAAGTATACATGTGAATCTTTTTGTGACAAAACAAAGTGTTTGTCATAGAAAGATTATTTTCCAGACACTCTTCGGGAAGACCTAAGCCATTCTTGTTCACGCGTTCATCACTAAACTTACCCAACACTTGATCATATTCATCTCGCTGCACTCCTACCCATGTATTAAAATCCCCCAGCATTATAATTATAACGTTCGCTTCGCACTTCAACAACACTTCTCGCAAATTTTCCCAAAACTCCTCGAACCGTTTTCAGTAGACCCATATCCGGGGCATACATGCCTACCACAAATAGTCGTATAAGCCTCACCCTGAGTCTTATCCAGAGGAATCTTGGATCAAATCAAATCAAATCAAATCAAAACTTTATTGCACCATAATGTATAAATTAGGTCTTAAAATTTAATAACAGTCTCTATTATGGACCCTTTTCGGGTAATGCAAAAACACTTATCAAATGGAATGTATTAAATCTTAACTAATAACAATTATTTAAGCACTTATAGCTATTTCTAGGTTTACAATTTAGTGAAGGTAATCCTCAATTGTGTATGGACACATATTAATAAGGTATTGTTTAAGCCTTTTAGTGAATAGTGGCTGGTTTTCTATATTTTTTATATCAATAGGTAATTTGTTAAAGAGTCTAATTGCCATGTAGTACGGGCTACAGTTGAGCATTTTTATTCGGGATTGTGGTAGATTTAATCTTTCCTTATGTCTTGTATTAAAATTATGTGTGTCTTTTACTTGGGGAAATATTCGGTGGTTATTAAATACGAATAAACATGTATCGAATATATACATGGCAGGAAGTGTCATTAATTCATATTTTTTGAAGTAGGGTTTACAGCTTTGTTTGTTGTTAATTTTTGCAAGTATTCTGACCATTTTCTTTTGAATTATAAATATTTGTTTTGCATGCACACTGTTCCCCCATAGCATTATTCCATACTTCAACCAGGAGTATGCGTAGGCATAGTATGCTGTTAATGCAGTTTCAGTATTTGTGCTTTGTTTTAAGTGGAATAGAGCGTAAATAAATTTGGATAATTTGGCTTTTACGTGGTTTACGTGGTCTTTCCAATTTAGGTTTGCATCGATTTGTATGCCTAATAAGTTAAATGTGTTTACTTGTTCTATAATGTTATTTTCAAATTTTATTGCAATCTTTAATGGTGGTTTATTAAGTGGTCTAAATTCTATTATTTTAGTTTTTTTGAAGTTGATTTCTAGGTTATGATCACGAAGCCAATTTGATACTAGCGAAATTGTATTTAGCATTTCATTTGTTGGGTCTGATTTTTTATCTAACTTCATGAGTATTGATACATCATCTGCAAATAATACAGGTTGAGTAATATTGCTATTGAGCACCTTTGGCAAGTCATTTATGTAGATAAGGAAGAGCACACATCCTAGTACACTTCCTTGGGGTATTGAATTATTTTGCTGTTTTTCGTCGGATCGTATGAGTTCTATGTTATTTTTTTCTTTATTTAGGTATTCTATTTGCACAATTTGTTTTCTGTTTTGTAGGTAAGATTGGAACCATTGGTGTGCTTGTCCTCGTATGCCAGAATTATAGATTTTTTCCAGTAAGATTTTGTACAATACTTTGTCATACGCTTTTGTCATATCTAGGAGAAGGCCTAGGGCGTATTTTTTATCGTTTATGTGTTGTAGTGCCATTTGTATATATTTGTAAACAGCAAGAGTTGTGGATCTATGTTTTCGAAACCCGTGTTGGCTCTCATCGAGGATGTTATTTTTTTCTAAGAAATTATACAATCTATTGCATATTGCTTTTTCGTAAATTTTGGAAAAACTAGGTAACAGGGCTATTGGTCTGTAGTTGCTAGAGGTCATTTTATCATCTTTTTTATGAAGTGGTTTAACTAGGGAAATTTTTAATTGATCTGGAAATATTCCTTCTTCGAAGCTTTGGTTTATTAGAGTTGCTAGTGGTGCGCATAGTTCTTCTGCGCATTGTTTGATCAAAATTGGGGGTATCTCATCTATACCATGACTGTGTTTGTTTTTAATTGTCTTCATTATGTTTAGGATTTCTTTACTGTCAACTGGACAAAGGTACATTGAGGAAGATGGGGGATTTATTATTGGACGCCCTTGGGCAATGTTATTTTGTCCAATTTCACCTATCGATAAAAAATATTCGTTAAATTTATTAGCTATTTTATTAGGACATTTCTCAATTTCATTGTTTATATTTAAGTTTATATTTTTTACCTTGGTATTGTTTGTTTTACCAGTTTTATTTTTTATTATTTTCCACATAGTTACAGTTTTATTGTCCGATTTTGCCATTTGTCTGATATAGTCTAATCTTTTTGACAACTTCACACTGCGTTTTAAGATATTACTATATGTTTTGTAATATGTCTTTAATACTTTGCTATTGGTTTCATTTAAAATAATCCGAAGTATTCTCTTGTGCATGCACGCTTTTTTTAAACCTGTTGTTAACCATCCTTTTTTCTGTACATTTTTTATTTTTATTACTTGTTTTGGAATATGATTGTCTAAATGTTTGGATATTATTGTATGAAATAGCTCATATCTTAGATTTGCGTTTTTGGTGTTGTGGAAAATTGTGTCCCAGTTTATTTCTTGTAAGGATTTTTTAAATGCTTGAATTTTACTATTTGCGAATATTCTCCTTTCAGTGTATAGGGTTTTATTTTTCTGGTCTTTAATATTTATATTTGCGTTTACTGATTTATGATCGGACAGGCCATGATCCTCTACGTAGGACTTTTTTATGAGCGGTTTGTAATTTGTGAATAATAGGTCAATGCAAGTTGAGCTTGTAGGTGTAACACGTGTTGGTTCATTTATTAATTGTGTTAGATTAAAGGAGCGCATTGTGTTTAAGAGCTCTTGACTTTGTTTGTTTTTAATATCTAGTATATCTATGTTAAAGTCTCCCCCTATTATCACATGTTTGCTTTTTTCCTTATTGTTTAAGTGGGAGAGAATTCTCCGTATTTGTTCATAAAATATTTCTATTTGACGATCTAATCTATGTTATCCTATAATTATACAATTTAACTTTGGTATTTCAATTGCACATAACTCGAATATATATTCTATTGAAAAGTTAATAATATCTGTTCTATTAATAAATTCAATATCATCTTTAATTAATATACCTACTCCTCCGCCTATATGGTGTTGTCTACAAAAAATCGATGCCACTTGGTATCCTGGGAAAACCAGTGCATTACAGAAGTTTTCATCTCTCCAGAGTTCACATAATGCGAGTACTGCAATATTAGACTTATGTAGTAAATTTTCTATTAGATGTACTTTGTTTCCTATACTTTGTATATTTTGGAATTTTATAACTAAATCAGTAACGAAATGTCTGTTCTTGTTGTCTTGGGATATTGTTATTGTTTCGGTTGTTATTTTCTTTGTATCTATTTTGCCTGTTTTTTGGATTTTGTTGGGAGCTCTCGTTGTTAGGTGATGGATTTTTTGTTTCTTCATTTGCTGGTACTGACACATTCTCTATTGTATTTGTTGTGTTTTTCTGCATTTTACTGTCAATATCTTTGAGTTCTGTGCCATCAATGTAAAGTTTATTATTAAGTATGTGAGCTCGGTGGCCTTCCCGTCGCGATTTTATTAAGATTTCAATTAATTTTCTTCTGTACTCTCGTGATTCTTCGTCAAGGCATTCAAAGATGGTAATGCCTGTATTTTTGAAATAATGGGCTCTTTGTAAAATTTGTTTAGTCATGTTCTTGCTTAGTAATTCAACCAGTATTGTTCGTCTGTTTCTCCTTTTACCTATTCTTTGTATATCTTCGATGTGACCGGTAAGATCTATGTTTAGAATTTCTTGAAATGCATCAACGATTCGGTTGTATAGTTCGTTTTGGTCCTCCCAGGGGTGTTCTTCGAAACCATATAAGACAATTTTCTTTTTGATATCGGTGTCAGGGGACATATTTATTGGTTGGTTTGCAGTTTGTTTTTGGTGGTTGACGGCTTTTTGGAGTTCCTGTATCTCTGCTTTCAGCTCAGCTTTTCGTCTTTCAAGGCAGGTGATATTGTCATCAATCGTTTGCTCTATTTTTTGCTTGACGGAAGGATTGTCATAAACTATTTGTTCTGATTTTTGCACTAGTTTAGACTGGTCTTGGTCTTTTTTTTGGTGTATTTCTTTGTCATTTAGTTTGCCTGTAATTGCTGTTCGTAATTCTGTTAGTTCGCACTTTATATCACTAAATTCTTTGGCAATCGCCCTCTCCATATCTCTGCGAAAATTATTAAGTAGTTTGCCAACATGGTCTAGTATGGATATTTGGTCGTCACCATCAGGAGTGTTGTTCGGGAATCTTGGTTGTTCATCGTACATGATGTTGTTTGTTGCGATGTTTTTCTGTGATGAAGATTCGTCATGGATTATAGTATCCTCTATAGGTTCTTGAAGTGTGTCCCCAACAATGCTTTGGTTAGAGTCCGTTAGGATGGAGTCTTCCAATGTCATCACTGGAGCTTTTTTTCTGAAGGTAACGTTCATATTATTTAGAGATGTATCGTTCTGGATATCGTTCGTAGGGAATAGTTGATGTTGACGTACTGGGGTGTTGATATTGCTCGTCTTTGGCAATTTACATCTACAGCATTGGCAAAGCCATTTTTTCTTGCGTTCTGGAGACATTGTGTTATAGAAGCGTTTTATTGACACGTTAGCACAGTCGAGGTCGTATGTTTCGTTGCATAAGGAACAGGTAAGATGTAGTCTGTCTAGGATAATTTGTAAACATCCTGCACATTTAATTAGAGCATGTGACTGTTCCATGTTTATTCAGGTTGAACTACACGTAGCTCCCTCTAGTGGTAGGTAGCGAAACTACTTTTATCGTGTTGTCTGAGTTTATATATTCAGGTTAACTACACGTAACGCCCTCTAGTGGCAAGTAGCGAAACTACTCTAATCGTGTTGCCTGAGTTCTTGTAGGACGGTTGTGTAATCTTGACAGGTGCGACACGGTGATGCAGTGGCGATTATGGGAACTTTGATTGTTTATGTTTGGGATTTGAAATGATGACACTGGTAACGGATACTATTGAAATTGTGTTTAGGAGGTTAAATTCTCTATTTTTTGAGCGAACTGTTGAACAATGGTTTATTAGGAATGCTTTAGGAATGTGGTGACTGTGAGCGGTGTGTTCACTGTTTGATTTGGTGGCTTTTCATTGGAATTGTCTGCGGCTTGTTTGGAAGTCGATTTCAATTGAGATCACTGATAGTTCTTTGTAGATAACACTGTCACTACTAGTTTGTGTTTATCTGAACACTTTTTGATGGTTTTTCACTGTTTAAAATTAGTATTTTACGTGAAAAACATTTATTTTGAGAAGTAACTTGCGCGGTTTACACTTTTTTTTTTTTTTTTTTTTTCCCATATATATACTCACTAACTGCGACATACGTTGCTAGAGGACAATTCCTATCTTTAAACATCCTACCTCGGCCTCTGTAACCCCAGACCAGTAGGCTGTAAAGTCAAGTCTCAAGTCCGAATAAAGTCACCCAAAAATATCAAGTCCCTATCAATATACACATCTCCCGAAAACAAAGCATAGTTAGAGGACATGTTGAATGTTATAGCATAGATTGAGGACATTTACGGAGAAGTCCAGAAATAGACTGCCATGCCAATATGCTAAGAGTCAATTTCCTTTGATATTGTTTCTCCATAGACGATACAATCTTCATGAAACCTCCCTATGTACATCACTGAGTAAACCTAAATTGGGGGAAAATAAATCCAAGTGTAAATGTAGAAAATGTATTTTCAAGGACATACTTACTACCTACACCCTTAAACCATTAAAGGCTCTGTTGTTGGCGCTGTGTAATCATTATTTTCGAGATCAATGTGGTCAGAAACAAAATCACAATAATGACGTTCTAAGCCACGACTGGCCCCGTTCAGTTCGAACATTCTTCTCGCAATTTCTCTACTTTTTTTCGTTCCAACTTTGTTTTCCGCATATGAGGGCGATGTCGCCAACGTTTGAACCGAACATTTATCTGGAAAATTACCAGAAAATAATCCAACTCTACGTTAGCGCCTCGCCATGGGTCGATTTCACGAATTTTTGTGGCACACGAATGAGACAATCTAAAAATACATGTATTTTGTGTACAGTCATTTGTTTGAGACGAATATCTCATTCGTGTGACGTAAAATTGACCCCGCATACTCACGTTGTTTCTCAGTCTTTCGTCAAATATTACAAAATCGATCATGCTCCATTCTTGCTGTTTCTGCCATTCCAGTGTACCTGTGAATCTTTTTGTAACAAAACAAAGTGTTTGTCACAGAAAGATTATTTTCCAGACACACTTCGAAAAGTCCTAAGCAATTCTCGTTTACTCGTTTATTACCAAACTTACACAAGACTTAATCATATCCATCTCGCTGCACTCCTACCCATGTATTAAAATCCCCTAGCATTATAATCCTCTCGTTTGCTTCGCACTTCAACAACACTTCTCGCAAATTTTCCCAAAACAAGACCCTAGACCCATATCCGGGGCATACACGCCTACCACAAATTGTCGTATGAGCCCCACCCTGAGTCTTATCCAGAGGAGTCTTGGATCTACACATTCATACTCACTAACACACTGCGACATACGTTGGGAGAGGACAATGCCTACCTCTTTACATCCTACCTCGGCCTCTGTAACCCCAGACCAGAAGGCTGTTAAGGAGCCATGGATTGTTTCTGACCCTTTCCTTTTAGTCTCGTTCACACAACACACATCTATTCACTTTCTATCCATCATCTCACATACTTCATCAATCTTTTCATCCATTGCCCTCCGCACATTCCACGTAGCATAACGGGGGTGCCCAAATCCCACTTTTCACACACTCTTAGGTATACTCCGTAAATGTTCTCAAACTATACGTAGGTATCTAAGGTATAATGCAAAAATGTGATATTTTTTGGTCTTGATTCCCTATATAAAACAGATTACAATTAACAAGAAGAAAAGGTTCATTCTTTTCCCCAGTAGCTCACTGATATAATGAAGAGAAAGGCATTTTATCCTGTTTATGTTACATATATTTAAATTTTCCATTTAATCAAATCCATTTTAATTAAATATTGGCCATTATGATAGCAATGGCCTTTATGCGAATACTACGGTAGATAAACGTATTTGATTTCAAGATGCAGGGTGTTCATTTATTTATTTGACTTCATCTCGGAACTGATCAATCATGCTCATGAGTCGAGAACACTTCTAGTCTAGAATATATGAGTTTTAGAGCATTTACGGAAAATTATTCGTAATTCGACAATTTATAAATACGTAGGTAATAGCTGTATTGCGTCACCTATCTGATTTACTTCCTTAATGTATATTTTGAGGTCTTGTCTCCGTATTAAACGCTACGTTCATAAAAATGCACGTGTGTGTGTGTCTAAATTTACCCACTGTTTAATTTAAGGACATGGACTTCGAAACATACGCTGTGTCTCTAAAGTTTCGAAACATACTTTGTATACTAAAAGTGTAATAACTTGGGTAAATGGTTCATATAAATAAAAATTTCTGCTTCCCCCAACTCGGGGGATGGCAGGCTTTCAATTTATCCCCCCAAATTATCAAGTCCCAAATCATGCCTTGTACATACATATATATATATAGATATATATATATATATATATATATATTATAAACAAGATGCATGCTGCCGCTCATAAGATTGTGCAGGGATGAAATATTCAGCTATTGTTCTTGTTGGAAAACTTTCAAATTTCACTCTGGGAATAGCTTAAGAATGCACTCATGTTCAGCCTTTAATCAAATTCTAATCAAATTCTACTTATACCAGACTACTCGTTGGAAACATTGAGCCAGACGGTTTTACAACGAATGAGTATTAAAAGTAAAACTTTTACTGAAGTGAAATAATATTGGTAGCGCATTATATCTAATTGAAAAAGTGTTTTTTCGCATTATATTGATTACAAGCTTTTGCCTGCGGCTTCGCCCGTATTATTTTAGTTTTTTTTTGTAGTCAATATATTTCGAACCAGTTTTCAATTTTGAAAACTGAGGATAACATTTTTAGGTTGCTTTTCAAAGTTGTTAATACTTTTTCTTTTTTGATTTATCTAATTAAAGTACCCCTTTATATACTACATTAAAGGTTCTGCCGTCAGATGTTAATATGGCCAGGCTCCTAGGTGAACTCAATCTCAAGAAGGCCACGTAAAACTGGCCGAGCGAAAAGCAGTCTCCCCTAAGATCAATTCCTGCTGTTTTAGTGACTGACCCTGAGACTTATTAATCGTCATTGCGAAAGAGACCGTAAGAGGGAACGGTACTATTTTAAACTCAAATGGGTACTCCGACGGTATAGGTGGTATCCGCGGTATATACACAGATGGACCTCGAGCACAGCCAGTAAATACAAAGGCCCCTACCGCATTTTCATGTAAGGCTTTCCATGTAACCTGGTCCCATTTCACAACTTAGGTCGATTGATAGCTCGCAATAGCATGACTGGAGCACCCACTTCGACAATGAGGGTTTAAGGCGGTAGACCAGGTGGGTTGAGCGCATTGAGGAACTTCACAGGATATTGAACAGCATCATTTGTATCTACTACAGTATCATCAGACTTGTACTGGTATTCTGCACCTTCGAATGTAATGACGGAAGCCTGATCATTTTCAGGAGTCAGAATTGCACTTTCACACAGCCACTCCATGGATTTTTTGTGTAGGTTGTGGACATCTCGATATATTCGGGCTACCAGCTCGTCAACAGTTGACACAACTGAGGCTAGATGTGGTGGAATTGTAGTCTTGCCTCCATTTCCTGTTTTAAGGAGGAGATCGAAAAATCGTCCAGCGCAAACATCGCCCTTGAAGTGCACCCGCATGTTTTTGTTAAGGAGGAGTTTTTTTTATGAAGGGCTAAATATTTGACGCCTTAATGCAAGCTTTAACTTCGTCAGCTCGGGGTCCCCTCGGCCCTACCGGCAGAGTATAAGGGAAGTCTCCAGCTAACAACACGGTGACTCCACCCATCACAATGTCGTTTCCTCTGATGTCTTTAAGAGTTCTGTTTAGTGTTTCAAAACCCCCTTCAAGCGCTATTGTGCTTTCGTCCCAAACTATTCTATGTAAGGTTACAATCGCGCATTAATTGGGCCGTATTACTGTGCCTTGAAATGTTGCAGAGTGGAGTTTTGACGTGAATAATATTTAGTGGCAGCTTGAAGTCAGCGTGCCATACTCCAATAGTGTTGCTGCGATTCCTGACGATACGACAGCTAAGGCAATACCACGGGAGATTTCGGGAGAATTCAGGAAAAAGAGTTGCCCAATTCCTTTGTTAATATTGCC
This sequence comes from Argyresthia goedartella, assembly GCA_949825045.1. Classification (NCBI taxonomy): domain Eukaryota; kingdom Metazoa; phylum Arthropoda; class Insecta; order Lepidoptera; family Argyresthiidae; genus Argyresthia; species Argyresthia goedartella. The sequence continues at coordinate 19,616,423 of OX463823.1, forward strand.
AAGGATCTGTTGATAAATGCTGCTCATCTGTCAGTAACTCTTCATCATATGACACTTTCTTTTCCAGGGCGCAGGAATCATAATAGGTCTCCCTCTGATATTCTCGACCCAAAATTGCTGCAGATTTTTTTGGCTGAGGCAATCCGTATGGTGCCAAAATTTGTCGTGCTTGAACTAATACTGCATCCTCGATCAATATCAAGCATCTGTTGTAGAACTCATCTATGAGCAGCTGCGCACTATCTTGCAAGTTTTTCTCCAGATGTCGTTCGAGAGACTGTCTTTGTGTTTTTCCCAAAGACTAAATCATCAAAAAGTTGACAGAAATGGTCCTACTTGTAAATAGCTCTCGCAGTTTTAAAGGAGAATCACAAAATGCAGCTTATAAAGTACTGTCCCAATGCTTGTCGTCTTCCAGCAATTCAAGGGAACTACATGTAGACTGAAATGTTGGATAGATGATACCATTCACAGTCTTGAAGTCTTCAAAGCTTGTTGGCCTTATAACCCCATGGAGCAGCAGGTGTAGGTAGCACTCAGTGTTGTTTCGATAAATTTTGTAGACCCTACCTAAAACGTGCTCTTTTTTCACTCCTGGCCAGCACTCTACAACTTTCCCCTTTTTTTTCTAGATTTTTTTCGTTGTTCCAGACTAAACAGGAAGGGACATCAGAGTACAACAGCGTTTTGCAGATTTCAAAAAACGGTGCATTGTCTTAGGTGGGCTAATTATTTTATCTAGCAGGTTATTAGAGGTGAAGTATACACGCTTACTGTTTTCAAGATTTGAGACAGAGGGGAACCTTACATGAATGGGAAAGGTTAAGATCCTCTAAACTTTTTCGGAACTGCTTATGTACCGGCTGCTTTCGTAGATTTTTATCTCATCTTTCTCGTTCTCCAGACTAAAGGCAGCTTGATCACTTCCCTTGTTCACGTACTTACAAATATAATTGATAGATTTAACAGCTTTGCACTACTCTACATTAATATGAGTATTGAAAGTACGTGACAGGACAGGATGGTAAGGCAACACCCAGCGGTTGTCCAACTGAATTATTATTTATTGACCACCGTCAGCTGGAGACCTCCTCCTATATTGCGGACTAATCCATACAACCCATAAGTCCATATCCAACGTCTCCGGTCTGGGTGTCCTTAAGAAGTAGTCGTGGGTATCTCTTACTACAACTACCATTTTTCATGCAGGGTGATTTGTAGTTGAAAATACCGCAAGGACCATGCATCGTATTAGCCTTCACAATATTGAAACATTGAAACATTGAAACATATTTATTGGTAAGAGTCAATTACATGTCAGATTATAAATAAAAAATTGATATGTGTCTGACATTTTTTATACATCTGTATAAAAAATGTCAGACACATAAAAATGCATTCCATAAATTAAGATACCATTATTTAAAATTAAGATTGCCATAAAGTGTTACATTAAATTTGAATTGAATTAAATTAAATTAGTTTTTCATTTCATTAAATTGGAATCACATTTTATATTGGTCGCTTTGAACTCAGCGAATGAGTAGAAGGTTTGCTCGACAAGCCAGTGTTTCAGTCGCTTTTTGAAGCATGCGGAATCAGGCGCAGATTTAATATGTTCTGGTATGCGGTTGTATACTGTCGGACCCATGACGTGAGTCAACTTCGATGACTTGGCCAGGGTGTGTGAAACCGCCCTGAGCCTGTCGTAGAAGAGTGAGTCTTGCTATGGGTCTGGTATTTCGGCACAAACAACATTGTCAGTCTTGTCTGGGGTGATACGCTGCTCTAGCCATAACAAGATGCAAATATGAGGAAAACCCCGTATTTGCCACTGAGTATATAAAACAACGTATCTGCCCAAACAGATTACATTTGTTTAGAAGAGTCTTCATGTTTTTCACCTTATGATGGAACACCCTAGCTATAATGTCATGGCGATCGTGTGACTTTTGCCCAGGTAAATGTATATCTGTGATGTCTTTCCATCAAGGATTACATGTTAATGTAGTGAAAAAGATCAGGACAGCCGTATTGGCGCACGTATGTCATTGCGTCTTGTGTACGCTCGTGCATATAGCAAAGTCCCCCATTAAAAGATGACAGGAGCACCACCTTCTGACCCAGCTGCCCACCATCAACTTCCTGCCTCCCTATGGCAACCCGCAAGTGTATATTACTGTCAGCCCTCAGCTGCGCTTGGTTGTTCCTGATATAGTTCAACCTTTCCGTCTCTATTTCGGCGTAAATATAAACCAAAATTTGACATAAAAGGGAACGGAAATACACCAGGTGATTGTCTCCTCTCGGTCTTATCATGATACAGAAATAATGGAAATTTTCAGCGGAGACTGTCTTTTTAAGTTTTAATTTGATCTCAGGATCACGCTGAGGTACAAAAATAGAGTCTTCACCACGGCAACACAAAACCCGATACTGCAGTGCATTGCTAACGGTAGATCTCACTGATGTCCTATAAGGAGTCACCGTGGCTTTCAAGGATAACGTCTCGTTTCTCACATTGCTGACCAACCGTTACTAAAGCCACCTCATTTGATGTTGGAGCATTGAAACGGCTCCTGTTACTGTCCAGTGGCTTTCTCTCAGCATTAATGCCCAGTGCGACCTTAAATTCTCTTATATAAGCATTAAACGTATGTATCGTTTTCTGTAATTGTCTGACTAAGCCAGGTTTTACATCTGGAAAGTTACTGCACCTCAATTGTACTTCTCTATCATATTTTCCAACAAAATATATATGCAAAAATTGTAATTCTTTTTGAGGTTCTGGCAGCAAACTTCCAACTAAATGGTTAACCTGGCTTTAAACTTTAAAAGTAGGCATAAAACTGTATTTTACTCGGAACGACGTCACTTGAAAACACCTATTATATTTATGAAAAGCGTTCATAAACCGGTCATGTTCTTGATGTATATTCAATATCAAGCTGAAGAGAGGCTCGGGGAGCTATTTATAAGGCGGGAGCTGCACCTAACCACCCATACAATACATGCCGGGTGCCTCCTCCTTCCACTTGAGAGCATTGCACCACCGGCACTTGTTGCTCATGGAACCTAAGGCCACGGTGCTGTCATTTCATATTCTGTATCGATATCATATGCTTAGCCGGAGCTTGGTTTTCCAGGCACGTCCTTTCCTTTCTACTCGAGGATTATTTTGGTCATATCGAGTTTATGACGCCCTATGTATCTCTGGGTGAGCTCGCTGGTACCTAGCTACAGCTGCTCTATTTATATCAGGGTGAGTCTGACGCTAACTAGTTACAGCTTCTCTATTCAAATCAGGGTGAGTTTGCTGGTACCTGGCCACAGCAGCACGGTGATTGCTGGTGTTTTTTGCACATACTTTTTAGAAGAGTTTTTGAGTTTTTTCTTTCTAGCAGCGTCGGTGCACCTGGCACGACGATTTTTTACGTCGAACGGTAGGAGATAATGAGTCTAGATCTGGTTCTGATAGAGACGGCGGGATAGTAGGCTCTTCATTTCTTCTCTGAGTAATCTTCTTGGCGACTACAGGGTGTAATGGTGCACGAGAGTCAGTACATTTGATACTTCATTTTGCGTGACAGAGGGCTAGCCCATCGCCGCGCTGTTTGGAATACGAGAATCGGTTCTTATAACGTTTGGGGTTTTGAGTAGCTCAGGGTAAGGTTGGCAAAAAACAATGAGCCAAGCGCGTGGGATGATTCCAGGAACAGCGTTCAGGTCAGGTTTTTTTTGTCGCATTCCTGCGATATGTGTAGGGATCAGAGCCGATTTGGCTGCGCGCTGAATAAATTATGAATAACTAAATAATGGAAGGTTATTATGGAACGAAACGGAGAAAGCTATTATGTTGACTGCAAATATACAATTGCGTTTGTTTGGTATGACATGGCAAGTTTGACACCACGAGTCTGAATATCATTCTAGTGGTCTTTGTCTAGCGCGCTAGCGGTCGGGAAGGCTTAAATTAATCGCAACAAGCTTTTATGGTCAGCGATCAACAGATTTTGTGTATCGGCAATACCGAATGACTTGAGTGATAACCTACGGTTGATCATAGTGAATATGCGTACACACAATTTAAAGAACGGCGGATCTGCATGGCATGGTTGAAATAAGACCCTGTGTAGTTAGTGATAAGAAGCTTCGCTTGGGCAGAGCGTGTTCGCAAAGGACGCCATTTTTTTTTCAGACATGTGGGGACTATAAATAGGATTGCGGGGGAAGGGAGAGGATTCAGTCTCAGCGTCTAGCTACTGTGACAGTCGTCTTTCAGCAAATTCTAAACAGTTTGGTCTGCCGTTTTACGCGTCGGAACTGGACGAATTGTGATTGCGAAGTTACAGTGGATTTTCTTGAGTGTCTGAAGCGCCGATATATACCTCGGTTCCTATCCTTTAAATCAACCTACCCCAAATTCCAAAACTATCCTTGGGTCGTTAGATAAGAACTTGTAGGTAACTGATCTGAGTCTGAGTCTGGGCTTGGAGCGACCCTAAATTCCTTTTTCCTTCACCATAGGGTTCCTGGATTGGCTATTAGGATATTCGCGGGCTAATCCTCTCCTCATTCCTTTCGAGTAGCGAGTTTTGAAATTCCCACACACACAGTCATTAAGCATACAAGCACATTCAAATCAAACTCAACCATTTTCGAGTGGTGTCGATAATGGACGTGGTATAACACTAGGATTTTAGACTAGGCTAGACAGGAGTTTAGTTGCGGCTAAACCTAGGTTGGCAGGGCATAGGGAGACTGTTTGATCGATGAGGTTCCGCGGATGGAAATAACAAATTCAGAACAAAGTTAAACCGGTGTCAACACAGATAACCTATCCTGTTGATATTTTGACATTTGAGTGTTATCGGGGACGCGCGAAGAGATCAAATTACAGTCTAAAGTTCATTGTTTAGGACCGGGTAGTTTGTTTTGCTTTGCCTTGGGTCAGTTTGGATTCAAGTTGCATCTTTAAATTAAATGTAAATTTCGCTGGAGGTCTAATGTGTAGGCTGAGTCAAATATATATGATTAGGCTCAGTCGAGGACGTGCTGAGGTTAGTGAATTCATAGTTCGGTATTTATCGAACTATGCACTTCGCTATGGTGAGAGTTAGATCTCCTAAAGCGCTAATGACAACGTTTCGATAACATCCAGCTCAAATTGCGCAGAGTTGAAGGTTTCAAAACGTTACGGACCTTTTGAGGTAACCGCTAGTTCAAACCCATTTTGGAAAATCAAATCGCAATTGTGTAAACCGGTCTTTTCGGATCGTTATTGCCGTGAACCAAATATATAATTGGAACCACCACAAGCCGCTACTAGCGAGCACATGAAATATCATTGAGTACTCACGTCGTAAAACTACGACGGATATCTATACGATATCACAAACAAATATTATAAATTGTGGTCGACCACTAAAAGAAGTTCCAAGCGCCCATATATACAAAAAAATAAATGGTTCCATGACACAAAATACAACAACGATCGATCTGGCGCAATACACCGCTAACTGATGCGAAATACCGGCTTGCGGACATATATGCTTTCTCTGTCTAACTTGAAACTGTAACTTCCTGAACCAAACTTCGTTCGACTATTGTACGCCTAACGAACTTCTCAACGAACGAGAAATTCTTAACTTTCAAATTTTACAGCTGAATCGGGACATCTCTTTTTGGGGTAGGTAGAATAGACGATCATAGCTACTGATAGCGGTGGCTCGACCTTAGCCTTTAATGCCGTTACAAGGGAAAAGCGAACAAGGAGAGTCGGGCGCGAACATTACCGCAGTCATTTCACTACTTACATATGCATCAAAATGGCCACGTGACAGATCATCTGAAAATCGCATACGTCCCACTTATATACAGCTCACCGTTGCACACTGATTCGTCTAGAACATGCTGGCTGGACAAAATTATTTTTTGATTTCTAATGGCTTATTTTAGCTTGAATAGCAGTTAATTGTTGTTACTAGTAGAATTCGAGACTATCCCGCAATTTTAGGGGGATATAAATAATAAATAACAAAAAAATATTTGAAAAAAATACATATTTATTCAAAAGAAATACACACCTTTTGGAAATCAATAAAGAAAAATAAATTGAATAATTACAATGCACAAAATCAACGATATTTACAAAATTATAACTGTAACTTAAATTAAAAGGATCATAATAAAAACCTATTTCATTAAATAATTGATGCAAAACTACACTAAATCGATTTATTTACACATAACAATACAAAAGTCATTCTTCTTCACTCTCAGACGAGTCGGATTCTGTATAATCTAAATTATTTCTAATTAAATTACAAGTAGGTGGCGAAATGGCCACTGAAGGCGGGATAATTAAGTCACAGATTTCAGGCATTAACTGTTCGGGTTTTTTTCTACAGACGTCTCTGAGTGAGTTGATTAAAGGGTCAGACGATGCCAAAAGAATGTGGATCAAGTCTGTATTCGTGGCACTACGTGACGTTTTGCCAGTATTATAAAGCCGTAAACGGCGTATGTCTTTGTTTCTCGCTTCTTGGGCTTCTTCAGAGAACTGCCCAATCGGAAGTAACGAGGTCTTTATTACCTCAGTACTGTGCATAAGGATCTTATGCACAGTGGCAGGCATGAAGTACCACGAATACAGACTTAAGTAGAGTTTCCGCGTTTCCACACAAAGGTTTTCAAATTTAACCAAATCAATATCATAGCCAGATGATCATGTTCTTAATATTATATCAAACTTTTTAATGAGATTAGCATCTAACCCTGTAAACCCTGCACTCAGATCCGCGTTATCAAAAAATCTACTCGCGGTGTTTCCATCATTTGTATTTCCGAACCCTGGTTTTGGTTGGTCCACAGTCAAACTTTCCATTTTGAAAATTTTCTTTATTGCCTCTGCGCGGTTTTTTACACTTAACTTATCGTCTTCACCCCTGGCTTGCCATTTCTTGATGTCCGGACGATAACTTATGTGCAACAAACACTCAAAACTGCGAATCCAGGCATGCAGAGTGGACAACCCAAAACCAAAGTTTCCTTGCTGACCATCATAACCTTTCACTTCATCATTCATCGTTTTCGGCGTGGCTTTACATATGTAACACATTTGTGCTGAACGTGTGTCCGTTAACGCGTTATATACTTTCCCATCGACCATAGTTAAGATAAAATTGTGTTTCACAGAAATTTGAACGTCTCCGACTGAAAACAATGTTGGAACCAACTGACAAACCTCTTCCAGAACTTTGTTTGTTTCTATTTGTGTAAGCTCCTTTGATTCCTTTGAGAAGATGAATTTGATGGGTCTGCAGTACAAAGTTGAAGATGGACGGGGGTTTTGCCAAATAATGAGGTCGCCATCACACAACCTCAAAGGAACAAACGAATACACAAATAGGAACTCATCAGTGGCCTCGGAGTCCTCAAATTTCTGTTTGTAAGTGCTATGGCCAGAACTACCGTGACAACCCCACTTGCTTATCAACGTGAATGATTATTTAGGGAGCACACTCCTAATGACTTCACTTTGTGCCATAAGCAATCTCTCCGTTGTCTTATCCAAAAGAGGTTGCAACTTACAATCGACACGCGTTTCCGTCACAGGAATGTGCTCCGCTGAAGGAAAAGAACTATTAATTGACTTACGCATGCTATGCCACGATGGAAACGTGTTCTGTCCCGCCTTCATTGACCACTTCCTCGCCGTCTTATAGGTATGACTATTCCCCTTGGAGACAAAGTAATAAGCCCAAGTTTCATTGGTAGCAGTTGTCTACCAATGAAACTTGGGCTTATTACTTTCTACTTGGGCCTACCATCAGGGCACGAAGTAGCTTTAGAGGTTTCACCATCACTTGCACGTTTTATTGGTTTTGCGATGCTTCTCTTCCCCTCCGCTCTGCTTGCGACCTCAGCAGCAGTCGCCAACTCCTCAGCAGTCCACTTGTTCACAGCTTCTTCAACAGGCCGTTTCTTCGTCTTGTGTGAAGCGTCTTCAAAGCTGCTTTTTGGCCTTCCCGGGGTGCGTTTCTCGGTGATTGATGAGCTGGACGCCTTTGGGCTGATCACATGAACCTTGAACTGAAAGTCAGCACCTTCTTACTAACTTTTATTGTTAGTTAAGAAGCGGTCTTGATGACGTCCTGATGAGGCCCATTTTTCCACTATCTTATTCGAATATGATGTGATTTTTAGGTGTATTTCTCGACGTGACTCTTCGGTGATATTATTCGAGAGGTCAATCCTCGTAGACAAAAAGTCGAAAATCCGTGAATTCCGGTTTTCTTTATCGTGTTTCACCCATTCCTCAAAAAGTCAATTTTCGAGACAGTGAGAAAGTGTTCTGAAAAAAAATAAAAATAAAAATGATGTACCGAGATCGCGCAATTAAATTTTATCCTTAATTAAAGCTAAGGGTTATGTCTAAGTAATATAAAAAAATTAGCCCGGGTACACGTGGATACAAAAAGATATGGTCCTTTAAACTTTTAAAAAGGTAAAAAATTACGCTTTTTTTCAGACTAAACTTTAGACAGTTAAAAAGGACATAAAACAGACATTAAGGAGCGGTTTGAATATGATAACATAATCTACATACTTTTAGCAACAAAATCCATTGCACAAAACTTTTGGTTTTTTACAAAATAACTCATGAGACCCTTTCGATCGTGTAGCAAAATTGCAAGTGACGAGAATTAATCAAATACAAAATCTAACACTCACCCTTTTACCTGTCATTACTTAATGACATCCGTACTTTGAAACAAACCATTCTTGGATGTGTTCCCTTTGGGGTGTTGTTAATGACATGTGACCACTAATTCTTGGAAATTAGGAGGTGAATTTTGTCCAGCTAGCATGTTCTTGACGATTCAGTGTGCGTTGGGGTAAATTTCAAAAACCTACGGGAAGAGTTGCCCTGCCACTTTGAGCTCACATAAACTACCATAAGTAAAAGGGCGTGACATATTATTGCAGTATTCAGTAGCACTGGAGTAATTATCCCCGTTACTATCGTGGGACAAAATGACAAACTCTTCCCAGTTAGCCACCACATGTTCTACAATTTGCTCATGCACCTCCCTGGCCATAACCTGTGGTCCATACAATAGATAGAAGATCCGAAACCAACAGGCTCCGCCTTCAATTACGATAACTTCGGTGTGAGGCACTATAGTCCCATCAATGTTCAATGATTCAAGAATCATAGTGATAAATAAAGCAAGTTAACTTATATATTAAAACATAGCCGGAGTACAGAAAAGGTTTGCGCTGAAATGCACACTTTATAAAGAAGAAATTTAAATGTCAATTTAGAAAAGATTTGAATATGTAACAACTAAGTAAATTTGATAACAAATGATTTGCGCTGAAAATAACAGTTTTTAAGAGATAGTATTGCACAAATAGATAAAGTTAAATTATTTCGTAAATGATCGCACTGCTAGCGCTAGACGTGTTGTCGAGATAAATGTTGCATCTGTAATTAGCTGGCCTGCCTTCTCCCGGTGCTAATATACTCTCCGGGGAGCAGCACGCGCGTATCATATCCTTTTTGGATGATTTGTTTAAAAATTATATATGAAAATACTTTTATATGTTCACATTAAAGCACAATCAATTATAAATTGCCTAGACCGATGGAGTAATCAAAACATTCTTAAACTGAACAACAGAACGAAAGCAAAGCTGTATAATTTTAAAGTAAAACAAGATTTACTAAATTCTCATAGAAATTTTTAACCCTTATTTTTGATATTAAAGGATCATTTTCTAAGTACGCTGTACCATGTCCTGCTTTACTTGTAACCAATAGGCTAAATAACACACAAACTTTCTACACCCATATTACCAAAGGTGGAATTTACAAAAATCCTTCCTTAGTGGATGCCTACACTGTGCAAAGTATCTATTTGCAAAATTTAATTTTTGTTTGCTTTGTAACTTCATCCCCCTTTCACCCTTTTGGGGGTGGAATTTTCTAAGACGGTGGGGCATTACTCAGTTATACAGTTATACTTCAGCCTCAACACAAAATTTGAAGATCCTACTTTCATACAAACTTTCAACCCCTATTTTACCCCCTTACGAGTCAAACTTAAACAAAACGCTGTGATACGTATTAATTTTTAAACGTCAGTCTAAATACAGAATTTTAAAATCCTAGCTTCAAAACTGACGGACTTTCATACAAACTTGCAACAGCTATGTTACCCCCTTAAGGGTAGAATAAAAAAACGCTGTGATATGTAGTAATTAATTTTCAATCGTCAGCCTAAACACAAAATTTGATGATCCTTACTTCAAAACTGACGGACTTTCATACCCTCTTAGGGGTGGACTTTTTGGAAATTTGCCCTTATACCTTGTCTACATTATAAATGAAACCTCTATGCAAAATTTCAGCTTTCGAGGTTGCAGGGTTTGGGCTGGACGTTGATGAGTCAGTGAGTGAGTCAGGCCTTCTCTTTTTATATATGTTACGGCTAAAACCCGAAGCGCGGTTGCACCTAGTTTTAGCCGGTTAGAACTAGGTGTAGCCACTTACTCTTGGTTAAACCTAGTACGAGCCGATTATTTTCGGGTAAAACTAGGTCTATCCTTCATCATGCCGGCTACAACTAGGTTTGGCCATTCCCTGTTGGATAAAACTAGGTATATCCTTCATCATGCCGGCTACAACTAGGTTCGGCCATTCCCTGTTGGATAAAACTAGATGCAAACAAAATGAAACAAGTAACAGGCGCCTGGCTCACGCGAGTGGCGTCGCGCTCGCGCGCCCCTGCCGCCCGCCACCCGTACACCCGCGTTTGCTATTGCGCTTTGAGTTTAGTACGCGTTGTGCCGTTGTACAAAACAGATGTACTTTCTTGTTTTTGCGCACTTATACGTTCGAATTCAGAATGGCGTTGAATGAAGACCTACAGACTATGAAGTCAAGTTTTTTGGAACAGATTCAGTGTTTATTAGCTACAAAACATGGTGAAAATCAAAGCTATATGAATGATGTGCAGTATTCCAAGTTTATAGAAGACGTTAAAGCTGCCAAAATATCTACGAAACGTTCTACGTTACAATATCGCCGTTTGAAGCGCTTCGATTTTTGTTGTATTGGCGACATCGAAAAGTTGATTTCTTCTGTGTCGAGCACCGAAAATTCCGAAAATATCAAATATTACATCTGTGTGTTGGGCACGGCGGAAGAAATTTAATGGTTGCAGAAGCTGAAAAGAAGTATGCCAATATTACTCAGGAGGCGATTCTTTTGTATCTTCGTTTATGTAAGCCATGTCAAATGAAACAAAAATCTACCAAAAACGGCCTTATTGTAAAGCCTTTTTTATCCAGCGAGCTAAACAGCCGTTGCCAATTAGATTTGATAGACATGCAGACAAATCCAGATGGTGGCTACAAGTTTATACTAGTTTATCAGGACCACCTCACGAAATTCGTACAACTTCATCCGTTACAAAGTAAGACTGCGGAAAAAGTATCAAAGAAATTACTTAATAAATTTTGTATCTTTGGATCACCCTCAATACTTCAATCCGACAATCGCAGAGAGTTCGCGAATCGAGTTGTGGAAAGTTTGACGCAGATGTGACCAGGTTTGAAGATTGTGCATGGGAAACCACGACACAGCCAGTCACAAGGTAGTGTTGAACGTGCCAATCAAGACATCCAAATGATGCTTATGACTGGGATGGCTGACGAGAACTGCCAAAAATGGTCAGACGGCTTAGGATTTATTCAGCTAATGAAAAATAGAGCTTACCATCACGGAATTAAAAGATCGCCGTACCAGGCAATGTTCGGTTCTGATGTAAAGGTCGGGCTGAAATCATCTGATCTACCTTCTTCTTCTGATCTTATTTACTTGTATTAGAATTATTTCTTAATAATTCGGACACTGATGTTATTTGTATTATAGAACAGTTATTTGTTAAAGGAAAATATGATGTCTTTTAACATAAATAATTAAAAAATTGTCAGTTGTTACAATAGAGAAACTGCTGATAGAGGTGGTTCTTTAATCTTAGTAAAAAATTATATTAAGGTGAAACAACGGAAAGATATTCTTACACTTACTGTGGAAAGACAAATAGAGGTATCTTGTGTTGAGTTGGATAGCCATATTATTGTTTGTGTCTACAGATCTCCGAGAGATGAAAAAGGCTATAGCAATTTTGAAATATTCGAGAAAATTATGGAGGAAGCCCTCATTAAACTTTATAATAACAGAAAAAAGTAAATTATTTGTGGCGATCCTAATGTAGATCTGCTTGTAGATACAACACTGAAGCGACGATTAATAACTCTGTTCAAATCATTTAATTTATGTCATGTATTTCTAGAGCCGACTAGAATTACACTTACCAGCCAAACTTGCTTAGATAACGTGTTTTGTGACTGTGCATTCACAAGTAAAAATGTAATTAACTGTTTACCATCCGATCACAGTGGTCAAACAGTTTAATTCCAAATTAGTGAAAATAAGACTGATCCATCATTTTATAGGCCTATTACATCCCATAGACTAGAGATGTATATGAAAAACTTAGATATGGGTTTGCCAGTACCGGATTTTGATGAACAGAACTCGAACAAAATCTATTCTGACTTCTTCAATATTATTCAAACAGAATTCAATACAGTTTTTAAATTAAAGAAAGTCAGTGCCAACAACGGTAAATCCTAATTTAATGACTGGGCAACATTTGGAATTCGTAAAAGTAGAGCTATCTTGTATGATCTTTATGAACAAAAAACCTATAACTTTGATATAAAATTTCATGACTATGTTAAAAAATATTCCAAAACTTTCAAGTTGGCTTGTAGAACTGCAAAAACTTTACACATAAATAGAAAAATACAAAATTAAAATAATAGAATGAAAACGGTTTGGCAAATCATAAACCGTTAATCTGGCAAAGTTATATCAAGGGATAATGATTTCTGCTTAAAGATAGGTGATGATGTTGTTAAATCCAACGCTGAGGTAGCTCGAGCTTTTGAAACATTCTTCACCAATGCACCCTTACTCACAACAGAGCGTCTAAATTCATCTCCATATGAATCAGAGGTTTTGTAAAAAAAACAGCACTAGCATCAGTAATGTAGATTTTAAATTGTATCATGTATGTCCCCAGGATATTGTCAAAACGTATAGATTACTTAACTTAAAAAATACTGAAGACCTGTGGGGTATGTCAGTCAAAGTCATTGGTTCAATAATACTTGTTATAGCCCCACACCTAGCTTATATATTTAATAAATGTGTCAATGATGGAGCTTTCCCAGACCTTATGAAACACAGTAAATTTATACCTCTTTTTGCCGATTGCGGGCTCTGTGACCAGAATGAGGAGAAAAAATGTAAGCTGTGTGAAAAGAAACTAAAAATTGACACTAACAGGAAAGGCGCACAGGAAGGTTTGGTAAAGCAAGCTATAAAAATGACGGCTTCATCAAATGAAAAGTTTCCCCCATGTAAAGTCGGTGAAACTGTCCGAGTAAAAATTCCTGACGTGGACAGAGGTAGAGGCGACTTTCCCAATGTGCTAATGGTTGTACTTAAATGTAACGACAAGGGGTTATACAAATTAGGAAACAAATACGGCACTATAACAGAACTATTTTCAAGAAATAAGTTCACTGTGTGTGACTCAAAATTTTTAGATATTGACATGGTTTCACCCGAAAAGAAATCACTACGCCAAATAGCCAATGCACAATCGACCTCTGGTGGGCAAGGCTATAAAAGATGCCACTGCAAAACCTAATGTGGCAACAAAAAGTGCCTCTGCAAAGCTGCTGGTATTTTGTGCAACTCAAAATGTCACTCAAGTTTAAGTTGTTCTAATAAATAGTTAATGTTACTTTATAAAAGTGTGATTAATTGTTATAATAACATTCTTTAAATTATAATATGCAACTATTGTCTGTTGTTAAAAAAATGTCCCTGATTGTTCCTATTATATTAAAAATTGTACTCCTAATAATTTGTGTTAATTATTACAATGTGATTTATAAGAATAAAAAAACTCTCTACGTTTCTTTTTATTGGATGTTTTTTTTAATATCTAAAAAAGCTCTGCCGATAGCATGCCGGCTACAACTATGTACAGCCAATCCCTGTTAGACAAAACCAAGACACGCGCTGCTGCTGCAGACGCTGTGAGTCACACTCGCTAGTAGACTTGCAGTAGATCAGCAGCGCTCACAACCTGCAGAGGCGCTTGCCTCGCTATGCCCTCCACCCCGCGCCGCTGCTGCAGATGCTGTGAGTCATGAGTGTGACGCGGGGCGGAAAGCTTGGCGGGACACGCATCTAAGTTTTATCCAACAGGGATTGTCTGGACCTAGTTCTAGCCGGAATGATATCGGATAGACCTAGTTTTATCCAACAGGGAATGGCCGAACCTAGTTGTAGCCGGCATGATGAAGGATAGACCTAGTTTTATCCAACAGGGAATGGCCGAACCTAGTTGTAGCCGGCATGATGAAGGATAGACCTAGTTTTATCCAACAGGGAATGGCCGAACCTAGTTGTAGCCGGCATGATGAAGGATAGACCTAGTTTTACCCAAAAATAATCGGCTCGTACTAGGTTTAACCAAGAGTAAGTGGCTACACCTAGTTCTAACCGGCTAAAACTAACATATATACACATATTCCTTGTGCATTTTTAAATAGTTAACGTTGCTTGCCTGAAACGAACGCAGTACCTAAAAATAACAAGAACATGTTACCAATATACCTAATTAGTTTAATCATAATATAGATTTGCATTTCAAAGCTAATTATTGCGAATTGTTTAATTAAAAAAATCGCGTGTGATGATAATCGATGTTTCTAACAACTAATCTATCTTCAGTTACGTTGTGAGTTAACTCGCGCTAAAGCAATGGCCAAGACGGAGTGCTTGGCCCATCGCGGGCCAGTGTTGTTCCAATTGATTCTGATAAAATTCTCCAGTATAAAGCGGGCAGGTTTTATTTCAGGCAATTCGGTAAAGTGCACTTGAATTGGGCGGCAATTCTAATAGTTGACATAAACTATTAGATTCTATTCATTTCTATTTCGATTTTACTTGAATGACAATAAATCTTATCAGAGGCTATTTTGGAATAACATCAAAACTAACATTTAAGGACGACCAAATGGAAACTATACCGATAAGTCCAGAAGGTCTCCAATTGGTTGGTTTCGTTGGCTGTATGCTAAACGCTTTCATCCCATTCTATCCACATCCTCCGCTCAATATGTCTCAAATCAATTAGTAGAATCGCCACCCTGGGCCAAATCCGAAACCGAGTCACATTATTCAGTGTGATTTACGTTCTAAAAAGGGAGCGAAGAAAAATCTGACGTTACTGAGGAAATGTAGAACACATTTTCATTTGTTCTACTTCGGTGGTGGTGTTTTTCTTGCTCTAATTAATTGATTCCCATAGCTGCGGCGATCGGCTAGCCCTAATAAAATATGTTTCTTGTATATACTTCATAATTCGTTGCTGTAGCAGCAACAGAAATACATATTATGTAAAAAAAAAAAACTCTGCCGATTACGTTTGATGAGATACAGCCCGTTGACGGACAGCCAGACAGAAATTGCTTAGTAAAAGTACTGTATATGATTAAAGTATCTGTCGTAACAGGGTCCTGTTTGGCACCCTTTGGGTACGGAACCCTAAGAAAACCAATACTGACCATTATTTTACGCCATAATCAGACTTTGATTTATAACAAACTCTATGCTGGGTTATATATAGGATTTGTAAAGTTAATCAGATAAGGGATCTTGGAGTTTTCTTGGACTCAACTTGGGGCTTACATTCGTACCACATAACGACCACATAGTTAGTAGAGCTGCCAAAATGTTTGGATTTCTAATGCGTGCTACAAAGGAGTTCATAAAAGTTCAGTCCAAATTTACGATTCTTTAACGCTCTTGTACAAAGTCTTTTAGAGTTCGGTAGTCTCGTCTGGAACCCAGTATATTGTGTTCAAGTTGAGAGTAGGAGGCGATACAGCGGTTCTTAACATGATACCTTGCTTTCAATTCCTCTGGAATAAGTCACAGGGACTCTTACGAGGACAGGCTTTCAAGCTGACCACATTATCTGGTCGAAGGCGTATATTGACCTGACATTCCTACACAATATAATAAACAGCCAAGTACAATGACAGGATGTTCAAGAGAAAATTGCACTATCTGTGCCACATATTAACTCTCGACATATCAATTAAAATATGTTTGAGGTGCCTTATTGTAGAACGAGCCTACTACGCCATGCGCCATTAGCTATAATGCTCTACACTATAATGATCTCCACTATAATAAGTTGTGGAAAACATGCGAAGTAGATATATTTCGAGACAATATTGATTCCTCTAAGCATAAGCTGCCCAAAGAAACTGTATAGCCAAATAATACTTATATGTAGTATGCTCGTATTTATACATAATATATTTTTTATATGAAAGTGGTAGATTACTTGATTGAATTGAAGCGTTGATTATGTGTATTAGATTAGGTTTACGTTTATGCTAACTTGATTTGTATTTTTTCAAGAATGTTGTGCACGTCTATAGTAGATATAGACATCAGTATCATTTTTTTGTGATGTTTTTCTGTTATGTGTTTATGTTGATTGTAAAAATAAATAAATTAACTAATCGAATATCTACATGCGTGATTCATTTAAATTTTAAATTAAATAAGCAATATTTTAGAAAGTAGGTAATTACCATGAGCTCCATTAATTTCGCAATCGTTTCTAACCTCACAAAAAGTTTAAATTGCCGAGTTACCCAACAAGTCATCCAGTACTCGGAAGTTAGTTCACAAGCGCGACGAGAGGGAACTAAAATTCGAACTATGCCGTCAAAATGCAGGGTCGCTGAAGTAGCGAAAATTGTTTAGAAAGGCTCCAGCAAAACTGTGTGTTACGCAGCTAAAATTTTCCATGGGCAAATTTCCACTGATTTCGTAAAACTGCTTTTTTACATCTTGCCTGCTAACGAGGTCTTACAATTAAACATTTCAATAACTACTTATCACACTTTTTAGGTCAGTACCCGGAGGGTGTCAATCGGAAAACTATTATTAAGCCTCCGTCGCCCGTCCGCAAAGTATTTTTTATGATAAAATAATTTACCACCTATCAAGGACAATTTGAAAGTTGAATTATATAACATTTAATGTTCAATCAGAAATAGCGATATTTTCTGATAAATTTAGTGAGTCTGTGTCCCATTTTCGTTAGCAGATTTTTTTGTATGTAAATCTAATGTTTTGTTCGCTAATATATTTAAATTATTTGGAATCTTATCATCAACTAACTAAGAGTTGAAGCTATCATATAAAAATTCGAGTGTCTAAACTGTGTTTATAAATGATTGATGTTGATTAGTTTTTGTCCAGTGGCATCAGTATATTTTCCGGTGCGTGATAATAGGGTCGATATCTTTGCCTTTTCTTTGTATACCCAGAAGGAAGCTTAGATATCCCCGCACTAAATAATATTATGAGGGGTGTTTTTTTTTTCGTTGGATTGCTTCAATTAGAAGTTACAAGGGCTAACAGATAAAGTTATGGTTTTCGTCACATGATTTTTTGATTCATGTACATGTATTGATCTCACACCAGTAACTCTACGGATATCATCATCCACTTGTAAGAGATGATATAAGTGATTATTATATTCTGTATATAGAACTTTATACAGTCAGTACTACCAATTCGTTACAATCGGCAAATTCGTAATATTTTTTGACTCATGTAGGCATTAATTTTACATCCATGAATCAAAATAGTAGTTTATGCCTTAGTAGTTACCTATATGTACTTTATAGATTGCTTAGTTAACTAAAACATCTTAGTAATAAGAAAATACTTCTTAGTTACCACAATATTGGAGTTTCAGCATATTAACTATCATGTTTGATTATATACACCGTTGAGTATTCGGTGAGATTGTATATTTCAGTCGCTTATTTAGAAAAAAATAGGTCCACTACCGTAATTTGGGGGCACGGTAGTGCCTCCGCCACGTCGGGCCAATAAGATGCAGCATCACCATCCTTTTTGCGAAGCCATTTAGAGCATTTTCAAACCCCCTGTGACTTCAATTTAGACAAAGCTAGAAGCTTGAATTTTCTTTTGCAACGAGGGCATAATATAGTTATATCATGCCCTCTTTGCAACATAAATATATCTAATTAAATATATTCCCAAATTTCATCAGTAGATTAGAAACTACAGCAAGTCAAAATTCCTTAACCTTGTCACTGTCTAACTCACTGACTCACCGATCATCAAAATCATAGGAAGTCTAGTAGAACCGCAAGGTTCAAATTTTAAAAATGACGAGTCTTTAGTCTTTAAATAATGTTAGGGAAAATATTACGCAATTTAAGTTCAGCTTTCTAGATATTTCACGTCCAAATATTACTTTGTAATCCTATACAAATTAAATGCGATCACAAAGTTACTTCTGTAGATTTTACAAGTTTTTGATACTTGGACTACCCAAATATATAGACAGGTACGTTAATATTGGATATATAGGCTGTTGTTCTGTAAAGTTACGCCCGAATCAGTTTATTTGCACGATACTGAAGCAAAAAGTAATACAAATTTTTCTTCCTAGGAAAAATACCTAAAAATAATTAAATTGTGGCCTTACTGCTATCGCTTGCTATTGCGTTTTAAATATTAGGTACTTCCGCGCGGAAGTGGAGCGGCCAGGCATGTCTGCACGTTATGATTATTTCAGGACGAATTGAACACTTCAATTTGGGCATCAAAATTGTGTGAGGGAAAAATATAAATATTTTTAGTTTGAAGCGATACATAAACTATAGTCAATTAGTTGGGCGTAACTTTACAAAACGACAACCTCTACGTAGGTATTTTAGTTAAACACTATTTTAAAGAATATTGAGTCAGGGTATGCCATAACTGGAGTCGACTATCACGCTTTATACTCGACTATGTAGTTTCGCATTGCGTTGAAACTTTATACTCATGACGAGCGTGTTGATTTCATACCCCTTTATACACTGTTTTGATACTAAAAGGCTTTGAAGTAAGCGAAAGAAATAGCACCTAACTCCGCAACATCGGAATCTCAACATTTCTTCAAAAATGTACAGTCTGAATCATCTCATAGTGTTTTATGTATGTAAATAAATTATTTTCCATATAGCTCAAAGATATAGCAAGAAAAACAATAAATGAAATTGGTTACATAAATAATAATAATAATAATAATAATAATAATACCTTGGACACTATTTACACACATTGATCTAGCCCCAAACTAGGATTCCCTGTATCTTGGGTACTAGAGAACGATACACATACTTATATAGATAAATATTATACTTAGATAGATAAACAACCATGACTAGGGTACAAACATCCGTTCTCATCAAACAAATATTTGCCCCCACCGGGACTCGAACCCGGGTTCGAGTCCCGGTGGGGGCAAATATTTGTTGTTAGTCGGCAGTGACCCTGCCTACGAAGCCTAAGGACCCGGGTCCTTAGGCTTCGTAGGCAGGGTCACTGCCGACTCAGCCATTCGGGTCATCAAATAATAAAGGACCTAGATCAAGAATGACTTCGTATACGAGTCAGATTCGCACTTAGCCGATTTTATCCTAAATCTTGTTCTATCCGATAATTCCACATTCTTTAGAGTGTCAGGTGGACATCCAATCGTTCACTTTCTATTCTAAGATATGTACTTTTGTTAAGAATCCGCTATATGTATCTATACTTCTGGTACCTTCTTATATATATCTAGGTCAGTAAGCTGGGGTACTCTTATTTGTCGACCATGATGATATGGAAGGCAGGCATGCACAAAAAATGTTACGTAGGAATGGATACCAAGATGATTATAGGTAAATCTGGAGCTCAGTATTTGTCCCCGACAACAATAGTAAGGTAAATAGGGATCTCAATCTATATCTATTTCTCTAAATATATCACATTCTCTCCATTCCATACATACAACTCCTTTCAGTTATGGGGCAGACACTTGGAAAAATTCAGCTGCTGCGTTCCGGTCAGCGCGTATTGTTTGCCTCAATTCGAATTCGAAACAAGCATTGGAGTCGAAGGTATTTGCACTGAGTACACTCCAATCCTGTTGGCTGTTGACTATAGTTCTTGAAGAAAGTTTTTAACAGTTATTTTAGCCGGGACGCTTTTACGTTTAATCTGATTAAACTAACTGATTAAATTAAGCTAACTACTCTTGTTGGCATCAATTGCTTGTTAATATTATTATTTATTTTGTAGTAAAACTATCTCACCCTACACCTATAATTGAAGTTTATTGCCCGATTTCCAATAAATTTTCATAAATCATGCATATTTACATTCCCTACTCCAAGATACTGTAAACAGTTTTTACATAAGTTTCAGATCTAACAGTGAGCAAGAAACAGTACTTTTTCCTCAAAGAAATATCCCGAACTAAACATTAACTTCCCCTGTAGGTTATTTTATCATCTGGGTTTAACTATGTGTGACAGCGCAATATACTGTTACTTTTATTGTATCCGAGCGAAATAAAGTCCGCAGAAGATCAAAAGCGACTGGAGAAAACATCGAATTCCTTCCTTCTATGTTGTTACGCATAAGAGTTCCTGAGAGAGTGTTTCGCTATATCCATAATGTGCTCTTATCAAGACTGCACAGCTACCACTGACGCCTACTTTCTGTAGATACGTATTTTCCCGAAAAATGAGCATACATTGCCCGATCTCTAAGAAAGGGAGAAGCCGACGTTTTAAATACGAAGCAATGTATGATGGCCAGGAGAAAAAAAATAACAGAATAAGAATGTTAATATAAAAATGGCAATGAAGAAAGACAGCTCCTTGATAAATATCGAAAATAATAGGTAGATGCGTGGCAAAAAGTTGTTTTTAGGGTTTCATATCTCAAAAGGAGAAACCCTTATAGGATCACTCGTGCGTCTGCCACAGGCAATTTACACAGAACATACTGGACCGATTAAGTTGAAAATTGGTTTAAGTACCTACCAATATCTGTGACCCAAAGATATAGGTGCAGTGTAAATAAGTAAATATGGAATATAGGGGGCCTAATGAGCAAACACGCGCTACGTACATTAATTGTGGTTGACGGCACACTATTAGATAAGCTGTAGTCTTAGAACAATAGATGGCGCTGGCTGTATTTCAACTCGCGGTATGGTTTTGTTTACGCCGTTATTCAAATAATTCTGATCTTTTTTCTCTTTTAAACAAGAGTGGACAGAGGCGCTTCTTCAGGAAGAGATCCGATGATCTGACCATGACTCCCCACGCACCAGAAGGGGTGCGTGAGAAGAATACTTGATTGATCTCTTTTTAAGTAGTTTTTATTCAATTTTCGCCTTTATTCTATAGATTATAGGATTATTAACGATATATTGAATTAAGTGATATTAATTGTATTATTTGTTCGATTGATACGTAATTCGTAGAATATTAATAAATTACGGTATTATAATACTCGTTCAGTTCTCTCTCGTTCGTTGGAAACAATAACTGACATGTCATTACCCGATTTGAAAAATATACGCTATGTTTGGTGATTAAGTTGTGTTTTGTTTATACATGTTATAGGATATTTTGTTGGTATTAGTCCTATAATTGTTGTACGAAACCTTCTCAACGCGAGTCCAACTCGCACTTGGCAGCTTTTTTTGATGTTATGAACAGTATTATTTACTTTTATAGGCTGGAATGTTTCATTTAAACTGAATTTATTACCAAAGTTCAGTTTATTTTTTCTGAGGAAATAAATGTGTCTTGTATAGTTCATCTTTCTGATAATAGCACGTACTAAGATCACAATTTTGTATATGTTATAATATCAGGAGCTTCGCATCTTTTTCTCATTAAAAAAGCAATAAATTTGCTCATAAATAAGTTTGACAAGCATCCAGAAAAAATATGAGTTTGATGAAGCAGAAATAGTTAAATGAAGTGGATCTCTTCACTGGCTTCTCTATTCCTTTACCTATACTTTGAAAGACCTTGACATCAGTTTACCGAAAATGTCTTCTAATTTGCATAACCTTCACTTTAGATATATCGGCATGGAATTATTCTGTCTACTTGAATTGCATACGACATTGGTCCCAATTGCTCATATATATACAGTTTAAGTTAAGGTTCGGCTGTAAATACTTGCTTAATTTTATCCGCCGAGCTGTGTGCGGCACAGTACCAAATACATATGTTGTGTATCTGAGTAAAAAGTACATATTTATATGTACAAACAAATGTTGATTTTGAGTAGGCCCTCCTAGCTTAACACAAAATCAACATTTGTTAGTACTTCAGATTATTAATTATATACTAGCTGACGCCTGCAACTTCGTCATCGTTGACTTTAGGAATTCAAAGATGGGGGGAGGGGGGAAAATGGAGGGTGGACATTGATCGAACAAAAATGATGCAGACGACCTTTTAGTAATCTATCGCTGATTAGGCTCATGCCCAACAGTGAGTTGAAGGTGATGTTAATGATGATGATGGTGAATGGATTTCCTTACATAGTAACCTTAAATTGACTGATGTTCTACGATATAAAAACGGTTTAGTGCATTTTCAACACGCGATCAACCAACATATATAACAACTGTATATAATTAGCCATGGGAAAACAGACCTTGAGTCCATTTCAGCATCCATAAGAGTCTGGCCCTGGAACAGCACCAATTTGTCTTTTCGTTAAGCAGCAAAAGTTGTTTCTGTTACAATTGCTCTACTTAAGGGATTAAATATGGCCAGAAATGCATCTTTAGCTTCAATTCTGGGCCAAACTAGACAACATAAAAATGCAGGATAGATATATGTTATAAAAGGTCTATTAGAGATAAGAATGGAATTTTAAAATTACCGGATATCTGTTATATTTAATACTAAAAAATATTTTTCGCAATGCATTATTATTCAACTAAATGAACAAGCGCTCGGAGACGAAATCAGTTTCCTATATGAAACTTACACGCAAAAATAGGTAAAAAAGGGAAAATTTTTGGTTGTTTTATTTTATTTTTAATTTAATTATTACAGGAGTTTAGTAAATTTTTCTATAATTTTCTCGGTCTCTGAGCTCGGGCTGCCCCGCGGGGCTCTGCGCGGGAGCGTGCGTCAGTCTGCTTCGACGCGATGCGACGGGTATTTGTTTTCTTTGTCTAATTCTCAATGCCATTAGCCCATGTTCAGCCCTTAACCAGTAGCAGTCGTTGTACCTGATGCAAGAGAGGGGGGGCAAGGCCTTTTACTTCGCACTGATTATGTGCACTACAGCAAAAAGGGTTCTATTTGGTTCTCGTTCAGTCGTTGTTTCTCTTTGAACCTTGAAATTCACCTGCATTCATGTAGACTCAACTTTTGATATTTTATATTTTTATATGTGATATTTTTTACCATCATAATATTAAACATTCGTACCGGGGCGACCTCGGTGCAGAAGGTAAAATAAAAATGAAAGATAAAAATAAATAAAGTAAAAAGTTCGTTGACGGTTCATACCAGCGACTTAAAAATCACGGTTACCGCATATAAACCCTGTGTTCCACCGCTTTACGAGTATATTGTTTTGTGCAGTGAAATAACTTATCTTATTTTGAGGAAAATACGATTTTCGTGAAACTTCATAAATAGCGTGTTTGGTGAGAAGTGACGTAGCAAGATCGTCACAATAATACTAAATTCATACACAGTAAGCAAAACGTACTTTAGAAATTTTAGAAATAAAGTATTGTCCATTTTTTTTAATTACTTCATTATAAAAAACGTTCTCCTCTGATTTTAATGAAACACATCCTAAACTTTATTCATAATTAGGTTCTATATACTAATGAATATTGCATGAACATCGGTTGAGTAGTTTTGATGTTGTCCTTAAATAAACAGACAGATATATAGACAGACAGAAAATAATAATAAAAAACTTTTAATGTTATGTTGCGGATATTTAGTGATCACATTTTATTTTTTACTATTTATCTTCAATATCTGGACACACCGGTTATACTATTTTATTATATATATGTTTTGATATTGATAATCATGTGTACCCTACTATATGTAGTCAAATTATTATCATTACATTACCTCTAGTTCCTAGACAAAACGTCAATGGTTTTTGGCTCTCTGTATTACTAAATAACTTTCTATCACTTGTAATGAATAAATAAAAATCTACTTATGTGTATCTGAGTAATATTGAATATTTGTTGCAGCAAGAACTCAGTGCTGTTCCATAAATAATTTCATCTTAACCAAAACCCTGCAGCTAAGTCCTTTTACCAAATGAAGAAATAACTCATAAGATATAAAATGCGACTCCTTAATCCAAACCAATCCTTTGGAAAGCCACCGCCGAGGTATGATTTTACCCGCGATAAACTTGCCAAAGGATTTTTGTCCCAACGGTTTTTCCAAAAGTTTTCACTAGAAGAATTGGGTTCACTCTAAGGCATCATAAATCTGTCCATGATCGGGTCTTGCTTGATCCGTTTTATAGGCATACTTTTTAACGACTCAACTCGGCTAAATGTAAAATGTATAAGTGGCAGACACTTTACAACTCCGTCGTTTGCATTCTAAATAAGAAGGAATTCACAGCAAATATTCGCTGAAATTAGGTAGAGTTATTCATTGCTTTCAAAAAGTTTTATCGTCATTGTCACTGTCAAGATAATTTGAAATGAATCAAGTATTGCAACAATATGCCAAAATTAAACAAAGCTGTGACGACTTAAGATTTATTGAAGCAAACAAAAATAAATATGTACAGATATCATTACTATTTTATACATTTACGTACATTACCGCTCGATACTTTTCGGTTTATGTAAGTAAGTGATCAAGATGACCTGGAAACTTGAAATTTGAAACAGAGGTTAAAGAAGATTTTAATAAGGAAAAAATCTGAAAAACGGTCCAGTGATTTATAATTTAAAATATATCAAAAAGCCTCGAAGCGACATGCGGTGAAGTCAAAATAATTGTACTGTACCTATATTAAGAAAAACTTTATGCTATCTTATACAACCAGAATATCGACTTCGCCAATATGTGATGGTATAGAAATGAAAAATAAAGTTTATTGTTGATTTAAATTGAATTTTCTTCCTAATGTGTCTTTGAATTACGTCGTTAACACCGTTTTAAGGAAACCACGTAAAGAAAAAACGGGATTGTAAGAAAACACGTAAACTACAAATCTAATACTACAAGCATTTAATCTTTGCACGAGTATTGTGCTCTTAACTCGGAACACAATAAGATAAATTTATTTTTAACTCATCAACTACTTCTTCTTAAAGTAATTACTGCAGTTGCTTCACAAAAGAAAATCTTTTTTTTTTCGCAGCGGAGACAACAGGACAACCGTATTTACAGTGTGAGCTGGTGCAAAGGAAAACCCGGAAATAGAAACTCCGTTTATTATTTAGTATCATCATACGGAAGAGTGATGGTTTTAAATTAACAGTAAATTTTCTGAGACAAAGAAATTTTGCTTCAAGAGTTACTTTTAAACATTTTTTTTATATACGAGCGAAAATGAGTGAATAAGTGATCATGTGAATAAGGTTAAATGAGAAAGTTGTAGTCAATATATGTAATTTTTCTTGTGGATGATTTTATCGATCATCTGATCTTAAGTTATCAATCTGACACCTAAATCATAACACTGAATAATATAAAATTGGTCAGAAGAATGTATTTTAAATCACTGAGATATAATATCGGTCATCAAATTAATAGATTGGTTGACTAAAAAGTAGATCAGTCACCCAACTTGTGTCACCAAACAGTCACTAATTGGTCACCATTTGACCGTTTTTTTATTATTTTATGTCAACCTAACAAGGAGTTTAAAGGGGGCTTCGATTTTCTTACCCCTTTGGCCTTCATCTACCCTGGCCCACCATTTAGCACCGATATTTCGTATGTAATTCAGGAGATTTAATGCTTTATTATGCGACAGATTTATATTTTTGGTGACATATCTATCATATTGATGACATTGATATTCGATCTACTTTTTTGAGGACAAACCCATCAGTCTGCGCGTTCACCTGATAACGATATCGTTGTCGTCGCGTAAAGCGAAGTGCGAGAACTGTAATATCGTCTTCGACGAACTTCTGGCGTTCATGCAGAACAAGCTTGCTTGATGTCATTGATGAAGTAAGCCTCAACCAGATATCTGCTTCGTCATTTTCGGCAGAGGCTTATAATATCCAAGTATTTTGTTTGAATCCTTACCAAAGGACAAGCGAAAATTATCCGTCAACAAGCATCATCATATTCAGCAGGACATGATTTGCTCGATGAAAGTCTCTGAGCCAGACATCATGCCGCTGTTTATCGCACATTAGTTATAACAGTTGCTTCTAGTGACGTTTGACTATGTCGACGTGATGCAACTCTTGAAAGATATTTTCAAACTTAAGGAGTTAAAGGCGATCGATATTACTATGCATCGAAATAGTAGTGAAATACGTAAAGACCTGCAGTACCAAAGGACAGGCTCTATAGTCGACACAGACTTTATGTATGCCCGTCTTCGCGTTACATCGTCTATCTGTTGACGGTGGCCCTATGGGATTGGTGTCAAATCACTGTCTATCTATGGATAATCGAAATGGATACATCAGCCGAGTTGGCCGCTTTTTTCTTTTCCAGATTTGATCTGAATGTTGAGAATAACTTCAAAACGGATGTGAAAGTCCCATTTCCCTCATATTATATGCGCCGAGTCATTGATGCCGTCTCCATGCCCAGAATAAATTCCATAGCACACTCACCGAAAGACAACCAGGCACCTACTCAAACCGGTTCATCTACACAGCCTGAAGTCGTGTCAGCTGATTGTGCGTTAAGCAAGAGTGCATCTTTTGCTGAGGTTCTAAAGTCATGTTCTTCAAAATAATAGACGCAGGTTGGATAGAAGAAGCTATAGAATCGTTTCATGGG
The DNA here is from genome assembly GCA_949825045.1 of Argyresthia goedartella. Classification (NCBI taxonomy): domain Eukaryota; kingdom Metazoa; phylum Arthropoda; class Insecta; order Lepidoptera; family Argyresthiidae; genus Argyresthia; species Argyresthia goedartella. Next base: position 19,643,471 of record OX463823.1, read on the forward strand.
TTAAAATATTCAGGCGCCTGTAGCCTCCGACAGGTTATTTAAGGCTGCTGTACCAAGCTTGTCTTCATTACTAGTTAACTCGAAAAGTATAGCGGAACACATCTCCAGCAAGACCCTGGGTCTTCCTGAAGTGTCCTTAAGGAAAAAAATACATAAAGTGTGATAAACAAAAATCACACTGTCTTTAAAATGTATGTAACCAGAGAGACACTTCCCTTATTTATGGATAGTTACTTCTAGCCGAAAAGTATATATTTTAGTAAGATTTGTTCATTCCGAGTATAAGTTGGTCGACTAAGATAATCCTCCCTGTAATGAAGTGTTTTTTGAGTAGTGTATTTTTTATTTCATTGCATATATTTGAGAAAAGTACTAAAGATGCCTCTGGCCATGAATAGAGCTTGGGCTTCATATCTCTATCCGGCCCATAGAACATATAGTGAGTATATACCTACTCAGCCGGCACGCCCTTCTTTCCAGGCGTCTGCAGTAATGTACTATTTCTTTACTATGGTGGCGTTGCGTTACTGTAGAGAAAGTTCCTGTATCTTACGGTATGTGATAGCGTTTGATAGTGTGCGGTTTCAATGATCAAAATGGTGATTCTATGATTCAATCAATTATAATTCAGTGAACGTGTTTATTCAAATTAACATGGTATTTCTTTTATAAAGGTCGATACTATGGAATGACCGATTAATTGTCATCGTTATTCTATCTGTCTCTGAATCATTTCTGCATGTAAGCTACCGCAGCATTTTGCCCTGGTATTTGCTATGCAAATTAATATTTTTAATGTGCAGTTTAATATTTCCCTAAAAAAAAGTCTCAACCAGTCCTTCATTTAATCAAGCCTTGCTCGTAGGACAACGCCTTGAGCGGTCGTGTGTCACAAAATTACAATGTTATTCTCATTTAAATCACGTTCAAAGGACGCCGCCTTCGCGGTCAATCATATCATCGTATGTAATCTCAGTGTAATTCTTACTTTTCTCTTGCTCATAAGCCGTAGACCAGGACGGTCGTGTAATTTTTTGTAATCTCAGTTGTCAACGCGGAGTACGTAACTTAAATTTTCAAAATTGTACAGTGTGTTAACTCATTAACAAAGCAGTGTTCAAACTATCTCAATCATTTCAATTCGTCAACTTCAACCAGCCATTTTGGAAGAGGCGGCCGTAATCGGAAGTGGTGGCCCTCCCTATCTACGCCCAGGTGCAGGTCGGGATCGGTTTATTTAATTTGTAATTATCCATGGTCATTGGAGCGGACAGATCCAAGTGCAGCGCTCGGCTGTGAGACGGCATTCGGGTGCCACGAGGAGGCGCCTATCCTTATCACTTGGGTTTCCGAGGAGGGACCTACCATTTCATTGAACAGTACAAGTTAATTAACCTTTATGTATTAATAAAGACAATAATTTATTTCATCACTCTTACATGCACTGAAACGTATTAAAACATCGATAATGCGTCAACATCATTACCGCAGCATGGTACAACAGAATCCAAACAGTGTTGAAATTTTAAACAGATGTTGACATTATTTACAGTGTACTAAAATCATGCGCAAACCTATTTTAATTCAGTATATTATTGTTTTGATCACTGACATGGCATTACTCACTCTTTTAGGGGGTTCGACGAGTCGAGAGAAAACATATAGTGATTACATAGTCGAACCAATCACTCACAAGAGTTCAGTGTACTAGAATTTTATTTCTAGAAGATACACTGAACAAAAAATCATTCACTCGACATCTTGATACTCGAACTCAATTTTCTGTAAAAGTATCAAGACACGCGGCAGCGTGTCAAAGCCATGTTGAGAAGAAGAGAACTGGCGACACAGCGGCCTTGATTTATTTTACACGAACGATTTGGAGACACTCAAAATCTATAAAACATTATGAAATTAGTTTTATTTATAAGACCGTAAGACCCTTAACGCGTAACTTGAATCCCTAATTTCATGAATCGGTTACAAACATCTAAAAATCGGGATTTTTCTCACTGACTAACTGACCTAACATCAAAAACCTAACCCACTTCCAGATGACCTAGCAAGTTGAAATTTTTGGCTTCCAGCTGGGTTATTGTATGGTTACAAACCTATGATAAGGAAACAGTAAATTTTCACCATTCGTAATATTTTCCAAGAAAATTGATTTTATTCACACATTAAGCGCCTATTGAATTTGATATAGCAAAATTTCAGTTTTTAAATCAATTAGAGTTAGAGCTAGCACGAAATAAATTTAACAGTCCTAATTTTAATTTAACCGCTTACTACTATACTAATAGTACAGTCAGAGTCATGTATTTAGTAGCAGTCAAAGAGCCAAAATAGATCGTAACACATCCTTACTCCAGCAACCTTGACTGCTGCTAATTATGTGCCGCGCGTGGCAGCCGCGCTCATTAGATAGCGCAATTGTTCGCATGCTGTCTGGTTGTTTGATTGTCTCCCGATTACATTACTTGCTGTTGTCACATGTCATTCGTTTTTGTATTCACTGGAATGCAAATGTAATTTCCTTGCGAAAATTCGTGCCGTGTAATTTTAGAGTACGTTATATTGTAAATAATAATATAGATCAATAACAATTGTTCTTAATTTGTTTTTTTTTTCTTCATAGGTGGTTTGGTTATCAAATCGTACTCACTTTCGGAATTAATTAGGTGGACATTCGTAAATTTTGATAACTTAGGTATTTTTTTTACTTCATCACTGTGTTAGTGATTCGTACAGGCTTATTAAGGAGGACTTATTCCAATGATTTATTCCAAAGTTGCTTATTTAATTATATTGCGTTTTCTTTATTTAATTCCGTTGATATATAACAAACCAATAAGCTGCGTGAGTCCATAGTAGATTGCGTATGTCATAACTGGTAACATTTAAGTGCCTACACTTGCGCCCAAAAGGTGAACCATACGAGTGACAAAAAGGGTACTGCGCAAGTATGCTTCATACGACAACTTATAGAGCGATTTCTGAAATATAGGCTACATGAGATTTGTATTACATTAAAATCTGATTGATTATTAATAAAATGATGAACATTAACTATATTTTATTTACAAAAAGGAAGGACATCCCACCAAAAACATAAATATGAAAATGGGGGCCAAGTTCGATATTAAAAATATCGTGGCTGTAGATTTCGCCGACAAAAGATTTGAAATTTAAATGAATGCCGAATTCTGTACTTATGATCATCCTGAAGTTCCAACGCAACACAGAGAAGATATCTTAATACAAATTGAAGTTATTCGTCTTGGTTGATTGAATCATGCATCTTGAAGCACTAAGGAGATCTCAAAGAGAATAAAGAAAGTATTTTTTTTTATTTTAGCGCATATCACTAACGAAAACAGAAAATCCGTTACGTGTAGTTAAATTAACTACTTATGCCGTAGCCGGGAAAAAAACTCCTGATATTTTCCTTAATCAAAATATGATAACCTTATATATAATATAAACGCACATTAACAAAACAAAATGTCATAATGCAATTCAGACATTTAGGAATTTCCGTCGTTTTTAGGGTTCCGTACCCGAAGGGTTCCATACGGGACACTATTACTAAGCCTCCGCTGTCCGTCCGTCCGTCCTTCCGTCTGCCACCAGGCTGTATCTCATGAACCGTGATAATAAGACAGATGACATTTTCACATACGATGTATTTGTGTTACCGCTATAACAACAAATACTAAAAAATATAATAAATTAAATATTTAAGGGGGCTTCCATACAATGATTCTTTCAATACCACATACAAACTTATTAATGCACCCGGTTATGTACATAGAAAGCAAAAGAAGCCGCCCCATCAATAACTTTGTAAACAACATTTTGCTTTGTAAAATTCAAACTATTCACTCCACACCATCCTTACCATTGCACGGTGTACGGAACCCTTCGTGCGCGTGTTAGACTTGCACTTGACCGATTTTTGAAAAATTTATCAATTCTAACACGGTTATTGCACGATCATAACACGAGCTATTTTCTAAAGCGACTTTGTTTGTATGCGATGTTCTGTGGCCTCTTTATCATGAGTTTCTGATAACAATAGCAAAAGTCAAGTGGAAAAAATTACCAATAAGAACACCATTATTTTAATTGAACTGTCTTTTACTGCAATGTGATTGGTCGATTTCTAATTTGAATACTATTGCGAATCACATCAGGGATACATAAGTAGGCCTCAGATTAATATAACTTTTTCAAAAGTTTATTCTAAGGGACACCAGCTATAAACTATTAATCCCAGGATTACGTTGACTCGAGCAGAAATTCTCGGGATTTCTTCGATTTGTCCAGCACCAACATTATTCTAGGGTTAAATACGCAATCCCTAGATTAAATCTTGGGTTACTGCTATTGAAACAATTTTCCGGAAAACGGCGACTTAAGCAGGACATTCTCGGGTTTTCTCATAACCATTTTATCAAATATTTCGATAAGAAATTGGGAAAAAAGAACCAAATCCCGCATGTTTCACTTTTAGTCCGAACAGTGGCAACAACTGGTTTAAAAATCTGTTGAATTTGACATCACTGCATTGACTGATATAAGAAAATTGTTTGATAATTTGTTTTGGTGCATTTTTGTTGATGTTGAGTGGTTTTTGCTCACGTAAGTTTTCAGCACATTCCATTCTCAATTACAAGCAGGCTATCTAAATACGCTTTAAAGAGACCGCACGATCTCTTCCCGAAAAAAAACTTGTGTAAACTTACGAAGGAGCTCCCGAGCAGTAATATTGAACACAAGCTCGTCTTAATGATATGGAGGTGCCGTTCCCAGCACAGTGCACAGCACTGCCGGTAACTTCTCTGCAGAAACAGTAAATTCCTCACATCTACGCAGTTAAACAGCCATCAAAACTCAGACATACCTTTGCCTCAACTCTCGCGAGATACCAGCTCCAAATGATCGGCCACACCACTTCCACGCAACTGCAGAACTAAGCTTAACCTACCTCAGGTTGCTGACATTTCCTATAGTGATAATAATAAGTATAAATGTAGCCCATTTATGTCCCCACCGAGGACTACAGTACCGATATGAGTAAGATTAAGCTATTCTTTACCACCTGGCTTGGTGCTTGTTGGTGGAGGGGTTTTATGACCACTACCATGTAGCGCTAGTAGCCGGGAGCTTAACGTGTCATCCAAAACACTGAACTTCCGATACTGCGGTTAAGATAAATTTATTATTTCATCGGTACAAGGTCAGGATTTGAACCTGCATCTCCTGTATGAGAAGCAAGCGTTAAACTCATTACAACAAACTATTCCATACTATACTTGTATTGAAGGTATTCTGCTTGATATTCAATTGCATTAACTTGTGGAAAAACTGAAACTGATGAAAAAATCACCGAGTATCGATGTAGGCTGCCTACAAGATAGTTATAATGTTTTACAGTTATAATGATATAATGTTTAGTTTACCTGACCAAAACATGGAGGTCTCCCCCACCCAAGTTCATTGGAGCTGAAATTCTCAAACAAATAATGCATGAAGCTCAAAACAGATAAAAGCCTGGGTCCAGACTGGATCATAAACAAATGCATCAAGTATGTTTTTTGCATCCTGTCTATTGGCAAGAATATTTTTAAACATTGACCTACATCAACCGATCGAACAAACTGGGTTCAAACTGGGTTCGCAAAAAAGGGAACACAAGTCATCCTTTGTCCTTTGTAAGCGTGAGAAAGAATAATACTCATTCAAATCATTCGTTAAACTATTGTTAGTTAACAATTCTACGCGCCTTTATCGAGGATTTCTCACTTCCAACTGTTTTTTCGTTTGAACTAGATGAAGTCCCCGGGTTAGTGAAATTGCTGGGTTAAATTTTATTCTTCGAATAACTTTACCCGAGATTTATTCTGAGTTGCTAGCTAGTGGCTTTAAGATGCCAGAACTACGTGATAATGCTGCAGGTGCATTATTCTCATGCTTGCAGAAAAAATGTTCATATATTTTTTATACTAGTACAAAGACAAGACAGTGAGAGGTCTTCTTATGATACTCTATGATAAGTTATAGATCTCATAAGAAAAAACTACGGGGTACCGTTTATTTAATTCGTGAAAGCCATGCTAAAAGTTAGGGACTACGAACGTTCACAGCATGTGGCAAAAGGATTTTACTTTTAATTCTTGAAACTTACCTTGTCTATCGAAATACGATCTAAAGGTTAATAATTAAAGAGATGATTACAAAAATACTTATTAATATATATATATATATTTTATATGCCACACTAACGAAGCACTGTATTTAACCCCATATCAGCAAAACAGTGTCATAAAATAGCAAACTGTATGTCTATCGTACCCATCTCGTAATCATATTATTATCTCGGTATGTGTGGTATTATATTAGATGTCCGCTGATCCTCCCACTCTGTTAGTTCACGAAAGTTAGGTTTTAAAATATATGTGAATAGTTCGGTAGCCGATTTGAGGAGGAAATTGGAAAACGGTTAGCTAAACATCCTGCGATACGGGAAATTTGGCTCGTCGGGATATGAGAAAACATCGTCAAAAATTGCTCGAAACAAAATCAAGCTGCCAGTCAACAAGCCTTTTGTTAAACGATTATTGGTAGACAACCTATTGTGCAAAAACACTTTAGGATGAATGAATGATTTAGTTTTTTTAATGGGTGAATGAAATTGCGAAGGACGAATTCCTAGAAAAGGAGGTGTTTCAATAAATACCCAGGCCCTGCGCGAACGAAATGTATCTCAAAATAAAAAGTATAATTAGCATAGTAGGTAATTCTAAAAAAGAATAAGTTTGAAATTCAATGGTTGGTTTTTGCCTGCTTCTTATGCAGGCGTTCGTGCTACCTACATTTCTTTCATTCATTCATTTCTTTTGAAATAAAATAAGTCCACGCCATTATTTTCCCATGTTCTACCTGGAATGTCATGACTTATTATTTTTTTTAAACCTGAAAGTTGTTGATTAAATTGCTCAAATCATTATTAAACTCTTGTCAAAATACCTACTCCCTTGCTGTTAACTTTGACTTTTTTATTTTTATCATATCCTTTCTCATTTCTTTTGGTACAACAACCCTGTTTCCTTTTCAAATTAATCCATAGCGTTAACTCCTCCCTATGTTACTGTATGGTTTAACTATGTCATCTATTATTTTTCTGTCACCTGGCCATCCATTACTTGCATACTTTTTAATGCCTTCATTTTTTCATCCATCTTTGTATACTTTTGTAGCTGTACAATTTTTTTATCCGTTTGCTGTTGATCGCTTTCAATCTCCTGTTGCACTGCACTAACTCGCTCACCTCACCACACTGACAGTTGTTATAACGCATCTGCTATGTATATACTTACCCGTTTTATAAGTCAACTTGAAACCCTATTTCTGTTATCGCAATAACATTCGTTTAAAACGTGATAGGGCATCTACTATATTTTTTTTACTATTGTTATTGAAGGTATGTGGTCTGTGTCACTAACAATATCATATCACAAATACATGCATACAATTCCTTCTTTATCTGTGCGCTGATTTTCTCTGTAAAAGTTAGGGATCTTGACGCGTAGCAGAAAGACAACCCATCTTGCATAAGGCAAGCGGCCAGACCACTCTTGTTTGAGTAGACAGATATTACAATAGGTTTGGTCATGCTATAATATTGTAATACCGAAGGCTAAATAAACATGATTCTCATTCTTATTTTTTTGTTAACTTATCATCCCAATGCCACTTGGTATTCTTTTGTAATAATTGGCATGATGGCTTTGTTTTTTCTGATAGGTTCAATTTCCTACGTAGATAATTAACCTTAAGAATCGCTCAACGTTTTTCACGTTTTCCAGAGTAGCCATGTTTTTATAGCGCTGCGATTTATCTGGAAAAAAAACATATTTTGTTTTATGACCTAAGAAAGAGATCTCTACTAGACTAAATTTTTACTGTTGATCTAATTTTATGTTCTTGTTTTGACGACGACGACCTCCGTGGCGCTGCGGTTGTGGATCTGCAATGGGAGAGATCCCGGCTGGGGATAAAGAAAAAAAAACTCAAGTCTTAGGTGTTTATATGAGTGTGACGTCTCTGTTTCTGTGACCATGATACAGTTGTAGCAATGTATGTGCCTGAATATAAGTGTTTATGTTTATAAGATCCATATATAGGTATGCAAATGGTCAAGTATAAACACACCCTTTCTAAAGCAGTAAAGTTTTCATAGATCTTTATATGAAACACTTCACTGGCCGAGCTTATTCCATACGGCATTCTGAAAGTTATACCTCCTAAACAGTGTGTTAAACGTGCAAATATCCGTATCTTCATGTATTACCTGAAAAATCCTGTTGATACATCTAACGTACTGAACAGCTTCGCACCTGACAGGTTCGATACTATTTCTTCAACTGTTGGAAGTCTGAAGTACTCCTTCAAGTCCAGGCATATCCTCAGATCACCATTTTCCTTTCATGCAACAGTCCTGCTATTGACCCAATCAGTCGGTCCTGTCAAACTTGAGATAATGCCTTGATTTTCCATCTCCATAAACTTTTAATCACGGCATCTTAAATTGCGAACGGTAGTTTTCTTGGCGCGTGGATTACTGGAACAGCGTTATGCTTCAATAGAATTTTTTAATTTTCCTCTTAAACAACATATTCCCTAAAAACATCTTTGTATTCTGTCATTAAAGTTATGTTTAAAAAGAAATTTAGACATCCAACAAATCTTTTCTTTTCAGAGTCAAAATTGCTGAGCGTAAAGCTATCTTGTACGATCTTTATGATCAAAAAACCTATAACTTTGATGTAAAATTTCATGACTATGTTTAAAAATAATCCAAACCTTTCAAGTTGGTTTGTAGAACTACAAAAACTTTACACATAAATATAAAAATACAAAATTCAAATAATATAATGAAAACGGTTTGGCAAATCATAAACCGTGAAACTAGCAAAGTTATACCAAGGGATAATGATTTCTGCTTAAAGATAGGTGATGATGTTGTTAAATCCAACGCTGAGGTAGCTCAAGCTTTTGAAACATTCTTCACCAAAGCACCCTTACTCACAACAGAGCGTCTAAATTCATCTCCATATGAAGCAGAGGTTTTGTTAAAAAACAGCACTAGCATCAGTAATGTAGATTTAAAATTTTATCATGTATGTCCCCAGGATAATGTCAAAACGTATAGATTACTTAACTTAAAAAATACTGAAGACCTGTGGGGTATATCAGTCAAAGTAATTGCTTCAATAATACTTGTTATAGCCCCACACCTAGCTTATATATTTAATAAATGTGTTGATGATGGAGCTTTCCCAGACCTCATGAAACACAGTAAACTTATACCTCTGTTCAAGTCGGGAGACAAGGGTGATCCGTCAAATTTCAGACCAATATCGGTTCTTCCAGTACTAAGTAAAATTTTTGAAAAGATTATACTCAATCAAATGCTCTCACACTTCAACCGTACAAAACAACTCCACGCCAAGCAATACGGTTTCACTAGGGGTAAATCGACTACGGATGCAGGTATTACCCTTATATCTCATATTTATTCTGCATGGGAAGCCGCACAGGAATATATTTCACTCTGGAACGCGGACTCGCTGAATACTGGGCATGATGAGTTCACGGTAGCTATGTTGCAAAGATTGCCCGATATTGTAGCTATTAACGAAACTTGGCTCAGGGACGGGGAGTGCCGGGTACAGTGCCCGGATACAGACTGCGCCATGTAGCTCGCTCAATGGAGGTTAGACGCGCGCGAAGTGCAGGTATTGCTTTTTACATTAAGTTAGGTATGAAAGCAAAAATCTACCCTCATCCGCTATCTGAGTTCAAAGTCGAGCAAATGTGGCTTTCTTTGAATATTAAATCAATAAAAATCATAGTCGAAACCGCCTATCGTCCTCAATGGATGGCTGTGGATGACTTTTTAGACGCACTGACTGACTCAATATCTACGTTTTCAAAGTTCGACCGCATTGTATTAACTGGTGACTTTAATATTGATTTGCATGGTCCGGGGAATGCTATGACACATAAGTTGCAGCAATTCCTTGACTGTACTAAGTTAACAAATTATGTAGCCGAGCCAACACATTTCACCGATACCAGCGCAACGCTCATAGACCTTTTTTGCACTAATGCCGGTGTAACTCAAGTCTGTGTGGATCATATTCCTGACCTCAGTGCACACGCGTTTGTAACTGTTACAATAAAGGTTAAAAGGGAGAAATATATACCACGTAAAGTTCTGTACAGGCCGATCAAAAATATTAACCTGCAGTCGTTTGACATTGACCTACATAAAATTAACTGGGATTCTGCTCTGGAGCACGAAAACGTTGATGACGTACTTAGAGCGTTCGAAGTAACAGTCCTGGAATTATTTGATAAACATGCACACATAAAAATTACCACCATTAAAGAGAAAACTACGCCTTGGCTGACAAGTAATTTACGGCACATAATGCACCTCCGGGATAATGCTCACAAGACCTACAAAGTGTCAAAATTGCCTGCTCATCGCCAAGAGTACAAATCTTTGAAGCATTTTGCGAATGCTAGTTTGTACGCAGAAAAAAAAGCTTATTTTGAACACCACATAAACAAAAACATAAATAAACCTAAACTGTTGTGGAAAAAGCTAAGAAAAACTGCAATACATAACGTTAAGAAATCCATAGATATCCCTGATAACTTCGCTAAATCCAAAGAAATGAATGCACACTTTATTAATGTTCTTGGGGACAACTCTGTAACAATATTGGATCTGTCTTTCTTCGAATTTCATAGACATAGTCCGGCTGTTTTCCAGCTTCGATCTATTAGCGAGTACGACATCGGAAAGATCATTTGTGGAATGGGATCTAACTCCTGTGGATCGGATAACATTACCATGAGCATGATAACTCTGACGCTACTACACACTTTTTAAATAATCACTGAAATAATTAACAGATCGATTTCTACCAGCACCTTTCCGACCCCTTGGAAAAATGCCATTATACGACCTTTTCCAAAAACTAGTGATCCTCAAACCGTATCGGAATTACGTCCAATTAGCATACTTCCCTTTTTGTCTAAGATTTTGGAGAAAGTCGTTTACAAGCAGGTCGTCTTGTTTGCTAAAAAAATATCTATTCTGCCCAAATTTCAATCAGGATTTAGAAAGAAAAGGAGCACAACATCAGCCCTTCTTGATGTTGTTGACAACATACTCGCGGCGCAGGACTCCGGAAATGGAACAATCCTTTATTATTATTTAATATTATTCTAGAGCCTTCGACTCGATCAATGTTAGTATGTTGATGTCCAAGCTGAGCTACTACGGCTTTGATGTTGCCGCGGAGCGATGGTTTCAAACCTATCTTAGGGCTCGTAGTCAGCAGGTGGTACTAAGGAAGGCCGATGGTAGCTGCGATCAATCACAAACTGTTAGTACCGAGAGGGATGTCCCCCAAGGTTCAATCTTAGGGCCACTATTATTTATCATCTACAGCGCCGATGTCACAAAGTGCATTAATCATTGCCTGCAGCCTGACCTGCAGATTTATACTAGTCTAAATAAAAACAACTTTCTCGACTGCGTTAGACGTATTAACTATGACTTGGATAGAGTGAACAACTGTCTACGAGGAACGCCTTGGTCTTAAATCCTATTAAGTCCAAATACATGATATTAGGGTCAAAAAATCAGATAGAGACATTTACTAACCTAAATCCACAAGTAACTATTGCAGGTTTCCCTATTGAACGTGTATGTGAGGCCCGTAATCTTGGTATTATCATGGATAACCAATTACGTTTCGAGAAGCATGTTCTTGACGTAGTCAAAAACTGTTTCTATAGATTGTATAGGATCCGAAATTATCTGAGCAAACAAATGCGCATACTACTGTGTGAGTCATTGGTTCTCTCAAAATTAAATTATGGCATTACAGTATATGGGCCCTGTTTGCTCAAACGCACTCACTGGTTGCTGCAAAGAGTTCAGAACGCATGCGCCAGGTTCTGCTTTACCATCCCTTCTCGTAGTCACATTACTCCTTACCTCAACAAGGCCAATATGCTCAATATCAATGGTAGGCTGCAACTACATCTTGCCCCCCTCTTATTTGGTGTGATAAGGCAACAAACACCAGAGTATTTATTTGAAAAGCTTAAATAGCGGGTATCTCGTCACTACATCAACAGGACTACAACCAGCATTTTAACAATCCCTCGACATCGATCAGCTGCTTTTCGGGGCAGTTTCAGGTATCTGGCGACGAAGTGTTGGAACAACCTGCCACCACCAATCCGAGTTCACAATTCTATTGCCAGTTTCAAACTTGCATGTAGAAAACACCTTCTGCACCTGCAGAAGTCAGATGCCTGATTCTGACCCAGTGAATCCCCGCGTTTGCTAGTTATATTATCTTAAAGCTAAGTCTTTTTAATGTACGTATGTGAATCGGTTAAGTCACTGAACAATCTATAGTATACAATATTTAATATCCCTTATACTCTCAACTATTTATGCAATTAGCGTTTATTAATGTATTATTTATTAATTATAATAATATTTCTGATGTCAATTCGTCTCCTACTTAGCTTATCCATCCACTAAATTTTCCTATAGTTTATTTATTTTCATATCAATTATATATGCAGTTTTAATAAAAAGTAGTTTATTAACACCCACCCTTTATCTTCTCCTCCTTGATAAGGTGCCGACAGAATACCAGCGTTGCAGGACCTCTTGCAGGTTCTGTGGCACATGCTGAGTCGGAACCTATTCGCCGCCTAGGCACACACTTCACGACGTTACTGTCTACTCGTCGCAACAAAATTGTATTTTGCTTTTATTTATTTCTTGTTGTCTTGTTTATGTACTATACATATAAGTTACTGTGTGGTATGTACTTTTACTTTTGTGACGCGTGTGTATATTATTTTCTGCGATATTAGTTGTAATTACTTTCTCCTTCAATTGTATGTTTCACTTTTTTTCTTGTCCTCTCATAACTATCGTGTATTTTATGTTGTGTGTGTTATGGCGTAGTCCGAATAAATTGATATTCTTTCTTTCTTTCTTTCACAGGATGCTATCGGTGTTTTTTGCGATCTGTCGAAGCATTTAATTGTGTTGATCATGACACGTTACTAATGAAATTAAATCATTACGGAGTTAGAAATAAAGCGTTGGATCTACTAAGATCATACCTAAGCATTATAATTCAAAAGGCAGAAGTCAACGGCGTTAAATCTGATGGATCGGGGGTAAAAATTGGCGTTCCCAAGTTCGTTCGTTAATATATACCAGGCCCTTTCTTATTCCTGGTATATATTAACGATCTGCCTTTTATGGTGGAGAAATTGACTAACATAGTGTTGTTTGCTGATGATACTTCACTGGTCTTCAAAATTGAAAGACAAAAAGAAGATTTTGATGATGACAATAGAGTATTATCTTTAACCTTGAATTGGTTCACAGTTAACAATTTATTGTAAAATGCTGGTAAAACCAAATGTATCAAATTCTCACTTCCAAATGTCAGGCAAGTTGGGACCAGTTTAGTGTTGGACAGCAATACGTTAGAATTAGTAAATGACAAGAAGTTTCTTGGAATAACCATTGATAACAAATTGCAGTGGTGACCCCACATAAAAAAATTGGCTGGTAAATTAAGTTCTGCGGCTTACGCTGTTAGGAACATCAGACAAAACACGGATGTGGCTACATCTAGGCTAGTATATTTTAGTTACTTTCATAGTGTCATGTCCTATGGTATACTGTTGTGCGGGAAAGCAGCGGATATTCAAACTATTTTTATTTTACAGAAAAGAGCTATTGGTCGGTACCGCACGCATAAGTAATAGACGTATCGTCAGTTGCTCCACCGTTTTTAATCGAAATATAGTGCTAAAACGTATCCTATCTATATAAATATTACACCATAACGAAGCTCATACAATGCCCAACGTAATTATCTTCTCACAATAACGACTTAAATAAGAATAATACAGATCTAAGCAAAATATACAATATGTTTACTGTTTCCTAATTCAAATCACAATCGTGCAAGTGAAGTGCGTCAATCATCAGAACCAGTTTACTGTATGCTGAGTGCAACCACAAAACAACATCCGACAAGGTACATAGACGATTTCGCACTACACGCTGCAACCATCGATGGCCTGATTGGTTAAGACCAGGCGTCTTCGTACGTAAGCCCAAGCAGGGGCAGGTTCAAATCCAACGAGTGACACCTCTCTTTTAGTATATATATTTTTTTTGTTTTGTCTGTGGTGATGGAATACGTAACACTGCGAAATCGGCCCATGCAGCATTATTCGGAAGATGACTGTTTCAATTCCCTAGACTCGATCACATCATTTGGTGCACTGAGTTTGCCAGACCTATCAACTGCTGACTTTAGCGAACAACGCAAAGTAATGGAGCAAGCTATACAGGAGCTACAACTACAAATACATAGTGCACACAGAGAAATAGAAACACTTATGGAAGACGGCAATGCTCTACGCAAAACCAATTTAAAGCAATTAAATCAGATAGAGGCCCTAAAGAAAATATGCTCAGACACTTTAAGTACTAAAACAGTTCCATCAACATTACGGAAACGAAAAATTAACCCCAGACGACTTACACTCAGAAGCAATCCAGGAACACCAAATCATAACATAGATAAGAGCATGCCTTTTATGGAGAGACAAAAGGAGGACGAAACAGAAAACTCAGCCACCAACAACTCACAATTAGACAGAGAAACACATAAGACAACACGCGGAGAAATAGATTTAATAGATAAAGCAACTACTACCAAAGATAAATGTACGGAAACAGACCACAACGTCTATTATGGACCGGTGAAGCATGACGAACCAACGAGAAGAGAATGCAACTGTCCCACAATACACATATTTGGCGGAAAACAGTGCGTTAACTTAGCTGCGGAACTCATAGACACAAGACACGAGAACATGAAGACCAAATACAACATAAAATCAATCACAAAGTCCCATGCTCCTTGTGAAAACATATTAATGAACGTCAACCGTGACAATATTAGTGATAAGGATATTGTCATACTATCAGTCGGGGAACATGACCATAACCCCACTAAACTATCAGTGAAACTTAGTGCTACTCTTAAAAACCTCAAAAATGTTACCGTCATTGTAGTAGATATTACAAGTAGTGATCATCTTAACGAAAAGAAACTGAATGGCATGATTAAAATCATATGCAATATATTTGAAAATTGTCATTTCATATCAATAGATGAGGTCTTACCCAAAAAAAAAGTATACACAAAGACTATGTGCTGAAGTCAATAAAATACAAGCTAAATTAGAACAGGACATTCACTTATGTAAAAGTTAATTGTACAATAATGTAAACATAGACAATGGAAAAAAGGAATCCATTAAAAAAGGGACAATCCCATATTACTTCAATAAAAGTGGTACAATCGTTTTTAAGGGTAACTCTAGAAAACGCACGACTACACAAAAAAATAATGAAGTATCTCCTTCAGCTCAACAAAAGTTTTTTCTCGTCAAATAACAAACTGTATATAATGCATCAAAATATACAAGGGTTTAAGAGTAAACAAAATTAGATTTCAATCACAGTAAATGAATTAAGGGAAAATAATAATGATATTAATTTTGTTTGTCTATCGGAAACTCTTATCAAATCAGGATGTGAAAAACTATTACAACTCAAACACTTTAAACTCGCCGCTAGTTACTGTCGTCCGGAAAAATCACGAGGAGGCGTTTGTACATTTGCAAAAATCACATTGATACGAAGGAATTCGTCATTGCAAAGGAATTGACAGAACCAATTTCTTTTGAATGCTGTGGAGTAGAGATTACGGAATACAAAACCATTTTAATATGTCTTTACAAAATACCTAACGATAAATATAATAAGCACTTTTTGGATAAACTGGAATCATTACTGCATAAGCTACGACATAAACTAATTAATACTAAAGTCATAATAACAGGGGATCTTAATATAAACACTTTAAAAGACTATCGGTGGTCGAGAGACCTAAAAGGTATTGTAGAAGCCTATAACATGGTATTTCATATCAATACACCAACAAGACTAAATTCATGTATTGACCATATAATAAGCAATATTACTGAGGCTCACGGAGAAACCCAACGCCTGGGACTATCAGACCACGACACCGCTCAATTTTTGTCTGTCCCTGTGAAAAAAAAGAACAAACAACTCTGCTACTGGTATAATTGGAAAAGAGATTATGGAAAGGATAATATATTAAAATTTAAAGGTCTCTTAGATGGTCTATCCTGGAGTGAAGTTCTAAATACTACATACTTCGAACCAGCATTCAAGCTGTTCTACGATACGATTACCTTACTTTACAATTTGTGCTTCCCGATAACTAGAGTCAAGGTCAGACGAGATACAAATAGGAGTCCTAAATGGCTCACTAAAGGTATAAGGATATCATGTTTAACAAAACGAAAACTTAGATTTCAATATTACCAACAAAAATCAGAAGCAAACAAAAATGACTACATTAGATACAGCAGAAAGTTGCGAAAATGTATTGAATATTGCCAAAATATCAAAATAACAATTATATAAAAATATCTAAAAATAAATGCTGAGCCTCATGGCAATTAATTAAAAATGAAAATCAAGACAATGAAATAAAATCTATAATAATAAATAATACAGAAACGGAGGATCCATTGGAGATGGCCCGTGGTTTCAACAACTAATTTATAGACTTGACCAATATTAAATTGAGTACACAACCAGACAATGACGCTATCAATAAAGTATCCCAATCAAATTCTAGCATCTTCCTTAGGCCGTGTACTATAGATGAAACTGTAAAAACAATCAGACAGCTAAACAATACCAATGAATAAATGAATGATGAAATTGCAACAAATATTTTAAAAGATTGCTGCAAGGAATTATCTCCAGTGTTGACAAAACTAGCCAATCAATCACTTACAGAAGGTATATTCTCAAAAAAATTAAAAATATCGGTGGTCAAGCCATTGTTCAAAAAAGGAGAAAAAACCGATATGAGCATGTAGAGGCCGGTTACTCTTGTCCCTGTTTTATCAAAAAAATTCTAAAAAATTATGCAAAATAGAATCGCATCATTCTTATCAAAATTCAGTGTTATTAAACAAGAACAAAACGGTTTCCAGAAGGGAAAATCCACAACTCTCGCATGCTTCAATTTAGTAAAACAATTGGCCGAGGCTATTGGTAAAAAGACACCCACAGTGACCGTATTTTTTGACATGTCAAAGGCTTTTGACTTCGTGTGTCATAATATTCTCATAGGAAAATGTGAAAGATACGGTATCCGCGGACCGGCGTTAAATTGGATTAAAACCTACCTGAGCGACCGTACACAGTATGTCGTAATAAAAAAGTTAAATAAAAACTTAGAACTAACTGAAAACAAATCAGAACTACGTAGAAATACATTTGGTGTTCCACAAGGTAGTGTGCTTGGTCCACTATTGTTTTTGTTATATATTAATGACATACCAGAAGTGACAGAACACCGTTGCACCCTATTTGCGGATGATATTTCTATTATCTTAGAGTGTACAGATACAAATGAATTTAATAATGATATAAATAATACAATCAAACAAATAATCAACTGGTTAGTAATGAATAATTTATGTGTGAATGTCGAAAAAACATCGTTTATGCAATTTTTCAATCAAATTAAACCTGAATTAAATTTATCCCTGACATACCAAAATCAACCAATACATAAATCAAATGAAACAGTTTTTCTCGGAATTACAATAGACCCTCAATTATCATGGAAGGCGCAAGTTGACAAAATATGTAAAAAGATAATCAGGTTTACTTTTGTACTGTACCGCCTTACGAAAGTAGGCAGCAGAGAATCAGCTCTCTTAGCTTATCACGGATACGTGGCGTCCATGCTGCGCTATGGAATCGTCGTTTGGGGGAACTCAGTGGACATACCACGTCTCTTTATAATACAGAAACGCTGCATACGCGCCATATGTGGCGTAAACCCACAAACGTTTTTAAACAACGGCCTGCAAGACTCATATGTCTTGCAGGCCGTTGTTTAAAAAACTAAATCTACTAACACTGACTGGCATTTACATATTCGAGATAAGCAGTTTTGTAAAATTAAATATCAATTTATTTACCAACTTTTCCAGTGCATATCCTTTTAATACTAGATATCCAAATCGCCTAGTAGTCCCTAAATAAAAAACGGCACTTTTACAAAGAAACTGTTATTCTATGGCTGTGAAAATATTTAACTGTTTACCCGCAGACTTACAATGTTTACCATTACCTATTTTTAAGTTTAGGCTAAAAAGGTGGTTAGTTAATAACTGCTTTTATGATTTAAATGAATTTTATAGCATGACATCAAAACTCAATAATTAATTTAATGTTATTATTATGGAATATTGTTATTATGAATGATTTACTAATTAAGGTATTAGTGTTAGGACATGTGATTTAATTTATATATTTTAGCTACTAAATGTCGGTACATAACACAAAGATACCCGACTCTAATTTTTGCATGCCCAAGTTGGCTGAATGTGCCGTTCTGAAATAATTATACCTATGACTGTACCACATCAACGCAAATAAATTTTATTTCATTCATTTAGAGCAATTTATAATTTAAAACGCAAAGACTCCTTAAGACAGCTTTTTAAAGAAATTGACGTACTAACCTGTAGCTAGTCAATTTATTTTCGAAAATATAATGTACGTACGCAAGAACCTTACAAAATTTCCCAAACTTAGCGATAACTGTAATGTTAACCTAAGAAATAATCATAGACTATTTGCGCCCCGGTTTAGACTCGCGAAGGTTAGCAATTCTTTCAAGGGTCAATGCATTCTCTACTATAACAAGATACCTCTGGAGATCTTCAAATTGCCATTTGAGCAATTTAAAATCCATTTTAAAGCGACTTTGTCGAAAAAGGGATATTACAATGTTCAAGATTACTTAAATGATGGGTCTGTATGGGGTTAATCTGGCTCAACACAGACCTTGCTGTTAATAATTTTGTAATTATTTATTCCTGCTTATTAATTATGATAATGACTAAATATTATATTTTGTATTAGTTAAGCATAAGCAATTTTTAAAAAGAGATCTAAAAATCAATCTGTGGGAGTATCTACGTCCTTCTTCTCCCACAGTGGTCCAATGTAGAGAAGTGGCAAAAAATGACGATTGCTAAGTATATGTAAATATCAACAGTAATAAAGACATTTGGAATTTGGAATTTGGAAAGTTATAGTGTTTTGATAGTTAGTGTAGATATTTTATAGTTTTATTGTGAACATTCAATACATTTACGTAATATTTTACAATAATTTGTGTAATTAATTTGTTTTTCTGTTATTTGTGCCTGTAGTATGCAAACTTTATTATTATGCATGATTTTTTTAATCCATTAGTCAACCAAAGTTTAACGTTCAAGATTTTTTTTATTTTTAATCCTATATTTTGGAAAGCACAATTTGTATAATATAATGATGAAATTATGGAATTCACCAAAATAATCTTAATAATTTTGTGCTTTGTAAACATCTGTCCATGAAAGGCTTTGGAGATACTCTCTGAATTTCGACATATTCTCGAAACTGAAGTCTCTCCTGTATTTAATCCATTGCTTAGCGGGCAAAGCCATTTTGATGTTTGGAAGGTTAAAACTTGGATTGTATCGTGGTCAGAAATTCATCCTTGAGCGTCTTTAATTTTACTAGCAATATGGTCAATGCAGGTGTTAATCCTAGTGGGGGTATTAATATGCAGTGACATGCCGTAGTTCTTCAGAATTCTACAGAGTTTTCTCGCCCCTGGAGTGTCTTTAAGGGTATCTATGTTGAAGTCACCTGTAATTATAACTTTTCTATTCTTAAGTTTATAGCACAGTTTTTAAAGTAAGAACTTTAATTTATTTAAAAACACCTCATTGTCGGATTTTAGTATTTTGTATCAGCAAACTATTATGCAGTTATACTCTGCGATCTCAACTGCGCAGCATTCAAAAAAAAGGAATAGAGAGTTCATTTATCGATTTCAATATAATTTCTACACAAAATACATACACCTCCACGGCTTTTTCCCCTAGAGTGCGATGACGATAATTTAATTATATTAATATTTTATATTTATTTGTAAATTGTTTTCGCATCCTTCTTTGTGTGAATTTCTGATAAGCACAATAAGTCGATATAATTATCACTTTCTAAGAGCTCTTGTATTGCTATTTGAAGACAGTCTTCTTTACTTTTGAATCCCCCCATATTTTGATGCATTAATTTTACTTCGGATTTATTCACGAAAAAACTGCTTGGAGGAGGATCTGGTTTGGGTATAATGTTGGACTTGTTTCGCATTGCATTAATGTAAAAGGGAATTGTACCTTTCTTAAAAGGTGGTACTGGGGGAAGTGCCTATAGGAGGGGTGGTTGTGGGAGGGGTTTGTTACAGTCAAATATGTGGGATGCAGGATGGTTTTATAGTTAGTAGTCACAGTTTTCTATTTGGTGCTTTGTTGTGTTATTATTATATTACTATTCCCGAGTTTGCATCCGTGGTCATCAAATCTATACTTTTTGTTGTGATATTACTGTTTGCATTTTTTTTGCTGATTCTATGAATGTACAGTATATGAGTCGAAATTCTATTCTATTAATTTAAGTCGCTGATTTAGTGCATGTTCATTTAGATGTTGGCTCACTGCGATTCCAAGAACTATCACTCGTTTACCTATATTTAGACTTTGTAGGGTCTTTAGAATAGTCCTGAGTACCCCTGTTAACTTAATTGGATTGTCATTATGTTGACCAAATGAGAGGACGACTATGTCTAATCCATTCATTGTAGATGTGTCAATCATATCTGTGATATTTTCAGCTGGGGCAAACGGTTTGGTAAAGGAATGAATCTGATACTTTTTTGAAACTGTTCTGATATTCGCCAGTTCTGAGGCAATCTCTTTACATTGTTTTCCACTATATGTATAAAAGTTTTTGCGTTTTCTATTCTTCAAATTATTGTTTAAGCTCAGAATATTGCTTTTTCTGACCTCTTCTATTTTGTTTGTATCGTGGGACTTCACTCTGGGTTGTCTTCCAAACGCAAATTCTTTGCGACGCTATATGGTTTAGGCTGGTTTAGTACCGTCACGTCATATTTACATTTTATTCATTGACGAGAGAGGTCCCGGACCGGAGTTTGGGTCAAGGTATCATTCCCGTCGACGTGTGTCAGCCGCAGTCGGTTAGCTCGGATTTGTCATTTTCGAGACGAGGAAGATGTATTTTTTTTCTGAGTGGATGAAGATGTAGAGCACACTTGTATCTTTGTTAGGAGATCGATTTTGTTCTGCCTTTAATGAAAGATATTTTTTGTTGTGTTGTTTTCTTCTATTAAAACTTCTATTTCTGTCTGCACCTTCTTCGTTGTGTTTTTAAGTTGTGTACGGTGCTTTTTAGCTCTTTTGTGTAATCATTTTCCGTGCAAGAAGAAAATTCGAAATGTCTTTATTGATATTGCTGTAGATTCGAGCGAGTTAAAAATATTTTCATCTAGAGAATTATTTCTTGCATTCTGTTTTCTTAACGTTACTTAATACATTTTGATTTTTCTATTGCATTTATCGCTATTAAATATGACAAAATGCTATATTTAAAAACTTCTTGGGTGAGGATCGAACCTGGAATTCTTGCGTGAGAAGCTGGTGTGCTGCATATACGCCACCGTTGCTGTTACCGATAGCTGCGAAATTTCTTTATTGCTTCAATAGCTTCGGCGCTCACTAGTTTGCTATCCCAATTCAATTTAAACCTTTCAAACCGATGTGCAGTCACAGGTATGTATTGTATCTTTCTTGTAGAACTTTTTTTAAGTTGAATTTCTAGTCTAATGTATTGACCTAAATGGTCTGACTTTAAATTACTTATAATTTTTTTAAGTACAATTTTTTCATTTGGATAAGCCAATATATTGTCTGTACAATTTGCTGAGGTTTCAGTTATTCGAGTAGGTTCCATGAAAAGTGGCTTTAAGTTGTGAGAATTAAATAAGTTAGTTAGTCTCGTACTAAGGGAGTAAGTTTCTAATAAATTTATATTGAACTCTCCACATATCATAAGAGTTTTATTAGATTTTGATACTTTAAATAATATGTCATCCATGACTTTTTCAAAAACATCAAATGAACCTGATGGTGGGCTGTAAACGCTTATTACAATTATGCGCTCCAATTCAACACATGCTACTTCAATGTGGCTTTCAACTGATAAACATACTATGTCATTACGATTTTTGAACTTTATGTATTTATTTAGAAATATTAGAGAGCCTCCACGAACAGCATGTGATCTGCAAAAAGAACTACCAACCTGGTGGTTACTGAAATTGAACATGAGCTCATGGCTTTTTAGCCTATGTTCTGTTAGACATAAAATATCAATATTAAAAGAGTTCATGTACAATTCTAACTCTAATAATTTACTGCTAATACCTTGAATATTTTGGTGGACCAGATTAGTAAACTTTGCATTTATTTTACAATATTGAATTTTTCTGTGTTTATTATGTAATTTTTTAATATAATTTGATGGGCTATAGACTTCCTCTATTGTCGTTGTATCTTATTTAAATGACTTGGAAAAGCTTCCAAGGTTTTGTTTGAAACATCAGTAAAATGCTCAATAGAGGCATATTATGTGTAGCCAAATTTTTGGCTGTTATATTAAAAAAAAAAGGACAGCGAATTTGCTACTTGTCTTTTATAATAACTAGGAAGGTAATATTTACCTTTAGTCAAATAATATTTATTTCTACTAACAAAATTGTTAGTATCCATTACATGTATATTATTATTGCATGATATAGTACGCAAGGTCATATTCAGCTTATATCTAAGGTTGTTTTCTGATTGTGGCGGGCTGTCGCTGTAAGGGAATGTGAACATACCAATTTGTTTTACTTTTAAAGAATAGAGCTTGTCTAAATATTTAATTAAGTCAGACTTGTTCACATTACCCCTATTACCGAGGCATATGATTAAATAACAGTCATCACTATATGTAGCATTATCTACTTTTTGCATAATATCATGCAGATTACAGTTGGGTAAACAATTATTTATTACCGTATGCTCCATATACATATTTAATAATTGGCCCATATTTTTTCCAAGTTCATCACTGTACATAATTGTTTTTATACTTGGATATGAAGTGCTAACATCCAGAAGGGAAGTAGCTGACGGAGCACAGTCCGGCACACAACAGCAGCTCTCCAATATTTTAGTTTCTAGGCTAACCTGGCTACTGAGAACTGCATCCATAGCTAGATTCAGTTCCCTGGTTTCCGCTCTGGTTTTGTCATAGAGGCTAATGTAGTGCCCCAGGGAGCGCTCTGCCTGGTCAAGTTTGCATCTTAGCTCATGCATGTTGTCCTCATAGCTAATCTGATTATAATTAAGCTGAGCAGTACACAGCTCCAGTTTATCTAAAACCCTTATTTTATTATGAAGCCTTGTTACAACCTTTTTTTGTTTTTTTAGCATATTTTTGGTTCTTTTTATAAACTTATTAATTTTGACATATTTTCTTAAGTTATTTTTACTTAGTTTCAATTTGTGTGTGCTGTCCCTGCTGCTGGCTGCCACATTACACACTGAGTCATCCTTAGTAAGGTCAATAGTCATAGTGGGCAAGCTACAGCCCGCAACAGAGACATGGCCCAAGGAAGTATTTACTGCAACCAATTCATCAAATAAGCTCTGCGTGGTCACTGTGGCAGAGCTAATAGCCGCTTCTTCCAGCTGTGTGATATGTTGGTGGGCATCACACAGTTCCTTCTCCAGGATTGAAGTTCTGTGCAGGACGGACTCAAACTCAGTGCCACAGTGCTCATCAAACCCATCTATTTTAGTTGCAGCCTATCCCGTTCCTCAGTAATAGAAATATTAATGCAATGTAGCGCGGACAGTTCCCTCTTTAATTTTTGATTGTTTTTCTAAGGTTTCCAAGATAGTTTTTTCATTTTCATCTCTTTCTGCTTCTAATTGTTCCACCTGTCCCTTTGCTTGCTTTAATTCCTGCAAAACCAGTTGGAGTCTGGACTCCGCTTGGCGAGACAAAGCATTGCGAGTCATCATTATGCTTAGTAATGTGAAAACAAAGACAAAAAATACTCGCTATGTAGCAAGGGAAAGGCAAGACAATCTCAGTTGAACACAATGTCAAGACAGTTTGAATCGTCCTTTGGTCTGTTGGCCCGTGATCGATTATTTTATCACAATTATAATTCTGACCACGTTTATCACTGGGACACTATTAATTGACTTAACAAATACTAAAAACTAACACTATATTCACAAATAGACGAATTTATACAAAATTATTTAGTTAAAATACAGCACAGCTGTTTTTGACGTGTAGCCTCGGGTGCGGTCCGATTCCGCTATTAGTGACATCTATTGTCATTGCGTTGTATTACATACCGTAATAGTCTACTTTTAGTAGTAAGATTGTCCTTCCATAGATGTCTATATGGCTTGATAGTTAAAAATTAGAGGCGCTAGTGTCACTTGTAGTAGATGTCCGTTATAATCCCGTTATGATGGTGTGTGTGTATGTATTTATTGTTTATTTAATTAATATTTATGTTTGGCATAGGCGTTTCTATTAACTGCTTTGCTCAAAAATAAAATTGACTAGGCACTAGGTGATTTTCTGAGTGTTTTTCACTGTTATTGCGATTGTTGGAATGTCACATAATGTTTTCAAATATTTTTGTTTACACTGTATTTATTCACTGGATAACAATGTCACAAAGTAATCCGTGTAATATATACCGATAGCACTGTAAAATAATAGTTAAATATGAGTAGTTAATTAATATTAAATATTCTCAGCGCCCTCTGGCGAATTTTTTGTTGTTCCGTCTACTTAATTGTCGTTTTTCTATTTTACGCTCTGTTAATCACTTCAATTCTTTCTCATTTAATTATTCCGACTACGCCATGTCAATAAAACAAGATTGCGTGAGCGACTGCTTTATTTATGATAACTTTTAGTCAATAAAATCTGGATAATTGTAATTTTCCTTCAGTTTTCTATTACAAATGCCTAAAAGACGGGTAAGTGAGTCAAAGGAACATCGTTGGGTGCGTAAAATGAAAAAGTACGAAGAAAAACTGGCGAAAAGCTTCGATAAAGCATTTATGATATCCACACTTATTCCAAATTTGCGAATGAGTATGAGAATGGCTGCATATTAACTATAATGAGTACTACGTGCCTTGTTATTTAGGCAATGTTCAGCACTTGGAGTAGCTGTTGCCTTAACTTATGCTAATACAATGCTATTATACTTCAGTTGTACAGCAATGGACTACGTAATTTGTACCCAAATTAGAGAAAAATCAGCATTATATGCGCATGTTATGCTGATATGTACAGCAATTTTTAGCAGCTTATTTGTCCAAGGTGTACTGTATAAATGTGTTACACAGAACTTTTGTGCTACTTGGGTGGTTTTTGATTTTCCCTACATTTTGACTCAAAACACTGTGTGCGGATGTGTTGAGACGCTTGCAGGGCAAACAACATGGTGAAAAATAAGTATCTTCGACGAAGCCAAGATAGTCAAGATCGAAGGCCACTTCAGGTAAGTTCGTTTGATCATTCAATCATATTTGAAACATATAATGGTTTGGTATATCGCGGCTGGTGTTAAAACACATTGTATATGCTGTAGCGGCAACAGAAGTAAACATTCTATGTAAAATTATATTTTGGTTTTCAGATAGAACCCGCTGACAGACAGACGGACAGCGGAGGCGGGTACGAATCCCTAAAAATGGACTTATTCCAGAAAAAGTATTCTACTTAAAAGATAATGTGACTTACTTGGGACAACTTTATATGAAATCATAATTTGCTTCAATCCTAAATCTTTTCTACCGTAAACTATGATAATGTCCTCTTTGTCGTATCCGACGACAGCGACCTCAGCTATTACCTTTCATGTGCCCTGACGTGGCTGGCCAATCCAAATTTGCTCTTAAATGTCCTGTTGCATTGGAAACAGTATAATTGTCTTGAATCATCATAGGTGTAAGTGTATGTGTGCTTAGGAAGAGATTTCCTTGTCTAATGTTTTGCTTCTAGGCCTGCCAGTCGCGGTTTCTCGCATTCGTCGAGAATTCGTCATTAACCGTAAACTATTACGTGATAGTAGAAATGGGCGGTTTTGATTGATTAAGTTATAAAAATGATATTGAGAATGTTCTCAGGAACAATATCTTTCGGATCTTTTCAGATTATTAACTGAATATAATTGAATGCAGTCATTATTAAATTCGACAGCTGTTCTCTGCTAGTCATCCGTTTGATATAGCCTGATTTCAAAAGTAAATAATTTGGAGAAATTAAATGAATTGGCGGACTCAAAATTCAATTTCGTTCTTTGCGTAATAATAATGGAAATGATTGAGCGACCGTTTATCAAAATATTTGAGTTTAATTCACTTTATGAAAATAATAACAAGTTTTTGCAGTAGGTAATTGAGTAGTTAAATAGGCAATTTCAACAAAATGTTGTGCATAATTATGAGTATTAAATTTACCTTGACGTTACCACTGTGACTAAAGGTTTAAGATTATACTTACCCATATTCTAGGAGACTTGGATTCCCGGCACATACACACTGACCACTAATAATACAATAAAGGAAATATTAAAATATTTAACTTAGGAAATATTAACGGTAGCCTTAGGTGAAGAGTAAAGGGGGTGAGCGAAGCGAAGCGAAGCCTTCTTTATCCTTCGTGTTAGGTTGAACATGTAAGAACAAAAAAATACTTAAAACATAAACTTAAGTACACATAAAATATTTCAAACATAAAAAATGTGTTTTTTTTATCCTTTTTTGCTGTGCAAATCAGTATTTTTGATTAGCAATTAAATGCCAGCCATACAATAATATACCGCACATTTGCTAAAAGCTATCTTCGCCAGACCACCCATGGCCATCCCAAATGAATTGAATTGACTATTTAATCGTAGATTGTATATAATGGTGCAAGAAAGATGTGATTCAATTAGTGAAGATACTCAATCGCTATGCCATATTATGTGAAGAAACGATAAAGAGGACCATTGGATAATACCAATGTTCCAACCATAATATTGCTCTCAGAAGTTATACATTCAAACTCTCTGAGCCAGACAAACTTAACCAAATAGAGTCTGACAGTTTCACTAGCTGTTGTTATAAAAATGCTATACTTCTATGTGTTCAATGTTTTTTTAGTAAAGCATGCCGATTAAAGCATGGCGGAACGGTCTAAGACCACAGAGTGTAATATGCATAGCTTTATCTCACGGAGTAAGCTGGGTCTGATTCTTCGGCTTTTGAACGCTGAATCTTAAAATGATGCTAGCTTTTAACATCCATCGTTTAGCTTTACATGCTATAATTTTTCGAACTGAACTTGAACTCAGTTTTAGTATTTATTCACTTGGAATTATGAAGATAAATGTGAAGTGTTCTCTAGGGCTATTTTATAGACTTACGGGCGCTTACAATCATAAACGCGCTACTAAAAAAGTTTTTTTGAAATATTTTTCTTCAGCCAGAGTTTTAAGTTTTTACGATAGTTATTTGCTGACAGCCAAGATGGCTAGTACCTTAGGTATAATTTATGACTTACAAACTATAACTTAGTCTATGGATAAATCATCGTTTTGGTCCGCTCGTAGTTATATTAATTGTGCATTTTTACTTTTATCTAAAAAAATATATAAAATAAAGTCCTATTCCAACCAATGACATAACGACATAATTTAGCCACTCAATTTACATAGCAGTTCGAAATTAAAACGAATTTGGCAAACCGTACTTTAGGGTGTACCTATACAAAGGCATATATTCACTAACAGTGTTTTAACCTATACAGGCTGCAAAGGTTGTAACTGACAGCCTGTGAAGTCAGACGCGATCACAATAGACCACTTGCTAATTACCTGTCACTGTCACGACACGACATAGTCCACAGAAAGAGAGATGCGCGCTTTGTTTATTCTACGCAAAACTCACTAAAAATAATACGATATTCGGCTTTTCAAATAATCGGCTTCGTTTACTAGTACCAGTATTTCTTTATTTGTTGAGAAAGCTGTCGCGTTTGTCATTAACAATCCAGGCCCTCTATCCCACATCATGTCACAGAAAAAATGAAAACAGAACCTGAAAGAGATATGATTCATATTTTCGTCACGAGTGTAATTTTTTGCCAAACTCCTTTATCTTCCTTTTGATTACAAGACGCTTGATTTCAAAATATGAATATCATTCAACAAATTTAGGGGTTTTTAAATCAACCTGTAAATCTTGTTTGTGCACATGTTTACACGGATCAAAACACCCAGTTCGATATTTGTAGAATTTGTTGCTGAATTATGTGGCTAACTCACTATACTGATTCTTTACCGCAACACTTATCCCGATCCCATTGAAATTGGCGTTTCGAAAGATATTTCAAAACTTCAGAGCACAATTATTACGTATTTGACACAATTCCTACACAAAATTGCAGTCACAATCTCAATCGCCAATACCTTACAATGTAATCGCCAATACCTTATTGTATTTCTTGACAACTAACTCGGTTCGAGTTAGTTGTCAAGAAATACAATATCAAGCTACTGCCTCAAATCCTAACCACGGCAGTTTGAGTAACATTAAGGTCGTTAATCTGTCACTTTTCAAAAAGGAGAGTAACACGTCCTAAACTGATAAATCTATCTGATAACTATAAATCATAAATTTAAAACAGCACAGACACATTATGTAATTAATCTAAGAGCTAAAATTTGGGCAATTAAGGAGATACTATTTGAATGAAGTTGCAGTGAATTCAGCTACCAATAAAAAAAAACCGCATTAAAATCTGTTCATCAGTTTGACCGATATAACTTTCGAACTACCCAACCGATTTGAACAAAACATATTTGAGAACCATTGCAGGAAAATTTACAAACATCTACAGAAAACCGCATCAAAATACAACCATTTATTTGATCTACCAATTTCAATACACAAATGCCCCACAACGGTCCACTGTAGCCTACGAGGACGGGTTCAGAATGCGAGTCACACGACTGGAATTAGCTTGCCTGCACTATCAGGCACAGACCAAAACTAAATATTTTCAAAAACCTGCTAAAGAAGGACTATCTCTCCCTTCCAAGTTATATATGTATATATATATATTTGACGACCCGAATGGCCGAGTCGGCAGTGTCCCTGCCTACGAAGCCAAGGGTCCCGGGTTCGAGTCCCGGTGGGGGCAAATATTTGTTTGACGAAAACGGATGTTTGTACCCTAGTAATGGTTGTTTATCTATCTAAGTATAATATTTGTCTATATAAGTATGAGTATAATTGTCTAGTACCCAAGATACAGGGAATCCTAGTTTGGGGCTAGATCAATGTGTGTAAGGTATTATTATTTTTATTATTATATTTTTATGAATTTTTCATTTCACTCTTGTAATAAAGAGGTTCTGATACACGGGCTTACGCCAAGTGCTTATCTACTATAGATAACGGTCCTTGCCCATGAATTTTCGTACAATTGCTACATGTATTTAGTATTGTTGCTTTTTGAAGAAGTATGTGTGTGGATCTGGGTATATTTAGTGTTTTGAGACTAGTGTGTAATGTGTGTGGGATGACTCCTGTGGATGAGATGAATATTGGGATGGTTTTGACAGATTGTAGATGCCATTGTGTTTTAATTTCAATGGAAAGGTCTGTGTATTTTGTGTTCTTTTCTGTAAAAGTTGTGGTAAGGTTGTGTGTATTTGGTATGGCTATATCTTTGAGAAATACTGCTTTGTTTTGTTTATCGTGGAGAGTTATGTCAGGCCCGTTGAAATGAATAGTTTTGTTTGTAATTATAGTCCTGTCCCAGTAGAGTTTAAAGTCTGTTGATTCTAAAACTGTTTGAGGTGTGTATTTATAGTAGGCTGTTTTTTGTGCAATCAATTTGTATCTGAATGCGAGGTGTTGGTGTATGATGGCTGCAACTTGGTCGTGGCGGTATTTATAATCTGATTGTGCGAGTGATCTGCAGGCTCCTGTGATATGCTGTATTGTTTCTGAACTATTGTGGCAGTGTCTGCACATGTCGCTTGCACTTGTGCGGTCGTGTATGATATGTTTTCTGTAGTTACAAGTATCTATAACCTGGTCCTGTATGGCTAACATAAATCCCTCCGTATCCGGAAACAGCTCGCCTTTCTTAAGCCACGCGTTCAACGCAGTTTTGTCGACGTTAGGGTTGGTTAAGTCTAAGCGGTGTCTGCCGTGGAGGGATTTTTGTGTCCAGATGTCTATTTTCTGTTGCGGTTTGATGATAGTTTCATTTATCTGAGCTTGATGGTCTTGTAGGTTAAGTGGAGTATGTTTAAAGTCGGACTGAGCGACGGCATTGTGCAGGATTGAGTGCGATGATTTAGCTTGAAAGAACCTTCTTTGTGTGGTGATTTGTTTGTTGTGTAAATTTTTTAAATCTATTATTCCCCTTCCTCCTTCAATTTTAGGCAGCGTGAGTCTTTGTATGCAAGAGCGTGGATGGTGTTTTCTGTATTAAGTCATAAGTGTGTTGATGGTGCGTTGGTGTTTTATTAAGTCTGATTGGGACCAGTTGATTATACCGAATGAATATGTGAGGATTGGGATGTCGTATGTGTTTAATGCTTTGACGGTATTTCGAGCGTTCAACTGTGTTTTAAGTATGCTATGTATCCGTTTCCTAAACTTCTGTGTGATTGTTTTTTTTGTCTCCCTTTGATGTATCTGTTGCGTTTGATAGTAACCTAAGTATTTGTATCCCATCTCGTTATCCACTGGATCTATTTGATCTCCGTTCTCTAATATGTATGTATTGATCTCAACGTTTCCTCTATGAACTGATTGTATTTTGCACTTATCTATTCCAAACTCCATCTGTATGTCATTAGAAAACCGTTATGTTAGATCTGCAAGTTTATTGTTACATAGTTTATTTCTGTTAAGTTACTTCCATAAAGTTTTATATCGACCATATATAGTAAATGTGATAATGTGTGGTGTGTGTCATCAAACTTTATTTGGAATCCTTTTTTTGTGTTATTGAGTAGATGTGATAGTGGATTGAGTGCCAGGCAAAACCAGAGGGGATTCAGTGAATCGCCCTGGAAGATTCCTTTGCGAATGATGATTTTGTCAGTCTGTATTGTATTGTTATCATTGTATAACTTAAGAATAGTATTCCAGGTCTGCACGGTTGTTGATAGATATGAGATGACAGTGGGGAAATTTATAGTGTTGTAATACGTAGATAAGCCATGTGTGCGGTACAGAGTCAAAGGCCTTCTTATAGTCAATAAACATAGTGTTAATATATTTTTTTTACGGAGAGCTTGTTTAAATGCGACCGCATCGATGACAAGATGCACCTTGCATCCCTGACTGAATTTGCGGCATCCTTTTTGTTGTTAAGCTAGTAACTGGTTGGTGTTTACGTGTTTGTATATGAGTTGACTAAGACATGCTGTTATTATTAATAATAATAATAATACCTGTTATTATTTTGTATATGTTTTGGAGACAAGTTATGGGTCGATATTTAGCTGGGTTTATGGTATCTGTGAGGTCTTTAGGTAGCATATAGGTAGTTCCTTGTGTAATGTAATATGGCATATGCCCCGGATTTTGTATAAAATCGTTTATCTGTAACAATAATATTGGGTGGGTAATTGTGAGTTTTTTGTACCAGTAATTATGAATTTTATCAGAACCGGTGGCCTTCCAGTTATGTGTCTTAGTTATTACTGAAATCAGAGTATCTATAGTGATACCATCAAATTCCATTCCTGGAACATTTTCGAGAGCATGCTGGTCATCTGAGATCCATTTGCTATTATTGTGTGTTACTGACTTTGACCATATGTTTGACCAGAAGTCATGTAATGCTTCTGGTGTAGGTGCTTCTTGTGATTGTGTGGGGCGGTTTGAGTTTTCGGTGAGCTAAGATCTATAAAACTGTTTTTCATTTGTGTAGAAAGTCTTGTTTTGTGTTTTTCTAAGAGTTGTCAGTTTGTAACGGCGTAGACGACTTGCTAATGCATTCAGCTTTTGTTTAAGAGTGTCTAAAAATTGAGAAGGGTCTGTGTTATCTGGTTCGTATTGGGAGTGTACCCTATATTGTAGCTTGATTCGTTCAACATGTTGTTGGACATTGGAGCTGGTGTTACCTTGTGTATAATGTGTTAACCTGATTATATCTGCTCTAAGGTCAGCTACCTATTCTTTTTTCCAATCTTCTTTGCCACGCTGGTATCCTATTTTTATGGAGTATTGCGATTCGTTGGATCCGCATATTTTGCCACCATTGTAAGTGATGGCAGTATGTGTTGCGCAGTAAATTATTGTTTGTAATGTATTAAAATCGGTTTCAGTACTAATGTGTTTTGGTAGTATCTTTACGTTAATGGTGTGTACTAGAATAGCAAATTGTCTACTTGGTTTCTGTTTGGGTATATATGGCCTTGATGTAGGGTCAACGTCTTTTAAATCTGCTAGTGTCAACTCTTCAATTTGTTCTTCAGGTAGTACTACAATATTGTTGCGTTGATTGTGTGGGTGTGTGGTGTTGGCGTGACTTTGCTCTTCCTCTCTTTCCGGATTCGATAATTGATGATGGGTGTCATTTTGTGATGGTGATGAAAGATGTGTGTAAATCTGTGATTGAGTTGGTAGTGAATTAACGTGTACTTTGGTACCTGATTATATTTCCATGGCCACTTCATCCCGTATATGCTGTAATCTACTGTCGGTAATGTATTTATTATTAATGATGGCTCTGAGTTGGTCAGAGATTCTCTGTTCAGAGAAGTGTGCTAGGTGAGGATGTGCGGTTATCACAGCGGCGTGTAGTGTTGATCTGTAGGCAATTTTGTTGGACTCAAGCCTGGTTATCTTGTTATTATTATATATACAGAGATCAATAAATTGTATAACTTTTTAACTCAGGAGTCGATACCAAACACTACTCAATGGGGTAAATCTGCCTCAACACAGACCTTCCTTCTTCTCCCACAGTGGTCCAATGTAGAGAAGTGGCAAAAAATTACGATTGCTAAGTATATGTAAATATCTACAGTAATAAAGATATTTGTTTTTTTTTGTTTGCCCTGGTATTTCATTTGCAATTCAAGTTTAAACCACTTTAGTATTTAACGGTTTTCACCGTTAGTTTATAAACTAACGCGTCATATTGTAAGCTGTATGCTACAGTTTACTGTCTGTTGATAGTTGACGACGAGCAAAAAAACGTTAGTTTATCAACTAACGGTTATGACAATCTTACGGTGACATATATATTGATACATTGTATTTAAGTAATTGTATAAGTGTGAGAAGTCTATTTTTAACAATTAGGGTTATCACTATGTATTGTGGTTAGTATATTACTCGGATAGTATATTAGTGGACCCACTGGGGGGAGCGGAGGCGGATGTAGAGGCGCGCATCAACAAGGCTAGAGCCGCGTATGCGCAGTTGAAACCTGTTTGGACGTCTTCCATAATCACTCGGCGTACAAAGATCAGAGTATTCAACTCCAATGTCAAGTCAGTCCTCCTATACGGATGCGAGACATGGCTCGTCAAAAATGAAGTAACCAGCAAGCTACAGGTCTTCGTGAACAAATGTTTACGGCGGATACTAGGGATTTGCTGGCCACGAACCATCTCAAATGCAAGGCTGTGGGAGATGACTGACCAAAAACCCATCGACAAGGAGATCCTAATGAGGAAGTGGCGCTGGATTGGACATGCCTTGAGAAGACCAGATAATCATCTGTCCAAACAAGGGTTAACGTGGCAAGCGTATGGGAAAAGAAGGCCGGGCCGCCCCCGTATCACCTGGAGGCGCTCAGTTGAAATGAGGATTACATCATCATCAAATCAAATCAAATATTTCAAATCAAATATTTTATTTAACAATTTAGATTATCATTATACATAGTTGCTTGCAGACTCCACACTAGGTATAACCTGTCTCGTGGAGTCCTGACCAATTTTAAGTTTACATAATGGGCTTAGTTGCTAATCGTGAGCCGGGTATATTTCTTTTTTTTAATAATAATCGAGCGAAGATTGCACTTTTAGATAAGCTAAACATAGACAAAAGTAAAAAAAAAAATAATTAAAAATTAAATTAAAATGACAAAAGACCAACAGTTATAATAAATGTAAATATATGTAATATAGGTTTATTATTATATTATATACATACATAAAATATATAGGTGTGTAGTGTAATTAATAAAATATAATAAATAAAAAGTTTTTTTAGGTTAGATACATATGGATAGGAGAGCTTCAGTGTATTCATAGTCCAGTGTCGATAGCCATTTTGTCAGTTTAGTCTTGGCTTCGGGGATGCTGGAGTTTTTTATATCGGTGTTCTTAGTTACAACATTATAGATGAAAGGGAAAGAGAAGGAGCTAAAACGCTGCGCAAATGCAGAGCGGACAGTCGGTGTTGGCACCCTGTACACTCGTCTGGCCAGTATTGAGCTATATTCCTTAGAATTTATCATTAATTTGTGCTTAAATAGCGCTACTCTCAAGATATAGAGTTGTCGGACTGACAGAACCTGACATTCGCTCAGTATTTTTGTAGTGGGATAGAGAAATGGTTTCTTCATCATTACTTTGAGAATGGAACGTTGAGCCCGTTCTAAGGTAATCAAAGCAGTTTTTGCAGCGCTGCCCCATGCGGTAATACAGTATAGCAGGAGAGACTGGCCTAGGGAGATATAAACAGCTCTTAGTACCTCATTATCGGCCCCCTGTCGCAGAAGTTTCATAATAGGTATTAGTCTTCTGACACGACCTGCCATGATGTTGATATGTGGTCTAAAAGTGAGTTTTTCATCTAGTATGAGACCTAGATATTTTATGTTATTAGTTCTGGCAATCGCGGGACAGTCACATGAACCATTGCTCTGTTGACAGGTGTGTAATCTCAGGTCCCTAAAGGCAACAGATGGCTGAGACGCCGCGGTCTTATGAAAGCATACGAATTTCGACTTTTCCGCATTTAGAGTTAAAAGATTTTCGTCAAGCCAGCCTCCAACCGATGACATGCACGATTCAGCCCGAGCTTTAGTTTCGTCCCATGTATCCTGGCTTATCACCAGGGCCGTATCGTCGGCATAGCAGAACACCTTGACATCGTCATGCTTTTCTGTTGCCTGCCAGATGTCATTGATGTAGACGATGAAGAGGGTTGGGCCGAGGATACTGCCCTGGGGCACACCGAACTGTATCAGCTCGTGGGAACTAGCTCTATCTCCTATTTTGAGACACTGGGATCTGTCCAACAGATAGCTTCCGAACCAGTCTAGAGCCGTACCACGAATGCCAACCGTTTCTAGTTTTGCGAGAAAAATCTGCGGGGAGACTGTATCGAATGCTTTTGATAGATCCAAGAAGACGCCTACACATGCTCTGCTATTATCCAGCTCTTCGCTAACAACTTTAAGTAGTGCAGTGACGGCGTCCTCCGTGGATCTACCCTGGCGGAAGCCAAATTGACCATTTGCAAGGAGCCGGTGGGATTCCAAGTAGTCAACTAGTCGTATACTCACGATTTTCTCTAGGATTTTTGACAGAGTGCTTAACAGAGAGATTGGCCTATAGTTACAGGGCTCCGTTTTATCCCCACCTTTGTGGATTGGGACAACTGAGGCTACCTTCCAGCATTGAGGGAATTGGCCCGTAGACAGACTGACATTAAATATATGCGTGAGTGGCACAAGCAAAGTTGTGCCAATTGACTTTAGTAGCTTGTTATTGATGCCGTCCGCCCCCGGTGCACCATCGTTTTTGAGGTTTTGAATTATTTTTCTTACTTCATATATGTCCGTTGGCTGAAGGAATAGCGAGTTGGCACAAGGCCGGGCAGTGGTTTTGACATTTTTGGTCAAGTTATGCTGATCGGATTTGAGTTTGGCCATAGTTTTGTTAGCTAGATTTTGTCCTATGCTGGTAAAGTATTTGTTGCAATAGTTAATGGATTCTTCTACCGTAACTTTGGCCTTAAGTAGGTCAGTGCTACCTTGTGTATTTTTATTTATGTCGCATATTTTTTTAACAGCTTGCCACATTTGCTTAGGGTTGCCTCTACTTTCAGATAATATTGAATTATTATATTGGCTCTTAAGTCGCTTTAGGAGATCATTACAATAATTCTTATACCTATTATAAGATATTTGAATAATTTTATTTAGCGGCTCGTTGCGGGCACTCAGATGTAGCATATCCCTGTGTTTGATGCAGCGGATGAGACCCGGTGTGATCCAGGGTTTTAATATGTATTTACTTCTACTGATGTTAACCGCTTTGGAGTGGGCTCTGACTACTTGTGTCAGGGTGTCCGTGAGCAATTTAGCACTTGACGAGGCATCACTACTACTTAGCACATCTGCCCAATCCAGTTTACTTAGTTCGTCTATAATAGCAAGAGTGTCAATTTTGGTAATGGTTCTCTTTGTATTTTTCCTTTTTAAATTGAGTTTAAAGTCACCAATTGTCATGCTATGGTCAGTAAGTGAAGTTCTGCAGACAATACCTGATGAGTCCAGTTTTGTGCCCACGAATATATGATCTAGACAGGAAAGCCCTCTGGTTGGCTTTGTTATAATAGGCCTGAGGCCCGATTCTGTAACCAACGAAATGTAGTCCGGGGTATCTGTTGCGTCCAGTAGGTCAATATTTATGTCACCGGCTATTATTGTATTCGTTGAGGGGTGAGATTTCAATAGCTTGTCTAGTGACTCGATAAAATTGGTTTTATTGGAGAACGAGGGTGACCTGTAAATTGCGTATACTTGGAGTGATCCTGGGAATTCTATCAGCAGGCTGTTGGCATCAGTTAAGTCTGGCTCAAGTACGTTCACTGCCCAGATGTCGCGAACGAATGTGACCACCCCACCAGCTTTGTTGATGAACTTGTGTGTATCATCATCATATTACTCGGTATACTTACTAGTAGTACTTATTACTTTCTATTGTACGCGCCGGTCTTCCCCCGCTCAGCCATAACCTTTTGCTACCCATAATAGTTTGCTGGAGAAAAACTCTTGTCAGAGATAAGCTCGCGTTTGAACATGATTTTTTCTATTCTATCTTATCTGCATGTCTTTTTTGTGAAGTACAATAAACAAATTACGAAATAAATAGGTATCCGTTTAGCGTTACTTTTGGAACCATTCTGACCACCCAAAAACTACTCTAAAAACGTGAAAACACTACACAAACGGCAAGCGCAAACTCCTTTGATATGTGTCAAAAAACCACCATGACTGCGTTACCGTGGCAAGCATAAACTCCCGTAAGTCCCTCCAAACACACGGTCACACATTTGTATTTGGAATTTCGACGACATTGCCAATATGTTTGGGATTCGCCCCGTCATTTTAAATGAAAACTATTTTATTAACACACCCAAATTATTAGTTATAATGCAAGTTAAAGGTACCGCGGCTATGGATAGACCGAATAATTAAGTACAAAAATACAACTGTGTATGTCAATAAATAGTTTTTGTTTGAAAATGGATGGACGGACCCCAAAACATTACGTTTGCATACAAGGTGATATTCAATTCGCCGTCCATATTTTGGGGAATGATAATATCCATTATTATGAACAAATTTCCCCAAGAAACATATGGTCGTATACTAAATGTTTTTTTTTTGCTTTCCATAATAACTTGTGATCAGCTGACCGGGTCAATGTACTGAGGGATGATATTTTTTTTCATTTGCGACCATATTTTTCTTGGGGAAAATTGTTCATACTGATGGGTTCTATTATTCCCCAAAATATGGTCAGTAATTAAATGTCACCTTGTATACGGCAATGTTGTCCAAACTACAAGCATCAAAAAACAAAGCTAACCTAAGATAAAGCAAGCTAACAACTATTAAAAATTAAATTATTTCATAAAAGTTCTCAGGACCCCGTAAATATAACAAGTTTAAATTCATATCGATTACTCTGGTCTGTGGTCTGTTAAAGTTGTAAAACTGAGAAGCGAGAAACCAAAGCAATCACGATGAAATTAAATTGTAGCCTAAATAACATTATTTGAAAGTCGGGATATTATAACCTTAACACAAATACCATAGGTCATCGTTCATCATGTTGTACCACAGATATCGAGAGATAGGTTGAGGGGCGTTGCACGTGGGAACAAATCTAGCCCCGATAGTCTTGATATTAAAAATTCTCGGTAGTCACCGGGCGACCGCAGTGACGAATTCATTTGAAAAAATAGAAGCGGGATTGTGAACTCTAAAACCTATTGGGTAATCATCTAATATAAGACTGCATTACTTAGCAAAAAATGCTACGCATAAATTGTCAAAACGCCAAGTTCTTAATAAATATTTACATTTTTCTTGTCAATAGGTAGTATTGTACTTTACAGGATTATACAGAAAGGGTATATATGCCGAAAGGCGGTTGTTAAGGACATCAATCTGAACATCCTTCTCTATTAAAACGACTTGATCAGAGCAACATTATTTTTCACTTTGCAGTACATTTTGGGCCGAGCGGTCAGCTGATTTGTATGGGGAAGTAAAAAATAACGTTTCTCTGATCAAATCAGATCCATTGAGAAAGTTGTTCAAAATCATGTCCCAAACAATCCTTTTCGGCTTGGCACCCCGTATGTGTTACAGCCTGTAAACATAGTAACAGGTATTTCTCGTAAAATAAATATGTCATATTAACAAAGAAAGTATTATTTTATTTATTTAACCTGGCATAAATACCACTGTCTATAAATTATAATGGATTGATGAAACACGCTGTCCTGCAATGTCCCAGCACTAGCTCGGCTAGCTAGTGTACCTGCGGTAGTGTAGGTATGTTCAGACGATAGGTGCATGACATTGCACTGACCAATAAAAGCGGAAGGATTGATGTATGAGTGGTGTTGATGTGTACGTGTTCTTAATTTTCGGCGACACTGGTTCCGATACAAGCTTAGCGCCAAGGGCCTATCTCTCGATATCTGTGTGGACCCATATTCAAACCATGTTATTGACATACAGCTACATAAATTGCCTATAAAGACCAAAACAATTTAATACCTATGGTTTATTTTCACTGAAAAAAGAAAATCTAAAACTAATTGACTTATGAAATTGAAAATTTGAGGTATTGTAACGGCATAACGGCTAAGGTCGAGCCACCGCTATCAGTAGCTATGATCGTCTATTCTATCTACCCCAAAAAGAGATGTCCCAATTCAGCTGTAAAATTTGTAAGTTAAGAATGATAAGTCTGAATTTCTCGTTCGTTGAGAAGTTCGTTAGGCGCACAATAGTCGAGCGGAAGATTGGTTCAGGAATTTAGAGTTTCAAGTTAGACAGAGAAGCATATATGTCCGCAAGCCGGTAATTCACATCAGTCAGCGGTGTATTGCGCCAGATCGATCTTTGTTATATTTTGTGTGATGGTACCATTTATTTTTTTTGTATATATGGGCGCTTGGAACTTCTTTTAGTGGTCGACCATGATTTGTAATATTTGGTTAGGATATCGTATAGATATCCGTCGTAGTTTTACGACGTGAGTACTCAATGATATTTCATGTGCTCGCTAGTAGCGGCTTGTGGTGGTTCCAATTATATAATTAGTTCACGGCAATAACGATCCGAAAAGACCGGTTTACACAATTGCGATTTGATTTTCCGAGATGGGTTTGAACTAGCGGTTACCTCAAAAGGTCCATAACGTTTTGAAACCTTCAACTCTGCGCAATTTGAGCTGGATGTTATCGAAACGTTGTTATTAGCGCTTTAGGAGATCTAATCCACACCATAGCGAAGTGCATAGTTCGATAAATACCGAACTATGAATTCCACTAGCCTCAGCACGTCCTCGACTGAGCCTAATCATATATATTTGACTCAGCCTACACATTAGACCTCCAGCGAAATTTACATTTAATTTAAAGATGCAACTTGAATCCAACCTGACCCAAGGCAAAGCAAAACAACCTACCCGGTCCTAAACAATGAACTTTAGACTGTAATTTGATCTCTTCGCGCGTCCCCGACAACACTCAAATATCAAAATCTCAACAGGATGGGTTATCTGCATTGACACCGGTTTAACTTTGTTCTGAATTTGTTATTTCCATCCGCGGAACCTCATCGATCAAACAGTCTCCCTATGCCCTGCCAACCTAGGTTTAGCCGCAACTAAACTCCTGTCTAGCCTAGTCTAAAATCCTAGTGTTATACCACGTCCATTATCGACACCACTCGAAAATGGTTGAGTTTGATTTGAATGTGCTTGTATGTTTAATGATTGTGGGTGTGGGAATTTCAAAACTCGCTACTCGAAAGGAATGAGGAGAGGATTAGCCTGCGAATATCCTAAGAGCCAATCCAGGAACCCTATGGTGAAGGAAAAAGGAATTTAGGGTCGCTCCAAGCCCAGACTCAGACTCAGATCAGTTACCTACAAGTTCTTATCTAACGACCCAAGGATAGTTTTGGAATTTGGGGTAGGTTGATATAAAGGATAAGAACCGAGGTATATCTCGGCGCTTCAGACACTCACAAAAATCCACTGAAACTCGCAATCAAAATTCGCCCAGTTCTGACGCGTAACACGGCAGACCAAAACTGTTTAGAATTTGAAAGACGACTGTCACAGTAGCTAGACGCTGAGACTGAATGCTCTCCCTTCCCCCGCAATCGTATTTATAGTCCCCACATGTCTGAAAAAAAATGGCGTCCTTTGCGAACACGCTCTGCCCAAGCGAAGCTTCTTATCACTAACTGCACAGGGTCTTATTTCAACCATGCCATGCAGATCAGCCGTTCTACAAATTGTGTGTATGCATATTCACTATGATCAACCGTAGGTTATCACTCAAGTCATTCGGTATGGCCGATACACAAAATCTGTTGATCGCTGACCATAAAAGCTTGTTGCGATTAATTAAGCCTTCCCGACCGCTAGCGCGCGAAACAAAGACCACTAGAATGCTTTTCATACCAGTCGTGTCAAACTCGCCATCTCATACCTCGAACGCAATTGTATATTTGCAATCAACATAATAGCTTTCTCCGTATCGTTCCATAATAACCTTTCATTATTTAGTTATTCATATTTTATTCAGCGCGCAGCCAAATCGGCTCTGATCCCTACACATCTCGCAGGAATGCGACAAAAAAAACCTGACCTGTAACCTTCCTCGAACCATCCCACGCGTCGGCTCATTGTTTTTTGCTAACTTACCCTGAGCTACGCAAAAACCCCAAACGTTATATGAACCGATTCTCGTATTCAAAACAGCGCGGCGATAGGCTAGCCCTCTGTCACGCAAAATGAAGTATCAAATGTACTGACTCTCGTGTACCATTACAGCCCCCTCCTCGACCTTAAGACACTGTTTATCTCAGTTAACATGGCGCAAGGATCTCATTACCACTATGCTACCCATGCTTTGTCCATATCTACTCTATATGTACGGACATCTCAAATCATGTACACAGACCGATGAATCTGTCAATTATGTATATATTATTTACACAACTCGATTGAGCTCTCTCCTGTCTTATCTTATTTATCTATCTAACTATACAACCTCGCTTACCCGCAACTTATCCTAATTCGTATTACTATATATATACAATTTTTTTTTGTTTTTTTTTTTGTTTTTGTTCCTTTCTAAACCATGCCAGATCCTTAAATCTACAAAGTAGTTACTCAAATTTACAGCTTACAGCTTAATTGTATAACTATTATACACTATTTTATTTATTTACGCACTTATTCGTCCTCACATAATACCTGGCTATATTTATAGTATTGAAGTCACCCAATATCTCATTTGATCCCGGATCTACTAAAGTATAACAGTTCGGATATACTACTGCCGAAATAACATAAGGCCCTTTATACAACAATGAAAATTTCCGCATGATTTTATGTTCTTTATTTGAACGCACAAAAGTCTTAAGTTTCACATAATCACCTATACGATAGACTTCTAACTTACGCCGTTTGTCTGCCTGTCGCTGACGTCGTTCACTAGAACTTTTAGAGTTTTCTATCGCTACATTCCGCACCTGTTCTGTATCTCGCACACTATGACCTAATAACCATTCATCGCCTAATTCCTTGTCAATAGTTAACGGTTCCCGCCTACCAAACGCTAACTCATTAGGCGCAAAGCCTGTGCTTGTGTGTTCGATATTATTATAGCAATTCTGAATGTCCGGTAACACGTCGACCCAACTACGATTACTTCCGCCGCAATAAGTTCTAATTAGTCGACCTAGCTCGCGTTTCACTCTTTCTAGGCTATTAGAATTTGGACAATGCACCGACGTATGAGTGACCCGAATTCCTAGCTGTTTGAGACCAAATTCCCAAACTTTCGATATGAACTGTGGTCCTGAGTCCGTAATTATAGTTTCGATAGGTATTTCCCTATAAAATCTCTTTGTACAAGCGAGCACGCTCCTACCTGTCACTTTTCGCATTGGATATAATTTTATTACTTTACTGTACACGTCTTGAATCACATATATATATTGATATCCGAATTTACCTACGGGCAATGGCCCATATAGGTCCGAGAAAACAATCTCACCCAACTTTTCCGCCAACACCGGTGTACAAGGACCAACGGTATTGTTAGTACTTGGTTTGACCTTTTGACATATGTCACAACTTCTTATCACCGTGCTAATCACCCTACTCATATGAAGAAAATAATATCTGTCTTTCATCAGTGCTAATATTTTATATCTGCCGTAGTGACCTATTTCTTCATGTATGTGTAAAATTAGTTCCTCCTGTAGTGATATCGGAATGACTAACAACTGTACGTTCCGCTTCGGCACGTG
This sequence comes from Argyresthia goedartella, assembly GCA_949825045.1. Lineage (NCBI taxonomy): Eukaryota > Metazoa > Arthropoda > Insecta > Lepidoptera > Argyresthiidae > Argyresthia > Argyresthia goedartella. The sequence continues at coordinate 19,686,579 of OX463823.1, forward strand.
AAAATATAACTTATCACCTACTAGCTTGTAATTATCAAACCCTCTCGTTCCCGTATCTACCACCCTACGTCTGATACAACCGCTAATTCGATTTAACCGCTCATCTTCGCTTTGTAATCTCGCAATGTCCCGTAAACTCGAATAAAGTCCACGACTTAATGAACGTCAAACTTTTATGATCAGTTTTAATAATAACTTTTTCTCCCCGCAAATATATCTCAAATCGCTTTAAAGTGTATATAACTGCATACATTTCCTGTTCGCTGACAGCCCATCTCGTTTGAGCTCCCTTAAATGTTTGCGAACAAAACCCTATAATTCGTTCCTGGCCCAAATCATCTAATTGATAAACATAGCCCCCAATTCCTATAGCGCTGGCGTCACATTGACATAATATGTTTTTCCCGCCAATGGCTGACTCAAAATTATACTTTCTAAGAATTGGTTTTTTATCTCGTCAAAAGCACTCTGCACCTGCGCACTCCAGACGAACTTGACTCCAGACCGTAATAAATTGTACAAGGGCTGTGTTAACGTTCCTAAATTTTTTATAAACCTCCGAAAGTAATATATGAACCCAAAAAACGCCCTCAATTGCCTGACAGTTCTGGGTGACGGATATAATTTAAGTGTTTCAATTTTGTCCGGGTCCATTTGCAAACCTTGTGTAGACAAAAAATGCCCCAATAACTTGACCTTTTTTTGTGCGAACTCGCATTTTTTTAGTTTGCATGTGAAGCCCGCGTCTTTCAATTTACTCAGAACCGTGTCCACTTGAGACAAATGCTGTTCGAATTCACCCTCAGTTAAAATCGCCAAATCGTCGACAAAATTTAAACAATATGACCTAACCTCTGGCCCTAAAATTAAGTCCATCGCCCTCGAAAATGAACCCACACTGGTTTTCAACCCCTGAGGTAACACGTTGTAAACATAACTTCTGCCTTGATATACAAAACCCGTGTATAGTTTAGATTCGTCTGATAATGGTATAGAAAAATACGCATCTTTGATATCAATAACCCCTATGTAGTTTATTCGGCGCCCCGATTGCAATATCTCACTCATTAAAGGTGTACAGTTCCCCAATTTTGATAATGCGCATAGGATTCTTCGCCACTGTTCGTTAAAGTTCGTATTTCCGAGCGATCGGGAGATGATATCTACATAGAGTGGATACAACCTACCAATCGTCTGAAGGAACACTATCTTTCTATATCTTAGTTATGAGCTTTCTTATATGTATTAGTTTAATAGTTATATATGCTATAAATATATGTATGTACTGGTGTATGTAGTGTATTTATTTAAGTTATTTTAGAGCTTACATTGTGTATTACATTTGTTTTCTTTATAATATCAAATATATACAAACCTGAGGGAAAAGAAAAATAAATGATAAAGCAGGATTTAAAAATCTATATTATTATTATTATTAATCGGAGTCAGAGAGCATCTCTATTCCTGACATCGGAGAGGCATCGTATAAATCATTGTATTGTTCTTGGTCACTTTCCTCACTGGTATCATCACCTGTGTAAATAATCATTTCATCAGCAAAATTATCCATCCTTGGGTCGATTTTCCTAAATTCATCTTCGCATTTTATGGCATGATCACGAACTTTTCTCCATTCTTCAGACCCTATCATATTGACTTTTTCTAATATAAGTTTTGTAATGGACGTTACATTGATTGCGATATTTTTTGTGGCCACATATTGTTTTGTTTGTGCCCAAATGTTTTCAATAGGGTTAAAATCGGGATGGTATGGTGGTAAACGTACAATTTTGTGCCCATGTTCCTCCATTATATGATCAATAGCAAATGTGGTGTATCATTCTTTATGTATCTTTATGACTTCGTATATTTGGGGTTTCAATTTATTTGGGTCATGTGGAATATTATGTTGTTGCAGCCATGCTATCATTTGTGGTTTGGGTGTGTTTGAGTTTGGTGGTTTCACAGACAGCTTATTATGATACGGGGCGTTATCGATTACCTTCACACTGTTAGGAGGCAAGTTGGGAATCAATTGATTTCGTAGCCAAGTTTGATAACATTCCGCGTTCATTTCTTTATGATAATCACCCTCTGAATCAACACATTTATGCAACATTAGAGCCCCTGGGACGAATCCTTTTTCATTGCCCGCATGGACTATAATAATTCGCTCTCCTTTAGAAATGGGTTGTTTTATACCTTTTTTGTTGCAATCTTGCCAAGTTTTACCTTTAATATGCGATGTGTGCACGTATGACTCGTCCATAAATACTATGTTTCTACCAGCGTCCCTCAGCTGTTGTATTTCTCTGAGATATTTGATCCTTTTTAAACGTACATCTTGCTTTTCCATAAGTAACCGCCTGTTGGTATCAGTTCTCAGAAACCTAAACCCCATTGTTCTCAAAATGATCCTTAAAGTCTCTGCACAGCCTTTGAAATTAATAGCTTCGATTAACTTTTTTCTCAAATTATTTATAGTTGGGAGTTCTTTGAGTGTTAACTGAAAATTGTATATTATATCTCGAATAACACAGTAGTCGAAATCATCAAGCCCCATCCGAAACCTACTTTTAGGTTTTCCTTTTTTTGGTGATGTAAATTTCTTTGATTGATTTGTTTTTTTTTTCATTTAAGATGTTAGTCAAAGTCCGCCGTGAAATTCCTGTAGCTTTTGTAACACGGTCTTGAACTTTATTAAAATAACATTTTTTGAATACATTCGCTTCATCGACTCCAGCGCGCAGCGCCGCCTGCTTTGGCGTCAGGACTGCGCAACGCAAAATGTCGACTTTTGTCGCGCTGACCTTGCGTCTTTAAACCTTAATTTAACCCCTTTAGACTTATCACACGACTAAAATAACAACAGTTTTGCTTAGCCAGAGAGTTTTTTGTAACTGTTATCAATTAACTGTTAGGTAAATAATGTACTGTAGTATGATTAATGCGTCTCTAAAGTATTCAAATAGGATTATTTCTTTTTTTTGAAAGAGAGTAGTTAAATGTTTTGTAAAAGAATTAAAGCAAAATTCCTTAGCTTAAATTATCACTAATCAATTAGGAAATCAGGTAAAATCGGTGGAACAAAGTTTAATTTCAAAGCCAACTCGAAAACGTAATTTCGCACGCTTGAAAAAAAAGAGCAGCGATAGGGTTCAAACAACCAATCGTGCAGAAAATAAAAATCGAAAATAATGATTATTCACATGTTTTGGCCCTATATTGTCGTGTTTCTATCGTATTTACACAATATTAAGTACATTAGACTGTTATGAAAGCAACCCCGTAAAGTAAAACGCAATTTTTATTATTTTGAGTTTTTTCTCGACGTATTTCCTTCACCAGCATTGATATTTTCGATGAAAACACGGTATTAACTAAGTAACAGGCTATGAATAGTACTTACAATCAGTTTTTTACTCAAAAACTACACAAATCACAAGCAAATCACCGATAATCTGCCTCGTAATTGACCCGGCGAACTGCAGTGAAATCGTGCAAAGTCATGAATGTTTACTATTTTTTTCTGGCTCTGTGTGAATGTATTTCAATGTACGGACTAGATTATTCCATTCCTTCAATCATTGGCCGCTTTTATAGAAATTAAAAAAACAAAAACCGACCACAGATATTACATGAAGATCGAAATATAAACTCGTGCTAGCCGTAGTCAAATTGACTCGCTGCGCAGTTAAGCTTTTTCCAGCTGCGAGTCAATTTGGATATTGCGCATTTGGGTCGCTTCATTTAAGAAATAAAGGTATACATTAAATACAATCTGTCGTGTTTGTGACTTAAGCGGCTTCCCACGTTTAAATTTCTCCATTTTGGAAGAAAATAGGAATTATAATTTTCATTACATGATCAATAGACACTCGTGGATATTCATCCGGTCGCCGTCAATATTCAAAGACAACTGACTCAAATGTGTGAGGGAGTGGCAGGAAAAGCAGCAGCGGCGACTTTCGATTGTTTGTACATGACAATAACACCTATTTCTTTTGGGCAAGGTACAAATTGCAAGTGCAATGTTTAGGTCTCATACAACTATTCGGTGTGTGTTATGATTCGGTAGTTTTCGGCATACGAACATTGGCGAAGATTCGTATGCGCATTATTAAATTTGGGGAACTGTAGTTTCAACTTCCTCAACCATTCCCGTGTTTAATTGTCGTGCATCTAGCAGGATACGGACCTCCCCTGACTTCTTTAGTGCACAAGTCAATGGACTGCTGAAATCCGTAGACTGCCTGCTAATAATACCTATCTGTTCCATTTCTTTCAAACGGTTTGTTACTTTATCGCGATAAGCGAACGGTATGGGATAGCTTCGTTTTACGAAAGGCGTTTCATCTCTCATTTTTATCTCATGTATATATTTATTTGTCCGACCCACCCTATCGCTTAACAACTCTGCATGTTTATTTAACACCGGCAATAACTTTGTTTTGTGTTCAACAGGTATTGATGAATTATTCACATATTCCTCTATCATATTTCTACTGGTATCTTGGTTCTGTACTTCCATTGTACAACAGCAAGAATCCTGATTAGGACCAGTACCTAATATTATTTCACACATCCGCCCGGCGCTTCGTATAATTAGCCTCTTATTACCCTCACACATTAAACTGGCTCGCGTCTGGTGTATAAAATCAAACCCTAAAATTAATCTTTAGGCACCCTTGTTAATATTAGCATTGGAGTATCGATAACGCATTCACCTATTGTTAATGGTAACGTAACTAACTTATCAACCTTTTCCTTACTGTCCCCAAATGCACCTGTGATTCTCAAACTTGGAATCGGTATTTCCGTCGGTTTTCCCAATTGCCTGCATACTTCATCGTACACTCTCCGACTAATTACACTGATTTCGCTCCCCGAATCAATCAAAGTCCTTACAACAATATTCCCAATACGCACATCTATCTCAGGTAATGTCAAGGTACTACATAAATCGCGCCCACACTCAGTCGAATCGTCGTCTCTGAATATCGTATGTAAACGCTTGTCATCGCGGCCTATACAATTCAATCTAGATTTTTCATCTAAACACACGGCATATCCGTGCGCTTTATGCGCTAGTAATTGAATAAATTCATTCACACCCACGTTCGAATCCAAATTACACAATTCATACAGTCTATGCTTTTTTTCAATTTGATCGGCTGTCCACCCGAAGCGTAATAAATATCTGAGCGCGAACGACCCGCGCGAGTCCACTAGTTTTTTGAATTCGAACTTATCGCATTATTTCTGTCACTTGAACTTTGCCCTGCCTCTGTATTATCTGAACCATCATTGCCCCTTTGGAACCCTATTGCCTTGAAACTAGCTTGAGGTTGTCTACCTCTACCGCGAAAATAACCGCGAGCGCGCGTCCCAAATTCGTTTCGCGCCTTCGTTCCCGCGTTATAATTATTCCTACGACTCACCGCGTTATATCGTAACGTATTTACCCGCATAGCACGATAATGCCCACGCATTTAGCTATTCCGCCTTAAATTATTCGTATTCATTGTCTCCGAACTCTGCAACGCACTTAATCCCCCATCGATATTCCGTTCTAAATGCTGAAGGAACTCGACCGCATCTCGTATAGTCATTGGTTCCTTTCTAGCAAAAAACGCAACCTGAATATCACGTGGCAACTGTCTGAAAATCGTGTTGATTTTCTCCGTATCAGTAAACGGTATCGTAAGCTCATATATGCTATTCAATTGAGAGGCAAAGAATTCTTCCATACTTTGACCTTTCTTAGAATCAATCTTCGCAGTTAGGAATCTTTGTTTAATTAATTCCTGTTCATTATCACCCCAGAATACCTCTCTGAAATCTTTTTCAAAATCCGAATAGGTTCGCAATGAGTCTCTGTATATGCTCATTCGAACTTTTGCAATTCCTACCAAACTATCCGTTGCCCATATCAAAGCCCTAGAACTATTTCCCGAGACTTTATTATAAGCCTATAAATCTCTTAAGAAAATCATCGGAATTTCCGAACTCCGCCCATCGAATGTCGGCAACTTCTGTGTCATTTTCACAATGCATGATTGACGATTTTCTACCGATTGTTCAAACGTCTCTAGTTCCTGTCTGTCAGTCTGTCTGTTCGAAGTCCTACTAGCATTGCTCGCAATAGAACCCCTTTCCAAACTGTCTAATCTATTCACTATTTCAGATAACAATTGCGTCACCTGTCCTGACGCCATTTCACTTGTCTGCGAAAGTGAATCGTCTTGTACAACACGCCTAGGCCGGCCCATTATTTCTTAAACACTAAATCGTCGGCTCGTTCGAAGAATTGTGAAAACAATGCCCCTTTTTTTTGCTTATTTCTTACTTACAAAACTGAACTGTTTAAAATCGTTTCTACGTTGTGTTATTTTTTAAAAGTAACGCGTTAGACCTTGATTCTTTTAGAATATCTAGGTATCAGACTATATAGGATATCCTTCGGTCTCGGCACCAGAAAATCTGTAACAGCATAACGGCTAAGGTCGAGCCACCGCTATCAGTAGCTATGATCGTCTATTCTATCTACCCCAAAAAGAGATGTCCCGATTCAGCTGTAAAATTTGTAAGTTAAGAATGATAAGTCTGAATTTCTCGTTCGTTGAAAAGTTCGTTAGGCGCACAATAGTCGAGCGGAAGATTGGTTCAGGAATTTAGAGTTTCAAGTTAGACAGAGAAGCATATATGTCCGCAAGCCGGTAATTCACATCAGTCAGCGGTGTTATGCGCCAGATCGATCTTTGTTATATTTTGTGTGATGGTACCATTTATTTTTTTGTATATATGGGCGCTTGGAACTTCTTTTAGTGGTCGACCACGATTTGTAATATTTGGTTAAGATATCGTATAGATATCCGTCGTAGTTTTACGACGTGAGTACTCAATGATATTTCATGTGCTCGCTAGTAGCGGCTTGTGGTGGTTCCAATTATATAATTAGTTCACGGCAATAACGATCCGAAAAGACCGGTTTACACAATTGCGATTTGATTTTCCGAGATGGGTTTGAACTAGCGGTTACCTCAAAAGGTCCGTAACGTTTTGAAACCTTCAACTCTGCGCAATTTGAGCTGGATGTTATCGAAACGTCATAAGCGCTTTAGGAGATCTAATCCACACCATAGCGAAGTGCATAGTTCGATAAATACCGAACTATGAATTCCACTAGCCTCAGCACGTCCTCGACTGAGCCTAATCATATATATTTGACTCAGCCTACACATTAGACCTCCAGCGAAATTTACATTTAATTTAAAGATGCAACTTGAATCCAACCTGACCCAAGGCAAAGCAAAACAACCTACCCGGTCCTAAACAATGAACTTTAGACTGTAATTTGATCTCTTCGCGCGTCCCCGACAACACTCAAATGTCAAAATCTCAACAGGATAGGTTATCTGCGTTGACACCGGTTTAACTTTGTTCTGAATTTGTTATTTCCATCCGCGGAACCTCATCGATCAAACAGTCTCCCTATGCCCTGCCAACCTAGGTTTAGTCGCAACTAAACTCCTGTCTAGCCTAGTCTAAAATCCTAGTGTTATACCACGTCATGACTGTGTGTGTGGGAATTTCAAAACTCGCTACTCGAAAGGAATGAGGAGATGATTAGCCCGCGAATATCCTAAGAGCCAATCCAGGAACACTATGGTGAAGGAAAAAGGAATTTAGGGTCGCTCCAAGCCCAGACTCAGACTCAGATCAGTTACCTACAAGTTCTTATCTAACGACCCAAGGATAGTTTTGGAATTTGGGGTAGGTTGATATATTATTATTATTATTATTATTTATTTATCGTCAGATAGGTACACATCCATAGTAAATTATAAAAAGACAAAATATTTTGTACATTAACACACAGGTAACCTAAACTATTTTTTATTTTTGTATAGGTGCACATCTATCCAGTGTTTCAGCAAGGGACTATCGACCCTATCCCCTAACGCACTGATGATCCCGTTCGAGCCGCCGCGAACACGACTCATCATAGAGGCTGCTCTCTTACGCAAGATGGCAAAAAAGTCATCCACTCTTGCCTCCATGAACATCGATGAGGCGCTGCAGTATCGCGGCAGCCCCAACACAATCCTCAGCGCGTTATTGTATTGGACACGCAGAGCGCTGTAGGCCCTCTGCGTATAGCGAACCCACAGACTGCAGGTGTAGAAGGTTTGACAGTAAGCTCTGAAATGTGTAAGTTTCACTTCTTTAGTGCACCGTGCAAACCTGCGGGCCAGCATGTTACAGCGAACCGACAACGCCCTGCGCTCTCTCTCCATGTCCAGATCATCTGTGAGTGTCTCCGTGACCACATGCCCTAGGTACTTAAATTTTGCGACTCTATTCAGGGCGATGCCACATAATTTGACAGGAGGCACAAAAGATGGTTTTTTAGTGCCGGCCTTGAATACAAGCATTTCGCTTTTTTTGGCATTGTACCTTAGGCCATGCGACCCGGCGTATGACCCACAGACGTCCAGTAGCCGCCTGAGGGCTCGAATCGAGGGGCTCAGCAGCACCATGTCGTCAGCATAGCTTATGTTGTTCACCATGACGCCGCCGACTGAACATCCGACCTTGGTGTCGCTGAGCTCCCCGATCAATTTGTTCATGAACAGGTTGAACAGCTTAGGAGACGTCAGCCCCCCCTGTCTCACTCCACAGCTCAACCTGTATTCTTGACTTAATGAACCGGCCCACCTGACAGCGTTGCGTTGATTGCCATACCAATATTTGAACAAATCAATGTACTCATCAGGTAGGCCAGTTTCAGTCGCCAACTTTTTCCATAACATGTTATAGTTAACTAAATCAAACGCCTTGGACAAGTCTAAAAAGCAGGCATACACTGGCGTTTTTCTGTCTGTGTAGTACCGGACAGTTTGCTTGAGGCACATGATGGCACTTTCAGTAGACAGCCCACTCCTAAAACCAAACTGGGCATCGTGCAAGATTAGATGTTTATCAAGTTGCTTGTCAAGAAAACTGTCCAGCACCTTTGCCGTTATAGTGGCCAGTGATACAGGTCTATAGTTACCTTTGTCACTAGCATCACCTGTTTTATTTTTAATGATAGGTACAACAATAGTTCTCATTAGCTCCTCAGGCAGATAGGAGTGTCCAATACTGGCGTTGATAAAAATCTTAAGAACCCTAGGCAGATGTGCACCAGCATATTTCAAGTGCTCAACGCTCAACCCGTCGTGTCCCGGCGACTTCCCTCGTTTCATTCCACGTATCGCCCTATCTACTTCTTTAATAGTGAAGCGAGTGTATTGGCTTGAAACTGCCCGCCGGGTATGAGCATCTGACACTACAGTGCCTGCGGTTGGCATAACTGCAGGCACTACATTAAAATATTCTTTAAACATATTGGCAATGTCGATATTTTCAGACAGACCCGCCACGCCCAGAGCCAGACTCGACCGGGGGCTCAGCTTGTTTGTCTGTTTCCAAAAATTTTTGAAGTCCTTAGCTTCGTGACCAGTAGCAAGTATGTCCGTTTTGATACGCTCATTGTTATCCTGGCACCATTTCAATTTATTTTTAAATAATCTTTTGGGCTCTTTCATATTGTCATAAACTGAACCATTGGCGGGTTTTCCCGAGAGTACCCATGATTGAAACCCAAGTCGAGCCTCCCTATGGAGCCCCGCTACATGTTTGTTCCAGCCCACAATGTATTTCTTCTTATTATTAACATTTTTGACTATGTAACTGCCGATAGCAGCCTCGCTCAATGCGTTAACTATGCGTTTATACAAATTATCTATAATTATTTTGTGATCAGTATTTGTACATATTCCATCATCGCAGTGTCTCAGCTCTGGAGGAAAGTCTATATCTCTTAAACGGCTATGACATACGTTATAGTACATATCTATTTGTGCAGCGTCTCTATTTCCCCAAATGACATGAGATGGAGTGTGATTCGCTACTTTTATTTTAGGTGAAAGAACCGTGAAATCACACTCAATCTGCAAGGGAAAGTGATCCGACCATGACACATCATAACGCACTTCAATTTTACTAACAGATTTATATGCTACACTACTAGTTACACAGTGATCAAGCCATCGACAGCAGCCATGTACGTCACTAATATACGTATAAGTGTCTGAGTCAATACCTAGTGATTCAATGTCCGCACAGATCCACTTCCGGTCAGCACAGAATTGCAGTAGTTCATAGCAAAACAACTCACCAGGGTGAGCGTTGTATAAAATCAAACCCTAAAATTAATCTTTAGGCACCCTTGTTTGGCGTTTTTCTGTCTGTGTAGTACCGGACAGTTTGCTTGAGGCACATGATGGCACTTTCAGTAGACAGCCCACTCCTAAAACCAAACTGGGCATCGTGCAAGATTAGATGTTTGTCAAGTTGCTTGTCAAGAAAACTGTCCAGCACCTTTGCCGTTATAGTGGCCAGTGATACAGGTCTATAGTTACCTTTGTCACTAGCATCACCTGTTTTATTTTTAATGATAGGTACAACAATAGTTCTCATTAGCTCCTCAGGCAGATAGGAGTGTCCAATACTGGCGTTGATAAAAATCTTAAGAACCCTAGGCAGATGTGCACCAGCATATTTCAAGTGCTCAACGCTCAACCCGTCGTGTCCCGGCGACTTCCCTCGTTTCATTCCACGTATCGCCCTATCTACTTCTTTAATAGTGAAGCGAGTGTATTGGCTTGAAACTGCCCGCCGGGTATGAGCATCTGACACTACAGTGCCTGCGGTTGGCATAACTGCAGGCACTACATTAAAATATTCTTTAAACATATTGGCAATGTCGATATTTTCAGACAGATCCGCCACGCCCAGAGCCAGACTCGACCGGGGGCTCAGCTTGTTTGTCTGTTTCCAAAAATTTTTGAAGTCCTTAGCTTCGTGACCAGTAGCAAGTATGTCCATTTTGATACGCTCATTGTTATCCTGGCACCATTTCAATTTATTTTTAAATAATCTTTTGGTCTCTTTCATATTGTCATAAACTGAACCATTGGCGGGTTTTCCCGAGAGTACCCATGATTGAAACCCAAGTCGAGCCTCCCTATGGAGCCCCGCTACATGTTTGTTCCAGCCCACAATGTATTTCTTCTTATTATTAACATTTTTGACTATGTAACTGCCGATAGCAGCCTCGCTCAATGCGTTAACTATGCGTTTATACAAATTATCTATAATTATTAACTTCTCTTGAGAAGTTATTATAATAGGTCTGAAAATTGAAATAGGTAATTTTGTGTTTTCTTTACGTTTTAAGACCTGGAGAATCATTTGCAATCATTTTTAGAGTGATGTCTGTGTGTGTGTGTGTGTGTGTGTGTGTGTGTACGTACGTATGTACGTGATCAAAATTATGGAATTCGTTTTCTCAATAACTACTGGACCGAATCGCTTTGATGACCATATCAATCGATACGCCACGTCATGACTTAGATCTGAAAGGAGTCTAGAAAAAATCGGTCCAGCGGTTCGTTTTTTATTTGTAAAAAACTGACTTTTTTGAACACGCAACGTTAATTTTGTATGTAATTCCAAGTATTGAGGGGTAGATGTGGGTTTTTGAGGGTGCTGGTTTCGAATCTTTCATCAGATAATTCTCAAATGATTTTCTAGGTATCGAAACATTAAAAAAAAGAATTCTTCTCAAGAGAAGTTGCTTGTACGGTACTTGCTGCCGAACCGATTTTTTTGTGATCAGTATTTGTACATATTCCATCATCGCAGTGTCTCAGCTCTGGAGGAAAGTCTATATCTCTTAAACGGCTATGACATACGTTATAGTACATATCTATTTGTGCAGCGTCTCTATTTCCCCAAATAACATGAGATGGAGTGTGATTCGCTACTTTTATTTTAGGTGAAAGAACCGTGAAATCACACTCAATCTGCAAGGGAAAGTGATCCGACCATGACACATCATAACGCACTTCAATTTTACTAACAGATTTATATGCTACACTACTAGTTACACAGTGATCAAGCCATCGACAGCAGCCATGTACGTCACTAATATACGTATAAGTGTCTGAGTCAATACCTAGTGATTCAATGTCCGCACAGATCCACTTCCGATCAGCACAGAATTGCAGTAGTTCATAGCAAAACAACTCACCAGGGTGAGCGTTGAAGTCCCCGAGTACGTACACATTGTCCACAGTGTTATCCTCAACAATGGCACTCACCTCCGATAGGCATTCAGTGAAGATTGGAAGGTTTTCTTTCGAGTCCGTAGGCATATATACGGAGAAAAACATAGCAGACCGACTAGCCACTTCGCACTTTATAGCAACCAATCGCACACTTTTACAATTGATAACAGTTACTTTATCAAACGCGGTTTTACGCCACAGAATAGCTACCCCACCGTAGGGCCTTCCTCGCAACACTCCCGCCGTCGTATCCACGGCCGATACTCCAGTCGCAGCGAAGTCAGGATGGATGCCGCTCAGGTAAGGTACGTCGTGGGGCAACAGCCAAGTCTCCTGCAGTGCAATTACATCCATCGATAGGCATAGCTCTCTGACATGGTCCGAAACACGCGTCACGGACTTAAAGTTGAAGCTTGCGAGCTTACAGGTTCTGCGGCTCAGTTTCTCCTTGAAGCTAAAAGTTTATCAGTGTCTTTGATAGCCATCCGGCTAAATATAAAATACCTACGGAAAAAAATCCCGTCTGGCCATAGGTCGTCGTTGTAGAACACCGGTAGTTTGTCCTTAGGTATGTAGATTTTATATGAGTTGTACTCTTTTTCCTCTTTCATACCTACTCGCACTGGAGACACAACAATCTCAGTTTTCGCCTTTATGTACTCAGCGACATCCACTTCCGAGGATTCTAAAGAAACGTTGTAGATGAAAAGTGGTATTTTCGGAGCCGCGGCTCTAAATTTAGAGGTTGGGTCAACAGGGGCTCTTCCTTTTCTTCCTACAAAACGAGATTTAGACTTTCGGTTCTCCACCGTTATCCAGCCATCTTGCTCAGATTGAGATTGCTCCTTTTTATTGTTTCCGACAGCTGGTTCCGTTATTGTCTGAAACCGTGGTAGGGCCTCACCGGCGGTGGCGTCCACTGGTTGCCTACTGTTCGAAACCGCGGTACTAATACGGGCCTCCACGCGTGAGTTAGTCGGTTGCGCAGGCACCGCAGCCGTCTCAGCCGCCACGCTTGCGTAAGACAGAGACAGCGGCTCGCGCGCCTCAGTCGTTTGCGAAAGTGTTTTTTCCGTTGGCTTACCCTCTGGACTTGATGATGAGGATATTGATGACGCATCTTGCTGATGAGTTTCTGACACAGCAAGGAAACCCATAGGGCCACTATTATTTTGGTAGCTGTCTTCCAGGCAGAAAGCGCCTCTTTTTGTGTTGACATTAGAAACAATGCACTGTCGTTTCATCTCGTCGAGCTCGGATTTAAGTTGTTGAAATTGATGAATAGTAACGTACTCTGTTTCCGCCGCCTTTGCGCATTTCTGCTGCATCGCACCAAGCTCCCTTTGTATCAACACAATGTCTTTTAGAAGTCTAGTGACGTCTACATGGTCAAATGTGACCGGGGGGAGTTTTCCAAGATCCCTGGCCACGAAGATCGGCATCTCTTCGGGATCCGTTTCCCTGAGGAGGCAGATGATGTCATCCAAGTTGCGTTGAGTCTTCCCATCACGTCTACATGTAGTTTTCTGCTGTGAGACTGACTCAAACAGAAGGATTTTTGCTTTTTCGATTTCGTCATCAGAAAAAGCCGTTGCACAAATCTGCACTAAACTTTCATCCACCATAACATCCATTTTGTTTTGCACAAAAGCAAGTAACTCGTTTATCACGATGTTGCAGGACTTGCATTTTAACACGTAAGAGGCCATCGCCCCTGTATTTAACAATAACAACAATAAATCACGTGATATCGACCAACTGCACACCGCAAGCGCGCGCAAGCGACTGACGATATAAAGGATAGGAACCGAGGTATATCTCGGCGCTTCAGACACTCACGAAAATCCACTGAAACTCGCAATCACAATTGGCCCAGTTCTGACGCATAACACGGCAGACCAAAACTGTTTAGAATTTGAAAGACGACTGTCACAGTAGCTAGACGCTTAGACTGAATGCTCTCCCTTCCCCCGCAATCGTATTTATAGTCCCCACATGTCTGAAAAAAAAATGGCGTCCTTTGCGAACACGCTCTGCCCAAGCGAAGCTTCTTATCACTAACTACACAGGGTCTAATTTCAACCATGCCATGCAGATCCGCCGTTCTACAAATTGTGTGTACGCATATTCACTATGATCAACAGTAGGTTATCACTCAAGTCATTCGGTATGGCCGATACACAAAATCTGTTGATCGCTGACCATAAAAGCTTGTTGCGATTAATTAAGCCTTCCCGACCGAAAGACCACTAGAATGCTATTCATACCAGTCGTGTCAAACTCGCCATCTCATACCTCGAACGCAATTGTATATTTGCAATCAACATAATAGCTTTCTCCGTATCGTTCCATAATAACCTTTCAGTATTTAGTTATTCATATTTTATTCAGCGCGCAGCCAAATTGGCTCTGATCCCTACACATCTCGCAGGAATGCGACAAAAAAAACCAGACCTGTAACCTTCCTCGAACCATCCCACGCGTCGGCTCATTGTTTTTTGCTAACTTACCCTGAGCTACGCAAAAACCCCAAACGTTATATGAACCGATTCTCGTATTCAAAACAGCGCGGCGATGGGCTAGCCCTCTGTCACGCAAAATTAAGTATCAAATGTACTGACTCTCGTGTACCATTACAGTATGTAGTTTAAAGGTAAAGTGATTTTTAAATTTTCTAGGTATTTTATAAAAAATACACAGTGGGACATTTTTCCCAAGTATATAACTGCATTCAAAGTGCTGTGCTTAACCCCGATATTGGGTAATGGTGAATACTCCTTGTTAGGCATTCTGGTTCGGCGCTTACGCTTTTTCAACGTCCGCACTCCACTTGACACAGAAGTTTCGTGACGACCATTATCATCCGCTTCGTGGCGGGAGACTCCAGTTCGTGTCGATCGACATTTTTCCACTTCGTGACAACCTGCGCCGCAGATCATCCGTAAAGGGGAGTTTTACCCACCTGCCAAGATGAATCAGACAGGCCGAACACCCGCGACTTTTTTTTTTCTCCTCGCGCTTCGGGTTAATTAAAAAATTAAATTAAATTTGTAATTGTTAAATTTTTTTTTTTTTATTAATTCTTTTAGCTTCTCGTAGTCATTGCATTTCATTCATAAAATTTTATTAACTTTACAGCGCATATAAACATAAATGCGACAGCAGGTTTCCTTCATCGTTCGAATGCCCATCGAAAGAAGGCTATACGCTCTAACTCATATCAGTGCCTCCAGTGAAAAAGGGATTAAGTCGAGTTATTCCCTTTTGTTTTTACTTCACCATTGGAATCAGCGCATCAAGTTACATAATATATCAAAAGGTCATAACTGTATCTTAACTCCTTCATGGATTTTACAAATCACCTAAAGGCATAGTTGGAGTTTTTTTTGGGTTAATAGTATTTTTTAACTAAGCAACTAAGCAATTTTTTGATTAAAATGGGACAAGCGCAGCTGTGTCTTTGAATTCACTTGGTAATCAGAATCTTATTGCACTTAAACACAAATGTAAAGGCATAACTGACGTGGTTCCCAAATTTAAGATAAAAAAAAGGGATCAACATGAGATATTTCTATGTGAACTTACGACAAAAAGACATAACGTGATTTAGTTCTTTTCATTTTATTACAAAAAGACACAGTTGACCGTTTACAAGGGATTAAGTCATCTTATTCCTTTGCATTGTTATCATTAGTAGGGGACTACCCGTACTTATATCCAACAGACATGGCTAGTTCGGTGAATAAACAGATCTTAGTCATTTTGTTTCCTTTATTACTGAAATAAGTCTAAAAATGAATTGATAAATAGATATAATAAAATTATTCACTTCGATTCGCACACTAATTACGAAAATAAATAGTTTGACTAATTTTATAAACTGCATGAATATTTTTTTGGAAAATAGGTATGTTTTTGTTTCTTTCCGTCGTCGTACAGACAGATCGCACCGTGCTTGTCAGTGCAATGCGGCGACGACGGATAGGTTGAGTAATTCAATTGTTTTCGTTGAAATAAAAATTAATCGTGGCAGAAACATGAATGAATTAGTGATTGGTGCATTTGCGAAAGTAAGTACAATGTTTTATTTTGTTTTATTACTAAGCTGGCACAGTTTCGACTTTTAATCTCCCACGCGTCGTCAGTTTGAATGTAGGTATTAACATGGTACGAACCTATCTTACGTAATAACCGAAAAAACACAATTTTTGGTGTTCTGTTGTGTTTATGTACCTATGTTCTTATCATTATTTCCTAGGGTGAAAGCGATCACGTATGTTATTATTATTAATTACTTTTTAGGTACAAAACGATCTTTCTGGTGACCGAATCAGCTGTCCAGAGGAACCTGCGAGTTCACAACGAGATCAACGGCATGCATTACATTCGGTTAGTTAAAATGCGTGGAAACGGGGAAGAGAGGCTTTTGCCCAGCAGTGGATGCTAATAATAATAATAAAGTAAAAATCACAGTCTATTACATAGTATCGAAAAAACCCCTCCACCAACCTGCACTGAGCCAGCATGGTGGAGTATGGCTCAATCGTACTCGGATCCAGGTAAAGGCCTGTGTCCTCGGTGGGGACATTAAAGGGCTACATTACTTTTTAGGGTTCCGTACCCAAATGGTAAAAAACGGGACCCATAACTAAGACTAAGAAATGTTCCTAGGTAAGTCAATCTTTGATAAATTTTTCACCTTTAACCAAACATTATTAATTCCAGGTCCCACTGGCTTTAGCTGAACATGACTTTGGTGACCAAAATGTACATTTTACGGCGGCTAGAAGTCCAATTCAAGATGTGGTGGCTAAAATTAACTTGGTAAATATATTTAAGTACCTAGTTACCGAAAATACTAACTTTGGCTGTAAATCATAGCAACCTTCTGTAGGTATAGGTAATGGTATATTATGTAAAGCAGGAGTAGGGTATTCCTTATCTTACTACACAGTTAGTAAAATAAAAACAAATGAAGTCCATAAATGTCTCCACCGAGGGGTACAAGATACGAGTAAGATTAATCTAAACTCCACCACGCTGGCTCAGTGCGGTTTGCTGGAAGGTTTTTTACGACTTCTACAAGCTGCATAGTATCCACAAGAATATTATTCTATTACAGGATACTTCTGTAAAGCATGACTTAGAAGAACAAAATAATGAAAGTGTGTCTCTCAGCATTATCGAAGATTCGTCTGAAGAAACGAGTGTGACAAGTCAATCCATGCTTAACGTAAGTAACGTAGTCCCTTTTTAGGGTTTCGATCCTTAAAAGGAAAAAAGGGAACCCTTATAGGATTATTTCGTTGTCCTACAGTTTAATATTATGTAATGAGATGTTTTTTGTCATTTTTTTTCCTTACAGAAAGACTTAATCACACCTCACGACCTGGGATTCGTGGACCAATCGCTACAGGAGGAAAACTTTTTGAAGAGACAACCCTCCCCTGTACCTGATGTAAGTAAGTATGACATAGGAAATAATAAGCATTCTTAACACGGCTAATATTCTATACCCAGTTAAGGATATGGTCATTAATTATTTAAAAAAATACTCGTTTTTCAGTCTACCAGTACTTCAAGGCGATTTTACTGCAATGACAACCAGCAGCCTTCAACATCCGGCCTTCAAACAGAAAGAGACATAAAGCTAACATTTGACAGTGAAGACAGTTGTAGCGATACTACTTGGAAACCTCCAAATAAACGAAAACATGTATCAGAATCTGAGGACAGCGAAAATAACAAAGAAACAGATGATGGAGCTGAGAATGGTACCGCGATTAAATAAATTAGTATAAGAGAAGCGATCAGTAAAACTAAAACAATACATAGAATGTCAAAAAAAGTACGAAGAGCTGATATACGTGAAAATATATTCCTAAGGAATACCGGACAGGCATACGTTTCCAAAGGAAAAGAACGCCCAGCAAGGGAAATGAAAGAGTTGAATATTTGCAGATTTAATTGTAGGGGTAAAATACCAGAGCAAGCTCGACAAGATTTATTTACCAATTATTGGCAATTGGGTACTTATGAAAGGAGGACCCAATACATAGCTTCTTTGATTACGGTGGAGGAGCCAAAAGTCAGAAAAACACAAGCTACAAAGCAAAGAAGTTGCTCTTTTATCTATCATGTTCATTGGGGTCAAAATCTGCATGAAAGAGTATGCAAAAACTGTTCGTCATAATATTTGGTGAAAGTTTTAAGTTTGTTTCCCTACAAGCAACAAAAAAAAAAGGGTTCTACAACAGGAACTCTTCCATGCAGTACAAGGGGTGTAGCTGTTAATAACAAATGGACGGATGAAGATTTGGAAAATGTGCGTCAGCATTTCCACAATATGAAAGTTACCATGCTCGTAATAAAACCACAAAGAAATTTTTGTCGAGTACTTTGTTTAGATACCATCACCATACCTTGTACTGCGAAAACCAGCCAAAAGAGAAACAAGTTTGTAAGACTATATACTCACAAATATTTCACAGCTTAAATCTGTCATTTACGCCCCCGAAAGTGGATACATGTACAAAATGTGATATGCTACAAGCTCAAATCCAGTACTCTCACGCGTCAGCAGAAGAAAAAACAGAACTAGTAAACAGGCTTAATATACATCAAGCTGAAGCTGACGGCGCATATCAGCAGAAAGGCAATGATAAGTTGAAGACATTAGACGATGACTTTTTAGTCCTACTCACTTTCGACCTTCAACAATGCCTCCCTACTCCGATGCTGTCTTCAGATATGGCATTTTATAAAAGAAGTCTTTGGACCTTTAACTTGACAATTCATGACTGCAAAACAAAACAAGCTACATGCTACATGTGGCACGAAGCAACTAGCAAACGCGGTGGCAATCAAATCGCTTCCTGTCTCTATGACTACATCAAAAAGTTGCCGGTTCACGTCACGAAAATCATATTATACTCTGACACTTGTGGGGGTCAATATAAGAACTCCTATGTTACTGCCATGTTCTTAGCACTTACAAAAGAGTATCCTCATATTCAGTAAATCGACCACAAATTCCTAGTCCCGGGTCATACTCATATGGAGTGTGACTACGACCACTCCGTTATTGAGAGGGCCAAAAAGAAGATTAAGAATATTCACCACCCAAGAGATTACTACCAGATGGTAAGAAACGCTGCAAGGGATGGGAGGTTTTCCGTTAGGGAAATAACGGAAGAAAAGTTTTACGATTTCTAAAAACTCTTGAAGGGACCAATGATTCTGAGAAAAACCAACACAGAAAAACAAAAGGTATACTGGCCGGACATTCGTTGGTTCAGGTATACACCACATGATGAATTTGTGGTGAAATACAAAACAAATTTGAGCGAAGATGAAGATTTCAAAAACATCTCTTTCCAAAGGACTGGGCGATCCAAACTCTCTACGAACAGCAATAAGATCGTTCTAGAGGTAATATCTGAGACACAAATACCTATAAGCGTAGAGAAGAAGAAAGACATTCTAACACTCCTTCCGTTTATAGACAGAGATTGTCATGCATTTTATCAAAACCTCCGCACTTCAGAGACAGAGGTTGCCGAAGAAGACCCAGACCTATCTCGCATTATGGGACCAGACCACGACGCTGATTTTTGTACGAATGCATAAGTTTTTTGTAATTTTTTCATAATAATAATATAATTCAAAGTATGTATTTTATTTCATTCCATCACCACAGGTAATCTAAATAATAACATTGCTGTGATATAAATTTTTCAGGTATTTAGGTATGAGTAAGTCCTTTTTTGCCATAGAAACCTTAAGTCCTGAACAAAATATTAAAAGAACTAAACAATATTGTGCCCATAAGCGCACAAAATAAATTTAGTATAACTACATTTATTTCCTTATGTCATAAGAAAAATCCTTTTTAACTGCAGTTATTCCATAATTATGTGGTCAACAAGGGAAAAGTTGAACAAAACCATCAAAAATATATATATATTCATATTACATAAACATGGTATATATCATTTGAAAGGTATGAAAATTATCTATATTATTACTTTATCATTACACTGTATGAAAAAGAAGATTCGTTTAAAAAAATAAAAGTTTACATTTTTCGCTCTCCTGAAAAGTGCCGTTTTTCAACTAATCCGTTTTTTACTGGAGGCACTGATATAATTACGTATTTTAAAGTGTAATTAGAGCAAGCTTATTCTTAAGTAAAATATTTGCTTAACAAATTCATACCTGTGCAACCACTCACTCAGTTCTTAATAACGCCGTTAAGTAATCGAACCAAACTTTCTCCAAAGGCATTCTGTGTTCCCTGACTTAGTTGTTCCGGTTTCCTACGTAGATAATTGAATAAAGTCTACTATGATGGGCCTACAGGCTTCTGCGGATTTATTACGGCGTGTTTCAAAGATTCGGATTATTATCAGTCTCTTCTGGGCGATGCTTATATGATTTTGATTTGGTTACAATAATATATGTTCTAGATCGGCCGTGCATGGGTGCGTTTTTACTTTCGTGTTGAACGAAGTGAAAATTAAGGAAGTATTAATTGTAATCGTAAAAAAATCGAGGTTGAGATTTTGATGGGCATAGGTTCCCTATCGTTAACTTAGACCGAACAAATAAAAAAATATGTGTATGTATGTGTGTATGTGTGTGTGCTTGTATATGTATGTATGTATGTATGGATGGCTGTTTTCCGTTGTCAGCTCTAAAGCCTAAACCACTAAACCGAATTGTATAAAATTTTGTATTTCGTGTTATTTTGTAAATATCTTTTATTGTTCTTTTTTGTTTTTGGATAATTTGATGATGTACCTGTATGAGGTGTGATGAATGAATTTATTCAAAAACGAAACTAATGATATTTTTCAAATTTCTCGTCATCGTATCTCTTAATATTATCTACAATTTGACGTACCCTGTTATTACCGCAAAACCCCAAAAATTTTAGCTCCCATACAATATGCACACAGTGCCATATAATAATAATTATAATAATACCTTGGACACAATTTACACACATTGATCTAGCCCAAAACTAGGGTTCCCTGTATCTTGGGTACTAGACAACGATACACATAGTTATATAGATAAATATTATACTTAGATAGATAAACAACCATGACTACGGTTGTATAAAATACAAAAAAGTTTTATGGAAGTTTATTAATGTTTCTTAATTTAAAGCATAGACCTTTCTTTTAGTTTGAATTGTAAATTTTATTTTCTTTTCTTGCTTACCATCTTTTTTATCCACTCAATACAGTCCTATTTTTTACACTATTTTATCTTTAATTTTATAAGTAATTTAGTATTTCTTCATGGTGCCGAAACCAGTTCATAATACATTTTGCCGTGTACATTTACAATAAATTTACAGTTTTACAATACATTGAATTAAAGTGCAGTTTTATACATTATACATCGTCATTATACAATGGAGAACGAAAGTGGTGACAGTCAGGCCAAAGTATGCCCGAGTCAGTTGCGGCAGCAGAGGGGAGCCTGTAAGGCGACTATCACCCGCTGCTTGACCCTGCTCGGGTCTGGCAGGGTCATACCCCAGGCCGAGCTGAAGGTGCGTTGTGCAGTCGTAGAGGAAGCGGTGAAAAAGTTCGCGTCGTTGCAAGCCCAGCTCGCCGGCTTGGAGGCCGACGAGGATTTGGAGTTGGCGGACGCGGCCTTTGAAGATGGCTACGTCAGCATCTTGTCCGCCATCGACGAGCTGATGGTGGTGCTGGACTGTCAGGATATTTGCGCCAGCGCCAGCCCGCCTCCGATGCAGACAAAGGCGGCGAAACTCCCCACTATTGACATTCCGCCATTCTCCGGAGATGCCTCGAGGTATGAAGGGTTCATCCAAATGTTCATGGCAGTAATCAACTCCAACAAGCTCGTTAATGTGCAGAAGTTTTTTTACCTGAAGTCGTATCTGCGTGGAGAGGCTCCAGCCCTAGAAGAAAATCTGCCTCTCACCAACGAGTCCTCCAAGGAGGCGCTGAGGCTGCTGAACCGTAGGTATGACAACAGGCCGTTAATCGTACACAATAGGATCTCGGCATTATTGGACCTACCTTTGGTAACAAAAGGAAGTGCTGAGCAATTGAGAAACTTGGTTTCGCAGGTATACCAGCAGCTAGGAGCCTTGAGAAATTTGAATCAGTCAACAGAACACTGGGATGCGATCTTGATCTGTAGAATTACCCGCAAACTAGATGTTTTGACCAACAGGTTATTTTATACAGAAAGGGAAATCCATGAGATGCCCACTGTGGACTCACTGCAAAGGTTTTTGGAAAAAAGGAACTGTCCTGGAGTCCAGCCCATTCATAAGTACAGGTACATACCATCATACAAATAATACAGAAAGGCTTGCCAAGAGCAAGTCTTTTCATGCTGTGAGCAAAGCAGCAATACATAATACAATTGATACATTAATAAAGAGTACAAAGGACAATTTATTTTCCCTATGCTCACGCTCGAGTCACAGGCTATATAGGTGTCCACTGTTTAATACAATGTCCGTGCATGACAGAGTCAAATTTGTCAACGAAAATGGACTTTGCGCTACATGCTTGAACAAGCACATACAAAAGTGTAGGTATGCATTCCTATGCAGTGTTTGTAAAAGCGCCACGCATCATTATTACACGTTGTTAATTGTAATGCACCACAGGAGCAGCCCGGCAAGCAGCAAAACCCTTCGTCGGAACTAGCGGCCACGGCCACTATTGATACATCTACAAGCCATGATAGCACTAAGCGCAACGGTGGCGACGGTGACGTTTTACTACCCACAGTCAAGGTAAATGTCAAGGATATGCATAACAATAGGCTTGTAGTCCGGGCCTTGCTAGATTCTGGTAGTCAAACCTCTTTTTGTACCCAGTCATTAGTACAAAGGCTAGGTGTCTCGACGTTTGGATCCGACAAGCGAATTATGACTATGTGGAATAATACAAACAAGGTAAATAAGGCTGTAAACCTCTGTCTTGAATCTTTGCATGAGGACTGCAAACTGCATGCGACATTCTCGATAGTTGACACGATCACAACTATACTGCCGCAAAATCAGGTCGACTTGAACAAATTCAAAATGCCTGGTAACATTGTGCTCTCAGATGATGAATTTCACGCTCCAGGTGAGGTGATGATGCTACTGTCAGCCAGTATCTTTACTAAAATTCTGCGTGATGGTAAGGCCGAGGGAGGCCCAATGGATCCGGTTTTAGTCAAAACCCATTTTGGCTACATGGTATCAGGCGAGCATGCTACAACTTATAAGACTAATCTGTCGGTTTCTATGCACGTTGCGGAGTATAGCGATTTAGATGCGAGCATTCGTCGGTTCTGGGAATCGGAAAAGGTTCCTTAAATATTTAATGAGTCCCTGCAGGAACACGAGATGTCGGAGAAGATCTTCAGCGAGTCAGTCTCATTACGCAACAATAGGTATGAGGTAGATATACCACTAAAGGTTCGATTAGATTCGATTTCTAATGATGATTCATTTCCATTGGCATTGCAAAGGTTTTATAACCTGGAAAAACGTTTCAATGGTGATTCGGAATATCACAAATTATACAAAGATTTTATAAATGAATATATTGATCTCGGTCATGCAAATGTTATTGACTTCAAGACATGCAGTCAAGAGGAGTATCCAAAAATGTTCTTGCCGCATCACGGGGTTCTGCGACCTGAAAAAACTAACAAGCTTAGAGTAGTATTTGACGGCAGTGCTAAAGGTAAAAGTTCATATAGCCTTAATGATGTTCTATGTAATGGTGCTGTGGTTCAGAGTCAGTTGTTTGAGATCTTACTTTCATTCAGGTCGTATAACTTCGTGTTTTTATGTGATATCCGTCACATGTACAGGCAAATAGTTATTTCTGAAAAGTATAGGGTGCTGCAGAACATTCTTTGGCACGACAGTAGGAATGAGCCGCTGAAATGTTTACAATTACAAACGGTAACCTACGGGCTGAAAAGTTCAGCTTTCTTAGCTACACGTTGTCTGACCGAGTTAGCTAGGACTCATCAGGCCTCGCACCCGAGAGCCGCTTGGGCGCTGTTACATAATACATATGTTGATGATGTGCTTGTCGGCGCGGAATCTATTCCTGAAGCTATTCAGCTGAAGGAAGAGCTGGTAGATTTATTGAGCATGGCCAGTCTTGATCTTCATAAGTGGTGCGCAAAAAATCTCGAGATTCTTCATGACATCCCGCAAGAAAAACGTAGTTTCGATGCGGTTGATCTAAATCGCGAATCTGAATTAAAACACTTGGTCTCGTGTATGAAGTCAAGACTGACCAATTTAAATTTGAGAAGCCGACAGAAAAGTAAGAATCTCCAACAAAGAGAAAGGTTTTGAGTTTCGTGAGTAAATTCTTTGATCCATTGGGGCTCATATCGCCCATTCTGGTGAACGCCAAGCTTGTCTTACATAAACTCTGGCTCAGAAATCTAGAGTGGGACTCCGCTCTGCCGCCAGATATGCACGATTTGTGGCATAAATTTCATGATGAGTTGATTAATATGCCCACAATTTGCGTTCCACGTAACGTAAATCTATCCAAGGCCAGTGTTATGCAACTTATAGGGTAGTGTGATGCGTCTACCGTCGTCTACGGTTGTTGCTTGTATATACAAGTTAAGATCGATGGTCAGTATCTTACACAGTTGTTGTGCGCCCGTTTCCGCATAGCTCCCATGCAGGGGGCGCTCACTATACCTAAATTAGAGCTTAATAAGTGCCTTGTTGTTGTCAAAGCTTACCAAGGTTGTAAAAAGAGTATTTCTTCCAATTAATGATTGTAATATTGTGAGTCTGAACTTGCCACTGTCAATGGCTGCTTGAGATCTATTACTGGCCGCTATGAAAAATCTCAAGAGGCCATTGAGGAGTACTCCCTGGCCATGGATGAGCTGCTTAAACTGTCTCATAGTAATCAGCAACGCTATGACTATTTGGTGGCCAATCATTTGTGTGACTGCCAACGTTCCTTGCAACAGCCGGAGAGACCAGCTTCAACCACGAGCCTTGAAATAAGTATCCGACCCAGGATTTCAGGGACCCACTTTTGTGGGTGATGCTTTTGCATCACAAGCAAAACTGTCATGTTTTGTGATGAAATTGGAAGAAACTTAGGCATATTATTGAATAAGTTGGGACACTCACTCATAAATAACTGTTTACCAAACTCCAGTTTCCATGATGTTATGCAAAAAATAACAAAGACACTTGATCTGACACCTGAATCAAACTTAATACTCATGTTTGGAAATAGGGGTGAGGTAAACAAATGCGACCTAATTAAATATTTTGAAACACTTTGCTCACTGAATGTTAATAAAATTGTTATGTTTACATTCCCATACAGTAAAAGATTGCCACAAGCTGAAAATGATCTTAGATATAAGCTAAATATGACATTACATACAATGTCATATAATAATAGTTTGATTCATTTGATTGACTCTAACAATTATGTTAGTAATAATGTTTATTTGACCAAAGGTAGTTACTACCTTTCAGATTTTTACAAACGACAGGTAGCTGTGTCGCTATCTAATTTTTTTAGTATTACAGCCAAGAATTTGGCTAACCTGACTGCTTCTATTGAGCACAGATAAGGGATATTGGAAGACATTCCAAGTAATTTTAATTAGTTTTTAAGACAATAGAGAAAATCTCTAGCATACATAAGCCAATAAATATATCAAGCAAGCATAGGAGATAAAAAACGTGTAATATCTTGCCCGAATTAAATAGGTCAAAAAAGTCTAATATTATACCAATATTAAATAATATTCAGACAAAGGGTAAGCCCCACTTAAATATTACCCATCAAAACATGCAGGGGTTACCTGGCAAAGAACTTGTATTAGAATTATTTCTTAATAATTCGGACACTGATGTTATTTGTATTACAGAACATTGGTTAAAGGAAAATATGATGTCTTTTAACATAAATAATTACAAAATTGTCAGTTGTTACAATAGAAAGACTGCTGATAGAGGTACCTAGTTCTTTAATCTTAGTAAAAAATTATATTAAGGTGAAACAACAGAAAGATATTCTTACACTTACTGTGGAAAGACAAATAGAGGTATCTTGTGTTGAGTTGGATAGCCATATTATTGTTTGTGTCTAGAGACCTCCGAGAGATGAAAAAGGCCTTTGAAATATTCGATAAAATTATGGAGGAAGCCCTCATTAAACTTTGTAATAACAGAAAAAAGTTAATTATTTGTGGCTATCTTAATGTAGATCTGCTTGTAGATACAATACTGAAGCGACGATTAATAACTCTGTTCAAATCATTTAATTTATGTCATGTATTTCTAGAGCCGACTAGAATTACACTTACCAGCCAAACTTGCTTAGATAACGTTTTTTGTGACTGTGGATTCACAAGTAAAAATGTAATTAACTGTTTACCATTCGATCACAGTGGTCAAACAGTTTCATTCCAAATTACTTGTGAAAATAAGACTGATCCATCCTTTTTTAGGCCTATTACATCCCATAGACTAGAGATATATATGAAAAACTTAGATATGGGTTTGCCAGTACCGGATTTTGATGAACAGAACACGAACAAAATCTATTCTGACTTCTTCAACATTATTCAAACAGAATTCAATACAGTTTTTAAATTAAACAAAGTCAGTGTTAACAACGGTAAATCTAAATTTAATGACTGGGCAACATTTGAAATTCGTAAAAGTAGAGCTATCTTGTATGATCTTTATGAACAAAAAACCTATAACTTTGATATAAAAATTTCATGACTATGTTAAAAATATTCCAAAACTTTCAAGTTGGTTTGTAGAACTGCAAAAACTTAACACATAAATAGAAAAATACAAAATTCAAATAAAAGAATGAAAACGGTTTGGCAAATCATAAACCGTGAAACTGGCAAAGTTATACCAAGGGATAATGATTTCTGCTTAAAGATAGGTGATGATGTTGTTAAATCCAACACTGAGGTAGCTCGAGCTTTTGAAACATTCTTCACCAATGCACCCTTACTCACAACAGAGCATCTAAATTCATCTCCATATGAAGCAGAGGTTTTGTTAAAAAACAGCACTAGCATCAGTAATGTAGATTTTAAATTTTATCATGTATGTCCCCAGGATATTGTCAAAACGTAAAGATTACTTAAATTTAAAAATACTAAAGACCTGTGGGGTATGTCAGTCAAAGTCATTGATTCAATAATACTTGTTAAAACCCCACACCTAGGTTATATATTTAATAAATCTGTTGATGATGAAGCTTTCCCAGACCTCATGAAACACGGTAAACTTATACCTCTGTTCAAGTCGGGAGACAAGGGTGATCCGTCAAATTTCAGATCAATATCGGTTCTTCCAGCACTAAGTAAAATTTTTGAAAAGATTATACTCAATCAAATGCTCTCACACTTCAACCGTATAAAACAACTCCACGCCAAGCAATACGGTTTCACTAAGGGTAAATCGACTACGGATGCAACTATAACCCTTATATCACATATTTATTCTGCATGGGAAGCCGCACAGGATGCTATCGGTGTTTTTTGCGATCTGTCGAAGGCATTTGATTGTGTTGACCATGACACGTTCCTAATGAAATTAAATCATTACGGAGTTAGAAATGAAGCGTTGTATCTACTAAGATCATACCTAAGCAATAGAATTCAAACGGCAGAAGTTAACGGCGTTAAATCTGATGGATCGGGGGTAAAAATTGGCGTTACACAAGGTTCCATATTAGGCCCTTACTTATTCCTGGTATATATTAACGATCTGCCTTTTATGGTGGAGAAATTGACTAACATAGTGTTGTTTGCTGATGATACTTCACTGGTCTTCAAAATTGAAAGACAAAAGGAAGAATTTGATGATGTTCTATTGACATATTGATATTATTTTTAAACTTAAATTGGTTCAAAATTAACAATTTATTGTTAAATGCTGGTAAAACCAAATGTATCAAATTCTCACATCCAAATGTTAGGCAAGTTGGGACCAGTTTAGTGTTGGACAGCAATACGTTAGAATTAGTAAATGACACGAAGTTTCTTGGAATAACCGTTAATAACAAATTGCAGTGGGGACCCCACATAGAAAAATTGGCTGATAAATTAAGTTCTGCGGCTTACGCTGTTAGGAACATCAGACAAAACACGGATGTGGCTACATCTAGGCTAGTATATTTTAATTACTTTCATAGTGTCATGTCCTATGGTATCTTGTTGTGGGGGCAAGCAGCGGATATTCAAACTATTTTTATTTTACAGAAAAAGCTATTCGAGCAATTTATAATTTAAAACGCACAGTCTCCTTAAGAGAGCTTTTTTAAGAAATTGACATACTAACAGTAGCTTGTCAATTTATTTTCGAAAATATAATGTATGTACGCAAGAACCTTACAAAATTTTCCAAACATAGCGATAGCTGTAAAGTTAACCTAAGAAATAATCACAGACTACTTGCGCCCCGGTTTAGACTCGCGAAGGTTAGCAATTCTTTCAAGGGTCAATGCATTCTCTACTACAACAAGATACCTCTGGAGATCTTGAAATTGCCATTTGAGCAATTTAAAATCCATGTTAAAGCGACTTTGTCGAAAAAGGGATATTACAATGTTCAAGATTACTTAAATGATGGGTCTGTATAGGGTTAATCTGGCTCAACACAGACCTTGCTGTTAATAATTTTGTAATTATTTATTCCTGCTTATTAATTATGATAATGACTAAATATTATATTTTGTATTAGTTAAGCATAAGCAATTTTTAAAAAGAGATCTAAAACTCAATCTGTGGGAGTTTCTACGCCCTTCTTCTCCCACAGTGGTCCAATGTAGAAAAGTGGCAAAAAATGACGATTGCTAAGTATATGTAAATATCTACAGTAATAAAGACATTTGGAATTTGGAATTTGGTATTTTACATACTGATTCCCAAATAGTGTTAGGGTGGCTTTATACAAATTCTGTTAAGTTTCCAGCCTGTTGGTAATCTTGTTAACGAAATTTGTAGGAGCGTTGGTTCAGAAGGCTGGAGACATGTCCCTGGGACGCACAAACCTGCCGATATCATTTCGCGAGGCACCACTCCAGAGGGCTTGCGATATAATAATCTTTGGTGGCATGGTCCAGGCTTCTTACCAGACGACCACTGCACGCTTATAAATAACGTAGGACAATCTACGCCTGTCGTTAATTTATTTGTCGAGAATCAGAAGGTTAATTTGGAATCCAATAATTTTAATATCAATAGCCACGACGGCCAGTTGTTGCCCATATTTGTAAATGTGTCAAAATTTTCGAGACTGATTCACGTGATGTCGTATGTACTCAGATTTGTAAATAATTGTAGAAATGGTAGTATCACGGGAGCTCTATCAGTGAAGGCATTAAAAACAGCTACAGAGACAATAGTTAGGGTGGTTCAGCACGAATATTTTCGGGAACAGAAATATCGTGCCTCCTTAGTGCAAAGGAAATAAAGACCATTCTTAAGTCGCTTACTCCATTCATTGACAATAATAATCTTTTGCGCGTGGGTGGTCGGTTGCAGCAAGCCTGACTTAAGTTCGCTAAAAGATTTCCCTTGATATTGCTAAAAAACTGCCATTTCACGGAGTTGGTTATAAGAAATGAGCATTTATGTCTACTACATGCAGGGTTGAAGCTTACTCATAGTAGTCTCATTCAAAGATACTGGATTGTAAGTGCTATAACTTAGATTAAAGGCGTGATACATAAATGTATAAAATGTTTCAGATTGCGAAATCAAGCCGCAAGGCAGCTGATGGGCTCTCTGCCCTCTGACCGGGTAACTGAAGCGAGACCATTCCAGAGAGTAGGCGTGGATTATTTCGGACTAATCGTCTTTAATTTTATCTTTCATTTTATAAGTAATTTAGTATTTCTTCAATGGTACAAACATCATTTCTCATCAAACAAATATTTGCCCCCACCGGGACTCGAACCCGGGACCCTTGGCTTCGTAGGCAGGGTTACTGCCGACTCGGCCATTCGGGTATCCATATATCCCGTACATTAGACGGCGGGCGCAATAAGCTCATAGTGCGGGGCATGGTTGAAGTAGGAAGGAGTTATTTTGCACGGTGGAGTGGTTGTTAGGGTGATTTGTGATTTTAAAACAAAAAAAATATAATTACACAGATGTAGTTACAATATCACAACAACGATCATAGACCTTTTTAAATTTTAATATATTTTATACATTAAGTTTCAGGCATATTATATGATAGCATAACGTGTTTCTATCTAAGACCCAATTCTTGAATTTTCTTCGACTAAGAGATGCTCATTCAACCAAATCGATTGTTGTTCCATCTAAACAGAATTACTATGGCTATACTAACGGTAATGTTTATTTTATTATTGTAATCAATTTGATCTGCTTATGTAAGATAAGTCTACGAATGAAAAAGACTGCCGCTTTTATCTTTTATTTTCCACTTTTAAATCTACTTATATTTTGCTCAGTCTAGTGTAGGTACAATAGCAAAAGTCTACATACTAATTATTATGATGACGACGACCTCTTTGGCGCGTCGGTTATGGCTCTGCCTACCATACGAGAGGTCCTGGGTTCAATCCCCAGCTAGGGATACAGAAAAATAAAACCTCAGGTCATGACAGTTAATTATAATAATAATAATAATAATAATAATAATAATAATAATAATAATAATAATAATAATAATACCTTGGACACCATTTACACACATTGATCTAGCCCCAAACTAGGATTCCCTGTATCTTGGGTACTAGACAACGATACACATACTTATATAGAGAAATATTTTACTTAGATAGATAAACAACCATAACTAGGGTACAAACATCCGTTCTCGTCAAACAAATATTTGCCCCCACCGGGACTCGAACCCGGGACCCTTAGTTTCGTAGGCAGCGTCACTGCCAACTCAGCCATTCGGGTCGTCAATTATGTCGCTGTTTCTTTTATTATTCCCAAGGGTATTTTAGTGTGGGGCCAGAAGAAATGTATGTGCCGGTAAATAAATGTTTATTCGATATCTTTCTGTACCTGTACAAACAATTCTAATTACAGCCTAGAATAACTAATCTCATAGCTGATAACCTTCCAGTCGATACAACAAACTTGCTTTCCCCTTCTCATTAAATATTAAGAACACGCGTAATTGACTTCCCAAGACATTCTCAAAACACCATTTACTTGCAGCCAGAGTGTATTGGTATATTGTTGTATGGTCTATCAACGCATACATATTCCGTGCGCGTCATTTCACCTACTTTTTAGGATTCCGTACCCGAAGGGTGCCAAACGGGACCCTATTACTAAGCCTCCGCTGTCCGTCCATCCGCCCGTCCGTCTGTCACCAGGCTGTATCTCATGAACCGTGATAGTAAGACAGATTAAATTTTCACAGATAATGTATTTCTGTTGCTGCTATAACAAAAAATACAAAAAAACGGATTAAAATATATAATTAGGGGCTCCCATAAAAAAATTATTTCAATAACATATACAAACCTATGAATGCACCTGGTTACGTACATGGAGTGTAAAAGTAGCCGCAACAATTACTTTGTAAACAACATTTTGCTATGTAAAATCCAATCTGTTCATTCCACACCATCCCTACCATTGTACGGTGGTAAGGAACCCTACGTACGCGAGTTAGACTCGCACTTGACAGGTTTTTATAACTTAGGTTATATTTGTTAGTTTAGGTTATACTTTATTGTTCATAATATTTTCACTGAATTTCGTATCTTTTTCAGAAGTTTAGTAATCCTTAATAGTTCATAGTTGCGTAGGTTCATTGTTTGTGAAGATTGTTATTGTGTTAGTTGTTATTTGTTTCGGTTATCGTTGTTGGTTAGGTCCTTACATATGAAATTGGCGTTTTGCATGGGAGGAACATAAAGTCTTTTTTTTATTATAATAGGGCTTCCGGGCTATTTGTGTGAAGCGACATTCTGGCCGATATTGAGTTATATACATATTCGGAATCGCCTGATTTTTTTGCGTCGTTTGAGCTCGGTTTCGGACCGATTGGATCACTTTTTTGGCGCTTAAAACAATCGTATTTTTCGTTCTAGTTTAAATCTGCTTTGATTGATGCGACACAGTTAACGCAAAAAAAAATACAAGTTGGACATCATACAGACAAAACATTCTGTGATTTTGACTTAAGCTATTTACCCTGACATACATTTGCCAACAAAGGGTGATTGAAACGTTTTTCTTTCATCTGACATCTATACTTTACGTCGGTTTAAACATATATCCTGCATCTGATTTTAATACGCACAGTCGTTTAAAACATTTTGCTTGAACCTGAAATCCGTACTTGATGTCGCTTATAACAATAAGTCTGTAACTTAAATGCCACGCCCAATGTTGCTTCAACCATTTATCCTGCATCTGAATTTATTATGCACTTGAATATCAAACTTTTGACCTTCAATCAAAATTTTTACTGTTAGATTGTTAAACAAATTTTCTTAAACTTAATTCACTAACATCTGTCGCATCAGACATATTGAAATTGAAAGTAAAGAAGTTAAAACATTATTCCTATACCGGAATTAGGAAAGCTAAGTTCGTTAGGACAGCCAATATTTTATATGAAGCATTTGTCTGTTAGTCGGTTAAGTCAAACTTTTTCGACTCCTAAGTCCGCCAAGCGCGTCAGTATAAATACCGCTCGCACCCCCCGTAGCGCTTCAGTGGCATGGTACGCCCTGTGCTCGGAGACGAACAAACGGAGACTCCGAGCCCAAGAGAACCTCTCTTTGCGTACCATCGTCGACGCCCCCCGCTACGTGAGGAATGCGACGATCCAGAGGGACCTCAGATGGGAACCAGTGGACCAGTTTGTCCAGAGGCTGGCGAAGGGCATGTTCGCGCGTGCGGATAGCTCACAACATCCACATATCCGCGACATGGCGCCTTACCACGCGCGCCCGCCTGACCGCCGCCGCCTGCCACGCGACCTGGTTGCCTAGCCGGCGATCATCCGACGGAACACCCCAAGTGAGAAGATCTCCACCGCCCGCGAGGGCCCCCCGATGACCTGTCCATAGGAGTGGACAGAAGCGCTTCCTCAGGAAGAGATCTGATGATCTGACCCTGACTCCCCACGCCCCAGAATGGGTGCGTGAGAAGATAACTTGATTATTGATGTGGCGCTTCAGTCAGTGAGAACCGTGACAAAGTGAGGTTGTGTGTGCATACTATTTGTGAGTGCGCGTAAAAATATCTACGAAAGGTGAGTTATTTTATTGTGTATCTTATTTGAATTGCAGAGAATTACCGTCGAACTGTTTAAAGTCTACTGTTTCTAATTATCAAAGTCCTATGTGCATAGGGATAACAAAAGTTTATCGGCTATTTACCAAAAATGGCCTAGCCATAGTTGTAGGATAAATGATTTAGAACAACGATTCATTATTATTCCTATTTACCTAATTGTTATGGAGTATTGCTCAATCTTACTTGTATCCGGGTAAAGGCCTGTGGCCCTAGGTGGGGACATTAATGAGCTAAATTTACTTTTGCTTTACTTTTACCTAATTGTTATTTTATGCTTACAACGACATCCGGAACCATAATATTAATTAATTAGCTTTACGATCTGATTAACAATTTTACAATAATAATTCTTTATTGCACAGAAAAAATACAAAAATATGTTTCACTCGAAATGAAATGGCAAAGGCGAGCTTATCTCACACCAGAGTATGTGGTTAAGTTGTCGTTAATAAGCCTGTCGTGTTCGGTCCTGAGTTATTATTAATGGCATGATGATGATGATCGGTGTCAAATGTTATGATGGAGATCGAAGGTGCCCATAGGACATTGTTCCCTTGTAGCCGTCTAAAGGGCTCTACTCACGGAGCAATCTGTCTTGCAACTTGTTGCCTTGCAACAGATTGCAGGTACATTGCATCGCGAGTAGGCAGGTTGCAGGTTGCATGCCTCGATTGCATCGAGATTGCATCTTGAGTAGGCAGGTTGCAGATTGCATGCAACAAGTTGCAGCGACAAGTTGCAAGACAGATTGCACCGTGATTTAGTAATCTGTGACCGTGAGTAGAGCCCTTTACTATCGTACGAGTAGTTTATTAATTATGATTTATTCATTTCAGAATTTACATGTCAACGTAGATCCACCAGACAAAAATGACACCATAAAACGACTTGAAACATGTATGATGAGTCTTACACCATCTATTGGAGTAGAAATACCAGATAAAGAAATGGCCATATTAAGAAAATCCTTAGAAGATGATTCAAAAGCAATAAGTTTAGATTCGATGAAAGACGGCGATTCTACCCAAACCTGCGAGAATGCTGTTGATGTAGAGGGTTTTGGACAAGACATTGCCACAGCTCCTCCTAAAAAGGACGATGGAATACACGATGTTGCAGAATCTCCTGAAGAAATACATGGCCACAAAAAATCCTTACAAGATGATTCAAACTTAGGTTCGATGGGAGATGGCGATTCTACCAAAACCTGCGAAAATCCTGTTGATGTAGAGGTTTTTGGACAAGACAATGCCACAGCTCCTCATAAAAAGGACGATGAAATACCGATGTTGCAGATTCTCCTGAAGAATTACATGGACACATAAACCATGACGTCGCACCTGCTCAGAAAAGAAAACACCGAGTTATAATGAAAAAAAGTTACGTGGACTTTTTGTCTGAAGATGAAGATTTTGTTTGGGACTCTACATCGTGGAAGGAAACAGGTGATGAATTTACTTCTAGTGAGCGTGAGAGTCACGGGAAGAAAAGAAAGAAACGTAAGAAAAGATCACAAGAAGGCATAGTAGGCGACGATGGCCTAAGAAATAAGAAAAAAAAATACAAGATTAATTAAGAAAAAAGCTAGAGAAACCGGGAAAGAATACAAGAAAAAAGATGGTTCAACAGAA
Source organism: Argyresthia goedartella (assembly GCA_949825045.1). NCBI lineage: Eukaryota > Metazoa > Arthropoda > Insecta > Lepidoptera > Argyresthiidae > Argyresthia > Argyresthia goedartella. The sequence continues at coordinate 19,721,719 of OX463823.1, forward strand.
CTTCAAGCAAATCCTTGTATGGGAAAAAAATGTGGCAACAATTGCAAAAATATAAACGAACAGAAAAGGAGAGATATATTTGATTATTACTGGAGCTTGACAACGGAAAAAAGAAAAGATTGGGTAGTAGCAATGTCGTTTAGGACAGAAATAAAAAGGAAACGATGCAAAAATACCACAAAAACACATGTCTGTTGCATCCCCTTCTAAACAAGCATACTTTAGTTTTTCTCTCAGAAACCTCCAACCCAAGCATTCCAACAAATCTGCAGAACATATCCGATGCCGACTGCAAATCCAAACATCCCTTATTTATCGATTTGTATGAACCGTAAAGGACAAAATCATCGGCATATTGCGAAATATAAACGTTAGCTATATCACGACAAAGATGCATAGTTGCGACGTTAAATAATATTGGAGAAAGCGGATCACCCTGTGCGAGACCCCGACCCGTTGTTCTGACTAGGGTGAAAGCGTCTTAATATTTTACATTAAGTTCTATACAGTTTAAGAATTGCCAAAGATAATTACAGATCTTATCTCCTGCTCCAGTATCATCCAAAGTGTTTAACAAAATAGTTATATCAACATTATTGTATGCGTTACTTATATCTACGAAACAGCCTAAGGTTATCAAATTGCTACCATATCCCAATTGAATGTGTGACACCAGTTGAGTTTAACTATCCATACATGATCGACACTTTCTAAAACCTACAGTATTTTCTGAAAAAACGTTGTTCTTTTCTAAATACCATTCCAATCTATGTTTAAGTATAGTATGGAAAACTTTGCATGGGCACGACATTAAAGCTATAGATCTTACTTCAGAAGAAGATTGGGTATCACAGCTCGCTTTAGGTATGGAAACAATTTTAGTTTTTCTCCACTGAGAAGGTACAAATCCCTCAGCCAGGAAGTTATTATAGATGTCAACTAAAAAACGCTTACCAATAGCAGGAAGATGTTTTAGCATGGAAAAGGAGATGCCATCATCTCCTGGGGCCGTATCTTTCGTTTTAATGGCACGATCTAATTCATATACAGAAATACCTTGCATGAGACATGGATTATTGGATGTAAACATCGGGTTACTTGGAGAAACAAAATCTGGTGTCAAGTTACGTAGCAGTTTTTTAGCTTTCTCTTCATTGATATATGTTCTTGATTGACGGTAACCTTTCATCCATCTCATACGACGCCACATTTCGCTTGCTGATGTAGTTTCAAAAAGCCTGGCGTGAATTCTGCAGCACTATCGGCTGCAGAATTCACGCCAGGTTTTTGTTTGGCTTGTCTCATAGTTCTTTGAGCAGCTGAAACTTTTCCCTGCAATACGCTAAGATTATGCGGCGTAGGATTTTTTTTGAACATAAATAAAGCCAGTCTTCGTTCCGCAACTGCACGAGAGATATCCACATTCCAATACGGTTTAGGAGTAAACTTCCGCAGATGTAAATGATCCTGGCAGACCTTGATAATCGGGATATGAGAGTCTGCAGCTGAGTTCATAATGTCAATGAATATATGTATTGTATGCTGTCTGAGGCATATCCGCTGAAGACATGTCAGAGAATCCATCATGAAGTGTATTGGAGTACTCCATTCAATCTGCTCTTTTAAAGTTTCTTCTCCTGGTGATGATTGGCGATGGGATAGTGTCCGTAGTTATCTTAATGACAAGATGGTCGCTTCCCAGGTTTTCGTTGGTTACTTTCCATACAAGTTTCAGTGCTACATCGTTTGAAACTAAAGTGATATCAGGCGATGATTTCTGTAGTCTGCCATTAACCAACTTTATTCTAGTAGGAGAGCCGTCATTTAGGGTAACATAATTTTTATCTAGGATAGCCTCAAAGAGCTGATTACCTCTAGAGTCAGTCTTGTAGGACCAGTTGGAATGGTGTCCGTTAAAATCGCCAGCTATCAGTGCTTTGTTCTGGCACAAGTCAAAAATCGCATCCCAGTCATTAGGTGATGTATGGACAGATGAAGGACAATACACTGATATAATGTTTTCTATGTTTGAGCAATTCAGAATTTTAACATGTAGGATCTGAATACCAGCATTGGAAATACTTAACTGTGACATTTGAAACTTAATGGTAGCGTGGATAATAATAGCTACCCCGCCGTATCCATCATCATGATCCTGCCGCAGCACATTATAACCACTTACCCTTATTGCACATTCTGGTTCAAGCCAAGTTTCACTCAAAATAGCTATGTGCACCTTTTCCTGAGACATTAAGTGTTCCAGTTCTGTTAGCTTACGCCGGACACTTTGGCAATTCCATTGTATGATATTCAATGCATGGTGGAGTTGATCAATCATTTTGAATGAAAGATTTCAAAACAGGCCAGTCAGATAGACAATCCACAATAGAACTAATTAACCAGTCGAACAGCAACTTCCCACATGATTTAATTTTCTCTTTAAAAGATATTTTCTTCATAAACACAACATCCTTAACTTTCTGTTTTAATTGTGCCACATCAAACTTCTTAAAATCTCCATTTTTATGCATGTCCTCTGTATTTTTCTGTTCGTGAAGTTTGTCGCTATCATATTCAGATGAACTTTCTTCCACTAATCGTATACTTTTCCTTCTTTTTCGGTTCTTCTTAGCAGGTCTAGGCGCCAGAATAGTAGACTTTGGGGAGGTCGTGTGCTCATTTTGTACGGCAGCTGCGTAGGTACTTGCTCTGTCTAAAAGTTCGCTGCAGTCTGATTGTTCAATAAATTCATGAACAATTGGATTTATTCCAGCCGGTTTATTCAATGGTCTCGTATGTTGCGACACAGGCGGAACGTACAAAGTTAGTGCCTTTTTATAGGTGCAATTGTTTACAGCCATCACCTCTCGGACCTTCCTTTCTTTTACATAGACAGGGCATTGTTTCGCCAGTGCCATATGTTGGCCAGAGCAGTTAACACATTTATAGATCGTGTTTTCACAATTGGGATGATATTTACCACATTTCGGACAGGTAGTTTTGTTCCAACATGTTTTGTGATTATGTCCGAATCTCCAACAGTTTGAGCACTGTCTGACGGAGAAGACGTAAGGTTCTACTTTTACCCGGGTTCCATAAGTGTAAACGTAGGAAGGAAGGGTTAGTCCCTTGAAGCATAGGCTGACGGTCTCACTGTCCTCAAAGCCTTCGAAGTCTTTTTTGCGCTTTTGTAGCCGCTTAATGCCTATGATGGGAGTCTCGCTATTCAAATATTGTCGAAGGTCCTCCTCACTCAGTTCCAGGTCTATGTCTTTTATGATTCCATAGGAAACTCCAACCTCGAATGTCTTTTGACATCTATATTCCTTTTCGATGAAAACCTTACACCTGATTAATCTATCCGCACTTTCCTCTTTATGAAACTTGAACAATATTTTGTAAGCATTCACATATTTAATTTGTAGGACATCTACAATGTTTTCTTTCTTCAAAATGCGAGCCATCCCAATCTGCTTAGGTAATTTTTCCTGGATATCATGCTTACTTCAATTTGCTCCTCCGGTATTCTCTCAGACCCACTGTGTGTAATACTTCGCACCAAAACTTTTCCTTTCCTCTCTACCTTATTCCATATTTCTTCATCATCCACGGGTCTACTTCTTTTCCTACCCTCACTATTGTACAATTCTTCATTCGACTGCATCTCACACCGTTTAGATGTTATCGTACTTCTTATGTTAGTCTCTATTGCCACCTCTAATGAGTTGTTTACTTCACTATCTCGAGCGTCGCCCGACAACTGTGCAACAATGCTATCCATAGCCAGTAGGTATAAAGTGCATAGCAATTATTAAAATAACAGCTAACCGCGCGAAGAGAAAGGGACCGATATCGAACGTCCTGCCACCGCAAGCGCGCGTGAGCCACTGGAATTAGAATATGTTTGTCATTTAATGTAAAGTTAGGTAGGCCAACCAACATGATAGACGGTCAAGAAAAGAAAGATCAAAACAGCCACAATCAAAAGATATTTAGTTTGTTAGATAGTTTTATAAGTATTTAGGTATTTCAAGAGTGAGAAGGAAATAACGTAATTATTTGTAGTCATACGAATTTAAGTTACTTTTTTTGTTACCTAAACCCAAATAATTGTGTTTAGTCTCCCTAACTACACAACCTCAACTACGTAATTCAATCATTTTGCCAAAATACAAACAAGAATAAGATCTGAAAAAGAAAGCCTGGCAACCCAAAAGTCTGCGCAAAATGCATCCAAAGTAAATCACGAGGACGAACCATTTGAAAACACTCCAAATTGACAAATTTGAATACCGCAAAATAAAACCTGCGGCATGAATGCAAAACAAAACCTAAAATTACAAGCCCCAGAACCACAAATAATCTCTCTCGTCGATGACCCGTGCACGATCGCTTCGGCAGCCGGAAGTCCAGGACCTAGGTAGCCCAGGTCCATCTCCATCCATTCCTTGGATATTGGAGGCTACAGCAGGAAACAATACGTAGCATCGTTACGTTTCAGTCCCCATGTCCCTGCTTACAATAGGGGTAATATCGACACCACCAAACCCAGGCAAGCCACCATCAGAAAACATCCAACACAAAAGAACAACTAACACACTTCCGAAAATATAATTTCGGCCCCAACTTACATTTCACTCGACGACCAATAACCAAAAAGAGCCCTTTCATCTCGACCCATCACTTTTATATTTTCTATTCCCTCCAAAATGTCCTACTCAAGGCATGCTCGCCAAACCACAATGTAAAACTCCGCGAGTCATTCTGATTGGTTCGTTTCATTTCCTTTCGAAACTCAGTGTTCTGATTGGTTGCTAGTCTACACCGTATACATACTTTATATTTTAGATCACACAGTTCAACTAGAAATAGACTTTATAACATCATAAAATAATCTACATAAAATAATACTCATTTGTTTTCTGTATAAAACAACTTATTGCAATTATAGTGAATAAAGTTCTACTTTGAGTTAAAGCCATCTGGAATTTAAAGGCGATCGACCGCCATCTGTATTTCCAACATTGAATTAACTACGCATCTGTTTGACCTAATAACTATATCGTAACTAAACACCCTTACGTATGAGTTTCGATTGAATGAGCCATGGTAAATGCGACATTTCAAAACAACATCACAAATGTGTAAAATGGACATAATTCGATATCCACTGAAAGCAACGGTGAAGTTAAACCATGTTCATTTTAAATTTATGATTCATAACTTATTTCATAGCTCTTAAAGTTTATCCGCATTTTGGAGAATGTTTAAACAAATATATTTCTACCTACTGAGAAATAAACCAAATGTTTGTTTCGTCACAAAATCAGACAAAACAAGGATTTGGCTACATCTAGGCTAATATATTTTAGTTACTTTCATAGTGTCAAGTCCTATGGTATCTTGTTGTGGGGGAAAGCAGCGGATATTCAAACTATTTTAATTTTACAGAAAAGAGTCCTTAAGAGAGCTTTTTAAAGAAATTGACATAATAACTGTAGCTACTCAATTTATTTTCAAAAATATAATGTATTTACGCAAGAACCTTACAAAATTTCCCAAACTTAGCGATAGCTTAATGTCAACCTAAGAAATAATCGCAGTCTACTTGCGCCCCGGTTTAGACCCGAAGGTTAGCAATTCTTTCAAGGGTCAATGCATTCTCTACTACAACAAGATACCTCTGGAGATCTTGAAATTGCCATTTGAGCAATTTTAAAACCATGTTAAAGCGACTTTGTCGAAAATGGGATATTACAATGTTCAAGATTACTTAAATGATGGGACTGTATGGGGTTAATCTGGCTCAACACAGACCTTGCTGTTAATAATTTTGTAATTATTTACTCATGCTTATTAATTATGATAATGACATAAGTATATATATTTTGTATTAGTTAAGCATAAGCAATTTTTAAAAGAGATCTAAAAATCAATATGTGGATGTTTCGACGCCCTTCTTCTCCCACAGGGGTCCAAGGTATAGAAGTGGCAAAAAATGTCGATTGCTAAGTATATGTAAATATCTACAGTAATAAAGACATTTGGAATTTTGGAATTTGGAATTTTGATGCGGTTGGTATTTTCTATAATCTTTTCAACGCCTTTGACTGAGTGGACCATCAAACTCTTTTGCTCAAACTACAATACTGTGGTAAAAAAGATAAGGCGTTAAAATTAATTGAATCTTATCTTTTGGAAAGAGTACTAAAATTATATATAAACAGATGTTAGTCTACTGGAACCCATAGGAATATTGATGTACCCCCGGGTTCTATCTTAGGTCCGTTCCTTTTCTTAGTGTACGTGAATGACCTGCCATATATGGTGGAAAAATTACTCAGATTTTTCTATTTGCTGATGACACATCTATTATTTTCAAGGTGAAAAGACAAGAAGAAATTTTAGACGACGCAAATAGTACACTCTTTCATGTTTTAAGTTGGTTCAATGTAAACAACCTGTTATTAAACTCAAAGAAGACTAAATGTATCAAATTTTTTTTGCCTAATTTACGACAGGTTAAAACCAGTGTAAGAAGAGGATCTGAAAGATCGGAACTAGTTGAGGACACAAATTTTCTTGGAATCATTATAGATTCGCAACTTCAATGGGGTCCTCACATCACTAATCTCGCACCAAGACTTGGCTCAGCCGCTTTTGCGTTCAGGCAAATTAGATATCTTACATATGTTGAAACTGCCAGATTGGTTTACTTTAAATATTTTCACAGTATTATGTCTTATGGAATACTGCTCTGGGTGAGAGCAGCAGATATAAATACTGTAAGGGATGAGGTGCCAGAGCCGGTATAAAAGCCAGCACGCCGCCTGCCCGGGTCTCTTTTCCTCGCCAACCGTCGCCGCGCGCGGACATCTACGTAACGCTGGTGTGATCTGTAGTTATCGGTGAACCCTTTCTATTGTTTTTATTTGGTTTATGTGTCGATTATGTTCCTTTGTTAGTTTGATTGTAAAATTGTTTTTATAATTAATTAAAAGACGAAATTTTATTTTTTTAGGTTAAAATAATTGTTTTTTTTAAAGAGTAAATCGCTTCTGATCCAAAATCAGAAGTGGGATACAAACCTGGCAATAGCTTTGACCGCTCACATTCCAGATAAAGCTCATAAGAACAAAGGAACGCATTCGGACCTAATAACCATACCTGTGTTTAGATCTCATTGATTTCCTGCGAGGTTTACGATACCAAGCTGAACTAATTATGCACACGCATGCAAAGTTCACGAAAGAGAACGCGTAGTAGATTGTGCGACAGATCGCACCGATGTCATCGTACGCGTTATAGGTCTCGCCAACGATCACGCGCAAAATCGCGACGCCCTGTCGTTCGAACACGATCTCGAAAGCGGTCCCTTGTAACTCCGCCGCGTTTACCCGCGACACGTACGCCTGATGTACCGCGAACATGTCATGAATACCCCGACGCTAGGGACAGAACTTTGGACACTATTTTGTCGCGATTAGAATCGATCGAAAATAAATTCACTTCTACCCCCGTTCCATTGTCGGAACCATCCGCCTCATCTACCACGCAGGCAATTGTGGACGCGATCCATTCCATCAATCCCATTCGCACGCACAACTATTACGTATCAAACTTTGATCCCGCGATTCATGATATTGACGCATGGTGTGATGAAGTGGACCGCGCCCGAAAAGCCAATCGGTGGGAGGACAAATAATGTTTGTCTCGCGTGGCGAATTGCTTAAAAGGGGATGCCAAAACCTGGCTGAACGAGTGGGTAACAGCTGATCGGTGCTGGACTAGTTTCAAACGCGAATTCCAACCTCTCTGTCCGCGGAAACTAGACTATGCAAATATATTGTTCGATGCAATGAGCTCAACCTCAAATAAATATCAGACATACGCGGAATACGCGCGACGTACCCTCCTCCGCCTGCGTATAGTCAAAGGGCTTAGTGACGAACTTATGACGCAAATCGTAATTCGCGGTATCGATGACGCGCAAGTAAGGGCCGTAGCCGCGAATGCCAATCTCACGAGTGAGAACTTAGTGTCGTTTTTGTCCATATATGTAAAACCGAAACCCGATAAACCCGCCAATACCCGATAAATCCAGAAAACGCCCGGCAGAACACGCAGGTTCTTCTCTCAAATGTTTTCATTGTGGTCAAAGTGGACATAAAGCGTATAACTGCTCAAAAAGACCAAAACCCTCACTGCCTACGAGTGTTCCACGGTCGTAAGTAATCTGCGCGTTCTGCAAGAAGCCCGGCCACACGGATAGCGCGTGTTTTGCCAAGCAGAAGGCATGACTAGACTCGCGTAGCGTCAACCTTGGCAGTGACCACACGGGGTCTGAACGCTGCAATGACATAACAACGGTCGTAGTACAGGGTATTCCTGTCGACGTATTAATTGACAGCGGGGCTCTCAACGTATCGTTGGTATCGTCTGTTTAATATTTATGCTTCGGAGCGCACCGGTTTTTTGTTGCGCGGATCGACCGCGAGTAATCGGGACATCACTAAGCGGAAACGGACCGCAGCTGTCACTCGTATCGAAACGAGAGGAGAAATTGGAGGTTATCTTTACTCTTTTCTCATCGGGAGAACAACATGTCTGCTCGGGCCTCGTGCCAATTGATGGTATTTCGGAGTACCAATTACTAAATACAGGCGTCGGGCCTGGTCGGAGTGTTAATCATCTACATCGTCGGGAAATAAGTAGATTCGCGTCAGCGGTCAAGTGATCCCTGTTGAATTGGACATCGTCGTATCGGTAGCGGCGACTCCACGTGACGGCAGGCAGCATGCCGGCGACAGCGTTGGCAGCGACGGCAAGATTCAATCCATATCCTATCCCAAACTGTGCCCTTTTCCCGAATTCCCGTCTCGAATCGAGCTTTCGATTTCCTGTCTACGGAGACAAAGGTCAGTAAATTTCATCACTTCTTTTCTCTCACGTGCTGGCAAAGGCACACCCCCTTCGGATTCCACGCCGTTCGGTAGGCGTGGAAATTAATCATTTTGGTAGCAGAGCGTGGTTTTCCTAGTGGGAAATCATCGATTCACGGTTTCCTTTGTCACATTGTAGTTGGGAGAAAAGAATATCTCAGATTGGCTCAAGTCGGCAATGAGTCTGTGGTCGGTATACCACGATTAAAGTTCATTTTCGGTAAGTGAAAGTATAAGTGCCAATTTAGTTAACAGTTGTTATAAATTTGTAGTCGGAAACTACTGTTGTTGCGCATAAAAGATTGAACAGTCATTCTGCGAAGCCTAGATTGTATTAATTGCGGTAGAACATCGGGTTCTATAGTCCTACAGTGTTATTTCAGTTTAACAGCAGGGTCGGGTTATTTAAGGGGTATTAAGCTGATTTGCTGACCTCAAAGGAAGTGTGGTTCATAAGAAGCCACTTATTATTTTGTATTGTTTTCATAATCAAGTTTTGTGGGTTATTTTTGTATTGTGTTTTATGGTGGCATTCTCTAATTGATTTAGAGTGTATATTATAAGGTGTATGTCCACAGGGCGACCATATTAAATATTGTTTAGGATTTAATTGTTTGAGTGGTTGCCCTGGTTTTTACAACATAGTTTTAATTTCTGTGCCCAGCGCTGACGGGAAAGTGCTGGTCTCTGGCTGTGCTTAGTTTGGTAGTGAAGCATAGGACCAGAAACAATTGAATTGGTAACCATGGCACCTTCACCCTTGACGGTACTGCGGTATGGCGTCCGTGAGGAGATGAGATGGCTCGCCCATACTCACAAGTATGTGGAGCGACCTGACATGGACGATGTCCTGTTCAAGCGTGTGGAGGACGCAATGACACGCGTCGGGAAGGTGTGTCGGTTGGCTGCGGAGGCTGAAGCACTCGGGCTTATGGATGAGGCCTCGGTGGCTGCAGTGAAGCAGCTCTGCGCGGATGCTGACCAAGCGATGGAGTGCTTGGGCGACATCGAGCGTCGCGCCGAAAAAATTAAGCGGTCGCGTCGGGATGACCGCGGGGAGGGTAGCGGAGACCCGCCCCCTAAGGGTGTTATGGGACGGCTGCCACACCTGGAGATTCCGGCCTTCGGTGGGGCAATTGATGAGTGGCCGGCATTCATCAATTTGTTCGATAGCCTGGTCCACGGTCGGGACGACCTGGACAGCGCCTACAAGTTGGCCCAACTATTGATGGCACTGCGGGGTGAACCGAAGGAGTTGGTCGGTCACCTAACGGTTACGGCGGGCAATTATGAGATTGCCCGGGTCATATTGTTTGACCGCTACCTACACAAACGGCGGTTGGTTGATGCGCAGCTGGGGAAGCTGTTCAGCATCTCAAGAGTAAACCAGGATGTTGACATCCGGGTACAGGTGCTCAACCCTGTGCTGGTGGCCACTAAGGCCCTTCAGAACCTTGGTCTTCCGGTAGACCAATGGTCATATATCGTGTTATATATGGTTTCGTCACGGTTGCCTGCAGCTGTTCAAAGTCGGTTTGAACAGCTGCATGGGGGCAGTAGCTCGGAACTGCCCACGCTCGTCCAATTAACGGATTTCTTGGAGGGTGAATGCAGGCGATGCGATACCATGGATTCGGAGGCCAGTGTGCAGCGCCAACCCGCGCGGATGCGGGAGGGGCCGCGCCCCCCACCCCCACGGGGGGGTGGGCGGTCAAAACAATTTGGCGTTTTGAGTGCCGCGCCGTCGGGTGACGGCTGTGTGCACTGCGACAGTGCCGGTCATGAAGTGACCAGTTGCGCCAACTTTAAGGCGCTCGGTGTGGCTGCCCGCAGGAATGTGGTCTTCCGCCACCGATTGTGTTTCGGTTGTTTAGGGCCGCACCCGCTGAGCGAGTGCACACGCGCGTCCCCCTGAGAGTGCTGCGGTGGCAGGCACCACGCCGTGTTGTACCTGAACCGGTCAGGCCCTTCGGACGGTCACCAGGGCCGGACTCAGGCTGGTCGGTCACAGGGCCCAACCAGGGCCGGACCCAGTCCCCCTCCGGGCAACGGGAGTCACCAACGGGGTGACTGGGGTATCCGCGGACGGGACCCCCCCCCGAGGGGAAGGGGGCAGCGCGGGGGGTAACAGGCGGGATAGCCGGGGTTCGGTCACCGCTGTCCAGGGTCAGCGAGGACTTCGGGCCGCTGGCTCACCGCGTGTTACGGGCGGGTGTCAGATGGCACCTATGAGTGGCGCAAAGGCTGGGAGCCCACCACCTTCTGCGCCACCCTGCCCGTCGCTCTGGGAGGCGAACAGGGAGGCGAACACTCGGATGTCGCCCCCATTCCTAGAGCGCCCCAGGTTGGATCCGCTCTCCCCCCTCCTTCCACGGTGGCCACCGGGCACACCGTTCACAGTCCGGTATGGTCGGGTACCGGGAGAACGAGGGGCCTATTATGCGGGTTGGGACCCCCTGATGTACATGCGGTCTGATATGCCACCGGTGGCATATCAGCAGCCGAGTAACCAGGCCGACGGGGGTCCCAGCGGGTTCGGATCCTGCGGAGGTTCCCGCTAGGGACACGCCGCCTACTTACAGGGTGCCGCCACTCCACAGACGGTCATGCTCCCCACCGCCTCGGTGATAGCGTGGAGTTCGGACGGCAAATCTTGTGTAGCACGAGCACTATTGGACTCGGGGGCCCAGGGGTGCTTAGTCTCGTGCAACCTTGTAAGACGGTTGGGCATTTCGGTAAGGGAGTATCCACATTCCATTCGGGTACGGTTGTCGCCCTCGGTGCGACAGTTGATCGCTGGGTTGTCACTGGCTGACCCGGAGTTCGATATTCCGGGCCCAGTAGACATTTTATTAGGTGTCGATGCCTTGGGATACCTGTTAGTGCCAGGTGTCCACGTGTTGCAGGCGACTGGTCTGGTTTCGGTCAACACCAGACTGGGCCATGCGGTAATGGGTCCGGTCATGCCGGCTGCCCCACGCCTAGCGACTCGTAGTCCCTTATTCGGTTCTGTACTCTCGGAGGTGATACAGAAGTTTTGGGAGGTGGAGGAACCACCTACGGTCCACCGGTTGGACCCGGTTGAAGAAAAGTGTGAACAGTTTTATCGGAACAATACTGGTCGCCTTCGGTCAGGTCGATTTCTCACACGTCTTCGATTCCGGAGTGATCGCCCACCGCTGGGCAGTTCACACCATGCAGCCGAGACGCGGCTTCTGTCGATGGAACGACGCATGAAGCGTGACGGGATTTTCCGGCAGAAGTACGTCGATTTCATGCGGGAATACGAGTCGCTCGGCCACATGTCGGTTTCGGGTATCCACTGGAAGCGTGAAGACCACTGCTTCCTGCCCCATCACGCGGTCTTGAGGAGCCCGGAGGGCAAAATACGGGTAGTGTTCGATGGATCGGCATCAACATCTAACGGCATGAACCTGAACCAGTGTTTGCATTCAGGGCCGAAGTTGAATCATGACATCGCGGATGTTATCATACGGTTCCGTCGACACAATGTTGTGTTTGTAGCTGACATCCGGATGATGTTTAGACAGACGGTCATTCACCCTGACGATAGACGGTATCAGCTGATACTGTGGCGAGAGAGCCCAGATCAGCCCATCAGGGTGTACGAGCTGAACACCAACACGTACGGGCTACGGTCTAGTCCTTATTTGGCGATTCGCACTCTGCGGGAGTAAGCGGATCGAGAACGGTTAAATTTCCCTAGAGGAGCAGCGATCCTGGAGCAGGACCTCTACATGGACGATATCTGTACTGGTGCAGATTCCGTAGAGGAGGCGCTCGCTCGTCGGGACGAGCTAGTTGAGCTCCTACGGGGTGGAGGTTACGAGCTCCGGAAATAGATGTCGAACTCTCCAGAGTTATTGACTGGTCTTTCGGATGACTACCAGCAGGATCCCCACATTTTTGAAAATTTGGAAAACCCAAATATGTTGTCGGTATTAGGCGTCCAGTACCAGCCGGTGTCAGACATGTTTTCGTATCGGGTCGAGTTGGACTCCCCGAAGGTTTGGACGAAACGGAACGTCCTTTCAACTGTGGCTAGGACATTTGATCCAAACGGGTGGATCACCCCGGTAACATTTCAGCTCAAGTGTTTTATGCAGCAATTGTGGTCTGCTGAGCTGAAATGGGACGACCCAATCGGCGGGTCATTGAGCTCAGAGTGGGACTCGTTCTTTTCGACCCTCCCTGGCATCAATCGGATTTCACTGCCACGGAGGTTGGTCCCTACCAAACGATACACCGCCACCCTGCATGGGTTTTGCGATGCCTCGGAGAAGCTCTACGGAGCTGCGGTGTATCTGCGTACGGTCGACTCCTCGGGGGAGGTTGATGTGCGGTTGGTCATGGCCAAGAGCAAGGTTGCGCCATTGCGCACTCGCCTGACCATTCCCAAGTTAGAGCTTTCGGGAGCGGCTCTCCTGACTCGACTGCTCAACCACACGTTGACGGTTCTTCGTGGGTCAATAGCGTTAGAAGATACGGTCTACGCTTAAAATCAAAATCAAAATCAAAAATCATTTATTTCCATAGGATGTTGTTACATCACTTAGATCCGTCATTAACGGACGGACGGACGGCTTGGATGGACAGCCAGATCGTGTTATGCTGGCTGAAGGCTTCAGTTCACAAGCTGGAGATTTTTGTGGCGAATCGGGTTTCGCAGATTTTGACTTCGGAGGTTTCCTTAATCTGGAGACATGTTCCAGGGAAAATGAACCCAGCAGACTGTGCGTCTCGTGGGTGTCACGCTCCGGAGTTAGTTGGACACCCCTTGTGGTGGGGTCCAAAATGGTTGACTCCACGCGTTACCACGGCGAACGGCGCCTTGACAGTCGGTGTCTGTACGACGCAACCAGAGCCGGAAGAGGAGTTCAGCCTGCTGGAACGGTACAGCTCGCTCGACAAGCTGGTCAATGTGACCGCATGGATCTGCCGATTTGCGCGGAATTGTCGAAATTCTGAGGCGCAACGAGTGCGGACACAGGTCCTGACACGACGGGAACGGAACCATGCGTTGTTCGCATTGGTACGGAACGTGCAGACGGTGCACTTTAAGTCCGAACTGGACATTCTGAGACGCGGAAGCGTCCAACTGAAGGGAGCTGTGGCTCGGCTCAACCCGTTTATTGACCCTCAAGGATTGCTGAGGGTAGGAGGTCGGCTGCGGAATGCCAACCTGCCTTATGCGGCCCGCCACCCGTTGTTACTCCCTAGGAAAGGGAAGTTGGTCGAACTGTTGATACAGGATCGACACATTCGGAATGGGCATATCGGATGCCACGCCTTGATGGCGTTTCTCCAGCGCGAGTTCTGGATTCTATCGGGAAGACGCTTAGTGCGTAGCGTCGTATTTCGGTGCCTGCCTTGTTATCGGGCCAAGGCGGCTACGATGCAGCCCCAGATGGGCGATTTGCCCTCGGATAGGGTTAACGAAATCCGGCCCTTTGCGGGTGTCGGAACGGATTTCGCGGGACCATTCATGGTCAAGTCTTCACAGCTACGGAACGCCAGATTAGTGAAGGCATACCTGTGCGTCTTCGTGTGCTTGGCCACGAAGGCAGTCCACTTGGAGGTGGTCAGTGACCTCACTACAGAGGCATTTATCGCATGTCTAGATCGGTTCGTCTCACGAAGGGGCCTCCTGACATTAATCCGTTCGGATAACGGCACAAATTTTGTCGGAGCCAGGCGATATCTGCAGGAGGTCACTCAATTCCTGAACGGTAACCAGGATGCCATCGGTACGGCTTGCTCCCGACGAGGGATTGAATGGGTTTTCTGTCCGCCGGGATGTCCTCATTGGGGAGAAATTTTTGAGGCTGCGGTTAAATCGGCTAAGTCGCACCTGACGAGGATCATCGGTGAGACCTCTCTACGCTTTGAAGAGCTTGCGACGCTGTTCTGCAAAATTGAAATGACACTGAACTCGCGTCAGTTGTGCCCGCTCAGTTCGGATCCAAATGATTTGGAAGCGTTGACGCCGGGTCACTTCCTGATAGGTCAGCCCCTTAACGCCCTGCCAGGATACCCAATCGGTGATGTTAAGTTAAGTCGGTTAACTAGGTGGCAGATGTTGCAGCAGATGGCTCAAGATTTTTGGAAACGGTGGTCCCTTGAGTACTTGCACATCTTGCAGCAGCGCCTTAAGTGGACTGACCAGACGAGCCCCCCTCAAGTCGGTGATTTGGTGCTGATTAAGGATGCGTACCTGCCATCATTGAGATGGAGACGAGGACGGATCGTCAATTTGTACACGGGTTGGGATGGCACGCTTCGATCAGCAGAAGTCAAGGTGGGGGACTCGGTCCTCAAGAGAGCGGTCGCAACAATTTCTCGCCGTCCTATTGATTTGGGACAGGTTCGGGCCTGTCCGGGCGGGTGACTGTTTAATATTTATGCTTCGGAGCGCACCGGTTTTTTGTTGCGCGGATCGACCGCGAGTAATCGGGACATCACTAAGCGGAAACGAACCGCAGCTGTCACTCGTATCGAAACGAGAGGAGAAATTGGAGGTTATCTTTACTCTTTTCTCATCGGGAGAACAACATGTCTGCTCGAGCCTCGTGCCAATTGATGGTATTTCGGTGTACCAATTACTAAATACAGGCGTCGGGCCTGGTCGGAGTGTTAATCATCTACATCGTCGGGAAATAAGTAGATTCGCGTCAGCGGTCAAGTGATCCCTGTTGAATTGGACATCGTCGTATCGGTAGCGGCGACTCCACGTGACGGCAGGCAGCATGCCGGCGACAGCGTTGGCAGCGACGGCAAGATTCAATCCATATCCTATCCCAAACTGTGCCCTTTTCCCGAATTCCCGTCTCGAATCGAGCTTTCGATTTCCTGTCTACGGAGACAAAGGTCAGTAAAATTTCATCACTTCTTTTCTCTCACGTGCTGGCAAAGGCACACCCCCTTCGGATTCCACGCCGTTCGGTAGGCGTGGAAATTAATCATCGTCTGACGTACTTAAATATTTCTCCTGTTTGACAAAACCTACCAATTGTACGTTGAAGGGACTCGGTGACCACGAAATTATAGGACAGTCGTATGTTACCCTTACAGTGGAATTTAGCAATATTTCTATTGAAGGCGATTTTTTAGTTGTACCAGGAATTTACATGTCTACCCCAATAATAGTTGGTACGGACATCTTAAATAGGGATGGCATAACGTATGTCCGTACCAAAGATCAACAATACCTCACACATTCAACGACTAAAGTGTCCAATGTATTCAAAGTGGCCGCCAATAAACTTGACGATATCGCAACGCCTCTTCAGGGTGTAGAAAGAGAATCCCTTTTACAGGTGATTGACGGTTTTGCTGACTTTTTTATAACTGGAACCGCCACTTCTACTGTCACCACTGGGGAGATGCATATTAATCTTACTAGTAACGAACCTGTAGCCTACCGACCCTACAAACTTTCACTAGCCGAAAAACTTAAAGTCCGCAAAATCGTCAACGATCTTTTGGAGAAAGGCATCATTAGGAAATCGGAATCGGAATACTCCAGCCCGATAATATTAGTTAAGAAAAAAGATGGGTCCGACCGAATGTGCGTCGATTACCGTGCACTTAACCGAATAACCGTTAAAGACAGATACCCGCTCCCTCTTATAGACGATCATATGGACCGGTTAGGTGATACGAACATAACACGGTACTCATCGCTCGATTTCATCAGATCAGCATCGATTCAGCGTCAATCCACCGTACGGCATTTGTGACCCCAGAAGGGCACTACGAATAATTGAAAATGCCCTATGGCCTATCTAACTCGCCAATTGTCTATCAAAAAATCATAAATAAGACCCTTAAGAAGTTCATTGACGCTGGGAAGGTCCAGGTCTACATAGACGATGTCCTAATCATAAGCAGTACAGTAGAGGAGGGCATACATTTGCTGCGCGAAGTATTAAGAACTCTAACGGAGGCGGGATTTTCGATAAACATACGAAAATGCGTGTTCTTAACCACCGAGGTTGAATACCTAGGCCGTATTATCAGTCAGGGTCAGGTCAAGCCAAGCCCACATACCCCGCCTCGTCAGAGACTACACAGCGGCTTCTCGAGCTCAATTTGCATTGGCTATAGATAGTGTGGATTGGGAATATTTGTTCCGTAGCAAGGCAACAATCGAGGAGCTTGCCCAGTCAGTATTAAATTTGTTAATAAATAAATCGAATATATGTTTTCCCCTTAAACGTAAGCCCAATGTCAACAAAGATAAATCATGGGTCACAAAAGAGACACTTAATCTGAAATCTTTGCTATTTGATCTCATTGCCATTAAACCCGTCTATCCGAATTATACTCGACTTGACCAGAAAATTTATGAATTAACGGAGAGTTTAAGAAATAAATTATACACACAGAGGCTGGATCACTTCTCCGCTTTAATCCGAAATAGTAACAACGTTATTAAAACAATGAAATAAGAAATAAGAAATAAGAAATTTATTTGCTATGTCAAGGGTATTGTACAGTAATTATTCTTGGTACATTGATTGTGCTCCTTAAACAGCTAGTCAATATAGCATGCAAATATATACAACACGTTTAACAAGTTTATTCAGCAGTTTTAAAATTGAAAAAATCTTGAAGTGAATAAAAACAATTATCTAATAGCCATTTTCGTAGTCTAGATGTGAAGAGATTAACATCGAGGTTTTTAATATATCGAGGTATCTTATTGTACACCGCGATACACATTGCGTCACAATTATTTTGGTACAGTGCTGTTCTGGGACAGTGTTTATAAACAAGCTTATCGGGATTTCTGGTATTTCTGGGATATACATCACTAGCCCTGGCAAATAGATTTGTGTTAAGTTTAACAAATTTCGCTACATCCATTATATATAGACAGGGAAATGGTAGTATTTTTAACTCGCGAAACAATGGCTTGCATGATACGTGCTGCGGTACTCCAACTATTGATCGGATGCATTTTTTTTGAGCGATAAAAACCGCTTGCTTGTCGGTACCGTTTCCCCAGATGATCAAGGCATATCTGAGTGCTGCTTCTATATATCCGTAGTAGGCCGATATCGCCGTTTGTCTTGATGCAACTTTACTTAGCCTTCTTAAGACAAATACAAATCTATTTAATTTTCCGCACACTTTCTTGGTATGCTCCTTCCAATTTAGATTCTTATCAATTATTATACCTAAGAATGTTGCATGGTCTACATTTTGTAATTGTTGTCCTTGGTGATTTATACTTAGTAATTTATTATTTATAGTTTTATTAAAATTCATTATATTAGTTTTTGTTAAATTTATTTTTAAATTGGAATTGATTAAATAATTTACAATGGTTGTCACAGTTTCATTAAGGTCCGAGATATGATTATTAATGTGGCATGTAGTGAATGTAGAAACTTGTAAAATTAGAAAAGCCAATGTTGATTTTACCCAAGTAATCAAACATCCGACAGGCCAAATTTTCGAATGTAAAAAAGAAGTCGTAGATTACCTTAACCTGCAATTTATAAATACAGCCCGGTTGTGTGGAGCCCCGCAAGCCGACCTATGTGCGGCGCGCGCCTCGCTGCTGGCTGCGCGTGCGCCTTCTGACTGCTCGCTGCGTTTACGCCCGTTTACACCGGCTGAACTTTTTATTATTATTAAAAAAAGAGTAGCAAATAAGCCAACGAAAGATATTTATGACATCTCAATTAGCCTCATTAACAGCATCGCAGATTATATATGTAACCCACTTTCTGTTATGTTCAATGGATGCATTAAACTTGGAACATATCCAAAATGCATGAAACAAGTGAAAGTGAGTCCATTGTATAAGGGCAAAGGTAAAAAAGAAGACCCAAGCCACTATCGTCCGAAATCCATCATACCGGCCATAGCAAAGATCCTAGAGAATGGCCTCAGCTCTCGTCTCACCGACTATCTCGCGAACACCTCTGCTCTCACGGACCGGCAGTATGCTTACCGTAAAGGGCGCTCCACCACCCAGCTAGCAAGAGAGGTAGTACGGAAAGTGCTGGATGCTCGTGAGCGTCACCAGGCCGTCGCCGTGATCTTCTGTGATCTGTCGAAAGCATTCGATGTTGCAGATCACAATGTCCTGCACATGAAGCTCCAGCACTACGGGCTTGCCGGACCGGCCTTGGCGTTGATCACGAGTTTCATGCGCGAAAGAACGCAGTTTGTAGTCGGAGCAGCGGGGACTGTAAAGTCGGACGGTCTCTCGACAGATATGGGAGTACCACAGGGATCGTCACTGTCGAACATCGTGTTTTCCCTGCTTCTTAATGACTTGCCCAGCGCGGTTGTCGGAGGTGAAATATTTTTATTTGCCGATGATGTAGCCGCGGTAGTAACTGCACCGACAATAGCAATGCTGGAAATAGAACTTAACTTAGTGGCCAGCCGGATGTGCCGCTGGTTTCGCCAAAATGGGTTATTATGGAATACGACCAAAACGCAATTTATTAAATTTGATCTTTCCGGGCATCAAAGACCTAACTTGGCTGTCGAAGTGGACGGCGTTCAAATTGAGCAAGTCCACAATGCACCATTTCTGGGTTTTCAGGTAGATCAAGCGCTAACGTGGGACGTACACATAGACAAACTGTGTAGCAAACTAGCTAGTGCTTGCTTCGCGCTAAGTCGGCTGTCATCTACACTACCAGCAGAGTCGATGCGCACGTGCTGCTACGCGACGGTGCACTCGCTGCTGAAGTACGGCGTGGAGCTGTGGGGGCGCGCGGCGCAGTGGCACCGCGTGTTCGTGTTGCAGAAACGCGCCGTGCGTCTGCTGGCGAGAGTACCCACTGACGAATCTGCGAGACCGCACTTCAAACATCTACGAATTCTCACACTACCTAGCCTTCTGATTTTCCAAGTGGCCATTTATGTGCGTAAGAATATAGACCAATTCAAACGACTTGGAGAATGGCATAAATATGAGACACGCAACTCCAACAAGCTGGCTACAATTAAGCACAAGCTTGCTAAAACAAGCAACACGATCCATGTTATGGGTCCGGTAGTCTACAACAAGTTACTTGAAGCTATCACTAGTGCACCGAGTATGCCCATCTTTAAACTGAGGTTGAAAGGATGGCTTACCGAGAAGACCCTCTACAGCTACGATGAATTTATAAAACTAAATGACTAATTATCAGAACGATGACACCGTTACTATAATGAGTATGTGTTTGACATACCTATATTCCATAAATGTGACATTATTTAAAGCGTAATTTATTAATTTAATTTAATATATTTTTATCATAATTTAATATATTTCCAATGACATGGTAATTTACAATTTATTCAATTTAAATTAATCAATTTTATGACATAATAATTAAGATATTGTAATAATTTTATGAATCCTGTGTAATACTACACTATAGTTCATGTATAATTTATTTTCCCTTGCACGACTTATAATGAATATTATTAATAAATGAATGTCTATGTCTATGTCTATGTCATAAAATCAAAGCATTAGTAGACTCACCTATACCAGCCAATGTCAAGCAAGTCAGGCAGTTTCTGGGGTTAGCCGGATATTTCCGTAAATACATAGAGGGATACGCATCTTGGACATCTTGCATTTCTCGTCTCACCAAAAAGGATGCCACATTTAAATGGGGCCCCGAACAAGAAAAGGTCCGCCAAGAAATCATTGCTCTGCTAACTAACGAACCCATATTAACGATCTTTGATCCTAAACTCCCGACTGAAGTGCACACAGATGCAAGTAGTTTAGGGTATGGAGCAGTTCTTTTGCAAACTCATGATAACGGCTATAAACGAGTGGTCGCGTATTTCAGTAAAGTAACGCAAGGGGCAGAAAGTCGTTATCACTCATACGAGTTAGAGACGTTAGAGGTTGTGAAGGCATTACAAAACTTTAGACACTACTTAATCGGAATTCAGTTCAAAGTTATAACAGATTGTAATGCCCTCAAATCTACTGAGCGTAAAAAGGATTTGCTCCCGAGGGAAGCGCGCTGGTGGGTTTACCTCCAAGACTTTTAAGTATAGCTGAACTCTTCTCATTTGGGAATATAAAACAGTCGTATTCATATCTGAACACTTGTCACCTACAGCGAAAAACCTCCACGCGGCAGCTAGAAAGGTATCCAAAGATAAGGGTTATCAATTCGTATGGATAAGAAACGGTCGAGTACTGGTGCGCAAAGACAATGCTGCTCAAGCGTTGCAAATTAGAGTTCTTATTTATATCTCGTAAATGTAACTTAGCTATCCAAAACATGGAAAAATACCGTAAGTTCGACCTTACTTACTTACCTTCGAACCGTATGTTCAACGAATACTATCAAAATTTGAGCTGTATATGCAGTAAACTTCATGACTTGAAAATGGCATCGCAAACTTGCCAGTATAACGTGATAATTGTTACCGAAACCTGGCTCAAGGATGGTATAGCCGACACTGGCAACACTCTGTTTAGCCAAAAATAATAGATTAAGTGCTAAAAACAACTAAATAAGAAGATAAAACCTAATGAAATCCCTCAACTAACCTCAAACTGTGAGTACACACATCCAATACTCAGCATCTTAGCCGGGCTCATAAGAAAATCTGGATATAACATTCAGGATAATGCCTATATGCATATTATGACAGTCATCAGCACAGTTAAAAACACAAATGAACGGCTAAATAAATAAAAAAAAACCCACATTCTGAAGTAAACAACTATTTTGATACAAACAAGTAACTGATAGTTCTACACGCAGGGCTACCAACTTCACGGTCTCAAAGTGTGTTCCGAAACCAATCAACGAGTGGAGGAACTAAGAGATCTGCTTACAAGATTACGTTCCGTTTCACTAAAATTTTATATATAGTGACGAAGAACATCGTTATCAAATGAAGTATACACATGGTGAATTGCTATTACAAAAACAAAACACTGAATGAGTACCATGGACCACACACACCACCACACATTAGGTTCTGAGGGTTACATAGTCATGTAACCCTCAGAACCTAATACCGTCACCAAAGCCATTCATGTGGTGACGAATCAAGCTCATCGTTATTTGAAGATCCAAATAGGATCCTTCCTAATACATCATGTGACATCAGCCACAATGAAATTTCAAATTAACAAATTGAAAAACTCAGAACTGAATTGATTCAGCCAACCAAGAAATTGAAAACCTACTCGCAGAAAACAAAAGACTACAAAATGAAATAGAAAAATCTAATAAATTAATTGATTTATATAAAACATTTAGGATTTCCGAAACAGAAATGACAGCGATAACAGTGAGACGAAGAAAAAAGCCAAGGGAATCGCCTTCACACGGTCATATAAACAAAAAAATACAATTCCTCATAAAAAATACAAACGAATAGATAAAAATGAAGATGAGAATCTATTAGTGGAGCAAAAAGAAAACAACAATACTGAAAAAACAACATATGACCAGGAATCCACCGCCACCAAGACCAGAGA
The DNA here is from genome assembly GCA_949825045.1 of Argyresthia goedartella. NCBI lineage: Eukaryota > Metazoa > Arthropoda > Insecta > Lepidoptera > Argyresthiidae > Argyresthia > Argyresthia goedartella. The sequence goes on from OX463823.1 coordinate 19,744,159, forward strand.
AGAAACAAATACCAGGACAGTAATGGAGTCAGGTCCTACGCCCTTATTGGATCCCATCGTCAAGATCACTATAGAAGCTGACGTTGAGAAGATTACGAATATCTTTGACGAGAGTACCAGTCAAAACTCATCTATTGCTGATCAGACGACTAATGAAAATAAACAACAAGATAACATACATAATTTGAATAGACAAACAACACAGGAGACACAACTTAAGAAAGAACATAATGCAACTAAAACAAATAATAATAGAACCAACTTTGATTAAAAAAGCAAGAACATCGAAGAAGAATAGTAATTATTGGTGATGAACAATGCAAGGGAATGAGAAACGCTCTGAAAACGCTCGTAGGATCCAAATTCATTGTAACAAGTTTTTGGAAGGCAGGTGACATAACCACTGCAGAGAGAGATGACATTTCAAAATTAAATAAAGAAGACTACCTGATACTAATGGGTGGAGTTAAACAAGTAAACCCGTTCGAATTTACTTCAAGTACAATTGTGTGGTTGCATTCAAGATCCCCTACAATAAACCCCTGCGGGAACAAAAAATGAACTACAGCCTGAGACTGATCTATAACCAATATAAGAACGTCTCATCCCTTAACATGGACTATGGAAGATTCCCGTCAATTAAGTATACTTTTGCAAGAAACCTTAGCAGGTCCCTGTTAAAGATACTCTTGAGACATGATTATGCCACCGAAAGAAACAAGTACGAAAACATGCTAAACTATCAACACGCCATAAATATGATACGGGAGTATAATCAAATATGATACAAGGAACAGGTAGACAGGTGTACACAGACTTATTCAGACTACAGTGAATCTAACAACACGACTTGTGAACATGTAAATAACAATAATTTAAGTAACGACATTGCCAATAATGTACTTATAAATGACTCCAATGATTATGATAACGATAATAATCAAAACAATGATAATGATGAAAATGATAATAATGAAGGCAATGAAAACTGTGAAAATGCCAACAGGATTAACAACAATAGTGAAAATGATCAGAACAATAGAATTTTTTTTCCTGTATAAACAAATCAACACATTAAATCAAAATATTAGTGGACTTATAAGTAAATGTGAACTTTTAGCTTGAAATTTAGATGAGTTAGCTTGTGAAAAAAACTCAATAAACATTATATGTGTAACGGAACATAAAATGATACAAGGTGACGAAAATCAGCTAACTATTCCGAACTTTTACTTATCGTCATGTTATGCACGCATGAACATAAAGGGTGGGTCGTGTATATTAGTTAGAAACAAACACAAATCCAAAGATTTAGAAAATATAAGACGTTTTAGCATACCCAACACAATGGAATGCTCACCGCTTAAACTTATTGAGCACAAGATGATAATTATTTGTATATACAGAATACCGAAATATAAAATAGAAGATTATAATCAGTTCATTAAAAATCTATATAATATTTTACAGGAAGACGCATGTAAAAATAAACACTGTATAATAGTAGGCGATTTTAATATAGACATTTAAAATAATAGTTTAATAACTAGGCGAAGAGCTAATTATGAGTTTCAATTTAAAAAAATATCAGTAAAGGAACCAACAAGACTGAGTAGTGGTACTTGTCTGGACAACATAATACATAACATACATCGAGCAGAAAGTCAAGTACACGAATTTGCGCTTTCCGACCACACGGCACAAATACTTAGATGTCCGGTACAAAAAACTTGCAATCTCAGTCACTGGTACATTATGAAACGAGACAATTGTCAAAAAAATATGATCAAATTTTAAAACTATCTTAGCAATTTAAGTTTTGTTAACGTGTACAGAGTACATTAGATCCAAATGAAGCATTAACTGAATTTTATAATATCATTGTTACCGTATGATTTATACTTTCCCAAGGTAAGGGCAAAAATCCATGTCAAACGAACGCCGAAATGGTTGTCAAAGGGTATTAGGAAATAAATCAAAAGAAAAAGGGACTGCTATGGATATACAGGCGAAACACTACTACCGAAATTAGAAACATTTTTAAGACCTACTCACAAAAATTACATAAAATTATGAAATTAACACAAAAATCTCATAATAATTATAACATCCAGTCATCACAAAACAAATCAAAGGCCACGTGGAATATGATTAACTGTACAAAGTTAAATCAACCACAGGAACAAATTAAACAAATAAAACAAAACAGGGCTATAATAAAAATCCTACTGACATAACTAAGGCTTTCGATAATCACTTTACAATAACAAATCTTCATGTAACAATATTAGTAATAATTTATTTAAATCATCGACGGCTTATAATAAATCCAATTCTATGTATATTAATCCAACTAACTATGTTGACATGACACGCATAATTATGACTTTAAAAAATACTAACAGCACTGGACACGATGGCATCAGAACGAAGGTAATAAAACATGTAGTACATAATATTAGCCCATTAATAAGCTTCATAATGAATTTATGTATAGAGCGTGGCAAAGGTACATATCCCAATGCCCTAAAAATATCTATAATTAAGTCTTTATTTTAAAAAGAATATAAGCTAAATATGAATTTCTGCAGACCGATCGCTCTCATACCTACATTTTTAAAAATATTTGAAAGAGCCATATAATGCCCTATATAATTACTTAGAAAAAAATTATATCTTGGCTCCCGAACAAAAGGGGTTCAGAAAACAAAAAACCATTAACATGCCAATCTATGATTTTCTACAAAGGGTTATAAAAAATCTGGACAGTAAGACACCAGTGTCAGCCATTTATATGGATATGACGAAAGCTTTCGATTATGTAGATCAAAGAATATTACAACAAAAGCTACACACGTATGGAGTTCAAGGCAACATTTTAGATTTATTGACATCATACTTATCTGATCGAACACAAATCACACAAATTCACAGATTGTGTTCCAAACAAAACATAGAACTAGACTACTCATCCGAAGCATCTCAAGTTACAATTGGGGTTCCACAAGGAAGTGTTCTGGGCCCTCTATTATTTATAATTTATATCAATGACATTGTGAAATCAACATCTCATCCTATGATTCTATTTGCTAAAGATAGTACGGTAGTATATAAACAAAATATTAAATATATGAAATGAAATGATGAAATATAACTCAATCAATGACATCATTACATGGCTCAAATATAATAATTTAAAGATAAATTTAAATAAAACTAACTTAATGAATTTCAAACAATTAAAGGAACAAACACCATTACATATCAATCATGACAACACTATCATTAACGAAGTGCAGGTTACAAAATTTTTGGGACTGCTAATTGACAACAAACTAAGTTGGAAAGACCAAATAGATTATGTCACCAAAAAACTTAATAAATTTTCTTACGAACTATTTATGTTGCGTAAAGTTGTGGACGTTGCCTCAGTATTAACGGCGTATCATGGTTTTGTAGTATCTACATTACGATATGGCATAATATTCTGGGGCAACGGAGTTAACAAAGATAGTGCTTTTAAAGCCCAAAAGAAATGTATCAGGTCTATTTTTTCACTTAAACGAACAGACAGCTGCAAACCATTCACATTGCCTTCATTATATATATATATATATATATATATATATATATATATATGAAATAATAATTATTCGATTCCAAATCGATATTCGATCGATGGTTTCGGAACGGCCATTTTGAATTTGACGTTGCTGCCAACCTTGCAGTTTTTTGACAACTGACAGACAAAAGCCCTCGCGATGTAACGCGTATTGATTTGGGGTATCGAGATTAAATCGTAAGCCATCTGGAATGTATTCGGGTTCCCCTCAGGATTGTCTATATAGCTGAGTGTATTGTGGTTCCCCGAACCAGATAAAGTTCGCATTTACGTGGCCGATTGGTTTTTCCCACGTAACATAACCGGTGTTGGAACACTGTGCTCGTCGAAGCTGGCCTGCCAGCCATACCTGGTTGGCTGAAGAACCTGTCTACCAAGAAGAGCCTAGGGTGCACCCAGGCCTTGCAGAGAGACAGGAGTTTGACGGGAACGAAGCACAGACCAGGTCAGATAGATTCATAAGTATTAGCTCGGTGAATCGCCGACGTTCACACTTCTTGGCATCTGATCGCTACGCTACCTCGTAGCTATGGGCCCCTGCGAGGTCATTAGGTGCCGAGAAGCCTGAACATTTTGGTAGCAAGAGCGTGGTTTCCTGAGATTTGCAGCCGTCAAGGGCTCCAGGAACCCACGATTTGGGACTATCAATCTGTAGGTATAGGCGGTTATTAGCTAACTTGGTGTTGTTCCTGTATCCACATAGATTGGTAGTATTGTAAGCTATAAGTCTATTGCTGGTAGTAGACAGACAGATATTACAGTTTTCCCTAAATGACCAGTTGTACTGAGATGTGTGTGTACCAGTTAGTCAATCTATTAGTGGTATAGTAATGCTAATGAATGTTTGGTTAACATAGGTAGTTACATCTATTGATAGCAGGCTATTACATTGTTTTCAGTTTATAGCAATTTATAACTTGAACTAATATTGACTATCTGTGTGTGTTATAATGATAAAGGGAAACTAAATTGTATTTACAGAATTTATATAGATATAAAACTCGGTTCCTATTGTTTAAGGAAATCAACATTGTTTAGGTTATAGTTTAGGGTTCCCTCGTTTGGGTTATAGACTGGAGGGTCCAATATAATTGAGTTACTGCAAATTGTGAGTAAGTATCGTTCCGATCATGTCGTTATCTGAAATACAGAAGGGTGTTTCTAAGGAACTCAGATGGTTTTCCTCCGCACACGGTCTGATAGACCGTTTAGATAGGCATGATGTGGTATTGGAGCGGTCTATGGACGTTAAGGAACGTTACAATAGGGTGCTCGAATTGTCCGCGCAGGCGGAATCAGTTGATGGTTGCGCACCTGACAGGCTGTCACGGTTGCTAGGGGATGTCGACCAATGTATGGAGATGGCAGCTGCTATCACGCAGAAGGCTGCGGACATACGTAGACAGCGCGAGTCCAGCCATGGTGGTGACATTGAAGCACCTCTGCCGCTTCAGGGTTCAGGGTCCAGGTTACCGGCCATAACTATGCCTACTTTTGACGGAGTGTCCGGTGAATGGATGAGCTTCATCAATCTGTTCGACAGTTTGGTGCACATGCGATCGGACATTACCAAGTCTGTCAAGATGGCTCAGCTGGTGGCAGCATTGAGGGGTGAGCCTAGGGAGCTGGTCGCTCATTTGACAGTTACGGAGGGTAACTATGAAACGGCCAGACAATTGTTGGTCAGACGTTACCATAACAAACGGAGGTTGGCCGATGCCCAACTGAACCGTTTGTTTAGTATCCCGGTTGTGAACAAGGTCGGGGCCATACAGACGGAGGTTTTGAACCCGTTGTTGTCCGTCACCAAGGCTCTAGAGAATCTTGGACTTCCGGTTGGTGAATGGTCGTACCTACTGCTGTACATTGTACTTTCCCGCCTACCCGCTGACGTGCAGACTCGTTTCGAACAGTCTCACGGGAGGTCGGCCGAGGACCTGCCCGCCTTCTCCGACTTGGTCGGATTCTTGGAAGAGGAGGCTCGACGGGCAGAGAATTTGGGGTTGACGGTCACCCATCCTTCGGAGCCACAGAGAGCTGCCGGGAGCGCTGTGAGTAGGGGCCCTCCGACGAGGAAGGACCGCACCAACCGGCAGTCATATGGGACTGTGAGTGCATTGACCCCACATAGTGAGACCTGCCCATGTTGTAGGCAGATTGGCCATGCTGTGGCCAATTGCAATAAGTTCGGGGAACTTAGGGTTGAGGGACGGCGCCGGATGGCCAAGCAGCGGCGCTGGTGTTTCCTGTGCCTCGGGCCACACATGGCTAGGGACTGCACGCGCACAAAATTGTGCGGATATTGTGGTGGGGCCCACAACAATCTGTTGTGCATGAACCGGTCCGGCCAACAGCCACCACAGGGCCGTACCCAGGGTGACACGGCATGGGGCCCTGAGAATTCGTTTGCGACTCGGAGCGCAACTCAGGGGCCAATGTCCCCACGTGCACAGGGCGGTACTAGGGTGCAGGGCCGCACTCAGGGTCATCACATGGGGGGCCCTGAGTTTTCGGTTGCGACTCAGCATCCGACTCAGCGGGCAATGGGGCCACAAGCGCGCAGCCACCCAGGGGTGCAGGGCCGCACTCAGGGTCATCACATGGGGGGCCCTGAGTTTTCGGTTGCGACTCAGCATCCGACTCAGCGGGACATTGGGTATGTTGAGCAGGCCGTAACGGGCGGGTGGCATGGGACACCTTCGAGCTATGCGGATGCGGTTCGGACGCCGCCTCAGTTGTCGCCCCGCTTGTCGCCTCGTCCTCGTCGGTCGCATGTGATGTCCCCCCCGCTCATGGAGCGGCCACGGTTGAATTCACGCCCACCCCCCTTCGGGGGGCGTCGTAGGGTGGCAATGGAACAGGCGCGTGGGCCATTTGTACAATGGGACCCTCTGGCGTATAGCTGCCTACCTGATCGGTTACAGGCACAGTGGGGCCCCGGGGGCCCTCGCTAGGAATTTGCGGCCCAACAATTTGTTGCCCCCCAACCGGAGACGGTGGTGTTACCGATCGCCTCTGTGCTTGTTTGGGATTTGGCGGGCAACCCAACATACGTTCGCGCCCTATTAGATTCTGGAGTTCAGGGCTGCATTGTATCGAATGATTTAGCAAAATGGTTGGGCCTCAATATAAATAATGTATCGCTGCCGAGGAAATTGGTCCCTGCTGGGGATTACAGGGCAACCCTTCACGGGTTTTGTGATGCCTCTGAACGAGGGTTTGCGGCAGCGGTTTATTTGCGAACCGTCACCTCCACCGGGGAGGTCGACGTGCGTTTGGTTTTGGCAAAAAGCAAGGTAGCGCCTATTCGGACAAGGATGACGATTCCAAAACTGGAACTGTCCGGGGCTGCTCTTTTGACCAAACTTTTGAATCACACTCTAACAGTGTTGCGTGGGTCAGTAGTTTTGGAGGATACGGTGTACGCGTGGACGGACAGCCAGATTGTTTTGTGCTGGCTGAAGGCTTCGGTCCATAACTTAGAGGTTTTTGTTGCGAACCGTGTCTCCCAGATTGTGTCGTCTGAGGTCCCACTGACCTGGAGACATGTACCAGGAGAATTGAACCCGTCTGATTGTGCATCCAGGGGATGTCGGACTCCTGAACTCGTTAGACACCATTTGTGGTGGGGACCACCCTGGCTTGCTAGGAGAGAATCGGACTGGCCCCACAGCCATGTAGTAGTATCTTCGGATCATGGCCCCAGAGCGGCCGTGCATGTTACCCAGAAGGCTGAGGACCCTGACGCCGGGTTTCTGCTGGACCGGTATAGCTCATGTGTGTTTGTTTGTTTATCCACCAAGGCGGTACATCTCGAGCTCGTTGCTGATCTCTCGACAGAGGCTTTCATTGCTTGTTTGGATAGGTTTGTTTCTCGAAGGGGACTTCCAACTTTGATCCGCTCTGATAACGGCACTAACTACGTCGGTGCGGAACGATACTTACGAGAGATAGTCAACTTTTTGAATGTAAATAAAGTGGATATTGGAACGGCCCTCTCCCGTCGGGGTATACAGTGGACCTTCAGCCCACCGATTTGCCCCCACTGGGGTGGGATTTTTGAGGCCGTAGTTAAGTCAGCTAAGACGCACTTGGGGCGTATAGTAGGTCAGACCGCGCTGACTTTTGAGGAGCTCGCGACATTGTTTTGTAAGATCGAGGCCGTTCTCAATTCGCGACCGTTGTGTCTCTGACCCCAGGCCATTTCTTGATAGGACAGCCACTTAACGCGTTGCCCGAGCACCCCTTCGAGGGAGTGAAATTGTATCGGTTGTCAAGGTATCAGATGTTGCAGCAGTTTACTCAGAATTTCTGGAAGCGTTGGTCGCTCGAGTATCTGCATATCTTACAACAGCGCCTTAAGTGGACTGACAAAACCAGCCCCCCTAGTGTTGGTGACCTCGTTCTGGTTAAGGATGCTAACCTACCGCCACTACGTTGGCGCAGGGGGCGCATTGTTAACTTGTTCCCTGGCAAGGACGGGACCCCCCGGTCTGCGGAGGTTCTAGTAGGAGGCTCGGTTCTAAAACGAGCGGTAGCAACGTTGTCTCGGCTGCCCGTAGATTAGGGGACAGGTGGGTGCCTGTCCGGGCGGGTGATTGTTCGATTCCAAATCGATATTCGATCGATGGTTTCGGAACGGCCATTTTGAATTTGACGTTGCTGCCAACCTTGCAGTTTTTTGACAACTGACAGACAAAAGCCCTCGCGATGTAACGCGTATTGATTTGGGGTATCGAGATTAAATCGTAAGCCATCTGGAATGTATTCGGGTTCCCCTCAGGATTGTCTATATAGCTGAGTGTATTGTGGTTCCCCGAACCAGATAAAGTTCGCATTTACGTGGCCGATTGGTTTTTCCCACGTAACATAACCTGTGTTGGAACACTGTGCTCGTCGAAGCTGGCCTGCCAGCCATACCTGGTTGGCTGAAGAACCTGTCTACCAAGAAGAGCCTAGGGTGCACCCAGGCCTTGCAGAGAGACAGGAGTTTGACGGGAACGAAGCACAGACCAGGTCAGATAGATTCATAAGTATTAGCTCGGTGAATCGCCGACGTTCACACTTCTTGGCATCTGATCGCTACGCTACCTCGTAGCTATGGGCCCCTGCGAGGTCATTAGGTGCCGAGAAGCCTGAACAATAATGTTTGTTAAAGCAAACCCTCGCTCTTTCAAAATCTAACTAGCTGCCATAACAACAAAAAAATACTTGCACATGCCCACCAAACTGCATTGTTCAATAAAAGTGTTATAATAAGGTCCCGGTGCAGATTATGAACACAGACAATCCCAATCTTTTCCAATAGAAATTAAAGGATTACCTAGCTCTTGAGGCGTATTTCTCAATCGATGAATATTTAAAATGATGCTTTGTTGACATAATACTAATCGAATATGTTCTTTAATTAATATTGACTTTACTATTGTCTATCTCTAATCAAATATGTGTGTAATGTGTAATGTGTTGACATTCAATTTTGACATTTTTAATTCTTTTAATTTATGACTTTATATGTATGCATTTATTATTTTTATTTCTATTTGTATGCCTAATGGCTGGACGTAAGAAACCATGTAAAATGTTATAACTAATCTAAAACTACGATCCACAATAAACGTTCTGATTTTGATTCTGATTCTGATGCTGAAATACTTGCTCCAAGATACACCATCTATCGTCATTACAGAGACTTGCTTCGTACAAAAAAGGTAAAAGGTGGTGGCTGCTTTATTGCAGTATCTAACAATCTAGCTTCTACAAGGCAACAACATCTTGTTAGTGGTGCAGACGATGTTTGGGTATCGGTTCATCATCCATCAAGTCCTAGTGATAAATATCCTATTGGTGTTGCGTATATCCGACATCATAGCAAAATACCTGTGTATGAATCGTTTTTCGATAACCTTAGTGATAAGCTGTCTTTGTATATGAACAATAATAAATTACTATAGTTCGGGGCCTTTAATATTGAATCCGTCAAATGGACATTGGATGCATCATCATTGTGGACAAATTCATCTAAGTCCAACGAGGGACCGGCGACGACACTTTTTAATTTTATGTCACACAATAGCTTGTACCAATTAAACTCCTTTATTAACATAGCAGGTAACACGCCTGATTTATTTTGTGCAACTTTTTATGCTCGGCCCTCACGGAAACTGTAGATAATTTGAGTAATTTGGACAGATTTCACCCAACCTTTGAATTAGAAATACTACAAAGAATATCCCTGGACACACTTAAACCAAAGCAATTCGCAACACATAGGTTGGGAGGGCTGACTACGAATTTGTAAACACTAGGCTGTGTGGTGTAGACTGCTGGAAAATTCTTGTCTGAATTGAGTGAATTCAAAGGTTGCAGTATTTTACGAAACTCTTAACTCGATAATAAACAGTACGGTACCGATGGCCAGGAAACTTCGCCACACTTATCCTTCATGGTTTAGTCCTGCACTAATCAAAATGATACGCGAAAAGGAAAAAAAACGCAGTATACTTAGGATAACGCAGAATCCTCGCAATCGCTTGGAGTTTGCATTGGTTCGTTCTCGTGTACAGATAAATTTTATTAACGAACATTATAGATATTATTTATCTTCTATTGAGGATAGCCTAAAGATTACTCCAAAGAAATTTTGGTTCTTCGTTCACACACTCACTCGCAAAGGAAAGTCTGACTATCCATCTAAAGACCTTGAACGGTGTTTCTGCCGACAATAATTCGGACTTCTGCAATCTTTTTGCCTCACACTTCTCCTCAACATTTTTGAATGCTCTACAACCCCATGCCCAAGTGGGAGATTCTTCCAATTCTACACTTTCCTTGCTACAAATACATGAATACTCTATCGTCCAAGTGCTAAAGTCTCTTGATGCTAGTAAAGACGCTGGTTCAGATGGAATCTATTTATAAAAAGATGTGCAAAAAGCCTGGCCATCAAATCATCGACATTCCCCTCGAAATAGAAAGAAGCCAATGTCATTCTTATATATAAAAAGGTGAAAATAATCTGATCTCCAACTATAGACCAATATCGATTCTGTCTATATTTTCAAAACTATTTGACTACCTCGTATATCCTTAATTGGATTGGCAGGTTAAAAAGTTATTAACACCATTGCAGCACGGGTTTATGTCACGGAAATCGACCACTAGTAACTTGTTGTGTTTTGTGGATGATGTTGTAACGCTTTTTGGGGTCTGGGTAAAACAAAACACTAATTAACAGAAATTACAAAGTTTAATTTAAGAAAACTCCAGGACGCCCAACAATTAGCTATGCGTTGATTTAGCTCTCAGGGATGAGTTCTAGATTTCACAATTATACGTAAGCCGTGTCCACTTAGCACTGCCTTGATAGGTAACCACTTCCCTGTAGCTATGCGGCAGGTGGTGGCGCGCGTCTTGTGATGTCACCGATGTAGTCCGGAGTCAGGCAGGGTGGATCAGCAGCGGAAAGAGGCCAACAGGGTCCCAATATAGTTTGGGTCCGGCAAGTAAAACCCCGACTGGGAAAAACACACACCTATTAAAATTGATAGGTAGCTAAATAAGCATCATTGAACACTGCACTCCATGCACAGGACAATAAAACCATACAATTAGAATAAGTTTAAAAAAATAATAAATTTGCGCTCCAAAGTAGTGGTGGCGAACGTGAGGTACGGTAGCCCCGAGCAAAGTGAGTCCTAACCGCACCCCGCTACACGAGTATTCGTGTGACATCTACATATCGCTTGCTTCTTCGTTGGTGCGAGTTAAGCGCCTACGGATTTTGTCATAGCAATAATCTCATTTGGAACGTTGGCTGGTTAAAAAACTTTAATCAAGAATCCTTAGACTTAGTCTGAAGAAATCTATTTATTTTATTTGTTAAGTTTAGGTACTAGGATTAAGGTAATATTATGGTTGTATATAATATACTTTTTCAATAAAATTGTTTACTCGAAGCATGTAAAAACAGTTTTGTTACATACTCCCTCTTTTTGGGCAGAATTTTACCTATGTAAAATTCTCTATCATTATTACAGCTCTAAAGCTATCAGTTTCACAGACAGTCCTCAACTACATACTTCACTCACTTATACAAATCGCTTATTCATCCTCGTTCGTAGTTGCATTAACACAAGTAAGTTTGTGTTACGGCATTTAGCATATTGAGTATTTTCTCCAGCTTTAAAATTACTCACCAATAGCTTCAGATGGATCTTAAGAAGAGATATGTCTTATATTTTGTTAACACAAGATATTACTCTCGTCAGCCAGAGTTACGTTCAACGAATGGAGCAGCATTCCTATCCGTCTTGAACATCCAACGTGATCGTTTTATTTTGTTTAGTTAGAAACATAGTGCTTACCAGCATTTATATTAATGTAAATTTTGTTATAGTTTGTTAGCTTTATATCCTTTATATGCCAGTCTCCTATATTGCGACCATAAGTATCTTCGAGGACATAAACCAACGGTGATTTTTTGCCATAATCCGACATTTTATGAATTTAGGTGCTAGCTTTTTCGAATAGCTCTTGTCCTTATCACTAAGGTAGTAAGTGCGCTTCCAGACATAGTCGCCTACACTAAATTCAGCCTGTTTCCGACGTATATTGTAGTAATTGGAGTTTCTGGCGTGTGCTTTAATTAAAGTTGCTTGAATGTCATCAAATATTTTCCGAAGTGTTCCCAGATTTTCCGCATATTCCTCTCTTTGCGCAAATATCATATCAGGAGCACTATCGGAATCAAGATAGTGGGAACCACAGGTAACTAGTTCACGAGCATAAACTAAAAAGGCTGGGGTGAAACCAGTCACCTCGTTAATTGATGAGTTTATCGCAAATTGAATTTTAGAGATGTTATCGTCCCACGATCTGTGATCGTCGCCTTCAATAAAACAAGAAACTGCTGTCAACGCTGTCTTATTGTACCTCTCCACGTTGTTAACTTGAGGTGTATACTTTGGAGTATACTGTACGTCGGGGACCTTATATTTACTGAATAGGTTCTTTAGGGTATTGCTCACAAACTGTTTCCCATTGTCCATCAAAACGGATCTAGGAACTCCGTGAACATGACATACTTCGTCCTCGAGAATACGTGAAATAATCTCCGCGGTAGCACGCTTTATAGGAAATAGAAGGCAATACTTAGAAAAGCAGCAAGTGACGACGAACAAAAAGGTGTTATGCTTCCGAGATGGCGGTAAAGGTCCAACCAAGTTTACACTAATCATTTGAAAGGGTCTGCAGCATTTCTTAGGTCGTCCCATAGTTCCCAAAGTGGTATGATTAGCATGTTTGTAAGACCTACACACATCACACTCAGCCACGAAGTTTGTCACGTCACGATGCATATCAGTCCAGAAATACCTGAAGCATAGGCGTTTATACGTTTTAATTACGCCGAAATGACCAGCTGTAGCGCAAGAATGATTTTGCTCAATTATCTTTACTCTATTCTCAAGAGGAATTACTTCCTTCCATTCAAATTCTCTTGTTAAAGGATTCAACGATTTCTTAAAACGGAAAAGTTTACCATTCATGACTTGATAATCCAAAAATGCTGCAGGCATATTCAAACAACCATTGTAGATGTTTAAGTACCAAGGGTCAGTAATATTAGGAATTACTTAAATTTCTATATATAAGTATAATCGCCAAGTACGTTTGTCTTATAATATTTAAACAAAAAAATGTAAATCCGTTATTGGCTAATGTTAAGATTATTTTTCTTGCCTTACATAATTGTATTAGCTGTGGATTTTTTAAGATCAATAAATAAAAAAAAAAAATAACAAGATTGGTAGAGCAAATCAAAGCTGATACAGGTATACGTGAAAGACTATCTGGGACAACATTATCAGAACCTCGACGATGACGAATGTCGCAATCGAAAGCGGATAGTCTTACACTCCATCTCGCTAAGCGACCTGTAGGGTTGTTCAAGTTTATGAACCACTTTAACGCTGCATGGTCTGTATAGACAATAAACTTTCGGCCGTTTTCGAGGTAGCAGCGCCAGTGTTCGAACGCTGTTAATACAGCCAACGTTTCGCGTTCGGTTGTGCTGTAATTTTGTTCAGGTTTTGATAAGGATTTACTCATGTATGCTATGACTCTCTCAACACCCTCCGAAGACTGTGTCAGAACTGCACCGATACCTACGTCAGACGCATCAGTGTGCACTTCGAAAAATTTTGAGTAGTCAGGGCATGATGAAACCGGAGTAGAAACAAGACATTTCTTTAAAGCTTTAAATGCCACATCAGCTTCTAATGACCTTTTAAAAGGAGGAGCCTTTTTAGCTTGTGACGTTAATTTGTTTAAGGGAGAAGCCAAAGAGCTGAAATTTGGTATAAATCTACGATACCAAGCGGCCGAGCCTAGAAACCTACGAACTTCCTTGCGATTTTTAGGGGTAGGATTCTACCTTCTCCGGATCAGCATGTAAACCATTGACGTCAACAACGTATCCCAGATATTTTAATTTACTTCTAAAGAATTGACTCTTTGAGTAATTAATAGTTAGATTAGCTTCGATAAGTTTCTCCATAACCCGCACAAGTAATGAGATATTTTGTTCGAAAGTAGAAGACACGATAATTATGTCATCAACGTAGACCAAGGCCTTGTGTTCAAACTCAGGATCAGGAAACAATCGATCAACAAGACGCTGTTGTGTAGCTGGAGCATTAGTTAAGCCGAAAGGCATACATTTAAATTGGAAAATTCCCCGAGTTGGAATGTAAAAAGCACACTTGCATTTGTCCTCTTCCCTTAATGAGTACCTGCCAAAAACATTTTGACAAGTCTAAGCTAGTAAGGTATTTAGCGTAGCGTAGGTTGTCCAAAATCTCAGATATGTAAGGTAGATTGTAAGTATCTTTTTTAGTTATAGCATTGAGTTTTCGACTATCCAGACAAAATCTCAACTGACCGTTTTTCTTAGGTGTGAGAAGTACAAGTGAAGACCATGCAATCTCGCAGGGTTCAACAACGTCCTCCTTGAGCATTTCATCTAACTGTTCAATTAAAATTCGTTGTTTCTCTAACGGCATTGTATAGTAGCGTTGACGAATAGGAGCAGCATTCCCAGTGTCAATGGAATGTGTAATTAGTGAAGTCCGGCCTAAGCCACGTTCCTCATAGGATATGTTCCGAAATTGAGAAATAATATGGTCAGCTGTGGTCTTCTAGTCTTCATATAAGTATTCGTAACTGCATAGTTTTGCATCAGTATCAGTAGTTAGATCAGCAAGCGCGACTTTAGCATCCGACCGCATAACAATTGAAGTTAAATGTTTTTGGAATAGACCAAACTGATTCCAAAAGTCCATACCGAGAATTAATGTATTTTTTATTTCAGGAACTACGTATATTTCAAGTATGTGTGATTAGTTTAAAAACATTACGGATAGATACATAACCCCAATACTTTTCAACCTTTGACCGCCAGCAGCTACAAATTGTATTAGTTGATTTTGTTATAGTATAAAACCCTTCGTTGGAAAGTATTTATAAATATTGCCACCTAGAATAGAAACGGAAGATCCAGTATCCAACAATCCGAGTAGTTCTCTGTCATGCAATTCTACAGAAACATGAGGACGCTCGTTTTTAGATTCTACATTGTGGATTGAAGAGACAGTGTAGCACGAAAAAAAATTCGAGATAAAATTAAGCCAGTCAGACCATTCAGACTTATCAAATCTAGCAGTAGTATTAACGTTTTCGTACTTGTCGTCACCACAATCCACCGCTACTCGTTTTTTGGACTAGGCTCAGCATTGAAAACTGAGCAATCCGGAAATCGTACACCTTTCTTGTCACATTTAAAAACATATCGGAAAGTGCGGTTGCCGACACTGTCCAAGAGAATGGGTGTTAACGCGACATCTAGGGCAATAATGTTGTTTAGTTTTTGAGTTAGGAGTAATACTCAATCCATTGACATTAACGTTACGTAAATGCTCAGCATTCTGTTTGTAAAAAGTCTTATCAGAGTTCTCGGAAGGCCTATAGTTTTTAAATTTATTATAATCGTGTCTGTAAGTAGAGTAAATAGTGCTGCCATTACCTCTATTGATAGGTGTGCCGGAAGACTGCCGGTTATAAGCAAATTCCTGAGCTAGAGTGTCATAATTGACCTTAGGAGGTTCATGAAATTGGGCCGTGCGAGCTAGAATATTCTCAAAACTGCGGCACAATTCTTTTAACGCGTCAATACTCGTTATGTTTGGTGAAACTGCTAGAGTACTGGCTCAAATTGGTCACATATTGTGTAAGAGAATTTCTAGCTTGTCCTCCTCAGGTAACTGTATGTTCAATCGAGAAAACATACCGTGCATTATAGAAATGTAAATAGAGATATTTTCCTGTTTACCCTGTGTACGCATCCTAATTTCCGACAGTAGACGGTAATCATAATCACTCTGACTAAAATCCTGTTTTAATTACTTAACAAGCTCATCCCATGTCTCGACCTTGTCCTTAACGCAACGGAACCAATGTAGTGCGTCATCGGTAAAAATATCAAATCCAAATGTTAGCAACTTGTCCCTAGGCATGCTCCTCGAAAACACTAGCTCCTCGGCCTTCTGAATAAAAGATCTAACGCATGTCTTCCCATTAAACTTAAGCCTGCCAACCACATCTGACACCAGTTGCTTCTCGCAAGTAACAGTTATCAGCTCGGACAATCGTTCTGTGTTTGTTGAGGTTGACGGAGCTTCAACTTTCAATTTTTTTAGCTCCTGCAGGTAGGCATTAAATCTTTGAGAATATTCCAGGTAAGTGACCTCCACAGCAACGTGCCTATCAATCCTAACAAGCCTGTAATAAACATGATGTAGCATCGTCTCCGTTCTCGAGTAAACATTTTTTATCAAATTTAGACTTTAAGCTATCCAAATTATCTCTGACCTTCACTATGGTATCTCTAACCTGCGACAAATCAACAACTGGTTCTAAGTGAGACTCTAGAATGTCTTCCGATGGAAGAAGTGAGGCTAATTTAACAATCTGTTTAATGAGCTCCTGAACCGATTCACCGGTAGTACCACCCCGTACACCAACCTCGTACTCCAGTTCAGCCTTTTGTAGAGATAAACATTTAATTTGGTGAGACATGTTTCCCTAGTAGGTGTTTGTTGCAATTACAAATAAACAACAATAGAAGACAATAAATCGACCCAGCGCTAAAATCAATTTCAGGTAAAAAAAATAATCAATAAAAGTGTGAATTTTGGAATTCAAACAATAGTTTAAACATCAAAACGTAAAGGATTAAAACAATAAAAACCCGTAGGAATACTGAAACACAAAATTACTAGTTCTGTTATGCAATAAAATCAATCACACTTTTAATGACGACCTGATAGAACCAAACCAAAGCAAATAAACAACACCAATGATTACTAAGCAATACTACAGACAAATGTAAGTGAACACGGCTCAGTGAAAACCTATTGAGTGGGCGCCATTGTAACGCTTGTTGGGGGTCTGGGTAAAACAAAACACTAATTAACAGAAATTACAAGGTTTAATTTAAGAAAACTCCAGGACGCCCAACAATTAGCTATGCGTTGATTTAGCTCTCAGGGATGAGTTCTAGATTTCACAATTATACGTAAGCCGTGTCCACTTAGCACTGCCTTGATAGGTAACCACTTCCCTGTAGCTATGCGGCAGGTGGTGGCGCGCGTCTTGTGATGTCACCGATGTAGGCCGGAGTCAGGCAGGGCGGATCAGCAGCGGAAAGAGGCCATCAGGGTCTCAATATAGTTTGGGTCCGGCAAGTAAAACCCCGACTGGGAAACACATACACCTATTAAAATTGATAGGTAGCTAAATAAGCATCATTGAACACTGCACTCCATGTACAGGACAATAAAACCAAACAATTAGAATAAGTTTAAAATAAATAATAAATTAGCGCTCCAAAATAGTGGTGGCGAATGTGAGGTACGGTAGCCCCGAGCAAAGTGAGTCCTCGCCGCACCCCGCTCCATGAGTATTCGTGTGACATCTACATATCACTTGCTTCTTCGTTGGTGCGAGTTAAGCGCCTACGGATTTTGTCATAGCAATAATCTCATTTGGAACGTTGGCTGATTAAATAACGTTAATCAAGAATCCTTAGACTTGGTTTGTAGAAATCTATTTATTTTATTTGTTAAGTTTAGGTACTAGGATTAAGGTAATATTAAGGTTGTATATAATACACTTTTTCAATAAATTTTTTTACTCGAAGCATGTAAAAACAGTTATGTTACAATGTATCTAATGCCGTGGATAAAGGCCAACAAATTGTAGCTATTTATACGGACTTTAGTAGCGCGTTCGACAAAGTAGACCACGAAATCCTCCTTCATAAGCTAAAGCACAATTTTGGAATTACTGGAGCAGTTTGGGGATGGTTCAAATCATACCTTGGTGACAGATGATTAAAGATGGTTTCTCTTCGAATGTGAACAGGGCCTCTTTTGGCGTCCCACAGGAATCTCACTTGGGTCCTATCTTAATTAGCTTTATCAATGATATTGTAGGTGTGGTCCGACAGAATAAATACCTTCTCTTTGGTGACGATTTGAAAATATACAAAGTCATCGAGTCACCGTGTGACTCGTTTAAGCTTCAGGATGACTTGACTAGGATCAATGAAGGGTGTCTGTCCAATAATATGTGTCTGAACGTTGGTAAATGCTTACATAATAAATTTACAAAAGAAAATGTAAAAATACATAGTACTTACAGTATCGGTGGAGCCCTGGTTGGTGAAGTTTGCATAATCAGAGATCTTGGAATGTTATTGGATTCCCAATTGAAATGTATTAATCACATCGATCATGTCTGTAGTGAAAGTAACAAAATGCTGGGATTTCTGAAAAGAGAAGGAAGTAAGTTTAAAAGAACGGAGGGTCTTGTGACCCAATATACTGCCGTGGTACGTTCTCGGCTCGAACACGCTAGTCAAATTTGGAACCCCTACTATCAAGTGCACTCAAACCGTCTCGAAAGAGTGCAGCACTCCTTCACCAGGTTTCTGGCATACAAAGACGGTATAAACGCTCGCACTGACTATAAGGGAAGACTGACTCATTTCAATATGAACACTTTGAGTCACAGGAGAAAATACCTAGATATAGCATTCCTACACAAACTTGTTCGTCCATCTCGAGACATACCTACTTTTAGACTCCCGTATATTAGGACCAACCCCGGTGTAACAGCTCCATTACACCGACTACAAAAACTTACAATCTGTGCAAGAGTTCCTTGGAAATGAATAATAATAATAATACCTTGGACACTATTTACACACATTGATCTAGCCCCAAACTAGGCTTCCCTGTATGTTGGGTACTAGACAACGATACACATACTCATATAGATAAATGTTATACTTAGATAGATAAACAACCATGACTAGGTTACAAACATCCGTTCTCATCAAACATATATTTGCCCCCACCGGGACTCGAACCCGGGACCCTTGGCTTCGTAGGCAGGGTCACTGCCGACTCGGCCATTCGGGTCGTCAAATCGATCATCTTAAATGATACGCCCGATAATTTAAAACGTAAAATGCTGCATCATTCAGTTAACCCAGCTATAAATCAATAATAATAATTATAAACTAATTAAATGTATACTTAAATTATTACACTAATTACATTTAGTTATACCTAACCTTATGTAAACCTGCATTTATTGTATTACTAATTTCTAAATTTGCACGTCTTCCTCATATATATTTCTTTATGAATGCTGTCGCACACCTGTTATTAACGCGTAGGCGAGACCGCTATGTATAGTTAGATGTTGTTATAAAGTTATAGTCTACTGTATCGTTGGTGAGTCAAATACAATAATTAATATATAAATAAGTGATGGCGCCGGGAAGTACGTTCCAAAGATATATTGCCCTCATCGGAAATCCATGTTCGTAAGCGACGGTATTTTGAGGCGGAGTAGAGAGTATGGAATCCGTGTGGGATCTACGAGGTCTATTCAACGGAAGAAAGTCGAAGCTTTAACGCAGAAAGCTGGGATATCGGGGGTTTAGTTAAGATGCTGTACAGGAAAATGAGGATGTGAGTATCCCGACGTAGATGGATAGGCAGTCATTTGAACTCCCTACGATTCTGTGACACATGGTCGAAGTTTCGCATTCCAAAGATAAACCGAATCCCGAGATTTTGAAGTCGCTCGAATTGTTCAGTTGCTCTTCTTTATCGCTAGCCCAACAAACATCAGTATCATCAATCAGCGGAAGGAGATAGGATTGAGCAAGGGTAATTTTTGTTTGACGTGGCAAGAAGTTCTGGAGTCTTCTTAGTGAGTAAAAAGTAGCGAAGACACGCTTACTGACCTCACTGACATACTTTGACCAGGATAGGTGGCTATCGAAAATTACCCCCAGGTTTTTGGCCTTGTCACTGTCACTGTACCGTTATATACTACAGGTGCTATGGGTAGTTGCTGTAATTGATTGAACAAGTAACTGGATCCCAGAATCATAGTCTAGGACTTACCAAGTCCAAAGAATAATCATGTCCTTATATTTTCGAAGACATCGTTTAGCGCATCTATAGACCGAGTCAAATCACTAAAGAGATCTGAAGATCATCAGCAAAGAGATAATACAAAGAAGAGATCACATCAGAAATGGAGTTGATGAATACTGGGAACAAAACAGGGGAAGGATTACCACCCTGAGGAACCCCCGGAGTAAGATCGCACAACTCGGTTTATATCTTCTTTGACCTTATGCGCTGCTGCCGATCTCTTAAGTAAGAATCGAACAAGGTAGCCGAGTGGGAGGAGACATTTAAGGACTTCAGTATCTCAACAAGAGTATCAAAATCGATACAGTTGAAGGCACTATTGAAGTCAAGCAGTGCTAGCACAGAAAGCTGTTCATTGTACATGGCAACCTGCATGTCATCCGTGACTTTAAGTTAGGCGGTCACGGCGCTATAACCAGGCCAGAACCCGGATTGAAACGGGTTGATCAAAAGGTTTCTGGGGAGGAGAGTTTGGTGTGGCCAATGGATTCAAGAACTTTGGAGAAGATAGGGAGAATAGAACTAGGGCAAAACCCTTTAAAGGAGGAGGCACTGGATGTTTTAGGCAGAGGAATGACATGTGTTTTCTTCCACATAGTAGAAAAGGAGCTGCTGAGAGAAAAACATTTAGTACATGTGTGATCACAGGAAGCAGTTCATCAAGCGCGCTGCTGATCATCCGGAGGCAAATGTTGTCATCGCCCACAGCTTTGGACATTAAAGCCAGCACTGCCTTTCTAACAGTATCAACTCAAACATGTCTGAAGTCAAAAGGAATGATTGTGACCGCAGATCTAAAGCGAAGGCTACCAAGAGTGGCTTCTTTAACGGAAGGGTCCATCACTACAGGTGGGGCAGAGAATTGTCTATTGAGACCATTGAGATCGACATTACCAACTGGCAGGTCCCGAGACTTACCGACCCCAAGATTCCTGAGGAACTTCCATTACCTGAGCAGTAGAGTAATTCTCAATGCACTTGTATATGTGGCGGCGATAAGCATTGCCTCACAAACGATTACAGTGATTCCGTAAGTATTTAAAGGTAATAAAGTTCGCTTCTGTCGGATCATTTTTGTATCAACTTTTCGGTTCCTTTTGGACAAAAGGCGCTTGATAGCGTCTGTTAGCCAAGGTACAGGTAGATGCTTCACCCTATATCTCTTGATTGGAGCGTGTTTGTCGAACAGACCTAGGATGAAAAAAAAAACTGCTGACAATGTACTATTCTGATATGGTCAAGAATTTTCAAAAACAATGCTTTATCTTCAGACAAGATTTTATTTATATAGCACTATCTTGTCAAATACCAAATGATTGTACCGAATGATGTTCCTGGCTAGTCGAAAAAATACTACATCGTTATATATTGTTTTCCTTATATTTCTTTTAAACAACTAAGCATAAATAAGATGTAGGTTTTTAAAACGTAGGCTATCGCCATATTTTAACAAACAATACTTAAAACTGGAGTAAACAGATGTTGCGTTTAAACTCGGCCTCTGGAGAATTTTATTTCCCTTGTCAAAACAGAGATTTTCTCGTTACCTTGTAGACCTTTATCATGTTTGTGGTAATTATATAAAAACAAAACCCTAATCTTGCTCCAAAAAGACAAATCACGGTTCAAGCGAGGTCCAATGGAAAGGCATGTCCAATGGTTATCTGTGAAAATATTTTTTAGATATCAAGGCAGAACAAACATATGTGGTTTCGAACCAAATCGAAAAATTAAACAAATATAGTACAATCAACTAAAAAAGAAACAACTAGTTGAGGTTGACATCCAGGTGATGAATAAAATTATTTTAACTTTAAAAAACATGCTATAATGATATCGATTTTCCATTGTAAATTCGGTGAAATGCCTAGCCAGTACATGTTATACCGTAATTACCAGACCAACCCGAGGCCGTGTCCTCCTATGATATGCAGATCGGCCCACACCCGACGTTTGAATTTGAAATTAGCGCGGTGAATTCTCAGGTAACGTTCGTTAAAGCGAGTGATTAGCTTGATTCAATTTCATTCGTTGACAGACAAACAGACCTTAACTGGAACGCCTGAAACTTTGTCGCGCAGATGTCGAGATGTAGCCGCCATTTAGATAAATTAGGACCTTAGTCTATTGAACCAGGCCATTAACGAAGCGCCGGCATTTATAAAACGTGCCTAGGCAATGTATAACATAAGACGGATGGGCTATGCACCATGAGATTGCCTTAACCCGCTGCCGAATTTCGGCTAAGTTGACTTTGAAATAAATCAGCCGTTGCGTTGACACCAACTTGCTTAAACGAATTTGGCCAGTTCTACACTCCTGACAATAAAAAAGCTGAATTTCGAATTCTGGTTGTTAATCGTTTCCGACGTTGGTTTATTTACTTAACGCCGGTCTTTATTGAACGGCCCAGGCTATTAATGAAGTGCCTCAATCAACCAGATGCCGTCGACAGAGACAACAGGGCGGGTGCAACTCGACTAATTCAATTGAAACTGTGAATTTTACTTCGCTGTATCCTCTGGTGTTCTGTAGTCGCGTAGCTTTCGTGGGCTACCTGCTTCTAAGAAATATTACACACAAGAACTATCCTTAGTTAACTGCTCTGTAAACTGAGAGCTAGAGACTGCTCTACTCGTACATAGCCTAAACTATCCAATATATCTCTTGCAGGCGTTACTTTACTGTACATTATCATTAATATGAGAGGTCGGTGACCATAGAATATAAATACTTGCCAAGTATTGGTATTTATTTACAGATCCGGGGGCAGGTTTTCTTATTTAAAATTATATTTATAGTTATCGTAGCTTCAGTGGACGGGTTTACGACGTGCAATATCAAAGCTGTATATACAGTCACAGCAGGATTTTCTATAAAAAAAATCATTCAATTAAGTTAATGTAGATAAGTACCTTAATTCAAAATAACTTTAGAGAGAAAACGAGGGTAAAATATAATATATGGATGTATAGAACCTTACAAAGACTTAAAAATTACATTTGGACTCATGCTAACAATGGTAAGTACCATTGAATACGAACTCTGTAACGTAGGATTGACATTATAGCAGCGGTAGCTTATGATGTGGCTTGTATTGTCTGCCACACTCAAACCCTCGAACAGTTCTAGAGTTATTTTTTTGTATAATTATATAAACACCTAACAGACACTCGGGAATCAAAATACGCAAAACTGAAGTACTGAACAGCGAACAGGGTGTCAGAAATCAATCAAAGTAGAGCAACGTTAAGCCTCGGCTGTGGAGTTACAAATCAGAAGAGACTTATTTTTTTATCCATTCGCTGATTACAGGCCTGGCGCGATACATGAGGAGGCAAATTGGAGCTTAGCTACGTACGATGACAGCGGAACTAATTTTCTTTGTAACACTTCACAGGTAAGTTTTCAGCAGTATTTCGTTTCAAACAAATATAACAATTTGTGAACACGATATAGCAACAAAGAAAAAACATATTTTGTTATGTAGGACCAGTGTAGTGGATAAACCTTATGTATGTTACTAACAAAAGTTAAAACAACGCTTTTGATATTCGTTTTAAACTAAATACAAATTTATAAAATAAACGCAAATTACGAATAAGCCTCATCTCCACTATTATTAAAAGCGCTCAGCATAAAACAGAACGGGGGTGCGACCATATAATAGCTCTGGAAATAAAGTTCAAAGTTAGAAAGAAAATCCAACCATCATGATATATTTTTTTCTGGGTACCCACCTAAGTACAACACGTATTCAAATCGCTCCCCCACGAATTATTGTCACAGCACTGACCTTTCTCGAGCGACTCAAGCCTCTGCACTAACTGCAATCAACCGTCACACCAACGGCCACTGCCTGCCACTTAGAAGATTCACATCACTCCACAACCACTTCAAGGTACAATCTACATCTTCATCATCTTCAAGGTGCAGGTGCATCTTCGGACATAATGCAGTGCTCCAAATGTCACAATACAATTAACGACAACGAAGACATCTCCTGTGCTTCGTGTAAACAGAAGTATCATTTTAACTGCGCGTCTATCACTGAGTCTGCGTTCAGGAAGATGAGAGTGGCAAAAAGGACAGCCTGGATCGGCAAATGCTGCAGCGGGGCCGACCCCAAGACGTATGAGAAGGACACACCGTCGGTTGCGGCGCCAGCGCTGCTCGGTGAAAGTCAGGACACCCATACACACACAAATGCTCCCAGCGGCTCTCAACCTGTAGATAATGCCTCAATTGTGCCGGTAACAAAGATTGATAACTACTCAATTCATCAAGATTTACTGGACCAAATGCATTTACTGATAATTAAATCGTTTGACGAGTTCGCGGCTAAACAGACTAAGACATTCGACTCATTTAAAACCGACATAGTTACCCAATTGGACAGCCACCGCACCACCATTGAGAACAAAGTTGACAAAGCAATGAGGCTAATATCGGATCTCACAACCAACGTAGACTTGCTGGCAAAAAAAGTAGAGGGACTGGTTGCGACAACGGATTTCACTTCTGATCGCCTAGATAAGCTAGAGAATCGCATTAAGAATTCAGAAGGAATGATGAAAGACCTGGATAAATTCAAATTGGATGTCTGCGACAACACAACATCAACGACAGAGCTAAAAGCGACAATAAACAGCCTTGAGCAGAGGAACCGCCTATTTAATCTGGAAATTTTCGGAGTTCCAGAACGCAAGACTGAAGTTACACAGGGCCTGGTCATTTCCATCGGCAAAGCCGTGGGACTCGACTTAAAGAAAGAAGACATATCCTCAGCAGTCAGAATATCTACACGCAATACGAGTGGCCTCCCAAGGCCGTTAATCGTTAAGCTGAACTCCACTATCAAGAAGGACGAGTTTATTAGTGCAGTGCGCAAGAACCGCGGCGTCACCACCAATCACATCGGAATGGCAGGAGTCAACTACGTCATCAGCGTCAACGAACATCTGACTTCACATAATAAGGATCTCCTGAAGCAGACAAAAGCAAAGACCAAGGAACTGGGGTTTCGGTATTGTTGGACACGAAACGCGAAGATATTTGTACGTCAAGGCGACAACTATCCCCGGCTACGGGAAGACAAAGTCCTGCAACTGTCATCACTGAAGCTCTCGCCGCTGCCACCTCCTGTACGTCAAACTCGCGACGCAAACAACATCACAAGTCCCAATGTTTGAGAAGCACTGATCGCGATTTACTTTGCAGAATACTGATAAACTTACCCGTTCCTTCTATTGTCGTACATGTAACTTGTTCGCAACCTATAAATGTGTACAGTATTGTTCCATTGCTACACACATTTTTACCTCACAACCGTTATAATATGCACACACCGTTTTCAACTTCACTCACACAATCACGCCACACACAATATTTGTTCTGATTTAGTTATCGCGTTGATATGATTCTGTATATTTGTAAAATGCCTACTGCACGACTCAAACGTTCAATTGTACTAACGATTTTATTAATACTTTACCATTCGCGCCTATAAATATCTACTACCAAAACTCTCGTAGCATACGAGGTAAAACTACTAAATTTGAGCTAGGATTACTTAAACATAATTACGACGCAGTAGCTATTTGTGAGACCAACCTCACTGACGGAGTATTTGACGCTGAGGTCAGCGACCCTCTTTACGACTTCCACAGGGCTGATCGAACTCCCCCCACCGGTCACAAACCTGACACCACGGTGGGAGGAGGGGTGATGCTTCTCACGGGGCGCAAGCTCGCCGCCCGGCGCGTGCTCCCGTCCCCCGCGTACTCCCATTTGGAGTTGGTTCACGTGACCGTGCCTGCTGGCAGCGTACATGCTGATCGCGACCTACATGTCATCTGCACTTACCCGCCCGGAGCTGGAGCGAAGCACAATGCGCTGCTTGTTAGTCTTGCTAATAATATCCACGATAATTGCTCCGATGATCATTATCTTTTATTGGGAGATTTTAATTTGCCCGCCATTACTTGGAAACTGAAGTCATCAGGGTCCGGTTTCAATCCGTCTGGCACTATCAGCAACTGTCAAAACACTATTATAGACGAATTATCACTGGCCGGCTGGACGCAGTTTAGTGATGTGCTGAACGATAATGATAGGCAGCTCGATCTCGTGTTCTGTGACTCTGAGGCAGAGGTGACTCGCGCAATCGATCCAATAACTCGTGAAGATATGCCACACCACCCCGCTCTTGAAATAAAACTAACCAATATCGGAATGAAATTCCTTCCTACTACCCCCAAAAAAATATTTCAATATAAAAAAGCAGATTATGATAATATTATTGCTTAATTATCCAGAATCGATTGGCTCACTACTTTGTACAATAGGACAGTGGACGAGGCGGTCGAACACTTTTATTCTATTTTGACAAAACTTATAGATGAATATGTTCCCTACTATTACAGCACTCCGGACGGTTACCCTGTGTGGTATTCTAAACTTCTCATACACATGCTTACAGAGAAAACCAAATACCACCAGAAATGGAAAAAGTACGGGAACCCTCGCGACTACGACTATTTTTCGCTGCTTCGCAAATGGCACAAAAAACTTCAAAAGCTATGCTGGAATAACTACAGGGTAAAATGCAATGCTGCCATCACTATTGATCCTAAAAAATTCTGGCTGTATGCAAAGGATCTTCGTCGCGATCACGGACTACCTGCGCAGATAACGTATGGTTCTCGCACGGCCAACGGTGGCGAGGAGGCTTGCGAGGTGTTTTTAGATTATTTTTTGTCAGTCTATGTCGACTCGCCTGGTACACATACGGCCCCTACCGAATCATCGAACCCGCTTAGTTGCATAGGCTCCATTGAGTTAGATAAGGACCTCGTCCTGAAGTACCTGAAGCAAATCAATACCAACAAGGGGGCTGGTCACGACAATATTCCGCCATTATTCATAAGAAGATGCGCAGAACATCTGGCTACTCCATTGAGCATTATTTTTCAAAGATCTTTAAGGGAGAACATTTTCCCCTGTCAATGGAAAAAAGCATTCGTCGTGCTTATTCACAAGGGTGGATCCAAAAATAGTGCGAAACAGTATCGCCCGGTATCCATACTCCCTGTTTTTAGCAAGACATTTGAGTTGATCGTCCATGACCAAATATACCCCATTGTATCACGTAGCATCCCACCCGCTCAACATGGTTTTATGCGTAAGCGCTCTACTGTTTCTAACTTGGTCGAGTTCGTAGATGCTGTGGCTGCTAACATGGATCAAGGCTATCAGGTAGACGCCGTGTATACCGATTATTCCAAATGCTTTGATAGGCTTAGACACGATGTTATCATCAATAAGTTAACCGAAATCGGCATACACGGTGATTTGCATAGGTGGATCGACTCGTACCTTCGAAATCGTAGCCAGGCGGTCAGAATCAGCTGCTACAAATCGCGTTTTGCTCCTATACCATCCGGAGTCCCCCAGGGTGTCCATTTAGGACCACTTCTATTTAATGTGTGTATGTATGATATATCTAAATGCTTCAGTTTTGCCCATTTCCTCATGTACGCAGATGATACTAAAATTTACATGCCTATTGCCACGGAACAGGACTGCATAAAACTCCAGGATGATCTCTGTAGGCTATCGGACTACTGCAAACGTAACAGTCTGGATATGGACGCTGTGAAATGCCAGTGCATCACCTTCTCTAGGAAACACACAAGCATCGATTTCCAATACAGACTAAATGACCACACCCTGAATAGAGTTACAGAAATCAGAGACCTCAGCGTAATACTTGACTCCAAACTTACGTTCATACCACATTACGATAACATATATCTAAGGCGGTCAAAATGTGAGGTTTTATATATCGTGCCTCTAAGCTCGTCTCTTGTGCTAAAAACGCTTTATTTTGCTTATGTGCGTAGTGTACTCGAGTACGCTTCGCCGGTTTGGTCACCGAACTATTCAACACATTCCGAAAGGATTGAATCGGTACAAAATAGATTCATCAAACAATTAAATTATAGGTCTGGTTCTTCGGAGTGCACTCGCTAAGAAAGCTTGGAGAATCATAGAATTATGTCACTGGCAGACAGGAGAACATTGGCTGACATGAAACTTCTTCATGACGTCGTTAGTTATCTCATCGATAGTAGGGCATTAGTGAGCAAGTTGTTACTGCGCGCCGCCCCCCCGCGAGCGCGCCGGCGCGTCCGGAGCGTGCTCACACACGCCCGCGCGCGCGCCGGCTATGCTGCCAACTCACCTTTGAACAGAAGCATCGATGTTTACGAAAGACACTTTTCCGTCCTGGACATTTTTCTGTTGAGTCTTCCTAAATTCGTGCTCCAAATAAAAAAGGAACTATTGGGGCGGATTAATAATTAATGTGTCATGAGACGGACTAAAATATACCAGTGCTAGATTAGTATCAGCGTTGTTAACACTTCCGGAACATCCACACCACACAAAACAACTACAGTAACTCACCCTGCTTAGTGGGCAACCTGCCCGAAACCCGAACCCAAGATCTTGGTCGTA
Source organism: Argyresthia goedartella (assembly GCA_949825045.1). Taxonomy (NCBI): domain Eukaryota; kingdom Metazoa; phylum Arthropoda; class Insecta; order Lepidoptera; family Argyresthiidae; genus Argyresthia; species Argyresthia goedartella. The sequence continues at coordinate 19,772,875 of OX463823.1, forward strand.
GGGCTAAGCAGGTACACAGTACACTCACTCACCCCACATACATGTTGCCATATTCACACATTTTTGAAGCATTTTTGCAGTTTTAATTTTTCTTTGTTTTACTTATTTACTTTACTACTATATACTACTTTACTTTATTACCCTATTGAAAGTTTCTAGATCGCACTGATTCGTAATTAGCATTTAATGTTATTAATATTGATTGTATTATTTATTTACATATGCTGTGAATTAGCAAATAAACAAATGAAATGAAATGTAATGATAGGTACTTCCTTTTTCGGTTTGACATTTCTGTTTCCGGTTGCCAAGAATATTCCCATTGTAGTCCATATCCATAGAATGAAAGAAAATACCTATCTTCTCCCCCTTCTTCCACTATAAGATCCATCTATTCCATCCATATCTATCTATCGCAATGGTCTCTAAGTATCTATGTATAAAAATAAACAAATAACGACAGGTGACATTAACTATAAGCCTTTTATATAACGAAATAATTAACTGTATAGAATTTGATTAAAATAGCCATATGCGTAATGTGACGGCATAAAATTATGACTTCAAAGGAACTCATTTCCCTTATAACATATATTTTCGGAAAAACCTTTCTGGCAGTCAAGCGACCAGCTTCACGGAGTCAAGAGGTGGGTGCTTTACTCATCAAATGCTCCTTGTTGTCTTTGCTGCACGGAAACCTCCTGAACTGCCTTCAACAAAATATAGATATTATACAAATATAGATTTCGGTGAACTTCATGCTATCGGAACTACAGTCCTTAAATTATAGCTCTATGAACCATAATAGCATGGACGCTTTTCAAAGCCATTCAAAGGCCAACAAATCCCATATAAATAAATATCGAAAATAATTATGACTGTCTGGCAATGGTTTTATTTAAACAGTACACGAGAATTGATGATTTTATTGAGACATGTTAGATAAAGTTTCAAGCGGCTACATAATGGTACGGTAATGCGTGTCTGTATCATTATGAAGCCATTCATCATTATAAAATCTTCTAAGGTGTAGGTGGATGTAGCAGTATTCTGGCATTTGCGATCTCTGGGGAAGCAAGAATGCATGCTTAGAGACCATTGCGATAGATGGATATAAATGGAATAGATGAATCTTATAGTGGAAGAAGGTGGAGAAAATATATATTTTCATTCATTTTATGGGTATGGACTACAATGGGAATATTCGTGGCAACCGGAAACAGAAATGTCAAACCGAAAAAGGAAGTACTGTCCTGCCTAGGTTTGGTGGTAGAAAGCTCTCTTTAGAGATAAGTTCGCCTTTGCTCATTAAATGTTTTGTTACCTTACTATTAAGATTTATGTGCAATAAAGAATATGAATATGAAAGAATATGAATATAAAAGAATATGAATATGAAAGAATATGAATATGAAAGAATTTAATATGAAATAATATGAATATGAAAGAATATGAATATGAAAGAATATGAATATGAAAGAATTTAATATGAAAGAATATGAATATGAAAGAATATGAATATGAAAGAATATGAATATGAAAGAATATGAATATGAAAGAATATGAATATGAAAGAATATGAATATGAATATTAAAGAATATGAATATGAAAGAATATGAATATGAAAGTACCTTTCATGATGTTAGATCTTCTTTATAAAGTCTTTTAGTTCAGCATAAAAATATAATATTAACAAATCATATCAAACACTAACAATTATTGAGATTTTATTCAATAAAAGTTCAATTTTGTATGAACGCCAGCAAAAAATAGAAATAAAAAAAAAACCTTTAGACGTTGAATTTTACACTCATAAAAAAAATACCATAAAAATTATACTCTTTATTTTGAGACACATTTCATTAGTGCCGGGCCTGGTATTTTTGGGAACACCTCCTTCTAAACAATTTTTTTAGACAAATCAGTTTTTGACGCAATTCCTGCAATAGTGCATTACTGTCGCGGTCTGTAATGACTGCGTTGCTGGTTGCACTGTTGGTCGCCGAAAGCGCAGCACACCGCAGCTCAAGGCTTTCACAGCGCGATCAGCTTTGCGCCTTTGACGGATAAGCTGGAATAAATGCCGAGACCGAAGGTCGAGGCTGCAATGGTGACCAAGCTTATAGGTCGAGAGCGTAGCTAAGCTAAGCTCGAGGCCTTCATAGTGTGGCCAGCAGTGCAGTCATTACGGACCAAGGCTTGTATAGTACTTTACTCGAATAGTGCGAGTAATTAAATGAAACCAGCTTATTAAAAAAGCAGTGGACAAGACTGGCGGGTGAACGAAGCGAATAGCGTGCTTTGGGAGAGGTACATGTCCCCCCTTCTACACCCCCTCCCTGATTTTATGTTATTAAAATAAAACAATATTTTGACTGACCTTGATCTTGAAGTGGGGGGAGGGGAAAGGGGGTAGAAGCCACCTCTATGACTTGCCCCTCCCCCCCTGCGGAAATGTCGAGAAGGTCATATTTCTGCGTTGACACCTTTCACCTCCACAAATACTCCATTATGCTATCATCAAAATTTACATGAAAAGTAGCCACAATAACCTACTCTAGCCAATCGTTTTTGTTTGCATACGCTCCGGTTTAGCTTCTTCAACGTTCTAACCTAACCTATAACCCGATTGAAAAGTAGCCACAATAACTTACTCTAGCCAATCGTTTTTGTTTGCATACGCTCCGCTCCGGTTTAGCTTCTTCAACGTTCTAACCTAACCTATAACCCGATTGAAAAGTAGCCACAATAACCTACTCTAGCCAATCGTTTTTGTTTGCATACGGTGAGGTTTGAGGTTATGTTGTTAAAATAAAACAAAATTAAGGGTTTATATATTTTTAAAATGGCTAAAATCAACTCCTCGAACAGATCTCTATTGTTTTCGATTCCCTCTTTTCTCCAAAAATATTCAATTAAAAAATCTTTGAATTTTTCTGGATTCCACCTTTCTTCACCAATTTCATAGGTGTCCGGTGGTGGCGGCAAAGTTTTTCTTTTAAAATTAGTCCTCTCTCTTCACAGTAAAAGAGGCACTGCTCTTCAGTAACCAGGTCATCTGTAAAAAAAAGAGTAATTTTTCAGTACTTTAAACATAAGAAACTTCCCCCTAACCTAACCTAATACATGTTTTCTACTAAAATCCATATTGGCTTATGTTTCTACTCCGGCTCATAAAAAACACTCTAGGGAGTAGCCACAAGACTGCCCAGGAAAGACGGCCCAAATATCGGTTTGGTACCAACACTAACCTAATAGTAGCCATAAGACTGCCCAGATGGCCTAGTCTTAAAAACAGGATAAATGGTTCAAGCTAAACCCCATCAACTCACTAGTAACCAATAATAATAAGTATAAATCTGGCAGAATTATAAAACTGACCTTTAATGCGATCCCAACTCCACATTTCAAGCACCTCACATGCATATAAATGCTTGCGTATTGCTTGGGGAACAGCAGCAGCAGCTTCTCCTTCATCGGACTCCAGAGCTCGCCTAACTCCTCTGAGCATCACTACCCAGGGAGCCGGTGGCTCTAAAGAGTCCAACACCGGCATCACATCACCACTCTCCGAAGGAGCCGGTGGCTCGAAAGAGTCCAACACCGGCATCACATCACCACTCTCCGAAGGAGCCGGTGGCTCGAAAGAGTCCAACACCGGCATCACATCACCACTCTCCAAAGGAGCCGGTGGCTCGAAAGAGTCCAACACCGGCATCACTTCCCACTCACTATCACTGTTACTAGAAAGCGAACTAGAAGACATGATGGCAGCACAAGAAAATTCAAAACGACTCAAAAGAAAGGAAACTATGTTTGCTGACGCAAGTACGAGAATTTAATGATTCAAAATTGCCGCCCAACCAAAAACACGGCAACGCCCCAACAAAATGCGTTCCGTTTTAAACAAAAATTACAACTTTTTTATATATCAAAAGTGATATTTACGAAAAAAATACTAAATTAACTTTGATTGACGTAAAATAAATAAACAAACATAAATTGCAAGTTAAATGAACGTTTTTATTAAAATAGGTATTATCAAAAAACGATTCCACATTTCCTCCTTTTTTTAGAAAATTCTCATCTTTTCAAATATGCGTACAGCGAAACGTAGGTAATGTATTTTGACCACAGACAATATGTAAACATATTATTTACATAATTTTACAAAGTAAAATGAAACTCAGTCCGTATCCAGCAAGTGATGTTTATTTTCCGAAGTCACACAGCAGAGAGAGGCTCGTTGGCTTGGTGATCTTCTCACACCCCTTCCAGGGTGCGGGGTTGCGGTCCCGGGGCAATGGCCCCCTTCCGCGGAGTCTTCCGCTGGCCGTGACTACGGCCAGGTCATTGGGTGGCTGAGGTGTTCTTCTTCGGGTTGTGTGGCCTCAATCCAGGGGTGCTGCCGGCTCGGCAACCAGGTCTCGGGGTAGGCGGCGACGGTCAGGCGGGCGCGCGTGGTATGGCGCCAGGTCTCGCACGAGCGGGTGTTGAGAGCCGTCCGCTCGTGCGAACATGTTCGTTGCCAGCCTCTGGACGAACTTGTCCAGTGTCTCCAATCCTAGGTCCCTTGCGATCGTTGCGTTTCTCACGTAGCGAGGCGCGCCGACGATGGTACGCAAGGAGAGGTTTTCTTGGGCCCGGAGTCTCTTCTTGTTGGACTCCGAGCAGAGGGCGTACCATGCCGGCGAGGCATACGTGAGGCGGGACCAGATGTACGTTTTATAGATCCCGAGCTTCGACCGCAGGGGGAGGCCGGAGTCCAGGAGTGGACGAAGTTTTGCAGAGAGTTTTGAAGAGAGGCTCGTGCCTCGAATCACTCCTTTTTATATCCAATGAACCACAGACAAAGTGACCGAAAGGAAGACTGAACGACTTGTCAAATGTCATGAATCGAATCTCGGAATCGATCGTTCGATACAGATCCTCAACTATTTTACTGTAATGTTTTAAAATTATGTTCAAAACGCAACTATTTCGAATCGAATCATGACATTCGGCCATCTGATAAAGTGCGTACTCCTGAAGCACTTAAAATATATCGATTAAACGCTTTAAATTACGAAATCACAATGAAATCACAATAACTTATCTAGACTATGATAATAAAAAAATAATTTAAACAAAATCAATGGCCATTTTCTAATTACTTTTATCCTGAAAGCTTATATGTAATTATTAGGGTAGATATATTACATATCCTGAAATAAATTATGAAGCTGAACTTATCCAATTAACATTTTTATGCATAATTTTATTTGATGACTATTTATTACATTCGTTATTGTATAATGATATTCAACCAACGAAATTAATTGATATCGTAATGAACTTAGTTATTTTATTTATGACATGTATAACAATATACATTCAAGCAACGAAATTAATTGACATTCTTAACCTAATAAACTTAGTCCTTTTATTTATGGCGTGATTGACTTTTATTGACTCTCATAAATGTATACTTATACACATTTGTACATACTTACCTTATCTTTTTAAAAATTCTTATTAAATTTATTTACACTATTTACAGATTAGTTATACACACTATTTACACTTTATATCGTAATTCATGACATTCGTTATCTCAAATTAAATATCTATATTATTTAAACAAAAACTTATATATACCTATATAACTTATACATTCGAAGTCTTCACTTGTATGTTATAAATTAATTATTGTTTTATAAATTATACATAAATTTGCTTTTAAAGTTTGATGTACCGTTTTATAATTTTAGTTAGTGTACCATTAAGAATCATTACCAGTAGTCTCTTTTTCGCTTTCGCTAGAACTGCTACTGCTAGCAACTTCCAAAGCCTTAATATTTATCTAAGGCCTTATTCGATCAACCGCAACAACACTATCATATGGCTTTTTCCTACTTTTAAACCCCGGCACATCCGCTATTCGGTATCTATCGTTTCCTAATACATCTATAATCTTGAAAGGACCAAAAAACTTGGACAAGAGCTTCGCACTTTTGCCATTGTTTTGAAACTGGGTTCTTGTAATTTTAACAAGATCCCCGTTCTTGAAAACTGGTGCGGGCTCACGGCCTGTATCATGCAGAGGTTTTTGTACTTCTTGGTTCTTTCTAATTGCTTTATCTATATCATCTCTTATATTTTGGATCTTAGAATTGTCTTGAGTTTGACACAAGTCAAGTTTGTTAGAGAGATGGTCACGCAAGGGAATACCGAACAACGCCTCTGCTGCAGTTTTATTGGTTGTCGAATGAACCGTATTATTAATGCCCCATTGTACTTTTCCCAAGCACCTGTCCCAGCCCCGCTCGTCTTTTCCTGTATTATGAGTAGCCAATGCATTTAGAATTGTCTGATTATACCTTTCGGCCTGGCCATTGGCTCGGGGACAAGCGACTGCGTTAAGTACATGTTTAATTCCATAGTTATCACAGAAAAACTTAAACGCCGATGAAGTAAATGAAGTACCGCGGTCTGAGATTATCCTGGCCGGTAAACCAAAATCAAGAAATATACTTTCTAGTATCTTAATTGTGGTTTTGGTCTTAGTATTCTTCGCTCCTCTAACAAATACATATTTAGTAAACCCGTTCACGATTGTCAATATGTGACAATTACCAGTTTTACTTTTCACAAACGGTCCTACATGGTCGATGTGGATAGTGTGAAAAGGAATATTTACTTTCTCTATTGGAAACAAGTGACCAGTCTTTTTTCGAGATGAGTTATCCTTACTGTAAGCGCATTCCAAACACGTGTCCACATATTTCCTCAAGCAACGTCGCATTTTAGGGAACCAGTAGAGACTTTTCACTCTTTCCAAGGTTTTCGCAAAACCAGGATGACCTATCTCATCGTGGTTTGCTTTACAAATTTGCCATCTAGCACTTCTTGGAATAACCAGTCTCAGCTCATCGTCAATTTTTCTGTACACTGAATTATTTTTAATAGTATAGTTTTTCTTGATATCTTTAGAGAATTCGTCATTTTCAGGTTTAAGAATTTGAACAATTCGCGATATGTCTGGGTCACCCATTTGAAGAGTTAATAGCCAATTCTCCTTGGAAATATTGTAAACAGCAAGTGCAGAGTTATCATCGCTGTCAGGTGGTTGCTTAGTATTACGGCTCAGGGCGTCAACATGACACATTTGCACACCTGGTCGGTACTGGATATCAAAAGTATAGTCACTAATTTGGAGCCACCACCTGGCTATGCGTGGAATCAGGTCCCGCTTTGTTAAGGTCGTTCTTATTGCACTACAGTCGGTTACTACTTTAAACTTGAGACCCAACAAATATACACGAAACTTTTTTAACGAACACACGACAGCCAATATTTCAAGCTCATATGAATGTAGATGTTTTTCTTCCGGTTTCGTCTGTCTACTGAAGTAAGCGATTGGTTTCAAGGTTCGTGGATTTTCTTGCCATTGCATTAATATACCGCCTATGCCTAATGAACTAGCGTCAGTATGTAGTTCGGTTTCCAATTTTGGGTTGTACAGTGCCAATATCGGCCTTTCTACTAGTTTTTCCTTTAAGAGGGTAAATGAATTCATTTCAGAATCCTCCCAACGCCAAGAAACATCCTTTTTTAAAAGGTTTGTTAAAGGTCGGGCGATTTCACCAAACCCCTTTACAAACTTTCGGAAGTAACTGGACAAACCCAGGAATTGCCTCACTTCGTGGACATTGCTCGGTGTTGGGAACTCTTTAACGGCAATGATCTTATTCTCACTTGCTTTGATGCCGTCAATGGATATTTCATACCCTAGGTAATTTATTTTTTGATCAAAGAAACGACATTTTGATAATTTTAGGGTTAAACCGCAATGTCTGAGTAGCTGTAGTATCTCTTCTAAACGTTGAAATCCCTGATCTATGTTTTCAGATGGCACAAGAAGGTCGTCAAGGTAAGCTAATGCAAATCCAAACCTTTTGTTCCCAAGCATCTTGTTCATCATGCGTTGAAAAACGGCTGGGGCATTAGCCAATCCGAACGGCATTCGTTTGAATTGGTAATGCCCATCTGGTGTTACAAATCCAGTTAAATGACGACTGTCTTTTGCCATCGGAATTTGATAGTAGCCTGAAGCTAGGTCAAGCGTCGTAAAATAAGCATAACCGCTAAGATTTATCAGTTGATCCTCAATCAGGGGTAACGGGAATCTATCTTTTACAGATTTACTGTTAAGAGTCCGAAAATCCACGCATAACCGCTGCTCACCGTTTTTTTTTCTTACCATCAAAACCGGGCTTGCGTAATCCGAATTGGACTCTTCTATAATATCATTTTGCATTAATTCGTCTACAATTTGCCTGACAGAAGTCATTTTCAGAACGTAAAGAATCACGTTCTGAAAATGACAGCCTATATGGTCTATATATTACTGGTTTCGTATCTTCTAGATCACTTTTCATCTCAACTTCACTAACACAACCGATTTCACTCAGATTGTTAGCAAAGCAATCGTGATATGTCTGCAATAGATTGAATAGTCTGTCAAAGTGTTCCTTCCCCAGTGATTTACCTGCAGCGATATCATTCTTTTTAAGAGGCTCCAAGCTAGATGCATCTTTGGTTATTCTATTGGTGTGATAAACCCTTCGTTCGACAAACGGTACGGATCTTGCTAGTATGACATTAGCATTGATTTTTAGAGTTTTCGGGGAAAGGTTTGTGACGACCACGAAACCTCGTCCGTTTTCAATACGATAAGCGCCCTGATGTAAGCGATATTCTCTCCCTGGTTCTCTACTATCATACCCCTCTGTGTAAATATCCCCAGAATATTTACTATCCTCAACAGCAATGGGTACAATGCTAGTTTGTACTACCTCTGACGCCTCAAGAGTTATTAGATTAATCTTATTATCCGGCTCTTCGGCCGTTGGAGTGGGATCTTTATAAAATTGCAATTTGTTACTGTCCTTGAGTGTAATCGCAAAAGGCAACTCCGTGAAATTTTGTCCAATCAGAAGGGAGGTTTGCAATAACTCGTCGGGAACGATGAGTATTTCCAGGAAAGTCTCAATATTGTCAATTTTTATGTTAGCAAACGTTTTGTACGATGGCGTAATTATAGAATTACCGAACCCTTTAACTACGGGCAAATTGGCATGGTTTTCTGGTAAGCCTATAACCTGAGCATCGCTTTCTTTCATCAAAGTGCATTCGCTACCAAAGTCAATATAAGCTACTAGATCTACCTCGTTCACCGTAATAGGTTTAAAATATTTGTCATTATGTTTTGACAACACAAAACATAATGACAAATATTTTCAATAAAAATACACTAAAAATAGATTTTAGTGTATTTTTATTGATTTTTCACTTCCGTTTTCTGACCGCATTCGTTTCTCGGGTTCTTGCGTACAATTCTCATTATCATGACCTATCCTAGTACATTTTCTACACTTAACCAAAGGTTTAGGACACTTGAAGTAAGGATGTCCCTTCGATTTGCAGTTATAGCAAATCACTGAACCCTCAACAGAATTATCCGATGATTTTAGTGACACCTTACCACCTTATTCTTGAAGAAATTGTTTCGACTTTTGTCATCCCGTGGAAGCAAATCTGTTTTATTCTGCCGTTGCGAGTTCAGAAAGTTTAAAAGGTCCTTTGGTTCCTCACATTTTCAAGCCTGTGCACTGTTCCGTAATGACCTGTCAGTGATACCATGTATTATGCAGTCTACACTCTTTTTACCGGTGATTTGGCATCTATTCAACAGAGTCAATTTATCGTAATAGTAGTTTCTTAAGCTCTCATCACTTTTTGTTGTGCGACTAATCATGTCCTCTAGTAGGTCCCCATAGTTCTCCTCACTTGGAAAGGCTTTTTTAAGCTTTGCCTGCCATTCATCCCAAGTAAAGACAACTGTAGGGAGTGCTTCGTACCACTGTTTTGCTAATCCTACCAGTTTTTGTAAGGCATAGTGGACAGTTTGAGCTTCGTTCCACCCGTAAATGCCTACGCATTCATTTACTTTTCTCAGCCAAATTTCTATGTTCTGGGCCTTACGCGAAGGGTCGAACTCAGGTACAACGTTGTTGAGCTGATTATTATTAAAGATTTGCTTACTGGACTCGCCCCTCCAAGTCGTCAACAAACGCAAAACGTCTTCCGCTGATAGGGATGGTGTAGAAGTATCTCTGCGGCGCTTTTTTTTTTAACAGGTGCTACCTCCTCATCCAAACTCATAACTGTAATAATTGATAGATTTCGCCGTATCAATGAAATTAATCGGTTGTCTCAATAATTAAAACACCCATACTTTATACTTGTTTGATATTATACTTAATTTTGGTGTCATTTTTACTAAAAAAAAACTATGATTAAATCCTTTGTTGTGCGAGTGTGCAGTTTATCTCTGGTCAGAATTCACTACGAACCTTAGCCAAACTTCACTAAAATCATCAAATTGATGTTCTATGAGCGATCACAGCTGTTGATATGCCGAATCTAGGCAATGTATAAACGTAATTAGAGCATATAATTCATGTAACAGGTGCCTTATATGAGCAAGCATAGATCCTCGTGTGGCAAACATAGCCAATATACATAATAAGTGCATGTATCGAGCAAGCATAGCTCATCGTATGGCAAACATAGCCGATAAACGATAAAGTTACATAATATGAGCAAGCATAGCGTGTGGCAAGCATAGCCGTAATACGTTATTATTGCATAATATGAGCAAGCATAGCTCTTCGTGTGGCAAACATAGCCATAATAAGTTATTATTTCATAATATGAGCAAACATAGCTCTTCGTGTGGCAAACATAGCCGTTAAACGTTATAATTGCATACCTAATATGAGCAAGCATAGCCCTTCGTATGGCAAACATAGCCGTTACACGTTCTAATTGCATATCTCATATGAGCAAGCATAGCTCTTCGTATGGCAAACATAGCCGTAATACGTTATTATTGCATAATATGAGCAAACATAGCTGTATATCTGGCAAGCATAGCCGATTTAAATAATAGGTGCATAATCGTGAACTAGCGTAGCTCTTGAACCAAGGAATTAGCGATATGTACTTTACAAAGCAAAAATAACAGCACATTAAGCAACAATGATCATTTAATATTTTGTTGATCAAGCAAGACATGGCTCTTTACCTATAAAAATACTTCTGTGTTCGTGTAATCGTCAATTCCGATTTAAAAATGTGTATTTAGTTTATTTTTCTTAAATAAATCCATTAAAACCTTTGCAATCGTAAGGTTATTCTTTGAAATCTCAACAGAATGTGGTGCTGTTCAAATTTAAGCATTTAAACTACCAGATATTTTCAAAAATACCCCGAAAAAATAAAAATAAAAAGTAAACTTCAAAAATATTATATTTTATCCAATGATATCGACGCCATCATCACATATTTTTCAGATTGTAGTATTGAATGTATATATAGCTTGAGTGCTTTATGCAAACAATTAAATATTTTTGGAATTTACATTGATGAAAATATCATGTTCAATTATGATCATATTCCAAATCCAGTTACAGTTTGTACTGACGCCATCTTTGAATTCAATCCGAAAATATTACGGGCATCGTAAATATTTAGTGATTTTGATCACTGTCGACGAACAATTTACTGTTACTGTTAACGAATCGCGTTAGATTTTCTGAACTGTTTCATAACAGTGTATCCATGTGGCCCATGCACTATTGATCCCATAAATCTGATCGACAAAATATCTAAACATACTTTCTTGATGTTACCTCGTCAAATTGAAACAACTCACATCTGTACAAAGGTACATGACCGAGGTAAAACCAAGTGAAATTTCAAATCGCACAATGATTTAAATATCAAATTCAACAACTCACCTGTAGGTTGTAGGTTGCCACTTCTGAATTAAAATGAAACTCAGTCCGTATCCAGCAAGTGATGTTTATTTTCCGAAGTCACACAGCAGAGAGAGGCTCGTGCCTCGAATTACTCCTTTTTATATCCAATGAACCACAGACAAAGTGACCGAAAGGAAGACTGAACGACTTGTCAAATGTCATGAATCGAATCTCGGAATCGATCGTTCGATACAGATCCTCAACTATTTTACTGTAATGTTTTAAAATTATGTTCAAAACGCAACTATTTCGAATCGAATCATGACAAAAGTATTTTCAGATTTTCAAAAAAATCATATCTTAACCATTCAACTGTCGTGCGGCCATTTATACAATATGGCGCGTCTGTCAGGGAGTCTGGCTCGGCTGCCGCGCGGTCACGGCTTGTTTGAATAAAAATACGATATCTCTGTTTTTTTCTATAGGAGCTATACATGAAAGTTATGTCATTGGAATTTTTGTTAAATAAGCTAAACCAATAAAAATGAATTAATCCAGTTATGGCTAGCAATATATTTTAAATTCTAATTTTAAATCAGGGTTCAGTGAATTTTTTCCAATTTATTTTACAAAGGTCTTTATAAATAAAATAAAATAAAACATTATTTCAAAATGTTTGTATTTTATCTACATAAATAAAAACTATTCCACATAAATAAATAAAAAGAACACGTCTTCCTATACATTTGTTTTACCACACAAGCTTTACAAAATTATGCTTAATTTAGGCAAACCTAGGCGCCGCCGGACAAAAAATAGGAAAAGTTTATAATTAAATTTCGAAAAAATGTAGGTCAAGAGGCTTAGGTTATTAAGTTGTACTATAGTTTGATTCGAATACATAACACAGAGAGAGTTTCAGCTGTAAGAATTGTATAGAATACGAGAAATCGAACAACACACCAAGCACTTGAAAAAGATCGCAAAAAAGGTGTCTCAATCTTTGGATCGTACAGCAAATTCTGTTACAGTTATTTTGAATGTAAATTAAGATTGTACAATTTGAATACATTTACTAATCGAAAAAAATAATAGAAAGATATGCTGCAGCATATCTTTCTATTATGCAATACAACAACATTTATAAATTAGCAAACAAAAACACTCAAAAATACACAAAGTACACGCTAACAAAGTATGGATACGAATTCATACGACCAATAATGTCACATCTGAACATCTCCTCATCTCGCAGGGACCAATGAGAGCGAGGGCGTGGAGGTGGAGACAGATGCTGCATCGGTGAGGCGGGTTGCCGGCTCGACTCCAGCCACCCGCTTCATTCCATAAACCTGGAACAAAAGCAGTGTTGTAGTACCCTACATCCACAAACCGATCTTTAGAGATAAATAGAAAATTCCGTAAGCGACTTACACTGCCGGCGACGGTGATGGTAGTGCTGGTGAGGGAGGCGCAGACCTGCTGCTACATTCCTCAAAACTTGAACAAAAGCATTAATTATTATTCCACCGTGTGTGGAGAGGTAGAGGCGTGGTAGAGGGCGCGGAGGCCACCGCGGTCTCCGCGCCCTCTACCACGCCCACTAGGTCCAGCGACCACCTCCACTGGCGGCACACCATATTGTGCATGCAACACTTGCACACTCCTGCCACGTCGTCCTCCCCGCGTGTGTGGACCTCTCGGTTTTTCTCTTAAGGATAGAAAATAATAAAATACAAATAAGACAAACAAGCAAGCAAAGAATCGTAGTAAAGGATAAAAAAACGCACAAAATAGCTTTTACCTGTTCATGTAAGCTAACAAAAACATGCGCATAATCCAATAATTATTAGTTTCGGAGAAAGGCATGACAAACCAACACCTTAGGGTTAATAAAAAAAATGGGAGAAAAAAAAACTTAAATTACATAATGCATACACACACACATACACCTAAGATTTACCATTGTGTACGAACGAACTCGTTAACGTGTAGCCTGAAAAAGATTTATTATCATTACAAAATTTACCCCATTAATGTCCCCACTGAGGAGCGCAGGCTTTTAATTTATTTTGAAGTCTGTCAACACATGACTCACAAAAAATACGTCACCAAAAATTAATCCACAAGTCATTTCCATACTTTGCGAGCATCCCCACCGAGGAGCACAGGCTTTTTTTTATTTATTTTGAAGTCTGTCAACACACGAATCGCAAAAAAAATTCGTCACCAAAAATTTATCCACAAGTCATTTCCTTACTTTCCGAGCATCCGAGCAAAACCCAAGTATGACCTCATTTGACCTCGGATTCCCGGAATGTTGCATCATCAAATTTGATCATTTTTGGCGCGGTATTTTTCACTGCAATGTTACGCAAATTCCTTTGCGTAAAACTTAAATAAAATTATTTCTAACACTAATAAAATAGGTAACAACTTACGTAATACATAGCAATTGCAACCATTAGTGTAATTATTATTAGTTACAAAGGAATTTGCGCGCCGGTGGCGGCCATCATGACGCGCAAAATGGCAAACGATGTTCGGGAAAATGACTAATTCTGACTGAAATCTTTATCAAATACACATTCTACGCATTAAAAACAGTTTATTACTTACCCTTCCATTATTTTCTCGATTGGCAGCAGCACGAAGATAGTAATTAGCACGTAACACATAGGTTTTTTGTCACACGTAAACGCACGGCACAAGAGGTACTACGTGACTGGCGAGCGCGTCACTTCATTGCCTTGAATACCGCCGATGGTTGGCTTTAGAGGTTGAACAATGGATGGTATGCCATCCTTGTTCTTTCGGCTACATTTGGTGCAAGTTAGAACAGGATAGACGTATGTTTCGTTCAAATAACGGTCCAATTTCACGAACTTCCGACCGACATCAAATATGATACTCCGACAGGCAAGTCATTTTTTTGACGCATCATATTTGATGCTGCGAGAGACAACTGGTTAAAAAGTATTGAATTCCGCAACCTGAAACTTTCAGGAAGATGATCAAATGACCTCAACTTGATGCTAAAAAAGTTTGGATGCCCTAGCGAGTAGGTCATCCGCTAAAGGTGAGCCAAATTCTGAATAAAGCCTTTTTGCGCTACCTTTTTTACCATTTTCGAAACAATCATGGATTTTGACAGGAAATTGCCGGTCGCTAAAACACGACAGTAATGGATTTCACAGGAAATTGCCGGCACCTTTTCTGGCTCCTCCAAGTAGCGCGGCAATGTCAACTTTGCTCAAAGAAGGTTGTCAAAATAATGAGCACATTACTAGCTACTATTACTACTTTGTTTGAGTAAAAAGATTAATCAGAGCGTCCGCCATGTTAACTTCGCCCACTGAGCTCAAATATAAAAACACAGACCACCAACAGCTGATCCGCGAATGGCAAATGTCCGCCTGTATATTCGCGATTTCTTCACGCGAATTCTTTTCTAATAACACATCGATTGCTGGCCAGCCACTCACGCTAGAACAACATTAAACATATTGTTAGAAAGCTGAGTAAATGCAAAATTAAGCGAGTAATAAATTACCTCTTTGATGAAACCAAGCGCCTAGAAAGATGAAAATTTGGAGATTCCTGCAAATTTTCACCAGTTTTATTTTCATCTCGACTTATAGCAGTATTTACTACTAATATTTGTTGCAAACAATTTTATGCTAAAACAATACCTTGGACATCATTTTACACACATTGATCTAGCCCCAAACTAGAATTTCCTGTATCTTGGGTACTAGACAACGGTACACATACTTATATAGGTACATATTATACTTTGATAGATAAACAACCATTCGTTCGTACAAACATATTATACTTTGATAGATAAACAACCATTCGTACAAACATTCGTTCTCGTCAAACAAATATTTGCCCCCACCGGGACTCGAACCCGGGACCTCTGGTTTCGTAGGCAGCGTCACTGCCGACTCGGCCATTCGGGTCGTCAAAGAAGAAAAGAAGGTTATGTAACCGTTTAAATGATACCAATATTCTTATCTATTGTAAGAAAGATGAATAAATGCCGAATTAAGCATTTATAAATAAATAGTTACCTGTTTGATGAACCAAGCACCTAAAGTTGGAGATTCCTGCAAATTTTCACTTTTTTCTTTCATCTCAAGTTATAGCAGTATTTACTGCTAGCACTTTTTAACAAATTTATTTTAAAAGTAAATTAGATAACCTTTTAAATTATACCAATATTCTAATCTAATTCATACACTTTATCTAAATAAAATAAAATAAAATTATATAGTCCTCACGAAGTCCGCCTGCCGTCGGCATGGAATCAAGTTGACGACTTAGTAATTTGGATCATATCTAAGCTAATCTTCATAAATTTGTATCGTAAATGGATGTTAATTAGATAAAAGTAAAAAATCTACCCCATTTCAATAATAATATTGAAATGGGGTAGATTTTTTAAAAATAAATAAAAACAGGTTTCTGTGAAATAATAACACTACACACAATGTACCGCAAAAAAAACACTTTTTGTCCATTTCCAGGGAGGAATGAGTGCAAGTCGTTATATACATTTTTTGATAGATAAACATCTAAAATTGTCGCGTCCCGTCCACCACCTTCGAGCGCGCGCAAATTATGGCACTATAGGATATTGGACTATTGGAGCATTATTTTTTTTTGCTTGGAGGGGAAAAAAATGGAATTAATTACCCATGCCCAGGAGTCAGACCTCGCTGATATGTCCGGGTCCCCACATATTGAGCGGGCATCAGCTCGTGTGGTATACGGACTAAAAACAACCCCTTTGTGTTTACAGTTATCTGTGAGCCATGGCCTCGGTATATGCTGAAGGCTTTATACCTGCAATTTGCCCTTTTGGACGATATGTATGTGAGGACTATTGGAGCAATAGTGGTTTTAAGTTTGTGTCATAGCGCAGTTTTTAATACTACCGCGCACAACAAATTTGGAATTTATGGAATTTAAGGATAAAAAATAAAATACAGTAATGTGTCGTGGAAGAATTGAACAAAAAATAATTAGTAGCAACTGACCCCTCCTATTTTCCCCGCAAATGCGATACATTAGGTTATTATATTAAATAAAGCGAAATATTTGACTGCAAATCAAAAATACTGATTTGCACAGTCTATCCTTCGTGTTAGGTTGAATATGCAAGAACAACAAAAAATACTTAAAATATAAACTTAAGTACACATAAAATATTTAAAACATAAAAATTGTTTTTGCTAATCCTTTTTTGCTGTGCAAATCAGTATTTTTGATATGCGATTAAATACTAGCCTTATAAATAATAATAAATAAATGTGAGTTACATTGATGTTCCCACCGAAGGGCGCTGGTCTTTACCCGGATACGAGTAAGATTGAGTCATACTCCACCACGCTGGCTCAGTGCGGGTTGATAGAGGGGTGTTGGGCTAGTGGCCAACCCGACTGTGAAAAGTTATCAAGCTGCCCAATTAAGGCCTTTGACACAGCCTTACGACAACTACCACCAAGTAGCAATAGTAACCGGAACCTACAGCTTAACGTGTCATCGAAACACGGAAGCGCCCGAAACGAACGCCACATAGAAACGGACACCCATCTAGTACCCTTTTCTGCCAAATGATGCTACCCGCATGATCGTTTCCGTTGTGTGAATACCCCTAGCCCATGGACGCTTTATTTGTATTTAATGTAATTTATTGTTCCTTTTTGTATCCTCTATCCAATATCACACTCCACTCATCGAGCGCGAAACAATTAGACTTGACAAAACCGGTCAAGTACGAGTCGGACTCGCGCACGAAGGGTTGCGTACCACCACAATGGTAGGGATGATGTGGAGTGAATAGTTTGGATTTTACATCGCAAATGTTGTCTACAAATTTGTTGGTGCGGCTACTTTCACACTCTATGTACGTAACCAGGTGCATTCATTAGTTTGTATGTGGTATTGAAAGAATTATTGTACGGGAGCCCCCTTAAGTATTAAATTTATTCTGTTTTTTAGTATTTGTTGTTGTAGCGGTAACAGAAATACATCATCTGTGAAAATTTCAACTGTCTAACTCTCACTTTTCATGAGATGCAGCCTGGTCACAGACGGACAGACAGCCAAACAGACGGACAGAGCAGTCTTAGTAATAGGGCCCCATTTTTAGACCGGTTTAGCCTAGCGGGTAGTGACCCTGCCTACGAAGCGGTCCTGGGTTCGAATCTCGGCGAGGGAATATATTTGTGTGATGAGCATGAATATTTGTTTCTTAGTCTTGTATGTTTTCTATGTATTTACATAAGTATTTATCTCTATTAAATATATCATCGTCTAGTACCCATAACACAAGCCTTTTTGAGGTTACTATGGGCCTAGTTCGATTTGTGTAAGATTTTCCTCTAATATTTATTTATTTATTATTTATTAGTTTTACCCTTTGGGTACGGAACCCTAAAAAGGAATTCGTGCCAGCTGGATTACCCAAATACCCGTATATGAGCCGATGCATATTGAAACCAGCTGGGTAAAGTTGTAGGTGTTCAGAGAGAAGTTAAGTCATACATGAATTTTATATGGCCTTTCGATAGCGCCATATATAATTTAGTATACCAACATACATCTTAGCATTTGGATTTTTATAACGAATCGATGAACATCAGATTCATAACATTTCTATGCGGAGTGAAATTAATAAAATCACGCGTGACGCAACTTCCCGCCCATCCCATTCTCTGTACATTTACTACATACTTTACCCGACTTTCCGACTTGACAGTCCGCAGCATTGTGGGTGGTCGATTGCGAGACCAAGGCTCTAGCCACCGGAAATGTTTATTTACCCGTGTTAATTGGTTGCTAGGCAAGGTATTAATATCACCATAGCAACCATTTTTAAAGCCAATAATTGGATTCAATTCACCCAATTCTAATCAAGCGGATGTACAATATTTTCGTATAATATAAAATGTATTCCGTGCTCCAAGCTTGTTTCGTTTTAGCAGGAGCCGGCACCAGTCCCCTAAGTTGACAACATCCGTTCCGCTCACATAAACAGACGCACTCAGCAGTCCAAGTATCCCAAACATTGGCGGGTGTGTCGGGTGTCTATTGTTTCGATAAGAATATTGGTCCTTCCTTTGTAACTGGCCAACTGACAATTTCATTTATATATATATATATATATATATATATATATATATTTATTTACATACAGACACATACATTGGTTCTGGCCCCACACTAGTATACCCTGTGTCGTGGGAACCAGAAACAGCGACGTCACACACATACAACATCCAAGACCTGTTTTTTAGGGTTCCGTACCCGAAGGGTTCCAAACGGGACCCTATTACTAAGACTTCGCTGTCCGTCCGTCCGTCCGTCCGAATGTCATCAGGCTGTATCTCAAGAACCTAGCTAGCTAGAGAGTTGAAATTTTCACAGATTATGTATTTCTGTTGCCGCTATAACAACAAATACTAAAAAACAGGATAAAATAAATATTTAAGGGGGCTCCCATACAACAACACCACATACAAACTTATGGATGCACCTGGTTACGTACATGGAGTGTGAAAGTAACCGCACCAATAACTTTGTAAACAATAATTTTCAGTGTAAAATCCAAACTATTCACTCCACACCATCGCTTCCATTGAACGGTGGTACGGAACCCTTCGTGCGCGATTTAGACTCGCACTTGAACGTTTTTTTTTTTTACCCCCAGCCGGCGATCGAACCCGGGACTTCTCGCATGGTAGGCAGAGCCACAACCGCTGCGCCACAGAAGTCATCAAATGCTGTTGTGGTCTATGCCTAAAATATGATCGGTATCCCAAAAGATTTTTGACCAATTTACCATATAGTACAAATCCGCTGTTTCAAGCAATTTGGCAATTCCGGCCGCGTGTTAACGAAACATTACAAAATATTAAGCTTTAGCATACTCCTTACGTATTCTAAAGCTGAATATTTTTTAACGTAACAAAATATCTTTTCTCCGGAGATAGTAAGAAAATATGTGAATTCAATAAATAAACTTAACCTCTCAAAGAACCACGGCATCTTAAGATGCCATTTTCCCATTAAAGATTTTGAATTTTATTACCAAGGCACTGAGGTCCAAAATCGCGATGCCTGAAAATTTCCGTGGACTTTGTGAGATTAATAGCGATCTAAAATATACCAACAAGGCGTGATTGAATGATAAAAATAAACTTTATGCATCGAATCACAGCGTTGTAAAAGTCCCTGAAAAACTTTTTGATTTCTAAATATGAAGAAAATCCACCAAAGCCCCGACTGAAATCGGATGAGTTAAGGCTAACCCAGTGTACATCAGATGAGGAAACGTAATGTTTCGGACCATCTCCATTATTTTGGACAATTTGCTTGCGAAGCCCAATCTCATTTCTCTAATTCAAAACAGGTTCTGTCTGACGTGCGGTGCTTAGAGAACCTTTTTGAAATCAAACCAAGATTAAAATTGTTGTAACTCACTTCAAGAGTAACAACAATTAACGGAAATTTCCAGAGTGTTCATGTGTTGCCTAGAAACTGCGAGTAAAAGCAAAGGTAAGTTAATAAAGGTACAATATTGTTTGCTTAACCTAAGGTACCTTAACATAATATTAATAACAGCTGCTACGCTTGATGAAATATAAACAGAAATCCTTTTGTATAAACATAGCGAATTACCTCTACCTATAGTACCGTCTGTCTAGCGCTGGTTTTGCGTTGTCATTCAGTTTGACCTACATTTGAGGACACTAAAATTGTTGGAATGCCAATCTGCCTATAAGATGTTCAGCAAGTATAGTCCAAGTAAGTAAAGTACATTGACGATCTTTATGTGTTTGCGCCTCAAATATCATATCACATTAATAAAGATTTTGCTCGATGCACTGTTTTATTTAACTTTTTTAAGTCTCAAATCAAATGTGTAATAGTTGTTAATGATGCACAAGCTCCGTGGTCTAATGGGTTTGATGCTTACTTCTCATACATGAGATGCTGGTTCAAAACCTGATCATGTACTTACAATAAGATAATTAATTTATCTTAAGTACATTATCGGACGTTCAATGTTTCGGATGACACGTTAAGCTGTAGGTCCCGGCTACTATCGCTACGTGGTTGTGGTCGTAAAACCCCTCCATCAACCCGCACTGAGCCAAGGTGTAGTATGGCTTAATCTTACTCGTATCTAGGTAAAGGCCCGTGCCCCTCAGTGGGGACATTAATGGGCTACATTTATAATGAAGCACGTATCATAAAAACCGCTAAAACCTAACTAAGCGCAGAAGGTAAAAATGCTAGGCTCTAAATTTTCAATAATATTGCGCCATCTTAGCAGTTTTAATAAGCAGAGAAGAATTAAACTTCATTGCATTTTTTCTGCAGATTTTGCATTGAAAAGCTTAATTTTCTGTAACTTTTAAATGCTGTGAAAAATGGTTTGTACAAAAACCTTTGTTGATATTCAGGATTTAAAGCCAAGGATAATATTTTTACTGGTTAATGTGGATTATTTTAGGCTTTTGACATCAAAAACATTACCTGCCGCTGCTGCTATACGAAAACAAGACGCGAGTGTTTTTTTTTAGAAAATGATTTACATATGTCACCATAAGATAGTCAAACACGTTGGTTGATAAGCTAACGCGTTGATGACAAATATCGACATATAGTAAACCAGACCAACAGGGCTTAGAATTTACGTTTCTTTTGTTCTTACATGTCAACCTAACACGAATACTATTTGGGGGCTTCGCTGTGCTCGCCCCATCTAATCCTCACCTGAGCTACCGCAGTGTTTGCCCTGGTATTTCGTTTGGTATTCAAGTTTAAACCAGTTTTCTATTTAAAGGTTTTAACAGTTACTTTATCAACTAACGCGTCGTATAGTAAGCAGTACGCTGCAGTTAACTATCTGTCGATACGTGTTTTTTCTCGTTAGTTGGTCAACCAACGAAAAAAAACGTAAGTTTATCAACTAAAGGTTTTGGAAATCTTACGTTGACACATATACCGTTGTAATCAGAAAAAAGGCGCTTCTATTGGACTAAGTCAAATTTTTATAGGAAATCCATTAAGAAACCACTAAAGAAAACGGAGAGCAATTGTATATAAAGCAGTAAACTTATTACTATTTAAAGCCTCGTTTTGCTAAGATAAAAGGATATTTTTTCAACAAACATCAAAATAAAAAGGCCATTAATGTATTAGACATCCTTAAAATACTAGGAAATAAATACGCTTGAAGTTTGTGTTTAACCTCTCAAAACCGAGGGTAGTTGGGATGGGTCGCGATTTTGAACCTTATGCCATGGTAATAAAATTTAAAACCAATTACGAAAAAGTGACGTTATCTAACGCCGGGTGTATTCAAGAGGTTATCTGATACGTCCGCATTTGTTGTTATTTCACATACACTTACTAATAAAAGAAGACGTATTCCTGTGATGACTCAAAAAAGATAATATACGCCTTTCCATCTTAGTATGAACAGTATATTTTAATGTGGAACTAAATAGAACGATTTGCGCCACGCCAGCATGGCATTTGCGCCGTTGCTTTCTAATTAACGACTTAGTTTCAATCATTCAAAGTTGTTAATTGTCACAGTTGTTAATTTTGCTGTACGCATAAGTCAGCACGTCTTTTCTTCTTACTTGATAGAGCAATAGTGCTCAAAAACGTCCTTGCTTCTGCACGCACATCTAACGCAGAGCGTTGCGCAGCAGTTACCACACGTGTTAGTCCTTCAGTTGCGCAGGAGTTCTCGAAGTCAAAACAGCATAGCTCCTCCCAAAAAATGCGCAAGAGGTTTGCGGAAGGCAAAATATTTACGACGAATGAAGATATCATTAACATTGGGTAATTTAATAGGTAATTAACTCAAATATTCTTTTATCCTTGTTGATTGCCCAAAACTTGCTGATTATTCATTATTCGCGCAAGCGCTACGCAGCTGAACATCCACAATACCTGTAAATACCTACGTATGGAGGCTGAGAAAAGTACAAAACATAGCTTCACGCCTTTTCTCGGCCAGGTTTTCAGAGGCATAGTTGAACCCACTTTTAGCGAGTTAATTCCTTCTCTATTTTGCGTGATATGGAGCTAGCCCATCGCTAAAGCTATCTAACGATACTTTCGCATCTATTGAGATAATGGTTGCTATCTGTAGATGCCGCCAAACTTTTAAGATGTTGATAACGTGGAATCGGTAAGTTACGTTCATTCCTATAAGTTCACGCATACCAAAATTGTGCCCTTTACAGTCTACGCCAACCTCCTTTGGCTCTTAGCGAGGATAAGGTCACTCTATTTCTAGTAAAGTGTAAGTTGGGATAGAGAATGAGAGGTTGCCCTCGCTCAGAACCCAAAAAACTTGGCGCGGTCTGTACCAAACTGTCTTAGGTATTTTTAACCCCCGATGAAAAAGAGGGGTCTGATAAGTTTGAAACGCCTTCCTCTTTGTATGTGTATTTGTGTGTCTGTGTTTATGTGTATCTGTGTTAATGTGTGTCTGTCTGACTATGTGTCTGTCTGTGCCAACCTAGCGGTTAAAGAAAATCTTACACTACTGAACTTTGGCGCTAGTGTCATCGAAAGGTACTACAATATTGTCTTTTCTCTTTTGTATTTCCTCACTTTAACATGTTTTTCCATTGTGGTGTCCGGACTGTAATATTGAGAGTTGTCTCGACTATTCATTCGTTATTCAGACTGTACCTAAAACTCCTTTTTTCTTTTAAGGCCAACACGAAGTCTGGGCGAGAGTCTACCATGCTATCAATGGTTGTTTCAAAACATATCCAGCAAAACTATGCATGAACCAACAACGAGTGTGTACATGGAGAGATAAAAATCCATGGATAGTTCAAGAACAGCTTACAGCACCTGTACCTGTAGATCCCTCGAAGAGTAGTGATCCTAAAGGACATGCAAAAACATGCACGAATACTAATCCAATAAAATTGTACATCCCACGATTACTGATAACTGGGAAAATGCGGTTAACTGACGAATTTGCCCAATCCTGTACCAGTTAAACAACAAAGGTGCCCACAGTAAATTCGTCCACCACTGAAGATATTTTGGCTCCAATGACTTCGTCAAAGGCAAGATTCTTGATCCACGTGATCATGCATGATCGCCAAGATCAAGTTAAGACTCATCAATTGATTATATTCCTGTTTTTCAGGACAATAACGTTCCTAATCTGGAGTCTTCAGAGATAGAAGATGACGTCCAACTATCTAAAAAGGGAACAGTAAGGAAACGACGCAAGTACCAAATAAAGAGAGCGAAAAAACAAAAGAAAATACAAAATATGGAAACAAAATTCTTTGTAAAACCTGTATTATCCTCCTCCTGGTAAAATCTTAAAATAAATCTAGATCCATTAGAAATTTGTAACATAACAATATAACAGAGCATCACGTATTTTCCCATACGGGGTGGCAGAGGCAAAATTGTGCCCCCTGTCATGCAACATTGAGCATTGAGCCAGTAATTACAATACTCAATTTTGCATGACAGGGTGCTAGCCCATCACGATGTTTTCCAGCAACGTTAGAACGTCCTTATAATGTACCTAAGATAATTAAATTATCTCATTGCTACATGGTCAGGAATCGAACCTGAATCTCCTATCCTGAAATGAGTGAGAAGCAAGCCTGAAATCCATTAGACCACGGAGCTCTATATTTTTACAATTTTAAAATTGTTATATTTTGACTGGAAGAGGCTTTTATATTTTTTATTTGTTAGCACTTTCTCAAAAATGAACAGTTGTTTAATTATGACAATACGATAGTATGTTATTGCTCAAGATTGAATAGAGAGAGAATAGAATAGAATTAGAATTCTAATTCTAATTCTATTCTATTCTCAAGATTGAACATTTTATTTATTTTAAATCGGTAGAAAAAAAGTTGTGTGGTTACTTAGAAAATGTTTTGGATGTTCGATTTTAAATAATACTATTAGATAAATTAATATTGAACAGTGTTTTATATATATATATTGTATTTTTATTTTTCATTCTTATTGTTTAACCTGATCGCTCGCGTCAGCCCTAAATAGAGCTAAATATGATACTAAACCTAGAAACCTACGAACAGGTCTACATTGCATCAATAAAGCATAGAAGCTTTGGCCCTAATTTGATTTAGCTTTTTATTCCTATTTGCTAGGGTTAGGTGCATATATTTTAATCTGTTTGTCATAAATTTAACAGCACTGCTAAGAATAAAACAAGCTTCTGGAAATTGCGTCTTTCGATTTTAAAATGATTGATTATTAACTCACTGAGTTTCTAAAGAATAAAAGCAAATACATATTTTACTAATTATTTTTATTTTATTAATATTTAAGTCCTTGCTACTTAGTAAGACGTATACTTTTATTATAGGATAAGCTAAGAAAAAAGGGAAAACATGTAATACTTCACTAATTAATAGAAAAAATACAATTTTATCTACTTACATTGTAAGATAATCTGTATGCCCAAATAGTAACATTAAAAATACATATACCTAACAATGTCAAATCAGCCAAGCGTTAAATAAATCAACTCTTTAAAACGCGTTTTCTCAAAATCAACTTATAGTAATTGCGTCTTTTGCTCTTAAGACGGCAGTAGTAGGTTCCGATGAACGACCACATTGACCTCACACCAACCCAACCCCATTTTGAGGCATCTAAATTTTTAACCTTATGCCATGGTAATAAAATTCAAACTATATTACGGGAAAATGACCTATATTGCCCTCATGGGTCGTTGAGGGGTTAAGGACCAAATTCAATCAACAATCAGAAAATTATGGTGACACAGTAAATATCCAGGAAAAGATCCAAATTAAGTAAAATTATACTCAACCCTGTGAAAAGATGAAAATGACAAATCAAATTCAAAGATGATCTCAAGAGCTAAATCTTAAATGGGGCGCAGCTTGACAAGAAAGTGCCAAGGCAACTCAAGAATTTTATCGCGCACACTTTGAATACCCCAGAGCTCGGTTGTTTCCTAATCCAACCAAATTGTTTTGCTGAGTCTCATTTGAATTATATCCAAGTTACATTATGGTGTTATTGAAAAACTGTAGGTTGCCGATAATTGTCTGTTACAAATACTGTTACAGAATGGACAAGACAAGAAGTTCAAAAACTTCAAAAGTTCAATAATTTCGAATAGGCGATATGTAAATCATTGCGCTCTATAGCGTATCAAACCTTTCACGATTTGGACGATCAATACTCTTCTAACAATTCTAATGTATATAATGTAAATATATGCATATATTTGGAATGTGCTAATTGAGCATGTCAATTTGATACCCAACACGGTCCTATTCTATTTAGCTATTTGTTTTTCATTCATGACTGTATGTCCTCTACAGGGCGCTATGTTGAATTTATCACATATAACCAGCGGACGATCAAGACGCTTCTAAAATTACCTCATTTGTCAAATTCTGATAAGTAGTTTAGATGTTCTCCGGAAACAGATAAACATTCATACACACTTAGAACAACATAGCGTCACGCCTTTTCCCTTACGGGGCGGCGGAGGCATAAATATGACCTTTATAGCCGGTTATTCAATACAACTTTTTACGTGACATGGCGCTAGCCCAACCCCGCAGCTATGGACTTTGTATGTTTGCATCACCTTTAGAACTACCGTATAATGCTTACTATAAACAACTCTTTGGTACATGGTCAGCACCGTATTCGAACACCACGGAGCTCTTATATACATATGTACTGGTCAAAATCATAACCCTCCTTTTGGCTTTGCCGTAGTCGGCTAAAAATTATACACCATAATTATTATCTCTAAACTCGTAATCGGGTATCTGAAATAGATAAGTAGATAGATACAAAAGGTACAGACTAATCCCTCAAGGGTTGATGGCTTAGTTAGTAAAACAGTCGCTCGAATAATTTTAGATCATTAGGTCAGACTTCTTGATGTTCGATTTAATAATATCCCTAAGAAATGTACAAGTGTAGAAAGGAGATTGAAACTGGAAGCAACCTGCCAAGCCTTCTCCCCGGTGGGGTACAATGGGAGTCGGGAGTCGCAGAATAAACGATTTCAATTATTCCACACTCAACTGGATTTATTCCAGATATTGTGAAAGTCTTATTAACATAGCTGTTATAATGAGTGCAATTCGTTACAAACTCATTGTGCTCCCCTGCATATTGTTGCTATGATACATCTGTTGTGCTAGTTTCTCGTATTGTGTATTATTTATGATGGTTCGAATGTTGAACGGAAACAATATTCATAAGAAAGGTTTTCTTCTTCGAATCAAAATGATTGAAATCCAATGTTTCATTAAAACAAAGACGATACAATTATTAAATATGTAACAAAATACTGAAGTTTTTCTATTTCGAATTAGAATATAAAATCATACGAACTTACATGTAAGTGAAGTTCAAAGAATATTTAACGATGGGATTTGCCCTTCGAGATTACTTTGAATTTACTTGCAGCAGCACCAATATGTGCTGCCGTCTTACATACCATAAAACACCATAAAATATAAATACATGGTTTTGACTTTTACTCGCCGACTCCTGCGCCCTCTGCCGTCCCTTCGTACACGGTTTGTACATATTATTTCGTGAAAGGAAACAGGGTAAGCAGCAATATCTGAAAAGATTCTGTCCGGGACAGGGTGGAAAGTTATCTCTCGGCCGAATCACATCGTTTAATATTCATCGAACTTCACTTACAGGTAAGTCCGATTGATTTTATATTAAAGTCAGTGATTCGCCCTTCGAGATTTCTTTGAATTTATTTGCAGATGTTGTTTAGAGCACAAAAAAAACCCGGTATGATCTAGCAATTCCAAGGTATTATTATTATAATAAAAAAAATGTAAATAAAATTATGTTAGGAATTATATATTGTCTTAGAAACAATTTCAAACTCAAACTCAAACTCAAAAGTACTTTATTACTGTAGATATTTACATATACTTAGCAAACGTCATTTTTTGCCTCTTCTCTACATTGGACCACTGTGGGAAAAGAAGGGCGTAGAAACTCCCACAGATTGATTTTTAGATAGATAGGAACCACAAGAAAAAATTACAAACTGTACTTATACCGATATTAATCAAATTAGCTATTAATGGGATGGTATAATTTAATCAGTGTCACAATTCACCGAGGTATCTTGACCAAGAGTGCATGCAAAAATATCTGGTATTTCAGTCTCTGTTGTACAATAATGCGATTTTCCGACCTAATCCTGGGTACTTCCCTGTATAGGCGATCCCACTAGCCGGTGCTCCTAGATCCGCCCCTGTGCATGTGGTCCCCGGGTGGTAACCGAGAAACTAGGGCTCCCCATGCTATGGCCCTGAGTACTGCCCTGTACCCGACCCCGGTCACCCTATACCTGCGTATATATAGACAGTTATGCTTTTCGATTGTAAGTGATATGAAATGTAAACCGACTGCAACTAAGCCATTCGACATGTACACACGCACACTTATTCAGGTATCTGAATAAAATTTAAAACAGGACGTTATAAAATCCATTAAAGAGTACGTCAATCCAAAATTGAAAAACCAGCCTTTTTATGAATCTAGCCCTAGGGATGTATCAAATCATTCCTATTATTCAGGACGCATTTAAAAGTGCCGCCATGAATCTAGTTCTCTGTAAAATTCAGTTAGAATTCGTAAAATAATACTTAATGCAGAGACAGCAAGAAATTATCCGACATTACCATAAAGGAAAAACCAATCATAGAGGCATAAACGAATGCTATCTATCCCTATCCGCATCCAGCCAGTGGTTTTCTTTGTCACGTCATGCTGAAACCCGTACCCGTACCGTGGGCACCGAAGATAGATATCCAAAATGACCTTGATCCATCTTCTTAGTGATTATGAGATATGGGGTTTCTTAAAACTTGGTTCCGCTACCTAGAAAGGGGAATAAGAATTAACTCGAGTTCAGTCTTATTCCGATTTCTAGCTAACTAGATAGAAATCGGAATAAGACTGAACTCGAGGGCAACTGCCCTTAGAAACAGAATATCACAATTATCATTTCTCATTTGTTTAGAAATGTCTAATTAACAGTTCAGTATACTAGCAGGACATGTTGACGGTCGTGAACTGAAAAAGGGAAGTAGAAGGGTTGTTTGTAACCTGTTAGCGCCTGATGTCTTAACCCCTTAAGTGGTAGAGGCATGCATAATTTTTCATTGGTTTTGGACTCTAATATCTAGCCATAAGGTTTCAAATATGATGGCAAATAGATTGCCTCTGTCACATAAGGGTTAATACAGTCTGAGACGGTGATCTTACGCTTTTTTAATCAGGAAAATTCTAATGAGACGATCGAAGCGGGAAGAATTAGTAAAAGAGGCGAAGACAAGGAAAAACTTAACATCTCTGAACATGGTACCTTCTCACCCAACACAAGATGTATTCATAAACGAACGCCTTACACGAGAAAACCGGCAGTTATTTCGTGAAAGCCGAGAAAGAGCTAAAAACAACGGATTTCAATTTTGCTGGCTTAAAAACGGCATCATATCCGTTCGAAAATATGAAAAGGCTCCAGTGCACCAGATCCGTTCGTTCGCTGACATCGACGAAACAATGGGACCAGCCATCAACACCCGCACCATCGCACCAACAGAAGAGATCCCACAGAACAACAACTCAACCTCCGTCATCACCCCCAAATGAATCCAACGAACTGGCTAAGCATGACGAAAAAGTCCCTTTGTCGATATTTCCCTATGAATGTACAAACTCCCGCATGTCATTTTTTACCTACATAATACTCTGTAATTTATGTATTCTTATATTTATTGAAGGCACTTCACGTAGACATCATCACTGCTCATTAGACACATACATAATACTCCCAACCAAAGCTCATCTTTACCAATTACAACAACACATAAATAACTTAAACACCCCTGTGGCACATATGTACAAGTACAACCGACTATTCCCACCAGATATTACCTAATGGAAAGCCTTTCATACGATCTAGATAACACTCACGAGACACCGTGCCTCTTTGTAGACCTACCAGAAAGTTGTAAAAACCTATTAAGCGAGCATACTAATCTAAAAATCCTAAACTTTAACATAAGAAGCATCAATCTCAACTTTAATTATATCAGTGTTTTACTTGGTCGCTTGAATACTTACTTTGATGTCATAATTCTCACAGAATGCTGGCTCAATGAAAACACTATTATTCCCACGATCGAAAACTACAGCTTCACCAGCTCAACTAACCACATAAACCAGGCCAGCGGTGTGGTGGTGTACTACCGTAATGACCGCGAGACCCACGTACAAGAACCGAAATTTCGAGAGGCTAACTATGTGATTCTAGATATAAAAAACTGCGCGACAATTCTGGCTGTTCACAGATCACCGAGCTACAAAAAATTTCAATGCTTCAACGTAGATCTAGAAAATACGCTTCATGGACTGGGCAGCAAACAGAACGTCATTCTTGCAGGTGATATCAATATCAACACGATAACGGGCTCCGTTACGACCGACGACGAGGGCCGCACCAACTACCTGTGTTTGTTAGCTGAGTTTGGTCTAAAACCCTCAATAACAAAGCCGACTAGAGGAAACTCATGCTTAGATCATGTCTTTGTCCCCACGAGTGCGGATGCTTTAGGAGTGATTTGTAACTCAGATATAACGGACCACATGGCAGTGATAGTCGCAATAGCAGGCAAGCGTCCCGACAAGAGCCAAAACCATATAAAAACTAGGCTAGACCACGATGCCATACTCTGTTACCTACAGAAAGTTGACTGGACCCGAATAACTGAGTCGTCGTCAGCATCTGTGGCTGCAGAATTATACATGAAAACCCTGGAAAACATCTTTGCTAATCATACCGAAAAATTCACAGTCAGCAGATCGAGATTCAATATGAAACCGTGGATTACACCGACGCACTACACCTAAAAACAAAAAAAAACAAAGATGAGACAGCAAAGCTCATATACAGTAGATACAGAAACTACTGC
This sequence comes from Argyresthia goedartella, assembly GCA_949825045.1. Classification (NCBI taxonomy): domain Eukaryota; kingdom Metazoa; phylum Arthropoda; class Insecta; order Lepidoptera; family Argyresthiidae; genus Argyresthia; species Argyresthia goedartella. The sequence continues at coordinate 19,803,738 of OX463823.1, forward strand.
AACGATCTTCTGCATAGAACAAAGCATGACTACAAACAGCAACAATTAAACCAAAACACAGGCAACCCAAAAAAACTCTGGGAAACAATCAAAAATATATGCTACACGTGCAAAGGAAACCCCTCACCCTCGGAACTGCTAAAAATAGACGACGACGCCATCATTTCTCTCAATAGATGTAACGAATACTTTACTTCCGTCGGCTCCCCTCTATCGAACACGATACTAAACAACACAGGTGAGACTGAAAACTCCTTGGCCTCAAAAACAAAGACAGAAAAAGGACCAAAGGGCTCCTTATTTCTCAAACCCACAGACGAAAACGAAATTCGAGCAATCATTGTGGGACTGGCGGACAACAAAGCACCGGGAATGGATGGTATTGGAAATAGCCTAACAAAAGCTACTGGATTGTGCGTTGCTACACCTCTAGCACACATATACAATCTCAGTCTCTCATCAGGGCAGTTTCCAGAGGTTTGGAAATCAGCGGTAGTCGCACCCATACATAAAAGCGGTCCTAAAAACAACCCCGCCAACTATCGCCCGATTTCCTTACTATCGGTGTTTGCAAAATTGTTCGAACGAATAGTGAACAAAAGACTAGTCGACTATCTGGAAACAAACAATTAGCTCTTCCAGCAACAATTTGGTTTCAGGAGAGGCATGTCCACCGCAGACGCTGACAGTGCACTGACCAAACGGGTGACCAACTTCCTAGACAGGGGCGAGCGATGCATCGGAGTCTTCCGAGACCTCGCTAAAGCGTGCGATACCGTGTCCGTCCCTGTCTTACTTAATAAACTGGAAGGACTGGGTGTGAGAGAGAGTAGAGTGGTTCGAGAGCTATCTGACTAGCAGAACTCAACAAGTCAAAATTGGGGACCTGAAAAGCGACCTGAAGGGCATCTCTTTTGGGGTCCCATAGGGCAGCATTCTGGGTCCAACACTGTTCTTAGTGTACCTGAACGACATAGGAGTTCTAAATAGTAATAATTGGCGATAATTAACGACAAAGACTGGAGAGGTGCGTACGCTAGGACAGAGACAGCCCTGAGAAATGTTCACTCTTGACTTAACCAAAACCTGCTAACGCTAAATGTCGAAAAAACAAAATACATCTGCTTTTATAAAACAAGAGCATCAGCTCCGCCTTCGACACCAACCATCTCCATACACCACTGTAAGATGAAGGGCAACAATCAGTACAATGAGGCAACCTGCTCATGTCCTGCTATACACAGAACTCAATCTATGCGATATCTAGGCGTATTACTAGACGAAAAGATGAACTTCAAGAGCCACATTCATGCCCTCAGTGCGAGAGTGAGAAAAGTAATTTACATTATGAAACTGTTGAGACACTCCGCTGACCTTAAACTACTAAAATACATTTACACCTCTATCTGCCAATCCCTGATCACGTACTGTATCTCAATCTGAGGAGGCTCGAGCAAAACAGCGCTGCTTGAAGTAGAGAGAGCCCAGAGATCCGTCCTAAAAGTCATGGCAAAAAAGCCGCGACAACACTGCACCGACGATCTTTACCACGAGCTTCAAATACTCAGTGTTCGACGGCTTTATATACTCAATGCCACCCTGGCAGTCCATAGACATCCACTGCAGTCAGGAATGTACGGCTCTGGGAAAAGAGTAATAAACGCAACAGTACCTACTGTTAAAACCACATTTTCCCAGAGATTCAGCGACTTCCTGTACCCTTTTATCTATAATAAAGTCTCCGAAGCCTGCCCCTTACGCGACCTAACGCTCTTTAAAGGAAAACAAGTACTAAAACGATGGTTGCTGAGTAAAAACTACAATGACTCTGAGGACTCACGATACTTAAATAAACCGCGAGCAATTTGTCAATATATCTATTTTATTTTTTATTTTTTTTTACTTTTTTTTATACATATTTATCATTATATTATTTGTTATTATTATTATTATTAATCTCTCTGCATGCATTATGTTCATATTCTTTTAGTTTAGTTTATTACAAATTTCTAGTTAGGTACCTTTGTTTACTTACTTACAACCTTCCACCCCGATTAGGCAACAGGTCAGAATGGGATCCCACGACACAGGATTTTCCTAGTGTGGGAACCATGGAAGCAACAAAAAAAGTGAATTTTAAACCAGCAATACCATTTCTTGTAACTCCTAAGTGTAACATTTTACTAAATAAATTATTTCTTTCTTCTTTCTTTCTTTCTTTACGCTGTAAGAGGAAGATAACAAGGCCTTGTTTGGAGGGAATTCCAAGAACTCTGAAATCAGTAACCTCTTGAATAAAGGAAACCAAGCTTGAGTGGCCCATAAGGGCAACTATGCCCTCCGCTTTGTTGTTTTTTTTTTTAGGGCTCTCAGTATTAGTCTAAAAGGTAGGATTGCATAAAATTAATATTCCCACCAGCATAAAACAAAAGCGTCCTTACAGAAGGCTTCTGGGTCTTTGTGCCGTGATGACAAATATGAGGCATATGTTTTTGATTTGACTTGCAAATAAGTCGAAATTAGGTGTAAAGAAGCAACATATGTTTTTAAATGTGTAATCAGCGATAGCCCATTCAACATCAGCATGAATTCTCCTTGATTCAGCGTCTGCAATAATATTCTCTTTCGAACTTTTGTATGAGGCAAAAATATAAATCTGCCTTCTTTGCACCACTGCCATATTTTAAAAGCTTTTATCTAACTTGCAATATATGTATGTTTGATTGGGTGGAATCCTTCGGGCCAAATTTGACCCACTTTCCGATTTCCGATTGAGCTGAAATTTTGCATGCATATATAAATTGGATGACACCACCATATTCTGATAACATGGTGCTGATCTGATGATAGAGCTTGAAGGTGTTCATAGGAACTGCAATGTATGTATATTTGTCCGGATGGAATCTTTCGGGTCAAAATTTACCTACTTCCCGATTTCCGATTGAGCTAAAATTTTGCATGCATGGATGACAACATAATATTTTGATAACATGGAGCTGATTTGATGATGGAGCCAGAAGGTGGCCATGGGAACTCTGCAAGAAAACGACGAAACCCTATCGAGTTTGAGCTCATTTGACGAGCCTAATGGCCGATTCGGCAGTGACCCTGCCTACGAAGCCAAGAGTGGCGGGTTCGAGTCCCGGTGGGGGCAAATATTTGTTTGATGAGAACGGATGTTTGTACCCTAGTCATGGTTGTTTATCTATCTGAGTATAATAGTTATCTAAATAAGTATGTGTATCGCTGTCTAGTACCTAAGATACAGGGAATCCTAGTTTGGGGCTAGATCAATGTGTGTAAATAGTGTCCAAGGTATTAAGGTAAGTTTTTGTAGTATTTGATTCGTCTTGAAAAGTAGATACTCTGGTGCTAGTTTTCTTTTTTTACTTACGTCTTCAGAGTTTCCTTAGTCCCTCACAGTGTTGTGGTCAGTCAGACAGCACATCATACCAATTATCTTAATTATCACCCGATTGCATTATGTGATATCTCTAACAATTGCTCTTCATAGCACCCCCATTCTAATGTTTTAAGAGTCAAAACGCTAGAAGGTTTCCTTATTGAAAAATTATACTATCTTAATTAACGGGAAAGGACCAGTCAACAATGGCGCTTTAAATAAAATGAGCAGGCTCAGAAATATTTAGATACAATAACATAGCGATAGGTAACAAAAAAAAAAAGTTAAAGTAAAAAATCATTTGTTAAAAAGCTTTTATACACTCTAAAAAGAATAAAATATACTTTAAATTGATTCAAACCTATCAATTAATTACATCACACAATGTTTTATGATTATGATACGTAAGCTTGCTGCGAGATTTACTTAAGAAGATGTAGTTACCTATCTGGGGGCACGGAAGTGCCCCCGCCAAGGCGAGCAAGCGAAGCGCAAGGGCACTACCTCCCTTTTCTCGAAGGGCTTCGTCGATTTTTTTAAACCTGACAACTTGATTTGGTTTATAGCAGTTGAACAAAATTCTCGGGATATGATGTCAGTAGCAGACTTAATATACATAAAAAAAAATAATAATTAGCTCTTAGACTTTAGATTATATTGATATCTAAAATACCCCGTTTGCATCACTGACTCAATGACATCAAAATTCTAAGGGTACTTCCTCAAGTCCTAGAAAGCTGAAATTTGATATGTAAGCTAGCATTAGAACACAATCAACAAAAAAAAAACTAAAACTAGTAATTTTTACTCATCAACCCCTTAAACTAGGGGATGGAAAATTGTATGATACTTCCGAAAATTTTGATGTAAGTGGCCTAAAATTTATAAGACTCCTTGTTATAAATAATGAATCACACATTCCAGGATTTTAAGCATATCATCCCACCCTTTAAATAAGGGAATGGAGTTTGTTTACGTTTTACCATATAAACAGAATTTCATGCTAGAGATCTGAACATTTTACAAGTACACAGATTTCTTATCATAGTATATTACAAATAAGAAAATACGTGTTTCAGGCTTAAGAAAAACATTTCTTAATCCCTCAAAATTGGTGATAGGGCTCTCGTGAGGTTTCAAAATATTAGTACATAATTATACGAATAATACTACTACACGTACTTCGTAAATAGTACACAAACAACAAAAAAAACTTGTTTTTTTTACCACCCCTACCCCTTAAACTAGGGGATGGAAGTTTGTATGAGACTTTTGATAAAAGGACTCCTTGTTATAAACAATAACACACCTATATCAGTATTTTTCGTAAACCATCAGGGAATTAATTAAGCGCGCGAAAAAGCCTGATGTGTACCTGAACATCGGGCTAAAAATGTTGTCAAATTGCGAGTGCGGTGCATTAGAGGCCAGAGATACGTTGTTGGGTATCCTATTGTATGCCACTGATCCCTAGACGACAATTAGGTGGCTAGATTTTAACTTGAACCGCAATCGGAGAGCCAAGTTTAAACAGAAATGACAATGCTGAATGCCGATTCCACAAACATATATTGCGAATCGGAAAAAAGCAAAGAGACAGAGTGGGCTACGAAAAAAGGCACCCCTGATTTGCACGAAATACATCCCAAATAAAAAAAAAATATTTCTCAGGCAACTTAAAAAAAAAGTTGAAATCCCACCCAAAATATTTTCATGTAAAATGTTGCCGAGACGAGACCAATGGCTCGCACTGTCAAAAAGTGATCAGATCTCATGTAGATCCAAGCTTCTACACGCCCTAGCTATTTAAGCCCTGACTTCACTAACTCTACACCTTACTCAAAATATGTGGCTTGCCTGTTTTCCTACCGTCACATGGGATGGGCGTAAGGAGAAATAAATATTCACTGTTCGTTACTTTTATTTTATACATTTTTTTTGTAGTGAACCTAAATGTTGTATAATCGAAATAGATTTGTTTATTCGTACCTACAAGAACTATACCCGTTACTACAAAAACTATTTATTGTAAAATAGAAAAGTAATGAACAGTGAATAATCTTTTCACCTTACGCCCATGTGATGGTAGCGAAATGGCCAAGCCACATATTTTTGACTAAGGTGTAGAGTTTGTGAAGTTTCTCCTCACCCTGTCGGGGTCTCCTGAAAGGGTCGGGATTCCAACATCTAGAAGTTTTTCTTGTTTATCTAACCCAGCATCTAGTTGTGGATCTTGATCATTTATTCCAGCATCTAGATGTTGTTCTTGTTCATCTGGCGGGGGATGGCATGGATGTGGAGAGAACGTCAGCATGTTCCAATCGTTCTGGGATTCTAGAAAAAAAGAACCGAGGACCGCGTTAAATACGGGGTTTTATGTGATATGACATGGATGCGAACTCGTGGGTGATACTCTGCTGTACTATAGCGACAGCCATCGACTTTTCAAGACAGATCGGCTCTCCACGAATGACCTATATTTTCGACAAGAAATGACAGGATCGATAACATCTCGCATGCCTTAGGAGGCAATCATCCCTAATCATCAATTGAGTGCAATCAATGTTGGATGCAAGGCGGGAAAATGGACAACCTTACGGATTGAACTGAGATATTCAATAAATAAATAAATTCACAAGTCTTTTGGGTTATGTAAGTACACGACAAAAATTTAGTCTTACAAACTAAATTCAAAATCAATTTGTACTCCGAATAACCTTGCTAGATTGAACTCTGGTACCGATACTCGCTATTCTCAAACTTCAATCGAATCATCGGAACATCCGCTGGAATAGTGCCGTTCCCGACGCACATTGTCCATTTTCCGCTTTAGTTTAGCATTTCCCGTGCCAGTCGCTCTTCTCTTTTCTTTCCCCCCTTTTTAAAGTAATTTTCACTTCGCGGAACTAAAATAAAGCGTGTAAGATGGCCGCGACACAAAACGTGATTGAATGAAGGTGTGGCAGAGGGCGCAGGAGTCGACGAGTAAAACTCCAAAACGTGTCTTTTTACTTTCGTCGCTCTTAAAAGACGACAGCAAGTACTCTCTTGTAAGATGACAGCACATATTCATGCTGCTGAAAGTTAATTCAAAGTTATCTCGAAGGGCGAATCACTGAGTTTTTTTTTAAATAAAAAGATGTTGAAAGGCTCCACGCTGAAGAATTAATAAATTTTGATACCTTGTAACTTCCTCAAAACTGCCTATTTTGTTCGAATATTTTTGAACTTGCAAATAAGTTTTGTTTATTTATTTATTGACGTCATCCAAAGCGTTATAATGCCGAAATATACATCGCAGAAACAAATGGCACAGCCAGCAAATAAAGGGGAGCAATAAAACGAGCGCATAAAAACTAAGTGAGAGAATGGCCATGAACATCGAAATTAGATACCTTAAAATAAGCGAAAAAAATAATGAATAATGAAATACACTGAATGGTTGTTCCAACGCTCATTGGCTAAATAAATACTGTCGGAGAATGTGAAGGATAAAGTAAGTAGGCAAAGCTAAGACCCCTTTATCCTTCGTATTAGGTTAAACATGTGAGATCAACAAAATTCAACGCTCGTTTTGTATTTAATATTACTCGGTTAAGGATTTAAAGTTGCGGTTTAAAATCGCGCTTTTCAGTAATTTTGTCATACAAAACCATTTTTTTGTCAATGTATTAACGGTAATATGCTAAAGTAATTAATAAATTACCCCAAAAATATCCTCCTTCACATTACGTACCTTTTGAATTTTGTAATGAAAAGTTTAAAATACATTCCCAAACCCTACTTTCTAGTAAACAAAGATATAAATATCAAAAATAATATCAACAAAAGGCATCTTATTCTGATATATTAAGAAGACCATTTCATACGGTAGATTAACCATCTTTTAAGGGTGCATTTGAATTCTGCCAAAGGTAAAAAGGCGTCCGAATAATCACAATATCATTGAACGAGAATGACCTTTTAATTAGGAGCTGAACCGAGCGAGCGAATCTAAAAGCGACCGTAAAAACGAAAAAAAAAAACGAGAGACCTGTGATTATGTAACTCGCGCAAGGTTTTTTAAAATACAATGAAACTTTCCGATTCATGCCATAAAATATTGTGAAATATTATCGTTAACCATCGTCATATTAGTTCAAGTCGTGAATTTTTTTTCCCTCCGTCCCATAGTCATCTTTAGATTTTTAAAATTATTTTAATGCCACTTTGGCCAAGACCAGGTACATAATCTGTGGTGGTGGGCCTTTTCTACCATTCAACCGCAGACAGTTAATTATAAGGAACCTGCGGCTCACCAAGTTGAGCCAATGTGGTGACTTTGTACCTTCATAATTACTCCTTTTTGGGTATGTAGGTATCAGTTGACATTCAGTTTTTCATAAATAATTCCATTTTCTGAACCTTTTCATCATTATTTGGTAATTCAAATCCACAGCAAATCTACGCAATTCCCAGTAGCTTGATTCTGTTGCCATGACAAAAATAGCAATACCCTTCAATAGTGAAATCAAACAATCACTTCGATAAAAAAGGTTGGCTGGTGTAAAATAATCGTGTTCTGTGTAGTCGAATTTACAATTTGACACGCATCTATTGCGATTGATATCAGAAATACAGAAGAAAGCAATTTACATCTTATTCTAAAGTACACCGTCGCGTTTCTACGAGTATACTCGTCGGTGTAAGTATTTGAGTTAGGATATCCACGGATGTAAAATGGTGAGTAGGGACCAGTATTTCAAGTTTGACGACCTCTGTGGCGCTGTGGTTGAGACTTCGCCTACATGCGAGATGTCCCGGGTCTGATCCCCGGCTAGGGATTTAAAAAAAAAGCTATTGGAAGTTTATATGTGTGGGATGTCGCTATTTCTGGCTCCCACAACACAGGGTATCTTAGTGTGGGGTCAGAAGCAATATATGTACCTGTATATAAAGGTATAAAATGTTTGTTTAAATGTACTAAAATGTAGTTTTAAAATAAATAATAGCTGAATGGGTTAAGAAATACAGTACAAAGTTCCGGAAACACGTATCGCGATTTTTGCGGCAATCGCATAAGAAACCAGCCAACCAAAGCGGTTCAAATATTAAATCAATGAATGGACGCTGCTGACCGCGTGGCGTTTTGGAATGGCTCCAACTCATAGCGTTCAAGGATAAATGCTGATACAGTGTTTCATGACGTCGATAAAGCGATTATCTTATTTGAAAGCTTTTTCACTGCGCCCAATATTGGCCCGGGCTCGGTATCCAAACGAAAAAAATACGAAATCGCAATTAACCGTATAGAGTGAAATCGGGAAGGAGATTCCTATTTGTTGCTTTTATAGAAAGGCTAATACTGAGCAGCTTTGAGGACACATATTGGAATAAATTGGGTGTTAATTTTAAAATGTTGAATGATTTATAATTAAACGCTATTCAAGTGCTTAAGCAAATGTTTTGCTGCATGCTGCTCCAGAAAACTTCCAGATTTATATTACCTAATTTAGTAGATTGTAAATTAAAAAGTTTAATGCCCAATTGACGCCTTTCGTTTGTTTTTTCTAACTCTACTTATCTTCGATTGACCTTATTTTTGCTGTGCAAAATACTGCGGTAGCTTAGGTGAAGGGTAAAGGGGGTGAGCGAAGCGAAGTCCTCTTTATCCTTCGCGTTAGGTTCAATATGTAAGAACAATAAAAATACTTAAAACATAAACTTATGTACTCATTTAATATTTAAAACATAAAAAGTGTTTTTGTTGATACTTTTTTGCTGCGCAAATCAGTATTTTAGAAGGGCTATTAAATACCCGCCTTTTGAGATCGCATGAATCGAATTCGATCAGTGCATTTTTTAGAAATAAAGCTTCCTCTACTTTTCTAATTTTGCTCTATTACAAAGATTATATAAAGGTAATATTTGTTTTTCCGACATAGATGAGAAATGAGAAGTATAATATACACAGATACAAAGTAATAATTGGTTTATGTAGTAGGCACCAAGGAAAAGGTACAAAACAAATGAATACACACGCGAGGGCAACTTTAATTTCTTCATAATTAAACAAAAGAAGAGTTTCTATATTCAGAAACAGAGAAAGTATACAAAATTAACCGACCTTTTAAAAGTTTGTTTAGTAGAGAGACCCTAAAATTATTACCGGGTTCCAATCAGGGATGGTTCGTTTAACTATGTAATTGGTAATTAAACAAGGGATATACTTTAATATAATTTTGGCACAACATTCACTAACAGGAACCACCAGCCTAAAGGTTTGTTTCCGGTCCTATTTAACTCCGGTTTTAAATTGATTCCAGTTTATCCCAGATTTATCCCATTTAAACTAGCAGAAATCGCAGCTTAGAATGATCTCACGAGATTTGTTTAAAATTGATAACTATTTAAAACATTTTTTGTCAGGCTCAGAAATCCATTTAATATTAATTTATAAGTCACGATTTATCAATTGAAAGAAAATATCCAGGGATTATTTCACACTGACTTCAGATTCATTATAATTATAGTTTTTTTATCACGCTTTTATTGCAAGTTTAATTTGACCCACTGCCCCATTCCCGATTGAGCTAAAATTTTGGACTAATTATGTAAATTCGGTGACCATGTTATATTATGATATCATCGAGCTGATCTGATGATGGAGCCAGATAGTGGTCACAGGAAGTCTAATAAAATATCGGAATCCTACGGAGTGTGGGGTCTTTAGAATCGTCTTGGTAAGTAGTTGACGGATTAGTGAGGGTATCGAGCTTTTCTGATGAAGGGACCTGAAGGTGGATAGTGGAACTCTTTAACGGCTATAAGTTAGACTCGTTTGATGTTAGATCCCTTGAGTTTAGACTCGTTTGATTAATTTTAACGTGACAAATATTTGCATGTTTTTAGGATACCGCACCCGAAGGGTGCCAAACGGGACCCTATTACTAAGCCTCCGCTGTCCGTCCGTCCGTCCGTCTGTCACCGAGCTCTACGTCTAGAAATTTTCATAATACAACAAATACTAAAAAGCAGAATAAAATAAATATTTAAGGGGGGCTCTAGTACAACAAGTTTGTGAGAGTTTTTGCTCGATATTGATAACGGCAACAAGTAGACACTTGAAATATTCACAGAATATATATATTATTAACTTAAAAAAAACAAATAAAATAATATAAAATTTTAGGGGGGCTCCCATACAACAAACGTGATTTTTTTAGGTTTTTATAGATATCAATCAATCAATCAAATCTCTTTATTACTGTAGATATTAACATATACTTAGCAACGTAATTTTTTGCCACTTCTCTACATTGGACCACTGTAGGAAAAGAAGGGCGTAGAAATTGATTTTTAGATGTCTTTTAAAAATTGTTTGTGCTTAACTAATACAAATATAATAATATAAATTATTATAATTAATAAGCAGCAATACATAATTATAAAATTATTAACAGCAAGGTCTGTGTTGAGCCAATTAATTCCATACAGTCCCGTAATTTAAGTAATCCTAAATATTGTAATATCCCTTTTTCGACAAAGTCGTTTTAACATGGTTTTTAAATTGCTCGAAAGGCAATTTCAAGATCTACAAGAGGTTATTGCAGTAGAGAATGCACTGACCCTGAGAAGTCGTAACTGGGGCGCAAGTAGTCGGTGATTATTTATTAGGTTAACATTACAGCTATCGCAAATTTTGGAAAATGTTGTAAGGTTCTTCCGCACATACATTATATTTTCGAAAATAAATTGACTAGCTACAGTTAGTATGTCAATTTCTTAAAAAAGCTCTCTTGAGGAGTATGTGCGTTTTAAATAATAAATTGCTCGAATAACTCTTTTCTATATTATAAAAAAAAATTAGAATATCCGCTGCTTTCCGCCACAATAAGATACCATAGGACATGACACCATGAAAGTCACTAAAATATGCTAGCTTAGATGTAGCCATATCTGTTTTTTGTCGGATGTTCCTAACAAAGTTAGCCGCAGCTAATTTATTTATATGGGGTCCACACTGCAATTTGCTGCCAATGGTTATTTCAAGAAACTTCAGGTCATTTACTAATTCTAACGTGTTGCTGTCTAATACTAAACTGTTCTCAGCTTGCCTGACATTTGGAAGTGAGAATTTGATACATTTGGTTTTACCAGAGCTTGAAAAAGCAAGAAACATTATCATCAAGACCACCCAAATGGAAGAATTTGGAGATGACTTGGAAAACATAAAGAAAACTGTATCCGTGAGCAAGAAAAGTCAACTACTGCAACAATCACCCTTCATAGACGACAAAGGTATACTGAGAGTTGGAGGACGTTTACAAGCTTCAGCGATACGATACGAAAGATCCTATTATTCTACCTCACAGCGGCCGCCTAAGTCATCGAGCTGACCCACAAGCAAACTTTGCACGGCGGTTCCCGCCTAACGTTAGCCAAGTTAAGGCACAGGTATTGTGGGTCGTTGGAGGAAATAGAGCTGTGAAAAAATAATTCCGGCTTTGTATCACTTGCCACAGATACAGATCTAACAAGACAGCACAGATCATGGAAAATCTGCCTAGTGTAAGAATAACACCGTCGCGCCCCTTCACTCACACAGGGGTAGATTTCACCGAGCAAGCAAAGGCTACATAGCTATTTTCATCGAAGCCTGTTTAAACAGCCGCCCTCTTTGTCCTATCTCAGAAAACCTAGATGAAATCGAGTGCTTAACGCCAGGACACTTCCTTACGGAAAGTCCCATCATGTCACTGTACCAAGATGACCAAAGTGACATTAAACATATCGATCTCAGGAACAGATGAAGATTAACAGAAATGGTGCATCAACACTTTTGGAAAAGATGGTCCAATGAATACCTTCATCAACTACAACTTCGAACAAAATGACAACAGAAACAACAAAACCTAAAAGAAGGCGATCTTGTTCTAATAAAGGAAGTAAACCTGCCACCTGGAAAATGGGCTATGGGAAAAGTGATAGACCTATTTCCGGGAAGTGACGGCAACACACGGGTCGTCACTCTGAAAGCTTAGAGTGGTACACTGAAACGACCTATCAACAAACTGGCACCACTAACGAAACACATTAGAACCCGAAGTTAAGCTGGATTCAACTGGAAGCCAACCCCAAAAATGAAGAAGTCTCGAACCAGAGGAAGCCAAATCCAGTACCAATCAGTAGCGCCGCTACAAGAACAACAGCCTACAGCATTTACCCAATAGACGGGAATCCACAGATTTACTTCGATGGAATCGGCAACATACAACTGATATACGACAAGTGGACTATATTGGTTTATTATGACCAAACTTCATATTAGAACACAACAAAAAACATTAAACTCTACATCGATCAAATCGACAAGCTCTGCGATCAATCAGAAAAACCGACATCTTGTTATCCGATGATCAACCAATTGCGACATGAAATCCATCAACTATCGGGATTCAACGAATTACTGAGAACTCAACACTTATCAAGAAAACAAAGAGGATATTTCAACGGAGTCGGAAGTCTCGCTCTCACCCTATTCGGTGTCTTAGATGAAGAATTCGCGAAAAATTACACGGCAGACATCGCAAAACTACAACTACGACCAGGTCTTCTGGTGTTTCAGCTACGCTATGGACAAGCAGGACCTTGCGCTGCATCACCATCTCATGCCTGTCAAATCCCAGACCCAGAAGCTCAATTTGTGACTTTTGCGGCCGCTTGGTTTCCACGTAGTACACTTAGTGGTGGCCCACTGTGTCCTGTGCCGCATGGCGGGCATGGGACAATCATGCTGCAGTTCTTACGCGGGGCGTTGAGGTGGATGGAGCGGCGCGCATCATCCGGTTGGGGTTCAGCAGTTGGTGCCACGAGGTGACACGAGGTTATACCATTTTAATTTAGCTTCATTGAACAGGTGGAGCGCAAAAGCCCGCTTATGTTGCATATAAATATAATGAAAGCACTAGTGTCAGGTACATTAATTTACTTCTCCTATAGTAACCCAACGTTAAGAAGAGGCATATGTTAAAATATTGCATATACTGAGCATATTTGTTAATATTTACTACAGAAATAAAAAACTTTTGAATAATAAATCTAATTGTTTGCAGTTCTATTCTCGTAGGCGATTGCCAAGTCATTATATTTATTAAAGAAATAAAGATGTCTTAAATTGTACGGCCACCTTAAAATATTGTAGTTAACAAATAAGGTAAAACTGTAGGATGAAGTTAAGATATTTATATGAATAGATATAGGTACTGAATGAAGATGCCGACTAGGTTTTACCTTACATCTTACAACTTTTTACGGCTCGGAAATATGCGCTGCGAGACTGGCTTATATTTTTGTGCATGCATGAGTGTTTTTGATGGGATAAAAATTAAATATAAACTGTAAATATTATAATACATACATGTTTACTTAGAATTATCCATAGTAATGTTTAACAGAAGCCAAAAACATCACTTATTTAATAAAATCGTAATTTACTATAATCTAGAAGTCAAATCAACGCGCAAGTGCAATTCATTTTGTTAATCGGGAGTTTCAATGCACAGAGTCACCGCGGGGTGCGCCGCAGGTGGTGGCGCTTGGAACCAAAGGTCGGATGGCAACTGCCTTGCCAACCGACCCATGTGTACACGCAAAGCGGGAAATTATTGGAAAAGGAATCAATTATTGTTCAAAATCGCAATTATTACCAATCAATTATAAAATTCTCAGATTTTTCGTGAAAAGAACAAAACATCGATATAAACGAAACTTTTTAAATAATTTACTCAATCTTCCTGTTAACATTTTGCATCTATATACCCTGTATAATTCATGGCAAAAATGTCCATCTAAAAATGATGAAACTTTCTTGTTACACCAATAACCAATTAGGCTGTTACAACATTCAGAAACCGTTTTAATATACCGTGTTCCGAGTAACGCTTTTAATAACGATCCAGTCAAGCGTTACGTGAGTACGTGACCTGCTTGCCTAGCGCTTTGTGCTATTCACACGCTATCCATTACGCTAATTAACGCACACATCTTTAGTGCAGAAGCTGGAGTGCCTTTGAACGGAAATAAAGGTGTTTTAGACGCTAAAGGCACAAACTAAATTGATTTTACTTGTCAAAGTGTTGTGAAGTATATCGTAAGAGTAATACGATTTAATCTTTATAAGAATTGAAAATGGCTTATGTTTAAACGATTACCAAACACGCACCTATTTTACTACCAATAAAGTCGAAATGACTGCCAGAATGGATAAATGTCCACCAAATTCTATTTGGATAAATGATCACCAAACTTCTTTTTATGTTTTGTGTACTTAAGTTTATGTTTTAAGTATTTTTTGTTGTTCTTACTGTTCAACCTGACACGAAGGATAAAGAGGGCTTCGCTTCACTCACCCCCTTTACCCTTCACCTAAGCTACCGCAGTTTTTTGCAACTTTTGGTGTTCATTTATCCATTTGGGGTAGGAAAAAAATATTTTGGTGATCATTATATTTGTTGCCATTAAAAATATGCGTTCTGACCATATATATCTATTCAGTCTCAAAGGAAATTCCTAAATTGCAATTTTATTGCTACAAAATTACACGCCAAAACTAGTAGTTAGCTAATCGTAATTTTGTTGCGAGCACAAAATGGAGTTTCAAATATTGTGGTTAACGTGGGCGCATTTGTGCCTCTGCCATCCCGTATATAAAAGGTGTGACACTATAGTTTTTTTTTGCAAGCGCGGCTGTCCTATCGCTACACATTCTATTATGGGTATCTTAAGCAAGTTTTGTTTGAGGGATGTCGCTCGATGCTCACGAGTACGAGAAACTGAAAACTTGCTCATTTTGGAGAAATTATATTTTGCTTACCGGACACTTTCACTAATATTTATAGATTTCTTAAACTTCAGGGTTTTGGTAGGTCGGTTCAATGTCGGTATGGTACCAATTTGAGCTAAAGCCGATGGCTGTTTTTTATCCCGTCGAAAAAAGGAGTGGCCGATTGTAAGCACATTTATTTTCTGGTGAACAGCTTTTGAAAACTGCAGAAAAGGCTTGTAAACTTATGGAAACAACTATTATAGTCCTGCACAGACAAACAGATTCCAGCTGTAACACAAGATTCTGGTCATTCTAGCCAGGATTTGAGCCCGGCAAGCAATCCTAAAACATGAAATGCCGAGGAAGATTTTGTTTCTTATCCTGTTTATGCCTACAACTATAATTTTAACGTTGTCACTAAAGTGCAAAGAAGAATGAAAAATATGAATCTTGAATGGCGAATAAAAGCATAACTGCGATTACCCTTATGATCCATTTTGTCTTACCTAAGGATTAACTCAAGAGAATTTGAGATTGTCAGTCTTTTTTGCCTTGAAATAAACATTCGTCTGTGAAGCCCATAACTTTGCCTTTCACGTGGATTTAATCTTGAACTATGTTTTTTTAAAATACCAATATGGTTGTTACCAAAACTGTAGTAAACTAAACATGAAACATCGGTTGAAACAGGATGATTTCGATTATTGTGTAATACGGCGGATGATATTACGATTTTCAGAAGAGGTTTAAAGGCTCATGCAGTCAAGTCATTACAGGAAAGACTAACAGAAGACATTGGATTCAAAGGAGTAGTTGCAGCTTTTCGAAATATTATTTGAGATATGGGATCTGGGGCCACTGTAACAATTTATATAACTGTTCATGTATTTCGTCCCGCTCCAGGGATTCTTCTATTGCTTGGAAGTTTACCCTGTCGAAAGCTCCCTCTACATCAAAAAACATCCCAGGGCAAGTTCTTTGTTTTCTAGTGCTCTCTCCACCTTTATCGTAAGGTTGTGTTGAGCTATTTCTGTTGATTTCCCTTCCATATATGCATGCTGATTGCTTTGGAGGGAGAGGCATTTTCATTGAGTTTTATTCTTAAGAGGAAATACTTATACACCGGAACAACTTTGCTTCCTGGTAAAACTTCTTTCCAAGTTTTGGTATGAAAGCTGCTTTCTCTCTCGTCTAATTAGGAGGAATATATTCAAGTGCTATGTTGCTCCTAAATAGTTCTGCAAAATAGTTGCTAGTAAATCTATAGGCCTTTTGTAGAAGCACAGGCAAGATGCTTTATTATTTTCTCAACCATTTCTTAAAAGAAATTTAAATTAAACTCTTTTTTTAAACTCGCTTTTTATTTCGAAAATATGACTTGTGTACTTATAAAGTTATTGCAATTTTAAAAGTATGATATTTGGTTTTGCAGGCCAGTGTATTTTTGCATTGTAGGTAGTTAGAAGGTTACAGATTTAATGCTGACGCTGATTCAGCACAATCATCCTTGTGTAGGTACGGTCGCAATTATAAACAAACAGTGATTACAACTTCAACGACGTGCGATGTAAATTGACTCATCGATTCCTGAAAACATGGGCGGCTGCACCATCAGACGACTCTCCTGTGGAACTTTTCCAGATATAGGTTAGGTTAGTTTACTAACCGCGAAGCCCCATTTTCCTAGTGTTTTTCTGTTTTCCAGTTTTTAGTTTATTTTATGTAGTGTGCGGCCAGTTTATTTTATGTTGTTCATTGTTATAAGTATATTCATTTTTTTTTTCCCTAAAGGGGGGAGTATCTGTGCCGGTCGACTATGTTAGTCATATTTTCACGTAATGTTAAGATAAGTTGACGACCGTCACTGATAAGGTATATTTATATTCATCACGCACTATGTCTTATGCACGTCATTAATAACATGTACCAACCTAGTATATAAGCTAGGATTTCCTATAATAAATTAGTCTAGTATAGTCTAGTATTTGCGCGCATCTCAAGCCTTTTACTTTACTCCCGAAGATGTCGCTCTCCTTATAATCACCATGGCAAACTCTTGAAATACCTAAATACTTATAAAACTATCTAACAAACTAAATATCTTTTGATTGTAGCTGTTTTGATCTTTCTTTTCTTGACCCTATATCATGTTGGTTGGCTTACCTAACTTTACATAAAATGACAAACATATTCTAATTCCATATAGCATGTAGATTGACGTGGTTACTTGGTCATTCACAAAACACACACATACAAATTTACTCTACAAGAAGCTGACATTACTATAAGAATACTCTACTAGATTCTACAAGGCCTAAGGTTTATTAGCTGTCATTTTCCCCTTCTGAAATGCCTCCGATTCAGAAGTTCGATCATTCTTAGTGCATTGGAATTCGAACGATCTTGTGCTTTCTATTTTCCAAAGGCTGTCACTGCTTTGAGTACTATCTGGTTCATACCTTTGTCGTAAGCACATAGTGCCTAGACTTCTTCTTACTCATGGACTAGAGAACTACTCGCATACCCCGATTAAAAGATGGATTTGTACAATTCGGATTGATTTGACATTGTAGTACAGACCCTGGTCGCATCATTCAGGGACGCTCATCGCCCCTGTTTAGAGTGAAGTTTACTTCGCTGTAGAATGCCTGTGGATGGCCTGAAATCCGTTAGAATCAAACCTACACACACGCTACATTATCAATCTAGTGACCTAAGTAGTTACGCTGAATTTACATGTCTTAAAACTAATTTATATATAAAATATGGTTAAGGTTTAAGGTTTAATGAAATTTAGTATCACTAAAGACATAGGTCACTTACGTGATAACATAGATAAAAATACATTTAAATGTCCGTCGTCGACATAGTTATAATAAGTACAATACGAGGTGACAGCCAGTACAGTTCGGGTAGGTATGTCAAAAAAAATAATCGAAGTAACTATGTAAGTATCGAAGGACGTATGGTTACATTCCCACTTGTCGATAAAATATGTTGAGTTAATAGTCTTTTGTTAATGCATACATTGTTTGAGCGTTTCTTTTAGATGAGGGTAGTTGGTTATAAAGTCGCGCTCCGTCAGTAGTTATCATCGTTTTGCCGTAATTAGTTCGATGTCTGGGTATGACTAGGAAGCTTCCTCGCCGCGTACAGCGGCCGCCTATAACTTGTTTTCGCTGGGTGATCGTTATGTTAGTGTGGATACTACTGTTGAGTGATTTTCGAATAAACATACATACGCTATACTTGTAAAGATTTTCGATATCCATTAATTTTGTTTCTGCATATGCTTGTTTTGTCGGTGTGTAATAATTATAATTGAAAAGTAATTAAATTATTTTATTTTGTTGACGCTGTAATTTAGCTAACCTTGTTTTTGTAGCAGATCCCCATATTTCGATTAAATAAATTAAGTGTAGTTTAACTAGAGAATTATATATTGTAACTCGTAATTTAGAAGGCAGGCATCGTACGATGCTATGAAGTGAGCTTCGGAGTGCTACTAGTTTGCTAATTATATGCTCAATGTGAAAATTCCAGGTTAATTGGCTGTCAAGATACAGTCCGAGATATTTTTCATGAGTTTTCTGTTGGAGGGGTACATTGTCTATGGTAAGTGGAGGGTGCGAAGGTATGGATTTATTTTTGGCTTTAAATAAGACATAGCAAGTTTTCGAGATGTTGATGGTGAGTAAATTGCTTCTAAGTCAGTTATACAGGGTGCTCAGATCTTCTTGTGCCTGTGCAACCAGGTCATGTATATATGGACCAAAGTAGAATAAACATGTGTCATCCGCATACAGGCTAATTCAGCCATGTAGTTTCAGGTCTTGTATAATGTTAATATAAGTCACAAAAAGCAGGGGGCCCAAAATAGAACCCTGAGGGATTCCGCAGGTTTTAGGTAGCGCATTACCTTTATTATTGTTGTAAGTTTTAACTATTTGGGACCTATGAGTTAGATATGATTCAATGATTTGAACGGCTGTACCCGAAATTCCGATGGTTTCTAGTTTTTTAATGAGTAGTTTGTGACTAATAGTATCGAAAGCTTTTTTCAAATCTACGAAGATACCTAGTCCTTTATATTTTTGGTCTATATTTCGCTTTATTTGGGTAGCAAGGTCGATAGTGGCTGTAAGTATATTACTTTTAGGTCTAAAACCATACTGTTTGTCAGAAATATAATTGATTTCATCCAAATATTTTTCTAGTCTTTTATGTATGACTTTTTCCACAATTTTTGATAAGACTGGTAGCACAGAGAAAGGCCGGTAATTGCCCGGGTCTGTTGTTGGCCCGGATTCATATATAGGAGTTACTTTCGCAACTTTCAACGTATGCGGGAAACTACCATCCTCGAGTAATTTGTTAATGCATTGGGACAATTTACTAGTTACAAGATCTGCTATACATTTTTTGACTTTCGTACTAATTCCATCTAGCCCAGCACTACAATTTGGATCGAGCTTTTTTATGATGTTAGAAATTTCTTGTTCAGTACACGGTTCAAAAGACGATATAGACTCGAACGAGGTGGAATGTGGCAGAACGTAGGAGAAGTTATCATGAAATTGTTTTGGTATTTCATCTGCCAATAGTGGGCCTATACTCGAAAAATATTCGTTGAATATTTGACATATCTGATTCGGGTCTGTCACCTCTTGAGAGTTAACAACAAGTTCTGTAATAGCACTACACTGTTTAGTCTTATTGGTGGCCAGAGTATTGATAAGGTTCCACATTTTCTTTGGTTTGTTTAGATATTTGTTGTATTCCTTGTAATAGTATGAATCTTTTGTGTCCTGTATAAGTTTAGTTACGTGTTCTCTTTTCTTCTTAAATTCTCCTTTTATTGAGGTCTCGTCTGGATTTTTCTTGTGTTCTGCCCACAGTAAGTTTCTTTCGTTTATTTCTTTAATTATCTCTTTGTTTATCCAGTCTTGTTGTGGTGGATTTAGAATTTTCGTTTTCGTGGTTTTACTGTATTCCGTGCAAAGTTGTATTTCTGCTTCGAGTGACCTATAGTCTTCGTTGTTAAGTTGTGGTAATACTTCTTCCATAGATTTAAATAGTTTGGGGTAATCTGCGGCTCTGTACTGGGAGTTTATTTTTTGTGGTGGTTTACATTTCTTTATTTCTAGGTAGATTTGTTTATGGTCAGATAGTGGAGAATTGACGATTACCATGTGGAAGTTGTCGTTTGTTTAGTTAGTGCTGACGTGGTCTAGTATAGAATCTTTGGTGGCTCCTGATCTCGTGCAGTACTTTTTACCAATTTTATTTACAAGTTTTTATCCAGAGCCTTTAAGCATTTCCTTGTATTGTTTTGTTTCTTTGTTCTTAGTTAATAAGTCTTTATTGAAATCTTCAAAGACTGTGGCTCTCCGTCTGTGTTCTTGTTGTGATTCATATACTTCCAGAAAGTCATCAAAATTCGTGTATCCAGGATTGTAAATAACTCCAATTTCAACATTATGGATGGATGGATGGATGGTTACGGAATAAAACTTAAGAGACGTGTCTCTCAAGATAACCTCAAAACCGAGTATGTACAAATAAAAATATCCCGTAACCGATCAACAAACATGTTGGACTGATAGATGAGAGAAATCACAATATCAAATAATATAAAAATATATCCTTAATAGTCTTTATGTAGTTGATTGGCAGGGAAACTAACTCGAGAGTGATTTGAGTAGATTCAGACGGTCTCTAGGTGCTGGTGTATTCAGTTGGCTAATTCCAGGTCTTCAGCAGTCTTAAATATTGCAGTCACGTAGATTGTATATGAGAATGTGTTGGAGGAGGACGACTCAAAACCGATGAAAGATAACGCCAAAAGCGTACTAATGAACACATAGCTAACCTTATGTTTTGTTTTAATTCTGCTTATAATATTGAGTGATTGTAAATACTTTTTATAAAATTTAAGCTTATTTTGCTTAGCTAAATCTAACTTCAACTGTCTTGAGTCCGTAGAACTTGGTTGACCTCTACTGGTGGTGGGCAGGGTTGTGGGGCCCTTCCCTGGGGCCCGTGGCCGTGAGCTCTAGCACAAACCTTCCTTTATAAACACATGTAATTGAAATGCCTTTTAAATGTTTATTTCCTTGGAAATTATTATAATAAGCATGGACTCGATGCTTATCAATATTTTTATGTCACTTATATTCATAACTGACTGGGGAACCTCTTGACGATACTGTTTAACCAAAACCACTCTAAAAAGAACTTTAGGTTATTACTATACATTGAAGATCACTCTCTACTTTGGCCAAATTGGCTTAATAAGATATTCGCAATCGTTGGTATTAGAATCTTTCCAATTAGAGAAATATCCCAATAAAAAAATACGTAAGGGTTTAATTCCGTCTGAGGTTAAATAAATGGTTGGTCGGTTATATCTTTAAATTTACTTTTCATAGAATCGTTTGGGAAATTCGTAGGGTTTATTCATAGTTTTTAATATCCGAGGGTGGGGTTGTTACAGAGTGCTCATATGCGAAAGTGGTATGCCTCGGAGTAACTAAGAGTGAGACCGTGTGAGATCTCTGTTGCCGATGTCCTGAAAGAGATACTCAAAGTGGTCTCGAGGGTTGCTGGGGTAGCGCGGATTTTTCGATATATCGAAAAGATAAGAAAGAATTTGTGATGACGGCGACGACGCATCGGAAGCAATGTTTCTCTTTGCGAAATTGAGAAACATGGTTGAATTGCGCAGCCCGGAGATAAACCGAATCCCGAGATTCTGAAGTCGTTCGAGTTCAGATGATCTTCGTTCGCGCTCACCCAACAGACATCGGCATAGTCGATAAGCGGCAGGAGAAGGGACTGAGCAAGGGTGATTTTGGTCTGCTGCGGCAAGAAGTACTGCAGACGCCTGAAGGAGTGAAAAGACGCAAAGACTCATCTGCTGACCTCGCTGACATGTGGAGACCAAAACAGCTGGTTGTCAAAAATAACCCCAAGGTTTGTCGCCTTATCTTTATACTCTTTGTGATGCCATTATATGATACGGGAGCAATGGGTTTTTGTAACAAGGAAAGGGTGTGCCTGGTTCCTAAAATCATGGCTTATGATTTAGTCGGGTATATTAACAGCCCGTATGATGAGGCCCAGTCCTTCACATTCTCGAGGTCAGCATTCATAGCCTCCACGGATGAAACTTCATCGCAGGGCATCTTCATGACGACCCGAATGGCCGAGTTGGCTGTGACCCTGCCTACGAAGCCAAGGGTCCCGGGTTCGAGTCCCGGTGGGGGCAAATATTTGTTTGATGAGAACGGATGTGTGTACCCTAGTCATGGTTGTTTATCTTTCTAGGTATAATATTTATCTATATAAGTATGTGTATCGTTTTCTAGATACAGAGACAACCAAGAAGCAGATAATCTTAGTTTGGGGCGAGATCAATGTGTGTAAATAGTGTCCAAGGTATTATTATTATTATTATTTTATTATGGGGAAATGTGTCGGTAAATTTGTAGACGATATGTATTAAGGAACATTAATTAAATTATTAACACTAGTTGAAAAGGTCAACTTCTCTGCAGCCTGCATTTCCAGGTCTAAAGACTAGGTAAAGGTGAATTAACTTCAAGTGAATTTCTCCAAACTTGAATAAAGTCCTTTGTTGGACCGACAAATTATGTGAAGCCTGTAATATTTATATTATAGAAATAATAATATTTAAAAACTAATAAATTTCACAACAATACTAATCTTAATTGATATTATTCCCTTACATCGATATCTTTAAAAAATATGTAGGTAACCTAACGCGACTAACATACCTATTTATCTACCCGCGTCACGAAAGGCAAAACGCCTAATGTGTTCCCAAACTTCGGGCTAAGAATATTGTCAAATCACGAGTGTGGCATACCTATGAACTGCAATCGAAGAGTCCTTAGCCACTTACTAAAAGAAGTGAAATACCACCAAAAACATTTTCATGTAAAATGTTGCGAAGACTGTCAAAAAGTTATCAGATCTCATGTCGAGCCAAGCTTCTAACTCTACACGCCTAAGTAACTCTATAAGCCCTAACGTTACAAACTCTACACCTTAGTCAGTTAGTATAGTTGGTTCTTGTTGTAAAAATTAATGTGTGAAAATGAAATATATTTTTTTATTTGTACTCGTTACTACCGCAAATTAACTAAAGTGATACGAAATAAAATATTACAAACCATTAATATGGTGACATTTTTAGTAACATTGACTATTAGTACCACTACCTGACAGAAAAATTTTATTTATTTATTTTATTTTATTATCTTTGGTACACAAAACAGCATTGAAGATAATACACTAAAATATGACATGACAACTGGTGAAAGGCTGTCTTCAGCGCCAAAAATATGTGTACACAGCATGTTATAAAAAAAGAGTATGTGCCTTATTAAAATTATACATACAATAAATCAAAAAACACTAAAGAAGAAATTAACAATTTAAACAAAATTAAATTACACATAAAACAGTTTCAACAAATTAACAATTTCAAAGTCATTTAGAAAAATCTGCAGAATTTTAACAATTTACAGAAAATAGAAAATAATTTACAGAAAATATTATTTGAGGATATTACGCATTTTAAACTTAAAACAAGGCAACGAATCATGGTAGATATCAGGGACGTCGTCTTCGCTGGCAGAAAGCTCGTTAAAGTAGCGACACATACGAAGAGTAGGGTTGTTAGCGCTGATGTTGGATTTGCACGGTGGGATGAAGAAGGGACGTGGCTTTCTAACTAATCTGCTGGGTGCGCGGAAGTTAATGTCTGAGAGAATAGAAGTTGTAATGGTGCCGTTAATTATTTTGTGTTCATCGGCGTACAATAAGCATGGGCTTTTAAGTTTAGACACCAAGTCGTTTATGAAAATGATGAAAAATAAAGGCCCTAATAGGGATCCTTGAGGAATACCTGAAGAAATATCAGTAAGCCTCGACAAGTGTCCTTTCAGCACTATGATCTGACTACGATTCCTAGTGTAAGATTCTGCTCAGGTACAATTTGTGGATTGACGTGATTGTAAAGTGCGTCGAAGATGAAAGACTCGAACACCTTGGAAAGACACGACAATATGCTAATAGGCCGATAATTGCCGCAGTTGTTAATATCTCCTGATTTGTATATGGGCACAACGTACGCCAGTTTCCAACTTTTCGGATAGGTCCCCGTGCGGAATGACTTATTGAAGATCTGTGTGAGCGGAAGGGATAGAGCTGCGGCACAGTGTTTAATAAAGCAGGGGGGAATCCCATCGGGACCAGCGCCCTTGTTGACGTTTACTCTGGCTAACTTCTTATAGACTGAGTTCTGAGGTATTTTCATATTAGCTAAGGTGTTATTGCATTCGCTGATGACACACTCACTCACATCATCACCGGTGTTGTCCTTCTCAAAGACTGATGCGAAGTAATCGGAGAATATGTTACATATTTCTTGCCCACCACAAGCAGATTTTTCACCAAAATACATGGTCTCCGGAATCGAGTTATTAGCTCTTTTGGTCTGAACGAAAGTGAAAAATAATTTACTCGTTTCACTAAGAGAGTTCTCAACGCTATTAAGGAAATATTTGTAGCAGTCCTTGATTATTGTTTTGGATCTAGTGCCTAGCATTTGGAACTCATCGTAGACGCGGGGATTCTGATATTTTTTATAATGTCTGTGAATTTTATTTTTTTCCTCTATGCAAGCTTTTAAGGGTTCTGAAAACCAAAGGGGATGTCTATTGTCACCAACTCTTTTAAGCGGTGTGTTTTGTTTTATTATATCATTCAAGGTAGAATAGAAAGCCTCCAGGTCCAGATTAACGTCAGCATTACCCAACAATACGGGCCAGTTAATTGAGTCTAGAGCTTGGATGCACTTAGCGAAGTCGCATTTGCGGTAATTAAGAGTTTTTTTTGACTTTGCAATTAGCGGTCTGGGCACATCCAGCAGTTCGGCCACGATTGCCGGATGATGCCTGTCGGCTCGAGATATGGCATCACAATTGGTCAGGGTTAGGTTTGGGTAATCCGTTAATATTAAATCCAAAATTCTGTTGTTAACGTTGCACACATAGTTGCACTGGCTTAAACTACCGAGTGCCATCAGATTGAGAAGCAGCTCGGATTTAGAGTCGAGTGGACCTGTGTTAAGCATGCTGTGGGACGAGGCTGGGTCGCGTGTCCATTCCAGGTTAGGGAGGTTAAAGTCGCCTAAAATGATTGTTTTGGTTTTGTGGTCTCCAACTCCAGCGAGTAGTTTGTTTGAGCATATTTCGAACCAGTTACTGAATTCATCCATTTTGAGATAATCTGGGAGGTAAACAAGACAAATATTTAGGGAGAGTCCGGCCGTGCTGGTCTTCACCGTGACCCAGAGGTCTTCAAGAGAGCTCTCCATATAATGATGCCTGGATACATGGAAGTGCTTTTTAATTGCTAGTAAAACGCCCCCACCGGACTGTTTGAGAGAGGCGGAAGTCTCTCGGTCCCTGCGAAAAACCACGTATCTGTCATCTATGACCTCGTTTGTAAAAATGCCGCTATCAAAGTTAGTTTCCGTTAAGCAAATTATGTCGTAGTCCTCATTCAATAGGCTTAAATAAACATCATTTAGTTTAGATCGTATTCTGTTGACATTTTGGTAAAATATTGTTATGGAAAAGAAAACAAAAATTGTCACTTAGTTATAGTGGCACGAACGTGTAGATATTTAGTTAAATAAGGGCAGTTTGTCCAAAGCAGATTTGTCCTTAATATGTATATGCGGCGACTGCTCGTCTTTTCTAACATAGACTCTTCCAAATTTCACCCATACAAATTTATAACCATGGGCCTTGTATTTCCTCGCGGCTGCGTGTAGATCTTTGCCCTCTGGCGACAGATGTTCCGCGACGAAGATCGGCCCGTCTGCTCCTGATAAGCCGATTAGGTTCGAGCTGATGTGGGCTAAGGGGTGATCTTTGTTATATTTTTTCACCGCGGATATTATATTGTCACGGTGACTTTCAGACGGCAGGGTGATAAGTATGTTGCGGGGTCTCGACGAGGTACTACCCAGTTTGGCTAGTCTTCGGCAGGATCTGATTTCAGGTTCCGTTATCGGGACTTTTATCACCTCACACAGGTCTTTGAAGAGCTGCACGACGTTTTCAATATTTCGCTCGGGCACTGCGTGAAGCTCTAGATTGTGGCTCCGGGAGAGTTTTTTGGACGCAATCACACGGTGTTGAAGCTTTCCCATATCATGCTGAAGCTGGGTGATTTGCTTTTCAAGCTCAACACACTTCTTGCTAGAGGCTAGCAGCTCACTCTTGCACTCCATCTGTTCCGCAGCCAGGAAATCAGTAGTGGCGCTAAACTCTTCCTTCAGCGATTCAATGGCCCCTTTTATTTCCGACGATACTGCCGCTTTTATAATATTATGGATGTTGGCGAGGGCTGCGTTGATATCCGACTTCAAGTCATTGCGTAGGGATTCAAGCTTTGCGTCCAGGTGGTTAGGGCCGCGGAATCCACGTTTATCATTGAAGCCTGGCTTGGGGTGTCTGCAGATGATAATGCTGGGGAGGCCAACCGGGCAGGTGGCGGCGGTGGGGTTTGGCCCTTTTTAAGCGATTTACAATCAGCACATTTCCATTTACCTTTATTAATAGGTAGTACACGCTTGAAGTCGGCCTCAGTCATACCTGCGCATTTGTAATGTAATATGCACTGTCAGGCAACGCATTTCATCAATTCATTGGTAGAAATGTCGAGATTACATATTTTACATGCCATCGTGAGATCCGAGCGCCCTCTGCGATCAAAATGTGCAATCTTGGAGATGACAAGTGCGGAGTACCAGGATCGGTAAGATGCGCAGAAGGTGATTAAACCGGCTTCCATCACCAGCAATGACTAAGATCCTGCGAGCGCCCTGGTGAGTCAGGCGGGGGGCGGTAATGTACCAGGGCCGCAGCTATTAGCAAGATGTTGCTTGCTCGTTGTGGGCGGTTCTTGGATCAATGCGCACCGTGACAGGGTAAGAGGGCGGGGGCAACTCACGCGCAGGACAATGGTGGGCAGGGCGGATGCGCAGGAACTGGTTCACAGGGCGGGGCTAAGGTGCTCGGCGTTGTAGTGCAGCGACAAGTGAGGACAGCTCTTGGTGGTTGCTGCGCTCCTAATTTTTCGCACAGATTATTTAATTTTAAAAACTTTAAATTATAACTTATAATTATTAAACAATTAATTGCGGGCTTGCACGCATCTACTCTAGTCGAGGTCCGGGGGGGAGAGGTAAGTAAATGAAGAATTAATTTGAGTCTTGACAAGGATAGGTTGCGAAAAAATATAAACTAGTTTGCAGTGAATCTGCCAACCACGACATATAAAACTACCAAAATTTTTACGTGTTTATTATTATCCGACGCTTCGGCCAAATCACTATTCGTTGCATCCTATCTAACAAAATTTTGTGAGATAGAGAAGAAATTATCTATCTTTTAACAAGATTTTGGTGAGATAGGTATATTAACGTCTAGGATATCTTAGAAGAATTTTCAATCTCATGTTAATATTTTATAAAAGACTTAATACTCAATAAGGTACCCTTTTTGGGTATCTTGTGATATAGGTATCACAAGATAATATAAATGATAAGTGTTGATTATAATTTAATATAGTTATATATACCTATACCTATACCTTTACTCTAATTTTATTGTACGATTACATCGTGCATAGTTAGATATTTCAACGTCAGCTTTAATATATATTGCTATTTTGATTATTATTGTAAGTTAGATTTATCGATCAGTTCCCATTCGTCTATCAATAAGTGCGCACCAATTGTAATCATTACAAATAAAGTGATTTATCAAGTAATAACTCTTTTTTCCCGTTCTACCAATCATCAAGCTTTAATAT
The DNA here is from genome assembly GCA_949825045.1 of Argyresthia goedartella. Classification (NCBI taxonomy): domain Eukaryota; kingdom Metazoa; phylum Arthropoda; class Insecta; order Lepidoptera; family Argyresthiidae; genus Argyresthia; species Argyresthia goedartella. Next base: position 19,831,865 of record OX463823.1, read on the forward strand.
ACTGCCAGCAAGGGCTCGTACATTATTTGGTCCTTTGAATCCTGCGTTTCGTTTAACGTTGTGTTTTAATCGTGTGACTGTGAATCGGGTCTGCTGGCCTGCCACCAGTGGCAATCCCCGGTAGATTTGAGAAGGCGCAAAAGGTTATACGTGAGGAATACAAAAACATTCGACACGCAGGGTCAAAAGATCAAGGATTCAAGCCATAAGAAGGTTTTTATCAAGCTCTCCCAAGTATAACAAAAGATCAAGCTCTACAAAGTTAATAAAGTAACAAGGTTTATCAAGAAACGCGTAAAAAAGGAATGAAAAGGAACTCTATTTCATCAAGGGAACAGGAAATATAAAACAAGTGATTTTATCAATAAATTAATCAAGGAACTATCAAACAAGTGAGTTTATCAAGAAATTCATCAAGGAATTATCAAACAAGTGATTTTATACTTATATCTAGCAACTGAGCCATAATGGAGACAAGCCAAGAGTTCGTCTACCTATTGCAAAATCAGCAGCAAATTATTGACGAAATAAATCAGCTATGGTCAAATTACAAGTAAGATGGCCAATCTCGCAAGATAGCAGATTATATAAAAATAACGGGTGCAGACTTTAAATGAGTATTGGGCTGAGTTTTAACGGAATCACGAGCAGTTAATGATGGCTTAAAATTAAGATATCGACTACTGTACTGCCAATCAACACGAGCGTTCTCAATCCTTTTACCAAGAAATAAGAAAGTCGATCCTCAAGAGCCCCGCCTATTCCCTAAAACCACCTAAGCCACTAGTAATTCCTTAGATGGTTGAAGTGTCGGGAGAACATTCATCAAGCGGTGAATCAAGTCAGCAGCATCCTATACAGAACAATCTACAAGCCGAATCTGCGCAAAAAAATCCCAGCGCACTACAGGAGATGTTGCATCGGCAAACAAGTAACTTCAAAGCTTTCTCCCGCACCCTGTCAAGCATCCACTTGTCAGAAGTAAAGAAAAAGTGGGAATTCGGCGACTTACTCAAGAACTTAGAAGCACGATGGGCGACTATCGATAAACTTCATTAAGACATCGATAGCGTGCTCCTTGGGTAAGAAAATGAATATTATGAGCAGACCTTCACCAGTTACGAGAAGATCTACTGTGATATTAAAAGAGAGATCAGTAACAAGCTGTGGTCAGCGACTCACTGTGAAAAGTCCACGCCAAAATTGGACATTCCTGTTTTCCATGGCAACTATAAAACTCAAGCAAGTTAATATCGTTACTGAATAATAAGGCTCTCATTTTAACAAAGATATTAATTATTGTATAAGTATTATACAAAAATAATTACTTACACAAAGAGTCACATTTCATAATTCTTTATTGAACACAGTTATTTAAAAAAGATACATTAAGAGAAAACATATGTACAAAGACGAGCTTATCTCTAAAAAGAGATTTCTTCCAGCAAACCAAGGCATGAAAGGAAATTTTATCAATAAAGGGTAGGCAGTGCACAATATCTAAACAATAATAAAATACATATAAGTAAATTACATATCTATAAAATACGGTAAATAAAATACATACTCGTATATACCAAACTACTAAATACGTATCAATAAATACATAAACCTGTACATAAAGTTTACAAGCGAAATGAGTGGGGCTGTCTCTTTTCGCACAGGGAAGTGCGTTCCACAGTCGGACCGCCTGCAACCTGAAGGAGTGCTCATATGCGGAAGTGGTATGCCTTGGAGTGGCTAAGAGTGAGACCGTGTGAGATCTCCGTTGCCGATCTCCTGAAAAGAGATACTCAAAGCGGTCTCGAAGGTAGCTGGGGTAGCGCGGATTTTTGAATATATTGAAACGATAAAAAAGAATATGGAAGTCTCGGCGACGACGAATCGGAAGCCACCCCAACTCTTTGCGAAATTGAGAGACATGGTCGAATTTGCGCAGCCCGAAGATAAACCGAATTCCGAGATTCTGAAGTAATTCGAGTTTGTTCAGAAGATCTTCGTTCGCGCTCGCCCAACAGACATCGGCGTAGTCGATTAGCGGCAGGAGAAGGAACTGAGCAAGGGTGATTTTGGTCTGCCGCGGCAAGAAGTACTGCAGACGCCTGAGGTAGTGAAAAGACGCAAAGACCCGTCTGCTGACCACGCTGACATGTGGAGACCAAGACAGCTGGTTGTCAAAAATAACTCCAAGGTTTTTCGCCTTATCTGTGTACTCTATTGTGATGCCATTATATGATACGGGAACAATGGGTTTTTGTAACAAGGAAAGAGTGTGCCTGGTTCCTAAAATCATGGCTTTTGATTTATTCGGGTTTATTAACAGACCGTATGATGAGGCCCAGTCTTTCACATTCTTGAGGTCAGCATTCACTCCACGGATGAAACTACATCGCAAGGGGAAAAGTGGCGATAAATTTGTAGATCATCTGCGTACAGATGATACGAAGAAGAGAGGACGTCGGAGATGGAGTTTATAAAGACTGAAAAAAGAAGAGGTGAGAGAATACCACCTTGAGGCACTCCTGAGGAAAGATCACACCATTGAGTTTCGGTCTGTTTAGATTTAATGCGCTGCTGACGACCTCTCAGGTATGAGTCGAACCAGCCAGCAGCGTGGGAGGAGACATTCAGCGATGTTAATATAGTGACAAGAATGTCAAAATTGACGCAGTTAAAGGCATTGCTGAAGTCAAGCAGGGCCAGCACCGTAACCAATCTCTGATCCATGGCTAGCTGTATATCTTTGCAAACTTTTAAGAGTGCTGTAGTAGTACTATACCCTGGTCTGAAGCCAGATTGGAAAGGATTGAGGAGTTTGTTTGATGAAAGGTAGGAGGTGAGTTGGGAGTGGACAATGGATTCAAGGACTTTGGAGAGAATAGGTAAAATTGATATGGGCCTGTAATCTTTGAAGGAGGAGGGATGGGAATTTTTGGGCAGTGGTATGACAAGAGCTTTCTTCCACAGACTAGGAAAAGATCTAGCTGATAGAGAGAAGTTTATGATGTGGGTAATTGGAGGGAGCAACTCTTCAAGGACGCTGTGGATCATCTGATGGCTGACGTTGTCACCACCAGCAGCTTTGGATGTGACCGCTAGCACTGCCTTTCTAACTGCGCCGATTCCAACGAGACTAAAGTTGAACGGTGAGGTACAGACTGCAGCTTTCAACCGTAGATGACGAAGGGTTGCCTGCTTTGTTGCGGGGTCTATCACGAGGGGGGGAGAAGAAAAGAACTGGTTAAGACCGTTGAGATCGACATCATCTGAAGAAAATTCCAGAGCCTTGCCAAAACCAAGGGTTTTAAGAAATTTCCAGACCTGAGCTGGGGTGTACATTTCTATACGCTCATAGATGTGGCGTCGCTTGGCGTCAAGGCACATGCGGTTGCATAGGTTTTGAAGGCGTTTAAATGTTAGGAGATTATTATCGGTTGGGTCTCTCTTATATCGCCCCTTCGCAAGGTTTCTTTTTGCCATTAAACGCTTGATAGCGTCTGTCAACCACGGAGCAGGAAAATGTTTTACCCTGACCTTTTTCATTGGTGCGTGCTTGTCGAACAGCCCCAGGACAATTGAGTTGAACTTCAGGATTTTGTCATCAACGGTCTCACCAGTTACAACGGGGTTCCAATCGACAGATGAGGCATCTGATTTCAGGGAATCGAGGTTTACACCTTTGAAGCTTCGAATATCAAGGAATTTGACTTTGCGCTTAGGGAACCTAATTTTGTATGAAACATACACCAGATCGTGATAGGAGAATGGGGCATTAAGCTGGCCATGAGCAGCCACCTTGGCTGTGTTGGAGATAATCATGAGATCGAGAAGGGAGGGAATACAGTGCGGTTTAAAGTGAGTAGCGTCAAGGGGAAGAATATGTAAGTTAGAGGAATTTACAATAGATTTAAGTTTGGCAGAGCGGGCGTTATTTTTCAGGAGACAGGTGTTAAAATCACCGAGAATGAGAGTGTCACTATAGAGAGGAGCCAAGTCACTGAGTACAGATTTAAAAGAATCAAAGTAATCGATACGAAGTGAGGGGCTGGCATATACACCCACAAGAATTTTGTTGTGGTGCAAGCTGATCTCAAGGAAGAGATACTGATACTCAGCTGAACCAGAGTACAGGCTTGGCGAGTGGCAGATGACTTTGCATGGAATGTCAGAACGTAAGTAGATAGCAACCCCGCCATCTGCTTTGCCTGTCCTATCGTTTAGATAGAGCCTGAACCCTGGCAGAGAATACATGGAGGAAGGAAGAGATGGTTTCAGAAATGATTCGGATACAAAAATACTATGTATAATCTGATCGCTGAAAGCTTCCAGGAGATCAGCGTAACTAGCAGGAATGCTTTGGGCATTAATATGAACGAAATTGAAAATGAACTCCGACTTGTTGAACACTTGTTTCAGATTGCTAGACAATGATGCGTCCGCAAGGGAGTCGACACCTCCTGAACCAAGAGAGTTAGAACGTTAACTCTTCTAACCGCCGTTAGAAGAGCTAGAGAAAAAACTGTCTGTGAAATTGTTTATGATATCCATTTAAAATTAAAAAATAAATATACTAAAATAGCTATAAAATAAATCTAAAACTAAACTATAATATCCTCCCTTTCGAGGTTTAACACTAAATTAACAATAAAATACAAAAAGCCTGAACCCAGACACACTGGGCTTGTTGGGAAATAATCTATTACCTAAAAGGGTTGAAACAACACAGACAAAACGAACAAGCAAAACGTAATGAACAAAACGCAGACAATCATTACTTTGTTTGAGTGTGACGTGACCTACATTTCGTTTCACTCACCTTATGGTAATATGCAGGCAGGCAGAGTAAGGAACAACTTAACATAAAGTTGTTATAATAAATATAAAGAGAAAAAAAAATAAGTGTCGAGAATCGAGCGAACAGGAACGCGACGGACTGTGAACATACAGGTCAACTTCATATTGATTGGAACACGCCCCGCACGTTCCGTGATGACATTTGACCACAGACTATCACTTGACATAACATTGATTGACATTAGTTGTTTTGATATTAATAATTATTAACATAAATTATAAAACTTACCTACCTGCTAAAAACAAGAAAACACGTATAATCCGAACAATTGTGGAGAACACTTCAGGCAGCAGAACTGATCGACGACATATAAAGCCGCGGCCTTCTTTTTCGCTCCCGGCGGCGGCGGCACTCCTTTGCGCCTGATGCTCGGGGTGCGTTTGCTCAGGCCCGACGCTGCAGCAGCCGTGGGTGCAGCAACCGAGGGAGCAGCAACAGCAGCGGTCGGCTTCTTTGCGGGAGACTCCTTTCCCTCAGATTGAGTGGTGGAAGGAGGGAACTGGCTTGTGTACTCCATTAGGTCCGCCATACACTTCACCTTCCGCCTAGTCTTATCCGGGAGTAATTAGACGATCCTGCCCTCCGTCGTTCAACAGTTCCCTACACCATAGTGCTTCCTGGCGGATAAGAATTCTTGAAGAGTCTTGATTTTGTGAGGAACTCTGTAACAGTTATCCCTGTTCCTTTCAAGGCAGTATTGCCCTTCCACGCCTCGGTCCACGCTATGAAAGACGAGAACCGAACTAGTAAGGGCCGGGCTTTGGATGCCTTTTCCTTGGGGCCAAGTCTGTGGACCAAACTCACATCAGAAACTTACTGCGGGGACATCTTCATCCGGTCGCTTAATATCACCCGAGCAACTTCATCAGCTTGTTCTTCTGCCTTCTCCGACACCCCGTGAAGCAGAAGTACCTTCCGCCTGGTGCCCATCTCCAGCCGGTCCTGACCCACCAGCAGCAGCTCCATTTGTGACCGCAACATGTTGAGGCAGCTCCACGTAAAGGCCTTAAACTCTGTGAACTCTCTGCTCATAGTGCTCAGGTCAGGAGGGCTGCTTGACAGCGACATGGTGAAGGCCTCCCGAAGCTCCTTCTCATATTGCGCCATCCGAGTGTTGAAAGACTCCACAATCTTCTCCATGTTGGTGCTCAGTTTTGTGTACAGATCCATGGTGTTGTTTAAATGATTGGATATGTTGATTCAGGTGAGAGTGATTATTTATCCAGTGTTAAATTAGGTTCAGGCTTAAAATTAAATAGTTATATTTGTCATTAAATTGATTATAATAATATTAAATTAATTAAATTTGGAAGACTCAAAATTTTTATGTTGTGTGCTTGACTACCCTCAGAAGAAAAAAAACATTTATGTAAATAGAGATTCATAGTCTAGTTAAAAATAAACAATAATCATTTGAAGGGTTAGATTTCCTACTTTTGATAAAATAAATTTATTGTTAATCCCTAGAGTGGGTACAATAGAATAACTACTTTTGGACTGGCCGTTGGTATACATTTTTTGGTATAGATTTTATCTTAAACCTAGGTAGAGTGCTTTCCATTTTTTATTAATTATTTTGGCTGGCAACACTGCCTTTTACTTGTAAACATTGATTTTTTTCTTCGTCCGATCATAATTAATACTAAAATACAGTTTAAAGTGGTTTACATTGGACAAAACAAGCAGATACTGAACATATAACCTCAAAGCTGAGTCTGAACCTGTGAACACAGAGAAACACGAGCTTTCCAGGGACCAAAAGGCTTTTCCAGGTACACTTTCTGTTTTCCGTTACTTCAAACTGCACTCACACACTGATATACGGGATAAAACAAAGAAAATAGACAACGTCGACCCTCACACGATAACACAAATCAGCTGTCTGAAATTGTCATCTCCTCAACTGAAACTGTCACCTCCTCAACTGACAGCTACCAGTGTGGCCAGTCACAAAAACTGTGAGAACCACAGATTAACGAAACGGTTTGCTAAAAATTCTAAGGTGAGATCGTTGGAAAACCTAAACGACATTTATCATTGCTGTTTGCCTAGATAGCGGTCACAAACCACAACAATGAGTACCTTGAAGCACGGTGCTGGCAACTGCTATGCATGCCAAGTTTTGCTGATGGATACGGAGGAGTGAATTCAGTGCATGGTAGAAGGATGCAATAACATAATTCATCTGCCATGTATCTTTGGCGCAGATAAACTTATACCCGCTGCAAAGATGAATTGGGCCTGTCCAGAGTGCCGCGCCTCTATCAAGAAAGTCGGCGATAATACTCAAACGCCAGTAGGAGCCGCAAAATTGAAGGCGTCTTTATATTTAAGAAGACTATGTTTTAAAGACCACTGAGTTCCTAGAGATAACGGCGGAGATAAGAGATATCAGAAAGGATATCTCTGATATAGCGGGGAGCCTAGCTTTGTTGACCTCAACGAAGAGTCAACATCAGGTGGTCATTGAAAAGTGCTCGACGGTTACCGGAGCGGTCTCTGCCAAGCTGGATAATATAGAAGTGCGGGCAAGGGCTGAGGAAGAACAAAGAAAGAGTACTGCGCGCCACAAAGCTCAAAAGTTCTATGCAGATATGGCCACTAGTCATCAGAAGCAAGAGAGCAGAGAGAATAAAAAAAGCAGCCAGAAAAATGCCAAGCCAACTCTACCCACCGGAAAGACACCGGAACCACAGACGGCACCATTGGAAGGCATTCAAAATTCATCCGAGGAATCCGGGGTTGATGGTTGGACAGAAGTTTGGAGTAAAGTTCGGCGACCCAGGTCCCTGTACTGTACTGCTGGACCTAGTGTCACCTCGCTGAAGGCAGTAGAACGGCGGAAATATTTCCATCTGTGGAACATGCTCTCCGGAGTTGACGAAGTAAGGAGCTATCTCCAGCAGCTTTGCTCACTGAGAGCAGGAACAGTTGACGAACTCAAGCCCAAAGGGGACTATAAATCTTAAAAGATAGGTGTCCCAGCAGATATCTTCGAAAAGTGTTCATCTATCGAGATGTAGCCTGAAAATGCTAGAGTGAAAGCCTGGGTACCCTTTCGAGGAGCTCAACCGAAGACTGGCACTCGGGGTAATCTCCGAGTCAGCACAGGGAAGGCTCTCGATATTATGTACCAGAACGTTCGAGGTATTAAGAGCAGGCTAGAATACTGGCGTAATAACCTTCCTTCACTAGGACAGGACCTCGTCGCTGCTACGTAGACATTCCTGGACTCATCCGTTGGAGATGCTGAGGTAACGGCGGGAGGTTGGAGCGTGCTGCGCCGGGATCGCCCCACCGCGTGCGGAGGCGTGCTGCTCGCCGCCCGCCCCGGCATCACGCTACGCCGATGCCGGGACCTTGAAACAGATCATGGCGAAGATCTTTGGGCCAACTTCATATTGGATGGTGTCCACTTCACAGTCTGTGTGGTCTATGTGGACCCCAGTAAAAAGAAGAACGGGAAACCTATCTCACAGGCGGAAAAAGATGCCCAATATCTAAGCTGGTTCACCAAAACGGAAGGAAACAGGTCAACCTTAAACGGAAACCTTATTATTCTCGGTGACCTCAACATGAATAGTGCATCAGTGTCTATTGTTAATTATTATTGCTATTTTCTGACTGTTTGTTGTATGTTTGAGACGAATGAGGTGATGGATGCTCACGGGGGCGTGCTTGATGTGGTATTACTGCCGGAGAGCGTCCGTGGTGTAACCGTGCGCACCTCCGTGTCAGGCAGCCTGGTGCCACACGCTGACGCCTACCACCCGCCTCTCGACATCATTGTGCCACTGTCGTCAATGCAAGGCGCAGTCCAGCGATCCGGCCGCTTGGATCCCAGCAACATTGACGGTCACAATGACTGGAATTTTGCCAAGGGCAACCACACAGTCCTTTACGAATACATGTCTAGCGTCACTTGGGACGATTTTGCTGAAGCTCCGGATGTGGACACGGCAGTTGGTCGTTTTTACGACACCATATACGATATTTTCAATGCGACAGTGCCGAAAAAAAACCAGGAAATGTGTACCTACTAGACGCTACCCAGTGTGGTATACTGGGGATATAATACACGACCTGGCCACTAAGGCTAAATTACATTGTAAGTGGAAGTCGTGTAAGAGACAAGCTGACTACGCCGCATTCAGTGAGCTGAGAGCCAGTATTAAGTGCCGCATAGCTACAGCTTACATGAACCACATGGTGAGTTTAGAAGGTAATATCAGATACAACCCACGCACGTTTTGGAAACATGTGAGCGGCCTCAGATCGAAGGGTGGTTTCGAACCTCGGGTCATGCATCAGGGGCAAGAGTGTGCCGGAGAAGAGGAGCGCAATTGGACCGGACAACGTCCCTCCTTACTTCTTAAAGCCCTATAGTGATCAGCTGGTACTGCCTTTAGGTTGTATCTTCAACCTAGCTTTTGAGCAAGGGAAGTACCCCACCAGCTGGAAGCTTGCTCGAGTCAGTCCTGTACCCAAGACTAGTGATACTGCCTATGTAAATCACTATCGACTGATTGCGATCCTGAGTTCATTGGCAAAATTGGCAAAAAAAAAAATGGAGTCGTCGCTCAGTAACCACCAACATACTGACGTTAGTCGATTTGGTCTCAGAGAGCATGGATAGGGGATGTCAGGTGGACGTCGCCTATCTGGACTTCCGTAAGGCGTTCGATAGAGTTGATAACGATGCCCTAATGAAGAAATTGTGCGCCTTAGGATTTGCCCCAAGGCTGTTGGTCTTCTTTGCTGACTACTTGAAAAACCGCCAACAGTTTGTGCGACATAGCTGCTTTGAGTCCCAGCCGTACCACATGCGGTCGAGTGTTAGCCAAGGCTCTATTTTTAGTCCGTTGTTATTTATCATCATGATAAATGACCTAGAATCTGTGCTAAAATATTCTAAATGCCTTTTGTACGCGGACGACCTCAAACTAGTACTTCCCATAATGTCAGAAAATGACTGTAGGCTACTACATGAAGATCTAGATGCGGTTTATAGATGGAGTGTGAGCAACAAACTCCTATTCAATAGTGAAAAATTTTGCATAATGTCTTTCACGCGCTCTCCTCGGCCTATTAGCGTGACGTATACACTCGGCGCGGAGTCCTTGACTCGAGTGTATTCGATGAACGATCTCGGTGTTACGTTTGACCCTAAACTTACATTCCATGAGCACATGAGCACTTTAGCCAAGGAATGCTTTAAAAGATTGGGGTTTGTGATTCGGAATAGTAAGGGATTCCGTAATCTGGGTGTGGTACAGCTTCTTTACACTGCCCTAGTGAGAACCAAACTGGAATCTAGCTCGGTTGTTTGGAATCCACACGAAAGCTTATACGTCCTTATGCTCGAGAAGGTACAAAAAGCTTTTTTACGATACCTTTATAAGAGGAAATTTGGGTATTACCCTTATCTCTATCCAACCGCTTTTATATTGGGTATGCTTGGATATAACTCACTAGAGTTGAGACGTAACACTGAACAACTTCTGACTGTGTGTCGATTGTTGCGAGGCGACAGTGACTGCGCGACGCTTGTCAGTGCGGTATGCGCGTTATTTGTGCCTGACAATTACCTACGCGGGCGCAGGCACTAGCTGCTAGCGGGCGGCTCGCACCGCACGGTGGCGCGCCGGCAGTCTCCGCTTGTCCAGGCGCGGGACAGCCTGAATGCTCTGTTGGCGGTAGCACCACTGAACGATCTGTTTGGTGATGCATGGAGGGACATTGTGCAAATGTGTGGCAGGTTCTGCGAGATGATGGAATGACAGTAATGTCAAATTATAACATTGAATTTGGTTTTTTATTAAATAACTTAATTGATTTATGATTGATGACATATTGTGAATTTTAATTTGGATTGTAAATATTTTATTTTATTGTTATTTTTGAATATTGAATCTAATTAATATAAATTATTGTGAATCCTATATGTAAGTGTATCTAATCTATTGTCTAGCTAGGTATATATCTGCAATTTTTGTCGATTTGGCCTCGGCTGTCAAGGCATAAATAAATTATGTTAATAATAAATAGATAAATAAATAAATAAATAAATAAATAAATTGTCTACTAATAAAGTCCAGAACTAACATATATTTTTTTTTATTGTGTTTATTATTTTTTTGCCTGTGCATTAACCTGTGATCATCTCACAAGTTAAAAAAATATATCATAAATCAACCCAAATATAATTGGAATTCAAACAAACTTATCTTGTTACCTTCGAATATAATTCATAATGCACTCAAATATTTAAGCAGTTACATTAAAAGTTAATATATGATCAAAGGCAAGCTAATAGTGATGCTAAGATGGTTATGTGAGTAGTTGGTTTAAGACTCAAGCACTCCTTACCTCTATTTAATTAAAACCTAATTAAACTGCTTATGTTACTTTCAAGCTCGTTTAATTAATTAGTTTGGCGAAAAGATTTTCTTCATACTACAAGAAATTTGGGAGCAGGGCATAGTCCGGTAGCGACAAAACTGTATTGTTTTTAAGTAGCTACTTTAAAAATTGAGTCTTTAGCAAGCGAATAAACGCCACAACACGTTTTAAATATGTCTTAATCCAACTGCTTACAAAATAATCATCGAACGTCACAAGGTATGTTTGTTCAATTTCTAGTTAAAAGGATAAAGTTTCTTTATATTTAATTGGACCATATATTTTAAGGTTCTTTCAACTTTTATTCGACAGTGTGTGACTTTGACTCATGGTGTCAAAACTCTAGCTTATGTTTTTTAATGTTAAGCAATTACTGACTTAAAACGTTTCTTACTTAGTAAATTATAAAGAAAACCTCTACTTTCTACAATGAAATGGGGAGACTTCTTGCTAAAAAGCGGTTGAAACCGATTTATTAGTTGTTTCTGTGATTAAACTGAATTAAAAATTGCTGTTTTAGCCCAAAGTTATTTTTCGGGTAGGTTGCCACACTTAACTACAATTTAAACAATATTACTTATAACTCTAAAATGTTGAACGTTTGGTTGTGAGACGCAACTTATGGAAAACGGAATGCACTTGAACTGTCGGTAGCCACAGCGTGGGAAGTAATCGGAATAACCAATTTCTAATAGCTATAAATCAACATGGAATTAGTTTCCAATGACTGAAAACCCAACCGTGGAATATTCATTGCTCTTAGATGATAGATAGCTGATAACTTACTGTTGAAAGATAGATTTTAGCTATCATACAATTGAATATGGTAATCACGCACCTTTATTTTTCGGGTATATAAAGAGGTGAAAAAACCTCATCAAAGACTAACAGGTCCTCGAGGTACAAGTACGAGTATATTTATCCCATTAGCTTAGTATTTAGTGTTCACAAGGGGGGTGCTGATGTCAATGTCAAAAACAGAAAGTTTGACTTCGGATCTTTGTTTGAACTAGTAAGAAGAAAAACATACTGAAAGTCCTGCTCCTCTGAAGAGGGCACTAAGAAGGTCCAGTTTTTTGGCTTTATGCTTTTATTTTACAAACGACGCGTCATAGGAAACAAAAACATGCCCTACCTACTATATTATTAAAGCAGCGAATATTTAAAGTATTTTATTTTACAGAAAATATGCTATTCGAGCGATTTATAATTTAAAACCCATAGACTCTTAAGAGAGCTGTTTGAAGAAACTGATATACTAACTGAAGCTATTCAATTTATTTTCGAAAATATTTTACATGTACGCAAGAACCTTACAACATTTTTTAAACTTAGCGATAGCTGTAATGTTAACCTATCGCAGGTCAGTGCATTTTCCACTACAACAAGATACCTCTAGAGATTTTTAAAATGCCATTTTAGCAATTTAAAAACCATGTAAAAACGACTTTGTCAAAAAATAATATTACAATGTTCAATTAAATTACTTAAATGACGGCACTGTATAGGGTTAATCAAACTCAACACAGAACTTGCTGTAAAAATGTGTAATTATTTATTCCTGCTTATCAGTTGAATAATTAATACTATAATATCTGTATTAAAAATATACAGTCACATACATTGCTTCTGGCCCCACACTAGGTTACCCTGTGATGTAGGAACCAGAAACAGCGACGTGACACACACATCAACATCCAAGAACTGCTTTTTAGGGTTCGTACCCGAAGGGTGCCAAACGGGACCCCATTACTAAGCCTCCACTGTCCGTCCGTCCGTCCGTCTGTCATCTCATGAACCGTTCCAGTTAGATAAAAAGTCAGCCCATAACAATTTAATCTATGCTACGGCCCTTACTGAAACCATATTGGGACACAGATATAACCTTGTTATTCTCTAAAAAGACACTAATTTGCTCAACGACAGCTTTTTCAACTATTTTGTTTATGGCAGATAGTATAGCAATGGGCCGATAATTAGTATAGTCCAGATGATTGCCTTGTTTGTGAATTGGTCTGATTATAGATTTTTTGAGGTTGTCAGGATATATACCTTTTACCAAGCACATGTTTATGATTTTTTTCTAACACTTGGCAAATCTCAGTCTTAACATATTTTAGATCTTGGACCCTAATTTTATCTAAGCCTGGTGCCTTTTCACAACTCATTTTATCAATAATTTTGGATACTTTGAAAGCGCTCACTTTTTGAAAACGAAAAGATATATCAGTTTTTTTACATAGGAGCTTCTATCCATGGATTTAGTTTTACAATTATGCTTTAAATTTTTTATTTCTTGCGTGAATGTATTAGAGAATGTATCACAAATATAATGTAGGCTATCAGTCTTACCTAAATACTTAATTATCACCTCATCTAAATTATCTTTATTTTGCCCAAGCCATTCATTGATATTTACCCATATTTTTCTGTAATCACCGTTACATTTATTTATTTCTCCCTGTCTATACTTGTTCTTGGCCAAGTTTACGATTTTAGTCATTTTATTTCGGTATTTTGTGTAATCAAGTCTATGAGTCATGCTATGGGGCATAGATTTCCAGGCTCTAAATAATTGATCTGTTTTTTCTAACATTACCGCTAACTGCCTATTTATCCAAGGTTGAGTATGCCTTTTATTGAAAAATTTTACTTTAATTTTACTTTCATCATAAATACGCCCAAAAACCAATGCTAGCCTTTCGTACAAAAATAAAGGACATTAGAAAGATAGCAAATCCGACCAATTTACACAGCTCAGTTTTTCCCTTACCAATTTATCAGATAAAAAATACCGTGTTGAAGTAGCGCAGTTCGGATCATTTTATCCTGGCACGTTAGCTCGGTTGCTGTCGCTAGCGGCGAGCCTTACTCCCACCATGTAGTGGTCCGACAGCTTGCACGTAAGTATGTGTGCATGGGCGCGCTGCGCACGGCGGCTGCGCACCCACACATGGTCGATGCATGACGTCTCCAGTAACCCGTCGACGACCGCTTCTCGCGTTATCTCTGAGGTAGGTATCGCGCACTCGAGGCCGTGTTCACACATCATGTTTTTATATTTACTAATCGTAGCATTCACTTTATCCCCTAGCATATCCAAGTTAGTATCACCGATCACAATTATATCATCACTTGTTGGCACTTGTTTAAGCAATATTTTAATCTCTTTTAAAAAGCGTAATTTGTTTGTCTTCGGCGGCCTGTACGTTGCTATAATTTGAAGTGTATTCTTCTCTGTTACCAGCTTCCCCAACATAGTTTCTGACGCCGAAGTTTCTGGTATCTCTGCTGTAAAGTTTAGGTTTTCTTTAACATATATAATTATTCCACCACCTTCTCAATTTTCTCTAGTGCACGCGTGCATAGCATAACCTTTCAGTTCGTATAAAGACAGTTCATCTCTTTTAACATTGACTTCCGATAATATAATTAAGTCCAGCTGGTCACTACGTAATTCCAGATACACCAGTAGTTCATTAAATTGTTTCCTTAGAGATCTTATATTTAAATGCACAATATAAATTTCCTGTACTTTCGTTTTTATATGTGTACACCATGATTTTGGATTTTCATAACGTGTGTAATCAATATCAGTATTAGTACTTAAAAGATTGAATTTAATGCAGTATGGTAATCGGGTAGTGTGTACTCACTCTATTTGAATCAAGGCGTTACTGGCGCTTTAGCCGCAGACTCGATAAGCGCTTTAATGTCCTCCTCACATCTTATAACGTGAATTTTTCTGTCACTCTCACTTTTGCGTACCAATATCTTTGAGTTTTGAGATACTTAAACATTGGTTTTATTTGGTTTTTGGCGGACCAGAATAGTTGCCTTGTATGTTTGGTCAGATCTTCATTAATTTATATCCTTTCTTGGTTATCATTTCCATAGATACTCTGATTCGTAAGCCGTATTTTTCGCTGTGATATCCACTGATCTCGGGCCTTTTTAGTACGAAGCGTGATAATTACTGGCTGAGGGCGCGGATTTTTATCTCCAGGCTTATCCACACCTACCCTCCTCACATCCTTAATTTCTTTAGACTCAAGATTAAATTTTTCTGCAATAGTTACTATTGCTGTTTCTAGGCTTACATCTTTATTCTTCTCCAGACATGCAATCTCCACGTTTCGTTCTTTATCCTTCTGTTCAAGCTGTACAATTCTTTCTTCTAACGATTTGCTGTACTTTTCCAGATAAATGTTTCTTTCTTCCATAGATGTTATTTTCTTTCAGCTTTATCCTTAAAAGACATCATTTCTTAGTACTTTTCGGCATAGAAGTCCACAGCTCCTGTAAGTTCCTCCAGATTTTTTTCTATTTTAAACACAACTTCTAGCTTCCGATTGACTTCTTTTAGTAGGCCTTCAACTGTTAGTTTATTGAATTGAATTCAATACTTATCTTCGGCGCTTGGTATTTAGGGGAGTTTTCAGCTTTTGCACAATCTTCGCAAATCTCCTTCTGCAGCAACTGCTTTTTTGCACATTTTTTATGAAAAACTCCTTCACAAGATCCCTTACACCAAACAATGTCGTCTTTTGAAGTCGACAAAAATAATCTGTACTTTTTACACTGCACCATTTTCGAAGTACAATCTGGTAGGTAGATTGAAATTAGCAATATTATACGCGCAGTAAGTAAATACGTCCGCACTCGGAGCGCTGGCGGGCGGAATGATATCCATACCTGCCTCTTCTCCTTTTTCTTTTGTATAGTATTCCTTACTTTATGATAAGCTTGAGTTTTTATGATGGCTTCACGTAGTCGTGCCGGTTGGTGTTGTTCCGGGACAAGAAAGGTGTGCATATCGGCATCCGTAATTGAGGTTATGCACATGATATTTGTTTTTGGATCTTTACTTGCTCTCACCATAAATTAAAATCTTAACCTTTCCATTTTTGTTAAAAACAGCTGTAGAATTGTTGTTTTATAATGTGTTTATAGTGGGCTCGGCATTTCCTCTGAATATGTAGTGAAATAAAAACCAAATTGCGTTGTTCTGAAAAGAATGGACAAATATGCTTTACACTTTACAATATTTTACCTTTATAACAGGTACACTTAATGTTAAGTTATTATAAAACTCACCTGAAAAGAAAAACAACAATTAAAGCTATTATTCACAAAAATCTAAACGATAAATCGTTTCTTTTCACATCATAGTGACATCTGTGACAACCTTCCGTTCCATACCGTAGAGCCCAAAGAGAATATAATCACTACCGTTTTAGTAGAGCCCTCATCTAGTACCACAGACTCATATGGAAATGAGACGACGACGTTTCATTTTACATGTTTATAAATATCTACAGAAATAAAGACATTTGATTCTGGTTTTGAAAAATTGCACTAAAGAAAGTTTTACAATTTTATCAGATTGCCATAAAAAATGCCCTCTGACGCGTCGTTTTCGAGATGTAAGCAAAATAAAAACTAAAAACGGGACCAATCCACCTATTAAGGGCTCACTTCAGAGGGATCAGGGGGTTACTACAACGTCTAATGTTGATTCAGTTAAGGAACCGAAAAATAGCCGCAATATTATTGTGACTGTCTTAACACGGTATCCCTTTGCTATGCATCATTTTGTGTTTCCATATTTTTATTTTCTTAAATAATCAAACCTTTAATATATATTACTGTAGATATTAACAAATAAAAAAATACAAAGTTACCTAACTTATGTAAAAATATTAAATTTTATAAAAAATGTGCCTCGGATCGCCTACGTCGAGTGGCAGAGTGACTAACCTACTGACACCATTACCTCACTGTAAATCCAGGCTTATACGCTGGGAGAGGTAGTTACCAGCTTTTGAATCACCCGACACTTCAACGAGTCTTTTCGCAATCTCTTTAAAGACTCGCCGTGCGGGAGGACCCCACAGCCCGAAGGTCTCCACGTCAAACGGCACTCAAGCTCAAACTCAAACTCAAAAGTACTTTATTACTGTAGATATTTACATATACTTAGCAAACGTCATTTTTTCCTCTTCTCTACATTGGACCACTGTGGGAAAAGAAGGGCGCAGAAACTTCCACAGATTGATTTTTAGATCTCTTTTAAAAATAGGTTGTGCTTAACTAATACAATTATGATTTATTTTTATTTAATAAGCTGGAATAAATAATTACAAAATTATTAACAGCAAGGTCTGTGTTGAGTCAGATTAACCCCATACAGTCCTGTCATTTAAGTAATCTTGAACATTGTAATATCCCTTTTCCGACAAAGTCGCTTTAACATGCTTTTTAAATTGCTCAAATGGCAATTTCAAAATCTCCAGAGGTATTTTATTGTAGTAGAGAATGCACTGACCCTTGAAAGAATTGCTAACCTTCGCGAGTCTAAAACGGGGCGCACATAGTCTGTGATTATTTCTATGGTAAACATTACAGCTATCGCTAAGTTTGGAAAATGTTGTAAGGTTCTTGCGTACATACATTATATTTTCGAAAATAAATTGACTAGCTACTGTTAGTATGTCAATTTCTTTAAAAAGCTCTCTTAAGGAGTCTGTTCGTTTTAAATTATAAATTGCTCGAATAGCTCTTTTCTGTAAAATAAAAGTAGTTTGAATATCCGCTGCTTTCCCCCACAACAAGATACCATAGGACATCACACTATGAAAGTAACTAAAATATACTAGCCTAGATGTAGCCACATCCGTGCTTTGTCTGATGTTCCTAACAGCGTAAGCCGCAGAACTTAATTTACCAGCCAATTTATCTATGTGGGGTCCCCACTGCAATTTGCTATCAATGGTTATTCCAAGAAACTTCGTATCATTTACTAATTCTAACGTGCTGTTGTATGTAACACTAAACTGGTCTCAACTTGCATGACATTTGGAAGTGAGAATTTGATACACTTGGTTTTACCAGCGTTTAACAATAAATTATTAACTGTGAACCAATTCAAGGTTAAAGACAATACACCATTAACATCATCAAATTCTCCTTTTTGTCTTTCAATTTTGAAGACCAGTGAAGTATCATCAGCAAACAACACTATGTCAGTTAATTTCTCCACCATGAAAGGCAGATCATTAATATATACCAGGAATAAGAAAGGGCCTAATATGGAACCTTGTGGAACGCCCATTTTAATACCCGATCCATCAGATTTTACGCCGTTAACTTCTGCCTTTTGAATTCTATTGCTTAGGTATGATCTTAGTAGATCCAACGCTTTATTTCTAACTCCGTAATGATTTAATTTAATTAATAGCGTATTATGATCAACACAATCAAACGCCTTCGACAGGTCGCAAAAAACTCCGATAGCATCCTGTGCGGCCTCCCATGCAGAATAAATATGAGATATAAGGGTAGTACCTGCATCCGTAGTCGATTTACCCCTAGTGAAACCGTATTGTTTGGCGTGGAGTTGTTTTATACGGTTGAAGTGTGAGAGCATTTGATTGAGTATAATCTTTTCAAATATTTTACTTAGTGTTCTAAGAACTGATATTGGTCTGAAATTTGAAGGATCACCCTTATCTCCCGACTTGAACAGAGGTATCAGTTTACTGTGTTTCATGAGGTCTGGGAAAGCCCCATCGTCAACACATTTATTGAATATATAAGCTAAGTGTGGGGCTATAACTAGAATTACTGAACCAATGACTTTGACTGATATACCCCACAGGTCTTCCGTATTTTTTAAGTTACGTAATTTAAACGTTTTGACAATGTCATGGGGATATACATGATGAAATTTTTAATATACATTACTGGCGCTAGTGTTATTTTTTAATAAACTCTCATATGGAGATGAATTTAGACGGTCTGTTGTGAGTATGGGTACATTGGTTAAGAATGTTTCAAAAGCTCGAGCAACATCAGCGCTGGATTTAACAACATCATCACCTATCTTTAGGCACAAATCATTGTCCCTTGGTATAACTTTGCCAGTTTCGCGGTTTATTATTTGCCAAACTGTTTTCATTCCATTATTTTAATTTTGAATTTTTCACATTAATATGTGTAAAGTTTTTGCAGTTCTACAAACCAACTTAAACTCAAACTCAAACTCAAAACGTTTATTGCGACATTGTGGTGGTATATGGTGATATATATAGTTGAATGTTTTGGAATATTTTTTAACGTAGTCATGAAATTTTCGATCAAAGTTATAGGTTTTTTGTTCATAAAGGTCATATAAGATAACTCTACTTTTACGAATTCCAAACGTTGCCCAGTCATTAAATTTAGATTTACCGTTGTAGTCACTGACTTTTTTTAATTTAAAAACTTTATTGAATTCTGTCTGAATAATGCTGAAGAAGTCTGAGTAGATTTTGTTTGGGTTCTGTTCATCAAAATCCGGTACTGGAAAATTTATATCTAACTTTTTTATATACCTCTCTAGTCTATGGGATGTAATAGGCCTATAAAATGATGGATCAGTCCTATTTTTACTGGCAATTGGGAATGAAACTGTTTGACCACTGTGATCGGAGGGTAAGCAGTTAATTACATTTTTACTTGTGAATGCACAGTCACAAAATACGTTATCTAAGCAAGTTTGGCTGGTAAGTGTAATTCTAGTCGGCTCTAGAAATATATGACATAAATTAAATGATTTGAACTGAGTTATTAATCATTGTTTCAATGTTGTTGTTGTTGGCACAAATATGTAGTCCTCCCCGAGGGCGGAAAACTTGCGCCGCTTGAGACCCTCCGCAGATTCCGCCGCTGCGCCGGTCCTTGAATATGTTGCTGCTAAATAGGATGGCGCTAGTGTGTCAACACATGTCGCATCCCACACCAGCTACCTCCCATGCTGCCACGGAATGAGCGTCATCTCGTCGGACCTCTTGCTGTCATCATCATCATCATCATCATGCACATCCCACATCAACCCACTGCTAGGCATAGACCTCTTCTCTATAGCGCCAACCCCCACGTCCAGTGCCATCTGCATTTATTGTGCTACTTTTGACTTTAGTATATCATCGCACCATCAGGCAGGTGGTCTGCCCACTGGCCTTGTTACTTCCCTTGGCCACCACTCTGTGACTTCTTTGGTCCACCATCCGTCATCCCGTCTAGCCAAATGTCCTGCTTATCTCCACCTCAGTCTCGTTATTCGCTTACCTTCATCTTCGACCTTTGTCTTTCGTCGAATTTCGATGTTTGGCACGCGGTCAATGAGAGAGATACCTAACATGGAACGCTCCATTGCTCGTTGGGCTACCTTGATTTTGTGTATAATTTTCTTAGTGAGCGTCCATATTTTGGCTCCATAGGTGAGGATAGGCTCTTACAGTGTTAAGAAGGCTCTCAAGCTTTTGGAGACAAAGCCGCTCATCCCGCAACTTTTGGGTTTCTTGTTAAAGGGAAATTTTGACCCGGACAGGCTTACGTCCAAGCGCTACTGGCATCGGCTAGGCACCTTTTCTCAACATCACCAAGTGATGGGTTAATTATTTTACCAAAGAGGTCATGTGTACCATGGGCCGAGGACAAGAATGCTGGAAGTGCGACATCTGATATATTTCAGATCCCCAGGCCACCGTGTCTTACAGGCAGGCACACCTGCGTCCAGCTATTGCCATCGGAACTGCAATTTTGTATGTCTGTTAGGGTTTTTTGTATGAGGTAAATTAGAGATAAAAGGGTAGAAGGGAATTTCCATAGTGGGGCGCAGCAGAGGACATTTGTCAATTTACGCACAATGAGGCAGAAGCGAATGAATGTAAGGGCAATGTGGAGGTTAAGATTTGTCAGTCTGTCACAAGTCTCCTCGAATTTGGAAATCTGCCCATTTATGGAGCTGGGGATCCCATCGATAGGTTTGGAGACCAAATTGTTAAATTCATCTTCAATTATTATTTTTTGAGATGATTGTTTGTTTTCCGGTAAATAAAGCTCGCATTTGGAATTATTTAGGTTCAGACCTATTTTGCCAAATTCAATTGTGAATTATTTTAAATCTTCAAGTATAGTTTTTGCGTCGCCCTCCAGGGTACCATCGTAGAGGTACCATACGTTGATTTTTTTATTTAAGCTGGTTATGGCCAGATGGATTGCCAAACCGAAGATGGCCGGTCCAAGCGGGTCGCCCTGCTGGCAGTAAACTGCTGAGTGTAAGAGATGATTATTTTATAATAATTTTTAATTTTTGCATGTCGTGACACAATTAAAAGAAAAATGTAATGAATTCCAGAAGACTCTATACATTTGCTTTAGGGACTTTAAGAAAGCATTTGACCCTTAAGAAAATAAATATATATCGAACGCAACTTCACAGCAAGGCGTTGACAAAATGTATGAAGAATTTTTATACAACACATAAGTACTCCAGGTGCTCGGCAAAGATACAATTGGAGAGAGATTGCTCACAATTCCCCATAAATAAAGGTATCAGACACAAAGATCCGTTATCACCACAATATTCTCCGCTTTACTGGAAATGGTATCCAGAAATATTGATTGGGAGAACCAAGGAATAAAGATAAATGGAGAAATGGAGATCGGAGTCACTTGTAATTAACGGACGATGTATTAATATTTGCAGAAAAAAGCACGCAATTGTAAAAAATGGTAACTGATTTAGAAATTGAGAGCAAAAGAGTTGGTTTGTTTCTAAGAGCGACAAAAAAATAACAATGGTGCGGAGCAAAATGTTTCTGTGGATGGAATAATGACAGAGGCGCTACGGCTCAGAATACACCTATTTGGGTCAATCAATGCAATCGAAGATCAAACAAAACAGGAACTCCAGGACCATTCACTGGAAGAACTCATTATGTACCATGCCATAATTATATTATTGCAGCATAAATGTGTAAATAAAAACTAAGACACAATATAAAGCAAACTCTTTTATGTAGTGATCCTAACGAGCCTAACATATAGTTGCCAAACATGGTCTCTGCGAAAAAAGATGAAAACTAACTAATGCATCAACGAAGAATGGAGAGAAGCATGTTAAGCATAAAAATACCAAACAAAATAAAAAATATACAATTAGAAAGAAGAC
This sequence comes from Argyresthia goedartella, assembly GCA_949825045.1. Lineage (NCBI taxonomy): Eukaryota > Metazoa > Arthropoda > Insecta > Lepidoptera > Argyresthiidae > Argyresthia > Argyresthia goedartella. The sequence goes on from OX463823.1 coordinate 19,854,121, forward strand.
AAGGATCGCTGACATCCTGAAAAAAGTAAGACATCTTAAATGGAATTGGGTGTGCCACGCATACAGAATGTCCGGTGACAGATGGGCCAGAAAAATCCTAGAATGGGTACCAAGAGATGGATAAAGAAACAAAAGCAGACCAAGAAAAAAATGGGGAGATATATTCAAAGAGAAATGTGGACCATACAAGAGAAGACAAGCTAGAGATAGACATATGGAGGAAAGTGGGGGAGGCCTACACCAGAGAGGCGAATTCCACAACAACCGAATAATTTTAAATGTTTATACATTTTATCGTAAAATTAAGTAAATATTGAATTAAAATAAATAGTAAATAATGAAATGTTAATGTTAATATGAATTAAAGAAAATAAATAATTATGTTAAGGACTTATGATTGTGATGTGGAAGAATAAAGGCCAGTTTAATTTTATTTTATTTTACATAACCCATCATCGCGTATTGGAATAGAAATTGTTGCCATGGTGATGTTGTTGTTTTAAACCTAAATTGAATCACTATAAAGGTTGTGGTAAATAAACCCCCCTGGGCAGGACTTTTAGTATGTTCGTCTCCTATCTAGTCCAAACTAAGTTCCGCAGTCAAACTTTCTGTTTTCGTTTTTTAGTTTGTGGTCAGAGTGCTCTTCAATGGAGGTTTAAAATTAAATCATGATCATTCAGAAATCAGAACAATTCGAGATTCGGTTTATCTTCGGGCTGCGCAAATACGACCATGTATCACAGCATCGCAAAGAGTTGAAGTGGCTTCCGATCCGTCTTCGTCGGGATTCTCATATCCTCAACTTACAACATTTTACGGAAACTACGCTATCGAATCTTCCTACGAGACTATTTTCTAGTTTTTTATTCCAGCAGGCCTCGGAGGACCCACGAAGTGTCCATGCTCACGACCCCACAACAAAATACCGCATCTTACGAGCACGGGTTTAGACTCCGGGCCATTCGATTGTGGAATGCACTCCCCTGCACCATCAGGGATAGTCCTACTCTCAATATCTTTAAAAGTCGCGTGAGCGTTTCCTATCTCTTTAAAAATATAGTTACTATGTATGTGTTTAATAGTATATATACATTTAATAGGTATTTATTTATATTTAGGATGTATATTTTATATATGTAGTTTATGTTGTACACATGTCTACCCGTGCTCAGCGATTAATCTATCTCATCCTGACAAGGTTTGCTGGAAGAGATCTCTTTATAGAGATAAGCTCGCCTTTGTACACTATTATAATATAAACCTGGTTATTTAATTATTTGTGTGCAATAAAGAAATTCTGAAATTATCGGTGTTTTATGATACTTTTTCTTTGCTGACGATCTCTGTAAAAAAATGACCATATCTCAATAACAAGATTTACTTCAATCAATATTATGGCGTTGTATCTTGTTTTTACTCAATAAACAGAAAAAAACTTCCACAAGCTAGAATAGGGCTTTACGATGAAAAATACGAGTAAAAACACAGCAGTTATAACAAATATGAAGTAACAATAATACCATTGACGTTAGCTGCCGAATGGGTCGTAAATTTTAACTGAATTACTGCTTACATTATGAGGTTCATATGTATCTCTCTAATCCTGCCTGAGTATATGGAGCATGTTACATATGGTTGCGATAAATCGAATTATGAAGGCGTACACATCATGTTTCGTAATTATAGCTAAATTAAATAATTAACATGTTCAGTAGCATGCACATGCCGCTGTTTTTGAAGGATTGATTGGGGAAATTATTTCTGTAATTATGTAAATATATAGAAAAAATCCAATACTAAAAAACAAATATTCATGCTCATCACACAAATATTTGCCCTTACTAGGATTCGAACCCAGGACCGTCAGCTTCGTAGGCAGGGTCACTACCCGCTAGGCTAAACCGGCTATTGGCATTACAGTCTATACTGGTACAGTTGTAACTTTGCCTCCACAAGTTGGTAAAGTGTTAAAATAATTTCTAAACGATGAGTGGTAAAACGTACTTTCATCCGATAATCGAAGTGCGGAGAACTGATACAGGTGATTTATTTTCGGCAAAACGTTAAAATTAATACCAGGAGCTGGCAATTTATCTTTAGCATAAACGCTGAACGCTTATTGGCTGTCAAATGGTACAGGCAGGCATAATATGATTTATATCCTTCCCTTGATTATCATATTTATTTTCATAGCTAATCCCTAAAGAAATTGAAGAGGTCTATTATTTATGGGCGAATCTATTATATAATAACTGCTGCATCATTAAATCTGTTTCTTGGTTTTGTCGCAAACATACTTTAGTTCACGTTTCACGTGGTCTTAAGGCAGCGCCTTAATTCTTTTGTAAATTGCAAGATACGCAAAATAATGGGTATCCATACTGTTGGTTCCTATTCCAATTTTTCAATCATTATGCATCATCGTATGAACGTAATTTGAATATTTTTTCTGGATGGAAAAGACTCTTGCGAAATTATTACAAAATCTGTTTATCCAAACTTTTTTTTACAACCTCGCACCGCATTTGAATTAATGTGCTGTTATTTATTAAATCGTTATAATATATGATGTTACATTGCTCTATTAGTCCTTTATGCTATTCATTGACTATCAGACTTTTTTTAAATTTTAATTCCTATTCCTCTAAAAGTAAGCTCATAAGGCTCTTAAAATAAATTCCGTCTTGTAGTAAATACAAAATAATTCTTGTTTCTTCTAGGATACTCACATATTACTTAACAATTATTGAAATAACTTTTTTTAAAGTCAGTGTAAATATTTTTGATACATTAAATAGCTAATAAAACTAGACTACTTTTAACAAATTAACTCAGTTCTATACATGTTTTTTGTCCAAACCCCTGTTTCAAAATCGGAAATTAGTTTTAGTTTTCTCATAAGTTGATGGGCTGCATCAATATAAAGAGAGATTTTTAACCCTTTTCATGACAGAGTGCATTTAAAAAATCCAGAGTATTGACGAAAGATTGTTTATAAGTTTGGTACTTGATTATTTTTGTTAATAGCTTATTTATTCTGAACAAATTTACTATAACGGCAATATGGCAAAGCAGTTGCAAGTACACCCCGACTACGAGAAAACAAAAGCCTACTTTATAGTTGAAAATCTGATGAAAATCGGTAATTACAGAAAAAGTAATATATGTTCTTTAGAAATGACTAGAAAACTCTTAACAATGTCTTCTACAATAGCAACATACAATTTTAATTGCTACATATCCTTAAACGCATACTGCCAGGTGCTTAATAATCATCTAGTAAATAAATCTGGACCTGTGCTAGGTTAGGGAAGTAGTTAAACTTATGATATTTAAGGTGATACAGGAACACAAAAGTACCCACGTTTTGCAACAGTGATACATAATTACTGTTTTACCGTAGATAAGTCCTTTGGCAGAATAGATTTAATGTTTCACGAACCCAAATGCATCAATAGGTTACTTTGGAAAGGCTTTATTTAAGGTACAACAGTAGGATGATGAAAATATTTTACTATATCTAGGAAGGACACCAGAGCGTGACAGAGAAGCGATTAGGGCGGTTGTATATGGAAAATGTCCAATGGCTGCGTTGGCTGTGGATATTTGATCCTTAAAAGGGAGATCCCGCACTCCAGGTTGCTACGCCTAGGGACCACTGGTCCGACAGCTTATGCTCAGACGTTTTATATTGTTATTAACCGAAGAAACTCATGCGATTCAAAATCGATTTTCAATTTTTTCTGCGATCCGTGATGACATGATGACAACTTCTGTCAACTGCTTCGTTTCTAAGCTTGACATTCATCTTTGTATGTAAGTATGTGGATCGCCTGCTAGATGACGCCACAACAGTTTGTCTGCTATCACAGAGTATGCCTTATGTGGTCACGAACACAACCATGCTGAAGATACATCATGAAAACATGAGAAGCATATCGCGCAATTACATCCGGTATAGTACAACATTGAGTATAAAAATGCACAATGGCGTGAATGTGGCGAAAGTGTGCCGGGTATGAAGTGACGTGTTCGTTAATGGTTGGGGTTTGGCTCTTTCCGCATCTATGCACTCAACCGCAAGCCACAGTGCAGTTTTGTGTCGTGCCACCATTTCATACTGTTTAGATGTGGTCGGCCTGTCTGTTCTGAAACAAATATTTAGTGCTTTTGTGCTGTTCTATTTGTATTTATCTGGTGTGAGGGGTAGTAACATTTTATACTATCCTGTTTGGATGAATTTGGGTGCAGTCCATTGAATAGTATGTAAACAGCCAAAGTATATCACGTAGTTCTATGCTATATTTACGCGGCCTAGACTTATTTACTATATTTTATTAAGTAAATTTCGTACATATATATTTTTTGCTCTGTCCGGTTGCATGAAATATATTGTGGTACTGTCACACCTACTAAAAATACAACCTTTGTATTTTCCGTGCAATAAAGAATATTATTATATGAATGTAAGAAACTACGAGACAATTCTTTGTTCCATTGTAGATTAAATGAATACAATAGATTTATTCAAACATCAAAGTAAAAATGTATGCATGAGTATTTTGATGACTTTATCACAGACATAACATAGTTAGGGCCCGAAGCCGCAGATATGCTTTATTTGAAACTCAATATAGTTACCGAACCATAACAATATCTCTGTGTAAGCTTTTGCTCTACTTTCAAACTATTTCAATGTGATGACGTAAAAGCTACCAAGCCTCACAAAGCTTCACTAGTAGGACCATTTTCACTATGAAAGTCATATAATTGTTGGAAACAGCTTTCCTTTTGGGTAATTTAAAACATTGCGGTCATTTTAATTGATGCTGAATATAGTCTACATCCCTTTAAACAATATTTTTATCGCTGGAAGTTTGAAATTCCAAGCGATAACTGAATAAAATAACTCAGGGTTACTTTAAATTCTTAATGACTACCTTTTGTTCAATAATATCGAGCCAGACAAGATATTGTTGATGAAAAAAGTCTTGATCTCAGGTCAGGAAAATAAATTTATAAGAACCGCTTTCACTCCTCACTTAGACTAGGGGACTACCATACCTACGATAATTCCGCCATTTTGTAATATTTCGATTTTGCTATTGAAACCGGTTTCATCTCTGGCCGCAAAAATCAAGATTTTACAAAATGGTTGACGATTAGGTATTCTAAAGACATTAAATGCTTTATAAAAAAAATATTTCAAAATTAAATGGACCCAGTGAATAAAAAAGATGCTCAAACATCTCAAAACGCAATCGATTGAAACTCAATTATCCGTGAAACAGTACCGTGAGCCAAAAAGCTACACGCTACATTTCACGTCCTTTGTCTTCACTAGACAATAGAGCAGCAAGTATTTGTAGGATCATTGCATATCTACATTTCTATACATGACGGATCAATATGCGTCACCGGCTTATGCTTAGGGTTGTGCATAATATCAGCAAAGACTATTTATGAAATATGTTGGTGACTAAGCCAGATATGGTTGCTGTATTATAACTCTATTTCATATTTACGTTTGTGTATTTGTAGACTATACGGAAATAGTACATACAATGTACTTTACAAAATATATTAAGTCAGATTGTAGCGGATGCGAGCTTAAGGCTCTGAGGTACTTAGGAAAGCTATGGTATAGGTACAGAAAACAAGATAAATATAAGATATAATAAATACTCCTTTGAGTATAAAAATACACACTTAAATATTTTTGTTATCATTTTGTATTTTAATTTGATTGAAGAACTTGTTTGGATGAATTTTTGTGTGTATGTATTTAAAGTGACTAATAATTTTTTATGTAATGTAATGTAATGAAGCGCCTATGACCTAGCGGTATTCGCACATTGGAAGCGATCATGAGGGTAGCAACATGTGGCCGAGACGAGTACTGGATGTGTGTCCGTTTCTATGTGGCATTTGTTTAGGCGTCTGTGACAGAGGCCCTAATAGGACAGCTTGATAACTTCTGACAGTGGGGTTGGTCATAGCTCGACAAACCTCAATCAACCCACATTGAGCCAGCGTGGCAGAGTATGGCTCATTTCCGAGTAAAGACAAGTGCCCCTCGGTGGGGAACTTAATTTGCTACATTTATATTATGTAACGTAATGTATGTGTCGGCAGCCGATCGTCAACTTCGGCACATCATGATGTGCCTCGGCATATCATGATATGACGGGATTTCTTGATCTGCCATGTTAAACCCGCCATATCGTTTCAAGACCAACGTTCAACGATCTGCCAGCCTATAACTCAGCATATCGAAAAGTAGGGTGACAATAGATTTGGCTCGGTAGGTTGGGTTAGGTTAGAACATGTATGTTCAACCAGCGGAACGAGCTTGAGATTGAAACTGATGAAAAGCCAAATTCGGCTAGATTAAGTTATTGTGGCTAAATTTTAGTTATGTTTTAGGTTAGGTTGCAACTTATAAGAAGCAAAACCGGAGCGAAGCAAAGCGAGCGGAGGGTAGCGTATGCAAATAAAAACAAAATTTAAATACATAATATAGGATAATAAAAGTCTCTGAAATATCATACTTGGATACCCAATAGTAGTCCACCGACTCCCGTGATGGTGGGTGATGGTCATCCCACTTTTCTCGATTTGATTTATAACCCAAAACATATATTTATGGATAATTATTTTTAAAAGTATACAGAAATAGTATACGTGTAACAACAAAAAAAAAACATTGCAAAAATTAAATAGGTTTGTTTATTCGTAAAATTTTAACTTACGATGTGACGTTTTATCCTTTGGTCATATCATGATGTAGCGAAGCGTTTACTTGGAATATCGACAAACGTTTGGTTCTGATCGATCTGCCCGATTTTGGTTTGGACACAGAATGATTTGCCCCTTAGACAACTGCGTATTTCAAGAAACGCCGACATATCTTAATATGGCGTGGTACCTCATGATATGCCAAATTCTACAATCGGCCACCAATGGTATACTAATAAATCGTTAAAATTTGGGCAACCCTGGCGACAGACGCAAGGGGAGGCAATTAACTTTTCATTGGAAGCCTTGAGTGGGAATATCGACTGTATTGCGATACAGTGATCAAAACGAGCAATCAACATCCCAGCACCAATTGCGTGGCAGTTTTGAGGTCATATAAAAGTGCAACTTGGTTAGGAAAAAACTCGTACTTTCCTTACAAGTCAGCACCATTCCTTCCAAACTTGGGAACTTTGTAATTCGGAAGAGTACCATTCTTCAAATAATTAAATAATTCAAATAATTATAAAATGGCTTGGCATAATGCCTGAGCACTTCAAAAAATATCTTGCAAAATAGAACAAGATATGTTAATGAGTTAATTATTATAAAATATGGGAAAGGTTTTGAATCGTTTCACCGTCATTGGGGCGGAGGGGCATCCCCCTATTCCCCCATATAGTTTTTAAAGTGAGGAAATATAGTTTTGTTACATTTTGATCATATCTTTACATAATTTTGGCTACGAAAGTGACTTATTATATTATAGCATTATTATTTCAAAATCGCCTAAACTCCGGCTACCGCGGGGTTGCGGCGGATCACCCGTACTGCAACGCACCCACGCTCTGCTCCGCAGCCTCTGCTTGATGGTCGGCAAAGTCCGTCTCACTCAGCGCGCAGCAGTGCGCGGTCCCCTACGCCCCTCCGCGCTCCCGGCTAATAAAAAACACTCTAGCGTCTAGCCACAAGACTGCTGAGGGCGAGGGATGCCCTGATTCATATTTACTATTCCGAAACGCAACAAAAAACATTCACGAAACTCGAGGTGAAATGAAATGAACGAATGTCACATGACGCAAATGGCGTAGTTTTTAGGGTTCCGTTCCCGAAAGGTGCCAAACGGTGCCAAACAGGACCCTATTACTAAGCCTCGGCTGTCCGTCAGTCCGTCTGTCAGTCTGTCACCGGGCTCTAGCGGATCAACTGAAATAGGTAGAAAGGTGAAATTTTCCCAGAGGGAGTTTTTTTATTGCCGCTATAACAATATATAATGAAACATGCCGGTTTTTAAGAATTAAAAGAAGTTCCCATACAATAATGTTTTGTTTTATTTGTTTATCGGTGAAAACAGGACTCTCCCGATCTTATTGAAAAAGATCTTTAATTACATGTGATATGAGTGAAAGTAGCACAAATCTTGATACAGCTTTGTTTGTGATTATACGATTAATATTTGCTCATTTGAATTATAATAAATAATATTAAGATTTTTATCATATTTGATTATATATCTGTAAACAAGTTACCCAATTTTTATCCACTTCCGATTTCAATGAGCAAAGAGTTTCGTTAACCTGTGTACATAGTATGGCATTGAATGTAGTCCAATCTAGTATCGAATATTTTATTATTAAAAAAATAAAAAGATATACCCTTACAGACTGTAGTTTACGTTTCCCCGTGTACAATGGATGGAACCCTTCATGTGCTGGTCCGACTTCCTACTCGATTTTGCACGATATTTTAGACCACAGACCATTTTTACACCACCATTTTCATAATTTTTACGTTTCGTTCATATAAATTATCTTATTTTCATTATTTATTTTAAACAATCTACGCATTTCCTCGCAAAAAGAAAAGCTTTTTGTTAAGAAAAAATATTTACAATAAAATTCGGGAAGAATGATATAACACCCAACCCTATTTTTTTTTTTTATTTTAATTTAATACCCGTTTAATTAATATCTACCCGTTTAATTAAGCTCTACAATTCGTTCCTAAATTATTATACGTGACCTGAAACTGACGTTTAGATATCCCCAACCTCCCTCCCCTTCGGTTTTTCCCCCTTGAGGCAATGTCTAGTTTCGAAGCTATGATTTTTTGAAGTCTGTGAAGAAATGAATAAAATCGGAGTGTGAAAATTACTTTATTGTTTATGGGGATAAGGGAATAAGGTTATACTCTCACTTATTCTAACCGAATTTGGCTTTTCTTTGCATGTATGGGGTTAATCTAGCTCAACACAGACCTTGTTCTTAATAATTTTGTAATTATTTATTATTGCTTATTAATCATTATAACTAAATTTTTAATATTTGTTTGTTAATATAGTTGTGTTAAGCACAACCAATTTTTAAAAGAGATCTAAAAATCAATCTGTATGAGTTTCTACGCCCTTCTTCTCCCCCAGTGGTCCAATATAGAGAAAAGGCAAAATTACGTTTTCTAAGTATATGTAAATATCTACAGTTATAAAGAGCATTGACGTTGACTTTGACTTTATTCCAATTGAAATTTAGCCATAATAACCTACTCTAGCCAAATTTGACTTTTCTTTGCTGACCGCTCCGCTCCGCTAAGCTTTCAACCATGCAACCCCATCTTGTAAGTTCCAACCTAACCTATAACCCAATTGTAATTTGGGTTATAGGTGTTTGTTGTTGTTGTTTTTTGTTATAGTACTTACAACTGTGTCGCATATATTATACGCCAACAATTTAGCTAACAAAAAAAAATATATTGGAATTTAGCTACAATAACCTACTCTAGCCAAATTTGGCTTAAATGATAAATCATCATGACTTGTCAAATAAAATGGGTACCGGCTGCGTTCCGTTACAAAAAACGGAATCTCGATAATTCTAAAAATACACATTGAAATAAGCACAAGTACAAAAACGCAAAGAATCAAGCTTGCGACGAAAGAATATAATCAAAAATAGCTTTATTATAATATGATTTGGTTAAATGCACAATTTCATCTATGTATTTTCATCTTTGAAATAAGCGTACAACAAAACTTATCAAATTTTCACGTTGTCATTGCATTATGTTAATACAAAAGCAACATTTTATAGATTTCCAAAAAATCATATCTGAAAAACTATTGAGTGCCTTGAACTAAAACTTTTAGGTTATGCTTTGATGACCTCAACTATCCGCCGAAAAATCACGAACTTCCTAGCTGTGTGGTCAAAGTCTAAAGGTCAGCCGGTGAAAATGATGAAGCTTAGTGTTTCTACAATTCTTTATATATGACCTGACCTGTACTCTCTGTGGAACATGGTATCAGAGAAGGAAACAAAAATCATGCAGGAATATAGGTATTTAGGATTCACGATGTTTGCAGACTTCTAAAAGCACCAAACTTTAACGCTGAGATTTCCGCTGCTGATGAAGAAGCTAGTCTACGTGCAACATCAACTCGGCATAGGTATCACCGCCATTAAAAGGGCTTTAGGCGACTTACCCAAGAACGCCAACAAATATGTCGCTTTTAAATACCTCAGCGATAGCTGTGGTATTCTGTCTGATCTACACTTCATTCATCATCACCTCAGCCGGCTTGTCGGCCATCAGCCTATCAGATAAAACCAGTCAACAAGCCTCGTGCAACATTAGCACATGTCCGTTCACGCAGGCGGGATTCACTATTAATTTAATTGTTGGGTAAACATCACTAACAATAAGTTAGTACTTGGCTGGGTTAAAGATGGATATCCTATCCATTTTTCCCACAAACTCACTCTATGAAAGTCAATAGTAGCTATAGATAAATTTAAACATTTAAGAGCCGTATCTATCTGTTGTCCATCTGTGGATCAATATATATTGAGAGTTTTTACTTGCACTCAAGCAAAACGGCGGTAAATGCTTTATTTTTAAACTAAAAAGCCTGCCTAAAACCTTAATTTCATCTAACTGTCACATTAAATTAATAACTTAAGACTGTTTTTTGGTTGAAAGAGGCCTATTTCGTTGTACCTTAACATAAATTACAAAAAAAATACTTACAATTTCAATTTTTAAAAAATATGCTAAAATCACAGAGGATCTCGCTAGCTGTGCAGCGCGGTAATGCTGCCAGTGTAATGGGCACGTTTGGTGCGGGCGTTTCTTGGGGCGGTTTATTTTTATAGATTTATGTATTTTGTTTCTTACGTTTAGTTATGACGAAGCGTTTGGCTGATTTATGTCATTGTATTTTATTGTAGTTATAGGTACTTGACCTTAGACATCAATTTATGTACAGAATAAAGTAATGGTAGGAAAGTTCTCATCCCTTCCAAGATGCGCAGTACAAGATTTTGGCCAGGTGATCGGTGTTCAAATATGACTGGTTGTACACCAAAGTTTTAGAGCGACACAAGTATCTTGAACTGCAGAAACATAATAGTAACTATTATAACTATATAACAATCAGCAGATAAACCTGATTAGGTTTCCGCTGATTTTATCTTAAATAATCATGTATTGTTAAACATTTTGAATAAATAAATAAATAAAAATAAATAATAAAAAAACTTGGTTGGAGGTCTAACATTCACAAAATCAATATGAGGTTTTTAGAGCACAAAATGGAGATTTACACGCTTCCGGTAGAGGCGGTATGTGGTAATAAGAAAATAAATGACATATGGAAGACTACTGAGAAATAACAGATCATCAACTATTTGAAACTGCTGGCCGTATTCTTGGGCATAAAAATAATTGCTAGTGATGAGTCTGATTTGTTTTGAATACCTTATTCATTGGTCTGTTCCCCTGGTATGTAGCTGGAAAAAAACGTATACAAAAAATGTCATATTTTTTTTTCTAATTCAACTAAGTTATTTTACTTGGAGGTGTTTCATTAGCTCGTAAATTTCACAAGTGCCGAAAATGTAAAATCGAACTAGCGATAACAGAATTTATCGTTCGTTCCATTAGTTCCATTTCCATTCATAGTGGAACTATATAGGGAAAAAAATATATATCAGTAGTACCATCATGGATTTCAATAATTTAGCTAGATCAATTTGGCAATGGTGTGAAAATCGTAACATCTGGCTTCACATATAAACACTGGTCACTCTCATTTTAAAATGCCTAGAGAATATCATTGATGACGAGGCATCCGGAATGCTAGTCCTAGCTCACAAACTAAAAGCTAAAAAATCTGAGTACAACTTTACTTGGGACCCACAACTAGTGTTAAACCTTGTAGGGAACTGGTTTCCTAATACAGAGTGTTATATAGAACTAATAACGTTTTTTTTATTGGCGATTTGTACTGTTCACAATATACATAAGCTTTTTCTTATTAAACTGGAAAAAATTTCAATTTCAGATAATGGTATCATGATTGTCATAACAGATATGATTAAAACGTCAGCAATAGGCTGCAAACAATCCGTAATAAATTAACCATATTTTGTAGAAAAACCACAAATAAGTCTTGCTACTGCTCTAAAAGATTATATTTTGACAGAAAATACCAGAGCTGTTACGTCAGGAACCGTTTTATTCACGTACAAACGACTACACAAAGCAGCTTCGAGTCAAACCATCATAAGATGGATTAAACAAGTCCTGTCCGCGAGTGGTGTAGATGTGTCTGTGTTTAGCGCGCACAGCACGTGGCACGCCGCCACCTCGGCTGCCGCCACCGCCGGCGTAACACAGTTGGCTGGACCGACACATCCAACATTCTTGCGAGGTTCTATAATATGGCCCTGATGAGGACCCTTTTGTTTTGTAGGTACCTAGATAAGCACTATTTATGTTACCTATTTCTAATTACAATTTGTACTGTTGAATACAATCAAGAACTTTCGCCTCTTGGTGTTATTATTATTAAATTGAGAATTAAGCGACGAAATAAAATAAGTGATCAAACTAACTTATTAAGTGAAGTTCAATCATTATTAAAGATACATTCTTGAGTGGATTAACCATGAAGAAGAATGAGGATGGCACCGCTGTGGGCTGCGAGAAACCGAAACTATTAAAAGTACTTTATTGTTTTAAAAATAGATTTAAATAACTCTCTCTATATATGGAAATATTTGCAAATAGGCTAATGAAGAACCTAGTGTTAAAATATCTTATATAATATATAAAATCTTCGAATAAAGCGACTCAAAGGCAAACTGTAGTAGGAAACACTCGAGCCACTATGAGTTTGCATTTATCTCTAGGGGGTAGACCGACAAGAAAACGCCTTTAATATCGCTCCGTACAATTTTATTCATAAAATTAGTCCAAAGTGCACCAAATGTACCAATTTTCATACAAAGTGTAGCAGACCAATACATCTTCAAGTGTTTTGTAAAATCTTCAACTTTTATATCAGTGAAACAGTGAAATCAGTGCAAAGTGTGACCGAATTCCGCTGAGTGCACACAAAATCGCACATTTCTCCAAACACCTACATCAACGTTATAATAACGCATCAAGCACTCCATAGAGTTCCCCAATTTCGTACGTGTACATAGTGACTTGATGGCGCACTGCGTTAACGTTTTGGTCTAATAGCTGAGCGCTCAATTGACCCCGGGTTCGATCCTCGCCCGCCGCATTCACCTTTTTCAATTTGTGTGTGCCCAGTGGCGCCCTCTGTGGCCTGCTACCACGAATTAACGACGACTACAATAATAAGACCACTAGCGCTATCAGCGGAACCACCAGACAACAACCCTCATCAAACCAATATGGAGGAGAGCGCTAATAGGAGTGAAAATAATTGTTACGCTTGTCGGGCCGACTTTGAGTTGGAAGAGAGTCGCCTGAGTTGTACGGTCGGGTGTTGCCGTAACAAATTCCATTTTTTATGCACCACTAACACCGAGGATCGTATGAGTCGAGAGGAGATTTGTTCATGGGTCTGTCCGGAGTGTAGGATTTCGATGAAAAAGGGAGGCGACAACACGCTGACACCCGTTGGTACCCCGAAAATACGCCCGTCGTCGTCCGTTACTATAAGGAGCAAGACCCAGCATCTGGTAACCCCCGACATTGATTTCCGTACGACTGAGTATATGGAGATCAGAGAGGAAATCCGCAAAGTGCAGCAGGATGTAGCCGCAATAGCAGAAATGCTAAAAAGCGTTATTTCGTCTACGACAGGGCTTTCAGCTAAAATGGATGCCATGGTAACTCAGACTGAAAAAGTAGAGTCCAAGTTGACCACCCTAGAGATCAAGCACTCGTCGTCTCTGCAAAAAGTGCCAATCCGCAGTGTCTCCCAGTCTACTAAAGCTGCACCTGCAAGAAAGAAGAAGACTGAACACGAAAAAGTATCTGCTGTGCGGGATAATGACGTCATGTATCGGGAGAAAATACAAAGAGATATACAGGGTGTCCCAAAAGTGAGCCGTCGCAGTGACAGCGAGGATGCGCCAAGCCTCCCAAGTCTGCTGAACATTACGATCGGACCGGTCCCCGAACTAACCCTATCCACCGACCGCCCACGAGATAATGCTCCCGTTGTCGAAGCTGAAGAGGGCTGGACGGAAGTTAAAAAGAAGTCACACCGACGACCGCAATCTCTCTGCTGTACGGCGGGGCCCAGCGTCACGACCTTGAAAGCTGTAGAGCGTCGCAAATATTTACACCTTTGGAACATGATGTCGGGTCCTGAGGATGTAAAAAAGTATGTAGAGCAACTGTGTGCGCCTGAAGCGGTCAGTGTCGAGCAGCTCTCATCCAGAGGGGACTATAAGTCCTACAAAATAGGAGTCCCCATGAGCTGTTTCGACACTTGTTTCAGCATAGATATCTGGCCTGATAATGCAAGGGTGAGAGAATGGATGCCCTTTCGGGAATACCTCGAGGCCTACTACCGCTCTCCGAAAGTCGCAGCCACAGTCAAGCACGACTAAGACACTCTCTATGCACTATCAAAATGTCAGAGGCATAAAAAGTCGGTTGGCGTATTGGCAGAATAATTTGATTATTTTAGAGCACGACCTAGTCGCCGCAACTGAAACCTTTTTAGACACGTCCGTCGGCGATGCGGAGGTAACGGCGGGGGGCTGGAGCATACTGCGCCGGGACCGCGCCACCGCGTGCGGAGGCGTACTGCTCGCCGCCCGCCCTGGCATCACGCTTCGCCGACGTCGTGACCTCGAGACAGAAAATGGAGAAGATCTTTGGGCAACCTTCTCTCTAGATGGGGCCCAATTCACAATCTGCGTCGTCTATGTGGATCCCAGCATGATGAGAAATAAGAAAAAAATTACACAAGCCGAAAAAGACGCCCAATACCTTAGTAGGTTTACAAAAACCGAGGAGAACATGTCGGAACTAAGTGGAACTTTAATCATCCTGGGTGACCTAAATCTGAACAGTGCGTCAGTGTCTGTTACGAATTATTATTGTTTTTTTCTCAGTGTTTGTAGTCTGTATGAGACGAATGAGGTGAGGAATGCTCACGGTGGCGTGCTTGATGTGGTGCTGCTGCCGGAGACCGTCCGTGGCGTAACTGTGCGCACCTCCGTGTCAGGCAGCATGGTGCCACGCACTGACGCCTACCACCCGCCTCTCGACGTCATTGTGCCGCTGTTGAAAGCGCAAGACGCGGATGGACGATCCGGCCGTCTGGATCCCAGCAACATTCGCGGCCACAATGACTGGAACTTTGCCAAAGGCAACCACACAGTCCTGTATGAGCTCATGTGTAGCGTATCGTGGGACGATGTTGTCGTAGCTCGCGATGTGGAGACGGCAGTTGGCCGCTTTTACGATGCCATTTACGGGGTTTTGAATAAATCGATCCCCAAGAAGAACAGGCCTAACCAACCTTCCAGGCGGTATCCAGTGTGGTTTACTGGTGATATTATTAGGGATCTTGCCACTAAGGCAAAGCTCCATCGTAAATGGAAATCGTCGGAGAGGCCAGCTGACTACTCAGCATTCAGTGAGCTGAGAGCCAACATAAAGTCCCGCGTAGCTACAGCATACACGAACCATATGCTAAATATTGAAGGTAATATTAGATCTAACCCGCGTGCGTTTTGGAAACATGTGAGTGGCCTCAGATCAAAGGGTGGTTTTGAATCTCGGGTCACGCATCAGGGGCAAGAGTGTGTCGGAGAGGAAGCAGCCGCCGCTTTTGCAGACTACTTCTCTGACGTTTTCCTCACCGACGTTCCGGCGCTTGCACCGGACCTGGTAAACAGTTCCGATGCCTCGCGCACGGCTAACTACGTCCAAATTTCACATGTTTCCCATAGGGATGTAGAGCAAGGACTGAGGCAGCTTAGGCCAAGGAGCGCAATTGGACCGGACAACGTCCCTCCTTACTTTTTAAAGGCCTACAGTAATCAGCTAGTTATACCGTTGGGTCACATCTTCAACTTAGCTCTCGAGCAAGGGAAGTACCCTACCAGCTGGAAGCTCTCTCGAGTCAGTCCTATGCCCAAGTCTAGTGACACTGCCTCTGTAAATCAATATCGACCGATTGCGATCCTGAATTCATTGGCAAAATTGTTCGAGTCAATCATATACGGTAAAATCTGGCCCCAGATTGCGCCGTTTTTATGTGACTCGCAACACGGATTCAGGAGTCGTCGCTCAGTAACCACCAACTTACTGACGTTAGTCGAGTTGGTCTCAGAGAGCATGGATCGGGGATGTCAGGTGGACGTCGCCTATCTGGACTTCCGCAAGGCGTTCGATAGAGTATATAACGACGTCCTAATGAAGAAATTGTGTGCCATTGGATTTGCCCCACGGCTGTTGGTTCTCTTCGCTGACTACCTGAAGAACCGCCAACAATACGTGCGACATGGCTGTTATGAGTCCCAGCCGTACCACACACGGTCAGGTGTTAGCCAAGGCTCGATCCTTGGTCCGTTGTTATTTATCATCATGATAAATGACCTGGAATCTGAACTGAAACACGCCAATTGCCTTTTGTACGCGGACGATCTGAAACTGGTACTTCCCGTGAAGTCAGTGAATGATTGTAGGCTACTACAGGAAGATTTAGACGCGGTTCATAGTTGGAGTGTGAACAACAAGCTTCTATTCAATACTGAAAAGTGATGTATAATGTCCTTCACGCGCTCTCCACGGCCTATTAGCGCGACGTATACACTCGGCACTGAGTCTCTGACTCGAGTGTATTCGATGAAGGACCTCGGTGTTACGTTCGACCCTAAACTTACATTCCATGAGCATGTGAGCACATTAGCCAAGGAATGCTTCAGAAGATTAGGGTTTGTGATAGGGAATAGTAAGGGATTCCATAACTTGGGTGTGGTCCAGCTTCTATACACGGCCCTAGTGAGAACCAAACTTGAATCTAGCTCGGTTGTTTGGAATCCGCACGAAAGCTCATACGTCCTTATGCTCGAGAAGGTACACAAAGCTTTTCTTAGATACCTATATAATAGGAAATTTGGATACTACCCTTACCTTTATCCATCCGATTTTATTTTAGGTATGCTTGGATTTAACTCACTAGAGGTGAGACGTAACACCGAACAGCTTCTGACTGTGTGTCGATTATTGCGAGGCGACAGTGACTGCGCAGCGCTTGTCAGTGCCGTATGCGCGCTTTACGTGCCTGACAACTACCTACGCGCTCGAAGGCACCAGCTTCTAGCGGGCGGCTCGCACCGCACGGTGGCGCGCCTGCAGTCTCCGCTGGTCCGGGCACGGAATAGCCTCAATGCACTGTTGGCCGCAGCACCATTGAATGATCTGTTTGGTGATGCATGGAGGGATATTGTGCGAGAATGTGGAAGGTTCTGTGAGAAGATTGCATGATAGTGTAGTCTTGTAATTATTTTCTCGAATGTTTATGGATATAATGATAATATGGTAACTGCATTTATACGATTGAATTTAACTTATTATATTTGACATAATTATGGTAAATTAATTTGTAATAATTGAATTGTATTGTATTTTCTAATTTTGTATATTTGTGTCGACTTGGCTTTGCTGTAATGGCACAAATAGATTATGTAAATAAATAAATAAATAAATAAATAAATCTCCATGTATGTTTTCCCTACTACACTGAGTAAGTCTATATGCACCCGTTCCCACGAATGTGAGGTATACGGCCAAGTAGCTAGCAGAGCCCGGTTGAGCATCACTACGCAAATCACAACAAACAGAACAACTGTTGATGTTCTGGTCTATTCCAGGCCACCAGAATCGTGCTAGAGCTTAATTTTTGGTCTTAACCACATCAATATAAGATTAATTTAATTCATTTATCACCTTGTCCTTTAGTACAGTAGGAATAACAACTTTATGTCCGCACATTAAGCAACCATTCTCCAAATTTAACGGCATGCGGACTCTAAACAACGACAATAAAAATTCATCAGACTTTTTACGCGGTCATCCACTGATAACAAACTCACATACTTTCGATAACACACTATTTTGCTGGAGGCACTACATTATTTGTTTAATTGTTACCGTTAATTCACTAACCTCATCACTATGACACGACTCTTTAGAGAATAGACAAAAAGTTTCCTAGCAACACCTCAGCTGTCATCAAACATTCATGTTTTCGCGTCTGTGTGTTACGCATTTCGCCGATCTAACTATTTGGTTTAAACTGAGTTTTAATGTGTTTAACTTAATATCTTGGCAATACAATGCCAACAAGAAAAGAAGAAAATGTGGGAAAAACAAAATTACAGTTACATAATGATACCTACTACAGGGGCTAGATGGGTAAGAAAATGTGAAAGAGAAATTAACAGAACTAATGGCCAAGTTTGGTATTATGGAAAACATGGTGTTTGATAATGCTTCAGTATTTACCGGCATTTTTCAAAGAGTGTTGCAAGGCCAATTGCATCAAATATTTAACTATAGCACCTTATCACCCACAATCAAAAGGCCAAGCAGAAAATCCTGTTAGGCACATTAAGAAAGCTATCAAATGTTTGGTTACAGATTCGAGTTAGCAGTATTTATTGAAGGTGAAATTAAACAAATACTTACTTACTGGATTATGAAATATCAGTTCATGGTAGCACTGGACTGACACCGTCACAATCGATGTTTGGGCGGCTATTACATTGTTGATAAGACTTTAATAAACCAAAAGTGTTAAAAATGTCCTCCAATACATCCTTGTCTGATGATGCTAAGAATAATGTTAAATATAAGCAGATCTCACTCAGACTCACCTCAGTTAAGGTATTTTATAAAAATGAAAAACAATATTCTTGGATGCAAGGAGTTGTCTTGGAAATAGTTGGATATCGTATGTTCTTCGTATTTTTGCCATAGTTGAATAAGACACAAATATGAATTATATAGGCCTGCCTTCAGATGGTCAGCCGACGCTGATGCGGCCTTCCTGGAACTAATTGCCTACTAGTAAAGGCACTCGTGCTCGCATGCCTTAACTTCGTTACCCCTTAGAGGTACGATGTGATGCTAGCGATTTCGGGGTAGGAGCCATGTTCTCACAAACAATTGACGGTGTAGAACATCCAGTCGCCTATATGAGCTGGTCTATTTTGGGCACAGAACAAAACTACAGCGTCACAGAAACAGAAACACTCGCTGTTCTAACATCTTTGGAACACTGGCGTTGCTACTTGGAGAACAGAAAGACATTCGTAGTCTTAACCGATCATTTAGCCCTAAAGTGGTTCCTATCACTAACCAACCCTTCTGGTCGTCTTGCTCGCTGGAACGTACGACTAACGTCATTTGATTTTGAAATAAAAGACCAGCGCGGGAAGGACGATGCTATTGCCGACGCTCTCACTCTATCTACAGGTATTGCTGCTAACTCGAATACCTCTACGGTCAGATCCCCTCCTAATACGTCTGACCAGTGGTTCCTGAATATAAACAATATCCTATATAGGTACATGAAAAACAAGAATACTCTAGAATAAGAGTTCAGCTGGAAGGACCAGAGGTACTCAGAGAAGAACTTATCTCATCAAATCACGCCAAACCAACAGCCGCACATTTTGGCACATTCAAGACGTACCGTCGCCTACTTCTACGCTATTTTTGGCCAGAAAGGTACCGGGTTGTAGTCGAAATGGTTGCGTTATCTGCCTACCCTACAAGCAGCCCACCCACACTACCCCAGGAAAGATAGGCAGACCAAAAGAGTGCCTGCGTTCATTCCAGACTCTATAGGTGGACTTTGTTGGTTCGCTTCCTCGCAGCTAGAAACAAAAAACATTCATACTAGTCATTACCTGCTGATTGGTTCGCTTCCTCGCAGCTAGAAACCAAACACATTCATACTAGTCATCACCTGCTAATTTTCAAAGTAATGCTTGATGTTTTTCTTACAACAAGCTACCGCTAAGGCATTCTGCAAAATTCTAGAAGGCAATGGATTTATTGTACATGGCGTCCCTCAGTGCATAATAATGGAAAACGGTTCACACAGCAAAACAGCAAAACATAATTAACACAGTAAAAATATGGAAAGTAAGTATCACTATGTGGTATTGTGACCACCACGACAATGAAATGGTCCTGATTCAGCAATGTCACAGACGAATCTGTGACGCTGATATTCTGCCAGAGCGAAAGTGGATGAGACAACAATAGGCTTAAGTACACAAAATATACTAATTACATTACAGCAATAAAATTTAATAAAAAAAGTATTAAAATCTACTAATATATGTAATTGAATTTATAATTGGAATTTAATCTGAATTTAATTTCAATTAATAATGAATAGAATAGCATTCGAATTGTGTGATTAAAATTATATACAATTTCAGAATTGAATAATATGAATATCAACGGGATAATGTAATTGTCAATGATTATGGCGTATGGTAGTCAAAAAAAAATAAAAAAAATTGTCAGGTTGGAGCAAGAGTAGAACAGTGATTTCAAAGGGCTGCTTCCTCAGCCTTTTGCTGTAGTATTATAAACCTTCTACATGCACTACTGAAACCAGCCTTACTAGTTAGTAACTGAAGGGGTGGTGGGATGTTATTCCAGAACTTGGTGGCACGGTATTTGAAACAGCCACGGAAAGTTGCACTTTTGTGTCGAGGCATTGACAGGAAAGGACTCTTTTGGACCAACACCAGGTGAGTCTATCATAAAGATGAGGCAGTATTCTCATCCGGACAATCTCAAATAGCAACATTGAATAATAAAGATTCTGTCTAGCTTTCATAAGTAAAATATTTGCCTTATTTAATAAAAGGAAACGAGGAAGAATCACGAAGCAGAAACTGGCACAAGCTTTATGCACTCTTTGCAGATGTTTTTGCGTTTTCTCAAACAGACACGATCCATACACCGTAATACAGTAGTTTAGCTTGAAAAGAACCAAAGCTTTAATAATTAGTATTCGCATGTCATCGCTGAGAAGATCCTGGATTCTATACAGAACTTTGAGGCTATAAAAGCAGTTTCTAACTAGCTCAAGGCCATGTCCCTCATATCGCAGTTGATCATCCAAGAAAAGACCGTCCAGGAATGCGGACCGTTAGAGTGAGCGCGGGCCAGACACGTCCGAAACTCTGGGAGGTCAACACATACTCCGATCTGTACGCGACACCCGTGCTAACCATTTTGGCCTTTGGTCTCTTCGCTAATTCTGTTTAGTGCAATTGTTGTACAGTTCTTATCATAGTGAAAACTCCCCATGAATGAAGAGGTTTTGCACTTCTACACAGTCAGGTCATAAGTTCTGTCAGACAATAAAAACTTTTGAATTTAGAACGCTGATCACAAAAAAGTTTATTGAATTCGAGTTTAGAATTTTTCATGAAAATAAAAATGTGTACTTTTTAGAATTTTCCTCATTTTTAAATATGGATGGACACTTAAAGAAGACCGTGTCGCAGTTATTGCGTTGCATCGTTGCGGTTACGCGCCAATTCAGATTTTCGACTTACTGAAAAATTTGAATATAACCAAAAGATTCGTTTATCGTACCATAAAACGATACAATGAAGACTGTAGTGTAAATGACAGGTCAAAAAGTGGTCGCCCTCGCTCTGTTAGGACTCCAGCAGTGATAAAAGCTATGAAGGCGCGAATTCAAAGAAATCCCATACGTAAGCAGAAACTGTTGGCCCTTCAGATGGGGTTAAGCAGTACCACGGTGAAAAGGGTGTTAAATGAAGACTTAGGGCTTAGGGCATATCAAAGAAAAACAGGACATCGTTTAGACGCTCGTTTAATGGACCTGAGACTGAAGAGATGCCGCGCTTTGTTGAAGCGGTACGCGGGAAAAAAGCATCGGGAAATTCTTTTTTCGGATGAAAAAATTTTCACCGTGGAAGAGAGCTACAACAAACAAAATGATAAGGTGTACGCACACAGCAGTGAAGAAGCGAGCAACCGTTATCCGCGTGTCCAACGAGGTCATTTTCCATCCTCGCTCATGGTTTGGTTGGGAGTCTCTTATTGGGGCTTAACTGAGGTACATTTTTGTGAGAAAGGCGTAAAAACGAATGCAGTTGTGTATCAAAATACAGTCCTCAAGAACCTTGTGGAACCTGTTTCTCATACCATGTTTAATAACAGGCACTGGGTATTCCAACAAGATTCTGCGCCAGCTCATAAAGCGAAAAGCACACAAGACTGGCTGGCGGCGCGTGAAATCGACTTCATCCGGCATGAAGACTGGCCCTCCTCCAGTCCAGATTTGAGTCCGTTAGATTACAAGATATGGCAACACTTGGAGGAAAAGGCCTGCTCAAAGCCTCATCCTGATTTGGAGTCACTCAAGGCATCCTTCCAAGGTATTCAAAATCGCGGGGGTCATTTTGAATAAACTTTATAAATATAAGAATCTATGTATTATTAAGTTCATTTTGCTATATAAATGTTTACATAAATAATAAACATGTCTAAATTATTTCATATTGCACATGTGACAGAACTTATGACCTGACTATGTATATTCACCTAACTGACATTGTATATGCTGAGTAATTTGTATGCTGTAATTTGACTTCCACATCCTTGATCGCTTATTGGTGCTGATAAATCGCTTAGACGCTCAAATCCAAGCACCACTTGCATGGATCGTCATGTGCAGGACAAAGTAGATTAAAAAAAGATGTGACCTGAGTCCCTTGAAGTTCCAGGGTTTTTAACGCACGACCAGACTAATCGTGGTAACACCCCGGCGTCCTACCTTTACTTATGCCCTACTCACGTCGACCTTCTACCGCGCGATGTGCTGCCTACCCAACAAGCCCATATCAATCGCCCGACTCCTCGCCGCGCTCCGGGATTCTTTACAACATTTTACGGAATCCACGCTATCCAACCTTCCTACGAGACGGTTATCAATTTCTTTCTTCCAGCAGGCCTCGGAGAACTGGTGCTATTTCCATGCTCACTACCCCACAGCATAACACCGCGGCCTATGAGCACGGGTTTAGACTTCGGGCCATTCGGTTATGGAATGCACTCCCCTGCACCATCAGGGACAGTCCAACTCTGAATATATTTAAATGTCGTGTGAAGAAGCATTACCTCTCCCTTTAGAGTTATAGGTATTACGTATGTAAGTATTTATTAGTATATATAGTTTATTATAAGTATTTAGTATATTATCATAGTAATTATATTATTTATTTTATTTATTGTAAGTACTTGTTTATTTCCTTATATTGTTGTATGCATAGGTCTTCCCTTGCTCAGCAATCAACCTTTGCCATCTCATCCTGGCTTGCTGGAAGATATCTCTTATTAGAGATAAGCTCGGCTTTGTACACTATTTTCATGTAACTATTGTTTTTTATAAGTTTTGTGTGCAATAAAGAAACTATGAAATATGATTCTTCCGTGCGAGCTAGGGGAGTAATAGTAAACGTCTTACAGCGATGACCGATTGTAAATAAATTTGACCTAATTTTAGACAAAGAGCCATCCCGGAAGCCTACTTTACCTTGTACTTTATAATTTAAGTCTATTTTGAACTATTAGGAGTTAATGTAAATATAGGAGTTAATGTAATTAAAAGTAGTTTTAGTCTATATTGTTTTATTATTAGCTTACTTACTTACCTCTATGATGGAACAGAATGAAGACTACTGAGAGTCAATTTAAATTCTAATGTTTAATATAGCCTTCCTTCAATTTAAAACGTAACTCACCACAACTACAATATGTATGACGTCACATCACAATCCATACAACTGAAGAAAAAACGAGCGTTTTGACAGTTCATAGAAAGTATCTGTTTTAACTGACTTCTTAAAAGGAGTTATCTCATTTCATCAGGATATTTTATGAGTTTTTTTTTAATGTTTAGCGACTTCTCGAAGGCGGCTAGACCTTTTAAAAAATATATATTTTTGTTTGAAAGGGTGTACGCTCCAATTGGTACCACTGATGACTGAAAAAGTAAGAGGAAATGTATAATTATTAAAAGCACACCCGTAGCGGCGTTTTATTTAATTTTAAAGTAACTTGTGCATTTACTCTCGGGAATCATCATATTGTGAAGTTAAACTAATTATGTAGACCACAGATGGCCAAAGGAACTGCTTAATACTAGGTATTTCACATTATGCGATATGATTACTTTATTATTAAAAAATATATATTTTTGTTTGAAAGGGTATACGCTCCAATTGGTACCACTGATGACTGAAAAAGTAAGAGGAAATGTATAATTATTAAAAGCACACCCGTAGCGGCGTTTTATTTAATTTTAAAGTAACTTGTGCATTTACTCTCGGGAATCATCATATTGTGAAGTTAAACTAATTATGTAGACCACAGATGGCCAAAGGAACTGCTTAATACTAGGTATTTCACAGCGATATGATTACTTTATTACTATCGCAAAATATTGTATGCTCGTCGTTGAGTGGAGTTGATAATAACTTACCTGATGATAAAAATCAGGTGTGGACCATCTGTACAACAATATAATTTACCTAGCATATATCCAAATAACTAATATAAAACAATATATACAAAATATTTCTCCATTATCCCATGTATAATATGTATGTAAGAATACATATTATACATGGGATAATGGAGAAATCGAGGGAACTCTTATCGCAATATATTGAGCGGTTATACGGTTGATAATCAGATACTATGTCTACCTTGGCTAAAAGCAAAATTATTTACTAGGCTCAAATTTCTGTAACATTATAATTCACTCCAAAGGCTGCGCCAACTTTGCAAGACAACTACAATATAGATCTATTCACGTATCTATTGAGAATCAATATTCCGATTGTCCGATCGAGCCGACGACCGTCATACACAACGACAGTGTAACTAAGTTGATTAGACTGCACAGTGAGCGCTACCGCGAATAAATATCTAGAGTTAGTCAAAGAATAATTAGGACTAGAAATGCCTTTTTAATACACTAGCTAGATGATTAACTTAATACTATGATACAAATTTCAAATAAATACAAAATAATGAAATTTGCTACTCGTAAGAATATAATTTGTTGCGACATACATAAAACCCATTACAAACAAAACTAAAGATACAATTCTCGTCACTATAATATTACATAAAGATTGGACACGTGAAATAAACCAAACAAACTTTGTACTTCGGTAGACGGCCTCCATTCTACCAACTCCTTGGCAACGAACAAATATCTAGAGTTGTTTAGCGAATAAACTGGAACTCGCGGAAGGAAAGCCTGTGACAAGAAGTTCTGCTTGTTCTAGTTAACTTTAGCCAAGTGTTACTGATGAGGGTTCCTCTCTTAGGTTTTATAAGTAAGATGATTAAACCAATTGCAATGAATGCAATAAATTAAGGAGTGACTAAATAAACACATAACTATAATTTAATTGATAAAAATGACGACTATCTGTCTGTCTTACAGCTCCTTCTCTCTCGTCTTTTATGTTATTCAACAATTCATTTGTTTGAGTTCTTAAAGATGATATTTCTAGAAAATGTATTAAGCCATACATTTATTCGTAAACAAATATAAAATAAAATAAATAAAATAAATAAACTATAAATTGCTCGAAAAGCTCTTTTCTGTAAAATAATGGTAGATGAATATCCGCTGCTTTCCCCCACAAGAAGATACCATAGGACATGACACTATGAAAATAACTAAAATATACTAGCCTAGATGTAGCCACATCCGTGTTTTGTCTGATGTTCCTTTTCAATTCCAGCCAATTTTTCTATGTGGGGTCCCCACTGCAATTTGCTATCAATGGTTATTCCAAGAAACTTCGTGTCATTTTTTAATTCTAACGTATTGCTGTCCAACACTAAACTGGTCCAAACTTGCCTGACATTTGGAAGTACGAATTTGATACATTTGGTTTTACCAGCATTTAACAATAAATTTTTAACTGTGAACCAATTCAAGGTTAAAAATAATCTCTCCATTGACATCATCAAAATCTTCTTTTTGAGTTTTAATTTTGAAGACCAGTGAAGGATCATCAGCAAACAACACTACGTTAGTCAATTTCTCCACCATAAAAGGCAGATCATTAATATATACCAGGAATAAGGAAAGGCCTAATATGGATCCTTGTGGCACGCCAATTTTACTCCCGATCCATCAGATTTAACGCTGTTGACTTCTTAAAAAGTACTTACCTTACATTGAATACTTTCCCCTGTTTCGACGAAACCTTTACTGTTGCTAATCGACAGCGGTGCATGTATCAGTCTCATTAAAGAAGAGTCCATTAAAAAAATGCCCAAAATAGTATATGCAAAGATTACCTTCTCAGGCATCGAACCGACAGAAAAACCACTCGCCTCACAAGGCCACATTCCAATTAAATTTCACTCACTGACTCACAATTTCTATGTTGCATCCGGTTTAGCAATTCCATATGATGGCATCCTCGGCAACGACCTCCTCGCGAATTCTGAAAGTAAAATTGTTTATGCTCAGGCGACACTCACAATTTGGAAAGTCCATTTCAACGTGTTAAACCCAGAAATCAAAGAAGGTCTTATATTAGACCAAAAAACTATTAATTCACTACTCATCACAAATTGGATTGTTCCAGTTAAGCCCAATGCCAGGATAAATATATCAGTAGTCAATATCTCCAAAAACCCAATAACTGTTTCTTCTAATTTTAAATCTTGAGTCACCAATAGAAAAGAACTTCAAAACAAGAAAATTGAAGTTTACCATCTTTCCCATTAAAACAATGAAAGGGTGCAAATGAGCGTACTCGTGAAGTGCTAGACCAATTAGGAGTGCCTCATTTAAACTCAGAAAAAACACAACGCTTAAAAGAACTCTCTACTGAATATGCTGATATATTCCATCTCCCAGGCGATAAATTAACGACCACTGAAGCGCTTAGACATGAAATAACCACTTTTTCCTCCGTTTCCATCAATACAAAATCATACAGATTTACGAAAATTCATAAGCAAGAAGTGCAATCCCAAATCGAAAAAATGTTCAATCTTAAAAAGTCCAGCAAAAATATTGCTCATTCCAACTTCCCTTGACTTGGATGAGTCTAATCCGTACATTGAAGAAATTCTTGGCAATATCCAAGACCAAGATATCCTGAATAATGAAAAAGAGCTCCATTCATACCTTAAAATCGAATATGGTAATAAAACTTACTATTTAATGTTCATAAAAGTCCATCATTTTGACAAATCCTCTTATTTAGACATCTATAACACTCGAAAAAAAATGAGTTTGAATCAGCATCATCCATGAAAACCCTCATTCCATCGAGATTTCCGTATTCAAAGATCCTATCCAAAAGCATTATTTCGTCAAGATCGATACATGCTATATTTCCTTTTTGACAAAACAAACGTCACTGTAAACATATATCACAACAACATCATTTATCCTATCAAACGAAATCAAAACGATCCTGTTTGACAACCATAATAATCCCATTGAGGGTCATCTAGGATCAGTCCGAATGCTGAAAAAAATTCAAGAAAGATGCTATATCGCCAATGCCAAGAAAATAAAGCCCTAAGGAAAACTAACAGAGCTCCCATGCAACTGACTTCAAAATCCACTGCACCCTTCCAAAGAATATCACTTGATATTACAGGACCTTTACCAGAATCTGGTCTTGCAAAATTAAAGTATATAATGACTATTCAAGACGACCTTACGAACTTTTCAGCTGCATACCTACTACGTACAGTGACATCCGAAGAAACCACTGACTGCCTTGTGCATTTTATATCTCTCTTCGGGATTCTTACCGATCAAGGGGCAAATTTCACGCCAGACCTCTTTAAAAACACTTTTAAGTTTCTCAAAATCAAGCAGCTATGGTCATCACCTTATCATTTGCAAATAAAAGGTGCCTTAGAACGCAGTTGTTCCACGTTGAAGGAATATCTAAAGTCATTCGTCAATAGCAATCAAGACAACTGGCCGAATTATGTATTTACAGCCATACTGGCTTACAACACTAAAACA
The DNA here is from genome assembly GCA_949825045.1 of Argyresthia goedartella. Lineage (NCBI taxonomy): Eukaryota > Metazoa > Arthropoda > Insecta > Lepidoptera > Argyresthiidae > Argyresthia > Argyresthia goedartella. The sequence continues at coordinate 19,882,229 of OX463823.1, forward strand.
CACTGTGCAACAAATGTCACTCCTCATGAACTTCTATTTGGAAACAAACCGTTCCTCCCAGATTCTATATATAATTCAACTCCTATCTCACCTCAAAAATCGTAAACATGTCACTCATCATTGTGATCAAGTAAAACTTGCTAATGTCCCTCTATAACTGTCATTCCTATATTCATATTTCAGTTTTGCGATAACACCAATTACCAGTAAATGGCAGTAAATCATCCGTCCACCCTATCGACGGAGCACTAGGAATATACTTTAATTATATCGATACAACGACGATGCGAGATGGCGGCCTCGACGTTGTTACACCCAAAGTCATTTCATTCATAAAACCTCACATTGATAACTTAAATGAAATTTTAGGTACATCTTGTTTCCTGTGTCGTGATGTTTTAGACAACTCCGAATGCCATAACGTCCTAGAAGCACTTACCTTACGTTTTCATGACACGATCCGAGACTTTAAGCCGATTTCCCATTTGACGTCGGGTCGCATAAAAAGATCTCCTTAGTTTAGCGGAGTAGGCACAGTTTTTAAACATATAATTGGAACTTTAGATGAAGACGACGCAGTTCGGTACAATGAAGCTATAAATACATTACAAAATGACGAGAGTAAAATTGCAAGTATTGTAAAGCAAAAAATTTTGATAATGAATTCTGCGATTCAGCATTATAACAATGTAATGAATAAAGTAACTTTGAATGAAGCTATATTACAAATCTCATTAGATAAGTTTACTAACTATGTAAGTAACATTACGATTGTCACAAATCAACTGCATTTGGAAAATGTACATAAACTTATTAATATTTCAGAACTTGTATGTTATTACATAGACAATAAAATAATATTCGTTTTAAGAATACCTCTAGTATCTAACAAACAATATGACCTGTATAATAGTACTCCGCTACCTTTTCCTCACAATGTGGAATGACCTGAGTCATTTGTTATGATATTACCTACTTTTAAATATCTAGCTTTAAGTTTAGATAACACTTTATATTCTTAATATAATGACGTCCAAATCTGTAAAAGCGTAACCGACTAGAACTACATATGTAAATTTTCAGTAATACGTGATGTAAAAGCTAATTCAATATGTGAAACTGAAATCATAACTAAAACTTTGAAATCTGTACCACACCAGTGTGACACTAAATTTGTACACGGCCTCATAGATTCTTCTTATCATGCCGAAATTATGTAAAGATTATTGCAGGAATACCCAATTAATACCTATGATATCATCCAGCATGATGAGTATAACTTATATTGTAAGTAACTATAGTATAATTAACGATAGTTGTTGTAACTTAAATAAGTTTCTTAAATCCAAAGTATCTCGTATTCGATTTAGATAAACTCAGAGAATATCCTAAAATAATAAATGACTCAACCCTTGTCCAACATTAAGATGAAGTCATAAATAAAAAATATTTGGTTAAATAAGAGGTACACTATTCTAATTTAGTTTGGTTACTGTAGATAGTGTTTTAGTTGTAGTGTCATTCAAATTGTATAAGCTTGATCGCATCCTTTTCCTCAAATCTTTGTCAAATAATCAAGTTTCTGAAACCAACTCTACTAATATAGAGTCTCGAGACCCAGTATCAGAAGAACCTCCAATTCTTCTTCCAAGACTTCGTTGTAACATCTAAATATCCTTTTGTGGAAATTCCTACTGCATAAACTTCTTTTACCCTGAAGTTTAGTCTTCTGCGGGGGGTTGTTATACCCCTACACTGCAAGCCAATGTGCTGCTTGTCATCCACAACTGCTGACTCAGCATCTCCTGATATAGATCTACAAGACTACTATAGAGTAGTCTTGTTTCCATCTCCGTCGCGACCAGTCCTATTTCTAGATCTTGTCAATCTCTGTATCCAATTTTTTTGTATTAAATAAAACATTTCTTTGTAACTTTAAAAGTTCTTTTTTTATAAAGGGCCCAACGATTCGGGTCATAACAGAACTCTGTGTAAAACGGAAACGATGTCAAGGTGTTCTTTTATGCTGACGATATTGCCTTGGTGATTAGCCAGGACGGTGGGATCACGCAAAAACTCGCACAGAGTCGTGTATTTCACTGGTAGGAGCATGGCTTGATGACAACTGACGCTCTGAGTCTGACGGTTGATGTGGATAAGACCAAATTCGTCTGCATCTACAAAACTGCGGCATCATAAACCACCTACGCACTTCAACGAACTGCAGATGCACACATTCCTCTTTAAGGATAGTGGCTGTCCTTTAATCACCAAAACTGATAAAATAAAATATCTGGGTCTCACGCTCGACGAAAAACTTACGTTCCGACCCCATATTAACATCATGGCGGGACGCGCAGAAGGCTCATACCTGTTATGAAGCTTCTCAGGCGGGGTGCTGCTAAGGAGGTGCTGACATTAGTATATATATCCCTGGGCCAATCTCTCCTGCCATACTGCATCACAGCTTGGGGCAGCGTAGCAAAAACTGCTATGATCACATTGGAAGGGGTTCAGCGGTCTATACTCAAGGTGATGATGAAAAAGACTTTCATTTATCCCACTGCAGAGGTTTTACGAGAATGCCAAGTACTGTCCGTTAGACAACAGTATATTCTAAGAACAGCCTTGTACAAACATAAGTTAATTATAAACTCGGACGAATACAGCTCAATTATGGCTAGGAGACTATACAGAGTGACAACGCCCACTGTCCGTACGGCATTTGCTCAGCGATTCAGTTCCTTCTCCTTCCCCTTTACATACAACGTAGTCTGTAAGAACACAGACATTAAAAACTCAAGCATCCCAGAAGCTAAGGTTACAATATATTCTCTGCATACATACACAATACCACTCTTATTTGTAATATACACATATTTATATAACTATTGGTCTTACTCAGCTTAATTTTTTTGACTTATATCATTTTGATTTCTTTCACTAAACTTAAATAAAATAATTTTCGTATTTATAAATAAACTAACTCACGTAGTTAGCAACTAATTAAGTATATGTTAACTTGTCATTTGGCCACGACTTCTCGTGATAGGTTAAACCTAGTGTGGGGTCCACAAGCAACTTGTATATTTCAACCCAATCTGGTAAATAATGATTTTATATTTGTATAAGTTTGAAGTGTCTGTCTGCCTGTTTGTCTGCGTGTGTGTCTATGTGTATGTCTGTCTGTGGCACTCTAGAGCTCAAACGGGTGATTGGATTTGGATGGGGTTTTTTATAAAATATATAGATATAGATTTTTGGAGACTTGCGATGATGGTGCTCTTTACAATACGTGTTCTCATCTTGACAATAATCAATTTGAGATGATCTGTTTTTAACGAGATTGTACTCTATGGGCATTCAAAATTTCACCTTTACCAAGGAAACGCCTACGTGCGCGCTGCGCTATGTTCTGGAAGAATTCATGTAGATTCTCAATATTTGATTCAGGAAGCCCATTTATCTGCAAACTAAGCTGTCGATCATATTTTTGTAACTGTCGTAATTCTGCTTGAAGGTTCTTAACTTGAGAGCGCAGTGCAATTAGTTCTTCTGAACTAATTGCGGAGCGAACAAGAACGGAGTCTCTCATTCTTGAGAGACTCCGTTCTTGACGTTATCGGTTAATTTCGCCTCTATGGCCATGATATTCTTCGCGTTCACATCAGCCTTCTTCTGTACAGTATTCGATTATGATTTCAACTTAGTTTGTTTTACATTAATATCTGAGAGCGTTGTTTGTAATTCTACTTAACGTTCCAAGATGGAGGATGTTATAGGCACAAGCTCTGTCTTCTCGGCGTTATTGATATTATTTTTAATTAGGAAAATTTTCAGTTAGGAAATCTCAACACCTAGCTCGCGCTTCAACGATAGGAACGTTTCATTTTAGGCACTAAAACATTCCCCCATCGATGCTGCAATTTCTATTCGGGAAGCCGCGAGTGAGTCAATAAGATCGCAACTTCTTAATTTTTGAGCATACAATGACTTGATTAATTACTGATATGGATTCTCTACTGCTACTGCAAAAAGTAGATGTGAATCTGATAGTAAGAGTTTCTGATCCAAATAGTTGAGATATAACGTCACACCAACACTTCCCGCACCCTGTCGATTGCGCGTGAGTAATAAGAAAAAAGCAAAGCAAGTGAGGGGCACTGGCGTCGCCTGCAGCTACAGCCAGGGTGGTGCGGAGGCTTAACCATAGATCCTTCGCGTACACATAAAATAGTCCCAAATGTAGTAATGAGACACAGGTGAATTTGGAGTCATTAGCTTTTAACACTTATTAAACTAGCGACGAAGCGTATCCGTTTCAGGATTGGGCAAAATTAATTTCGTATGTTATTCTCCTCTGCAAGCCGCATTTTTTAATAGATTCTTGGTATTTTTTGTGAGCAGATTCGTTAATTAAATAGTTTTTTCGTCGATTCAGATTTTGGAATTTTTATAAAATGTCGGAGATATGGGGTTAAAACTTTAAAAAAACCGTTACAGCCCAGAAGGCTTAATAAATGACATCATCACCAGGGATAGTCAAAATGACATAGGCTATTTAATTTTAAAGAAAAATCAAAGGGAAATCTAGTTTACAAGCTAACTTGATGCCACGCGTTCTTGAGAAAAAGGGTCTTGAAAAACGCATTGGCATACAGACAGCCAGAGAGACGAAAAATTACAGTTTCCGGGTTTTTGCATTTACCTGTGCTGTAATACCTGTCAATTGTCAATTGTAAGACGGGCTGGTTTCCGCAACTCGACGACGAAAGCGCCTATTTTGCGTGTGATTGGGAATGCGACATCATTCGAGCCAACTCAACTCCTCCAGGAACGCCAGTAGGCCCTTTACGTTACCGACTATCCCTGGAAGGTCCCTCGATTGACCGAGGTGTTTAGCCCTGTAGTCCGCTACTCCTGTGCACTCCATGAGGACGTGAGCAGCCGTTTCTTCTGCCTCCAAGCAGGCTCTGCAAAGGGGGCTGTCGGTAACACCTAGGACATATAGATGTTTATTAAAGAAACCATGGCCAGTAAGTGCTGCAGTTACCAGTCGCATGCGCGGCCTACTAAGTCGAAGCAAGGTCTTAGCCAGCCTAGCGCTAGGGGACGGCAAGGCCAGCTTAGCCTGCCTGCACTCCTCATGGTTTGTCCAAAGAGTGGCATGATCATTCCTGGTCGACTCTCTCAGAAATGAGCGTACCATCTTGAAGGGAAGAGGGATGATAGGTTCGGGACCATACGCTGTCAAGCTAGATCCTATACGCGCCAACTCATCCGCTGCATCGTTACCTCTTGATCCGCTGTGTCCTTTTATCCATTGAAGGATTACGCGGTTGTGTTGACATACCTCCATTAGTCGTTTGTGACACTCGTAGATTAGCCCTGAGTTAAAAGTGTTGCTATTTAGGGCTTGTAGGACGGCCATGCTATCCGAGAGGATTCGAATGGAGGAATCTCTTACCTTTCTCGATGCTATGGCATTAGCGGCCGAGATGATGCCCATGCATTCAGCTTGAAAGACAGTATTATGGGCACCCAGTGGAATGGCTATCTTGATGTTTAGGTCCTCCGAGAAGGTGCCTGAACCAGTGCCTGCTTCAGTTTTTGAACCATCGGTAAAAATTCTGAGCTCTTTAACGTCGAGCCCCTCAACCCGATGGTCTTCATGTAACTGTATATTGTATTTTTTGTCAAAAACAAATTGTTTAGGGATTCTGTCACTGCAAGCCATAGAGATGGGAAATTTTTTGTAAACTTCCCCTAGGATGGCGGTGTGTGAGGTCCTGTTTTTCCTCCAAAGTCCTAAGGTGTTGAGTCTCACCGCAGATGACGCGGCCTCCTGCTTAATATACAGCTGCAGTGGCGGAAGACACAGCATGGCCTCCATTGCTGCTGTTGGAGTAGTTCTCATACTACCTGTGATAGCCATGCAGGCCAGCCTTTGGAAGCTTTGGAGTTTGCTTACCATTGTGGTTAGTTTGGTCCTGGTCCACCACACCACAGCTCCGTAGCAGACAAGAGGACGGATCACCGTTACGTACAGCCAAAGAATGATGTTGGGAGAAAGTCCCCACTTTTTCCCCACCATTCTCCGACCTGTGATACCTTTCTTTTACTAAATTTCATGATCTTAGGTCAACCGGAAGTACCCTGTAGGTTTTGATTCCCTTGCAAATATCAAGCAAATTTAGAAAGTTCAGCAAATTTGGGACATAAGCGGCAATATTTTTTGATTGCGTGGACCTAGAAGTCTGAATTTTTCAAAACTCTAAGGGTCCACAGACGTGAGTAATTAATATTAATTTAGATTTGATACCTGCACGCGTTCCTGAGAAAAAGGGTAGTGCTAGACGGACAACAAAGTGATCCTATTAGGGCCCTTGCCCTAAGTTTTTATTTAGCAGCATTTAGGAATTATTTTCTTACCTTGACGATTTACAATTTAATATCTTTCGAAGTACTTAATTCCTTTTCGTTTTGTAGTAGTTAACAAATGTGAAATTTAGAAAAGCCTCTTATTTCAAAATACAGAATACATGTTTAATAATTAGTGAAAAAATAAAAAAATAATGGATTATTTACAATATTTAGATATTTTTCGCCGGAACCTTTGAAAAATCATATCTCAACCACTGTGCACAAGTTCCTCTACTCCCCAAAAATGTTGTTACACTACACTCCAAACAATATGTATAGTAAGGCTCGGCTAATTTCCATTACCTTTCATTTAACAAACAACAACATTTCTTAAACGAATTTAAGATAAGTTTAGTATAAATGTATAGGTACACACTTTAAAAGTATTTTTGATTACCTAAAAAATAATAGTGACTCCTCAAATAATAGATATATCACCTAAATTATATCATTAAATAAAAAAAAATGGTCATCTAAAATTTTATAAAAAAAAAACACAGATAAAATATTGGTCATCAAATTATTAGATATGTCACCTAAATATTAGATCTGTCACCAAAACGATGGATCTGTCACCCTATAACACATCAAACTGGCTGAATCTCTTAGGAAATATCTGGAAGAAGTGGTGGGTAAGTGCAGGGTAAGTGCGGGCTAAACTGGATGAGCGAAGTGAAGCCACCTTTATCCTTCGTGTTAGGTTTACTGTAAGAATAAAATATATTTATGGTTTCAACTGACAAGATGTCACGTCAAAAAAAAATTGCAGCCTTTTTTTATTTTTCTGTTAATACCCCGTTGTATTTTGTATTTCAACACAAAATTAATCGAGAATTGCTTATACAAAGCTACATACCCGGAAACAATAATGGAGGACGACGACGCCGATGGAGGAGACGATGTTGATATATCTTCATCGCAGCCAGAATAAAAGAATTTGGATTAGGGGTAGAATTCTGCTGACTAACTGCAAAGACCCTGGAAAATATATAATATGTGTATGTATGCTGATGATTCCGCCTTTTCTGGTAAACTAAAAAACGCAAAAGAATGGCTAGAAAAACTGATGAAACTAAGTCCAAAATACGGTTATTTCCCAGAATCTTCAAAAAGCTATATTATACTCAAAAATAAATCAATCGAAGAAGCTAACAGGCTATTTGGGAACCTTGGAGTGAAGACTGTACACAGTCAGGTCATAAGTTCTGTCACACAATAAAAACTTTTGAATTTAGAACGCTGGCCACAAAAAAGTTTATTGAATTCGAATTTCGAATTTTTCATGAAAATAAAAATGTGTACTTTTTAGAATTTTCCTCATTTTTAAATATGGAGTGGACACTTAAAGAAGACCGTGTCGCAGTTATTGCGTTGCATCGTTGCGGTTACGCGCCAATTCAGATTTTCGACTTAGGTACTGAAAAATTTGAATATAACCATAAGATTCGTTTATCGTACCATAAAACGATACAATGAAGACTCTAGTGTAAATCCGGAATCTTGTCAAAGCTTAACAACTGCTTCACAGTATACGGGCCGCGTTTGTATAAGCGCACTGAGCGATTGGTACAGCGAGTGCAGAACGCCTGCGCTCGCTATTGTTACATCGTCCCACCACGTACTCATATCACGCCCCATCTGAATCGAGCAAATGTTTTAAAAATGAAAGGCAGACAACAATTTCAATTTGCAGCGCTCTTGTTCGGTGTTATAAAGAAAGGAATACCTGAATACCTTCACGAAAAGCTCTCCTGGAAAGTTTCCAATCACCACATGAACCGCAGCTCAACAAATATACTCTCCATTCCCCGGCATCAGACTGCTGCTTTCAGGGGTAGCTTCAGATATCTGGCTACAAAATGCTGGAATAATATCCCTCCGCCAATTCGTGAAAAAATTACTTTAACCAGCTATAAAACAGCATACAAAGCCTATTTACTAGCCCTTCAAAAAGCGGATAACTGAAACTATCTCTGCAGTCTGCATCGGCAGCCTTCATTTCTGACCCCCAAAACCTCTTGCATTTTTCAAACATGTTTATACATTGTTCATATTTATCATAATTTTCACTGTGCCTATTTATTTATTTATTTATTTATTTATCGTACTTCATACCATTATTTACATGCCACACACAAACTCTATACTCATATACCCTACATTTATATTATGCTATTTATTGTTTATATCTCTTATCTATGCATATTACGTAGTCTAATCAACAGCGTACAAAACAACACACTCAGTCACACCGGTTCCGACAGAATACCAGCGCTTCAGGTCCTCCTGTAGGCCCTGTAGCATAATGCTGAGCCGAAGCCGTTTCACCGTCGCCGTATACAACCAGCACACTGCTGTTTTCTTAATAAGCCATTTACATCACATAATATACCCACTTTTGTTGTTGTCCATGTGTATTCCTATTTTTGTATATTCCTATTTTGTGCTATGTGTTGTGTATTGTGACGCTTGAATAAACGCATATTCTATTCTATTCTTCTATATTCTATTCAAGAAGTGGTAGCCCTCGCTCTGTTAGGACTCCAGCAGTGATAAAAGCTGTGAAGGCGCGAATTCAAAGAAATCCCATACGTAAGCAGAAACTGTTGGCCCTTCAGATGGGGTTAAACAGGACCACGGTGAAAAGGGTGTTAAATGAAGACTTAGGGCTTAGGGCATATAGAAGAAAAACAGGACATCGTTTGGACGCTCGTTTAATGGACCTGAGACTGAAGGGATGCCGCGCTTTGTTGAAGCGGTACGCGGGAAAAAAGCATCGGGAAATTCTTTTTTCGGATGAAAAAATTTTCACCGTGGAAGAGAGCTACAAAAAACAAAATGATAAGGTGTACGCACACAGCAGTGAAGAAGCGAGCAACCATATTCCGCGTGTCCAACGAGGTCATTTTCCATCCTCGCTCATGGTTTGGTTGGAAGTCTCTTATTGGGGCTTAACTAAGGTACATTTTTGTGAGAAAGGCGTAAAAACGAATGCAGTTGTGTATCAAAATACAGTCCTCAAGAACCTTGTGGAACCTGTTTCTCATACCATGTTTAATAACAGGCACTGGGTATTCCAAAAAGATTCTGCACCAGCTCATAGAGCGAAAAGCACACAAGACTTGCTGGCGGCGCGTGAAATCGACTTCATCCGGCACGAAGACTGGCCCTCCTCCAGTCCAGATTTGAGTCCGTTAGATTACAAGATATGGCAACACATGGAGGAAAAGGCCTGCTCAAAGCCTCATCCTGATTTGGAGTCACTCAAGGCATCCTTGATTAAGCCAGCCGCCGATATTGACATGGACCTCGTTCGTGCTGCGATAGACGACTGGCCGCGCAGAATATAGGCCTGTATTCAAAATCGCGGGGGTCATTTTGAATAAACTTTATAACCATAAGAATCTATGTTTTATTTAGTTCATTTTGCTATATAAATGTTTACATAAATAATAAACATATCTAAATTATTTCATATTGCACATGTGACAGAACTTATGAACTGACTATGTACTATAACATCGGTTTTTGGGCAGCGTCATCGAAGACGGGAATGGACGAAAATAATACATCAAAGAAAAAGTTAAAGAACGTTAACTTATTTGCGTTTGTTAACGAAGTTATAATATTATAAAAATAAATAATTTATTGATATTTTTTTTAATTTTATTTGGTAGATTAGATAGTATGATAATATTATCTAATATGCCAAATAAAATTAAAAAAAATATCCAAAGAGTCATTGAAACGAACTATTCACAATGGCTTGCTATCTTCCGGACCACCGCAGATAACACTGATCTCACAGCTACCCTGTTAAGGGATGCTTTAGCTATTAGATACGCCACGAACCTGCAAATCACCCTCAGGCCTGTGACGGATGCGAAGAGAATAATTTTGACCTAAACCACGCATTAAACTGCAAGAAAGGAGAATTTATAAAAAAGGACATGATCAACACAGAGATGACTGTGAAAATTGGGCCGACCCCTTAATGGAAGACGCAAAAATAAATCAACCAGCACTTGTTGGTGATCTGTTACTAAACAATGTGTGGGAACCTGCAAAGAAAGCGTTCTTTGACGTACTGTTATACCCTGTCTTAGCTACCCTTCTGGCTGACAATACCTTTATTTCTATCCGTCATCAAATTCTATTCCAGACTCTTTTACTCGTTGCTAATGGCAGGCAGTCTACGTTGGTCACTCTGAGGGTTAAGACCTTTCCCTTTATAAAGTATTTCTAAGTTTAATTATCACGGAATTTGTGTTAAATTCACAATATATTAATTCTAATAAAACTAATTATCGTCAATAAAGTTTTAATAGTTTTTTTTAAAAACCTTCTGACGCAGCGCGTCATAACATTTGGTGGCAGCGTAAAGGGATTTTAAGAAATTATCCCTGGTGTAACGTCTCCGTTTATAAACACTGTTTTCTCTGTTTAAAAAAATAAAAGTGCTCTTTGTGACTGTGCAAAGTACAGTGTGACCCGTAGCTCAACCCTGTTTTTAATCTAACTCTGTGTTTTGTGTCTCCGTCCCTTCACTGCGTCAAGCTAAGGGTAGCAAACCCTTAAGCTCATCATAATTTTGTGTCTCCGTTTCATCACTGCGTCGAGCTTAGGGTAGTGAACCCTTGAGCTCATCATCGACCCGACTCCGTCTCTTCGTTGTGCCGAGTTTGGGGTAGTTAACCCTTGAACTCGTCACCCTGACTCCGTTACTCCACTGCGTTAAACCTTTGGAAGGTTTATCTCCACGTCATTGTAAACCTTGCAACTTGCAAAGGTTTACCCGTACTGCAAACTCGCCGTGGGCGAGCTGTATCTACGAGTTCATCGCGTTGCAATTTCCGAGAAACATCATGATAACAAGTAGTGCGATTGCATACATGTAAGTGTTTTGACTCATAACTTTTGTGAACGTGACAATCATATCCCGTTGCAAGTACAGTGATTATTATATTACGCTGAGTTTTATAACTTTTATCGCCCACCGTGTTGGTCGATGTTATTGTTCGTGCATTATTAAGCTGTGTATTATTTTATGAACATTATACTTTGTTATGACTGAAGATAAGCCAGTCACGACACTTCCTATAGATAATCCAAGTGGGAGCACAACTGCTCTATTTACAATGTCGTCAATTGACTCAAACATTTTAATCAAATTTGTGCCGAGATTCGATGGCACTAGGGAAAAACTTAATGCATTCCTGAATAATTGTAGTAATGCTATAAAATTAGCATCTGCAACACAGCAAGATGTGCTGTTTAAATACATACTAAGTCAGTTAGAAGGGCGCGCCGAAGCCGCGTGCACTATCAAAGAATTTGAAAACTGGGTTCAGTTAGAACAGTTTTTAAAGGCCCAGTTCGGTGAGCGAAAACATTACGCTCACTTATTGTCGGATTTACAGGATTGCCGACAAAATAACGAGACTGTCAACCAATTCGCTCTCCGTTTAGAGTCTTGTCTGGCTCAGTTGTTGACTGAAATCAACATTAGCATTCCCACTAAAAAGAAAGGCGAATTGGCTGGCCGGCTCGCGGCAATGCAAGACCTTGCCATGCATACATTTGTGATAGGCTTAAAACCTAAGCTTTCTATGGTTGTAAGATGTCAAAATCCAGAAACCCTGAATGAAGCTATTAATCTAGCTGTTTCCGAAGAAAAGTTACTTCAAAGCGCTTTTAATAGGGGTCATGCTGCAAATTGTCCCCTCACTCAGAGTCGTCCATCGTGGCAGAAAAAGAAAGAGGATCATTTTAAACCACAGGTCCATACTATGTCCACTTCCACTGCGTCCTCACAACGAGCATCCTCTTCAAAGAACTACGAATCCCAAAACATTTCTTGCAAATATTGCAGATCCGTTGGTCACAGCATTGACCAATGTATAAAATTAGCTCATAAGAAGAAGAATGAAAACTTTTCTTCAAAGAGTCCTAGGGCCTCTGTCAACTTTGCCGGTGAAGACACCACCGACAACGCGTCATGTCAAGATGACGATGACATCAATCAGTCAAACGATTGTACTGATGATGATAATTGCAATTGCGATTTAAACTAAACCCGGTCCCAAGTAGACGTCGTACGGGACCTGCAAATATACAAACCGGCGTCCTAAATTTAAAAAACACTGCGTCACACACTGAGTCCAACACTGCGTCACATAATAAACCCCTCACTGAATCCAACACTGCGTCTAACACTGAGTCCAACACTGCGTCACACACTGCGTCACACACTGAGTCCCACACTGAGTCCAACACTGCGTCACATACTAAGTCCCTCACTGAGTCCAACACTGCGTCCAACACTGAGTCCAACACTGCGTCCAACACTGAGTCCGACACTGCGTCACATACTAAATCCCTCACTGAGTCCAACACTGCGTCCAACACTGAGTCTAACACTGTATCACACACTGAGTCCAACACTGAGTTCAATAATAAGTTAAACTCTGCATTACACATCAAGACACCTGATTTAAACGTCTTTGAAGTTTCTTCTAACACTTCGAGGAGATACTTACCTCATGTCTCGTTGCAGACAAAACTGTCCAAACGAAAACTATTGTTTTTGATCGACACTGGAGCATCCTTTAGTCTTATCAAGAAAGGTTCTATAGAATCAATGCCAGACTTAACAAAGGAAGTCATCAAATTCAAAGGCATTGATAATGTCGAATCATCGACAACATTAGGTCATTTTCAATTAAAAATGTTCCCTGACACTAACTCTGTCATTTCACACACATTTCATGTTGTAGACGATGTATTCTTACCCTACGACGGTATTATGGGGAACGACCTCTTCGAATACCACGAGTGTAATATCGACTACATTAGCAATACCCTCAATTTCAAAACCATCATCTTGAAAATGAAATTTAACGAACCCATTTATACAATACCCCCTCGCACTGAAACCGTGATTGAATGTCCCGTTTCTGACCCTGCGCTAAAAGAGGGTCTGATACTTGACCAACACCCTTCCGAACACTTACTCATTGCAAACTGTTTGGTCAAAGTTAAAGAAAACTCAAGAGTAAATATCACAGTTATAAATACTTCAGAAGATCCTGTTACAATGAATTCCAACCTCGTGTTGCATATTATCCCTATACATTTATATAATGTCTATAGACATTCACCCAAATCCACGACTAAGAAACACGATCCGGTAAATACTACAAAAAATCAAAACCATAAATACCCTAGTTCAGTACACCGAACACAGGAAGTACTTGAACAACTACGTACTTCGCATCTTAATAGCGAAGAAGATGAAGCCCTCCGCGAAATCTGTTCAGATTTTTCCGACATTTTTCATCTCCCTGGAGACAAACTGACACACACTAATGCAATCAGTCATGAAATCAAAACGTCTACTAATGTTCCCATCCACACAAAAACCTATAGATTTCCGGAATGTCATAAGAAAGAAGTAGAAACCCAAATGAACAAAATGTTGAACGAAGACATTATTAAACCTTCAACATCCCCTTGGTCCGCCCCTATCTGGGTAGTCCCAAAAAAACTGGACGCCTCTGGACAACGTAAATGGCGTGTAGTCATTGACTACAGAAAGTTAAACGATATCACAATCGGTGACTCTTACCCGATTCCAAACATCTCCGAAATCCTGGACCAACTTGGAAAATGCAAGTATTTCAGCACTCTAGACCTAGCGTCAGGCTTCCATCAGATCCCAATGTCAACTGAAGATTCTCAAAAGACAGCCTTTTCAATTCCCCAGGGCCATTTTGAGTTCAACCGCATGCCCTTCGGCTTAAAAAATGCCCCCTCGACTTTTCAAAGACTGATGAACTCTGCCCTCTCAGGCCTTCAAGGCATTAAATGTTTTGTATATCTAGATGATATTGTCATCTATTCCTATGACCTACAATCCCACATCAACAACATTTCCGAAATATTTCAAAGACTTCGTGATTTCAACCTGAAACTCCAACCAGACAAGTGTGAGTTTCTAAGACGTGAAGTCGCATATCTTGGACATCTTATAACAGAAGAGGGCGTAAAACCAAACCCAGATAAGATTAAAGCCGTTACGGAGTTTCCCACACCCAAATGTCCCAAAGACATTAAATCTTTTCTTGGACTTGTTTCCTACTACCGTCGCTTCATCGCAGATTTCTCAAAAATCGCTAAATCTCTCACTTCTCTCCTGAAAAAGGATATCCCATTCAAATGGGAAAACCAACAACAAATCGCATTCGACTCATTAAAACAAAAACTAGTTTGTGCCCCAATACTGAAATTTCCCGACTTCACTCAGCCTTTCATACTGTCAACCGATGCATCGAATTACGCTATTGGCGCCGTTCTTTCCCAAGGCACCGTTGGAAAAGATAATCCGATTGCCTATGCCTCTAGAACACTGAATAAAAACGAAATTAACTATAGCACCACGGAAAAAGAATTATTGGCAATAATTTTCGCATGCAAAACCTTCAGACCATACATATATGGGCGTAAATTCCTGATAATAACAGATCATAGACCACTTAAATGGCTTTTCAACCACAAAGACCCAAGCAGCAAAATGCAACGATGGCGTCTACTTCTCGAAGAGTTTGAATATGAAATTGTCTATCGTAAAGGAAAACTCAACTCCGTAGCAGATGCATTATCCCGGTTTCCAGTCCACCCGGTCAATACTTCAGATCCAGATGATGGCCTGGTTGATCTTAGTTCCCTAGAATTAAGCCCGTACAATGACAACCTTAGCCCAGACTTCGATGCTCTTAATGTGCCGTCACCCCCCCAAATAGAGAATAACCCAGGTTCTTCCCCAACTGGACCTTTAGATCCATTATCCACATTAGATGATTTACACCAAGAGGAATATCCTCAATTCCTCAAGTCAATTACCGATAAAAACAAAAACTTCAATACAAACTTGAGAGAGCATAACGCTAAACTGACGAGAAGCGCCTGTAAAACAATTCTTGTCCCAACGTCCATTGATCTCGATGAGTCCAATCCATATATACAGGAAATCATTGGTAATTTGGACGACTCTGATCAACTGATCCAAGGTGAGAAACAACTGTATTCATTTCACAAAATCGAAACAAATAACAAGACATACTATCTTCTATTTACTAAGGTCCATCACTTTGACGAATGTTCATATCCTGAAATCTTTAACACTCTCAAAGCAGTTAGGAATGAACTACTAATACAATCCACCGAAACAACTGAAATTGGTATATCCGATTTTAGAAACCCATTCGACAAACACTCCTTTATCAAGATATACAACATACTAAACTATCTATTCCATAACACCAATATTGTTGTCAATATCTACCACAATACTATCATGTACCCATCTTTGAGCGAAATTAACAAAATTCTCCAAGAGAATCACGATTTACCTGTTGTCGGACACTTAGGTGCTGTCAGAATGCTGAAAAGAATCCAAGAAAAATATTTTTGGAAAGGCATGCGCAGTGACGTTGAGAACTATGTGAAGCAATGTACATCTTGTCAACAAAACAAAGCCCTTAGGAAAACCAATAGAGCTCCTATGCAAATCACATCTACATCGACATCTCCCTTTCAACGTGTAGCATTGGACATTGTCGGACCATTACCAGAGTCTGGCACTGCTAAACTCAGATTCATCCTTACCATTCAAGACGACCTCACGAAATTTTCTGTTGCTTACCCAATCCGCAGCACAACTGCTGAAGAATCAAGCGATTGTCTCATCCACTTCATCTCCTTATTTGGAATACCCAAGACCATTCTGACAGATCAGGGCACTAATTTCACAGCTGACTTGTTCAGGAAAACATGTGATTTCCTGAAAATAAAACAACTATGGTCCTCTCCCTACCACCCTCAGACCCAAGGTGCACTTGAACGAAGCCATTCCACCTTGAAAGAATATCTCAAATCTTTCATTAACGAACATCAAGATAACTGGCCTCGTTATGTTTACACTGCAATGCTGTCATACAACACCAGCATACACTGCACTACGAATTACACTCCTTACGAATTGTTATTCGCTCACAAACCACATCTTCCAGATTCCATATACAGTACTCCACCTGATGCGTCATACCCAGAATATGTGAAAATGCTACAACACAGATTACAACATTCCAGACAAAAGGCCATAGAAAATATGCTCAGGTCTAAAGAAAACTCTAAATCATATTATGACAACCGAACTCGTCCTATTCAATACAAAGTAGGTGACTTGGTCTATCTAAAGAACCACCTACGTCTCAGAAAAGCCTTATCACCGATTTGGAAAGGCCCTTATAAAGTAGTGAAAATACATGGTAACAATACCTTATCCCTCCTAATCAATCGTAAATACATAAAACATCACTATGATGAAATAAAATTGGCCTCACTCTAAATCACTTATTTTCAGGCTGATAATGCCGCTCTCAATCATAGCGATGCCTACTGAAGATTTCATTGAACCCCTGCACAAGAGCCCTGGACTTTACTTCGATCCGGTCGGTACAATGAAACTCATAAATGACTACCTGCACGTTGTCATCCCTATAGACATTAAATACATTAAGCCTCACATAGACAACATCAATGGCGTTTTCGGAACAGCTCGATATTTGTGTCAACAAAGTGACGCTTTGGAAGATGTAGAATGTCACAATATCATCCAACCTCTTAAGGCTCTATACGATGGTGTTGTGAGAGACTATAACTCTATATCTCACTTCATTCCTACGAGATCTAAAAGATCCGCTTGGTTCTCAGGAGTAGGCACTATTCTGAAACACGTTTTTGGCACGATGGACGACAATGATGCGAATAAGTATAACGACGCTATTCAGAACTTACAAAATAACGATAAACAATTGACCTCTTTATTGAAGCAAAACATCATTATGTCCACAGCAGCAATTTCAAAAGTCAATGAAACCATTCATTTTATTGCACAAAATGAAGGTCGTCTGAATGACGCTGTTGATACACTAGTTTCATCTCTGAGGAATGTTACGGATGAAACACATTCTATGCAGTTTAAAAATAAGTTAACTAATGTTTTTAATGTCCTTAATGCCAATCTATTGACTCTGACCTTTCAATTGGAGGATATCACTAACTCTATTTTGTTCTCAAAAACAAACACCCTTCATTCTGCGGTTATCACTCCGACTGAATTGTACAATGATCTTGTGTCTAGTATTAAGTACTTACCTAAGTTAAGAGAGTTTCCGACTCCTTTAGATTTAAGTAATATTCATGTTATCACTAATTTGTCAGAATTAGTGTCATATATTTTAGATTCTAAGTTGATATTTGTTTTAAGGATACCTCTTGTTTATCACATCGAGTTTGATTTTTATAAAACCATTCCGGTCCCGATACCACATGACACAGAAAAGCCAGATAGCTATGCTATGATAATTCCTACAAAACCATACATTGCACTCAGCAAAGACAAATCGAACTATTGTAGTTTTGAAGACCTTAATATTTGTAAACATGCTTTAAAACACACCTACATATGTGACTTACCTAGTTCATCCTCGACAGTTGTAGATCCGATATGTGAAATAGAAATAATTACTAAGGTTGTTAAAACACTTCCACCCCAGTGCAAAACTAAATTTTTGAATGGTAAAATAGATATTTGGCAAAATATTAACCACAACAAATGGATTTTTGTTCAATCCGAATTAACTAAGATAACCCTTGACTGTGAGTCCTATGTCAGAGAACTCACAATATCCGGTACAGGTGTACTTAACATGCAACCACAGTGCATTGCCTTCTGCAAAAACATTAAACTATTTTCCCGATCTGACATTGTAGTAAATGTAAGTAGGATTAGTTCAGATTTTAATCTGATTAATGATAGTTGTTGTAATATTAATACTTTTCAAAAAACTAAAATTCATGTACCCGTCATGAATATTTCTAATATAAACCTCGAATACTTTCAAAATTATGAAGACTCCTCTAAAGAAACTATTAAGAAATTAGATTCACTTTTGGATAATTATAACATTGTTTCCAACCATGCTAGTTTTCCAATCATTACTGTTATTGTGTTACTTCTATTTTTAATTTTCATTATTTACTATTTTTGTAATGGGAAACGTTTTAACCCAATTTCAATCAAATCATTCAGAATAACAACAGCCCCTGAAACAGAGACTTCTGATTCTAATAATGATCAAGACCCCATTCCATTACCGCGTCTCAGAATCAATTAATTTTGTGCTAATTCTTCGTAAACTTACTCTTCCACCCCTAAGTTTACTCTTTTTCGGAGGGCTGTTATACCCTGTCTTAGCTACCCTTCTGGCTGACAATACCTTTATTTCTATCCGTCATCAAATTCTATTCCAGACTCTTTTACTCGTTGCTAATGGCAGGCAGTCTACGTTGGTCACTCTGAGGGTTAAGACCTTTCCCTTTATAAAGTATTTCTAAGTTTAATTATCACGGAATTTGTGTTAAATTCACAATATATTAATTCTAATAAAACTAATTATCGTCAATAAAGTTTTAATAGTTTTTTTTAAAAACCTTCTGACGCAGCGCGTCATAACAGTACGCATAGTAAATGCTGACGCTTCCTCTTACAGAAACTCCACCTGGCAAATAACAGCATTGAGACATAGCCGAGAGAGAAAAACTCAAAATACGACCGAGCAGCTGAAGACCTAAGAACCTCATACACCCCATAGTCATTTCTTGAGATGGAGCTCTAGGAAATGAATATACCAGATTTTAAAAATAAAAAGCGTCAAAGCTTAATGAGAAATGGGGAAAAGCATTCTCAAAGAGTGTACTGTGTA
This sequence comes from Argyresthia goedartella, assembly GCA_949825045.1. NCBI lineage: Eukaryota > Metazoa > Arthropoda > Insecta > Lepidoptera > Argyresthiidae > Argyresthia > Argyresthia goedartella. The sequence continues at coordinate 19,901,479 of OX463823.1, forward strand.
GAAAGCAGGAATAACTACGCGTCGAAAAAGCATGCGAATTGAACTATCAGTGATTCTTATTTACAATAACATAAGGTTAATTGTATCTCAACTCGAACACTTTGTCACTGTGGAATTGATTCCTGCTTAAGTAACTGGCTGAAGGTAAAAATACAAATCTCGGTTATAAGAGTATGAGGCACGCAAAAACATGTGAGGGCCTTTGACAGATGACCCAAATGGCCGAGTCGGCAGTGACCCTGCCTACGAAGCCAAGGGTCCCGGGGGACGAGTCCCGGTGGGGAAAAATATTTATTTAATGAGATGTTTGTACCCTAGCCATGGTTGTTTATCTATCTAAGTATAATATTTATCTATATAAGTATGTGTATCGTTGTCTAGTACCCAAGATACAGGGAATCCTAGTTTGGGGCTAGATCAATGTGTATAAATAGTGTCCAAGGTATTATTATCTCAATGCAAAGATGGAGCAGGAATACTTTGGTGACAGTTTGATCTCGTCAAACAGAAAAACAATTTGTATTTTTTTTTATATTGTGTTTTATGGCCCTGGAAAGTCAATTTTTATAAATACTTGTGTTATATACCTTACTTGTGAGAATTCGTTTGTTTTTATTTCAATCTTTTATTTGTACTTTTTCTTAACTTCAATTGTCTTTATATTATTGTTTTTGCGAGATAAAGATCTCTACCATCACTTCATTTATGGTTGGTCTAGGTTTAAGTATGCTGCTTATTTAAACCAGTTAGTTAGAAAACTAGATATCATATTAGAAATTAGATAAATGTTGATATATAGGTATGCATTTATAGTTTTACAATAAGTTATAAATACCAACATGAATTCTTTACCTGATATTATCAATCTTTTCGTGCTCTTCAAACGACGATGTTGACGATTTTCTAAGTGCAGAAAGCAACGATTCCGCTTCGGAAGAACGCCTTACTGCCAACATTAGGACTGTCTTCGGTGGTAGGAAATCTTGAACAACGTGCATATCATGCACAAAACATTCACTCCATCCATCCGGACCTGCTCGAGGCTTTTAGCGACCAATGCGTGGACGGCATTTTTGTCTCCGAGTGATTCCTAAAGCCATCGCTGTCATCTACCTCGTACTCCCTTCTAGGTTACAGGCTTTACGGGAACGACAGAGTCGGAAGAGCCGATGGGGGCGTCGCTTTCCACCTGCATGCGGAAATCCCGTGCAAATCGATAATTTCAATAACATAAGTCCAAGGTTTTTATGCCAAGCATGCGCCTATAAAAAAGTCAGAGTGAAACACCTACCCGCCCCTTGGTTAACAGATAATATTAAGCGTCTATTGGCTAAGAGCAATAGATCCAAGTGTAAATACCGTGAGAATTCAACAGATGACAATTTCCTTTCTTACAAATGTCTTAGCAACCGCTGCATCCGTCTCTGTCGTGATGCTAAACGTCGGCACTTCCACGAGTGTATTGAAAATTACACACCAGCTCAGGTGTTGAAGTTTCTAAAAACACTTGGTATAGGTAATTCTCAGGACCTAATGCTGGTAATCTAGATCTCAACGGTCTTAACCAGTTCCTTTCTGCTCCGCTTGTTGTGATGGATCCCAAGGTTAAACAAGCCACTTTTCAGAGCCTGCGCTCTCCATTACCCAATACCACACCATTCAACGTTGAAATCAATGTCGTCAAGAAGGCTCTATTAGCAGTCAACTCGAAAGCTGTATGCAATGACAAAGTTTGCCTTAAAATGCTACTGACAATCCTTGACGAACTATTACCAGCAATAACACACGTTTTAAACTATTCGTAATTTCGTAATTTCTTTATTGTACTAAACAAAACAGACATACAGATAACTTATGATAGAAAAAACATGTACAAAGGCGAGCTTATCTCTAAAAAGAGATTTCTTCCAGCAAACCATGTTGGATAGGAGACGGAGATGATAGGTAAGGGAAAGAATTGCGCGTAAAATTAAGACTATATTCTAATATTATACATATTACACATACATAAAACCCTATTGCTAAGAAATATAGACTACATACACAGTTACATAAATACAGCATATCAATAAATATCTTACAAATATACTAATAATAATACATTATATAGCTAAATAGAAAGTGAAAGATAGTGCTTCTTTAGTCGGTTCTTAAAGATATTCAGTGATGGACTGTCCCTGATGGTGCAGGGAAGTTCATTCCACAGCCGTATAGCGCGGATTCTAAACCCGTGCTCGAAGGTTGCAGTGGAGCGTTGTGGGGCTTTAAGCATAGTAGCCATGTGAGTTCTCCGAGGCCTGCATGAAGAAAGAAATTCGAAGCGATCACGCAGGAAGTTAGGGTACCGAGGGTTCCACAAAATATTGTAGAGCAGGCATAGGATATGAGAGTCCCGTCGAAGACGAATCGGAAGCCAATTCAACTCCCTGCGATGTTGAGAAACGTGATCATATTTTCGCAGTCCGAAGATGAACCGAATCCCGAGGTTTTGAAGTCGTTCGAGTTTGTTCAGTTGCTCTTCACTTGCGCTTGCCCAGCAAACATCAGCACAGTCAATGAGGGGAAGTAAAAGAGACTGAGCGAGAATAATTTTGGTCAGACGAGGAAGAAAGTTCTGAAGTCTCCTGAGAGAGTAAAAGGTAGCGTAAACTCGCCTGCTGACCTCGCTGATATGCGTTGACCAGGTTAACTGGTTATCGAAAACAACACCCAGGTTTTTCGCTGTGTCGCTATACATGATTACGGTACCGTTATAAGATACAGGAGGGACAGACTGTTGCTTCAACAAACATAGTGAGTGTCTGGTACTGGTGGTAATCATGGCCTGGGACTTGTTTGGGTTAACCAGTAGCCCAAATGACGAGGCCCATCCTCTAATACCCTCTAAGTCACCGTTTAACGCCTCCACAGCGGAGTTTACATTATCGGGAGAGAAGTGGCGATAGATTTGTAAGTCATCCGCGTAAAGATGATAAGAAGATGAGAGGGCATCGGAGATGGAGTTAATAAATATAGAAAATAGAAGAGAAGAGAGAATGCCACCTTGGGGAATACCGGAGGTGAGGTCACACCAATCCGTGCAAGTCGTCTCCGATTTGATACGCTGTTTATGGTCACGAAGGTATGAGTCGAACCAGCTGATAGAATGGGAAGAGAGATTAAGAGATTTGAGAAGTTCAACGAGAATGTCAAAGTCAACACAGTTAAAGGCACTGCTGAAGTCGAGCAGGGTAAGCAACGAAAGCTGCTTCTGATCCATGGCAACTTGAATATCATCCGTCACTTTAAGTAGAGCCGTAACTGTGCTGTGACCCGGTCTGAAGCCTGATTGAAAAGGATTTAATAGGTTGTTAGAGGATAGATATTGGGAGAACTGGGTATGGACAATGGATTCGAGGACTTTTGATAGGATCGGCAAGATGGAAATCGGGCGATATTCTTTGAAGCAGGTGGGATTGGATGATTTAGGGAGAGGGATAACTAGTGCATGTTTCCAAGCAGTAGGGAAGGAGCAGTTTGAAAGGGAAAAATTTAAAATGTGCGTTATGGGCGGAAGCAGGTCATCTAGGATAGTGAAGATCATTTTTAGGCAGATGTTGTCATGTCCGACTGCTTTGGAGCTAATCGCCAACAATGCCCTTTTAACTGTGTCAACTCCGACATATCTCATGTTGAAGGGAGTGGTGTAGGGAAGTGACCTAGAACGCAGGCTCCGAAGAGTGGCTTGCTTGACGGTAGAGTCCATCACAACGGGCGGTGCGGAGAGAAATTGATTAAGAGCGTTGAGATCGACATTACCTGAATGCGTGTCCTGGGCCTGGGACTTGCCAATACCAAGTGTCCTGAGAAATTTCCACACCTGAGCAGGAGTGTACCTTTCGATACACTCAAAGATGTGGCGGCGTTTGGCGTCGCGACAGAGACGATTGCAACGATTTCGAAGCGATTTGTAGGTGAGAAAATTGTCATCTGTCGGATCCTTTTTGTACCTGCACTTAGCCCGATCTCTCTTGGTCATAAGTCGCTTGATATCATCGTTTAGCCAGGGAGCAGGCAGGTGCTTCACTCTAACTTTTTTAATGGGAGCATGTTTGTCGTAAAGTCCCAGGACAATTGTATTGAAGCTGTGAATTTTGTCATCAACGCTCTCGCTCAATATGACAGGGGACCAATCGACCAGTGAAACATCAGACTTGAGGGAATCCAGGTTGATGGCTTTGAAGCTGCGTGTTTCAATAAATTTGGTTCTGCACTTAGGGGACCTAATTTTATATGAGACGTAAATGAGGTCGTGAAAAGAAAAAGGTGAGTTAAGTTGACCATGAGTGGCCACCTTATCCAGGTTGGAAATGATTATGATGTCAAGAAGAGAGGTCGAGCAATGTGGCTGGGAATGGGTGGCCGCAAGCGGCAAAATGTGCAGATTGTATGAATCTACTATTGACCTAAGCTTGGCTGAACGAGAATCATTTTTGAGGAGACAAGTGTTGAAATCCCCAAGAATGAGAGTGTCATCGTAAAGTGGGGTCAAATCATTAAGAATAGATTCCAAGGTGTCGAAATAATCAACACGGAGAGAGGGGCTATAAACAACACCAAGAAGCACCTTATTGTGATAAAGAAGAATTTCGAGGAAGAGATATTCGGCAGACTCGGAGTACTGGCTAGGGGATGCGCTGATCACCTTGCACGGAATATCCGCACGCAGGTAAACAGCAACACCTCCATCCGCTTTCCCGACTCTGTCATTCCTGTAGAGCCTGAAGCCTGGAAGAGAGTACATAGATGAGGAGAGTGAAGGCTTCAGGAATGACTCGGAGACAAGGATAGCGTCCACATGTTGGTCACTAAAAGCCTCGATAAGATCGGTGTAGCTCGTGTGAATGCTCTGAACATTAATGTGCACAATGTTCAGATTCTTCCCAGACCCACCAAAGACAGTTCTGAGTTTGCCAGAAAGTGGTTCTTCCACACTGGAAATGTCACTTTCTGCACTTACAAATTCATCTCTTGACGCACACGACAAGAAGCTATCGTTATTGAGATTCATAATATGTAGATAAAATAATATACTATAATATAATATAAATATATAACTAGGTATAGGAATATACCTAGCAGTAAATATATAATGATTAAGGAATCAAAAGAAAAAAAAAAAACTAATATAAACCAATGGGGTGACCTAAACCCTCACCACCTCACTATTCTTTAGCTAATGAATTTTCCCCATAGTGTGGAAAAAAGCACTAGTCATTCCACTACCCAAAACCTCTAGTCTCACCTCTTTCAAAGAGTACCGTCCCATTTCAATCTGGCCCATCCTCTCCAAAGTCCTTAACATCAGTGTCCATAACCAGCTTTCCTATTACCTCACCTCAAACAATCTGCTAAATACGTTCCAGTCAGGATTCCGACCGAGTTTTAGCACCGTCATGGCTCTGTTGAAGGTCACAGATGATATCCAGGTAGCCATGGACCGCAAACCGTGTTGGTTTTACTTGATTTCAGTAGTGCCTTCAACAGTGTAGATTTCGACATTCTCGTTGAGCTTCCTCAGATGCCTGCACGTCACTTCCTTCTCTGCCAGCTAGTTTGACTCTTATTTGAGGGATCGGCAACAGTGTATCAGGTTGGAGGATACTTCTACTGAATGGTGTGACCTCTTTTCAGGCGTCCCTCAAGGTGGTATTCTTTCTCCTATTATATTCTCGATTTTCATAAAGTCCATCTCGGATATTCTGTCTTGCTCATATCATCTTTATGCTGACGATCTCCAGATTTATCACCACTTCTCTCAACGATGTAAATTCTGCTGTAGCGGCACTGAACGCTGATCTGGATGGGGTGAGAAGCTGGGCTTAATCTTTCGGACTACTAGGCAACCCGAGCAAGTTATAGGTACCAGACATTATCTTAAATTGTAACAGCAACTGCCTTTTCCACCTGTCACTTTTAATGGAACCACAATCCTAAATAGCGATAAAGCTGGAAACCTGGGTCTTATCTTTGACAACCAGATTTCCTGGTCTTCGCATGTCAATAAAGTAAGTCGCCGAGTATTTGCAGTTTTTCACTCTCTCAGGAGACTTCAGTACTTTTTGTCTTGACAGACCAAAATCACTCTCGCTTAGTCTCTCCTTCTACCCCTCATCGACTATGCTGATGTATACTGGGTCAGTGCTAACGAAGAACTACTGAACAAACTCAAACGACTTCAAAATCTCGGGATTCGGTTTATCTTCAGGCTGCGCAAATACGACACAACTTCGCAAGGAGTTAAAGTGGCTGCCGATCCGTCTTCGCCGGGATTCTCACATTCTCAATTTCTTCTCCACGCTATCCAACTTTCCTACGAGACAGTTTTAAATTTCTCTCTTCCAGCAGGCCTCGGAGAACTCACACATTTTCTATGCTCACAACTCCACAGCATAATACCACGTCCTATGAGCACGGGCTTGGACTCCGAGCCATTCGGTTGTAAAATGCAATTCCTGGCACCACCAGGGACAGTCCTACTTTCAATTTATTTAAGTCGCGTGAAGAAGCATTACCTCTCTCCTTATAATTACAGGTAGTATGTATGTTAGTATTTATAAGCCCATTTATATAAATCGGCGCAACTTTGTCGCGACAGCATCGATAAATTACTTTGATTTTATAATTACCTAATTAGGATCTTCTTATGATTATTTATATTTCTATAACGTTCAAAGTTAATCATATTTCGTCGTGTGTGATGATTTATCTCTTTTCAAACAATCACTAATCAGTGTTTATTTGTATAAGCGATACCCGTGTACTTCCTGTTTATTCATCACTAAGCAATATATTAGTGATGAATAAACAGTCGGTTTATAACCATTGATGAATCTATCAATTGTTATGAACATATTTATTATCTAAATGAGTTTTCGTATTTAATCTATTGTCAAACTACAGTTGTTATAAAGTGTTTTAAATGCATACACCGCGTGGTTTGGCTCTGTTTCGCTGTTCCGAGAAAACTATTGAGTAATGTTTAAGGATTATTGAGAGTAAGTGATCTGCAGTTAATTGTGATCATTAGCTAAAATCATAAATTAAATTACTTAAGTTAACATTGTGATTAATCTTATTAGCAATGACTGTTTAGTAACAAAGGGTCTTAATGACTACAATTTGTAATCGCTGTGAATCTAGGCAAGAGCGCGCGACTTGTTCTGATTGGCAAAAGATATATGAGCTTCCACTAAGGTGGCGTTTCGCGCGGTTTGTTTGCCTCGATTCACCGCGTGCAAAAACACGTCAATTTTGGCGGAGACGTTGTTGTGGGCTAGTCGACAAATAAAATAACGAGCTAAGATCACGTCGTCATATTGTTGTATACATAGGTCTACCCCTGCTCAGCAATCAATTTTTCCCACTTTAACCTGGTTTGTTGGAAGAGTTGTCTTATTAGAGATGAGCTCGCCTTTGTACACTATTTTTATGTAACAATTTTTTATATCATTTGTGTGCAATAAAGAAATTATAAATTATTAATTATGAAATACCTACATATATTTTGATAGACAGGGATTATTTAATAGCATATTATACAAATTTCTGTAATTATGTTTAATCAATGCCTACTTATTGTATCTTCTGAATTCTGTTTTGTGTATTATCAGAATAAACTCATTTCATACACAATTTGATGATAAATATTATCCCACTAAAACCTTTTTCATGCAAAATGTTGCCAAGGCGAGACGTGACGAGAGTGGTTACCATTTATTTTGTACTTTTGCATAGTACAGTTAGTTACTGTACCAGACAGTAAAGTATGGACAACGGACTTTGACATCGGACTCAGCTTTGGTATTTAAGAGCATCTTTGCTGTGACTTAGTACCCGTTTGATTATCTGTGACATTTTGCTAAAATATTTTTCAATGTCGGAAGTGCATTATTTACCGCCGATTTCAATATGCTGCCTCGTTGATCCGGTCAAAGAATATAATATTTCTTTTTATTGTGTTTGAATGTTCTTGATATACTTTTTTCTATAGACATCGAAGTCGAAGCCGCAAAATGATGAGCAGGCAGAAATCGTCGGATCCAAATGGCCGAAAAATAATCATACTTGTCGACACGAATATTCATTTCTGACGAGTCATCCTACCGATGTCATCGGTAATGTAATGGGATTTGGGTTTTTCGGTGCATATGACGAGATTTCTGATCCCTATGGTGTCAGTTTTTATCGGACAAAATCAAAACTCGATGAGATGGGAAATGATTTCCGTGATGTGATTTTTGGAGTGATTCATGAACTCAATTCGATTAGGATATACACAAAGTTAAAAAAGTGTTATTTAAAAGGAACAGTCGGGTAAGCCAATAGCCCGATACTTCTCCATCAACCAGCTCTGAGCCAGCGTGGTAGAGTATGGCTCATTTACAAATTAAGCTTCGTTCTCGATATAAGCATAGGTACTTAATGTAGTATCACTCAAAGGCCATTTCTCGCACTTTATGAGGAAAAAAAATAAGTTAGATGAAAAAATCATATCTAGACCGTCCTTCCCACACCAGGCGCTATCAATCACGTTCTAGTTCCAATAATATGCCGAAAAGTAGGAGTGATGGTGATAGTGACTACGACTCTGTAGTAAAGAAATTTAAAAAGATAGAAAGACAGGTAAAACGGCTACGTCGTAAGCATTCTTCGAGCTCGGATAATGAAATAAATTAGTCTCGTAACCGACAAGGTGATTCACCAAATAAAATAGCACGTTTTACTGGCACATATGGAACAGAATTGACCTTTATTCTCATTTCGTTATTGCGTATTACGGTGTTTTACTTGAATACAAAGCATGTTGATGCAAAAAGCACTAGTTTGAAAATCGGACTGTCCGTCTCGGAGCTTTAACTTCCTAATAAAATGGGGGTCTATCATTTAGGTTTTTCCATAGCAATGTATATGTTATTTGTTTGTAATCAGACAAACTTTTATACCTGGGTTTGCGTGTTTCTCAGTTTGGAGTCTCACATTCCACCCACATTTGATTAAAATATTTGATAGTCGATCAACTGACTAGTTAGTTTATCAAGCAACGATTTTGACTATCTTTCGGTGACATATACATACGAGATGTGTAAAGAGGATGTGTGCTTGGAGAAGGTGAAAAAGGGTAAATTTCATAACTTTTCCTTCGCGATGAAAGCAAAGATTATTTAAAAAGGGTGGTGTATTCCGGCACCAAATTAACACAAAAGAAAGCGAACGCTACTAGACAGTTTCAATGCAGTACCTACGATAGATATAGTTGGCTAGCGGGCTGTGTTCTTACCAGTAGGTTATTTTGTTTTCAGTGTTCAGATATCTTTTAAGGTGCTACGAAAATAAAATGGGGTTTTTTTCGAATCCATTTACTCCACCATGAAGTCATCTACAGATTTGATTTTTGGGTCAACGTTTATTGAGTATTTGATTAAGATTTTCACCAAAACAAAAACGCGATTGGATGAAATTTTCTCGATAGAATTTAATTACTAAAACACCTCTAAATTATATTATTTTTTCCTGTAATTCTGAAATCCTAACTAATTTCATTGTGGAACTGCGTTCAAAATGTAGATATTATGTATTCGCGAAATCTCCTTAAAAAACTTTTTAACAAAATAGAGTAGTTTATTTTTAAACAATTATTCTGTTGTTTAGCGCTACGGTTTTTCATTTTTTTCCGATTCCGTCCCTCCCACACTGCGGGTCTTTCCGCCTGGAGTAACGGGGACCTTTGCACGGACGAGGTATCGCCTTAACTGACTTCTAATGTTGCTCAATCACTTACCTGAGGATATCTGAGGAGGCAAAAATTCGCCACGAAGATCAAATTTTGTCTGAAGCCGCCGGAAGCCAATTTTGAGGTCGGTAAATATTTTTTTTTTCATATTTTATTATATATTTTAAGTCAACAAATCGCATGGCCATTAAAAGTATCTCCATCTCAGTAGACCTGCATTCGTCGAAATTACTCGGAGACTTGCCATGTTAAGTAAGCCGCCAGTGGCCAGCTTTGAATAGTAAACCTGAATAGTGTCGTGGGTTACTCTTGAATTGAAAGAGGTTTGTAGGAGTAAATAGATGTTTATTGTACTGAAGTTTGGATAGCAGAGCCTCTAATTATCCGCAGTATAATCTTATATAGTCTTACAAATAAAGAGTCACACACACAGTGATACATCTCTATGTCGCTATGTCCGCACACTTCACCTCCCACGAAAATAAAAAAAAAATACATGATTATATATTTTTTTATAAAACTTTATCTAAATATTTCATAATGCTTGTTTGTACGGTTTCGTTCTATTTTTATGAACAATTTGAATTTTTCCATCTTTTACAATTTTTACATTGACATCTAAATGTTCAACAACCAAATATGGGCCTAAATAAATATTCTGTGTCTTGTGTGGGTTTCTTAACAATAACATACTGTCTTTCTTATAGTATACTGGATATACATTTTTATCATAGTTTTCCTTCCTAATTACCTTACTTCTAATTAAGTTTTCCCTAGCATCCTTTTGGGAAACTTGTAACCTATACTTAAGCTCTAACGGATAACTGTCATGATTATACAATGGGTCCACTATATTGTTACTTAAATTACTAGGAAGATTACATATTTTTCCAAACACTAATTCATGAGGCGTATATTTCGTTTCAGAATGAACTGTATTGTTATAGGCAAAGCACCAGTATGGTAACCAGTCACTCCACTGATCAGGCTGATTGTTTGACATGATTCTTAAATACGCACCCATAACTTTGTGGCTATTCTCTAATGCACCGATCGTCTCGTGATGATATGCCGTAGACGTCATCTGAGTTATATTAATAATAATAATAATAATAATTATACCTTGGACACTATTTACACACATTGATCTAGCCCCAAACTAGGATTCTCCTGTATCTTGGGTACTAGACAACGATACACATACTTATATAGATAAATATTATGCTTAGATAGATAAACAACCATGACTAGGGTACAAACATCCGTTCTCATCAAACAAATATTTGCCCCCACCGGGACTCGAACCCGGGACCCTTGGCTTCGTAGGCAGGGTCACTGCCGACTCGGCCATTCGGGTCGTCAATTCAAGAGCTTACATACCTCCTTCATTGTGCTCGATACAAACTCGGTACCACGATCTGTTGCTATTTCTCTCGGTATTCCGTATTTCAGCATGAATTTCTCCACGAATGCGCGTGCCGCACTTACTGTATCCTTTGTTTCAAGAGGAAACGCCTCTACGTACTTTGACAGGTCACATTGCAAAGTCAATATATAAGCAAATTTATTCGCATATTTGTTTATAGGTCCAACTATATCAAAAAACACCTTATCAAATGCACACTTAGCTGTAGTTGTTACTACCATAGGTTGTTTAGTGTTCACCAAATACTTTTGTTTTTGACATTTACTACATTTGGATACAAAATCTCTAACATCTTTCTCTATCGTGTTCCAAAAATAATATCTTTTGATGTTATTAGCCATTCTCCTAATGCCCGCGTGGCCACTTGTAGGCAATAAGTGAAAGTCATTTATTATGACACGTCTATCGTCGAGATTGTCTATTCTTTGTACTCCCTTTATTATATACTTATTTATTTATTACATACTCTTGGTCCGGAAAATTTGGGAATACCTTTTATTTCTTGGGTTAACCCTTCTATAAATATTTCATTTTATTTACATTTCACTATGCATATTTCCTTTATATTCAATCTTTCACAAAATGATCCAAATTCTTTTACCATAACGGCTCGCGTTGATGAAAGAAGATGGCTTTGTAAAGATAGTCGACGTGCTTTCTATATAAATAAAATATTTATTCTCTTCTGTCAAAAGTCTCTCTTTCTTCATTTTCTGTATATCTTTCTCTGTTCCATTCCGAAGTTATGTGTAATTGTTCTGCTTTTTGAGTATATCCACAACTCTCGGATGATCGGTCCTCGAATCAGTGTCTATATCATCCTCCGACAAATTAGCACAATCTTTATCCTTTCCTTCTTGCATTCTTCTCTTTTGTGCTCTTGTCATAACATTCATAACTTTTTCATTCATTTCCTTTAACTGTTCTGACGTTACAATCACGCGCGACAATGCATCTGCAGCTACATTATTGTACCATTTCACATATTCTACAGTAAAGTTATATTCTTCCAGACATAACCTAAATTTCAATAACCTACTTGATGGATCACGCATGTTGAAAATATACACTAACAGTTTATGATCTGTCTGTATTTTGAATTTCCTTCCGAGAAGATATGGGCGACAATACTTTACACTCCATACTATTGCCAAAAGTTCCTTTTCAATAGTGGGGTAATTTTTCTCTGCCTTATTTTAACTACGACTAGCATATGCTATCGGTCTGCCATCACTATTGCTAAATACAGATCCTACTGCTATGCCGGATGCATCTGTTTGTAAAAGAAACTCATTTTCATTATTAAAATTTGGATATTGTAGAACTGGGTGATTCATCAATACCTTTTTTAAATTATGGAATGCTTCTTCACATTCACTAGTCCACCTATATTCTGCATCCTTTTTTGACAGTTGATTCAAAGGATATGACACCTGAGCAAAATTCGGAATAAATTTTCTATAATAGTTTGCGAACGCCACAAATCTTTTCACTTCATCACATGTTTGTGGTCGTGGATAATTTTTCATAACCTCTATTTTTCCTGGATCAGGTAGAATACCTCTTTCTGAGACAATATGACCTAAGTACAAAATTACCCTTTTGAGAAATTCGCATTTGTTTGGATTCAATTTTAAATTAATTTTTCGTAGTCTGCTAAAAATGTCAAACAAGTTTTGATTGTGCTGATCCAAATTTCTCCCAAATACTACCAAATCGTCAAGATATACCAAACATTGTTCATAATTTAGACCTGACCTTGCTACAGTAATCATACGGGAAAAGGCTGATGCACCATTTGCATCTGACTTTTTCGGCACTAACAATAAAGGACTAGAACATTCACTACGAGTCTCTTCTATAATATCGTCATTTAACATTTTCTGTAGTTGGATATCAATTTCATATTTTTGTGCATGTGAAAGCCTATACTGCTTTGTGTAAACTGGACTACAATTAGGTTTTCATTGAATTGTTTGCCAGTATATTCCGGTACAAGTTAATTTGTCTCCTTCTAAATGAAATACGTCCGGGTATTTTGCGCAAAAATTTTCTATTGATATTTGTTCCTCTTTATTTAATCCGTCAAGTTTCAAACTAAATAATGTCTTCACTCTATCAGATGTCATTACTGGTCTTTCGTACGCACACACGTCATATTCATTCAGATTACTCGTATTTATAGTAAAATAACTCAAACTCACATTGTATCTCTTGTGTTCAAGATTTTAATTGGTAGCCTACCGTCACTTGGCCTTGATACCATACTAGCCAAAAACACGCCCTCGCTCAAATCTTGAGCCAACAATACGCAATCTTCATTCCTATCCGTTCGCACATAATGTATAGATTCGCTCCTAGGCGGCACTATTAAATAAGTATTCTGATGTCCCACTATGGGCATATCAAACGTCAAAGTAATTTCTCTATTCGCGTCGCTTCGTAATCGCATTGTATTTATTTCAAAGTCCAGAACGCCATGGTATCGTTTTATAAAATCTGATCCCAGAATGCCGTCGGTTTTAGACGGAAGATCCTGAAATACATAAAACTTATGACGAAATATTTCTCCTTTTGAAGTCAAATTTAGATATACATATCCGTCCGACTGTACATTTCCACCTATTCCTCTGACGCATAATTTATCCACATGTAAAGGAATGTTACCATGTTTAACTTTATCGTACTTGATTGCCGAAAGTGAGGCGCCGGTATCAATTAACCAATCATGTTGATGTTCGCCTACACTAATTTGTACTTTGTTTATGCTATTGCACGAACAAATATAGCTAGGCACGAAAAAAATGATTCATTTCGTCGCTTGTTGAACTATCCCGATTTGTAGCGTCCGCTTCATGTTGCGTGGCGTTGATGCCACCATTTATGTCCCTGTTTGCTGATTGTCCCCTATTATGGTAAGAATTGTACCTGCCTCGATATCCACCGCGGAATGTTTGTCCTCTTTGGCCACCTCGATGATTCTGCCAATGATAATTTTGTCCGGGTTGATTCTGCGTATGCGAATTTTGTCCTCGACTGTACGTGTAGTTACCTCTGTAGGGCCTGTACGAACCACGGTTTTGTCCTCTTACCTGACTACCCCCGCTCTTCTGTCCTCGTTGTGCGAAGTAGCTCGAGGCTGACCCTGACGTCGATGGGGAAGTTGCCAACTCTTCGTCCTTCGCCGCCCGAACTGCATCCTTCAGTGAGCTGTAATTACGAGCTGCGATAATGTTGCTAAGCCGGGGGTCGCGTAAACCATCTGCAAATTGTTGAATTGCCATACTCTCATTTAACGGTCTCAAAATATTATACACCTCCGGTTTACCGTCTGACTGGGAAATAGTAAGGTCGACAAAAAATTTCTCTATGTTGGTGCCAAACTGGTCAATTGATTTGGAATTTTGTTTCAAATGTTGCAATTGATTTCGGAGTGATGCAGCCGACTTTTTTGCCAATAAATAGCATCTCATGTCCTGTTTTAGAGCTTTCACACTTGCATACTCTTGACTTAGCTTTATTTTGGCACTGTCCGACAAGCGTGACTTCAAAACAAAATTAATCAGAAACTTTTTGTCGTCCTCTTTTAACATTGTCTCATAAAACTCAATGTTCGAAATCAACCTTTTGGTAACTTCTTCATCTCCTGTCATGGCTGGCAATAAACTACAGGCGGTCTTTAAATTAAAGCCCTCCATGGTTTCTGATTTATCACTCGTTAAACTACTAAAACTATCGCTATCGCTTGTTTCACTACAATCTTCACTTTCTATTTTCTCCTTATCTTCTACTGGGCATAAAGACAATATTTCGTTGTATGTTTTTGTCCACTTTTTACATAAACTTTCAAATTTTAGTAGACCTTCTGGGCTTATAAGGCCACTTTATATTAATTCAGAATAAGTTTCTATTCTACTATTATATTGATCTAATAATTCATTTGTTTCTCTTAACTTATTCTCTATAAGAATGCCTTTCCTTCTCTTAGGACCTACTTTGACAAGATATTTCCGTATTTTTAATAAATCATCATATAAAATTTTTATTTCACTTGTCATTACAAAAGTAAACTAATTGGGAACAAATTATCTACCTGACTGTACATAGATAAAAGTATCACATCACTTACCATATTTGACGGGACAGAATACGGACGAATGCCATTCTGAATTTGTTTACATTACCATTAATAACTCACTTAACGTCCCTATGCACTTTTGATTCCTCGTTGTATTTGAGTACGATTTATGAGTTTGGTTTAAATGAATGTTCATATCACGGTTTTATGCACTTTTTAATTAAACACGTTGATTTTGGAGTACGATTGCTGCCGCATGGCGCTAAACACTTTTCCTAAAGCACTGTGTCACTTTTTTAATGATGAACCACGTCGCGGCCCCAGTGATGAGAATGATGAGGGCCAGCAAACTATAACTTATCGACGGGATGTGCATATTGATGGTCTCAGCAATGGTAGCCTGGTTTGAGTACCCAACTTGGGTAATTATTTGTTGCTCGTCACTTAGGTTCTCTTTTGAATGTGGTTTGCCCATGTTGGGGATTATATGGTACACTGCACTGTCATGACCAACACCTCCAACCATGGGCCCAGGCAAAGGTCGCCATGAATTGAAAGAGGTTTGTAGGAGTAAATAGATGTTTATTGTACTGAAGTTTGGATAGCAGAGCCTCTAATTATCCGCAGTATAATCTTATATAGTCTTACAAATAAGGAGTCACACACACAGTGACACATCTCTATGTCGCTATGTCCGCACACTTCATTCTTATTAACTGATAGAGGAAAACTATAAGTTACGCTGTGACCTACCTTCTTACCATTGTGTTCCATCTGTCATTTCCTGTATTCATGGAAATGACAGATGGAACATGAGACGTTAACTCGATAATACTTGTATTTGTTTCGTGGCCGGTTGATGTAAGTAGTCTCAAACTTTTCGTCTTTTGTAGCATGTTGTCGGACTGAAGATCACGCTTTTTAATTGCGTTTGAGATCTGGGCGTCGACGGTGATTATATTTCCCACTACGCTGGAAAGCTTATTGTGTAACTGTTAAGCCAATGGGTTGTTGTTATTGGATGAATTCATGTGATTCATTAAGATTGAGATCAATCGTATCGGTTGCTTTTATCCTATAAAAGCAACCGATACGATTTATCACAATCTCTTTAGTTTATAATCTTAGGCATTAGTTATGATTAGAGAATATTGTAGTAGTACCATATACTAAGTAGTCAAAGAGGACCTGGCGTCCCGTAGTGGTTTTTTAAGGATTACGCTCTGAGTTTAACGAATCGCAGGTTGATTCCCCATTCGCCGTGACAGCTCATGGAAAATTGTGTCTAAAATAAATTTAGTTTGTCGAAAGACTTCCCAAATGAAAAGTAAAGTCAGGATACACTGAATATATCTAGATAAAAAGAAAACTACAAACGCCAGAGTCAGCAATAATTGTTTATTACATTAAAAAAAATCATGTCGAGAAGTAACGTCGCAAACTTTAGGAGGTGGGTAAAGGATACGCTAAAAAGCAGCGAAATAAACACGAAAGTAATTACTGCACTTACTACCAGACATGCAGCCACGTCCGAGGCATTCCAATCAGGAGTAAGTCTGGTTGTCATCAGGAAATAGGCAGGCTGGAGTGCTACTTCCGCTGCATTTCCTAAACATTACAATAAGATTATAACAGAGAACATGATTAACAATGAAGAATTTGCCGGAAACATATGAAATGCATAATCATATATTATTAATATAATTAAAAAACACATACAAAACATGTACATAATAGTAGTTTATGTGACTGCTACTTAATGGAGGGCATTAATACTCGAGGGTGGGTTTATGCAATGAGCCGAAGTTTCATAATAATATCACTCGAGAGTTTTAATGTCTAATTATGTACAGTTACAAACACTAGTTTATCTACACACATATCATAAGCTCTCTTTGAAGTGTTCAGGGACCGCATGTTTGACCAGCATTGTGGCTATGCAGTTGTTTAGCTTGCTCTGTAGTACCAACTTCACAGACAAACTAGGGGCGGCACGCAGGCGGGCGTCGGCAAACAAATTTTAATGTCATAATATGTGGAAAAATTGAAGATTGTGGTCATAATGTGTAATTTTTTTAAGAAATGAATTTTTACCAAGTAGTTTAACGTGTATCGTGCGGTTTTTTTACGCAGTAAAGAGGAGCAATGTGAAGTTAGCCCAACACTTCTTAGGAACGTCTCTAAAATTTTAGAAGATTTAGACCTCTTTTGGAGCCCCCCAAATACGATGTTTCAGATTTTGGCCTCGCTTAGTTTTCGTAAAAAAAAAAAAAAACGTTACAAACACCAGCCCAACACATGCGAGTAAAAAGTTGAAACTCATAGCGTTTACGGGCCCGATTTTGACTGCTACATAATGGAGGGCATTAATACTCGAGAGTGGGTTTATGAAACGAACCGAAGGCGAGTTTCATAATAATATCACTCGAGAGTTTTAATGGCTAATTATGTACAGCTTCATACACTAGTTTATCTACACACATATCATAAGCTCTCTTTGATGTGTTCAGGAACCGCATGTTTGACCGGCATTGTGGCTCTGCAGTTGTTTAGCTTGTTCTGTAGCACCAATTTCGGGCGTCGGCGTTCGAAATTTGAATGTCAGTACCAACAACTAGGGGTGGCACGAGGCGGGCGTCGGCGTTTGAAAATTTGAATGTCATAATGTGTAGAAAAATTACACATAATGGTCATAATGTGTAATAATGAGTTTTTACCAAGTAGTTTAACATTATGCTGATCGTAACGTGCGGTTTTTGTACGCATTAAAGAGGGTTTATGATACGTGTGTAGATAAAGATATTTAAATGAGCTATTAGTTAAATTTTGCAGAAGAATTAATACTCGTTAACCAAATCGGTATTATATTAAATTGTTTTGATAAATACAATAAGTACTCGTTTTGTTATTTTCTTAGTAAATTTATTTGTCATAAGCTTCACCCAATCCGTGAAATGTCAAACAGCTCAGCACATCTCCGAAATAAATAACAGCGCCTGATGTGGGAGGGACGGCTGAGCTATGATTTTTTCATCTACCTTATTTTTCCAAATAATCGAAAATCGAAAGCGAAATCCTCCTATAGATCTAATCCACTAAAATGTGACATGATTGCTCTTGTTTTTCTCGGTGCCAGAACCATCCAAGTAGGTACATATAAAACGCACGGTCCAACTTCTTGTACACATGAAGCTAAAGTCCCCCTCGCAGTCCAATTTCAATTAGAACGTCAGTGAGGTAGACATTGCCGTTGTCATCATGCCATCCGAACCCTTATTAACCAAAGTCCACAGCAAATACAACGCAGTTAGAATCACATTGACGTTTAGTGTATATGAAAACTGTTAAATTTCCATAGCTTTAAGTCAAGTTGTATTTCTGAATAAGGGGGCTGATTCGGGGCCTATATCGGTAACCAATCAATTTAATTATTCAGATCATTATATGCAATCTGCTTACTTGACATAAACAGACGTCAGCTTGTGATGCTTCACCGTTTCAATGTCAAATGATCAGTTTACTGTTTCGATATCAAATGATCAGTTTAAAACTGCTTTCCTTTAACCTCTTGAATACCACCTGCTTAAGATAACGCCACCCCTTCGCTATAGGTTCCAAATTTTACCACCATGGCATAAAGTTCAAAATCGCGTCCCAACTACCCCCGGTTTTTGAGAGGTTAAACCCATTTTGCAATTGAAGGGAAACACTATTCACCAGGAACCACGACCAACAACTCGGCGGGCCGTTGGCGGCCCTTTCACTTTACACGAGCGTGGAAACCTTTTCGCTAGTCCCAAAATATTGTTAATCATTGATATCGAGAGATAGGCCCTTGGCGCTAAGCTTGTATCGGAACCAGTGTCACCGAAAATTAAGAACACGCACACATCTACACCACTCATACATCAATCCTACCGCTTTTATTGGTCAGAACAATGTCATGCACCTATCGTCCGAACACACTCACACTACCGCAGGTACACTAGCTAGCCGAGCTAGTGTTAGGATATTGCAAGGACAGCGTGTTTCATCAATCGATTACAATTTAAAGACAGTGGTATCTATACCGGGTTATACAAATAAAATAATGCATTGTTTGTTAATATGACATATTTATTATACAAGAAATACCTATTACTATGTTTATAGCCTGTAACATATACGGGGTGCCAAGCCGAAAAGCGTTGTTTGGGACTTGATTTTGAACAACTTTCTCAATGAATCTGATTTGATTAGAGCAACGTTATTTTTTACTTCCCCATACAAATCAGCTGACCACTTGGCCCAAAAGGTACTGCAAAGTCCCTTTTTTTAGCTTCTAAATATATACATGCGAGAACACATCAATGGTTATAAGTTATTATATAAGTTTATTAATAGAGTGTGTAAAACTGTTTGTTCTCCTAATACAATAAAATAAAATAAAAATAAAGTGAAAAATAATGTTGCTCTGATCAAATCGTTTTAATAGAGAAGGATGTTCAGATTGATGTCCTTAAAAACCACCTTTCGGCATATATACCCTTTCTGTATAATCCTGTACAGTACTGTAGTGCTTTCAGCACCAATGTAGTGCTCCTAACCACGATAAATCATAAGACTGGACTGGTTTATTGTTGTGGTTTTTATTGCTTTGGTTTACACTTTTTATAAAAGGGATCCACAACTGGCTCGATAGCCATTAAGCTATCCTAACTATAAAATTTAGATCAGTAACTGGCCGAAGCCTGCGGTGAAGTGTGTCACATTGACTTCCCACATCCAAGCCTCTTTCTTTTTAAAACTACAAAATAAGTAACAGCGTCAAAGTGACACCCACTCTAAAGAGGCCCGTATACAATATAATCGCATAAACAAATATCGAACCTTACAGTACAATACTACCTATTGACCAGAAAAATGAAAATAGTTATTAAGAACTTGGCGTTTTGACAATTTAGGCGTAGCATTTTTGGCTAAGTTATGCAGTTTTATATTAGTATATCTTTTCAGTTCTTTTATTAGTTCATCTTTGATCAATGGGTTTTGTTCGAGTTGATAAAAAATCTATTTCTTTCTATCGATTCAGAAACATAATTCTCACTATCACTATCCCCAACACTATACTTCGTCTCTGCGTGCGTGTAACAGTTTGCCTCCGTACCTCGATGCCTATTTATTTTCGTATTTAGATAAGTGTGAAATATTCATTGCGTGTTAGCTTGGCAATATGTAGTGAAATTAAGATACAAAACAAGCAATGTATAATAAACCCAGCGATAACAACATGACATTGTCACTTTAATGATCAACTCGTGACGAATTTTTCGTGAATGATTTATTTCCGTAATAATGTCTATTTGTTGTGTTTTAAGAAGAAATAATAGTGAGATTTACAAGTGATATGTTTCTCCATCGTGGTGTTCACACTCCCGCTTCAATTTGCACGTAAGTATTGCACAGGTCGGCATTTTCGAAAAACAGCGGAAATGAATTCGTCACTGCAGTCGCCCGGCGACTACTGAGAATTTTTTATTACTAGACAATCGGGGCTAGATTTGTTCGCACGTGCCACGCCCCTCAACCTATCTCTCGATATCTGTGTTCCGGACCACGGCGATTGCTGTTAGCGACCAAAACTCGTGGTTGGAAGACCAATTTCTGCCAAACTCCCGGATCCCGACACTGGAAAGCCCTCGCAAATTTCTCACGGCAAAACAAAGGACTTACGATCTCCATATTTTTTTGTTTTACACGTCTTACTGACGGAACGAAGATACATTTTTAATTTATCACAGATCCAAACCTAGGGTGATCCGATTAACACTAATTGTGACGGAACCGCAGCGCTACTTTACCTAACAATGTTCCATTACTTATTCGTTTCTACGTCTTTGGAAAGTATAAGCATTAACTAATTCATCAAATTATGTATTCATTTTTCAGTTATTCGCGTAAAATGGAACTGACGAACGTTATTTTTTTTTTGGAACTGGAAATTTAGTCCTTTTAGGCTGATTGATGAACGTACGAAATTAACTTAATGATTTAGCCGTTCTTTAGTAAGATACTCACTAAACACTTTTTTGTGTTAAAGAAATTTAGAAGCTTGCTAAAAATTAGTTTACTGATAAATGATCATTTAGCTAAACAAGTGATAATACTATGTTTTTATTATTTTTTGTAGTCTTGTGTCTATGTTCTAGGTCTGTGTTTAGTCAAAACATTTCATTTTCAATATCATTTTTTTTCGCATTAATATCAGGAATTCTGGAAAGCGGAACAAATATGAAATATCGAATGAAAAATAATAACGCACCGGGCTGTGCACTGTTCACTTGCATTTTACCCAGGAATATTTTACTAAGATTTTACTCGATTTTCTAATATTCGAACGTTCTTTGTACTCGACGCCAGACTTGGGGTAGATTGTTTAAATCATTATTTGGGTTTGGAGCACTGTCGAAATACTGGAGAAAGGTCGTAATTTAAAGGAATGTTAAAGTAATCTGTAAGTATACGTTATTAAAATTAATCGTTCAGATTATTTTTTTATCAAAACACAAATAATTGTCTGAAAATGTAGCTTGTTCCGGATTTTCTGTAAGCTTACGTGTGAAGGTCTATGTCCAACACTTAGAAGCCCTTTCAGAGTCATTAATCTCAATGTGATGCAGTTCACGTACTTGTTATGTTTGTAGAATATTACACACACAAGATTAATTTATATCCAGTTGCTTGCCAAGATCTCGTATTTAAAACCCAAATCACAATTTCAGCAAATGTACATGTTTTATTTGAAATGGAAATACAGTTCAATCCAAGCGTCAATAAACTAACACTGTGAGTCCTGTAACTTCGCCCGTAGTATGAAAACCAGCAGTTGCATTTCACCAAGAAATGTACGAAGAAAGTTTACATTTAGCTGTCTACGTGAACCGTAAGTATGTACGTATAGTATGTTAACACGATTTTATGTAGACACATTTAAGGAGTGATAGAGGGCAATTTTGATAACAGTTAAATTATGTTTATTACAGCGTAATTCCAGCTGATAAGCAAAAGCCACTTGGGATCAAGCGAGTACGACTTACCCGAAATTGTGATAAATTTAAGCATTTTTTTCGATCCCAGTTAATTAAGAAGGCCCAAAGTCCATAAAGAATTATTAACATCCCGCAATATTAAGTCAGCTGCTTAAAAGTCACACTAAGTATGTATTCCAGTACATACGCGTATATTCCAGTATGTGAAGATACCTTATGTACACCAATGCTTCAAAAATCACTGTTCTTGCCTTTGAAATAGCAAAGACGACAAATCGTGTGAGCTCCACTTTCTGCGTCACTGTACCATCAAAGTGATTTTTCCAAATGGTTTGCTTCCATGATCGCGCCGAAAAAAACTCTATTGGGAAGTCAGTTTCTCAAGATTGGAAAATATGTAGTCATTATGTTGTATCCATAGTGGAAATTGTAGTTGGTATACCGGTCTTGGTGGTATATTATTTTGTCTTTTGTCGGCTGGTTTAGCCTAGCGGGTAGTGACCCTGCCTATGAAACTGACGGACCTGGGTTCAAATCCTGGTAAGGGAAAATATTTGTGTGATGAGCATGAATATTTGTTTCTTAGTCTTGGATGTTTTCTATGTATTTACTTATCTCTATAAAAAATATCGTCGTCTAGTACCCATAATAAAGGCCCTGTTGAGCTTAGTATGGGCCTAGTTGGATTTGTGTAAGATTGTCTTATATTATGTATTTATTTATTTCTTCTGGGGTTTCAAAACACTGTAGAAATATCGGATAAAGCATTTTTTTTATCCGATTTCCGAAATTCCCTAAAAGGCTTTAAAAAAATAGTTATTTTTCAAAAAAATACAATAAAGCAGCACAAAAATGTGTATTCGCGTTCACGAATGAAAGTTTATGCCTCTAATGCCTTTAGCAAACGAGACTACGATACGCTTTTGTCTGTCATGGCTTATTTTTATTCTTGATGATCCCCCAAGTTGTATTACACCAAAGAGGTGGCGTCGAATTGTTTGCTCATTTCCTCAATTTCGCCATGTATTATCATGCGGGGAGATAAGACGGGAGGGATTTTCCCTTAAAAGTCTATTTGATGGGTTGGGTGTGGCTGCCTATGTAACTTTAACAATATGTTATGGCATCATTTGTTACAGCAAGAGGACAACAAATGGGTATTGAAAACAACAGAACTGTTACATAAAACACAGACTATTTATGAAGTAAAATTATAATTGGTAAACATAAAGTCTCACGCTTTAACACGAATTCATACAGAGGTACCTCAAACAAACAATTTGAAAACTTTTCTGTATTTATTACTACTCCGGTCGAATGGCAGAAAATTGAATAAAGCACCGGAAATTAAACTCAATGCTGCTGCGAATGTCTCAACACTTAGAATGACTTCATATTTTGCTTCGTTTAATGACAAATAATTTACCAAAAGCCAAAGTCAGTTTTAAAGTATGTTTTATATATTTAGGTATTTGAATTAAATAAAACCATTGATAAAATCAAGATGAAGGAGCAGATGATATACTTTTACCATATTTTGCTTAATAATTCGAAGTAATTTTGTGCTTCTCCATCAATATCTGAACTATGTGTTGTTGAATGAAAATGTTATCAAGGCAAAAATCAGAGAATTTAGTTTTGGTGGATTTGTCATTTTTTTCACTCCGCATCGCAACCAGATCAGTTTAAACTCCATTCAGCCTCCGACAACCAAAAGTTCCCGTTGATTTGCGAGTGTTCGAGTACAGTTTCAGCTTTAAGAATGATTTATAGCAATGGTTTCCTTTCCCTGATAGTACGCTCGTTGAATTCAAAGCGAATGTGCACAATGTATCTAGACACATAAATGCGTACACGTATTATCGAGTGAGTCCATAAAGAAATAGATAGATGATCATGTGGAGAAAGCAATCGGAGTAACATAAAATCATCATCTTTGACGTAGAGGTAGTAAATAAAATTATTTTACTTAACAAGAGCACACTCATTTCTGTCATAAGAGATTTTTTTTTCATAACAGTATACAGTGGTAAAACCAAAGTTCACTGTTCAAAATATAATTAAATAAACCTGGGAACCTTAGCCTCGGAAATGTCCCGGGGTGGTTTATTCGCGTAGTTGTTTCTTTTAGTGTTTCTTTTTTATTTTTAATTCATATATTTTAGTTACTTTCATTGTTAATAAAAAATTAAATAAATACATAGGCAACTCTAAATTAGGGCCCTTTAGCCCGAGATTATAACTTTCCGAGAGAAAGAGTGCTCCGTGGTCTAATGGGTTTCATGTTTGCTTCTCACACAGGAGATGCAGGTTTGATTCCTGACCATGTAGCAATGAGATAATAAATTTATCTGAAGTACATTATACGGACGTTCTGACGGTGATGGAATACATCGTGAGGAAAGCTTCATTACTCCATAGCTGCGGTGATGGGCTAGCCCCCTGTCACGCAAAAATGGTGTAATTAATAAGTGGCTCAAAGTGGGCACAATTGTGCCTCTACCACCCCGTATGGGAAAAAGTGTGACGCTATGTATGTATGTATGTGTGTATTATAACTTTCATTAAAATCTAGGGCAAAAGTACAACTCCGCAGTAGGTTAACAGTAACCAGACAACAATCCTCATTTTGATTTTGTTCGTGTGAAACTTTTCCTATCTACCTACTCGTCAACTGTGGTTGTTCCGTGGAAACTTTGATGACTTCCGCGGCGCTGCGGTTGTGGCTCTGCCTATCATTCGGGAGGTCCCGGGTTCAATCCTCGGCTGAGGATAAAGAGAAATAAAATCCAGGTTTTGTCCATCCAACACCTGTTTATTGACAAAAGTCCTGGACTGTTGTCGAAAAAACAGGTCTTGGATGTTAACGTGTGTGTGATGTCACTATTCATTTCATTCATCATCAAAGTAAAATTATTAAATCAGTACCAATTTGAAGCCTTTTTGTTGCACTTATATGTTTTACTACGTTTAGTTAAAAAACAGATTATCTTATGTATCCGTGATAGCCATCAACCATCGTATCAAAACGCTTGAGAGATTATCGCCTGTTCACAAAAAAACCTCACTTAATGAGAACTAAAGAAGAATGTAAAGACATGAAGTCTAGTCATTTGTAGTTACTATCTGAACGCCACCAACTTCAATCTCACTTAGCGTGCTGCTGAGTCTGCAGATTACTCTCAAGAACAGATGGTACTCAATAAAAGGAGTAACTACTGTCTACTTTTTCTTATCCGGATGTGTATCGAGTTCTTAAGCACCGAATTTATATTATAACTTCTCTGTCCTAGTTTCACCAGATCTTCATTGCAGATCGTGCTAAATAAAAAGCACGCAGGCAGCTTAGATCTACGGAAACTGTCAGAAGTTCCTTAAGTTCAACGTAAATTTGACAAACAGTGCTTATTTCCTGTGGAGTTAATTAGTAAAGTACTGATGGTTATAATACTACAGCATGTGCAATAGTATAGTATAAGCTTAGAAAAAAATGATTCATTCGATTTCCTATATTCCTGTCCGAAACAACCCCTACCCTCGTACCTCGTACAAAACGCCTCTGCACCGCAATAGGCGACGGAACCCGTTTCAAGACTTATGGCTTACAATTATAAGGAATGAATAAATTAAACAACCACACCGGGATGAAGTAAGAGAAGTAAAAAACCGGACAAGTTCGAGTCGGAGTCGCGCACGAAAAACTGATTTGTCCTTAAATGTGCCCCGCTATTTAAACCATACATTTATTTACATAGTGTTTCTGTAATATTGAAAGTAAAGACGTGTATTACATATTAAAAAAATATATAAGTTCAGTTGTTTTGCAGATAAGAGTGGGGATTGTCTTTTTAGTATATTTTTAATAACTTTTCAACCGATGATCCCAAAATAATAAAATAATATTTACTTGAGATTCTCGCAATTACTTCTTTTATTTGACATGTCACACGAAACTGTATTTTTTTATTTAGAATACCCTGTGTCGTGGGAACCAGGAACAGCGACGTCATACACATATAAACATCCAAGACCTGGGGTTTTTTTTGTCTGTATCCCAGCCGGTGATCAAACCCGGGACCTCTCGCATGAACCGACCGCATTGCCACAGAGTTTGCATATCACACGATATTATATTTTATTTTTTAATATTCACGCAATTGTGCTCCCTCTGTTTAGTCCCTAGTTTTTTTTAGTGTTCCTGTAATATTTCACTAAAGACTTTTAATACATTTTTATTTTATTTATAAATAAAATATTAATCGATACCCAGGTGTGGATAACCTCAAACGGTGTAGTCATTTTACTGGACCTTACCTTTATTGTTCAGTCTGAGTGCTCCAGCGTCTTTAGAAGAGATTATCGTGTAGACGCTACTAATGAAAGCCCGTTTCTGTGGTAATAATTAATTTGACCCACATTAACCACTGGAGACCTGGACCTGAGTATGAGGCATCACGATTTTGAACCTCATGCCATGGTAATAAAATTCAAAACCTATAAAGGCAAATTCCGTCCCTGGACACCGCTAGGCACTAAGGGGTTAAGCAAGAAACTGTACATGTTTAGGTTTTTGATGAAACTCAGGGCTTAACTTATCGGAGTTATGATAACAGGCTCCTTGTTATCGTAAAGCAGTATTATCACTTTATTACCCAAGTAAATCAGCTTAAGCTAATGTAGTGCGTCAAACAGCTCAAATTCATGAAACGATAACGAGGACTAAGGTAGCCTTTTAATTTCAGGCCAAATATGTCAACACAGGTTACATGTTATTTTATTTTATATTGATGATTACTATTTTTGAGAGAAAAAATAGTTATAATTTATTTTCATCTCTTTTTAAAACGTCTGAAACAAATAAATATACTCAGTCAGATATATTTGTAAATAGATGTAACATAAATTGTAATTAAAGGAAAACAGTTCTTTCCGGCGAAAACAAATATGGTACTTGTTGTGATAATAACGTGGTAATAATGTGGGCAACACTTAAGAGGTTTTTTGTTTGTTTTTTTTTAAATGTTCAAAGAGACCCTTTGAACATTTGGGTGATGAGCACACTCTTGTGTTTGCCGTGTTTCTGAAATATAACAATGACAAAAATGTTTTCAACAACTGGAATGTCATTTTGACAGTGGCGTTTCTTTGTTTATATCTTAGGCCTCTAATTAAAAATTCCGCTTTAGCTAAGTCATCGATTGACATCTCGCCTTTGATTTCCATAAGCTTTGTTCTCATTATGGCTGAGAGTAAGCAGCCGACTGTTTCGCTTCCATATTTTGACATATCGTGCAGAAACGTGTCAAATTCATGCTATTTATTCATTTATTGAGGATCATTACGCAATACTAAATTCAGTCACTGAACAAAACACAGCGTCAGGCCTTTTCCCATGCTTGGTGGAGGGGCACATTGTGCCCTCGTTTGACACGCCCAGTAGTTCAATCCTCCATATAAGGCATATCCTATTAAAAAATATCTGGAAATTCTTAACAAATATATACCTCGTAACAACCTCTTTCATTTGACATGTCACATGTTATTTTTTTCTGATTCGACCCCCGAAAATGTCCCTCGATCTCAAAATTAATTTCTTTACGTTTGTGTATGGGTCTCATAAATACATAAGTGCACCAAAGGAAACAGCTTGACCAATGTCTAGATGAATTCCCCAGAGATGTATAAGCAAAAAAAAAGGAACCAAGCGATACGGAATTCGGAATGGCTCAATATCAGTTTTTCCTGTTTCAAAAGTTCCAGGAACTTTTTAGATTTTCAAAATTATGAAAATAGCATCGTACAACTCCTATGACAAAAGTTGTTATTTATTTGCAAAATCGTTTAATGACAGATTATTTTTTAAGGTGGCAAAAAAAGGATAAAACAATAATCTACTTCATTTTTGTAGCCGCTTTGAAATTGAAAATCTACCATGTAAATCTCTTATTTGAAAAAGAGGTTATATAGTATTATTGGCAATATGTTTGTAGTTGGTATACAAACTTCTAGAATGAGGCACGAGCGATAGGGTGATCAGACGACGTTTAAGTTCTAAGAGAACAACCAAGGAGTTTCTTGAGTCTAATGTCTGGGTCCGACAGATATTTTTGCTTACAAACGTCCCGGTTAGAATAAAGTTAAGATATTTTTTAATTATTTTCTTAATCGGTCCATAATCTGGTAGTTTGATATACGTTGACAAACGGACAAACAAACACACGAGTGATCCTGTTATAATACCATTTTTCCTTTTTTAAGGTGCGTTATCCTAAAAAAATATTATAACATAAATAATTTACCGAAATTGCGTACCCAATCATCAGACTTCATGCAAGAATACATAAATACATATCACATATTTTTAAAAAAAGCTACATATTAACACTGACTACACTATTCATTAATTGGTCGCTTATTTATTATGTTTATGTAGGTTTTATATTTACGTGCTTTAATTTTACTGCCACTGTTTGTAAAAAAAAAATGCAATTCTAGTCTTTAACAATCTGCTAATTAATTAATATTTCAACCGCAGTGCACTGAAAACATAAAAGAATACATCTTGGTTTTTCTGGAAAGAGCACTTACGTATTTTCATCAAGCGGTTCTTGGTACTCGCGGACAAAATGTCTTTGTTCACGTAATTACTAACTTAAGTTTCACTGTAGGTATAAGATGTATAAGATGCCGTTCATAAGTTTCTTGGAATGAAAATTGCTTAGGAAGAAAAGTGTATAACATTTTGTATCATGATCGTATTTCAGCAGGTAGTCAGTGACATATATTTTGATGAACAGACAATGAAATGTCTTTTACACGCTCAGCGTGGAATCGGTGGAAGGAACCCGATGCGCAACTGTCCCACGATGCGGACGCCAAAATGGTGCACTTTACATTGGGCCGGGATGCATATTGGTTGTATCTTGAGTAGGAAAGAGATACAATAATTTTGGATATGTCTCGTCAAATCATACCCTCAAAAGTAAAAAAAAAACACTATCGTATATTTGCAAACCCATAAAGGCCTATTAGGAAAGTTTTTCACAAGTTACGTCTATTAGGTCTGAAATACCAGACACCCAATGACCCGGTAACCACACTGGATGACGAATTGGTTTATCTAGTGATGTAATCATATGGCGTTGAATTTTGCAATATGTGAACCATATTTTTTTACGTAGTGTTATCAGTAGAAGTCGGAAATCGAAAATGAAGCGTTCTAGAAAAATGCTGATAACGTGCAGTGAAGCCTGCCAAAAAAAAGAACAGAAGCCACATCAGATATTGATCAGCAATTTGTTCATAAAGGTATTTCCACGTGAGATTAATATGAGTGCTACCATATATAATAGCGCAACTACGGGTCATACAATGCGAATCCTTCAGAATGTGGCACTAGACCACAGACAATTGAATCAATAAATGCTAAGGTTTGCAGTGACAAGAAAATTATACATATTCTTGAGAACGTTATCGTAGAGCCTAGCTGCAGTAAAAAAATATCTTACTCAAAAGAACAATTATATCTGTAATCCAAAAAAGTCATAAGATTTGAAGAACTTTGATCTCTTTTTGTTGATAAATAAAAAAGTCGATAAAATATTTCGATGTTTCATTGACAATACTTAAATTTTCTCGATATGACTTCGTTTCAGTGTTGATGCCGGGTCGACAGGATCCGGCATTTTTTATATGTTTTAAATTTCTTCTGATCACGGGATCTTGGGCAGCAGTCAGATTTGTACTGGTTTGTTCATAAAAAGTCGCTAAAAATACTAACTAGACACATAGTAATGAGTGTTATTTAATATTTGACCTCAAAGGTAAATAGATGCCGGCCTTACGGAAACTTAAGCATCGGGTCTAAATAACTGAAAGTAAGCTGGTTAGCTTGCCTCATGTTATACCTATTAGACTACACACTGAATTTAATTGGCTGCTATTCCAAAGATAAAGTCCAATTTGTTTTTTGGCAAACAGCGGACATCCCATGATACACGACGCTTGCATACGGATTTATATAATACCCAATGCATCACACTTTACTGCCCAAAATTGACTTAACTGCTAAAAAATTTAAATTCAGAATCTAGAGATTATCACAATTCTTATTTATGGCGCAGCTGCCCAGATAATAAGATATTTTGTATAAAGTTGGAAAAAATATAAAACAACTATGGCTCGCCATATTAGTAGCGGATAACTAGGTCGGTTTTATCGTGATAATTAAGTTACTAGTTGGACTATTATTAACCTAACCCACAAAGCTTCTATTATTTTAACCTCTGTCAGTTAC
The DNA here is from genome assembly GCA_949825045.1 of Argyresthia goedartella. Lineage (NCBI taxonomy): Eukaryota > Metazoa > Arthropoda > Insecta > Lepidoptera > Argyresthiidae > Argyresthia > Argyresthia goedartella. Next base: position 19,932,079 of record OX463823.1, read on the forward strand.
GTACGTGAGCTATTTGGTAGCTTTGTAGAGTAGGTAGCTATCGATCCATCAAGTCTTAAAAACCTTAATATCACGAATAGAATCACTACAGAGTACAGTATACAGGTATAGTAACTTAATTTAGGTAAAGCTTTAAAAAGTGTAAAAACGATAGACTTTTATCGCAAATCAGATTTGAGTTAATTGCGGAAACATATTTTAACTCGAACATTCCGACAACATTTCCATCGCTGTACGCCATCCTTCGCAGTTTGCGTATTCAAATGACGGTCGGAGCTGGTATAGTTGTGTAGTAGAGAGATCTCTACACGGCCGTCGTTGCGCGGTCCTACCCTCTGCTCTATACCGTCAGTACACCGCCACGTACCGTAGGGGAGGCAGCGTCGTTCGTGCGAGACGCCATCGAAACGACCGGCCCCGGGCAAATCTGGTGCGTCGCGTCAAGTGCTGTGCGTGTCAATCTTTGTGCACTCGGATACTTGTACGGATAGATTCGGACAGTTTGTAATTTTATTTAAAAATGTAAGTACCGAATTTTATTTCATCGCTGATTTCGTGTAAATAAATAATTATTTAATTTATAAATAGATACTTAAGCAAAATATTGAAAAACGAATGTGACTAGCTCCGTGGTCTAGTGGGTTTCACGCTTGCTTCTCACGCAGGAGATGCAAGTTCGAATTCGGTGTTGACTATGACGTACCAATGAGTTAAGTACATTATCGGATGCTCCGTGTTTCAGAGGTCCCGGCTACTATCGCTACTTGGTGATAGTAGTAGTCGTAAAACCCATCCTCCGATCCAGACTAAGCCAGCGTGGTGAAGTATGGCTCAATCTTACTCATACCCGGGTAAAGACCTGTGCCCTTCGGTGGTGCCCTTTACCTTCATCAATGGGCTGCATTTATTTATTTATATAATTACAGGTTTACTATAGTAAATAATTAGAAACTATAGGTATGATCATGAATACATAATTTACCCTCATATTGATCATTAAAACACGCTGTAGATCAATTGAAACTAAAAACAAAAATATTACCCTTAAGGTAGATATAGTCTAAAATAAAACCAGCCAAATGCGACTGGGATTCCGCACAAATAACGTTTGTTTGCGGTTTTCAGATTTTTTCCTTTACCTATGCTAGAAGATCTTGTCTCTTACCAAGGATCTTCGGCGATCATCTACACATATTTTTTATTTGAATCGAATTTGTAACATCAACATATCAGAGTCGTCTGATTTTTTGTTCATGAAGTCGATCCTGTAAGAATTTTTGTTACTTGAGGCTATAAAAAAATATGTTTATTTATTTTGAGTTAATGTTTATGTTCAACAACATTAAGTGTGTGTTTTAGATTTTTTCTAATCTCTGGCATATTACCAACATAAAAATATATAATTTTGCTATTTACAATCATTGACTAATCATATGTAGCAACTGGAATAAGATCGCAATACCTGTTAAAGTGCATTTCAGATAACTTGTGCCTTCGGAGTTAGGTTGGTTGTAATGCACAACTGTGAAAAAATGGGGAAAAGCAATATCCGGTTGCCAGACTCAGATCCCAATTCCCCGCTTTAAAATAATTTAGCATTTTCTGTCCCTTTTGAGATGGCGTCATAACTAGTCGATCCCATTATCAACTCCTCTTTATTTCGATTATTTGAAGAAATCTACTGACTAAGATGGCTGTCAATTTTACTTTTAACCGCTTGCGTGCCACGGTCAGTCCCGCTACCCTTGATACGCAAGGCAAGAATTCAAGCTTGCTTTTCCGTCATTTGAACAGAACACAGTTACCTACTCTGTCGAGAAGAATGACAACTTCATACAAAAAACGCTAAGGTACTGCCCACTAGGTGGCGCTAGTCAATCGTTTTTTTGTTCTTTTGTTTGTTTGTTTGTTCAATTCTTCGCGACAGAGTAGGTAAGTGTGTTCTGTTCAAATGAAGGAAGATCAAGCTTGAATTCTTGCCTTGCGTATCAAGGGTAGCGGTACAGATAGAGCTTACCTACTTGGTCTTACTACAGTTGACTTATTGACTAGGTCCTGTAGTTGACTAATTTATTAAACTTTACCCAAAAATAAAAATTGTTTGCGTCGGGCTTAAGACGGTCTTGAAAATTAATAAGATAATGAAAAGTAGAAAGACTAGTGCGAAGAACTGGCACTTTCCGCACGACTTGACATGAAAACATGATTCTCGAGAAAATACATTGTTCAATACATTTTATTTTATAGAGCTAGTGGTTGTAGATGAACGAAATGATCCTATAAAGGTTGCTTTGTTCCTTTTATGGTGCAAACCTGTAGAACCTTGCAAAAATGTAGCTCCCTGATGATTAAAGAATCTGCCAGGTTTAATTAAGCAAATGCAAGCTAACACTCATGTTTTGAACATGCTAGTAACAACTGCTTTAATACTTCGTTTTTGCGTAAATTTAGATTTAAAAAAGGCTGTTTTGGCCTACTGCAGCGCCTCAAACATGATCAATGTAACTATCAAATTACAGAGCTGGAATCAGTCTCGGATAACAAATTGCCAGTTTCTTTTGTTATTTGGTTAGATTTGATTGGTCAGAGCAAATAATGGTACAGTACTATTACTATGACTTCACCGCTCGACACTTCTCAGTTTTATTCGCTGAAAGTGATCAAGATGTTCTGGAAATCTGAAATTTGGCACAGGGTTTATCATAAAGAGCATATAAAAAAAAGCCGAGAGGTGTCGAGCGATAAATTTAAGTTAATCGTATTGTACCAGAAGCTAAAAAAAACAAAATACGAATAAATAATGTTCCCAGAAGTTACAAAATAGAAAAAGCGAAATTGTTCTGGTACAAAAATATGATCACGTTTATAAACTATTCGCAACGCTATCCAGTATAACCTTATTGCAGATTACTACTCCCCGCGGATGCATTTACTGCCAGGCTGGCCACTCGCCGTCTCAGACTGGTGCTTCTGAATTTAAATGGTATAGAATGTAATACAGCCTAAAGTTCTCAGGTATATTTTATGGCAGAAGAAGTCAAGTTACTATATCTCGCCCGGAAAATGGCAGCGCCAGTACATTTTGGGTCGTACTACTGTAGTATCGGCTTCGCTCTTCCACGGCTGGGGGCCTCAACACAGGGTAATACACCACAAAAAATAAACTCCTGTTCAACTCTTGTTTAAAGACAAACATATATAGGATTTGCCGTTTGTTTGGAAGTTAAACTATGTATAACATTTTTTGTAGTAATACGGATGATATAAAAGCGGTACTATTTTTGAGCTACAGTCTGTGTGTTAAGTCAAAAGTCATAGAAGAACATATTGAGATGACTTGATAAATTATGTGATATCGAAATGCATTAATTGTAAATTTATGGTTACATTGAATTCGTACGACGACTTGTATTTATCTTTAATGTTGTGCGAATTTACTTTGATAATAAATATTTTGATAAATATTAACGTGTAAGATGTAACTTACTATCCACATTCTAAAGTTACATGACAACCTGTAACTTAAGCTAAGTCGGAGCCAAAAGGTATTCGCATTATAAGGTAACGCACCGATATACATTACATCCCGAGAGCACATTACATAAACATAAAAAGGTAGATTACAAGCAACAGTGCTGTTTTAGTGCGGGTGTTCGTTTTTTCATGCTTTTTCATTCCACTGGCCAGGATATAGCAACCCGGGGCGGTCCACAGAGTGACTTTTACGAGAAAGTATCTATTTATACAGTTCACAAAACTTGCTACGTCATTTCGCCGCTACGTCGAACAGAAATTCGAGAGTGGAAATGGGTTTGGCGTTTTTGTAGGGTCATGCACGATTATTTTAACGTATCGATAAGTAACGGTGTCTAGTTGAAATTTTGTTTCGCAACTGGTTGCGAATAAAGAAATTCTTAATTCGCAACTGGTTGCGAATCGCAGTTGCAAATTTACCGTTCTACGCCATAAAATTTACTTGGCACCCGTGAAGAATGTGTTTTCCCTCCCTCTCTCGCTCGCTCTCGCCCTCGACGCATCAGTAGGATAGTGACGGACGCTATGAAGTCATTAGAGCGAGTCGTTATCATATATAGATCCACAAACTTATCTGGCCCGGTGGCATAGGCCAATCTCATTCGTAAGCTATTGACGCTAGCGCCGCTGTCACCGGGTCAGACATGATTGCTTTGCGCATTTGTCAAAAAAATACATGACGTCACGCCTTTTCCCATGAGAAGTGTCGGAGGCACAGTTGTATGTAGTGTAAGTGCAGTAGTTTAGTTTTTAGGGTTCCGTATCGTTTTAAGGGTGCCGAACGGGACCCTATTACTAAGCCTCCACTGTTCGTCACTGGGCTGTGTCTCTTGAACAGTGATAGGTGGAAAGTTGAAATTATAAAATACACGACATTTAATAAATCGAAGGGGTTCCCCATACAAGTGACGGATTAACTGAATGTATGATTCACCTATCATCTACAAACTTACAAATCGGTTCTCAAATCAGTGGACGGTCAGTCCGTGTGACCCAAGTCCCTAGGCGATAGATCTGCAGATCCGCAGCATGTTTTTTTCTCTTGGATTTTTGAACACGTTTGTACTAAAAAGTAGTCAAAACAATGCAATTGTTTTCAAATTTGGCTAAGTGCGACATGAATCTGCCATACGCTACGGTATAATTTTCTGGGGAAATAGGAGACTATTTTTAAAGCGCAAAAAAAAATTGAGGTCTATGTGCAAACTGACAGTTGTAAACCCTACTTCAAGAGTCTTAACATTCTCACAATGCCATATATATATATATATATATATATATACGAAACATTGGAATTTGTCAAGAGTACATAATACGCATCTTTTTTTAAATATTAAAAGCAGCCGTCATGGCATTATGCTCAAAATGGAACAACCCAAGTATGCATATTATAATAAAAGTATATTTTACATGTCCACTAGAATGTTTGTTAAACATCTGCAGTCAATAAAAGACATACAAAACATACAGACATTCGATAGAAAAATTCGGTGTCAAACGGTGTCAACGAATACCTCCTTGATATTTAATTAAAGTTGTTGACAATTATGACTAAATCTGAATTCTTTGCTTAATTCTAATGTTTATAATGCCAAATTTTAATAATATTTTAATGTTTATATTCATGGCAGAACAGACATATCAACAAATTATTAAATATGATCAAATTATTACCTATGTTTTTGAATAAATAATTCTTTATATTTATCTTTATCTTGATATAGCCCAAATTCCAAAAGTTGGCAAAGTGCGATATTTTGTATGGAAATTTCATATTTCGGCGCGGTAGCGAAAAGTTAAGAAAACTAACCAAGCGCGATATTTGGCCTACCGCGAACAAATCGTTTTAATACTCCTGCTGCTGCGAATTACCAAATCATCATGATTCAAATGTCAAATTTCGGGGCACCCATCATCGTCGTCCATGGCGCAATTGGTTTGACTTCGAATCCGCAATCTGTAAGGACTGGTATCGAAACCAATTTTTTGTTGGTACGGAACCCTTCGGAGTCCGACCTGCACTTTTTAACCTTGACCTTAAACAACGAAGCTACATATGTAGAGTTTACTTTCATAGTTTATTCAATTAACTAACTGCAATTACCTTTTGCTCTCGTGGATTTGTGAGTGTTATACTTATACGTAGCATACAGCCTTTTAAAATGGGTTATTAAAAACGACCTGAATTAATAAAATTAAGGACAAGGTCAATCATTTTAGATTTTCTGATAAGGAAAAGAGTGGACTGTGTAATTGCAGAATAACATTTTAACCTATAATAACCTATAAATAGAGGTTGACATCAGTGAAATATGTGATCTCTGTGGAAAACGTAACGCAATTAATATTTATTTTACTAGCATAGATAGTTACTTAACAAAGTGGCCCAGAATCATTAGTAGAGTAGATATAGTTAACATACAATCACTACATTTGTGACGTCATTGCTTATAAATGTTTAACGGCGGCTTACAGAAACTACTTAAATCTAGATTTTGGGTTCGATTGGGTTAGATCAATTGAGCAACTGTCAAAGTATATTAAATGTGTCAAAGTTATCGATTAAAGACGCTTAATCTAGATTGAAGCAGCTTCTGCAAACTGCCCCGTTTAATCGTGCATCTCAGTAAAATTATTCAAATGAGAGTGTGAATCTCGGAATGAGAGATAATAAGATGGAAACTTGTACAAAACTTTATTTTGGCGTTTTAATTTATTCAAGGTTAAAGGTCACGAAAATCAGTTTAATGCAGAATTTCGTTTTCTATCATTTCAATGATGATATATAATTGGTCCGATTTCGGTCACGGCGACCGCTTCATGAGCTTTGAACTCGCTCGTGTGCTCGCATGTGGCTGGCAATGATGATGACATCTGAATAAAAATGGTTAATCATGAAATTGCTTACAAATTGGCAAATAAATATGTTTTTTTTCGCCTAACCGTTGTCGATAGAGAGCACGGAGAGCAAGCTGCACTCAGCTAAATACGGTTTATTGAGAGGTGCCTTAATATATTTTTTATAATTAATAAATCATTTAAAAAAAAACATTTTATATTTAGGCAAACAATGCACCACCTAAGCCGGTGCTTATCTATAATCATGGAGCTTAATCGGTATCAAACTAGATACTTACTTCTGTAGTATAGGTAAAAAACTCAGTGGAATTTTGAAGACTGCACAAACATTCTAATAAATTTAAAGAATTAACTCTGAACCAGGAATTGGCTTTTAAATGCTTACAAACAAATACAATAAGCAGACTATAGTCATAACAAGAGACTGGCATATATTAAAAAGTAATAAGCAATCGCAAAAGTGAAAAATCATTTATGAAAACTATAGTTTTAAGCTGCTCATCAACACTCCGACGAGACAAATGACGAATATTGACCATTACACCATAGTGAAGAAGCTGTCGGTAAAACTATTCCGGTCTGCCCATCAGACCACAATACGGCCCAATTATTGTCTTTAACTATTAACATAAGTCAGACTCCAGTAAAATGTTGGTACCAAGAGAATAGATTACAATGAGAATAGATTACAATTTAGAAAATATAATACAATTTAAAACATACTGTATGGTGATGTAATGGAAAAAGCTTTCGACAATGTTTCCCTAAATTAAGAGAATTTCTTTTTAATAAAAAAACATCAACTTAAGTTGCTAACAAAAGGTTAAAAAACATCATGACTCACAAAAAGGAAACTTCGCATTGCATTTTACAAAAACAAAACAAAACACCAAAAAAGCCACCAAAAACATACTCAAAAACCAAAAAACTTGTATTGTTTTATAGGTTTTTTAAGCAAGCACTTCAATAGTAGACGTATTTACGATGCAAAAAATATGTAAAGCTGCCTAGGACAATATTGTAAATAAAGAGGGACAGTTAGACCAGATGAGTCAAAACTAGACAGTAAATAATAAAAAAATAAAGATCCTACAAATATAGCGACTATATTCCACGAATATTTTACACATGTAAAAATGAAAGTAAAATTAATAATGAGAAAAGCAACTATTTACAAAAAAATAATAACTAGTATATTCTTATCACTAATATGCGAAACAGAAACTCAATTAATAATAAGAACTTTAAACAGTGATAGCGCAAAAGGGAATGACGAATTATGTACAATAGCCACAAAAATCTGAGCAACTAAGTTATCTCCTGTACTTACACATTTGATGATTCTTTCATTCAAAAGCGGCATTTTTCCCAGTCCTCTGAAAATTTCCCTAGTAAAACAACTTTGAAAATAGGAGACTAAGAAAATATAAATAACTATCCGCCTTATCCCAATCTTGGCAAGGGTGTCTGAGAAAGCGATACACAGGCGAAGAACATCATTTTTATCAAAAGCTCAATATAATTAGTAAATCAATATGGATTTCAAAAAGATATATCCACAACACAGACTTGTTTCTCACTCGTAAAAGAAATATCGCGTCACTATTTGACATGACTAAGGCTTTTGATTTTGTGTGCCTTAGCCCGTTGATTGACTTTGGGTACCCTAGGTACTCAAAATGCCGTTGTAGGTTTTAAATTCTATTTATTACCATGGCATAAAGTTCAAAATTTCGACTCGTTAAAATGTTATAGACAGTCATGCTGATAATACACTTCTATCAAAGTTAGAGATGTACGGCACACGCGGACTAGCTTAAAATGACAGAAAACAGTGTTTAGAGATAAATAAATAGGTTAAATGAAGACATGGCAAAAACTCACTATAAATCAGAAATTACACTTATCCATTTTGGCGTGCCACAAGGCCCTTAACTTTTTTTTAGACTGCATAGTGTCCCACTGCTGGGCAAGGCCTCACCAGTTTGAGCCCACACATCTCTAGCTAAATCTTTATCGATAAATAATAAATAAATCTCAAGTCTCAAACTATCCGGCTTACGCTGTTAGGAACATCAGATGTGGCTACATCTAGGCTGGTATATTTTAGTAACTTTCATAGTGTCATATCCTATGGTATCTTGTTGTGAGGGAAACCAGCGGGTATTCAAACTATTTTTATTTTACAGAAAAGAGCTATTCGAGCAATTTATAATTTAAAACGCACAGACTCCTTAAGAGAGCTTTTTAAAGAAATTGACTTACTTACTGTAGCTAGTCAATTTATTTTTGAAAATATAATGTATGTACGCAAGAACCTTACAAAATTTCCCAAACTTAGCGATAGCTGTAAAATATTTGTAATTATCCTAAGAAATAATCACAGACTACTTGCGCCCCGGTTCATACTCGCGAAGGTTAGCAATTCTTTCAAGGGTCAATGCATTCTCTACTACAACAAGATACCTCTGGAGATCTTGAAATTGCCATGTGTGCAATTTAAAAACCATGTTAAAGCGACTTTGTCGAAAAAAGGATATTACAATGTTCAAGATTACTTAAATGATGGAACTGTATGGGGTTAATCTGGCTCAACACAGACCTTGCTGTTAATAATTTTGTAATTTTTTATTCCTGCTTATTAATTATTATTAGTATTAGTTAAGCATAAGCAATTTTTAAAAGAGATCTAAAAATCAATCTGTGGAAGTTTCTACGCCCTTCTTTTCGTAGGGAAGTGGCAAAAAATGACGATTGCTAAGTATAATATGTAAATATCAACAGTAATAAAGACATTTGGAATTTTGGAATTTTGGAATTTCCACGCACCCTTTTTGCGGGTGAAATTTCGGTTGTGATTCATGAAAACTAAATATCTAGCGATAGGCTAGACTGCGAAGGTGTTTTTTTTTAAACTATAGCAAATATTACGAACTGGTTAAATTGTAATAATCTGCGTTAATTTTTCCAAAACTAAGAGTATCAGTTTCATAAGAAAAACGGAAACCCACAAAAGTTATAACTTTCTCATAATGGCGAACCCATTACTAAGTGTGCCTCCGCTAATTTCCTAGGCCTGGAAATAGATTCGCAGCTTTCATGAAAGATTCATGTTGAGTCGGTTTGCAAGAAACTGAACAATGTTGTCTTCGTTTTGCTGGCTGACGAGAATATGTGATAAAAAAGCTGCCCCATTAGCTTATGGCGGCTATGTTGGTTGCGCACTATCTGAGTGGTCTCTTCATATGGAGAAACTCGGCAAAAAGTGCATAAGAGTCATTTGAGCAGAGTCATGTCGATCTTTTTTATTTAAACAATTACGAATACCCCACTACCCACTATGTATATATTTAAGGTCTGTTTGTTTTGTAAACAAAAACATTGGAGATTTTCAAAAAAAACAAGCACTTTCCTTACTAGGTATCTAAATCAGTTAGTTAATATCCCACACGAAACCTCCACTTTTGCCAGAAACAGACACTACATGTGTATAAAACTGTACAATCAACTACCAGACTTACTCAAAAACCTAAACTACTATGCCCTTAATATATGATACTTTTAATCCCATTGACTTTTTAAACTTTTATTTTTTAAATCTTGACATTTGTTTTTAATTTTTTGTAAGTGTTGTGGCATTTTAATATTTTGTCACTTTTATTTAATGATTTAATTTCACATTGGCTGTACATGTATTTTATTCAACTTTACATGTATCAATTTTGCGTATGGTGTCCACCGAGAGAATAGCACCATCCTCATTCTTACTGAGGTGTCGTAAAAGGTGACGAAGGTACAAAATACTGGAGAAAAAGGAATCCTTAGAACACCTTGGATTCTCACTATTCTTCGTGGAAACAGACCGCACAGCCTCGAATCTATTCAAGAGAAAGAAAAGTCTGGAAACAAACCGGGTATGGCATCTCCGTCAGGCGCAAGCCGCAGATTCCTGCAACCGAACTGGCTCCGCACGTATTCTGTCGTCGTTCCTGTGGATCACGCCAGTTAGGTCGAGAGGGTGGCACGTATGCTGAGCAAGCACGTGTAACCTTACTTATGTCCCAGGCGTAGCTGCTTCTACGAAGAGATCACGTCGCCCACCAGGCCACTAGGTGGAAAACAACACGGCGACCGACAATGACCGGTTAGAAGTCCAAACAAATGGGCGTAGGTGTGGACGCCAGGGGTCACTCGTGGCAGTCCATCGCAAATCCGTTGACCAGTTACCGCCCGCTTTAAGCTGAGTAGCCCTCGGTCTGTAAGATACTGGTCCGCCTTGGCGTCGGTTTGTTTTGGTACCGGCGCTGCGCCTCAAAAACCTGCTAATAAGAAGATAAAATATAAAACATCCCCTCCAACTTACATGCGCTTTGCGACATGTAATGTGTAAACAATGAGGACAGGCTTCCCGAATACCAGTGGAAGTTCAGATTGCGCACAAGACCTGCGCAAAACAGCCGTCATCGACGCAGAGCTTAACAAGCTAAACATAGCTATTGCTGCTTTGCAAGAGACTAGGATCGAGGATGAGTGATCGATACGGGAAGCACATTACACCTTCTTCTGAAACGGGAATGATGTATCGGATACTCGCAAGCACGGAGTAGGATTTGCAATCAGGAATAATCTTCTGTCTTTGTTTAAGTGTCCTGTGGGTATCTTGGAGTGCTTAATGTTCCTGAGCCTTAACACCGCGTGCGGGTTTGTCACCATTATTTCCGCATATGCTCTAACACTTCCTATAACATCTGTAGCCAAAGACCAGTTCTACGACCAACTAGACGAAGCTGTGCGGGGAGTGCATCCGGGCAACCGACTATTTCTTCTGGGAGATTTCAATGCCTTCAGTGTGGGACAGGAAACGACTCCTGGCCTTGCCTGGGATTACCTATGTAACTACAGCTTGGGAAAGCAAATGACAACGGGCAACTTTTATCGTAGTTTTGCTCTAAACACTAGCTGTGCGTTACTAACACATATTGTAGAGGCAAGCTTATAACAAAAGTCTCTTGGATGCATCCCCGCTCCAAACATCATCTGGCATCAGCTCGATCTTTCTCTAACTCGGAAGAAGGACTTGAAAGAAATTTTCCATACACGCTCGTTTCATAGCGCAGACTGCGAAATTGATCACTCCCTGGTGGTGACAGTGGCTCGCCATGCCCGCAAAACGATTCACTCTTCTAAACCCCCGGAAAAGAAGAACATGCGTCTGCGTATTTTCAAAGTCCCCGAGACAGTGGAGGTTTTGGGAGCCAGGTCCACCTAGTAATAGCTACCTTGGACAAAATCGCTTCTATCAAAGATGAATGGGAGAGGATTATAGTCCTCTTCACCGACACAGCCGGATGTATCTTTGACTACCAGCAAACTAAATCGCCAGACTGGTTTCAGGAAAATCAAGGGCATCTGCAACCCTTTATTGATGAAAAAAACTCAGCAGCCCTGAACTATTGCCTCAACCCCTGTGATAACGCGCGTGCTCAGCTCTCTAAGGCAAAAGCATCCCTCCAGCGTTGTCCGTGTTTTTACACTAATGCATGCTGTGAGGAGCTCTGCCAAAGTATCCAAAGTTATTCAGGCATCAGAAGAGTTCTTGGTCCTTTACCTCAAAAAAGATGCCCCTAAAAGAGGCTGATGGCACTATCATCACCGATGGTACCCATCAGCTCAACTGTTGGGTAGAACACTACACCAGCCTTTTCTCGTTTTCAGTCGACATACAGCCAGAAGCAGTGGATCTAATTCCGAAAATGGCAATCTGGTACGAACAAGACGCCGTACCCACGATAGAGGAGCTACTTCAAGCCGTCATACACCTCAAGAGCGGTAAGAGACCGGGGAAAGACTTTATCCACACAGAAGTTTTCAATATAAAGTGCGTGCTACCTTAGCTTCACAACCACCTTTCCAAATGCTGGGAAGAAGGAAGAGTGTCACAGGACATGCGCGATATTAACATTGTCACCTTATATAAAGGGAAAAACGACCGCAGCGACTATAACTCGTACCGCGGTATTTTCCTTCTAAGCATAATCGGCGAAGCGTATGCGGATATGATATTCACTGTGCGTCAGGTTCAGGACAAGTGTAGAGAGCAAAAATCCCCTCGAGTTATTGTCATTGTGGATTTTAACTAGGCCTTTGACACGGTGAGTAGAGATGGGCTATACACAGTGCTCGAAAGGATTGGATGCCCGCCTAAGCTCTTGAGTCTCATCAAGTCATTCCACGAGGACATGAAGGGAGCTGTTGTGTTCAATGGCGACATATCTGCTCCGTTTGAGGTCCACATAGGTGACCGCCAGGGCTGTGTCTTGGCACCTACCCTGTTCGGCATATTCTTCTCGCTGCTTTTGAAAGTTGGAGGCTGACCATGGTATCCATCTACAAACGAGGACTGATAGGAAACTTTTTGACATCGCCCTACTCAAGTCTAAGCGGTTTTGCGAGGACTTGCACAGTCTTATATTTGCCGATGACGCGGCTTTTGTTTCACACAGCGCAGAGACTTATTAGGATCTTTGGCACCAGGGGGATAAAGAAGACTAGTTTAATAAGAACCGAATGAATTTTTATTTTTATGACAACTGCTATTGCATGACAATTCCTAGACAGATATTATTCATCATAGACCAATGACAAACGCTTTTGTTGCATACCTAATTTAACACCTTTCCTCAACAAAAACTGACAGTTAAGATATCAAGAAAGCAAAAACACATAATCTTAACATATCATGGAAACAATGAGGTACATCTGCTACCTACTACACTATTCTAACAACAGACACATAAAACGTTTGGCTATGCAACATTCAGACCAATTTTAAAACATAATTTATGGAATTGGTCTTTACCCAACCCCTTGGTAAACAAATCACCTAACTGCTCGTTAGTTGGTATATACTCTAACAGTAAGGGCCCCTGGCTAATCTTTTCTTTTACAAAATGATGCTTTAAATCAATATGTTTTAATCTCTTATTATCACAGTTCTTAGCAACTTGAATGGCTGATTGATTATCAACATATATTTTAAAATTTGCGTTATGCAGCCTTAGCTCTCAAAGTAGGTTTTGTACCCAACAGGCCTCAGTAACCCTTTTTCCCAAAGCTACATATTCTGACTCCGTCGATGAAAACGATATGCACTGCTGTTTTGCGCAACACCATGACACCGTGCATCTGTACACTTTCATAACAAATCCAGAAGTGGACTTCCTATCTGTTTTGTCACCTGCCCAGTCAGCATCGGTATAACCCAACAGTGGAGTGTCTTTATCATTCTGGAAAATCATTTGTAATCGATGATACCCTTTAAGTATCTCAAGATACGTTTCAGCGCCTTCCACAAGCCTTCATTAGGCGTAGACTGAAATCTTGATAGATAATTCAGGGCATAACATATATCCGGCCTAGTCCCTAATATGGTGTACATAAAGCTGACAATCGTCGTCATTTGACGTCTCCGAGCTGAGTTCAATCCCTAATTTGATAGGTGTCGCTATTTTGTTGCAATCTTGCATATTATATTTTCTCAATATATCTTCTACATACCGTTTTGGTCAGCTCTATACTGTCGCTCTTCTTTACTTTATTTATACCCAAATATTTAGGACTATTTCTGCCGAGACATGTCATTTCAAATTTTGCTTCCAAGGCCTCCTGTGACCGCCTTATATGCTCTGGATTGTTTCCCAATATAAGTATGTCATCTACATACACAAGCACATAAAACTTTTCTTTGCTCTTAAAGTACAAACAGCAGTCCGCTTCACTTCGGTAAAACCCTTCCTTAACCATAAAGTCGTTAAATTTATTGTTCCACATCTTTGGTGATCTTTTCAATCCATACAATGATCTCTGTAGTTTAAGTACTCTATGGGAACTAGAAATTTCCCTCATACCTTCTGGCATTTTAAGATGTACCTCTTCTTCAATATCTCCGTAGAGAAAAGCACTCTTTACATCCATTTGTAGCATGCTTAATCCGTGTTTGCAAGCCATGGCCAAAAGTATTCGTAAGGTAGTAAGTTTCGCAACGGTATATTTCCGAGTGATCGAAAAGAACCTCTTGTTGAAAACCTCGAAATACAAGTCTTGCCTTTTACTGCTGTTGGCCATTCTCTCCTCTCTTTATTTTAAAAACCCATTTCGTGTCAATAGTCTTCTTCCCCGCTGGTAATTCTGTCTCAATCCAAGTTCCATTTCTTTCTAGTGCATCGAGTTCAGCGTTTATAGCTTTTTTCCACTTGTGTTTGTCACTTCCTTTAGTTGCGATTCTGTATGTGATCTCACTATCTTCATTGACTGCTGTAAATCCCGTGTAATAATCTTCGAAACGCTTAGGCATAACAATTTGTCTAGTTCTTGTACTTACTCCATATCCTGTTTCAGTATTTTCAACGTTAGCGTTTGAAGTTGACTTGTGTCCAGATTCAGTATGTCTTATTTACTCTTCTTCTACATGGTTTTCATCTGCTGTTTCAAATCCAATGTCTTCTGTATCAATGTTCTCTTCCTTGTTCACTGACATCCGAACAGTATCAAATTTCTTTGTCCTTTCTAATTTCTCATTTGTCTCCTTTAGGTCAAATAGTTTACCTGTATTACTTTCTGAAAATATGACTTCCCTTTAAGTATCAACTGTTTTAGTATTTGGTTCCCATACTCTATAGCCTTTGCAGTTCTCTCCATATCCTACAAAAATACTGCATTTACTTTTAGCGTCCCATTTAAGTCTCTTCTGTTTAGGTATATGGGTATACACCTCTGAACCGAATTTACGAAGCGAATTTATGGCGAACTTCTTGTTGTGCATCAGCTCATATAGGGTCTTATTTGGTACCTTAGTAGGCCCGGCCCTGTTAATCACAAAAGCATCTGTACTCACCGCTTCCGCGCACAAACTTTTGTCCAATCCTGCTTCTTGTAACATTGTTATTCCTGCTTCTACCATGGTGCGCATCTCTCTCTCCGCCCTTCCGTTCTGTTCAGGTGTGTAGCTCACAGACGTTTGATGGCTGATACCATTCCTGTTTAACAAATTCATAACCTCTTTATTTATAAATTCCGTTCCATGGTCACTCCTCACCGTTTTAATTCTATAACCCGTCTCATTTTCAAATTTATTTATTAATACTTCAATTTTCTCGTATGTTTCGGACTTCTGTTTCAAAAATATATAAACTGATAACTACTGTAATCATCTTTACGCAACAAGAAGTACGCAGATCCACCCAGCGACCGTTGCTCCATAGGGCCACACAGGTCCATATGGATCATCTCGCCTGGGGCACCTGCCTGATTGGTGCTTTCAAAAGCTTTTCTGTGTTGTTTACCTTAAATGCAAGGTTCGCATTGTTCAGTGAGCCCTTTAACTTTTACATTATTTTTACATAATATATTTTTCACCTGGTTGTAGTTCTGGTGGGCCAAAATACTATGCCACTCGACTTTGAGTCATCACCACCCAGTCCGCACGCACCACCAATATCAGCAGCGACACAACATGTGTGCCGTGCGTGTGGACGTGTCTGTCACACCAGGATCGCACTGTATAGTCACGAGCAAGCATGTACCTCAGACGCTTCAGAAACCATCTGCTATAGATGTAAGAGGCCGTAATGTTATATATGCCAATATTTATTTGTTCTTTCCACTTTCCGCTCCGCTACCAATATTTGCAAGCCTGAATCTGGCGCAGACAAATAAATGGGCTATTTATTATATTATAATGTTACCAACTTGTTGTGTCAGGTTTGTAAACAAATAAATTTTACTTTATTTACTTACTTAATTTACTTTGTATAGGGGTCGTTTACGTAGTATGAAAGGAACAGTAGAAAGGGATTTAACAAAATTCTACACCTAAGAGGGGAAAATGGGGTGGTATAATTTTGTAATATGAAGCTGAAATTTAGCAGGTAGTTAGTTATGGGTTCCAAACGACAGCATTAGAATTTCCCCCTCCAAGGGGAAAAATGTGGAGGATGAACTTTATATGAAAAAAAAAAACTACTTGACCTAAGAAGCTGTAGCTTGGCAGATAGGTAGTTTATGCATCAGTTCAAAAGTTTTTACACAATAATGTCCCAATAAGAGGTAAAAGAGGGTTTCGGTTTGTATGAAACTCAAAACTATTTGACCTGTGGATTTGTCGGGTAGGTAGTTACAATAACAGATGTAATAGTTAAAAGATTTCTGAAGAGCTTATTAACTGACAGGGCCATATTAAGGTGTGGATAGGGTGCTAAAGTTTGTACGAAAATCGAAAACCACTTCTTTAGTTAAAAATGTATGCCAACTATTTTTATTCCGATCCATCATCTTTAAAACCATAGGAACCGAGCAAGTTACCAAAATTGAGTTTTGTGACTTTTAACCTTGAATAAGTTAAGACGGGGACGGATACATGACTTTTGAGACAACATTAAGAATGCAAAAATAAAGGTCTATGCACGCTAGAAAAGCTTATTATCTCTCATTCCGATGTGAAACTGTAATTACACTGGACTAACAGTGTACTAGGTAAGTTCATGTTTGAAAACTAAAAGAAACGTTCTATAAACTGAGCTAACACTATATACTGAAGAACGAACATATATTTAAATAAACATTTAAATATCCATAATCAATTAGGTACGTCACAAATGAAGGGTGAGCAAGTTTATTCATAATATCTATTCTACTAGTGATTCTAGACAAATTAGTTCAAGGTACCGATGATGCTTGTAAAAGAAAAATAAATTGCGTTAATTTTTCCACAGCGAGCACATATTTCACTGATTTCAACCTATAAATTCATAACCTATTGCAATGTCTCGCCTGCCAAATATCTATCTGCTAGTGGTTTAGTACATACTCTTTTTTCCATCTCCACTAATACCGCATTAAGCTAGATTAATAAACTAAGGCAGACGTGGTACGAATTTCCATTAAGCCCTTAGTCCTCAGCCTGACCCTCAACTGATATAATGGCCACCTTGAAGGTGACAATGAGAAACTTTGCTAATCCAACTTGGATATAACTGATTGTCTTTATATAACTTTACTTAACGAATTCCATACCTATTCTCCTTATAGTTTGAAAGTGTGAATAAAGGAAAGCATACGTACGTTTTCATAAACAGCAGTTACATGTAGTTTATTGTTTGAAGCTCTCCAAAACAGAGCAAAAGTTAATTCAGTTACTCGTAGGTTACTTCGACATACTTACTCCAGGTTGGATTTAAGTTTATAAAACAGAAGCCAAGAAGAAGCTAAGCAGCTCCAGTTTCATCTATCAAGTGAGCGTGTATAGCTGAGAGAATGGATAAAGCGCCAAATAACCAACATATAACATTATATAATTGCTATAAGAGTATCCTCGCTATTAGGACAAATGCCTTGGTTCATTCCAATATCAATTGTTTATGTAATGTATCTGTAGTAAGTAAGAATAGGCTTAACGGTATTCGCACATCTGAAACGATCGTGCGGGTAACAACATCTGGCCGAGACGGGTACTGGATGGGTGTCCGTTATAAGTGACATTTGTTCAGGACATTTTCGTGTTTCGGATGACACGTTAAGCTGTAGGTCCCAAATACTATCGCTACTCGGTGGTAGTAATCGTAAAGATGTGTCAGAGGCCCTAATAGGGCAGCTTGATATCTCTGACAGTCGGGTTGGCCACGAGTCCGACACCCCTCCATCAATCTGCACTGAGCCAGCGTGATGGAGTATGACTCAATCTTACTCGTATCCGGATTAAGGTCCATGCCCCTCGGTGAGGACATTAATAGCGCTACGTTTATTATTATTATTTAAGTAAGTAATTGTTTTTAGTTATTAGTAATAGTTAGCAGTTTGAGCAGTTTTTATGTGTACATCACTTTACGTTATATTTAATAGAGTTTTAGACCCAGTACCGTAAATGCTATATTTCCAATATTATCTTAATAAGAAGCGGTGTGACTTCTTTAAAGTCCGACGTCAATTTTAAGTCGATGTACTTCCTTATTTTATTGTTAGTTAATTTGCTTGGATTAAAAAATAGGCAGGTACGAGTGTCGCTGAGTATTAAAAAAAAAGTCAGATGGACGGACAATATCATGGCTATAGCTGTCGAGCAGTGAATGATGCAGCAGTGGATGGCTTTAATCATTAAGAGAAAATACAAAATTCTAACAATAGAATGAAAACGGTTTTTGGCAAATCATAAACCTTGAAGCTGGAAAAGATATACCAAGGGACAATGATTTCTCCTTAAAGATAAGTGATGATGTTGTTAAATCCAATGCTGCGGTAGCTCGAGCTTTTCACGGTTTCACTAGATTACCCTCATATCTCATATTTATTTTGCATAGTAGGCTGCACAGGATGCTATCGGAGTTTTTTGCGATCTATCGAAAGCATTTATTTGTGTTGATCATGATACGCTACAAATGAAATTAAATAAAGTAAGAAATAAAGCGTTGGATCCACTAACATATCCACAAGCAATAGAAAGCAAAAGGAAGAAGTCAACTGTGTTAAATTTGTTGGATCGGGCGTTCCACAAGGTCCCATATTACGCGCTTTCTTATTCTTGGTATATACAGTGTGTCCGCCGGCAGATTTTACACTTCAAATCATCCTACGACGCCTAGAAAAGCGGTAGACGGGGAGGAACGGGCTATCATTCGGTGCGCAAGTGTTGCTGGTTATTTAGTAGCCAGTCAGTGGACCGGAGCGCATCGCGATTTTTCTGTGGAGGCATATTTCGCAAACAATAATTCTGTGAATGTGGCGAAGCGTCGTTTTTGTTCGCACTACGATATTCGAAGAATAAAGGATGGCCCGTCGAACCAGTTGATATGGTCATGGGTAAAGAAGTTCAGGCAAACAGGATCAGCCAAAAATATTACAAAGTCTGGTCCTTCAACTTCTGTTTTGACTCCAGAAAACGCAGATCGAGTGAGAGACGAAGTTTCTCGATCTCTGCAAGCGAGTTTTCAGGGACATGAGGACAAGATTGGAAGAATGTGTCCAGGAAAATGGACGCCATTTAAGAGAAGTGATTTAAAAAAAATAAAAACCGCATCATTCTACTGTATTATGATAAATAAATAACTTTGAATACTTTAATATTTGAATTTTTATTATTATTCAAAGTGTAAAATATGCCGGCGGACACCCAATATTAACGATCTGCCTTTCATGGTGGAGAAATTGACTGACATAGTTGTTTGCTAATGATACTTCACTGGTCCTCAAAATTTAAAGACAAAGCGAGGATTTTGATGATATTAATGGAGAATTGTATTGTATTGTCTGTAACCTTCAATTGGTTGACGGTTGACAATTTATTGTAAAACGCTGGTAAAACCAAGTGTATCAAATTCTCTCTTCCAAATGTGAGGCAAGTTAAGACCAGTTTAGTATTAGACAGCAACACGTTAGAATTAGTAAATGATACGTAGTTTCCTGGAATAACTATTCATAGCAAATTGCAGTATGAGCCCACAGAGATAAATTCGCAGGTAGATTAAGTTCTGCGGCTTACGCTGTCAGAAACATCAGACAAAACACGTATGTGGCAACATCTAAATTAGTATATTTTAGTTTCTTTCTTAGTGTCATGTCCTATGGTATTTTATTGTGTGGGAAAGCAGCGGACATTCTATAGTAGTTTATGTGACTGATTCCCTGAAACGAGCCGAAAGCGAGTTTTAATGCCTAATTATGTACAGTTACATACACTAGTTTATCTACACACATATCATAAGCTCTCTTTGATGTATTCAGGAACCGCATGTTCGACCGGCATCGTGCCCTTGATAATTGCTCTCCACTTGGTTAGCTTGTTCAGTAGTATCAACTTCACAGTCGAACTAGAGAACACAGTCGAACTAGGGGTAGTATAACATTTTGCTGGTCGTAACGTGCAATTTTTGGACGCAGTAAAGAGGGTTTATGATACGCGTGTAGGTAAACTATTTTATTTTGCAGAAAATCGAGTAATTTATGATTTAAAACGCACAGACTTCTTAAGATTTTAAATAAATTGGCATACTAACTATAGCTAGTAAAATTATTTTCGAAAATATAATGTTTTAATGTGAACTTTAATGTTTCGAAAATACATTTTCCATGATCCATAATTCTCCATTGCATACCAATATTTCAGCAGTTACATTAAAAGAAATCGCACGTACAAAGGCGTGCTTATCTCTAAAATTATATATATATATATATGACTTCCAGCAAAGCAAGGCATTATTGGAAATAGTATCATAAAAGGGTAGGCATTGCACAATAAATAGACATAAAATTAATACCTATGAAATACAGACAGTAAATACTAAATAATTAACGATATATACTTCATAAACTTAACATATAATGATATAAATACAATAACTTTTATAAAAGGGAGAGGGAACTCTTGAATACGTTTCTTCAAAGAGGAAAGAGTGGGACTCTATCTTATAGTGCAAGGAAGTGCGTACCAGACTCGGACCGCCCGCAACCTGAAAGAGTGTTTTCCAAACTTAGAGCTGTAATATTAACCTTACAAATAATTACAGACTAGTTACGCCCCGGTTTAGACTCGCGAAGTTAAGCAATTCCTTCAAGGGTTCCATCAAGGGTCAGGGCATTCTTAACTACAATAAGATACCTCTGGAGATTTCGAAATTGCCATTTGAGCAATTTAAAAACCCTGTAAAAGCGACTTTGTTTAAAAAGGGATATTACAATGTAATTTTCTGCGCCGTTCTCTCCCACAGTGGTCCAATGTACAGAAGGGGGAAAAATTACGTTTGCTAAGTATATGTAAATATCTACAGTAATTTGAACATGAACTTGATGCGGAAGGCTCAAGACCGGGGTGGATGGAGTGGTAAAGAAGAGCCTTATACCCAGCAGTGGATGAATATGTGCTAACTGTTGATGATGATTATTTTTGGATGCCCATACTATTTATACGTTTATAATATGTCATAAAACATGCTCAGTACACACTTATCCACTTTGAAGTATCAGGTTTGAAAACATCTTACGAGTATATTACAAACACAATTGAGTCGCAAAGTGCTGCTTCTGATATACTTGTGTGTCTATACGGTTTCCAACGAGTAAATACAGAATTGAATGGGAATCCATTAAAACGGACTTTAGAGTAGGTACAAGCAAACATTCATTCGATTAAATTTGTCAATCTTCTGTGAAAGTGTATCAGTACCATCTATAGTTATACATTTTATCAGTATTTCAAGTTTATTCGATAGTTTGACGCATAGAGTATTAATAACTTTAACCTAGATACAGGCTCAGTAGGGCAAAATAGAAACTATAAGACATAAAATCAATTGTTGTAAGGAACCATGATATCGATTTATATGAAACACCTAGCCGGGAACCCGCAGATTTTTCGGAAAAAAGGTCACCCAAAGGAAGCCGGAAGATACATATGGTATGTAAAAATAAAAGTCTTGAGTAGTCATTATGAGTTAATGATTGTGATGACAATTATTTTATCATAAATCAGTAACATGGTGTTTAATCAAAAAATATTTTGCGTTGAAAGTGGTTAATTGAGAAAATGGTATGTCCAAAATGAGGAACATCATATTAGCACGAGTATCCAAGCCTAAGCAACGTTTGACTGTTGATGCTGTAGTTAGCAACCGGACAGGGCCTTTTGCAATGTTCCAAAGTTGCAATGACAAGTTGCTAAGATTGGCGCCAGTTACCGATTCGGATTTCTACATAAACCTAAACGCCCCATGTGAAAGTATCTCGCCCCAAATGTGCGATAATCGAATCAAATATGTAGGAAGAAATTACTAAGAAACCTCAAATATATCACAAAGTTGGCCACGAATTATGCGGTAAACTCTCTCCATGGACGGATCGCTTAACATTGTTAGAAAAAATAATAGTGTTGTCTAGCAACATCAAATTCTAGTATCGTGACTAGTGATTTTTTGGTTCACAAACCGTTTAGGAATTGCATAGAAAAGGAGGTGTTGTCTGAAAAACCACGTAGTTTATAAAAAAAAACAATGTTATTTTTTTTTCTTTTTCCTAACAGACAAAACAAAGACATAAGAAGACGACCAGAAGATATATACGTTAAATAAATTAAATCCCAATACGAAAGGTTTCGGGCGCAGACATGGCACATAAAATTCTGTAGGAATAAAATGTAGTAATAATCAACGTCTTCTTTGATACAATTTTGTTCGAAAATTCCAATATTCAATAACAAGATCAAAAAGCCACTTCTGGGCCAAAAGTTTTAAATTTCAGTGCCAACCAAGCATTTATTCATGGATCGATTGCGGGTTTTGTTATGTTCTTTGATGCGTAAAACTCATTGACCAATCAAAAGGTAAAAATACTATAAAAACTTTATTTTTTTAATCCTCTTGATTCGGAAGCATTCAAATTGGGAGGACCTTAGTCTGTTCCAGCATCGAGGGAAATTGCCTCACGCGCCCCGAATTGCGTCTGAAAAAGAAGTTCACTCCTCTCCGACGCCTACAACGAATACAGAATGAACTTACAGCAAAATTATATTACCTCGTCAAACCCGAGATTTACGTGACCTCTAGATGTTTAGACAAAATTATTCATTCGCCCCGGGAAACTGGTGTAAGAATTTGAATTTTTAAATTACGTATGCTAAATTTTAGCTATTAATTTACCTGATTTCCGTAACATGTTTGTTCGAATTCGCGAAAAATTACCGTTACATTACCGTATTGTCAATAAGGTAAAGTATCTTTACTTTAATGGCTGAGCAGAAGTTGACTTATGAGGAAATAAAATATAACTTATGATTGTAATTGGTTGTTAATATTCACCCTACACAGTTTTCGAGGTTAAGAAATACAATATATATCGTATTCTCCATCGAACTATGCCTTGCGAACATTTGACGGAAGTTAAAAATAAGCGATGAAAACGAAATGATTATGATTATGTCATTGTTAAAAAGAGTCATTAACCGTTCGATCATATTCGTGATCGGGGCTCTGGAGACAGGTAATTCGTTAACCTAAAGCCATCATATACTGGTAAAATATAGTTGATTCATACACATATCTTAGAATATTCATGAATGTATTCCCATAAGACTATAACCGTCTAATGTAAGTTTCGAATCAGCACAGATCATTCATATATTCAAAGACTTCGAGGTTTATAATATATGGAATTAATACAGTGGCATATATGTAGATAGCTGTACAAAATTACCTGTACTCTGGCGTGCTTTTGCCACTAACCAAAAATTGTCCATCAAATTCAAGAAAATGTAGACTGTCTACACGGATACAAAGCACTGAATTATCAACCAAGACGGAAACCAATGTCGGTGGTTAATAATGAAGGAGGCTTCCGTTCGTAATTTAAGTTGCTCTAAGTTTGTTTGAGGGTCGTTATGGTCTTTATGAAGGTGTTAATAATGTACTTGGTTGTCTTCAGGTGAGGAGGGGTGCGGGCACGGTTGTGATGTGTCTTCTACTATGCAGTGGGGTGGCCTCTACTTCATGTGTGTAGCGCTATGCTGCCTTGTCGTCACATCAGGTAATAACATCATTACAAGTTATACCAGTTCACACCACATGACTTGTCAGTGACGGGTTAATACTTCATACACTGCCAAAGGGATATTTTGTAGTAATAGTTGCATTTGCATTATTTGAAATGCCAAAACCACGCCACTGACAGCGAATTTTAAATTGAAACAAATGAATCGGCTATGTAAGATCGGCTTATACTTTATGACTTATGTTAAAATGATTACCAGAAGATTCGAAAAATTATTACAAATAAATTCGAAATTACTGATAAATGATCACGAAACTTCTTTTTGTGTTTTGTGTACTTAAGTTTAAGTTTTAAGTATTTTTGTTGTTCTTACATGTTCAACCTAACACCAAGAATAAAGATGGCTTTGCTTCGCTCACCCCCTTTACCGTTCACCTAAGCTACCGCAGTTTTTTTCTCTGATATTTTCTGCAACTTCTGGTGATTATTTACCCATTTTAGATGAGAAAAAAATATTTTGGTGATCATTTTAATTTTTTCTTACTTTATAAGAACTGTTTGCACAAGCTGGCCGTTTTAAAGTCAAACTGAGTTAACGAAATGCACCTATTATGCCCACTGGGTCATCTTTATTCATTTCTTAACTGCTACGGTGACTGCTTCACATGCGCCGAATGAAGATCACATTAGGCAATCGAACACTAATGTAACTTCACACTGACAACTTTAATTTTTATATTGAACTCCGTATTTTTTGTATGACATTTTCAAACTTTTCACGCCGTTTTAGGCCAACCGGGTTGGCAGAGGTACTTATGGTATGGCACTTCGCCATAAATTTAAGACTCCATTTTGTGAACTTAAGGCGAAGTACTAGGCTAAAACAGCCTTTTGGAAATCCCAAATTCGCAAAATAATAATATTAATACCTTGGACACTATTTACACACATTAATCTAGCCCCAAACTAGGATTCCCTGTATCTTGGATACTAGACGACGATACACGTACTTATATAGATAAATATTATACTTAGATAGATAAACAACCATGACTAGGGTACCAACAACCGTTCACATCAACATATATTTTCCCCCAACGGGATTCGAACCCGGGACTCTTGGCTTCGTAAGCAGGGTCACTCGGCCATTCGGGTCGTCATATAGTATTATATTTATTGTAGGATACCATAGGAGTATTGAAGCAGCTGTTTCTTTAACCACTGTAAAGTTGTGATAACTTTTTGATCATGATTATCAGCTTGCATTCGCTAACTTTTAAACGTAATTTGCTTGTTTTTGCTCGATCAAAACTCTCCAGATTACTCCCGCAGTAATCATAATAAAAAATCTGGTTTTCACAGTAAACTTTCCATACGGGATTTGAATTTATGTATTTGTCTCTTACTGACTGCACTCTTTGAATTGGAACCGTATTAATAGTATATGGAAAATTTATCGTATTTCGGCGCCTACTAAAAGAAATTACCTGATATTTCGTGCTGTTTACCGTGATACGGTGTTGTCTATAGTATTCTTCTAAGTTATGTAAATCGGATTGTAAATTTATACTATCGTTTTGATCTTTGATATCCAGATATATCATGGTATCATCTGCATACATCAAATAATTTGAATGTTCAACACATTTGTATATATCATATAAGTATGCGTTTTATAACAACGGTCCCAAGTGAGATCCTTGCGGTACTCCAGACGGGATATCCACATAGTTGGATCTGTATCCACCAACTACAACTGCTTGTGAACGGTTTGATAGGTATGATTCGATCCATCGTAACAAATCACCATGTATTCCTAGTTTATTTAATTTCTGTAGCAGGATGAAGTGGTCTACACGATCGAAAGACTTCTCAAAATCAGTGTAGACCACATCAACTTGCTTATTTTTTTCCATGTTGCTTAGTATGGACTTTGTAAAGATTGAGAGATTAGTGACAGTTGATCTCCCCCTCAGATATCCGAGTTGTTCCTGTGGTATCCCTACAGATATGTTAGTATAAATTGCATCATAAACCACCTTTTCTAAAATTTTACCGAAGATATTTAAAATGGAGATAGGTCTATAATTCTCAATTTTGTTTTAAAGCCTTTTTTATGGATGGGGACTATACGTGCCTGTTTCCATATGGTAGGGAATAATCCCTCCCTGATGGATTTATTGATAATAAGGGTGATAAGAAGTGCCAGAGCTTTTCAACATCTCACCATAAAAATCGGAGCTATATTGTCAAAACCTGCGCCCTTATTATTGTCTAATAGACGTGATACCTTTGGCACAAAAATAGTAGCAGAGCAGATATTATCTGCAGCTCCATTCTGTGGAGGGGGTAGATCCATGACAGGATAATGTAAAGCTTTGGATGCAAACATATTATGAAAAAAATTTATTAAATCCATCAGCAATGTCAGAGCCCCTTGTAAGTATATTATCTCCCAATGTGAGTGTGGTAGGGTAATTACTATTACTTTTTATTGATTAAATAAAACTCCATAGTTTCTTAGGGTCAGCTTTAATAGATTTCTGAGCATTGAGAATCATTCTGTCATAGCAAGCTTCATGTAGTCGGTGATAACGAGCCCGTAATAAAGAAAACTCATCATAATCGTCCCTATTACCATACTTTTTCCATTTTTTATGCGCCTTAGTCTTTCCACGGATAACTTTCACCAGACTGTCAGAATACCATACAGGATATGTGTTATTTTTATGTGTGATCGAGATAGGAATGTACAGATCTATATATTTGTATAGGTTTTCATATAAATATTCCACAGTGGTTTCTGTATCCATCTTAGAGAGTTCTTTTTCCCGTCGGTACTTAGCAAAGAGTTGTTTATTGCGGTATAGTTACCTTTATGAAATTTATATTTTCGTATAGGAGCGTGAACTAAAGGCGGTAGTGTAATATCTGAGGCATCTATACTTAGAGAGGGATGAAATATATCCTCTGACAATAGTGGATATTGGCATCTGTCTAAGAACACGTTGAAGTTACTGAAAATTAAATATAAAATACTACCGTCATAACTGTTACCAATGAGATTGTTTAGTATAAAACCAAACAAAGATAAAGAGTCAATTAATTCTTTAGATAGTGTTTGAATATCGGTAGTGCAATCACAATTAAAAATAGGACCATCTAACTGCCAATTGATAAAAAGAAGGTTAAAGTCTCCAAGTAAAATATAGTTATCGGTGTGATTAATTCTAAGTTGATCTAATAATATATTTGTCGTAAGTCTTCCGCTAGAATTTTATAGTTTTGAGTACCACCCGGCATGTAGGAACCTATGATAAGAATATCATTCTGAGTATGTAAGGCTTTTGCTGATATTGTTATCCATAAGGTATCGGTAGGTGGACACGAAAGGTCACAGCATACGCTGGCATTCAGTTCACGTCGTGTACAGATCATAACCCCGCACCCCATTTTCTTTTTGGTGGCCACTGGATCCCCATCACATCTAAAAACGTCATAACGGCCATCGCAGTACTCACTACTTAAAAAACCATCGCATAACCACGTCTCGACAAATACAATGATATCATAGTCATTAGCTAAAATACTTTGGTAACAATTGTGTGATTTCGTTCGTAGCCCACGAACGTTTTGAAAATATATTTTTAACTTATCAATTGGTTAAGTATGGGATGCATTTAAAGTAGATTAAATATTGTTGAAGTAACAGCTGTTGTGAGGAAGGCACACACGAGCGCATACCTTATATCGTGATAAAAAAGTATGCACCAACATGAGATTCCCGTCAACACCAAAATAACATTACTGAAAACAGCTGTTATTCCACCACTATTACATCCTGGGCTACCTAAGTATATGATCGTAATTAGCGCTAACAATAAATGTAATGAGTGTTTTCTTCGGTCTTGATATTGACTATAAATGAAATGCGTACAGCACAAAACATAAACTACCCTCAACTCGTTCTGTCCATCAACGTTCTCTCGAAAATGCATTCTCAGATTTATGTAAAATGATGTGTTGTCAAGCATATGTAGGTGCTCAATGTATAATATACATAATTTAATATATATATATATATATATATATATATATATATATATATATATATATATATATATATATATATATGATATGATAATGCTATAATACGGATATAAATAATAGCAACTTTGATATAAAGTACCTGGGTTGTGCAACTATTGCCGACCAGAAACATTTGAGCCAAAAAATATACACTAACTTTGCTTCTAAACAGCTGATAACTAAACATCATATCGTTGGATTTAAGATAATTTATCATCATCAGATCATTTTCCCAAGGTCTGCTTCCTCTTTTATGGGAATCAAGGGAGCTTGTTCGTGTTCCCTGACAAAAATCTTGCACTTTTTTGTCCAGACAAATTGATACTTAATATTTTCTGCACGTTCGCGGCATTGTTTGTGGAGTATCTTGTTGCTGACCGTCAGGTAATCGTTGATAAAGATCGATAATTTATCGCCGGGCATAGAAATATCTAGAGTAGTCACACCTTTAGTTTTTCGGAGACCAGCTATGATGTTGCCCTTTATAAGACGTGTTCGCATCTTAACTATAATCGACTTGTTGGGACGATCTGTTTTTTCGCGTGATTGTACTCTATGAGAATGCAGAATGTCCCCTTTCTCCAGGGATACACCAACTTGCGCCGCCATTTTCAGAAATATTTCATACAGATCCTCATTTTTCGTTTCAGGTACCCCGTTTATCTCCAAATTAAGCTGTCAATCATATTGTTGTTGTTGTCGTAATTCTGCCAGAAGGTCGTTAACTTGAGAGCGCAGTTCAATCAGTTCGGAGTGAGAGATTCTGGTTTTTGCATTTCCGATCACTTACGCCTCTAAAGTCTTGATATTGCTCGCGTTCAGATCAGCTATCTTCTGTACATTGTTCAATTCTGATTTCAATTCAGTTTGCTTGACATAAATATCTGAGAGAGTTGTTTGAAATTCAGCTTTAAGTTCCGAGATGGAGGATGTTATTGGCACAAGCTCTGACTTTACGGTATTGTTGATATTATTTTTTAGTTCGGATATCTCTACACCCAGCTCGCGCTTGAAAGTTAGGAATGTTTCATTCTGTATACCAAAACATTCCTTCATTGATGCTGCCATTTCCGTTTGGAAAGCAGTGAGCGAGTCCATTAGATCGCAGCACTCAGGGTTCTTCCTTTTTGGGCGAACAGTTATAAAATTTCTGTCAGGTGGATTCATTGCTGCTGCAGTAAGTAGATCTGACTCTGATAGTGAGAGTTTCTGCTCCATGGTTTCCTTAGGCGATCCAAGTAGTTGTGACATGACGTCACACCAACACTTCCCGCAGCCTGCCGAATGCGCGTGAGAGAGTAGAAAATACAGCTACTCTCTTTACCCGCGGGGGTGAGGGGCGCACCGGTGTCGCCTGCAGCTCCAGCCGGCCGGCGTGGAGGCTGAAGATTAGATCCTTCACGTACACACAAAACTGGCCCGAATGTACTAATGCGACACAGGTCAACTTGGTGTAATTAGCTTTTAACACTTAGAATAAATTGTTTGATTGCAACTAAATATACGTCCGTTCGCAACAACTGATGGTACGCCGTCAATTGTCAATTGTCAATTGTAAGACGGGCTGGTTTCCGCAACTGGTATGTGCACAAGAGTTCGCGAGATATTTCGAGTCTGTCTACGCTGAGGTGCCACCGCGGTTGGACGCAGAGGCGGCTTTGAAAGGGAGTGGGAGCGCCCGGGTGCACGTCGCACAGCTCACACTCAGAGATGTGCGCGCAGCCCTGACTCAGCTAAAGCCAAAGCACTCCGTTGGCCCTGATGGCATACCACCTTATTTAGTTAGGGACTGTAGGAGGGTGCTGGACAGACCGTTGCTCTACCTCTTCAACCTGTGTCTGGAAAGCTCTGAATATCCCGATGTCTGGAAGATTACGAGAGTTATTCCAGTGCCAAAAGGTGAAACAGGGTCGGATGTCAGTGGCTACAGACCAGTAGCGGTTCTGTCCACGTTTGCAAAGGTCTTTGAGTCGGTGTTACAACGTAGTATATACCTCCAGATGAGGGAGCAGGTTTCGGACGCACAGCACGGGTTCCGACCAGGCCGTAACACCGCCTCTAACCTTCTGTGTTTTGTGTCTTACGTAACGCCTCCACTTGATGCGCGGGGGCAAGTAGATGTCGCTTACTTCGACTTTAGAAAGGCCTTTGATACAGTGGACAACGACGTCCTTCTGGAGAAGTTAAGTGAGGTCGGCTTTACCCCCCAACTTATGCGGCTTTTTGTGAGCTATCTTAAGCACAGAAGACAGTATGTGGAATACGCGGGTTCTAGATCAGAGCCGTATTTCACATTTTCTGGCGTTAGTCAGGGCAGTAACTTGGGGCCTTTAGAATTTATTATTATGATTAATGACCTTCCGAAGGTCATTAAGGACGCTGTCTGTCTCTTGTTTGCGGATGACCTCAAGTTATTCCTGGAAGTAAGGGACATCTCGGATTGCGAAAAGCTGCAGAGGGATATAGATCGTGTGGTTGAGTGGATCAAACACAACAAACTGTTCTTCAATGTTGGGAAGTGCGCGCTGATGTCTTACACCCGCGTACGCGAGCCTTTCCACCATAAGTACTCGTTAGATGGGGCAGAAATGACGCGGGTAAGAGAGGTCAAAGATCTTGGAGTGCGTATGGCCACTGATTTATCGTTTTGTAATCACATTGTAGATGTCACTAAGCAAGCATTTAAAAAGCTCGGATTTGTAATGAGACAATCAAGAGAGTTTAGGAGCATTGAAACTATAAGTGCCCTATACAATGCTTTGGTTAGAAGCAAACTAGAAAGTAGTGCGATTATCTGGCACCCACATGAAGCGAAATATAGTGTCATGGTGGAGAAAGTGCAAAACCGATTTGTTAGGTACTTATATCTGAAGCTGTACGGAGTCTATCCTTTCTTCCCGCTTATGTATCCAACCCTGTTCGTGTTGGGCATGGTTGGTTACAATGAGCTGGGGATGAGGAGGGGCCTCGCACTTTCTTCTTATGTATTTAAGGTTTTCCGAGGAATGCTCGAAAACCCTCTGGTGTTGGCGAGGTTGGGACTGTTTGTGCCGAACAACTACCTCCGAGCAAGGAACCATAAGTTGTTCTACATCCCGCTGGCGAGGACGGGGATGCTGCGGGAGGCACCTGTGATGAGGGCTCTCGCTCTCTTTAATGATATAACAGAGAGAACCGAGGTGGACCTGTTCCAATGTTCTTTGACGGGATTTGCAAGGGTCGCCACTTATTGTCTGTGTTATAGATAGGATTTATTTATAGCTTTTTTGTCCTTATATTTACTGTCTGTTTGTGTCGATTTGGTTTTTACTGTGATGTCACAAGCATGTATGTTTATAAATAAATAAATAAAAAAATAAAAATAACTCGACGACGAAAGCGCCTATTTTGCGTGTGGGTGGGAATGCGACATCATTCGAGCCAACCCAACTCCTCCAAGAACGTCAGTAGGCCCTTTACGTTACCGACTATCCCTGGAAGGTCCCTCGATTGACCGAGGTGTTTAGCCCTGTAGTCCGCTACTCCTGTGCACTCCATGAGGACGTGAGCAGCCGTTTCTTCTGCCTCCAAGCATGCTCTGCAAAGGGGGCTGTCGGTAACACCTAGGACATATAGATGTTTATTAAAGAAACCATGGCCAGTAAGTGCTGCAGTTACCAGTCGCATGCGCGGCCTACTAAGTCGAAGCAAGGTCTTAGCCAGCCTAGCGCTAGGGGACGGCAAGGCCAGCTTAGCCTGCCTGCACTCCTAATGGTTTGTCCAAAGAGTGGCATGATCATTCCTGGTCGACTCTCTCAGAAATGAGCGTACCATCTTGAAGGGAAGAGGGATGATAGGTTCGGGACCATACGCTGTCAAGCTAGATCCTTTACGCGCCAACTCATCCACTGCATCGTTACCTCTTGATCCGCTGTGTCCTTTTATCCATTGAAGGATTACGCGGTTGACATACCTACATTAGTCGTTTGTGACACTCGTAGATTAGCCCTGAGTTAATAGTGTTGCTATTTAGGGCTTGTAGGACGGCCATGCTATCCGAGAGTATTCGAATGGAGGAATCTCTTACCTTTCTCGATGCTATGGCATTAGCGGCCGAGATGATGCCCATGCATTCAGCTTGAAAGACAGTATTATGGGCACCCAGTGGAATGGCTATCTTGATGTTTAGGTCCTCCGAGAAGGTGCCTGAACCAGTGCCTGCTACAGTTTTTGAACCATCGGTAAAATTCTGAGCTCTTTAACGTCGAGCCCCTCAACCTGATGGTCTTCATGAAACTGTATATTGTATTTTTTGTCAAAAACAAATTGTTTAGGGATTCTGTCACTGCAAGCCATAGAGATGGGAAATTTTTTGTAAACTTCCCCTAGGATGGCGGTGTGTGAGGTCCTGTTTTTCCTCCAAAGTCCTAAGGTGTTGAGTCTCACCGCAGATGACGCGGCCTCCTGCTTAATATACAGCTGGAGTGGCGGAAGACACAACATGGCCTCCATTGCTGCTGTTGGAGTAGTTCTCATACTACCTGTGATAGCCATGCAGGCCAGCCTTTGGAAGCTTTGGAGTTTGCTTACCATTGTGGTTAGTTTGGTCCTGGTCCACCACACCACAGCTCCGTAGCAGACAAGAGGACGGATCACCGTTACGTACAGCCAAAGAATGATGTTGGGAGAAAGTCCTCACTTTTTCCCCACCATTCTCCGATACTGCCAGAAAGCAATACTCGCCTTCTTTAGTTTGTTGTCGATGTGGCTACTCCAGTTGAGCTTGCTGTCCAAGGTTATGCCCAGGTACTTCACCTCAGTTGCTAGCTGGAGTTTCGTTCCAAAGAGCTTAGGTAGGGTATACCTAACAAGAGCCCTATTGTTAGTGAACATGACCATTTCCGTTTTTGTTGGGTTAACCGCCAGGTCATATTCTAAACACCAGCGCTCCACGATGCGAAGAGCTGTTTGTTTAAGGTTGCATACTGTGCTCGCAAATTTACCTGTGATGAGGATTACCAAATCGTCGGCGTATCCTACGGTGTAGTATCCATTAGCATTAAGCTTGGTAATCAGGTCGTTAATAACCAGATTCCACAGAAGCGGGGAGAGCACTCCCCCCTGCGGGCATCCCCGCACTACCTCCGCCGACAGGGACTCTCCAGCTAGACGCACGATACGTTTGTTAAGCATGTTTGTGACCCAGTTGTTTACAGCTGTTGACACCCCATGCCTTGTTAGAGATGCACTTATACTGCTATGCTGCGTCTTGTCAAAGGCACCTTCTATATCAATAAAAGTTCCAAGACAGATGCATTTGTTTTGAATCGCCTCTTCAATTGTGGATACAACTGCATGGAGAGCCGATTCAGTAGACTTACCCAAACTATATGCATGCTGATTCTTGTGTAAGGGTATATGTTTTAACGCTCCATCTCTCAGGTGTCTCTCGCACAAACGTTCGAGAGTCTTAAGCAAGAACGAGGTGAGACTAATCGGCCTGAAAGATTTAGCGTTAGTGTAGTCGCTCCTTCCTGGCTTCGGTATGATGGTACGCCGTATGTTGTTAGCTGATGGTCTTCAAAATTGTAAGACCAAAAGAAGATTTTGAAGATGTTAGTGGAGTATTGTCTTTAACATTAAATTGGTTCATAGTTAATAATATATTGTTAAACGCTGGTAAAACAAAGTATATCAAATTTTCATTTCCAAATGTCAGGCAAGTTAAGACCAGTTTAGTGTTAGACAGCAAGACGTTAGAATTAGTAAATATACGAAGTTTCTTGGAATAACCATTTATTAATTTGATAGATAAATTTGCTTTCAAATTAACTTCTGCGGCTTACGCTGTTAGGAACATCAGACAAAACACGAATGTGTCTACATCTAGGATAATATATTTTAGTAACTTTCATAGTTTCATGTCCTATGGTATCTTTTTTTGAGGGAAAGCAACGGATATTCAAACTATTTTTTTTTACAGAAAAGAGCTATGCAAGCAGTTTATAATTTAAAACGCTCAGACTCCTTAAGAGAGCTTTTTAAAGAAATTGACATACTAACTGCAGCTAGTTAATTTATTTTCGAAAATATAATGTATGTACGCAAGAACCTCACATCATTTTCCAAACTTAGCGAAAGCTGTAACGTTTACCTAAGAAATAATCATAGTCTAGTTGCGCCCCGTTTAGACTCGCGAAGGTTAGCAATTCTTCCAAGGGTCAGTGCATTCACTAGGTACTACAATAAGATACACTCTGGAGATCTTGAAATTGCCATTTGAGCAATTTAAAAAGCATGTTAAATCGACTTTGTCGAAAAAGGGATATTAGAATGCTTAATAATAATAATAATAATAATAATAATCTTTATTTCAGGCTTACAAAAAAACTCATATCTATAAATACCTTACAACTAGAGATACATAATGTAATATAAAAACACACTAAATATAATCTAACCTAGCTAGGGATTTTCTTCTTCATTCTCGCTTCCTTAAGATTACTTAAATGACGGGACTGTATGGGGTTAGTTCTAGCTCAAATCAGACCTTGCTGTTGATAATTTTCAGTTAGTAATTTATTACTCCTGCTTATTAATCATAATAATTAATATAGTAATATTTGTATTAGTTAAGCACAACCATTTTTTAAAAGATATCTAAAAATCAATCTATGGGAGTTTCTACGCTTTTCTTCTCCTACAGTGGCCCAATGTAGAGACGAGGCAAAAAATGACGTTTGCTCAGTATATGTAAATATCTACAGTGTCTCCCAAGACACAGGTTACCCTAATTTGGGAGACAGGGAAACCCTTCTGCTAAGGACTTGTTTTTTTAAATAAACGTATTTTTACTTTATTTTACTTTTGCTTTACAGTAATAAATAACTTTGAATTTTGACTTTCGACTTTTTTGACGCAAATCGTTACATTATGTTTGTCGTGGACCTTTACGACATTGTGGGGTCCTTTCCAGATAGGTGATAAGGCTTTTCGGAGCCTGTGATGGTGTTTGAGATATACTAAATCTCCGAATTTATATTTAATGTCCTGGTTGAACTATCATAATATTTTAAAGAATAATCTTTACTTTTTTGCATGTTTTCGAGGCTCGTTCCGCAAGGGCGGAGACTTGACGTCGTCGTGCATCACGGCACTGAATCTACAAAGACTTTCCTTGATGTGACAGGGACCACGAGTTCTTTTAGATGCCAGATCTCACGCAAAGCAAGATTTTCCTCCTGGCATTCCACTTCTAACACAACTTGTTTTGGAATCCATCCCGCAGATCTTTTAGAAAAAAAATGTTTATTGGTTGAAGGCAAGCTAACAAATATAAACATTAAACATAAACATTTGTATATAGGCACATACATTGCTTGTGATCCCGCACTAGGATACCCTGTGTCGTGGGAACCAGAAACAGCGCCATCTCACCATATAAATATCAAGACCTGTTTTTTTTTTCTTTATTCCCAGCCGGGGATCGAACCCGTTTCGCATGGTAGGCATAGTCACAACCGCAGTGCCATAGAGGTCGTTATAGCGCCATTATGACTAACTATGTACAAAAAATACAAACTATGTAAAAAATGAAAGGAATTGGAAATGGTCTTTCCGGATTTCCGGCTATCCTCCTTTACAGGACGCATTTCTCAACCGATTCTCATGAAATTGTATGAGCAGATTCGATAAGGGAAATATTAAATTGCAAATGAAAAATACTGATTTGCACAGCAAATATCAGGGTAAAATGCTGTGGTAGCTTAGGTGAAGGGTAAAGGGGGTGAGCAAAGGGAAGTCCCCTCTATTCTTCGTGTTAGGTTGAACATATAGGATCACCAAAAAATACTTAAAACATAAACTTTACTGCACATAAAACATTTAAATCATAAAAAGTTTTTTGTTGATCTTTATTTGCTGTGCAAATCAGTATTTTTGATGTGCGATTAAATAATAATATGTTCGATTCAAATTCGATAATAATATATTTTTTGTAGATTCAGATTTTGCCAAATTTTCAAAATGGCGGAGAAATGGGTTCCAATGTTATTGATGCGGCTACTTTCATACTCCATTTACGTAACAAGGTGCATTCAACTTCGGGTTATTTGATATTATAAAATAATGAAAAAATCACAAGTTTCCTGTGTCGCTCCTGAGTTCTACAGCTCACAGAGCCACTGTTATAATAGAATATACTGGGTTAAAATCACCGTAGTATTAAGTGTAGGAGTTATTATTGAAATAATACGGCTTTTCCAATACTGTAAGTAGCTTTATGATAAAACAATGGGTGTAATTCTAACCAGATTGTCTTTTTACCATACCTACTGAATAATTTAAAGAGTATCAGCACGTTACAAACTTAAAGGTTTGTAAAAGTTTGTAAAAGTTTGCTGAGCGATTCCAAATTCTAAAAATATTTTAGAATTTGGAATCGCTCAGCTTGGCTTTACCTTTGGGAATTTGTTTTATTAAACCTTCAAAAATGTTTGGTGGTTCTACGAACAAGAAAATAAAACGAGGGGTTTAGAGATAAGTAAATTGATAATCTGGGCTAAATTAGAAAACTAAAAGGTTATTTATGTAAATAAACATAAATAACCAATGTTGCAAATTTTATTCAAAAGTAATAAATACTGATGATCAATGGACCATATAGTAATGATCAATACTTCTGACGACTCATATTACCAACTGTGTGTGAGTGTACCTTAATCAAAAATCAACAAATTAAGAAGTAACAAATTCTTTTTAAAAAATATGTGCGAAACGACATTTCAAGAATGCTTCTCTTAGACGTAAATGTTATGATCCAAGTGCTTAATAACTATATATTTTTATATAAATGTTACAGAGATCATTAATCCGTCAATCCAACACTTTTGTAATCCTTTATAATGTAAGGAATTTCAAAAGTTTGTCCTACCACATGTCAGTATTTTAGGGACTATAAAAAAGTAATCTCAACTTTAAGTGACTTTTGGCAGGCGCTAAACGGAGTTTAAACGTAATATAAATGTGGCCATGTTAAGTGGGAACCTGGCTGTCAGGCAATAACCTTGACGTGCTTGACTACGTAACTTGACCGTTTTGTACTTAAATAGTATTTAAACTCCAGCGGCTATCAAAAGTCTGGTGTAAGTCGACCTAAGTGTGCGTATGATAGTGAAACGTTGACGACCTCTGTGGCGCTGCGGTTGTTGCTCTGCCTTCCGTGCGATAGGCCCCGGTTTCAATTCCCGGCTGGGGATTCAGAAAAAAAACTCGTTTCTTGGATTAAAGATTACTCAGATTACATGTACGGTTTAATAACCGTACATGTAATCTGAGTTGCATGTATCTCTGTTGTATAATCTGAGTTGTAATCTGCAGTTGATCAATATAACCCTCACTAATGTGAGGGTTATATTGATCAACTGCAGACACAACTCGCAGACATGAAGTGAGTCGAAGGGACCTCGAAGAACTATCCGCAGCAGCATCAGAGCTGCTCCAGCTACAGCAGCAAAAGTCAAGGCTGCTAGGCTTACTGCTGGACGACAACGAGGTAGCATATTGGTTTTGGGCGTGACAAATTTCACACCTGCCACGCCTGCCGCGCTTGCTTCACCTGGGACGGATCTCGTCATGCCTGCAACGCCTGCTTCGTCTGCGATGTCTGTCATATCTACCGCGCCTACTCCAGCTGTCGCGCATCGTGAAGGACGGCACCGTGGAGGATGTCGCGGTGGAGGCCGTCGCGGTGGGAGCGGTGCTTGTACATCATATGCGCCGTGCCCCGCACCCCCCGTGTCCGAGGCTGACGACGACGTGCAGTCGGCAGGGTCACTCCCTGACCCCGCCCCCGCGCCGCGGAAGACGGCTCCGGTGTCACAGCCCACTGTGGCCACACCGCATGCTCTGAAGACACCTATCATCCCAGCCATCGCCGTCAGGTCTCCGCAGTCTAAGCCTTGACCTCGACATCACGTGCGTCACTCTCCGGCCCGTGAAAGTACAGTGAGCTGTGTATTGAAGGACCCTTTCGAAACAAATACTAATGTAGTAAACAAAATAACTTTAGTTTATTCAGATAAATTAGGTGTTGGTTTTGGACTATAGCACACTTTTGCACTATAGCCTTAAGCAACAAGTGACAAATATTTGTTGTCCTAATAGTTCCTTTAAGGAAGTTATAAAAAAATGCTGTAGGGAATTATGATGAACATACCACCATTTTTATTATGGTAGGAAGCCACTCGAACATTAGTCGGAGTGCATTAGACAACGGTTAAGAAGTGCTGCTCAATTTATATAATAAGATAAAGTGCAAGTTTATTCTTTGCAATTTTCCCTTTTGTTCTAATTTATCTAAGCGACAAAATAAATGCGTTCATATAATTAACATGCACATATACAATAAAACGTGTCATCATAGTGATGCTGTATTATATTTCGACATTAATAATTTTATTCATAACTTCACTTTGACTCAGGACTAAGTACCTGTCTAATAAAAGAAAAAAACGAGTAGCTACATTGTAAGCGTATAATAAATGCGACATAGTTGTAAATACTATATAACACAGGCCTTCAGTGTTAGTTAGTATTAGTACTAATAGTAGTGATTTAAACTAGATTGTTCGACAAAAGAGGACCCCTCTAAACATAAGATAATTTTACAAAATAAGCAGGGGTTTTCTGGCAATCGATTGACAAACACTAGGGACAAAGGTATTAAAGCATGGTTAAATCAAAATAATGCACCAAAATATGCAGGGCTTTTCCAGCAAAATATTACAAGTAAGCATAAATATTATGTTGTCGTTTTGACAGAACATTGGCAAAAAGATTACCAAATGTTATTAAATCATGTAAATTATTTTATTGACAGTTCTTTCAACCGACAGTTCGCTATTTGCGAAAGTTCTCTAATAATTATAAGAAACATTAAATTCAAAGAACGAAAATACATTATTGAAGTATAGATTAAAAGATGCATTGAATTATCTTGTGTTGAGCTGGACAAACATGTTATAGTATGTGTATATAGGCCACGCAATTCTCAAAACTATTCTACTTTTGAATTAGTGATGGAATATGTTCTAAAATTAGTAGTGAAACAAAGAAGAGATTATAGTTGTTAGAAACTTTAACGGTAGACATTCTAGAAGATGAGTCATTGAGCAATAAGATATTAGGGCTTTTTAAATAATTTAATCTAAATAATGTATTTTTCGAATCAACACGAGTTACTTTAACTACTGCTAACTGTCCTGATAATGTGTTATGAGATTGTGACTCTATAGAAAAAAGTAGAATTCGCTTCAATCAGATCGTAGAGGTCAAAGTGTAAAATTTTCTTTCATTAATCATATTCCGAAAATAAAAATTGAAATCAGACCCTGTCAAAATGACATCATAGCATCAATGTACAGCGCCATCTAGTCTTCCATAGTACGAACCACCTCACCCACAACTATACCCTAAATCAATACCTTTAGAGGTGGTTCGACTAATAAAGGCTAGATGGCGCTAATTAACCATATCTTATAAATTCCGTTCAACTCGATTTAACCACCATTCTCGCATTAGAGCCCGAGCTGCGAATACCTTGTACAAACCGAATTAAATATCTTCAGATAAAACTAAACACCTATTATTTGGGGCACCCATTTTCATGGTGACCCCGACGTTCGAAATAACGCAGTGAAGAAATTGGACGGAAGAAACCTGCAAATACGCCGCCGCGCCGCCCGCGACAAGGAC
This sequence comes from Argyresthia goedartella, assembly GCA_949825045.1. Taxonomy (NCBI): domain Eukaryota; kingdom Metazoa; phylum Arthropoda; class Insecta; order Lepidoptera; family Argyresthiidae; genus Argyresthia; species Argyresthia goedartella. The sequence continues at coordinate 19,971,817 of OX463823.1, forward strand.
AAAGGCGCGAGCACATGGTCGCAGCCATCTTGCGTATTGCCGCGTTATTGCCGCGTATTCGTTTCAACAGCCGTCTGAAATTCGTTCCTGCATTAGAACAAGTAAAAGCGACCACGAGGCGTCGAAGAAAGTGATCCTGCAAGGCGAAACCCCAGGAAAACACACTAAGACATCACCACGTGCGTCCTGCGTGTGCCCCCCAACATCTGAAGACCATCAGCCGAGAATCAAATCACCGAGCAGCCGAAACCCAACGGACGTACAAGGAGCAGCATATCCGAAGCCCGGTGGAGCGTCCAGCCGAGACTGGACTCGAGACCCGTCGGAAGCCGAGGAGCCGCCCCTGCTGTTGGACGAAAGGCGCGCCAGAGACGAGAGACATAAAAACATAAGTATCTACCGATCACGTGAGTTGGCACAAAATTTCCCCCCCATTTATTTTATCTATACACCGTTATTAGTAGGTAAATTATTGGTAAATTTCGACATTTCCATATGATGATATCAAGGAACGCGATAGTGTCTGTATGACGCACAAACGAGACTCTGAGGAAATTCGTCGTTAATCTACCTATCAAACAATATCTATCTATATCTATCTATCTAAATATTCCCATTAGCTAAAATGCCCAATAACGACGTGGCAACCGTAGAGAAATCTAAACCTGAGAGCATATCAGAACTAATAAGAAAGCGAGGGATTATAAAGGGGAAAATGACCCTATTTGTCAAATTTATAGCATCCATAAAACCCGAAACGATGACTGCCGAACAAATAATCGAGCTTGGGCTGCGCACAGACAAAATGCAACTCGAGTTTTTACAGTTTGATAAAATACAAAGTAATATCGAAACCCTCTGCTCAGATATTGACAAGCAGTTACTCGAAAGAGACTCCTTCGAGTCTCAGTATTATCAATACATAGCTAAAGCCAAAGGCACTTTAAATCAAAAAGCGACAGACCAGACCGACTTACAAGAACCTACACATCATTGCAAACATAGCTCAGATGCTAGCGATTCCATTAGGTACCCAGATATTAGCCTACCCTCATTTAATGGAGACATTACACAGTGGATCGAATTCCGAGATACTTTCGACGCACTTATAAATCAGGGTAACCTGAAGCCCATACAAAAATATAAATATTTGAGAAGTTGTCTAAAGGGCAGTGCTTTGGAAGTTATAGGAGCGCTGGAATATTCGGAGGAAGGGTACAGCATAGCATGGCAATTACTTTGCGAACGCTATAATAACCCAAAAGTATTGGTCTACAATCATTTGCGAGCGCTTTTCGGCATCGATAGCGTACAATCGAATCCAATGGCACTAAGGGGCATGGGTGATAACATATCGAAACACCTTAGAACCCTAAGAAGCTTAAATATAGCAACCGAAAACTGGGATATATTGATAATTTTCTTTTTATCTAGCAAGCTAGAAAAGTCACTACAACTAAAATGGGAAGAAAAATCCAACTCACGTGAACTTCCTACATTACAGGATTTCAAGACTTTTTTGAGGTCCCGAGCTGACCTTTTGGAGTCGATGAACAGCAACCAAGCTGTTGAAAATACAAACCGGAATTCGAGTAATACAACTGAAAAGGCGATGATAACCACGTCCCGCAACAATCCGGAAGCTAACAAGGTAACAAAACCACCTACTACCCAGCATAATCACTGCCCTTTTTGCAAGGGCACCCACTACCTAAATCAGTGTACACAGTTCCTAGCCCTTAGCCCTATAGCTCGCAGCCGAGCTGCGAAGAGGTTACGACTCTGCACTAACTGCCTGAGATCGAATCACGCGGTGCCGAACTGCCGAGCCAGCAAGTGTACCAAGTGTTCAGGTAAACATCATACTTTGTTACACATACCTACTATACCTACTCCAGCGAACGAGCAATCTATTTATAATCCCGAGCGATTACCTACACAACCGAACACATCTCGTCCTACCTATAATCCCGAGCGATTACCTACACAACCGAGCGTATCTCGTCCTATGACGCTATACACCCCACAACAACAATCTACATCCGAAAATCAATCTATAAACTTGCATATTAAGCAAATCAACACGTCAAATGACAATGCTTGTTCACAGCCGATGCAAAACAAGCATGTTTTCTTATCTACAGCTGTAGTAAACATAACCGATCACGAAAACAAACAACAAAGCATGAGAATCCTATTGGATTCCGGCTCGCAATCGTGCTACATAACAGAAAGGGCACACAAAAAACTAAACCTACCTGTACACAACACAGATACCGATGTCATGGGTATCAGCAACACAATAATAAACGTTAAACACTATTGTAACGTTATTATTCACTCTAGAACCGAACCATTTTCTGTGGATCTATCTTGCTATATTGTACCTACAATCTGCAACCTACCTAACTATGATATAGGAAATCTTATCATACCTAAACGATTCCGACTGGCTGATGATGGATTCAATTCAGCCGGCGAAATCGACATGATACTGGGCGCCGAAAAATTCTATGACCTATTGTGCGTAAACCGACACGAATTAGGAACTAACTTACCGACTTTGCAAAAAACCAAATTGGGCTGGATCGTGACTGGCTCGACGACGGGGCCAGTACGCCAGCAAACTAGATGTCATTTCATTCAACAACAAATGAGAAGCATTTTCGAAACTGAGGAAAATTCCACACTTTCCAATGATGATATCACGGAGTGCGAAAGTGTCTTTATGACGCATAATCGAGATTCTGAGGGAAGGTTTGTCGTAAAAATACCTCTTAAAGAACCTGCTTCAAGTTTAGGTAGATCAAGACACATTGCCTATAAGAGATTTCTGTCATTAGAAAACAAATTTAGTAAAAATTCAGAATATAAAAAACAATACGTCCAATTCATGAGAGATTTCCAACAAGCGGGCCGCATGAAAGAGATGGAATACTCCAATGTAGGACCCCAAGTCTACTTACCGCATCACGCGGTAATTAATATCGAAAAATTATCAACCCCAGTGAGGGTTGTCTTTGACGCATCATGTCCAACAGACACTGGAAAATCGCTTAACGATATTCAATATAAGGGTACGATATTTCAAGATAGCCTAATCAATATACTAGTAAGATTTAGAACTTACAAATTTGTAGTAAATGCAGATATACAGAAAATGTTTTGCCAGGTCAATATTGATCAATCACAACAAAACCTACAAAATATACTATGGAGGGAAAACTCAACCGATCCTCTACGTACCTACACATTAACTACTCTCAGTTTTGGCTTGAAGGCGGCCCCCTACATAGCCACGAGATGCCTACTGCAGCTAGCAACCGAATTCGAAGGTAAATACCCTACAGCAGCCGAAGCAATAAAAGGTTCATTCTACTACGATGACTGGATCTATGGAGGCGACGACGAAGCAGCGCTAATCGAGACAGCAACGCAAGTAGCGGCCATCCTGCGTACAGCCTGCTTCAATCTACGAAAATGGAAGTCGAACTCAAAAACCATATTAAAAAAGGTATGTAACACCGACTCAACAAATCCGACCGAGAGCGGAAATAACACACACAAACTATTAGGTATCACATGGTGCAGCCACACAGATTGTTTACAATTCTCATTCAAAGAACAACCAATGCCAGATCGACTTACGAAAAGAAAGGTCCTGTCTATAATTTCAGCTATCTATGATCCTACGGGCTTAATTAGTCCCGTTTTAGTGACAGCTAAATGTTTTATTAAAAAACTATGGCAGGATAAAACTTCATGGGACGAAACCCTATCGCCCGCTTTAACAAGAGAATGGATATCTTACTATAGGAGTCTATTTTCTTTAAACAATCTATCCATACCGAGACGCACAATCATAAACAATTACGTAACACTAGAACTGCATGGGTTTGCAGATAGTTCAAAAACATGTTACGGAATTGCAATTTATTTACGTTCCATTGATAATTTAGGTAATATACAGGTGCATTTGTTATGCACAAAGTCTAGAATTGCTAGAGAGGAAACAATACCCCGCTTAGAATTACGCGCAGCGGTATTGTTATCACAAGTAATGGAATCACAAGGCAATAACCTTGCCAAACGAGTCAGTAAAATATACCTATGGTCTGACTCACAGGTGGTATTGGCGTGGATAAAAACACCGCCACCTAAACTAGGTACTTTCATCAGTAACAGAGTAGCGGAAATTCAGAGATTAACCAAGATCGAAGACTGGCATTGGGTGTGTTCGGCTGAAAATCCAGCTGACATTATATCGAGAGGAATTCAACCTCATATATTAAGAAAAAGCAATCTGTGGTGGTCGGGTCCCGCCTGGCTATCTGGTCAAACGGCGCAGTGGCCTCTGCACAATCAAACTAACACACAAATACAAACAAAGGACACAGAACAAACTATATCCTTAGTTAACCCAACAAACATCGAGAATAATTTCATAGATAAATTGTTTCATAAATATTCAAACGACAAAAAATTATCGCGAGTGTTTGCCTATACTCTGCGATTCATCAATAACCTACAAAATCCTTGTAATAAAATAAGCGGACCGCTGTCCGTTCAAGAATTAAATGATTCGATGCATAAACTAATTATGCGCGCACAAATAACATCACTACCTATTGAATACAAACTTTTAAGTCAGAATAAATCAATACCAACGTCATCAAATATTAAATGCCTTAACCCGTTTTTTGAAGATGGCCTGTTGAAAGTTGGAGGAAGGTTAAACCTATCAAACATTCCCGAAACTAAAAAACATCCTATAATTTTGCATCCAAAACACATACTCACTGAAACTATAATGAGAAACATGCATATCAAACTCTTCCATTGTGGTCCACAGCTACTGCTAGCATGCATGAGAGAGCAGTACTGGCCATTAAATGGAAAAGGTCTGGCTAACAAAATTGTACACAAATGCGTTACATGTTTCAAAGCAAAACCACTCATACACGTACCCATTATGGGTCAACTACCTACAATAAGAACTACTCCTTCACCGCCATTCCACACAACATTTTGTGATTATGCTGGGCCCTATTCAATTCGAGATAGAAGGGGGCGTGGTTTCAAGTCTTACAAATGTTGGATAGCTATGTTTGTTTGCTCATCGACAAGGGCAGTTCACATTGAGTTGGTTTCAGGTTTAGAATCACAAGCCTTTATTGCCGCCTTCCGGCGATTCATATGCAGAAGAGGTAAACCAAGTCAAATGGTAAGTGACAACTCGACCACATTCCGTGGAGCAAATAATGATTTAGTAGAACTATACAGATACCTAAACGAAAATTTTAGCGAACTTACCAACTTCCTTGCAAACGAAGGTATTTCCTGGAAATTCTTACCCCCCTACAGCCCGCATCTAGGCGGCCTACATGAAGCTGCAATTGGCAGCTGTAAGCTTCATCTTAAGAGGGTATTAAGTCAAGCCTTATTAACATTTGAAGAATTCTCTACGGTTCTTACTCAAATTGAGGCAATATTAAACTCGCGCCCATTGTGTCCCATACCTAATGCTAATAATGATGATTTTCCCATTCTTACGCCAGCTCACTTTCTGATCGGTAGATCGTACACGTCTCTGGCGGACTACGAATACCAAGATGTATCAAGGAATAAGTTAAATCACTTCCAACAACTCCAACAGATACAACAGGACTTCTGGAAGCGGTGGTCTCGAGAGTACCTGGGTCTCCTACAGCAGAGGTGCAAGTGGAGGAGCACAAAGGGACCTAACCTCACCGTCGGCTCAATCGTGCTGGTGAAGGACGATCGCTTACCACCCTGCCAGTGGAAGTTGGGACGCATCGCGAAGACACAAGACGGTCAAGATGGCGAAACGAGGGTCGCCGTCATCCAAACAACAAAAGGCCTTATCAAACGAGCCTTCAATAATATTTGCCCCTTACCTATTTCTCTGTCAGATACCGACTATTAGTTCTAAGTAATCAGTGTAGGTAGACAGGGACTATATAATTAATTAATCACTTTATTACACAAACAAGTGAAATGTAACCTAATTAACTACTGCCTACTTAATAAAAAAATACTTCTCTTGTGTTTTCTTCATAAGATCTAGAATCTTTCTAGGTAGGTAACTAAAACAGAACGCTAGGAGTATACATAAATCTATTAATAAATTAGCTAGTCACATTCATAAATTACAGTTATATTTGTATACCTAGTAGAGTTTAGGCGCTCTGGAGTATGTCAAAATGACATCATAGCATCAATGTACAGCGCCATCTAGTCTTCCATAGTACGAACCACCTCACCCACAACTATACCCTAAATCAATACCTTTAGAGGTGGTTCGACTAATAAAGGCTAGATGGCGCTAATTAACCATATCTTATAAATTCCGTTCAACTCGATTTAACCACCATTCTCGCATTAGAGCCCGAGCTGCGAATACCTTGTACAAACCGAATTAAATATCTTCAGATAAAACTAAACACCTATTATTTGGGGCACCCATTTTCAGACCCATAACTATCAGTCGGCTGGAAAAGAACCAAAAAGTTCTACTTCATTAATTGCGTGATCGCGATTATAATTTTAACGACCCGAATAATTTATATCAAGACATTTTTCTTTGGTAAGCAAAGAATTTGAGTTTAAATTCAAAATTAATACAAAATAAATTAATACTAGATTAAGTTCAGTGATTGAGCAACCACAGGTTTGCGGCTTAGCAGAGATAGACTTTTTGAACTTGTTTAACAAAGAAACATGACAAATAGTGACAGGTTTAAAGAATATCTCAAAGATTACTAAAAACTTTCAAGATAGTGTGTTAAAGTTAAAAGTTAAATGTGTTGTCTAAAACAATTTTCATAAGTAGTAAAATTAAATCTGCAGACGTTATAATAAAAACCGTATGGAAAATTATAAATAGTGAAACAGGTAATACAAAGCCACACGAGCGTAAACCTTTAAGACAGATCGCGGTATTATTAGTGCAAATTCAGAAGTAGCTCAGGCATTTGTGACCTTTTTTACTAATATACCCTTGAAAACTACTGAACCACTAAAATATCCAGCATTCCTTTCAGCTACATTGCTTAAGGAAAGTTGGACGTCTGCGGAACCGAATTTAAATTTAGTCATGTCAGTCCCCAGTATATTATTAAAACTTAAAGTCATTAAAGTTAAGAGCACTAAAGAGTTATGGGGAATGCCAGTCAAAGTGTGTAGCTCAATTTTAGATATATTAGCACCATATTTAGCTGACATATTTAATGAATGTGTTGATCACTGTACCTTTCCCAATTTAATGAAAAATAGTAAACAAGTTCCTCTATATAAAGCTGGTGACAAAAAAGGTCCCAGTAATTATTTTAATTTTAACCTGTATTTAGTAAGGCGTTTGCAAAGATCACGCTCAATCAAATGCTTCCGCAGTGCTGTAACGGCATAAAGGCTAAGGTCGAGCCACCGCTATCAGAAGCTATGATCGTCTATTCTATCTACCCCAAAAAGAGATGTCCCGATTCAGCTGTAAAATTTGTAAGTTAAGAATGATAAGTCTGAATTTCTTGTTCGTTGAGAAGTTCGTTAGGCGTACAATAGTCGAACAGAAGATTGGTTCAGGAAGTTAGAGTTTCAAGTTAGACAGAGAAAGCATGTATGCCCGCAAGCCGGTATTTCGCATCAGTTAGCGGTGTATTGCGCCAGATCGATCTTTGTTGTATTTTGTGTGATGGTACCATTTATTTTTTTTGTATATATGGGCGCTTGGAACTTCTTTTGGCGGTCGACCACAATTTATAATATTTGTTTGGGATATCGTATAGATATCCGTCGTAGTGTTACGACGTGAGTACTCAATGATATTTCTTGTGGTGGTTCAATTATATAATTAGTTCACGTCAATAACGATCCAAATAGACCGGGTTTACACAATTGCGATTTGATTTTCTGAAATGGGTTGGAACTAGCGGTTTCCTCAAAAGATCCGTAACGTTTTGAAACCTTCAACTCTGCGCAATTTGAGCTGGATGTTATTGAAACGTTGTCATTAGCGCTTTTGGAGATCTAACCCACTCCACAGCGAGGTACATACTTCGGGAAATACCGATTTATGCATCTAACTAACCTCAGCACTTCCTCGACTTGGCCCAGCAATAAATACTAGACGCAGCCTACACGTTAGACCTCCAGCGAAATTTACATTTAATTTAAAGATGCAACTTGAATCCGAACCGATCCAAGGCAAAGCAAAACAATCTACCCGGTCCTGAACACTTTAGACTGTAATTTGATCTCTTCGCGCGTCCCCGACAACACTCAAATGTCAAAAATATCAACAGGATAGGTTATCTGTGTTGACAACGTATATACTTTGTTCTGAATTTGTTATTTCCATCCGCGGAACCTCATCGATCGATAGGGAGACTGTTCCCTATGCCCTGCCAACCTAGGTTTAGCCGCAACTAAACTCCTGTCTAACCTAATCTAAATTCCTAGTGTTATACCACGTCCATTATCGACACCACTCGAAAATGGTTGAGTTTGATTTGAATGTGTTTGTATGTTTAATGACTGTGTGTGTGGGAATTTCAAAACTCGCTACTCGAAAGGAATGAGGAGAGGATTAGCCCGCGAATATCCTAAGAGCCAATCCAGGAACCCTATGGTGAAGGAAAAAGAAAATTAGGGTCGCTCCAAGCCCAGACTCAGACTCAGATCAATTACCTACCAGTTCTTATCTAACGACCCAAGGATAGTTTTGGAATTTGGGGTAGGTTGATTTAAAGGATAGGAACCGAGGTATATCTCGGCGCTTCAGGCACTCACGAAAATCCACTGTAACAGCAATCACAACTCGTCCAGTTCCAGACGCGTAAAACGGCGGACCGAACTGTTTAGAATTACCGAAAGACGAGTGTCACAGTAGCTTGACGCAGAGACTGAATGCCTCCCCCTCCCACGCTCTCGTATTTATAGACCCCAGATGTCTGAAAAAAAATGGCGTCCTTTACGGAACACACGCTGCCCAAGCGAAAGCTTCTTATCCCTAACTACACAGGGTCTAATTTCAATCAAACATGCCATGCAGGTCCGCCGTTCTACAAACTTTGTATATGCATATTACATACATACAACATTTTAACCTTATTTGCGTAATCAAAAGATTATTTTGTGTTATTTTAAATTTTTCCAGTTCTTTTATTTTCACATCGTTAGCGTAGCGCGTTGAAAAAGCAAAACCTGCGCGCATTTCACCATAGAATATAATATATGACAAAAGTAATAGAAGTCTGCCTTTTTCTTCATAAATATGTTGATAAACGACGCATAAAAGGCGTGATTATTGATTATTACACACACTCGGCTCCCTTATCGAATAATAAATACCACTCAGAGTATGATAACCAACATAGAACAATTATACCATAATTTAATATGCATCAAGAGATGTAAATTTCTCATTGGACTTGCAATTGCGTGTTTCATTTTATTTAAATAAATGTAATTTGGGAACGTTTACAAGAACGTTCCTGAACGTGACGGTCCGTTGCCGATATGACAGCGACGTTGACGACGTTTCTGAAATTATTTTATTTGATTTTCAATTGACTTTTCATATAATTTTCTTCATTTAATGCTTAATTACTTTTTAGAATAAAATGGAATAGGCACCTAATTTGCAGAAGAATCTTGGTATGATTCGTATTTCGTTTGAACGCCTTAAGTCCAATTTTCCCGCACACCTACTTAGGGACGGTCACTAAGTTTTTCAGTCCGAGTAATTAGTATATTAATCTTTAGGTCTGCTTTTGTATTATTGTAGAAAATTGCAATATTTTATTACAGAAGTTTATGTGACTGATACATAATGGAGGGATACTTATACATTAAAACTCGAGAGTGGGTTCATGAAATGAGCCGAAGGCGTGTTTATAATAATAACACTCGAGAGTTTAATGCCTCATTATGTACAGTTACATACATTAGTTTATCCACACACATATCATAAGCTATGTTTGATGTGTTCAGGAACCGCATGTTCGACTGGCATTGTGGCATTGATCATTACTCTGCACTTGTTTAGCTTGTTCAGTAGTACCAACTTCACAGACAAACTAAGGGGGGACCGCAGGCAATTTTCAGAAATTTGAATGTCATAATATATCGAAATATTGATACATTATGGTCATAGTGTATCAATATTCAGATAAGAAATGAGTTTTTACCAAGTAGTATATCATTATGCTGGTCTTAACGTGCGGTTTTTGAACGCAGTAAAGAGGGATTATGATACGTGTGTAGATAAAAAAAAAATTCCCAAAATACCTTTTTTACCGACGTTTGTCTACATAAATGATGTTAGTAAAACTACATGCTTATTCACATATTCTTTTTTTGAGATCTTAGCAGATTTTATAATTTAATTTTTAAAAACTATTTTATCAGAAATATTTATTTGGAATCCGCCTCCTTGGTGATTGTCAGTATAAGTACCTACCTAAAAATTATAAGCATTGAATACAAATAAATAATAACAATGGTTTTGATTTGTGTTTGTTGCTTATCTATTATTTCAATCTCTGTAGGGGTAACATCACTTATCTATCATTCAGCAAGCTTACCTATTTGCGTTATAGGATATTACCTACGGCGATCCGTCGTTTTTATTTTATTAAAACCGCCTCGTTGCATAAATTCCGATCAATTTTGTTATGTGAGAGTATTATAATAAATTTAATTTTAAATTTATTTTATTGGGTCAGGATATTCTGACTAATTAAGGCAGATGGCATAATATTAAAATAATGTTTCAGCAGACGCGAGGCCATTAAAATATATGCTATTATTTGCCCCCTAGTTAATTAGGCCAATGAAGTAGGCAACAGATTTTAAGCATTAATTTGCCAACAACAAGTAAACTACTCTAAATTTCGGGATAGGTAGGTATTTGCTTTCAATTAGATGGAACCCGAGTTTTTGGGTATTGCCGAAGTTGCTTTTCCATTTAGTTAAAGCCTCTTTTAATTAGTGTAGATACCAGAGCCGATTTACGTATTACAAAATAAAGAATTAATTTGTTTTTAAAAGAATCGACGGAATTGAATATACGAAGATATGTACTTCGGTATATCTGAATCGTAAAAGGTTTTACACTTATAGCTTAAACCTTTTCATATGAATCTATCTATCACAGCAGGGGGTGTTTGATTGATATGAAAGTATAATTCTCCATTTTCTCGCTTAAATATTAGAACCACAGTTGACAATCATCACCATTTTGCTCTTCGTTCACTTTCATTACCACTTCGTCGTAGCACTTTTATTTATTTTAACACAGTAGCCTCAACATAGCCTTTAGGTATAGATACCGCCATAGAATACTTCCCTCTGGCTCTGGCTATCTGCTGCAATACCATTAAGCTCAACGTTAAGCGAAGATTCACAGCATTCTTTTCCAATTACTTTTTCACGCAGAGCCACTACGTTACCACGAAGATTATCGAGGAAATGGCGCCAGAAGACGTCGTAGCGACGAGAGGGATGGGCTCGCCTTATCCAGAGAGATATTCAGGAACATTACCCAGCAATTGCGAGAAAATATCAAACGAGATGGTGCCATTGACAAGACAGATCGCTTGTTGCAGAGTGAGTAACGATTCTTCTTTCGTATCGATGGTGTGACATATTTCAATGCGATATGAGCTGCTGGCGCCGAGAAGTGGGCTGTCAGACGTCAGAGTTAGTTGAAAGTGTCATTGACGGGTCTTTCCCTGCTCGTTATCCTCATCTGTTTAACGTATTGAATCACTATTCTGCAGAACAGCAAACTATTTGGTAAGCGTTGATTAATTGCGTTTAAGTAATGCCACAAAATGCGTTTAACCACTCTACTCATTAGAGGGGTGACAACTTTTAGTTAGAATAATAGAGCAATCTTTAGTTAATTATTTTAAAAGGATCCATTATATGAGGAGTCAAATCCTACTACTAGCATTTTCTGATAGGACACACCACTTGTACTACTTAGCATAGGCACAGATAAGCTTTTTATTTTAATGGGCCAGTAATATAATGCTCGGCGTGACAAGGGAACATGACGGCATTTGTTTTTAGAAGATTTTTGTAAGTAGCAACAATATTTTTGAGAAAATTTGTGGGAATAACCCATTACAACATTTACATACAAAGACATTCATTGCTTCTGGCCCCACACTAGGATACCCTGAATCGTGGGATGCCAGAACAGCAATGTCACAAATATGTAAACATCCGAGAACAAGAGTTTTTTCTTTCTCCCCAGCCGGGATACGGACCCGGGAGCTCTCGCTTGGGAAGCACAGCCCCGACCGCAAAACCACAGAGGTCATCGTGGAGTGATAAACTAGTCTTCTTACCTATTAAGGCAGACTATATACATAATGTATGATTTTAACACTAACTCTACTGTATATGAAATACATATTCAGATACAAACCGAAGCAAAGCGTATGCTAACACAACCAGTTACTTTGTACCTACCACTTGTACTGAAGACTTAGTTTCCCCATTACATATTTATTTAACGATGTCTCATTTGGTTTACAGTTTTAATTTATTTTGGATTTTAACATTATTTTATCCTTGACTTTTTATTTAGATTTTTTTTTTGTAGTTTCATGTGTTGATATTGGGATATATGTCTGGAAATAAATGATTATTATATTATTATTATTATTATAATTTTGTACCCGAGTTCAAGACTTCACGGAACATTACTGTCCCAGTCCTTTTCGTAGTCTTGCTTGGGGACATGGGTCCAACACGTGGAGGCCCCTTTCAGACAATTTATTCAGAACAAATATGAAATGTGGTGCAACCGTTGGGCCTGTCCTCGAATACACCCACTATAATTATTATTATTATTATTATTATTACGCAAACTACGACATCAATTTCCATAATGGACTTACACCTTAGCAACAAATAAACTAAGTATGGATAACGAACTTGAAGACGGCAAAAGGGATTGACATTGAGTGGTTTTTGTTTTTTTTGCTACGGAATATTTTCGTATTTTGGCTTTTGACGTTTGCATCGTGAGGAAACCTTCAAAGCTCCAAAGCTGCGGCGGTGGGCTAACCTCTTGTCACATAAAATGTTAAAATAACTATTGGCTTATGTGGGCGTAACTTAGCCTCTGTCACCCCGTATCGAAAAAGTCATGCCGCAGAAATTAACAGTGTTGTCGTGGATACGAATGTTTTAAATAACCAACTTTTGACATCGTGTCAATCGTCGGATTTCGTCTTTCAAGTTCACAGCACGGACCTGGAACCTACCGCCGTATCTAATAATTATTTCTACACATATTTCCGTTCTACCCTTTACAGGTCCGTAATAAGACATCCGGCGATACTCTATCATTACCCTTTCTTTGTCCACAGACAAGATAGAGGATGTCCGCTTCCCCTACCAGTCGTACCACCATCATGAGCATCACTGGGGGCCGTACTTCGAGGGCGAAGGGGCGCAGGGGGCGACCCAAGTGACAGCGCATGTGGGGGCGGAGGCCCTGCTTATATGCAGGGTCGGGATGCTGAAAGATAAGACGGTGAGCTGCTCTATTGCCAATAATACCAGTAATGTACAGTCGAAGTTATCTTTGTTTTGTGTGTGCGTCATTCATGGCTTAATTTTCCGAATTGGGTGGAATATGTACTTGTGAAATGTCAAAGTTATCTGACTGATTATGTGGGAATGAAAAATTGCCCTCTGGGGCGTGTAATAGACGTTTTTTGGTTGTCACCGGATGTGTGATTTTAGCGCCATCTCGAATTTACGAACAAACTCAGCGTTTTGACAGCACATAAAACACAATGGGGTGGAAATTTGTACCAGTACCAGATATATCCGCGCCAGCTTTAGTAACTGTATAGTTTCGCACATTATGAAGCTACATTTGGAGATAATTGGCAGGCAATGTTAATTAATAAATAACTTAAACAAAAGGTAACAATTAATCAAACAAATTTGAATAAAATACAAAAATAAACAATTAAACGTAGAAACCACCCCATTACATTTGGAGACAATAGTCTAATAATGATAATGAATAAAGGTAACTTGAACAAAAGGTCAACAAAATCAATCAATCAACAAAAATAAAATAAAATATAAAAAGAAACAATTCAACGTATAAACCACCCCATGACATTGCCGAGGCTGAGGTTCCCACTCCAGGGATATGATTTTCATCAAAAATGCCCCGGAGCGGTAGTTAAAGCCTCTATCCCTTAGGCGGTGACCCTTAAGAAAGATTTTTCCTTGTATGCCCCAAGCCCAAGTGGTCTTGAAAGCAAGTGGGACGAAAATGTACTGTCAAAAACAGTACATAAAACACAATGGGGTGGAAATTTGTACCAGTATCAGATATATCCGCGCCAGCTTTAGGAACTGTATAGTTTCGCAAATTATGAAGCTACATTTGGAGATAATTGGCAGGCAATATTAATTAATAAATAACTTAAACAAAAGGTAACAATTAATCAAACAAATTTGAATAAAATACAAAAATAAACAATTAAACGTAGAAACCACCCCATTACATTTGGAGACAATAGTCTAATAATGATAATGAATAAAGGTAACTTGAACAAAAGGTCAACAAAATCAATCAATCAACAAAAATAAAATAAAATATAAAAAGAAACAATTCAACGTAGAAACCACCCCATGACATTGCCGAGGCTGAGGTTCCCACTCCAGGGATATGATTTTCATCAAAAATGCCCCGGAGCGGTAGTTAAAGCCTCTATCCCTTAGGCGGTGACCCTTAAGAAAGATTTTTCCTTGTATGCCCCAAGCCCAAGTGGTCTTGAGAGCAAGTGGGACGAAAATGTAGTTGCCCTTGAATACGGCATATTTCTGGGACTTCTGTCTCGGGGCAGACTCGGCATCTATACCAGCGCAAGATGCCTGCGGCCTTACGTGGGAAGTTGCAAAGGTAAAGCCCCAGTTCACATCCCCAAACAGAGAACGCCCTCTCTCATATGGAAACAAAAGCAGGCTGCCATAGCGCCTTCTATCTAACCAGCAATAAACTAGCGGCTCCAATATACTAGAAACGTTGGCCGAAACCAACGCGCAACAAAAAGTAAAACTTCAGAAAAAAACAACTTCAAGGTAACACTATTTGATTAACAACTATTGAAGCAATCGTAACCCAACCGTCTAAATACATAGAGCAGTTCCGGTGGCAATTTGTAGTCTTCATCATCACTTCAACTTCACCAAGTCATGCTTTCGGAGAACTGCACTCCAAGTCTAAAGTACTAAAGTAGGCGTCGCTGGTATGCCCGGGTGTGGCTGACGTAGCCATTTTTGGCTTTCAACGTTTTTTCACAAGTTGCACATTGTAGTGTGCCGTTCTCATAATGACAATCAATAGCTGCAGTTCTATGAGCTTTAGTTTTACCTCGCTTTTTATACAGTTCAACGCACCGCTGTGTTTCAAAATCGAATATCCTCTTTTGAAAAAGATGCCTCTATTCTGGCCGCTGGGCTCCAAGTTCTTTTCAGGTCTCCGGGTCTATATTGCAGTGCTTTATATGCCTCTTTAAAACATCTTTATAGCGAAAAAAGTGGCCACCTTGCTTACCCCCTTGCCACCTTCTCGAAGCTCCGCAGAAAATATGCGCTTAGCCAGCCTCTCGTCGCGCATGCGTGAAAGGTGTCTGCACCAGCGCAATTCTTGCCGCATCAGATAGCTTTGATTCCACCAACATCTGCTCGGCGTAGCACCTCTGTATTGCTAATGCGATCAGTCCATTTGATGTTTAAGATGCTCCGAAGGCACTTCAGGTGAAATTAATACAGTACCCGGTTGTGTCTTCGGTATAGACACCAGGTCTCAGCCGATAACATAAGTATTGGTAGCCCCGTGGCCATAAACACAGCAATCTTGGAAGCCCGACTTATGTCATGCGAGCAATGCAACCTCTGTTCCAGCTTCCCTAAAGTCGCTAAAGCAATGCTTAATCTGCTGTTGATCTCGGCATCCAGGTCTCCACGTGATGTTATTGTGCTTCCCAGGCACCAAAATTTCTCTACTTGCTTCAGAGAGACTCCTCCGAGGTTTATATCGTGCAGGAAACGAATGAGCCTTATCAACTTATCCGGGCATCCAAACTTTTCCAGGATCAGCCATTGAGCTTTGCGAGGAATGCTTTCTCCAGATCTACAAAGCATAGGTGGAGCGGTTGGTCTTGCTCTTCGCTTTTATATTGTAGCTGCCGCAGGTTGAAGATAGCTTCACTTTTCCCCCGTTCTAGCATGAAGCCAAACTAGCTTTCTGGTAGTGCTTCAGAGATTGATATAAGCCCATTCAGTAGTAACTTAGGAAAAAAAATCCCAGGAATACAAAGCAAAGGTATTCCCCGGTAGGAATTATATCGAAGCGGTCTATCATTCTATTTAGGGTTTATTCTTATACAATGAGCATACATACAAGATCCTAAAGTTGTCTGGCACAAGTTCTTTGTTCCACATCAGCAAGAACAATTTCCAGAGACTGTGGTGTAAATTCCCCCCACAATACTAAAGAAATTCTTCCGGGATGTCGTCCACTCCGACCGCCTTCTTATTTGGTTGCTGCAACGACTTTTTCAACGGTGTGTGGTTCATTTAGTTCAGTTGCTTCAGGAAGTTTTGGGAGAGCTCTTATTTGCTGCAGGTCAGCTGAATGGTCTAAATTCAGAAACTGTTAAAAGTGCAGCGCCCACCGATCGAGTACATCTTCTTTTGAAATGAGCCACTGGGTACCGTCCAAAGATTTCAATGGTATGGCCCATAGGGGTCTGGGAAAGCCAGTTGATGTATTCGGCTTTCTTCTTCCACCACTGCTCCTTTGCTTTGCGTGTAAGAGTGCGCAGTACCGCGTTGGTCTTCTTTATCTCCTCAAAAGCCTCTCGTGTGTCTCTACCTCGCCGATGACGTAGCAGAGAGCATTGTTTTGTAATCGCTTCAGTGATCATGTGATCATTCTTGTCAAACCAGTCTTTCTTAGTCCGGGTTGTTTTCCCTAACGTTTAGATAGGAGGTCCCATGTTCCTTGGAGTTCACCCTCAGCGTCAAGTGTTGAGTTGAGCTGGTCAACTTATCTTTATTAAGGCGAGGGATTTAAGTTTTCTTAGTTCTGATCGGAGGGCGAAGTTTAAATTAAATTTTCGTTGCCACTAGTTTTAAGTCTGTCCAGCATTCGGCTCCACGCATTACTTTATTAACAAGTACTTGTGAGAAGTCAGTTTTTCTGACAATGGCCGATAAGGTATCAATGCGTTGTTCTCGGATGCATCCATGTGACCTTGTGTTTTAAAGGGAGTCGAAAGTAGGTATTATTTATGGCCAAGCCAAATTGCTCACAGAGACTTAGTTTTATTTGGCCGTTACTGGTCATGTTACCAATGCATGTCGTCCTAGAACAAGAGGCCAAGCTTCTAAATCTCGCCCAACCCTTGCATTGAAATCGTCCAGCAGCAAGATCTTTTCGGTGGGATGAATTTTAGCCAGGGTATTTGGCAGTTCATCACAGATTTTATCTTGTATGTCATCGGTATTGGTCATTGTTGTATGCTACACACTGATTAAATTTAAGAACTTGTCATTGTCCATGTGAAGGCGCAAAGTGATAACACGATCAGATATATATACACAGTCAGGTCATAAGTTCTGTCACACAATAAAAACTTTTGAATTTAGAACGCTGGCCACAAAAAAGTTTATTGAATTCGAATTTCGAATTTTTCATGAAAATAAAATGTGTACTTTTTAGAATTTTCCTCATTTTTAAATATGGAGTGGACACTTAAAGAAGACCGTGTCGCAGTTATTGCGTTGCATCGTTGCGGTTACGCGCCAATTCAGATTTTCGACTTACTGAAAAATTTGAATATAACCAAAAGATTCGTTAATCGTACCATAAAACGATACAATGAAGACTCTAGTGTAGATGACAGGTCAAGAAGTGGTCGCCCTCGCTCTGTTAGGACTCCAGCAGTGATAAAAGCTGAGAAGGCGCGAATTCAAAGAAATCCCATACGTAAGCAGAAACTGTTGGCCCTTCAGATGGGGTTAAGCAGGACCACGGTGAAAAGGGTGTTAAATGAAGACTTAGGGCTAAGGGCATATCGAAGAAAAACAGGACATCGTTTGGACGCTCGTTTAATGAACCTGAGACTGAAGAGATGCCGCGCTTTGTTGAAGCGGTACGCGGGAAAAAAGCATCGGGAAATTATTTTTTCGGATGAAAAAATTTTCACCGTGGAAGAGAGCTACAACAAACAAAATGATAAGGTGTACGCACACAGCAGTGAAGAAGCGAGCAACCGTATTCCGCGTGTCCAACGAGGTCATTTTCCATCCTCGCTCATGGTTTGGTTGGGAGTCTCTTATTGGGGCTTAACTGAGGTACATTTTTGTGAGAAAGGCGTAAAAACGAATGCAGTTGTGTATCAAAATACAGTCCTCAAAACCTTGTGGAACCTGTTTCTCATACCATGTTTAATAACAGGCACTGGGTATTCCAACTAGATTCTGCGCCAGCTCATGGAGCGAAAAACACACAAGACTGGCTGGCGGCGCGTGAAATCGACTTCATCCGGCACGAAGACTGGCCCTCCTCCAGTCCAGATTTGAGTCCGTTAGATTATAAGATATGGCAACACTTGGAGGAAAAGGCCTGCTCAAAGCCTCATCCTGATTTGGAGTCACTCAAGGCATCCTTGATTAAGGCAGCCGCCGATATTGACATGGACCTCGTTCGTGCTGCGATAGACGACTGGCCGCGCAGAATAAAGGCCTGTATTCAAAATCGCGGGGGTCATTTTGAATAAACTTTATGGTGCCCCAGTAAGGTAGTCGCAGAGGGACAGCCGAGCTGTTGAGTAACCTCCCTGTCTAGATCAGTGATAAGTGAGGACCTTGTTGCCCTCTTTCATCCCTGAAGACTAGCCACAACACAATAAAGCAAAATCTCATAATCTACAGTCCACTCCTCCTTTATTATCATGCCCACAGTGTACAGTACCTGTCATGGGCAGGAAATGCTTAATGTTCGACGTTTGCTCTTATAAATAATAATCATAATCCTTCAAATTTTACAAGTTAAAAGTATTTTTTAGGGTTCCGTACCCGAAAGGTTCCAAACGGGACCCAATTACTAAGACTTCGCTGTCCGTCCATCCGTCCGTCCGTCCGTCTGTCACCAGGCTGTATCTCAAGAACCAAGCTAGCTAGAGAGTTGAAATTTTTACAGATTATGTATTTCTGTGTCCGCTATAACAAAAAATACTAAAAAACAGGATAAAATAAATATTTAAGGGGGCTCCCATACAACAATACCACATACAAACTTATGGATGCACCTGGTTACGTACATGGAGTGTGAAAGTAACCGAACCAATAACTTTGTAAACAATATTTTGCTGTGTAAAATCCAAACTATTCACTCCACACCATCGCTTCCATTGAACGGTGGTACGGAACCCTTCGTGCGCGATTTAGACTCGCACTTGACCGGTTTTTTTATTCCTATCAAATAAAAAAAATATATAATATTTAATATCTTGGTCACCATTTACACACATTGATCTAGCCGCAAACTAGGATTCCCTGTATCTTGGGTACTAGACAACGATAAAAATATTTATATAGATAAATATTATACTTAGATAGATAAACAACCATGACTAGGGTACAACCATCCGTTCTCATCAAACAAATATTGCCCGCACCGGGACTCGAACCCATGACCCCTGGCTTTGTAGGCAGAGTCACTGCCGACTCGGCCATTCGGATCGTCAAATATTTACTTACTATGTATGTAATGAATGTTATTAAATCAATCAAACAAAACCAATCAATTAGGCTAAAGTCTACGTTGCTTGACCGCCTGTGAGCCCTTTTCTCCTAATATATTGTAATCGGATTTTCAGGATTCCGTAGATTAAGTTCTCGAGGCAGGTTTAGGAGATGATTCATTTTGCCGGGTGACCTGTAATGCTGATTGTCCGTTAAAACAAAACTCTGGTCATTTACCGGAGCTGGTGGCTTCGACAAATAAATAAATCGTGTTGGCAATCTCCAAACTGTAATATAACTCTGAAACATGCTAAACAGCATCGAAAAGTGATGAAGTGTTTGGATACGCCGGTATTGTTTTCGAACGGAATGTGTGGGAGTGCGCAACTAAATTGTTATTGCGACCATCGCTCAACTTGAACGTGGACATCGGTGGATGGTTAGGAGCACGTGCCTTATAAGCTTACCTCCAAGTATTTTTTATGAACCGTGGGCGTGACGTGGACGGCAGTCTAATTTTCTAAGTGAAAAATCCACTGAGGATGTAGGATGTACCAAAACAATTGTGCGCTGGTGTGTTGGACAGAATTTCCGAACACAATAAAACTCGCTAAGTGAAAATGCTGACCGCGTACCGCGAACGCTTTGAGATATTTCTGTTTTGGCTTTCATTTAAAAGAAGTAAAAATACATCGGCGGCGCTAAATTTATTGGGGGAGCAAACACATTCAGAAGGCCCATTATTTACAAACTGCTGTCCAATTTAGGAAAAACGTAACAAGTGATAAACTCTTCGGTTCACAGGAAATCACTGTCTGCTTGTAATTAAGTAACGCCATTATTGAAAAATTCCCCATAAAGAGAAATACTATGTATCAATGGTACAAATAATTTGTAGCGCACCGGGAAGCACCTATGTTTTTAAATGAAGGAAAGGGAATGGATGCAAGATCGGAGTATTTTCCACATTACTTGCCGAGTGCGGGTACGCAGGGGATGTGAGGTGTGACAAGTAAATTCAGTCTCTTAAAAAACCAGTCAAGTGCGAGTAGTAAGTCGGACCCGCACAAGAAGGGTTCCATACCATTGTACACGAAAAAACGTAAAACGACAGTATTTTGTACGAGTATAACTTTTATATTCTTAATAATAAAATATTAAATACTAGGTAGGACTACATTCAAGGCCGTACATCGAAACATTGAAAAAGAGTTTTTTTTAACTATGAACTCACATAAGTCAAAGTCAAAGTCAAAGTCAAAGTACTTTATTACTGTAGATATTTACATATACATAGCAAACGTAATTTTTGCCTCTTCTGTACATTGGACCACTGTGGGAGAAGAAGGGCGTAGAAACGCCCACAGATTGATTTTTAGATAAACGAAACTCTTTGCTCAATTAAACCGGATGTAAATAGAAATTGAGTATCTTTGATACAGAAATAAAATCGATTATGACAAGAAACCTATTTTTTTTTATAATTTGAATTAGCCATTACTAATCATGTAATGACAAATAATTAAGCACATAACTCAATACCTGCAATAAATGATATTTTTCGATAAGATCGGGAAAGTCCAGTTTTCACAGATATCAAATAAAACAAAATGGCTAAGAAAATGGCCATACCAACAATTTCTTGTATGGGTACTTCTTTTAATAGCAATAGAGATAGTTATATTCCGTGACACCTTGCTAGTCTGAGTGACTATGTTAGGTAGAGCATATGACTCATCCTTTTCCTAGGAATTTGATTTAAGCTTAGTAATGTTAACAAGCAACCCTACGTGGTTCATCTAGACTCTAAGCTCGACACAATACATTTGGCTTCTCTCGGGATCAGACGTATTTGTCATTTTCTCATATAGTTCTCTTTTTTAAAACTCTATTTATCGCTCCCGAAACTTAACTGGCGCAGCCGGTAGGATCGTGTAAAATATATTGCCTTGTTTGAGGATACTGCTAAAAACTTGTGCAATTCACGGTCAGTCGAACCAAATAAAGGACATTGTCCACTTTGTATGGGCGTTTCGGCTAAACGTGAACAGACATTTGAATCGAAACTAACTATTAGGTTTTGTAGTACAGGTTGGTAAGAAACCAATAACAGTAATTATTTTGTGTCAATATGCCTGTGTCGTGAGTCTTACTGTATGTCTACTGAGAGGTTATGTTCAAATAAAATAACATTTCAATAACAATAACACATCAACAAACGCGGAATCGGGGTCCATTATAACAAACCAAAGTAGAAACAAACATATTCACGAATTATCGAAACGGTAAACACAGAACGAAAGGTTTGTATTATGTTCTGTGGCGTGAGTGACCTGACAATTGTGTATTTTTATTTTTGTCTAGTATTGCCATGAATAAGTAGTTTACCCACAAATCGAGCTTTTTTTTTGTCTATTTGAACAACGATTAATGCGACGAATCGCGCATGTATTGTATTAATGCATTTGCATTGATGTACTTTATTTATGTGAAAGAAAAATTGGTACTAAAAGTGCTACTTTAGAGACCACAAAGTGATTTATGTGTAATTGGTGATTTATTAAGTTTTTACATGGCAATACCGAAATTAAAATGTCGTCCGGTCGACCGATTAAAGACTGTGTTTCACATAAATTCCCTTTAAGTTTTAACTGTCGATTTACACAACTAGATAATCGAAAATATTCGTAATGGAATTATTTATAATCAGTGGTTATCTCGTATTACCTCGTACATTCTGTCCACGCTTAGCCGAAAATGGACAATGTCCTTTGTTGTGTTACGTGAGCACGAGAGAAGACGGATAATGACCCAGCAACGGATTGTACGGTGAATAAAACTCTTTACTTCCTTCCGAATTGTTTTCTATCCCGAACTCCCACATCTGGATAAAGA
Organism: Argyresthia goedartella; assembly: GCA_949825045.1. Lineage (NCBI taxonomy): Eukaryota > Metazoa > Arthropoda > Insecta > Lepidoptera > Argyresthiidae > Argyresthia > Argyresthia goedartella. The sequence continues at coordinate 19,994,530 of OX463823.1, forward strand.
AATCTCTAGTAAAGGATAAATTTATGTTTTGAGACTATATATTAATTAAGCTCTTCTCTGTCCCTTTCCGTGTTGAAACCCTTTCACTGGATCAAATTCTCGATTACAGGATTTCTTCAGCATTGTATAATTTATATTGTTGAAACTCTGTTACTGGATCAAATTTTCGAGTACAGATTTTCTCCAAATTGTGTAATTTCGTGTAACCCTTATATATATAAAAAAAAATTGTGTGTGTAAACGTGAAATCTGTGTGCTAATTGCGTGTTTGAGTAATAAATATAAGACGTAACAATGGCGAATAATGAAGACATTAATATCCCGCTCAGCGCGATAAGATTGATTCCCACTTTCAGTGGCGATACTAGGGTCCTTAGTTTTTTCTTAAAGAAATGTGAATTTGTGTTACGACGTTACCAAGGAGATGCCGCTAGGAATGCTTTCCTCTTAGAGCTATTAACGAGAAAATTAGATGGCAAAGCAGCAGCCGTAGTTAGTGAGATCGTAACATTCGCAAATTTCGAAGAATTCAAAACTCTCCTCATCCAACATTTCGGAGATGCGCGTAATGAGGAATGCGTGGCTATCGACCTAGAAAGTATGAAAATAAAACCCCAAGAACCGTACATAGAGTTTTGCAACCGCGTGCAAGATATGAGATCCCTACTGTTGTCCAAAGTAAGACTCCGTCATGAAGGTCAACCAGAGATCATAACATGGGGTAGCCACCGCGGCGGCAATCAAGTAACACGTACATATCTCTGTCCCGCTTCTGTTTCAAAATTATATTTTAGTGCAAATATTATATTAAACAGAACTATATTTATATCAGCTAATAGCTTAAAGTGCAAATAGTAAAAGGTGACATCTGAAGTTTCTCAAAGTGCTGTGAGTGTGTTGCAATCATAAAGAATATAATCTCAGTGCAACAAAATACTATCCGCCACGCGGCACTACACTTGTTTACGCGCTCATCGTGTGTAAGTCACCACTGCTTCCTCGATCGCCCGAGCCGGTGTGGAACCGGTACCACGGTATCCGAGCGACAAACGATACGCATCGTTTTGCTATCGCTTTGACAACATTGTTCTGTGGTAATGGCAATGAATTGTTTTGGTTGTCTTACTGATATACGACCTGAAGATGATGTGATTGGCTGCATGGCTAAAGCCTGTCGCAAAACATTCCACACAGAATGTGCAAACGCGCAGCGTCTTACCAGCGACGAAACAGCAGAGTGGATATGTCCGAACTGTCGCGCTAGTGCTAAAAGGGGAGGTGATAACTCTCATACACCCGTGAGGAGTAGCCCCAATGTCACTGTGAGAAAGAAGCCAAACTCTGCAGTCACGACACCAAATCCAACCATTGACCCTCCATCGCCAACTCCGTCTGAAAATGGTCTGCAGCTTCTTACTGAAGAAATTCGTCTAATGCGGCAGGAGATGTCTGAAATGCAATGCCTTTTAAGCAAACGCCTCGACGATATATCGGAAAGATTCTCGGAATATGATGTTAGACTCAAAGAACTGGAGACGAAAGAAGACGAAAATAGGGTGCTGAGATCAACAGTAAGCTGCCTGCAAGAGCAGTTAAACACTCAGTTGCAAGGCTCCCTGCGGAACAAACTAGAGGTTCTAGGGCTTTCGGAAGAGCCAAATGAAAATCCGTACCATTTGGTGCTAACAAATGCACAAGTTATGGGAGTGGAATTAACTGTAGCCGACTTGGACTATGTTACACGCGTTGGACCGAAACATCGAAAGGATGAAGCGAACCCCCGGCAGCAACAACGTCCGCTAGTAATAGCCTTCACTCGTAAAATGAAACGTGACGAGTTCCTTAAGCAGGCAAAGACCCGCCGGTCGCTAACCAGCAAGGACGTGGTGGGAAATGGTCCTACGGACAGAATTTACATAAACGAGCGATTCACTAGTGAAAATCGAAGGTTGTTTCGGAGTGTCAGAATTATGGCAAAAGAACATGACTTTAAATTTTGCTGGGTCCGCAACAGCACTATCTACGTCAGGAAACGGGAAGGGCGAGACGGTAGCCCAGCACACGCCATCAAATCTGAGGAAGACCGGCTGCGACTGTTCGGTCCCGGCAGTAAATCGTCGTAAATGGTGTACTTTATGGAGTTGCATAATCTGGAACGCTTTTATAGTAACTATAAGTCTAATTAAGTCATGCTTAATGTCATCTACATCATCCATACATATAAACACACAACATTTACATAAGGTAATATACTTACCATCATGCTGTCTCGTCAGCGACTCATGTTTGGCCTTTTCTGGTCTGATTGATCCTTATCTTACTTTCCATAACATGATACCATGGTTTCGTTAGAGGTTATTAATGGTATTGATAATGCTTTACATATTGAATGCCATACTATCTCTACTCCTGAGGAATGCAAGACCATAATAGGTAATTATCCTTTTAAAATTTTAAGCATAAATATCAGGAGTATCCAGAAATATTTCGATAATTTTCTCGTGATCTTTGAACGCCTGAGTATCAAATTTGATATTGTAATTCTAGGTGAGTGCTGGCTTAATGAGACATCAAATATAAGGCAAATCGATGGGTATACTTCTTACCATACATCAAAATATATTAATAAATCGGGAGGTGTCACTATCTATGTAAAAAACAAATGGTCAGCAAAATCCACAGAGTTGAATCTTGAAGATGCAAATGCTTTGCTCATAGAGGTTGATAACTGTTTTTCAGTTCTTGGAATCTATCGTTCCCCCTCTTTTCAAAACCCAAGTACTTTCATTGATTCGTTGGATAAGGCACTAAAACATATCAAACGTAGGTCACGTCTCATCGTTGCCGGTGATATCAATATTGATATTCTCGGTAGTGCTTCAGATGATACTCATGCGTCGAATTACCTTTGCTCTTTAGCTGAAAATGGACTTTTAAGTGCTATTGATAAATCCACTCATGGTAAAACGTGCTTAGATCACATTCATGTTCCTGTGGGAATCCGGGTTGAATCAATTACATGCCACACAGACCTAACGGATCATAGCATGACTATGGCTGGAGTTGACTTTAAAGTTCCCATTAAGAATAAACCCACTAGAACTCAACTGAAAATTAATTACGAATCCCTCATCAAAGAGTTGGAAAATATTGACTGGTCACGTGTCACAACTGAAACTTGTCTAACGAATGCAGTCACTATTTTTACAGACCTTCTTTCTGGAGCAGTTTCCAGCAACTCCCGAATCCTTAAGATAAGTCGTTCTAGGTACACTCTCCAGCCTTGGATGACCCCTGGCTTTATCAGATGCTCTAAGCATAGAGATAGATTGCACGCAGATCATCGCAAATTCCCAGAAGATGAGACTAAAAAAATAGTTTACACCAGGTATAGAAATTTCTATATAGATCTACTAAGAAAACTCAAAGCTGAGCACAATGGAAATGAACTTTATCAAAATAAAAGCTCCCCGAAAAAGTTATGGCCTACGGTTAAACGCGTGACCAACTTAGAAGTAAAAAAACCAGTAGTAGACGCTCTTACAGCCACAAAGCAAACAGCTGCTGAATCCTTAGACTATTGCAACGGTTACTTCTCTTCAATTGGGGAAACTCTTGCAAACGCTACACTGACAGAAATAGGAGCGTCTCAACGATCACTTGCAGCTAAGGTCAATCCTGGTAACTCAATTCCGGTCAATTCATTTTTTATTAGGCCAACTGATCCTCGAGAAGTTGAAAATCTTATTCATAAACTGGATGCTAACAGTTCCCCTGGCTTGGATGGAATAACAAATAAGATACTCAAAGCAGCCAATCATATCTTGTCGGTGCCATTGGCTGCAATTTTTAACCTCAGTATCTCAATAGGTTGCTTCCCGGATGCATGGAAAACCGCAGCCGTTATTCCAATACACAAAGGTGGTCCTACGGATGAACCTGAATACTACAGGCCTATTTCTCTGCTTGGGGTCTTTTCAAGGCTGTTAGAACGGATAGTCAATAGGCGGCTTACTGATTTCCTGGACTCATATAATCTTTTATCGAATTGCCAGTTTGGTTTTCGCCAAAGAAAATCCACAGAGGATGCAGTGGGCCTTCTAACGGATACTGTAGTTTCCCATCTTGATGCGGGTCGAGCCTGTGTCGGAGTCTTTATTGATCTTGCAAAGGCATTCGACACTGTCTCGATCCCTATCCTTCTAAGAAAGTTGGAATTTTTTGGCATACGCGGGACTGCACTAGACTGGTTCACCTCCTACCTAACAAACAGGAATCAATGTGTCAAAATAGGAAACTATGTAAGTAGCGTAAAACCTGTGTCTTTCGGTGTCCCTCAGGGCAGCGTATTGGGGCCAACTTTATTTAATATGTACATTAACGCCATAACCCCGATCCCCTTGCAAAACTCTGACATAATTTGTTACGCTGATGACACAGCAGTAATTTTTCATGGGATCACATGGCGCGAAGCACAAAACAATGCGGAAAAAGGCTTAGGGTCGATTGCAATATGGCTAAAAGAAAATTTGCTCACTCTCAATACATCTAAGACACATTGTTTGCTCTTCCATAAAACAGCCGCGTCGGCCCCTCCGTCGCAGCTTAATATTAGATTTCACACCAGCTCTTGCATAGAAGCCTGTGACGCAATCACAGACGAATGTGCGTGCCAGCAGGTGAGTAAAGTGAACTCGCTCAAATATTTGGGTGTAACTATTGATAATAACCTCTCCTTTAAAGGCCATATCTCAGTTGTGTCCAGTCGCACACGCAAACTAATATACACAATGAGGCTGCTTCGAGAAGCTACTAATGACGGTTCTTTGCTGAGACTGGTCTACATGGCACTCTGTCAATCGATCCTTAATTATTGTATACTGGCCTGGGGGGGTGCTAACAAAAGTACCCTTATCACTCTCGAAAGAGCTCAGAGATCTGTTCTCAAAGTGGCCCTGGGAAAGCCTCGTCACTACCCTACAACATCTCTGTTTAATGACACGCAAGTGCTAAGTGTTCGAAGACTTTTTATGTTAAGAGCAGCCACTGTGACGCATAGAGAGCTCATCAACTCGCCTGCTTACAGTAACATTCTAAACAAAAGAGTTTTTAGATTGCCTGTACCAACCGTTTCCACAGTATTCGCTAAGAGATTTCGATCGTTTCTGTTCCCGTATATATATAACAAATTAAACAAAATTAATAATATTGCAACCTTAAGTCTACATCAAGGAAAGTCCGTACTGTATAAAACTTTATTAACACTTACTTACGAAGAATCTGAAAATTTAATGAGGATAATGACATGAACTTAACCAAAACACACACACACACACACGCACACACACACACACATACACACACATAATACAAAAGAGAACGGTTGATTTGATTATATGTTATCCATCAAACTTTAAAATGTTAAAATTTCTGATTATATTAATGGAATTAAGCATAATAATGAAATAATATTATTTTAATCTGCATGTCGTCATTATTATTATTTTTATTGTCTTCATATTATTTTTTAGGTATTTAAACATTATGATTTGATTGCCGCATACATAATTGGAATTTCTGTATTTTAGGTCCTCACGATACAGGCCTAGCCTAGTGTGAGGATCATTGTAAAAATTTTATGTAAAATGTATTCATTGGCAAATAATTTTTTTTTTTTTTTAATTTTAATATCAGCCAAGAAAATTATCTATGACAACACAGCTCTCAATGTGTTCCTATTCAATCTGCCAGAACATATGGTGAGGACAGTGCGCCTTAAGAATCCAAATAACTTGGAGGCAGCCCTCACTATGGTATTTGAGGAGGTAAACTTCCAAGACCAGTATAATACTCGAAGTAAATATTACCATCAAAAGCCTTCCGCCAATACGCCTCAAATATACAACACCCCGTATAGATTGGCAGGAGCATTGTTGCCGACAAGACCGCAACCAGTGTACCCTCCTGGTCAATTTAAATTCGGAATCCCTAACGCAATGAGAGCTTTACCACCTCTGATGAACACACCGCCAAGAGCATTAGGTTCGAGCTCTCATCAAAACAAAGTCCCCTTTAACTTCAGACCAAATCAGAATTTTACATTCAGACCACATCAACAGTTTTCAGGATTTAGGCCGTATCAACAACTTCAAAGTAGACCCGCAAATGGCCTTCCGCCCACCAAACCAACATGGCTATACTCATCAGCCAAGACCTTTCCAAACCCAGCCGCAATATTCCAATGACGTTTCGATGAGAACAGCTCCATCACTTCCCAAACCTGCAAATGTCCCCGTACATACCGTTGACTATACTCAAGACTTCGCATTCTGCGATGAGCAAGGTGATGCATGGATGTACAATACGGAATTTGACATAAACATTCCATTCAACGAACCATCCGTAGGTGAATTCCCAGAACCAGGATATCCACCACCCGAACAAGATGCCGTTGACTATACTTCTCAACAACCCAGTAGTTCTGACTCTACACCTGTAACCTCAGATTCAGCCCCTAATGCCAATAACACCAGTGACAATCAATGCGAAAATTTTTGCCTTTTCTGGAATTCCGACAACCCCAAATAATAGAAATTAATTATGATTTGTACCGAAAACTTCCATATATTGAAATCCCTGCAATAGGTAAATTTATGTTAGATACCGGCAGCTCAAGACATTATTTTAAAGTTATAAACAACAAGAAAACTTTCAAGTAATTAGTACTCATGCGACAACATCTCATAACCAAGCCATAGTCATCCCTTTGTTCCCGATTTTCAAGTGCGCGACATATCATAAGTTTTATGTGTACAGCGTTGACCACAAGTACGATGGATTAATCGGACTGGATTTGCTTATGCGATTGCAAGCCGATATCTCACTCAAAGAACGACTTCTCAAAACAAGTACCACTTGTATTCCCATAGTATGTGAGTCATACATGATGCCTTTGACCGTTCGCTCAGAGCATAGAGTACGCCTACCGTGCAACATTGTAAAAGGTGATGCAATCATTGACTTCAAAGAATTTCATCCAGGCATACGCATGCCAGCCGCGATCGTCAAGTATGTTGATGGATTATTGACTACAGTTATTCAGAACACTACCGACAGAACCTTAACTCTGTGTGTGACTGCCCCGTTCGAAGTAACTTCGTTAGAATCAGACTCATGTCTACTTAATTACAACGCCGACTCATATAACGACTTTGAAATAGATCAAATGTTACGACATAACCTCTCAGAAATCAGACTCGACCACATGACTACACGAGAACGCGACGCTATACAAAAACTTTGTATGGAATATAGAGATATATTCTACTGCGATCAGATTCCCTTGTCCTTTACAAAACCAAGTCAAACATCAGATCAGAACTGTAAATGAAGATCCCATTTATGTTAAGCCGTACAGACAAGCACCCGCACAGTCAGCCGAGATTAAGAAACAAGTAGAAAAATTACTTCGTGATGACGTTATCCAAGAATCTCATTCTCCCTGGAGCGCCCCCGTACATTTAGTGCCAAAAAAGTTAGACGCATCAGGCGAAACAAAATATCGAATGTTCATAGATTACCGACGACTTAATGAGATAACAATCGACGACAAATACCCACTACTAGGTAGATATAACCGACTTATTTGATAAATTAGGTAAAAGTACAGTATTTTCCACCTTAAATTTAGCTAGTGGCTACCATTAATTGGAAATTATTCAGGAGGATAGACAAAAGACAGCCTTTAGCACCGAGGACGGACATTACGAATTCTCTAGAATGCCGTTTGGTTCAAAGACAGCTCCGGCGACGTTCCAACGCGCCATGGATAGTGTGTTGCGTGGTTTGCAAGGTATACATTGCCTTGTTTACTTGGACGATATATTAATATATTCAAGTAACCTTTCAGATCATATAATGAAACTACGAACAGTATTTGATAGACTCAGACAGACAAACCTAAAAATCCAATTAGATAAATCAGAATTCCTGCGAAAAGAAATCTTATACCTTGGACATACGATCACAAATGAAGGATTGAAACCTAACAATGACAAAATACAGACTGTAATTGACTATCCTATACCTAGAACACAAACCGAGATCAAAAGTTTCCTAGGCTTCCTGGGACTATCGACGATTCATTAAAGACTTTTCAAAAATAACACAGCCAATGTCAGCTTGTTTGAAGAAGGGAACGAAAGTAATTTTGGATGAAAAGTATGTCGAATCATTTCAGAAAAGCAAGGAACTACTCATCAATTCCCCTATCTTACAGTTTCCTGACATGACAAAACCTTTCATCTTGACTACTGACGCCTCTGACGTAGCGATAGGCGCCGTCCTGTCATAGGTTCCGATCGACCGATCGCCTATGCAAGTAGAACATTGACTGACACCGAGAAACGATATAGTACCATAGAACGCGAACTGTTAGCCGTCATTTGGGCTGTGAAGCATTTTAGACCGTATCTGTATGGACATAAGTTCGATATATATACGGACCATAAACCCTTAAAATGGCTTTATCAACTCAAAGAGCCCAATAGTAAACTGGCTCGCTGGCGTTTAAACTTACAAGCATACGATTTTAATATAATCCATAAAAGTGGAAAACAGAACACCAACGCAGATGCTTTATCTCGCATCCAAATTCATGCTTTGAGTGGAGACGACGACGACGCCTCTATGCTAGTAAATTACGACCGCGATCAACGAGAAACTGACCAACTTTTAGACGACCTCACAGACATAATAGCAGCACAAACCCCACCAAAAAGACGAGAAACAGATGACTCTAAAACCATATCTATCTCAGACAGTGACAAGACCATCTCAGCAGATAATGAAATGGAATTTCTCATTCCATCCCCAACTGGTAGTACTACTGATACAGAACATTCAGCTAGAGATATGGAATCTACCGGAATTCCTATATTAAACGAAGCAATAGATACAAAACCTAGACAAATACTTGTGTTCACATGGCATAAAAATAGCTTAAATGTTAAAAATATCTCAAATAAGACCCAGCAAATTCTTGAAGTGTTTCTGCCTCTCAATAATGAAGATCTTGTAGTACAGTTCTTGAAAGAGTACATTAAAAATAAAACTAAGTACTTCATCTACTTTGAGACTGAGCAACTCCGTAAAGATTTCAGTAACGTTATCATCAGACTGTTCAAAAAGGGCGAAGTATTATTCTTTGAATGTACTGAGCGTGTAGTATCCATAAGTGACGAATCTGAACAGAAAGCTATCACATTGAAACTTCATCAAGGTAAAACGTGTCACCGAGGTATCAAAGAAACATTAACTCGACTAAAAAGATACTATTACTGGCCCAACATGCAAGAAACAGTTTCCGCTATTTTAAATGCTTGTGAACTATGTAAACAAATTAAATACGACCGAAACCCCATCAAAACAAAACTACAGTTGACCCAAACTCAAACTGCCCCATTCCAAGAGGTATTCATTGATTTGTTTACTATTGAAGGTGTATATTATCTCACGCTAGTAGATGCTTTCAGTAAACTAGGCCAATCAATTGTAATCTCCAACCGATCAACACCCGAAGTAGTACGAGCACTTATTAAGTACTTTTCGTATTACGGAACCCCAAAACGAATAAGCTTTGACCCCGGTTCTGAGTTTAATAACGATCTGTTAAAGGAACTCATGGGAATGTATAAAATAGAATTACACATAGGCACGCCGCATAACCCCAACTCGATGGCTATCGTTGAGAGATTTCATTCGACACTTATAGAAATATACCGTCTTGCGCGCTATGAACAGAAGTTTACAGACGCAGCTTCTGTAATGACGTACGCTGTCATGGCATATAATCACACTATACACTCAGCAACAAAGTTAACTCCGTTTGAAGTGGTCTTTGGTCATACGGATTCAAGTGAACCTTTCAATATCGACTTTGAGAGGACCTACTTACAACAACTATTGAAAGATCACCATAAACGAACGCAGTTCTTGTACCGACATATTTCAGATAACTTACTGTCAAACAAAGAAAAGATATTGGAAAAGCGAAACGGCGAGGAACTTCCAAATCCTATAGAACCAAGTGATATAGTGTTTACAAAGGACATTAACACGAGAAAAAGTAAAGATAAACCCCGCTTTAAAAAGGCTTTAGTAACTGGTGTACCTGAACGGAATATCGTCCCCATTAAGGTTAGAGACCGACCAACAAAAACTCATCAAAAAAATGTCAAACGTCCTCCACAGATGGTGCGTCCCTCTGCTAATCTGGACAGTCAGTTGCCAGGCCCTTCGCATAGAAAAGATTGATAACAACCCCGGAATCATTCCTGTAAAAAAAGGTGAAGCATACCTTCAGCTGGATAAATGGTTAATTATTAAGACTCTTGATTTAAAAGGTATAATAACAGACATCTCTTTTAATGTATACAAATACAGTCAGTTTGATAAGCAAGTCAATTCAAGTGCCCCATATATATTTCAGTTTATTGCAATGAAGACTCATGTGGAGTATTTACAGAACCTAGCAATAGAAAAACTACAACAACTAGTTCCCAATAAGCGCTTCAAAAGAGGACTCTTAGACCCTCTTGGTTCTCTAATCAAAGTAATTACTGGAAACTTAGATCACGCCGACGCAATCAATTATGATAACCTCATATTTAACCTTCAATCCCACGAACAGGCTCTTTCTCAGAAAATAACGCTTATCTCCGACATGTTAGATCATTTCATGAATAGTACTGAAACCCTGAAACGAAATACACAAATTATAGACACTCGTCTGAAACACAGATAATCTACTTAAAGAAGTTCGTCTTAAGGAAAATAATACTATGTTTTCTACTACTGTGCTAGGTCTATACAACCTTTTTATCATTAATTTCCGCACCATTTACCTCAAACTTAGCGAAATAGAAACTGCTCTAGCATTTAGTAAGGTATCTGTTTTACATAAGTCTATTATTAACTCCACAGAGCTATTGCTATTGTTAAAGTCTATTGATGATAAAGTCTAGTATGATAACCTTATGTACCCTGTAACTGAGAGTAATTTGATTAATTTAGAGGAGGTTATAACCTTAAAAGCTTATATAAAACAAACTCAGATTGTTTTTATATTAGAAGTACCACTTACAGATAATAATACCTATGTATACTATAAACTATATCCACTTCCCATGTCCTTTGGTAACCAAACACGTATTGTGATTCCTAAATATCCTTACCTCCTTGTAAAGAGTTTCACGTACGTTCCGAACCACCGTCCGTGCAAAGACATCGCAGCTAACCAGTACATGTGTACTGAACAAGAGCGAGTACTCTATACAGACGCGACTTGTATGCAACAACTAATGCAGTACGCCGACCCTTCACATTGTATCCAGTGTCCTGTTGAGATCGAGGACATCAAACTACAACGCATTTCTTCACACAGTTGGATTTTATTTTCACAAAAGACAGAAATATTATCACAAAGATGTGATACCGAAATCACGCAATTACCTATTCGAGGCACATACATTTTGAGCATCAACGATTCCTGTGAAGCAACTATAGATAAGTTTCACATACATCTTCAGAATAGTCATGCTGGAATGATGCAATACCAACCGATCCCGATTATTAATCTGCAACAGCTACATCCTGCAAACGAGACTGATATAGAACCTATTAACTTACAAGATGTTAACCTGGACGACATGAAGTACCTAAATTTCCTACTGAAGAAAAGTGTGAGTGAAAGTGCAAAAGGTCCCAATAAAACCAGTGGCGTAAAAATCAACAGTGTTAGCCTAGCGACTCTACTTTTATATGTTCTTGCCTCTATTATAACTGTATTTCTGGTGTATCGTCATTTTAATGTAATTCAATTGTTTTTCACGCAAAAGCAGCCGGCTCCGGTAAACCCTGAACCCGGCGTTTCCGCACTTAAGGGGGGAGGAGTTATATCCCGTGACACCATGCTAGTCTGAGTGACTATGTTAGGTAGAGCATATGACTCATCCTTTTCCTAGGAATTAGATTTAAGCTTAGTAATGTAAACAAGCAACCCAACGTGGTTCATCTAGACTCTAAGCTCGACACAATACATTTGGCTTCTCTCGGGATCAGACGTGTTTGTCATTTTCTCATATAGTTCTCTTTTTAAAAACTCTATTTATCGCTCCCGAAACTTAACTAGATACACTCTTGTTGTTTTATTCCGGTATCGCGTAGCATTGCTTTTTGCCATCATTTTAGTACATATACATTTTCATTGTGCACCTCACCCTTCTCGAGATAATGCGTCATAATGGTTTTTATCAATATATCTTTGTAATTATTGGTCCTAGGGAAATCAGACATACGACATAAAATTATGGCCACAAGGCACCCTACACTTTTCCCCGAACAATTCCGCGACCCATCTATCCTGGAATCCTTTTACCACGGGATGGCAATTCTAGGGCCGTGCAATACGGGCCGTGCTATTCACGGCCGTGCATTCCGAAAGTGTTGCCATATCAAAGTTTTGCAAAAAAAGCCGTGGACACCTTTCACTGGCCAGACTCTACCACGAATCTAGCTTCGAATTTTACCGATACCCGCTTCTTAATGTGTTTAAGTAGATAGCTACAAATTCAGCATCATTTAATTAGAGTCATGTAATTATCTGCTAGAATATTGATAAAGAGGTGCGAATACCTTTTTGCCACGTATCTAATGTGAAATACAATGCAAAATTCCTAGAACGATAATGATGCATGGCTCTAACAGGCTTCAATCAAAATAAACGAACCGTGAAATCTATATGGATTTCAATCTTGATTGATGAAAAATCTGATAACGCGACTTCAAAGAAAAATTTCGCGTACAATGGTTAATCCTGTACATGAGAGATAAAGCTTAATTTTATAGAACATTTTAGATTAAGGCAATCAATACTAGAAACATCTCAACTCAAGTCGTCTGTTACTAATGGACTAGAATCGAACGATTCTAGGTGGAAAAGTCGAAAGCAGAAAGTAGGCTTCGGATTTGGACTAGTTAGGAGACAAGCATACTAAAAGTCCTCACCCCTCTGAGGTGAACTCTAGGGTAGGGCACAAAGAAGGTTGCATGTTGCACTTTTTGGGATTTTTACTCACATTACTAAAACGACGCGTCTCGAAATAGGAAATTTCGATATACCACATAATAAACCTTGGCAATTCCGGGTAGGTTTAACTTTAATTTTTGGCTTGAGTTCTATATTTTGTATTTTTTTCATAATTTTAGAATCTGAAGTTTCGGAGTTATGGATAGGGAAGGTAATCTTTTGCACTTTTTTGATCATAATTATTCATCATAATACATTTTTGAAAAGTTTATATAGATTCCTATTCAACAATACCCTACATGACTTATTACGGTTTTTTTTTCGTTTTGTCATTTTGGCCCCCTTTATGCAACAATATTTTTTCATATTAGACTTGAATTATGTTGCCCTTATCAGAATAAGTATTTTCGCAGAAGATTTTAAAACTCTATCTGAATATACGGAAACCTAAAAAGCTTTTTACTTACTAGCGAGAACCAAGCCGCAAGTAGACCCAAAACCATAGTTTCAGAATAACTAATTGAGTTAAAGTTTGCATCAATCTGGAGTCAAAATATTATTTACGAGTAAGGGTCGGGCCACACGATGTGATGTGGCGCCGTACACTGCACGCACCAAGGCTAGACAATTCCCACGCCGCAGCGGTGCCGCACAGCATCACCAGCCCTAGAGAGACTACGAGACGAGGAAAAAATTTGTTCTTAGTTTGGATGCAGGTGTTCTCTTTCAGGAATTTGACTACATATGTGCGAATCTCACTGATCTCACTGATCTCAATTGAGGCCTTTCGCGTGTGAATGGGGAGCAAACTGTCATGTAAGTTCCACGTAGAGCTAAAATTTTGTAAATAATTAACACAGAGTAAGTAAGCAAAGAGTATCGATCATCTGAGGTTACTCACAAATTAACCACAGACTACAAGCTAGTAAAGCAAAATACACAGATTTTTTTTTTTGCAGAGAAATGAATTGTCGATATCCAGATGGATTTTTGGATATCGACAATTCATTTCTCTGCAAAAAAAAATATAACCTCAAATTAATTAAACTCTTTGTTGCAGTTTTGCGTAATCTTCCTAATCGCAGCTAGGGTGCTCGTGTAGTGTTACATTCACAATGAGATAATCTAGTTTAAATACTATGTCGTTAAACGATTGGACTAATTTACCTCGATTGTAAAAAATCCTGAACATTGTCTACATTAAAAAGGAAAAATAATAATTTAATAATAAAAATTACTGATTTTTCTCATAAATTTTATACCTAAAGTTTCCTCTATTAGAGCTCCTATTAATCCTTAAATTTTATCAATTAATTTTTCAGAATTATGGCCCAGTTCTGGTATTTTCAGATAAAACTCTCTCATTATGCAGTAAAAATGCAAGAACAGACATGCTTGCATACCATAACATAACGTAGGCATAGGGATGTTAACGGGTTAACGGGATTAGATAATGGCTGGTATTTAATCGCACATCAAAAATACTGATTTGCTCAGCAAAAACACTGTTTATGTTGTAATATTTTATAAGTACTTAAGTTTATGTTTAAAAAAATTGTTGTTGTTCTTACATGTTGAACCTAACAAGAAGGATAAACTTTTCACCCTTCACCTAAGCTACCGCAGGAAACTATGAGGGATATTTGCTGCGCAAATCAGTGTTTTTGATGTGTAGTTTAATATTTCCCTTAGATAATTAGATAATTGTACTTTTTTTGATGCAGAAGATAAAAATGAACGATAAATCTTGTCCCCAGGTTATGTGGCTGCGTCGTATGACCGACTCTGCCCAGCTGCTCACGGTGGGTCCAGCCCCTTATGCTGGCGACAGTCGAGTGGCCGTCAAGTTCCAATACCCCAACAATTGGAGGCTTAGCATAAACCCGGTTCGGAAATCCGACGCCGGCCTCTACATGTGCCAAATATCCACACACCCGCCAAGAGCTATATTAGCTAATTTAACCGTAATACGTAAGTATTACAGATAATGTTTTGTTCCTTGTCGGTTTTGCTTAGCCATAGTTTAGCAGTTAAGTGATCTGTTCTGAATTTATAATAAGGGTTTATGGTTTATGTACGGCCCTTGGCTGCACTACGGGAATAAGCTAGGTAAACCCACCGAGACGAAATAATTCGTATTCGGGATTTGGGGGTGAATACATTCGCCTTGAATTTGTTATTCCTGTCCGTTAAGCCATAAATTAAATAGAGTACTCGCCAAAACATTAAAGGGAATAACAAAACGAGCGGATAAACAACTAATGGAGCGAATGACAATGACTGAAATTAGCGAAGAAAATAATGAATTACGCGACAAAGTTACTGAATTGCGTGAAAAAATAGTGAATGGTTTAGCCAACGCTAGGTTAGGTTGGACATGTTAGAACAACAAAATCATTAAATTTTTCATGTTTTATCTTTATCAGATTTCTAGTCGCACATATCAGTTACTTTGTTAGACAAACTAGTATTTCTAGTTGCGCTCAGTTTATCGCACAATTTAGTAATTCAGTCAGGCAAAATAATTATTTTCGTCAGTCAAAAACTGGATTTAAGGTCATGCGATTAAATACCAACCAAATAGTAATAATTGGGAAAGATTAACTAAAGATTAGCAAATACTTGGTATAAAAAATAAACTTTACTTACTTACTTAAACCTAATTTCTTTTGATGTTAAACACTTGTAATTATTCGTTTGTGTTCCCGTGTTCTATTTTATGTGCCTATATGTTTCACGATTATACTTTCTTTCAGCCCCAATTTTAACAATAAATGGTGACGAGACTCACGAAGTGAAGGACAGATTCTACAAATCTGGCAGCTCAATCAACCTAGCTTGTGTCATATCAGAAGAGTACATCTCTCCTTTACCCTCAAAGGGTCCGGCTACGACGCAAACCCCTTCCACCACTCCGTCAACAACCACTACTGAATCGACCACCAAAACCAGTACAGTATTCAATAGAATAGACTTAGTATTGAATAAAAGTTGGAGTGTGGAGACGACCACGATAACTTCAACAGTTAGTATAAGTACAACAATAAAGAAGGAACCAAAGACAACGACGACGGCAGTGCCGTTGGTCACGACGACCAGAGCGCCTGTTGTCAACAATGTGTTCGGAATATTCTGGAAGAAACAGGGCAAGGACTTAGTCACGGGAGTAACTTGGCGTAACCTCAGGTCAGTATTTATTTAAAGAACACAGCTTTTAAAATCTTTTAAATTAATTAATTTATAACATATTTCCCTCATATTTAATGTTATTAACAACATGAGTATTGACCTTTTCCAAGCATAATGTGTGCAGTACACGCAGTATTGTGTGCATTGCACGTAAGGCACTGTGAAATTAGCCTCGGATCAAATCCCTATGATTTATTGGTTAAGCATAGCCTAACTGTTATTAACAGTAAGCGCTAATTGGGTATTAATTAAGGTCATGTCTGTGAGTGAATTTGTAGTTGCATTCCTGGAATTTTAAACGTTCACCTGTGTGCACGTGGACCTTGCGTAATTGTGTGCTAATTTCCCAACAGTGATGGATGATGATGATTTCTGGCCCAGTGGACGACCGAAAAATATTGTGTTCGGGCTAGATTTAGACATGGTAGCCATAATTGAATGAAATATAACCCCAGAAGCTTTATCACTGTTGAGCATTTAGCCCCGAATCTAAACTTAGCTTATCCTCCTTTCATAAATGCGAACTGATTGTAGTAAAGTGCATAGCATGACTCCTAATGAAAAGAGTACGTGGCTATGACTATGACCTCTGAGGTGTTGAGGTTCAAGGCTTTGCCAAGCCTATCCAGAGGGTCCAATTTCGAATCCCGGCTGGGGAGGAAGAAAAAGAAATCCAGTTATTAGTTTTTTATATATCTGTGACGTTGATGTTTCTGGTCCCCACAACACAGGGTATCCTGGTATGGGGCCAGAAGCATTGTATGTGCCTGTATATAAATGTTTACGTGTTTATTTTTAATTCAGTTGTGTGTTTGAAACTTCAAGTGAAACTTTCTACATATTTGACTCGCTGTGCAATGGCCGTCGTTGCCTGTTGTCCTAAATTTAGATTAAACCGCACGATGCCGATATATGCTCAATCGGAGAGTCCGAGTAACTTTCACAATAGCTGTTTCACTAAACTTAACCTTAGGTTCAACCTCATAAGCCGGGGGCAATGTTTTTTGATTTCTCACTAATAAGTATGATTTTAATAGTTTCACTTATTCGTTCGTTGTTAATTTATATTTATTCGTGCCTCTTAATTACAAAAATGTTGATTACCTACATTGGCACTTCGCACTCTTTAAGCAATGTGGTATTGAAATGGAAATGCGTAGCTAAGAAAGAATATTTGCTGAAAGCGAGATTATAATTCAATTTAATGGATAATTTTGTTTTTATTTCAGTGCGACGATCAATGTAGCGTCTGCGTCACAAAATGACAGTGGCACTTACAGCTGTCATTTACTCAATCATTCACAGGCAACTGTCAATGTTCACGTTTTAATTGGTAAGTGATATTATTGTAACCAATCTCACTGCTAGGTATATAAAGGTTGAGGCTAAAGTATCCGTCGCGGTTAATTCATACTTACAACACGGTCACGATATGTATCTGTAAGCCTCGCTGGAATGTAATTAGTCGAAGATTAATTCAAAACAGTGACACGCGATTAGTTGAAATGAGTTTGTCATGAGATTGACTTTTACTGTATTTGATCGCTTTTGCAGATACCGAACGAAAGTTAGAATGCCATAATGACGTCTTGTCAGGTGCAGTTATACTCGTGTCCTGCCTTGTAGCCTTGCTAAACATACGAGTATATTACTTGTACATGTTTTTTATATCGAAAAATCCGAGTGATACCAGAAAAAAATATTTCCTTAAATCTCACCTTGCGCTTAATTTTACGTAAGTATGTAATGAACTAAAAAAGCGATGTCTGTGAAAATGGCGTTCAACCAAATTTAGTTACGGCGCTGGCCGAAGTTGTGAATTAGTTTTTTTTTTGTATAGTTCACCAGATAAAGTTCAATTAAATTTCATATAATACACCATGAAAGTTGTCACCTAATTAAATTTCACGGAAAACTTCATATACGAAATTACTTGAGTGATGCTTGTCAAAATGCATATGTCACCGTAAGATAGTCAATACCGTTAGTTGATCAACTATCGACAGATGGTAAACCAGACCGACAGGTTTAAGAATGTACATTTATTTTGTTCTTACATGTCAACCTAACACGAAGACTATTCGGGGCTTCGCTGCGCTCGACCCCTCTAGTCTTCACCTAAGCTATCACTGTGTTTGCCCTGGTATTTCATTTCGTTTGCAATTCAAGTTTAAACCAGTTTACTATTTAACGGTTTTACAGTTAGTTTATCAACTAACGCGTCATATGCTAAGCGTACGCTATAGTAAACTATACTAGTAAACTATCTGTCGATAGTTGACCAACTAACGAGAAAAAAAACGTTAGTTTATCAACTAACGATTTTGACAATCTAACGGTGACACATTCATAACGAAATCCGACTTTGACCAACCGCTACCAAGTGAATTCAGGAATCCTCCAGATTCCAGGACAAACCGCGTATTAGACCACACGCCACCTGGACGAACTGCGACTGCGACCAAATGTACATGCATTTGGCATTTGTACATGCATTGGACGAACGACTAACAAGTCAATCTTATTCGATCAATTATATCAATCGATTTAAAGTGGGTTCACATCACCACATTAAGGCGGCTGTCGCGCGACAGCCGTATATGCCTTTACACTAAACTTCAACGCGCGAGTAGGAGTGTCACGTTTCATTTTGAAAATGTATTCCAACGCGGAAACATCATTGTTTGTCTTCGACAATTATCTGTCATTAGCTATAATAGGAAGGTGTTAGATGCGCTTGCAACACTTTAGTTAGCCATGGCTATCGCGTGCCTAACTAAAGAGCACTATAACCTGAATTATAGCGTCGTTAGACTCGTAACTATAACTCCTTAGTTTGTATGCTCTCGATTTTATCAACTTTATCGTAATGATTATATTTATTCAGCAGGCGAGAACCAGGCAGCGGTTCACCATGACACATGGAACAAAGGAAATCCCTATTGGAAATCACCGATACTGATTATAACTTCTATTACATCATCATTATTACTTTTAACCTAAAACTTTAAACTAAAATTTTCATTTACTACCACAATTAATTAACGTGTAAAAATGTATTTTAAAAAACATTTCTGATTGACCTTACATTTCATCCCCTATATACGGTTTAGGGCTTTCTTTGAAATTGTCATGCTTGTTCTGTCCAATAATACCAAATAGTATGTACCAAGACACTAATGATTAGTCAAGACTGCTGCCAAGATTATTGTCTTGACCAATCATACAATGGAATAGAGCAATAATATTTATAATGCATCTGTTTCTGTGATTAAGATCCGAAGATTAAGTTACTCACTTACTAGTCGCATGATGAAATTTAGTTTGATACTTTATTTGACATTATTTGTCATTGTAGCCATATCATTTGTCATTGTTCTATTCAACGAAGTAATATCTACATATAACTATGTGGAAAACAAACGCTATGCTTAAAATACTCTAAGATATTATTAAAAGCCGTGGTTATAGCTAAGCATAACACTCGTACCATATAAAAAGTCTGCCTGTTTTAACTAGAATACAGAGTTATTTTGAAGATCGTCATTATTCACTGATAAACTACATCCCAAAGATTTCGACTTCGCTAATGGAAAACGAATGCAGAACCGAATCGTGTAATGAAAAATGATATTGATATCGCTAGGCAACATTTTATTTCACATGAATTCGTTTCTCTTACATATGAGGTTATTGTACGGTTAAGCTCTAAAATATTATGCCACGGCAAAAAGAAGATATTAAATTTTAGGTACTTCTGTATAAAGTATAATAAATATCTACCACCCACTCGTATTCTTTTGGTACTCTTACCTTTAAGCGGCAAAAACAGTTATTTTTTTTAGAATGTATTTTATATAAAACAGAATGTTTGTTTTCGAAAAGGGTAGTGTGTATTTTTTGGGGTTTATAGATTTAAAGGACCAATATGTTTCAAAAAGGAAACCAATAGTATATTTTAACGAGTTTACTTTAAAACTTGTATTAATGTAGTGAATTTTCAATTTAAACACTTGGGTGGAAAAAATTGTTTCGTTATATAACTTTGTACATACTTATTCATGTATTCATTAGATGTATTAAAAAAATATCCTAAAATGGAAATATTCTAATGTATCTTAACGTTGAGGTAGGTTAAAATATGTATGATTACTTTTAGTTATAAATTTACTACATAGCATACCTAACAGGTGTTGTAGAGCTGACACGAAAAATTGAGTCTATGAGATTTCAAAGGCAAAGCCATGTTCTTGGAAAATCTCAAATTAAATTTATTGTTAAATATACGAAAATTCACGTTATTACCTATACATCAACATATAGGCATTGTTAAAATTATTTTAACCACTTCTGTCTGATGATTTAAAATATAGCATTGCCAAATTATTGTAAACCTATTTACAAATAAACCTTTGAACAATACGTAAATGATCTTTTAAATATCTCCAAACATAGTTTATTATGTTATGGCTTATTATGAAGGTGCAATATACCTATAGAGTTATTTTAGTTTATAATACCGCGGTGTGGTCACAACTAATGAAATATTATATTTTCCCTATTCTGGTACGTCAGACTTTGCCGAAAATATAATTGTACTATTTGAATGTACAGCAAAAAAAATGTTTAGTTACTAATCTTAAGGAAACTATTATTATTGTAACAAAGCAGCTTATAATACCCATTCTAAACTTAATAATTATATATTTTTTAAATGCCAAAGATCCAAAGAATAACTATTTACATGGCATTGTAACCTGAACAGGCTTCTTCATTGCATTATATTGATTAATAATGACTCGCAAACTATGGTGAGAACTTGTATGTACGGGCACGGCAATGCCCCCTCTAAGTCAAGCAAAGGCACAACCGTGGCATCCTTGACTGGAAGCCATTCAGGGCATTTTTGACCCCCCTGTAACCTCGTTGTAGATCAAACTAGCAGCCTGATTTTTCTATGGCAATGGTATATTCCCAAATAAAATTTAGTTTAAACTACTGGATTCAAAACTAAAGCAAGTCAAAGTTCCTCAATTTTGCCACTGACTCACACACTGACTCACCGATTATCAAAATTCAGAGACACTTCTAGCAGACCCGCAAGCTTACAAATTTGAAATGTACTAGTGTTTAGCCTACAAAGCTAGGGAAACACCAAATTCTGCAATTTCGGTCACATTTCTGGATATTCATATGCAATCACGCAATGTTCGCGGTAGTTTGATAGGATCATTTTATAATTCATAATATCCTTATTGCACACAAATCATATAAAAAACAAGAGTTACATAAAAATATTGTGCAAAGGTGAGCTTATCTCTAATAAGATATATCTTCCAGCAAACCAGGATAAGATGGGAAAGGTTATTTTTACTTTTATTTGTAAGCAATAGGTGTTGTTAGGTGTATCCTGTGTTGAATTTATTATTTCATTTGCAAAAATCAATTGATTACTTATTAATCGATTTAAATTTGCAAAAGTAAGGCCATCTTTTTATGTTTCTTTTTTATCGTACTGTCAGTGCTAGGAGTTGGTCGATATTGCTTTCAAGTGACATATATAAAAATAAAATCTCAATTAAACTATAAACGGTGTTTGCTATTTATGCGAATCATAGCCCAATAATACCAATAGGTTACTGGGTCCAGTATACGCAAAGAAAACATTGGGACTAAATTAAAAACTCGGAAGTTTGAAATACCGTAAAAAAAATTGATGGTGTAAAAATGAATCGTAACATAAAACCTTTCAATGGTGAAAAATACAGCGTTTGGAAGATTAGAATTCGCGCGCTATTATGTGAGCTGGACGTGATCAAAGTGATAGACGAAGAACCAATAATATGCAGTAGTGAGTGGGACAAGCAAAATCAAATTGCTAAAACTGTCATCGTGGAATGTTTATCCGATTCCTACCTCGGTTTCGCGAAAAAAGATAGCACGGCGAAGGAAGTGTTCAAGAGTTTAGATGCCCTGTACGAGCGAAAAAGTATTGCTACTCAGTTGGCATTGCGAAAAAAATTGTTGGCGCTAAAACTGCAAGGAGATATACCACTCGTCAAACATTACGCTATTTTTGATGACCTCATCGCAGAATTACTAGCCGCAGGTACAAAATTGGAAGAAACTGATAAGGTGGCTCATTTATTTCTGACACTACCCTCAACTTATGACGGCGTTGTGACCGCGATCGAGACTCTAGCGGAGGATAACCTGACTTTAGCATTCGTTAAAACAAGATTGTTAGACCACGAAGTAAAACTAAGAAACGAATCTACCGATACAAGTGCTAAAGTACTACAAATTGAAAAGAGGCCGTTTACCTCGCGAAAACGTAAATATGAGAACCCTCATACCTCAAATTTACAATATAAGAAAGACAATCGAGTTAAAAAGACCTCATTCATGAAGTGTCATCATTGTGGACGTCAAGGACATGTGAAAAACGACTGTTTTTATTATAAAAGAATGATGAACCAAGTTTAAACCATGGAAAGGACAAGAACAGTTCAGGCCATTGATACTAGGCAACCATCCACATCGACAAATTATGACGGATTTGCATTTATGACACGACAATATCAAGAAAAGGATGAAGAGGACAAAATAATCTTTTTGTTGGATTCTGGAGCATCGGAACACATAACGAACAGGGATGATCTTTTCCTTGACTAAAAATTTCAGTAGCTAAGGATGGTGCATTTATTTCAGCTACCAAAAAGGGAACCCTGCGTGTTACCAGTGACACGGGCGTTCAAGGAGTCTTGGAGGACGTACTGTTGTTCTGCAGTTAGGTCCCATACAACTAATTGTCAGTATCAAAGATGCAAAGGGCGGGACTGATAATAATTTTCGACAAAAATGGAGCCAAAATCATAAAAGACGGTACAGTAATAATGACAGGTAGGTCAACCAATAATTTAATTGCTGTAGATTTTGTAGCGTCTGTTAACATGACTCACCCGAATTACCAAGCATGCAGCAGGGCCCGAAATAATTATACTTTGTGGCATCAACGTTTAGGACATATCAGCAAGACGAAATTCTTAGAGCTAAAGAATAATAAAATGGTTGATGACACAGAGCAAATTATTCCAGTAATGCCAAACGATGATTTATGCGAAGCGTGTATAAGAGGGAGACAGAGTCGATTGCCATTTAACCATGCCAAAGTTAAAAGTCATATTAAGCGACCATTATACGTAGTTTATTCTGACGTCTGTGGACCATTACTCCTACAACAGTTGACAACATAAACTATTTCGTGTTATTTGTTGACCAGTACATTTGTTGTTGTGTTACCTACCTGCTAACTTACAAATCCGATGTATTCGCGGCATTCAAAGATTTTGTTTCAAAAAGTGAAGCAAAATTTAACACCAAATTAGTTAATTTGTATTGCGATAATGGGTGAGAGTATTTATCTACCGAAATGAAAAGCTATTGTGTCGAGAAGGGAATCACTTATCATTTGACAGTTCCGTGAACTCCGCAGTTGAATGGTGTTTCTGAACGAATGGTACTAACTATAACCGAAAAAGCTCGTTCAATGATAAACGGTGCACAACTAGATAAACAGTTCTGGGGCGAAGCAGTGTTAACTGCTGTGTATTTGATAAATATAATACCAACTAAAGCTCTCAGACAAACACAAATACCATTTGAAATGTGGCATAGTAAAAAGCCTCAAATTAAATATCTGAAGGTTTTTGGTTCAACTGTGTATGTTCATATCAAAACGCATAAAGCAAAATTTGATAACAAGTCATGGAAAGGTGTCCTTATAGGATATGAACCAAACGGTTACAAAGTTTGGAACCCAGGATGCGAAAAATATGTTGTAGTCAGAGATGTTATAGCAGATGAAATAAATTTTCTGCAGTCCAGGCCTACGCTAAATCCTGAAGAGAATATTCAAAATTCTCATGACAAAACTGATAACGGAAATATGCCTAAATCAGTGTCACCAAAGTTTCAGAACTCTGACAGATCGAAATCAGATAATGGTAAATCTGATGATCATATTTGCCCGACTAAAATTCGCAAAATAAAACATGACATACAATCTGATCTAACGGTTGGTCTAAATAATGAGAATAGCTCTTACCGGATGCAGGACACAGAAAATATTAATGTTGACACTGAACTGAGAAGGAGTGATAGGCTCAAAGGTCAGCCACCTAAATCTTATACAGAATATGATGATGATTATCTGATGAGCGCTTATTCCACTTATTCCACAGGTATAAAAGTTACCAGGTACGATGATAAAATAACATTAGAT
The DNA here is from genome assembly GCA_949825045.1 of Argyresthia goedartella. Taxonomy (NCBI): domain Eukaryota; kingdom Metazoa; phylum Arthropoda; class Insecta; order Lepidoptera; family Argyresthiidae; genus Argyresthia; species Argyresthia goedartella. The sequence continues at coordinate 20,019,090 of OX463823.1, forward strand.
CAAAGTGCATACATAAAAATTGTTCTGAGTAAATTTTATATGAAAGATGCAAATTCAGTAAAGACCCCTTTAGAAAGTAAACTGAATTATGAGGGTTTGGATTCTGACGAGAATCATGACGCCCCATGTAGAAAAGTCATAGGTTGCTTGATGTGCATCATGTTATGCACTCGACCTGACTTAAGTACAAGTGTAAATATACTAAGTAGGTATGTAAATAAAAATAACATAGAGCTATGGCAGTGTCTCAAAAGAGTACTGAGGTACTTAAAAGGTACTATTGAATTAAGGCTGTGTTATCAAAGGTGTCAGGACTACAAAAATATTCTATGTGGATATGTAGATTCTGATTGGGGTAGTAATGATACAAAAGACAGAAAAAGTACAACTGGATATTTATTCAGAATGTTTGATAATTGTACAATTACTTGGAGTACAAAGAAACAAATGTCTGTCGCAGCTTCATCTACTGAGGCTGAATATATGGCATTGTTTGAAGCTGTGAGGGAGGTGTTGTGGCTTAAATCTCTTGCGATTAGTATCAATATGGTTATAGATCAGCCTATTCTGATCTATGAGGACAACAATGGGTGCATTAGTATTGCCAATAACCCATCAAACCATAAGCGATCTAAACATATTAATATTAAATATCATTTCTCAAGAGAGAAAATTGAGAAAAACGTAATAAAACTAAAATACATACCCTCAGGTCAGCAGCTAGCGGATGCTTTGACAAAGCCGTTGCGGGTCATCACTTTTCAAGGAATGAGAAGCCAGATGGGTGTAGAATATATAATGTTTTCTGTATTTGTGTTGATGAACTTAGAATTTCATTTTTTTGTTGTCGTATATAATGTAAATAATGAGTTCTATAAATTCATTTCATGAAGTGAATGGAATGATTTGATTAAGTTTTTCTGGGTTTTCCCAAATCCTGAGCAACAAATGTTGGATCATCATATTGTATTTTTCCCAGAGAACACTTGAAAGTTATACTCGGTCCGTTTAGTTAAATTAGCTTTTTTAAATTGTATAATGAAAATTAATTTTTGAGCGGGAGTGTTGAATTTATTATTTCATTTGCAAAAATCAATTGGTTACTTATTAATCGATCTAGATATGCAAAAGTAAGGCCATCCTTTTTTGTTTCTTTTTTATCGTACTGTCAGTGCTAGGAGTTGGTCGATATTGCTTTCAAGTGACATATATAAAAATAAAATCTCAATTAAACTATAAACGGTGTTTGCTATTTATCCGAATCATAGCCCAATAATACCAATATCCTGCACCCTTAGCATGCCGACCGCGGTAAATCCTAGAAAGTGGTCCCCCTAGTGCCGCGCGGTATAAGTATGTAACAGGTGAAGGTGAAGTAACAGTTTTAGAATTATTAATAAGACTTCCTTCGCCTTGTGCCCGATAATGAAATACATACACAGACAGCGTCACGCCTTTTCCATTCAGGGTGGCAGATGCATAATTGCGCCCACTTTCACCAGTTTATTCAATACTCTATTTTTCCTAATGATGATTGATGTTTCCTAATGATGTTTTCCACCACCGCTAGAATTTCCGTATTGTTCTTAAGGTGCTTATCTCACTGGTACATGGATTCGAACCCGCTTCTCCTGCGTGAGAAGCGAGCGTCAACCCACTCCAATAATTGAATAGTGCAAACGGGTGTAAGTCAAGTCAAGTCAAATTCATAATGGTGGAACGAGGCAAGTACACTACATACAATGATATTATGCAGTCACTCAACATCATCATAATAATATGGCGTGACGATTTTTTTACATGAGGTGGCAGAGGCTGTTGGCAGGGAGTTTATCCAGTTATTCAATCATTTATATTGCATGACAGGGGGCCAGCCAATCACCGCAGCTTTCAAGATATGATTGTTTATGTTTTAAATGTTTATTTTAAAATATTGTATAGTGTAGCATGGTAGTAATTATTGGAAACCCAAGCGTTGCTCGTAACGGCCCTATTAGTATGCTAGAAAGCCTTTGTATGCTAGGGATACACTTCTCAGTTTCCTAGGTTTGCTGGACGAAATATCTTGTTAGACATAAGCTCGCCTTTAAACATGCGTGGTCCCTTCAAAGGGACTACGACAGGGACCACGGGCAATAAAGGGTATTTTTATGTGTCTGAGACTTTTGTTTTATGCTTTAAAGTATAAAGTAACATACATACATTCGTACATATTCTCACGCCTTTTTTCCTGAAGAGGGGTAAGAGAGACTAAAAACCTCCACTTCCCACGATACATCTCTCGCTTCCTCAACATTCATAAGTCTGTTCATACAAGCTTGCCAGTTACTGGTGAAACGGTTAAGCTAACAGGTTTTAGTATAGCCTAACAAATAAAAGGACGAAATTTACATTATGTACAGAATTTATTGAGGGTGGCTAGGCGTGGGTTGCGAACTCATTAAATGAATTTACGCGTCTCGAGTACGACTCCCCTGGTAAAACTTCAGAAGCATGGTCATGGTCATGGTGCAGGTAGTGCTACGGTAGAGTGGATAGTCCTGGCCGGCAGTAAAACGGGGCCGGTAGCCGGGTAGCCGGATGGATCAGCAGCAGATAGGCAGACAGAGATGGTAAGCCGGATGAACCCTGTAAAGAACAGTAGCCTGAGTACCGAAAGATAAAGAAATGAAATGAAATGATAATGAAATGAAATACATTCATCTTCGACGTCCAGGCTCGATGACACATCGGAGCCGTGAAGAAATCTAACTATCGTAGGTATTGCATTTAGAAAGTATCTGTAGAGAAAGAAAGAATACAAATATGTACAGACATTAAATGCCAACGACCCGAACGGCCGAGTCGGCAGCAACCCTGCCTACGAAGCCAAGGGACCCTTGGCCTTGGACCTTATATTCACATAAATCAGTTTGATCATAATATTTTCATACGACCCGAATGGCCGAGTCGACAGTGACACTGCCTACGAAGCCAAGGGTCCCGGGTTCGAGTCCCGGTGGGGGCAAATATTTGTTTGATGAGAACGGATTTTTGTACCCTAGTCATGGTTGTTTATCTATCTAAGTATAATATTTATCTATATAAGTACGTGTATCGTTGTCTAGTACCCAAGATACAGGGAATCCTAGTTTGGGACTAGATCAATGTTTGTGAATAGTGTACAAGGTATTATTATTAAATAATAACTACGAATTAAATAGATACGTATCCTAAATCAGGAGTAATCACATAAAAAGCACTTTTTACTCTTTACATGCATTATCGAATGGATAGCTCACACAAAACTGCTTGAATATAAAAATAGGTACGGCAAAGTACGTCCTCTAGGTATGCAGATTAAGAGGATAATGAAGTTTTAAAATGAAATAAATGAGTCGTGAAGATCTTACTTTAAAATATTTAAAATAGTTACATAGTTAACATAAAAGGAGATAAACAAGCAGTATCCTAAGAAAAATCTGCTTAGGCTCACTACCTAAGAAAAAGCCGCTCAGTCTCACTAAGTCCTAAAAACTAACAGTCAGGTTCTGCACATACATCACACATTTACATTACTATCAGACATCATCATCACACGAAGTTCACACCAGAGTCTAAACAAATCATGAAAGTGTAAATTCAACATTTCATACCGGGTGACATATTAGTCGGCATAGTCACACAAACCTAACCGAAACAGATGACAAATATTGGTCGGTTAAGTTTTTTTTTTTATATTTATATATATCAATATATAATTTTTAAATCTATCCTAATCCTAGCCTAATCAATATTTGGAGCATTTAAGGGGCTCTAACCTCAGTCCAGGAGGTTGAAAAAGGGGGGGAGGGAGGCTGTGTGTCCGGCGGATCAAGACGGCGATCTCTTTCGATCCAAATTTGGTATCTGACACGCTGTAATGCTTCGGGAACACAGTCTTCATCGAGTTCAGGCGCCTGAGGGGCGGGGAGTGGTTGGGGGGGCTATCGCGATATCGTCCTCCGGTTCTATGAGGACATCTTTGGGGCGCCTTTTATAAAGATGTTTCTTATTTATGTCGGGGGTCGGTTCATAGAGGGATGCTTGTAAGATAAGCGGGTTTGGGTGGCTAGATGGATTCATGAAGTAGCGTTCGGACGCTTCTTTCATATATTGCTTTACTGTGGGGAATCTAAAGTCACTATAGAGGTCTATGTTACGCATCTACCACGGAGCACCTACGGTTTTACGCATAAAGAGGTTTTGTAGAGCCTGAAGGGGTTTAAGGGAATTACACTGTGCAAAGACTGGACTTGCATACATGAGGACCAGAAGGATGCAAGTTTTATATAGAGTTATTTTGCAGCGCAATGGGAGTTTGCTTTTACTTCTCATGAGCAGGTGAAGCCTACCCATGTAGAAGGCTGCTTTGTCGCGGACCGTCTTAATGTGAGATTTTAGTTGGGAGTCTAATGTCACGCCTCAATTCTTCACTTTATTCTCCCAGGGGAAAGAGCGGTCAAAGAGACTGATTTCGGGTAGTGAAGAGGACGCGCGGTCAGCTTGAGTCTTACGAACATGAGCCGAATGGCCGAGTCGGCAGTGACCCTGCCTACGAAGCCAAGGGTCCCTGGTTTGAGTCCCGGGCAGATATTTGTTTGATGAGAATGGATGTTTGTACCCTAGTCAGGGTCGTTTATCTATCTAAGTATAATATTTATCTATATAAGTATGTGTATCATTGTCTAGTACCCAAGATACAGGGAATCCTAGTTTGGGGCTAGATCAATGTGTGTAAATAGTGTCCAAGGCATTCTTATTGTTATTGCCCCTTGAGAAAAGCGTGGCTGCGATTTTTTCGAGGTTGATCTCTATTCTCCACTTGAAAGTCGATTCACCGAGGACGGTTACTGGTTTCTGGAGTACTTGAAAAATGCGCGCCCTCTTTCTACTGGTGAAATAGAGTGCCGTAACGTCGGCGTAAAGAGCTAGCTCGACGTATGCCGTGCGGGGGACATCTTGGACGTAGAGTGAAAAGAGAGTAGGGGAGAACTGAGCCTTGCGGGACTCCGACGGCTATGGGGTTTAGAGTGCGATTTTTCTACTCGATAGCAAAAACTGCGCTCAGTGATTGCTATCGGGGAGGTTGAGTTGGTAAAGTTTATGAATAAGACCATTGTGCCAAACTTTGTCAAAAGCTTTCGCTACTTCAAAGAATATGGCACCGGTATCTTTGGACTTTGCCGTTGTGTGGAAGTCTTTATAAATGTGCTTCGTTATACAATGCACCTGTTGGAAGCACGAGTGTATGGGTCTAAAGCCAAATTAAATGTAGCTAGTCAATTTATTTTCAAAAATACCTTACAACATTATAGAAACTTAGCGATAGCTAATGTTTACCTAAGAAATAATCACAGATTGCGCCCCGGTTAGAAATTCTTTCGAGGGTCAGTGCATTCTCTTTTATAATAAGATGCCTTTTTCGAAAAAAGAGGGTAGCCTAGCCATCATCATTCATTTGTGTCCTGCTATTTTTTATTAAATTAAAATTAAATTCAGTGCATTAATGTTATAAATTTTTATTTTAAACAAGGCCTGGACCCTTTACCTACTCTGGGTATCAATATTTCTAACACACCTCGAGATTACAATTTACTAAGCACTACTCACAATGGATCTTTGCACTAAAATCAGTACCAACATGGAGCAGATGGCAACCGACTTCAACACCAGGATGTCTCGGTATGAGAAGGAGCTCCGTGAGTGCGCCACTATGTCCACATCTAGCAGCCCACTCAATGTCAACTCCCTGGCCAGCGAGTTTCTCGAGTTCAAGGCGTTCACGTGGAACTGCCTTAACTTGCTGCGCAGCCAGGTTGACTTGTTGCATGCTGGACAGGACAGGCTGGAGACTGCTTCACGTCGAAAGGTGCTCCTTCTCCATGGAGTCCCCGAAGATGAGAAGGAACAGGTGAATGATGTGGCTCAAAGGATACTATCCGACCAAATAAAAGTGTCCCCTGAGTGCATCGCAAGCGCTTCAATTGTTCATCGTCTTGGACCCAAGATGCCAGCCAAAACGCGCCCAATTCTGGTGAGATTCTCCACACTCGGTGCACGTATGGAGGTGTGGAATGGTAAAACCGCATTGAAGGGCACTGCAACCACCGTTTCAGAGTTCTTGACCAAGTGCAGACACGATGTGTTTCTTACTGCCCGGAAACACTTTGGTGTGCAGAACTGCTGGACTTCTGGAGGTAAGGTTGTCCTATTGCTTCCTGACAAAAGCAGACAGAAGGTGGAGCGTATGGCGGAGCTTCAGGTATACACCAGCAAGTTCCCTCCCTCTGCTCTGCAATCCGGGCAAAAGGTCGCCGACTCGACTCCAAAACCGGCTGAGCTAGTGCCTGTGGCTGCGCTGACAGGTTGTGCGGCACCCGCGGCAAGCAAGCAGCGAGAAATCAGCGCTAGGCGTGCCGCCGCCGGCCAGACGAAGGCAGGAACTAAGAAGAAGTAGTGGAATGTTATTGTGTTGTTGTACTCGTGTGCAGTGCAATCTATGTCGCGTGATTTGGTCGGGTTATTTCCTGTAACTTATTGTTATTTTACGTAAAGGTGTAACGTACTACCTCCTTGACCATATTGGCTACTGGCGGATTAGCCAGTTAAAAACTAAAACTATAAAAATTCGGAAATTCGGGTCTGGAATCTCGTCTGGCAGCTGATTGTTTTTTTGAGGCAGACATTGTTTGAGCTCTGAAACGTGAGGTTGTATCTTCTGCATCAATAATTTTTAAGTCACGCCTTTAGTTGCGGCGATGGGCTAGTCCCTTTAGTACTGTAATGGAGCTGAATGTTTAGTTGCTGTAAAGTGCAGTAGTTGATTTGAAACTTCCCTACTATCCCCAATCCATGGGTAAGCATTGGTTCGTAGTTAGTCTTTCTTATTTTCGTGTATTTTATACTCTCTATGTATTTCCCTTTTCTATACAGTGTCTATTGGACTGCGGCACTCTTAGATCCTAATTACCCTAGGGCCCTCGTCGGAAGTCTCCGTGTGGGGAGCCGTCACCTGATAGCTGGGCGCTGTAGCGCTTTTGTATTCCTATCATTCACACTGGTCTCTTTCCAGGGTTCCACGCTGAGGAGTAATATCCTCCTGGCGCTAACAGAGCTCTGAATCGGTTCCACGCTGAGGAGTAATATCCTCCTGGCGCTTAACGGAGCTCTGAATCGGTTCCACGCTGAGGAGTAATATCCTCCTGGCGCTAACGGAGCTCTGAATCGGTTCCACGCCGAGGAGTAATATCCTCCTGGCGCTAACGGAGCTCTGAAACGGTTCCACGCCGAGGAATAATATCCTCCTGGCGCTAACCGCATAATCACTTGTTGACGTCTGGAGAAGTGGACCAGTCGGATTGAGTCTACCAAGGAGCTGAAATCTACAAATTCCCGGCGAGTCCCTATCCAGCGTTTCAACTATATCACCAATATTCGACTCACGACTCTGTGATTAATAAATGTATCTTGAGCCTGCCAACAATCTCTTTTGGTCAGGTTAGAGTCTAACTGTTTCAATGGCGCCCGGATTAAGGGAATATTGGTGATAGAGTTTTATGTCTGGTCAGAGTAGTTAGGCCATAAGAGCGCCGTAGAACGCTAGATTTCTTTCGTAGCTTGTATATTTTGTTGTGTTTATTTTTGTCTGACAGGAGTATATTTGATCGTTTATCTGGGTACCTACCTCATTTCTACATTATTTATGGTCGCAGTCTGACGGCTGTTGTCATATTATAATTGTTGATAAATATTTTCCTCCAAATTCTCAGTACGAAAAATAAATTAATAAATTGTGAAGATTTTAGTAGGGAAACTTTTCGGACTATTAAATAATAAATAAGTTTAGTGTTTAACGGCCGATTTCTCGTACATTTAATCTGTTGTTGACAGTCCTTTATCAATTTCAGCTGTCAAAACGGTAGATAAATGGCTTGATTTTGTACCAGAAACCGGGCGTTAGTCGTGTACTCTGCTTACTTTCATGTAAATTTGTACAGTTTACTAGATAGGTAGTAAACATGACGTTTCCTATAAAATATCTGTCGCCGAGCGATCTGTGTCCGTCTGAGAGCACCTTCTGTCTGAAGATAGGCTGCGACAGCGTTCTGTCTTATTCAATAGTAGTTAGCGATTCCTTGTAATAAGTATTTTGACCCTTGAATTCTAAAAACCATCTATATCTACAGCTATGTAAAAGTTCTTTATTGTGTAACGTTACTCTGCAATGTCTGTTACTTTAGCTTATGGCCTCTTGAACTATAATTCTCTACTTTTTTACTCTTTGTTGTAGAATAGATATTCTACTCTATTATTATTTTCTGTACCCACTAACGGTGCAGGAAGTCTTGAACACTTGAGGGAGCTGTCCCTCATGGTGTTATTCTGCGTTACGATAGTAGCTAAGCTATCGGGGCGTTTATGTACTAAGGTTCTTATTTTAGTTCAAGGGATCTTGCTTATTTTTCAACTTCTGACAGTTAGTCTGGGTGTGCATTTGGCTATAATAATGGCACCCTGTGTGTAAGGCTGTGTTTACACGATGTTAGTGTGAACTCTTGTATGAACTTAGTATGAATTCTGATGTCTGATTGTTGGTACGAATGTGTGATGTTTGTATGTAGTTGAGCTAGACTGTTAGTTATATATTTCTCTGACATTGTAGATGGCGAGCTTTAGAGAATTTTATCTTAAGTAGTTAATTTGGTAAGTTAGTTTAGTTTAGTTAGTATCTTAGAGGATTTTATCAGGTAAAATCCTACCCAAACAAGACGGGTATGTAACGTACTACCTCCTTGACCATATTGGCTACTGGCGGATTAGCCAGTTAAAAACTAAAACTATAAAAATTCGGAAATTCGGGTCTGGAATCTCGTCTGGCAGCTGATTGTTTTTTTGAGGCAGACATTGTTTGAGCTCTGAAACGTGAGGTTGTATCTTCTGCATCAATAATTTTTAAGTCACGCCTTTAGTTGCGGCGATGGGCTAGTCCCTTTAGTACTGTAATGGAGCTGAATGTTTAGTTGCTGTAAAGTGCAGTAGTTGATTTGAAACTTCCCTACTATCCCCAATCCATGGGTAAGCATTGGTTCGTAGTTAGTCTTTCTTATTTTCGTGTATTTTATACTCTCTATGTATTTCCCTTTTCTATACAGTGTCTATTGGACTGCGGCACTCTTAGATCCTAATTACCCTAGGGCCCTCGTCGGAAGTCTCCGTGTGGGGAGCCGTCACCTGATAGCTGGGCGCTGTAGCGCTTTTGTATTCCTATCATTCACACTGGTCTCTTTCCAGGGTTCCACGCTGAGGAGTAATATCCTCCTGGCGCTAACAGAGCTCTGAATCGGTTCCACGCTGAGGAGTAATATCCTCCTGGCGCTTAACGGAGCTCTGAATCGGTTCCACGCTGAGGAGTAATATCCTCCTGGCGCTAACGGAGCTCTGAATCGGTTCCACGCCGAGGAGTAATATCCTCCTGGCGCTAACGGAGCTCTGAAACGGTTCCACGCCGAGGAATAATATCCTCCTGGCGCTAACCGCATAATCACTTGTTGACGTCTGGAGAAGTGGACCAGTCGGATTGAGTCTACCAAGGAGCTGAAATCTACAAATTCCCGGCGAGTCCCTATCCAGCGTTTCAACTATATCACCAATATTCGACTCACGACTCTGTGATTAATAAATGTATCTTGAGCCTGCCAACAATCTCTTTTGGTCAGGTTAGAGTCTAACTGTTTCAAAGGGTAGATATAATTCACTTTTTAGCTGGCCAAGTCATATTCGTATGTCATGTCAAGATTGTCAAGTCAAGCATAGGGACATTACGATTTGTGTTCTGTGATCTTATTTTTTTTTTGTACGGACGGACAAACAGCCGGATGGAACGGACGGGCAATCGGACGGTACGAACGGTAATCATTTTATGTTCGAATTTAGATTTATTTTGCTGTTTCTTTATTTCATTTTTTGTTTGTGCTGCCCGCCAACGTCTCATTCTATTGTTATATCGTATTTATTTCCATACTGTACTCATGTAAACCCAGGGTATGGCTGGGTTCGGGCTTTCTGTTTTTTAGATTGTTGAGAATTTAGATACTTTTAATTTTTTGTGATTTTAGTAGGTTTAATTGTATTTATTTTATTATTTATTTATTATATGATATTTACTTATATGAATACCTACGACTTTAGTGATAGTTACTTCTCCTGCTCCGATAGTGAAGATTCCGATAGCGTGGGAAGTGGATTGCCGTCCACGAACGACGTTTTGCCTATTGCCCTCAAACGTGTGTTTTCCAACCTCGGTAGGAACTTCAATGTCGTTCGCATAAATGCTCAGAGCATTCATTCCAGTCATGCCGACCTTATCGACTCCTTCAGCGATCAGAGCATTCATGGTATTCTGATCTCCGAAACATTTCTTAAACCCTCTCTTCCATCTACCTTGTATGCCCTGCCGGGGTACAGGCTCTATCGGAATGATAGGACAGGTAAGGCTGGTGGCGGTGTTGCTATTTACCTTCGTTCCAACATTTCTTGCAAAGTCATCAGCCACTCACCTAGTCTGTTCTCTGGATCCGCTGAACACCTCTTTCTCGAGTTATGCCTGCATCACAATAAGGTCCTTCTGGGTGTCTTCTATAGCCCCTCTCTACTCATCGACTACTTTGATTCTTTTGAAAGCATTCTTAATGATCTATCTCTTCTTTAGAGTGACACAGTTATCCTAGGTGATTTCAATACCTGTTTACTTAAAAATGATGTTCGCTCAGCCAAACTCCAGTCTATCATCAGCTCCCTAAATTTAAATATTCTTCCCTTGAGTGCAACTCACTTCCAGCCCCACTGCACCCCCTCTCTTCTAGATCTTATGATTGTTTCTAACATATCCAAGGTTGCTACGCATGGCCAACTTAATGCCCCCTTCACCTTTCACGATTTGATTTATCTCTCGTTCAAGTTAAGGCCTCCCAAGCGCGCAGAAAAATTCCTGGATATTCGCAGTTTCAAGGGTATGGATCTCAGCTCCCTTAAGTCTGACGCCGCTTCTATAGACTGGTCTCCTGTCGTCTGTAGTGAGACCGTTGATGACAAAGTCCAGCATTTCAACTCGATTGTCTTAAGTTTGTTCGACAAACATGCTCCTGTCAAAAAGGTTAGGGTCAAACATCTCCCTGCGCCTTGGCTTACCGACACCATCAAGGGTCTGATGGCCCAGAGAAACCGTGCCAAATGTAGATATAAGAAGGATCCGACGGACGATAATCTCCTTATATACAAACGTCTCCGTAATCGGTGCACCCGTCTTTGTCGAGATGCCAAACGCCGCCACATCTACGAGAGTATCGAGAGTTACTCTCCTGCACAGGTTTGGAAGTTCCTGAAGACCCTTGGTGTTGGTAAGTCCCAGGACGCAGTTGCCGGTAGTGTCGACCTCAATGGTCTCAACAAATTCTTTGCTGTCTCCCCTGTCGTGATGGACCCCTGTGTCAAGGATGCTACCCTTCGTAACTTGCGTACCAGAACGACATCCAGTTGCTTACCTTTCAACCTCAGGTCTGTCGGAGTTGGCGCAGTAAAGAAAGCTATTCTAGAAATCTCGTCCAAGGCTGTAGGTGATGACAATATCTGCTCTAAGATGCTATTCAGTGTACTCGATAATGTTTAACCACCATTATATACCATAACGCATATAATTAACGCGTCGCTGAGCGAGTACTGCTTCCCAAGCCAGTGGAAAAGAGCATTCGTGATACCCCTGCCTAAAACTTCTAACTCGTCCTCCTTCAAAGAGTTCCGTCCCATTTCCATCCTACCAATCCTTTCCAAAGTCCTTGAATCAATTGTCCACTCCCAGCTGTCCTCGTACCTTTCCTCCATGGATTTACTGAACCCTTTTCAGTCTGGTTTTAGGCCAGGGCATAGCACCACCACCGCACTGCTCAAGGTAACTGACGATATCCAACTGGCAATGGATAAGAAGCAGCTCACAGTCCTGACTCTCCTTGACTTTAGCAGCGCCTTCAACTGCGTCGACTTCGATATACTTGTTGAAATCATAAAAACACTCAATGTCTCTTCACACTCGGCTCGCTGGTTTGACTCCTACCTGAGAGACCGCCAGCAGCGCATCAAGTCTGAAGAAGTTACTACGGAATGGTGCAAGCTCTCTACTGGTGTTCCGCAGGGTGGCATCCTTTCTCCTCTTCTTTTCTCAGTTTTCATCCATTCCATCTCGGATGTATTGTCTTCCTCGTATCATCTCTATGCAGATGACCTTCAAATTTATCGGCATTTTCCCCTGTATGATCTGACTTCGACTGTAGAGGCTTTGAATGCTGACCTCGACAACACCAGGAAATGGGCTCTTTCGTATGGGCTATTAGTCAACCCGGATAAGTCTCAGGCGATGATACTGGGTACACAGCACTTACTTAAATTGTTGCAGCATAGGTCAGTTGCTCCCGTGCTTTATGACGGTACCATTGTCAAGTACAGCAAGAAAGCCAAAAATCTTGGGGTTGTTTTTGATACTCTTTTATCTTGGTCGCCCCACGTTTGTGAGGTCAGCAGACGAGTCTTTGCATCCTTTCATTCCCTTCGGCGTTTGCAGTACTTCTTGCCTAGGCAGACTAAAATCATGCTAGTTCAGACCCTTCTTCTGCCTTTAATTGACTACGCCGATGTTTGCTGGGCCAGCGCGAACGAAGATCTACTGAACAAACTCGAGCGACTTCAAAATCTCGGGATTCGGTTTATCTTCGGTCTCCGCAAGTACGATCACGTGTCCCAATATCGCAGAGAATTAGGCTGGCTCCCGATCCGACTTCGTCGTGATATGCACATTCTCTCCTTCCTCTTCAATATTTTGAGAAATCCGCGCTATCCCGCATATCTTCGTGAACATTTTGAGTTTCTTTTCTCTGGGGATAGACTTCGGAGATCTCACACGGTGTCACTTTTGTCAATTTCTCAGCACAACACTGTTGCTTACGAGCACTCGTTTAGGTTAAGGGCAATACGTTTGTGGAATGCACTTCCTTACGCTATTAGGGATTGCACATCCTTGTTCTCTTTTAAGAAAAAGTTGAAACAGCATCTCCTCTCTTCCGCATAGTAGGTATCTTATAGTATGTATGTGTATCTATGTATTTATTGTATTCTATTAATTTATTTTATAGTATGTGTAGGATGTATTGTGATTTATCTGATAGTATATTGACTTTATTTCTTTCTTTTAAATCTTAATTGTACACTAGGACTACCTCTCTATAAATATTTTTTCCTTTCCTCACAGGTTAGCTGTAAGAAATTTCTTTTTAGAAATAAGCTCACTTTTGCATATTGTTCGTTGTATTTTTTCCATTGTGTTTTCTGTGCCATAAAGAATTATTATTATTTATATGCCTCTGGAGATTTTGAATTATCCATTTGAGCAATTTTTAAAAAGCATGTTAAAGCATCTTTATCGAAAAAGGGATATTACAATGTTCAATATCACTTAAATGACGGGATCTTGCTGTTAATGGTTTTGTAACATTTTTTTCTTATTAATAATTTTAATTATTAATATGGTAATATTTGTATTAGTTAAGCACAACCAGTTTTAAAAGAGATCTTAAAATTAATCTGTGGTAGTTTCTACGCCCTTTGACTCCCACAGTGGTCCAACGTAGAGAAGAGGCAAACATCCACAGTAATTAAGAAATTTTATTGATTGATATTCGTACACAACGGTCAGATGATAAACGAGATAGTGCGTCTGTACTGTTTTTCTTCGGTGGGGTGTATTATATTCATATCAATACCGCGATAATAAAATAGCCCACCGCTGCATTCTACTGGCGACTACGACTGGAATATCAGTTTTATTGCCAAATATTGTTGTGAGCGGTTTGTGATCTGTCCTAAGAATAAACTTTCTACCATATAGCTCTGATGGAACTTTATATTTCCGTATTCTATCAAAAGAGATTCTCGTTTAATTTAATAATACGCGCGCTCGGCATTGTTCAGTCGTGAAAACTAACAGTAAATCCTGTTAGTGGTATGATAGTACTTCGCTCCATGACAAAAGCTGTTTAAACTTATCCAAGGCTTGTTGACATTCCCTAGACCATTTAAAAGCCGTCCTGCTCTTCACAAGATCGTCTAGTTCTGCCTGAATAAAAGTGATATTTTTTATGTATTTAAGCATAATAAATAACCATACACTTGTGATTGACTTTGCAAAGAATTTAAAAATATCTTTATCGACCCTAAATGTTTAAATACTTCTACAAAATTTTGTTTATGCTCCTTGAGCCTTCTACCGCTAATTATTAACTCATCCAAAAATATCCCTACGAAATCTCGATCGGCAAACAGCTGTTCAAGATGTTTTAGAAATATTTCTGAGCATGTAACGAGCTCGTACATTGGTCTATTGTACACGAACTATTGAACATGCCCTTGTGCCTCTTAATCACAGTGTTCTTTTTAATCTAATTCAAATTGTGCATACGTGTATGAGAAATCAATTTTTTTAAGCTGATGTGCGCCATGTATCCTCGCTAACAAATACGCCTCTACTCTGGGTAAAGGATAACGATCAACGTCCTATACCTTGTTCAAAGAAAGCTTATAGTCAGGACTGGCACGATGGGTGAAGCCCAGTCGGAGCGTTTGACTAGCATCAGCACCCCGTCCTAAACCAGCCGCGCCAGCTCATGCCCCAACGGCTCGCGCAGCGTGTACGGCAGCGGGTGTGCGTGCAGATACTTTGGCCTTCTCCCAAGAGAATTCAAAACAAGCATTGTCGGAAGAAGATAAATCAAGCGGTGAATCCAATCAGCAGCATTCTAGTCAGAACAAACTACACGCAGAACCTGTGCAAAATAATCCCAGCAAGTTAGAAGAGATGTTGCTTCGGCAAATATGTAACGTCAAAGCCTTCTCCCGCACCCTATTAATCTTGTGAAGGCATCCACTTGTGAAGGAAAAGTGCTAATTCGACGACTCAGTCAAGAACTTAGAAGCACGGTGGGCAACTATAGATAAACTTCATTGGGACATCGGTAGCGAGCTCCAAGGGGAAGAAAATGAATATTATGTGCAGACCTTCACCAAGTACGACAAGAGCTACTGTGATATAAAAAGAGAGATCAATAGCAAGCTGTAGTCAGTGGCTCGCCGTAAAAAGTACATGACAAAACTGGACATTCCTGTTTTCCATGACATCTATCAACAGTGGTCCACTGGTCCACTGTCTTTTTTTAAAGATCTTTTCACGGAGGCTATTTACAACAATATCGGCCTACCAAGTGCGGGAAAGATGAAGTTTCTTAAAATAAAATTAGGGGAGAACCAGAATGCCTCATCTAGCTCCTACAGATAAGTTCCGAAAATTACATCACCTGCTGGGATATCATTAACCATCAATACAATAACAAGAAGCTAATATTCACAACCCATATGAATACTATGTTTTCCCTTCCCGTTCTGCAACAAGGCACGTCGGGTCACATCAAGAGACTGCGTGACGTAAGGGTAGAATGTCTGAATAGCATCAAAAAATTGGCTAACGACATTGTTACGTGAGATCCTATGATTATACATCTTTTATCATCAAAACTGGACTTGGAAACACACAATGACTACATGTCTACGTTAATAGATCTGAGAGAGATACCACGATTGGACGCATTTCGTAAATATCTCGAATAAAAATTTACTGCATTAGAATCGAGGCGAAAACAGGAAAATTCAGCTTTTCACAAAAACTACTTTTCGTATAACAATCAACTTTCTGCATTATCGACCTCTAATGCACCACGTTTCAAGCAGTATTACTTAAGCAACCAGGCTAATTCGAGTAATCAATCAATAAATCAGATAAAATGTCCGGTTTTCGCTCAAGCGGGGTCTATTACCCACAGTTCAGAGGAATGGATCCTGCAACGCAAAAGAAATAAAATAATAACAAAGTTCAAAAAGTATGTCTGTGTATGTAGTAATTGTCTCTATTCACATAAAGGGAAAGATTGTTTATCAACAAAGCGCTACCGTGAATGTAATCGCTATCATAATACCTTTCTAAATGAAGATTTCAACAATCAAGCCTAAAGAAATATATCGTTTGGGACCCAACAGTGGAAGACTATATTTTCGCAACAGTCATGCGAGACTACTCAGAAACCGCCAGCAAACACAGTTTTGCCAGCGACAGCGTTGGTCAAAGTATAAGCTAGCAACGGAGTTCAACATATATTGCGTATGCTCGTATCAAGATCGAGATCAAGGCTCACAAGTGTCCTTGATATGCGAGAGAGCTACACAACTTCTGAAAATTCAGAGACAGATTTGCAAAGGCGTAATTACTGGAATCGGCACTAACGACAGAACATGTAAAGGTGCAACGAAAATATTATGACCTTCATTAAGGGGAAGTAGACCTTTGAAGTAGAAACGCTAATTATGCAAAGAACAAGAAACTTACCTAACAATACTATCAGTAAACCATCATGGGCATTCCTGGAAGAAATAAAATAAGCTAAATTTACTTAAGCAACTCAATTGACATACTCTTGGGTGCCAAAATATACGCCAACATTATCCTTAGTGGAGTGCAAAAACAAGATTCGTCAGCGTTAGCCCAAGAAACATGACTTGTTTGGAAGCATTCAAAGTCTGCATTGTAACGTTGTGTTGAATTATATAGAGGACATGCAACAATTTTGGCAAATAGAGGACATTCAAGGAGCATCATGAAACTCGACGGAGGAGATAGATAACATCAATTTATAAAAGTCTACAACAACAAGTTTGAGCGACGGACGATACCAAGTGCGACTTTCCCTCAGACAATCAGGCTCGATAGATCCCGAATCTTGCTAATGCGATACACGAAATTTTTTTTGATATCAAGCAAAGCTTTAATAAATAGAATGATATGATGACTGTAAACGCATAACAGTGAAGAAGCAAGCAGACGTATCCCATGTGTTCAGCGTGATCACCATCCTTCATCATTCACAGTGGTCCAATGTAGAGAACAGGCAAAAAATTACGTTTGCTAAGTATATGTAAATATCTACAGTAATAAAGTACTTTGACTTTGACTTTGACTTTGATTCATGGTTTTGCTAGGGGTTTCCTATTCAGTGTCGAACTAAGGTATATTTTTGTGAAAGAGGAATTAAAACAAGTGCACTCCGAGTGCACAACAATTATACCAAAATACAGTCTTAACAAACCTCGAGACACTTTTTTCACAGACAATGTTCAAAAACAGATACTGGGTATTCCAGCAGGACTCTGCACCAGCTCATAAGGTAAAAGGCACTAAAAATTGGCTCTCCTCTCGTGGAATCGACTTTATCAGACACGAAGACTGGCCTTCCTCGAGTCCAGACTTGAATCCATTAGATTATAAAGTATGGCAATACTTAGGAGAAGGTCTGCGATAAACCTCATTGCTATTTGGAGTCTCTCAAAGCATTCCTGATTAAAGTAGTAGCCAATATTGATATGGATGTCGTGCATGCTTTTATCGATGATTGGCCTCGCAGATTAGAGGTTTTTATCGAAAATAGGTAGTTAATTTTGAATAGTTTAAATGTCATTAATATCTGTATTTTGTAACCTTTCGTCTGATAAATAGATATTTGTATAAGTAACAGAGATTTTTGTGTCATTTATTTCATAAATTGTATGTAACAAAACTTATGGACCGACCTAGTATATGTATATATTATCGTTGTACTTAAAAACTTAAACTTAATATGGAAGAGAAAGATGATGCAGTTTAAATTTTTGTTGAAAATTAAAATGGATGGACTATCCCTAATAGCGCAGGATAGTGCGTTCCACAGTCAGATTGCCATTAACCTGAACGATTGTTTTTTATTTTATTTTATTTTTATTTTGTTTATTTGGAGAAAAAACAATGACAGGTGACATAACATAAGAAATGGACTAACAACATAACACAAAACCTGACATCTTAAACATTTCTCACTAGGACATAACACAAGACCAGTTTTTTGTATTTACTTTGTTTACACAATTCAAGATCGAAGTTACAGTTTAGGGAAGGATATAGAATTAGGGATAGTATCTATAAAGATGAGATAACGTGCAGATGATACACAACGCACACTAAATGAGACATAAAACATGTTGTGCTAAAGAGTTGAAAAAAGAAGCATAGATGCAATCTATGTGCTCTCTCCAATTCAATCAAATAAGTCTTGCAGGCTCAACACCATACTGGAATGCAATACGATAACACACATTGAGTGAGTAAGTAAAAGACCGTTTTAAAGAGACTAGGGGTGCCACATGTTTTAGCATCTCGAAGATACAGATCAGTTTCCTCAAGCGTCCTGCTAGCATTTCTATATAAGAGCTCTTGTACTTTACTTTCAAAGTCCGGGGGGTGGTTATCCATTTTTTTCTGATCTTAAAAAGTTTAATATTTTGAGTTCAATATATTAAGGATAAGTAGATTATATTTGAGCCAAGACGCAATAAAGCTTTTGCTCCAAAATTGAGTTTCTGGGAACGTTGGGTAATCAATCAGAAGACTATTCTTCAACATTACTTACCAGATTAATATTCATAGGTATATATTTATTCACTTTCACGGGTATTGATTTAAATCACCATGTACACAAAAAACCTCTTTCCTCATGGGGCTACATTACATGTATTGACATAAAGCTATTACATATTCATGGAGCTATTATCATCTCAGAGAAAATAGGAAAGGGTGCCGCTGAGGTAGAAAATCAATCATACAGTTGACTTAGGCAGATGAGAAAACCCTGTAGCGGTGTTTTCTATTAACAGAGAATGCACTATAGCGTAATATTACTTAGCCTTTGCGTGACACCTCTAGAGGCTTATTAAAGTTGAAGAGCGGTTCACGGTTCACCGGTTTTGAATTGCGACGGCATAAAAAAACCGGTCGTCTGTAAGATGAAAAGAATCTGTGCTATTATCTACCAAGAAACTAGCTCTTACAAATAGTAGAAGATATTTTTTACCTTGCTTCAGTTCAGTGAGTGCATATAGAAATATTTGAATAGTTACCCATTACTAAACTCAAAACAAAATATATACATATCTCATGCCGTTAGTCAAACATAAGTTGTTTATGAATAAGTCAAAGAACTATAGGTCCTACAGGTCTGAACTTGCGTTAGGGCCGCCGGTTATCCTAACTACCTTTGTAATTCCTTATTAAGTAAGTAAATAATATGAGAATCTCTTAACTCTTTTGTAAAATAGATCATTATCTTATCTAATTTAAATTCTTCTCTATAAAATAACTCTTACGATAGCTTCTACATAGATACAAAAAAAATGTAGCTCCACGGCCATGCGGGGTGGCGGTACAGTCAATAATGATATAGGCAAAATTTGATAATTGAATACGGCCCAGATGAACAGAAAAAATATATCCAACTTTGCCATGAGGAAGGTAATGTTTTTCTCGTTCCTTTTCACTATTTTCTACAGAATTTACACTGAAATGCACTTCGACGACATAAATAGGTTACTTCCATAAATTGTTTAGCAGCAAAAATCAAATTGTATCAAGAAAAAGATGTTGAAAGGCTCATGATAAATTCCTTATTTCATGAGTTCAAGTCTACGTGAGGTGAAACGAAGAGCAGATAGTTTCGCATTCAATTTACTTCCGATGCGTTTTATAGTATTTTCTTTGAAGCACATTCAGCCATTTTGCTCCGGCTTTGGGGAAATTCCGAGTCTATTGCAGTTTGTTCTTTGAGCTTCTTCTGAATTCTTTGTAGGAAAACTCATGATCATAAGTGTGATCAAATACCGCTGCATGAATTTTTGATGAAAAGTGTTATTGAGTTTTAAAACAACTTGATCAAATTCATAAATGATTCGGACCGGTCTAGATTATAGGCAATTTATATCTGTTTAACTCAGATGTTAACGATCGGTAGTAATATCTGGGTTAATTTCCATAGAGTTACCACACAATTTATAAAACTCCATCTAAAAGGAAATTGGCAACCGTCTCGGCTATCGGCTCGTATATCAACTGAAAGCTGAACGGAGTGCAAAGATGAGCCATCGCAAACAGCTGGCTGCACCATTTCTTTCAATTATCATTCTCACAGAAGCAGCCATCCTAACTACTCAAACGATTCTAGCTCTTGTTCTCAAACAAGCAAGGATTAAAGTAGGAATAGAGCTTTAGCCTAATGTAACAGATCCTGTTTCTATTAGTCGCATCCGCATTTTAAGGAAAAAAGGAACAATAACAGGACAACGTGTTATGAAATAAAAAGTACCCTTTGCTCAACTGACATCATAAATTCGTGGAATAGTGGGGAAATATGACGTCATTATAAGTGAGTCTAGTCATAGATTATATTGTACGCACATTTTAGGGTTCCGTACCCGAAAGGTGCCAAACGGGATCCTATTACTAGGCCTCCGCTGTCCGTCTGTCAATCCGTCAGCGGGCTGTATCTCACTAACCGTAAAAGGAAGGTGAAATGTTCACAGAATGTGTATTTCTGTTGCAACTATAGCAACAAATAATTAACTACACGAGATTTTATAAATTTAATGGGGTCCATTCAAGAGACGTGTTTTTACACCACCTGCGATATAATTGATCATACCATGATTCAAATATGTTCGAAGATTTTGCAGCTTATCACAAGGTTGTGATGGCGCAATGGGTTTGACGGTCAAGCCATCTTTGATTTTTGGGTTCGAATCCACTTACAGAGGTAATATTATTTTATTTTTCTTTTTGTTTTACTTTTTGTTTACATTGCACTCCCTCTCTTCTCGATCTCATGATAGTTTTTAACTTGGACAAAGTTGCAGTACATGAACAACTTAACTCTCCTTTCTCCTATCATGACCCGATTTGCCTCTCGTACAAGATTAAGCTTCTCAAGAGCAGAGCAAAATTTATACATTTTCGTAGCTTCAAGGCTGAAACGGTTGAGGATTCCCTATCTATGAAATGAGAGTTTACACGATTTACAAAGTTTTATTTAAGGGAAGACAGACCAAGATCATGGGTGTGAACTCGTTAGACGGATTTTGCGCGTTTAGGCTGCGACTCCCCTGTTGAGGTGCGGCAGCAGGAGCGGCAGCATACAACGGCCACTATATGACCGCGAGGAGTCCGGTTCAACAAATGGGTTTCAGATCCAGTGGTGTGAGCAGGAGGGTAGGTAGGCGGAGCGATGTGAAGTTAGCCCAACACTTCTTAGGAACGTCTCTAAAATTTTAGATGATTTGATCTTTTTTGGACCTACCCAAATACGAAGTTTCAGATTTTGACCTCGCTTAGTTTTCGTAAAAAAGAAAAAAACGTTACAAACACCAGCGAGTAAAAAGTTGAAACTCATAGCGTTTACGGGCCCGATTTTGACCCTCCAGGAAATTTTATCAGAACATCTGTATGTCATATAGTTTCTGAGAAAAAAAAAAAAAACAACGGCAACAATGTCGTCAAGGTAAACAAGCGCATAAGGAATGGAACGCATGAGAAAGTAGGACTTTATTTTAATAGGCAGAGGACTCTGAAAGTTACCGAAATACGAGGTTTCCGATTTTGAACTCTTGTGGTTTCGACGTAAGATGACAAAATATCCGAACATAATTTGAGTGTAATCTGCAAACACCAGCCCAACAGTGCTAGTATATTATTGAAACTCACAGCGTTCAAGGAGGCGATTTTGACCCCCCAGGGAAAGTAATCAAAACATCTGTATATCATCTAGTTTCTGAGAAAAAAAAATAAAAACAACGACAACAATGTCATCGAGGTAAACAAGCGCATAAGGAATGGAACGCATGAAAAGGTAGAACTTTATTTTAATAGGCAGAGGACTCCGAAACATACCGAAATACGAGGTTTCCGATTTTGATCTCATGTGGTTTCGACGTAAAATTCAATTGTTGGAAACATAATTTACGATTCGATTTATCTGCAGGAAGCTTCGTCAATTACTTAAAACTTAACTTAAACATTTGCTAAACTAAAATAAGATAAGTATACAGCTAACGACTATAACTTAACTAACTAATCCCACCCTGGGACACTTCCCTACCAAAGGTCCCCATGACACTAGCGGCATTGCCCCGCTGCACAGCTAAGGAAATCCTCTGCATAAGGAATGCCCCGGAGCGGTAGTCATAACCCCCTCCAACTCCTTTATAAAAACTCTGCCGCATGTCCCCTAAACACCGGTCGTCTCCACAGCCAAAGGTACAAAAATGTAACTCCCCATTAGAGCGGCATATTTAGTGCGCTTGCGCCTTGCAGCAGATTCTGCTGCAGCGCCAGCGGAAGCGGTAGTCAAAGCTACATGTGACGCTGCAAAGGTGCAGACACAAGTCGCTTCCCATAGGAGAGAACGCCCTCTCTCCCACGGAACCAAAGTAAGGCCGTCTGGCCGCTTCCCATCGGAGCGGGACAAACCGGGAGGCTCCAGCACGCACGGAATGTTGGCCGAGATCAGCGCCCTCCGGACAATGTCGTTTATAGCATGGTGATGCGAAAACTAACCGGCGCTCCTGAAGCAGTGGAGACCGTGACGGCCCAGACCGTCCACCCACGCACCACACACACAATAATGCGGCTGGCAGATAGAGCAGCCCAAACGTAGAGCGACAGAGATGCGCAAAGTAACATTGTCCAGGAGGGTTCCCAAATGTGGAGAAGGCAGAGCATGAAGCCACGCTCCTGAGTCCGATTTTGGAACCGCCCGAATCCGCGCCAGTTCCGGCCCCACGCACCCAGCGATGAGCTCGTCGCGAGCCACCGTGCACATCGTCTCATCCCAGGCGCGCTGGCTACCCTTCTGCTCCGGGATATCGCTCACAGGACAACGGGCCCGCCATAGACTCTCCGGACTCCGCAAAAGGGATCATGAAACTGTCACCTTAGTAATGAAGGATGTTAGTGACAAGATCCACAACCCCATACGAAGAAGCCAAAAAGGCGGGAAGCTCAGTGTCCTGTAAGCGCCGAACACCTAAACCTCCATGACGAACGGGCAAGGCAGCCTGAACCCACTGCGACGAAGACATCTCCACATTGAGGATGCACTCCAACAGGTCTTTCAAAACTGCGTCATACCGCGAAGTGGCCTCTCTGTGCAACCAAATCGGGGCTGTCCTGGTTGTATAGGTCAATATTGCAAGAGAAAGACAACTCCTAAGTATTGTCAGCGCGACATGGGCGGACAAGCTTTTCAAATGTGGTTTAGTCGCGGCCAGAATATTCATTTTTCCCGAAGGACACCAGGAATTCCTTCGGGGAAAATTGGGGCACCCAGAAGCGTGAAATCGGCCCTTTCTATATAGGTAACACCTAGGACAACTGAATTTATGTCATCGCTGATGTCGTGCGTCAGTTGACCGGAACAGGAGTATACCTCACACTTTTGGTTGTTCAGGCTAAGCCCCAACACACCTAATCCCTGGATCAGTTTTCTGATGTCAGAAAGTACGACCTCCGGAGACCCACCGATCGTGCCATCATCTAAATACCAGACATTGAGCGGCGAACAGAGTGAGCCCACTACCTCACGAATGGCCAGACTAAACAGCAGCGGACCTAAGGGATCGCCCTGTTGGACCCCCACCCGTGATTGCACCAAGTTCCCACCGTAAAATAAATAGCTAGTGTCACTATAGCACTGATGCAGAAACGGGTACAAAATTGGACAACATGACTTCACACGATTCAGTAAAACGTCCCGCTCAACCGTGTAGAATGCATTTTTGACATCCACTTTAAATATGATGTCTTCAGTAGTATCCCTGCTCAAAATGAAAGATCTAGTGGCATGTATGGCAGCCTCACAACCCAATGGAATGCCAAACCCCAACTGCACTGGCTTCAACTCAGAAGCCAATTCGCTCCTCACTGCTTGACAGCCCAATTTCGCCACTAAATGGCGAATCACGCTTCCGATAGCAATAGGCCGAATGCCGCCATCTTTTTTCTTCAATGCACAAAGAGCAGCCCCATAAAGAAATGGACACACCTCCCTATTAACCATGCCCTTTAACATATAATTGGCCAAATCGCACAGGGACTGCAAGAGAGCCACCCCACCATCCCCCGCCCCAACCACAGTCAATTCCCAAAACAGACGCAAACCATCCATGCCACCAGCTGAGCCGTTTTTGAATGAGCCTATAGCCTGCGCCACGTCACACACTTCCACAGACAAGGACTCTGACGAAATGTCCGGCTCCGAGGGAAAGTCCAACGGGTGGCTGGGGGAGGGATGCTTGTCCCTCAAAGCAGATAAGGTCTCCTCATTGTCTGGCGCAACGGAGCAGTCCGACAATAGGACGCGAACCGCACCGCTCAAGTCACCATCTTTAACTTTTGCTTCGACCTCTCTATAAAGCATTCGCCGATTATACAAGGGAATACCCTCAGAGGAAGAAACTGACTCGAGTGAGTCGACCCCACCCCCAGCTACTATGTAAATATTTTCCTTTACTTGCGCCGTGAGAGACTGACTCCGGTCAACCGATGCTGGTACCCTTAGCGCCGAATATGAAAAAGTCAGCAAATCATACCAATCAGACAAGTCATTAGACTGGATGCATCGCTGAATGACACGCGATAAAGCAGATGCAGCGATGCACCTAGCGCCCTTTGGGATATGTTTGAGAATTCTAACAGTCTTTCTCAGTTGTGGCAGATGCTCAAACGAAGGGGGCGCTGCCGTACCGCCCCCCAGTACTCCTGTGGGTACATTTTGAGCAGACAAATAGACTTTACCATTCCAATGAATGTGACTAATATGCACACTTAAACCGCGGGGGACCACAAATATGGCAACACTGCCCTTTTCTTGTAAACAATGATTTTTTTTCTTCGTCCAATCATAATTAATACTAAAATACAGTTTAAAGTGCTTTACCTTGGACAAAACAAGCAGATACTAAACATCTAACCTCAAAGTTGTGTTTGAACCTGTGAACACAGAGAAGCACGAGTTTTCCAGGGAACAAAAGGCTTTTCCAGGTATACTTGCTGTTTTCCGTTACTTCAAACTGCACTCACACATTTATACACGTGATGAAACAAAGAAAATAGAACAAAGAAAATAGACAACGTCGACCCCCACACAATAACACGAATCAGCTGTCTGAAACTGTCACCTCCTCAACTGACAGCTAACAGTGTGGCCAGTCACAAAAACTGTGAGAACCACAGATTATCAAAGCGCTTTGCTAAAAACTCTAAGATTCCACAACAGAGGGCACCACCAGTCTGAAAAGAAATATATACACCTTATTGTGGTACTTCATAATTTATACCATTATCAAGCCTCATAACAATGGATAGAACTCCAGATTATGTAACACAAAGAAATATGTATAGATCTAACTCATTAAAGGATCTATCCCTCTCCTCCCCTGTACTTAATAATAGCCTGCTGAGCTTACCAAACACCTCTGTGGACGACATACAAACATTCGTTATAAGTTTTGAAGAAGTCGAAGCTCTCAAAAGCAATCTTATGACAGCGGAACACGAAATGGAAAACCTAAACCTGGAAAATCAAGCTCTTAAGATTGAATTAGAAAAATGCAACAAATTGCTAACCACGTACAAGACTTTCAACTTCACGAACATCACCCCTATGACCCCAATATCTTCCAGAAAAAGAAAAAAGGTTAAGAACACCAGAGGAAATACCCCATTAAACAAAACTATTGACAACAACAGAAGACACTTACGATTAAACAACGATCTGAATATGAATCTGAAGTCCCATGCTGCACTCGTATTCACTAGAAAAGAAAGAGGTGACCCAGAAGAAAATATAACTCTACAAGAACAGTGCACCAGTGAACCTTCGGTAGAGTTCAATGTAGAGCCGAGCAAAGAGGTGAATATAGGTAACGCTACTATTGAAGAACAATCTGAGTATGTCAAAGTAAAAGTGAATGTAGAGTTACGCGAAGAAACTTTACTAGGTACCAAAATTGCACAAACACAAACTAGCCCTATCATCGGACCTAAAAAGAACGCATTTCCTCGAGTAAAACCAAATAGAATATTTATATTTGGAGGTAAACAATGTGTCGGAGCTGCCTCTAAACTATCTGAAATGAGACGACAAAAAAGACAATCGCAAGAAAGCTATGAGGTTGTATCCTTCCTGAAACCAGATGCTTCAAGCGAAGAGATCCTTAATACGTGCATCCTCTTTGACATAACTTGCGAAGGTAGGATCGTACTATCAGTGGGGGAAAATGATAGAAATCCTACAAGAATCAATATCGAACTGTCTGCAGCCTTGAAGACTCTACCAAAGTGTCCGATTTTTGTACTAAGTGTAGGACTTAACCGCTACCTTAATGAGTTTAAATTAAACCAGATGTTACAATTATTATGTCAACAATTTGACAATTGTACATTTGTAAAAGTTAATAACAGTTATAAAGGAGCTCATCGTGTACGTATTCTGTGTCAAGAGCTCAATATAGTATTGAACCAATATGACTACGACCACAAATACTTAAGCTATAAGGTAAAGAAAATTAAACAAGCACACATTACACATGCAGACTTACACACACATAGAGTCCTCAAGGACACAATCCCGAAGCCCGGAACAATGCCCTTCTATTTTAGTAGAGTCACTAAAACACGACAAACCCCTGAAGACTTAAATCCCAGTAACACCAAAGAACCTGTCAGTATGAAAGGGACCATCCCATTTTACTTCAAAAGGGTCGCATATAATAATACTAATAAACTTTTTCGAGACTCTACAAAAAAAATGTGATAAATCAAATCAAATCAAATCAAAATATATTGACAATTAATTTAGATGACTTAAAAAATAAAAATGAAAATATTGACATTTTATGCATTACGGAACATAATATGATTGAAAGTGATAATCAATGTTTAAACATACCTAACTACATACTTGCATCTTCATTTTCAAGAAAAAATAGAGCCGGAGGTTCCTGTATCCTAGTCAATAACCATCTTAAATACAAAGTAGTGGACGAAGTTAACCAAAAAAGTATCCCGAATGTAGTCGAATGCAGTGCGATTAAATTATTGGCCCACGACACAATAATAATATGCATGTATAGAGTCCCCGTATACACAACCGCAAGCTACAATACATTCTTTAACACTGTGGAAGCAGTTCTTGACTTTGCAAAATTAAAATCAAAAAATGTAATTTTGTGTGGCGATTTTAATATAGACAGGCTAAAGAGAAGTAGAGCATCATTACAATTTTACAACCTAATAGCATCATATAAC
The DNA here is from genome assembly GCA_949825045.1 of Argyresthia goedartella. Taxonomy (NCBI): domain Eukaryota; kingdom Metazoa; phylum Arthropoda; class Insecta; order Lepidoptera; family Argyresthiidae; genus Argyresthia; species Argyresthia goedartella. The sequence continues at coordinate 20,046,415 of OX463823.1, forward strand.
TTAAAACTGTCTATCAATGAACCAACTCGAATTAGAAGTCAAACATGTATTGATAATATAGGGCACAATATAAAAGGATGCACATATGAAGTGGTTGAGTTAGCCATGTCGGACCATACGGCACAAATATTTCGTTTTCCAGTGAAGAAGACCTGTATTTTCCCCTTCTGGTTTACAATAAGAAGAGATATGTGCCAAGAAAACATTCACAGATTTCAGGAATGCTTATCAAGCTTAACATTTCACGATATTCTCTCATGCCGCAACGCAAATGAAGCTTTCAACGCATTTCATGACCTGTTTAAAATGTTCTACGACCATTGTTTTCCAGTAACCAGAATTAAAAATACAACGAGAAAACAACCAAAGTGGATATCACGAGGGATCAAACTTTGTTCAAAACGGAAACGCATGCTACTGTGGAAATATAGAACCAATCCATGCCTGGAAAATAAACAAACACTTAAATTATACTCAAAAAAATTGAACCAAATAATAAACTTAACCCAAAAATCCCAAAATAATTACCAAATATTGACATCACTAAATAAATCCAAAATGACATGGCAAATAATAAATAATTCTATAAGAAATAATTATCCAAAAGAAGAAATAAATAAAATTATACATAGTAATAGAGAAATAACAGACCCCCAGGAAATAGCTGAATCTTTTAATGAATTTTATATTAACCAAGTATCCAACAATGGCAACACTTACAACGCAAATAAAAATCAAATGAGAATATGCAATTCAATGTTCTTGTCGCCAACAACTAATCGTGATATATTATTAATTATTAAGAGTTTGCAGAATACAAACAGCGTAGGCAACGATGATATCACAACGAAGGTTATAAATAACATAATAACTTCAAGCTTAAGATAGATAATCAATTGCTAAGTACAGACCTAGAAGTAGCAAAACCTTTCGAAAATTTCTTTACGGACATTCCAGTTTCAACAACCAAGTCTTTAAATTCATCTCCCGCTGCTGCTGAATCTATACTTAAACAAAACTTTGAGGAATGTAAAACAGATTTTAAATTTAGGCACGTAAATAATGAAGACATTGTAAAAGCGTTTAAATCCCTGGAAATGAAAAAGACAGCTGACGCCCATGGTCTATCAGTAAAAATTATTAGTTCCATTGTAGATTGTATTGCACCTCACCTTTGTTGTATATTTAATCAATGTATAGATAGTGGTGTGTTTCCTGACTTGATGAAACTAAGTAAAGTTATACCTTTATTCAAAGCTGGTAGTACATCAGACCCCACCAATTTTAGACCCATATCGATACTACCAACGCTTAGCAAAATATTTGAAAAACTCATACTTAATCAATTGCAAAGTCATTTTTATCTCAATAATTTAATTCATATTGCTCAGTTTGGTTTCCCAAAGGGTCGTTCAACAGCCGATGCTGGTGTTGAACTAATCGACAATATTTTTGATGCCTGGGAAGACGCAATGGATGCAATAGGTGTCTTCTGCGATCTATCCAAGGCTTTTGATTGCGTCCATCATGACACTCTTGTCAGGAAGTTACGCCATTATGGTGTAAAAGATCAGGCACTTGGCCTTCTGGAGTCATATCTAACAGATAGGGTTCAGATGGTCGATGTTAATGGGAAAAGATCACCTGGGTCTTCAATAAGTATGGGCGTACCGCAAGGTTCAATTCTTGGTCCTTTCTTGTTTTTAGTATATATTAATGATTTACCTTACCTTGTTAAAGCAAAACATGGGTTAGTATTGTTTGCCGATGATACTTCTTTGATATTTAAAGTTAAAAGACAGCAATCAAATTATGACGAGGTAAACAATGCTATCTCTAGTATAGTGAACTGGTTTACTGTTAACAATTTATTACTTAATGAAAAGAAAACTAAATGTATTAAATTCGTGTTACCCAATGTGAACCCGGTAACTACAGACATATTTATAAAAGGACAGAGATTGGACCTTGTGCAGTCGACTGTCTTTTTGGGCATTACTTTAGACGCCAAACTACAATGGGATCCTCATATAAATAAATTGTCGAACAGACTGAGTTCGGCAGCGTTCGCAGTTAAAAAAATTAGAGCTCTTACCGACGTAGACACCGCTAGACTAGTCTACTTTAGTTACTTTCATAGTCTAATGACCTATGGTATTTTATTGTGGGGTCACGCTGCGAATGCTAATAGTATATTTATTCTGCAGAAACGGGCTGTTCGTGCAATTTATAGATTAGGGCCTAGAGTTTCACTGAGGGAAAAGTTTAAAGAAATCAATATTCTGACATTTGTGTCTCAATATATCTATGACAATCTTGTGTATGTAAAAAGAAATATAACTAATTTTCAGAAGTACAGTGATATACACAATTTTAATACTAGAAATAAAGACAAGTTGGTTGCTTATGTAAGCCGACTACATAAAATTAGTAATTCTTTTAAAGGCAATTGTATACGCTATTACAATAAGGTCCCTACTGATATTAAAAACTTACCTTTAGACAAGTTTAAAATAATAATAAAACAGAAATTGTATAAAAAAGGTTACTACAGGATATCTGATAACTTAGAGGACAGATGTCCATGGGAATAGATTGTTTGAGTAACAGGCTGTTTCGATATATAATTAGCATTCATTTTGTAATTTGACAATATTTTATTTAAAAAAGGAAACGCAAAAGATGCGACGACTGTGGAGTTTCTTCGGTGAGCTCTTCTCCACAGATTCCGCCATTGGGTTAGTGAACTCACCCAAACAAATGTAATGACGGATCTAAGTGATGTAACAACATCCTATGGAAATAAATGATTTTTGATTTTGATTTGATTTTGATTTTGAAAAGAAGTTGCTGTTGAAATAGCCCCAGTCATCACCCACATTACTAACCTCTGTATTGAAAATAGTACTTTCCCAGAGAGACTTAAAACCTAAATAATCAAACCAGTATTTAAAAAGGAAAATAAGGAAAACATGACATTCTACAGACCAATTGCTCTTATTCCTATATTTTCAAAGATATTTGAGAAAGTGATCTATAATCAACTTTATAACTACCTTGAAAATAATTATATTCTCGCTCCAGAACAAAAAGGTTTTAGAAAGAACTTAACAATAGATATGGCCATATATGACTTTCTTCTTAAAGTGTCTATAAGCATGGACGACAGAGTACCAGTATCGGCATTGTTCATGGACTTAACGAAGGCCTTTGATTTTGTTGATCACTCTACACTTCTAAACAAACTAGAATCATACGGAGTTAGAGGGAATATATTTGAACTTATAAAATCTTACTTAAGTGGTAGGAAACAAATGACTCAAATAAACAAAATTTGCCCTAACACTAAAGAGGATATAAAATACTATTCGAAGGCACTAACTGTGTCTTTTGGTGTACCACAGGGGAGTGTACTAGGCCCGCTACTCTTTCTTATATACATTAATGACCTCCCCAAAATAACAAAATATCCCATGTTCTTATTTGCTGATGACAGCACTGTTGTATTTAGACACGAAAATCTCGAAAATCATCAGATAAATATTAATAACGCACTAGGTTCTATAATAGAATGGCTAGGAAGAAACAACCTTAACATTAACTTAAGTAAAACAAAGCTGATGTCATTTGCCCTTCGAGGCGACCCGAAGTATAACCTAAATGTTAGACATTCTGGAAAAACCATAGACGAAGCAAAAGTCACCAATTTTCTAGGTCTGCAAATTGATAATAATCTTTCATGGAAAGAGCAAGTTTACAGCGTTTGCAAAAGATTGGCACAATGCTCTTATGCACTATACAGACTTTCAAAGGTCACAAACCAAAAGGCTGCTCTAGCTGCATACCACGCCTATGCAGGATCAATATTAAGATATGGTGTAATATTTTGGGGTAACTCAACAGATAAAGGAATAGCATTTAAAGCCCAGAAAAAGTGTGTTAGAGCTCTGTGCAAACTAAAACAAACAGATACGTGTAAGCCTCACTTCATTAAATTGAAAATTTTAACACTGCCTTGTCTCTACATTTTTGAAATAGTCAAATTTGTAAAAACAAATTTAGGGTTATTTAGAAAAATGAATAGCATTCGATATGCCGACAAATTAGGCGTTGCAAAATGTAAGAGCTCCCTCACAAGAAGAAACATATTTGGAATGGCTCCGATAATCTATAATGCCCTTCCGGATACAATAAGAAGGTTTGACAATATACAGGCATTGAAGAATGCTTTATTTAAATTATTGATCGACAAAGCATATTCCAGTGTCACAGAGTTTTTACAGGACAAATGTAAAACATGCAATTGATATCTTATATGGACAAAAACTACTATTACCTGTAATTTTAATATTTTGTAGGACTTGCTTAACCCGTATCATCCCAACCATAGTAAAAAAAGTCCAATTTTTATGAAAATCGTATCGGAGCATGTTTATAGATGTATAATGAGAACTACATACCAAAAAAAATTTAATCTCATTTAGATTTTTAGTTTTGTAGCCGTTCCAATAATGGAACACTAGGATTAAACATACATGTAAGATACTGTCAGTGGCTATGGATTTCGTTGGGAAATAAAACGATTGTATTCACTTTTTATTTATTGTACGAAGTTTTAAATCTTATAATTATTACTTAAAAATACAATTGCGTGTGTTATTGAGTATGAAAAATGATAGAACATTTGCTATGTAAGGCAACATTACATTTGATACACTTCATGGTTGTGTTTTTGTGGCATAAACCACATCGAGTTTGTTTATTTTGTTTGTCCTCTGCTTGTTTTCTTCATTTCTTGCGGATCTTTGAGAGGTGCTTTCTCAGTTCGGTTGGCTCGTATAGTCCCTGTTCCATCGTGACTGATCTTTTGTAACTCCTCAAGCAGCGGTAAGGATGTAAAAAAATTATCGAAATAAAAACTGTAGCTACCTTGTGGCAGCTTTGATATTAGATCCAGAACAACTGAGGCACCATCACCTAACTCAGGATGGGTATTTCCGGTACAGCTCACCATAAATCAAATATCACTTATATATATACCAATTTTTATATCCAAAACTGATTGGCTTTCCATGGATATGCTGCTTAGTACTATGTTTCCCAAAATATGGAATCATAGATTCGTCAATGCTCAAATTTCTATGTCCAGGGTAATACTTTACCCATCGTGCATTGAGCAGATTCCATAGAGGGCGCACTTTAGCAAACTTATCATTAGGACCAAGATTATTATTGTCGGCAACATGGAAATAACGCAGCAAGTCTTCAAATTGATTTCTTGACATAATAGCTACCACTGTTGGAAAACTGCAGTCAACTCCTTGTTCCCAATACATTCTGTATCTCGATACACTGTTATATCCCGACAATAAGAGAATGGCTATAAAGTGTTTCATATCCGTTGTAGTAACACGGAATGCATGTTTACCCTTCTGAAACGCATTTTTTTCAGTTTCTGAGCGCAGTAATTCGAACACGTCTTCATAAAAAAATAGTTCAAAAACCTGAACTGTTTTTTCCAAATTTTCCAGGTTTTCCAGGAAATCTCGTTCACAGATTATTCTTTCTCAGCCTTTTCTGGAATATCTACAAACTGCCACTTTCTTTTGACTTCAACACGTTTTCTTTTTGGCGGTGGCGGTGTTGCCGTCGAAGAGGATATGGGCTGTGAAGGCTTCGTCACTGACGATGTGGAAGTGTTGGTTCATCTTCTTGTTCATCTCCAACGATCATCATCTGCACTATCTTAGATTCAGCTCGAGACGATCTAGTGACTCGGAGTTCAGCTTCTGATAGTAACTGATGTCTAGACAAATTATTTGTACTTGCAAACTCTTCGTCACCGCTATCTTCGTCGCTATTTTGCCAATTTTCAGGAGGTGTGATGAAAATATCACCCGCAAACAAGTCGTCATGTTCTTCCAACTGAGAGATTATCTGATACACAATCAATCTGCAATAAAATAATATCATAATTACGAGGCAATACAGATAAAATAAAGTTCCTAATGTATAAACATTACATGTGCTTATGTTCCTACTGCTCAAATAATGGAACGGTACATAAAACTTACAGCTACCCTCAAATTTGCCTTTTTATTTCTAAATACGTATGACGACATGATAGAACAATACTACAACATGTTTATAAACTCTAAATTGTCAGTAGTATAATGTAAACATCATGATTACTTACATTTTCCTGTTCGCCATATTTTTCACTCAAAACTTACAAACACAATTATGTTTTCTAGATCAACAAAACCACGCGATGTGAAATGACATTTGTTCATCTGACAGCTAGAAATGTCAGTAATACCAACATAAAAACTTTATTTTAAAGACGCGTTCAAAAATTCGAGTAAAAAAATAAAAAAATTACCGTTTTAAAAATGGAACACTAGGATGATATGGGTTAATCTAATTTGACATTTGTATTATTGTATAATTTGACATTCCATAAACATTATTTTCATTATTTTATGCCTATTTTAAATTGACATACATCATCAATAGACATTATAATTGTAACTAATAACTGATCTCTCGATGTGGCTTTTTCATATTTCTATTTTATAATTGTATTTTTCATAATATTTGCACATCCTTATAGAATAAAATATAGTGAAGTTCACAAATTGTACCTAACATCATAAGCACCTATATTTGCAAATAAATATCTTTGACTTTGACTTTGACAAATTGTCTTGAGGAATCGGGACAGTGTGGACACGCCGCGGTGTTTGTACTCATGTTTTCACTAAAAAATAAAATAATAATAACAAAAAAAATATTAACAATGTAAATTAATCTAATATCACTTAGGAAAACCAGCTCTATTAACCCCAAAAATAGTTCTTAATTAATTACACTTACATAACTACATTCGTACTCGTAAATAACACTAATTTATTTTTACAGAAAGATGCAAAACATGAATTTAACACTGTCATCTAACAGTAAGTAGCTAGCTATTTTTTATATTACTAAATAAAATGGTCATATGATCATACTTAAAATTTCAAAATAACAATTAATAGTCTTAAAAAACCAACTCAGACTAAACAAGTGTTTGCAGATTACACTCAAATTATGTTCGGATGTTTTGTCATCTTACGTCGAAACCACATGAGATCAAAATCGGAAACCTCGTAATTCGGTAACTTTTGGAGTCTTCCGCCTATTAAAATAAAGTCCTACCTTCTCATGCGTTCCATTCCTTATGCGCTTGTTTACCTCGACGGCATTGTTGTCGTTGTTTTTATTTTTTTTCTCAGAAACTATATAACATACAGATGTTTTGATTACTTTCCCTGGGGGGTCAAAATCGCCTCCTTGAACGCTGTGAGTTTCAACAATATACTAGCACTGTTGGGCTGGTGTTTGCAGATTAAACTCAAATTATGTTTGGTTGTTTTGTCATCTTACGTCGAAACCACATGAGTTCAAAATTGAAAACCTCGTATTTCGGTAACTTTCGGAGTCTTCTGCCTATTAAAATAAAGTCCTACCTTCTCATGCGTTCCATTCCTTATGCGCTTGTTTACCTTGACGACATTGTTGCCGTTATTTTTATTTTTTTTCTCAGAAACTATATGACATACAGATATTCTGATAAAATTTCCTGGGGGGTCAAAATCGGGCCCGTAAACGCTATGAGTTTCAACTTTTTACTCGCATGTGTTGGGCTGGTGTTTGTAACGTTTTTATTTTTTTTACGAAAACTAAGCGAGGTCAAAATATGAAACTTCGTATTTGTGGGGGTCCAAAAAAGGTCAAAATTATCTAAAATTTTAGAGACGTTCCTAAGAAGTGTTGGGCTAACTTCACATCGCTGGTAGGCGGGTGTACAGGTGGAACCCTGCGGAGGACGCAGCGTGTGAAGCGGAAAATAATCCGGGATCCAGGGTTGGCTGCAATGCTCCGACAGGCTCGCCGAGGTGGGAGAGCCGTATAGGAACCTAGCTATCGGAGGCTTTGCAAACAGAACTGTAGCAGTAGGGATAGAGATTTTAGCATTTACTAAATTATATACACAGGAAACAGAAAGGACTACGAGCCATACAAATGTTTACGTATCCAAGCTTGGGGGTCAGCAATCAATTACAGCACATCAAGTATAGGCCTTCTATATACAAAACACAAGTTATTTACAAAATTATGTCTATTTAAAAATTATGAGGGACTAGCCCATCACTGCAACTATGGCGTAATGAGGCGGTAAAAATAAACTGACGTAGAGGATACGTCTTAGCTATTCAGAGCTCAAGGAAGGAATGTGTCAAAAATAATTGAGGAGTTACCAGACGAAATTCCAGGCTTGAATTCTGAACCATTGTTTTTCAGAAGGCTAGTCAGCCATTAAGCTTGTCAAACGAAATAAAAAGAAGTTTTACTACAATTTGTATGCTTAAGTATGACTTAATAGTAAGTAGAACTTCATTTTAAGCAAACCATGTTACAAGGCTATTCTGCATCTCTTAAATCTGATGCCGCATCGATTGACTGGTCACCTGTTATCTCTAGTGAGACCGTTGATGACAATATCTACCACTTCAACGCAATCATTCTGGGAATGTATGACAAGCATGTTCCGGTCAAGAAGGTTATGGTGAAACAACTTCCAGCACCCTGGCTTACCGACGTTATCTAGCGTTTGATGGCTAAAAGGAACAGAGCCAAATGCCAGTTCAAAAAGGAGTCTACAGCCGAGAACCTAGCTACTTACAAATGCCTTCGAAACCGCTGTAATCGCATGTATCGTGATGCCAAGCGCCATCATATCTTTGAGTGTATCGAAAGATACTCACTCGAACAAGTGTGGAAATTCCTCGGGACGCTTGGTGTCGGTAAATCTTAAAATAAATTGGCTGGCAATGTTGATCTCAACGGTCCCAACAATTTTTTCTCAGCTCCCTCTGTCATCGTGGATCCCACTGTAAAAGATGCCACTCTGTGTCACCTGCGCTCGAGGTCCGTTTACGCCTCGACTCTTTTTGACTACAGACTTGTCGGAATTGATGCGCTTAAGAAAGCAGTGCTCGCCATTTCCTCTAAATCTATGGGTGACGGTAATATCTACTCAAAAATTATCAGCAGTGTGCTCGACAAACTTCTTCCAGCTATCACACATGTAATAAATTTCTCTCTTCCCAATAGTACCTTCCCTAATCTGTGGAAAAAAGCCTTAGTTATCCTATTACCCGAAACATCAAATCCCTTCTCATATAAAGAGTTTCGTCCAAGTATTACAATACCTATCCTCCCAAAGTCGTAGAATTATCCATTCTCAGCTAACCTCCTCTCTCTCCTCAAACAATTTGCTGAATCAACTCCAATCCGGTTAAGGCCCGACATAGCACATAGGCCTTACTTAAAGTAACCGATGACATTCAGCAGGCGTTGGATGAAAAACAGCTCACCGTGCTTGCACTGCTTGACTTCAGCAGCGCCTTTAAAGGCATGGATTTTATTATATTGTTTATTATCTATTTATTATTTAATTATTATATTTATTTATTATCTCATTGAGATACTAAAGTCCCTGAGTGTGTCCTCCGTCTTTACTAGCTGGTTAAACTCAACACTTACCTGAGAGGGCGCCAGCCTCGTATTAAGTTGGAGGTGACTTCAACGGAGTGGTGTTACCTCTTTACGGGGGTCCCTAAGGGTGATATTCTCTCTCCTCTTCTTTTCTCTGTCTTCATAAATTATATCTCGAATGTTCTTTCCTCATCATATCATCTTTACGCAGACGATCTCCAAATTAATCGTAATTTTTCTCCCTGTGATATGGTTCCTGCTGTAGAGATGTTTAATGCCGATCTCAGAGAATCAGGGACCGGGCTAATTCTTTTGAACTACTTGTCAACCCAAGTAAGTAGCAGGTTATGATAATTGGTTTCAGGTTTTCTCCTAATTTGTTATAGCATCTGTACGTTGCCCCTATAACTAATGATGGAACCATAATATTAAATAGTACTGTAAGGTATATAGTTAGGTTCGATATTTGTCTATGCGATAATATTGTATACGGGCCTCTTTAGAGTGAGTGTTCACTTTGACACTGTTACGTAATTTGTAATTTTAAAAAGAAAGAGGCTTGGATGTGAAAAGTCAATGTGACACTTCACCTTAGGCTTCGGCCAGCGACTGATCTAAATGATATAGTTAGGATTAGATTAATGGCTATCGAGCCAGTTTGATCCCTTTTATACAAATTGTAACCAAATTCGATCAATAAACACAACTCTAGTATTACCAAAGTCTTTATAATTACCTACCTAATCTGTAGGGCTAGCAAGTTCAAGTACAGGCCGTGATTGGTAGTGCTCAAGACATTAAACTGGCGGAGGCGCCGAACGAACCGGAGATTTAAGAAGACCGCTTCATAAGTAATAAGAGGTGACGTCATAAGAAGTGACGTAATAGAAGAGGATAGTGATCGTCGATCCAGACCTTGAAGAATCGAGGAAGGATCGAAACTACATTGAAAGGAAGTATATTTCTGTACCTAAGTTTTTAATTTAGGAATTACCTCGAGTGAAGAATTGAATAGAAAAATATTGTGGGAAGATTTTTATCGCAGCGGACATTTTGTGAAAAATTTTATGAAATTATTTCATGATGGAGGATTTGTCAACGTGTTTTTCGGGGAGTCCTCAGGAGTCCTTTGAAGACTTTTTAGAAGACTTCAGAGATGCTGCATCGAGGAAGAAAATTATATCGTCGGAGGAATTAAAATTATTATTTCCTTCGTATTTAAAAGGTGGAGCCTTATATTTTTTTTTGGGAAATTTGGGGCAGTGCCCAGACATTTGAAGAGGTGGTGGTGGAATTTGGAAGCACAGACTTTGCAGAGAAGTTCTACAATGCCAAGCAAGAGAAATGAAGCTTGTTGTACTACTTCCATTACTTAGGGGACCTAGCGAGGAAGGCTAGAGTTACCAAAGATGACATTTTTATAACGCAATTTTTAAGAGGCTTGCAAAACCATCTTAGAAAAAAAATTATGTTGAGCCATTTTGTAGATAAGAAGGCGCTAAGGGCAGTACTGGTACAGATGGAGAAATTAAGTCCGGGAAGTGATGATAATGTAAATGTGTTTAGGAACCCGGCAACTTTTGGACCGAATTTGGCCCATAGCCATTGAGGGGGGGGAGACAGGCCGTTTCACACACAATTTTATCAAAGCCCTACTCAAGACCCACGACGAACGCCGAATGTTTCGCCGTCGTCAAGTGGTCAGGAACCACATATTAGACCTAGTACTAATAATTATAATTTGCGTCCTAGGCAAGCGGATTTTATAACGCGTCGTCGCTAGAGGCCGATAGCGGTGACCAGGCTAACCTGTGGAATGAGGGCCTCAGACGAGCTCAGCAGCATAGCACGGAGGCGAAACGACCAATGGGGAAGATCGTCGCAGTCGAGGCGGATCAGCAGGTCAGACCATTAGTTTTATTGAATTCTTCTTGAATTTTTAGTAATAACTGATTTAAATTGTAGCATTATTTTAGTAATGGATTTTTTAATAAAGAATGGTATGAATATTGATTTTGTATGGGTTTTTTCCAGGGAAAAATACCGTTTTTCAATAATTTCCATACGAAACAAAACACGACACCGGTAAAACGAAATGTCATGCGCGTAGGGATTCTTTCAAAACGAAAGATAGGGTCGGACTTTCTGGACGGTTCTAGAAGGAAACAAGTGAACTTCGGGGAAACCACGGTTATCGAGCATTGTGACGTGATAGATTTTATCGACTTTCAGGAGTTAAGAATGGGCGATTACGTTTATTTCTCGGGGTCATCGGATTCGTGCGAATTTGCGTTTGGGGTAGAAGATAAACGGTTTATCGTAAATGAGGATTTATGTAGAAATGATAAGCAGGTATTATTGGCGTTGTTGGATAGGAATGCAGATAGATTTGCGTTTGCAACTGATGTAATGGTACACAAGAGTCAGTTCATTAAATACTTCATTTTTCGTGACAGAGGGCTAGCCCATCGCCGTACTGTAAAGGTATACACATTGAATACAAAAGTCAGTTCCTTTAACGCTTATTGAGTGATTCGAAGTAAGTTGGAAAGAAAGGGGCCTGAGAACGTGGTTGGTTCGAGGAAGAAAGGTCGGGTCAGGTTTTTTTTTGTCGCATTCCTGCGAAATGTGTAGGGATCAGAGTCGATTTGGTTGCGCGCTGAATAAATTATGAATAACTTAATAATGGAAGGTTTTATGGAACTATACGGAGAAAGCTAATGTGTTGACTGCAAATATTCAATTGCGATTGATTATTACGTTGTGGCGAGTCTGACATCACGGATTTGCGTATCATTCCAGTGATCTTTGTCCTAGACGCTAGCGGTCAAGCAGGCTTAATTAGTTGCAACCGCTTATAGCCAGCGATCGACAAATTTTGTGTATCGGCAATCGAAACTAGACCCTGTGTAGTTAGTAATAAAAAGCTTACGCTTGGGCAGATTGTGTCACGCAAAGGACGCCATCTCAGACATGTGGGGCCTATAAATACGAGCGCGTGGCTGGGGAAGTCATTCATTCCTTACGTCAAACCACTGGGGTACACGTGTCTTTCGTTAATCTGTACAGTTCGGTCTGCCGTTATACGCGTCTGGAACTGGAAGATTTGTGATTGCGTGCTACAGTGGATTTTCGTGTGTGCCTGAAGCGCCGAGATATACCTCAGTTCCTATCCTTTAAATCAACCTACCCCAAATTCCAAAACCATCCTTGGGTCGTTAGATAAGAACTTGTAGGTAATTTGATCTGAGTCTGAGTCTGGGCTTGAAGCGACCCTAATTTCCTTTTTCGTTCACCATAGGGTTCATGGATTAGCTCTTTGGATATTCGCGAGCTAATCCTTTCCACATTCCCTTCGTGTAGCGAGTTTTACAATTCCCACACACACAAGTCGTTAAACATACAAACACATTCAAATCATACACAACCAACTTCGAGTGGTGTCGATGATGGACGTGGTATAACACTAGGATTTTAGACTAGGCTAGACAGGAGTTTAGTTGAGGCTAAACCTAAGTTGTCAAGGCATAGGGAAACTGTTTGATCGATGAGGTTCCGCGGATGAAAATAACAAATTCAGAACAAAGTATAAACGTTGTCAATTCAGATAACCTATCCTGTTGATATATTTGACGTTTGAGTGTTGTCAGGGACGCGCGAAGAGATCAAATTAAAGTCTAAAGTTCATTGTTTAGGGACGGGTAGATAATTTTGTCTTGCCTTGGATCATTTTGATTCAAGTTGCGTCTTTAAATTAAATGTCAATTTCGCTGGAGATCTAACGTGTAGATTGTGTCACGCATTTATTTTGCTGGGCTCAGTCGAGGCGAGTTGAGGTAAACAAGGTACATAAATCGGTATTTTCCGAAGTATGTAACTCGTTGTGGAGAGGGTTAGATTTCCAAAAGCACTAAAGAAAACGTTTCGATAACATCCAGCTCGAATTGCGCAGAGTTGAAGGTTTCAAAACGTTACGGACCTTTTGAGGAAACCGCTAGTTTAGACCCATTTCGGAAAATCAAATCGCAATTGTGTAAAAACTATTTGGATCGTTATTGCCGTGAACTAATTATATATTTGGAGCCACTAAAGCCGCTACTAGCGAGCACATGAAATATCATTGAGTACTCACGTCGTAACACTACGACGAATAACCATACGATATCCCAAACAAACATTATAAATTGTGGTCGACCACGAAAAGAAGCTCCAAGCGCCCATATATACAAAAAAATAAATGGTACCATTACACAAAATATAACAAAGATCGATCTGGCGCAAAACACCGCTAACTGATGCGAAATACCGGCTTGCGGGCATACATGCTTTCTCTGTTTAACTTGAAACTCTAACTTCCTGAACCAATCTTCCGTTCGACTATTGTACGCCTACTGAACTTCTCAACAAACGAGAAATTCAGATTTATCATTCTTAACTTGCAATTTTCACAGCTGAATCGGGACATCTAAGTTGGGGGGGTAGATAGAATAGACGATCATAGCTTCTGATAGCGGTGGCTCGACCTTAGCTATTTATGCCGTTACACTGACCAGTTAGGTAGGTCGGAGATAGTGTCGGTCGATATTAAGACTTATGATGAAGAGCCGGTTCATTGTCACCCGTATCGCGTTTCGCCGGTGCAACGAGAAATTATTGAGGAGCAGGTCGCGGAGATGTTGAAACTAGGTGTTATTAGGGAATCCACTAGTTCTTATGCTGCGCCCGTTGTGTTAATTAAAAAGCCCGATAAAGCCCAAAAATTTGTAGGGATAGTTATCCTATTCCGCGGATAGAAGACATTGTCGATAGTTTGGCCTGGGCCAAGTATTTTACGGAGTAAGATCTCAATTCAGGTTATTGGCAGACGGTTATAACGGAAGGTAGGCATAAAACGGCTTTCGCCACGACCACGGGTCTTTATGAATTTAATGTTGTTCCGTTCGGTTTGGCAACGAGTCAAGCGGTTTTCCAACGGATGATGGATAAAGTTTTAGCGGATTTAAGATTTAAAGGGGTTATGGTTTACGTAGACAATGTAATCGTGTATGGTAGAACGTTCGAGGAGTTTACCGATACGTTGCAGAAAGTTTTTGGGCGGTTTAGAGAAGCGAACTTGACCTTCAAGCCATCCAAATGTAAATTCGGTTTTTGCGAGATTGAGATGCTAGGTTATCTAATCTCGAATATAGGAGTAAAGTCGAGTGACAAAAAACTGAAGGCTATGCAACAGGTTCCAACTCCCACATGTACGAAGGATGTGAAACAATTATTAGGTTTATTTTCTTATTATAGAAAATTTTTATCGAAATTTGCGAGAATATCGTTACCTCTCACAAAATTATTGAAAAAGGGGGTAAAGTTTCAATGGAATGAAGAATTGCAGAATTCGTTCGATTATATTAAGAAGGTTATGTGTAGTGCGCCAATACTTTCCTATTATTCAGGGGATAAGTCGGTTACTACGAGGGTTTATGTGGATGCGTCTAACGAGGCGTTAGGTGCAGTGTTGATGCAGGGCGTTGAAAAAATGAGTCTGGTTGCCTATGCGTCTAGGAAGTTAACGGATGCGGAGAAAAAATATAGTACGACGGAGAAAGAGTGTCTGGGGTTAGTATTGGCGTTAAGGCACTATAGGCATTATCTTTGGGGATTGTATTTTCAGGTTGTTACAGACCATAGCGCGTTATGTTGGTTACAGTCGAAAAAAAGATATGTCTGGTACGTTAGCGCGATGGGCGTTAGCGATACAAGATTGGGATTTCGAGATAGTTCATTGCTCGGGTAAAAGCAATGTAGTGGCAGATTTTTTGAGTAGGAATCCGCTAATGGAAGGAAGAAGGGAAACGGGAAACAGAAGGACCTCAGTCTTCTTCTCGTTCTGAACCTGATGATGATGGTTTGGAAGTTTTTAGTATTAATGTAGAGTCGTTACAGGCGGATCAAGAGAACGATTCATTTTGTAGTAGATAGTTAACGCGGTTGAGCAAACTTCCGGAAACGTGGCGTAGCGGTTTTTGTTTAAAAAATAATTTAGTATATAAAAGCGTACGTAGAGATGGAGAAATTAGGGAGGTATTAGTATTGCCTAAGTCTTTGTTTCAAAATGTAATGAACGAATTACATGATGAGGCGTGGACAGGAGGTCATTTGGGTCTCGCAAAGACGTTGAAGGGTTTCGGTCGAAATATTTCATGCCGAAAGCCGATAAGCAGATAGCTTTATATAGATAGAGCGTTATATAGCTTCGTGCGTGCCGTGTCAAGAAAGGAAATTAGTTAAAAGCGTAGCAGATTTGATGCCGATTAGGATCTCGGATATTTTTGAGAAGGTAGGAATCAACGTGTTAGGAGCGTTTCCACTTTCGTCGAGAGATAAATATTGAGTTAGGGTTGCAACTTTGGAAAAAAAAAAAAGATGTTTTTTTTTTTTAAAGGAGGGGGGAATGATTTTAAGGTATATAGTTAGGTTCGATATTTGTCTATGCGATAATATTGTATACGGGCCTCTTTAGAGTGAGTGTTCACTTTGACACTGTTACGTAATTTGTAATTTTAAAAAGAAAGAGGCTTGGATGTGAAAAGTCAATGTGACACTTCACCTTAGGCTTCGGCCAGCGACTGATCTAAATGATATAGTTAGGATGAGCTTAATGGCTATCGAGCCAGTTTGATCCCTTTTATACTAATTGTAACCATATTCGATCAATAAACACAACTCTAGTGTTACCAAAGTCTTTATTATTGCCTACCTAATCTGTAGGGCTAGCAAGTTCAAGTATAGGCCGTGATAGGTAGTGCTCAAGACATTACAGTTCTAAGGCCAAAAATCCGAGTTTTCTTCGAAAACCAAATTTCCTGGTCAACGTTCGTAAGCGAGGTCAGTAGGCGCGTCTTTGCCACTTTTCACTCCCTTAGGCGACTTCAAAACTTCCTGTCTCGTCAGACAAAAATCACGATTGTCAAGTCTCTTCTGCTTCCCCTGATCGATTACGCTGACGTATGTTGGGTCAGCGCGAACGAAGAGCGACTTCAAAACCTCGGGATTCGGTTTATTTTCAGCCTGCGCAAGTATAACCACGTCTCGGTGTATCAGAGGGAGTTGAAGTGGATCCGTCTTCGTCGGGATTACCATATCCTCATCTTTCTCTTCAACATCTTATTTAATCCTTGCTACCCAGGCTTCTTACGAGATCGTTTTGAATTTTTGTCTTCGGATAGGCCTCTTAAATCCCACGCTCGGTCACTACTTATAACTACACAACACAATACGGTACAGTATATGAACATGGATTCAAACTACGGGCTATCAGACTCTGGAATAAACTTCCTAGCGCCATCAGAGACTGCCCGTCCCTTAATATTTTTAAAAGTCGTTCAAAGGAACAATTTCTTTTTCTACCCTAATAGACTTATATAAATATCATTTATTGATATATATTTTGTAGTATAATTTTATCTTTTTATATTGATATAATGTATTTATGCACATATTGGTAAGTAGTTTATTATTTATTTATTTAACGTTGTGCACATAGGTCCACCTGTTATTTAATGTACCCTGTCCATCCTTGGTTTTCTGGAAGAAATTCCATTTTGATGTATCTGTATCTTCTGTTTTTGTGCTATAAAGTATAAAGTATTACGGCTTTTTCATTAAAAAAAGTTATTCACTGGTGTTTTGTCCTTTTCATAATTCGAGAGAATGTCAAATGTCAAAGCAAGACAAAACACTGTATAAGTTACACAGTGAATTACTTATTTTATTAGTAAGGCGGTTAAAGTATAAAGACATGTTTGCAGATGCAACTAGGTAAATAAAAAATACACGGTGCGATGACACGAGCCTTCAATATTAAAAACACAGGTGATAAAAGCTCTGAAAAGGGCTAAAACCAATAAATGACCATCCAATGGCCGAATCAAATTAATGTGGAGATTCTACTATTTGTGGAGGAGCACGTTGTCAATGCAGTAACCAACTTTTTCAACTATATTTATTTATGGTAACTGGGATAATGCCAATGATTGGCTAATATCAACGTTTGTTACCCTCCCGAAGAAACCTAGAGCCAAGAAATGCACAGAATACCTTACAGTAAGTCCTATGAGTCAAATACTGAAACTCTTCCTCTCGATTTTACATGAGATTTAAATCTGGATTATGAACCAGAAATGCTCTGTTCTTGTTCAAATATAGAGTCCTTCAGACTGACGTTTATATATTTTGTTGATAACTTTGGCCGTGTTTAACACGAGGTACTAATGTGTTGTCTATAACTATAAACTATACTAGATACGGGAGCACGATGAGAGCAGACGGTGACGAAACTAAACTAATTGCAATATGTCGTGAAGTAAGGTAACCATGCAATTCTTTCCCCGCTTTTATTAAATATATGCTCATAAGCTATTATCTCTACCTATTCTACTCTGAAGCACTGGAAGAACAAGGGGTGGGGTATCAAATAATTAACAATCTTCAGAGGATAGTTAATAACGTCTACGAGTGCACTTAAACAGCAGAGGAATCTGGTCAAAATTAGGTTTATGTTGGTTTCAAGAAACGAGGAGTGGAAACCAACAATCTGGATAGCAGGAATTACCTTGAAGAGAGTGACCAAATACAAATACCTAGGCATATAGGTGGGAGTCGGAATTTGAGATAAAGTCCCGGATTGAACTTGGTCGGGCGACTTTTTACAAAATGGGAACCTTTCCTATTTTGTAAAAAGCCTGTAATGGTACACACATTGAATACAAGAGTCAGTTCATTTAACGCTTGGGTTATCGAGTAATTCGAAGTAAGTTGGCAAGAAATGAGCCTGAGAACGTAGTTAATTTCGGGGAAAAGAAGTCGGGTCAGGTTTTTTTGTCGCATTCCTGCGAAATGTGTAGGAATCAGAGCCGATTTGGCTGCGCGCTGAATAAATTATTGATAACTAAATAATGGAAGGTTCTTATGGAACTATACGGAGAAAGCTAAGGTGTTGACTGCAAAATACAATTGCGATTGATTATTACGTTGTGGTGAGTCTGACATCACGGGTTTGCATATCTTTCCAGTGATCTTTGTCTTAGACGCTAGCGGTCGGGCAGTCAGGCTTAATTAATTGCAACCGCTTTATAGCCAGCGATCGACAAATTTTGTGTATCGGCAATACCAAATGATTTGAGTGATAACCGAAGGTTGATTATAGGTACTACTATGCATACACAAAATTGTAGAAAGCGGGCGTGTATGGCATGTTTGATTCAAACTAGACCCTGTGTAGTTAATGATAAGAAGCTTGCGCTTAGGCAGTATTTGCGGGGTAGGACGCCATCTCACCCATGTGGGGCTCCTATAAATACGAGTGCTGGGGTGGAAAAGGGGGCAGTCCGTACGTCAAACCACTGTGGTACACGTGTCTTTGGTTAATCTGAACAGTTCGGTCTGCTGTTTTCCGCGTCTGGAACTGAAAGATTTGTGATTGCGTGCTATAGTGGATTTTCGTGTGTGTCTGAAGCGCCGAGATATACATCGGTTCCTATCCTTTAAATCAACCTACCCAAATTCCAAACCTATCCTTGGGTCGTTAGATAAGAACTTTTAGGTAATTTTGATCTAAGTCTGAGTCTGGGCTTGGAGCGACCCTAATTTCCTTTTTCCTTCACCATAGGGTTCCTGGCTTAGCTCTTAGGAAAGTCGCGGGTTAATCCTTTCCTCATTCCCTTCGTGTAGCGAGTTTTGAAATTTCCACACACATAAGTCGTTTAATATACAAGCACATTAAATTCACACACGACCAGGAGTTTAGTTGAGGCTAAACCTAGGTTGTCAAGGCATAGGAAGACAGTTTGATCGATTTGGTTACGCGGATGAAAATAACAAATTCAGAACAAAGTATAAACGTTGTCAACTCAGATAACCTATACTGTTGAAATCTTTGACATTTAGGTGCTGTCGGGGACGCGCGAAGAGATCAAATTACAGTCTAAAGTACATTATTTAGAGACGGGTAGATATTTTGCCTTGCCTTGGATCGTTTCGATTCAAGTTGCATCTTTAAATTAAATGTCAATTTCGCTGGGAGATCTAACGTGTAGATTGTGTCACGCATTTATTTTGCTGGGCTCAGTCGAGGCGTGCTGAGGTAAACGAGGTACCTAAATCGGTATTTTCCGAAGTATGTAACTCGTTGCGGAGAGGGTAAGATCTCTAAAGCACTAAAGAAAACGTTTCGATTACATCCAGCTCGAATTGCGCAGAGTTGAAGGTTTCAAAACGTTACGGACCTTTTGAGGAAACCGCTAGTTCAGACCCATTTCGGAAAATCAAATCGCAATTGTGTAAACCCGGTCTATTTGGATCGTTATTGCCGTGAACTAATTATATAATTGGAGCCACTAAAGCCGCTACTAGCGAGCACATGAAATATCATTGAGTACTCACGTCGTAACACTACGACGAATAACAATACGATATCCCAAACAAATATTATAAATTGTGGTCGACCACGTAAAAGAAGCTCCAAGCGCCCATATATACAAAAAAATAAATGGTACCAGTACACAAATTATAACAAAGATCGATCTGGCGCAAAACACCGCTAACTGATGCGAAATACCGGCTTACGGGCATACATGCTTTCTCTGTTTAACTTGAAACTTTAACTTCCTGAACCAATCTTCCGTTCAACTATTGTACATCTAACGAATTTCTCAAGAAACGAGAAATTCAGACTTATCATTCTTGACTTGACATTTTCACAGCTGAATCGGGACATCTCTTTTGGGGATAGATAGAATAGACGATCATAGCTTTCTGACAGCGTTGGCTCGACCTTAGCTATTTATGCCGTTACAAGCCGCGTTTGGTATAAAAGACTAACGATATACAGCTCCACAGTAGGATGCTTTAATGCAAGATTTTGCCAGTTGTTATGTATGGTAGCGAAGCCAGGATCTTTCAGAAGACAATCTGCAAAATCTGGCATTTGAAATGTAATATTTGCAGAGGATGCTGAGGATAGGCTGAGTTCAAAAAGTGACGACTCAGCAAGAAGAAAAAAATAAGTAACTTGGGTCATGGACTTAGACAAGAACGATACCGACTCCTTGAGGTCATCGTAATAGCCAAGGTAGAGGGGAAACGGCGGTGCTGGCAGAAGGAGGATGTCGTGGCTCCGCAACATCAAGGAATCGACTGGAGTGGCCAGCGCAGAACAGCTTTTGCGCTTAGCAAGGAACAGAGGGATATGGAGAGCTGACCGCCAAACTTCAAAAATGGAGAGGCACTACAAGAAGAGAGATTAATGTCCCCACCGTGCAAGGTTTTTTACCCGGTTCCGAGTAATATTGAATCATACTCCACCTCACTGGATGGAGAGGTGTCGGGCTAGTGGCCAACGCGACCAGTCAGAAGTTATCAAGCTGCCCTATTAGTGCCTCTCGACACAGCTTTTCGACTACTACAGCCGTAGCGATAGTATCTGGTCCTATGGCATAAAATGTCATTCCAAACACGAAAGCTCCCAAAGTAAATGCCACTTAGAAACGGATACCCATAAACGTAAACATTTATATACAGGCGCCTACATTACTTCTGGCCCCAAAATAGGATACCCTGTGTCATAGAAACCAGAGACAGCGCGGTCAGTCATATAAATATCCAGTACTTTAGTAGTTAACTTTAACAAATAAATAAAATAAAGAATGTTTATCTACATATTAAGTTTTTTTTATTTCCTTTAATTTTATACATCAACAAATTTTCACACAAGAAAATTATGGAAAAGTTGGCCAGCATTCCCCTTTCTCAAAACCACTAATGGGTAATATAAATAAAGTAAATAATAAGTAACATTTTTTACCTGCTTTTATTTTCTAGTATGTATAATTAAATGTCTCAGAGCTACAATACCTACTGTAGCTAAACAAACAGTTTATGTTTACATACTGAGAATGCTTTACAGTCTCTTGCGTTTCAATTTCACACATCTCTTTTCTTTGAACATCGTTTTACTAATTCCTCTCATGTATACAAAATATCATGACTCTGACATACAGTACGACCGGCAAATTGAGCGGGCCTTTATTGATACAGTGAAAGTAAACTGAATGAAAGTCCCCCGCGATTTCAATTTTCATTGGTTCTTTCACTGATTCACAACCTCTGGGTTACATACATTTTGATCAGTGAACCGTTTGATATTGGAATAATTGTTGAGTGGCAATTCCGTGCAGCATAGTCCGATCTGTTGTAGCAATTTTTTTTTTTTTTAATGAGCAATCTCTTAATAAATGTTATAGAATGTTCTGTTTTAGTGATCACTAAGCACTTAAGGCCGATACTTACTTGAGATTAGTATACAGTGTGATTGCTTAGTGATGATCAAAAAAGAATATGCCCCGAAACAGTAATCACAGTTATTAGATGGCACTAAAAATAGCAAATGTCCAAGCTTATGTATCTAGTTAGACCTACAGAGCAGGTCTTTATTTATTACTAAAATATTTATATCTAATCAAATCAATCAAAGATAATATATCACTAAGTAATTGTAAATATGAGTTGCTGAAGTTTCAAACCCAATTAATTCGGAGACTCGTCAAAAATTGGCATAATTCAATTTAGTTTTGTTTTTTACTGAGGATTCGTACACCATGGAAAAGACGAATCCAAAGACTTTTTTTAGAAGTCTAGCTGGCTATATTTATAGTTTTTGTTTAAATAATAATGATTGCTAATTCAATCAATGTAATTTTTGTCGACATATTTATTTTGTAGGTCTGTGAAATAAGTGCCAACTCTAGTGATTGTAGTATTTACAAACCAATTTATCTGAGATGTCAATTTATCAACTAATAATTTATATTCGTTTTGAATGTCGGTTTTTTTCAACTTGTAATAGTCAAATTTGACTTAGTGGTTATTAAATTGTTTTTAATGGTCTTTTTCTATAAATGATACGTTAAAGCTTTTTTATCTGTCGGTACAAAACAACATCAATATTACGACGGTGTTGAAATCGAAGGTGAAAAAGTATAGATATCGATATGAAATGTGTCAATTCGGATAATATTCGAATAAATCATGTCCGATGCGTTATTAACTCGTAAATTAATGTGCCTTCTAAATATTAGTTTCATATTTTTTAACTATTTCGCGGATAATTCGTTTGTCCTAAAAAAGAAGATCGATCATTAAAATAATAAATGTGTGGGCTCCGTGAAAGTAGAGGACGACAAGAAATAACTTGTCTGTCATTGAGTTACTTAGCCGCTCGATATATATGAATTTGTAAGTCTTGCTAATAGCGGAAATATATAGATAAATAGCTGCCCTGAGTTTCCGTAATAGCCTTAGTCACCTGTATTTCCACACTGGTGACCCTCAACATAAATGATCGGAAGCAGTCATCATCGCTCATGTCAACGGAACCTGGTGTTTCTGCAACCCCAAACCTAACCATGGATATGCAAGATTGTCGTTAAGGTGCCTGAGTTCTGGATGGTATGCTCAATTAGAGGAGCAGTTTGCTATCTGCATATTAAACAAGAGGATACCAAGGCCTATTACGTCATATCTTTTTCAGCCCAAATGAGAGACATACATTTTGCCTCTAAAATACGAATGTACGAAAAACTGAGCTGAAGAAACGAATTTCAACGTCTAAAGAAAAGAAGACCAGGCAATTTCTGACGGCAGAGGAATTGGGCGATCGGAAGCCGTCGCAGTTTCTTCGCCATCTGCAAAATTTGGCCGGTCCTTCGGTCCCTGAAGACTTCATCGAGACCACATGGTGCAATAGGCTGCCAAACAATATACAAACCTGCCTCATAACCGACGCCGAGTCTACACTTGATAAAATGGCTGAATAAGCAGACCGAGTCCACGAGATAGCCCCCGACTTACCTCAAGTGGCAGTAACGAGTGTTTCAATTCTTTGCTGGAATAAATAGCTAAGCTAATGGTGCAATTGACCTGACAGGTAGCTGCATTATCTGCCGAAGGCAGTCACAGTTGGTCGCACTCCAGCTCAAGCCCTCGCCGTACTTTAAGGAGCAGCTCCCAGTCCAGCCGCGGTTTGCACTTATGCTGGTACCACTACAAGTTCAGTGCAAAAGCAGTGAGGTCCGCAGGCAACGGAACTACAATAAATACCTATGGATTGGCTCATCTACAAATAAATAAATAAAATTAATATTAGTCAAAATTCGATTTAGGCCACACTAAGCTCAACTATCACTAAACTTGGTTCTGAGACGGAAGTTTCCTTGGAAATTCGTCGTCGCCGATGTGACCAAAGCCACAATAGGCATAAATTTCCTCGCGCACTTCAACCTTCTTGTGTGTGCGAGACATCATCGCCTTGTCGACGGGTTAACCTTGTTGTCATCTTCGGTTATAACTGTGAAGAACCGAATATATTTCATCTGTCAAGACCAGCGGACTAAACAGCATCCTCAAGGAGTTTCTCGACATAACCCAACCCGCTGGCTCCTCCGGTCCAAACAAACGTAACACTATTCACTACAATAAAACCACTCCCGGTCCACCCATCACAACCCGCCCAAGACGCTTGGCCCCTGACAAACGTGTCAGAGAAGGAGGAATTCATTGCAAAGAAGGAGTTCGACGCCATGTTGTAGATTGGTACCGCTCATCTCATGACGACCTGAATGGCCGAGTCGGTAGTGACCCTGCCTACGAAGCCAAGAGTCTCGGGTTTGAGTCCCGGTGGGGGCATTTTTTTTTTTTATGGGAACGGATGTTTGTACCCTAGTCATGGTTGTTTATCTATCTAAGTATAATATTTATCTATTTATGTACAACCATGATTAGGGTACAAACATCCGCTTGTACCCTAATCATGGTTGTTTATCTATCTAAGTAGGTATAATATTTATCTATGTATATGTCACCGGAAAATAATACGATCCGCAAGTTTATAAATTTCCTAGGAAATTTATAAACTTCCTTCTAGATTATATTAGGCTAGGTTAGGTTAGGTTAGGTTATGTTAGGTTAGGTGAGGTTAGGTTAGTAAATTTATAAACTTGCGGAAAAAATATAAGGAAATTTATAAACTTGCGGATCGTATTATTTTCCGGTGATATATATATATATATATATATACACACATATATGTATATTTATCTATGTATATATATATATATTTGTATATTTATCTATGTATATGTAAGTATGTGTATCATTGTCTAGTATACAAGATACAGGGAATCCTATTTTAGGGCTAGATCAATGTGTGTAAATAGTGTCCAAGGTATTATGATTATTATTATCCCGTCTGACAGTCCTTGCTCATTGTCATCATCACATTACACACCTTATATCTAAGAAGGACAACGGATAGTGACCATGCGGTGACTACCGCTCGCTCAACAATAGGCCAATTCCAGATAAGTACCTCATGAAGCACATCCATGACTTCAATCTCAATAAACCTGGCGGTATCATCTTTTCAAGAGTCGACCTGTTAAAAGTATTCAATCAGATTAGAGTCCATTCACCGGATATTCCAAAAACGGCCATATCCACACCTTTTGGGCTATACAAATTTCCATTTATGACCTTCGGTCTGTGAACAGTGCCCAGACGTTTCAAAGATATACGACAAAGTCACTAGAGGCTTGGATTTTGCATGTGGTTATCTCAATGATGTGCTGATATACTCTCCTGACTACAAAATACATGAACGCTATCAACTTCAGCTTTTCTGGCCCTTCACGGATTACGCTATATTGTTGAACTCAGGAAAATGTGTTTTCGGCGTTTCAGAAATAACATTCTTGGACTACAAACTCTTAGCGGAGAGTGCCAGAACACTTGAAGAGAAGGTCAAGGCCATCAAAAGCTTCCCAACACCCTGAATGGTAAAGGAACTACGCAATTTGGTATTGTAATTTTTTACCATCGGTTTATACAAAGATCCGTCAAGATATAAGCGCCACTGAACGCCGTACTAAAAGTTCCGGTTAAAAACTCACAGCTGAATATCACCGAAGACCACGATCAAGAATTTTAAAACTGTAAAGCTGCCTTAAGCGACCCTACCATGTTGTCACACCCCGATTGTAACACCAACTTTGACGTCGTCACTGATGCATCCAATACGGCAATTGTAATACTGCTCGTATTACAGCAAAAGAAGGAAAGCCAATGGCAACCTGTGGCATTTTTCACGCCGACGCAAGTCAAATATAGTCCATACGATACAAGATACGATTGTTATAAGAGACAACTTTTCTACAAGGCGATTCCGTCATTTAGACTTCATATAACAATTCACTATGGATGTTGAACACATCTCTGGGAAGGATAACGTAGTAGCTGATGCCATGATTTCCTAGACTGCCAGCGAGCAAGTGCCACTCGGCACGTCTCATCTCCTTTAGGCACGTTCACCGTACCTCTTGCAAGAATTATACAAGTCCATATTGACCTCGTGGGACCTTTACCAGTTTCAAACGGTTTTAGGTACTGCCTCATTGTCATAGACATATTCACACATTGGCCTTAGGCGATCCCGAACATTTAATTAATGACGTGCTCTATGAGATATGTTATGATCTAACAAAAATAAAAATGTTTTGATTGCATTGATTGAACCAATTCAGTCAACCAAGCCAACCCTTCCTTCGCCCATCAGGTCTACAAGACCGGGATGTCGAGTATGTTTCCCTGACTATCTTCTTCCGAAGTCACGGTCTCGATGGGGGAATAGTGTGGGCTCCGTGAAGGTCGAGTTACCGGGCGACACGTAATAACCCGTCCGTCATTAGGTTACTTCGCTGCACGATACGTGTGAATTAGTAATTCGTGTCAATAGTGGATATACATAGATACCTACACAGCTGCTTTGATTTACTGTAGTAGCCTAAGTCACCTGTATTTCCCCAGACCTATCATCAAATGTATAGATTAGTTTCCTAAATAATAAATCTGTCATCTACAATGATAGGTTTGTCACCTAATAATAATAACGCATCAAATCTTCTGAAATTCAAGTGTTAGTTTGACATGTAAGAAAAAAATACGGAAGCAATATTTTCCGTCAACTAAAATTAGATTGGTTACTTAACTGCGATACTTAATTTATATTATCTTTATTAATTACTATTTATATATGTTCCTAATAAATATGTTGATCATCAAATTGATCAAAACAGTCACTAAATATGGATTCTAAATAAAGGATTGATCACCTTAATAGCGGATCCATCGCAATGGTTGATATGCAAGTTTATAAAACCCTCAATTGGTGAAGAATTTGTGTTTGTTTGGTGAGATACGTTAGGTGACCAATCTACTATTTAGGTGACCAATATTTTATTAAGGTTGTTCTTTTAAGGTTCAGGTCTTTTTTAGGAACCAACATGATTTATTAGGTACTCAAAAAGGCATTTATTAAGTAATTAATAACATCATATCCATAAAAACTCTCAAACATGATTTATAAGGTCCTCAAAAAGGCATTTATTAGGTGATTAATAAAATCGTACACAATATTTATTTCTTTAAATAAAAAGACGATCATATTTTTAGGTATCTTTTCATCAAAATCACTAAAAAAGTGCCAATGGCAACCAGTCGCGAACGGTACCTATATGTCTGATGAAAATTCTTATCACCTTTTACCAGCAAAGAGTAATATATTAGAATAGAATAGAATAGAAATAAATTTATTCGGACTACAAAACACACACAACATTGCATAAAAAAAGAGACAAAAGAACATAAAACAGGTAAAACATAGAATTAAAGGCAATATTAACAGAAACATATAAAATAGAAGAGAATAAAAGCACGCACAACAAAATTACACAATTGTAATTTAGAATTAAAATTGGAATTTGTAATTTTACACAATATTATGTGTAAAATTTACATTTAATACGCAAAATAACACAATGACGTCGTGAAGTGTGTGTCGAAGAAGCGAATAGGTTCCGACTCAGCAGGTGTCAGAGGGCCTACAGGTCCTGCAATGCTGGTATTCTGTCGGCACCTTATCAAAGAGGGGATGATTATATAAGGGTGGGTGTTAATAAACTACTTTTTAATAATTCGGAATACACAATCGTAAATAAAAAGACAAAGTCATAAAATATCATAAAATAAATAGATTACGAGGAATGTTTATTAAATATGGGGTAAGGAAGTAATCTGCATTAATAAACACTTAATACAAAAAATACAACAATGGCAGAGAATAGAAGGGATATTGTGTAATAATGAATGCTGAAGAAGCTGCATGAAGATTGTTGAATGACTTGACCGATTCAAAAACGTCCATCAAAAACTAAGCTTTGGCTTTATAATTGCAAACGCGGGAGCTCTTCACTACGGAATATAGCTAATCACTATGGTAGATGTGATTTATTTTTATATGTATGAATTCTTCAGACACGTAATTGGCGGATAAAGTCACTATACCGGTATGACAGGGATTTGCAGTCTGATGATTTGGCATCGACGTGACCATTGAAACCAACCAACCAGCAAGCAGAGCTCGGTCCCAGGCTCAAATCCACAAAGGAATAAATTAATTATCTCATTGGTCAGGAATCGAAACTACGTGTGAGAAGCAAGCATGAAACCCATTAAACCACGGAATTCGTAAACATATAAAGTTTTAATAGCATAGCTTTTATACTTTAGATTTTATTAATGTGAAAACATTTTCGTGGCTGACTAACTGATGATCAGCAAAATTCTTAAGGTACTTCCTGAAGTCCTAGAAAGCTGAAAGTTGGTATGTAATAGACCTGTGTCGATCGATCATTTCTTGCGACCCGGGTCGATCGTAACCCATTGGTTAGGCGATTGGATCAAAAAGATTCGATCGTTTGATCGATCACCTGGAAAGCAGTCATATGATTCACGCGTTAAAATATGAGATCGTTTGATGAGCCGGCTCGCGATACGCGAGTGACAAAAGTATTTTCACCTTTCTTAATAAGGTCGATCAGCTCAACTAAGCACCTATCGGAATCTTTATTGCAAGGTCTTAAGACTTATAATGGCTTAATTATTTGCGGTTGCGTTCCATGGGATGAACGACGCACCTGTCTGCATTCGAGGCGTATTGTGCACGCAAGTGAAGGAGACAAGAAAATAACAATTCGAGTCGGAAAGTAGGCACTCTTAATATATAGCTCATAAAGTCTAATTCAGTTTTGCGAGCTGCGCAGCGGCGACGGGGCGGCAGATGGTCGGCGCTGTTGCCGCTCCGTGCACTTTTCGAAACGATCGGATCAAAACGAGTGGGTCAAAAACGATCGTATCGTTCCTAAAAAGATAATTTGATCACTCGCGAACTTGTTGTGATCGAATCAAAGTGATTCGATCAATCGTGATGGACTCAGGCCTAGTATGTAAGCTAGTATTTGTACATCATAAACAAAAAAAAATCTAAAACATAAAACTTCTATCCCCCTAACCACTTTAACTAGGGGATGGAAGTTTGTGTGAGACTTCTGCAAGTTTTGATGCTAGAGGTCTGAAAATTGATACTTGATAAGGACTTTTTGTTATAAATAATTAAATACATATTTCGGGATTTTAAGTAAATAACTCGTTACGCTTGTAATTAGGAGATGTAATTAAGCGAGCGGAAAACGCCTAGTATATACCCGCTGTGATTGATGATGAAACAAAATACAGCGCCGGTATGCTATCACCATACGCAAAAGTCAAGGGCTAAGTTTGAATAATGCTCTCATTAATATGAGGACATCCACATCCTCTTGCGGGCAGGCTTATAAAGCACTCTATATAGTAACTAATTTGAAAGCTGTTCGACTTTAGTAGTATTAAAGCACAACAGTCAGCTATACTCAAATATAAACTCCTAAGAACCAAGTATCGCCCTGATTTTTCACTTATTATTATAAACAGTAAGCCAACAAAGAAAAAATAAAAAGTGGGCTACGAAAAAAGGCACATCTGATGTGCCAGAAATACAACCCGAAAAAAGAAAGAAAAAACTAACTTACAAAAAAAATTAAAATCCCACACAAAACATTTTTAAATAAAATGTTACCAAGACGAGATTAATTGGCTCCCAATGTCAAAAAATATCAGGTCTATTGTAGAGCCAAGCTTCTGACTAAAACTAAACGCCCTAACTCTACAAACTCTAACTTCACAAACTCTACTATTATACCTTAGTCAAAATATGTGGCTTGGCCGTATCGCTACCGTCAGATGAGCGCTAGCGTCAGATTTCTATTAAACAATAGTTCTTGTAGTAAAAAAATGGCTGTAATATCTGTTTATTTTTACCTATAAGAACTATACGCTTTACTAAAAGAACTATTGTTTATCAGAAAAGTGATAAACAGTGAATGCCTTTTAACCTTACGCCCATGTGACGGTAGAGAAACGGCAAAGCCACATATTTTGACTAAGATGTAGAGTTTGTGAAATTAGGGCTTATAAAGTTAGGGCATGTAGAATAAGAAGCTTGGCCCTAAATGAGATCTGATTACTCTTGGACTGTGTGAGCCATATGGTCTCGTTTTCGCAACATCTACAACAGTTTTTGGTGGGATTTTATTGTCTTTATTGTCTTAAATAACAGTAATAGAGGTGTTTATTACAAATATGTGTAATTTTAGCTTTTTAGAGGCAAAACAAATAATAAAATTATGACAAGAAACAATATGATTAAAAAAAAAAAATAAGTTTATTACAGTTTGCGGTGAAAGATTTCGTTTCCATAGAAACATAATAATTGCAATACCACCTCAAAGAAATAAAGAAAATAAATATGAAAACATAACAGTTCGTCAGAATGATACCGAAAATATAATAGTGATTGAGGATTCAAGATGGACGAGAACAATGATGACGTGTGACGTAAAGTGTTCTCAATTACTATGGGCTGGAGTCCCATCCACTTGCGTTCGGGATGTCAGCTCTTGCTTCGTTTGGTTTCATTTTACGAGTTACAGCGCGTAACGACGGTATTGTCATCATCGATCATCAATTTCTGTCGTGTAGGTATTGTCTGAAGTGCTTGACGGAGTTCACGTCTGCGGGGGTTTCTAGGTCGTAGATTCATATATAATTTTCTCAGTTATAAACAAATCTCTTTCCCCAGGAAATGGACAGTAAGAAGTAAAGGAAAATTCGGCATCGCAAATTTTAATCGCGCTTGGCTTAAATATACGCTATGGGCTGTCGATTTGGGACTTCATGATTTTTTTATGGTGAGGTCTCAATATAAAAAGTAATTATGGAAAGTTTCAACTTGCGGAGATTCCTAATTTTTTTAGAAATTAATTACCAATTGAAAATCGCAAATTTTAGTACTTTTTTATTTATTTTTTATTTTATTGTATTGGCTGTCACAAGACTAAAATGGTGGTGTAAAAATAGTCTGTGGTCAAAAACGTAAAAAAAAGAACGTTAAAAAGCTACTTTATTTGCGTTATGTGACATGTGTTTTCGTACATTCCGTTTCTTCTCGGGTTTCGTGATTCATTGTTGCGTTTCGTTTTGGAATAGAAAATCCAAATCAGGGCACCGCACTTCCTAGGCAGTCCTTTTCGGAGAGTCTTGTGGCCAGTGTATTTAATATGAGCCGGAGGTAAGGAGGGGCACAGGGGACCGACCCGACCAGCAAGCCGAGGCTGCGGAGGGAGCTTGGGTGCGCTGCAGTGCGGGGGCATCCCCGCAACCCCGTAGCAGCCAGAGCTTAGGTGATTTAGAAATAATAATGCGAAATAGGTCACTTTCCAACTTGAAAATCAGCAAGAATTATGTCTAAAATGACCTCCGGAGAGACCTAATCTCAAAATGTCCAATCATAAATATCTCGAAAATTTTGTGTCTCCGCAGGGGGGAGTAGTACCGAGGGAGTTCCCCCTCCCCCACCCTCCCCCTCCCGCTCCCTCCCCTCAGATTGACGGTCCATATTGTATATTTTTACCCGACGCTTTGTTCATCAAACAGGTAATTGATTACTTGACCAGCAATAAAATTTTATATTGAATAGGCTACGGCCAAAATTCTCGTAAGAAATTCGCAAAAAAAAAAAGAGATGGCTGGCATAATGACTCGTTTGAGCAAGAGGTCAATCTTGCAAAATATTTACAATCATAAATAACATAATATTGAATAATACTGAATTGAGTAAGTTAAAGAGAGAACTCGTAGAGGTCACTGTGTTTAACACAAGTTTCCAGTATCAGATTTTGGCTCAGCAATAAATGTACTATGTATAGATTAACAGAAGCAAATTGAAAAGGCAAATTAAATTTCCTTAAATCTACTGAAACATTACAAAGGTCGACTACGTGTTGTGAATTGTTCGCATTCATAATGAACCGAGAGATTTAATAAAAGTACTTAATTGGTTTCTATTGATTTATGTTAGTTCTTTAATTGTTTTTGAGTACCTTTAAGTCCCTGGTCAAGTTACCCTTTGGCACTTCATCATCAATTCATCAGTCACATTTCAACTGAATACATTCTTATTCTTTATTCTGCTTTGGTAATTGTTACTTAGCATTGTTATTAGTCTCTATGATGCAATAAATTAGAAAAATACAGAGTCGAAGTATAAGACAAATTAAATATATTTTATTTTTTTTATATGAAATCCCTTTTTGGAAATTTGGAATTAGGAATGTCCCTTTTATCAACTCCAAAGATTACTACATCAGCAATGGTAGGCAGCAGAATTGTCAAATTTATGCCTTTGTTGATAGACTTTTCAAATCATTCCCAAACATATATATTTGTAAACGGACACCATTTCAGTGAGGCCAACCAAATAAATAAAAACTCTAAAGTGCTAAAGGAAAATTTTAAGGCCTACTTTATCTTACCAAAAACGCTATATTTCATCCAGAAAACTCAATCTTATATCGTATTTATTAATCAAAAGGTATCTTTAGTTGCAATGATTCGATCATATCGTGTAGGTTTTACTAATAAATATGTATTTATTATATTTACTACATTAACTGTTCCCATTTTTGCTGACGACATGAAGGTGTACAAACAAATTAACTGCGAGAGAGATGTCCGTCCATTGATTTTTCTCCAAGACCACCTAGACCGCGTACAACAGTGGTGTACAATCACATGATTCTGAACACGTCCAAATGCCAATTCATTAGAATCACTCGGAAGGAAAACCCTAATCTGTCATACTACAGCATAAATAATGATAAGATTGGGGAAGTTTGTTAGATTCGTGGCCTTCGAGCAATTTAGGATTCAAAAATAACTTTTATCCCGCACTACCATCACACAGTCAGCAGAGCTGCTAAAATGCATGGGTTCCGAAAGCACGTCACAAAGGAATTCAAACAGATCAATTATAAAGCATGGTTATTAAATGCTCTGGTGCGCAGCATTCTGGAGTTTGCCAGTGTCGTCTGGAACCCAGTCTACAATATTCATAGAATAGAGTCCATTCAGAGATTCTTTACGACGCATGTTGCGCTTTTATCTCCAGGTATTAGATTACATAGGCTAAGCCATTTTAAAATAACTGCCCTATCAGATCGTAGGCGAGTGCTTGAACTATTTTTCCTCCACAATATATTGAATGGCCAGGTCCAAGGTCAAGTCAAGACATACTTGAGAAAAAAGAACTATATGTGCTTCGTGTTTACTCTCGGCGTGTTGGTCTCGACAATTCCAAAACTCCCATTTGCAGAACCATGGCCAGCATGGCTCAGAAGGTTCAGAGCCATGCTCCACTAACGAGGATGCTTTCCATGTACATTGACTAGTGGGGAACGTACAAACTTGATATCTTTTGCGATAGTGTTAGATGTTGTAAGCGTAAGCTTGCGGTTCGCCATTGCTGAGTTTCCGTCTTATAATGTAATCATTATCATGTTTATGTTGTGTTCATTGTAAGTATTAAAAAATCTAACTTAACCTATCTATTTGATGTTAATTTTTACTATCCACATATACCAGGTCGGGCCATAAGTTTTGCCATATAAAAAAAATGAAATAAATGACAATCTCTGTAATACTAACCACTTGAACGTCCGTCGCGCCGCGCCACCACACGCTCAAACGTCCGAGCGCGCGATCCAGTGGTGTAGCGACTCGAGCGGCAGGCACCATGTTACGAAAAACGTGATATCTGCTTCACTAACATAGTTATATAGATAATAAAAAGATTAATTAACAGGTGAATAGATACAAAATAATAATATGGAAAGTAATACTACATTTAACAAAAACAAATGCGTCAAAAAAAAATAGTAAACTTCACAATGTCATATTTTTTTGTCGTATGTTTTCTTTACATCGAGCCCGGCCCTTAATTTTATTACTTGAAGCCTAATTAATTAATTAAAAATAAACTACATTTATTTAGCTTTCTAACGATATCAATAACTCTTCACTGCATGTGTTTAATGTAGCAGAAATAAATGTATTACTTACCGCTAGCAGAACAAATTTCGACCAACCCAATCGGGCTTCATGTCGATGAAATATTGGCAAGATGGCCGCCGATGTAAGGTTTTCGTCAAACAGTTTGATTTTTTCAATGAAAGATATTTGGATGTGCTGTTACTGCAAAATATTTATTAAATTAAAGAACACATTATATAAATAAAAAAAAACGACTATACAGGGTGAACACACAATTATACAGTATACAGGGTGACATTTTTTTACTTTGTTCCTTTTGGGGAATGATATGGATCCCATCCATATGGATGCGCTTTACTGCAAAATATTTATTTTAAATTAAAACAATATACTTAAAGAAATCAACTATACAGGGTGATTCCTCCTGGGAAATGATATGGATACCTATCCATATGGATGCGCTATTACTGCAATGTATTTATTTTAAATTAAAGAAACAATTATAAATAAAAAAACTATACCGGGTGAACGCACAATGTATACGGATTGTCATTTTATTAACTTTGTTCCTTTTGGGTAATGATAGTACCCATCAATATGAACAACTTTACAATTTTAATGCAAAAATTGAAAAAAAAAAAATGGGGGGCTCCCCATACATGGAACTAAAACAAAAAAAAATCATCAAACATATGTGTGGGGTATCTATAGATAGGTCTTTAAAAATTACATATGACAAAAACATATGTGTGGGGTATCTATAGATAGGTCTTTAAAAATATCTTTGAAAATAGTGTTTATTAAAGACCCCAAAAGAACCGCAATATTAAAAAAAAGTGATAAATAATGTTAATGGTCTGGTCAGCTAATTAAAAGTCACCCTGTATAGTGCATAAAGACCCCGTAGGTACTGCGAAAGCAATTCCAATCTAAGTTCAAAATGGTAATAATCTAGTCAGTTAATTAAAAGTCACCTTGTATAGTGCATGAAGACCCCGTAGGTACTGCAAAACCAAATCCAATTTAAGTTAAAAATGGTAATAATCTGGTCAGCTAAATAAAAGTCACCTGTATAGACTCCGTAGGAGTCCAATGAAGGTAATGCAAAAGCAATTCAAATCAAAGTAAAAAATCTCCCATTTTCCTACGTCTGTCTGTCGAGAGCCTTATTGTCATTCATTTGCAATTGTCCGCTGGGGAGTCAAGTCCCCAGACCGGCAACGGCACCAACCAAAGTACTCAAAGCATGAAATAGTCACAAATCTCTCAATAAATCTTCACGACAAAGGTTGTTCAACTTAATTAAGGAACTACTCCTTCTATTTCTGCTATAACCACATCAGGTCTTTGTAAAATTGGCACTAGAAACTCGTAAGTAGTTTGACGGCATGTTTGATTCGGTACGAGGAAGTTATCTTTTGCATTTCTTTGGGCTTGGTAGCCATGAAACTATTATAATACGTGCCTATACGTAATCTAGGCATCCTCAGGATTCTATTATGGTATGATATTTGTATAATTAAATAGTAAAAACAGCGTAATTACCTCATAATTGCGGAGATACACAACACCAATTTCACAAAATGTCACTTCGAAATCGCCTCGCGAAATTTCCATTTTTTTTTGCACATTGCATGTTGCCAGAAAGAAATTTCTGTTTTATACCACTAAAAAACAATCAAGAGTACCATCTAGCGCCGAGTAGCAGTACTAAAGTTTAAAGAAAACAACAAAAGATGGCATTAGATACCGCAAGTCGTTTTGGTGTCTTGCCTCCCCCGGACGCCTAACCCTCTTTTATTTTTGGGGAGTTGAGTAACCTGGACGCTTGACTGGCTAATATGTATATTTGAAAGGAAAGGTTAATACTTATTTGAATAATCGATAGAAGCCCGCACAACATCCATGTTAATATTGAAACTTGGTATGTAGAGAATTCTTCTGTGACCTGCTTTACGATTTTTATGCAAAAATTGAAAGATTAAAATAATTAAAGTGGCCCCATACATGGAACTGAAACCAAAATAATATTTTTCATCAAAGCTATATGTGTGGGGTGTTTGTAGATAGGTCTTTAAAAATGACGTTGAGGTTCTTGAAACCATTTTTTCTCAAAGTAAATCGTTAAAGAGACAGACCCTTTAAAGTGGAAAAATGTTTCGAACCCACCCCCCCCTAACTTTTAAAGTAAGAGAGTGAAAATACTACAAAAAATATTTGCTGTGTACTCTTTCAACGAGAAGTTTGAACAAAATAAAATGAGCAGTTTTTAAGATATAAAAAATATTTTAAAAACTGGAAAAATTTCTTTGTTATTCAAACACTATGAAAAACACTTTACTTTTACATTACTTGCAACAACGGAACCCTTCATGGGTGAGTCCAACTCGCACTTGGCCACTTTTTTAACATTGTCTGTGAAAGAGGTTCCACGAGGTTTGTTAGGACTGTGTTTTGGTACTCGAGTGCACTTATTTTAAACTCCTTTTTCACAAAATACACCTCAGATGGGCCCGAATAGGAAACCCCAAACCAAACCATGAATGACGAAGAATGGTGAACCACTAAACCAGTAGGATACGTCTGCTTGCTTCTTCACTATTATGCGCATACAGTGTGTCATTCTGTTTGTAAGAGCTTTCCTCGACATCAAAAATTTTTTGCATCCGAAAAAAGGATATCGTGGTTTTTTTTTCCCGCGTATCGTTTTAGCAAGACTCGTGATCTATGGAGCGAGCCTGATTGTCTTCAGTCGTGAGTTAAGCAAATGTGCAGTATTTTTACTGGTAATCTCGTAGTCCAAGATCTTCATTAAATATCCTTTTAACCTTAACCTCATCTGGAGAACTAACAGTTTTTACTTCCGAACAGGATTTCTTTGTGTTCGCGTTATCATTGCTTTCATCACAGCTGGAATCCGAACAGTACGAGGATGACTGCTCCTCTGCTTAAATTAAAATCTCGAATCTTTCCTGAATCGTTTGAAAGTACGATCAACGGACCTCAATGATATTTTCAATTTTATCAGCAGTTTGAAAATATCAGTTTTCGCATGACTACAGTCTTTTCGCGGCTACTCCATTTTTGAAAATAAAGAAAATTACAGAAAAGCTATGAATTTACTTTCTTAAAATATTCGTATTTTGAACGTTAATAACTTTTTTTTTTGGTTCGCGTTCTAAATTCCATGTTTTATAAATGTATTTCTTTCAGCAGATTGATTTAAAGAATTATTAATATTGTGCGCATCTCTAATTGATGCAAATATATTGTACAACTTTAGTTAAACTTGTTCTTTGATGTTTGGGTTTTTATTGTTGATATGCCTGTCTTATAAATAAAGAAATAATAAATGTATTAAAGGTAGGGACGCCATTATAAAAAGTTACACCTAGTCGGAAATTTTCTAGAAAGGACTGCGACAAAAGTACTTTCAGGTGATATTGCTTAGCAACCAAAACAAAACTATAACACTCAGTCATTTAATCTTATAGTTAAAGATAGAACAATCAGCCATTAAAGCAAGAATAAATCTAACTTTGTTCTTATTAACTTTCTTTTTTATAACGGTTACCTTTAACGTCGATACTCCGAGTTGGTCTACTTCTTAATCTACTTCTTATTAATTGAGCATAAACAAAACTACTCCACCTAATAGCTCTTTCATAAGGTGCTCGAAAAGTTTCCCTTTTGTTTAGAAAATTATTTTTATGGGTAGTATGGATAAATTGCTGCTGCTAATTAGATTACGCTTTGTTCGTTAATACAAAGACGCCGATTAACACTTCGAATAGAACGAAGTTTGTAGTGCTTTTGTTTCCAGCAAAACACATTTACGTTGCTGTTACTAGCTCAAAGTCACAACTTTGACGTACCTTTGAGCTGGAGTATATTCGAACTACGTAATAATTTAATTATAGACACAAACACGGTTATGTTTGGGTTTATATAAACTAATTTCCACTCGAACGTAGAGTTAACGGTAAATGACATCCAGAGAAAATATTAGAGCAGTACTGGGCGCAAATTAATATACATAT
Organism: Argyresthia goedartella; assembly: GCA_949825045.1. Lineage (NCBI taxonomy): Eukaryota > Metazoa > Arthropoda > Insecta > Lepidoptera > Argyresthiidae > Argyresthia > Argyresthia goedartella. Next base: position 20,084,358 of record OX463823.1, read on the forward strand.
ATCTATTATACGAGTATTACATTGACTGTGCAGCATACAAAACATCCCAGGTAACATTTACCTTCTGAAAAGCATTTGAGTACAAGTAATTCACGAGGCTCTAAGTAAATGAATTGTCTGAATAATAGCTATCTAAACGCCTACTCAGACGTTATTCAAGCAATTTGGGCACACAATTTGTTGCTTAGTTCTAAATAAAAGATGTGTTAAATCTGAATATGAGCAAAATATATTTTAACATTTACATACAGGCACATATATTGCTTCTGGCCCCACAATAGGATACCCTGTGTCGTGGGAACCAGAAACAGCGACATCACACACATATAAACATCAAAGACATGTTTTCTTTTTCATTACCCCCCGCCGGGGATCGAGTCCAGGACCTCTCACTTCGTAGGCAGATCCACAATCGCTGCGCCACAGAGGTCGATATTTGCCACGACCGATATTTGCCATCACCGTTAGAATGTGGAGGATAAAATAGCTAAATGGCTTTTGAATAAAACTGGTTTTGGATTTTAAACAGTTATTATACCGACTTTATCCAGCAAATTAAGCATTGTTATTAAGATATAATTCAGCAATTAGTTTTATCTTGTTTCTACGCAAACGTTATTTAGAAACAAGCGATATTGATAAAATAATAGACATAAATTATTCAGCATTTCGTAGAATAATGTGAAGAGTATTCCTTTTCTAACAACGTCATTGATAAAAGAAGTTTGTGCCGTGTTATGATAACATACGAAAAGTATATAAATTTGTATTTGCAGTTTTGTGGTCATTGTACAAGGTAATAGTTAGTGGACTTCAAAGTAATAAACATATTTTAACTGAGAATTGTGTGAAAATTTAATTTTTATTTTGCTTGGATGATACCTGGGATGTATATGTCACCGTAAGATAGTCAAAACCGTTAGTTGATATCGATAGATAGTAAAACAGACGGGCAGAGATTTGAATTTACGTTTTTTTTTCTTACATGTCAACCTAACACGAAGACTATTCGGGGGCTTCGCTGCCCGCGCCCCCTCTGGTCTTCACCTAAGCTACCGCAGTGTTTGCCCTGGTATTGCAATTCAAGTTTAAACCAGTTTACTATTTAACGGTTTTAACCGTTAGTTTATTAACTAACGCGTCATATAGTAAGCAGTACGCTATAGTTGACCAACTAACGAGAAAAAAAACGTTAGTTGACAATCTTACGGTGGCACATACACATATAGCCTCGTTCACACATACAATTGCAACGCCTGACAGTGTTTCCTGCGGCCTGCTCAACCATCTCAACGTTGACTTATCGTATAAAATTAATTGGAAACAATGCGCAACAGTGATACTACATGATACATACTCAAAAGATGCGACGGGACGTCGAACATAAATAATAATTTCTGACCTTATTATTATATCTACCTACAGGCTCCTTGTTAAGACAATTTGTAAATTGTCAATCCAAGTAAATTTGATTTGCCGATTTGTGTTATACGAAATTGTGCCATATAAGTTGCTTAAATGAGGGTCGTTTTAATGAAAAATTCTTGTTAATATCTGTGAAAAATATATTGGTGATATCAGTTTAGCATTTATAAAGGAGAGCGCTTGAAGGTGTCCGAGGTTCAATGGTTATACTGTGTAGTGTTATGCTACTTACATGCCATTTTCCAGTCTGCGTTGATGGTCGGCATTCATCTCATATATCTCTGGATTTTTCGTATCACCTTTATTTTCATAGGACCCTGTAATGTTTTAAACCATAAGAACACAATAACAAATCATTTTCACTTCGTATTTTCACAATACCAGCACTTCTAAATCAATGTCGAAGGGGCTTACCTTGGGTGACCTTGTATTTGGCTTTCTCCGAAACTCTGCAATCTCGGGCTTCGTGCGCGCTGGTGCGCTACCTTTTTATCTATCGCTGTTATGTAATTTTGGCTATGTGATCTTGTTGTTTTCTCTATTACGAGCCTGAAACCAAAATTTGACATATTGCGGTGTTGTTGTTTATCTGGTTGTCATTGCAATGTCCATTCAAACTCATTAGCGGTCTGATATGTTTACTTCAATACTTTTACATAAATACTTTTTCCCTCTTGGCCATTCACAAAAATTGCTTTTAATTTAAATAATTTTTAGAACTCTCCAAAAAGGGTATAAGAGCGGAACATTTCTGAAATTCGGGAGTCTCACTTCAGCTTTTGAACAAGAAGCATCACCTAAAGGCCTTATCCCGGGGCCGCACTGCCCCGGGATCCTGCGAGCCTCTGTTGCTACGTCTCCTGCCTACTGCTGCCTACTAATTGTGTGACCTGCCTCTACTGAACGGCTCGCCAGACGGTTGCTACGCCTCCTGCCTACTGTTGCCTACCGTGTTGCCTGCCTCTACTGACCGGCTCGCTAGACGGCTGGTACTTCACCTGCCTACTGCCTCTACTGGAGTAAGGCTGCTACGCCTCCTGCCTACTGCAGCTACTTACCGTGTTGCCTGCCTCTACTGACCGGTTCGCCAGACGGCTGCTACTTCTTCTGCCTCCTACTCTCCGTGTCCTCCGCTTCCTTTTTTTTATTTTGATACCTGTATTTTTTTAAAAACCTGTCTCACCTCATTCATCCTCATCTTCCTTTCATTTTTATAAAAATAGTCACTGTAAATACGCATAATAAACTATCATTTCTAAATTTTATCCTGGTTGTTGTTTTTTTGTTAGGTTCTGTTTAGGTTCTTGTCGCTACACGACAACTGATCTAGTGGAATTCTAAAACTGCATGAAATGATATTACGTCCGGCCTTTACTGACAGCGTTGCGCAACATCATTTAAAATTGCCAATACGCTGTCACCACAACAAGGCTTGACCAAACAAAGCACACGACAGATTTCAAAACCAGCCTCCACTCGAAGCTACTTGAGAGTATACAATATATACCCGTAGAGGTATAGAGTAAGCCACATGCGCCTGACGCCGCCGCCACCACTACAGAATGCAAATTAATTGCACTGCGACTAACATCAAGAGCAGTCTATCACCCTCATATGTCAAGAGCTGCCCAGAAAGCGCAACTTTTTGAATTATCGAACAGGGAACTAAATTAAATATAAATGCAGACCGATCCAGGGTACGTAAGCAGAGCGTAGCGAATGTATTGCTGTGCTATTGAGTAGGATTCCCGTATTGTGGGACGCAGACACAGCGATGCCGCGCACATAGTATTATTTACCTGAGGTTTGTTTGTTGATACGGGAAACAAATTTAATAGGTGTAAAGCACCAAAAACTAATTGTAGAAAATAATACAGCTATTTATTATTTCTACTCAGATAAACTACATATACATGAGAAGTTTATTTCTAAATGTAGTTAACCAACGTCTCCATTACCTACTTCCAAGGAATCGTCAATATTTTCGAATATATCTGTAATTGGTCGTTATAACAATTTTCACTTTCGGGGTGGGAGAGGCACAATTGTGCCTATTTTAGCCAGTTATTATATACTCTATTTGATAGTCAGGGTGCTAGCCCATCGGCCGCGGCTATGGATTCATCCTTTTTGGTGGTATCAATTCATTCGGACTACAAGAAAAGACGGGATTTGGGGGGTTTCTATTAATACACACTTTACAGCCAAACAAATAGATAATTGGCACTGTTTCCCCAAGTCTTTTTTGTAACTTATTAATACCATATTAAATACCTAAATACTTACTCATCTCGGACCCAATACTAACGTCAATGCGAACGAAGTCGCGGGAAAAAGCTAGTAAGCTCATTTATATTTTAGTTCGACGACCTGAATGGCCGAGTCGGCAGTGACACTGCCTACCAAGCCAAGGGTCCCGGGTTCGAGTCCCGGTGGGGGCAAATATTTGTTTGATGAGAACGGATGTTTGCACCTTAGTCATGGTTGTTTAGCTATCTAAGTATAATATTTATCTATATAGGTATGTGTATCGTTGTCTGGTACCCAAGATACAGGGAATCCTAGTTTGAGGCTAGATCAATGTGTGTAAATAGTGTCCAAGGTATTATTATATTATTATTAGTTGTGTCCGTCATACAAATTCAAATAACTACATAAGATTACAATATTCACTACCGAAGATAGTAGTAGGTACGATCCGAAACTGTCATTCGTAAACAATCACACCCCAGACGCTTGCTCATCCTAAGGTAAAGTTTGATCGCTATTCAGAATCGCTGGCATTCAAGAAGTTTCCCCATTCAGCTGCAACACGTGAATGCAGTGCGATTTCCACCACGGAGATTCCTCGCGGAATACAAAGCGACCAGCGTATGTTGGAATGCGCGTGATGACTGCAGAAAACGTTTAGGTATATATATATTTTAGAAGTTTAGGGACCTATTCGGAATGTATATCCTCATATCTGAATAAATTGAGTCAGAGTTCAAAATAGTCAATTATTGTAGAGCTTTGGTTCAGTCAAATGTCTAGCTTTGGTTCGAGTCGATCTTCTTCTTCTTGATTCGCTTAGAAAGGGAAGGAATACCGACACCATAGCTCTATACCTACTGTTAACAGAGGCCGGATGCTACGAAGGGCTCCACTTTTCATGTAGACCATGTTTGTAGATTAACAATGCTTGATTTACATAAGCATGCTAAGGTTTGCCGAATGCCACAAGCACCGACAGACGTCAATTGTGCGGCGAGAGGAATAACAAATTCAAGCAAGCTAACAAAATTTGTTAATCCAGCATGTTGTTAATAGAATAAGTAGGTAATTAGGACAAGTATATTTTATTTAATTTTATTTTTATTTTTTATTTGTTGACGTTTCTCAGCATAAGTAAATAATTCGATTAAAATAACACTGATATGAATAGGTAATGCTTGTTACGAAAAATATCCATTATAAATTATGATGAGGATTTTAAGATCATAACACAAATGTACAAAAGACAATTTTACATTGTGAACAAACAATAATAGATAGGTAATGTTAATATATATGTATGATAGAGTGTGTGTGGGAGGGTGCGTGCGTGCGTGAGTGCGTGCGTGTGAATGTGTGTTGGCGTGGGTGTGTGTGTGTGAGTGTTTGTGTGTGTGTCTGAGTGTGTGTGCTTGTGTGCGTATGCGTTTGTGTACGTATATGGATAAAGTTGTTTGTTTGTCATATCAGAGAGTTCCATTTCCTTAAATAAATGTTTTTGGTTGTTGTTCATTTTTGATGATCAATTATTTAAATTGCTTGACCCTATCTTCATATAAACTTGTGATATAAATATATTGAGCCCGGATATGGACATATCTCCTACCAGAAAACACCTGTTCAGTCGGTTCGGTTCGGGAATCACCGTCTTCTTACCGGAGCTAGTTCAACATTTCTTTATTTTCTGTAAATTTTAACATATGTTTAAAAAGTAATTTTTTGACTCTTCTCTTTATTCGGCCACTGTTTGAGAAGTACGGTAAACCAACTCCCACAGATTGGTTAACAGATCTCTTTTAATAATTGTTTGTGTTTAACTACTACAAATATTGCATAATTATTTATTATAAATACTGTGCAGGAAAAAATGTAACAAAGTTATTAGGCAAGTTTTGTGTTGAATTAGATTAACACCTTGCACTCTTGTCATTTATGTAATCCTAAAAGTTGTATTATCCATTTTTCGACAAAGTGGCTTTTAAACATTTTTAAATAGCACAAATAGCTATTCCGAAATCCCCAGAGGTATCCTGTTATATATGTTAGTACAGAATGCCCTTGAACTAATTGCTTACTTTACTAACTTAACGGCACTGTGACCTCAATGATAGTAGGAGACGTATTAGTAGAGCTGATTAATTGTGTATGTGCGCGTGCCGCGAGGTAAGAACGGAGTGTGTATCAAAACGTAGACGTCTCATCCATTTAACAGTTGAAGATAGCAGTTTGACCTGTCGCATTCATTACCTTAAAGTAGGGGATTTCGAATTGAACAATTTTTTGCTTGCATGAAAATTTTACATTATACGACAATCTTACCGAACACATGTAAAGCAAGTGAAACACTTCGTCAGGTGTCAATTAGAGGTTTGTAGGTAATGCTCGTAATATCACAAAACCTAGTCATGAAATGCGTAACATTTCTTGACAGAATCCGGCATCACACTATCACACATAACTATACCACATTACAATACCACATTACTATTTATCTAACTTACCTTGAGCCCTGTGATATATGCAGTTTAACCATAGCGAAGGATCATCATACAATGGATAATAAATCGAGTGTCACACCAGATGAGTTGAGCTCTGAGTTATTTACAATTAGTATATGTTTGGCGCTTAATCAAGATCAAGTCTTGCCTGATGTGTTCGGGTGCAGCCGTTCTACGTCCTGCTATTTCCGCGACATACAAACATAACCAAATAATGCCCTGAGAGCAATACAAATTGTATGTTGCTCGAATCAAAACCGGTCAGTTGCGCTCAGTCGAAATATTGTTGTGTGTTTGTGTCTGTGTGTGTCTCTGTGTGTGTGTGTGTGTGTGTATGTGTGTGTGTGTGAGTGAGGGTGTATGTGTGTGTGTATGTGTGTGTGTGTGTGTGTGTGTGTGTGTGTGTGTGTGTGTGTGTGTGTTGCTCTGATTGACGTATCGTGGGCTAAATCTACCCTTATTGGTATTGTATAATCAAAATTTGTTAATTATGATGTCCTACCCTCTAAATTATGACAACACCGTTATTTTACACCCTGTATAGAACTCGAACGAGTGATAGTACTGACTCCAAATACTTATGGCATCTAGCATACCTGTGTAATTGTGTATGTAATGTTTGTATAATGTAAATATGTTTCTGCTCATTGACATGCAGACCAGTTATAAAAATAAACCGATCAAAAAAAAAAACGTTTTTTTTTGATCGCCTCAAGAATCCTACTTGAAAACAAGAGAAAAGCGGCAGTAAGATTTAGGATATGTATGTAAGAAAAATAAGTATCAGAAGTAAGATGAGGTGAGCGCAAAGATATATATATATTGACATAATTGACGCTTTGACTTTGGTTTTGAATTACAAGTAGTCGCGTGAGATTAACCTGTCAGCTTATCACTTTATATTTTTTCGTAAATATTTATTAAACAACAAAACAAATTACAAAAAAATACAAGGGAGTCATTATTGCGACAAGGGAATTACTTGAAAGCAAGAGAAAAGCGGCAGTGCAATTTAAGATGAAGAAATGTATCAGGAGTAGATGTAGATATGAGGTTAGCGCAAAATTATGTTAACGTACTTGAGTTTGAAAATTATTCTGAAATACAAGTATAAAATATCCTGAGACATACCTATTAGCTTATTACTGTATATTTTTACGTTTTTTTTATTAAACAACAAAACAAATCACAAAAAATCAGTGCAGATATAACAAAGGCAAGCTTTTCTCTAAAAATAAATTTCTTCCAGCAAACCCAGGAGGAAAATAGATGGATGGAAGAAATATGCAAAGTTGGAAGTGTAGTCAATGTGCTTATGTTTTCTTAAAATTACAGATGACGACTCTACAGTGGACACCACTACTGCCAGTAATCACGACGATCCCGTAGTAAGCCCGCCGCGTGCCCATGACATGGATGCAGGACTACTTCAAGCAGCTGGTCTTTCTGGTGTTGCGCAGTGGGACAGACCTGTCAGATGTCGCAGAGGGCAACGCATAGCCAGGAGAGGCCGTGTTAGGGATGAGGTGTCACGGCTGCTATAAAAGCGCGCGTGAAACCTGCTCTAGCCCCTTTCCCCCTAAATGACCCAAATATAAAGTAGTTTAGGATTAGGATAGGTTTTTAAAAATTATATATAACCTCTTAGTAGCGGGGGCCATGTGCCCCCCTAACATGCCGCTATCATGCCCGTTGACTATGAGCTGATGTCCGCTCATAAAATCGGGTAAGCAGGCAAACTCCTCCCATATATATCATATACACATATATATCGCCCAAAAGGGCAAATTGCAGGTAGAAAGCCTTCAGCATATACCGAGGCCATGGCTCACAGTTAATTCTTAATAAGACAACTGTAAACACAAAGGGGTTGTTTCTAGTCCGTATACCACACGAGCTGATGCCCGCTCAATATTTGGGGACCCGGACATAGCAGGGAGGTCTGACTCCTGGGCATGGATAATTCCTTTTTTTTCCCCGCCAAAAAAAAGAAAAAAAAAGTGCCTCTTTCCTTCGCCAACCCTCGCCGCGTGAGAACATCAACGTGACGTCGGTATGATCTGTCATCAACTCGGTGACCCCTTCTAGTATTCTGTTTGAAGCTATTAGACTGCGGCAGTATGCTACCGACGCCATCTTTGAAAGAAGCATGAACTGAACCAAAGATATTACGGTTTCTCGGCTATTCCCTTTGTGTTTTTTTCTCTTCATAATAACCTTCTTGACTTCAACGAATTGCTTATTATATATATAAATATATATATATATATATATATATATTATGAAGAGAAAAAAACACAAAGGGAATAGCCGAGAAACCGTAATATCTTTGGTTCAGTTCATGCTTCTTTCAAAAGATGGCGTCGGTAGCGTACTGCCGCAGTCTAATAGCTTCTAACAGAACGGCTGTCGGATAAGCTAGTTGTTTATAGATTTGCAAGCAAATACACAATTTATGGGCTTCTCTATCGCTACCTTCATAAAATATTTTATAGGTAGAAATAATAGAGGTAAAATAAAATTTTGATACCGTTACCTTTGTTGGTATTTTTTCTTCAGTTTTGGATGTAACCCGGAGGTTTTATGATTCACCATAAACATAATTTATTCTTTATATCATATTCTATTCAATTGTATATGCGTAGCAAAGTTTATTATGAATTATTCGTGAAAATGTTTTAATAAAGCTCTCATTTTAATCAAAATAATTAAGAAATGTCGTACCTACCGCTTGAGTGTTTCCAAAGGGAACAATCAGTAATTTATTACTTTGGCACCGAAAACTAAATGACCTCTATTTGGGAAAATTATTTTTGTGTGTACAGTAGAACTTTCCCGACCTTTTCTCTCAGCAGTGAAAGTTGCTTTTGTTCACAAACCAACAATCAGCTCAATATTTACATATAAAAAACACACGATCTTTAAATCCTTTATAAAGTCTTGTTGCACATCTTGGAAAGTGTAAATTCTGTACCACCTGTAGAAAGTCATGTAAGAAAAATATCTACCTCCATTTGATATGAACCTCGTGGCTGTTCTGACCATCTCAGCATAGCAGCCGGTACAGTCCAAAACAAATACAATTGGCGCAAGATAAGTCAGGTAACATTACAATGTCTGGCCGCGTGCAAGCAAAATTATACTTAGCTGTCTAACAGCGTGGGATTTGTCGACTGTACATATCAAATAACTTGGCTGGCCGCCCAACCAAACGCGAAGGGGAAACTAACTTACATAATACTTTACACAAGAATTTTCGTAACAAATGCCCTTTTTAGAATACGTAGAGGGGAATAAAGCGTCTTGATAAATTATAGTACTTACCTCAGCAGCCATTAGGAGCGCGAATTTCAACGTGTTTTCAAGTTTGTGCCAACATACTTGCTTATATGTACAGATGTTAGGATTTTTGTTTATTTCAGTTAAATATAGATATACAGGCTGTTTTGTTGATCGATGCAAAGATAAAAAATGGAGATGGTAAAGATAATTTAGAACCATTTAGGCCGAACTTGTGTTAGCAGAAGTCTTACCGTTTCATTTTTACCGATGTACCTTCCAGCAAACACTTTAACAAAAAATATATTGCTGTCTTAATATTATTATCTCTCATTTATATGCATGATTATATTGTTGATGTATTGTTGCTCTAGTTTCCGTGTGATCTTCTCAAGATTTTTATTTTCCAAAGACTCTGTTCCAATGCTGCTGTATGGTAATGCGCGTAACGTCAAGGCGTGTGTCGTCACAGTGACTTGAGTTCCTGTGAGAATAGTTAGCAGACAAATATAAAGTATTTTCAATCTCCAAGTAGTTCCAATAATATTTTTGTAAGCCATATTTCTGCTTGTGGTGGAAGCAACCACGGAATTCTTTTTTCACAGTAGGATTTTCTTTCGCACTGTTCATTTTAAATTCATTATTATTGTCAAAGCTGTTATTTGAAAGTTATCCAGTAATTTTTTTCTCCTCGCTGTTTCTTTGTCCAGGTTTTTATTTTGTAATCAGTAGATTCAGAATTTTAATTTTTCCTTTTTATTTTTGATACTGCATTTTGACCACTCCTGTGGCGGTGATTAAGCGTTCTATAATTTATGCTTTTAATTCCGGGTATCTTAGAAGAAATGTTCTGTTTAGAGTCCAATATATTCTTAACCCTTAATTGGGCCTGAGCTTGCAAAATTTTTCATTTCATTTCGTTGAAAATCATGTGGAATGTATAATCCTTCAGTTCAATTAAGGGTATACTGAGTTACATACTTTGCTAAGCAAACTCCTTATGTCTTCTCTTTGCTTTTAAAAACAATCATCTATATTAGATTAGAAAGGTTTTTAAGGCGAAGCTTAAGTGGTGTCAGGATAACCAGGAGCAAATAGCTATGGATATACTGGCAACACATCACAAGGCGAAAGATTTTAATAAATTCTGGAAGTCTACCAACAAGCACAATAGCAAACCCAGCCTACCGGTATCTGTTGACGGGGTAATGGAACAGAAGGGAATAGCCAACATATTTCGTGAGCATTTCGAGGTGCAATCTACTATAGTTCCTTCAAATAGGGTGAGTGATGTTGAGCAGCTTCGGGGTGATCTGGAGACTCGATCAGCCCTAAAGACGTAGCAACAGTTGTTAAAAACATGTCCAGAGGGAAGTCTCCGGGCCACGACGGGCTCAGCATTGAACACCTGAAACATGCAGAGACTCATCTACCTAGAGTATTAGTCACATTTTATAATCTCTGTGTCAGCCATGGATATCTTCCGTGTGAAATGATGGAAACTATTGTGGTGCCCATTGTTAAAAACAAAACTGGCAATATATCAGATAGGAACAATTACAGACCAATTTCGCTTGCAACCATAATTGCAAAGGTATTTGACAGCCTGCTTGACGCACAGCTGAGCTCCCACATCCATTTGAATGATGAACAGTTTGGCTTTAGGCCGGGGCTTTCTACGGAAAGTGCAATTCTGGGCCTCAAGCACACCGTTAAATACTACACTGACCGTAGAACAAATGTGTACGCCTGTTTATTAGATCTCTCAAAAGCATTTGACCTTGTAAGTTATGACATCTTGTGGGATAAGTGTCGAGCGTCTAAACTCCCGGCGGAAATTGTTAATATCTTTAAATTTTGGTATGAAAATCAAATCAACAAAGTAAAATGGGGAAATGAGTTTTCGGAGGCGTCTCGGATGGAATGTGGAGTGAGGTAGGGGGGATTAACATCGCCCAAGCTATTTAATCTGTATGTGAACGATCTGGTCGGTGAACTCAGCAGTATGCATGCGGGATGCTACGCTGATGGTAAAAGCTGCAAAAACTTAAGCTATGCAGACGATATGGTGCTGCTGAGTCCGTCACCAGGGGGCTTGAGAAAATTACTTACAACATGTGAACGATATGCAGAAAGACACGGCATCAAATATAATGTCAAAAAAAGTGAGATTATGATCTTTAAGACTGGTAATAAACTACCGAGTGAAGTGCCGGCTTTGAGACTGTATGGTAATACACTCAAAAGAGTGACGTGTTTTAAGTACCTTGGTCATATAGTGACAGACGACCTGAGGGATGACCTAGACATTGAGCGGGAGCGCAGGGCTTTGGCAGTTAGGGCAAATATGCTGGCTCGTAGGTTTGCACGTTGTACAAAGCCAGTCAAAATCACACTCTTCAAGGCATATTGTCAATCGTTCTACACGTGCAGCCTATGGGTCAACTATACCCAAAAAGCTCTCAACGCCCTGCGCGTCCAGTACAACAATGCTTTTAGGATGTTGCTTGGGCTGCCGCGCTACTGTAGTGCGTCGGGTATGTTTGTTGAGGCACGTACTGATGGATTTCACGCCATCATACGTAAGAGGACGGCCTCCTTACTGAGCAGAACGCGTAGCAGCGCCAACAGTTTTTTAGATTGTTGAGAATTTAGATACTTTTAATTTTTTGTGATTTTAGTTGGTTTAATTGTATTTATTTTATTATTTATTTATTATATGATATTTACTTATATTAATACCTACGACTTTAGTGATAGTTACTTCTCCTGCTCCGATAGTGAAGATTCCGATAGCGTGGGAAGTGGATTGCCGTCCACGAACGACGTTTTGCCTATTGCCCTCAAACGTGTGTTTTCCAACCTCGGTAGGAACTTCAATGTCGTTCACATAAATGCTCAGAGCATTCATTCCAGTCATGCCGACCTTATCGACTCCTTCAGCGATCAGAGCATTCATGGTATTCTGATCTCCGAATCATTTCTTAAACCCTCTCTTCCATCTACCTTGTATGCTCTGCCGGGGTACAGGCTCTATCGGAATGATAGGACAGGTAAGGCTGGTGGCGGTGTTGCTATTAACCTTCGTTCCAACATTTCTTGCAAAGTCATCAGCCACTCACCTAGTCTGTACTCTGGATCCGCTGAACACCTCTTTCTCGAGTTATGCCTGCATCACAATAAGGTCCTTCTGGGTGTCTTCTATAGCCCCTCTCTACTCATCGACTACTTTGATTCTTTTGAAAGCATTCTTAATGATCTATCTCCTCTTTACAGTGACACAGTTATCCTAGGTGATTTCAATACCTGTTTACTTAAAAATGATGTTCGCTCAGCCAAACTCCAGTCTATCATCAGCTCCCTAAATTTAAATATTCTTCACTTGAGTGCAACTCACTTCCAGCCCCACTGCAACCCCTCTCTTCTAGATCTTATGATTGTTTCTAAAATATCCAAGGTTGCTACGCATGGCCAACTTAATGCCCCCTTCTCCTTTCACGATTTGATTTATCTCTCGTTCAAGTTAAGGCCTCCCAAGCGCGCAGCAAAATTCCTGGATATTCGCAGTTTCAAGGGTATGGATCTCAGCTCCCTTAAGTCTGACGTCGCTTCTATAGACTGGTCTCCTGTCGTCTGTAGTGAGACCGTTGATGACAAAGTCCAGCATTTCAACTCGATTGTCTTAAGTTTGTTCGACAAACATGCTCCTGTCAAAAAGGTTAGGGTCAAACATCTCCCGCGCCTTGGATTACCGACACCATCAAGGGTCTGATGGCCCAGAGAAACCGTGCCAAATGTAGATATAAGAAGGATCCGACGGACGATAATCTCCTTATATACAAACGTCTCCGTAATCGGTGCACCCGTCTTTGTCGAGATGCAAAACGCCGCCACATCTACGAGAGTATCGAGAGTTACTCTCCTGCACAGGTTTGGAAGTTCCTGAAGACCCTTGGTGTTGGTAAGTCCCAGAACGCAGTTGCCGGTAGTGTCGACCTCAATGGTCTCAACAAATTCTTTGCTGTCTCCCCTGTCGTGATGGACCCCTGTGTCAAGGATGCTACCCTTCGTAACTTGCGTACCAGAACGACATCCAGTTGCTTACCTTTCAACCTCAGGTCTGTTGGAGTTGGCGCAGTAAAGAAAGCTATTCTAGAAATCTCGTCCAAGGCTGTAGGTGATGACAATATCTGCTCTCAGATGCTATTCAGTGTACTCGATAATGTTTTACCACCCATTACGCATATAATTAACGCTTCGCTGAGCGAGTACTGCTTCTTAAGCCAGTGGAAAAGTGCATTAGTGATATTCCTGCCTAAAACTTCTAACTCGTCCTCCTTCAAAGAGTTCCGTCCCATTTCCATCCTATCAATCCTTTCCAAAGTCCTTGAATCAATTGTCCACTCCCAGCTGTCCTCGTACCTTTCCCCCATGGATTTACTGAACCCTTTTCAGTCTGGTTTTAGGTCAGGGCATAGCACCACCACCGCACTGCTCAAGGTAACTGGCGATATCCAACTGGCAATGGATAAGAAGCAGCTCACAGTCCTGACTCTCCTTGACTTTAGCAGCGCCTTCAACTGCGTCGACTTCGATATACTTGTTGAAATCATAAAAACACTCAATGTCTCTTCACACTCGGCTCGCTGGTTTGACTCCTACCTGAGAGACCGCCAGCAGCGCATCAAGTCTGAAGAAGTTACTACGGAATGGTGCAAGCTCTCTACTGGTGTTCCGAAGGGTGGCATCCTTTCTCCTCTTCTTTTCTCAGTTTTCATCCATTCCATCTCGGATGTATTGTCTTCCTCGTATCATCTCTATGCAGATGACCTTCAAATTTATCGGCATTTTCCCCTGTGTGATCTGACTTCGACTGTAGAGGCTTTGAATGCTGACCTCGACAACATCAGGAAATGGGCTCTTTCGTATGGGCTATTAGTCAACCCTGATAAGTCTCAGGCGATGATACTGGGTACACGGCACTTACTTAATTTGTTGCAGCATAGGTCAGTTGCTCCCGTGCTATATGACGGTACCATTGTCAAGTACAGCGAGAAAGCCAAAAATCTTGGGGTTGTTTTTGATACTCTTTTATCCTGGTCGCCCCACGTTTGTGAGGTCAGCAGACGAGTCATTGCGTCCTTTCATTCTCTTCGGCGTTTGCAGTACTTCTTGCTTAGGCAGACTAAAATCATGCTAGTTCAGACCCTTCTTCTGCCTTTAATTGACTACGCCGATGTTTGCTGGGCCAGCGCGAACGAAGATCTACTGAACAAACTCGAGCGATTTCAAAATCTCGGGATTCGGTTTATCTTCGGTCTTCGCAAGTACGATCACGTGTCCCAATATCGCAGGGAATTAGGCTGGCTCCCGATCCGACTTCGTCGTGATATGCACATTCTCTCCTTTCTCTTCAATATTTTGAGAAATCCGCGCTATCCCGCATATCTTCATGAACATTTTGAGTTTCTTTTCTCTGGGGATAGACTTCGGAGATCTCACACGGTGTCACTTTTGTCAATTCCTCAGCACAACACTGTTGCTTACGAGTACTCGTTTAGGTTAAGGGCAATACGTTTGTGGAATGCACTTCCTTGCGCTATTAGGGATTGCACATCCTTGTTCTCTTTTAAGAAAAAGTTGAAACATCATCTCCTCTCTTCCGCATAGTGGGTATCTTATAGTATTTATGTGTATCTATATATTTATTATATTCTATTAATTTATTTTATAGTATGTGTAGGATGTATTGTGATTTATCTGATAGTATATTGACTTTATTTCTTTCTTTTAAATCTTAATTGTACACTAGGACTACCTCTCTATAAATATTTTTTCCTTTCCTCACAGGTTAGCTTAGAAATTTCTTTTTAGAAATAAGCTCACCTTAGCATATTGTTCGTTGTATTTTTTCCATTGTGTTTTCTGTGCAATAAAGAATTATTATTATTATTATTATTATTATTATTATTATTATGTCGAAATATTGATACATTATGGTCATAATGTATCAGTTTTCAGATAAGAAATGAGTTTTTACCAAGTAGTATGTGATTGTCCTGGTCTTAACGTACGGTTTTTTGACGCAATAAAGAGTTAACCCACATTGATTTATACTTTTTTAATGAAATGTAAAACTATAAGTGCAATATATCAATAATGAGGAAGTTAGTTCACGGTGTTAAAGTATTTTTAGGTTTTCCCCGGACTGCGTGTAAAGTCTTGCGTAGGCCTAGTCGAAATTAATTCTACACCACATGCGTGTATCATCCACTTTCTATACCCTTGTAATATTGCGGATCTCTAAAATGAACAGAAAAATGCAGCGTAAATTAACGATCTTTTATAACTGTTGAAGAGCTGAAATTTCTTACATTGGAACGAAAAAGTTTTTGTCCCTCTCGCACTCCGTAGTGATTTCCCCGGGGTGCCGGGGGCGTTTGTCAAACTATATTTCCTACTTTCAGCACTGAAATAGCACTGTTAACAGATTGCCCATTTACGGATTATTCGTTAATAAAAATATTACGTGAGATGTAAAAAGTTGGGATGACCGGACGTTATAACGGTGATGGAAACACCTTCGCGTCACCATAGCTGCGGTCTCATGGAGTATCAAATAAGACCAGACAGATGGAAAGTGAATTAGAATAATCTCTTATTAACTTTGATATCTCATTTCACATACAAATTTTCCATGCGATTTTCATCTATCGGGTCTAACTGGATTAACATGGCCTCAACTGTAAGTCTGCTACCCCATAAGGAACAAGAAAAAAAATATTTTTGGACATAAGAGGGTACCGCCTTCCATGTCCACTTTCCTTTCAGCAGCCTTATGGCGTAACTAGTCTGAGCTATGAACTCATATAGACTTTTACGTTTGACACCTTGCACCAGCTTAAACTGTCAAATTGGTATCACGCAAGTAGCATCCAAACCCAAGCTCATTGAATGAACGAAATCCTATATGATTTGACGTAAATCGGTATCATGTAATGTTTCAAGGGAAACCAAAGCCCATATCCAAATGTCAAAAGAAGATGGGACCTACTTTGACGTTGGCTTTCCATCAGTGTTGCCGTTCTAGCCACTTTGTGGCTAGATCTAGCGGATTTTCAACGGTTTTAGCCAAAAATAATCAAATTTAGCCACCAAAACTAATTTTGGTATTTTTTAGATTATTACTGTTGAAAGTCGACCGAGTAAGTAATTTTAAATAAATCTGAGGTTATCGCCTTTTACGGAGTATCATATCATAAAATACCTACCGAAACGATATCATTATTTATGATAATAATATTATTTTATCAACAGTAATAGAATATTAAGGTTGGCAAAGAATACTATGATATACTTCGCTACTTCTTGCCACATTTCGAAAGTGTTTTTTTTTATACAACTGGCTACTATTTTATTTTATGAATGTAGCCACAAACTAGATTGTCCTAATGGCAACTCTGCTTCGCATAAATCGGACACTGAATAATATTTAATAAATAGGACAAAAGCTCTTATTTTAGTGATTTTGGAACGTTTAAACAATAATAATTAGGTTGGTGATTGATTATTGGGAATATTGTTTAACAGTAAAAAACCAAAGGTTATAGGAACCAAAGGTGAGGTTAGGTTAGGATTATTGTTTTAGTTTTTGAGATGGCGTCGGCTGTCTTGCTGGCTGCAGCAGAGTAGGAACGCATCAGGTGTCTCCATAACGAGGAACGGAGGCTGCCGAGGATCGCAAGTCAGCGGATAATACTGCCGAAGGCTGAATTTGTTGGACTTTTCCGCCTCACAAAGGGAGCTTTCCGAATGAAAATTTTACCTGTTGCCGGCAAGCCAGCGCAAAATAAATCAATAATAAATATATGTGAAACTTAAAAATTATTTTCGCACATCACATTCTCCACAGGGTACTGCCAGAAGAGTAAGTATTGGGACTTAAGGTCTTCTCAAATTGGCAGTCTACAATGTCAGACTGTCTTAGGGATATGATTTAAACCACCCATCCATTCTAGGGAAATATATTGTTTTCCATGTACCAGAGTGATTGAGACATTGTCTCAAGAAGGTAACTTTTTGTTGCAGGTTCATAGAATTGTCTTTTTCCTTGGAATAGTTGAGTGTATTGATGGCTCTGGCCATAATCCGGCCCGTACAGCAAGAGGCATACTACCTCAGGAAACAGTACCACTCTCCCAGCACTTTACTTGTAAGTAATGTATTTATTTACTTCCTACTATCAGTACTCTTTGGAAATCTATAGCATTTCTTAGCTTAATTCATTATCTACTCGTAAATATGCCCTGTAAAGCAGACATGGAGAGTATGACTCAAATCAAATCAAATCAAAAATCATTTATTTCCATAGGATGTTGTTACATCACTTAGATCCGTCATTACATTTTTTTGGGTGAGTTCACTAACACAATGGCGGAATCTGTGGAGAAGAGCTCACCGAAGAAACTCCACAGTCGTCGCATCTTTTGCATTTCCTTTTTTAAATAAAATATTGTCAAATTACAAAATGAATGCTAATTATATATCGAAACAGCCTGTTACTCAAACAATCTATTCCCATGGACATCTGTCCTCTAAGTAATCAGATATCCTATAGTAACCTTTTTTATACAATTTCTGTTTTATTATTATTTTAAACTTGTCTAAAGGTAAGTTTTTAATATCAGTAGGGACCTTATTGTAATAGCGTATACAATTGCCTTTAAAAGAATTACTAATTTTATGTAGTCGGCTTACATAAGCAACCAACTTGTCTTTATTTCTAGTATTAAAATTGTGTATATCACTGTACTTCTGAAAATTAGTTATATTTCTTTTTACATACACAAGATTGTCATAGATATTATGAGACACAAATGTCAGAATATTGATTTCTTTAAACTTTTCCCTCAGTGACACTCTAGGCCCTAATCTATAAATTGCACGAATAGCCCGTTTCTGCAGAATAAATATACTATTAGCATTCGCAGCGTGACCCCACAATAAAATACCATAGGTCATTAGACTATGAAAGTAACTAAAGTAGACTAGTTTAGCGGTGTCTACGTCGGTAAGAGCTCTAATTTTTTTGACTGCGAACGCTGCCGAACTCAGTCTGTTCGACAATTTATTTATATGAGGATCCCATTGTAGTTTGGCGTCTAAAGTAATGCCCAAAAAGACAGTCGACTGCACAAGGTCCAATCTCTGTCCTTTTATAAATATTTCTGTAGTTACCGGGTTCACATTGGGTAACACGAATTTAATACATATAGTTTTCTTTTCATTAAGTAATAAATTGTTAACAGTAAACCAGTTCACTATACTAGAGATAGCATTGTTAACTCGTCATAATACTAACCCATGTTTTGCTTTAACAAGGTAAGGTAAATCATTTATATATACTAAAAACAAGAAAGGACCAAGAATTGAACCTTGCGGTACACCCATACTTATTGAAGACCCAGGTGATCTTTTCCCATTAACATCGACCATCTGAACCCTATCTGTTAGATATGACTCCAGAAGGCCAAGTGCCTGATCTTTTACACCATAATGGCGTAACTTCCTGACAAGAGTGTCATGATGGACGCAATCAAAAGCCTTGGATAGATCGCAGAAGACACCTATTGCATCCATTGCGTCTTCCCAGGCATCAAAAATATTGTCGATTAGTTCAACACCAGCATCGGCTGTTGAACGACCCTTTGTGAAACCAAACTGAGCAATATGAATTAAATTATTGAGATATAAATGACTTTGCAATTGATTAAGTATGAGTTTTTCAAATATTTTGCTAAGCGTTGGTAGTATCGATATGGGTCTAAAATTGGTGGGGTCTGATGTACTACCAGCTTTGAATAAAGGTATAACTTTACTTAGTTTCATCAAGTCAGGAAACACACCACTATCTATACAATGATTAAATATACAACAAAGGTGAGGTGCAATACAATCTACAATGGAACTAATAATTTTTACTGATAGACCATGGGCGTCAGCTGTCTTTTTCATTTCCAGGGATTTAAACGCTTTTACAATGTCTTCATTATTCACGTGCCTAAATTTAAAATCTGTTTTACATTCCTCAAAGTTTTGTTTAAGTATAGATTCAGCAGCAGCGGGAGATGAATTTAAAGACTTGGTTGTTGAAACTGGAATGTCCGTAAAGAAATTTTCGAAAGCTTTTGCTACTTCTAGGTCTGTACTTAGCAATTGATTATCTATCTTAAGCTTGAAGTTATTATGTGTAGCTTTGGCCTTTCCAGTCTCTCTGTTTATAATTTGCCAAGTCTTTTTCATTACATTGCTACTAGATTCAATTTTGTTTTTAATGAAATTAGATTAAGCTACGGCACAAACGCGTTTAAACATTTTTGAATAACTACGAACATAATCTAGAAAGGCCGTATTTTTGTTATATGATTTCTCTTCATATAGTTCATACAATCTTCGTCTGCTCCTATGAATTCCAACTGTCGCCCAATCACTAAACAAAGCTTTGTTATTAACTTTTATAGTTTTTGATTTAAATACCTTATCATATTCATTTTTGACAAGGTTAAATACTGAGTTGTACAATAAATTTGGATCGTCACTGTATGGTATTTCCCATAGTTTATCTAAAATATTAATCCTGTAGTGTTCAAGCCGAGTGTCACTAACGGGCACACATGTAATATCCTCTTTTTGGTCCTTTTTTATTTTAATATTGAATATACCTATCTGACCAGAGTGATCAGAGGTTAATTTATTGATGACCGATTTGAAAATGGGCGTAATGTTAGTAAATATATTGTCAATGCTGACTGCTGCTGGGGAAAGGTATGACTCATGGGTATGTTAAAAAAAGATGCTTCTCACAAAGAAGAAGCAGGTTCAAATTCTTACAAGTGCATTAACGGACGTTCAGGACATTCAGTGTTTCGTTTGACACATTAAGTTGTAGGTCCCAGCTACTATCACTATGTGGTAAAAACCCCTCCACCAACCACTGAGTCAGGGTGGTGGAGAATGGCCAAATCTTACTTGTATCCGGGTAAAGGCCTGTGCCCCTCGGTGAGGATATTAATGGGCTACATTTATTCCATACCATATTTATTTACTTCCTACTATCAGTACCTACTCTTTGGAAATCCATAGCTTTTATTAGCATAATTCATTACTTACTCTAAAGTAATATACTGTGTTGGCTCATGGAAGCATGGGTATGTTAAAAAAAACTGTTACTAAACTGTGTTTATAATAAATATTTCAGTGTTACAAAATGATAATTTTACTATTCTTTAGGTGATTATGAGGATGCATGACTGTTTTCTTAATGCGTTGCTATTCTTTCCAGTGCCCGCACGCTCCTTTGTCCGCTGGCCGCAAATGCCGCCATGGATTTCGCATTTAGTTCTTCTGCCGCTAGTCTGCACTCATCGATGTCATCTGCAGTAAAAATAAAATGTACTATGTTTATTGCTTTTTTTTTATCTTAGCTTCTTAAAACATAATATTGCCCATTAGCATGGAGTTTTATGTATTAACATTTTGTTGAGTCAAAGTAAAAGTACTTAATCGTCAGTGATGTGCTGAGAGAAAAGCACCCCCCGCCTAATACTCCAGATCCCGCTTTATTCACTCTCCCCAAAGACGTCACAAAACTCCCACTACTTCTTGAAATCGAAATAACTTGTGACCATGTCGAAAAAGTTGCGAGAAAACTACACGGCGGCGGAGGCCCCACTGGATGCACAGCCGAAAACTGGAGAGATTTCCTACTCCGCTTCGGCCAAGCAAGCGCCCATTTAAGAGAAGCCGTAGCGCAGCTCACAACGAAACTTAGCAACGAAACCATACCCTGGACCCAAATACAAGCATTAATGTCAAGCCGACTTGTTGCTTTAGACAAATGCCCAGGCGTAAGACCTATCGGCATCGGCGAATGCCTACGAAGAATATTATCCAAATGCATGATCTTAGCAACAGGCTCTGAAGTCACTGAAGCATGCGGCCAGTCACAGCTCTGCAGTGGACTGGGCAGTGGCATCGAAGGCGCCATTCATGCCATGACCGATGTCTTCCAAAGAGATTGCCAACCTGGTTCAAACTGAGGAATGCTCCTCGTTGACGCGAACAATGCTTTTAACGCCGTGAATAGACAACTAGCCCTCTGGCAAGCAAGAATATACTGGCCACACTGCGCCCGCTTTCTTTATAATACTTACAATGGCCACGCTGAATTGGTATTTCGCGATTCTGATACAAGACTATATAGCAGAGAAGGCGTAACCCAAGGAGACCCACTCGCAATGCCACTGTACGCGCTTGCAACACTACCAATAATTAACAAACTTAAAACCGAAAACACAGTCACACAATGCTGGTACGCCGATGACTCCTCCGCGCAAGGCACTTTCCAAAGCCTACGACAATGGTGGGACAACTTAAACAAAACAGGCCCAGCATACGGATACTTACCACAAGGTAAAAAATCATTTCTAATAGTGTCAGAAACTGACAAGTCTACCGCAGAAAAGACGTTCTCCGGTACCAACGTCTCCATAGTTACCGGCTCCCGCTTCCTAGGAAGGTACATAGGGACAGGAGGGGACGACTTCGTAAAAAAGAATGTAACCGAATGGATATCTATCATCGAGAAACTCACAATAATCTGCAAAAACTCACCTCAAGCCGCTTACACTGCCCTAACTAAAGCAGCAGTTTAAATGGTCCTTCCTACTACGTGTCTTAAAAAATTCAGAAGACCTTTTTGAACCCTTAACTAACGCATTACATGACAAATTCATACCAACACTAATCGGAGGCGAAATCACAAAACTTGAAACCCAGCTATTTACCCTTCCAGTCCACAAAGGCGGACTTGCCCTTTCTGACCCCTTCAACACACCAAACCGTGCATACCAAATCTCAAAACAGGGATCTACAATACTTTCAACAGCCCTAACCGAGATAAAAGACATAAACCTTGCTGAACACTACAATTCTTTGCGTGACGCAAGAAAGGAAGGAAACAAGGAAAAAGAAACATACGAGAACGAAACTCTAGAAAGCATTCTAACAAAATTACCATCCAAAAAGAAAAGAGCAATAGAAAGATCAATAGCGACAAAAATGAAAACAAAAACATCAACATGGCTTTCAGTAATACCGACAAGAAAAGACAACTTCGACTTATCACCCCACGAATTTAGAGATGCCCTGGCCATAAGATACCACCGCACACCAATCTCCATGCCTGCGACTTGCGACGGCTGCGGCAATGACAACTTCAACGTGGACCACGCCTTGTGCTGCAAAACAGGTGGCCTTATCACACGCAGACATAACGAAATAAGGGATCTTTTCTGTGAACTGTGCCAGCAAGCCTGGGGAAACGTCACGAAAGAGCCAGTCATCTCCGAAGGCGATACTGGGCTGCGCGGAGACTTGGCTTGTCGGGGTGTGTGGATTGCCCAGAGGGAGGCGTTATTTGATATCCGTGTCATAGACACCGACGCTCCCTCCCACGCATCACGCCCCGTAGCGGCTGTCCTTCGTTCAGCTGAAGAAGAAAAGAAAAGGAAGTACTGCGACCCATGCGAGATGCACCACACCACCTTCACCCCTTTAGTAACCTCTGTCAACGGAGTTTTTGCTCCACAAATGATATCATTCACTAAACACCTCGCCGAAACACTGGCGGACCGCTGGAACCGGACCCCTGCCACAATAATGGGCTGGCTACGAGCAAGAATTCAAACCGCCATCATCAGGGCTAGCAGCATGTGCATCCGC
Source organism: Argyresthia goedartella (assembly GCA_949825045.1). NCBI lineage: Eukaryota > Metazoa > Arthropoda > Insecta > Lepidoptera > Argyresthiidae > Argyresthia > Argyresthia goedartella. The sequence goes on from OX463823.1 coordinate 20,107,595, forward strand.
GGCACCCGCCATAGGTGGAGTCGCACAGGCCTATATGAGGATGGAGCGGCAGTCCCACACGTACTGGCTTGAACTAGAATGAATATCTTATTTATATTCTCTGTACTTATTTTCATGAATCTTTTGCTTAATAAATTTCTTATCAAAAAAAAAAAAAAAAAACTTAATTACTGTAGATATTTACATTATACTTAGCAAACGTCATTTTTGCCTCTTCTCTACATTGGACCACTGAGGGAGAAGAAGGGCGTAGAAACTCCCACAGATTTATTTTTAGATCTCTTATAAAAATTTGGTTGTGCTGAACTAATACAAATATGAAAAATTTCATTATTATGATTAATAAGCAGGAATAAATAATTACAAAATTATGAACAGCAATGTCTGTGTTGAGCTAGATTAACCCCATACAGTCCCATAGTAGGTTATCTCACCACATACTACTGAAACATTTCCATCATATTGAAGATATGAGACTGATGAATGAATTAGAGATTGAGTTTTTAGTAAATAGTCACCATCATCATCATGAACAGCCTATAACTGTCTACTGCTGGAATAAAGGCCTCTCCCAAAAATGAGAGAATTTGCACAAAGTAATCATCATCCTGAGCAGACGGGTTGGTGATCGCAGTACTGTAGAAGGTGGTTGTTTATAAGGGATGCTGCTGTCCATTCGCTGTTAGGCATATTCCCTTTGACACCTCCTAATACAACCTCGGGAAGAGAAGAGGTGATGGCAATTGGTATTCTGTTCTGCCGTCACCACAAGATGAATATTATACAAATATGTAGTACATATGTGTTGCAAATAAGAAGCAAATTCAAACCTAAATCTTGCTAATAATATGTATAACCTCGTGACTGTTAAGACAGGGTAATAATTATTAAAGTCACATCTCCACTCCTCTCTATTTTATGCATTCCATCAGCCACCACATTCATCGTGATTGTCAGCTGCCCCACTGATTCCGCACTGATTTTTTCCCAGTGGGCCAGTGATACAATGCCTACTGCTCTGAGTCACGTTTCCCCTCCACGTACTCCAGCATCATCAGGAACTGCCCCTTCGGCACAACTCGGCGTGCTGGCATGCTGAAATTAAAACTTATTGAAAGTATTTCAAGTAGGGTCAGTCGGCTCCTCTAAAGTACAGTATCCATTAAATGTAATAACAAAGATAATTATGAAATAGAATCAAATGACACTTTAAAAAAAATAATGACTTGGCTTGATAGCAATAAATTAATGGCAAATCTAGACAAAACTAAAATTATGCACTTCTTCCAACGCACCAACCCGACATCCAAATTCAATGTTCAATATGAGGGTAAGATCATCGAGGAAGTCACTGAAACAAAGTTTCTCGGCGTGCGAATTGATCACCAACTAACATGGAAAGCACAGACAGCCGAGCTCAGTAAAAAAATACATAAAGCCGCATATCTCTTATTCAGACTATCAAAAATTGTCAACAGAGAAACTGTTTTAACTGCTTATCATGGTCTTGTAGCGTCTTTATTGCGATATGGCGTAATTTTTTGGGGTAACTCTACAGATAAAGATTCTGTATTCAAAGCTCAAAAACGCTGCGTTAGGGCGATGTGTGGGTTAAAAACTCAAGAAAGCTGTGAACCAGTTTTTAAAAACCTTAAAATACTTAAAATACTTACGGAAGGGTAAGCCCTTCCGTCCATCTACATTTACGAAGTTGCCATTTTTGTGAAATCTAACCCAGATCTCTTTGTTAAAGTCTCATGCGGAAAACAAAAAACAGTGCGTGTGCAAAATGAGCACAAGCTGCGACTAAGGCATGCAAAAACCGCATTAATGCATAAAAACATATTATGTATGGCGCCAAAAATTTTCAATAAATTACCTAATGAGATAAATTGTATGAATTTGTTACAATTTAAGCATAAGTTATTTAATCTATTAGTCGTTAAATGTTATTATGACATTGAGGCATTTGTAAATGACAATAGTATATGAACATTTTTATTAATTGCATGTAGATTAATTTACAATATGACATTTCTAAATTATTATTTTTTGACTTGCTGACTATTATCAATCTGAAATTAACTAGGTATTAAATTGTATGATGACATGTCTCTTTATGCTTAATTTAATTCAATTACTATTAATATTTGTATGCCCCTGGGTAGAACACTGCGAGCTTCAAAATCTTACCCGACATCTGTAAATGTATATTACCTGTGTTCACAAATAAATGATCTTTATCTTTATCTTTATCTTTATCTTTAAATCCGTCTCAGCGCAGCACACTGACTTACGCTATCATAGGGCGTGGGAAATGGGGAATTCCAACTACCTCATAAAATACAGTTTTAGTAAGCAAAAGCTATGCTTGAAATTAAGTTAAGTTAAGTTTTTTGGTAAGAGCTTCTATCACAATAATTTCACCAATCTCACGTGATGAGACCTGCACAGTAGGAAAACACGTGGAATAGGTAATAAAAAGAGAACTTTAATCTGAGACTATAATTTAATATTGATGGTAGATATAAATTTGTTAAGTAAATTGACAGAGGATGGGTGAGATAAGGTGAGAAGGAAGTTAGATTGACAGGACGGGGGAATTTCGGAGGGAGTAGATCGTAAAGAGAAGTATGATTGATAGGGCATTCAAAGAATAAATGATCAGGAGTACCGTCAGCCAGGCCACATTCACACTCTGATGAATCCCTTTTCCTAATTTTTGCGAGATGGACAGGAGTGTCCCAAACGAAAACGACAGATGATAGAAGTGACTGATTTATATAGGTCCCTAAACTTAAAGATCCAAGGACGTCTCAGAATTATTGATTGAATGGTACCGTAGTGCTTACCTTCTAAAGTTTTGGTCAGGGGCGGAAGCCCCCACTTTTTGAAATTTGTCATTTATGGTGCCAGGAATTGTCTAGTCGAGATTTAGCTACAGCAGCGAGATCATGAGAGTGGATCTTAAAATGAGAAGGATCACCGGTCCCCACAGCATTCCTTGCTAGCGAGTCGGTTGGAGTGTAGAGAAGGGGGCGCCAAGGAAAAACTTCCGCCCCCTTATCGACACTCTGACCATTAGCCAAAAAAGCATAGCTTAGGGAGTGCTTATGCTTGAAATTGTAAACAAAGAGAAACTTGAACCTAATAATGTACTCTGTGACTTGAACTGTCATGTCAACAAGGAAACAGTGTGCTTTTAGCGATATCAAAATGCACTTGCAATCAATGTTTTTTTAAGCCAATAATTTTAGTATTTGACTGACAGAAACACAAAAAAAGGTTAACAAGATACAATAAAGGTTTTTAACTTTAATTTCAATTATTTCCTCAATATTTATGAGAATCTATGCAACCGATTACATTACGCAACAAAACGCTGTACCGGCACCAGGCCAAGGTCGAAGCCGCCGCTATCAGTAGCTATGATCGTCTATTCTATCTATCCCAAAATGAGAGGACCCGATTCAGCTGTAAGATTTGTAAGTTAAGAATGATAAGTCTGAATTCCTCGTTTGTTGAGAAATTCGTTAGGCGTACAATAGTCGAACGAAGTTTGGTTCAGGAAGTTACAGTTTCAAGTTAGACAGAGAAAGCATATATGTCCGCGAGCCGGTAATTCACATCAGTCAGCGGTGTATTGCGCCAGAACGATCGTTGTTATATTTTATGTGATGGCACCATCTGGTTTTTGTATATATGAGCGCATTGGAACTTCTTTTTGTTTTAGTGGTCGACCACAGTTTATAATATTTGTTTGTGATATCGTATAGATATCCGTCGTAGTTTTACGACGTGAGTACTCAATGATATTTCATGTGCTCGCTAGTAGCGGCTTGTGGTGGTTCCAATTATATATTTGGTTCACGGCAATAACGATCCGAAAAGACCGGTTTACACAATTGCGATTTGATTTTCCGAAATGGGTTCTGAACTAGCGGTTACCTCAAAAGGTCCGTAACGTTTTGAAACCTTCAACTCTGCGCAATTTGAGCTGGATGATATCGAAACGCAAGCATTATTGTTTTAGGAGATCTAACCCACACCATAGCGAAGTGCATAGTTCGATAAATACCGAACTATGAATTCCACTAGCCTCAGCTCGTCCTGGGCTGAGCCAAATCATATATACCGACTCAGCCTACACATTAGACCTCCAGCGAAATTTACATTTAATTTAAAGATGCAACTTGAATCCAACCTGACCCAAGGCAATGCAAAACACCTTCCCGGTCCTAAACAATGAACTTTAGACTGTAAATTGATCTCTTCGCGCGTCCCCGACAACACTCAAATGTCAAAATATCAACAGGATATGTTATCTGTGTTGACACCGGTTTAACTTTGTTCTGAATTTGTTATTTCCATCCGCGGAACCTCATCGATCAAACAGTCTCCCTATGCCCTGCCAACCTAGGTTTAGCCGCAACTAAACTCCTGTCTAGCCTAGTCTAAAACCTAGTGTTATACCACGTCCATTATCGACACCATTCGAAAATGGTTGAGTTTGATTTGAATGTGCTTGAATGTTTAACGACTGTGTGTGTGGGAATTACAAAACTCGCTACTCGAAAGGAATGAGGAGAGGATTAGCCCGCGAATATCCAAAGAGCCAATCCAGGAACCCTATGGTGAAGGAAAAAGGAATTTAGGGTCGCTCCAAGCCCAGACTCAGACTCAGATATTTGACTTACAAGTTCTTTTCTAACGACCCAAGGATAGTTTTGGAATTTGGGGTTGGTTGATATAAAGGTAGGAACCGAGGTATATCTCGGCGCTTCAGACACTCACGAAAACCCACTGAAACTTCGCAATCACAAATTCGTATAGTTCTGACGCGTAACACGGCAGACAAAAACTGTTTAGAACTCGTGAAAGACGACTGTCACAGTAGCTAGACGCTGAGACTGAATGCCCTCCCCTCTCATGCTCTGGTATTTATATGCGTCCTTTGCGAACACGCTCTGCCCAAGCGAAGCTTCTTATCACTAACTACACAGGGTCTAATTTCAACCATGCCATGCAGATCCGCCGTTCTACAAATTGTGTGTACGCATATTCACTATGATCAACCGTAGGTGATCACTCAAATCATTTGGTACTGCCGATACACATAATCTGTTGATCGCTGACCAATAAAAGCTTGTTGCGATTAATTAAGCATTCCCGACCGCTAGGGCGCGTAGCTAAGACCACCAGAATGCTATCCAAACTAGCGGTGTCAGACCCTCCATATCATATCTCAATCGCAATTGTGTATTTGCAATCAACATAATAGCTTTCTCCGTTCCATAATAACCTTTCATTATTTAGTTATTCATAATTTTATTCAACGCGCAGCCAAATCGGCTCTGATCTCTACACATCTCGTAGGAATGCGACAAAAAAAACTTGACCTGAACTGAACTTCCACGAATGAACCCACGCGTCGGCTCTGTTTTTTTTTTGCTAACTTTGCCAGTAAGCTACGCAAAACCCCCAAACGTTATCTGAACCGATTCTCGTATTCAAAACAGCGCGGCGTTGGGCCAGCTCTCTATCACGCAGAATGAAGTATCAAATGTACCGACTCTCGTGTGCCATTACAGCCCCCTCCCAGACCTTGAGACACTGTTTATCTCAGTTAACATGGCGCAAGGATCTCATCACCACTATGCTACCCATGCTTTGTCCATATCTACTCTATATGTACGGACATCTCAAATCATGTACACAGACCGATGAATCTGTCAATTATGTATATAATATTTACACAACTCGATTGAGTCCTCTCCTGTCTTATCTTATTTATCTATCTAACTATACAACCTCGCTTACCCGCAATTTATCCTAATTCGTATTACTATATATATATACAAATTGTTTTTTTTTTTTTTGTTTTTTGTTTTTTTTGTTTTTGTTTCCAAACCATGCAAGATCCTTAAATCTACAAAGTAGTTACTCAAATTTACAGCTTACAGCTTAATTATATAACTTTTATACACTATCTTATTTATCTAGGCCCTTATTCGTCCTCACATAATACCTGGCTATATTTATAGTATTGAAGTTACCCAATATCTCATTTGAACCCGGATCTACTAAAGTATAACAGTAAGGATATACCACTGCCGAAATAACATAAGGCCCTTTATACAACAACGAAAATTTCCGCATGATTTTATGTTCTTTATTTGAACGCACAAAAGTCTTAAGTTTCACATAATCACCTATACGATAGACTTCTAACTTACGCCGTTTGTCCGCCTGTCGCTTACGTCTTTCACTAGAACTTTTAGAGTTTTCTATCGCTACATTTCGCACCTGTTCCGTATCCCGCACACTATGGTCTAATAAACATTCATCGCCTAATTCCTTGTCAATAGTTAACGGTTCCCGCCTACCAAACGCTAACTCATTAGGCGCAAAGCCTGTGCTTGTGTGTTCGATATTATTATAGCAATTTTGAATGTCCGGTAACACGTCGACCCAACTACGATTACTTCCGCCGCAATAAGTTCTAATCAGTCGACCTAGCTCGCGATTCACTCTTTCTACGCTATTAGAATTTGGACAATACACCGACGTATGAGTGACCCGAATCCCCAGCTGTTTGAGTCCAAATTCCCAAACTTTCGATATGAACTGTGGTCCTGAGTCCGTAATTATAGTTTCGATAGGTATTTTCCTATGAAATCTCTTTGTACAAGCGAGCACGCTCCTACCTGTCGCTTTTTGCATTGGATATAATTTTATTACTTTACTGTACACGTCTTGAATCACATATATATATTGATATCCGAATTTACCTACGGGCAATGGCCCATAAAGGTCCGTGAAAACTTTCTCACCCAACTTTTCCGCCAACACCGGTGTACAAGGACCAACGGTATTGTTAGTACTTGGTTTGACCTTTTGACATATGTCACAACTTCTTATCACCGCGCTAATCACCTTACTCATATGAAGAAAATAATATCTGTCCTTCATCAGTGCTAATATTTTATATCTGCCGTAGTGACCTATTTCTTCATGTATGTGTAAAATAAGTTCCTCCTGTAGTGATTTCGGAATTACTAGCAACTGTATGCTCCGCTTCGGCACGTGAAAATATAACGTATCACCTACTAGCTTGTAATTTTCAAAACCTCTCGTTCCCGTATCTACCACCCTACGTCTGACACAACCGCTAATTCGATTTAACCGCTCATCTTCGCTTTGTAATCTCGCAATGTCCCGTAAACTCGAAATAACACTTGCGGTATTCGATGCCTGAAACCAGAATATCCCCGGCTGAACATTTGTACTGTCAATCATACCTCCAGGTCCCGCTATTTGCCTGCTTAGCGTGTCGGCAATTTGATTATCAGTCCCTCGCACAAATTCTATGTCGTAATCGAATTGCTCTAAAAACATAATCCACCTCGTTACGCGTGCCCCTAATAAGGTCCACGACTTAATGAACGTCAAACTTTTATGATCAGTTCTAATAATAACCTTTTCTCCCCGCAAATATATCTCAAATCGCTTTAAAGTGTATATAACTGCATACATTTCCTGTTCACTGATAGCCCATCTCGTCTGAGCACCCTTAAATGCCTGCGAACAGAACCCTATAATTCGTTCCTGGCCCGATTCATCTAATTGATAAACATAGCCCCCAATTCCCATAGCGCTGGCGCCACATTGAACATAATATGTTTTTCCCGCCAATGGCTGACTCAAAATTATACTTTCTGAGAATTGGTTTTTTATCTCGTCAAAAGCACTTTGCATCTGCGCACTCCAGACGAACTTAACTCCAGACCGTAATAAATTGTACAAGGGCTGTGTTAACGTTCCAAAATTTTTTATAAACCTCCTAAAGTAATTTATGAACCCCAAAAACGCCCTCAATTGCCTGACAGTTCTGGGTGACGGATATAATTTAAGTGTTTCAATTTTGTCCGGGTCCATCTGCAAACCTTGTGTAGACAAAATATGCCCCAATAACTTGACCCTTTTTTGTGCGAACTCGCATTTTTTTAGTTTGCATGTGAAGCTCGCGTCTTTCAATTTACTCAGAACCGTGTCCACTTGAGACAAATGCTGTTCGAAGTCACCCTCAGTTAAAATTGCCAAATCGTCAACAAAATTTAAACAATATGACCTAACCTCTGGCCCTAGAATTAAATCCATCGCCCTCGAAAATGAACCCACACTGGTTTTCAACCCCTGAGGTAAAACGTTGTAAATATAACTTCTGCCTTGATATACAAAACCCGTGTATCGTTTAGATTCGTCTGATAATGGTATAGAAAAATACGCATCTTTGATACCAATAACTCCTATGTAGTTTATTCGGCGCCCGGATTGCAATATCTCACTCATTAAAGGTGTGGTTTCAACCTCCCCAACCATTCCCGTGTTTAATTGTCGTGCATCTAGCAGAATACGGACCTCTCCTGATTTCTTTAATGTACAAGTCAATGGACTGCTGAAATCCGTAGATTGCCTGCTAATAATACCTATCAATTCCATTTCTTCCAAACGTTTTGTTACTTTATCGCGATATGCGAACGGTATGGGATAGCTTCGTTTTACGAAAGGCGTTTCATCTCTCATTTTTATCTCATGTATATATTTATTTGTCCGACCTACCCTATCGCTAAACAACTCTGCATGTTTATTTAACACCGGCAATAACCTTGTTTTGTGTTCAACAGGTATTGATGAATTATTCACATATTCCTCTATCATATTTCTACTGGTATCTTGGTTCTGTACTTCCATTGTACAACAGCAAAAATCCTGATTAGGGCCAGTACCTAATGGTATTTCACACATCCGCCCTGCGCTTCGTATAATTAGCCTCTTATTACCCTCACACATTAAAATGGCTCGCGTCTGTTGTATAAAATCAAACCCCAAAATTAAATCTTTAGGCACCCTTGTTAATACTAGCATTGGAGTATCGATAACGCATTCACCTATTGTTAATGGTAACGTTACTAATTTATCAACCTTTTCCTTACTGACTCCAAACGCACCTGTGATTCTCAAACTTGGAATCGGTATTTCCGTCGGTTTTCCCAATTGTCTGCACACTTCTTCGTACACTCTCCGACTTATTACGCTGATTTCGCTCCCCGAATCAATCAAACTCCTTACAACAATATTCCCAATACGCACATCTATCTCAGGTAATTTCAAGGTACTACATAACTCGCGCCCACACTCAGTCGAATCGTCGTCTCTGAATATCGTATGTAAACGTCTGTCATTTCGATCTCTACAATTCGATCTAGATTTTTCCTCTAAACACACGGCATATCCGTGCGCTTTATGCGCTAATAATTGAAAAAATTCATTCACACCCACGTTCGAATCCAAATTACACAAATCATACAGTCTATGCTTTTTTCCAATTTGATCGGCTGTCCACCCAAAACGTAATAAATATCTGAGCGCGAACGACCCGCGCGAGTCCACTAGTTTTTTGAATTCTGACTTATCGCATTATTCCTGTCACTTGAACTTTGCCCTGCCTCTGTATCTCCTGAACTATCATTGCCCTTCTGGAACCCTATTGCCTTGAAGCTAGGCTGAGGCTGTCTGCCTCTACCGCGAAAATAACCGCGACCACGCGTCCCAAATTCGTTTCGCGCCTTCGTTACCGCGTTATAATTATCCCTACGACTCATCGCGTTATAACGTAACGTATTTACCCGCATAGCTCGAAATTGCCCACGCATGTAGCTATTCCGCCTTACATTATTCGTATCCATAGGTTCCGAACCATGTATCGCACTTAATTCCCCATCGACATTCCGTTCTAAATGTCGAAGGAAGTCGACCGCATCTCGTATCGTCATTGGCTCCTTTCTAGCAAAAAAACGCTACCTGAATATCACGCGGCAACTGTCTGAAAATCGTGTTGATTTTCTCCGTATCAGTAAACGGTATCGTAAGCTCATATATGCTATTCAATTGAGAGGCAAAGAATTCTTCCATACTTTGACTTTTTTTTGAATCAAACTTCGCAGTTAGGAATCTTTGCTTAATTAATTCCTGTTCATTATCACCCCAGAATGCCTCTCTGAAATCTTTTTCAAAATCCGAATAGGTTCGCCATGAGTCTCTGTATATGCTCATTCGAACTTTTGCAATTCCTACCAAACTATCCGTTGCCCATATCAAAGCCCTAGAACTATCTCCCGAGACTTTAATATAAGCCTTTAAATCTCTTAAGAAAATCATCGGATTTTCCGAACTCCGCCCATCGAATGTCGGCAACTTCTGTGTCATTTTCACAATGCATGATTGACGTTTTTCTACCGATTGTTCAAACGTCTCTAGTTCCTGTCTGTCAGTCTGTCTGTCCGAAGTCCTACTAGCATTGCTCGTGCTGGAACCCCTTTCCAAACTGTCTAATCTATTCACTATTTCAGATAACAATTGCGTCACCTGCCCTGACGCCATTTCACTTGTGTGTGAAAGTGAATTTTGTGCTACCCGACTACCGTTTTTCCTACGCCGGCCGGCCATTATTCCTATTAAACCGCCGTAGCTCGTACAAAGAATTGTGAAAACAATGCCCCTTTTTTTGCTTATTTCTTACTTACAAAACTGAACTGTTTAAAATCGTTTCTACGTTGTGTTATTTTTAAAAGTAACGCGTTAGACCTTGATTCTTTTAGAATATCTAGGTATCAGACTATCTAGGATATCCTTCGGTCTCGGCACCAGAAATCTGTACCGGCACCAGGCCAAGGTCGAAGCCGCCGCTATCAGTAGCTATGATCGTCTATTCTATCTATCCCAAAATGAGAGGACCCGATCCAGCTGTAAGATTTGTAAGTAAAGAATGATAAGTCTGAATTCCTCGTTCGTTGAGAAATTCGTTAGGCGTACAATAGTCGAACGAAGTTTGGTTCAGGAAGTTACAGTTTCAAGTTAGACAGAGAAAGCATATATGTCCGCGAGCCGGTAATTCACATCAGTCAGCGGTGTATTGCGCCAGAACGATCGTTGTTATATTTTATGTGATGGCACCATCTGGTTTTTGTATATATGAGCGCATTGGAACTTCTTTTTGTTTTAGTGGTCGACCACAGTTTATAATATTTGTTTGTGATATCGTATAGATATCCGTCGTAATTTTACGACGTGAGTACTCAATGATATTTCATGTGCTCGCTAGTAGCGGCTTGTGGTGGTTCCAATTATATATTTGGTTCACGGCAATAACGATCCGAAAAGACCGGTTTACACAATTGCGATTTGATTTTCCGAAATGGGTTCTGAACTAGCGGTTACCTCAAAAGGTCCGTAACGTTTTGAAACCTTCAACTCTGCGCAATTTGAGCTGGATGATATCGAAACGCAAGCATTATTGTTTTAGGAGATCTAACTTACACCATAGCGAAGTGCATAGTTCGATAAATACCGAACTATGAATTCCACTAGCCTCAGCACGTCCTGGGCTGAGCCAAATCATATATACCGACTCAGCCTACACATTAGACCTCCAGCGAAATTTACATTTAATTTAAAGATGCAACTTGAATCCAACCTGACCCAAGGCAATGCAAAACACCTACCCGGTCCTAAACAATGAACTTTAGACTGTAAATTGATCTCTTCGCGCGTCCCCGGCAACACTCAAATGTCAAAATATCAACAGGATATGTTATCTGTGTTGACACCGGTTTAACTTTGTTCTGAATTTGTTATTTCCATCCGCGGAACCTCATCGATCAAACAGTCTCCCTATGCCCTGCCAACCTAGGTTTAGCCGCAACTAAACTCCTGTCTAGCCTAGTCTAAAACCAAGTGTTATACCACGTCCATTATCGACACCACTCGAAAATGGTTGAGTTTGATTTGAATGTGCTTGAATGTTTAACGACTGTGTGTGTGGGAATTACAAAACTCGCTACTCGAAAGGAATGAGGAGAGGATTAGCCCGCGAATATCCAAAGAGCCAATCCAGGAACCCTATGGTGAAGGAAAAAGGAATTTAGGGTCGCTACAAGCCCAGACTCAGACTCAGATATTTGACTTACAAGTTCTTTTCTAACGACCCAAGGATAGTTTTGGAATTTGGGGTTGGTTGATATAAAGGTAGGAACCGAGGTATATCTCGGTGCTTCAGACACTCACGAAAACCCACTGAAACTTCGCAATCACAAATTCGTATAGTTCTGACGCGTAACACGGCAGACAAAAACTGTTTAGAACTCGTGAAAGACGACTGTCACAGTAGCTAGACGCTGAGACTGAATGCCCTCCCCTCTCATGCTCTGGTATTTATATGCGTCCTTTGCGAACACGCTCTGCCCAAGCGAAGCTTCTTATCACTAACTACACAGGGTCTAATTTCAACCATGCCATGCAGATCCGCCGTTCTACAAATTGTGTGTACGCATATTCACTATGATCAACCGTAGGTGATCACTCAAATCATTTGGTACTGCCGATACACAGAATCTGTTGATCACTGACCAATAAAAGCTTGTTGCGATTAATTAAGCATTCCCGACCGCTAGGGCGCGTAGCTAAGACCACCAGAATGCTATCCAAACTAGCGGTGTCAAACCCTCCATATCATACCTCAATCGCAATTGTGTATTTGCAATCAACATAATAGCTTTCTCCGTTCCATAATAACCTTTCATTATTTAGTTATTCATAATTTTATTCAACGCGCAACCAAATCGGCTCTGATCTCTACACATCTCGCAGGAATGCGACAAAAAAAACTTGACCTGAACTGAACTTCCACGAATGAACCCACGCGTCGGCTCTGTTTTTTTTTTTGCTAACTTTGCCAGTAAGCTACGCAAAACCCCCAAACGTTATCTGAACCGATTCTCGTATTCAAAACAGCGCGGCGTTGGGCCAGCTCTCTATCACGCAGAATGAAGTATCAAATGTACCGACTCTCGTGTGCCATTACAACGCAACATCAAAACATCGCTCATCGATGCACGTCCCTATTTAGTTCGTTCACACGATGCTCAGAGCTGATAGATGCCTTACGTGATACCCCGTAATCGATGAAATTGTATGAGCATGAGATGAACCACAGACACTCGCTCTGAACTTCATGGAGTTACGCCATAAGGCTGCAGTTCCCACTAATGCCTGTTTCAAATTTTATTTTAATTTGTTTGAAATTTAGCAACAATAACCTACTTTAGCCAAATTTGACTTTGTTGTTTGGCAGAATTGAGTTTCAGTTCGCGTAAGATTTTGAATTTTTATTTAATTCGTGATTATATAAAACGAGTCTCCGGCAATATTCGCTTAAATGATACAAGACTGCATAGGAAGCTCTCCCCCAACCCTCTACGGGTTCTATACTTGCATCATATCACTTTCATAGGAACATTATGTGGACATAACCTCAAATTTTAACAAATCCATTTATTTCTCAAACACTATACATTTCCTTGCAAAAAAACTATACTAGGGGGACAGGGGAGCTCCAAATAACCCCCCTCCATTAAAATAATGATAAAAATCGTGTGAACGATATCTATAGCCAACCTGGGTATAAAATGCCATTCAAGGAAACTCCAATCCAAATTATGGATGTACAGGCTAGACGCTATTCCCAAGAGGAAACGAAGCTTATTGATGAATGTATTTCTGAGCTTCTCAATTTTAATTATATTTCCAGTTGTGAGCCCTTTTTTTATTCTTTTTATTTGGGACAATTTTTATGGCCTAGTTTCACGGTACCTAAACTGAACGGAAAACATAGGTTCATTTTAAAACTAAGGCGTAGTCATCCACTCAAGGGACAGCAATAACTAAAAATAAGCTGCATTAAATTGGTTTCACACATCGATGAAAATATCGATGCTCAATAAATATCGATGATAATTCAGATGTCGATGTAAATTCACATTTTGATGAAAATACCGAAAATATATATCGATGATCAATATATCTATTCAGAGAAGCATTATATAGAAATATAATGCTTCTCTTACTGACTGGGGCGCAGCATGAAGCAATCAGAGCGCCGCTGTTCAATTGGACAATTTTGACTTAAATTCACACTATATTATTTATAATTGAAAGGTGCTTTTTGTCATCATTCTGATCATCATCATCATAAAGATCATTAAATAAATATAAGCGGACAATATTACACAAATCGAACTAGGCCTATACAACAAGGCTTTTGTTATGGGTACTAGACGACATTATATTTAAAAGAGATAAATACATATGTAAATATATAGAAAACATCAAACACTAAGTAACAAATATTCATGGTCATCACACAAATATTTGCCCTTACCGGGATTCAAACCCAGGACCATCAGATTCGTAGGCAGGGTCAGTACCCGCTAGGCTAAACCGGTCAGATAATGGTTTATAGTTTAAAAATATTCGGATCTCATTTAAAAGATTGAAATATTTTATTAAGAATTGGTAATACAACGGCCATTGCATATATTAACAGAAGGGGCGGCGTTCAATATATTCACTTGAACGATATAACTCGCCAGATCTGGCTTTGATCTGAAGAACGTAATTCGTCTTTATCTTTTCATCTTACATAAAAACTTCCGGTAATACGGTCGCCGACCGGAAGTCACGTATTCTAAAAATAGATACCGAATGGAAACGCATTCAATCAGTTTTTTTTTACCTAGGATGTCCTAAGTTAGATCTCTTCGCTAGCGTACATAATCACAAATTTGAGAGACGCGTCCATCCACTCCACACAGACCTTTCCCTGGCGGGGTGGCGAGATTATCAGGAAAGCGCTAGAGTTGCGCGAGATGCCCGCTGTTTTACTAGATATTGCAAAGGGCTCTTTTGCAAGTAAGAAGATTAATCAATATAGTTATAATCTAAGGACTTGGTAGCATTTTTGCCAAGAAAACAATTATGATCCATTTAAATCGAACCTCAAAGATTTTCTTTCTTTCCTTACTAAACGGTACGAAGACAGCACGAGCTATGTATAAGCACGCTAAACAGTACACGCTCCGCTTTATGACTTTTCCTTGGTTCTGATGTAACGTCTAGCGTTTGTGTCACTCGTTTCATTAAATGAGAATTTAGGCTGAGACCACCAATACCAAAATACGAAGTCACTTGGGATACAAATTTAGTGAAGAAATACCTCAGTGAATTATTTCCTAAAGAAAGTTTATGTCTACGTGAGCTGTCATTTGAAACAATCACTTTACTCGCCTTAGCGTCTGTGCAACTTTAATGGCCTTACTAATAAAAAAGTTATTCAACTGTTCAACATAAATAGTGTCTTGTCCTTTTCATACGTCGAGTAATTGTCAAATGTCAATGCAAGACAAAATACTGTATAAGTTACACAGTGAATAACTTATTTTATTAGTAAGGCCGTAAGTGTTATTAAAATTCAGAACATCAGTTAGACCAATGTTGCCATTAAAATTAAAATTGTTAATCTGTTCCAGGCCTGAGACTCCTCAAACATCAATCCTCATTAGAACCTCCTTGGTGTTTTGTTGACAAGGTTAATGATTGATCTGATAATCTGATCACCTCTTTCAAAGGGCAGCCATAAAGGTGAAATTAAAAAAAAACAATCGATAAGCGAGCGAAAGCTTTTGCTGAGTTTTAGATGATAAGGTTCATTTTATTCGGAAGTAGATTTCTTGGAGATGAATCTTATGGTACCAGCGAGCTGGTCTGTCGATGGAGCTTGGAGGTAGTAGCTGGAAACCTGAAATGTTTACTAGTAAACCCATCCCTTTGAAAGGAGCTCTTATCATAATCAGCATGCCTTATTTACCACTTCTGAGCATAGGCCTCTCCCAAAGCGCGCCACTCACTCCGGTGTAAGATTGTTAATTTTGCTTCCCACTACATGAGAGACTCGTATTTTATTTTACAAGAAAGTGGTTACGGAACATTTTTATATGTTACCGGCAAATAGAAAGTAGATATGTATTACTATTATTATTATTATTGTACTTCATGATGATTATAAGTAACTATGTATTCAAACGAATATATATTTCTGAGCAACCGCCACGCGTTCACCTAGCCGCGAGCTGCGACGGGATTAATCTGGAGGTGGTTCGGAGGGCCGCAGGCTGGAGTAACAACTTCAATGTATTCCTTAAACATTATAATAGGGAAGTCTCTCAAAATACAAACGACGATTTTGCCAATGCCGTGTTAATTCAACAACGTTTTTAAGAATACTTTTGTTGTACTTATATTAATTTGATTTATTTACGTACCAGTACTATGTCTAAGAGTAAAATAATATTACTTAAATAACTTACCCAATAATTAAATTATTGAATGATAGAAATAAAATTACCAACAATTAAATAAGAATGATACCTAAGATTATCATTTATTATACTTACTTAAATAAAAAATTAACATGATCGTTACGAAGCGTTTTATTTTTTTTGAGACTTTAAACTTCTGCTTGTTAACTTGTTAATCTTCGTAAGAGATACGAAGCATAATTAAGAATCAAATTAACTTACCTTGGTGTGATGTTTGATACCAATTACTCAAGTACCTCGAACGAAGATGATTACCTACTCTCTACCCTTAATATTATGATAAACCATTTAAACCCAAAAAACTATATCTCTAAAAATAATGAAGCCAAATGAAGCAGGCAATTACGGGGTTGTAAGGCGTGGATACCGGCCTACTTAGAACAAGTCATAATTCATAATTTCTTTATTGCACATAAATCATACAAAAAACAAGAGTTACATAAAAAAAGTGTACAAAGGCGAGCTTATCTCTAATAAGAGATTTCTTCCAGAAAACCAGGTTAGCATGGGAAAAGTTGATGGTTGAGCAGGGGTAGACCTATGTGTACAATGTATAAAATAATAAATTATATAATAACTATAATAATATACTAAATACTTATAATATAATACAACTACTATTTTATACACTATACTAATACATACTTAAATAGATACTACCTATAACTCTAAAGGGAGAGGTAATGCTACTTCACACGACTTTTAAAGATATTCAGAGTAGGACTGTCCCTGATGGTGCAGGGGAGTGCATTCCACAACCGAATGGCCCGGGCTCTAAACCCGTTCTCATAGAAAGCGGTGTTAGGCTGTGGAGATGTGAGCATGGAAACTGCGTGATTTCTCCGAGGTCTGCTGGAAGAAAGAAGTTGAAAACTGTCTCGTAGGAAAGTTGCGTAGCATTTATACAAGTATTTATTTTTAGCCACTTTATATATTGTGTGAGAAGGACGGCACCACACTGCGTACCACATGTAAACTTGTCATCATCTTCGTCCGAGATACTCGCATAATTGGAATCGAACATCACACCGAGGTAATTTCGTTTGATTCTTAATTATATGTTTAGAACACGTAATTTTTGGACTCTTCTTTAAATTGGACACTGTGGGACAAGTTGGGCACTATAACTCACACAGATTGATTTTAGATCTCTTTTAAATATAGGTTTTGTGTAACTAGTACAAATATTACCCAATATTATAAATATATTTAAATAAATAATTACAAAATTATTAACGAATCGAAAAAAGTGGCATGCTAGGATTTTTTATATGAAACAACCAAAAGTGTGCATTAAAAGGAAAGTTGGCATGGAAGGCCATTCCCATATAAAAAGAGGTCATCACCTCCTTTAGCTAGACAACAGCTTTGTACCCTTGTCTTAATAATTTTTAACTGTATTGAACCACCAAGTTGGAGTATGCTCGTAATACTCGTACAAACACTGAGTTACTAAAACGATCTTAAAATTTGCAAATCAGATTTTAAAAAAAAACGGTCAAGTGCGAGTCTAAATCGCGCACGAAGGGTTCCGTACCACCTTTCAATGGAAGCGATGGTGTGGAGTGAATAGTTTGGATTTTACACAGCAGAATATTGTTTACAAAGTTATTGGTGCGGTTACTTTCACACTCCATGTACGTAACCAGGTGCATCCATAAGTTTGTATGTGGTATTGAAAGAATTGTTGTATGGGAGCCCCCTTAAATATTTCTTTTATCCTATTTTTTAGTATTTGTTGTTATAGCGGCAACATAAATACATAATCTGTGAAAATTTCAACTCTCTAGCTAGCTAGGTTCTTGAGATACAGCCTGGTGACAGACGGACGGACGGACGGACGGACGGACAGCGGAGTCTTAGTAATAGGGTCCCGTTTGGAACCCTTCGGGTACAGAACCCTAAAAATGGGGCGTGCATATTGTCATGAACATTATGTACTCAAAAATGAACCTTGTTTCATCAAAAAACCAAAATTATATGGGACATTTACCACAAAAGCGTTGTTCGGAGTTTTTATATAGCAATTAATTAAAAAGTTGTTCACAAAAAAGGTGTAAAAATATTATCTTAGAGAAATGCCTCCTCACGTATTTTGATACAATCTGGCAACTTCAAACAAAAAGATAGACTTTTGCTTCTTGTAAAGTGTTTGCATTCTTTGTTTGGTGCTGATTATTTTCTTCGGGCTGGCTGAAAGATAATGACCTTCTCTTTAGGCAAAGCCCGCTCATTTCCCGGTAGGTTTCCTTATTTTTTATTTGGGCCTCGTAATGGCGTGAAGTTTTTAAATTTAAAAGCTCCGAAACCCAATTTTACCTTATTTGTTCGAACAAGATTGGAATTTTGAGTTGGCAGTTAGAACTGACTATTCATATACAAATAACCGTCTTACCAATAAGATATCATGTGGACTGTACTTTCACCCTTCAGTCTTTATTGATTTTATTTTATAGATAGCATTATTCCCAAGTAACACAGGAAACATTATAATAAATGAATAGTAAACTTATGTAGAACTTAACTTATAAAAGTTCACCGAGCATCTTGACGCTTTATATTGGCATTTCAAAACCATTATGATGCTGTACGTACACTATATAACGGTTGGATGATGGCATATCAAAATGCTTTTATAAAGCCTTTAGATTTAGTAAAGCAAACCACAATGCAGCTGTACAGCTTTTATCTGTTCGTAGTGCATTTATATCACTAATAGCATTTTGAGGTAGTAAATAAATGCTTAATGCTGTTTAATAGCATAAACGTGGACCATTATAATGTCACGTAATTCCGCAGGTTTTAGCAGTTTTGGTGCCTTAGGTTCTACCACAGTATTTTAAGTAGTAAGATAATGCCTAATGCTGCTTAATAGCATAAGCTTTTACCAATATAAAGCATCGTTAATCCGTTATACAGCTTTGAGCGGTTTAGATGCCCTTAGTTTTGTAATAAAACTTTAATGTAGTGAGTAAAGGCTCGTACTGCAGCATAAACGTGACTCAATGTAATGTTTGCATTTTTAAAGATCAACCGAGTAATTTTTTACACCTATCAGCTCTTTAATCAACTACACGTAAGTTGTTATAATGCGTAAAGCTGTTTAAACATTCATTTTATCGTTTTCTTAAAACGACGACCCGTATGGTCAAGTCGGCAGTGACCCCGCCTACGAAGCCAAGGGTTCCGGGTTCGAGTCCCGGTGGGGGCAAATATTTGTTTGATGAGAACGGATATTTGTACCTAGTCATGGTTGTTTATCTATCTAAGTATAATATTTATCTACATAAGTATGTGTATCTTTGACTAGTACCCAAGATACAGGGAATTCTAGTTTGGGGCTAGATCAATATGGGTAAGTAGTGTCCAAGGCCTTGGGGAAAACCACGAAATAATGATCTATAAAATAACTTTTAATGGTGGACGTATGGATATTATTAATTATATTATGATGTCTTCGAATCCGATCAATGCACAACAAAACGATTCATGCGAACTGAATTGTAGCGATATTAAATAAGGTTCTGTAGGTCACCAAAATCAAGTAGGACCTGTCACCTTTGGAAATACACATAATACGGAATCCGTGTTTTTAAATAAATATTTTATTGCGAATAATGAGAATATTCCAAAAAATCGTGTTTATTCCTGTCCGCTTGATGATGAAAATGTAAGACCTAACAGCTCCGACAAAAAAGAACATGTCAGTGATATCGATTAATATTTAAAATGTTCTTAATTTTGTGAAATATATAAAGAGGGGCTATTGAATATCAATCAAATAGTGTTAAAAGATCTTGCGAAAATTGTAAATGGTTTGATTCAAGACATATTATATTAACTATCGGTCCAAGTACCATTTTAAAAACACCAAGATTTGTCAATATCAAAAAATTTAGGGAGCGAATATTGGAATAAAGAAATTACAAATAATTTATCTTTGCATTTGGAAAACTGGAAGGATTGTCCAAAAAATATATCTTTAAATTTAAATTATGACGGTTTGCCAATTTTAAAAGCTCAAACAAAGAATTATGGCCAACACCCTTTTGATTAGGATTTTAATTATGAGACTGGGTAAATGAATCCAAACCTGGTAGTTTTTTAACCCATGTGTAATTTTTATGTTTAAAAATAATGATACTTACATGTTTGAATTGTATTATGAAAACTTACTCAATATACTTGTTTTCCTATTATTGCCTTAATAACTAAACATAAATAGAAACATTTACATATTGGCACAAACATTACGTATGGCCCCACACTAGAATTACCAGTGTAGTGGGAACCAGAAACAACGACGTCACACACATATAATCATCCAAGACCTGGGGTCTTTTTTTTTACCCCCAGCCGGGGATCGAACCCGGGACCTCTCTCATGGTAGGCAGAGCCACAACTGGTGCGCCACAGAGGTCGTCAAATTATTAAAAATAGATTCATTATACAAATTCAAATCACACTTATTTAGCGAAGACCACAGGATCATTTTATTATACCTGACCATAGTCTAATAGTGTATGGTCAGGTGTGGTATGACCATACTACATCTTTTACTATGGAATCAATCCCGAAAACGCGAAAAAAGTTGGTGCCGAAATGTATGAAACTGCTTTTTTGCGTTTTCGTGGTTTGTTTGATGGTAAAAGTCGTTCAGTACATACATCCCACCTTTGAAAGTATAATTAGATAACAAAATCACCCTGCATGTAGGAACGAAATTTTAATTTAAATTCTAAAAAAACATTCTCTAAAAAAATCTTGATGACCGCCATGTGAATCTCTCACAAACTGAACCAGAGGGTGGCGACTCTACTATGGAGAGCGTGAAACATACCTAACGGGAGCTAGGAGCGGTGTTAAAACTTAAAAAAATGCGAAACGATCGATCTTTTGGATCTAAATTGATTGTTTCCTCTTTGAATCGATCACCGATTTCATTAAAAGGATTTGAATAGATCTAGCAAAGATCGAAAAAGTCGCATAAAAAAACATGAAATTAAGGAATTACAATGATTAGAAAGAGTATTGAATGACTGGATGAACGTTGGCGCATTAGTGTCTCTGCCACCCCGCATGGGAAAATGTGTGACGCTATGTTATGATAAGATAACGATTGGAAAAGAAATCAAAACATAGATATATAAATGAAAAATATTTATTTCATGCAATTTTATCAAAATCAAATCAGTTAGTAAGTACCTATTACTGTAGGTACATATGTCACAGCTCAAAACTATAAGTCAAAGATTAAGGTATTAACCACAAAAAAATAACTCCTGTTCGACACTTGTTTAAAAACAAAAATGTATAGGATTTAACGTTGGTTTTGAGGTTAAACTATGTGTTACATTTTTTGTAGTGTGTAGCAGTTTTGTAGTAACGGGATATTTCTCAATATCGCAGAGTTCCGACTTCCGATTCGTCGTCGCCGAAACTCCCATATTACTTCATATCTTTTTAATATATTGAAAGATCCGCGCTACCCCAGCTACCTTCGACAGAGCTTTGAGTATCTCTTTTCAGGAGATCGGCACCGGAGATTTCACACGGTCTCACTCTTAGCCACACTAAGACACAACACCTCGGCATATGAGGCACAACGCCTTCAGGTTGGAGGCGGTCCAACGGTGGAACGTACTTCCTTGCAATATAAGAAACAGTCCCACTCTTTCAAAAACCGGGTAAAAGAGCAGTTTCTCTCTCTTTCATGATAGTAGTTATAGTATGTATAGTATTACTATACGTACAGTTTTATGTATATATTGGTACTTATTTAGTAGTTTGGAATATAGGTATTTTATTTTCTATATTTTATTGATATTTAATTGATTAATTTATTATTTACTACTGATTTTGTGCACTGCCAACCCTTTCATGGAAAATTTTCCTATCATGCCTTGGTTAGCTGGCATAAATCTGTTTTTTGGAGATAAGCTTGCCTTTGTACATATGTTTTCCACAAATGTAACTTTTTATTGGCAAAAATATAATGACCACCAAAATATTTTTTTCCTAACCAAAATGGCTAAATGACCACCAAAAGTTGCAGAAAATATCAGGGCAATATACTGCGGTAGCTTAGGTGAAGGATAAAGGGGGTGAGCGAAGCGAAGCCCCCTTTATCCTTCGTGTTAGGTTGAACATGTAAGAAGAACAAAAAATACTTAAAACATAAACTTAAGTACCTACACAAAACATAAAAAGAAGTTTGGTGATCATTTATCAAAACACAATTTGGTGGACATCCGGATGGATGTCCACCAAATTGTCCAATAAATTCGAAATGACTGCCAAAATGGATATTTTGTCAGTCATTTCGAATTTATTGGAAGTAAATTTTCGATTTTTTTGTTAATCGTTTAAACACAAGCCCTTTTTATTTATCTTTGTGCAATAAAGAATTATGATTTATGAATGAATGTCATCAATTATGAATATACTGAGCTATATAGATATAGTTCTACTATAGATATAGAACTGTCAAAGTTTCATTTTACATAAGCATCACAAATAAAAATAAAACATTTCAGATTGAACCTACAACTCATCGTCATCAAGTGTTTTCATGGACATAACAACCACCGTATCTACAAGTAAAAAAAATATATGAAAAAATACAAAATTAACAATAGGTAATGCAAGTGATAGAACTGTCATGAAATCATCATGCTCAGCCTAGCAAATACTTAAAATTTTGTAAATGTTGTCTGCAGGCTAAAATGTTCAAAAGGTTAGTTTTAAAAAGGAATGTATTGTTAGATTTACCGCCTCAGGAATTTCGACAATATACAATTCAATTAATTTTAAAACATGATATGATGTATATTAATTGTACAAAGAAATGTCATTGGCCAGAAAAAAAAATATGAACGTCAAAGTCAAAGGTTTTGTACTGGCCAATGACATTATTTTTTTAACAAATTAATTAGAAGATAAGTTATTTGAGTTTGCTCTGAGTGCTTTTGAACTGAACTTATTAACTGATTGTGTTCAGACGAGTTTTATAATGTTTTTATAATATTTAAAATAATCTTATCTCTTCTAGATATTTATAAATTCTCATATATGCATGTTCAAAAATGTTTAATTTAATTTTCAGGTTGAACCCGATGCTGGCTGTAGCCATGAAAAAACACACTGTTTCAGCAAAGAAGAGAAAGACTGGTAATTTAGGCTTTAATTCCATATACTAATGTTACCCGGCTATGGCTAAGGCAAAAAGATGGTTATTATGATATTCTGATACATGCACATACAAATATATTTCGTTTCAATTTCAGGTTGAACCTGAAGCTGGCTGAAGCTATAATAATAATAATAAGGATAATAATCTTAACAAACAAACATATCTTTAAATACCTTACAACTAGAGATACATCATTTATTATTTAAAGATTTAAAGATTTATTTGCACACTGTGCCACACTCACAGTCCTTAGACCAAATCGTGTGACCGTCACATTTTACAAAAAGAAAAATACTTACACAAACTGACAGAGAACATTTTACAGAAACAAGAGTACATACACAGACTACAGAGAATACTTACATAAACATTAAGACATTATAAACAATTATTTAAAAATATATTCACAGTTTTGAAAAATATATACAGGGGCATATGAAAAATATAAATTTCTGTGTGCTGAGCAACACAGGCATTGAGAAGAGTCAGTGCCTGGAGAGTGGGTGCGTGACGAGCGTGCTGTGTACGAACAACACCCGTAGCGAAGAGCGGCCGCGATCGCAACATCGCGTACCGAGCCGGCGCGTAAAGGGCAACACTTTGTAGCGCGACCGGATTATCTACCTTGTTGTGAACGAGTAGATAGAAGTGGACCAACAGAGATAACTTCCGCCTCAGCTCTAGGGTGTCTACTCCCACCATTCCAGCTACAAATAGAGACGGGAATAAGTAGGGATAATACCCATATTTCAATTTATACAAAAGCCTAGCAAACTTGCGTTGGACTTTTTCCAGCATGAGTGTGTATTTAGCCTCATGCGGGTCCCAGATAATTGCGTTATATTCTAATTTACTTTGGACAAAAGCATTATACAAGGAGGTTAACGTGGAAAGGTCCCTAAACCGGGTTATTTGTCTCATTACGAAACCGAGGGACTTATAGGCTCTCCTACAGGTCTCACGGATATGGTCATTAAAAGTAAGTTCAGAGTCAAGTAGTAGTCCTAAGTCCCGTATTTGAGTGACCCTCATAAATGATGATCCCGCTATGGTGTAGTCATGATGGATTGGCGACCGAGATCGAGTGAACGTCATAGTTTTGCACTTGGAGTTATTAAACGCCAAGTGGTTGCGTTCGCTCCACTCTACCACTCTGTCGACATCGCTCTGCAGTAACCTAATATCTTCGTCACTGCCTATACTCAAGAACAGCTTCAGGTCATCCGCGAACATCAAACACTCAGCCGTCCTCACGACATCGGGAAGGTCGTTGATCATTATCAGGAACTGGGTAGGACCTAGAATACTACCCTGGCTCACACCCGAACAGGTTTCATAGGGTTCCGAATCCTTACCGTTCACCTAACATACTGGACTCTATGGGCGAAGTAGTTTGCAAATAGTGTTAGCAAATTTGGTGTGAAGCCTATATAAGAAAACTTCTCCAGAAGGACGTCGTTATGGAGTCTGTCGAATGCTTTTTTGAAGTCAAAGAACGTCACATCGACCTGCCTTGCCTTATCAAGGGATGTAGTAGCATAATTCACAAAATTTAAGTGATTGGTTAGTGTTGGTTTTGGCGGAAGCTATGCTGGGCGTTCGCGATAAATCCACGAATTTTCAGGGTCATGTAATGGTTGATTATAGATTCAAAAACCTTTCCGAATACCAAGAGAACGGCTATAGGTCTGTAATTTTCTACTTCCGACCTGGATCCATCCTTAAGCACAGGAGTGACTCGTGACGTTTTCCATCACCTTGGGTAAACTGCAGACTTTATTGTCAAATTGTAAAGAAACCTAAGCGGTAGTTCCAATGTTGATAGGCAGTCTTTGACTAAAAACGGCGGAATACCATCGGGTCCGGCAGAGGAGCGCGACTTTAGTCGTCTCCCAGCACGTTGTATGTCAACTATAGAGATAGAATCGATCACTATTCGCACCGAGCTATTGCCCGGTCCGGCTCTACGCTCCGCGACGTTTGCATCAAGTATTGGTCTATCGGGCAAGAACACTGACGCTGTTTTCTTGGAACGCAATCATCTATACACGAAAATATCTTATCATACAAGAAATCAGTAGCTTGATCTATGTCATTGGATGCATACAGATCGCTCCAATCAAGAGAGGCAAGGGAGGAATATAACTTACTAAAGTCTGCTTTGCGGAAGTTCCACTGTAGTCTATAAGGAGGGTCAGGCGACTCCTCCATCGGTGGCGGCGGTGGTGCGCGCATCTCGGGACGCGGGAAACGCACGCTCATCTGCAGTGGTGGGTGGTACCCGTCCACAGGTTGCGTTAGCGGCTCCACCTCCCCAGACACATCGATACGATCAATGCCTATATCACTCAGCACCAGATCTAGTATACCACCATTACTATTTGTGACCGTATTAAACTGCTTAATGTTACAGAATTGCATTAAATATTTAAATTGCAGGAAAGGGTTTATCCCGCAAGAATTAAGATTGAAATCCCCAATAATAATTTTATCCAGATTTTTATAATTAGCTACAACATTTTCGATAATTGCAAAAACCTTTGTAAAGTGTGAGTCCGAAGATGACGGCTTGATGTAAACTACAACATGTAATGGTACACAAGAGTCAGTTCATTTAATATTTCATTTTGCGTGACAGAGGGCTAGCCCATCGCCGCACGGTACACACTGAATACAAGAGTCGGTTCAGTTAACGCTTGGGTTATCGAGTAGTTTGAAGTAAGTTGACAAGAAAGGGGCCATAGAACGTGGTTGGTTCGGAGAAGAGAGGTCGGGTCAGGTTTTTTTTGTCGCATTGATTTGGTTGCGCGCTGAATAAATTATGAATAACTAAATAATGGGAGGTTCTTATGGAACTATACGGAGAAAGCTAATGTGTTGACTGCAAATATATAATTGCGATTGATTGTTACGATGTGGTGAGTCTGACATCACGGGTTTGAATATCATTCTAGTGATCTTTGTCCTAGACGCTAGCGGTCGGGCAGACTTAATAAATCGCAACCGCTTTTATAGCCAGCGATCGACAAATTTTGTGTATCGGCAATACCAAATGACTTGAGTGATAACCGAAGGTTGATTAGAAACTATGCGTACACAAAGTTGTAGAACAGCGGGCGTGCATGGCATGGTTGATTGAAATTAGACCCTGTGTAGTTAGAGTTAAGAAGCTAGCGCTTGGGCAGATTGTGTCACGCAAAGGACGCCATCTCGGACATGTGGGGCCTATAAATACGAGCGCGTGGGTGGGGAATTCATTCACCCCATGGCTCACAGTTAATTCTTAATAAGACAACTGTAAACACAAAGGGGTTGTTTTTAGTCCGTTTACCACACGAGCTGATGCCCGCTCAATATGTGGGGACCCGGACATAGCAGGGAGGTCTGACTCCTGGGCATGGTTAATTCCATTTTTTTCCCCTCCAACAAAAAAAAAAAAATGAATTCATTCAGTCCCTACGGCAAACCACTGTGGTATACGTGTCTTTCGGTAATCTGTACTGTTCGGTCTGCTGTTTTACGCGTCTGGAACTGGATGATTTGTGATTGCGTTCTACAGTTGATTTTCGTGTGTGCCTGAAGCGCCGAGATACACCTCGGTTCCTATCATTTAAATCAACCTACCCCAAATTCCAAAACTATCCATGGGTCGTTAGATAAGAACTTGTAGTTAATTTGATCTGAGTCTGAGTCTGGGCTTGGAGCGACCCTAATTTCCTTTTCCTTCACCATAGGGTTCCTGGATTAGCTCTTAGGATATTCGCGAGTTAATCCTTTCCTCATTTCCTTCGTGTAGCGAGTTTTGAGATTCCCACACACACAGTATTTAACCAGACAAACACATTCAAAACATACAAAACCAACTTCGAGTAGTGTCGATGATGGACGTGGTATTACTTACACTTAGATTTTAGACTAGGCTAGACAGGAGTTTAGTTGCGGCTAAACCTTGGGTGTCAAAGGGAGACTGTTTGATCGATGAGGTTTCGCGGATGAAAATAACAAATTCAGAACAAAGTATAAACGTTGTCCACTCAGATAACCTATCCCGTTGATATCTTTGACATTTGAGTGTTGTCGGGGACGCGCGAAGAGATCAAATTACAGTCTAAAATTCATTGTTTAGAGAGGGGTGGATTGTTTTGCTTTGCCTTGGATTGTTTTGATTTAAGTTGCATCTTTAAATTAAATGTAAATTGCGCTGGAGATCTAACGTGTAGATTGTGTCACGCATTTATTTTGCTGGGCTCAGTCGAGGCGAGCTGTGGTTAACTAGGTGCATAAATCGGTATTTTCCGAAGTATGTTACTCGTTGTGGAGAGGGTAAGATTTCCAAAAGCGCTAAAGAAAACGTTTCGATAACATCCAGCTCGAATTGCGCAGAGTTGAAGGTTTCAAAACGTTACGGACCTTTTGAGGAAACCGCTAGTTCAGACCCATTTCGGAAAATCAAATCGCAATTGTGTAAACCCGGTCTATTTGGATCGTTATTGCCGTGAACTAATTATATAATTGGAGCCACTAAAGCCGCTACTAGCGAGCACATGAAATATCATTGAGTACTCACGTCGTAACACTACGACGAATAACCATACGATATCCCAAACAAATATTATAAATTGTGGTCGACCACTTCAAAAGAAGCTCCATGCGCCCATATATACAAAAAGTAAATGGTACCATTACACAAAATATAAGAAAGATCGATCTGGCGCAAAACACCGCTAACTGATGAGAAATACCGGCTTGCGGGCATACATGCTTTCTCTGTTTAACTTGAAACTCTAACTTCCTGAACCAATCTTCCGTTCGACTATTGTACGCCTAACGAATTCTCAACAAACGAGATATTCAGACTTATCATTCTTAACTTGCAATTTTCACAGCTGAATCAGGACATCTAAATTGGGGGTAGATAGAATAGACGATCATAGCTTCTGACAACGGTAGCTCGACCTTAGCTATTTATGCCGTTACAAACACAAAGAAATTTCACACAGCTTTTAGACACAGTCGCGAATATAACTTCCACATCGTCGTCACACCCCTCCACATGATGCAACTGACGCACGTTGTAGCAGTCGCGCACGGCCAGCAACACCCCGCCCCAGCTGGCGTCGCGAGCGCGGTCACGGCGCAGCGTCCTGTACCCGGGCGGGATTATAAAAACACACGTGACAACAACGGGATTATAAAAACACACACAAAATATTATCTAACCTAACTAGGGAATTTAATCTTCGTTTTCGCTTCCCTGTAGCGTGGGTAAACAATACCCACCGGCCAGTAATCTTTGTCCAGGAACATCGTCTTGAGGTCCGCCGGCACCCGAAGTTTGAAGGACAGGAACTCCTTGGGTCTTTTTGACTCCAAAACCTCTATCTGTACTGTTCGATTCCAAATCGATATTCGATCGATGGTTTCTGAACGGCCATTTTGAATTTTACGTTGCTGCCAACCTAGCAGTTTTTGACAACTGACTGACGAAAGCCCTCGCAATGTAAACGCGTTTTGGTTAGGGTATTGAAATTAAATCGCAAGCCATCTGGAATGTATTCGGGTTTCCCTCAGGATTGTCTATATAGCTGAGTGTGTTGTGGTTCCCCGAACCAGATAAAGTTCGCATTTTCGTGGCCGATTGGTTTTTCCCACGTAACATAACCTGTGTTGGAACACTGTGCTCATTGAAGCTGGCCCGCCAGTCATAGGAGGTTGGCTGAAGAACCTGTCTACCAAGAAGAGCCTAGGGTGCACCCGGGCCTTGCAGAGAGACAGGAGGTTGACGGGACCGAAGCACAGACCAGGTTAGATCGACCCCAATTACTTCAGCTCGGTGAATCGCCGACGTTCACACTTCTTGGCAACTGATCGTTACGCTACCTCGTAGCTGATGGGCCCCTACGAGGTCATTAGGTGCTGAGAAGCCTGAACATTTTGGTAGCTAGAGCGTGGCTTCCTGAGATTTGCAGCCGTCAAGGGCTCCAGGAAGGCACGATTTGGGACTATCAATCTGTAGGTATAGGCGGTTAAGTAACTTGGTTGTTCCTGTATCCACATAGATTGGTAGTATTGTAAGCTATAGGTCTATTGCTGGTAGTAGATAGACAGATATTGAATTGAATTACCAGTTAGTCAATCTATTAGTGGTCTAGTAATGCTATTGAAGAATGTTTTGGTTAACATAGGTAGTTACATCTATTGATAGCAGGCTATTACATTGTTTTCAGTTTATAGCAATTTATAACTTGAACTAATATTGACTATCTGTGTGTGTTATAATGATAAAGGGAAACTAAATTGTATTTACAGAATTTATATAGATATAAAACTCGGTTCCTATTGTTTAAGGAAAACAACATTGTTTAAGTTGTGGTTTAGGGTTCCCTCGTTTGGGTTGTAGACTGGAGGGTCCAATAAAATTGAGTTACTGCAAATTGTGAGTAAGTATCGTTCCGATCATGTCGTTATCTGAAATCCAGAAGGGTGTTTCTAAGGAGCTCAGATGGATTTCCTCCGCACACGGTCTGATAGACCGTTTAGATAGGCATGATGTGGTATTGGAGCGGTCTATGGACGTTAAGGAACGTTACAATAGGGTGCTCGAATTGTCCGCGCAGGCGGAATCAGTTGATGGTTGCGCACCTGACATGCTGTAACGGTTGCTAGGGGATGTCGACCAATGTATGGAGATGGCAGCTGCTATCACGCAGAAGGCTGCGGACATACGTAGACAGCGCGAGTCCAGCCATGGTGGTGACATTGAAGCACCTCTGCCGCTTCAGGGTTCGGGGTCCAGGTTACCTGCCATAACTATGCCTACTTTTGACGGAGTGTCCGGTGAATGGATGAGCTTCATCAATCTGTTCGACAGTTTGGTGCACATGCGATCGGACATTACCAAGTCTGTCAAGATGGCTCAGCTGGTGGCAGCATTGAGGGGTGAGCCTAGGGAGCTGGTCGCTCATTTGACAGTTACGGAGGGTAACTATGAAACGGCCAGGCAATTGTTGGTCAGACGTTACCATAACAAACGGAGGTTGGCCGATGCCCAACTGAACCGTTTGTTTAGTATCCCGGTTGTGAACAAGGTCGGGGCCATACAGACGGAGGTTTTGAACCCATTGTTGTCCGTCACCAAGGCTCTAGAGAATCTTGGACTTCCGGTTGGTGAATGGTCGTAGTACATGGTCTGTTGTACATTGTACTTTCCCGCCTACCCGCTGACGTGCAGACTCGTTTCGAACAGTCTCACGGGAGGTCGGCCGAGGACCTGCCCACCTTCTCCGACTTGGTCGGATTCTTGGAAGAGGAGGCTCGACGGGCAGAGAATTTGGGGTTGACGGTCACCCATCCTTAGGAGCTACAGAGAGCTGCCGGGAGCGCTGTGAGTAGGGGCCCTCCGACGAGGAAGGACCGCACCAACCGGCAGTCGTATGGGACTGTGAGCGAATTGACCCCACATGGTGAGACCTGCCCATGTTGTAGGCAGGTTGGCCATGCTGTGGCCAATTGCAATAAGTTCGGGGAACTTAGGGTTCAGGGACGGCGCCGGATGGCCAAGCAGCGGAGCAGGTGTTTCCTGTGCCTCGGGCCACACATGGCTAGGGACTGCACGCGCACAAAAATGTGCGGATATTGTGGTGGGGCCCACAACAATCTGTTGTGCATGAACCGGTCCGGCCAACAGCCTCCACAGGGCCGTACCTAGAGTGACACGGCATGGGGCCCTGAGAATTCGTTTGCGACTCGGAGCGCAACTCAGGGGCCAACGTATAGCCGCATACCTGATCGGTTACAGGCACAGTGCTTTGTTGATTCGACCGGGTTACTTCGGGTAGGAGGGAGATTGCGCAATGCGAATCTGTCGTATTCGGCTCGTCACCCACTTCTGCTCCCCAAGGGGGGACAGTTAGTTGAATTGCTGGTGACTGATCGTCATATTAAAAACGCGCATGCCGGCTGTAACGCGTTGTTGGCCACGCTCCAGCGGGAGTTTTGGATCTTATCTGCCCGCCGTGTCATACGGAACATCGTGTTTCGGTGCATGCCTTGTTATCGACTTAAGGCTGCCACGATGCAACCTCTCATGGGGGACTTGCCCCCTGATCGTGTGAATGAGGTCAGACCGTTTTCAGGTGTTGGTACGGATTTTGCAGGACCGTTTATGGTGAAGAGTTCACGATTGCGTACCGCTAGGCAATACAAGGCGTACCTATGTGTGTTTGTTTGTTTATCCACCAAGGCGGTACATCTCGAGCTCGTTGCTGATCTCTCGACAGAGGCTTTCATTGCTTGTTTGGATAGGTTTGTTTCTCGAAGGGGACTTCCAACTTTGAACCGCTCTGATAACGGCACTAACTACATCGGTGCGGAACGATACTTACGAGAGATAGTCAACTTTTTGAATGTAAATAAAGTGGATATTGGAACGGCCCTCTCCCTCTCGTATACAGTGGACCTTCAGCCCACCGATTTGCCCCCACTGGGGTGGGATTTTTGAGGCCGTAGTTAAGTCAGCTAAGACGCACTTGGGGCGTATAGTAGGTCAGACCGCGCTGACTTTTGAGGAGCTCGCGACATTGTTTTGTAAGATCGAGGCCGTTCTCAATTCGCGACCGTTGTGTCCGCTCAGCTCGGATTCAAATGACCTGGAGGCTCTGACCCCAGGCCATTTCTTGATAGGACAGCCACTTAACGCGTTGCCCGAGCACCCCTTCGAGGGAGTGAAATTGTATCGGTTGTCAAGGTATCAGATGTTGCAGCAGTTTACTCAGAATTTCTGGAAGCGTTGGTCGCTCGAGTATCTGCATATCTTACAACAGCGCCTTAAGTGAACTGACAAAACCAGCCCCCCTAGTGTTGGTGACCTCGTTCTGGTTAAGGATGCTAACCTACCGCCACTACGTTGGCGCAGGGGGCGCATTGTTAACTTGTTCCCTGGCAAGGACGGGACCCCCCGGTCTGCAGAGGTTCTAGTAGGAGGCTCGGTTCTAAAACGAGCGGTAGCAACGTTGTCTCGGCTGCCCGTAGATTAGGGGACAGGTGGGTGCCTGTCCGGGCGGGTGATTGTACGATTCCAAATCGATATTCGATCGATGGTTTCTGAACGGCCATTTTGAATTTTACGTTGCTGCCAACCTAGCAGCAGATAATTATAATTATATTGAGAATAATTATACTGAGAATTTAGCGTCGAAATAACGTAATGGCTTTATTCTTCAAGAACTTCTTTGGTTGATACAATAAATTGATATATTTTTTTAAGAAACGTCTTCTCTTTCATAAAAAGCTCCAAGATGTAGCTAACTGCATAAGAATAACTCGATTCTCTTTTAAAGAACAAGCAATTTTACTCGGCTCTTTACACAACTCAAAGTAAGATAACATAATATTAGGTCTGTATCTGTCGTTTGTCGTGATCGTCACAAATCAGGACTCATAATCATAATCAGCCCACATCGACCTACTGCTGACCGTACTCCTTTCCTCTTCAGCGATTTCCTTTCCTAGATCTCCATGTTTCTGTGTCTACCGCATTCAGTAATCTCATTGACTTGATCTATATATGTCACCGGAAGATAGTCAAAACCAACTTACGCGGTAGTTGATCAACTATCGACAGATAGTAAACCAGACCGACAGGGTTTAGAATTTACGTTTCTTTTATTCTTACATGTTAACCTAACACGAAGACTATTCGGGGGCTTCGCTGAGCTCGCCCCCTCTAGTCTTCACCTAAGCTGCCGCAGTGTTTGCCCTGGTATTTCGTTTGCAATTCAAGTTTAAACCAGTTTACTATTTAACGGTTTCCACCGCTAGTTGATCAACTAACGCGTCATATGTAAGCAGTACGCTACAGTTTACTATTTGTCGATAGTTGACCAACTTACGAGAAAAAAAACGTTAGTTTATCAACTAACGGTTTTGACTATCTTATATAATAAAATATAATAAATAACCATTAAAATAAAAATGACATATATATACTTCTTATTTAAGGCAGCGCTTTACGTGTAAGTAAGTCATTAAAGTCGTCAGTATTGTATACGGGTAAGATAGTGCTATTCTGCTTTTGGGTTAACGTTTTAATCCAGTATCACCAGAGGATTACGCAAACAAGCTCTTTGTTTGCAAACTCGGACGTTCCGCTTTTGGTTTATTGTACTTTTCACTTTAGCGTATTTAACCTTCCGGCTAAAGATAGGATAATTTTACAGATATTTATAGTAACTTTGCATCTACCGTGTGCAGAAATGGGTACAAAATGCTTATTAACAGCATAAGACAAAACAAAATACTGTTTTTTTGTACAATTGAGCATTTAAAAAAACTACCTCTGTACCTATTCTTTCTCTGAGATGAGCAATGCTATGCCATAATACAGTCTCGCACGAGTACGGAGAGAACTACACAACTCACTTAAACTAACTTTGTATATATTTGTTTTTGTGAGTAAAAGGACATGTTTTCATGAGTTTTGTTAGTGTTAACTAGAGTTATTTTTGGTGGGAAAATAAAACATTTCTAATAAATTATAATTTCATTTTTCAATTGAAAATCGTTAAGAGACATAAGTCATTTCCTTTGACAAGTAAATTTAAACAACAAAATAAGCTCGCACAGAAAAGTGGGCGCTGAGTTGGATTCACTATTTTCGACGAAGTCGAGGGTCCCGGGTTCGAGTCCCGGTGGAGGCAAATATTTGTTCGATGAGAACGGATGTTTGTACCCTAGTCATGGTTGTTTCTCTATCTTAGTATAATATTTATCAGAGCATCGCATAAACCAGCAAAGTCACATATAAAAACAGCTCGTGTGAAATAATCTTATCGTGATTAAAATACATTTTTCACCGGGCTGTAGACCGACACTATTTTGTAAACTAATATTTTCTAACCAAAACTATTATAATCCAGACCTATTTATAAAAGAAAAAGACGATAATGCAACAAGCATAATAATGCTATAATTTAATTTAATATTACCCAACCAATACTAATAATGTTAATTATACAAAGTTCATTTTTTACTAGGAAAACACAATTAATTTGGTTATTTCACATATATCACCGACTGACTGTGTATTCTGTATCAAATATATAAAATATAGAAGGCGCTTAAAAATTTTCAATGAAACTTAAATAGACTTTTACAGTAAAACTATGCGCGGTAATATTTGAAGGCAAAAAAAAAGCAAAAACCTAACCAGTATCATAAAATTTTGTTTTGATGCAATCGAATTTAGTACGTCATTAACTTAGCTTTGACGTTCTATTGTCCATTTATATTGCGAGACAAGCATGTAATAAATTACTATGTTTGTAGAGATGTTTTTGCAACGATGAGGGGTTTATTTAAGTTCTAACTGTGAACACTTAAATAGCTTCAATCATTTTTTAACGTCTAACTGCATTCTAAAGCTAGCGTAACGCTTTTGTAATACAATTTACATCTTCATTATTAACATTTTTGCGAGCATAACAATTCAGTAATGCAATTGGCAAATTCATTGACCGTAATAATGCTTCTTTAATGCAATCGAAAACTTCATTGACCATAATAATGTTTCTTTCATGGGATTGGTACCTTCTTTGAATACAATGATGCTAATATAATGCGCCTGTAGTGCAATTAAATAACTACTGTGAACCAATTTAGAATCTTAAGCAAAAAAACACAACGACTATGACACACTAAAAGCGTTTGTAATGCTACTAAAGAACTCTCAAAATCTCAAAATGCGAAAACGATACAGAAATGCCGTCATACTGCTTTGATGTGTTACTTGGGTTGTATCCTTAATCTTTAGGTCGTTGTTTGCCACACAGAAACCAACAGATATCGTCCAACTGACCTCGATATCAAGATCTTCGATGTTTATCTCGGTATTCTAGCGAAAACGCCTCGAGAATGTTAATGGCACAGAGGGATCCCGTTCCAGTTATTTGAAAGAAATAATACTGCCTTTGAAGCGTGAAACGAGCTTTTCCAACATGTGTTAGAGTATTGGGAGATAATAGAAATGTTGTTGTTTTGCAGTAACGACGCAAGAGAATCTATGAAAGAAATGCCATTGTGGCTTACCACTATCTTTTATAGCTACTACTTATACTTATGATAATAATTCTTGAGGACAAGGTTAAGTTTTAAGTGCAGAGATGGATTAATTAAAAAAAAACATAGTTCTTGGATGTTTTATATATATTTGGGTTCCACGAGCAGAGTATCCTTCGTTACATAATGATTGTGCCTGTATGTTAATGTTTGGGTTTTGTTTGTTTATCTACAGGTAGTAAAAGAAATGGATATTGAAATATATGTAAATAAAATTCACAAGTCAGAGTTCAAATTATAAAATAATACGGTTGGCTACTGGCTGATCACCAGATAGCTTCTTACGGCCAAAATGAGATCTGAAACCGGACACAACTGATACAATCTGACAACGAAAAATATATTCTTTAACATTTAAACTTTACCAGGATCGAGCATCCATTTTTCGCGCTCGTTTACGACGCAAGGCCCCCACACCGAACACCAAAATAGAAAAGTCTTACACAATAATGCTCATTTAGCCAGCGCTATGCCCTAAAGGCGCCCGGCCCATAGAGCGTCAAACTTTTCCCTGTTCCCTATTTCACTCTTGTATAAATCAGAGGCAATTTCCCCAAATAAGTGCTAAAGTTTGTGCCCATAAACGGCTAATTTACACGACCTCTACATTTTCATGGCGGCCCGCACACATGAATATATTTGAATAATTCACGTGTCTACACGAGTTTCAATTCAACTGTACACACTGTATTTGTATGAACAAATACGGAAGCAAAGCGCTTATTCACTTTTCAGCCGTATCTCAGAGTAATAGAGTATTTTATGGTGATAATTTATTTCGCTTTTTAGGCGAGTTCTTACCAATTCATATCAGAGGCCGAGCATGTTTTGAGGCATTATTTACATGGATATTATTTGTAGGCACTGTCATTAAAAATAATGTTAATTATGTTGACGTATTATGTGTACAATGTACAATGTACAATCTTATTACAAATACATAAATTACGATAATGTTGCGATAGACATTAAGAAATATTTCGGTTCTTAATAATATTATTTAGTTCTAAGGATCTTTAATTTGTTAAATATAATAAAGAACCTTTAACAAACTCTGTATTTAAAAGCTCGGTTGAGCAGTGGTTGTTACACTTGCTTGGTGTAAACCTACTTATTGATTCATAGGTAATTAAGGCAGTGTTAATTTATTACATGCACATTGAACTTGAATTGTGGTACAATTCCGCTCATTTGGTGACAAAAGCTTGGGGTTGCGCCAATTATCCTAATAATGACGTGGTTGTCAGTCAGACTCCAACTAAAATACGAGGGATAATAACAGATGATATATTTTATATTCATCGTGACTAAAATAAACTAGTGGTGCGATTGATCATGGACATTTTGATGCTTCAAAAAAGGAGTCGAAAACGGATGTT
The DNA here is from genome assembly GCA_949825045.1 of Argyresthia goedartella. Classification (NCBI taxonomy): domain Eukaryota; kingdom Metazoa; phylum Arthropoda; class Insecta; order Lepidoptera; family Argyresthiidae; genus Argyresthia; species Argyresthia goedartella. Next base: position 20,144,554 of record OX463823.1, read on the forward strand.
TATGTCCATTAATGTGGGTCACTGATAGTCTACACGCGTCACGCTACGCTTCGTTCGTGTTTACCCCACTGTTGAGAATTAGATAGACTGTGAGATGCCCGGCCACATCACTGCGTTACGGCATCGCGTCGCACATCGACATCAGGGTATACGAGATAAGGGAATCATGCATGCCTTATAATGAAATTCTGTCATCTAGGAATTTCAATCCCTTTTGAAAAATGTATTTTAATCACGATAAGATTATTTCACACGAGCTGTTTTTATATGTGACTTTGCTGGTTTTTGCGATGCTCTGATAAATATTATACTTAGATAGAGAAACAACCATGACTAGGGTACAAACATCCGTTCTCATCGAACAAATATTTGCCTCCACCGGGACTCGAACCCGGGACCCTCGGCTTCGTCGAAAATAGTGAATCCAACTCAGCGCCCACTTTTCTGTGCGAGCTTATTTTGTTGTTTAAATTTACTTGTCAAAGGAAATGACTTATGTCTCTTTACGATTTTCAATTGAAAAATGAAATTATAATTTATTAGAAATGTTTTATTTTCCCACCAAAAATAACTCTAGTTAACACTAACAAAACTCATGAAAACATGTCCTTTTACTCACAAAAACAAATATATACTAAGTTAGTTTAAGTGAGTTATGTAGTTCTCTCCGTACTCGTGCGAGACTGTATTATGGCATAGCATTGCTCATCTCAGAGAAAGAATAGGTACAGAGGTAGTTTTTTTAAATGCTCAATTGTACAAAAAAACAGTATTTTGTTTTGTCTTATGCTGTTAATAAGCATTTTGTACCCATTTCTGCACACGGTAGATGCAAAGTTACTATAAATATCTGTAAAATTATCCTATCTTTAGCCGGAAGGTTAAATACGCTAAAGTGAAAAGTACAATAAACCAAAAGCGGAACGTCCGAGTTTTCAAACAAAGAGCTTGTTTGCGTAATCCTCTGGTGATACTGGATTAAAACGTTAACCCAAAAGCAGAATAGCACTATCTTACCCGTATACAATACTGACGACTTTAATGACTTACTTACACGTAAAGCGCTGCCTTAAATAAGAAGTATATATATGTCATTTTTATTTTAATGGTTATTTATTATATTTTATTATATAAGATAGTCAAAACCGTTAGTTGATAAACTAACGTTTTTTTTCTCGTAAGTTGGTCAACTATCGACAAATAGTAAACTGTAGCGTACTGCTTACATATGACGCGTTAGTTGATCAACTAGCGGTGGAAACCGTTAAATAGTAAGCTGGTTTAAACTTGAATTGCAAACGAAATACCAGGGCAAACACTGCGGCAGCTTAGGTGAAGACTAGAGGGGGCGAGCTCAGCGAAGCCCCCGAATAGTCTTCGTGTTAGGTTAACATGTAAGAATAAAAGAAACGTAAATTCTAAACCCTGTCGGTCTGGTTTACTATCTGTCGATAGTTGATCAACTACCGCGTAAGTTGGTTTTGACTATCTTCCGGTGACATATATAGATCAAGTCAATGAGATTACTGAATGCGGTAGACACAGAAACATGGAGATCTAGGAAAGGAAATCGCTGAAGAGGAAAGGAGTACGGTCAGCAGTAGGTCGATGTGGGCTGATTATGATTATGAGTTCTGATTTGTGACGATCACGACAAACGACAGATACAGACCTAATATTATGTTATCTTACTTTTAGTTGTGTAAAGAGCCGAGTAAAATTGCTTGTTCTTTAAAAGAGAATCGAGTTATTCTTATGCAGTTAGCTACATCTTGGAGCTTTTTATGAAAGAGAAGACGTTTTTTAAAAAAATATATCAATTTATTGTATCACCCAAAGAAGTTCTTGTAGAATAAAGCCATTACGTTATTTCGACGCTAAATTCTCAGTATAATTATTCTCAATATAATTATAATTATATTGAGAATTTAGTAACTGACTGCGATTCGATCACAAGATCGTCGGTTTGAATGCGAGTCAACCGTGGTTTATATCATTCATAAGCAAAGTGACGTGAGGTGACAGTAACGAAAATTTTATTGTTTTGTTAGCGATGTGTACTACTCATAGAGTGAAGCTTATATGACGCTTATATACGCTTGAACTTATTAAACTGGAAAATATTTCAATTTCAGATAATTTTTTCATGATTGTCATTATATATATTATTAAAATGTCAACAACAGGCCGCCAACAACCCATATTAAATAAACCATATTTTGTAGAAAAACTGCAAACATGTTCTTAAAGATGATATATTTTTGACGCAATATATCAGAGCTGTGAGTTCAGGAACCCTTTTAATAACGTACAAACTACCACACAAAGCAGCTTCGAGTGAACCATCAGTAGATGGATTAAACAAGATCTGTCCGCGAGTGGTGTGGATATGTCTGGCACCGTGACACCGCTGGCTGGACCACCACTGTGACGTTGTGGCATGTCAACCTTATTTCGTGTCATTTATTTCCTTTTACTTCATTTTGTTTATGAATTTGAGTTTGGATTGCTTTGACTTTTTTGACACTTGACTGATTGGAAATCTTGAAATTGCCTTTTGAGCAATTTAAAAACATGAGCGACTTTGTCGAAAAAGGGATATTACAAAGTTCGAGATTACTTAAATGACGGGACTGATTGATTGATTACAAATATGCTAACAGACCGAAATTCAAATAATTTTATTATTAATTAATACTCTTACTATGATGTTTTCTTAAAGAAGGCACTTCCGCTATTCTGCTTTCTCTTTTAGTTGTACAAGATAGCATTGGATACTATCCTTACCTTTATCCATCCGCTTATATATTGGGTATGATCGGATACACCTTACTAGAGGTCAGGCGTAACACCGAGCAGCTTCTGACTGTGCGTCGATTGTTGCGAGCTGACAGTGACTGTGTCGCGCTTGTCGATACGGTATGCGCGCTGTTTGTGCCCGACAAATACCTCCACGTATGCAGGCAACAGCGGCTATTAGCGGGCGGCGCGCATTGCACGGTGGTGTGCCAGCAGTCTCCGCTGGTGAGGGCGCGGGACAGTCTCAACGCTCTGTTGGCTGCAGCACCACTGACTGATCTATTTGGTGATGCATGGAGGCATATTGTGCGAGAATGTGGAAGGTTCTGCGAGGAGAATGTGTGACAGGGTTGTGTTATGTAATTAAAGTATAATTCCAAATGACTGCTATGACATTTTTATTATTGAATTATTATTATTGATTTACATTTATTGAACTGACATATACGATACTATAATTTGTTGTGATTTAAATGGAAGGGTAAATATGTAATTTGTATATTTGTATGTGTACAACGAATTGGCCATAGTCTGTAATGTTGTGCATTAAACTGTATTAATAAATAAATAAATAAATTATTTAATTAGCCGAGCATATTTTGGGGAATGATGATGATGAAATACTCTGATGAAAAGCTGTGGATGCTATCATGAAAAACATCTGGATGTCCGAAAAACTTCCAGAAGAAGTGAAAGTACATAATGACGAGTGTCTAAGTGCTGAGAAAAGTTTCAAAATCTCGGTAAAATTATAAGATAGGCGGTTTTCAGTTGACTACCCATTAGAATGAATGTTAGATGAATTGAATATTGGAGATTTCTTCTCTGTTGCTCCACAAAGATTATATGCTCTTGAAAGGAAGTTCGGTGCCCACCCTGAGTATTTTGAGAAATATAAAAATAATAATAATGAATTTGTAGTATTAGGGCACGCCAAAGATGCTGACATCAATCAGTATGATGTTTACAATGACCCAGTTTATTTATTACTCTACCATGCTGTACTCAATGAAACCAGCAAAAGAACTAAGTTGCGAGTAGTTAGAACATTTTGTGGAGAGACCATCCTACTAATCCGGTGAGATGCTTACAGTTGTAGACCGTAACATACGGGCTCAAAGCTTCAACTTTGTTAAGCACGAAATGTCTTATAGAACTTCATTATCTATATCAGGACAAGTTTCTTCTGGCCGCAGAAACTTTGAAGCGAAGCACTTGTATTGATGATATCATATGTGGTGCTGACAGTCTTCAGCAACCAGAGGACTTAAAAATAAACTGGTAGGGCTCACACAGTTAGGAAGCTTCAAGATAGATAATTGGTGCTTAAACGCTTCTCAAGCTCTCAAGAAACACCTGAAGATAGGAAATACTTTCACATTAACAACAATTTTTTATTATTGTGAAATAATCTTCCACTAAAGTATAATATATATAAATAATAGTTTACCATTACGATTATGTATTTACTTTTTTTATCCTCCGAATCTAAATATTCAACAGATAAATAAGACATTTCATGATCTTCATGATCAAATTGTACTGGTTCAATTCTGGACATATCAGACTCATTGTCAGTTGTAAGACTGTATGTTTCACTATCACTGCCACCAACATTTATTATAAGTTGTTCAATTTCTCTATTAATTACCAGTCCCCTGCATCTATATTCCTCTTCTAGTTTTTTTGTATGCTCACAACAATTATTCAATGTATCAGCAGTTATATCCTCAAAACAGTTTTGTACAAGCTGCAGGAACGTGATATTATCTAAACCAACATGCTTTGTGGCAACCTTTCCTTTTACTATGCCCCATATCATTCATATCGGATTCAGGTGACAATGATATGGCGGCAGTCGTAGTATTTTGTCACCATACTCCTGTACTAAATTATCGATCTCGTATACTGGGTCAGGTTTATTTTGTTTTACCAAAAACAACAACATACTTTTGATGGCTTTAGTAGAGTAGGCAATCTTATTTGATGTAAGCCATTCTGCAATTTCATTTTTTCTGTTAATCGAGCTTGGAGGTTTGTGAATTTGGTTAGAGTGATATCTAGCATTGTCCATGACTATACAGGTGATTTTATTTAGATTGGGAAAGCTTGGAGGTTCGTTAATTTGGCTAGAATGATATCTAGCATTGTCCATGACTATACAGGTGGTTTCATTTAGATTTGGAAATAATTTATTCGATATCAATTAACTTTATTCATGGCATCATGGAAATCAGGTTTTCTTTCTATGTTGTTATAAATTAAGAAAGCATTCGGGACGAACCCAATCTCGCCACCACAATGAAGAATTATGTATCTTTTTCCTGTTGCTGCAGATTTAGATGCGCCAGGCTCATTTTCGCTTTGCCAATATTTTGCATGATTGAGCGAAGTATGAATTTAACTTTCATCAAGTTATAGAACAGGCATACCACTCTGCCTTACATCTTTGACTTCATGTCACCTGTCCCTCCATACCACTATATCATGTCGCAAGCAGCCGTTTCAAACTCGGACAGCATACAATTCATGTATTTTATACCTAATTGCACATAAATCAAAATCATCCAGATTGATTATCTTTTTGATTTATGTTTATTTTTCTTAGGCGTAGAAAATACAGCTGACGTGCCACCTTCGTTTTGTATTTTCATTACGGAAGATCGGGATATGTCTAAAATACAACAAAAAATTTTACTTACAAATAGTTACACATTACAATTTACATTGCACATACTATATGACGTACCTACCAGTCATGTTAACAACAAGGCTGGTAATGTTATTTAGAGGAATGGAGTCCAATCCTTCAGACTTTTTATGCAACAAATATTTCCATAGATTGTGAATAAATTTTCTTACGCCACTGTTAATTGATTTCGACATTTTCAGTCACAAAACACATGAAATATACCATGCACAATCGACGCCCCACTTTTACAGCAATCGACTGTTAACATTAATTACTTTTTAAAGAAAGTATTGCAAGTTGAAAAAAAAAATCATAGGTTTACCGCAACATGGCGATGTTTTCATATTCTTGGTTTGGCTTTACTTGCATTTTCATGTCGCAGGACTGAGAAAAAAACCACGACTACTAAAAGGAAAATCTTAAGTTTCATTGGCAGGATTTTTGATCCTTTCGGATTGGTTGGTCCACTAGTTGATAGGGCAAGGTTTTTGAGCAGGATTTGAGGAAATCCGATGTTGGTTGTTACCACATTACCTTGTAGTATGCTCAAACTATGGAAAGATTACCCAAAGGTCTATCAGAAATGCGCACTTTTTCTAGTACACTAGTAGAGCTTGTAGGATTGAAGTGCAGTGGACTTAGTTTGATGTTGGATTGGCTGGATATCCGTGGAAAACAAATAAAAATCCGCAGTCGTGTTATTGCGTGCATTTTTACCGGGAACGACCGTATGAGAGAGGGATACAAAAATGGTTACTATATCTAAAAATCTTTTGTTAATGTTGCCAACATGCTGCCAGCCTCACCAAACGAATGGCTACTTACATAAACTTAGACCTATTATCTTACGTTTACAAAATAAACATTAAACCTAGATCCTTATCTAGATCCTTATCCTCCTTATAATGAAGCTAGAGCTTCATTATAAGGAGGATAATTATTAATTCCATATAATGAAGCTTAAACTTCAGTAAACTGCACCTAAAATTATTAGACAATAAATCTTAACGTTATTAGTAAACATTAACCTTAACATAGACAGTGGTGCCATCTGTCGGCAACTAGCGAAATGAATACTTTACAAAGAAAGAGTAGCCATCTATTTGTTATTTTGTTGCTACCTAAAAATATACAATAATTTTAATTGTAATTATCTTCTATGGGCAATGTACATATTTTATGAATACTACGAATATGTGTTTTGTTGTTAGGGGTCTTAACCTCTACTGCCCTATTCTTTCCGTCATGACGACCCTAGCCATTGGCTAAGACATGGGGTGAATTTTATCCTCCTTTACAATGACTAATGAACCTAATTTTACATTACAAGTGTTGTTTAACCACTTAGACCGTTTCTATAATAAGTTTACTTAATACTTGTGCCATTGTTTCCAAAAGTTTTGCTTTAAATGTTGGCACAGTTTCCAAAAGCTAAGTCTATTTTGTGTCATCCCAATTACATCACTTTCTGGGTACATAGTCAAGGGGCTACCTACAATGAAATGAGCAGGTGTCAAATAACTATGATCATTTGGCTCTGATGAACAATAGTAACAATGGTCGACTGTTTAGGACAGCCTCTATTTCACAAAGGACTTTTGTTCATATGTTAATATTGGGTGCTTACCTATGAAATTGGAGAATTTTTCTTACAGATTCAGGAGTTCATAATTCGAGTAATTCAATAGCTATTTCGAGGTTTTTTTAATTGTTATAAAATTAATTTAAATATTTTACATCTACTTATTAAATTTTCTTTTAATTTTCAGTTTGATAACTAAAATGTTATCTTCAAAATCAGTGCCTCCTAAATGTCATCCATTTTCATGATAATATTCGTCATTTTTTTTTGCAGCTGACACTTTTCAAAAATGATATAAAATTTTCTGTTAGCTAAATATTGTCTCATTCATACACATCATCATCATTAGGATCTGTCATTAGGATCTGTCATTCCTAAAAAAAATACAAAAATTGTTGTACTGAAAGTTGAGTAAACTTCAATTTCTCCATACTAAACGCCAATTTCACATGTAAGGACCTAATACGTTAGCTTTTAACACCCGTTTAAGGTGATACTTAATGCTTTTCTCTACGGCCTTCCAGAGCCCGCCAAACGTAGGCGAGTAGCTACTCGCCCGGGCTTTTCATTTTATACCTAGCTAGGTATAAAACTTTCATTTTATAACTAGCTAGGTATAAAATGAAAGTTTAAACATTTTTGAGAAGTAAATTCGTGTACCTGCGCTTTGTTACTCTCTGAAGACTGCAGTGAGAAAAGCTCAACATACTGGTTCCCCGCGCATTTGAATGTACTAGCGTTATCGCAATGAATTTCAGTGGGCAATCCTCGTCTTGAAATGAATCGTCTCAAGCACACCAGAAAGGTTTCTATGGTTAGGTCTGAAGCTAGCTCTAGAACTGCCTTCGTCACAAAACACACACATACTAAAATATAGCCTTTACCTATGACAGATCACCTAACGCGTGAGAGTTTGACTGTTATTGGCCCAGCGAAATCCACTCCGACTTTTTTATAAGCTCGACTAGTAGCAGTGACTCGACTCGCTGATAAGGAACCTATCAGTTGTTTTGCTACAGTCACTTTTTGAAACTAGTTATACATTTATGGGTAACATTTGTTAATGTCAGATAGTTTGTATAAGCGAGAAAAAAAACATAATCAAGTGGATTGTCACACACCAAATTGCTAGAAAACACCGAGTAGGGTTTCCTCATCTCTGGCACATCGTGAGGACTTTTTCAAGTAAACCAAAGGGTTTACTTGAAAAAGTCACCGCTTCATTTACCGCCCCTGCGAGCCGCTGTCACCAAGAAGTCGCTTCATCATGAGTTCTGGTTGGAGGCGATAGAAAAATTAAGAAGAATGAAGTGCTTGGATGCTACAGGAAAGCCCAAGTCTGTGCCCTCGATCGAAAACTTCATTGTAACTTTGAAAAGTTGATTGAAGTGATGAAGCTGTGGCAGATTCTCAAGAATGAAGCCATCCAAATAATGAGGCCAAGATATTTCAATTCAGGCCCTATTGAGAACTTCTTTGGTCAAGTCCGGGCTTACAATTACAGAAATAACGACCCGACATGCCACTTCAACTGCACCTTCAAATCATTGTTGATTACTAGAATAATCAAGTTGATGGTAAACCATTTTATGGAATTGATTTTTCGGTTTTATTTATGAATGGTGAATGTTATTAATAACATAATAAATGGCAAGGATATAAATAGGCTTTAAGGGCGAGAATTTCCGCCTATGCAATAAAAAGCGTATATAAAATTAAAACATAATAAAAAAATAACACGTTATATACATGAACAGTTTCATTCAATCTCACTCAGCTTAACCTTATTAGGAAATTTAAACAGCCTGTCCATATTCACGCGTGAATTTTGCGCGGGCTGGACAGGCTCAAAATAAATCTATGGCCTAAAGACGCTGAATCTGCCTAAACTCTTTGAAGATAATTAATAAAAACCATTGAATTTATAGCTAAAGCTTGAAAGCAAAGAATCAATTATTTGAACTACGTGAAACAGAACGCGACGCAAGCGGGCACGTTTCAAAATCGCTGAATCGCTATGCGTTTATGTAGGCAACGATGTGTTCAAAATAAAAAAGCTGAAAATTGTGTGCGTCACAGAGTGAACATCAATTTTCTATGCTCAAAATCTAGAGTTACACTGCTTAGTAGGAAGTTTACAAAACCTCGACCTGAGCGGTGCTTCCTTACTTGCACTAATCTCGGCTAGAGTTTATGATTCTTTACAATCCCGCTACAAGTACCCTAGCGTTTCCCTATGTACCCACTCTTAAGTCGTACTTGCCTGGCTTAGGAGGAGTCAAATAAATAAGGGTCCTCACTAAAGACTTTCATTGGTCTCACGTGAAAGGCTCCCTGAATCCAGCCGACCTTCTATCCAGAGGTGTTTCTTATCGAAATTTACAGCATAACCAGTTTTGTTGGCACGGTCCTCCATCAGTTTCAGATAGAACATTTTAGCATAATACCGTTGCTGAGGACAGTTCAGATTTGATAACACAACAATGTCACGAGATATGTCTACCAATCCTTCCTCTGAAGTGTCTAATCTGCACGATAGGATTGGTGGTAATGGTGATATTTTCATGAGATATTCTGACTTTAAGAAAATCCAAAGAATTGTTGCTTTGACTGAAGCACAACAGCTTATATGCTAACAACAAAGTGACGCGCTATATACGTCCACAAGAGATGAACAAGAAGTGTTCATTATCATAATGTTCATTATCATAATGAGACATACTCAGGGCCTTACCTTTTCTAATGATATTAAATCATTACAAAAGGGTATCCCGATGAAATCTAACATAAGTAGCTTGCACCCCTTTCTAGATGGCTATGGCATCCTAAGGATAGGTGCAAGGTTGGCCAATTCCACTAACTTATCTTATCTTCCACTATTTAAAAAAAACACCCGGTTATTCTACCCAAGGATAATTATATTACAGACTTAGCTGTCACCAAAGAGCACCATAAACTTATGCAAGAGGGTTCTTAATTAGTTTTGAGTTCATTATCCCAAAGGTACTGGCTTGGTAGTTCAAAAATGTGTAAAGTGTTTCTGGTAGTAAAGCTGTGGCTGCCTCTATTTGGTGATGCATGGAGGCATATTGTGCGAGAATGTGGAATGTTCTGCGAGGAGAATGTGTGACAGGGTTGTGTTATGTAATTAAAGTATAATTCCAAATGACTGCTATGACATTTTTATTATTGAATTATTATTATTGATTTACATTTATTGAACTGACATATACGATACTATAATTTGTTGTGATTTAAATGGAAGGGTATATATGTAATTTGTATATTTGTATGTGTACAACGAATTGGCCATAGTCTGTAATGTTGTGCATTAAACTGTATTAATAAATAAATAAATAAATTATTTAATTAGCCGAGCATATTTTGGGGAATGATGATGATGAAATACTCTAATGAAAAGCTGTGGATGCTATCATGAAAAACATCTGGATGTCCGAAAAACTTCCAGAAGAAGTGAAAGTACATAATGACGAGTGTCTAAGTGCTGAGAAAAGTTTCAAAATCTCGGTAAAATTATAAGATAGGCGGTTTTCAGTTGACTACCCATTAGAATGAATGTTAGATGAATTGAATATTGGAGATTTCTTCTCTGTTGCTCCACAAAGATTATATGCTCTTGAAAGGAAGTTCGGTGCCCACCCTGAGTATTTTGAGAAATATAAAAATAATAATAATGAATTTGTAGTATTAGGGCACGCCAAAGATGCTGACATCAATCAGTATGATGTTTACAATGACCCAGTTTATTTATTACTCTACCATGCTGTACTCAATGAAACCAGCAAAAGAACTAAGTTGCGAGTAGTTAGAACATTTTGTGGAGAGACCATCCTACTAATCCGGTGAGATGCTTACAGTTGTAGACCGTAACATACGGGCTCAAAGCTTCAACTTTGTTAAGCACGAAATGTCTTATAGAACTTCATTATCTATATCAGGACAAGTTTCTTCTGGCCGCAGAAACTTTGAAGCGAAGCACTTGTATTGATGATATCATATGTGGTGCTGACAGTCTTCAGCAACCAGAGGACTTAAAAATAAACTGGTAGGGCTCACACAGTTAGGAAGCTTCAAGATAGATAATTGGTGCTTAAACGCTTCTCAAGCTCTCAAGAAACACCTGAAGATAGGAAATACTTTCACATTAACTACTATTTTTTATTATTGTGAAATAATCTTCCACTAAAGTATAATATATATAAATAATAGTTTACCATTACGATTATGTATTTACTTTTTTTATCCTCCGAATCTAAATATTCAACAGATAAATAAGACATTTCATGATCTTCATGATCAAATTGTACTGGTTCAATTCTGGACATATCAGACTCATTGTCAGTTGTAAGACTGTATGTTTCACTATCACTGCCACCAACATTTATTATAAGTTGTTCAATTTCTCTATTAATTACCAGTCCCCTGCATCTATATTCCTCTTCTAGTTTTTTTGTATGCTCACAACAATTATTCAATGTATCAGCAGTTATATCCTCAAAACAGTTTTGTACAAGCTGCAGGAACGTGATATTATCTAAACCAACATGCTTTGTGGCAACCTTTCCTTTTACTATGCCCCATATCATTCATATCGGATTCAGGTCACAATGATATGGCGGCAGTCGTAGTATTTTGTCACCATACTCCTGTACTAAATTATCGATCTCGTATACTGGGTCAGGTTTATTTTGTTTTACCAAAAACAACAACATACTTTTGATGGCTTTAGTAGAGTAGGCAATCTTATTTGATGTAAGCCATTCTGCAATTTCATTTTTTCTGTTAATCGAGCTTGGAGGTTTGTGAATTTGGTTAGAGTGATATCTAGCATTGTCCATGACTATACAGGTGATTTCATTTAGATTGGGAAAGCTTGGACGTTCGTTAATTTGGCTAGAATGATATCTAGCATTGTCCATGACTATACAGGTGGTTTCATTTAGATTGGGAAATAATTTATTCGATATCAATTAACTTTATTCATGGCATCATGGAAATCAGGTTTTCTTTCTATGTTGTTATAAATTAAGAAAGCATTCGGGACGAACCCAATCTCGCCACCACAATGAAGAATTATGTATCTTTTTCCTGTTGCTGCAGATTTAGATGCGCCAGGCTCATTTTCGCTTTGCCAATATTTTGCATGATTGAGCGAAGTATGAATTTAACTTTCATCAAGTTATAGAACAGGCATACCACTCTGCCTTACATCTTTGACTTCATGTCACCTGTCCCTCCATACCACTATATCATGTCGCAAGCAGCCGTTTCAAACTCGGACAGCATACAATTCATGTATTTTATACCTAATTGCACATAAATCAAAATCATCCAGATTGATTATCTTTTTGATTTATGTTTATTTTTCTTAGGCGTAGAAAATACAGCTGACGTGCCACCTTCGTTTTGTATTTTCATTACGGAAGATCGGGATATGTCTAAAATACAACAAAAAATTTTACTTACAAATAGTTACACATTACAATTTACATTGCACATACTATATGACGTACCTACCAGTCATGTTAACAACAAGGCTGGTAATGTTATTTAGAGGAATGGAGTCCAATCCTTCAGACTTTTTATGCAACAAATATTTCCATAGATTGTGAATAAATTTTCTTACGCCACTGTTAATTGATTTCGACATTTTCAGTCACAAAACACATGAAATATACCATGCACAATCGACGCCCCACTTTTACAGCAATCGACTGTTAACATTAATTACTTTTTAAAGAAAGTATTGCAAGTTGAAAAAAAAAATCATAGGTTTACCGCAACATGGCGATGTTTTCATATTCTTGGTTTGGCTTTACTTGCATTTTCATGTCGCAGGACTGAGAAAAAAACCACGACTACTAAAAGGAAAATCTTAAGTTTCATTGGCAGGATTTTTGATCCTTTCGGATTGGTTGGTCCACTAGTTGATAGGGCAAGGTTTTTGAGCAGGATTTGAGGAAATCCGATGTTGGTTGTTACCACATTACCTTGTAGTATGCTCAAACTATGGAAAGATTACCCAAAGGTCTATCAGAAATGCGCACTTTTTCTAGTACACTAGTAGAGCTTGTAGGATTGAAGTGCAGTGGACTTAGTTTGATGTTGGATTGGCTGGATATCCGTGGAAAACAAATAAAAATCCGCAGTCGTGTTATTGCGTGCATTTTTACCGGGAACGACCGTATGAGAGAGGGATACAAAAATGGTTACTATATCTAAAAATCTTTTGTTAATGTTGCCAACATGCTGCCAGCCTCACCAAACGAATGGCTACTTACATAAACTTAGACCTATTATCTTACGTTTACAAAATAAACATTAAACCTAGATCCTTATCTAGATCCTTATCCTCCTTATAATGAAGCTAGAGCTTCATTATAAGGAGGATAATTATTAATTCCATATAATGAAGCTTAAACTTCAGTAAACTGCACCTAAAATTATTAGACAATAAATCTTAACGTTATTAGTAAACATTAACCTTAACATAGACAGTGGTGCCATCTGTCGGCAACTAGCGAAATGAATACTTTACAAAGAAAGAGTAGCCATCTATTTGTTATTTTGTTGCTACCTAAAAATATACAATAATTTTAATTGTAATTATCTTCTATGGGCAATGTACATATTTTATGAATACTACGAATATGTGTTTTGTTTTTAGGGGTCTTAACCTCTACTGCCCTATTCTTTCCGTCATGACGACCCTAGCCATTGGCTAAGACATGGGGTGAATTTTATCCTCCTTTACAATGACTAATGAACCTAATTTTACATTACAAGTGTTGTTTAACCACTTAGACCGTTTCTATAATAAGTTTACTTAATACTTGTGCCATTGTTTCCAAAAGTTTTGCTTTAAATGTTGGCACAGTTTCCAAAAGCTAAGTCTATTTTGTGTCATCCCAATTACATCACTTTCTGGGTACATAGTCAAGGGGCTACCTACAATGAAATGAGCAGGTGTCAAATAACTATGATCATTTGGCTCTGATGAACAATAGTAACAATGGTCGACTGTTTAGGACAGCCTCTATTTCACAAAGGACTTTTGTTCATATGTTAATATTGGGTGCTTACCTATGAAATTGGAGAATTTTTCTTACAGATTCAGGAGTTCATAATTCGAGTAATTCAATAGCTATTTCGAGGTTTTTTTAATTGTTATAAAATTAATTTAAATATTTTACATCTACTTATTAAATTTTCTTTTAATTTTCAGTTTGATAACTAAAATGTTATCTTCAAAATCAGTGCCTCCTAAATGTCATCCATTTTCATGATAATATTCGTCATTTTTTTTTGCAGCTGACACTTTTCAAAAATGATATAAAATTTTCTGTTAGCTAAATATTGTCTCATTCATACACATCATCATCATTAGGATCTGTCATTAGGATCTGTCATTCCTAAAAAAAATACAAAAATGTTTGTACTGAAAGTTGAGTAAACTTCAATTTCTCCATACTAAACGCCAATTTCACATGTAAGGACCTAATACGTTAGCTTTTAACACCCGTTTAAGGTGATACTTAATGCTTTTCTCTACGGCCTTCCAGAGCCCGCCAAACGTAGGCGAGTAGCTACTCGCCCGGGCTTTTCATTTTATACCTAGCTAGGTATAAAACTTTCATTTTATAACTAGCTAGGTATAAAATGAAAGTTTAAACATTTTTGAGAAGTAAATTCGTGTACCTGCGCTTTGTTACTCTCTGAAGACTGCAGTGAGAAAAGCTCAACAAACTGGTTCCCCGCGCATTTGAATGTTAGTACATTACGTTAGTGCGTTATCGCAATGAATTTCAGTGGGCAATCCTCGTCTTGAAATGAATCGTCTCAAGCACGCCAGAAAGGTTTCTATGGTTAGGTCTGAAGCTAGCTCTAGAACTTTAGCCTTCGTCACAAAACACACACATACTAAAATATAGCCTTTACCTATGACAGATCACCTAACGCGTGAGAGTTTGACTGTTATTGGCCCAGCGAAATCCACTCCGACTTTTTTATAAGCTCGACTAGTAGCAGTGACTCGACTCGCTGGTAAGGAACCTATCAGTTGTTTTGCTACAGTCACTTTTTGAAACTAGTTATACATTTATGGGTAACATTTGTTAATGTCAGATAGTTTGTATAAGCGAGAAAAAAAACATAATCAAGTGGATTGTCACACACCAAATTGCTAGAAAACACCGAGTAGGGTTTCCTCATCACTGGCACATCGTGAGGACTTTTTCAAGTAAACCAAAGGGTTTACTTGAAAAAGTCACCGCTTCATTTACCGCCCTTGCGAGCGGCTGTCACCAAGAAGTCGCTTCATCATGAGTTCTGGTTGGAGGCGATAGAAAAATTAAGAAGAATGAAGTGCTTGGATGCTACAGGAAAGCCCAAGTCTGTGCCCTCGATCGAAAACTTCATTGTAACTTTGAAAAGTTGATTGAAGTGATGAAGCTGTGGCAGATTCTCAAGAATGAAGCCATCCAAATAATGAGGCCAAGATATTTCAATTCAGGCCCTATTGAGAACTTCTTTGGTCAAGTCCGGGCTTACAATTACAGAAATAACGACCCGACATGCCACTTCAACTGCACCTTCAAATCATTGTTGATTACTAGAATAATCAAGTTGATGGTAAACCATTTTATGGAATTGATTTTTCGGTTTTATTTATGAATGGTGAATGTTATTAATAACATATTAAATGGCAAGGATATAAATAGGCTTTAAGGGCGAGAATTTCCGCCTATGCAATAAAAAGCGTATATAAAATTGAAACATAATAAAAAAACAACACGTTATATACATGAGCAGTTTCATTCAATCTCACTCAGCTTAACCTTATTAGGAAATTTAAACAGCCTGTCCATATTCACGCGTGAATTTTGCGCGGGCTGGACAGGCTCAAAATGAATCTATGGCCTAAAGACGCTGAATCTGCCTAAACTCTTTGAAGATAATTAATAAAAACCATTGAATTTATAGCTAAAGCTTAAAAGCAAAGAATCAATTATTTGAACTACGTGAAACAGAACGCGACGCAAGCGGGCACGTTTCGAAATCGCTGAATCGCTATGCGTTTATGTAGGCAACGATGTGTTCAAAATAAAAAAGCTGAAAATTGTGTGCGTCACAGAGTGAACATCAATTTTCTATGCTCAAAATCTAGAGTTACACTGCTTAGTAGGAAGTTTACAAAACCTCGACCTGAGCGGTGCTTTCTTACTTGCACTAATCTCGGCTAGAGTTTATGATTCTTTACAATCCCGCTACAAGTACCCTAGCGTTTCCCTATGTACCCACTCTTAAGTCGTACTTGCCTGGCTTAGGAGGAGTCAAATAAATAAGGGTCCTCACTAAAGACTTTCATTGGTCTCACGTGAAAGGCTCCCTGAATCCAGCCGACCTTCTATCCAGAGGTGTTTCTTATCGAAATTTACAGCATAACCAGTTTTGTTGGCACGGTCCTCCATCAGTTTCAGATAGAACATTTTAGCATAATACCGTTGCTGAGGACAGTACAGATTTGATAACACAACAATGTCACGAGATATGTCTACCAATCCTTCCTCTGAAGTGTCTAATCTGCACGATAGGATTGGTGGTAATGGTGATATTTTCATGAGATATTCTGACTTTAAGAAAATCCAAAGAATTGTTGCTTTGACTGAAGCACAACAGCTTATATGCTAACAACAAAGTGACGCGCTATATACGTCCACAAGAGATGAACAAGAAGTGTTCATTATCATAATGTTCATTATCATAATGAGACATACTCAGGGCCTTACCTTTTCTAATGATATTAAATCATTACAAAAGGGTATCCCGATGAAATCTAACATAAGTAGCTTGCACCCCTTTCTAGATGGCTATGGCATCCTAAGGATAGGTGCAAGGTTGGCCAATTCCACTAACTTATCTTATCTTCCACTATTTAAAAAAAACACCCGGTTATTCTACCCAAGGATAATTATATTACAGACTTAGCTGTCACCAAAGAGCACCATAAACTTATGCAATAGGGTTCTTAATTAGTATTGAGTTCATTATCCCAAAGGTACTGGCTTGGTAGTTCAAATATGTGTAAAGTGTTTCTGGTAGTAAAGCTGTGGCTGCCAAGCAATTGATGGGATCTTTACCATCACAAAGAATAACAACTTCCTGGCCATTCCAAGTAACAGAAATAGATTTCTGTGGATATTCGATATTCAAGTTGCTCGTATTAGAAGACCAATGAATAAAAAGCCAATGTAGCTATTTAAGTTTGTTTTATAACTAAAGCAATTCATCTAGAGCTAGTTAGTGATTTGACAATAGTGGCATTCTTGGCTAGTCTATAGCGGTTTAAAACAAAATGGGGCTTGCCAACTCAGATTCATTGCGATAATGGTAAAACATTTATAGGAGCAGCTAATAAACTAAGGGAGCTCTTCAATCTTATTTTGTCATGATCTCTTTTGAATGATGTAGCAATATATTGTTCTGCCAAAATTATTGAATTTAATTTAATACGTTATTACCCTAAATTTGGTGGCCAAAACAACATTTCATGAGGGTAGTAGGGGTAGTATTCATTTAACCTTTGAAGAGCAATATTCTGTTCCATCTCAGATTGAGGCAATTTTTAACTCTCGACCATGTCTTCCAATGACTACCCATATTTCAGACTTAAATAATTTGTTACCGGCTCACTTTCTTATTGTTGTACCTATGACAAGTTAACCTAAGGTAGATCTCACCGAAATAAATATATATCGGCTGAAGTTCTTGGACTTATGTTCTCGGTTAAAATAAGACTTTTGGAGGTTATGGTCAAGAGATTACTTAACTTTACTTCAAAATCGTCCTAAATGGAAATCTGAAGAAAGGTGATTTAGTCATGTCGAATATAAGTATTTGCCACCTTTTATTAGTTGGCCCTGTAAACTGTAAAACTTATATAGGCCCTGATGGCAAGGTAAGAGTGGTTTAGATTATGGTGGGTGTTAAAAATAAAACATTCAATCGTGCATACAATAAGTTATCCCCTCTCCCTATAAATTAAAATGGATGAAATTATAGTTTGTTGGGTGCAGTAGTACATATTTAAGCAGGTAGTTAGATTATTATTTTATTATATCTTAATTGTAATTCTTTCATGCATACGATTTTACTAAACAATCTTGTTAAAGTGTTTTCTCGTTAAATGCTATTGCATCTGCTAAAACGAATTGCACGTTTTGTTTTAAAAACAATCGATTTCGTCAGGAGCCAGAATTGGCGCCCCATTTTACCAAAGCGTGGAACAGAAAGTGTTACCCAAAACACGGATTACGACAGTAGCATCTACATAAATGTGTGAACGTCTTGTAATGTAGGCTAATAAGAGCTAAGTGACTTTGCTGCTTCTCTTTGTATAAACGGAGGTTCTGATTTTTCTTTTTTTTTATGAAGCCACGCTGTAGAAGTTTTGTACTGGCCGTTTGGCTGGCACTTATGTTTAAAATATTATGCCTGAATGAACATATCGGAGCGTTAGGTGATTCAGCAAAGATCTCGGTAGGCAATTGGTTGAGGTCCTTACCTCAACTACTAGTATTTTCTGATATTTCACCATATTCAGATGCGTAATGCGAAGTGTGGTCGTAAAGAGGCTTAAATAGCAGCCCCTAATAATTATTCAAATATATTCATGTACACTTGAGTGTGTAGTAAAATATGTGTAAGGGATGGCCAATTCAGTGCCTAAAAATTGTTTTTACCTATAATAATGCAGTCGGGATAATTCAAAGTCATCTTTGTCCAAGAAGTTATTTTTCACTTTAAAGTTCATGATTTTTTGACTGTAAGGTAAAACAAAAAAATCTTAGTTAAATGCATTACGTTTAAATCAAACTTAATAAATTTCTCAGTCTCAGATTACCTAAAATTGTCTGGACCGACTTATTAGAAGAAAAATAAACCTTTTGACCACTGAGGTTGGGCCACCCTGCATTGTAAGTAATGTTATTTGTATGTATATATACAGAGAGGTACAGTACACGTTGTAACACACCCATAGTCAAGACAAATAGATATTTGAAAAACATACACGAAGAAAATAGAGGCACATAAAAAGTACATTAAGACTAAATCGTCACAACGAAAAACGTTCTTTTTTTAACAAAAAATCAAAAACTGCACCAGAGATCCGAAGCGCCTATGGAAAACCCTTAAACAGACTGCTCTACCGGATGGACGAAATATTGAGTTACCCGTACACTTTAGTAATGCCGACGCCGTTAATTACCATTTTATGAATGTACCAGGAACGCCTAGTGCAAATATTTTGGACTATATTTACTGACTAATTCCCGTCACTCCATTCACCGTTGGAAAAATACTGATATCTATCAATACCAAAGCAACAGGAGTTGACCTAATTGGAATAGATATGATTATACTGACTCTATATTACCAACCCTCACTGCGATCGTTAACCGGAGCATTTTGAAAAATAACTTTTCGACTGACTGGAAGACTGCAAAAGTAACTCCACTTCCCAAGAAACCTACTTCTGCTCATATATCCAATATCCATCCTATTAGCATCCTTCCTTGCATGTCTAAGGTAATTTAGAGGTCGGTATATAATCAGCTATCGAAGTATCTGGAGGAAAATGGCATACTACCGGAATTTCAGTCTAGGTTCCGGAAAGGTCGAGGAACATCTACTGCGTTGCTAGATGTCGTGGACAACGTGCAGTCAGGGCTTGACAAGAAAATGAGTACAATTTTGATGTTGCTAGAATGCAGAGCCTTCGATTGTCTCAATACTTCCCTCTTAATCAAAGATGTCCTACTATGAATTCGTTAATGCTACGCTTCGGTGGTTCGATAGTTACCTGTCGGACGTGCGTAAACAGTCGGATTACAGATGAGTGATGGTACGATGCGGTTTTCACGCATCGTATGCCTATGATTTGGCTTCGAAAAAAATGAATGATGATAATGAATCACTGTAAGGCATTGACTTTATTGTTAAGGCGGAACTCTCTCTCGATTTTGGATGCTCGGTGTGGAGTTTCTCAGAAAATCCAACAATTCATTATGAGCTCATGGACGAGTCTCGGATTAAACCAATAAGTGTTTTGGCCAATGAGTCTCATGAAGTAAGAAGTGGCTATATGTTACTTTTCCAGCTCCTTGACGAATCCGAAGACATCTTCAAAGAAGAAAGGCCTCCAACGGAGTATACAGACCACAAGATCCACACCGGAAGTCATCCTCCGGTCTTCGTAGCCCCACATCACGTTACTCCGGCGTAGAAAAAAATTATGCGTCAGGTGATTTAAAAAAAAATGCTCAAGGAAGTTTTCATCGAAGAGTGTGTGCACCAGCACTATTGAACAACACAGTATCGAAGAAGCGCAAAGGTGAGTTCAAGTTTTGTGTTGACTTCCGAAATCTGAACGCAATAACAAGACACGATAAATACCCAATGCCAATGATATGCATGAGCTCAAACAGAGCACTTAACCTGGCAGCGTAATGAGCATCATAGATCTCAAATCAGGATTCTGGCAGGTAGTAATCAAGGACATTGAGAACCGAGATAAAACAGCTTTCTCATTACTGACTATGGGAAAGTTCTATTTCACTCGCCAGCCCTTTGCACGGAGGTACAAACCATCAACCTTTAAAATCGCTTATGACGTTGAAGTCTCCATCCAGTAGCCTAGTCAAGAGAGGCCAACGTAATCACTGACGCCCTCAGCCGTCCCAACTGTGACGAGGAAACCGTAGACGCTTGTGGTATATGCTCCGTGATAGTGGATTTACCCACAAGAAGGCCTTCGGACCTGCGACAATTTCAACTAGCTGATACTGATATTCAGAAGATTGTGGATGGCCTTGAGAAAGGCGAAGAAATTGATGCTCGACTATGGTCTGGACGAGGCTATCCAATGAAACAGGTAGTCCTATACCGGTGCAACCCGGACTCTGAAAGTGAGGAAGTCTTCAAAGAATGCCACGACAGCCCTTTAGTCAAAGTCAAGGTCAAAGTTCTTTATTACTGTAGATATTTACATATAGGTACTTAGCAAACGTCATTTTTTGCCTCTTCTCTACATTGGACCACTGTGGGAGTAAAAGAGCGTAGAAACTCCCACAAATTGATGTTTAGATTTCTTTTAAAAATTGCTTGTGCTTAACTAATACAAATATTACAATATTAATTATTATGATTGAATAAGCAGAAATATATGTATAATAACAAAACTATTAACAGCAATGTCTGTGTTGAGCCAGACTAACCCCATACATTCCCGTCATTTAAGTAATCTTGAATATTGCAATTTCCCTTATTCAACAAAGTTGCTCCAACTTGCTTTTTAAATTTCTCAAATGGCAATTTCAAAATTTCCAGAGGTATCTTATTGTAGTAGAGAAGAAAGAATTGCTAACCTTCGCGAGTCTAAACCGGGGCGCAATTAGTCTGTGATTATCCGAAATTTGCCTGATCCCGCTTCTGACATTTCTTCTGTTGAGATTGACATAACTGTGGTGCTTGAATTACTACTTAAGTTGGACCCTTCTAAATCCGCGGGCCCTGATCATATTCCAGCGCGCTTTTTTATCAACTGTGCTAAAACCATATCATTACCGATTACCCTTCTTTTAAAAAAATCATTATCCGTCTGTACTGTCCCTAATATCTGGAAATCAGCCTTTATCACCCCAGTTCACAAAAAAGGATAAAGAACAGACATTTTGAATTACAGACCTAATTCCAAACTCTGTTTTATTTCAAAAGTATTTGAGAAAATAGTTTACAATCAAATTTACGCTACAATAATTTGGTGATTTTCAGCATGGTTTTTTGAGGTAGCGCTCGTTAGTGCTCAACTTGGTTTTGTTAAACGATAACCTTACTGCTACTATGGACAAAGGGAGACAGGTTAACGTTATATATACCGATTAGAGCAAGGCATTTGACAGAATTCATTATAAGCTTCTTCTAAACTAACTGCAAAATAAAGGTATAAGACGCAATCTGCTCAGGTGGTTTTCCTTATACATAAGTAATTGTTCACAGGCTGTGGTAATCAGCAATTACACATCTAGCTGGGTATCAATCCCTGGCGGTGTTCCCCAGGGTTCACTGCGTGGACCTTTACTTTTCGTTATTTTCGTGAACGACATTAATTCAGATCTTCACTCATCTAGTCTTCTCTGATTTGCAGATGACATGAATGTTTTTTATGCCATCTCTTCACAGGAAAACATCGACGCCCTTCAGGCAGATAGATCTGTTTCGTCTTGACCACTATTGTTGTCTTAACCAACTGGACCTCAACCCATCTAAATGTTTCTCTGTTACTTTTAGCCGTAAGAGGGACTTTGTACATCTTCACACTGTTATACCCTAGAAGGTCATCTTCTAGAAAGTAAAACTCATGTCAAAGATCTTGGAGTCATGCTTGACACTTAACTGCTTTTTGACTGTCATTTAGACATTGTTGTAGCCAAAGCCTATGGGGCCCTGGGATTTGTGATGCGTAGCTCGGTGGGTTTGCCAGAGCTTAAACATTGAAAATATTATATTGCACTTTTTTAGAAGTCACCTCGAGTACGCGTCTCAAGTCTGGAACCCGAATTACCAGCATTACTCGTTTTGAGAACTTCCAAAAGTATTTTTTCAAATTCCTGTGCTACCGTTTAAAGGATACATTTAACTCCTCGAACTACCGAAATGTCTGTAAGAAACACCAACTTTTACCTCTTGAACTAAGACGCGAGATAGCTGATATTACGTATCTGTTTAAAATTGCCTCGGCTAAGATAGACTGTCCCCAACTTTTAGCAAAGATCTCGTTTAAATTTTTTCAAAGAAATTTCAGGAGTAATCGTACCATCTGTATACCGAAAGCGAATGCCAATTACAGGCAGAATAGTTACTTATGGCGTGCGTGTAACAAATATAACCTACTTAGCAAGCAAGTTGAACTGGACCTTTTCTGTACCAGTGTACCATCAGCGAAGCGGATGTTGACCGAGCGGTTCTTTGAACCCACATAATATTCTTAACTAGATATTCAGTTGCGGCAATTAATACCAATTCGTCAATAGTTTGAGCGAGATTAATAATGCGTTGCTGAGTGCTTCTAGTTTTAATCAATATGTAACTTCTATCGGTGAGAACCTATTAGTGGTTTCTATGTGTAATACGTTGTAACCCTACTAAAATTTTGTAAACCTTGGTTTTCCTAAGATAAAAAAATAAAATAAAAAATAAAAATAAAACATTATTTCTTAGGTGATCATATAGCTATCGTTAAGTTTAGAAACTATTGTAAGATTCTTGCGTACATACATTATTTTTTCTAAAATAAATTGACTAGCTACAGTTAGTATGTCAATTTCTTTAAAAAGCCCTCTTAAGGAGTCTATTCATTTTAAATTATGCTGTTCGATTAGATCTTTTCAGTAAAATTAAAATAGATTGAATATCAGCGGCTTTCCCCACAACAAGATACTGTATGCAACCGTCCGTTATGCAACCAGTTAAGTTCATACTTGTGATCAAACAGGTACCGTCACATGAGTTTAAATTGGAAAATGCAAACAACGAAACGGCCAAGCCATATATTTTGAGTAAGGTGTTAGAGTTTGTGAAGTTAGGGCTGTACATTTAGGGCGTGTAGAGTTAGAAGCTTGGCTCTACTTGAGATCTGATAACTTTTTGTTTCCCTCTTCTTGGCTACATTTTTTACATGAAAATGTTTTGGTGGGATCATTTATTCTCTGAATCTTTCCAATAAACTGATTCAAAACTGGAAAACAAACAAACAAAAATTCAAAATAATATAGCACTGATTTGCGTGTCAGGCTAAGTCAATCGCTGATTGATCTAGACTGAACTACTGTGATGTTGTTTATGATGGCTGTATAATTAACTGGACAAGAAGGTTAATACAACGTGTTCAAAACGCACGTTTTTGTTTCAAGGTCCTTCCCAGGTCCCATATCACTCCACCCTTGAACAATGCAAAACTCCTGAGCGTGCAAGCTCGACAAAAACTCCATTTATCAATGTTGCTTTTAGATGTTATTCGTTCCCTAGCCCCCCCCCCCCCCCTCCAGCTACCAATGCAAGAAGCTCAAGTTTTCCACCAGGCTCATCAGCGTTCATACGGAGAGAATTCTTATCCCACGGTACCACACCATGGCATTCCAGTAGTAGGTATGCGGCGTCCAAATGTTGGAATTATATTCCTCCCCCAGTCCTTGACGCTTTCAGTAGATACGCTTTTGGGCGGAAGCTCGGGGCATATTTTATTTAAAAAATATATTACTATAGCACGCACACCACACAGCGATTGTAGCACGCTTTAACTGGCACTAACTGAAAATCAGCGCTGAGGGTTCCCACCCTCAGCATAATGCTGAGTTATGCCTTTTGCACACCAAAGACATACTGTGACCCTAAGTACCGCCAATAACTGTGCTGTGCAAATGCACACGTAATTTAAGTGTATAATTTTGTTTCACTTTTGTTTTTTTTATTTATTAAAGGTGTATTATTTTATTTGTGTGCAATAATTGTATTCTTTTCTTTCTTTCAAAGTGGTGTATGAGTGAGAAAATTCCCAAGGCATCAAAACTAACCATAGGTGCATCTTCAAACTCCTTTTAAATTAGTACTTGAACACCAAAAATTTTAAGTGATACTCGCATAATACAGCTCGATCACGATCACCCTATGGAATGGCGCGATAATCTTAAAATGGCAGCTTCTTATTACTCATGCCTCACTTCTTCAATTATATCGTCACCATCAGGGCAAAAGGTATCAATACCCCTGCCTGCCTGCATACATATATTATCTTGATGACCACTAAATGCCCGGGAGCAAATTTGATGCCGCTCTGGAGAAATCCGCGCCTTCCAAACACTGCCTCCAAATTATACAGTGGGTTCTCTAATCCATTTAATTTCGAAGCGACGTTGATTTTCTTCCGTGTGTAATTTCGCGCTGTAATGATTACTTTATTTCACGCATATGGGAATGTGTGATAAAGGCAATTGGATTATGTTATGCGCAAAGTTAGTGAGAGAGAAAAAAATGGTAATATGATGTCTACAGGCACACGGTCTCTAGGCGATGTAGCTTAAGAAATGAGTGCTCAAAAGAGGGGTGTAAATCTAAAATAACATGGTATTTTGTTTGTAACGGATCGAACCTAATAACAACCGATGGATTGTCTCAGTTTGTCAGGGCGTAGCACGTAATTCGTGTATCATAATTTTGCCGTGTTCTATTGTCAAATAAAGAAGTGAAATCAGTAAACTAAAGTCATCAACAACCATCATCACAGCCCTTGGGAGGGGCGATCGCTGATGGCGACAATTTGCCACGTTGTACTCGTGGTTGGTGGTTCAACTATCAAACGACCAATTGCCGTTAGTGGTCAGGCTGGGAGCTCAGGCCTGGCTGGTATTGGACCCCTTTCATCTGTAGTCATTCGTGGTCCGAATATGGTGGCTGGTAAGGAATCAGCAGCAGCCAGGAGTCGCCACCGGGCAGTCGACCAACAGTAGCCAGAAGACTGGCGAGTTAGGACGCGCAGCTGTGGCCAGGATATTCTGGCAGGCGAGGCAAGCGGCAGTGAAGATCTCCTTAAGTTCCCGGTAAAGTTCTTTAAAGGTTCCACAACAAAGGTTGCCAAGGGATCACGGGCCAACAAGGACCTGGAATTCCTTCTCCCGTTTGTAAGTGGAAGTAGACTGACCTATATCGGGTCTAGATTTGTTAGGAAGGCTCGGGTCGACTCCAAGATTCATATTTCAAGTTTTTTACTTCAAATTGTCGTATTCTCCCAGAGGCCAGTCAAACTATAGGAATGAACTACATGGTACGTATGAAAACATAGATCAGAAAAAATATTGACAAATAATTATTTTGAAAGTTTCTCGTCTACACAAACATGAAATGAAAAATAACGTACTATATAAATAACGTAAATACTTTTGTAAGGCTGGACTGTCTGTCAGAAGATCAATGCCAGGAGCTTTGAGTAGAAAACGAGTAAAGTGACACTTAGATTTCTAGTGTTTGTCCAAATTCTGCAGATGAGTTTTAGTAGTAGCACATAGTTTGGTGAAACCCCTATAACTGTTTTTAAATAAAAAATTTATGACAAAAAATTGAGGGAAAAAATTGATTTTTTGGAGTTCCTATCATAGACAACGATTGGGAATAGGTAAAAAGTGTGTAGAATCAAAGTGTTTGATAATTTTATTAGCTTTCATTATGTGGTACAATAAAAAATGGCTTACCTCAGAGGGGTCAGGACTTTTAGTTTGTATGTCTCCTAACTAGTCCAAACAAAGATCTATTCCTGGTTGCCACCACCTCGATAGCCACTACTGGTGGCAATACGGATTATTTTCACTGATTGCTGCTTTTGAATGTTCCATCTATAATCGTTCGTTGACTAGTCTGATGGTGCTATATTTTATTTATTTATATATCAAGACATAGGTCATTTAAATGAGCGACTTTAATAGATTTTATTCATTGTATGGTCACATGATTTAGTAGCATTTCTGTTAGTAATAGCATCTCTATATATAGTCTTAATAATGGTAATAACAACAGTGAGACTTATTCACGCGAAATAATAAATGATCCCTACCTTAAGGCCCTATTAATATTTCAGTGAAGAATTGTATTTATATTCATCAAGAAGTTTAACAATTTCTGATAATGGAAGTTCGATTTGAGAAATCTAAAAGCAAAACGTAAATAAAAATCTCTGATTTGCCCACGCGTAAAAGCCTTCTTTCATTAGTAAATATACAGTCAAGTATGAGTCGGACTCGCACGCGAAGGGTTCCGTACCACCAAGCAATGGGATTCAAGTTTCTGGCATGGGGATAGGTATCTTAAATTTTTCTGTCTGCTTAGTAGAAAAATGTTATTTTCAAAGTGATGGTGCGTCTACTTTCAAAGTACATGTATGTAACCAGGTGCATTTATAAGTTTGTATGTGGTATTAAAAGAAATAGTGCCCGCCAATTTAAACCACACATTTCTATATTTTTGGCCATAAAGCCATGGCTTTCGTAAAACCTAGCGATAACTACTACACATTTTTTAGTCCGAATGCTACACGTGCTCAGAGCCGCTCGAAGAAGAGATTCGGGCCCAGCATGGAGGTCTAATAATTAAATAACTTAAACTATTATTTTATTTGATATCAGTAATATTGTCAAAAATATGTTGCAAAGAGGCGTACAAAATAATTTTCAACCATCCTTGTTTTATCAGCTATCCAAATATTTAAAAAATGCACCAACTTTAAAGCAAATACATTTGCCGTATTAATTGTAAAGTAGGAGGAGAGTAACTTTAAACTAACCTATAGAATCATCGATGCATTAACTAACAGTTATCCAAAGCTATCTAGATTTTTCGTAAATAATAACTATATTAGAAATTTTGGAAAAAAAAATCCCCAAATTACTCGATACCCATTAATTTTAGGATGGGGTGTTATATGGATAATTTTCTGGAAATGGGCTTTAGTTTCACCCCTCATAACATATGTATCGAATAAGCGGTCACCCTGGATATACACATATCAGAAGAGGATCAGTAAAGTATCTGACTCAGAAACATCGCAAGTAAATATCAGCAAATTGATAGATCAATATTTGCGCTTGACTCACTCCGACAGATATATAATAAATAGGTAGGTAGCGCCAGAATGGGTCACGTTCTGCGAGAATAATTCACGATTTTGTTGTCCCTGTGTTATTGAAATTGAATTCTGTCCATGGATCTGAATTTTTAATTGTTATATCATGTTATATTTTGTATTAATGTGATTTTAAAACTGAATCTGTACTAACACATTCTTAATATTTTATAACGTATTGTTGTGTCAATCTGGCATTCATTGTAACGTCACAAGTAAATAATATAAATAATAAATAATAATCTCAGAAAAACAAACATAAAATAAAATTAAATTAATAAATAAATGTAGCCCATTAATGTCCCCACCGAGGGGAACAGGCTTTTACCCGGATACGAGTAAGATTAAGCCATACTCCATAAAACAAATATATGACAAACAAAAGATAAGAAAATAGTAGAACGTATTTAGATTTAACGAGAGTGGGTTCAGATCTCCAGGCGCAACTGAAACAATTTCGTAAAAATCTTTTACAAGGAACGCCTACGAAACTTTACAAAATCCGCTTCAGAGATTTCTTAACCAAGCTCTAGATACGAGTAACTACTGTGGAGTGTAGTATGAGCAATTTATACCTTGGGACTTGTTGGTTGACCTTTTAAATGTATGAGTTCTAAGGTCAGCATGTGACCTTCAAAGTTGCGCTGTTTATCGTGCTATGAATAAAACATCAGATGAATTAGACATTCCACTTAAACCCTGGTCCAGCAGCGATACTTAATACAAACATCTCGCCTTCCCGCTCGTTATACAGAGAACGGATAGTATCAGCGGTGTAGTTGGAATTTTTCCGCTCAGCGCAAAGTAAGATATGCAAACGAGTTCTCTCACAGAAGCCTAGAGGTGGCTTTATCTAAGGCAGATGTTTCTAAAAGCATAAATCCAAGCCTTGTGTTTGGTTTACAATTTAGTATGCAAATTGTTGCGTCGGCATTTATAAGTGCTCGAAAGCGAATTAAAGGCTTCCTGCTTCATAAAATCTTAGAAGTTCGCGTATACAGTGCGAAATTAAAGTCCCTGTTGCCGACGCTTACACATCAGACCCGCGAATGAAATTGTTGTGAGTATTCAAATGAGTTTTCTTATTAAAATTTAATATTCATATTAAGAGCGTCTTTGTTTGCGACTGAATACGTATTTGTCCGGAACTGAGCTTTTCTGTAAAACTACCTACAATTGTACTCCTGTAAACCTGGTATCCTGAAAACCAATAGATGGGGACAAATACATCACGTTATATAGATACCACCTGCATCCCCAACTCAATTGATTTTGTTAGATTTGTGGACGTGGAAATTGCCCGCGCTGGCAGAAGCCAATCAGAGAGATCTATTTCTATAGATATATACCTCATTAGGATAGCTTTGTTAGGTCCAACAGAGATTCACTGAAATAAGTATCTACGAGTCTTTCATACTGGAATAATATATCCTTTATATAACTGAGCATAATGTGACCCGTTAAAATAGAATTATCTGTCAGGAAAAGCAGACTGCGGAGCAAGCCCATTTCGTGGCAAACATAAGATCATTATATGCTCGCAGCGCTAGGACGAGCACAAAGGCGTCAAAACATTATGAGGGTTTGATTTTATCCGATAATCCGTCTAGCCATAACCTCCGCCGTAGAAGATAATTACAGTAATCGTATCTGAGAATAATGGTCTGGTGAAAATTTATACATTTTGGGAGCGATGTTAATGGTCTAAAACTAAAAGAGTGACATATTAGTGTCCGACTTTATCGCGTGGGAAATCGGGAGTTTGGTTGGCAAGCGACGCGACGGACAAATTAATCCTGTCCAGCCAGAGCTAGAGCGTTTTTCATGTAATTTGTCTTCAAAAGTAATCACATCTGATGCGTTCAGACCACTATCCTAATAGTTATCTGATGAAACGGCAAGTTTCAGCACCACTATAAGCCAAACATGTAGTATTTAAAACGGTCTAAAGTACGTTATGTTCTTATTCGCCAGACACAAGTGACTATGTATATTTTACCCCTCTTAAATCTGAAATCTGCAGTTATGGAACGAAACAGCTTCCGGATTTTAAAACTTACTCAACATTATTCCTCGAGCAGCTAAAAGTACTGTACATAATCCCTGTGAAAAACACTTATAAGCAAGTTACCTCAAATAAATCCAGGTGGGAAAGCTCTGCTATATGCTTTCGGATTACCTCTGCAAAAAGGCAATAATACCCGTGACCCATCCATTTAAAATGTAAATCGGGTTAGATGTTTTAGCATTTGAATTCTCGATAATACTATTGAGTTTGCTTGCTACCCTTATCATTTGTGTGATATGTAGGATAAATACTAAGTTTCATTTTACAATCTGAATAATGGTCCTATACAAATTATATTTGGATTAATTTACATGGTAGTGGCCGTAAACATATTGCTGGTCTAAACTGTTGACTTCAGAAACGGTTCAAACGTGAATCATATCACGAGTCAGTCACATTTGGTCGTAATAGAAACATTATCTTCTATACCTGACTGTCCAGGCAGTTTATGTTCATGTCACTATGCAATGTGGACAAAATACACACTAGTCAATTTGTCATTTGGTAGATTTAAGTTCTAGACCCATAAAGTTATAATATCTTTAAGTTCTAGTCAAACATCACATGTAGTCATATTGTGTTCAAGACCGTTAGAGACCGACCCGTTTTAAGTATGAGCAGAGTTGTGTGTTATAAGCACTTACCAATCTGAATGTATTGGTTTGGTAAATAGATACCGGATTGCATAAAAATAAATGCATACAACACAAACAAGGAATTATATATTCTTCTACAGGAACATACGACGGCGACGTCCTATTGTTTTGCTGACATCATCAATCTCACTGTACGTACATTCGAGCAAGGTGCCCGTATCCTGTATGTGCTACGTTATGTGATCTGTCTAATTTATATATAGAATTACATTTTAGGAATGGTAGGGCACAATGAACTTAGGGTATTGATAGACCTGGCATTGGCAACCTGTGAACACATAGTTCTAGTGGGTAGGATCTG
Source organism: Argyresthia goedartella (assembly GCA_949825045.1). NCBI lineage: Eukaryota > Metazoa > Arthropoda > Insecta > Lepidoptera > Argyresthiidae > Argyresthia > Argyresthia goedartella. The sequence goes on from OX463823.1 coordinate 20,175,398, forward strand.
CAATCCCCGTGTTGGGTGAGCTGCGTCTGTGCGTGCCGGACGAGTATGTGGACCACCGGTGCCGGCCGCCGCTACTGCTGCTGCCGCGAGCGCGCATCAACCTGCTGGCGTAGGCACCGCTCACGCCCGCCGCATGCGCTCTAGACCATATCTCGAATGACGTCCTTTTGTTCCATGTTGTTCGGAGTGAATTCAGAAAAATGGCTTTGCTGGTACAGTGAGCACCTATCATAGTTAATTATTTGTTGTGTTTTTGTTATAGTTCATAATAATTAATAGTATTATAGCTATCAAATCAGGAATTAGCCTGTAATATATGAAAAAAATTAAATTAAAAAAACATTACATATGTCAGTTTTTTGCTTGAAGCACCAACTAAATGACCTGCTGTAATGGTACACGAGAGTCGGTACATTAGATACTTCATTCTGCGTGATAGAGGGCTAGCCCAACGCCGCGCTGTTTTGAATACGAGAATCGGTTCAGATAACGTTTGGGGGTTTTGCGTTGCTTACTGGCAAAGTTCGCAAAAAAAAAAAAAAAGACGCGTGGGTTCATTCGTGGAATTTCAGTTCAGGTCAAGTTTTTTTGTCGCATTCCTGCGAGATGTGTAGAGATGAGAGCCGATTTGGCTGCGCGTTGAATAAAATTATGAATAACTAAATAATGAAAGGTTATTACGGAACGGAGAAAGCTATTATGTTGATTGCAAATATACAATTGCGATTGAGGTATGATATGGAGAGTCTGACACCTCTATTCTGAATATCATACTAGTGGTCTTTTGCTACGCGCAGCTAGCGGTCGGGTAATGCTTAATTAATCGCAACAAGCTTTTATTGGTCAGCGATCAACAGATTCTGTGTATCGGCAGTACCAAATGATTTGAGTGATCACCTACGGTTGATCATAGTGAATATGCGTACACACAATTTGTAGAACGGCGGATCTGCATGGCATGGTTGAAATAGACCCTGTGTAGTTGGTGATAAGAAACTTCGCTTGGGCAGAGCGTATTCGCAAAGGACGCCATTTTTTCAGACATGTGAGGCGTATAAATACCAGAGTTTGGGAGGGGAGTTCATTCAGTCTCAGCGTCTAGCTACTGTGACAGTCGTCTTCACGAGTTCTAAACAGTTTTTGTCTGCCGTGTTACGCGTCAGAACTATACGAATTTGTGATTGCGAAGTTTCAGTGGGTTTTCGTGAGTGTCTGAAGCGCCGAGATATACCTCGGTTCCTACCTTTATATCAACCTACCCCTAATTCCAAAACTATCCTTGGGTCGTTAGGAAAGAACTTTTAAGTCAATTTATCTGAGTCTGAGTCTGGGCTTGGAGCGACCCTAAATTCCTTTTCCTTCACCATAGGGTTCCTGGATTGGCTCTTAGGATATTCGCGGGCTAATCCTCTCCTCATTCCCTTCGAATAGCGAGCTTTGAAATTCCCACACACACAGTCGTTAAACATTCAAGCACATTCAAATCAAACTCAACCATTTTCGAGTGGTGTCGATAATGGACGTGGTATAACACTAGGTTTTTAGACTAGGCTAGACAGGAGTTTAGTTGCGGCTAAACCTAGGTTGTCAGGGCACAGGGAGACTGTTTGATCGATGAGGTTCCGCGGATGGAAATAACAAATTCAGAACAAAGTTAACCCGGTGTCAACACAGATAACATATCCTGTTGATATTTTGACATTTGAGTGTTATCGGGGACGCGCGAAGAGATCAATTTACAGTCTAAAGTTCATTATTTAGGTCCGGGTAGGTGTTTTGCATTGCCTTGGGTCAGATTGGATTCAAGTTGCATTTTTAAATTAAATGTAAATTTCGCTGGATGTCTAATGTGTAATTTGAGTCGGTATATATGATTTGGCTCAGCCCAGGACGTGCTGCGGCTAGTGGAATTCATAGTTCGGTATTTATCGAACTATGCACTTCGCTATGGTGTGGGTTAGATATCCTAAAACAATAATGCTTGCGTTTCGATAACATCCAGCTCAAATTGCGCAGAGTTGAAGGTTTCAAAACGTTACGGACCTTTTGAGGTAACCGCTAGTTCAGAACCCATTTCGGAACTCAAATCGCAATTGTGTAAGCCGGTCTTTTCGGATCGTTATTGCCGTGAATCAAATATATAATTGGAACCACCACAAGCCGCTACGAGCGAGCACATGAAATATCATTGAGTACTCACGTCGTAAAACTACGACGGATATCTATACTATAACTGTGATCGATCACTAAAACTAAAACTAAAACTAAAACAAAAGATGTTCCAATGCGCTCATATATACAAAAACCAGATGGTGCCATCACATAAAATATAACAACGATCGTTTTGGCGCAATACACCGCTGACTGATGCGAATTACCGGCTCGCGGACATATATGCTTTCTCTGTCTAACTAGAAACTGTAACTTCTGAACCAAACCTCGTTCGACTATTGTACGCCTAACGGATTTCTCGACGAACGAGAAATTCAGACTTATCATTCTTACTTACAAAACTTACAGCCGAATCGGGTCCTCTCATTTTGGGATAGATAGAGTAGACGATCATAGCTACTGTTAGCGGCGGCTACGACCTTTAGCCGTGGGGCCGGTACAGATATTTGGTGCCGAGACGGAAGGATATCCTAGATAGTCTGATACCTAGATATTCCTAGATATTCTAAAAGAATCAAGGTCTAACGCGTTACTTTTAAAAATAACACAACGTAGAAACGATTTTAAACAGTTCAGTTTGTAAATAAGAAATAAGCAAAAAAGGGGGCTTTGTTTTCAGACGAGCTACGGCGGTTTAGTGTTCAGGATGGCCGGCCGGCGTAGAAAAAACGATAGTCGGGTAGCACAAAATTCACTTTCGCACACAAGTGAAATGGCGTCAGGGCAGGTGACGCAATTGTTATCTGAAATAGTGAATAGATTAGACAGTTTGGAAAGGGGTTCCAGCACGAGCAATGCTAGTAGGACTTCGGACAGACATACTGATAGACAGGAACTAGAGACGTTTGAACAATCGGTAGAAAAACGTCAATCATGCATTGTGAAAATGACACAGAAGTTGCCGACATTCGATGGGCGGAATTCGGAAAATCCGATGATTTTCTTAAGAGATTTAAAGGCTTATATTAAAGTCTCGGGAGATAGTTCTAGGGCTTTGATATGGGCAACGGATAGTTTGGTAGGAATTGCGAAAGTTCGAATGAGCATATACAGAGACTCATGGCGAACCTATTCGGATTTTGAAAAAGATTTCAGAGAGGTATTCTGGGGTGATAATGAACAGGAATTAATTAAGCAAAGATTCCTAACTGCGAAGTTTGATTCTAAGAAAGGTCAAAGTATGGAAGAATTCTTTGCCTCTCAATTGAATAGCATATATGAGCTTACGATACCGTTTACTGATACGGAGAAAATCAACACGATTTTCAGACAGTTGCCGCGTGATATTCAGGTAGCGTTTTTTGCTAGGAAAGAGGCAATGTCTATACGTGATGCGGTCGAATTCCTTCGGCATTTAGAACGGAATGTCGATGGGGGATTAAGTGCGATACATGGTTCGGAACCTATGAATACGAATAACGTGAGGCGGGATAGCTACATGCGTGGGCAATATCGAGCTATGCGGGTAAATACGTTACGTTATAACGCGATAAGTCGTAGTAATAATTATAACGCGGTAACGAAGGGGCGAAACGAATTTGGGACGCGTGGTCGCGGTTATTTTCGCGGTAGAAGCGGACAGCCTCAGCCTAGCTTCAGGGTTTCAGAGGGGTTCAGGAGATACAGAGGCAGGGCAAAGTTCAAGTGACAGGAATAATGCGATAAGTCAGAATTCAAAAAACTAGTGGACTCGCGCGGGTCTTTCGCGCTCAGATATTTATTACGGTTCGGGTGGACAGCCGATCGAATTGGGAAAAAGCATAGACTGTATGATTTGTGTCATTTGGATTCGAACGTGGGTGTGAATGAATTTATTCAATTATTAGCGCATAAAGCGCACGGATATGCCGTGTGTTTAGAGGAAAAATCTAGATCGAATTGTAGAGATCGAAATGACAGACGTTTACATACGATATTCAGAGACGACGATTCGACTGAGTGTGGGCGCGAGTTATGTAGTACTTTGACATTACCTGAGATAGATGTGCGTATTGGGAATATTGTTGTAAGGAGTTTGATTGATTCGGGGAGCGAAATCAGTGTAATAAGTCGGAGAGTGTACGAAGAAGTGTGCAGTCAATTGGGAAAACCGACGGAAATACCGATTCCAAGTTTGAGAATCACAGGTGCGTTTGGAGTCAGTAAGGAAAAGGTTGATAAATTAGTAACGTTACCATTAACGATAGGTGAATGCGTTATCGATACTCCAATGCTAGTATTAACAAGGGTGCCTAAAGATTTAATTTTGGGGTTTGATTTTATACAACAGACGCGAGCCAGTTTAACGTGTGAGGGTAATAAGAGGCTAATTATACGAAGCGCCGGGCGGATGTGTGAAATACCATTAGGTACTGGCCCTAATCAGGATTTTTGCTGTTGTACAATGGAAGTACAGAACCAAGATACCAGTAGAAATATGATAAAGGAATATGTGAATAATTCATCAATACCTGTTGAACACAAAACAAGGTTATTGCCGGTGTTAAATAAACATGCAGAGTTGTTTAGCGATAGGATAGGTCGGACAAATAAATATATACATGAGATAAAAATGAGAGATGAAACGCCTTTCGTAAAACGAAGCTATCCCATACCGTTCGCATATCGCGATAAAGTAACAAAACGTTTGGAAGAGATGGAATTGATAGGTATTATTAGCAGGCAATCTACGGATTTCAGCAGTCCATTGACTTGTACATTAAAGAAATCAGGAGAGGTCCGTATTCTTCTAGATGCACGACAATTAAACACTGGAATGGTCGGGGAGGTTGAAACCACACCTTTAATGAGTGAGATATTGCAATCCGGGCGCCGGATAAATTACATAGGAGTTATTGATATCAAAGATGCGTATTTTTCTATACCATTATCAGACGAATCTAAACGATACACGGGTTTTGTATATCAAGGCAGAAGTTATGTTTACAACGTTTTACCTCAGGGGTTGAAAACCAGTGTGGGTTCATTTTCGAGGGCGATGGACTTAATTCTAGGGCCAGAGGTTAGGTCATATTGTTTAAATTTTGTTGACGATTTGGCAATTTTAACTGAGGGTGACTTCGAACAGCATTTGTCTCAAGTGGACACGGTTCTGAGTAAATTGAAAGACGCGGGCTTCACATGCAAACTAAAAAAATGCGAGTTTGCACAAAAAAAGGTCAAGTTATTGGGGCATATTTTGTCTACAAAAGGTTTGCAGATGGACCGGGACAAAATTGAAACACTTAAATTATATCCGTCACCCAGAACTGTCAGGCAATTGAGGGCGTTTTTGGGGTTCATAAATTACTTTCGGAGGTTTATAAAAAATTTTGGAACATTAACACAGCCCTTGTACAATTTATTGCGGTCTGGAGTCAAGTTCGTCTGGAGTGCGCAGATGCAAAGTGCTTTTGACGAGATAAAAAACCAATTCTCAGAAAGTATAATTTTGAGTCAGCCATTGGCGGGAAAAACATATTATGTTCAATGTGACGCCAGCGCTATAGGAATTGGGGGCTATGTTTATCAATTAGATGAATCGGGCCAGGAACTAATTATAGGGTTCTGTTCGCAGGCATTCAAGGGTGCCCAGACTAGATGGTCGATCAGTGAACAGGAAATGTATGCAGTTATATACACTTTAAAGCGATTTGAGATATATTTGCGGGGAGAAAAGGTTATTATTAGAACTGATCATAAAAGTTTGACGTTCATTAAGTCGTGGACCTTATTAGGGGCACGCGTAACGAGGTGGATTATGTTTTTAGAGCAATTCGATTACGACATAGAATTTGTGCGAGGGACTGATAATCAAATTGCCGACACGCTAAGCAGGCAAATAGCGGGACCTGGAGGTATGAATGACAGTATAAATGTTCAGCCGGGAATATTCTGGTTTCAGGCATCGAATACCGCAAGTGTTATTTCGAGTTTACGGGACATTGCGAGATTACAAAGCGAAGATGAGCGGTTAAATCGAATTAGCGGTTGTATCAGACGAAGAGTGGTAGATACGGGGACAAGAGGTTTTGAAAATTATAAGCTAGTAGGTGATACGTTATATTTTCACGTGCCGAAGCGGAACGTACAGTTGCTAGTAATTCCGAAATCACTACAGGAGGAACTTATTTTACACATACATGAAGAAATAGGTCACTACGGCAGATATAAAATATTAGCACTGATGAAGGACAGATATTATTTTCTTCATATGAGTAGGGTGATAAGCGCGGTGATAAGAAGTTGAGACATATGTCAAAAGGTCAAACCAAGTACTAACAATACCGTTGGTCCTTGTACACCGGTGTTGGCGGAAAGGTTGGGTGAGAAAGTTTTCTCGGACCTTTATGGGCCATTGCCCGTAGGTAAATTCGGATATCAATATATATATGTGATTCAAGACGTGTAAAATAAAGTAATAAAATTATATCCAATGCGAAAAGCGACAGGTAGGAGCGTGCTCGCTTGTACAAAGAGATTTCATAGGGAGATACCTATCGAAACTATAATTACGGACTCAGGACCACAGTTCATATCGAAAGTTTGGGAATTTGGACTCAAACAGCTGGGTATTCGGGTCACTCATACGTCGGTGTATTGTCCAAATTCTAATAGCGTAGAAAGAGTGAATCGCGAGCTAGGTCGGCTGATTAGAACTTATTGCGGCGGAAGTAATCGTAGTTGGGTAGACGTGTTACCGGACATTCAGAATTGCTATAATAATATCGAACACACAAGCACAGGCTTTGCGCCTAATGAGTTAGCGTTTGGTAGGCGGGAACCGTTAACTATTGACAAGGAATTAGGCGATGAATGGTTATTAGGCCATAGTGTGCGAGATTCGGAACAGGTGCGAAATGTAGCGATAGAAAACTCTAAAAGTTCTAGTGAACGACGTAAGCGACAGGCGGACAAACGGCGTAAGTTAGAGGTCTATCGTATAGGTGATTATGTGAAACTTAAGACCTTTGTGCGTTCAAATAAAGAACATAAAATCATGCGGAAATTTTCGTTGTTGTATAAAGGGCCTTATGTTATTTCGGCAGTGGTATATCCTAACTGTTATACGTTAGTAGATCCGGGTTCAAATGAGATATTGGGTAACTTCAATACTATAAATATAGCCAGGTATTATGTGAGGACGAATAAGGGCGTAGATAAATAAGATAGTGTATAAAGGTTATATAATTAAGCTGTAAGCTGTAAATTTGAGTAACTACTTTGTAGATTTAAGGATCTTGCATGGTTTGGAAACAAAAAACAAAAAAAAAAAACAAAAAAAAAACAATTTGTATATATATATAGTAATACGAATTAGGATAAATTGCGGGTAAGCGAGGTTGTATAGTTAGATAGATAAATAAGATAAGACAGGAGAGAACTCAATCGAGTTGTGTAAATATTATATACATAATTGACAGATTCATCGGTCTGTGTACATGATTTGAGATGTTCGTACATATAGAGTAGATATGTACAAAGCATGGGTAGCATAGTGGTAATGAGATCCTTGCGCCATGTTAACTGAGATAAACAGTGTCTCAAGGTCTGGGAGGGGGCTGTAATGGTACACGAGAGTCGGTACATTAGATACTTCATTCTGCGTGATAGAGGGCTAGCCCAACGCCGCGCTGTTTTGAATACGAGAATCGGTTCAGATAACGTTTGGGGGTTTTGCGTTGCTTACTGGCAAAGTTCGCAAAAAAAAAAAAAAGACGCGTGGGTTCATTCGTGGAATTTCAGTTCAGGTCAAGTTTTTTTGTCGCATTCCTGCGAGATGTGTAGAGATGAGAGCCGATTTGGCTGCGCGTTGAATAAAATTATGAATAACTAAATAATGAAAGGTTATTACGGAACGGAGAAAGCTATTATGTTGATTGCAAATATACAATTGCGATTGAGGTATGATATGGAGAGTCTGACACCTCTATTCTGAATATCATACTAGTGGTCTTTTGCTACGCGCAGCTAGCGGTCGGGTAATGCTTAATTAATCGCAACAAGCTTTTATTGGTCAGCGATCAACAGATTCTGTGTATCGGCAGTACCAAATGATTTGAGTGATCACCTACGGTTGATCATAGTGAATATGCGTACACACAATTTGTAGAACGGCGGATCTGCATGGCATGGTTGAAATAGACCCTGTGTAGTTGGTGATAAGAAGCTTCGCTTGGGCAGAGCGTATTCGCAAAGGACGCCATTTTTTCAGACATGTGAGGCGTATAAATACCAGAGTTTGGGAGGGGAGTTCATTCAGTCTCAGCGTCTAGCTACTGTGACAGTCGTCTTCACGAGTTCTAAACAGTTTTTGTCTGCCGTGTTACGCGTCAGAACTATACGAATTTGTGATTGCGAAGTTTCAGTGGGTTTTCGTGAGTGTCTGAAGCGCCGAGATATACCTCGGTTCCTACCTTTATATCAACCTACCCCTAATTCCAAAACTATCCTTGGGTCGTTAGGAAAGAACTTTTAAGTCAATTTATCTGAGTCTGAGTCTGGGCTTGGAGCGACCCTAAATTCCTTTTCCTTCACCATAGGGTTCCTGGATTGGCTCTTAGGATATTCGCGGGCTAATCCTCTCCTCATTCCCTTCGAATAGCGAGCTTTGAAATTCCCACACACACAGTCGTTAAACATTCAAGCACATTCAAATCAAACTCAACCATTTTCGAGTGGTGTCGATAATGGACGTGGTATAACACTAGGTTTTTAGACTAGGCTAGACAGGAGTTTAGTTGCGGCTAAACCTAGGTTGTCAGGGCACAGGGAGATTGTTTGATCGATGAGGTTCCGCGGATGGAAATAACAAATTCAGAACAAAGTTAACCCGGTGTCAACACAGATAACATATCCTGTTGATATTTTGACATTTGAGTGTTATCGGGGACGCGCGAAGAGATCAATTTACAGTCTAAAGTTCATTATTTAGGTCCGGGTAGGTGTTTTGCATTGCCTTGGGTCAGATTGGATTCAAGTTGCATTTTTAAATTAAATGTAAATTTCGCTGGATGTCTAATGTGTAATTTGAGTCGGTATATATGATTTGGCTCAGCCCAGGACGTGCTGCGGCTAGTGGAATTCATAGTTCGGTATTTATCGAACTATGCACTTCGCTATGGTGTGGGTTAGATATCCTAAAACAATAATGCTTGCGTTTCGATAACATCCAGCTCAAATTGCGCAGAGTTGAAGGTTTCAAAACGTTACGGACCTTTTGAGGTAACCGCTAGTTCAGAACCCATTTCGGAACTCAAATCGCAATTGTGTAAGCCGGTCTTTTCGGATCGTTATTGCCGTGAATCAAATATATAATTGGAACCACCACAAGCCGCTACGAGCGAGCACATGAAATATCATTGAGTACTCACGTCGTAAAACTACGACGGATATCTATACTATAACTGTGATCGATCACTAAAACTAAAACTAAAACTAAAACAAAAGATGTTCCAATGCGCTCATATATACAAAAACCAGATGGTGCCATCACATAAAATATAACAACGATCGTTTTGGCGCAATACACCGCTGACTGATGCGAATTACCGGCTCGCGGACATATATGCTTTCTCTGTCTAACTAGAAACTGTAACTTCTGAACCAAACCTCGTTCGACTATTGTACGCCTAACGGATTTCTCGACGAACGAGAAATTCAGACTTATCATTCTTACTTACAAAACTTACAGCCGAATCGGGTCCTCTCATTTTGGGATAGATAGAATAGACGATCATAGCTACTGTTAGCGGCGGCTACGACCTTTAGCCGTGGGGCCGGTACACTGTGAACATACTGATGTTCCGACCACTGGGTCGGAATACCTTGAAGCGCAACGAAAACGACGGTATGGACATGACTTTTTAGCGGTACTCAACTTCCGGAACTTAATTAAATAATGGAACTTTACTATTTTCTTAAATAAAAACGTTAATAATGGTATAAATCGTAGTTTTTTTTCTATGCATATATGTATTAATTTTCAATAAAGCAAATGTAGAATAAATTCCTTTGGCCCCTCAAAGCCTTACTTCTCATATTCATTATAATTTATCCACATTTGTAGCTAATGAAGAGGTAGGTGTGTATATACATTATTTTAAATATCTCTATGTAGGTGTATACATTCACTCTTCATTTGCTGACGGTACAAATGCGTCGATTATTTTAAATATCTCTGTTGCGACCTCCACACATCGCAACTACAACATTCAAAATTTGATATCGGATATATCACTCCGAAGAATAAAAACAAAGAATAAAAGCGTGGCATTGACTTACCGCTGTGAATGGCATTATCAAAGTTGGCGCATCACAATGCTGAATATTGCAGAGAGTATCCACAATAATTACTCCATAGTGAAAACCGCGCTACTGAAGTGCTTCATTTGGTGAATGCAGATGTTTGTGGCCCAATAAAGGTACCATCAAAGGGTGGAACAAGATATTTTTACTCCTAAAAGATGAGTTTTCGTCATATATAATAGTTTACTTAAAAAAAAAGTGAGGTAAAAGTGTGTATTGAAAAGTTTATAGCCTCAGATGAAAGGGCAACTGGCTGCAAATTACGTATAATTAGGTCGGACAGTGGACTGTAATTTGTGATCAGGGATGTAGGTGAACTATTGAACAGACGTGACAGCATTCATCAGAGGACTGTAAAATTACACTTCCGAGCAAAATGGTCGTGCAGAGAGGGAAATGAGAACTTTGGTGGAGGCCGTTCGCAGTATGAAATAATGGGGCAGAAGTAAATAATGCAGCCTAGTCAAATACATATATGAGTTGTTCTATGGAAAGATAGCAACATGTTTAAAGTTTCAAACATTTGGTTCTAGGATACTTGTCTATGTGGCAAAGCAAAAGCGCCTGAAATGAGACCCAAAGAGTCACGAAGATATATTCGTCGGTTTTAGAGATGGAGTAAAAGGATAGAAGGTTTTTTTCCTAGGGTAAGAAGATAGAAGTGGAACTCAAGAGTTGCGTCATGTGAAGAGCATGCAGATGGTTGAAAAAGAGTATGTCGAGGAGTAAAGTAGTTTAAATGTGGACGTTGGGGAGAATATTGGTCTGGGGGAGGTGAAAATTATGAGAGTACAAAGAAAGGGCTGAGAGGTCAAAGATAAATGTTGTGAGGACATAGGAAAGGTAAATAAGAATTCAAAGGTAAATGAGAGTTTAGAGGTACATTATGATGGGGGAAATTAAAGGGACGAGAGGTTAAAGGAAAATGAGGAAAATTAATGTTCAGAAATGAATGAGAAAATTTAAAGTGCAGGTGATAATTCAGAGAGCCTGTTTTTGAGAGACAAGTCAGATGTTTAGAAGGATGAAAGATAATTGAGGAAGCCTTAATGGTTTGAGGATTACGATACAGCGTTTTTAGTTGATGCAGAAGGTGATGAGCCAAATACGTATGAGGAGGCTGTATCGAGAGAGATTGAAGGTAATAAGTGGATAGAGGCCATAGAAAAGGAAGTATCGGCTTCGGAGGCAAATAATACATAGGTAACTGAAGACAGGGTTCCTCCTAGAGTTAAAATGATTGATTGTAAATGTTTAAAAGAAAAAGGGATGAATAATTTGTTGAGACCAAACTGTGAGCTTCTAACCGTGCTTTGTATATAAGCTTAGCAGTACTCACAGCTAAGCTTATATAGCCACATATTCAGCCTGTATGCTGTGGATTCAAAATATGATTCAAATTGAATAGAGATATAGTAAATAATACATTGTTTGATGATAATCAGGCTGGAATAAAATTTGCTAAAGCCCAAAGTACCATAGAAAGATGAAACATGTTGATTTAATCATGTTGATCTAAAATCACAATTAGAAAAAATAATATAAAATTAGAGTACCCAAGTACTAAAGCAGTTACGTTAGAGCAGTTACGTGATATTCTAATTCTGGCTGGTAAAATTATTTTTGTATATTTTAAGAGAACGTTAGGTTTGGAATCGATGGTAGTTGGATAGTGTTAATATAAGGTAAAGCTATCAATGTTTTATTTATGCTAGTAGTTTTAAAGTATTTTCGGTGTCTATTCATTGAGAGTGGGCATTAAAAGCAGCAATAAATATAAGGTAGAACAGTCAACTTTTCTGTTTCGATCTGGGTATTTTTTATCTCTCTGTGCTCAAGGCTCTCATAGCCATAACTGGTGTAAGTGTGCTCCTAGATTTTGGCTTTAATAAATTAGTTTAAAAACATTCGCTGCGTATTCATCAACTCTGCAGTCCTTTTTCCACCTCTAAGTTTTGATGATGTGTATGGATGAAGCTGCGTTTATGATCTCCGCAAGACGTATGTTAAAAATCTTCTTCCCGTCTATAAAACATTTAACATGTTTGGCTCATGAAATTCACAGGACAGCTAAAGAAATAAAATCGAAATATCACAATGCAGATATTTTAAAAGCAAATGTTAAAAAACTCCATGAAAACTCCCCATGGAGTCCACCTTTTTAAATAAAGATAACCAAATATGCCTTTGCCTCCATAGCCACTAGTTACAAGATGAGGTACTTGGCTAGAGGCAACGTCATATTTAGCCAAATATATTTCATAAATAATTATAAAATTGATTAAAATTTATAAATGAAAATTACAGTATTATACAATTTATTTTAAAATAAATACAGCAAAATTATCGGAATATAAGTGACTCAATATTAGCATTAGACTAGGTCAGAGCTTTTTTAAAGGGTGCGCCCAAAAGAATTAGACATAAAATAGATAAAGTTATGGGTAAAAATCCAGTTTTCGACGCAGCAAGTAAATTTTGTAAATTCGCTCCACTTACCTCCACTGATGTAGAGCGCTCAATCTTGAGGTACAAATCAATTTAATAAGTGAAGCAAAACACATTAAAAGAAAAAAAAAACTTCAATACCTCCAAAGAAAAGACATGAGAAGAGACTTCAGATTTATTTATTTATTTATTTTATTGTATTTGGGACATCAACAGCAAATAATATAGATAAGTTACAATATTAAACAATACAAGAATAAAGCCAGTTATCCACAGAAGATACAGAAAAAAAACCGGTCAAGTGCGAGTCTAAATCGCGCACGAAGGGTTCCGTACCACCGTTCAATGGAAGCGATGGTGTGGAGTGAATTGTTTGGATTTTACACAGCAAAATATGTTTACAAAGTTATTGGTGCGGTTACTTTCACACTCCATGTACGTAACCAGGTGCATCCATAAGTTTGTATGTGGTATTGAAAGAATTGTTGAATGGGAGCCCCCTTAAATATTTCTTTTATCCTGTTTTTTAGTATTTGTTGTTATAGCGGCAACAGAAATACATAATCTGTGAAAATTTCAACTCTCTAGCTAGCTAGGTTCTTGAGATACAGCCTGGTGACAGACGGTCGGACGGACGGACGGACGGACAGCGAAGTCTTAGTAATAGGGTCCCGTTTGGAACCCTTCGGGTACGGAACCCTAAAAATTAGAAGAAAAACTTAGCAATAAGAATAAAGAAACTAACCCAAGAAAAGTGACCTACTTTTAAGAATTACAAGTCAGTAAAAAATAAGAATAACATGTACATTAATGAATGGGAGTATGTAATATAAATATATACATGATAAAGTGCAATGTGAGGAGTATAACTGTATTGTGAAGGCGTGTATATGAGTGTGTGTGTGTGTATGTATGCGTGTAAGATCACTTGTTTCCCTCATCATCTATCAACACATTCATGATATCCTGACGGAACTTGGCTTTAGAGGTTGCAAACGGAACTTAAGCATTAATTTCTTTATTGAATTCAGAGGCAAAGCGAACCATGGTAGAATTTTGAGCATAGTTGGTGTGAGCGAGAGGGATGGAGAATAGCCTATAAGATGTATGGCGAGTACGATGTTTTGGAGCACGAAAATAAAATTCGGATAGCAGCGCAGGAGAATCGAGACGACCAGATAGGATATCATGGAGCACCATCATATCCAATAATACTCTGCGATCTTCAAGCGTGGCGAGGTGATGATGCCAACAGGACTCCTCTTACGAGCAATCCTGGATACGGGATCTATAGTTTAGGTGTTTCAAAAATTTGGATTGAATACGCTCAATACGTTCATAATTCATAATTCATAATTCATAATAGTTTATTGCAAAGTCACAAAATTTCACAAGGTGGTAAAATAAAAGTTAGTACATTGTGACGCCCTGCTAGGGCACAGCAACATGCGAAGGACAGCCAGTTGTCCATTTTACGAAAAATTGAAAAAAATTGAAAAATGATTACATTTATGTTCAAAATTGTATAGAGACAATTAACAAAATATTGTAGAGATTATTATTATTAACAATAAATAAATAAATTAAGAGTAAATTATATAAACATTAAATTAGTAATAACATGTAATGAACAAGTAATTAGCGACTAGAAATATTTACCTAATTTTATCATTGAAAAATTCTTTCACATCATAATAGCATTTTTCAATGAGGAACTTCTTTAAATAGGTAATGAATAGTGTTTCTTTCTCTATGTTTTTTAAGTAATTTGGTATGTGATTATATATTTTGATGGCCATATGATGAGGACTAGAAGACACGAGTTCTAACTTTGAAAATGGTTTCTTTAATTTATTTTGGTCTCGATTATTCCTTTCATTTTTATTTTCTAGAGGGGAGTATAAGTTACCATGTTTTCTTACAAATTTGCAAGATTCTAATATATATATAGAAGTTAAGGTAAGTATTTGGAGTTTTACAAAATAAGATCTACAAGATACCATTTGGTCAATATTTGTAAGTATTCTAATACATTTCTTTTGTAGAATAAAAATATCCTTTATTTCACAACAATTCCCCCATAATATAATACCATACGATAGTCTGGAATGTGCGTATGCATAGTAGACTGTGAGCGCAGTTTTGACATCAGTTACCCTTTTTAGTTGATGGAGGGCATAAGTAAAAGATGATAGTTTGTTTTGCAATCTCTGTATGTAAGGTTTCCAGCTCAAGTTTGTGTCTAGATCGATCCCCAACAAGGTTGCTGTCTTTGTAGTCTCCAGTGGTATTTGTTTATAGCAATATGAAATTTGTAATGGGACTTTTTGTGAGGGTTTGAATTGAATTATATTAGTTTTTTTAAGGTTGAGTTCTAAATTTAATTCATCTAGCCAGTCGGTGATCTTATCTAGGGTCATATCTAAGCTTTGGTTTAATTCGGTGGTATTCGAGCAGGAAAATAATATGGAAATGTCATCTGCGAAAAGGGTGCAAGGGTCATCAATTAGATTAGGTAGATTATTTATATAAATAAGAAATAATAAACATCCCAAGACGCTACCTTGGGGAATAGATCCAGTAGAAAGGACTCTATCTGATCTAACGCATTCTACTTTACCTGTGATAAAATTGGTATTTTCAATCTCTACGTATTGGACACGGTTATGCAGGTACGACTTGAACCACCTGTATGCTAAGCCTCTAATCCCAGAGTCGTATAGTCTTTCTAATAGAGTTTCAAAGCATACTCTATCATACGCTTTGCTCATATCGAGCAGTAAACCCACAGCATACCGTTTATTGTCTATTGATTCAAAAATTTTTTGCACATAGTTATATATTGCCAATATAGTAGACCTATTTTTACGGAACCCGTATTGGTTATCATGTAGTATGTTATATTTTTCATAGAATTTATTCAGTCGTATGGCCATAGCAGTTTCAAAAATTTTTGCTGAAGTAGGCAGTAAAGCAATAGGTCGATAATTATGAATGTCAGTGGCGTTTCCTTGGATGTATGTAATATAGTTCGGGGACCAAATACATGATGCATATTCCAAGATACTCCTAACATACGCACAATAATTATTAGCATAATTATTAGCACAAGAGCTTATGATATGTGTGTAGATAAACTAGTGTATGTAACTGTAGATTAGTGTACATAATTAGGCATTAAAACTCTTCAATGATGTTATTATGAATCTCGCCTTCGGCTCTTTTCATAAACTCACTCTCGAGTATTAATGCCCTCCATTTAGTTATGCATGCAGTTACATAAACTACTAATAGTAGTCTAACATACAAGGTATTGAACAATCATCATATAAATGTATATAATATTTTAAAAATTCTTAAAAAATGTATATTTAATGTGAGCTAATGATAAACATAATCTAATATCCACATAGTGCACAATAAACCGATGTGGGAATTTTTATCTATTGGTAGCGTGTACTAAATTTTAAGAAACAGATAAAAATAAAGGAGGAAACTCTTCGCGGTTCACTCGTTTTAACGTCACGAAAAATGAAAAATGAAAGCTAATGTTTTCCTGTTGTCCTTACTCCGGTTCAACTTTCGCAAACCCAGGCGAAAAGCCGAATCAAAAATTGTTAATATATCAATGTAATAGTTCATAAAACTGTCGAAAAGAGCTCGTTGGTTTTATTTAATCTGAATGAACAATATTTTAGGAAACGGCAAAACAACCATAACTAAAATTTATAACTATGTAAACAAAGATTCTAGGAGTAGATTGAATATATTTATAGAAATCTAACGAACTTATTTTGTGGCTCTAAATTTCCTCTTTTAAATCTTAACGAAAAGAGTATGGGATCAATTAAAGTAATATTGAAAAGTAATATTTCTCATTATAGTAGCCAAATATAATCGCTTTATTGTGGTAGTACCAAAGTACCAAACTTTTTGGCTCTACATATTTATTTCTACGATATTAGTGTAGCCAAAAAAGTGCAGCTACCGTTTATTTTGTACGTACATTACACACTAAAGGTAGGTATTAAATTTTCACGCTCTTTTCCTATCCGCGATGGCACTTACATTAGATACTTGGCTTGGAGTTTTGTGCATAGATCTTACTGAACCACGTTTCTCATCAAGAACATTATCACTTTGTAACGATCCCAACATGCACTGTTTAACTTAATCATACAAAATTACCATAAAATCAAGAAACGTAGTTTATATCGGTTTGTTGGAGTTTTGGGAATAACTTAAGTAATAAAGTTATAAAATCTGACTGTAAACAAATGTGCATCGATAAGTTTTGTTAGACTTAAAATAAACATTGACCAGAACCATTTAGCCAAAACTCAGTTCTATGTATGGCTCGTTAGGAAGTAAGTAATTTAGTCTATCATAAAGTCACTCTTATGATCATTCGAGATAATAAAATAAAGGTCATTTATCTTCTGGCCAATTAATTGCATCATGGCAAGAAATGCGAAGTTCTGGGTAAGCAAGTCATAACTTGTAATTTGTTATTTTTGACAATACTCTGTCCTGCAGTAATTCAATGATGATGGTGTAAAAAGGCGTTGTTGGAACCCCACTGAAAGAATGCCGTATGACATCTTTGAAATTAATTAATAATAATAATAATGCCTTGGGCACTATTAACACACATCGATCTGGCCCAAACTGGGATTCCCTGTATCTTGGTTACTGGACAACGATACACATTCACCATTCGGGTCGTTGAAATTAATTGAGCTCTAATTGTTTTTAGGTAACATACTAAAATGAGATCCTGATATATTTAATCTTGGTTGCTTATTATTTTATCACCCACTTTGGGCAAGGGTGTGACGTAAAGAACCAAATAAAGTATGTAGCGAAAACCTAATATAAACAACATCATATAGGCGGTGGCGAAAAGTTTCATGTATCAGTATCGTCAGTATCGTTCTATTTCTTGAGGTGGATCTAGGCATGGAAAGAACTAAATAAGCTAACTATTATGCTTGTTAAAATAATAATCCTGATAACACCATGAGTACATGGGCCAATGAGATGACATAGGGGCGTAGTCTTGAATGAGTGAAGAATTTGGCGATGTGATTGGTCGAGACTGGAAGGGTAGGTAGTAGAGTAGGTAGGACAGCGCCTACGCCGAAAGGCCAGGAATTTGACAGAGTAGAGAGACCGGGTTTAGACACGGAACAGGGGAGTCGACAGCGAGGAGGACTTCATCAAGCGGAAGAACAGGAAGTGCGGGAGTTTTTCTGGTGCCGGGCGTGAGAGGCGAGTCTGCGGCGTCAAAAAGCCTTCGCCGAGTGGTGAGTAATGGTACACGTGGTAGGCATCGGCTGTCGAGTGAAGAATAGCACAAAGTGGTAAGTCTATTTTATTTTGTTACATTTCAAAGATGTGGAGAATTATAATTACATAGCGTCACGCCTTTTCCCATGCGGGGTGGAGGGGCACAACTGTGCCCATTTTGAGCCGGTTATTTCATGCTCCGCCGTGGCTGACAATTAGCCCATCGCCGCAGCTATGGAGTAGTAAAGGTTTCCTCACGATGTTTTCCATCACTGTAAGAACGTCCGTATAATGTACTTAAAATTGATTGATTGTCGCATCAGTACATGGTCGGGAGTCGAACCTGCAACTTCTGTGTGAGAGGCAAGCGTGGGCGGAGCTCTTTATAATTAATCTGATTCGAATCCAGAGAACTGATGATTATCATCCAGTAGTTATAGTTAATAAATTTATCATTAAGGGGCTAGTATGTCGTACATCGGAGTCGAACCTGCATCTTCTATTTGAGAGGCAAGCGTGAGGCCTATTAGACCACGGAGAATTATAATTAATCTGGTTCGAATCCAGATCACTGAGTAAAATTCAATAGTTATAGTTAGTAAATTTATCAACGCTTTTAAATTTATTTTAAGATACGTATTTCTTTGCCGTTTTGAATCATATTTATTGATCTGATTCAGCTTTAGAATGTTAAAGTCTATTAGGTTTAACAAGCTCTCGCGGTTGACAGAGGAATAGGCCTAAGCCCACTTTGTCAAGTATTTATTACAATCCGGTGACGTGTGTCTAATCTTGTTTGTACTTGCTGTGATTTATATTTTACTGTTGTTTATATATCTATGTTTATGTTACGTGTAATTTGGAAGATTCGGGCTCGCGACGTGAACTTGCTTAAAACTATTTGCTATTACGTATCACTCATTTCGTATCAGGCAGACATTTCCAGGGGCTGCGCTCGCGCTTGTTGGCTTAGCAACGCGCGGCTGTACCTGACCATCAGCCGGCTGATCGGGTGAGCTTTGACCTGCTTTCGCGCGGCATCTCAGCGCGCCGGGAACTCCTGTCTGGTTTGATGCACAGTTTACTTAACCAATTTATTGATTGCTCTTCACTTTAAATACCGGTACCGTGTATTGTCAATATTGTCGTTGCTTGTCCTTTTGAACTGTACACCACAAGGCAGTGTCAATATAGTAGAGGTTTCGGTCTTAGTAGGGGCGTATATAATTGTTACTGGAACTTTGAGTTAATTATCTCGACTCGGACTCCTCATCATACTTATCTGAATGACAAACGGAAAATGTTATGTAGGTACAAAGTGTGTAATGATAATCCATAATGCGTAGCACTGTCGTTCGCCTATTTAAATAGCTGCGTCGACATGAGATGCGTGTTACTGGGTTTTCAAAACTGATTAAGGTAGATCTGTCGTCGGCTAGCCGCTTAGGTAGACATTCCCCATCCCTATATCCTGAACTAAAATTACAGTTGAGTTCTTTGTCAGTTAGCTCATCCAGTAATAATCAAACTGACGGATTAGTCTATTTCCCTTCCTTTGTGTTCTAAATTTCTGTAAAATTAAGTTACACAGGTAACACTTAGTAGTATTGCGTTAATCTACTTGGTACTTGTATTTATTAACGTTTTATAGAACTACTCTGGTTACATTTTTCTCCACCTTCCGTGAAGTTTTTTTAACTATACCAAATTCTTACGAATGACAGAGCTTGCATTAGCGTTTTTAAAAACCTACATATACTTAATTTATTTAGCCTGCTTCAATTGAAGCTATTTTTGATTGTTATTTATTACAGATAAGAATTATGCTGTTGGTTTGGTGTTTATTAAAACTTCACTACCTGGTAGCCGGAGTGCCTGTTGGCTATTTGTATTGTATATTGAATTGTAATTTATCCTCTTGTGTGATGTGGTGGTTGTGTCATATTGCAAACTTGGGCGAATAATAGGGATCTGCCCCTTTGTAGGTGGTGTGATTGCCTCAAAAGTCTTACAGGGTAGGGGACGTACATATTGTCATGGCGAGTAGTAATGGTGCCCGATGACAAGGGACTAGGACACGCCGTTACGTAAGAAAGGATGGGAATATGTCTTCCAAACCCCGCGAATTAAATTATTGCTGGCCGGTTCTCGCGGTTGTCTGAGTGAAACAGTTGACCGCGAATACTTCCGAGTCACGTGGCATTGTTGCAGTTTCATATTGCGGGAATGCTAACGAATTAATATGATTTGCATTCGGTTGAGGAATCACATCCGTAGAAAATATCAAAATAGCTCCAAGTTTGTCATTTGACATAAGCACATGCGTCACTTAGAGTCTGTTAGGCCCTATTGTAGCATCCTGTGCTAAGCTTAGGGAAATCCTTACTCCTCACTAAAGGGAATTCAACAGATCTCGCAACTAGATGTTAATCTAGATGCGAGATCTTTCACTTAGCAACGCTGGTTGGAATTCACAGGTAGATGCGAGGTTTGGGGCATCATCCACTCCCCCCTTCCCCCATTTTTTTATGACAACAGCGTCAGAATCTAGATTTAGGGAACTGTAACTACCTCCTTTAAGCTTATAATTATTCGATGTTTGCCTCGTCCAAGGATCTTTCCAAATATGTCTAAACAAATTTTTATGACCAATTGAAAAAACATCACCTCTATCTCAAACTATTAATTTGTTTCTCATGGATTTTCTTTATTTATTTCATGCCTCTAAAAGAATCTGGGATTGCTGAAACAAAAAATTACACAACGTAGCAAGTCCTACCACAGTAATACGATCACATTTGGCCATTACACTGAGAATTATTACTATTTAATATTTCTGCAATTAACATATGCTTGAAAGCGTTTTGTTATAAGTATAGGTTAAAATATAAAAAATTAAACAAAAAGGGGGGGATCTTTACAACTTCCACATTATTTCTTCCTAAATACCTAAGCATATTCGAGGCACGGCTTAAACGGTTTTACATGTACATCAAGTTTATTTTACATTGACGTGCTTGCTTTTAGGGGGTTTCCACTAACAACTTGAGGCGTTTTTGACCATTTCCCGACACCTCTACCCCCCTGGTGAAGTGTCGTGAGATTTGGCTCAAAGTCGGGGAGCCCTAATCTCACGTGATATTTTTTTTTATTGTAATTGGTAAACAAAAATAATTTTTCTTTGTTATTTATATTGCATAGCCACTTATGAATAATAAGATCGTAGTCTAGAACCATGTTTGGTGGCATTTTGTGTAAACAGCACGCCTACGAGTCACGCGTGTGGCTGGCCGGTGGCGCAAATCGCCATTATTAATAAAGAAACCTTTATTTTAACTAAATTTTCTCGCAATTTTACTCCTACAAATGACGTGATCTCCCCCCCCCCCTTTACCCTAGTAAGATTTGGTGAGATTTGGCTTGACTTCGCCCCCCTGAACACATCATGTAATTAATGGACGTCTCTGAGAAGTTCTAAATGTGGCATATTCTACATAATATTATTTAGCGCAGATCTCATAACTTACAATATTATTTTCAACAGTATTTCTCAGCCGGAAATAAGGAATATATTTTCGCCTGACAAAATCTGAGGCATTTTTGATTAATTTATGAGCTATGGACTCGTTCCAATGAATTTAATTTACTATGTAGCTAATTTGAAATCACTCGAAGCGGACATTGTTGTGGCGTGGGTGTAGGATGAATCTTTTTCATTGTGTTTATTGTATAGGTATTATCAGTTATTGTAATCCCCTAATCAGGTTGATTCTGTATCTGTGACATCAATCAAAAAAAAATGTCAAACTTTTTAGAGAGCAAGCATAGGTATTATCTAAATTGTACTTCATATTTATATCTATAATATAGTGTGCTATAGTTTCGGTTATACCAAATTATTGTTAAAATTGTTAAAATTATTGTTAATTGGTAGTATTTGTAATAGTTTTGGTTGTGTTTGTAATAGTTGTAGCATTATTTCTTGAATGTTTGAATAAGTAAATAGGTTAGGTTAATTGGAATATCCCTCCACATTACGTCATTTGCTTAATTCACGAGTGTTGATTTTTGGTTCTGATTTTAAGTTTAATATTTTTCGTACTTCGTCTTGAATTTATTAGGTTAATTAAAATAAATAGTAGGCTAAGTTGTCGGTATATCTCTCCATATTTTCTTACTTTTAGGTTTTTATATTTTGGACCAAAAACATGAGTCAAAGGACAAGCTTATGTGGCGCTTATTAGAGTACGATCTTTAGACGGCGTAGTAATTACCGATCTAGATCAAAGAAAACTTTTTAACAGCCCACATAACAGCATGGCGCTATTGAAAAATTAGAGCTATTGAGACAAACTATGCGTCGCCGGTCGCAAACCGAGGACACAGAAGAGAGGCCATAAAGTAGCCATCGTCTTTTGCTCCCTTTCCAACATAAATACTTGGTTCACTGAGGGGGAGGCCCCATATGTCCTTGACTTTTTCCAAATATTTGACAGTGACATGCCACTGTCAAAATTATGGAAAATCGACGACGCGATGCAACGTAGCGCACAAGTGAGGCCTGACTGCAATGTTATCAAGAAAGTTCTATAGAGTTTCTTTAATATTTAGTAGCTAATATAAACAATATCGCTGCAGTGCCCCCTAGTGAGTTCCTACCGTAACACCTATTTATGAACTCTCACTAATCAACCACAAACCCATTACAAAATAAAATAAAAACCGCATCAGAATCAAGCGAATAGTTTTAGTTTTGCACAAACAAATGTTTACCGCAGCGCCCCCTGGTGAGTTGTCATCGTAACACCTATCTAAGAATATGCAGCAATCAAACCAGTACTCATTACAGAAAAACGGCCTCAAAATCGGACTCTTATTTGTGATTTTGCACAAATAAATGTTTACTGCAGCGCCCCTTGGTGAGTTGTCACCGTAACACTTATCTAAGAACATGCACCAATCAAACTCAAACCCATCACTGAAAACCGCATCAAAATCGGACTAGTAGTTTTTAGAAAAATGGCAACATTGGTTGGTTGGCAACATACTCCGTTCCGTCGTGGGTAAAAAATGCATAAAAACACACATATTTGTTGCTGTAGCAGCAGAAGAAAAATACATTCAACTCTCATAAAGCCCGCTGAAGGACAGACGGATGGACAAACGGACGAACCGACAGCGGAGGCTTAGTCACAGGGTTCCGTTTGGCACCTTTCGGATGCGGAACCCTAAAAGCAGTCGCAATCAACATGTTCTCCGAAGCATCCTTGAAAGTGTCATTTTGATTGCGATCCTGATTGATGTCACAGGTACAGAATCAACCTGATTAGGGGATTACAATAACTGATAATGTACACACAATGAAAAGTACACACAATGAAAACGATTCATCCTACACCCACACCACAACAATGGCCACTTCGGGTGATTTCATGTATAAGTTATTTCATATTGCAATCACATTCTGATTCGCAAATTTGGTATAGATCGGTAACAGGCTGTAACCGGGCTACAGACTGATTATTAAACAAATAATGCAGCGTGTCATGTATGAAGGGTTCGATATATAGCTGATTTTATTTAAGTTTATTTTGCTTTCATGTTTTCGGAATGAAACGACATGTACATCACGTTCCATTTAAACTACAAAAATGTCGTTTCAATGTCTGGCTTGTTCGTTTTGAGTGTGTTGTCTCAAACTATGTAATGTGTTATGGTGTAATGGATTCCATTCCCAGCAATCTCAGTGTATCTGGATTCAGGCTTTTAGTATTTTAATTAATTTAGAGTACCTAGTAAAGCGAGGATTTCAGATTCGATTTATATTTATTTTATGGCTATTGTAGTATAATTATTTTATTTTATGGATATCATACATAATTTTACGGATAGTATTTTCACATGTTCTCCCATTCGCTTGGTGCGGGAGGTGTTGAGTCCCTGGCGGACGCGTCACTGTCCAGCAACCTGAAACGCGTGTTCACGCAGTCGTAGTTAAATTTCAATGTCGTGCATATTAATGCCCAAAGTATTCCTGCTAGCTATGCTGACCTCCTTGAAGCTTTCAGAGATCAAAGTATACATGTAGTTCTTGTCTCAGAATCCTTTCTCAAACTATCTTTTCCTTCCTCCTTGTATTCTCTGCCAGAGTTCAGGCTCTATCGCAACGATAGGATGGGTAAAGCTGATAGCGGCGTTGCTATCTACTTACGTTCTGACATTCCTTGTAAAGTCATCCGCCACTCGCCAAGCCTGTACTCTGGTTTGGCTGATTATCTCTTAATTGAGGTCAGCTTGCACCACAACAATAAATATTATTCTGAGTCTACATTAATGCTTCTTACTTTGCATTGATTATTTTGAATCTTTTGAAAAGCTACTATGTGACTTGACTCCTTTCTATAGTGACACTCTCATACTCGGGGATTTTAACAGCTATCTTCTTAAAAATAACGCCCGCTCTCCTAAACTTGAATCTATTGTAAATTGCTTTAACTTACATATTCTTTCTGTCGGCGCTACTCACTTTCAATCACATTGTACTCCCTCCCTACTCGATCTCATGATTATCTCCAACACAGCCATGGTGGTTTCTCATGGTCAGCTTACCGCTCCCTTCTCTCTTAGGTTATTCGGGGCTTCAAAGGTGGACCTCAACTCCTTTAAATCACCTGTTGCTTGGGACCCTGTCATGACTTGTAAGACCGTTGATGACAAAATACTGAAGACCTGGGTCGAACATCTTCCTGCCCCGTGGTTGAACTACGTCATCAAGCGTTTAATGGCAAAAAGAAACCATGCGAAAGGGCGATATAAGAGAGACCCAACCAACGACAATCTCCTAGCTTTTTAAAGCTTTCGTAACCTGTGCAAGCGTAAGCTTATAGAAATTTACATTCCATTTCAGGTATAAAAGTTCCTTAAAACCATTGGTGTTGGCAAGTCCCAGGAATCTTCTTCAGGTAATGTCGATCTCAACGGTTTCAACCAGTTTTTTCTTCTCCTCCCGTCTTGATGAACCACTAAGGCAGCAACCCTTCATTGTGTACGGTCGAGGGCAGCAGTCTGCACCTCACCTTTAAACTTTAAGCTTGTTGGAATCGGTGCAGTTAGAAAGGCAGTGCTAGCTATCACATCCAAAGCTGCTGGTGGTGACAACGTCAGCCATCAGATGATCTACAGCGTCCTTGAGGAGTTGCTTCCTCCAATTACCCACATTACCAACTTCTCTCTATCGGTGAGCTCCTTTTCTAGTCTGTGGAAGAAAGCACTCATCATCCCACTGCCAAAATCCCACATCCTACCTTTCATTAAACAAACTTCTCATTTCTTTCCAATCTGGGTTTAGACCAGGGCATAATACTACCACAGCACTCTTATAAGTCAGCGATGACATACAGCAAGCCATGGATCAGAAGTTGGTCACGGTGCTAGCCCTGCTTGACTTCAGCAATGACTTTAACTGCGTCAATTGGAAATTCTGGTCGCTATCCGCCGTCTTTGCTGCTAACTGGTTCCACTCATATCTGAGAGGTCGTCAGCAACGCATTAAGTCTGAAGAGACCGAAACTCAATGGTGTGTTCAGTCTTCATCAATTCTATCACCGCCGTTCTCTCTTCTTCCATATCGTCTGTACGCAGATGATTTCCAAATTTATCGCCACATTGGCCCCTGCAATGTAGCCTCAACCGTGGAGACACTGAATGCTGGCTCGAGAATGTGAAAGACTGCGCCTCAGCGTGTTTCCGTAATATACAAGACCATTACCCAGGGGTCTGTAAATTATCGCGTGTACTTTGGAACGCAATTTTTTCACTTACGTCTTCCGAATATCAGCATTACGCCGCAATCGTGTATACTTCGGAATGGTCTACGCCAATTTTATGATTCCGTTATATAGTGCGCTATTGCCCAATGTAAATACTCGTGTTTTTAAATAAATATTTTATGTGTGTTTAAGTTTATATATCAGCGATTAATATCAGAGTTTAAGGAAAATATTAAACCGCACATCAAAAATACTGATTTTCACAGCAAATATCAGGGAAAACACTGCGGTAGCTTAGGTGAAGGGTAAAGAGGACGAGCGAAGCAAAGCCCCTTTATCTTTCGTGTTTGGTTGAACATGTAAGAACAACAAAAAATACGTAATACAAACTTAAGGACAAATAAAATATTTGAAGTGTTTATGTTGAACCATTTTTGCTGTGCAAATCAGTATTTTTTATGTGCTATTAAATAATACCTTTGATAGCGTGCGTAAGTGACACTGTATAGTTTGGAACTAAACTTTCGTACGCATTCATTACAAACTATAAACGTGTAGTTCGAAAAATTCTTGTATATTTTGTAGTTGCAGATGTGAGTATCAGCGTTCCGAAATATACACGAGCGGTAAGCTATGGGACCGTAATGGCCTTGTATACAACGGAAATACGCTGCGCCTCATCATAGGGGCTGTTGGTAGTCCCGAACAAATAAAAAGCCATGCTTTTAGGAACCAGGCACACGCTTTCCTTGATAAAAAAAACTCATTGTCCCTGTGTCATATAATGGCATAACAACAGAGTATACAGATAAGGCGAAAAGGGTTATTTTAATAACCTGCTGTCTTGGTCTCCATTTTTCATCGAGGTCAGCAGACGGGTATTTGAGTCTTTTCATTCCCTCAGGCGTTTGCAGTACTTCTTTCCACGGCAGGCAAAAATCACCATTGCTCAGTCCCTTCACTTGCTGCTAATGGACTACGCCTATGTCTGTTGGGCGAGCGCGAACCAAGATCTACTGAACAAACTCGAACGACTTCAGAATCTTGGGAATTGATTTATCTTCGGGCTGCGCAAGTTCGAAGAGTTAGGGTGGCTTCCGATTCGTCGTCGCCGAGACACTCATAATCTCTTTTATCTTTTCAATATATTGAAAAATCTGTGCTACCCCAGCTAACTTCGAGACCGCTTTAAGTATCCCTTTTCAGGAGATCGGCACCGGAGATCTCACACGGTCTCACTCTTAGCCACTCCAAGGCAAAGCAACTCGGCATATGATCACTCATTCAGGTTGCAGGCAGTCCAACT
Source organism: Argyresthia goedartella (assembly GCA_949825045.1). NCBI lineage: Eukaryota > Metazoa > Arthropoda > Insecta > Lepidoptera > Argyresthiidae > Argyresthia > Argyresthia goedartella. The sequence continues at coordinate 20,202,668 of OX463823.1, forward strand.
GAGGAACGCAATACTTTGCACTATAAGAGGCAGTCCCACTCTTGTCGCTTTCAAAAACCGGGTAAAAGAGCACTTCCTCCCTCTTTCGTGAGAGTTATGTGTAGTATTTATATCATTATAAAATATAAACTATATTTGCAGGTATATGTATGTTTTGTGTTTAGTAGTCTGATATATAAATATTAAATTTTCCCTATTTTATATTATATGTATATTAGTATAGTTTAAATATTAGATATTGTGCACTGCCTACCCTTTCATGATACATTTCCCTTTCATGCCTTGGTTTGCTGGAAAAAATCTCTTTTTAGTGATAAGCTCGCCTATGTACACATGATTTCTCCTTATGTAACCTTGTAACGATCACGCTGCCCACGCGTGATCGCCACAAGCCACGGCATCGACACCCCGCACCGTGCCTCACCCCGCAGCAGCCCTGCCGTCCACCCACGCCCCGCTGCGTACACAGCTGCCGCGCCGCCCACCGCCTCACAGCAGGCCCCCACTGCCTGCACCGTCACCGCAGCCACCTCTCCCCGCAGCCGACCCCGCTGAGACCCGGACGCCACGCACCCCGCTCCGTCCACCGCAGCTACTCCGCCCCGCGCGCCCGAAACGTTCCCCTCGGTCGCCTAAACCCTCCGCGACGTAGCTATATAATCCGTAGCCCAGCCAGTATAGTCAACTGCTCTCCTAATTGGTTGACGCTCAGGCCTCGGTCAGGTCGGTCTCATAGTTACCCCCTGACCGACTGGCTATTCCTGTGACATCGGTCCCATGGTTACCCACTGACCGACAGAATACTGTAGGTATCCCCCCTCTCCCGCTCCCGTGACGTCAGTCTCATAGTTACCACCTGACCGACGGAACTCCGTAGAACTTCACCCTTCCCCCGCGGTGGGAGTAGGTCAACCGTTGACGTAAATACAAACCCCTAAGGTTCGTAGGGAAATTGATTTGCGTCGTCGTCGGTCTCATGGTTACCCCCTCACCGAAGAGGTCCCGTAAGATAGGTGTACAGCCCCGATAAAGTAAATTCAATAGATGATAGGCATTAGCGTAGGTGAATAAACTACTACGCACCGTAATTATCATGAGGGGAAGGCCCATCGCCATAGGGGCGCTATCAGTAAATAACGTACCATCACAGCCAATGTCTGTTGTGAATCCGTAGCGTTGCTATTCCTATGTTCAGTCAGTACTCTAGAATATAGTAGATAGGTTAAATGAAATAAAAGCGTCTCATGAATTGTTATCTGTGTTTTACCCTAAACGATCCCTACAGGTAGACAGGATAGCTAGTCAGATCCTCACAATGAGATAGCTAGGCTCAATCCAGAAGCAAAGATCTACGTGGACCGGACAACCAAGCTGAGCTAGCCCGAAGGGTGCCCCGTCACAACCTTTTAAATTTAATATGTGTGTGTGCAATAAATAATTATGAATTCGATCTCGACAAACACTTTCCCAAGTAGCTGGAAACTGGCTAAAGTCGTCCCAATGTCTAAAGACGACGACGTGAAAGAGCACAAAGATCTGAGACCTATTAGTATTCTGCCAATTATGTCAAAGATCCTAGAAAAGGTCGTCAGTAGGCAGCTTACCAGATATGTAGAGTTGAACGGCATACTACCTACAAGACAATCCGGATTTAGGAGCAGCCACGGTACAGAAACGGCCCTATTAAGCGTCACTGATGACATAATCACACCCTCGGATGAGAAAATGGCCGGCTCTGGTGTTACTAGATTTCTCGAGGGCTTTTGCTTAATATAGATTTACTGATCGCCAAACTAACAAACTATGGTACCTCAAACGACACCTGTAACTGGATCCGTTCGTTTATCACTGATAGGCAACAATATGTAGTGTTAAAAGATCAGCATGGGGTCGAGGAAGTGTCCGAAATTAAAAAGATACCCAGAGGTGCACCGCAGGGATGTATAATCAGCCCTATCCTATTTGTTATATTTACAGCGGAAATTGGTTCGAGTATCAAGAGCTGCCGATTCCACCTATATGCAGATGACACTCAACTGTATAAAAGTTTTTTCCCTGCGTCTACCCTAGATGCAGTAGGTGAAATTAACCGCGACCTAGATAATGTCAATACGGACATCAAAACACCTAATCCCCCTTCTAATGAATAAAATGCCACCTGAAATAATAACATCAATCCATGACAACCCTCTCAAACAAAAATATATATCGAAAATATTCTTCACAAGCACTTCTCATGACTAATCACCTTATTTACGAGCACGATATATATATATCTATACACCTACTTTACACTTGTATTATATTCAACTTACTTCGAAAGCACGGACCTATGTTTAAGGGATAACTTGTATTTGTTAAAATAATAACGTGTATTTGTTAACACCGACCGTACTAAATAATTTTTAAGCTATAATATGTGCAGCTGAGACAAACCACCTGTGATTTTACAGCATGCACAAACCACAACTCATTGAACTTTTAAGAAAATAAACAATCTTTGAATCTTTGAATAGGTGGTCTGAGAGCAACAATCTGGTCCTGAACCCAACCAAATCATAATATTTGATTCTTGGAACAAAATGTCAACGCAATCGCGTTTTATTGAGTGATCCCCAAATCCAAATAAAAAATGAGAAGGTAGTACGTGTGACAAAAGCAAGAAATCTAGGCCTGGTCATGGACGAGGACCTTAGATTTGAGGACCACATAGGCTCTAAAGTTAGAACGGCTTTTTATAGACTAAATCATGTATGGGCTACGTAAGAATCGTATTGTTAAGACTAGGGAAACTCTGACAGAGGCCCTGATTTTGTCACTATTAAATTTTTGCGATTCTGTATTTGGGCCTCGCCTCTTTAAAAAGACTGAAAAACAAATACAAAGAGTGCAGAACGCATGTGCCAGGTTCTGCTACAATATCAAGAGGAGGGACCACGTTACCCCTTATTTAAACACAAATGGAGTCCTAAAGATGTCAGCCCGACGAAAATCTCATAGTGCATGCCTATTACATAAAGTAATACACTCAAAAAGGCCGGGCTACTTATTCGAAAAGCTATGTTTTACGAAAAACATCCACAATAGAGGGACACGTTCGAAGGAGGAGAACAAACTGTCTCTCCCTAGGCACAGGACCAGCGGATTCAGAGGGGGATTTCGTTTTGCATCAGCAAAAATTTGGAATGATCTGCCACGACCTTTGCGGTTGCTTTTTTATATAGATACATTTAAAAAAACATTTAAAAAATATCTCCTGGATGAGCAGAGGACAAAACTGTAAGGCCACCAGTGCCACCTGTATTATTCTATATGCCTTTAATGGCAAAAAAAAACCCCTACCCTTACAATAAACTATTCTACTATAACAATAGTGTTCACATGTGTGTATGCTAAGCTAAGCTTAATTTTTAGCTAAGCCTAATTTTCAGCTTAAGCTTAATCAAGCGTATGTATTTTTTCTCATTCATAATTTATTTTTATTTTTATTACTGTTTAAAAGCTCATGCAAACGTATTTGGCAGGATTAAATTGTTTTCTCTATTGTTGTTCTTTAGTTTACTGTTATTATAATTATGTGTGTACGTGGTAGTCCTGTGTTCCGAAGGTCCGGCTGAAAACCAGCGTTGAGCTGAGACCCGTCTGAGCTCAGCATTGCTAAGCCGGGTCCGTGTAATAATCAATTGTCTCTTCTGTATAACGTGTGTTAATAAAGTTATTTCTATTTCTATTTCTATTTTGTAGATTAATTTAGCCAACAAATAGTGTTCAGTTATCACATCACCATTATCATCACCTATTAGAACCACGTTGAATTTCCGTAAACAATCTTCCCTTCGAGTGAAATTAGTAGTCAACCCTACCAATATCCCAATTCCAAATTCCAAATTTTACTGTAGATATTTACATATACTTATCAATCGTCATTTTTTGCCACTTCCTCTACCAATGTAGAGAAGTGGCAAAAAATTACGCTTTTTACTGATGTTATTCCAATCAGTAAAAGTGTTATCAGTGAATTGGATTCAGATCATTTAGGTCAATTATTTCAATTTGATTCTATTAGAGAACCTGTCATTAAAAAGAAAATTTCGTTTGTGCCAATAACTGCTGACCGGTTAGAAAGAATGAGATACTCTTTAGCCCAGGAACTACCGTTTTTGGCTGCTGAACAGTCTCCTAATATAATGTATAACTTATTCTTTGAAACCTTTATGAAACAGTACAGCGCGATATTCACTTCAAAATCGGTTGTGGTTAGTGGTTCAAACGACTTTAGTACGTGGGCTACTGCAGAGTTGCATAAATGCAGGCAAGCATTGTATGCATTGTATGAGGAACGACGGTTCAACATGAGTGACGAATTAAAAGAACAAGTCAAACAGTTCTCCAAACAATTTAAATTAGACTGTCATACAGCTAAACGTAATTTTCTGAGTAGTAAAATTAAGAATAGTTCCGATGTTATAAAAACGACTTGGAAAATAATTAATGAGGAGGCCGGTCGTAGTAAAAAAGCGAGTCACGATTACGAACTAAAAATCAATGGACAGCTTACGAGTTCTAGCTTAGAAGTTGCAACTGAATTTGAATCGTTTTTTACTAATGCACCGGCTTCCACGACTAAGTATTTAAATTCGTCACCTTTGTCTGCTGTTGCAATATTAAAAGATAATGTCTCAGAGTGTGCTTCATACTTGAATTTTAAGCACGTCACAAGTTCAGATGTCGTAAAGGCATTTAAATTGATAAATGTTAAGAAAACGAATGATCTTTGGGGACTCTCTGTTCACGTCGTTAAATCCCTGATCGAATTAATTGCACCTGACCTAGCGGTAATTTTCAACAATTGTATAGACTGCGGTGAATTTCCTGATTTAATGAAACAAAGTAAGATAATTCCCCTCTTCAAAGCAGGTAGTACTCAAGACCCCACCAATTTCAGACCTATATCAATACTACCAACTTTTAGTAAAATTTTTGAGAAATTAATCTTATCACAGCTATTACATCATTTTGAATCAAATAAGCTAATGCATAACAAACAGTTTGGATTCACTCGCGGTCGTTCAACAACAGATGCCGGAATTCAGTTCATTGAAAGTATTTTTGATGCCTGGGAAGAGTCACAAGATGCCCTAGGCATTTTTTGTGACTTATCTAAGGCTTTTGATTGCGTTTGTCATGAAACATTGATCAGGAAATTACATCATTATGGAGTTAGAGACACGTCATTGAATTTGTTAAAATCTTATCTGAACGGAAGAATACAAAGGGTAGACGTAAACGGAGAACGATCACCAGGATCATTGGTTTCTTTGGGCGTGCCACAGGGCTCAATATTGGGACCCTTCCTATTCCTCATCTATATAAACGACTTACCCTATCTAGGAAGGGACTGTCATGATATGGTACTGTTTGCTGATGACACCTCACTTATTTTTAAAACAAAGCGAAACCAACACGCTACTGATGATCACGTGAACAATACCATATCAAGAGTGGTAAATTGGTTTAATGTTAATAATTTGCTATTAAATGAGAAAAAGACTAAATGTGTTAAGTTTCTTACTACTAACGTTAAAAATAATCAGACATGTATAACAATTAAAAATGAGGAATTGGAATTGGTAACCAGCACAGTGTTTCTAGGTATAACGTTGGATTCCAAACTCCAATGGGGTCCACATATTGATAAGCTATCGAACAGACTGTGCTCTGCAGCTTTTGCATGCAGGAAAATCCGTCACTTGACAGATTTAAAAACGCCCAGATTAGTTTATTTTAGTTATTTTCATAGTATTATGTCCTACGGTATTCTGCTCTGGGGCAGTGCTGCTGACATAAATACTATTTTTGTGCTGCAGAAGCGGGCTGTTCGTGCGATTTATAAAATGAATAATAGAGATTCTCTTAGAAATAAGTTTAAAGAAGTAAATATATTGACAGTCCATAGTCAATATATTTACGAGAATATTATGTATGTCCATAAGAACATTGTTAACTTTCGAAGAGACTGTGATATACATAACTTTATTACTAGAAACAAGGACAAACTTGCAGTGCCCACTACTCGGCTCCATAAAATAAAAAACTCGTTCAAGGGTAATTGTGTAAGATTTTACAATAAACTCCCAAGCACTTTGACAGATCTATCAATTAATAAGTTCAAGAAATACATCAAGCAAAGGCTTATTTCTAAAGCTTACTACAGTATTAAAGAGTACATAGACGATAAAAATGCTTGGGACTGAATTGTTCTAATTAATTGTGAGCATCCTCACTGCCAGAGTTTCTTTTACTGGACACTTGGAGGCCTTTTACACCTCCAAAGATTAATTTAATTATACAACTCTTGACTGTGGGGACCATTTACATCTCCTATTATCATTGTATTATTGACTAAAGAGACTATACATCACTGTTATTTATATTTTAATTATTTTATTATGACATTTGAGACTCTTTACATCTCTCAGAAACAATAATTAAGTACTTTTTTTTTTCTGATAATATGATACAAATAATAATACCAAATGTTCTGTAAAAAATGAAATGAAATGACATGTGAAAGTGCCCTTGTGGCCTATTTACAGAATAAACGTTTTGTGTTTTGAGTTTTTTTGAGGTATAATTACCTCTGTGGGAGAAGAAGGAAAAACGTAGAAACTCCCACAGATTGATTTTTAGATCTCTTTTAAAATTTGCTTGTGCTTAACTAATACAAATATTTTTATATCAGTATCAAAATTAATAAGCAGGAATAAATAATTACAAAATTATTAATAGAAAGGTCTGTGTTAAGCCAGAATAACTCATAAATATATACAAGGAATAAGAAAGGTCTCATTATGGAACCTTGTGGAACGCCAATTTTTACTATCGATCCATCAGATTTAACGCCATTGACTTCTGCCTGTTGAATTAATTTGCTTAGGTATAATCTTAGTAGATCCAACGCTTTATTTCTTACTCCGTAATGATTTAATTTCATCAGTAGCGTATCATGATCAACACAATCAAATGCCTTCGACAGATCGCAAAAAATACCGATAGCATCCTGTGTGGCTTCCCATGCAGAATAAATATGAGATATTAGGGTAATAACTGCATCCGTAGTCGATTTACCCCTAGTGAAACCGTATTGTTTGGCGTGGAGTTGTTTTGTACGGTTGAAGTGTGGGGGCACGTGATTGAGTACAATCTTTTCAAAAATTTTACTTAGTGCTGGAAGAACAGTTATTGGTCTAAATTCGAAGGATCACCCTTGTCTCCCAACTTGAACAGAGGTATCAGTTTACTGTGTTTCATGAGGTCTGGGAAAGCTCCATCGTCAAGACATTTGTTAAATACTGTGGGGCTATTACTATTACTAGTATTATTGAACCAATGACTTTACTAATGTACCCACAGGTCTTCAGTATTTTTAAGTTAAGTAATCTATACGTTTTGACAATATCCTGGGGATATACATGATGAAATTTAAAATCTACATTACTGATGCTAGTACTGTTTTTTAACAAAGTCTCTGCTTCGTATGGCGATGAATTAAGACGCTCTGTTGTGAGTAAGGGTACTGTAGCTGACAGAAGCAGGGGCAGGACAGGTGAGGACTTCGTTAGGTAAAAACAGCGATTTTCGGAAGCTTGTGCGTAGGGAGCGAGTACATCCGCTTTGGTTGGCGATCAAAGGATCACTTCTCGAGACAAAGCTAGCTAGGCAACAAACACACATAGACTCGCGCCCGTACACGAGCGTTTATTCACACATTTACATAATGTTACAGACACACGGCAGTAGCGGGTTAACATACCAGGTAAGTACCTATATCTTAATTATTTATTTATTATAAGTATGTTTCTGTTTCAGGTGGATGCCAGTCGTCGTGTACTTAACAGGTACATTGGTGAAGAATGTTTCAAAATCTCGAGCTCTCAGCTTTGGATTTAACAATATTATCAATTATCTTTAAGCAAAAATCATCATCCCTTGATATAACTTTGCCAGTTTCACGGTTTATAATTTGCCAAACCGTCTCCATTCTATTATTTGAATTTTGTATTTTCTTTTAATGTGTGAAGTTTTTGCAGTTCTACAAATCAACTTGAAAGATTTGGAATAAATTTTGGCATAGTCATGAAATTTTATATCTAAGTTATTTGTTTCTTCATAAAGGTCATACAAGACAGTTCTACTTTTGCGAATTCCAAATGTTGCCCAGTCATTAAATTTAGATGTACCGTTCTTGGCACCGGCTTTCTTAAATTTAAAAACTGTATCGAATTCTGCTTTAATAATGTTATAGAAGTTAGAATACATTTTATCAGGGTTCTGTTCAGCAAAATCCGGTCCTGGCAAATTTACATCTAAGTTTTTCATATACGTCGTCTATGGGATGTAATAGGCCTATAAAATGATGGATCAGTCTTATTTTTACTACCAATCGGAAATGAAACTGTTTGACCACTGTGATCGGAAGGTAAGCAGTTAAATACTTTTTTACTTGTGAATGCAGTCACAAAAAACGTTATCTAAGCAAGTTTGGCTAGTAAGTGTAATTCTAGTCGGTTCTAGAAATACATGACATAAATTAAATGATTTAAACAGAGTTATTAATCGTTGTTTCATTGCTGTATCTACAAGCAAATCTACATTAAGATCGCCACAAATTATGAACTTTTTTCTGTTATTACAAAGTTTAATGAGGAACCCATATTCAAATACTTATTATTGTACCGTAGCGGTCGCTTTGTACACCCTAACAAGTTGAATGTCAATGTTCATTCACAGCTTCAGAAGCGAATTCAATCACCCATAAAATACTAGCCGAGGAAAAGTTATAGAATTTTGTCCGGGCTCAGACAATGTTATCAGATCTTTTAACTTGGGAACTCAGACTCGTGAAATTTAAAACCACCTAGAAAATACTTTATGTATAAGGAGATACTATAATATACAATAAGACTATATAAATTACAAGACTGCATGCTATGATTATATTTATTCATGCATTTATATTGATAATAATTGATGTGAATTTTGTAAACTTCAACACGATCTATTTTAAAAAGAAATCTAAATATGTATGTGTGGGAATTTTTTGTTTGTTTTGTTTGTTGTGTTTTTCTCCCACAATGATACAATTTTACTTTATTAATTATGTATTTACGTGAGTATACCATAGTATCTGAATAGCTTTGACAACTCCGTACAAGTCTATGTGGAGTTTTCAAATGTATTTAGGTAATAGTGTTGATTCACGTTCGAAGTAGCAGGCATCAGAGGAAGAAGCGCGTAGGCGGTATAAATCTCGGGTAAATGTAATCCTACGCATAAAATTTAACCTACAATAACCTAGGTATTTCATCCAGCTCAAACGAAAAAGCAGTTCGAATTAACAAATCCACGGAAAAGGCCGAGTTTTTAACTAGCGAGATATGAACGAATGATTTAAATTAATAACCCCTTGTCAGTGGCCTTGCCGGGAGCAGGGACTCTTAACGGTACACACACGTTTAACGGTAAAGTTTACATTTCCTTAATGGTGTTAGGTGACTAACAAAGTATGCATGTATGTCGGACTTCGCACCTTTAATAAATGTAGAATATAATAAATGTAGAATGTAATGTAATGCAACGGTTTCCCTAATAAATGTAGAATATAAGCCAAAAAAATAAATAAGGAAGGTACTCACTTCACATACACCTGGTACATCTAGTTAAAATATCACTATCATTCTTCACTAGCAAATAATTACTTTGTTTTTCATTATGTTTGTATGAATGACCAAGTTATATTTGCGGTGTTTAATAAAAAAAACATTGGTTAAATATATTACAAACTGCAGATGTTAAAAACTGCTTTTTGAATTTTGTTCAAACCAATTTTCGTGACAAACTCTTTGGTAAAAGTGAATAGTTATAACTTGAACTTCCTTATTTATCACTTTGCCCAGACATTATGAATATTGCCATGTGGGTTTCGGATAATTTGATAAAACAGATGCTATCAGGGAAAACACTGCGGTAGCTTACGTGAAGGGTAAAGGGGGTGAGTGAAGTGAAGCCCCCTTTATCCTTCGATATAGGTTGAACATGTAAGAACAACAATATTATCATAGGGCAGCAGAGTACCAATGAAAAGAAACATTGTTCTGCCCCATAGGTGATGGTCATTATATGAAATGCCCGGGTGATTTGATTATTTTAAGAGTTTTTATCACACTGTCCTCTCATTTTGGGCATTATTCAAACTGCGCGGGCATTGTTTATAATGACCCATTAATTACATGGTCCATAACATATACACAAACATACATACGAATTTACAGTCGAAAAACATTTCGCTACTTCTGGTGCAGTCAGGTAAAATGAGATATCATATATAGAGATATCATTGATATGATATAATATATATGAGCCCTATTGTTAAGCTTCAAGTGCATCGGGCCATGGTATATGAAATAGAGTATAATAATAAATGTAGCCCATTAATGTCCCCACCGAGGGGCACAGTCCTTTACGTGAATACGACTAAGATTAAACCATACGTGTAATATTTGTTTGCATTTCAGTTTCCAAAATACATAGTCGGTCCATAAGTTCTGTCACAAATATTTTGCCGCATAGTAAATAATACCAAGTTTTATTTTATTTTATACTACATATGGCTTGATAGCTCATTAAATACTGATAAATTAGAACGATTATTGGATTTAAATGCTTAAAGCCATATTACACAAATGCTAGTTTCTTCAGAGATTTTGCACTTTTTTACCCAATCAAAAATACGGACGTGATTCACTTTATCTTTTTTCCATGACTCTTAAAACCTTTCAAACTTACGTGAGATTTTAGTCAGAACCCTCCCTGAACCCGTTACCTTCATTTTGAAGCATAAGATAACTAAGTCTGGGTAAAACTAATTTTCATATTCACATTTTACGTAGTGTACTTGTTGCCCACAAGATCATTTTTATACGTTTTTCTGAAAACGTAAAAAGTACGTAAAGTTCTCTTTGGGAGCAGTTGGAACTGAAAGCTAACAGAAAATCAAATGCTAGTTGTTAAGCATGGTCTAAAATCGAGGTTTCAGAATAAATAAAAAAAACCTTGTTGGTTATCTGGAACACTGTTTTTTTACTAAATTTGTGGTAAGTGGTATTTTTGTCAGTTGCGGCGTGTTTTGGGTTCGCGATTGTCTCAAGTTATAAGGTTTTTTTTTTCATATTGCGATAATCGTACAAAATGTATTGTATTGCAATTTGATTAATAAGCTTTTTAATCATGTATAATACGAATAAGAAAAAGTTTATTGCTGAGTTTTATCTATCAAAAACCTTGTGACAGAACTTATGGACCGACTAAGTATATTACATACATACTTATGAGACGTGCTCATTTACAAATACAAGTTGCATACAGGAATCCACAGCTGTATTTGTAGACAAAGTAATGAAACGGAGGCATAGTATCAAAATGGCAGCATCAAAAACAAAAAATCACCAATAATAAACGGAAATAGGATGATTGATTTAAAATCCACTGCCGCATCCAGGATATCTGAAAGCATATCACAACTTATTAACACTAGTGTGAATAAGTACATCTTCTCCGATGTGCTCAAAAAGGGAGTGGTGAGACCGATCCACAAAAAAAGGTCAATGGACGATACAGGGAACTATCGACCTGCCAAGTTTGGACACAATAGCGGAGAAGGTCATCTGCGAACAGATTCAGTCATTCTACCAAAAACATAAATTCTGTGAGACAAATGAGACAGTACCAAAAAAGAGTACCACATAATTTCTATCGAAATTCACAGACGAGATAAATTCCTGCCTCGATGACAGAACACATCTACATCTTAAATTTATAGATTATAGCAAGACATTTGATACACATCGACATGACACTCTCATCAAAAAACTAAACAATAGTGGAGTAAGCGACCCTATGCTTGAATGGTGCAAGAATTTCCTTGAAAGAAGGTCTTACACAGTGAAGATAGCAGATGTTCACAGCGAGGAGATTAAAGTAACAGAAGGCACTGCACAAGGATCAGTCTTGGGGCCCTTGCACTATCTAGCATATTTCAACCTGAATAACGCAATCAATTGAAGGACTATATAAGCAGAAGACATGACCAAGCGAAGATTATAAGAAGGTTTCGATATAGGTATGGAAGTGGTCGCATGACGCTGGTCTTATACTGAACGCACGAAAGACCAAAGTCATGGACCTACACTCGAGCCACAATATAACTCAAGAAGAGGAGGGTATCATCGCACATGACCACGATTGCCTGCATGCCCCAAGGCCACAGTGCAAATGCGAGACTATCAAGGAAGTATCATAACACCCCTACCTGGGATCGATGATTTACGACAGGTTTAATTGGCCCTACATACCCAAATGGTATGCAAAAGGTTAAAGCCAGTGCTGGCTAAATTCTATGTAATAAGGAGTAGGATACCTTTTTGTATGTTGCTCACCCTGTACAAATCACTGGGGAAGGTATAATTTCGTATGGTCTTAGTAGTTATGGCAGCACATACAGATCGTACCATAATACATAATATATAAACCTACAAATAAGGTTACTTAAAACTACAATACCACATAAAGTATATATAAGACTATAATATGAGGGTACAAGTCTATTTAAATATTATCAAATACTATACCAGTTCATAAAAAGTAGAAATGCAATTTCTCATTGAACATTTTTCAATACCGAAGAAAAATTACCTGTAGCACACCCTTTAGCAACCCGTCGTGTCACCAGCAAAAAGCTGATAATCTGCAGGACAATAAACCTATATGGAACGCGGACATCAAAACACCTGGTCCCCCAACTAACGAATAAAATCCCACTAGACATATAAAAAAAAAAACAATGACAACCCTCACAAATACAAATACATACTGAAAAAATACTTTATAACTACAATACAAGATAAGAATACCTTTACAAAATTATCTAAATATTTAATTTTTATTATTGCTTCATTGAAATGACAGATTTATATATATGTTAAGTAAAGTTACAAACTTTATTTGTAACACACCGATCGTTTACATTTGTCTATATTATTTAAGTTAATATGTGCAGCTAAGACAAACCACCTGTGGTTTTACAGCATGCACAAACCACAGATGTATCAATTATTTTGAGAAAATCTTTGAATGCTTGAAATCTTTGAATCACAGATCACTTTGAACCTACCCAGCATTAAGGGATCAAAGTGACGAATTAATGTTATTTCATTACCCGAGTCAATCAGACTCAAAGAGGTTTGGTTATTAATCTGTATTGTCAATTTTTATTTCGTCGCGGTCATGCATTAATACCATTAGCACAGCTTTTCCTTTGGATCTGTGTTTTTCTTTTTGCGACATTCAGACCCATTAAATTACAGCAGCTATATTTTAGTAATAGTTTCAGACATGAAAAGCTCAGATGATCCTTTTGTTTGCATTTAAAACAAACCATATGAGAGCTGAGAATGTGAAACTGATTGCTAGGAAGATCATCTATCTTTGGTTGGGGAGGTGGGTTACGATAATGCCTATCGATCATATCACTTGTTTTGAAGAACTGCAAAACTTTTTATGGTTTTTGAAATTTTGGTGCCTGCGCTCCTACTCAGATTCCGCTATCATCTACACCATGGATCAGACAATCCACGGCATTCCGAAAATAAAATTGCAGAGATTTAACAAGTTGATCATTGTATAGTAATATACATTGTTGTTTATCTATCTAAGTATAATATTTATCTATATAAGTATGTGTATCGTTGTCTAGTACCCAAGATATAGAGAATCCTAGTTTGGGGCTAGATCAATGTGTGTAAATAGTGTCCAAGGTATTATTATTATTATTATTATACCTCTTGGGATTCCCAAAAACAGTTTCGCTATCCAAGCATTTCTGTTAATAAGTCTGCGTGATTTTCTGTGCATAGAAAGGAATCTTTCAGCAACTGTTTCCATTCCAGAGTAGGAGGTTATTTTGCAGTCTAAATATTTTGGTTGTAATGGGGCAACGTATCAGTGATAAAAACCCCATTGGGAGTTCTATATATTTCCAGATCGCGATGTAATAGCGTTGAACCCAAACACCCATTGGGCATTGTAAATATATCGCTACGGAACAACGTCCATGTAAAACAACGGAAAACCTGAAAGAGATCAATCATCTCAACGTACCGGTCAAACAATTTTCGTTTCCGATTACGCAGTTTTTGCCTAACGGATATGATTTTGAACAATCGCAACGTAGGTATCAGCGATCAACCCAAAAACCCATTGGGCATTCTAAATATATCGTCACAGAACAACATACATGTAGATCAATGAGAAACCTGAAACAGATCCAACATCGCGACGTACCGCTAAATATTTTAACATCTGTCTCTGATATATTATGTTAAGGTTCAATATATTCTTTAGTCTGACACTGAGTCTCGTTCGCAGCATACCTAAAACATTATGAAATTTTTAAAACAGAATATTGTTCATTATATTGTTTTATATATATATAAACAGTCAGGTCATAAGTTCTGTCACACAATAAAAACTTTTTAATTTAGAACGCTGGCCACAAAAAAGTTTATTGAATTCGAATTTCCAATTTTTAATGAAAATAAAAATGTGTACTTTTTAGAATTTTCCTCATTTTTAAATATGGAGTGGACACTTAAAGAAGACAGTGTCGCAGTTATTGCGTTGCATCGTTGCGGTTACGCGCCAATTCAGATTTTCGACTTACTGAAAAATTTGAATATAACCAAAAGATTCGTTTGTCGTACCATAAAACGATACAATGAAGACTCTAGTGTAGATGACAGGTCAAGAAGTGGTCGCCCTCGCTCTGTTAGGACTCCAGCAGTGATAAAAGCTGTGAAGGCGCGAATTCAAAGAAATCCCATATGTAAGCAGAAACTGTTGGCCCTTCAGATGGGGTTAAGCAGGACCACGGTGAAAAGGGTGTTAAATGAAGACTTAGGGCTTAGGGCATATCGAAGAAAAACAGGACATCGTTTGGACGCTCGTTTAATGGACCTGAGACTGAAGAGATGCCGCGCTTTGTTGAAGCGGTACGCGGGAAAAATCTTTTTTCGGATGAAAAAATTTTCACCGTGGAAGAGAGCTACAACAAACAAAATGATAAGGTGTACGCACACAGCAGTGAAGAAGCGAGCAACCGTATTCCGTGTGTCCAACGAGGTCATTTTCCATCCTCGCTCATGGTTTGGTTGGGAGTCTCTTATTGGGGCTTAACTGAGGTACATTTTTGTGAGAAAGGCGTAAAAACGAATGCAGTTGTGTATCAAAATACAGTCCTCAAGAACCTTGTGGAACCTGTTTCTCATACCATGTTTAATAACAGGCACTGGGTATTCCAACAAGATTCTGCGCCAGCTCATAGAGCGAAAAGCACACAAGACTGGCTGGCGGCGCGTGAAATCGACTTCATCCGGCACGAAGACTGGCCCTCCTCCAGTATAGATTTGAGTCCGTTAGATTACAAGATATGGCAAAACTTGGAGGAAAAGGCCTGCTCAAAGCCTCATCCTGATTTGGAGTCACTCAAGGCATCCTTGATTAAGGCAGCCGCCGATATTGACATGGACCTCGTTCGTGCTGCGATAGACGACTGGCCGCGCAGAATATAGGCCTGTATTCAAAATCGCGGGGGTCTTTTTGAATAAACTTTATCACCATAAGAATCTATGTTTTATTAAGTTCATTTTGCTATATAAATGTTTACATATATAATAAACATGTCTAAATTATTTCATATTACACATGTGACAGAACTTATGACCTGACTATGTATATATATATATATATATATATATATATATATATATATATATATATATTTATATTGTTCATTACATTTAAACAATTGCTGCAGTTCAGAAACATCAAGATTTCGCCATGGAGACCTTTTGCCAAATTCAATAAGATGCCTTATTTGCCGACCATCCAACTGTGGAAAAACTAACCTGATGATCGGTCTTCCGTTGCATGAAAATGGATTACACTTTCAGAATATTTATGTTTATTCGAAAACTTTACATCAATCAAAATATGTTTTTCTTGAAAAGGTTTTACATTTAGTGCCTGACATATCCTTTTATAAATTCAGTGCAAACCAGCAAGTACTTAGTCCAGTGTGCTTAGTGGGAGTTTTTCTAACTCATCGAACGCGTTTACGCGAACTCAGTTTTGTATGGCATTGAGCCAGCGCCTCCTAACGGCAACGATTGGAAATTAAAATTCTGAGTGCGATTTTACAAAGCACTATTGTCAATTTTTGTCACGATCGAATGCGTTCCATTTATCGGTGACGATCGAGAAGTGAACGCGTTTACGCTGATTTTGCGAGTGCGAGTTATATATACGTCATCATTTCGACAGTTCGAATGGTGAATCGCTCACGTTCGCAAAGTAAAGTTCTCACTTTGGATTTGAAGGTGAGAGCGTCTAAATTAACCTAAAACGAATAGTGTAAACTGTAACTCGCGACCCGAATGGCCGAGTCAGCAGTGACCCTGCCTACTAAGCCGAGAGTCCTGGGTTCGAGTCCCAGTGGGGGCAAATATTTGTTTGATGAGAACGGATGTTTGTACCCTACTCATGGTTGTTTATCTATCTAAGTATAATATTTATCTTTATAAGTATGTGTATCGTTGTCTAGTACTCAAGATACAGGAAATCCTAGTTTGTGGCTAGATCAAGGTACTAGGTTACAGAACGAAGTGCCACCACAAATATAAATTGAAGGGCATTGCGGGACCAATTAGTCAGAATAATGCAACAATAAAATGTTGTCCACTGTAAAACGGGATCAAATAAAATTATTTTTTCATATAAATAAATGTTTATTATACTTATAAACCACCACCGAATTCCTCAAACAGATGATCAACACTTGAGGCCTAACCGTTTCCACTTTTCTGTGGATTTTTTATCATCACTATTTAATAAAGCAGTCAAGGCCTCCCAAACGTTTTATATGAGAAATTCGTCCCTTTGCATTGGTGGTGGGTTTAGCAGATCACCGTGTCTGAAAAAGTGAAGCCACATATTTATCAATGGCTTCGGTTTAATCGGCCTGCCATGGATGAGAATGGCAGCAGATCCGATGATGATGTTACAAGGGGTCCGCGAATTCTCTTTTTAAAAAAAAGAAACACTTTTAAACTATAATAATAGAATATATTCAAAGATCGGGATTAGAAATATGTGTGTCTACGGTATGACCGGCGGGGAGAGACTGACTCCTCGCCAACGACTTCATCAGTACAGGGCCTAGTTAAATGATGATGAAGCAGGTTCATCAGCAATTCACCATACATAGAGGGGATATAACAGCCCCCTGCGTGAGATGAAACTTACCGAATTTCATGTAAGTTTCAGATGAAATTCAGTCAATACGAAGTCGCGGACCAGGATCAGATTCATCGGCTATTTGAATTTCTGGATTTTCAGGATCACTTTGATCTTTACAGATAAGGGATTGTAGACACTCATACTTTTTGCAAAAATAAAAAAATTATAACACTAACACAAAAGATAATTGATAATACACTAAAAATTGGAAAACTGACATGGTTTACAAATTGTTCTGATGGTTTTACAGATTTTAGGTTTTCGATATTTTGATCAGAGAGTAATTTTAAATATTTAAGATTATCTAGGTTGATATTCGAAATACTCTGATGTGAAGTGTCCAAGTTTAAATCTTTGAATTTTTGTATGTTACAGCATTTGTCGTCAGTTATACTATATTCAGGTCTTATGTTAATTATAGATACCTTAGGGTTAGATTTACTTAATAGCTTATTGCTTCTACAATACGCTATACACTCAGGTTCAATATTCAGTACGCCTGCACCGGATATTGTTAATATCGTGAGGTTGTTATTACAGTCTATCGAAAACTTAGTAGATTCAGATTGGATAAAAATCCATTTGTCATTACTTAATCTGTGCCAAATGTCTATATATCCGAAGAGAAATTTATGGTTACACTGGTTAGGCATATGAGTGATAGCTTTTGTCATAATTTCGGTTTCACAGGATGGATACCCAATAACACTGAAGATTTCGGTTTCGTCACACATAAATTTGTCCTCAAAGATAGTTTTACATTTCTAAGGTTTTCCAGAGTCACATACACAGTTTTGTCTTTACTTAAGGCAATAAATAGTTTTTCAGATAAAATCATTGAAAATGTGTTTGATTTATTAACATTTAAGGGTGTAAGCACAGGTATATTTTTAACAGATTAAACTCTGTGAGTGTAACTAAAGGAATCTTCACTATAAAAAATAGGTTATTATCTAAGAAGAATGATATCAATTCTGAAAGATTCATCAGTAAATGTATATTATTCAGGTGTAAATCAACAGGGAAGTCTTTATATTTAGGCATTAAATTGACATGTTTTAAAATATCGTTATACAGCTGTTTAGGAGTAATTATTGAAGGATGCAAAGTATTTGTTTTAGTAAATAGTACAGAATTTACAATATGTTCAACTTTAAATGACAATGTGATCATATTGGCTTGCAAACTGTTCAATGTGTGAGTTATTTGATTTTCGAATGCAAGTTCATTCATTATTTTGGAAACATTGTTTAATGAATGGGTTAAATTTTCAAGAGTGGCGTCCAGTATGGCTTCATTTCTATTTAGTCGTACAGGGATCGGTTAAGATTTGAAATTGCCGATTGAGATACAATAATGCTGTCCGTCAAAGAATTTGTAAGTTTACTATCGTTATCGTAAAGTATTCGAATAGCATTATTATATTTTTCAGCATCCTCTTCACTTAGGGTGCCAAATATGTGTTTAAATACAGTTCCGATGCCCGAGAACCAGGCTGACCTTCTAATTGGACTACTTGAGGTGAGATGGGAAATAGTGTTATGGTCTCGTAGAATATCGCTGAAGAGGGAATCGAGTGGTTGCATCATGTTGTGACATTGACCTCTAACGGGTTCATTCTGTTGACATAGGAATCTGACAGTACTAAAGGTTTCACGAATATTTTCCAGGTGATGGTTAATGTAAGAGATGTCTATTGGAATAACTACGTGAAAATGGTCATCCACGACACGTAATGTACCAATTGGGTTAAAGAGTATCCCAGGACCCTTGGTGATCGGTTCGACGGTAGTAGCCAGAACTTGATTGTGATTGTTCACAATAAATCTGGAAAAATTTAATAACTACATTAAAATTAGAACTTAACTACATATCTTACCCATCTAAGGGGTTATTCACATTCATGTGCTGGTTTCACTTGGTCATAGTGGTGTTTAACATGGCGTCTGTTTATTAGCAATGACAATGTGTTGTTTTCATGTATTTTAACCACCTTATATGGGCCTTTCCAGATTGGTGAAAGGGCTTTTCGCAATCTGAGATGGTTTCTTAAGTATACCATATCGCCAACTTTGTATGTAGAGATTCTGGTTTGTCTGTCATAATAAGCCTTGGATCTTTCTTTGGAGAGCCGGATATTTTCTAAAGCCTTTTCGCGGGATAGTTTTAATCGGTGGTTAAGCATTTTTACATACTCTGGATAAGTAACATCTGAGCGTAGATTAAAGACAGAGTCAGGGATATGTGGCTTATGTCCAAACATCAGCTCGAAAGGTGTAAATTGGGTTGTGCAGTGGGTATTACTATTATATGCTAGCATTGCTGTGTACACAAATTTATGCCAATTATTTTGGTTTTCATTTACATACGATTTTAAGTATTCTTTCAGCGTAGAATGGCTCCTTTCAATTGCGCCTTGGGTTTGAGGGTGATATGGTGAAGACCAGATTTGTTTTATCTTAAGGAATTCGCAAGTACGTTTAAAAAGGTCGGCAGTGAAGTTAGTCCCTTGATCGGTTAAAATCATTTTGGGGATTCCAAAGAGCGATATGAAATGAACGAGGCATTTACAGCATTTTTCTGCTGTGGCATTCAAGATGGGGTAAGCAATCGAGTATTTTGTCAAATCATCTTGGAGGGTAAGAATAAATCTTAGCTTCGAAAGTCCGGCTTCAGGTAATGGTCCAACTATGTCTAAACTGATACGGTCAAATGGACGAGTTGATGTTGTGGTACAGATCTCCTATGCAAATAGCATAGGAGATCTGTTTATTTTACGAAAGGCTTTGTTGGATTGACATGACTTGCAGTTTTTTACATACAGTTCAATGTCTGATCGCATATTTTTCCAGTAATAACGCTGTTTGATTCTATTGTGCATCCTGGTGGAACCTAAATGGCCTGCAATTGGTATATCATGATTCTCTTTTAAAATCTTTGCTATTTCTGAAGGGACGGCATAAATTATGGTGTTGTGGCAAATGTTGACATTGATCTGGCTATTGTGAAATAAATACATAATCATGCCATAGATTTTTGTGAAAGCATGTTTGTCGAATGGATTTTGGAAGTCTGATATAGCAATTTCCGTAACATTTTCGGATAAATCATTTTTAACCGATTTCAGACATTGGAATATTTCTGGATAATTGCAGGAATCAAAATGATAGACTTTTGTGAATAGTAAGTAATAAGTTTTTCCTTTGTTTTCAATTTTTTTGAACGAATGTAGCTCTCTCTCGCTATTTAGAAGTTCTGTTGGATTTTCCATTTCAGATAATAGGTCTTGGATATACATATTTGATTCGTCAAGATCTATTGATGTGGGAACAAGGATGGTTTTGTATTGAGTTTTCAGCAAATTTTCATTACATTCGTTTATGTGTGTGTTATATGTTTCGTTTTTATTGGAAAATGATTTCAGAAATTGGGAGTAGTCGTTGTTGGGAGAGTGTATGATTTGAGGTGATTCTGCTGGCGTTTCAGGGTGTGGTGAAAATGGAAGATCCGGGGGAGTGAAATCTATGTTATCGCCGTAAGGGCTTATATTATCATCGCCGAGATCTATTAAGTCACTCAATTGAATTGAGTCAAGATCAGGGTCTTGAGTTGACGTTGATGGTTGTGGCTCATTAGATTGTGTTTGTAAGGTTGAGGCTTCAGGATCAGTATCATTATGGAGAATCGGATTTACAGGGTAACGAGACAACGCATCGGCATTGCTATTGATTTTACCCTTTTTATACTCAATTTCATAGTCAAATTCCTCTAATTTCAGTCGCCACCTAACTAATTTAGAACCGGGTTCTTTACAATTGAAAAGCCATTTTAATGGGCGGTGATCGGTCACGATTTTGAAATGGCGGCCATAGAGATATGGCCGGAAGACTCTGGTACCAAAAATGATAGCCAAACATTCCTTTTCAGTAACGCTGTAATTACATTCGGCTTTATTCAAAGTCCGAGATGAATAGGCAATAGGGCGATCTTTGCCAATAGGCCCTTGAGAAAGGATAGCTGAAATCGCATAATTTGATGCGTCACAGGTGAGTACAAAGGGTTTGGAAAAATCGGGGTATGCCAACAAGGGAGCCGATGTCAATGAATTTTTTAAAGTCTCAAATGTTAATTGATGTTCATGTTCCCAATTCAATGGAGTGTCTTTTTTAAGGAGAGAAGTTAGGGGTTTGGCGATTTTAGATAATTCCGGGATAAATCTCCGGTAATAAGACACGAGCCCAAGGAATGATTTTATGTCTTTAGGACATTTGGGTAATGGAAATTCTTGAACGGCTCTGATTTTCTCAGGATTTGGCTTGACACCTTGATCGGTGATGATATGACCAAGATAAGATACTTCGTTACGGAGGAACTCGCACTTATCCGGCTGAAGTTTCAGATTGAAGTCACGGAGCCTTTGGAAAATTTCGGATAGATTTTTGATGTGAATTTCCAAATCGAAAGAATAGATGACAATGTCGTCGAGATAAACAAAACATTCTATTCCTTGAAGGCCTGAAAGAGCTAAATTCATTAGTCTCTGAAAAGTTGAGGGAGCATTTTTTAGACCAAAGGGCATTCGCGTAAATTCGAAATGTCCCTGAGGGACTGAGAACGCGGTTTTTGAAGCATCGTTATCAGCCATTGGGATCTGATGAAAACCGGAAGCAAGGTCAAGAGTACTGAAGTACTTGCATTTCCCTAATTGGTCAAGAATTTCAGAAATATTCGGAATCGGATAGGAATCTCCGATGGTGATATCGTTAAGTTTGCGGTAATCAATGACGACCCACCACTTACGTTTACCTGAAGCATTAATATTTTTTGGAACAACCCATATTGGGGAAGACCAAGGGGATGTTGAGGGTTTTATTATACCCTGACGAAGCATTTTATTTACCTGCGATTGTACTTCTTGTTTATGTATTTCCGGGAATCTGTAAGACTTCGTATTTACGGCAACAGAGGAGGACGTATTTATTTCATGTTTCAGGATATCCGTCGTAGTTAAATTATCATCGGGTAGGTGAAAAATGTCAGAATAGTTAGAACAGAGCTCATTTAGACACCTTTTTTCTTCTTTGTTCAAATGTGATATTCGTAACTGATTTAATACTTCAGTAGTACGGTTAACAGCATCTATTTTCCTTTTGGAGGAAAAATGATTAACTTCGTGGTGCTCATTAAATATTTCATTCACTGGAATTAATTTAATATTCAAATTGGAATTCACAACTATGGGGGATTCGGAGTCATTAACGACGGATATATTTATTCTAGAGTTATTCTTTACTTTAACTATGCAGTTAGCAATTAGTAAAGACTCTATTGAATTTTGGTCTAATACGAAACCTTCTCCTACTTCAGGATTCTGTACAGAACACTCGATTACCATCTGTGTTCGTGGAGAAATGGTGTATGTAGGTTCTTGAAATTTCAGGAGTAATTGTATCTTGTTAATCGTGAGAGTTTGTTTAGTATAATCGATTTTACAGTCTGTTTTTGTAAAAAGGTCATTTCCTAAAATACCGTCATATGGTATTGTGATTCCAGATGCGACATAGAACTGGTGAGTTATTGAATTGAACTCAATCGCGATTCGACCTGGAGAAGACATCGGGTTTTCAGTTTGTCCTATTCCTGAAAATGATATTTTATCTCTTAGAATTTTAGGCATTATTTCAACAGAGCTTTTCTTGATCAAGCTTACGGATGCACCACTATCAACTAAAAGCGTTAAGGGTCGGGTAGAAACGGAGGTAAGTATTTCAATATAGGGTAAGTACTTTTTTAATGGATCTGTATTAATTTGATATATTTTTTTAGATGTCGCTGCTGTGGGTATGGACTCAGAGGATTTAGAAGCCGTTGTTGGACGTATAGATTCAGAGGATTTGGAAGCCGCTGCTGGGCGTATAGATTCAGAGGATTTGGAAGCCGCCGCTGGGCGTATAGATTCAGAGGATTTGGAAGCCGCTGCTGGGCGTATAGATTCAGAGGATTTGGAAGCCGCTGCTGGGCGTATAGATTCAGAGGATTTGGAAGCCGCTGCTGGGCGTATAGATTCAGAGGATTTGTCTTTCCGGTGGGGCTGGTTACCCTGTGGCGTAGACTGTTGTTTAGTCAGATTTTGGGATGAGAAAGTATCGGCTTTTGATGGTTCGTTTCCCGCGCGACACCGTACAGGAAAACCTATTCGTTTAAATTATCGATTTCGTCGACTCCTTCATTTTCCTGATCGAATGAGGGTAAGTCAACATGGTGTACAGGGTGGCTAAACTGGCCTTGATTTTGATAGTTGCCGAAACGTTTGTTGTTGAATTCGCGTTTACGGCAGTCTTTAATGAGGTGTCCGTCGTTTTTGTAATATCGACAGACAGGACGAGAACTAGAATTATTTTGACCATTGTCGTTGGACTCGTTGGTAATGTTTATCCCTGCACGATTCTGAAATCCTCGGTTCTGAGGACGCTGGAACTGGCCTGACCGTTGAGATGGATTTTGATAATTGTTAGGATGTTGGTAACGATTCTGATTTTGGAAATTCGATGATTGTTGTGGACGGTTCTGGTAGGAGTTGGCACCGCTATGTGAAGTTGGATGTTTCTTAAGTGTTGCCTGTAATATTTTTTCTTCAGATGAGGCAACCCTCATTGCCTCATTGAGGGTTGAGGGATTACGGCATCGAATAACGGTTGCCAGTCTTAGGTTCAACCCGGTCACGAATGCGTGTAATGCGAGGTCTTGCATTGCGGCGATGCGGCCAGTCAGTTCTCCTTTTAATTTGGTTGGTATAGTAATATTTATTTCAGTTATTAATTTTGCTAAGCAGGATTCTACGCGGAGGCCGAACTGATTAACCGCTTCGTTACTAAGCTGGCGACAATCTTGCAGCTCGGATAATAAGGCGGCATAATGTTTTTTCTCGCCAAACTGATTTTTCAGAAAATCTTCTAACTGATCAAATGTCTCAAATTCTTTGATAGAACACGCTATTTCCGCGCGTCCTTCCAATTGGCTTACAATATATTTAAATAATATAATTTGCTGGGAAGGCGAAGCAAGGTCTATCGCATTTTGGCAATTGTTTAAAAATGGAGCAAGTCTGTCGCGACTGCCATCGAATTTGTTTATAAATTTCAATAGAATACTAAGCTCTACGCCTTTAGACGGTCCTGCTTCGTCTTTATCTTTTCCCATTATAGATGCGTGGGCGACACTCAGTCAAAACAATAACACAATTGAGATAAGAATGAGACAATGCTTGAACTCGGTTACACTACAGTTTGTTAATTTAATGTCAATGAATAAAACTTTTGTGGGACACTTTTAGGTATGCACTTTCACTTTAAACTGGAATGTACTCACATTAGAAGGTAGATGATAGCTGGCATGATGTTACTCGATGTGACGAAATTATGGTCTGAATTGGTATTTGGTTCAGAACGACGTAGAAGGACTGGAATGTATGCTGGAACTTTCCTGGAACTCGAATGTAACTGGAACTGGGTTTGTGCTGGAACTAGAATTTTGGAGTCGGTGCTGGGTTGCAGAAGGTAACACGCTGCTGGTGTTATTCTCCTGATCCACTTAGCGCACAGTGGACTCGCTGATAAAGTTGAGGTATTTTGAGTCTCTCGTTTTGCACTTTCACACACTTTTATATGGAACTGAAGGAGACGTCCGGGGACCTTTTGAGATCCCTTCTCGCTGCCACCAATGTTATAAGGGGTCCGCGAATTCTCTTTTTAAAAAAAATAAACACTTTTAAACTATAATAATAGAATATATTCAAAGATCGGGATTAGAAATATGTGTGTCTACGGTATGACCGGCGGGGAGAGACTGACTCCTCGCCAACGACTTCATCAGTACAGGGCCTAGTTAAATGATGATGAAGCAGGTTCATCAGCAATTCACCATACATAGAGGGGATATAACAGCACGAATTGGTGGTCCAACAGTGGAGGCGAACATGCTGATGAAGAAGAGAAAGATAAATCACGATATAGGTTAGGTTCAACAAATTACACTTAATAATATAGCACATTAGGCACACTTACTGCTCCATATATAATATGTTACAAGCATTTTAAATTGTTGCGCACTCCTTTTCATTGTGGACTTTCAGTATTTTTGAAAATCCGGCAATCAAAATCACAAGATCAAAATATGCAAGATTGTTTGTTTACAAACAGTCCATCAAAATATGATAGGCACCTTTGTAATCGGCATAGGTCATCAAGAAGGTGGTTTGTCATTTGGCTGCTTGTTCATTCTGTCTCTACGGAGCTACCAACTTAAAAATAAAAACGAACGCAAGTCACGGTGAGTAAACGTCAATCGAATAGTGATAATCGAGCGCAACTCACTCGGACTCACATTCGCAAATACTCGATTGTCACTTTTCACAATGAATGCTCGATTAACGCGATCGTAAAGTCATTCGATTGGCTCTGTGCAACTCCCACTAAGCACACTGAAGAAGCCAAGTCAATTTCAGTAATAATATTTGATGACGTCGTATGTGAAAATCAAAACAAAATGCGTGATTATTTTGCAATGGGCAGACACAAAACATTGATAGTTTTTATTTGAACCAAACTTACAGTAAAATTCCAAAACAACTAGTAAGAGATAACGCAAATCTAATTGTACTTTTCAAGCAGGATAATATTAATTTTCGTCACGTATATGACGAACATGTTAATACAGACATGACTTGGTACGAATTCAGAAAAATGTGCTCTAAAATATGGACTGATCCTTACAGCTACTTGGTCATAAATAAAGACTGTGAAAAAAATAAAGTTTGCTATCGCAAAAAGTTTGATACATTCGTAGTGTTTACTCCATAAACTATATATAAGTCAGGGTTTACGCGTTAATACTGCATTTGACTACACAGAGGAAGAGCAAACGATAGTATATCTAGCTATGGAAAAAAACTTAAAGCAAATTGTCACTGTCGCTGAAGCAGTAAAGAAAAAGTTTAAAAAAATGCGTAACGTTGAATCTGAATATATAAGGCTCTAAAAAAAGTCTTCAAGTTAGTTATTAGCCCACTTAATCAACTCACAGATGCAATGAAACAATCAGAAAACGTGGAAGTACCCTTTAAAGAAAGAAGTGAATCAATTTGACAACATCGATTTACCCATTAATTGGGATGAAGAAGATGAGACTATACTGCAAAAGAGACGATGTTCTGATAACTTCATGACACCTAATTTATCTACTGTAGATTCAGAAGAGAACATTTCTGATAAAGAATGTGATGTTGAAAGTAACTCGTCAGAAAAGTCAACTCAATACATTACAGATTTTTTCATGGCCACTGAAATCGGAATACTTAAAAGATACTCCTTTTGAAATAAGACACGATGGAGGAAAGCTAATGATGGGGTCAGTAAATGTAACTATCACTCATAATAACGTTAGGGTTGGTAGTCGGCATTACAACAAAACACCAGGTTTGATCGAGCTGTTAACCAAAGGATCTCCTAACTTAAAAGTTATAATCAAGGAAGACATCTCAAACTACAAGTTGATGCTGTTGGAGTCCAATGTGCATAGGCGAGATTATGATCCAAGTAAACCAATAAAGAGCAAATATCATCAAACCTCTTTTTAATAAAAATTATTGCAGTCAAAGTTGCGAAATTCAAGGTTCGGGATTACCACTCTTAAAAATATGGAAGAAAAATGTAGACTATGTCTACTGGGATGATCCAAACGAGCTTGTGAATAGGTTGAAACTATTAATAGCATCTCGTGACGCCGGAAACATTGCACTTGATAATGAAATTATATCCATTATAGAAGAACTGAATGAAAGTGGTTTGATTGATTAGAATAAATAAAACTGCTTTAAATGTTTTTATATATTTCATTGTTAATATTTCCTGTACCTATACAATAACTTGAGTATTCATTTCGGTGCTATGAATATTGATAAATTCGGTCACCATGTTCATAAGCGTTTACGTCTATCGGAAATAATTAATTTTACCGAGAATGCGTTGACCAAAATCGAAGAAGGACATTACGACCTTCAGTCGTCATTATTAAAGGGATTTAAGTCTCCGCAGGAATCTCATGACGCTGTCAATAAGGAGTATGTTGATGTTAAAACTAAACAATAATGTACCAAAAAGGATGTCCAGTTTTTGATGAACGAAGCAATGAAGGAGTTTTAAAATGTTGTAAATGACTTTATAAAGGATGTTTACACGAGGAGTTAGTTAGACAAAATCTTACAATCGCTGACGAAAGATGAAGCGGCAAGTAGTAGACGAGATTCATAAAAATGCAAGAAAGAATTTTGTCCGTCGTTCAGTACTTCTTAATGATTTGTGGCAAGCACATTTAATTGACTTCATTTCTTTGAAGAGTTACAATAAAGGTCATAAGTTTATTGTGGTTGTAATCCATTGTTTCTCTAAATATGCGTGGGCTATACCTCTTAAAACTAAGTCTAAAGTAGAAGTGTGTCAAGCCTTAGCTAACATTCTGAAGAAAAACGGAAGACAAGCGCATAATTTACAAACAGATATGGGCACCGAATTCTATAATGATGAAGTCAAAAAACTTTTAAAATCATATAATATCAATTATTATTCAACATATTCAGTTAAAAAAGCTTCTATAGTTGAAAGCTTAATCAGAACATTAAAAACACGTCTTTACAAGTATTTCAATCTCAAAGGAAGTTACAAATGGGTGGGAGAACCGTTAGAATGTGTTGTTCATTCTTACAACCGAACAAAACATCGTGTAACGCAGCACGAGCCTGTGAAAGTAAATAAGTTGAATGAAAGCAACGTATCAGATAATATAAAGAAATTTCAATCTAAAAGTATTATTTCAAAGAAACCAATATTTCATGTCGGTGATTATGTAAGAATAAGTAAGTATAAAGGATGTTCTAAAAAAGGATATACTCCTAATTGGTCTACTGAAATATTTGTTATTAAAAAGGTGAACAGATCTATTCCAATAACTTATTTGATTGAAGATCGTCGTAAACAACCGATTTTGGGATACTTATATGATCAAAAACTTCAGAAAACTAAATACCCTAATGTATTTATAATTGAAAAAAATATTAGAAAAAAAATTATGTGTAAAATGGTTGCGTTTGAATGAAACTGAAAATAGTTGGATTAATAAAAAGGCACTGGTATAAAATATAGCATTAGTCTTCAAATAGTTATGCAAGGTGGAGGTATAGTTAACAGTTTCATAAATAATTTACCGTTTGAGTTACATCTGCCTGGATATAATTATTGTGGGCCTGGGACGAAGCTAGCGAAACGATTAGCCCGTGGGGACAGAGGCATAAACCCATTGGACGACGCATGTATGGTTCACGACATAGCATACACGAAATTTCAGGATTTGGAAAATAGACATAAAGCTAATTGGATTTATTAAATATGGCGAAAGAAAGACTTCGATCAAAAGAAGCTAAAAGTAGAGAAAAGATTGCGTCATGGTTGGTCAATAAAGTAATGAAGAGGAAACTAAAAAAAGGCACAGGAATGAAACATTTTAAAGCTATGGATCAAAAATAAAGGGTCACCTTAAAAAGCTGAAACCCAAAAATAATAAAAGCGCTATTAAATTAGCTTATTCTGCTCCCAAAAAAATTGTTTCTGCTGGTACCAAACACGCTATTAAGATACCGAGAATTATTCCTCTACCTAAAACTGGAGGGATTCTTCCATTACTACCAATATTTGCTGGGCTGTCCGCTTTAGGAATTCTTGCCGGAGGAGCTGCTGGAATAGTGAAAAGTGTTAATGATTATAAAGCAGCCCAAAAATGTCAACGCTCAACGTCATAACAAAGCGATGGAATCAATTGCATTGGGTACAGGTTTATAAATAAAACCTTACAAAAAAGGTAGTGGGTTGTTTATTAATTCATCAAAAAACTATTAAAGGGGCTAGCTAAGCATGCTTTAACGAATGTAGATTTAATGAAATATGCAAAAGAAATACCATACTTCCGTGGAGTCTACATTAAAGATGCTTTGCCAAAAAAAAACAAGACGTGTAGAATGTGGCATAATAAATTTAGACGATTCCTACAATAACGGAACGCACTGGGTAGCCTACATAATAATTTATGACTATTATGAATACTTTGATAGTTTTGGAGACTTGAAACCACCATCTGCAGTTTTAAAATATCTCAATACGCCTAATTTATATTACAATTATACTCGTTATCAAAAATACGATAGCGTAAACTGTGGACATTTATGTTTAATTTTTTTTTGATTGATTTTTGGAATAAACATGATGTATAAAAAAGATGTTTGCCTTTATTTACAGCATTATAACAATGCCATTCACCCTAACAATAACTGGCAATGAGCCATTTTTGACGACTAATTATGCTCCTACGTTACAACTAGAGGGTGAATTTGACTGTGCTCTGCTATACTTATCAACTTTTAACTCCATTCCAAACATAGACAGTAAAAATAATAAGTTTTACGATGGCGATAAAGGTACTATAGAAATCCCTGATGGGACTTACGAGCTGCAGGATATAAACGATTACTTGAGAGAAAACCTGAACGATGTGAGCTTTAATTTAACTTGCAACAATAACACGTTAAAGACGTATATCATTAGCATGAAAGATATTCATTTTAAGAAAGAAAATAGTTTAGGTCATTTATTAGGATTCGGTAGACAGTTGCTCAAAGCGAATGTACTACATGAATCACAACAACCTGTCAACATACTTTCAACAACTGTCGTCAGGGTGGAGTGTGATGTAGTAAGCGGATCATATATAAATGGCATGTCAAGTCATATGAGTTTGCGCCAAACGTTCCTTCAGGTTATATATTAATAGAAATACCTAAGAATGTTATTTATTTCCCGGTGAATCAAAATAATATCAGCAGCATAAATATAAGAATATCGGATATACATAATAACTTAATTAATTTACGTGGCGAAGAAATTCAATTATATTTACATCTTAAAAGAAAATGATTGAGTTTAATGAAACCTTACAACTGCAACCCAGAACCATTAGGCACACTCCAATCGCTCTTAAGGAAAGAAACTCAAAAAAGAAAAAAATAACAGTAAAAAATAAAAAAAATCCTAAAACTAATCGGACTGTTGAAATGAGTAATATACTGTCTAGAAAGACATATTGAGTACACCCATTTATGATAATAGCATCGATGGTGTCGGGATTCATTCGTATAAGCCTTACGTGACTAGTTTTAACTGGAATGGTGAAATTCGTATACCGATTAATCAACAAGATCTATACGTACTCTCTTCAGCTAGCACTTTATATTTGGAAGGCGCTGTCAATGTGTTCAAGACAGACTCAAAGCAGCAGGTTTCCAGTGAACATTTTATAAATAATCCACTGATGTTCTTTTTTCAAGATGTATATCTTGAAAAAATAACATCATGTATGTATGTAGGTATGAGCTTAATGGAGTCGAAATAGACAAGATTAAGAACGCAGGGTTAACAACTACGTGAAAAGTGAAAAGTGAATCCAAAATGTCTAAAATTTGGGATTGGGACTGTAGGGTTTTTCCTATCCTAGGCCTGCCTTGGCTGGAAGAACTAAATGAACTGAAGGATTTTCCCTACAATATGCTTGCTTTGACAGTTTTTCACTATCTCATATAAATAAAACGTAACTCACATCTCAGGAATTCTTTATTCACGCACAAAAATTATGGTAACTAAATACTCTTAATGCTTTCACTTTAGAACAAAACTCACATCGACGTACTCGTATACCGTGCAGAATTAATTACTGCAAATTGTGGCAGATACCACAACCTCTCAATACCCTGCTTGCAACCTCGGCGTACTCCCGCTGAGGCAGCTGATTGACTTGCTCCTTGTAGAGAAGTCTGAGCTTCAAGTCACTGATAACTTCTCGACACCCTGAAGTCGGTGTAGCGCTGCTCTGAGATTCTTGGGACAGGATTATTATATCTTCAGGGTAATCCTGTCTCAGCGATTTCGCCGCGATCTGTTGTAGTGTTTTACTTCGGTGATCACGACTCTCCAAGCGCAGCTAAACTTGCGACTCAAAAACGGCGCTGGGATTGTGCGATTGCGCTTAGGTTTTTCTTGGTTTTAGAAGGCTTGGGACTTATTTATTTATTTATTTTTATTTACTTTGTTTTTAGATGATATTGAGTTCTATTGTCAAAATTTAAACTTGTATTTCATACAGACCTTGTAGGTAAAAACCTCTGTAAAGAACTATATTTTATTGGCCACTGGGAGTGTACATCATTTAATTATTTCGAATTAGCGAGTTTTTTTTTAAACACGAGCTTTGGAACGAAAAGGAGGTTTCCTTATGAATCGCTTGAAAACTAAGGGGAGTTCGTCTTCAGCTCTCAAACAGAGCAAAGGAAAAAAAGGCCAATTCCCGGGCCCAGCTGGCCCGGGAATTCTCAAGAAGCTGATGACCGGAAGCCCAACCCTAGCTGCAGCGGAAGCCTTTTCTCTTCGCCTACCGTACCTTGATACCGTACCAGAGTCAGAGTCAGAATCAGAGTCATTTTTTTATTGAATATAAATAAATAAATTATCCTATTCAACGTCAAAATTATACTTACTTATAACTACAAGTCAATTTTTTTATATAAAAAAAAGACTACACCGTTTCGGAAGGTGGGCCTCGGGGTTAAGAAGAAACGGCAAGAAACTCCCACATACCTTTTTTTTAAAAAGTGACTTTACAACAGGTACTGGTTTCGGTCTAAGGAAATTCGCCGGCGAGTGGTAGACTTGATCCATCGCCCCTCGTCGAATTTCTGTGCGCTGAGATGGTATGGACCATGCAGTTTTTTCATCTAAGTATTCATTAATACTATAACAGGACTTTCTTATCAGCTTATTTTTAACATAGTTTTTGAACCTCTTTTCAGGAAGGATCAATGATTCCTGTGGTATTTTATTATAAAAGCGAATACAGTGCCCCATGAATGATATGCCTACTTTACTTAGTTTAAATAATGGTAGTGCTAACCTATTTTTATTTCTAGTGTTAATTGTATGGCTATCACCTACAATTTTAAATAAAGCTATATTTTTTCTTACATGCATGATATTCTCGTATATAAATTTACAGGTAACCGTAAGTATATTAATTTCTTTGAATTTTTCTCTTAATGATTCTCTAGCATCTAATTGATATATCGCCCTGATCGCCTTTTTTGTAAGAAAAATATCGTATTTATATCTGCTGCTCTCCCCCAGAGCAATATTCCATAAGACATAATACTGTGAAAATAACTGAAGTAAACCAATCTGGCAGTTTCAACATCAGTAAGATATCTGATTTGTCTGATCGCAAAAGCGGCTGAGCTAAGTCTTCGTGCGAGATTAGTTATGTGAGGACCCCATTGAAGTTTCGAATCTATAGTGATTCCGAGAAAGATTGTGTCTTCAACGAGGTCCAATCTTTCAGATCCTATTCTAACACTGCTTTCAACCTGTCGTACATTAGGCAAACAAAATTTGATACATTTAGTCTTCTTTGAGTTTAATAACAGGTTGTTTACATTGAAACAACTTAACACATGAGAGAGTGTACTATTTGCGTCGTCTAGATTTTCTTCTTGTCTTTTCACCTTGAAAATAATAGATGTGTCATCAGCAAATAGAACAATCTGAGTCATTTTTTCCACCATATAAGGCAGGTCATTCATGTACACTAAGAAAAGGAACGGACCAAAGATAGAACCCTGGGGTACACCAATATTCATATGGGTTCCAGTGGACTTGCATCTGTTTATATCTACTTTTAGTAACCTTTCCATTAAATAAGATTCCATTAATTTTAACGCATTATCTTTGATACCATAGTGTTGAAGTTTGAGCAAAAGAGTTTGATGGTCCACACAGTCAAAGGCCTTGGAAAGATCACAGAAAATACCAACCGCATCCTGTGATCCTTCCCACGCACTATAAATGTGTTCTACTAGCGCTACTCCGGCGTCTGTTGTTGATCTGCCTTTAGTGAATCCGAACTGTTTTATGTGGAGTAGCCCAAATGCATTAAAGTGAGAGAGTAGTTGACTCAATATGACCTTTTCAAACACCTTGCTCAACACTGGCAAAACAGATACAGGTCTAAAGTTGGCAGGGTGTTGTTTACTACCGGATTTGAAAAGTGGTATTAATCTGCTCATTTTCATGAGATCAGGAAAAACTCCGTTTGCTATACAACTATTGAATGTGATTGCCATGTATGGTGCAATCA
The DNA here is from genome assembly GCA_949825045.1 of Argyresthia goedartella. Lineage (NCBI taxonomy): Eukaryota > Metazoa > Arthropoda > Insecta > Lepidoptera > Argyresthiidae > Argyresthia > Argyresthia goedartella. The sequence continues at coordinate 20,236,355 of OX463823.1, forward strand.
CATCGATTACTGATTTAACCACGTTAACCGACATGCCCCATAAATCTTCAGTCTTTTTATGCTAAGAAGTTTAAATGTTTTAACTATAGTTATAGAGCCTATTGGCTTAAAGTTAAAGCCATCCTTGTTTTGGGGCACATTTTCAACCAAGTAATCTAAAGACTTTTCAGAAGAGGATGGTAGTGCTTCTGTTGTTATTATTGGTATGGTACTGAAGAACTTTTCAAATGCGTTAGCAACGTCCTCGTTTGATGAGAGTAATTGGTCGTTAACTTTTAAATTAAAACTAGATTCACTAGACCTAACCTTGCCTGTCTCTTTTTCAATAATGTTCCATGTAGTTTTAATTTTGTCGCCAGAAGCTTTGATTTTATTGTTAAGATGTAGGCACTTGGCTTTGTGGCAGTCTTTCCTAAAATTTTTAGAATAATTTTTGACAAAGACGTTAAACTCAGGACTGTGATCATAGGATTTTTGCTCATACAATTCATATAGTCTGGACCTGCTCTGTCTTAAATCCTCTGTTGCCCATTCAGAGAATTTTGATTTGTTGTCTAGTCTCACTTTTGTCAGATTGAAAACCCTTTCAAATTCCGCAGATACAGATTTGAAGAAGCTGGAATATAATGTGTTCGGATCTTCACAGTAAGGTGTTAACGGTAGACTTGACACTAGTCCACTACGAAATGTTTCCATTTTCTTCAAAGTTACTGGTCTACACAATACTTTAACGGGCTTTATAGCATTACTTTCTTCAAATTCTACAATCTGACCAGTGTGGTCTGAACTTAATGCCTTAACTATTTGTTTATCGTGAATACTACATTCACAGAATACGTTATCTAGACAAGTAGCGGAGGTAGCCCTTATTCGTGTAGGCTCGAGAAAGACATTGCACATATTGTAAGACTTAAATACTGCTAGGATCCTAGTGCGAATAGAGCGGTTTGCGGTGTCTAGTAAATCTACGTTAAAGTCGCCGCAAACTATGACGCATTTGGACTTGTTTCTGGACGCAAGTTGAAGAACTTGTTCCATCACTGCTTCAAAGACTTCAAAATCTCCTTCGCCCCGCCTGTACACACTAACAATAGTATATTTTTCCATCTCAACACACGAGACTTCAGCATTCATTTCGCTAGAAAGACTAACAATATCCTTTCGTTCTTTACACTTAAAACCATCTTTTACTAAAATTAAGGAACCACCTCTAGTTTTAGTCTTTCTATTGAAACAGCTGATCACTTTATAATTTGGTATGCTGAACTGCATTGCACACTCTTGCAGCCAGTGTTCTGTCATACAAAGTATATCTATTCTTTCGCTTTCTAAAAACATTTCTAATTCTAGTTGCTTGCCAGAAAAGCCTTGTATATTTTGGTGCATTACCTTTAAGCCGTGCTTTCCTGTTGTCGGTTGCGGCAGTTTAAAGATACAATAGTATCGTTTGTACATATTGCCTTGTCAGTAGTTACATGCTTCTTAGTACGTGTACTAATCGTTGTGGTGACCGTTATACAATTACTTACTTCTGTTATACTGTTTATAACAGATTCTAAAATAAATGAAGCTAAAGAATTAGCTATTACGTCAGTGTCAATTTTAACAATAATAACTTTGATGTCCTCACTGTTTCTGTCAGTGATGTATTTACAAATTAATAGATTTGTGTCAAAGAATACAATTTTTGTATTGCGTACAGTCATATTATACATATACATATTTAACCTATGAGTAGCGTGCTGTTGCTTTCCATTCATTGTATTTTTCTAAGGGAAGGCACATAGAATAATCTTGCCCACTTCTAGATTAGAGAGAGCATCAACAAACTTTATCATAGTTTGTTTCCCTACACCTATACTATTCTCCATATATAATATTACGGTTGAATCCTCCTCATATTTGTAGATTAAAATGTTTTTGGCCAGAACTTTGAAGGGGACATCGGGCATGCAATAGTTAATAACCGTACCTACGCAACAAGCACGAAGAGCTGGTCCCATACCTACACCTAGCCTGTCCGAGAACATAACAGTCCTACGAGGTGTCACGTGTGAGGTCCCGGCCGGCAGCGTCGCTATGCACGTCGTTGCAGGGCTGTCTGGCTCCTGGCACTGGCGCTGGTGTGTAGCGGCAGGCTGCGGCGTCAGTGGCGGCGGCGCACGTGTGAGCTCGGCGGTGACGTCACTCGGGGCGAGCTGCTGGTCGCTCGTCATCATGTGCGCAGTAGAGGACAGACCCGCGGCTGATGTAAAGGGTCAGTCTCGGGCTCTGCGGCGGCGTCGGTGTCGGTGTCGTCACTGGGTGCGAGCTGCACCCAGTGACGACACCGACACCGAGACCTCTGCCTGGGGTACCGCTGATCTACTTGCGGCTCGGAGTTCCCGCTACTCTCCTGCTGTCCTCAACTCCGGTCGCCTACTTATGGTCCTGAGGTTCCACTAACGATCCTCGGACCCTGAGTTCCTGCTGCCCTCCTGAGTTCTTCATCTACGGCCACCTACTTACGTTCCTGAGGTTCCACGGACATCTGCTCGAGCCTAGAATTCCTACGACGCTACAATACTACTGAAAGACATCTAATCCGTCCGCTTACCTTAGTCTCCCAGAGCCATTTCAGTTAGGTTAGCTGTAAATACTGTTAGGTTATTTTAGGTAGGTTGTAAATATAAGTTTAGCCTAGATAAGATTTGTAAAATAAAGAAGCCACAACCTGACTCTTTCGTTTCTACCCTCTTTTTTATTATTACTCTCTAAATTAACTGTTCCCGCTATTGAGGTCAACCTTCCTGATCTCAGTAATGTGACAGGATATTAACGGAACAAAGAATATTCAGTCAGGAAAATTTTCAGTATCTATACCACTCAGTAATATTCTCGGATTCGCAGAAGACTATCAAAAAGTCATAATCAACTGCAAACATGAACTTGTTCTGCTGCGCAGTAACACTAACCTTAATGCATTAAAATTATATACAGGAGAGGAGGTCCTGGACGATGTTGCTATCCATAAAATAGTATGGAGAGTTCCTCATATAAAAGTTTCCGATGCAGAAAAAATCAATCTTCTTCGGATGTTAGAAAAAGATAGATCCATTCAAGTAGCTTTTAGAAATTGGGACTTATACAAATATCCATTATTGCCAAGAACTACAAAGCATACATGGTCCATAAAAACGTCATCTTAAATTGAAAAACCTTGGTATGTCATATTAGGTTTGCAAACGAACAGGAAAAATAATGCAACTAGTGATATGTCGCAATTTGATCACTGTAATCTACGCGACCTCAAGGTGTATCTGAACTCTACCTACTTTCCCTATGATAATATGAATGTAGGCTTCTCGAACGACAATATTGCTTTATTATACGAGCAATACACTCGATTTCAACTAAACCGTCGTTGAGCGCAAAAGAGTTCAAAGATTTAACACCACCCTTTAAGATAGACTGTTAATAAATTGACATACTAACTGTTTAATATTTTTATTAATTGTTTAAAATTTATGCTTCGGAACGCACCTCCGTTTTTTGTTGCGCGGATCGACCGCGAGTGATCGGGACATCACTAGCTAGCTGTCACTTGCATAGAAAAAAAAAACTAGCTAGCTGTCACCTTTGCACGTGGTAAAATTGTCGGCGTCAGGCATCGGGGCCAAGGCGGAATGTTAATTATAATAATCTCGTAACAATCGTCAAGAAATAAGTAGATTTCACGTCATCGGAGTGAGTGCTTCGTGCTGTGAAAGGTTGAAGTGGTTCGGTCACCAATTTGTCGCGTTCGGATAGCGACCCTTGTAGTCGGCAGCATCACGACGGCACCGGCGGCGGACTACGACAGGAGTAAGATTCGACTCCCAACACCCCCCACCCTTGTGTTCCTCATCCCGACTCCCTCCTCGAATTGAGCTTTCGAATGCCGGTCCACGGCGTCAAGGTCAGTACTACTTTGTGACATTCCACTGAAAAACAACCCTACCAAGATTCCACCCCTTTCGGTTGAGGCGTGTGAAAATGGGTGCCCCAAATAATAGGTGTTTAGTTTTATCTGAAGATATTTAATTCGGTTTGTACAAGGTATTCGCAGCTCGGGCTCTAATGCGAGAATGGTGGTTAAATCGAGTTGAACGGAATTTATAAGATATGGTTAATTAGCGCCATCTAGCCTTTATTAGTCGAACCACCTCTAAAGGTATTGATTTAGGGTATAGTTGTGGGTGAGGTGGTTCGTACTATGGAAGACTAGATGGCGCTGTACATTGATGCTATGATGTCATTTTGACATACTCCAGAGCGCCTAAACTCTACTAGGTATACAAATATAACTGTAATTTATGAATGTGACTAGCTAATTTATTAATAGATTTATGTATACTCCTAGCGTTCTGTTTTAGTTACCTACCTAGAAAGATTCTAGATCTTATGAAGAAAACACAAGAGAAGTATTTTTTTATTAAGTAGGCAGTAGTTAATTAGGTTACATTTCACTTGTTTGTGTAATAAAGTGATTAATTAATTATATAGTCCCTGTCTACCTACACTGATTACTTAGAACTAATAGTCGGTATCTGACAGAGAAATAGGTAAGGGGCAAATATTATTGAAGGCTCGTTTGATAAGGCCTTTTGTTGTTTGGATGACGGCGACCCTCGTTTCGCCATCTTGACCGTCTTGTGTCTTCGCGATGCGTCCCAACTTCCACTGGCAGGGTGGTAAGCGATCGTCCTTCACCAGCACGATTGAGCCGACGGTGAGGTTAGGTCCCTTTGTGCTCCTCCACTTGCACCTCTGCTGTAGGAGACCCAGGTACTCTCGAGACCACCGCTTCCAGAAGTCCTGTTGTATCTGTTGGAGTTGTTGGAAGTGATTTAACTTATTCCTTGATACATCTTGGTATTCGTAGTCCGCCAGAGACGTGTACGATCTACCGATCAGAAAGTGAGCTGGCGTAAGAATGGGAAAATCATCATTATTAGCATTAGGTATGGGACACAATGGGCGCGAGTTTAATATTGCCTCAATTTGAGTAAGAACCGTAGAGAATTCTTCAAATGTTAATAAGGCTTGACTTAATACCCTCTTAAGATGAAGCTTACAGCTGCCAATTGCAGCTTCATGTAGGCCGCCTAGATGCGGGCTGTAGGGGGGTAAGAATTTCCAGGAAATACCTTCGTTTGCAAGGAAGTTGGTAAGTTCGCTAAAATTTTCGTTTAGGTATCTGTATAGTTCTACTAAATCATTATTTGCTCCACGGAATGTGGTCGAGTTGTCACTTACCATTTGACTTGGTTTACCTCTTCTGCATATGAATCGCCGGAAGGCGGCAATAAAGGCTTGTGATTCTAAACCTGAAACCAACTCAATGTGAACTGCCCTTGTCGATGAGCAAACAAACATAGCTATCCAACATTTGTAAGACTTGAAACCACGCCCCCTTCTATCTCGAATTGAATAGGGCCCAGCATAATCACAAAATGTTGTGTGGAATGGCGGTGAAGGAGTAGTTCTTATTGTAGGTAGTTGACCCATAATGGGTACGTGTATGAGTGGTTTTGCTTTGAAACATGTAACGCATTTGTGTACAATTTTGTTAGCCAGACCTTTTCCATTTAATGGCCAGTACTGCTCTCTCATGCATGCTAGCAGTAGCTGTGGACCACAATGGAAGAGTTTGATATGCATGTTTCTCATTATAGTTTCAGTGAGTATGTGTTTTGGATGCAAATTATAGGATGTTTTTTAGTTTCGGGAATGTTTGATAGGTTTAACCTTCCTCCAACTTTCAACAGGCCATCTTCAAAAAACGGGTTAAGGCATTTAATATTTGATGACGTTGGTATTGATTTATTCTGACTTAAAAGTTTGTATTCAATAGGTAGTGATGTTATTTGTGCGCGCATAATTAGTTTATGCATCGAATCATTTAATTCTTGAACGGACAGCGGTCCGCTTATTTTATTACAAGGATTTTGTAGGTTATTGATGAATCGCAGAGTATAGGCAAACACTCGCGATAATTTTTTGTCGTTTGAATATTTATGAAACAATTTATCTATGAAATTATTCTCGATGTTTGTTGGGTTAACTAAGGATATAGTTTGTTCTGTGTCCTTTGTTTGTATTTGTGTGTTAGTTTGATTGTGCAGAGGCCACTGCGCCGTTTGACCAGATAGCCAGGCGGGACCCGACCACCACAGATTGCTTTTTCTTAATATATGAGGTTGAATTCCTCTCGATATAATGTCAGCTGGATTTTCAGCCGAACACACCCAATGCCAGTCTTCGATCTTGGTTAATCTCTGAATTTCCGCTACTCTGTTACTGATGAAAGTACCTAGTTTAGGTGGCGGTGTTTTTATCCACGCCAATACCACCTGTGAGTCAGACCATAGGTATATTTTACTGACTCGTTTGGCAAGGTTATTGCCTTGTGATTCCATTACTTGTGATAACAATACCGCTGCGCGTAATTCTAAGCGGGGTATTGTTTCCTCTCTAGCAATTCTAGACTTTGTGCATAACAAATGCACCTGTATATTACCTAAATTATCAATGGAACGTAAATAAATTGCAATTCCGTAACATGTTTTTGAACTATCTGCAAACCCATGCAGTTCTAGTGTTACGTAATTGTTTATGATTGTGCGTCTCGGTATGGATAGATTGTTTAAAGAAAATAGACTCCTATAGTAAGATATCCATTCTCTTGTTAAAGCGGGCGATAGGGTTTCGTCCCATGAAGTTTTATCCTGCCATAGTTTTTTAATAAAACATTTAGCTGTCACTAAAACGGGACTAATTAAGCCCGTAGGATCATAGATAGCTGAAATTATAGACAGGACCTTTCTTTTCGTAAGTCGATCTGGCATTGGTTGTTCTTTGAATGAGAATTGTAAACAATCTGTGTGGCTGCACCATGTGATACCTAATAGTTTGTGTGTGTTATTTCCGCTCTCGGTCGGATTTGTTGAGTCGGTGTTACATACCTTTTTTAATATGGTTTTTGAGTTCGACTTCCATTTTCGTAGATTGAAGCAGGCTGTACGCAGGATGGCCGCTACTTGCGTTGCTGTCTCGATTAGCGCTGCTTCGTCGTCGCCTCCATAGATCCAGTCATCGTAGTAGAATGAACCTTTTATTGCTTCGGCTGCTGTAGGGTATTTACCTTCGAATTCGGTTGCTAGCTGCAGTAGGCATCTCGTGGCTATGTAGGGGGCCGCCTTCAAGCCAAAACTGAGAGTAGTTAATGTGTAGGTACGTAGAGGATCGGTTGAGTTTTCCCTCCATAGTATATTTTGTAGGTTTTGTTGTGATTGATCAATATTGACCTGGCAAAACATTTTCTGTATATCTGCATTTACTACAAATTTGTAAGTTCTAAATCTTACTAGTATATTGATTAGGCTATCTTGAAATATCGTACCCTTATATTGAATATCGTTAAGCGATTTTCCAGTGTCTGTTGGACATGATGCGTCAAAGACAACCCTCACTGGGGTTGATAATTTTTCGATATTAATTACCGCGTGATGCGGTAAGTAGACTTGGGGTCCTACATTGGAGTATTCCATCTCTTTCATGCGGCCCGCTTGTTGGAAATCTCTCATGAATTGGACGTATTGTTTTTTATATTCTGAATTTTTACTAAATTTGTTTTCTAATGACAGAAATCTCTTATAGGCAATGTGTCTTGATCTACCTAAACTTGAAGCAGGTTCTTTTAGAGGTATTTTTACGACAAACTTTCCCTCAGAATCTCGATTATGCGTCATAAAGACACTTTCGCACTCCGTGATATCATCATTGGAAAGTGTGGAATTTTCCTCAGTTTCGAAAATGCTTCTCATTTGTTGTTGAATGAAATGACATCTAGTTTGCTGGCGTACTGGCCCCGTCGTCGAGCCAGTCACGATCCAGCCCAATTTGGTTTTTTGCAAAGTCGGTAAGTTAGTTCCTAATTCGTGTCGGTTTACGCACAATAGGTCATAGAATTTTTCGGCGCCCAGTATCATGTCGATTTCGCCGGCTGAATTGAATCCATCATCAGCCAGTCGGAATCGTTTAGGTATGATAAGATTTCCTATATCATAGTTAGGTAGGTTGCAGATTGTAGGTACAATATAGCAAGATAGATCCACAGAAAATGGTTCGGTTCTAGAGTGAATAATAACGTTACAATAGTGTTTAACGTTTATTATTGTGTTGCTGATACCCATGACATCGGTATCTGTGTTGTGTACGGGTAGGTTTAGTTTTTTGTGTGCCCTTTCTGTTATGTAGCACGATTGCGAGCCGGAATCCAATAGGATTCTCATGCTTTGTTGTTTGTTTTCGTGATCGGTTATGTTTACTACAGCTGTAGATAAGAAAGCATGCTTGTTTTGCATCGGCTGTGAACAAGCATTGTCATTTGACGTGTTGATTTGCTTAATATGCAAGTTTATAGATTGATTTTCGGATGTAGATTGTTGTTGTGGGGTGTATAGCGTCATAGGACGAGATACGCTCGGTTGTGTAGGTAATCGCTCGGGATTATAGGTAGGACGAGATGTGTTCGGTTGTGTAGGTAATCGCTCGGGATTATAAATAGATTGCTCGCTCGCTGGAGTAGGTATAGTAGGTATGTGTAACAAAGTATGATGTTTACCTGAACACTTGGTACACTTGCTGGCTCGGCAGTTCGGCACCGCGTGATTCGATCTCAGGCAGTTAGTGCAGAGTCGTAACCTCTTCGCAGCTCGGCTGCGAGCTATAGGGCTAAGGGCTAGGAACTGTGTACACTGATTTAGGTAGTGGGTGCCCTTGCAAAAAGGGCAGTGATTATGCTGGGTAGTAGGTGGTTTTGTTACCTTGTTAGCTTCCGGATTGTTGCGGGACGTGGTTATCATCGCCTTTTCAGTTGTATTACTCGAATTCCGGTTTGTATTTTCAACAGCTTGGTTGTTGTTCATCGACTCCAAAAGGTCAGCTCGGGACCTCAAAAAAGTCTTGAAATCCTGTAATGTAGGAAGTTCACGTGAGTTGGATTTTTCTTCCCATTTTAGTTGTAGTGACTTTTCTAGCTTGCTAGATAAAAAGAAAATTATCAATATATCCCAGTTTTCGGTTGCTATATTTAAGCTTCTTAGGGTTCTAAGGTGTTTCGATATGTTATCACCCATGCCCCTTAGTGCCATTGGATTCGATTGTACGCTATCGATGCCGAAAAGCGCTCGCAAATGATTGTAGACCAATACTTTTGGGTTATTATAGCGTTCGCAAAGTAATTGCCATGCTATGCTGTACCCTTCCTCCGAATATTCTAGCGCTCCTATAACTTCCAAAGCACTGCCCTTTAGACAACTTTTCAAATATTTATATTTTTGTATGGGCTTCAGGTTACCCTGATTTATAAGTGCGTCGAAAGTATCTCGGAATTCGATCCACTGTGTAATGTCTCCATTAAATGAGGGTAGGCTAATATCTGGGTACCTAATGGAATCGCTAGTATCTGAGCTATGTTTGCAATGATGTGTAGGTTCTTGTAAGTCGGTCTGGTCTGTCGCTTTTTGATTTAAAGTGCCTTTGGCTTTAGCTATGTATTGATAATACTGAGATTCGAAGGAGTCTCTTTCGAGTAACTGCTTGTCAATATCTGAGCAGAGGGTTTCGATATTACTTTGTATTTTATCAAACTGTAAAAACTCGAGTTGCATTTTGTCTGTGCGCAGCCCAAGCTCGATTATTTGTTCGGCAGTCATCGTTTCGGGTTTTATGGATGCTATAAATTTGACAAATAGGGTCATTTTCCCCTTTATAATCCCTCGCTTTCTTATTAGTTCTGATATGCTCTCAGGTTTAGATTTCTCTACGGTTGCCACGTCGTTATTGGGCATTTTAGCTAATGGGAATATTTAGATAGATAGATATAGATAGATATTGTTTGATAGGTAGATTAACGACGAACTTCCTCAGAGTCTCGTTTGTGCGTCATACAGACACTATCGCGTTCCTTGATATCATCATATGGAAATGTCGAAATTTACCAATAATTTACCTACTAATAACGGTGTATAGATAAAATAAATGGGGGGGAAATTTTGTGCCAACTCACGTGATCGGTAGATACTTATGTTTTTATGTCTCTCGTCTCTGGCGCGCCTTTCGTCCAACAGCAGGGGCGGCTCCTCGGCTTCCGACGGGTCTCGAGTCCAGTCTCGGCTGGACGCTCCACCGGGCTTCGGATATGCTGCTCCTTGTACGTCCGTTGGGTTTCGGCTGCTCGGTGATTTGATTCTCGGCTGATGGTCTTCAGATGTTGGGGGGCACACGCGGGACGCACGTGGTGATGTCTTAGTGTGTTTTCCTGGGGTTTCGCCTTGCAGGATCACTTTCTTCGACGCCTCGTGGTCGCTTTTACTTGTTCTAATGCAGGAACGAATTTCAGACGGCTGTTGAAACGAATACGCGGCAATAACGCGGCAATACGCAAGATGGCTGCGACCATGTGCTCGCGCCTTTGTCCTTGTCGCGGGCGGCGCGGCGGCGTATTTGCAGGTTTCTTCCGTCCAATTTCTTCACTGCGTTATTTCGAACGTCGGGGTCACCATGAAAATGGTGCCCCAAATAATAGGTGTTTAGTTTTATCTGAAGATATTTAATTCGGTTTGTACAAGGTATTCGCAGCTCGGGCTCTAATGCGAGAATGGTGGTTAAATCGAGTTGAACGGAATTTATAAGATATGGTTAATTAGCGCCATCTAGCCTTTATTAGTCGAACCACCTCTAAAGGTATTGATTTAGGGTATAGTTGTGGGTGAGGTGGTTCGTACTATGGAAGACTAGATGGCGCTGTACATTGATGCTATGATGTCATTTTGACAGCGTGGATCTAACATTTTGGTAGCAGAGCGTGGTTTCCTAGTAGGAAATCGATTCACGGACGGTTGTAGGGTTGTTTTTTTGCCACATTGTAGTGGGAGAGGGTGGGTAACTCAGATTGGTCGGCAATCATTTTGTGAGTAAGTCTTGTGGTCGGTATACCACAATTTAGGTTAATTTTCCGTTAGTGAACGTATAATTAACGATTTAGATAACGATAATTATAAAATTGTAGTCGGAAACTACTGTTGTGTGCATACCTAAGGATTGAACAGTCATTCCGCGAAGTAACTATATTGTACAGAGCAGGGTCAGGCTATTTAAGGGGTATTAAGCTGATTTTGCTGACCTCAGTAGAAGTGTAGGTCTTATCGGAAAGGCCACTTCTAGAAGGTTCACGGCTACCTACATTATATTAAAAATAGCTTGGATTTTGATATCCAGTGTGGTTTGGGGTGTTATATTGTTTAGGTTTATAGTCTCAGAGCCCACCACTTATTTTTTTCAATAAATTGTATTTAATATTTTTTATTGTTTTTAAAAAAATAATTGTGTGTTATTTTTTATTGTGCTTTATGGTGGCATTCTCTAATTGATTTAGAGTATATAGTTATAAGGTGTATATCCACAGGGCGACCATATTAAATATTTTTAGTATTTAATTGTTCTAGTAGTCGCCTTAGTTTTGACAACTTAGTTTTAATTTCTGTGCCCAGCGCTGACGGGCAAGTTCTGGTCTCTGGCTATACTTAGTTCGGTAGTGAAGTATAGGACCAGAATCTATTAAATCGGTCAACATGGCACCTTCACCCTTGACGGTACTGCGGAATGGTGTCCGGGAGGAAATGAGATGGCTCGCCCATACTCATCAGTATGTGGAGCGACCGGACATGGATGATGTCCTGCTCAAGCATGTGGAGGACGCAATGACACGCGCCGGGAAGGTGTGTCGGCTGGCTGCGGAGGCTGAAGCTCTCGGGCTTACTGATGAAGCTTCGGTGGCCACAGTGAAACAGCTCTGCGCGGATGCTGACCAAGCGATGGAATGCTTGGGTGACATCGAGTGTCGCGCGGAGAAAATTAAGCGGTCGCGAAGGAATGACCGTGGGGAGGGTAACGGAGACCCACCCCCGAAGGGTTTTGTTGGACGGCTGCCACACCTGGAGATTCCGGCCTTCAGTGGGGCAATTGATGAGTGGCCAGCCTTCATCAATTTATTTGATAGTTTCGTCCACGGTCGGGACGACCTGGACAACGCCTACAAGTTGGCCCAACTATTGATGGCTCTGCGGGGTGAACCGAAGGAGTTGGTCGGTCACCTAACGGTCACGGCGGGCAACTACGATATAGCAAGGTCCATATTGTTGGACCGCTACCAACACAAACGGCGGTTGGTTGATGCGCAGCTAGGGAAGCTGTTTAGCATTCCTAGAGTATCCCGGGATGTTGACATCCGAGTACAGGTGCTCAACCCTGTGCTGGTGGCCACTTAGGCCCTTCAGAACCTTGGTCTTCCGGTAGACCAATGGTCATATATTGTTCTATATATGGTTTTGTCACGGTTGCCTGCAGCTGTTCAAAGTCGGTTTGAACAGCTGCATGGGGGCAGTAGCACGGAACTGCCCACACTTGTCCAATTGACAGATTTTTTGGGGGGTAAATGTAGGCGATGTGACACACTGGACACGGAGGCCAGTGTGCAGCGCCAACCCGCGCGGATGCGGGAGGGGCCGCGCCCCCCGTCCCCACGCGGGGGTGGGAGGTCGAAACAATTTGGCGTTTTGAATGCCGCACCGTAGGGTGACGGCTGTGTGCACTGCGACAGTGCCGGTCATGACGTGACCAGTTGCGCCAAATTTAAGGCGCTCGGGATAGCTGCCCGCAGGAAGATAGTCTTCCGTCACCGATTGTGTTTCAGTTGTTTGGGGCCGCACACGCTGAGCGAGTGCTCGCGCGCGTTCCCGTGTGAGTGCTGTGGTGGCAAGCACCACATAGCGTTGTGCCTGAATCGGTCAGGCCCTTCGGATGGTCACCAGGGCCGGACTCAGGTTGGTCAGCCACAGGGCCCAACCAGGGCCGTACCCAGTTCCCCTCCGGGCAACGGGAGTCACCAACGAGGTGATTGGGGTAGCCGCGGACGGGACCCCCCCCGAGGGGAAAGGGGCAGCGCGGGGGGTAACATGCGGGATAGCCGGGGTTCGGTCGCCGCTGTCCACGGTCAGCGAGGACTTCGGGCCGCTGGCTCACCGCGTGTTACGGGCGGGTGTCAGATGGCACCTATGAGTAGCGCGAAGGCTGGGAATTCACCACCTTCTGCGCCACCCTGCCCGACGCTCTGGGAGGCGAACAGTCGGATGTCGCCCCCATTCCTAGAGCGCCCCAGGTTGGATCCGCTCTCCCCCATTCATCCACGGTGCGCACCGGGCACACCGTACACCGTCCGGTATGGTCGGACAACGGGACAGCGAGGGGCCTATTATACGGGTTGGGACCCCTTGATGCACATGCGGTCTGATATGCCGGTTGCATATCAGCAGCCGAGTTACTCCGAGGCCGACGGAGGTCTCAGCGGGTTCGGATCCCGCGGAGGTTCCCGCTAGGGACACGCCGCCCACTTACAGGGTACCGCCACTCCACAGACGGTCATGCTCCCCACCGCCTCTGTGATAGCGTGGAGTTCGGACGGCAAATCATGTGTGGCACGAGCACTATTGGACTCGGGGGCCCAGGGGTGCTTAGTCTCGTGCGACCTTGTAAGACGGTTGGGCATTTCGGTAAGGGAGTATCCACATTCCATTCAGGGAATTGGGAACACGGAAGTCGGTTCCGTTAAGGGAGTATGTCGGATTACTCTCTCGTCACGGGTGGATTCATCGGTGAATCTGACGGTCACGGCATTAGTCATGCCTAATGTGATGGGCTCAAACCCTCACGTACGGTTGTCGCCCTCGGTGCGACAGTTGGTCGCTGGGTTGTCACTGGCTGACCCGGAGTTTGATATTCCGGGCCCAGTAGACATTTTATTGGGTGTTGATGCCTTGGGATACATGTTAGTGCCAGGTGTCCACGTGTTGCAGGTGACTGGTCTGGTTTCGGTCAACACCAGACTGGGCCATGCGGTAATGGGTCCGGTCATGCCGGCTGCCCCACGCCTAGCGACTAGTAGTCCCTTATTCGGTTCTGTACTCTCGGAGGTGATACAGAAGTTTTGGGAGGTGGAGGAACCACCTACGGTCCGCCGGTTGGACCCGGTTGAAGAAGAGTGTGAACAGTTTTATCGGAACAATACTGGTCGCCTTCGGTCAGGTCGATTTATCACACGTCTTCCATTTCGGAGTGATCGCCCACCGCTGGGCAGTTCACACCATGCAGCCGAGACGCGGCTTCTGTCGATGGAACGACGCATGAAGCGTGACGGGATTTTCCAGCAGAAGTAGGTCGACTTCATGCGGGAATACGAGTCGCTCGGCCACATGTTGATTTCGGGTATCGACTGGAAGCGTGAAGACCACTGCTTCCTGCCTCATCACGCGGTCTTGAGGACCCCGGAGGGCAAAATACGGGTAGTGTTCGATGGATCGGCATCAACATCTAACGGCATGAACCTGAACCAGTTTTTTCATTCAGGGCCGAAGTTGAACCACGACATCGCGGATGTTATCACACGGTTCCGTCGACACAATGTTGTATTTGTAGCGGTCATTCACCCTGACGATAGACGGTATCAGCTGATACTGTGGCGAAAGAGCCCAGATCAGCCCATCAAGGTGTACGAGCTGAACACCAACACGTACGGGCTACGGTCTAGTCCTTATTTGGCGATTCGCACTCTGCGGGAGTTAGCGGACCGAGAACGGTTAAATTTCCCTAGAGGAGCAGCGATCCTGGAGCAGGATCTCTACGTGGACGATATCTGTACCGGTGCAGATTCCGTAGAGGAGGCGCTCGCTCGACGGGACGAGCTAGTTGAGCTCTTACGGGGTGGAGGTTACGAGCTCCGGAAATGGATGTCGAACTCTCCAGAGTTACTGTCTGGTCTTCCGGATGACTACCAGCAGGAACCCCACATTTTCGAAAATTTGGAAAATCCGAATATGTTGTCGGTATTAGGCGTCCAGTACCAGCCGGTGTCAGACATGTTTTCGTATCGGATCGAGTTGGACTCCCCGAAGGTCTGGACGAAACGAAACGTCCTTTCAACGGTGGCTAGGACATTTGATCCAAACGGGTGGATCACCCCGGTAACATTTCAGCTCAAGTGTTTTATGCAGCAATTGTGGTCTGCTGAGCTGAAATGGGACGACCCGATCAGCGGGTCATTTAGCTCAGAGTGGGAATCGTTCTTTTCGACCCTCCCTGGCATCAATCGGATTTCACTGCCACGGAGGTTGGTCCCCACCAAACGATACACCGCCACCCTGCATGGGTTTTGCGATGCCTCGGAGAAGGGCTACGGAGCGGCGGTGTATCTGCGTACGGTCGACTCCTCTGGGGAGGTTGATGTGCGGTTGGTCATGGCCAAGAGCAAGGTTGCGCCGTTGCGCACTCGCCTGACCATTCCCAAATTAGAGCTTTCGGGAGCGGCTCTCCTGACTCGTCTGGTCAACCACACGATGACGGTTCTTCGTGGGTCAATAACATTAGAAGATACGGTGTACGCTTGGACGGACAGCCAGATCGTGTTATGCTGGCTGAAGGCTTCAGTTCACAAGCTGGAGATTTTGTGGCCCTTAATCTGGAGACATGTTCCAGGGGAAATGAACCCAGCAGACTGTGCGTCTCGTGGGTGTCACGCTCCGGAGTTAGTTGGACATCCCTTGTGGTGGGGTCCAAAATGGTTGACTCAAGCAGAATCGGATTGGCCAATGAGTCCACGCGTTACCTCTGTTACGCGCCTTGACAGTTGGTGTCTGTACGACGCAACCAGAGCCGGAAGAGGAGTTCAGCCTGCTGGAACGGTACAGCTCGCTCGACAAGCTGGTCAATGTGACCGCCTGGATCTTCCGGTTTGCGCGGAATTGTCGCAATTCTGAGGCGCCACGAGTGCGGACACAGGTCCTGACACCACGGGAACGGAACCATGCGTTGTTCGCATTGGTACGGAACGTGCAGACGGTGCACTTTAAGTCCGAAATGGACATTCTGAGACGCGGACGCGTCCAACTGAAGGGAGCTGTGGCTCGGCTCAACCCGTTTATTGACCCTCAAGGATTGCTGAGGGTAGGAGGTCGGCTGCG
Source organism: Argyresthia goedartella (assembly GCA_949825045.1). Classification (NCBI taxonomy): domain Eukaryota; kingdom Metazoa; phylum Arthropoda; class Insecta; order Lepidoptera; family Argyresthiidae; genus Argyresthia; species Argyresthia goedartella. Next base: position 20,252,452 of record OX463823.1, read on the forward strand.
GAATGCCAACCTGCCTTATGCGGCTCGCCAACCGTTATTACTCCCTAGGAAAGGGAAGTTGGTCGAACTGTTGATACAGGATCGACACATTCGGAATGGGCATGTCGGATGCCACGCTTTGATGGCGTTTCTCCAGCGCGAGTTCTGGATTCTATCGGGAAGAAGCTTAGTATGTAGCGTCGTATTTCGGTGCCTGCCTTGTTATCGGGCCAAGGCAGCTACGATGCAGCCACAGATGGGCGATTTGCCCTCGGATAGGGTTAACGAAATCCGGCCCTTTGCGGGTGTCGGAACGCTTTCGCGGGACCATTTATGGTCAAGTCTTCACAGCTACGGAACGCCAGATTAGTGAAGGCATACCTGTGCGTCTTCGTGTGCTTGGCCACGAAGGCAGTCCACTTGGAGGTGGTCAGTGACCTCACTACAGAGGCATTTATCGCAGGTCTGGATCGGTTCGTCTCACAAAGGGGCCTCCCGACATTAATCCGTGACAAAGGCACAAATTTTGTCGGAGCCAGGCGATATCTGCAGGAGGACACTCAATTCCTGAACGGTAACCAGGACGTACCATCGGTACGGCTTGCTCTCGACGAGGGATTGAATGGGTTTTCAGTCCGCCGGGATGTCCTCATTGGGGAGGAATTTTTGAGGTTAAATTGGCTAAGTCGCACCTGACGAGGATCATCGGTGAGACCTCTCTACGCTTTGAAGAGCTTGCGACGCTGTTCTGTAAAATTGAAATGACACTGAACTCGCGTCCGTTGTGCCCGCTCAGTTCGGATCCAAATGATTTGGAAGCGTTGACGCCAGGTCACTTCCTGATAGGTCAGCCTCTTAACGCCCTGCCAGAATACCAATTCGGTGATGTTAAGTTAAGTCGGTTTACTAGGTGGCAGATGTTGCAGCAGATGGCTCAAGATTTGTGGAAACGGTGGTCCCTTGAGTACTTGCATATCTTGCAGCAGCGCCTTTAGTAGACTGACCGGACGAGCCCCCCTCAAGTCGGTGATTTGGTGCTGATTAAGGATGCAAACCTGCCATCATTGAGATGGAGACGAGGACGGATCGTCAACTTGTACACGGGTCGGGATGGCACGCCTCGATCAGCAGAAGTCAAGGTGGGGGACTCGGTCCTCAAGAGAGCGGTCGCAACACTTTTTTGCCTTCCTATTGATTAGGGACAGGTTCGGGCCTATCCTGGCGGGTGACTGTTTAATATTTTTATTAATTGTTTAATATTTATGCTTCGGAACGCACCTCGGTTTTTGTTGCGCGGATCGACCGCGAGTGATCGGGACATCACTAGCTAGCTGTCACTTGCATAGAAAAAAAAAATTAGCTAGCTGTCACCTTTGCACGTGGAAAAATTGACGGCGGTCAAGCATCGGGCTTTGGCTGAATGTTAATTATAATAATCTCGTTAATAATCGTCAAGAAATAAGTAGATTTCACGTCATCGGAGTGAGTGCTTCGTGCTGTGAAAGGTTTAAGTGGTTCAATCACCAATTCGTCGCGTTCGGATAGCGACCCTTGTAGTCGGCAGCATCACGACGGCACCGGCGGCGGACTATGACAGGAGTAAGATTCGAGTCCCAACACCCCCCACCCTTGTGTTCCTCATCCCGTACTCCCTCCTCGAATTGAGCTTTCGAATGCCGGTCCACGGCGTCAAGGTCAGTACTACTGTGTGACATTTCACTGAAAAACAACCCTACCAAGATTCCACCCCTTTCGGTTGAGGCGTGGATTTAACACTAACTGTAGCTAGTCAATTTATTTTCGAAAATATAATGTATATACGCAAGAACCTTACAAAATTTCCCAAACTTAGCGATAGCTGTAATGTTAATCTAATAAATAATCACAGACTACTTGCGCCCCGGTTTAGACTCGCGAAGTTTAGCAATTCTTTCAAGGGTCAATGCATTCTCTACTACAACAAGATAGCACTGGAGATCTTGAAATTGCCATTTGATCAATTTAAAATCCATGTTAAAGCGACTTTGTCGAAAAAGGGATATTACAATGTTCAAGATTACTTAAATGATGGGTCTGTATGGGGTTAATCTGGCTCAACACAGACCTTGCTGTTAATAATTTTGTAATTATTTATTACTGCTTATTAATTATGATAATGACTAAATATTATATTTTGTATAAGTTAAGCATAAGCAATTTTTAAAAAGAGATCTAAAAATCAATCTGTGGGAGTTTCTACGCCCTTCTTCTCCCACAGTGGTCCAATGTAGAGAAGTGGCAAAAAATGACGATTGCTATGTTTATGTAAATATCTACAGTAATAAAGACATTTGGAATTTGGAATTTGTTCGAGACAAAGCGATAATCTCAAATCTGGGCCAGTTGTCAATTTGCGACTTGAACTGTGTGCTTAGTGGGAGTTAAACAGAGCCAATCGAATGACTTTACGATCGCGTTAATCGAGCATTCACTGTGAAAAGTGACAATCGAGTATTTGCGAGTGTGAGTCCGAGTGAGTCGCATTCGATTATCACTATTCGATTGACGTTTACTCACCGTGAGTTGCGTTATTCTTTATGTTTAAGTTGCGCGCTGTAGTGACAAAATTAACAACCAGCCAAAACACAAACACCTTTTTGACCGTATTTGCCGATTAAAAAGGTGTCAATTTATTATTTTGACGGGCTTTAATAATACGCGATTTTGACATGCTTGTAAAAAAATAATCTTTCATATTTTGATTTTGATTGCCGGATTACCAAAAATACCGAAAGTCCACAATGAAAAGGAGTGCGCAACAATTTGAAATGCTTGTAACATATATGGAGCAGTAAGTGTTCCTAATGTGCTGTATTATTTAGTGTAATTTGTTGAACCTAACCTATACCTATCGTGATTTATCTTTCTCTTTTTCATCAGCATGTTCGCCTCCACTGTTGGACCGCCAATTCGTGCGATCTGCTGCCATTCTCATCCATGTCAGGCCGATTGAACCGTTGCAGTTGATAAATATGTGGCTTTATTTTCTCAGACACGGTGATCTGCTAAACCCACCACCAATGCAAAGGGACGAATTTCTCATATAAAACGTTTGGGAGGCCTTGACTGCTTTATTAAATAGTGATGGAAGTGGTGATAAAAAATCCACAGAAAAGTGGAAACGGTTAGGCCTCAAGTGTTGATCATCTGGTTGAGGAATTCGGTGGTGGTTTATAAGTATAATAAACATTTATTTATATGAAAAAATAATTTTATTTGATCCCGTTTTACAGTGGACAACATTTTATTGTTGCATTATTCTGACTAATTGGTCCCGCAATGCCCTTCAATTTATATTTGTGGTGCCACTACGTTCTGTAACCTAGTACCTTGATCTAGCCACAAACTAGGATTCCCTGTATCTTGAGTACTAGACAACGATACACATACTTATAAAGATAAATATTATACTTAGATAGATAAACAACCATGAGTAGGGTACAAACATCCGTTCTCATCAAACAAATATTTGCCCCCACCGGGACTCGAACCCAGGACCCTCGGCTTAGTAGGCAGGGTCACTGCTGACTCGGCCATTCGGGTCGCCAGTTACAGTTTACACTATTCGTTTTAGGTTAATTTAGACGCTCTCACCTTCAAATCCAAAGTGAGAACTTTACTTTGCGAACGTGAGCGATTCACCATTCGAACTGTCGAAATGATGACGTATATATAACTCGCACTCGCAAAATCAGCGTAAACGCGTTCACTTCTTGATCGTCACCGATAAATGGAACGCATTCGATCGTGACAAAAATTGACAATAGTGGTTTGTAAAATCGCACTCAGAATTTTAATTTCAAATCGTTGCCGTTAGGAGGCGCTGGCTCAATGCCATACAAAACTGAGTTCGCGTAAACGCGTTCGATGAGTTAGAAAAACTCCCACAAAGCACACTGGAGAGTGAAAAAGAAATTCCTGATCAAACCGCAACCTATTGTCTAATATTGAATGATTGCTTGATGAAATATAAACCGCTGAGAAATATTGTTCGAAAAATATCATGAATAACTCAAATACATTGTTCGTGGATGTGCAAGGGTTAAAAATGATAAAAATAACTTCATTGTCAAGGAACTTTCGTTAGCAACTAATGACTACACTCAAGTTTTTCTCATAAAACCTCCATTCCCGTATCGATGTTCAACTAATTCTGAAAATAAACGTGTCAAATGGATTGAACACAACTTTGGATATAGATGGGTTGAAGGACACATAGACTTCATAGAGTTCAAGAGGATAATGTTACCATACCTAGAAAATAACTATGTATTAGTCAAAGGTTTAGAAAAATCGAAGTGGATTAGAGTGCTTTTTGATAGTTGTTTAGCCTATTTGGTTCGTTTCGTTCTTATGGCATTATCATAGATTTAAAAAAGGAATAAAGACACATCAAAATTGCAAAGCTTACTGTCATTTCCTCGCTCCACATATTTTAGTAATTAAAACATAAAACATGGTCCTTCGACCTATGAAGTAAGTGATATAATAATTACAGTGAAATTTACAAACTCGAAACATTGAAATTCAAGACTAATTTCTGACATTTGACATCTTATGAAATTTTGAACTTAGATTCGTTAAAAAATTATATTCGAATAAAAACATAGCAATTGAAGATTTTAGTTTCTTATGTTAAAATGGGATCTATTGAAAATCTTATGAAAATTCAAGACGACTTATTGCAGAAGGTAGAAAAAGCCCATACAAATTTCAAAAAGTCACCTAAAGAGAGAATTACTGTGGGCTATTGCCAGGGCCGCTTAGAAGCACTAGAAACTTATTGGGCAGATTTCAAAGGTACACACGAAAAATTAATTCTGAATATCACAGAGGAAGATAGAAAGACACTGGTGAACTTTAAGGAAGAAGTCTTTGATTCTCTTGAAGAGAGGTACTACATTTACAAGGGCGATCTCAAAAACGTGCTTTTAAAATTGAATACGTATCATACCGATCAGCCACAACCACAACCGAACAAGTCATCATGTAACGAGTTTAAATAGCCACAGATTCAGATACCATCTTTCAGCGGTAACTACACTGAATGGCAAGCGTTTTACGATTTGTTCACGGCGCTCATAGACACAACCCCGTCGCTTCAAAACGTGCAAAAGCTGCATTACCTGAAAGCAAGTTCGAGGGGAGACGCTGAAACTTTTTTGCGACAGTTTTCGATTACAGAAGACAACTATGTCGAAGCTTGGTCGGTACTTAAGAGACGATATAATAACAAAGGGTATCTAGCAAATGCTATATTTAAGAAGTTTTTTGGTCAGAAGGCGCTAGCTCAAGAATCAGCCGCAGGTTTGAAACAGCTTTTAGATACGTCTGTTGAATGCATGAGTGCACTGAAACTGCTGGGATTACCAACAACACACTGGGATGCAATTGTCAACTATGTTGTCGTGTCAAAATTAGACACTGCCAGTCACAAGCATTGGCATGAACAAACCAGTGACAAGGAATCGAAACATTTCCCTAGTTTTGAACGACTAAAGTTGTTCCTGGAGACGAGATTTCAGACTTTGAAAATGGTGGAACCCGTCTTCAAGAATTATAAGTCAACAAACCCGAAGACATTTCACGTCACTGCGGATAACACCAGTGGAGATTCACAATGTGCATTTTGTAAGGAAAGCCACTACATATTTAATTGTAAGCAGTTCATCAAGCAATCTATAGAAGAGATATATAGTTTCGTAAAGAACAACAACCTCTGTTTTAATTGCCTCATTCCGAATCACAAAATATTTCACTGTAAACAAAAAACATCATGTCAAGTGTGTGGAAGGCAACATCATTCTCTTTTGCATAGAGACATGAAACAAAGCGAGGACAAGTCAGGAAACAAGACAGTACAAACAAAAAACAAAGAAATAACAAAGATAGTACATAGCACACGTCAGGTCAAGTGAAGAAGAAAAGGAAGAAAGCCACAATATTTTGCTGGCTACAGCACTGGTGGGCGTTCAGTCAAGATCAGGAGAGATTCAGGTCTCCCGTGCCTTACTTGACCAAGGGTCCGAGGCATCATTTGTCACAGCGTACTTGGCCGAGTTGTTGAACTTGGACAAAACGGCTATCAGCGGGACGGTCTCCGGATTAGGTGATGGTAACAACGTGTGCGTCAATCAAATGGTGGGTTTACAAATCATATCGAGGTGTGAATCTGATTTCTCTGTAAAGGTAAACGCTTATGTATTAAAGTCGTTAACACGTAGATTACCTTCTAGGGAAATCAAAGATTATCTGGCCTCAACTTGATATCTTGAAGTTAGCGGACCCTACCTTTAACAAACCGGGAAAAATTTATATTATCCTCGGAGCTGATGTTTTTGGCAAAATCATAGACTCAGGTTTCATGAGAGGGCCGGGCGAAGTAGTTGCTCAGCATACACACTTGGGTTGGATTTTGTCAGGTGATACTAACACAAATTCATTCAGTTCACAGCAAAATATCACAAGTTTTCATATTACCAGGGATGTACAAGAAGATAACAATGGGAGATAGAAACTGATTTTTTCACAAATAAGAAAATTTGGTCTAAGGAAGAAGAAAAATGTGAAGAACTGTACAAGAAAACAACAACAAGAGATGATACTCTCCTTGACTTTAGCAGCGCCTTCAACTGCGTCGACTTCGATATACTTGTTGAAATCATAAAAACACTCAATGTCTCTTCACACTCGGCTCGCTGGTTTGACTCCTACCTGAGAGACCGCCAGCAGCGCATCAAGTCAGAAGAGGTCACTACGGAATGGTGCAAGCTCTCTACAGGTGTTCCGCAGGGTGGCATCCTTTCTCCTCTTCTTTTCTCAGTTTTCAACCATTCCATCTCGGATGTATTGTCTTCCTCGTATTATATTTATGCAGATGACCTTCAAATTTATCGGTGTTTTCCCCTGTGTGATCTGACTTCGACTGTAGAGGCTTTATATGCTGACCTCGACAACATCAGGAAATGGGCTCTTTCGTATGGGCTATTAGTCAACCCGGATAAGTCTCAGGCGATGATACTGGGTACACGGCACTTACTTAATTTGTTGCAGCATAGGTCAGTTGCTCCCGTGCTTTATGACGGTACCATTGTCAAGTACAGCGAGAAAGCCAAAAATCTTGGGGTTGTTTTTGATACTCTTTTATCCTGGTCGCCCCACGTTTGTGAGGTCAGCAGACGAGTCTTTGCATCCTTTCATTCCCTTCGGCGTTTGCAGTACTTCTTGCCTAGGCAGACTAAAATCATGCTAGTTCAGACCCTTCTTCTGCCTTTAATTGACTACGCCGATGTTTGCTGGGCCAGCGCGAACGAAGATCTTTAGAAGTTAGAGTGAAGCACCTGCCTGCTCCCTGGCTAAACGATGATATCAAGCGACTTATGACCAAGAGAGATCGGGCTAAGTGCAGGTACAAAAAGGATCCGACAGATGACAATTTTCTCACCTACAAATCGCTTCGAAATCGTTGCAATCGTCTCTGTCGCGACGCCAAACGCCGCCACATCTTTGAGTGTATCGAAAGGTACACTCCTGCTCAGGTGTGGAAATTTCTCAGGACACTTGGTATTGGCAAGTCCCAGGCCCAGGACACACATTCAGGTAATGTCGATCTCAACGCTCTTAATCAATTTCTCTCCGCACCGCCCGTTGTGATGGACTCTACCGTCAAGCAAGCCACTCTTCGGAGCCTGCGTTCTAGGTCACTTCCCAACACCACTCCCTTCAACATGAGATATGTCGGAGTTGACACAGTTAAAAGGGCATTGTTGGCGATTAGCTCCAAAGCAGTCGGACATGACAACATCTGCCTAAAAATGATCTTCACTATCCTAGATGACCTGCTTCCGCCCATAACGCACATTTTAAATTTTTCCCTTTCAAACTGCTCCTTCCCTACTGCTTGGAAACATGCACTAGTTATCCCTCTCCCTAAATCATCCAATCCCACCTGCTTCAAAGAATATCGCCCGATTTCCATCTTGCCGATCCTATCAAAAGTCCTCGAATCCATTGTCCATACCCAGTTCTCCCAATATCTATCCTCTAACAACCTATTAAATCCTTTTCAATCAGGCTTCAGACCGGGTCACAGCACAGTTACGGCTCTACTTAAAGTGACGGATGATATTCAGGTTGCCATGGATCAGAAGCAGCTTTCGTTGCTTACCCTGCTCGACTTCAGCAGTGCCTTTAACTGTGTTGACTTTGACATTCTCGTTGAACTTCTCAAATCTCTTAATCTCTCTTCCCATTCTATCAGCTGGTTCGACTCATACCTTCGTGACCGTAAACAGCGTATCAAATCGGAGACGACTTGCACGGATTGGTGTGACCTCACCTCCGGTGTCCCCCAAGGTGGCATTCTCTCTCCTCTTCTATTTTCTATATTTATTAGCTCCATCTCCGATGCCCTCTCATCTTCTTATCATCTTTACGCGGATGACTTACAAATCTATCGCCACTTCTCTCCCGATGATGTAAACTCCGCTGTGGAGGCGTTAAACGCTGACTTAGAGGGTATTAGAGGATGGGCCTCGTCATTTGGGCTACTGGTTAACCCAAACAAGTCCCAGGCCATGATTATAGGTACCAGACACTCACTATGTTTGTTGAAGCAACAGTCTGTCCCTCCTGTTTCTTATAACGGTACCGTAATCATGTATAGCGACACAGCGAAAAACCTGGGTGTTGTTTTCGATAACCAGTTAAACTGGTCAACGCATATCAGCGAGGTCAGCAGGCGAGTTTACGCTACCTTTCACTCTCTCAGGAGACTTCAGAACTTTCTTCCTCGTCAGACCAAAATTATTCTCGCCCAGTCTCTTTTACTTCCCCTCATTGACTATGCTGATGTTTGCTGGGTAAGCGCAAATGAAGAGCAACTGAACAAACTCGAACGACTTCAAAACCTCGGGATTCGGTTCATCTTCGGACTGCGAAAATATGATCACGTTTCTCAACATCGCAGGGAGTTGAATTGGCTTCCGATTCGTCTTCGACGGGACTCTCATATCCTATGCCTGCTCTACAATATTTTGTGGAACCCTCGGTACCCTAACTTCCTGCGTGATCGCTTCGAATTTCTTTCTTCATGCAGGCCTCGGAGAACTCACATGGCTACTATGCTTAAAGCCCCACAACGCTCCACTGCAACCTTCGAGCACGGGTTTAGAATCCGCGCTATACGGCTGTGGAATGAACTTCCCTGCACCATCAGGGACAGTCCATCACTGAATATCTTTAAGAACCGACTAAAGAAGCACTATCTTTCACTTTCTATTTAGCTATATAATATATTAGTATTAGTATATTTGTAAGATATTTATTGATATGCTGTATTTATGTAACTGTGTATGTAGTCTATATTTCTTATCAATAGGGTTTTATGTATGTGTAATATGTATTATATTAGAATATAGTCTTAATTGTACGCGAAATTCTTTCCCTTACCTATCATCTCCGTCTCCTATCCAACATGGTTTGCTGGAAGAAATCTCTTTTTAGAGATAAGCTCGCCTTTGTACATGTTTTTTCTATCATAAGTTATCTGTATGTCTGTTTTGTTTAGTACAATAAAGAAATTACGAAAATTACGAAGATCTACTGAACAAACTCGAGCGACTTCAAAATCTCGGGATTCGGTTTATCTTCGGTCTCCGCAAGTACGATCACGTGTCCCAATATCGCAGGGAATTAGGCTGGCTCCCGATCCGACTTCGTCGTGATATGCACATTCTCTCCTTCCTCTTCAATATTTTGAGAAATCCGCGCTATCCCGCATATCTTCGTGAACATTTTGAGTTTCTTTTCTCTGGGGATAGACTTCGGAGATCTCACACGGTGTCACTTTTGTCAATTCCTCAGCACAACACTGTTGCTTACGAGCACTCGTTTAGGTTAAGGGCAATACGTTTGTGGAATGCACTTCCTTGCGCTATTAGGGATTGCACATCCTTGTTCTCTTTTAAGAAAAAGTTGAAACAGCATCTCCTCTCTTCCGCATAGTGGGTATCTTATAGTATGTATGTGTATCTATGTATTTATTGTATTCTATTAATTTATTTTATAGTATGTGTAGGATGTATTGTGATTTATCTGATAGTATAATGACTTTATTTCTTTCTTTTAAATCTTAATTGTACACTAGGACTACCTCTCTATAAATATTTTTTCCTTTCCTCACAGGTTAGCTGTAAGAAATTTCTTTTTAGAAATAAGCTCACCTTTGCATATTGTTCGTTGTATTTTTTCCATTGTGTTTTTTGTGCAATAAAGAATTATTATTATTATTATTATGATACAAGACGATAAATTACTTACCTTAGCTTTAAAAAAAATTATCGAAGACACTGTAAGGTTATGTGGAAATACAACAGTAAATCTACCAGAATCAAGGGCACCTGTAACGAAAAGGTTGATTATAGCTGAAGTAGCCAGTCTGTTTGATCCTTTCGGTTGGTTAGCACCAGTCGTTATTACTGCTAAGGTTATGATACAAAGACTTTGGCTTTGCAGTCTTGGATGGGATGATGAACTTCCAACGGACCTGGTAGAAGAATGGATGACTTACCGAAGAGAACTTCTTGAGGTTCAGATTATAGAGATTTCACGATGGATCAGGATGACATCGCAGTGCAAAGATGTTCAACTACATGGGTTCGCAGATGCTTCCTCAGTAGCGTACGCAGCTGTAGCCTATCTGAGAGTTGTAGATGAGAACGATGTGGTTCATGTAATAATGCTCGCAGCTAAGACAAAGGTTGCACCATTGAAACAGCTGACTATTGCAAGGTTAGAACTATGTGGTGCGGTGATAGCAGCAAGGCTTCTGCGTGAACTATCTGAATTATTAAACATCCCAATGAACAACATCTACGCTGGGACGGACTCGATGGTTGTTTTATCTTGGTTACAGTCACAACCAAATCGCTGGCAAGTTTTCGTTGGCAACCGAGTTTCATGACCAGGATCAATGGAAGCACTAAATTAACGTACGAAGAAATTGGCGACACTTTTAGCACAAATAGAGGCATGTCTGAACTCGTGCCCTCTTTGTCGGTTGAATGAAAAACTGGACACATTAGACCCACTGACACCGGGCATTTTCTAATTGGTGAGCCTGTATTCAATGTTCCAGGTATGAATTATTTACACAGAAATGTCAACCTCTTGACTAGATGGCAACTGATTCAAAATAGGATGCAAGATTTCTGAAAAAGATGGAAATCCGAATATCTTAATACCCTACAGCAAAGATACAAGTGGCAGGAGACAGTAAAATCTCCAACCATAGACGATACGTTATCGTCAAAGAAGATGATTTGCCACCAGCAAAATGGCTTTTAGGTAGAATCACAGCTTTACACTCCGGCTCTGATCACTTAGTTCGGGTTGATACTATAAAGGTCAAGGGAAATCATTTCATGAAAAGACCATTGTCAAAAATTTATATTATTGCCTACACAACCTGAGGCATAATATCAACGGTTTGTTTATGGTGGGCGGTTCACTTTATTATTTATATGTTAAGGTAGTTCAGAGATTTTCAGTATAAATAAAGTGTATGAGTAAATACAAAAATACATAAGCATTTATTCATCGTTTAAGTTATGATGTTTTCTTTTTTATGCATGTTTTGTATTATTAACAATTCATTCTTGATGTAGGATTTATAGGCTGATTTTATTTATATCATAAAGAAAGGATTAACTTGTTTTATGTTTGTTAAATTTGTTATATCACATTAGATTATTTACTATTAATTTTAGATACAGTCCGCTTTAATTGAAACAAAGGAAAAAACAAAACCAAATTTCTTCAACATTCAGTTTTATATACGATTATATGGTTGTTATTATTATAGTCTGCAAGTAAAGGTATAATTTATGTTAAAATAAGTCAATGTACAATTATAGCAAAGTCGATATACTTTGGTGGGCGGAATGTGTTGTAACGGCATAAAGGCTAAGATCGAGCCACCGCTATCAGTAGCCATGATCGTCTATTCTATCTACAACAAAAAGAGATGACCCGATTCAGCTGTAAAATTTGTAAGTTAAGAATGATAAGTCTGAATTTTCTTGTTCAGTGAGAAGTTCGTTAGGCGTACAATAGTCGAACGGAAGATTGGTTCAGGAAGTTAGAGTTTCAAGTTAGACAGAGAAAGCATAAATGCCCGCAAGCCGGTATTTCGCATCAGTTAGCGGTGTATTGCGCCAGATCGATCGTTGTTGTATTTTGTGTGATGGTACCATTTATTTTTTGTATATATGGGCGCTTGGAACTTCTTTTATTTGTCGACCACGATTTATAATAATTTTTTGGGATATCGTATAGATATCCGTCGTAGTTTTACGTCGTGAGTACTCAATGATATTTCATGTGCTCGCTAGTAGCGGCTTGTGGTGGTTCCAATTATATATTTTTAGTTCACGGCAATAACGATCCGAATAGACCGGGTTTACACAATTGCGATTTGATTTTCCAAACTTTCGATATGAACTGTGGTCCTGAGTCAAGTAAAATCGCCAAATCGTCAACAGAATTTAAACAATATGACCTAACCTCTGGCCCTAAGATTAAGTCCATCGCCCTCGAAAATGAACCCACACTGGTTTTCAACCCCTGAGGTAAAACGTTGTAAACATAACTTCTGCCTTGATAGACAAAACCCGTGTATCGTTTAGATTCGTCTGATAATGGTAATAGAAATATATGGATCTTTGATATCAACAACCCCAATGTAATTTATCCGGCGACCCGACTGCAATATCTCACTCATTAAAGGTGTAGTTTCAACTTCCCCAACCATTCCCGTGTTTAATTGTCGCGCATCTAGTAAAATCCGAACCTCCCCTGACTTCTTTAGTGCACAAGTCAATGGACTTCTGAAATCCGTAGATTGCCTGCTAATAATACCTATCTGTTCCATTTCTTTCAATCGTTTTGTTACTTTATCGCAATATGCGAACGGTATGGGATAGCTTCGTTTTACGAAAGGCGTTTCATCTCTCATTTTATCTCATGTATATATTTATTTGTCCGACCTACCCTATCGCTAAACAACTCTGCATTTTTATTTAACACCGGCAATAACTTTGTTTTGTGTTCAACAGGTATTGATGAATTATTCACATATTCCTCTATCATATTTCTACTGGTATCTTGGTCCCGTACTTCCATTGTACAACAGCAAGAATCCTGATTAGGGCCAGTACCTAATAGTATTTCACACATCCGCCCGGCGCTTCGTATAATTAGCCTCTTATTTCCCTCACACATTAAACTGGCTCGCGTCTGTTGTATAAAATCAAACCCTAAAATTTAATCTTTAGGCACCCTTGTTAATACTAGCATTGGAGTATCGATAACGCATTCACCTATTGTTAATGGTAACGTTACTAATTTATCAACCTTTTCCTTACTGACCCCAAACGCACCTGTGATTCTCAAACTTGGGATCGGTATTTCCGTTGGTTTTCCCATTTGCCTGCATACTTCATCGTACACTCCCCGACTTATTACACTGATTTCGCTCCCCGAATCAATCAAACTCCTTACAACAATATTCCCAATACACACATCTATCTCAGGTAATGTCAAGGTACTACATAGATCGCGCCCACACTCAGTCGAATCGTCGTCTCTGAATATCGTATGTAAACGCCTGTCATTTCGATCTCGATTTTTCATCTAAACACACGGCATATCCATGCGCTTTATGCGCTAGTAATTGAATAAATTCATTCACACCCACGTTCTGTTATAACCGAATGTAGTTTGCAGTAAACGCTGACTTAAGCTAATTCATTTTATATAAAACTGTTTTCGATAGAGACTGGCAGTAGTCACCCCACAACCTTTGTCCGATACATACATTGTAAACTCTCGTTATTTTTGTCTAAAAATCGGTGTGTAGTACAGTGAAATAAATTTATTCAGCAGCAGTAATAAAAGTGTTTTTTTAAAAAGGACCCACGGAGCGCCATCCTTACAGCTCGAATCCAAAGTACACAGATCATACAATCTATTCTCTCTTTCAATTTGATCGGCTGTCCGTTCAAAACGTAATAAATATCTGAGCGCGAACGACCCGCGCGAGTCCACTAGTTTTTTGAATTCTTATTTATCGCATTATTTCTCTTACTTGAACTTTGCCCTGCCTCTGTATTACCTGAACTATCATTGCCCCTTTGGAACTCTATTGCCTTAAAACTAGCCTGAGGCTGTCTACCTCTACCGCGAAAATAACCGCGAGCGCGCGTCCCAAATTCGTTTCGTGCCTTTGTTCCCGCGTTATCATTATTCCTACGACTCACCGCGTTATATCGCATCGTATTTACTCGCAACGCACGATATTGCCCTCGCATGTAGCTATTCCGCCTTACGTTGTTCGTATTCATTGTCTCCGAACCATGCAACGCACTTAATTCCCCATCGACATTCCGTTCTAAATGCCGAAGGAACTCGACCGCGTCTCGTATTGTCATCGGTTCCTTTCTAGCAAAAAACGCTACCTGAATATCGCGCGGCAACTATCTGAAAATCGTGTTGATCTTCTCCGTATCAGTAAACGGTATCGTAAGCTCATATATGCTATTCAATTAAGAGGCAAAGAATTCTTCCATACTTTGACCTTTCTTGGAATCGAACTTCGCGGTTAAGAATCTTTGTTTAATTAATTCCTGATCATTATCACCCCAGAATACCTCTCTGAAATCTTTTTCAAAATCCGAATAGGTTCGCCATGAGTCTACTAGCATTACTCGTGCTCGAACCACGCTCCAAACTGTCTAATCTATACACTATTTCAGATAACAATTGAGTCACCTGTCCTGACGCCATCTCATTATTTAAAACACTTGTCTGCGAAAGTGAGTCGTTTTGTACAACCCGACTAACGTTTTTTCTAGGCCGGCCCATTATTCCTGATCACTAAACCGTCGGCTCGTCCGAAGAATTGTGAAAACAATGCCCCTTTATTTTTTTTGTTGTTGCTTATTTCTTACTTACAAACTGAACTGTTTAAAATCGTTTCTACGTTGTGTTATTTTTAAAAGTAACGCGTTAAACCTTGATTCTTATAGAATATCTAGATATCAGACTATCTAGGATATCCTGGTCACGGCACCAGAAAATCTGTAACGGCATAAAGGCTAAGGTCGAGCCACCGCTATCAGTAGCTATGATCGTCTATTCTTTCTACCCCAAAAAGAGATGACCCGATTCAGCTGTAAAATTTGTAAGCTAAGAATAATAAGTCTGAATTTTCTTGTTCAGTGAGAAGTTGTTAGGCGTACAATAGTCGAACGGAAGATTGGTTCAGGAAGTTAGAGTTTCAAGTTAGACAGAGAAAGCATATATGCCCGCAAGCCGGTATTTCGCATCAGTTAGCGGTGTATTGCGCCAGATCGATCGTTGTTGTATTTTGTGTGATGGTACCATTTATTTTTTGGATATATGGGCGCTTGGAACTTCTTTTAGTGGTCGACCACGATTTATAATATTTGTTTGGGATATCGTATAGATATCCGTCGTAGTTTTACGACGTGAGTACTCAATGATATTTCATGTGCTCGCTAGTAGCGGGTTATGGTGGTTCCAATTATATATTTTTAGTTCACGGCAATAACGATCTGAATAGACCGGGTTTACACAATTGCGATTTGATTTTCCGAAACGGGTTTGAACTAGCGGTTTCCTCAAAAGGTCCGTAACGTTTTGAAACCTTCAACTCTGCGCAATTTGAGCTGGATGTTATCTAAACGTTGTCATTAGCGCTTTTGGAGATCTAACCCACACCACAGCGAGGTACATACTCCGGTAAATACCGATCTATGGATCTCGCTGACCTCAGCACTTCCTCGACCGAGCCCAGTCATAAATACTCGACACAGCCTACACATTATTACATAAATTTACATTTAATTTAAAGATGCAACTTGAATCCAAACCGATCCAAGGCAAAGCAAAACAATCTACCCGGTCCTAAACAATGAACTTTAGACTGTAATTTGATCTCTTCGCGCGTCCCCGACAATACTCAAATGTCCAAAATATCAACAGGATAGGTTATCTGTGTTGACAACGTTTAAACTTGTTCTGAATTTGTTATTTCCATCCGCGGAACCTCATCGCTCAAACAGTCTCCCTATGCATTGACAACCTAGGTTTAGCCGCAACTAAACTCCTGTCTAGCCTAGTCTAAAATCCTAGTGTTATACCACGTCCATCATCGATACCACTCGAAAATGGTTGAGTTTGATTTGAATGTGTTTTTATGTTTAACGACTATGTGTGTGGAAATTTCAAAACTCGCTACACGAAAGAAATGAGGAGAGGATTAGCCCGCGAATATCCTAAAAGCTAACCCAGGAACCCTATGGTGAAGGAAAAAGGAAATTAGGGTCGCTCCAAGCCCAGACTCAGACTCAGATCAAATTACCTACAAGTTCTTATCTAACGACCCGAGGATAGTTTTGGAATATGGGGTAGGTTGATTTAAAGGAAAGGAACCGAGGTATATCTCGGCGCTTCAGACACTCACGAAAATCCACTGTAACACGCAATCACAACTCTTCCAGTTCCAGACGCGTAAAACGGCAGACCGAACTGTATAGAATTACTGAAAGACGAGTGTCACAGTAGCTTGACGCAGAGACTGAATGCCTCCCCCTCCCACGCTCTCGTATTTATAGACTCCACATGTCTGAAAAAAAATGGCGTCCTTTGCGGAACACGCGCTGCCCAAGCGATAGCTTCTTATCCCTAACTACACAGGGTCTAATTTCAATCAAACATGCCATGCAGATCCGCCGTTCTACAAATTGTGTGTACGCATAGTTTCTAATCAACCATTGGCTATCACTCAAATCATTTGGTATTGCCGATACACAGAATTTGTCGATCGCTGGCTATAAAAAGCGGTTTTGATTAATTTAAGCCTTCCCGACCGCTAGCGTCTAGGACAAAGATCACTAGAATGATATTCAAACCCGTGATGTCAAACTCGCCACATCGTACCAAACAAACGCAATTGTATATCTGCAGTCAACATAATAGCTTTCTCCGTATCGTTCCATAATAACCTTCCATTATTTAGTTATCAATAATTTATTCAGCGCGCAGCCAAATCGGCTCTGATTCCTACACACTTCGCAGGAATGCGACAAAAAAACCTGACCCGACTTCTTTTCCCCGAAATTAACTACGTTCTCAGGCACATTTCGCAGGAATGCGACAAAACCTGACCTGACCTCTTCCTCGAACCACCCCACGCGCTCGGCTCATTGTTTTTTGCCAACTTACCCTGAGCTACTCAAAAACCCCAACGTTAAATGAACCGACTCTTGTATTCAATGTGTGTAACAATACAGCGCGGCGATGGGCTAGCCCTCTGTCACGCAAAATGAAGTATCAAATGTTTAGACTCTTGTGTACCATTACAGCGTAGCCTATTTGGTTCGTTTCGTTCTTATGGTATTATCATAGATTTAGAAAAGGAATAAAGACACATCAAAATTGCAAAGCATACTGTCATTTCCTCGCTCCACATATTTTAGTAATTAAAACATTAAACAATAGTTGTACTGTAAAGAACATAAAAAATGTGGGATGTCTCAATGTAATGCAGTTGTATAAACCTTACAACTCGCAGCTTACTGATTTTAGTTGTGTAACTCATAAAACTAATCATTATTGTGCTTTAAAGAACGTATTGTTCATCAAAAAATGGTTTCAAAATAATCTGAATAATAATATATAATTTATGATAGTATTCCTACCTACATATAATTTATGAATTTACTATTTTAAAATAAACAATAATCTATTTTAAAAATGGTTTTATTTCACGTTTTGTACAGATATCCATTACCATTACCAAACTATACCATCTATTTACCATTCAAATCCAGAACCATACCTTTTACTTTGTGCAGGGCAAGAAGGAGGTAACAAAAAATACAAAATTATAAATTTAAGAAACTTTATTTTAGAGACCATTTGAATCATCCAGTTTTTTTTACTAATTTTCTTAACTAGGTTTTCGGACATGTCCAAAATGTCATCCACTACATCACACACTATATATTGCGCACGGACCGTTATGTCTTCCGAGGGTGTTGTTGATGATCCCGGCTGAGCGCCAATCAAGTCTATAATTTCTATTTTTATCATACGATTTCCTTTTCGCGGCACCTTTGTAATAACATATGAAGATGAAGCTTTTTATTTCTTTCGACCTTTTCTTATCTTTTCCTTAGCAGGTACCTCAACAACATCGTCGTCGTAGTCTACAAATAGTGGTTGGGCATGTTGAAACCATAGGTTCGAAGGGTCTGAAGGGTCCATAATCTGTAAATAAAGCAATCATTAGAATAAAAATAAAACAATATTAGATAAAATACTTATAATAAATAAAGCACATATGTAGTAGGTAGCGTAGGTAATACTCACGTCGTAGTTTAATGGAGAGCGGTACTTGTGATATCTTTAGTGTGCTCGCCTGCCAACTAAGGAATGAATGATATGAGTATGATATAAAATCAGCAATTTCATGAGTTCATTAAACTAAAGGCGATAAACGATGACACTAACGCACGCGCTCACCACGTACGTAACCCGAGTGTCGCGTGCCACTGCAATGAAACTGGTTGATACGGGAAAGTGCTGACTTGCATTGTCGTGCGATGTGTAAAATGAAACAATAAAAAGTACGTGCATAATTAATTTATTTGAGTAAATAGGACATCTTAAAACTACTTAGTACACATACGAGCTACATATACTTAATTTTTAAAATTAAAGTAAAGAATCTTTGTGACCCCACGAAAGAATATTTATTTTATCTTTAAGTATGATGCGTCGTCATTATATGATAGAGCTACTTTATGCAATGCTTGTGTAAATATTTCATGCTTCAGTGATTTAAATATCATATTCTTTCTTCTGACAAAGCTGCTAGTATCTATCACGTTTTTGTAATTCTTGAATTGCAATCTTTTTACAATAGACTTATTTGTACGCTTTGCCTTTTTGATTTCCGTATCTTCCGTTTTGATACAATATAATTTGGATCTAATTCCCACAAATTCAGAAATAAGCCTACCTCCCAACTTATCTTTAAACAATCCTGGAACTTTCTTATTTCTCTTAGTTATACCATAAATGTTGCTGTCCGCATAATTACTCATAACAAAAAATTCTTTAAAGTCACATTTTATCTCTACATAAACATCATCGGTCTGTACAGAATAAATAAAACTGTATGTGTCGGTATAGCACATTTTTAAATTAGCTCCATAAAAGGGTTTCATTATGGAATAGTGAAAATCATATATTTGACTTTTAGATATTTCTAAAACTGAAAAACCGATGTAAATAGGTTTATCTAGAGTAATTTTCTCAGGTTTCAATTGAATTGCCACAAAGTTTCCTGTGAAAATAGTAGAACTATGATAATGAAAAACTTGTATGTTTATTCATTCAAAAAAAATACAAGTATCATGCACTATTACAAATTAATAATAATATTCTATCAACAATAAAACAATATATCTATATGCCAAAAACTAACTAAACAATCCGCCCCAGGACATCTCCCTGCCAAAGGTTCCCAAGACACTGGCAGCGTTACCCCGCTGCACGGCCAAGGAAATCCACTGCATGAGAAATGCCCCGGAGCGGTGGTCAAAACCTCTGTCTCTGAGGCGTCGGCCCAACTCTTTCACAAATTGTCTGCCTTGTATCCCCCACACTCCAGTCGTCTCGACAGCAAGCGGCACGAAAATGTAGCTGTTAGCTAGAGCGGCATATTTTTGATACTTCAGCCTAGCGGCTGATTCAGCCGCAGCACCTGCAGTGGCAATTGTGGAAACCACATGGGAGGCTACGAACGTGCAGACACAAGTTGCATCCCACTAAAGAGACCGCCCCCTCTCCCATGGCACCAATGTCAGTCCGTCAGGACGCTTCCCATCCGAACGGCACAGACCAGGCGGCTCCAGCACACTGGGAACGTTGGCCGAAACCAAAGCCCTACGGACAATGTCATTTATTGCGTGGTGCCGAGAAAACCTGCCAGCGCTCCTGACGCAGTGAAGGCCATGGCGTCCCAAACCATCCACCCATGCCCCACAAACGCAACGATGCGGCTGACAGATTGTGCATCCCAAACGCAAGGCAACTGCCACACGCAATGAATCATTGTCCAAGAGAGTGCCTAGCTGTGGAGAAGGTAATGCGTGCAGCCATATGCCCGAGTCGGGCTGAGAAATTGCGCGCAACCGCGCCAACTCAGGTCCCAAAGACTGAGCAAGCAGCTCGTCCCAAGTCACCTCACACATGGCCTCGTCTCCCGCGCGCTGACTATCCAACCTCTCCGGCAGATCCCTTCCAGGACAACGAGCCTTCCATGAGCCCTCCGCCTCCTCCGCAAAAGGGATGCGAAACCCGTCACCATTAATACCCAAGATATGAGTTACGAGTTCCACAACACCATGCGGAGAAGCCAAAAAGGCTGGAAGCTCGATGTCCTGTAAGCGTCGCACACCTAAACCCCCATGCCGGATCGGCAGCGCAGCCTGCGCCCACTGAGTCGAGGACATTTCCACATTAATGATGCACTCCAGTAAATCCTTTAATACCGCATCATAACTTAGAGTTGCCTGTCTATGCAACCAAACCGGAGCAGTCCTAACGGAATAGGTTAGTCTCGGAAAAGAGAGACAACTTTTTAAAATAGTCAGGGCAACATGTGCGGAGAGCTGCTTGAGGTGCTTTTTGGAAGCCGCGAAAATATCTATCTTTCTCTTTATAACCCGCGGTATACCCTCCAGGAAAATAGGGGCTCCCAGAAGTGTAAAATCCTCCCTGGCTACATGGACAACTCCCGGCACAACCGCATGGATGTCAGCGCTCAACTCCTGCGTGAATTGCCCAGAACAGGAGTACACCTCACACTTCTGAGTATTAAGACTAAGTACCAGGTTAGAAAAACCCTGTATTAGCCTTCCCAAATCCTCCATGACCACGTCCGGACTTCCACCAATCGTGCCGTCGTCCAGGTACCACACGTTCAGCGATGAACGCAACGAGGCCACAACCTTCTGAATTGCCAAGATAAAAAGCATGGGACCCAAAGGATCACCCTGTTGTACACCAACCCGCGATTGGATCAAATTTCCACCATAAAACAAATTAGTTGGGTCACTATAGCACTGGTGCAGGAAAGGGTACAACGACGGACAGCAGGCCAACACCTTGCTCAAAATGACATCTCGCTCAACGGTATTAAAAGCGTTTTTCACGTCAACTTTTATTATGATGTCGTCTGAGGCGTCTCTACTCATAGCAAAAGACCTGGTTGCATGAATGGCAGCCTCACAACCAAGAGCTACACCAAACCCCAACTGCACGGGTTGAAACAGCGATGCCAGGGCATCCCTCGCCGCACCACAGCTCAATTTCGCCACCAAACGGCGAATAACGCTCCCCACAGCAATGGGGCGAATGCCCCCGTCCTTCTTCTTTAAGGCACACAGAGAGGCACCGTAAAGAAAAGGGCACACCTCCCTATTAACCATGCCCTTTAACATAAAGTTTGCCAGGCTGCATAACGAACCCAGAAGTGCAACCCCACCGTCACCAGCCCCCACCGAAGTAAACTCCTTTAGGTGCTCCGGACGCAAGTCATCCAAACCACCAGCAGATCCGTTCTTAAAAAGGCTATGGCCTGCGCCACTTCGCCCACCTCCACAGAAAGGCACTCTGACGAAAGATCTGGCCCCCGAGGAGAGTCCAAAGGTCGGCCAGGTAAGGGATGTTTATCTCTCAAGGCACACAACGTTTCGTCATTATCGTCTGCAATGGTGCAGTCCGACAATAAAACCCAGACCGCACCACTGTGGTCTCCATCATGCACCTTGGATTCAACAATCCTGTACAATGACCTCTGTCCAAGGGGAACCACCCCAGGATTCAAAAGTGACGCTAGTGCGTCACCCGAACCTTCATTGGCAACATTGTCCTTCACCTTTGACGTGAGAGAGCGCCTACGGTCTTCCGAAGACGGAACCCTGAGCGCAAAATAAGAAAAAGTTAACAGGCTTTGCCAATCCAGAAGATTATTGGACTGGATGCATCGCTCGATCACCTGCGATAACTTCGTAGCAGCTATACACCTGGCGCCCTTCGGAATGTGCTTTAGCACCCGCACACTTTTTCTCAGAGAAGACAAATTCGCCAATGAAGGTGAAGACGCAACTACCCCCGGAGCGGCACTCGGAGCATCTTGAGCGGGCAATTGGGACTGCGCGGGTTGCCCGCGACGCGACTGGCTACTCCCGTGAATGCGGCTAATATGCACGCACACTCAAGCCACGAGGTACGACATACTGTTTCAACGTGCCGGGGCAGTGGGGACACAGAGCTGTAGGCGCGCTCATAATAAAAACACACAATCATAATTACATGATTAAGTCCCTCAATAAAAAGTCATTACTCACTTAAAATAAATAACCAATTAATTTAAATAAATGATTAACAAATTACTAAAAATCTATGTTCTTAGCACAGTCACTGGTCGTGGCCGTGTGCTACGTCGTCGTAGCACTCGATGACGACAAGCCTCGAAGAACTCGTTATCATATTTAGGCCTGGCAATGAGTTGTTCAGCACAGAACTGCTTTTTTAGGGTTCCGTACCCGAAGGGTTCCAAACGGGACCCTATTACTAAGACTTCGCTGTCCGTCCGTCAGTCCGTCTGTCACCAGGCTGTATCTTAAGAACCTAGCTAGCTAGAGAGTTGAAATTTTTACAGATTATGTATTTCTGTTGCCGCTATAACAACAAATACTAAAAAACAGGATAAAAGAAATATTTAAGGGGGCTCCCATACAACAATTCTTTCAATACCACATACAAACTTATGGATGCACCTGGTTATGTACATGGAGTGTGAAAGTAACCGCACCAATAACGTTGTAAACAATATTTTGCTGTGTAAAATCCAAACTATTCACTCCACACCATCGCTTTCATTGAACGGTGGTACGGAACCCTTCGTGCGCGATTTAGACTCGCACTTGACCGGTTTTTTGTTCTATTACTCAAGTCAGTCCACTGGTTAACCAACTTTACATTTAACCTTTTCTCAGTGTCCTCCAAAGTATTTCCAAAAATACTATTATTTAATAATTTAAAAAAGTCTTGTTCAAATTGTGATTTAGCTTTTTGCCATAAATCAGTGTTCAAATCTATGTATTGTTTCAAATATGGACTTTGATTAAATTTAATAGCCCTATGATTTTTTTTTTAGTACTAAACCGTGTTTGATGCATGTTTTCAAATGAATGTAATGTATATATAGTTGTATTTATCGTATAGGTTTGATATTAATTTGCAAGTTTTTGAGCCTGGAGCGGCGAATTTCTGGGGACAAAATGGTAAATCATTATGAAGAACATGCAAACTTTCAGGATATTCTAAATCAACCTCTAAAATGTAGCCCACTTTTGAATCATCCTGTAATGATATAATGTCAAAAATTTTTAATATTGGGTTCTCAATTAATTCAAAGTTAGAGTAGGGCAACGAACAGGTCATACTGTGCCTATACAAGTTATTTGAATCTATATAGAGTAGATATTTATCTGGAATGGTAAGTTCTTGGTTAGGTAGATACTTATTATTAGCACTAGCATAACGAGTGGAACAAAAACAAATTCCTCCGCGAATGCCACATTGTATCATTCGTATCATTTCCAAATATTCGATTAGTTCTAATTTAACTTTAGTTTTTAGAAACATTGCGTCCGGACTAAAACTAGGTGCTGTAACATAGAAAGCAGGATCTAAACTATAATTATTTTAGCAAATCTGTCTAAATTTCTCAAAAATATCACTCAGCATTAAGACGTCGGTTTTTAAATACAAGTCAGTGTATTGACCTGTTTAGCATAGAAACGTGATAAATGGACGAAATCGTGTATAGATAAATTTTCTGCTACTATCCTAAACTTGTACCCAAAAACTTTAAAGAGTCTACAAAACGTACTGGCATGAACTCTTGACCGCCGAGTGTTTTTTTTTTTTGTAAAAGAAATATAATTTTCTTTTGTTTTTGCAATCACGTTCACCCAAATCCCTTACAAACAAATGACAATCATAGCCCGACAGATTATGGAAGAAAACAGGCAAAAACTTTGGAATTTTAAATTGAATATTACAATAGGAATGGGCTGCACCGCGGTAATGTCCAGTCAAATGGCAATGGTCTTGTACGCAACCTTTGAATAATAATTTATTACAAAGCTAGCAAAATTTGGATACCGAAAAATTTTTTTTGCTCAGTATCAGTAAGAGGTAACAAGTCAATGTGATTTTTCAATATCCTATTTATCCTGAGTATGTCAGCGCTTAGTGATTTCAAAAAAACATCAACACAATCTTGTCCGCGATAGGAACGATAGCAATTTAAAGATTTGTCATAAGAACACACCATGTAATAACCGAAAGCAACTGGAATATGTTGTTGTAGATTTTGTGTATGTTTTGAGTCGTTGTCTCCTGTACCAGGTTGTAACATCTATTCAAAATCAGCATAGATTACGAAGGGCATATCTTGCATACGCTCAAAATGCTTGAACTGAATCAAAGAGCCCTTTTCTGGTATATTTGTTTTCACACCACTACATTTATACGAGTTAATTTACTTTCGCTAGAAAAAAATATCATACACTCGTCACAGAAATATATTTTTCAATGATGTTTCGTTAATTGACTCCTGACAAGCCGAGTTAAATCTTTTATCAAACAGTTATTTGTATTTGTACGGCGTTCCAAAAATAACAAGTTTACATGATTTGATTTCTTTTGCATTGTCTTCTAAAAAGGTCCTACAATAGTTTTATTGTCTTTAAGACCTTATATATTTACACTGATGTTTTTATTAATCTTTTAAAATACCCTAATGTCTTGAAGCCCACCGGAAAAGTCATATGTTTTGTGTTTAATAAAGTTTCAAAGTGAGGATATGATGATATTTTGTTTGAATTTTGTTGAGCTGGAAACATTGTTGCTATAATACACCACAGAAAGCAAAATTGGTCGGCATTTTGGATGTTGACGCATGCCCGCTTCAATTTTATAGCTCTAGGAAGATCGATGAATCTTGATGCCCGCAGAGGATTATATTTATTGATGTTGACCTCTAGATAAGAATTAGCTACAAACGTCCAACCCCTTTCCTGAAACTCGACAATGCTAGTAACAATCTGAACAATTACACTGTTAAAAATTTCATTAAAGTCGTAATTCTTATGAATGACAATGTTCCCGGTAGCAAACGATTTAACTTCGCGGTTGTCATCTTTTGGCAATAAAAATTCTGCGAAAAGTTCAAAATTAACTTTGACACTGTCAAATAAGTCAAGACGTGCATTGACCAACTGACTCACGCGGCTACGTAGCGAACGTAAGAAAACAGCTGGGGGGCATGCATCGCTGTCGGAGCTACCTAGAGACCTCACTCTGTACGTTGCAATACGGCTACGGAACGCACTACACACTTTCTCAATACCAACACTCACACTCACGGAACTATTATTTTTATGAACATTGCTCCGTAAGTGTGAGGACAATGCGTTACTTTTCAAACTGATATCACATAATGTCCAATATATCAACCTATTACCTGCCATATTGATGGATTCTATCTGCCTATGTATATGAGTAATACTTAGTATATAGGTAGTATTGTAATCTACTTATGTATGTAAGTAAGTACAGTGATGCCTAGTCGAGTCACCCCAGGTTAATACGAAGTAAGTACTCTACAGAGTACAGAAAGGGTGTCTAGACGTGAGCGCTAGTGTACCTACTTAACACCTACTTAAATGATAAAAATACTCTTTCGTGAGGGGATCAATTCACGAAAACATAAAAATACAAGATATAAATTAATTTTCCTATTTTATACCTATAGTATGTAGTAGACCTATACTTTACTCTACGCGATCAGCGTAGAAGTTCCCTTCCATCGGGAATTTGTCTTTCGAGCGGCGCAGCAGCTGACATTAAATAAATGGATCACTGTTCAATTTCCGTAGAGAAAAATCGCATTGGTTTATTGCATACAATACTCATTCCTGCATGTCAAAAATTGTTTAGTTATATCGATAGCGATAGTGAAATGTCAAAAACAGACAGATAACTGTTTTTGACATTTCACACGTACAAAATGAGTCAAATACCTGGACTTAGAGTATTCCTCCGAGCTACTCATCTATACTCTTTGAATAGGTGATAACGATAAGTGTACGTACATTTGTTTCTCTGTTACTCCGTTTAGGAAAAATACCTATGATGTTCATATGGTCCGTCAATGTAGATATGGTAAAATACAAGATTGCAATAAATAAAATTAAACAATTAAATGGGAAGTGCAATTTAATACGCCAGACCTAAATTGGAATATATTTATTACGAAACTTATGCTTACACGTGCCATGAGATGGTGAGTTAAAATATTCAACACATTCAATTATCGTAATTCATAGTTACTGTGATAGGAGATAACCTCATCGTCGAAATATGCATGGTGTAACAGAAAGGTATCACAAGCCGAAATGGGGGTTGTTGCGGACATCTTTCACTATGGGACCGACTTAATCAGAGGAACTTAACTTTTCACTCCACATACAATTCAGCTGAGCGCACAACCTGAAATGGATTGAATTGAGAAAAAATCATATCCGTTTGGCAAAAACTGCGTAATCGGAAACTAAAATTGATTGATAGGTACGTTGCGATGTTGAATCTATGTTGCGACATATTTAGAATGCCCAATGGGGTTTTTATCACTGATACGTTGCCCCATTAAAACCAAAATATTTAGACTGCCCAATAGCCTCTTACTTTCCAGGCCCGATCGTTTCAGGGATGGAAGTCCTTGATACCATAGTTTTGCATGACCGGTCAATTTTGAAATTGACCGGACCATTGATAAATATCAGCGCACTCGTCTACTTTGTTTAACAACGTGTCAATAATATGTTCTTTTATGTTCGTTTAATTCGGGAATGAGATTATTCATATGTGATGGTAAACTTTCACGTACACAGGACTTGTTTTGCATGAACCTCAAGAACTGGTCAAAGAATATGGATGCCACATCGTACCTTGGTTTGTCATGTGTTCAGTAGATTCCTCTGGGGACGTACCATTAATAGCCGTCTTTTTAAATTATCAATAGTAGGCCATCAATAGCAATTCATTATTTTAAAAGAGCGCGTTATTGTATGCATTTTTATAATAACCTGGTGGTTAACCGCACCAGTACAGTACAGACAGCAGTAACCCATGATTATATCTAAGATTTCGTATTTAACCCTGGAATGATTTTGTTAATGGACAATTCGAAGAATCCCCAAGAACTACTACTCGAGTTAAAAGTATTGTATAGAATGACGGGCCTCTTTAGTCAATGTGTAAAATAATATCTCAAAATGATCTTCATTGCACTCACTGCCTAGGAAATGTATAGGATGCATTCTACTCCCTGACATTTATGTGGTATTAAAGCCGCAGGGAAGCGATTTGCAATTAACAGTACTGTCCATTTCGACAATTTATACCGGCCCTAGTCGTAAAA
Source organism: Argyresthia goedartella (assembly GCA_949825045.1). NCBI lineage: Eukaryota > Metazoa > Arthropoda > Insecta > Lepidoptera > Argyresthiidae > Argyresthia > Argyresthia goedartella. The sequence continues at coordinate 20,280,122 of OX463823.1, forward strand.
TAAAAATAAAAATAATTGAGAAATCTCGTTTCCAAAAAATTGCGAAAGAACTGCGCATCGTCTCACCGTTCCATAGGTAAAATCGTGATATGCTTTTAGATTTGATAGGTACTTAGTTAAAGTGATAAAGGTGTTTGATAGGTACTTATCCAACAATGCAGATTTTTCACGAAGCTCACGAAGTTTACTACGAATTTACACTCACTAATAACGGAAAAATTGTTCGAAGTGCAGGCTATTTTGTTCATTACAAAGTCGTAACTGTTTCACGCAATTATGTTTTAACTATATCAAAGTGTTTCTGCCACGTCTCACTACATTAAAAGCGTCAGTTATCACAGTCTATAATTAATCTCGAGTTTCGTATTCCCGAGTGTACACCAGGCGCTTCAGCTCGGACCACAAAAAAGTCTAATGGTGTGAGGTCCGGACTCCTTGCTGGCCACGACACTGGCCCCCCGCGTCCTATCCAACGCTGCCCGAACACTGTGTCTAGATGCTTTTGCACATCGCGTTGGTAGTGTGCTGGGCACCCATCATGCTGGTAATACAAATCCACCAGCACTGCTAACGGCACATCTTCGAGTAGAACGGGTATGACACGTTGTAGCATGTCCAGATCCATACCTCCGGTCAAATAACATTTCACGAAATGAGGTCCGATAACGTGGCCATTAATTATCCCGGCCCATACATTCACCGAAAAACGCACTTGATGAGCACACTTGCGGATCACGTGGGGGTTGTTAGAAGCCCAATAATGTTGAATAGTCCAACAAGCGTGAAAGTTGACTCGTCAGTCCACAAAATGTTTGTATCTTGATTTGCCAACAGCCACTGACTAAACGCAATCCTGGCCGGTCCATCGTTGACGTGAAAATGGTACGGGTGAAATTTTTCTGAGCACAACAGCTTTCACACGTTGAACCGAATCGCAGCCATTCGAGTGCTTCGCTGAGGATCGAGTTCGAAGTACTCGATGATGTCTTCTTGAGTATGCTTAAACTGTCCTGCACCTTAAACTGTCCATGATCAATCAATCGTTGAGTAACCGCCAGTAAAGTGTTTACTGAAGGAACCTGTGGGTTTTGGATACCCTGCTTTCTAAGATGGTTCAGGTGGTCCAGTTGTGCGTATTGTTGCACCATACTAAGATACTCCAAATTTGAGTATGCGTAACGCCGATCCATTTCCACGTGTTTTTTAAGCTGCGTCACGTATCGCAGTGACGTGCTGTGGGTAACTTAAGACGCTCGCGCCGAAAATCAAAGGGTCTGGGGCGGGGCCAGATAGCATTCGCTGCGGCGAGCAAGTGCGATGATTGGCTAATGGCATGCGCTTGCACTAGGCGGCTAGCTTCTTTGCAGGCTTTTGACGTTGCCGACTTGCCGTGCATAGTAAAAGAGGTTTCTCACTGTTTCGAGATTGCGTCGAGATATTTTTCATGTATAAAAAAAATTGCCTCTTAAAAAAATATATATACAATATGATACCTACTGCTCAACGCGATTCACCTAGCCTCCGCTTTAAAACCACTAAAATGTCAGGGTGTATATAATACCTTGGACATTATTTACACACATTGATCTAGCCCTATACTAGGATTCCCTGTATCTTGGGTACTAGACAATGATACACATACTTATATAGATCAATATCATACTTAGATAGATAAACAACCTGACTAGGGTACAAACATCCGTTCTCATCAAACAAATATTTGCCCCCACCGGGACTCGAACCCGGGACCCTTGGCTTCGTAGGCAGGGACACTGCCGACTCGGCCATTCGGGTCGTCTTATATAATAACGAACCAAGGCCAGTCAAGTATAAAACTAATACAATACCAATTATTATTATTTTAATTACAAATAAAACACACTATTAAAATAATAGTATTTAATCTACTTTTTTGCCATAAAATTACTTTATTACCCACTGTTTTGTTATGTACCTGGAGTTATTAGTCAGATATTTATGGTGTTTTTCTCTGAGATGTCAACTGAATTCCAAGCTTAGCTTCGCTAAGTCCCTTTAGCCTTCACCTGCCCTGTCCCTCCACTTCAACCTGTTAATATTTCGTGTGCGATTCAGAATTTTTAGTCATAATTCATAATTATTTATTGAACAAAGTTCTTTAAAAAAGACACATTAAGAGAAAACATATGTACAAAGGCGAGCTTATGTCTAAAAAGAGAATTCTTCCAGAAAACCTAGGCATGACAGGGTAGGCAGTGCACAATATCTATAAATTAAATATCTATAAAATACGGTAAATAAAATATATACTCATATATACCAAACTACTAAATAAGTATCATTACATACATAAACCATACTAAGATACTCCAAATTTGAGTATGCGTAATGCCGATCCATTTTCACGTATTTTTTAAGCTGCGTCACGTATCGCATGAGTGACGTGCTGTGGGTAACTTAAGACGCGCGCGCCGATAATCAAAGGTTCGGGGGCGGGGCCAGACAGCATCCGTTGCGGCGTGAAAGTGCGATGATTGGCTAATGGCATGCACTTGCACTAGGCGGCTAGCTTTTTTATAGGCTTTTGACGTTGCCGACTTGCCGTGCTTAGTAAAAGAGGGCTACTAATGTTTCTCACTGTTTCGACATTGTGTCGAGATATTTTCCATGTATAAAAAAATATTGCCTCGTAAAAAAATATTTATACAATATGATACCTACTGCTCGACGCGATTCACCTAGCCTCCGCTTTAAAACCACTAAAATGTCAGGGTGTATATAATACCTTGGACATTATTTACACACATTAATCTAGCCCCAAACTAGGATTCCCTGTATCTTGGGTACTAGACAATGATACACATACTTATAAAGATAAATATCACAAAATAACTATCACAAAAGAGACAGGAAGTGCTCTTTTACCCGGTTTTTGCTAACGAAAAGAGTGGGGCTGTCTCTTATCGTACAAGGAAGTGCATTCCACTATCGGACTGCCTGCAACCTGACGGAATGCTCATATGCGGAAGTGGTATACCTTGGAGTGCCTAAGAGGGAGACCGTGTAAGATCTCCGTTGCCGATCTCCTGAAAAGAGATACTCAAAGCGGTCTCGAAGATAGCTAGGGTAGCGCGGATTTTTCAAAATATTAAAAAGATAAAAAAGAATATGAGAGTCTCGGCCACCCCAACTCTTAGCGAAATTGGAAACATGGTCGAATTTGCGCAGCCCGAAGACAAACAGAATGCCGAGATTCTGAAGTCGTTCGAGTTTGTTCAGAAGATCTTCGTTCGCGTTCACCCAATAGACATCGGCGTAGTCGATTAGCGGCAGGAGAAGGGACTGAGTAAGGATTTTGGTCTGCCGCGGCAAGAAGTACTGCAGACGCCTGAGGGAGTGAAAAGATGACAAAGACCAGTCTGCTGACCTCGCTGGTATGTGGAGACTAAGACAGCTGGTTGTCAAAAATAACCCCAAGGTTTTTTGCCTTATCTGTGTACTCTATTGTGATTCCAATATATGATACGGGAACAATGGGTTTTTGTAAGGAAAGAGTGTGCCTGGTTCCTAAAATCATGGCATGTGATTTATTCGGGTTTATTAACAGCCCTTATGATGATCCCAGTCTTTCACATTTTCGAGGTCAGCATTCAGTGCCTCCACGGATTAAACTACATCGCAGGGGGAAAAGTGGCGATAAATTTGTAGATTATCTGCGTACAGATGAAAAGAAAAAGGGAAGACGTCGGAGATAGAGTTTATAACGACTGAAAAAAAAAGAGGAGAGAGAATACCACCTTGAGGCACTCCTGAGGAAAGATCACACCATTGAGTTTCGGTCTCTTCAGACTTAATGCGTTGCTGAAGACCTCTCAGGTATGAGTCGAACCAGCCAGCAGCGTGAGAGAAGACATTCAGCGCTGTTAAAATAGCGACAAGAATGTCAAAATCAACGCAGTTAAAGGCATTGCTGAAGTCAAGCAGGGCCAGCACCGTAACCAACCTCTGATCCATGGCTAGCTGCATGTATATCATCGCTGACTTTTAAGAGTGCTGTGGTAGTACTATGCACTGGTCTGAACCCAGATTGGAAAGGGGTGTGGAATTGGGAGTGGACAATGGATTCTAGGATTTTGGAGAGAATAGGTAAAATAGATATGGGCCTGTAATCTTTGAAGAAGGAATGATTGGATGACAAGTGCTTTCCTTTACAGACTAGGAAAAGATCTAGCTGATAGAGGGAAGTTTATGATGTGGGTAATTGGAGGAAGCAACTCTTCAAGGACGCTGTGGATCATCTGATGGCTGAAGTTGTCGCCATCAGCAGCTTTGGAGCTGGGGTGTACATTTCCTTACATAGATGTGGCGTCACTTGGCGTCACGGCACATGCGGTTGTATAGGTTTCGATGGTGTTTAAATATTAGGAGATTGTTATCGGTTGGGTCTCTCTTATATCGCCCCTTCGCACGGTTTCTTTTTGCCATTAAACGTCTGTCAACCACGGAGCAGGAAAATGTTTCACGCTGACCATTTTCATTGGTGCGTGCTGGTCGAACAGCCCCAGGACAATTAAGTTGAACTTCAGGATTTTGTCATCAACGGTATCACCAGCTATGTTTAATATTCATGCTTCGGAACGCACCGGTTTTCGTTGCGCGGATCGACCGCGAGTAATCGGGACATCACTAGCGGAAACGGAACCGCAGCTGTCACTCGTACCAACGAGATGAGAAATTAGAGGTTACTTTCTTGTCGTGAGAAAAAACATGTCTGCTCTTGGCGTCGGGCCTCGCATGTATTTCAGTGTAACAATTGTCTAACACAGGTGTCGGGCCTGGTTGGAGTGTTAATCATAATAATCGTCGGGAAATAAGTAGATTCGCGTCAGTGATTCGTGTTGTGAAGGTTGAAGTTGTACGGTCCCCAACTCGTCATATTCGGACGGCGACTCCTCGTGTCGGCAAGCAACACGCCGGCGACAGCGTCGGGCAGCGAAACGAGTGAGATTCGGTTCCTCTCCTACCACACTTGTGCTCCTATCCCGTATTCCTGCCTCGAATCGAGCTTTCGAATTCCGGTCTACGACGGCAAGGTAAAGTACCACTCACGATTCTCTCCCGTGCTGGCAAAAACTCACCCCCTCAAGATTCCACGCCGTTCGGTTGAGGCGTGGAATTAAACATTTTGGTAGCAGGCGCGGTTTCCTAGTGGGAAATCACCGATTCACGGACGGTTGTAGGGTTGTTTTTTTGCCACATGGTAGTTGGGAGAAAAGAATATTGCAGATTGGCCGGCAATCAGTTGTGAGTGAGTCTGTGGTCGGTATACCACAATTAAAGTTCATTTTCGGTTAGTGAAAGTATAGTTGTCAATTTAGTTAACAATTATTATAAATTTGTAGTCGGAAACTATTCGGCGTGCATGAGAAACAGTCATTCGGTCAGACTATAGTGTTGCAGTCGGGTTCCATAGCATTGCAGTGTTATTTCGGATTACAGAGCAGGGTCAGGCTATTTAGGGGGTATTAAGCTGATTTTGCTGACCTCAGTAGAAGTGTGGGTCATATCGGAGGGGCCACTTCTAGAAGGTCACAGCTACCTTCATTATATTAAAAATAGCTTGGATTTCGGAATCCAGTGTGGTTTAGGGTGCTATATTGTTTAGGTTTATAGTCTCGGTGCCCACCACTTATTATTTTTTAATAAATTTTATTTTGTATTGTTTTTATAATCAAGTTTTGTGGGTTATTTTTGTATTGTGTTTTATGGAAGCATTCTCTAATTGATTTAGAGTGTATAGTTATAAGGTGTATGTCCACAGGGCAACCATATTAAATACGTTTAGGATTTAATTGTTTTAGTGGTTGCCTTAGTTTTGACAACTTAGTTTTAATTTCTGTGCCCAGCGCTGACGGGCAAGTGCTGGTCTCTGGCTATACTTAGTTCGGTAGTGAAGCATAGGACCAGAAACAACTGAATCAGTAACCATGGCACCTTCGCCCTTGACGGTACTGCGGTATGGTGTCCGTGAGGAGATGAGATGGCTCGCCCATACTCACAAGTATGTGGAGCGACCTGACATGGACGATGTCCTGCTCAAGCGTGTGGAGGACGCAATGACACGCGTCGGGAAGGTGTGTCGGCTGGCTGCGGAGGCTGAAGCCCTCGGGCTTACGGATGAGGCCTCGGTGGCTGCAGTGAAGCAGCTCTGCGCGGATGCTGACCAAGCGATGGAGTGCTTGGGCGACATCGAGCGTCGCGCGGAAAAAATTAAGCGGTCGCGTCGGAATGACCGCGGGGAGGGTAGCGGAGACCCCCCCCCCCCCTAAGGGTGTTGTTGGACGGCTGCCACACCTGGAGATTCCGGCCTTCGGTGGGGCAATTGATGATTGGCCGGCATTCATCAATTAATTCGATAGTCTGGTCCACGGTCGGGACGACCTGGACAACGCCTACAAGTTGGCCCAACTATTGATGGCACTGCGGGGTGAACGGAAGGAGTTGGTCGGTCACCTAACGGTCACGGCGGGCAATTATGAGATAGCCCGGTCCATATTGTTTGACCGCTACCAACACAAACGGCGGTTGGTTGATGCGCAGCTGGGGAAGCTGTTTAGCATCCCAAGAGTAACCCGGGATGTTGACATCCGGGTACAGGTGCTCAACCCTGTGCTGGTGGCCACTAAGGCCCTTCAGAACCTTGGTCTGCCGGTAGACCAATGGTCATATATCGTATTGTATATGGTTTTGTCACGGTTGCCTGCAGCTGTTCAAAGTCGGTTTGAACAGCTGCATGGGGGCAGTAGCTCGGAACTGCCCACGCTCGTCCAATTAACGGATTTTTTGGAGGGTGAATGCAGGCGATGCGACACATTGGATACGGAGGCCAGTGTGCAGCGCCAACCCGCGCGGATGCGGGAGGGGCCGCGCCCCCCGCCCCCACGGGGGGGTGGGCGGTCAAAACAATTTGGCGTTTTGAATGCCGCGCCGTCGGGTGACGGCTGTGTGCACTGCGACAGTGCCGGTCATGAAGTGACCAGTTGCGCCAACTTTAAGGCGCTCGGGGTAGCTGCCCGCAGGAAGGTAGTCTTCCGCCACCGATTGTGTTTCGGTTGTTTGGGGCCGCACCCGCTGAGCGATTGCTCACGCGCGTTCCCCTGTGAGTGCTGTGGTGGCAAGCACCACATCGTGTTGTGCCTGAACCGGTCAGGCCCTTCGGACGGTCACCAGGGCCGGACTCAGGTTGGTCGGTCACAGGGCCCAACCAGGGCCGGACACAGTCCCCCTACGGGCAACGGGAGTCAACAACGGGGTGACTGGGGTACCCGCGGACGGGACCTTCCCCGAGGGGAAGGGGGCAGCGCGGGGGGTAACAGGCGGGATAGCCGGGGTTCGGTCGCCGCTGTCCAGGGTCAGCGAGGACTTCGGGACGCTGGCTCACCGCGTGTTACGGGCGGGTGTCAGATGGCACCTATGAGTGGCGCGAAGGCTGGGAGCTTACCACCTTCTGCGCCACCCTGCCCGGCGCTCTGGGATGTCGCCCCCATTCCTAGAGCGCCCCAGGTTGGATCCGCTCTCCCCCATCCATCCACGGTGGCCACCGGGCACACCGTACACCGTCCGGTATGGTCAGATACCGGGACAGCGAGGGGCCTATTATGCGGGTTGGGACCCCCTGATGTACATACGATCTGATATGCCACCGGCATCCCAGCGGGTTCGGATCCCGCGGAGGTTCCCGCTAGGGTCACGCCGCCCACTTACAGGGTGCCACCACTCCACAGACGGTCATGCTCCCCACCGCCTCTGTGATAGCGTGGAGTTCAGACGGCAAATCTTGTGTGGCACGAGCACTATTGGACTCGGGGGCCCAGGGGTGCTTAGTCTCGTGCAACCTTGTAAGACGGTTGGGCATTTCGGTAAGGGAGTATCCACATTCCATTCGGGGAATTGGGAACACGGAAGTCGGTTCCGTTAAGGGAGTATGTCGGATTACTCTCTCGTCACGGGTGAATTCATCGGTGAATCTGACGGTCACGGCATTAGTCATGCCTAATATGATGGGCTCACACCCTCACGTACGGTTGTCGCCCTCGGTGCGACAGTTCGTCGCTGGGTTGTCACTGGCTGACCCGGAGTTTGATATTCCGGGCCCAGTAGACATTTTATTGGGTGTCGATGCCTTGGGATACCTGTTAGTGCCAGGTGTCCACGTGTTGCAGGCGACTGGTCTGGTTTCGTTCAACACCAGACTGGGCCATGCGGTAATGGGTCCGGTCATGCCGGCTGCCCCACGCCTAGCGACTCGTAGTCCCTTATTCGGTTCTGTACTCTCGGAGGTGTTACAGAAGTTTTGGGAGGTGGAGGAACCACCTACGGTCCGCCGGTTGGACCCGGTTGAAGAAGAGTGTGAACAGTTTTATCGGAACAATACTGGTCGCCTTCGGTCAGGTCGATTTCTCACACGTCTTCCATTTCGGAGTGATCGCCCGCGGCTGGGCAGTTCACACCATGCAGCTGAGACGCGGCTTCTGTCGATGGAACGACGCATGAAGCGTGACGGGATTTTCCGGCAGAAGTACGTCGACTTCATGCGGGAATACGAGTCGCTCGGCCACATGTCGGTTTCGGGTATCGACTGGAAGCGTGAAGACCACTGCTTCCTGCCCCATCACGCGGTCTTGAGGACCCCGGAGGGCAAAATACGGGTAGTGTTCGATGGATCGGCATCCACATCTAACGGCATGAACCTGAACCAGTGTTTGCATTCAGGGCCGAAGTTGAATCGCGGATGTTATCCCACGGTTCCGTCGACACAATGTTATGTTTGTAGCTGACATCCGGATGATATTTAGACAGACGGTCATTCACCCTGACGATAGACGGTATCAGCTGATACTGTGGCGAGAGAGCCCAGATCAGCCCATCAGGGTGTACGAGCTGAACACCAACACGTACGGGCTACGGTCTAGTCCTTATTTGGCGATTCGCACTCTGCGGGAGTTAGCGGACCGAGAACGGTTAAATTTCCCTAGAGGAGCAGCGATCCTGGAGCAGGATCTCTACGTGGACGATATCTGTACCGGTGCAGATTCCGTAGAAGAGGCGCTCGCTCGACGGGACGAGCAAGTTGAGCTTTTACGGGGTGGAGGTTACGAGCTCCGAAAATGGATGTCGAACTCTCCAGAGTTACTGACTGGTCTTCCGGATGACTACCAGCAGGATCCCCACATTTTTGAAAATTTGGAAAATGCAAATATGTTGTCGGTATTAGGCGTCCAGTACCAGCCGGTGTCAGACATGTTTTCGTATCGGGTCGAGTTGGACTCCCCGAAGGTCTGGACGAAACGGAACGTCCTTTCAACGGTGGCTAGGACATTTGATCCAAACGGGTGGATCACCCCGGTAACATTTCAGCTCAAGTGTTTTATGCAGCAATTGTGGTCTGCTGAGCTGAAATGGGACGACCCGATCGGCGGGTCAATAAGCTCAGAGTGGGACTCGTTCTTTTCGACCCTCCCTGGCATCAATCGGATTTCACTGCCACGGAGGTTGGTCCCCACCAAACGATACACCACCACCCTGCATGGGTTTTGCGATGCCTCGGAGAAGGGCTACGGAGCTGCGGTATATCTTCGTACGGTCGACTCCTCGGGGGAGGTTGATGTGCGGTTGGTCATGGCCAAGAGCAAGGTTGCGCCGTTGCGCACTCGCCTGACCATTCCCAAATTAGAGCTTTCGGGAGCGGCTCTCCTGACTCGTCTGCTCAACCACACGATGACGGTTCTTCGTGGGTCAATAGCGTTAGAAGATACGGTCTACGCTTAGACGGACAGCCAGATCGTGTTATGCTGGCTAAAGGCTTCAGTTCACAAGCTGGAGATTTTTGTAGCGAATCGGGTTTCGCAGATTTTGAATTCGGAGGTTCCCTTAATCTGGAGACATGTTCCAAGGGAGATGAACCCAGCAGACTGTGCGTCTCGTGGGTGTCACGCTCCGGAGTTGGTTGGACATCCCTTGTGGTGGGGTCCAAAATGGTTGACTCAAGCCCAATCGGATTGGCCAATGAGTCCACGCGTTACCTCGGCGAACGGCGCCTTGACAGTCGGTGTCTGTACGACGCAACCAGAGCCGGAAGAGGAGTTCAGCCTGCTGGAACGGTACAGCTCGCTCGACAAGCTGGTCAATGTGACCGCCTGGATCTTCCGATTTGCGCGGAATTGTTGGAATTCTGAGGCGCAACGAGTGCGGACACAGGTCCTGACACCACGGGAACGGAACCATGCGTTGTTCGCATTGGTACGGAACGTGCAGACGGTGCACTTTAAGTCCGAACTGGACATTCTGAGACGCGGACGCGTCCAACTGAAGGGAGCTGTGGCTCGGCTCAACCCGTTTATTGACCCTCAAGGATTGCTGAGGGTAGGAGGTCGGCTGCGGAATGCCAACCTGCCTTATGCGGCTCGCCACCCGTTGTTACTTCCTAGTAAAGGGAAGTTGGTCGAACTGTTGATACAGGATCGACTCTGAATGGGCATATCGGATGCCACGCCTTGATGGCGTTTCTCCAGCGCGAGTTCTGGATTCTATCGAGAAGACGCTTAATGCGTAGCGTCGTATTTCGGTGCCTGCCTTGTTATCGGGCCAAGGCGGCTACGATGCAGCCCCAGATGGGCAATTTGCCCTCGGATAGGGTTAACGAAATCCGGCCCTTTGCGGGTGTCGGAACGGATTTCGCGGGACCATTCATGGTCAAGTCTTCACAGCTACGGAACGCCAGATTAGTGAAGGCATACCTGTGCGTCTTCGTGTGCTTGGCCACGAAGGCAGTCTACTTGGAAGTGGTCAGTGACCTCACTACGGAGGCATTTATCGCATGTCTGGATCGGTTCGTCTCACGAAGGGGCCTCCCGACATTAATCCGTTCGGACAACGGCACAAATTTTGTCGGAGCCAGGCGATATCTGCAGGAGGTCACTCAATTCCTGAACGGTAACCAGGATGCCATCGGTACGGCTTGCTCCCGACGAGGGATTGAATGGGTTTTCAGTCCGCCGGGATGTCCTCATTGGGGAGGAATTTTTGAGGCTGCGGTTAAATCGGCTAAGTCGCACCTGACGAGGATCATCGGTGAGACCTCTCTACGCTTTGAAGAGCTTGCGACGCTGTTCTGTAAAATTGAAATGACACTGAACTCGCGTCCGTTGTGCCCGCTCAGTTCGGATCCAAATGATTTGGAAGCGTTGACGCCGGGTCACTTCCTGATAGGTCAGCCCCTTAACGCCCTGCCAGAATACCCATTCGGTGATGTTAAGTTAAGTCAGTTAACTAGGTGGCAGATGTAGCAGCAGATGGCTCAAGATTTTTGGAAACGGTGGTCCCTTGAGTACTTGCACATCTTGCAGCAGCGCCTTAAGTGGACTGACCGGACGAGCCCCCATCAAGTCGGTGATTTGGTGCTGAGTAAGGATGCGAACCTGCCATCATTGAGATGGAGACGAGGACGGATCGTCAATTTGTACACGGGTCGGGATGGCACGCCTCGATCAGCAGAAGTCAAGGTGGGGGACTCGGTCCTCAAGAGAGCGGTCGCAACACTTTCTCGCCTTCCTATTGATTAGGGACAGGTTCGGGCCTATCCGGGCGGGTGACTGTTTAATATTTATGCTTCGGAACGCACCGGTTTTTGTTGCGCGGATCGACCGCAAGTAATCGGGACATCACTAGCGGAAACGGAACCGCAGCTGTCACTCGTACCAACGAGATGAGAAATTAGAGGTTACTTTCTTGTCATGAGAAAAAACATGTCTGCTCATGGCGTCGGGCCTTGAATGTATTTCAGTGTAACAATTGTCTAACACAGGTGTCGGGCCTGGTCGGAGTGTTAATCATAATAATCGTCGGGAAATAAGTAGATTCGCGTCAGTGATTCGTGTTGTGAAGGTTGAAGTTGTACGGTCCCCAACTCGTCGTATTCGGACGGCGACTCCTCGTGTCGGCAAGCAACAAGCCAACGACAGCGTCGGGCAGCGAAACGAGTGAGATTCGGTTCCTCTCCTACCACACTTGTGCTCTTATCCCGTATTCCTGCCTCGAATCGAGCTTTCGAATTCCGGTCTACGACGGCAAGGTAAAGTACCACTCACGATTCTCTCCCGTGCTGGCAAAAACTCACCCCCTCAAGATTCCACGCCGTACGGTTGAGGCGTGGAATTAAACAAGCTACAACGGGGGTCCAATCGACAGATGAGGCATCTGATTTCAGGGAATCGAGGTTCACACATTTGAAGCTTCGAATATCGAGGAATTTGATTTTGCGCTTAGGGATCATGATAGGAGAATGGGGTATTAAGCTGGCTATGAGCAGCCACTTTGGCTATGTTGAAGATAATCATGAGATCGAGAAGAGAGGGAATACAGTGCGGTTGATAGTGAGTAGCGTCAAGGGGAATAAAATGTAAGTTAGAGGAATTTACAATAGATTTAAGTTTGGCAGAGCGGTCGTTATTTTTCCGGAGACAGGTGTTAAAATCACCGAGTATAAGAGTGTCACTATAGAGAGGAGTCAATTCACTGAGTACAGATTCAAAAGAATCAAAGTAGTCGATACGAAACGAGGGGCTGCAATATACACCCAGAAGAATTTTGTTGTAGTGCAAATTGATCTCAATGAAAAGATACACAGCCGAACCAGAGTACAGCCTTGGCGAGTGGCGGATGACTTTATAAGGACGTAAGTAGATAGCAACGCCGCTATCAGCTTTGTCTGTCCTATCGTTGCGATAGAGCCTTGACCCTGGTAGAGAATACATGGAGGAAGGAAGAGATGTTTTCGAAAATGGTTCGGATACAAAAACACCATGTATACTCTGATCGCTGAAAGCTTCCAGGAGAACGTAACTAGCAGGAATGCTTTGGGCATTAATATGAACGACATTGAAATTAAACTCCGACTTGTTGAACATTCGTTTCAGATTGTTAGACAACTCCTGAACCAAGAAAGTCGCCGTTAAAAGAGCTAGAGAAAAAGCTATCTGTGAAATTGTGATATCCATTTAAAATAAATAAAATATACTACAATAGCTATAAAATATATATAAAACTAACACTAAATTAACAATGAATTACAAAAAGCCTGAACCCAGACATACTGGGCTTGTTGGGAAATAATCTATTACCTACAAGTTTTGAAACAACCCAGACAAAACGAACAAGCAAAATGTAATGAACAAAACGCAGACAATCGTTACTTTGTTTGAGTGTGACGTGACCTACATTTTGTTCCGCTCACTTACAGGATGACATACAGACAGGCAGAGTGTTCAGGCTTCTCAGCACCTAATGACCTCGTAGGGGCCCATCAGCTACGAGGTAGCGTAACGATCAGTTGCCAAGAAGTGTGAACGTCGGCGATTCACCGAGCTGAAGTTAATTGGGGTCGATCTAACCTGGTCTGTGCTTCGGTCCCGTCAACCTCCTGTCTCTCTGCAAGACCCGGGTGCACCCTAGGCTCTTCTTGGTAGACAGGTTCTTCAGCCAACCAGGTATGACTGGCGGGCCAGCTTCAATGAGCACAGTGTTCCAACACAGGTTATGTTACGTGGTAAAACAATCGGGCACGAAAATGCGAACTTTATCTGGTTCGAGAAACAATAACACACTCAGCTATATTAACAATCCTGAGGGAAACCCGAATACATTCCAGATGGCCTGCGATTTAATTTCAATACCCTTACCAAAACGCGTTTACATTGCGAGGGCTTTCGTCTGTCAGTTCTCATAAACTGCCAGGTTGGCAGCTAACGTCAAATTCAAAATGGCCGTTCAGAAACCATCGATCGAATATCGATTTGGAATCGAACAATCACCCGCCCGGACAGGCACCCACCTGTCCCCTAATCTACGGGCAGCCGAGACAACGTTGCTACCGCTCGTTTTAGAACCGAGCCTCCTACTAGAACCTCTCCCGTCCTTGCCAGGGAACAAATTAACAATGCGCCCCCTGCGCCAACGTAGTGGCGGTAGGTTAGCATCCTTAACCACAACGAGGTCACCAACACTAGGGGGGCTAGTTTTGTCAGTCCACTTAAGGCGCTGTTGTAAGATATGCAGATACTCGAGCGACCAACGCTTCCAGAAATTCTGATTAAACTGCTGCAACATCTGATACCTTGACAACCGATACAATTTCACTCCCTCGAAGGGGTGCTCGGGCAACGCGTTAAGTGGCTGTCCTATCAAGAAATGGCCTGGGGTCAGAGCCTCCAGGTCATTTGGATCCGAGCTGAGCGGACACAACGGTCGCGAATTGAGAAAGGCCTCGATCTTACAAAACAATGTCGCGAGCTCCTCAAAAGTCAGCGCGGTCTGACCTACTATACGCCCCAAGTGCGTCTTAGCTGACTTAACTACGGCCTCAAAAATCCCACCCCAGTGGGGGCAAATCGGTGGGCTGAAGGTCCACTGTATACCCCGACGGGAGAGGGCCGTTCCAATATCCACTTTATTTACATTCAAAAAGTTGACTATCTCTCGTAAGTATCGTTCCGCACCGATGTAGTTAGTGCCGTTATCAGAGCGGATCAAAGTTGGAAGTCCCCTTCGAGAAACAAATCTATCCAAACAAGCAATGAAAGCCTCTGTCGAGAGATCAGCAACGAGCTCGGGATGTACCGCCTTGGTGGATAAACAAACAAACACACATAGGTACGCCTTGTATTGCCTAGCGGTACGCAATCGTGAACTCTTCACCATAAACGGTCCTGCAAAATCCGTACCAACACCTGAAAACGGTCTGACCTCATTCACACGATCAGGGGGCAAGTCCCCCATGAGAGGTTGCATCGTGGCAGCCTTAAGTCGATAACAAGGCATGCACCGAAACACGATGTTCCGTATGACACGGCGGGCAGATAAGATCCAAAACTCCCGCTGGAGCGTGGCCAACAACGCGTTACAGCCGGCATGCGCGTTTTTAATATGACGATCAGTCACCAGCAATTCAACTAACTGTCCCCCCTTGGGGAGCAGAAGTGGGTGACGAGCCGAATACGACAGATTCGCATTGCGCAATCTTCCTCCTACCCGAAGTAACCCGGTCGAATCAACAAAGGGGTTGAGACGCGCGACGGCTCCCTTCAATTTCAAACGTCCACTTCGTATAATGTCCAATTCTGCCCCAAACTTCGAGGACTGTACCAACCGGACCAAATTCAATAGCGACTCGTTTCGCTCTGCCGGAGTCAGAATAGGGTTCAACGTTCGCTGATCGCGAGGAGTACGACAATTTCGAGCGAATCTCCTAATCCAACTGGACACGTTTATCAACTTGTCAAGTGAGCTATACCGGTCCAGCAGAAACCCGGCGTCAGGGTCCTCAGCCTTCTGGGTAACATGCACGGCCGCTCTGGGGCCATGATCCGAAGATACTACTACATGGCTGTGGGGCCAGTCCGATTCTCTCTTGGCTTGCCAGGAAGGTCCCCACCACAAATGGTGTCTAACGAGTTCAGGAGCCCGACATCCCCTGGATGCACAATCAGACGGGTTCAATTCTCCTGGTACATGTCTCCAGGTCAGTGGGACCTCAGACGACACAATCTGGGAGACACGGTTCGCAACAAAAACCTCTAAGTTATGGACCGAAGCCTTCAGCCAGCACAAAACAATCTGGCTGTCCGTCCACGCGTACACCGTATCCTCCAAAACCACTGACCCACGCAACACTGTTAGAGTGTGATTCAAAAGTTTGGTCAAAAGAGCAGCCCCGGACAGTTCCAGTTTTGGAATCGTCATCCTTGTCCGAATAGGCGCTACCTTGCTTTTTGCCAAAACCAAACGCACGTCGACCTCCCCGTTGGGGGTGACGGTTCGCAAATAAACCGCTGCCGCAAACCCTCGTTCAGAGGCATCACAAAACCCGTGAAGGGTTGCCCTGTAATCCACAGCAGGGACCAATTTCCTCGGCAGCGATACATTATTTATGTCCGATAGCGAGGTGAACATTCGCGTCCAATCAGTCAAAAAATCACCTGAGAGGTGGGTGTCCCAGGTCAACTGAGCCGCCCATAGCCTTTGCATAAAACATTTGAGAGCAAAGGTGACTGGAGAAATCCATCCATTCGGGTCGAACGTTCTCGCAATCGTTGACAGTACTGACCGCTTCGTCCAGGCCTTCGGTGTTTCTAAAACCACCCGATAGGTAAACTCATCATGGACGGGCCGGTACTGAATTCCAAGCACTGACAACATGTTAGGGTTGTCAGGATTCTCAAAAACGTGCGGGTCTTGTTGAAACTCATCTGGGAGACCAGCCATCAACTCAGGGGAGTTGGACATCCACTTGCGTAGTTCATAGCCGCCTCGTTCCAGCAATTGAATGAGCTCGTCACGTCGGTCCAGAGCTTCCTCTACACTGGCTGCCCCTGTGCAGACGTCATCGACGTACAAATCTTGCTCCAGGATAGCGGCGGCTCTAGGATAGCTCACAGGGTCACGCGACGCCAACTCCCGCAGGGTACGCATCGCCAAATACGGGCTAGACCGTAACCCATACGTGTTCGTGTTTAACTCATAGACCTTGACTGGCTCGGCCGTGGACTCACGCCACAGTATCAACTGATACCTTCTGTCAGCCGGATGAATTACCGTTTGCCTAAACATCATCCGAATGTCTGCGACAAATACAATCTGGTGCCTCCGAAAGCTCGTGAGAATATCCGAAATATCACGACTCAACTTGGGTCCCGAATGTAGACACTGATTCAGGGACATCCCGTTCGAGGTAGGTGCTGACCCATCAAAAACAACTCGAATCTTGCCGGTAAGGGTTCGTAGGACGGCATGGTGTGGAAGGAAACAATGATCCTCAGATCTCCAATCCACACCCGATACCGACATGTGTCCTAACGACTCATACTCCCTCATGAAATCAACATATTTTTGTTTAAATACGGCGTCCCTTGTCATCCTACGCTCCATCGACATCAATCTCGTCTCAGCCATCTTTCTAAATTCTCCTAGTGGCGGTTGATCGGCCCTGAAGGGCAGTCGAGTTACAAAACGACCAGAACGAAGGCGACCAGTACTATTCTGGTAAAACAACTCGCACTCTTCTTCGTCTGCGTCGACTCGACGAACGGTGGGAGGTTCCTCTATCTCCCAGAAACGTTGGATAACGTCTGACAACGCTGAGCCAATAAGTATGCCATCTGACTCGGCAGGCCTAACCATTGGCAATGCCGGACCCATGATCACGTGACCAAACTTAGTATCCACAGCAATCAACCCGTCCGGCTGAAGAACTCGCCGATCCGACAACAGAAACCTACCCAGAACGTCTGCTCCCAGTAGCAGGTCGACCGGGGCTGGAGTGTCAAAATCGGGATCCGCCAACTTGAGCTCTGATGTCAGGAATCGAACGGCCGGATTCAACTTCACCAAGGGGTGTCTGCCCATGACATGCGTCATTACTAAAGCTTGCACGGATGTTTTTGTCAAAATGTCATAACGTGGAGAGAACGTGATCACCGATTGACCAACTACATTCGTAACCGTAACATTCCCCACGCCCCGTATTGATTTATTATACCTATTTACCTTGAGGCCCAACCATTTTGCTAAATCATTCGATACAATGCAGCCCTGAGCTCCAGAATCTAATAGGGCGCGAACGTATGTTGGGTTGCCCGCCAAATCCCAAACAAGCACAGAGGCGATCGGTAACACCACCGTCTCCGGTTGGGGGGCAACAAATGGTTGGGCCGCAAATTCCTAGCGAGGACCCCCGGGGCCCCACTGTGCCTGTAACCGATCAGGTAAGCAGCTATACGCCAGAGGGTCCCATTGTACAAATGGCCCACGCGCCGGTTCCATTCCCAACCTACGATTCCCCGTAAAGGGGTGTGGGCGTGAATTCAACCGTGGCCGCTCCATGAGCGGGGGGGACATCACATGTGACCGACGAGGACGAGGCGACGAGCGGGGCGACAACTGAGGCGGCGTCCGAACCGCACCCGCATAGCTAGAAGGTGTCCCATGACACCCGCCCGTTACGGCCTGCTCAACACAACCAATGTCCCGCTGGGTCGGATGCTGAGTCGCAACCGAAAACTCAGGGCCCCCCATGTAATGGTCCTGAGTGCGGCCCTGCACCCTGGTACTGCCCTGTGCACGTGGGGACGTTGGCCCCTGAGTTGCGCTCCGAGTCGCAAACGAATTCTCAGGGCCCCATGCCGTGTCACCCTGGGTACGGCCCTGTGGAGGCTGTTGGCCGGACCGGTTCATGCACAACAGATTGTTGTGGGGCCCACCACAATATCCGCACATTTGTGTGCGCGTGCAGTCCCTAGCCATGTGTGGCCCGAGGCACAGGAAACACCAGCTCCGCTGCTTGGCCATCCGGCGCCGTCCCTGAACCCTAAGTTCCCCGAACTTATTGCAATTGGCCACAGCATGGCCAATCTGCCTACAACATGGGCAGGTCTCACCATGTGGGGTCAATTCACTCACAGTCCCATACGACTGCCGGTTGGTGCGGTCCTTCCTCGTCGGAGGGCCCCTACTCACAGCGCTCCCGGCAGCTCTCTGTGGCTCCGAAGGATGGGTGACCGTCAACCCCAAATTCTCTGCCCGTCGAGCCTCCTCTTCCAAGAATCCGACCAAGTCGGAGAAGGCGGGCAGGTCCTCGGCCGACCTCCAGTGAGACTGTTCGAAACGAGTCTGCACGTCAGCGGGTAGGCGGGAAAGTACAATGTACAACAGTAGGTACGACCATTCACCAACCGGAAGTCCAAGATTCTCTAGAGCCTTGGTGACGGACAACAATGGGTTCAAAACCTCCGTCTGTATGGCCTCGACCTTGTTCACAACCGGGATACTAAACAAACGGTTCAGTTGGGCATCGGCCAACCTCCGTTTGTTATGGTAACGTCTGACCAACAATTGCCTGGCCGTTTCATAGTTACCCTCCGTAACTGTCAAATGAGCGACCAGCTCCCTAGGCTCACCCCTCAATGCTGCCACCAGCTGAGCCATCTTGACAGACTTGGTAATGTCCGATCGCATGTGCACCAAACTGTCGAACAGATTGATGAAGCTCATCCATTCACCGGACACGCCGTCAAAAGTAGGCATAGTTATGGCAGGTAACCTGAAACCCGATCCCTGAAGCGGCAGAGGTGCTTCAATGTCACCACCATGGCTGGACTCGCGCTGTCTACGTATGTCCGCAGCCTTCTGCGTGATAGCAGCTGCCATCTCCATACATTGGTCGACATCCCCTATCAACCGTGACAGCCTGTCAGGTGCGCAACATCAACTGATTCCGCCTGCGCGGACAATTCGAGCACCCTATTGTAACGTTCCTTAACGTCCATAGACCGCTCCAATACCACATCATGCCTATCTAAACGGTCTATCAGACCGTGTGCGGAGGAAAACCATCTGAGTTCCTTAGAAACACCCTTCTGGATTTCAGATAACGACATGATCGGAACGATACTTACTCACAATTTGCAGTAACTCAATTTTATTGGACCCTCCAGTCTACAACCCAAACGAGGGAACCCTAAACCACAACTTAAACAATGTTGTTTTCCTTAAACAAAAGGAACCGAGTTTTATATCTATATAAATTCTGTAAATACAATTTAGTTTCCCTTTATCATTATAACACACACAGATAGTCAATATTAGTTCAAGTTATAAATTGCTATAAACTGAAAACAATGTAATAGCCTGCTATCAATACATGTAACTACCTATGTTAACCAAAACATTCATTCAATAGCATAACTAGACCACTAATAGATTGACTAACTGGTACTTCAATGCAATTTTCAATTCAATATCTGTCTATCTACTACCAGCAATAGACCTATAGCTTACAATACTACCAATCTATGTGGATATAGGAACAACAACCAAGTTACCTAATAACCGCCTATACCTACAGATTGATAGTCCCACATCGTGCCTTCCTGGAGCCCTTGACGGCTGCAAATCTCAGGAAGCCACGCTCTAGCTACCAAAGTGTTCAGGCTTCTCAGCACCTAATGACCTCGTAGGGGCCCATCAGCTACGAGGTAGCGTAACGATCAGTTGCCAAGAAGTGTGAACGTCGGCGATTCACCGAGCTGAAGTTAATTGGGGTCGATCTAACCTGGTCTGTGCTTCGGTCCCGTCAACCTCCTGTCTCTCTGCAAGGCCCGGGTGCACCCTAGGCTCTTCTTGGTAGACAGGTTCTTCAGCCAACCAGGTATGACTGGCGGGCCAGCTTCAATGAGCACAGTGTTCCAACACAGGTTATGTTACGTGGTAAAACAATCGGGCACGAAAATGCGAACTTTATCTGGTTCGAGAAACAATAACACACTCAGCTATATTAACAATCCTGAGGGAAACCCGAATACATTCCAGATGGCCTGCGATTTAATTTCAATACCCTTACCAAAACGCGTTTACATTGCGAGGGCTTTCGTCTGTCAGTTCTCATAAACTGCCAGGTTGGCAGCTAACGTCAAATTCAAAATGGCCGTTCAGAAACCATCGATCGAATATCGATTTGGAATCGAACACAGAGTATGAAACAAATTAACAGAAAGTTGTTATTAAAAACATAAAGACAAAAAGTGTCGAAAATCGAGCGAACAGGAACGAGACGGACTGTGAACATACAGGACAACTTCATATTATGAGTGTAACAAGTCCCGCACGTTCCGTTCTTCCGTAACGCAAAGCAAACAAGGAAAATACGGAGAACACTTGACATAAAATTGACTAACATTAGAGTAGATTTGATATTTAAAAAGTTTTGAGTTTGAAGTAAAATCCGATTTTTTTTAGAATGAGACTACTAACTGACATAAATTATAAACCGTAGTATCGAAAAAACCTAATTTCATAAATTGCTTATTACGGTGTGAGCATAGTTGAATGCCTCGGTAATGTGTGAATTAATGAACATTTTATACATTGAATACCAATTTTAGGCATTCATAAAGAACTTTATCTACACACGTATCATAAACCCTCTTTACTGCGTACAAAAACCGCACGTTACGATCAGCATAATGTTAAACTAATTACTACATATTACACATTATGACCATAATGTGTAATTTTTCTACATATTATGACATTCAAATTTCGAACGCCGACGCCCGCCTGCTTGCCGCCCTAGTTTGTCTGTGAAGTTGGTACTGACATTCAAATTTCGAATGCCGACGCCCGCCTGCGTGAATTTGGTACTACAGAACAAGCTAAACAACTGCAGAGCCACAATGCCGGTCAAACATCCGCATGTTCCTGAACACATCAAAGAGAGCTTATGATATGTGTGTAGATAAACTAGTGTATGTAACTGTTCATAATTAGGCATTAAAACTCTCGAGCGATATTATTATGAAACTCGCCTTCGGCTCGTTTCATAAGCCCACTCTCGAGTATTAATGCCCTCCATTATGTAGCAGTCACATAAACTACTATTTGACTTTGGGTCACGCTTGTTCTTTTTTCAAAACAAAACTCCAAGCTCAGTCCAAAAATTGAGACGTACTGTAACTTATTGGTTTCGCAAGGGATTTTATTTCTTCATTACTACCTCAGGCATTGTTTGTTTATCTTTCATCCTAAAAATATTCGATAGCAACCGGTACAACAAAACTAAGAAGGTATTCTTTGAAAACGTACAGACGCACAGAGATATAAGGGAGGTATAAATAACTTTGTAACTGCGGACAATGAGACTCCGTTCTGCGTATAATGGAGCTATTCCGTGTTAACGACATTATTTTCTCATTTCCACCGAATTCCATCGGAATCCTACGATCAATCTCGAGTCGTCGTAACACTGTGCTCGACAGCGATATGCTTATTGATGTAGGTACAGGTTTGCTCACAGCCTCGTTTGATTACTGAAAGTGGGTAGAATGTGTCTGCCTCTTAATCCGACGATTAAGAGGCAGAAAAATTATGATCTTGTTTTATTTCTGACAAACAGCGTTTTCTCGTCGCTAGTTGTCTTCAGAAATATTTAAAATGAACAGACAGATATCGATACAACAGCTCTTATAAATAATCCCTCACAAATATTCACATCTGCCTCATTTACAAACAGGCAACGAAAGTTACCTGCGATTTTCACTTAAATATAGAAAATTAATAATTGAAAGGAAAATGAAGTTTAAATACTAAACATGTTTGGCTAAACTGACATGATATCAATGTACAATTTACATAGGAACCGGAAAAGGACATTAAAATATTAAGTAAATAAATTAAGTGGAATGCCTTGTTACCTGAAATATTATTACTGGTAAACGGAAATACAGAACTTAATGAGAAATATATATTTATACCGGCAAAGGAAGTATACAGAGCAACCGGAAAAGAGATGTAATATTTAATACATTTAGTAGGAGGTCATGATACCTGAAACATTATCAGGAAGTTCAGATCTAAATACAAAATAACATTTGTACCGGAATAGGAAGTTAACAAAGCAGATGTACTATTGTACGGGTGTTTATGTATTGAATAAATTAATTAGGATGTCATGATACCTGACATTTAATACTATATTTCTTAATAAGCTGAGTTATTTATCATGACGTATATTGGCACCACAAAGCATTGAATCTGTGATTGGCACCGACGACGGATGACACTCGGCTATCCTGCAAGGGCGGTGTCCCACGCCACTCCACGTTCTTGCTGCTGGAGTCGCAGATCTGAAACATAGATAAAAGTGAAACAAAGTATAAAAGGGAAAGAAATATTGCATCTTACAAACGAGATCTTTACAGTTTTAATGATATGAATCAACAAAGTCACACAGTTTTACACCCCAGGTCTTCACACAGTTTTACTGATATTGATCAACACATAGTCACACAGTTTACTAAGCTGGATCAACACACAGTTTTTTGAGCTTTGTCAACACACAGTTTTGTATCATTAATTTTTTGTATAAACACACACTCATATACTTAATTCATTGAGTCAGTACTTCAGCAAACAATCACACAGATTTAGATATTTTACCAGATCTGCAGAAAATCTCACAGCATAATAAACTGAGAAGTGTTTGCTCTTTGTTACAATTTTAAATCACAAACTACGATACAATTACAATGTGGGTACAATAGTAGTTTGACACTTAACTTGTAAACTTGTACCGTCTTACCACAAAAAACTTTAACCATTGTTTAACACATGATTATAAAAATCGTTACCACAAAACTAATTTAAGCGTCTTAGCAGGGATAGGCATGGCTTATACAGGGTGTTAACGGGGTCATGATTCAAACCTATCGGTCCTAACTCGAAGAATTAATGCGATTTCAAGTATAGGGCAATTTTTTTAAAAATTACAGCCTTTTTTAAACTAATCAACAATTTATTTATCCCAGTTAATAACTCAGATTATGGTTACCCTATTAATTCATTATAAAACCTTTTTAATAAACAAATGATTAGATGAGTAAGTAGTAGGTAATTGTCAACCGTCACGTCATAAGAAAGTCAAATATCAAAATAAAGAAAACTTTTAAGGATTGGTTTAGCTAATTAACTGGTTTTTCTGTTGAACAAACAATGCCTGCGGCATATCCGTTTTCAAATGTGGAGCGGACTGACATGGTGATGTTTTATTACCAAGTACGTCGTGCGACCACCGCTCAAGATTTGTTCCACCAACGTTATCCTGATTTGCCTATCCCAAGCCGAAGATTAATCAACACGATGGTTCAAAATCTGCGAGATTACGGACAATTCTCTGTGCCGAATCACGCCCAAGCACGAGGCGGTGACAGGCCACGACGACGTCAATGCGCGGACAATCTCGACCAACAAATTTTAAGGTTCTTTTACCAGGATCCGCGAAGAAGCACCCGGCAAGCCGCAAGACGTTTTAATGTAAGCCATGTTTTTGTGTGGAAACTTCTCAACGCAACCGGGTTGCACCCGTTTCATTTCACACCTGTAAAGGATCTTTCACCGTTAGATTGTCCTTCAAGAATGATCATGTGTGATTGGATATTAGAAAACCAAAAAACCAACATCCTCTGGACAGATGAAAGCACTTTTACACGAATTGGCCTATTCAACATGCATAACGAACATTACTGGAGTGCTGAAAACCCTCATTTAACTAGAAGGAATGCATATCAAGTGAGATTCAGTCTAAATGTGTGGGCAGGAATAGTGAACGATATTGTTATATCGGCCCCTACTTCATCGAAGGCAGATTAAATGGTGCTAAGTACCTTGATATGTTGAGACAAGTGGTGCCTGAATTACTGCGAGAAGTACCGGAAAATTACTTGCACAACTTACACTATCAACACGATGGTGCTCCCGCTCACTTTCAACACCAAGTACGCGATTACCTCGATGAACAGTTCCCGAGACGTTGGATCGGCCGCGGCGGACCTGTGGCATGGCCTGCTCGCAGTCCCGACTTGACGCCTTTAGATTTTTTTCTCTGGGGTGAAATGAAAAGATTGGTCTATGAGCATGAGTCCAACACTGTCGATGAACTCCGTGAGCGAGTAGTTGCAGCGTTTGAAACTGTAAAGCAAAATCGCTTTGCTCTTGGCAGGTTGAAAGACAATCTCAGACGACGAGCAGAATTATGTCGACAGCAAGAAGGCTCACACTTTGAACAACTCCTGAAGTATGTTTAGGTGTGATCCTAATTGTTTTAAAACTTGTGTAGTGTCTTAGGGATTTTATTACATCAATAAATTCGTTTAATTTTCGTCAATTATTTTATTTTCTTTTACACTAAACATTGAATTAAAAGATTATCATTTATCATGTAGGTGTAATAACAACCGTAAGTACAGTCGCCATCAGATACATCTGTACATTACAGGGTACTCAATGAACATGTACTCTAACGCCTTGACAATAATGGTCGTATTCAGATATTTTTGAGCAGCTTGTCCGTTGCGATGTATGTGATGGCGACTGTACCTAATGCGTTCTTCACTAGATACGGTTTTTAGTCTTGTCAAGTGCGTAGGGTGACCATAATAATTAATAAATAGGGAATTGTAAACTATGGCGTTTAGAAGCTTCTTGATGCACTTACGATTGTATGAAAAACTGTATGATTTTGCTTGTATGATGATTATTCGAAATAATGTATGGAACACGTGCGCGTGCGCTTGCGTAGCTCGCGAGGTAATGAACGATGCACTGGTACAGCGCGACGCCGTCGTTTTTTCATCTTGATTTGTATAGGGTGCCTAGTTCATGTTTGCATTGTATGATGTATGATTTTCTTGAAATTGTATGAAAGCTTCTTGTATGGTTGTATGTATGGCTTGGATGAATGTATCTTGTATGAATGTATCTTGTATGTATGCATCTTGAATTGTAGGTATAGTTTGATTTCTAAACATGTCCCGCCGCGTTGAATGCTTGGCTTTCAACATCAAGCTTCTCTTCTCCCATTGGTAAAGGACATATCTTGTTAAATGCTCTTCTTATAATTCCTTTTGAAGTTTGTATATCTGCTACTCTGTTAACTCCGTCGCTGCCTGGATGTACGTCAACGACGCGACCAAGACTCCATTTCATGGGAGGTAATGTATCATCCTTTATTAATACCAATATGTCCTTTTCTAGACGTCCATAGGAAGATTTCCATTTTGTCTTCTGTTGGAGTTCGGCGACGTATTCCTTATGCCATCTGCTCCAGAAGTGCTGGCGTAACTGTTCGACTCTTTCCCATCGTTGCAGCCTGTTCTCATTCCTAAGGAGTAACGGCGGACTCGGCAAAGCAGTGAGGGATCGTCCGACCAAGAAGTGACCGGGAGTTAATGGGATGAGATCACTAGGATCAGCAGAAAGTGGGGAGAGCGGCCTTGAATTGAGAATTGCTTCAATTTGGACTAATGTAGTGTATAGTTCTTCAAATGTTAAGTGTGAATTGGATAAGACTCTGTTTAGATGATATTTGAATGATTTGACTCCTGCCTCCCACAGTCCGCCAAAATGCGGAGCGTAGGCAGGAATAAATTTGAATTGTATATTTTCATTCGCCATTGTTTCTGCTAACGGGGATGCATTTTGTTTAAAGAATCTTTGTATTTCGTTTTTTGCTCCTACGAATTGGGTTCCGTTGTCAGAGAAAATGGCGGTGGGCTTAGATCTGCGTGCGATGAATCTGCGCAACGCAGCTATATAGGCTTCCTTTGTTAACTCTGTAACCAGCTCTAGATGAATGGCCTTTGTCGTGAAACAAACAAACACCGCAACGTATACTTTGGATAGTCTGCAACCACGTCCTTTTCTGTCAGCTACTAGCATTGGGCCAGCATAATCAACGCCTGTCGTTTGAAAAGGGTAACCGGCACTAAGACGCTGCTCCGGTAGTTGACCCATGATAGGTCTGACTGTTTGTGCTTTCATTCTAGTACATCTTTGACATTTGTGTGCGACAAGTTTAGCCATATTTCGCCCCCCGATAGGCCAAAATTCTTCCCTGATAGAAGCCAGCAATAATTGGGGTGCTGCGTGCATCAACTGAATATGTTTATCGGTAAAAATAAGTCGTGCAATGGGATGTTTACATGAAATAAGTATCGGGTGTTTTTTCTCAAATTCGAAGTCTGAATTGTTTAACCTACCACCTACCCTCATAAGGCCATGATTGTCTAAGAATGGTGATAAGTGTAAAAGTCTGTTTTTGTTTGGTAACTGTTTGTTTTGTATAAGTAAATTGTATTCTTCAAATGACTCCATCTGAGACCATTTGAGCAACTGTGTAAATGCTGTTTCTAACTCCTCAACGTTGTATGGACCATATTTTTTGTTGGTATTCTTTTTACAATTGTTCAAAAAACGCAACACGCAAGCGAATGATCGTTTCATTGTTAATAATTTGGAAAATGCGTCAAAATTGAATGTGTGGGTATTTAATATATTGGTTGCAACATTCGAAATTGTTTCTGGAATATCATTTGGAATTATATTCTGATTGAAATTAGGCCAAAATTCTTGTGTAAGTTTTAAAAAATCTGGTCCGGTCCACCACTTTTTCGAATTTTCAATGTCGGATATATTCACACCTCTAGATAAGAGATCGGCTGGGTTTTCTAAAGTAGGCACGTGACGCCATGTGTATTTTTCAGTTAGTTCTTGAATTTCAGATACTCTATTTCTAACGAATTGTTTTAATTTGTGAGGGGAAGTTTTTAACCATCCTAATACTATCGTGGAATCGGTCCACAAAAAACATCTATCTATGGGTAATCTAAACGCTCTAACCACTTTGTCAGTTAATCGCGCTGCGATGAGGGTTCCGCACAACTCCAGACGCGGTATAGTCGTCGGCTTCAACGGCGCTACCCTACTTTTTGCGCATAGCAATTGCACTGAAACAGTGTCGTTAGATACTGACCTAACATACAAGCATGCGCCATACGCATCTTGTGACGAATCAGCAAAAGTGTGCAATTCAATCACACTCGGATTGTCACAGACAATGCGACGAGGAATTTTAATTTGATTTAGTTTGGGCAAATCTGTAATGAATTTTCGCCAAATAGTGATTACGTCGTGGGGAAGTGTCTCATCCCATGATAATTTTAATAACCAAAGTTTTTGTAAAATAATTTTCGCCTGAATTACACAAACACTTAGTAAACCTAATGGATCGAATATCTGTCCGATAGTGGATAGAATAGATCGTTTGGTGTATACCGTGTTTAATTGTAGATTGATTGTGAAATATAAATTGTCTGGGTCGGGTGACCATCCTAACCCCAGTGTATTCGAGGAATTTTGTTCGGTTAAATTAAGATTTTGAGTTGGAAGTGTTGAATGGTTTTGAGTGAGAATATCCCGAACATTTGATCGAAACTTTCTAAGTGGAAAACCACCGGAAGATAAAACTTGTGTGACGGCATGTTTAATCTTGATCAATTGTTCGATTGTTTGACTACCAGTTAAGAGGTCATCAACATACATGTCTTCGTTGATTATCTTCGTTATAGTTTCATCTTTGCATTCATCAGCTAATTGTTTCAAACATCGAATCGCCAAATAAGGAGCTGACGAAGTTCCATATGTCACTGTGTTTAATTGGTAAGTGTGTAAATCTTCATTTGGATTAGCTCGCCAAAGTATTTGTTGTAAGTGCCGTTGGTTTGGGTGTATAAGTACCTGCCGGTACATTTTCTCGATGTCGCCTGTTAGTACATAACGATGATGCCTAAATCTGAGTAAAAGAGACAACAAATCGCTTTGGATAGTTGGACCGACCATCTGAATGTCATTTGATGACACTCCGCTGCTCGTTGATGCACTGGCATTAAAAACAACACGTAGCTTTGTGGTCTCACTATTTTCCTTTAAAACTCCATGGTGCGGCAAATAGAACGGTACTTTGTTGTTGTGATCAGTGTATGTATTTAAGTTTAATTTTGTCATGTGGCCTAATGTTTCGTATTCTATCATAAAATCTGTGTACATTTGTTTTAACAGTGGCTGGCAAGCCAATCGTCGTTCTAGCGACATATAACATTGTTTTGCTCTTTGGAACGAATCTCCAAGTTCAGATTCTGGTTTCTTGAGAGGTATTTCGACAGAAAATCTACCGTCGGGCATTCTTGTAAATGTCTGTTTAAAGTTTTCTTCACATTGTATTTCTTCCTTTGAATAGATGTGTTTTGATTGTTCGGGTACCTCCTCAAGAGTCCAGAATTTGGATAGTGTTTCTTGTATATTGTCTTGTTGTATAAAATTGCATGTTACGTTTTGTGTGTGACCACCGGTGGGCCCCGATACCACGTATCCGAATTTGGTTTGTTGTAGGATAGGACTACGTGTACCTAGACGCACCTGTCCTTGATCCAGGATTTCCCAGAAAATGTCTGCGCCAAGAAGAATATCGATTCTTGGCGGATGGTTGAATTCGGGGTCAGCCAAAGTAATGTGTTTTGATATGTTTAGTTTATCTATGTTTGTTGTACTGTTTCCTATGGTCGCAATGCTGGGTAGAATCAGGAATGACATATTGACCTTGTATGGATTTATCCTTGACTCTATAGATGTATTGCAACGTTTGGATATTTTCGTGGTTGATTGGTTGATTCCTGTGACGGAAGATTGTATGCTAGTCGCTTTGAGTTTAAGTTTTTTCATGAGTGCTTCTGTCATGAATGAAGCTTGACTTCCTGAATCAAGTATTGCTCTAGCTTCGTGCCGCTGGTTATCTTTATCTATGATGTATATGAGTGCTGTGGATAGTAGCACTTGCTCTGCCGTATTCTGGACTGAGAGTGATGTATGATTCTGTGTTTGATTTGATGTATGTGGATTGTTTCGTTGTATATTTGTATTTGTATATTCTTGTGTATTTGCAATTTCACCTGTATTTGTATAATCTTGTTCATTTGTATCTGTATGTCCTTGTCCATTCATGTGACCGTATGTATTTGTATATCTTTGTGCATTTGTATCACCGTATGTATTTTTGTATCTCTGTGTATTTGTATCACCGTATGTATTTGTGTATCTATGTGTATTTGTATCACCGTATGTATTTGTGTATCTCTGTGTGTTTGTATCTCCATAGGCATTTGTATATCTTTGTGTATTTGTATTTCTGTCTTTGTATGTATCCTCATGAATTAATGTATTGTGTTTTGTATAGCGAGGACATTTCTTGCACGGTCCTAAACGACACACACGAGCTTGATGACCTGGTCTTAAACAATTTAGGCATAATTTGTATCTTTTGGCAGTTTCGACTCTCTCGTGGTTCGATTGACTGAGAAATATCTCGCAGTTGTATACGTAATGATTGTTTGAGCAAAGAGGGCAGCTCGATGAGTTGTTATTATTACTGTCTGCACTGTTTGTTACAGCTGCAAATCCCTTAACATGTTCTGTTTGTCTGTGTCGTGTTTCTGTTTTTTGACTTAATTGTATGGTTTCTAATAAATCAGCCCGATTTTTTAAGAATACGTGAAAATCGTTCAATGTTATTGTTTTTAATGTAGTTTTGTGTTCTTCCCACTCTCGTAGGGTTTTCTGATCAAGCTTTGTTGACATGATGTATATAATCAGTGTGTCCCACGAATTAGTGGGTTCACCTAATACTTCCAGTGAACGAAGATTCTTATTGAAAGTGTCTATAATCTGTCTAATGGATTGGGCAGATTCTTTTTTAATCGAATCTAGGGCAAAAATGGCTTGTATATGGTTTTGGATTAACAATTTGGTGTTATTATACCTATCGCACAACAAATCCCAGGCAACTTTGTAATTGTCAGATGAAAATTCAAGTGACCGTATTATTTGAGCAGCGCTCCCCTGCAAGGACGCCCTTAAGTAATGAAATTTTTGTATACTTGTAATTGTTGTGTTAGTGTGAATCAGTGATAAGTATGTATCGCGGAACTCCAGCCATTCCTCATAAGCGCCACTGAATTTGGGAATCTGAATAGTAGGCAGCTTGACGCCGTGTTTTGTTTGTTTCATAACTTTGTGCGTGACAGTCCCTGCCTCGGAATCAGAGGACGAGTGGTGGCCATCAGAGGAATTCACGTTAAGGCGATCACATAACTCAGTTGCTTTTGCTAAGTTTGAATAAAACAAGGACTCGAATGAGGTTCTCTCAGCGAACTGTTGGTCAGAATCTTTTTGATCAACAAGGCATTCAATTGTTGTTTGTACTTCGTCGAATAGCGTAAACATAGATTCCATTTTTGACACTCTCAAACGTAGCTCAATCAACTGCAGTGAATCGGGATTTGGTTGATTGTTGGTTGGTTGCAAACTGTTTACATAGTTAACAAAGTTGGTTAATTGGCCCTTGTATGCACCTCGTTTTCGCGATAATTCGGACAATGACATCTTGACGAACTGTGTCGAGGTTGAGTCCTAAAGTGAAATGTATTTATAGCAAGAAAGTCGTGCAAATTCACTCCCAAATCGAATAACTCACACTCAAATAGCTAATGGGTTTAGAGGGTAATATTGAAAAATTTGTCCAGCGGGCGGCGGCCGGAGGACAATGGGGCGAGTTATGCGGCACTCAAGGTCAGCAGGACGGTGCTCAGTTTTATGTCGTAAACAACTTATGATTTTATTACTTGCGAAATTGTATTGAAAAATTATTGACTTTCTTGTTGGAATTCGACAAAAATAAATGAATAAATGAAGCTAGATAGCAAGGTAGCTTAGTTGGATATGAAAATTTGCATAAATTAAATTGGTACTTTATGATTTTATTGAAAAATTAATATATTGGAACGGACTCACTCGAATGCAACACCTTGTCTCTTGTTTCCACTCCTGTTTAGGTATACGGCTGATTTATTGGATGTTTTTGGATCTTCTTGAAATCCGGCTCGAAGGACCATGTAAACTATGGCGTTTAGAAGCTTCTTGATGCACTTACGATTGTATGAAAAACTGTATGATTTTGCTTGTATGATGATTATTCGAAATAATGTATGGAACACGTGCGCGTGCGCTTGCGTAGCTCGCGAGGTAATGAACGATGCACTGGTACAGCGCGACGCCGTCGTTTTTTCATCTTGATTTGTATAGGGTGCCTAGTTCATGTTTGCATTGTATGATGTATGATTTTCTTGAAATTGTATGAAAGCTTCTTGTATGGTTGTATGTATGGCTTGGATGAATGTATCTTGTATGAATGTATCTTGTATGTATGCATCTTGAATTGTAGGTATAGTTTGATTTCTAGACAGGAATCATTTTTAGTTTTTTTTTACCTGCGAAAAAAGTGCTAATTTATGCACTCCAATCTACAGCGTTGTATTCCTAATTAAGTGCCAAGTCTATTTTCTCTTTCTTGCTACACGACCCCGATAACACCCTGCATTATGTGATCAATTTAGGCAGCCGAGAAAGCTTGTTTAGTGAGTGTCTTGTTTGTCAAGATGGCGGAATTATTGACCAGCTGTTCTGCTGTGTTGGTTTTGTTTACGAAAAAGCGGTTTTTACTCCATTAAAGTCCAAGTTTTATCGTGAGGAAACCTTCATATCTCCATAGGACATCGTGGGGAAACCTCCTTAGTGGCCGCGATGGGCTATCCCCCTGTCATGCAAAATGGACTAATTATCTAAATGTGAACACAACTGTGCCTCTGCCACCCCGTATCGAAAAAGCATAAAGCTATATATCATCCAATGATGAAATTTATGGTGGGCTACTGGGAGACAGTGTATACGTCCCGCGACACGTTATGAGCGGTGGCCTTGAATGCGCAGTAGTCACTTTTCAATAGCTGTACATATGCGCAGTAATTCCTGCTAACGTCGCCCAGCTCTCTTAACTCACTTATACTATGGGATGAAATTTGTACATCTGCTACCGGTGTGCCCATCCACTATAAAAACCATACTAGCCGCAAGCCACAGCAATCTTGGGAGAAGTTTCATCTGCCTGAGATCTACTCAACCATCCAGGGCGGTCGCTCAAGCTGGAGTTGGTGCAGGAGTTAGGCCAGTTTGTGAAGGAGATAAGCCGGATTTTCACTATGGGATGTAATGAATTATGTATTAAGATGCAGGCAAATACACGAAGACAGTGGCGCCGGTGCCAGTGAGACTGGTAGCCAGTACTGCCTCATGTAAATCTAGCTAGACGAGTGCTCTATTCACCCCAGCACTCGCAGACAGCACGGGACTGGCTTGATTTTATAAGGCCAATACAAGGTTTTTACAAGGCCAACACCAAGCCAGCCAGCACTGGCCTCGGGTAAACCAAGCTTAACATCTCAAGTTGTGAAATAAATATTGCTTGCCAGTCTTTTTAGTGCCTGTTCAGCAATATTTATTTTACATCTTGAGATGTAATTTATATTAGATTATATCCCATAGTGAAAAGCTGGCTTTATTCATTAAGGACCCCTGGAATGAAAGGAAATAAAGCGAAGCAGTAATAACACCACATTTTGATATCAACATTTTTAATTTGTTTATTAACAATTTCATTAATATCGCCAATTCCTTGAAAGATTTTCTATCTCCATTATTAATGATTCTATCTGAGGGATTAATGTTTACACCACAATTCATGTTCATCTTCTATCACATTTGTGGGTTTTTATTTCCATATTTGATTCAAGTATGTATGGCGGCTTTGCTGGTGCTGAAAAGACAAGATTTCAATTAAATTATACCAAAATGCTAAGGTAGGGGTGGATGAAACACTTGGTTAGAGGGAATGACGGACAGTAGACCGTAGTGATATAAAATACTAGGGGAAAGATAGGGCCATCCAGTGGACATTGTCCGACGATATTATCAAGTCAACATCTCTCCGCATGCAGTTGGCAAAGAACTTTGGAGAATGGCGCGATAGAAGAGACTTGTCTTTGATCGACTTGACTCACTAACCAAGAGGCCTAACTATGCCCAGAAGTGGGTTGATGTGTGCTGAAAACGATTATGAAGATTTCTTACCTTTTCTGTTTCGAAATCCTGGAAAATTAGGTGTTGTTTTGTTGATCGTCATCACTATCCAGGGTAAGTGTAGGGCGGGCAGTATAATCCAAGAATTTCTTTTCCTGAGCAAGGGATAAATAATAATATCCCGAACCAAAACAAACAAATTGTCTGACGAACTATCAGTGAGAGTTCCGTTCCGTTTCGCTGCTTATTTTTTAGTCGTGTTTGATAAAAGTACTAAATTGAACGGTTTTTCTACACAAGAATAAGGATTTACCACTACTTTACCTAACCATGTTCTATTACTAAGTTAGGAATTACATTAAGCATACAATTTTCCATCAAATTATGTATTCATTCTTATGTTATTCGCGTAAAATGAAACTATGAACGTCTTTTTAAATATTTTTTCATATTGTGCTGTACGGCCCTGGAAATTCAGTCCTTTGAGGCTAGTTGATGAACGAACGAAATCAACTGAATGATCTGGCCGTTTTTTAGTAAGATACTCACTAAACACTTTTTTGTGGTAACGAAATTTAGAACTTTGCTAACCATTTGTTTACTGATAGATGATGATTTGCTAAACAAGTGATCATAATGTGTTTTTATTATTTTTTGTACTAAGACGGGTAAACTTTAATAGTGGCAACATCACTAGTGGCGTTACAGCGTTGGTACTTTTATTTTAAGCAGTCTTACAGTTCAAAAGCGTATATCACACACAGATACTACTATAACAAAATAATTACTACACACAGGTACTATTACAACATTTTAAATATTTAACTAGGTCTGTTTTGTTGTTTTAAATTGTATTGATGGAATAAATTGTAATATTTTTAAATCTATTTCTTTATTTATACCTTGTTTATTTACAACGATTAATAGTCTAATTCTTTTTTTTTTTGATCAATGATATAAGTTCATTATTACGTACCTTACATACATATTATAATTTAATTAAGACCTAGTCCACATTGTATATTGATGCTTACTGGCGCCCTTAATTTTCACACTCTTTGATTAATTATTACCTATATAACGTTAAATTTTGTAACAAATCAATTAGATCATCTCGATCGAATTCGTGATCGCTACTAGAACTGTCATCAGAGACAGAAGATTTATAATAGCGCAGTGGCTAACCCCGTACAACAGCATTGAACCTTTTATAACCTTTCATGTATTTTATGCTCGTTATAACCTTTCATGTATTTTATGCTCGTTTCAGCCTTGGTAACTTTGTAAGGGTCGTATAGACAGGTCTATAGTGCGTTTAGTTTTCGTGTGACCTACGCAGTAGGTCTCTACTTATACCGCCTTTCCATAAAACAAGTTAACCAACACAATATTATGTGGACTTTTTATGAGTTTTATCAAACCTTTGTTTCATGACCGTCATGTTTCTGTCTATTCGGAGTTTTGCACTGTACCTCCTTTTATGCAATGCTTGTACCTGGGATTCAAAGCATTCTATTTCACCCGAAGAGTATGCGGGCAAGTGTGAGTTATTGTGGCTGAACATGAGTTTAAAGGGAGGGATACCTGAAGTTGCGTTGGAAGTATTATTTATGCCCCAGACTATATCTGAAAGTTTAGTATCCCACTCGCACGTGCACCTATTCGCTCTCAGTTATCTTATCCATTCCGTTTAGAAGAGTGTGGTTCACTATTTCCACCTGCCCATTGGAACACGGAATAGCAATAGCTTTTAGCACATGCGGGAATTGTGCCTCCTCCGAAAATTGTTCAAAATATCTACTTGTGACGGCTAGGGGTATAGCCTCGGTAATTATTCTATGCGGATTGCCGAATAATGCTATTATCTCTTTTAATTTTTTTATTGTCTCTACCGAGCTGCAGTTCTTAGTAGGTTTTGCGAAAACTAATTCAGTGATAGCCTCAATGATGACAAGTATACAAGTTCATTTGCCGAGTTTTGAAAAAAGGAACTAAATGGTCAGCGTGAAGAGCATGCTTTGGAGTAGGGACCTTTACAATGGGGTGAAGTTCACCTTCCAATCTCCCATAATTTCTTTTGCAGTATGCACACTGCATGTATGTCATGCTTGAAAACCAAAACATTGATAGTTTTTTCACATTTTTCAAAACCAGGATGCCCCATCTGGTCGGATTTCGGAATTTAGGAATAACAAATAACTCGCCAGGTAAGGCTTTGCAATAGAGCAGATCATCTTTTACTACATATATTTTTTTATTTTTATTTATTTTATTTATTGCAAAACACAACAGATATATTACATTGCTTTTCTTAATATAGATATCTTAATTTAAAACATATAGAAAATAGGTGTTTTGACAGCATCTTTAAAATTTGTGGACAGTGTATTTAAGTAGGTTAAAAAACTAAATTAAAAGGAAATAAAAAAATAAACTACAGGTTACTGATAATTATGCTCAAACGGCCTAGAGTGTTATTAGTTAGATAAATTAGCTAAAGATTTTCGAACTTTATGTTTAAAGTTAGACAGTTTTACAAAGACGTCCAAGGTGTCGTCTTCATTAGACATATTGTTGAAGAGACGACACATATTAGGAAGTGGTTCATGATAAGCTCTCTGCGTTCTATACAATGGTAATTCGAATGTATTTTTTTATGGTTGACCTCTGAAGAATTGGTTGAATACAAATTTTTATTTCTCTCAAAAGAGATGTGTGTAAGCTTCCATGTAATATTGTATGTAGGGTGGTTAGACTGCTAATAGATCTACGAGTTTCTAGAAAATTCAATCCGAAGTGTT
Source organism: Argyresthia goedartella (assembly GCA_949825045.1). NCBI lineage: Eukaryota > Metazoa > Arthropoda > Insecta > Lepidoptera > Argyresthiidae > Argyresthia > Argyresthia goedartella. The sequence goes on from OX463823.1 coordinate 20,316,304, forward strand.
CAAGACGCGTTTCGTAACAGCGAAGTTTATATTTTAGGTTATTACGATGTGTTATCATTCTAAGGAATCTGGCTTGTATATTTTCTATGGTATCAATTTGTTCTTTGTAAAAGGGACTCCAGACTAGAGAACAGTATTCTAATTTGCTCCAGATAAAGCTGTTAAAGAGTGTTATCAAAGAACGAAGGTTACGGAGGCCTTTACTTATTCTAGAGAGGAAACCTAGCAATTTATTACAGGAGGATTTTAGATGAAAATAGTGCGCTCTGAAGTTTAATTCCGTGTCCAGTATCATGCCCAGATCTCGCACCGTACTAACGTTGTTCAGCTGCTGATTGTTTATCTTATATTGTAATAATTAAAATCATTATTCGTCGTAGAAAAATTCATGACAAAGCAACTTTCAACATTGAGTCTCATGCAATTTCTCTCACACCAGGAGGATAGGGAGAGCAGATGTTTTTGTATGCTTTGGCAGTCTTCAACAATTTTTATATAACTGAATATCTTCAAATCATCGGCATATAAGAGGCAATTCGATTTTATGTCACGTGTCAAGTTATTTATGAATAAGACGAACAGTAAGGGGTCAAGGTGACTACCTTGGCGAACGCCAGACGTAATTTCGAGTGAGGGAGAGTAAAAGCCCTTTACTGCCACTATTTGAGATCTATGAGATAAGTAGAAGCTGACCCACATAAAGAGATTACCGTGAATGCCGAATTAATACCTTGGACACTATTAACACACATTGATCTAGCCCCAAACTAGGATTCCCTGTATTTTGGGTACTAGACAACGATACACATACTTATATGGATAAATATTATACTTAGATAGATAAACAACAACATCAAACAAATATTTGCCCCCACCGGGACTCGAACCCGGGACCTTTGGCTTCAAAGGCAGGGTCACTGCTGACTCGGCCATTCAGGTCGTCTGTCAGAATTGAGTTTTAAGTTTTAATATTTAAGTGTTATGAATGACTTTGTCAAATGCCTTTTTAAAATCTGTGTGCCGGCACGTACGCCCGCCACAGATATGCGGAAATATCTCATCACGTACTATGTCTTATGCACGTCATCAATAACATGTACCAACCTAGTATATAAGCTAGGATTTCCTATAATAAATTAGTCTAGTATAGTCTGGTATTTGCGCGCATCTCAAGCCTTTTACTTTACTCACGAAGATGTTACTCCCCTCATAATTGCCTCTGGCAAAGTGGTGACCCGACTTCTGAACATCAGCAACCTTCGGTAATAGCAGCATGGACCCAGCCGCGAAGAAAACTCCGTGTGCTGCCACCTTAGAAGTGCAAGCAAGAAGCACTTCGTCCAAGATCGCCGAGCCCCGACTTCTGCATACCTATTTCAAACCACGCTGCAGAAATCCATAATCAAGACCCCACCCAAACCAAGACGACATCAAGCAAGCCATGACGGACCAGAAGCCAAAAGATTTCAACTGAAGATTTCCCGCATCGAACTCAAGATACCGCAAGAATAATGAACCAATAGTCAGCCGACTGCTGACTTATCAAAATGGAGCTCGCACCTGCAGAAACGAACGCGTCGGCAAATTCATTCACAGCAAGCAGCTTTTTCAAGTTCAAGACATAGGAAGCCGTTCCAGCCCCCAGAAGAGTATTGAAACACCATCGATATACCTAATTCAACGAATATTGAAATCATCCAGGAAGAACATCGCACGAAGAATAATCAAATCACTGAAGAGAGAGAGAGAGAGAGATATATATATATATATAAATGATTGGTGTACAAGATGTGCCCTACGTTGCCAAATCCCAAGGTTTTTACGCACACAAATTTCATCAATCGACAACTTAATATTCACTCAAGAGTGAAGAGCACGCACGTACATATGACGTACGAGATCATTGACTGCCTACAGCCAAGGTTACAGATTTAATGCTGACGCTGATTCAGCACAATCATCCTTGTGTAGGTACGGTCACAATTATAAACAAACAGTGATTACAACTTCAACGTTGTAAATTGATTCATCGATTCCTGAAAAACATATGCGGCTACAGCATCAGACGACTCTCCTGCGGATCTTTTCGATCTTGCGGATAGGTTAGGTTAGTTTACTAACCGCGAAGCACCATTTTCCTAGTGTTTTTCTGTTTTCCAGTTTTTAGTTTATTTTATGTAGTGTGCGGCCAGACACAAGACTCGTCTGTAGGTAAATATTATGTCATTCTTTAAACTTATGTAGAATTCACATAACCGTAGTTCATTTATTTTCCTAATTCCTGTAAGAGTTACCTTTAGATTAAGTTGAAATATGCTCTATTACTGTCTAGTTTTATTTAACAATAACTTTCCTTATATATAAAAATTAATTTTTATTAATTAAAGATTAAGTTAAAGTATGCACAATTAAGATCTGGTTTTATGTTTATTAAAATCCTACTAGTTATTATTGCAGTTGATATAAGTTTGTTATGGTATACACATTTCTAAAGTTAATTCGATTCATTTGAGGTTATTATTTGATTCTAACTTAGATTTTTGTTCATTGTTATAAGTACATTCATTTATTTATTTTCCCTAAAGGGGGGAGTATCTGTGCCGGCACGTACCTCCGCCACAGATATGCGGAAATATCTCATCACGTACTATGTCTTATGCACGTCATCAATAACATGTACCAACCTAGTATATAAGCTAGGATTTCCTATAATAAATTAGTTCTTGTATAGTCTGGTATTTACGCGCATCTCAAGCCTTTTACTTTACTCACGAAGATGTTACTCCCCTCATAATTGCCTCTGGCAAAATCTGTATAAATACTGTGGACTGGTAACTTTCTGTTAAATGAGTTGTGAATGTAATGCAAGTATTCTAATAATAACATTTGGAATTTGGAATTTTAATTTGAAAGAGGTTATTATGGGTTTAGCGTGAGCATATATGTAGTCATAGACTAGGGTCTCAAAAAGCTTAGCTAAACACGACAAAATACTAATTGGCCTATAGTTACTACAATTGTGGGCCTCACCGGACTTTAGAATCGGCACGATATAGGGCATTTTCCAAATATCGGGCAATATGCCAGAATCGAGTGACTTGTTATAGATTATGAATAAGGGAGTGACTAGCTCTTCCGAACACTGCTTCAAAAATCGTGCAGGTAACCCATCCTGTCCTGCTCCCTTATTCGCATCCAGATACTTGAGTTTCGTCAGTATTTCTTTATGAGATAGTTGTATATCGTGCAATGCTTTACTGTGGGGATTACAATCTTCAGGGTTGGGTACATTGTCAGTCCTGCTTTCAAAAACTGATCCAAAGAATCTGGAAAAGAGCTGACATATCTCGGTAGGTTCAGATGTTGAGTCATTCTCATAGTGCATTTTTTGAGGGATCGTATTTGTATGTCGCTTATTTTAACAAATGACCAAAAGAGCTTAGTATTACCCGACAACAAAGAGTCTTCAACGCTTGCAATAAAATTCTTATAGCAGGTATTTAAGCATCACCTTGACGCGATCTCTCAGTAATGCACAAGTACCAGTAGTCACGGGGGTTATTATACTTTTTGAATTTCCTATGAAATTTGTGTTTTTCAGCCAAGGTGTGCTTTAAACTAACAGTGAACCATATGGGTATTTATTAGAGTAGTTTTTCTTGTAGGGTGTGTGTTTAGATATAATTAAATTTAAGGTTTCGTAAAATAACTTGATGCATTCATTTGTGTCTAAGTTCTTATCCCATGGAAAAAACTTTTATTTCGGATCTACAATTGTCACGCATTTATTAGTTCAGTATTTTGTTATTTTTATTATGTAAAATTGAACGATTTGTGCTGTTAGGAATATCTGCTACAAATGGTGGGTGAAACCTATCTTGCTTGCTTATGGGTTCACAAGGGGAAAGCTTAATATCGGCTAGATTAGTTAGAAAAAGAACCAAAATATTGCCAAAAGAGCTAAGTTGATTAAGGCTACCAAGTGAGATTAGATAAAAAAAAAATCACTTCGTCTATCGTTTCTAATTACAGCGGCTGATAAATTTCTGGTATCTGGCATGGTTTGCCATGCCACATTAGGCATATTGAAGTCACCTAAGATAATAAATTCCTCATTTGTGTTCATAAGAATATCATAACAACGCCCAAAAAATGATTCCATCGTTTCGAAAATTATACTACCAGGTAAGTAAACGAGACAAATATGAATGATTGTGGACTTCAAGTATACCGTCAGCCACAAATCTTCGGCGTCCGATTCCCAGTCCAGCCTGCGCTCCACGTGAATAGAGTTCTTGACCGCAACTAAGACTCCTCCACCATCGCCCTTGTGACTTCGGATGCTCTCCCGGTCCCGCCTAAATACGTTGTAGCGTCTATCAACCACTTCGCTACTATGAACGCCGCTATAAAATTAGTCTCGGTAAAACAAATTATGTCGTATTTTTCAGCTAAAATACCTTTAAATACGTCTTGTACCTTCGACCTTATCCTATTAACATTTTGACAATAAATTTTTAACATATCGAAGATGGATCCTAAATCTGAACATGTACTTCTAATCAAAGAAATAAAATAAGTAGACTAATTAGGAAAACTTTTACACTATGAGTTTCAATGTTCGTTTTTCTGTATCTTATTTTAATAATATATTCTGCCTCCGCTTGACTTAATATATTCTGACCCTGCTACGTTCTTGGACTTTATAAAGGACCAACGTAAGTGTAGACAGACTTGCGATGTGTACACTTATGAAGGTAACAAAGTGATCGGAGTAGATGCGGCTAATGCGTTTGCCGCTTAATTCCGACCGGTATTCCTGCCTGACAAACCGCTTCTCGATGCGGGGGCTGCTGAGCGGAGGGCCGGACCAGCGAGAGGCTCCTCGCGTATCGCGGTCAATAACATCTCCATCGCAGACCTACGCCGGGCTGGACGATGACTAAAGCCACGATCATCCCCTGGACCTGACGGCATCCCACCATTCGTGGTAAGAGACGGTTTGTCAGCACTGGCGCAACCTCTCCTTCACGTCTACAATACAGCCTTAAAAACTTCTACATATCCTGGAATCCTATCTACGCTGGAAACTGTCGCTTGTCACGCCCGTGTTCAAGGACGGTTCTAAGGCCGAAGTGGCCAACTATTGACCCATTTGAAGACCCAAATTGCCGAGTCAGCAGTGATCCTGCCAACGAAGCCAAGGCTCCCGGGTTCGAATCCCGGTGGGGGCAATATTTGTTTGATGAACGGATGTTTGTATCCTTGTCATGGTTGTTTATCTATCTAAGTATCCTAGTACTAGACTAGCACCCAAGATACAGGGAGTCCTAGTTTGGGGCTAGGTCAATGTGTGTAAATAGTGTCCAACGTCAAAGGTATTATATAACTGTCCTCTCGGTTTTTGGTAAGATCTTTGAAACCTTTCGTCATAAATCATCGATAGCAAAACCTTTTCAGGATGCGCGGAATAATTATTTTGCTGAATGTGTAATGGAACATCGCTTAACGAATGCAATCAGTGTACAGTGAGAATCGGAATTAGCTGTGTCAGTTCCTTTAACGCTTGGGTTATTGAGTGATTCGAAGTAAGTTGACAAAAGGGGCCATAGAACGTGGTTGGTTCGGAGAAGCGAGGTCGGGTCAGGTTTTTTTGTCGCATTCCTGCGAAATATGTAGGGATCAGAGCCGATTTGGTTGCGCGCTGAATAAATTATGAATAACTAAATAATGGAAGGTTCTTATGTAACTATACGGAGAAAGCTAATGTGTTGACGGCAAATATACAATTGCGTTTGATTGGTACGATGTGGTGAGTTTGACATCACGGGTTTGAATATCATTCTAGTGATCTTTGTCTAAGACGCTAGCGGTCGGGCAGGCTTAAATTAATCGCAACCGCTTTTATAACCAGCGATCGACAAATTTTGTGTATCGGCAATACCAAATGACTTGAGTGATAACCGACGGTTGATTATAGAAAATGCATACACAAAATTGTAGACAGCCGGCGTGCATGGCATGTTTGATTGAAACTAGACCCTGTGTAGTTAGGGATAAGAAGCTTTCGCTTGGGCAGTTTGTGTCACGCAAAGGACGCCATTTTTTCAGACATGTGGGGTCTATAAATACGAGCGCGTGGGTGGGGGAGTCATTCAGTCTCTACGTCAAACTACTGTGACACACGTCTTTCGGTAATTCTATACAGTTCGGTCTGCCGTTTTACGCGTCTGGAACTGGAAGAGTTGTGATTGCGTGTTACAGTGGATTTTCGTGAGTGTCTGAAGCGCCGAGATATACCTCGGTTTATATCCTTTAAATCAACCTACCCTATATTCCAAAACTATCCTTGGGTCGTTAGATAAGAACTTGTAGGTAATTTGATCTGAGTCTGAGTCTGGGCTTGGAGCGACCCTAATTTCCTTTTTCCTTCACCATAGGGTTCCTAAACATAAACATAAACATAAACATAAACATAAACTCAACCATTTTCGAGTGGTGTCGATGATGGACGTGGTATAACACTAGGATTTTAGACTAGGCTAGACAGGAGTTTAGTTGCGGCTAAACCTAGGTTGTCAATGCATAGGGAGACTGTTTGATCGATGAGGTTCCGCGGATGAAAATAACAAATTCAGAACAAAGTTTAGACGTTGTCCACTCAGATAACCTATCACGTTGTTATTTTTTGACATTTGAGTGTTGTCGGGGACGCGCGAAGAGATCAAATTACAGTCTAAAGTTCATTGTTTAGGAACGGGTAGATTGTTTTGCTTTGCCTTGGATCGGTTTGGATTCAAGTTGCATCTTTAAATTAAATGTAAATTTCGCTGGAGATTCTAACGTGTAGACTGTGTCAAGCATTTATTTTGCTGGGCCCAGTCGAGGAAGAGCTGTGGTTAGCCTGATACTTAGTTCGGTATTTTCCGAAGTATGTAACTCGCTTTGGAGTGGGTTAGATCTCCAAAAGCGCTAATGAAAACGTTTCGATAACATCCAGCTCAAATTGCGCAGAGCTGAAGGTTTCAAAACGTTACGGACCTTTTGAGGAAACCGCTAGTTCAAAGCCATTTCGGAAAATCAAATCGCAATTGTATAAACCCGGTCTATTTGGATCGTTATTGCCGTGAACTAATTATATAATTGGAACCAGCACAAGCCGCTACTAGCGAGCACATGAAATATCATTGAGTACTCACGTCGTAACACTACGACGGATATGTGTTAGTGTTAGCCAAAGGGCGTGTGACATTTTTCCGGGGGATCTATTTCCTAGATGTTCTAGAAAATCCCCTGAGAGTACCGCTGAAACAATTTCGTACAAGTACTGTTGGTCGGTACTCAGTTCTGGGAAAGTTGTCCATTTATGTGGATGGCATGACTTCATTATATCTATGAAGATACTATCATTCCTCAAAATATGGTCAGGTTATAAAATGTCAACCTGTATATACCGTAATTTCAGCCTTTATATTCACGTCCGTTTATAACGATAATGATGTTACATGATGTATGTTGTTGTCATATATTGTGCTCACTTTTGACGTCCGTTTTCTTTTTAAATTATAGAAGCATGTGCACGCATAAAGCAACCTGCAGAGCCACAAATTTACTTGAAAAATTTCAACTAGCAAGTCATGAATACTCAAGCAATTATTTCTGATCATCACAAATTTGATTCTTTTTGTACCAGTAAATAACCAATTTTTTTCTATGATGGCTTCAGGCTGAATTGTCAGTCGATTGAACCCCCTATGATACAGCTTATTAACTGGAAGTGGGGTGCCCTGATTCGGATTTTCTATTCCGAAACGGAAACTGAGAATTTTCTGCGAAATATGCACGAAAGGTCAATGAACTTTGAACGACATCGACCCTAAAAAATGGCAAAACTGTTAATTTTCAGCGAAATATACACGGATGGTCAAGTTTAACGTCAAGGTCAATGGCGACGAGGACAATGAAGTTAGAACGACATCTAAAGTAAAAAAACGGCAAATTGGTCGTTCCCCACTTTAACCACATCCCCAAATTCCCAAATGCTTGAAATGGCAATTAAAAAAAAATACCTCGAAAACTAATTATTTCAGATGGTTCAAGTTTTTTCGTTGTAAATTATAAATTGTTGGAATAGCTCTTTTCTGTAAAATAAAAATATTTTGAGTATCTGCTGCTTTCCCCCACACCAAGATACTATAGGATAAGACACTATGAAATTAACTAAAATATACTAGCCTAGATGCAGCCACATCCGTGTTTTGTCTGATGTTCCTAACAGCTTTAAGCCGCAGAACTTAATTTAGTACCTAATTTATCTATGTGGGGTCCCAACTGCAATTTTCTATCAATAGTCATTCCAATAAACTTCGTATCATTTACTACTTCTAACATGTTGCTGTCTATCACTTAACTGGTCTCAACTTGCCTGAAAGTAGGAAATGAGAATTTGATTCGCTTGGTTTTACCAGCGTTAAACAATAAATTATTAACTGTGAACCAATTCAAGGTTAAAGACAATACAACATTTGTGAAGACAACTTTTGAATAAATTTCAATTCAATGTATAGACACACCGTGTATAGGCTCTACTGTATTATTAAATGTATTGTTGTGTAATTATCTAGACTAATTATGCACTATTGATTTATTGGCTATGTATACTTATGGTATTATATAATTAATGACGTAGGTAGCAGATGGTTATTGAAATGAGGCAGCCGTAATATTTCTCTGTACTAAAACGTGAAGTCATGGACTCATTGCTTTATTATCTGTAGAGCGAGCTCAAATGAAAATTTATTCAAATCCGCAAGCTTGGTCACCGCAGTATATGAAAACACGGATTGACTTTCCAGACATCTTTAGAACGTAACTTCCGTAACGACGATGATATTAGGATTAAGTAAATAAATACTGATACTATAAAAATATGTGTGCTTGTATGCGTGACTAGATAGTCGACGAAGGTACTGTGATCGGATTGTAAAAATTGTTCCGCCGATTGATATTTATTGGGATGATTTATCAAAATATAGATTTGTATTGTCCGAATGAAATATAATTAATAAACAACTTCAACTCCAAGTAACTAAGCAGAAAGTTGAAACGTATATAATTGAATTCGATTAAAACTGAACAATTGAAAAAAAACAGTAAAGTTACCTTGCACTTGGATTTGTATGACTTATTTATGGGGTACTAAATTGTGACTTCATTCAGCTTTGATCGAGTGTTGCATTGTGCCACAGTAAATGGAACTCCTACCTACATTATGGACTGCATGATGTGTTTGACAGCTTGCTGTTCTCGTTCCCGGGAAAATTAGTTGGATTTGTGGTCGAGAATCGAGATTTGTCTGTGAGTTTTTTACGAATAATTGTAATTAGAATACATTATATACTATCCCAAATTAAAATAATAGAAGTATATTTTGTTGTGAATACAAAACGTTATAATATAAAGGTAAACAGACACCCAGGTTTTAGAGTTCCATACCCAAACGTTGCTGAACGGGATCCAACTGCTGCAGCTGCAGCTGCAGATTTGGACAAGGTAAGTAACTGACTCCGAATTCTAGACAAACAGTGCTGACTCGATTCTGACACCGTTTAGACGTCGTTTAGTTCTCGTAGCGACAGCGCTGTACTAATTCCAAATCTATTTACACAATGACAGTATCGGTATCGAGTCAGCACTGATTCGTCTCGATTTTTGGAGTCAGTTACTGACCCTGTATAAATCAGCTATAAGCCTCCGCTGTCCGACTCTCTGTCAGTGGGCTGCATCTCATGAACCGTAAAAGGTAGAGTTGAAACTTTCAGAGTTTTTATTTATTTTGCCGCTACGGTTCTGTACCACCGTACAATAGGAGGGATGGTGTGGAGTGAATAGTTTGGATTTTACATAGCAAAATGTTGTTTACAAAGTCATTGGTGCAGCTACTTTCACACTCCATGTACGTAACGAGGTGCATTCATAAGTTTGCATGTGGTATTGAAAGAATTGTTGTATAGGAGCCAGTACATTGACACGATCAGCTGATTACAAGTTACCATGGGAGACCCAATGTTATTTTTCATTTGCATATTTTGAATTATGAGTACTATCCTTAGATCATAAATCAATGATCTAAAAAACTATCATTCCCCAAAATAAGGTCAGCTTATTCAATGTCACCGTGTATAAAAGAAAATACACAGCGTGCAGCATGATTGCCGTTACAAACGGGCGTACAAAGAAAGAACAACGCTCGATATATATTTCGTAGAATTATTTGATAATCGGTATTTTCGCGAAAACACTGCTCAAAACTCAATGCTAAATTTAATTGTATAGAATTTCATTTTTCAAATAAAGGGGGAAGTATTGTAGCAACCTTAGACCTAAGACCTTAGACCTAAGTATTTATTTGTAGTTTACCTTTTTAATTTATGTGGAAATATCAGTTCTCCATTGGCCGCCTTGAGTATCTCTCGTCTCCCCTCATATTAGCTACACCATCATACACCCACGCACCCCTACAAATTGGTGACTCCGACGTGATAAAACCACAGTGAAGAATCACGACACTGAAAATCATGAAGAAAAATCTAAATTCCGACGTGGTAAAAAAATCCCCGCTCAGACAAGAATCTCGACGCTGAAAAATTACGACGCAAAAAAGATTCGACGTAGATTTTAATGATTTCCTAGCGTGCTATAAATATGGGAGGAGACAACCATAACACCTTTAACCCCGGGGTTATTAACAAACAATGTATTATTTTATTTATATAACCCGGCAAAGATACCACTGTCTATAAATTATATTCGATCGATGAAACAAGTTGTCCTTGCAATGTCCCAACACTAGCTCGGCTAGCTAGTATACCTTCGGTAGTTTGGGTGTGTTCGGACGATAGGTGCATGACATTGCAGTGACCAATAAAAGCAAAACGATTGATGTATGAGTGGTGTTGATGTGTACGTGTTCTTGGTTTTTGGCGACACTGGTTTCGATACAAGCTTAGCGCCAAGGGCCTATCTCTCGATATCTGTGATTGCGACCATATATGTTACTTGGCAATAAGCAAGTTCTTATTGTAAATTTTAATTAAAAAATCTCTCATATTAGCTACACCATCATACACCCACGCACCCCTACAAATTGGTGACCCCGACGTGATAAAACCACAGTGAAGAATCACGACACTGAAAATCATGAAGAAAAATCTAAATTCCGACGTGGTAAAAAAATCCCCGCTCAGACAAGAATCTCGACGCTGAAAAATCACGACGCAAAAAAGATTCGACGTAGATTTTAATGATTTCCTAGCGTGCTATAAATATGGGAGGAGACAACCATAACACCTTTAACCCCGGGGTTATTATCAAACAATGTATTATTTTATTTATATAACCCGGCAAAGCTACCACTGTCTATAAATTATATTCGATCGATGAAACAAGTTTTCCTTGCAATGTTCCAACACTAGCATGGCTAGCTAGTGTACCTGCGGTAGTGTGGGTATGTTCGGACGATAGGTGCATGACATTGCACTGACCAATAAAAGCGAAACGATTGATGTATGAGTGGTGTTGATGTGTGCGTGTTCTTGGTTTTCGGCGACACTGGTTCCGATACAAGCTTAGCGCCAAGGGCCTATCTCTCGATATCTGTGATTGCGACCATATGTTTCTTGGCAATAAGCAAGTTCTTATTGTAAATGTTAATTCAAAAATCTTTCATATTAGCTACACCATCATACACCCACCCACCCCTACAAATTGGTCACCCCGACGTGATAAAACCACAGTGAAGAATCACGACAATGAAAATCAAGAAGAAAAATTGAAATTCCGACGTGGTGAAAAAATCCACTCAGACATGAATCTCGACGCTAAAAAATCATGGAGTAAAAAAGATTCGACACAGATTTTAATGATTTCCTGATGCTTTTTTTTTTTTAAAGAGGGTAGCCTAGCCAACATCATAAATTTGTGTCCCACTATTTTTATTTAATTTAAACTAAAATCAGTATCTAAATGTTATAATTTTTTATTTAAAACAAGGCCTGGACCTTTTACCTACACTGGCATATAATATTTTTAACATACCAGGAGATTTCACTACAAAACACTCACAATGGATCTATGCACAAAAATCAGTGCCAACATGGAGCAGATGGCAGCCGACTTCAGCAGCAGGATGGCCCGGTATGAGAAGGAGCTCCGTGAGTGCGCCACAATGTCCTCATCTTGCAGCCCACTCAACATCAATTCCCTGGCCAGCGAGTTTCTCGAGTTCAAGGCGTTCACGTGGAACTGAACTGCTGCGCAGCAAGGTTGACTTGTTGCTTGCTGGACAGGACAGGATGGAGACTGCATCACGTCGTAAGGTGCTCCTTCTCCATGGAGTCCCGGAAGATGAGAAGGAACGGGTAAATGATGTGGTTCAAAGGATACTATCCGACCAAATAAAAGTATCCTGAGTGCATCACGAGTGCTTCTGTTGTACATCGTCTTGGACCCAAAAGGCCAGCCAAAACGTGCCCAATACTGGTGAGATTCTCCACACTCGGTGCCCGTATGGAGGTGTGGAACGACAAAACGGCATTAAAGGGCACAGCAACCACCATATCAGAGTTCCTGACAAAGTCCAGATATGATGTGTTTGTTACTGCCCGGAAACACTTCGGCGTACAGAACTGCTGGACTTCTGGTAGTAAGATTGTCCTACTGCTTCCCGACAAAAGCAGACAGAAGGTGAAGCGCATGTCGGAGCTTCAGGAATACACCAGCAAGTTCCCTCCCTCTGCTCTGCAATCCGGGCAAAAGGTGCCGACTCTATTCGTAAACCGGCTGTGCCTGTGCCTGTGGCTGGGGCTGCGGTTGCGGCAGCGGCAGCAGGTTCTGCGGCGCCCTCGGCAAGCAAGCAGCGAGAACCCAGCGCTAGGCGTACCACTACCGGCCAGACGAAGGCAGGAACCAAAAAGTAGTTGTATCCCATCGTGTGCAGTGCAATATACGTCGCGTGATTTGGTCGGGTTATTTTTTGTTGTAACTCAATGTAATTTTACGTGAAGGGTAGACTGAACTAGATTAGATTAGATGATTCACTTTTTATTTTTAGCTCACGCAGTCTTTTTCATTTGACAAACATAGTGTGTTCTGTGTACTTGAAGTTTTTTTTATTATTATTATTGATTGTACGGACGGACAGACAGCCGGACGGAACGGACGGGCAACCGGACGGTGCGAACGGATCTTGTTAATTCGTATTTCGATTCACTTTGCTGTTTCTTCATTTCTTTTTATTTGTGCTGCCCACCCACGTCTCATCTATTATTTGTTATATCGTAAAATGTTTTTCCATATGTACTATACTTATGTAAACCCAGGGTTTGGCTGGGTTCGGGCCTTTCTGTTTTTTTAGATTGTTGACTTTTTTATTTTTGTGTTTTTAGTAGGTTTTATTATTTATATTCGGATATCACATCACTGAAAGCGGACCAACATCTTCCACTTCGCCAACACACACACGGAGACCACACAACATCCAGCTGGCAACCAAACACTACGACAAAACGGTTGGGCATCGGGAAAGAGGATCTGTACCACAATGCCCCAATCCACGACAGAACCATTGGGCAACGGGAAGGAATATCTGCACCACGAAGCCGCAACCCACGAAAATAACGTTTGGGCATCGGTAAGGAAATTCTGCACCATGAAACTGGAATCCACGAAGGAAACATTTCAAGCTCGGCAAAGTTGCTATACATGGAACAAAAGTCCGTTTTTCAGGAGTGTTTTTCGAGCCAAAAGAGCCGAATTCACTCCCTGAAATATTCGCGAGCAGGGTCATTCATTTTGCATCGACATGAAGAAGATGACATAATCTGAAATGAGTCCACGGTGAAACACAGCCAAGCCACCAGCAGAAAAAATACTCGGTCAGGCAGAATTGTGCGACAGTTTTTCGATGTACTGTTTATTGTGCGACATTTAAATTCTAACTTAAACAATTTTCTCCGCCCGCGACGACGGCAAGAGACTCGACGGAATGACTCTCGTTCCGTGGCGGCACGGGAGGTCGGTCGTTGGTGTGGGACGAAACCTGTGTTGATACATTAGCAGAGGTTGTGCCCCACCTATCGGCGACCTCCTTAAGGACCGGCTCGGAAGCTTAGACTGCGGAGGGTCTCAAACAGCGCAAATATGCAGGCCTCAGCGGGTTTAGCGTGAGCATATATGTAGTCATAGACTAGGATCTCAAAAAGCTTAGCTAAACACGACAAAATACTAATTGGCCTATAGTTACTACAATTGTGGGCCTCACCGGACTTTAGAATCGGCACGATATAGGGCATTTTCCAAATATCGGGCAATATGCCAGAATCGAGTGACTTGTTATAGATTATGAATAAGGGAGTGACTAGCTCTTCCGAACACTGCTTCAAAAATCGTGCAGGTAACCCATCCTGTCCTGCTCCCTTATTCGCATCCAGATACTTGAGTTTCGTCAGTATTTCTTTATGAGATAGTTGTATATCGTGCAATGCTTTACTGTGGGGATTACAATCTTCAGGGTTGGGTACATTGTCAGTCCTGCTTTCAAAAACTGATCCAAAGAATCTGGAAAAGAGCTGACATATCTCGGTAGGTTCAGATGTTGAGTCATTCTCATAGTGCATTTTTTGAGGGATCGTATTTGTATGTCGCTTATTTTAACAAATGACCAAAAGAGCTTAGTATTACCCGACAACAAAGAGTCTTCAACGCTTGCAATAAAATTCTTATAGCAGGTATTTAAGCATCACCTTGACGCGATCTCTCAGTAATGCACAAGTACCAGTAGTCACGGGGGTTATTATACTTTTTGAATTTCCTATGAAATTTGTGTTTTTCAGCCAAGGTGTGCTTTAAAATAACAGTGAACCATATGGGTATTTATTAGAGTAGTTTTTCTTGTAGGGTGTGTGTTTAGATATAATTAAATTTAAGGTTTCGTAAAATAACTTGACGCATTCATTTGTGTCTAAGTTCTTATCCCATGGAAAAAACTTTTATTTCGGATCTACAATTGTCACGCATTTATTAGTTCAGTATTTTGTTATTTTTATTATGTAAAATTGAACGATTTGTGCTGTTAGGAATATCTGCTACAAATGGTGGGTGAAACCTATCTTGCTTGCTTATGGGTTCACAAGGGGAAAGCTTAATATCGGCTAGATTAGTTAGAAAAAGAACCAAAATATTGCCAAAAGAGCTAAGTTGATTAAGGCTACCAAGTGAGATTAGATAAAAAAAAAATCACTTCGTCTATCGTTTCTAATTACAGCGGCTGATAAATTTCTGGTATCTGGCATGGTTTGCCATGCCACATTAGGCATATTGAAGTCACCTAAGATAATAAATTCCTCATTTGTGTTCATAAGAATATCATAACAACGCCCAAAAAATGATTCCATCGTTTCGAAAATTATACTACCAGGTAAGTAAACGAGACAAATATGAATGATTGTGGACTTCAAGTATACCGTCAGCCACAAATCTTCGGCGTCCGATTCCCAGTCCAGCCTGCGCTCCACGTGAATAGAGTTCTTGACCGCAACTAAGACTCCTCCACCATCGCCCTTGTGACTTCGGATGCTCTCCTGGTCCCGCCTAAATACGTTGTAGCGCCTATCAACCACTTCGCTACTATGAACGCCGCTATAAAATTAGTCTCGGTAAAACAAATTATGTCGTATTTTTCAGCTAAAATACCTTTAAATACGTCTTGTACCTTCGACCTTATCCTATTAACATTTTGACAATAAATTTTTAACATATCGAAGATGGATCCTAAATCTGAACATGTACTTCTAATCAAAGAAATAAAATAAGTAGACTAATTAGGAAAACTTTTACACTATGAGTTTCAATGTTCGTTTTTCTGTATCTTATTTTAATAATATATTCTGCCTCCGCTTGACTTAATATATTCTGACCCTGCTACGTTCTTGGACTTTATAAAGGACCAACGTAAGTGTAGACAGACTTGCGATGTGTACACTTATGAAGGTAACAAAGTGATCGGAGTAGATGCGGCTAATGCGTTTGCCGCTTAATTCCGACCGGTATTCCTGCCTGACAAACCGCTTCTCGATGCGGGGGCTGCTGAGCGGAGGGCCGGACCAGCGAGAGGCTCCTCGCGTATCGCGGTCAATAACATCTCCATCGCAGACCTACGCCGGGCTGGACGATGACTAAAGCCACGATCATCCCCTGGACCTGACGGCATCCCACCATTCGTGGTAAGAGACGGTTTGTCAGCACTGGCGCAACCTCTCCTTCACGTCTACAATACAGCCTTAAAAACTTCTACATATCCTGGAATCCTATCTACGCTGGAAACTGTCGCTTGTCACGCCCGTGTTCAAGGACGGTTCTAAGGCCGAAGTGGCCAACTATTGACCCATTTGAAGACCCAAATTGCCGAGTCAGCAGTGATCCTGCCAACGAAGCCAAGGCTCCCGGGTTCGAATCCCGGTGGGGGCAATATTTGTTTGATGAACGGATGTTTGTATCCTTGTCATGGTTGTTTATCTATCTAAGTATCCTAGTACTAGACTAGCACCCAAGATACAGGGAGTCCTAGTTTGGGGCTAGGTCAATGTGTGTAAATAGTGTCCAACGTCAAAGGTATTATATAACTGTCCTCTCGGTTTTTGGTAAGATCTTTGAAACCTTTCGTCATAAATCATCGATAGCAAAACCTTTTCAGGATGCGCGGAATAATTATTTTGCTGAATGTGTAATGGAACATCGCTTAACGAATGCAATCAGTGTACAGTGAGAATCGGAATTAGCTGTGTCAGTTCCTTTAACGCTTGGGTTATTGAGTGATTCGAAGTAAGTTGACAAAAGGGGCCATAGAACGTGGTTGGTTCGGAGAAGCGAGGTCGGGTCAGGTTTTTTTGTCGCATTCCTGCGAAATATGTAGGGATCAGAGCCGATTTGGTTGCGCGCTGAATAAATTATGAATAACTAAATAATGGAAGGTTCTTATGTAACTATACGGAGAAAGCTAATGTGTTGACGGCAAATATACAATTGCGTTTGATTGGTACGATGTGGTGAGTTTGACATCACGGGTTTGAATATCATTCTAGTGATCTTTGTCTAAGACGCTAGCGGTCGGGCAGGCTTAAATTAATCGCAACCGCTTTTATAACCAGCGATCGACAAATTTTGTGTATCGGCAATACCAAATGACTTGAGTGATAACCGACGGTTGATTATAGAAAATGCATACACAAAATTGTAGACAGCCGGCGTGCATGGCATGTTTGATTGAAACTAGACCCTGTGTAGTTAGGGATAAGAAGCTTTCGCTTGGGCAGTTTGTGTCACGCAAAGGACGCCATTTTTTCAGACATGTGGGGTCTATAAATACGAGCGCGTGGGTGGGGGAGTCATTCAGTCTCTACGTCAAACTACTGTGACACACGTCTTTCGGTAATTCTATACAGTTCGGTCTGCCGTTTTACGCGTCTGGAACTGGAAGAGTTGTGATTGCGTGTTACAGTGGATTTTCGTGAGTGTCTGAAGCGCCGAGATATACCTCGGTTTATATCCTTTAAATCAACCTACCCTATATTCCAAAACTATCCTTGGGTCGTTAGATAAGAACTTGTAGGTAATTTGATCTGAGTCTGAGTCTGGGCTTGGAGCGACCCTAATTTCCTTTTTCCTTCACCATAGGGTTCCTAAACATAAACATAAACATAAACATAAACATAAACTCAACCATTTTCGAGTGGTGTCGATGATGGACGTGGTATAACACTAGGATTTTAGACTAGGCTAGACAGGAGTTTAGTTGCGGCTAAACCTAGGTTGTCAATGCATAGGGAGACTGTTTGATCGATGAGGTTCCGCGGATGAAAATAACAAATTCAGAACAAAGTTTAGACGTTGTCCACTCAGATAACCTATCACGTTGTTATTTTTTGACATTTGAGTGTTGTCGGGGACGCGCGAAGAGATCAAATTACAGTCTAAAGTTCATTGTTTAGGAACGGGTAGATTGTTTTGCTTTGCCTTGGATCGGTTTGGATTCAAGTTGCATCTTTAAATTAAATGTAAATTTCGCTGGAGATTCTAACGTGTAGACTGTGTCAAGCATTTATTTTGCTGGGCCCAGTCGAGGAAGAGCTGTGGTTAGCCTGATACTTAGTTCGGTATTTTCCGAAGTATGTAACTCGCTTTGGAGTGGGTTAGATCTCCAAAAGCGCTAATGAAAACGTTTCGATAACATCCAGCTCAAATTGCGCAGAGCTGAAGGTTTCAAAACGTTACGGACCTTTTGAGGAAACCGCTAGTTCAAAGCCATTTCGGAAAATCAAATCGCAATTGTATAAACCCGGTCTATTTGGATCGTTATTGCCGTGAACTAATTATATAATTGGAACCAGCACAAGCCGCTACTAGCGAGCACATGAAATATCATTGAGTACTCACGTCGTAACACTACGACGGATATGTGTTAGTGTTAGCCAAAGGGCGTGTGACATTTTTCCGGGGGATCTATTTCCTAGATGTTCTAGAAAATCCCCTGAGAGTACCGCTGAAACAATTTCGTACAAGTACTGTTGGTCGGTACTCAGTTCTGGGAAAGTTGTCCATTTATGTGGATGGCATGACTTCATTATATCTATGAAGATACTATCATTCCTCAAAATATGGTCAGGTTATAAAATGTCAACCTGTATATACCGTAATTTCAGCCTTTATATTCACGTCCGTTTATAACGATAATGATGTTACATGATGTATGTTGTTGTCATATATTGTGCTCACTTTTGACGTCCGTTTTCTTTTTAAATTATAGAAGCATGTGCACGCATAAAGCAACCTGCAGAGCCACAAATTTACTTGAAAAATTTCAACTAGCAAGTCATGAATACTCAAGCAATTATTTCTGATCATCACAAATTTGATTCTTTTTGTACCAGTAAATAACCAATTTTTTTCTATGATGGCTTCAGGCTGAATTGTCAGTCGATTGAACCCCCTATGATACAGCTTATTAACTGGAAGTGGGGTGCCCTGATTCGGATTTTCTATTCCGAAACGGAAACTGAGAATTTTCTGCGAAATATGCACGAAAGGTCAATGAACTTTGAACGACATCGACCCTAAAAAATGGCAAAACTGTTAATTTTCAGCGAAATATACACGGACGGTCAAGTTTAACGTCAAGGTCAATGGCGACGAGGACAATGAAGTTAGAACGACATCTAAAGTAAAAAAACGGCAAATTGGTCGTTCCCCACTTTAACCACATCCCCAAATTCCCAAATGCTTGAAATGGCAATTAAAAAAAAATACCTCGAAAACTAATTATTTCAGATGGTTCAAGTTTTTTCGTTGTAAATTATAAATTGTTGGAATAGCTCTTTTCTGTAAAATAAAAATATTTTGAGTATCTGCTGCTTTCCCCCACACCAAGATACTATAGGATAAGACACTATGAAATTAACTAAAATATACTAGCCTAGATGCAGCCACATCCGTGTTTTGTCTGATGTTCCTAACAGCTTTAAGCCGCAGAACTTAATTTAGTACCTAATTTATCTATGTGGGGTCCCAACTGCAATTTTCTATCAATAGTCATTCCAATAAACTTCGTATCATTTACTACTTCTAACATGTTGCTGTCTATCACTTAACTGGTCTCAACTTGCCTGAAAGTAGGAAATGAGAATTTGATTCGCTTGGTTTTACCAGCGTTAAACAATAAATTATTAACTGTGAACCAATTCAAGGTTAAAGACAATACAACATTTGTGAAGACAACTTTTGAATAAATTTCAATTCAATGTATAGACACACCGTGTATAGGCTCTACTGTATTATTAAATGTATTGTTGTGTAATTATCTAGACTAATTATGCACTATTGATTTATTGGCTATGTATACTTATGGTATTATATAATTAATGACGTAGGTAGCAGATGGTTATTGAAATGAGGCAGCCGTAATATTTCTCTGTACTAAAACGTGAAGTCATGGACTCATTGCTTTATTATCTGTAGAGCGAGCTCAAATGAAAATTTATTCAAATCCGCAAGCTTGGTCACCGCAGTATATGAAAACACGGATTGACTTTCCAGACATCTTTAGAACGTAACTTCCGTAACGACGATGATATTAGGATTAAGTAAATAAATACTGATACTATAAAAATATGTGTGCTTGTATGCGTGACTAGATAGTCGACGAAGGTACTGTGATCGGATTGTAAAAATTGTTCCGCCGATTGATATTTATTGGGATGATTTATCAAAATATAGATTTGTATTGTCCGAATGAAATATAATTAATAAACAACTTCAACTCCAAGTAACTAAGCAGAAAGTTGAAACGTATATAATTGAATTCGATTAAAACTGAACAATTGAAAAAAAACAGTAAAGTTACCTTGCACTTGGATTTGTATGACTTATTTATGGGGTACTAAATTGTGACTTCATTCAGCTTTGATCGAGTGTTGCATTGTGCCACAGTAAATGGAACTCCTACCTACATTATGGACTGCATGATGTGTTTGACAGCTTGCTGTTCTCGTTCCCGGGAAAATTAGTTGGATTTGTGGTCGAGAATCGAGATTTGTCTGTGAGTTTTTTACGAATAATTGTAATTAGAATACATTATATACTATCCCAAATTAAAATAATAGAAGTATATTTTGTTGTGAATACAAAACGTTATAATATAAAGGTAAACAGACACCCAGGTTTTAGAGTTCCATACCCAAACGTTGCTGAACGGGATCCAACTGCTGCAGCTGCAGCTGCAGATTTGGACAAGGTAAGTAACTGACTCCGAATTCTAGACAAACAGTGCTGACTCGATTCTGACACCGTTTAGACGTCGTTTAGTTCTCGTAGCGACAGCGCTGTACTAATTCCAAATCTATTTACACAATGACAGTATCGGTATCGAGTCAGCACTGATTCGTCTCGATTTTTGGAGTCAGTTACTGACCCTGTATAAATCAGCTATAAGCCTCCGCTGTCCGACTCTCTGTCAGTGGGCTGCATCTCATGAACCGTAAAAGGTAGAGTTGAAACTTTCAGAGTTTTTATTTATTTTGCCGCTACGGTTCTGTACCACCGTACAATAGGAGGGATGGTGTGGAGTGAATAGTTTGGATTTTACATAGCAAAATGTTGTTTACAAAGTCATTGGTGCAGCTACTTTCACACTCCATGTACGTAACGAGGTGCATTCATAAGTTTGCATGTGGTATTGAAAGAATTGTTGTATAGGAGCCAGTACATTGACACGATCAGCTGATTACAAGTTACCATGGGAGACCCAATGTTATTTTTCATTTGCATATTTTGAATTATGAGTACTATCCTTAGATCATAAATCTATGATCTAAAAAACTATCATTCCCCAAAATAAGGTCAGCTTATTCAATGTCACCGTGTATAAAAGAAAATACACAGCGTGCAGCATGATTGCCGTTACAAACGGGCGTACAAAGAAAGAACAACGCTCGATATATTTCGTAGAATTATTTTATAATCGGTATTTTCGCGAAAACACTGCTCAAAACTCAATGCTAAATTTAATTGTATAGAATTTAATTTTTCAAATAAAGGGGGAAGTATTGTAGCAACCTTAGACCTAAGACCTTAGACCTAAGTATTTATTTGTAGTTTACCTTTTTAATTTATGTGGAAATATCAGTTCTCCATTGGCCGCCTTGAGTATCTCTCGTCTCCCCTCATATTAGCTACACCATCATACACCCACGCACCCCTACAAATTGGTGACTCCGACGTGATAAAACCTCAGTGAAGAATCACGACACTGAAAATCATGAAGAAAAATCTAAATTCCGACGTGGTAAAAAAATCCCCGCTCAGACAAGAATCTCGACGCTGAAAAATCACGACGCAAAAAAGATTCGACGTAGATTTTAATGATTTCCTAGCGTGCTATAAATATGGGAGGAGACAACCATAACACCTTTAACCCCGGGGTTATTAACAAACAATGTATTATTTTATTTATATAACCCGGCAAAGATACCACTGTCTATAAATTATATTCGATCGATGAAACAAGTTGTCCTTGCAATGTCCCAACACTAGCTCGGCTAGCTAGTATACCTTCGGTAGTTTGGGTGTGTTCGGACGATAGGTGCATGACATTGCAGTGACCAATAAAAGCAAAACGATTGATGTATGAGTGGTGTTGATGTGTACGTGTTCTTGGTTTTTGGCGACACTGGTTTCGATACAAGCTTAGCGCCAAGGGCCTATCTCTCGATATCTGTGATTGCGACCATATATGTTACTTGGCAATAAGCAAGTTCTTATTGTAAATTTTAATTAAAAAATCTCTCATATTAGCTACACCATCATACACCCACGCACCCCTACAAATTGGTGACCCCGACGTGATAAAACCACAGTGAAGAATCACGACACTGAAAATCATGAAGAAAAATCTAAATTCCGACGTGGTAAAAAAATCCCCGCTCAGACAAGAATCTCGACGCTGAAAAATCACGACGCAAAAAAGATTCGACGTAGATTTTAATGATTTCCTAGCGTGCTATAAATATGGGAGGAGACAACCATAACACCTTTAACCCCGGGGTTATTATCAAACAATGTATTATTTTATTTATATAACCCGGCAAAGCTACCACTGTCTATAAATTATATTCGATCGATGAAACAAGTTTTCCTTGCAATGTTCCAACACTAGCATGGCTAGCTAGTGTACCTGCGGTAGTGTGGGTATGTTCGGACGATAGGTGCATGACATTGCACTGACCAATAAAAGCGAAACGATTGATGTATGAGTGGTGTTGATGTGTGCGTGTTCTTGGTTTTCGGCGACACTGGTTCCGATACAAGCTTAGCGCCAAGGGCCTATCTCTCGATATCTGTGATTGCGACCATATGTTTCTTGGCAATAAGCAAGTTCTTATTGTAAATGTTAATTCAAAAATCTTTCATATTAGCTACACCATCATACACCCACCCACCCCTACAAATTGGTCACCCCGACGTGATAAAACCACAGTGAAGAATCACGACAATGAAAATCAAGAAGAAAAATTGAAATTCCGACGTGGTGAAAAAATCCACTCAGACATGAATCTCGACGCTAAAAAATCATGGAGTAAAAAAGATTCGACACAGATTTTAATGATTTCCTGATGCTTTTTTTTTTTTAAAGAGGGTAGCCTAGCCAACATCATAAATTTGTGTCCCACTATTTTTATTTAATTTAAACTAAAATCAGTATCTAAATGTTATAATTTTTTATTTAAAACAAGGCCTGGACCTTTTACCTACACTGGCATATAATATTTTTAACATACCAGGAGATTTCACTACAAAACACTCACAATGGATCTATGCACAAAAATCAGTGCCAACATGGAGCAGATGGCAGCCGACTTCAGCAGCAGGATGGCCCGGTATGAGAAGGAGCTCCGTGAGTGCGCCACAATGTCCTCATCTTGCAGCCCACTCAACATCAATTCCCTGGCCAGCGAGTTTCTCGAGTTCAAGGCGTTCACGTGGAACTGAACTGCTGCGCAGCAAGGTTGACTTGTTGCTTGCTGGACAGGACAGGATGGAGACTGCATCACGTCGTAAGGTGCTCCTTCTCCATGGAGTCCCGGAAGATGAG
The DNA here is from genome assembly GCA_949825045.1 of Argyresthia goedartella. Taxonomy (NCBI): domain Eukaryota; kingdom Metazoa; phylum Arthropoda; class Insecta; order Lepidoptera; family Argyresthiidae; genus Argyresthia; species Argyresthia goedartella. Next base: position 20,340,002 of record OX463823.1, read on the forward strand.
AAGGAACGGGTAAATGATGTGGTTCAAAGGATACTATCCGACCAAATAAAAGTATCCTGAGTGCATCACGAGTGCTTCTGTTGTACATCGTCTTGGACCCAAAAGGCCAGCCAAAACGTGCCCAATACTGGTGAGATTCTCCACACTCGGTGCCCGTATGGAGGTGTGGAACGACAAAACGGCATTGAAGGGCACAGCAACCACCATATCAGAGTTCCTGACAAAGTCCAGATATGATGTGTTTGTTACTGCCCGGAAACACTTCGGCGTACAGAACTGCTGGACTTCTGGTAGTAAGATTGTCCTACTGCTTCCCGACAAAAGCAGACAGAAGGTGAAGCGCATGTCGGAGCTTCAGGAATACACCAGCAAGTTCCCTCCCTCTGCTCTGCAATCCGGGCAAAAGGTGCCGACTCTATTCGTAAACCGGCTGTGCCTGTGCCTGTGGCTGGGGCTGCGGTTGCGGCAGCGGCAGCAGGTTCTGCGGCGCCCTCGGCAAGCAAGCAGCGAGAACCCAGCGCTAGGCGTACCACTACCGGCCAGACGAAGGCAGGAACCAAAAAGTAGTTGTATCCCATCGTGTGCAGTGCAATATACGTCGCGTGATTTGGTCGGGTTATTTTTTGTTGTAACTCAATGTAATTTTACGTGAAGGGTAGACTGAACTAGATTAGATTAGATGATTCACTTTTTATTTTTAGCTCACGCAGTCTTTTTCATTTGACAAACATAGTGTGTTCTGTGTACTTGAAGTTTTTTTTATTATTATTATTGATTGTACGGACGGACAGACAGCCGGACGGAACGGACGGGCAACCGGACGGTGCGAACGGATCTTGTTAATTCGTATTTCGATTCACTTTGCTGTTTCTTCATTTCTTTTTATTTGTGCTGCCCACCCACGTCTCATCTATTATTTGTTATATCGTAAAATGTTTTTCCATATGTACTATACTTATGTAAACCCAGGGTTTGGCTGGGTTCGGGCCTTTCTGTTTTTTTAGATTGTTGACTTTTTTATTTTTGTGTTTTTAGTAGGTTTTATTATTTATATTCGGATATCACATCACTGAAAGCGGACCAACATCTTCCACTTCGCCAACACACACACGGAGACCACACAACATCCAGCTGGCAACCAAACACTACGACAAAACGGTTGGGCATCGGGAAAGAGGATCTGTACCACAATGCCCCAATCCACGACAGAACCATTGGGCAACGGGAAGGAATATCTGCACCACGAAGCCGCAACCCACGAAAATAACGTTTGGGCATCGGTAAGGAAATTCTGCACCATGAAACTGGAATCCACGAAGGAAACATTTCAAGCTCGGCAAAGTTGCTATACATGGAACAAAATTCCGTTTTTCAGGAGTGTTTTTCGAGCCAAAAGAGCCGAATTCACTCCCTGAAATATTCGCGAGCAGGGTCATTCATTTTGCATCGACATGAAGAAGATGACATAATCTGAAATGAGTCCACGGTGAAACACAGCCAAGCCACCAGCAGAAAAAATACTCGGTCAGGCAGAATTGTGCGACAGTTTTTCGATGTACTGTTTATTGTGCGACATTTAAATTCTAACTTAAACAATTTTCTCCGCCCGCGACGACGGCAAGAGACCCGACGGAATGACTCTCGTTCCGTGGCGGCACGGGAGGTCGGTCGTTGGTGTGGGACGAAACCTGTGTTGATACATTAGCAGAGGTTGTGCCCCACCTATCGGCGACCTCCTTAAGGACCGGCTCGGAAGCTTAGACTGCGGAGGGTCTCAAACAGCGCAAATATGCAGGCCTCAGCGGGGACTACATGTTTGTGCTGTTCAGTGTGGAGACTCTCCGGCCGTGGGGGCCCTACGCTCGACGAGTCTTTAAGGAGATCTCTAAAGACTCGTCGATGAGTCGGACGATCTCAGGGCTGGCACATACCTCGCCCAGCGGATTAGTCTGGCTATACAGCGAGGTAACGGTGCCAGCATGTTGAACACCCTGCATCGCGACGGTCGCGACCTAAAGGACATTTTTTATTAAGTTTAGTTGTATATATATTTATTTCATTTTTTACTTTCATTTAGTGTTGTTTGTATATATAGGTAGTTTAGCTTTATAATTTATGTCACATACAAATTTTTTTTATAAAAAAACAATCCCTCATGAAAAAAAAAATAACATATATACTATACTATACCTACATACTTAGGAACGTATACTATTTTTATATCGTTATATTTTATTTTTCTTGTTGCAATTCGCCATACGTTTGTGTCTATGTTATTTATTTTTGTATTTGGGTTTTTTTTTACGAATGAATAGGGAAGTATTGTGGGTACCTATACATATACATATGTAAGCAAAATTTATAGAGTCAGCCAGTGCACTTGAGACTGAAATATTCATTTGTAGTTTGCCTTTTTAATATGTGTGGAAATACATATCAGCTCTCCATTGGCCTCCTTGAGTATTTCTCGTGTCCTCTGATATTAGCTAGATAATCATAAACGCACTCACCCGTACACCGTTACGAACTGACGCACAAAAAATAGCAGAATCTAGAACTAATTATGTAAAACTAAGCACACGAGCGATATTTTTGTCACTGCGGTAGTGACATAGCACGTCATTATTTCTTTCCTTTTCTGAGCGTAAAAGATAAAAAGAGATTGGCGCATAGCTCTGTCACTGTAACGGTGACAAAAAACGCACCTGGCAAAATGTAACCAAATCAAAACTATGAGAGTACCGCCCAGAAGAGACTGATAATTACCCGAAACTTTGATAACAACTCCGTGATAATTCCGCAGCAGCCTGAAGGCCCAAAATAGTTTGACTTTATTTAATTATCCACATAGGAAACCGGGACAACTAAGTCGGGCAAGACATTAATGCTTTTGGAGGAAGTTTCGTTCGATTACTTAACGGTGTTAATAAGAACTGATTGAGTGGTTGTATAGGTGTGTAGGTGTTAAGCAAATATTTTGCTGAAGGGTGTGCTTGCTCCAATTACACCTTAGAATTTCATCATATATGCCATCTTCATGCAAGTTTCCTTTATCGTTCGATGGACATTTCAAAGCTGAGGGAAACCTTCATAAAAGAGTATGTATATGTATACGGCGCAGAGTCTAATTGGTTCTGATCAATTCAAGTCTCCTGAGCGGCGGCGATGAGAGTCAAGCGAAAATAAGTTCTGTTACTAGTTAAACTTGTGTGTAAAAAAGTGTTGCTCTTACACCACATATGGACAAAGGCGAGACATAACATTACATACATTTTTTTCCCCAGCCAGTATTCGAACCCGGAACCTCTCGTTCGATCCAAAGCCTTGACCGCAACACCACAGAGGTCATCTCGCATAGTGCTTATTTTATTTTTGATATTGCCATTTCCTATTTTTTTAAATATACTATGTTTCGACGCTGACGATTAAAGATTAAGATAAAAAATAAAAATCATTGCACATAGTCACACATCATACAATCAATAGAATTTTATTCAAACTGCTCCTCTGTTTCATTACTTTACAACTGTGGATTCCGGTATACGAACTTATATTTGTAAATGAATACGTGTCATAAGTGTGAGTATGAACTTATAGGTAAGTAATATACTTTCCAAACTGAAATCTAAATAAACATTACGTGGAATTAACTCTTCTGTACAGAATATTCTAAATGCAGCGGGTATATTATAATGTAGTGAATTCACATTATTAGTTTACTCGAAAAACTGCCCTATTCTTCAAATGGCTTCCTGTCGTCCCTAATTCTATAAATAACCAATCCTATAAAGGCGTATTCTACAAGTACCCAACCCTTTTGGCGTTTTTTATTGCCGGTGACGCGGTTTTATGTGATTTTATTAAATTAAGTAACAATTAAAAAATAAACATTTACGCTAAATGAAACGCAATTTTGTCAATCGTGTGGGGTACAAAAGGTAGAATGTCAAAAAAGCTATCGATAACATAGGAATGCAATGGCTCAATAAATGGAATGGGATGAAAACACTTCAACGGAACGAAACAAATAATTAAAATATAAACTAATTTAGTGCTACAGTTTAAAATCCAAACCAATAAGCGAAATGAAAGGAAATTCTGTCAATTGTATGGGGTGCATAAGGTAGAATGCCAATAAAGCTATCGATAACAACGGAATGCAACGACTCAACGAATGGAAAAGAATAAAAACACTTAGAAGGTGCGAAAAAAAAAAACGTATTTAGTCTGAAAAATTGTTGGTTTGGTTAGGTTACTACGTTACGTTACCACCAGCGGAGCATGTTAGTGAATTTAGCAGATCATTGTCCAGCAGATCAAAATTAAATAAGAGTTCTGCTCGCATGCAGCATAGTTCTTGAGTTCCTGATACTTTTTAATAATAGTTCTGGCGTAGTTACCCAAAAAAGTCATATGTCAAAATGATCTGCCAACTTCCGGTAGCAGATCATTTTGCAGAAAATCAAATAAAAAGTGAGTTCTGCTCGCATGCAGCATAGTTCTATAGTTCTTGGTGCTTTTCAATAATAGTTATGGCGTTTTTGCCTAAAAAAAGCATAATCAAAAAATTATATGCCAATAGCCAATAGTAGATTACCTAAAATATTATTTTCATCGTTTTAAATCAACTTGAAGGCTAGAACTCTTTTGTTTCTCACTAATCTTTATCAGCCCTATTATCTAAAAATATTAATATTCGAGCCTAAAACTCACACAACAGTACCAACAGATCATGCAAGAAAGAAAAAAAAATACAAAAATAGTCGAAAAAAATACGAAAGTAAAAATTAAAAAAATATTTATAATATATTTCTTTTATTTTCTAATTGGTTTGAAGGCCTAAACTCCTTGGTTTATTGCAGATCGTATCAGAACTATAATAGTAAATTTGATTCGAGACCAGAACTCACGTAAAAGTGCCAGCCGATCAAGTCAGTGTGCTTAGTGGGAGTTGCACAGAGCCAATCGAATGACTTTACGATCGCGTTATTCGAGCATTCACTGTGAAAAGTGACAATCGGGTATTTGCGAGTGTGAGTCCGAGTGAGTCGCATTCGATTATCACTATTCGATTGACGTTTACTCACCGTGAGTTGCGTTCGTTTTTATTTTTATGTTTGTAGCTCCGTAGCGACAGAATGAACAAGCAGCCAAATGACAAACCACCTTCTTGATAACCTATGCCGATTACAAAGGTGCATATCATATTTTGACGTGCTGATGACGCGATTTTGACATGTTTGTAAACAAACAATCTTGCATATTTTGATCTTCTGATTTTGATTGCCGGATTTCCAAAAATACCGAAAGTCCACTATGAAAAGGAGTGCGCAACAATTTGAAATGCTTGTAACATATATGGGGCAGTAAGTGTGCCTAATGTGCTGTATCGTGATTTATCTTTCTCTTCTTAATCAGCATGTTCGCCTCCACTGTTGGATCGCTAATTCGTGCGATCTGCTGCCATTCTCATCCATGTCAGGCCGATTGAACCGTAGCAGTTGATAAATATGTGGCTTGATTTTTTCAGACACGGTGATCTGCTAAACCCACCACCAATGCAAAGGGAAGAATTTCTCATATAAAACGTTTGGGAGGCCTTGACTGCTTTATTAAATAGTGATGGAAGTGGTGATAAAAAATCCACAGAAAAGTGGAAAAAGGTTAGGCTTCAAGTGTTGATCAGCTGGTTGAGGAATTCGGTGGTGGTTTATAAGCTACATATTTATATGTTGACTATACGTACCTTACTTACTATAAGTATAATAAACATTTATTTATATGAAAAAACGATTTTATTTTATCCCGTTTTACAGTGGACAACATTTTATTGTTGTATTATTCTGACTAATTGGTCCCGTAATGCCCTTCGAAATATATCTGTGGTGGCACTTCGTTCTGTAACGTCGTATCTTGATCTAGCCCCAAACTATCTCCCGGATGTGGTCAGCGACTGCGACATGCTGCTGTTCGCTGATGATGTAAAACTGGTGAGGGTCGTCAGAAACATGGGGGACGGTGCAATTTTACAGAAAAATCTAGATTTAGTATATAACTGGAGTCTCGACAGTCGGCTTTATTTTAATCCAAGCAAATGTGAGATGCTCAGCTTCACTCGGTCAAAAGATCCGGTGCTGTGCGACTACTCGCTTGGCGGGTGCAGCGTGGCGCGCGTGCACGAGGTGCGCGACCTCGGCGTGCTGTTCGACGCGCAGCTCACGTTCCGGCCGCACGTGCAGCAGCTCACCGCTAAGGCGTTCCAGAGGCTAGGGTTCGTACTGCGTAACGCGGCGCCACTCACACTCGCGGCTACACGCGCTCTGTACGAGACCTTGGTGAGGAGCATAGTGGAAACGAATGCAGCGATCTGGTCTCCGCATGAGCGTAAATATATTCTCATGCTGGAGCAAGTACAGAAACGATTTCTACGCAGTCTCTACAAAAAGGGTCATGGATATTACCCATATATGTACCCAACACGATTTCTGCAAGGTCATCTGGGGTATGAGTCATTAGAACTGCGAAGGTCAATATCTCTTTTAAATTTTGTAATGAACATCCTTAGAAATAAACTCGACTGTACAGAGCTTCTCCAAAGGTGTTTGCGAATGTTCGTGCCCGACGCATACATGAGGCTGCGGGGTAGTCGCGCTCGCGCACTGCTGGCAACTCGTGCGTCACGCACTAACCTTTACCTGTACTCGCTGGCAGTTTTCCGTGATTTCTGGGCTCGAATAAGGTAAGTATTATAGGTATAATACAGGTCTAAGAGAAACCATTGAGTTTTAACCTTCAAGCCAATTACAAAATTAAAAAAAAAATAGTTTCACGAGAGTTCTGGGCTCGAATAAAATAAGTGTTATAGGTATGATATAGATCTGCAAGAAACCAAGGAGTTCTATTCTTCAAGCCAATTAAAAAAAAAAAAAAAAAAAATATTTTTACAGACTGACTTGATCTGCTAGCTTTTTACGTGAGTTCGGGGCTCAAATCAAAATAAATATTATAGGTCTGAACAGACCTGCAAGAAACCGACGAGTTTTAGCCTTCAAGCTAATCAGAAAATTTTAAAATATTTTAATGTTTTTATATTCTGACTTGATCTGCTGGCAGTTTTCCGTGAGTTCTGGGCTTGAATCAAATTTAATATTATAGGTCTGATATACATCTGCTAGAAACCAAGGTGTTCTAGCCTTCAAGCAAATTAGAGGTTTTAAAAATATTTATTTTTAATATTATTTTAATTTTACTTTCTGACTTGATCTGCTGGCAGTTTTATGAGAGTTCTGGGCTAGAATCAAATTTATTATTATAGGTCTGTTACAGATATGCACGAAACCAAGGAGTTCTAGTCTTCAAGCCAATCACAAAAATTAAAATTATTTTTTTATTTTTTACATTGTGACTTGGTATGCTGACATTTATAGGCAAGTCCTGGGACCGAATTAAATTTAATATCATAGGTCTGAAACATATCTGCAAGAAACTAAGGAGTTCTGGCCTTCAAGTCAATAAGAAAATATAAAAAGAATTTAATTGATATTTTTTCTATTTTTTCTTTCCGACTTGAACTGCTGGCATTTTTACGTAAGTTCTGGGCTGAAATAAAATTTAATGTTATAGTTCTAACATATTTCGGCAATAAACCAAGGAGTTCCGGCTTTGAAACCAAGTAGTTTTTTTTATTATTTTTATTTTTACTTTCTGACTTAATCTGCTGGCAGTCTAACGTAAGTTCTGGGCTCGAATAAAATTAATTATTATAGGTATGATAAAGGTCTGCAAGAAACCAAGTGGTTCTAGCCTTCAAGCCAATTAGAAATTTAAAAAATATTTCTTTTAAATATTTTTTTTTAATTTTTACAGACTGACTTGATAATTAATATTATAGGTCTGATACAGATCTGCGAGAAACCGACGAGTTTTAGCCTTCAAGCCAATCAAGAAAATTTTATTTTTAATTTTATTTTTTACATTGTGACTTGATCTGCTGTCACTTTTACGCGAGTTCTGGGCTTGAATAAAATTAAATATTGTAAGTCTGATATATATCTGCCAGAAACCAAGGAGTTCTAGCCTTCAAGGCAATTAGAAATTTTAAAAATATTACCTTCTGACTTGATCTGCTGGTAGTTTTACGAGAGTTCTGGGCTCGAATAAAATAAGTATTATAGGTTTAATATAGATCTGCAAGAAACCAAGGAGTTCAATTCTTCAAGCCAATTAGAAATTTTAAAAATATTTCTTTTTATTTATTTTTACAGACTGACTTGATCTGCTAGCTTTTTTACGTGAGTTTTGGGCTCGAATCAAATTTAATATTATAGGTCTGATACAGATCTACGAGGAACCAACTAGTTTTAGCCTTCAAGCTAATTCATTTTTTTTTAATTTTTTTTTTAGTTTTTACTTTCTGACTTGATCTGCTGTCACTTTTACGCGAGTTCTTGGCTTTCATTAAATTAAATATTATAGGGCTGATACATATCTGCAAGAAACAAGGGTTCTGGCCTTCCATCCAGGTGGAAAAATTAAAAAAAAAAATATTTTTATATTTTTTTAATTTTTACATTCTGATTTGATCTGGCAGTTTTCCGTGAGTTCTGGGCTCGAATCAAAGTAATTATTAAAGGTCTGATACAGATCTGCGTGAAACCGACGAGAAGTATTCAAGCCAATTAGAAAATTTAAAAAATATTATATAAATATTTTTCAATTTTTACTTTCTGACATGATCTGCTGGCACTTTTGCGCGAGTTCTGGGCTTTCATCAAATTAAATATTATAGGGCTGATACATATCTGCAAGAAACAAATGAGTTCTGGCCTTCAATCTAGGTGGTTGTTTTTTTTATTTATTTTTTTAACATTCTGATTTGATCTGCTGGCAGTTTTCCGTGAGTTCCGGGCCCAAATCAAAGTTGGTATTCTAGGGCTGATACATATCTGTAAGAAACCAATGAGTTTTAGCCTTCAATTCAAGTGGAAAATAAAGATAAAAAAAATAAAAATTACATTCTGATTTGATCTGGCAGTTTTCCGTGAGTTCTGGGCTCGAATAAAATAAAATATTGTAAGTCTGATATAGATCTGCCAGAAACCAAGGAGTTCTAGCCTTCAAGGCAATTAGTTTTAAAAATATTACCTTCTGACTTGATCTGCTGGTAGTTTTACGAGAGTTCTGGGCTCGAATAAAATAAGTATTATAGGTATAATATAGATCTGCAAGAAACCAAGGAGTTCTATTCTTCAAGCCAATTAGAAATTTTAAAAATATTTATTTTTATTTATTTTTACAGACTGACTTGATCTGCTGGCAGTTTTCCGTGAGTTCTGGGCTCGAATCAAAGTTGGTATTATAGGTCTGATACAGATCTGCCAGAAACCAAGGAGTTCTAGCCTTCAAGCCAATTAGAAATTTTAAAAATATTTATTTTTAATCTTATTAAAATTTTTACTTTTTGACTTGATCTGGTGGTAGTTTTACGAGAGTTCTGTGCTCAAATCAAATGTATTATCATAGTTTTGGTACAGATATGCAAGAAACCAAGGAGTTCTAGTCTTCAAGCCAATCAGAAAAATTAAAAATATTTTTTTATTTTTTAAGTTGTGACTTGATCTGCTGGCATTTATATGCGAGTTCTGGGATCGAATCAATTTTTTTATCATAGTTCTGAAACACATCTTTAAGAAACTAAGGAGTTCTGGCCTTCAAGCCAATTAGAAAATTAATAAATATTTAATTCATATTTTTATATTTTTTCTTTCCGACTTGATCTGCTGGCATTTTTACGTAAGTTCTTTGCATACATCAAATTTAATATTATAGTTCTGATACATTTCAGCAAAAACCCAAGGACTCTTAATTTTTACTTTCGTATTTTTTTCGAATATTTTTGTATTTTTTTTTCTTTCTTACATGATCTGCTGGTACTGTTATGTAAGTTCTAGGCTCGACTAGATTTTTATATTATAGTTCTGATGAATATTTGTGAGAAACAAAAGAGTTCTAGCCTTCAAGTTGATTTAAAACGATGAAAATAATATTTTAGGTAATCTACTATTGGCTACTGGCATATAATTTTTAGATTATACTTTTTTTAGGCAAAAACGCCAGAACTATTATTGAAAAGCACCAGGAACTATAGAAATATGCTGCATTTGAGCAGAACTCACTTTTTATTTGATTTGCTGCAAAATGATCTGCTACCGGAAGTTGGCAGATCATTTTGACATATGACTTTTTTGGGTAACTACGCCAGAACTATTATGAAAAAGTATCAGGAACTCCAGAACTATGCTGCATGCGAGCAGAACTCTTATTTAATTTTGATCTGCTGGACAATGATCTGCTAAGTTCACAACATCAGCGGAGCCACCTCGCGAATGAAAGTAATGCAAAACCATATTTGGCTGGAGTAGGTTATTGTGGCTAAATTGCAATAGTTTAAAAGTTAGGCACTTAGAAAAAGGAAAACCAGTCAGTATAAAATGCAAATTAAAACAACATTTAATGACAAGAATATTAGCTGAAATACGCTTTAAGTGATTGTCTGTAATACCGGCGGAAAGTTTTCGGTACCCCTGGAATTCGGGGAGAGTTCCAGGGGAATCGAAAAGAGCAGTTTCCCGCAGCTTTTTTCACGCAAAGTCGTGTAAAAACCACTCCATATAAACAAAAGTTAACGTGAATTTCCATCTTCCCCTTTTACCCATTGAGGAGGCAAATTTCTGTAAATCTTTACAGAACTAACGTCTCAAATATATAAACTACCTAACTGCCAAAGTACAGCTTCACAGATCAAGATTTTTTTATGTCCATACAAATTGCACCCCTCATCCTCCCCTCAGCGGGAGGAAATTAAAAAAATCACTTGGTTTGTGGTCGTCGCTTACCTTAAACCACATACTTTCAATATTTCAGCTTCAAAAGTCAAGTAGTTTTAGATTTTCATACCAACTTCCCCCATTTCCCTCGTTGTAGGATGAATTTCACCAAATAATTTTGTACTGCTACCTACGCTAGATAAGCAACCCCTGTACAAAGTTTCATGTCTCTAGGACTAGTGGTTTTGGCTGTGCGATGATATATCATTCAGTGAGTCAGTCAGGACTTTATGATTTTATAAGTATAGATATTTCACGTCTTAGTATGGGCGAGTCTTTAGTATGAACAGCCAAAAATTCAAAAAATATTTCAGTTCATCTTTCTTCCAATAGATGGCGTGGGTGGTGGCAATAGCGTGGAAATTTTGACAGAACACGTCTGTCGGTTTCTTTGTCAATGGGCATCATCAAACTCATGTCGGCCAATATCATAGAAATATAAGCCTTATTCTTTAACCATATTAAATTAATAGTAGCTATGAATAATACGGTTCAAAGTTTTTGTAATAAAACAAATAGTTCTATAAAATATGCCCCAGACCCCACATAGAGGTAAAGGGACATAACTCAACTAAAACATAAAAACATAATGACGTTGTAAAAACTACAAGTGGTTTGTCCCAACGCCGCCATCTAGGTATAACTACAGTTAGCAGATGCGTTAACATAACTATCGTATATTTCGTATATATTTATTGCACATAAAACAACATAAGATATAATAAACTGAAAGGACATCTACAAAGGCATGCTTATCTCTAAATAGAGATCTCTTCCAGCAAACCCAAGGTTGATAAGAATAATTTAATATACAGGATAGACCTATGTGCTCTGATAAGATACATACATATATTACGGAACTATTGAACTAACTGCTAGATACACTACATACACAAGTACATAAATATTATATAAAAATATAAATACACCTAAATAAACTAATATATACAAAGCTCAAATCTAGGATAGAGAAAGATAATGCTCCTTCAAACGATTCTTAAAGACGGGCAGAGATGGACTATCTCTGATAGTGCAGGGAAGCGAGTTCCAGAGAGTGATCGCCCGCAATCGAAAACAGTGCTTGTATGCGACGGTGTTGTGATGAGGTATAGAGAGCAGGGAAGCCGTGTGAGTTCTACGTGGACGAGCCGAAGGGAGAAATTGAAAAAGCTCACGGAGAAAGCTAGGGTATCGAGGGTTGGTTAAGATGTTGAATAGAAGAGTGAGGATGTGTGTGTCCCGACGAAGACGGATCGGCAGCCATTTTAACTCCTTGCGATACTGCGAGACGTGGTCGAACTTGCGCAGTCCGAAGATAAACCGAATCCCGAGATTTTGAAGTCGCTCGAGTCTGTTCAGTTGCTCTTCGTTGGCGCTAGCCCAACAAACATCGGCATAATCGATCAAGGGGATAAGAAGAGATTGAGCAAGAGTAATTTTTGTTTGATGGGGCAGAAAGTTCTGAAGCCGTCTTAGTGAGTGAAAGGTGGCAAAGACGCGCCTACTGACCTCGCTGACATGGTTAGTCCAGGAGAGTTGTCTATCAAACATGACACCCAGGTTTTTGGCCTTGTCACTGTAGGCGATTAGAGTACCGTCATAGGTAACCGGCGGTATGGGCAATTGTTGTAATACGTTTAAGGAGTGTCTAGTACCTATAATAATCGCCTGGGACTTACTGGGGTTCACCAGCAATCCGTATGACAAAGCCCAGGTTCTGATGTTCTCAAGGTCAGCGTTCAGTGTGTCTATAGCCAGGTTCACATCACTAAAGAGGAAATGACGATAAATCTGAAGATCATCAGCATAGAGATGATATGGGGAGGAGATAACATCGGAGATGGAGTTGATGAAGACAGAGAATAAGAGAGGGGAAAGAATACCACCCTGAGGAACTCCCGCCAAAAGATCGCACCACTCAGTAAAGGTCTCCTCAGACCTTATGCGCTGCTGGCGATCTCTAAGATAAGAGTCAAACCAGCAGGCCGAGCGAGACGAGACATTAAGGGACCTTAATATTTGAGTGAGAATGTCAAAATCAACACAGTTGAAGGCGCTACTGAAGTCAAGCAGTGCTAGCACAGAAAGCTGTTTGTTATCCATAGCGAACTGGATATCATCCGTGACCTTTAACAAAGCCGTTGCGGTGCTGTGACCTGACCTGAAGCCGGATTGGAAGCGGTTGATCAAATTATTTCTGGATAGATAGGAAGAGAACTGGGTATGGACAACGGATTCAAGAACTTTGGAAAGGAGCGGTAGGATGGAGATGGGACGAAACTCTTTGAAGGAGGAAGGATTGGATGTTTTAGGCAAAGGGATGACATGTGCCTTCTTCCATACTTTGGGAAAGGAACACTCTGATAAAGAATAGTTAATTAAATGAGTGATTGCAGGAAGCAGCTCGTCGAGCACGCTCCTGATCATTCGAGGACAAATTTTGTCATCTCCAACAGCTTTAGAAGAAATTGCCAGCACTGCCTTCCTAACAGCATCGACTCCAACCGGGCTGAACTCGAAAGGAGTAGTAGTAGCAGCAGGTCTTAACCGGAGGCTACGCAGGGTGGCTTCCTTGACGATAAAGTCCATCACGACAGGGGGGGCAGAGAAGAATCTATTGAGACCGTTGAGATCGACATTACCGACTGGCAGATCCCGGGACTTACCGACGCCAAGAGTACGTAGAAACTTCCACACCTGAGTAGGAGTGTAGTTCTCGATGCACTCGTATATGTGGCGGCGCTTAGCGTCACGACACATACGGTTGCATCGATTACGGAGAGATTTGAATGTGTGAAAGTTCTCGTTAGTTGGGTCTTTCTTGTAGCGGCATTTAGCTCGGTTCCTCTTGGTCATTAGGCGTTTGATAACGTCGTTAAGCCAAGGTGCGGGCAGGTGCTTCACCCTAACTCTCTTGATCGGAGCGTGTCTGTCAAACAACCCCAAGATAATTGTGTTGAAGTTGTTGACTTTGTCATCAACGGTCTCGCTAGAGATGACGGGGGACCAATCAATAGAGGAGGCATCAGCTTTAAGAGAGTCAAGATCCAATTTTTTAAAGCTGCGAATATCTAAGAATTTAGCTCTACTCTTGGGAGACCTTATCTTGTATGATAGAAATATCAGATCATGGTAAGAGAAAGGGGTATTGATTTGACCGTGAGCAGCTACCTTGTCAGGATCGGATGTTATAATCAGATCAAGGAGGGAGGGTGTACAATGAGGCTGAAAGTGAGTAGCATCGAGGGGAAGAATATGCATATTCAAGGAGTCAACAATCGACTGGAGTTTATCAGAGCGGCAGTTATTTTTGAGAAGACAGGTGTTAAAATCACCAAGAATAAGAGTATCACTATACAGTGGGGTCAATTCATTCAAAAGGGATTCGAACGACTCAAAGTAGTCTATACGAAGAGAAGGGCTGTAGAAAACACCTAGAAGAACCTTATGATGGTGAAGACAGATTTCCAAGAAAAGATACTCCGCAGATTCGGAGTATTGACTCGGAGAAGCACTGACTACTTTGCACGGGATATCCGAGCGCAGGTAGACAGCAACCCCTCCGTCGGCCTTCCCAACTCTGTCATTCCTATACAGCCTGTATCCTGGAAGACAGTACATAGAAGAGGGCAGGCTAGGCTTAAGGAATGATTCCGACACAAGAATGCCGTCTATACATTGCTGATTAAAAGTGTCTACAAGGTCAGAATAACTCGAGTGTATACTCTGGGCATTAATGTGAACTAGGTTCAAATTTTTCCCCAGACCATTCCCAAAAACATTTTTCAGTTTGATTGAAAGAGATTCCGCTAAAGATGAGTTTTCATTGTCACTCTCTGCACTTTCAAAGAAGTCATCGTTGGAGGAGCACGAGAAGAAACTATCTTCAATATGTAGTGAGCTATCCATATTATTATAGAATATAAATAAATAAAATTTAAATAAATAAACTACCTACGTAGTAAGTACCTACAAAGTAAAATATATATATATATGTATATATATATAAAGGGTGACCTAGACCCCTAACCTTCGGAGTGCTGAAAGATATCTAAGTACTTATGGCATCATTTTCAATGCAATACTCAGCTTAGATTATTATGGTAGAATATGATACACAGTTATATACACATCATTGTTATTTAAAAAAAAAAAAAATATATAAGAAAATAATAATGCGAACACATAACGACGCGCAATCAGGACCGCATCCAAACGCAAGAACGAAACGCCAAATATTCAACAGTTGCAAAAATTAAGAAGCTGACGTTTGCGTTTCGTTTATACACTGGCAGAAAAACGAGGTTGACTGACAGTGACAGCTGTCAAGTAAATAGATCAAAGTAAAGTAAGGTTACTTGTGAAAAACAATAGGTAATAGAACAAACAAAGTGAACTTTGGACTTGGACAAAGAAACAATTCTACCTTACAATTATGTTGATCACTTCACTTCTTCACGCCCTGTGTATGGGCGGCTCTCCTGGTTTGAGCCCTCGTAGATGTTGCCGCTGTCACCGCAGCCGGTTTCTTCCCCTTGCCTGCGGGTAGGAGGGTCTCCATTCTGGGATACTTCTCAGTCAGCGGCCGTAAATCCGCCCAGCATTCCACCTTATGCCGCGACTTGTCGGGCAATATCACTAGTACCTTGCCATCCGAAGACCAAGTGTTGTTGAGACCAAAATGCTTCCTCGCCGCAACAAACACCTCATATCGGGTTTTGGTCAAGAACTCGGACACTGTGATGCCAGAACCCTTGAGCTGTCTTTTCACTCCCCACAATTCACAGCGTGCCGAGTATGTAGCAAAGCGGACTAGAAGGGGCCGATGATTGTTTCCCTTGGCACCAAGGCGATGTACTACTCTCACTGCACTGAGACACTCTGCAGATAGCTTCAGACGGGAGGCGAGCGCATCCGAGAAGACAATGTCTGGCTTCTCGTTTTCCGCTTCCTCCACACCATGCACCAGCAACACCTTGCGCCTCGCCGCAGTCTCATGCCGGTCCAGCCCTCGAGTGACAAGCTCCAGTTGAGACTTCAGCATTCCGAGAGTCTTCCACATGAGATCCTTGAAGTCCCTGAACTCACGTGCCAAATTGGTGATGTCCACGGGTCCAGTAGCAAGCGTGGCGGATTGCAGCTTCTGGTCATGCCTCCCCATCTGCTCAGTGAATGTGGCAGCCAGCTCTTCCATGTTCTTGTGTATCTCCGCATGCAGGTCCATATTGAAGTGTTGGTGATTTTGATTTGAATTGATTGTGAAAAATGATGGGAAAGAGAGTGAATTTAGTTTGATTAGGTTATTTGGGGGTCCAGGTCAGTGAGTTTATAAAATTATGTACATAAAATTTCGATTAAATAATTAAAATTTAATATTAAAATGCAGAGCAAAATTATAAGATGTGCACTTTCAGACTACCCTCAATCTTCTATTCTAACTATCGTTTCCTAATTACATAATATGTCCATTAGGTACTAATTTCAACATACACTATTTATCGTTATTACTCAAAATAGTAGGCTTTACGTCATTGAAGTAATTCTACTTAAAAATTTGCTTTTGCAATGTTTTTGATATTTTTTGTGTTTATTTTGTCATTACATTACATTAATTATAATATATTAGTCGTCTGCTGTTAACGATTACATAACTGCTAATACGAATATCTTTGATATCGGTTTATTTATTCAGCTGGTTGGAAATAAACTATAGGTATTAAGTTGTTTTGTTCTTTACAAGACCGTTTATTAGCTACTATATGTAAATAACGTGGTGTGAATATGGGTACAACACAATAAACCCTAAAATTATGATTGTATTCATCTTTCGGATGACGTAGGTCATATTATCCCAACTTGTGTTTTGATTATTTAATTTAAGGTTCAATTTAATTGATATACTATCTCGTTTCTAGGTTTCTCGTTTTCTCTTTGTTGTTTCTGTACAGGAACAAACTGCTATTCTATTAAGAAATGTACGTACAATATTTTTTATATTTAATTCTATGAGGTTTATTTTGTCGAAGCTCATAACAAAGTTTTCTGAGATTTCATAACGGGTACAGGCAGCTTCAGCTTCAGATCTACTAAATTCGTGATATATAATTTTATTTCAAAAACTGTTCGCTATGATGTTGCCTGTTAGTGAATATTTCTACTCCGCTTTTAAGGTTAAATAAACTTATTTTCAGAAGGGTCCATGCCCTAGTGGTATTATTACATCGGAATTGATCATGCTGGTAGCAACATCTGGTTAAGACGGGTTCTGGATGGGTGTTCGTTTCTATATGGCATAGTTGCCGACGTCTATTTTACTCAGTGGCTCAAGGGCAGTTTGATAACTTCTGACAATAGGGTTGCAAGGCCACGAGACCGACACCCCGCCATCAACACGCACTGAGCCAGCGTGGTGGAGTATGGCTCAATCTTACTCGTATTTATGATCTTACGGACTATTGAATCCTGGGCCCAAATTCATAAAGCTACAAGTTACATTTTAAAGGTAAAAACAACTTTTTCCTTTCACATTCTTGTTAAATAAACAAACAATTAATACTCACAATTTTTTATTTTTTTATTTTATTAGTTATGCCGTATGTTTAATATACCATATCGATCGCAAATACGGTAATAAAATGTCGTTATAGTATAAGGTTACAAGCTCAATTATCCTCGTAGTGAAGCAATTATGGGATTGAACGACATTGTAAAAAAACGGCCAATTGCGAGTTGAACTCGCGCAACGTGGGTAACATAAACAGTGGTATCTTTTGATTGAGCTTACTTAGGAGTTTTTTTTTTTCAAAACTTCAAGAGACTTCATTATATTAATTATAATTTGATACCTCCTCCACTCATTCGTAAGAAAAAGGGTCTTGACGGATAGACAGGCAGAAAGGTATTCAGACAGAAATTTACAGTTTTAGATTGTTTTCTTCACTTATGCTATAATACCTTGCTTCGTGCCAAATTTTATTATTCTAGGTTAACGGAAAGTTTCCTTTAGGTTTTGTTTCCGTTGCAAATATCAAGCAATTTCAACAAAATTATGTATTTGTCAATATCTTTTGATTGCATTAACCTATTAGTTTGATATTTTCACAACTTTACCAGACCTGAGTAATCGATATGAATTTTAACTTGATATCTTTACGCTTTCCTGTGTAAAAGGGGGTTGAGAGACGGACAGACAGACTGACAATGAAGTGATCCTATAGGTATAAGGGTTCGTTTTTATCCTTTTAAGAACTTTTATTAAAATGAAGCCAAAATGCTATTATAAAAGCAGTTAAAAAACTGAAGTGAACTTTAAGGAAACGTTTGATTGCAATAAAACGTATCAATGCCTAACTGTGGCAGTTTCCCCTGCGACATAATTTGACAGCATTCTGTCGCAAGGTCACTAATTATGATATTGGCATATTGGATAGTGTGACAGCCCGCGCGTTTGGCAATGTATCGGGCACCTTTGGACCAGGAGATTCTTGGGGCGGTTTGTTTGTGTAATTGTTTTATGTCAGTTGTTTTTACGTGTTTTGCTGTTGTTGACATTGAAATAATTATTGTCAGGACTTGTTCTGCTATTAGTTTTAATAATTGTATAATGCTATCTGCGTTTAACAACTTATTTCCCCAATAAACATCATCTAAAATTAAATTAAATAATTACCAAGATCAGGTGAGGGGTTCGTGAAGGGATTTTAATGAGGTTTTTGAACTTGGTGTAGAATTAACTGCAACTTCTTTGTTATATAAACAGTTCAGATAAGAATTAAATTAACCAAATTTTAGCTGTAAGGTTTCATTATATAATGGATCTGAGGTGTTTCAAATTTATAATTTATAGTAGTGAGATAGCGCCGGGACTGATTTTTATCGTAAGGGATTTGTTCAAATCAAACGTTGACGACCCGAATGGCCGAGTCGGCAGTGACCCTGCCTACGAAGCCAAGGGTCCCGGGTTCGAGTCCCGGGGGGGGCAAATATTTATTTGATGAGAACGGATGTTTGTACCCTAGTCATGGTTGTTTATCTATCTAAGTATAATATTTATCTATATAAGTATGTGCATCATTGTCTAGTACCCAAGATACAGGGAATCCTAGTTTGTGGCTAGATCAATTTGTGTAAATATAGTGTCCAATTATTATTATTATTATTATTATTATTATATATACATGGAAAAAGAACAAAAAAAAACAAATATGATAAACTAAACTAATGAATACATATCTGATCTGAGTTTGAGAAAGGAAATTTCTCTTTCAAGGGGTGATTCATGGCTGAATCTCACACAGGTAAAAGAAACTCCATGAACTCTACCAGTGCTTCGGAAATAAGCCCGTCAAAGAATATAGTACCAAGAAACTCTACGGGGATGTAATTTTTTCAATTATCGTCTTTTTTTACACAATGTACGATTAAAAAATTATCTAATCCAATGACAATATTATAACATCGTACCCATAAGTGCCAATAAGATTTCTCAAATAACAATCGAACAAAATAAATAAATAAGAACAAAGCCAAGCTGTAATGAACATAACTTATGAGAAACCAGACTGGACCAGTTTCCCCAAGCAGCACCCGCTCACGAGTATGACTTGGGCACCAGCCATCACGCCCCGCGCCATATTTGAGGGAGGGGAGCAACCCGCTATACAGAGCCACCGCAAGAAAAGACATTTTAGTGAGCATGACCATAAACTCTGGTTTCTTGGTAACAGACTTGTATTCTACATTAAAACTAATAAATTGTTGTGAGTCACACTACATAGCACTTTTGTATACTTAATTATATTACCGGACTATTGAACTCTTGAATACCACTGCCGCCACCTTTCCGTTAGAGGTATTACATTTTATTACCATGGCATAAGGTTCAAAATCGCGGCCCGTCCCAACAACCCTCGGTTTTTGAGAGTTTAAATTACATTATTGCATTTGTAAAAGTAAGGCTAATTATTATTATCATTATCATGAAGCTTAGGGCATTGAGGCCATGCAGTTTTGTCTATAACATAGTCATTAATAGTGTAATAGGCTTTCTTTATGAGATTAGCCTTAATAAATGTTTTAAACCTGTGCATGGTCCATGATCCATTCCCTCTGGTAACTTATTATAAAAGCGTGTACAGTTCCCCATAAATAAACTATTAACCTTCTGTAACCTAAATCTAGGTACATTCAGTTTATTTTTGTTTCTAGTGTTGAAATTATGTACATCGCAATTTTTGACAAAGGTGTTACTATTTTTCCGAACGTACAATAAGTTTTCATATATGTATTGACAAGCCACTGTAAGAATATTGATCTCCTTAAATCGTTCCCGGAGAGAATCGCGGGATTTCATATTATATATGGAATGTATTGCTCTCTTCTGTAGCACAAATACCGATTGTATATTTGCGGCTTTACCCCACAACAGAATGCCATATGCCATAAAAGCGTATACAGTTCCCCATAAATGAACCATTTACCTTCTGTAACCTAAATCTAGGTACATTCAGTTTATTTTTGTTTCTAGTGTTGAAATTATGTACATCGCAATTTTTGACAAAGGTGTTAATATTTTTCCGAACGTACAATATATATGTATTGACAAGCCACTGTAAGAATATTGATCTCCTTAAATCGTTCCCGGAGAGAATCGCGGGATTACATATTATATATGGAATGAATTGCTCTCTTCTGTAGCACAAATACCGATTGTATATCTGCGGCTTTACCCCACAACAGAATGCCATATGAAGACACCAAATGCATCTTGTGACCTCTCCCAAGCATCAAAGATATGCTTTAGAACATTATCCCTGCATCTGTAGAGGAACGCCCTTTAGTGAAGCCATATTGCTCACTTTGGAACAATCGGTTTATTTTAAAATGGGTCAATAACTGGCTTAAGATATTTTTTTCAAAAATACTACTTAGGCGGGAATATTGATATTGGTATATTATAAGTAGGCATGGAGCAATTGAATCAATAATACAAGTTATTTTTTTTGTTGATATTCTCCAAAGATTTTCGGTGTTTTTAGTACTAAGCAATTTAATGTCTTAACAATCGTCTCTACATTAATATGTCTGAATTTAAATTTATCATCACACTTTTCAACATTATTTTATAGTATGGAAGCAGCCTCTGCCGCGGATGAATTTAACAGGAAGTAACGATTGGTATTTTGTTAAAGAAATCTTCAAATGCATTGGCTACTTCGCGATCTTTACAAAATAATTTATCGTCTATATTTAGAACAAATGGCCGGTCCCGAGATTTAATTTTGCCTGTTTCGGTATGGATTATTTTTCATGTTGTTTTAATTTTGTCTTCAGTTTTCTTAATTTTCCTACTCAGGACTTTGCTGTATGGCACACAGATTTGAATGTTATTGAATATTGTTTTATGCACTCTAAAAAATTTGCATCATAGGCATTTATACATCTTTGTGAATATAAATCATACAATTTGTTCCTGCTTTTCTAAATACCAGTTGTAGCCCAGTCTTCAAATCTCCCCTTGATGATGCTCTCCTTTGCTGGAAAAGTGGCTGATGAAAGAAACCTTAATTATTTGAGTAAGCGAATAACAATAGCACGATTCTGTGTCTCTTGACAACAAACCCGAAACCGCTTTGATTGTGATTGTGACTGCAGTTTAATGTCGGAAAAGTGTCAAATAGGTAATAATTGTGCTCCGAAGTTTAAGAGAATCTTTCGAAACGCGAATTTCAAGGGGATCAGTATATGTATGTGTGGCGGTAAATAATCAAATACTGGAACAAATTCTAGAAATTCTACAAAGCTTATGGATAAGCTCACAAAATTATAATAAATATTATTATTTTGGGTGCTTAAACCATATGTAAGCTGAAACACTGCACATATTTTAATGTTAAGATCCTATAATCTACGGATTTTCTTGCAAATAAATGTATTTGTCTAAAGAGTACGTCCTACATACGTCAGTATAGCGTACTCTTCAGACGTAAATAGTACCGATCCTAATAGGACGTGACAAATACGTCATTCCTTCGTCGCAGGCGTCAGTTTGCACCTGGGACATCACTTCCTCTGAAAGGTGTTTGAAATTACGTTCCGTTTCACGAGACTATCGTATTTTTTGTTGAAAATAAATATTTAATGAAATAAAAATGTGCTAAAGAGGGGCTTATTATGTTTTTATGTCTCAATATATTATTAAATGTCATAATTATCGTCATTGAAGCTTCTCCATTCATAAAATACCGCCAGTTCATATTCTTTCCTATTAATTCGTTTTGGCGCATAGACAACATAGACATAGACTGTAATAAAGTAGTTTTGAAATGTCAACTAGAGCCTGCTCAAGGTTTAGGTAATACAATGAATCAGTTTTGGACTCATGAGAAGGTTCCAGAGATCTTCAAGGAACAATCCTCAGAACAGGAACTTTGCGAACAATTATTTCAAAGTACTGTAAAATTAGAAAACAATCAGTTTCAAGTTGCTTTGCCATTAAAATTGCGTTTGTCTGATGTCAATGATACCTTGGGCGAATCATTCCATTTAGCTTTAAAACGATTTTTGAATCTAGAAAAAAGATTACATTCTAATTTAGATTTATTCATGCAATATCAAAAGTTCATACATGAATACCTACAACTCAATCATGGTCACTATGTAGACATTGAGTTGTATGAATTAAACAAACAGGCAGTCTACTTTCTACCGCACCACGCGGTAATAAACGAAAAAAGTAAAACAACGAAATTGCGCACAGTCTTCGATGGCTCAATGAAAACGAATAAGAAAATCTCGTTGAACGACTTACAATTGAATGGGTCAGTGGTTCAGCGAGACTTATTCGAAATTTTTATGCTCTTTTGTTTAGGTAAATATACTTTCACCGCTGACATTAAGCGCATGTTTCGCAATATTAGGGTAGACCCTGCATATACCTCTCTTCAAAATATACTTTGGAGAGACAACAAAGATGAGCCAGTCAAATGTATAAAACTAGATACTGTTACTTACGGACTAAACAGCTTGAGCTTTCTGGCAACGCGTTGTCTAGATGAGTTAGCAAATAGGTACGTACAATCCTACCCCCTAGCTTCATCCGTTGTCAAAAACAATATTTTTGTAGATGATGTAATTTATTCTCATGATGATTTGCAAACAGTTCTTGAAACAAAAGAGCAACTACATCACCTGCTCAAGTTAGGTAGTTTCAACATGCACAAGTGGGCCTCAAATGATCATAGGGTTTTGTTCAACATCTCTCCTAGTGAACAACATTTTGATAGTGTTGATTTGCAGAAGGAAAATTTTAACATGAAAACCTATAAATATTAAAGAGGATAAATTTATAATTTCATCTCCTGAACCATTTAATGCAACCAGGGTAACCAAGCGATGCATACTTAGTTACATAGGAAGATTTTACGACCCCATGGGTTTTGTGAGTCCAATTGTAGTTACCGTAAAAGCCATCATGCAAAAACTGTGGATTTCAAAGACAGATTGGAATGACAGTCCCTCACCTATTATTCAAAAAGAGTGGCTCGATTTTACAGCTGATTTAGCAAACATGAAAACTATTTTAATAAATAGAAATGTAGATGTTGTAGACTCCTACACAGCTGAACTGGTTGGCTTCTCGGATGCTTCTGGTACAACAGCCTACGGATGCTGCGTGTATCTGCGACTCTCCGAGAACTCAGGTACCATACGAACACATCTACTCTGTTCGAAGTCTAGAATAAATCCTGTAAATAAAGAAGGAACGACTATTCCGAGGCTTAAATTAAATGCTGCGCTTTTGCTGTCAAAACTGATAGTAAAAACGTATGAGACGCTAAAACTAAAATGTAGAATTAAAAATGTATATTTATTTAGTGATTCACAAATCGTACTTGCATGGCTTAACACTGAGATAACTAAATTGCAAGCGTACGTAGCTAACAGAGTGAATGTGATTCGTCAAAATACTAGTAATTGGAGCTGGCTTTACGTCAACACGAAAGAGAACCCTGCCGACCTGATCAGCAGAGGCGTGCGTCCGAGTGAGCTGAGCGAGTGCGAGCTGTGGTGGCGAGGGCCTCAGTTCCTGCGAAATGGCGAGTACAATTTTGCTTCTAGCAATACTTCCTTTCCTCTCGAACGCGACTTACCGGAGGTGAAGAACCGCTTGACGCTATCCAGCAACGTGTGCCGCAGCTTGTTCCCTCTCGAGTATGTTATCGAACGCTTACATAACTACTCGGATATTAACAAAATGGTTAGGCTTTTTGCATATATATTGAGGTTTTTAAATAACACAAATAAAAATAATAAGAAAGTAAATACAAGCTATTTACAAAGCACAGAATTAAACCATGCACTGATGCTGTTAATCAAACACGAACAGGGCAAAAATTTTCACATTGAAGTGGAAGCCTTAAGAAAAGGCAACAATGTAAAAGGGAATTTATTAAATTTGCATCCTTTTCTTGGTAGGTTGCATAATGCAGAGATCGCTTACGATCAGAAACACCCTATCATCCTTCCTAAAGGCTCTCTTATTACTAATTTGCTTATTAGGAGCGAGCACGAAAAATTATTGCACGCAGGGCCAAGGCTTTTGTTGGCAAATCTAAATCAGAGATTTTGGTTAGTGAATGGTGTACAAGAAGTAAAGAAAATTACACATAAATGTATAATTTGTTTCAGACAAAAAGCAACTGTAGTCAAGCAGCTAATGGGCTCCTTACCAGCGGGAAGAGTCACGGCTACGGCACGACCTTTTCAGAAGATCGGAGTGGATTTCGCTGGGCCTGTTCAAGTAAAGCTTTCCCGTATAAGACGGTCAGTAATAGGTAAAGGTTACATTCTAGTTTGTGTTTGTTTCGCGACACAGGCAGTTCATCTAGAACTGGCTTCCGATCTAACCACAGAAACTTTCCTTGCGTGTCTTAGAAGGTTTATTTCGAGACAATGCTAGCACATTCAAATGTGCAAGGAGCCAATTAGCTGAGCTTTATTCACTGCAGTCGTCACAGAGTCACCAGGCCAGAGTGCAAGAGTTTTCCTCTCAGAGAGGTATACATTTTCACTTCATACCCAGTTACTCGCCTACGTTTGGTGGTTTGTGGGAGGCTGCAGTGAAGAGCACAAAGTATCATTTGAAAAGAGTAATGCAAAATAATACCTTAACGTACGAACAATTAGCAACTTTACTTACCGAAATAGAAGCTGTTTTAAATAGTCGCCCACTTTTACCATTGTCATCTGATCCTAATGATTTTTGTTACCTTACGCCAGGACATTTTATCATAGGTACTTCATTAACAATGTACCCAGAAAAAGACGTAAGTAACGTTCTACAAAATCGCTTGAAATTGTACCAAATATGTTCTAACATAAAACAGTCGTTTTGGAAACAGTGGCACAAGTACTACTTGAACGTATTGCAAAATAAGCCTAAATGGCTAAATGAAACATGTAATGTAAAGATAGGTAGTTTGGTAATTCTTAAAGAGTATAATATTCCTACAATGTCATGGCCTATGGCTAGAATTGTAAAGGTCATTGCGGGACATGATGGGAAGGTCAGAGCTGTAGAAGTTTTGACTTCTAATAATAAAACTCATCTTAGATGCTAAGTACAGACCTAGAAGTAGCAAAAGCTTTCGAAAATTTCTTTACGGATATTCCAGTTTCAACAACCAAGTCTTTAAATTCATCTCCCGCTGCTGCTGAATCTATACTTAAACAAAACTTTGAGGATTGTAAAACAGATTTTAAATTTAGGCACGTAAATAATGAAGACATTGTAAAAGCGTTTAAATCCCTGGAAATGAAAAAGACAGCTGACGCCCATGGTCTATCAGTAAAAATTATTAGTTCCATTGTAGATTGTATTGCACCTCACCTTTGTTGTATATTTAATCAATGTATAGATAATGGTGTGTTTCCTGACTTGATGAAACTAAGTAAAGTTATACCTTTATTCAAAGCTGGTAGTACATCAGACCCCACCAATTTTAGACCCATATCGATACTACCAACGCTTAGCAAAATATTTGAAAAACTCATACTTAATCAATTGCAAAGTCATTTTTATCTCAACAATTTAATTCATATTGCTCAGTTTGGTTTCACAAAGGGTCGTTCAACAGCCGATGCTGGTGTTGAACTAATCGACAATATTTTTGATGCCTGGGAAGACGCAATGGATGCAATAGGTGTCTTCTGCGATCTATCCAAGGCTTTTGTTTGCGTCCATCATGACACTCTTGTCAGGAAGTTACGCCATTATGGTGTAAAAGATCAGGCACTTGGCCTTCTGGAGTCATATCTAACAGATAGGGTTCAGATGGTCGATATTAATGGGAAAAGATCACCTGGGTCTTCAATAAGTATGGGCGTACCGCAAGGTTCAATTCTTGGTCCTTTCTTGTTTTTAGTATATATTAATGATTTACCTTACCTTGTTAAAGCAAAACATGGGTTAGTATTGTTTGCCGATGATACTTCTTTGATATTTAAAGTTAAAAGACAGCAATCAAATTATGACGAGGTAAACAATGCTATCTCTAGTATAGTGAACTGGTTTACTGTTAACAATTTATTACTTAATGAAAAGAAAACTAAATGTATTAAATTCGTGTTACCCAATGTGAACCCGGTAACTACAGACATATTTATAAAAGGACAGAGATTGGACCTTGTGCAGTCGACTGTCTTTTTGGGCATTACTTTAGACGCCAAACTACAATGGGATCCTCATATAAATAAATTGTCGAACAGACTGAGTTCGGCAGCGTTCGCAGTTAAAAAAATTAGAGCTGTTACCGACGTAGACACCGCTAGACTAGTCTACTTTAATTACTTTCATAGTCTAATGACCTATGTATTTTATTGTGGGGTCACGCTGCAAATGCTAATATTATATTTATTCTGCAGAAACGGGCTGTTCGTGCAATTTATAGATTAGGGCCTAGAGTGTCACTGAGGGAAAAGTTTAAAGAAATCAATATTTTGACATTTGTGTCTCAATATATCTGTCAATCTTGTGTATGTAAAAAGAAATATAACTAATTTTCAGAAGTACAGGTAACATTCTCCAATACAAAACTACTTTATTACAGACAGCTTTGTATTGGAGAATGTTACCTCCAACTATGTGACCGAAGACAGTATTAATGATGCGTAGACTAGGCGGCGGCGGAGACGCCGTGCAGCCTACCGCGGATTGTACAGGCGGCGATTGAGCCGCCGAGCTCACCACTTCCATCGGGTCTGAGCTCAGGAGCATTGCCTGGAACATGACATCGGAACCGATCAACATGTGTATCTCGCTCGGCACATTAAACCTTTCGTCAGCTAACTCAATATTGGCTGGCAATTTAAGTTCAGAAATGTCAAACCTGTATTGAGGCAAATTACATGTTATCTGGTCTACTACATGACATGTGATTGTGGTTTTAAATGGAGACTTCAAGGAATAAATATCTAATGGGATGCAATAGTTTACTTTAGCCTTAGAATTGGAGATGCCAATAATATTTGTATCTACTTGCTTGGGATTCAAACCTAATCGCTGGACAACATTTGTGGTAATAAAGGATACCTGTGAGCCCGAGTCCAGAAGGGCTTTGATATGATATTCAATACCATCTTTGCCGAAGACCTTTATTCTTGCTGTAGGGAGTAAAACATTATTTTCAGTGTTGCCGGTCAATGTGACAGGACCCGGTGGATCGCAGTGCAACAGGGTGTTATGATGTGCCCTGCACTCTGTGCACCGAAAATGGAATCTACATTTGCCTGTGTGTGCACCCAAACATATAATGCACATTTTATTCTCATTTATAAATTTAAGTCTGTCATTAGCAGTCAGTAAATTGTATTTTTTACATTTAAATAATTTATGGCCATGAGACTTACAATAGCTGCATGCAGGTCCGGTAACAGCAGCAGCTGCTACCTTACTGGTGCTCGAGTGCAGTGTCTGCTGGCCCTGGCCTGCAGTCTCTAACGCCATTGCTCGCTTTCCTAGGTAATTCAGGAATTCTTCAAGCGTTGGGTCCACAGCTTCATCCCTCTCGAGTTGGAAAGCCCTCGCAGAAAACGCATCTATTTTTCGAAAAAGAATACATAGCAATATAGGATCCCAGTGTTTGACTCTAGGGTCTTGATTTTTTATTGCGGCTATCTCCTGCCTAATGTCAGAGATAAAATCCCTCAAATTTTGTGCTGTAGACCTACTCACACTTTTCAAATCTAAAATGTTACTGATATGTTGGTTAATAATTTTTTGATTGTTATTGAATCTTTTGTCAAGAAATTCCAATGCTTCTTTATAAGATTCTGCACACATAGGTAAGTTTTTAATAAGATTGAATGGCTCATCCACAAGAAATGTCCTCAAGTAATAAAGTTTTTGTAAAGGGTCCAGGTTCTTGTCATTATCAATCATTGATTTAAAGAGATTAATGAATGGTATAAATTCGGTTAACTTACCATCAAACGTTTTAATATTTATAGGTGGTAGTTTAGTTTTGCTCGAGGTGGCCGTGGCAGAAGTTTCAGGCGGGTCAATTACCGAAGGCTTACAATTTTGAATTGCCTTGTTAATAGCACATATAATTGTAAAATAGCTATCTTCTACTGACTCCATTTTCTCGGTGTCGGTAGGTGCTAAAATAAAAATATCACGGCAATAATTTTCATATTCATGGAAAGCAGCAG
Organism: Argyresthia goedartella; assembly: GCA_949825045.1. Taxonomy (NCBI): domain Eukaryota; kingdom Metazoa; phylum Arthropoda; class Insecta; order Lepidoptera; family Argyresthiidae; genus Argyresthia; species Argyresthia goedartella. The sequence continues at coordinate 20,368,600 of OX463823.1, forward strand.
CAACACCATGACGTTTTTGCATCAATAGATCACGCGAGCACTGTGTTAAATCTTTTTGAATAAAACTTAGAGCTCGTGAAATCTTAGCCTTCTCGAATCCCCGACGAGCTATGAGTTTGGATAATAGCTTGGACGCATCGGGTTCAGACTCATGGTCCGACATTTTTGCACTTCCACACTTCCACGACAGCCACAAAGATCTAGATTTTACCAACCACGTTTGCTATCACTACGCTGCTACAAACAGCTTGCAACTTAGAACAACTGGACAAACTTGTAGCTTAAAATTAGTCTATTCGTATCAAATATTCGTTTCTAATCATTTAGTTTTTACTCCAAACTTGATGAAACAAATGAACAGACAAACAAGAAAATGGCGTCGCTCGCGCACAGATAGAAATCCGTCCGTTCCGTAATTACGTTTCTCTGTCACGTAGCGCGGCGACGTTGCAAGATCGTGCGCGTGGTTCGATCTTCGCTCCAATCTGGAATTCTGACAGGCTGAAGTTATGGTGTTGTTCACTCACTCTCGCGCGACGATGTATTTGACTTCTCGATCGCACCCGTTTTGTAGGGGGGTGTGCGTGTAACGTATTTCTTGTTTTGTTTCTTTCTATCTTCTCGTTTGCGCGGGCTCTCGCGCGGCAGGCAACGCTGAATGGCAACGTCGCACACCACAGCCACATGGCGAGAAGAGAGGCTCTTTGTCTTGCTTGCTTGAACGCGTTCGCCGAATGAATTCGCGACGAACGAAGGAAAAATGGCGGACAATCCAATGCAGGAAGGTTTCTCACAAAAGTGCTCCTTTACGCACTCCACGGTTGAAATCCTCTGGTCGGCTCGAAGACCAATGTTTGAGCTGTGGACTGTAGGTATTGTGGTAGGGGCTGGACTTCGTGGTGCGATGATAATAAATAAAACGCAGGAGCTCGGTGTTTCGCTGTATTTCGTTCGAGATGTCCCGATTCCAAGAGAGAGTGTGTTACTACATTGAAATATTATATATTCTACTTTAATGTTGCCATAATTACTAATTACAACAACTCTCGCTCTATATCACCCGACACTAATTAGTTAACTAAACTCCATAGCAAAAATTATGCATTCTAAAGCCCGTATTAATAAAACGCCCTCAGCTCACGAAGGCCCGTCTCAATAAACCATCAGCTCTCAGAGTTGTCTCAGCTAAGTCACATTGATGTTTTCACGCCCATGAGATAGCTCTTAGCTTAGTTCTGAGAGCTATCTCAAGGGCGTGAAAATTACAGATTTGATGTGGCGAAACATCAATGTGACTTAGCTGAGACAACTCTAAGAGCTGATGGTTTATTGAGACGGGCCTTCGTGTCAAATTGATGATCAGTCAATTGGAAATCTGCATTTATTCCTACAATTTTGATCATATTGTATGCGAAAGTTTAAGTATTATGGAATACAGTCATGTTTGTAACAATATAGTTCATTATTTCACATGACGTTAAGAGGCCCTATAAAATATGTTGCGCGTGCTCCATATCGGTAACCACGCCCTAGTCCTATTCTCAAATGTTCCCGGGGAAGAGCAGTTTGTCTACTAAGGGAAATTAGTTTCATGTAATTGTATAATGGTCGTATTAGTATTAAAAATAAGGAGTTTATCTTTACAATGAATCAATATTTATAAAAGTTTTTTCTATACGATATATACGACGAGGGTTTACAATGTCGGGCAATAGTAAAATTCCGAAACTCATTAATACTGCTCAATGAGTGATTACAATTCTGCCCTCCGCTAACTAAAACGTCGTTAAGTCACAACGGGACGATTTTGACTTTTAAATGCCATCCTTCATAGAAAAAAAACCTCTATCTATCTGTATTACAGTCGTTTTTGTAACGTTTCTGGTTCAGGAGATAGATCTAGATAAAAAGGCGTTAAATACGGTAAAATCTATGTTGAACACTGCTTAAACTACGTTAACCGTAAATACATAGGTAAATGGCCATGTGCAGCCCTTAACGCCATCATTGTATCGCAATTATTTCACACTCTGCATAACAAAAAACACATTAACTGACTTTACTACACAATAAAGGAGTTAAGATACTTTCGCGATACTTATGTTAAGGTTGAATTATCTAGATCACTTTGCTAATCTACGCTAAAAAACCATTATACTTAAATACTAGACTTAACGGACGTTAAATACTCTTAACGTCTTTATAGCGTAGGATGACTTGAATAAAATATAATAATTTACTTTTCGCAAAAGCCCTATTGGCCTTTAAATACTCCAAGGAGTTAAACTTTGCACCCGAATCCTTAGCTATAGGGACGCTAAGTAACAATACCAAGCTAAAAAGCCATAATCTGCTCTCGCGTCGCGGAGCCCCCGTCACCCGCCCGCCAGGCCCGCCACGCCGCGCCGCGCCGCGGTCGCTAGTCTCTCTTACGCCGTGATTGCGAGTGGGTGGACGCGCGTCGCTAGACAGAAAGACTCCCGCCAAATTGTTGTGATGGCTGGGGTTCCTGGGCGGTAAGTATCCTTAAAATTGATTTCTAAAAGCTTTTATGTAAGTTGCAAAGTATGTATGTCTGTATGTTTGTATTTTCGCGTCGAAACTGTAGGAATCGAATTTGAACCACTTTCCGTCATCCAATTGAGACGAAATTTTGCATAGGTATATGAGTTGGATGCAATATTTTTCTGAACGAGACGGAAGGTGGCCATGGGAACTCGGTAATAGAACAACGCAACCTCATCGTGTGGCTCGTTTGATTCGTCTTGACAAATACCTTGCTTCTAGATTAGTTATCTATTCATAGCGTCTTATATACTATTAGGGAAATAATAATATGTAACATGTTCCTTACAGGGGATCGATGACTTCTCAACGAGCAAAAAAGATGCTTAGTATGGTAGCAGCTGACAACGCTGCCTTAAGCATAGGTCACCAGTCAGACTCAACCACAAATAATAAGGAGAATAAGGAAGCAGACACAAATTTAGAAGAAAGTATAAATAGACTGTACGCACGGCCATACTCCATGACTTTGCCCGTGTTTGAAAACTTTTGTGAAACACAAAATACAATGTCTTCACAATATTTTCGTGATGTGAAGAGCCATTTAGTAAATCTTAATAAGACGTTTCCGAAACGTTCCAAAGAAAATGTCACTGGTGACATTGGAGTGTCATCTTCCAAAACGCAACAGCATATCACCTCTTCACCTGTTTCATGTGGACCGATGGACCTGACTTGTCATGAAGAATTTGCGTCAGAAAATTCTACACCTCAAGAACAACAAGTTAAACTTCATAACTTGGGCAGTTTGCTGGTTCCCGAAAAGGACAGACAGAGTGGCGATAATATGATGCCAAGACCAGCAATGGCAATCACTGCGTTAGAATCTTTTGACTTCGATTCTGATGATTCTGTTTTAGACAAAGACTATGTACCTTCGGATTCAAGTCAAGATTCCGACGATGACCAACCAGTTGCGTCAATAAAACACTTGCTGGCAACAAAATCTACGGTACCTGCTTCGTGCTCCTTACCCCAGCCACCATCTAAAACTACAAAAAAGAAAGTTCTCACCAAGAAAAAACATTTAACTAATTCCGACAGTAACAATCCAACATCGTCTTCGAAAAAAACAAAATCCACCGAACCTGGTCTGCTCCTATCACACCAGTCACCACTTCAAGCTGTAAATGACAAGTATACTAACAAAACAAGACGTGTCACTATCGATTCCAGTGAAATAATATTCCCAGTACCTGAAAAAAATGCTCGTAAGCGAAGAAATACCTACGACTACCTAGAAAAAAATTATGAAAACGAATCAAACTGCACCAATACAAACGAAGAAATCAATAATGCTGAAAACAATCTAACCAAGAGACGCAGATATGGCACCAGTGTGGCTGAAAGAACTAAGGCGAAAAAAGAGAATAAGAGAATGGAATATGCCGTGAAACCTGGATGTAACGATAAGTGTATAAAAAAATGTTTCACAAAATTTAATGAAGAAGACCGCGAAAACCTGAACAAAGATTTTTGGAACTTAACATGGGAACAAAGAAAACTGTATGTGATGTCGAGAGTTGCAACAGCAGTCCCCAAAAGAAAAACTATTACTAGCGAACCAAAAAGAAAACCAAAAAGAGATTTTTGGTTTCATGCAAGAAATGGAACTGCAGTCGTGGTATGCAAAATATTTTTTCTAACCACATTAGGGTACAATCAAAATAATGATAAAATTTTGCGCTTTGATGACAACGACATACCATCAACTGGCATTTCACAAGACATGCGAGGCAAGCACCAGAAAACACCGCTGTTTGATCGCCAGATACTTACACGACATGTGGAATCATTCCAACCTGCATCACCACACTATAGACGGGAACATGCACCGTTAAGGCGATATCTCCCAAGTGATATTAATATCACCATGATGCACAAAGATTTTTGTGCAACTCATCCTAATCAAACTGTTTCGTATGAATTGTATAGAAAACATGTCAAAGATATGAATATATCGTTCACAAGGCTGGGTAATGAAGAATGTGAGACATGTGAGGCTTATGATTTGCACAAAAAGCTGACTTCGCATGATATAACTGCTCAGTTGGTAGCAGAATGCAGCAATTGTGTAGATTTCTCTAAACATGAGGACAAATACATCAAAGCAAGGCAGCTTTATTGTTATCACAAAACCATTCTGCAAGACAAGAATAAAATATATTTTACTGCAGACCTGGAAAAGGTGATCATGTTACCGAGGATGAATACATTCCAATCAGTTATATTTGCCCAGAGACTGGTGGCTTTTAACCAAACCTTTGCGCCTGTGGGAACAATCACCAATGACAGCAAACCGCTAACTGTTTTATGGAATGATGCAATCTCGGGAAGAAAGCAGGAAGATATCATGAGTGCGTTTTATGCTTTCATAATTCGCAATCGTGATGTCCATAACATCAATATCTGGGTGGACAACTGCAGTGCACAGAACAAAAACTGGCTTTTGTTTGCACTGCTTGTCCACCTAGTAAATTCAGATCTGATCTGTACCAACAAGATTACGCTGTTTTATTTTGAACCCGGGCATACCTATATGAGCTCGGACCAAGTACATAAGCAAGTGGAACAAGCGATGAGAAAATTGGGTAAACTTTACGATTATACAGATTTTATCGATGCTGTAGCATCGATAAACAATGGAAAAGTATCCGTTAAGGCAATGAGTCCAGAAAACTTTTTAAACGTGCCTAATCTCACCTCGGACAGGAGAATCCAAAAATCAAGTCCCAGAGCATACCTAAAAAACATGGTGCAGGTCTCATTCGTACGCAAAAGTTTCGGTTTGCAGTACAAAAATGACTGATGACGAATTCACGTCATTACAATTTATGAATGATAAGTACCTAAAAAATCCAAGTGCTTTTACCATAACATTCCACTCATTTCCGAAAGGGATCGATTCACAGAGAAAAGCTGGTATTATAAACAAATTGGGCGATATAATACCCCCACATAAACTGCTATTCTGGAAAAATTTACCAACTAGTGATGAATGATCACTACTTATAATTGACTGAATTTATTGAAAGACTGATGTGTAACTGCCATTTTTATTTAGATATTAAGATTAATAGTCAAGGTATTTTTGATAAAAATATTATATTGAGATATAAGTAAATGACTGATAAGACTGAGTTTCTAGATACCTACCCATTACACATAAATAAAACATTGTTAGCTTAAAGCGTTTTTATGTAGTCATATCGAATAATGTGATAAACAAGTGAGAGATACATTTTAAGGCTATTGTGAGGTAAAAGTAATTTAATAATTTATAAATGTTTCAATAAAGTAGCAATACTTTAAACGTGTATCTGCCTAACTAAGTTTACTATAATTTGTTGTTTTGCTATGTTGTTTTGTATTTTTTGTAAGTCTAAAATGTCTAATTGTACGGACTTATGAGTCTTTAAACGTGTATCTGCCTAAGTTAACTATAATTTGTTGTTTTGCTATGTTGTTTTCTTTTTTTGTTATGTCTAAAATGTCTAATTGTACGGACTTATGAGTCCTGGAGCTCTATTTTTGAATTGCTCTTTTACAAACGAGCGCTCTTTTCTACTGCTTAGCACGGTACGTGGCATACGTTTGTCGGCTTTTGTCGATGCTCAAATCTGCTCAATAGTGCTCAAAGTTGTTGAGCACCACGGAGCATCGACAAAAGCCGATAACGCGCGCCACGGACCGCGCTACCCAGTGGAAAAGAGCGCTCGTTTGTAAAAGAGCAATTCAAAAATAGAGCTCCAGGGCTCAATTTGTATCAAGTTATACTTAATTGTATAAACTTACTTTTTTAATAGACGAATAATTACTACTTGACATTTATTTTCTTTTATTTAGATCCTAAACCGTAATTTAATGTTTTGCACTGTCGATCTCAAATACAAGGTTTGAAGCTTAACTACCTTATAGAGTAGTAATTCTATTGTAGAATGCCGTTTTAAACAATTAAAATGACGCTTACGCTAAAATCCTAGTCAAAAAGGCAGTTAAACAACTGTAATGCACTTTAAGGTAAGGTTCGATGGCACTAAAACTAATAAATACTTAACTTTAAAGTCGTTAACCACCTTAGCGACTGCTTAGCGTAGGAATTGCAGATAAATTTCAACCTTATAAAATCTAGATACATGTTTGCTTAGAAATCCTACACTATATAGACGCTAAAGTATACTTAGTGACCTTTAAGTAAAGTGTTTATGGTAAATGGACCAAATTTTACACAGCTTGAAAGCCAAAAGAGCATATTTCCTATTTAAAACTAGTTCTTAGAAATCGAGATTTGCCATTCGATGGCAAATTGAAAGATCTATCATTTCATATTTCCATGTTTTCTGTGCGAACAATAGTTATGAAACGCCAATAATTCAAAAATTTCCCACGTTTTTTGCTTATATCTCAAAACTAGGTTTTGTGGCTTAACGACCTTTTAGCTATCACAGGGCAGAATTAGGCGATGGCCTAATATGGTCTAGTCATTAAACAGATAAAAAACATAATAAGATAGTATTCAACACCCCTATGACAAGACAGTTCTTCCTATAAGACAGTATAAAGCTTTACATAGACCTTGAAAGTACGAAAAAGTACTTCTAGCGCTTCCAGTGCCAATATAAAAAGTCTTAACAACGCTGTAATACGTTAAGTCTTACATGTACGCTGTAATAGGTTTTGGTCATGATGGTGTTAAATATTAACATTGTAACCAAATATTCAATAATGTATGTAAAGTAAACATAAATTAGTTCCGCCAAAATATGCCTCTTTATAAAAAGTTTTATTTTACAATGAGTAACAGTAAGTATTTGTGTCTGAAAGTTTCTGCAAGTCTTGCAATCGTCATGAAAATTATAATAGGAATTCTGTCAATAGTTTGGACGTTTGGCACCTTGGAATCTGCTAGTAAGTGATTAAAAAGCCTAAGACTTCCAAAAACTACTTCGTTATTATTAATTTATTAATAATTTTTTATAATAAAAACGTGTTTTTTAAATGAAACATACATATTAATAAGATAGCATATTTATTGTTTGCTTTTTATATGTTGGTGTTGAATTTATTAGAATCTTTAAATTTTTCTAGTTTATGGTCCCGGAAGATATTCTTAAACATATCTTAATACTTAGGCATCCTAAATGTTTACATATCACCTTTAGTGTATCCAATTACATGCTAAATTCATTATTTCTAATACCTTCTCACTCCATCAACAAACTGTAGACATTCCGACTTTAATTTGTTAAATATATCCTCGAGGAATCAGACTAAGAATTACTAAAAACTGGTTTGGTGCGTCTCCTTAACTGTTGTTTTACTATACAATACCATACTTTAACGTTTCTCCATCTTCATCAACAAACAAGAGTAAACACCATTTAGCAGTTTAAGCATATGCTTAAACTGCTAAATGGTGTTTAGATAATCATGTTTTAGCAATTTAGATGTATATCACTGAATGTTTTCCGAATAAAATAAAATTGATAAATAAATAAACTTTAAATTTACAGATACTTCCAGAGATAGTACGGTCGACGATGTTTATCTCCGTTATTACAATGGGCAAGTTTAATTTTTAAAATTGGAATCGATCATCCACTTTCACTCTATCTCTATGCACTAAATGAAGTGAATGGTAACAGAAACATATCATTTAAGGAAGTGTGTCGTATAATGAACGCTTAGGTTTAACGTGTGTATGCGCTTTCCTAGGTATATTTAACTTTTCCCAGTGTAAAACAATCACGTAAAAAAATGTTTGCTTGTTTACCTTTTTTAAGACGACTTCAAAGCTTATATAGAAGTTCATGCTTTGCTTAATTATCTTAACTAACTAACAATAATAATTGTTCTTTTTCTATTTAGAACCATATTTGACGAGTACATTGATGTACAGCTGGGTTTGGCCACCAATTTGCTGAACGAAATCTCGACATCTATTCCTACAATGTTATATGCTTTCGGTTTTAACGAATCTCCTACGTCGTTGAGTGTTGAGGTGAGTTTTTAAACAAAACCCGTATATATTTTGAAAATATATCCTATTCAGATGTTTATACATCCGGCTAGACAATGTAGTGAATTTCATAAAATCCACTCACGATTTAGCTTGTCGAAAGTAGTTCATTATTTCGAAAGGTTATTAAAAGATATACTCAATCTTAAATTTCCAGACAATCGTAACTGCATACTTTGAAACCAGACCAAATACTAATATAATAGTCATTGACTGGTCAAACATGAACTCGGGACTGTACACAACGGCTGCAAAAAATACTGAAACGGTAAGTCTCAACCTTAAAAAATTGAAATAATGAATACAAAAATACTGTTACAAAGAAATATTTAAAGGAAGAACAAGAAGTCAATGACAAGTGGCCAGGTCCAGGCCCGATAGATCAAGCATCGCAAGCCCATTGCCTTACAAAATGGGAAGATGCATCTGAGGTTTTCTATAAAAATAAATAAGAAACTTCATTTAGGTATTATGTGTTTCTTTTATATATGTGATTTTAGTTTTACATGTTTTTTTTTAGTTTTAGTTTTACCTTTAAAAAACTGCATTGTGTTATTTTATACAGGTTGGCGAAGCAGTCGCAGTGCAGTTAAACAATCTTCTGGAAGATGGTCTCGTATTAGATACACTACATGTTGTAGGTCATTCATTGGGTGGCGAATTAGTGGGCTACCTGGGCAGGTACCTGGAAAGCAATTTTGAAGTGTCTTTACCGAGGTAAGATTGCAAGTTTATATGGATGGAGCCAAAAGAAAATTATTATGTGAAACAAAGGCAGAGGTTAAAGAAAATAGTGTATATTTGATATCTCAACATCAGTTCAACGACGATAATGCAACTAGCCGTAATAATACCTTTTTGAGGCCCTATGAACTATGAAACCATGATCAATTTTTGATTAATTATCAAAACAAGATGAGATTATCTGTTAAAGTCTTGACTATATGTTGCTCCCAAACCATCATCAAGGGATTGATCTTACTCAATGTGACAAAATAATCTACTAAGTATTACTTCAAGAATATGATTTTCAGAATCACAGCACTCGACCCAGCTGGGCCTGGATTTTACCCTGACGGTCTGATTTTTGAACACATTAAAGCAACAGATGCTGTATTTGTGGACGTCATCCACACTGATGCTGGAGGATATGGCCTCATTACTTCTTGTGGTACAGTCGATTTTTGGCCAAACGGCGGTAAGGCTTTACAGCCTGGATGCAATTTGGCAATTCCTCTTACTGATGATAGTGAGTACCAACAACTACACGTTTGCTTTCCTTATTTACGGTTTAATAATATATTATTATTGATGGTTGAAATTGGCGAACGAATTTGATATGATGGATATAGCCATCGCCAAGTTTCTTTGGCTCTGAGCGACCTGTATTTATCACATATGGCAAGGTGGGGCGAGAGAGGGAGAGAGGAGACAGCTCGCTCAGAGCCAAAGAAACTCGGCGAGAACTATATTTTACCCTAATATTCATATATGAAAACATTGTTTTTACAATTTATTATATGAGGATGATATTATTAAAATTATGTGATGGTTAGATATACCAAAACCAGACTGTTTTGAGCGATGTTATCGATTAATTAGGAACATACACTTTTTTTTCAGGCTACTGCAGTCATCACAGGTCTTGGTATTTCTATGCTGAATCAGTGAGAACACCCGATATATTTCCAGCCTCACCAGAAGAATGTTCGTCCAGAAATCAAACTAACCCTGAGGAAGGATTTATGTATATGGGAATCGATTGTCCTACAAGGTAATATACATATTAGAGTTATTTAACTTATTCGGAATTCCCGAAGGACTCTTACAAAGATTGATATGTATATTATGAGAAGAAACTTAAGTTTAGTCGGCTAATGTTAACATTATTTTAGAGCCTCGGCTAATGTTCGAAATCATGTTCGTTTGTGACAAGTGATTTCAGCTTTAACTGGCTAGAGTGGACAATAACAGATGTTTTTTCTAGCCAATGTTGTAAACGAAATGATGATGTTTTAATTTTTATTTCTTTTGTTATGTGTTTCTTTATGATTCACTTCTGTCTGTCATTGACTTGTCATTCTTGTCTATGTCACTCCCTCATAAGAATGTGCTCACACAACGGCACGCTGGTATCTACAAGGCATCCGCATAGCAGGTAATATGCGAAAATAAAATAACAGGGTTTTCATAACATTATCATGTCACATGTAAGAAACATAGTTTTTGACCCCTTACAATTTTATTTTGCCATATTAGCGATCGCCCTTTAATAGGTAGTGGATTGTGAAAGTGCATACTAATAATATAATATGCTCACTCCACTCATGCAAGCTTCACCACAGTATTGCTTACACAATAGAAAATGTACAAAACACTGAATACCGAGTGTATTTATCTAGCTGTTTGGAAACCGGGAAGGTTGTTAATCATATTTTCTTAACGATCTTTAGCCTCAACATTTCGAGTTTTGCCGGCTAATGTGGAAACCATTTAACACAATGAACATAATTACCAACATTAGCCGAGACTACAACATAATCTTAACATTATCCGACTAAACTTAAGTTTAGTTTCACACCTACCTTTAGCCGTAACATATACATAAAAGATACTAGTATTTTGAAATGAAGCGTTTTAAAGTTAGCAGGACGTATGAAGAATATGGCAAAAAATTACCTTCATGAAAATAATACTAATTTCTTTCAGGTTCTGTTCTTTTGTAAAATTACTCTCGATTTCAAAGATAAGCAATAATTTTACGTTTATATCATTTGCAGTGCCACTGGAAATTACTACCTCGAAACCAATTCTTCGTCACCATTCGGTAAAGGGACAGAGGGCCTGGATTGTTAATAAAAACGCACACAACTTTTTCAAAAATAAACGAATACTCATACTAGTACACGGAGCCCATTATTTACAAACCCGAGTATGGTATTTTTTTTAATAAAGCTTTGAAATGAAATGAAAAATTTATTTATTTTCTCCCAAGAACACAATACATATTTAATATAACTAATCATGCAGTCTAAGATGCAGTGGGAGACAGGAGTCCAAAATAGGTTAAACCCCGTGCCATGGATTCCCTGGCCTCCACCTCTCGAGATACAGAGATGTTTTTTTTTTTTTAAACAATGGGTACATATTTGCTACTACGTTTTGGTGAACGTGAATATACAAAGAGTGGGAAGGTACACAATTTAGAAGATATTAAATATACATTTTTACATTTACGTTTTGATATTTGCGGATATGAGTGCGCGTGTGAGTTTGTGCGTGTAGTGATAACATGTGTGCGTGCGTGTGTGTGTGCGCGTGTCTGTCTGAATGTGTCTGAGTGTGTGTGTGTGTGTGTGTGTGTGTGTGTATGTGTGTGTGGGTGCATGTGTGTGTGGGTGCATGTGTGTTTTTTTGTTAATGGCTATACATATATTTATGTATGAGTATCTATAATACACTGCTATATTTTGGTGAAAAGTAAAAAATAGAAATAAAATAGGTGACGGACGATATAAAGATTTCATTATTATAACATAAGCTTCTCCTTTTCCTCATAATTGAGGGATAGCAGCCAACCTGTAAGTACCTTTTTACATTCAAATTTGGAGTTGTTATATATATTGAGCAGCTTGTTTGCTTTATTGTACAGTCTGGTTGATACATAGGGAGAGAATCTCTGTGCTAGGGCTGTTCTTGTGGAGATTGGTTGACACACCATGTGATCTCTTTGAGTGTTAGCCCTGAGATATTCCTTTTGGTAAACAAGGGTTGTATGTTGTCGTAGCAGAGACTTTAATACAAACAGTTGTCGAACTGTTAAGATTTTAGTATCTTTGTAAAGTGTTTCTGTAGGAAACAGTCGTGGCTTTTCGAAAATGATTTTTAAAAATAATCTCTGTGCTCTCTCTAGCTGAATCATGTGTGTCTTACTTGCTCCCCCCCACGATGATATACAGTAAGAGAGCACAGACTCACATAGGGAAGTATATATATTTTTAAGAAGCTTTTTATCAGCAATGTGGCGTAGCTGCTTTAGGACATATGTCAATTTTCTGACCTTGAGTGTTAAGTACATTATATGTTCAACGAAATTTAGGTTTCTGTCAATTATGACACCTAAATATTTAATACTATTTGTTTGAGCTATAACAGGGCATGTACAATCTTTAGAGAAACATAAGTGAGCATATATTATTTGTATTCCTTATAACTGTCCTTATGGGTGCTATTTTTCAACGAAAATTGTATATATTTTGTTTTATCTGCATTTAAAGTTAATGAATTTGCAGCTTACCAGTGGCACACTTTATCAATACCTTTTTGTGCTAATATGTGGACTTCCTCCCAAGTATCTGCTACAAATGTTAGGGTTGTATCATCGGCATAGCATTGAATTTTACAGTTTTCTAGTTTCATATTACATAAATCATTTATGTAACAGAGGAATAGGGATGGGCCAAGAACACTGCCCTGTGGCACTCCGTAAGTTATTGCACTTTTGGCACTAACAAAGTCGTTTATCTTTACACACAGAGTACGACCAGACATGTATTTTTTTATAAGGTTTAGTTGATCACCTCTTATACCCATTTTTTCGAGCATATCATAAAGCTTTGGAAAACAGACTGTATCAAAAGCCTTTGCTAAGTCGAGAAATATAGTGATACATTTCTTTTTACTATCTAACATTTTAGTCAAATAGGTTGTACAGTAAAAGATCGCATCATCTGTCGACCTTCCATTTCTAAAACCATATTGGTTTTCAGATAAAAGATTTTTTGTTTCAAGATATCTAAGTAATCTTTGTTTAAATATTTTTTCAATTATTTTAGAAAGGGTTGGAAGAATAGAGATAGGTCTATAATTATTTATACAATCTCTTTTTCCGCCTTTGTGTATAGGAAGTACAATAGCTTTTTTAAAAGTTTTAGGAAAATCTCCACTTTCCATACACCGATTGAATATATGAGTCAAAGTAGGTACTATGTAGTCCTTCATAGTCTTCAGGACTTGGGATGAGATACCATCATGTCCTGCATAAAAACTTGATTTGAGGCTCATAATTATTTTTTCTAATTATTTGCTATCAGTCTTTATTAAAGCCAGTGAGTCACTTGCTGTGGTTTTTTTTTTCGGTTTGTAATGCTGGAACATTTGGGTGAATTTGGTTTGCTAGTTTTATGCCAACACCAGCGAAGAAATTGTTAACAGCATCGACAGATTTTTCTCCTGTGTCGTGTATTCCTAACAGTTCCTGAGGAGGGTTTTTATTTTTATTTAGATTTGTAATAGTTTTCATTGTGTTCCATAACATTTTATTATTTCCTTTTGCATTAGTTAATTATTTTTGTTCATAGGCAAGTTTTGCTTTTCTAGTAATCTCTTTTAAATAGTTTCGGTACCGCTTGTATGTAGTAATAAGTATACAGTTGTTAGCGTCTTTTTTAAGCTTAGTGTGCATTCTGTCTCGGTTTTTGATACACCTTAGCAAACCAACAGTAATCCACGTTTTAAATGTTATTTTGTTTCTAGGTAACTTAATGGTGATAGTATTTTTTAAAATAATAGTGTTCAGCAACTCTAAAAACATATTTGTGGCATAGTTTATGTCGCTTATCGCTAGTATTTTACTAAAATCCATTTGTTTGTAGTCATTCACAAGGTTTTCAAAGTTTAGTTTAATGAATGTTTTGGTGTTATTAAAGCTTTGCGAAGAACCTACAAACAAAGCGACATCGGATCTCTCTTTCTGTGGTCAATGTCGTGTGGTGACAGTGACAGGCAATTAGCAAGTGATCTAATGTGATCGCGTCTGACTTCACAGGCTTTGCCACCTGTATATGTTAAAACCATTTATGTGAATATAGGCTTTTGTATAGGTAAACCCTATGCTATAAACTACTAAAAACATTGCGTCGCTAAATTATCTCGGTTTGTCATTGGTTAAAATAAAACTATTATTTATATATTATATTTTTAAGATTCGATTGAAAATAAACCAGTAATATAACCACGAATATACCAAACCAGTATGAGTTATCTATAGACAAACTAAGTTTGTTCGTAAACATTCCTTAAGGTACTCGCCATCTTGACTGTCAGCAAATAACTGTCGTAAAACTTAAAACTCTTACTGAAGAAAAAAAAAACAGAAAATCTTTTTAGTAACGTTTTAAAGGGTTCCGTACTCGCGGCATTCGAATGACGAACCCCAAACTGGATAATGCGCGCGGCTTCGTGTGCCTTAACGCTACGCGTGAGGACGGCAGAAAGAAGGGTCCAATGCCAGCCAGACCTGAGCTCCCAACTCAAACGCCGGCGGTATCTAGACGAGGGTATAGACCACCCCAGCCTAGCCCAGGTGGGAAAATTGTCGCCACTACGGCGGCTGCCATTCCAAAGGGCCTTGATGATGGTTGATGTCGACGAAGTTATAGGGTGAAGATTGATGAAGTTAAACTGACTTAGTTCAATTTTTACACTTCTATATTTTACACTAGTGTATGGTATAATTAAGAACATTGAAAACTACGCGCTACACGCTGATAAATTGAGAATTACATTTTTATACGATCACCCGCGTCGGATGATTATTAAAAATGACCAAACTGAGAGTTACATTTTGACAAACGACCGTCCATAGCAGCGTCCTCTGAGCAAGGCTTGATAGAATAAAGGACTGGTTGAGAAAGACATGAACCAATATTTTAGAGATAGATACCAGTATGAATGACAATTGATCTTTCTGTTATGACCCGAATCGTTGGGCCCTTTTTTTAAAAGAACTTTTAAAGTTACAAAGAAATGTTTTATGTAATACAGAAAAATGGGATACAGAGATTGACAAATACTAGAAATAGGACTGGTCGCGACGGAGATGGGAACAAGACTCTTCGAGATCAGGAGCTGTAAATGAGATCTGGAAATAGAGATGCTGAGTCAGGAGTTGTGAATGACAAGCAGCACATTGGCTTGCAGTGTAGGGGTATAACAACCCCCGCAGAAGACTAAACTTCAGGGTAAAAGATGTTTATGCAATAGGAATTTTCACAAAAGGATATTTAGATATTACAACGTAGTCTTGAAAGAAGAATGGGAGGTTGTTGTGATACTGGGTCTGGAGACTCTATATTAGTAGAGTTGGTTTCAGGGACTTGATTATTTAACAAAGATTTGAGAAAAAGGTTGCGACCAAGCTTATACAATTTGAATGACACTACAACTAAAACACTAACTACCAGTAACCAAAGTAAAATACAATAGTTTACCTCATATTTAACCAAATGTTTTCTATTTATGACTTCATCTAAATTTTGGACAAGGGTTGAGTCATTTGAGGGTTGAGGTTATCTAAATCTATATTACTGAGTGAGATACGAGGTACTTTGGATTTTAGAAACGTATTTAAGTTACAACAACTATCGTTAATTATACTAAATTTACTTACAATATTAGTTATATTCATCGTGCTGTATGATATCGTAGGTATTATTTGGGTATTCCTGCAATAACCTTTACTTAATTTTGGCATGATAAGAATTCCAGTCCCTAACAAGTTTATTTCATGAACATTATCGATACATTCAACAGAGAGTTTGGAAAGGCTTGTTTGGGTAATTATCCATCTGCTATTAACTAATGGTTGCCAGATATCTATGAGGCCGTGTACAAATTTAGTGTCACACTGGTATGGTACAGATTTCAAATTTTTTGTTATGATTTCAGTTTCACATATTGGATTAGCGTTTACATCACGTAATACTGAAACTTTACATATGTAGTTCTGGTCGGTTACGCTTTTACAGATTTGGAGGTAATTAAATGATGAATATAAAGTCTTATCTAAACTAAAAGCTCTATATTTAAAAGGAGGTAATATCATAACAAATGACTCAGGTGAAGGAAAAGGTAGGGGAATACTATGATACAGGTCATATTGTTTGTCAGATACTAGAGGTATTCTTAAAACGAATATTATTTTATTATCTATGTAATAATATACAAGTTCTGAAATATTAATAAGTTTATGAATATTTTCCGAATTCAAATCAATAGGTAGAAATCTCGATGGAGACAAATTGTAGTAGTTTCTAACTAATTCATCATACAGTGGAAGTGGAGTTATAAAGGATGGGTGTAAAATATTACTATAACTTAATGCAACCCTATTAACTAAATCTTCAATTGCAAAGTAAGGAGAGAACTATCTAAATGCACTGATAATCTCATTTTTCGCTGCTTTGTATAGCAGTTCATTTGTGACAAACTTAATGTTACTTACATAGTTAGTATAAATTAACTAAGAGATTTGAAAAAAAAAATTGAAAGTTACTTTATTCATTACATTGTTATAATGCTGAAGCGTAAAATTCATTACCAAAATATTTTGCTTTACAATACTTGCAATTTTACTCTCGTCATTTTGTAATGTATTGATAGCTTCGTTGCGTCGTCTTCATCTAAAGTTACAATTATGTGTTAAAAATGTGTGCCTACTCCGGTAAACCAAGCAGATCTTTTAATGCGATCCGACGTCAAATAGGATATCGACTTAAAGTCTCGGATCGTATCATGAAAACATAAGGTAAGTAGGTAGTTCTAGGACGGTATCGCATTCGGAGTTGTCTTAAACATCACGACACAGAAAACGGGATATACCGAAAATTTTATTTAAGTTATCGATGTGAGGTTTTATGAATGAAATGTCCTTGGGTATGAAACAGTGAGACTAACCTGACCAAAAGAGATTATTGGCAGGCTCAAGATACATTTATTAATCACAGGGTCGTGAGTCGAATATTGGTGATATAGTTGAAACGCTGGATAGGGACTCGCCGGGAATTTGTAGATTTCAGCTCCTTGGTAGACTCAATCCAACTGGTCCACTTCTCCAGACGTCAACAAGTGATTATGCGGTAGCACCAGGAGGATATTATTCCTCGGCGTGGAACCGTTTCAGAGCTCCGTTAGCGCCAGGAGGATATTATGCCTCGGCGTGGAACCGATTCAGGGCTCCGTTAGCGCCAGGAGGATATTACTCCTCAGCGTGGAACCGATTCAGAGCTCCGTTAGCGCCAGGAGGATATTACTCCTCAGCGTGGAACCCTGGAAAGAGACCAGTGTGAATGATAGGAATACAAAAGCGCTACAGCGCCCAGCTATCAGGCGACGGCTCCCCACACGGAGACTTCCGACGAGGGCCCTAGGGTAATTAGGATCTAAGAGTGCTGCAGTCCAATAGACACTGTATAAAAAAGGGAAATACATAGAGAGTATAAAATACACGAAAATAAGAAAGACTAACTACGGACCAATGCTTACCCATGGATTGGGGATAGTAGGGAAGTTTCATAATTATCAACTACTGCACTTTACAGCAACTAAACATTCAGCTCCATTACAGTACTAAAGGGACTAGCCCATCGCCGCAACTAAAGGCGTGACTTAAAAATTATTGATGCAGAAGTTACAACCTCACGTTTCAGAGCTCAAACAATGTCTGCCTAAAAAAAACAATCAGCTGCCAGACGAGATTCCAGATCCGAATTTCCGAATTTTTATAGTTTTAGTTTTTAACTGGCTAATCCGCCAGTAGCCAATATGGTCAAGGAGGTAGTACGTTACATACCCGTCTTGTTTGGGTAGGATTTTACCTGATAAAATCCGCTAAGATACTAACTAAACTAAACTAACTTACCAAATTAACTACTTAAGATAAAATTCTCTAAAGCTCGCCATCTACAATGTCAGAGAAATATATAACTAACAGTCTAGCTCAACTACATACAAACATCACACATTCGTACCAACAATCAGACATCAGAATTCATACTAAGTTCATACAAGAGTTCACACTAACATCGTGTAAACACAGCCTTACACACAGGGTGCCATTATTATAGCCAAATGCACACCCAGACTAACTGTCAGAAGTTGAAAAATAAGCAAGATCCCTTGAACTAAAATAAGAACCTTAGTACATAAACGCCCCGATAGCTTATCGTATATCGTAACGCAGAATAACACCATGAGGGGCAGCTCCCTCAAGTGTTCAAGACTTCCTGCACCGTTAGTGGGTACAGAAAATAATAATAGAGTAGAATATCTATTCTACAACAAAGAGAAAAAAAGTAGAGAATTATAGTTCAAGAGGCCATAAGCTAAAGTAACAGACATTGCAGAGTAACGTTACACAATAAAGAACTTTTACATAGCTGTAGATATAGATGGTTTTTAGAATACAAGGGTCAAAAAACTTATTACATACATAAAGGAATCGTTAACTACTATTGAATAAGACAGAACGCTGTCGCAGCCTATCTTCAGACAGAAGGTGCTCTCAGACAGACACAGATCGCTCGGCATGATCGGCCGTTAAACACTAACCTTATTTATTATTTAATAGTCCGAAAAGTTTCCCTACTAAAATCTTCACAATTTATTAATTTATTTTTCGTACTGAGAATTTGGAGGAAAATATTTATCAACAATTATAATATGACTACGGCCGTCAGACTGCGCCCATAAATAATGTAGAAATGAGGAAGGTACCCAGATAAACGATCAAATATACTCCTGTCAGACAAAAATAAACACAACAAAATATACAAGCTACGAAAGAAATCTAGCGTTCTACGGCGCTCTTATGGCCTAACTACTCTGACCAGACATAAAACTCTATCACCAATATTCCCTTAATCCGGGCGCCATTGAAACAGTGAGACTAACCTGACCAAAAGAGATTATTGGCAGGCTCAAGATACATTTATTAATCACAGGGTCGTGAGTCGAATATTGGTGATATAGTTGAAACGCTGGATAGGGACTCGCCGGGAATTTGTAGATTTCAGCTCCTTGGTAGACTCAATCCAACTGGTCCACTTCTCCAGACGTCAACAAGTGATTATGCGGTAGCGCCAGGAGGATATTATTCCTCGGCGTGGAACCGTTTCAGAGCTCCGTTAGCGCCAGGAGGATATTATGCCTCGGCGTGGAACCGATTCAGAGCTCCGTTAGCGCCAGGAGGATATTACTCCTCAGCGTGGAACCCTGGAAAGAGACCAGTGTGAATGATAGGAATACAAAAGCGCTACAGCGCCCAGCTATCAGGCGACGGCTCCCCACACGGAGACTTCCGACGAGGGCCCTAGGGTAATTAGGATCTAAGAGTGCCGCAGTCCAATAGACACTGTATAGAAAAGGGAAATACATAGAGAGTATAAAATACACGAAAATAAGAAAGACTAACTACGGACCAATGCTTACCCATGGATTGGGGATAGTAGGGAAGTTTCATAATTATCAACTACTGCACTTTACAGCAACTAAACATTCAGCTCCATTACAGTACTAAAGGGACTAGCCCATCGCCGCAACTAAAGGCGTGACTTAAAAATTATTGATGCAGAAGTTACAACCTCACGTTTCAGAGCTCAAACAATGTCTGCCTAAAAAAAACAATCAGCTGCCAGACGAGATTCCAGATCCGAATTTCCGAATTTTTATAGTTTTAGTTTTTAACTGGCTAATCCGCCAGTAGCCAATATGGTCAAGGAGGTAGTACGTTACAGGTATAACAACGTAGAGGCCGCCATCTTGCATCTTCGTGGTACCAATATGATTAAAGTGTATTCCTGGTTCTCCGTCGATAGGCTGGACGGATGGTTTACTGCCATTTACTTATGTAATCGCCAAACTGAAATTAGAATATAGGAATGACGTTAGCAAGTTTTACTTGATCATAATGATGAGTGACATGTTTACAATTTATGAGGAGAGAAAGGCTATTATTACCTAAAACTTTGACCAACGTATATGGACCTTTCCAAAGAGGAGGGAGCGTTTTGCGCATTCGGAGGTTGTTTTTCAAGAAAACGTAGTCACCGGCTTTATATTGAACTGGGCGCGAGTATCGTTATAGGATTTTGATGATTACTTGGATCTGTTGATAATCTGAATGGCTTTCTGTCTAGATAACTGTAAACGATATTGTAACATTTTTAGATATTCAGGGTAAGTGGTATCAGGAGTTGAATTATATATAGAATCTGGGAGGAATGGTTTGTTTCCGAATAGAAGTTCATGAGGCGTGAAATTTGTTGTACAGTGTGTATTAGTGTTGTAAGCCAGTGTGGTTGTATACACATAATTGGGCCAATTGTCATGATTGCTATTGACGGATGACTTTAGGTATTCCTTTAACGTGGAATGACTGCGTTCTAAGGCACCTTGTATTTCCGGATGATAAGGTAATGACCATAGCAGCTTGATTTTGAGAAACTGGCAGCTCTTTTTAAAGAGGTCTGCCGTGAAATTTGTCCCTTGATCGGTACAAATCATTTCCCGAAGAGAGATATGAAATGCACAAGGCAGTCAGTGGTTTCTTCGGATGTCACTGTACATATTGGGTATGCAGCTGAAAATTTCGTAAGGTCGTCTTGAATAGTCATTATATACTTTAATTTTGGAGGACCAGATTCTGGTAAAGGTCCTACAATATCAAGTGATATTCTTTGGAAGGGTGCAGTAGATGTAGAAGTCAGTTGCATGGGAGCTCTGTTAGTTTTCCTTAGGGCTTTATTTTCCTGGCATTGGCGACATTGCTGGAATAAGATTACAATATCTTTTCTCATTCCTTTTCAATAGTATCTTTCTTGAATTCTTTTCTGCATTCGGTCTAATCCTAGATGACCGCCAATGGGAATATTATGATTGTCAAACAGGATCGTTTTTATTTCGCTTGGTGTAGGATAAATGATGTTGTTGTGATATATGTTTACAATGACGTTTGTTTTGTCAAAAATGAAATTTAGCATGATCTTGACGAAATAATGCTTTTGAAAAGGATCTTTGAAATCGGAAATCGCGATGGAATCAGGGTTTTCATGGATGATACTGTTTTGAACTCATTTGAGAGTGTAATAGATGTCTGGATAAGAGGATTCGTCAAAATGGTGGACTTTTATGAACAATAAATAGTAAGTTTTATTACCATATTCGATTTTAAGGTACGAATGGAGCTCTCTTTCATTATTCAGGATGTCTTGGTTTTTTATATTGCCAAGAATTTCTTCAATATACGGATTAGACTCATCCAAGTCAAGGGAAGTTGGAATGAGCAATATTTTTGCTGGACTTTTTAATATCGATTCATTGTGTTCAATTATTTGTGTATTGTCTGACTTATTTTTGTCTAGAATGGTTTTTAAGAAGTCTGAGTGATTGCTATCATTCAGATATATTTCAGGTATGCGAGATTCAGTAGGTGTCGGAATATCTTTATCAGTGAATATCGTTTCGAAGTCAAGGTTGAGGTCTGATCCTCTAAAGGACTTCTAAAGGACCTAGATCGATAAAATCAGAGTGTGGTGATGGTTGTTGATTTGGACTTGAAGGAATTGGTATTGTAATGGTGTTAAAACTGGGATGTATTACATCTTGATCATCAAAAAAGAACGGGTTAGGAGATGCTAATTCCAGAAGAGAATCTCCTAATGGGTTATTGGAATCTTCTTCAATACGAAGCAGTGGATTACGTGGTGGTATACGATTACTTTCCACTGGATTGACTGGATATCTGGAAAGGGCGTCTGCGTTGCAGTTAGTTACACCCTTTTAATATTTGGACATACCTTAGACACCTTGGACACTATTTACATTTACACACATTGATCTAGCCCCAAACTAGGATTCCCTGTATCTTGGGTACTAGACAACGATAAACATACTTATACATAGTCAGGTCATAAGTTCTGTCACATGTGCAATATGAAATAATTTAGATATATTTATTATTTATGTAAACATTTATATAGCAAAATGAACTTAATAAAACATAGATTCTTATGGTAATAAAAATTATTCAAAATGACCCCCGCGATTTTGAATACAGGCCTTTGTTCTGCGCGGCCAGTCGTCTATCGCAGCACGAACGAGGTCCATGTCAATATCGGCGGCTGCCTTAATCAAGAATACCTTGAGTGACTCCAAATCAGGATGAGGCTTTGAACAGGCCTTTTCCTCCAAGTGTTGCCATATCTTGTAATCTAACGGACTCAAATCTGGACTGGAGGAAGGCCAGTCTTCGTGCCGGATGAAGTCGATTTCACGCGCCGCCAGCCAGTCTTGTGTGCTTTTCGCTCTATGAGCTGGCGCAGAATCTTGTTGAAATACCCAGTGCCTGTTATTAAACATGGTATGAGAAACAGGTTCCACAAGGTTCTTGAGGACTGTATTTTGATACACAACTGCATTCGTTTTTACGCCTTTCTCACAAAAATGTACCTCAGTTAAGCCCCAATAAAAGATTCCCAACCAAACCATGAGCGAGGATGGAAAATGACCTCGTTGGACACGCGGAATACGGTTGCTTGCTTCTTCACTGCTGTGTGCGTGCACCTTATCATTTTGTTTGTTGTAGCTCTCTTCCACGGTGAAAATTTTTTCATCCGAAAAAAGAGTATCCCAATGCTTTTTTCCCGCGTACCGCTTCAACAAAGCGCGGCATCTCTTCAGTCTCAGGTCCATTAAACGAGCGTCCAAACGATGTCCTGTTTTTCTTCAATATGCCCTAAGCCCTAAGTCTTCATTTAACACCCTTTTCACCGTGGTCCTGCTAAACCCCATCTGAAGGGCCAACAGTTTCTGCTTACGTACGGAATTTCTTTGAATTCGCGCCTTCACAGCTTTTATCACTGCTGGAGTCCTAACAGAGCGAGGGCGACCACTTCTTGAACTGTCATCTACACTAGAGTCTTCATTGTATCGTTTTATGGTACGATAAACGGATCTTTTGGTTATATTCAAATTTTTCAGTAAGTCGAAAATCTGAATTGGCGCGTAACCGCAACGATGTAACGCAATAACTGCGACACGGTCTTCTTTAAGTGTCCACTCCATATTTAAAAATGAGGAAAATTCTAAAAAGTACACATTTCTATTTTCATGAAAAATTCGAAATTCGAATTCAATAAACTTTTTTGTGGCCAGCGTTCTAAATTCAAAAGTTTTTATTGTGTGACAGAACTTATGACCTGACTGTGTATAGATAAATATTATGCTTAGATAGATAGACAACCATGACTAGGGTACAAACATCCGTTCTCATCAAACAAATATTTGCCCTCACCGGGACTCGAACCCGGGACCCTTGGCTTCGTAGGCAGGGTCACTGCCGACTCGGCCATTCGGGTCGACTTGATTTCATAATTATTTCGATCGTCGATTTGATTTCATAATCGTATTCGCTGAGTTTAAGACCCCATCTAACCAATTTTGAACTGGGATCCTTGCAGTTGAAGAACCACTTTAAGGGACGGCCATCGGAGTTGATTTTGAATTTGCGACCGTAGAGGTAAGGTCAAAATACTCTGGTGCCAAAGAGGATGACTAGGCATTCCTTTTCGGTTACGCTGTAATTGAATTCAGCCTTATTCAGCGTTCGAGAAGCAAAATAAATGGGTCGGTCACTTCCGACAGGACCTTGAGAGAGAATGACTGCTATCGCATAGTTAAAGGCGTAGCAGGTAAGGACAAATGGTTTTGAGAAGTCAGAGTAAGCCAAGAAAGGGGCTGAAGTTAGTAAGTTTTTCAAATTCTCAAAGGAAAGCTGGTGATGTTGCCAGACGAAGGGGACATCTTTCTTGAGTAATGCAGTAAGTGGTTTTGAGATTTTGGATATATTTGGAATGAATCTCCAATAATATGATACAAGACCAAGGAAGGTTTTATGTCTTTTGGACATTTGGGGACTGGGATTTCTTGGACGGTTTTAACCTTCTCAGGATTTGGCATGACACCCTGGTCTGTTATAATATGTCCAAGATATGGTACTTCATGATATAGAAATTTTAATTTGTCCGGTTGAAGTTTTAAATTGAAGTTGTGAAGTCTTTCAAAGATGTTGGACAGGGTTTTTATGTGTGATTCAAGGTTATGGGAGTATATGACGATATCGTCCAGGTATATAAAGCATTCTATGCCCTGTAGACCGAGGAGCTACCCAATTACACGAAGAGCTTATTTCAAGGAAGAGATATTTTGCTGATTCGGAGTACCAATTCGGGGAGGTACTTATAACTCTGCAAGGGATATCCAAGCGAAGGCAAATAGCTACGCCGCCATCCGCTTTCCCAACTCTGTCGTTCCGATAGAGCTGGTATCCAGGCAGCGAGTACATAGTGGATGGAAAAGTCAGCTTGAGAAAGGATTAAGATACAAGAATACCATCCACATGTTTACTACTGAACGACTCGAGTAAGTCCGGATAACTGGAGTGAATGTTCTGGGCGTTAATATGAACAATATTAAAATTATTCCTCAGATTCGCAAAGACAAACGTTAGTTCGACGGATAGCGGTCTCTTAACAAGGCAGTTATCGCTCTCCGCACTAATATATTCATCACTTGAAAAACATGAGAAGAAACTGTTATCAATTTACATGAACTATCCATACCGAATAAAATAAATAAATATTAATCCAAGTAATATTATAAATGTGAAAGTAGCGATGTTTGGATGTTTGTGTGTTTGTGCCTTAATCACGCAAAAACGGCTGAACGGATTTGAATGAAATTTGGTACAGCGATAGTTTATGAACCAGATTAACAAATAGTGTACTTTTTACCCGACTGCAACAGAAGAAGATAACGTTATCTCGGTAAAAGATACTTCCTAGGACCACGCAGATGAAGTTGCGGGCATCAGCTAGTAATATAATAAATATGCTACAATGCGATAACTAACACAAAATATAACTATAACTACACTACTAAATAAATATTGATCTGGACCCTAACCACAAAGGATTGTTGAAAGGAATCTGGTAACAATAAGATCCCATAACATAAATCACAAAAAACAAAAACACACAAGGCAAAATTCACGCACTTTTGTTTTGTAGACCAGCGAGTCAAGATAAAAAAAAATATAAAATATATAGGTTCGTTGACGATGCGGTTTGGCAGAAATTGGAATACAACTTGATATTTAAAAAGTGAGCCTAGGGTGACATTACATGACATTGAAATATTGACAAAAGGCAAGGAAAAAATTATAAATTTATAGTCCGGCAAATGCAAAGAAAGTTTGAAGAATAAATAAACCTACCTCACAAAGCATTGCACAAGAGAATTACCAGCATAGGACTTGTAAAATAAGGTCATATCACTGAAGAACATGGCACGACCGAGCATGTGAAAACCACACTCCGGCTAACAACCCGACATCACTAATCACTTCGCAGCCCGAGATAGAGACGCACCTCTCCTAGTAACGACGCCTTTGACCCCGAAGTGTTTTCGCGCTGCCATGAACACATAATGCCGCGACCTTGTGAGGAACTCCGATGAGGTGATGCCGGAACCCTTGAGGGCTTTCTTCGAGTCCCACATCTCAAAGAACATATCGAAGAAGGGCTTTTCATTAAAATATTGCGATTGATTTACGATTTTTATAATACAGAGAGTCATGTCTTGTATGTCATAATCTGGCATCTTGGTTTTAAAATGACTTATTTTGGCTCCAAAAGCTAGCACCCTTAAATCATACCACCTGACGATATTTAACTTCTAACATATCAAAGAACAGCTATTCTAAAAAATATCGTGGTTTATTTATGATCTCTATAATACGGAGCATTATGTCTGATATGTAATTTTCTCAATTGTTAATTAGCCTTATTTGGCCCCAAAAGTAGCAGCCTCAAATCATACAATCTGACGGATGTTAATTTGTGACATATCGAAGAACGGCTTTTCTTTGATATATCGTGGTTTATTTATGAGCTTTATGATACAAAGTATCATGTCTAGTTTGTCATTATCTGCCATCTCGGTTGTAAGTTGGCAGTAATCGGCTCCAAATATAGCAGATTAAAATGATACCCTAACAGATTTTTATTTCAGACACATTGAAGAACGGCTATTCTTTGAAATATCAAGAATAATTTATGATCTTTAGAATACAGAGTATCATGTCTTGTGCGTCATTGTCTGGCATATCGGTTCTAAAATGGTAAACATTTGCTCCAAAACCTAACAGCCTAAAATAATAACCACCTTACGGATTTACATTTCTGACATATCAAAGAACGGCTACTCTTTGAAATATGGCGATTGATTTATAATTTTTATGATACAGAGAATTATGACTTATATGTCATTATCTGGCATAACGGTTTCAAAATGGCACATTTTGGCTTCAAAAGCTAATAATAGCCTAAAATCATACTACCTGACGGTATTTAATTTCTGACATATCGGAGAACGGCTGTTCTTTGATTAATCGTGGTTGATTTATGATCTTTATGATAAAAAGCATCA
Source organism: Argyresthia goedartella (assembly GCA_949825045.1). Lineage (NCBI taxonomy): Eukaryota > Metazoa > Arthropoda > Insecta > Lepidoptera > Argyresthiidae > Argyresthia > Argyresthia goedartella. The sequence continues at coordinate 20,395,508 of OX463823.1, forward strand.
TGTCTGGTATTAATTATCTGGCATCTTGGTTGTAATTTGGCAGTATTCGGCTCCAAATGTAGCAACTAAAATAACACCATTTGACAGATTTTAATTTCTGACATATCGAAAAACGGCCATTCTTTGAAATATTGTGGTTGATATATGATCTTCATGATACAAAACATCATGCCTGATACTTCATTATCTAGCATCTTGGTTTTAAAATGTCTTATTTTGGCTCCAAAAGCTAGCAGCCATAAATAATACCAACTGACGATATTTAACTTCTGACATATCAAAGAACGGCTTTTCTTTAAACTGTCGTGGTTGATTTATGATCTTTTTAATATAGAACATTATGTCTGATATGTACATAGTCAGGTCATAAGTTCTGTCACATGTGCAATATGAAATAATTTAGACATGTTTATTATTTATGTAAACATTTATATAGCAAAATGAACTTAATAAAACATAGATTCTTATGGTAATAAAGTTTATTCAAAATGACCCCCGCGATTTTGAATACAGGCCTTTATTCTGCGCGGCCAGTCGTCTATCGCAGCACGAACGAGGTCCATGTCAATATCGGCGGCTGCCTTAATCAAGGATGCCTTGAGTGACTCCAAATCAGGATGAGGCTTTGAGCAGGCCTTTTCGTCCAAGTGTTGCCATATCTTGTAATCTAACGGACTCAAATCTGGCCTGGAGGAGGGCCAGTCTTCGTGCCGGATGAAGTCGATTTCACGCGCCGCCAGCCAGTCTCGTGTGCTTTTCGCTCTATGAGCTGGCGCAGAATCTTGTTGGAATACTCAGTGCCTGTTATTAAACATGATATGAGAAACAGGTTCCACAAGGTTCTTGAGGACTGTATTTTCGTACACAACTGCATTCGTTTTTACGCCTTTCTCACAAAAATGTACCTCAGTTAAGCCCCAATAAGAGACTCCCAACCAAACCATGCGCGAGGATGGAAAATGACCTTGTTGGACACGCGGAATACGGTTGCTCGCTTCTTTACTGCTGTGTGTGTATATCTTATCATTTTGTTTGTTGTAGCTCTCTTCCACGGTGAAAATTTTTTCATCCGAAAAAAGAATTTCCCGATGCTTTTTTCTCGCGTACCGCTTCAACAAAGCGCGGCATCTCTTCAGTCTCAGGTTCATTAAACGAGCGTCCAAACGATGTCCTGTTTTTCTTCGATATGCCCTAAGCCCTAAGTCTTCATTTAACACCCTTTTCACTGTGGTCCTGCTTACCCCATCTGAAAAGCCAACAGTTTCTGCTTATGTATGGGATTTATTTGAATTCGCGCCTTCACAGCTTTTATCACTGCTGGAGTCCTAACGGAGCGAGGGCGACCACTTCTTGACCTGTCATCTACACTAGAGTCTTCATTGCATCGTTTTATGGTACGATAAACGAATCTTTTGGCTATATTCAAATTTTTCAGTAAGTCGAAAATCTGAATTTGTGCGTAACCGCAACGATGCAACGCAATAACTGCGACACGGTCTTCTTTAAGTGTCCACTCCATATTTAAAAATTAGGAAAATTCTAAAAAGTACACATTTTTATTTTCATGAAAAATTCGAAATTCGAATTCAATAAACTTTTTTGTGGCCAGCGTTCTAAATTCAAAAGTTTTTATTGTGTGACAGAACTTATAACCTGACTGTGTATTTATCTAGCACCTCTATTGTTATAAAGCCTTATTTGGCTCTAAATGTAGCAGCCTTAATACATACCATCTGAAAGATTTTAATTTCTGACATATCTAAGAACGGCTGTTCTTTGACATATCGTGGTATATTTATGATCTTTATTATACAAAACATCATATCTGATATGTCATTATCTGGCTACTTGGTTGTAAGTTGACAGTATTCGGCTCCAAATGTAGCAGCTAAAATGATACCACCTGACTGATTTTAATTTCTTACATATCGATGAATGGCTATTCTTTGACAAATCAAGGTATATTTATGATTTTTAATATACAGAATATCATATCTGGTATGTCATTATCTGGCATCACGGTTGTAAGTTGGCAGAATTCGGCTCCAAATAGTACCACCTGACAGATTTTAATTTCTGACATATCGAAGAACGGCTGATCTTTGACAAATCTTGGTTGTTTAATGATTTTTATGATACAGAACATCATGTCTTATATGTTTTTATGTGGCATCTCAGTTGTATGTTGGCACCATTTTGCTCCAAAAGCTAGCAGCCTAAAATCATAATACCTGACGGATTTAAATTTATGAAATATCGAAGAACAGCTTTTCATTGAAATATTGCGATTGATTTACAATCTTTATGATACTAAGAGTCATGTCTTATGTGTCATTATCTGGCATCTTGGTTTTAATGGCTCCAAAAGCTGCAGCCTTAAATCATACCACCTGACGATATTTAAATTCTGACATATCAAAGAACGGCTATTCTTTAAAATATTGTAGTTGATTTATGATCTTAATAATACGGAGCATTATGTCTGATATATTATTTTCTAGCATCTCGATTATTAATTCAGTTCAGTTCAGTTCAGTCATATAAACTTCAGTTTACTGAAGTTTATATGTAAACTTCCTACCTAAACTTCAGTTTACTGAAGTTTATACCCTATAGGGTACACTTGCAATATGAATTTGATAATACTGACCTCTCTCACTTTCTGGACTTCCTGTAACAAAAGCTAAATGACTTGGCGAGCCACCTGCGTTGCTACAGGTATGTGCTAAATGACAACGCTCAGGAAAACGCAAAACAAGACGTTCTGCACCAATTAAAAACAATTTTACATGAATTTGATCAACAAACACTTAAACAATAGCACACAACCATCAACAGAAACACCCACACCAGAAGCTTTACATGACTTCTGGTCTAAGATTTGGACGAACCCTATAGCGCACAACAATATCAACTGGATCTCAGAAGACCACGTAACGTAGGAATGGTGTTTGAAGAAGTATTTATAGACCTGCTGAAGTTTGTTATAGCTAAAACCCATAACTGGAAGGCCACCGGTTCAGACAAAATCCATAAATACTGGTATAAAAAAACTTTCAACTATCCACCCAATCCTACAAGCAAACATAACCGATATTTTTCAGAACCCAGACCGCATGCCCCTTTCGTTACCCAAGGAGCTACCTACATGCTACCTAAAGACAAAACTGATACCAAAACCCACGCTAAATATCGACCAATTACTTGTCTCCAAAATATATACAAAATATTAACCACATGCACTAGTCAATTTATATAAAAACACGACAGCAGCAACCAATTGCTAGCCGAACAACAAAAAGGATGCCGTAAATTCAGTCAGGGATGAAAGAGCAGCTTGTCATTGACACTGCTGCATCCAAACAAGCTCTCGGTAAGAAAATAAATATTTATACGATGTTTATTGCCTACAAGAAGGCCTTCGATTCCGTACCGCATACTTGGCTCATCTGCATTCTACAACATTACAAAATACTGCTTTATTTTACTTTTTATCTCATTCTTATCAATAACCATGCCAAATTCGAACACCAACATCATTTTTAATGGTAATATTGATTGTAATTTTATTGTATTACTGTAGATATTTAATAACATTTGCACATCCTCATTTGATAAAAAAGTTGAGTTCAACAATTATACACTACATTCTTAACACCTATATTTGCAAAAAAATGCCTTTGAATTTGAATTAAAATACTCGTCTTCTCATTGGTAGATTTTTCAACTTCACTGGTGTTGCGACTGAAGAATCTCGTGCGTTGATCTTACTTTGTATATCCGTTTGTAAAGGCATCATGTGGTATACTGTATATTTTCGTGGATGTTGTCACGTTCTGGTGATTAGTAGGAATAACCCACTGTAACGGAAGTCTAAAGTTTAGAAGATGATAGAAATTTAGAATATAGGTCCTAAAAGTCAAGAAAATAAAGAGAGAGTTCTTTTCATTTTACAAAACTTTTCCTAACCTAGCCTAATCTAACATTATAACACGACCTGACATTTTTTATTTTTTTTACATAGCCTATATTGTGACCCACTGGGGGGCAAAGGCCTCCCCATTTTGAGCCCACCCATCTCTAGTCAGAGCTAGATTGACCTACTCTGGTTGGAACGTGTCCAGGTTGTCCCGCCATCTCCTTCTGGGCCTTCCTCTGCGCCGGTGTGCCTGACATTTATACAATTAAATATCCTGACCCAGGGAGAGTCTATGGGCGCCATAAAATTGGCATGGCGGTCAGTAGAGGCAGGCAAATGGAGCATAATAATAATAAATAATGCCTGCCTTTATTGACTGGCACTCCAGAAGGGTGCTGCGCCTACTTGCTGCTGTTACCTACCTCTACTGACCGGCACGCTAGACCGCTGCTGTGCCTCCTGCCTGCTAAATGACGTTGTGACTGTTTTGACGACCCGATTGGCCGAGTCGGCAGTAACGCTGCCTACGAAACCAGGGGTCCCGGGTTCGAGTCCCGGTGGGGGCAAATATTTGTTTGATGAGAACGAATGTTTGTACCCTAGTCATGGTTGTTTATCTATCTAAGTATAATATGTATCAATATAAGTATGTGTACCGTTGTCTAGTACCCAAGATACAGGGAATCCTAGTTTGGGGCTAGATCAATGTGTGTAAAATGATGTCCAAGGTATTATTATTATTATTATTATTATAATATTGACGCAATTTTTCGGAGGCCAAGGAGGAGGGCGAACTATGTAGTCACAGAGGAACTCTTGATAGAGCGGTCACTGTCGTTATATCGTTTGGGTGACCCACCTCACAATTCATTACTTTTGTTAGGAGGATCGTCCATAGCTTAATTTGGTCCATCCATCATAAAGGTGATCTACCACGCATTCGGGTGCCTTTTACTTTGCCGTGCACTACTTTCGTTCGTCGGACAAGCGACCGCATCGAGATACGTGTAAAAAGAAAGTGAGTTTGATGCCAAGTTCTTGTAGGATGGAGTCCTTTGTACCGAACTCTGCCCATGGTACCCAGGACATTTTCACCTAAGACATAGTTATCGCAATACGTCGCTTAAGTTCGTCCACACATCCGCCATATTATCAACGTTACACGTCAAAATAAAAAATGTAAATGAACACTGGTAAATTGACGTCAGGGACAGGGTCCGTTATAAAAGGAAAAAATATAAAAGTAAGAAAATGAATACTTTTCAGCTAAGATGAAGGCGGACTAGCCACATGAAAATATGCACCAGTCAACGTTATTCACTTGTAATATTTTAGTATTGCAGGTTTCCTCCCGGTGTTTTCATTCACCGATATCTGTGAGTAATTTTGAATAAAAATTATTGTGAGATTTTTAAATCAGCAACAACTTTGTAGCGGGCGGGTTCGAGCCCAGGACCCGCCGAACAAGGTCCGACGGTCTGTCCGCTGCTTAGGAAAAGGTAAATTCACACCACAATTTGTTGCTCCATTTGTATTCTAGAATTGACATATTAATGTTGATTTGGTAATTGTATCAGCAAAATTTGTCACTTTGCTCATATCTTCGAACCAATTACACGAAGAGCTTCTCTTCGTGTAATTGGGATCGAATTCATCAAGAACAATATTATAAACGGACATGTGTAGTAAGGCAGAAATCACGGTGTATCCAACCAAAAATATACAGCGTACCACATGATTTTTACGTACAAACGGACGTACAAAGAAAGATCTACGCACGAGATATTTATAACAATATGAGCGTTCCACCTTATTACCGTTATGAACGGACGTATAAAGAACAGTAGGTACTAAGAATGCTAAGTATCTTTTTGTTTCAACGCATATTGATAATGAAAACAGCAAATCTGTTACGAGTATTTAAATAAGCTACTTAAGTCGCACCCGGTCCTAAGCTCCTGATTACTATCTTTAAATAAAATATGATACACGAAACTCATCGCGGTATTACTGCTCAATTTGTGATAACAATCATAAAGGCGATCGCCTGATATGGTCTAATCTTTAAACAGATAAATAACATATAAGATGGTATCCAATACCTCTAAGACAAGACAGTCCATCGTATAAGACAGTATGAAGCTTTACATAGACCTTGAAAAAGTACATTTTAGTGCCAGTGCTTCCAGTGCTTCCAGTGCCGATAAAGAAATCCTTAACAATGCTGTGATACGTTAAGTCTTACATGTATGCTGTAATAGGTTGGTGTTAAATATTAATGTTGTAACCAAATATTCAGTAATGTATGTAAAGTAAATATAAATTAGTTCCGCCAAAATATGCCCCTTTATAAAAATGTTTTTTTTTACATTGAGTAACAGTAAGTATTTGTTTCTGAAAGATTCTACAAGTCTTGCAATCGTCATGAAAATTATAGTAGGAATCTTGTCAATGGTTTGGACGTTTGGCACCTCGGAATCTGCTAGTAAGTGCTTAAAAAGCCTAAGGACTTTCATAAACTAATTCGTTAATAATGCAATATTAATATATTTTTATGATAAATACGTGTTTGTTTTAATGAAACATTCACATTAATATGATAGCATATTTACATAATTGTTTGCATTTTATATGCCGGTGTTGCATTTATTAGAATCTTTATATTTTTCTTATTTATGGTCCCGGAAGATATTCTTAAAAATAACTTAATACTTACGCATCCTAATTGTTTACATATCCCCTTTAGTGCAACTAATTACAAGCAAAAATCATTGTTTCTAAGAGCTGCTCACTCCATCAACAAACTGGAAGCCTTTCCCGACTTTGATTTGTTGAATACACCCTCGAGTAGAATTAGACTAAAAACTGGTTTGGTGCATCATCTTGACTGTTGTTTTACTATACAATACCATAATTTAACGTTTCCCCATCTTCATCAGCAAACAAGTGTAAATGTTGATTCAATAAACGAAAACTGCTAAATGGTGTTTAAATAATCATAATGTTTTAGCAATTTATTTACAAACCCCAGTGGTTTAAGTGGTGTTCCCATAATGCTTTCCGAATGAAATAAAACAAATTTATTAATTAACTTTCAATTTTACAGATACTACCAGATATAGTACGGTCGACGATGTTTATCTCCGTTATTACAATGGGCAAGTTTAATTTTTAAAATTGGAATCGATCATCCACTATAACACGTCTTTGCGCTAAATGAACTGAATAGAAACGGAAAAATATCATTTAAGGAAGTGTGTCGAATTATGAACGTTTAGGTTTAACGTATGTATGCGCTATCATAGATTTATCAAATTTACATATAGGTATATTTAATTTTTCCTAGTGTAAAACAATCACGTAAAATCCGCAGTAAGTTTGCTTGTTTACCTTTATTAAGATGACTTCAAAGCTTATATAGAATAATAATAATATAAGAATCAATAATTGTTCTTTTTATATTTAGAATCATATTTGATGAGTACATTGATGTACAGCTGGGCTCGGCCACCAATTTGCTGAACGAAATCTCGACATCTATTCCTACAATTTTATATGCTTTCGGTTTTACCGAATCTCCTACGTCGTTGAGTGTAGAGGTAAGTTTTTAACCAACACCCGTATATATTTTGAAATTATATGCCATTCAGATGTGTTTGTAGCAGCTAGACAAACTGGTGAATTTCAAAAAATCCACTCACGATTTGGCTTGTTAAAAGTTGTTCATTATTCAGAAAGGCTATTAAAAGATATACTTACTCTTAAATTTCCAGACAATCGTTACTGCATACTTTGAAACCAGGCCAAATACTAATATTATAGTCATTGACTGGTCAAACATGAACTCGGGACTATACACAAAGGCTGCATAAAACTCAAACTCAAAAAACTCAAACTCAAAACGTTTATTCTGTAAATAGGCCACAAGGGCACTTTCACATGTCATTTCATTTCATTTTTTACAGAACATTTGGTATTATTATCATATTATCAGAAAAAAAAAAGTACTTAATTATTGTTTCTGAGAGATGTAAAGAGTCTCAAATGTCATAATAAAATAATTAAAATATAAATAACAGAGATGTATAGTCTCTTTAGTCAATAATACAATGATAAAAGGAGATGTAAATGGTCCCCACAGTCAAGAGTTGTATAATCAAATTAATCTTTGGAGGTGTAAAAGGCCTCCAAGTGTCCAGTAAAAGAAACTCTGGCAGTGAGGATGCTCACAATTAATTAGAACAATTCAGTCCCAAGCATTTTTATCGTCTATGTACTCTTTAATACTGTAGTAAGCTTTAGAAATAAGCCTTTGCTTGATGTATTTCTTGAACTTATTAATTGATAGATCTGTCAAAGTGCTTGGGAGTTTATTGTAAAATCTTACACAATTACCCTTGAACGAGTTTTTTATTTTATGGAGCCGAGTAGTGGGCACTGCAAGTTTGTCCTTGTTTCTAGTATTAAAGTTATGTATATCACAGTTTCTTCGAAAGTTAACAATGTTCTTATGGACATACATAATATTCTCGTAAATATATTGACTATGGACTGTCAATATATTTACTTCTTTAAACTTATTTCTAAGAGAATCTCTATTATTCATTTTATAAATCGCACGAACAGCCCGCTTCTGCAGCACAAAAATAGTATTTATGTCAGCAGCACTGCCCCAGAGCAGAATACCGTAGGACATAATACTATGAAAATAACTAAAATAAACTAATCTGGCTGTTTTTAAATCTGTCAAGTGACGGATTTTCCTGCATGCAAAAGCTGCAGAGCTCAGTCTGTTCGATAGCTTATCAATATGTGGACCCCATTGGAGTTTGGAATCCAACGTTATACCTAGAAACACTGTGCTGGTTACCAATTCCAATTCCTCATTTTTAATTGTTATACATGTCTGATTATTTTTAACGTTAGTAGTAAGAAACTTAACACATTTAGTCTTTTTCTCATTTAATAGCAAATTATTAACATTAAACCTATTTACCACTCTTGATATGGTATTGTTCACGTGATCATCAGTAGCGTGTTGGTTTCGCTTTGTTTTAAAAATAAGTGAGGTGTCATCAGCAAACAGTACCATATCATGACAGTCCCTTCCTAGATAGGGTAAGTTGTTTATATAGATGAGGAATAGGAAGGGTCCCAATATTGAGCCCTGTGGCACGCCCAAAGAAACCAATGATCCTGGTGATCGTTCTCCGTTTACGTCTACCCTTTGTATTCTTCCGTTCAGATAAGATTTTAACAAATTCAATGACGTGTCTCTAACTCCATAATGATGTAATTTCCTGATCAATGTTTCATGACAAACGCAATCAAAAGCCTTAGATAAGTCACAAAAAATGCCTAGGGCATCTTGTGACTCTTCCCAGGCATCAAAAATACTTTCAATGAACTGAATTCCGGCATCTGTTGTTGAACGACCGCGAGTGAATCCAAACTGTTTGTTATGCATTAGCTTATTTGATTCAAAATGATGTAATAGCTGTGATAAGATTAATTTGTCAAAAATTTTACTAAAAGTTGGTAGTATTGATATAGGTCTGAAATTGGTGGGGTCTTGAGTACTACCTGCTTTGAAGAGGGGAATTATCTTACTTTGTTTCATTAAATCAGGAAATTCACCGCAGTCTATACAACTGTTGAAAATGACCGCTAGGTCAGGTGCAATTAATTCGATCAGGGATTTAACGACGTGAACAGAGAGTCCCCAAAGATCATTCGTTTTCTTAACATTTATCAATTTAAATGCCTTTACGACATCTGAACTTGTGACGTGCTTAAAATTCAAGTATGAAGCACACTCTGAGACATTATCTTTTAATATTGCAACAGCAGACAAAGGTGACGAATTTAAATACTTAGTCGTGGAAGCCGGTGCATTAGTAAAAAACGATTCAAATTCAGTTCATATGACAGTCTAATTTAAATTGTTTGGAGAACTGTTTGACTTGTTCTTTAAATTCGTCACTCATGTTGAACCGTCGTTCCTCATACAATGCATACAATGCTTGCCTGCGTTTATGCAACTCTGCAGTAGCCCACGTACTAAAGTCGTTTGAACCACTAACCACAACCGATTTTGAAGTGAATATCGCGCTGTACTGTTTCATAAAGGTTTCAAAGAATAAGTTATACATTATATTAGGAGACTGTTCAGCAGCCAAAAACGGTAGTTCCTGGGCTAAAGAGTATCTCATTCTTTCTAACCGGTCAGCAGTTATTGGCACAAACGAAATTTTCTTTTTAATGACAGGTTCTCTAATAGAATCAAATTGAAATAATTGACCTAAATGATCTGAATCCAATTCACTGATAACACTTCTACTGATTGGAATAACATCAGTAAAAATGTTGTCAATGCATGTAGCACTAGTAGCTGTCACTCTTGTTGGCTCCATAAATAAATGGCTAAGCCTAAATGATGAGAAAAGATTTATTAATCTAACGCTGAGAGTAGTTCTTTCTAACAGATTAACATTAAAGTCACCACATATAATTAATCGTTTCGTACTGTGTGATGAAATAGTTAGGACGGATTCCATTATTTTCTCGAACATTTCAAAGTCGCTCAAGGGTGGCCTATAGACACATATAACGATGAACTGTTCTAATTCCACAGCTGCAAGTTCTATAGTTCGTTCAACAGATAAGGAAACAATGTCCTTACGTTCCTTGAATTTCATATGATTGTTTAGTATGATTAATGCCCCACCATGAATTGAATTAAGTCTGGTGAACGAACTACCAACCTGGTGATCTTTAAAGCTAAACATAATTTCATTAATAGTTAACCAGTGCTCTGTTATGCACAAAATGACAATTTTATTACAATTTAAAAATAACTCTATTTGTAGATCTTTGCCTCTAATACATTGAATATTCTGATGAACCAGGCTTATATACTTAGCATGTGAGCTTCCCTTATTCTTAGGGTTTTCTAATATACTAGAACATATGTTGCCAGAGCCTGGGTCCTCTGTTGTCCTATGAACTAATTTAAATGCATCCTGTTATTCTGGTCTGATACCAGATTCATATTAGGCTGCTCAGTAAAAGCAGAGTTAGAAGCCAAATTTTTGGCTGTAATGTCATATCAATATAATAGTGACATAGCTATTTGTCGTTTACAATAATTTGAAAGGTAAAATGTACCTTTAGTCATAGTAAAATAATTACTAACATAATTGTTAGTGTCAATAATATCAAACTTATTATTATATGTACATAAATTGTACATAGTTATATTCATATTATGTCTATATACATTTTCATTTTGTGTCAATTGGTTGCAGTAGGGAAATGTGAACAATATAATTTTTTTCACACTAAGACCATTCAATGTTTCATAAAATTTTATTAAATTATTTTTGTTCACATCTCCCCTATTGCCCATGAAATTTATCAGTGTGGCACTGGCTGTGATAGTGCTGTCATTCAAAATTTGATTTATAATATTATCTACAGTGCTAAAAGGTGAGCAATTACTAATAACACTATGTCCCTTAGAGTATGAGTGGAGTGCTGAGCCCATGCCACTTCCAATCTCATCACAGTACATTATAATATCAGGTGTTGTGGTCATATCAGACTTGGCAGAACTATTATCAGTAACACCTTGTGTTGGTAAACTGTCACACAAGCCCGGAGAGTTGCCCGCTGTCAAACAACCACCTTTCTGCTCACAGCGACAAGTATGGTTGTTGGTCAGCGACTCAAACCGCTCACAATTATGGTTCATTTCTTGAATTAAATCATCCATAGCCAATGAGTATTCATTTATAACTTTCTCAGAGTTCAAATATGCACTGTTTAGTGATCTCAATGAATCCTCCAAGCTTTGGATTTTCAAATGTAAGTTTTGTGTGTCAGTTTCATACATCAACTTAGTACTTTCTAATTCTAATACACACATATTCAAATCATGTAATAAGTTTACATTTTTCTTGCTTACTTTTAAGTTTTTAGTACACAATTTATTATGTTTTATTAATTTCTGAGTTTTTCGTATATACCTATTTATTTTACCTAGTTTGTTATTGCTGCAACTTAATAACCTTGATGTGAGCAATGTGTCATTAGTTAAATCAATGACATCATCAAGGCTTCCAGTTGCAACAGTAACCAGCTGCGGGCTGATCCCTACGACTTCACTGTAGAGGCTCTGGGTCTGCAACGCTGCGGTGTTTTCCTTCTCCTCCTGGAGTGCATGTATTTGTTCATGGGCATCGAACAATGCTTTCTCCAGGGAATCAATCGATTTCAGGGCTTGCTCGTACTCTGCACTACATACAGTGAAGCTATCTACGGTGACCTGCAGCTTGTCCCGCTCAACAATTACATCACTACATTCTTGTTCTAATACACATAATTGTTTCTTTAGCTTATCTCTACTTTCAAGTACTGATAATAGCTCTTTCTGATTTTCCTCCCTTTCACAGAGTAATTCGGTGACCATTTCCTTTGATTTTTTTAATTCTAGTAAGGTAACTTTGAGCTTGTCATTTTCCTGCTGTCGGGAGGCGACAGCAGCAGCTCTGCGGGTCATCATGGTTACAGTTGAGATAAGAATCAAGGAATTGCATACCAAAACAATGCGAAATTACTTACGTGGAATAGTAACGTTTTTCAGCGTTTGCACATCACTAATTGCTATGAAATATATTTTAAACGTTGATAAATATAATAATTTAACAATAAGGTAACAAAAAGCGCTGAAAGTGTACGGAAATAACAAATACTTTTAAATTTATAACCTGCAACGGTCACAAATTTAACATGTTTCGAGACACTAGTAAACGTCACTAAAACACACTGCAAACAATAGAAATACTTAACATTACACTATAATCCTAAAATAACACTAAATTGGGCTCAGAATTACACTAAATCATATTAAGAATATAAATTTTTCTAGGGACGTAGTGAAATCAGCTGTTTGCCGTTTGACAGCCAGTGTTACCCTTCTAAAAAAACTGAAAAGGTAAGTCTCAACCTTAAAAAATTGGAATAATGCATCCAAAAAATACTGCTACAAAGAAATATTCAAAGGAAGAACAAGAAGACAATGACAAATGGCCAGGTCCAGGCCCGATAACAGGCCGGCCTTACAAAATGGGAAGATGCATCTGACGTTTTCTATAAAAATAAATAAGAAACTTCATTTACGTATCATACATACATAAATACAAAGTTTAGCTCTTATATATGTGATTGCAGTTTTACATGACCTTTAAAAAACTGCATTGTGTTATTGTATACAGGTTGGCGAAGCAGTCGCAATGCAGTTAAACAATCTTCTGGAAGATGGTCTCGTATTAGATACACTACATGTTGTAGGTCATTCATTGGGTGGCGAATTAGTAGGCTACCTGGGCAGGTACCTGGAAAGTAGGGCTTCCATACCGGTGTACCGTAGTACCGGTGTATCGGACCTAAACAAGCTACTAAAAAACACCGGTAGATTTTTATCTCTACCGGTAGTTCCGGTATTTTTAATAAAATCTAAGAATTACGAAAATCGGCGCTCATTTTTTTAATTTACACGCGCTACGCGCGCTCTTCCACGTTCGATAACCGAAAAGAATCTGATCTTAAATTGCCAGACAAGATGGAGCAGCATGAGCGATATGGTTGGACGGTTTTTGAAGCTGCACAAAAGTATTAATAAATATTGCTCTGATCTGAAGATACAATGGCCTGTCACTCAAACTGAGCTTCATATTCTTCGCTGCTTGCATGGCAGTCTAGAAGTTATCAAGGCGACGGTTGAAGCACTCTGTCAGCATGATGCAAATTTACTCACTGCGGATGCTGCACTTCATTTCATGATAGATAGTTTGATGGAACAAAACAATAGCATCAGCAACAACCTGATCAAACAGTTAAAAGTTCGAATTCAACAACGGTGACTCCATGACATGACTGCTACGTTCTTATATTTACACGACAAAGAGTCATATTTTGCCAATATTCAGACTGACACAGAAACATTCAGAAGACCAACATCAGATGAAATGCTTTCGGTACTACATAGATTGATCACCAGATTGTCGTCAGGAGAAGGCGGTTGTGAAGACTTTAATTATAACACTGACAACTGTGACAACGACGTTGAGACTTGCACAAATGCCACCGAACTAACAGCGAAGCAAAAGTTGGCGTTGAAGATTAAAAAAGCCATTAAAGTACCGAAACCAGCAGGCGTGCAAAGCATTAACACGGATACTCAGAGTGTGTTAAGGGTTGAGATGGCAATGTACGAGAATGGCAGTGAACGCGGTTTGTTCTTGAACAAATGCTATAAATATTTAAAGTTGATCCCACCAAGTAGCGTTGAACCTGAACGTGCGTTTTCAGCAGCAGGCTTCATATGCTCCAGACTTAGAAGCTCTTTGGGTGATAACACATTGGATGCAATATTATTCTTGCGTTCATACTATCAAAAACAATAGTGATTCAGTAAAAAATTAGAAACTACTCTATTCTATAGGTAGGTAGAGGTACCTAAAAATAATAATATTGTGTACTTGTGCAATAAAAGTTTATTATGATTTCAAAGTATACACTAAAGTACTGTATTTGTATTGTCCTGTGTGTGTTTTTGTACTTATTGATCTCACATTATGATCTCATCTCGTTTATATAGTTACCTATATGTATCAAAGAAAACAGTGGTTCTTGAACTATCCTGTAAAAGCAATAATTATCTTAGTATTATGTTTAATTTGATCTTAAAGTACTGAAAGTACTCATGATTGTCTTGTGTTTTGTATTGTCCTGTGTCTTTTTTGTAGTCGTTGATCTCACATTATGATCTCATTTATATAACAATATGTGTATCAAAAACAACAGTGATCAGAAAGAACTATCCTGTCATAGTATTAATTTTTATTTTTTTTTATTTTATTACATCAACAAAAATCCACAGCCGTGCTTACATGTAATCTAAAAAAAATTATCTTTGAATGAGGCCAATTAAGGATTTCATTATATAAAATTGTAATGTTTTTATTAGGTTTAATTTGATCTAAAATGTGCTAAAAGTACTAATTTTTGTGTCTCTTTAATGTCTATTGATATTTTTCTGTAACTTTGAATAAATAACGGTATTAAAACGATATTTTAGTATTTTTACTAAAATTCTATATATTTTGCAAAAATACCGGTATTTATCGAATACCGGGATTTTTTTTCCATATACCGTTCAAAATACCGGTAGTCAGAGATCCCAAAATATGGAAACCCTACTGGAAAGTAATTATAAAGTGTCTTTACCGAGGTAAGATTGCAAATTTATATGGATGAAGCCTAAAGAAAATTATTATGTGAAACAAAGGCAGAGGTTAAAGACAATAGTGTATATTTGATATCTCAACCTCATTTCAACGAAGATAATGCAACAGCCGTAGTAATACCTTTTTGAGGCCCTATTAACTATGGAACTATGAACAATATTTGATTAATTATCAATTCAAGAGGAGATCATTTATAAAGTCTTGACTATATGTAGCTCCCAAATCATCATCAAAGGATTGATCTTTCTCATTGTGACAAAATAACCTATTGAGTATCACCTCAAGAAAAATCATAACCTAAAATTTTCAGAATCACAGCACTCGACCCAGCTGCACCTGGATTTTACCCTGACGGTCTGATTTTTGAACACATTAAAGCAACAGATGCTGTATTTGTGGACGTCATCCACGCTGATGCTGGAGGATATGGCCTCATTACTTCTTGTGGGACAGTCGACTTTTGGCCAAACGGCGGTAAGGCTTTACAGCCTGGATGCAATTGGGCTTTTCCTCTTACCGATGATAGGGAGTACCAACAACTACACTGTTGCTTTCTTGCATCTAATGGTTGAAATTGGCGAACGGATTGGATTTGATGGATATAGCCATCGCCATGTTTCTTTGGAGGGAGAGAGGTAACAGCTCGCTCAGAGCCAAAGAAACTTGGCGCGAACTATACTTTACCGTCATATATGTGAAAACGTTTTTTTTACATTATTATATGAGGATGATATTATTAAAATGATGTGAGGGTTACGAGTTGTTTGAGCGTGTTGTTTGAGAATGTTGTGAGCGATGTTATCGATTAATTAGGAACCTAAACTTTTTTTTTAGGCTACTGCAGTCATCACAGGTCTTGGTATTTCTATGCTGAATCAGTGAGAACACCCGATATATTTCCAGCCTCACCAGAAGAATGTTCGTCCAGAAATCAAACCTATCCTGAGGAAGGATTTATGTATATGGGAATCGATTGTCCTACAAGGTAATACACATATTTGAGATATTTTGTTTATTTGCAAGCCCCGAAGGACTCTTACAAAGATGAGATGTATATTTTACGGCTTAAGATATATGAGAAGAAAATTAAGTTTAGCCGGCTAATGTTAACATTAGTTTCAAGGCTCGGCTAATATTTGAAATCATGTTCGTTTGTCATCATGTCATGTCATCATGTCATGTCATGTCATCATCAAGTGATTTCAGCTTTAACTGGCTAGAGTGGACATTAACAAATGAGTTTGCCAGCCAATGTTGAAAACGAAATGATGATGTTTTAATTTTTATTTGTTTTGTTATGTGTTTCTTTATGATTCGCTTCTGTTTGTCATTGACTTGTCATACTTGTCTTTGTCATTCCCTCACAAGAACGTGCTCACACAACGTCACAATATTCCAAATAATGCGATATGCCAAAATAAAATAACAGGGTTTTAATAACATTATCATGTCATTTTTATTTTCAAACATTGTTTTTTTTTCGTAAGTAACATATTTGTTGACCCCTAAAAAATTATTTTGTCATATTGCCTGCTAAGCGGTCGCCCTTTAATAGGTTGTGGATTGTGAAAGGCTATGCATAATAATACGAACTATTCGCCAAAGTCCTGTGCCATCGCCTCACAACCACCCTAGACGAATACCAGCCTGACGAATAAGCTGGCTTCCGGAGGGGTTACTCGACAATGGATCATATCCATGCGGTCAAGCAGGTGATGGAAAAAAGTAGAGAATTCAACCGGCCCTTGTGTTTCGCCTTTGTCGATTATGAGAAGGCGTTCGACAGCGTCGAGCACTGGGCCGTGTTCCACTCCTTCCAGCGCCGCGGCATTGACATGCGATACGTCGATACCCTCCGGGAACTGTACAGGATCGCGACAATGCAGGTGCGCATGCATAGGAACACCGACTCCGTGCTATAGACCGGGGTGTCCGACAAACTATTTACCAACGTTGTGGAGGACATTATGAAGACGTTTGATTGGAGTGAAAGAGGCGTCAAAATTAACGGGGCACGCATGTCGCAGCTGAGGTTTGACGATGATCTCATTCTTGTTTCCGATTGCGTCTCAGATTTCCAACATATTCTCGCACAATTGCACAAACTTCCCTAAAAGTCGGTCTCAGGATGAACATGTCCAAGACCAAAATTATGGCGAGTCGCCCACTAAATGAGCCGGCCCCTAATTGTTGGCAATGACACCGTACAGGTGCGCAGCGATTACGTCTATCTTGGACATCGTTTATCCTTTGACCGAGATGCACAGGTGGAGATTGGAAGACGCATCGAATTAGGGTGGGCTGCTTTCGGCAAACTAAGGAATGTCTTCAAATCCTCACTCAATGCCTGAAGATCAATGTGTATAACTAATGTGTCTTGCCTATCCTCATCTATGGAGCTGAAACATGGACGCTCACAAAGCATAATGTGCAAATTATAAAAGTAGCACAATGAGCGATGGAGCGTTCCATGTTGGGTATCTCTCTCGTTGACCGTGTGCCAAACGTCGAAATTTGACGGAAACCTAAGGTCGCAGATGTAGGCAAACGGGTGACGAGGTTGAAGTGGAGATGGGCGGGACACTTGGCTAGACGGGAAGACGGACGGTGGACTAAAGCAGTCTAGTGGCCACGGGGAGCGACAAGGCCAGTGGGCAGACCACGAGCCCGATGGTCCGACGATCATCAAGTCGTCGGGATCCCTCAGGACCGGGGAGATTGGCGCTTTAGAGAAGAGGCCTATGCCTGATCGGGTCGATGTGGGCTGAATATGATGATGATGATGATACGTAATAATAATAGAATATGCTCACTCCACTTAGGTACGCTTCACCACAGCATTGCTTGCACAATCGAAAAGGTACACAACACGGAATACCAAGTGTATTTATCTCTTTGGATTAGTTAGTAGGCTTATTTATTACTGATAATTTATAGTATCCTGCCAAAGATGGTATTTTTTCAACAATTACCTTAGATATACTGAATAATAAACTAAAGCATAGGTGGCTCATGTCAATTATATTTTGTGAACTATCTTTAGCCTCAACAGTACCAGTTTAGCCGGCTAATGTTGAAACCATTAGTCACAATGAACATAATTGCCAACATTAGCCGAGACCAAAACAAAATCTTAACATCAGCCTGCTAAACTTAAGTTAAGTTTCACACCTACCTTTAGCCGTAACATGAAATGAAACATTTTGAAGTTAGCTGGAAGTATGAAGGAGTTGGGGAGAAAGTTACCCTCATGATAATAATATACACCATGCATGTTTAAGGTTCTGTTCTTTTGTAAAATTACTCTCAATTTCAAAGACAAGCAATAATTTTACTTTTGTATCATTTGCAGTGCCACTGGAAATTACTACCTCGAAACCGATTCTTCATCACCATTCGGTGAAGGGGCAGAGGGCCTGGATTGTTAATGAAAAACGCACACAACTTTTTCAAAAATAAAGAAATACTCGTACTAGTACACGGAGCCGATTATTTAAAAACCCGAGTATGGTATTATTTTTTATAGAGCTTTGAGAAGTACCTACAAACAAAGCGACATCGGAGCTGACTTTCTGTGGTCAATGTCGTATCGTGACAGTGACAGGCAATTAGCAAGTGGTCTATTGTGATCGCGTCTGAGTTCACAGGCTGTCAGTTACAGTTAACTTTGCCGCCTGTATAGGTTAAAACCATGTAAGTGAATATAGGCTTTTGTATTGGTAAACCCTATAGTACGGCTTTGCCGAATTTGTTATAATTTGGAACTGCTATAAACATGGCGTCCTTGGTTAAAATAAAACTCTTTTTTTTAAAGATAAGATTGAAAATAAACCAGTAATATAACTACGAATATACCAAAACAGTATGAGTTATCTATAGAAAAACTAAGTTTGTATGTCGTAAACTTTCCCTAATGTACTCGCCATCTTGACTGTTAGCAAATAACTGTCGTAAAACTTAAAACTTGATGTTGCCACTCCCAGGGGGCTCCCAAAAAATAATTCTTTCAATACCACATACACACTTATGAATGCACCTGGTTACGTACATGGAGTGTGAAAGTAGCCGCACCAATAACTTTGTAAACAACATTTTGCTATGTAAAATCCAAACTATTCACTCCACACCATCCCTACCGTTGTACGGTGGTACTAGACCCTTCGTGCGCGAGTGAAATTCGCACTTGACCGATTTTTATATAGTAAGTGCCAGAGATTTTATAAATAGACCTAGAGATTTCAAAAAAATCACATTTATCTTTATAATTCCGAGTGAAGAAAGTCTGAGTTTGAGTTTTTATAATTATAGCATGTAAGGCTAAACGATATATGTTAAAATCTAGCCTCATTTTAAGATTTAACTTTCAAAAGCCTACTTTTCAAATGGTTTACGAACCCAGCCCTTTGTCTACTCCGTGAGATGAAGCAATGAATATTGCACTCTGACGTCTCGGGCCGCTCCGCCACGCTTTAATCTGCATCCTTTACTAAATAAACTTTGAACACAAAGAGGTATATCATACAGCTATAGCTAGTAGAACTGTCAGGCTCTATTTGGTAAAGTTTGCCTGGCTCACAGACCGAGGCTAAAGCTAAGCCGTGTGAGTTTGAATGTATAACGTCTGAGTGCAACAGTATGGCGTTGGCATTATCAAATTCCTAAATTCCCGTTATCGTTTGTTCACGTAAGGTGGCATAGTGATTTTAGAATCTTTACCAATTTTTATACACCTTTCTTGCCCCTTTGTGTACAATCTATGATTATCTTATCAATTAATTCAATTCATTTGAGATGGCAATGGGTGGCCTGGCGAATGTTCGTATTGTATATTATCATACATGGTGGTCAGGGCCAGGAATATGTGTCTTCTAAGAATACGAGTAAGTATATGTTATGTTTCATTACAAAGTATTACACGTAAATATGAGTCAGCACAATACGAAATTAAGGAACATGTGTCGGCTATGAATAGTTTGTTGGAGACGTGTAAGTATAATTATGACACTTTCATATCTTTGACCGACAATCACATCTGTGATTGTAAACAAGCTCCAGCGGACTGTTCCGTGCCGACCGTGTGTCCCGCCGAGCAGCCGGCCCAACAGCTGATACTGACCCAGGCGCCGCCGTCAGTCGACTTGAGTACTAATAGTGTTATCAATAACGCCTCCTTCTCTCGGACAAAGGATAGGTATATAATGTACAGCGATGAACTTGGAAAAAATATGGGTTTACAACTTAGTCAGCGCGTGGGCCAGGCAATATTAAATAACTGTATGCCTGGCGCCACATATTCACAAATATTAAACAAAGTGTTGTCATCGCAGTTTTTAGAACCAACCACCCTAATTATTTTAATTGGTAGAAGGGAAAATGTATCTAAAAAACTAATTACTAAATACTTTTCCAAATTAAATTCTTTACAAAATGTAGATAGAATAATCTTGTTTGTGTTTCCCTTCAGCCAATCTTTGTCACAACATGAAAATCATATAAGACATGATTATAATACATTTATACACATATTGACATGTCGTCATACTGAAAAATTTCATTTCATAGACACCAATATTTGTATTGGAAAATATTTTTATTTGACTAAGGATAGGTATTACCTATCTAGGTTTCATACAAAACAGATAGCACAGTCACTTTCTTATTTTATTTTGAACTCAGTCAAGTTTTTGACTAATGAAACGCCTGCTTCTATTGAGCAGTGTGATAATAATGACATGTACTCTTTGGAATCTGTTCCAAGCTCTTTAAATTAACCCATAGGACAACAGAGAGTAACTCTGGCAGTAATATTAATATTTGTATAAATATACCTTCATCTTGCCCATTAAATCAAGTTACTAGTAATGAAAAATGTAAAAGTAAGAATATTTTAAACGTGGTTCATCAAAATATACAGGGCATGTTAAGTAAAGAACTGGAAATTGAGTTATTCATGAACTGTAATAATATTGATATTTTATGTATAACAGAGCACTTTTTAAAGAGTTATCAGTTCATGTTCAACTTTAATAACCACCACGTTGCTAGTTCGTTCAACAGAAAAGCAGCTGATCGCGGTGGCTCCTTAATACTTGTAAATAATAGTTTTAAATATAAGGAACGAGTTGACATAGTGAGCCTGTCTGTTGAGCGTACCATGGAAATAGCCTGTATTGAACTTGAACAACTTATTGTAATGAGCGTATACAGACCACCAGATTCATCCTTTGATTTATTCGAAAAGAAAATGGATGAAGTCTTGATTAAAATCAGCGATAAAAACAATTTTTTTATAATTTGTGGTGATTTTAATGTTAATCTGTTAGAGGATAATAATATTTGTACTAGATTAAAATCTTTATTTTTATGTCACAACATGAACTATCTGTTTTTGGAGCCTACTAGAATTACTGCAACATCTGCTACCTGCATTGACAATATATTTACTAACATTACGCCCATTTTCAAATCGGTCATCAATAAATTAACCTCTGATCACTCTGGTCAGATAGGTATATTCAATATTAAAATAAAAAAGGACCAAAAAGGGGATATTACATGTGTGCCCGTTAGTGACACTCGGCTTGAACACTACAGGAATAATATTTTAGATAAACTATGGGAAATACCATACAGTGACGATCCAAATTTGTTGTACAACTCAGTATTTAACCTTGTCAAAAATGAATATGATACGGTATTTAAATCAAAAACTATAAAAGTTAATAACAAAGCTTTGTTTAGTGATTGGGCGACAGTTGGAATTCATAGGAGCAGACGAAGATTATATGAACTCTATGAAGAGAAATCGTATAACAAAAATACGGCCTTTCTAGATTATGTTCGTAGTTATTCAAAAATGTTTAAACGCGTTTGTGCCGTAGCTAAATCTAATTTCATTAAAAACAAAATTTAATCTAGTAGCAATGTAATGAAAACGACTTGGCAAATTATAAACAGAGAGACTGGAAAGGCCAAAGCTACACATAATAACTTCAAGTTTAAGATAGATAATCAATTGCTAAGTACAGACCTAGAATTAGCAAAAGCTTTCGAAAATTTCTTTACGGACATTCCAGTTTCAACAACCAAGTCTTTAAATTCATCTCCCGCTGCTGCTGAATCTATACTTAAACAAAACTTTGAGGAATGTAAAACAGATTTTAAATTTAGGCACGTAAATAATGAAGACATTGTAAAAGCGTTTAAATCACTGGAAATGAAAAAGACAGCTGACGCCCATGGTCTATCAGTAAAAATTATTAGTTCCATTGTAGATTGTATTGCACCTCACCTTTGTTGTATATTTAATCAATGTATAGATAATGGTGTGTTTCCTGACTTGATGAAACTAAGTTAAGTTATACCTTTATTCAAAGCTGGTAGTACATCAGACCCCACCAATTTTAGACCCATATCGATACTACCAACGCTTAGCAAAATATTTGAAAAACTCATACTTAATCAATTGCAAAGTCATTTTTATCTCAATAATTTAATTCATATTGTTCAGTTTGGTTTCACAAAGGGTCGTTCAACAGCCGATGCTGGTGTTGAACTAATCGACAATATTTTTGATACCTGGGAAGACGCAATGGATGCAATAGGTGTCTTCTGCGATCTATCCAAGGCTTTTGATTGCGTCCATCATGACACTCTTGTCAGGAAGTTACGCCATTATGGTGTAAAAGATCAGGCACTTGGCCTTCTGGAGTCATATCTAACAGATAGGGTTCAGATGGTCGATGTTAATGGGAAAAGATCACCTGGGTCTTCAATAAGTATGGGCGTACCGCAAGGTTCAATTCTTGGTCCTTTCTTGTTTTTAGTATATATTAATGATTTACCTTACCTTGTTAAAGCAAAACATGGGTTAGTATTGTTTGCCGATATACTTCTTTGATATTTAAAGTTAAAAGACAGCAATCAAATTATGACGAGGTAAACAATGCTATCTCTAGTATAGTGAACTGGTTTACTGTTAACAATTTATTACTTAATGAAAAGAAAACTAAATGTATTAAATTCGTGTTACCCAATGTGAACCCGGTAACTACAGACATATTTATAAAAGGGCAGAGATTGGACCTTGTGCAGTCGACTGTCTTTTTGGGCATTACTTTAGACGCCAAACTACAATGGGATCCTCATATAAATAAATTGTCGAACAGACTGAGTTCGGCAGCGTTCGCAGTTAAAAAAATTAGAGCTCTTTCCGACGTAGACACCGCTAGACTAGTCTACTTTAGTTACTTTCATAGTCTAATAACCTATGGTATTTTATTGTGGGGTCACGCTGCGAATGCTAATAGTATATTTATTCTGCAGAAACGGGCTGTTCGTGCAATTTATAGATTAGGGCCTAGAGTGTCACTGAGGGAAAAGTTTAAAGAAATCAATATTCTGACATTTGTGTCTCAATATATCTATGACAATCTTGTGTATGTAAAAAGAAATATAACTAATTTTCAGAAGTACAGTGATATACACAATTTTAATACTAGAAATAAAGACAAGTTGGTTGCTTATGTAAGCCGACTACATAAAATTAGTAATTCTTTTAAAGGCAATTGTATACGCTATTACAATAAGGTCCCTACTGATATTAAAAACTTACCTTTAGACAAGTTTAAAATAATAATAAAACAGAAATTGTATAAAAAAGGTTACTATAGGATATCTGATTACTTAGAGGACAGATGTCCATGGGAATAGATTGTTTGAGTAACAGGCTGTTTCGATATATAATTAGCATTCATTTTGTAATTTGACAATATTTTATTTAAAAAAGGAAACGCAAAAGATGCGACGACTGTGGAGCTTCTTCGGTGAGCTCTTCTCCACAGATTCCGCCATTGTGTTAGTGAACTCACCCAAAAAAATGTAATGACGGATCTAAGTGATGTAACAACATCCTATGGAAATAAATGATTTTTGATTTTGATTTTGATTTTGTTAGTACCTATAGTGAAAGAGGTTATTGATACGTTATTATGGTTATTGAAACGTAGTTATTGATAGGCAATTATGGCACAACATTGTATCGAAATTGCCTATTTAACTACGCAATAACTGCAAAAACTTGTTTTTATTTTCGTGAAGTCCATTATTTTGATAACCGGTCGCTCAATGTTTTCCATTATTATTTCGTAAAGAACAAAATTGAATTTCGATTCCGCCATTCGGGCTCCATCCGCCTCAATGCCACGCGTGAGGACGGCAGCAAGAAGGGTCCAATGCCAGCCAGACCTGAGCTCTCAGCTCAAACGTGGGCAGTATCTGGACGAAGGTATAGGCCACCCCACCCACGCCCAGGTGGGGAAATTGTCGCCGCGCGCCTACCCTTCCAAATGGCGTTGATGATGGTTGATGTTGACGAAGTTATGGGGTGAAGATTGATGAAGTTAAACTGACTTGGTTCGATTTTTACACTTTTTTATTTGACACTAGGGCTACGCGCGTATAAATTGAGAATAATATTTTTACACGACCACCCGCGGCGACGATTATTGAACAAGACTGAACTGAGAGTCACATTTTGACACACAATCGCCCATGGCAGCGTCCTGTTAGCAAGGCTTGATAGAATGAAGGACTGGTTGAGACAAGAACCAAAATTTTAGTGAAAGTTAGCAGAAATAATGATAATTGATCGTTCGTTTCATAGTACCGATCTTACAAAATAAATTCCATGAAAATTTGGATTAATATACCGCCGCCTCCCAGGGTAAAAGGTGATTTGCACCTATGCAGCCTCATTGATGACAACAGTAATAGGAAAAAACACAAAGTGACATACATTGAAAATGACTTGAAAATGACTAAAATTCAACATTTACTATCATCTAAAGGTAGCTTACAGTTTGACGACTGGTCGGACCAGATTACCAGTTTGAGTTCTAAATCTGACAGATCTGACAACATTGTCTGAGCCCGGACAATGTTCCATAACTTTACTTTGGCTGCTAGTATCATCCAAAAAATACTGCTACAAAGAAATATTCAAAGGAAGAACAAGAAGACAATGACAAATGGCCAGGTCCAGGCCGGATAACAGGCCGGCCTTACAAAATGGGAAGATGCATCTGACGTTTTCTATAAAAATAAATAAGAAACTTCATTTACGTATCATACATACATAAATACAAAGTTTAGCTCTTATATATGTGATTGCAGTTTTACATGACCTTTAAAAAACTGCATTGTGTTATTGTATACAGGTTGGCGAAGCAGTCGCAATGCAGTTAAACAATCTTCTGGAAGATGGTCTCGTATTAGATACACTACATGTTGTAGGTCATTCATTGGGTGGCGAATTAGTAGGCTACCTGGGCAGGTACCTGGAAAGTAGGGCTTCCATACCGGTGTACCGGTGTACCGTAGTACCGGTGTATCGGACCTAAACAAGCTACTAAAAAACACCGGTAGATTTTTATCTCTACCGGTAGTTCCGGTATTTTTAATAAAATCTAAGAATTACGAAAATCGGCGCTCATTTTTTTAATTTACACGCGCTACGCGCGCTCTTCCACGTTCGATAACCGAAAAGAATCTGATCTTAAATTGCCAGACAAGATGGAGCAGCATGAGCGATATGGTTGGACGGTTTTTGAAGCTGCACAAAAGTATTAATAAATATTGCTCTGATCTGAAGATACAGTGGCCTGTCACTCAAACTGAGCTTCATATTCTTCGCTGCTTGCATGGCAGTCTAGAAGTTATCAAGGCGACGGTTGAAGCACTCTGTCAGCATGATGCAAATTTACTCACTGCGGATGCTGCACTTCATTTCATGATAGATAGTTTGATGGAACAAAACAATAGCATCAGCAACAACCTGATCAAACAGTTAAAAGTTCGAATTCAACAACGGTGACTCCATGACATGACTGCTACGTTCTTATATTTACACGACAAAGAGTCATATTTTGCCAATATTCAGACTGACACAGAAACATTCAGAAGACCAACATCAGATGAAATGCTTTCGGTACTACATAGATTGATCACCAGATTGTCGTCAGGAGAAGGCGGTTGTGAAGACTTTAATTATAACACTGACAACTGTGACAACGACGTTGAGACTTGCACAAATGCCACCGAACTAACAGCGAAGCAAAAGTTGGCGTTGAAGATTAAAAAAGCCATTAAAGTACCGAAACCAGCAGGCGTGCAAAGCATTAACACGGATACTCAGAGTGTGTTAAGGGTTGAGATGGCAATGTACGAGAATGGCAGTGAACGCGGTTTGTTCTTGAACAAATGCTATAAATATTTAAAGTTGATCCCACCAAGTAGCGTTGAACCTGAACGTGCGTTTTCAGCACCAGGCTTCATATGCTCCAGACTTAGAAGCTCTTTGGGTGATAACACATTGGATGCAATATTATTCTTGCGTTCATACTATCAAAAACAATAGTGATCCAGTAAAAAATTAGAAACTACTCTATTCTATAGGTAGGTAGAGGTACCTAAAAATAATAATATTGTGTACTTGTGCAATAAAAGTTTATTATGATTTCAAAGTATACACTAAAGTACTGTATTTGTATTGTCCTGTGTGTGTTTTTGTACTTATTGATCTCACATTATGATCTCATCTCGTTTATATAGTTACCTATATGTATCAAAGAAAACAGTGGTTCTTGAACTATCCTGTAAAAGCAATAATTATCTTAGTATTATGTTTAATTTGATCTTAACCCCTCGCACCCCCAGCCACTTGGCGCCGACACAGCTCGTCCCCCAGGCACACTTAAGCCCGCGCGGCGCGCGACACTTGACTGACGTATCAAGTGATTATGTTGAAATGGTAACTCTTAGAACTATGAGAGTGCTAAATATGAGTAGCTAATGAAACCCTCTCTTAGTCAATGCAAAACTAATGTCACAGTGACCTTCCTTTATTATTGTACCGACATGAGAATCACAGACATCTATGAAAATGGTCCTTCTCGACACAAATCTAGCAGACATGAGAAAAACATCAACAACATATACATGTTATTTGATACCTACGTAATCTAAATAACATTACCCTTTCAAAACAATAAAAACATTAGTGTGTTCTTATATAAACTGTTCAATATTTCAGCGTTTGAAATTTTCCAAAAATACGGTATAAATAAAAGTGCTTTTTTTGAGGCACGTTTGGAATATTTTTTTCTATGAATGACCATAGACAATTGTATCGGATTATAGACTTTGTCTTATTGAGCGTCTGGAAAATCTTTAACAGTACCAACATGACAAAAATTGGCCAAAATATACCGGTTTAAAAAAGCGCGGGAGCGAGAGCGTCATATGACGCTTGGGGGACGGACGGTACTCGAGGCGAGCGTCATATGAGGCTTGGGGGATTGTAAGGTTAAAGTACTGAAAGTACTCATGCTTGTCTTGTGTTTTGTATTGTCCTGTGTCTTTTTTGTAGTCGTTGATCTCACATTATGATCTCATTTATATAACAATATGTGTATCAAAAACAACAGTGATCAGAAAGAACTATCCTGTCATAGTATTAATTTTTATTTTTTTTTATTTTATTACATCAACAAAAATCCACAGCCGTGCTTACATGTAATCTAAAAAAAATTATCTTTGAATGAGGCCAATTAAGGATTTCATTATATAAAATTGTAATGTTTTTATTAGGTTTAATTTGATCTAAAATGTGCTAAAAGTACTAATTTTTGTGTCTCTTTAATGTCTATTGATATTTTTCTGTAACTTTGAATAAATAACGGTATTAAAACGATATTTTAGTATTTTTACTAAAATTCTATATATTTTGCAAAAATACCGGTATTTATCGAATACCGGGATTTTTTTTCCATATACCGTTCAAAATACCGGTAGTCAGAGATCCCAAAATATGGAAACCCTACTGGAAAGTAATTATAAAGTGTCTTTACCGAGGTAAGATTGCAAATTTATATGGATGAAGCCTAAAGAAAATTATTATGTGAAACAAAGGCAGAGGTTAAAGACAATAGTGTATATTTGATATCTCAACCTCATTTCAACGAAGATAATGCAACAGCCGTAGTAATACCTTTTTGAGGCCCTATTAACTATGGAACTATGAACAATATTTGATTAATTATCAATTCAAGAGGAGATCATTTATAAAGTCTTGACTATATGTAGCTCCCAAATCATCATCAAAGGATTGATCTTTCTCATTGTGACAAAATAACCTATTGAGTATCACCTCAAGAAAAATCATAACCTAAAATTTTCAGAATCACAGCACTCGACCCAGCTGCACCTGGATTTTACCCTGACGGTCTGATTTTTGAACACATTAAAGCAACAGATGCTGTATTTGTGGACGTCATCCACGCTGATGCTGGAGGATATGGCCTCATTACTTCTTGTGGGACAGTCGACTTTTGGCCAAACGGCGGTAAGGCTTTACAGCCTGGATGCAATTGGGCTTTTCCTCTTACCGATGATAGGGAGTACCAACAACTACACTGTTGCTTTCTTGCATCTAATGGTTGAAATTGGCGAACGGATTGGATTTGATGGATATAGCCATCGCCATGTTTCTTTGGAGGGAGAGAGGTAACAGCTCGCTCAGAGCCAAAGAAACTTGGCGCGAACTATTCTTTACCGTCATATATGTGAAAACGTTGTTTTTACATTATTATATGAGGATGATATTATTAAAATGATGTGAGGGTTACGAGTTGTTTGAGCGTGTTGTTTGAGAATGTTGTGAGCGATGTTATCGATTAATTAGGAACCTAAACTTTTTTTTAGGCTACTGCAGTCATCACAGGTCTTGGTATTTCTATGCTGAATCAGTGAGAACACCCGATATATTTCCAGCCTCACCAGAAGAATGTTCGTCCAGAAATCAAACCTATCCTGAGGAAGGATTTATGTATATGGGAATCGATTGTCCTACAAGGTAATACACATATTTGAGATATTTTGTTTATTTGCAAGCCCCGAAGGACTCTTACAAAGATGAGATGTATATTTTACGGCTTAAGATATATGAGAAGAAAATTAAGCTTAGCCGGCTAATGTTAACATTAGTTTCAAGGCTCGGCTAATATTTGAAATCATGTTCGTTTGTCATCATGTCATGTCATCATGTCATGTCATGTCATCATCAAGTGATTTCAGCTTTAACTGGCTAGAGTGGACATTAACAAATGAGTTTGCCAGCCAATGTTGAAAACGAAATGATGATGTTTTAATTTTTATTTGTTTTGTTATGTGTTTCTTTATGATTCGCTTCTGTTTGTCATTGACTTGTCATACTTGTCTTTGTCATTCCCTCACAAGAACGTGCTCACACAATGTCACAATATTCCAAATAATGCGATATGCCAAAATAAAATAACAGGGTTTTAATAACATTATCATGTCATTTTTATTTTCAAACATTGTTTTTTTTTCGTAAGTAACATATTTGTTGACCCCTAAAAAATTATTTTGTCATATTGCCTGCTAAGCGGTCGCCCTTTAATAGGTTGTGGATTGTGAAAGGCTATGCATAATAATACGAACTATTCGCCAAAGTCCTGTGCCATCGCCTCACAACCACCCTAGACGAATACCAGCCTGACGAATAAGCTGGCTTCCGGAGGGGTTACTCGACAATGGATCATATCCATGCGGTCAAGCAGGAGATGGAAAAAAGTAGAGAATTCAACCGGCCCTTGTGTTTCGCCTTTGTCGATTATGAGAAGGCGTTCGACAGCGTCGAGCACTGGGCCGTGTTCCACTCCTTCCAGCGCCGCGGCATTGACATGCGATACGTCGATACCCTCCGGGAACTGTACAGAATCGCGACAATGCAGGTGCGCATGCATAGGAACACCGACTCCGTGCTATAGACCGGGGTGTCCGACAAACTATTTACCAACGTTGTGGAGGACATTATGAAGACGTTTGATTGGAGTGAAAGAGGCGTCAAAATTAACGGGGCACGCATGTCGCAGCTGAGGTTTGACGATGATCTCATTCTTGTTTCCGATTGCGTCTCAGATTTCCAACATATTCTCGCACAATTGCACAAACTTCCCTAAAAGTCGGTCTCAGGATGAACATGTCCAAGACCAAAATTATGGCGAGTCGCCCACTAAATGAGCCGGCCCCTAATTGTTGGCAATGACACCGTACAGGTGCGCAGCGATTACGTCTATCTTGGACATCGTTTATCCTTTGACCGAGATGCACAGGTGGAGATTGGAAGACGCATCGAATTAGGGTGGGCTGCTTTCGGCAAACTAAGGAATGTCTTCAAATCCTCACTCAATGCCTGAAGATCAATGTGTATAACTAATGTGTCTTGCCTATCCTCATCTATGGAGCTGAAACATGGACGCTCACAAAGCATAATGTGCAAATTATAAAAGTAGCACAATGAGCGATGGAGCGTTCCATGTTGGGTATCTCTCTCGTTGACCGTGTGCCAAACGTCGAAATTTGACGGAAACCTAAGGTCGCAGATGTAGGCAAACGGGTGACGAGGTTGAAGTGGAGATGGGCGGGACACTTGGCTAGACGGGAAGACGGACGGTGGACTAAAGCAGTCTAGTGGCCACGGGGAGCGACAAGGCCAGTGGGCAGACCACGAGCCCGATGGTCCGACGATCATCAAGTCGTCGGGATCCCTCAGGACCGGGGAGATTGGCGCTTTAGAGAAGAGGCCTATGCCTGATCGGGTCGATGTGGGCTGAATATGATGATGATGATGATACGTAATAATAATAGAATATGCTCACTCCACTTAGGTACGCTTCACCACAGCATTGCTTGCACAATCGAAAAGGTACACAACACGGAATACCAAGTGTATTTATCTCTTTGGATTAGTTAGTAGGCTTATTTATTACTGATAATTTATAGTATCCTGCCAAAGATGGTATTTTTTCAACAATTACCTTAGATATACTGAATAATAAACTAAAGCATAGGTGGCTCATGTCAATTATATTTTGTGAACTATCTTTAGCCTCAACAGTACCAGTTTAGCCGGCTAATGTTGAAACCATTAGTCACAATGAACATAATTGCCAACATTAGCCGAGACCAAAACAAAATCTTAACATCAGCCTGCTAAACTTAAGTTAAGTTTCACACCTACCTTTAGCCGTAACATGAAATGAAACATTTTGAAGTTAGCTGGAAGTATGAAGGAGTTGGGGAGAAAGTTACCCTCATGATAATAATATACACCATGCATGTTTAAGGTTCTGTTCTTTTGTAAAATTACTCTCAATTTCAAAGACAAGCAATAATTTTACTTTTGTATCATTTGCAGTGCCACTGGAAATTACTACCTCGAAACCGATTCTTCATCACCATTCGGTGAAGGGGCAGAGGGCCTGGATTGTTAATGAAAAACGCACACAACTTTTTCAAAAATAAAGAAATACTCGTACTAGTACACGGAGCCGATTATTTAAAAACCCGAGTATGGTATTATTTTTATAGAGCTTTGAGAAGTACCTACAAACAAAGCGACATCGGAGCTGACTTTCTGTGGTCAATGTCGTATCGTGACAGTGACAGGCAATTAGCAAGTGGTCTATTGTGATCGCGTCTGAGTTCACAGGCTGTCAGTTACAGTTAACTTTGCCGCCTGTATAGGTTAAAACCATGTAAGTGAATATAGGCTTTTGTATTGATAAACCCTATAGTACGGCTTTGCCGAATTTGTTATAATTTGGAACTGCTATAAACATGGCGTCCTTGGTTAAAATAAAACTCTTTTTTTTAAAGATAAGATTGAAAATAAACCAGTAATATAACTACGAATATACCAAAACAGTATGAGTTATCTATAGAAAAACTAAGTTTGTATGTCGTAAACTTTCCCTAATGTACTCGCCATCTTGACTGTTAGCAAATAACTGTCGTAAAACTTAAAACTTGATGTTGCCACTCCCAGGGGGCTCCCAAAAAATAATTCTTTCAATACCACATACACACTTATGAATGCACCTGGTTACGTACATGGAGTGTGAAAGTAGCCGCACCAATAACTTTGTAAACAACATTTTGCTATGTAAAATCCAAACTATTCACTCCACACCATCCCTACCGTTGTACGGTGGTACTAGACCCTTCGTGCGCGAGTGAAATTCGCACTTGACCGATTTTTATATAGTAAGTGCCAGAGATTTTATAAATAGACCTAGAGATTTCAAAAAAATCACATTTATCTTTATAATTCCGAGTGAAGAAAGTCTGAGTTTGAGTTTTTATAATTATAGCATGTAAGGCTAAACGATATATGTTAAAATCTAGCCTCATTTTAAGATTTAACTTTCAAAAGCCTACTTTTCAAATGGTTTACGAACCCAGCCCTTTGTCTACTCCGTGAGATGAAGCAATGAATATTGCACTCTGACGTCTCGGGCCGCTCCGCCACGCTTTAATCTGCATCCTTTACTAAATAAACTTTGAACACAAAGAGGTATATCATACAGCTATAGCTAGTAGAACTGTCAGGCTCTATTTGGTAAATTTTGCCTGGCTCACAGACCGAGGCTAAAGCTAAGCCGTGTGAGTTTGAATGTATAACGTCTGAGTGCAACAGTATGGCGTTGGCATTATCAAATTCCTAAATTCCCGTTATCGTTTGTTCACGTAAGGTGGCATAGTGATTTTAGAATCTTTACCAATTTTTATACACCTTTCTTGCCCCTTTGTGTACAATCTATGATTATATTATCAATTAATTAAATTCATTTGAGATGGCAATGGGTGGCCTGGCGAATGTTCGTATTGTATATTATCATACATGGTGGTCAGGGCCAGGAATATGTGTCTTCTAAGAATACGAGTAAGTATATGTTATGTTTCATTACAAAGTATTACACGTAAATATGAGTCAGCACAATACGAAATTAAGGAACATGTGTCGGCTATGAATAGTTTGTTGGAGACGTGTAAGTATAATTATGACACTTTCATATCTTTGACCGACAATCACATCTGTGATTGTAAACAAGCTCCAGCGGACTGTTCCGTGCCGACCGTGTGTCCCGCCGAGCAGCCGGCCCAACAGCTGATACTGACCCAGGCGCCGCCGTCAGTCGACTTGAGTACTAATAGTGTTATCAATAACGCCTCCTTCTCTCGGACAAAGGATAGGTATATAATGTACAGCGATGAACTTGGAAAAAATATGGGTTTACAACTTAGTCAGCGCGTGGGCCAGGCAATATTAAATAACTGTATGCCTGGCGCCACATATTCACAAATATTAAACAAAGTGTTGTCATCGCAGTTTTTAGAACCAACCACCCTAATTATTTTAATTGGTAGAAGGGAAAATGTATCTAAAAAACTAATTACTAAATACTTTTCCAAATTAAATTCTTTACAAAATGTAGATAGAATAATCTTGTTTGTGTTTCCCTTCAGCCAATCTTTGTCACAACATGAAAATCATATAAGACATGATTATAATACATTTATACACATATTGACATGTCGTCATACTGAAAAATTTCATTTCATAGACACCAATATTTGTATTGGAAAATATTTTTATTTGACTAAGGATAGGTATTACCTATCTAGGTTTCATACAAAACAGATAGCACAGTCACTTTCTTATTTTATTTTGAACTCAGTCAAGTTTTTGACTAATGAAACGCCTGCTTCTATTGAGCAGTGTGATAATAATGACATGTACTCCTTGGAATCTGTTCCAAGCTCTTTAAATTAACCCATAGGACAACAGAGAGTAACTCTGGCAGTAATATTAATATTTATATAAATATACCTTCATCTTGCCCATTAAATCAAGTTACTAGTAATGAAAAATGTAAAAGTAAGAATATTTTAAACGTGGTTCATCAAAATATACAGGGCATGTTAAGTAAAGAACTGGAAATTGAGTTATTCATGAACTGTAATAATATTGATATTTTATGTATAACAGAGCACTTTTTAAAGAGTTATCAGTTCATGTTCAACTTTAATAACCACCACGTTGCTAGTTCGTTCAACAGAAAAGCAGCTGATCGCGGTGGCTCCTTAATACTTGTAAATAATAGTTTTAAATATAAGGAACGAGTTGACATAGTGAGCCTGTCTGTTGAGCGTACCATGGAAATAGCCTGTATTGAACTTGAACAACTTATTGTAATGAGCGTATACAGACCACCAGATTCATCCTTTGATTTATTCGAAAAGAAAATGGATGAAGTCTTGATTAAAATCAGCGATAAAAACAATTTTTTTATAATTTGTGGTGATTTTAATGTTAATCTGTTAGAGGATAATAATATTTGTACTAGATTAAAATCTTTATTTTTATGTCACAACATGAACTATCTGTTTTTGGAGCCTACTAGAATTACTGCAACATCTGCTACCTGCATTGACAATATATTTACTAACATTACGCCCATTTTCAAATCGGTCATCAATAAATTAACCTCTGATCACTCTGGTCAGATAGGTATATTCAATATTAAAATAAAAAAGGACCAAAAAGGGGATATTACATGTGTGCCCGTTAGTGACACTCGGCTTGAACACTACAGGAATAATATTTTAGATAAACTATGGGAAATACCATACAGTGACGATCCAAATTTGTTGTACAACTCAGTATTTAACCTTGTCAAAAATGAATATGATACGGTATTTAAATCAAAAACTATAAAAGTTAATAACAAAGCTTTGTTTAGTGATTGGGCGACAGTTGGAATTCATAGGAGCAGACGAAGATTATATGAACTCTATGAAGAGAAATCGTATAACAAAAATACGGCCTTTCTAGATTATGTTCGTAGTTATTCAAAAATGTTTAAACGCGTTTGTGCCGTAGCTAAATCTAATTTCATTAAAAACAAAATTTAATCTAGTAGCAATGTAATGAAAACGACTTGGCAAATTATAAACAGAGAGACTGGAAAGGCCAAAGCTACACATAATAACTTCAAGTTTAAGATAGATAATCAATTGCTAAGTACAGACCTAGAATTAGCAAAAGCTTTCGAAAATTTCTTTACGGACATTCCAGTTTCAACAACCAAGTCTTTAAATTCATCTCCCGCTGCTGCTGAATCTATACTTAAACAAAACTTTGAGGAATGTAAAACAGATTTTAAATTTAGGCACGTAAATAATGAAGACATTGTAAAAGCGTTTAAATCACTGGAAATGAAAAAGACAGCTGACGCCCATGGTCTATCAGTAAAAATTATTAGTTCCATTGTAGATTGTATTGCACCTCACCTTTGTTGTATATTTAATCAATGTATAGATAATGGTGTGTTTCCTGACTTGATGAAACTAAGTTAAGTTATACCTTTATTCAAAGCTGGTAGTACATCAGACCCCACCAATTTTAGACCCATATCGATACTACCAAC
The DNA here is from genome assembly GCA_949825045.1 of Argyresthia goedartella. Lineage (NCBI taxonomy): Eukaryota > Metazoa > Arthropoda > Insecta > Lepidoptera > Argyresthiidae > Argyresthia > Argyresthia goedartella. The sequence goes on from OX463823.1 coordinate 20,431,090, forward strand.
GCTTAGCAAAATATTTGAAAAACTCATACTTAATCAATTGCAAAGTCATTTTTATCTCAATAATTTAATTCATATTGTTCAGTTTGGTTTCACAAAGGGTCGTTCAACAGCCGATGCTGGTGTTGAACTAATCGACAATATTTTTGATACCTGGGAAGACGCAATGGATGCAATAGGTGCCTTCTGCGATCTATCCAAGGCTTTTGATTGCGTCCATCATGACACTCTTGTCAGGAAGTTACGCCATTATGGTGTAAAAGATCAGGCACTTGGCCTTCTGGAGTCATATCTAACAGATAGGGTTCAGATGGTCGATGTTAATGGGAAAAGATCACCTGGGTCTTCAATAAGTATGGGCGTACCGCAAGGTTCAATTCTTGGTCCTTTCTTGTTTTTAGTATATATTAATGATTTACCTTACCTTGTTAAAGCAAAACATGGGTTAGTATTGTTTGCCGATATACTTCTTTGATATTTAAAGTTAAAAGACAGCAATCAAATTATGACGAGGTAAACAATGCTATCTCTAGTATAGTGAACTGGTTTACTGTTAACAATTTATTACTTAATGAAAAGAAAACTAAATGTATTAAATTCGTGTTACCCAATGTGAACCCGGTAACTACAGACATATTTATAAAAGGGCAGAGATTGGACCTTGTGCAGTCGACTGTCTTTTTGGGCATTACTTTAGACGCCAAACTACAATGGGATCCTCATATAAATAAATTGTCGAACAGACTGAGTTCGGCAGCGTTCGCAGTTAAAAAAATTAGAGCTCTTTCCGACGTAGACACCGCTAGACTAGTCTACTTTAGTTACTTTCATAGTCTAATGACCTATGGTATTTTATTGTGGGGTCACGCTGCGAATGCTAATAGTATATTTATTCTGCAGAAACGGGCTGTTCGTGCAATTTATAGATTAGGGCCTAGAGTGTCACTGAGGGAAAAGTTTAAAGAAATCAATATTCTGACATTTGTGTCTCAATATATCTATGACAATCTTGTGTATGTAAAAAGAAATATAACTAATTTTCAGAAGTACAGTGATATACACAATTTTAATACTAGAAATAAAGACAAGTTGGTTGCTTATGTAAGCCGACTACATAAAATTAGTAATTCTTTTAAAGGCAATTGTATACGCTATTACAATAAGGTCCCTACTGATATTAAAAACTTACCTTTAGACAAGTTTAAAATAATAATAAAACAGAAATTGTATAAAAAAGGTTACTATAGGATATCTGATTACTTAGAGGACAGATGTCCATGGGAATAGATTGTTTGAGTAACAGGCTGTTTCGATATATAATTAGCATTCATTTTGTAATTTGACAATATTTTATTTAAAAAAGGAAACGCAAAAGATGCGACGACTGTGGAGCTTCTTCGGTGAGCTCTTCTCCACAGATTCCGCCATTGTGTTAGTGAACTCACCCAAAAAAATGTAATGACGGATCTAAGTGATGTAACAACATCCTATGGAAATAAATGATTTTTGATTTTGATTTTGATTTTGTTAGTACCTATAGTGAAAGAGGTTATTGATACGTTATTATGGTTATTGAAACGTAGTTATTGATAGGCAATTATGGCACAACATTGTATCGAAATTGCCTATTTAACTACGCAATAACTGCAAAAACTTGTTTTTATTTTCGTGAAGTCCATTATTTTGATAACCGGTCGCTCAATGTTTTCCATTATTATTTCGTAAAGAACAAAATTGAATTTCGATTCCGCCATTCGGGCTCCATCCGCCTCAATGCCACGCGTGAGGACGGCAGCAAGAAGGGTCCAATTCCAGCCAGACCTGAGCTCTCAGCTCAAACGTGGGCAGTATCTGGACGAAGGTATAGGCCACCCCACCCACGCCCAGGTGGGGAAATTGTCGCCGCGCGCCTACCCTTCCAAATGGCGTTGATGATGGTTGATGTTGACGAAGTTATGGGGTGAAGATTGATGAAGTTAAACTGACTTGGTTCGATTTTTACACTTTTTTATTTGACACTAGGGCTACGCGCGTATAAATTGAGAATAATATTTTTACACGACCACCCGCGGCGACGATTATTGAACAAGACTGAACTGAGAGTCACATTTTGACACACAATCGCCCATGGCAGCGTCCTGTTAGCAAGGCTTGATAGAATGAAGGACTGGTTGTGACAAGAACCAAAATTTTAGTGAAAGATAGCAGAAATAATGATAATTGATCGTTCGTTTCATAGTACCGATCTTACAAAATAAATTCCATGAAAATTTGGATTAATATACCGCCGCCTCCCAGGGTAAAAGGTGATTTGCACCTATGCAGCCTCATTGATGACAACAGTAATAGGAAAAAACACAAAGTGACATACATTGAAAATGACTTGAAAATGACTAAAATTCAACATTTACTATCATCTAAAGGTAGCTTACAGTTTGACGACTGGTCGGACCAGATTACCAGTTTGAGTTCTAAATCTGACAGATCTGACAACATTGTCTGAGCCCGGACAATGTTCCATAACTTTACTTCGGCTGCTAGTACTGCACTGGTTGACTGAATTTGCTTCTGAATTTGTGAATGAACACTTGACATTTTACCTGTTAGTGATTACATAGTGACCACCACAGCACTTATGATAGAAATCTGACTATGGGTAGGTTGACTACTAATTTTACGCATATAACTGATCAAGGTAATTCAATCCATACCTCAATTAATTGTACTGCTACGGGGCGGGGCCCGCGCCTGGTCTTCAATCTGTGTTTAGCTTGGCCGAACTGGTGACACTATTTGAATTGATTTCAAAACGTTACGTACATATCGGGCACAGTGACTTCGCATGACCAAGGTTACCTACACCTGCTCAGACACTATTTGATACGACACGTTCGCTTTCAAAACCCAAATTTATGTTCACGTCATAGTTGGTACCAGTTGTTGACTGGTTGAGCGCCTTTTACATTTTATTTATCATTTATCACTAATTGTAAACAAGATACATTGACAACGAATGAATTTCTAATCCTATGACATAAAAACACACACCTTAATAATGATATTTGAAGTTGACAAATGGGATTACAAAGTATTACGTACCAAGCGGCAATTGATTATGTCTTAACTGCACAATGCACAAAATGATCTATACACATTAAAATAATTTCACTTAGCGCCTCGACCCGATGATGATGCAATGCTATTAGTTCGTCCCCTTATGTGGGCACACCATAAATGTTTGATTTTTGAATTCGTTGATGAGTGACTAGAGCCCAAATGATGATGTGACAGGGGCAGGTGTCACCTCGCGGCATTCGAATGTCGAACCCCAAACTGGATGATGCGCGCGGCTTCGTCCACCTCAACGCTACGCGTGAGGACGGCAGCAAAAAGGGTCCAATGCCAGCCAGATCTTAGCTCCCAACTCAAACGCCGGTGGCATCTGGAAGAGGGTATAGACCACCCCAGCCACGCCCAGGTGGGAAAAATGTCGCCACGCCGGCCGCTGCCGTTCCAAAGGGTCTTGACGATGGTTGATGTTGACGAAGTTATGGGGTGAAGATTGATGAAGTTAAACTCCTTTACGTCGGGTATACCTAAAGCGTAGATTGACTAAGTCGCGTTATGCCTAAATGTCATAATGAAAGATCTGTAGGCTGAAATATATTGGACTATTTAGTAGACTGACTTAGTTCGATTTTACACTTCTTTATTTGACACTAGGACACTGTACAAGTATAAATATTGAAAACTCCAAGCTGATAAATTTGCATTTCGATACGATCACCCGCGGCGAATGATTATTGCTCATGACTAATCTGAGAGTCACATTTTGACAAACGACCGCCCATAGCAGCGTCCTATAAGCAAGGTTTGATAGAATAAAGGACTGGTTGAGACAACAACCAACATTTTAGAGATATATAGCAATGTGAATGATAATTGATCGTTCGTTCCACAGTGCCTATCATACCTCGTACCACTTTTAAAAGAATTACCATGTTAATTTGGATAAACAATTACAATAATTATTTACCATCGAATTTCCTTTTTTAGATTTACTATGCTAATTATGCTCTTTATTTGTTTACATTTCTTCTTCTTTTTCGTGAATACGTTCTCCGTAAACTCGCTTTCCGATGAAAAAATAATATTTTGCACAATAGGTTATCTATCATTAACCGTTTAATAGAAGGCTTGTTTACTGGCAGGTTGTTTTTTTTTCGAACAAATTTTGATAATGTTTTCTCATATTCCGAAGATCCAAATTTCCCGTGGCACAGGATGATTAGCTAAGCTTTTCCAATTTCCTCTTCAAATCTGCTCCCGACCTATTGATAAATATTTTGAAATATTACATTCTTGAGCTTAACGAGTCGAGGATCAGCGATCACCTAATATTATGCCACCCATACCTATATAATAATTTGATTATGATTTGATTTTTTGTGACACTGTTTTACTGATGCAGGGTTAAGAAGAGTGATCTGTAAGTGTGGCATTACCAAATAACATATGTCGATACGTGATTTTGTCAACATCACTTTGATAATTTACCCTTAAATCGTTGGTAGGTTAGATAAGATGGTAAGTTTCAAGAATAAATATCTTTTCCTTTTGCCTCATGCTGTGAATATTTACAGTCCCTAATTTGTAACATTGTTTACACGATCTTTAATAAACGGTACCCCGTAGTTATTTCTTTATTTTTCATAAAGTGGATAATGCCATAAAAAGGCCTCCCGCTGTCATGTCTTTGCGCTAAAATAAAAACTATTTGAATGACTTGTAGCCTTATTCGTGTAATTCTCACATCTTAGAAGTAATTCTTAAGCGTAAGCTTTTGAAAAATTAACCAATCATATATCAATAGCCTTATTAATAATTTCTTATATCAATGCAATTCTATTCAAATTCTAAATCGATCAATCACATCACAGGAAAAGACAGTTCGATTAAAAGACAACAAGACAGGTGTAAGCCTCACTTCACCAAATTAATCTAGGTTTGTTTAGAAAATATACATTAGACATATTTAGGATATTTACCTACAAAAACATTTGGTCCTTATACTTTCAGGATTAATTATACAAACAAATACTACACGGGATTACAGAAAGAATATTAAAATAAATAAATGACATTATGATTAAATCTAAAAACGAAGCAATGGTTCCTAAGATCTAAAGTCGCTATCTCTCATAGTTGCTGACTTCTCCCTACTGACCCCTTTGGATTGATCATCTTGTATATTGTATAATTTGACAATCATTTATTCTAATTTTAATTGACATCCATTCATTTACAAAATAAAAAATGTATTTGCACATGTTATTTGGCCTCGGTATTGTTATTTTCAATGGTATATTTATTGTGATTTTACTACATTAACGTAAATATTTAATAACAATTGCACATATAGGAAAATATATAGTTAAGTTAAACAATTACACATATAATTCGTGTCACTGTCAAGAGTTTCTCTGTGACTATGTAGTTCGCCCTCCTCCTTAATATCTTGGACACTAGTTATACACGTTACACATCCTTGGAGTTATCGTTTCCCTGGCCTCCGAAAAATTGCGTCAATATTAATTCAAAACTTGAAATATGAACCTCGGAATTGACCCGACTCTTCCTAACAAACCCCGTCCTAAGGAAGGTCAGATTACTTCCACTCTTGAAAGTGAGAAGTAATAAAAGGCCGGGATTCTGGCCTAGTCTAGTGGCTCAAGGCCTAGTAGTCGAGAACTCTGATGCTGCTGTTCGCTTGACCCTACTGACCGGTACGCCAGACGGGTGCTGCGCCTCCTGCCTGCTGCTGTCGTCTTATTTTATTGACCGGCACTCCAAATGGGTGCTGCGCCTCCTGTCTGGTGCTGTCGCCTGCCTCTACTGACCGGCACGCTAGACGGCTGATGTGCCGCCTGCCTGCTCCATTCGCCTGCCTCTACTGACAGGCACGCCAACTTTACGGCGCCCATAGACTCTCCCAGGGTCAGGATATTTACTTGTATATATGTCAGGTCGTGTTATAATGTTAGATTAGGCTAGGCTAGGAAAAGTTTTGTAAAATAAAAGGAACTCACTCTAGTCACTCTTTATTTTCTTGACTTTTAGGGCCTACATTCATTTCTATCATCTTCTGAATTTCATTGGGCTTCCGTTACAGAGGGTTAATCCTATCAATCACTAGAATGTGATAAAATCCACGAAAATATAAAGCATACCACATGATTGCCTTTACAAACGGATGTAAAAAGTAAGATCAACGCACGAGATTCTAATTCTAGCTTCAATCGCAACACCAGTGAAGTTGAAAAATCTTCCAATGGGAACATGAGTATTTTATTCAAATTAAAATTCAAAGGCATTTATTTTCAAATAAAGGTATATAGAATGTAATGTATAATTGATGAATTCAACTTTTTTATCATATGAGGATGTGCAAAATTTATTAAATATTTACAGTAATATAATAAAATTACAGTTAATATTACCATAAAAAATGATGTTGGTGTTCCAGTTTTGCATGGTAGTTGATAAGAATGAGATAACAGTAAGAAGAATTTTGTAACGTTGTAGAATGTAGATGAGCCACGTGTGCGGTGCGGAATCGAAGGCCATCTTGTAGTCAATAAACATCTTATAAATATTTATTTTCTTACGGAGAGCTTGTTTCGATGCAACAGTGTCAATGACAAGCTGTTCTTTACATCCATGACTGAATTTACGGCAGCCTTTTTGTTGTTCGGCTTGCTATTGGTTGCTGCTGACGTGTTTGTGTATAAATTGACTAGTGCATGTGGTTATAATTTTATATATATTTTGGAGAGAAGTAATTGGTCGATATTTAGAGGGGTTTTCGTACAAGTTTTGTCTTTAGGTAGCATGTAGGTAGCTCCTTGGGTAACGTAAAGGAGCATACGGGCAAACACCATTCCTGGTACATTTTGAATAGTTTCGTGGTCTTCTGAGATCCAGTTGATATTGTTGTGCGCCTATAGGGTTCGTCCAAATCTTAGACCAGAAGTCATTAAATGCTTCTGGTGTGGGTGTTTCTGTTGATAGTTGTGTGCTATAGTTTAAGTGTTTGTTGAGCAAATTCAAGTAAAATTGTTTTTCATTGGTGCAGAATGTCTTATTTTGCATTTTCCTGAGCGTTGTCATTTAGTAGCAATGCAGGCAGCTCACCAAGTCATTAACCTTTTGTTTCAGTGTGTCCAGAAAATAAGAGAGGTCAGTATTTTCAAATTCATATTGCAAGTGTACCCTATACTGAAGTTTATACATTCAACGTGTTGGTATAGTTTGTAGCACATGTTACCATTCATAAAGTGTGTAAGTCTGCTAACGTCTGTTCTTAGACCATCTATTTTTTTTAGAAATTGGATTTCCCATGCTGGTTTTCGAGTGCAGTTCTTCGAGGGCAGTTCTGGTTCGCGTATTTTACGGCTGTATGTGCTGCCCAGTAATTTCTTATTTGCATAGTGATGAAATCGGTTTCAGTAGTTACGTGTTTGGGTTGTATCTTTGTGTTTATAGTGTGTATTAAAATGTAAAAATGTCTACCGGGCTTTTGTTTCGGTATATGAATTATCGTATCAGTATCCCAGGGTTCCAGTCTCCACCTTCTATCTTCGTACTCCAATATCAGATCAGCTTGGTAGTGCCATATTCCTAAAGGGCTTGTCACCACAAACCTAATGAGCCCAAATTCGACGAGTTTACAAGTAAGCATCATAGAGTTCCCGCTCCCACCTTCAGATTTTTCTAAATCAATTTAGACCTTTAATTTAATATACAAGCCATCTTTATTGGAGGTGGGCCCATTTTGCCCATCATCCTTTCATTAAAAATAATCAAAATTGTTTAAACTATCGTCAGACCAAGGTACGGTCAAGTTGAGAAAAATCTGTAAATACTTACATAAAAATTACCTACATACACTCACTTACAGATATCCGCCGCCCCCCCATGACTGAAAACTTCGTTCGTGTGGCTCATCATCATCATCATCATCAATCAGCCCACACCTACCCACTGCTAGGTATAGATAGATAGGCCTCTTCGTGGCTCACCGTTAAATTTTTATTTTATTTTGTTTTAGGCCCTTCGCGTGTCTTATTGAAGAAAAGATCCACAACTCTTGCTGTTTACAAATATATACAAATGGCACTACAACACATAAACGATAAGAAATACGCCCTAGGCCTTCTCCTAGATATGACAAAAGCGTATGACAAAGTATTGTACAAAATCTTACTGGAAAAAATCTATAATTCTGGCATACGAGGACAAGCACACCAATGGTTCCAATCTTACCTACAAAACAGAAAACAAATTGTGCAAATAGAATACCTAAATAAAGAAAAAAATAACATAGAACTCATACGATCCGACGAAAAACAGCAAAATAATTCAATACCCCAAGGAAGTGTACTAGGATGTGTGCTCTTCCTTATCTACATAAATGACTTGCCAAAGGTGCTCAATAGCAATATTAATCAACCTGTATTATTTGCAGATGATGTATCAATACTCATGAAGTTAGATAAAAAATCAGACCCAACAAATGAAATGGTAAATACAATTTCGCTAGTATCAAATTGGCTTCGTGATCATAACCTAGAAATCAACTTCAAAAAAACTAAAATAATAGAATTTAGACCACTTAATAAACCACCATTAAAGATTGCAATAAAATTTGAAAATAACATTATAGAACAAGTAAACACATTTAACTTATTAGGCATACAAATCGATGCAAACCTAAATTGGAAAGACCACGTAAACCACGTAAAAGCCAAATTATCCAAATTTATTTACGCTCTATTCCACTTAAAACTAAGCACAAATACTGAAACTGCATTAACAGCATACTATGCCTACGCATACTCCTGGTTGAAGTATGGAATAATGCTATGGGGTAACAGTGTGCATGCAAAACAAAAATTTATAATTCAAAAGAAAATGGTCAGAATACTTGCAAAAATTAATAACAAACAAAGCTGTAAACCCTACTTCAAAAAATATGAATTAATGACACTTCCTGCCATGTATATATTCGATACATGTTTATTCGTATTTAATAACCACCGAATATTTCCCCAAGTAAAAGACACACATAATTTTAATACAAGACATAAAGAAAGATTAAATCTACCACAATCCCGAATAAAAATGCTCAACTGTAGCCCGTACTACATGGCAATTAGACTCTTTAACAAATTACCTATTGATATAAAAAATAAAGAAAACCAGCCACTATTCACTAAAAGGCTTAAACAATACCTTATTAATATGTGTCCATACACAATTGAGGATTACCTTCAATAAATTGTAAACCTAGAAATAGCTATAAGTGCTTAAATAATTGTTATTAGTTAATATTTAATACATTCCAGTTGATAAGTGTTTTTGCATTACCCGAAAAGGGTCCATAATAGAGACTGTTATTAAATTTTAAGACCTTATTTATACATTATGGTGCAATAAAGTTTTGATTTGATTTGATTTGAAAACCATACGGTTGAAAAAAAGCAGATAAAAGAAGAAGATGCACGGGGTGTTATGCAGAGAAGCGTTAAACAATGACTAGCCGCGAAGCTAATAAAAAGGTCAATACGAAAATATCTTTTGGACCTTTTTAATACGAAAATATTGAAGTCATCTAATAGAACAGAGCACGACCTTGCATCCAAATACTATTTACTGAAATCTCAACTTAAATCGTTTGCACTCTTATCGACTGACGAAGCTGAAATAGGTTCAATAATTAAATCTCTTAAAACAGAATCAGCGCCAGGGTGAGATTGGATATTAAGTAGATTACTAAAACTAGCATTACCTTAGATAATAAAACCTGTAACATTTTTGTGTCAAAGTAGCCTCGACACTGGAATATTTCCAAATATGTTAAAACAATCTATCATTTGTCCGATACATAAGGGGGGGGGGGATGCAAGCGTTGCTGCAAACTACAGACCTATATCGATACTCCCAGTTCTCTCCAAAATACTGGAAAATGTGATGTATAGACGACTTCTTAGATACTTAGAGACTAAAAACCTACTTGCAATAAATCAATACGGCTTAGGAGATGGCAAGTCAACAGAGGACGCTATCACTGCCGTCACTGAAGTTATAACCTCAAACCTAGATGCAGGAAATAGAACATTGGGTGTCTTTTTGGATCTGGCGAAAGCGTTTAACACCGTCTCCATCCCTATACTACTGGCAAAGCTTGAAGCCTGCGGTATGCGCGGCATTTCCTTAAAATGGTTCAAAAGCTACCTTATAGACAAAACCCAAAAGGTAAAAATAGGACAGCATACCGGAACCGAAACTAACATGACTTTTGATGTACCCCAAGGTAGTATACTAGGCCCTACGCTTTTCCTCCTCTACATAAACGATCCGTGCAAGACCTTGTTGGAGAATGGAATCATCATAACATATGCCGATGATACTGTTCTCTTATTTAAGAGTAACAGATGGAGCGGTGTAGAACACATAGTCAATCGAGCACTCGACATAGTGATAAAGTGGCTGAGTACCAATCTACTAACGCTAACTGAGGAAAAAACTAAATTTATAATTTTTTCTATTAGGTCAAGCACACAACCGAATTGACCGTTAATTTTAAAAATGCATAAGTCATGCGATAGATCTCCCGGTTGTCCCTGTGCGTCCATAAGTTTTACAGACTCAATCAAATACCTAGGTGTAACTTTGGACTAACACCTGTCCTGGATAGAGGATATCACTATGTCTTAAAAAATTATATTGTAATTTATCTAATATCTACGCATAAGATAATATTGTTAAATTGTCCCACCTATTGGGAGTAACGACTCATCCTATGCCACAGGGTTTGTCCTTTTTTAGGGAGTAGTAAACATTGTAATTGTATATCTTTTTCCTAAATAAAGTTATGTTTATGTTTATGTTTTATCAAGTACATAACAAGAAGAACGCGTAAATTAATTTATAAGTTTAAAAGACTGAGACACATTGTCAGCTCAGATACTCTTCTCATGGCGTACAGAGCCCTGGCGCAATCAGTACTGACGTACTGCATCTCTGCGTGGGAAGCTGCCCCGAAAACATATCTATTGCAACTGGAACAAGCTCAACGGGCGCTACCTAAAGTTATGTTCTTTAAACCCAGAATGTATCCCACTGAGAACCTGTACAAGGAATGTTCGGTGTGACAGTGTGACAACTCTTCATTCAATCAATTCTACTTAAACAACATACAAATATCTCAACGGTTAGCATAGAGGAAAGCACACAAAAAGGAGAAAATATATTATTTTCAAAGTTTCTCCATCTACAACATGCTTTCGTGCAAGACAGATATCTAAAATGGGGCCCTTTATATATAACAGAGTCAGTAAATATATCAGCCTATTAACACTGAGTCGGCATGAATGCACCAGCACAATCACATGGTACTTGTTGCTACTTAATTTTGTGGAAACAGAGAAATTATTTGCTATACCTGCGTAATTGCCTAAATATTTTATTTTACACTACACACGCACACTACTCTAGCAAACACACCCTCTCTCACACACACACACACACACACCCTCACACACACTCTCATACCCAAGAAAATACCATAGCACAAGTCGTAGGCTATATCTATAATAATCAATTATTAACTTTTTACCTACAAATTTGAGGTATTAACCTTGGTCCCACAGCTATTGACCCACAGAGGGTCCACTGGTATTTTTTTCCCAATGCTTCTCAATGGGACTACGGGTAATTGAAACAAAGCTGCTTTTTACCCGTGATCCACCGCTGTTATATTTATAGGTTGGATTATTACAATTTCGTTGTTTATTTATGCCTTGCATCATTATGTCATTTCAAAGTCACCTAATCAAGATTTTCTGATGATTCTCTGTTCATTTCATAATAGGTTAATAAAAAATATGTTGTAAAATGTGCGAGGAAATTAAAATAATACGGAGGAAAGGAGGAAATGTCATGTTATACAACGGATCCCAATTTTATAAACATAAAGACAATAAAACTTCTCCTACATATATATGGACTTGCAGTAAAAAACGAAAGGCCAAATGTAGTGGTTCGGTTATTGTTAATGATGTAAGTTAATACGTAGCAGGCAAGATAGTGCTTTGGTGATCTTGTGTGCTACGTTCCATAGAGTAAAATTTCCTACCATCACTCAGACCTACGATTTTTATTTTGAAAGAGAAGAATCGTCATACTAATAATAATATTATAATGAAACAGCGGTCTATGGTGGTGGTCAATTGAAAACCTAGATCTTCTTTAATTATATATACGTACTTACAATCTTGCAGAAAATGGATATCATCAAAGAAAATTCACACTCATGCACTCCAAAATTGATGCAAAATGAAATGGCCATTGTAATGAATGTTCGATAGCATTTCACAATAATGTAAATAAGCCAATTTACACACGATTACGCCGTAACTACTTACATTTGACTATCAATCGTGAACACATTCACATACCAAGGAATCATTTATTGTTCTTACATCATTTCTGTTAGAAATAGGTAGGATTTTGTTTGAATAACCAACCTTTTTATTAGTAACCTGTTATGTTGATTATGTTCTCGTTGTTATGACAAGACTGTCATTGTCACATTAAAAAAATAACTATACAAGGAAAATAACGTGTTTATATTATAACGGTTATGGGCCCAGCACAATGGAAAAAGAAATATGTGGTATGTTGCAAAAGTTTAGTGGAGTAAATTATCTTCAATGGAAATTTCAATTAAAGTGCGCAATGAAAGCAAAAGGCTTGGGAAGGTATATAGAAGATGAAGGAAGTGTGAACGTGAACGCGAGCGCAGATGCGAGTGCTGGAGATGCCGGAGTGACCTCAGCAGCAGCGGCAGCGGATAAGCGAGAACGGGAAGATGCCGCTGTAATGTTTATAGTCACGTCTTCATTGACGTATGAGCAAATGGTGCTGATAGAGAATTGTACAACTTCAAAGCAAATGATTGTAAAGTTAGACTCAATTTATGCTCAAAAATCAGAGTTTAATAAATTGACACTTCACGAAAGATTTTACCAATACAGAATGGGAGAAAATGACGGTATTGCTCAACATATTGCCAAAGTAGAATCCCTGGCTAAGCAAATACGAGAGGCAGGTGACAACATAAGTGATACAGCCGTTATTACGAAAATAATCGGCAGTCTTCCTCCTTAATACAGAAAAGTGAGACAAGCGTGGTAATCTATGGATGTTGAAAAATAAAATGTCATTAATTTAACCGCTAGGCTACTAGATGAGACGCAAACCTCGCGAATGATAACACCACTGAACCTACTGTCTTGGCTACGGTCACCAAAAATGCGTATGGTGAAAAAAGAAGCTTTCCAAAGGCTCCTATCTGCTACTACTGTCAAAAACCAGGGCATATTGCCAAAGACTGTTACTCAAGAAAAAGAAACTTCAAATCGAATCCAGGAGCAAATTTGACGTATTATGCGTTTATGGCAGAAACTGTTGCTTTAAATTGTCTAGCTGACGATGAAGATATTTGGCTTTTAGATAACGGAGCTTCTGCTCATATGTCAAGCAGATTGGAATTCTTTAATAAGCTCTACGATTGCCCGACAAAAACTGTACGTCTAGGAGATGACACTGAGTTGTGTGTCAAAGGCATAGGGACAGTCTTTATTAAGAAATTGCTAAATAATCAATGGCACGATTCGGAAATTAATGATGTTCTTTACATCCCAAATCTCAAGAAGAATTTAATTTCGGAAGGAGTTCTAACGGAGAAAGGTTATATTATTAATAAAGAAAAATGACACGCTAATATTTTTGACATGAATAGAAGGTTGGTGGCATATGCACACAAGCAACCAAATAATTTATATCGAGTACTATTTAAAACGGCAGTATATAAAGAGACACTGACCTGTGATGCCAATCCTGTCACAATAAATAGCAATTTGAAATTGTGGCACGAGAGACTCGGACATATAAACGCTGAATATGTAAAAATCTTGATATCGAATGGAACTTTACAAGGTATCGCACAAAATGAGTTCAAGGATTTTTTCTGTGAAGCATGTGCTTATGGCAAACAACACAAGCTTCCTTTTTATGCGAAAGTTGACTCGGAGAAGAGACCTTGCAATCCTGGTGAAGTCATATTTTCGGATTTATGCGGATCTATATCGACAGCTTCAATCTCCGGCTTCAAATATTTCGTTTTATTCAAGGACGCTTGTACTGGGTACAGAATTGCCTTCTTCATAAAACATAAGAGTGATGTTTTAGAAAATTTTAAAGAATTTTTACGACTAATACAAAATAAATTTGGGCGACCCATCAACGTGCTACACACTGATAATGGCACGGAGTACTGCAACACAGAATTTAAATACTTTTTGAACGATTTTGGAATAATTCATGAAAAAACAGCGCCTTACACACCCAAACAAAATGGACGCGTTGAAAGGGATATGCGAACGATCATGGAGTCCGCACGAACCATGTTACGCAAATCAAAGCGTCCCATGCACCTCTGGGCAGAAGCCGTTAATTGTGCTATCTACGTGTTGAACAGAACTCCTACTAAACAAACGCCAAGTTCAACTCCATATCAGGAGTGGACCAGTGAAAAGGCAAATGTAACCCATACAAAAATATTTGGATGTGATGCATACATGCATATACCAAATCAGTTGAGGAGCAAACTTGAACCGAAAAGTAAAAAAAAATATCTTTGTTGGGTATGACGGCAACTCTACCAACTATCGGCTCTATGACCCCGAGACCAGATGGGTACACATCTCACGTAACGTGCTTTTCAATGAATCGACTTTCTCTGGTCAAATAGAAGATATTGAGGACGCGGACCCTTTGCTGATCACAATGGAAGACAAAACTGTTCCTCTCACTGAAGATCATGATTTGGTTTTAGTAGACGAGAGTACTGGTCAGGGCCCAGACAATAACCCAACAGATACCCTTTTCTTGGATGCGGACCCTTTGCTGATCACAGTCGAAGACAAAACTGTTCCTCTGATTGAAGATCGCGATTTGGTTATAGTCGACGAGAGTACCGGTCAGGGCCCAGACAATAACCAATAGATACCTTTTATGATACTGCAGAGATTGCAATCGAAGAAGCGGAAAACGAGGTAATTCCGATTGAAGAAACTTTAACTCAAGAAATTCCAACGACAAGCAGAGTTTTGAGGCCAAGAGAAAACCTTAAAGCACCAAAACTATTTGAGAATTATGTAGTTAACTTCGCTTCTCAAGACCCAAGTACCTACGAAGAAGCAATGGCAAGCCCAGAAGAAGATCAATGGAAAAAAGCGGTGATCGAGAAATTACAATCATTAAAACTTAATAAAACCTGGGAACTGACAGAACTTCCAGAAGGCAAGAAACCTATAACATCCAAATGGGTATTTAAAAAGAAATTAAATCCTGACGGTACAGTTTCACGTTTTAAAGCACGGCTTGTTGCTAGGAGTTTTGATCAGAAACTTGGAATAGACTATACTGAGACTTTTTCTCCAACCACCAGATATGATTCCATTCAAATCTTACTCGCTCAGTGTGTCAATAAAAAATATGAAATGGCTCAGTTCGATGTGAAGACGGCATTTTTACATGGAAATCTTTCTGAAGAAATATATATGGTACCACCACAGGGACTTGACGTCGATACTCAGAAGGTGTGTAAAATGAAACGTTCCTTGTATGGACTCAAACAGGCTCCACGGTGTTGGAATCAAAAATTAGACGAATTCATGAAGGAAATTGGTTTCCGAAGTATATTAGCTGACACATGTGTCTATGTGGGAGTTATACAAAATGTCATTCTGGTCATTTATTTAGACGACGGCCTTGTATTCTCTCAACAGAAATCTACACTTATACTATTTCTACAGATATTTAAAAATAAGTTCGAAATAACAATTGAAGAAAATCCAAAATATTTCTTCGGATTAGAAATAGATATGAAGAAAGAGAATGGTATTATACTAATTCACCAAGAAAGTTATGTGAGAAACATGTTGAAAAGATTTAATACGAATGAAGCTAAACCAGTGACCATCCCAATTGAGACAAGCACGGTGGTAGTTTGTGACGACATAGACGATAAAGCACCATACAGAGAAGCTGTTGGTTGCCTAATATATCTTGCAACTACAACCAGGCCAGATATCTCCTATGCTGTAGGGGTCGCAAGCAGATTTCTGACAAACTACGCTGCATCGCACTGGCATCTTGTGAAAAGAATTATGCGCTATCTGGCAGGTACTGCACAACTTGGATTGTTGTATAGCGGCAGTGCGCTGGCAGGTCTTACTGGTTTTGCAGACGCCAATGATGCCACAGACCCAGAGTCTAGAAGGTCGACGACCGGATATCTATTTTTGATGAATGGTGGACCAGTCACGTGGAGCAGTCGTCGACAGCCCTCAGTGGCGCTCTCTACAACAGAGGCCGAATAAATGGCCCTATGTGATGCTACAAAAGAAGCAATGTGGATTCGTCAATTCTTAAGCGAAATTGATTTCAATCTAAACAAGGACCCTGTGAATATATATGTCGACAACCAAAGTGCTATAAAACTGGTTAAAAACCCGGAGTTTCATAAGCGCACGAGGTATATAGATGTAAGATACCATTACGTACGTGAACGGTATGAGGGCAGAGACATAACCATCACATACATCAGTACGAATGAGCAACTCGCCGATGGTTTGACCAAACCTCTGCCGTAGGAAAAGTTTGAGAATTTTAAAAACAAAATACTTTTTTGAACTTTTCGACTCAGTGGGAGAATTTATTTATTTTTATTTTTTGTTGTCCGTATACCTGGCTACATCCTACCTAAGTGGGAGTGTTAGAAATAGGTAGGATTTGGTTTGAATAACCAACCTTTTTATTAGTAACCTGTTATGTTGATTATGTTCTCGTTGTTATGACAAGACTGTCATTGTCACATTAAAAAAATAACTATACAAGGAAAATAACGTGTTTATATTATAACAATTTCGACACCAAGTAACTCTCCTAAGATAGTTATTTTATCGCAAAATTATCGGACGACGAATATTTCAAAAGTTTGTAAAGTCATTATTTTTTTACTCATCAAAGCGCATCAAAGTCTTACAGTCTTTGGAATGTTAGTGTGGTTCATTCTTTTGAATCGATCCGATTCGATCGATCAATCGGTTTAATTAATTTATTTGCAACTATGAAAAGAATAATGAAGAACTTAAAGGAGATCTACCTACCGAAGGAGGAGGTAAACCTAAAAAAGTGAAAGGAGGAAATATATATTAAAAAAAAATGTTACTTCATTCACTGTCCCTGTCCTGTGTCAGTGGGTATTGTTCCGAGTTCTCTGCGTTTTTCCGTTTCCAGTAATTATCGACGACTTTGCTTCTTGTATTTTGGATTAAAGACATTTTCTTTGCGATTTGGTTGGATTTATTATTAAAACGACGACATCTGCTTAAAATCACGGACTTTGATTTTTATACGATAGGACCTCTTTCTCAAAAAACAAGGAGGTAACAATAGAAGTTTGTTACACAAGGAGTGAAAGCGAGCTATTTCGGACGAAGATCCAATTTGGAGCGCAAACGGCGCTAAGGATCGAGTCTACCCGAGATATTGTGGCAATTTTAGGTTACAATGACTGAGCCGCAACCCAGTACCTCAGGGTGGGAGACTAGTCCGCCTGCCAAAAGACGAAAAATTCATCTGACCACAATGGAAAAATAAATCCTAGTAAATATTTATAATTTATCTTCGGTTTATCTTCGGTCTCCGCAAGTACGATCACGTGTCCCAATATCGCAGGGAATTAGGCTGGCTCCCGATCCGACTTCGTCGTGATATGCACATTCTCTCCTTCCTCTTCAATATTTTGAGAAATCCGCGCTATCCCGCATATCTTCGTGAACATTTTGAGTTTCTTTTCTCTGGGGATAGACTTCGGAGATCTCACACGGTGTCACTTTTGTCAATTCCTCAGCACAACACTGTTGCTTACGAGCACTCGTTTAGGTTAAGGGCAATACGTTTGTGGAATGCACTTCCTTGCGCTATTAGGGATTGCACATCCTTGTTCTCCTTTAAGAAAAAGTTGAAACAGCATCTCCTCTCTTCCGCATAGTGGGTATCTTATAGTATGTATGTGTATCTATGTATTCATTGTATTATATTAATTTATTTTATAAAATGTGTAGGATGTATTGTGATTTATCTGATAGTATATTGACTTTATTTCTTTCTTTTAAATCTTAATTGTACACTAGGACTACCTCTCTATAAATGTTTTTTCCTTTCCTCACAGGTTAGCTGTAAGAAATTTCTTTTTAGAAATAAGCTCACCTTTGCATATTGTTCGTTGTATTTTTTCCATTGTGTTTTCTGTGCAATAAAGAATTATTATTATTATAATTATTTGGATAAATCCTCTCCTACATACCCATCAAAAATGGAGATATATAAAACAACTTCAGAAATAATGGGGGTATTTCAGGACGTAGTGAGATATACCATGAAGCATAATTTAGAAACTCAAGAAATACCACAGCCAACTACCTTACCTCACCTAACACCTCTTGAAATTACCTGCCAGATTTCATGAAATTTTTGTATTAGATAATATGTCATCAATTATTATGGTACTCATGAACTCACAACATCAAGTTAAGTTATTGTTTGTTTTTGAATAACTGATTCACTTTTAGGAGAAAGCTTCAAATCGAGCAATAATTGATTAATAAGATGAATTTACTTTTTCTGCAATACGGAGTAAAGTTTATGAACTATACTTTGATGGAGATTTGCCTACAACTGAAAAAGTTATGAAAGCAGTCACTGAGGATGACAGTCTACCTACGTTTTCTCATACAACTATGTATAAAATATTGAAGAAATTGAATTTTTCATACTCAAAACGATCCAGAAAAAGCACAGTTACAAAATTCGTAAAGGAAAAGTATAGAACAAAATATGTCGATGATCTCGCCGCATCTAAAGGAGTAATTGTTGCGCCTTCCTCCATATCACTGTGAGTTGAATCCAATAGAACTGATTTGGGCACAGGTCAAGTCTTACGTAGGAAGAAATAATAAATCTTTTAAAATGGCAGTAATGAAAAATTGCTAAAAGAAGGATTGGCGAGAGTCGGAACAGAATAATGGGCAAAATACGTCGGTCACGTTCAAAACGAAGAGCAAAGGATGAAAAAATTAGACGGCCTTATGGATGTGGCTAGCGACGCTGTAACTCAGCCTTTCTTTTCACGTAAATTACAAAAAAGAGGCGGCGTTTGTATCTACACTAAGGCAGATATTCCGGTAAAAGAAAGTCTATTTATTAAAGACTTTGCTATAGAAAAATGTTTTGAATGCTGCGCTATAGAAATACCCCAAATAAAGTGCATAATAATATGTGTATACCGCACACCTTCCTCAGACGTAAAGATATTCCTTACCTAACTGGAATGTGTTCTTCAAAAACTAAGCAGTGGAAACAGAAAAATGATAATAATATGTGGTGACTTTAATATTGACACACTAAAAACAAATTCCACACAAACAAAAGGACTAATATCTTTACTAGAAAACTATAACATGCAACTACACATAACAGGGCCAACTAGACAACGATCATGTATTGATCATATTGCGAGTAACGTAAAAGGCATAGAATCATCTAAAACTCTACAAAGCGGGCTGTCGGACCACAATACCTGTCAAATTTCGACATGCTTTACAGAAAAACTACATAAATTAAACAACTTCTATTTTGTAAAAAAGAAAGATTACAGCAAAGAAAACCTTGACAAGTTCCAGATGTGTTTAAAATCATTATCTCGGTCAGAAATATTTGAAATATCAGTTGCGGACCAAGCGTTTGATAAATTTTGCGAATATTTTGATTTATTTTACTCACTATGTTTCCCAACGATAAGAGTAAAAATTAAGGCAAGCATCAACGGCTTGAACTGGCTAACACCAGGTATAAAACTATCGTGCAAAAAAAAATAGGTATTATTATATAGTAAAAACAATTAAGGTATAAATACTACAGTACAAGAAACATACACGACAAAAACACATATTTAAACTATTCAAAATCATTAAAAAAATCTAAAACAAACCAACGCTACATATCACAATCAAAAAATAAATGTAAAGCTATTTGGAATATTATCAAAGACAACAACAACACTACACAACCAAACAATATAGAAAAAATAATATTAAATGACCAAATTATCACAAACCCGGAAGAAATAGCTACCGCATTCAATAAAAAAATTATAGATAAAGAATCAAAAAGTAAACATCTCAATAATAATACAAGTAAAAAAGTCAGAAATCCTAAATCCATGTTCCTACATCCCGACCCGAAAAAAACTATATCCATAATAAAATCATTAAAATCAACAAGCTCCGTCGGCTACGATGGTATCAATACTAAAATTCTTAAACATTGCTGCCATGACATAGCAAACATCCTATGCTATTTAATCAACACTTCTTTTGAATTGGGACGATTTCCTAAAGCCCTAAAACCATCTATTATAAAACCTCTACATAAAAAGGTGACAGAACTGACGTAAATAACTATCACCCGATTGCCCTCATTAGTATTTTTTCAAAAATTTATAAAAAAGCCATGCAAAATAGAATAAATAAGTTTCTGGAAAAACATAACATAATAAAAATTTAGCAAAACGGTTTACAAAAAAATAAATCAACGAGTCTGGCTGGTTTTCAATTATAATAATAATAATAATAATAATAATTCTTTATTTTTAACATAATACAATGTCTTAAATCTACAGTAACCCTGAAGCCTGTGGTAGAATACACTGTGTTACAGGCTTCAGTATTTACTTAACTCAGTTACATAGATCGTTTGTAAACATGTTAGCGTAAAGAAAACACGAAAATAAGGTAAGTATTTACAAAAATATGTTAAGTAAAAAGAAAGTTATTAAGACTTCTTATGTGACCTGCGTGTGTATATGCATGAGGGTGTGTGTGTGCGAGGGTGAGGGTGTGTGTGTGTGTGTAAGGGTGAGTGCGTGTGTGTGAGTGTGTGCGTGATCGTGAAATGTAAAGATTTAAGATGCATAGTTAAATAATTGCTCAATTGCTTCATAGTCAAACTCCTCAAACCAGTTGTGTATATATATTTTAAGTGTATAAATATTATGTCGTCTTATAGAGTTGCTTTTGTTTAGTTTGTTATAAATACGTGGTGCATTGTATAAGAAATGTCTTCTAGCAAAGGCAGACCTAAAGTTGGGTAATGGGACTATATCTACCCTTTTTCCAATGTGATCAGGAATTGGATGGATATTACGGTGAAATCTGCAAACACATTGGAGAATGTATAACTTCCTGACTGTAAGTTGTTTGGGCTCTTTGTGTTATGTAGTCGTAGGGTAGCGAAAAGGTAATCTTTTCATTACCTTAAGAAGAGCCCGTTGTTCACGCTCAACCTCTATCAAATGTGTCTTTGCAGCACGCCCCCAAGAAGTAATACAGTAGGTGAGAACAGATACAGCCAGCGCCTTGTAAGTACGTATTAACATATCCTGACTAAGAACATCCCTAAGACTCTTAAAAACGTATATAAGTTTCCTAGTACGACCGGCAACAGAATTTATTTGCGGAATCCAGGATAACTTATCATCTACCACAACCTCAAGGTACTTAGTGGTGCTTGAACGTTCTAGAATAGGACAATCACAGGAAGGTAATACTGGTAATTCACGCGCACACCTATTACAAGGATAAGTATGAATTTTCAATTTGAAATTTTTATCTGGATTTGTAGCATCAGTTTTCCGAAAACATAAATATTTAGTCTTGGAGGTGTTAAGAGACAACAAGCTATCCTCAAGCCATGCCGTCACATGCTTCAAACCAACTTCTGCCATTTCAAAAACATCTTTCCAGGTTTTAGCACTGTATAATAAAACGGTATCATCCGCAAACATTAAAATGTCCGCTCCTATTAACTTATTATCACAAAGACTGTTTATGTAGGTGAGAAAGAGAGTAGGCCCTAACGTACTTCCCTGGGGAATACCATAAGTAAAACACAATGCACACACGCAAAGTAAACAACAGAAATTATAGAGTATGTAGACAAGGGAAAACCTGTAGCTGTTATATTTTTTGATATGACTAAGGCATTCGACTATGTCCCACATACTTTGTTGTTAGATAAATGTAAAAGATTTGGTATCAGAGGCCCAGCATGGGAATGGCGAAGCAGCTATCTTTCTGACCGCAAACAAATGGTGGAAATATGTTCACTCTCACATGACAATGAATTAGAAATACATAGATCTCCTTGTAAAGATCCCCCCCTTTTTTATATTTTAACCTATACTTATAACAAAACGCTTTAAGCATATGTTGATTGCAGAAATATTCAATAGTAATATTTCTCAGTGTAATGGCCAAATGTGATCGTATTACTGTGGTAGGACTTGCTACATTGTGTAATTTTTTGTTTCAGCAAACCCAGATTCTTTTAGAGGCATGAAATAGGTAAAGAAAATCCATGAGAAAGAAATTAATAGTTTGAGATGGAGGTGATGTAATTGGTCATAATAATTTGTTTAGAAAGATTTGGAAAGATCCTTGTACGAGGCAAACATCGAATAATTATAACCTTAAAGAAGGTAGTTACAGTTCCCTTAATCTAGATTCTGTCGCTGTTGTCATAAAAAATGGGGGAAGGGGGGAGTGGAAGATGCCCCAAACCTCTCATCTACCTGTGAATTCCAACCAGCGTTGCTAAGTGAAAGATCTCGCATCTAGATTAACATCTAGTTGCGAGATCTATTGAATTCCCTTTAATGAGGAGTAAGGATTTCCCTAAGCTTAGCACAGGATGCTACAATAGGGCCTAACGGACTCTAAGTGACGCATGTACTTATGTCAAATGACAAACTTGGAGCTATTTTGATATTCCCTACGGGTGTGATTCCTCGACCGAATGCAAATCATATTAATTCGTTAGCATTCCCGTAGTATGAAACTGCAACAACGCCACGTGACTCGGAAGTATTCGCGGTCAACTGTCTCACTCAGACAACCGCGAGAACCGGCCAGCAATAGTTTAATTCGCGGGCTTTGGAAGACATATTCCCATCCTTTCTAACGTAACGGCGTGACCTACTCCCTTGCCATCGGGCACCACTACTACTCGCCATGACAATATGTACATCCCCTACCCTGTAAGACTTTTCAGGCAATCACACCACCTACAAAGGGGCAGATCCCTATTATTCGCCCAAGTTTGCAATATGACACAACCACCACATCACACAAGAGGATAAATTACAATTCAATATAAAATACAAATAGCCAACAGGCACTCCGGCTACCAGGTAGTGAAGTTTTAATCAACACCAAACCGACAGCATAATTCTTCTCTGTCGGTTCGGTATAAATTACAATCAAAAATAGCTTCAATTGAAGCAGGCTAAATAAATTAAGTATATGTAGGTTTTTAAGAACGCTAATGCAAGCTCGTTCATTTGTAAGAATTTGGTATAGTTAAAAAACTTCACGGAAGGTGGAGAAAAATGTAACCAGAGTAGTTCTATAAAACGTTAATAAATACAAGTGCCAAGTAGATTAACGCAATACTACTAAGTGTTACCTGTGTAACTTAATTTTACAGAAATTTAGAACACAAACGAAGGGAAATAAACCAATCCGTCAGTTTGATTATTACAGGATGAGCTAACTGACAAAGAACTCAACTGTAATTTTAGTTTAGGATATAAGGATAGGGAAAGCCTACCTAAGCGGCTAGCCGACGACGGATCTACCTTAATCAGTTTTGAAAACCCAGTAACACGCATCTCATGTCTCAGCTATTTAAATAGGCGAACGACAGTGCTACTCATTATGGATTATCATTACACGCTTTGTACCTACATAACATTTTCCGTTTGTTATTCAGATAAGTATAATGAGGAGTCCGAGTCGAGATAATTAACTCAAAGTTCCAGTAACAATTATATACGCCCCTACTAAGACCGAAACCTCTACTATATTGACACTGCCTATTGGTGTACAGTTGAAAAGGACAAGCAACGACAATATTGATAATACACGGTACCGGTATTTAAGGTGAAGAGCAATCAATAATTAGTTTAAGTAAATTGTGCATCAAACCAGACAGGAGTTCCCGGCGCGCTGAGATGCCACGCGAAAGCAGGTCAAAGCTCACCCGATCAGCCGGCTGATGTTCAGGTACAGCCGCGCATTGCTAAGCCAACAAGCGCGAGCGCAGCCCCTGGAAATGTCTGCCCGATACGATATGAGTGATACGTAATAGCAAATAGTTTTAAGCAAGTTCACGTCGCGAACCCGAATCTTCCAAATTACGCGTAACATAAAGATAGATGTATAAACAACAGTAAAATATAAATCACTGCAAGTACAAACAAGATTAGGCACACGTCACCGGATTGCAATAAATACTTGACAAAGTGGGCTTAGGCCTATTCCTCTGTCAACCACGAGAACTTGTTAAACCTAATAAACTTTTTCATTCTAGAGCTGAATCAGATCAATAAATATGATTCAAAACGGCAAAGAAATGCGTCTTGCATTTCTTAAAATAAATTTAAAAGCGTTGATCAATTTATTAACTAAAACTATTGAATTATACTCAGTGATCTGCATTCGAACCAGATTAATTATAATTCTCCGTGGTCTAATGGGCCTCACGCTTGCCTCTCAAATAGAAGATGCAGGTTCGACTCCGATGTATGACATACTAGCCACTTAATGATAAATTTATTAACTTTAAGGAAAACATCGTGAGGAAACCTTTACTACTCCATA
This sequence comes from Argyresthia goedartella, assembly GCA_949825045.1. Classification (NCBI taxonomy): domain Eukaryota; kingdom Metazoa; phylum Arthropoda; class Insecta; order Lepidoptera; family Argyresthiidae; genus Argyresthia; species Argyresthia goedartella. The sequence continues at coordinate 20,456,001 of OX463823.1, forward strand.
GCTGCGGCGATGGGCTAATTGTCAGCCAAGGCGGAGCATGAAATAACCGGCTCAAAGTGGGCACAGTTGTGCCCCTACCACCCCGCATGGGAAAAGGCGTGACGCTATGTAATTATAATTCTCCACATCTCTGAAATGTAACAAAATAAAAAAGACTTACCACTTTGTGCTATCCTTCGCTCGACAGCCGATGCCTACCACGTGTACCTTTACTCACCACTCGGCGAAGGCCTTTTGACGCCGCAGTGTCGCCTCACGCGCCCGGCACCAGAAAACTCCCGCACTTCCTGTTCTTCCGCTTGATGAAGTCCTCCTCGCTGTCGACTCCCCTGTTCTGTGTCTAAACCCGGTCTCCCCTCTGCCAAATTTCCGGCCTTTCGGCGTAGGCGCAGGCCTGCCTACTCTACTACCTAACCTTCCAGTCTCGACCAATCACATCGACAAATCTCATTCAAGAATACGCCCCTATGTCATCTCATTGGCCCATGTACTCATGGTGCTATCAGGATCATTATTTTAACAAGCATAACAGTTAGCCTATTTAGTTCTTTCCATGCCTAGATCCACCCTAAGAAATAGAACAATACTGACGATACTGATTCATGAAACTTTTCGCCACCGCCTATAAGATGTTGTTAATATTAGGTTTTCGGTATATAGTTTATTTGGTTCTTTACTTCACAAACTTGCCCAAAGTGGGTGACAAAATAATTAGCAACCAAGATTAAATATATCAGGATCTCATTTTAGTATGTTACCTAAAAACAATGATTCAGTGAATGATTATGAGCCTAATCTAACCTATCAGAGCTCAATTAATTTCAACGACCCGAATGGCCGAGTCGGCAGTGCCCCACCCACGAAGCCAAGGGTCCCAGGCTCGAGTCTCGGTGGGGGCAAACATCTGTCTGATGAAAACGGATGCCTGTACCCCAGTGACGGCCGCTTATCTATCTCAGTATAATATTTATAAGTATGTGTATCGCCGTCTAGCAACCAAGATATAGGGAATCCAAGTTTGGGCCAGATCAATGTGTGCAAATAGTGCCCAAGGTATTATTATTACTATTAATTAATTTCAAAGGTGTCATACGGCATTTATTCAGTGGGGTTCCAACAATTGCATCGATCCCTGGCTTTATATAGACAACAACATCTTAAAATAATAAAACATCTGCGCCGTACCCGCCTTTTTACACCATCATCATTGAATTACTGCAGGACAGAGTATTGTAAAAATAACAAATTACAAGTTATGACTTGCTTACCCAGAACTTCGCATTTCTTGCCATGATGCAATTAATTGGCCAGAAGATAAATTACCTTTATTTTATTATCTCGAATGATCATAAGAGTGACTTTGTGATAGACTAAATTACTTATTTCCTAACGAGGCATACATCGAACTGAGTTTTGGCTAAATGGTTCTTCTAGTCAATGTTTCTTTTAAGTCTAACAAAACTAGTCGGTGCACATTAGTTTACAGTCAGATTTTATAACTTTATTACTTAAGTTATTCCCAAAACTCCAACAAACCGATATGAACTACCTTTCTTGATTTTATGATAATTTTGTATGATTTAGTTAAACAGTGCATGTTGGGATCGTTACATCCTTCTGAGATAAATACCTATGGAGTTCCTCAAGGCAGTGTCCTATCACCACTACTTTTCATATTATATATAAATGACCTCCCAGAGATTACTAAAAATAAATGTGTATTATTCGCTGAAGATATCTCAATGACAATGAAATGCATCGACGACAACAGGTTTGAATCAGATGTCAATACTGGCATAAAAGAGGTCTCAGAATGGTTGGAAGCAAATAATCTACTGGTGAATGAGAATAAAACAAAATATTTACAATTTAGAAATAATAAAATGACATTAAAAAATATCGCTGTAAAATGCAATAATATTCCAATTAAACCAACATCATCCACTACTTTCCTAGGTATCGTCTTAGATGAGCACTGTTCATGGCTACCACATATTGAAAAAGTGTGCAAAAAACTGAACAAATATGTATACGCTCTACACAGACTGCAAAGAATCACTGACGTGCATTCTTGCCTTGATGGCATACCACGGTTATGTGGCTCTCTGTGTCTCTATATTAAGATACGGCCTAATTCAATGGGGTAACGCAAGAGAGTAAGTTTTTATTTTACAAAAAAGATGCATTAGAACAATCTGCCATACACATCCCTTAGAGTCATGTAAGCCTCTATTCATTAAACTTAAAATCTTGTCGTTGCCAAGTCTCTACATATTTAAAATGGCATGTTTTGCTCACAGTCAACCAAATATTTTCAAAAAAAATAAGGATGCATACACATTTAACTCAAGATATCCAGATAAAATTGTAACGCCACTATGCAGGACCTAATTTTGCAATAGAATTTGTTACAGTATGTTAATAAAAATATACAATAAGGTCCCACAGTCAATTAAAACGTTGCCATTGACACTATTTAAGTCCACACTACAAAGATGGCTCTTGAAGGAATGTTTCTATAATGTAGATGTGTACCGGTACCAGGCCAAGGTCGGAGCCGCCGGTATCAGTAGCTATGATCGTCTATTCTATCTATCCCAAAATGAGAGGACCCGATTCAGCTGTAAGATTTGTAAGTAAGAATGATAAGTCTGAATTTCTCGTTCGTCGAGAAATCCGTTAGGCGTACAATAGTCGAACGAAGTTTGGTTCAGGAAGTTACAGTTTCAAGTTAGACAGAGAAAGCATATATGTCCGCGAGCCGGTAATTCACATCAGTCAGCGGTGTATTGCGCCAGAACGATCGTTGTTATATTTTATGTGATGGCACCATCTGGTTTTTGTATATCTGAGCGCATTGGAACATCTTTTGTTTTAGTTTTAGTTTTAGTGGTCGACCACAGTATATAATATTTGTTTGTGATATCGTATAGATATCCGTCGTAGTTTTACGACGTGAGTACTCAATGATATTTCATGTGCTCGCTAGTAGCGGCTTGTGGTGGTTCCAATTATATATTTGGTTCACGGCAATAACTATCCGAAAAGACCGGTTTACACAATTGCGATTTGAGTTCCGAAATGGGTTCTGAACTAGCGGTTACCTCAAAAGGTCCGTAACGTTTTGAAACCTTCAACTCTGCGCAATTTGAGCTGGATGTTATCGAAACGCAAGCATTTTTGTTTTAGGAGATCTAATCCACACCATAGCGAAGTGCATAGTTCGATAAATACCGAACTATGAATTCCACTAGCCGCAGCACGTCCTGGGCTGAGCCAAATCATATATACCGACTCAGCTTACACATTAGAACTCCAGCGAAATTTACATTTAATTTAAAAGTGCAACTTGAATCCAATCTGACCCAAGGCAATGCAAAACACCTACCCGGACCTAAACAATGAACTTTAGACTGTAAATTGATCCCTTCGCGCATCCCCGACAACACTCAAATGTCAAAATATCAACAGGATATGTTATCTGTGTTGACACCGGTTTAACTTTGTTCTGAATTTGTTATTTCCATCCGCGGAACCTCATCGATCAAACAGTCTCCCTATGCCCTGCCAACCTAGGTTTAGCCGCAACTAAACTCCTGTCTAGCCTAGTCTAAAAACCTAGTGTTATACCACGTCCATTATCGACACCACTCGAAAATGGTTGAGTTTGATTTGAATGTGCTTGAATGTTTAACGACTGTGTGTGTGGGAATTACAAACTCGCTACTTGAAAGGAATGAGGAGAGGATTAGCCCGCGAATATCCTAAGAGCCAATCCAGGAACCCTATGGTGAAGGAAAAGGGAATTTAGGGTCGCTCCAAGCCCAGACTCAGACTCAGATACATTGACTTAAAAGTTCTTTTCTAACGACCCAAGGATAGTTTTGGAATTTGGGGTAGGTTGATATAAAGGTAGAAACCGAGGTATATCTCGGTGCTTCAGACACTCACGAAAACCCACTGAAACTCCGCAATCACAAATTCGTATAGTTCTGACGCGTAACACGGCAGACAAAACTGTTTAGAACTCGTGAAAGATGACTGTCACAGTAGCTAGACGCTGAGACTGAATGCCCTCCCCTCTCAAACTCTCGTATTTATATGCGCCCCTTGCGAATACGCTCTGCCCAAGCGAAGCTTCTTATCACTAACTACACAGGGTCTAATTTCAACCATGCCATGCAGATCCGCCGTTCTACAAATTGTGTGTACGCATATTCACTATGATCAACCGTAGGTGATCACTCAAATCATTTGGTACTGCCGATACACAGAATCTGTTGATCGCTGACCAATAAAAGCTTGTTGCGATTAATTAAGCATTACCCGACCGCTAGGGCGCGAAGCTAAGACCAACCAGAATGATATTCAAACTAGCGGTGTCAGACTCTCCATATCATACCTCAATCGCAATTGTGTATTTGCAATCAACATAATAGCTTTCTCCGTTCCATAATAACCTTTCATTATTTAGTTATTCATAATTTTATTCAACGCGCAGCCAAATCGGCTCTGATCTCTACACATCTCGCAGGAATGCGACAAAAAAAACTTGACCTGAACTGAAATTCCACGAATGAACCCACGCGTCTTTTTTTTTTGCAAACTTTGCCAGAAAGCTACGCAAAACCCCCAAACGTTATCTGAACCGATTCTCGTATTCAAAACAGCGCGGCGTTGGGCTAGATCTCTACCACACAGAATGAAGTATCAAATGTACCGAACCTCGTGTACCATTACAGCCCCCTCCCAGACCTTGAGACGCTGTTTATCTCAGTTAACATGGCGCAAGGATCTCATTACCACTATGCTACCCATGCTTTGTACATATCTACTCTATATGTACGGACATCTCAAATCATGTACACAGACCGATGAATCTGTCAATTATGTATATAATATTTACACAACTCGATTGAGTTCTCTCCTGTCTTAACTTATTTATCTATCTAACTATACAACCTCGCTTACCCGCAATTTATCCTAATTCGTATTGCTATATATATATACAAATTGTTTTTTTTTTTTGTTTTTTTTTTTTTTTTTTTTTGTTGTTTTTTTTTTTTTTTTCCAAACCATGCAAGATCCTCAAATCTACAAAGTAGTTACTCTAATTTACAGTTTACAGCTTAATTATATAACTTTTATACACTATCTTATTTATCTACGCCCTTATTCGTCCTCACATAATACCTGGCTATATTTATAGTATTGAAGTTACCCAATATCTCATTTGAACCCGGATCTACTAACGTATAACAGTTAGGATATACCACTGCCGAAATAACATAAGGCCCTTTATACAACAATGAAAATTTCCGCATGATTTTATGTTCTTTATTTGAACGCACAAAGGTCTTAAGTTTCACATAATCACCTATACGATAGACTTCTAACTTACGCCGTTTGTCCGCCTGTCGCTTACGTCGTTCACTAGAACTTTTAGAGTTTTCTATCGCTACATTCCGCACCTGTTCCGAATCCCGCACACTATGGCCTAATAACCATTCATCGCCTAATTCCTTGTCAATAGTTAACGGTTCCCGCCTACCAAACGCTAACTCATTAGGCGCAAAGCCTGTGCTTGTGTGTTCGATATTATTATAGCAATTCTGAATGTCCGGTAACACATCGACCCAACTACGATTATTTCCGCCGCAATAAGTTCTAATCAGTCGACCTAGCTCGCGATTCACTCTTTCTACGCTATTAGAATTTGGACAATACACCGACGTATGAGTGACCCGAATCCCCAGCTGTTTGAGTCCAAATTCCCAAACTTTCAATATGAACTGTGGTCCTGAGTCCGTAATTATAGTTTCGATAGGTACTTCACTATGAAATCTCTTTGTACAAGCGAGCACGCTCCTACCTGTCGCTTTTCGCATTGGATATAATTTTATTACTTTACTGTACACGTCTTGAATCACATATATATATTGATATCCGAATTTACCTACGGGCAATGGCCCATAAAGGTCCGAGAAAACTTTCTCACCCAACCTTTCCGCCAACACCGGTGTACAAGGACCAACGGTATTGTTAGTACTTGGTTTGACCTTTTGACATATGTCACAACTTCTTATCACCGCGCTAATCACCCTACTCATAGGAAGAAAATAATATCTGTCCTTCATCAGTGCTAATATTTTATATCTGCCGTAGTGACCTATTTCTTCATGTATGTGCAAAATTAGTTCCTCCTGTAGTGATTTCGGAATTACTAGCAACTGTACGTTCCGCTTCGGCACGTGAAAATATAACGTATCACCTACTAGCTTATAATTTTCAAAACCTCTTGTCCCCGTATCTACTACATTACGTCTGATACAACCGCTAATTCGATTTAACCGCTCATCTTCGCTTTGTAATCTCGCAATGTCCCGTAAACTCGAAATAACACTTGCGGTATTCGATGCCTGAAACCAGAATATCCCCGGCTGAACATTTGTACTGTCAATCATACCTCCAGGTCCCGCTATTTGCCTGCTTAGCGTGTCGGCAATTTGATTATCAGTCCCTCGCATAAATTCTACGTCGTAATCGAATTGCTCTAAAAACATAATCCACCTCGTTACGCGTGCCCCTAATAAGATCCACGACTTAATGAACGTCAAACTTTTATGATCAGTTCTAATAATAACTTTTTCTCCCCGCAAATATATCTCAAATCGCTTTAAAGTGTATATAACTGCATACATTTCCTGTTCACTGACCGACCATCTAGTCTGGGCACCCTTGAATGCCTGCGAACAGAACCCTATAATTCGTTCCTGGCCCGATTCCTCTAATTGATAAACATAGCCCCCAATTCCTATAGTGCTGGCGTCACATTGAACATAATATGTTTTTCCCGCCAATGGCTGACTCAAAATTATACTTTATAAGAATTGATTTTTTATCTCGTCAAAAGCACTTTGCATCTGCGCACTCCAGACGAACTTGACTCCAGACCGTAATAAATTGTACAAGGGCTGTGTCAACGTTCCAAATTTTTTTATAAACCCCCGAAAGTAATTTATGAACCCCAAAAACGCCCTCAATTGCCTGACAGTTCTGGGTGACGGATATAATTTAAGTGTTTCAATTTTGTCCGGGTCCATCTGCAAACCTTGTGTAGACAAAATATGCCCCAATAACTTGACCTTTTTTTGTGCGAACTCGCATTTTTTTAGTTTGCATGTGAAGCCCGCGTCTTTCAATTTACTCAGAACCGTGTCCACTTGAGACAAATGCTGTTCGAAGTCACCCTCAGTTAAAATTGCCAAATCGTCAACAAAATTTAAACAATATGACCTAACCTCTGGCCCTAGAATTAAGTCCATCGCCCTCGAAAATGAACCCACACTGGTTTTCAACCCCTGAGGTAAAACGTTGTAAACATAACTTCTGCCTTGATATACAAAACCCGTGTATCGTTTAGATTCGTCTGATAATGGTATAGAAAAATACGCATCTTTGATATCAATAACTCCTATGTAATTTATCCGGCGCCCGGATTGCAATATCTCACTCATTAAAGGTGTGGTTTCAACCTCCCCGACCATTCCCATGTTCAATTGTCGTGCATCTAGCAAAATACGGACCTCTCCTGATTTCTTTAATGTACAAGTCAATGGACTGCTGAAATCCGTAGATTGCCTGCTAATAATACCTATCAATTCCATCTCTTCCAAACGTTTTGTTACTTTATCGCGATATGCGAACGGTATGGGATAGCTTCGTTTTACGAAAGGCGTTTCATCTCTCATTTTTATCTCATGTATATATTTATTTGCCCGACCTATCCTATCGCTAAACAACTCTGCATGTTTATTTAACACCGGCAATAACCTTGTTTTGTGTTCAACAGGTATTGATGAATTATTCACATATTCCTCTATCATATTTCTACAGGTATCTTGGTTCTGTACTTCCATTGTACAACAGCAAAAATCCTGATTAGGGCCAGTACCTAATGGTATTTCACACATCCGCCCGGCGCTTCGTATAATTAGCCTCTTATTACCCTCACACATTAAACTGGCTCGCGTCTGTTGTATAAAATCAAACCCCAAAATTAAATCTTTAGGCACCCTTGTTAATACTAGCATTGGAGTATCGATAACGCATTCACCTATTGTTAATGGTAACGTTACTAATTTATCAACCTTTTCCTTACTGACTCCAAACGCACCTGTGATTCTCAAACTTGGAATCGGTATTTCCGTCGGTTTTCCCAATTGTCTGCACACTTCTTCGTACACTCTCCGACTTATTACGCTGATTTCGCTCCCCGAATCAATCAAACTCCTTACAACAATATTCCCAATACGCACATCTATCTCAGGTAATGTCAAAGTACTACATAACTCGCGCCCACACTCAGTCGAATCGTCGTCTCTGAATATCGTATGTAAACGTCTGTCATTTCGATCTCTATAATTCGGTCTAGATTTTTCCTCTAAACACACGGCATATCCGTGCGCTTTATGCGCTAATAATTGAATAAATTCATTCACACCCACGTTCGAATCCAAATTACACAAATCATACAATCTATGCTTTTTTTCAATTTGATCGGCTGTCCACCCAAACCGTAATAAATATCTGAGCGCGAACGACCCGCGCGAGTCCACTAGTTTTTTGAATTCTGACTTATCGCATTATTCCTGTCACTTGAACTTTGCCCTGCCTCTGTATCTCCTGAACTATCATTGCCCCTCTGGAACCCTATTGCCTTGAAACTAGACTGAGGCTGTCTCCCTCTACCGCGAAAATAACCGCGACCGCGCGTCCCAAATTCGTTTCGCGCCTTCGTTACCGCGTTATAATTATTCCTACGACTTATCGCGTTATAACGTAACGTATTTACCCGCATAGCTCGATATTGCCCACGCATGTAGCTATTCCGCCTTACATTATTCGTATCCATTGTCTCAGAACCATGTATCGCACTTAATCCTCCATCGACATTCCGTTCTAAATGCCGAAGGAATTCGACCGCATCACGTATAGTCATTGACTCCTTTCTAGCAAAAAACGCTACCTGAATATCACGCGGCAATTGTCTGAAAATCGTGTTGATTTTCTCCGTATCAGTAAACGGTATCGTAAGCTCATATATGCTATTCAATTGAGAGGCAAAGAATTCTTCCATACTTTGACCTTTCTTAGAATCAAACTTCGCAGTTAGGAATCTTTGCTTAATTAATTCCTGTTCATTATCACCCCAGAATGCCTCTCTGAAATCTTTTTCAAAATCCGAATAGGTTCGCCATGAGTCTCTGTATATGCTCATTCGAACTTTTGCAATTCCTACCAAACTATCCGTTGCCCATATCAAAGCCCTAGAACTATCTCCCGAGACTTTAATATAAGCCTTTAAATCTCTTAAGAAAATCATCGGATTTTCCGAACTTCGCCCATCAAATGTCGGCAACTTCTGTGTCATTTTCACAATGCATGATTGACGTTTTTCTACCGATTGTTCAAACGTCTCTAGTTCCTGTCTGTCAGTCTGTCTGTCCGAAGTCCTACTAGCATTGCTCGTGCTGGAACCCCTTTCCAAACTGTCTAATCTTTTCACTATTTCAGATAACAATTGCGTCACCTGCCCTGACGCCATTTCACTTGTGTGTGAAAGTGAATTTTGTGCTACCCGACTACCGTTTTTCCTAGGCCGGCCGGCCATTATTCCTATTAAACCGCCGTAGCTCGTACAAAGAATTGTGAAAACAATGCCCCTTTTTTGCTTATTTCTTATTTACAGACTGAACTGTTTAAAATCGTTTCTACGTTGTGTTATTTTTAAAAGTAACGCGTTAGACCTTGATTCTTTTAGAATATCTAGGAATATCTAGGTATCAGACTATCTAGGATATCCTTCCGTCTCGGCACCAAAAATCTGTACCGGTACCAGGCCAAGGTCGGAGCCGCCGCTATCAGTAGCTATGATCGTCTATTCTATCTATCCCAAAATGAGAGGACCCGATTCAGCTGTAAGATTTGTAAGTAAGAATGATAAGTCTGAATTTCTCGTTCGTCGAGAAATCCGTTAGGCGTACAATAGTCGAACGAAGTTTGGTTCAGGAAGTTACAGTTTCAAGTTAGACAGAGAAAGCATATATGTCCGCGAGCCGGTAATTCACATCAGTCAGCGGTGTATTGCGCCAGAACGATCGTTGTTATATTTTATGTGATGGCACCATCTGGTTTTTGTATATCTGAGCGCATTGGAACATCTTTTGTTTTAGTTTTAGTTTTAGTGGTCGACCACAGTATATAATATTTGTTTGTGATATCGTATAGATATCCGTCGTAGTTTTACGACGTGAGTACTCAATGATATTTCATGTGCTCGCTAGTAGCGGCTTGTGGTGGTTCTAATTATATATTTGGTTCACGGCAATAACGATCCGAAAAGACCGGTTTACACAATTGCGATTTGAGTTCCGAAATGGGTTCTGAACTAGCGGTTACCTCAAAAGGTCCGTAACGTTTTGAAACCTTCAACTCTGCGCAATTTGAGCTGGATGTTATCGAAACGCAAGCATTTTTGTTTTAGGAGATCTAATCCACACCATAGCGAAGTGCATAGTTCGATAAATACCGAACTATGAATTCCACTAGCCGCAGCACGTCCTGGGCTGAGCCAAATCATATATACCGAGCTTACACATTAGAACTCCAGCGAAATTTACATTTAATTTAAAAGTGCAACTTGAATCCAATCTGACCCAAGGCAATGCAAAACACCTACCCGGACCTAAACAATGAACTTTAGACTGTAAATTGATCCCTTCGCGCGTCCCCGACAACACTCAAATGTCAAAATATCAACAGGATATGTTATCTGTGTTGACACCGGTTTAACTTTGTTCTGAATTTGTTATTTCCATCCGCGGAACCTCATCGATCAAACAGTCTCCCTATGCCCTGCCAACCTAGGTTTAGCCGCAACTAAACTCCTGTCTAGCCTAGTCTAAAAACCTAGTGTTATACCACGTCCATTATCGACACCACTCGAAAATGGTTGAGTTTGATTTGAATGTGCTTGAATGTTTAACGACTGTGTGTGTGGGAATTACAAACTCGCTACTTGAAAGGAATGAGGAGAGGATTAGCCCGCGAATATCCTAAGAGCCAATCCAGGAACCCTATGGTGAAGGAAAAAGGAATTTAGGGTCGCTCCAAGCCCAGACTCAGACTCAGATACATTGACTTAAAAGTTCTTTTCTAACGACCCAAGGATAGTTTTGGAATTTGGGGTAGGTTGATATAAAGGTAGGAACCGAGGTATATCTCGGTGCTTCAGACACTCACGAAAACCCAATGAAACTCCGCAATCACAAATTCGTATAGTTCTGACGCGTAACACGGCAGACAAAACTGTTTAGAACTCGTGAAAGACGACTGTCACAGTAGCTAGACGCTGAGACTGAATGCCCTCCCCTCTCAAACTCTCGTATTTATATGCGCCCCTTGCGAATACGCTCTGCCCAAGCGAAGCTTCTTATCACTAACTACACAGGGTCTAATTTCAACCATGCCATGCAGATCCGCCGTTCTACAAATTGTGTGTACGCATATTCACTATGATCAACCGTAGGTGATCACTCAAATCATTTGGTACTGCCGATACACAGAATCTGTTGATCGCTGACCAATAAAAGCTTGTTGCGATTAATTAAGCATTACCCGACCGCTAGGGCGCGAAGCTAAGACCAACCAGAATGATATTCAAACTAGCGGTGTCAGACTCTCCATATCATACCTCAATCGCAATTGTGTATTTGCAATCAACATAATAGCTTTCTCCGTTCCATAATAACCTTTCATTATTTAGTTATTCATAATTTTATTCAACGCGCAGCCAAATCGGCTCTGATCTCTACACATCTCGCAGGAATGCGACAAAAAAAACTTGACCTGAACTGAAATTCCACGAATGAACCCACGCGTCTTTTTTTTTTGCAAACTTTGCCAGTAAGCTACGCAAAACCCCCAAACGTTATCTGAACCGATTCTCGTATTCAAAACAGCGCGGCGTTGGGCTAGCTCTCTACCACACAGAATGAAGTATCAAATGTACCGAACCTCGTGTACCATTACAGATGAATACCTTAATCTTAAAATTATTGATATCTAAGGAATGACATATTAATATAATGTAAATAGACTTCAAATGACATATTTTAGATTTAGGTAAAAAAAAATTGCATACCTGGACAGGTGAAATGTGCTGAGCATTTTTACATTTACCACCACACACCATTGTACCACATTTCAAGCAAATAAACATCATTTCAATTCATTTAATTTCTTTTATTATAAATGTGACCGATGATGACACATCAAGTGATGATGAATCCGTCACAAGCGAATGACGCGCATCAGGTTGGGATATTTCTCTATCTACGCTTATTTTCTATTCTACTAAATTTTCTAAAACAATTTAATTAAGTTTTGTAGCATGATGCTAGAGCTCCTCCTTGGTTTTGTACTACTTACAGAAAAAAATTGATCGAAAATCGACAGCGAACTATATCTCTTTGATCAATGCCTTTGACATCAGTGTAGGTACATACAATACTCAAATCTCGCTCAATCATAGACTGTCAACTGACATTTCTGTTTACATTATTATGAAATGCTATTGAAATGCACTGTACGAGATGTTGCACAAAGAACAGATAGACCTATACCAGAAATATATGACGACGCCTTAAATAACTGGCAACAGAAAGGGTACCACTTTGTCACGCCTTTACCTGAATTCGAAGATGCAAAACATAGTTTCTATGACTCACGCAACAAATCTGCCGGCATGAATAAAAGTAGTTTATCTGAAGTATGACGTGTTAAATATATGAATTTAATACATCATTATTGTTTATTGTTTGTCGTCATAGTATCGAATGATCAGCTCGTCAAGGCGCTTCGAATGACATATTTCTGACGTCTGATGGTGGGCGAGGACTAACGCTTGCGTGGTTCTTTATTTAAATTTAATTTCTAATATATAGTACAGTTTGATACCGGTCTACGGGAAACAAATAGCTGTGGGACCATGGTTAATACCTCTTATCAGAAGAATGCCCCGTGGGCCCACAGAAACAGTCAGATTGAAAAGCATAAATTAAAACTAAAGCAGTGGGTCTACGGGGAAAAAAATACCCGTGGACCCACTGTGGGTCAATAGCTGTGGGACCACGGTTAATACCTCACAAATTTAATCAATTAATTTATAAATTTAATTCATACTTTTAATAAATATCGTATAAAAAGTATTACTAAATAAATATAATGTCACTAATAAGAGCATAAAACACAGCCGAAGAGAGACGCTGTAACCCTACTATACAAGTTTTACTTAGTGTAGGGTTCAGAGCTTCCCTGAGGTACGCAAAACGAATAACACTGATAATTGAATGCTATACTTATTGTGCCTATCTATGTAATTTTTCGGCATTAATAAATACAACACAAATACATACTTATATGTTCCAGTATTTCGTTCTAGGTTAGATGCTATGAGATATGCACACCATATGGAGCGTTTTATTTCTGGTCCTGGCAACAGTGGGTGCAGGAATATTGGCGAGTCCCTCGAGTATTGGCTGGTTATTGTTGGTAAAAATGGGGTTGAGATGGGTGAAGTCTGTCTCAAGAAGCTATGCCGTATCGACATGTTCTCTTAATAGAATAGACTTCGTGGTGATGATGGTGATGAGAGTGATTCGGCTGTAACATTTTCGGGTTATTCCCCAGCGAGAGCCCGCCTGTTCAACTTCTCGCCGCCGATGGTTCGCAGGCTGCAGCACCCAGCAACGGCTCCAGATGTGCCCCGATGACCTCCAGGGAGCGACCGTGGACTGTATCTTACTTTACTGCGCAAAGTGTCATTGTACCCCGTCAGAAACGATGGGCTGCCCGAGTCAGGCTCGCCGGGCTGTTGTTGCTTTAGGGAGGGTGATAGCCAAGTTAGTGTAGGCGTTGAAAATAGTACCTCCTATAAAGAGTATCGAGTCTAGGTGGAGAGACTAAAAATGGGCTTCTCGTCCCTGTAAGCCCCCACACCACGTCAAGATCTTCGGGGGGTCATTTTTCTTATTATTACTTGCCTTGCAGTAAATTTTACTCCCTCTTTATTCCTTCTTTTAACACCTAAAGTCCCCACGGACGGAGTTACGGGCATCAGCTAGTACCTATGTAATTCAAATATTAAAAAGTATCTGCTCCTGAGACCTTAAGCAACGAAAATGATTGGTAATAATGTTCATCCAACTGCATATACTCCGTAAAACAGACTCATTAAATACTGAGTGGAAAACCTCATTGCTGGTCTTTAATTCTTCAGTTGAAAGGTCCGTGTTCCGACAAATTGGTTCCGTAGCTCAGTTGCAGAGAATTGCAATTAATCTATTGGTTCAACACTAGATTCGCTTCCCATCTCACTAACTAAGTGCATCGGCAAAGTAAACTAACCTTGTGTTTGTGAGTTATAATAACAGCTCATTCAAAGAGGAAAATCGAAAGGATTATACGAGTATGTTCTAACGGAAAAGGAAAAAACATCGTGACGAAATATGTGTAGCAGTATACTGGTTTAGGGGGATGATGTAGGAAAATTGTTTAATGGAATTGTAATTTTATGTTAATAAGAATACTTATTGAATCTTGAGAACTATTTCCAATGTTCTTTTCCAGTTCCAAACAATAACAGTATATGAACTGAATACAAAATAAGTAACCAAACTAAAACAATTCAGTGAATCGAAATCTCATTAAAAGTTAGTCAAGCAATCTTCTAATTATAAGTCTGGAGAGTTACTATTGGAAGTTACAATACAGTAGTAGGTACTGACAGATGAAACTAATATTGCAGAATACAGAAATCACTGGTTTTCAAACTTTGTACATAGTGAGTGTGATTGATAACTTCGAACGAACTTCAAAGACTCTCCCTCAGCCCATAGGCACAGAAGCCCTATTTTCGAATCACTCGCGTGACATATGTTATCGCATGCGACTTAGGTCAAGTTCGACTTACAAGCCGCATGACGTCGATTTTCTGCATTTTTGAATTGTTCGTCGACGGTGTGGCAAATAAATTTGGGAATGTTAATTTGTATCCGTTGCACGCAGAAAATGTAAAAACCGGTAAATACTGCATGGGAAACGGAACGTTAAATGCTCCCTTTTTATAGGCTTTATGTAAGTAGTTTATGTTCAGGTAAGCTGCATAAATGCTGGTAAATCCAAGCAATAATATGGAACGAATCGGGCTGTTCTATCTGTCGCAAATTTCAAAATATTTGACGTTTAACAGTAAAATCGTAGACCTGACACTTTAAATTGTGTTGACACTTTTGTCATTAGCTTTGACGTATTTGACGTTTATTCTACTATTCGACTCGCACAACGAATGGTCCAGACCACTCATTTCAGGCGAATGACTGAAATACGAAATTTCGGATGTCGAAGGAAAATTAGTAGGAAAGAGCGTAGATAAAAATAATAAATGTCACTCGTGTGTTTTAAAAATAGAGCTCCAGGCCACATCACTGCGTTGCTGTACCGCATCACAAAGATCTGCGACACATCGACCTTCCTTATTTCGTATACCCTACAGTTGACGATCGCAGATTTTTGCAATGCGACGCCGAAACGCAGTGATGTGGCATGGACCTTACCAAATTGTTATTCAAAAATCTCTGGACGTTAACATTCAAAGTCATTAGGAAGCTTTATTAAACCGGCTTATGGTATTTGCCCTTTATAATAGATACTGTTGATTTTTTGTTTACAGTTTAACCCACGCTAATTATGGAATAAATATATTTATTAGATATTAATTCATCCGAAATCTCGCTGGCGTGAATGAAAGAGTTGAATAAGGTATTCTTTTATACAGATCAAATCGCTTCTCTTTTTGTCATGAGTTCATCTATCAACTTTAAAAGACTCGGACAACAAAAACATCAGATCAAAGGCTTTCCCAAAACTTTACTGCCTTTTTACTGTTTTTGATGGGATATTTTTTAAAGACGTCGGTACCTAGCTATTCTTTCACGAACAATAGACAAATAAACATCCGACCATTCTCTAATCTTTTAAACATGATAAAGCGTTAACCTTAGATTAACATATGGCTAAAGTAGGAAGGGATTGAAGAGCATGTTATCTCGTTCAAAACGAAATAAAGGAAGTAAAAATATTTCCCTTTTTCTGGGACACTCAGGCTTAACTATTGTGTTTGTACAAAGGGATCTCATTCAAATAAAATACGGGGTCTTATATTTATTTTCGGTATGAGGATGTTGTTTATTTTCAATCAAATTTCTGTGACACATTTGCAAATATAGGTAAGTTTAGTTACCCTACAGTGGCTGGTTCTTGTTTGCTGATATATTTTTAGGTATATTTTTACTACTACCTATTCATACTCAGCCTAGAGCTGACGATAATGATTATGATTATTTAATCTATGTGTGTCCATTGGGCGCAGTGCCCAATGGACACACGCTTGTACGTCTATACAATCCAACTTAAAGGAGGATACTCAAGAGTAGAGGTGCACATACATAATAGTAATATGAAAACCTAAAACCTGTGTGTTTTTTTTTGTTCAACAGTGCCTATGCCTAAAAAACCTAAGGAAACCTAATTATCGAATCCACCAAGCCACTAAATTAACCTAGCAGGACTAGGGGGACAAATTGGTCGCATTGAACATGGTTTTTACTTTTAAAAGTTGAGAAGCGTACTTTATCTCTATCGATCTGAGGCAGATATTGGTGTAGTATTTCTACCACCGCCAACCACCATATTTTTATTGAATTCATCCATTTCTTTTTGTTTTTTTTTCTTACAAATAAAATTTATATTTAATTATGAATACAAATTAAAACTAAACTAACATTAAAACCTACACTAAATTATTTTTTCCCCCCAGATCGCTGCAGGGCGCAACATGCTGGCACCATTTCCTCGCTGCGACGCTTAAGGGATTAAATATGGCCAGCGCCAGGGGACGCGAACAAAGAAATGCATCTTTAGCATCAATTCTAGGCTAAACTAGACAACATAAAAATGTAGGATGTATATGTTATAAAAAGTCTATTGGAGATAAGAATGGACTTTTAAAATTAGCGGTTTCCTTTTATATTTAATACTTAAAAATATTTTTCGCAATGCATTATTATTCATCTAAATGAACAAGCGCTCGGAGACGAAATCAGCTTCCTTTATGAAACTTACACGCAAAAATAAGTAAAAAAAAATGGGAAAAATTTTTAGTTGTTTATTTTATTTTTAATGTTATTTTTACAGGAGTTTAGTAATATTTTCTATAATTTTCTTGGTCTCGAAGCTCGGGCTGCCCCGCGGGGCTCTGCGCGGGAGCATGCGTCAGTCTGCTTCGACGCGATGCGACGGGTATTTGTTTTCTTTGTCTAATTTTCAATGCCATTGGCCCTTGTTCAGCCCTTAAGGCCCAGTTCTGGCTGTTGAGGTGAGGGGCGCCGCATTCGCCCGTCGTCTTCAGGCGTGGTAGCGAAACTGGCGGGGTAGCGGGCGGTGCGGAATAGCGTCGGGACGCCCGGATACTTGAAAAATTAGGTGTTTTTTCGAATTTACTGAAAAACGGAAACAAGCTTATCGATAAAATTTAAGGATTAATACGGAGCTCTAAAAGAGGAAAATTTTGGTATAAAATTATGAGAAAAATCAGTAATTTTATATCAAAATTATTGTATCTCCTTTTAAATATACTATGTTCAGGATTTTTTACGATCGAGCCAAATTAATCCAATCGCGTAACGACATAGTATTTAAACTAGATTATCTCTTTGTGAATGACATATAATTTTTTGAGACCTATGAATTTATTGGAAATACTTTTGTATTTTTTTTGTCAAAGCTCTCTTTAGTGGTTTTGTGTGATCTTGGGCCTTAACTGATACATTGGGCAAGTTAGGTGCCAGCTCTACGGTCTCCTGAAGTTTTGACGAATTGCTAAGAGATATTTTTAATGTTTCTTCGGGTGTCAAGACCCGACGGCGGCATCGGTTTCTATTATAATACCTATTTTATCTACACACGTATCATAAACCCTCTTTACTGCGTTCAGAAACCGCACGTTAGGATCAGCATTATGTTAAACTACTTGGTAAAAACTCGTTTCGTATCTGGAAAACTACACATTATGGTCATTGTGTGTAGTTTTTCTACATATAATGACATTCAAATTTCGAACGCCGACGCCCACCCGCGTGCCGTCCCTAGTTTGTTTGTGAAGTCCCTAGTTGTGTTTTTTTTTTCGGCTGGCAACCCCAGACCGAATAGCTGACGATGTAAACAGCTCTGTAGTTTTTATTTCAATTAAATTAGTCAAAATTGCTTTTCTGCACGAGTAAACTTAATTTAAGTAGTAATTAGTGATTAAATAATGTGTAGATAAGAAACAGCTGTGCAAACATACAAGCTTTGGAAAAAACAAGACCGATTGTACCGGCCGATTGAACTGTCAAAATCAGTTCAAATAGCAACGACGTAAACGGGGGAAGTATCATTTTATTTCTGTATTTATATCAATAATCTCACCTTTCACACCCGTAACAAACTAAACAAACCTTCATATAAGTGAAACACTTGCCGTACACTCACTCAGGTACCGTTTTGTCTCTCTTTACTTGGCAAAAGCGGAAGCAAAGTTGAAGACGCAACATTCTGCCACATTCAACAAAAACACACACTTAACACCTTAATTGTGCAATAAACTCCCTAGTGTTCGCTAGTATTCCACCCGGTCATACACTGACACCTATTCGCGGTTTTTTTTCAGGCGAAAAAGGGTGCAATGCTGACCCGAAGCAAGATGAGCACACGCGATGTGGAGTTGAAGCTGAAAGCGAAATACTTCTACGAGAGCGAGATGAGTGTGAAGAGGAGATAGGAAAGCAAATTAAGAAAAATTCGGCGCTAAAAGAAGAGCTCAGTGAGTTGGACATCCAATGCCAGGATCTCAGTGCCCAGAGAGATGAACTACAACACCAAGTCGACTCATTTTACAGGTGTCATGATGTCCACCACGTAGCATTGCAACACATAAAATCACTTGAACAACAGCTTGCAGAGGCACACCACGAGCTTCAAGTTTTCAGCGAGCGGGAGGAACAGCGAGACAGTGCTACAACCAGGGCCTTGTATAATGAGGTCATGAGCCAAACTGGCATACCAACTATTGACCTAAAAGCTTGTGATCTCACGTGTGATAGTCCTAATAGATCGCAATCAGTAACCACTATGAGCTGTAGTAAAAATAAATTAAAGAAATATGTTAAATTGAATAATTATATAAAAAAAACACAAAAACTAGCTAATAGAAATAAAATATTTTGTAAAAATTTAAATTGTAGCAAGGAACGTGTCGAATTAATTAAGGAAATCGATGATTGTAGATTATGTTTGGAAAAAAACTACAGAAAAGTACGAATGTGACACACGGCGATTCCAGTCAGATATGCATATTTTAAACTCATCATTACAAAGTATTACACGTAAATATGAGTCAGCACGATACGAAATTAAGGAACATGTGTCGGCTATGAATAGTTTGTTGGAGACGTGTAAGTATAATTATGACACTTTCATATCTTTGACCGACAATCACATCTGTGATTGTAAACAAGCTCCAGCGGACTGTTCCGTGCCGACCGTGTGTCCCGCCGAGCAGCCGGCCGAACAGCTGATACTGACCCAGGCGCCGCCGTCAGTCGACTTGAGTACTAATAGTGTTATCAATAACGCCTCCTTCTCTCGGACAAAGGATAGGTATATAATGTACAGCGATGAACTTGGAAAAAATATGGGTTTACAACTTAGTCAGCGCGTGGGCCAGGCAATATTAAATAACTGTATGCCTGGCGCCACATATTCACAAATATTAAACAAAGTGTTGTCATCGCAGTTTTTAGAACCAACCACCCTAATTATTTTAATTGGTAGAAGGGAAAATGTATCTAAAAAACTAATTACTAAATACTTTTCCAAATAAAATTCTTTACAAAATGTAGATAGAATAATCTTGTTTGCGTTTCCCTTCAGCCAATCTTTGTCACAACATGAAAATCATATAAAACATGATTATAATACATTTATACACACATTGACATGTCGTCATACTGAAAAATTTCATTTCATAGACACCAATATTTGTATTGGAAAATATTTTTATTTGACTAAGGATAGGTATTACCTATCTAGGTTTTATAGAAAACAGATAGCACAGTCACTATCTTATTTTATTTTGAACTCAGTCAAGTTTTTGACTAATGAAACGCCTGCTTCTATTGAGCAGTGTTATAATAATGACATGTACTCCTTGGAATCTGTTCCAAGCTCTTTAAATTAACCCATAGGACAACAGAGAGTAACTCTGGCAGTAATATTAATATTTGTATAAATATACCTTCATCTTGCCCATTAAATCAAGTTACTAGTAATGAAAAATGTAAAAGTAAAAATATTTTAAACGTGGTTCATCAAAATATACAGGGCATGTTAAGTAAAGAACTGGAAATTGAGTTATTCATGAACTGTAATAATATTGATATTTTATGTATAACAGAGCACTTTTTAAAGAGTTATCAGTTCATGTTCAACTTTAATAACCACCACGTTGCTAGTTCGTTCAACAGAAAAGCAGCTGATCGCGGTGGCTCCTTAATACTTGTAAATAATAGTTTTAAATATAAGGAACGAGTTGACATAGTGAGCCTGTCTGTTGAGCGTACCATGGAAATAGCCTGTATTGAACTTGAACAACTTATTGTAATGAGCGTATACAGACCACCAGATTCATCCTTTGATTTATTCGAAAAGAAAATGGATGAAGTCTTGATTAAAATCAGCGATAAAAACAATTTTTTTATAATTTGTGGTGATTTTAATGTTAATCTGTTAGAGGATAATAATATTTGTACTAGATTAAAATCTTTATTTTTATGTCACAACATGAACTATCTGTTTTTGGAGCCTACTAGAATTACTGCAACATCTGCTACCTGCATTGACAATATATTTACTAACATTACGCCCATTTTCAAATCGGTCATCAATAAATTAACCTCTGATCACTCTGGTCAGATAGGTATATTCAATATTAAAATAAAAAAGGACCAAAAAGAGGATATTACATGTGTGCCCGTTAGTGACACTCGGCTTGAATACTACAGGAATAATATTTTAGATAAACTATGGGAAATACCATACAGTGACGATCCAAATTTGTTGTACAACTCAGTATTTAACCTTGTCAAAAATGAATATGATACGGTATTTAAATCAAAAACTATAAAAGTTAATAACAAAGCTTTGTTTAGTGATTGGGCGACAGTTGGAATTCATAGGAGCAGACGAAGATTATATGAACTCTATGAAGAGAAATCATATAACAAAAATACGGCCTTTCTAGATTATGTTCGTAGTTATTCAAAAATGTTTAAACGCGTTTGTGCCGTAGCTAAATCTAATTTCATTAAAAACAAAATTGAATCTAGTAGCAATGTAATGAAAACGACTTGGCAAATTGTAAACAGAGAGACTGGAAAGGCCAAAGCTACACATAATAACTTCAAGCTTAAGATAGATAATCAATTGCTAAGTACAGACCTAGAAGTAGCAAAAGCTTTCGAAAATTTCTTTACGGACATTCCAGTTTCAACAACCAAGTCTTTAAATTCATCTCCCGCTGCTGCTGAATCTATACTTAAACAAAACTTTGAGGATTGTAAAACAGATTTTAAATTTAGGCACGTAAATAATGAAGACATTGTAAAAGCGTTTAAATCCCTGGAAATGAAAAAGACAGCTGACGCCCATGGTCTATCAGTAAAAATTATTAGTTCCATTGTAGATTGTATTGCACCTCACCTTTGTTGTATATTTAATCAATGTATAGATAATGGTGTGTTTCCTGACTTGATGAAACTAAGTAAAGTTATACCTTTATTCAAAGCTGGTAGTACATCAGACCCCACCAATTTTAGACCCATATCGATACTACCAACGCTTAGCAAAATATTTGAAAAACTCATACTTAATCAATTGCAAAGTCATTTTTATCTCAATAATTTAATTCATATTGCTCAGTTTGGTTTCACAAAGGGTCGTTCAACAGCCGATGCTGGTGTTGAACTAATCGACAATATTTTTAATGCCTGGGAAGACGCAATGGATGCAATAGGTGTCTTCTGCGATCTATCCAAGGCTTTTGTTTGCGTCCATCATGACACTCTTGTCAGGAAGTTACGCCATTATGGTGTAAAAGATCAGGCACTTGGCCTTCTGGAGTCATATCTAACAGATAGGGTTCAGATGGTCGATATTAATGGGAAAAGATCACCTGGGTCTTCAATAAGTATGGGCGTACCGCAAGGTTCAATTCTTGGTCCTTTCTTGTTTTTAGTATATATTAATGATTTACCTTACCTTGTTAAAGCAAAACATGGGTTAGTATTGTTTGCCGATGATACTTCTTTGATATTTAAAGTTAAAAGACAGCAATCAAATTATGAAGAGGTAAACAATGATATCTCTAGTATAGTGAACTGATTTACTGTTAACAATTTATTACTTAATGAAAAGAAAACTAAATGTATTAAATTCGTGTTACCCAATGTGAACCCGGTAACTACAGACATATTTATAAAAGGACAGAGATTGGACCTTGTGCAGTCGACTGTCTTTTTGGGCATTACTTTAGACGCCAAACTACAATGGGATCCTCATATAAATAAATTGTCGAACAGACTGAGTTCGGCAGCGTTTGCAGTTAAAAAAATTAGAGCTCTTACCGACGTAGACACCGCTAGACTAGTCTACTTTAGTTACTTTCATAGTCTAATGACCTATGGTATTTTATTGTGGGGTCACGCTGCGAATGCTAATAGTATATTTATTCTGCAGAAACGGGCTGTTCGTGCAATTTATAGATTAGGGCCTAGAGTGTCACTGAGGGAAAAGTTTAAAGAAATCAATATTCTGACATTTGTGTCTCAATATATCAATGACAATCTTGTGTATGTAAAAAGAAATATAACTAATTTTCAGAAGTACAGTGATATACACAATTTTAATACTAGAAATAAAGACAAGTTGGTTGCTTATGTAAGCCGACTACATAAAATTAGTAATTCTTTTAAAGGCAATTGTATACGTTTTACAATAAGGTCCCTACTGATATTAAAAACTTACCTTTAGACAAGTTTAAAATAATAATAAAACAGAAATTGTATAAAAAAGGTTACTATAGGATATCTGATTACTTAGAGGACAGATGTCCATGGGAATAGATTGTTTGAGTAACAGGCTGTTTCGATATATAATTAGCATTCATTTTGTAATTTGACAATATTTTATTTAAAAAAGGAAACGCAAAAGATGCGACGACTGTGGAGTTTCTTCGGTGAGCTCTTCTCCACAGATTCCGCCATTGTGTTAGTGAACTCACCCAAAAAAATGTAATGACGGATCTAAGTGATGTAACAACATCCTATGGAAATAAATGATTTTTGATTTTGATTTTTGATTTTGAAGTTGGTACTGACATTCAAATTTCGAACGCCGACGCCCGCCTGCGAGAAGTTGGTACTACAGAACAAGTTAAACAATTGCAGAGCCACAATGCCGGTCAAACATGCGGTTCCTGAGCACATCAAAGAGAGCTTATGATATGTGTGTAGATAAACTAGTGTATGTAACTGTACATAATTAGGCATTAAAACTCTCGAGTGATATTATTATGAAACTCGCCTTCGGCTCGTTTCATAAACCCACTCTCGAGTTTTGATGCCCTCCATTATGCAGCAGTCACATAAACTACTATTAAAAGCCAAAAGGATCACACTTATAGCCATCATTACCATATGTACGAGTAATACTGGAAATGTTTTAAATAATGATGGCAATTATAATAATAATAATAATAACACCTTGGACACCATTTACACACATTGATCTAGCCCCAAACTAGGATTCCCTGTATCTTGGGTACTAGACAACGATAGACATACTTATATAGATACTCATTATACTTAGATAGATAAACAACCATGACTAGGGTACAAACATCCGTTCTCATCAAACAAACATTTGCCCCCACCGGGACTCGAACCCGGGACCCTTGGTTTCGTAGGCAGCGTCACTGCCGACTCGGCCATTCGGGTCGTTATTGGTTCCGTAAGATCGAAGATGTGGGTATGTGAATCGCAAAGTCAAAGTGGAGATGTGGAGCGTGGACACTTGGCTAGGAGGGACGACGGCAGATGGACCAAGGCGGTGACGGAATTGTGGCGAAGGGACGAGAGTAGACCGAGAGGCAGACCACCCGCCCGACGGTTGGATGACATTTTCAAAACTGCCGGGCCACAGCACATCAGGTTGGCCCAGGACCGCAATAAATGGCGTAATGAAGAGGAGAACTTTACTCAACAGTTGCACTCACTGTTGAGGAGGCTGGATAGATAGATAGGTTCCGTAAAATTTGATCTTATTGTACTCAATTATAAGTAACAATATATTAGTTGTTTAGAAAACTGATCACTTTCAAACAACAAACATAGCGTCACGCTTTTTCCTACATGGGTGGCAGAGGCACAATTGTGCCCACGTGTAGCCATCAGTTACAAAATAATCCATTATGCGTGACCAGGGGCTCGCCCATTGCCGCAGCTGGAGTCCGTATAATATACTTGAGGTAACTACTAGTTTAGCTTTCGTTTAGAGCTCACTTACAGATTTATATAACTAAGGCCCTGTGGGCAGTAGACCTCGCTAACATGGGGGACTGTGAACCAATTTATAGGTAAGTATTTTAGATTCAATCAAAATCAAGTAGGAAAGTAGCCGCACCGCATTTTGCGATTGAAAATGCAATCAATTGACTTTTCATGAAAATAGTTATAGTCTATTTCACTCACTGTCATGGTCTGTATAGATCCTCTTTACTAATCCGTCTCCTACTTCGAGAAGTCCAAACTTGGTATGTTTTGAAAATATTTCTTGGATTTTTTAGAAAATACGAGGTCGAAAGGTAATGGTGTAGTATATTTCTAGAACCGGCTCATGAAGCCCTTTAATTTAATACCTCACACGATAGGTTTCAAAAAAAAAAAAAAGCCCATACAAAAAAATATTGACGTCATAACTACCCAAAGGGGAAAATCAAGAATAGCTCTCGAGAAAAAATCTTTTAATTCAAGGAACACGTGTGCCAAGTTTTGAGAGGATCGCTTGAAAACTGTGGCCCCTAGACCGGAACTGACAGACACACATAGAGACAGACGACGAAAGCAAAATCGGCCTCCTATCTTGTCGAAATGGAGCCCTTCAGTCGCTTCGCTAGCTCGGTCAATTAGCTCGGCACATCCACATCGCATATACATATTCAATATAATACAATGTAAGTTTTGGCGGTATTGTTCTCATATGTGCCTATTATAGATGAGCACAGCATTTGCCATTATTGTACTAGTAACCTTAATTTTGAAAATTATTTAACTTAGAGTTTAATATCTAACTTATCGATTTAAACTTGAACTATATCTAACTCTTACTCTTACTTTTTATGGTTCGGTACCCAAAGGTTAAAACGGGACCCTATTACTGAGACTCCGCTGTCCGTCCGTCCGTCCGTACGTCTGTCACCAGGCTGTATCTCATGAACCGTGATAGTTAGACAGTTGAAATTTTCACAGATGATGTATTTCTATTGCGGCTATAACAGCAAGTACTAAAAAATAGAATAAAATAATTTATTTATCTGTCAACCACATACAAACTTATGAATGCACCTAGTTACGTGCAAGGAGTATGAAAGCAGCCGCACCAATAACTTTGTTATCAATATTTTGCTATGTAAAATCCAAACTATTAACTCCACACCATCCCTACCATTGTACGGTGGTACAGAACCATCTGTACGCGAGTTAGACTCACACTTGACCGGTTTTTTCTCTAACTTTTAACTTATCACATTTGACTTCAAAACATACGGATCGATACTTTTACTTATTCAATATTAACCCTTCTAGTAGGTACTAAAGTTCGTTTATTACGTCTCTGCGAAGTTTTCTCCGGTGTCGGATTCTTACTACTTGGAAGTGAGCAGCGAGTGTGCGTCTGATTTCATCGTAAAGAAACTGTACCGTATTTCGCCTGGATGTGGCATTAAGTTGGAATTGAGAAAACTTGTTCGTTTAAAGCAAACCATGTTTTCAGCGTTGATCGTAAACTGAGGGGGGAAGCAGTTGTAGGGAGTTCCAGCGCAATTTGGACTCCCATATATTATATTTTTGTGTAGCCGTAATAAGTGTCACACAGCTGGGTAAAGACCTCCCCCTGTCGAGTTCAAACGACCCTAGACTGCGCCACCTCCGGCCACACCGGCAGGAACTTGTCAAGGTCATCCCGCCATCTATGTTTAGGCCCGCCTTAGTTAAAACTAGAATTTACTGCAGGTCAAAAATAAATGTCAATTAAGCAACCAATATGATTCTGTGAAAGTAGATCGGATCGCCTCGCTCCACTCTGCTTCGCTCGATTCCAGGTTCTACATAAAGTTGTGACCTATCACAACCTAACTTTGATACTCGGGCCTATAACAGCCAATTCAGCTTAAAAATCTTGTTATTTGTATGAAATGCTAGTTTTAACTAAGGTAGCGCGTTCTAAGTAATAACTGGTTTTCACTATATCATAGTTTACGTTAAAACTAGTTTTACATTCATGTACATCAGTAAATTATAGGTATTACTAGGAAATTCTAGTTTTATCTAAGGCACTTAGTAAAAACAAGTTGTAACTAGTGAAAACACATTCTAACTGAAAACGTGTTTTGACATCAACAACATTTTACATCAAAAGGTGTTTTTAAATCAACACCATATATGTCAATATAGTCGTCAATCTCTTCAAAGCTCTCTTCAGCCATAGAATTGTATTGGATATGTATATATTTCTTCAGCTGAAGATTGTTGTAAGATTTATGTTTTACGTAAAGGTATTCTTTCATTCATTCAAAAACACGCTCACTGCGATAGCGTGCTAAAGACCCAGTGCCAGGAGCTTGCATTCCGTTCGGGAGTGAACTATGATGAATTCCCCCTGGGGCGAAGAGAGCTTTGATAAAAACAAATATAGGTCTGTGTTTGTGTCTAAGAGAGCTTCTCTGTTAGGTCATAAAACATCTAACGTGTCTTTTGAACTATCATCGCACTTGATTGATGCAAATGGATGATCCTTGCGGTTAAAGGACCTGTCAATGTGAGCTGGGTCAATTGACCTCTTTCTGCAGTGATTTATTTTAAACTTACGCCTAGTAGATGTTCTTCTACTAGAAACTTGCGCGAGCTTTTGTGATAAAAAATAATTGTTTTTTTGATTAAGTTTACTCAAAAAAGCAGACGATATATTTATTCGTGGAAATTGTAACTTTATATCAACTTTCCTCTTGGGTAGGTGTCATACCAAGTAGTATTTATTGATTTTTAGAAAAATAATCTTTTAGTTCCATCTTACAAACATTTTTGTGCGCACAAATAATTTCACTTTACACCTTTTCTCAAATTAATTAAGTAGTCATGTTTGAGAGATTACCCTCTCAAACACTACTACTCATTTTATTTTTACTCTGTTTAGTAAGTAGTGTTCTAAATTATATTCGTTAATTTATTTCCCGTCACTAGAAATCCCAGATTTTTACTATTTATTTGGTGCGGTAGCAAGTCGAAGTGCCTTTCGTTTAATTTCTTTATTTTATCTTATATTACTCATCCTAACCCCGGGCGAGGTAATTTATGGAAATAACACAAAATCGAAACGAATTTCGTAGATTTCACAGACTTATATGTCGTAACAGGTATTTTGTCCCTATGTCGCACCGGGGACAACACGAGGCTTCGGGCGCTTTGGTCTTCTGTCGCACGGCTGGAAAATAGTCAAAATTTTGTTTCGCAGCGAGAGTGTTAACAGTACATTACCACAGCGAGTATCAATTTGCTTAAAATACCTACGTACGGCGTCTTTGGAAAGAAACTTACTTTATATACGCAGGAAAATAATTTATTTGAAGTTATTGTTCCTCATCACAATATTTGTGAGGGAAGCAGCCTTAATTGTTTGGTTTGTTTTTCAAATTTGAAGAAGATAACAAGAGCGTCGTCAAAATTTATGCTTCCATTGCTTTTCTCATTCACGCGTGAAAGTTCAAAGTACCTCCCCTTCAAGATTGATATTAACAGAACATTTTAGAGTGATGCTGCCATATAGCTACTTCCTATACATAGTATTAATTATTTTTTTCAGATTGATATAACTAACATAATAACGAGGAGGTGTTGCAGTTGGATGGGGAAAAAATATCTTTGTTGAAAACTATTGAGAATAGAAGAGGGAAGAAGCTGGGACACCTGATACGGCACGACAACTTCCTCCAAACTAAACTGGTAGGTCAAATAGAGGAAATAATGAAGAGAGGTAGACCACGGAGAACCTACATGGACCAAGTGAAGGAGAAGATAAATGTAGTGTCGTATCAAAACGTCAAGAATAAGGCGATGTGTAGAAGTGCATGTAAGGAACTCCACCGACAAGAGCTCTTAAATAATGAATGAATGAACATAATTAGGTTGATTGTTGTACAAAACCGCTACATCCTACGAAAATATGAACCAAGCCATTGTTTTCAGTAAATTTTATCCAAAAACAATATCCCTATTATCATAAATACTATAAAATTATGTGACATCACGCTTAATATCCGCCGTTATTTCCAATCACGGACCATTTAGTCCGGTTATCTAAGCAACTTTATCTACTTACATAAGATCTCTGTCGAGATCGTGAACCGAACTAAGAAAATTTAACGCCTGTTTTATGGTACGTGTTTTCGCTAGTCGCTATTCATTGAGTCGAGACACAAATTGGATGTACAGCCCATTTGTGAGCGGCATTGGTATTATTATTGTTGAGTTTTTTGACTCAAATACTCTGGGATTAAATGAGTTTTTAAGTCTTTAAAACTAAAAGACTGATGGGATGATTGTTAGAGCTTATCGGACTGTAAACGACATTGTGTTTGAGATTTAGAGTGCTTGGTTGCAAAAAGCTACGGTTTAAGTGAGATTTCTCTCAGAATTTAGTGGTGTCTTTTTCCATGAGGACTTTCATAAAGCAGAGTTGATTGCGTGGATAAAACACGTTTTCCCTTTAAATTCAAAACGATTCATAACAAAAAAGATATTTCTCTGTACAAAATACAAAGATTAAAGTAAAATTTACAACAAATAGATACGTACCTAAAGCGGAAAGTATGAGCATATTGTAGAGTTTTTGATGGTTTATTTTACAAATCTATGTATGATTTTATTCAAGACACCAATGAGTTTTTTTTGCTTGTGGTTAGTAGGTTCTCGGAGATACCAGTCAAACTAATACACCTTGATTCAAAAAGAACATGACACCATTATTATCATCCTGATAATAATTAGATTTACATAGCTACTACCAAATTGGTGCAACACAGGAACAGATAAATTCTGAACTATATATTAAAGTAATAGCTCGATTTGGCTTACCATTTGAGATATCTGGAATTTTCCACTAAATTAGTGGACGCTGTTTACTGGACTACAATAAAAGAGGGAGGATTTCAATTTGTCGTGATGTGTTTGTCGAAGCTATATCGTAGAATTTCATCATTTCATGAAATAGCCAACCATGGATTAATTATTTCATGAAATGGGCAACAATTTCATGATATAGTCAATTATCGCATGAAATGACCAGAAAGGGTTGGATTTCATGAAAACATGTATTTTTAAAAGCATTTATATTCAATACTACGTGGTGTTGTTTGTGTTACACATATCGAACTAATACGAAAACTATTCGGGGGCTTTGCTGCGCTCGCCCCTTTAGTATTCACCTGAGCTACTGCAGTGTTTTCCTCTAATATATTTCTCCGTTCAATGAATGTTCTAATTCATCCATGGTTGGCTATTTCATGATATACTCAATGCTACGATATGGTTGCGACATGTTTAGCGATTTCTCCGAGACAGATGGACGGATTTGGAAAATTCATTTTGTGTTTGATAGGTTGGTCCCATCAGGTCAGGATCTTATGACGGGATACTGGAGAAATGGAACATTTCAGATATTATACGCAGAAGTATAGCGATTTTAGTATATTCATAGCAACTCGTCAATTTCTTTTCAGGAGGCATAATTTTGTTAAGCGGAACTGATGATGAAGACCACAGATGGCCACTGGAACTGCTCAATACCAGGTATCCCACAGCTTGCGTTATGGTACCTTTGTTAGGGTTGATAAATAATGTATTCTCGTCATAATGCATATGGTGAAGTGGGTATGATGGTGACGTACCATGAGAGCTTCTCAACAATGTGTTAACGTCAGTCAAGATCTGATGATGGGACCATTATGAGAATATTAAAAATAATAATACCTATAGCGATTTGGGTATTTTGTATAGTATCTCGCAGTTCTCAGGAAGTATGATTTGTTGATGTGGAATCGATGATGGAAACTATAGATTCCAACCGGAGCCATTTAGTTATCGGTTGGGATACGATGTTGCTAATCGAATAGGGTTCAATCGAAGTTATTTTTTACTAAAGTTATTTTGTTTTTCGCATATTCTACGCAGTTGTGTTTAAAAACTTTTTATTATCACCAACAACTATAACACCGGCGTTGTAAATAAAAAGACATGTTTTATGAGTTTTGTTAGTTAGTTTTGTTAGCGGCCCTGTGTAAGGGCGTTAGTCGCCGATCCTTTTATAGGGCCGTGGATGGGGACCTAGGCGGAGCGGTTAGGATTTTAATGTCTGACTGCTCAGTAGCAGTAGTGAGGAGACATAGCAAGCCTTGCGCATCAAACATCCCTCTCCGGGTCGTTCTTTAGATTTCCCTCCAGAGCCAACCTCCTCAGAAGAGTTCCTTTCTGTGGAAGTGTCGGACGACTCCGAGGCTGTCGCATTATTCTCTAATGGTTCCGTGGCAGGTTTGGACGGGCTGCGCCCTGAACACCTTAAAGAGTTGACGTCGGCTGCTGCGGGCGACAACGGTGGAAAACTCTTGGCCTCAGTTTGTAGTTTGGCGAATTTCATGCTGAAAGGCGAGGTAAATAGGGATTTTTTTCCTTTTTTATACAGTGCCTCATTGTGTGCCCTTCGAAAAAAGGATGGTGGCCTACGACCCGTTGCCGTAGGCAGTGTGATCCGTCGCTTAGTGGCTAAGCTAGGGTGTAGCGCCGTAAGAGAGGACATGGCTTATTTTCTGCAGCCCTGCCAATTGAGTTTTGGCGTACCCTTGGGTTGCGAGGCGGCTATACATGCAACTCGGGCCTTTGTCAGGACAAATGCATGTTATGGATGTTATTTGTATCAGCCTCATAAAGGTATGAGGCTGATACAAATAACATCGTAGTAAAGGTCGATCTTCGCAACGCTTTTAATGCAGTCGAGCCCGACTCAATTTTGTCCACGATAAAGGAGAAAGTTCCTGCATTGTACCCGTTTCCACACCAATGTTATTACAGATCGAGTAACTTATTTTTAGGAGACAAGTTAGTGGAGTCTCAGTTGGGGGCGCAGCAAGGTGGTATCCTTTGGGACCTTTAATATTTAGCCTCGCAATTCAGAATTTTGTATCCACCTTGCGGTCACCTCTAAACGTATGGTATTTGGATGACGGTACCATCGGAGGCAGCCCGGAAGTAGTGATCGAGGATCTGAGAGCACTTGTCGATGGGTTAGCGAGGTTGGGGCTGGAAGTGAATCCACAGAAATGAGAATTATACCCCTGTTCCGGCCAGGTCTCCCCGGAAGTGCTATCAGAAGTCTATTCCGTGGCCCGAAAAATCCGACTTTTCTTTATTGGGTGCACCAATCTTTCCCGAGGGTATCCCGGGTGTCTTATCGGCCAAAACAATAGCTCTCTTGGCATCCAAGGAGCACCTAAAACAACTCCCAGCCCACGTCGCACTAACAATCCTGAGGAGTTGTCTGTCAATTCCCAGACTTACATACACGTTGGGGACCTTATTACATTACAAACGTGATGGGGACCTTTGCATCTGATATGGTCCGGGGCGCTTTATTTTCTTAGTGTTTGTGTGCTTGAGTGTGTGTGTGTGTTTTAACATATTAATGTTTTTGATAAAGCAGTTCACGAATGCGGAACATTGATTTATTTTCATTGTAATTTATATTGTAATAATAAACAAATTCATGAATATGTTAACTAGAGTTATATTTTGTAAGAAAATAAAATATTATCCTTACATATGAAATTGGCGTATGGCATGGGAGGAACATAAAGTCGTTTTTAGGGTTCCGTAGCCGAAGGGTTCCAAACGGGACCCTATTACTAAGACTCCGCTGTCCGTCCGTCCGTCCGTCCGTCCGTCTGTCACCAGGCTGTATCTCAAGAACCTAGCTGGCTAGAGAGTTGAAATTTTCACAGATTATGTATTTATGTTGCCGCTATAACAACAAATACTAAAAAACAGGATAAAAGAAATATTTTAGGGGGCTCCCATACAACAATTATTTCAATACCACATACAAACTTATGGATGCACCTGGTTACGTTCATGGAGTGTGAAAGCAACCGCACCAATAACTTTGTAAACAATATTTTGCTGTGTAAAATCCAAACTATTCACTCCACACCATCGCTTCCATTGAACGGTGGTACGGAACCCTTCGTGCGCGATTTAGACTCGCACTTGACCGTTTTTTTTTAAATATAATACATTTATTTAATCAAAGTATGTACCATTGCTATCTATACACTTTTGCCATCTCATAGGTAGTTCTTCGATCCCTTTACTAAAAAAAACATTCGGACGGGAATCAATAAAATCTTTGAAGGCGGTTTGGACTGCCCCATCGAAGTTGAATTTTTTCCCTTTCAAGAAGTTATCCAAATTTGGAAAAAAATAGTAATCTGTTGGAGTAAGGTCCGGAGAGTACGGTGGATGTCTTAGACATTCCAATTGAAGCTCCTCTAATATGGTAGCCGTCTGTTGTGCAGTGTGTGGTCTAGCGTTATCATGAAGCAGCAGTGGCCTAGAGCGATTGACCACCCTCGGTTGTTTAGCAGCTAGCTTTTCCATCATTATTTGCAGTTGCTGACAATAGACATCTGCCGTAATCGTCTGGCCAGATTTAAGAAATCTGTAGTGAACTACACCAGCACTAGTCCACCAAACGCTCACAAGTAACTTTTTTGGAGTCAATTTTTGCTTGGGGCATGGTTTGGCTGGTTCGGCAGGGTTCAGCCATTGCTATGAGCGCTTGCGATTACCGTTAAGGATCCACTTTTCATCACAGGTAATGATTCGATTTAAAATCCTTTCATTATTGTGCCGGGTGAGTAATGCAACGCAGCAGTCAATGCGCGTTTGTTGATTTGCTTCACAGTTCGTGAGGTACCCACCTTTCAAGCTTTTTCACCTTCCCAATTTGCTTCAAGTGGATTAAAATAGTTTTATCACTAACACCGCAGCCTGCAGCTAACTCGGACGTGGTTTGCGATGGATCCGCTTCCACAATAGCCTTCAATTCTTCATTATCAACTTTGGTCTCCGGCCGTCTACGGGGCTTGTTCTGCAGGTCGAAACTTCCAAAACGAAAACGTTGGAACCAAAAACGCACTGTGTTTTTTATTGCGGCACCGTCGCCATACACATCATTAACTCTTCGAGCCGTTTCTGAAGCACTGTTACCACGGTAGAACTCATACTCGTAAATAACGCGATATTTCAAGTTTTCCATTTTGTAAGCTGAGTGACGCAAGAAAAAAAAAATGAGGAAAAAACAAATGAATTATAATTTTAGAAACACAAATACATGAGTAAATAGCTGTAGAAATTTGAATTTGAAAGTCTAAACCATAGAGAAGATATTTGAGATCAAAGTTGCCACTTTAGTAGAACACAGTACGACGAAACGCCAATTTCATATGTAAGGACCTAATATTTCTATTTCTACATTTTCGTGGTTTAAATTAGGGGTAGACTTTAGAGAAAAGGCATTTTACTATGACATGTTTTTTTCTGGATGGTGGTCATTCCAAATAGGATCCCAAATGTTTCAGGTGTAGGAATTCAATAGTTTTCTAGACTAGATTTTTATTGGTAATAATGAAAATCAAAATACTTGCAATTCGGTGCTAAGACCGTC
Source organism: Argyresthia goedartella (assembly GCA_949825045.1). Lineage (NCBI taxonomy): Eukaryota > Metazoa > Arthropoda > Insecta > Lepidoptera > Argyresthiidae > Argyresthia > Argyresthia goedartella. The sequence continues at coordinate 20,490,261 of OX463823.1, forward strand.
GTCTTCGCCACTGCTAAGATGATGGTGTCTAAATACGGTAAACTCACTATACTGCGATTTTTAATTTAAGACCAGAAATGTAAACAAACAACTGACATTTTCCAGTACAAAAAGTCTAATATGAATGACAAAGTCAACGGTTTTGTTCTAGAAATTGACAGTTGTTTACATTTCTGGCCTCAAACAAAAAATCGCAGTTTAGCAAGTCTCACTAGACTTGCTACTGAGATAAGCGTATTTAGTTCCACTTTCCGTCACAAGACATGAGTGGTGACGCGGAGTTATCAACGCGCCTGACCTTCCTTCCTGTGAACGCATCTGATTTTTCATGTTGTGTGTAGGTCTTGCTATGCTTTAACCCTTCCCTTGCCACACGCCTCGCAACCGCATCTAGGGTCACTTGCCGCGGCGCAAATCGTGAGCACCACAGGTGGCGGGCCGCGCGCCCCGCGCTTGCTTCTAGCCTCCAAGAGGCGTAAACTACTTATTTAATAGAAACAACCTGTATATATTTGAAAACTGCATTAAACATTCTTTCTAATAATGTAACAAAAGCTAGGTTTGGTCAAGCAGTCTAGGTGTGAGCAAAGAAAGTATTCTGAAAATAGGGATTTTTTCTTCTCATTTTTGTCAAAAACTATTGAATTTTCAAAATTAAACACAGGAACAGCTTGAATTTTTGGTTTTATTTACAACATTATCTTATTTACACAGTTACATATAAACATGACATGGTCCTAGGGAAAAATTAAGACAAAAATTGATTTAAAGCCATGACCTTAAAATAACATTATCAAAAAAGTGTTCTAAAATAGGTTATGTTGTCAGCTTATTTCTAGACCCTCTTTGTGACTACAGTGGCTTGTCTAAGCTAATTTAGAGAGTTTAGGTCTTTAACTAGTTAAATCAAGAACCCTATACAGATATGATTTGTCGTTGGTGTGTATGACCCGATATTAAACACCTCTCCAGTCACATAGTAAAATTATGGGCTTGACATATTTGCTGAAAATGGTCAATAAATTCAAAAACTATATTAAATTAACTAACTAATTCAAAAACTACATTGAATTACCTAACTAATTCAATGAACACTATCTAATTAGCATACTAGAAACAAGAAGTTTTAAAGAGTTGAAAATGATCATTTTTGAACAATACAAACAGAAATACCACTGGGGAAAAAAGTATGGATGCGACTTTGAAATTCTGATCTTTGGTAGATATGACAGATGTTTAAAAAATAGTTTACAATTATGGGGTTACATCATGGGTTTGATGGAAGAGATGTCTTTTTAGAGATAAGCTTGCCTTTGCAAATTAATTCTCTGTATTTTTTGTGTTTTTTATTTTATGTTCAATAGTCATATACAAAATACAATTTAATGTATATTGTAATGAGAAATTACATAAATATATAAATTTGACAAGTATCGAACCGTATTAGAATAAAAATTAAAACTACTAGATAAATGACTAAATTACATATTTAAACTGAATTATCTCAGAAACGCTACTACGCTATTTACTATATTATGTCAAAAGCATTTGTTGTTTGTAATTAAATTCTCATTACACGAAACATTACATTACAGTACACGAAAAACCAAAATTTTAGGTTAGGTACCTATTTGAAGTTTGAAGTAGCCTGGCTTCATACAAAAATGTTTACTTGTAAAAAAATAATACTTATTAAAATATCAATAAAATAAATTAGCAATGAATGGTAAGATAACAAATAACATGTTCAAATATATGTGATTTTTTTAAAACACAGAGCTTTTTACGAACATATAGTTGGAATATCTTAAAAAAATATTTAAAAAAAAACACAGTATAGACTACGCTAAAAAAATGTTTCTTACATCACTGGTGATGGCGTCAACAAAGCGGAGGAAGCAGGCGGCATCTCGTGTATTGTGATCAGGGATTGGAGGGGATCCCAGATCCGCTAGCGCTTAATGTGCAAGAGGAACTCCAACGGTTCTCCCTCTGGGAGTCCGCCTCCGACAATATTACCGCAGTAAAATCTGAAAGAATGAACAAAATTATAAAAATAAAAAGTATACAAAAAAGAATAGAATATAAGTAAATTTATTCGTCTCCAATAACACAAACAACAAAACTTACATACAAAAATAATTAAAAGAACAAAACAAGTAAAACATACAATTTAAAGCAATAAACAAACAAAAATATTACCGCTGCTGCTCCTCTGGCATACTACCCCTGCCCCTGCCCCTGCCTTTCGCTGCGACCCTCCCTCGGCTGTCGGTATTCCCGCCGTGGGTCCTGGCTCGTCGAGCCGGCGTCGGAGGCTCCAAGGGACATGGCTCCACAATGACGTCCACCTCAATTTCCCTAGAGGAGCTTACTCCTCCTCGTCCTCCACCTTCCCCCTCCCTATTCCTCCTCCTCTTATCCTCACCATATCTTATACACTAGAGAATGCGGAAAAGTGTTAAAAAAGCGTTAAAAAACAGGCACAGTCAGACACACAAACAGGCGCAAAAAGACAAACAAATAACTAAAATGGTTAATATTTGTGTATTGAAAATATAAGTAAGCATACAGACAGACACACAATATCAAAGTCCTGAGAAGTAGAAGGTCAGCGTGAAGGAAAGAGTATGCGGAAAGATATACTTAGACTTTTTTGATGTTTTTTTGTTTGTTGAGTATTTGTTCTTATTTTGATAGGAGATTATTCATACTATTGAAACAAACCTATTTTGTTAAATAAACTTTTCTCTAGATTTCATAGATACATTTTGTTTTTATTTGCATATGCTCGCTCCACTGCGCTGCGCTCGCTCCAGTTTTGCTTTTTAGAAGTTCCAACCCAACCTAACCTAAACCCAATTTAAATTTAGTCACAATAACCTACTCTAGCCAAAAATTGACAATAGAGAAAAGTTATTTTGACAAATGTGGCTTATAATGACGCCACTTATCAGCTGAGTGCAAAATAATATGTGGTTTACTAGACTAAAATTTTGTACCTTTCTGAAAAAAAAATTAAGTGTTGGGAGATTTCGAAAAAAATTACGGCTAAATTACTGACTACAGAGAAAAGTGTATGAAACAAAAACTTAAGTATTTACGACCTTTAATAAGATCTATGCATCAACAAAAAAGCAAATATATGAAATAAAAAAAAATAAAAAACATTAAAAATAATCTTAATCCTGTAAAACCCCGTAAAGTGTCAATAAAGTCGAGAATACGCGTCTAAGAAAAAAGTTTATATGACAAAATATGTTTGTATTAACGCATTGAACAACCCCCCCCCCCCCTTAAAGATTCGATAAAACAAAAAAATAAAAAAAAAGATATCTAAGTCTTTTGCGCATACCCTTTCGTTAACACTAACCCATTAAAAACAGTAACATGCAACATTTACAAAATGCAGACCAAGAGTTAATCAAAACCAAATCTCAAGAATCAATAGCTGTACAGGCGTATCCATACTAAGTTATCTCATGGCCACCGACCGCCATTTTGCTTCAAAACATACATTGTTGTTGCGGACAATATAGTCCAGATGATGACTCAAGATTTTTGATTGACGATTTCAGCTCTCAGAAACGATCTACGCACAACATTATTGTTTTCACTTCGAGTTTATGAATCTTGGATATGAATATAACATAGTTTTATCCGTAAATAGAAACAAAAAGCCATCAATTGTTGTCTTGTCGAAACCAGCAAGGCGGAAATTTTTCGCCGTGCAAGTTTAGGTCATCGATATTAGTACAAAATCCAACGCAAACAACATACAGGATTAAACAGACATGCTAGTTACTTACGTTTCTTTCCTTTTGCGATGAAAACAAAACACTTTTCACCAAAAAAAAATTGGTTGTTTGTAAAGTAGGTTTACGATCGAGATGTTTACGTGATAAGCCTCCGCTCGTGAGGATTCCGCGTGACAAGTTTCACGGAATGACTGGCAGCGCTCGAGATGAGACGGGAGATCGGTCCGTCTCTCTCTCGTTATACCTGCGATCGCGCTCGTGAGGTTTTGGTGTGACACAAGTTTCTGAACATGTCACCCGACTAAAACGATTTTAAAGACGTTATCACGTCAAAAACTTGAACACTGCTGCCTCAAACCCACGACTGAACCGGACTGAAGTTGTGCCGCATGATGCATTCCGTTGATGGACTTTTACTACGATTGGTTAAGGTCCGACGGTTTTCATACCTATCTCATTCCTTTACATAACGAAATTTTGTTACTGTCCTTGTCACACCGATCCCCATTGGTTGAAATTACTCATATTGCTCGACGCGGTAGCGCGCGCTGCTGCTGGGTCTATATAGGGCGGCCCGCAAATATGGCGTTATTGAAAAGTGGACTATGTAGGGCGCTCGGCAAAGGAGGGGATTAGTGTGTTTAAATGCTTTTATCTAAACACGTATCATAAACCCTCTTTATTGCGTACAAAAACCGCACGTTACGATCAGCATAATGTTAAACTACTTGGTAAAAACTCATTTCTTATCTGAAAAATTACACATTATGACCATAATGGGTAATTTTTCTACATATTATGACATTCAAATTTTGAACACCGACGCCGGCTTGCATGCTTGCGTACTTTGTTTGTGAAGTTGGTACTACTGAACAAGCTAAACAAGTGCTAAGGATTATCAATGCCACCATGCCGGCCGAACATGCGGTTCCTGAACACATTAAAGAGAGCTTATGATATGTGTGTAGATAAACTAGTGTTTGTAATTAACATTAACATAATTAGGCATTAAAACTCTCGAGTGATATAAATATGAAACGAGCCGAAGACGAAACCTACTCTCGAGTATTAATGCCCTCCATTATGTAGCAGTCACATAAACTACTATTATGTACTTTTTTTTTTAAGTTGAAAATCATCTGCAACAACTAAACTTTTTCCTATAATTTAAAATGTGACAACAGAATAAAAACTGATTCAAAAGGTATAGATAGATGATGTTTCTTGAGAACATTTTAATTTAGGAGTCGGGCATGATTTAATAGTCCCAAATGTTGCTCGTATATCGTTTTAAAAGATAATGATGATATTGAAGAAAATGATATGGAAAACAATAAATCATCGCGATAGGATGAAATAACGATAACCAACTGAACTACAATTTACATTGTCTAGCACTGCATATCTTTAAAGAATGTGTTGAAAATGAGATTTTTCCTGAACAAGTTAAGTTGGCAAAAGTAATTGAAATTTTCAAATTATTAGTCAAGAGAGTTGAACTCGCGTACAAAGTTTCTTTACCACCGTACAATGGTAGGGATGGTGTGGAGTGAATAGTTTGAATTTTACATAGCAAAATGTTGTTTATAAAGTTATTGGTGCGGCTACTTTCATACTCCTTGTACGTGACCAGGTGTATTTGTAAGTTTGTATGTGGTTTACAGAAAAACCTTTACTAATAATATAATACTTAAAATAAAACAAATATTTAAGGGGGGCTCCCATACAACAAACGTTATTATTTTGACATTTCAATAGATAATGGTACGTAACCCTACGTGCGCGAGTCCGACTCGCACTTGGCCGGATTTTCTTTTTTACACATTTGTGTTCTGAACTTCTGAAGTTATCAAAACTGAAATAATAAATAAATTATGATAAGTTTATAAAGAGCCCTTTTCAATAATACATAACTTATTACGTTGTTATTTTTTTCCTTTTGTCATTTTACGCTCTCCACTTTTTTGTAGGCATATTTTTTTTCATATTTGACTTGAATTATGTTGCGGTTACCAGGATGAGTATTTTTGCAGAAGATTTCGAGACTATCTCTTGAAGTTCCTGAGAAAAATGCCTGTGACTGAAGGTTGGACGGACGGACGGACGCGCGAGAGAGCCTATAAGGTTTCCCCCTTTTAAGGCACGGAACCCTAAAAAGGGTAAAAAATAAGCTTATATATACAGACCGCTTTTTCGTCTTACAACATTAATAATAGTAATAAGCAGATACAAAATACACACCACTCAACCTTCACGCAAAAAACACACACAACAAAGTGAAAAAATTGTACAAAATACTGACAAAATTGCAGTATGGCAGCAGAAGTATCTACATGGATGACATCTCCTCGACCTGCGGCAGCCACATGTCGACGAAATTGCGTGGAACGCGTGGCTGCGGCGAGGGGAGTTGTTTCCAGAGACTGAAGCTTTCATGCTCGCAATTCAGGACCAAGTCATAGCCACCAGGAATTACCAAAAACACATATTTCGCTTACCCAACCTACCTACAGATATGTGTCGACTGTGCCATAGAAATTCCGAAACCATCCAACACATCACCAGTGCCTTCTCATCATTAGCTCAAACAGATTATAAACACAGACATGACCAAGCTGCCGCGATAATCCATCAATACATAGCTTATAACTCCAAACTTATCACGGAAAAAACTCCTTAATACAAATATCAACCTTCATCCATATTAGAAAACGAAAATTATAAAATATATTGGGACAGAACTATAATTAGCGATAAAACAATACACTACAATAAACCTGATATAACAGTGTTAGATAAAATTAACAAACTTGTATACCTTATAGACATTGCTATACCCAACACTCACAATCTTAACAGCACGCAAGCTACAAAGATAACTAAATACAATGATCTTTCAATAGAGATCCACGGCCAATGGAGGGTAAAGACAGTGAAAACAGTAGGCACATAATATCTACAACCGGTATCATCCCCAAATCATTACACTCGTACTTAAAAACAATACATTTACATCCATCAACATATACTCTACTGCAAAAGGCCGTTATTTTAAACACTTGCAGGATCGTCCGCAAATTCATGGGAAATTCATCTTAATCATTCATTCATGCACTATGCACTTGGCTTAGGCCCGTGCCGTAAAATAACCTCCTATGAATGGAAGAGAAAAAGAAAGAAATAATAATAATAATACCTTGGACACAATTTTCACACATTGATCTAGCCCTAAACTAGGATTACCTGTATCTTGGGTCTAGACAACGATACACATACTTATATAGATAAATATTATACTTAGATAGATAAACAACCATGACTAGGGTACAAACATCCGTTCTCATCAAACAAATATTTGCCCCCACCGGGTCTCGAACCCGGGACCCTTAGCCTCGTAGGCAGAGTCATTATCTAAAATATTCGAGAAACTACTGCAAAGCCTATATTTGTACGCATTTTTTTTAACAGAGTAATAAATAATAGACAATTTGGTTACAGAAAGGGTGTTGGTTCTTCAGACGCGGTAGAAACTTTGATCGATGATACAGTGAGATATCTAACAGAAAAAAGACGGTTGCGGCCCATTTCTTAGATCTCAGCTCAGCGTTTGACCACCATATTCTTTAGGGCAAATTGGAGCACTACAGTGTCCGGAAAGGCTTATCGAGTTTAATGGAATGCTATTTTACAAATAGGAGCCAATATATAGTGATCAAATGTACAAACTAAGGAATATAAAATCTAAAGTGCGCACCGCACTATTGTCAGAATTCCATCATGCAAGGGTCATTTTCAAATAACTGTCCCACGCAGCAACACTCGATTTAAACAACAATCGAAATACCAACATAATCTAGACGAATACTACAGTCGAGTGCCGTATTGTGTAGCTCACAAAGGGCGGGGTTATAAATACGCTTCTCTGCCATCGGGTTTTGAAACGGGTAGCAGCCCGGGACCCTGACGGACAGAGGGAATGACAGTCCGTAGGCGTCTGGACTTTTTTGTGAAACGTGACAAATGGCCCCACCCTGCAACGGTAATTGGTGGATTTTACCGCGAAAACTACTTTACGGGTTTTCCCGGATCCTTCAAGGGTTGGCCAGAGGGTTGAGTGCCAGGTATGCTATATTTTATTATATTCCTCTCGGCTATGAACTTGATAAAGACTGGTGTATGTGTTATTCGATTTTGAAGGCCTGATCAACCGAGAGTATCATAGACTGTATGGCATGGCATATTACTAGATGATTATACAAATGAACTTGATAGCAGACTAACGCTACTTATTAGATTTTTTTGAAAAACAAGATTAGGTCTGTCGATACAAAACTAATTTACAGTCATCAAACGTATTATTTCAACCAAATTCTGAATAAATATGCAACCCAAAGAATGTTCTGGCAAAAATAAAAGTATATTAGCTCCTCTCGGGGCTAAAAGCCGCGCTTAAAGTATCCAGTTTCATGAAACGCTCTCATACATTTTAATTTGCTCATTACATTACTAAATATTTGTTAAATGCTCCCGAGTTACTATAAGGGCTACAATATAATATAGCGAATAACAACATTTGTGAGGCAAAGGTTCCATATTGCGAATTCATATTTTTTAATTAATTCAATGTTTTTTATTGTGGGGATGATATACAGAATTTTAAATGTCGGCACTGTCGACACTCCGGTTGAGAACTGAGAGTATCGAGTTATTTTGTTGAGTGTTGGATAACGGGTAGCGGGGCGGATAGAGAAGCAGATAGCAAATCGGATAGCAAAGCGAATCATATAGCAATCCTAGCTAACTAGATAGCAATGCGAATAGAAGAGCGTATTATAAAGGCCTTTGCCCAGCAGTGGGACACCTTAATGGCTAAATAAAAAAATTAAAAAAATATAAAGCGTGTAGCAGGGCGGATAACAAAGCCATAGTATTAAGTGAAGCGGATAGCGGGGTGAGTAATATAAGGATATTTCATTAAGCGGTTCAACGCCAATTTTCGAGAGAGATTTTTTCTTATAGTTTTCAGTCTGGATGAGGTCACCGGTGACCTATATGGCATTTAACGTGTTAAGGGAAACTTTCCAACCCAATTTTACTTTTTATATATTATAGCAATACGCTTGAACTTGGTGTGCTATTCTAATTCAGGACTAGTACTAAAATTGCCTAGACAAATAAGTATTAAGAATAGAATGGGCATTGAATTTGATACGTTGTATGGCTACCCGTCAACGAAACTCCGCGTGTAACTAAGTTAATCAGAATTTGAGTTCAGTTTCAAAGCGAAAAAGACACTTTTAAGGGTTCCGGACCCGAAAAAGGTACTTTATGAGTGCCACTATTATTGACAGAGAGACTTGAGTAGACGTAGCTTGTAAAATTTGCTCCTTTTAGTGCACGCCTATTTTCAATTGGATAGTATTTAACCGCACACCAAAAATACCGATTTCCACAGCAAAAAACGATCAACAAAAACCCATTTTGTTTTAATATTTAATTAGTTTATGTTTTAAGTATTATTTGTTGTTCTTACATGTTGAACCTAAAACGTATGATAAAGGGGGCTTCGCTTGGCTCAGCCCCTTTACCCTTCACCTAAGCTACCGTAGTATTTTGGCCTTATATTAGCTGTGCAAATCAGTATTTTTGATGTGCAGTTTAATATTTCCCTTTTCAATATTGGACATTTGACAAGGGTGATTTCTAGGGTGATGTGATGTCTAGACCTATCCCCCTACAGCTCCCGCACACCCACAAAGGCACTGTCATAGTGCTACGCAAGTCCGCATCGACCCTGTTTATCGATTTCGATCTTCCTCACGTTAAAACTTGCGCTTTTACTTTAGTATTTAAAATGCAATTGACTGCCTATTTGTTTATATGAAAAGGTAAATTCTCCGCTGTCCGTCTTTCCGTCATGTTAGAGAACTGTAAGTCATGAACCGTGATAGTTAGAGTTGAAATTTTCACAGAATGTGTATTTCTGTTGTCCCCATTAAAGGGGTCCCCATAAAACAGAAGTGTTTTAATATGCCTGCAATTTTTGCGGTACCTCGGACGTCGGATCCGCAATCTGTAGAACTGACTGAACCGAAAGCAAGTTTCACTATCGTACAAGAAAACAAGTCCCTTAGTTTTCTTGTGCGATAGTATGGAAACCTTCGTGTGCGAGTCCGCCCGTACTTGACCATTTCAAATATGTATGTACTTTTAGCTGAATTCACAATATACATTTTTTTATAAACATTTGTGTATGTTTTTTGTGCCAAACAGGGCGTACATATAATACAATACATGTAATGCTGTTAAATTAAAAGTATCTTGCAACGTTATGGTAACTGGTATACTGCCGCTTTCAGAGCGTTAATTAGACAGTTCGTCGTAAGGACATAAGCGACTCACACCGGATTAATAGCCCATCTGACTTACCTGTCCTTCATTAGCGCCGATTTATACAATGGACCAGTTACAGAAAACGTATAAAAGCAACTAACTGTGAAATTAAATTTTCGAGCGTTTAAATTAGATAATATTGGTTGTAGGGCTGAAATAGAGTCTGGCATCGTTTCTTGTATTATCGATAGAATAGCTTAACTATCGATTCGCACCTCCAATGACTCCAGTCTTAAGAAAGCTCCGTTTCTTCCTGCCCCGCCCAGCGCCTCCCGCCCTCTGCCCACTGTATAAGCTGCCTGCCACCCGATGCAATTAGGTCACAACGTTCAAAATGAAGTCAGAATTGAGCTTCAAGATTTTCGAAACGGCAATTTGCAGCAACGCTATTAACTAGTTTCAATCTTGCTTGAGGACCGGTTCTAATTAGTGGCATTCAATACTCCTGTGAGAGGAGAAATATTAACCACTGTCTATCTATCAATATTTTAATGTAACATTAGAAGTTTTGTTATAAAACAATGTTAATCAGACAAACAGCACGATTTGTTCATGAGAATCTCCGATATAAGCAATCCAAGCATATTAATTGTTTATAGTCTGTTGACTTCCAACTATATATGTAGATTTCACATAAAATTAAATCACAATATTCCTGTACTTTTTGACTATAAAAATTAAGAAAACTTGTCACAATTTCACATCCTATTGCTAGACGCTTTCACAACCATAACGTAGTTATCTATGGATGAGCAATTCCAACTGCCCTAGCTCAATTACTCGACCGAATCGTCTACGACCCCGCCTATCCATACTATTATTCCATGTCGAGGTCGGTAACTTCACAAATTTTGCTATAAGTGCTAAGAGTATTCTCTTGTACTCAGAGCCAATCACTATTATCGAATCACCTCACAGCATTTCTAAAACCACGTCTGAGAACTAATTTATATTCTCCTGAAACTTTACACCAATAACATTTATTTCTTCGCTTATGGAGGAATATTTCTGTGTTACTCCAAACCGGAAGGCGCTAAATTTTCAAGAGTAGCCTGCAGAGACAAAAAAAAAATTCAGCTACAAAATAATAAACTACTAATGCTCTCATATTCTTTCCGACTTAGTTTTGCCTTTTCGCTGAAGAGATTCATCCTCAAACATAAAATTATAAATTGAGGACCGCAAGATTTTGCGGTACCCAGCTCAGAGAGGATGATCGCGGCCTCGTCTTTGGCACAAAACGAAATACGAGTGTTTTCGGAGGAAATTTATGTCGAAAGTCTATTAGATGAAAATCTTGGCTCCCGTGATCGAAGGCTGTATTATTCTGGCTTAATTCATTCCGAGAAATCAATTTAGCCGCTGAATGAGATTAAGCAGTCAAAGAGTTGACTTGTAACGAAATTCAGAACGAATAGCTACAGAATTTACGAATAGTCAGATTTTTTTTGGAACGTCGTTGATGTGGATTCATGAGCTAGACGATTTTTGGAACAAGACACATTTGGTAGGGACCATTAATTTACACATCTGTGCCTCTGCCACCCCGTATGGGAAAAGGCGTGGTGCTATGTCGTTGTCGTTATGTGAATAAAAAAAATATAAAAAATGGTTTATGTAGGATAAGTCTAGTCTCGACTAAGCTTGTCTCTAGTTGTAAATAATGGAGACTATGTTGAAGAAGGCCAGGCCAGCCTGAGTCAGGGTTCCCAATACAAAATATATTGCATACCTAACTATTATTCGTGATAGTAAAAAAGTAATGCCATCTGATCTATCAGAACTTGTAGGAACACACCAAAAATTGGCCGCTTTTGCGCGACGATTGTCTATGGTTAGTTATGGTAATTCCCTGAAAAAATAAACATTCCGTTCTTCCGTTCTTCACATTAGTCGTCTCTAACACACATGGCGCAAATGTCTAGGTACTTTCTCTGTTCCTTATATTAAGAGTGCTTTAGAAATAAGCATGCCTTGTATAGTTGTACTAACTAGGTAAATGCGTAACAAAGATCGACCTTTCTATTTTGAACTTGACCTTATCGTAAAAGGTATACAGTCGACTTTAAATATGACTTGTAAAGTTCGATTGTCTGATTGTTCGAGGTTTGAAAGCCAAACTACGAAATGTTTAGCTGCGTAAGTAAGAGGAAAAATCTAAGGTTGGCAACCCTGGCCTTAGTGAACAGCTTGTTCCAAAAAATATTAGAACATTTCTGTAGCTGAATTTATTACGTTGCCCAGAATTATCTTCTAAAATTTTGCAATTAAATATCCATCATATCCCGATATTTCTTTCGGCTTGTTAAAGAATCCTAGATATTAATTATATTTGCATATTTAGATGAATAAAACATGGTCTTGCGTACATTTGAGTAATCAACAAACGAGCAACACGGCACTAGCAAAAAAGGAATGTGTTTTGCGACATTCTAAAAAGTACGTGGCAGAATTAAATCTCATTTCTTTATTCCCTGAGAAGAACTACGGTGTAGTGTTGACTATGTTGTAACTACAGTCTGACAATAAAGAACGGTTTTGGGTCAAGCTCCCTTAGCGGGAACTGCACTTAGCTTACGGTAGTTAAAGAGCGAACAGGGTTGCAACTTTACCTTTTGAGAAGATATTGCTCGCACTAAGTTACTTTAGCTCTAAGCGAGCTGTAACCTCTCTTTCTCTCTCACCCCACCTTTCACTATGCGAAAAAGAGAGATCACAGCTCGCTCAGCGCTAAAGAAATTTGCCACGACCTGTGGCTCAAGCAGGAAAAGTTACCATAGTGAAAAAGTGTTTGAGTTCATATAAAATGAACCGTATTATGGCATTGTACATAAGAGTCACTGACAGTTGGATTCGCAAACTTTTTCGACGCGTAGTTATTCCTGCTTCCTACACTGTAGTGTCAAGATTTGCGACCAGGATTTCCAGGAAAATCCAGTATTTTAACTATCTACAAGTTAACAGTAACGCCGCTGATCTAGATCTATATAGATAATGATTGCACTAACGGATGGGTATACAAGTCATACAGGTAAAGTTATTTTTGATATGTTTATTAGTCCGAACTTAATTGTATGTAGAACTGTAAAAAAGTTAGTTGCTGTGATTCTGTCAAAGGTATTGATTTAAAAGTTCCTCATTATATATGACCAGAAAACAAATTAGCGCCCTTTCCCATATGGGGTTGTAGAGGCCATTCAATGTGTTTGGCAGGAAATTCATTGTGTACATTAGCCCTACAACATATAACTAAAGCATTCTGTGATTATAAGCGCTTTGACGACAGTGGCTGTTACTTCCCTACAATACGGCTTAGCTATATGACACAATTCCATAGCGAGGGCGAGGGGTAACACGGTTACAGCGCTACTTACCGCACCTGCCTGAATTTGAATGTACATTTAGTTAGCAAATGCCTTTGTTCGTTAGGCAAGACATTCTACTAATTACAGTCAACCAGAATTGAATTGTTGGCGAGTCAAGCTTTTTTACATTGTCGTATAAGACTCGACTAATGAAATCAGGAGTTCTGTCAGTCTTTGAGCCAATAATTGCTCAACATTTTAACAACAATTATTGCCTCAACGTTGCCGTAGTGTCGAAACTATTTTCTTTCTCTCACCCATTAGTAGTTACACCATAAATTATCACGGCAACATAAGGGAGAGAACAAGCACATTCATATTTTGTACAGTACATTGATCGCTTTTGCTTTTTACTTCCATCAGTCGGGTTTTTTTCGCTATTTCATGCAGGATCCAAACATTTGCTTAGCACAGCACAACGTTCAAATTAACTCAATTTCGATCTCGCTACTGAAAAAGTTTTACCCTTGTTTAAGCTATTGTATAACCCAATTGAAGAATCGTTCTTATTTTCATTTTGGCGTAGCATTTACCTTTTCATTGCTAGTCATTGATTTGAAATATATCTTCGCAACCGGTTAAGGCCCGTTTAACTAATGTAATGCACTGTGGCGACAGAGGACGTTTCATACATAGCGGAAGTTGCCTGTATGGTCATAGGTAGGTATTAACAGGCTTAACAGAGGGGTGTAGTCATGTTGAAGGGGATATCAGGGACATTCCATGGTCTGAAGACCATGTGATTATCAAAATAGCGTTAGTTTGATTGCAAATATTCTTTATAAAAGTTGTCTTTCCTTAATAAAATATTGTGCTTTTGAAGAATGAAAAACACTTTTTTTTCTTGCTTTTCGTGTAACAATCCTGAAAAACATCCGGACTTGATAGTTATAGTAATTTTTGCTTTTTAAAACTGAAAGTTTGTGTAATTGCCATCCCCATTAAACATGGCTACTTCATATTGTTGCATCCTGTATGTAGTTAAATATTACCACATTACACCGGATACTGTTGACTAAGTACAGCTGTTGCTGATTAGTATTTACTGATGATAACGTTTTCATCATGCTACCTAGACATATATATATATCCTCGATTGATTTGTTTCACGGCATCTTCAATCTTGCCATGACTGACAGCCCCGAGCATTACCTATATACATACCTATAGGTGTATATGTATACTCGTACATAACTCCTTATGGATTATAGTATCCCGACAGTTTCAGGTCCATATGTATAGATTATTCTGAGTTTTCTTTGAGCTTAGCTTTGTAGCCTCAGGACATTACGGGCCTGATAATAACATTGCAGCTGGACTAGGAATTTTAGTTCCGACTAACCGACAGTGATTTCAGTGAGAAAATAATTATCATTAAAATAAACATTTATATACAGGCCCATACTTTGTTTCTGCCCCACACTATGATACCCTGTGTCGTGGGGATCAGAAACAGCGATGTCACATACATATAAACATCCAAGACCTACGGGTTTTTTTTTATATCCCAAGCCGGGGTTCAAACCCGGGACCACTCGCGTGGTAGGCAGAGTTCAACCGCAGCGCCAGAGAGGTCTTCAATTGAAATACAGCAAGAATAAGAGAGCGAGATGCTAAATACTTTCTATTACCGGCTACCCCACTGCTTGTTGCTTGGCATGACGCCAAAGAGTACAATGACCTCTATTGTACTCGTAGCTCAATCTATTCCTGTAATGTTTGTATCTACGCTAAAAGAGTTTAACCTCTTAAATACCACCGGCGTTTGCTAACGCCACTTTTCCGTTAAAGGTTTTAAATTGTATTAACATCGCATAAGGTTCAAAATCGCGACCGGTCACAAGTACCCTCGGTTTTGGAGAGATTAATTCGATGGGTGTTCTAAAATGCCCATCTTTGAAGCTCTTTTCCTTATAAAGGAGACACTTCGCAAATCCCGATAAAATATATACTAAGAAGATATCCCTTTTCTTCCCTCAAAGTGTTTGAAACCAATATGACAATGGGAACTACAGGAAAGAAAACGAAACTAAACAGATGTTTTTCACCTAAAACTTGCTTAAACTTGCTATTCCTTGGGATCTAAAAGGTATATAGTAGAAAACTCATCATACCAAGCTGGAATCCTGGAGATGGCGTAACTATACTATTAAAACAATGATATCGAACACGGAGAGGTCACATCTAACGCAAATATGTCTGTCGAATAATCAATAGAATTATGCGCTGTAAAACTTACAAAAGAAAAAATGGTTGTCTGTAAAGTCGGTTTACAAACGATAATTTTACGTGATAACGACATAAGAAATGCATAGGCCAATCGACTGATCGTGCCTCTCTACCGCTTGTTCCGCGTTCTCGCTTGCACGCTTGGCTCAGGCGGAACGTGACAGCGGAACGTGACACTTTTGAGTGCGTGAAGTTCATCGATTTATATCACGTCGAAATATCTTACTAATATGTGCATATTGGAATGGTATCAACGATGATCTCTTTAACTCCCAGTTAAAGGATTTATTTATTTTTGATAGATTTACTAATCACAAATACTAGCGAATACCAAAGTCATCTGTAAAAATCTAGGTTACACAAGCCATATGGCCTCCTGCTTGATATAAAATATACCAACAATTATTTGCTCATAAACTGACGTTTTGTATGCAGTTTTTGTTTATAAAAAATATAGATCATATATAAGAGTTTATCTTTAACTGATATTGACTGGGGGAAAATCATTCAAAACGACTCAAACGTCAACGAAAATTGATTCATTCAAAAACATTCCATAATATTTTAACAGATATATTGAATAAATAAATTATTTTTTTAGTAAACAATTAAAAGAAAATGGCTAGTATTTCATAGGCATACCCGGCAGCCAAGGGTCCCGGGTTCGAGTCCCGGTGGGGGCAAATATTTGTTTGATGAGAAAGGATGTTTGTACCCTAGTCATGGTTGTTTATCTATCTAAGTATAGTATTTATCTATATAAGTATGTGTATCGTTGTCTAGTACCCAAGATACAGGGAATCGTAGTTTGGGGCTAGATCAATGTGTGTAAATAGTGTCCAAGGTATTATTATTATTATTATTATTATCAATCGCACATCAAAAATACTGATTTTCCCAGCAAAAACACTTTTTATGTTTTGAATATTTTATGTGTACTCAAGTTTATATTTTAAGTATTTTTTGTTGTTCTTGCATGTTCAACCTAACACAAAGGATAAAGGGGGCTTCGCTTCACTTACCCCCACTACCCTTACCTAAGCTGCCGCATCATTTTGCCCTGATATTTGCTGTGCAAATCAGTTTTTTTGATGTGCAGTTTAATATTTCCCAAAGAAAATGCTTGGTATACAACTGTTACCAAAACACCAGGTCACAATAAAATACTTTTATCTACACACGTATCATAAACCCTCTTTACTGTGTTCAAAAACCGCACGATACGACCAGCCATAAATAATAATACCTTGGACACTATTGATACACTATCTATCACACATCTAGCCCCAAACTAGGACTCCCTGTATCTTGGGTACTAGACAACGATACACATACTTAAATAGATAAATACTATACTTAGATAGATAAACAACCATGACAAGGGTACAAACATCCGTTCTCATCAAACAAATATTTGATCCCACCGGGACTCGAACCCGGGACCCTTGGCTTCGTAGGCAGGGTCACTGCCGTCTAGGCCATTCGGGTCGTCAATATATACTACTTGGTAAAAACTTATTTCTTATCTGAATATTGGTACATCATGACCATAATCTATCATTATTTCGACATATTATTCAAATTTCAAACACCGACGCCCGCCTTCGTACCGCCCCTAGTTTGTCTGTGAAGTTGGTAATACTGAACATGCTAACAAGTGCAGAGCAATGATCACTGCCCCAATGCTGGTCGAACATGCGGTTCCTGAGCACATCAAAGAGAACTTATGATATGTATGTAGATAGACTAGACTCGCCTTCGGCTCTGTTCCGGGGTGTCCGGAGCTATGACAGTGATATGACTGAAAGACTGATTAAACTTATAGTAAAACTGTATTGAAAGATGTAGTGTTATGCTACTTACATGCCATTTTCCAGTCTGCGTTGATGGGCTGCATTCATCTCATATGAATGCAGCCCATCAACGCAGACTGGAAAGTCTGCGTTGATGGGCTGCATTCATCTCATATATCTCTGGATATTTCGTATCACCTTTATTTTCATAGGACCCTGTAACGTTTTAAACCATAAGAACACAATAACAAATCATTTTCACTTCGTATTTTCATACTATCATCACTTCTAAATCGATGTCGACGGGGTTTACTTTTGGTGACCTTGTATTTGGCTTTCTCCGAAACTCTGCAATCTCGGGCTTCGTGCGCGCTGGTGCGCTACCTTTTTATATTCATTGTTACTTCATTTACTTCATGGTTTTCTTGTTGTTTTCTCTATAACGAGCCTGAAACCAAAATCTGACATATTGTGATGTCGTTGTTTATCTGGTTGTCATGGCAATGTCCATTCAAACTCATTAGCGGTCTGATATGTTTACTTCAATACTTTTACAAAAATACTTTTTCCCTCTTGGCCATTCACAAAAATTGCTTTTAATTTAAATAATTTTTAGAACTCTCCAAAAAGGGTATAAGAGCGGAACATTTCTGAAATTCGGGAGTCTCACTTCAGCTCTTGAAAGAGAAGCATCACCTAAAGGCCTTATCCCGGGGCCGCACTGCCGCGGGATCCTGCGAGCCTCTGTTGCTACGTCTCCTGCCTACAGCTGCTACTGGAGTAAGGCTGCTACGCCTCCTGCCTACTGCGGCTACTTACTGTGTTGCCTGCCTCTACTGAACGGCTCGCCAGACGGCTGCTACACCTCCTGCCTACTGATGCTTACTGTGTTGCCTGCCTCTACTGACCGGCTCGCCAGACGGCTGGTACTTCACCTGCCTACTGCTTCTACTGGAGTAAGGCTGCTACACGGCCTACTGATGCTTACTGTGTTGCCTGCCTCTACTGACCTGCTCGCCAGACGGCTGCTACTTCACTGGCCTACTGCTTCTACTGGAGTAAGGCTGCTACGCTTCCTGCCTACTGCTACTACCTACTGTGTTGCCTGCCTCTACTGACCGGTTCGCCAGACGGCTGCTACTTCTTTTGCCTCCTACTCTCCATGTCCTCCGCTTCTTTTTTTTATATCAATACCTGTATCTTTTATAAAACCTGTGTCACCTCATCCAGCCTCACCCCCATTTCATTTTTATAAAAATAGTCGCTGCAAAATACGCATAATAAACTGTCATTTCTAAATTTTATCCTGGTTGTTGTTTCTTGTTAGGTTCTGTTAAGGTTCTTGTCGCTTGTGGCAGGAGGTGTAGCAGCCGTCTGGCGAGCCGTTCAGTAGAGGCAGGCAACACAGTAAGTAGCCGCAGTAGGCAGGAGGCGTAGCAGCCTTACTCCAGTAGCAGCTGTAGGCAGGAGACGTAGCAACAGAGGCTCGCAGGATCCCGGGGCAGTGCGGCCCCGGGATAAGGCCTTTAGGTGATGCTTCTCTTTCAAGAGCTGAAGTGAGACTCCCGAATTTCAGAAATGTTCCGCTCTTATACCCTTTTTGGTGAGTTCTAAAAATTATTTAAATTAAAAGCAATTTTTGTGAATGGCCAAGAGGGAAAAAGTATTTTTGTAAAAGTATTGAAGTAAACATATCAGACCGCTTATAAGTTTGAATGGACATTGCCATGACAATCAGATAAACAACGACATCACAATATGTCAGATTTTGGTTTCAGGCTCGTTATAGAGAAAACAACAAGAAAACCATGAAGTAAATGAAGTGACAATGAATATAAAAAGGTAGCGCACCAGCGCGCACGAAGCCCGAGATTGCAGAGTTTTGCAGAAAGCCAAATACAAGGTCACCAAAGGTAAACCCCGTCGAAATCGATTTAGAAGTGCTGATAGTATGAAAATACGAAGTGAAAATGATTTGTTATCGTGTTCTTATGGTTTAAAACGTTACAGGGTCCTATGAAAATAAAGGTGATACGAAATATCCAGAGATATATGAGATGAATGCAGCCCATCAACGCAGACTGGAAAATGGCATGTAAGTAGCATAACACTACATAGACTGATAGAAGTAGGATGGATGATGTAGTGAGTAAATGAGAGTGATAACGCGACGCTCGCTTCATATACACGAACTGACCTAAAATGTAAGAAATTACAAGAAGTGCAAAATTTACTGAATTTATATAAATGTTAATTCTGCTCATGTACGTGTTAGCTCGTACAGGCTCGTTTCATAAACCCACCCTCGAGTTCTAATGCCCTCCATTATGTATCAGTCACATAAACTACTATTACGTACCATCTGCTCGAAAATTACACTTTATATACCAAGCCAACCAAAACTCAAAACTCAAAACTCAAAACGTTTATTCTGTAAATAGGCCACAAGGGCACTTTCACATGTCATTTCATTTCATTTTTTACAGAACATTTGGTATTATTATTTGTATCATATTATCAGAAAAAAAAAGTACTTAATTATTGTTTCTGAGAGATGTAAAGAGTCTCAAATGTCATAATAAAATAATTAAAATATAAATAACAGAGATGTATAGTCTCTTTAGTGAATAATACAATGATGATAGGAGATGTAAATGGTCCCCACAGTCAAGAGTTGTATAATTAAATTAATCTTTGGAGGTGTAAAAGGCCTCCAAGTGTCCAGTAAAAGAAACTCTGGCAGTGAGGATGCTCACAATTAATTAGAACAATTCAGTCCCAAGCATTTTTATCGACTATGTACTCTTTAATACTGTAGTAAGCTTTAGAAATAAGCCTTTGCTTGATGTATTTCTTGAACTTATTAATTGATATATCTGTCAAAGTGCTTGGGAGTTTATTGTAAAATCTTACACAATTACCCTTGAACGAGTTTTTTATTTTATGGAGCCGAGTAGTGGGCACTGCAAGTTTGTCCTTGTTTCTAGTATTAAAGTTATGTATATCACAGTTTCTTCGAAAGTTAACAATGTTCTTATGGACATACATAATATTCTCGTAAATATATTGACTATGGACTGTCAATATATTTACTTCTTTAAACTTATTTCTAAGAGAATCTCTATTATTCATTTTATAAATCGCACGAACAGCCCGCTTCTGCAGCACAAAAATAGTATTTATGTCAGCAGCACTGCCCCAGAGCAGAATACCGTAGGACATAATACTATGAAAATAACTAAAATAAACTAATCTGGCTGTTTTTAAATCTGTCAAGTGACGGATTTTCCTGCATGCAAAAGCTGCAGAGCTCAGTCTGTTCGATAGCTTATCAATATGTGGACCCTATTGGAGTTTGGAATCCAACGTTATACCTAGAAACACTGTGCTGGTTACCAATTCCAATTCCTCATTTTTAATTGTTATACATGTCTGATTATTTTTAACGTTAGTAGTAAGAATCTATGGTCAGCTGTCACGTCAAATAGACATATTTTTCACAAAAATACTTCATTTTTATATTATTTCCTTTAGACCCATTTATTTATCAACAAAATCCCTTGTTTTTATTAATCTTACCCTTATCCGAGAGCTAAACAACAAAATTATAGTGCAAATAGCTCAAGTAAGTAAATACCCACCCATATGTCACAAGCTGACACCGAATGCCCGCTATGCCCCAGGAAATTCAAGAAAAATGGGCTACAGCGTCACATGAGATCAGCACACAACGATATACTAAACCAATCAGCATCCGCTACTTTTAAAACAACCACCGATGGGCAAACACCAATGTCACCTTTGGAAGAAGCCTTCGGATCCCCATTCCTGAATGCCATCCAACCCAAGTCTGGCATCTGGCAAAGGCATTGGGACAACGTCTGTAACCTTCATGGCAAGCTATACGACCTCCCATGCGGTACTGCCAGTAGAAAATTCGTACACACTCTGGCCGACGAAATTGAGTATCTAACCAAATCAACCTACCCCTCTGAACGCGTATTAACCTTTGCTGCGGTCATACTGCAAAGAGACAAAAACGTTACAAAAATGAAAGATATACTGAGACTACTCGATCGGCGCCTAAAACTCTGGGCAGACAAACGTTTCGAGGAACTCATCACGGAATCCACCAAAGCAGATAAATCTATATGGAATACAAGAAAACGGAAACAAAACAACAATGACCAAGAAACAAAATTATTCACACGACTGATACTACATGGAAAAACGCGGGAAGCGCTCAACTGGCTCCTTACAAAAGACACGAGCAAAGTTTTAAACCCAGACACTGAAGTTGATCCATCCGGTAAAACCGTCAGTGATGTGCTGAGAGAAAAGCACCCCCCGCCTAATACTCCAGATCCCGCTTTATTCACTCTCCCCAAAGACGTCACAAAACTCCCACCACTCCTTGAAATCGAAATAACTTGTGACCATGTCGAAACAGTTGCGAGAAAACTACACGGCGGCGGAGGCCCCACTAGATGCACAGCCGAAAACTGGAGAGATTTCCTACTCCGCTTCGGCCAAGCAAGCGCCCATTTAAGAGAAGCCGTAGCGCAGCTCACAACGAAACTTAGCAACGAAACCATACCCTGGACCCAAATACAAGCATTAATGTCAAGCCGACTTGTTGCTTTAGACAAATGCCCAGGCGTAAGACCTATCGGCATCGGCGAATGCCTACGAAGAATATTATCCAAATGCATGATCTTAGCAACAGGCTCTGAAGTCACTGAAGCATGCGGCCAGTCACAGCTCTGCAGTGGACTGGGCAGTGGCATCGAAGGCGCCATTCATGCCATGACCGATGTCTTCCAAAGAGATTGCCAACCTGGTTCAAACTGGGGAATGCTCCTCGTTGACGCGAACAATGCTTTTAACGCCGT
Source organism: Argyresthia goedartella (assembly GCA_949825045.1). Taxonomy (NCBI): domain Eukaryota; kingdom Metazoa; phylum Arthropoda; class Insecta; order Lepidoptera; family Argyresthiidae; genus Argyresthia; species Argyresthia goedartella. The sequence goes on from OX463823.1 coordinate 20,512,691, forward strand.
GAATAGACAACTAGCCCTCTGGCAAGCATGAATATACTGGCCACACTGCGCCCGCTTTCTTTATAATACTTACAATGGCCACGCTGAATTGGTATTTCGCGATTCTGATACAAGACTATATAGCAGAGAAGGCGTAACCCAAGGAGACCCACTCGCAATGCTACTGTACGCGCTTGCAACACTACCAATAATTAACAAACTTAAAACCGAAAACACAGTCACACAATGCTGGTACGCCGATGACTCCTCCGCGCAAGGCACTTTCCAAAGCCTACGACAATGGTGGGACAACTTAAACAAAACAGGCCCAGCATACGGATACTTACCACAAGGTAAAAAATCATTTCTAATAGTGTCAGAAACTGACAAGTCTACCGCAGAAAAGACGTTCTCCGGTACCAACGTCTCCATAGTTACCGGCTCCCGCTTCCTAGGAGGCTACATAGGGACAGGAGGGGACGACTTCGTAAAAAAGAATGTAACCGAATGGATATCTATCATCGAGAAACTCACAAAAATCTGCAAAAACTCACCTCAAGCCGCTTACACTGCCCTAACTAAAGCAGCTCAGTTTAAATGGTCCTTCCTACTACGTGTCTTAAAAAATTCAGAAGAACTTTTTGAACCCTTAACTAACACATTACACGACAAATTCATACCAACACTAATCGGAGGCGAAATCACAAAACTTGAAACCCAGCTATTTACCCTCCCAGTCCACAAAGGCGGACTTGCCCTTTCTGACCCCTTCAACACACCAAACTGTGCATACCAAATCTCAAAACAGGGATCTACAATACTTTCAACAGCCCTAACCGAGATAAAAGACATAAACCTTGCTGAACACTACAATTCTTTGCGTGACGCAAGAAAGGAAGGAAACAAGGAAAAAGAAACATACGAGAACGAAACTCTAGAAAGCATTCTAATGAAATTACCACCCAAAAAGAAAAGAGCAATAGAAAGATCAATAGCGACAAAAATGAAAACAAAAACATCAACATGGCTTTCAGTAATACCGACAAGAAAAGACAACTTCGACTTATCACCCCACGAATTTAGAGATGCCCTGGCCATAAGATACCACCGCACACCAATCTCCATGCCTGCGACTTGCGACGGCTGCGGCAATGACAACTTCAACGTGGACCACGCCTTGTGCTGCAAAACAGGTGGCCTTATCACACGCAGACATAACGAAATAAGGGATCTTTTCTGTGAACTGTGCCAACAAGCCTGGGGAAACGTCACGAAAGAGCCAGTCATCTCCGAAGGCGATACTGGGCTGCGTGGAGACTTGGCTTGTCGGGGGGTATGGATTGCCCAGAGGGAGGCGTTATTTGATATCCGTGTCATAGACACCGACGCTCCCTCCCACGCATCACGCCCCATAGCGGCTGTCCTTCGTTCAGCTGAAGAAGAAAAGAAAAGGAAGTACTGCGACCCATGCGAGACGCGCCACACCACCTTCACCCCTTTAGTAACCTCTGTCGACGGAGTTTTTGCTCCACAAATGATATCATTCACTAAACACCTCGCCGAAACACTGGCGGACCGCTGGAACCGGACCCCTGCCACAATAATGGGCTGGCTACGAGCAAGAATTCAAACCGCCATCATCAGGGCTAGCAGCATGTGCATCCGCGGCACCCGCCATAGGTGGAATCGCACAGGCCTATATGAGGATAGAGCGGCAGTCCCACACGTCTTGAACTAGAATGAATATCTTATTTATATTCTCTGTACTTATTTTCATGAATCTTTTGCTTAATAAATTTCTTATCGTTTAATATTTAAATTAGTAGTAAGAAACTTAACACATTTAGTCTTTGTCTCATTTAATAGCAAATTATTAACATTAAACCAATTTACCACTCTTGATATGCTTTTGTTCACGTGATCATCATTAGCGTGTTGGTTTCGCTTTGTTTTAAAAATAAGTGAGGTGTCATCAGCAAACAGTACCATATCATGACAGTCCCTTCCTAGATAGGGTAAGTCGTTTATATAGATGAGGAATAGGAAGGGTCCCAATATTGAGCCCTGTGGCACGCCCGAAGAAACCAATGATCCTGGTGATCGTTCTCCGTTTACGTCTACCCTTTGTATTCTTCCGTTCAGATAAGATTTTAACAAATTCAATGACGTGTCTCTAACTCCATAATGATGTAATTTCCTGATCAATGTTTCATGACAAACGCAATCAAAAGCCTTAGATAAGTCACAAAAAATGCCTAGGGCATCTTGTGACTCTTCCCAGGCATCAAAAATACTTTCAATGAACTGAATTCCGGCATCTGTTGTTGAACGACCGCGAGTGAATCCAAACTGTTTGTTATGCATTAGCTTATTTGATTCAAAATGATGTAATAGCTGTGATAAGATTAATTTCTCAAAAATTTTACTAAAAGTTGGTAGTATTGATATAGGTCTGAAATTGGTGGGGTCTTGAGTACTACCTGCTTTGAAGAGGGGAATTATCTTACTTTGTTTCATTAAATCAGGAAATTCACCGCAGTCTATACAATTGTTGAAAATGACCGCTAGGTCAGGTGCAATTAATTCGATCAGGGATTTAACGACGTGAACAGAGAGTCCCCAAAGATCATTCGTTTTCTTAACATTTATCAATTTAAATGCCTTTACGACATCTGAACTTGTGACGTGCTTAAAATTCAAGTATGAAGCACACTCTGAGACATTATCTTTTAATATTGCAACAGCAGACAAAGGTGACGAATTTAAATACTTAGTCGTGGAAGCCGGTGCATTAGTAAAAAACGATTCAAATTCAGTTGCAACTTCTAAGCTAGAACTCGTAAGCTGTCCATTGATTTTTAGTTCGTAATCGTGACTCGCTTTTTTACTACGACCGGCTTCCTCATTAATTATTTTCCAAGTCGTTTTTATAACATCGGAACTATTCTTAATTTTACTACTCAGAAAATTACGTTGAATTTCATTATATCACGACCTAGATCACTCCAGGGTTTAAAGAGATTTTCAGTTCTCATAGCTCTTATTGCTATGGCCTTAAAATCTAATTTCATAAAATACACACGGCGCTCACAGCCCAGCTCCCCGGGGGCGAGGGCGGGGGCGGAGCGCGGCGCCGAACTTATTCGAAAATCGAGCTGGCCACGGCGAGCTGAATGGAACACATTTCGAATAAAACTAAACCCTTGATTGCAGGACGCTGCAACTGGACGAATGTATATAAAACATACATTTTCACATTAATTAACCATAATACAATCCTGTTTTTAGTAGCCTTGCTTTTTATATTTTTTCGCAGTAGAAGCGAAAAGTAGAGTATACTCCTCGGGGAAAATGTTATTTTGTTTAGGGCATGCTTGAATCCCTCACTGCTCTCAGTCTTAATTCCAACGCTTCGCTCGGTAATTAACTCTTAACACCCCCTCTTCGCGTGGGAGTTATATCTAGAGCCCTTCGTTACCTTCAGGAATCAATATCGCGAACGTGACATAAAACATTGCATTAATCCATAATCTACTATTAAAACTGCAACTTTACAATCCATTAGTGAAATACCTCCTGAACTATTAGATTGAATACATGAGAAAACAAACATGCACGTGCAAATGTTCGACCTTTTATACGCCGCACTACAAACACCATGTTTCTGATTTTTGTCTCATGTAAAGCAAATAAAATTATATATCTGTTTAATAAGAAACCTTTTCAAGCACTGTGTCGACTTATTAACCCTACCCCTTTTTTTGTTGATCAAACAATCCTTTGAAGCAGAAAAAAAAAATAAGAAACACAAATTTTTGCACTGTTCTGCCGCAGCAACTGACGTAACAGCCATGTTTAACTGATAAGCAACTTCATTTAATATGGTTTTGTTGAAAAAAAAAACTAAACGAATCGAGTTGCATTTTTTCATATAAAAGGGCTCTAAATAAAACTTCTTATATACTTAGTATGTTAAGGCGATGGCAAGGCGGTGACGTAGTAGTTGCATAATTTTATCATACTACATTCTTTCTTTGCAACATCATCAACAACAGCAATGGTTTTGCTAAAAAAAAAAAAAAAACGAGTTGCATTTTTTTTCTGATAAAAGGGATAGATCCCGTAGGTCAGGGATAAATCGCCAACGGGAGATTTTAAAACAAAAATTCTTTGTTTATCACTATTTTAACTTCACTTTACACAATCTTGCGCAGTTTTTAGTAGGAATAAGTATTTAAAATTACTTACTACACCGGTGAATTAAAATAATAATAATAATATAATAATAAAAAAACCTTGGAAACTATTTACACACATCGATCTAGCCCCAAACTAGGATTCCCTGTATCTTGGGTACTAAACAACGATACACATACTTATATAGATATAAATATTATACTTAGATAGATACTACGGTATAAACCTCCGTTCTCATCAAACAAATATTTGCCCCCACCGGGACTCGAACCCGGGACCCTTGGCTTCGTAGGCAGGAACACTGCGGATTCGGCCATTCGGGTCGGGCCATCAGGCTAGGATTGGATTTCTGGCAAGGCAACCCTCTCAAGGAGACAAGTCTAGCTTTGATCAAGTTTTGGTACTAGCCGTAGAAACACCTAAACTCCTACAATTATGAGTTATCTGCTGTTGAATGATACATGACTTGAAGTGATGGATAAGAGTAATGAATGACTGAACACCTTTCAAGAAATACTCGAATTGTAACGGCTCTGAGCACACACGTACGATTAATGTTATCTCATTTCTCAAAAGAAGCTCCCAAACTACAGACCTTCGTCATGCGCTTAAATAAGCAAGTGTAGGTATCTTATGCCGGGATCTGACGATGCGAGCGGCGTTAGGTTGGACTTACTCACTTACTATTACTACACATGTAGATACGCATATCCACGTACATATTAAGTGAAACAAGAAACTTTTCGTGGAAGCGTTCCTAAATGGGATAACAAAGAATCTCAAGCGGCTCGAGGAGTGCGCGGTGTCAGATACTCTAGATATGTGTCGGTCAAAGAATGAAAGTTGTGCATGTGTGTGTTGATGCTTTCTGTTGTTGCATTTGCAGCAAGTCGCCACAAGATTATATTCGTGTGTGATATTACAGAGTTTTGAGGAAAACGTATTTACCGTGCTCTACAGCAAGTTTCGGGTTTTTTGGACTAATGGAGAATACTTAATAACAACAGCTATTTTGACAGTTTTTATATCCTGTTTAGAGCTCGTAAACAAGAGGCAAAACTCCTAAGAAAATTTATCTGTGTCTCGAAATGTAAACTTGCATTTTTTTTTTTGCGTTAAGTGCGATTTGTAATGGTACACGAGAGTCGGTACATTAGATACTTCATTCTGCGTGATAGAGGGCTAGCCCAACGCCGCGCTGTTTTGAATACGAGAATCGGTTCAGATAACGTTTGAGGGTTTTGTGTAGCTTACTGGCAAAGTTTGCAAAAAAAAGACGCGTGGGTTCATTCGTGGAATTTCAGTTCAGTTCAAGTTTTTTTGTCGCATTCCTGCGAGATGTGTAGAAATCAGAGCCGATTTGGCTGCGCGTTGAATAAAATTATGAATAACTAAATAATGAAAGGTTATTATGGAACGGAGAAAGCTATTATGTTGATTGCAAATATACAATTGCGATTGAGGTATGATATGGAGGGTCTGACACCTCTGGATTGAATATCATTCTAGTGGTCTTTTGCTACGCGCAGCTAGTGGTCGGGTAATGCTTAATTAATCGCAACAAGCTTTTATTGGTCAGCGATCAACAGATTCTGTGTATCGGCAGTACCAAATGATTTGAGTGATCACCTACGGTTGATCATAGTGAATATGCGTACACACAATTTGTAGAACGGCGGATCTGCATGGCATGGTTGAAATTAGACCCTGTGTAGTTGGTGATAAGAAGCTTCGCTTGGGCAGAGCGTTTTCGCAAAGGACGCATGTGGGGCGTATAAATACAATTGTGGGGGAAGGGAGAGCATGCAGTCTCAGCGTCTAGCTACTGTGACAGTCGCCTCACGAGTTCTAAACAGTTTTGGCTGCCGTGTTACGCGTCAGAACTATACGAATTGGTGATTGCGAAGTTTCAGTGGGTTTTCGTGAGTGTCTGAAGCGCCGAGATTTACCTCGGTTCCTAACCTTTATATCAACCTACCCCTAATTCCAAAACTATCCTTGGGTCGTTAGGAAAGAACTTTTAAGTCAATTTATCTGAGTCTGAGTCTGGGCTTGGAGCGACCCTAAATTCCTTTATCCTTCACCATAGGGTTCCTGGATTGGCTCTTAGGATATTCGCGGGCTAATCCTCTCCTCATTCCTTTAGAGTAGCGAGTTTTGTAATTCCCACACACACAGTCGTTAAACATTCAAGCACATTCAAATCAAACTCAACCATTTTCGAGTGGTGTCGATAATGGACGTGGTATAACACTAGGTTTTAGACTAGGCTAGACAGGAGTTTAGTTGCGGCTAAACCTAGGTTGTCAGGGCATAGGGAGACTGTTTGATCGATGAGGTTCCGCGGATGGAAATAACAAATTCAGAACAAAGTTAAACCGGTGTCAACACAGATAACATATCCTGTTGATATTTTGACATTTGAGTGTTATCGGGGACGCGCGAAGAGATCAATTTACAGTCTAAAGTTCATTGTTTAGGTCCGGGTAGGTGTTTTGCATTGCCTTGGGTCAGATTGGATTCAAGTTGCATTTTTAAATTAAATGTAAATTTCGCTGGATATCTAATGTGTAAGTTGAGTCGGTATATATGATTTGGCTCAGCCCAGGACGTGCTGCGGCTAGTGGAATTCATAGTTCGGTATTTATCGAATTATGCACTTCGCTATGGTGTGGGTTAGATATCCTAAAACAATAATGCTTGCGTTTCGATAACATCCAGCTCAAATTGCGCAGAGTTGAAGGTTTCAAAACGTTACGGACCTTTTGAGGTAACCGCTAGTTCAGAACCCATTTCGGAACTCAAATCGCAATTGTGTAAACCGGTCCTTTCGGATCGTTATTGCCGTGAATCAAATATATAATTGGAACCACCACAAGCCGCTACTAGCGAGCACATGAAATATCATTGAGCACTCACGTCGTAAAACTACGACGGATATCTATACTATAACTGTGATCGATCACTAAAACTAAAACTAAAACAAAAGATGTTCCAAAGCGCTCATATATACAAAAACCAGATGGTGCCATCACATAAAATATAACAACGATCGTTTTGGCGCAATACACCGCTGACTGATGCGAATTACCGGCTCGCGGACATATATGCTTTCTCTGTCTAACTTAAAACTGTAAATTCCTGAACCAATCTTCGTTCGACTATTGTACGCCTGACGAATTTCTCAACGAACGAGAAATTCAGACTTATCATTCTTACTTACAAATCTTACAGCTGAATCGGGTCCTCTCATTTTGGGATAGAAAGAATAGACGATCATAGCTACTGTTAGCGGCGGCTCAGACCTTAGCCTGGTGCCGTTACAGATTTTTGGTGCCGAGACGGAAGGATATCCTAGATAGTCTGATACCTAGATATTCCTAGATATTCTAAAAGAATCAAGGTCTAACGCGTTACTTTTAAAAATAACACAACGTAGAAACGATGTTAAACAGTTCAGTTTTGTAAATAAGAAATAAGCAAAAAAAAGGGGCATTGTTTTCAGACGAGCTACGACTAGAAAAAAACACGTTAGTCGGGTAGCACGAGACGATAGCACGGGTTGACGACCCGAATGGCCGAGTCGGTAGTGACGCTGCCTACGAAACCGGGGGTCCCGGGTTCGAATCCCGGTGGGGCAAATGTTTGTTTGATGAGAGCGGATGTTTGTACCCTGGGCATAGTTGTTTATCTATCTAAGTATATACGGGGAATCCTGGTTTGGGGCTAGATCAATGTGTGTAAGGGGTGTCCAAGGTATTATTATTATTATTATTATTATTCACTTTCGCATACAAGTGAAATGGCGTCAGGGCAGGTGACGCAATTATTATCTGAAATAGTGAATAGATTAGACAGTTTGGAAAGGGGTTCCAGCACGAGCAATGCTAGTAGGACTTCGGACAGACAGACTGACAGACAGGAACTAGAGACGTTTGAACAATCGGTAGAAAAACGTCAATCATGCATAGTGAAAATGACACAGAAGTTGCCGACATTCGATGGGCGGAATTCGGAAAATCCGATGATTTTCTTAAGAGATTTAAAGGCTTATATTAAAGTCTCGGGAGATAGTTCTAGGGCTTTGATATAGGCAACGGATAGTTTGGTAGGAATTGCGAAAGTTCGAATGAGCATATACAGAGACTCATGGCGAACCTATTCGGATTTTGAAAAAGATTTCAGAGAGGTATTCTGGGGTGATAATGAACAGGAATTAATTAAGCAAAGATTCCTAACTGCGAAGTTTGATTCTAAGAAAGGACAAAGTATGGAAGAGTTCTTTGCCTCTCAATTGAATAGCATATATGAGCTTACGATACCGTTTACTGATACGGAGAAAATCAACACGATTTTCAGACAGTTGCCGCGTGATATTCAAGTAGCGTTTTTTGCTAGAAAGGAGACTATGACCATACGGGATGCGGTCGAATTCCTTCGGCATTTAGAACGGAATGTCGATGGAGGATTAAGTGCGATACATGGTTCGGAACCTATGAATACGAATAACGTGAGGCGGGATAGCTACATGCGGGGGCAATATCGAGTTATGCGGGTAAATACGATACGTTATAACGCGGTGAGTCGTAGGAATAATTATAACGCGGGAACGAAGGGGCAAAACGAATTTGGGACGCGTGGTCGCGGTTATTTTCGCGGTAGAGGCAGACAGCCTCAGCCTAGCTTCAAGGCAATAAAGTTTCAGAGGGGCAATGATAGTTCAGGAGATACAGAGGCAGGGCAAAGTTCAAGTGACAGGAATAATGCGATAAGTCAGAATTCAAAAAACTAGTGGACTCGCGCGGGTCGTTCGCGCTCAGATATTTATTACGGTTCGGGTGGACAGCCGATCGAATTGGGAAAAAGCATAGACTGTATGATTTGTGTAATTTGGATTCGAACGTGGGTGTGAATGAATTTATTCAATTATTAGCGCATAAAGCGCACGGATATGCCGTGTGTTTAGAGGAAAAATCTAGATCGAATTGTAGAGATCGAAATGACAGACGTTTACATACGATATTCAGAGACGACGATTCGACTGAGTGTGGGCGCGAGTTATGTAGTACTTTGACATTACCTGAGATAGATGTGCGTATTGGGAATATTGTTGTAAGGAGTTTGATTGATTCGGGGAGCGAAATCAGCGTAATAAGTCGGAGAGTGTACGAAGAAGTGTGCAGTCAATTGGGAAACCCGACGGAAATACCGATTCCAAGTTTGAGAATCACAGGTGCATTTGGAGTCAGTAAGGAAAAGGTTGATAAATTAGTAACGTTACCATTAACAATAGGTGAATGCGTTATCGATACTCCAATGCTAGTATTAACAAGGGTGCCTAAAGATTTAATTTTGGGGTTTGATTTTATACAACAGACGCGAGCGAGTTTAATGTGTGAGGGTAATAAGAGGCTAATTATACGAAGCGCCGGGCGGATGTGTGAAATACCATTAGGTACTGGCCCTAATCAGGATTTTTGCTGTTGTACAATGGAAGTACAGAACCAAGATACCAGTAGAAATATGATAGAGGAATATGTGAATAATTCATCAATACCTGTTGAACACAAAACAAGGTTATTGCCGGTGTTAAATAAACATGCAGAGTTGTTTAGCGATAGGATAGGTCGGACAAATAAATATATACATGAGATAAAAATGAGAGATGAAACGCCTTTCGTAAAACGAAGCTATCCCATACCGTTCGCATATCGCGATAAAGTAACAAAACGTTTGGAAGAAATGGAATTTATAGGTATTATTAGCAGGCAATCTACGGATTTCAGCAGTCCATTGACTTGTACATTAAAGAAAACGGGAGAGGTCCGTATTTTGCTAGATGCACGACAATTAAACACTGGAATGGTCGGGGAGGTTGAAACCACACCTTTAATGAGTAAGATATTGCAATCCGGGCGCCGGATAAATTACATAGGAGTTATTGATATCAAAGATGCGTATTTTTCTATACCATTATCAGACGAATCTAAACGATACACGGGTTTTGTATATCAAGGCAGAAGTTATGTTTACAACGTTTTACCTCAGGGGTTGAAAACCAGTGTGGGTTCATTTTCGAGGGCGATGGATTTAATTCTAGGGCCAGAGGTTAGGTCATATTGTTTAAATTTTGTTGACGATTTGGCAATTTTAACTGAGGGTGACTTCGAACAGCATTTGTCTCAAGTGGACACGGTTCTGAGTAAATTGAAAGACGCGGGCTTCACATGCAAACTAAAAAAATGCGAGTTCGCACAAAAAAAGGTCAAGTTATTGGGGCACATTTTGTCTACACAAGGTTTGCAGATGGACCCGGACAAAATTGAAACACTTAAATTATATCCGTCACCCAGAACTGTCAGGCAATTGAGGGCGTTTTTGGGGTTCATAAATTACTTTCGGAGGTTTATAAAAAATTTTGGAACGATAACACAGCCCTTGTACAATTTATTACGGTCTGGAGTCAAGTTCATCTGGAGTGCGCAGATGCAAAGTGCTTTTGACGAGATAAAAAAACAATTCTCAGAAAGTATAATTTTGAGTCAGCCATTGGCGGGAAAAACATATTATGTTCAATGTGACGCCAGCGCTATAGGAATTGGGGGCTATGTTTATCAATTAGATGAATCGGGCCAGGAACGAATTATAGGGTTCTGTTCGCAGGCATTCAAGGGTGCCCAGACTAGATGGTCGGTCAGTGAACAGGAAATGTATGCAGTTATATACACTTTAAAGCGATTTGAGATATACTTGCGGGGAGAAAAAGTTATTATTAGAACTGATCATAAAAGTTTGACGTTCATTAAGTCGTGGACCTTATTAGGGGCACGCGTAACGAGGTGGATTATGTTTTTAGAGCAATTCGATTACGACATAGAATTTGTGCGAGGGACTGATAATCAAATTGCCGACACGCTAAGCAGGCAGATAGCGGGACCTGGAGGTATGAATGACAGTATAAATGTTCAGCCGGGAATATTCTGGTTTCAGGCATCGAATACCGCAAGTGTTATTTCGAGTTTACGGGACATTGCGAGATTACAAAGCGAAGATGAGCGGTTAAATCGAATTAGCGGTTGTATCAGACGTAATGTAGTAGATACGGGGACAAGAGGTTTTGAAAATTATAAGCTAGTAGGTGATACGTTATATTTTCACGTGCCGAAGCGGAACGTACAGTTGCTAGTAATTCCGAAATCACTACAGGAGGAACTAATTTTGCACATACATGAAGAAATAGGTCACTACGGCAGATATAAAATATTAGCACTGATGAAGAACAGATATTATTTTCTTCATATGAGTAGGGTGATAAGCGCGGTGATAAGAAGTTGTGACATATGTCAAAAGGTCAAACCAAGTACTAACAATACCGTTGGTCCTTGTACACCGGTGTTGGCGGAAAGGTTGGGTGAGAAAGTTTTCTCGGACCTTTATGGGCCATTGCCCGTAGGTAAATTCGGATATCAATATATATATGTGATTCAAGACGTGTACAGTAAAGTAATAAAATTATATCCAATGCGAAAAGCGACAGGTAGGAGCGTGCTCGCTTGTACAAAGAGATTTCATAGGGAAATACCTATCGAAACTATAATTACGGACTCAGGACCACAGTTCATATCGAAAGTTTGGGAATTTGGACTCAAACAGCTGGGGATTCGGGTCACTCATACGTCGGTGTATTGTCCAAATTCTAATAGCGTAGAAAGAGTGAATCGCGAGCTAGGTCGGCTGATTAGAACTTATTGCGGCGGAAGTAATCGTAGTTGGGTAGACGTGTTACCGGACATTCAGGATTGCTATAATAATATCGAACACACAAGCACAGGCTTTGCGCCTAATGAGTTAGCGTTTGGTAGGCGGGAACCGTTAACTATTGACAAGGAATTAGGCGATGAATGGTTATTAGGCCATAGTGTGCGAAATTCGGAACGGGTGCGGAATGTAGCGATAGAAAACTCTAAAAGTTCTAGTGAACGACGTAAGCGACAGGCGGACAAACGGCGTAAGTTAGAGGTCTATCGTATAGGTGATTATGTGAAACTTAAAACTTTTGTGCGTTCAAATAAAGAACATAAAATCATGCGGAAATTTTCGTTGTTGTATAAAGGGCCTTATGTTATTTCGGCAGTGGTATATCCTAACTGTTATACGTTAGTAGATCCGGGTTCAAATGAGATATTGGGTAACTTCAATACTATAAATATAGCCAGGTATTATGTGAGGACGAATAAGGGCGTAGATAAATAAGATAGTGTATAAAGGTTATATAATTAAGCTGTAAGCTGTGAATTTGAGTAACTACTTTGTAGATTTAAGGATCTTGCATGGTTTGGAAACAAAAACAAAAAAAAAAAAAAACAAAAAAAAAAAAAACAATTTGTATATATATAGTAATACGAATTAGGATAAATTGCGGGTAAGCGAGGTTGTATAGTAAGATAGATAAATGAGATAAGACAGGAGAGAACTCAATCGAGTTGTGTAAATATTATATACATAATTGACAGATTCATCGGTCGGTGTACATGATTTGAGATGTCCGAACATATAGAGTAGATATGTACAAAGTATGGGTAGCATAGTGGTAATGAGATCCTTGCGCCATGTTAACTGAGATAAACAGTGTCTCAAGGTCTGGGAGGGGGCTGTAATGGTACACGAGAGTCGGTACATTAGATACTTCATTCTGCGTGATAGAGGGCTAGCCCAACGCCGCGCTGTTTTGAATACGAGAATCGGTTCAGATAACGTTTGAGGGTTTTGTGTAGCTTACTGGCAAAGTTTGCAAAAAAAAGACGCGTGGGTTCATTCGTGGAATTTCAGTTCAGGTCAAGTTTTTTTGTCGCATTCCTGCGAGATGTGTAGAAATCAGAGCCGATTTGGCTGCGCGTTGAATAAAATTATGAATAACTAAATAATGAAAGGTTATTATGGAACGGAGAAAGCTATTATGTTGATTGCAAATATACAATTGCGATTGAGGTATGATATGGAGGGTCTGACACCTCTGGATTGAATATCATTCTAGTGGTCTTTTGCTACGCGCAGCTAGTGGTCGGGTAATGCTTAATTAATCGCAACAAGCTTTTATTGGTCAGCGATCAACAGATTCTGTGTATCGGCAGTACCAAATGATTTGAGTGATCACCTACGGTTGATCATAGTGAATATGCGTACACACAATTTGTAGAACGGCGGATCTGCATGGCATGGTTGAAATTAGACCCTGTGTAGTTGGTGATAAGAAGCTTCGCTTGGGCAGAGCGTTTTCGCAAAGGACGCATGTGGGGCGTATAAATACAATTGTGGGGGAAGGGAGAGCATTCAGTCTCAGCGTCTAGCTACTGTGACAGTTGCCTCACGAGTTCTAAACAGTTTTGGCTGCCGTGTTACGCGTCAGAACTATACGAATTGGTGATTGCGAAGTTTCAGTGGGTTTTCGTGAGTGTCTGAAGCGCCGAGATTTACCTCGGTTCCTAACCTTTATATCAACCTACCCCTAATTCCAAAACTATCCTTGGGTCGTTAGGAAAGAACTTTTAAGTCAATTTATCTGAGTCTGAGTCTGGGCTTGGAGCGACCCTAAATTCCTTTATCCTTCACCATAGGGTTCCTGGATTGGCTCTTAGGATATTCGCGGGCTAATCCTCTCCTCATTCCTTTAGAGTAGCGAGTTTTGTAATTCCCACACACACAGTCGTTAAACATTCAAGCACATTCAAATCAAACTCAACCATTTTCGAGTGGTGTCGATAATGGACGTGGTATAACACTAGGTTTTAGACTAGGCTAGACAGGAGTTTAGTTGCGGCTAAACCTAGGTTGTCAGGGCATAGGGAGACTGTTTGATCGATGAGGTTCCGCGGATGGAAATAACAAATTCAGAACAAAGTTAAACCGGTGTCAACACAGATAACATATCCTGTTGATATTTTGACATTTGAGTGTTATCGGGGACGCGCGAAGAGATCAATTTACAGTCTAAAGTTCATTGTTTAGGTCCGGGTAGGTGTTTTGCATTGCCTTGGGTCAGATTGGATTCAAGTTGCATTTTTAAATTAAATGTAAATTTCGCTGGATATCTAATGTGTAAGTTGAGTCGGTATATATGATTTGGCTCAGCCCAGGACGTGCTGCGGCTAGTGGAATTCATAGTTCGGTATTTATCGAATTATGCACTTCGCTATGGTGTGGGTTAGATATCCTAAAACAATAATGCTTGCGTTTCGATAACATCCAGCTCAAATTGCGCAGAGTTGAAGGTTTCAAAACGTTACGGACCTTTTGAGGTAACCGCTAGTTCAGAACCCATTTCGGAACTCAAATCGCAATTGTGTAAACCGGTCCTTTCGGATCGTTATTGCCGTGAATCAAATATATAATTGGAACCACCACAAGCCGCTACTAGCGAGCACATGAAATATCATTGAGTACTCACGTCGTAAAACTACGACGGATATCTATACTATAACTGTGATCGATCACTAAAACTAAAACTAAAACTAAAACAAAAGATGTTCCAAAGCGCTCATATATACAAAAACCAGATGGTGCCATCACATAAAATATAACAACGATCGTTTTGGCGCAATACACCGCTGACTGATGCGAATTACCGGCTCGCGGACATATATGCTTTCTCTGTCTAACTTGAAACTGTAAATTCCTGAACCAATCTTCGTTCGACTATTGTACGCCTGACGAATTTCTCAACGAACGAGAAATTCAGACTTATCATTCTTACTTACAAATCTTACAGCTGAATCGGGTCCTCTCATTTTGGGATAGAAAGAATAGACGATCATAGCTACTGTTAGCGGCGGCTCAGACCTTAGCCTGGTGCCGTTACAGATTGTTATTGGCCTTTTGCATCTTGTCTACGGGCCCTGAACTACTAATTTAATCATGAAACGGAGCGAAACTTATATCAGAAACAACCCCAAACACTTGCCATCTATCAACATCTCGACATGTTCTGCAAAGTAAAACGAATCAATTACTAAGTTGCCGATATTATCTCGGCCTCTATCAGTTTGTACCAAAGCGTGTCGTGCTCTTATGCATAATTATATCCGTACGAAGCTAATTGATATTCATGAGAGGAACCAAGTTTGAATTAATTCTAGATACGGTTTAGCCTCGTTGTATGATACATTCAGGGATAATTTAGTAGGTTTTGTACGTTACAGCGGGGTGTGTTATGTTTATCCCGCAACACATGTATTAGATTAAAAAACAGGTGTTAATATAATTAAAAATGAGATGTCAACTATCTATAGCATTTTGCAATAAATATATAAAACAGTTACGACGTTATCAAATGTAAGGGAAGTTAACCCTAATATCAAACTTTAGTCACAAAAAACAGCAAACTACAGCAATCATTCGAGAGCTTTAACAAAAATGGGACGTATTGCAGCAGGCAAAAGGAGGCGCGCCAATAAAATATATAAAAGAAGTTAAAAAGACGCTGAACATTGATAATAATTTCCCATTTGCCCCCAAGTGCCTAAAAAGGACAAGCCACTTTCATAAATCTTTTTGGTGGTTAGCGCCTCGTCCCCAATCTCAGAAACAAGGCGAATGACTCGACGAGACAACGCAAGGGCTTCGCAAAGTTTTAAGTAGCTCCACGCTAAATCTTCCAGCGAAATGATCTTCTTCACAATTGTTTCGAGGCTTTTCATAATGGAGTAGTACGGTTAATTTAATCGCTAATAGCCTTTTGATTAGTGAGGTTACACTTGGAGTTAATTCAATTGAATTCCATCCGATATAAATTTATTTTAGGCTTTTACCCATAATAAGACGTTATAAGGCACAATAAAAATAAATTACTTGGTGTAAATTTAAATTATTACAATTAAAAATAAATAGGTAAATAACAACAGATAAAACAGAAACAATACAACGAACAAGACTGAAAACACTGGTTCGTGCTGTACTCGGTAATCTATTATACAGGGTGATCAATCCAAATAGATTAGTATGGAGAAGTCAGAAACTATAAGGCATTGTGCAAGTAAGGTTCCCAACCTTATCAGTAAGCATATAGACAGTATACATAAAGAGACCAGTTCTTTATTACTAGTTTTATAGCGGCAAGCCGCGCACTATCACACGCTATCACAGATACTGAAGGCACGCTGTTAAGGTTTCTTCACGTCTACGTTCACGACGAATATTATCAGTGAATTTCCAAAAATAGACCCAGTCATCAGTCAGTACTGCCGAATGATGGAATGTCGTGGGGAAGTAGCCATGATTCTTGCAGCGCTATGGTCTGATATGTAACATATTCATCTCACCCAGTTTACAGATGTGGTCACATTTAAACAATTAAAGGTGGTCAGCTTGCAATGATAATTATAACAGCAACCGGTTTGAGTTGTTGCGCTGTGGCACACTCCGCTGTTTTTTGTGGTCGTGGTGTCGGCATTAACAGTTCAGTGTTTGGTACACTCTGTGAGGGTAATGGGACTTCGTCCTCCGTTTTGTTGTTATTCTCAAATTTTAATCAAATGTTAATACGATATAGGCAGCCAACTTGGCTGATGTAATCCGCCTACATCCTCCGTAGACAGACAGTGGTTTAACACCAAGCCCATCGGGCTGCTGTTGATATACAATGAACTGGTATTCATAAAGTCTGGGTTGACTATGGAGTCTGTCCTTTGGTACTGCAGCAGGTCTTCACGTATTTCACTAAGCTGAGATTTCGTGGCATAGTTATCTTTAATAAACGCCATTTACTCCTTAAGTTTGAGAAAATCTTTCAAATGTTGCGTCACGTCGACTTAGTCAAACGTTACTAGAGGCAACTTCTGAAACTTATTTGCGACAAACATCGGCATGACATCGCAAGCAAATCATATACTGCAATGATGCTTGTTGTCTGTCGTACGGGAATATTTCGCTTTCGGCAAGAATTAAATCAGAAGAGACTTGGACAAAAACGACGAAGCACATATCTGGATATGGCTTACTTTGTACCTCCATATCATGAGCCTGCTCTGCTTGAATGCCAGGAGTTCGTCGATGACGATATTACAGTTCGCGCACTTTACTTTGTTCGGCTACGACGACATCGCAATCGCGATGACGTAGCGGACACCCTCACAATCGTCCTTTATTTCGTGGGGTCAGGGAAAGTCAATCGTCTCTATTTCTTGTTTTGATTTTTGTTTTACGGAAGTAAGATATTAATTACATGATTAGGAAATTAAGGTTAAGTAAATTTTAAAGCACTAAAGCGCGTGAAAACATTACGTTGGCGCCATGTTGGATCGGAATGTTGAATCGTAGACGTAGAAAAAAGAAAAGTGCTTTCTCAAAAGACAACAATTTCAATATCAAAATACCGAGAAAGGGTCAGAACCAACTATACTAAGATCAGCAAGATTGTAAAAAGGTCGTGTTGAACAAAATATGATAGATAGCTTACTCAGTGAACTCTAATTACGTTGATACAACATAGGTACTTGCGTACAAAAAGTACTTCCCGGCATTTTTACTATTAAAAATGATTTACAGACAATTCCCGTAACACGGTCAAGTGAGGCAAGTGACACTCACAATTGATTTATTTATGAAAATTGGCACGCGGCTTTCCTTCAACAAAGCTACGTAGGCAAGCGAGAAAAAATTGATCCTGCCCTGATCTCTACATACAAAACACATGGAAATGGCCTTGCCAATAATTTTGTTTTGGGTTTGTTGTTGCAAAGTTCCTTGAGGAAATGAATTTGGGATGTGTATGTTTGTAGGGTTCTACGGAACCTAAGGGTTTTAAGGTTTCCCATTCAAGCATAGTCACAATAATATTGTTAGCGAGTTCAAAGCAGTTTGTTTATTAATTAAATTTACTATTTGTCCCAATCTCTGACACAAATTAGTTTATGTTCTACCGTTAGTTACTAATAAATTACGTACGTAACCATTTTCTTAGGTGTCGTAGTTATCGAATTAAGGCAAATCGCATAGCAGTTTATTGGAAGGTTTTTCATAAAGGTGGATGAATATTTTTGATATGTAAACAAAACGGAAAGTCGGTGCGTGCGGAACCCTCGATGCTTCCGTAAAACTGGCACTTTTCTTTATTTGGTTTATCTTTTATAAAACAGGGTCTCGCTTTCCCCAATGCGGGTGACTACAGATTTTGATACTAGTAAATATTTTAAATTGTCCTGTCGTTTTCTTGATGTATTATTCATTCCGATGATACATAACTTATGTTGAATATATGTTACTGTGGTATGGGAAGACGTTACCGGATAAGAGATACATGTTATAGATCCCAGGTGGTTGAACTTGAAAAAGTATCTCTGTAGTGTGAAAATATTGCGCTGGTAAATTTCATAATATGTACCACATTTGCTGTAATTGTATACTAATAATAATACGTATTGTACGAACGAGCTCTGGATCGCCTAATTCAGAAACACTGAGATAGACATTAGCCGTCTTACCTCAAAAAACTTTAACCGTTGTTTTACCCATGATTACAAAAATCGTTACCACAAAACTGCTTTTAGAATGTATCAGGGATAGGCATGGCTTATACTATGTAATCATTTTAGGCAACCGAGAAAGCTTGTTTAGTGAATGTCTTGTTTGTCAATATAGCAGAATTATTAATCAGCTGTTCTGCTGTGTTGGTTTTATTTACGTAAAAGCGCTTTTTACTCCTTTGAATCCAAGTTTTATCGTGAGGAAACCTTCATATTTCCAAAGGACATCGTGGGGAATCCTCCATAGTGGCGGCGATGGGCCATCCCCCTGTCATGGAAAATGGAGTTGATTATCTAAAAGTAGGCACAATTGTACCTCTGCCACCCCGAATCGAAATGACAAAAAACTATAAATCATCCAATGATGAAATTTGTGGTATGCTACTGGGAGACAGTGTACTATGGGGTGCAATTTGTACATGTGTTACCAAAGAGCCCATCCACTATAGAACGCATACTAGCGGCAAGCCACAGCAATCTTGGCAGAAGTTTCATCTGCCTCAGAGCAACTCGAGCTGGTGCAGGAGATAGGCGAGTTTGTGAAGGAGATAAGCCAGCTTTTCATTATGGGATATAATGTATTATTTATTAAGATGCAGATACACGAAGACAGTGGCGCTGGCACCAGTAAGACTGGCAGCCAGTACTGGCATCGTGTAAACTTAGCTAGACGGGTGTTCTATTCACCCCAGCACTCGCGGACAGCAATGGCTTTGCTTGATTATATAAGCCAATACAAGGTTCATACAAGGCCAACACCAACCCATCCAGCACTGGTCTCGGGTAAACCCTGCTTAACATCTCAAGTTGTGAAATAAATATTGCTTGCCAGTCTTTCTAGGAGCCCGCTCAGCAATATTTATTTTACATCTTGAGATGTAATTTATATTAGATTATATCCCATAGTGAAAAGCTGGCGCTATTTATTTCGGATCGCTGGAACAAAAGGAAATAAAGCGGAGTAGTAATAACACCACATTTTGAAATCATTTTTTTTTTATAAAAGTTTCATTCAAGTTATTTCACGATTTCTTTAATATCGCCAATTCTTTGATAGATTTTGTTTCTCCATTATTAATGTTTCCATCTGAGGGTTTCTACCACAATTCATGTTTATATTCTATCATACTTGTGGGTTTTCATTTCCATATTTGATTCAAGTAAGCTGGCTTTGCTGGTGCTGAAAAGACAAAATTTCAATTAATGTATTGGTTAGAGGGGATGATGTATAGTGGCCCGTAGCAATAGGTTACACCACTGTATAAGAGGATATACGATATTATCAAGTCAACATTCAGTTGGCAAAGAACTTTGGAGACTGGCGCTATAGAAGAGACTTGACGGTCAGAGTGTAGATAAGGGGGTACCCAGGGTACATGCACTTCATGGCGGGTAGTAGGATCCAAGAATTTCCTTTTCTGAGCAAAGGATAAATAAAAATATCCCCAAGTCAAGTCAAGTCAAAGTACTTTATTACTGTAGATATTTACATATACTTCTCAAACGTCAATTTTGTCTCTTCTCTACATTAGACCACTGTGGGAGAAGTAGGGCGTAGAAACTCCCACAGATTGATTTTTAGATCTCTTTTAAAAATAGGTTGTGCTTAACTATTACAAATATGTTTTTTTTTATTATTATGATTAATAAGCAGGAATAAATAATTACAAAATTATTAAAAGCAAGGCCTGTGTTGAGCTAGATTAACCCCATACAGTCCTGTCATTTAAGTAATCTTGAACATTGTAATATCCCTTTTTTGACAAAGTCGCTTTAACATGCTTTTTAAATTGCTCAAATGGCAATTTCAAAATCTCCAGAGGTATCTTATTATAGTAGAGAATACACTGACCCTTGAAATAATTGCTTACCTTCGCGAGTCTAAATCGGGGCGCACACAGTCTATGATTATTTCTTAGGTTAACATTACAGCTATCGCTAATTTTGGAAAATGTTGTAAGGTTCTTGCGTACATACATTATATTTTAGAAAATAAATTGACTAGCCACTGTTAGTATGTCAATTTCTTTAAAAAGCTCTCTTAAGGAGTCTGTTCGTTTTAAATTATAAAAATAGTCCTCTTATAGTTCCGAAGTTATAGCTATAGGTTGGTGAGGATTACAGCTTGACGTCAAGCTGTAATCCTCATCTCTCATGCAAGCAAACGGAAGGGCCTATCGACTTGGTTTAGGTTTCAAAAATTAGTCCAGAAATAGTCCACACGACATCCCAAATTTCAGAAATAGTCCTTAAACGATTCCAGAGTTATTCAGACATCTTAGTGAGGATTACAGCTTGAACATTTGATATCATCAAATATCTTCGGTACGCCTACGACTTTCAGTTTGAAATTTGAGCCAAAAAATAGTCCAGAAATAGTCCACCGAAACAATAATGATTTCCACCTGGTTCACTTTGAAGAAGTACATTAAAATACTTTGTTTAATTTCCCATACATTTCAATACATGTACAGTCGTGTACAAAATAATAATGGGTAAACCCTAATAATCCGGTTTATATAGGTTAATTCAATCAATGGGCCTGTTTTTAATCTCTGAAAACTAACGGTAGTGTAATATTGTAGGAAAGTGAGGGACAGGGCTATATATAGTGCATAGCTCTGTCCCTCACGTTCACGACGCTTAACTTTTATGTTCTTCCATTTTGCCGGACTTACACCAGACTTTTGATAACCGCTAAATACAGTTTAAATACAACCTTAATAACACACGACTAGATTAGGGGGAACCTGGCTGACAGGCAATAAGCTTGGCCTGCTTGACTACGTTACTTGCCTTTTGCTTGTTGTGCTTAAGTTCTGTTTGATTTAAACTGTATTTAGCGGCTGTCAAAAGCCCTTAGAAGACTGTAACATAAATCAGTTTTAGTTGTACATAAGTACGTGACAGCGATTTGGATTTTGAACGGGTCTTCGAGCCCCGGTTGTGGCTATGATATATATATTCTATGTTTATATAGTTGATCTAAGATGTAACAATGGCGGTACAGTCATTTAGTATTTTTACCTGGAAAGTTTTCCGGGAGTTTTGAAATTTGGCAATTTTATAGATTTTGGTATGCTCTTGCCAAATTTTAACTTTGCCACCTCGTATGGCTGCCGCTCGCGCCGCCATATTGAAAAAATGGCGCCCAAAAGCAGTTTTTTGATAATAACTCCTTTCTGGCGCATTTTACAGGAAAAACATATTTATACAAAATAAAAGTAGAGAACATTTCCTACAATTTATGTTTTAACCTTTTCTTTCCTAAAATCAATAGTTTCGGCGTAGGAGCGCCGTAAAGTGTAATTCAATACACATTTCGGCAGAAATACTCGTTTCCACACCACCTTGAGGTAGAGAAATCGGAGCATTTTTTTTATCGTGGTATCCCCAGTACCGTGATATCGTGAATATCGTGACGGACCAGGTGTTGGGTCTTCATCGTTTTCAATACCGATTGAAATATCGAAGACGGAAGTTTCTTCGGCATCATCGACGATGGGATCATCAGTTTCATCGTGGTCCTCTTCCTTCTCGATGTCATCGTTTATTTGGTCGAGAATAGTGTCCGTTTCTTCTTCTTCAATGTCGTCTTGTGACGGAAATGGCGAATTATCGCAAGAACCACCACAGTTCGTACACACAACGGAGCACTTTAGTCCTGCTTTTCTGCATCCGCAAGCTTTTTGACAATCTTTCTTGCATTTGCAAGAAATAAGTTTCAGTAAGCTTTCCGGAGCAGGGAGATCGAATGTAGTAACAGGATTCCGGCCTTCAGTGGGGCAATTGATGAGTGGCCGGCATTCATTAATTTATTTGATAGTTTGGTCCACGGTCGGGACGACCTGGACAACGCCTACAAGTTGGCCCAACTATTGATGGCTCTGCGGGGTGAACCGAAGGAGTTGGTCGGTCACCTAACGGTCACGGCGGGCAATTATGAGATAGCCCGGTCCATATTGTTTGACCACTACCAACACAAACGGCGGTTGGTTGATGCGCAGCTGGGGAAGCTGTTTAGTATCCCAAGAGTAACCCGGGATGTTGACATCCGAGTACAGGTGCTCAACCCTGTGCTGGTGGCCACTAAGGCCCTTCAGAACCTTGGTCTTCCGGTAGACCAATGGTCTTATATTGTTTTGTATATGGTTTTGTCACGGTTGCCTGCAGCTGTTCAAAGTCGGTTTGAACAGCTGCATGGGGGCAGTAGCTCGGAACTGCCCACGCTCGTCCAATTGACGGATTTTTTGGAGGGTGAATGCAGGCGATGTGACACACTGGATACGGAGGCTAGTGTGCAGCGCCAACCCGCGCGGATGCGGGAGGGGCCGCGGCCCCCGCCCCCACGGGGGGTGGGCGGTCGAAACAATTTGGCGTTTTGAATGCCGCGCCGTCGGGTGACGGCTGTGTGCACTGTGACAGTGCCGGTCATGAAGTGACCAGTTGCGCCAACTTTAAGGCGCTCGGGGTAGGTGCCCGCAGGAAGGTAGTCTTCCGCCACCGATTGTGTTTCGGTTGTTTGGGGCCGCACCCGCTGAGCGAGTGCTCGCGCACGTTCCCCTGTGAGTGCTGTGGTGGCAAGCACCACATCGTGTTGTGCCTGAATCGGTCAGGCCCTTCGGACGGTCACCAGGGCCGGACTCAGGTTGTTCGGCCACAGGGCCCAACCAGGGCCGGACCCAGTCCCCCTCCGGGCAACGGGAGTCACCAACGAGGTGACTGGGGTACCCGCGGACGGGACCCCCCCCCCGAGGGGAAGGGGGCAGCGCGGGGGGTAACATGCGGGATAGCCGGGGTTCGGTCGCCGCTGTCCACGGTCAGCGAGGACTTCGGGCCGCTGGCTCACAGCGTGTTACTGGCGGGTGTCAGATGGCACCTATGAGTGGCGCGAAGGCTGGGAGCCCACCACCTTCTGCGCCACCCTGCCCATCGCTCTGGGAGGCGAACAGGGAGGCGAACAGTCGGATGTCGCCCCCATTCCTAGAGCGCCCCAGGTTGGATCCGCTCTCCCCCCTCCATCCACGGTGGCCACCGGGCACACCGTACACAGTCCGGTATGGTCGGTTACCGGGACAGCGAGGGGCCTATTATGCGGGTTGGGACCCCCTGATGTACATACGGTCTGATATGCCACCGGTGGCATATCAGCAGCCGAGTTACCAGGCCGACGGGGGTCCCAGCGGGTTCGGATCCCGCGGAGGTTCCCGCTAGGGACACGCCGCCCACTTACAGGGTGCCGCCACTCCACAGACGGTCATGCTCCCCACCGCCTCTGTGATAGCGTGGAGTTCAGACGGCAAATCATGTGTGGCACGAGCACTATTGGACTCGGGGGCCCAGGGGTGCTTAGTCTCGTGCAACCTTGTAAGACGGTTGGGCATTTCGGTAAGGGAGTATCCACATTCCATTCGGGGAATTGGGAACACGGAAGTCGGTTCCGTTAAGGGAGTATGTTGGATTACTCTCTCGTCACGGGTGGATTCATCGGTGAATCTGACGGTCACGGCATTAGTCATGCCTAATGTGATGGGCTCACACCCTCACGTACGGTTGTCGCCCTCGGTGCGACAGTTGGTCGCTGGGTTGTCACTGGCTGACCCGGAGTTCGATATTCCGGGCCCAGTAGACATTTTATTGGGTGTCGATGCCTTGGGATACCTGTTAGTGCCAGGTGTCCACGTGTTGCAGACATGTTATTTTGTATAAATATGTTTTTTCTGTAAAATGCGCCAGAAAGGAGTTATTATCAAAAAACTACTTTTGGGCGCCATTTTTTCAATATGGCGGCGCGAGCGGCAGCCATACGAGGTGGCAAAGTTGAAATTTGGCAAGAGCATACCAAAATCTATAAAATTGCCAAATTTCAAAACTCCCGGAAAACTTTCCAGGTAACCTCTATTTTTTCGACCAAATGAATTTATTATATATATATATATATATATATATATATATATAATTATGTGTTTATATCACATTTATATGTATAACTTAGTTTTAATCACAATAATCACAGTTCATTGGTATAATCATCACATAACATCAAACATTGTTCGATTAATTACATTAATTAATCATTTTAATTTTAGTTACATTAATAATAGGTAATTAAGTGTTCATCTCTAAATAATTGGTACCTCCCAAGTATAATTATACATAAAGGTCTAGTCAAATTTCAATGTATATGTAGGGACATCATAGTTTCGCCATGAAACATCTTCAGAGCAACTTTATTTTTAACCTCTTTCAAAAATGAATATACAGGCTGTTGTTTTGTAAAGTTACGCTGGGCTCGGGGACTATAGTACCCATCATTATGAACAACTTTACCCAGAAACATAAGATCGCAAATGAAAAAAATCGTCCCTCATTACATTGACCAATCAGCTGATTACATGTTACTATGGGAGACCCAAGATGTTTTTTCGTTTGCGACCATATATTTCTTGTCAAAGTCAAAGTCAAATTGCTCTGAAGAAGAAATTCTAGATGACGCAAATAGTACACTCTCTCATGTGTTAAGTTAGTCCAATGTAAACAACTTGTTATTAAACTCAAAGAAGATTAAATGTTTCAAATTTTGTTTGTCTTATGTACGACAGGTTAAAAGCAGTGTAAGAATAGGATCTGAAAGATTGGACCTCGTTGAGGACACAATCTTTCTTGGAATCACTATATATTCGAAACTTCAATAGGGTCCTCACATAACTAATCTCGCACGAAGACTTATCTCAGCCTCTTTTGCGGTCAGACCAATCAGATATCTTTTAGATGTTGAAACTGCCAGATTGGTTTACTTTAGTTATTTTCACTGTATTATGTCTTATGGAATACTGCTCTGGGGGAGAGCAGCAGATATACATACGATATTTGTTTTACAAAAAAGAGCAATCAGGGCGATGTATCAATTAGATACTAGAGAATCATTAAGAGAAAAATTCAAAGAAATTAATATACTTACGGTTACCAGTCAATATATATACGAGAATATCATGCATGTAAGAAAAAAAATAGCTTTATTTAAAACTGTAGGTGATAGCCATACAATTAATACTTAACACACTATTATAAATAGAAAAGGTTAGCACCACCATTATTTAGACTAAGTAAAGTAGGCACATCATTCAGGGGGCACTATATTCGCTTCTTCAATAAAATACCACAAGAATCATTGATGCTTCCTGAAAAGAGCTTCAAAAACAATGTCAAAAATGAGCTCATAAGAAAGTCCTATTATAGTATTAAGGAATACTTAGATGACAAAACTGCATGGTCCATACCATCTCAGCGCACAGAAATTCGACGAGGGGCGATGGATCAAGTCTGTCACTCGCCGGCGAATTTCCTTAGACCGAAACCAGTACCTTTTGTAAAGTCACTTTAAAAAAAAAAGAAGGTATGGGGGAGTTTCTTGCCGTTTCTTCTTAACCCCGAGGCCCACCTCCCGAACGGTGGTGTAGTCTTTTTTTATATAAAAAAATAGTGACTTGTAGTTATAAGTAAATATAATTTTGACGTTAAATAAGATAATTTATATTCAATAAAAAATTGAGTCTGTGTCTGAGTCTGATAAAAACGGTTTTTTAGTGAAAATTGTTCAGAATGATGTTTCTAACAACCCCTTATTTGACTACACTTTTATTTTACAGCCTGTATATAAATCCCATGTAATGGACTTATTAAATATGATTTATTATCATATCTAAAATAAACAGTCAAAATAAAGTAAGTTTAATTGCTAGATCTCTAACCCAATGAGTAGTCAGTAGAGTTCAATTATTATGGAAAGTGGCAGTAAAGTTATGAAAATTCCGAATAACTGATGTTGATTTTAAATATTTTCATCATTTTTAAATTAGTAGTATTAGTAGTATACTTTTTTACTAAATACTGTCCTTTTTAGGGTTCCGTACCCGAAGGGTTCCAAACGGGACCCTATTACTAAGACTTCGCTGTCCGTCCGTCCGTCCGTCTGTCACCAGGCTGTATCTCAAGAACCTAGCTAGCTAGAGAGTTGAAATTTTCACAGATTATTTGTTTCTGTTGCCGCTAAACAACAACAAATACTAAAAAACAGGATAAAAGAAATATTTAAGGGGGCTTCCATACAACAATTCTTTCAATACCACATACAAACTTATGGATGCACCTGGTTACGTACATGTAGTGTGAAAGTAACCGCACCAATAACTTTGTAAACAATATTTTGCTGTGTAAAATTCACTCCACACCATCGCTTCCATTGAACGGTGGTACGGAACCCTTCGTGCGCGATTTAGACTCGGACTTGACCGGTTTTTGTATTTTTGTGCCATTTTGTGTTATTTTTGTTTCTTTTCAACGCACCTAAATCCAACACTGGTTGTCGTATAGCGCAGCCGGTCTGGCGCAGTGAGGTAATAAAATTGTAACCTCATATTGTTGTACCTCTGTAAGAAGGTAGGCAGTTATGTACCTACAGCAGGGGGCTAGCCCATCGCCGCAGCTATGGAGATAAAAGATTGCCTAACGATGTTTTCCATCACCGTAAGAACGTCTACATAAAGTACATTGGTTAAATTACCTGTCTCAATAGTATATGGTCAGAACCGGATTCGAACACGCATCTCCTGCGTGAGAAGCGAGTATGAAACCTCTAGACCATGGGGCTCAATTGGTATAATCCGGTTTATTAGGGTTTACCCCATTATTATTTTGTACACGACGGTACATTAATGAAATGTATGGGAAATTAAACATTGCATTTTTAATGCAGTTCTTCAAAGTAAACCAGGTGGAAATTATTATTGTTTTGGTGAACTATTTCTGGACTATTTTTTGGCAAAAATATCAAACTGAAAGTCTTAGGCGGTCCGGAGATATTTTATGTTATCAAATGTTCAAGCTGTAATCCTCACCAAGATGTCTTAATAACTCTGGAATCGTTAAAGGACTCTTTCTGAAATTTGGCATGTCGTGTGGACTATTTCTGGACTAATTTTTGAAACCTAAACCAAGTCGGTAGGCCCTTCCGTTTGCTTGCACGAGAGATGAGGATTACAGCTTGACGTCAAACTGTAATCCTCACCAACCTATAGCTATAACTTCGGAACTATAAGTGGACTAATTTTCTTTCTTGGTGGACTATTTAGGACTATTTCTGGATTATTTTTGAGCATTGTCAAATTTCATTTCCATGAAGGTTTTAATGGTGAGAATTACAGCTTGAAGGTCTTAATTTTCCATCAAATTATTCTTACGTTAATCACGTAAAATGGAACTGATGAACGTATTTTTTTTTATATTTTTTCATATTGTGTTTTACAGCCCTGGAAACTCAGTCCTTTTAGGCTAATTAATAAACGAACGAAATTAACTGAATGATTTAGTCGTTCTTTAGTAAGATAATCACTAAACACTTTTTTGTGGTAACAAAATTTAGAAGCGTAGATGATGATTTAGCTAAACAAGTGATAATCCTGGGTTTTTATTATTCTTTATAGTAAGACAGTAAGTATTTTCCAGTTAATATTATGTCTAAAGTCTTAATGAACCACAACACAGCTACATCTTATCTTTTTCACTAATCTAGAACTTTGCTGAAAAGTTACCAAAGTCAAAGTATCCTGTCACGGTTCATTAGCAAGAAATCTTATGATAAACTTATTAGCTTACGCTCAGCAGCACATAATTAAATAAGAATATTCGCATAATATTGGATTGAGAAATAAAAAGTCACTTATCTGGTGTATTCAGTGTTAGGCGGCCCGCCGACGTCGATAAATTCTCGATGAAAAGGGATCACACTTTTTCTCCTCTCGACATAATATCGCATTCAGCCGTCGTAAAAACAAACTTTCCATCTTGAGCTGGGCACCATACAGATGATGTGCAATAAGTCATGGCGGTATTCATGTCTAGGTACAAGATTGTAACAAATCATCGTGCTGCCACTAACCTGCGGTTAAGTTTTGTCTTTGAATATGAATATGAGTACCTACTTATAATTATGAAGTAACTGGAAAATCATCCAACAAATTTATCCTATCTCATAGTATGACAATGTTTTATTTTTACGAAGAGTTGAAACTATTATTCATTGATATCAAAATGACAACCATTTCAGCTCTATATATTGTTGAAATTTGCTTTATTAATGAAAAACAACGATAATTCTAGGAAACCACAATAAATGTAACTAACAACAAATATTGTGAACTGGCTCCACGTGCGAAGCATTTAGTTCAGCATAAAGCTAATAATAACGGACATAAGAGTCGCAATTGCTTGTCTTGGATAGAAAATTTTCTGAAGCGGGTCTCATTGGAATAGCAAGAGACATTGGGGTGAGCTTAAAACTAGGGTTACCGTAATTTTGAGAGACAGCCCAGTGAGTTACCATAAAGTCTCATGCCGATTCAGTTTATGAACCTAAGCTGATCCGAAAAATACCATAACACCTTAAACAAGTCTAGGTTTTAGGTAAATAAAGGCCATTATGACTTATTGGAATGGAAATGGTGGCCATGGTGAAGTTCTTGTTTGGAACCTTATCTGAATCGCTAAAAGATTGTGGTCTCCAGGTCTTGTGGCTTATAAATATTATCCAAAAGAAAGCATGGTGATCTTTCAGACGTTTCACAGGACTTCAACTGACTCAGCTGAGAAAAGGCGCTCTAATACGCGAACCATGCTTTTCGCTTTAGACAACTGAAGAGCCTGATTTATGAGCGAGATTAAGATTTCCTTTCATACTTTCCATTCAGAAAGAAAGCACCACTTTTCTCCTGGTCAAATGTCAAAAGTATGTAAAGTATAACATAATTTACATCTATATACAATATAATAAATATGAAAGTAGAGTTGTGTAGATGTTTGTGAGCTTTTGTCTCAATCACGCTAAAACGGCTCAACAGATTAAAATTAAATTGAGCACAGATACAGTTTATATGCTAAATTTACATATAGGATACATTTAATCGGACTGCACCAGATGGAGGGTAACGTTATCTCGGTAAATGATAACTCCTAGGAACACGCAGATGAAAAAAAAAAAAAAGAGGCAGAACCAACTCGACGAGGATCAACAAAATGTCCACGGTAATTTTTATTCGTTACTTCCGAGGCCCAATTTGTTTACAAGGTTCGGTGATCGTCGGCCGCGGATAAAGTTTGTCAGCCTGGGGCTATCGGCCAACTTTAATTAGAGCTCAGCAAAAGTCTCTTTAAAGAATGTTTAATAGCTAATGGAAAAGTTTTCCAGATTTTTCTTCAATAATTACTTGATGTTTTGACTTTGACCGATAATCCTCTGCGATACCAAGATGTCTCTTTCAAGGTTAGCTTAAGCTGCAGCAAGACAGCCAGTTTGTCTCCATAACAAAGAAAAAACAAGTAGAGGTACCAATTTGTTTCGCTACATACACTAATGCTCTTTAGCGAATGAAACGTTATTTTTCTCGTGCATACATTTTTCCATCGGTGTACCCGTACGTAATAAATGACTGTTTTTTCGCTTGACGTCAGACGCAACGCGGTGTTCAGTGTTTTGATGGCTACATTTGAAAGGCCTGAACGTAGTGCTAAAATGGAATTTGTAGCATGAAAATATTGATAGGACACTGCTTCAAATCGATATTTATGCACGGACGAGCACCGTTTGTTAAATAACGCAACATGCCTTTTGTAACGAGAACCTACGTAAGGTTTTTGTTTCTATGAGTATATTCGAGCACGCAGGGATCTTATTATGTTTATGCCCCTTATATCACACAAAACACCTACAATTCGTTCCATTCCTGTCCTTTCCAATATTAATGCCTCCACGGTTCTTCCGGGGTTATCTCGATTACAGAGTTCATTCAAATCATTTAAACATGTAACCTAGCCTATGTGTGCTCGTGATTCAGGCTCAGTGCAAGAATGTCACGAGTAAACAAAAATGAAATATTTTCATAGTGAGTATAGAATAGGACCCTTAGACGATTATTTTATTATAATGGTTACGGGACATATGGCACAAGGAAATTGTAAAGTATTCAGTACATTTTGGAAAGAGTATTTAACTAAGCCCATAAATAGGCTGAAATCATCATTTTCACCAGCCCGAGCGAGCCAGGCTCATGCTGCTTAACCTCTCAAAACCCCAGGGTAGTTGGGACGGGTCACGATTTTGATAATAAAATTTAAAACCTATGACGAAAAAGTGGCGTTATCTCACGCCGGTGTTATTCAAGAGGTTAATCTTTGAGAGAGTAAATTTAATTTAACGTCATTAAAGCTCCGACTATGAGTGTTTTCTGTAACCCTTAAACGTGACAAACCATCGAAATTTACGCCTTCCCGACATTAAACTTAGAATTTGATATACTTTTATGATTTCTTCATTTAGATATATTTTTTATGCACTTGCATACAATAATTTTATAACAATAACTTTACCACGATAGTTGCCGCAGTCATTTATAGTAGATTTCCTACGAGTTCGCAAAGGCTTATAAATTTACGAACCGAGAAGTTAGCGAGGTTCGTAAAAAAGCCTTTTCGTACGAGTTACGAATATAATTTTCCGCCAGAGAGTCCAAAATCAAGCGGCGAAGGTGCTATTTTGAGGTTAGAAGGCGGAAAAAATATTTTCTGTACTGTCTATGTTATTTCTCATCTGAAATATATTTTTATCCTTGAAGCTATCTATGGCTTTTACTACTGTATCACCAAAGTTGACGGGCATTTCGACACGTTTAAAGAACTCCGCAAATCACTGCGTATCAGTTCCCGGAAACACCTGGGGTACCCGACACCGCACATAGTTACAGAGCCACAAACTTATCTGTAGAACGGCGAAAGGGGAAACTACGGATGACATTTTGAAAATGTCACTTCGCTGTCAGTTGTTGTTGTGTTGTGTTGTTCAGTTGAGAGTCTATTAGTTTTTCCAAAATTACAAGTATTTTGTTTGATAATCTTGCCGAAAGCAATCAAAGGTGGTGTACGAGAAATTATTCTCAAAATGAAATTATTCTTTGATGCAGAAAAGCTGCAAAAAGATCCAATAATACCGTTTGAAAAAGAATACAAACGCATTGCAGCCGCTTCAGGCTAGTGTTACCAGATTATTATTAAATAAATTCTCGACATCGTTTGATAATATGTTATTAACTAAAAGAGCTGTAAGTATTTCTTAGTTCCAATTTAATTTAGATTATATATAACCTGGTGCCCGCGACTTCGGCCGCCTAGAATTCGGTTAAATTTTATCAAAATTTCTCTAATGATGAGTTTATTTTTCTTTTAGGTATTGGTATATTAACAATTTATAAAATTGTTGCAGAAGGTAAAACCGCTGCAGGAACGGGTACGAAAATAACCACACCAGGAAAATCGAGAAAAAGGACACGTGGCAAAATAGAATTTAAAAGTTTCGATCTAGGTTTGATCAAGCGAAAAGTGCATGAATTGTATGCGATTAAAAGGGAATTACCAACGATTAATAAACTGCTTAGTGTTCTAAAAGACGACATAAATTTCCAAGGTAACAGAGAAACACTTCGTAAATTGTTACGAACAATTGGCTTTCGTTTTCAAAAAACAGAAAGCAATCGCAAGGTTTTAACCGAGCGCAATGATAGTTCTGCGTGGAGAGCTAAACATTTGCAAGAATTAAATAAAAACGCTTTATTAGCTAATCGTCGATCAGTTGTATACTTAGACAAGACTTATATACATTCCTCATATACCACTAAAAATGCTGGCAAAGTCAAACTTGTATCTAAACGGCAACGTTTTATTATTGTTCATACCGGAGGAGAAACGGGTTTTGTCCAAAACGCAGACCTTGTATTTAAATCAAATACCAAAAGTGGGGACTACCACGACGAAATGAATAACACAAACTTCAAAATTGGTTAACCGAAAAATTACTACCCAATCTTGAAGAACCATCTTTGGTAGTAACGGGCAACGCCCCATACCATAGCATTCGGGTTAATAAGGCTCCAAGTACAAACACAAACAAACCCGAAATTCAAAAGTGGTTAAATGAAAATCGTTTCGAATTCTCATCAGAAATGACTAAACCACAGTTGCTGGAGATTGTCAAACGATACAAATCTGACCCTGTATATGAAGTTAATAATTGATTAGCACAACATGGTCTTGTGACCATGTTGTGCTGGTAGGTCCATAGGGTGGCAGCCGTAAACATTTGTATGTTTACGGCTGCCACCCTATCACTGTGACCTAAATCCTATTGAGATGGTATGGAGTTCAATGAAAAGGAGAGTAGCAGAAGTAAATATAGAGCACAAAAATGAAAATATGCCGAAACTAGTAACCGAAGCGTTCCGTTCTATTGATGCTTTAGAATGGCAAAATTATTGTGCACACGTGCATAAAATTGAAGAGGATTATCGACAAAACGACGGATATTTAGATAAGTTTTTTATAGTCAATTTAGACAGTGGCTCTGATACCGATAGTGGCAGTGACTCAGATTTCGAGGAAATTAGTGGAATTTATCCACTCGACCATACATATGGCATTAGTGCACCTACTTCGGCTTCATTAGATCATAATTACTGTGTAAAAAGTTTTCAATAAAACGAAAATTTGAAATGCAATGTGTGAGCAATTATATTTTTATAAGCAATAATTATACTAAATAATTTGTCGATCATACGGTCTGGTCGAGTAGACCTCTTGTAAAATACATATTTAGATGTTAAAAGCTGTGATAAGTGCCAAGTGCTTTATATTGTGGATTTAAGTTATTAATAAATGCTATGTACATATGTATATTTTTTATTTGGCTAACAAAACGGCTATATTTATGTGTCGATCCTAAATTAATAAATCGCTAAAAATAATCGTGTGTTACATCCACTATTTGCACCGATTGCAGCAATTTATCTAATATGTGGCAACCCTTTTCGGTGGTGGCGTCATCCCTTCTTTCTACAGATAAGTTTGTCAATCTGTAATTAGGGGGTTAAACGACGTCGGCTATCTATCTGTCATCTGTCAATCTATCTGTCAAGCTATCCATGGCTTTTACTAATGTATCACCAAACTTGACGGGCATTTCGACACGTTTAAAGAACTCCACAAATCACTCCGTATCACTTCCCAGAAACACCTGGGGTTACCGACACCGCACATAGTTAATTAGGGGGTTAAACGACGTCGGCTATTAAGGTCTCAGAAGCACCTCTCTGCGCTCATCGCTTATTCAGGGAAACCATTCTTATAATGAAATTTTCCCTTTAACAGTCCACGGAATTGAGACCGGGTGAAACTGCGAAATCTGCGCTAATGGTGCGTAACCGCGTTACCTAATGTTACGTGGTGGGTTGCGCGCGCCCTTGTAATATACCGCCGCCGTCTCGTACGCATTACGCACACCTTAGCAGTCTCAGAAATCCTGAACATATAACTGCTTC
This sequence comes from Argyresthia goedartella, assembly GCA_949825045.1. Taxonomy (NCBI): domain Eukaryota; kingdom Metazoa; phylum Arthropoda; class Insecta; order Lepidoptera; family Argyresthiidae; genus Argyresthia; species Argyresthia goedartella. The sequence continues at coordinate 20,546,799 of OX463823.1, forward strand.
GAGGCTGCGAACAAATTGCGTTGTTTGGATTCGATTGTTTCCACACGTGTATTACAATCGAATGAAAGTCGAACATTGCATCAAACATTGCATGTATTGTAGAGTTTTGGCTGGTCTTTATTGATGGAACAAAACTCCCACCAAAGCTTGAGCGTGACATTTTATTGTTTAATAGTGGTTTAGGCCAGTGACGCCAGCGGCAACGTCAGCGCCTCTGGTGGGGAGTCACGTCTAAGCAGCGCGGCACCCAGGGTAGGGTTCGCGTTGAGGCGATGGTGCTCTCTGAAATGGGATTGCAACAGATGCTAAAATATAGGATATCAATTTCAATTCAATTCAAGCAACTCTTGCACCAGGGGGAACCAAGGTTGAGATGGCGAATTTGGAAAGACCAGAATTCCGGTTGCTTCGTCATTAATGATTTTCCGTAGGCATTTTAAAATGAGAGTGAACAGGGGAAATGCATAAAAGAGCATCGAATTCCATTTAATTCTAAATGCATCTTATATTAGAGCGTCTGGATCCGGTTTCCACGAAACATAAGTTTCGCACTAAGCATTTTGCGAAACAAAAAAGATCAATTGCAGGACGTCGGAATCGTCGAATTGACTGACGAATCTTTCTCGAACCGCATCAGTTCTCGTTCGTATTTAAATTCATATGATGCATTTATGCATCCAAAAAGTAATATCTGGTTATAACCAGATATTACTTTTTGGCACCATTGCCATTAGATTAGATCTAACTAAATTATTTATGTGGAGAAATTGTATCCCACCTATTCTGTTGACGTAGCAAAAGGCTGTTGTGATATCGATGTGTAACAATATCGCGTACTTAATCAGACTTGCAAAACTCTCTGAGCCCAAAATAGTACGGCCAGCAGTACCAAATAGTTGATTTGGTGTTTTTTTCAGTGGACCGTGTTTTCAGCACCCCAGCCTGTTCCGGAAGCGTGTGTATAAATGTCAAGTTTGGGCTCTAAAGACCCCATAGGGCTGTATGTTTTGTAAATGTAAAACCTCAACCAGTCAAAGTCTTCTTAAATATCATTTGGGAGATGTTTTTTTTCTTTATGGTTAACTTTCGTATATAACCAGCCATATTCAACACCGGTAAAGGTTGCGATAAGAACACCGATAAGCTGGACATTATCTCTTATTGTGCATCTTGGAAGGGTTGAGAACTTTTTTTAGCATTTGAGCGATATTGTGAAAAAGCAGTGTACATTACATTTGAGGCTCTAATGAACTTTTTTCGTATTTAATTACAAACCCTGGACAGCTCACAAATCTCAAAGTCTCATTTATAGGTACATTATTTAAGCAATCCTCATAATTATCCCCTACACAAAGTATGTCGTACAAATATATCACAGATTTTTACCACGTCTTCGTATTGAATTTTTAATTATTAATTGTTTTAGATTAAGATGAAGAAAGATTCTGCTTGGCTGCAAGAAAAACTCTTGATATATATTGATCTGCAGACGGACAGCAGATGGATACGGCTCCTAAATATTTCAATTTATCAATTTGTTTTTGTAAAGTTTGACAGTTAAACCCAATGTGATGTACTTGTGTGTACAATCTAGTGGGGTCGTTCTTCTTTTTTACGTCACATTTGGATCACTCCAAAATAAATTTTCAAAAATATTTTTTTTTGTTTTTATTATGTTTTTGATATCCGCAGTTGTAATTCCATAACTAAAGATTTCACAAACATGCTCAGCAGCGATGATTTCTTAATAATAATTGTATTAATTCCTAGTTATTTGGGATAGTGCAGCAAAAAACCAAACACCTCTATCACAGTTTCACTTTTAGTTTTATTATGGCATGCAAAATCACATTTAAGTTTTAACTTGTACTATGTATACTACTAATTAAAATATTTAAGTTACAATTGGTATTTACAATTGGTATTTTTCTTAAAAATAATAAAATATTATATGATTTTCTCAACACTGTGTCACATATTTATGCCGTTAAGTTAACCAACTTTAAAAAATAACCATTTTATAGCATATTAGTTGAATTGAAATATAAATGGACTCATAAATTACAATATTTTCTAGTATATTCAAAAACAAACTTCTTGTAAAAACAATTAGTTAGCCCGGCAGACTTCCTTGAATAATTTGCTGTATGGAGACACATTGTGACAGAGTGGTAAAAATGTAACAGAGTAGTACTTCAGTCACTAAAAATAATGATAGTGGTATGTTAAACTATAGTATTTTAGAAATAGGAACTTGCGTGGTATCGCTCTAAATCTTTCCTTTTTACCTCTTCAACCTTTGCGATGTTGTTTTTCCGTTTTTCACGACAGCGTCGCTGCCTCTCAGCTGCTGACAAAGCCATCACTAAGCAGCCAATTGTAGCACTTAAAAAAACTATAAACACGAGATTTTTCCGTATAATACACTAAAACATTGAAACATCATACAAAAAGCTACTACTCCTTCACATAATTTACCACACATTTTATTGATCGTCAAATCAAAAAACTTGGCTGCCTAAATACAATATTAATAAAATAGCAATCAATCTATAAAATATTGAATAAATAAAATGAAATTTGCAACAGTAAACTTTCGTGACAGAGCAGACGCCGAATTAAAACACGCACCTCCTGCGACAACTTTCGGGCGACTGGCTCGGCCGGCGATGGCGCAGGGACGTTGAAGGCGGGTTGGGGGAGGGGCAAGGCGTGTGCCCATGCCATCCACCCAAGGTCAATAGCAATTCTTACAAGTTTAATCCGGCAAAAACGTGTGACCTAGGCGACCGCTCAATTGGTACTTCGTTCGGAGACATAAAGTTCATATTAGCACTTTTTTGTTATTTTAGTTCATCTGTTTATGAATCGTATATTATAATAATAATTAGTGTTTCACTCGTTAAATGGCATTCAAACATTTTATAATGTCATATACCATTTATTTGTACTATGTATTTAAACGCAATGACTGGAGTTGGGAGACACCTAAAATATGTATGAAAACACCTATGTCACACGATTTGAGTCCTTCGTCACAACGATTTTACTCAGAAATTCTTAAAATTAGACCGTGTTATTTAAACACCTTAATGCTCGTATAGTATATAAGCCATTGTAATAAAAATATATAAAAAAATCAACAAATTTTGCGGACAATGTTTTTTTTCTGAGGGAGACAGCAAATGTGACGTAAAAAAGAAGAACGTCCCAGTGATCGACTCGCAGTCTATCAAAAGATAGGTCAGGTGGGTTCTAGAGAAATGTAGAAACACCTTTTTATTTATTTTCGGGCATACGGCACGTGCATTAGTTGCTTCGTAAAATAAAGGAATGAAGTAAGAAAATGTCTGCGCTGTGGGCTGTGAAACCGGAAATATAAAAGTACTTTAACTATACAAGTATTATAAACCCTCTTTACTGTGTTCAAAAACCACACGTTACGACCAGCATAATGATAAAATTGGTGAAAACTCATTTCTTATCTGAATATTGATACATTATGACCGTAATATATCAATATTTGCCACCCCTAGTTTGTATGTGAAGTTGGTACTACTGAACAAGCTAAACAAGTGCAGAGCAATGATCAATGCCACAATTCCGGTCGAGCATGCGGTTCCTGAACACATCAAAGACAGCTTATGATATGTGTGTAGATAAACTAGATTATGTAACTGAACATATGTAATTAGGTCAGATTAGTATCAGTCACATAAACTACTATTATTGATTAAAAATCGATTTAAATTACTCTTACTATGCGAATAGTTTCTAGTAGACTAGAGAGACTAACTATCTGGTGTTGTAATCATATCGAGGATTAAGCGACAAAGTAAAATCCTAAGTAAGGAAAAACGGACCGCGCTTCCGTGTCGCAAACAACAACAAAAGTGAGCTCCCGACAAATCTTCGACAAATAATCAGTAAAAGTGTTTTCCAAATCACCACAAGTGCTTATTAAGTGACCCTAACCAGTTCTGTGACTCAAAATGTATTTAAAAGCTGCAATAAACTGCTTAAGAAGGAAAATAACAAATTCGGACAAGAATACCGTTAATTAGAAAAGTGTAGTGTCAATAATCAACAAAATACAATCCCTGGCGGTCTCAAAAGCCGCCAGAACAGTGCAAAACAGCAAAACATTAACAATTAAGCATACATAGGCAACACAATAGTAAAATATAAGAAAAATCTGTAACATAAAAACACAAATAAAACGTAAATAAAAACACGTCACCTGGTGGCCAGTAGCAGAACTAATTAGCGCCACCAAGCCACAAGTCACCAGCAAGCAACAAAAGCTACATCCGCTCATCAATAGATGTCGCTAGTATAAAACAAATAGTGTTGCATCTACTAACCAATAGAGGGAGTTACTCACCTGCAACAATAAATTCTTGCTTGAAGCTCCATCTAGTAAACTAAAGGACCAAAATAGAAGGACGCTATTCACCAATAGAGGGCGTGTGCATACTTAATATTGGCAAATAGACGCTACTCGCCAATAGAGGGCGTCATTAGATAAAGTTTCAGTCTCAAGTAAAAACAGATATGGCATCCACGAAGACCTTACTGACTTGTGCAGGATGTCTACATACAATACCTGATAGAACATTCCTCTGCTGTTCCATATGCAAGGAAAATTACGACCTGGATTGCACAAATGTATCTATTCAAAGATTACTCAATACTATGTCGATCACGAACAAAAAATCTTGGAAATGCCAAACATGCCGCTGTAATATGCCCAAAAGAGACAAGACAAAGACACCTGTTCGTGCTCAATTACTTGTTTCGAACATCACCTTGAGGAAGAGAGGTCAGCATCACCATCTGCAAACCTCCAACACCTTCTCCGACGATGACGACACAAGCGTTCTCGGGGAAACACAAACAGATTCGTCAACCATAACATACCAACAATTTGAAGCACCACTAGACAAGAAACTGGAGATAATAAAAACCTCAATAATTCTTGATTTCAAAAATATCACGCAATCAGAAATAACAATGGCTATATCTAAATTCCAAAATGATATCCAACCAACTCTTACGACTTTGACCGAAACACAAAAAGCTCACAAACTGCAAATAGATAGACTGAACAACCACATAGATTAACTACAGCGAAAAATAACTCAACTAGAATCCGAATTAATAACTCTCACACAACAAGTAAAAATCCGACATGTTTGCCAACCGGCTGAGACAAATCCAGTCTACCACAATACTAACACTAACATAGACATACAGAAAAAAATTGTTCTATACGGGTTACGTAGTGATCCTTGGGAAAACGAGCAACAACTCTATGAGAGAATTTTACACATATTTCACGACGTATTGAATATAAATCTGGAAAGATACATAGAGGATGTGAAGAGGTTAGGTAAAAAAGGACCACTTATTATTGAGTTCTCGAGCAAGAGGACCACTGAAAAAGTACTGAAAAATGGTAGTTTCTTCAGGAGCACAGGACTAAAAATATCTACGTATTTAGACGAGAACGCCCAAGAACAGAGGAAAATGCTCATCAATATTCTGATCGTTGCACGAAAAAACGGACAAAGGGCAAACATCATCGATAACGAACTCATCATAAACGGCAAAAAACACACACCTGACAGTATCTTCGCAACTACCGCTGTTCCAAATAGAAATGAAACAATTGCCCATACCGAGCTACCTGTCTACAACAACATTATTCATAATTTTCGTGAATGAATTGCAAGCACCCGATCGGAATATACCTTTTAAAAAAAATAAAGAAACCTAATCTAACTCGCAAGAAACAACATCCAACACTAAATACAACAAGAAGCAACCAATTAACTTCAAAATACTATTTCAGAATATCCAGAGCATAAACTACAAACATCATAGAAGCCCTCGTAGAAGAGGACTGTTCATACCTAGCGATTTGCATTTCAGAATCATGGTTGACCGAAGCGAAACTAGAACTTACACAAATTTCAGGCTACACGATCGCTTCCCACTTCAGCCGAACTGTTCGAGTCAGCGGTGGCGTAGTATCCTGCTACAACACGGTATTGAATATGAAGAGGTTGAAACTATCACCAATATCTCTATCGAATACAACCTCGAACTATGTGCTGTGAAACTAACAAGAGAGAACATTCTATCAATATGTGCCTATTAGAATGGTATGGATAACGACTTATTTAACTCCCAGCTAGATAACTTGCTTATTTTACTACAGAATAAGTATCCACAAACTGACATAGTTATAGGCGGTGACTTTAACATAAACATTTTAGAAAATAGTAATAAGCGAAATCTTTACAGAAACAATGTCTGAAGACAACCTAACTCAATACATAAACTCGCCCACTCATTTTACAAAAACAAGCAGCACTTGTATAGACCTAGTTTTTACAAACACTAACAAATACAAGGAGACATGCGTTAAAAATCTAGGTCTCACAAACCATATGGCCACTGTAATAACACTTAACTTGCCCCCACCCCTCTCTCCACAAACAGACGTCTGGTATACAGAGAAAAGAATATTCTCATAAAAAAATACGGATCATTTTAAAAACTAACTAGTCAATATCAACTGGGAAGAAATCCTAACGAACACAAAAAATAATGAGAACTATAATACATTTCATACAATCCTAACTGACATGTTGAACAAGTTTATTCCAATGAAAAAAAATAAACTCCAATTCAAAAAGAAAAAACTGTGGCTGACTACAGGATCAAAACATCCTGCAAAAATAAAAGACTCCTCAAACTACATACTTCATAATCACTACAAAACATATGAAAAAATGCTAAAAAAAACAATAAATACCTCTAAAAAACTACAGTATATATCTCAAATGAAGTCATCTAACAACACAGCAAAAACAATGTGGAAAATAATCAACGAACGTAGAAATAAAAAATAAATTGAAAATTAAAGAAAAAATTAAACTAAATATAAATAACACCGAACTATCTGACCCTGAGACTATCTCATCTCATTTCAACCACCGTTTTGCCTCAATAGGAGAACAAAACCATAGACATGCAAAAGGACGACCTGTTGTACATCGTACCGTAAACACAATTTTTCTTAACTCTGTATCCTTTACTGAAGTAAATAAAATAATAAAAAATCTCAAAAATAAGAAGAGTTGCGGTTTCGATGAATTTCCGCCAAATCTATTTAAGCATTGTGCCGACTTACTTACTCCTCCCCTCGGTTTGTTGATCAACCAATCCTTCAAGCAAGGCATATTCCCGTCACTTTTAAAGAAAGCAGTAATAACACCAATCCACAAAAAGAAATCTAAAACTGACCCTGATCACTACCGTCCAATTGCTGTTCTTCCCACATCAGCCAAAATATTTGTAAAAGCAATTCACGATCGCATCTATTCCTTTTGTGAAAAATTCAAAATATTCCACGACTCCCAAAATGGCTTTCGAAAAGATCGCTCAACCACTCTGGCAGTCTATAAATTCACCCAGGAAATCCTTAATATACTTAATAATAAACATTACGCTGTTGGCATACTAATCTATATGACGAAAGCATATGATAGAGTACAATTTGACATACTGTTACAAAAGCTGCACAAAGTAGGCATAAGAGGTAAAGCACACGACTGCCTTGCCTCATATTTACATAACAGAGAGCAGCAGGTTCATATAGAATATTTTAACCAAACTTCAAGAGAAATCACATATCACAGGTCCGACTGCAAAACTACTCACGCTTCTATTCCCCAAGGCAGCGTCATCGGATGTCTTCTTTTTCTTTTGTATATAAACGACCTCCCGAAAATTCTCGATGACCCTTGCATCCTCTTCGCTGATGACATTTCCCTGGTCTCCTCACATAAAAATAGCACACACGTCAACAAACAACTCAAAAAAAACCTTGAACAATAAACAAATTGGATGACCGACCACAACCTCGAAATAAATCCTCAAAAAACCAAACTTACAACATTCTACCCTCATCAAAAATCCCCCCTAGACATCAACTCAGCTACAATAACACTAAACTAGAAGTAGTAAAAGAAGCAACGCTACTAGGTATCGTAATAGACTCCCACTTGAATTGGAAATCCCACATACTAAAAATAAAAAGCAAATTGTCAAAATTCTCATACGCCCTAAAAGAAGTAAAAAAGACGACTAACACTGAAACTGCTCTCTCAGTATACTACGCACTGGCACACTCCTCACTCAACTACGGCATCATACTGTGGGGAAATAGCACTGACACTCCACAGCTATTCACTCTGCAAAAAAAAACTAGTGAGAATTATAGCTAATATAAAACCTAGAGACAGTTGCAAACCTTACTTTAAAAAATATAAAATCCTCACACTTCCTTCCATTTATATCTTAGAAATAATAAAACTTGTCAGAAAATATCCAGAATCATACAAATCCAGAGCCATACCCAATAACTCATACAAATTCCGATTCCAAAACAAACTCCTACTTCCAAAAACCGATACGACACTACAATCATCCAATACATACATTATGTCCATAAAAATCTATCATAAAATCTATAATAAGCTCCCAGATAACTATAAAAATATTCCCAACGAAAACGCATTCATCCGAAAACTAAAAACCCATCTCTTACAAAACGCCTACTATACTGTCGAGGAATATTTACATCGAAACTTTATTTAAGTACATATAACACATAACCTACACACACACACACACACATATATATATACACACATACATACACAAGGTAGCTACAGTTATGCCTGATAAATAAGTACCTCGCTATAACATAAATAATAAAATACATAAAAATATTGGTTTAAGTACATGCACATAATGATCCCACTGTTATTAAATTAAAATTCTATTTTAACTAAGATATTTTATCAAAAAATAATAATATAATGAATAATAATATCAGAATATATATAATATAATATAATAATGTAATAAGTATAGTAAATAATATAATACAATAAGAAAAAAATATTTTTCAAACACAAATGTTAGATGTAAGCTAGTTATTAAGACATTGTAGTGCCCTTACAGGGTTCATTGTTGGATATAATTTTGTTAAAGTATACCACAATGACGCAATAAATATATGAGTATGAGTATGAGTATGAGTAAGTAAACCAGGTCAACAATCGTAAAATAATTATAATGCAATGAGGTAAAGCTTATTTTGGAACGAGTCATAATTTTGCCTTAACTTTATTAAATTAGCTGATAAAAGTTTATGCAAAGCAAGACAGTAGCAAAAACTCAAAGAGGAAATACACAGGATAGCCATATTATTGTTTGTGTCTACGGGCCACCGACGGATGAAAAAGGCCATGGCAATTTCGAAATATTTGAGAAAATTATGGAGGAAGCCCTCACTAAACTATGTAATAACAGAAAAAAGTTAATTATTTGTAGCGATCTTAATGTAGATTTGCTTGTAGGAACAAGAATGACACAACGATAAATAACTTTATTTAAATCGTTTAATTTATGTCATGTATTTTTAGAGCCGACTAGATTTACACTTACCAGCCAAACTTGCTTAGATAACGTTTTTTGTGACTGTGCATTCACAAGTAAAAGAGTAATTAACATTGGTCCGATCCGATCCTTCCGATCACAGTGGTCAAACAGTTTCATTCCCAATTGCTATTAAGGATATGACTGGTCCATAATTTTATAGGCCTATAACATCCCATAGACTAGATACATATACGAAAAACTTAGATATAAATTTGCCAGTACCGGATTTTAATTAACAGAACCCGAATCTCCTCAGACTTCTTCAACATTATTCAGACAGAATTCAATAAAGTTTTTAAATTAAAGAAAGTCAGTGATACAACGGTAAATCTAAATTTAATGACTGGGCAACGTTTGGAATTCGTAAAAGTAGAGTTATCTTGTATGACCTTTATGATCTAAAAACCTATAACTTTGATCGAAAATTTTATGACTATGTTAAAAAAAATCCAAAACTTTCAAGTTGGTTTGTAGAACTGCAAAAACTTTACACATTAATAGAAAAATTCAAAATTCAAATAATAAAATGAAAACAGTTTGGCAAATAATAAACCGTGAAACTGGCAAAGTTATACCAAGGGACAATAATTTCTGCATAACGATAGGTGAATTTGTTTTTAAATCCAGCGCGATGTTGCTCGAGCTTTTGAAACATTCTTCACCAATGTATCCTTACTCACAACAAATCGACTAAATTCATCTCCATATGAAGCAGAGACTTTATTAAAAAATAACACTAGCGTCAGTAAGGTATATTTAAAATTTCACCATGTATATCCCCAGGACATTGTCAAAACGTTTAAATTACTTAACTTAAAAAATACGGAAGACCTGTCATGGGTTCAGTAATTCTAGTTATAGCCCCACACTTAGCTTATATATTCAATAAATGTGTTGACGATGGGGCTTTCCCAGACCTCATGAAACACAGTAAACTGATACCTCTGTTCAAGTCGTGAGATAAGGGCGATCCTTCAAATTTCAGACCAATATCTGTTCTTCCAACACTAAGTAAAAATTTTGAAAAGATTTTACTCAATCAAATGCTCTCACACTTCAACCGTACAAAACAACTCCACGCCAAACAATACTGTTTCACTAGGGGTAAATTGACTACAGATGCAGGTATTACTCTTTTATCTCACATTTATTCTGCATAGGAGGCCGCACAGGATGCTATCGGAGGTTTTTGCGACCTGTCGAAGGCATTTGATTGTGTTGATCATAATACGCTATTAATTAAATTTAATCATTACGGAGTTAGAAATAGAGCGTTAGATCTACTAAGATCGTACCTAAGCAATATAATTCCAAAGGCAGAAGTTATCGGCGTTCAATGTGATGGATCGGGCGTAAAAATTGGCGTTCCACAAGGTTCCATATTGGCCCTTTCTTATTCCTGGTATATATTAACGATCAGCCTTTCATGGTGGAGAAATTAACTGACATAGTGTTGTTTGCTGATGATACTTCAATGGTCTTCAAAATTGAGAAACAAAAAGGAAATTTTGATGATGTTAATGGTCTATTGTCTTTAATCTTGAATTGGTTCACAGTTATTCATTTATTGTTAAACGCTGGTAAAACCAAGTGTATCAAATTCTCACTTCCAAATGTCAGGCAAGTTAAGACCAGTTTAATATTAGACAACAGCACGTTAGAATAAGTAAATGATACGAAGTTTCTTGGAATAAACATTAGCAAATTGCAGTGGGAACCCCACATAGATAAATTAGCTGGTAAATTAAGTTCTTTGGCTTACGCTTTTAGGAACATAAGACAAAGCACGGATGTGGCTACATCTAGGCTAGTATATTTAAGTTACTTTCATAGTGTCATGTCCTATGGTATCTTGTTGTGGGGGAAAGCAGCGGATATTCAAACAATTTTTATTTTACAGAAAAGAGCTATTCGAGCAATTTATAATTTAAAACAAACAGACTCCTTAAGAGAGCTTTTTAAAGAAATTGACATACTAACTGTAGCTAGTCAATTTATTTTCAAAAATATAATGTATGTAAAGAACGAACGCAAGAACCTTACAACATTTTCCAAACTTAGCGATAACTTTAATGTTACCCTAATAAATAATCCCAGACTATGTGCGCCCCGATTTAGACTCGCGTTTGATTGTGTTGATCATAATACGCTATTAATTAAATTAAATCATTACGGAGTTAGAAATAAAGCGTTCGATCTACTAAGATCGTACCTAAGCAATATAATTCAAAAGGCAGAAGTAAACGGCGTTAAATCTAATGCATCGGGTGTAAAAATTAGCATTCCACAAGGTTCCATATTAGGCCCTTTCTAATTCCTGGTATATATTAACGATCTGTCTTTCATGGTGGAGAAATTAACTGACATGGTGTTGTTTGCTAATGATACTTCAATGGTCTTCAAATTTGAAAGACAAAAAGGAGATTTTGATGATCTTAATGGTCTATTGTCTTTAACCTTGAATTGCTTCACAGTTAATCATTTATTGTTAAACGCTGGTAAAAGCAAGTGTATCAAATTCTCACTTCCAAATGTCAGGCAAGTTGAGACCAGTTTAATCTTAGACAACAGCACGTTAGAATTAGTAAACGATACGATGTTTCTTGGAATAACCATTGATAGCAAATTGCAGTGGGGACCCCACATAGATAAATTAGCTGGTAAATTAAGTTCTGCGGCTTACGCTGTTGGGAACATCAGACAAAGCACGGATGTGGCTACATCTAGGCTAGTATATTTTAGTTACTTTCATAATGTCATGTCCTATGGTGTCTTGTTGTGGGGGAAAGCAGCGGATATTCAAACAATTTTTATTTTACAGAAAAGAGCTATTCGAGCAATTTATAATTTAAAACAAACAGACTCCTTAAGAGAGCTTTTTAAAGAAATTGACATACTAACTGTAGCTAGTCAATTTATTTTCAAAAATATAATGTATGTACGCAAGAACCTTACAACATTTTCCAAACATAGCGATAGCTGTATAGACTCGCGTTTGATTGTGTTCATCATAATACGCTATTAATTAAATTAAATCATTACGGAGTTAGAAATAAAGCGTTGGATCAACTAAGATCGTACCTAAGCAATAAAATTCAAAAGGCTGAAGTAAACGGCGTTAAATCTTATGCATCGGGTGTAAAAATTGGCGTTCCACAAGGTTCCATATTAGGCCCTTTCTAATTCCTGGTATATATTAACGATCTGTCTTTCATGGTGGAGAAATTAACTGACATAGTGTTGTTTGCTAATGATACTTCAATGGTCTTCAAATTTGAAGGATAAAAGGGAGATTTTGATGATCTTAACCCTTTAACGACCATAGGGACATATGTGTCCCAAGAAATAAAAGTTATCTATCCATAATAAATGAAAGTTTATGGCTAACGTTTTATTAATTACGCATTCCGGAACGTACCTTCTTTTTTTTTCATCGCCCATTGCAATCTAAGTGACATCTGTCAAAATCAGTTGAAGGTTGTTTATTGCAGTTTGTTTGGCGCCATCATCACGAGTTTTGAAAGACTACAAAAATAACTAAAAGTAACTTTATAATTCAGCAAGTGTGAAATAATTGCAGCCTGGTAAGTAAACGACTACACCATAATAAAATAAATGTGATTCTTACGTTTTGTGCCGTGATAAACCTAGAAATATGTTATGGGACACCCGTGTCCCTACGGTCGGTAACGGTAAAAAACATTGTAGTATTATAAGAGTACTTTATCTAAATCTACCCTTGCTTTTCAAGTTATTTTGTTGCAGATTATGTTTCGTAAGGGACGTGGAGTTTTCGAACTCTCTGAAAACGATGTTCTACAAGTGTTGATGGCCGATAACAGTGATGACGAAGACAACTTAGAGCTGGACGACGAAGACCAGAGGCTGCTGACCCAAGATGATGACCAGGGGATTGTTCATGTTGAAATCGAAGATACAACAATGCAACAACCCAGGTCAGAGTCACCGCAGCCATCTACGTCGTCGGCTGAACCTTCATCTATGTCTCAGCCTCAGCCCACTTTCAAGTGGAGTCAAAGAACATACACACCAAATTTATTTGAAGAGTCTGATTATCTTTTCGGAAAAGTACTTATCTTAGAAACTGAGGCCAATCCGTTGACACCATTCGCAATATTTTGTGCAACTACGAATTTAGAAGTCTTAGTTGATATTCTGGTATCTGAGTCAGTAACATACGCCCACCAAAATGGACGAGAATTTTCTGTTCAAAAAGAAGAAATGAAAGCATTTCTTGGCATAACTTTGGTAATGGGTTATCACATCTTGCCATCTTTGAGAGATTATTGGTCGACTGAACCCGACTTGGGCGTACCATACATATCAAATGTTATGACAAGGACTCGTTACGAAGATATGCGCAGAAACTTGCACTTTTGTAACAACGAAGAGCACAGGGCCCCATCTAGCCCTGATTACGACAGGGCATACAAAATCCGACCAGTAATGGTCCATCTGAATCGAGCATTTCAAAATGTTCTAAATTACACAGAAACCCAGTCCATCGATGAACACATGATAAAGTTCAAAGGGCACAATGTGATGAAACAATACATAAAAAATAAGCCAGTACGCTGGGGCTTCAAATTATGGTGCAGAGCTGATGCAGAAACTGGATACCTGTTTGAGTTCGACCTGTATACAGGAAAACGCACTTCTGGGACTGAATACGGATTGGGTGAATCAGTTGTAATACAGCTAACGAAAAAGCTCGATGGTTTGGGTTGCGAAATTTACATCGACAATTTCTTCAACTCGCCTCTGCTGCAGTATTGACTGATTTCCCAAAACACTAAACTCTGTGAAACCGTTCGCACCAATCGCAAATATCTCCCAAAAACAGCGCCGGCTGATAAAAATATGAAGCGTGGAGACATTTACACGACAAGTTACCATGATATAACGTTCGTCAAATGGATGGACAACAAAGCAGTTCATCTTTTGACAAACTTACTCCCGCCTGCAGAAACCGAGACGGTGAAACGACGAATGGCAGGATCTGCAGAAAAGATCGACGTTCGATGCCCTAAGATTGTATCCCATTACAACAAAAATATGGGAGGTGTTGATCTCATGGATCAACGAAAAGTTTACTACGAAGTTGATCGAAGATCGAAAATAAAATATTATCTGAGATTGTTCTTCGATCTTTTTGATATTGCAGTAAATAATGCCTACATCATCTACACAAAACTGCATGCTGAAAAACGAATCGAAGGCAATTTGTTGACTTGCTTGCAGTACAGGCAAGTAATAGCTCGGAGCTTGATAAATGATTACAGCATGAGACAACGATCCGCCCCTACAGCGGCAACAAGTGTAGTTCGTAGATCTCTGAAAAGGCCAACACCTTCACATCCCATGGAAAAAACTGACTCGAGAAAGCGGTGCGTGAACTGTGCAAAAAACAAGGTTGAAAATCGCACAAACAACAGATGTGTTGTGTGTAAAGTTCATCTTTGCTTCACTAATCATAGGAACTGTTTTGCTGAGTACCATTGTTAAGCCCTTAAGTTTTCTAAATAAATTAAATATTTTATGACAAAATTCAGTTTTATTTCACCAAATAAATTAAAAAAAAATCACAATAACATTGAAAATATAAAAAAATACAACATTTATATCTGTAATAATATTGTTAAAATGGCTCCGTAACGGACCATAGGGACACATATGTCCCATAAATTTCCCGAAAACCGGTTTTTTTTAATTTATTTTTCTTATTAATTTATGATTATTGGATCAATAATAAACCAAAATAATGCGCTATTATCTTAAAATAACTTTTAAACACCTTATGGTCGTGAAAGGGTTAATGGTCTTTTGTCTTTAACCTTGAATTGGTTCACAGTTAATAATTTATTGTTAAACGCTGGTAAAAGCACTTGCTTATATACACTTGTATCAAATTCTCACTTCCAAATGTCAAGCAAGTTGAGACCAGTTTAATCTTAGACAACAGCACGTTAGAATTAGTAAACGATACGATGTTTCTTTGAATAACCATTGATAGCAAATTACAGTGGGGACCCTTACATAGATAAATTAGCTGGTAAATTAAGTTCTGCGGCTTACGCTGTTAGGAACATCAGACAAAGCACGGATGTGGCTACATCTAAGCTAGTATATTTTAGTTACTTTCATAGTGTCATGTCCTATGGTATCTTGTTGTTGGGGAAAGCAGCGGATATTCAAACAATTTTTATTTTACAGAAAAGAGCTATTAGAGCAATTTATAATTTAAAACAAACAGACTCCTTAAGAGAGCTTTTTAAAGAAATTGACATACTAACTGTAGCTAGTCAATTTATTTTCAAAAATATAATGTATGTACGCAAGAACCTTACAACATTTTCCAAACTTAGCGATAGCTGTATAGACTCGCGTTTGATTGTGTTGATCATAATACGCTATTAATTAAATTAAATCATTACGGAGTTAGAAATAAAGCGTTGGATCTACTAAGATCGTACCTAAGCAATATTATTCAAAAGGCTGAAGTAAACGGCGTTAAATCTTATGCATCGGGTGTAAAAATTGGCGTTCCACAAGGTTCCATATTAGGCCCTTTCTAATTCCTGGTATATATTAACGATCTGTCTTTCATGGTGGAGAAATTAACTGGCATAGTGTAGTTTGCTAATGATACTTCAATGGTTTTCAAATTTGAAGGACAAAAAGGAGATTTTGATGATCTTAATGGTCTATTGTCTTTAACCTTGAATTGGTTCACAGTTAATAATTTATTGTTAAACGCTGGTAAAAGCACTTGCTTATATACACTTGTATCAAATTCTCACTTCCAAATGTCAGGCAAGTTGAGACCAGTTTAATCTTAGACAACAGCACGTTAGAATTAGTAAACGATACGATGTTTCTTTGAATAACCATTGATAGCAAATTACAGTGGGGACCCTTACATAGATAAATTAGCTGGTAAATTAAGTTCTGCGGCTTACGCTGTTAGGAACATCAGACAAAGCACGGATGTGGCTACATCTAGGCTAGTATATTTTAGTTACTTTCATAGTGTCATGTCCTTTGGTATCTTGTTGTTGGTGAAAGCAGCGGATATTCAAACAATTTTTATTTTACAGAAAAGAGCTATTCGAGCAATTTATAATTTAAAACAAACAGACTCCTTAAGAGAGCTTTTTAAAGAAATTGACATACTAACTGTAGCTAGTCAATTTATTTTCATAAATATAATGTATGTACGCAAGAACCTTACAACATTTTCCAAACTTAGCGATAGCTGTAATGTTAATCTAAGAAATAATCACAGACTATGTGCGCCCCGTTTTAGACTCGCGAAGGTTAGCAATTCTTTCAAGGGTCAGTGCATTCTCTTCTATAATAAGATACCTCTAGAGATTTTGACATCGCCATTTGAGCAATTTAAAAAGCATGTTAAAGCGACTTTGTCGTAAAAGGGATATTACATTGTTCAAGATTACTTAAATGACAGGACTGTATGGGATTAATCTAGCTCAACACAGACCTTGCTGTTAAAAATTTTGTTATTATTTATTCCTGCTTATTAATCATAATAATTAAATTTTTCATATTTGTAATAGTTAAGCACAACCTATTTTTAAAAGAGATCTAAAAATCAATCTGTGGGAGTTTCTGCGCCCTTCTTCTCCCACAGTGGTCCAATGTAGAGAAGAGGCAAAAAATGACGTTTGCTAAGTATATGTAAATATCTACAGTAAAAAAAAAATATGTGCTTTAGACCACATAACTGAAGTAAAACTTCTTTAGCTCTAATGCTTCAAAAATACATCTCCTGCAATGTGTCTGGCTATGAGAGGAAGAGAGAAATGTGCGCGCGCACCTCTCGTTCGCCTCGCCCGATCTCACATTTCGTAACGCTCTCGTCACTCATTTGCCAGCTTACTCCCCAAGTCAAGCGGGCGTAAAGAAGTTTTACTTAAAAAAAAATACACTACATGTATGGGTATTTGAAGGCGTCTAAATTTCATAAGGGCTTTTAGTTTGACAATGTTTAGTATCGAGCTTATAGAATACATTTACTATTATCTTGATCCAAAATTGTTTGATTATTTTATATACATATACTCATACAAAATAATTGAAAACGCAATGTAGGTATCATAACGCAACTACCCTAAGCAATCTTTAAAATCTAGATAATCTGGACATTATACAGTGCTGCTCCATTAAACTTAAAAAAACACTTTTGAATTTCGCTTAACATCATCTGTTAGGCTGTATCCAGCATAAAAGCTAAGGTTTTTGCAATTAACGTTTTTAAAGCACTTTCTGTGAAAAAGAAACTGACAGATTTAAGCTCACGATGTTCGCTAAATCAGTCTAGCGAGCGTGCTTAATTTATTTAAGTTTCACTTATTTCATGCATTTTGGCGGATGCTAGATCCGTTTAAGACCCTAAAGGTGTTCAGTAAATGTCATGCACGTGGCCGTTAGTTTCGCATTTACAATCAGTATGAATTGGCTTAGTCGCTCAGATAACACCACTTTACTGTTCCACCTGTATACTGCATTTCGCTTTATTAGGGAAATCACTTATGCAATATTGTTTCGATTACAGTGTCATCTCGAGCGTCAACAGTAATCCGTGGCAAGTCAAATTAATCATCAGGTTCGCACGTGATGGATCAAACACGGGCCATTGTGCATTGTAATTAGGCAATTCAATTGGATACGTGCATGCGCAATGACATAAACTATTAATTTAATATGTGGACATGTCATCAGTTTACTGAGGAATTCATTGAATACACAACATCATTTCATCTTGGCGTCTCCAAGGCCCAAGGGAATAAGGCGCTCAGAGCTACAAGGAAATGCTGAAAAGCGACGAAAAGCTGTCACCTAACACTAATGGCTTTATTTTTTTTGCACCTGGGGTTTAGGACGAAATCGTTGCTTACATTGGTGGTGACATTATCAATATAATTTCAAATATATCCATCCCATCCATCTAGTGTTCGTCAAATATTATGGTATGACTTATTATCTCAAAAAGATATAAGAGCTCTCAGGTTCCCTTCTATCACCAATGATATGCGGATAAAAGTGAAAATAGGCGGGAACTGAAGGCATCAAAGTGTCGGCCTCAGGAAAAAGGACTCAGGATCCTATTTCCTTTGGATACGGAAATAGGTATCGCGTTTTTTTAGGCGCCAAATGACACCTCGTGTGAATTCGGAGAACTGAAAAAACTCCTCGTAAGTCCATCTAAAGTTATGTTACAATACCTAAAAGATTACTGGTATTCTCATTATTATATTTCTGTCCCGAGTAATAAATAATAAAAAGTTCATGACAGGTACAAGTCAATCAAATCAAAAATGAAATCAAAATTTCATTATTACTTTCAATATTTACATATACTTAGCAAATGTCATTTTTTCCTCTTCTCTACTTTGGACTAATGTAAAATATAATCCTACCTATATAATAATAAGAGGCTAACATTGTTTGTGTCATTTCTATGCAGATACTTTTAGACTTAATTACAGTAACTTCACGAATTTAATTTCGTCTGTGTACCTCGTACCTATCTATCTATTTACGGACTTAAGAAGAGTTGTGAAATACGAAAAATATTTTCCTGATTAAAAACTTTCCATCCTCGTGTCGCAAGTCGGGACTATGATAACATAGAGGTTGGTACCAGCTTAATTAAATTAAAACTCCTTTTTCGAGTCTCTAAAAGTTCCGCTTTATATCATATTCGTAATACAACTTGATCCGTCGACGTCGCTCGAAAACTTGCGTTTTTAATCACAGCACGTCGGAAGCCGGCACAAGCTACAAATTATATACAGGGTGTAATAGATATGTTACCTTTGTTTTTGTTTAGATTCTGAACAATTTAAGGTTAGACCCATTGGTTCTGATGAGCTCAATTATTCATGTCTGGCTGCTATGGACTGGTATCCGTCACGCAAAGTTGGGTGTTGAAGTAACATATAGCATCACGCCTTTTCCCATACAGGGTGGCAAGGCACAGTTTAGTCAGAAGGAGGTTTAGGAATGTTGGATTTAAAATGGTTAAAGGGGGCTCAAATCTGCATCTGCCGTACATAGTGTCGTACATACAATGCCGACATATACAAATGCATGTAGACAGGCAGACGTACAGGCAATAACAGAAAAGTACAGTTATATTTTAGGAGGCTCTTAGGCACATAATTCTGGAAAACTTTAACTACGAAACCGGTTTGATCAGAGCAAGTTTAATCAGCTGTTTTGTATGAAGAAGTGGGAAATAAAATTGTACCAATCAAATCGGTTTCATAAAAGTTGTTAGGAATTATGCCCATAATAACCCCTTATAATATGATTACACTGCTCTGTTACACCCTGTACATACTGTAAAAATAGAAAAATATGAAAATACGCTGATGTGATATGAAAATACTTTTCAATTGCCGATTGAGCCGGGAGCCAAGGCGCGGAAGCTGCGTTGCTACTACATTCTGATATGTTCATGTCCCTAGCGTACGTCTCAGACATATTTCTCGGCATTTGACCGTCGATTCTGAAGCAGAATTTACTTCAAAAGACGCAATTTTGCACGAACGAAGAGCTTCAAATCTTGAATATTAAATCGAGTGAGCCTTAGATGTAACGCACGATACGCCTGTAGTTTTGTGTATATTTTCCCATTACAAATAATGATCCTGTTCCTAAAATTTTTATCAGTAAAAGTTCTAATCCCGCTGACCATGAACCTAGTAATGGTAACAATGAGATAAGTACTTAAATTATCTTAAGTACATTATACGGAAATTCTAACGGTGATCGAAAACATCGTGAGGAAACCTTCATTAAAGCTGCTTCATTACAACATAAATCAGCTATGGAGCTGCGGCGATGGGCTAGCCCCCTGTTACGCAAAATGGAGTATTGAATAACTGGCTAAAAGTGGACATGTTTGTGCCTCTGCCACCCGGTACGGGAAAAGGCATGACGCTATTTTTGTATTTTTTTATGTTTAATGTTTATATTTATGTTTATATAATTTACATTTTACGTAACGGAACTAAGACTACGATACATAGTCAGGTCATAAGTTCTGTCACATGTGCAATATGAAATAATTTAGACATGTTTATTATTTATGTAAACATTGATATAGCAAAATGAACTTAATAAAACATAGATTCTTATGGTGATAAAGTTTATTCAAAATGACCCCCGCGATTTTGAATACAGGCCTTTATTCTGCGCGGCCAGTCGTCTATCGCAGCACGAACGAGGTCCATGTCAATATCGGCGGCTGCCTTAATCAAGGATGCCTTGAGTGACTCCAAATCAGGATGAGGCTTTGAGCAGGCCTTTTCCTCCAAGTGTTGCCATATCTTGTAATCTAACGGACTCAAATCTGGACTGGAGGAGGGCCAGTCTTCGTGCCGGATGAAGTCGATTTCACGCGCCGCCAGCCAGTCTTGTGTGCTTTTCGCTCTATGAGCTGGCGCAGAATCTTGTTGGAATACCCAGTGCCTGTTTTTAAACATGGTATGAGAAACAGGTTCCACAAGGTTCTTGAGGACTGTATTTTGATACACAACTGCATTCGTTTTTACGCCTTTCTCACAAAAATGTACCTCAGTTAAGCCCCAATAAGATACTCCTAACGAAACCATGAGCGAGGATGGAAAATGACCTCGTTGGACACGCGGAATACGGTTGCTCGCTTCTTCACTGCTGTGTGCGTACACCTTATCATTTTGTTTGTTGTAGCTCTCTTCCACGGTGAAAATTTTTTTCATCCGAAAAAAGAATTTCCCGATGCTTTTTTCCCGCGTTCCGCTTCAACAAAGCGCGGCATCTCTTCAGTCTCAGGTCCATTAAACGAGCGTCCAAACGATGTCCTGCTTTTCTTTGATATGCCCTAAGCCCTAAGTCTTCATTTAACACCCTTTACACCATGGTCCTGCTTAACCCCATCTGAAGGGCCAACAGTTTCTGCTTACGTATGGGATTTCTTTGAATTCGCGCCTTCACAGCTTTTATCACTGCTGGAGTCCTAACAGAGCGAGGGCGACCACTTCTTGACCTGTCATCTACACTAGAGTCTTCATTGTATCGTTTTATGGTACGATAAACGAATCTTTTGGTTATATTAAAATTTTTCAGTAAGTCGAAAATCTGAATTAGCGCATAACCGCAACGATGCAACGCAATAACTGCGACACGGTCTTCTTTAAGTGTCCATTCCATATTTAAAAATGAGGAAAATTCTAAAAAGTACACATTTTTATTTTCATGAAAAATTCGAAATTCGAATTCAATAAACTTTTTTGTGGCCAGCGTTCTAAATTCAAAAGTTTTTATTGTGTGACAGAACTTATGACCTGACTGTGTATATACAAACAATCTACATTTTGTTAAGTATAGTTACAGTAGGGGTTGGTAAGGAAAATACATATAAGTACATAAATATGTGCATAGTAAATGTTATACGAACTAGTTCTCCAAATGTGCTTTAGAACAACTTTATCGATTTAGAGGCGGGGAGGAAAAACTTCCGAAAGAGCTAATTAAAGTTCCTTGCCCGCATCCCACCCCCTTGATTGTGTAGGGGGAGTGGTTAGCCTTTTCGTCTAATATTAACAGAAAAACTTGTAACAACAGTTCAGATAAATTATTGTTAATCGGAATTACGATAATTTTAGGTGTCTCTTCAATAAAACCTCATACTCTGTGGAGACTGTGTAGTCATAAGTCGGTACCGTTCGTATCTAAGCACATGTCCCACTTTTTTCTTTGTATGGTCAAGGTGAGTTTTCGAGAACATTTGGCGCACCGCAGGACTTCTTTGTTCTTAACTCTATGGACCCAGCTTATCCTCAGCTCTGATCTTTCGAACACATTTATTTGATGTCCGAAGTCACTCACCAAAGTCGGTCACTATTATCGATGTAAACACATTATAAGAAAAACCAAACAAATACTGAAAAACACCCGAGGTATATGTGTAGTTTTAAAAATAGTTATGTAAAAATAGTACCCAACTAGCCTAGCTCATCATAAAAGCGTAATATCTGAAACTTTTGCGCCACCCATTTGTTTCATTCATAAGCATAAAGTATGTCTTACCGCATTCGTACGGATCGTAGAATAAGCAATTAGTTAATTTCACAGAAAGTTACAGGCATAATTAGAAAATTAATGAAAAACTGAATAGAAACATGAAAGTGACATCTAGTGACCAACTTTGGAATGAGGTCAGTCGGAATAAGAAAAGGTTCTTTGCTTTCTTTTGACTTATTTCGCACTTACTTTAGTTGATATTTCCTTTGGCGCTTGAAAGTTCTAACAATGCCAGCATGCCAGACTCTCTCCTAACTTCCTACTTATTGCAGCAAAGCTAGATTTTCCGCATTATTTCACACATTTCCAGCTTTTATTACTAGAAATACTACCGTTACACCGTTACCGCTTAGTGAGAATAAGGTACTCCATGTAATATATTATATGAGAATTGGGGACACATTTTGCACAACATTTTTCTGGAAAAGAGCCACTATTTTTACATAACTATTTTTAAAACTACACATATACCCTCGGGTGTTTTTCAGTATTTGTTTGGTTTTCTTATAATGTGTTTACATCGATAAGAGTGACCGACTTTGGTGAGTGACTTCGGACATCAAATAAATGTGTTCCATTAAAAGATCAGAGCTGAGGATAAGCTGGGTCCATAGAGTTAAGAACAAAGAAGTCCTGCGGTGCGCCAAATGTTCCCGAAAACTCACCTTGACCATAAAAAGAAGAAAAGTTGGACATGTGCTTAGATATGAACGATACCGACTTATTTAGATCACAGTAATGGGCACAGTAAGTTAGAGGGGTAAAGATGCGCTGGGTGAAGGAGGAAGTCGTGGCTCCGCAATATCAGGGAATGGATGGGAGTGGCCAGCGTATCATGCGCTTAGCGAAGATCAGAGAAGAGTACGGAGAGCTTACCGCCAATCTCCAGTAGTGGAGAAGCACTTAAAGAAGTATAGAAGATTATATCATCCCCAGCCTGATCAGCTTGTAGGTATATGCTTTGCTTTCTAAAAGTCAGGTTTCAAATACCTTAGACAATATCAAAGGTATTCCTCCATTATCATAACCTCATCGTCATACCGACACCCGTACATAATTTGGATTACTTTGGTTTAAAAATAGGCGTGAGTAATCAATAATTACCTTCCATGTCACAACAACCGCGCACCTGTCACTGTGCTACAAAATGTTAGTTGTTATTATTAAACAATTAATAACTAAGTAAGTATAAGATGAATGGTGCCCCAGTTAAGGGTGAGCGTCCCACCTAATTTCATCTGAAGGCAGCCTGTTACCCGGCCGTAGGTCCGACCGCTGTCTTCTTGATAAATTGATGTCACCCTGCGTGAAACTGATGTGTTAATATCAACGTGGACAGCCACTTAACTTTATCCGATATGTGAGTATTGTTCCGTTTTGATACTTTGTGGTCTGCGTGGCGCCAGTTTACGTATCTGAGTATTGACAATTTGTGACCTATTCTGGAGAGAAGAAATTAGTGTCCTTCTTGCAAAACAAAATAACAAAATAATTCTAGAGAATGCAGCCAAACGATTGTCCATTTTTACAACAAATTCATAATATTTTTGCTTTTACACTTCATGCATGAAAGCACACATTTCTTGCCTCGCTTTGCACACATAGATTCACAGAACATTTAATAATCATAGACTCCTAAGAAAAATGTACGTCAAAGAATGAATGAGCAAAAGCAACAAGCGTCAAACAGTATCAGTTAAATTACTGCAAGTCAAAGAGCGTGAAAAGAACAAGAGCACTCAATCAACGTGACATGTTCCAGCACTTATATTGGTTTAATTTTCACATTTTCTTAGTATCTGGTAAGTACCTTCTGTTGTTCGCAAAGTAATTCAGCGTCTCAATAAAAAATAGCACATAACAGCAAAAAATTGTTTGCGTATTCTATTTTTTTTTTTTATTTAATACAGAATCTAGGATAGCAATCTCTTTTCAACGTAACTCTTTTCTGAAATTCCAAAGGAAACTGTCTATTGCTTGAAGTAGTAAGTACATGGAACCGGTAGAATGCACAGAAGCCTTGAACCCGGGTAGAGGGAAAGTCTAACTTTTCTGCGAGGAAGTGGAAAAGGTAAGTTCAGTCTCCCAACATACAAAACTTATCCTAAGAGTATACCAGAGTTGATAATTTATTGCCAAGACTCATTAAACGGAAGAAAACCTTAATTTAATTTCATAACGGCAGCCTCAACTTTTTCTTACCTCAAAGTTCGATGTTAATATTGAACTACTTATGCCAGGCACAAACATTGCTTCAGGCCCCACACTAGGATACCCTGTGTAGTGGGAACCAGAAATAGTGACATTCCAAACATGTAAACATCCAAGACCTGGGGTTCTTTTCTTCATCCACAGCTGGGATTCGAACCCGGGACCTCTCGCTTGGGAAGCGCAACTTCGACCGCTTTACTAGATAGGTCGTCATATATTAAATATTTTGCTTCCTATTACCATCTTAACCTTCAAGTAACTGTAGATGTTAAGTTTTCTTGCGTTTAAACATAGGAAGCAATAACCGTAGCAATCACTCTCTTCTTAACAAATATTACTTCACATTCTGTCAAACTTTCTTCGCAAAAGAAACATCGATCTGGCGCTGTAGGAGACGCCATATCAACTCTACAACAACGAAAACAATTATAAATACGAAGAGGAAAATAGCGGCTAGGGTCAGGGCTATACAGGTAGTTCCAGAAAGATGTTGTCATATTTTTAGGGGTTGTTAGGGACATCATTCTGAATAATTTTTACTATAACACCGATCAGAGCAACTTTATTTTTCGTTCCTACGTACGTTTTGGTCCGGGCGGTCAGCTGATTTGTATGGAGTTCATAGAGAAAGTTGCTCAGAATGATGTCCCTCTCTGCAACACCGTGAGTACGAGTATAGTATGCACAATATTCATAGATAAGTTGATGAATCAAAGATAAAATGCAAAAAAGACATTTATCAATATATTGGTAATTGTTAGTAAAATGAACGTAATAATAAAAATCATCATCAAAATTTAAAGACACTTTTTGCTCATTGAAATCAGAAGTAGAAAAAAATTGAGTAACTTATTTACAGAAATGAGATCAATTAAGATAAAAAACTTAATATTATTTATTATAATTCGAATGAGCAATTATTAATCATATAATGACGACCAAGACCACCCGAATGGCCGAGTTGGCAGTGACGGCAGAGTGATAGGTAATTGAGAAGTAAAAAATCTCTTCGGAACAAGTTGTTGTAAAAAAGGAGAATTTGGTGAAATACCCCCCTCGATGGTCAGTCAATTGGTTAACATTTAAAAAAATGTTTTGACAACTTGTATATCTTTGTGTCAACAATATGTTTATACTGTGGACATTTGAAGGCTGTAGCTCGTTGGACCCTTAGAGTACGGATTCCTACAAAGGTTCATCAACGTAAAATTGATTTTAGCCTCTATACGTCATCAACAAAACACCCCTACAAGTGCCCCTAACCTATCTGATGATGGCCTACCCGCTTAGGTAGGCCCTCATTCGATTTTAATAATAGATGGTGTCGTGTAGCGACAAGAACCTAACCAGAACCTAACAAGAAACAACAACCAGGATAAAACTTAGAAATGACAGTTTATTATGTTTATTTTATAATGACTATTTTAAAAAAAATGATATGAGGATGAGGATGAATGAGGTGACACAGGTTTTACAAAAATACAAGTACAAAAGATATAACAAGGGGAGCGAAGGACACGGAGAGTAGGAGGGCAGAACAGGGAGCACCCGGCGGTGGTGCCCGGAGCCTGGAGTAGTTGTGAGTAGCTGGAGATCCGGAGGAGGTGTAGGAGGTGGCTTGAAGGCAGCAGCACGTCAGGGTATAGGTGGTTGGAGACGGCAGCACGTCAGGGTATAGATGGTTGGAGATGGCAGCACGTCAGAGTATAGGTGGTTGGAGACGGCAGCACGTCAGAGTATAGGTGGTTGGAGACGGCAGCACGTCAGGATATAGGTGGTTGGAGACGGCAGTAAGGCAGCAGCAGCAAACCGTAGGCGACTCAGCAGAGGCTCGCAGGATCCCGGGGCAGTGCGGCCCCGGGATAAGGCCTTTAGGTGATGCTTCTTCTTCAAGAGCTGAAGTGAGACTCCCCAATTTTAGAAATGTTCCGCTCTTATACCCTTTTTGGAGAGTTCTAAAAATTATTTAAATTAAAAGCAATATTTGTGAATGGCCAAGAGGGAAAAATAATTTTTGTAAAAGTATTGAAGTAAACATATCAGACCGCTGACAATGTCCATTCAAACTCATTAAGTTTGAATGGACATTGTCATGACAACCAGATAAACAACGACATCAAAATATGTCAGATTTTGGTTTCAGGCTCGTAATAGAGAAAACAACAAGATAACAATGAAAATTGGGACAGTTACAGATACATAAAAAGGTAGCACACCAGCGCGCACGAAGCCCGAGATTGCAGAGTTTCGGAGAAAGCCAAATACAAGGTCACCAAAAGTAAACCCCTTCGACATCGATTTAACAGTGCTGATAGTGTGAAAATACGAAGTGAAAATGATTTGTTATTGTGTTCTTATGGTTTAAAACGTTACAGGGTCCTATGCAAATAAAGGTGATACGAAATATCCAGCTGTGAGATAAATGCAGACCATCAAAACAGACTGGAAAATGGCATGTAAGAAGCATAACACTACATTTTCCCCCCGACCCTGGAAAAATTTTTGACTCAGCAAAAATTTTGATATGTACATTTTAAAATAAACCATAAAAACACAGCTTTGCAGAAACAGACATCACCAGGCGAAATCAGATATACCATCTCTTACATTCATCATCTTCATTCAGGTAAGGGTGGAGTTCACATTCAATGACTACCACTCTAAAAGTGTGTTTTCGAAAGGACATTCAGGCTTACTTAAGGAGTTGTCATCCGCTCCTGCGTGGAAAAAAAAATAAGTGGAGGTAAAGAGAAACAAATTAATCCTAAGGTAGCTTTAGTCGCTTTGACTTAAGAAAAGATTAAGAACGGCCAGAGCGGTAGGGCTCGAAGCCAGAGATCAGCAACATCGCCAACGAGATGTGTCTGAAATTAAGATAAAAAAAAAAGGTGAAGACTAACCAACGAAGATTCGAGGTCCTAAAGTAAAATGTGTTGAAGAACACTGGATTAAAGAAAGAAATAAAAATAATAAGGTGAAAATGATGGTGATATTTATACATATATACAAATTAACAGTTAATAGAAGTTAAGAAAATTTAAGATTTTATATCTTTAATGTGCCACTTGCCTCTAACTCCGTTAGGGTCTTCGAGAATGTATACTAATGGTGAAAGTTTGGTTATTATTTTACACTTAATGAATTTAGGGGCAAGTGTAGCATTAAAGTATGCGCCAGCATTGCTTAAAATATGGTTTTAACGCCAAACAGTATCTCCCACATTAAATTCTTTAAAAGACCGGCGAAGATCATAGCGAGCGCTATTTTTAGCGTGAGCTATGTGAAGTTTAGTTTGAACTCTGTGAAAGATAGATGAGAGGAGACCAGCATTAGACGCGTAAATATCACGAGGCATAAATATCAATTCCTCGAGATTCTGAGTTGGAGTATAGAAGGAACCACAAGGTATTGTTTCCCTACCAAAGACTAAAAAGTTTGGAGTAAAGCCAGTAGCAACGTTTGTAGCGCTGTTCATTGCGAACTGAATCTTAGTAAGATGGTTGTCCCAGGATCTATGATCGTATCCTTCTAGGGATGCTAGAGCTGTAATAATCGTACTATTAAATTTCTCTGTAGGATTAACCTGAGGACAATATAAAGCTGTGTGAAAAATACAAGGAACGTTGTAAGAATTTAAGAATGAGTGGAATTCTCGCGACTGAAATTGAACAGCGTTGTCCATTATAATAGTTTGGGAAATGCCATGAACTAGAAACACTGAATTTTCTAAGACATTAATGATATTAGCTGAAGTAGCACGTTTAAGGGGAAAAATCATAGTACATTTAGTAAAATTGCAGTTAATTACCAGAATATATTGATTTCTTCTCCGGGTCATAGGCAATGGACCCATAAGATCTAAGGATATAGTTTGAAAAGGTCTGGAGCAATGTTTAGGTTTACCCATAAGACCATAGGGAGAATGATTAGGGTGTTTGTAGGTTAAGCAGGTTTCACAAGTCGAGATTAAATTGGCAATGTCCTTAAACATACCAGGCCAATAGTATTTTAAAGACATATCTTGAATGTCTTGAAGATACCAAGGTGGAGTTCTGAAGGGGAACCATGGCTAACTTCAATAAGTTCATGTCTATCTTGCGGCAGTGGAACTTCTTTCCAAATAAAGTCATCGTTTAGACGATCGGGAGAATGGATGCAGCGGTAAAGTTTGTTATCCCTGATAGTGTAGTTGGGATATGCGTCTGGGTTGTTGGAGCATCCGAGAAAAATCTTGTTATAGTGCTCAAGTTCACGATCAGGTGGTTCTTCAATCGTAATAGGATGTACGCCTTGAGGTGAAGTTTCTCGTGTATCAGGACGTTATTTATTCTTATGTCTTGATAATAAATCACGAACAACGTTATCCTTTCCTTTTTTATCATTCAGGACAAAATTAAAGCATGATAGGCGTAGAGTCCAGCGAGCAAGTCTTCCAGATGGATTCGATTAGTTCTGAAACCATTTAAGTGCAGCGTGGTCAGTATATATTGTAAATTCTTTACCACTGTCTAGGTAACATCGCCAATGTTCTAGCGCAGTTATTACAGCCAATGTTTCTCTTTCAGTAGTTGAGTAGTTTTGTTGATTTTTGTTTAGTGCTTTACTCATGTAAGCAATCACGACTTCTTTGTCATCTTGATGTTGAGTAAGCATTGCTCTTATGTCATAATTTGATGCATCACAATGTGCAGAGAAGGGTAGTTCGAAGTTAGGGCAAGGAAGGACAGGAGCAGTTACCAAAGCTTATTTAAGTTTCTGGAAAGCAGCTGCAGCCTTGGAATTCCATAAAAATTTAGGAGCGTTCTTCCCGGAACAGGTTAGTTGGTTGAGTGGAGAGGCAATAGTGCTGAAGTTTGGAATGAATCTTCTAAACCAGCTGCAGGTGCCTATGAATCTTCGAACTTCTTTTCTGCAAGTAGGTACAGGATATTCTAGAATAGCATTTATTTTATCTGGATCAGCACGTTGACCATACTCGTCCACTAGAAAACCAAGGTATTTCAGTTCTTTCCTGAAGAATTGACTCTTTTCAAAGTTAATAGTCAGATTAGCATATGAAAGTTTTTCAAGAACTTTCATGAGAAGCGATATGTGCTCATCAAAAGTCTCGCTAATAATAACGATGTCATCCAGATAGCAAAATACCTTGTTCTCAAATTCAGGAGTAAATAGCGTATCCATTAATCTTTGTTGAGTTACAGGTGAGTTAGTGAGATCAAAAGGCATTACTTTGAATCTGAACATACCTCTTCCAGGAACATAAAATGCTGTCTTATCTCTATCAGCAGGATTCAAGGGAATCTCCCAAAATGCTTTCGCAATGTCGATGCTTGATAAGTGTTTGGCATTTCTCAGGTTGTCCAAAATTTCGCTTATTAGAGGCAGACTATAAGCATCACGACATGTAACTGAGTTAAGCTTCCTGCTATCTACGCAGAAACGCCATTCACCAATCTTCTTTGGAGTGATGAGGACTGGAGATAACCAAGGACTTTCGCATTGTTCAATGACGTTCCATCCCAGCATCTTGTCAACTTCATTAATTAAAGTCTTTTGTTTTTCAGGAGACAGTCTGTAACATCTTTGTTTGATCGGAAGAGAATCACCAGTGTCAATCTTGTGGGTGATTAAGTGTGTGTTTCCCAGAACACCTTTTTCTTCAAAAGAGATTGTCTTGAAGCGTTGGATGATGTCATTAGCGATGTTCTTTTGATTAGCATTTAAATGCTCATAAGGTAAAACTTTAATATCTTTAGTGTCGATAGCAAAGCATTTAGGATCTGTAAAGTTAAGAGAAGCTAAGACACTAGGTATAAGATTAAATTTTCTCCAAAAGTCAATACCTAGTATTAGAGAAGGAAATATTTCAGGGAAAACATAAGCTTTAATCAAGTGAGTTTCGTTATTGAAATGGACAGGTAAGTCAAAATAACCCAAGGAATAAATTTTTTGATTATTAGCAGTGGAGACAGTAATAAAATCTGACTTGAGAAGTTTGCAGCCCAGTTTAAGAATTTCCAAATGAGAATTATTACCCAGAATAGTTACTGAGCTGCCAGAATCTAGTAAACCAGATAAAGTTAAGTCATAATTTTTGACATTAACGAATGGTCGATTAAGATCTTGTTCTTTGGAGTAGAGTGTGGAAGAGATTTTGTAGCAAGCAAAGAAGTTTTGAATTGTTTTGATCCAATTAGTCCACTCGTCCTTATCAAAGTTTGAGTTACTTTTCAAGTCAGCAGTTAGTTTTTTGTACTGGTATTAGGTTTAGGAGAACAAGTAGGGCAATCTGCAGTTTTTAAACCCTTAAGACCACATTTGAAACAAATCACGAATCGTTGTTGAGTGCAACTGTTCAAAGTATGACCTAGTTTACGACAGCGAACGCAAAAAGAACTTTCTTGGGGAGCTGCAGTTTGAGAGAGACTATTAACTTGTCTAGAAGGGTATTTGTAGGGTGGAGTGAATTCATTCATGAAGGGAGATGAAGGTCGTGAGTTATTAGAAGAGTTTGGAGAGTCAACTGAACTTGAAGTGGAATGCTTGTAGTTGAATTCAGAAACATGAGGACTTTGTTGCAAATTTGGTTCTTTAAATTGTTTGTCTCTGTCTAGGAACTTTTCTGAAGTTTTGGCAAGTGGCCAGAGGAGAATCGATAGAGTCAATGTCTTTTAGAGCTACGAAGACTGAATAACATGGGCGAATATTTCTCAAAATAATCTCCAATTGTTCTGTTTCAGAAAGTCTTTTTGAAAGGCGAGCGAACATTCCAGACATGATGGAAATATAGATGACGATAGGTTCATCACGACCTTGAGTACGATTCCTAATCGCTTCTAGAAGTTTATGATCATAATCAAAACCACCAAAGTCTTTGATTAGTAAAGAAGAAAGTTCGTTCCAAGTTAAGTTTGGATTCTGATTATATTTAAATCTGAACCAATGAAGGGCATTGTCAGTGAAAATTTTGAACGCCTGAGAAATCAACAAGTCCTTGGACAAGCCACGAGCTAAGCTATATTCTTCAAGTTTTTGAAGAAAGGATCTTGGACAGCTTTTACCATTGAAGGTGTGTCTTTTCAGATCTTTGAAGACGTTAGTTGGAGGGAAAGATTGAGGTGGTGGTGGAGGATATGGGGTATGGGTCTGGACAGAAGTTTGAGAAACAAGAGGGGGTTCCATGACAGTCGGGTCAGCAGGAAGGTCCAGTGATGGAGAGTCATTTGCAGTTGAAGGTGGAGCCAAGGATTCGAATTGTTTAGAAATAGCGTCAAATTTCATCTTCAAAGTATCGAAACTAGCTTTAGAGTCTGGATATAAGTACGTATCTATTCGCTCCAATCTGTAAAAAACATGATTAATAAAGGTTTGTATTAATCGTAAGTATTTGTTTTCACCTTGTAAAAATTTTTCAATTTTACAATCCAGGTAAGTCAGAGTAGAACCAATTTGAGACAAGTCATCCTCAATCGGAACTGGAGAAGTCAGAATATCTTCAGGGTGAGAATTAGCAACTATAACCCGTTAACAATATCTGTGCACCTGACCTCGTGACGTCATATCGGCGGTCTGGGTACGGTGTGAAAAAAAGTTATTTCGAGAAATGTGGAGGTAAAAAAAAACTACTTACCTATTCAAATCAATTTATCATTGATGAAGGGTTTGTTATTAAAAAACAATAATTTTGATTACAAAAACATTTATTATTAAACTCAGTCACTATAAATTATTGACTCAATGCCTGACATTGTATCTTCCTCACTCTCACTTTCTGAACTCTCCGAACTGTCTTCCCCTAGTGGTATTAAAAAATGTGTGATGTTGTCGTCTGCTAGATGATCCTGTTCCCAGTATTCTCGCTGTAGTCTCTCCACGTGATTCACTTCTTTTTTCCAGTCAGCTGGCGTAATTGACTTAATCGCATCTTTTGTAAGTTGTTCTATTTTCTTTTCCGATTGGTCAATGTTTTTATCTGCCACCCTTTGCTTTACCAAGTTCCATATATATTCGATAGGGTTTAGGTCACAATGATAAGGTGGCAGACGCACAACTTCATGGCCATGCTCTCGCATCAAATCGTCGACGACATATTTTTTCGGCGGCTTTGTTCTCAGTATAATGGGATACAATTCCCTCTTTGTCATTTTGTCATTAAATGGAATATTGTGTTCACGTAGCCAATTTTGCATGTCAGCTTTAAGAGCAGCACTAGTGGGCGCTTTCACCGACTGCGTCGAATGGTAGGGTGCATTGTCTATGACAACTATACCGTTCGGCGGTAAATTAGGTATAAGCTTTTCACGGAGCCATTTTAAAAAATTGCTTGTGTCCATCTCGTCACGATAATCGCCGATTTTACTTTTACATTTATAAAGTAATTCTGCACCTTCAATGAATCCATTTTCTCCTCCAGCGTGTACAAGAATCCAACGTTGACCCGGATTTAAATTTTTCTTCACACTGCTGTCGGTATTATTTTGCCAGCATTTACTGACCGTATAGTGGGAATGGATCCACGTCTCGTCCAGGTAGGTAACCGGTTTTTTATCAGCGCCAAGGTCATTATTCTCTTTCATACGGCGTAGGTAGCGAGCCCTCCATGCGGCGATGTCCGGCTTTTGTGTCAATACACAACGGATATTTTTACACTTTTTGAACTTGTAGCCCAATTTGTTAATTAAAATATTTCTTAGATATGTTCTCCCACCTTGAAAATTTAGGTCTCTCTTAACTGCTGCCAGAATTTTCTTCAAAGTTGGGATTTCTTTTTTACAGCATAAAAACTGTTGATGATATTTCGTATTGCGCAAATGTCAAAATCATCTACTTCGATGCGTTTTTTGTACTGTTTACGCTTCTTACCCGGTGTCGATAATTTTGGTTCTGGGTTGGTTTCTAAATTATTACTAGTACTTGGAGTCGGACTAGCGCCCGGCGAAGTAGGTGGTTGTACTTTGGCTTCATTTTTAATTTTCATTAGAGTCCTCTTTGATATCCCAGTTGCAGCACAGGTTCGTTTCACCACTTGGTCTACAGGTATGGTGTACTGTTTATTTGCTTTCTCCGATTCTAAAAACTTGAGCACTTTCAAGATTAGATTTCTTGATTCGCTGTGTATTGTTTTTCCCATGACTTCAGTTTAACAGCTACAACAATTTTAATAACAACCGAACCAGTCCAAACTTAACAGTAAACAGTCTAAACTTAACAATAAATAATAAATAAAAAACAAAACACCAACAAATCGAAAATATCAAAATTATCGGGACGTGTATCGGCAACGAAGATGCTAACCGTACTGTCGCACACTGTCGCACCGGGGAGTGCGCGGAGAGGTGACAGGGGAAGCGGGAGAGGCGCCGCATTCCAGCGAGGTGCACAGATATTCTGACCGGCTAGTAAACGCAAAACCTGTTTTTTAAGAAGCAAAACAGTATTAGCTGGTTCCTCACATCTAACCTTTACTTCGTATTCGAGCTCGGCCTTATTAAGGAAATCGTACTTAATAACCCTTTCCATTATTATAGTTAAATTGAAAATTTTACCTCTTTCCGGTTATCTAGAATAAAAATATTAAAGTGATGAAGTGAACTGAAGTGAAGTAATGTAAGTTAAATGTAGGCCTAAATATAATCCAGATGAGTTGAAAAACTAGATGAAGTTTTGTTTTAGAATTTGGAAAATATGAAAAGGATGAATAGATAAAGATTTAAGAGCGAAAGAGAAAGCAAATCAAAAGGAAAGAGACAAGGCGCAGAAAAGGTGAAGAAGGGTGAAGAAGAACTTTTACGTTGGGCGCCAAAATGTCGTGTAGCGACAAGAACCTAACCAGAACCTAACAAGAAACAACAACCAGGATAAAACTTAGAAATGACAGTTTATTATGTTTATTTTATAATGACTACTTTTAAAAAAATGATATGAGGATGAGGATGAATGAGGTGACACAGGTTTTACAAAAATACAAGTACAAAAGATATAAAAAGGGGAGCGAAGGACACGGAGAGTAGGAGGGCAGAACAGGGAGCACCCGGCGGTGGTGCCCGGAGCCTGGAGTAGTTGTGAGTAGCTGGAGATCCGGAGGAGGTGTAGGAGGTGGCTTGAAGGCAGCAGCACGTCAGGGTATAGGTGGTTGGAGACGGCAGCACGTCAGGGTATAGATGGTTGGAGACGGCAGCACGTCAGAGTATAGGTGGTTGGAGACGGCAGCACGTCAGAGTATAGGTGGTTGGAGACGGCAGCACGTCAGGATATAGGTGGTTGGAGACGGCAGTAAGGCAGCAGCAGCAAACCGTAGGCGACTCAGCAGAGGCTCGCAGGATCCCGGGGCAGTGCGGCCCCGGGATAAGGCCTTTAGGTGATGCTTCTTCTTCAAGAGCTGAAGTGAGACTCCCCAATTTTAGAAATGTTCCGCTCTTATACCCTGTTTGGAGAGTTCTAAAAATTATTTAAATTAAAAGCAATATTTGTGAATGGCCAAGAGGGAAAAAGTATTTTTGTAAATGTTTTGAAGTAAACATATCAGACCGCTAATGAGTTTGAATGGACATTGCCATGACAACCAGATAAACAACGACATCAAAATATGTCAGATTTTGGTTTCAGGCTCATAATAGAGAAAACAACAAGATAACAATGAAAGCTGGGACAGTTACAGATACATAAAAAGGTAGCGCACCAGCGCGCACGAAGCCCGAGATTGCAGAGTTTCGGAGAAACCCAAATAAAAGGTCACCAAAGGTAAACCCCTTCGACATCGATTTAACAGTGCTGATAGTGT
The DNA here is from genome assembly GCA_949825045.1 of Argyresthia goedartella. Lineage (NCBI taxonomy): Eukaryota > Metazoa > Arthropoda > Insecta > Lepidoptera > Argyresthiidae > Argyresthia > Argyresthia goedartella. The sequence goes on from OX463823.1 coordinate 20,582,422, forward strand.
GAAAATACGAAGTGAAAATGATTTTTTATTGTGTTCTTATGGCTTAAAACGTTACAGGGTCCTATGCAAATAAAGATGATACGAAATATCCAGCTGTGAGATAAATGCAGACCATCAAAGCAGACTGGAAATGGCATGTAAGTAGCATAACACTACAATGGTTCCTATGGGGGGGGGAAAAAGTTGCTACAGAAGAAATCAAATATCAAACACTGAGTTGAATGTTGAAAGACGCAATCCTATGGTAAAATAACCGCTTCTAGGTGCAGCAAAGTAGCTTTTGTCTAATGCAAAAGAGCGCAATATTAAAGACCATATAACCATGTTGGAAAGTTTCAACTCAGATTTAGTTGCAGTAAACGCTGAATACCACTACTTACTACTGTTTTAATGATATTATGCAAAAGGCCAGCACGTGTTCAAAAAAGGTCGTTCTGGTAATAACTATGTGGTTCCTCGCTTAGAGGTTGTTGTTCGGCAGGTACAGCCTAACCAAACATTGCATGGCTATAAACTTTTTAGCATGTTTCATTTCCAATCCTAGCTTTTTGAATGCTTGCTTAATGACATCTACAATGTGATTACGAAAGGTTAGAGATAGCGCACTCCCAGATCTTTGACATCTCTTACCCGCGTAATTTCTATGCCATCTACCGTGTACTGATGGTGAAGAGGCTCGCGTACGAGGGTGTTAGCGCATATTACCCAAGTATAAGTTTTCTCCACCCTACCGCACGATCTATATCCCTCTGCAGCTTTTTGCAATCCGAGTTGTCCCTTATTTCCAGGAATAACTTGAGGTCATCCGCAAACAAGAAACAGACAGAGTCTTAAAACGACCTTGCAAGGTTAGTAATCATAGTCATGAATTCTAAAGGCCCCAAGTCAGTAACTTGGGGCCTTTTTAATTCATGACTATGATCCCTGACTATACCTGGAAATATGAAATACGGGTCATCAGATGGGTAACATCAGTAAATCCCGCGTATTCCACTTACTGTCTTCGGTGCTTAATTTAGCTCACAAAAAGCCGCATAAGTTGGGAAGTGAAGCCGACCCCACTTAAATTCTCCAGAAGGATGTTGTTCAGTAGTACTCGTGTAGTAGTAGTAGTATCAAATGCCTTCCGGAAGTCAAAGTAAGCGACATCTACTTGCCCCCGCGTATCAAGTGAAGGCGTCAGGTGAGACACGAAACACAGAAGGTTAGAGATTGTGCTACAGCCTGGTCGGAACCCGTTTTGTGCGCCCGAAACCTGTTCCGTTATCTGGAGGTAGAATCTTCGTTGCAACAGCGACTCGAAGATCTTTTCAAACGTGGATAAAATCGCTACTAGCCTGTAGCCGCTTACATCCTACCCTGTTCCACCTTTTGGCACTGGAATCACTCTTGTAATCTTCCAGACATCGGGATATTCAGAGCGGTCAAGACAAAGGTAGAAGAGGTAGAGTAATGGTCTGTCCAGCACAGTCCCTAACTAAATAAGGTGGTATGCCATCAGGGCCGACGGAGTGCTTCGGCTTTAGCTGAGTTAGAGCAGCGCGCACATCTCTCAGTGTGTGCTTAGCGATGTGCTCCCGCGTGCTACCATTCTCCGTCAAAGGAAACTCCGCTTCCAGCCGAAAATAGAGGTGTTTTTCTGTTTATTTTTATATTTTGAGTTTTTTTTTTAATCTGTTGTATCTCGGTAAATATTGGGTCAGAAATATATGTAACCAAGAAATATTTTTATTTTTATCTAGCAAAAAATGCGCCAAATCTATTGGAGGTCATTAATCACGTCACGATATTCAGCTTGTTGTCTTTCAATTCTAGGGGAATCACTATTAAGCAAGACGAACGACTACTCCGCTAAGCCTAGGTTCGGACATTGCGGCCTAATTTCGGTCGTGTGCGTGTGGCTGGTATCAGGGCAGAAAGGCTTAGTGAAGAGAAGTAACAATAATTTTGTTACTGTCTTCAGTCGGAAATTCACGATGCGGGAGAGTTGGTTGACGAAAGCAAACATCAAAAAATTGAAGAGGGTACGCGTTAGCTTGGCAAAGCGAAAAGCGACTCCTGGTACGATCGTGATAGAGTCAGCGATACTTACTAATTGCTTGCAATGAAGCAACGTTCGAAATTATTGTCTCAGCGTATCATGGTAGTGGTCATACATGGTAGCCGCGGACTGGTCGGTTCAATGGCCGCTATTGCCACGCTTACCTGTACCCACTTAAAAGATAGGTAGTCAAAATATTATATAAATCTAATTTCAAATCAAATAGTAAATACTACTCTCCCAACTGATTTTGCTCCGTTCTCAGCAATTTTAACCTTTGGTAACAGCTTACTATACCTCCTCTAAAGTGCGATAAGGTTGGGGACTTGTCTGACCATTTGATAAATTGTTGTCGCCACGTCGCCTCGTCTGATATAAGGGCATGCCATTTATTTAACGGTTAGTTCTTTTTAATTAGTCAACGTCGGACCGTGAAGCTTAGAATTTGTGCGAGAATTTGTCAAAATTATATAAGACATTATTTTGACTGCCAACAGACTGACTATTGCTATTATTTGTTTTCGTAATATTTACTTACTTTATTACACAAAAAAAATCAATACTATCACAGACTGTAAAATCGAAAATACATACATTTTCCATTTTACAGGCTGTATGTATTGCTGTATTGTATCGATGTGTAAAAAAGGCAATTTCTTTGTTTATACGAGTAAAAATACGATATTCTGTTGTGCGTTAGGTTTCAAATATCTCATTCTTCTGTTAAAATAATGTCTCCTCGGTCATAAACATTTTCACGGGTGGCTGCATTACTACGTCAGTTCCGGTCAAAGAACATTGAGTTGTTTTTTGGCTGCGACGGGCATTGAGAGACTGCTTTAGAAATGGCTTTTACATAAATCCGTCGGTCTTAAACGATTCAAAACAAACATAACGTCAAGCCTTTTCCCATACACAGGCACAGGCACAATTATACCCACGTTTATCCTGTGTTATTCAATACTCCGTCATGCGTGACAGGGGGCTAGCCCATCGCCGCAACTATGGAGATTGAATGATTCCTCATGATATGTTCCATCAGCGTTCAAATGTCGGTTGAGATTAATTTCTTATCTTATTGTTTCATAGCACCAGATTCGAAATCGCATATATCCCGCGTGAGAAGCGATCATGTCACCTCTAGACCCCGGAACTCTCTAAAACTATTTTTATATAACAAAATGTAACATCATTTGAAACACTGTAAATAATATAATACCTAGTTACAAACAATGATGAACAAATAAACAGTTTTGTCTTTGTCATGATAAAGCCAATTCTAGGATATATCGTAGAATTATCGTGATTAAAAAAAATAGAAACACAATTTTGGTGTCGTCTGAAAGCTCACAAAATTAAGAATAATATTCCGTCATAAAATAATTTCATTCTAGAAACCAAATTTTGTGGAAATCTGCAATTACTAAGAAAAACTCGAAAAACTCACTATCATTTCTTAAACAAAGCGTAATTTTAGTAGTTACCACTTTTTTGCAACTTTTTGCTACTGGCAGCACTACGTGTCTATCGTCATCAAGAATCAGTCAATTTTACTTCGATAAGCCCTTCTATTATCCAAGGTATTGCAGTTGGTACCAGATAGCGCATTTCAATATTAAAATGGCTATAAAAAAATTTGGACGGGGAGATTATTTTTTTTGGTCAATGAATTTCGAAGTTCTTACCCAGATCATTATGTGCACTTTATGAAGATTCACACAGTATATATTCTTCTATAATGTTTTATACTATATCTTTATTCTTAGAAGCATGTAATGTAATGCCATTATAACCATCATTACGATCAGCAAAATTCGTCACTGACATAAGCGTGACGCTGACGGTATCACTTTCCAGTAAACGCCTAAAAATAAAACAAGAAAAAACGGTCAAGTGCCATTCGGACTCGCACAAGAAGGGTTCCGGACCATGGTTGAAGATATAACACTATATAATTTTAAAATCGAGCAAAAACCGCAATAAATCACGTTTGTATGGTCATACTTTAATTTACACATAGTTTATTAAATTTGTTGATATAGCGGCAACAGAAAATTTAAACTCTCTACCTATTACGGCTCACGATGACACACAGCCCGATGACAGATAGGCGGACGAATGGACGGACAGCTGTGGCTTAGTAATAGGGTCATTTTCGGCACCCATCAATGTGTACGGAACCCTAAAAATTAAAAACCTTGCCAGAATCGATACCATTTTCAGTTGTACAAAACCGACGTCGTCTGGCAATCGTTTTCCCGCAGCCGGGACCCGCATTGTGTTTGAAGACTTGGAACAAAAGAGGCAATTTGTTACCGGAACGAATCATATTTCATCCAACCCTATACTCGCATGGATAATCCTACGGTGGTTAATAAAGCGAGGTTTCAGCAATCCGTACAATCTACCAGTAATGGAATATAAGGTTTATTTGGTGGATGTTGGATATAACCAATTTTCTTAGATGTGTCAATCGTGCATAATAATAATAAAGATAACATGCATCACAAGAACTTACATTTAAACATTAACGCTACATGATTTCATAAAGCAGGCCAACGACCAAGCTTTGCATTCAAAATGTTTGTGTTATGATTTTCAATTACTGGTTGCTTATATTTTCACCCTCAGAGTCTTCAGACTATATAATTATTATTATTATAAGTCTCTAGACTATATTTAATTTACTATAATAAACACAGTCAGGTCATAAGTTCTGTCACACAATAAAAACTTTTGAATTTAGAACGCTGGCCACAAAAAAGTTTATTGAATTCGAATTTCGAATTTTTCATGAAAATAAAAATGTGTAGTTTTTAGAATTTTCCTCATTTTTAAATATGGAGTGGACACTTAAAGAAGACCGTGTCGCAGTTATTGCGTTGCATCGTTGTGGTTACGCGCCAATTCAGATTTTCGACTTACTGAAAAATTTGAATATAAACAAAAGATTCGTTTATCGTACCATAAAACGATACAAAGAAGACTCTAGTGTAGATGACAGGTCAAGAAGTGGTCGCCCTCGCTCTGTTAGGACTCCAGCAGTGATAAAAGCTGTGAAGGCGCGAATTCAAAGAAATCCCATACGTAAGCAGAAACTGTTGGCCCTTCAGATGGGGTTAAGCAGGACCACGGTGAAAAGGGTGTTAAAAGAAGACTTAGGGCTTAGGGCATATCGAAGAAAAACAGGACATCGTTTGGACGCTCGTTTAATGGACCTGAGACTGAAGAGATGCCGCGCTTTGTTGAAGCGGTACGCGGGAAAAAAGCATCGGGAAATTCTTTTTTCGGATGAAAAAATTTTCACCGTGGAAGAGAGCTACAATAAACAAAATGATAAGGTGTACGCACACAGCAGTGAAGAAGCGAGCAACCGTATTCCGCGTGTCCAACGAGGTCATTTTCCATCCTCGCTCATGGTTTCGTTGGGAGTCTCTTATTGGGGCTTAACTGAGGTACATTTTTGTGAGAAAGGCGTAAAAACGAATGCAGTTGTGTATCAAAATACAGTCCTCAAGAACCTTGTGGAACCTGTTTCTCATACCATGTTTAATAAAAGGCACTGGGTATTCCAACAAGATTCTGCGCCAGCTCATAGAGCGAAAAGCACACAAGACTGGCTGGCGGCGCGTGAAATCGACTTCATCCGGCACGAAGACTGGCCCTCCTCCAGTCCAGATTTGAGTCCGTTAGATTACAAGATATGGCAACACTTGGAGGAAAAGGCCTGCTCAAAGCCTCATCCTGATTTGTAGTCACTCAAGGCATCCTTGATTAAGGCAGCCGCCGATATTGACATGGACCTCGTTCGTGCTGCGATAGACGACTGGCCGCGCAGAATAAAGGCCTGTATTCAAAATCGCGGGGGTCATTTTGAATAAACTTTATTACCATAAGAATCTATATTTTATTAAGTTCATTTTGCTATATAAATGTTTACATAAATAATAAACATGTCTAAATTATTTCATATTGCACATGTGACAGAACTTATGACCTGACTATGTATTTATTTTTTAATAATTAAAGTTTTTAAATATACAATTATTAAAACAAATTAAATGACAGTACGTCGGCGATACAGCACGGTATCTGTAGCTGCACGTCTCTAAATGCCGATAACTTCGAGAGGAAAATTTCGTCGGCGAGTTGGAGGCGTGGGGTGTGTACTGATGGTACATGCCTTCATCTTCTCCCAAGCCCTGGAGGATGTTCGCGAGCGCCTGCGGGGAGTGAAAGTTCATTCCCCGCAGGCTTTTCGGGGCAAGGCGATTGTGAACCTCATGCCTTGGTGACAATATTCAAAACCTTTAAGGGAAAAATGGCATCTTAAGATGCCTGTGGGCGTTGACCGTTTAAGTAACGTAACTTTCTAAGTTATTTATACTGGGCGTTGCGTTTGGAGGCTCTGCCTCCCAAGCCAGAGGTCCCGGGTACGACCCCCGGCTGGGAACGAAGAAAAAACCTTTGGATGTTTATATTTGTGATACTCTGTTTCTGGTTCCCATGGCACCGGCTATTCTAGTGTGGGGCTAGAAGCAATATATATTGCTCAGACATCTCGCACGTTTGCTATGCTGCGGAGGTTGTCAAGTTAAACGAATATAGATTATTAACGATAAACATTTACATACTGGCACATAGATTTTGCTATTTATAAGCAGAGGAATAAGCATTTCAAATGATATCAGTCCCTTATCATCATGCAATCGCCTATTTTGTGTACGTCGCGATTAGGGAATCTAATGCCGCATCAAAATCACGATCCCATAGGCCTGCGGGATTGAGATTTTTTATGTATTATTTTTTGTTTGTTGTTCTCACGGTGTACTGGTTTGAATCCCTTTGCTGTCCATATACCAATGCGTTACGTAATATATCTTAAGTCAATACGGACGTTCTAACGCTGATGGAAAACATCGTGAGGAAACGTTCATTACTACATAGCTGCGGAGATGGGCTAGCCCCCCGAAAAATGCAGTATTGAATAACTGGCTAAAAGAGGGCACAATGTGTCTCTGCCTACACGGGAAAAAGCGTGACGCTATGTTGTTTATTTGTTGTTGGTACAAGAATTGGTAGGAATCAACCCAGGACTGAGATGTGTTGTCTTCCATAGAGAGGAAGAGAGGCTTTTTCCCAGCAGTGGGACGATATAGGCTAATAATAATGTAACGTACTACCTCCTTGACCATATTGGCTACTGGCGGATTAGCCAGATTAAAAGTACAACTATATAAATTCGGAAATTCGGATCTGGAATCTCGTCTGGCAGCTGATTGTTTTTTTTGAGGCAGACATTGTTTGAGCTCTGAAACGTGAGGTTGTATCTTCTGCATCAATAATTTTTAAGTCACGCCTTTAGTTGCGGCGATGGGCTAGTCCCTTTAGTACTGTAATGGAGCTGAATGTTTAGTTGCTGTAAAGTGCAGTAGTTGATAATTATGAAACTTCCCTACTATCCCCAATCCATGGGTAAGCATTGGTTCGTAGTTAGTCTTTCTTATTCTCGTGTATTTTATACTCTCTATGTATTTCCTTTTTCTATACAGTGTCTATTGGACTGCGGCACTCTTAGATCCTAATTACCCTAGGGCCCTCGTCGGAAGTCTCCGTGTGGGGAGCCGTCGCCTGATAGCTGGGCGCTGTAGCGCTTTTGTATTCCTATCATTCACACTGGTCTCTTTACAGGGTTCCACGCTGAGGAGTAATATCCTCCTGGCGCTAACGGAGCTCTGAATCGGTTCCACGCCGAGGAGTAATATCCTCCTGGCGCTAACGGAGCTCTGAATCGGTTCCACGCTGAGGAGTAATATCCTCCTGGCGCTAACGGAGCTCTGAATCGGTTCCACGCCGAGGAATAATATCCTCCTGGCGCTACCGCATAATCACTTGTTGACGTCTGGAGAAGTGGACCAGTTGGATTGAGTCTACCAAGGAGCTGAAATCTACAAATTCCCGGCGAGTCCCTATCCAGCGTTTCAACTATATCACCAATATTCGACTCACGACCCTGTGATTAATAAATGTATCTTGAGCCTGCCAACAATCTCTTTTGGTCAGGTTAGAGTCTCACTGTTTCAATGGCGCCCGGATTAAGGGAATATTGGTGATAGAGTTTTATGTCTGGTCAGAGTAGTTAGGCCATAAGAGCGCCGTAGAACGCTAGATTTCTTTCGTAGCTTGTATATTTTGTTGTGTTTATTTTTGTCTGACAGGAGTATATTTGATCGTTTATCTGGGTACCTACCTCATTTCTACATTATTTATGGTCGCACTCTGACGGCCGTTGTCATATTATAAATGTTGATAAATATTTTCCTCCAAATTCTCAGTACGAAAAATAAATTAAGAAATTGTGAAGATTTTAGTAGGGAAACTTTTCGGACTATTAAATAATAAATAAGGTTAGTGTTTAACGGCCGATTTCTCGTACATTTAATCTGTTGTTGACAGTCCTTTATCAATTTCAGCTGTCAAAACGGTAGATCAATGGCTTGATTTTGTACCAGAAACCGGGCGTTAGTCGTGTACTCTGCTTACTTTCATGTAAACTTGTACAGTTTACTAGATAGGTAGTAAACATGACGTTTCCTATAAAATATCTGTACTTGTACCGAGCGATTGACTGTCTGAGAGCACCTTCTGTCTGAAGATAGGCTGCGACAGCGTTCTGTCTTATTCAATAGTAGTTAACGATTCCTTTATGTATGTAATAGGTATTTTGATCCTTGTATTCTAAAAACCATCTATATCTACAGCTATGTAAAAGTTCTTTATTGTGTAACGTTACTCTGCAATGTCTGTTACTTTAGCTTATGGCCTCTTGAACTATAATTCTCTACTTTTTTACTCTTTGTTGTAGAATAGATATTCTACTCTATTATTATTTTCTGTACCCACTAACGGTGCAGGAAGTCTTGAACACTTGAGGGAGCTGCCCCTCATGGTGTTATTCTGCGTTACGATAGTAGCTAAGCTATCGGGGCGTTTATGTACTAAAGTTCTTATTTTAGTTCAAGGGATCTTGCTTATTTTTCAACTTCTGACAGTTAGTCTGGGTGTGCATTTGGCTATAATAATGGCACCCTGTGTGTAAGGCTGTGTTTACACGATGTAAGTGTGAACTCTTGTATGAACTTAGTATGAATTCTGATGTCTGATTGTTGGTAAGAATGTGTGATGTTGGTATGTAGTTGAGCGAGAATGTTAGTTATATATTTCTCTGACATTGTAGATGGCGAGCTTTAGAGAATTTTATCTTAAGTAGTTAATTTGGTAAGTTAGTTTAGTTTAGTTAGTATCTTAGAGGATTTTATCAGGTTAAATCCTACCCAAACAAGACGGGTATGTAACGTACTACCTCCTTGACCATATTGGCTACTGGCGGATTAGCCAGATTAAAAGTACAACTATATAAATTCGGAAATTCGGATCTGGAATCTCGTCTGGCAGCTGATTGTTTTTTTTGAGGCAGACATTGTTTGAGCTCTGAAACGTGAGGTTGTATCTTCTGCATCAATAATTTTTAAGTCACGCCTTTAGTTGCGGCGATGGGCTAGTCCCTTTAGTACTGTAATGGAGCTGAATGTTTAGTTGCTGTAAAGTGCAGTAGTTGATAATTATGAAACTTCCCTACTATCCCCAATCCATGGGTAAGCATTGGTTCGTAGTTAGTCTTTCTTATTCTCGTGTATTTTATACTCTCTATGTATTTCCTTTTTCTATACAGTGTCTATTGGACTGCGGCACTCTTAGATCCTAATTACCCTAGGGCCCTCGTCGGAAGTCTCCGTGTGGGGAGCCGTCGCCTGATAGCTGGGCGCTGTAGCGCTTTTGTATTCCTATCATTCACACTGGTCTCTTTACAGGGTTCCACGCTGAGGAGTAATATCCTCCTGGCGCTAACGGAGCTCTGAATCGGTTCCACGCCGAGGAGTAATATCCTCCTGGCGCTAACGGAGCTCTGAATCGGTTCCACGCTGAGGAGTAATATCCTCCTGGCGCTAACGGAGCTCTGAATCGGTTCCACGCCGAGGAATAATATCCTCCTGGCGCTACCGCATAATCACTTGTTGACGTCTGGAGAAGTGGACCAGTTGGATTGAGTCTACCAAGGAGCTGAAATCTACAAATTCCCGGCGAGTCCCTATCCAGCGTTTCAACTATATCACCAATATTCGACTCACGACCCTGTGATTAATAAATGTATCTTGAGCCTGCCAATAATCTCTTTTGGTCAGGTTAGTCTCACTGTTTCAATAATAATGAATCTAAGTTATTCAAAAAACGGTCAAGTGCAAGTCGAACTTGCGCACGAAGGGTTCCTTTCCACCTTACAATGGAGGGATGGTGTGGAGTGTATAGTTTGGATTTAACGTGCGAATTCATCAAATTTTATTATTTTTTCAACTTAAATCAAGGAACCAACTACTACTTTGATTGTTCCGTGCTCTTGCTTGCACACTCGGCTAAGGCGGAACGTGATAATGAGTCATGCTTTTTTGTGAGTTCAGCCAGCGTTCATCGATTTATAAGACGTTATCACGTCAAAAACAAAATAACAATAAATCAATAAATTTAAATATAATCAAAAATACATAATTAATCGAATAAACCACCCCAGGATGTTGCCGGGTCAAAGGTAAATTCAGTTTTGCTTTGGTCAGCTCTAATCAAAACTTCTCAGGCTAAGTAGATAAACATGTAAGCTGGCTTAGAAATCACATACGTACATTCGTAAGCTATTTTTTTGTAATCCCAACGGTTACAATATTTTTAAGATATTGGTGGCAACCATCACCATCACGAATCAAATTATGTTACTCCAAGATGGAACGAAGATATTGAGGCAGCTTCCACACTTCTATTATCAAGGTGCCCACGGCAACCTGCTTTTGTAAGATTGAAAACCTTCTATAATGAGCTTATAATCAAATCCCGACCACAAAGTAACTTTCATGTGACATTACTGGAGCCCATTTTTATACGACGACCTCTGTGGCGCAGCGTTTGTGGTTCTCGCATGGTAATGCGAGAGGTCCCGGGTTCGATCCCCGGCTGGGGGTAAAGAAAAAAAAACAGGTCTTGGATGTTCATATGTGTGTGACGTGAATGTATGTGCCTATATGAGTTTATGTTTATATCTCCTCAAAAACCAAAGACTAAGAGACAACAGCAACCTAAAAAAAGAACAACGCAAATAATTCAATTGCACATGAGGTAACGATTTCACGGTCATTGTTTTTAAAGATTCCACAGAAAAGGTTTCTATGCGGGGAACTTAACCACTGGAGAAGATAAATTGCAACCGCGTGTTCAACTTACCGTAGGAGATTTAAGGAAGTCGATATGCTAAGATAGGGGAATGTTCTTAACTAAATACTTTTATTTTTGAAATACACAGAATCGATCGGGTGATTTTCAGGAAATATTTCTATATAAATAAAAATGAATCCCAAAATGTGTTGGTAAAAGTGCATATGGTAACTTTTATTTTATTGTTTTAATCTGTTCGTTGAAGTCTAAAGAAGGTTCTCACGGAGAGTAAACTTTGAAAAACGCAAGGGGAGCAGTATATAGTATGGGGATTTTGGGATCTCAGAAAATCTAAATCCCGCACTCCATGACGACCGGGTTGCGTCTTCTGAAAAGCCCGTGGGGTTCAACGCTGGGCCACATTGTGCCCCACGGGCTTTTCAGAATGAAAGCCAGAGCGGTACAGCGCGTCGCTCCATTGTACCACACGGGGTTTTCTAGCGCTGACATTGACAATTCAGACAATTCAAGCTGACGGTCCTAAGTTTGAATTCCGGTAAGGGCACATATTTGTGTGATGACTTGATGAGCATGAATATTGTCTGGGTTCGAATCCCGGTAAGGGCAAATATTTGTGTGATGAGTATGAGCGTGAATATATGTCTTGTTAGACTCTAAGCGATTGAGAGAAGATGATGATGTAGGCAATTGGAAGGAGCAACTCTTCAAGGACATATATTCACGGTCTAACCGTTAGACCTTTTCCCAGTCTGTGGAGGAAAACACTTGTTATCCCACTGGCCAAAAATTCCAATCCCTCCTCCTTCAAAGATAACAGGCACATATCTATCTTAGCTATTCTCTATAAATTATAATTATTTTACTACCCGCAAATATCTTAAGCTTGATATATACTCACAAGTAATCAACGGTAAAAATTCATCTCGTACCATCGACCTCGGACATTTCAACATAAAGTTTACAGACATTTGACAAATTAATACCCTTTAACATTTGGTAGCATAAAGCGTGGTTAAAATCCCTCTTTTTTATTTCCCCCTTGTTGATTATTTGCAGGTTAATTGCCTTACCTATTTTTTACTCCCCCCTTTTAGTTAGTCGCCTATTAAATATATTATCAGTGACCATCCGATCAGTGCGATTTGCCAATTTACATGCGGTTTCCAAGTAGATAATACAATTGCCCAAATCCCTAGACCAGTTAGTGTTACGTAATAAGATAATTTACGAACATTTATAGCCTTAAAGATCGCATTTCGGTGCTTGCCGTGAGATTCATAACCTGTACATACCTAAATACCTCAGCATTCCATTGTCGGCCGGCGAGAGATCATTGACCTTGATTGATAGGATAACTGTGCCCATTTGTTGAGACCGTGTGCTATTTTCTTGATTGTTATCTACATTTTAGTAAATTAAGTGAATTCACACAATTCCTGTGTGAAGTTATTTGTTGGATTAAACTAACTTACCTAAAGAGGTACCTAAATTTTCATTATGTCGAATAGCGGTGATCAGACAGCTATTTGTTGAAACTTCTGACTATCGCAGGGCAAATGGTGTTTTCCGGTTCGTGATTGAATGGCCATGATTTTACTTTTATGCAGAAATAACACTGTTTAGATTATACCTTCAGTTACTTATTTGTCTCGATAAATCCAATATAAAATATGATGCAATTAAGATTCCAACGGGTTAACTTCCCTCTGCACGAACGCACTATCGCACGTCCACCTTCACTCGTCATTTTGGAGGAAATGGCCGATGTCAGATTGACAGCTTATTTTTTCTATCAATCCTAGATAGTCCACCAAAAATACTTGGGCAATTTTCGTCGTTGCCATTTAGTAAATTGTGATTATGATATGTTCATTTCTCTGTTCTTCATAAAGGTAAGATTCTAGGAGGGACCGACTTTTCAATATCGGATATAATAACTGATTTCTATTACATTGTGCTATAATATATATTACATATTTTAATCAGGCTTATAGACAAATTATGGCAAGCGATAGTTATTTTACATCTTGAGATGTAACTAATATAACATTATATCCCATAATGAAAAGTGAGCTTCAGAATTTTGATGATATGTGTGTCAGTCAGGTAGTCATAAACAAAACGCAGGAACTTTAAATTGCTGAAGATCTTAATCTACTAGTACAAATTGAATGCAAATTCACTGATTATTTAAGCTTCCAGCTTTATCTACATTGAAGTAAATGGGGTCTAAACTTTCCTGAATGGCTTCGGTAGAAAGCTTGTTATGGCTATGCCTTTGCTCAACTTGGCGGGGGCACTACCGTGCCCCCAGATTTGCATGAAATTATGACAGAAAAATCAATAAATGCTTCTAAACCCTTTTATTTACATAGTTAATAGTTTATCGCGGGCCGATATTTCCGCAAATCGACGACTTCAAATTGCGCCTATTTTACGTGATGTGGGTTGGGGGCACTACGCACTCCTGCCAACCCAGCTCCTGTAGGAAGTCTAGCGAACCCTTGATGTTGCCGAAGACTTCCTGGAGCGACCTCGGTGATCTGAGGTGTGTTGCCCGGTAGATGGCCACCCCGGAACATTCCGAGGGTGGCTTTCTCCTCGACCTCCATGCAGGCTCTGCAAAGTGGGCTTTCTGTAACACCTAGAGTTAGAAGTGTTTGTTTAGCAAAGCATGTCCAGGCACCATTCCGATTACCAAGGGGAGCTGTGACCTCTTTAGCTTCAGAAGCTTACATGATAATCTGGCTCTGATCATCGGGAGGGCCTGTCTGGCTTGGTTGCTGGTATCCAATGTTGAACAATGAAGTTGGTGAGTTACTTTTGTGTGCTGTCGTTGGGATTTCGTTTCGTTGGGATTTGGAAAGTTACCTATAGCAACCTTGATTCAGTGAAACTACATGCGGTAGCCTAGCTCGCGTTCACAGACAAACTTTTAAGAATTGGCATAAAAAAAATAACAATTTACATATTTTTTATACATTAAATAATACAACATGCTATTGTCTATTAATTATAAACTTGCTTTACTACTTGCTAATAAAATTTATAACAATGTGATTTTTTCTGCAATGGTGCCGCCATTGGTGGTGCCAAACCTCAAAGTTTCCTTTGTAGTTAACTTTATTGAACCGCTTCTATAAGTGGCATCATTGGCTTTCAATGCGCTGGGTGTCCCCCCCATATTCTGCTACAAATTCTTCAGAATGTTTTAATTTCCTGTATATGTAGCCGTGGGTCGGCAGGGCATCATAAGCGCTCCAGTAATTTGTATGGATTGTTATGCCTGCTTTCACATGTTTTTTAATAATAGGTATTAATACCTCTGTGGACCTCACATCATCGCGACACACTTTTAATCTGAGTTCATTTGTTGTTTCATCGATCATTACCAGCACCCAAAGGCCTTCTACTTGTCTGCCACGGTTATATTTCTTCCTTCCAAACTTACTTTCATCGATCTCGACAACTGTGCCGGGACCACCAATTTGTTCGTGTTTTTCTTGGTTGTCTATTTCATTGGCCACTATTGTTTCCCGGTAGTAGTTATACCAGTCGCGAATTATGGCCTCTGATAGGATCATTTCATCTTTGTATGAGCTACATTGAACTCTTGCACATTGGTATTCTATATCCTGGGCGTAACAAAGCATTACATCATTATCCGAAATATTGTAGGGAGGGAAATCTTGACATTTTCAAACCATGTGTTTGAGGATCTGACTATTCTTCCGTATCCATACCTACCTGGCTTTGTGGTACCGGAATGTGCCACAAAGCCAGGTAGGTATAGAGTTCAGGGTGCAGTACCAGGCTAGCTTGTTAACCTTCGGGCCGCGGTATTTCTAACGCCTAGGTACTTTAGAGTAATAGTAATATTTATACAAACTTTTAACCGTCGGAGTTAATTAGTTAACGATACTGCAAAATTGCCAATTTTATGCAAATTAATCCTTAAAGTTCAAGGTCAAGGTCAATGACCTTAAGTTTAAAGGTCGGTGACCTCAAAGTCAATGAAATTTGACCGATGTCACTTAATTTTTCTGGGGAAAATGAGTGAAAATCAAGTTCAAGGCCAAGGTCGATGACCTCGAGGTCAATAAACTTTCTCTACATCTAACGTCAAAAAATCGGACAAATCTGTCGTTTCCCCACCCTAATACTCCCACATCCCCACGTGTCCCGAAAGCATGAAATGGCGATTAAAAAAAAATATAACTCGAAAACTAATAATTTCCGACGGTTCGCGTATTTTGCAATCGTCCTAGAATACACTAATTATGCATAGAAAAACCCAGCATAAGCATCTGAAACCGCGGTCTTTCTAGAGGCTAGCTCTTTATTGTATATTTAGTTAGGTAGGTACACTTAATTTTTGGTACTATGTTTGGTTTCGCATAGAATTACCAGTTTTACTTTAGGATATAAATGTGTGTGTGTATTTCTACGCTTGTTAATTATAACATTTTGACTGTATATTTTTGTTACAGTAGTGTTCATTCAATAATTAATTCATGTAGTATTGTGTTTAAAGTGTTCAAATTTATTTTCAAGTATGCGGCTAAACATTTGCTTTGCTAGCCGATATGTAAACATAAGGGCAAAAAACTTAAATGTTCTACAATTACAATGCAGGATGTACGGAAATTCATTGAGGTAAGACACATTTATCCTGAAACATTTAAAAGGTACGAAAAAACAACGTCGCCGTCGCAATACTAAACGCCTGTACTTACCATCAGAGCTAAGTATTAATAAAATGGCTAAGATGTACAATAAACAAGCAACAGAGAACATGAAGGTAAAACTTTAACTTTAAGGTTAATTTGTGTTTTGGCAGTCCACGAGTTGATGTGTGCTCAACATGTCTTCAGCTTGGTGAAAAAATTAAAGACTACGATCACTGATAGTGAAAAAGGTACCCTGATGGCTGAGAAAACGGTACACAAACTTCGAGCAAAATATTTTTTTGGCATGTTAAAGAAGATGACCCTAAAATAAAGATCTTCAGTTTCGACTGCCAGAAAAATATGCCGTTACCGAAAATTCCAGATCAGATGACCTACTATTCCCGTCAACTCTACTTTTACAACTTAACAATGGTGGAGGGTAGTTGTAATTCCCCATTAAATGAAAAAAAATGTGTTCAGTTATTGTTGGACAGAAGAAGAATTACGACATGGTTGGTCAGTCACTGTTTTTTTTTTTATTGTTGTGGCACGCATCTGCATCTGTGTACTTTTTACTTTTTAACAGTGGGATCGAAACGCAAACGTCAAACTTTGTACTAAATTATTTTTAAATTGTTGGCAGAGATGTTTGCGTTTCGTTCGCGCTCCATGTCGCGGTCCTTTTTGCGTTTACCTCGCCGTGACACTCTAACGTCTAAAACATTTTTCATGTTATGTTCTATTTTATGTTTCTGTGCCTTCACTGTCCGCTGCCCAGTTGTTAATTTATTTTATCCTGTGTGTTATTTATTACTGAATGATTCTGATTCTTAACAGCAATCCTCGACTGGTAAGGGGTCTAGGGCACCCCGTTAAGTTATTTACTTCGTATTTATTTTGTGTTTTTTTATTCATATTAAACATAAACAAACATAAACATTTACATACCTACACATACATTGCTTCTGGCCCCACACTAGGATACCCTGTGTCGTGGAAACCAGAAAAATCGACATACACATATAAACATCCAAGACCTGGTGTTTTTTCTTTTTTTTTTTCTTTACCCCCAGCCGGGGATTGAACCCGAGACCTCTCGCATGGTAGGCAGAGCCACAACCGCTGCGCCAGAGGTCGTATTTACATTATTGTATTGAATATTTTTATACACATATATTATTAACCTATGCATAGTATGGATATCCATAACGATAGCTTCTTGTCGTGTGCTTCTAGCGATGAATTTATTAGTGCGGAAAGCGATATTTTCACTGTGGAAGAACCACTTTCCGTCCAACTTAGAACTGTCTTTGATGGGTCAGAGAAAAATCTGAATATAGTGCATATCAATGCTCAAAGTTTTCACACTAGCTACCCCGAACTCATCGAGGCTTTTTGTGAGCAACGTGTGGACAGCATCGTTGTCTCTGAGTCGTTCCTTAAGCCTTCATTCCCTTCATATATGTACTCTCTTCCAGGATTCAAGCTATATAGGAACGACAGAACCGGAAAGGCAGACGGAGTTGTCGCTGTTTACCTGAGGCTGAAATTGCGTGGAGGTGATCAATGTATCCCCTAGCCAGTACTCCGAGTCTGCTGAATACCTCTTGCTTGAAATTGTTCTTCATCACAATAAGGTGCTGCTTGGTGTCCTCTATAGCTCCTCTTTTCATGTTGATAACTTCGATAGCTTTGAATCCCTTCTTAATGATTTGACCCCAATTTACGACGACACTCTCATTCTTGGGGATGTTAACACCTTCTCCTCAAAAAGAATTCCCGTTCTGCCAAACTTAGGTCCAAAGTTGATTCATTCAATCTCCACATTTCAATTCCATTTCATTCAATTCAATCTCCACTTCAGGCCACTCATTTCAAGCCGCATTGTTCTCCCTCTCTTCCGGTCAGAACAAAAGTTCTATGATGATAGCAATGCCTTCGAAATGGTTCACAAAAGATGTACCAGCTCACATACCGTTGGTTGGAGTGGTCTTTCCAGTAGTGGGACACTCATTTCTACCACCAGATAGAGTGTTTGGTCGTATCGAAAAAGAGCTACGGAAAGTCTAAAGTATAGTCATGCCGATAGAATACTTGAATGTTGTAGATGCACATTGTACTGCCATAAATGTTGCCTCAACAGTACAAGTATGGGACTGGAAAATGGCCGCAAAAGAAGTGTTTTTGCCAACTACAAAATGGCATGTGCCTTTTTCTAAATGCAAAAGGTTTTACTTGAAAAGAGCCAGCAAATCCAACCAAATGGTTGGCATAAGAGGAGAACTTTACTACAAAAATTATTCAGGTCAATCTAAAAGCGTTAAAACCACAGCAGATTTTACCCCAACTGCTATTCCGATGGGTGCGCCAGTAAAAGCGCTGAAATCAAGAGACGTTGATAAATTGTTATCAACTCATTTTGGGGACAACTGGCGCGATATAGAGAGTTTGGAGTATTACAAGCGAGTACTACCCTCATCACAAGATTTACTCAAACAAAATGATAACGATGATGAAGAGGCCCCTGAAGAACAAATGTGTGAAAAGGAAGAAGAATCGCAACTTCTGTTAATTTGATTTTCTTTTTTTTAAGCTACTTTTATTAATTAATGAACTACTCACACGACATAATAAAAAAATATGTTTTATTTCTCATAAAATGTCTGGGTTTAATATGGGTAAATTTTGTAACGAGCAGATTTGAATAGCAAAGGTACGCAACTACGCACTCAGTAGGTTATTTCTATTGGTATGTAAAAGTATCAATATAGGTTTGTCTTACTATTCGGAATAGCTTGCTTTCAAAACCAACAAAGTCCATGTTATTTTTGCATCAAAAATCGCAAAGTCCATCCGAGTGTTTCAAAGCCAGCAATGTCCATCATATTTCTTTGCTTTTCCTCTTTTTTGTTCGAATATATCTATATTAACTATGCATTTATTTCACCTACACAAATCAAAATTAATTTCGCATAGATTAATTACTATAATGAACGACTATTATGCACAATAAGATAATTAAGGATATCTTGAAAGTAGTTATTATGGACATTGCAATGAAAATTACTTTTACCTCTCTCCAGAGTCTCGTTTTAAACCCTTATTTATTTATAACTAGACCAATATGACATTTGGTGGCTTTCCGCTTTTTGGTTGAAGAAAATAGTGTTGTAGTCATAGTTGGCCAGTTAATTCGTTACGATTAATCGAATAATAGCCACTCCTATATTAAGTATTGATCAATCGATCGATGAATCAACGTACCTACCTGTTTCTCTAATTAAATTGATATGTCGTCGATTTAACTCAATCGATTTTTACAACACTGGGAGCATAGAGCTTGCAACATTAAAAGTATAAAAGGGCAAATCCAACTGTCATGTTTGTCTAGTTGTATAAAAATCAGAGTTTAGTTGATTTCCATAATTGACGAAAGAATCAGAGTTACTAAAAGTATTGTTTAATATAATATACGATATTTATTATATATATATATTTATTGAATAAATCTGTTGGTAAAAGAAACTTCGTAATGGCCCCTTAAATACTGATTGGCGCAACTAACAACTGAAGAAAACAAATCCAACAAATATAATAGAATTATCGACTTACTCCGTTAGCTAGGTACAACTGCATTATTCAATTATTTTAAATTGCTTCAGAAGTATCACGAGATACATATTAAAAGTGCTTCAGAACTAGAACGGGATACATTTTAAAGTGCTTCAGAACTAGCACGAGATACATTTCAAAGTGCTGCAGAACGAGCACGAGATGAACTTTAAAGTGCTTCAGAAGTAGCACGAGATACATTTTAAAGTGTTTCAAAAGTAGCAACACGTTTTTATAAAATTAAAACTACCTCAGTGTTTCTGTAATGTAGTGAAACATTGTGTTATGGCAATTTCCAAGGGATAACCTTTGAGCTGTTATATTTTATAGCCTATGAAATAAGACATTTGCATTTACTAATTTACTTAGTTTTCGTCGAAACATTGTTCGGTGGAGTAAACAAAATAATTTTGTGTAATGTAAATAGTTACGAAATTACGACTTCGTCTCAAGTTGTTAAACTGGATCGCACTCGAAGGCAAAAGAGGCCATTAAAATACATTCTAAAACTGATTAGTTTTTGTGCTTACAATCAGAATTTCTATAGATGTATATTTTTAGGTTGATCTGGACTTGACAGCTTCTTAAAAGCAGAATTTTAAAATCTACATACATTATATTTTGAAGTGACGGCAAACTCAATAAAGACTGAGATAAGTAATAAAAAAAACTTTGACGTCGATAAACTATTACTTGTTTAGCTATCATTTCTAAAAGAGAATGAGGGGCGACAAATCCATGGCTAAAAGTGGTTCCTATTTTTTACAGCCATCAACCAAATCATGAAATATCGAGCATAAATAAGATTTAACAGAGAAAACATAGTATGACATTTATACTCCCAAACTCAGTGTAATTATTTTTAAAACGGTTAGTATTTAATCTCAAATCAAAAATACTGATGTGTACAGCAAAAACGAATCAACAAAGACACATTTTATGTTTTGAATATTTTATGTGTACTTAAGTTTATGTTTTTAGTACCTATTTTTTGTTGTTCTTACATATTCAACTACCACGAAGGATAAAGGGGGCTTCGCTTCGCTTACCCCCTTTACCCTACACCTAAGCTACCGCAGCATTTTGCCCTGATATTTGCTGTGCAAATCAGTATTTTTGATGTGCAGTTTAATATTTCCCTTTTTAAAACTTCATATCCCAATTTTTTTTCCTCTTTAGTATGTGGTGACTTACTCTAAAGATGACGTACACTAATTTGGCATAGGAATTGTTTGTTGTAAACTAGTGTAGGTAATTGATTCATTCGTTCATCAATCACCTTCTTGCTATCAGTACAGTGAACGAAACCATGCACATCAACATAGGCTAATAGAAATTACATAGCGATTTATTTTTTGTTTGAGTTACATTTCAATGGTCTCTTAAAATGTCTACACCTACGTTAATCTCACCACTACAACAAAAAATGCTCTCGATAAAATATACAATTAGTACCTAGTAGAACATAACATACAAACTTACGAACTCGATACAGTGCGAATAAAATAATAAATTGCTGTTACAAAAATGATGAATCCATACATGAATGGACTTGTTATGGTGAAACATACACACCTTTGTACGATATACGAGTAATCCTCAAATTATGTCACGGCTCCGTTGATGCACTTTCCTGGATGTTTTATCTTCCATTACCGGTAAGAGTGAAAAAGATCAACAGTCTGTAACACTAAAGTTGGACTTGTAGAACAAAGTTTAAGTGTCGAGCAAGCTGTTAGTCTCGACGTGATAATGCGAGCAGCCAGCAGGAACACGCAATTAATCACAGCAAGAAATAACTTTACAATTTAAACAAAGGCATCCCTTTATAAAGTGATTCTACCCAGTTCCAGAGCGCGGAACAGTTGAAATAAATTCCCCGGGAAATAACTCAGAAATGTTTCATTTAATTTTGGGTTCAAATAAAAAATTGTTCCCAGCTGACGAAGGAAGGCGGAAAAGTGCGATCTTTAGTTGCTGAGTTGTGAAGAGGGCGTTCAAGAATTGTTCTCACGTAGCTCTCCTATGAGATATCTACGTATCATGAAAGGCAAATGGGTAGGCACTTTTTGGAAGATCCTCTTGAATACGGCCTTTTATTATTACCCTTGCAAATAATCCGCACAAAATTCCACCTTAAATACGTTTAGGTCCAAGACAACCCATGTACCTACATATGTTGTGACAGTACTACACTATTCAGATCATCAGACTTTGATGAGTATATAAAGTATTATATTCGTTTTGATCGATATTTTTGATGTACTATAGATCCTACAATCCAGGTTAAATCTTTATACATGCCCGCGTCTATTTGAGAAAAATAAGCTTTCAAGCTTACGTCCGAATATCGACTCTACTATAGCCATCTACCTAACTTGTATTAAAGAAGGGCAGGTGAAATCTATCGACAACATTTATTCTCCTCTATATCTAGTCAAGGGACCGAATGACAAAAAAACAGAATTATTATTCTCATAACATAACCAAAATAAGCTGGTTCTAAATAGGGCCAGACATTTTCGTGGGAGGAGTAATTTATCAAAAGCTAAGAGAGGTTTTCACATTGTTGGAGGAATGAATAAGTTTTCACGAGACGCTGCGTAATTCTCGGCATACCGATAAATAAAAAAAACACGTTTCCACCCCATATAAAACGAGTTTCATCCCCGTTACTGACCGTATGATATCGAAGTCCAACTTCCATCTACAATAATTCGTATCGTAACGTGTTCGTATAAGTACATTATAAGATCACGTTGCAACAGTGATAGTAAGGTTCAAAGCTCCTTAATTGGCTCCAAATCTTGGATGTAAATAATAAAACTAGTCAAGTGCAAGTAGTACCTCGGACCCGCACACGAAGGGTTCCATACCGTTGTACACCGAAAAACGTAAAACGACAGTATTTCGTACGAGTGTACTTTTTAATTCTTAATAATAAAATATTAAAAACTAGGTAGGATTA
Source organism: Argyresthia goedartella (assembly GCA_949825045.1). Taxonomy (NCBI): domain Eukaryota; kingdom Metazoa; phylum Arthropoda; class Insecta; order Lepidoptera; family Argyresthiidae; genus Argyresthia; species Argyresthia goedartella. Next base: position 20,604,992 of record OX463823.1, read on the forward strand.
CATTCAAGGCCGTACATCTAAACATTGAAAAAGAGTTTTGTATGTAATATGTAATTGTATGTAAAATGTAATTATACTATGTCCTCGGTTAACGAAACTCTTGGCTCATTGAAATCGGAAGTGGATAGAAATGAGTAAGTAATTTGTTATAAAAAAAAATATTATAATTTATCTTTTAATGGAGATTCGATGAAGACAGATAGTTTGATTAATTGCCATGACTCCTGAAGATATTTAATCCAATATTTGTCTGTCGATTAATTACTTTTTCGGTGATTTACGAGTTTTATTGAAGACTTGGTATAATTTAATAAAATCTTGATTAACGACTGCAATTAAATTCTTATGTGATAAATTGTTCTCTTTTCAAAATTATGGATCAAATACGGAATAAATTCTAAATAAAAGCTAAATTGTTTTTTGGCAATTTGTTAGAGTCAGTCTATCGAATTCTACCTAAGAATTATCAAGTTCGCTAGCCGCTTTATTTTAAGGGTTCTGTACCTTAAAAAGAGAAATGTCTTTGGATAGGTTTACTTTGTTATCCGTCTGTCTGTTATTGAAATTAAAAAATACAAAAAGACTTGCAGAGGTATCAAATTTAAATGATTCGTATCTATTACTCAGGTCTGTGGTCCCTTGAAGTTGTCAAAAACCCAAACTTCAACGCAATCAAGAGATTCGGCCGTTTACGCCACTTTGCTAAATTTGCCATCTATGATGTAGCCCATTAATGTATCCAACGAGTGAGAACGGGTATTTACCCGGATATGAGAAATATTGAGCCATACTCCACCATGCTGGCTCAGTGCGGGTCGATGGAGGGGTGTCGGGCTAGTGGCCAACCCGACTGACAGAGGTTTTCAAGCTGCCTTATAGGGCCTCTGACCAGGTTTATGACTACAATCACCGAGTAGCGATGGTAGCCTGGACCTACAGATTAAAGTGTCATCCGAAATACGTAAGCGTCCGAAACAAATGCCATATAGAAACGGACACCCATTCAGTACCCGTTTCAGCCAGATGTTGCTACCCACACAATCTTTTCCGACGTGCGAATACCGCTTGGCCATGGACGCTTCAAATGCCATCTAGAATCATAAAATGCGGCCAGAAGCGAGAAAAGGACATTTTCGGAAACAGGAAATAATCTGGATAGCTATTATGGCTATCTGAGCGATGTATGGACGACTGAAATGTTGACACAAATTGACACAAAATTCTGAAAGGCTGCATATTTGGTGTTTAATTTTTCTAAAGTTTTAGTTAGATTACGGTATAAATCAGTGATTACAGATCTATCTAGCCAATGCTCATTTTGTCTAAATTAAAAGCAAATTGTCTTTGCCAAAGAAAGTTTATAGGGATGTGAAGTTATTATTGATGGACGATAAATATTAGGTCCTTACATATGAAATTGGCGTTTCGCCTTACTGGCCACTTTGATCTCAAATATCTCCTCTATGGTTAGAATCCCAAATTCAAATTTTTACAGCTATTTACTCATGTATTTGTGTTTCTAAAATTATAATTCATTTGTTTTTTCCTCAATTGTTTTTTTTCTTGCGTCACTCAGCTTACAAAATGGAAAACTTGAAATATCGCGTTATTTACGAGTATGAGTTCTACCTTGGCACCAGTGCTGCAGAAACGGCTCGAAGGATTAATGATGTGTATGGCGACGGTGCCGCAGTAGAAAACACAGTGCGTTTTTGGTTCCAACGTTTTCGTACTGGAAATTTCGACCTGCAGAACAAGCCCCGTGGACGGCCGGAGACCAAAGTTGATAATGAAGAATTGAAGGCTTTTGTGGAAGCGGATCCATCGCAATGCACGTCCGAGTTGGCTGCAGGCTGCGATGTTAGTGATAAAACTGTTTTAATCCAATTGAAGCAAATTGGGAAGGTGAAAAAGCTTGAAAGGTGGGTACCTCACGAACTGTGTGAAGCAAATCAACAAACGCGCGTTGACTGCTGCGTTGCATTACTCACCCGGCACAATAATGAAAGGATTTTAAATCTAATCATTACCTGTGATGAAAAGTGGATCCTGTACGATAATCGGAAGCGCTCATCGCAAAGGCTGAACCGCAATGGATGCCCCAAGCGAAAATTGACTCCAAAAAAGTTACTTGTGAGCGTTTGGTGGACTAGTGCTGGTGTCGTTCACTACAGCTTTCTTAAATCTGGCCAGACGATTACGGCAGATGTCTATCGTCAGCAACTGCAAATCATGATGGAAAAGCTAGCTGCTAAACAACCGAGGCTGGTCAATCGCTCTAGGCCACTACTGCTTCATGATAACGCTAGACCACACATTGAACAACAGACGGCTACCATATTAGAGGAACTTCAATTGGAATGTCTAAGATATCCACCGTACTCTCCGGACCTTGCTCCAATAGATTACTATTTTTTTCGAAATTTTGATAACTTCATAAAGGGAAAAAACTCAACTACGATGGGGCAGTCCAAACCGCCTTCAAAGATTTTATTGATTCCCGTCCGAATGTTTTTTTTAGTAAAGGGATCGAAGAACTACCTATGAGATGGCAAAAGTGTGTATGTTCCTCCCATGCAAAACGCCAATTTCATATGTAAGGACCTAATAAATATATGTACTTTTATATATAAAAATTACATCATTTGAAGAAACCTATTTGAATATTTTGAGTCATATATATATATCTGAATACTTTTAAAAATAATATTTAAAATAACACCCTTCGTGACGTCAATTATTCAAAAAAAAAACAATGGTTACCTGTGGCTGGTGGTTTCTGAACGAAAAAATCTATCTAACTCACATAAACTTAGATGTCACTATTAAACATTATAACAACAAACACACTTCAGAAAACTACGGTCAAAAATAAATCCACTCTGTTAAATGATGAAAGAATTACAATGTTTTACAGTTTTTACTTCAGCCATCCCAATTCCTGCACCAGCTGGGGTAGGATGCCTGAGTGTTCTAGGAGCTCGTGGGTGGTTGTTGCATCGCCTAGGATAGCCATCCTAGTTTTAATTTTGGATGGACATGCCAGCAGCATGAGTTCTACTGTTTCATCCACTGCCATACACCCCCTGCACAGGGGGCTGTCCGTTGCACCTGTAATTGTCAAGTGTCTGTTTAGTGTAGAATGGCCTGTATTAAGGCTTGTTAGAATTTTTAATTTACTGCGTGGCTGTCTCATTACGTAATTCGTAATTTTATGGTTATACTTATCTATAAATAGTTTTATGTTTTTGCAGTCTTCTCTGCTAGACCATAATGAATTTTGTTGCTATACTGTCGCTTCTTTGAGCCTTTTCCATAGAGCTTCCGCTGATAAGGGCGAGAATGGTGGAGGGCCAATTGCTGGCTTTCCTATCCCTAATTTTGCTAATTTATCTGCCTGCCAGTTGCCCTGGTTATATTGGTGACCTTTTACCCACTGGACTGTGACTTTGTTTTTCTCACCTAGCTTGTAGAGTGCTTCGTGGCATTATCTATCTATCTATATATCTATCACTACCTACTTAAAATCAGGAAAGTATACTATACATAAGCCTTGGCCAAAAGTATAAGTCGCACAGGGATTTCTTAATTTACTGTAGCACTGGCACAAAATATCCCTTCTTTTATTTTTATTGGTTTGACAGTACTGTCTAAAAGAGATTAAAACAATTGAACCAGATTTAAGTAGACAATTGTAATACAAAACATTTATCAGCTATCACTGCTTGTAGTGCAAGCAGGTACTAATATTATTGCGCGTTAATACTAGAAATGTTTATTTACGTGCACTTACTGCCCAAGAAACGTGAACTTACGTCTTCAAGAACGTGTCGAAATTCGTCTGTTACAGCAGCAGTAGAGCAAACCTCGCAACAGAAATTGCCCAAAAAATCAAGTGTTCGCGCTATGCTGTCCGAACTGCCATAAAATGTTATGTTCAGACTAGTTCTAACAACAACAGACGGTCTGGTAGAAAACGGATGACGACGGAGCGAGAAAACTGAAAATTAATTGGATTCCCTGAAAAATAGAAAAAATCCTCTTGAGCTCGCTGCTGCCAGGTCTTGCTCGAACAGCAAGCAAGATACTTAGAAAAGCCGGTCTTAAGGTGATACGAGAAAATATATATAGAAGGAATATGCATGTAGACGAAAGTGAGAGCATTAATTACTTCCACATAAGAAAGAAAAGAGAGCGCTCTACACAAACTAAAATAACGTAGCGCCAAACCATATAAAATTGTTTGAAAATTAACTACGCTATTTTGTCAAAAAGGTTTTCAAGGCGTTATGACGGTTGGTGACCACTTCTTGTTTTGACCACTTCTGGATTTGACCACTTCTGATTTTGACCACTTCTGGATTTGAACACTTCTTGTTTTGACCACTTCTTTGTTTTGACCACTTCTTGTTTTGACCACTTCTTTGTTTTGACCACTTCTTGTTTGACTACTACTGGACTTTACCCCATAATGGCCACTTTCCCAAAAAGACCACATTCTCACAATGTATATTCCCTTCCCTCCCCGTTACAATCCGTCCACTTTCCCCTTTCGTCCACTTTCACGATCGGTCCACTTACACTGTTCGTCCGCTTTTTCTTTTCGTCCACTTTCACGATCGGTCAACTTCCCGATCCGTCTACTTTCACAATCGGTCTACTTTGCCAGAAAACACTTAGAATAATTTAAGCCGTTATTTGTATGGTGCTTAGTATGGCTGCACAGTCCGTTTTAAAGATGATGTCATTCCTCTCTGGGTCTTTTATCATGTTCATTGCCGCGTGTAGGAGACTCAGTGTTTCAGCTTGAAATATTGTCGTTTCCATTCCGAAGCTTAGGGAAAGTTTAATGTCAAGTTGCGGCGTGAAAAGACCTCCGCCTGCGTTCCTGCTTTTCATTGAGCCAGCGCTGTATATTGTTATGCTTTATGGTTTGGTGTTCTTGGTATTTCCAAGTCATTAGCTATAATTTCGTATTTCCTACAATAAAGTTTTCGGCACTTCTACGAATGCTTTTTCTAGAATTGTGCAGTGTCCTTTATCTGCTATTTGTACTTTCCATTGTCCTGTACTGTAGAGCCTTATGGCTGCCAATTTGGTCTCCTGCTGTACGAATAGGTCCAATGGTGGTATATCTAGCATGATTTCTAGTGCCGCTGATGGCGTTGACCTCATGCAGCCTGTGATGGCTACGCATGCCATCCTCTGGAACTGCTGTAGTTGTATTGCAGTTGTGCTTTGTGATGTTCGTTGCCACTATACCAGGGAGCCATATGTGATAATGGTTCTCACCACAGCCGTATACGTCCATCGACATATTTTAGACTGGAGTCCCTATGCGTTCCCTACCATCTTCCTACATTTGAAGAACGATACGGTAGCTTTGTTAAGTGTCGCTTCTATGTGCTTGCTCCAATTTAATTTGTGATCAAGCCATACGCCCAGATATTTCACGTGTTTTTCCGTTTATCTTTTTTGTGAATAGTACCATATCAGTTTTAGCGGGGATCACTGAGAGTTCGTTTTTATTGCACCATATTTCTATGTACCGTAGTGATAATTGCATGCGGTCAAATATGGTGTTTATAAAAAGGCCCAGTATTGTCACGTCATCGGCGTATGCTATTGAGTAAAATCTTCTTGTTTTCAGTTGTGTCACTAAGTCATTAGCTACTAGTAACCACAGTAGTGGTGATAACACGCCCCCCTGTGGACAAACCTTCGCCACTTTGCATTTGATTTTATCGCTGATTTCCAAATAAATTATTTTTTATTAATAATTATACATTGTTGTTATCCATGTTATCATGTTAGGGTTGGTGCCTAGTTGTTCCAATCTAGTTCTGATGCTCACCCACATCATCTCTAGTTTATCGCACTACCAGCTGTCTTTTGGTGGTTTCGCTGTCTAATGAGGGCAGGATTTGTTGTATAGCTACAACAAATCCTGCCATTTATCGCTCCGTTGAGTTAAATGACCGCTAATTCTATTTCTTCCGGTGTCTCCAGTTTGTCGTTGCACTATTTCAGATAAGTTCATCTTGAGGTGCTGAGTATACTCTGAGACTTATGCTGGTTTTTCTAGGGTTTCGAAATCGCCTAGGTGTTAACTCTATGTTCTTCAGGCCAAAGGTGATCCATTTATGATCCGAACATTATGCTTCTGATGAAACCCTCCATCCCGATATAAGGTTTATACTCCGGGTCACTTTCTGACAGGTACAACAATAATGTCTTACCCTAAAACTGATATTTCCAAATTGCCTACTAATAGACTTGCATTTTGGAAAACCTGTGAATACTTAAAACAATAATGCTTTTGGACAATATGGCATAAATATTATCTAAACTGTCTTCAATGTAGATCGAAATGGCTAAACTGCCTACCTAATGTACGAGAAGGTATGTTAATGATTCTGAGAGAACAGAATTGTTCACTTTTACATTGGCCTATTGCAAGAATTTCTAAGGTATTCCCTGGCAAGGACGGTAAAGTTAGGGCATTAGATGTAACTACCCCAAATGGAAATATTTACAGACGATCACTGTCAGGCATTTGTGTGTTGCCTTTAGATGATGAGTAGCATAGTTAATAGACGTTATGTTTCAATTCGTTATAACAATATTATATTTAGGTTAACATGACCTATGTTGTATTACTTGTATATCTTACTATTTTGTATTAGTCGACTGAAGATAGTCCGATAGAATTATATTATTTGTCAACAGAGGTTTTGTAATTTACAGTTTTTTTATGTTCTCTATTTTCCTACGTTACATGTAGGAAGTAAACAAGAATAAGGTCACTGTAGGTGTTCAATGTATTATCTGACTATTATAAAACTTATGTTAATCTTAGTTTCTTTGCTGAGGCGAGCATGTTAGCAACACCAAAGTTAATATTTTATGTGTGGCAACATTGTTAGTTATATTTTCATTTTCCGGTTTGTCCGTCGTGAGTGAGTGCTGTCTTTTTATTATAATATTTATATAAAATCGTGTTTGGCTGTTAATACACACAAATTAAGCCTTAATAGTATTTTACTCGTAGTCTACGCTGAAGAACTAGCCCCTACTCTTGGAGCCGACCACCAGGCTCCCTAATTTTACATGGCAAAAAGTTGACAATTGTGATGTCTGGAATTGTTTGTGCCCTTCTTGTGACACATGTGGGTTCTGATCCCTTATTCAGTGTCGACAGTTTGTGTTTTTTTAGAGAAATTCCATGAGATCCTTACCTCTTTTGCTTATGTCCTTTCCACCCCAAACGGTGCTGTGCGCGTTGGCTTCGCATTCTTTTACGAGGGATATGTCGTTTTCTTCACACTCTCTGACTAGCACTTCCACTTCCTCCGTAGGTATCTCCCCTTCGTGGTATGCCGAGGCGGGGTATAACGAGAGACCCCTTTGCCCCGTGTCAATGTTGACCATGGTGAGATCTGGGGAGCAGAGGTGTGTTATTAAAGTGGCTTTGTAGTGATTCGGGACATATATGGCCGCCCTCACTTTTGTGTTTGAATAGTAGGTGTTTATATTTCCAAACAAGTTATTGAAACCACATACCCTGCTTTTATGAATTGCTGGCTCTTGTATAAGTTCGATTGTCTTTGGGTGCTCTTCGAGAGTTCTCCGAAGGGCCGCTGCACTAGAGAAGCTATGTTGGATGTTGTCTTGTATGATATTTGTGATAGCGCCCTTTGTTATTATTATAATATGTTATAGGTATGTATGTATGTATAATATAAGTATATATATATATATATATATATATATATATAGTATATATATATATATATATATATATGTATATATATATATATATATATATATTTAAAGTATTATGTATGCGATGTATAGGTATGTGTGTGTATATATAATTAGGGACACATAATTATTATTGCTCCCCTTCTAATTGGCTAGTTGGGTTTTCATCATCGGAGCTTAGGAGCGCCTCGACCTCGGCGGACAGCGGTGAGTCAATTGCCAGGTTTCGGACACCTAGCGTTTCCTCCACGCTCCCCGCCGAGGCCCTGCGTGTTGGCAGAGTGTTGCTGTTTTGTTCAGCACCATTCGGTGCAGGCCACGCCTCGCTGCGGGAGCGGGTCTGGACCCAGCTCCGCCGGTCTCCCACTTGAGCTTCACACTCACCGACCCGCACTTTCAGCAGATTTTCATCTGCCTCTTTTCCAGCTCCGGAATATCCGACTCGGGGATCCCGAATACCATGACGGCGCCCGGAATCTCCGAGTTTGTCTTTTTGATCTCCCCTTTTAATAGGCGCCTGAGCCCCTCGATGTCAGTTCCCTGAACATCGGGGAGCCAGACCACCCCTTTGTCAAGTTTCCGCAACCACGATAGGTTTTCTATCGTCAACTTTAGCCACACCACAGTCTTATGTTCGAGGCAGGTGAATTTAAGTCCGCCTTGCGGCAGACGCTACGGCATATGGTCAATGCCCGGGACAAAGTCCTGGGTTAGATCATCCACCGCTTCTTCCTGTTTTTTCATTCATAGACAAAAAGATTCATAGAAAAGTTGATCTTTTGTCAAATAACGATTTAGGCACATACTCGTAGAGAGTAAGAAGTTCATATTTGTTTTGTGAGGTAAGATCTTTTCTATATGACCTTTTTAGAAATGTATACTCATTGGTATGTTGTATGCTCAGATGACCAAAACTCTTGCACATACATTGTTTCTTGCCCCACATTAGGATACCCTACAGATATCGAGAGATAGGCCCTTGGCGCTAAGCTTGTATCGGAACCAGTGTCGCCGAAAACTAAGAACACGCATACATTTACACCACTCGTACATCAATCCCTCCGCTTTTATTGGTCAGTGCAATGTCATGCACCTATCGTCCGAACACACCCACACTACCGCAGGTATACTAGCTAGTTGAGCTAGTGTTGGGACAATGCAAGGACAGCGTGTATCATCGATCGATTATAATTTATAGACACTGGTATAGACAGTCGTATACAATGCCGGGTTATATAAATAAAATAGTAAATTGTTTGTAAATACGACATATTTATACGACATACGACATACGAGACCCCTTTGCCTCTCTTCTTTTTTTCACCAGAATCCTTACAGCTAGAAAGAGAGGCAAAAAGGTTTCTGAAGGTAGAATAACTGTGAAATCTTCGGACCTGACTGAAAGCATCGGAATTTCCGATCAATACTTATAACACCCCATTATCCTTCGTCGGGCGAGGTTTTAAACAAACATAAAATCAACAAGTTTGGCAATCATTGGAATAACTAACAATAAACTTACGTATTATGAGCAATAAAATAACTATATAATTACATTAACTATATTAGTAATTGCGGAATGATAAAATCTATCGATTCAAAAACATAATTCTCCTATCACTATCCCCATCACTATATGTCGTCTCTGTGTGCGTGTAACAGTTCGCCTCCGTATCACGATGCATCTTTGCTTTCGTATTTAGATAAGTGTGAAATATTCATTGCGTGTTAGCTTGGCAATAAGTAGTGAAATTAAGATACAAAACAAGCAATGTATAGTAATCTTAGCGAGAACAACATGACATTGTCACTTTAATGTCAATTCGTGACGAATTTTCCGCGAATGATTTATTTTCGTAATAATGTTTATTTCTTATGTTTTAAGAAGAAATAATAGTTGGAATGAGACTTACAAGTGATATGTGACACCGGCGTTCTTGGAGTTCACAATCTTGCTTCTATTTTTGCACGTGAGTATTGCACAGGTCGGCATTTTCGAAAAACAACGGAAATGAATTCGTCACTGCGGTCGCCCGGTGACTACCGAGAATTTTTAATATCTAACCTGTTGGAGTTACATTTGTTCGCACGTGCCGCACCCCTAAATCTATCTCTCGATATCTGTGGGTCACCCTGTATCGTGGGAACCAGAAACAATGAAGTCACACACATTCTTTCTTCCTCCCAGCCGGGATTTGAAACTTGGACCTCTCACTTGTGAGTTACTTACTCTGTGGTTATGAAGCTTGGTATGCTAACCAAGATATACTGGGAAATTTTTGCATTATAACTTTTTCGGAAATTTCCTCAGGTTATGAAGCTACCGAGTGCATAATGTGCCATTTTTTACCACCGCAATAAATAAAAGTGATGATACATCATTATTGATTTTGTTTTTAGTATAGGCATTGCCGCCTTTTAGTAAATTTTGAGTTTCCTTATTATTTTTGAAAAAAACAACAAACGACATTCATTTCATTTTAAATCAATAAAATGCAAAGTCTGCAATCGCAGATTGATTGTATTGTTTGATTCCTCCTTGATACATCTTAATGGATGACACCCACATGTTTATTTAAAGTGTAATTTTTAATTTGAGGCCAGAAATGTAAACAATGAACTGTCATTTTCTAGTACAAAAAATATAATATGAATGTCAAAGTCAACGGTTTTTTACTAGAAAATGACAGTAGTTTGTTTACATTTCTGGCCTCAAATAAAAAATAGTACTTTAACATAATTTACAACATAGAGCACTCCAGACTAAGTGTCAATAATCATAAATAAGTTTGCAAATGTAGGTTTATGCAAAACGCGATTTAGGCTGATGAAACTTTAGGCGGATTAAAATGTTGCTTAAATACGAAGCGAACATACTGTGGAATAGGCCTATACAATCATTGATATTAAGCTAGTTAAGTATGACGTTTAGGCATAACGCGACGTCTCTCTATGGATTAGGTAGAAGGTAGAAATCCTTCTAGGAGGGTAGAAGGATTTCTATAAATGTAGCACAGGTATAATATAATTTGCAAAACTATAGAAATTTCACGATGAATGCTGCTGAAATGTGAACCGTGTCACTACCAAATATATTAAACATAGATTAATCTCAAAGGGAAATTCAAAACTCCATGCTTTTGTCTTTAAACAATTCCGTCTTACTACAAATAATTAAACTAACCGAACAAACCGCCCCGGGACATTACCGTGCCAAAGGTTCCAATAACGCTGGCAGCATTACCACGCTGCACAGCTAGTGAAATCGCCTACATAAAAAAGGCCGCAGAGATATTAATAATTGTGAAGGAAAAAAAAAGAAACATCATGGAATTGGAGATATTTAAGAAATTGTGAAATAACATTGAATACAACTTGTATTTTACAAACAAATAAAAATGTTTATCTACACACGTATCATAAACCCTCTTTACTGCGTTCAAAAACCGCACGTTACGATCAGCATTATGTTAAACTACTTGGTAAAAACTCGTTTCGTATCTGGAAAACTACACATAATGGTCATTATGTGTAGTTTTTCTACATATAATGATATTCAAATTTCGAATGCCGACGCACACAGGCGTGCCGTCCCTAGTTTGTCTGTGAAGTTGGTACTGACATTCAAATTTCGAACGCCGACGCCCGTCTGCGTGAAGTTGGTACTAAAGAACAAGCTAAACAATTGCAGAACCACAATGCCGGTCAAACATGCGGTTCCTGAACATATCAAAGAGAGCTTATGATATGTGTGTAAATAAACTAGCGTATGTAACTGTACATAATTAGGCATTAAAACTCTCGAGTGATATTATTATGAAACTCGCCTTCGGCTCGTTTCATAAACCCACTCTCGAGTTTTAATGCCCTCCATTATGCAGCAGTCACATAATAGTAGTTTATGAATAAACGAGTTTTTACCAAATATACGAAAAAAATACAAAAATAAATAATGCTTGTCATTATTTTTCTTTTAGCCCGTTTACAGTGTGTTACAACTTCCCGTTAAGAGTGTACTGCTAAACGGGCTTCCAGAAAATGACTGGCAAGCGATATTTATTTCACAACTTGAGATATTAAGCTGGGTTTATAGGAGGCTAGTGCTGGTTGTTGATATGAAGGTTTCCTCATGACAAAACGTGGACCATAATGGAGTAAAAACCCCTTTTTCGTAAATAACCAACACAGCCGAACAGCTGATCAATAATTCGGCCATATTGACAGACAAGACACTCACTAAATAAGCTTTCTCGGAGACTTGTATTGATTACATAGTTTAAGCCGTGTCTATCCCTAATACAACGTTGAAAGATGTTTTGTGGTAACGTTAGTAAGACCCTAACCGTGTTACCATAAAAAATGTTAAACAGCGTTTAACCTCAAAACAAATGTCATATCACATACATTTTTGTTTTAAACACGTGTTGAACAGTAGTTTATTTTTTTGTGGTAAGACCCTAAAGGTTTAAGGTGGCTTATTCTTCTCCCTGAATGAACCTTGTACCCACGTATTACACCGGGCATGATTGCCTTGTTCTAATCTTAGGATTTCACTAAGACTTTATCTACTCAATCACTGCTCTAACAAAAAGACTTGGACGTTTTTTCAGTCTTGTAATGTGCGACGCCCGGGTTGAAAACATGTATTCGACTCGAGTATCGTCGATTATCCATATCGTAATAGGAGAAGGGCTTTGAGGCGTCAGAATAGATTACGACATCAAAAGGTGGGAGAACCGTGATACTAACTATTGATCAACGTATTAATGCGCTATATACATTTTTGCAACTGGAATCACCGTCGTGGCTTCTTTGTCTACTCATAGCTACAAACTTATCGATTCGACGACGAGGGTCAAGCAAAAAGCTGCCATTACGGAAGTTGTGCATTGACACGTAAATGAAGGGATCGGTTGGACAGGCGCGAATACGACAGACAGGACAGAATAGAAAATAAATTATATATGCGGCTTTCTACGGATGAGGTTATTCAAAGTCAAAGTCAATGTTCTTTATTACTATAGATATTTACATATACTTAGGAAACGTCATTTTTTGCCTCTTCTCGGTATTGGACCACTGTGGGAGTGGAACTTCAAAGGCAAGTAATGCATCGGTACTGATTCGCGGCTGTGCGCATTGTATTTCAATGAAAGGGATTATTTGGGATTAGTAATTAAAAAGGCGGTAAGTAGATTTACGATCAGATACTGTTTATCACAATTTGATGAGATTTGCTTATGTTCAGGTGTATCGGCGTTGATATCTCAGTATGTATCTGAGGGCACTATACATCAGCATGGTCTTCTGGAATGTCTTAATACCCTCCAAAGTGTTTGTTACGGTCGTACGCCTCCAATCTTGAACAGAAACCACATTGTTGTAAATGAATTTCATCAATTTGAGGAAAATACGAAACATTACCACGAATTATTAACATTTTTACCTTTCTATCAGATGAGCTTTTTTCCAGCTACTGATGCATTTCTCCTTCAAAGCTCAGTTTAAAGTTCCCGCACAGTCATCAGCGAATACATTTTGTGGTTTAATATCGCAATTATAAGCACAAATTCGAAACCCGAAACTTGATACAAACGTAAACAAGGTAATACCGTTGACGTGAGAGTAATATTTGTTCTGTGGCTATCGATGTTTAGCTGTCAGTGTTGCGCTCCATTGGACACTACTTTACACTTAAAACTTCACAGCCCCACAGCGAATAATTAATAAATTCAAAATTCAAAATTCAAAAAGAGTTTATTTCCATAAGTAACACATTTGGAGAATGTCAAATCTTAAAGTGTGCACTCAAAATACCTGCTTTGTCAGATGAATGCAGAATTATTTAACATTTGGAACGTGATTCTACGCTACTAAGTATATGGCGAACAAATTATATTGGAAAATTTCAGCAAAGATATACCAATGCGCTCATGTTTTCTCGGTGTTTGCTGCTATTTGTTATTATTATCTTGTTAAATTAGTTAAGTTTCTGTTATTCTGTTAATTTTTTTCTTGTTGACTTTTCATGTTGTGATTGTTCGTTGATTTTTATAAACGTTATTGTTCGATTCAGAATCGATACTCGATCGATGGTTTCGGAACGGCCATTTTGAATTTGACAGTTGCTGCCAACAGAGCAGTTTTTGACAACTGACAGACGAAAAGCCCCCGCAATGTGACGCGTATTTATTTTGGGCATTGAAATTAAATCGTAAGCCATCTGGAATTGTATTCGGGCTCCCCTCAGGATTGTCTTATAGCTGAGTGTATTGTGGTTCTCCGAACCAGATAAAGTTCGTATTTACGTAACACTGTGCGCGTCGAAGCTGGCCTGCCAGCCATACCTGGTTGGCTGAAGAACCTGTCTACCAAGAAGAGCCTAGGGTGCACCCAGGCCTTGCAGAGAGACAGGAGTTTGACGGGAACGAAGCACAGACCAGGTCAGATAGAATCTATTTACTTTAGCTCGGTGAAATGCCGACGTTCTTGCTTCTTGGCATCTGATCGCTACGCTACCTCGTAGCTATGGGCCCCTGCGAGGTCATCGGGTGCCGAGAGGCCTGAACACTTTGGTAGCAAGAGCGTGGTTTCCTGAGATTTGCAGCCGTCAAGGGCTCCAGGAACCCACGATTTGGGACTATCAATCTGTAGGTATAGGCGGTTATTAGCTAACTTGGTTTTGTTCCTGTATCCACATAGATTGGTAGTGTTGTAAGCTATAAGTCTATTGCTGGTAGTAGACAGACAGATATAACAGTTTTCCCTAAATGACCAGTTGTACTGAGATGTGACTCAGAATAGTAATTACATTACAGGTACATTGTAGGTGAATTGAAATTTGGATTGAAGTACCAGTTACCAGTTAGTCAATCTATTAGTGGTCTAGTAATGCTAATGAATGTTTGGACATTGTTTTCAGTTTATAGCAATTTATAACTTGAACTAATATTGACTATCTGTGTGTGTTATATGATATAGGGAAACTAAATTGTTGTTTACAGAATTTGTGTAGATATAAAACTCGGTTTCTATTGTTTGGGGAAATCAGCATTGTTTAAGTTATAGATTAGGGTTCCCTCGTTTGTGTTGTAGACTGGAGGGTCCAATATAATTGAGTTACTGCAAATTGTGAGTAAGTATCGTTCCGATCATGTCGTTGTCTGAAATAAAGAAGGGTGTTTCTAAGGAGCTCAGATGGTTTTCCTCCGCACACGGTCTGATAGACCGTTTAGATAGGCATGATGTGGTATTGGAGCGGTCTATGGACGTTAAGGAACGCTACAACAGGGTGCTCGAATTGTCCGCGCAGGCGGAAGCAGTTGATGGTTGCGCACCTGACAGGCTGTCACGGTTGCTAGGGGATGTCGACCAGTGTATGGAGATGGCAGCTGCTATCACGCAGAAGGCTGCGGACATACGTAGGCAGCGCGAGTCCAGCCATGGTGGTGACATTGAAGCACCTCTGCCGCATCAGGGATCGGGGACCAGGTTACCCGTTATAACTATGCCTACTTTTGACGGAGTGTCCGGTGAATGGATGAGCTTCATCAATCTGTTCGACAGTTTGGTGCACATGCGATCGGACATTACCAAGTCTGTCAAAATGGCTCAGCTGGTGGCAGCATTGAGGGGTGAGCCCAGGGAGCTGGTCGCTCATTTGACAGTTACGGAGGGTAACTATGAAACGGCCAGGCAATTGCTGGTCAGACGTTACCACAACAAACGGAGGTTGGCCGATGCCCAACTGAACCGTTTGTTTAGCATCCCGGTTGTGAACAAGGTCGGGGCCATACAGACGGAGGTT
This sequence comes from Argyresthia goedartella, assembly GCA_949825045.1. NCBI lineage: Eukaryota > Metazoa > Arthropoda > Insecta > Lepidoptera > Argyresthiidae > Argyresthia > Argyresthia goedartella. Next base: position 20,620,563 of record OX463823.1, read on the forward strand.
TTGAACCCGTTGTTGTCCGTCACCAAGGCCCTAGAGAATCTTGGACTTCCGGTTGGTGAATGGTCCTACCTACTGCTGTACATTGTACTTTCCCGCCTACCCGCTGACGTGCAGACTCGTTTCGAACAGTCTCACGGGAGGTCGGCCGAGGACCTGCCCGCCTTCTCCGACTTGGTCGGATTTTTGGAAGAGGAGGCTCGACGGGCAGAGAATTTGGGGTTGACGGCCACCCATCCTTCGGAGCCACAGAGAGCTGCCGGGAGCGCTGTGAGTAGGGGCCCTCCGACGAGGAAGGACCGCACCAACCGGCAGTCGTATGGGACTGTGAGTGCATTGACCCCACATAGTGAGACCTGCCCATGTTGTAGGCAGATTGGCCATGCTGTGGCCGATTGCAATAAGTTCGGGGAACTTAGGGTTGAGGGACGGCGCCGGATGGCCAAGCAGCGGAGCTGGTGTTTCCTGTGCCTCGGGCCACACATGGCTAGGGACTGCACGCGCACAAAATTGTGCGGATATTGTGGTGGGGCCCACAACAATTTGTTGTGCATGAACCGGTCCGGCCAACAGCCACCACAGGGCCGTACCCAGGGTGACACGGCATGGGGCCCTGAGAATTCGTTTGCGACTTGGAGCGCAACTCAGGGGCCAGCGTCCCCACGTGCACAGGGTAGTACTAGGGTGCGGGGCCGCACTCAGGGTCATCACATGGGGGGCCCTGAGTTTTCGGTTGCGACTCAGCATCCGACTCATCGGGCAATGGGGCCACAAGCACGCGGCCACCCAGGGGTGCAGGGCCGCACTCAGGGTCATCACATGGGGGGCCCTGAGTTTTCGGTTGCGACTCAGCATCCGACTCAGCGGCACATTGGGTGTGTTGAGCAGGCCGTAACGGGCGGGTGGCATGGGACAACTTCGAGCTATGCGGGTGCGGTTCGGACGCCACCTCAGTTGTCGCCCCGCTCGTCGCCTCGTCCTCGTCGGTCGCATGTGATGTCCCCCCCGCTCATGGAGCGGCCACGGTTGAATTCACGCCCACAACCCTTCGGGGGGCGTCGTAGGGTGGCAATGGAACCGGCGCGTGGGCCATTTGTACAATGGGACCCGCTGGCGTATAGCTGCCTACCTGATCGGTTACAGGCACAGTGGGGCCCCGGGGGCCCTCGCTAGGAATTTGCGGCCCAACAATTTGTTGCCCCCCAACCGGAGACGGTGGTGTTACCGATCGCCTCTGTGCTTGTTTGGGATTTGGCGGGCAACCCAACATACGTTCGCGCCCTATTAGATTCTGGAGCTCAGGGCTGCATTGTATCGAACGATTTAGCGAAATGGTTGGGCCTCAATATAAATAATGTATCGCTGCCGAGGAAATTGGTCCCTGCTGGGGATTACAGGGCAACCCTTCACGGGTTTTGTGATGCCTTTGAACGAGGGTTTGCGGCAGCGGTTTATTTGCGAACCGTCACCTCCACCGGGGAGGTCGACGTGCGTTTGGTTTTGGCAAAAAGCAAGGTAGCGCCTATTCGGACAAGGATGACGATTCCAAAACTGGAACTGTCCGGGGCTGCTCTTTTGACCAAACTTTTGAATCACACTCTAACAGTGTTGCGTGGGTCAGTGGTTTTGGAGGATACGGTGTACGCGTGGACGGACAGCCAGATTGTTTTGTGCTGGCTGAAGGCTTCGGTCTATACCTTAGAGGTTTTTGTTGCGAACCGTGTCTCCCAGATTGTGTCGTCTGAGGTCCCACTGACCTGGAGACATGTACCAGGAGAATTGAACCCGTCTGATTGTGCATCCAGGGGATGTCGGGCTCCTGAACTCGTTAGACACCATTTGTGGTGGGGACCACCCTGGCTTGCCAGGAGAGAATCGGACTGGCCCCACAGCCATGTAGTAGTATCTTCGGATCATGGCCCCAGAGCGGCCGTGCATGTTACCCAGAAGGCTGAGGACCGGTATAGCTCATGTGTGTTTGTTTGTTTATCCACCAAGGCGGTACATCTCGAGCTCGTTGCTGATCTCTCGACAGAGGCTTTCATTGCTTGTTTGGAAAGGTTTGTTTCTCGAAGGGGACTTCCAACTTTGATCCGCTCTGATAACGGCACTAACTACGTCGGTGCGGAACGATACTTACGAGAGATAGTCAACCTTTTGAATGTAAATAAAGTGGATATTGGAACGGCCCTCTCCCGTCGGGGTATACAGTGGACCTTCAGCCCACCGAGTTGCCCCCACTGGGGTGGGATTTTTGAGGCCGTAGTTAAGTCAGCGAAGACGCACTTAGGGCGTATAGTAGGTCGGACCGCGCTGACTTTTGAGGAGCTCGCGACATTGTTTTGTAAGAACGAGGCCGTTCTCAATTCGCGACCGTTGTGTCCGCTCAGCTCGGATCCAAATGACCTGGAGGCTCTGACCCCAGGCCATTTCTTGATAGGACAGCCACTTAACGCGTTGCCCGAGCACCCCTTCGAGGGAGTGAAATTGTGTCGGTTGTCAGGGTATCAGATGTTGCAGCAGTTTACTCAGAATTTCTGGAAGCGTTGGTCGCTCGAGTATCTGCATATCTTACAACAGCGCCTTAAGTGGACTGACAAAACCAGCCCCTCTAGTGTTGGTGACCTCGTTCTGGTTAAGGATGCTAACCTACCGCCACTGCGTTGGCGCAGGGGGCGCATTGTTAACCTGTTCCCTGGCAGGGACGGGACCCCCCGGTCTGCAGAGGTTCTAGTAGGAGGCTCGGTACTAAAACGAGCGGTAGCAACGTTGTCTCGGCTGCCCGTAGATTAAGGGACAGGTGGGTGCCTGTCCGGGCGGGTGATTGTTCGATTCAGAATCGATACTCGATCGATGGTTTCGGAACGGCCATTTTGAATTTGACAGTTGCTGCCAACAGAGCAGTTTTTGACAACTGACAGACGAAAAGCCCCCGCAATGTGACGCGTATTGATTTTGGGCATTGAAATTAAATCGTAAGCCATCTGGAATTGTATTCGGGCTCCCCTCAGGATTGTCTTATAGCTGAGTGTATTGTGGTTCTCCGAACCAGATAAAGTTCGTATTTACGTAACACTGTGCGCGTCGAAGCTGGCCTGCCAGCCATACCTGGTTGGCTGAAGAACCTGTCTACCAAGAAGAGCCTAGGGTGCACCCAGGCCTTGCAGAGAGACAGGAGTTTGACGGGAACGAAGCACAGACCAGGTCAGATAGAATCTATTTACTTTAGCTCGGTGAAACGCCGACGTTCTTGCTTCTTGGCATCTGATCGCTACGCTACCTCGTAGCTATGGGCCCCTGCGAGGTTATCGGGTGCCGAGAGGCCTGAACAGTTATGGAGCCACAGCCTGGCCCTTCCCGGGAAGCAGACCCATCTGACAGAGCACAAGAGACAGACTTTCTGTATCCCAGAAAGTGGTGTATCAATCAAATCGTCGTCCTCGACAATTTGATTGATACAGTCGCAGACACTTTAATAGTTCATGTCAGCGTTGATGATGATGATGATGATGAAGAAAGTGATATTAGTATTATTGATGATAAGATATTTTAATAAAAATATGTTTTCTTTACTTGTAGTTTTTTTACTGTATTTTAAGAAAAGGGACGTAATTATCACTCGCCGCATGTCAAAAAACGGTAGTTGTCAGAATTCTACGGGATAAAACATCAGAGTTTAGATACAGTTAGTATGTTAATTTCTTTAAAAAGTTTAAATAGCTCTATTTTGTGAAATAAAATTAGTTTGAATATCCGCTGCTTTCCTCCATAACAATATAACATAAGAAATGACACTGTAAAAGTTACTAAAATATACTAGCCTAGATGTAGCCACATCCGTGTTTTGTCTGATGTTCAATACAGCGTAAGCCGCAGAACTTAATTTATTAGCTGATTTAACTATATGAGGTCCCCGCTGCAATTTGCTATTAATGATTATTCCCAGAAACTTCGTATCATTTACTAATTCTAACGTGTTGCTATCTAACACTAAACTGGCCTCAACTTGCCTGACATTTGGAAGTGAGAATTTGATACATTTGGTTTATGCAGAGTTTAACAATAAATTACTGGGAGCCAATTCAAGGTTAAAGACAATACACCATTAACATCATCAAAATTTTAATTTTGTCTTTCTGAAGACCTTTGAAGTATCATCAGCAAACAACACTATTTTAGTCAATTTCTCCACCGTAAAAGGCAAATCGTTAATATATACCAGGAATAAGAAAGGGCCTTATATGGAACCTTGTGGAACGCCAATTTTTACACCCGATCCATCAGATTTAACGCCGTTGACTTCTGCCTTTTGAATTCTATTGCTTAGGTCTGATCTTATTAGATCCAACGCTTTATTTCTAACTCCGTAATGATTTAGTTTCATTAATAGCGTGATATGATCATCACAATCAAATGCCTTCGACAAATCGCAAAAAACTCCGATAGCATCCTATGCGGCCTCCCATGAAAAATTTAAGGGTAATTCCTGTATCCGTAGTCGATTTGCCCCTAGGGAAACCGTATTGTTTGGCGTGGAGTTGTTTTGTACGGTTGAAGTGTGAGAGCATTTGAATAAGTATAATATTTTCAAATATTTTACTTAGTGCTGGTAGAACTGATATTGGTAAAATTTGAAGGATCACCCGTCTCTCCCGACTTGAACAGAAGCCACAGTTTAATGTGATTCATGAGATCTGGGAAAGCTCCATCGTCAACACATTTATTGAATGTAAAGCTAATTATGAGGCTATAACGAGAATTACTGAACCAATGACTTTGTATAATATACCCTACAAGCCTTCCGTATTTATTAAGTTAAGTAATCTAAACGTTTTGACAATGTCCTGGGGATATACATGATGCAATTTTAAATATACATTACTGACGCTAGTGTTGTTTTTTAATAAAATCTCTGTTTCATATGGAGATGAATTTAGACGATCTGTTGTGAGTAAGCTAACCTTGCTAACCTTCGCTAGTCTAAATCGGGGCGCAAGTAGTCTGTGATTATTTCTCAGGTTAACATTGCAGCTATCGCTTAGTTTGGAAAATGTTGTAAGGTTCTTGCGTACATACATTATATTTTCGAAAATAAATTGACTAGCTACAGTTAGTATGTCAATTTCTTTAAAAAGCTCTCTTATGGAGTTTGTGCGTTTTAATAACATCGATGTCAGTTTTTTTTTTAATAATTATCAAACAAGTTCATTGCTAGGTACCCTCTAGATGTTTTGATGGGTGATATTTAAGTTGTGTATGCTAGAGATTTCCTCTATGTCGTATGAACTTATTTTAATTACTTTTATCAGATTCCATTATCCATATTTTAATTACTTTTATCAGATTGCATGCAAAGTATGATTAACAGGTGAATTCCAAATAGGGGTGCATGTCATATTACTGTTAACATAAGCTGATGTCAAGTTGAACTTGGTTATACCATCTATAGCTGCGTCGCATCTATTATAAGCTTAGCTATACAATGTAGCTACTAATTTTTATATTTATTAGACAGGTACAACTTATCCTGAGTCAGAGTAAAGTTATGAATAAAATTATTCATGTCGAAATATAAAATAGCATCGCTGTGATGACATGTTAAATGAAATAAATGAATATTCATTCTATGCACCGATTTGTTCAGTAGTTCTGTCAAATTACAACGTATTTTATTCAAATAATTTCGACTAATTTTTGAATGATTTCCCACCATAATTACAAAAGTGCTGTACTCACATAGATACCACGACTAATTATCTTCACAAGATCTACAAATGAACTATTTGGACAGCAAATATTTGTTACTTTTTGATTAAGCCGGTAAAGTAGTAGAGGTCCAAATCCTGCACCTAATTCCTTTTATCACCCTAGAGTGGCGATGGTATTGCCTCCCAGAGTCAAAGTGAAGTCATGTGTATATCACCGTAAAATTGTCAAAACCGTTAGTTTATAATCCAACGTTTTTTTTTTCGTTAGTTTACAAACTATCGATAAATTGTAAACTGTAATGTACTGCTTACGATATGACGCGTTCGTTTATAATAATAAAAACGTTAAATTATGAACTTGATTAAAGATGAATTTCAAAGTAAATATCAGGGCAAAAACTGCAATAGCATAGGTGAAGTAGAGAGAGCGAGCGCAGCGAAGCCCCCGATTAGTCTTCGTGTTAGGTCTTGCCTGACGGACCCACACATGTCAACATCTCCCGGTATGCCTCCGGGTGAACAACATGGTGATCTAGAACGACCCATTCCCCATGGGACCAAGTGCGTCGCAGGTTGCGGATGGCGAATGGCCCCCCAATCGGAGGATCAGCTGCCTGTTCCATGAGCAGGTAGCCGCGGACAAGGGGAGCCCATCTGACCTCCTCTATGTATGAAGATCGGCGTTTTAGTGTTCTCCGGCGCGAACACTCTAAAGAAGGGGCGTAAGGCAGCCCGTCCGGCCTCCTTCAGAGGGACAAAGATTGGCGGTGAAAATAAAGTGTATGGTACGTGCGCACTCTAAAAAATCACGACCTGCGGGCGGTAGGTGCGCAGCGTCCGCAGTACCGTGCCAGTTTACCGGCCGGACAACGCCTAGTCGTCAGCAACGGTACACATATCGTTGCGGGCGGCTAACGTACTACAAACTTGAAAGATGGGGCCCGAAAGGGTGAAAACCACAGATATCGAGAGATAGGCCCTTGGCGCTAAGCTTGTATCGGAACCAGTGTCGCCGAAAACTAATAACACGCATACATTTACACCACTCGTACATCAATCCTTCCGCTTTTATTGGTCAGTGCAATGTCATGCACCTATCGTCCGAACACACCCACATTACCGCAGTTATACTAGCTAGTCGAGCTAGTGTTGGGACAATGCAAGGACAGCGTGTATCATCGATCGATTATAATTTATAGACACTGGTATAGACAGTCGTATACAATGCCGGGTTCTATAAATAAAATAGTTAATAGTTTGTAAATACGACATACGACATACGAGACCCCTTTGCCTCTCTTCTTTTTTCAACAGAATCCTTACAGCTAGAAAGAGAGGCAAAGAGGTTTCTGAAGGTAGAATAACTGTGAACTCTTCGGACCTGACTGAAAGCATCGGAATTTCCGATCAATACTTATAACACCCCATTATCCTTCGTCGGGCGAGGTTTTAAACAAACTTAAAATATAAACTGCCTGTTTGGCAATCATTGGAATAACTAACAATAAACTTACGTATTATGAGAAATAAAATAACTATATTATTACATTAACTATATTAGTAATAGCGGAATGATAAAATCTATCGATTCAAAAACATAATTCTGTTATCACTATCCCCATCATTATATGTCGTCTCTGTGTGCGTGTAACAGTTTGCCTCCGTATCACGTTGCATCTTTGCTTTCGTACTTAGATAAGTGTGAAATATTCATTGCGTGTTAGCTTGGCAATAAGTAGTGAAATTAAGATACAAAACAAGCAATTTATAGTAAACTTAGCGAGAACAACATGACATTGTCACTTTAATGTCAATTCGTGAATTCGTGAATTCAATCCGCGAATGATTTATTTTCGTAATAATGTTTATTTCTTGTGTTTTAAGAAGAAATAATAGTTGTAATGAGACTTACAAGTGATATGTGACACCGGCGTTCTTGGAGTTCACAATTTCGCTTCTATTTTTGCACGTGAGTATTGCACAGGTCGGCATTTTCGAAAAACAACGGAAATGAATTCGTCACTGCGGTCGCTCGGTGACTACCGAGAATTTTTAACATCTAACCTGTCGGAGCTTAATTTGTTCGCACGTACCACGCTCCTCAACCTATCTCTCGATATCTGTGGTGAAAACCATGGAGTAAAATACGGAGCATACCAGGAGGGTTCCTGTACTACCAGTACAGGGGAACAGACGCGCCATACGTCGTAGGGCCACGGACGCTGAAAATGGGTGCCCCAAATAATAGGTGTTTAGTTTTATCTGAAGATATTTAATTCGGTTTGTACAAGGTATTCGCAGCTCGGGCTCTAATGCGAGAATGGTGGTTAAATCGAGTTGAACGGAATTTATAAGATATGGTTAATTAGCGCCATCTAGCCTTTATTAGTCGAACCACCTCTAAAGGTATTGATTTAGGGTATAGTTGTGGGTGAGGTGGTTCGTACTATGGAAGATTAGATGGCGCTGTACATTGATGCTATGATGTCATTTTGACATACTCCAGAGCGCCTAAACTCTACTAGGTATACAAATATAACTGTAATTTATGAATGTGACTAGCTAATTTATTAATAGATTTATGTATACTCCTAGCGTTCTGTTTTAGTTACCTACCTAGAAAGATTCTAGATCTTATGAAGAAAACACAAGAGAAGTATTTTTTTATTAAGTAGGCAGTAGTTAATTAGGTTACATTTCACTTGTTTGTGTAATAAAGTGATTAATTAATTATATAGTCCCTGTCTACCTACACTGATTACTTAGAACTAATAGTCGGTATCTGACAGAGAAATAGGTAAGGGGCAAATATTATTGAAGGCTCGTTTGATAAGGCCTTTTGTTGTTTGGATGACGGCGACCCTCGTTTCGCCATCTTGACCGTCTTGTGTCTTCGCGATGCGTCCCAACTTCCACTGGCAGGGTGGTAAGCGATCGTCCTTCACCAGCACGATTGAGCCGACGGTGAGGTTAGGTCCCTTTGTGCTCCTCCACTTGCACCTCTGCTGTAGGAGACCCAGGTACTCTCGAGACCACCGCTTCCAGAAGTCCTGTTGTATCTGTTGGAGTTGTTGGAAGTGATTTAACTTATTCCTTGATACATCTTGGTATTCGTAGTCCGCCAGAGACGTGTACGATCTACCGATCAGAAAGTGAGCTGGCGTAAGAATGGGAAAATCATCATTATTAGCATTAGGTATGGGACACAATGGGCGCGAGTTTAATATTGCCTCAATTTGAGTAAGAACCGTAGAGAATTCTTCAAATGTTAATAAGGCTTGACTTAATACCCTCTTAAGATGAAGCTTACAGCTGCCAATTGCAGCTTCATGTAGGCCGCCTAGATGCGGGCTGTAGGGGGGTAAGAATTTCCAGGAAATACCTTCGTTTGCAAAGAAGTTGGTAAGTTCGCTAAAATTTTCGTTTAGGTATCTGTATAGTTCTACTAAATCATTATTTGCTCCACGGAATGTGGTCGAGTTGTCACTTACCATTTGACTTGGTTTACCTCTTCTGCATATGAATCGCCGGAAGGCGGCAATAAAGGCTTGTGATTCTAAACCTGAAACCAACTCAATGTGAACTGCCCTTGTCGATGAGCAAACAAACATAGCTATCCAACATTTGTAAGACTTGAAACCACGCCCCCTTCTATCTCGAATTGAATAGGGCCCAGCATAATCACAAAATGTTGTGTGGAATGGCGGTGAAGGAGTAGTTCTTATTGTAGGTAGTTGATTTATTCTGACTTAAAAGTTTGTATTCAATAGGTAGTGATGTTATTTGTGCGCGCATAATTAGTTTATGCATCGAATCATTTAATTCTTGAACGGACAGCGGTCCGCTTATTTTATTACAAGGATTTTGTAGGTTATTGATGAATCGCAGAGTATAGGCAAACACTCGCGATAATTTTTTGTCGTTTGAATATTTATGAAACAATTTATCTATGAAATTATTCTCGATGTTTGTTGGGTTAACTAAGGATATAGTTTGTTCTGTGTCCTTTGTTTGTATTTGTGTGTTAGTTTGATTGTGCAGAGGCCACTGCGCCGTTTGACCAGATAGCCAGGCGGGACCCGACCACCACAGATTGCCTTTTCTTAATATATGAGGTTGAATTCCTCTCGATGTAATGTCAGCTGGATTTTCAGCCGAACACACCCAATGCCAGTCTTCGATCTTGGTTAATCTCTGAATTTCCGCTACTCTGTTACTGATGAAAGTACCTAGTTTAGGTGGCGGTGTTTTTATCCACGCCAATACCACCTGTGAGTCAGACCATAGGTATATTTTACTGACTCGTTTGGCAAGGTTATTGCCTTGTGATTCCATTACTTGTGATAACAATACCGCTGCGCGTAATTCTAAGCGGGGTATTGTTTCCTCTCTAGCAATTCTAGACTTTGTGCATAACAAATGCACCTGTATATTACCTAAATTATCAATGGAACGTAAATAAATTGCAATTCCGTAACATGTTTTTGAACTATCTGCAAACCCATGCAGTTCTAGTGTTACGTAATTGTTTATGATTGTGCGTCTCGGTATGGATAGATTGTTTAAAGAAAATAGACTCCTATAGTAAGATATCCATTCTCTTGTTAAAGCGGGCGATAGGGTTTCGTCCCATGAAGTTTTATCCTGCCATAGTTTTTTAATAAAACATTTAGCTGTCACTAAAACGGGACTAATTAAGCCCGTAGGATCATAGATAGCTGAAATTATAGACAGGACCTTTCTTTTCGTAAGTCGATCTGGCATTGGTTGTTCTTTGAATGAGAATTGTAAACAATCTGTGTGGCTGCACCATGTGATACCTAATAGTTTGTGTGTGTTATTTCCGCTCTCGGTCGGATTTGTTGAGTCGGTGTTACATACCTTTTTTAATATGGTTTTTGAGTTCGACTTCCATTTTCGTAGATTGAAGCAGGCTGTACGCAGGATGGCCGCTACTTGCGTTGCTGTCTCGATTAGCGCTGCTTCGTCGTCGCCTCCATAGATCCAGTCATCGTAGTAGAATGAACCTTTTATTGCTTCGGCTGCTGTAGGGTATTTACCTTCGAATTCGGTTGCTAGCTGCAGTAGGCATCTCGTGGCTATGTAGGGGGCCGCCTTCAAGCCAAAACTGAGAGTAGTTAATGTGTAGGTACGTAGAGGATCGGTTGAGTTTTCCCTCCATAGTATATTTTGTAGGTTTTGTTGTGATTGATCAATATTGACCTGGCAAAACATTTTCTGTATATCTGCATTTACTACAAATTTGTAAGTTCTAAATCTTACTAGTATATTGATTAGGCTATCTTGAAATATCGTACCCTTATATTGAATATCGTTAAGCGATTTTCCAGTGTCTGTTGGACATGATGCGTCAAAGACAACCCTCACTGGGGTTGATAATTTTTCGATATTAATTACCGCGTGATGCGGTAAGTAGACTTGGGGTCCTACATTGGAGTATTCCATCTCTTTCATGCGGCCCGCTTGTTGGAAATCTCTCATGAATTGGACGTATTGTTTTTTATATTCTGAATTTTTACTAAATTTGTTTTCTAATGACAGAAATCTCTTATAGGCAATGTGTCTTGATCTACCTAAACTTGAAGCAGGTTCTTTTAGAGGTATTTTTACGACAAACTTTCCCTCAGAATCTCGATTATGCGTCATAAAGACACTTTCGCACTCCGTGATATCATCATTGGAAAGTGTGGAATTTTCCTCAGTTTCGAAAATGCTTCTCATTTGTTGTTGAATGAAATGACATCTAGTTTGCTGGCGTACTGGCCCCGTCGTCGAGCCAGTCACGATCCAGCCCAATTTGGTTTTTTGCAAAGTCGGTAAGTTAGTTCCTAATTCGTGTCGGTTTACGCACAATAGGTCATAGAATTTTTCGGCGCCCAGTATCATGTCGATTTCGCCGGCTGAATTGAATCCATCATCAGCCAGTCGGAATCGTTTAGGTATGATAAGATTTCCTATATCATAGTTAGGTAGGTTGCAGATTGTAGGTACAATATAGCAAGATAGATCCACAGAAAATGGTTCGGTTCTAGAGTGAATAATAACGTTACAATAGTGTTTAACGTTTATTATTGTGTTGCTGATACCCATGACATCGGTATCTGTGTTGTGTACAGGTAGGTTTAGTTTTTTGTGTGCCCTTTCTGTTATGTAGCACGATTGCGAGCCGGAGTCCAATAGGATTCTCATGCTTTGTTGTTTGTTTTCGTGATCGGTTATGTTTACTACAGCTGTAGATAAGAAAACATGCTTGTTTTGCATCGGCTGTGAACAAGCATTGTCATTTGACGTGTTGATTTGCTTAATATGCAAGTTTATAGATTGATTTTCGGATGTAGATTGTTGTTGTGGGGTGTATAGCGTCATAGGACGAGATACGCTCGGTTGTGTAGGTAATCGCTCGGGATTATAGGTAGGACGAGATGTGTTCGGTTGTGTAGGTAATCGCTCGGGATTATAAATAGATTGCTCGTTCGCTGGAGTAGGTATAGTAGGTATGTGTAACAAAGTATGATGTTTACCTGAACACTTGGTACACTTGCTGGCTCGGCAGTTCGGCACCGCGTGATTCGATCTCAGGCAGTTAGTGCAGAGTCGTAACCTCTTCGCAGCTCGGCTGCGAGCTATAGGGCTAAGGGCTAGGAACTGTGTACACTGATTTAGGTAGTGGGTGCCCTTGCAAAAAGGGCAGTGATTATGCTGGGTAGTAGGTGGTTTTGTTACCTTGTTAGCTTCCGGATTGTTGCGGGACGTGGTTATCATCGCCTTTTCAGTTGTATTACTCAAATTCCGGTTTGTATTTTCAACAGCTTGGTTGCTGTTCATCGACTCCAAAAGGTCAGCTCGGGACCTCAAAAAAGTCTTGAAATCCTGTAATGTAGGAAGTTCACGTGAGTTGGATTTTTCTTCCCATTTTAGTTGTAGTGACTTTTCTAGCTTGCTAGATAAAAAGAAAATTATCAATATATCCCAGTTTTCGGTTGCTATATTTAAGCTTCTTAGGGTTCTAAGGTGTTTCGATATGTTATCACCCATGCCCCTTAGTGCCATTGGATTCGATTGTACGCTATCGATGCCGAAAAGCGCTCGCAAATGATTGTAGACCAATACTTTTGGGTTATTATAGCGTTCGCAAAGTAATTGCCATGCTATGCTGTACCCTTCCTCCGAATATTCCAGCGCTCCTATAACTTCCAAAGCACTGCCCTTTAGACAACTTCTCAAATATTTATATTTTTGTATGGGCTTCAGGTTACCCTGATTTATAAGTGCGTCGAAAGTATCTCGGAATTCGATCCACTGTGTAATGTCTCCATTAAATGAGGGTAGGCTAATATCTGGGTACCTAATGGAATCGCTAGCATCTGAGCTATGTTTGCAATGATGTGTAGGTTCTTGTAAGTCGGTCTGGTCTGTCGCTTTTTGATTTAAAGTGCCTTTGGCTTTAGCTATGTATTGATAATACTGAGATTCGAAGGAGTCTCTTTCGAGTAACTGCTTGTCAATATCTGAGCAGAGGGTTTCGATATTACTTTACAGAACAAACTATATCCTTAGTTAACCCAACAAACATCGAGAATAATTTCATAGATAAATTGTTTCATAAATATTCAAACGACAAAAAATTATCGCGAGTGTTTGCCTATACTCTGCGATTCATCAATAACCTACAAAATCCTTGTAATAAAATAAGCGGACCGCTGTCCGTTCAAGAATTAAATGATTCGATGCATAAACTAATTATGCGCGCACAAATAACATCACTACCTATTGAATACAAACTTTTAAGTCAGAATAAATCAATACCAACGTCATCAAATATTAAATGCCTTAACCCGTTTTTTGAAGATGGCGCTAATTAACCATATCTTATAAATTCCGTTCAACTCGATTTAACCACCATTCTCGCATTAGAGCCCGAGCTGCGAATACCTTGTACAAACCGAATTAAATATCTTCAGATAAAACTAAACACCTATTATTTGGGGCACCCATTTTCATGGTCCCAACTTCCACTGGCAGGGTGGTAAGCGATCGTCCTTCACCAGCACGATTGAGCCGACGGTGAGGTTAGGTCCCTTTGTGCTCCTCCACTTGCACCTCTGCTGTAGGAGACCCAGGTACTCTCGAGACCACCGCTTCCAGAAGTCCTGTTGTATCTGTTGGAGTTGTTGGAAGTGATTTAACTTATTCCTTGATACATCTTGGTATTCGTAGTCCGCCAGAGACGTGTACGATCTACCGATCAGAAAGTGAGCTGGCGTAAGAATGGGAAAATCATCATTATTAGCATTAGGTATGGGACACAATGGGCGCGAGTTTAATATTGCCTCAATTTGAGAAAGAACCGTAGAGAATTCTTCAAATGTTAATAAGGCTTGACTTAATACCCTCTTAAGATGAAGCTTACAGCTGCCAATTGCAGCTTCATGTAGGCCGCCTAGATGCGGGCTGTAGGGGGGTAAGAATTTCCAGGAAATACCTTCGTTTGCAAGGAAGTTGGTAAGTTCGCTAAAATTTTCGTTTAGGTATCTGTATAGTTCTACTAAATCATTATTTGCTCCACGGAATGTGGTCGAGTTGTCACTTACCATTTGACTTGGTTTACCTCTTCTGCATATGAATCGCCGGAAGGCGGCAATAAAGGCTTGTGATTCTAAACCTGAAACCAACTCAATGTGAACTGCCCTTGTCGATGAGCAAACAAACATAGCTATCCAACATTTGTAAGACTTGAAACCACGCCCCCTTCTATCTCGAATTGAATAGGGCCCAGCATAATCACAAAATGTTGTGTGGAATGGCGGTGAAGGAGTAGTTCTTATTGTAGGTAGTTGATGAATCGCAGAGTATAGGCAAACACTCGCGATAATTTTTTGTCGTTTGAATATTTATGAAACAATTTATCTATGAAATTATTCTCGATGTTTGTTGGGTTAACTAAGGATATAGTTTGTTCTGTGTCCTTTGTTTGTATTTGTGTGTTAGTTTGATTGTGCAGAGGCCACTGCGCCGTTTGACCAGATAGCCAGGCGGGACCCGACCACCACAGATTGCTTTTTCTTAATATATGAGGTTGAATTCCTCTCGATATAATGTCAGCTGGATTTTCAGCCGAACACACCCAATGCCAGTCTTCGATCTTGGTTAATCTCTGAATTTCCGCTACTCTGTTACTGATGAAAGTACCTAGTTTAGGTGGCGGTGTTTTTATCCACGCCAATACCACCTGTGAGTCAGACCATAGGTATATTTTACTGACTCGTTTGGCAAGGTTATTGCCTTGTGATTCCATTACTTGTGATAACAATACCGCTGCGCGTAATTCTAAGCGGGGTATTGTTTCCTCTCTAGCAATTCTAGACTTTGTGCATAACAAATGCACCTGTATATTACCTAAATTATCAATGGAACGTAAATAAATTGCAATTCCGTAACATGTTTTTGAACTATCTGCAAACCCATGCAGTTCTAGTGTTACGTAATTGTTTATGATTGTGCGTCTCGGTATGGATAGATTGTTTAAAGAAAATAGACTCCTATAGTAAGATATCCATTCTCTTGTTAAAGCGGGCGATAGGGTTTCGTCCCATGAAGTTTTATCCTGCCATAGTTTTTTAATAAAACATTTAGCTGTCACTAAAACGGGACTAATTAAGCCCGTAGGATCATAGATAGCTGAAATTATAGACAGGACCTTTCTTTTCGTAAGTCGATCTGGCATTGGTTGTTCTTTGAATGAGAATTGTAAACAATCTGTGTGGCTGCACCATGTGATACCTAATAGTTTGTGTGTGTTATTTCCGCTCTCGGTCGGATTTGTTGAGTCGGTGTTACATACCCTTTTTAATATGGTTTTTGAGTTCGACTTCCATTTTCGTAGATTGAAGCAGGCTGTACGCAGGATGGCCGCTACTTGCGTTGCTGTCTCGATTAGCGCTGCTTCGTCGTCGCCTCCATAGATCCAGTCATCGTAGTAGAATGAACCTTTTATTGCTTCGGCTGCTGTAGGGTATTTACCTTCGAATTCGGTTGCTAGCTGCAGTAGGCATCTCGTGGCTATGTAGGGGGCCGCCTTCAAGCCAAAACTGAGAGTAGTTAATGTGTAGGTACGTAGAGGATCGGTTGAGTTTTCCCTCCATAGTATATTTTGTAGGTTTTGTTGTGATTGATCAATATTGACCTGGCAAAACATTTTCTGTATATCTGCATTTACTACAAATTTGTAAGTTCTAAATCTTACTAGTATATTGATTAGGCTATCTTGAAATATCGTACCCTTATATTGAATATCGTTAAGCGATTTTCCAGTGTCTGTTGGACATGATGCGTCAAAGACAACCCTCACTGGGGTTGATAATTTTTCGATATTAATTACCGCGTGATGCGGTAAGTAGACTTGGGGTCCTACATTGGAGTATTCCATCTCTTTCATGCGGCCCGCTTGTTGGAAATCTCTCATGAATTGGACGTATTGTTTTTTATATTCTGAATTTTTACTAAATTTGTTTTCTAATGACAGAAATCTCTTATAGGCAATGTGTCTTGATCTACCTAAACTTGAAGCAGGTTCTTTTAGAGGTATTTTTACGACAAACTTTCCCTCAGAATCTCGATTATGCGTCATAAAGACACTTTCGCACTCCGTGATATCATCATTGGAAAGTGTGGAATTTTCCTCA
Organism: Argyresthia goedartella; assembly: GCA_949825045.1. Classification (NCBI taxonomy): domain Eukaryota; kingdom Metazoa; phylum Arthropoda; class Insecta; order Lepidoptera; family Argyresthiidae; genus Argyresthia; species Argyresthia goedartella. The sequence goes on from OX463823.1 coordinate 20,636,971, forward strand.
GTTTCGAAAATGCTTCTCATTTGTTGTTGAATGAAATGACATCTAGTTTGCTGGCGTACTGGCCCCGTCGTCGAGCCAGTCACGATCCAGCCCAATTTGGTTTTTTGCAAAGTCGGTAAGTTAGTTCCTAATTCGTGTCGGTTTACGCACAATAGGTCATAGAATTTTTCGGCGCCCAGTATCATGTCGATTTCGCCGGCTGAATTGAATCCATCATCAGCCAGTCGGAATCGTTTAGGTATGATAAGATTTCCTATATCATAGTTAGGTAGGTTGCAGATTGTAGGTACAATATAGCAAGATAGATCCACAGAAAATGGTTCGGTTCTAGAGTGAATAATAACGTTACAATAGTGTTTAACGTTTATTATTGTGTTGCTGATACCCATGACATCGGTATCTGTGTTGTGTACAGGTAGGTTTAGTTTTTTGTGTGCCCTTTCTGTTATGTAGCACGATTGCGAGCCGGAATCCAATAGGATTCTCATGCTTTGTTGTTTGTTTTCGTGATCGGTTATGTTTACTACAGCTGTAGATAAGAAAACATGCTTGTTTTGCATCGGCTGTGAACAAGCATTGTCATTTGACGTGTTGATTTGCTTAATATGCAAGTTTATAGATTGATTTTCGGATGTAGATTGTTGTTGTGGGGTGTATAGCGTCATAGGACGAGATACGCTCGGTTGTGTAGGTAATCGCTCGGGATTATAGGTAGGACGAGATGTGTTCGGTTGTGTAGGTAATCGCTCGGGATTATAAATAGATTGCTCGTTCGCTGGAGTAGGTATAGTAGGTATGTGTAACAAAGTATGATGTTTACCTGAACACTTGGTACACTTGCTGGCTCGGCAGTTCGGCACCGCGTGATTCGATCTCAGGCAGTTAGTGCAGAGTCGTAACCTCTTCGCAGCTCGGCTGCGAGCTATAGGGCTAAGGGCTAGGAACTGTGTACACTGATTTAGGTAGTGGGTGCCCTTGCAAAAAGGGCAGTGATTATGCTGGGTAGTAGGTGGTTTTGTTACCTTGTTAGCTTCCGGATTGTTGCGGGACGTGGTTATCATCGCCTTTTCAGTTGTATTACTCAAATTCCGGTTTGTATTTTCAACAGCTTGGTTGCTGTTCATCGACTCCAAAAGGTCAGCTCGGGACCTCAAAAAAGTCTTGAAATCCTGTAATGTAGGAAGTTCACGTGAGTTGGATTTTTCTTCCCATTTTAGTTGTAGTGACTTTTCTAGCTTGCTAGATAAAAAGAAAATTATCAATATATCCCAGTTTTCGGTTGCTATATTTAAGCTTCTTAGGGTTCTAAGGTGTTTCGATATGTTATCACCCATGCCCCTTAGTGCCATTGGATTCGATTGTACGCTATCGATGCCGAAAAGCGCTCGCAAATGATTGTAGACCAATACTTTTGGGTTATTATAGCGTTCGCAAAGTAATTGCCATGCTATGCTGTACCCTTCCTCCGAATATTCCAGCGCTCCTATAACTTCCAAAGCACTGCCCTTTAGACAACTTCTCAAATATTTATATTTTTGTATGGGCTTCAGGTTACCCTGATTTATAAGTGCGTCGAAAGTATCTCGGAATTCGATCCACTGTGTAATGTCTCCATTAAATGAGGGTAGGCTAATATCTGGGTACCTAATGGAATCGCTAGCATCTGAGCTATGTTTGCAATGATGTGTAGGTTCTTGTAAGTCGGTCTGGTCTGTCGCTTTTTGATTTAAAGTGCCTTTGGCTTTAGCTATGTATTGATAATACTGAGATTCGAAGGAGTCTCTTTCGAGTAACTGCTTGTCAATATCTGAGCAGAGGGTTTCGATATTACTTTGTATTTTATCAAACTGTAAAAACTCGAGTTGCATTTTGTCTGTGCGCAGCCCAAGCTCGATTATTTGTTCGGCAGTCATCGTTTCGGGTTTTATGGATGCTATAAATTTGACAAATAGGGTCATTTTCCCCTTTATAATCCCTCGCTTTCTTATTAGTTCTGATATGCTCTCAGGTTTAGATTTCTCTACGGTTGCCACGTCGTTATTGGGCATTTTAGCTAATGGGAATATTTAGATAGATAGATATAGATAGATATTGTTTGATAGGTAGATTAACGACGAATTTCCTCAGAGTCTCGTTTGTGCGTCATACAGACACTATCGCGTTCCTTGATATCATCATATGGAAATGTCGAAATTTACCAATAATTTACCTACTAATAACATCTCGTCCTACCTATAATCCCGAGCGATTACCTACACAACCGAGCGTATCTCGTCCTATGACGCTATACACCCCACAACAACAATCTACATCCGAAAATCAATCTATAAACTTGCATATTAAGCAAATCAACACGTCAAATGACAATGCTTGTTCACAGCCGATGCAAAACAAGCATGTTTTCTTATCTACAGCTGTAGTAAACATAACCGATCACGAAAACAAACAACAAAGCATGAGAATCCTATTGGATTCCGGCTCGCAATCGTGCTACATAACAGAAAGGGCACACAAAAAACTAAACCTACCTGTACACAACACAGATACCGATGTCATGGGTATCAGCAACACAATAATAAACGTTAAACACTATTGTAACGTTATTATTCACTCTAGAACCGAACCATTTTCTGTGGATCTATCTTGCTATATTGTACCTACAATCTGCAACCTACCTAACTATGATATAGGAAATCTTATCATACCTAAACGATTCCGACTGGCTGATGATGGATTCAATTCAGCCGGCGAAATCGACATGATACTGGGCGCCGAAAAATTCTATGACCTATTGTGCGTAAACCGACACGAATTAGGAACTAACTTACCGACTTTGCAAAAAACCAAATTGGGCTGGATCGTGACTGGCTCGACGACGGGGCCAGTACGCCAGCAAACTAGATGTCATTTCATTCAACAACAAATGAGAAGCATTTTCGAAACTGAGGAAAATTCCACACTTTCCAATGATGATATCACGGAGTGCGAAAGTGTCTTTATGACGCATAATCGAGATTCTGAGGGAAAGTTTGTCGTAAAAATACCTCTAAAAGAACCTGCTTCAAGTTTAGGTAGATCAAGACACATTGCCTATAAGAGATTTCTGTCATTAGAAAACAAATTTAGTAAAAATTCAGAATATAAAAAACAATACGTCCAATTCATGAGAGATTTCCAACAAGCGGGCCGCATGAAAGAGATGGAATACTCCAATGTAGGACCCCAAGTCTACTTACCGCATCACGCGGTAATTAATATCGAAAAATTATCAACCCCAGTGAGGGTTGTCTTTGACGCATCATGTCCAACAGACACTGGAAAATCGCTTAACGATATTCAATATAAGGGTACGATATTTCAAGATAGCCTAATCAATATACTAGTAAGATTTAGAACTTACAAATTTGTAGTAAATGCAGATATACAGAAAATGTTTTGCCAGGTCAATATTGATCAATCACAACAAAACCTACAAAATATACTATGGAGGGAAAACTCAACCGATCCTCTACGTACCTACACATTAACTACTCTCAGTTTTGGCTTGAAGGCGGCCCCCTACATAGCCACGAGATGCCTACTGCAGCTAGCAACCGAATTCGAAGGTAAATACCCTACAGCAGCCGAAGCAATAAAAGGTTCATTCTACTACGATGACTGGATCTATGGAGGCGACGACGAAGCAGCGCTAATCGAGACAGCAACGCAAGTAGCGGCCATCCTGCGTACAGCCTGCTTCAATCTACGAAAATGGAAGTCGAACTCAAAAACCATATTAAAAAAGGTATGTAACACCGACTCAACAAATCCGACCGAGAGCGGAAATAACACACACAAACTATTAGGTATCACATGGTGCAGCCACACAGATTGTTTACAATTCTCGCATTAGAGCCCGAGCTGCGAATACCTTGTACAAACCGAATTAAATATCTTCAGATAAAACTAAACACCTATTATTTGGGGCACCCATTTTCATAATTATATAGTCCCTGTCTACCTACACTGATTACTTAGAACTAATAGTCGGTATCTGACAGAGAAATAGGTAAGGGGCAAATATTATTGAAGGCTCGTTTGATAAGGCCTTTTGTTGTTTGGATGACGGCGACCCTCGTTTCGCCATCTTGACCGTCTTGTGTCTTCGCGATGCGTCCCAACTTCCACTGGCAGGGTGGTAAGCGATCGTCCTTCACCAGCACGATTGAGCCGACGGTGAGGTTAGGTCCCTTTGTGCTCCTCCACTTGCACCTCTGCTGTAGGAGACCCAGGTACTCTCGAGACCACCGCTTCCAGAAGTCCTGTTGTATCTGTTGGAGTTGTTGGAAGTGATTTAACTTATTCCTTGATACATCTTGGTATTCGTAGTCCGCCAGAGACGTGTACGATCTACCGATCAGAAAGTGAGCTGGCGTAAGAATGGGAAAATCATCATTATTAGCATTAGGTATGGGACACAATGGGCGCGAGTTTAATATTGCCTCAATTTGAGTAAGAACCGTAGAGAATTCTTCAAATGTTAATAAGGCTTGACTTAATACCCTCTTAAGATGAAGCTTACAGCTGCCAATTGCAGCTTCATGTAGGCCGCCTAGATGCGGGCTGTAGGGGGGTAAGAATTTCCAGGAAATACCTTCGTTTGCAAGGAAGTTGGTAAGTTCGCTAAAATTTTCGTTTAGGTATCTGTATAGTTCTACTAAATCATTATTTGCTCCACGGAATGTGGTCGAGTTGTCACTTACCATTTGACTTGGTTTACCTCTTCTGCATATGAATCGCCGGAAGGCGGCAATAAAGGCTTGTGATTCTAAACCTGAAACCAACTCAATGTGAACTGCCCTTGTCGATGAGCAAACAAACATAGCTATCCAACATTTGTAAGACTTGAAACCACGCCCCCTTCTATCTCGAATTGAATAGGGCCCAGCATAATCACAAAATGTTGTTTGGATGACGGCGACCCTCGTTTCGCCATCTTGACCGTCTTGTGTCTTCGCGATGCGTCCCAACTTCCACTGGCAGGGTGGTAAGCGATCGTCCTTCACCAGCACGATTGAGCCGACGGTGAGGTTAGGTCCCTTTGTGCTCCTCCACTTGCACCTCTGCTGTAGGAGACCCAGGTACTCTCGAGACCACCGCTTCCAGAAGTCCTGTTGTATCTGTTGGAGTTGTTGGAAGTGATTTAACTTATTCCTTGATACATCTTGGTATTCGTAGTCCGCCAGAGACGTGTACGATCTACCGATCAGAAAGTGAGCTGGCGTAAGAATGGGAAAATCATCATTATTAGCATTAGGTATGGGACACAATGGGCGCGAGTTTAATATTGCCTCAATTTGAGTAAGAACCGTAGAGAATTCTTCAAATGTTAATAAGGCTTGACTTAATACCCTCTTAAGATGAAGCTTACAGCTGCCAATTGCAGCTTCATGTAGGCCGCCTAGATGCGGGCTGTAGGGGGGTAAGAATTTCCAGGAAATACCTTCGTTTGCAAGGAAGTTGGTAAGTTCGCTAAAATTTTCGTTTAGGTATCTGTATAGTTCTACTAAATCATTATTTGCTCCACGGAATGTGGTCGAGTTGTCACTTACCATTTGACTTGGTTTACCTCTTCTGCATATGAATCGCCGGAAGGCGGCAATAAAGGCTTGTGATTCTAAACCTGAAACCAACTCAATGTGAACTGCCCTTGTCGATGAGCAAACAAACATAGCTATCCAACATTTGTAAGACTTGAAACCACGCCCCCTTCTATCTCGAATTGAATAGGGCCCAGCATAATCACAAAATGTTGTGTGGAATGGCGGTGAAGGAGTAGTTCTTATTGTAGGTAGTTGACCCATAATGGGTACGTGTATGAGTGGTTTTGCTTTGAAACATGTAACGCATTTGTGTACAATTTTGTTAGCCAGACCTTTTCCATTTAATGGCCAGTACTGCTCTCTCATGCATGCTAGCAGTAGCTGTGGACCACAATGGAAGAGTTTGATATGCATGTTTCTCATTATAGTTTCAGTGAGTATGTGTTTTGGATGCAAAATTATAGGATGTTTTTTAGTTTCGGGAATGTTTGATAGGTTTAACCTTCCTCCAACTTTCAACAGGCCATCTTCAAAAAACGGGTTAAGGCATTTAATATTTGATGACGTTGGTATTGATTTATTCTGACTTAAAAGTTTGTATTCAATAGGTAGTGATGTTATTTGTGCGCGCATAATTAGTTTATGCATCGAATCATTTAATTCTTGAACGGACAGCGGTCCGCTTATTTTATTACAAGGATTTTGTAGGTTATTGATGAATCGCAGAGTATAGGCAAACACTCGCGATAATTTTTTGTCGTTTGAATATTTATGAAACAATTTATCTATGAAATTATTCTCGATGTTTGTTGGGTTAACTAAGGATATAGTTTGTTCTGTGTCCTTTGTTTGTATTTGTGTGTTAGTTTGATTGTGCAGAGGCCACTGCGCCGTTTGACCAGATAGCCAGGCGGGACCCGACCACCACAGATTGCTTTTTCTTAATATATGAGGTTGAATTCCTCTCGATATAATGTCAGCTGGATTTTCAGCCGAACACACCCAATGCCAGTCTTCGATCTTGGTTAATCTCTGAATTTCCGCTACTCTGTTACTGATGAAAGTACCTAGTTTAGGTGGCGGTGTTTTTATCCACGCCAATACCACCTGTGAGTCAGACCATAGGTATATTTTACTGACTCGTTTGGCAAGGTTATTGCCTTGTGATTCCATTACTTGTGATAACAATACCGCTGCGCGTAATTCTAAGCGGGGTATTGTTTCCTCTCTAGCAATTCTAGACTTTGTGCATAACAAATGCACCTGTATATTACCTAAATTATCAATGGAACGTAAATAAATTGCAATTCCGTAACATGTTTTTGAACTATCTGCAAACCCATGCAGTTCTAGTGTTACGTAATTGTTTATGATTGTGCGTCTCGGTATGGATAGATTGTTTAAAGAAAATAGACTCCTATAGTAAGATATCCATTCTCTTGTTAAAGCGGGCGATAGGGTTTCGTCCCATGAAGTTTTATCCTGCCATAGTTTTTTAATAAAACATTTAGCTGTCACTAAAACGGGACTAATTAAGCCCGTAGGATCATAGATAGCTGAAATTATAGACAGGACCTTTCTTTTCGTAAGTCGATCTGGCATTGGTTGCTCTTTGAATGAGAATTGTAAACAATCTGTGTGGCTGCACCATGTGATACCTAATAGTTTGTGTGTGTTATTTCCGCTCTCGGTCGGATTTGTTGAGTCGGTGTTACATACCCTTTTTAATATGGTTTTTGAGTTCGACTTCCATTTTCGTAGATTGAAGCAGGCTGTACGCAGGATGGCCGCTACTTGCGTTGCTGTCTCGATTAGCGCTGCTTCGTCGTCGCCTCCATAGATCCAGTCATCGTAGTAGAATGAACCTTTTATTGCTTCGGCTGCTGTAGGGTATTTACCTTCGAATTCGGTTGCTAGCTGCAGTAGGCATCTCGTGGCTATGTAGGGGGCCGCCTTCAAGCCAAAACTGAGAGTAGTTAATGTGTAGGTACGTAGAGGATCGGTTGAGTTTTCCCTCCATAGTATATTTTGTAGGTTTTGTTGTGATTGATCAATATTGACCTGGCAAAACATTTTCTGTATATCTGCATTTACTACAAATTTGTAAGTTCTAAATCTTACTAGTATATTGATTAGGCTATCTTGAAATATCGTACCCTTATATTGAATATCGTTAAGCGATTTTCCAGTGTCTGTTGGACATGATGCGTCAAAGACAACCCTCACTGGGGTTGATAATTTTTCGATATTAATTACCGCGTGATGCGGTAAGTAGACTTGGGGTCCTACATTGGAGTATTCCATCTCTTTCATGCGGCCCGCTTGTTGGAAATCTCTCATGAATTGGACGTATTGTTTTTTATATTCTGAATTTTTACTAAATTTGTTTTCTAATGACAGAAATCTCTTATAGGCAATGTGTCTTGATCTACCTAAACTTGAAGCAGGTTCTTTTAGAGGTATTTTTACGACAAACTTTCCCTCAGAATCTCGATTATGCGTCATAAAGACACTTTCGCACTCCGTGATATCATCATTGGAAAGTGTGGAATTTTCCTCAGTTTCGAAAATGCTTCTCATTTGTTGTTGAATGAAATGACATCTAGTTTGCTGGCGTACTGGCCCCGTCGTCGAGCCAGTCACGATCCAGCCCAATTTGGTTTTTTGCAAAGTCGGTAAGTTAGTTCCTAATTCGTGTCGGTTTACGCACAATAGGTCATAGAATTTTTCGGCGCCCAGTATCATGTCGATTTCGCCGGCTGAATTGAATCCATCATCAGCCAGTCGGAATCGTTTAGGTATGATAAGATTTCCTATATCATAGTTAGGTAGGTTGCAGATTGTAGGTACAATATAGCAAGATAGATCCACAGAAAATGGTTCGGTTCTAGAGTGAATAATAACGTTACAATAGTGTTTAACGTTTATTATTGTGTTGCTGATACCCATGACATCGGTATCTGTGTTGTGTACAGGTAGGTTTAGTTTTTTGTGTGCCCTTTCTGTTATGTAGCACGATTGCGAGCCGGAATCCAATAGGATTCTCATGCTTTGTTGTTTGTTTTCGTGATCGGTTATGTTTACTACAGCTGTAGATAAGAAAACATGCTTGTTTTGCATCGGCTGTGAACAAGCATTGTCATTTGACGTGTTGATTTGCTTAATATGCAAGTTTATAGATTGATTTTCGGATGTAGATTGTTGTTGTGGGGTGTATAGCGTCATAGGACGAGATACGCTCGGTTGTGTAGGTAATCGCTCGGGATTATAGGTAGGACGAGATGTGTTCGGTTGTGTAGGTAATCGCTCGGGATTATAAATAGATTGCTCGTTCGCTGGAGTAGGTATAGTAGGTATGTGTAACAAAGTATGATGTTTACCTGAACACTTGGTACACTTGCTGGCTCGGCAGTTCGGCACCGCGTGATTCGATCTCAGGCAGTTAGTGCAGAGTCGTAACCTCTTCGCAGCTCGGCTGCGAGCTATAGGGCTAAGGGCTAGGAACTGTGTACACTGATTTAGGTAGTGGGTGCCCTTGCAAAAAGGGCAGTGATTATGCTGGGTAGTAGGTGGTTTTGTTACCTTGTTAGCTTCCGGATTGTTGCGGGACGTGGTTATCATCGCCTTTTCAGTTGTATTACTCGAATTCCGGTTTGTATTTTCAACAGCTTGGTTGCTGTTCATCGACTCCAAAAGGTCAGCTCGGGACCTCAAAAAAGTCTTGAAATCCTGTAATGTAGGAAGTTCACGTGAGTTGGATTTTTCTTCCCATTTTAGTTGTAGTGACTTTTCTAGCTTGCTAGATAAAAAGAAAATTATCAATATATCCCAGTTTTCGGTTGCTATATTTAAGCTTCTTAGGGTTCTAAGGTGTTTCGATATGTTATCACCCATGCCCCTTAGTGCCATTGGATTCGATTGTACGCTATCGATGCCGAAAAGCGCTCGCAAATGATTGTAGACCAATACTTTTGGGTTATTATAGCGTTCGCAAAGTAATTGCCATGCTATGCTGTACCCTTCCTCCGAATATTCCAGCGCTCCTATAACTTCCAAAGCACTGCCCTTTAGACAACTTCTCAAATATTTATATTTTTGTATGGGCTTCAGGTTACCCTGATTTATAAGTGCGTCGAAAGTATCTCGGAATTCGATCCACTGTGTAATGTCTCCATTAAATGAGGGTAGGCTAATATCTGGGTACCTAATGGAATCGCTAGCATCTGAGCTATGTTTGCAATGATGTGTAGGTTCTTGTAAGTCGGTCTGGTCTGTCGCTTTTTGATTTAAAGTGCCTTTGGCTTTAGCTATGTATTGATAATACTGAGATTCGAAGGAGTCTCTTTCGAGTAACTGCTTGTCAATATCTGAGCAGAGGGTTTCGATATTACTTTGTATTTTATCAAACTGTAAAAACTCGAGTTGCATTTTGTCTGTGCGCAGCCCAAGCTCGATTATTTGTTCGGCAGTCATCGTTTCGGGTTTTATGGATGCTATAAATTTGACAAATAGGGTCATTTTCCCTTTTATAATCCCTCGCTTTCTTATTAGTTCTGATATGCTCTCAGGTTTAGATTTCTCTACGGTTGCCACGTCGTTATTGGGCATTTTAGCTAATGGGAATATTTAGATAGATAGATATAGATAGATATTGTTTGATAGGTAGATTAACGACGAATTTCCTCAGAGTCTCGTTTGTGCGTCATACAGACACTATCGCGTTCCTTGATATCATCATATGGAAATGTCGAAATTTACCAATAATTTACCTACTAATAACGGTGTATAGATAAAATAAATGGGGGGGAAATTTTGTGCCAACTCACGTGATCGGTAGATACTTATGTTTTTATGTCTCTCGTCTCTGGCGCGCCTTTCGTCCAACAGCAGGGGCGGCTCCTCGGCTTCCGACGGGTCTCGAGTCCAGTCTCGGCTGGACGCTCCACCGGGCTTCGGATATGCTGCTCCTTGTACGTCCGTTGGGTTTCGGCTGCTCGGTGATTTGATTCTCGGCTGATGGTCTTCAGATGTTGGGGGGCACACGCGGGACGCACGTGGTGATGTCTTAGTGTGTTTTCCTGGGGTTTCGCCTTGCAGGATCACTTTCTTCGACGCCTCGTGGTCGCTTTTACTTGTTCTAATGCAGGAACGAATTTCAGACGGCTGTTGAAAAGAATACGCGGCAATAACGCGGCAATACGCAAGATGGCTGCGACCATGTGCTCGCGCCTTTGTCCTTGTCGCGGGCGGCGCGGCGGCGTATTTGCAGGTTTCTTCCGTCCAATTTCTTCACTGCGTTATTTCGAACGTCGGGGTCACCATGAAAATGGGTGCCCCAAATAATAGGTGTTTAGTTTTATCTGAAGATATTTAATTCGGTTTGTACAAGGTATTCGCAGCTCGGGCTCTAATGCGAGAATGGTGGTTAAATCGAGTTGAACGGAATTTATAAGATATGGTTAATTAGCGCCATCTAGCCTTTATTAGTCGAACCACCTCTAAAGGTATTGATTTAGGGTATAGTTGTGGGTGAGGTGGTTCGTACTATGGAAGATTAGATGGCGCTGTACATTGATGCTATGATGTCATTTTGACAGACGCCTCTAACGTCAACCGTGCGGAAGTGGAGGTGCCGGCTCACAACAATCCCAACATGGGACCGCGTGCGGGACAGCACCAACACTCAACATACGGAACTGTGGCGCAGGCTCACATCGATCCCAATATGGGATCGCGTGCGGGACAGCACCACCACAACACCAACGAAACTGTGGTGCATGCTCATACCGCTCCCTACACGGGAAAGCGTGCGGGACAGCACCACAATACCAAAGGGTCAGGAAGGCAGGCTCACAACGCTCCCTTTATGGAACCGCGTGCGGGACAGCACCACCCCCTAAATCAAGCCGCATCACGGCGAAATACATTCTTGCAGCAACCAGCCCAAGGGGAGGGGCAGGTGCCTGCGGGAAAAGAAAAATTAACTGGGGAAAACGCAATGTCGGGCCCTCCCCCGTCTGCCCATCCACCGCCTCGGCGCCGTAAGGGCAAAGGGGTGGGGAAGGGCAGATCAGGGGGGTCATCAGAGCAAGCACATGGGGCAAGCTCTGTGACCGGGACAAGCACACCCCAAACAAAAAGAATGAGGTCTGATGACAAGGTGTCGCCAAACGGGGAGTTGACGAGGGGACCGTTCAAAAGAACCTGTAATTCAGGCCCAAATGTAAGGGACAAGCGAGTCCAACCTGGACTATCCTATGCCCAGGCTGCTAACTCACACCTGATCATGGTGATCGTCCCCTTTGACGGTCGAGATATGACGGCCGAACAAGGCGTTCTTCTCCGTCTAGAGATGGAGAAGAAACAAGAAGAAGCGGTAGATGACCTGACCCAAGACTTTGTCCCGGGCTTCGATCATATGCCGCAACGTCTGCCACAAGGCGGACTTAAATTCACCTGCCTCGACCAAGAAACCGTGGCGTGGCTTAAGGTGACGACAGCAAGCCTCCCCCCCCTGTGGGAAGGAGGCTGCCAGTTCATGGCGGTCGGCATGACGGAGTTGCCAAAACTCATCAAAGGGGTGGTCTGGCTTCCCGATGTTCAGGGAACTGACATCGAAGGGCTGAGGCTCCGACTGATAAGGGCAAACCGTCAGCGCGGCATCGACATGAGTCGCTGGCGCCTTCTAAAGGGGGAGCTAGAAAACACCGACTCGGAGGTTCAGGGTGCCATCATGGTATTCGGAATCCCCGAGTCGGATATCCCGGAGCTGGAGAAAAGGCAGATGAAGGTCTGCTACGAGTGTGGCTCGGTGAAGGTGGAGCTCAAGCGGAGGGCAGGCGGAACTGGGTCCAGACCCGCTCGAGCCGGCCAGCCGAGTGAGGTGCAGCCCGCACCGAGTGACGCTGAAGGTAGCAGCAACACTCTGCCAACACGCAAGGCCTCGGCGGGCAGCGTGGGGGAAGCGCTAGGTATCCGTAACCTAGCGAATGGCTCAACGATGTCCGACGAGGTCGAGGCGCTTCTCGGCTCCGAGGACGAAAGTTCAATTTCAGCAGAGGGGGAGTAATAATAATTATGTGTCCTTTCACAACATGTTTTTCACACATAATAAAATAACTTATATATATATATATATATATATATATATATATATATATATATATAATATATGTATACATGTATTAAAAAAATATACATTCACACTACATAAAATAACAATAACAAAAGGCGCTAACACAAATATCAAACAAGCCAACATCCAACATAGCTCCTCCGGTGCAGCGGCCCTTCGGAGAACTCTCGAAGAGTACCCGAAGACGATCGCACTCATACAAGAGCCAGCAATTTATAAAAGCAGGGTATGTGGTTTCTATAACTTATTTGGAAATATATATACCTACTATTCAAACACAAAAGTGAGGGCGGCCATATATGTCCCGAATCACTACAAAGCCACCTTAATAACACACTTCTGCTCCCCAGATCTAACCGTGGTGAACATTGACACGGGGCAAGGGGGTCTCTCGTTATACCTCGCCTCGGCATACCAGCCCGGCGAAGGGGAGATACCTACGGAGGAACTGGAGGTGCTAGTCAGAGAGTGTGAAGAAACTTACATACCCCTCGTAATAGGATGCGATGTCAACGCGCACGGCACCGTATGGGGAGAGAAGGACATAAACAAAAGAGGTAAGGATCTCATGGAATTTCTCTCAAAATACGAACTGTCGACACTAAATAGAGGATCAGAACCCACATTTGTCACAAGAAAGGCACAAACAATACCAGACATAACAATTGCCAACTTTTTGGCTCTAGACCTAATATCGGGATGGAGAGTTTCATCAGAAGCATCGTGTTCGGATCACAGATGGATCACCTTCAGCCTGAAGAATATAAAGTTAAAACCTAGGCAATTTCGTAACCCTAGAAAAACCAACATAAGTGAGTATTATCAGCACCTAGAGACGGACTTATCTAGAATTGAGTACAACATCAAACTGGAGATAACAGAAGAAATAGAATTAGCGGTCATTCAACTCAACGGAGCGATAAATGAGAGCTACAACAAATCCTGCCCTCTAATGACAGCGAAGCCATCTAAAGACAGCTGGTGGTGCGACAAACTGGAGAGAATGCGGGTTAACATGAGAAAGCTTTTCAATCATGCCATCAACACGAAGGCAGAGGACGACTGGAAAGCTTTTCAAAAAGCACGTAACCAGTTTAGAAAAAAAAACCAGGTGCAATTTTAGACAACCGTGGAGAAATGTCTCCAGCTCGATAAACAGCGAGTCGCAGGCCTCACGAATCAAAAAGCTAATAGGTAAAGACCCACAACATCAATCTGGTTCGATAAAGAAACCGAATGGAGAATACACCAAGAGCGAAGAAGAGCTGTAGTGTATTGCTACAAACGCATTTCCCGGGGTGTACAATCCCGCAAAAGAGGTAGAGACACCGGCGGAAACACCAAGCTCCTCGCAAACATTAACACCCCCGCCGGAAGCATGGGTGGAAGTAAAAAACCTGATAGATGATGAGAAGGTGAGATGGGCGATCAGCTCTATCCTTCCGTATAAATCACCAGGACCAGACGGCGTAATACCAGCCCTACTGCAATGGGGAGAAAAGCTCATTGTACCAAGACTTGTAAAAATTTTAAAGGCATGTCTAGCACTCGGCTACATGCCCAGGATCTGGAGAGAAGTGAAAGTAGTCTTCCTGCCGAAAACAGGCAAGGACGACTATACTGAACCTAAATCCTTCAGACCTATAAGTCTCACATCATTTATTCTGAAAACGTTAGAAAGAGTGTGTGATAGATTTATAAGGGACGGTCCCATGAGAACCAACCCTATACACCCAAACCAACATGCGTACCAAGTGGGAAAATCTACAGAGACCGCCTTACACGCAGTGGTCAGAAGAATAGAAAGCTCAATACTAAGCCAACAGTCGTGCCTGGCGGTATTTATAAACATCGAAGGAGCTTTTGATAAAACAAACTGCATTAGCATCAGAACTGGATTGAAGAAACTAGGCACCAACCCTTACATGATAAACTGGATAACAAAAATGCTGGAATCAAGAATAATCTCTCTGGAAATCAGCGATAAAATAAAATGCAAAGTGGCCAAGGGCTGTCCACAGGGGGGTGTGCTATCACCACTATTGTAGGTACTAGTAGCCAACGACCTGGTGACACAACTCAACACAAGAGGATTCTACACAATAGCATATGCCGATGACGTGACAATTCTCGTGAACAGCCTTTTTATAAACACGATATTTGACCGCATGCAACTAGCACTACGGTACATAGAAACATGGTGCAAAAATAACGAACTCTCAGTAAACCCCGCCAAAACTGAGATGATACTTTTAACAAAAAAAAACCATGGCAGTTACAGGCTGCCCAAACTCTTTAATAAAACACTAACACTATCAAAAGAAGTGAAATATTTAGGTGTATGGCTTGACCACAAATTAAGTTGGAGCAAGCACATGGAAGCAACACTTAAAAAAGCCACCATATCGTTCTTCCAGTGTAGGAAGATGGTAGGGAACGGATGGGGACTCCAGCCCAAAATATGTCGATGGATGTATATGGCTGTGGTGAGACCCATCATCACATACGGCTCCCTGGTATGGTGGCAACGAACAACACTATACACAACTACAACACAACTACAGCAGTTCCAGAGAATGGCATGTGTGGCCATGACAGGCTGCATGAGGTCAACGCCATCAGCGGCACTGGAAATCATGCTAGGCATACCACCATTGGACCTATTCGTACAGCAGGAGGCCAAATCAGCGGCCATAAGGCTATACAGTACTGGACAATGGAAAGGACAAATAGCAGATAAAGGACACTGCACAATTCTAGAAAAAGCATTCGATGAAGTACCGGAAGCCATTATTGGAATTGATCGCATAAAAACAGAGTTTCTATTCGGTAGGAAATATAAAATCACAGCCAAAGGCTTGGAAACACCAACAATACCAAATCACAAAAGCATAACAATATACAGTGATGGCTCAAAGAAAAGCAAGAACACAGGCGGAGGTCTTTTCTCGCCGGAGCTTGACATTAAACTTTCCCTAAGCTTCGGAAAGGAGACGACAGTGTTTCAAGCTGAAACACTGAGTATCCTACACGGGGCAATGCACTTGATAAATGATGCAGAGGGGAATGACATAACCTTTAAAACGGACTGCGCAGCCCTACTTAGCTCACTAAAAAGACCGTTGACAAAATCAAAACTCATACTAGAATGCCACAAGGCACTCAACAGGCTAGGTGAGAAAAACAAGGTCACAGTCCAGTGGGTAAAAGGTCACCAGGGTGACCAAGGCAACTGGGAGGCAGACAAGCTAGCAAAATTAGGGGCAGAAAGGCCAGCAATCGGCCCTCCACCATTCACGCCCTTATCAGCGGAAGCTCTACGAAAAAGGCTCAGAGAAGCCACAGTATAGCAACAAAACCTATTATGGTCTAGCAGAGAAGACTGCAAAAACACAAAACTTTTTATAGACAAGTATAACTATAAATTTACGAATTACTTAATGAGACTGCCAAGCAGTAAAATAAAGATACTAACAAGCCTTATTACAGGCAGTACACTAAACAAACACTTGCCAATTACAGGTGCAACGGACAGCCCCCTGTGCAGGGGGTACATGGAAGTGGATGAAACAGTAGAGCATATGCTACTGGTATGTCCATCCACAACAGAAACCAGGATGGCTATCCTAGGAGACACAACAAACACCCACGAGCTCCTAGAACACCCAGGCCTCCTTCTCCAGCTGGTGCAGGAGTTGAGATGGCTGAAGTAGATGTGCAGGCGAAGGGGACATGCACAAAGGCCCCGCTCAAGTGGGCCAGGTGCAGGCACTACAACCCCCTTGTAGAAGATAGAAGATAGATAGGTTGTCATATAAGAACAAAAGAAACGTAAATTTTAACCCTGTCGTTCTGGTTTACAATTTGTCGCTATTTTACAAACTAACGCGTTAGTTTATAAATTAACGGTTTTGATGATCTTACGGTGACATGTATATCATAGAATTGATCATTTCATGAAATTGTCGACCATGGTTTAACTTAGAACTGTCATTGGACGAAAAAATATTTGAGGGCAAAACATTGCGCTAACTGAAGTGAAGACTAAAGATGGAAGGGAATAAAGCCCCTATTGTCTCCGTATCAGTACGACATGTATACCACAAAAAAACACCACGTAGTAAGTGCTAAATAAAAACCATAAAAAGGCATGTTTTTATGAAATTCAAGCCTTCTAGCCCACCATTTCATGTAATGGTCAGCATTCCATGTAATTGGGCTAGATCATGAAATGAAATGAAATGGTTAATTCTATAATATAGCCACGACGTGTACACCCACAGTTGTATTTTCAAATAGTGTACATTTACAAACATCAAAAAGGTAACCAAGGGCGTATAGGATAGTAGGCATCCCGAGACTAATAAAACACGGTCCCAATATTTGTGCTCCTCGCTGGAGTCCTTATGACGTCACAAAAGCACAAAAGCAGACGTCACTTTGTGACTGTCTTATAACAATGCAGTATTTATATATGTATCTGGACTTCACTGAGAGAGTAAACAGAACTCTCAGTAGGTGAATATCTACGAGGATTCGCTTACAAAGCCTGAGGGGCCACTTAAGAGTGTCTTAAGACAGTATGACGCGAAGACTCTCAAAATCCTTCAGATGTGGTTTTGCCGACACTACGCGAGCTCTTGACGTGACGGGCCTTTTAAAACAAGTAGGGTATTCTCTTGAGTGGATAGCATCGTACTACCTACTACGATTGTTACACGTAAGTTGAGTAGATTGGTGTGTAGTGTAGTATCACTAAGTTCTTGAAATATGGGTTTGCTTTGGTAGTTTGCGCAACAGAAGGCTTATTGTGTAAATAAGAAGATTTTACATATCAATTCAAATGAAATTCCATCAAATCCAAAATGTTTATTTTCCACATTTTACAAAGTCGGCTGACATTATTACAGTGGCTCCCACGCTAGGCCTGTGCCGTGGATGCTGGGAGGCAGATTATCAAATTATACAGAGTGTTGTTTTTTTAAAGTTACGTCCGACTCATGGGTGAAAAATACCTAAACGCGGCGCGCGCGCGCTTCGTGGGCGTGGACGTTTTTAAAGGACAAATGTAAAACAGAAATTCGCGAAACAAAAGTATACGAGGGAAAAATAAAACAATTTTACTGTTACAAGCGATACGTAAACTATTGAGTTGGGGGCGTAACTGTACAAAACAACTTCCTGTGTGTATAGACAGATTTTTTTTTATATTAAAAAACAAACAAAACTATGAAAACTTAATTGTCTCTGAGCAGTATACTTGTATTTATAAAAATAGAAAATATCTTAACGTTAGCGTCTAACGTACAGTAGTATCATTTTAACTTTACCGCTCGACACATCTCGGCTTTTCGATTATGTTTTAAGATTTTCAGATTTTCCCTTAATTTTCTCTTCATGATATACCTATGTCCCTAATTTCAAGTTCCCAGGACATCTTGATCACTTTCAGCAATTAAAACCCAGAAGTGGCAATCGTACTGTATACTTTTGTAATCCGTTTTAGATTTAATTTAACTTCACGCGTTTAAGTTTAGGTCCAGTGGTGCTCCGTGGTCTAATGGGTTTCACGCTTGCTTCTCACACAAGAGATGCAGGTTCTAAACTTGACCATGTACCAATTAGAAAATTTATCTATCTAAAGTACATTATCGGACGTTCAGTGTTTCGGATGTCACGTTAAGCTGCATGTCCCGGCTATTATCGCTACTTGGTAGTGGTCGTAAAACCCCCCTATCAACCCGCACTGAGCCAGCGTGGTTGAGTATGGCTTAATTTTACTCGTATGCGGCTAAAGGCCCCTCGGTGGGGACATTAATGGGACACATTTATAAGTCACTAGCTGACCCGCTCTCGCTTCGCTGCAGGTAGCTCTACCCCTACTTTACCCTTACCTATCCCTACCCTAACCTACCCCTACCCCTAACCAACCCCTACCCAACCCCTACCCTACCCTACCCCTACCCAACCACTACCCTACCCTTCCCCTACCCTACCCTACCCCTACCCTACCCCTGCCCTACCCTACCCCTACCCTACCCCTACCCTACCCCTACCCTTACCCCTACCCTACCCTACCCTACCCCTGCCCTACCCCTACCCTACCCCTACCCTACCCCTACCCTACCCCTACCCTACCCCTACCCTACCCCTACCCTACCCCTACCCTACCCCTACCCTACCCCTACCCTACCCCTACCCTACCCCTACCCTACCCCTACCCTACCCCTACCCTACCCCTACCCCTACCCTACCCCTACCCTACTCCTACCCTACCCTACCCATACCCTATCCTACCCTACTTTTAAACCTTCCCTGGTCTACAACAAACATTTCAAAACCAAAATCAGCTAAATCGGCCCAGCCGTTCTCGAGTTTTAGCGAGACTAACGAACAGCGATTCATTTTTATATATATAGATTTTGCACCAATTCCCGTCGATAGATTGAGTCTATATTAAGCTAATAAACTTACGCAACTTAACATAAAATTACTCTTTTGCAAACTAAGTATAACTATTTTGCTGCTCCTCCCAATAATTGCAAACAAATAGGGAGTACAAGTACACCACGAATAAATTAAAGCAAAAAAAGTCAAACAAAGGAGTCCAGCTCACCGGAGTAGGGGCATAAATCTCTAGGGGTAGAGCGGGTGGGGACCCGGGGGTATCCTATCACGTAGTTTTGTCCTGCAGTAATTAATGTAGTTATCCTCATAGAATACAATATGCATGGAGTATGTAAAGGTCCCGCATTAACGAACAACTAATTAAATGGCTGTGTAACCGACCTTTGCCTTAATCTCTTTGGGTTTGAACACATGGATGGACAACAGATTAGGACTGGTTTGACTGTTAAATGGCATGTTTTGTTGCAATATATTAACACAAGTCGAATAGTATAGTGCGACTTTTTATTGCAACAATAAGGTATCAGCTCTATCTGGACCTCGCTCCGTTAGGTAACGTTACCCGATAACTTCTTAAACAAACTGGCCCTAGTTTCGATAGGTACAACATAATATAGCGCCACGCTTTTTCGAGTACGGAGTGGCAGATGGCAGTGCCTATATTTAGCGTTATTCAATACTCCATAGGTTACTTTTATAATTAAAAGCCTGACAAACAAACATTTTTCACGCTCCTTCAATCGCTCGTGATGTCCTATGACAACTGTCATGATTGTATTGTCAACAGTTACCTATGCCCCAAAAAGAAAGTTGAAGAAGATAAGATAAAGGCTTGGAATAAAAATAGAATATTTAAAAATTAAAGTACCTACTTCCTAAAGAGAAAATGGAAATAGAACAGACGGAGTCAGTAGACAATACTGATTAGGGATTTATATATTGCATAAGCTGTGCAGCAAATAGGAAGATGGTTATATAGCTGCACTTTTTGTCCTTGCGTTATCGAAATGTATGACTCGGCCAGTACTATAATGTCACATGAAAATTATTGTATGTTTATTTTCTTAATACATTATTTTTTACTTAAATACCTCATTTCTATTCTCACTGTGAAATAACTACATATTTCTCTGCTATACTTTTCTCTATAAAAACTGTAAAATCTCTATAAACCATGGGTTTAAACTTATAAGTATAAAAAGGTTCTACGAGCAGCTGTGTGTTTGCATATATACATATTTATTTATCATAAAGTATATACAATACATTAATTACTTCATAGGAACTATGACATAGATAACATTGGGATATTATTTTCAATTAAAATTATATTTGGATCACAAAGCTAGATGAAATCATAACAATTATTATTAAAGCTTAAACTAAACTACACTGTACTAAGCAACTTTGTATTGAGTTGAAATCAGAAGCTCTATTTAGTAAAAATATATTTAAACGTCTTTATTGTTTTGTAGCTAAACAAGGGCAGAACTGTGTATCTGCCATCCCTTATAGGAAAAGACATGACGCTATCTTAAAGCTTGCTCTATTAATTTGCCCTACCGCTGCGAGCTTTGCTACGTGCTACGAATAGCTACAAAGCGTTACGAAGCATGTAGCTACGGTGCATTTACGTTAGTGCACAAAGCAGTAAGATTATTACATGATTTCGTACGTTATGCATGCAGGCATATTAATGATTCTTCATTTCGTCGCTATTTCGTAAATTGCGGGAACAGAAATACGGCTGGCCATATGATGAACAAATTAAGCTTATAACATGTTAAACGGGTATATAACAACTGTTAGTAATACTTTTAGAGTTATATTATAGTATCTGCGGTAATACGTAAAACTCAACTGGTAATAAAATGGTAATTAAGTTACTAGGTGAAAAAATAAAAGCAAAAAATAAAAGACAAAATGGGGAAACACAAAGAAATACATCTGTTTAAGTATAATATGTCTAAAGGATAAATGGCGGATCTCAAACTAGGCAGGGCCTGCCCTAAGAGATCCTATTAGTTACATTAGGAATTAAACTCAAGAGCTCACCTCCCAGGGCATTTCTAGGAATTCCATTTCCCGTTATAGGTTTTGAATTTTATCACCGGGGCATAGGGTTCAAAATCGCGATACCTCGCGCTTATGCACGGTAATGGATCAAGAAATTGCTATACAGTAATACTTGTGAAACTTGCTGGGATTTAGGAAAATTGGAATATCAACGATAAAATTCATGATACAAAAACTTATGCTATGGCTCGCCCAGGCTGAATTAACAAAATTGTGCGATAAGGCCAAAAACCCTCGGGAGAAGTGGCAGTACAAATTTGTTAGAAATTCCTTTGACGAGACCTCCATTTAATAGAACTCTAGTCCTACTTCAATTAAATTGCAAAATTATTTACCATCGCCCTGGTTGTGGGATAAACTTTAAAATATTTCGATGCTCTTCCATATACTAGTTCTAGGATGGCTGGAAGAGATAACTTGTTAGAAATAAGCTTGACTTTGTTGATTTATCATATTCATATGTTTAATGCTTTTATCATAGGAATACCTAATACATTATCATTAGCATTTTAATTTATTCGCGCTGGTTGAAAGGAAATGTATTATAATGCATTTTCACTTCGGAGAGTCGTTTAAAGATCATTCAGTCATCATCAGTCATTATTTTATAATGGGAAAGCGATAGGCAAAGTCCAAGTCTGTTGGTGAAAAGCTAACCTTCCAAAATACAAACTACGTTCATTAGTTTGTATTTTGGAAGGTTAGCTTTTCACCTGGATACGTACACGGAGTATGAAAGTAGCCGTACAATAATTTTGTAAACTACATTTGGCGATCTACAATCCAACCTGTTGACTTTTCACCAAAATTACTTCTCTTACGGATCTTCACAAATCCATCGACACCTCATTGATTCAAAAAAACATTTCATTATCAAACCTGCTCGCGAAATGTCACGAAAAGCGGTTGAGAAATTTAAACTGTATAGGAGAACGTCCAGACAGCCGGAAATTACCCAAGATTACCGGATTACCCAAGCTGAACGGACACGCTGCGTCGCGCTTCGCGCTCGCTCGTTCAATAAATATCTTTCAGCAACAAGTATACGGGGTGTAACAGAAACTTGTAGCAAAAAATTAATGGAGCAGTGAAAAATAAGTTGCTCTTATCAAATCGTTTCCACACAAAAAGACTGGCAGAATGAAGTCCCTAACAACCCCCTTAAATATGACTACACCCTTATGTTACACTCTGTATTTGTGAAGGTTCAGTTGAATAATGTTTTCGATCGCAACCGTACGATATGAAACGTCGTCCACAGAACAAGATTTATGCTTTTGATCGAATCCCACATTGAACATCTATGAAATGGTTGTCATGAATAGCCTTTGTAAAAGACTCAAGAAGAATCATTCGGGATTCGAAAACACGATACGAAACCGCTGAGTTTGAACATAAATGGTCGGAGCACAAAATGACAGATACGATGCATTTTGGGTCTCAGTTTCATGTGTTTATTAGTTTCGGTGGTCAGTTTATTTGTTTGAGTGTCACATAATTTACTGCGGAACCTCAAAGTTGATACCAAAATGTGACATTGTTATCCAAACTCCCTCTGTAAAAATGAATTTATTATGGTCATTAATAGGAGTGTTTCTGCTTCTATTAGATAACTAATTTGTTACACTGGATTAACAAATATAACACCGAGTTAAGGTAGTGCAAGCGCGTAAAACTTTAACTTCATACTTTTTAAGTTATCACTTAAAATAATATCAAGTAAGTAATGAAATCTATCTTTTTTAATACAATTATAGTGTACTTTATAACTAAGATTCTGATGAAAGGAAACTAACGTAACAACGTGGTTTAATGATTCCCAGTAAATAAAAAAGCAACAATGTTGAGAAGTGAGCGTAGACGAAATAGAGCAAAAAAAAAGAACGATCTTTCAGGGCTGGCTTTTTTGCGATTCGACTTTTAATTCTCATGAGGGTAAAACAGTCCTTATAATGGAAAAGCGTCATCTAGATGTTCTGAAACTTCTATCGTTTTCTTCTTCTTCTTCTAGTACCTTTGCAGTGGCATAAGTCCTCAGAACATTTTGGAAATCAGTACCTAGTAATTAAGAACCAGCGGTCTTTTTGAAAGTACTTTTAGGTTTCGGTGCTTCAGTCCCATTTAGTCCTTCTTGAACGACCCTAAGCGAAACAAAAATTTTGAGAAAATTCTGGGATTCGGCAAACATGTATCTTTAGTACTATGTGTAGAACCGCAGGCCTGACGAGGCCACTGGAGGTTGGCATATCCCTCTCGGTTTTTCTTCGGGCCCTCCGGTCTCCTATTGTTGGAGAAAAAAAAAATGTCCCTTAATTATTTAGTGCATATACAAGACGACTGTCAATTAAGACTGTTTTTTCCTCATGACATTAAAATCTTTCAAATGGTAGGCCTGTAGCGTTATCATGTAATTCTGCCATGTATGAATTTTAATCCCTTTTGAATAATTGTGTATGCGACGTTCTGGTTGGTCAATTGGTCAATAATAACATGATTAGTCTACTGCTCGCTTTAGTAGAGAAATATCTTAATACTTCCCGACAGACTAACGGGAAGTTCTTTTAAAAGTGAACCCTAACTAAACTTAATACGGAAGAAGCAAACTAAGTTACAATACGGCTAAGTTCTTCTTACGTTTTCCTTAAATATCTTACTCAAAAACTTGTAGCGATTTAATCTTGGAAAAAAACTAAAAGGGATTGAAAGTTCTGCTAAGGTTAACATTCAATAGCTTTCATAATGAAATTCTCTGAAGTGCGATGGATGCTTAGACATAGTCTGGCATGGATTAATTTATGCTGTAGAATTGCGTATATTCTGGCCTATTTGAACATAAAAGAAAATGAGCTTCTTTGTGTTTTCGTCGTCGCAGCGCTTGAAAAACCTTTAGGATTCGGTAGCAGAGAGATTTTCGCAATTCGTAGCCGGAGAGAAAATGAGCATTTAGATCATATTGTAGCAAATATTTAGACCGTACAGCGAGTTATGTAAACGTGAATCGAAATCACTCAAGCACTAGTTGGCATATCAAAGCATGTTTGATTCGCTAATCAAAGATGCTTTGATATCTATATATCAAAGCATAAATAGATATTTGCAAAACTGCTCTGTAGTGAAATTACTTGATCTACAAGTAAAGCCTCTCTGTTGCTGTTTGTGCGATGGAGTGCTATTTGAAGTTTCTGGAGCTCATTGTTTCATAAAACAATACCATCGTGTCGGCAGATATCATATGTAATGTAATATTATATGAGATATGATATTTTTTATACAGTATCGGCTATTTTCTGAAGATGTATCGAACGTGCATAAAATATCTCATAATAAGACGCCTATGATTACTGTTATAAATTACTATACCTATAATGTATTTGCAAGGTAAATGCAATACCTCTTTGGTTTGTTATGATTGAAAGCATATATTGTAAACATATAGACCTATATTTTCTACGTGTCTGTACGTATGCGTGTATTTCATGAATGTATGTATAAATATATGTCATCTCATTTATGTTGAATGGAAGCAATTCAATAAAGCCGCCCTGACAATAGACCCCGCAGGTTTCTGCAATGTGACTCAGAGAGGTCCGTTATGCCAATTATTCTAGACCCAGACACACAGAACTGAACTGACTGAGAACTGAACTGACTGAGAACTGAACAGACACCATAGCTCGGTCTCCTGAATCTACTGTCTCATACACTATGTACTACTATCTAATATCTATATATATATATATATATATAATCTAATAAATAATCTACTAAAATATGTTTAGGTCAAAACCGCTTGGTTATCCTAAGTGATTAAATATGTTAATATGAAAATATACAAAAGACAGGCAAAGAAAAATTAAGCATATTGAATAACTGCGTTAAAATTAAATTACAATGTAAAAAAACGCGCTTAAATATACTGATATGTAGACACTTCGCAGTTTTGTCTGGGAATAAACTAATATTGTGTGTGTGTTTGATGTTCCAACTCCAAGCAGAGCCCTTTGTTGTTGGTATTACATAATATTATTACGTCGTTGCATCATCGTGATTTGTTTTAAAGCTTGCTATATAGTCCACTGTTCAATGGGCTACGTGCGTCACAAATGAAGATTAAATAAAAAAAAGAAAAGAAAAGGGTTTGATTTTGCCCTCCACTACCACTAGCGCCTTCTAGTAGCCGACGCCTTCAAGCTTCATTTGTTTTTTGTGCGCGTGCATTAGTCGCTGTGAAAAAAAAAAGTGAAAAATCCTTGTTATCATGAGGAAGAGAAAACTCACTGAGAAAGAGGACAAACGTATACGGATCCAACTGCCGACCTGTCAACAAGTTTATTCTCTGAGATTTTGGAGGCTCTTGGGGACTCTAATAAAAAATCTTCAAACGTTGGGGTCTTGTGCTGGTAGAAGGGCTCACCAAGGAACAGGAGCTCTATTTTTAAACCAGTCGCGTGCCGCATGCGACTTTTGTCATGTTCGACTTACAAGTCGCATGACGTCGAATTTTGAATTTTTGAATCGTTCGTCATCGTTGTTGCCAATTAATTTGCGAATGATGATTTATTAAATTATTCATTTAATAAATGCAAATAAATCAACATTTATGTCTTTTCTCAAATGGGATGGCATACAATAGATAGATAGATAGATAGATAGAATGAGTTTATTGCATAAAAAATAGTTATGGGCTAAACATACATCCCACAAAACCAAGTTTGAGTATGGTTTGTCTGTCGGAATCTGTCTGTATCTTCCTACCTTCACGAAACTTTTGATAACTACATATCCATAATTTGTCAGCAGTCATAATTTTTGACTGGTCTGCTGTCACTATTTTTGGCAGGTGTCACTATTTTTAATATTTTTAATTATTGTGACCTGTTGTCTTAACTGATTCGTCCACGGAAGCTACCATCTTCTGCAGCTGATCCTGCGACTAGCTAGAACAATTTTTTTTTTTCAAACTCAAACTCAAAAGTACTTTATTACTGTAGATATTTACATATTCTTAGCAAACGTCATTTTTTGCCTCTTCTCTACATTGGACCACTGTGGGAGAAGAAGGGCGTAGAAACTCCCACAGATTTATTTTTAGATCTCTTTTAAAAATAGGTTGTGCTTAACTAATACAATTATGATTTATTTTTATTTAATAAGCTGGAATAAATTATTACAAAATTATTAACAGCAAGGTCTGTGTTGAGCCAGATTAACCCCATACAGTCCTGTCATTTAAGTAATCTTGAACATTGTAATATCCCTTTTTCAACAAAGTCGCTTTAACATGCTTTTTAAATTGCTCAAATGGCAATTTCAAAATCTTCAGAGGTATCTTATTGTAGTAGAGAATGCACTGACCCTTGAAAGAATTGCTAACCTTCGCGAGTCTAAAACGGGGCGCACATAGTCTGTGATTATTTCTTAGGTAAACATTACAGCTATCGCTAAGTTTGGAAAATGTTGTAAGGTTCTTGCGTACATACATTATATTCTCGAAAATAAATTGACTAGCTACTGTTAGTATGTCAATTTCTTTAAAAAGCTCTCTTAAGGAGTCTGTTCGTTTTAAATTATAAATTGCTCAAATAGCTCTTTTCTGTAAAATAAAAATAGTTTGAATATCCGCTGCTTTCCCCCACAACAAGATACCATAGGACATCACACTATGAAAGTAACTAAAATATACTAGCCTAGATGTAGCCACATCCGTGCTTTGTCTGATGTTCCTAACAGCGTAAGCCGCAGAACTTAATTTACCAGCCAATTTATCTATGTGGGGTCCCCACTGCAATTTGCTATCAATGGTTATTCCAAGAAACTTCGTATCATTTACTAATTCTAACGTGCTGTTGTCTAACACTAAACTGGTCTCAACTTGCCTGACATTTGGAAGTGAGAATTTGATGCACTTGGTTTTACCAGCGTTTAACAATAAATTATTAACTGTGAACCAATTCAAGGTTAAAGACAATACACCATTAACATCATCAAATTCTCCTTTTTGTCTTTCAATTTTGAAGACCAGTGAAGTATCATCAGCAAACAACACTATGTCAGTTAATTTCTCCACCATGAAAGGCAGATCATTAATACCAGGAATAAGAAAGGGCCTAATATGGAACCTTGTGGAACGCCTATTTTAACACCCGAACCGCCTATTTAAATTGGTCATCGGTGTATAAGAGGCACTTGGACAAGTACCTAACTCTCGCATTTGCATCCCACAAGCACGCACTTTCAAATCATTCAAACAACATCCATGCCACATTCATCATGCACGAAAGAAATAAAAATAGCGAGCGAGCGCCATCTATTGGATCTTGAAAAAACCTGCTCAAAAAGTATGATTATAATATTTAAAAAAACATATTTTTTAAACTCTGAAGTTGTTTCTATTTTGTTTCCTGTTTAGTACAAGTATTTTTTTTATAATTATCTAACGATGGTCGAAATTCAGTTCTAAGAAATAGAAATAGTTTTTAATTTTGATTTGAATAACTAACAGCTGGTTTCTTGGGCGCTGGTTAAGTTGGCACATAGTAAAACTGATTTCAGCCAATCATGTGCCACTATTTTGAATATTAGCGGCACGTGATTGGCTCAAATCAGTTTAACCAGTTTGTTAACTTAGAATCAGGACCTTCATCAATCTAAAAATCATTTATTCATAGACAGAGAATCACAGATATCGAGAGATAGGTTGAAGGGCGTTTCACGTACGAACAAATCTAGCCCCGATAGTCTTCATATTAAAAATTCTCGGTAGTCACCGGGCGACCGCAGTGACGAATTCATTTCCGCTGTTTTTCGAAAATGCCGACCTGTGCAATACTCATGTGCAAAAATAGAAGCGGGATTGTGAACTCTAATAACGGCGGAGTAACATATCACTTGTAAGTCTCATTCCAACTACTATTTCTTCTTAAAACACAAAAATAAACATTATTACGGAAATAAATCTCATTCACAAAAAATTCGTCACTAGTTGATCATTAAAGTGACAATGTCATGTTGTTCTCGCTAGGTTTATTATCCATTGCTAGTTTTGTATATTAATTTCACTACATATTGCCAAGCTAACACGCAATGAATATTTCACACTTATCTAAATAGGAAAGTTAATATGCATAGAGGTACGGAGGCGAACTGTTACACGCACGCAGAGACGACGTATAGTGATGGGAATAGTGATAGTGAGAATTATGTTTTTGAATCGATGGAAAGAAATAGATTTTTTACCAACTCGAACAACCCCATTGGGTAATCATCTAATATTACTAATCAAAGCTCTAATGAAAAAATATACTAATATAAAACTGCATTACTTAGCAAAAAATGCTACGCCTAAATTGTCAAAACGCCAAGTTTTTAATAAATATTTACATTTTTCGTGTCAATGGGAAGTATTGTACTGTACAGGATTATATAGAAAGGGTATATATGCCGAAAGGCGGTTGTTAAGACATCAATCTGAACATCCTTCTCTATTAAAACGATTCGATCAGAGCAACATTATTTTTCACTTTGCAGTACATTTTGGGCCGAGCGGTCAGCTGATTTGTATGGGGAAGTAAAAAATAACGTTTCTCTGATCACATCAGATGCATTGAGAAAGTTGTTCAAAATCATCTCCCAAATAATCATTTTCGGCTTGGCACCCCTTTTATTTATTTACTGATTACAGAGTTTACAGCACATACGATACCAATTACAAACTCTCATTATTTAAGACCCCGTATGTGTTACAGCCTGTAAACATAGTAATAGGTATTTCTTGTAAAATAAATATGTTATATTAACAAACAAAGTATTATTTTATTTAAATAACCCGGCATAAATACCACTGTCTATAAATTATAATGGATTGATGAAACACGCTGTCCTTGCACAACACTAGCTCGGCTAGCTAGTGAACCTGCGGTAGTGTAGGTGTGTTCGGACGATAGGTTAATGACATTGCACTGACCAATAAATGCGGAAGGATTGATGTATGAGTGGTGTAGATGTGTGCGTGTTCTTAATTTTCGGCGACACTGGTTCCGATACAAGCTTAGCGCCAAGGGCCTATCTCTCGATATCTGTGCAGAGAATAGAGACTATTCTCTGTCTATGCAATATATGGTATTGCATTAATTTTATTCTTTCAACAATCAATTCTATCAGATCTCGGCAGTTCATTCAGTAATTCTCACACACGTCACTATTTATTGGGCGACCATTTCTGTTATTGAGATTGGCCAAGCAAAGACGTCTCGAACATAGATGGCAAGATCAATAATTTCGAAATATAATATAATATAATTTATAATAAATTTATACACCCAAATCTTAGATTTAGAAAATAATAAATAATGATTGGAATACGAGAAATTCCAAATAGAATGCAACAATAGCTCCCTAAAAAGGTGCCCCCTCAGCAGATCAGTCTTTCATTTAAATTCTATTTAGATTCGTTGAAAAAAATATTATGAAGATTAACAAAAATCTGACGACTTTACTAAAGTCTTTCATAAGGTATTTTTTTATATTATTTAACTTACCTAAACATTATACCTTAGCTACAAAAGGCTAGTATTTAATCGCACATCAAAAATACAAATTTTCACAGCAAAACAGGTTCAACACATTATATGTCTTAAGCATTTTCGTTTACCCACCCCGGTGGGTAAACTAAAGCACGTTTACCCACCCCGGTGGGTAAACTAAAGCACACATGCTGCGTTATCGCCCAAAAGAGGACGTCGAGAATAAAGCTGCTCCCGCAACATCTGAGTCCTCCCGTGCTGACACACCGGCCGCGGCCACTGAACTGCCGCGGCCGCGAGCGACACAAATACTATTGCATTCAATAAATTCGAGATACTCATCAACTCTAGGTTTGAAAAGTTTGGAGCCGAGATCACAGCTCAGCTTGCATGTGAGATAGCTAAAGCGACTGCCTCTGTGTATGCCGAAATAAAACAGCTCAATTCTCTATGTAAGCTCGGTAAAGGCCAGGTTAGTGGAAGTTGCGTCAGAAAACTTCGAACTGAAGCGGATACTTTAAAAGATGTAAACTCAGAACAGATCCTCTTCCGGCGCCGAGCTACTGGAAACCGTCAAGGAGCTAAAGGAGGAGATTAGCAATCGCAATCGGGTGGCGCTGCTGAACGACGTTGAGGTGACCTGTGTACCTGAGCACAGGGCGAGTCGGTCGGGCACATCAGGGCGACAGTGGCGCTCAAGCTGGGTGTCTCTCTCGACGAGCGTGACGTAGTGAGTGAGTGAGACCTACTGAGGCCGTGGGCGCGAAGTTCGCTCACCGCGGGACGCCAGACCTATTGTTGTCTCGCTCGCTCGCCGCTCTCTCCACGAGCAGCTGCTGAACGGTGCCCGGGTGCGGCGCGGAACTACTTCTGACGGACTTGGACACCCAAATCAAGCGCCACAAAAGATTTATGTGAATGAACGCCTCACCAAGGAGAATCGCGTACTTCTTGCTAAGGCGCGTGCTGTTGCAAGGACTGGCTTTACATCTGGACCAGAGATGGTCGTGTGCACGCGAGGCGTGAAAAGGATGCCAAGCGCTTCTATATAAATTCTGAGGCGGATCTGATGTTCAAGTTTAAGTTCATCAACACTTAAACTTTAGCGCGATACCGAATTTCATTGAACGGAACCAAAGTTGAATTACAACTAGAACTGCATCCTTATGGCGTAACTGGTGACATTATTTGTTTTTAATTTAACTGTACTTTTGGGTCCTAGACTAAAAACCAGCGTCACAGGATTTCCGGTGACACTATGCTGAGTCTGAGCCCTTTTGCTGTCGCAGCATGTGCACAAAGCAGTGAAACCACTCAAAACTATATCTTTAAATATATTTTTTTATGTATTTGTAATTAATTATATTTTTTGTCTTGTTCTTGATGATTTTATGTGTGTGTTTTGCATTGTGTTACTTTTATTTTATTATTTTTTATTAGTTTTTATGTGTTTATGCTGATATAGTAAATTAATGGCATTCTTCTTCTTCTAACTGCCTGAAGCTAATGTCGTGTGTCTATGGTTCATTTCATGCTCATGCAATTTCATCGATTACGGGGTATCACTGAAGGCTTTTGACAGCTCTGAACTTCATGTGAACGAAACACAGCTAGTTGGTCTGTGGAACGAAAGGATAAATAGGGACGTGCATCGACGAGCGATGTTTTGATGTTGCGTTTTGTTGCATTTTGTAATCGGTTGCATAGATTCTCATAGATATTGAGGAAAGAATTAAAATTAAAGATACTAATCTTTATTATAACTTGTTAACCTTTTATTGTGTTTCTTTCACTAAAATAATAAAAGTTTTGAGCGGCTTAAAAAAACATTGTTTGCAAGTGCGTTTTCATAACGCTAAAAGCACACTGTTTCCATGTTGACAGTTCAAGTTTCTCTTTTTTTGTTTACAATTTCAAGCATAGCTTTTGCTTATTAAAACTTTATTTTATTAGGTAGTTGGAATTCGCCATTTCCCAAGCCCTATGATACCGTAAGTCAGTAAGTCGTGCTGCGCTGAGACGGATTTAGAGGAGCCGACTGGCCGTACTTGAAAAACCTTCAATTTGTTTTAATTTCAGCATGCCAGCACGCCGAGTTGTGCCGAAGGGGCAGTTCCTGGTGATGTTGGAGTACGTGGAGAAGAAACGTGACTTATAGCAGTGGACATTGTATCACTGGCCTACTGGAAAAAAATCAATGCGGAATCAGTGGGGCAGCTGACAAAGGCGATGAACGCGGTGGCTGATGGAATGCATATAACAGAGAGGAGTGGAGATGTGAGTTTAATATTTATGTAATAATTACTCTGTGTTAACAGTCACGAGGTTATACATATTATCAGCAAGATTAAGGTTTGAATTTGCTTCTTATTTGCAACTCATACTACATATTTGTATAATATTCGCCTTGTGGTGACGGCAGACAGAATACAAATTGTCATCACCCCTTCTCTTCCCGAGGTTGTATTAGAAGGCGTCAAAGGGAACATACCTAACAGAAAATGGACAGCAGCGTCCCTTATATATAACCACCTTCTACACTACTGCGATCACCAACCCGTGTCTGCCCAGGATCTATGTGAAAATTCTCTCATTTTTGGGAGAGTCCTTTAGTCCAGCAGTGGACAGCTATAGGCTGTTCATGATAATGATGATGATGATGACGGTGTTTAACTATTTACTAAAAACCCAATCTCATAATTAATTCATCAGTCTAATATCTTCAATATGATATAAATGGTTGAGTGTTATATGGTGGGATAAACAAAATTTTAGTAAATAAAACTCCATGCTAATGTGCAGTATTATGTTTTATTAGTTAAGATAAAAAGTCATTAAAATAGAACATTTTCTTGTGACTGCAGATGACATCAATGAGAATAGACTAGCGGCGGCGGCCAGCGGAGAAAGAGGCGCGCATACACTGGAAAAAACAGCATTGCATTTACAAAGCTCTGGGGAATCCTCACGATGTTGGGCTCTCACGATACAGGTCTGAGGGCCACCGGTAAACTTTACTACCTTTTTGATTCCTTAGAAACTACTTATTTTATTATGTGAATCTGTAAACTCTTTTGTGAAATAAATCATTATCTTATCTTATCTTATCTTATCTTATCTTATCTAAAGAATAGTAAAATTATCATTTTGTAACACTGCAATATAATAAATTTAGTTTTGTAACTGATTTTTTTAACATAGTCATACCTTTCCCCAGCAGCAGTCGTACTCTCCATCTCCAAAAAACACTATCGAAATGTGGCTAGAAGTAGCTAAATATCATAGTATTCTTTGCTTACCTTAATATTCTATTACTATTAATAAAATAATATTATTATCATAAACAATGATATCGTTTTGGTAGGTATATTTTGATATGATACTCCGTTAAAGGCGATAACCTCAGTTTTATTTAAATACCTTACTCGGTCGACTTTCAACAGCAATAATCTAAAAATTACCAAAAGTATCTAGAACTTGCTAGAATCGTTTTGGTGGGTAAAATTGATTATTTTTGGCTAAAACCGTTGAAAATCCACTAGATCTAGAACGGCAACACTGATGGGAAACCAACATTGAGGTAGTTCCCATCTTCATTTGACATTTGGATATGGACTTGGGTTTCGCTTGAAACATTACATGATACCGATTTACGTCAAATCATACCGATTTGGTTCATTCAATGAACTTGGGTTTGGCCTACAATAAGATGCAAGTAGCATCTTATTGGCGTGATACCAATTTGACAGATGAAGCTGATGCATGGCGTTCAAATGTCAAAGTCTACATGAAGTTCAAGCTCAGATGACTTACGCCATAAGGCCGCTGAACCAGAACCAAACCTTTGACGTTCGTTGACTATACAAAATAGCGCGATCGCCCCCCGGGGATATAATTACATCATGAACGGTATATTTTTAATACAAAATAAACAGGTGGAAAATACGTCGTTTAGATCCTAAAAATGTATGAAATTTAATCGCATATATTTTTAAGTAGATAAATATTTTTAGAAGCATGTTGGAGCAGGAACCTACTTAAATACTGTATTAATACGAATAAAAGTATATATACGTTAAAATTTTCTCGAATTTTAAAATAAGTTTGGTATCAAGTTTGTACGGATATTTCATTGTTCGCCGGCTTCTTAAATAGATTAGGCGGAGTTCAACACCTTATTGACATCGCCCGTCAAATTTGGCAATGGTTGGAAAATACATTGTTGTTTATTTTGGCATCCTAAATTAAATGAAAAGATAATATCGAAGCCAACGAGGAATCCACAAGATTTAATATTGATACCGAATGGAGCCTGTGCCTAAAATCATACAGAAGTATCATTACCACATTTGGAAACCTATACCTATAAATTCGCTCGCGACGAGGTTAAACTCACATTATCTAAGTATCCTGGAAAAAGAACCCTTAGGCCTTTAAAATTGATGCAATCACTTTAAACTGGAATAACATTTTTTTACACATTCCTATTCCTGGTAATCCTAAATGGCTACGAAAGATGACTAATGACATAGCTATCAGTATTATAGTTATCCTTCATAAGCCCAAACAACCGTAGTATCCACTTTACAAGAGACTAGCACAATCTAATGGAAAAGTAATTTAACTAGCCGCTATAACTCTTATTTTATTTTATCAATCTAGTTGCTGATTTGATATTAGACATCGGATACTAATTATTTAAATTATAAATATTTTATTTTTTACAACTGTATATTTATATGGTTAAATCCTACTTCCTTCTTATATTATAAACGCAAAAGTTTGTGAGTATGTATGTATGGATTTTTGTTACTCTTTTACGCAATAACTACTGAAGAGGATTTAAATAAAATTTAACAATAAAGTAGTTTATACATCAGAATAACACATAGGCTATAATTCATAAAGATATAGTCAATAGTCAATAGTCAAAGTACTTTATTACTGTAGATATTTACATATACTTAGCAAACGTCATTTTTTGCCTCTTCTCTACATTGGACCACTGTGGGAGAAGAAGGGCGTAGAAACTCCCACAGATTGATTTTTAGATCTCTTTTAAAAATAGGTTGTGCTTAACTAATACAAATATGAAAAATTTAATTGTTATGATTAATAAGCAGGAATAAATAATTACAAAATTATTAACAGCAAGGTCTGTGTTGAGCCAGATTAACCCCATACAGTCCTGTCATTTAAGTAATCTTGAACATTGTAATATCCCTTTTTCGACAAAGTCGCTTTAACATGCTTTTTAAATTTCTCAAATGGCAATTTCAAAATCTCCAGAGGTATCTTATTGTAGTAGAGAATGCACTGACCCTTGAAAGAATTGCTAACCTTCGCGAGTCTAAAACGGGGCGCACATAGTCTGTGATTATTTCTTAGGTTAACATTACAGCTGTCGCTAAGTTTGGAAAATGTTGTAAGGTTCTTGCGTACATACATTATATTTTCGAAAATAAATTGACTAGCTACTGTTAGTATGCCAATTTCTTTAAAAAGCTCTCTTAAGGAGTCTGTTCGTTTTAAATTATAAATTGCTCGAATAGCTCTTTTCTGTAAAATAAAAATAGTTTGAATATCCGTTGCTTTCCCCCACAACAAGATACCATAGGACATCACACTATGAAAGTAACTAAAATATACTGGCCTAGATGTAGCCACATCCGTGCTTTGTCTGAATATTGTGTTAATTGTCCAAAATATACTGATAAATGTAAAGTAATCAGGAAAAAATTCTGCCATAATCCTACTATCCTACTTCGATAGGAAGTAGGATAGTATCCTATCCTACTAATATTATAAACGCGAAATTTTGTGATTATGTATTTATTGACGTTTGTTACTCTTTTACGCAAAACTGCGGAATGGATTATAATGAAATTTTACAATAATGTAGCTTATACATTAGAATAGCACATAGGCTATAATTTATAAAGATATTAATCAAATCAAATCAAAAATCATTTATTTCCATAGGATGTTGTTACATCACTTAGATCCGTCATTACATTTTTTTGGGTGAGTTCACTAACACAATGGCGGAATCTGTGGAGAAGAGCTGTGGATTGTGTGAATTGTCCAAAATATACTGATAAGTGTCAAAAAGGAAAACGAAAAAATTCTGCCATACATACAATATAAATTATTGTTATTATTATATGAATATTATTATATTTTATATATATATATATGAATATATATATGAATATATATATGAATATATATAAGATTATATATGATAAATATTATTATCATATATAATCCAATATATACAATAAAAAGTGATGCCTTATTTCTAATGCACATTTGGTCGTAACAAATTTATCCTTATCAAAATAAATACTTTTATCGCTTCTGGTATTTATAGTAAATAAACCTTGACTTTCACACTACAACATTTGGTCAAATATTTGAATAGCGACGACGATGTGTTTTTTTGCAGGACGCTTTTAATTATGATTTTATTCATATCTAAGGCATAAATATAGTGAAAAAATGTTAGAAAATTGTTGTTAGGGTGTATAAAAGTGTTTTTTTTTTTTGGGTTACCCACCTAAGAACAACACGTATTCAAATCGCTCCCCCACAAATTAAATTATTTTAAACAAATATCTGCTTTTAACCTTGGTTTAATACGGTCAAGAATACAAATAGTGACTCATAGTATCAAGTATTGTCACAGCACTGACCTTTCTCGAGCGACTCAAGCCTCTGCACTAACTGCAATTAACCGCCACGCCAACGGCCACTGCCTGCCACTTAGAAGATTCACATCACTCCACAACCACTTCAAGGTACAATCTACATCTTCATCATCTTCAAGGTACTAAATTATACTATATTCACGAATTATCAACTCGCTACCGGACAAAATGCAGTGCTCCTAATGTCACAATACAATTTACGACAACGAAGACATCTTCTGTGCTTCGTGTTAATAGAAGTATCATTTTAACTGCGCGTCTATCACTGAGTCTGCGTTCAAGAAGATGAGAGTGGCAAAAAGGACAGCCTGGATCGGCAAATGCTGCAGCGGGGCCGACCCCAAGACGAATGAGAAGGACACACCGTCGGTTGCGGCGCCAGCGCTGCTCGGTGAAGGTCAGGATACCCATACACACACAGATGCACCCAGAGGGTTTTAAACTTGTAGATAATGCCTCAATTGTGCCGGTAACAAAGATTGATAACTACTCAATTCATCAAGATTTACTGGACCAAATGCATTTACTGATGATTAAATCGTTTGACGAGTTCGCCGCTAAACAGACTGAGACATTCGACTCATTTAAAACCGACATAGTTACCCAATTGGACAGCCACCGCACCACCATTGAGAGCAAAGTTGACAAAGCAATGAGGCTAATATCGGATCTCACAACCAACGTAGACTTGCTAGCAAAAAAAGTAGAGGGACTGGTTGCGACAGCGGATTTCACTTCTGATCGCGTAGATAAGCTGGAGAATCGCATTAAGAATTTAGAAGGAATGATGAAAGACCTGGATAAATTCAAATTGGATGTCTGCGACAACACAACATCGACGACAGAGCTAAAAGCGACAATAAACGGCCTTGAGCAGAGGAACCGCCTACGTAATCTGGAAATTTTCGGAGTTCCAGAACGCAAGACTGAAGTTACACAGGGCCTGGTCATTTCCATCGGCAAAGCCGTGGGACTGGACTTAAAGAAAGAAGACATATCCTCAGCAGTCAGAATATCTACACGCAATACGAGTGGCCTCCCAAGGCCGTTAATCGTTAAGCTGAACTCCTCTATCAAGAAGGACGAGTTTATTAGTGCAGTGCGCAAGAACCGCGGCGTCACCACCAATGACATCGGAATGGCAGGAGTCAACAACGTCATCAGCGTCAACGAACATCTGACTTCACATAATAAGGATCTCCTGAAGTAGACAAAAGCAAAGACCAAGGAACTGGGGTTTCGGTATTGTTGGACACGAAACGCGAAGATATTTGTACGTCAAGGCGACAACTATCCCCGGCTACGGGTAGACAACGTCCTGCAACTGTCATCACTGAAGCTCTCGCCACTGCCACCTCCTGTACGTCAAACTCGCGATGCAAACAACATCACAAGTCCCAATGTTTGAGAAGCACTGATCGCGATTTACTTTGCAGAATACTGATAAACTTACCCGTTCCTTCTATTGTCGTACATGTAACTTGTTCGCAACCTATAAATGTGTACAGTATTGTTCCATTGCTACACACATTTTTACCTCACAACCGTTATAATATGCACACACCGTTTTCAACTTCACTCACACAATCAATCACACACAATATTTGTTCCGATTTAGCTATCGCGTTGATATGATTCTGTACATTTGTAGAATGCCTACTGCACGACTCAAACGTTCAATTGTATTAACGATTTTATTAATACCTTACCATTCGCGCCTATAAATATCTACTACCAAAACTCTCGTAGCATACGAGGTAAAACTACTAAATTTGTGCTAGGATTACTTAAACATAATTACGACGCAGTAGCTATTTGTGAGACCAACCTCAATGACGGAGTATTTGACGCTGAGGTCAGCGACCCTCGTTACGACGTCCACAGGGCTGATCGAACTCCCCCCACCGGTCACAAACCTGACACCATGGTGGGAGGAGGGGTGATGCTTCTCACGGGGCGCAAGCTCGCCGCCCGGCGGTTGCTCCCGTCCCCCGCGTACTCCCACTTGGAGTTGGTTCACGTGACCGTGCCTGCCGGCAGCGTAGATGCTGATCGTGACCTACATGTCATCTGCACTTACCTGCCCGGAGCTGGAGCAAAGCACGATGCGCTGCTTGTGAGTCATGCTAATTAAATCCATGATAATTGCTCCGATGATCATTATCTTTTATTGGGAGATTTCAATTTGCCCGCCATTACTTGGAAACTGAAGTCATCAGGGTCCGGTTTCAATCCGTCTGGCACTATCAACAACTGTCAAAACACTATTTTAGATGAATTATCCCTGGCCGGCTGGACGTAGTTTAGTGATGTGCTGAACGGTAATGATAGGCAGCTCGATCTCGTGTTCTGTGACTCTGAGGCAGAGGTGACTCGCGCACTCGATCCAATAACTCGTGAAGATATGCCACACCACCCCGCTCTTGAAATAAAACTAACCAATATCGGAATGAAATTCCTTCCTACTACCCCCAAAAAAATATTTCAATATAAAAAAGCAGATTATGATAATATTATGTTTAATTATCCAAAATCGATTGGCTCATATTTCGACCGCCTCGTCCACTGTCATATTGTACTTTGTACAATAGGACAGTGGACGAGGCGGTCGAACACTTTTATTCTATTTTGACAAAACTTATAGATGAATATGTTCCCTACTATTACAGCACTCCGGACAGTTACCCTGTGTGGTATTCTAAACCTCTCATACACATGCTCACAGAGAAAACCAAATACCACCAGAAATGGAAAAAGTACGGGAACCCTCGCGACTACGACTGTTTTTCGCTGCTTCGTAAACGGCACAAAAAACTTCAAAAGCTATGCTGGAATAACTACAGGGTAAAATGCAATGCTGCCATCACTATTGATCCTAAAAAATTCTGGCGGTATGCAAAGGATCTTCGTCGCGATCACGGACTACCTGCGCAGATAACGTATGGTTCTCGCACGGCCAACGGTGGCGAGGAGGCTTGCGAGGTGTTTTCAGATTATTTTTTGTCAGTCTATGTCGACTCGCCTGGTACACATACGGCCCCTACTGAATCGTCGAACCCGCTTAGTTGCATAGGCTCCATTGAGTTAGATAAGGACCTCGTCCTGAAGTACCTGAAGCAAATCAATACCAACAAGGAGGGTGGTCACGACAATATTCCGCCATTATTCATAAGAAGATGCGTAGAACATCTGGCAACTCCATTGAGCATTATTTTTCAAAGATCTTTAATGTAGAACATTTTCCCCTGTCAATGGAAAAAAGCATTCGTCGTGCCTATTCACAAGGGTGGATCCAAAAGTAGTGCGAAACAGTATCGCCCGGTATCCATACTCCCTGTTTTTAGCAAGACATTTGAGTTGATCGTCCATGACCAAATATACCCTATTGTATCACGTAGCATCCCACCCGCTCAACATGGTTTTATGCGTAAGCGCTCTACTGTTTCTAATTTGGTCGAGTTTGTAGATGCTGTGGCTGCTAACATGGATCAAGGCTATCAGGTAGACGCCGTGTATACCGATTATTCCAAATGCTTTTATAGGCTTAGACACGATGTTATCATCAATAAGTTAACCGAAATCGGCATACACGGTGATTTGCTTAGGTGGATCGACTCGTACCTTCGAAATCGTAGCCAGGCGGTCAGAATCGGCTGCTACAAATCGCGTTTTGCTCCTATACCATCCGGAGTCCCCTAGGGTTCCCATTTAGGACCACTTCTATTTAATGTGTTCAGTTTTGCCCATTTCCTCATGTACGCAGATGATACTAAAATTTACATGCCTATCGCCACGGAACAGGACTGCATAAAACTCCAGGATGATCTCTGTAGGCTCTCGGACTACTGCAAACGTAACAGCCTGGATCTGAACGCTGTGAAATGCCAGTGCATCACCTTCTCTAGGAAACACACAAGCATCGATTTCCAATACAGACTAAATCCTCAGAGACCTCGGCGTAATACTTGACTCCAAACTTACGTTCATACCACATTACGATAACATTATATCTAAGGCGGTCAAAATGTTAGGTTTTATATTTCGTGCCTTTAAGCTCGTCTCTTGTGCTAAAAACGCTTAATTTTGCTTATGTGCGTAGTGTACTCGAGTATGCGTCGCCGGTTTGGTCACCGAACTATTCAACACATTCCGAAAGGATTGAATCGGTACAAAATAGATTCATCAAACAATTAAATTATAGGTCTGTTTCTTCGGAGTGCACTCGCCAAGAAAGCTTGGAGAATCATACAATTATGTCATTGGCAGACAGGAGAACATTGGCTGACATGAAACTTCTTCATGACGTCGTTAGTTATCGCATCGATAGTAGTGCATTAGTGAGCAAGGTGTTACTGCGCGCCGCCCCCCCGCGAGCGCGCCGGCGCGTCCCGAGCGTGCTCACACACGCCCGCGCGCGCGCCGGCTACGCTGCCAACTCACCTTTGAACAGAAGCATCGATGTTTACGAAAGACACTTTTCCGACCTGGGCATTTTTCTGTTGAGTCGTCCTTAATTCGTGCTCCAAATAAAAAAGGAACTATTGGGGCAGATTAATAATTAATGTGTCATGAGACGGACTAAAATATACCAGTGCTAGATTAGTATCAGCGTTGATAACACTTCCGGAACATCCACACCACACAACACAACTACAGTAACTCACCCTGCTTAGTGGGCAACCTGCCCGAAACCCGAACCCAAGACCTTGGTCGTAGGGCTAAGCAGGTACACAGTACACTCACTCACCCCACATACATGTTGCCACATTCACACATTTTTGAAGCATTTTTGCAATTTTAATTTTTCTTTGTTTTACTTATTTACTTTACTACTATATACTACTTTACTTTATTACCTTATTGAAAGTTTATAGA
Organism: Argyresthia goedartella; assembly: GCA_949825045.1. Lineage (NCBI taxonomy): Eukaryota > Metazoa > Arthropoda > Insecta > Lepidoptera > Argyresthiidae > Argyresthia > Argyresthia goedartella. Next base: position 20,678,279 of record OX463823.1, read on the forward strand.
TCGCACTGATTCGTAATTGGCATTTAATGTTTTTAGTATTGATTGTATTATTTATTTACATATGCTGTGAATTAGCAAATAAACAAATGAAATGAAATGAAAAGCGGGACAAGTGTTTGCGGCCAGTTTTCTCCATCACAAAGAAGATTGCATCATCCAACGAGCCGTTACTCGAATGTGAATTTGAATAACACAAAGGAGCTGAGTACCTTGTTTCTTAATCTAATCACGCTCAACACATATTTTAGACAGAACCTATCAGAACTACACACATTCCAAATCACAAATACCTCAAAAGCAGTGTAGTATCGCTGCAAATTGAATGCCGACCAACCTATTGTCAATGTAAATTGTGTAAAGGTAAGGTAGATGCCCTGGGCCTGAGGAAGTTCTGTGAATCTACAGATCTCTGAACTTGTACACTCCTGTCTAACTAACTTTATCTCAGCTGACATACCTACACGGTTAGCAGAATTGTTGATAAACCTTATCAATACAAGTAACTTCAGAAAAATAGTACAAAAAGTTTCACTTTCTAAGGTGATACACAACATTGGTAGTATAAAAATAGCAACAGTAAGACTAATTACAATAAATATTGAATAGTGTTCTTATAAGTTTATTTTAAAACACAATTTTAATTAAGTTAGGTAATAGAATAACAATAACCTAGTTAGTTGCAAATGTGGCAAAGGCACATACGGACGCTTCCTAGCAACATCTGTGACAATATCTCGTAACTTAGCGACGACCTAGTATTCGCAATATCGATACCACCATGGCTGCACCAGTCTAGTGCGCCAAAACTATTTTGGTGAACCATCTGCTCGCCTTCGTACAACAGAAGCTGGACGTGATGGACGAGCTCTCCCTGGAGCATGGCTGTACCAGTCTAGCGCGCCAAAACCATTTTGGTGAACGAGCTGTTCGCCTACATACAACAGAAGCTGGACGTGATGGACGAGCTCTCCCTGGAGCAGGTCTGCTCTACCAGCTTCAAGGAGGCTGAGATCGCCGCCGCCAAGAAATTAGAAAAGAGACCGAACCCGATGACGTCCCAACCTACGTGGCCCGCGACCTCAACAAGCTGCTGCCGGTGATATTAGACCACGTCGACGTCACTCGGCTGCTGAATGACATGCATGAATGGCGGCTGCAGGCTGATGTCACCGAAATCCGAAACATGTTGGAGGCTTCGGAAGGCATCTGTGCTGACCTGAAACGTGAGTTGTCAGTATTGCGTCAGCCTGGTAGCCCGCTGCCCACGCAGCGATTCGCCGAGGTGTGCGTCGACAACACGCCGGTCAGCAAAAATGACAAAACAGCAACTGACCTAGTTACGCGAGTTGCTAAGCCCGCGTTGACAAATATCGCACCGCCTAGTGACATCACGAAGCCGAGTCGACAAACACCGGATGCGGTTTCTTTTGGTACATCCAAAATACTGGAATCCCAGAAGTACACGTATACTGCTGTGTCCCGCCGTGCCCTCCGCCGCTGCCCGCACCCTGCACCTGAATAACTGAAGCTGCAGGCTGCGCCACGCGCGACGCCGGCCAGGTTCGCCCGTGGCCTGCCGAACGCGACCGTCGATGGGGAAGGTTTTATTCTGTACCAAAACAGGAAGCGACGCTCCAGGTGCAACCACCATCAGCGTGGCACCGCCCCCACTGGTGATTTCAGCCTTAAAGCTGCTGCTCGTACTGCACAGATATACCTTGTTGAGCGTCAAATCCTGGAAAGGCTAAAGAAAATTCCGCCATATGGTCTCAAGCAGTCGAATGTACAGATTGAGGTGTGGAGTCACATTTTTGTGACTCAAGGACTTCCTGTCATTCAAAATTCGGGTGCCGACGATATTCCTGGCCAAAGGTTACTGGCTGGAGGGCATCCTTTTCCGACGCTACAGGGAAGCGAGACCTAAGAAAAAACCTAGCTAGGCTAGATAATCGTTTGTGTTTATTTAATTAAGTATGTATCTTTAGTTTTAAGGTATTTATAGATATGAGTTTTGTAACCTGAAATAAAGATTATTATTATTATTATTTCACCTACTCTAGGTGGTTAGGTGAAACTTGTAGTCTGAGTGATTTGTTATTGTAAAATAAATAAATTAATATTAGAGGACAATCTTACACAAATCAAACTAGGCCCATAGTCAGCTCAACAAGGCTTTTGTTATGGGTACTAGACGACGATATATTTAATAGAGAGAAATACTTAAGTAAATACATAGAAAACATCCAAGATCAAGAAACAAATATTCATGCTTACAAATATTGCCCTTACCGGGATTCGAACCCAGGATCGTCAGCTTCGTAGGCAGGGTCACTACCCGCTAGGCTAAACCGGTCGTCAAATAAGTATGTACAACATTTTGTGTAGTTATTAGGTGCATTAGTACAACCATTTAAACATACAGTACATACAAAAATCGTCTCCCTTAAACTCTCTTTAATAGAACACTATACTGCTGTACCCTGTCTCTTGGTTCCAGCATGAAGTCCAAGATGAAAACGCGCAGAACTGAGATCGCCCTGAAGTTTCACAGCGCTTTTCAAAATATTTTGACCTCTAGAGCACTAAATATGAACAAGAGAGAACTGGCAGCGAACTAGAGATTGAGAAAATCCTTATCTCAAATAATAGCCTTAATAGCCAGTTGAGTCAGCTATGCACTGATTGGGTCGATGCCTGTGCGGAAAGAGACCAGTTCAAAAATCTGTTAGACTCACTTGACGAGTGCTACCGTACTCATGAGTTGAACCTTTAGAGAATACCAGCGCTTGAACAACAATTACTAGAAACCAATCAAACTATCCAACAGCTGAAGGACCGAAAAGCTGAGGAAAACACAGATAAAACCATCTCTCTGTACCAGGAACTGGTCGGGCAAAAACTCCAACTCAACAACCAAAACCAATAATAATCGACCTAACAATTACTAACAAGAAAAATACACCGCTGTTGAAAACAAGATAATACAATAAAAAATTGTCACTACATGAGGCTTCCGAAATGGCAGCAGCAGGTGAGATGAGGGGGCAGCGCGCGTGTAGCGTCAGAGCAGTTCACGGACGGAATGAATGAAGGCGTGTTTCGCCGGGACGCTGATGCGACCTGCGCGGGAACTGATTGGCGGATTTCGTGCAATGTCTACTACGCCTTCGCTAATGTCATGCCTCTAGCGTGAACAATACATAAATATAAGATGTATAGGCCTACACTCACACACATATTAACACTCTTCAACTACTCTCATTAGATAACACTACACTATTCGTACACTTACACTGTGCATGCTATTCTCAATTCGTCTGCTTTTTTTGTGTGTTTGTAACGCGGTTACTCCGTCAATTATGAACCGATTTTGATGATATTTTATTTGATTGGTAGGGTCATATTTCAGACGTGGTCTTATACAAATTTTATCAAAATGTATTTAGCGCTTTTTGAAAAAATCAACACATACAAAAAATAAATACACACCGATGACGTTTTGGTTTGTGATTCCATGCAGCAAGTTATGATGAGAACTTTTCATGTCATCAGACTTAATCGCATCACAAACAGGGAGAAAGAAATATTTTTTTTAAGTTTTTCATTTGGTGAATTATTTATATTTTATTCCTTACTTTAATTTAAATGATAGGGAGGAGGACTGTTGTGGATGCCGATAGGATGCGTCCCGGGTTCTCTGTGAGACAATAGGCCATATATATTTCTTGCCCAAATGATCCATCTGTGGCTGTGTTTTTTTTTTGTTGTGAAGTGATTCTTGGAATAACGTCTTACAATCAAATGCAATATGTGGTATTACTTAAATTGAATGTTATTTCTGTGTTTTTGATTGTGTGTTATTTGTGATATGTGTAAAAGTGCAAAGATCTACACTGGGTGGGACCCAAGAGATACTGCGGACGCGCGGGCGTGGACGGGATCCTTTAAGAGAAAGATGGTGCATTCCTTAGCGCAGATTCGGGTGAAATCGATTCACTACCTAGAACTAACACATCCTTAAGCCACAACGAATACACGTTCGATAAGATGAGTAGAATTACTTACATCAGATCAGAATAGTGAAAAACTTACATTTCAGCAGCACCGTTATGTTATATTCTAACAACCTAGCCTATAATCGAGAAACTCCATGATCTACGCGATAACGTGTTTATTGGCTTGTAAATCACACATAAGCATATTTACAGAAGTGTAGTTGACAAGAAGAGTTAGCCCCTCAACGACCAACGACTGCGATAGAGGTCTATTTTCGTTATAGGTTTAGAATTGTATTGCCCTGGCATGAGGTTGAAAATCGCGATGCCGCTAAAATGGGATTGGGTTGGTGACAGGGTTTTCGCTCGAGACTCGAGAAATCTAGTCCTTGTCGAAACGGAAAAATATATATATTATGAATTTAGATCAATAAATAATTACATGTTATAAAAATACTAGCTGATTAACAAACTCTCTAGGATCTACTCATCATGTTTCCCCTAGGCAGTAGGTAACATAGGCCTAATATAGTAGGTAATATAGTTTGCCAATTATTTTCATTTTTAATTTATTTGTATTTATTTTACAAATGTTTAAATTTTTAACAAAATTCTCGATCAACTCGAGAAATCGCTCTCAAGAGTTCTCGAAACTCAAGAAACAAAATATGGCGAGAAACCGAAAACCATAGTTGGTGAAATGGGAAACAAATCAGTGTAGTATTTTCTGTAATATATCTACCGTGTCATGTCGTTACATCCTAGAAGAGGATGAAGTGCGTTTTGGCTTGTGAATCACATAATTATGTATGGTTAGTGTTGCACAAGGAATGAATAAAAAATTACAACATCAAATTTTCTGCAAATACAGTCTATAGTTTAGTTTGCAGACAATAATCTAGTAAAGATAAGAAGACGAAGGCAAACTTCATTTAGACAAAAGAATCACGAATATTTCAAACAGCTATAGTGAAAGGATGAGGCTGAGGCGTGCTTCTTTGAAAAAAGTATAAAGATTATCGACGAGCGAGATACGCTATTACACTTAATTGTGCCTCAGTGTTAAGCTCTAGTGTATGTGTTTTATGTAGCTACAAGTGTAAAAATGCAGTGCGTAAATGTGAATTAGATAGTCTCTGAGCTACTACTAGGATCGCAGCTCCAGTTCGCTGACGTGACAAACAACCACGCCACGACACTCTCACGGGCGCCCCTAGCAGAGAATTTAAATGCGTATTACTTTCTCTGTCGCACCAAGCACTACCAGCTTCGTGCGACGGAGATGGCGCTGCTGGCCAATATGCGTTGTTGACCGCCAGTAACTGTAACCGTTACAGAAAACACAAAAACCGAACTCGAACTCTTGGAACAGATAGGAACCTGAATATAAAAAATGTGAGGGTCCAAGCATAGGCTTACTACCTGAAAACAACGCCGACGTTAATTATCAATAAGAAACGCAACAAAAAATTCTTAGCAAGCAACGCAACAAGGCCTTTTCTGGATCCAAACAGTTAGTAGCGGAACTGCATAAATCAATATAAGTACAACTGTTAAAAGCAATAACGGAGACTATAAACAAGCTTGGCTACAAATCGAGGTACCGGAATCTTGGTGAGAGACTGTACAAGTGTACCTATTCCCGAAAGTAATAATTCTCGGAACGATTACTACTACCGTCGAATATACATCTGCAATACAGACTACCCGTTTTATGAAGCTATCCAGGATACAGAAAAAAATACTTACTACAGGGAAAAACGTTAACAAACGAAAAAAAACGGATCTGCTACTATACACATAATCTGCAATGCCTACAGCAACACCTACTCCACGCCGTATTCAAATACGAAGTAAAGAAGAAAGCCGGCCAACCCATATACACCTGGAAAGATGACCTTAAACACGACATCGAATACTACGGTAAAAAACGTACTGGACAGAATCAACACACAACAGCGGCGAAATTAGGAAGGCCTCGAGTCAAATATACCGTATTCCAGAAACAGACAGTGAAAGCGAAACTGAGAGCTTACCGGATAACCCAAACAAACACGACTCAGGAAACTTAACCAACAACAATACCTGAAAATAGAAGGAAACAAGAACTTGAAGAAAAGAACAGCTGCTCTCCAAATCCCATATCCTCCCCATTACACATATCCTATATTGGCTTCAGGTTGAAGAGTCGGTCGATTTATATCACTTTCCTTTCCGCCCTCCTCAAAACTCGTGCCCTCTGGTATGCCGGCCGAAAGAGCGGAACAGATTTAGAACCCTGGCTGGAGAAGCACCATTCATTCATTCATTTATTTAATCTAAATAAAAACTGTGGGCCACATTGTAAGCTATATAATAAATATCAAGGATGCAACGTCTTGATTAATTATGTTCAACCTCTAAGTTTGTTTAACTATTATTTTTTTATTGCACAGGCGTTGCATTCTGAGAATTTGAGTCAATTTCTAAGTGTCGTCATCGCACTTTGAAACAAATAAATCTCATCCATGTTCCCACGTAATAGCTCCGAGCAGGTATGACCTTATAGCCGTGACAGATGGACCTGAGCCACAGGGGACTAAAATAATAGTCTTGTCCATGATACAGCCTAAAGGTAACACTACAGAGAGAAGTCTCAAGACAATTTAATGAGAGTGCATACTCACATTCAGTATCTATGTTATATCTGAAAGTTCTCGCCGAATATAACCAGAGACATTGATTGGATATTTTTGGAATTTTCATAATTTTGCTCGATTTTGAACTTTATTTTTTATAATTATCATGAAAATACGCAAGCCTTAGACAAATGCTACTCTATAGTCTGTAAAAGATAGCATGATCCCTGTGACAGCTGCCATCAATCACGCCTATCAAGTTCAGTATTCTGCGACAATGAAATATATACGGGAAAAATTCGTATTTTCGTATATATTTATTGCACATAAAACAACATAAGATATAATAAACAGAAAGGACATCTACAAAGGCATGCTTATCTCTAAATAGAGATCTCTTCCAGCAAACCCAAGGTTGATAAGAATAATTTAATATACAGGATAGACCTATGTGCTCTGATAAGATACATACATATATTACGGAACTATTGAACTAACTGCTAGATACACTACATACACAAGTACATAAATATTATATAAAAATATAAATACACCTAAATAAACTAATATATACAAAGCTCAAATCTAGGATAGAGAAAGATAATGCTCCTTCAAACGATTCTTAAAGACGGGCAGAGATGGACTATCTCTGATAGTGCAGGGAAGCGAGTTCCAGAGAGTGATCGCCCGCAATCGAAAACAGTGCTTGTATGCGACGGTGTTGTGATGAGGTATAGAGAGCAGGGAAGCCGTGTGAGTTCTACGTGGACGAGCCGAAGGGAGAAATTGAAAAAGCTCACGGAAAAAGCTAGGGTATCGAGGGTTGGTTAAGATGTTGAATAGAAGAGTGAGGATGTGTGTGTCCCGACGAAGACGGATCGGCAGCCATTTTAACTCCTTGCGATACTGCGAGACGTGGTCGAACTTGCGCAGTCCGAAGATAAACCGAATCCCGAGATTTTGAAGTCGCTCGAGTCTGTTCAGTTGCTCTTCGTTGGCGCTAGCCCAACAAACATCGGCATAATCGATCAAGGGGAGAAGAAGAGATTGAGCAAGAGTAATTTTTGTTTGATGGGGCAGAAAGTTCTGAAGCCGTCTTAGTGAGTGAAAGGTGGCAAAGACGCGCCTACTGACCTCGCTGACATGGTTAGTCCAGGAGAGTTGTCTATCAAACATGACACCCAGGTTTTTGGCCTTGTCACTGTAGGCGATTAGAGTACCGTCATAGGTAACCGGCGGTATGGGCAATTGTTGTAATACGTTTAAGGAGTGTCTAGTACCTATAATAATCGCCTGGGACTTACTGGGGTTCACCAGCAATCCGTATGACAAAGCCCAGGTTCTGATGTTCTCAAGGTCAGCGTTTAGTGTGTCTATAGCCAGGTTCACATCACTAAAGAGGAAATGACGATAAATCTGAAGATCATCAGCATAGAGATGATATGGGGAGGAGATAAAATTCCATACTTTATTGCTGGGAGCACGTGAGTAGCGAGTCCTCCATCGATCAACAACAGAAAAGTTATCTTGAAACTAGTAAAATCATTAAAAAACAAATACCTAACCCAACTGCACTTTTTTTCAATAACACATACCAACTAACTTATGTTTGCACGTACATGGAGTATGAAAGTTATTTTTAATTTAAAATGTAAAATGTAGATCTACATTGTCTTATAATAATAAGATATAAAAAATAAAATTAACACATATTTCTTCAATCTGGCAACATTGACCCGACGACATCCATTTATTCCCTTTATATTAACGAGTTCCTTTTGTTTGATTTAATTGAAACAATAGGAACAGAGCGATATATATTGCGTTTAGCTCTGTCCGTATTATATACTACAGATGTAGTGAATAATCCTTTCCTTTCGTATTTTCTCGGAAATGTTCGTTTTTGTCTTACTACTTCACTCGCACTCAGTACCCGTCAAACGGGCAATTTGACATTTGACATTGATAAATAAACTATGCGATTTATTTGATACCTACACGTAATTTAATAATACAGTAATTCATAGACACATCGGCACCATTCGGGTGTTATCGTTGTTCCGAGTTTTGCCGATAGGAAAGGATTATTCACTACATCTGTATATATATGTTACGGCTAAAGCTAGGTGTGAAGCTAAACTTAAGTTTAGCCGGCTAGTCTTAAGATTAATTTCGAGCCTCGGCTAATGTCCGAAGTGATGTTCGTTTGTGATAACGGATGTCATCTTTAATCGGCTAGACTGCACATTAGCCGATGCGTTTCGGTTAATGTTGGACATTAGCTAACTAATGTTGAAAACGAAGTATTCGTGCGACGCGGGGAGCGGGGCGGAATAATTTTATTCAGATAAGATAGCTATTATATATATATAATATATATATTTAGCATTTATATATATATATATAATAAAAAAATGCACGACATGGATATATAAAAGCGTCCATTCAGTCACATGTGATCGAAATATCGATAATTATATCGGCATAGGCCCGGCCCAGTCATGTTATTCTGACAGCTTTTACAGGAATCAAGCTATCTTGTACAGACTATAAGGTACGAGCAACGATAACATAATGAGGAAGATTGCCCAAAACTATTTGGTAGAGGGCACAGTGTATTTTCACAATTCAACCATTGTCAAAAATAAAGTTTAGGATATTGACAATTCCTTTCTCTGATTTACGGATTAACGAATCTCTTTGTTTAACCTCTTAGCCCATTGCGTTAGCTAACGCCACTTTTCCACAACGTGTAGTCAAAACAAGTAGGTTTTTAAAAGATTATAAACAAGCAAATGATAGAGTGACCCATGAAATAAAATGTAATATACTCTGTAAAGAAATGTTTTGGAACGACCTACTTCTATTTTCCATCTGTCTACTTGTAGGACGTGGTAACGTTAGCCATATCATATCCAAGTAAATGCGTCATGTTGGATATACGGGAAATTCTAAAGGCAAGCATGGCATATTTCAAATTCAATGCAGGCCAGATGTACTGGAAAATATTTATTTCTCATATCGTGGGTTTTATAGTTTTGAAAGAATCGATAGAAGTGCATTGCTATGATCTTGTTGCATTTTTATGAACATTTCTTTTCTCATATAGCGTGGCAGCGGCATGTGACAAATGTTATCCGTAATATATCTGCTTTGTTATGAGTATGTTTGCTTTGTATCGCAAATAAAAGAACGAAATGATAGTGGTATCATAAAAGTCTTGAAATGTAAGCCTTACCTCCCATTTTTATGAATACGTATTTATTTTAATACCGCTGGGTGGCTTTTTAAATGCAAATATGTACAAAATTTTCATACCGAAGCCTAGATAACATTGTCACAGAGAATTTCGATATTACGTTTTGATGGATTTTGAATAATTGTGTAACAGTATTGAGATCAAATATGAACGAAATATGGTATCAGGTTCATGTGTGGAGTGTATTTTCTATTTACAATGTGTTAAAATAAAATATGAATAAACAGAGGCGGTTTTGATTCCTTTTATCTAAAATAGTTTGTTACGATTTTTTCAAATGAACACACCAACTGCAAGTTGGATTTGTTCACAAAGCTATATTTATTACACAAAACACTATCTAAACGTTGGCAACATTTGGGTACGGAACCTTAAAAATCACAGATGTTCGATATTAATTACAGTTTCGATTTTCTTCTAAAATTATCTTGGTATCTTTGATAGCCATCCAATATTGTCCAACTGTGATAGCATCTGCATATCAGTGAGCGGAGATTTTTCACATGTCGGTTTTATAAGCCGATTCGGTTTTGAGCTGCTTACATAAATTCTGACCAATCGCCCCCTGCCTTCATACCTAAGTGATGCAGATCGCAGATTGCAGATAGGTCTATTGAGAGAGTTTTCAGCATAGTACTCTAGAAGTGGACTAGCACCTAATAAAGTATACATAATACATACTATAAGCCACAATGGCCTTTATTTGCATTTTAAACTCGTGTCGACTATGCACCTCTAAATCGCAAGGGTAAATCAAATCGACTCATTCTACAGCTTATCCATTAGGTAATAGGTTGAGCATAGATCGTGTTTGCTGGACGGAATAGTCAATACCTGTGGTAGACAAACACCTTATTCTGCTGACACTTTACCTATACTTACTATACCATTTCTATTCTAGATTGACAACCTCTGTGGCGCTGCGGTTGTAGCTCAGTCTGCCACCCGAGAGGTCCCGGGTTGGATCCCAGGCAGGGGATACAGAAAAAAAACTCAGGTCTTGAATTTGGTTTGTATTTGTGTGCTGTCGCTGTTTCTGGTTCCCACGAGACAGGGTATTTATTAATTTTTGTATCTCTGTATATACATGTTTATGTTTATTGATAGTTAAAAAAATATTACAATTGAAACAACAATGGAATGTATATGTCCACAGACGAGAAGAGGAGATTCCATACCAATTTATATGGAGTTGTTAAAGTTAATCTAAGAATAGTACCTACTAACTTGCGTTCTATCTGTCAAGCCTAAGAGTTATTAGACGGCTAGTCCAGTCAATTCATGAAAGGTAACCAACCTCCAAAGACCCACCTTGGTAAATTCCGATTCCGGTGCATTTCGCGTAATAACACCTAATCCCGAGCCACTACAGCTAGAATCTCCATCCATCAGAGCATTCAATGTGCATAGCGATCGCAATCAGGCAGGTCCCAGGGCGCGATCCTGATTGCGATAACGATCCTGCAACGGCTGAGGTCCGACCTGGAGGTAATCAGTTTACTTGTGCGTACAAACGTGACCCGCATTGAGGATCTAGACCACATGAACAGGGTGTAACAAATGTTGTCAAATGTTAAATGGTTGCAAGGTTAAGGACTGTTCATATCTCAGTAAAAGAGTCCTCACAAGGGGGTATAGATGGAAAAGTTGAAATCAGAAAGCTTGACTTTGGAACTCTGTTTGGTTTAGTTAGGAGACTAACATACCAAAATTCCTGACCCTTGTGAATTAGCCCAAGGGGCCAAGGGTACAAAGAAGGTCCCGTTTTCTGCTTAAATTTCGACAACGACAAATCATAGGAAATTTTGTTGTCCTCCATAATGAAAGCTGATAAAATTGTGTACTACTTCAATTGTTAACACTTTTTCCCTAGGCTGGGATTATAGGAAAGTATTTAATCAGATAAACTATTAAGCTAGCTAAAAAAAGTAATATTCTTGTTATTACATTATGAAACTGATTTGGTGATAGCCAGCGATAAGTGTGGGTATACAATTGTTCATAATAACACCTTGAAATTGGACTGTACTTAACTGTTACACCCTGACAGTAACTCTGTATTGAATACGCCGAAAGTCAGCCTACATAGCATCTCAGAAATCCCAACCAGGACATCATAAGTCCTAAATGCAACCTTCCTCTGAAGTCAACTTATGCATAACTATGTGAGTGTTACAAAGAATAAGTTTATAAATGTTAGGTTTGATGTTTGTTTTAGTCAAATGTCATGCATGATTCTAGGTCACCGGATATTTCTATAGGTTTAGATTTCCTTGCAAGTATCAGCAAATTCATCAAAATTGTGACAAAAACGGCGATATCTTTTGATTGCATTGACCTATTTGATTTTTGGCAACGCCAAGAGATCACAGACTTGAGCAATCAATATTAATTTCAACTTGATACCTGTAAGCGTTCTTGAGAAAAAAGGTCTTGACAGACAGACAACGAAGTGATCCTTCAGGGGTTTCATTTCTCATTTTAAGGTAAGGAACCCTAAAAACACGTATGTTTGCCAAAATGCATTCATACTATTCTTATTTATATTACGTATATTTGAAAGAGTCAACTAACCCGCGCCTACGTCACGTTAAGGTTACCAATATTCCAACCCAACCCTATACTAAACACAATACTATCGACCTTTAGATACAGATTGAACCGCAAATTATACTGTTGTTGTAAGAAGGTTGTGCCTAATTCAAAAGGAAATTGGATACAAAGCTCTATTATCATAAATAATTCTAGCACCGTTGTCCGCGACATTAACAATCCTGGAAGGCTATTAGTAAAGAGGCTTTAATTTCCTGAAGACAGATGGCATAACATTTTGTTTCTCGATATTCTATTATTTGAGCAATGATCTTTCTACATCAATCTATCTGAATGCCAGTGAAGTGGATGGGGATCAAGCATTTAGTAAGGGAAAATATTAAACTGCACATCAATAACACTGATTGGCACAGGAAATATACTGATTTTCGAAGCAAATATCAGGGCCAAATACTGCCGTAGAGGTGAAGGGTAAAGGGGGTGAGCGAAGCGAATCCCCCTTTATCCTTCGTATTAGGTTGAACATGTAAGAAACACACAAACACTTAAAACATTAAAAGTGTTTTTGCTGATCCTTTTTTGCTGTGAAAATCAGTATTTTTTATGTGCGATTAAATACTAGCCTTTAGTAAGTACTGGAAAATTCTCTTCCAGCCAAAATACTCTCTGGAAAATGTGGACTATTATACAACTGACCAATATAATCGAATATAGGTACCTAAATATATGTGAAAAATAATAGTACTAACAAATGCTTAAATAACCATTTCAAATGTTCTAGAGGTATCCTGTTATAGTAAAAAATGCCGAGTCAAAACCGGGGGCAACTAGTCTGTGATTATTTCGTTTACATTAATTGAAAATTGTTGAAAGGATCTTGCGTACACTATATTTTCGAAAATATGATGTTTGTTATAGTTAGTGTCAAATTCTTTAAAAGTTATCTTAGGGAGTCTCCGCGTTTCAAATTATCAATTGCTCGAGTAGCTCTTTTTATGATATAAAAAATAGTTTGAATGTCCGCTGCTTACCCCCACAACTAGATACCATAGGACATGACCCTATGGAAGTAACTAAACTTAATGCTGGTCGTAACGTGTGTTTTTTGGACGCAAAAAAACAAAAACAAAAAACTAAACTTAATCTACTAGCTATTTATCTATATGGGGTCCTGATCGCAAATTTATAAAATCAATATAGTTCATTATTTGTTGCTGTAGAGGCAACAGAACTACACATTCTGCAAAAATTTTAACTCATTACCTATTACGGTTAATGGAGATATAAACCGCTGACTGACGGACAGATGGACTGACGGACAACGGAGGCTTTATAATAGGGTCCTATTTGGCATCCTTCAGGCATGGAACCCAAATAATTAATAAACAAAAATTTATCTCATTTTTTTCTTGACGTCAAGTTTTTATTCCTAATGAATGCTTTGATGCGTGATGTAGTCAATAAGTATAAGCATAATATTTTTTTTATTAATGTACAGATATAGGGTATTTCATTCCAGAATTTAAGCTTTCAAAAATTATTAAAAATCACCAGGTGCTTAATTATTACTTTTATTCATACCATAGCTCACTAATGCGGATTTCATTTACGAAAAAGTACGTCGTCAAGATGACTTCCATCCCAATGTATCCTCTCCTGCCAACGTAGGCGCATATTCGCCATTACGCGGTGCAACATACAAGAAGTAGGGGCCAATAATTCGTGTCGCAGATACAGCACACCAGACGGTCACCCTAGAACTGTGTAATTGCTTTTGATGCTTCGTTGTGGATTGCTTGGGGACCAGTAGCGACAATCCTGTCGATTGACATAACCTTCGACATGAAAGTGCGCTTCGTCGCTGAAGAAAACCTTATTCAGGGCATTTTCCGGGCCAAAATTCTCTAACAGTGGTCAGCAATAATTTCTTCGCTTTGGGAGGTCCTCGGGTTTGATTTTTTGGATTATCTGAATTTTGTAAGGGTGGAACTTTAGGTCTGATTGCAATATTCGGAGGATAATGAAGCGATAGATGTTTAACGCTGCCGCATGATTGCTGATGGAGTACCGCGGGCCGTGGGTGATTCCATACAGAGCGGGGCGGAGACAGGGTCAATGTTTTCGGCCGTTCTTGCAGGTTTGTGTCGGCGACGTTTATGTTTGTCTAATGTTGAATCAGTTAGCCTGAACTTCTCTTTCCACGGGTTTATCAGTTGAATTTGGAATCGTCAAAAAAAGGCGCGCCTCACTTGAGTGTACGAATTCGCGCCTTTTAAATACGCTTCTACTGCGAAGGCGCGTTGAACAGCTGACCACCTCGGCATGGTGACTAAATAATCCGCATCCCCCCGTTTTCAAATGATGCCCTTCTCAACGGTCTCCCTTGCTTGGAAGCAGAATTATTTAACTTTAAAATATAAATATTTTCGTGAGACACCCTGTAGCATGAATTTATCAATACTATTTGATGTTACATATTTAGCATCAACCTCTCCTTCAATTTGGACTGAACCAACTTTGTGGGGTATGATTCCATCTTACTCGTATCCGGGTAAAGACCTGTGTCCCTCGGTGGTGACATTAATGGGCTGCATTTAATATTTTTTACCATATTAAGAAAACATTTACGACAAAAATCTCTTCCAATGGTAATATTGATGCGCGCCGAATCTCACGAGGCCACATATGCAAGGCCACAAATGTTGAACCTAAAGCTAAAAAAGTAAAACATTGTGCTACAATAAGGAAAACGCACTGAAGAAAAATGTGCAGCATTTTTGAAAGTACACCTTGCAAAGTCAGAAGGCGTGTTGGTGCTCTACTATAATCTCCGCTATAAGTGAGGAGTTGGGTTACCGAGCTTCGCAAACTTCCACACAAAGTGGCAACTTGCCAATGTTTGCGGTAACTTCGCCGAATCTTTCCTTTAGACGACGATAAAAACTTCCACATAAGCTTTTGTCTCTATGCCTGTTTAATGACTTCTCAACTTTGGAGAAGAAAGAGTGACAGTTAAGTGAAGAATCGGACGCGGAAGGGGAAAATGGTCGTAAAGTCATTCATAAAGTATTGAAGGTAAATTGAGTATAGCACACGTGCGCATCAAATTACTAATCTATCCTGCTTTGCAGGAAGAAGTAACCTTTGATAGGGATCATTACTGTACAGGATAATTCTGCAGCGTTCTCTGGAACCATAAAAAGCCACATGATTGCTGCACACACACATAGAATAATATTTATTCGGTGCTCTGAGCCTTGTTATAACAGCCTTACTTATTAACAATGTCCAACCCCAGCGCAGCAGAGCTACCGTGAAGCACATAAACGTCTCTAACATGTACATCTCATAATGATGCTTCAACAAGGCTCGAGCTTAAATGTACTAGGCAAACACTTGCTTGGCAACAATACACCTCACCCAGAACACAATATCTTCATCGAAATATCCTTCAACTTTAATTTACCCTATGAAACTAAAGTAAACCATCTGCCCTAACTTTTGATTCTGACTATTAAAACACTTTGCAGGGACTATTATTACCACTTAGGTATTGATTATGCTGTGCTGTGAAAAGATGGATATATTTCAGAGAACATCTGCCCTACCTTTTGATCCTGACTATTAAAAACACTTTGCTGGAACTATTATTACCACTTAGGTATTGATTATGCTGTGCTATGAAAAGAGGGATATATTTCAGAGAACAGCTGAAATAACTGGGCCATACGACAGTCGTTTAACATTACCCAAGCACTACCCTGTAAATCAAAATCAGGAGACCTAACCTAACTTTACCCCAAGTTAAACTTCGCCTCAGCTTGATTGTGTGATAGCATAATCTTCCGAAGAAGTTAATAAGCCAGACGTCACCCTCCAAGATCGGATCACGGCACCTCTGACATCGCTCGCCTCAGGCCATAACCCGGCGACTTAAATTCAACCTTTTAATTAAAGACCAATAGAAAATAGATATCAAATTTTGCCGCACCTTATCAGCAAGTTCGGGTTTCGTAACAGAATCGCGGCTCGGATATTTATTACTCTCCCGAGCCCCCGCCCTATGGTGGGAAAGATACCTCTTGTTAAGGCCGAAGGGCTTGAGTTACACCGATATTACTTTAAATTGTTCTTCATTAATCACCCACGAAAAGGTTTGGTATCGACCACACGATAAAACATTTTTATTATCCCCGGGTACAGATTAGTTGTGGACAATATTTAAATGTCAACTCCAGCCCTTTCTATACATTAACTTTCTCGTAAACAAGTTCGAGTTCCGTTCTATTTTATTTAAGCTTTGGTGCAGGTAGTTTCCGAGGTTCCGATATTACAGTAGTAAGGTGCAATATTGAACCACCCACTGAGCGATATACGACTTACACGCTGTTTATGTGGGTCCCTGCTGCTCCTAGCATCCGCCTGCTGCGTAATTGCAATATGCCATTCTGCTCTCTGTGGTTTAAGAAATACAGTCTGTTTTAGTACCGTTAATGTAAAGCAGCATGTTGGTATAACACTACACTAAAGCGTCAGGACCGTACCTAGGTATTTAGTTAGGATTTTTAAATGAACGGTCAAGTGCGAGTCGGACCTGCGCGCGAAGGGTTCCGACCATCGCAAATGGTATTCAAATTGCATAGGGATTAGGTATTTTTAATTTTCCTTTATGTTTAGATAGCAACATGTTGTTCACAAAGTTATTGGCGCGGCTGCTTTCATACTCCTTGTATGTAACCAGGTGGATTCATAAAGTATGTAGTATTGAAATAAATTGTGTTCTCCCATTTTTTAACCATACTTTTCTCATTACTTTTCCTGTAATATTTAAGTAATGAACTAAATTACTTGTATTTTCCTATTTTTTTGGGTCAGTAGATTCGGAGATTAGATGCGGGATTGTCTTGTCTTTTATTTTTTTATTAGTTGACTATTTCAAATATGAAAATCTATTTGAAATGCTAGCAACAAGCCCTTTCATTTGATATTGCTCACGTTGCAATTTTAAAAACTTTATTTTCTCAACTCCCCCCCCCTCCCCCCGAAATTCAAAATGTATTTGCGTAAAATGTCTGGGTTACGTAAATACATAAATATATTAAATTTCAACCTAATCGGTTCAGAATTCGCTCGTTTAATATTACTTTAACATAACTAGGACAGACCCACGAGTAATCCTATAATGGTTCCGCTTTTTCTTTTTAAGGTACGAACCCCTAAAAATTAACAGGAATCAGGGTAAAGCGATATTTTTATACCTTCACTTAAACGAGCTTCAACCCTCTGCAATAGCAATCTCAAACATGGATGTATACTTGAAAAATAATTCACTTACAGGAAGACGACTTTAAAATTTGGTATTTCCTTTGTATGCTTTACGTCCAACTCGTATCTCCAAAAGCATAAAATATGCAGCATAGAAGTAATGTAGAAGCTATTAAAAATGGCATTTTTAATACACTGCAACAATTCCTTAGAAATAGACTTCCGTTCGGGGTCTGGTGACTCGTTGGAATCCATTTGGAAGTGTCTACGTTGCAAATCTCTTTTCATTTCAAAGACGAGCGGCCATTCTAGTCCCGATATTAATATTCATTCTGTCCATTATTTCCCTGACGAGACTATTAAAATCTCAAGACGGAATATTTCCCCTGTCACGCAAATTCGATTAAATCGTCGTTGCGTTAGCTACTGTTAATTCTCTCTCCTCCAAAAGTATTAAGCTTTTCCTGGAAGAAGAATTAGCTAATCGCCAAATTCGGATGATGAATATATTAAATGTATATAAACATATATTATTATATGAATATTTAAATTAATTTGCACCACAAGAGAAGGCGGGTGTATTGACGTGACTTACAAAGAAGACATAAATCTGAAACTTTAGCAACTAGCATGGGTGATTTGATTAAATTTTTCATTTATATTTCTACGCTACTCGTTTTTCTCGTCTTTTGATTTGCGCATGCATGTTTACTACGTAACTTCTTTACATAACGTCGCAGTCTTATGTGCGGAACAAGTTTTAGATGAATAATCATGAGAGCGCTCGCTCTGAAGTAGTACGACTCGAATGAGCAGAAAAATAAAAATGTGTTGCTGCTTTTAGTTGTACATTCTTGTTTGAAAACTGTCATATTCTAGTACTAGTATAAAGTTTGTTAACGGCACTGTTTTGTCGTGAAAAGGGTTGTAAAGGGCACGAACATTTGATGTACAGTATCTAACAATAAATGTGGTTGTCGCGCTAGAGATTGGATAAGCAAGTAGAAGGACAACTTATCTCAAAAGCTCGATGCAGATGACGCTAGTGTAGTTTTAAGCAAAGAGTTTCGTTTATATAAGAGTTTGAGGTTGTCTATCTGTAAAAGTTTACAAATTCTATCTACTTCTTCTTTTATTATATGGCGGGCTAACCTCATTTCAGGTTAATTTTGCCAGTGTCTTGTGAAGTGTATTTGAAGACACTCAGACGAATGAAACGCTTTGCCTCCAACTACGCCAGCTTTGCCACTCTGGTGGCCAAGCGGGTACAAAGGCGGACAAAACTGCCATCGCCTGGGTGCCCGACTGTCATATTGTTACGGAAAAAACGCCGAAACGATACATTATTATTGTGTGCTAGCTCGATAGCGATTAATTTATATAGCGACACGTCAATATGGACCTGGCTTTATATTGTCAAACAATCGTCGTGTAAGGCGAAAGGACTACAGTAATCTATTTAGTAGAAAGTTCCGCCCCGCGGGACTCCGCGCGCCGCCGAACTTTCGGACACTTGGATCACAGTTGTTTGTCGTCCTCGGGGAAATCTGCGACTGCCGATAGCAACTACTATTGCGAAAAAGGTAGATGTCACCGACCAACTACTTACTTAACTCGATATCTATGCGCCTACGCGAAAATGTAACTCGCGCCCGGGAATTTTCCAATTTCCTTACTTTTTGGAGTTCCGTAAACGAACTGTGCCAAATCGGACCTATTACTTTCCCTCCGCTGTCCGTATATCCGTCCATCCGTCAAGAAATAGTTAGAGAGCTGAAATTCTCACAAAGGGTGTATTTCTATAGCAATGAAAACAAAAGCAAAAGGAGTTTTGGACAGACATTTCCGCCTAAATCCAAGAAAATTTATCTTCTCCAGGCGGCAAACAAGGCGATACATTCTCAGAAGGTATTTTTTACATTATCACCTTCACGTTTCATTTTCACGCAATCGAAGTTTAAAGTAGGGTGTATAACTCGGTCATAAACCCCATTTTATCCTCGACTTAACTATCCACCTTTGTCTGCGGCTCGGGTGAATATCAACGTCTCGGGTAAAATGGCGTGTTTTATGCCCTTGTTGTACAATCTACTATTTTCAATCCTCCTTTTAGTCCTACTCGTAATCGGTCCAACGTCATACTCGTAATCGACCGGTTCTTCTCGATTGATGCAGCTAGTGGATGTACCGGGTCGGAAAGCCAGCTTCGATCATGACTTGCCTTATGAACACATCTCACTCCTCAATATTCATAAGGCTGATGCATCATCATCCATCATCCGTCGTTTCCTGTTAGCCTGGGTTTGCCCCTTTACTTTGTATTTGATTTTATGCACCAAATCCAGCTCATGCAAATAAACGCGGTAAATTGTTAGCGCAAACAATTAACAAAGCCCCACTAGTGACTACGCATTAGATAATGAAATTGTCGAGTAAGACGCGCTGTGTCTGGCGGTATTTTCTATAAATTGTCTCCTAGAGCTACCGCGACTTCCGACCTAAGTACTGGGAATCTTAATATCGCGGTAGATTTCAGGTTCCATTTTCCGCTTTAATTCTGTAAAGAAAGAGACAATCCCGACGACGACGCCGCCTCGGGGCGCGGCGGTCATACGTAAATAAGAGGTGAACAAACTGTAGTACTTCTGCTCGAGATAGAGTTTTGCTTGAAAAGTGCTGACTTTTGTACCCAGATGAGGGACATGACGGTACATATTCTCTAAACCGATCGTAAATCCCTATAACGAAGGCCGGCCGCGACCACAGCGTAATGTAATGCACTGAATCATGATTTATGCTGGCCGTTCTTCATTTCAAAGTAGCTGGCAGCCATGTTTACGTCACTGTTATATGGTGGATAACCGTGCATATGAATAGATTATAAATTCAAGAATTCAAAGACCCGACAACACAAACTGTCGCGCAACGCAGTCATCCCCTTGGGCACCTGAATACATTTATTTTGTTTATTTATTTACTATCATTTCATATTTGTACAGCATTCCAGTGGCACCTATGCGCTGTACAGATTACCAATGTCAATTACGTCTATAATTACAAAAATTAAAAAGACAGTCAAATTATTCAAATATTATAAATTATCAAGTACAAGTCAAATTAATTTATAATCATTATCTATAACACATAAAATAATTGGCCAAAAGTCCAACAACAACTCTATGATGCTGTAATCTCGCAGAATTTGCCACTTTCTCGCACAATATGCCATGCGTTACCAAACAGATAAGTCAGTGGTGCTGCAGCCAACAGAGCGTTGAGACTGTTCTGCGCCCTCACCAGCGGAGACTGCTGGCGCGCCACCGTGCGGTGCATGCCGCCCGCTAATAGCTGCTGGTGCCTGCGCGCGCGGAGGTATTTGTCGGCTACGAATAGCGCGCACACCGTACCGACAAACGCGACACAGTCACTGTCGCCTCGCAACAATCGACACACAGTCAGAAGCTGCTAGGTGTTACGTCTGACCTCTAGAGAGTTGTATCTGAGCACACCCAATATAAAAGCGGAAAATACTATAGAGAGCTCCGTGGTCTAATGGGTTTCACGCTTGCTTCTCACACAGGAGATGCAGGTTCGATTCCTGACCATGTACCAAAATATAAATGAAATAAGGTTTCTTGGAAATAATAATTTCTGTACATATGAAGTATTTTTATCTATAGTATTACCTATAAAGACTGGACTTGAGAAAAATCGTACAAGTACTATGTATGCCTCAGACACCGAAGGTTCCATAATTCATAAGTACTACCGTTTCAAGTGCCGTGGCTGACCGTTACAAAATGACGTCACAGAGTGACAGGACGACAGCTAGTCGTACCTTTGACAAAAATAGTTGGTGGTGGGAGCTGGTTAATTTAATTTCTTAATCGAAATCATCATTTTGTTCACGGATGTAAATTAAGGTAATAGTGTACAAAAGAGTAATAAAGTAATAAAGAGTCCGCTTCCTTTGTATTTATTCCTAGGAAATTTAGCACCAGCTTTGGCTATAATTTATTTTCCTTCTTTTCTACTAGAAATACATCAATTTGAGTAATAAATTGTTTTTTTGAGACGGAACTCTGTTAAAGTGATATGTAAAAGCGTGTATATATATTTTAAAACAATATTTTATTTATCTGTAAACCACATACAAATAACTTTGTAAACAATAACTTTGTAAACAATAACTTTGTAAACAATAACTTTGTAAACAATAACTTTGTAAACAACATTTTGCTACGTAAAATTCAAAGATTCAGATTCAGATTCGTTTATCTGCATAAATGTGGTTACAGTGGTTGTTAAATTATTATAATAACAGCACATTTAGCAAAATATTGGCACGCAAAGGTATATTTACAAAAAATATTTATGTAAGTAGATATGAATAGCTAAGGCTCGCAACTCACAAAATACTAAAATAATACTTTAATTGAATTACATAATGTCATACAAAATCTGATTAAAAATATTAATAAAAGAATCACATATAAAAACTAATTCAAAATAATAATATTAACTAACTACAAAACACTAAAATATTCACTCCACACCATCCCTACCATATTTTCAAGGAGAGTTACGTATACATAATATCCACATTTTGAATGCAATTCCGCAATTTAATTAGTTAGGATTTCAGAATTACAGGAAAATAAATAAAAATTTAGAGTTATTATCGTAATTAAATTATATCTAGAAAATTTCATCCAATCGCATTTTCCTTCAGTGACAATCTGAATAAAATATTCAATAAAGATTCAATTTAAAAAAAATCCGTAGATGTATTTATAGTGGGGTAAACGGATTCGAAATACAACCCATTTTTTGGTATTACCTTGAAATAAGAATAAAATTGCTAATATTCCGTTATATCCCTTTCGATCGTGTCAGAAAACTCGAACTAGAACCACCCGACAGCTGATATCCTTCTCACTACTAACACTAAGCCACGGACCATTGTTTTCAAACATTTGATATCTCTTAGTTTCAGTATTTTATTGAAACTGAACTGACTGTAATCCTGGAATATTACCTATATCTATGATAGCTGTCTTAGAATTGTAAAAAATATTATGAAGATCTGTCTCTCTTACTCCGCCATAAATATAAATAAAAACTGGCAAAGTGCGGGTCGGAATTCGCACATTTAGGGTTACGTAAAAAATGTAGAATATAGGCCAAAAATAATAATAAGGAAGGTACTCACTTGACATACACCTAATACACCTAGCCAAAATATCACTTTTATTCTTCACCAGCAAATAATTACTTTGTTTTTCATAGTGTTTGTATGAGCTATATAAATGCTGTAGAGTTCTAACAGTTCGAAAGCTATTTATTTTCAACACGATCTTAAAACAGCATAAACAAATTCCCTTTTCTGATAATATCCTATTACAGCGGAGAGTAGATAGAGTATGTAGGGACTACATCCATACTAAACACAAATTCTCGCAGAAATTCTTCGCATTTCGGGGCTCTCTCTTATATAATAAATTAAACGCAAAATTATACTTATTTCCTACGAGCTATCAGCAATGCAAAGACAAACTTCGCGATCTCCTTCAAACCATGACATATGCTGACACGGAGGAATTACTAACTATAGTTTCGTAATATTTATTTAGGTATGCTTTAACTTTACTGCTTTAACAACATGATTATTTAGAACTAGCAAGTAGGTATGTCTAACATAACGTTATAAGAGTAGTTTTATTGTATCTTTGTATTATATGACATCAAATAGTAGAAAAGATCTTCAATAGTCAGCTATATCGTAGCCTAGTACAGATAAATATACAATATTTAGATACTTTGTATTAACTTAAGACCTAGGTTAAGATCTATACTTTTATATGTCTGCAAATAAATGATTTGATTTGAAATATGCGGTTTTTAATAAATGTTTTATATCTTAAAAACTGCTTTTTTATTTTGTTAATAACCAATTTTCTTTTATAGTGTTTATTAAGATACAGAATTTTTATTTTTCACTCTCACTTTAAAAGTTCAAGCCCCCCCCTTCCCCCGGACATATTTTTTTCCACTTTGGAAGGGTCTGTCTCATTAACAATTTACTTTGAGAAAAAATGGCTTAAGATACCTCAACGTCATTTTTAAAGACCTTTCTATAGACACCCCACACATATGTGTTCCCGTTAAACCTATAAAGATTTAACGGGGAAAAAAATGGATTTAGTTTCATGTATGGGGAGCCCTCTTAATTTTTATTTTTTAAATTTTTGTATAAAAATTATAAAGGGATTTACAGAATATATCTACGTACCAAGTTTCAACTGTCTAGGCTTAATAGTTTCCGAATAAAGTTGCTGTGACATACGGACAGACGGACAGACAGACTTGACGAAATGATAAGGATTCCTTGTTTCTCTACGGAACCCTAAAAACCAGGCTATGCAAGTTGGACTGGCGCACCGAGGGTTCTGCATAAATCACATTATGTTTGTGAAGGAACTCCAAATTTATAGTTTTGTATGTATTTTATCCTTTACTTGTGCTGTAAGACCTTGCTTAGTACCAAATACCATGATTCAACTTCAACGGGAAATACCCTATAGGTTTTGATTCTCTTCGGAATATCAAGCAATTTCAGCAATATTGTAACATTGGCGGTATCTTTTGATTGCGTAGATATATAAGTTTTCTTTTCTCACAAATTTAACAGAGCACAGACCAGAGTAATGTACATTAATTTCAACTTGATATCTTTACGTTCTTTAGAAAAAGGGTCTTGATAGACGGACAAACGGACAGACAGATGGAAAACGAAGTGATTGGATCGGATACGGGTTCCTTATTTCCTTTAAAGGTACGGAACCCTTCAAATATTTGTATTACTTATGTAGATTAGGCTACTCTCCATCATTAGCGTCATACTTTTTAATAATATATATACTTTTTAAGATAGTCAAAACCGTTACTTGATAAACTAACGCATGAGTTGATCAACTATCGACAAATAGTAAACCAGACCGACAGGGTTTAGAATTTACGTTTCTTACATGTCAACCTAACACGAAGACTGTCCGGGGGCTCCGCTGCGCTCGCCACGTCCAGTCTTCACCTAAGCTACTGCAGTGTTTCCCCTGGTGTTTCGTTTAAACTGCTAATTGCAATTGCTAACTTGCAATTCAAGTTTAAACCAGTTTATTATTTAACGGTTTTAACCGTTATTTTATCAACTAACGCGTCATTTAGTAATCAGTACGCTATAGTTTACTATTTGTCGATAGTTGACCAACTAACGATAAAAAAAACGTTAGTTTATCAGCTAACGGTTGTGACATATATCTGTTTTGGTTTCACCTTAAGAACTTATTAATGTAATACTTATTTAAGTATTATTTCTACATATCTAACATAAAATCGTCTAATTATAAAGAAAAAAATTACACGTTCCTAATTAACTTCCGGTCACCTAGAACATATTTTCGTTTCGTTTTGTTAGAATTTTAGTCTAGTTAGAATTTAGTTCTAAGAAAGGGGAGGCCTTTGTCCAGTAGTGGTCCACAAACCGGGCTACATAAATAATAAAAATAAAGAATTTTAGTTTCAAATCAACTGTATGTAAAACTGATCTCATGCACCCAAAATACCTACACCAAGAAAGCAAAACTTAGCTCATAAAGACCATTGTAAAACTTTTAAGTAAATATGCAAAAAGTTAGTCCAACCGTGAAGATAATCGACTATCACCTTGGAAATTCCACTGTTTCCTTGGAAGCGGAGACTTTCGACGTGCATTTTACCGTCGCATTCAGGGTAAGCTATACTTTTACAATGAAACTTTACGTAGGTATTCTTAGCGTATTGAACATGAAAGAAATAACTACGATCAGAAGAAATCTTTTTTGTAACTCGAACGTTTGGCATTGAGGTTGTCCACGAACAGCACCTGTCTGAATAGCACCTGGCCTTGTCCAGAAATAGACCCAGGTGCTATTCGTGGACTAAAATTATTTTTTACATTTTTGTCCACGAAGAGCGCCTACGACTTAGCAGCCTACTGGGATACAAGACGTTATTAAATGAAAGATATCGATAAAAATCATAAGAATGTTTATTAATATGAGGCTATGTACGTAAGTATGTGTAATAAAAAAAAAAATCGGACACTATTTACACACATTGATCTCGCCCCAAACTAGGATTCCCTGTATCTTGGGTACTAGACAATGATACACATACTTATATACACAGTCAGGTCATAAGTTCTGTCACACAATAAAAACTTTTGAATTTAGAACGCTGGCCACAAAAAAGTTTATTGAACTCGAATTTCGAATTTTTCATGAAAATAAAAATGTGTACTTTTTAGAATTTTCCTCATTTATATGGAGTGGACACTTAAAGAAGACCGTGTCGCAGTTATTGCGTTGCATCGTTGCGGTTACGCGCCAATTCAGATTTTCGACTTACTGAAAAATTTGAAAATAACCAAAAGATTCGTTTATCGTACCATAAAACGATACAATGAAGACTCTAGTGTAGATGACAGGTCAAGAAGTGGTCGCCCTCGCTCTGTTAGGACTCCAGCAGTGATAAAAGCTGTGAAGGCGCGAATTCAAAGAAATCCCATGCGTAAGCAGAAACTGTTGGCCTTTCAGATGGGGTTAATCAGGACCACGGTGAAAAGGGTGTTAAATGAAGACTTAGGGCTTAGTGCATATCGAAAAAAACCAGCACATCGTTTGGACGCTCGTTTAATGGACCCGAGACTGAAGAAATGCCGCGCTTTGTTGAAGCGGTACGCGGGAAAAAAGCATCGGGAAATTCTTTTTTCGGATGAAAAAATTTTCACCGTGGAAGAGAGCTACAACAAACAAAATGATAAGGTGTACGCACACAGCAGTGAAGAAGCGAGCAACCTTATTCCGCGTGTCCAACGAGGTCATTTTCCATCCTCGCTCATGGTTTGGTTGGGAGTCTCTTATTGGGGCTTAACTGAGGTACATTTTTGTGAGATAGGCGTAAAAACGAATGCAGTTGTGTATCAAAATACAGTCCTCAAGAACCTTGTGGAACCTGTTTCTCATACCATGTTTAATAACAGGCACTGGGTATTCCAACAAGATTCTGCGCCAGCTCATAGAGCGAAAAGCACACAAGACTGGCTGGCGGCGCGTGAAATCGACTTCATCTGGCACGAAGACTGGCCCTCCTCCAGTCCAGATTTGAGTCTGTTAGATTACAAGATATGGCAACACTTGGAGGAAAAGGCCTGCTCAAAGCCTCATCCTGATTTGGAGTCACTCAAGGCATCCTTGATTAAGGCAGCCGCCGATATTGACATGGACCTCGTTCGTGCTGCGATAGACGACTGGCCGCGCAGAATAAAGGCCTGTATTCAAAATCGCGGGGGTAATTTTGAATAAACTTTATCACCATAAGAATCTATGTTTTATTAAGTTAATTTTGCTATATAAATGTTTACATAAATAATAAACATGTCTAAATTATTTCATATTGCACATGTGACAGAACTTATGACCTGACTATGTAGATAAATATTATACTTAGATAGATAAACAACCATGACTTGGGTACAAACATCCGTTCTCTTCTCTTCTCTTAGGCTAGGTGTTATTCGCGTAGGTGCTATTTAGACAGGTGCTGTTCGTGGACTACCTCTTGGTATGAGGGAGGTGTTTGCTATACTCGTACATATGACCCCCGCGCCCCGCGAATATTCCATGATGACTACTTTCGTACTGCTCTGGGATCGTGAATGCAAAGAATCCTATTAAAAACACGGATTTATCAAAAGGTCAATAGACGCTACATTGGATGGCTAACAAAGCGTTAGAGAACAGAATACCGTATTGCATCAATTGACATGCTCTGTCATCCGCAGGCTAGGGTTGTCAAATCCAAAATAAAGAGGTAGGTTTACATCACTTATGCACTTTAGTCAGTATTATTTCAAAACGTTGAGAAGCTCTACATAGCATAGATATGCTTCGACAAACTAACTTATTGAATTATAATGATTACCTTTTAAAATATCACGAGTAAGAATGAGCTCAATTGAAAAATGTTTGACACTTTCCATATCAAAAGTCTGTTCAAAATTTAAAGTCAGTAAAATCACCCTACATTGGATTTACTCTGATCTGCGCGGAAATACAGCAAATAACCAATAGCGGCCACTCGAGGTTCGGTAATTCAGTAAAGAGCATCTGGCAACCCTGACCGCAGCTGAGATCGCTTTCAGCTAACTTTGTCGATTAAAACTTCCCTGTACGGTTTCAACACTAGCTCCGTCGTCGTCGGCCGGCACGTTATTGTGTCGCCGTGGCGCGGAATCAATTCTCTGCGGCCCCACAAACAGCGTTACCTGCATCGGTCACTAAATTAGTTAACTCAAGACAAGTGGAATTATTATTAAAAACAAATAACCCGACTGCATTTTCAATCTTTCAGTTTCTTGATGTGAGTGAGACCCCACTCGATAAGTTTTAAAAAATATATTTTTTTATACCCAGTGTCACTCTCACTGTTGAGATGAATCTAACGACACCTCTCAAGCTAAAATCCATCAAGCCTTTTAGGTTACAGAGCGTGCCAAAGAAATATACATACACACATTCGAAAAATATAACCATCCTGCTGGCGCAGTCGGGTAGTAAATAAATCCCATCAAAAACGTCAATGTGATAATGGGAGCCAGGTTCAACTTCGCCGACAATGACGTTACATCGGAGTCTTAAATGCCCTAAATAGCTTCGAGAAAAGAATTCTATGGCAGTGCTCATCGTGCCCCCAGATACTCACGTGAGTTACGCCCACTTATATTTAAAGTATGTCAAATAAAAATTAGTATCGTATTGCCTATTTATTTCCATGCCAATGCTTAGCGCAAGTAGGCCTAAGCGTACAAACTAAATAGCCGAATCACTGTGGATGCTTCGCAGTTCTTAACAACTTCGAAAAAATATCCAGCCACGAAACCGGTTAAGTATAGCGAGACTGAAAAGTGCCTCTAAGGTGGTACCATCTAAAAGGTGACTGTTTGGCACTGGGCCATTTTCATACAAAGATCCTCATTCGGCGGCATCAAACATAGCATTGCATCTAGCGAGCTATCAGGATGCTTTGTTTACTTAATCATCTGAGAGAAAATAGTTAATTTGGAGACTACATGGGTCTGAAGTAAATGCGGCGATTAATCCGCCCCGGCGCATCGCATCTATTTGACCCCGTGTTTGCCAGACGCTACAAATGGTTATAGTTAGTGCAGTATCGGAAAGCAATTGGTATGGCTTTGAGTGTCGAGAGTCACAAACGAAGTGAAACGGTTATTGTCTCTGAGGATAACTGCATTAATTCTATTTAAACCTGTGTCGTTAGTACTCCTTGTTAAGGAGTTACGTTTACTTGCTGAAGTTTCTAGTGGCAACACCTTGATATATTAATATAAGATAACTTAAGATAAGGTGCCTATCACCACCTACAGTGAAATATAAAAATGGTAAAAAAAATACCGCAGTCGCTTCTTTAACATTCAAGTAAGAAAATGCTGTGTTTCATTTTATAAATGTTTTTAATCTGAAAGCAGTCTACATAAGTCCTCCAAACAATAATAAACAAGAGGTGAGTCTATAAAAGGCCATAGGTACTCATACTATGAACCCAGACTAGTTGTAAACAAGAATAGGTATCTGACTTTATGTTGTCCGCCGTAATTCATAAACATCTGTTGTGGCAATAAAGTTTTTACGAGACATTTCGCTCTCTGCCCTCGACAGGGCTCGCTACAGGGAGATTGGAGAATGGAGACGCGATCCAACGATTACAGCTCCCAAAGTACAAGTTTTACTCATGTCTACATTATCAAGTCAATGTACTAAAAAGACAGATTTATAGACTTGTATCGCTCAGTCCCTTTTCCAAACTTTCAACTAAGCCTATGTGCATCACTGTGTCGGCCTGTGCTGTAATATGTGCTATTGTAGTTCCCTTTCTTTTATAGGTTTTACCACCGCAAAAAATTAAAAATACTTTGAGTTTTCAATTCCTGAGGCGGTTCCAATGTTACTAGACCTGAGGCCCGCTAACATGGCATATACCCAATACCTACCTAATTTATTGCTCAGCAATCTGAAAGTATTATTGCTCATGGCGCGGGCAGAACACCCGGCTGAATAAGAAGACTGGCGAATTTAAAGAAATATTTAGACAATATTTCTTGAGTTAAGCTCGCCTTTACACATTATTTTTGCAAGCGAAATATTAATACATACTTTGGTACTGAAATTTTCATCAGACTTAGAAATAGTCTCAAATAACAAGCAATTAACAAAACTTTTTATTTTAAATAAGCTTTATTATTGTCTAATAGAACTAATCAATACGGAACCTTAAAAAGTAAGAAACTAATCTAGGACCTCAGTACTTGTCAAGACAAATCCGACAAGCCCAAACTCGATGGTACAGAGTAGAGTATTTTCTCTCGTTATTATTCGGTATTCGGCATGACTCGACATTTTTTTTTGTTATTCGTCGAATACCGATTATGGTGTTAATTATTCGATATTCGGTGAATAGTTGTCTAAATAAAATAAACTTATATCAAATGGACAGAAAAACTATAGATAGTTAAAATAATTAGTTATAAAAAATCAGTCATGTTGAAGCTTTTTAATTAATATTCAAAGTCCAAAAGAGATCTCTTTCTACCCTAATTCAAAATGCACATGAACGAAAAGGCTACCCAATTCCAAGAGCGACCTAACACAGTCTTTATTGGCTTATGTTATATTGTACCCGTTTAGCTGACTTTAAGGTAAGGTCTTTTTTGTACCAAATGAAAATGTTGTTTTTTATGATAGATAATGTATGAAGATACTATCCCTGCTTAAATTTATTTGAGTTTTAGACATGAAAACGCATGAATAAGACCACAGTTTAAAGTCAAATCTTGCTTTATTTTTAGAATAGGTCCTTACAGTAAAACTTACTGTGTCTCATACTGATTAGCAGTTCCAGACTGTGAAAAATCCTGGAGCAGGTCTCACCGAGAAGAAAAATATACAAAATGGCCCCCACTGCGGAGGGGATAATATTTGATAACAAATAAATGATTTTTCATATTCCTGGTTTTATGTCGAATAATAATGGCGAGTATTCGACTATTCGCCATGAGGAAAGGCGAGTAATCGGTATTCGACAATTCGCTATGACGACTATTCGGGGCCTCTCTAGTACAGAGTTCCCATGGCCACCTTCCGGCTCCATCATCAGACCATAAATATCATCTAGGACCAGAGTACTTGTAAAGTCGAATTAAACGAGCCCAAATCTAATGAGGTTGCGTCGTTTATAACAGAGTTCTCGTGACTCGCTCCATCATCAGATCAGCTCCATATCGCATTGTCATCCGATTTACACACGCATGCAAAATTTCAGCTCAATCAGAAACCGGAAAGTAGGTCAAATTTTACTTGCAAGATTTGAATACAGAGGTACATACCCCAGACGGGACATGTGAAACTAAATATACACTTAGAAATGCGTAGCATAGTCGTCAAATAATATAACCGGCTTTTGTAGTAAACATTAGCTAATTATATTGGAAGTTTCCCTTCCTATAGATTTCATAACTAACAGATAGTTTCAATAACTACGCTTAACTCCGGCCACAGTAATCACAAGCAGTATGTAAACGTC
Source organism: Argyresthia goedartella (assembly GCA_949825045.1). Classification (NCBI taxonomy): domain Eukaryota; kingdom Metazoa; phylum Arthropoda; class Insecta; order Lepidoptera; family Argyresthiidae; genus Argyresthia; species Argyresthia goedartella. The sequence goes on from OX463823.1 coordinate 20,709,664, forward strand.
CTAAGGGTTAGTAACTATGTAAAAGCCAGGAGCACGAATATTTGGCAAATTGAAAAAGCATTCGCTCCAGGTGGAATGTCTTTATTCGATTCGCTTACTTTTTTGATCCGTTATTATCTGTCCCCCCGGCTCTGAGTCCCAGTCACAAATTAAAACACGCATCGAAAAAGTAAGCGCATTGAACTTATGGTAATTGATATGAGGATCTCTTCTTTTGGACTCACGTTGCTAAAAAGCAATATTTGATATGACGAAAACGTTATGTCAAATATTCGTGACCGTTCTCTGAACATATTGAGATGTTGCTATTATGCGTGTGTGAAGGTGCATGTACCTATTAACACGAGGGAGATTGTGTGCAACCTACTGGTAGTACAGTTTAAGACATCCGTTGTGAATTGTGAACAATAGATATCTGAAACTGGTATTTGAGGGCTTGCGTTCGACCGCAATATCTCAGATCACAAATGCTTCTCGGTAACTAACTATATTTAGTGAAATACTATATAGTAATAAAATCTACATTGTGCTCTATATCTATGTGTTATATCGTGTTTTAGTGTGAACCTGAAACCAAATATATATATGTACGCGAGAACTCGATAACAATATCCATATTCATCCATCCATCCAGTTACATACAACATATTAGGTAGGTAGGTCACATGCGCTCACTTTTGCGTTTTTAGACGCCGTAATTGATATATCGTCTTGAGGTTTTTTGATTAAACTTAACCATTTTCATCATGCAGGGGTGATTTGATTTGAGTGCTTTTTTACTTGAGACAGTCTAAATATAGAAATTATTTTATCTGTAAATGGAGTTTTTTAAGCAAGACCTAACTGCATTTAGCAATAAACGCTTTTGGTTCCATAGTTTAATTTAAAATAGTAATCATATACATGGTGTAACAGAGAAGTGTAGTCGAATTACAAGTATATACATGAGATCATGCGCTATCCTGAACTGGATAGGGAACATGGATTTTCCCTTAAACCGGAACTGGAACGGTATTTTATATAGAAGTGGCAGCAGTTTTAGCAACACAGCAATTTCACCGATAGTTTGACGTCCAACTTTCATCAAAACTGTTTTTGTTGTCACAACACAAGAACGTTGCAGCCGTGTTAAATTTTTTGTTTGTGTAAATTCTCCACTCGGCCGAAAATCGTATGGCGATGTGAGTTTTCATTTCAAATATCGCAGCAATGAACGATCAACAATTATAGCGTTTTATTATAACATAAACACCTGTTTATGAACAGCAGCTTAGTCTTTTATCGACGTCCCGGCAAAAATACATTAATTTTCGCAAGAGTCAAAAGAGCGTAAAGCGTGCGTCACGCGTGTGACGGTCCTGTCAACTTTCCCTGCCGCCTCATTTGTATCATATAACTCATAAGTCATAACCACATCCCCAGTCTCTAATATTGCGTAATATCAAATGATTCGTTCGAGGCACGTAATTCTTTCACAAAAATCTGAAAGGGCCTGACTTGGCTGGATTGCCGCGTTTTGCCCGATTGATATGAAAATCTTGTTTGCATCGTCACACGGTAATGTAATACCGATAGGCACAGCCGCGTACTTGTTAAGCTTCGTTATATTTTATAGAATTTAGTCTTTACTGACAAATGTAATTTATGTGTCTGGTAATGATCAGAGAAAATATATTTTGAGGCGTTTGAAAAGGATACGAATATTACCCGAAACATACATCGATGTATTTTGTGTTGATCCCACCTCTGGGCCCACTAGACGTACATAAACTCACCCAATCTCATCGTTGTATTCCCAACAAAGGGAAGCGAGTGCTGGTATAGGTACACAAAATTATCCATACATTCTGTGTGACCTGTGTATGTCGCTTGGGTGGCAAAATCGCGAAATATTTTACTCGTTTGGTTGGTTCACCTATTGTTTTTATCCAATAAACACAATTTCAATAATTAGTGTAAGGTTACTTTCTTAAATAAACATCAAAAGTAGGTATACGCCGCGTAAATAACATATGAAATAAATAGCTAATAAGCATCATTTTCATGAACTGGAAATAGTTTCTAAACGCCTGCATGGCCTTTTGCCTTTGCTACCTGCAGTTAAATAACTCAAAATGGTAAAATACAAAATAATAATGTAATTCAAAGTATTTCAAACAGCATGGCGTATTTTCACAGAATAAAACACACTGTGTTCAGTTTTTCGTCGGAAGTAGAATTTTGGGAAAATATTATATTTCTGAGCAGAATGTAGACCAGTTTTTAGTGAAAACCAGTGGACTCGTGCTTAAAGTATCTATTGACTACAACTACAACTGAAAGTGGTGACCTACATCGAATGATGCTTTCGGAATATCGAATTTTCTGACATTTGTTTACCTTTCTGGCCACGTTAATATGGATCGACTATAGGTAATTCCATGCTAATTAAGTGATCAGTGCTCTGTATGTATTTCTGATATAAGTCGCAATTGCAATGCCATTCGAATTTGAAAACGGCCAATCACATCGCAAGAAAAGTTAGCTCGTGTAAAATAATCTGCTGGAAGAAATCTCTTTTAGAGATAAGCTTGAGTTTGTAAACGTAGTTTCCATTTTGATGTATCTGTATCTATTGTTTTTCTACAATAAAGTATAGTAATAGTGTTATGATTGGTAGATTTTTCAATTTCACTGGTGTGGCTATTGTTATAAGAAATAAATAATAATCCTAGTCACAAGTGGACTGAAAATTGTGGAAAAGTGATTATAATTCTACAACATTTGATAACATGAGTATCTATTCGCGAAATTACTTAATTATTCGTTAAATTTAAATAACAAATTATTCCTTCAACCTTGCCACATCAAACTATTTAAATAAATATATGAATTAGGTTACTTTTCTATACCTAAAGTAACCAACTCAAGAATGTTTAAAAATCCATGTTTGTGTGAATAACCTAGACCTGGCTGCATAGTAATTTGGTGTGTAGGTCGGTCCAGCTAATGCCATTTCTGACAGTAGAAATTTTGAGCTTATCTCTCCCCCCTGGTAGATTAAAAAAATTAAGATGTTAACCAAGTTGCTAAGTATTGAATGTATTAAAAAACCGGGCAAGTGCGAGTCTGGCTCTCTAATAGGAAACATATATAGTCGGGACAAAAGTTTTGTCACATACAATAAATTTAATAAGTAATACAAATATTTATATATCAAACGAAAGGTTACAAAATACAGATTTAAACGACATTCAAACAATTCAAAATGAACTCCCCTATTTTTGGTACAAGCCTTTTCTGTGCGGGCAGTCATCGATAGAAACACGCACGACATCCATGTCAATATCAGCCACTGCTTTAATCAGGGATGCTTTGAGATACTCCAAATTGCAATGAGGTTTACTGACGATTGCTAAGTATATGTGAATATCTACATTTGGAATTGGAATTGGAATTTAGCGCACACCTTCTCCTCTAAGTACTGCCATTTTTTATAATCCAATGAAACCAAGTCGTACTGATGTAGTCGTTTCCACGAGAGGCGAGCCAATTTTGAGTGCTTTTTGCCTTAAGAGCTGGTGCAGAATTCTGCTGAAATATCCAGTGTCTATTTTTTAATATTGTCTGTAAAAAAAAGTTCCACGTGGATTATCAGGACTGTGTTTTAGTACACGAGTGCACTTGTTTTAAATCCTTTTTCACAAAAATACACCTCTGTTGGGCTCGAATAGGAAACCCCAAGAAAAACCATGAATGACACAGGATGGTGACCGCGCTGAATATACGGGATACGTCTGTTTGCTTCTTCACTGTTTTGCGCATACACTCTTTTATTCTGTTTGTTAAAGCTATCCTCGACATAAAAAAAATTGCGTCCGAAAAAGGATCGCGGTATTTTTTTTTTCGCGTACCGCTTTAGCAAGAGTAGAGATCTATTGAGCCTCATTTTCTTCAATCATGAGTTAATCAAATGTCCAATTTTTTTTCGATAAGCTCGTAGTCCAAGGTATTTGTATTCATATTCAATACCCTTTTAATACCCTTTTAACCTACTTAACCTCATCTGGAGAGCCAACCGTTTTTTCTTCCGAACGGGACCTCTTTATATTTGCGCCTTCACTGCTTTGATCGATGCTAGAGTTCAAACAGTACGAGGACGACCGCTCCTCTGCTTATCTTCTTATCTCTAATCTTCCTCGAATTGTTTTATAGAACGATAAACGAACCTCAATGTTATTTTCAAAATTTTCAGCAGTTTTAAAATTTCATTTGGCGCTTGACTGCACTGATGCAATGTGATAACCGCGACTCTATCGTCTTTTAGCGTCCACTCCATCTTTGAAAATAAAGAAAATTATAGTAAAGCTATGAATTTAGTTTCGAAAAATTTCGTATTTCGAACGCCCATGACTTTTTTTTTGGTTCGCGTTGTAAATTTGTAGTTTGAGGTATGTGACAAAACTTATGGCCCGAACTATGTAAATATATAAATTGTATTTCCTGGACATATCGAATAAGGTGGAAGAGCAATACATTTTATCGACAAAAAATGTTTTAAAAAAAGTGGTAAGGGGCAGAACTTTGCTCCTTTCTTTCAGATAGAAAAGGAAAAGGACACTCACGCATAGATCTTTCTCTTACTAACAACGCAGAGTTCGTAACTTCCTCTGGTGGGTGTTTTGAAAACACATTCCTTATATAGGGACCGTAGCCGAAGGGTGCCAAACGGGACCCTATTACTAAGCCTCCGCTGTCGGTCCGTCCGTACGCCCTCTGTCACTAGGCTGTATCTCATGAACCGTGACAGTTAGACAGATGAAATTTTCACAGATGATGTATTTCTGTTGCCGCTATAACAACAAAATACTAAAAAATGGAATAAAATAAATATTTAAAGGGTCTACCGTACAATCATTATTTCAATACCACATACAAACTTATAAATGCACCTAGTTATGTGGATTGAGTCCGCACCGCACCAAAAACTTTGTAAACAACATTTTGATATGTAAAATCCAAACTATTCACTCCACACCATCCCTACCAGTGGCGAGCATCCCATAGAGGCATAAGAACTGCCTTCCACAGAGTTACAAACAATAAAAATATAAATGTAGCTAGGCACACAATCCCGCCGCGCGAATTCATAACGCTCTCAACCACTCGACTCCGACTCCCCGCACAGCACACCCCTCTTCGCACGCCGTCCTCACCCGTTGACCAAAGGCAGTTTCAGTTCGTGCCTTCAAAATCTTCGTTAATCGTATGACTGGCCGGGTACCAAGCTATATTTCGATTCTGGGGTGTTACGGGGTTTAACGCCAGAAATAAGCTGAGCCTCTTTTGAAATTATGATTATGTATGAATTTCAAAGCACGCCCACAATAGTGATTTAGGTGGGAGTTACAAACGAACGCGCAGTGGTCTTCGCGCTATTTTATGTGGTTAGCATGGTTACCTACCTACTAGTTTAGTTTGGACTCGCAGTCACTTGTTCGGAGGCAAAACGAATCATTAACGAAGATACCCGACCAGCATAATAGTATTAGAGAAGGTCCAACATTTTAATTTCGTATCGCATTCCATCCAATTGAACAGCTGGGCTGGGGGCCAGCGCCATTTTACTTTCTCAAATGTTTCTGTTCGTAAACAGTGTTAGCTTCTTTTGTCTTTGTTTAATTAATTTGTAAGTTGTGACTGTAAGAACTGAGTGGAAATACGAGTTTATAATGAATGTTTATAACATGCGAGATGTGGAAAAAGGATGTGTGCTTGGATAAGGTGAAATAAGGTTAATTTCATAATTTTTCTTTAGCGGTGAAAGGAAATATTATTAAAAAAGACGGTGTACGCTGGCAATCAAATTAACACAAAAAGGTTAAAAATTAATACTTCAAGACAGTTTCAGTGCAGTATTTACGGTAAATATAGTTGGCTAACAGGCTGTGCTGACACCAATAAATTATTTTATTTTCAATGTGTGTTATTTGAAAAAAACAGAATGTTTGGAGTGAGACCGGTTACACCCCCGGAAACCAATTTTGAGTTCGGTAAATATTTTTTTTCAAACATTTTATTACTGTGCCTACTCTATAAAAAACTTACCAGCCAAACTTGCTAAGATAACGTTTTTTGTGACTGTGCATTCACAAGTAAAAATTCATTAACTGTTTACCATCCGATCACAGTGGTCAAACAGTGTCATTCCAAATTACTAGTGAAAATAAGACTGATCCATCATTTTATAGGCCTATTACATCCCATAGACTAGAGATGTATATGAAAAACTTCGATATGGGTTTGCCAGTACCGGATTTTGAACAACAGAACCCGAACAAAATCTATTCTGACTTCTTCAACATAATTCAAACAGAATTCAATACAGTTTTAAATTAAAGAAAGTCAGTGCCAACAACGGTAAATTTAATGACTGGGCAACATTTGGAATTCGTAAAAGTAGAGCTATCTTGTATGATCTTTATGAACAAAAAACCTATAACATTGATATAAAATTTCATGACTATGTTAAAAAATATTCCAAAACTTTCAAGTTGGTTTGTAGAACTGCAAAAACTTTACACATAAATAGAAAAATACAAAATTCAAATAATAGAATGAAAACGGTTTGGCAAATCATAAACCGTGAAACTGGCAAAGTTATACCAAGGGATAATGATTTCTGCTTAAAGATGATGATGTTGTTAAATCCAACGCTGAGGTAGCTCGAGCTTTTGAAACATTCTTCACCAATGCACCCTTACTCACAACAGAGCGTCTAAATTCATCTCCATATGAAGCAGAGGTTTTGTTAAAAAACAGCACTAGTATCAGTAATGTAGATTTTAAATTTTATCATGTATGTTTTTCAGGATATTGTCAAAACGTATAGATTACTTAACTTAAAAAGTACTGAAGACCTGTGGGGTATGTCAGTCAAAGTCATAGGTTCAATAATACTTGTTATAGCACCACACCTAGCTTATATATTTAATAAATGTGTTGATGATGGAGCTTTCCCAGACCTCATGAAACACAGTAAACTTATACCTCTGTTCAAGTCGGGAGACAAGGACTAAGTAAAATTTTTGAAAAGATTATACTCAAGCAAATGCTCTCACACTTCAACCGTACAAAACAACTCCACTCCAAGCAATACGGTTTCACTAGGGGTAAATCGACTACGGATGTAGGTATTACCCTTATATCTGATGTTTATTCTGCATGGGAATCCGCACAGGATGCTATCGGTGTTTTTTGCGATCTGTCAAAGGTGTGATTGTGTTGATCATGACACGTTACTTATGAAATTAAATCATAACGGAGTTAGAAATAAAGCGTTGTATCTACTAAGATCATACCTAAGCAATAGAATTCAAAAGACAGAAGTCAATGGCGTTAAATCTGATGGCTCGGGGGTCAAAATTGGCGTTCCACAAGGTTCCATATTAGGCCCTTTCTTATTACTGGTATATATTAACGATCTGCCTTTTATGGTGGAGAAATTGACTAACATAGTGTTGTTTGCTGATGATACTTCACTGGTCTTCAAAATTGAAAGACAAAAAGAAGATTTTGATGATGTCAATAGAGTATTATCTTTAACCTTGAATTGGTTCACAGTTAACAATTTATTGTTAAATGCTGGTAAAACCAAATGTATCAAATTCTCACTTCCAAATGTGAGGCAAGTTGGGACCAGTTTAGTGTTGGACAGCAATACGTTAGAATTAGTAAATGACACGAAGTTTCTTGGAATAACCATTGATAACAAATTGCAGTGGGGACCCCACATAGAAAAATTGGCTGGTAAATTAAGTTCTGCGGCTAACGCTGTTAGGAATATCAGACAAAACACGGATATGCTACATCTAGGCTAGTATACATAGTCAGGTCATAAGTTCTGTCACATGTGCAATATGAAATAATTTAGACATGTTTATTATTTATGTAAACATTTATATAGCAAAATGAACTTAATAAAACATAGATTCTTATAGTAATAAAGTTTATTCAAAATGACCCCCGCGGTTTTGAATAAAGGCCTTTATTCTGCGCGGCCAGTCGTCTATCGCAGCACGAACGAGGTCCATGTCAATATCGGCGGCTGCCTTAATCAAGGATGCCTTGAGTGACTCCAAATCAGGATGAGGCTTTGAGCAGGCCTTTCCTCCAAGTGTTGCCATATCTTGTAATCTAACGGACTCAAATCTGGACTGGAGGAGGGCCAGTCTTCGTGCCGGATGAAATCGATTTCACGCGCCGCCAGCCAGTCTTGTGTGCTTTTCGCTCTATGAGCTGGCGCAGAATCTTGTTGGAATACCCAGTGCCTGTTATTAAACATGGTATGAGAAACAGGTTCCACAAGGTTCTTGAGGACTGTATTTTGATACACAACTGCATTCGTTTTTACGCCTTTCTCACAAAAATGTACCTCAGTTAAGCCCCAATAAGAGACTCCCAACCAAACCATGAGCGAGGATGGAAAATGACCTCGTTGGACACGCGGAATACGGTTTTTGCTTCTTCACTGCTGTGTGCGTACACCTTATCATTTTGTTTGTTGTAGCTCTCTTCCACGGTGAAAATTTTTTCATCCGAAAAAAGAATTTCCCGATGCTTTTTTCCCGCGTACCGCTTCAACAAAGCGCGGCATCTCTTCAGTCTCAGGTCCATTAAACGAGCGTCCAAACGATGTCCTGTTTTTCTTCGATATGCCCTAAGCCCTAAGTCTTCATTTAACACCCTTTTCACCGTGGTCCTGCTTAACCCCATCTGAAGGGCCAACAGTTTCTGCATACGTAGGGGATTTCTTTGAATTCGCGCCTTCACAGCTTTTATCATTGCTGGAGTCCTAACAGAGCGAGGGTGACCACTTCTTGACCTGTCATCTATACTAGAGTCTTCATTGTATCGTTTTATGGTACGATAAACGAATCTTTTGGTTATATTCAAATTTTTCAGTAAGTCGAAAGTCAGAATTGGCGCGTAACCGCAACGATGCAACGCAATAACTGCGACACGGTCTTCTTTAAGTGTCCACTCCATATTTAAAAATGAGGAAAATTCTAAAAAGTACACATTTTTATTTTCATGAAAAATTCGAAATTCGAATTCAATAAACTTTTTTGTGGCCAGCGTTCTAAATTCAAAAGTTTTTATTTTGTGACAGAACTTATGACCTGACTGTGTATTTTAGTTACTTTCATAGTGTCATGTCTTATGGTATCTTGTTGTGGGGGAAAGCAGCGGATATTCAAACTATTTTTATTTTACAGAAAAGAGCTATTCGAGCAATTTATAATTTAAAACGCACAGACTCCTTAAGACAGCTTTTTAAAGAAATTGACATACTAACTGTAGCTAGTCAATTTATTTTCGAAAATATAATGTATGTACGCAAGAACCTTACAAAATTTCCCAAACTTAGCGATAGCTGTAAAGTTAACCTAAGAAATAATCACAGACTACTTGCGCCCCGGTTTAGACCCGCGAAGGTTAGCAATTCTTTCAAGGGTCAATGCATTCTCTACTACAACAAGATACCTCTGGAGATCTTGAAATTGCCATTTGAGCAATTTAAAATCCATGTTAAAGCGACTTTGTCGAAGAAGGGATATTACAATGTTCAAGATTACTTAAATGATGGGTCTGTATGGGGTTAATCTGGCTCAACACAGACCTTGCTGTTAATAATTTTGTAATTATTTATTCCTGCTTATTAATTATGATAATGACTAAATATTATATTTTGTATTAGTTAAGCATAAGCAATTTTTAAAAAGAGATCTTAAAATCAATCTGTGGGAGTTTCTACGCCCTTCTTCTCCCACAGAGGTCCAATGTAGAGAAGTGGCAAAAAATGACGATTGCTATGTATATGTAAATATCTACAGTAATAAAGACATTTGGAATATGGAATTTTGAATTTGGACTTGACCGGGTTTTTCATGTTACTTTAATTTATTATTTTTTGCAGAAAACGAGAACCAAATAAAATAAAATAAGTTCAAAAGAGGGCCTTTTGTTTCGAAATATTAATATAGATAATAGAGGTCTCGAAATATTAATAAATTTGGTAAATATCTTCACTGAAGCTTCTCTATTATGCAACAAGACTAGCTTCTTTCCAGATGCCATGATTGTAGGACTACGAGAGTTTGATTGCCTTACGAGTAACAAGAAAATTCAGCAAAGAGTCATAGTTACGATTCACGATAGTGATCTACCTCCGATCACTTCAGATGAAGTATAGTACGCTCTAGGCAAAATGAAAAAAGACAAAGTACCTGGTAAGGATTGGGTGCATGTTGAGATGATGCAGGCTGGTGGAGAGCTCGTCCTTAAATTTCTCGTAAAACTCTTCAACACCGGACTCGCTCAGGGTGTTACACCCGGTTCCTGGAAGAACACAATTGTAACGATTCTTTACAAAAAGGGGGACAGGACAAATCTGTCTAATTACCGCCCCATAAGCCTGCTCTCTCAGGTCTACAAACTATTCGCCAAAGTCCTGTGCCACCGTCTCACTACCACCCTCGACCTGTCGAACAAGCTGGCTTCCGGAGCGGATACTAGACCATGGACCACATCCATGCGCTCAAGCAGCTGATGGAAAAAATGCAGAGAATACAACCGGCACCTGTGTCTCGCCTTTGTTGACTATGAGAAGGAATTTGACAGCGTAGAGCACTGGGCTGTATTTCACTCTCTCCATCGTTGCGGAATTGACATGCGATACGTCGATATCCTCCGGGAACTGTACAGGTCCGTGAAAATGCAGGTGCGCATGCATAGAAACACCGACTCTGTGGCTATAGACCGGGGCGTCCGAAAGGGTGACACTCTCTCACCCAAATTATTCACCAATGTTCTGTGCCTTTGCGAACTCGTACAAAATGTACTAATTCCCGTCCTCTCTTTGAAAAGTGGCCACATCGATATTCATTCTGATAAAAAAAAAGTATCAAATTCTAACCCGGCCTCCGCGCCGTCTTGAACTCATACGAAAACTCCTTATCAGGCAATTACCTAATTTCTTTGCGCTTTTTCTATTACCCATTGAGACGAATAAAGGAATCATGAATTAATTTTATTTTTACTTTTATTTTCACGTATATCATACCGAATGGACCACGAGCATATTAACATTATGCTAGTAGTTAGTAGTAGCTAGCTGTAGTCAGTAAGGGAGAGAGCTATGCGACAATCTCCTTCGCCTTTTTTCGCAAAGAAAATAAAAGGGAGACCGCATAGCTCTGTCGCTTAAATGATTTGATTTGATTTGATTTGCTTGCTGACAATCAAAATGACGTCAATTTCTCTGATGGGATGTTTTAAAATAATTGATTTTTATGTTACTTTAAAATCATATTTTTTGTTGAAAATCACTACTAAATAAAATAAAAAAGATATGCAATATTTTGAGACCTAAAACATAAAACAACCCTCCTTTTTTATGTTTTTAGGTCTCAAAATATTATTTTAATGTGATTAATACCTTAAAGGAAGCCTCTCCGTTTAAAAGATTTTGCTTAATAGATATTTAGGCGAAATTATTCACGTAAATGAAGGTAACCTACCCATATATGCACTTTGCTATTTTTCTTGTCTTTTTGTCATCATAAGTAGGCATAGTTATATAATTATGTAGTTTATCTAGTAGTCTAGGTGTACGTTAAGTAAGTAACTACTTTTTGGTAATTTGTTGGTTGGATAAATATAACGAAGTAGCGACCTGCTCATCCATAATATTGAATATACCACTACCTACTTACGCTTATTACACGCGTTTCTGAGAAAAAAAGTCTCGACACAAGGCTTGAAATTATGTACCGAATAGCAAACAAGGTGGTGAAAGGTGAAACTTTATCCGATAATGGTCCATTATAGGGCCTGACTGCTTGCCTACTCAGCGAATCAATCCTGTTGATGACTTCATAGCATGCAATGTATGTGTTAATACAGATAACTTTATTTTGTCAGCAAATAGCGTGATTCTTTTTCACATTGTGGCAGGCATATATTTACTGAACGTAGCTGTGGGTTATTTTTTGTTATGCTTTAGCATAAGAACCTGGTTCGGGAACATATCCAATTAGGTACTCATTAACCATTAAGTTGATATTTGGATTTATAATATCAACTTAATGCTATACCTAATTTGCTAGATAGCTAAGAATTTATAGTTGCGAAAACTTCAGACCAAAACTATCACCTCAAATAGTAAATAGGATATCCTCCATGACATGACACAAGAGTCAATGAGACAAAGCGGTCAAATAAAAGTCAAACCTTTGCAGCCGCTTCAAACAAAGCACTAAAGGCTGAAAAGGAACGTTCACGTTCAAAGTTTCTTTTTCAAGTAATAACGGGACAGGAGGTCGTAAATTTCTTTAACGAATAGCTTCTTTTTTTCCACCACGACCTCATTAAATATTTTTTTTTTGAGATCATTGAAACTCACCTGCGGCAGTCTCGAAAGGTCCATTTTTTGCGAGAACGATATGGGCTGAAAATATCAAAGGTCGCTATTAGAGATAGAGTTGGTCTAATTATCAGCCCTTTCTAAGATGGAGTTTAGATAATTCTAGGAAAGAGTATAGATAGGATAGGCACGTAAGGAGTGACCCATGGATAAGCGAGGATCTACTGTCACTAAATAGGTGCAAGCTAATTCACCCAACTCCACTCCGAAAGAGATTAAATTCTGCTAATTATACAATATCGTGTCAAAATGGTTAGGCATGTGTGAAAAGACCCATTGTAATGAGGTGCGATGCCACACAATCTGAATACAATAAATAACCGACAGGGTAACCAACCATAGATGTAGAATGGGACTCGAAAGGAAAATATTATGTGCATGCATATTTTGACGGGATATACCTAAAATAACAAAAAAAGCCACCGGGCTCTTAGAAATAGCATTTGCAATATATATGTCAACAGTAGGTATATAGCTATGCTTCGGTTTTCCTCCTTTACTAAGCTAAACAAGGAGAAGAAGACTGACGCATAGATCTGACACATGCTAAAAGCAACTTCTAAGAATGGCTCCACTATGGTGGTAGTCATACCACCCATTACACCCCCGACCCCTTGAAGTTTATCGGATGAACAAGTGTAATTATTATAATAACAAACATCCCAATTATTTTCTTTCAATAACACATACAAACTTATCAATGCATCTGGCCACGTACATAGATTATGAAAATAGCCGCACCAATAACTTTGTAATATACGCCATTTTGAAAAAATCCTAAAACTGAATCGTCAAACAAATGCATATTTTTATCGAACCCGCAAAACTCACACAATTTGTTAGCACCATAGAGTTACCCAAAGAGGATACAAGAGTTACCTATAGTGAAATATTAAGGAGCTAAACATCATTATGAAAAATTTTCAGCTACATCCTGTGAAAGTGGTCCAGTTAAATTCAATCATGTAGATTGTAGAGCGATTCATGTTATTGAAACCTAACAAGTTTATTGGAAATAGTATCCATTAGCTAATGTGTGTGTATCAGTAAAGTTGATTGAAACTGACAGCAACAACAACATCAGACAGGCTGTTACATAAACCGGCGGACTGGCGACTTTCATGATGGCATCACAACGTAAAATATTGCCAAATGCATTAATACGTCCAACAGATTCGACGACGCGCGTTATTGTGATTGTTTACCTATCTCAAGGTTAGAAGAACCATTAATTGTTAAACCTACTGAACAGTGAAATTGCATTAGTGTGAGTACTGCGAACGTGCCAGTTTTAGTTAACGGACCTATAGAGGTGGCAGCAAGTCTTATATGTTTTAAATTGAGTAGAAGACAAAGACTGTTTCCAAATCTGGTCGCTAATCTCAAGTATTACAGAGGCGCCATGAGAAGATAATGTGAATATACAAAAGGAGTTTCTTAACTTTGTGATAAAGTATACATACTTACATCCTAAACTTTAACGTTGTGCATGCATCAGATCTGATCGCGTATTCTGTTAATTTGATCCCATTGGTCAAGCGAAAGCCATTAAAGGAAACTGTATAAATCAACTTTGTTTATTTATCGACCACAGTAAATTTAATTACGATCCGAGCCGATTAATGTTTTTACATTGTTACCCTCGGACCCGAAATGGATGGCATATTGGGTCATTGTACGCATACTGATCGAAGAGAAGAATAGCTTGCGACTCGACCTCTATTGACACGACCAACTATTTCTATTTCTAATGCAAAGTCATTCAAATTCAATTTAGTTCCCGTCATGAGCTGTGGTATCAAAAGTTTCTAAAGTCCTTTTTATACCTTTTTGTGCAAAGATGGAGGAAGAAAAGAGGCAACCGGCGTCCTCGTTAAGTGAAACATTCAGAGAATTCGAGAAAAGCTTAGGTTTCAAGAACGAGATTAAGTGGATGAATGTGATATTAATTACTTTATACCACATAGTTGGCGTATATTGGTGTTATTTCTACGCTTTCCCGGTGAAATGGCAGAGTTTAGTATTCGGTAAGTTTCATTACCTGTGCTAATCGGTCGGTCGCTAGGCAGCTGTCGAATCTGTGACGTCACCCGCATCCCCGACGCGGCACAGGCATGTGCGGGCGGGGGAGCCGCATTCCACCCGACTTTCCAGTTGGCTTGGTGGAATGCTTCCCAGGTATGGAAAAGTGTAAATTTGCACAGACCGTTGGTCAATATGTTTTTCCAAAAGTCCTCTCCAAATCGCACGGACCGCTTTCTGTTAATCCGTGTTCTCATGTTCCTAACTAAACGTGATGAAAATTATGAATAATGTGATTCGTAAAATACTTTGTATGCATCCAAAATCTCTATGAAACATATAGCACTGTTTTACTTTATTATGTTCTAATGGGTACTACTTACTGACACTCAGATGCAGTTGGAAACATTAATTCGTCCGTGTGAGTGTTTTATTTGTTTTCATTCGCTTAATATTTCTCTTTGTTTTTGCGGCATGGCTGAAAATCACGGTGTAAAATGCGTGCATCCCTGTGACACATTTTTTCACGGTCAATGCAGTAGTTTTTGTACCACTCCACAAATATTAAATTGTTGTTTAATTTGGAACTTTAACTTTGGACTCGCGTTTCTATTTTCGTGTGGCATTCAGAATCCTTTTTGGTGAATATTTCTGACACTAATACAAAAGTAATTATTATTTACTATATATTTATTTAGTTATTATTATTATTATTGATTGTTATACTAACCATTCGTGGTGCTATACAAAGATAGTTTATTTTATAATCCAGGATCACGTAAATGTAACGTATACAGTAAATTTTGGTGCATTTCGGTGGTATTCATAAATCACCTCGTAAATCTTTCGATATCGAATAAGACTGATCTAAGACTCCACATTCATTGAAATGCGGGCTTTTACTTTACATAGAAGGATAAGTGCTATTTTTTCCCGTTTTCTGATTTTAAAAAAATTGTTCATTGGAGTCGCGGTATTTGGAAAAATAAATCAGCAAAATTACAGATTGCCGAAATTTCAGAGTTTCTCACCCAAATCACCAAAATTTAACTAATTCATAAAAGTGTGTATTTGTTGAAATTCACTCTAAAAATAATCCAGATAATATACCCCTGAGGTGTATATTTATACATTAAGTACCAAACAAGTAACTATTTTCAATATATCTATTTTATTTAAAATTTTCCCTTGATTGTAATACTAATAATATAATATAATAGACAACACCAAAAAAAGACTATTTCGTGACACAGTGGCTTGAAAATTCAAATCTGGAAAACGTTTGGAATTTTGAGGAGGAATTGGCCCAGTCAGCTCAACAAAAAGTTCAAAACCTAACGACCAAGTTAACTTGACTTTCTAGAGGCAATAAAAGAAGAAGCAAATGAGGTTCACCGATACAAACCACTAATACAAAGGAAAGCCAAATCAATATTTAGTAAAAAATATATTACAGAATCAATACAGCTGTACACAGAAAAAAGTCTTTTGTCAAAGCTATTATAGGAAAGCTTTGAATGAATAGGCACTGATTATATTTTAATTGTAAAACACAAATAATATTATACTTATATTTTTACTTCTGTTGTACTAGATGATTAAAATTATAATATTATTAAGCGTTGAATTTGTAAAGCTCAATTTAATTGTATTAGTAAAATATAATAAATTCTATGTACAAACATTCAAAAACTTCTTTAAATAAATGACTCATCAGCGGTAAACTGGCCACTGCTGTGATTACCAAAGTACTGACTACAATTTTGAATTATATTTTTATTATAAAGCATAAAAACGCGTATTGAACCAAAAACAGTTTATTATTGTGATATCTAGTTGATAATAGTTGTTTTATTGATTTTACCAGAGGTTATTTCTAAGAACATCAACGTCTCACAAGAAGAAACTCTTATCCTTATGCTCATATATCATCAATATATAAGTCATCTATAATATGACATTGTGTTTTCTTAAATATAATTTAACAATCGCCATACGGTTTTTTACTTACCTGTACAATAGTTGGTCAAGCGTGATCTGCTCAAATAATAATGTTATTATATATTATTAAATTAACCTTTGGAGCTAGATGGAAATCGATTATGAAGTTTAGTTTTGGGGCTGGCAGGAATTGGGTCTGTGTGGCATTACCTATGAAATTAATATTGAATATTTTTACTAATCTTAGAATCCTGATCATAATTAATTATGGATAATTGTCGTAGCTGGCATTACCTATTTAGATCAGTGTTATTTTTTAATGAATTTTAATGAATTTACGTATGCTCTGATACATCAACAATTAAATAATTAAGTACCTAGGTATCCATAGGCACATATCTAAAAGTATTACAATTGATCTACCAACCCATGAAATTTGGTCAGAAAAATACCTACTTACCAGAATTGCATAATGTTTCAGCTTCAATCATGTACGTGATAAGCGGCATTGGTGTCACTGGAGGTGCTCACAGGCTGTGGACACATCGCGCTTACAAAGCTAACCTGCCGATGAAGATTATTCTTCTGATTTGTTTCTCTACAGCAGGCCAGGTAACCACATTCAAATCAAGTCTAGAACGAAGACATGCGTCTTTAGAATGAGAAACAGGGGGCCGATCGCGCTATTTTGTATAGTCAACGAACGTCAAAGGTTTGGTTCTGGTTCAGTTCCAGTTGTAATTCAACTTTGGTTCGGTTCAATGAAATTCGGTATCGCGCTAAAGTTTAAGTGGAGACCGAAGCTGAAACATAACCGAACCATTGTCGTAATCAAAACATTAGAGATGTAGCATCGATTGTGTATAATCGACCGTCGATTTCGCCTTTTTGTTGTTAACTACTCTATTTTTGACCACACTTGGGTGGGAATTCGTGGAATTTGATGTGTTTACGAGGTGAACGAAAAATTACAGATAAAAGATTCAAGTGGATAGAAATGTAGCTTTATAAATAAGTGTACTCCAGCCTCCCTCTGAGGGCAAAGCTCGGGATCTACAAGACCTACGCGAGATCCCGCCTCATCTACGCGACCCCAGCATGGTACGCCCTGTGCTCGGAGACGAACAAACGGAGATTCCGAGCCCAAGAGAACCTCTCTCTGCGTACCATCGTCCATACCAGCGCCACATGAAGACCACCGCCCGCAAGGGCCATCCTATGACCTAGGTTGGAGTCTTATAGACACTCTGACCATGACCTGTCCACAGGTGTGGACAGAGGCGATTCTTCGGGAAGAGGTTCGTTGACCTGACCCGTGGGGGGAGTGCGCAGATATACTCAACCCTCCGCCCCCTTATCGACACTCTGACCCAGTTAGGACTGGACTGGACTTAAACTTGTTCCCTATCAGAATATAATGCTTTTGTAAGAAGGTGTACGAAGTTTAGATAAATAAGAATAACAATGTTAATTGTTTTCATATCCTAAAGGTTTTATTAATATTCCAGCCAGCATAAGCATGTTGGACGTATCAAGGCTGATGGGATTGAAAGTTGAACATCTTAGGGCAAAGGCTGCACAGACTTCCCAGGCTGCTCTGCAAAATGCTCAGACCCCTATAGTATTAATACTATAGCAGTCCTTCAAATGAATTTGTGAAATAATAGATTGACGAAGCAGGTAATTCTATACTTTACTATCAGTTTGGGTAGGATATTGTTATGTAGGAAATATGCCCTGAATTGTTACTTAATATAAATTTTTATTTTAAAAGTGCCCTTAGTATAATTTTAATGACATTTTCCCCAGGAGTTTTCTAAACCATGTTTACTTTTCCTGTAAATATGCTGTAGAAAATATTAGCTATAATTTATTAATTCATGCAATCATGTAAGTATAGTATACTTATATAGTTTTATGTAAAATATTTCTACTAACTTGTACATTATTTCTTTTTTCAGTGTTGTACCCAACAAAGAGAAGATGTGTGAAAAATATTTAATTATTATTACTAACAATTAATATCCCATTGCTGGGCAAAGGTCTCTAATGTGAGAATAATTAAAGTGAGATAACTTAAGTACCAAGACATGAATAAAACAAATTTACCTAGTTAAATATCATTTATTTTAGTCCTTAATCTATCAACAATTGCGCTCCCCGCAATAGACTTACCATCATATCATTCATAGAATGTCACCCTTTTTTGTTATAGTACCTCTCCTCATGTTCATTAGGGGTAACTATGAACATATGAGTACCATCTCGACAAGCCAGAAACCCTGGCAATCTGTACTTTTTGAAAAATCTGAAAATAATAAACATTTATACATAAACATTTACATACAGGTACTTACAGTGCTCCTGGCCCCATACTAGCGTACCTTGGGTTGTGGGAACCAGAAACAATGATGAAAAGACTGGGTTTTCTTTTCTTTATCCCCAGCCGGGGATTGAACCCAGGACCTCTCTCATGGTAGGCAGGGCAACAACCGTACATGGTAGCAGCACCACAGTTGTCCTATACCTATATTATAATTAGTACAACTTCAAATCAAATCAGAGACAGTCCGTCAACTTACATTTTTTTAAATTATTTGTTTGTAAGAACACAATCTTTCTCATCAATATATCTAAGTATAAGCATGTATTAGTATGTATTTGATATATTAGTATATGATATATATTTTAGTATTATGTAGATATTGGTAAGTATTTAATGTTGTGCACATATGTAGCTCTACCTGTAGTTTCTTTTTTACCCCTCCAATCAAGGTTTGCTGGGAGACATTTCCTGTTAGAGATAAGCTCGCCTTTGTACATGTTTTTACCTTTGTATATATTTTTGATGCTCTGTTTTGTGAAGTAAAGTATATATTAAAACTTATAAGCCACACAATCTTGGTATGCTTTTTTTTGTTCATTACCAAACCAAAAGTAATAATCTAAAATAAATTGTGATAGGCAAACTAATAAATAGGAATTGTATGATGTATGAGGCAGATAGACAGACCAACGGATAGATGGACGCTGAGACGCTGACTGGCAAGCAGTGGCTGCGGGAGGCTCAGGACCAGAGTAGATAGTGTGGTAAAGAGGAGGCCTATACCCAGCCGTAGGTAAATGTAATCTGATTTGAATTGAATGGAATGATGTTAACATATAGTTACTTACTTCCTTTTAATTTGCTCCCTATCACGAAGTTGAAAGGGAAATTTAAGATTTCTGGCTTGTTGAATGCTAAGGTGACTTGTTTTACAATTGTGGAGACACTTGAATGGTAAACACAGTGTTTCCGGCTTTCTCATCCAATCGTCTGGTAGGAGCCTGTGGCAAAATGCTAAATAACCAGTACCTGAAACAAAATGTAAGCACTGTTACTAAGCTCACTTAGTTCTGTTTTTGGGAAACGGAATAAAAATTGTTCATGTCCAAACAAAAGTAAATGTGCTGTGAAACATTCTAGTACTTACTTTGTATAGTGTTACTAACCTTCGTGTCCACATCCAAAGCACTGGTTGGTGGCAAATTAAGGGTCAACTGAGTAATTAATGTGTCCACAAGCTAACTCCTTCGACAGTCAATTTCGCTTGATAAACTCCGATTCCCTGTTTTAGATTAGGCTCGCGCTATAGCTACATCACACTCGTAGGCCATTTCCAAAGTCCAGATACATCAATTTCACGATTTTCACCCACTTTTCATCTCAACAATTCTACAACGGTCGTGAAAAAGTAGCTCCGTAATAACTTTAACAAAACCGTTCGTTTAACAGCGGTTATGGTCCAATTCCAATCGAACTTCGGTTCAACCATCTGTCAAAACATTAGCGCGATACGAATAGTCCTTAAAGTCGTGTTTCGGTTATGGTTCAGCTATGGTTCCGTTGATATTTTTTACCGCGATCGCCCCCCTGGGCTACGGCTGCTTCGGCGGTGCATGGCGCATATCTGTGTTTCAGTTATGTCACTGTGGCGAGATTTCAGCGGTTTGTTTAAGTGTCATATAAACGAATAAGTATACGAAATACCTCGCTGCACTCCGGATTCCACTCATCGTCATTTGTACCTTTACTCGTACACCGCACTATTCCTTTGCTAATTCCTTCGTCACACGCATATTTATTCGTAATTACACCCACCCCTTAGAGGAACAATTTTGCCAGATCCCTTTGTGCTACATTACGCTACATAAGGAGCCCCCGTACAAAGTTTTAAGTCTCTAGTAACAGCGGTTTAGGCTATGCCTTGATATATCAGTGAAACAGGCTATAAGTCAGGACTTTGAATTTTTATATATACAGGTTGACATTTAATTAATTGGCCATATTTTGGAGTGATAGTTATAATTATGAACAACTTTCCTCAAGAAACATGTTCGCAAACAAAAAATATTGGGTATCCCCACAGACTTGAATAGTAGGGACAGGGCACGGAGCGCTTGAAAGTGTCGCTACAAAAACAGTACAAAATCGGGAAAATTGGACTGTTTGCAATCAGTCGCGCTTGGACGGTGACAGCCGATTGACATATCGGCAGCAAAAACAAAAATGGTGACCTGCGACGTAAAAAGGTGTAAATCATACCCAAATCGCAAAACACAAAAACAAGGAGTGTCGTATCACAAGTAAGTATTATATTTTCAATTACTATTGACTTTAAATTGATTATCTATAAAATATTGTTCTCGAAAAAATTCTCAAACGAAAATCAACCATTCGACTGACGTAACTTTGTAGCGACGCGCGACGCACAGTGAAACTGCCCGCTTCCTATATTTGAAAAACGATCCGATTTGGTTATTTTTCTATTCGTAATGTCAAGATTACTATTCGTAATGTCATTAGATTACTATTCGTAATGTCATTTGGTTACCCCCCCCCCTAACTAATTCATAACTTTTTCTATGATTAGGTAGTTTATTACTTATAAACTACTTTAAAATCAAGATCTTAAATTCCAAATCACGCTACTAATGTGTATCTGAGAGCTTTCATCCTCTTTCATAATTTAACGGCAAAGACAAAAATTAATATGCCTATTTAATTATGATTCAACTTTTTATTAATTAAACATGAGCTAATTGCGTGAGACCTCGCCCCTTAAGTAAAATTTTAGCTAGATATATTTTATTTCTACTCCTAATCACCGATTAAAAGACACCGGGTATTTGAGAGTTATCCGTAGATCAACTTTCCTAATATTGTGTCTATACACCACAAATCGGAACGTGACTGACCATGACGCCGTTACAATTTTTCGTACTGTCTTGGTTCCGACGAATTCCGACAGGGGCGCTATTTTTCTTAGCCTCAAAATGGTAAGAAATTTAGTACGGGAAGGCCTATCCTTAGTATTTATATCGATGGGTATCCCATAGTAACCCGTAATCGATCGGGTCAATGTACTGTGGGATAAATATATTTTTTAATTTGCGACCATATGTTTCTAGGGAAAAGTGTTCATATTGATGGGTACTATCATTCCCCAAAATATCGTCAGCTAATTAAATATCATTATGTATAAAGGATGGAAAAAACGAATACCACATGGCGGGCTACTATACTAAGCTTAAATGTTCCAAATAACACTTTCTATGTACAGAAGACTTTCCTTTACTTTTAAAACAATAAATACAGCATTTATGGACTTTTTTTAAATCGCTTGTCTTCATTGATAGTCATCATTTTACCTACGACACATACTCCTTTTAAATAATTAAAGACGGTGAAAATTAAGAATTACCTACTTGTAGCAGGGGGGTCTCACTGCACAGTTTAGGTACGTCCGAACGGCCAACCCGACGGGCGCAAGCCGCTCCTCATAAGCAACTTTTCTTTGATTTTTGCAACAACAATTACTTAAGTACCTAACATTTTAGCTAGCCATTTAGAAATCGCCAAAAATGCCGGGCCACGGTGGATCAGGTTGGCCCAGGACCGCAATAAATGGCGTGCAAGAGGCTGGATAGATAGATTGTGCATTCTCATTTCCTTATCATTTAACTAATACTGAAAAAAAAAACAAGTCACTCTAATCACTAGCATGCAAGGAAAATAAAGGAGACGTTTAAATGAGGTAAACTTATGTTTATCAGTTTAGTTGCGATAACTAATGCCACTTCTTTAATACAATACAACTGACTAAACTAATTAACATAAGTGTACCTCATTTACACCTCTGCTATTACCAATACATACACTTACTTTCTTATATATACATTACATACACGATTACATACATACATATATACTACCCGTTCATTTCGAGTTGGCCGTCTGACCGTTACAAAATGCCACAGCTATTCGTACCGAGCGTTGACAAAAAAAAGTTGTTCTTGTGCTGGAGCTGATTAAGAAGCCGGCGAACAAAGAAATTTCCAAACAAACTTAATACCATAATAATTTTTAATTAGAGAATATTTCAACGTATTTAAGCTGTTATTCGTATTAATACAGTATTTATACAAACACACAACATTTTTCTAAAAATATTTATCTTCTTTATTATTTTTTACTTAGCCGAGATGCGTGTCCCACTGATGGGCAAAGGCCCCCCCCGTTTGGGTCCACACGACCCGGATTAAAAATGTATGCAATTAAATTTCACACATTTTTAGGACGTAAACGACGTATTTCTGTATTAAAAACCTTACTATTCATGATATAATTACAATAGAACCACAGCTTTTATTATCAAGTTGCATAATGTCACAATGAAATTTAAAATACCTAGGCTGTTCCGAAAATTATTAGCCACAGGGTAAATATTACCTCTTTTTCCTGAAACTATTTTGAATGCAAACCTCCTTCCAATACAAACCTCCTTGGAGAAAATCATTGGCTGGCTATGAATGGTTATTTTTTAATTATTTAAAATATATACGTCTCGCGGGAAGCTTTTCGTGCTATGATTTTCCATGATTATAAACGCAGGTTTTTACCTAAAGGTTCTTAAAAGAAATCCTACGAAAATTTACAAGCTGCCTTTAGGGAGTCTGCTCCTGGGTTAGCTACATTCACTTATTGGTTTCGGGAATTTAAACGTGGTCAAGAAAACCTAAACGATGAACCCCAACCCGGCCGACCAAAAATTGCAGTAACTCATGAAAACGTCATCAGGGTGGAGTAGCTATTGCGGGAAAGTAGAAATATCACACATAGGGAGATACAGGTGAATTGAAGATTAGATCACAGGCAGTTTCCACTATCCTACATGAACACCTTAAAGTCAGGAAGGTTGCTTCGCGGTGGACACCTCATTCTCTCACAGATTAGCAAAAATACATTCGTTTTGATTGGTGCAAATTTATGCTGAAAATGTTCGAAGGAGGAATTTCACAAAACTTATCCTACTTTATGGCAACAGATGAATCTTGGATCTATAGCTACGATCCAAATGGTTTTCAACACTGTTTGGGGTTCAGATATACGTTTTCCATCTATTTTCAAACATCCTAGTTGGCATGTTTTGTCGCTTCCTAGTAGTTTAACCAGCCGAGCCGCATCTGAATATGTGCTCATCTCTTTGTAGTACAGGTGCCAGTTATAGTTTTTCTACTTTCTCTATGTCTTGTTTTGCTAAATTCATTTCTTACCCTTCTATACTCATCCCAGCTATCTTCATCGTCCCTTGAAAGGGCTAGCCTCATAGCTCTCCGAGTTCTTTTTCTTTGCTCCTTCATGTCTTTGTTCCACCATAGTTGACCTTTTCCATCCGGAATTGTTCTAAGGGGGCATGCGGTGGTATGCTTATATTAGTCTTTTTCCTAATTCATTCGCCCCCTCTTCTAAATCTTCTCTAGTTCCAAATGTTTGTCGGGCTGGAGTCCATTTGCCCATGATGTCGCAGAATATACTCCCATCCGTCTTCCGAGGATTACTTATTTTGAGTATCTCAAATTAACCCTTTCGCTATCTCTGCTGACCGGAAAAGAAAAAATGATGACACAACAATTAAGGAAAATTTTATGTATTTTGCCCATAATTGTCCACTATAGAATCTACAGTACTCTAGGTGACATCTGTCATAAAAGTTCCGTTTTAGGGTTTATGTAAATGCGTTTAGAAATCTTATTACCAAGACATTAAATTGCCCCAATTTATAATTAAATTAATTTACCACTTAATTTTACAAGTCCAACCTATGATACAATTCCATATATTTATATATATACAATTATGAATGAATGAAGTAATTAGTTTGCATGTTAGGCTTAGCTCAATTGTTATCTAAAATACCAAAATGAAATAAATAAATAAATAAACTTTGTAAAATTAGATATATATATATATATATAATCATTATATGGTCAGATAATAATTAATCCTTCTTACAAAAAATTACATCACTTTGAGTAATAAATTGCGTTCAGCGCTCTGCAAAAAAAAATATAATTATTGTAATTTATTTCTTTATTGCACAAAAATACTATACAAACAACAGGACTTACACGAAAATATTGTACAAAGATGAGCTTATGTGTAATAAGAGATCTCTTCCAGTAAACCAAAAATGGACGAGAAAGATATTTTTTGCTCAAAGTGTAACGTGATTTGTACAACACAATGACAAAAGCTACTTTAAACAACCACTAAACCAAAAAACTATACGATTTACTATTACCATAATCGGGGGCGACACGGGACTTGATGATACACACGAACATACATAGGTAGCCCGTGATGCAATCGCTACTAAAGCAAAGCGGTGTGGTGCGGGGGAGAGGGAATGGACGAAACGACAAATTTAAATTTTAAGTAACGGTCTGCAACGGCAAACTCGAAATGATGTGTAGTATTTAGGTGCAATTGCGTATACAACGTGGCTAGCTGACATGAGAGGAGAGAAACCCAAGGAGGACAATAAAGAAATGTAGGCTTAATATCTTATTCTGACATCTGGGAATTTCTATAAGAATCCCTGTCAAATAATCGACCAATTACCCATCACAGCTCATTTAAAGTGATCGTTTTCTGATTGGTTGATTTGTCAATTTGGAAAGGGATTCCGATGTCAGGGAGTACATAAATTAACAACAAATGAGGGTTCGTTCGGAAACCGAGTGAAAATTCACTCGGAAAAAGAAAATAATTGGAGTTAATGAGAGAAAGAGAGATGAAATGTGGTTATCAAACGCTAGCCCGAGACTTCGTGTTTCCAACCGAGAGGAGCTGACAATGTCAAACAAACATAAGAATAAGGAGAAGCAGAAAAAGACGTTGGAAGATAACATCTGAAATCAGTAGTTTATTTTTATTCACAGGCTGACTTACTTTTGCAACAAGAAAAACATTATTGTCAACAGATACTTATTAAAAAATGTTTAACGTCGAATCATCCTCCACTTCCAGTCACACAATTCCCACGCCAGCACTATAAAACGTAACCAAACAAAATATCAAACAAACAGCACGAAAATAATTATAAACCCGCCAAGCACAGTTTGACATCATTTATTACGACCTTGGTTGTAGCGACCATTTACCTATAGCGACGTTAAATCTAAGTCCCTTGAATTTAAAGCATACTTTAGTACAAAATTCATGTGGCTATGGCGACTTTGGATGTAACGCCGAGTTCGGGTGTAGCGACTGTTTTTAATGAATCATTTGTAACAAATTCCTAGAAATCCCATGCAGATATTGCGACCGGAGTCGGCCGCCAAAGACACAAAGATTTTTTTCTTTCACAAACATTTCTTATCTTTTGTTTACATCCATTGCACACAGATGGTCAGCAAGTGTGGAGACCTTTACCTTTTGTGTATAGATATCAACTAAGTAGGTAAGGGAAGCGTGTACGTTTCGGAGCTTTTATGGTTCAGTTACAAAGTGATATTCTGAGTAGCAACTGGGTTTAGTAAACTTTTGAATAAGTATGGCTGCTAGACGCACATTCACTGTTAAAGAAAAGGCGGAAATCATTTCAAAATTGAAAAACGGTGAAAACAATGCTGATTTGTGCAAAGAGTACAAAGTTTCCCATTCAACAGTATCTACGATGTGGAAAAACCGTGATAAAATATTAGAATGCTTTGAATCCAAATCCTTAAAAATTAAGAAAAACCGCAAACCGACGCATCAAGATATCGAAAATGCCCTTCTAATGTGGTTCAAAGCCCAAAGAAGCAAAAACGTACCTTTGAGCGGTCGTCTGCTGCAAGAAAAGGCTAATCAATTTGGCAGACTGTTTGGAAAAATGGATTTTGAGTGTTCGGAAAGTGCAAATATTTTCAATAATAAATGAATATAAACTACACATGTGTACGTGTCTGTATCTCTTTACCTTTGCCTGTAACGACTTCCGGATATAACGACGAAAATAGAGTGGTCCCTTCATTGTCGTTATACCCGAATTCCACGGTAATGTTTAACGATGCCAAACCAGGAAAAGAAATCGCTCTTGTCAATGCAAAAATTAAGTTATCTGAGCCGTTCGAAAACTCCGCTCGGCAAGCTGTAGGGTAACAGTTCGTTTACCCTCGGTTCCACTCGGGGTGTTTCCGAACGCTCTGGGGTAATTTTCACATCACTCGGAGAATTTTTTAACCGATCTCGAACGCACCTCAGATAGGTCTAAACTGAGCTGACCTGGTTTACTTAATTTAGCTTGCATATGTAGGTATTTAAATTATAAACCAACAGATAAAGGTACGTAAAGTCGGTATTTTCATACTTGAATTAAGTGGTAAACAAACACATTTTACGACATTCCGAAAGAATCACGCAACGTAGATTATCGCAATAAGTTGTAGACACTAGTTGGAAAACTCACGCACTGATTGACTCTCAAAAATTCTTGAAATCGTCCTATTAAATCACACAGATTGTCGGAGCGTCCGCCATACTAATTCCGCCACTGTTGTATACCACTTATCTTCAGTATACGAACACTAACCTTATATGCATACCTTTATACTGGTCAAAATGATAACCCTCCTTTTTGCTACGCCGTAGTCGGCTAATATACATAATAAACCTTTTCTTTTCCAGAACTCCCTGGTGCAATGGGTGCGCGACCACCGCGTCCATCACAAGTTCTCTGACTCGGAAGCTGACCCGCACAACTCGCACCGCGGCCTTTTCTTCTCGCACATTGGCTGGTTGCTGACGAAAAAGAATGCTGAAGTACTCCGAAAGGGCAAGGAGGTCGACATGAGCGATATACTGAACGACCCCTTGCTACAGTGGCACGAGAGGTATGCGCTTATTTTTTTCTTCTTTCTTCTTTTTTTTTTCTTCTTTCTGCTTTCTTCTTTCTTCTTTCTTCTTTCTTCTTTCTTCTTTCTTCTTTCTTCTTTCTTCTTTCTTCTTTCTTCTTTCTTCTTTCTTCTTTCTTCTTTCTTCTTTCTTCTTTCTTCTTTCTTCTTTCTTCTTTCTTCTTTCTTTTTTCTTCTTTCTTCTTTCTTCTTTCTTCTTTCTTCTTTCTTCTTACTTCTTTCTTCTTTCTTCTTTCTTCTTTCTTCTTTCTTCTTTCTTCTTTCTTCTTTCTTCTTTCTTCTTTCTTCTTTCTTCTTTCTTCTTTCTTCTTTCTTCTTTCTTCTTTAGCTTGAGCTCAGCTATCGGCTTATAGCTTGCTGGATCTTCTGGTAGCTTTTTCGGCTTCAGGAAAGCAATGAATTTCGAATTTTTAAAATCGCGAAGTAGTTTGTTATTTTGGAGTATGTCAGAGAAGAACACGTTGAGCCAGAATTGACATTTAGGGCCCAGGTTTTTAAGAAATTCATTGTAGATGCCATCATATCCTGCTGCTTTATTAAGAGCCATATTTTTGATGGCACGGTTTGTTTCACCGATGGAGATGTTTTGTGACAGGTATTCTTCTACAGGGAGTTTGCTCTTTTCTTCCGTGAGGCCACGTTTAATATGTTTGGTAGCATTTTTATCTCCTTTAGCCCTCGAGACGTTGACAATCCTTTTAACTAGGCGTTTGGCAGTTTTACGGGATCCGGCCCACTAGATCGCCCTGTGGTTCCCGTGACCTTGAGACAACAGAGAGTTTGTCGTACATATTGGTAAGAAAACTAAACAACGGCCTGCCACAGGGCTCAGTGCTGGCTCCACTTCTTTTCAATCTGTATACCCACGACCTGCCAACATCCAAAGCACGGAAATTCACACACGCAGATGACATCGCCATAACCTTCCAAGTTTTGGGCCGAGACATGCAGATTCCACTTAATTATTTTGAGAAGTGAAGGCTAATCCCAAATGCTACTAAAACGGAAGTGTCCACCTGAATAATAAAGAGTACAAATACGAACCACAGGTAGCCCTGGTAGAGACCTATATCAAATATAACCCCTTTCCAAGATACCTCGGGGTGACACTCGAGCGTTTACTTACAAACATCACACACATAAGTTGAGAAAAAAGCTCCAAACACGCAACAACATCTTGCATAATTAGATGTGGAGCTCAACAAGACCTAGAGATGCATTACAGGAGCCTACTGGGAAGAAAACACGCACTCACTAGGGAGGCTATTCAAATCCAGGGAAGGCCCAGCCTGCCAGTACATGAAGAGTTATTCAATTTCGACAAGATAGGAGGCCGATTTTGCTTTCGTCTGTCTCCATGTCTGTCAGTTCCGGTCTAGGGGCCACAGTTTTCAAGCGATCCTCTCAAAATTTGGCACACGTGTTCCTTCAATTAAAACATTTTTTTTTGTCGAGAGCTTTTTCTACTTTCCCCTTGGAAGGGGAGTTATGACGTCATTAATATTTTGTATAGTTTTTTTTTTTTTTTTCTGAAACCTGTTGTGTGGGGTATCAAATTAAAGGGCTTCATGAGCCGGTTCTAAAAATACTAAAAATACTACACCATTACATATCGGCCGCCTGTTTTCTAAAAATCTAAGAAATATTTTCAAAACATACCAAGTTTAGACTCCTCGAAGTAGGAGACGGATTAGTAAAGAGGATCTATACAGACCATGAGAGTGAGTGAAATAGACCATGACTATTTTCATGAAAAGTCAATAGGTTGTATTTTAAATCGCAAAATGTAGTTTACAAAGTTATTGGTTTACTTTACTACTTGATTTTGATTGAATGTAAAATACTTACCGAAAAAATGGGTTCACAGTCCCCCCTGTTAGCGAGGTCTACTGCCCACAGGGCTACTACTAGTATTAATAAGTTATAAGTAATGTAATATTTAAACATAACTTAAATATTTCTATGTTTTGTTTAAATATCACATTACTTCTAAGTTATTAATGAAATGGGTAAAAAATTCATATTTAAGATGAAAATGTTTTTTTTTTATAGAAATGGGATAATGAAGAAGTATAATGTAATTTTATTATGTAATTTTTTTTGTATAAAAAAATATTTAACTTGTTAGTTCCACATTTTTTCAAAGGATCCCAGGGAATTAAATGACTTAAAAGGGGAGATGAAGAGTAAAAATAACGAATTGTTCATTTAACTGTAGCACGTCTCTACTGACTGCAACATTAGCGTAGAGTCAGTCGTCATATTTTGTGGGGTTGTCAGGGACATCATTTTGATAAATTTTTACTATAAAGCAATGTGATTATATGTTAGGGAAGGGTTAAAAAGGAAAAATAGAACCATTATAGTATCACTCCTGTGTATGTCCGTTGTGTGTAAAATTATATGAAATGACCGAATCCTGGACCGAATAAGTTGAAATATGGTATACTTCTTGTTAGATTCGAGGTTAGGAGCCGGAGATGAATACGCAAGCATAGTGTAATGCTCACTGATTTTATTTGCCTTCTCACTTTATACATACATACATTCGCATCTATGCATAGCTACATTGCTTCGCCGTTGAACAAATAACCTATACGCTAAAACTAAAGCTATGTGAGTATATTAATCCTAACGTTCCCTCACACCAAATCAAAAATAATCCTGGATGTCAAAAGGTCTGCATCTTTTAATGTTGACCTTTTACATCTCCGAGTCAGAATAACTTTGATCATCGGACACCACAACCTCGGACGCCGGTTGTAGGCTCGGCAACAAGACGGGTGGGGCAACGGGATCGCTGCTGGTAGTAGGAGAACTGGCAGCCGAAGACAGCCGCTGGGGAGCAGGGGGCAGAAGAACTGCCTGTAAAATTTCATTCTGCTCTTGGCATCTGCTAGATTCAGCTTCCAATACTTTTGCTGGCTGCTGACTCTCAACTTTCAACTTCTCCCTTTTATATTTGAGCAGCTGATCGGTATGTGTCTTCAAAGTTTTATATTGTCTATCTTAACTTTGTTAGCACTTCTGCCTTTACGTTTTACTTAAGATTCTTAAACACTTTTACTAACACAGTTTCACCACGATGAAAATTTACATTTCTTTTTCCGTCATATAATACTTAATCTGCAAGTCCTGTTTGGCAGCAACATTGTCAGCGAGTGCTTTTTGAGACAGGGGGGTGAGGACGAGGTTTGAAACGGATGTAGCCGTAATAAATCGATCCTGATTCTCAACTGATGCCCAAATAGGACCTGTGCAGGAGATGTGTTTGTTAAACTGTGTTTAGAGTTCCTGTACATAAACAAATATTCCTGAAAGTTAACTTTATGTTACTGCCCATTGCCAATTCATTCGAAGTAAATGATGTACCATTATCTGTACAAAAAGTAATATTTACACTGAACCTGGACATGATTTCGCACAATTTATCAATGATAACGCGAGTGCTAGAAAAAGTGGCAGAAAAATCAAAGCATCATCAAACCCTTTTGAATAAGCATCGACGATAACCAAAAAGTATTTGCCATTAAAGAGCCCTAAAATGTCAAATGTGCACACGATGCCAGGGCTCTGCTCCACGTCTGCCGACAGGCCAGGCCACCAGAATCGCGACCAACCTTCGGCTTTCATTTTATTAACTCTTAGATGCCCCTTGTGCAACTCATCTACTATTTTATTCCTTAGAGACTGCAATAACTAATTTAAAACCTCTAATTAAACAACCTCTTTCTACAGATAACTCATTTAGATAAATATTGTAATGTATAATTTTCAGGCGTGAAATAACGCCTCAGCGATACACAATTTATTCAATTCCTCGTCAACTTGTTATGTTGGTATCTTAAATTAATCTAATAATCTATGGTCACTTCAAATTCCAGTTTTGGTTCTTTTTCGTTCTTCTCATTAGTAAGTAAACCCAGGGCACATTATTAGTATTGTTTTAAATAATTATTTCCAAAATTGTCTTTACTTAACTTCTGTATTGGTCGCTTGCCCGGATCGTTCCAGGAGGTTCTTTGTACAGGCCTAGCAATAGGCAGCGCCAGTTCATCCGGCGAGGTGTCAACGTGCGAGTGTAACCTCTCGCCACTGACAACTCTGCTCGACCACACCCATAGCTAGGCGATCTAAATTAACCGTCTTCTGAGAATAAGTACTAGCGTCATCACCCTATATTTAACTTAACTTTGTAGTTTACTTTCTTTATACCCAGTTAGGGGAAAAATAAAGTATTTGACTATAGTAAGGTTGTATCGAAAGATCTAGTACTCTGTTCGGCCAGACACACAAAACATTATTAACTACCTGTGAAAGCGTGTTGTCCGATCGCGTTGCCTCGCAGACGTTATCTATAGAAATAGGTACATCTCCGTCCAGTATAAAGTTCAAGTAAACTGCGCGATCAGCATCACCCTCGCTTGCCGCCAGCGCCGGATCCTTGTTATCAGTATCAGTCCCTGATCGACTTAAAAATCAGTTGAGTTCTGCGCGCTACTCACATACTTTTTTTAGTTGTACGCTGACAAAAACAAGGCATATCTGCTAAGGCTGTAGTCGGTTTCCCAATGCCTCTGGGACAACTTTATCTGGCCTGAATATGGAAAGAAGTGGTTCTGAGAATAAAGGGCTCATCTCGACCATACAGATGATGTTGGTGGAACTTTCGGACACCGAACAATTTAGCCGTGGCCTCCTTCTGAATCTAATACAAATAAATAAATAATCACCACCTTCATTTTTCTGATATAAAATTCCCCCTAGTCCTGATGGCCCTGCATCGACCATGAGGATGAGCTTGGCGCTTGGATCAAAATACGCCAAAGTTGTGTCAGACGCTGAGGTATTTTTTTACAAATTGCCTGTAATAATTCACTAAGCCAAGAAAAGATTTTAACTGTGTCACATTTTCAGACCTTTTTGCTTCAACTTGCCTTGATTTTTTCATGCGGTTTATGTAAGCCGAACATGTCAATATTATAAAATTAGCACTTATCTGGCTATAATACAAGGCCAGCATCCTGAAGCCGCTTAAACACTTCATGCAAGCGCTGTATGTGTTCATCCCTAGTGCGTCCCGTGATCAAAATGTTGTCCAGGAAAATGCAGATATCTAAACCAGATATTAAATTTTCTAACGCTCGCTGGAAAATATCCGAGGCGCTCGATAAGCCGAACATTATATTTATATTATGAGTGTTTGTGCACGTAAAATGTTGGCTGTCCTCGCTAATAACAACTGGTTGTAAGCGTTTGAAAGATTCAGCTTTGAAAACTGTCGTCCCCCGGTGTAATTCACTAAAAACCTCCTCTATGCGAGTAAAGGGATAAGGGATATTTTTCCACTAAAACTTGCTTATTGAGGGACACAGAAAAGTCTATACATATCCGTATTTTAGCGCTTTATTTAAGCACTGGAACTATAGGACTCGCGTAATCCTAATATTTGACAGGTTTTAAAATACCTAACTGGACTTAGAGATTTAACTCATCTTCTACTTTACTTTCGATGGCGAAAGGTAGTGGAGGAGCTCTGAAAAATATTGGTTTAGATTAGATTAGGTTTCAGATTAAGACGTACCACTACATCCTTGCAACATCCTAAACAATCTGAAAACAATTTTGGGTACTGTTTATGAAAGTCATTTACTAAAGGGAAATATTAAACTGCACATCAAAAATACTGATTTGCGCAGCAAATATCAGGGCAAATTGCTGCGGTAGCTTAGGTGAAGGGTAAAGGGGTGAGCGAAGCGAAGCTCCCTTTATCCTACGAGTTGGGTTGAACATGCAAGAACAACAACAAATAAACTTGAGTACAGATAGAATATTTAAAACATAAAAAGTGTTTTGCTGATTCTTTTTTGCTGTGCAAATCAGTATTTTTGATATGCGATTAAATACTAGCCTTTACTAAATCGGTTTTATGGACAACAAAATTATTTAGATTTAGAT
This sequence comes from Argyresthia goedartella, assembly GCA_949825045.1. Taxonomy (NCBI): domain Eukaryota; kingdom Metazoa; phylum Arthropoda; class Insecta; order Lepidoptera; family Argyresthiidae; genus Argyresthia; species Argyresthia goedartella. The sequence goes on from OX463823.1 coordinate 20,743,271, forward strand.
ATATATTTAGATTTGTTTATTTAGGGCCTCACAGCTAATTCATACCTTAACATATCGCAGAGTTGTATATTTTTTATAATGTAAAATTCATTTTTCATTTGTATTTGACTACACCCACATCCGCACATATCAACACATCATACATATATCATAACATAAAATACGTACATACTCCGCCACAATATACACGCAAACATACTCACTCATACGTACATGCACCATGATAATTAAATAAGCGGTTTTACATTGTTTAAGAGAGTAAAATATACACGCAAACATACTCACTCATATATATTCGTACATGCACCCACGATAATTAAATAAGCGGTTTTACATTGTTTAAGAGAGTAAAATATACACGCAAACATACTCACTCATATATATATACGTAAATGCACCCACGATAATTAAATAAGCGGTTTTACATTGTTTAAGAGAGTACAAAGACAAACAGGTTGCTTTGCCATGATATCTTTCAGGTGCTACCTACCAACACAACACTTATAAAAAGATAAGAATGTGATTTCCAGCTATGGTATGCAGGAGGGTTTGTAAAGTATTTCTACAAGTTCGTCGTGTTTCTTACCTGAACCAGGTAAGTAGACGCATACTATGTGCAGGTTCCTATCGCTTCTTATCGTTTGGCGGTCTATTGTTACGGTCACAACTTTTAGCCGGGATCGAGATATTAATGTGCGTCTGGCCGCTGGTGATCGATTCGTGAGGATCATTACGCCTACATTATAGGCAGCGCGACGAAGCGTGTTTAGTTGGTATTTTGGGGTCGGGTCGTAGCTGTGTACATCAAATCGCGAATCACTAACTTCTGTGTCCAGAACACCCTCCACGAGTCCCGTCTCACAAATTGCTATGATGTCATAGTTACGCCGAAGCAGGCCTTGGCGAAAATCTAGTGTCTTACCACGTATGCTGCGCGAGTTTTGTCGGTACGACTTTTAACGGTAATGGGGGAATAGACATTTACAGGGGGGATGGATCCATGTTTATTGTAGCAAGCATGTGGAGACAATCGGCAGCATCGATAATCGAGTATCTTTGCTGGCCCTATATGTAAGTTAATGTAAGCACATTTCGCATTTGGCGGTGTTACAATGATTACAACTGTGCAGTGCGCGTGCTTCATGTCGATTTGGACCGGGGTGGCGGTAATGTAAGCTAGTGCTGGATGTATGTGAAGCCTGTGGGTGTGATTTTTTGTATTTGTGTGGATTATCATTGTGGGTACTAAGATGACATGGTAAACCATGGCTGTTTTATTATATGCAGAGTAGTGCAGTAGGTGTATAGGTATTGTTGGGATTGTGGTAGTGTATGTATGCATGTCATGATAAGAAGTTATTCGTTGGGTTGAGTTTAGACTTAAAGCCGTTAGTAGTGTGACTATAATATATGAAATAAATTATTTTTTGTGAGGGAAACCTGAGATAGGTAAGGAGATAGAAAAAACCTAGGAATGGTTTAGTTTCGTGAGGCTCGCAATTTATTATGGTCTTGTGGGCATCAGGATTTTCGCGAATAAATATTTTGCACACCTGATACACCTTGATACACCTGTATCCCCGCGCGGTTGCAAAATGTCGGTTATATGTCGGTTGCAAACCGGTTTCAACAATGTGGCGCATTTCTAGACCGAACGCCAATTTCACCATTATAATTAATATAATTTTTAATTTAAATACTTTTTAATAACGCCGATGCTTTAAGCCATGGAACTAATGCAAAATATTTATGGTATAAGTTATCGGATATAGCTGTTACAGTCTGCTGTAACAGCTATATCCGATAACTTATACCATAAATAATACCGATAATATACCGATAACTTATACCATAAATACCTTTGAATTTTGATAACTAAAACACATTCCTGCATAGGTTCACCTTTATAAGTCCGAATATTGCAGAGCAATTGCTTACCTTCATCATCATCACTGTCAACGCAGTACTCGACAAAGTTAAACTTCCTATAGTTTTTCTTGCGACACATACTTGAGATGTCCAATTGATCCACACTTATCGCATGTGGAGTTAGCAATCTACGCTCAGGCGCTACGCACACCCTCTGCCAAATGCAGCGCGTTGAAAAACGTTAGATTGGACATTATCTCCGTAAATAACTTTTCACATTCCGGTCCCTGAACCATGCCGAGCACGAAGCGGTCGCGTAGGGTCTCGTCGAGCGTAGTTGCAGTGAACCCACAATTCAGTGCCCGGCTCCACATTCTTCCCGACCAGTCCGACAGGCACTCGGTCTCCAGTTGCATGGCACTGTAGAATGTATTCCGCTTAGCGAATCCACATACGTTTGGTTTGAAGTAGCCGTCCAGTAGTTGTAAGACTTCGTCAAAGCTAAGCGTTCCCAGTTCTGTAGGTAACGCCAGGTCATGCAACAATTTATAAGTCCACTCAGCGAAAGTGCTTAAAAGAATTGCCCAGAGCTTATCCAACACTTTTGTATCGCCCGTGTCAACTCACGTCACTTTTTAAATAACCCTATCTTGGTTTTCATGATTAAAAGTGCTTAACACGCCAATCGAAATTTTAGCCATCATCGTCACTTGTTAGGTTTGAGGTTGCCAGAGATGAATACTCAAGCAAAGTTTGTTGCCAAGTGATTTTATTTGCCTTCTCACCCTATACATACATATGTACATACGCATCTAAGCGTAGCTACATTGCTTCGCCGTAGAACAAACAACCTTTAATACGCTATAACTATAGCTACGTGAGTATATTGATATTATTACTTATGTAATTATGTGACCTTACACGAATGTATTCAACCTTCATTGCTCCATAGCTGCAGCGATGGGCTAGACCCCTGTCACGCAAAATGGGATATTGAATAACTGGCTAAAAGTAGGCACAATTGAACCTCTGCCACCCCGTATGGGAAAAGGCGTGACACTCTGTTATGTTAATCATTTATTAAGGTAATCATTTATTTTAACAATTGAATAAAGAGTGAGGCAAACTATATCTACAAAAAAACTTTATTTAATCAAATAAAAATGACCCTTAGATCGCCGCCGTCGAGTGGCAGGGTGCCCAACACGCTGGCACCATGACCTCTCTGTATGGCCAGGATTAAGCGCTGGGCGGGGAAGGTGCCAGCTCTTGGATCACCCGACGCTTCGACGCGTATCTTCGCGATATCCTTAAAGACTCGTCGAGCGTCAGGTTCCTACGGCCCGAGGGCTTTCATGCCAAACGGCACAAATAAGTAGCCCTCCCCGAGGGCGGCATATTTACGCCGCTTGAGACCCCCGAAGTCGCTGTCAAATCGGATGGCGCCGTGTGTCAACGCGACATGCGTTGACGCACTAGCATGTCGCGTCCCAAACCAACGACTGCCCATACAGCCAAAGAATAAGTGTCGTTCCGTCGGGCCTTTTACCGTCATCGCGTTTTACTTTCCAGCGCTGGCGTACCGTTCGAGAACCGACAGTACTTCCGCGCTGGAAAGGGCCCGACGTATGATATCGTTCAGGACAGCAAGTCTTGGTAAGCGCCAGCGGCAGCGAGGCAGCGATGTTTTTCAACCTCGAGTCGCAGGCAGACGGCCAGCGTGAGGGTTTTCCTATCCTAGTCTTTAAAATAGGAAAGGAAAAATATTGAGAAGTATACGCTTACGGATAAAATTAAGGAAAAATCTGTTTTTTCGTGCGCAAATCCGACTCGCACTTGGTCGGTTTTTTTTTTCACTTCTCCATACAAATTACTCGGTTCAAAATGTACGGAGAAGTGAAAAATAAAGTTTCTTTGACCAAATCGGTGACATAATGAAAGTTATTCAGAATGGTGTCCCTGACAACCCCCGTATTGGAATATATGTCAAGCAGACCTTTCCTCTTTCAGACACTTCGTTCTATTGAAGATCCTCTTATGCTGGTTCTTGCCGACTATGATGGGCATATGGCTTTGGGATGAGAACTGGAGGACCGCGATGGCGTGGCAATGGTTTATCCGATATGTCAGCGTTTTTCATAGCGAGCTAACTGTCAACAGCTTAGCTCATGCCTATGGATACAAATCTTACAACAAGTAAGTAGTAACTAACTATAAAGACCGTCAGAATACTTTGTTTCACCATCTAAAATCAAGACGAGAGTAACACCTTAACTTTCAATGAACGACTCTTGCTTGTTATTCAAATTTAAATACTTTGTATACCTTCTTGAATCTCAAACACTAACTTTGGGCATTTCCAATACAAAGATTGCGAAAGTTTTGCCATTAAACAAAAGTATTTAATGATTACAGAAACATAAAACCTGCGGAGAACAGGTTTGTAGCGACGTGCACACTGGGTGAGGGGTGGCACAACTACCACCACGCCTTCCCATTCGACTATAAGGCAGCTGAGCACTACGACTTTCTCAATATCACTACTAAGATGATACAATTCTTCTCATATGTGGGGTGGGCCACAGATCTAAAGGAAGCTACGCCGCAGATGATCAATGGAATCGCAAAAAGGCTGGGTGATGGCACGCCAGTACATTTCCCTATTGAGCTTGAAGGCGAAATCAGTGATACCCGTGACTTCACGTCTGGGTATTAGATAGTTGTAATGGTTGAATTATGTTGTTACTCCAGTTATTTGGTAGTTTTAACAGAAAAGTTTTCCGGGAGTTTAAAAAATGTGATTTTATAGATTTTGCTGTGCTCTTTCCGAATTTCCACTTTGCCACCTCGCATCTTTGCCGCCTGCGCTGCCATATTGAAAAAAAAGTCACCTAAAAACTATTTTTGACCATGTCTCCTTTCCTGCTTATTTTACGATAAAACAGTATTTCAATAAAATATTTATACTGAAATGTCCTATAATAATTATCGACACTTTGTTGAAAGCTCATAGTTTATGTCGACAGCGCCACAAACCTTTAGTCCGTTTTCGCAATTGCGGTTTCACAATTGGCTGCGAAAGAAGAATATTTTTCGCTGTTTCGTAATTAATTGACAAACAAGAAATTATTCTCTGTTTCGCAATCAAGTTTCGTAATTAACTACGAAATAAGATTTCTTTCCGTTTAAGCAATTGTGGTTTCACAATTGGCTGCGAAAGAAGAATTATTTTTCGCTGTTTCGTAATTAACTTTCAAAAAAGAATTTCTTGGCTGTTTTCGCAATCGAATATTTTTTCTCCTTTCGTAGTTAATTACTAAAAACATCTCCATTTTCTTTTTTCACATAAATTACTAAACAAGAATGAGTCGCACTATTGGAACTAATTGGTAAATAAATAAATTGTTTAATGAGGTCCTAAACTAACCTCCTTCCTTCAGCTTAATAAAGAAAGAAATCGCTTGTGACATTTTATTTATTATATCAATTTAATGAAAAGAGTGAGTTTAAACATAAATATTAATTTCTTATCAACTTATGTGAAATGTCACTAAGATTTAAGTGCACTTGGAATTGATAAAACCTATTTTCACAATAAGTACATTATATCAAGACAACAGTACTACAGTAATACAGTAGTATTATACTTCATATTTCTCGCGAAGATGATTACCTAAGTTTACGAGCAGCAGTACACGAAGTCATGCTGTCCTTTTCACACATTTAAAGAGTCTCATTTCAAAAGACTCTTTCTCTGTCTACCCGCAGCCGACCGACTGCATGTTGTCGCGCGCCCGCGCGCTCGGATTTCATTATACGTTTTTGTGCGGTCCGAGTCACACGTCGTTGTTATTTTGTTTCGATTGTTCGAGGTTCCAATATGGGGAAACGGATCAAGGCAGTGAAATAGAACATTTGAAAAGAAAATATAAGAAACTGAAGGAACGTTACGACGAATCCCGTGAGAGACGTAGAAGATCGACATCGTCACCCTCGAGTAATGAACGTTTGGAGAGGCGTAAAGAATCGACATCGCCAACTTTATGCGATGAACGTCCAACCCGTCCACCATCGTCGTATGCAAGCGATCTAGAAATTTCAAGTAAGTGATGTAACCGAAACAAAATTAACCCCTTTGGGAAGTGGTGCTGTCGTCCCGCACGTACAGTACATCATGCTCCACGTAAATCGGGTTGAGGTTGTTTTCTCCACGTAAACCGTGTTGAGGCATGTTATATACTCATGTATATACTTATTTTTCCACGTAAATCGTGTTGAATTTTTTCTCTCCACGTAAACCGTGTTGAGGCATTTAATATTGTACTTACTGTACCTACTTCCTACTTCTACCTACTTCTTCTTGCACGTAAAACAAATTAATTTCTCCACGTAAAGCGTGTTGAGGCATTTAATACCTACTGCCCCGCGTAATTCGTGTCGAGATGCTGAGGTCTCCACGTGAATCGTGTTGAGGTTAACCTATCTTTTTGTACCTATATCAATCAACCGTATGGTCGAATAATAAGGCCCAATATTGCCTAACAAAATAATTCATCACGGATTCTGGTTTATTCGTAGTGATTCCCGATGACCCGACAGAGGAAGTAGAACCGCCCTGTGGACAACAAGAAGGCGCAATAGAAGTAGAAAGTGACGATTTGGATCCGGAAATTCAAGCATTGCTAGGAGATGACTTAACGGAAGAAAATCTTCACGGAAAAGAGTTACACAAAGATTTGGCTAAACGCTGGCAACATACACTTCTTAAAAGTTTGCCAAAAGAAGAAAAGTCAGTGCTTATAAAGGCGCATTTGCCTCCGAAAAATTGTTCTGCGCTGATACCTCCTAAGTAAAACTTGGAGGTTGAGGGTGCTCTTAACGAGATTGAGAAGAAAAAAAACACCTACAGCCGCAGCAAGCAAGCACAATTATCAAGCTGTTTAGCTGCTATTGGAGCAACACTGAACACGGCTGTTACGTCCAAAGATAAGACCCTTCAAACACTTATAAAACCTCTGAGCGAAGCCAGCCGCCTCTTGTGTGACGCTTATCACCGGGAGACCTTATCTAGGCAATTCACAATTACAAACTCACTTAATAGACAAATGCGAGACACTATTAAAAATACAGAAGTCGACGAGTTCTTGTTTGGATCGACATTGTCAAAACACCTAGAGTCGTCCAAAGCGATATCAAAATCAGCTAACGAACTGAAACAAAACCGTCCATTCAAGAAAAATCAAACGCAGGCGCAGACACAACAAACTACCCACAATAATTTAAACGCGAGGGGGGGACTGCAACCGACTACCTCCGACGGGCGGACGTCGAACCCCAACAGTTACTACCGGAGGCCACCGCCGCCGCCGCCTCCGCCGCCGCGGCAGGGGCCGGCGCCGACGGCGCGATACCACTCGCAGCCGAAAGCTGCACCCAAGACCAGGCATCGTTACCGGGACAGGAGACGCTATTAACGGAGGTACAAAATATACCCATCGCAGGCCGATTATCATATTTTTACCACCAATGGTTAAATTTAACGTCAAATCAAACTATTTTATCATGGGTCAAGGGTTATAAAATACCTTTCGTCGAGGAACCCTATCAGATAAATCAAAATAAAAACAGTACAATGTTATTGTCAAGGTCAGAAAAAAGTATAATCAATAACTCTATAAATTTGTCGATGTCGAACATTTTAAAATGGAGGACTATAGGACTGCCATTAAATTACTTAAGAAAGACGATTACATGGCATCCGTTGACCTCAAAGATTCATACTTTTTGGTTTCAATCGACGAAAAATATCGTAAATGGCTTCGCTTTGAATGGGATAAATCTCAATACGAATTTAACGTACTTCCGTTTGGCTTGTGTAAAGCACCATTCGTTTTTACGAAATTGTTAAAACCTGTGTTACAGCACCTACGCTCCCAAGGGTTTTTTTCTGTGAATTACCTCGACGATTTTTTGTTAATTGGCAGTAATTACAGTGAGTGCCAAAAGAATGTAGACGACACAAAATATTTACTACAAAAACTTGGTTTTGTTATAAACTTTTGTATAATTACAAAATTATTATCAGCAAGGTCTGTGTTGAGCCAGATTAACCCCATACAGACCCATCATTTAAGTAATCTTGAACATTGTAATATCCCTTCTTCGACTAAGTCGCTTTAACATGGATTTTAAATTGCTCAAATGGCAATTTCAAGATCTCCAGAGGTATCTTGTTGTAGTAGAGAATGCATTGACCCTTGAAAGAATTGCTAACCTTCGCGGGTCTAAACCGGGGCGCAAGTAGTCTGTGATTATTTCTTAGGTTAACATTACAGTTATCGCTAAGTTTGGGAAATTTTGTAAGGTTCTTGCGTACATACATTATATTTTCGAAAATAAATTGACTAGCTACAGTTAGTATGTCAATTTCTTTAAAAAGCTGTCTTAAGGAGTCTGTGCGTTTTAAATTATAAATTGATCGAATAACTCTTTTCTGTAAAATGAAAAAAGTTTGAATATCCGCTGCTTTCCCCCACAACAAGATACCATAGGACATGACACTATGAAAGTAACTAAAATATACTAGCCTAGATGTAGCCACATCCGCGTTTTGTCTGATGTTCCTAACAGCGTAAGCCGCAGAACTTAATTTACCAGCCAATTTTTCTATGTGGGGTCCCCACTGCAATTTGTTATCAATGGTTATTCCAAGAAACTTCGTGTCATTTACTAATTCTAACGTATTGCTGTCCAACACTAAACTGGTCCCAACTTGCCTGACATTTGGAAGTGAGAATTTGATACATTGGGTTTTACCAGCATTTAACAATAAATTGTTAACTGTGAACCAATTCAAGGTTAAAGATAATACTCTATTGACATCATCAAAATCTTCTTTTTGTCTTTCAATTTTGAAGACCAGTGAAGTATCATCAGCAAACAACACTATGTTAGTCAATTTCTCCACCATAAAAGGCAGATCGTTAATATATACCAGGAATAAGAAAGGGCCTAATATGGAACCTTGTGAAACGCCAATTTTTGGCGTTCCACAAGGTTCCATATTATTATTATATATTATTTCCTCCACTATCAGGTTAAGATAAGAGTAGCGAGTGCGCGTGTGAGCGGCGCTTTGCCCAGTAAGTCAGTGCGCGCGTGTGGCACCGTCAGCAAGTGCGGGCGCCCCGCCGCGCCGCCGCACGTACCCATTTGGTATTCATAGACCCACTTATGCCCACTCTGTGGAGAATGTCTGCTTGTCTTGTCCAATTGTACACTTTTCCCCGTAATATTTAAAAGAGATACGTTGCTAAAGCCAGACCAAAATTAATACAAAGTTGCATGTAACAGTAGATACATGGGGAAGACCCCATACTTACTGCCTCACACAGGTACATCATAACTCATCATCATTAATGTTATAAAAGTACAAGTCATGACTGACTGGCTGAGCTACCAACGCTGCGGCCAAACAGCTAAAGCTGGAAGGCTGATATTTAGAGGGTAGCTTCCTTTTATAATGTAGGGACCCACTAAGAAACGTTTCTACTGAAATCGGACTAAGGAGCTCAAAAATACCTTTAAAGTTTTTATCTTTTATGGGAAATTTCAATGTACTCAATGAACTGGGATGAGTTCTTAGTGTTTGTAAGTAACACCACCATTTACCTCTTGCACTAAGATGCGAGATAGCTGATATTACGTATCTGCTTAAAATTGCCTCGGCTAATATAGACTGTCCCCAACATTTAGCTAACCTCTCGTTATAAGTTCCTCAAAGGAATTTCAGGAGTAACCCTACCATCTGTTTACCGAAAGCGAAAACCAATTACAGGCAGAATAGTTACCTACTTATGGCGTGCGTGTAACAAATATACCCTACTTAGCATGCAGGTTGAGCTGGACCTATTATATTCTGTACCAGTGTACCATCAGCGAGGCGGATGTTGAGCGAGCGGTTCTTTGAACCCCTGTTATATTCTTAACTAGATATTCTGTTGCGGTAATTAATACCAATTCGTCGTTCGTCGTTTGGGTGTGGTTAATAATGCGATGCTTAGGGCTTCTAGTTTTAATTAATATGTAACTTCTATCGGTGAGAACTTTTTAGTGATTTTTATGTGTAATAATATACTTTGTAACCCTACTAACATTTTGTAAACCTTGCTTTTCCTACGATGATAAAATACAATAAAATAAAATATGAATCATCGATTTGTACGAATTTCCTTGGAAGACTGTTAATCTTGGAAAATATCAGAAAACTTCACATGGCTATAATAATAATAATAATAATAATAATAATAATACCTTGGACACTATTTACACACATTGATCTAGCCCCAAACTAGGATTCCCTGTATCTTGGGTACTAGACAACGATACACAAACTTATACAGATAAATATTATACTTAGATAGATAAACAACCATGACTATGGGGTACAAACATCCGTTCTCATCAAACAAATATTTGCCCCACCGGGACTCGAACCCGGGACCCTTGGCTTCGTAAGCAGGGTCACTGCCGACTCGGCCATTCGGGTCGTCAATCAGGCTATCGAACAGAAATTTAAAAATATCGCGGTAAGCCGGATTGACTCCGATCACACTATACAGCGTGATGATGACTGATGTCCCAAGGTATTTCGGGATATCCTTCTACAAACATTATGAACCCGATTTGATAAGAGCAACTTTCTTTTCACTTATACATAAATTTCGGACTAGAGGCCACCACGATTGGTATGGTAATGTGAAAAATAAAATTGCCTTTATTTAATCAGTTCCTTGTTGAGAAGATACAGAAGTTCCAAACCCAAATTAAACCCTTTTATAATTTTACTACACCCCGTTCGTTCTGATGCACTTGTACAAGGTGAGGTGACCTTTACGTGATGCAGGATGTAAGGGAACATATTGTTGCACCCATTTCAAGGTCGTACCTGATAGGGAAGATGAAATAAAATGTAAATAAAAGTTTTGACCAAGCATTTTGTATGGAAAGCTGAAAAAATATTGATTACTTCAGAATGACGTTACATCCTGTATGACTTTACTTAAAATTTCAAAAGAGGTCGGCCTGTTAAATTACGTCTTACCTTTTTTTTGCATTCAGTGTGGCACTCTTTGTTGCGGATTCAGTAAAAGTAACCAAGCACAAAGGAAGAGTACTGTTTGGGAGGCAATGGCTGCAATAAAATAAAATCACAATGAGGTTGAGTTTTGCTATGTCTCTGCATTAAAATAAATTGTATACGTGGGGCGCACTAAAAGTTTCCAGAATGAATTAGAAAAAAAATACTATTAAAGGTCAAAATAGTAGTTTATGTGACTGATACATAATGGAGGGCATTAAAACTCGAGGCTCGTTTCATAATAATTTCACTCGAGAGTTTTAATGCCTAATTATGTACAGTTACATACACTAGTTTATCCACACACATATCATAAGCTCTCTTTGACGTGTTCAGGAACCGCATATTCGGCCGGCATGGTGATATTGATAATTTCTCTGCACTTGTTTAGCTTATTCAGTAGTACCAACTACACAGTCAAACTAGGGGCGGCACGCAGGCGGGCGACGGCGTTCGAAATTTCAATGTCATAGTTTGTCGAAACCAGAAATATTATGGTCATGATGTTTCAATTTTCGACAAACCTCATCACTGCTTGCGCCCGAGTCGCTATCCAATACTAACTGTTCTTGCACCATAATGTAGAATGTATTGTTCTTCTTTTAATTTGGGCACACTCTTCTCAGATGCCCGCGATGATGACATACCCGGCACACGTAAGCCGTAAACTGGCATGTACTGTAGGAATGGTGCCCTCCTCACGCCCTATATACATTCTTCAGATAAGAAACGAGTTTTTACCGAGCATTTTTTTTATTTTGCTGGTCGTAACGTGCGGTTTTTGAACTCAGTAAAGAGGGTTTATGATATGTGTGTGGAGATAAATGAATTTGTTGGTTCTCAAAATATTCTCCCTTTGCGTAAATGCACTTTTTCATACGATTAAGCCAATTTTGAAAACATTTGTGCTACTTCTCTATGATGACCTCATAAACATGTTGTTCATCTCTTTGAAAGCCTCTTCTGGTGATGAAAATCGTTGAAAGAAAAAGTCACAAGGTGCCAGGTCCGAACTGTATGCAGGATGGCTCATAAATTCTACGTTTTTCACCTTTAAAGATTCGTTTGTCTGTCTGGCCCTGTGGAAACTAGCAGTTTCGTGGTGCAAGATGATAAGGCGTTTACGGGAATTTTCAGGGAGTTCGTCAATAATTTCTGGCAAACAAATGGTCATGTATAGTCACTATTTACGGTACGACGATTCTCTAAAGCAACAGCAGCCATATGTGCAATTTTGTTAAAAAAAGAAACAATCATCCGCTTATATGCACTTTCACGCGCGCCACTTTGGTTGGTTTCGGCTTATCTTGAAAGACCCATAAGCTCGATTACTGCTTTGTTTTGGGATCATAGCAATAAATCTATGTTAAGTCACCTGTTACTATGTCCCACACCAAATTTGACGCCCCTCCATTCAATCTGGTAAGCATGGCATTGCACCAAGTGACGCGGTCCATTTTTTGAGCTTCGGTCAAATTATGTGGGATCTATCGCGAGCAAAGCTTTCTCACACCCAAATGTTTGTGTAGGATTGATTATATTTTACTAATGCCTATGTCTAAGGATGCCCAAATCTCATGGTAGGTCACATGCCTTTGAAAAATTTCCCGAGTTAACGCCATGTTAATGTAGACGCGCAATTTTCAAAATGGCGTTACGTGTAAAATTATTGACATAAAGATGAAACAAAGTGCATTCTACAGCCAAAGAGTTCCATTTTCAAATGTTGTGATTACTTTTTAAAATATTGTTTATGTAAGTGGCCAGTTCCGTAAACTTTCAGTGTGACCTATATTATAAAATAGACTGTGGAAGTATAACAGACTGTGGTAGATAATTTTATGCAGAAGCTCCGGTGAAGGATGCGTGTCCCGATTCTTTGAGGCCATTATTTCGGGCTCTTCCGTGTTTCGGATGACACGTCAAGCTGTTAGTTCCGGCTTGTATCGCTGCAAGTCGGTAGTAGTCATAAAGCTGTGTCAGAAACCCTAATGAGGCAGCTCGAAAACTTTCTACATTTGGTTTTAACACTAGCCTGACACCAAAATTCAAAATTCAAATTCAAAAAGAGTTTATTTCCATAAGAAACACATAGGTAACATTTGGAGAATGTCAAATCTTAAACTAACACATGTATAAGGTACAGGGAAATATAGAACTTAATTTGAATTCCGTCACTTCAATGTTTTAGATGCTGGAGGCAAAGAGGCGACTAGAAACCTCCAGCTTTATACATTATTTTTTACAGAATTGGAGCAAACACCTTTCCAAGCTTTCTTGTCTTCTACATAATCTGATCTTTTGTAGTAACCTATTTTACATAAGTGATTTTTAACAACATTTTTAAATTTATTTACAGACAATTCTTGTAACTCAGTCGGTTTTTTGTTGTAAACGCGAATACAATGCCCTTTAAAAGAAACATTAACCTTATGGAGCCTAGTAGTGGGTATAGCTAGTTTATTCCTATTTCTAGTATTGACATTGTGCCTGTCGCTATTCTTAGGAAATTTATCAATATTTTTGTGGACGTACATTAGGTTTTCATAAATATACTAACACGGCACTGTCATAATGTTAATTTCCTTAAATTTACAACGCAGTGATTCTCTGGGACCCACATTGTAGATTGCACGAACAGCCCTCTTTTGCAGCACAAATGTTATGTTAATGTCTGCAGCGTTCCCCGCTGCACTAAGCTCAACATGGTGGAGTATGATTCAATCTTTTCGGGTAAAGGCGTCTCGGTTTAGACATAAATGAGCCACAGTTATTTATTAACATTAGCTATAGTATGTTCCCATATTTTATTTTCTTAGACCATAACAATATCCATGCGCACAGTTGTATAGTTTATACAGTAAATACGTAGACGAAGACGCGGGCTAGAGCTAGTATCTTATAAATTTGTTCTGCGCTTTCTCCAACATGTATATTTATTTTTTCATGTGGAGCCCAAATTGCATTCGAAATGACTCCTCACCAATGCGTTGTATAAAAAAAAGATAACTTTGATGTTTTTTTAAGTTCTGCATACTTTTCAGTTTAAACGCTAAGTTCCTAAACGCATTTTTGCTGCATTTAGGATGTCACATTTGTACTCAACGTGACTCCCAGATCTTTAAAACTTCGCTGACATTCGTCATGAGTGTCTGATTCTCTACTTAGTTGAGCAACATAAGATTGTGCGAGTAATAGTTCATTGTTCACCAAAGGAGTAAAGAACTACTTTTAACCTTGAATATTCAAAATCGCGACCCGTCCCAACTACCCTCGGTTTTTGAGAGATTAATGCGAGAGCGAGGTCTTCTTTGGGTGCCATCTCCTATCGGAGGTTGGCTATCATTATGGCTATTAGTGGTAGTAATGTTGCGGCTCAGAAAATATTGGTGGTGGTTGAATTTAACCATTCTGCGAGGTTTTGAAGCCAGTGGGTTCTTCTATGGCCTGGTCTTTGGCAGACTGGTATTTTTCACTTGGATTAACTGGAGAAGGTGGTATTTGCGTCCATGCATTGTGTGGCCCATGGGTACTGCAGTTTTCTGATCTTTATGGTCTTCAGTAGCTCCAAACCTTTGTGCATTCAATCCAATACAGTTTCGTTCCTGAGTCTATCCGTCCAAGATATTTTTCACATTCTCTATCCACATTTTGAAGGCTTCCAATCGCTAATGTCCACACTTTACACCGTACAGGAGAACTGAAAATATTTAACACTGCACTGCGGTGTCTAGTGGAGTATTTGAGACTTGGGTTACAGAGAAGGTGACTTATATTGATAAAAGCTGCCCTGGCCTGTTCGATGCGACATCTGACTTCTACACTGTGGTCATCTTGTTCGTTCACAAAACAACTCAGATATTTATACGAGCGAACTCGCTCCTTGCGGTGAGGTATTCGTTGCAACGTTTTGCTGTATTTATTTTAGTTAGAGATATAGAGGTGGAATGAAGCCATTCTGAGGATATGGTAACACTATCATACATGGCATTAAAAAGGTGCACAAGTACATCGTACAAGTTTTTCATACTCCTTTAGATTTCAGCGGGGAAACTTCACCTTCATAATTGGTGGTTCATATATTGCGTACTTGTCCTTATTCTGTTGCATCGTTGATAATGGAAGAGCACCTTGACATATTCGTAGCCAATCTTCCATATCCATATTCGTAGCCAATCTTCCATATTCATGGCGTAGTTGTTGTCTCTATCCATGAGATTGGTACAGTTTTGTCGCTTCTTTTGCCCAATTATTTCATTATTATTTTTGAACTGTTGAATCTATCGTATTTTGCTAATAGTAACTCTACCTCTACGAATTTGTCATTTATCCAATCTTCTTTAGCGTTGATAAAATTTTGCCCTTTCCCTTGTAGATTTTTTGTATTTTGTATAATCAGCATGTTTAACAAGTCTTCGCTGTTTCATAAGGACCAAGATATCACCCGTTATGCATTCTTTCAGTTTGACTGCTTCGGCCGGTGTAAGCGTTTCCTTTGCTAAGATACCTATGATGACATATTTGATATTCTTTCTTACTAGTTTCGTAAAAGTGATGGACATCTGTAATTCTATTTGCTGCTTTAGCTCATGGAAATTGGTACTAAATCCACAATGAAGCTTTTTCCAGGCGTGTCTATTTTTCAACTTAGAGACATCAATTTTCGGGTTGGCTTTGGTTGGTGTCAGTTTTAAGGGTTCCATACCCGAAGGGTTCCAAACGGGACCCTATTCCTAAGACTCCGCTGTCCGTCCGTCCGTCTGTCACCAGGCTGTATCTCACGAACCGTGATAGTTAGACAGTTGAAATTTTCACAGATGATGTATTTATGTTGCCGCTATAACAACAAATACTTAAAAACAGGATAAAATAAATATTTAAGGGGGCTCCCATACAACAATTCTTTCAATACCACATACAAACTTATGGATGCACCTGGTTACGTACATGGAGTGTGAAAGTAACCGCACCAATAACTTTGTAAACAATATTTTGCTGTGTAAAATCCAAACTATTCACTCCACACCATCGCTTCCATTGAACGGTGGTACGGAACCCTTCGTGCGCGATTTAGACTCGCACTTGACCGGTTTTTTTAAATTTGATGTTAAATAATCCAATGAGAGGGTTGTGATTAGAGCCGAGGTCGGCTTCAGGGTAGCCTTAAAAGATTTAAAACCATGCGGTATTTCTTTTGAACAAGAATGAAATCCACCTGATTTCTCGCTATATTTGACGGTGAATCAGCCGGGGATTTTGATTATAAAGAACATCACTCAAATTTAAAATAGTTTTCAGTCCTGAGGTGAACACTCTACTATTTATCTCCCTCTATGAGGAAATAAGTATTTGAAGAATTAAAGTTATGAATAACAATGGTATTTATTGACAAAATTTATGACAGTAACATATTATCATCAGAAGTTAATATTTATATCAACAATGACGGAAGTGATCGAAACAGTTTTATAGGACCATCCGTTACAGTTATAGGTAGATTTATTTACAATAAGGGAATTAGCAGTAATATCAACAACCGTTGTCTCGTAATGTATAGGTAGTTTCTGAGAAATTTAATTATTTTCTGGCATCATAGGCGATGGTTCACGGCGTTTTTAAGACATTGAGAGACGTGGAGATGGTTCTTTTAAATTGATCTTTTCTACCATTCGGCTTTGTTTTCAATAGATTCTTCTACATATCCTCCAACTATTGCAGAAGATTTCCATTCTCTATGTCCCTGCTATGAAAGAGGCAAAAGGTCTCCAGGAACAATGACCTGAATTGTGCATACAGCTTAGCATTAGGTTACGTTAAATCTGTAGCGTCTTCATGAGGCATACTGGAAAATATGTTTTTTCCAATGGGTTTCCTTATACATTTTCTGTTTTGGTAAGGAATAAAGAATCGATTGGTTTTTATATCAGAAGGGCGAAGTTTCAGGTACTTTTATACACAATAAGTTTATATTCTCCTCAGATAATAAACGATCTGTCGATTTTTGTCTCATATCGTCTGAGTTAAACTTAATCAAAAGTAATTCATCATAGATCGTTAGATTATGTAACTCATTGCTTCGGCAAGCTCCAAATAACAACACAATGAAATAAAGTTAGACATACAAATTTTGATACACTGATATAGGCTTCATTTTAATACTTACTTTTGTTATGAGGTTCATCGGGTTTCTCATTAAAAAAAGCTTCAACATTTTGTCTGGAAAGCACCTTTGGAAAGCACATATTTTTCACTTGATTTCGTTCGTCGGTAACAGACCTTGTATAACATTTCTTGCAACTGTTACTATGTCATCTGGACTACAAACATATTTTTAATTTGATCTGTGTTGCGAGATCGATCGCTCACATAGTGATGTTTACATATGTAAACAGGTAGCAAAGTAACACTTTATTCCCTGTTTACAGGGAATAGACGAGCTCTTTTAAAACAGATGTGATAATAAAGAAATTGTAATGTTTTATTGCAGTTGGTTTTCTGTACTCCAGGCCACTAATCTATCGATGTCCCTTTGCATCTTTCCACAGTCCTCTATACTATCAACCCGACTGCAGCGAAGAGGAAAAATTGAGTACCTGTTTGACCTGTATATATATATAATCTAACGTATAATTTAAATAAATCGGTTAAGCCGTTAAGTAGAAACAGAGATAAATACGTACATACATATATATGTACATATTTATCTCTGTTTCTTTTCCTTTTATACTACTTAACGGCTTAACCGATTTTGTTAAATTATACGTTAGATTATAACTCATTAGATTTGTCTTGATGGCGCGAGTGCCACTGGGTACATAAAATAAAATAAAACAATGTGGCTTGTGAGCTCTTTAAAATGCGCTATTTTTTTTTCTCTCGCCTGGGTTATCAAAATAAGGAGCTTTCAAAGGCCAGTACGGAAATATAAAAAAAACACAAGCTAAGAATAAGATACATTCGTTTTAAACCAAGCATATCAATATTTTTTCGAGGTTAGTTGACGGGTCTTTGCCATTTCCCACTCCCTCAGGTTTCCACAAAACTTCTTGCCTCTTCAGAAAAAAATCACGCTTGCCCAGTCTCTTCTTCTTCCCCTGATTGATTACGCTGATGTCTGCTGGGCAAGTGCAAACGAAGAGCAACTGAACAAACTCGAGCGACTTCAAAACCTCGGGATTCGGTTTGTTTTCGGTCTGCGCAAGTTTGACCACGTCTCGGAGTGTATCAGGGAGTTGAAATGGCTCATATTCCCATATCCTATTTTTGCTTCTTCAATATTTTATGTAATCCTCGCTATCCTGGCTTCTTACGGGATAGATTCGTTTTTCTGTCTTCGGATAGGCCACAGAGATCTCGCACTCTGTCACTACTTATATTATAGCTACTTATAGCTCCACAACATAATACTACCGCTTATGAAAATGGGTTCAGAATACGAGCTATCAGTCTCTCGAACAAACTCCCTAGCGCCATCAGAGACAGTCCGTCAATTTACGTTTTTTCCTTTGTATTTTTTGTATTCACTGTTTTAATGCAATAAAGTATATTAACATTGAAATATATGTTTCGTAATTGTGTACTAAAACGCAGGAAATAAATAAATGTAATTTAAACGACTGCGGTACACTAAACACAAAACAAGCAGATAAGACCTACCCACTGATGTGTGTGATTCCGTCTCCGGTACCTGTCACTCTGGCGCCTGTGTGTGGAGCACCCGTCTCCGGTACTGCTGTGTATGGTTTTAATTTACTTCCGTTGCACGGTTGCACCATTCATGTTGGTCCGATTTCTTTCTAACCTATTCAAATTGCACAAGAAAGAACAGGCTATCTAATGAATGAATGTATTTATACTCTGTGTTCACTCATTTCTCAATAAAACTGACTTCTAAGGGGCCCTATTTTTGTATCTATCGAAAAAGTTCTCTATTGATAAATAAATGTATAAAGACTATCTGTGATTGAGATTATTTTAGTTCTATACACTATACCGCTTAAATAAAACTAAACTTTACCGCCAAATCTTGCTTTATTTTAAAAATGATACTTAAATAAGTACAACAGGGAGCTTCATATTAAGTAACACATATTAGCTGTTATTAAACTGAAATAAAGTCGTTGTGGAATGGAAAAAGGGTAAAGAATTCCAATTAGAGTAATATTCTTATTAGAACCTATCTTAATTCTAACTAGAATAGGAGAATTTCAACAAAAACTAAACATCGGCGCTCAGATTTCCTGATGTGTGGGATTCCGTCTCCGGTACCCACCGACACGGCGAAAGTTACAAAATGGCCGCCACAGGCGACTGGATATCGCAATTATTGAAATTCGATTCATCGACGTCATTTATTATTGTGAGTGATAGATTGATATCATCTGCGAAATAAAAGTACTCTGTGCCCTGGACTATCTTGGGTAAATCATTAATAATTAATATAAATTCTTCAACTTTGTAGAATAGGGTTCAAAACTATATGTTCCTTATAACCCCTAAAACTAGTGGACAGTAGACCTCGCTAACAGGGAGGACTGTGAACCAATTTATGGGTAATTATTTTATATTCAATCAAAATGAAGTATTAAAGTAACCGCACCAATAACTTAGTAAACGATATTTTGCAATTTAAAATACGATATATTGACTTTTCACGAAAATAGTTATAGTCTATTTCACTCACTCTCACAGTCCTCTTTACCAATCCGTCTCCTACTTCGAGGAGTCCAAACTTGGTATGTTTTGAAAATATTTCTTGGATTTTTAGAAAACAAACGGCCGAAAAGTAATAGTGTAGTATATTTTTAGAACTGGCTCATGAAGCCCTTTTACTTGATACCCCACACGATAGGTTTCAGAAAAAAAAACACACAAAAATTTAATGACGT
Source organism: Argyresthia goedartella (assembly GCA_949825045.1). NCBI lineage: Eukaryota > Metazoa > Arthropoda > Insecta > Lepidoptera > Argyresthiidae > Argyresthia > Argyresthia goedartella. The sequence goes on from OX463823.1 coordinate 20,763,167, forward strand.
CCTAACTCCCCCCCACCCCCCCTCAAGGGGAATAATCGAGAAAATATCTCGACAAAAAAATAATTTTAATTAAAGGAATACGTGTGCCGAGTTTTGTGAGGATCGCTTGAAAACTGTGGCCCCTAGACCGGAACTGACAGACACACAGACATAGAGACAGACGAAAGCAAAATCGGCCTCCTATCTTGTCGAAATGGAGCCCTTTGCGCGCTTCGCTCGCTCGGTCAATAAAAGCTCACCTTTTTATTACTCATCAATTATAGGAAAATTTCGCTAGTTTATTATATAAATATAGAAGCCAAAGGAGGAGGAGGCAATGATACGAGTTGTTAAGTAGAAATTCGGAAAGAGCACTTGAATATCTATAAAATCACCAATTTTCTAAACTCCCGGAAAACATTCCTCGAAGACTGATTTTAGTTAGTTAAAAATATATTGTTTATATGATAGTTACTACGTTTGATTTGATGCATACCTAATAATAAAGTTTTACTTTTAAAAACTTTTCTCGGCATTTCGATTTCTCGACGTTATTGTTAAGCGAGCGCCCGTATGAGGCTAAGCAAATATCTCCTGTGTATTGGAGACCCCGTGTCTGCGTCGAACGTGCCGCCGGCCACAGACATATAATAAGATACTACCGCCGGCTGTGAGTGCGGGTGGTGTGACCCGTGCGCAAGATACCTTGGCCTTGTCTGAGAGAGATGGCGATCCTTGTCTTTGGAGGTGTGTCCACGCACATGTCAACTTTGATAGGTCCCTTCATGCATAGACTTCAGAACTTTTTCTCTTAGGTCTACAGGATATAACAGAAAGGTCAAATAACCTCTTTATTATAAAGTATAAAGAAAAAAACATATACTTTACTGTTTGACGTTTGAGATTTTGTAAGTTGTTATTGATTTCTTACTTACTTTTTGCATTTTGGTGTTTCATTTTATTTAACTGATTTTAATCTTAGTAGCAGTTCAACTATCCTCAAAACATGCCGTTAGACTACAGAGATCCCCGTGTTATCAACTACCTCACTGAAAACTTCAATAGAGAGCGAGAAAAGCGCTTAGCCTGGTTCGTGAAGAATAGGGAAGCCCTTGAAGCACAATTTGTGCAGTCAGAGAACTATAAAGACTATCGTAAAGATACCGTTCGCAGAGCCCGGGTAGCACCTTTTTGCTTAAAGTCCCTTACCGAACATCATAGATCATCCTATGTCAACAGACGGAAAAAGATAACGATCGAAGGCCCAATTCTCTCTCAACAAAGACACGACCACGCCCTGCCAACAACAGGCTTGTCCACCACCGAACCTCCCATTATACACGGCATCTCCTCCATCATGAGACCTGTAGATTCCCGAGAACATTCCATCCTATACCGAGAAGCGGTCAATCGACTTGATTATCTGAAATCTCGACACCTTAAGAATCCCGAAGACAAATTCTTCTTCCCCGAGTGCAGTAGCCATGAATACGGGTGGAGACTTCGAGACAACCCCACTTTTGGAGCACCTCAGCATGGGCTGTATAACACGTTATACCGCGATAGAATCAGCCTAACTGGACCACAGCCCGATCCTGTGCATTACACAGCACCGGCTGCAACTGACAAGGTACTGTGTTACAAATAAATAAACATAGATACCTACAGGATCAACTAATCGAGTTTTAAATGGGTTTTTATTTTACAAAACTTTTAAATAATAATAATAATGATACCTGGACACTATTTACACACATTGATCTAGCCACAAACTAGGATTCCCTGTATCTTGGGTACTAGACAATGATACACATACTTATAGAGATAAATATTATACTTAGATAGATAAACAACCATGACTAGGGTACAAACATCCGTTATCATCAAACAATTTGCCCCCATCGGGACTCGAACTCGGGACCCTTGGCTTCGTAGGCAGGGTCACTGCCGACTCGGCCATTCGGGTCGTGTCGCGCCATAAAAATTGTGGGATATGGTTACAGAGCATGCAAAATAGCAATTCAACCCTCAGACTCGGCTCAGTACGATCTTGGTACATAAATAGACCATGAGAAGCCTAGAGTAACATGGATACACCCACAAAGAATGGCCACAGGGGAATTCAAACTTTTACCATACTCTGCTCGAACCGGCAGCCCTGAGTTGGTTGGGACATTTAAACTTTTATTTTAACTCTTAAGCGCTGTTCGCAGAATGTTGAGCCCTGTGCCCCAACCGCTCGCGGCAATTATACGGAGGCCGACTAAATCTAAATTTCAATGTTTGCAAATTAAACAGGTTCAACTGTGTAACAAAATGCAAATCTCAAGGGACAAATCAACCGTAGGAACTTTGCTAGCACATCGTTAACATGAGGCTGGGTAGCGCACTTAGCTGAGTAGAGTGATTTGTAAAATTGGAAAAGTTTGAAATAATTCTCGGACTCTACCGTCAATGTAGTTACAAAGTGTGTAAGCTTCGTACTGTTCGTTTCTCAGATTTCTGCAGACCGACACTGATCGTTCTTCGACTTAATTTACAGTTATTGTTTGGGCTGAAATTAATTTTCGAAAAACCTTGTAACTTCAAACAAATTACCTTCCTAGCATAAGACTGAGGTGAGAGTGAATAGGTAAGTATGTGATATTAAAAATACGAGGTGGGTGACAGCAGCACTGTATTATAGTTATTACTTACAGTATTCGCCATATAGACAATTATGTACGAGTACGTGTGTAAATTTAGATATATATATTTTCTGCTAGATAGGAAGACACCGATTTCCTCGTGAGGCGAAAGCACAAAAAGTTAGTTAGAAATGTCATTGCTGGCATGACAATGGATCCGAGTGGATCATCCCAAAGAGCCAAATAAGCGGTCAGTTTTAGACCAGCTAGTCGCTCACGTCATAAATCAAGTTAAACCATCTCCTGTAGAATAAACGGTCACGTACCTCCAGCACTACATTGTAATAAGAGGACAACACTGGACTGACGCACAAAAACAAGGACACAGGATCGTCGCACAACTTACGACACAGGACTACGCATCACGGCAACCAAACCAAAATTCAAATTCAACCCACTCAAGAACAACGCAGAAATACATATGACATATACCTATACAACACACTACACCTCGAGACGCAGCAGCCTCAAAACGTACGTGCACGAATACGAGCGAAGACTCTTCCCCCTGCACGCGGAGCGGAATCAGAGCGGGAGCAACACGAATGAGAGTGCGATCTGCTCACTATAACAGGGCACGAGCGACATCAATCCGGGAGTCACAACCGCTCGTCGCCGCTGAAACGGCATCAGCGCAGACATGCGCATGGCCAGTAAGGAGTGATCAGCGACGGGAGACGCGGGTGGAAGCAATTGTGGTCCGAGCTGGATAAGCCAGCCGCACACCGACGGGAGCTGTTCAACGGGGGATGCTATGCTATGCTATTTTATATTTCGACATGAATAATTTTATTCATACGTTTACTCTGACACAGGATACATTGTACCTATCTAATAAATATAGAAAATTAGTAGCTACATTGTTAGCTTATAATATATGTGACGCAGCTATAGTTGGTTTAACCAAGTTCAACTTGACATCAGCTTATGTTAAGAGTAATATGACATGCACCCCTATTGGGAATTCACCTGTTTATTATACTTTGCATGCAACATTGGAATCTGTTCCAAGTAATTTTAATTAGTTCATAAGACAATAGAGGAAATCTCTAGCATACAAGAGCCACTAAATATGTCAAAATGTAAGCCCCAGTTAAATATTGCCATTCAAAACATCCAGGGGCTACCTGGCAAAGAACTTGTATTAGAATTATTTCTAAAAAATTCTGACATTGATATTATTTGTGTTACAGAACACTGGTTGAAGGAAAATATGATATCTTTTAACATAAATAATTACAAAATTGTCAGTCGTTACAATAGAAAGACTGCTGATAGAGGTGGATCTTTAATCTTAGTGAAAAATAATATTAAGGTGAAACAACGGAAAGATATTCTTGCACTTACTGTTGAAAGAAAAATAGAGGTATCCTGTGTTGAGTTAGATAGCCATATTATTGTTTGTGTCTACAAGCCACCGAGGGATGAAAAAGACCATGGCAATTTCGAAATATTTGAGAAAATTATGGAGGAAGCCCTCATTAAACTTTGTAATAACAGAAAAAAGTTAATTATTTGTGGCGATATCAATGTAGATCTGCTTGTAGATACAACACTGAAGTGAAGATTTATAACTCTGTTCAAATAATTTAATTTATGTCATGTATTTCTAGAGCCGACTAGAATTACACTTACCAGCAAAACTTGCTTAGATAACGTTTTTTGTGACTGTGCATTCACAAGTAAAAGTGTAATTAACTGCTTACCTTCTGATCACAGTGGTCAAACAGTTTCATTCCCAATTGCTATTAAGGATAAGACTGGTCCATCATTTTATAGGCCTATTACATCCCATAGACTAGAGACATATACGAAAAACTTAGATATAAATTTGCCAGTACCGGATTTTTATGAACAGAACCCAAACAAAATCTACTCAGACTTCTTCAACATTATTCAGACAGAATTCAATAAAGTTTTCAAATTAAAGAAAGTCAGTGACTACAACGGTAAATCTAAATTTAATGACTGAGCAACGTTTGGAATTCGTAAAAATAGAGTTATCTTGTATGACCTTTATGATCAAAAAACCTATAACTTTGATCGAAAATTTCATGACTATGTTAAAAAATATTCCAAAACTTTCAAGTTGGTTTGTAGGACTGCAAAAACTTTACACATTAATAGAAAAATTCAAATAATAGATTGAAAACAGTTTGGCAAATAATAAACCGCGAAACTGGCAAAGTTATACCAAGGGACAATGATTTCTGCCTAAAAATAGGTGATGATGTTGTTAAATCCAACGCTGATGTTGCTCGAGCTTTTGAAACATTCTTCACCAATGTACCCGTACTCACAACAGACCGTCTAAATTCATCTCCATATGAAGCAGAGACTTTATTAAAAAATAACACTATCGTCAATAATGTATATTTAAAATTTCATCATGTATATCCCCAGGACATTGTCAAAACGTTTAAATTACTGAACTTAAAAAATACGGAAGACCTGTGGGGTATATCAGTCAAAGTCATTGGTTCAGTAATTCTAGTTATTGCTCCACACTTAGCTTATATATTCAATAAATGTGTTGACGATGGGGCTTTTCCAGACCTCATGAAACACAGTAAACTGATTCCTCTGTTCAAGTCAGGAGATAAGGGCGATCCTTCAAATTTCAGACCAATGTCTGTTCTTCCAACACTAAGTAAAATATTTGAAAAGATTATACTCAATCAAATGCTCTCACACTTCAACCGTACAAAACAACTCCACGCTAAAAAATATGGTTTCACTAGGGGTAATTCGACTACGGATGCAGGTATTACCCTTATATCTCATATTTATTCTGCATGGGAGGCCGCACAGGATGCTATCGGAGTTTTTTGCGACCTGTCGAAGGCGTTTGATTGTGTTGATCATAATACGCTATTAATTAAATTAAATCATTACGGAGTTAGAAATAAAGCGTTGGATCTACTAAGATCATACCTAAGCAAAAGAATTCAAAAGGCAGAAGTTAACGGCAAAAAATCTGATAGATCGGGTGTTAAAATTGGCGTTCCACAAGGTTCCATATTAGGCCCTTTCTTATTCCTGGTATATATTAATGATCTGCCTTTGTTGGTGGAGAAATTAACTGACATAAAGTTGTTTGCTGATGATACTTCAATGGTCTTCAAAATTGAAAGACAAAAAGGAGATTTTGATGATGTTAATGTATTGTCTTTAACCTTGAATTGGTTCACAGTTAATAATTTATTGTTAAACGCTGGTAAAACCAAGTGTATCAAATTCTCACTTCCAAATGTCAGGCAAGTTGAGACCAGTTTAGTGTTAGAATTAGTAAATGATACGAAGTTTGTTGGAATAACCATTGATAGCAAATTGCAGTGGGGACCCCACATAGATAAATTGGCTGGTAAATTAAGTTCTGCGGCTTACGCTGTTAGGAACATCAGACAAAGCACGGATGTGGCTACATCTAGGCTAGTATATTTTAGTTACTTTCATAGTGTGATTTCCTATGGTATCTTGTTGTGGGGGAAAGCAGCGGATATTCAAACTATTTTTATTTTACAGAAAAGAGCTATTCGAGCAATTTATAATTTAAAACGAACAGACTCCTTAAGAGAGGTTTTTAATGAAATTGACATACTAACAGTAGCTAGTCAATTTATTTTCGAAAATATAATGTATGTACGCAAGAACCTTACAACATTTTCCAAACTTAGCGATAGCTGTAATGTTAACCTAAAAAATAATCACAGACTATGTGCGCCCCGTTTAAGACTCGCGAAGGTTAGCAATTCTTTCAAGGGTCAGTGCATTCTCTACTACAATGGGATACCTCTGGAGATTTTGAAATTGCCATTTGAGCAATTTAAAAAGCATGTTAAAGCGACTTTTTCGAAAAAGGGATATTACAATGTTCAAGATTACTTAAATGACAGGACTGCATGGGGTTAATCTGGCCAAACACAGACCTTGCTGTTAATAGTTTTGTAATTATGTATTCCTGCTTATTAATCATAACAATTAAATTTTTCATATTTGTATTAGTTAAGCACAACCTATTTTTAAAAGAGATCTAAAAATAAATCTGTGGGAGTTTCTACGCCCTTCTTCTCCCACAGTGGTCCAATGTAGAGAAGAGGCAAAAAATGAAGTTTGCTAAGTATCTGTAAATATCTACAGTAATAAAGTACTTAGACTTTGACGTAATGCATTCTTCTGTTAACGTTGGTATACGCCTCAAATAGGCCCATCGCCGTTACCTGACCGTTTCCTGCTTACCCCATGGAGCATACCACTACCATTAACCTAGAGTTATCAATCCGCCAACATCAATCAAGAAACTGCATGGCTGAAAGGAAATGTTCCATCTGTGTTTTCATGTGTTTTCAAGTGTCACAGAGTACGGCGGAAAAAGCTCCTCAGATGACACGATGCACAGCAGCCCCACAAGTTGCAGCATATTCCGCCGTGACGAGATGCAGACACACGTCCACCCCAATCATAACATGGAAGCCTTTTGAACGAATTACCTACTAATATTATAACAAAAGCAGGTCAAGACGGAGCAACAGCAAATCAGCAAAAATTTGAAGGAACCGCGGCCTGGCGAAATTTTTTACTTACTGACATTATTTCTTTTGTTTGTTATTTTACCTTAACCTTGTGTCGATTTATTCATAGCTCAACCAAATTGTAATTTTATCTATTTTATTTATTTGGCACATTTATTTTCAAAATCAAAGGGGGAAGCCATGTAGGTCATATACATACCTACATAGCTGACCTTTGTAACTAGGTAGTCAGATGCAAATCTAGTCCAACCTTGATATCTGTCAACATAAGCAGATTCATTAGTATTTATAGTTGAATATTTAAATATAATAAAGAGTCATTAATGGTCCGCATCTGGGTTTGCTGCTCTCTTATATATACCTAGCCTTGGGTACAGGAGAGAACCCCCATCTTCGGCAAAGTGGTGACCCGAAAACTGAACATTTCAGCAACCTTCGGCTACTAGCAATATGTCCGTGCCGCCGGCGAAACAAAACCCGTGTGCAGCCACAGCAGCTAACCTGGAGGTGCAAGCAATCAGCACTTCATCAAAAATCGCCGACTTCTGGAAGGATAAGCCCCGGTTATGGTTCGCACATTTTGAAGCAGTAACCACCCCCCAGAAATTAGGTGACGAATCAAAATTCCACCTAGTTCTTACAAAATTAGCCAAAGAAGAGATCGAGCAAGCCAGTGACATAGTAACATCCTTATCACATAGCGGAAAGTACCAAAAGCTTAAGGAAAGATTAACTGCAACTTACGAAGATTCCCCGGATCGCAAATTCCTGAGATTATTCACAGACATCGATCTCGGAGATAGAAAACCTTCACAATTGTTACGAAAAATCAAGTAGCTAGGAGGAGATCAAATCAACGATGAAATGGCAAGAATTTTTTGGCTATAAGAATTACCAAACTCCTTGACCTCAATCCTTATAATAAATACGGAGAAAGGTAACGACGAATTAGCCCAAATGGCCGACGATGTCTACGAAGTCTCAAGTCACGATCAAATTGCCGCGCTAAGCAAGGACGATGACCCGGTAACGCACCAGACCGCTGAGCTAACAAAAATGAAACTTGAACTGGCAGCAATTCAACACAACAATAATCGTCGGCAGTTTTATCGAAATAAACCGTTTTCAAGTTCACGCCACAGAAGTCCGTCTGCTTTTACGAGAAACTCGAGTTTATGTTATTTTCACGCCCGTTTTGGCAAAAAAGCTAACAAGTGCGAAGCTCCCTGTTCCTGGAAGCAGCAGGGAAACTAAGGGTGGTACGGGCTGAGGCGGACCTCTGTGCCTTCTCACAGTTTCATCGCCTATTTATTACGGACAAAAAGACCGGCGAGAAATACTTAATCGATACTGGCGCGAACATATCCGTACTGAAGCACAGGAGGAAGCATTTCAAGAAAGTGGATTACTCGTTACATGCAGCTAACGGCACGAAAATCAGCACCTACGGAGAACAATGTCATACCATTGATCTCGGATTAGGAAGGGTTTTTAAATGGAATTTTGTGATTGCTGATGTCAACACCTCTATCATCGGAGCGGATTTCCTAGAAAACTTTGATTTGTGGGTGGATTTACGCGGAAAAAGTTTGATTGACAGTTCCACCAAGTTATCTACCAGGGGTAGACCTGCATCAACGGACAAAGCAACTTTAAGCACTAATAACGAGAGCCATGTCATCGCAGATTTACTAAATAAATATCAACGCATCACTAAACCGTCCTCTATGAAGATAAGTCCAAACACAGCGTTCAGCATTATATAAAGACTCAAGGATCTCCGGTGGCATACCCAGCCAGGCCGCTTCCACCAGAAAGGTACAAGGCGGCCCGAAAGGAATTCCAAGACATGATGGATGCGGGAATTCGTAGACCGTCCAATAGCTCATGGGCCAGCCCATTGCATATGGTGAAGAAGAAAAACTGTGAATGGAGACCATGTGGAGATTACAGAGCGCTGAACAATAAAGCGCATTTTCAGTAAAATCGATATTCGGAAGGCATATCATTGCATTCCTATGGCACCAGGCGACATCTCCAAGACAGCCATCATCACTCCTTTTGGACTGTTCAAATTCTCAAGAATGACATTTGGCCTTCGAAACGCCGGTCAGACATTTCAGCGTTTCATAGATTCAATATTTAGACATCAAATTACTCCACAATATTCCGGAGAAGAGCCAAAGGATGAAAACGTAACAGATTTCACATTTTGTTTCGTCGACGATATTTTATGTGCATCAGAAAATGAAGAACAGCATTATTTAAAAACATTTAGAAATAATTTTCAAAAATTGGATGAATACGGCCTGACAATTGATTTGGAGAAATGCGAATTCCTGAAGGAAGAAGTAGATTTTTTGGGATATCACGTATCAAGTAAGGGGATCTCCCCCACTCAAGAGAAACTACAGGCTGTAACCAATTTCCCTAAGCCAAAAAAGGTTAACATGCTGCGGAGATTTTTGGGTATGGTTAATTTTTATAAGAGCAGCATCCCAAAAGCGGCTTTTTATCAAGCAGAACATGGCTGCAAGAAAAACGATAAGAGTTTAATCAAATGGACAAAAGAATGGAAGATGGTGAAGAGTCCTTCGAAAAATGTAAGCTCACGAAAAACTTGGCAATTCTATCACATCCTGCTAGTATCGCATCCATCTCACTAATGACCGATGCCAGTAACGACTGCGTGGGCGCCGTTCTGCAAGAAGAAGAGGGTGGAAAATGGAAAACCCTCGTTTTTTTTTTCAAAAAGCCTATCACACACAGAGCAGAAATATTCAACATATGATCGAGAGCTATTGGGCATCTATCTGGCTGTGAAGCATTTCCAAAGGCTCGTGGTAGGATGAGAATTCACGATATATATGGACGGAAGACTCGGAAAAAGTTGAATCAGCTCAATCCGCCACATCCAAGTACGGTCGAAAATATAAACGCACGGTGAGATTTCAACTCTAATGACGTTTACAGCTCAGTATAAACAGAGAAGTGATAATCGTAGAATATCATTCTCTTTCCGGCTATTATTCATATAAAGAAAACATGAATGTCCGTCAGTGACATAATTGTAGCTCGCCAATCCTGTTTGAACGATGTTTGTTATTTACTATGTATAATTTTTAAATTAAAATGTTATTAACTTGTTTTACATTTTTATAAAGGGGGGAGTATCTGTGCCGGCTGTTTCGATACCTCACGTACACACGTATTATTTGAGTTTTATCCCAGGTACGTGTCAGCCATCACAGATAATGGATTTATCATACCACGTACCTAATCTAAGTACGTGGTAAGACCTCATATCAATTCGTATAAAAACCAAGTCTTTACAATAATAAAGTTAGATAGTAATTGTGCATATCCCAAGCCTTTTATTACGTCTCCCGAAGGTAGTCGTCAGGAATTGCCTAAACCGGCGAATCATCTGGACTACAAACATATTTTTAATTTGGTCCGCGTTGCGAGATCGGTCGCTTACATAGCAATGTTTACATAGTTACAAAAAAGTAATCAAACAAACAAACAAATTATTTATAATACAAAGACAAATACAAATAATTTATTCATTAACACTTTCATTATCTAAATATATATAAAATAAGCGTTCGAAGTAACACTTTGTTCCCTGTTTACCGGGAACAGACGAGCTCTTTTTGAACAGATGTGATGATAAAGAAATTGTGATGTTTAATTGCAGTTAGTTTTCTGTACTCTAGGCCACTACTCTATCGATATCCCTTTGTATCTTTCCACAGTCCTCTACACTATAAAACCGACTGCAGCGAAGCGGAAAAATTAAGTACCTGTTTGAACTGTATAAATATATATAATCTAACGTATAATTTGACTAAATCGGTTAAGCCGTTAAGTAGTTATAGGAGGAAACAGAAACAGAGATTGTTAAATCCACGCCTCAACCGAAAGGTTGGAAGTCTGTGAAGGGTTGTTTTACAATGGAATGTCACAAAGTAGTACTAACCTTGAAGCCGTGGACCGGCATTCGAAAGCTCAGATTCGAGGCAGGAGTAGGGGATGAGGAACACAAGGGTAGGGGGTGTTGGGAGTCGAATCTTACTCGTGTCGTAGCCCGCTGCTGGTGCTGTCGTGATGCTGCCGACTACCATGGTCGCTATCAGAACGCGACGAATTGGTGACCGAACCACTTCAACCTTTCACAGCATGAAGCACTCACTACGATGACGTGAAATCTACTTAATTCTTGACGATTATTACGAGATTATTATAAATAACATTCCGCCAAAGCACCGATGCTTGACGCCAAAATTTAACCATGTGCAAAAATGACTTTTTTATCTATGCAAGTGACAGCTAGCTAGTGATGTTCCGATCACTCGCGGTCGATCCGCGCAACAAAAACCGAGGTGCGTTCCGAAGCATAAATATTAAACAGTCACCCGCTCGGATAGGCCCGAACCTGTCCCTAATCAATAGGAAGGCGAGAAAGTGTTGCGACCGCTTTCTTGAGGACCGAGTCCCCCACCTTGACTTCTGCTGATCGAGGCGTGCCATCCCGACTCGTGTACAAATTGATGATCCGTCCTCGTCTCCGTCTCAATGATGGCAGGTTCGCATCCTTAATCAGCACCAAATCACCGACTTGAGGGGGGCTCGTCCGGTCAGTCCACTTAAGGCGCTGCTGCAAGATGTGCAAGTACTCAAGGGACCACCGTTTCCAAAAATCTTGAGCCATCTGCTGCAACATCTGCATCCTAGTTAACCGACTTAACTTAACATCACCGAATGGGTATTCTGGCAGGGCGTTAAGGGGCTGACCTATCAGGAAGTGACCCGGCGTCAATGCTTCCAAATCATTTGGATCCGAACTGAGCGGGCACAACGGACGCGAGTTCAGTGTCATTTCAATTTTACAGAACAGCGTCGCAAGCTCTTCAAAGCGTAGAGAGGTCTCACCGATGATCCTCGTCAGGTGCGACTTAGCCGATTTAACCGCAGCCTCAAAAATTCCTCCCCAATGAGTACATCCCGGCGGACTGAAAACCCATTCAATCCCTCGTCGGGAGCAAGCCGTACCGATGGCGTCCTGGTTACCGTTTAGGAATTGAGTGACCTCCTGCAGATATCGCCTGGCTCCGACAAAATTTGTGCCGTTGTCCGAACGGATTAATGTCGGGAGGCCCCTTCGTGAGACGAACCGATCCAGACATGCGATAAATAACACGAAGACGCACAGGTATGCCTTCACATGGTTCGGTTCCCGTGGTGTCAGGACCTGTGTCCGCACCCGTTGCTTCTCAGAATTGCGACAATTCCGCGCAAATCACACTCATTGACCTTGACATTGACCAGCTTGTCGAGCGAGCTGTACCGTTCCAGCAGGCTGAACTCCTCTTCCGGCTCTGGTTGCGTCGTACAGACACCGACTGTCAAGGCGCCGTTCGCCGTGGTAACGCGTGGACTCATTGGCCAATCCGATTCCGTTTGAGTCAACCATTTTGGACCCCACCACAAGGGATGTCCAACTAACTCCGGAGACGAGACGCACAGTCTGCTGGGTTCATTTCCCCTGGAACATGTCTCCAGATTAAGGGAACCTCCGAATTCAAAATCTGCGAAACCCGATTCGCCACAAAAATCTCCAGCTTTTGAACTGAAGCCTTCAGCCAGCATAACACGATCTGGCTGTCCGTCCAAGCGTAGACCGTATCTTCTAACGCTATTGACCCACGAAGAACCGTCATCGTGTGGTTGAGCAGACGAGTCAGGAGAGCCGCTCCTGAAAGCTCTAATTTGGGAATGGTCAGGCGAGTGCGCAACGGCGTAACCTTGCTCTTGGCCATGACCAACCGCACATCAACCTCCCCCGAGGAGTCAACCGTACGCAGATACACCGCAGCTCCGTAGCCCTTCTCCGAGGCATCGCAAAATCCATGCAGGGTGGCGGTGTATCGTTTGGTGGGGACCAAACTCCGTTGCAGTGAAATCCGATTGATGCCAGGTAGGGTCGAAAAGAACGATTCCCACTCTGAGCTCAATGACCCGCCGATCGGGTCGTCCCATTTCAGCTCAGCAGACCACAATTGCTGCATAAAACACTTGAGCTGAAATGTTACCGGGGTGATCCACCCATTTGGATCAAATGTCCTAGCCACCGTTGAAAGGACGTTCCGTTTCGTCCAGACCTTCGGGGAGTCAAACTTGACCCAATACGAAAACATGTCTGACACCGGCTGGTACTGGATGCCTAATACCAGGCATCCAGTATTAGGCATGTTTTACCTAATACTGGATGGTTATTATTAGGTAAAACATGCCTAATAATAGCATGTTTTATTCCAACATGCTATTATTAGGCATGTTGGAATAAACATGCCTAATAATAGCATGTTTATTCTATGGTCGGTTCCATATTCCAATCTGGAATATGGAACCGACCATATTCCAGATGACAACCCAGCGACCAACTGTCGCACCGAGGGTGACAACCGTACGTGAGGGTGTGAGCCCATCACATTAGGCATGACTAATGCCGTGACCGTCAGATTCACCGATGAATCCACCCGTGACGAGAGAGTAATCCGACATACTCCCTTAACGGAACCGACTTCCGTGTTCCCAATTCCCCGAATGGAATGTGGATACTCCCTTACCGAAATTCCCAACCGTCTTACAAGGTTGCACGAGACTAAGCACCCCTGGGCTCCCGAGTCCAATAGTGCTCGTGCCACACATGATTTGCCGTCCGAACTCCACGCTGTCACAGAGGCGGTGAGGAGCATGGCCGTCTGTGGAGTGGCGGCACCCTGTAAGTGGGCGGCGTGTCCCTAGCGGGAACCTCCGCGGGATCCAAAAAAAAAACAAAATCAAAAAGAGTTTATTTCCATAAGAAACACATAGGTAACATTTGGTGAATCTCAAATCTTAAACTAACACATGTTTAAGGTACAGGGAAATATAGAACTCAATTTGAATTCCGTCACCTCAATGTTTTAGATGCTGGAGGCAAAGAGGCGACTAGAAACCTCCAGCTTTATACGTTATTTTTTACAGAATTGGAGCAAACACATTCCCAAGCTTTCTTGTCTTCTACATAATCTGATATTTTGTAGTAACCTTTTTTACATAAGTGATTTTTAACAACATTTTTAAATTTATTTACAGACAATTCTTGTAACTCAGTCGGTATTTTGTTGTAAAAGCGAATACATTGCCCTTTAAAAGATACATTAACCTTATGGAGCCTAGTAGTAGGTATAGCTAGTTTATTCCTATTTCTAGTGTTGACATTGTGCATAGGCACAAAATATTGATAAATTTCCTAAGAATAGCGATAGCGCTATTCTAAGGAAATTTATCAATATTTTTGTGGACGTACATTAGGTTTTCATAAATTTACTGACACGGCACTGTCATAATGTTAATTTACTTAAATTTACAACGCAGTGACTCTCTGGGACCCACATTTTAGATTGCACGAACAGCCCTCTTTTGCAGCACAAATATTATGTTAATGTCTGCAGCGTTCCCCCACAGCAGTATGCCGTAAGACATAATGCTATGGAAGTAGCTGAAGTAAACTAGTCTAGCTGTTTCCACGTCCGTAAAAAGACGGATTTTTTTAACTACATAAACTGCGGAACTGAGTTTTTTTGATAGTTTATCTATGTGTGGGCCCCACTGAAGCTTATTATCTAAGGTGATTCCTAGGAATACCGTGCTATCTACAATTTCTAAATTTTCACCTTTAACATTAACATTAGCCAAGACTTGTTGAACATTGGGGAGTATAAACCGAATACATTTAGTTTTGTTATTGTTCAGTAAAAGATTATTAGCACTAAACCAATTTACTACCTTTGAGATTGCATCATTCACATCGTCAAAGTTCAAACTGAGTCGTTTCATTTTAAACAAAAGTGAAGTGTCATCTGCAAACAGTACAATCTCATGATTATCTCTGACAAGATGTGGCAGGTCATTAATATAAACCAAAAACAGGAATGGCCCGAGTATGGAACCCTGCGGTACACCCATAGTAACAACAGACCCTGGAGATCGTTTTCCATTAATGTCAACTCTCTGTATCCTGTTATTTAGATAAGAAGAGAGAAGATCTAAAGAGTTATCCCTAATTTCATAGTGATGTAATTTCCTGATCAATGTCCCATGGTCAACGCAATCAAAGCCTTAGACAAATCGCAAAATACTCCTAGAGCATCATGCGACTCCTCCCATGCATCATATATATGTGATATTAACTCAATACCGGCATCAGTAGTTGATTTGCCTTGTGTAAAACCAAATTGTTTACAGTGGAGCATGTTGTTGGCGTTGAAATGTGTAAAAAGTTGATTTAAAATTACTTTTTCAAATACTTTACTAAATGTAGGCAATACTGATATCGGTTTGAAGTTAGAAGGGTCAGATGTACTACCCGATTTAAACAAAGGTACTATTTTACTGTGTAACATTAAATCAGGAAACACGCCAGATTCAATAGATGCATTACCATCCGAACCCGCTGAGACCTTCGTCGGCCTCGGAGTAACTCGGCTGCTGATATGCAACCGGCATATCAGACCGTATGTGCATCAAGGGGTCCCAACCCGTATAATAAGCCCCTCGCTGTCCCGGTATCCCACCATACCGGACGGTGTACGGTGTGCCCGGTGCGCACCGTGGATTAATGGGGGAGAGCGGATCCAACCCGGAGCGCTCTAGGAATGGGGGCGACATCCGACTATTCGCCTCCCAGAGCAACGGGCAGGGTGGCGCAGAAGGTGGTGGACTCCCAGCCTTCGCGCCACTCATAGGTGCCATCTGACTCCCGCCCGTAACACACGGTGAGCCAGCAGCCCGAAGTCCTCGCTGACCGTGAACAGCGGCGACCGAACCCCGGCTATCCCGCATGTTGCCCCCCGCGCTGCCCCCTTCCCCTCGGGGGGGGTCCCGTCCGCGGGTGCCCCAGTCACCCCGTTGGTGACTCCCATTGCCCGGAGGGGGACTGGGTCCAGCCCTGGTTGGGCCCTGTGGCCGACCAACCTGAGTCCGGCCCTGGTGACCATCCGAAGGGCCTGACCGATTCAGGCGCAACGCTATGTGGTGCTTGCCACCACAGCACTCGCACGGGAACGCGCGCGAGCACTCGCTCAGCGTGTGCGGCCCCAAACAACCGAAACACAATCGGTGACGGAAGACTATCTTTCTGCGGGCAGCTACCCCGAGCGCCTTAAATTTGGCGCAACTGGTCATGACCAGCACTGTCGCAATGCACACAGCCGTCACCCGACGGCGCGGCATTCAAAACGCCAAATTGTTTCGACCTCCCACCCCCCCGTGGGGGCGGGGGGTGCGGCCCCTCCCGCATCCGCGCGGGTTGGCGCTGCACACTGGCCTCCGGGTCCAGTATGTCACATCGCCTACATTCACCCTCCAAAAAATCTGTCAATTGGACAAGTGTGGGCAGTTCCGTTCAAACCGACTTTGAACAGCTGCAGACAACCGTGACAAAACCATATATAGAACAATATATGACCATTGGTCTACCGGAAGACCAAGGTTCTGAAGGGCCTTAGTGGCCACCAGCACAGGGTTGAGCACCTGTACTCGGATTTCAACATCCCGGGTTACTCTAGGGATGCTAAACAGCTTCCCTAGCTGCGCATCAATCAACCGCCGTTGGTGTTGGTAGCGGCCAACAACAATTGCTATATCGTAGTTGCCCGCCGTGACCGTTAGGTGACCGACCAACTCCTTCGGTTCACCCCACAGAGCCATCAATAGTTGGACCAACTTGTAGGCGTTGTCCAGGTCGTCCCGACCGTAGACCAAACTATCAAATAAATTGATGAAGGCCGGCCACTCATCAATTGCCCCACTGAAGGCCGGAATCTCCAGGTGTGGCAGCCGTCCAACAACACCCTTCGGGGGTGGGTCTCCGTTACCCTCCCCACGGTCATTCCTTCGCGACCGCTTAATTTTCTCCGCGCGACACTCGATGTCACCCATGCATTCCATCGCTTGGTCAGCATCCGCGCAGAGCTGTTTCACTGTAGCCACCGAAGCTTCATCAGTAAGCCCGAGAGCTTCAGCCTCCGCAGCCAGCCGACACACCTTCCCGACGCGTGTCATTGCGTCCTCCACACGCTTGAGCAGGACATCATCCATGTCCGGTCGCTCCACATACTGATGAGTATGGGCGAGCCATCTCATTTCCTCCCGGACACCATGCCGCAGTACCGTCAAGGGTGAAGTTGCCATGTTGACCGATTTAATAAATTCTGGTCCTATTCTTCACTACCGAACTAAGTATAGCCAGGGACCAGCACTTGCCCGTCAGCGCTGGGCACAGAAATTAAAACTAAGTTGTCAAACTAAGGCCACTACTAAACAATTAAATCCTAAAAATATTTAATATGGTCGCCCTGTGGATATACACCTTATAACTATACACTATAGATCAATTAGAGAATGCCACCATAAAGCACAATAAAAAATAACACACAAAAATTTATTATAAAAACAATAAAAAATATTAAATTAAATTTATTAAAAAAAATAAGTGGTGGGCTCCGAGACTATAAACCTAAACAATATAGCACCCTAAATCACACTGGATATCAAATCCACGCTATTTTTAATATAATGTAGGTAGCCGTGAACCTTCTAGAAGTGGCCTTTCCGATATGACCTGCACTTCTACTGAGGTCAGCAAAATCAGCTTAATACCCCTTAAATAGCCTGACCCTGCTCTGTAAACCGAAATAACACTGCAGTACTATAGAACCCGACGTTCTACCACAAGTAATACAATATAGTTACTTCGCGGAATGACCTTTTAATCCTTATGCCCACAACAGTAGTTTCCGTCTACAAATTTATAATAATCGTTAACTAAATCGTCAATTATACGTTCACTAACCGAAAATGAACACAAATTGTGGTATACCGACCACAAAAGACTCACTCACAACAAAGATTGCCGACCAATCTGAGGTACCCTTTCCCACTACAACGCGGCAAAAAAAAACAACCCTACAACCGTCCGTGAATCGATTTCCTACTAGGAAATCACGCCTCTGCTACCAAAATGTTAAATCCACGCCTCAACCGAAAGGGTGGAAGTCTGTGAAGTGTTGTTTTACAATGGAATGTCACAAAGTAGTACTGACATTCGAGGCAGGCATTCGAAAGCTCAGATTCGAGGCAGGAGTACGGGATGAGGAACACAAGGGTGGGGGGTGTTGGGAGTCGAATCTTACTCGTGTCGTAGCCCGCTGCTGGTTCTGTCGTGATGCTGCCGACTACAAGGGTCGCTATCAGAACGCGACGAATTGGTGACCAAACCACTTCAACCTTTCACAGCACGAAGCACTCACTACGATGACGTGAAATCTACTTATTTCTTGACGATTATTACGAGATTATTATAAATAACATTCCACCAAAGCCCCGATGCTTGACGCCGAAAATTTTACCATGTACAAAAATGACTTTTTTATCTATGCAAGTGACGGCTAGCTAGTGATGTTCCGATCACTCGCGGTCGATCCGCGCAACAAAAACCGAGGTGCGTTCCGAAGCATAAATATGAAACAGAGATAAATACGTACATATATATATATATGTATGTACGTATTTATCTCTGTTTCTTTTCCTCTTATAACGGATGCGGATGGCGAAAAGCCCCCCAATCGGAGCGTCAGCTGCCTGTTCCATGAGCAGGTAGCCGCGTACAAGGGGAGCCCATCTGACCTCCTCTAGGTATGAAGATCGGCGTTTTAGTGTTCTCCGGCGCGAACACTCTAAAGTAAGGGGCGAGGCAGCCCATCCGGCCTCCTTCAGAGGGACAGAGATTGGCGGTGAAATAAAGTGTATGGTACGTTAACTCTAAAAAATCACGACCTGCGGGCGGTAGGTGCGCAGCGTCCGCAGTACCGTGCCGGTTTACCGGCCGGACATCGCTTAGTCGTCAGCAACGGTACCAATATCGTTGCGAGCGGCTAACGTACTGCAAACCTGAAAGAAGGGGCCCGAAAGGGTGAAATCCATGGAAGCAAATATGGAGTATCTAATACCCCAGGAGGGTTTCTGTACTACCAGTACAGGGGAATCCCTCCCTGCGGTAGGAACCAGTTCATACAATGAACTGGACCCCCCCCCCACCCCCCGCAGGTTCTCGGTGGGTCGTTTTCTGGGGGCCACCAACCTATTTGATCGCGTGGTGACACGCGCTCGCCTCGGAGGATAAACGAGTCAAAAAATAGAAGTGCTGCCTCAAAGACAAAGAAGAGGAAGCAGCGCCTTGCAGAGGAGCTTGCTATAGTCGCGGCCATACGTCGTAGGGCCACGGACGCCTCTAACGTCAACCGTGCAGAAGTGGAGGTACCGGCTCACAATGATCCCAACATGGGACCGCGTGCGGGACAGCACCAACACTCAACAGACGGAACTGTGGCGCAGGCACACACCGATCCCAATATGGGATCACGTGCGGGACAGCACCACCATAAAACCAACGAAACTGTGGTGCAGGCTCACACCACTCCCCATACGGGAAAGCGTGCGGGACAGCACCACAACACCAAAGGGTCAGGAAGGCAGGCTCACAACGCTCCCTTTATGGGACCGCGTGCGGGACATCACCACCCCCTAAATCAAGCCGCATCACGGCGAAATACATTCTCGCAGCAACCAGCCCAGGGCAGATCGGGGGGGTCATCAGAGCAAGCACACGGGGCAAGCTCTGTGGCCGGGACAAGCAGACCCCAAACAAAAAGAATGAGGTCTGATGACCAGGTGTCGCCTAACGGAGAGTTGATGAGGGGACCGTTCAAAAGGCCCTGTAATTCAGGCCCAAATGAAAGGGATAAGCGAGTCCAACCTGGACTATCCTATGCCCAGGCTGCGAACTTGCACCTGTTCATGGTGATCGTCCCCATTGACGGTCGAGATATGATGGCCGAACAAGGCGTTCTTCTCCGTCTAGAGATGGAGAAGTAACAAGAAGAAGCGGTAGATGACCTGACCCAAGACTTTGTCCCGGGCTTCGACCATATGCCGCAACGTCTGCCGCAAGGTGGACATAAATTCACCTGCCTCGACCAAGAAACTGTGGCGTGGCTGAAAGTGACGACAGCAAACCTCCCCCCCTGTGGGAAAGAGGCTGCCAGTTCATGGCGGTCGGCATGACGGAGTTGCCAAAACTCATCAAAGGGATAGTCTGGCTTCCCGATATTCAGGGAACTAACATCGAGGGGCTGAGGCTCTGACTGATAAGGGCAAACCGTCAGCGCAGCATCGACATGAGTCGCTGGCGCCTACTAAAGGGGGAGCTAAAAAACACCGACTCGGAGCTTCATGGTGCCATCATGGTATTCGCCATCCCCGAGTCGGATATCCCGGAGCTGGAGAAAAGGCAGATGAAGGTCTACTACAAGTGTGGCTCGGTGAAGGTGGAGCTCAAGCGGAGGGCAGGCTGAACGAGTGAGGTGCAGCCCACACCGAGTGACGCTGAAGGTAGCAACAACACTCTGCCAACACGCAGGGCCTCGGCCTAGGTACTGGGCCTGGTGAAACCTGGCGATTGGCTCACCGATGTCCGACGAGGTCGAGGCGCTTCTCGGCTCCGAGAATGAGCTCAACTCCAGTAGAGGGGGAGAACTAATAATTATGTGTCCTTTAATACATACTTTGCACACATAATAAAACAACTTTCACACTACATATAATAACAATAACAAAAGGCGCTAACACAAATATCAAACAAGCCAACATCCAACATAGCTCCTCCGGTGCAGCGGCCCTTCGGAGAACTCTCGAAGAGCTTCCGAAGACGATCGCACCTATACAAGAGCCAGCAATTTATAAAAGCAGGGTATGTGGTTTCAATAACTTATTTGGAGATATATATACCTACTATTCAAACACAAAAGTGAGGGCGGCCATATATGTCCCGAATCACTACAAAGCCACCTTAATAACACACCTCTGCTCCCCAGATCTAACCGTGGTGCACATTGACACGGGGCAAGGGGGTCTCTCGTTATACCTCGCCTCGGCATACCAGCCAGGCGAAGGGGAGATACCTACGGAGGAACTGGAGGTGCTAGTCAGAGAGTGTGAAGAAAATGACATACCCCTCGTAATAGGATGCGATGCCAACGCGCACAGCACCGTATGGGGGTAAAGGACATAAACAATCTTCTTCTCAGTCGTAGCACTCTTGACAGAGGAGTCGTGGTCTTGGCTCTAGACCTAATATCGGGATGGAAAGTTTCATCAGAAGCATCGTGATCACAGATGGATCACCTTCAGCCTGAAGAATATAAAATTAAAACCTAGGCAATTTCGTAACCCTAGAAAAACCAACATAAGTGAGTATTGTCAGCACCTAGAGACGGACTTATCTAGAACTGAGTACAACATCAAACTGGAGACAACGGAAGAAATAGAATTAGCGTTCATTCAACTCAACGGAGCGATAAATGAGAGCTACAACAAATCCTGCCCTCTTATGACAGCGAAGCCATCTAAAGACAGCTGGTGGTGCGACAAACTGGAGAGAATGCGAGTTAACATGAGAAAGCTTTTCAATCATGCCATCAGTACGATGGCAGAGGACATCTGGAAAGCTTTTCAAAAAGCACGTAAACAGTTTAAAAAACAAACTAGGTGCAATTTTAGAGAATCGTGGAGAAATGTTTGCAGCTCAATAAACAGCGAGTCGCAGGCCTCACGAATCAAAAAGCTAATAGGTAAAGACCCACAACACCAACCTGGTTCGATAAAGAAACCGAATGGAGAATACACCAAGAGCGAAGAAGAGCTCTGTAGTGTATTGCTACAAACGCATTTCCCGGGGTGTACAACCCTACCCGCAAAAGAGGTAGAGACACCGGCGGAACATTAACACCCCCGCCGGAAGCATGGGTGGAAGTAAAAAACCTGGTAGATGAAAAGAAGGTGAGATGGGCGATCAGCTCTTTCCTTCCATATAAATCACCAGGATCAGACGGCGTAATACCAGCCCTACTACAATGGGGATAAAAGCTCATTGTACCAAGACTTGTAAAAATATTTAAGGCATGTCTAGCACTCGGCTACATGCCCAGGATCTGAAGAGAAGTGAAAGTAGTCTTCCTGCCGAAACCAGGCAAGGACGACTATACTGAACCTAAATCCTTCAGACCTATAAGTCTCATATCAGTCATTCTGAAAACGTTAGAAAGAGTGTGTTATAGATTTATAAGGGACGGTCCCATGAGAACCAACCCTATACACCCAAACCAACATGCGTACCAAGCGGGAAAATCTGCAGAGACAGATAAGAATAGAAAGCTCAATACTAAGCCAACAGTCGTGGCTAGCGGTATTTATAGACATCGAAGGAGCTTTTGATAAAACAAACTTCAGTAGCATCAGAATTGGATTGGAGAAACTAGGCACCAACCCTAACATGATAACCTGGATAATAAAAATGCTGGAATCAAGAATAATCTCTCTGGAAATCAGCGATAAAATCAAATGCAAAGTGGCCAAGGGCTGTCCACAGGGGGGTGTGCTATCACCACTACTGTGGGTACTAGTAGCTAACGACCTGGTGACACAACTCAACACAAGAGGATTCTACTCAATAGCATACGCCGATGACGTGACAATAGTCGTGAACAGCCTTTTTATAAACACGATATTTAACCGCATGCAACTGGCACTACGGTACATAGAAACATGGTGCAAAAATAACGAACTCTCAGTAAACCCCGCCAAAACTGAGATGGTACTATTTACAAAAAAAAAACCACGACAGTTACAGGCTGGCCAAACTCTTTAATAAAACACTAACACTATCAAAAGACGTGAAATATTTAGCTGTATGGCTTGACCACAAATTAAGTTAGAGCAAGCACATAGAAGCAATACTTAAAAAAGCCACCATATCGTTCTAGTGTAGGAAGATGGTAGGGAACGGATGGGGACTCCAGCCCAAAATATGTCGATGGATGTATATGGCTGTGGTGAGACCCATCATCACATATGGCTCCCTGGTATGGTGGCAACGAACAACACTATGCATAACTGCAACACAACTACAACAGTTCCAGATAATTGTATGTGTAGCCATGACAGGCTGCATGAGGTCAACGCCATCAGCGGCACTGGAAATCATGCTAGTCATACCACCATTGGACCTATTCGTACAGCAGGAGGCCAAATCGGCGGCCATAAGGCTATACAGTACTGGACAATGGAAAGGACAAATAGCAGATAAAGGACACTGCACAATTCTAGAAAAAGCATTCGGGGAAGTGCCGGAAGCCATTATTGGAATCGATCGCATAAAAACAGAATTCCTATTCGGTAGGAAATATGAAATCACAGCCAAGGGCTTGTAAACACCAACAATACCAAATCACAAAAGCATAAAGATATACAGTGATGGCTCAACGAAAAGCAAGAACACAGGCGGAGGTCTTTTCTCGCCGGAGCTTGACATTAAACTTTCCCAAAGGTTTGGAAAGGAGACGACAGTGTTTCAAGCTGAAACACTGAGTCTCCTACACGGGGCAATGAACTTGATAAATGATGCAGAGGGGAATGACATAACCTTTAAAACGGACTGCGCAGCCCTACTTATCTCACTAAAAAGACCGTTGACAAAATCAAAACTCATACTAGAATGCCACAAGGCACTTAACAGGTTAGGTGAGAAAAACAAGGTCAAAGTCCAGTGGGTAAAAGGTCACCAGGGTGACCAGGGCAACTAGGACGCAGACAAGATAGCAAAATTAGGGGCAGAAAGGCCAGCAATCGGCCCTCCACCATTCTCGCCCTTATCAGCGGAAGCTCTACGAAAAAGGCTCAGAGAAGCCACAGTACAGCAACAAAACCTATTATGGTCTAGCAGAGAAGACTGTAAAACCCAAAACTTTTTATAGACAAGTATAACCATAAATTTACAATGAGACTACCACGCAGTAAAATAAAAATACTAACAAGCCTTATTAAAGGCCATTGTATACTAAAAAAACACTTGACAATTACAGGTGCAACGGATAGCCCCCTGTGTAGGGGGTGCATGGAAGTGGGTGAAACAGTAGAGCATATGCTACTGGCATGTCCATCCACAACAGAAACCAGGATGGCTATCCTAGGAGACACAACAAACACCCACGAGCTCCTAGAACACCCAGGCCTCCTTCTCCAGCTGGTGCAGGAGTTGGTATGGCTGAAGTAGATGTGCAGGCGAAGGGGACATGCACAAAGGCCCCGCTCAAGTGGGCCAGGTGCAGGCACTACAACCCCCTTGTAGAAGATAGAAGACACTTTCATTTTAAACTAAGCATATCAATATTTTTTCGAGGTTAGTTGACGGGTCTTTGCCATTTTCCACTCTCTCAGGATTCTACAAAACTTCCTGCCTCTTCAGACAAAAATCACGCTTGCCCAGTCTCTTCTTCTTCCCCTGATTGATTACGCTGATGTCTGCTGGGCAAGCGCAAACAAAGTGCAACAAACTCCAGCGACTTCAAAACCTCGTGATTCTGTTTGTTTTCAGTCTGCGCAAGTTTGACCACGTCTCGAAGTATAGCAGGGAGTTGAAATGGCTCATATTCCCATATCCTCTTTTTGCTTCTTCGATATTTTATGTAATCCTCGCTATCCTGGTCTTCGGATAGGCCACGGAGATCTCGCACTCTGTCACTACTTATATTAAAGCTACTTATAGCTCCACAACATAATACTGCCGCTTATGAAAATGGGTTCAGAATACGAGTTAGGAGTCTCTGGAACAAACTCCTCAGCGCCATCAGAGACAGTCCGTCAATATATATTTTTAAGTCGTTTGAAAGAACACTATCTTTCTCTTCCTTGCTAAGTATTAGATCTAATTATGTATATGTTACATATTTATATATTACATATTTAATGTTGTGTACTATTAGGTCTACCTGTAGTTTCTTTTTTTATAATGCATTCTAAGTTTGCTGGAATAAATAAATGGAGATAAGCTAGCCTTTTTTCACGTTTTTTCCTTTGTATTTTTTGTATTCACGGTTTTAGTGCAATAAAGTATATTGACATTGAAATATATGTTTCATAATTGTGTACTAAAACGCAGGAAATAAATAAATGTAATTTGAAAAAACGACTGCGGTACACTAATCACAAAACAAGCAGATAAGATATAACGCAATTATTGAAATCCGATTAATCGACGTCATTAATTATTGTGAGTGATTGATTGATATCATCTGCGAAATAAAAGTACTTTGTTCCCTGGACTATCTTGGGTAAATCATTAATAATTAATATAAATTCTTCAACTTCGTAGAAAATGGTTCAAAACTATATGTACCTTATAACCCCTAAAACTAGTGGCCCTGTGGACAGTAGACCTCGCTAACAGGGGGGACTGTGAACCAATTTATGGGTAATTATTTTAGATTCAATCAAAACGAAGTAGTAAAGTAGCCGCACCAATAACTTTGTGAACAATATTTTGACTTTTCACGAAAATAGTTATAGTCAATTTCACTCACTCTCATAGTCCTCTTAACCAATCCGTCTCCTACTTCGAGGAATCCAAACTTGGTATGTTTTGAAAATATTACTTGGATTTTTAGAAAACAAGCGGCCGAAAGGTAATAGTAATAATATAGTAGTAATAGTATATTTTTAGAACTAGACTACGATACGAGAACTAGAACACGATAGGTTTCAGAAAAAAAAGATACAAAAAATTAATGATGTCATAACTCCCCCCTAAATCAAGAAGAAAATCGAGAAAAGATCTCGACAAAAAATACTATTAATTAAAGGAACACGTTTGCCGAGTTTTAGGAGGACTCTAGACCGGAACTGACAGACACACAGACATAGAGACAGACGAAAGCAAAATCGGCCTCCTATCTTGTCGAAATGGAGGCCTTTGCGCGCTTCGCTCGCTCGGTCAATAAAAGCTCACCTTTTTATTACTCATCAATTATAGGAAAATTTCGCTAGTTTATTATATAAATATAGAATATATATAGAAGCCAAAGGAGGAGGAGGCGATACGAGTGGCTAAGTAGAAATTCGGAAAGAGCACTTGAATATCTATAAAATCACCAATTTTCTAAACTCCCGGAAAACATTCCTCGAAGACTGATTTTAGTTAGTTAAAAATATATTGTTTATATCATAGTAACTACGTTTAATTTGATGCATACCTAATAATAAAGTTTTACTTATAAAGACTTTTCTCGGCATTTCGATTTCTCGACGTTATTGTTAAGCGAGCGCCCGTATGAGGCTAAGCAAATATCTCCTGTGTATTGGAGACCCCGTGTCTGCGTCGAACATGCCGCCGGCCACAGACATATAATCATAGATAAAAATGTATAGTAGGAAACATATAATAAGATACTACCGCCGGCTGTGAGTGCAGGTGGCGTGACCCGTGCGCAAGATACCTTGGCCTTGTCTGAGAGAGATGGCGATCCTTGTCTTTGGAGGTGTGTCCACGCACGTGTCAACTTTGGTCCCGTCATGCATAGACTCCAGAACTTTTTCTCTAAGGTATACAGGATATAACAGAAAGGTCCAATAACCTCTTTATTATTAAGTATAAAGAAAAAAAACATATACTTTACTGTTTGACGTTTAAGATTTTGTAAGTTGTTATTGATTTCTTACTTATTTTTTGCATTTTGGTGTTTCTTAGTAGCAGTTCAACTATCCTCAAAACATGCCGTTGGACTACAGAGATCCCCGTATTATGACCTACCTCACTGAAAACTTCAATAGAGAGCAAGAAAAGCGATCAGCCTGGTTCTTGAAGAATAGGGAAGCCCTTGAAGCACAATTTGTGCAGTCAGAGAACTATAAAGACTATCGTACAGATACCGTTCGCAGAGCCCGGGTAGCACCTTTGTGCTTAAAGGCCCTTACCGAACATCATAGATCATGCTATGTCAACAGACGGAAAATTATACCGATCGACGGCCCAATTCTCTCGCAACAGAGGCACGACCACGCCCTGCCAACAACAGGCTTGTCCACTACCGAACCTCCCATTATACATGGCATCTCCTCCATCATGAGACCTGTAGATTCCCGAGAACATTCCATCCTATACCGAGAAGCGGTCAATCGACTTGATTATCTGAAATCTCGACACCTTAAGAAACCCGAAGACAAATTCTTCTTCCCTGAGTGCAGTAGCCATGAATACGGGTGGAGACTTCGAGACAACCCCACTTTTGGAGCACCTCAGCATGGGCGGTGTTACACGTTATACCGCGATAGAATCAGCCTAACTGGACCACAGCCCGATCCTGTGCATTATACAGCACCGGCTGCAACTGACAAGGTACTGTGTTACAAATAAATAAACAGGATCAACTAATCGAGTTTTAAATGGGTTTTAATATTACAAAACTTTTAAATAATAATAATAATAATAATACCTCGACACTATTTACAAACATTGATCTAGCCCCAAACTAGGATTCCCTGTATCTTGGGTACTAGACAACGATACACATACTTATAGAGATAAATATTATACTTAGATAGATAAACAACCATGACTAGGGTACAAACATCCGTTATCATCAAACAAATATTTGCTCCCATCGGGACTCGAACCCGGGACCCTAGGCTTTGCAGGCAGGGTCACTGCCGACTCGGCCATTCGGGACCATGAGAAGCCTAGAGTAACATGGATACACCCACAAAGATGGCCTTGTCGCAACATACTTTGCCTAATGGCCACAGGGGAATGCAAACTTTTACCATACTCTGCTCGAACCGGCAGCCCTGAGTTGGTTGGGACATTTAAACTTTTATTTTAACTCTTAAGCGCTGTTCGCAGAATGTTGAGCCCTGTGCCCCAACCGCTCGCGGCAATTATACGGAGGCCGACTAAATCTAAATTTCAATGTTTGCAAATGAAACAGGGTCAACTGTGTAACAAAATGCAAATCTCAAGGGACAAATCAACCTTAGGAACTTTGCTAGTACATCGTTAACATGAGGCTGGGTAGCGCACTTATCTGAGTAGAGTGATTTGTAGATGAAAATAGGAAAAGTTTGCAATAATTCTCGGATACTACCGTCAATGAAGTTACAAAGTGTGTAAGCTACGTACTGTTCGTTTCTCATTGCAGACCGACACTGACCGTTCTTCGACTTACTTTACAGTTATTGTTTGGGCTCAAATTAATTTTCGAGAAACCTTGAAACTTCAAACAAATTACCTTCCTAGCATAAGACTGAGGTGAGAGTGAATAGATAAGTATGTGATTTTAAAAATACGTGCTGGGTGACAGCAGCACTGTATTACAGTTATTACTTACAGTATTCGCCATATAGACAATTATGTACGAGTAAGTGTGTACATTTAGATGTACATATTTTCTGCTAGATAGGAAGACACTGATTTCCTCGTGAGGCGAAAGCACAAAAGTAAGTTAGAAATCTCATTGCTGGCATGACAATGGATCCGAGAGGATCTATTTTAAAGAGCCAAATTAACGACCTCACGAGAGTCACCGTAGTCCTTATTATGAGATAAGATCTTTGTAAGCGATCACTTTTAGACCAGTTAGTCGCTCACGTCATAAATCAAGTTAAACCATCTCCTGCCATATCCCACGTGCGACCGCGGGCCAGGACAAACAACTTTGTAAAGATGAAACTTGTTAAATCTAACTGGAAGCCAAGTGGAAGTTTCGTAGCCGACTGTAAGCCGAGATCTCGTTTGAGATGGGGCATGATGCAAAGAAACGGCTGCATAAATGCATGCAAATAGATACGCCCTGCACTGCGCGGTGGGTGACACGATCGTTTGGAGTACGGGGAAAGTTTGATGTCTTCATTCTTCGTGGCTTTGTAAATGTGCATTTATATGAAATCGTTTTTAGAACTCCATGTTAGAATCAAGCTAAAATTTATTTACTGATTTCATACTCGTATGTACATACACAGGTACGTATCGTATTTAGGGTTACCAGATGTCCGGTTTCGTCTGGACAGTCCTTATGTCTGTACGGTCAAGAAAAAAAGGTTTTATTAAAAATTGGGAAAAATTACCTCACCCTCCCGCGAGTCGCCCGAATTAAGTAATCGACACGGATTTGATTTAAAAGAAATATTTTATTATCAATTAGACAGAGTAACCACTAAGATTGATCAAATAGTTATCTTAATCTAAAACTTATTAGCTATTTATATTAAAATATCGTCTAAGTCAGCTATGACGTATGTACCCAATTTGGTATGTATGTGTTTAACTAGGACAGCTGACAAAGGTTATATCGGAGGGGTTGTCACACTTAACTCCTCCCTCCCTAAGAGGAGCAAAATTATCTGAAGGTGACGCAGTTTGCTTCGGAGAATTTTGTTTTAGGCATAAGGTATACAATTCAAATTTCCAGATAGTAACCATTATACAAAATCCTACAAAAATAGAAAGACTTAAAGTCCATACACTAATTTGGTACGTCACTATAAACTGGTCATCTCTATCTTCACTTTCACTGTATTTAGCACTATGTAAAATTTCCTTTATGTTGCTGAAGTCGACGTCTCGCAGGTCTACTTGCTTGTTTCCTTTCGTCAAGCTGTGTTGAACTTTCGGAATCTGTACTAGCGGCAACTGCAGATTGATCGCTGATTCATTTGTGGTAGTGCTTATGAACAGTTCTCCAACTTGAGTCTTGCAGTGTTGATTAGGCGTTAATACGTAGGTTCCTTGAATGTTGATTTTATGAATCTCCTGCTCGCAGTGTTCTGTAATGATCTGGTTATCTTTGCTATACAGCATCCAATGGCCGTTTACAATCTTCTTTATTTTCAGTTTCTCGATGTTAATGAAGTCCTGATGACAGCTGCTATAGTTGTTTTTCATTAACATGATTTGTTCGATGCAAGTTTCTTCGTTGTGCTCTGCCAGGTTGTCATCTTAGCATAGGAACTTGCTGACTTCGATCTCCTCCTCGCAGTGGTGTGCTACAGGTCTGAACTTCAATCTATTCACCAGTAGGTACGGGAATTTTGGGATAATTGTAAGGGTTTTTTGGGTTGCGGGATTAAAAATAGGTAAAGGGATTATTTTATAATAAATATACGTGTCAATATCGATTAGAGGTAATTCCATAACACATACCAAGCTATTCCTATTCATATAAGATTTTAAAATAATGTTACGCTCTATTTTTATTAAATTATACTCGTTTACTTTGTAGATCATACGAGCGTTCTGCTCAATTTTAGTTAAAATACTCAATAATTCGGTAAGCTCTTTGCATTAACGATACATTTCGCTGTAATGAATGTTGTTCCTTATTTAAACTACTTATTTCCTTATTATAGTTAAGTGTATCATTATTATCTAAATTACCTGAAATACATTTAATTATTGATCCTAATGGGTTTATAATTCCTCTCTTAAATCTCTAAAACGGTAGAATTTGCTGTACCCTATCTTTATTTAATCCTATCAAAGAATCTATCTGGCTATGTAGCCCCGTAAATTCACGGCGTGTCTCGCTATCTTTTTTAATTATAGCCTTTAACTTATCGTATTCTATTATATTGTTATTTATTTTTATTACTAATGATTCTAAGTCTAGTGTCTTAAATATAGTCCATCAGTTACTCTTCTTCACAGCTGCTCCAATCCTCAGTAGGGCTATTCCTGGGTTCTGGCTGACGTGTTGAAGATCCGGGCTAGTCGTCTGTATGACTAGTGCCAGGAGCGTCACGCATGATCTGTGGAGGACGTTTAACGTTTAACTGCCCACAGCTGTAGCTTTTTCGTAACGTGGCAGTTCCTTAGCTTTTCTAGTTCTAATGTTTTTCATGAAAACTATGTCGCCTGTTTTGATTTCCTGATTTGGTTCCTCTCCACCTTTCTTATCCCTAACTTTCACTTTGTCTGCGTGAAGATTCTCCGCTACAATTTTTAATCGTTTCCTGTGGTCTTGGTGTAGTTTTTGTGTCAAATTTCGTTCCCTGTCTATGTCGAAAACGGTCCCAGCGTCCGTATGACCAAATACTATCTCATACTGTGTATAGCTTGTTGCTGTATAAATGGTGTTATTATACGCCATTATAGCATATGTCATAACCGTTGCAGCGTCAAATTCCGTTTTATTGTATTTAGCTAATCGGTAGAGAAATGTGATATTTGATTTTAGTATCAACATATTCTTTCATAACTTGTAATTTTTTATTAACAATGAAAGTAACCAAAATATATGAATTAAAAATAAAATAGAAACACTAAAAGAAACAACTACGCGAATAAACCACCCCGGGACATTGCCGAGGCTAAGGTTCCCATGACGCTTGCAGCATTTCCCCGCTGCACCGCCAGAGAGATTGTTCAGGCTTCTCAGCACCTAATGACCTCGTAGGGGCCCATCAGCTACGAGGTAGCGTAGCGATCAGTTGCCAAGAAGTGTGAACGTCGGCGATTCACCGAGCTATTAATTATTGGAGTCGATCTAACCTGGTCTGTGCTTCGGTCCCGTCAACCTCCTGTCTCTCTGCAAGGCCCGGGTGCACCCTAGGCTCTTCTTGGTAGACAGGTTCTTCAGCCAACCAGGTATGACTGGCAGGCCAGCTTCGATGAGCACAGTGTTCCAACACAGGTTATGTTACGTGGGAAAACCAATCGGCCACGTAAATGCGAACTTTATCTGGTTCGGGGAACCACAACACACACAGCTATATAGACAATCCTGAGGGAAACCCGAATACATTCCAGATGGCTTGCGATTTAATTTCAATACCCTATCCAATACGCGTTACATTGCGAGGCTTTCGTCTGTCAGTTGTCAAAAAACTGCTAGGTTGGCAGCAACGTCAAATTCAAAATGGCCGTTCAGAAACCATCGATCGAATATCGATTTGGAATCGAACAATCACCCGCCCGGACAGGCACCCACCTGTCCCCTAATCTACGGGCAGCCGAGACAACGTTGCTACCGCTCGTTTTAGAACCGAGCCTCCTACTAGAACCTCCGCAGACCGGGGGGTCCCGTCCTTGCCAGGGAACAAGTTAACAATGCGCCCCCTGCGCCAACGTAGTGGCGGTAGGTTAGCATCCTTAACCAGAACGAGGTCACCAACACTAGGGGGGCTGGTTTTGTCAGTCCACTTAAGGCGCTGTTGTAAGATATGCAGATACTCGAGCGACCAATGCTTCCAGAAATTCTGAGTAAACTGCTGCAACATCTGATACCTTGACAACCGATACAATTTCACTCCCTCGAAGGGGTGCTCGGGCAACGCGTTAAGTGGCTGTCCTATCAAGAAATGGCCTGGGGTCAGAGCCTCCAGGTCATTTGGATCCGAGCTGAGCGGACACAACGGTCGCGAATTGAGAACGGCCTCGATCTTACAAAACAATGTCGCGAGCTCCTCAAAAGTCAGCGCGGTCTGACCTACTATACGCCCCAAGTGCGTCTTAGCTGACTTAACTACGGCCTCAAAAATCCCACCCCAGTGGGGGCAACTCGGTGGGCTGAAGGTCCACTGTATACCCCGACGGGAGAGGGCCGTTCCAATATCCACTTTATTTACATTCAAAAAGTTGACTATCTCTCGTAAGTATCGTTCCGCACCGACGTAGTTAGTGCCGTTATCAGAGCGGATCAAAGTTGGAAGTCCCCTTCGAGAAACAAACCTATCCAAACAAGCAATGAAAGCCTCTGTCGAGAGATCAGCAACGAGCTCGAGATGTACCGCCTTGGTGGATAAACAAACAAACACACATGAGCTATACCGGTCCAGCAGAAACCCGGCGTCAGGGTCCTCAGCCTTCTGGGTAACATGCACGGCCGCTCTGGGGCCATGATCCGAAGATACTACTACATGGCTGTGGGGCCAGTCCGATTCTCTCCTGGCAAGCCAGGGTGGTCCCCACCACAAATGGTGTCTAACGAGTTCAGGAGCCCGACATCCCCTGGATGCACAATCAGACGGGTTCAATTCTCCTGGTACATGTCTCCAGGTCAGTGGGACCTCAGACGACACAATCTGGGAGACACGGTTCGCAACAAAAACCTCTAAGTTATGGACCGAAGCCTTCAGCCAGCACAAAACAATCTGGTCCACGCGTACACCGTATCCTCCAAAACCACTGACCCACGGAACACTGTTAGAGTGTGATTCAAAAGTTTGGTCAAAAGAGCAGCCCCGGACAGTTCCAGTTTTGGAATCGTCATCCTTGTCCGAATAGGCGCTACCTTGCTTTTTGCCAAAACCAAACGCACGTCGACCTCCCCGGTGGAGGTGACGGTTCGCAAATAAACCGCTGCCGCAAACCCTCGTTCAGAGGCATCACAAAACCCGTGAAGGGTTGCCCTGTAATCCCCAGCAGGGACCAATTTCCTCGGCAGCGATACATTATTTATATTGAGGCCCAACCATTTTGCTAAATCATTCGATACAATGCAGCCCTGAGCTCCAGAATCTAATAGGGCGCGAACGTATGTTGGGTTGCCCGCCAAATCCCAAACAAGCACAGAGGCGATCGGTAACACCACCGTCTCCGGTTGGGGGGCAACAAATTGTTGGGCCGCAAATTCCTAGCGAGGGCCCCCGGGGCCCCACTGTGCCTGTAACCGATCAGGTAGGCAGCTATACGCCAGAGGGTCCCATTGTACAAATGGCCCACGCGCCGGTTCCATTGCCACCCTACGACGCCCCCCGAAGGGGGGTGGGCGTGAATTCAACCGTGGCCGCTCCATGAGCGGGGGGGACATCACATGCGACCGACGAGGAGGAGGCGACGAGCGGGGCGACAACTGAGGCGGCGTCCGAACCGCATCCGCATAGCTCGAAGGTGTCCCATGCCACCCGCCCGTTACGGCCCGCTGAACACACCCAATGTCCCGCTGAGTCGGATGCTGAGTCGCAACCGAAAACTCAGGGCCCCCCATGTGATGACCCTGAGTGCGGCCCTGCACCCCTGGGTGGCTGCGTGCTTGTGGCCCCATTGCCCGCTGAGTCGGATGCTGAGTCGCAACCGAAAACTCAGGGCCCCCATGTGATGACCCTGAGTGCGGCCCTGCACCCTAGTACCGCCCTGTGCACGTGGGGACATTGGCCCCTGAGTTGCGCTCCGAGTCGCAAACGAATTCTCAGGGCCCCATGCCGTGTCACCCTGGGTACGGCCCTGTGGTGGCTGTTGGCCTGACCGGTTCATGCACAACAGATTGTTGTGGGCCCCACCACAATATCCGCACATTTTTGTGCGCGTGCAGTCCCTAGCCATGTGTGGCCCGAGGCACAGGAAACACCAGCTCCGCTGCTTGGCCATCCGGCGCCGTCCCTGAACCCTAAGTTCCCCGAACTTATTGCAATTGGCCACAGCATGGCCAATCTGCCTACAACATGGGCAGGTCTCACTATGTGGGGTCAATGCACTCACAGTCCCATACGACTGCCGGTTGGTGCGGTCCTTCCTCGTCGGAGGGCCCCTACTCACAGCGCTCCCGGCAGCTCTCTGTGGCTCCGAAGGATGGGTGACCGTTAACCCCAAATTCTCTGCCCGTCGAGCCTCCTCTTCCAAGAATCCGACCAAGTCGGAGAAGGCGGGCAGGTCCTCGGCCGACCTCCCGTGAGACTGTTCGAAACGAGTCTGCACGTCAGCGGGTAGGCGGGAAAGTACAATGTACAACAGTAGGTACGACCATTCACCAACCGGAAGTCCAAGATTCTCTAGAGCCTTGGTGACGGACAACAATGGGTTCAAAACCTCCGTCTGTATGGCCCCGACCTTGTTCACAACCGGGATACTAAACAAACGGTTCAGTTGGGCATCGGCCAACCTCCGTTTGTTATGGTAACGTCTGACCAACAATTGCCTGGCCGTTTCATAGTTACCCTCCGTAACTGTCAAATGAGCGACCAGCTCCCTAGGCTCACCCCTCAATGCTGCCACCAGCTGAGCCATCTTGACAGACTTGGTAATGTCCGATCGCATGTGCACCAAACTGTCGAACAGATTGATGAAGCTCATCCATTCACCGGACACTCCGTCAAAAGTAGGCATAGTTATGGCAGGTAACCTGGACCCCGACCCCTGAAGCGGCAGAGGTGCTTCAATGTCACCACCATGGCTGGACTCGCGCTGTCTACGTATGTCCGCAGCCTTCTGCGTGATAGCAGCTGCCATCTCCATACATTGGTCGACATCCCCTATCAACCGTGACAGCCTGTCAGGTGCGCAGCCATCAACTGATTCCGCCTGCGCGGACAATTCGAGCACCCTATTGTAACGTTCCTTAACGTCCATAGACCGCTCCAATACCACATCATGCCTATCTAAACGGTCTATCAGACCGTGTGCGGAGGAAAACCATCTGAGTTCCTTAGAAACACCCTTCTGGATTTCAGATAACGACATGATCGGAACGATACTTACTCACAATTTGCAGTAACTCAATTTTATTGGACCCTCCAGTCTATAACCCAAACGAGGGAACCCTAAACCACAACTTAAACAATGCTGTTTTCCTTAAACAATAGGAACCGAGTTTTATATCTATATAAATTCTGTAAATACAATTTAGTTTCCCTTTATCATTATAACACACACAGATAGTCAATATTAGTTCAAGTTATAAATTGCTATAAACTGAAAACAATGCAATAGCCTGCTATCAATAGATGTAACTGCCTATGTTAACCAAAACATTCTTCAATAGCATTACTAGACCACTAACAGATTGACTAACTGGTAATTCAATGCAATTTTCAATTCAATATCTGTCTATCTACTACCAGCAATAGACCTATAGCTTACAATACTACCAATCTATGTGGATATAGGAACCAACCAGTTACTTAACCGCCTATACCTACAGATTGATAGTCCCAAATCGTGCGTTCCTGGAGCCCTTGACGGCTGCAAATCTCAGGAAACCACGCTCTGCTACCAAAATTGTTCAGGCTTCTCAGCACCTAATGACCTCGTAGGGGCCCATCAGCTACGAGGTAGCGTAGCGATCAGTTGCCAAGAAGTGTGAACGTCGGCGATTCACCGAGCTATTAATTATTGGAGTCGATCTAACCTGGTCTGTGCTTCGGTCCCGTCAACCTCCTGTCTCTCTGCAAGGCCCGGGTGCACCCTAGGCTCTTGTTGGTAGACAGGTTCTTCAGCCAACCAGGTATGACTGGCAGGCCAGCTTCGATGAGCACAGTGTTCCAACACAGGTTATGTTACGTGGGAAAACCAATCGGCCA
This sequence comes from Argyresthia goedartella, assembly GCA_949825045.1. Taxonomy (NCBI): domain Eukaryota; kingdom Metazoa; phylum Arthropoda; class Insecta; order Lepidoptera; family Argyresthiidae; genus Argyresthia; species Argyresthia goedartella. The sequence continues at coordinate 20,799,591 of OX463823.1, forward strand.
CGTAAATGCGAACTTTATCTGGTTCGGGGAACCACAACACACTCAGCTATCCTCACAATCCTGAGGGAAACCCGAATACATTCCAGATGGCTTGCGATTTAATTTCAATACCCTATCCAATACGCGTTACATTGCGAGGCTTTCGTCTGTCAGTTGTCAAAAAACTGCTAGGTTGGCAGCAACGTCAAATTCAAAATGGCCGTTCAGAAACCATCGATCGAATATCGATTTGGAATCGAACAGAGATCCTTTGCATCAGAAATGCCCCAGAGCGGTTGTCAAATCCTCTATCCCTTAGACGGCGCCCCAGATCCTTAATAAATATTTTCCCTTGCGTCCCCCAAACCCCAGTCGTCTCGAGCGCAAGAGGCACAAAGATGTAGCTTCCGGTGAGTGCGGCATACTTAAGGCACATTAGACATATATAATCCTCTATAATCCTTTTTGATAAATATACACACGTATATTTATTAAAAAGAATTATAGAGGAAAGATACAAGGAAGGTGAAAAAGATTTACTCACAGACCCGTAGCTGCTCCCATGTCCTTCTGAAGTGTACTATTGTTGATGATCTCTCGGGAATTTCGTCGTTGGCTAGATACCCAATGAATTTAATTGTTCGACGATCCCAGCTTAACCGTAGAGACGGACGATGGACGAAGTAAGTTATGCTTTCGATGACGATTTCTACGACAGTCCAACTACTGAGATCCTGCCGGCTGCGCCAATTAAGTAATCGATGTAATCTGATTTGATTTAAAAAAATATATTTAATATCAATTGGACAGAGTAACCACTAAGATTGATCAAACAATAGTCATCTTAATCTAAAACTTATTAGTTATTATATTAAAATATCGTCTAATTCAGCTATGACGTATGTACCCAATTTGGTATGTATGTGTTTAGCTAGGACAGCTGACAAAGGATATATCGGAGGGGTTGTCACACTTAACTCCCGCGTATCGTTGACTCCGCCGCGCGCCCACGCTAGTAGCTATACATAGTTATAAATGAGAATAATGTCGTCGCGCGCTCGCTCTGCAGCAATAAAAGTATTTCGTCGCCATCGGATCGAAATGGAATACGAGGAAGCATCTACCAGTCAAGCAACTCCACCCAAGAAAGCAAGAAGAGTACGCCACTATGATGCTGACCGGGAATCTCGATTTTATTTGATAAATAAATGTGACGAAGACAGCACAAAAGGCTACTGCAAATTGTGTAAAAAAACATTCACTATTGCTTACGATGGCTTGAAGGCATATCACGCTGCATCTAAGAAGCATAAAGAGTGAAAGTGCAGTAGGCATTTCTCAGCGTATGAAGTCATTCTTTACGCCAAAAGGCAGTGAAAAAGTAAGTGTTGCTGAATTTACTGAGGTTTAGCATATTATCAAGCATCACATCTCGTATGTTGCTCAAGATTGCTCCTTAAAATTATTAAAACTAGTGATTTGTGATCCAGATATCGTAAAAAAACGATAGGAGAATGCACTAAATGTGATTTGTGATTCAGATATCGTAAAGAAACGACAGGCGGACGCACTAAATGTATTGGTAAAGGAAATTTTATATCCATATGCAATGGAACTTGTACAGGAGGATTTAAAGAATGAAATTAATTTTTCCATCGCTACTGAGGCTTCCAATAAAGGAAACAGAAAGTTCTTTCCAGTTGTCATTCAATATTTCTCGGCAAAATACGACATTCGTCATAGAATTTTGGACTTCTACGAGGACCCCTTCGAAGATTCAAGATCCATAAAGGAACAGTTACGTCAAATATTGAATAAATCAGGGCTCTCATGGAGTAGGTAGAGTAACACAATATGGAGCGGATAATGCATCCGTTAATTTCGGCTTTTTTTTAATAGTTGAAGTCGGAGAAAATAATGAAATAGTTACTCACTGTAATGATCACATATTTCATAATTGTGCTTTGAATTAATGCCCTGTTGATGTCGAAAGTGTTTGCAGAGTTTTTCTGTTCCGCAAAGAAGCGTGAAGAGTTAAAGGATTGCTTTGATTTCTTCGATAGCGAATACAGAGAAGTCATTCGACACGTTCCTTCAAGGTGGCTAAGTTTGTTTAAAGCTCTTGATAGGGTAGTTTGATCGTAGCAGGCATTGAAGAGGTACTTCTAAGAACAAGTCGCTAATACTAACCTAGGGCTCTTTGGACTCTCTTATCAGATCAAGAGACTGAAATTGCAAGTCAGGCAGATCCTACTTATAGTGAATTATATTTGTATTTCACTCATAACTTTTTGGCTTCGTTTCAAGCAGTTTTGCTATTGTTAGAGAAACATAGCACAGCTGCAAATAATCTGCACAGCATAATGGAGTAATTCCGGGACATCATCTCAAAGAAAATAAGTTTCAAATATTTCATAATGAAAGTGTAAGGTTCTACAGTTGTATGATGAATGAGTGAGTGCTGAGTGCTAGCTAAGTTGAAATAATGGAACAACCGCTAACGATGAAGACGTTTATTGCACTAAATATAATAATTATAATAATACCTTGGACACTTTTTTACACACATTGAACTAGCCCCAAACTAGGATTCCCTGTATCTTGGGTACTAGACAACGATACACATACTTATATAGATAAATATTATACTTAGATAGATAAACAACCATGACTAGGGTACAAACATCCGTTCTCATCAAACAAATATTTTCCCCCACCGGGACTCGAACCCGGGACCTTTGGATTCGTAGGCAGGGTCACTGCCGACTCGGCCATTTGGGTCGTCAATGAATAATGAATGTAACAACTTAACAAGAAAAGAGTAAAACTCTTATGTACGCTAAATTAATATAAAATGACCTTTGTACAGTTGACTGTACATGCTGCCGAAAACAAGAAGAATACAGATTAAAACTTATAAAATTACAAAACATGATACTTAAGTTAGGAATAAAATAATACAAGATAAATGTGTAAAATATGTCAACTTAAATCTAAATATTCTTAGGTAATTCAAACTTCACGGAATTTCCTTCTCGTGGTGAAGTACCCCTCTCTGTTGTCCTCTTCCTAAAGAGTGTCCGTGGCTGCGGCTGCGGCTGCGGTTGCGGTATCTCCGGGACATCAAGCGTCTGCTGCGGTCATCTATTCCGTATGTAGCAGCACGCCAAGCATGCTATATGATATGATGTTTCAACTGCGGAAATATGCGAGTCAATCCATGGCATCAAGTCAAAAACAGAAAATGACAAGATTGTCCTATCAGTGGGAGAACATGATTCAAACCCCATGATGGTCAAGATAGAACTTAGCGCGGCATTGAAATCTCTAAAAGATAAGCAGGTCTTAGTTTTAGGTATACATAAGAGCGATTACTTAAATGAAAGAAAACTAAATAGCACTTTAAAACTGATATGTAAAAGTTTTCCGAAATGCACGTTCATTGATGCGGAAACAAAGTATATGCATTTCAAAAACACTTGTAGTAAAATTAATGCTGTGGTAGACCAACGAGACTATGAAGAACTAATAGAACAAAAAATGTCGTGTAGAACGGTCAATACTAATATTAATACAAAAACACAAAGCCACAAACAACAAACAAACCAGAACAATGTCCCTAAAAAAGGCACGATACCATTTTATTTCAATAGATCAAACGATAAAGAAATAAAAGATAGCAAACATCTGACAATTAAAACATGAGCCCGAAAATTTAAAGTTTAGAGTATTGCACCAGAATATACAGAGTATAAATTCCAAGAAAGAGATAGTAGAATTAACGATGCAAGAAATGAACGAAAGGAAAGAGGAACCAGACGTAATCTGCTTATCAGAAACATTTATTCAAGCGGGGCAGGAACATCTCGTAAAACTTATAAATTACAAAATGGCAGCGTCATTCTCGAGAAATAAAAAAGAGGGGGACCCTGTATATTTACAAAAAAATAAATAGAAACTAGGGAACTGTCTTGGGTCCAAAATATGGCTATACCGAATATATTTGAATGCTGTAGAATTGAAATATCAAAACATAAACTGATTATAATCTGCTTGTATTCATTTAGAACTCAGAAATTCAAAATAGAAATGTTTTTCGAAAAACATACAACCTTCTACACACTTTAAGCAAGAAAGAAAAATATAATGTAATTATTACAGGAGATACAAATATTAATATTTTGGTACACAATAAATATACCAAAGAATTATTAGACATAATGGATGGTCATAATTTGAAAACACTAATTAATACCCCGACAAGAGAGAACTCTTGTCTGGACCTTATATTTAGTAATATTAAAGACTCGCAGGGGCAAACACTGCCTCTAGCTTTATCAGACCATGACACAGCGCAAATGATTACTGTTTAATATTTATGCTTCGGAACGCACCTCCTCTTGTTGCGCGACTCGGAACGGAAACGGAACCGCAGCTGTCACTCGTACCAACGAGATGAAAAATTGGAGGTTATCTTTTCTCGTCGGGAGAAAAAACATGTCTGCTCAGGCATCGGGCCATTGATTGTGTTTCGGTGTAACAATCGTCTAATACAGGTGTCGAGCCTGGTCGGAGTGTTAATCTACCACATCGTCGGGAAATAAGTAGATTCGCGTCAGCGGTTGAGTGATCCGTGTTGTGATTGGACATCTTCGTATCGGACGGCGACTCCTCGTATCGGCAGGCAGCACGCCGGCGACAGCGTCGGGCAGCGAAGAGTGAGATTCATTCCTGATCCTACCCAAACTTGTGCCCTTATCCCGTATTCCTGCCCCGAATCGAGCTTTCGATTTCCGGTCTACGACGACAAGGTAAAGTAATAATCAAGATTTTCTCTCCCGTGCTGGCAAAACCCCAGCCCCTCAAGATTCCACGCCGTTCGGTTGAGGCGTGGAATTAAACATTTTGGTAGCAGGCGCGGTTTCCTAGTGGGAAATCACCGATTCACGGACGGTTGTAGGGTTGTTGCCACATTGTAGTTGGGAGAAAAGAATATCTCAGATTGGCCGGCAAGTCGGCAATGAGTCTGTGGTCGGTATACCACGATTAAAGTTCATTTTCGGTAAGTGAAAGTATAAGTGTCAATTTAGTTAACAATTATTATAAATTTGTAGTCGGAAACTACTGTTTGTGCGCATAAAAGATTGAACAGTCATTCTGCGAAGTAACTAGATTGTATTACTTGCGGTAGAACGTCGGGTTCTATAGTACTGCAGTGTTATTTCGGTTTACAGAGCAGGGTCAGGCTATTTAAGGGGTATTAAGCTTCTATTCTATTCTATTCTAAAAATAGCTTGGATTTCGGAATCCAGTGTGGTTTAGGGTGCTATATTGTTTAGGTTTATAGTCTCTGAGCCACCACTTATTATTTTGTATTGTTTTCATAATCAAGTTTTGTGGGTTATTTTTGTATTGTGTTTTATGGTGGCATTCTCTAATTGATTTAGAGTGTATATTTATAAGGTGTATGTCCACAGGGCGGCCATATTAAATATTGTTTAGGATTTAATTGTTTTAGTGGTTGCCTTGGTTTTTACAACTTAGTTTTAATTTCTGTGCCCAGCGCTGACGGGCAAGTGCTGGTCTCTGGCTGTGCTTAGTTCGGTAGTGAAGCATAGGACCAGAAACAATTGAATCGGTAACCATGGCAACATCGCCCTTGACGGTACTGCGGTATGGTGTCCGTGAGGAGATGAGATGGCTCGCCCATACTCACAAGTATGTGGAGCGACCTGACATGGACGATGTCCTGCTCAAGCGTGTGGAGGACGCAATGACACGCGTCGGGAAGGTGTGTCGGCTGGCTGCGGAGGCTGAAGCCCTCGGGCTTACGGATGAGGCCTCGGTGGCTGCAGTGAAGCAGCTCTGCGCGGATGCTGACCAAGCGATGGAGTGCTTGGACGACATCGAGCGTCGCGCGGAAAAAATTAAGCGGTCGCGTCGGAATGACCGCGGGGAGGGTAGCGGAGACCCCCCCCCCTAAGGGTGTTGTTGGACGGCTGCCACACCTGGAGATTCCGGCCTTCGGTGGGGCAATTGATGAGTGGCCGGCATTCATCAATTTAATCGATAGTTTGGTCCACGGTCGGGACGACCTGGACAACGCCTACAAGTTGGCCCAACTATTGATGGCACTGCGGGTTGAACCGAAGGAGTTGGTCGGTCACCTAACGGTCACGGCAGGCAATTACGAGATAGCCCGGTCCATGTTGTTTGACCGCTACCAGCACAAACGGCGGTTGGTAGATGCGCAGCTGGGGAAGCTGTTTAGCATCCCAAGAGTAACCCGGGATGTTGACATCCGGGTACAGGTGCTCAACCCTGTGCTGGTGGCCACTAAGGCCCTTCAGAACCTTGGTCTCTGCCGGTAAACCAATGGTCATATATCGTGTTGTATATGGTTTTGTCACGGTTGCCTGCAGCTGTTCAAAGTCGGTTTGAACAGCTGCATGGGGGCAGTAGCTCGGAACTGCCCACGCTCGTCCAATTAACGGATTTTTTGGAGGGTGAATGCAGGCGATGCGACACATTGGATACGGAGGCCAGTGTGCAGCGCCAACCCGCGCGGATGCGGGAGGGGCCGCGCCTCCCGTCCCCACGGGGGGGTGGGCGGTCAAAACAATTTGGCGTTTTGAATGCCGCGCCGTCGGGTGACGGCTGTGTGCACTGCGATAGTGCCGGTCATGAGGTGACCAGTTGCGCCAACTTTAAGGCGCTCAGGGTAGCTGCCCGCAGGAAGTTAGTCTTCCGCCACCGATTGTGCTGAGCGAGTGCTCACGCGCGTTCCCCTGTGAGTGCTGCGGTGGCAAGCACCACATCGTGTTGTGCCTGAACCGGTCAGGCCCTTCGGACGGTCACCAGGGCCGGACTCAGGTTGGTCGGTCACAGTCCCCCTCCAGGCAACGGGAGTCACCAACGGGGTGACTGGGGTACCCGCGGACGGGACCCCCCCCCCCGAGGGGAAGGGGGCAGCGCGGGGGGTAACATGCGGGATAGCCGGGGTTCGGTCGCCGCTGTCCACGGTCAGCGAGGACTTCGGGCCGCTGGCTCACCGCGTGTTACGGGCGGGTGTCAGATGGCACCTATGAGTGGCGCGAAGGCTGGGAGCCCACCACCTTCTGCGCCACCCTGCCCGTCGCTCTGGGAGGAGAACAGGGAGGCGAACAGTCGGATGTCGCCCCCATTCCTAGAGCGCCCCAGGTTGGATCCGCTCTCCCCCCTCCATCCACGGTGGCCACCGGGCACACCGTTCACAGTCCGGTATGGTCGGGGACCGGGACAGCGAGGGGCCTATTATGCGGGTTGGGACCCCCTGATGTACATACGGTCTGATATGCCACCGGTGGCATATCAGCAACCGAGTTACCAGGCCGACGGGGGTCCCAGCGGGTTCGGATCCCGCGGAGGTTCCCGCTAGGGACACGCCGCCCACTTACAGGGTGCCGCCACTCCACAGATGGTCATGCTCCCCACCGCCTCGGTGATAGCGTGGAGTTCGGACGGCAAATCTTGTGTGGCACGAGCACTATTGGACTCGGGGGCCCAGGCGTGCTTAGTCTCGTGCAACCTTGTAAGACGGTTGGGCATTTCGGTAAGGGAGTATCCACATTCCATTCGGGGAATTGGGAACACGGAAGTCGGTTCCGTTAAGGGAGTATGTCGGATTACTCTCTCGTCACGGGTGGATTCATCGGTGAATCTGACGGTCACGGCATTAGTCATGCCTAATGTGATGGGCTCACACCCTCACGTACGGTTGTCGCCCTCGGTGCGACAGTTGGTCGCTGGGTTGTCACTGGCTGACTCGGAGTTCGATATTCCGGGCCCAGTAGACATTTTATTGGGTGTCGATGCCTTGGGATACCTGTTAGTGCCAGGTGTCCACGTGTTGCAGGCGACTGGTCTGGTTTCGGTCAACACCAGACTGGGCCATGCGGTAATGGGTCCGGTCATGCCGGCTGCCCCACGCCTAGCGACTAGTAGTCCCTTATTCGGTTCTGTACTCTCGGAGGTGATACAGAAGTTTTGGGAGGTGGAGGAACCACCTACGGTCCGCCGGTTGGACCCGGTTGAAGAAGAGTGTGAACAGTTTTATCGGAACAATACTGGTCGCCTTCGGTCAGGTCGATTTCTCACACGTCTTCCATTCCGGAGTGATCGCCCACCGCTGGGCAGTTCACACCATGCAGCCGAGACGCGCCTTCTGTCGATGGAACGACGCATGAAGCGTGACGGGATTTTCCGGCAGAAGTACGTCGACTTCGTGTGGGAATACGAGTCGCTCGGCCACATGTCGGTTTCGGGTATCGACTGGAAGCGTGAAGACCACTGCTTCCTGCCCCATCACGCGGTCTTGAGGACCCCGGAGGGCAAAATACGGGTAGTGTTCGATGGATCGGCATCAACATCTAACGGCATGAACCTGAACCAGTGTTTGCATTCAGGGCCGAAGTTGAACCATGACATCGCGGATGTTATCACACGGTTCCGTCGACACAATGTTGTGTTTGTAGCTGACATCCGGATGATGTTTAGACAGACGGTCATTCACCCTGACGATAGACGGTATCAGCTGATACTGTGGCGAGAGAGCCCAGATCAGCCCATCAGGGTGTACGAGCTGAACACCAACACGTACGGGCTACGGTCTAGTCCTTATTTGGCGATTCGCACTCTGCGGGAGTTAGCGGATCGAGAACGGTTAAACTTCCCTAGAGGAGCAGCGATCCTGGAGCAGGATCTCTACGTGGACGATATCTGTACCGGTGCAGATTCCGTAGAGGAGGCGCTCGCTCGACGGGACGAGCTAGTTGAGCTCTTACGGGGTGGAGGTTACGAGCTCCGGAAATGGATGTCGAACTCTCCAGAGTTACTGACTGGTCTTCCGGATGACTACCAGCAGGATCCCCACATTTTTGAAAATTTGGAAAATCCGAATATGTTGTCGGTATTAGGCGTCCAGTACCAGCCGGTGTCAGACATGTTTTCGTATCGGGTCGAGTTGGACTCCCCGAAGGTCTGGACGAAACGGAACGTCCTTTCAACGGTGGCTAGGACATTTGATCCAAACGGGTGGATCACCCCGGTAACATTTCAGCTCAAGTGTTTTATGCAGCAATTGTGGTCTGCTGAGCTGAACTGGGACGACCCGATCGGCGGGTCATTGAGCTCAGAGTGGGACTCGTTCTTTTCGACCCTCCCTGGCATCAATCGGATTTCACTGCCACGGAGGTTGGTCCCCACCAAACGATACACCGCCACCCTGCATGGGTTTTGCGATGCCTCGGAGAAGGGCTACGGAGCTGCGGTATATCTGCGTACGGTCGACTCCTCGGGGGAGGTTGATGTGCGGTTGGTCATGGCCAAGAGCAAGGTTGCGCCGTTGCGCACTCGCCTGACCATTCCCAAGTTAGAGCTTTCGGGAGCGGCTCTCCTGACTCGTCTGCTCAACCACACGATGACGGTTCTTTGTGGGTCACTAGCGTTAGAAGATACGGTCTACGCTTGGACGAACAGCCAGATCGTGTTATGCTGGCTGAAGGCTTCAGTTCACAAGCTGGAGATTTTTGTGGCGAATCGGGTTTCGCAGATTTTGAATTCGGAGGTTCCCTAAATCTGGAGACATGTTCCAGGGGAAATGAACCCAGCAGACTGTGTGTCTCGTGGGTGTCACGCTCCGGAGTTAGTTGGAAATCCCTTGTGGTGGGGTCCAAAATGGTTGACTCAAGCCGAATCGGATTGGCCAATGAGTCCACGCGTTACCACGGCGAACGGCGCCTTGACAGTCGGTATCTGTACGACGCAACCAGAGCCGGAAGAGGAGTTCAGCCTGCTGGAACGGTACAGCTCGCTCGACAAGCTGGTCAATGTGACCGCCTGGATCTGCCAATTTGCGCGGAATTGTCGGAATTCTGAGGCGCAACGAGTGCGGACACAGGTCCTGACACCACGGGAACGGAACCATGCGTTGTTCGCATTGGTACGGAACGTGCAGACGGTGCACTTTAAGTCCGAATTGGACATTCTGAGACGCGGACGCGTCCAACTGAAGGGAGCTGTGGCTCGGCTCAACCCGTTTATTGACCCTCAAGGATTTCTGAGGGTAGGAGGTCGGCTGCGGAATGCCAACCTGCCTTATGCGGCTCGCCACCCGTTGTTACTCTCTAGGAAAGGGAAGTTGGTCGAACTGTTGATACAGGATCGACACATTCGGAATGGGCATATCGGATGTCACGCCTTGATGGCGTTTCTCCAGCGCGAGTTCTGGATTCTATCGGGAAGACGCTTAGTGCGTAGCGTCGTATTTCGGTGCCTGCCTTGTTATCGGGCCAAGGCGGCTACGATGCAGCCCCAGATGGGCGATTTGCCCTCGGATAGGGTTAACGAAATCCGGCCCTCTGCGGATGTCGGAACGGATTTCGCGGGACCATTCATGGTCAAGTCTTCACAGCTACGGAACGCCAGATTAGTGAAGGCATACCTGTGCGTCTTCGTGTGCTTGGCCACGAAGGCAGTCCACTTGGAGGTGGTCAGTGACCTCACTACAGAGGCATTTATCGCATGTCTAGATCGGTTCGTCTCACAAAGGGGCCTCCCGACAATAATCCGTTCGGACAACGGCACAAATTTTGTCGGAGCCAGGCGATATCTGCAGGAGGTCACTCAATTCCTGAATGGTAACCAGGATGCCATCGGTACGGCTTGCTCCCGACGAGGGATTGAATGGGTTTTTAGTCCGCCGGGATGTCCTCATTGGGGAGGAATATTTGAGGCTGCGGTTAAATCGGCTAAGTCGCACCTGACGAGGATCATCGGTGAGACCTCTCTACGCTTTGAAGAGCTTGCGACGCTATTCTGTAAGATTGAAATGACACTGAACTCGCATCCGTTATGCCCGCTCAGTTCGGATCCAAATGAATTGGAAGCGTTGACTCCGGGTCACTTCCTGATATGTCAGCCCCTTAACGCCCTGCCAGAATACCCATTCGGTGATGTTAAGTTAAGTCGGTTAACTAGGTGGCAGATGTTGCAGCAGATGGCTCAAGATTTTTGGAAACGGTGGTCCCTTGAGTACTTGCACATCTTGCAGCAGCGCCTTAAGTGGACTGACCGGACGAGCCCCCCTCAAGTCGGTGATTTGGTGCTGATTAAGGATGCGAACCTGCCATCATTGAGATGGAGACGAGGACGGATCGTCAATTTGTACACGGGTCGGGATGGCACGCCTCGATCAGCAGAAGTCAAGGTGGGGGACTCGGTCCTCAAGAGAGCGGTCGCAACACTTTCTCGCCTTCCTATTGATTAGGGACAGGTTCGGGCCTGTCCGGGCGGGTGACTGTTTAATATTTATGCTTCGGAACGCACCTCCTCTTGTTGCGCGACTCGGAACGGAAACGGAACCGCAGCTGTCACTCGTACCAACGAGATGAAAAATTGGAGGTTATCTTTTCTCGTCGGGAGAAAAAACATGTCTGCTCAGGCATCGGGCCATTGATTGTATTTCGGTGTAACAATCGTCTAATACAGGTGTCAAGCCTGGTCGGAGTGTTAATCTACCACATCGTCGGGAAATAAGTAGATTCGCGTCATCGGTTGAGTGATCCGTGTTGTGATTGGACATCGTCGTATCGGACGGCGACTCCTCGTGTCGGCAGGCAGCACGCCGGCGACAGCGTCGGGCAGCGAAGAGTGAGATTCATTCCTGATCCTACCCAAACTTGTGCCCTTATCCCGTATTCCTGCCCCGAATCGAGCTTTCGATTTCCGGTCTACGACGACAAGGTAAAGTAATAATCAAGATTTTCTCTTCCGTGCTGGCAAAACCCCAGCCCCTCAAGATTCCACGCCGTTCGGTTGAGGCGTGGAATTCAAAGTAGAATCAAAAGCCTCTACAATAAAGTCTTGGTTTATTAAAAAAAGAAACTTTGACTAAGATAATCTCAGGAAATTTCAACGCGATAGCACAATTATCGTTTAATGAGGTCTATGATGAACCAGAGATCAACATGGCATTTAAAAGATTTCATGAACTGTATTGTTTGTTGTATGAACTATGTTTTCCAAAAATAAAGCTTAAAATAAACGCAACAACGAAGCTGAAATGGATGTCACGAGGATTGAAAATAAGTTGTAAAACAAAAATAACTCTACGTTATAAATACTATAATAATAAATCAATATAAAATAAATTAGGATACGATAAGTACACTAGACTGCTAAAGAAATGTATATCGCAAGCTCAAAGAGTAAAAAAACAGTAAAGTGGTTTTAGGAAGTAAGAATATATGCAAAGCTTCGTGGAGAATAATAAAAGATGTGACACATAAAGAAAGGGAGTATGAAAATATAAATAGCATTAAAGAAAACGATAAGATAGTAACTGATCCACTCCAAATAGCGAACTTTTTTAATAAATATCTTATTGACATGACAAATAAAACCAACTCTAAAATTAAGAAGAAATGCTTACAAAACTGCAACAATAATGGTTCTAGTTTTTTCTTAAAACCAGTAGACGAACTATAGATAAGGAAGATTATTGTCACACTTAAAAATACTCAAGCAACTGGCTATGATGAAATAAGAACCCAAATTATTAAAGATTGCCGCTACTCTATAAGCCCGGTTCTTGCTCACATAATAAACCTATCATTTGAAAAAGGTACCTTTCCGGAAAAACTAAAGCGCTCTATAGATAAACCGCTTTATAAAAAAGGTGATAGAGACACAGCTGGAAACTACCGTCCAGTTACTCTAATCCCAATATTTTCTAAAATCTTTGAGAAGGCAATGGCGAGTAGACTTAGTGTCTACTTTTACAAACAGGGAACTATCAAAAAAGAACAGTTTGGTTTCCAAAAACAGAAGTCAACTACCCTAGCAGCATTCAATTTAGTAGCAAGTGTAGCTAAAAGTTATGATTTAAAACAGAACACCTCAGTCCTGTTCTTCGACATGACTAAGATTTTGTGTCTCATGAGCTGTTGCTAAACAAACTGGAGCAATATGGTATACGAGGACCACCGGTACAATGGATCCAAACCTATCTACAAAATAGACAACAAAGTGTTCACATAAATAAACTAGACGATAAGGACATATAACGGACATATGAGTCAAAATATAAAACAAATAACTATGGGGTGCCTCAGGGGAGTGTTCTAGGGCCACTATTATTCATTTTGTATATAAATGATATTCCTGATGTGACATACCACCAATCAATTTTATTTGCGGATGACATATCTATCACTGTGACTAATACAAATAACAGTCATTCTAATGCCAATTATAATCTCATTAAAAACTATCCCAGTTCTAATATCAATTCAATTGACATCCACAAAACGGGCATACACACAACAAATTTCGATAATAATCTTAATAAAAATAATCATAACACGAATAATAATTTAATTGACATTCACAAATCTGACATACATATTACTATAGAAAAGGTAGTTGACTGGCTTAATGATCATAATCTACAAATAAATGTTAATAAGACAAATCTAATGAATTTTAATAATGTGAATGACATTATTATAAACTATAAAAATCAAATAATTAAAAGTGAAGATAAAATTATATTTTTAGATATTACAATTGACAATAACCTAAATTGGAAACCGCACATTGCACAAGTATGTAACAAAATTAATCGGTTTGTATATGTACTCTCCAAGTTGAGAAAAACCATGACTCAACAAACAACACTGGCTGCATACCACGGTTATGTTGAATCAATACTTAGGTATAATTCTATGGGGAAATAGTACAGATTTCAGCAGAGCGTTCATCATCCAAAAGAAATGTATACGGGCCATGGTGGGAGCTGCACCGCGGGAGTCATGCAAGCCGCTATTCCCTAAACTATATATACTGCCATTACCGTGTTTATACATATTTGAAATCTGCAAATTCGTCCATCAAAACATAACGTTGTTCACAACAGCTGAACAAAAGTACCCAAGAAATACTAGGAAACCAAACAGACTAGTTCTTGATCACAAGCCACGAACCGCAAAATATCAAAATAATTGTTACGCAATAAGTGTCAAAATATATAACAAAGTACCAGATGACCTAAAACATCTACCAACAAATCTCTTCAAACATAAGCTCTTCTCGTGGTTACTGCAGCATAATTTGTATTCATTAAGTGAGTTTTTTATACTAAGAAATCAAAAGTAAATGACTAAAGCGTATTGTAAATAATAATAATAATTTTATAACTAAAATATTTGCATGCTATAATATATAGTTGATTAAGGAACAACATGTTATTTAAGAACTCTTACCACCTAAATCATAAGCAAATAAATTAATCTGAATCTGAATCTTATGTACTGATGGACATCGTGTACGGTGAGGGTCTGCGTGCTCTGATGCTTCAGTTGCGCTATCTGTGCTCCCAGTATCTTCCATTGAATGGCTGTTCCATTGATATACTTATCTTCTAATTCTGGTGGCATAGCGCTGAGCACCGTGTTTGTGTCAATGATGTTGTTCAGGATGGACAAGCGTGGTGGCTCCACCTCCGGTACTGCCGTGACTATGCGGTTGAAAAGATCCCTATGCGAAAGGATCGTGAATGTATCTCCCTTGAGTGTGCAGCCTTGACCTAGGCTAACGATTCCGTTGCCAGACATGGTTCGAATTACCGTGTCAGCGGGGCATAAAATGCGCAACAGGCGTACAGCCAGTCATTCTATCTGCTGTGTTGTAACTTGATCTTTTTGTCGCCGCACGTTGATTGTTTCGATGTACAGGGTGATTCCCTTTTCAATTCCAAGTTCACCAACTTCAGATCACAAATGGATTGTCTTGCTCTCATGTCGTAGACTGGCTTGTTAACTGGGCACAAAATTCTCTCTAGTGCAGCGTGAATGCACATCTGTAAATTGCTTCTGGATAGGAAAAAGACGATATCCTTCCTGATATTAAAGGCCAAGTATGGATAGGCCGTTGTTATGCGCATTGTACTGAGTGATGTCTTGTGTGGTAGACTGATGATTTTGTCTAATTCGTAGACTTCATTCGTGATCAGTGGGATTTTGAATTCCATGATGAGGTAGTCGCCGGTAACTCTTGCGGATACTCGCAGTATTTTGTACAAGTTCCGGATGTTTTCCTTGTCGGGTACAACGAGATCACCTGTAGTTGTCGACTTATGATATCGACTTGAGATTCTAGTTGCTCCGGCGACAGCAAGTGAATATCGATGTGTCCATGAGTGCTGTCAGTGATGGTGTCTTGATTAAGCTTAGCTGAATGGTCCGCAAGTTTGATAAAATGATGTTGGCGGATAAAGTTGATGACTAAAGGCTTGATTGTCGAGCCGGTCTTGATTGGCGTCCATCGATATGTTGCGAAGGTTTTTCCTCATGTAGTTGAATTGAGTGTTTATAATACCTTAATGGCGTCTCGTCGTATGTTGTACTCAAATTCAACAACTAATGTTTGGTTTCGGATTAGGTTTTGGAGATGATTCTCGTTAAATTATATTTTCTCGATATCCGCCTTGTACTGGGTTGCGAATGAGTCATCCAATACTCCAAACAAATAGCTGGCTACATTTCCAACTCCGTTGATTAATCCTCGCTTGAATTGTTTGTTTTGATATTTGAGTATATAATTTTAGTGTGTGATTTCTTTTAGCTGATGCTCCAACTGTAATATGACTCCTTCGCATTGTTTTTCTTGATGTCGACACATTGTGCGGCACGTTTTTTTCAGGTGATTTATGTATAAATCCATGTCTTCTATGCCTTGCCAGTACATCGACCAGTCGTAATAGACAACCAATTTCCACTCGTCTCGGATGTGTTGAAGTTCTGAGATTTTCTCGAAGTAGAAATTTTGGCTTCCACTTAAAGGCGTTACCCTAAATGTATTAGGGGCTGGTTGCGTGCTCTTTAGAAGCCCGTATTTCTTCATTCGAGCAATTTTATCTTCGGTGTCACAAGTCTGTGCGTTTTTAATAATAAGGTTGTGAGCAGAGTTCAATTCCGCTAACCTCAATGTGTTGCCGTGCGCCGTCGGTCTGATTATTTTGCAATCGGCTGACAAATCTCATTACCCATGCAGTTATTTTAGTAAAGCGCGTTATCGAACTACATTTGTTTAGTAATTCTTGAATGAATGATGAATGAATTTGTAATAAGGCTACACTGGCACACAGATGTTGGTCGGTCTCTCTGACAAGTACTTGGTGGAACATCTTTTCTACATCCGCTGTGACGACATTTATTATTTTTATTTATTTATTTAATATAAAATTACGATGTACAACATTACAGGTATACACCCAATGCGCTGTACAAAGTCTAATAGTTATACAATGTCAGAATCAATTTAGGTAAGTCGATTTCACAGGTAGGGAACAAAGGGTACAAATTCGTAGAAAATACTACATATCAAATCACATTAAACATTAACTTTAGGTCAAATTCAAATAGTATTAAACATTATTAGGTATGTCAAGGGTACTAAATTAAAATGTCAATGCAAAAAATAATAATAATAATATTTCTAAGACAACACTTTCACTCCTTCATCTCGCAGAACCTGCCACATTCTCGCACAATATGCCTCCACTCATCACCAAACAGATCAGTCAGTGGTGCAGCAGCCAGTAGAGCATTGAGGCTATCCCGCGCCCTCACCAGTGGAGACTGCTGGCGCGCCACCGTGCGGTACGTGCCGCCCGCTAACAGCTGGTGCCTACGCGCGCGGAGATAACTGTCGGGCACGTATAGCGCGCATACCGTACCGACAAGCGCGACACAGTCACTGTCGCCTCGCAACAATCGACACACAGTCAGAAGCTGCTCGGTGTTACGTCTGACCTCTAGTGAGTTGTATCCGAGCATACCCAATATAAAAGCGGATGGATAAAGATAAGGGTAGTATCCAAATTTCCGCTTATATAGGTATCGTAGGAAAGCTTTGTGTACCTTCTCGAGCAAAAGTATGTAGGAGCTTTCATGCGGATTCCAAACCACCGAGCTAGATTCAAGTTTGGTTCTCACTAGGGCCATGCATGAATGATGCATGCATGAAAGCTTCCAGCTGGTGGGGTACTTACCTTGTTCAAGAACAAGATTGAATATCCGACCCAAAGGTAAAACCAGCTGATCGCTGTAGGCCTTCAAAAAGTAGGGAGGGACGTTGTCCGGTCCAATTGCGCTCCTTGGCCTTAGCTGCTTCAGCCCTTCCTTTATGTCCCTACTGGAAATATGTGAAACTTGTATGTGATTAGCAGTGCACGAGTCATCAGAAATGTTTACCAGATCTGGATCGAGCGCTGGCTCATCAGGGAGGAAAATGTCTGAGAAGTAGTTTGCAAATGCGGCTGCTGCTTCCTCTCCAACGTGTTCCCGGCCCCGATGCGTGACCCGAGGTTCGAAACCACCCTTCGATCGTAGGCCTTTTACATATTTCCAAAATTCGCGTGGGTTATGTCTAATATTGCTTTCAATACTACTCATGTGGTTGGCGTAGGCTGTATCTACGCGACACTTGAGGTTGGCTCTTAGCTCGCTGAATGAGACGTAGTCAGCCGGCCTCCTCCCCGTTTTCCATTTACGGTGGAGTATGGCCTTCGTAGCCAAGTCCCTTATTATATCACCAGTGAACCACACCGGGTATCTCCTTGTAGGCTGGGTTGGTCTGGTCTTCTTCGGGATACAGTTGTTGAAGACTCCGTAAATGGAATCGTAGAAGCGACCGACTGCCGTCTCTACATCAGTAGCTTCGAGAACACTGTCCCAAGATATGCTACACATGAGTTCGTACAGGACTGCGTGATTGCCCTTGGAAAAGTTCCAGTCATTGCGACCTCCAATGTTGCTGGGATCCAAGCGGCCAGATCGCTGGCCAGCTCTCTGCGCATACAACACGGGCACAATGACGTCGAGAGGCGGGTGGTAGGCGTCAGTACGTGGCACCAGGCTTCCTGACATGGAAGCGCGCACAGTTACGTCACGCACACTCTCCGGCAGTAACACCACATCAAGCACGCCATCATGATCATTCTTCACTTCATTCGTTTCATACATACCACATACACTTAGAAAATAACAATAATAGTTAAGTGTTGCAATTGAAGCACTGTTCAAATTGAGGTCTCCTAGAATAATTAATGTACCCGTTCACTTGGGCTACATTTTCCTCTGTTTTCGAAAACCAGTTCATATACTCGGCGTCCTTATCCGCCTGGGTGATTTTCTTCTTGTTTTTCTTTCTGCTGGGATCTATGTAAACTACACAGACGGTAACCGTCACTACCCCAACAGTCACAGTCGCCCAGAGATCTTCACCGTTCGGCGTTTCAAGGTCGCGGCGTCGTCTCAGTGTGATGCCAGGGCGGGCGGCGAGCAGCACGCCTCCGCACGCGGTAGCGCGGTCCCGGCGCAGCACGCTCCAGCCTCCCGCTGTGACCTCGGCATCTCCAACCGAAGAGTCTAGGAACGTCTCCATAGCGGCGACGAGGTGGTGATCCAGCACCAGCAGGTTATGCCGCCAAAACTCCAACCGCGTTTTGATACCGCGGACATTTTGATAAAGGATATCAAGACATTCATTGGGGTGGGCGGGGCGGTGATTTATTTTTACTGTTTTTTTGACATATCTGTATTGACGTCATTTAAGAATGAGTGACTGCAGGACCATTTGAAGGTTCGGACCGCTCTCCATCATGTCGTTGAGATTGAGACCCGATGATGTTTTGGATGAAGCATTGAACACGACGCGCAAGGCAGTTGTTGTAGAGTCCAACTTGAGCACGCCATGATGGGGCAGATAACATGCGTTTGGGGCGTCTGCTGAGTCAACCGGGCGCATGTGACCTAGTTGTTGATACTCGAGAATGATTTTCTTGTAACCCTCGGATAATGAAGCATTTTTGGCCATTCTACTTTCCTGTTGAATGAACTGGGTAGTGGCTTTTGATTTTGAGTGTCCCAAGTGCTCTTCAAACCCTGGTTTCATGGGTATAGCGACCTCGTATCTTCCATCTTCGAGTCGCTTGAAAGTATTCTTCGCAGTTTTGTTCCTCGCCGGTCAAGGAGTCCGATGATTCGTTGATATCCTCGACTTCCGAGAACTTTCTGATATCGTCCAGGTTCCTAATCACGACGTTGCATGTGAAGTTACGAACATGACCCGACAGAATCCAGCGCAGTTTTGTCTGCTGAGCAATGGGTGATTGATGCGTGCCTTTCACGAGCCCAATCATTATGATTTCAGAGTAGACACTAGCATCTAGGAGTATGTCGATAGGCTTCGATATGTGATACTCGGGGTCAGCCAATCTTGTATTTTGAAGATGATCTCAACTAGTGTTCGGGAGTGAAGTGTTGGGGAGGTTGTTTATGACTTGCGAAACAACCAATGCTTCTGTAATGAACTCGTAGTCTGCGTAGATTGAGTGATATTCCATTGATACTAATCCTCTGCTCTGTTTTGAGCTAGTACCAACGCCTGATATTGACGCTTGATAGTGTCTACGCTTCAGCCCTAACAGCTAAGCCGCGTTTTCAGAGATGAGTGAAACTTGAGCACCTTGATCCAGAAGGGCTCTGAAGTTGATAAGAGTTCTGTCTGATGATCTGATATTGAGCGATAGCGTCGTCAGAAGGATTTCTTCATCATCGCTCGTAACGTGATTAACCTTGTGCTGTCGCTTGGATGATGACGTCGAATTTGTTGTAGACGCGGACGGCCTCGTCGATGACTCGCTTCTTGGGTTCATTGGCTTATTAACCGCTGCGTCGTGGGTAAAGGAGTTGTGATTTCCATTGCATATTCTGCACGTTTTTGTTATGGGCACGTTTTTGTTACGGGCAAATAGTGTCGTTATGCTTGTAAAGGCAGTTTTGGCATACATCAAGTTTCGCAATCGTGTTCATTACTGCGTCCCCTGGCTGGTTAAGAAACTGTTTGCACTGGCACAAATAGTGATCTCGGTCACACATTGGGCATTTCCTCATGTATGATGTTGCAACAGCCTGATAATTTCTCGGGGCATATCTATTCCTATTGTAGTTGTTGTTGTAGTTGTACTTCGAATGTTGCTGTGTTGGTTGCTTTGAAACCGATGATTCAGGCTCCTTTACCTTCTGTTGAATTGGTTCGAGGGCCATGAATTTCTGCTCGATGAATGCCATGAAATCGTCGAAGACAGGCATAGTCCTAGGTGAAGCGCGAGACTCCTTGTAGTTGACGTAGGTGTCTGCATCCAACTTCTTTGAGATGATGTGCACAAGAAAAGGGTCCCAGGTTGATCCTGGGACCCTCTTCTTGTGCCATGATGCCATTCATAACTCGGGCATCGACATACCCGAGTTATGAATGGCATGAATGCTCTCCATTGTTGTATCGTACAATCTCTTTTACTCGTACGACGTCGCCTTCTGAATGACTGGTTGATTGAAAAATTGTTCTATTTGATTGGTAAATAGAACCTGAGGATTGTTGTAAGGACCAGTCAAGAGGTTTAATGCCGTGCTGTAATTTTCAGCTGTTATGTTCAAGTGATGAATTATGCGTTCGGCTTCCCCCTTGACCTTACTCTTGAGATGCTGCATCTTCTGAGCCCTGGTGAGATACTTGTTGTTATGTATGGTTTCCGTGAATAGGTCGTAGAATGTAGGCCATTGAGTATAAGTTCCTAGAAAGACAGGTAGATCAATCGTAGGTGTTGAGTGACGAAGATGATCGGTAGAGCTCAAATTCCTGTTTAGTTTCTTACTGATTCCTGTGTACTGTTTTTCGATTGTTGTAAAGTCGTTTTCATAGTCCCCGTCGCTGCCTTGAAGTATGTTGTCTATCTGCAGGTGGAGACCATCGATGCTTTCCAAAGATGATGCAGGGTTTTCAGCTCATCCTCGATCTCCCATTTTTCTTCCAAGTGGCTGGCCTCGATACGCTTCATGTAGCGCTCAAAAGCACGGAAATGAGTACCTTGCTGACTCAAAAGTTGCTCCAATTCTCCTGTTTCCGCCGGAACTAGCAGCGCACGATTGCAGACTTGCATGATTGCCGTCAAACTCTCGCCAAAGTAGATCCAATGTATCCACACGCTTCTTGAGGTATTCAGAGGTTTTTCAAGTCGCGCTGTCCTTGCAAAAATTAATGTGAACACGTTCAATCTCCTGCCGGAGCTCACTTTGACGCTTGAGTAAAGCTTCGGTCATAATGATTAAGCAAATTAGTACATTTTTTCTTCAATAAGATCTCTTGAATGATACTCACTTGAAACCCAGATGATCTGCTGTGGTTTCCTCGAACTGAGTGAATGAGTGATATCTTCGATAGTCCAGCTGAGTGCTGCGGCTACCCGATGAATGCAATGCTACTGTAGAAGTCGATAGATGCAGGCGAACCACCTCTCGAACGCAGATATCTGGCACCCGCGATGGTCCGTACGACCTAGCACATCTGCAACCTCTTTGTGTGATTAAAGAACCTTCTAAATTAGTCAGTGAGACTCGCTGGTGGGAGGCTGACCAACCGATTGCTAACACACTTCAAAGGAAACAGACGTTACCAAGTCGCAATAATTCGAAGGACATTTTTATGATGAATGAGTGAGTGCTGAGTGCTAGCTAAGTTGAAATGATGGAACAACCGCTAACGATGAAGACGTTTATTGCACTAAATATAATTAATGTAACAACTTAACAAGAAAAGAGTAAAACGTTTATGTACGCTAAATTAATATAAAATGACATTTGTACAGTTGACTGTACAGAAAGTACAGATGGCATTAAGAAAAGGCTATCTTTCAGACAATCAAATAAAAGAATTTACAAGAAACGCTCTAAATGCTTACCAAAGAGCTCTAGCCTATATTGAAAAGTGGTATCGTTTTGAAAACCACAACTATGAAATTTCGGGTGCTTAGGTCTTGAAAGCCTGGATCAATTACTTGAATTATGGTCAGTGTCTCCATGGAAGCAGCAAACTCCGCCTGAAAGCCTTTATAAAAAACTAGGTGCTCTTCAAATTGTTTTCCCATCACTTCAGGGTAATGCACTTGAAATGTGGTGCAAAATTTTCAAGAATGCAGAAGCACCAAATCTGCTGAAAACAGTTCAGTACTTGTATAATATTCCCGTATCTAATGCTTTTGTTGAAATAATCTTTAGCGTCATGGGAAATACAGTCATGGTCAACTAATTAGGGACAA
Organism: Argyresthia goedartella; assembly: GCA_949825045.1. NCBI lineage: Eukaryota > Metazoa > Arthropoda > Insecta > Lepidoptera > Argyresthiidae > Argyresthia > Argyresthia goedartella. The sequence goes on from OX463823.1 coordinate 20,821,765, forward strand.
TCTCTAGTTAAGCCAAGTTGTGAATTAATTTTTTATTTTCCAACGAGTCTTAACAATATTCCATATCTTTTACATGTAAGTACAATAGTCATTGATGTGCCCGATTATACAAACAATAACAACTTCTTAAACATTAAACCTCTTTACGATTATCATAGTAGTGGTATTTGTTCAAAGAATGCTGGCTGGCCATTTAATTAGGGACACTGAGGTATTGTGTTCTAATTTCAAAATTTGAATCTTAATATTTTATTTCTTCTCTTAATGTTTCGTGGTAATTTTGGCGGCAATCCAGATTTTTAATTTTAAGTTTTGAGAATTATTTTGAAGAAAAATGGGCAAAAATAAAAGTTGCGATCTTACACTACGAAAAATTATCTTGAAGTTTTTCGAGCGTGGTTGGTCATACCGAAAGATAGCACAACTTTTAAATTGTCCAAAAACTATGGTATGCAATGCAGTGCAACATTTCAGGCGCAATAATCAGCTTTGAATGTGCCCAGAAGCAAAAGATCGAGAAAAACAACTCCGCAAGAAGATAGAATGATAACCAGGTTAGCTAAGAAAGATCCGTTTCTAGGCTCTATTTTAATTAAACACGAAATTTTTGGGGCAGACGAAAGAGCCGGTGTATCAGCGAGGACCGTTCGACGACGTCTGGTAGAAGCAGGGTTGTTCGGAAGAGTGGCTCGCAAGGTACCGTTGTTGAAGAAAGAACACAGAAATGCTCGTTTGGCGTTTGCACGTAAATATGGTCATTGGACCTACGCCCAATGGCAACATGTATTATGTATGTATGTAACGTGTATGTTCTCTGACGAGACCAAGGTTAATTTGATTTCTTCAGATGGAAGGCAATATGTACGGCGTCCTGTAAAAGCGGAAATGAATCCAAGATTCACAAAAAAGCAGGTAAAACATGGCGGTGGAAACATTAAAATGTGGGGTGCCTTTTCTGGACATGGAGTGGGACCTGTGAGGAAAGTTCAGGGTAACTTATACCAACATCAATACAAGGCAATATTGGAGGAAACTATGATTCCCTATGCTGAGGAGCATCTCCCTATTATATGGACGTTTCAGCAGGACAACGACCCGAAACATACCGCCCGTTCAGTCAAGTCGTTTCTTAACAGTCAGTCAATATCGGTGCTAGATTGGCCAGCAAATATCCCGGACCTCAACCCAATTGAGCACCTTTGGCAGAAAATCAAGAAAAAAGTTGCCACTTATCGTACCACAACTTTAGATGAACTTAATGAAGCTTTTTGTGAGGCATGTCAAAGTCAAAGTACTTTATTACTGTAGATATTTACATATACTTAGCAAACGTAATTTTTTGCCTTTTCTCTACATTGGACCACTGTGGGAGAAGAAGGGCGTAAAAAACTCCCAAAGATTGAATTTTAGATCTCTTTTAAAAATAGGTTGTGCTTAACTAATACAAATATGAAAATATTATTTTTAAGATTAATAAGCAGGAATAAATAATTACAAAATTATTAACAGCAAGGTCTGTGTTGAGCCAGATTAACCCCATACAGTCCTGTCATTTAAGTAATCTTGAACATTGTAATATCCCTTTTTCGACAAAGTCGCTTTAACATGCTTTTTAAATTGCTCAAATGGCAATTTCAAAATCTCCAGAGGTATCTTATTGTAGTAGAGAATGCACTGACCCTTGAAAGAATTGCTAACCTTCGCGAGTCTAAAACGGGGCGCACATAGTCTGTGATTATTTCTTAGGTTAACATTACAGCTATCGTTAAGTTTGGAAAATGTTGTAAGGTTCTTGCGTACATACATTATATTTTCGAAAATAAATTGACTAGCTACTGTTAGTATGTCAATTTCTTTAAAAAGCTCTCTTAAGGAGTCTGTTCGTTTTAAATTATAAATTGCTCGAATAGCTCTTTTCTGTAAAATTAAAATAGTTTGAATATCCGCTGCTTTCCCCCACAACAAGATACCATAGGACATCACACTATGAAAGTAACTAAAATATACTAGCCTAGATGTAGCCACATCCGTGTAACTAAAATATACTAGCCTAGATGTAGCCACATCCATGAATACTAAAATATACTAGCCTAGATGTAGCCATATCCGTGCTTTGTCTGATGTTCCTAACAGCGTAAACCGCAGAACTTAATTTACCAGCCAATTTATCTATGTGGGGTCCCCACTGCAATTTGCTATCAATGGTTATTCCAAGAAACTTCGTATCATTTACTAATTCTAACATGCTGTTGTCTAACACTAAACTGGTCTCAACTTGCCTGACATTTGGAAGTGAGAATTTGATACACTTGGTTTTACCAGCGAATGGGCAAACATTCCTGTTGAAACATGTCAGAAACTGATAATGTCTATGCCACATCGGTGTCAAGCGGTAATTACTAACAAAGGTTTTGCTACTGGGTACTGATTTTACACGTAATAAAAAATTATAATACTACAGATTATTAGTTTTGTTTAACTCTATTTTTCACTATACTTTACATTATAATTTACTGTCCTTAATTAAATGTTCAGCTACACAATTGTACATTAAAATTTAATACATGATTAACCTTTGATATTAAATACTTTTTTCTATTTAATTAATCTTTTATTTACAGCCATTTATAGCATAATAATCGGACCAAATTATGCAAACAATAGGTGCTGAGAAATCAATAGGGTTTTATAATTATATGTACATAACCGGTTATAGCTCTTCACTATCTTGAATGTCCCTAATTAGTTGACCACGACTGTATATGGACCCATGAGAGAAATCGCTTGGCCGCTAACACCGTAACAACTGAATTGTGCATTTTTTTCTGTGTAAGCTCTAGTTGCAGTGAATTTTAAGTCTTTACTTCCGCAAATAAATCATTATTAAAAGCAGTAATAAATTTATATCCTTATACCTGGGACCTGGAACCTGGAACCTGGGGTTCGAAATCACTCATCATTCAGCTAAGTTTATGCTTATAAATAACTAGTATATTAAAATAGATAAGGTACAAGGGACATGAATTGTCCTGAAGCTTGATGCAAAGTTGATGATGAGCCGTAGCAAGGCGATTGGTTGGCGCGGGTCCCCGCGGACCCGTTCTTGGCTTTAGAGTCAACAAACTGCCCGCGTTGAAAACTTCAAGATTCCTCAGGGAGAGGGCATAACTTGGTGTATGCCCTTGTCATGCAGCCTTTCTTAGTCAGGATGTCCGAAACTCGGGTGACACCGTCGCCTCCAGGATGTACAGCTGTGACTCTTCCATAGAGCCATAATAGTGCAAGACGGTTGGCTTCTCTCATTAACACCAAGGTTGAGGTGGCCGATTGATGAATGGTATTTGACCTTCTGCTGAAGGAGAGACACATATTCATTAGAGAAACGTTTCCTGAAGTGCTGATTAAGTTTTTCGATCCAGCAATGTTTCCGGTAGTGAATCCCAAAACAGACCTTAAGTTTTTGATAGTGATGCATCGTTTAGATTTAAAGTTTTTTCTGTATTTGTTTCAACATTACGCACTAAGGCTAATACTTCAGAAGTTTTGAGGAACCCGACGATTTGTTTGCAAAGTTGTGTCACTGAGTATATGCAATTGCCACCACTTAGCAAAACATCTACGTAGAAATCCCTGCTGATGGCAAGTTTCACATCTGCATTAGAGGCTTGTTCTGCAAGAGACACTAAGCATTTAGTCGCTAGATAGGGTGCTGATGCGGTACCATATGTCACATTATTTAATGAGAAGGTTTTAAGAGGATCCAATGAATTAAAGAGATGTATTATTTGTTGTAGAGGTATGATGGTTCGACTAAGATTGTCCTATACATTTTTTCAATGTTGCCTGATATGACAAATCTGTGTTGCCTGAAGCGCAGTAATATGGACAAAAGGTCGTCCTGAATGGTTGGTCCGACCATTTGAATGTCATTTAATGACTCACCAGATCCTATAATCAATACACACGCACTTATGGTAACCAACTGCGTAAGTTTAAGGTTAAATGTTGGAATGTTGTTGTTTTTTCGAAGAAAGCAGTTGGCAAGCAAGCGAAGCAGCTCAGCCGCCTTTATATTGTGCGGACGCGATCTATTATGTTTATGAATAGTATATAGGTTATAGGTATACAGTAATGATGGCTGGCTTTTAGTAATATTTTAATAACAGTATATATGTCACCGGAAAATAATACGATCCGCAAGTTTATAAATTTCCTAATATTTTTTCCGCAAGTTTATAAATATACTAACCTAACCTAACCTAACATAACATAACCTAACCTAACCTAACCTAGCCTAATATAATCTAGAAGGAAGTTTATAAATTTCCTAAACTTCAACCGTACAAAACAACTCCATGCCAAACAATACGGTTTCACTAGGGGTAAATCGACTACGGATGCAGGTATTACCCTTATATCTCATATTTATTCTGCATGGGAGGCCGCACAGGATGCTATCGGAGTTTTTTGCGACCTGTCGAAGGCGTTTGATTGTGTTGATCATAATACGCTATTAATTAAATTAAATCATTACGGAGTTAGAAATAAAGCGTTGGATTTACTAAGATCATACCTAAGCAATAGAATTCAAAAGGCAGAAGTTAACGGCGTAAAATCTGATGGATCGGGTGTTAAAATGGGCGTTCCACAAGGTTCCATATTAGGCCCTTTCTTATTCCTGGTATATATTAATGATCTGCCTTTCATGGTGGAGAAATTAACTGACATAGTGTTGTTTGCTGATGATACTTCACTGGTCTTCAAAATTGAAAGACAAAAAGGAGAATTTGATGATGTTAATGGTGTATTGTCTTTAACCTTGAATTAGTTCACAGTTAATAATTTATTGTTAAACGCTGGTAAAACCAAGTGTATCAAATTCTCGCTTCCAAATGTCAGGCAAGTTGAGACCAGTTTAGTGTTAGACAACAGCACGTTAGAATTAGTAAATGATACGAAGTTTCTTGGAATAACCATTGATAGCAAATTGCAGTGGGGACCCCACATAGATAAATTGGCTGGTAAATTAAGTTCTGCGGCTTACGCTGTTAGGAACATCAGACAAAGCACGGATGTGGCTACATCTAGGCTAGTACATTTTAGTTACTTTCATAGTGTGATGTCCTATGGTATCTTGTTGTGGGGGAAAGCAGCGGATATTCAAACTATTTTTATTTTACAGAAAAGAGCTATTCGAGCAATTTATAATTTAAAACGAACAGACTCCTTAAGAGAGCTTTTTAAAGAAATTGACATACTAACAGTAGCTAGTCAATTTATTTTCGAAAATATAATGTATGTACGTGCATTCTCTACTACAATAAGATACCTCTGGAGATTTTGAAATTGCCATTTGAGCAATTTAAAAAGCATGTTAAAGCGACTTTGTCGAAAAAGGGATATTACAATGTTCAAGATTACTTAAATGACAGGACTGTATGGGGTTAATTTGGCTCAACACAGACCTTGCTGTTAATAATTTTGTAATTATTTATTCCAGCTTATTAAATAAAAATAAATCATAATAGTATTAGTTAAGCACAACCTATTTTTAAAAGAGATCTAAAAATCAATCTGTGGGAGTTTCTACGCCCTTCTTCTCCCACAGTGGTCCAATGTAGAGAAGAGGCAAAAAATGACGTTTGCTAAGCATATGTAAATATCTACAGTAATAAAGTACTTTTGAGTTTATTATTTTCCGGTGACATATACATATATTAGTAATAAGAGTATTTTCACTTTGCGCTAATTGTCCAAATAGCGCTATGGATGATGGTAAGGAACTTAAAGGGATATATATGGAATGGACTCACTTAGTGTCGAATCTATTTTGGAGTTTCTCCTCTATTGACATCCAATGGCGCGGCGAAGCAAGACGCGTTTGAATCGGAGGTCCAAAGTTCGACGTCTCTGAAATTACGCAGCAGCTTGTACGATGATGATTGCTATGCTGATTGATGTGCTGTTACCTCTCATCACCCATATAATTAATGTGTCGCTTGACCAATGTTGCAACCCCAGCCAGTGGAAATTGGCACTTGTGATTCCCCTTCCCAAAACGTCCAATCCCGCCTCCTTTAAAGAATTCCGTCCCATATCTATTCTGCCTATCCTCTCCAAAGTTCTGGAATCAATTTTCACTCCCAACTCTCCTCCTAACTTTCCTCTAAAATTTTACTGAATCCCCACCAATCAGGTATTAGACCGGGTCACAGCTCTACCCCGGCACTGCTCAAAGTCATAGCTTACGGTTGTTACACTGTTTGATTTCAGTAATGCCTTCAACTGCGTCGATTTCGATATACAAAATGAAATTTAAAGTCGCTTAATATCTCCTCGCACTCTGCTCGCTGGTTTGACTCCTACCTGAGAGACCGCCAGCAACGCATTAAGTCTGAGGAGACATCAACGGACTGGTGTGATATCTCCGCAGGTGTTCCGCAGGGTGGCATCCTTCTTTGACGATCTTACCTCTTCTTATCATTTCTACGCAGATGCCCTTCAAATATATCGGCACTTCTCTCCGTGTGATGTGGATCTGACTGTAGAGGCGTTGAATGCTGATCTTGATAACATCAGGAAATGGCCTACCTCATATCATATGAGGTCTGCTTGTCAACCCGGGAAAATCACAGGCCATGATTTTGGGTACTCGTCACTCCCATAACTTAGTTCAGAAAAGGCCCGTCGACCCTATAGTGTTTGATGGTAACATAATTACATAAGCGAAAAGGCCAAAAATCTTGGGGTTGTATATGATAAATTGTTGCCCTGGTCGACCCATGTTTGTCAGGTCAGCAGACGAGTGTTTGCGTCATTTTTATCCCTACGGAGATTGAGCACCACTCTCCCTCCTCCACCCTCCTACTACCTTTAATCGACTATGCGTATGTTTGCTGGATCAGTGCGAACGAAGAACAACTGAACAAACTCGAACGACTTCAAAACCTCGGGATTCGGTTTGTCTTCGGGCTGCGCAAGTATGACCATATCTCACAGTATCGCAAGGAGTTGGGTTGGCTTCCGATCTGCCTTCGTCGTGATATGCACATTCTCTCCCATCTGTTCAAAATTTTGCGAAATCCCCGCTACCCCACATATCTTCGAGAACGTTTCGAGTTTTTTTTCTCCAGGGATAGCAACCGAAGATCCCACACGATGTCTCTCCTTTCTACTCCTTGGCATAACATTGTTGCTTACAAACACTTGTTTAGGTTAAGGGCGATCCGACTGTGGAACTCACTTCCCTGCGCTATTAGAGATAGTCCCTCAATTTTCACTTTTAAGAAAAGATTGAAAGAGCATTTCCTTTCTCTTTCGTGATAGTTACTTTTATATATGTATATAAGTAGTATATGTTTGACATATATTTTATTTTTGTGCTTTTGTATTTTATTTAGTATATATGTCACCGGAAAATAATACGATCCGCAAGTTTATAAATTTCCTAGGAAATTTATAAACTTCCTTCTATATTATATTAGGCTAGGTTAGGTTAGGTTAGGTTATGTTAGGTTAGGTTAGGTTAGGTTAGTATATTTATAAACTTGCGGAAAAAATATTAGGAAATTTATAAACTTGCGGATCGTATTATTTTCCGGTGACATATACATCATTTATTACATTATTATGTTTAAGCTATACATAGTTAGATGTTTACAATTTTATTGAGCACTATGACTCTCCTGTTGCACAACTTTTCCTGTCCTGCCTAGGTTCGCTCGCCATTGCTCATAAATGTTTTGTTACCTTACTTCATAGTTTATTGCACAGAAATATTCATATATTTCTGTGCAATAAAGTATAGGAAACAAAAGTATGATAGTCAAGTTCAAGTTGTAGTTTGTCTGCAAGTTCTTTGTTATAATTTCAGGTTTCTTCTATCTTCTACTGCTTCCAAATTATGTGGACGGGAGGCGATGAAGTAAAATATGCGGAACAAAGGATTACAACACACGTTTATGTAGCCAGGGTCTTATTATTGCTTGAAGGACTATTAATTAACTTCTATCCTTATTCCTGGTTGTCTGAAGAATTTGAAATCAATATTCAGCTAGGTTTATGCTGATAAATACCTAGTATATTAAAATCGACAAGGTACAAGGGACGTGAATTGTCCTGAAGCTTGATGCAGAGTGGTGAGCCGTAGCAAGGCTATTGGCTGGCCCCGCGGATCCCGCAGCCCTGTTCTTGGCTTTAGAGCCAACAGGAAGTGGCAAATAATGCTAAATATGTAAACCGTTAAATTTAAAATTATTTAAAAAAAAATGTCAGGGTTTTTTTTCAACCCATCTGGCAACAATAATCTTATTATTACTTGGCGTTGGCACTTTGGCAGTTTAATTTAGGTACCTATTACTTGGTTTTGGCAGTTCAATAAGTAAATACATAGAAGGCTTGCCCAGGGACTCCTTTGGGAGTTTGGAGAAGTATTACAGAACATTAATGCGTCGTCTATTTTTCAAACCCGCTATCGTCCCCGCCTAATTTTAATGATTGAAAATATTATTATAATAAAGGATTGAAAATAAAGTACAAAACCAATGAAAATTTGAGGGCGTTTTGGCGGGTTTTTAAACTCATTTTTTTTTAAATATCTTTCTCTTCCATGTTAAGTATGTAGGTACCTATTTGTATGTACCTTAATGTATATGTTACATATTTATATATAGGTAGCATTTTTTTTGTATTAAGCAGTTTATTACTTTTATTAACATATTTAATGTTGTGCACATAGGTCTACCTGTAGTTTCTTTTTCCTCTCCATTCTAGGTCTGCTGAAAGAAATCTCTTGTTAGATATAAGCTCGCCTTTGTACACGTTTTTTTTCCTTTATACAATTTTGTATTCACTGTTTTTGTCCATTATAGTATACTGATGATGATGATACTACGCATACTCGACCAACACAACTAGGCGCATGATAGGACTGCGGTTTCGGCGCCTGTACCCCTCCTGCAAGACGTATGTATGATTTATCTACAAGTCACTAGCATGTACTAAGTATAATTTATGAGTAGAGTTTTAGTGTAGCTGTCATGCGCCTAGTTGTGTTGATTGCCTTGTTGAACCATACAGGTAGGCAGAGTGCTACAAGGATCTTTTGGCACTTGGATGACACATTGTTAGCTCTTACGAGTAATGACACAAGGTACTTTTTCTATTGCAGGCGCGTGCCAAAAGATCCTTGCAGCACAATACCTATAGCCAAGAAGCTCTAGGATGAATTCACGATACGACATCACGCCTGTGTTAGAAAGAGAGAGTGTGATTCACAGGTACATTCTACTGTCGCGTTCCGAGTCACGTCAACAAAGACTTCATCGCTCACGTGACGTCATCACCATCATGCTGTGACGAAACAAACATTTGGTTTATTTCTCAGTAGGTAGAAATATATTTGTTTAAACAATCTCCAAAATGTGGATAAACTTTAAGAGCTATGAAATAAGTCGTGAATCATAAATTTAAAATGAACATGGTTTAACTTCACCGTTGCTTTCAGTGGATATCGAATTATGACCATTTTACACATTTGTGATGTTGTTTTGAAATGTCGCATTTACCATGGCTCATTCAATCGAAACTCATACGTAAGGGTGTTTAGTTACGATATAGTTTGGTAGGTCTAACAGATGCGTAGTTAGTTCAATGATGGAAATACAGATGACGGTCGATCGCCTTTAAATTCCAGATGGTTTAACTCAAATTAGCACTTTATTCACTATAATTGCAATAAGATGTTTTATATAGAAAACAAATGAGTATTATTTTATTTAGATTATTTTATGATGTTATAAAGTCTATTTCTAGTTGAACTGTGTGATCTAAAATATAAAGTGTGTATACGGTGTAGACCAGTAACCAATCAGAGCACTGAGTTTCGAAAGGAAATGAAACGAACCAATGAGAATGACTCGCGGAGTTTTACATGGTGGTTTGGCGAGCATGCCTGGAGTAGGACGTTTTGGTGGGAATAGAAAATATAGAAGTGATGGGTCGAGATGAAAGGGGGCTTTTTGTTGCTGGTCGTCGAGTGAAGTGTGAGTTAAGACTCAGATTGTATTTTCAGAGCGGGGAGGTGGAGGCTGGGGTGTGGCGATGCTGCGTGTTGTTTTCTGCCGTAGCCTCCGATGTCCCGGGAATAGATGGAAGGGGACCTAAGCGACCTAGGTCCTAGACTTCCGGCTGCCGAAGCGATCATGCGCAAGTCATCGACGAGAAAGATTATTTATAGTTCTAAGGCTTGTAATTTTATGTTTTGTTTTGCGTTCGTGCCGCGGGTTTTATTTTGCGGTATTTGGATTCGTCAATTTGATGAGTTTTCAATTAATTCGTCCTCGTGATTTACTTTAAATTCATTTTGCGCAGACTTTTAAATTACCAGGCTTTCTTTTTTTGATCTTATTCTTGTTTGTCTTTTAGCTAAATGATTAAATTACGTAATTGAGGTTATATAGGTAGGGAGACTAAACACAATTATTTAGGTTTATGTAACAAAACAAGTATCTGAAATTCGTATGACTACAAATAATTACGTTATTTTCTTCTCACTCTTGAAATACCTAAATACTTATAAAACTTCCTAACAAACTAAATATCTTTTGATTGTGGCTGTTTTGATCTTTCTTTTCTTGACCGTATATCATGTTGGTTGGCCTACCTAACTTTACATTAAATGACAAACATATTCTAATTCCATATAGCATGTAGATTGACGTGGTTACTTGGTAATTCACAAAACACACACATACAAATTTACTCTACAAGAAGCTGACATTACTATAAGAACACTCTACTAGATTCTACACGGCCTAAGGTTTATTAGCAGTCATTCTCCCCTTCTGAAACGCCTCCGATTCAGAAGGTCGATCATTCTTACTGCATTGGAATTCGAACGAACTTGTGCTTTCCATTTTCCAAAGGCTGTCACTGCTTTGAGTACTATCTGGTTCATACTTTTGTCGTAAGCACGTAGTGCCTAGACTTCTTCTTACTCGTGGACTGGAAAAATACTCGCATACCCCGATTAAAAGATGGATTTGTACAATTCGGATTGATTTGACATTGTAGTACAGACCCTGGTCGCATCATTCAGGGACGCTCATCGCCCCTGTTTAGAGTGAAGTTTACTTCGCTGTAGAATGCCTGTAGATGGCCTGAAATCCGTTAGAATCAAACCTACACACACGCTACATTATCAATCTAGTGGCCTAAGTAGTTACGCTGAATGTACATGTCTTAAAACTAATTTATATATAAAATATCTGGATGAACATCCACATGGTTACGGAATAAAACTTAAGAGACGGGTCTCTCAAGATAACCTCAATACCAAGTAGGTGCAAATAAAAATATCCCGTAACCGATCAACAAACATGTTGGACTGATGGATGAGAGAAATCACAATATCAAATCATATTAAAAAAATATAACCTAAATAGTCTATATGTAGTTGATTGGCAGGGAAACTAACTCGAGAGGGATTTAAGTAGATTCAGACGGTCTCTAGGTGCTGGTGTATTCAGTGGCTAATTCCAGGTCTTCAGCAGTCTTAAATAATGCAGTCACGTAGATTGTATATGGGAATGTGTGGGAGGAGGATGGCCCCAAAACAGGTGAAAGATAACGCCAAAAGCGTACTAATGAACACATAGTTAACCCTATGTTTTCTTATAAATTGTGTTTACAATTTGGAGTGGTTGAAAGCATCTATTTTATAAAATTTAAGCTTATTTTGCTTAGCTAAATCTAACTTCGTCTGTCTTGGGTCCATAGAACTCGGTTGACCTCCACTGGTGTTGGGCGGGGTCATGGGGCCAACCTTAGGGCCCGTGTCCCTTCTGGCCGTGAGCTCTAGCACAAACCCTCCTTTATAAACACATGTAATCGAAATGTCTTTGAAATGGTTATTTACTTGGAATTTATTCTAATAAGCTCGGAATCGATGCTTATCAATATTTTTATGTCACTTATATTCATCACTGACTGAGGAACATATTGACGATACTGTTTAACCAAAACCACTCTAAAAAGAACTTTAGGTTATTACTATCACAATGTCTACAGTCCTACCCATAGACGATCAAATTGGCCAAATCATCTAAATAAGATATTCGCAATCGTTGGTATTAGAATCTTTCCAATTGGAGAAATATTCCAATAAAAAATTACGTAAGGATTTAATTCCGTCTGACATTAAATCAATGGTTAGTTGGTTATATCTTTAAATTTACTTTTTCATAGAATCATTCGGGAAACTCGTAGGGTTTATTCATTATATTTCAAATGCCGAGGGGTGGGTTGTTACAATGCCCGTTCCAAATGGGAAATGGCGACCATCATAGATATCCATTCGGAACGCTTTGAACGCGACGGTAGACGTTGACAGATGACATTATTATAACCCAACTTTTGTTAGCTACTGACTTTATTGTTATTTCGAGTCGTAGCCAGTCGTAGTTGTAATGTTAGTATTGTTTTGGGTGAATAAGTGAGGAAATAAATAATTAAGGAGCGCCAGGAGTCGCTGCTTGTTGATGTTCTAAGTTTGATTGTCAGCTCTCAGCGTGACAACCGTCACTTTTGATGGCTCGCTCACGGTGCTGACGCTCAGAAGCATAGGCGATGATAGCACAACATGGCGGCGTTAATGATGTCATCATGTCGTCATATCAAATATTTTGTGCTATCGTTGTCACGCTAAAACTCATTCGGAACGCCGCGTAGACGCTATAATCGATTATGGTGCGATTCGGAACGCGCCGTACAATTTCACCATCTTTACTGTTCAGTTAATAGCGTCGCTAGTAGTGAATTTGAGATTGCTATTTAAGAAATTCACAAGTCAAGGGGCAGTCTTTAAATAATATCATAAGAATATAATGATACTACAATCAATCATCCAAATCTAACTAACATAGTGAATATTCGATATGACTTATTTACTAGTGGCTCTGTGAGCTGTAGACCTCGCTAGCCTATTGGTGGAAAGCTGAACATCTGACATACAAACTTATGTATGCACTTGGTTACCTATATAAATGGAGTATTAACGAAGCCGCACTAAAAACTTTCAAAACAAATCCAAATAATATCAATATTCCAATCTGTGAGCAACGCACTCTATTCTAACTATTGTTAAACTTTCGATCAATATTACTGACACAGTTTACATGTTGGAAATATATACTGAGATGAAAAACAAACGAAAGCGCGAGGCAGACTACAACTAACGCCATCTAGGGGTGACAACAAATAACCCAACTGCATTTTCTTTCAATAACACATACAAACTTATGAATATACCTGGTAACGGTACCAAAATAGTTTATTTGGGACATCAACAGCAGAATAGCACATTACAATTATAAAACACATAGTTAAAAAAACAATACGTAACACCTGTGTCGCGGCGACTCCTTGGCCAGCTTTGGCACTGGCTGGCTGAGGATACTGGCTACCTGACGACAATAACGAGACAGACTGACGGACAGACATTCTATATTTTTAAAACGACTACTTTGGTACTCTGACACGGGACGTGACTTCGACAACACCTTGTGCTAGTGAAATTAAAGTGAGACTCTGGATTTATTCAAGTACTTTTATTTCTAGTCAATCTACCAGCTAGCAGACCAATCAAGTGGTCCTTCGAATCAACAAGACTCAACCTATGGTGAATACAAGGTCCATGGCGTCGGCGACAAAAACACCCGCGGATCCTGCAGACGAAGGGAACGGACACGACCGACATCATCCACTCGCAGCCGCTGCGCATCCTCGCCAGCACTGTCCGCCAGCTCGGGCTCCGTGATCAGCTCGAGGGCGACCGTCAAACGAATGGTGCAGCTTCAGCTAGAGGCAGCGGAAGAGCAGGCAAAAATCAAGCTCAGGCTTGTAGTGCAAAAACTTGCAATACAAATGAAGGACATCGAAGACGTCGAGATAGCTATGCCTCGTACATACTCGAGGACATCGAATACTAACAAGGTTCCTGCCTTGACTGACGTAAAAGTCAGTCAAAGTACTTTATTACTATAGATATTTACATATACTTAGCAAACGTCATTTTTTGCCTCTTCTCTACATTAGACCACTGTGGTAGAAGGAGGGCGTAGAAACTCCCACAGATTGATTTTTAGATCTCTTTTCAAAATAGGTTGTGCTTAACTAATAGAATTATGTTTTTTTTATTTAATAAGCTGGCAATAATAAATAATTACAAAATTATTAATAGCGAGGTCTGTGTTGAACTAGATTAACCCCATACAGTCCTGTCATTTAAGTAATCTCGAACATTGTAATATCCCTTTTTCGATAAAGTCGCTTTAACATGCTTTTTAAATTGCTCAAATGGCAATTTCAAAATCTCCAGAGATATCTTATTATAGTAGAGAATGCACTGACCCTTGAAAGAATTGCTAACCTTCGCGAGTCTAAATCGGGGCGCACACAGTCTGTGATTATTTCTTAGGTTAACATTGCAGCTATCGCTAAGTTTGGTAAATGTTGTAAGGTTCTTGCGTACATACATTATATTTTCGAAAATAAATTGACTAGCTACAGTTAGTATGTCAATTTCATTAAAAAGCTCTCTTAAGGAGTCTGTTCGTTTTAAATTATAAATTGCTCGAATAACTCTTTTCTGTAAAATAAAAATAGTTTGAATATCCGCTGCTTTCCCCCACAACAAGATACCATAGGACATGACACTATGAAAGTAACTAAAATATACTAGCCTAGATGTAGCCACATCCGTTGTCTGATGTTCCTAACAGCATAAGCCGCAGAACTTAATTTACCAGCTAATTTATCTATGTGGGGTCCCCACTGCAATTTGCTATCAATCAAGAAACTTCCAAGAAACTTCGCATCATTTACTCATTCTAACGTGCTGTTGTCTAACACTAAACTGGTCTCAACTTGCCTGACATTTGGAAGTGAGAATTTGATGCACTTGGTTTTACCAGCGTTTAACAATAAATTATTAACTGTGAACCAATTCAAGGTTAAAGACAATACACCATTAACATCATCAAAATCTCCTTTTTGTCTTTCAATTTTGAAGAGCATCGAAGTATCATCAGCAAACAACACTATGTCAGTTAATTTCTCCACCATGAAAGGCAGATCGTTAATATATACCAGGAATGAGAAAGGGCCTAATATGGAACCTTGTGGAACGCCAATTTTCCCGATCCATCAGATTTAACGCCGTTTACTTCTGCCTTTTGAATTCTATTGCTTAGGTATGATCTTAGTAGATCCAACGCTTTATTTCTAACTCCGTAATGATTTAATTTAATTAATCATTACGGACAAAGCGTATTATGATCAACACAATCAAACGCCTTCGACAGGTCGTAAAAAACTCCGATAGCATCATGTGCGGCCTCCCATGCAGAATAAATATGAGATATAAGGGTAATACCTGCATCCGTAGTCGATTTACCCCTAGTGAAACCGTATTGTTTGGCGTGGAGTTGTTTTGTACGGTTGAAGTGTGAGAGCATTTGATTGAGTATAATCTTTTCAAATATTTTACTTAAGGATTTTACTTGAAGGATCACCCTTATCTCCCGACTTGAGCAGAGGTGTCAGTTTACTGTGTTTCATGAGGTCTGGAAAAGCCCCATCGTCAACACATTTATTGAATATATAAGCTAAGTGTGGAGCAATAACTAGAATTACTGAACCAATGACTTTGACTGATATACCGCACAGGTCTTCCGTATTTTTTAAGTTCAGTAATTTAAACGTTTTGACAATGTCCTGGGGATATACATGATGAAATTTTAAATATACGTTACTGACGCTAGTGTTATTTTTTAATAAAGTCTCTGCTTCATATGGAGATGAATTTAGACGGTCTGTTGTGAGTAATGGTACATTGGTGAATAATGTTTCAAAAGCTCGAGCAACATCAGCGCTGGATTTAACAACATCATCACCTATCTTTATAGATAAGCAGAAATAATTGTCCCTTGGTATAACTTTGCCAGTTTCGCGGTTTATTATTTGCCAAACTGTTTTCATACTTTTATTTGAATTTTGAATTTTTCTATTAATGTGTAAAGTTTTTGCAGTTCTACAAACCAACTTGAAAGTTTTGGAATATTTTTTAACATAGTCATGAAATTTTCGATGAAAGTTATAGGTTTTTTGTTCATAAAGGTCATACAAGATAACTCTACTTTTACGAATTCCAAACGTTGCCCAGTCATTAAATTTAGATTTACCGTTGTAGTCACTGACTTTCTTTAATTTGAAAACTTTATTGAATTCTGTCTGAATAATGCTGAAGAAGTCTGAGTAGATTTTGTTTGGGTTCTGTTCATCAAAATCCGGTAATGGCAAATTTATATCTAACTTTTTCATATACGTCTCTAGTCTATGGGATGTAATAGGCCTATAAAATGATGGATCAGTCCTATTTTTACTGGCAATTGGGAATGAAACTGTTTGACCACTGTGATCGGAGGGTAAGTAGTTAATTACATTTTTACTTGTGAATGCAGAGTCACAAAAAACGTTATCTAAGCAAGTTTGGCTGGTAAGTGTAATTCTAGTCGGCTCTAGAAATATATGACATAAATTAAATGATTTGAACAGAGTTATTAATCGTTGTTTCAATGTTGTATCTACAAGCAAATCTACATTAAAATCGCCACAAATAATTAACTTTTTTCTCCTATTACAAAGTTTAATGAGGGCATCCTCCATAATTTTCTCGAACATTTCAAAATTGCCATGGCCGTTTTCATCTCTCGGAGGTCTGTAGGTACAAACAATAATATGGCTATCCAACTCAACACAGGATACCTCTATTTGTCTTTCTACAGTAAGTGCAAGAATATCTTTCCGTTGTTTCACCTTAATATTATTTTTTACTAAGATTAAAGAACCACCTCTATCAGCAGTCTTTCTTTTGTAACAACTGACAATTTTGTAATTATTTATGTTAAAAGACATCATATTTCCCTTCAACCAGTGTTCTCTAATACAAATAACATCGGTGTCTGAATGATTAAGAAATAATTCTATTACGACAATTTTGTAATTATTTATCTTAAAAGACATCATATTTTCCTTTAACCAGTGTTCTGTAATACAAATAACATCGGTGCCTGAATGATTAAAAAATAATTCTAATACAAGTTCTTTGCCAGTTAGCCCCTGCATGTTTTGGTGGGAAATTATTTAAGTGGGGCTTACCCTTTGTCCCAGTATTTTTCATTTGATTGCCAGAAAAGCCCTGCTTATTTTGTAAAATTTTCTTATGTTTTAAGGGGTCCTCTTTTGTCGAACAACACCCGTTGCATCACCCCAGGCGAACCATGGCATCGCCACCAGACCAAGACCACAGCCTGACGACAGCGGACCAGACCCCCTGAAGAAGCTGGAGTGCAACATAACTAAGCTCCTCGCAAGGCAAACCGGCTCCAAAGAACTGCCCCACTTCGTGGGCGAAGCTGAGGAGTGGCCCCTTTTCTAGTCAGTTCATGTCTACGACAAAAATGTGTGGCTACAGTGAGGACGAAAACATCGAGCGATTGTCCAGGTGCTTAAAAGGACGCGCCCGGGACTCCGTATGCGCATTGCTGGTGAGTTGAGTGCCACAAACCTAAAAACCATAGATTTATTAAAACTTCGATTTGGCAGACCTGAAATCATCATCGAGACCATGATAAACAAAGTCCGGCAAATGCATGACATATGTAAAGACGACTTTGACAAACTCATAGATTTTGCGACAGCGGTCCAAAACATTGTGGCCACTATGACAGCAACAAAAGAGGTCGGTCACATAAATAATCCGACTCTAATCAGATGTCAACAAGTTGCCGTCACCACTGAAATTTCAATGGTCTATGTATATGTCAAACCTCAGCGTTGAATCAGTGGCACTCACGTACCCGAACCACCACGACCATGGAGACCAGTGCTGACGACATCCCTTCCAGAATGTGTACAACAAGAACACTGCATCATGTGCGACAACCTTTCAACGGTTACAGGATTGCGAGACGTTCAAAGGTATGCCAGTATATGACAGATGGAAGCTTGTGACAGAGAAAAAGCTTTGTTTTTCCTGCCTCTCCAGTCGTCATCAACTCAAGGCCTGCAAGAAGAAGGCGAATTGTTCGGTGCCTGACTGCGGCCGAGCGCGCCACCGCCTACTCTACGCTGCTCCGCTTATCGAGACAACCAACCACGAAACTCCCGTCAACCATGCCGAGGAAACGATAATCAA
The DNA here is from genome assembly GCA_949825045.1 of Argyresthia goedartella. Taxonomy (NCBI): domain Eukaryota; kingdom Metazoa; phylum Arthropoda; class Insecta; order Lepidoptera; family Argyresthiidae; genus Argyresthia; species Argyresthia goedartella. The sequence goes on from OX463823.1 coordinate 20,840,021, forward strand.
CGCCTGCGGACCAAAGAGATCGCATGTCATGCTAAAAGTTCTACTAGTAGTAGTCTCCGGACCGAAGGGTGACGTACAGACATACGCGCTTCTTGACGAGGGAGCCGCGGCCACCCTCATCGACTCTGCACTCCTAGACAGGACAGGGATTACAGGAAAGGCGGCGAAAATAACGATCAAGCGCGTATCCGGGATGGCGACGATGGAAGAAAACTCTAAGATTGTATCATTTGGCGTGAAAGGACTCAACCAAGACAAATCCTACAATGTACATAATTCGCGATCTGTAAATAGTTTGAATGTTCATGTAAATAGTGTGCCTTACACAATACAATTGTAAATAAGTATCCTTACGTAAATGACTACATGACAGACTGTACTATGCCTGACAAAATCGACCTTCTAATCGGACAAGACAATATAGACCTAATTGTGACAATAAGACATCTAATACATGGACATAAAAACGGACCCATGATTTCACTGGCCAAATTAGGTTACGTTATGCACGGGAATGTAGGACAAGGTAGTATACCTGTCGACACGACTGTGCTACATCTCTGTCGATGTGACGAACTCCACCACTTGGTGAAAAGCTCTTTCTCCACAGAATCCTTCGGCGTAAATCAGACAGACGACTTTCCTCCTTACCGAGAGGATTAATTGGCGCTGAAGATAATGGACCAGACTACGGTTTTTATCTGAAGGCAGATTGGAGTCCAGATTTTCATGGAGGTCTGACGACATTCGACTTCCTCAAACCTATCCTCAGGCAAAGAGTCGACTGACAGTTGTCCAGAGGAGGATGAACTCACAATTCGGCACCAGGTACGACGAAAAGATCTTGACAAGGGATACCTCTCCAAACTGTCGTCAGAGGCCGCCACCGTCGACGCAGGTAAGGTATGGTATCTACTTCATTTTGCAGTATTCAATCCAAACAAACCGAACAAGCTGCGAATCGTCCTAGACTGCGCCGCCAAATCCTACGGTAAGTCTATCAACGACTTTCTTTTATATGGGCCAGACCTCTTGACGTCATTGCCTGCAGTGACGGAAGTACGCTAGCCGTAGTAGCAGACATCCAGATGTTTCACAGAGTCATGATAAGACCGGAAGACCGTCAAGCCCAGAGGATCCTGTGGAACACAGGCACATACGTCATGGACGTGATGACGTTTGGGGCCGTGTGTTCACCTTCCTCGGCGCAGTAGGTGAAAAATAAGAACGCACAAAGGTATGAGGTAACCAATCCCGAGGCGTACAAGGCGATAGTGGATCACCACTATGTCGATGACTACATTGACTCTTTCGACGATGAAGAAGAGATGTTTCGTGTGGTGACCGACGTAGTTCGAATACACGCTTCGGGAGGTTTTAACCACCGCAACTTTATATCGAATTCCCCTCAACTGCTACGACAGCTTCCGCCCGACAACCTTGCCGAGAAGAGTCTTCGGTTGCTATCCGGGGACAAGAGTGCCATTCCAACAGAACGGATACTCGGCGTCTACTGGGACCAGGGAAGTGACGAGTTCGTCTTCCGACCGGAGCGAAAAGGCCCACGAAAGGCGAGGTTTTAAGACTGACGATGTCGATTTTCGATCCTCTAGGTTTCCTGCTCTATGTGACGATGAAAGGACGAATACTGCTGCAGAGAGCATGGAGATCGAAACTCGGCTGGGACGACGAGATCGAGTCCGGACACAACGAGAACTGGCTATCCTGGCTAGTGGAGCTGCGCAAGGTAAGCGAACTTGGACTACCACGCCGGCTATACACAGAAGACCGCGACAGGCAAAAGCATTCAGAACTGCACGTTTTCTGTGACGCGAGCGGCAGCGCTTTCGCTAGCGTCACCTACATACAGACTAAGACGGGCAGTGGCTGGCATACCGCGCTGTTGATGGCACGCGTGCGGTTTGCTCCGCTCAAGGAAATGAGAATTCCTTGCCTGAAACTGCTGGCCGCCGTAATGGGCGCGAGGCTAGCCACCACCTTGAAATTTCATCTAGAAACTGGCAAGGTAACGTACTGGTCAGACTCTAACACTGTGCTCAGCTGGCTGCGATGAGACAGCGGCCGTTTCAAGCCCTTCGCCTGACGCTCATCGCGTCAGCGAGATTTCCGAGTTGACCGACGTCCACAGTTGGAGATGGTTGCCGGCCGGACTGAACGTGGCAGATGACGCCACTAGAGACACTATTGTTGAGGACAACACGAGGTGGGTGCACGGGCCGTCATTCCTGCGCTTGTTGACAGATCTCCGGCCGACGGAGAAGCCAGAAGCTGTACCCATTGACATCGATGACTGCTTACCTCTGACCCCTAATGACTTCCTACTGACACAAGACCCCAACAACGACTACTCTTTCGGAACCTTTACAGACGGAGACACGCTGCGACGATCCTGGCGTCACTCCCAGAGGTTGGCTGACATGGTGTGAAAACGCTGGGTAAAGGAGTATCTGCCCACCCTGACGCGACGTGGAAAATGTTTCCGACCCGACACACAACCTCTGGCAGTTGGCGACATCGTAGTGCTGGCACACGCAGCTCCCTCGGAACCTTTGGCTCAAGGGGCGGGTGACAGCTGTGTACCCTGGGCATGACGGCAGGGCCCGAGTAGCCGACGTACAGACGACGACCGAACTGTACAAGCGGCCAGTGATGAAGCTGTGCAGATTAAGCGTGCGCTCCCAACTTTGAGTATTAGTTTCTAATACTGGAGGGGGAAGTGTCGCAGCGACTCCTTGGCCAGCTTCGGCACTGGCTGGCTGAGGATACTGACGACATTGACGAGACAGACTGACGGACAGACATTCTATATTTTTAAAACGACGACTTTGGTACTCTGACACGAGATGTGACTTCGACAACACCTGGTGCTAGTGAAATTAAAGTGAGACTCTAGATTTATTCAAGTAGGTACTTTTATTTCTAGTCAATCCACCAGCTAGCAGACCAATCAACCCGCTTAGGCACAAAATGTCCATTTTACCAAAATGACTACTTTACTTTAATGTCTATGTTTTCAAAAAGTACTCAAATTCTCAAAATGTCTACTCTTTCGATTAGGCACTAAATGTCAATTATACCAAAATGACTACTTTACTCTAATGTCAATGTTTTCACTAAGTCTACTCAAAATTTTCACTTTTACTTTTAGGTTTAATCAATGCTCACAGTCTACTTTAGCAAAATGACCACATTCCCTTGAAGACCACTATGGATGGAAAATGCCTTTATTCCCACTTGTTCAATTGGACAGTTCAGTCAATTACTTCAATTGTTGGAATTTTTTCCCACTAGTTCAGTTGTTCATCTATTCTGTTGAGTTACTAGTAATATTCCTAAAATGTTTAACTTAATTGTACTTTTATATATATATAATTAAGATTATGTACCTACTAAGAGATAATGGGTTGCTAGGAGGTATTAATAGATCGTGGAACATCCAACATCTTTCTGCGGTCCTGGTATATGTAACATAACATGTTGTTTATCGATACGCACCCCATCACTGACTGTTACTATTATTTAAACTTCCTGAGGACATATGTGGTCCTAGTACTTTTGGATTGATTGTGAGGGGCCGGAATAAAAGATTATGATGGATCCCACTTTGCTTAGTTTTGCTTTACATTTTCTATCTCAAGGTAATTCGTGATTTGTAAGAGGGACTAATATTGCGTACCTTATGAAAATGGACGAAGAGACTTATCCCCATCGTGTGAGTGATCGTGTCTAAAAATACATCTGGGTATTTTGTAGACTTTGGACGAGGCTAGTAGATAAGAAACCCTTACCTTTACTCTGACTGTTAGACGAACAGATAAACAATTAGTAAAGTATGGCTTAAAGGTATATTCGTATAACGAACTCATTGAACAAATTAAAGTTTACTGAACATAATAAAACATGCTTCACTAACATAACTAGCAACTCAACTCTTATAGTAGTTTATGTGACTGCTGCATAATGGAGGGCATTAAAACTCGAGAGTGGGTTTATGAAACGAGCCGAAGGCGAGTTTCATAATAATATCACTCGAGAGTTTTAATGCCTAATTATGTACAGTTACATACACTAGTTTATCTACACACATATCATAAGCTCTCTTTGATGTGTTCAGGAACCGCATGTTTGACCGGCATTGTGGCTCTGCAATTGTTTAGCTTGTTCTGTAGTACCAACTTAACGCAGGCGGGCGTCGGCGTTCGAAATTTGAATGTCAGTACCAACTTCACAAACAAACTAGGGACGGCACGCAGGCAGGCGTCGGCGTTCGAAATTTGAATGTCATTATATGTAGAAAAACTACACATAATGACCATAATGTGTAGTTTTCCAGAGACGAAACGAGTTTTTACCAAGTAGTTTAACATAATGCTGATCGTAACGTGCGGTTTTTGAACGCAGTAAAGAGGGTTTATGATACGTGTGTAGATAAATATATTTATCTACTCTCATGTCATAAAATTAGAATTATAAACATCAAAACCAATTCATATTGATATACTTTATAAACGCAATACCGTAACCAAATTAAAAAAAAAATTATAATAAAGCTCCTCATACAAAGATAATTGTATAAAATAACTTTTTTACCATAACGATACAGTTCTTCTTCTTTTTGGGAAAGGCAAGGGTCTTGAAACCGTACAGCCAAAGAGTTTGATAGTCTGTGGCGACGGCGCGGCGCGGCGGCGGCGGCGCAGCGCGCGCATGCGCTGTTATACGGTTGGTTTGGCGCCAATTGATAAGTTTTGTTTCAGTCAACTAAGCACTGAAATTGTTGAAATACTTGTTTGAAATAGATTCGCATAAAAATGTCAGAAAGTAGTGATTTTGAAGAGAATGCGACTCCGCCCGATATTTTAAGTGCGGCGAAAGATATGACTAACAACCTATTGCCAGCTAAGTCAAGAAAAGTATATGATAGATGCTACGAGGAGTTTATCGATTGGAAAACGCAGAAAAAAGCTGCTTTGTTTTCGGAAAACGTGGTGATGGCCTATTTTCAGGAATTATCTGACAAATACAAGTGTTCGTCATTGTGGATGAAATACTCCATGCTAAAGAGTACAATAAGCATAAACCACGAAGTCGATATATCCAAATACTCAAAACTAATCGCGTTTTTGAAAAGAAAATCACAAGGATTTAAATCGAAGAAAGCAAAGACGTTTTCAGCCGAACAATTACGTAAATTCTTAAACGAATATGTTAATTAGATTTTAGAAGGATTTTAGTAAAAGTGAAATGTAATTGGGGTTTGTCGTTCTTGGGTTTTAATTTAATTTAATTTGTTTCAGATTGCACTTATTTTCGGTATCATGGGTGCCTGTCGGAGACAAGAACTCTATAATGTGCAGTTTCAGGACGTGGAAGTTCATAAAAATACAATATTAGTGAAAAATCGAAATACCAAAACTAACATAGACCGCTCTTTTGGTATTACAGGGAAATACTATGAGTTATGTAAAAAATACATATCACTACGGCCCGATCCGTGTCAAGCTCCCTGCTTCTTTATGAACTACCAAAGTGGCAAATGCACTCAACAGAGAGTTGGCATCAATAAATTTGGAGCTTTAGGTAAAACTATAGCTGATTATCTACAACTTCCGAACTCAGACCAGTACACTGGCCATTGTTTTAGACGAACATCGGCAACCCTGCTCTTTGACGCCGGCGGAGATATTACAACATTAAAGCGTCATGGTGGATGGAAATCGACGACAGTGGCAGAAGGTTATATAGATGATTCTATGAATAACAAAATCTTAGTTTCAAATTCCATTCTGAACTCAATAGAAAACAAAAAGAACGAAATTAATATCAATTTGCCAATAGCCCCGACAGCAAGTACGAGCTCCTCTAATGCCAATGCCTGCCCAGCAATACAAATGCAATTCCATAATTGTAACATAAACAACTTGAATAATTATTATAAGTAAATGATTTCTTACTAACTTTGATATTTTATTTATTAGGTTCAACACTAACGTATGAGAGTAGATAAAGTAGTGTATGAAACTGCACATAACTAAAAACCTCGCCCCCTCGAGTTTTAATACCCCTCATTATGCAACAGTTTCATAAACTACTATAACAACTCAATTGACTCTGATATGTTATACATATAACGACTAATAGTATGTGACGAAGTTCGAACTAAATAACAGTTTCAATTAATATTATGATGTTACTCTTATTTGTTAAACTTTAATCCCATGCCAAGTTTTAAGTAAACAATTTTCATCAAAAATGTCATGGCCGAATATTTGTTTTTATTCAGATTCGAAAGCAATTTCTTTAATTTGTCATCATAAATAATATCATAATTCTTTCGATTTTTGCCAAAGTACTAAAAAAAGAGTCGTTTATTTTGATATCGACATGCTTTGCTTCTTGTCTCAGTTTGTGCAAAAAGTAAAAGAAATTAGGGTTTTTCTTTATATTGGCGTTTAGCCTTCTATGCCAACCCTCTAGAGGATTGGTTGTTCTGTGTCTTTCATCTGCACTGCTCAAAAGTTCTGGTGTCATCAAGGGTTTCCACAGCTGCTTGAAATATTCAAGGATCGGTTCATTGTGTGGAGTTTTATGCGCATCGTCAAAACTGCGTTTTGTCATTAACCCATTTTGGCCAAAGGTGCGTTTCGTCAAATAACTTTTAGTCAAAACTGCTTTTCGTCAAAATACCATTTTTGCCAAAGATGCGTGCATTCAAAAATTCTTGGTCAAAATTGCTTTTCTTCAAAATAGGTATACCTGTATCTATCTATCTAGCGTTTTTTCTGCCACAAAGTACCAGGGCAGCAGACCTTTGAAGGAGGTAATGAACACCTGAAGTGCCTGCCACCCCATATGGGAAAGGAAGTGACTTTTCCCATTTGTGGTGGCAGAGGCACAATTGCGCCGGCGTCAAAAACTTGGATGATTACCAAGTGATATCCAGCACTACTATGGGGGTATGGTTCAGTCCCACCATACCCCCAGGGGTATGGCCAGGGGTATGGTGGGTCCAAGGCGTATCCTTGGATTTAGCAAATAAAATATATCTAGAATAGAATTTATCTTGCTCTTGCCGATGCTTGCCCTTAATGTGCGAGCGCCATAGTGAGAATAGGCACGAAGCCCGAGCGACATCGTGGGAATGCTTTGCAGGCGCAGAGCGGCGTAGCGAGAAGCGAGGTAATGGGAACAACCAGCCTCTAGCACCTACTGCTGAAGAGTAATAAGGCCTCCTCTGCACTTCCTGTATACCTATTGACAAAATTCCGTAATTGTGTTAAAATTAAAAGTAAACCAATTATTTACTCGTACTTTCGCTTAATTTAGTGGATGTAATAAATAAAAAGGGATACCTCTTATTAACCAAAAATAATGTTAATTCCATAATACACGGTGTCACTACAGTGATAAATATTGCTATACATCATATTTATTATATGAATCCATCTTAACCTCGTTATTTTTTTAAACACTGTATAACATTTATCTTACATAAACGAAATCATTTATAATATTTTTTAAACCTTCGTCATATAGAATGCTTGCTTTGGGTCTCCATTTCATATCGTAGTAGACTTCGCTTTTCCTAATTTCGTAGTCGAAGTGGATGGACTCTTTTGGCAATTTATTTATGAAATAAAACAATGAGAACTTTCTATTAACCTTTGATTGCAGTCGTTTGTGCCAACTTTCCATCATGTTAGTTGTACGGTGACGTTCTGAACTGCAACAGAACTTTTTCACGGTAATGAGACCCATCCATTGCCCATCAATATACTTGACAAAGTTATCCATTCCTGCCACTTGTTCTCCAAGTACCTGAATTGATAGCCATGCTTCTGGAATTGCTACGGCGGGTAACAAAGCCATATGTGCTGTCAGTCTAGTTATTTTCTTTCCTTCTTTGGAGACACAAAAATTTTGCTTTTTTGAGTTTCTTCATATAGCTTGTTCAAAGTGGAAGAAGCATACAATTACATGTGCAGCAGGGAATACTCCTTCAATAGCATTGATAGTTGCTAATTCATAATGGCAACGGTATTGCTTTATCTGCAATCCAAATTTGTCTCTAAGAATTACAAATAGACGGCGATATGTTGTCTCGCTTTTATTCGGCAGCAGCGCATAGACGATTAGAACAAAATTAGTGCACTCATCTGTACTATTGAGATCAACGGGAAGTATATACAGCTGTTTAAATGGTTTTGGCACTTTGAATGTCCCGTCACCAAAAATTGTTTCGCATCTTCCCATATGTTGTTGTTCTAATTTCGTTGTGAAAATTAATATTTTGTCAGTAGTACCGTCTTCAGTCTTCAATAAGAAATTCGGCCGACAGTATTTCCGGAATTTCAACATCTTCTAAATTAAAGAATCTAGTCCGTCGTAGGTTCCAAGCTTTCAGTCGTGAACGACGTAGTGAACTTTTTTTACTTTTATACGACGGGATAGAAATTATTTTAGTTTTCTTTTTTAAATCTTCAAACTGCTCCTCAAAAATTTGTTGTATGGGCTCAAAACTCTCTTGTACTTTAAGTTTGCATAAGTCCATTACCTTATCAATTTTGTTGTGCACAAAATCAGGGAGGCAACTGTGTTTCTTGTCACTCAATATGTTTTCACGATTCTTATACAATGTGAGCGAAGCATTACACTGACCGGGTAATCGGGTGTTAAAATTGGCGTTCCACAAGGTTCCATATTAGGCCCTTTCTTATTCCTGGTATATATTAACGATCTGCCTTTCATGGTGGAGAAATTAACTGACATAGTGTTGTTTGCTGATGATACTTCAATGGTCTTCAAAATTGAAAGACAAAAAGGAGATTTTGATGATGTTAATGGTGTATTGTCTTTAACCTTGAATTGGTTCACAGTTAATAATTTATTGTTTAACGCTGGTAAAACCAAGTGTATCAAATTCTCACTTCCAAATGTCAGGCAAGTTGAGACCAGTTTAGTGTTAGACAACAGCACGTTAGAATTAGTAAATGATACGAAGTTTCTTGGAATAACCATTGATAGCAAATTGCAGTGGGGACCCCACATAGATAAATTGGCTGGTAAATTAAGTTCTGCGGCTTACGCTGTTAGGAACATCAGACAAAGCACGGATGTGGCTACATCTAGGCTAGTATATTTTAGTTACTTTCATAGTGTGATGTCCTATGGTATCTTGTTGTGGGGGAAAGCATCGGATATTCAAACAATTTTTATTTTACAGAAAAGAGCTATTCGGGCAATTTATGATTTAAAACGAACAGACTCCTTAAGAGAGCTTTTTAAAGAAATTGACATACTAGCTAGTCAATTTATTTTCGAAAATATAATGTATGTACGCAAGAACCTTACAAAATTTTCCAAACTTAGCGATAGCTGTAATATTAACCTAAGAAATAATCACAGACTATGTTCGCCCCGTTAGCAATTCTTTCAAGGGTCAGTGCATTCTCTACTACAATAAGATACCTCTGGAGATTTTGAAATTTCCATTTGAGCAATTTAAAAAGCATGTTAAAGCGACTTTGTCGAAAAAGGGATATTACAATGTTCAAGATTACTTAAATGACAGGACTGTATGGGGTTAATCTGGCTCAACACAGACCTTACTGTTAATAATTTTGTAATTATTTATTCCTGCTTATTAATCATAACAATAAAAAAAAAACATATTTGTATTAGTTAAGCACAACTTAGTTTTAAAAGAGATCTAAAATCAATCTGTGGAAGTTTCTATGCCCTTCTTCTCCCACAGTGGTCCAATGTAGAGAAGAGGCAAAAAAAGACGTTTGCTAAGTACATGTAAATATCTACAGTAGTAAAGTACTTTGACTTTGGCTTTGACCACGTTTTACACATTTCCAAATTGACTTCCCGTTTTCATATTCCATATTTTAATATAGAATATGAAAACGGGAAGTATATAGAAAATATATAAGTACCACTTTAGTTGTACTTATAACCACCTCATACAATAATAGGTTTGCCTCTTTTACTATTAATAAAATCCAGTTCAATCGGCTTGCTGGATGAAGCCATGTTCACGAAATTAAATTATACTTGATAGGTCCGTAATAAAATAACCACAGAAGTAAGGCTGATTCCGTGATAATGACAGTCGTATTCATTGTCAAGTATAAACGCCAATCTACAAGATAATAGAGAAGTAAGTGGCCAGCCGAGACTTATGTCAGTAAAAAGGTTTTATACGCGACCTGACAAATAGTCTCACTTATGCCTGTTAATAGATTTTACTTATGTACTTGACGAAAGGCAAGCATGGCAAATCACTGCCTTTGACCAAAATCTACTTTGACGAAAATGTCTTGACCATACATAACTTTGGCAAAACGAACCTTTAACGAAACGCACCTTTGGCACCAACTCACCAACTCATTGTGTGGATGACCGGAGATTCTTCAAGGATGCTTACCCAAGCCTCAGGTATTCGCCTTGCCGGCAGAAGAGATAAAAGAGCGCAAAGCCTGGTGATTTTTTTCCTGCTTGTTAAAGAGTTGCGTTTAACTCTTTGGACTTTTTCCACACAGCCTTGTTAAAGTGATAAAAATAACCACTGATTTTTGTATCGGGAAAAGCATTTTTGACTCCATTTATCTGGGCCTGCTCTTAATCACATTTTTAGACTGTAGGATTGATTCCGAGTTTGTCACGAATTAATTTTAAAAATCGGCTGTTTGTAGCCTCATTCTTATTTGGCAGCAATCCGTAGGCTAACAGTACTACAAAAGTTCGTTGTGTAGAGCCCAGATCAGCGTTTACTGAGAAGAGCTGGTAAAATGGCTTCGGTACGCATCTGTATGTGCCATCGCCAAAGTACACGACAATTTTCTTAGATTTGATAGTCTTCCTGGACAGAGAAGTTGCAAAAATAATAATTTTCTCATTTCCTTCACCATCTTCACATAGCAAAAATGGTTTATATCTTTGATGTTCTCAAACAAAAGTCTTCTTGAACTCAAAAAAATCTTTCGAGCCCTGTAGAGGGCGTTCTTGATGCCTCCGAAAGTCGGTATCTCGTTTAGGTATCGTTTTCCTTTTTGTTTCAAGAGCTCGAAATTTTGTTCATAGATTGATTGAATGGGCATAAAATTTATGCATACATCTTTTTTGCAATTTTGGATGGTCATCAAGACTTCTTTCTTGATGAAATCGCTTTCGTTTGGGACAAAAACCACGTGGTTTTTGTCACAAAACAACCGTTTTTGTTAAGTCTAATGTGACTTCCACCGAACAATATTTTCTATTTACACATCTCCACAATGTCGTTTCTTTTTTCAAATTCAAAAAGAGATTATAGGTAACTTTTGGAGAATGTCAAATCTTAAACTAACACGTGTATAAGGTACAGGGAAATATAGAACTCAATTTGAATTCCGTCACCTCAATGTTTTAGATGCTGGAGGCAAAGAGGCGACGAAACCTCCAGCTTTATACGTTATTTTTTTCAGAATTGGAGCAAACACCTTCCCAAGCTTTCTTGTCTTCTACATAATCTGATATTTTGTAGTAAACTTTTTTACATAAGTGATTTTTAACAACATTTTTTAATTTATTATGTGCTTTATTTATCTTACTTAAATTTAACCTATATCCTCCGAGCAATAAACAGTTTTTACCTTTTTGGTTATTTAAAAATATTAAATCCATATTTCACTTGAAAATATTTTCAGCAGGCGACGACTACCCAAATGACAGGCAGATACCAAACCACGCAATAACCAGATGACGTGAACGTGACACATCCCAACTTCTCAATTATCTATTAAACGCTTTCAAGGAGTTTATGTTGTATAAGGTGTAAACTTTTATTCACTGTTGCCAGTTAAGTTCTCTAGTCAGCATTAGTATACTTACGTACCTTCTGAATTACAAAATGTAACCAAACTCAAACTAAACTAATTCAATCTACCCTAACCAAGTTTGTTACCTGCGGAATCAGCTTTGCTTACATAAAGGACATTGGGAACATTAGTGTAAACTACAGGTGCTGTTCGGTGTGAAATGAGTAAGTAAAACAACTATTTAAAGCAAGCAGGGTGCATACGCATCTTTCGCGAATAATATTGGTAAAAATGTCTATGCGCTGTCGCGGTTTGCAGGACGACTGGCGGGCGAGCCCAGGGTAGCTAGCCACGCAGATTCTGTCAGTGTGCGTGCACACATACGGACCTCATATATCTATTAGGTAAATCAATATGTGGTTATATCTTTAACAAGTAGGTACATATTTGAAAAGGTAAGATATTATATTTAATGTTAATATTTGTTTTATTTATTATCTATTTCAGGTTTCTTCAGCACGTAACGTCGGTCGTCTACAATTAGTATGGTATTTAGGCGCGGCAACAAACAAACCGGTATTTCGCGCCCTGTCTAAAGCTATTGCCATGTGATTTTGTACGCGACTCACGGCCCAGCTAATATATATAGACCAGACCTAGGTATAATAATGTTGCATTCTATTAAGATATTTGTGCCCTTACTTTTATTTCCATTCTATTTTCAGAGGAAAATTCATAAAGTACCAGGGTACAGACTGTTGCAGGAGTTCAATTCTTAATAATGTGAAATTAAACACATTTTGAGAAAGTAGTCTTCAAGGGAATGTAAACATTGTGAGAATGTGGACATTTTGGAAAAGTGGTCATTATGGGAAAGTAGTCTTCAAGGGAATGTAAACATTGTGAGAATGTGGACTTTTTCGGGAAAGTGGTCAATATGGTAATGTAAACATTTTTGATGATAGTCATTATGGTAAAATGGACATTTGGTGCCTAAGCGAATCAACCTGGTTACGTACATGGAGTATTGAAGTAGCAACACCAATAACTTTGTAAGCTACATTTTGCAATTTTTCACAAAAATGATATAGTCTGTGTCACTTTCACGGTCACCAGGAATCCAACGACATGTCATTTGTGAAAATCCGTCAAGCCGTTTGGGCTGTAGCAGCTTTTTTATGTTTTCAAACCCCATATCTCCGCCATTTTAAAAAAATCCAAAAACTTAATCGACTTAAAAATTATATTTAATTATCCAACCTGCTCACAAAATTTCACGAGAATCAGTTGAGAAATGCGACCTGTAGAGGAGAACAACCAGACAGACAAACAGACATTCGAAAGCATTTGTGCCCAATCCTGGAACGGAGATGCTTCGCTCGCTCGGTCAATTATTAACATAATAAATTAAAGTAAAATATAATAAATTACCTACATTATCAAAATATTTAGTTAGTGAATAAATAAAACAAAAAGTGCGGAATAACAGGATTTTATTTATATTTTGTTAAATAATTGTGGTCTTGCTGATTCCCACAATTCATTGTCTGAGTCACTCGAATCGCTTCCACTGTCACTCTGTAATTGAAATATAAAAGTTTCATCTAGATAGGCATCATTCAGTCTGCATTTAAATTTATTTATATTTGACGTGATCGCAATAATCTTTCCACTCTGCCCGTATGATTTTGCGGAAAGCGGCTTCTCAATTGACGCATTTGTTCACTTGATTTCCTAACATTTTTCTCTGCTACATTCCTCTTCATCAAGCTCCAAATAATTTTAACTGCATTCAAATCGCAATGATAAGGAGGCAATCGAAGAATGTCATGACCATGACTTTTTTATAAATTGTCAATTTCATATTCTGGTGTAGGTCTATTTCTTTTTATTAACCCGTAAAGCTGAGGATTTGTCATTTGTTCATTAAACTCCACCCTTAATGTGGTTTCAGTTAGGGCACATATTTACGCAAATACTATGATATGGCACATTATCCATCACAATAAGCGTGGGTTCACGCAGATTTGCCAGTAATTTCTCAAGTTTTTTTTTTATTACATGTAATTAAAAACGTTCAATAATTAATAATTGTTTTTCTAGTTGTGGTCTTTTGTCATGTGGTCATGAGAAGGGCATTCCCTACAAAAACTTCTTGTCCGCCTGCATGAACAATGGTCCACCTGTTCCATTTCGAATCTGTTTCCAAATCACTGTCAACTTCAGGACCTTGCCAACATTTGTCAGTTGAGTGAGACGAGTGTATGAAGGTTTCATCCAATCTTCATTGATCAGTTACTAGAAAAACCATTCGAAAACACCTGTTACAAACCAGACATATTTTTAAATCGCTTTTAAAAAAATATGATGTCGTTAGTTAAGTGACTACTTTCAGATTAAAGAAAGTAGTCACTTAACTGAGTGACTACTTTCAGACTAAAATATAAATATTTAGGTGGATCTTTCAATAAAATCACCACCTAGAAAAAATTTTTTTTTTAGTGATGGGTGATTATTTTTGACGTGATAACGTCTTATAAATCGATGAACGCCGGCTGCACGCACGAAAAAGTGTCACGTTCCGCCTGAGCCCGGAGTGCAAGGGAGCCCCCACCCCCCCATCCCCCAATCCCTTTTGGAATTTTTTTCGCAACATCTTGTGTAGAATGAAGTCCTTAGTGTGCCACTAAAGTTTGATTGAAATCCAGTGATAAATAAGGCTACAGCAAACAATCCCCCCCAATCCCCCTTATTTTTCCTTCAATCAAAAATTGCAATCGCCTAATTTTTTTTATTAAATCAAGGAACTCGTGTGCCAATTTTCGTCGCATCCGGTTGTAAAATGCGACCTGTAGGCGAGAACAGACAGCATTTTTGGCCAATCTCGAAACTGGACGCTTTGTCGCCCGGTCAAACAAACGAATAAGGTGCTTTCTGTTGACGGGACCGCAATGAAATACATATATACACAAATTGGTACAGGACCTTGAAGATGGGCGCTGTTGCGATTAGGCTTATGCCCCACTGTTGGGCTGTTGGGCGTGATGTTAATCAAAGAATTTTCTCATTGACTGCTTACTATAGTAAACCAATAAAATTTGGGCTCATTAGATTCGTCGAGACCATAACTATACATTTCATATCACCTGATGATGGAGTTTATAGGTGGGAGAGGGATCTCTGGGATGCTAACTTGTAAAGCCATCGAGTTTGGGCTCATTAGATTCGTCGTGACAATACCTCATCATTTTACCTGGCGATGGTCTCATCATTATTACCATGGAGCTTGAAGGTGGGAGAAGGATCTGGTATGCTTACAATACTAGTAAAACCATTTTGTGCTCATTAGATTCGTCATGACTAGATCGGTTTATTTTGACTGACGACCCATCACAGCGCGCACAGCCGGTGGACCCACTCGCACAAAGGCAACTATGTAAAAAGTGGTAGCGCGCACGGCAGGGGTGATTTTTGTTTCGTCGTTTTTTCCAAAGTTTTTGTAGCCTCAAAGTGAGCTCAAGAAGGATAACTTTGATAAAGATGGGAGGAGGTAAACACAAATGGTATTTATTGTCTGCCTTGTAAAAGTGCATTATTTTTGCCTACTTGCAATTAAAAAAAAATGAGTTTGAGTTTACCCATACATATAGTAGAAACCCGGGTAAATTAACTAGATAGGTACCTAAAATCGAAGATTTCCTATTCGATTTTTTATTTATTCCTGGTACAAATTTTAGTCTGCATTCATACACTACCACTGTCACTAAAATGTGTCGATTTAAGTAAGTTTTAAGCTTTTTCTTCGACGAGGGCGACGGGGTTAGTGTTTGTAAATATACATACCCTCTATATATCTATTTTCAATTTACCAGATGGATATATCTATATCCATCGGGTAAATTGAACAAACCCTAGTTTCTACCCATCGGGTCGGTAAAAAATTGTATACGTTCCTATGGCGAGGCCATGTCACTATTTTTTGCAAAAAATATGCCTAGATTTTGTAAAAAAATCTAAAAGTTCCGTAGAAGTGGTGGACATCTGTATTTCTATTTGCTACTTTAGCTCATGGAAATTGTTACTGAATCCACCGTGAAGTTTTTTCCAGGTGTGTCTATTTTTCAGCTTAGAGACATCAATTTTCGGGTTGGCTTTGGGTGGTGTCAGTTTTTTCAATTTGGTGTTAAATAATCCAATGAGAGGGTTTTGATCAGAGCCGATGTCTGATGTCGGCTCCAAGGTAGCCTTAACAGATTTAAAACTATTGCGGTATTTCTTTTGAACAAGAATGAAATCTACCTGATTTCTCACTATATTTGTCGGTAAATCAGCAGGGGATTTTGATTATAAAGAACATCACTTGAGTTTAAAATAGTTTTCACTCCTGAGGTGGACACTCTAATATTTATCTCCCTCTATGAGGAAATAAGTAAGTGAAGTATAAAAATAGACAAGTTATGAAAAACAATGGTATTTATTGACAACATTGACGTTAGTAACATATTATAATCATAACTTAATATTTAATTTTATATAACAATGACGGAAGCGCATCGTAACAGCTTTATAGGACCATCCGTTACAGTATAAGTAGATTTATTTACAATATGGGAATTAGCAGTGATATCAGAAACCGTTATCTCGTAATTTATAGGTAGTTTCTGAGAAATGTCACACAATTCTTTATTCACAATTCACAATTATTTATTGCACAGAAATATTACAACAATAGTTATACACGAAATTAAAAGGCAAAGGCGAGCTTATCTCTCAACAGAGATTTCTTCCAGCAAACCTATCAGGATAGGATACGTATAAACTGAAAAGGGTAGTCTAGTGCAATTATTATAAAATAATACTTACTTTAAAAATACATATAATAAAAGAAATAGTAGATAAAATTAAAATAAACAAATGATAATGATAAACAGATAAATACAATTACAAAATTATATATACAATACCTATGATGAAAGAGAAAGTAAGTGCTCTTTCAATCGATTCTTAAAAGAGTGAAGTGAAGTGAAAAGACATTGGGACTGTCCCTAATAGTGCAGGGAGGTGCGTTCCACAGCCGAATGGCCCTCAGCTTGAACGAGTGCTCCTAGGCGACGGTGTTATGCTGCGGAATACATAGAAGAGAAACCGTGTGAGATCTCCGCTCCTTGCCTCTGGAGAAAAGGAACTCAAAACGTTCACGAAGGTAGGAAGGATATCTGGGGTTTCTCAAGATGTTGAAGAGTAAAGACAATATGTGGAAATCACGACGAAGACGAATCGGGAGCCAACCCAGTTCCTTGCGATACTTCGAGACGTGGTCAGACTTACGCAGCCCGAAGACGAATCCCGAGGTTCTGAAGTCGTTCGAGTTTATTCAGTTGTTCTTCACTCATTTGCACTCACCCAGGAGGCATCGGCATAGTCAATCAAAGGAAGTAGAAGGGACTGGGCTAGAGAGACCTGCTGACCTCGGAGACATGGGGCGACCAAGACAGCATGTTATCGAATTCAACTCCGAGATTTTTAGCTTTATTGGTGTATTTGATTACGGTTCCGTCAAATATAAGAGGAGCTATTGGAAGTTGTTGTAACAAGTTAAGATAGTATCGGATTCCAAAGATCAAGGCTTGCGACTTGATCGGGTTGACCAGAAGCCCATATGAGAGGGCCCACTTCCTGATATTCTCGAGGTCAGCATTCAGAGCCTCCACAGCCTGAGCCACATCACGTGGAGAGAAATATCGGTATATTTGGAGGTCATCTGCGTAAAGATGATATGAAGAAGTAAGTACATCAGAGATTGAGTTGATAAAAACCGAGAACAGAAGGGGTGAAAGGATGCCACCCTGAGGAACCCCAGTGAATAGATCGCACCAATCGGTGGATGTCTCCTCAGAATTGATGCGTTGTTGTCGATCTCTGGGATAGGAGTCAAACCAGCGGGCGGCATGAGAGGAGACCTTAAGTGAATGGAAGATCGCAACCAGATTATCAAAATCCACGCAGTTGAAAGCGCTGCTGAAGTCGAGCAGTGCCAGCACAGACATCCTCTTCTGATCCATCGCAAGTTGGATGTCATCTGTCACTTTGAGCAGAGTAGTGGTAGTGCTGTGACCCGGCCTATAGCCCGATTGGAAAGGATTTAGGAGATTTATGGAGGAAAGATAGGTGGATAGTTGAGTGTCTACAATAGATTCAAGGACTTTGGAAAGGATAGGCAGGATAGAAATAGGACGATATTCTTTGTAGGAAGTAGGGTTGGATGTTTTAGACAGAGGGATCACGAGAGCACGTTTCCACTGACTAGGAAAGTGACAGTCGGAGAGTGAAGCATTAATTATGTGATAACCGGCAGCAATTCCCTAAGAACACTTGTCAACATTTGAGAACAGATTTTGTCATTGCCCACAGCTTTTGATGAGATTGCTAGCACTGCTTTCCTGACTGCAGCGATTCTGACATGACGCAGATTAAAAGGAGAGTGGCAGGAGACAGTCCTGAAAAGCAAGTTACGGAGTGTGGCATCCTTGACAGATGGATCTATCTGGACGGGGGGGACAGCAAAAAAATTATTGAGACCGTTAAGGTCGATGTTACCAACCGTCAGGTCCTGGGACTTACCAATACCAAGGGTCTTCAGAAATTTCCAAACTTGTGCAAGAGCGTAGCTGTCGATACATTCAAAAATATGACGGCGTTTGGCATCTCGACACAGACGGGAGCAGCGATTACGAAGACTTTTGTATGCTAAGAGATTTTCATCGGTCAGATCCTTTTTGTATTTAGTCTTGGCACGGTTTCTCTTAGCCATCAGACCCTTGATGGTATCAGTAAGCCATGGAGCAGCAAGTTGTTTTACTTTAACCTTCTTGATAGGAGCATGTTTGTCAAACAAGCTCAGGACAATTGTGTTAAAGTTCTGGAACTTATCATCAACGGACTCACTACCCAGAATAAGGGACCAATCTATGGAAGAGGCGTCGGATTTAAGGGAAGTGAGATCAATACCCTTGAAACTACGAAGTTCAAGAAACTTAGCTCTACGCTTGGGGAGCCTAATTTTGTAGGATAGGTAAATTAAATCATGGTAGGAGAAGGGGGCACTGAGTTGATCATGTACGGCAACCTTAGTGGGGTTAGATATTATCATCAAGTCAAGAAGAGAGGGGGTACAGTGAGGCTGAAAGTAAGTTGGAATCAAGGGGAAGAATGGGTAAATTCAAGGAGTTAACAATGGATTGCAGTTTGTCTGATCGAGCATTGTTTTTAAGGAGGCAGGTGTTAAAGTCACCAAGAATAAGAGTTACAGGATAAAGAGGAGACAGGTCATTAAAAAGAGTTTCAAAAGATTCAAAGTAATCTATATGAAGAGAGGGGCTATAGTAAAAACCCAGAAGAACTTTATTGTGACGAAGACATATCTCTAAAAATAAGTGTTCCGCAGAACCAGAGTATAGGCTGGGCGAGTGGCTGATAACGTTGCAGGAGATGTCATAACGAAGGTAGATAGCAACGCCGTCATCAGCCTTACCCGTTCTATCATTACGAAAGAGCCTGTCAAGAGCGGCGTGAATAATAGACGGTGACTCGAGTTGGACTGATTTATTGAATGCGTTACTCCTACCGTATCATTACAATATCGACATCCTTCTTCTTTTAAAAAAAATAAATAAAAATAAATAAAAAGAACAAAAATTATAATACGAGTCATGCATTTTTCATCACACAAAAGAACACGAACATGTTGGTTCAATTATTAACATAA
Source organism: Argyresthia goedartella (assembly GCA_949825045.1). NCBI lineage: Eukaryota > Metazoa > Arthropoda > Insecta > Lepidoptera > Argyresthiidae > Argyresthia > Argyresthia goedartella. The sequence continues at coordinate 20,859,608 of OX463823.1, forward strand.
ACTTGCTATCTTTGACAAACAAAACATAGTTACTATTTAATTATTTAGGATATAAATTTAATTCATTATTAATAATTCATTCATTAGTAATTTGTAATACCGCCTACTGTTTACTTATAATAAACACTAAGTTAATAATATCATAGCTGAAACATTAATATAATTATAAATTGAATTGAATATTATGACTTGAATTTAAAAGATATATTTAATTTCATTTTTCTATACAAAAATACATATTGTATCTACAACTTCTACCTAATGAAGGAGGATACGTGTTTTATTTTAAAATTTACTTGGAATTATAAAAATTAGTATTGAAAAATATATAAAATTATTTAGATAATCAGGGTTTAAATAAAGTTATATGTTAAATTACTTAACTAGGTCCATGTATGAATCATAACTATTCATAACATAATACTTACTTAAAACAAACACAAAAAAAAACATAATAACAATGTCATGCATGGGATTGGGAAGAAATCAGAAATTCAAAACAAACAATCAAAACAAACAAACAAAATAACGCTTGCCCAGTCTCTTCTCCTCCCCCTGATCGATTACGCTGACGTATGCTGGGTGAGCGCGAATGAAGAGCAACTGAACAAACTCGAGCGACTTCAAAACCTCGGGATTCGGTTTGTCTTCGGCCTGCGCAAGTATGACCACGTCTCGGAGTATCGCAGGGAGTTAAAGTGGCTCCCTATCCGTCTTCGTCGGGATTCTCATATTCTCATCTGCCTCTATAACATCTTATTTAATCCTCGCTATCCTGTCTTCTTACGAGATCGTTTTGAATTTTTGTCCTCGGATAGGCCTCGGAGATCTCACGCTCGATCACTGCTTATAACTCCGCAACACAATACAGCCGCATATGAACATGGGTTCAGACTACGAGCTATCAGGCTCTGGAACAAACTTCCTAGCGCCATCAGAGACAGCCCGTCACTTTCTATTTTTAAAACTCGCTTAAAAGAACACTATCTTTCTCTTCCATACTAGATTTATGTAGGTTTATTGCTTTGATATATATGTAGTATAATTTTGTCTATTTGTATTGATATTATGTATTTATGTACATATTAGTAATTAGTTTATTATTTTAATATTTTTAACGTTGTGCACATAGGTCTACCTGTTATTTCATGTATTCTGTCCATATTAGGTTTGCTGGAAGAAATCTCTTTTTAGAGATAAGCTCGCCTTTGTACACCTAGTTTCCATTTTTTTGTATCTGTATCTTCTGTTTTTGTGCAATAAAGTATAAAAGAGTACAATCAATAGGTACTTATCACTAGAATACCTACTAACATTGATTAATAGGAATAAGGTATCTATCTACTGTAACAGCATAGTATAAACAGTGTAACGGCATTAAGGCTAAGGTCGAGCCACCGCTATCAGTAGCTATGATCGTCTATTCTATCTACCCCAAAAAGAGATTTACCGATTCAGCTATAAAAATTGTAAGTTAAGAATGATAAGTCTGAATTTCTCGTTCGTTGAGAAGTTCGTTAGGCGTACTGTAGCGCTGGATTTTCAGTCCATTTACATAGGTTTAAACAGTTGGATTTATGAGAGGAAGATACAGGTATCGCCATCTGGCGGCAGCCTTAACAATGCTTACATTGGGGGAGCCATCTCGCTGCGCGTCGAACAGTATCGATCCAAGTGGTTACGGTGGAACGCCGCTAGAGGGCGCCACCACTCTTAGTGTTGCCCTCGTCTTTTTGTTCCCATGTTGTCGGGAAAATTTAACTACAGCTGGCGGAGTGAACAATTATTTTCAGGCGGGAATCGCTGCCGTGTACCCTAAATGTTGGTGGGGACGCGTCCTGAATGTAAGGTGCAGGAACTGACAGCGGAACGGGAGCTAGATAGAAATTTCGCCCGGCTAATTTACTGTCGCAATCGGCGACGTGAACTTGTCATGGGGGGCTTTCAGCGCGAAGGTGGTATCCCTGATGGAAAGATTGTTCGCGAAGATTTTGGTTATAAATATGCGCCCCAAGCCGGTGGGAGGCTTTTTTCGACGAGAGTGCCGCGAGAGGCACACCGCTTGAGGTGGTAGAAGGAGGAACCACTGACAAGAAACCTTGGTGAGTCGAGTTGGGTTAGGAAACGTGGTTATCGACGGTTCAACCGAGGCGAGTGTCATTTTTACCAACGAAGTGGTTCCTTTCAGCCCCTTTTTGCTCCGGGGACGGAGAGAGCGTGCCGTGGTGGACGCGTAGCGGAAGGAGGTTGTTCCCACGTGTGGTGAGGTGGCTGACGCATCGGCTCGCTAAATCCAACCCTGCCGAAGACGGGATTTTGGGAGCCGCCAAGGTGACCCGTGCTGGGTGCACCCCGTGGTAGCGGGCGAGGTACATCCTGAATATATAAGGTGAGAAATTTCCATCTTCCATGGTTCGCATCGCGCGCTTACTAACCTGCCCCAGTAGATTTCTCGTTACTTCTCCATAACGCGGCCCTAGTCGCTCATCATGGTCGATTGACCTAGTCTTAGGTAACGTCGACGCAGTGATTCAACTTCCTTAGGCATTCCCTGTGGTCCAGTGGCCAAACCAAGAGGTTTTATTAAATATAATTGCATCATGGGGCTGGACCACGGCCAGGGTGATTTTGTAAATAGGTTAGTTTGTGACATTTGTTAGTGTATTGCAAACCGAATATAGATTTTCCTTGTAGTAGATTAAGGCTTATGCACCTAAGAATAGACCTTGCCCGTGTGTTTTGATAATTTTGTGTAATTTGAAGGAATATAAATTTTCCCTGCGGTAGATTAAGGCTTATGCACCTAAGAATAGACCTTGCCCGTGTGTTTTGATAATTTTGTGTAATTTGAAGGAATATAAATTTTCCCTGCGGTAGATTAAGGCCTGGGCACCTGAGAAATAGACCTTGCCCGTGTGTTTGGTTAATTTTGTGTAATTTTAAGTCGGGGAGCTCTTAATTAAGGCCCGTGGTGTACATTGTGAACTTCGGGCCAGTCGCTAAGTAGATTTTTCTCCTAATTCCAGTACATAAGATCCCGCATGGCGCCTGTACTGCCAGTGTAGCTGGTGACGCCCTGCTTGTTACTGTTACGCTGATCTTCCCTGCGGGGGGGGCAGACCTGAAGAAACAAGGGTCGAGATAAGTGTAGAATTAAGGACGTGTATTATTTAAATAGGACGGCCACTAAGAGAGAACCCCCCCTTGTTTTCTTTAACAAATGTTCAGGAAATAAAACTTGAGAACAAGAATCTCTTCTTTTACTGACAGGAACTAGTACCCCCAGGAAAACGAGGCTACAATTGGCGCACCGAACAGGTTTTTCTCTCTTGGTGGTTGTGTAAACCTGTGTTCTGGTCTTTCGCTCAGTACACATGGCCGTTTCTATACTTTAGTTTTTGTATTTTGAGGCGGATTGTTAATTGTTGTTATTGTGTTATCGTGTGTGACCGGGCCACAATGGCAACTTTTGAAGATAGGCCGATTAATTTTAATTTACTGCATAAGGACGAGTTAGAATATGAAGTTGAACTTCGTGGGGGAAAGCCAGCCCCAACCGTCACGGAACTGCGTTCCCAGATCCGAAAATTAAACATTGAACTCAGCTCGGACGAAGTAACGGAGTTCAGTGGCGATTGTGAGCGGGAATTCGCCACTATTTGTGAGAAGTTAGAATCACTGCAGAGTCTGTTGGTAGGTACAACTCAAAGACCGTGTTCTTTAAAGATTCTGAGTAGGGTACAGGCGTTAGCGTACCACTTATATCACCGTCTGAGTAGGCTTCAGCCCCTAGAAGGTGCCGGCGACAAATTTTTCGAGACAAACGCGACTATCGAAAAAATAATAGACAGACTAGAGAGTATTATGTTAAATTTTCGATCGTCCAGAGTGGCGTCACCTACCCCCGTCCGCGAGGTAATACCCGAGAAGTATCAGGCGGTTCACACATTGAATATCAAATTCGATGGGAAGTCGTGCGTAAAGGGATTTTTACAAAGATTGGAAGAAGTTAGGGTCTCCCGCGGTATCTCCGACGAAAGATTGTTCAAGTCGGCCCCGGAATTATTCACGGACGGAGCGTTATGCTGGTACAGAGGTGCCATTAGCGATGTACACACATGGTCCGAATTGAAAAATCTTTTGTTGGCGGAATACTTACCATTTGACTTTGATTTCCGTCTTATGAAAGAGATTAGGGAAAGAACTCAGGGACAGGACGAGAGCATAGTAAATTATTTGAGCGTAATGCAAAATTATTTCTCCCAATTATTAAAACCCATTACGGAAATTGAGAAATTGGCTATAGTTAGACACAATATTAGGCCGTTCTACACGACCCAACTAGCTCTGCACCCAATCAACTCATGGTCGGATTTGAAGTCAAGCTGCCGATTGCTGGAACAGGCAGAATGTATTGCGCGTAGCTTCTCGGAGCCAACTACATCCGCCTCAATCTTGGCGTCGGACTTAATTTATACTTGTGACAACGGGAAAGCCACCGCAGGCCAAGTCTCAGCGATACAAGAGCCGTCGCGGAAATTATTCTGCTACCGTTGCGGGGAACCGGATGTAGTTACTTCAACGTGTCCTAAATGTAAGATGTCAAAAAACTAATAAAGTCGAATCAGAGCAGGGTTGATTCGGGTGTAGGCTTTGGGAGAGGTATACCCTCTTACCACGTAAGTAACCCTGCAAGTAAGTGCGCTGTTAATACGGCGTCCGAATTTCATGCGGCGGAGGCGGAAAGGCAACGTGCGCCGGGGGCGTGCGTGTCCTTCGCCACCGTAGGCCACGACGCATCACTCCGGCATGGAGATCGGGGTGGTGATGCCAAGGTGAGGAGGGCGTCTGCGGATGTCCCGGGCGCACGGGGTTCTGGAAGCCCTTCGTCGCATTCGCCCAAGGGCGTTTTCGTCAACAATAAGGTGAGTCCCGTACCACATAGTGCACCCGTCACCTCTGAACCAAACGTGATAGCTTCGCCACTGACTCCAAGACCACAGGAATGGTCGGAGTGGATAGAATTTGTCCGTAAATTTCACATCGAACTACGCGCGAAACACGTGAGCGTGATCCACGGTCGCGACGCTCGCCCATATCTGAAAGTGGGGGTTTATAATTTTTTTTTTACTGGTCTATTAGATTCTGGATCGGAAATTTCCATTATTAGCAAGGCGGCTTTGGATAGGCTCGGTCAGGAAATCGTATTGCATAGGGCGTTGGATTTGGACGCGATAACCACAGCAAACGGTTCATCTTCACCGGTCGCCGGTTACGTGTTACTGCCCGTCGCTTTGGGGGGTAGAACGTCCGTCGTTAAATTTTATGTAGTTCCGGGAGTAACGACGAGCCTGCTTCTGGGCATCAACTTCTGGCAGGAGTTTGACATAGCACCTGACGTGTTGTCCTTGTTGAATAGGGGATGCTCTTTCTCTGACACCGAGAAGACAGCCACTTTTGATTGTGAGATTAGGAGGATTCAACCGTTGAACGCCCTTTCAGTTCGCCAACGCGCAGAAGCCGAAGATATCATGCTGGAGTTTGAGTCCATATCTTTTGATAAGAAGGGTTTAGGTAGAACTCATCTCTTGAGCCACAGGATTGACACAGGAGGGGCAGCCCCTATAAAACAACGGTACTATGTTTTGTCCCCACAAAAACTAGCAGAGTTAAATAAACAGTTGGACGAGATGCTGCAGCTAGACGTTGTGGAACCCAGCAGTAGTGCGTGGAATAATCCTATAACAATGGCACCCAAGGCAGATGGTACGCTGAGATTTTGTTTGGATAGTAGGAAGCTGAACGCGGTTTCAAAACATGATGCATACCCTCTCCCGTACATAACGCAAATCTTAGATCAGTTGGGGAACGCGAAGTTTTTGTCTTCTATTGACCTCAAAGCAGCCTTTTGGCAGATCCCACTAGACTCTCGGGACTCAATGGAAAAAACCGCGTTTACAGTGCCAGCGCGCGGGCTGTACCACTTCAAGGTTATGTGCTTCGGCTTAACTTCTGCACCAGCTACTCAACAGCGCCTCATGGATCGTCTCTTCGGACCTGAGTTCGGCGGGAGAATTTTTATTTATTTAGATGACATTGTAATCGTTTCAGCTACGTTTGAGGAGCATACGAGGCTGCTGCGGGTTGTCTTAGATCGGCTAAGCTTCGCTGGATTAACAATTAACTTACAGAAATGCCAATTTTTTAGAAGTCAATTAAAATACCTCGGGTACGTAGTTGATGAGTTTGGTCTGAGGACAGACCCAGAAAAAATACGGGCTATTGTGGACTTCTCCGTACCGACAACTAAGAAGGAGGTTAAGAGATTTTTAGGCACCGCCTCGTACTACCGACGTTTTATTAAAAATTTCAGTAACATAGCGGGGCCGCTCAACAAATTAACTTCAACAAAAAAAGGTACGCCACCGTTCCAGTGGACAGCGGAAGCTGACCAGGCATTTGTGGAGCTAAAGAGGGCGCTGACTACGGCCCCGGTGTTAGCATGTCCGGATTTTGACAAAGACTTTGTAGTGCATTGCGATGCATCCGATTTTGGTGTAGGTGCAACATTGACGCAGAGGTTTGATGGAGGGGAGCACCCCATCGCTTATTTCAGCCGATCTCTCTTACCCGCCGAGCGGAACTACTCAGCCACGGAGAAAGAAGCGATGGCGGTGGTCAACGCCGTCGAACACTTTCGTCCTTATCTGGAGGGAGATAGGCCGTTTACGATCATCACTGATCATGCCAGCCTGAAATGGTTTTTAAACTTGAAAAACCCAACCGGTCGTCTAGAAAGATGGGGTTGTAGGTTATCCCCATATAACTTCACTATTCAACATCGGCGAGGAGTGGACAATGTAGTTCCTGATGCTCTCTCAAGATCAGTTCCGGTGGCAGCAGTGGCGCCAACGGTGCAGACTTCTGACGATTGGTATTTGAAACTTTTTAGGGGTTGTGTGGATAGGCCACAATCCATGGCAAATTATCAGGTCGAGAGCGGTCGTCTTTATCGTTTCAGAAAGGGCAAGAACAACTTAACCGATGACTTCCAGTGGAAGGAGGTAGTCCCAGTGGAGTACAGAGTGGACATCATGGTCGCGAACCATTCAACGCCTACGGCGGCACATCTAGGGGTAGATAAGACGCACAGTCGGTTGAAGCTCAGATACTTTTGGCCAGGAATGTACCAGGACGTGGTGAGTTTTGTGGCTGCTTGTGAAGTGTGTAAAGCCTATAAACATAGCAACCTGTCAAAACCCGGTCTGATGGGGGACCCAAAGGTTTGCTCACGGCCGTTTCAGTGTATTAGTGTTGATTTAGTCGGCCCCCTACCGGCTTCCAGACAGCTAAATACATTTTTGTTAGTAGTAGTATGCTGCTTCTCCAAGTATTGTTTGATTTTCCCCGTGCGGCGCGCTACAGGAAAGGTGATCGCTCAGCGCCTGGAGGACCATGTGTTTCTGGTGCATGGGGTTCCTCAGACTGTGCTCTCAGACAACGGGCCACAGCTGGTGGGTCGTGAAGTCCAGTCATTATTCGAAAAGTACAATGTGCCGCAAGTACATTTGGGCCCGGTTTATTGCCCCCAAGTAAACACGGTAGAACGATATAACAGGACCATCATGACTGCGGTCTCAAGTTTCGTAGGGTCTGACCATCGCACGTGGGATGTGAATATTCACAAGATACAGTTCGCTCTAAATACTTCCGTTAACGATGCTACTTCGTACACTCCGTTTTTTCTGGTACATGGGAGAGAGGCAGTAGCTGATGGAAATGTTTACTCGGATCCCGTTGTAGTTGATGAATTGTTGTTTGGGTCGCGAAAAGCCTCGGCGGATAGATTAGGTACCTTGAAAGATGTTTACGAGAAAGTGGGGGTAGAACTAAAAAAGGCCCACGATCGTAATGTCAAAACGTATAATAGCAAACGCCGTGATTTGTCTTTCAATGTAGGCGATATTGTTTGGAAAAGAACTTACAAACTCAGTGATGCGAGCAAACATTTTTCTGCGAAGTTATGTCCTAAGTATGAAAAATGCATCATCGTCAAGAAGTTATCGCGTTTGGTTTACGAGGTAGAGGATGAAAACGGCAAGCCATTGGGGAAGTGGCATATTAAGGATATCAAACAGAAAGACGAGGGACAGATGTCATGCGACCCACGAGTAAACCCCGTGAGTAGTGTTGTGAGTGTTGGTAATTTTCGCTCATCAGCGATCGTTGGTCCGGCTGCGTCGCCCCGTCGCGGAGTTCTGCGCAGCAATGCCCACGTAGCTGGTGAAAGATTGGGGATAAATACAGGCGCTTCGCCAAGTCACAGCGCCGCCTATAGGAGCCGAGTATTCCGCCGTAGGCCCAGATAAGCCGTTCCGGAACAACACCTGGAACGGTGATGCCAAGGAAATAGTTTCCATTGTATCATTGTTGTATGTTGTGACAGCTGTACTGTTTAGCTTGTTATTTTGTTTGGTCCCTCAAGAGTCTTCGGCCGGATCATGAGGTGGCATCATAGGTCTTTTGGTTTTGTGTGTCGTAGGCACTTCGTTTTTTTTGGTATTGTGGATGTTGGAGGGTTTGTTTTGTTGGGGGGCGGTGTTCTCGGATGGGGTCATCCGTAGGATTCCCTGCGTGAATCCTATTTTGGCTTGGGGGGTACTGTAGCGCTGGATTTTCAGTCCATTTACATAGGTTTAAACAGTTGGATTTATGAGAGGAAGATACAGGTATCGCCATCTGGCGGCAGCCTTAACAATGCTTACATTGGGGGAGCCATCTCGCTGCGCGTCGAACAGTATCGATCCAAGTGGTTACGGTGGAACGCCGCTAGAGGGCGCCACCACTCTTAGTGTTGCCCTCGTCTTTTTGTTCCCATGTTGTCGGGAAAATTTAACTACAGCTGGCGGAGTGAACAATTATTTTCAGGCGGGAATCGCTGCCGTGTACCCTAAATGTTGGTGGGGACGCGTCCTGAATGTAAGGTGCAGGAACTGACAGCGGAACGGGAGCTAGATAGAAATTTCGCCCGGCTAATTTACTGTCGCAATCGGCGACGTGAACTTGTCATGGGGGGCTTTCAGCGCGAAGGTGGTATCCCTGATGGAAAGATTGTTCGCGAAGATTTTGGTTATAAATATGCGCCCCAAGCCGGTGGGAGGCTTTTTTCGACGAGAGTGCCGCGAGAGGCACACCGCTTGAGGTGGTAGAAGGAGGAACCACTGACAAGAAACCTTGGTGAGTCGAGTTGGGTTAGGAAACGTGGTTATCGACGGTTCAACCGAGGCGAGTGTCATTTTTACCAACGAAGTGGTTCCTTTCAGCCCCTTTTTGCTCCGGGGACGGAGAGAGCGTGCCGTGGTGGACGCGTAGCGGAAGGAGGTTGTTCCCACGTGTGGTGAGGTGGCTGACGCATCGGCTCGCTAAATCCAACCCTGCCGAAGACGGGATTTTGGGAGCCGCCAAGGTGACCCGTGCTGGGTGCACCCCGTGGTAGCGGGCGAGGTACATCCTGAATATATAAGGTGAGAAATTTCCATCTTCCATGGTTCGCATCGCGCGCTTACTAACCTGCCCCAGTAGATTTCTCGTTACTTCTCCATAACGCGGCCCTAGTCGCTCATCATGGTCGATTGACCTAGTCTTAGGTAACGTCGACGCAGTGATTCAACTTCCTTAGGCATTCCCTGTGGTCCAGTGGCCAAACCAAGAGGTTTTATTAAATATAATTGCATCATGGGGCTGGACCACGGCCAGGGTGATTTTGTAAATAGGTTAGTTTGTGACATTTGTTAGTGTATTGCAAACCGAATATAGATTTTCCTTGTAGTAGATTAAGGCTTATGCACCTAAGAATAGACCTTGCCCGTGTGTTTTGATAATTTTGTGTAATTTGAAGGAATATAAATTTTCCCTGCGGTAGATTAAGGCTTATGCACCTAAGAATAGACCTTGCCCGTGTGTTTTGATAATTTTGTGTAATTTGAAGGAATATAAATTTTCCCTGCGGTAGATTAAGGCCTGGGCACCTGAGAAATAGACCTTGCCCGTGTGTTTGGTTAATTTTGTGTAATTTTAAGTCGGGGAGCTCTTAATTAAGGCCCGTGGTGTACATTGTGAACTTCGGGCCAGTCGCTAAGTAGATTTTTCTCCTAATTCCAGTACATAAGATCCCGCATGGCGCCTGTACTGCCAGTGTAGCTGGTGACGCCCTGCTTGTTACTGTTACGCTGATCTTCCCTGCGGGGGGGGCAGACCTGAAGAAACAAGGGTCGAGATAAGTGTAGAATTAAGGACGTGTATTATTTAAATAGGACGGCCACTAAGAGAGAACCCCCCCTTGTTTTCTTTAACAAATGTTCAGGAAATAAAACTTGAGAACAAGAATCTCTTCTTTTACTGACAGGAACTAGTACCCCCAGGAAAACGAGGCTACAGTACAATAGTCTAACGGAAGATAGATAGATAGATAGATAGATAGATAAACGTTTATTGCATCAAAGCAGCACACATACAAATTAAAAGTGATACGGAGGTGCAACTATAAAATATCTTAAATGAAAGCAAAGTTATGAAAAAAAACTCATAACATTATTACTAAAACAATAAAACAAAAAGAAGAATATAGGTCGGTATGTAGGCGCGCTGCATTGACGCGAAAAGGTCAAAGCTCAGTGTTTATTGCTCGTTAAGAGCAGCACTGGTTTTCAGCCAAGATTGATTCAGGAAGTTATAGTTTCAAGTTAGACAGAGAAAGCATATATGCCCGCAAGCCGGTATTTCGCATCAGTTAGCGGTGTATTGCGCCAGATCGATCGTTGTTGTATTTTGTGTGATGGTACCATTTATTTTTTTGTATATATGGTCGCTTGGAACTTCTTTTAGTGGTCGACCACAATTTATAATATTTGTTTGTGATATCGTATAGATATCCGTCGTAGTTTTACGACGTGAGTACTCAATGATATTTCATGTGCTCGCTAGTAGCGGCTTGTGGTGGTTCCAATTATATATTTAGTTCACGGCAATAACGATCCGAATAGACCGGTTTACACAATTGCGATTTGATTTTCCGAAATGGGTTTGAACTAGCGGTTACCTCAAAAGGTCCGTAACGTTTTGAAATCTTCAACTCTGCGCAATTTGAGCTGGATATTATCAAAACGTAGTCATTAGCGCTTTAGGAGATCTAACCCTCACCATAGCGAAGTGCATAGTTCGGTAAATACCGAACTATGAATTTCACTGACCTCAGCACGTCCTCGACCGAGCCCAATCATTTATATTTGACTCAGCCTACACATTAGACCTCCAGCGAAATTTACATTTAATTTAAAGATGCAACTTGAATCCAAACTGACCCAAGGCAAAGCAAAACAATCTACCCGGTCCTAAACAATGAACTTTAGACTGTAATTTGATCTCTTCGCGCGTCCCCGACAACACTCAAATGTCAAAATATCAACAGGATAGGTTATCTGTGTTGACACCGGTTTAATTTTGTTCTGAATTTGTTATTTCCATCCGCGGAACCTCATCGATCAAACAGTCTCCCTATGCCCTGCCAACCTAGGTTTAGCCGCAACTAAACTCCTGTCTAGCCTAGTCTAAAATCCTAGTGTTATACCACGTCCATTATCGACACCACTCGAAAATGGTTGAGTTTGATTTGAATGTGCTTGTATGTTTAATGACTGTGTGTGTGGGAATTTCAAAACACGCTACTCGAAAGGAATGAGGAGAGGATTAGCCCGCGAATATCCTAAGAGCCAATCCAGAAACCCTATGGTGAAGGAAAAAGGAATTTAGGGTCGCTCCAAGTCCAGACTCAGACTCAGATCAATTACCTACAAGTTCTCATCTAATGACCCAAGGATAGTTTTGGAATTTGGGGTAGGTTGATTTAAAGGATAGGAACCGAGGTATATCTCGGCGCTTCAGACACTCACGAAAAACCACTAAAACAAGCAATCACAATTCGTCCAGTTCCGACGCGTAAAACGGCAGACCAAAACTGTTTAGAATTGCTGAAGACGACTGTCACAGTAGCTTGACGCTGAGACTGAATGGCTTCCCTTCCCCCGCAATCGTATTTATAGACCCCACATGTCTGAAAAAATGGCGTCCTTTGCGAACACGCGCTGCCCAAGCGAAAGCTTCTTATCACTAACTACACAGGGTCTAATTTCAACCATGCCATGCAGATCCGCCGTTCTACAAATTGTGTGTACGCATAGTTTCTAATCAACCATTGGCTATCACTCAAATCATTTGGTATCGCCGATACACAGAATTTGTCGATCGCTGGCTATAAAAGCGGTTTTGATTAATTAAGCCTTCCCGACCGCTAGCGCGCTAGACAAAGACCACTAGAATGATATTCAAACCCGTGGTGTCAAACTCGCCATATCATACCAAACAAACGCAATTGTATATTTGCAGTCAACATAATAGCTTTCTCCGTATCGTTCCATAATAACCTTCCATTATTTAGTTATTCATAATTTATTCAGCGCGCAGCCAAATCGGCTCTGATCCCTACACATCTCGCAGGAATGCGACAAAAAAACCTGACCTGTAACCTTCCTCGAACCATCCCACGCGCTCGGCTCATTGTTTTTTGCTAACTTACCCTGAGCTACTCAAAACCCCAAACGTTAAATGAACCGATTCTTGTATTCAACGTGTGTACCAATACAACGCGGCGATGGGCTAGCCCTCTGTCACGCAAAATGAAGTATCAAATGTTTAATATCTTCTGAAATATCTTCTGATTTAATATCTTCTGAAACATCTATAAAATACTTTTTAAGTCAATCTATTGCTTCTATTAATTTATTATTTTTAATTTTCTCGTGTACCATTACAACAGTTTAGCTTATTTTATAATTTGCAGTAAATAAAAAAAACACTTCAAACATGTAGACACATACATTACACATTATTAGTTATTTGACTTATTTTATTGATATTAAAATATTATTCAGACACATGCATAAAATTATGAATCATATTTATGAATAAAAATTGAATTTATTTAATGAGATGCAATACAATGGGATACATTCATCTATAGTATGTACATATTGGTTTCCTAATGTTGGTGGTATTTCAAGTCTGCAGTTGCGGCGTTGAAATCCCGTACCGCTCAGGAGGTCTCACCGTCCTGCCATAACGAGTTACATAAGCGTCAGTCGCATTGTTTACAACAGGTTCATTTGTCTGGACACCGGGGCTGCGCAAACAAACGGGGCGCGCGGGGGGGACCCGGCATTGCTGATAACAATGTCATCATGGTGTAAACTACTCCGACCAATATTACTTGATCCTTGAAATTTATTGCACACCATTGAATCAGTTATAATATGCCTACGGTTACGAATAATTATTCCTCCCGATTCCAATTTAATTTCATACGATCTCTGCCCTTTAACATTGCTGACAGTACCGTTTTGCCATGAATTGTTGACCCATGCTTTAACCTTTTGACCCACTGTAAGAGGAGGTAAATCTTTGGCGCCAATATCAAAATATTTATTTTCCTGTTCCTTGCGACGTTTTAAAGACGGTATAACATTTGTGTGACATTTAGGTTTTAATAATTGTAATGAGCATGGTAAAATACTCCGAAGTTTTCTATTGTATAACAGTTCAGCAGGCGACGGCAAAGTGAATGAATGAATGAATACTTTATTGCACAAAACAAACATACAGAGATATACAAAGAAAGATATATGTACAAGAGGCGCGCTTATCTCTATAAAGAGATTTCTACCAGCAAACCCAGATAGGAAAGGAAAGTGGATTGTGAGAGTAAAACCTATTTGCACAACAAAATTATTCATACACAATAATAATATAAGTAGGTACATATACCTAATACTACTACTACTACACCTAATTTATATAATATTATATACATACATACATATCATACACATACAAGTTATATACATACATAAAATACATATACAAATTATATATACATACTATGGAAGAGAGAGGTAATGATCTTTCAAGCGAATCTTAAAAACGTTAAGTGACGGACTGTCCCTGATGGCACTGGGGAGCTTGTTCCAGAGCCTGATAGCACTGATCCTGAATCCTTGCCCATATGCGACTGAGTTGTGTTGAGGAGTTGCAAGCAGCGACCGAGTGTTTGATCTCCGAGACCTATCCGAAGAAAGAAACTCAAACCGATCACGCAGGAAGCTGGGGTAGCGAGGGTTGTGCAGAATATTGAAGAGTAGAATGAGAACATGGGTATCCCGGCGAAGACGAATTGGAAGCCACTGCAGTTCCCTACGACACTGGGAGACATGGTCATACTTACGCAGCCCGAAGACAAACCGAATCCCGAGATTTTGAAGTCGCTCGAGTTTGTTCAGTTGCTCTTCGTTCGCGCTGATCCAGCTGACATCTGCGTAATCAATGAGAGGAAGGAGCAGAGACTGAGCCAGAGTAATTTTATTATGACGAGGCAGAAAGTTTTGAAGGCGCCTGAGGGAGTGAAATGTGGCAAAGACTCGTCTACTAACTTCGCAGACGTGAGCAGACCATGAAAGCTGATTGTCAAAGATAACTCCTAGATTTTTTGCCTTAGTACTGTACGGAATTATGGTTCCATCATAAGTTACAGGAACAAGAGGCAGATGCTGTAATACACTATGGGAGTGTCTGGAGCCGACAATCATGGCTTGCGACTTACTGGGATTGACAAGTAGTCCATGAGACAGAGCCCAGCCCCTGATGTTCTCGAGATCGTCATTTAATGCACCCACAGAAGAAATCATATCACTTGGAGAGAAATGGCGGTAGATTTGCAGATCATCGGCATAAAGATGGTAAGAAGAAGAAATGGCATCCGAAATGGAATTGATGAAGACGGAGAAAAGAAGAGGGGAAAGAATACCACCCTGAGGAACTCCAGAAGAAAGGTCGCACCACTCCGTGGAAGTCTCCTCGGACCTAATACGCTGCTGACGACCTCTCAGGTAGGAGCCGAACCAGCTGGCAGCGGCCGAGCAGACATTCAGGGACTTCAGTATCTCAACGAGGATGTCAAAATCAACACAGTTAAAGGCACTGCTAAAGTCTAGTAACGCTAACACAGTGATCTGCTTGATATCCATTGCTGATTCAATGTCATCGGTCACTTTAAGTAAGGCCGAGACGGTACTATGTCCCGGCCTGAATCCGGACTGGAATTGATTCAACAGCCTGTTAGAGGAAAGATAGGAGGAGAGTTGAGTGTGGACAATCGATTCAAGGACTTTGGAAAGGAAAGGCAGGATAGATATTGGACGATAATCTTTAAATGAAGATGGATTTGAGGTTTTGGGAAGAGGGATAACTAACGCCTTTTTCCACACATTAGGAAAAGAACACTGAGATAGAGAGAAGTTAACAATGTGTGTAATGGCAGGTAGGAGGAAATCAAGGATGCTGTTTATCATTCTCGAGCAGATACTGTCGTCACCTACAGCTTTTGAGGAGATGGCAAGCACCGCCTTCTTAACCGTGTCAATTTCGACAAGACTGAAGTCGAATGGAGTGGTGGTGGGAGATGGCTTGGAGCGCAGAGAATGCAGGGTGGCATTTTTAACAGAGGGATTCATTACAACAGGAGGGTCGGAGAAGAAACTATTAAGACCATTGAGATCGACATCACCAACCAATTGATTCTGGGACTTGCCAACACCAAGGGTTCTAAGGAACTTCCACACTTGAGCCGGGGTATAATTTTCGATGCACTCATAGATATGGCGGCGCTTGGCAGCGCGACACATATGGTTGCACCGATTGCGGAGACATTTGAAGGCAGCAAAGTTTTCATCAGTGGGGTCCTTTTTGTAGAAGCTTTTGGCTCTGTTCTTCTTTGCTATCAATCGCTTAATGGGATCAGAGAGCCAGGGCGCAGGGAGATGTTTTACTCGAACCTTTTTTACTGGTGCGTGCTTGTCGTAGAGTCCCAGAATAATTGTGTTGAAGTGGTGAATCTTGTCGTCAACGGTCTCACTAGTGATGACAGGCGACCAATCAATCGAGGCGGCATCAGACTTTAGGACAGTAGGGTCTATACCCCTAAAACTACGAGCAAAAATGAATTTACCTCTGCTTTTAGGAGGCCTAACCTTGTACGATAGATACACTAGGTCATGGAAAGAGAAAGGAGAGTTAAATTGACCATGGGCAGCAACTTTGTCTACATTAGAGGTTATCATGATATCGAGAAGAGATGGAGTGCAATGGGGCTGAAAATGAGTAGCGTTGAGAGGAAGAATATGCAAATTGAAAGAATTGATAATGGCCTGGAGTTGGGCAGAGCGAGAGTCATTCTTAATAAGACAAGTATTAAAATCGCCGAGGATGAGAGTGTTATCATAAAGAGGAGTCAGCTCATTGAGCAGAGACTCGAATGTATCGAAGTAATCAATGTGAAGAGAGGGACTGTAGAGAACACCGAGCAGAACTTTATTATGGTGAAGACAGATTTCAAGAAAAAGATGTTCTGCCGACTCAGAGTACACATTCGGGGAAGCACTTACATTTCTACAAGGAATGTCGGAGCGGAGGTAAATGGCTACACCACCACCTGCCTTCCCAACTCTGTCGTTCCGATAGAGCCGGAAATCAGGCAATGAGTACATGGTGGATGGTAGGGACGGTTTGAGAAACGATTCTGATATAAGAATTCCATCCACATGTTTGCCACTAAACGCCTCAAGTAGGTCCAGGTAACTGGAGTGGATGCTCTGGGCATTTATATGAACGAGGTTAAGATTATTTTCCAGGCCACCAAAGACAGTCGAGAGTTTGGCCGATAACGATTCCTCCACAATGGAGGTGTCGTTCGCCATATTTGTATAATCATCGCTTGATGAACATGATAAGATACAGTTGTCAAAAATATAACGTATGCTATCCATATATAATAGTTTAAAATATAATATTAATACTAATAAATACAAATATATATGCTTGTTTTTACTTAATTATAAATATATAAAATATCTACTATCTTAATCACACCAAGTTACTTGCCTGAACCAGTCCTACACTGGGTCTGCTTGGAGAGGAATAACCTAGTTACATAGATGGAGAATTAACAGTAACACAATTTTCGAGACAAATACGTAATGCTGGGTCATAACATAATCTTAACTTATAATCATCATTATCAAACACAAAACAAAATATATGCATGACAAAAATTCAATGTTACGCAAAAATGGAGAAAAGAAAAAAAAAAAAAAGACAAATGTGTTCTGTGGACAAGTTTGTGTCAACAACAGATTGACAGATGATGACATTATGTATAAAATTTTAACAGACCATGAAGCGAAAAAATATAATTTAACTTTGAGAATCGAGGGTTGTAAGAAGAAAAGTACAAAAATTCATACCCACGCGAAAATAGAATCGACTTGTGTGTAACCCGACCAAAATGCGAAGTGCGGTGAGGAGACCGCGTCGCCGACGAATCATTTCTTGATTGCAGTCACCTCAGCCTTCTTGACGCCGGCGCCGGGACGACGTTTGGGTATTGGGGCAGGTGGCGCTGCAGCAGGAGCACCAGCCGCCGCTGGCTTCCGCGCAGGAGCGTCCTTGCCCCTGGGCTCAGTGGCAGAAGATGGAAACTTGTCCATCAACTCCTGCAGCTCCATCATCGACTCGACCTTTTGCCTGCACTTGTTTGGGAGCAACAGGACGATACTGCCTTCCGATGACCAACAGTTCCGCATGCCGAAGTGCTTCCTGCCAGCTGCAAATACCTCATGTCTCGGCTTAGTCAGGAATTCTGACAAAGATATGCCTGTCCCTTTCAATACAGTCTTGCCTTTCCAGGCTTCTGACCGGGACTTGAAGGACATAAACCTGACAAGCAATGGACGAGGTTTTGATGCCTTGCTCTTTGACCCAAGCCTATGGGCTAAAGTGTTATCTATCGGTGTATTTAAATATTCTAAAAGTCCTAAACGGAAGTCAGACCCATCGAAAGTAGTTTTCTTTAACATCGTTTTGTCAGTTTGTACCGCTCTTTCGACTTGCCCATTCGATTGAGGATATCTCGGTGAGGATGTTGTATGCTGAAACTTCCACATTTCTGAAAACAACCTGAAACTTTCACTACTGTACTCCGGTCCATTATCCGACATGACTGTATTTGGTATGCCCTGCCTACTGAATACTATCTGTAACTGGTCTATCACAGTTGTGGAAGTCATAGATTGCAATTCTATAACTTCTATAAATTTGCTATAATAATCTACTACTATCAAGAATATTTTATCCCTATAGTGACATAAATCAACGCCTATTTTGGGCCATGCCCGTTCCGGTATGTCATGTTGCATCAATGTTTCTTTACTATTAGCCTTCCTGTGCGTTAGACACGCCTGACAGTTGGATATCATGTCCTCAAGTTGCGAGTTCATGTTCGGACAGTACATTATTTCTCTCGCTCTTAATTTACATTTTTCGATACCTAAATGTCCTACATGTGCGTTGCGCAACATTTCTGAGCGTAAACATTTAGGTATGACTATTCGCGCACCTTTCCATACTAACCCGTAATCAACCGTTAACTCATCTCTAATATTCCAATAACAACGAATCGACGCGTCCACATCTGATCGCGATTCCGGCCAACCATTTTTAATAATTTTTATTAACGATTGTAATTCTAGGTCTTGACACGTACATTTTTGTATAGCTAAGAAGTGTGTGTCGGTGAGCTCGTTGTTGACAGCCACCTCGCACACCATGGCCCGCGCGTCCAGGTGGTCGCGCGGCTCCAACTCGCTGCTGCTGCTCTCGCTGAGGGCGACGGCCCTGGACAGCGCATCTGCTATGTGTAGGTATTTGCCGGGCTTATAAACGAGTTTAAATGAGTATGGTTGCAACCTCATTAACATTCTTTGTAGTCTTGGCGGTGCGTTTACTATCGGTTTATTTATGATACTTATCAAAGGTTTGTGATCGGTTTCTATAGCCAGTCGCCTGTGGCGGCCATTTTGTAACTTTCGCCGTGTCGGTGGGTACCGGAGCGGGAATCCCACACATCAGGAATTCTGAGCGCCGATGTTTAGTTTTTGATGAATTTCTCCTATTCTAGTTAGAATTAAGATTAGTTCTAATTAGAATATTACTCTAATTGGAATTCTTTACCCTTTTTCCTTTCCACAACGCCTTTATTTCAGTTTAATTACAGCTAATATGTGTTACATAATATGAAGCTCCCTAAGTTGTACTTATTTCTGTATTATTTTAATAACAAAGCAAGATTTAGGCCTAATGTTTGATTTTATTAATGCGTTATATTGTATAGAACTCTAATAAACACAAACACATATAGTCTTCATACATTTATTTATCAAAATAAAACTTTTTCAAAAGTTACAAAAATAGGGCCTCATAAATGTCAGCCAATATTAGGTATACAATTTAGGACTGTTTCAAAGCACCCTTGGCAATATTGACCAATATTCTTCGGTTTACAGAAACTAAAGCATATGAGCTATCAGTAACCAAAGCCTCAAACTTGTAAGATAAATAAATAACGAGCAGAGAATCTACTAAAATACCACTGTAATATGACACAAAAAATAGTAGGTAAGTAAATCTTAGGTTATGGTTGAAAGGTAGTAGTTATCTTATTAAATATACATTATCTAATAACTACATAGAACAAAGTATTGGATTTATACATAAACCCAAGACCTTTCATACAAATATTTAGAGTACCATGATGATAAACATTGCAAATAATCATCCACTTTTGTGCCATGGAGGTGAAGATAATATGGATGAGCCTTGTGATTTTTCTCGGGACAAAACTTTTATATTATATTTTGTTAAAATAACATAGGTACCTAATATAAAAAGCGTAACGCCTTTTCCCATTCCGGTGGCAGTGGCACAATGGGCCCACAAAGGATATTTAAAATATGTTCAAATTAGATGAAATTAATACGGCTCAACAAAATCTGTCATTAGACATAGTGCCTTACGGGGTCAAATGCAATGTAAGATATTAAATTAAATAACTTTATTAATATTATTAATTTATTTTGAGATAAAAATACAAATTTTACAATTATAAAAACACAATCAATCAGACAACACCGATATTAAATTAAAATGAAATCAATTGGTAGGTATTATACACAGCATACAAAGACATTAACACATTTTATTATGTTTGTTTGTGTAAGTACATTTTTTTGTTTATTTGTTCATCGATTAATGTTATTTTCATTATTTGCCATGTAATATAAAAAAAAACAACTATATGAGCAATTATACATATCAACATACGGGATCGTGGAGGAAAATTGTTGGTTTGTAATTTTACTAGTGATAAAATTAGTGAACAATACAAAACATTAATAAGAAGTGTTCCAAGCGGCATAAAAAAAACACAAAGCTACATTAAAAACTAAAGAAAGTAGCCTTATTGTTTATCTCGCAGTCCCAGTCGCATAATCCAGCAAAGCAGGGCATTGTCGTATTAAAAGAGAGAGAGAGAGAGAGAGAGTATTCTGAATGGTATTTTTTTCGATTTAACATTATACAAAAATCAGCTCTTGTCAAATAGCGAATTTCGACAGGTATTGCTATCGATATGCAGACATACACATTAAGGCTACAAAGAACAAATAAATTGCGATCCAGATGAAGCTTTAAAGGCCTTACATGCGCCAATTGCCTAAGACATAAAATAAAACGAGGCAAAATTCCGTCAAAATACAGAAAAAAATATACCCATATAGGTATGAGAAAATAATGCATCAGAAAGTACTTTACTTTACTTGATACTTTCTTACACAAAAAAAATATAGTGAGCTTATCTCTAACAAGAGATTTCTTCCAGCAAACCTAGGATAGAAAAGATAAAAAAACACAAACAAGGTTTTCACATAACAAATATAAGGAAACAAAAATACAAATTGACGCATGTTTAGGCCTATACTACTACTACTACTCTACCCTGTATGATACATTCTCACAATTAAATAACTGTCTCATTCCACTGTAGGTAAAGGCTTATTCTTTGAATTAAGTATGAAAGTCTTCATACCACTGTGGGCAAAGGTCTATCTTCCGCTGGAATAAGAAACAAAGAAAACATAAAGACAAACTAAAAGACAATTAGAGAAACAAAAAAACAACAAATGTATGCCGATACCATTTGGATGTTATTGTTATTGTAAATTGTGAATTTAAATGGAATTGAAAATAGATAGAGCTTTTGAATACTAGCGTGTGTGTGTGTCGTGTTACTGTATGTAGTGTATGTGTTTTGTGAAGTATTATTGGCGGAGAGAACTAATGTGCGGCCTGAAGCACGTGTAGCCACATACCGGAATCTCACACTTTTCACAGTATGTGATTGACCGTTTGCGGCAGACCACACACACTTTGCGGGTACGGTTTTTCGCGCTGACTATTGGCAAGAGCTTGTAAAGTATCGGGATATGGTAGAGAGTTTCGTTGTGTGGTGTATCAGGTGTTTCGACTATGCGAGCGTGGGTTTCAATCAACTGTGTCACCAGAGTTTTGCGAAAACTCCGGTGAACCATTGGATTGGCGGATGTTTCTTTGTGCAGTATGAATGCGTTGAGTGTGCTAGCATTCAAAAGTCTTCGAAACAGCTTCTTGTACCAGACCCTGTTACGGCGGCGTTCCAGGGGGTACATAGACAGCATTTGGTCTTTCTTGTCTACCCCGCCCATGCACACGTTATAATCGGGGACCATGGACGGCTTCAGTGTTTGGCCGCAATTCACAGAGCAGAGTCCGTGGTAAGTGGAGATAAGAGCGACGCGGTTCTTATCTCTCCATACCAGGATATCTACATCGCCTGATGTGCAGCCCACCACCTGACCAACCACCATTTCATTCTTCTTCAACTGCGCCACATTGGTCGGAACGAACTTGCGGTTGGTCCGAAGCGTCCCCACACAGTCGAAACCCCGGCATTTCAACTCGCGTGCAAGGGCGGGGGAGTTGTAAAAATTGTCCATCCAAATGGTATATCCTTTATGCTCGAGACCAGTCAAAAGTCTGAGTACAAGGGCAGGCACGATTCCAGTTATTGGACTTACTTCATGTTCGTCTGTGACATCGTGGCCAGCATGGACCTCAAAGCGCCACAAGTAGCCGGTCTTTGATTCACAGACTTCGTAAGTTTTTATTCCTACGCCAGCTGCTTTATTCTGGATGAACTGGTTAATATCTAACCAGCCCTTCCACATTGTGAGACTTTCATCGAGCGCAATGTTTTGAGACAATTTATATAATTGTGAGAATTTAGCATTCAGGTGGTCCAAAATGGGACGTACCTTAAAAATCTTAGCTTCGGATCGTGTCATTGTTGCCGGATCGCAATTTACATTGTCCTCGAAGTGGAGACATGTGCTCAGCAGCCGGAAGCGGTCATACCTCATCACTTTTGTGAACCCCGGGGTGCTGAAGATATCGACGCATTTATTCCAATATTCCTCTAGCCGTGATTTTGCCACAACTCCTACCGCCAGAATTATGGCAAAATACACGTAGAGCTCATCTACCGTCGTATCAACCCATTTGGTAATTCTGCTGGAGGGACAGATCGATCCGTCCTCCAGCATCCTCGCTGCCGTCTGCTGAGCATACCGGTTTGTCTCCACTGCAATGTGCTCCATAATCGGGCGATCCCATATGGCAGTAAATGCATCATATGGGGTCGCACATGAAACCTGCGGACCACAGTTATTTTCGGAGAAGGGTTCCCTCCTCAGTTCAGGTGGAATCTGAGTTGTTGGGAATTCTCTCCAGTTAAACTTAAATTTATCTATATTTTCGCTCGGGGTCTGGAACTCGGGCTCAGTTTGCGGCTCGGGACGAGGCAGGGGCTCGGGTTCAGGCAGGGGCTCAGGCATGATCACTGACAGACCGTCAAGGTTCACAGCCTGAGCCAGAGCCAGAGCCCGAGCATCTGGCGCCCCTTCATTGTCATCGTCCTCGAACCGCCGCGTGGCCTTTGGGTCCTTTTGCCTTTCCACATCGTCATCGTCATTGTCGACGTCGGAGTCCTCTTCGCTACCTGATTTGAATGGTTAAAATAGAGTTAGACGTCTGAGGTGTGAGTATTACTCGTATCCGATGGAGATATATATTTTTATTCTTACTCGTCTGAGGTATGGAGGAAAAGGTTTGACGTTGAGTTATGACTTATGATATAGGTATTCAGTAAACGCATGTAAAGGAATATTCTTTTAAAGACTGTATTTTTTTTTCGTAAAAATCCGATTTTTTTATCAGATATATATACAATGAAAAAATTATCTTTTAACATCACATAATTAGTTTATACTGACAAAGTGAACAGGTTAAATGATACATTTATAACATAGCGTCACACCTTTTCCCATACGGAGTGGCAGAAGCAGAATCATGCCCACTTTTAGCTAGTTATTCAGAGCCAACAGTGGCCAACACTCCAATCAGCGAGACAGGAGGCTAGCCTTACTATGTTTTCCATCAAATATGAAGGTTTATAATTTATAATTTAATGTTTATTTTTTTATCAAGAAAAGCAACACGATATTGTCATAATAAAAAAAAGAAAAGCAATACGATATTGTCATAATAAAAAAAATACAACAATAAGTGTCGAAATCGATATGACTGAGTCAAAAAATCGTCAAATCCCATACATTTTTGTTTAGGTAATAAGTTATTTTTGTGTAGTAAAGCCCTTACAATCTGCTAAATTTATAGCCCAGAGCAAACACAAATATCATGACATATGGACCTCTTCCTAAACGGGGTAGCAGAGGCAAAATTGTGCAAATTTTTAGACAGATTTATCCATTTCTTCATAAAAAAATAAAATAAAAATCCATTGATATATATCCATTGAAACATATATCGTGATATTTATCAGCGAACCCTGATTGAAACATATATCGTAATATATCTGCGAACCCTGGTATTTAGCGAGGTTTATTTCACTTACCGTAACAGAGTAGGTTTTCAATTTCTTTCTCACGAAGAGGACGCACGTTCGCCGACGACGACGATGACGATGGGATACTGTAAAATATAATAATGTTATCATCCTCAAAAAGTATGAAATAATGGAAAAATCTAAAAATAATATACTTACAGGCAACGTTTTGCCCTGGGAGGCGGGCACAGCGGCAAGATACCTTCTTCTATCTGCCTGTAAAAACATAGTAAATTGTATTACGTAAATAAATAAAGAAATACTACAATGCAAGTTATCTCGAAATTAAGTATACTCACTCAGGTCTCTTGAGGCCCCTGCGTGGGGTAGGCGTTGAAGCCCCGCTACTGCCGCCACATTCTAAAAATCTAAAAAAAAAAACATTTTAATTATGGTTTATTAGGTATCAATGGACATAAAATATGGTATGATATGAGGAAGGCCTGTGTCAAATTTTAATTAAGTCAATTAAATCAATACGTTAAAGACACAAAGTACTCATTTCAATACTTACACAGAAGGTGACGGAGGTGCTGAGCACGGGGACATGTTTAAAAGCCTGTCTCCCTCCTCATGGGTGACCTCGATTGGCAGCTCTTCAAACAAGGAAGACCAGAGTAGTAGAGATCTAAAAACAAATAAAAATTGATATTTTAACCTTATGCCTTGGAAGTAGAGTCCAAAACCTAAGAAAATCAATATGGGGTGGTAGAGCTAACAATATTTTGAAAATATTTACCCTGGTGACTGCCTGGCATCGGGAGGCAACTCTCTGGTCTTCCTTGTATGAAGGCTGCGCTCCAGCGACTGCACTTGAACCGGCAAGTCGGTAATATTTCTCATTGATCTGAAATACATGATCCTACATTAGTTTTATTTCATTTGAAAACATGCAATTATTAGTAAAGTTAGTTGTTAGTAAAAGCTGTTATTTACAAAGAAGATGCAGATGGCCTCTCCACGGCCCCACCGCGAGTGCGGACTCCGCCCCGCGCTCGTGCGCCGCCGCCACGCGTGCGCCCGCCGCTGCCACGCGATCGTACAGCGGCTCCACGATTGCCCACGCCGCCACCACGAACGCCCAAACCATCAGCACCACTCTCATCCTCCGCGTTCACACGCCCTCGGCCTCTTCCAGTTCTTGCAGCACTTACAGAAAGAAAGAAAAAGCATGCAAAAAATGCCAACCAAATAGTGCAAACCATAATATATAAAAACACACAACACATAAACAAGCTCGAGCAGTGTATGCAGCATCAACATTTATTTTTTATGAAATCAGTGAAGGGTGCATTGCGTTAATTAATACAAACATATTTTGTGAAATTAACTCTTTCCCGTGTTTCATTTTCATAT
Organism: Argyresthia goedartella; assembly: GCA_949825045.1. Taxonomy (NCBI): domain Eukaryota; kingdom Metazoa; phylum Arthropoda; class Insecta; order Lepidoptera; family Argyresthiidae; genus Argyresthia; species Argyresthia goedartella. Next base: position 20,884,959 of record OX463823.1, read on the forward strand.
TCTTTATTGCACAGAAACATTAAAAATACAATCACATATTCGAGTGTTTCTTTGACATAATTGTTTATTTGAAAATTATTTTTTCTTTATTTCCTGAAATAATTTAAATCTAGGGCTGATTTGGTAAAATAATTTCGGCAAAATTATTGACTTGAAAGAAAAGTTTATATGACTAGAACTTATTTTATTTATTGATCTTTAAAAATCCACTGTTATTTATTATTTATTTACGACCCATAATAAAGTCCCATCAACAAAAGAACAAATATACGAAATAACAAAAATGTTTCGTTTTTGTCCGGCTATCGTCATGCACACACTGTTGTTAAAATATGCAAAAAATCACCCGTGTTAATTAAAAAACATCAAACCAATCAAGCTCAAAACAAAATAAAAGTAAAAAGGTAAGATTATATCAAAACACGGAAAAGCTTGTCGACATATCCACACCATTGTGTCGGCCATGACCAACCGCAATTGCCCGATGTGTGAAATTCCGTCTGCGGTACTGGGACTCCCCCGCATTTGTTTTGATGAAATTTCGCATATTTCTGAATGAATACATGTTTTGAATAGTAACCAATAGGAAATAAACAATATGTAGAGTCCTAGGATGATAAGCACGTTCGGTTTCTCTAATGAAATTTGTCTATTCAGATGAAAACCAAAATCATGTTCCGTTGAGAAGAGCGAGGTGAAGTTGTTTTGGACAGTTTTTTACTCACAATGGTATAGATAATCGACATTAGTATTAGTTAAAATTAAACTTTACTTACCGTTGCATATTGGATAATCAGCAGCAGGCACTCCACTTAGCACAAATAATTAAAATATCTATGTGAACACTGAGAGACACAAACGCGAAGTAGCGGTTGGGATGGCGTCTTTGAGTGAGTTTTATTGTGCAAACAGTGACCACAGAGTATAAAACCATTCATTAATTAGATAGCCTGTTCTTTCTTGTGCAATTTTAATAGGTTAGAAAGAGATCGGACTAACATGAATGCTGCAACGGAAGCAAAATAAAATCCTTTACAGCAGTACCGGAGACGGTCGCGCCACACACAGGCGCCAGAATGACAGTACCGGAGCGGGAATTTTCACACACAAGGGGATAGTTATGTCTGATCGCCCATATATGTAGGTACAGAATTTCTCACATGCAAACACACATGCAAACAATTATTTTTCGATTTGAGCGTATGCTTGTTCCGTTTTGTTTAATGATTTAGACGCGTAACAAACAGGTAAACCGTCCTGGAGCAAACATGCGCCTAGCCCGTGCTTACTTGCATCTACAGATAGCGTTACAGACTTGTCTAAACAGTAATATTGTAACACTGGCGGACTAATCAGACATTGCTTGATCATATTAAAGCTGTTAGTGTGATGTTCGCTCCAATATATGTGTTTTATCAGATAAGTTTGGAACAAAACTACCTACATAGGTCACGAGCCCTAAAAACCGTTCTAGATCTTTAACATTTTTAGGTTCAGGCATATTTTTAATAGCATCTGTATGTGATTCATCGGGCGATATTCCATGTTCACTTATTTTATGACCCAAATATCTCTGTTAATCCGATTTTACATTTTTTTTCTTTTCAATTTTATATTGATTTCACGACATTTTTGTAGTACTTTACGTAGGCGTAAATCATGCTCTTCTTTATCTTTACCGTAGATAAACAAATCATCAATGAATTGACAAACACCGTCCAGACCATCTAGATGCTCTAGGAGCCTTTTGTGGAAAACCTCCGAGGCAGATGAGATACCGAACGGCATTCTCAAAAATTTATACCTACCAAACACTGTATTAAATGTACATAGATCAGTACAATCATCATGTAATCTCAATTGCCTAAATCCTAATTTTGCATCTAACGTGCTATATACCTTAGATAGAACCTGACAGCTTAGATGTAATTTCATCGAGTGTGGGAAGTTTAAAGTGTTCACGTTTGATTGCCTTGTTCAGGTCTTGAGGATCTAAACACACCGTAATATCACCGGCCGCTTTTTTAGCTAGCGTCATACTGCTGACCCAATCGGTAGGTCTTTTAAACTAATTTTGTAACTGCCAGGCAAACAACCTAGACCCTCAAAAACATCAGGATAGTCATCTAATATCCTTTCACTATCATTTTTGGAACTAATCGACATTATTCGCTTTACTAAATTCAATTCCTCACACGATCCTCGACCTAATATAGCGGGAGAATCAACATCGGCAATAACAAATTTTAATATGTAGGTTATGTTTTTGTGCATCACCTTTAACCTTTGACTGGTGACATGGTTTTTGTGTAACGTAACTGGTGACGAGGGGACTGAGAGGCCCACTGCGGTATCTAGTATAAATCATAGAAATTAAGTGTGGTAGCTAGCCAGAGTATGTAAAAACTGTGTTATCATATATAAATGGATGAAATAAAACAAATAACTATACTCTGAATATATTTTTTGTTACGATCTTGCAATTTTAATGTATGTCGTCTTAACAATCAAAAAACTAGAGATGAGATCACAAATTACATAAGCAAAAAATTAATCAACATATTTTGACAAAAAAAACACTTTTTTCTATAATATTGAAGTAATAATGAATAAAGAAAAAAAAACAACTAAAATCAAAAGTGTATTTTCACGAAATTGACATTGGTCGAACTTTGCCAATTTTTATATGCAGTCTGGGCATAATTTTTTTGCACACTGCAAGCACACACGTTTCGGACACGATTCAAACTGGTAATTTTATTGGCGCTTTTATCGAGGAAAACAATTGGCTCCTGCTTTCCTGGAGTTTTGATTGTTCTCGGTTAAAAATGTGAAAAAACAATACAACAAAATTACGTAAAAATTACGTAAGTGGTGACATGGGGTCTGAGAGACCCCTGCCGAACTTTACGCCAATGTAACTTACCGATTTGAGCCTATCCGACACAGCTATCCCCTTCTACGGCATGGACGCAAGTAAACTCGAAGCTACTCAGGTGATGAGCCCAAGGAAACCCGGAGAAGGTGCCAAAATGTTGTTTTACTGACGCCGCTGGGCCTGTAAGACCCCTTGTCACCAGTTAAAGGTTAAACTACATTTACCTAAAACGTGTATGCTAACCCCAGAATATCCACGTAGTTTCATAGTTGTATTTATCAACTCACTTTCTAAAACACATATTCGGTTCAAATATCTTTTTGGCAACACATTTACGTCAGCCCCAGTGTCCAGTTTAAAATTAACAGGTTTACTATTTACGTACAAAGTGGCAGACCACGAATTATCAGAATTAATATTATTAATTACCTGATCGGACGAATTCCCATCAATTTCATATAATACTTGGCACATTTTCGCATAATGATTATAACGGTTACACTTATTGCACTTTGCACCATACGCGGGACACTGGTACATATTATGACTCATACCGCACTTGTAACACACACGAGAGGATCGCGCAGGAGGCGGCGGCGGCACCGGGGCGGCGGCAGCGGCGGCGGCCGAGGTGGCAGCGGGACCTGGGTCTCCGTACCCGCGCCCGCGCGCCCTGCCTCGCGCCCGCCCGCGCCCGCGCCCGCGCCTGCGACTCTCACGTACTCCCTGCTGCATCCAATCCACCGATTCCGTGTTTTCTGAACTGACTGTACAGTTGCCGCAACATTTATTTATTTCATTCACGTGATGAGCTGCTACCTCATCACGTGAGTATACCTCAGTATTTATGTTCGTAGCTTGCACCCTGGATAGTTCAGCTAGCTGGCAAATATCTAACGCCTTCTTCAACGTCAAGTCACTCTCTCTAAGTAAACGTTCGCGTAATGAGTTATCATGGATTCCACAAATTAACCGATCCTTCACAAGGTCGTTACAAAGATCTTTGAACTCACATTTAGCGGCCATCTGATTCAGCTCGAAGACATACTGCTCGACGGATTTTTTATCCGTGAACAAAAGGAATTTGATCCTTTTGTTCACGGATAAAAAACTTGTGGCGCTCAACTGTTAGGTTTTTCCTTGGTAGGAAGAAATTATCGAATTCTTTTAAAACTTCGTCTACTGTGGAACATTTTTTCTTAAACGTATCGTGAACTTCTCTGCACCTTGGGCCAATTATATGCAACAAAATACTAATTTGCACCTTTGCATCTTTTTTATTAAACTTGCACGCTTGATAATATATTTCAAAAGACTTTTTCCACTCTTCCCACGATTTACTTAAATTTCCCGATTTTACATTTGTAATATTGTTATTGAATTGGAATGGTAACGGCGGTTTTAGTACGGCTTCCATTTTGAATTTGCACCGAATTTATATTTGATTTGTCTTCTTTAATCTCAGTTATTTATAATGTTTTATTGAGTTCACAACGCGTCTTATCACTGCGACCACTTTATTTTCGGGATTTATGCGTATTTAATATCTCAACGGCTTTTTATTAGTAATTCCGGCTGCGCCATGTCAAGAGCGGCGTGAATAATAGACGGTTACTCGAGTTGGACTGATTTATTGAATGCGTAACTCCTACCCACATCATTACAATATCGACAGAGCCTGAACCCTGGCAGAGCATACATGGAAGAAGAGAGGGATGGCTTGAGGATAGATTCGAAGACAAGAATTCCGTGAATATTCTGGTCAAAGAAGGCATCGAGAAGCTGGCGTGAATGCTCTGGGCATTAATATGCACGATGTTGAGATTAAAGCCAAGGGTCGAGAACACGCGATTCAGATTATCAGACAAAGAGCCATCCGCCGACAACCCACCTCCCGTACTAAGTGAAACATCGCTATCAGAGGTAGAAAAGAAGCTATCATTAAAATTGTTTAAGGTATTCATATACTAAATAAGTATACATATAAATTAAAAAATAATAATATTAATATGATCTACTTTAAAATACTTTTGGTTCTAAGCCTGAACTCAGTCTTGCACTGGGTATGCTGGGAAAGAAATCAAGATTAACAGAAATCAACTTGCAATAATTATACAATAAAAAATAGAACACAAATAAACAGCAGAAGAATATAGCAATATCGAAATCTCATTATTGCGTTTCGTTACGCGAATGTTTTTAAAGAGACATGACAGTAACAAGAGAGAAAAAACTGTCCATGTCAAAAATGACAGATGACAGTGGGTGGATTCAATTGGCAAGAATTAAGAAATACACGAGGGTCGGAAGAGAAAACAAGAGATAAAAAAGGTAAAATATCCATACTTCACAAGAAATTTAAAAAAAACACATAACCCACTGCGCTCTGGCATAATCCGACCGAATGACGGAGGCAGTGAAGTGAAGAACACGGGTTGTCGGCGAACTACTTCGTAGCCGCCCCCGTCGTCAATCCACCTCGGCCTCCGCGTGAACGCTGCCACTATTGGCAGGCGCCAAATGTCATTCTTTTCTGGAATCATAGACGATGGTTTACGGTGTTTTAAGACATTGACTTTTCATTGAATTTCTTTTAAATTGATCTTTTCTACCATTCGGCTTTGTTGTCAATAGATTCTTCTACATATCCTCCAGCTATTGCAGAAGATTTCCATTCTTCATGTCCCTGCTATGAAAGAGGCAGAAGGTCTCCGGTAACAATGACCTGAATTGTGCATACAGCTTAGCATTAGGTTACGTTTAATATGTAGCGTCTTCCTGAGGCATACTGGAAAATATATTTTTTCCAATGGGTTGCCTTATACATTTGCTGTTTTGTTAAGCAATAAATAATCGATTGGTTTTATATCAGAAGGGCGAAGTTTCAGGTACATTTCCACAATAAGTTTGTATTCTCCTCAGATAATAAACGATCTGCCGATTTCGCTTTTTGTGTCATATCGTCTGAGTTATTAAACTTAATCAAAAGTTATTCATTATCGATCTTTAGATTATGAAACTCATTGCTTCGGCAAGCTCCAAATAACAACACAAAGAAATAAAATAAGACATACAAATTTAGATACACTGATATAGGCTTCATTTAAATACTTACTTGTGAGGAGATACATCGGGTTTCTCATTAAAAAAAGCTTCAACATTTTGTCTGGAAAGCACCTTCGATTTCTTTTTGTTTATATCTCTCTGATTGTCTTTTCAGAAAGGCTAATAATTTGGTGTACTTTGCTATTTTAATATCGTCATTGGTGCTGACTGTTAATTTTAGCATGGAATATGTACTTAACCGAGTTTCGACTCTGTTTCGATTTGGATAAATCTTGAAAATATGCGAAAATTTTCAGAAAATTACTTCGCTCCGCCTGAGTTTTTCCACAGGATAACATTTTCGTATGTTTTCACATATTTTCCACGTGATTTCGTTCGTCGATAACAGACCTTGTATATTTCTTGCGACTGTTACTATGTCATCTGGACTACAAACATATGTATTAATTTGGGCTGCGTTGCGAGATCGATCGTTTACATAGCAATGTTTACAAAGGTAAACAGGTAGCAAAGTAACACTTTGTTCCCTGTTTACCGGGAATAAATGAGCTCTTTTTGAACATATGTGATGATAAAGAAATTGTGATGTTTAATTGCAGTTGGTTTTCTGTACTCCAGGCCACTACTCTATCGATGTCCATTTGTATCTTTCCACAGTCCTCTACACTATCAACCCGACTGCAGCGAAGCGGAAAAATGGAGTACCTGTTTGACTTGTATGTATATATAATCTAACGTATAACATGACAAAATCGGTAATCGGTCGGATATATATAGATTTATATATATATGTGTGTACGAATTTATCTCTGTTTCTGTTTTCTCTTCTTAACGGCTCAACCGATTTTGTTAAATTATACGTTAGATTATTACTCATTAGATTTGTCTTGATGGCCCGAGTGCCACTGGGTACATAAAATAAAATAAAACAATGTGGCTTGTGTGCTCTTTTAAATGCGCTGATCTTTTTTCTCGACTGGTTTATCAAAATAACGGGCTTTCAAAGGAAACGGTTCCGGTATGGAAATATTTACAAATTTTTCACAAGCTAAGAATAAGCTAATAAGATATACTTAGTTTAAAACGAAAGTCATCACTTTCGTTTTAAGCTAAGCATATCAATATTTTTTCGAGGTTAGTTGACGGATCTTTGCCATTTTCCACTCCCTCAGGTTTCTACAAAACGTCCTGCCTCTTCAAACAAAAATCACGCTTGCCCAGTCTCTTCTTCTTCCCCTGATTGGTTACGCTTATGTCTGCTGGGCAAGCGCAAACGAAGAGCAACAAACTCGAGCGACTTCAAAACTTCGGGATTTGGTTTGTTTTCGTTCTGCGCAAGTTTGACCACGTCTCGGAGTGTAGCAGGGAGTTGAAATGGCTCATATTACCATATCCTCTATTTGCTTCTTCAATATTTTATGTAATCCTCGCTATCCTGGCTTCTTACGGGATCGATTCGTTTTTCTGTCTTCAGATAGGCCACGGAGATCTCGCACTCTGTCACTACTTATATTATAGCTACTTAAAGCTCCACAACATAATACTACCGCTTATGAAAATGGGTTTAGAATACGAGCTATCAGTCTCTGGAACAAACTCCCTAGCGCCATCAGAGACAGTCCGTCAATTTACATTTTTAAGTCATTTGAAAGAACACTATCTTTCTCTTCCTAGCTAAGAATTAGATCTAATTATGTATATGTTACATATGTGAAAATGAAAATGAAAATCTTTATTTTACACAAAGGTTATGGTAGACATATGTTGTACTAGTCCCACACTAGGGCTCCCTGTGTCGTGGGTACTAGGCTCAACCATAAATAATAATATTACCAAATTACTTGCGTAAAATAAAGTAAATGAAAACAAATAATAATAAAAAAAACTTAAATTAACGTGTGGTGGACAATTAGTCAGTACGGTAGGTATAAAAATTAAAACAAATAGTAGTACATTTACTCTCACTCAAGCAGTAATATCTTCCATGCAAATGCATGATGAATACTTAAATCATCTGAAACTAAAGTTAATGTAATGATATAAAACAGATCAAAAATACGTGATATGATAACAATGCTAATATATAATAAAACAAAACATCAGCATCAGTTAGGTAGACCTAGTTATTCGATCTATGAGGTCCTCAGCATCATCGTAATCAAATTGGTTAAGGCACTTTTGAAGTACTATTTTAAATCTGTACGAGTTTAGTTGTTTAAGGGTACTGTCGGACTTCAATAGTACGGTGTAAAGCCTGGGAGCGATGGCACTGTAATGCCTACTGGCGAATAGGCTCCGGTAGAAGCCTGTATATGGGCATCGCGCTGTTCTTTTGTTTGTGACAGGGACAAAGGGTATGCCCTTACTGTGGTATCGTATCTTTCTAACCAAATTGACATTGGCTTGCTTGTACACTAAGGTAGTTGGGGATTTATACGGTAGTGACATCATGACCTTAAGTACCGAACGTTGTGCTCGTTCAAGCTTCAGCATATGTGTTTTAGCGGCACCTCCCCAAGCACAGATACAGTAGCCCAAGATACATTGACAAAGTGCCTTATAAGTTTGCAGCAAAAGCTTTTGGTCCGCTACCATACGCAAATTCCTAAATATATGTATCAGCTTACGTACCCTTGCCGTACTAGCTGATATATGTGGCTCCCAACGCAGATGTTCGTCTATCATAACGCCCAGATACTTTATGGAGCCCACCCTATCCAGAAGTGGGCATGTGCATGTTGCGTGTATGTCTCCAACTGAGGTACGGTTACACGGAAAGCCATGTATAGTTATTTTAAAGTCATTATTGGGACTGTTAACCTTTGTCATACTGTAGCATTGGTACTTAGTTTTTTGTGCATTTATTGTGAGCAGGTTATCTTCAAGCCAGGAGGTAATTCTGCTTAGTCCGTCCTCAACTAAAGGCCTAACGGCACCCCATGTATTTTCGTGGAATAGGACTACTGTATCATCTGCGAACATTAGTAGGTCTGCCCCTTTAATATTGATTGTGCAGAGGCTATTAATATATAGTAGAAAGAGTGTCGGTCCCAATGTACTTCCTTGTGGAACTCCATAAGTAAAATTTATATATAACATATTTAATGTTGTGTACAATAGGTCTACCTGTAGTTTCTTTTTTTATAATGCATTCTAGGTTTGCTGGAATAAAAAAATGGAGATAAGGTCGCCTTTGTTCACGTTTTTTCCTTTGTATTTTTTACATTCACTGTTTTAGTGCAATAAAGTATATTGCCGGTGCTCTATCTATACCTCTTACGATCATCTTCAACAAGTCGTTCAGCACGAGCACTTTTCCAAATAATTGGAAATTGGCGTATGTTGTGCCTATCCATAAATCGGGTGATATTAGCAATTGTGGTAACTATCGCCCCATCAGCATATTATCATGCTTCGCTAAGGTGCTTGAGTCGTTCGTCTTCGATGTGCTCTATAGCCATGTCAAGCCACGTATTGTACCTGAGCAGCACGGCTTTGTCAAGGGAAAATCAACTGTCTCCAATCTTCTCGAGTACACAAACTACCTGTGTACGGCGTTCAACGACCGCTGCCAAGTGGACACAATCTACACAGATTTTCGTAAAGCTTTTGATAAAGTAAACCATCGTATTCTTTGTCGCAAACTATCACTATATGGGGTGCACGGAAACTTTCTGCGCTGGGTGGAATCATATATCAAAAACCGTAGCCAAATAATAGCGCTGAAAGGGCACTTATCGTCTCCAGCTGGAATCCCCTCTGGTATTCCGCAAGGATCTCTACTAGGGCCTTTATTCTTCATAATTTTTATCAATGACCTGGTGATAAAATTCAATAGTCCTTGCTTGTTATACGCTGACGACCTCAAAGTCTTTACACGTGTCCGTACACAACGCGACTGCACAACCCTTCAGGAAGACTTGAACACACTGTCCCACTGGTGCGCAGACAACCGCATGTTTTTGGCTGCTGACAAGTGCTTCGTAATTACGATGACCCGTAACCACAATCCTGTTCTGTCCGATTATACCATAGGGGATGTAACGCTGCAAAGAAAACACGAATCCCGTGACTTAGGCGTTATTTTCGACGACAAACTAAGTCTTAATCAACACTGCTCAGCCCTAGTAAAAAAATGTAACCAACTTCTTGGATTCATTTCAAGAGTAACTAAGTCCTTTAAGAAATCAGAGAGTCTCATTCTGTTGTATAATGCCCTTGTCCGCTCCAGATTGGAATATGCGTCTGTCATTTGATCACCATTTTACAAAACCCACATCGATCATGTTGAGTCAGTCCAGAAGCGCTTCCTACGCATGCTCTGCGCGCGTCTCGGTCTTCGTCGCGCGGTCAAGTCTTGCGATAAAAGATGCGAACGTTTCTCACTGGAATCCTTAGAGTCGCGTCGTAGACTCCAGGATCTGATCCATCTTCATAAAATAATAAATGGAGCAATAGTAACTTCTACTCTCTCAGAAATCTACTTTCAAGTACCAAGCAGGTCAGTCAGAATACCGCGTCCTTTCTTCATCCCAACATGCAGGTCGAACATCAGCGCCAATAACCACTTCTTCGCTTCGAATGTGTCGTCGCTACAATGAAGTTTTGGCCACCGAAGATGATGTTCCTGACATCTACCACGTCTCGTTCCCTTGCTTTAAATATAAAATGCGCAAAATCCTTAAGCAGGTATGATAAATCATTGATTGTACCAGATATCGATCATCATTTATTTATGTTTTTAAATTGTTTTTTATTTAGTTTTTTTAGTTCGATTTCATCTCTTAAGTGTAGAAAAATAAATTAAGTTTTTCCAATAGTTAAGTAGGTAATCTTTCCATTGTATGTAGTTTTTGTTTAGTTAGTTCTAGATTTACCTTACACCATGCTGTGTACACATACGTTTTGTTGCTGTAATTTGATGTATTATCTCTAGTGCTGTTTTGTGTACCTAATATAATAAATAAATAAATGAAATATATGTTTCGTAATTGTGTACTAAAACGCAGGAAATAAATAAATGTAATTTAAAAAAGCGACTGCGGTACACTAAGCACAGAACAAGCAGATAAAATTTCAAGCAGAAATTCGATTCATCGATGTCATTTATTATTGTGAGTGATAGTTTGATATCATCTGCGAAATAAAAGTACTTTGAGCGGACTATCTTGGGTAAATCATTAATAATTAATATAAAATCTTCAACTTCGTAGAAAAATGGTTCAGAACTATATGTTCCTTATAACCCCTAAAACTAGTGGCCCTGTGGGCAGTAGACCTCGCTAACAGGAGGGACTGCGAACCAATTTATAGGTTCACAGTCACCCCTGTTTGATTGAATCTAAAATTAAATCAAATACAGTTTGATTGAATTTTAGATTCAATCAAAATCAAATAGTAAAGTAAACCAATAACTTTGTAAACTACATTTCACGAAAATAGGCGGCCGAAAGGTAATAATGTAGTATATTTTTAGAACCGGCACATGAAGCCCTTTAACTTGATATCCCACACGATATGTTGCAGAAAAGAAAAAAACATACAAAAAATTAACGACGTAATAACTCCTCTCCCCCCCTCAAGGGGAAAATCGAGAAAAGATCTCGACAAAAAAAACTTTTAATTCAAGGAACACGTGTGCCGAGTTTTGTGAGGAGCGCTTGAACACTGTGGCCCCTAGACCGGAACTGACAGACACACAGACATAGAGCCCAAATGAGCCAGAAATGGAGCCCTTTGCTCGCTTCGCTCGCTCGGTCAATAAAAGCTCACCTTTTTATTACTCATCAATTATAGGAAAATTTCGCTAGTTTATTATATAAAAGTTTATATATAGAAGCCAAAGGAGGGGGAGGCAATGATACGAGTGGCTAAGTAGAAATTCGGAAAGAGCACTTGAATATCTATAAAATCACCAATTTTCTAAACTCCCGGAAAACATTCCTCGAAGACTGATTTTAGTTAGTTAAAAATATATTGTTTTTGTGATAGTAACTACGTTTGATTTGATGCATACCTAATAATAAAGTTTTACCTATAAGGACCTTTCTCGGCATTTAGATTTATCGACGTTATTGTTAAGGGAGCGCCCGTATGAGGCTAAGCAAATATTTCCTGTTTATTGGAGCCCCCGGGTCTGCGTCGAACGTGCCGCCGGCCACAGACATATAATAACATACTACCGCCGGCTGTGAGTGCGGGTGGCGTGACCCGTGCGCAAGATACCTTGGCCTTGTCTGAGAGAGATAGCGATCCTTGTCTTTGGAGGTGTATCCACGCACGTGTCAACTTTGGTCCCTTCATGTATGGACTTTTTTTCTAAGGTCTACAGGATATAACAGAAAGGTCCAATAACCTCTTTATTATAAAGTTTAAAGAAAAAAGTATATACTTTTACTACTACTCTTTAGCCTTTGACATTTTGTAAGTTTTTATGTTTTTATTGATTTTTACTTACTTTCTGCATTTTGATATTTTATTTTATTAAACTGATTTAAATCTTAGTAGTAGTATCCTCAAAACATGCCGTTGGACTACAGAGATCCCCATGTTATCAACTACCTCACTGAAAACTTCAATAGAGAGCGAGAAAAGCGCTCAGCCTGGTTCATGAAGAATAGGGAAGCCCTTGAAGCACAATTTGTGCAGTCAGAGAACTATAAAGACTATCGTACAGATACCGTTCGCAGAGCCCGGGTAGCACCTTTGTGCTTAAAGGCCCTTACCGAACATCATAGATCATGCTATGTCAACAGACGGAAAATTATACCGATCGACGGCCCAATTCTCTCTCAACAGAGGCACGACCACGCCCTGCCAACAACAGGCTTGTCCACCACCGAACCTCCCATTATACACGGCATCTCCTCCATCATGAGACCTGTAGATTCCCGAGAAAATTCCATCCTATACCGAGAAGCGGTCAATCGACTTGATTATCTGAAATCTCGACACCTTAAGAATCCCGAAGACAAATTCTTCTTCCCCGAGTGCAGTAGCCATGAATACGGCTGGAGACTTCAAGATAACCCCAAATTTGGAGCACCTCAGCATGGGCGGTATTACACGTTATACCGCGATGGAATCAGCCTAACTGGACCACAGCCCGATCCTGTGCATTATACAGCACCGGTTGCAACTGACAAGGTACTGTGTTACAAATAAATAAACACAGATACCTACAGGATCAACTAATCGAGTTTTAAATGGGTTTTTATTTTACAAAACTTTTAAATAATAATAATAATAATACCTGGACACTATTTACACACATTGATCTAGCCCCAAACTAGGATTCCCTGTATCTTGGGTACTAGACAACGATACACATACTTATAGAGATAAATATTATACTTAGATAGATAAACAACCATGACTAGGGTACAAACATCCGTTATCATCAAACAAATATTTGCCCTCATCGGTACTAGAAACCGGGACCCTTGGCTTCGTAGGCAGGGTCAGTGCCGACTCGGCTATTCGGGTCGTGTAGCGCCATAAAAATTGTGGAATATGGATACAGAGCAAGCAAAATAGCAATTCAACCCTCAGACTCGGCTCACCACATTCTTGGTACACAAATAGACCATGAGAAACCAAGAGTAACATGGATACACCCACAAAGATGGCCTTGTCGCAACAAACATTGCCTAATGGCCACAGGGGAATGCAAACTTTTACCATACTCTGCTCGAACCGGCTGCCCTGAGTTGGTTGGGACATTTAAACTTTTATTTTAACTCTTAAGCGCTGTTCGCAGAATGTTGAGCCCTGTGCTGTGCCCCAACCGCTCGCGGCAATTATACGGAGGCCGACTAAATCTAAATTTCAATGTTTGCAAATTAAACATGGTCAACTGTGTAACAAAATGCAAATCTCAAGGGACAAATCAACCGTAGGAACTTTGCTAGTACATCGTTAACATGAGGCTGGGTAGCGCACTTATCTGAGGAGAGTGAATTGTTGAGTTGTAGATGAAAATTGGAAAAGTTTGCAATAATTCTCGGAGACAGTGTGTAAGCTACGTACTGTTCGTTTCTCATTGCAGACCGACACTGACCGTTTTTCGACTCACTTTACAGTTATTGTTTGGGCTGAAATTAATTTTCGAAAAACCTTGTAACTTCAAACAAATTACCTTCCTAGCATAAGACTGAGGTGAGAGTGAATAGGTAAGTACGTGATGGGTGACAGGAGCACTGTATTACAGTTGTTACTTACAGTATTCGTCATAAATGCAATTATGTACGAGTACTTGTGTACATTTAGATGTACATATCTTCTGCTAGGTAGATAGGAAGACACCGATTTCCTCGTGAGGCGAAAGCACGAAAAGTAAGTTAGAAATCTCATTGCTGGCATGACAATGGATCCGAGTGGATCTATCTCAAAGAGCCAAATTAACGACCTCACGAGAGTCACCGTAGTCCTTATCATGAGATAAGCTCTTTGTAAGCGGTCAGTTTTAGACCAGCTAGTCGCTCACGTCATAAATCAAGTTAAACCATCTCCTGCCATCTCTCACGTGCGACCCCGGTCCAGTAAAAGAACTTTGTAAAGATGAAACTTGTTAAATCTAACTGGAAGCCAAGTGGAAGTTTCGTAGCCGACTGTAAGCCGAGATCTCGTTTGAGATGGGGCATGATGCAAAGAAACGGCTGCATAAATGCATGTAAATAGATACGCCCTGCACTGCGCTGCGGGTGACACGATCGATTGGAGTACGGGGAAAGTTTGATGTCTTCATTCTTCGTAAATGTGTATTTATATGAAATCGTTTTTAGAATTCCAAGTTAGAATGAAGCTAAAATGTTATTTGCTGATTTCATACTCGTATGTACATATACAGGTACGTATCGTATTTAGGGTTGCCAGATGTCCGGTTTCGTCCGGACAGTCCGTTTTTCTTAATGTCTTTTCTTTTCTTTCAGCAATCAAATTATGACGAGGTAAACAATGCTATCTCTAGTATAGTGAACTGGTTTACTGTTAACAATTTATTACTTAATGAAAAGAAAACTAAATATATTAAATTCGTGTTACCCAATGTGAACCTTGATTGACAAAGAGATTGGACCTTGTGCAGGTCTATGGTCAGCTGTCACGTCAAATAGACATATTTTTCACAAAAATACTTCATTTTAATATTATTTCCTTAAGACCCATTTATTTATCAACAAAATCCCTTGTTTTTATTAATCTTACCCTTATCCGAGAGCTAAACAACAAAATTATAGTGCAAATAGCTCAAGTTAGTAAATACCCACCCATATGTCACAAGCTGACACCGAATGCCCGCTATGCCCCAGGAAATTCAAGAAAAATGGGCTCCAGCGTCACATGAGATCAGCACACAACGATGTACTAAACCAATCAGCATCCGCTACTCTTAAAACAACCACCGATGGGCAAACACCAATGTCACCTTTGGAAGAAGCCTTCGGATCCCCATTCCTGAATGCCATCCAACCCAAGTCTGGCATCTGGCAAAGGCATTGGGACAACGTCTGTAACCTTCATGGCAAGCTATACGACCTCCCATGCGGTACTGCCAGTAGAAAATTCGTACACACTCTGGCCGACGAAATTGAGCATCTAACCAAATCAACCTACCCCTCAGAACGCGTATTAACCTTTGCTGCGGTCATACTGCAAAGAGACAAAAACGTTAGAAAAATGAAAGATATACTGAGACTACTCGATCGGCGCCTAAAACTCTGGGCAGACAAACGTTTCGAGGAACTCATCACGGAATCCACCAAAGCAGATAAATCTATATGGAATACAAGAAACCGGAAACAAAACAACAATGACCAAGAAACAAAATTATTCACACGACTGATACTACATGGAAAAACGCGGGAAGCGCTCAACTGGCTCCTCACAAAAGACACGAGCAAAGTTTTAAACCCAGACACTGAAGTTGATCCATCCGGTAAAACCGTCAGTGATGTGCTGAGAGAAAAGCACCCCCCGCCTAATACTCCAGATCCCGCTTTATTCACTCTCCCCAAAGACGTCACAAAACTCCCACCACTCCTTGAAATCGAAATGACTTGTGACCATGTCGAAACAGTTGCGAGAAAACTACACGGCGGCGGAGGCCCCACTGGATGCACAGCCGAAAACTGGAGAGATTTCCTACTCCGCTTCGGCCAAGCAAGCGCCCATTTAAGAGAAGCCGTAGCGCAGCTCACAACGAAACTTAGCAACGAAACCATACCCTGGACCCAAATACAAGCATTAATGTCAAGCCGACTTGTTGCTTTAGACAAATGCCCAGGCGTAAGACCTATCGGCATCGGCGAATGCCTACGAAGAATATTATCCAAATGCATGATCTTAGCAACAGGCTCTGAAGTCACTGAAGCATGCGGCCAGTCACAGCTCTGCAGTGGACTGGGCAGTGGCATCGAAGGCGCCATTCATGCCATGACCGATGTCTTCCAAAGAGATTGCCAACCTGGTTCAAACTGGGGAATGCTCCTCGTTGACGCGAACAATGCTTTTAACGCCGTGAATAGACAACTAGCCCTCTGGCAAGCAAGAATATACTGGCCACACTGCGCCCGCTTTCTTTATAATACTTACAATGGCCACGCTGAATTGGTATTTCGCGATTCTGATACAAGACTATATAGCAGAGAAGGCGTAACCCAAGGAGACCCACTCGCAATGCCACTATACGCGCTTGCAACACTACCAATAATTAACAAACTTAAAACCGAAAACACAGTCACACAATGCTGGTACGCCGATGACTCCTCCGCGCAAGGCACTTTCCAAAGCCTACGACAATGGTGGGACCACAAGGTAAAAAATCATTTCTAATAGTGTCAGAAACTGACAAGTCTACCGCAGAAAAGACGTTCTCCGGTACCAACGTCTCCATAGTTACCGGCTCCCGCTTCCTAGGAGGCTACATAGGGACAGGAGGGGACGACTTCATAAAAAAGAATGTAACCGAATGGATCTCTATCATCGAGAAACTCACAACAATCTGCAAAAACTCACCTCAAGCCGCTTACACTGCCCTAACTAAAGCAGCTCAGTTTAAATGGTCCTTCCTACTACGTGTCTTAAAAAATTCAGAAGAACTTTTTGAACCCTTAACTAACACATTACACGACAAATTCATACCAACACTAATCGGAGGCGAAATCACAAAACTTGAAACCCAGCTATTTACCCTCCCAGTCCACAAAGGCGGACTTGCCCTTTCTGACCCTTCAACACACCAAACCGTGCATACCAAATCTCAAAACAGGGATCTATAATACTTTCAACAGCCCTAACCGAGATAAAAGACATAAACCTTGCTGAACACTACAATTCTTTGCGTGACGCAAGAAAGGAAGGAAACAAGGAAAAAGAAACATACGAGAACGAAACTCTAGAAAGCATTCTAACAAAATTACCATCCAAAAAGAAAAGAGCAATAGAAAGATCAATAGCGACAAAAATGAAAACAAAAACATCAACATGGCTTTCAGTAATACCGACAAGAAAAGACAACTTCGACTTATCACCCCACGAATTTAGAGATGCCCTGGCCATAAGATACCACCGCACACCAATCTCCATGCCTGCGACTTGCGACGGCTGCGGCAATGACAACTTCAACGTGGACCACGCCTTGTGCTGCAAAACAGGTGGCCTTATCACACGCAGACATAACGAAATAAGGGATCTTTTCTGTGAACTGTGCCAGCAAGCCTGGGGAAACGTCACGAAAGAGCCAGTCATCTCCGAAGGCGATACTGGGCTGCGCGGAGACTTGGCTTGTCGGGGGGTATGGATGGCCCAGAGGGAGGCGTTATTTGATATCCGTGTCATAGACACCGACGCTCCCTCCCACGCATCACGCCCCGTAGCGGCTGTCCTTCGTTCAGCTGAAGAAGAAAAGAAAAGGAAGTACTGCGACCCATGCGAGACGCGCCACACCACCTTCACCCCTTTAGTAACCTCTGTCGACGGAGTTTTTGCTCCACAAATGATATCATTCACTAAACACCTCGCCGAAACACTGGCGGACCGCTGGAACCGGACCCCTGCCACAATAATGGGCTGGCTACGAGCAAGAATTCAAACCGCCATCATCAGGGCTAGCAGCATGTGCATCCGCGGCACCCGACATAGGTGGAATCGCACAGGCCTATATGAGGATGGAGCGGCAGTCCCACACGTCTTGAACTAGAATGAATATCTTATTTATATTCTCTGTACTTATTTTCATGAATCTTTTGCTTAATAAATTTCTTATCGTTTTTGGACCTTGTGCAGTCGACTGTCTTTTTGGGCATTACTTTAGACGCCAAACTACAATGGGATCCATGAGGATCATTCTTCGTAACGTTTTTATATGAATAAATAAATTGTCGAACAGACTGAGTTCGGCAGCGTTCGCAGTTAAAAAAATTAGAGCTCTTACCGACGTAGACACCGCTAGACTAGTCTACTTTAGTTACTTTCATAGTCTAATGACCTATGGTATTTTATTGTGGGGTCACGCTGCGAATGATAATAGTATATTTATTCTGCAGAAACGGGCTGTTCGTGCAATTTATAGATTAGGGCCTAGAGTGTCACTGAGGGAAAAGTTTAAAGAAATCAATATTCTGACATTTGTGTCTCAATATATCTATGACAATCTTGTGTATGTAAAAAGAAATATAACTAATTTTCAGAAGTACAGTGATATACACAATTTTAATACTAGAAATAAAGACAAGTTGGTTGCTTATGTAAGCCGACTACATAAAATTAGTAATTCTTTTAAAGGCAATTGTATACGCTATTACAATAAGGTCCCTACTGATATTAAAAACTTACCTTTAGACAAGTTTAAAATAATAATAAAACAGAAATTGTATAAAAAAGGTTACTATAGGATATCTGATTACTTAGAGGACAGATGTCCATGGGAATAGATTGTTTGAGTAACAGGCTGTTTCGATATATAATTAGCATTCATTTTGTAATTTGACAATATTTTATTTAAAAAAGGAAACGCAAAAGATGCGACGACTGTGGAGTTTCTTCGGTGAGCTCTTCTTCACAGATTCCGCCATTGTGTTAGTGAACTCACCCAAAAAAATGTAATGACGGATCTAAGTGATGTAACAACATCCTATGGAAATAAATGATTTTTGATTTTGATTTTGATTTTGGTCTACGGTCAAGAAAAAAAGTTTTTATTAAAAATTGAGAAAAATTACCTCACCCTCCCGCGAGTCGCCCGCGTGTCGTTGACTCCGCCGCTCGCCCACGCTAGTAGCTATATAGTTACAAATGAGAATAATGTCGTAGCGCGCTCGCTCTGCTGCAGTAAAAGTATTTCGTCGCCATCGGATCGAAATGGAATACGAGGAAGCATCTACCAGTCAAGTTACTCCACCCAAGAAAGCAAGAAGAGTACGCCACTATGATGTTGACCGCGAATCTCGATTTTATTGGATAAATTAATGTGACGAAGACAGCACAAAAGGCTACTGCAAATTGTGTAAAAAAACATTCACTGTAGCTTACAATGGCTTGAGCGAAAGTGCAGTAGTCATTTCTCAGCGTATGAAGTCATTCTTTTCGCCAAAAGGCAGCACGCAAGTGAAAAAATAAGTGTTGCTGAATTTACTGAGGTTTAGCATAGTATCAAGCATCACATCTCGTATGTTGCTCAAGATTGCTCCTTAAAAGTATTTAAACGAGTGATTTGTGATTCAGATATAGTAAAAAAACGATAGGAGGACGCACTAAATGTGATTTGTGATTCAGATATCGTAAAGAAACGACAGGCGGACGCACTAAAAGTACTGGTAAACGAAATTTTATATCCATATGCAATGGAACTTGTGCAGGAGGATTTAAAGAATGAAATTTATTTTTCTATCGCTACTGATGCTTCCAATAAAGAAAAAAGAAAGTTCTTTCCAGTTGCCATTCAATATTTCTCGGCAAAATACCTACGGCATTCGTCATAGAATTTTGGACTTCTACAAGGACCCCTTCGAAGATTCAAGATCCATCAAGGAACAGTTATGTCAAGTATTGAATAAATCAGGGCTCCCATGGAGTAGGTAGAGTAACACAATATGGAGCGGATAATGCATCGGTTAATTTCGGGTTTTTTTTTTTTAAATTGAATTCGTAAGAAAATAATGAAATAATAGCTGCTCACTGTAATGATCACATATTTCATAATTGTGCTATAACGCTTTGAATGAATGCCCTGTTGATGTCGAAAGTATTTTCAGAGTTTTCCTGTTCCGCAAAGAAACGTGAAGAGTTAAAGGAGTGCTTTGATTTCTTCGATAGCGAATACAGAGAAGTCATTCGACACATTCCTACTATGTGGCTAATTTTGTATAAAGCTCTTGATAGGGTACTTTCATCGTGGCAGGCACTTCTAAGACCAAGTCGCTGATATTACCCTAGGGCTCTTTGGACTCTCTTATCAGATCAAGAGAATGAAATTGCAAGTGAGGCCGATCCTACTTATATTTGTATTTCACTCATAATTTTTTGACTTCGTTTCAAACAGTTTTGCTATTGTTAGAGAAACATAGCACAGCTGCATATAATCTGCACAGCATAATGGAGTAATTCTGGGACATCATCTCAAAGAAAATAAGTTTCAAACATTTCATAATGAAAGTACACACGGCATAAAGAAAAGTGCTCTAGCCTTTATTGAAAAGTGGTATCGTTTTGAAAACCACAACTATAAAATTTCGGGTACTTAGGTCTTGAAAGCCTGGATCAATTACTTGAATTATGGTCAGTGTCTCCATGGAAGCAGCAACCTCCGCCTGAAAGCCTTTATAAAAAACTAGCTTCTCTTCAAATTGTTTTCCCTTCAAATCTGCTGAAAACAGTATAGTACTTGTATAATATTCCCGTATAAAGAATCTTTAGCGTCATGGGAAATATATGGACACATGAGAGAAATCGCTTGGCCGCTAACAACGTAAAAACTGAATTGTGTATTTTTTTCAGTGTAAGCTCTAGTTGCAGTGAATTTTAAGTCTTTATTTCCGCAAATAAATCATTATTAAAAGCAGTAATCAATTTCTATCCTTATTCCTGGTGTTCGAAGTCACTCATCATTCAGCTAGGTTTAAGCTTATAAATAACTAGTATATTAAAATAGATAAGGTAAGGTAAGACATGAATTATCCTGAAGCTTGATGAAAAGTGACGCGGACCCCCGCAGACCAGTTCTTGGCTTTATAACCAACAGGAAGTGGCAAATAATGATAAATATGTAAAATGATAAGGTTAAATATTTATTTTTTTCAATGTCAAAATATATATTTCAACCCATCTGGCAACCCTAATCGTATTATTGTAACGGCATTAATGGCTAAGAACGAGCCACCGCTATCAGTAGCTATGATCGTCTATTCTATCTACCCCAAAAGAGATGTCCCGATTCAGCTGTAAAATTTGTAAGTTAAGAATGATAAGTCTGAATTTCTCGTTCGTTGAGAAGTTCGTTAGGCGTACAATAGTCGAACGTATGATTGGTTCAGGAAGGTACAATTTCAAGTTAGACAGAGAAAGCATATATGCCCGCAAGCCGATATTTCGCATCAGTTAGCGGTGTATTGCGCCAGATCCATCGTTGTTGTTTTTTGTGTGATAGTACCATTTATTTTTTTGTATATATGGGCGCTTGGAACTTCTTTTAGTGGTCGACCACGATTTGTAATATTTGTTTGGGATATCGTATAGATATCCGTCGTAGTTTTACGACGTGAGTACTCAATGATATTTCATGTGCTCGCTAGTAGCGGCTTGTGGTGGTTCCAATTATATATTTAGTTCACGGCAATAACGATCCGAAAAGACCGGTTTACACAATTGCGATTTGATTTTCCGAAATGGGTTTGAACTAGCGGTTACCTCAAAAGGTCCGTAACGTTTTGAAACCTTCAACTCTGCGCAATTTGAGCTGGATGTTATCGAAACGTTGTCATTAGCGCTTTTGGAGATCTAACCCTTACCATAGCGAAGTGCATAGTTCGGTAAATACCGATCTATGAATTTCACTGACCTCAGCACGACCTCGGCCAAGCCTAATCATATATATTTGACTCAGCCTACACATTAGACCTCCAGCGAAATTTACATTTAATTTAAAGATGCAACTTGAATCCAAACTGACCCAAGGCAAAGCAAAACAATCTACCCGGTCCTAAACAATGAACTTTAGACTATAATTCATCTCTTCGCGCGTCCCCGACAACACTCACATGTCAAAATATCAACAGGATAGGTTATCTGTGTTGACATCGGTTTAACTTTGTTCTGAATTTGTTATTTCCATCCGCGGAACCTCATCGATCAAACAGTCTCCCTATGCCCTGCCAACCTAGGTTTAGCCGCAACTAAACTCCTGTCTAGCCTAGTCTAAAAACCTAGTGTTATACCACGTCCATTATCGACACCACTCAAAAAAGGTTGAGTTTGATTTGAATGTGCTTGTATGTTTAATGACTGTGTGTGTGGGAATTTCAAAACTCCTACTCGAAAGGAATGAGGAGAGGATTAGCCCGCGAATATCCTAAGAGCCAATCCAGGAACCCTATGGTGAAGGAAAAAGGAATTTAGGGTCGCTCCAAGCCCAGACTCAGACTCAGATCAGTTACCTACAAGTTCTTATCTAACGACCCAAGGATAGTTTTGGAATTTGGGGTAGGTTGATATAAAGGATAGGAACCGAGGTATCTCTCGGCGCTTCAGACACTCATGAAAAACCACTGAAACACGCAATCACAATTCGTATAGTTCAGACGCGTAAGACGGCAGACCAAAACTGTTTAGAATCGTGAAAGACGACTGTCACAGTAGCTAGACGCTGAGACTGAATGAATTGCCTTCCCCCGCAATCATATTTATAGACCCCACATGTCTGAAAAAAAATGGCGTCCTTTGCGAACACGCGCTGCCCAAGCGAAGCTTCTTATCACTAACTACACAGGGTCTAATTTCAACCATGCCATGCAGATCCGCCGTTCTACAAATTGTGTGTACGCATATTCACTATGATCAACCGTAGGTTATCACTCAAGTCATTCGGTATTGCCGATACACAAAATCTGTTGATCGCTGACCATAAAAGCTTGTTGCGATTAATTTAAGCCTTCCCGACCGCTAGCGCGCTAGACAAAGATCACTAGAATGATATTCAGACTCGTGATGTCAAACTCGCCATACAACAAGCTTTCTCCGTATCGTTCCATAATAACCTTCCATTATTTAGTTATTCATAATTTATTCAGCGCGCAGCCAAATCGGCTCTGATCTATACACATTCCGCAGGAATACGACAAAAAAAACCTGACCTGTAACCTTCCTCGAACCATCCCACGCGCTCGGCATATTGTTTTTTGCTAACTTACCCTGAGCTACTCAAAACCCCAAACGTTATATGAACCGATTCTCGTATTCAAAACAGCGCGGCGATGGGCTAGCCCTCTGCCACGCAAAATGAAGTATCAAATGTACTGACTCCCGTGTACCATTACATTATTACTTGGCATTGGCTTGGCAGTTTAATAAGTAAATACATAGAAGGCCTGTTAAGGGACTCCTTTGGGAGTTTGGGTAAGTATTACATTTGGACAGAACATTAATGAGTCGTCTAGTTTCAAATCCCGCTATCGACCCCGCCGAATTTTCAACCCTATGGATTGAAAATAAATTCCAAAATCAAATCGGGTTTTAAAACTCATTTATTTTTACAATATCTTTCTCTTACATGCTAAGTAATACCTATTTGTATGTACCTTTATGTATATGTTACATATTTATATATGTCACCGGAAAATAATACGATCCGCAAGTTTATAAATTTCCTAGGAAATTTATAAACTTCCTTCTAGATTATATTAGGCTAGGTTAGGTTAGGTTAGGTTAGTATATTTATAAACTTGCGGAAAAAAAATTAGGAAATTTATAAACTTGCGGATCGTATTATTTTCCGGTGACATATATGTATAGGTAGCATTTTTTTAGTATTAAGTAGTTTATTACTTTTATTAACATATTTAATGTTGTGCACATAGGTCTACCAGTAGTTTCTTTTTCCTCTCCATTCTAGGTCTGCTGAAAGAAATCTCTTGTTATAAGCTCGCCTTTGTACACGTTTTTTTTTCCTTTATACAATTTTGTATTCACTGATTTTGTCCATTATAGTATACTGATGATGATGATACTACGCATACTCGACTAACACAACTAGGCGCATGATAGGACTGCGGTTTCGGCGCCTGTACCCCTCCTGCAAGACGTATGTATGATTTATCTACAGGTCACTAGCATGTACTAAGTATAATTTATGAGTAGAGTTTTAGTGTAGCTGTCATGCGCCTAGTTGTGTTGATTTCCTTGTTGAACCATACAGGTAGGCAGAGTGCTACAAGGATCTTTTGGCACTTGGATGACACATTGTTAGCTCTTACGAGTAATGACACAAGGTTAAGTTCCTATTGCAGGCGCGTGCCAAAAGATCCTCGCAGCACAATAACTATAGCCATGAAGCTCTAGGATGAATTCACGATACGCCATCACGCCTGTGTTAGAAAGAGAGGGTGTGATTCACAGGTACATTCTACTGTCGCGTTCCGAGTCACGTCAACAAAGACATCATCGCTCACGTGACGTCACGACCATCATGCCCGTTCCGAATGGGAAATGGCGACCATCATAGATATCCATTCGGAACGCTTTGAACGCGACGGTAGACGTTGACAGATGTCATTATTATAACCCAAGTTTTGTTAGCTACTGACGTTATTGTTATTTCGAGTCGTAGCCAGTCGAAGTTGTAATGTTAGCATTGTTTTGGGTGAATAAGTGAGGAAATAAATAATTAAGGAGCGCCAGGAGTCGCTGCTTGTTGATGTTAGTTTGATTGTCAGTTCTCAGCGTGACAGCTGTCACTTTTGATGGCTCGCTCACGGTGCTGACGCTCAGAAGCATAGGCGATGATAGCACAACATGGCGGCGTTAATGATGTCATCATGTCGTCATATCAATTATTTTGTGCTATCGTTGTCACGCTAAAACTCATTTGGAACGCGGCGTAAAAGCTATAATCGATTATGGTGCGATTCGGAACGCGCCGTACAATTCCACCATCTTTACTGTTCAGTTAATAGCGTCGCTAGTAGTGAATTTGAGATTGCTATTTAAGAAATTCACAAGTCAAGGGGCAGTCTTTAAATAATATCATAAGAATATAATATGATACTACAATCAACCATCCAAATCTAACTAACATAGTGAATATTCAATATGACTTATTTACTAGTGGCTCTGTGAGCTGTAGACCTCGCGAACCTCGCGAGAGATTTGTAAAAATCCGTCAAGCCGTTTGGGCTGTAGTGGTTTTTTTATGTTTTTAAACCCCATATCTCCGCCATTTTGAAAAAATCCAAAAACTTAATCGACTTAAAAATTATATTTAATTATCCAACTGTTCACAAAATTTCACGAGAATCAGTTGAGAAATGCGACCTGTAGAGGAGAACAACCGGACAGACAGACAGACATAGGAAAGCATTTTTGCCCAATCCTGAAACGGAGATGCTTCGTTCGCTTCGCTCCCTCGGTCAATTATTAATGTAATAAATTAAAGTAAAATATAATAAATTACCTACAATATTAAAATAAAACAAAAAGTGCGGAATAACAGGATTTTATTTATATTTTGTTAAACAATTGTGGTCCTGCTGATTCCCACAATTCATCGTCTGAGTCACTCGAATCGCTTCCACTGTCACTCTGTAATTGAATTATAAAAGTTTCATCTAGATAGGCATCTTTCAGTGTGCATTTAAATTTATTTATTTTTGACGTGATCGCAATAATCTTTCCACTCTGCCCGTGTGATTTTGGGGAAAGCAGCTTCAATCAATTGACGCATTTGTTCAACTTGATTTCCAAACATTTTTCTCTGCTACATTCCTCTTCATCAAGCTCCATATAATTTTAACTGCATTCAAATCGCAATGATAAGGAGGCAATCGAAGAATTTCATGACCATGACTTTTTAATAAATTGTCAATTTCATATTCTGGTTTGGGTCTATTTCTTTTTATTAACCCGTAAAGCTGAGGATTTGTCATTTGTTCATTAAACTCCACCCTTAGTGTGGTTTGAGATAGGGCACACATTTACGCAAATAATATGATATGGCACATTATCCATCACAATAAGCGTGGGTTCACGCAGGTTTGCCAGTAATTTTTCAAGAAACCATTTTTTTTATTACTATTGTTCATCTCTTTTGTGGTCTTTCGTCATGTGGCCATGGGAAGAGCATTCCCTACAAAAACTTCTTGTCCGCCTGCATGAACAATGGTCCACCTGTTCCCTTTCGAATCTGGTTCCAAATCACTGTCAACTTCAGGACCTTGCCAACATTTGCCAGTTGAGTGAGACGAGTGGATGAAGGTTTCATCTAATCTTCATTGATTAGTTTCTAGACCAACCATTCGAAAACACCTGTTACAAATCGGACATATTTTTCAATCGCTTTTAAAAAAATATGATTTCGTTAGGTAAGTGACTACTTTCAGATTGATTTCAATCAATGAGACTAATTATAAATTTAAACACCTAAAATATAAATATTTAGGTGGCTTTTCAATAAAATCACCAAACTATTTTTATTTTTTTAATAATGGGGGATTATTTTTGACGTGATAACGCCTTATAAATAGATTAACGCCAGCTGCACGCACGAAAAAGTGTCACGTTCCATTGTCACGTTCCGCCTGAGCCGTGAGTGCAAGCGAGAGCGCGCAACAATCGATATAGAGGCACGATCGGCCTAAGCGTTTCTTATGACGTTATCACAGCCAGACAACCAATTTTTTTCCATATCTGGCAGCACTGACCTGTCGCAGCAGCAACGCGTTCATTCATCTTTTTGAACGGTATATTGGGCTTGGAGGCGTTTCACTTCCCTCATTAAAGATAACGTTTAAAAAACTAGCCGTGCATCACTTTTGAGAGGTTTTGGCATTTTATTTGCACTTTTCATGATGAAAAAAATGAACTTCAGAGTTTTTTGTAGCAATCCTGCCATTTCTATGCATTTATTTCGTAACTGGCTGTTGCCAGTCATGCCAGTTGCGTCAGCCATCATTACTAAACCTACGCCATTTTGATCAAAACACGGTAGTACTCATATTAGACAGAAACTGACAGCGAAATTATATTTTCTAAATGGCGGATAAGGGGCAGTAGTTTTTTTATTTTACTACCTGAACATCTAACTTGGTGGCTCTGTAACACAGGCGTGATGACTGATGATGACTTATCGTAAATTCGTCGTGGAGCTTCTAGGCTATACCTTTATGGTTCTACATACTAGGGCATTACATATTATTCTAGGAACAAAGTAAGAAATCACATGACATATGTTAGTCTTAGCTTGATAGTGCGGTTACCAGTTTAAAGCATTTATTTAATTGAATGAATCGATACGGACCTCAAACATCTGTGATTGGAATGCAGTCTTCATTGCTTTCAATTATTTTTGATCTATCGTTTTTTTTTGGATAAATCTGTGTTTAAAAAGAAAATGGATTCACCGACTTAACCTTGTAACGATGTTCAGTTTTCAGAGCAAAAATATTCATCATGTTAATAATGGATTATTGGTCTTAAGTAAAACGTAAAATTGTCTTCTTTGTCACTATTACAATTAATTATTATACACAATGGGTCCAATTCTCTAGGTGACACCAACTAAAATTAACAGCCAACTAGACAACTAAACGTCATCATGACGTCATCTTAGTTCCTTAGCTTTAATCGGTATTCGGAAGGCGCCAAAATTAATCGATATTTGTTTTTATAAGTTAATTTTAACTTGTCTGTGCCAATTTGTATTGATTTGATATTCTGAAGGCATTCTAAGCGGCTGGTATTAGTTACTTTTTGACAGATGGCAAGTAATTTAATTTTAGTAGGCCTTGTTTTGGCGGCCATTAAAATTAGTTCAGGTCATGTTCAGATAGATTTCGAATGATTTACAATTGACAGACACTTAGTAACGTGACTCTTGCACGAAAATACGCGGGAAATGAAATGTTTTTCAAACTAGTTCACATTACAATTGTTGCCGTGAATTGATTAATATAAAAATGGACATCGACTACGTGGCGGCTCTCCTCGCCCTTGCAGAAGAGACGTCTCACCGGTGGCGGTAAGTAAAAAAGGTTATTTTTACATACAAATCAGTTCTTGTTACAAAAATTAGCTCAATGACTTGCCTACAGATTACAGGAGCGCCTCAATGCAGGTATTGAGGGACAACTCAAACCCGTTCTCGTTGTTCGATAGGAAAATTATTTCGGTTGCCAGCAACCGCTGTGCTCGAAATAATAAATACATTAGGAGCGAGCGAAAGCCGGCTCAACTCAGGTTATTTAATAACCCAATACTGAATTTAATACCCAAGTTTGAACCCCATAATAACTATTAAGCATGGCTCAATTCTTACTCGTATCCGCGTTAAGGCCTGTGCCCCTTGGTAGGGACATTATTGGGCTACATTTATAATAAAAATAAGTTTGTCCCAATTTATAAACTTACATTTTTACTCATAGGTGGGTGATGCTAACTGCAAGATATTCCTATTAACCCCAATTTTCCGGGGTCGACCCACGATGCGGCGGTGTGGATTCATATAATACCAACCAATTTATGTTTCAAAGGATCCCATTTTTCGTTAATAATAAATATATATAAACATATACATCTCCTCAATCATTTTAATACACTTATGTACCTATGTGTGTAAGTTTCGATTATATTCCATTACAGGAGATAAAGGCTTACCGTTGCTGACGTGGCAAATGACTCCACTAGCGGATGCCACGACCGGAACACCAGCAGGCCGGGACAACGCTTGCCACACCTAAGCACGTAACGTTGTTGAAAGATTCTTTGGCCGGCTAGAGGCCAAATTTCGCTGCCTCCATCAGCATCGCACGATGCATTATTCGCTAACAAAAGCAGTAAAATATGTTGTGGCCTGCAGCAGCCTCCACAACATGTGGCTGCAAGATACCATAATTGGTAAGTTGTTCGTTACATAGACCAAATTATGCTTGTACCTAACTGTTATACAAAGGTTTTAAGGGTACCATAAAAGGAGAAAATAAACCCATATGGTCACTTTGTTTTCTGTCTGTCAACTCTTTTTTCAGGAACGCCTGAAAGTATCGAGTTGAAATTAATATCAGTTATTTAATTTGTGCGGAACCCTTGGTGCGCGAGTCCGAACGGCACTTGACCGTTTTTTTTTAAATTTCAGACGAAGTGGCAGAAAGTGATGCAGAGGGGACCAATGAGAATATCGCCGATGCCGCAGTCTTCGACTTCCTGCAGTAAGGCCGGCAACAGTGGTCATACATTGTAAATAGATATTTTAACAAAAAAAAAAAAAACATGTAATTTAATAATCAGTTAGGTATATTAACAAAAAACTGTAAAATAACATTCTGTTACCCAACCCGACCGTAGCTACAACTCGATTAAAAAAATGTATAAAGCACACTTTGTTCACAAAGGTCTACTACAAAATAAATGATTTTTTACAAGACACCGACATCTGGAATTAAACCAGTTCATTGCACCCTATATATTATGTCATAATTAGGCACTTTCTTAATGTTATATAAATGCTTGCTTGATTATGTTATGACGTTCATTAAGTCTCAATTTTTGTGCTATTATGAATAAAAATCTTTGAACTTGAACTTGTACATGTCATATATCATATATATAAGCTTACATACACATTTCATTGTCAAAATAGCTTACTCTAAGTTATTCTGACTGATATAATTTCTTATTGCACCCAGATAATATACAGAAAACATGTTTACATGAAAGACACATACAAACGCGAGCTTATCTCTAACAAAACATTTCTTCCAGCATATCATGGGTCCTGCAAGGAATGATTGTAATTTATTTATTGATAATAACGATGCCACTAACAATACAAGCTATAACACTAGCATTTGTTTATTTGCTGTTTCATAGCGTACAATTTTTTTAACACATTAACGGGCAGTACTGCCTCCTCTGTTTATTGCCCATGACAGTACTTTTTCCCATACATTGCCTATAGGCGTACTGTCATTTAAGCAAGTAGTGGGTATTGTATAATAGACAGCTGTAGCTGTTCACGCCTGAAGGCGTACTGATGTAGTGGGTATTGTATAATAGTACTACAAAGACAGTACGCCTGAAGCCGTTTACGGCTACAGTGATCTACTGTGTTCAAACTACTACTACTGTGATCAAATTTGTTTGAGCTGTGACAGCACTTTCTACTTCGCCCTGTAACTTTATGGGAAAACGTACGCCACACGGCGTAGTGACAATAAAATGGATTAAATATGAACGTGTACAGGCGTAGTATCATTTTTTGAACTTTCGCCTTATCGCCTCTAGGCGTACTGCCCGCCAACGTGTTAAATAAAATTAATTGATTAAACATAAAATGACAATTACAAAACAGGGCAATTAGAAATAGAACAGGACAACATAAAAACTAAACAAAATACTACATACATAGATGGTACATTGTACATAATATGTGGGGTGAGTGAGTGTACCTGCTTAGCCACAGTATAATAAAGAGAACTAATGGCTTAGCCCTATGAAATAGATCTTGAGATAGGGTCTCGGGCTGGCTGCCCACTAAGCAGGGTGAGTTACTGTAGGTGTGGTGACTGTGGTGTGTGGAAGTTAAGGTTATGCTATGTTTGTTATGTTGCAGCACGGGCACGCAGTAAGAGCTAAAGTGTTTGCGCAGATAGCTTCTGAAAGTTCCGCCATCATATCCCGCAGTAAGCGGGAGTTTTCATTAGGGGCCTGCACCATTGTCAGTGCAGCCGAATTTGGTTGACCTGCAAAGTAGATTAAAAACATGTTATGATGTATCACCATATGTGTAGCAGTAAAAATCCACCAATCTTGCCATTACTTGATAAAGGTAGAGGTGTAGTTGTAAACTTATTTATTAATTTCATCGTTCATATCCTTACTTAAATATCAAACTAAGTAAATGGACATCCAAGTACAAAAATACTACAAACAACAACACAACAAAAATAAACATTTACAGGCAAATACCACAATTATCTCATCTAACATTCTGATAAAGTCAGCGGATAACTACTAACTTAAGTTTGATATAGCAGTCAACTCAATAGTCAATCATGGTGTATCATGAAATGATCAATGTACATATTGTATAATATGATACATACCGATTTCCACTCTTTTATGTCCCGGCTGCAGCCCAGGCTATTCAGCTGGCCAGCCAGATTCCCCCACATTTCCCTAATATCAGGACTGGATGTATTCCCTGAAAAAGGTAAGTAAAGTAAAAAAAATGCACATACGAAGCTAGATAATAAATGCCTTCCCACACTGCAATTAGGGTTACCAACCCTACTATATAATATAGTATCCTACTATATTAAGGGACCAAATACTATATTTCTATAAAAAACATATAGTAGGCTAAACTACTATATTTTGCGTAAACCGGAACGCAGCCTTAACTAAAGCCTGCCCTCTCTCTACTCTACGTCTACCGCGAATATTACGCACGCATTCGCTACGATAGAAGAGCTGTTGTCATCGCATCGTACCAAACATCGTACGTTTCAAAGGGCCTTTTCTGTCTCTGTCTATTATGTAGCGTGCCGTGGATCGCGCGCGAAAAAAATCATTCATCTGTCATGTCAACTGTCAATGTCAATTGCGCTTTGAGTTGTGTTGCGAATTTGCGCGAATTTGTAATTTTTTGAGTCTGATTGTTTTCAATTGTTTTGTGTTGTGTGTGGTTAAAATCACATTAAAATGAACAGTGACAATTCAGGAGATTCAGGAGGTGAATGTAAAACACCGCCACCTAAAAAAAAACTGATTCTTAATGTTTACAGTAATTTTTCCTCATCGGCCTAATAAAATGTGAGTTAATGGTGTTTTCAACCTAAAAATTGATTGTAATGAAGCATATGAACACTTTTAAAAAAATAAAAATGTAATCATTAAGGCGCAAAGTAGTAAGAAATATTCATTTAAAAAATAAAGTCATATTTTAACCACATACTATATTTTTATTATTTTTTTTGCCATCTACTATATTTTTTCAGGAAATAACTTCAAAAATACTATATTTGATAGAAAAAAAGTTGGTAACCCTAACTGCAATCCAAACAGCAAATGTAATGCTGGGTTCTTAAGTGCGCGGGCCAAGTTGTCGGCGGATTTGTATATCGGCCATTTCTAACAAATTTGGCACGTCTTCTCATCTCGAATAGAAGCTATGATAGGGTAAATACGCCAAATGTCGGCCCCTTTACGGATTTTCGAACTTTGGATCGCTCTGGCTCATCAGTTTGTAACGAAAGGATAGCTTGTGATACGGTTTTAGATAGGTTGATAAATCTATTTTATGTTTATAGGCATAGGGTTGACTTTTCTACGATAAGAAAAAAGTATCAAGATTTAAATGCGTCGAGAACGAAAAAACCCTAATGTCGGCCGTTCACAGCCCATGATCGGTCGCGTTTTTCCCAAATGTCGGCCGGGTATAGGGTGTTTACAAATAAGACAATGAATAATGTTATCAAATGATTTATTTTTGCAGGAGTATAACTCTAATAATATATATAATATAGATATAATGTAAATGAGACCTTTGATTTGCACTTTACTACTATTATATTGTTATTTATTTATATAATTTAAACAAAGGTAAACAACATTTCTAGTACCTATGTATGTACTTAGCACTCTACATTGCACTTTACTATTATTATAACAAGTTGAACATGACTTCTAAATATATTTTTATTTGTTTTATTGTAAATGAGAAATTTGATTTGCACTTTACTATTATTATATGTTATTTATTTATATAATAACAACAAAGTTAAACAACTCTTCTAGTATATATACTTAGCACTCTACATTGCACTTTACTATTATTATACCAAAGTTAAACATTACTTCTAGTATGATCTACTTAGCTTTCTTAATCTTTGGGCTTAATTAGGAACTCGCGATAAACAACAATCGACAAAGATTATTCTACCTGTAATAAACCTAAGACTACATACAATAACCAAGTTTTCTTTTTGTTGAGTATCGTAATACACTCAGCGTCAAAATAATTTTATGTTTTAAAAAGGAGAAACAAAAAACACAATTTAGCTTTTCTTGAATATACTCAGCGACACCACTAACCAACCGCTTATATTTTCCAGTTTTTGGTAAAATGGTACTATTTTCAATTATGTTCATTACTAAATCAAATAGGGCCACTCTTTACTGCAACTAGGTATTTAATGTAGTAATTAACATAACTGAAAATAGTCTCATTTTACCAAAAAATTGGAAAATGTAGACGGTCGGTTATTGTGCCGCTGAGTATAAGAAAACTTAAATAGTGTTTTTTGTTTCTCCTTTTAAAAAACATAAAAAAATATTTTGACGTAGTACGAAAATACCGGGCATCTTTCGGAGAATCTATTGAGATTCTCCGAAAGATGCCCGGTATTTTGGTTTAGATTGCTAAACCAATAATAATGCAATGATGACAAATGAAATCATTAGCCGCCACTTCTGAATATGGTAATCCTTTTTTTTGTCGTACATTGAAGATGGAACCATTTTGGGCACCGATCACACCCAACGTTTTTTAAGTTGTCATCTTCGACATCGCTAACGAGTTCCTCGTCACACCCAGCGCAATTAATTTGTTTTTTTATTTCCTTAGTCTTTCTAGTTTTATTATGTGTTGCTTGTCTTTTCTTTTGAATGGCCATTTTTGTTTTCGCCCTGGCTTCCTTTTTAGCCGCCATACTCTTTTTCCGGTCCTGGACTTTTTGTAATTTTTCTTTTTTAATATTTTCTTTATTTTCATAATACTCTCTCCATTTTGTAGAAGATATAGCAAGCGGCATGATTTCTCCGCCAACTGAGCGAGATCTTCCAAAGCTTAAAGCTCGAGGTGCGAACAAATGTTTTCTAAAAGACGGAGATACGGTATGCTTTGAGCAAGAGCCCGACATTTTTGACGCAGTCAGTGTTAACCTTCTGTTAAGAGGACAAGTATTTTCTGAATAATTTCCTGATGATAGTGGGGAGCTTCCAACTCGCGGCAAGGATGATATTGTATTATCAAAAGTAATGTCATTCAAGACCTCCACTTCTTCAACGAAACTTTCCGGCAATGAAAGTAACGACTGTGAATCGCAATCCATCGTCTTAGTTGTTTCGGATTCGACATCAATGGCGTCGAAATCCACATCTGCCTTATTGAGAACCAATGAATGTGATATCGGTAATATGTTTTTTTGTGATTCACAGTTAAGTGACTTTGTTCTATCTTTAACATCATTATGTACTAAAGCACTAACAATCACTTCTTCGAAGCGTAAATCAAGGGACTCAGATCTCTCGGAAGAAGAACGCAGAATCTTCTCTTCTTTAGGATTGTCAGTTATTACAATTGTGGCAGAATTTTTTGAGATCTGATTTTCAAGTGCTGCTGGTATAACAATAAGTGGTATTTCGGTATCCTGGCGGTCTACATTTTCACCGGTGTCCTGAGGTATGGCGAAGGTATCAGATTCTTGTTCTGGGAAATCAATCAACACCTCTTCACTACGTTGTGATGATGTTACCTTGTTTTGATATTTGTTGAGCTGACACGATTGGACAGCTTGATTTTCAGTTGCTGTGTTACTTAACTCATTCAAAGCATCTTTTAATTTTTGGACTTCTATAACTATTCCCTTTTCTTTCAGTTCATTATTGAAATATGTTAAAACTGCTACAGTGGTTTCAATGTGTTGACTCAAGGGAATCGTTGGTGTTTCATTTATTTCCATGTTTTCCAAAGTGTTTTTCACACATTTGGTATAATCCACTGCATTGGGATTAAAGGGGTAAAGACCGCACCTTTCAAACCCATTTTTTATTGTTTGTGACATATCTTTGTCTAAGACCTTCTGCAGCAATGGGCAAAACGTTACTTTGGTCAAGGGTTTTCCCTGCTCATCATGCCAGGCTTTAACAGTGTTTCGCCATTCAGATTTCAAAGGCTTAAACATACTTACATCGGCGGGCTGGAGGATGTGTGTTGTGTTGGGTGGTAAAGCATACAGAATTATTTTATTTGCGTCACAAAATTCACATAAATGATAAGTGAGATGGGATTTGTGGCCGTCAACAAATAAAACGACGGGTCTTTTTATTTCTTTTTCTTCTAGGCATGCGATGAGACCGTTAGCAATATATTCGTAAAACAGATCTCCTCTCATCCAGCCACTTTCCGATATTCCCAAGATAATTGTCGGCGGCACACTAAGTGCAACATCTTTGGGTGGTTTTTTGACATATGGAAAAACTACCATCGGGGATACATGTTCGCCAGCAGCTGAGATGACTATCATAACTGTGATAGTTTCCTTTTCACTACCTCGTTTCACATCGTAGATGTTTTTCCAGCCCTTTGGTCCTATAACCTTGCCTGTTTTCGGACAAATTTGAAAACTAGTCTCATCACCATTGTAAATGCGGTTTGGGTCCTCCAAAATGTCCAAGTTATTTGTCTTAGTCAGGAAATCTAAGAAGTCTGAAAACCATTTTCGTATGTATTCTTCTGTTACTATCGCTCTTGCTGTATTTCTGCCCTCCGGTGTGCGTTGACTCAGTTCTGGGTGCCTTTTCATAAACAGTTCGTACCATTTTTGGCCCGGAGTATCATTCTTGAAAGGATTTGGTCTGTTTTCAGCTTTCATTATTTTCTTAACACTGTTTATTAAATCGCTTTTCTTTCTCGGGAAACCGCACTTGGCAAGTTGTATTAGCCATTGAACAGTTTCTTCTTCGGATGGGTTTAGAACCGAAGGACGTCCAGTTTTAAATACATCTATATCCACACGACCAGCCAATCTATCTTGCGACGTCGTTCGTGCGACGTCAAACAATTTTGAGGCTGTACGAATGGACATTCCATTATTTATTGCCTCAAGAGCTTCTTTTATTTTAGTCCGATCGTATCCACATAATTTTCTTTCTTTCCGTGAAGGCCCCTGATCTCCCCGGTCTGTCATTGTAGGTAGTAGGTACCTTAAATCAAAAGTATTAAATCAAAACGAGCCAAGTATCTTAAGGTTTTTTTTGTCCTACGCAGGTCAATAAATCAATAAAAAAATCACGATCAACCCAAAGAGCAATTTATACTATATGTATCCCAAACAATATTTAGCTGTCCTTAATACGTACCTATGTTTTCAATATTGTCAACTCTTAAATCCAAATTTAAACTCGTTATAACACTAATAAAATATAATACGAGTAATACGCGATTTTGAGAAAATAATTTTGACAAATAAATTTAAAAATGACTACCCACACATTCAATGAAAAAATACAAAAGTGATCAGACTGTATAGTGGTGCTCGAATTCGAGGCTGGCCGACGTTACGATCTTTAATATTTTCTAAGGTCGGCCCCTGCTTCGTGTACCTTATTTCTCAAGATTTAACTAATATCAACCCGGCCGGAATTCGGTAATTAAACGTAAAATATATTTATTTACTTATAAGCTTTGCAAATTCTCCTATTAAGTCGATGGAATTGGTAGAATTGGAATTTAGAAAACAGACTGCATTAACATTAAGTCGGCCAGGGCCGACATTACGGTTTTAAGTTGAAACTAGTATCCTAATGGCGGCCCCCTATTTTTCCTATAAACCTATACACAAAACGTTGAAAAAACTATCTAAAAATATAGTAAAAATAACCTTATAGTGATAACAAAGCTTAAAACAAAACAAAAAACCTTCTTACCGTTGGTAATGTCAATCCCCGAAGCGTGGGTATTCACAGAAACTAAGATACTTTTTGTATGAAGTTGACGCTTCAACGGCCGTATTGATACTGACGCTCAGTGTGCGAATAGCGAGTGACGTAATCGGATAGTGACGGTTTGTACCTATAGAGTATGAACTAAGGTTGCAATTCGAGTGGATAAATTGTCACTTTCTTACCTTTTGAATGAATGCAAGCTGAAAATATGCAGACGGCCGAGGTTTGGGGGGGGGCCGCCGTTTGGCGTATTTACCCTATGATGAATTGATAGGTAGGTACAATGCCAGACGTGCATATGCGATGACATGCGTGTATCCCTGTCATTCTATCACTTTAATGTATATAAATTTCTTACACAAAAACAAACAAAATGACACCGTACATACCCCGAACCATCTCTTTATTTGCGTGGAGCGTTTCTCCTGTTCCTGGAGAAGCAAGTCCTGTTTCCGCTTGGTCATTCTTTTCCTTCAGGATGACGACAATTCAATTATCTTTCACAACACAAAACATCAACAATAGAAAGAAACTCAGGAAGGAATCAGTCAGCTCAAGTCAGCTTTTTTTTTTTTTTTTCGTCTTTATCCCTAAGGAAAGGCAATAGCAATCAAAGCCGTACAGCCATGTCTTCAGTGTTTACATCTTCTTATTCCGTTTCCGAGGTTTCGAAAGGCCGAAGCCAGGTCTACCGTATTTCTTGTTTTTAAGGCCGAAGCCGAGTCTTCCGTAGTTTTGTTCTTTAAGGCCGAAGCCAGGTCTTCCGTATATCTTGTTTTTAAGGCCGAAGCCAAGTCTTCCGTAGTTATGATTTTTCAGGCCGAAGCCAAGTCTTCCGTAGTTTTGTTTTTTAAGGCCGAAGCCAGGTCTTCCGTTTTTCATGTTTTTAAGGCCGAAGCCAAGTCTTCCGTAGTTTTGTTTTTTTAAGGCCGAAGCCAAGTCTTGCGTGTTTTTGTTTCAGCCGAAGCCAAGTCTTTTTGTTTGTTTTATAAGGCCGAAGCCACGTCACATTTGAGGAGTCATGTCCGTGTAATATATCTCTTAGTCCGTGTATTGTTCCAAGTCCGATACATATTTTTACCACTCTAAATATCTTCAATAGTAGAGCAGATATAATCGTAAATATATTGATAATTTTCAAAATTCTTCAATAAGTCAACAGTGGTACGCGGGATATCTTCTGGTTTGTAGATGAGCAACAGTTTATCAATAAAGGCAAGGCGTTGTATAATATGGGCGGGGCAATCGAAAAATATATGATCCAGTGTTTGATTAGCGGCATTACAGATATTACAAATTGGCGAAGAAATAATTTGCATACGGTGAAGATGTGATCCGAAGCGACAGTGACCAAATCTGAGACGTGTCATTATAACATAGAATTTCCTGCTTTTCCACATGTTTGACTTAGAGAACCAGGCACGTCCAATCCTTCCACTAACGGATCCGTACCAGGAACCTTTAACTGCAAGAGTTTGTTGCCAATAACTAAACCATTCTTGTTTCAAATTCTGTTTGAGTTTGGTAATGAAATCAGAGTTTGGCACAGGTACAGTAGACTCAGGAGCATTACTTTCAACGATCGCCTTGGCCAGGAAGTCGGCATTTTCGTTTCCTGTCACTCCGACATGAGATGGAGTCCACATAAAGATAATATGTACATTTAATTTATGAAGTTGGGAGTAGCGATTCTTGATATCGTAAATAATATAATTGGTGTTGCAGTCTAGTTTGTTTGATTGAAGAGCTTTTAGAGTACTCATACTGTCAGATATTATGACCCACTTGTTTTCCGGGGAATCAGCTGGGTGTTCCGAAATATAAGTTAATGCTTTCGATATAGCAAGTGCTTCTGCTGAAAAGATACTCATTTCTTGTGGCAATTTCACTCCGAATCCATTTTTAATGTGCGGTAGGTATATAGCTGCGGCAACGCCGTTATCAGTTTTTGAACCATCAGTGTATATTTGAGTAAAATCAATATATCTTGCCAGTTGTTCACAGATTTCATGTTTATTCTTTTTCTCGGGATCAATATGAAATACCATTGAAGTGAATTTACTATCAAAATCGTCTGAGTAGCATGCCCAAT
The DNA here is from genome assembly GCA_949825045.1 of Argyresthia goedartella. NCBI lineage: Eukaryota > Metazoa > Arthropoda > Insecta > Lepidoptera > Argyresthiidae > Argyresthia > Argyresthia goedartella. The sequence continues at coordinate 20,923,919 of OX463823.1, forward strand.
GATCTTGGCTTCTATGTATATTAGACTGCTGATTAAAGTCAACCATATAGGAAAAATCATGAAGAATGTAGGGAGTTTTGGAGGAAGAGGCCAAAGCCTGATTAATTCTGTAAAATTGTACCAAATTTTTAAACAAAGGATGGGGCTCAATGGCTAACATTTTTAAGATAAACCTGTATTTTAGGTACTTGAAGCGAAGATTCAACGGTGGAATATTACATTCCACTTGAAGGGAATTAATGGGCGTGGTTTTCATAGCACCAGTAATAAGTCTTAAATTGTTATTTTGAATTACTTCCAATTTTCTTACAAGTTGATCATTAGCTGCAAAGCAAATAAAGCCATATTCAAAATGACTCCGAACTATGGCCCTATACAAAGTTATTAATACTTTCGGATCTGAACCCCAGTAAGTTTTAGTAAGAGACTTCAATATGTTATAACCCCTATTTGCAGAGAATATAATCTTATCAACATATTTCTTCCACGAGCAGTTACCCGTAAAAATAACTCCCAAAAACTTGATCTCCGATGCAAACATTAAAGGAGTGTTATTAAAATAAATTTTAAACTGAGCTTGTTTGATTTTGTGGAAAATTAACACTTTAGATTTTTCAGGACTGATGTCTAAATTTAAATATTTGAAATAATTTGAGAACCTAGAAAGCGAATAATTTAGATTTCGCATAACCTCATTTGCATTAATTCCAGAGCTATATATCACCAAATCGTCCGCAAACTGAAGCTTTCGTACTTTGGAGCCCAAAATAAGATTAAGTTTATGAATATACAAAGTGAATAAGAGTGGGCTTAAAATCCCACCTTGACAAACTCCCTTAAAAGATGAGCGGGGACCGAGCAATTGATTGTTAATCTTAACATAAACTTTTCTGTCGTGAAGAAAGGAAAAAATAAAATCAATAAATTTAATAGGAATCCCAATGGAAGCTAATTCCCTACACAAAATATGATGATTGACATTATTGAATGCACCAACAACATCAAAAAAGACTCCGGCAAACGACATATTCTTCTTCACAGATTGAAAGATGTCTAATTGTAATTGAGCTATACTTTCTCTTGACGATCGACCTTTGCGAAACCCAAACTGGTTCATGGGTAGTATATGATTGGATTCAACAAAAAACTCTAGCCTTTGTTTCAGAACTTGTTCAAAAATTTTACCAACGCAAGATGTAAGTGTAGGGATGGGCCTATGGGATGTAGTGAGAGACGTGTTTGTTGGTTCAAAGACGGGCGTTTATTGACTAAGGATGGACACAGACATTGGTTATTATAGAGACGTATCGGCTAAAGGTTGTGACACACTACACCTTCCACCTTTTTTTTGAAAGAAAAAATTTGGTATCTAATTTTTTGTAAAATTAAAACAAAATTTATTTAAAAATCTTAAAATAAATAACATATACAATCCAATGTGTTTTTTATCTTTTAATTTCAAATATACTACTTTTAAATAATATGCTGTTATTTATTCCAAATCAAATAACATCATCAACATCAACAAACTTTGCAAAACATCTTACATTTCATTTTAACATTTTAACCTTCTGATAACTCTTCATCTGATAACTGATAATTATTTATACAAAAAAAAATACTGTTATAAAAACATAACCAAAACATCAACAGTAGTGAAGTATAACTAAAAATATTTATTTTAATTTTCAAATTTATTAATATTTTTTTAACATAAACAATGACAAATTGTCAAATATAATTTTAATCAAAATAATTATCTTTGCATTTTCAATTGTTTTTTTTTTAACTACACCGCCATTGCAAAAATATAGGTATGAAAACGATACATGTTTATTGTTAATAATATAAAAATTAACCATACATAGGTTGTTTACTATTACTATGGGTATAATGTGGTTTATAATCCACCATTCTAAAAGTAAAGATACATGATAGGTAAATAATTAAAACCTACGTCGATAAAAAAGATTCAAATACTAAACGCAAACTGTTGGTAAAAAAGAATTTGTAGTAGGTAGTATAGGGTAGGGTAGGGTTGGCGACAATAACGTTTATTTATTTTTGCTTTCTCTTTCAGCAATATTTTAACTCATTCATTTTCTTACTTGCATACCAGACAACAAAAACAGACTTTCCGCTCTACTTAAGTACATGATCTCAATAACAAAAACAATACTTCTAATTTACTACATACTCTCAAAATTTTACAAGAAAATTATAACTTTATATCCTTTGACATTCTTTATAACTCTTTGTCTATGTTTTATTCAAACTTCTTTTTTTTTTTTTTCATATATCTAGTAAATACCATTTTTATATTTGTCATATATCTCATTATTACTTTCTTATCCAAAACACACTCTACATTAACATAATATAATAACCATCTTTTCAAAACCCATCAAAATGTACTTTTCTTTTCATAAACAATCTCTTTCAAACAAAGTCTTTATTATAATCTCCTTATCACTTCATATAGGTACTTTAATTATCGGGATCCGGACCCTTAATATTCACATGTAGTGAGTGCACATTTATAGGTACTTTTTATACACACTGGTATTTACTTTATAAGGTACTTTTTATAATAATACTTAAATACATAGACTACTAGTACCTGGCTCCAGGTCTACCTGCCTGAGCCTGCTCGCGAGCTTATTAGGGCATCGATATCTAACTTTCTCACGAAGGAAACTCGTCCACATCATGATCGAAAAGGAAGGATTCGTGCCTTGTACCTTGTACCTTTTGACTTTGATGATTATACAATAACATATTAGACTCGCCAATAATCACGTATCTTACTCAAAACATAACTTAAACTCATTCCAAATGAATCCTTCGAATTTTAATTATCTCTCTAACATGTCAGATGATCAGTCCAACTGTTAATAGAAACCTTACCAAACGAAGTATTCCTAGCTAACTTACCCATTGCAATTGAGTACTTATCAACATTCCATACGGTATTCTTTTTGTCACAATTAACAAATCAAACTTATTTACCTTTCCTTCAAAATAACACTATCTTTCTTGTCCATACAAAATACGACTTTCCTTTGTAGTTTGTAATTAAATATCTCGTCTCCTTCGCCTTAAACACTGCCATGAAAAATCAACATTCTGAGATATCTAAAAACTTACATAATCACTCTTCTACTTAACTCATCTCTAGACAACAAAATGTCATAGTCATACATAAATAAACAATTCAATCTTTCCTTAAACATCACTTACTGTTCCGATCAAACATCTTTCAATATACTAAATATTATCAGCATCCTGTAATAATAATAAAAAAATATCATACATTCATTATACATCATCATTTTCATAAACTTTCAATGTAATCCCACCCCTACCAATGCAATTTTAACCTTGGTATCTATTTAACATCCATACGGTTCCATACTTAATTTCTCTGCTGAACTCTAAACAAACATCCATCACCACATACGGTTTCTAATGAATTCATTATCATTACTGTTGCTCATCTGCACCTGTAATAAGAGCTGGTAGGTATCGTCACGATCCATTTTTGTCAGAACTAAAACAAATTCTCGGTGGTCCCCTAATTTGGTACTCTGTTGTTAACTGTATTGTATTGCATCGCGTTACATGCAAATATGGTTTGAATACGTACTAACTGGATATGTTACTAAGACAATTATTGTAAATACTTTACAATTTAAAATTATAAATTCACTGGAAAAAATACACACAAACATACGCCACACAATCAATGTCATCCTTTAACTCATTCATCATCAAACTAAATTATTTAAAAAAATGTAGTTCTTGTCGTCAACCCTTTACAAATTATTCTGAATTATTTTTTAAGTACACCATATTCAGGGGTGTAAAGTAAATACTACAAATCATTTATAAAATACTTACTTAAATATTCAATTTCTATTCCATCATTATTTTTCTTTTATATCCAAATTAACAATTTCCGTCATTATTATTTAACACACAAAACAACATCTGATAAAATAAATCAAATTAACTCGCATAAAATGTATAATTCATTGACATGGAATTGGAAAAAATTGGTCACGACTCACTCATGAAGACTTCACGTGGTGCCTATCATTCCTACTGCGTGGTGCTGCAGCTCATCACTCCGGGACAACATCTCCCAGCTGCTCCTCATCGGACCCGTACATTGTGCAGCGTACAATTCGCCCTGCGCCCTGCATCGCACATCATCTAGGCTTGCACAGATCACCCGGCACCCAGCAGGAATCCTCTTTATAATTTGGGTTTTTAGGTTATTTTGTTTTTTAATTTGGTCACTGGTTCTGCTTTTGGTTCTAGTTTTATTTTGCGGTCTTCTTAATTTTGTAGGTATATAATTTTTATGTAATTTTAATCTTCATTTAAATGTCCATTATTTTATCTATTTAAGTAGTTCCTGATATATTGAATCTATTAACAGTTTATTTATATGTATAAAGGTATAATTTTCTTACAGTAGTTATTTAGGTATAATTTTAGCACTTTTTGTCCTTTTCACATTTTATTTCACATTTAGTCCAAAATATCATTTCACTTTACACGAAATATGCCATTCGGCGCAGCACTGCCTTTTAGGGCAGGCTGGCCTGGCTAGGTCGCCATGTAGGGATGGGCCTATGGGATGTAGTGAGAGACGTGTTTGTTGGTTCAAAGACGGGCGTTTATTGACTAAGGATGGACACAGACATTGGTTATTATAGAGACGTATCGGCTAAAGGTTGTGACACACTACATAAGTGCTATAGGTCTATATGAGTCAGGGCAATGTTTCTCTTTATTTGGTTTTAATATTGGAATAAGACAATCTGATTTCCAATCATCAGGAATTATATTTTGAGACCATAAAGAATTGAACACATTTAAAAGAACTGATTTAGATTTATTAGAAAGCATTTTTAACATTTTGTAAGGAATCCCGTCAAGGCCAAAAGCTGTATCTCTCCTAGATGAAATAGCTGACTGTAATTCTTGAAAAGAAAATGGTTTTACCAGAAATTCGCTATTCTTAGCATGCACATAACTATGTATATTCAAGTTAGACTCAACGGTATCAGGCGTATATTTTTTAAGGAATTCGAAGACCCAACTTATGTTATTGTTTGAGAAACTATGTACGAAAGTTTTATTAAATTTTTTCATGATAGTCCAAATATGCGAAATCGGCGTGGTTCTGTTGAAGGATTCACATAATGCAACCCAACTAATTTGTTTTTGCTGCTTTAATGTAAGCTTTTTAAGAGCTTGCTTCTTTTTGAAATTGATGTAATTACATTCAGTTGGATCATTTTTAAATTGAATATACGCATCTTTAGAGCACTCTACAACCTGGCTGCATTTTTCATTCCACCATGGGAGAGGAATTCTTTTTTTCCTAAATATGCCTGGTGATGAATTATTATTACGAAAACTGGACACTGGTGATGAATTCCGAGCAGCTAAAATTAAAATATCAATAAGATTTTTATAGCAATCTTTAGAGTTTGAGGTATCTATATTGAATTCTTGTAGAATTTACTACATTTTTTTTGTAATTATTCCAATTAACACGACGAAAGTTTAAATGAGTTTTCATAGCTGAACAGTCTAATGGAGATGAAGTGTAAGGTGAATTGTTGTGAATAAGTATTTTAATTATTACTGGAAGATGGTAACTACCTAGCGGGTCATCATACACTGTCCAATCACAGTTCAGAGCCAGTGATGGAGAAATAAAAGAAAGATCTAAAGCATTTCGCCTCCATTGGTGTGATCCAATAGTGGTCATTTGGCCATCATTTAGCAAAACTAAGTTATTGTCATTAGTACTTGAAAGGACATCACGACCACGAGCGTCTGTTGATTGACATCCCCATGCCGAATGGAGAGCGTTGAAATCTCCCGCAAAAAGCACAGGTTCTGGAACACTTTGTATAAGTTGATCAAATTTATGTTTGGTAAAAACCGGTAGACAGTTTTTAGGGCTATAAAAACTAACAATTGATACTTCCTTATTATCTCCGTACATTAAACGTATTGCTATGTTCTGAATGGAATTATCATAAAATGTATCAAGTTTTCTAAAAGTTAAGCTGTTATGAACAATTATGGCAACACCATTATGGTCGTTGCCGGAGTCCAATCTACAAATATTATAACCTCGAATATTGAAACGTTGATTCGGCTTTAGCCAAGTTTCACAAATAATTGCTACGTGAATATTATTCTCCTTCAGGAAATGTGTTAAAACAAGTCTATTACTAATTAAACTTTGTGAGTTCCATTGCATTATGTTTAATTGATCCATTAAAAAAGAATAACAAATTAATTACTCTTACTTAGTGTTTCAAGAAGAATGGTTTTAATGTTTTGTGAATTAATTGAAAGTTCGTTTGTTTTGTTCTGAGTTAGTAACTTAGTTACTGAGCCTACTATAATGTTCATTATATGTTCTGAATTGAGAAGCAGTGCTAGCTGATCAGAAGGGCTTTTAGATATTAGTGGAGGAAATGATTTTTCCAGGGTTTCAGCAAATGTTTTCTTGTCTAATTTCATTTTGTTTTGATTAATTTTCTCCTTTTTTACAGGGCAGTCAGGTGAGATGGCGATATGATTGCCTTTGCAATGACAGCAAGAGGCATCCGCTGCATCAACTGTGCAAGACTTGAAGTTGTGGCTGCCTGAGCAGATAGAGCACTTCTCTGCGTTTTTACAAAATTTAGCTATGTGTCCGTACCTCAGGCACCGTAGACACTGCTTCACTGGAGCGATGTACGGGCGAACCTCGAAGCGCCAGCTGTTCAGATCCACACTGTCGGGCAGGGATGGGCAGGAGAATGTTATTGAGACTGTCTTCAAAGGCTGGAACTCAACAGTGTTATTGTTAATTGTTCTTTTCATAAATCTTCTTACTGATACTATGTTTTTGGAGCAAGAAATATTTGAACAGATCTGCTCATTGGATAAATCAAGTGGCACATGTTGTAATACTCCAGTCACTTCAGTGGCCGTAGCAGGAATAGTCGCCTTTAGTTTGTATGAATCCAGAAATGTTTTATTGCTTAAAGCTGCATTGGCGAGCCCTGGCCGCTCAAACACAACGCCAATCTTGTATTTGTTGATGCGTCTTAACTGTTTTATGCCTTTATTGAATCTTTTGAGGCAGTCCGCTAGAGCCATCATGTCTCTGTCGCCCAATGCCTTGCCAGTGTCGCTGCTTTCAAAATAAACGATATAATCTAATTTACCTCCATCCACTGGGTAATAGCGGACATAATCCGGGACCTGAAAAGGCTTATACTTATCCTTGTCATCTTTTGGTTCATCACACGGGCTTGAGGATTCCCCACTATCAGACAGATCCTCCTCCTCCTCTTCCTTCTTTCTTTTCTTAGGCTTCTTCCTGCCCATTTTTAACCAATTTACAGTATTTTTAGATAGCCTGCTGTAATTAAATTGAATTTTCAAAATTTAAATTAAAATTTTCCGCCTATCAAGACAAAAGTTCCCGCGCTTTTTTTTCGCTCAAGTCAGCTGACAAATTCTTGGCGCGGAAAGCAACTTAAAGTTCGAAAACTGATTGAACATAATCATAGTTTATTTTGCAATGAGTTTGCTTATGTAAATAATAAACGGAATATGTTACAAATATCACTTTAAACGGTATTAAATGCTTGAATAATAATGAATTAATTAAATATGTTAATATAATTGAAAGATTTATTAAGTTTCATTAGACAAAAAAAAACGTCGATTTTGTTAAACATAATCGAGTATTTGAAAATGCACTGTGGTTTCGAACTGGTCCCAAAGGCGAAATGCGTTTAGTTGGAAAAAAAAAACATGAACTAATCTTAGTTTGCGTTTAAAGATGGTGACTTGAACTAATATTACTTTCGAAATTAGTTTAGTTGCTCTAGTTGGTGTCACCTAGAGAATTGGACCCAATATATATATATATATATACAATTAAGTATTTAAACTAAAAAAAACTTAAGCAATTGTGCTTTGAAAAAATAAATAATCAGCAACGCTACGGCAAACTTTCCCCCCCCCCCCCATCCCTTTTGGATTTTTTTTCGCAACATCTTGAGTAGAATGAAGTCCTTAGTGTGCCTCTAAAATTTGATTGAATGAAATCCATCGATAAATAAGGCTACAGCAAAAATCCCCCCTTTCCCCTTTATTTTTCCCTCAATCAAAAATAGCGATCGCCTAATTTTTTTATTAAATCAAGGATCTCGTGTGCCAATTTTCGTCGAATTCGGTTGCAAAGTGCGACCTGTAGGCGAGAACAGACAGCATTTTTGGCCAATCTCGAAACTGGACGCTTCGCGCGCCCGGTCAAACAAATGAATAAAGGTGCTTTCTGTCGACGGGACCGCAATGAAATACATATATACACAAATTGGTACAGCACCTTGAAGATTGGCGCTGTTGCGGTTAGGCTTATGCCCCACTGTTGGGCGTGATGTTAATCAAAGAATTTCCTCATTGACTGCTTTTTCCTCTTGAGATCATATAAAAAGGTTATCTGCATTTGTAACCCACGAGATATCATTTCTATATTTTCGTTGCAATAAAGAATATGAATATGCATATGACCATAAATAGCCGTGGGAAAATCAATCAGATCTCAAGTCTATTCCAGCAGTAATAAGAGTCCACCCTCCAACCGACCGTTTTTTACTCCGAACTGATTACGTTCAGGAATTTACCGCCGTTTTCATTGGTCGATAAAAATTGATTCACGGGTTTACCGCTTTTACCGTTGGTTTTGTCGAGCCTCATTTATGGGCTGGAATTACCTTAGCTGCTTACTATAGTAAACCAATCAAATTTGGGCTCATTAGATTCGTCGAGACGATAACTATTCATTTCATATCACCTGATGATGGAGTTTATAGGTGGGAGAGGGATCTCTGGGATGCTAACTTGTAAAGCCATCGAGTTTGGGCTCATTAGATTCGTCGTGACAATACCTCATCATTTCACCTGGCGATGGTCTCAATAAAATGCTACTTTTACAGTAGCCTTGCTTTTTATATTAGGAGGTGCGAAAAGTAGAGTATACTCCTCGGGAATGAAGCTGTTCTGCCATGGGCACGCTTGAATTCTTCACTGCATTCAGGGCTCAGTCTTAATTCCCGAGTGAAAACACCCTCGCTTCGCTCGGGAGCCAAATCTGGAGTCCTTCGTTACGTACAGGATTCAAGATCTCGCCCGTGATATAAAATACCTAGTGCTTTTTCCCCTCGGTGCATAATCTACTATTATGTAAGTATGTGATCCAATGGGAATATTACTTGATACTTGACCTTTCAATGGTAAATTTTAACCCATCGACTTTTCATTACTCGCATATTTTGAGCGGTTCTAACTGCCATAGTTGTGAGCAAAATGCGAAGTCAAACTGACAGAAAAGAAACAAAACACCATGGGGCCGTTCCATTTTCGTTTATTTTTTTACAAACTTACATATGATCTTGGCAGCTAATGCTAGAAAATACATGATGGAAAATATAAGTGGCATATTAGCGGACTACTGCGTTTTCTAATAGACAAACCAAATATTGCATTAAAAAACGGTCAATAGCAAGTCGAGCTCGCGCACGAAGGGTTCGGTACCACCGAATAATGGTAGGGATGGTGTGGAGTGAATAGTTTGGATTTTACATAGCAAAATGTTGTTTACAAAGTTATTGGTGCAACTACTTTCACACTCCATGTACGTAACCAGGTGCATTCATAAGTCTGTATGTGGTTTACAGATAAATAAATGATTTTATTCTGTTTTTTAGTATTTGTTGTTATAGCGGCAACGGAAATACATCATCTGTGAAAATTTCAACTGTCTAACTATCACGGTTCATGAGATACAGCCTGGTGACAGATGGATGGACAGCGGAGTCTTAGTAATAGGATCCCGTTTTACCCTTTGGGTACAGAACCCTAAAAAACAATAGTCTACCCAATGTCGTCTTCATGAATATCTGGAATTTTCTGCCAAGGTATAACTACAAACACTTTATGTACAAGTTAAATTATGTTTAATATAACTAAATACTTACCTGATAATAATCGATCTACATGTACCATACAAGTAACATTCAACAGGCAAATCAAACATATTTTTTTTCGCTTAAAAACTTATAGTTACTTCCCATCGGGGTCATTCACAATAGTAGTTTGTCTAAACGAGCCGAATGCGAGTTTCATAATAATATCACTCGAGAGTTTTAATGCCTACTTATTTACAGTTAAATACACTAGTTTATCTACACATATATCATAAGCTCTCTTTGATATGTTCAGGAACCGCGTGTTCGACCGGCATTGTGGCATTGATCATTGCTCTTCAGTTGTCTAGCTTGTTCTGTAGTAGGTACCAACTTCACAGACAAACTGCAAACGGGGCGGCACGCAGGCGGGAGTCGGCATTCGAAATTTTAATAGTTTTACATTATGCTGGTCTTAACGTGCGGTTTTTAGACTCAGTAAAGAGGGTTTATGATACGTGTGTAGATAAATTAAATTATATTTTAATTATTAAAAATCGATTTCAATGTCGCCTAAAGTTCACCACCGTATTTACACAGCTCATCACCAGTGTGGTTATAGGTGGGCATAACAGCTTATTAAAAAAATGCAAAAAGCTGCTGCGCTAATAACATCCGCTATTGTAAACTGATATACGCTATTATACGCTATTGGTTAGTAATGAAAATTGCCGGTCGCCGCGGTCGCATCGCAGGCGTTCGGGCGCGCAGTTGCCAAACCCTGCCGCAACACGCGATCATTCATTCAACAACGGAGCGGCAACGTAAGGTGACAACGCGCCAGCTTTTGCTCTTACATTAGATCAACGATCGCTGCGATCTTTTAAATTTATCAATAGCGGCGTTATTAATTATTTCAAAATAGCGTGCTACCTAATGCGCTTTTGTAATAACGACCACCTCTACCAGTGGTCGGGATGAGGAAGTTTTTTGGTTCATTGACGTCAATAATGATGTCAATGAACCAATAACGTGAATATGGACATGCCCCGAATACAACCCGGGATTTAATAATTAAAAAAAAATTGGGTGCTTCCGTGTAATGTCTCCTTCCATATTAAATGTGAAAGAAACAAATGCAATAAATAAAAAAAAAATATGTAATGTTAATCAATTGCTCGGGGCATGCAGCTTGACTAAAAGGATTTATAGTTTGATTTATATATTTGTGGTAATTTTTGTCGTAGTCGTTTTTGTACAGAGTACGCCACGGCTACACCACATGGAGGGAAAGTACCTTTAATATTTAAGATTGAACATTTTAAAAAATCGCCTGTTGCCCGGGGATTGAACCCACTAAATAAAAATAACCATGTAATTTTTCGTTTTGAACATAAGACGCTTCAACTTCATTAAGACATATTAAAAATCCCGGGATTCCAGAATGCCGGGCATGTCCATATTATTACCACATCTCGCTCGCATGTGTCAAAAACAGCACCTCATTCTGATGACTGCTAATTACACGTTATGTGTCCGCCTGGCCGTCGGTCGCTCGAAGACTTGCTTCATACCGCCTCGGAAGTTAGCCTGTCTGGCCGCCGCCAAGCCATCGCTGCTCCACGCTGAGTCGAACTCCGTGGTATCCTGGTCGACTAGATGAGTGTACTTGGTCCGACCAGAGCGACCGAACTTCTTGACTTGCATCACCTGTTGTGTTGAGTAAAGTTTGTATTATTATTTGCATAAAAGAACCGCAACCAAATCCCGTTATGAGGCATCGCGATTTGAACCTTATTCTATGGTAGTAAAATTCAAACTTATTACCGGGAAAAATTACAGCTTTAGCTGACTGTGGCACTCAAGCGGTAAAACGTCAAATTCCACTTTTGTCTTGAAAAAACTCAAGTATGTGTTGAACAGGAGTTCATTTTTTTATAGTAAGACCCCGTTAGTTTATAAATCACGAAATATCCCGCGAGATTGTAAACTGTCGATAAATTGTCAAGCTTACAATGTAACAGTAATTTTCATTAGTTGAAAATCAAACCGTTAACTTGTGAACTGGTTGAAACTTCAATCGCAAGCAAAACACCAGGGCGAAGTGGTGGTCAGAGTAGGTGAAAGATTAAGAGGGCGAGCGAAGCGAATCCCCCTTTATCCTTCGTGTTAGGTTGACATATAAGAACAAAAGAAAAAAGTTTAAGTTGGTCTCGTTTACAAATCATCGACAATTTATAATCTCACACGATATTTTATAAACTAACGGTTTTTGCAAACTTAAGGTGTCATCGACAATCTAACTCGGCTCTTAGCAGTGCAATACTTCGAAATACATAAATATACAAGTTTTACCTTAGGCAGTACAGTCTTATCGAAGTGATCATCCAATGTAGCGCCCGAAAAGTCCTGCTTGAATACGTCCTCTTCTTTGTCCAAGTAGAAAGCACCTCTGCGAAACAAGCGTACAGCATTTACTATTGTGAGAATATATACCTTGAACTTTCACTATGTTCTACTTACTATACGTTCGAGCAATACATACAGGGACAATAACAACGACATAATTATACAGATAGGTGAAACAACTAACAATGATATAGCATACGCTTTGTTGCAATGTCTTTGTAATAAATACAGCACCATTTAAACCGTTCTCGGAGGTTCGTTGCCAATCCGGAAGGATGCGGCAGTTTCTTTAAAAGTCCTTCTTACTTCCGATACTCTTGCTATCGGATGGGTCATAGGGCAGATCCTGCCGCCCCACCGATGACAAGAGAGATAACTTAATAAAATTGTCCGAGGTAAGAGGGAGACTCTTCGAATCCGGTAAAGGACAAAACCAAGGGCAAATCCAAACAGGGTAGAACCTACCTCTGAGAACGGTTCGTGTAAATGGTGTCTAAGACTTGTGTATCGGTAAAATTTGCGATTCTAGATGGTTGAAATTTAGGTCACAACCATATTAAAATAAAGTTCATAACAGCTCACACGGAACCATGGCTGTTACGTGGAAAATTGTGTTTTTTTATTTTTTTATTTCAAACCTCCTTTTAAGATACTTCGAATACCTATTTTCTTGACCAAAGAACCATATCAATTTTATTTTGAAATCCCAAGAAATATCAAGTTTTAGGTAAAAAAACATCTATTTAGTTATGTTTTCATGTAGTGCCCAATATGATGTTTTCAAACACCCCGATTGAAGAAACGGAATGTCTTCATAACAGAATTTCGGGATTTAGAAAGTCTCTCCTTTAAGAGTAAAAGCGCTTCAAAGATGGGTTATTGACTGAATTCGAAATTTATCACGCACCTGTGGTAATACTTCTGCAGGAACTTGTACTTCCCCTTCTGCGACTTGTTGGTGATGAGCTTGGGGTTGAGCCTCGCGTCGGCGCGTCGCTCCTCCTCCGTCATGTTGCGCAGGCGCTCCACCGTCAGCATCTCCTTCTCCGCTCTGTTGATAGCAAGCATAAGTTCGCTAGGTCAGCAGTTCATAAGTATGTGACGACAAGGAACCATGTCGCCCCACAACGCCCACCCTACCGCAACCACACCCCGCAGTCGCCACACACCGGCCGCACACCGCCAGTACAACACACTGCGCGCACCCGCCCCGCCCCGCCCCGCCGCAACCGCACCCCGCAGGCGCCCGACCCCACCGCGCCGCCCGGCCATCGCGTCATCGAGCAGCGACGATGTCGCAACACCACGGCCTCCACTCCGAGACGGCCGCCTTATAAGCTGGCGCACGGCTCAGTCGAGAGGCATGGTGGACTCCGAGCCCAAGAGAACCTCTCTTTGCGTACCATCGTCGACGCCCCCCGCTACGTGAGGAATGCGACGATCCAGAGGGACCTCAGATGGGAATCAGTGGACCAGTTTGTCCAGAGGCTGACGAAGGGCATGTTCGCGCGTGCGGATACCTCTCAACATCCGCATATCCGCGACATGGCGCCGTACCACGCGCGCCCACCCGACCGCCGCCGCCTGCCACGCGACCTGGTTGCCTAGCCGGCGATCAACCAATGGAATACCTCAAGTGAGAAGATCTCCACCGCCCGCGAGGGCCCCCCGATGACCTGTCCATAGGAGTGGACAGAGGCGCTTCTGCAGGAAGAGATCCGATGATCTTACCCTGACTTCCCACGCCCCAGAATGGGTGCGTGAGATGATTACTTGATTGATTGATCGAGGCATGGTGGACGCTCCGGCCTCCGTCATCTCCCGTCAGTGGTTCGGCTAGCCGAGTGCACGACGACTCCCCCCTACCCTCACCCATATCCGCGTTAGTGGTTCTGCAAGCCGAGTGCACAACGATCCCCCTCCTCCGTTCAAGCCGCGTCCATCAAGGGCCCGCATGCCCTAAGGCCCTTCAAGCGACAAATGGTCGGAGTTAATGAATAACCTTGTTCATAGTTGATCGAGTACGAAGAGGGCTCGGTTGCCCTGTAGCCCTTCCGGGACCCCTTATCTCCAGTCGGTACCTGCGTACCTTACCACCGTATAATTTAGGACCTAGTGCGGCGCACTAAGCGCCTAGTGTTGTTATTAGTTAGCGTAAATAAATAAATGATTGTGTTATAGATATTGAAGTGATGGTTTTACCTTAGATAGGATCCCTAGACAGGTCCCTGAATAGTTACACATATACATTGAGTCGAGAGTATAGGACAATTGCTAGGCCGAGCAACGTCTACGTGTGAACCGAGCTGAGCTACGAGGGGCTGGTCCCCATTCCGCCGACTACGAGGGGCAGTTCCCCGCCACACCTGGGTGTAGGAGCCGCTCACCCGTCACAAGTAGTATAGTAACGTAAGAACAGAAGTTTGCGCACAAGCTCAATAGTATCGAATGTTTAGTAATATTGGTTGAATTTCAGGGTTCACGGAAAAAATGAACTTTTAGGGCCGGGCCACAAGATGCGGTGCGGCGCCGCTGCGGCGTGGGAATTGTATAGGTTTTTTTTTTTTTTTTTATTTATTTACCAAATTGAGAAAAACATCTTAATTATATACATTTACATCACATAAACCACGGAGGTTTGTGCGTGATGCTGGAATTCGTGCGAACAGGGTACAATCATTAATTATTAAATATTTTATTACATTCTACATGGGTACATGGGCATTTCGCAATGTATCGTGCAGTTACGTTACATTACGAAATACCCAAGTTGTTTGTATTTATATAATAAGTTGTTTGTATTTGTGTATAATATATTAAAACAGTGAATAAGTTTATTTATCCATCTATCCATCAAAAGTCAGAGACGAGTAACTTTGGGACCGGATCGAACAGATGGAATGGATGGTGTTGATGAATGGTGTTGTTCCGAGGCTGCAGTAATAATGAAGAATTTTTTTAATTTGAATTTTAGTGTATTAGGGGTGAATGATGCTTTAAGTTCGGTAGGCAGGCTGTTCATAAGTCGTGGTATGATAAATTGAGTAGTTCGCTCACCATAGTAATTTCGTGCTCTAACCGTCACTAGTTCGTTATTTGTCACCTTGCGAGTCTGGATGCTATGTGAATGGGAGACAGTTTTGAGTGTATGGATGTCAGCATATTGTTCTTTGATTATATTATATTTAACTTTAGTGTGGATTGGTAACATGTTGTATCCCCAACAGGTGTATCCCCCTCCTCCCCCCGCCCCGCCTTGTCTCGCCCCGTTTTGTAAGGAGTGCGGCATTGCACCGCATCGTGTGGCGCGGGATCACATCGTAGTCCGTCTGTGTGTCTGTCAAGAAAATACCCTTTTTCTCGGGAGTTGAAAGGTCCCTTGAAAATATTCAATTTTAGGTCAACGAAATCACAAGATATTCCATAACCTCCATAATATTTCACAATTTTGCTGAATTTGCTCGATACTCAGAAGGGTATCAAATCTCGTTGACCTAGAACCATGAAATTTGACATGCAAGATTTTATAGTACAAGCAAAGGGAACAATCCGAAAACCGTTTTTTTCGTAGATGTGAAAAAGTGATTTTTACGGAACCCTCGGTCCGCGAGTCCGATTCGCACTTGATCGGTCGGACACCCAGTCATTCTATCTGTCTCTCGTTCGGGAACATACAGAAAAGCAATCTGTCTGTACCAACCGCCAAAGTTAACTAGCCACCTGCGAGGAATGCAATTTTCACCTCCCTCCCTCGATCGCTCTCTCCCTCGACGCGTCAGTAGGACAGTGACCGGAGTCTAGGACGAAATCAGACCGAAGTGCCTAGTTAGCTTTGGCAGGTAGTACATAAGTCTGTCTCACTCACCCCTCCCTCTCATCCTTGTCTCGCTTGATGCGCTTCAGCTCGCGCAGCTTCCACGCTTCGTACTCCAACTCGTCATTCTCGTCATCGGTGCACACGTCGTTGATGTTGCCCTCCTTCTGCTCCGTCTGTGCGATGACGATAAGGAATGCTAATGTTTAGGCCGCCGGGCTTGTTTCACGATAATCGTATACTATCCGCTAAAGTCAACTAGGCTGCAAGGAATGCGATTTCCCCTCCCTCTGTCGCTCGCTCTCGCCCTAGACGCGTCAGTAGGACAGTGACTGGACGCTATGACGCTATCCATCCATATATCCTATACAGATATCCTACCATGGCATAAGGTTCAAAATCGCGACCAGTTCCAACTACCCTCGGTTTTTGAGAGGTTAAATCCTTTTTGAGCTAGGGAGAAGGCTTCAGCCCAGGTGTCAGCTGTGAAAGTGAGGGTGGTGTCATCTGCGTAGGAGACAATTTTACAATATACAATTTTTTTAATTAGCTTATTCATCTATTACAAATTAAATATCAAAAGTGCTGTAAAAAGTCTTAGGCGCCACCATAATCTATTGAATTTATATACATATCTATACTCGGCATTTTTCCTGGCCGGACAATCAGTGTCACCAGTGGTTTTGTGGCCTCTTTGCTTTTTGTAGCGTAGACAATTTTGGAGTTTCAAACTTTTTAGTGCAATCAGTGGTCTGGTGACCTAGTTCTCCGCTGTGGCCGCACGTAGGTTTCGCATCTTTGCATGTCTTGGCAGCGTGACCATATTGCTGACAAATGTAACATCTTGTTACCAAGGTTTAGTCTACCACAGTACAAGATGACCAGTTGATAAACACCCTGTCCTGTGCTATAAGAGCCCTGCGGATGTCGGTAGATACTTTATGATGAAATTGCAAGCGTCATTGTCCTTTTTCCCGGATTTGTGGCTTCACTTTATTGAGCTTAAAACGTTCTAAGGGATATATAGGGCATTTTTTCAACCAAAATTTGCTCTTTTTGCTCACTTCAAGACCTCATTCTCAATTAGATAATAAACACTGTAATTCTTGGTTTGCGCTTAGATGGCTCATCCACAGTTAGGCCAGATGTAGATAGTTTGTGATCCGTATGCATATTACAAAGACACCCTTCACAAAATTGCAGCGAACACGGACAACGCGATAAGTAGGTCAAAATTAGTTGAGTAAAGTATTTTTATTAATATTTTTATTTTATTTATTTCTAATATTACATTATTCACATGCACACGTCCTATGTGCACTCGGTCAATCATTAACTATGATATGGCGATGTATTTTAAAAATTATATGATGTATTTTTTGGTTTATAAACTTTAGACACATATTCAATTAATACATTTAATGGCAAGAAAAAATTATAATTTAAAGATAAAAAATCAAGCTAAAAAAGTAGGACACTTATTCAGCCCAACTCCGTACATTGATGAACGCAAACAGTCTCTAGCCAACTCTCTTATTCATGAACTCAAATCGACCGAAAACTGTGGAAATGTGACAGTTTTTCCATACAATAAACGTAAATTCAACACTAGCTGCGTTGGATTTGCAGTGGGTTTTAGTGACTGAATAAGGGAGCTGGTCACTGTTGTGGTTCTTACTATTTTCTCTTCTTGTTGATAGCTAGATTCATTATTGAAAATGGTTGATTACTATGATATGACTGTCTTGTTTACTAATTTCATACAGATGTAATGAATAATCCTTTCCTATCGGCAAAACTCGGAACAACGATATCACCCGAATGGTGCCGATGTGTCTATGAATTACTGTATTATTAAATTACGTGTAGTTATCAAATAAATCGCATAATTTATTTATCAATGTCAAATGTCAAGTTGCCCGTTTGACGTATATTACACTGAGATGTTCAAACCACCACGATTCTATCATATAAAGAATTCGTTAGGTAAACAAAAATATAACTAGTTACTGAGGACGTTTTATTTCAATAAAACGCATTGATAAAAACCAAATTCCGGTTGGGATGATCTAATGATTCTATAAGGATTGGAACCCCAAAAGTCTAACTATAAGTCAAAACTACAGTAGGATTTTGCAGACCTTTTTTATAACAATAAATTTTTGTAATTGATTAAAAATACTATGACATAACAAAAAAGACACCTCAACATAAAACAAAACAAACCAGCAGAGAAATTAATATAAATAAATATGATTTTCTGATTGGATGAACGACTTCGATTATGACAGCGGGATAAGAGGAGGAGGAGCGGGGTGGACAGTGTGATGCGAAACAATACTTCCAACTTCCATATCACAGTCAAAATCAGAACTATTTTCTGGTGTATCATCGTCAGAGTTTTCATGAACGGTGATTACAAAACTAGCCATATAATTTTCCAACTCAATTTGTGTTTTCGGTACTCGTTTTCGCATTTGATGGCGTGGTCACATACTTTGGCCCAAACATCGGAACCAATCATATTAACCTTTTCCTGTACCAATTGTTTCACAGTAGTCATATTCATACTGATGTTTCTTTTGGATACGTATCCCTTTATTTGAGACCATATGTTTTCAATCGGATTGAAATCAGGATGATATGGTGGCAATCTTAGTACGCTGTGTCCATATTCGTTCATAAGTTTATCTATAGAGTATTCTACAAAGTCTTGTTTGTACTTGCAAATAATTTCATATATTTCAAGTTTTGTTAATGACGGATCAATCGGAACGTTATGTTTGGATAGCCAATCAATCATGTCTTGCTTCCTGGTATTTGAATTAGGAGGTTTTTCTACGTACTTATTATGATATGCAGCATTATCTACTACTAGTACCGAATGTGGAGCTAAGTTTGGAATGAGTTGATTACGAAGGCATTTTTCATAGTTTTCATTGTTCATCGCGTTGTGATAGTCACCTGTTTTATCACTAGACTGATACATTAACAATGCCCCAGGTATATAAACCCCTTTCTACTACCAGCGTTCACTATTATAAGACGTTGTCCTTTAGAAATTAACTGTTTCACTCCGTTTTCTGACGAGTCAGCCCAGCTTTTACCTGCCAAATGTGAGGTATGGATGTATGTTTCATCCATATAAACAATTTCTCTCCCTTGCAATCTGTACTTTTTTATCGCGGCTAAAAACTTTACTCTTTTTAAACGAACATCATCTTTCTCGATAAGTAATTTTCTGTTGTTTTCAACTTTTTTATACCAAAATCCCATTTTTCTAAGAATTTTTCTTAGCGTAAAGTCACATCCCTTAAAATTTATGGCTTCGGATAACTTGGACTTCAGGGTTTTAATTGTAGGTACTTGTTTGTATATCAAATGGAAATTATACACTAATCGGCGTATAACGTTGTAGTCAAAATCGTCAAGACCTAGACAAAATAATTTATTT
Organism: Argyresthia goedartella; assembly: GCA_949825045.1. NCBI lineage: Eukaryota > Metazoa > Arthropoda > Insecta > Lepidoptera > Argyresthiidae > Argyresthia > Argyresthia goedartella. The sequence goes on from OX463823.1 coordinate 20,943,594, forward strand.
TCGTCTACCCAACTTTGCCGACTTCGGACTATTGGAGGTGGATTGATTTATGTATTCTTTTTGCAATATTTTATTTACTGTTCGTTGAGAAATTCCACTGGCCTCCGAAACTCGTTTTTGTACTTTACAAAAGTAAGCAGTATAGTTGGTATGTTTGAATTTATCATTTTCAGTTAAGAAATATAAATAAATATTGAAAATAACTTCACAGGCTTGCCGAACTAAACGTTTCCCTTTTCTTAGTGCTTTCGGCATGTCTGTTATAAATTGTTAATGTGGATCGAATAAAATCAATGTTTATTATTTACAAAAATGACACGAGTCCATGAAGTTTATCACAAAATCTAACATAAATATCAACAAAATATTTCTGTGGTATTAACTACTCTATATAGATACTTCCTCTTGCAATGCGACCGATCCCTAAGTTGTCTCGATGGGTACTGAGTGCGGTGAAGTAGTAAGACAAAAACGAACATTTCCGAGAAAATACGAAAGGAAAGGATTATTCACTACATCTGTACGTACTTCGATGACCAAAGATAAGACTTTTTTCGTCCGCAAAAAGAGTCATAATATTCAGTGCCGATTCATTTCCCATTTCAAAAATATAATGGTGATACATAAAGGTTGTTGTTTTGAAAAGTTACTCCCGACTCAGGGACCATAGTCCCTGAGTCGGGAGAATCGCTTATAACTTAAAATTTAGTTAGCTTTCATATTTAATGTATCTATTGAATCTGGCGTGTTTCCTGAATTAATGAAACACAGTAAAATAGTACCTTTGTTTAAATTGGGTAGTACAGATGTACTCGGTATCGGTCAGAAGTCAGAAGGGTCAGATGACCCTTCTGACCGATATCGGTATTGCCTACATTTAGTAAAGTTTTTGAAAAAGTAATTTTAAATCAACTTCTTACACATTTCAACACCAACAACATGCTCCACTGTAAACAATTTGGTTTTAAACGAGGCAAATCAACTACTGATGCCGGTATTGAGTTAATATCACATATATATGATGCCTGGGAGGAGTCGCATGATGCTCTAGGCGTATTTTGCGATTTGTCTAAGGCTTTTGATTGCGTTGACCATGGGACATTGATCAGGAAATAACATCACTATGGAATTAGGGATAACTCTTTAGATCTTCTCTCTTCTTATTTAAATGACAGGATACAGAGAGTTGACTTTAATGGAAAACGATCTCCAGGGTCTGTTGTTTGTCTGTTGTAGGCCATTCCTGTTTTTGGTTTATAATAATGACCTGCCACATCTTGTCAGCGATAATCATGAGATTGTACTGTATGCAGATGACACTTCACTTTTGTTTAAAATTAAACGACGCAGTTTGAACTTTGACGATGTGAATAATGCAATCTCAAAGGTAGTCAATTGGTTTAGTGCCAATAATCTCTTACTGAATAATAACAAAACTAAATGTATTCAGTTTATACTCCCCAATGTTAAACAAGTCTCGGCTAATGTTAATGTTAACGGTAAAAATTTAGAAACTGTAGATAGCACGGTATTCCTAGGAATTACCTTACATAATAAGCTTCAATGGGGCCCACACATAGTTAAGCTATCGAAAAAACTCAGTTCCGCAGTTTATGCTGTCAAAAAAATGCTTCTTTTTACGGACGTGGAAACAGCTAGACTAGTTTACTTCAACTACTTCCATAGCATTATGTCTTACGGCATACTGCTGTGGGGGAACGCTGCAGACATAAAATAATATTTGTGCTGCAAAAGAGGGCTGTTCGTGCAATCTGCAATGTGGGTCCCAGAGAGTCACTGCGTTGTAAATTTAAGTAAATTAACATTATGACAGTGCCGTGTCAGTATATTTATGAAAACCTAATGCAAGTCCACAAAAATATTGATAAATTTCCTAAGAATAGCGACAGGCACAATTTCAACAGTAGAAATAGGAATAAACTAGCTATACCTACTACTAGGCTCCATAAGGTTAATGTATCTTTTAAAGGGCAATGTATTCGCTTTTACAACAAAATCCCAACTGAGTTACAAGAATTGTCTGTAAATAAATTTAAAAATGTTGTTAAAAATCACTTATGTAAAAAGGCTTACTACAAAATATCAGATTATGTAGAAGACAAGAAAGCTTGGAAAGGTGTTTGCTCCAATTCTGTAAAAGACTAGACTAGAAACCTCCAGCTTTATACGTTAATGAAGCTGGAGGTTTCTAGTCGCCTCTTTGCCTCCAGCATCTAAAAATTTGAGGTGACGGAATTCAAATTGAGTTCTATATTTCCCTATATATTATATGTGTTAGTTTAAGATTTCACATTCTCCAAATGTAACCTATGTGTTTCTTATGGAAATAAACTCTTTTTGAATTTGAATTTTGAATTTGAATCAGTTTACTTTTCGCTCGCATAATTTTGATGATGAAAAAACTGTAACATGCGGGCACGCCTGGCCGGTCTACGAAGGGCGCGCGCGACGCGCTGTGCTCCTGATATTGCGAGCGAGAAAGCAATCCATAGAAGTAAGGCCACAAGAAATTGATTTTCAGGTATTTTTCAGTAAAAAATAAAATTGTTGAATAAAAATATTGTTTCAGTATCGTGTTAATAACCACCCCTGATCCGGGCGTATCCTTACAAAACAACACCGGTATAGACCTGTACCTATACCAAAGTAATTACCTGAGATCCCCTTTGTTCTGCCCTGATGGTGTCTTCTACCAACTTGAGAGCTTCCCTTCGTTTCTCCTCTTTCTCTTTTCTTGAGTCAGCTTCTTCTTTCTTCTGCTGCTTCAATTTTCTTTCTCTTTCTGCCACAGTCATTCTGTCTGATGCTCTTACAAATACTGGCTTGACTCTCGGTCCTGGGGAATTATAAATTGACGCTTAATTTTAAAACCATAGACACAGGACTGTGAGGATTGGCGCTATGGAGAAGAGGCCTATGCCCAGCAGTGGGTCGATGTGGGTTGAGCATGATGATTAAGATGAACAACAATAAACAAGCAATTAACATTTATATTTATTAATTTTTTGACTCAAAATATACCATACCAATATACAATTTACCGATTCATAAAAACCGCGATTTTGGACCTTATGCCATGCGAATAAGTTTAAGCATGTATGAAAAATCACTCGTATGGAAAGTCTCTCTATCAGAGATTTTATTCGATGTAAAATAGAAGTAATAAATACGGAATCCTAAAAAGAAGAATCATCTTATTTATCCCTGCCAGTCCTTGTCGTCGCTAACATAATTTTGAGTGAAGAAAAGCAATTGTGTAACTCACATAAACCAGGTCTGTCGCCAAGCGCTGGGCATCACCTGTAGTGATGGGAAGGCCATCGATATCCCTATCTCGTCACAAATCCATGATGGATAAATATGTTAAAATAAAACATATTCTGCCGAGTCTTACAAGTGTAGGCAAATGACCTGCCGATGACGACGTGGAGACTTGACGTTTCCCTAAGCGTCGTGCTCCACCCAGAGCCCAGCAGACGAAGACCCTAAACATTCCAGTGAGTAATCGTTTTTCAAATCTACGTTAAAACTTGGTGAAGGTACGTCATCGAACTCCTGCCATGCGGCTCCCAAAAACTTAGACACCCAAAATTCTACCAATTATCATTGAGATCCCCACAGACTGGACTCATAAAACGATCAAAACCCTGATCCTATCCTATACCAAGAACTTTCACCTATCATATAAAGGTCGCAACAAGGTAGCAGTTCAGTGTTACACCTCCACCACCTCCACCAGGATACTAAGGACGGACTCATTACTAAAGAAGATCCCAAAAATTGTCAAAAGGCCTCTATCGAAAGTCTCATCCCCGTAGAACTGGCGAGTCTCGGCAATAAAGATGCCACATTCACGGAAATGAAGTCCAAAAATACTGATGCACCTTACCCACTTTCTATGATAAAATTACCAACTGGCACTGACTTGGCGAAATTCCGCCAGTTGAAGCATTTATGTCACTGCGTGATTACGATTCAACGTTTTAAGCCCAATTCAACCAGTGGGACACAGTGCTATGGATGCCAATGATTCGGACTCGCTGCGAAAAACTGCAATCTCACTGCTCATTGTGTGAAGTGCACTGAAAGGATTGTCCAAAAACGGATCCCGCATTCCCAGCCCGCTGCTGCAGCTGAAGATCACCCGGCTAATTACTCAAAATGTACAAAGCGAAGCCGGGGAACTAACTTAGCCACTCCATCACAAAATCTCCGCTCATAATTACATTGAACAAGCATGGGGAAATACTATTCGAATGCCGAAACAAAGGAGCTATGCGTATTTTACCAGACATCAAGATCTAAACGAGCCCTTAAGTCGGAAAACCGGCGACGAAAAATCGATCGATCATTGCAATACCAACTGCGACATCTAGCGCCACATAGCTCCACTAAACAAGCAGCATTATCTAGCGCCGGGTAGCGAGACATTTTTAAATACTAACATAGAAAGCGCCCATACCACCACCTAGGAAACGGAACGTGGAAGTGATACTGTAAAAATAAAAAATAATAATTGAAGGGCAAATCTGTTTACTAGTAAAAGTGCACTGTGATTCGTGAAGCTCCATAATTTCGTCGTGAGCAGTCAGTGTCATCAACGTTCCTGTTTATGCAAGGCGCTCGAATTGCCAATATAATACAATGAACTGACAAGTATGCCGTAAAAAAGTAAATCTTAGTGATCTTCTAAATGGTGCCAAATGCAAAAAAAAAACATTATTAATGTTTGAATATAACATTATCAAAATATTCTGCCCTGTATCCTACAAAAAAGCAATGGAATTGTTATACTTGCTCAAATATAACAGTGAGCCATGGAAAGAGTTTAAAAACGAACTCACGCATTGAGCTCGCCGAACAATGTTGTAACAGAGTCGTCAGGCGTCATCAACCAAATACCAAAACTATCGATTTCTACTGAGATCTTCAAACTAAATCACATAACATCGACGTTTCTGACGGAGCATCAATATATAACGTGGACACAGATTACGGTTCTTTGGAAACAAAAGCAAGAAGTCACCCAAAAGTAGCATCAAATAATGACTCATTGGTGCAGATCCTGCAGGAGCAAATATCAGTCCTGAACATCGAATTAAACCGTACTTATGAGGAGATTATTTCTTTCAATGAAGAAAATACCAACCTTAAGTAGGCAGTTCACGACGAACAAGAAACTGTCTCTATTAACAAAAATTAATACAAGTATTACAACTTCCACCCCGAGACATAGTGAAAAAAGAAGGTTGCGAGCTCTTATTCTAAAAGACGAATAAGTTTTGCTACAGAGATTCCCAGCAAATGTGTACCAAAGATAACTACACAAAATATTCAGACATTACCCGGTCAGAGTACTACTAAAGATCAAGCCGAGCTTTGTAAACCGAACAAGTGTGAGCTCTAAAATATACGTCCTCAAAAAAATACCATGAACTCGCCGGCTAAGACAGCAGTGAACAACACAATAATAACTAAGAAGAAACCCTTAATCCACATTTTGGGAGACCAAGGTGCTCGTGCAATATCTGAAAAAAATGTGGCAGTTACGACTACAAAGCAATAAACCGAACAATAATTATATATTGATGAGATGTTACTGCCGTCGGGGGCCTCAAGCTTCAAGCACTGAAATGCTAAAGGATCTTCAGAAAGTCATCTCAAGTGTCGCTGCTGACGATGTGATAATCCTTAAGGTATGAGTCCGAACTCGGCATCACTGCTGCGCAGCGCTCTAGTCCTCGTACAATACTGTACCTTATCTCTGTAGATTTAAGTTTCTCGGCAACAATTAAAACAACAGCCGCGGAGTTGCCGAGAAACCATATATATAGGACATAAAAGGACTCAACACAAACCAAATACTCAAAAAGTGGTACCATACCGTACTTTTTGTATAGGCAGGAAATATTAAATATAATAAACTACGAAAGCAGATCTCTAACGCACCAAAAAAAGGAACGATTCCTTACTATTTCACGAATGCATCGAAAAAGGTAAGTCCTTTACCCAAAAAGAAAGCCAAAACTGGGTCCTCAAATGCCAAAATAATATGCTAGATAAAGAAAACTTCTTTCGAGCATAACTTTGAAACGGATTTGATGCATAGGAAACACAAAATAAAGTTGAGAGCATAAATGAAGGGAAGCAATCCTTTCTTGAAATTTGGCTTTATATAAAATCGATATAAAATACTGGACTGGACTCGATATAAAATATTATGCAAAAGTAAATAATCATAGGGTAAAGGAGGATCTATATCGAATTTCCATAAAGAATTTCAGTCTATCTGCATGCTTTGGCCGCCTAACACGTAAAAGCAAACCAGGCGTCTGCCTTTTTGTTTAGAAAGATTTGCAGTTTAATGAACTGCAGAGAGTAGAGGCTCTCCATCTCTAACTTTTTAGAGGCGTGTGGAATTGTGTGTAATGAAATTTTATATTGTATGTGCTTATAGGCCAAAAACTATCTGAAACGCCAACTTTCTGGAAAATTTGGGAAAATTCTTAAAAATATCATAGTAGCACTTGTATTGATAAATATTGATAAAATATTATATCCAACAATATAGCCTGCAAGATGTCAAAGTGGTAAAACTCAAAACTCAAACTCAAAACGTTTATTCTGTAAATAGGCCACAAGGGCACTTTCACATGTCATTTCATTTCATTTTTTACAGAACATTTGGTATTATTATTTGTATCATATTATCAGAAAAAAAAAGTACTTAATTATTGTTTCTGAGAGATGTAAAGAGTCTCAAATGTCATAATAAAATAATTAAAATATAAATAACAGAGATGTATAGTCTCTTTAGTGAATAATACAATGATGATAGGAGATGTAAATGGTCCCCACAGTCAAGAGTTGTATAATTAAATTAATCTTTGGAGGTGTAAAAGGCCTCCAAGTGTCCAGTAAAAGAAACTCTGGCAGTGAGGATGCTCACAATTAATTAGAACAATTCAGTCCCAAGCATTTTTATCGTCTATGTACTCTTTAATACTGTAGGAAGCTTTAGAAATAAGCCTTTGCTTGATGTATTTCTTGAACTTATTAATTGATAGATCTGTCAAAGTGCTTGGGAGTTTATTGTAAAATCTTACACAATTACCCTTGAACGAGTTTTTTATTTTATGGAGCCGAGTAGTGGGCACTGCAAGTTTGTCCTTGTTTCTAGTATTAAAGTTATGTATATCACAGATTCTTCGAAAGTTAACAATGTTCTTATGGACATACATAATATTCTCGTAAATATATTGACTATGGACTGTCAATATATTTACTTCTTTAAACTTATTTCTAAGAGAATCTCTATTATTCATTTTAGAAATCGCACGAACAGCCCGCTTCTGCAGCACAAAAATAGTATTTATGTCAGCAGCACTGCCCCAGAGCAGAATACCGTAGGACATAATACTATGAAAATAACTAAAATAAACTAATCTGGGCGTTTTTAAATCTGTCAAGTGACGGATTTTCCTGCATGCAAAAGCTGCAGAGCACAGTCTGTTCGATAGCTTATCAATATGTGGACCCCATTGGAGTTTGGAATCCAACGTTATACCTAGAAACACTGTGCTGGTTACCAATTCCAATTCCTCATTTTTAATTGTTATACATGTCTGATTATTTTTAACGTTAGTAGTAAGAAACTTAACACATTTAGTCTTTTTCTCATTTAATAGCAAATTATTAACATTAAACCACTTTACCACTCTTGATATGGTATTGTTCACGTGATCATCATTAGCGTGTTGGTTTCGCTTTGTTTTAAAAATAAGTGAGGTGTCATCAGCAAACAGTACCATATCATGACAGTCCCTTCCTAGATAGGGTAAGTCGTTTATATAGATGAGGAATAGGAAGGGTCCCAATATTGAGCCCTGTGGCACGCCCAAAGAAACCAATGATCCTGGTGATCGTTCTCCGTTTACGTCTACCCTTTGTATTCTTCCGTTCAGATAAGATTTTAACAAATTCAATGACGTGTCTCTAACTCCATAATGATGTAATTTCCTGATCAATGTTTCATGACAAACGCAATCAAAAGCCTTAGATAAGTCACAAAAAATGCCTAGGGCATCTTGTGACTCTTCCCAGGCATCAAAAATACTTTCAATGAACTGAATTCCGGCATCTGTTGTTGAACGACCGCGAGTGAATCCAAACTGTTTGTTATGCATTAGCTTATTTGATTCAAAATGATGTAATAGCTGTGATAAGATTAATTTCTCAAAAATTTTACTAAAAGTTGGTAGTATTGATATAGGTCTGAAATTGGTGGGGTCTTGAGTACTACCTGCTTTGAAGAGGGGAATTATCTTACTTTGTTTCATTAAATCAGGAAATTCACCGCAGTCTATACAATTGTTGAAAATGACCGCTAGGTCAGGTGCAATTAATTCGATCAGGGATTTAACGACGTGAACAGAGAGTCCCCAAAGATCATTCGTTTATTTAACATTTATCAATTTAAATGCCTTTACGACATCTGAACTTGTGACGTGCTTAAAATTCAAGTATGAAGCACACTCTGAGACATTATCTTTTAATATTGCAACAGCAGACGAAGGTGACGAATTTAAATACTTAGTCGTGGAAGCCGGTGCATTAGTAAAAAACGATTCAAATTCAGTTGCAACTTCTAAGCTAGAACTCGTAAGCTGTCCATTGATTTTTAGTTCGTAATCGTGACTCGCTTTTTTACTACGACCGGCCTCCTCATTAATTATTTTCCAAGTCGTTTTTATAACATCGGAACTATTCTTAATTTTACTACTCAGAAAATTACGTTTAGCTGTATGACAGTCTAATTTAAATTGTTTGGAGAACTGTTTGACTTGTTCTTTAAATTCGTCACTCATGTTGAACCGTCGTTCCTCATACAATGCATAAAATGCTTGCCTGCATTTATGCAACTCTGCAGTAGCCCACGTACTAAAGTCGTTTGAACCACTAACCACAACCGATTTTGAAGTGAATATCGCGCTGTACTGTTTCATAAAGGTTTCAAAGAATAAGTTATACATTATATTAGGAGACTGTTCAGCAGCCAAAAACGGTAGTTCCTGGGCTAAAGAGTATCTCATTCTTTCTAACCGGTCAGCAGTTATTGGCACAAACGAAATTTTCTTTTTAATGACAGGTTCTCTAATAGAATCAAATTGAAATAATTGACCTAAATGATCTGAATCCAATTCACTGATAACACTTTTACTGATTGGAATAACATCAGTAAAAATGTTGTCAATGCATGTAGCACTAGTAGTAGTCACTCTTGTTGGCTCCATAAATAAATGGCTAAGCCTAAATGATGAGAAAAGATTTATCAATCTAACGCTGAGAGTAGTTCTTTCTAACAGATTAACATTAAAGTCACCACACATAATTAATCGTTTCGTACTGTGTGATGAAATAGTTAGGACGGATTCCATTATTTTCTCGAACATTTCAAAGTCGCTCAAGGGTGGCCTATAGACACATATAACGATGAACTGTTCTAATTCCACAGCTGCAAGTTCTATAGTTCGTTCAACAGATAAGGAAACAATGTCCTTACGTTCCTTGAATTTCATATGATTGTTTAGTATGATTAATGCCCCACCATGTATTGAATTAAGTCTGGTGAACGAACTACAAACCTGGTGATCTTTAAAGCTAAACATAATTTCATTAATAGTTAACCAGTGCTCTGTTATGGACAAAATGTCAATTTTATTACAATTTAAAAATAACTCTATTTGTAGATCTTTGCCTCTAATACATTGAATATTCTGATGAACCAGGCTTATATACTTAGCATGTGAGCTTCCCTTATTCTTAGGGTTTTCTAATATACTAGAACATATGTTGCCAGAGCCTGGGTCCTCTGTTGTCTTATGAACTAATTTAAATGCATCCTGTTATTCTGGTCTGATACCAGATTCATATTAGGCTGCTCAGTAAAAGCAGAGTTAGAAGCCAAATTTTTGGCTGTAATGTCATATAAATATAATAGTGACATAGCTATTTGTCGTTTACAATAATTTGAAAGGTAAAATGTACCTTTAGTCATAGTAAAATAATTACTAACATAATTGTTAGTGTCAATAATATCAAAGTTATTATTATATGTACATAAATTGTACATAGTTATATTCATATTATGTCTATATACATTTTCATTTTGTGTCAATTGGTTGCAGTAGGGAAATGTGAACAATATGATTTTTTTCACACTAAGACCATTCAATGTTTCATAAAATTTTATTAAATTATTTTTGTTCACATCTCCCCTATTGCCCATGAAAATTATCAGTGTGGCACTGGCTGTGATAGTGCTGTCATTCAAAATTTGATTTATAATATTATCTACAGTGCTAAAAGGTGAGCAATTACTAATAACACTATGTCCCTTAGAGTATGAGTGGAGTGCTGAGCCCATGCCACTTCCAATCTCATCACAGTACATTATAATATCAGGTGTTGTGGTCATATCAGACTTGGCAGAACTATTATCAGTAACACCTTGTGTTGGTAAACTGTCACACAAGCCCGGAGAGTTGCCCGCTGTCAAACAACCACCTTTCTGCTCACAGCGACAAGTATGGTTGTTGGTCAGCGACTCAAACCGCTCACAATTATGGTTCATTTCTTGAATTAAATCATCCATAGCCAATGAGTATTCATTTATAACTTTCTCAGAGTTCAAATATGCACTGTTTAGTGATCTCAATGAATCCTCTAAGCTTTGGATTTTCAAATGTAAGTTTTGTGTGTCAGTTTCATACATCAACTTAGTACTTTCTAATTCTAATACACACATATTCAAATCATGTAATAAGTTTACATTTTTCTTGCTTACTTTTAAGTTTTTAGTACACAATTTATTATGTTTTATTAATTTCTGAGTTTTCCGTATATACCTGTTTATTTTAATGTATTTTTTCAGTTTGTTATTGCTGCAACTTAATAACCTTGATGTGGGCAATGTGTCATTAGTTAAATCAATGACATCATCAAGGCTTCCAGTTGCAACAGTAACCAGCTGCGGGCTGATCCCTACGACTTCACTGTAGAGGCTCTGGGTCTGCAACGCTGCGGTGTTTTCCTTCTCCTCCTGGAGTGCATGTATTTGTTCATGGGCATCGAACAATGCTTTCTCCAGGGAATCAATCGATTTCAGGGCTTGCTCGTACTCTGCACTACATACAGTGAAGCTATCTACGGTGACCCGCAGCTTGTCCCGCTCAACAATTACATCACTACATTATTGTTCTAATACCCATAATTGTTTCTTTAGCTTATCTCTACTTTCAAGTACTGATAATAGCTCTTTCTCATTTTCCTCCCTTTCACAGAGTAATTCGGTGACCATTTCCTTTGATTTTTTTAATTCTAGTAAGGTAACTTTGAGCTTGTCATTTTCCTGCTGTCGGGAGGCGACAGCAGCAGCTCTGCGGGTCATCATGGTTACAGTTGAGATAAGAATCAAGGAATTGCACACCAAAACAATGCGAAATTACTAGTAGAGCTAGGGCTATCTGATCATTGTTTACAATAAGCTACACTAGATATTAATATGAAAGTAGGCTCTGGCAGGTGCTATAAGTATGTTCGTGTATGCATATAAGTATGTGGTGCTATAAGTATAACATTGACGAATAAAATACATTCTTACGCAACGTAAATTGGGATCCGGTGTATGTAAGCCTCGATACAGACCATGCCTTCAATACGTTTCATGACATTTTGTTGAGCGCTGTTGGCAGATTTTGACCTCTGATCAGAGTTAGAATTGACCAAAACAACACAAAACCAACCTGGATCACACCAGGCCTAAAGAAATCGTGTGAAACAAAGAAAAAACTTTTTATTCAGTTAAAAAAATCTGCTTTATAAAACCTTCGATCTGAAACGTTACAAAAAATACTGCTTAATCTTACACAAAGTTATTTCAGAGGCAAAAAAGAAGAAGAACGTATCTCTTATTCTATCTTTAAACAACAAAATAAAGACCAGTTGGAGCATAGTAAATAAAACTATTAAAGGGAATAATTTAGAGGCGCCTGATTGATTTAACAACTACTTCACAAACATATCTCACTCGAAAAATAACAGTATAGAGTTATCAAAGGTGCAATTTCCAGCTCGCAACAAAAACGCTATGTTTCTGAATCCTATAATTAAACCGATACTTTTCAAGATAGTTTGTGGGTTAAACACGGATGTGATAGTCTACCAATTTTTATTATCAAACATGTAATTGAGACGATTGCTGATGTTATGATTCACGTAATAATATATCTATAAATACTGGGATCTTCCCGGATAGATTAAAGAGATCAGATATCGTGCCGCTTCACAAAGCTGATAGTCGACTGGAAGTTGCTGGATGATGGAATGTCCTCTACATTCCATCATCCAGCAACGAATGGCGTAGCTGAAAATAATTTTGATAATCACAACAAGAACAAAACCATAGGAAAGTACCTTCTCGATGTCGAAAAATCCTTTGACACAGTCTGGCATGACAGATTAATTAAAATAGGAGGCCTTCTAAAATTTGTCAAGCTTGTAGCGTTATACCTGGAAAACCGACAGTACAAGGTGCGCATTGGTGTCACTGATCCGATTCACCGTCTACGGTGTCCTAGGTGGTGTACCGCAGTGCTCCGTCCTGGGTCCCTACCTGTTCCTCCTTTACCTAAACGAGATTCCCAAACAACCCCGTACACAGCTAGCTTGCTTTGCTCACGACACAGCAACTTTTACTTCATCTGATGATGTGGAACTTGTCATAAGTCGTATAACTGTCGCTAGAACTCTTAACTCAGTACTTTACTAAGTGGAAACTTAAACTTAATGGGGCAAAATCTGATGCTATCCCCTTTACCAGAAAGCGCTAAATCTAAACACGTCAGCTCACCATTCATGCACATAAAATACCGTGGAAGCAAAGTGTTAAATAACTGGGCATCATTTTCGAGACTAAATTTAACTGGTCGGCTCAAACCAAGGCTCAACACCAAAAAGGAATAAAATCCCTGCGTGGTCTGAGTCAAATATTTAGTAGGCGATCAAATTTGAGCCCGCGCACCAAGCTTAGGATCTACTCTACCCTTGTATAAGGCCTTGTATCAGATATGCTGCCTCAGAAAGACGCAGCACTTATGACACAAACCTAGACAAACTACAAGTTGTGCAAAACAAATGCCTAAGAACCGCCTACAATACTCCTTATTACACCAGTTTTTTCAAATTGCATGACAAAATACGGCTCCCAAAAATAAAAACTTTTATATCAAATCTGTCCCGTAAATTTTACATCTATAAAAATCCATATCACAACAATAGTCTTGTTTCATCAATCGGCAGGCCATGGTTTCGCAACATATCGAATGGTGATACATATAGAAGTTAAAAGTTACCCCATCACTATTTTCTTAACTACGAGTATACAAAGGCCTTGGTTTGCCTCAGAAAGACGCAGCACTTATGACACAAACCTAGACAAACTACAAGTTGTGCAAAACAAATGCCTAAGAACCGCCTACAATACTCCTTATTACACCAGTTTTTTCAAATTGCATGACAAAATACGGCTCCCAAAAATAAAAACTTTTATATCAAATCTGACCCGTAAATTTTACATCTATAAAAATCCATATCACAACAATAGTCTTGTTTCATCAATCGGCAGGCCACGGTTTCGCAACATATCGAATGGTGATACATATAGAAGTTAAAAGTTACCCCATCACTATTTTCTTAACTACGAGTATACAAAGGCTCCTATCTATCTCCTGTTGCTATAGCCGGCCAGCCGCCGCCTGACCAGGCTGACTGCATTTTTTTTTCTTCATACCCGCATTTACCTGTACGTGCCGATGTGTTAGTTTAGCATGTCACTGCGAAAAGTGTTCAATACAGCAAGTTGAATGAACCAATAGTTTCTTTTTTTGTTTAAAAAATTAAAGCACAATGCTAAAAATTTTAATTAACTGTTTAAAAGTTTTAGGAAGTGTTTAGCCTGAGAAACATTGTAATTTCTATGTGCACTCATAATCACTGTCTTATGTTGATATGTTACCTAATTGATTTACCTAATAAAGAACTTTGAAAAACAAAAACAAACAAATTTAGGACCAGAGTCAAGATGAATCAAAAAAGCCCAAACTCGATGGGGTTGCGTCGTTTTATTACCGAGTTCCCATGGCCACCTTCCGGCACCGTCTTCAGATCAGCTCCATGTCATAAAAATATTGCATTGTCATCCAATTTACATAAGCATGCAAAATTTCAGCTCAACGGAAATCGCATATCGGCCCAGGATAGGTGAAACCAAATAAAAGCTTTTAATAACATACCAGTGTCTTCTTCACTGTCTGTGTATTCTGTATCTGATGATTCACTTTCTTCTTTGGCTCCATCGAGCATTTCTTCGTCATCATCGCGACCAAGTGCTTCTTTTTCAGCCTCTCTGAAATATGTTAATTTATTATTGCTTTAAAACAATTGATTCCCTCGTGTTTCAGCCACACTGCAGTATTAATATATCTTAATGAGTTCAGCGCAAATATTAAAATAAATGCCGCTGAAGGATTGTGCAAGAAGTGATAATGTCATTAAGACTGAGTATCTAATTTTCAGAGATATACCTATACCATCTCTATTATTATACGAGCCCAAATGCAAAATACTTAGTCTACGTAAGACACATTGAGAAAAAAGTTTTTGTGGACCCAAATATTGTGTAGGCAGGGTTAAGATATAATTCAGTATCCCTCTTTATTCTACTTTATTTTAAAGAGTTCAATCAATATCTTAATTAATGGCGGTCTAACAACAAGGTTAATTTCGCCAATGTCACGTGTTTTTATAGATTTAACTGTAATTGGACAGGTCTCTTTCGAGAATCTGGATATTTTAGTGTTGATTTGTTTCTGCTTAGCACTACCCGGGAGGACGTGAAGGTTAGGAGTATCTCCTTCGGACATGAGCAACTGTCTCCCTTTTACGTTTTCTTGCTATTTTAATATCATTTGGAACTTTTTTAAATCCTCGATTTAGCGTAGTCTCGAAGCCAGCAAAATTGTTCATCTAGTTCCTAATCGAGTTGAGTTAAAACTCGGTTAAAGTTGGAAATTGGACGTAAATAAGGATTTTTTGAACACGAATCCTTATTGTTTCACTGACAGGTGGTATAAATAGGAAAAATAAACTGAAAATAGACTGAAAAATCATAATTTCTAATACTAACAAAAGGAAGTCAACATACCAAATATCGAAAGAAATGTTCCTACCAAGGTCTACCATCCAGTCAATCATTCATCAATCAACAAACAACACAAATCAGTAGCATGTTTGAAGAAGATGCAGCGAACAGGGTTCAACAATAAATAAAAATCGTCGTGCCCGAGCAGGAGAACTCACCGTACAATGGCGGGACATGGTCCAGAAAGATGTTTCAGTCGACACTTGCAAGAGAGTCCTCAAGAGATTGGGGTATGGATTTTACACAGCAAAAGAAAAGCCTTTACTGACTGCCCTAAGAAATAAAAAACGCTGTGAACATCAGAACTGGACTTCTGAACAGCGGTATCAAATGATATGGAGTGATGAATCGAAATTAGAGCTGGATGTTGGCGATCAATGAAAGACGTGGCCACCAAGCAGCCCAGACTTGTCCCGGAACGAAACTTTATGGTGGAAAATTAAGAAAAGATTGAGGAAATATCCATCAAGATCAGAAAATTATAAAACAGAAGCTTCAGGCAGTTTGGGATTCCATCACCCCTGAAGAGTTGTCAGAGTTGGTGGCGTCTATGCCACTGCGGATAAAAGTAGATATTGAGATCAAAGGACTAATTAGTAGACAAAATGTTTTGCATGCCTGAT
Organism: Argyresthia goedartella; assembly: GCA_949825045.1. NCBI lineage: Eukaryota > Metazoa > Arthropoda > Insecta > Lepidoptera > Argyresthiidae > Argyresthia > Argyresthia goedartella. Next base: position 20,959,497 of record OX463823.1, read on the forward strand.
TAGGGTGGACATTCTCATTTGCTTTTTAGGCAGTTAGGAAATTATTGTTGTTTATGTTGAATTAATTCAGAAGTGATATTAAGATATATGCAAGAATTAATTAATTAATAAACTAATATTAAATGAAATAAACTAATATTAGAGGACAATCTTAAACAAATCTAACTAGGCCCATACAAAGCTCAACAAGGCTTGTGTTATGGGTACTAGCGATATATTTAATAGAGATAAATACTTATGTTAATACAAGGAAAATCATTGTCACTTGTCGAACCTTCTACAAGTAAAAGGTTGGCTAACAGTTGAGGGTAGTTGGATAAAACTCACTTGTTGTTCTGACTTGATTTGCTGCGAAAGCTAATACATTTATTTACCGAAATATTGTGTTTTATTGGACATGACAGTGGCGATTTGGATTTAAAGTGAACAATGACGCATAAATTAGTGAAATTCAATTATTTCAATGTACAAATCGACATTTGGGAAAATTACATCGATCGAATAAATAATTGTTTCGTGGCGAACGGAATCGATGATGATACTGTGAAAAGGGCTAACTGTTATACCACAATCGAGTGATGTGACTTATAATGAAATCATTACCACGCTCACGACTCATTACAGTCCAAAGCCTAACGAAATGTCAGTTTCATACAAATTATACAAACGTGAGAAATCACAAAACGTAATTCCCCTAACCTGGAACGTATGCTGCGGGACAGGATGGTCTGTGGAATGCGCGATCATGGGCTGCAGTACGAACTGCTGAAGAGAAACACACGAGTACAAGGACGTGGTGGACGCCATGCTGTCGGCCGAGAGCGCGGGCCGCGACGCGCGCATGATGCAGCTTGCTGTGCCGCCGCCACTGCCGCCGCCCTACGCGACGCAACCGGCCGCGTAAAACCAGCCGCCCGCCCCCGAGCCGATGGATGACAACGCGGTACATCTTAGACCCAATTTTCGTCTTTGCTGCCGATGCGGAGACCGACACGGAGGCGAATGTCGTTTTGTCAACGCGATGCCGATATTGCAAGAAGAAACGTCATATCGAAAAGATATGTACTGCCAAGAAGAAAAATGGCCCTGGAAACACATCACACGTTGTTAATTACGCGGAGGAGGATTCAGAAGCCCAAACGAACAGGATCTACAACGTGAACGGAGCGCGCACGCGCGTGTATGCCTACGAGCTGCACCTGCATCTGGACGGCGTGCCTGACTCGGGCTCCACCAACACTCTTCTCAACGAGCCCACGTGGTCGCGGCTGCGCCCTCGCACCGCGCCGCGCCCGCTGCACAGCCGGCCACGCACCTGCACCGACTCACCGATCTCAGTCGTCGGTCAGGCTACGGTATCAGTGCAATATAATGCGTACATGCGTAAACTCAGTGTCGTAATAGCTAGAGGCTTGTGGCCGAATCTTATAGGACGTGATTGGTTCGATGCCCTCGAAATTTCGATTAAGTTCTAGATGTTGACATGACCGCGACGAACAATATATGTCCACATATGGTAAGGTTTTTATAGAGAAACTCGGTACCTACCGGGGAGATCCCGTCGCTATACAGTTGATACCGAATGCGGTACCCAGATTTTTAAAAGCGAGGCCGCTACCTTACGCTATCAGGGAGAGGGTCGAGCAGGAAATTGATTGCTTAGTGGGCGAGAACGTTATTCGCCCTGTGGCGTTTGCAGAATGGGCAACTCCGGTCGTGCCCATCGTCAAAAAGAATGGTGCGATCCGTCTCTGCGGAGATTATCGCAGTACGGTGAATCAGGCAACAGTGTCGTATACCTATCCGATGCCGACTGCGAGCTAAGTCTTCGCCACGATCTCTGGGGGCAAATATTATAACCGATGCCACAGCGTGACTTTTAACCTTAAACACATGTAAAGGCCTTTACTCAGTGCACAGGCTAGCGTTCCGCGTGTAGGCGTGCCCAGGGATATTCCAGCGACTGATGACGGCGCTGATGTCGGGGGTGCCCGGCGTCGCCGTCAGCAGCAGCACCATGCCGGAGATGACGCACCGCCTCGAAGCGGTGCTAGACAGGATCGAGAAGGCAGGTCTGCGTCTCAACGGAAACAAATGCGAGTTTGCTAAAGAGCGAGTGGAATTTTTGGATGTCGTTATCGACAGGCTGCTGGGAGGGCGAGCAATCTGTGGCCCAAATAAAAACGCAGGAGGCAGTGGCTTCAAACTCCACACCCACCCAGATTGACGCAGGGTGGACACTTGTAAGACATAGCCGGAGTAAACTGCAAAGGGAGCTCCTGAAAAGGACAAGCTTGAACCTGCCCAAGAGGGTCCTAGGGTCAAGCGCAAACGCAAGAGCAGGCTGCAGCGCGAAAGGAAGAAGGCGGCGCTAGCCGCTCAAAGAACAGCAGCCGACGTACTCAAGGGGCCTATACCAAGGACTCAAGGTCCACGAAGGCGAACGAAAATAGGGCAGGGAAAGGGACCAACAGAAGGGCTCCGACCTCATCAAAAACGGCACGCCTCAACGACACTATATATCCTCGCGGGGAGTGGAAGAGGCAAAAGGTCGAGCCCCGGCGCCTCCAACCCAGCTTCGCTGACGGAGTCAGGGCGGACCTCATGGTAGCAGTTGCGACCGAGGGGACCGGCCACCTGTCGACGCAGCAGGACCAAGAAGTACAGGAGTTGTTGCAAAGGCGGTTGATGCAGGAGGCCATGCAACTCTCCTCGGACCAGGCGGGCCCTACCTTCCGGGGAAAGCCGGTCCATGGTGTCCTCAATCTCTAGTGCGAGGACCAGAGGACCCTAGCATGGCTAACCCTGTGCCTAGGCAGCTTAACCCTCTCAACGGGGGAAAAGCTCATGGTACGGAAGCAGAGCGAGAGGTGCGCTGTGGCATCCTTCTGCCGAGGGTCTGGGAAGACATGGACCTGTCGGACTGTGCGGAGGGAATGGATAACCTGGCGCTTGGGACGGATGAGGAGGTGCTCCTGTCAGATAACGATGGCGTCCCCTTCCCCACCATCCATGTAACATCCTACAAGCAAACCTCCACCACAGTGAAACCGGAACGGCTCAGCTGAGGAAGTGGTTGGAGGTTAACCACACAGCCTTGGCCACGATCCAGGAGCCGTGGATCAGAAGCGGCAATATGTGCGGACTCTGAAATCTTGGAGGTAAGTTGTTTGCGGATACGAGCTCGATTAACTTCTAGAAATATACATGTGCAACCTCTAACAAGTTTCTGTTCCAAAGACGTGTGTGCCGTTAGGCTGCACAAGGCCCAAGACTCCACTGCGGCCTTGGAAGTCATACAGGACCTGCCTCCGCTTCACCTCCAAGCAGGACGCGGCTGTAACAAGGGTGCGTCTTAAAAAACTCGACCTATGGAGACATGCTAGGGTACCACACACTGAAATACTCAATGAGTAAATAGGTAAGTAAAGTCGATTTCGACAGGATTTCACAATAATGATAACAAAAATGTCAGTTGACAGTTATCTATCATTGAGTGAGATTTGAGTGTTGTACCTACACTGATGTCAAAGGCATTGATCAAAGAGATATAGTTCGCTGTCGATTTTCGATCGTTTTTTTTCTATAAATAGTACAAAACCAAGGAGTGGGGCGCGTAATTTCAGCTTAGACGAGCACTAGCATCATACTAAAAAACTTAATTAAATTGTTTTAGAAAATTTAGTAGAATAGAAAAATAACCGTAGACAGAGAAATATCCCAACCTGACGCGCGTCATTCGCTTGTGACAGATTCATCATCACTTGATGTGTCATCATCGGTCACATTTATAATAAAAGGCTGAGTTACAGCGTCGCTAGCCATATCCATAAAGCCGTCTAATTTTTTCCAACGTTCCTCTTCGTTTTGAACGTGACCGTCGCATTTAGCCCATTGTTCTGCTCCGACTCTCGCCAATCCTTCTTTTAGCAAATTTTTTATTTCTGCCATTTTAAAAGATTTATTATTTCTTCCTACGTAAGATTTGACCTGTGCCCAAATCAGTTCTATTGGATTCAACTCACAGTGATATGGAGGAAGGCGCAATACAGTTACTCCTTTAGATGCGGCGAGATCATCGACATATTTTGTTCTATACTTTTCCTTTACGAATTTTGTGAGTAACTAACTATTTTATCAATCAAACCGATTGATCGATCGAATCGGATCGATTCAAAAGAATGAACCACACTGGCTTTCCAAAGACAATAAGACTTTGATTTATTTTTTTATTTATTTATTAATACAGTTAAATGCACAACATTACAGACAATGTCCAATTCATTGTTCATATACAAATATACAAATAACATATATACACTTCCATTTAAATCATAATAAATTATAGTATTTTACATGTCAGTTCAATAAATGTCAATAATAATAGTAATAATTCAATGATAAAAATGTCATTGCAGTCATTTGGAATTATACCTTAATTACATAACACAACCCTGTCATACATTCTCCTCGCAGAACCCTCCACATTCTCGCACAATATGCCTCCATGCATCACCAAACAGATCAGTCAGTGGTGCTGCAGCCAACAGAGCGTTGAGACTGTCCCGCGCCCTCACCAGCGGAGACTGCTGGCGCGCCACCGTGCGATGCGCGCCGCACGCTAATAGCCGCTGGTGCCTGCGCGCGCGTAGATATTTGTCGGGCACGAATAGCGCGCATACGGTACCGACAAGCGCGACACAGTCACTGTCGCCTCGCAACAATCGACACACAGTCAGAAGCTGCTCGGTATTACGTCTAACCTCAAGTGAGTTGTATCCGAGCATACCCAATATGAAAGCGGATGGATAAAGGTAAGGGTAGTATCCAAATTTCCTCTTATAAAGGTATCGTAGGAAAGCTTTGTGTACCTTCTCGAGCAAAAGTATGTAAGAGCTTTCGTGCGGATTCCAAACAATTGAGCTAGATTCAAGTTTGGTTCTCACTAGGGCCGTGTATAGAAGCTGGACCACACCCAGATTCCGGAAATCCTTACTATTTCGTATCACGAACCCCATTCTTTTAAAGCATTCCTTGGCTAAAGTGCTCATGGAATGTAAGTTTGGGGTCGAACGTAACACCGAGGTCCTTAATCGAATACACTCGAGTCAAAGACTCCGTACCGAGTGCATACGTCGCGCTTATAGGCTGAGAAGAGCGCGTAAATGACATAACATAACACTTGGCATTATTAAATAGGAGTTTGTTGTTCACACTCCACCTAAGAACCGCGTCTAGATCATCCTGCAGCAAACTACAATCATCCTCTGAACTCACGGGAAGTATCAGTTTCAGATCGTCCGCATATAGAAGGCAATTGGCGTATTTCAGCTCTAATTCCAGGTCATTTATCATAATGATAAATAACAACGGACCCAGAATAGACCCTTGGCTAACGCCCGACCGTGTATGGTACGGTTGGGACTCAAAGCAGCCGTGTCGCACATATTGCTGGCGGTTCCTGAGGTAGTCAGCGAAGAAAACCAACAGCCGTGGGGCAAAACCAATGGCACACAACTTCTTCATTAGGACGTCGTTATTGACTCTGTCGAACGCCTTACGGAAGTCCATATAGGCGACGTCCACCTGACATCCCATGTCCATGCACTCAGACACAATCTCGACTAGCGTCAGCAAGTTGGTGTTTACTGAGCGGCGACTCGTGAATCCGTGTTGCGAGTCAGTCAGATAAGGCGCAATCTGCGAACTGATTTTGCCATATATGATCGACTCGAAAAGTTTTGCCAAAGAACTCAGGATCGCAATAGGCCGATATTGATCAACGGAGGCAGTGTCACTTGTCTTGGGGATAGGACTGACTCGAAAAAGCTTCCAGCTGGTGGGGTACTTACCTTGTTCTAGAGCAAGATTGAATATCCGACCCAAAGGTAGAACCAGCTGATCACTGCAGGCCTTCAAAATATAAGGAGGGACGTTGTCCGGTCCAATTGCGCTCCTTGGCCGTAGCTGCTTCAGTCCTTCCAATATAACTATATAAGATATGAGAAACTTGTATGTAATTAGCAGAGCACGTGTCATCAGAACTGTTTACCAGATCCGGATCGAGCACTGGCTCATCAGGGAGGAACACTTCTGAGAAGTAGTGTGCAAATGCGGCTGCTGCTTCTTCACCAGCACATTCCCGTCCCCGATGCGTGACCCGAGGTTCGAAACCACCCTTCGATCGTAGGCCACTCACATGTTTCCAAAATGCGCGCGGGTTATGTCTTATATTGCTTTCTATACTACTCATGTGGTTGGCGTAGGCAGTATCTATGCGACACTTGAGGTTGGCTCTCAGCTTGCTGATTGAGTCGTAGTCAGTCGGCCTCTTCCACGTTTTCCAATTACGGTGGAGCTTTGCCTTTGTGGCCAGGTCCCTTATGATATCACCAGTGAACCACACTGGGTATCTCCTAGTAGGCTGGTTTGGTTCGGTCTTCTTCGGGATGGAGTTGTTGAAGACTTCGTAAATGGTATCGTAGAAGCGACCGACTGCCGTCTCAACATCAGTGACTTCGAGAACACCGTCCCAGGATACGCCACTCATGAGTTCGTACATGACTGCGTGGTTGCCCTTGGCAAAGTTCCAGTCATTGCGGCCACCAATGTTGCTGGGATCCAAGCGGCCCGATCGCTGGTCGGCGGCCCGCGCACGCAACACGGGCACAATGACATCGAGAGGCGGGTGGTAGGCGTCAGTGCGTGGCACCAGGCTTCCTGTCACGGAAGCGCGCACAGTTACGTCACGAACGCTCTCCGGCAGCAACACCACATCAAGCACGCCACCATGATCATTCATCATTTCATTCGTCTCACACATGCCACAGACAGATAGAAAATAACAATAATAATTAAGGATGTCAACTGATGCACTATTCATATTAAGGTCTCCTAGAATAATTAAGGTACCGGTTATCCGGGCCACATTTTCCTCAGTCTTATTGAACCACTTCATGTACTCGGCATCCTTTTCTTTTTGCGTGATTATTTTCATTTTCTTCTTCTTAGACAGACTGTAAGCAGCGTACCATCAACAGTAAGTGTCGCCCATCTTCTCCATGTTCCGTTTCCAGATCCCGGCGTCGTCTCAGTGTGATGCCAGGGCGGGTGGCGAGCAGCACGCCTCCGCACGGGGTGGTGCGGTCACGGCGCATCACGCTCCAGCCGCCCGCCGTAACCTCGGCATCTCCAACCGAGGAATCCAGGAAGGTTTCGGTAGCGGCAACAAGATGAGAGTCCAGCAGCTACAAACTTTGCCGCCAGAACTGTAGCCTGGTTTTAATACCGCGGACATTCTGGTATTTTATGTCCAGGTACCTATTGGGGCATGAAGTGCGTGGGTTTGTTTTTGCTTGTTCTGAATATCTCCATGTATTTGCGAAAGGGCAGCCACTCCCTAACACGGGCATTCTCGGGCCACACCCTTATGGAGAAGCAGGTGTCAAGGAGAGCCTCCGGGACTCCTATCTTAAAAGACTTATATTTTCCCTTTGTAAGCAATTCTTCCACCGTGCTATCCTTTGGCGAACACAACTCCTTCACATACTTCGTCACTTCTTCCAGGCCTGATACCATATTGTATAGGTGGAAGAACCGTTGTCGCTCCACCGCCCGAAGAGTTGTTGTGCTGGGTCCCGCTGTACATCGCAACGATTTGGGCTTCTTCGGTTTCTTCACAACTTCAGTCCAACCGTTTTTTGGATGGGTAGATAGGTTTTCCGATATAGCCTCAGTATTTGCAGCGGTAGCATTAGTTGGTAAGGGCACCGGCAACACCGTTGGGGAGACGTCTTTGCGGCCAGCTGTCACTGGGGTAGGAGCAGCTACCTTCGCGGCAAAGGTTGCACGTATAGCTTCCGGCTGTAGCGGCGGCAGTTTCTTATTGACAGCGGGGGACCTGGGTTTCTGCGTTGACTCCAGAGCTTTCACCTCCAGGGCATCAAGCTTGATGTGAACTGCACCCATTTGTTTCCCCAACGACTCCACTTTGCTGTCTATACCAGTGAGAGAAGCCAACACCTTGCTTAGCATAACGGCGACACTTGAGACCTCGCCTTTTACCTCCCTTATTTCCGCCATGATCTCAAGGTATACAGAAGACCGAAAACCTTCCAGGGGCGACTGGCGAGCGGTTTTGGTCCGTATCGTGACGTTCGACGTTTTCGCCTTAGACCCTCCAACCGGAGTGAGGCTGTCATCACCTCTTTTTAAGGTGGCCTTACATTGTGGACACACCCAGACTTCGATGTCTTCTGGAGTCCACTCGGTATTGTTGCTTGCATATAAATAATGAAAGACGTTTGCGCAACCGTCTTTACTGCAACCGAGAAAGCATTCTCCGTCTCTGATGTCCTTGCGGCATCCATAGCACGATGACGGAGTGGACATCATCTTGCCGTACGTACGTGCGACGTACGGAACGTACCGTGAGTGAGGTGCACAATTACAATCGGACCGCAACCGCTCGGAGTTGTCTATGGTCGTGTTGAGCTGTCAAAATTACTGTCACTTGATAATATCAGCTGTTTATTTGCACAAATTTAGGTGGTAATTGGTAAAATGTTTAAAAAAAATTGCAGTTTCTTCGTGTTTGAAATGCGTAACGGTGCTGTGCAGTGTTATAGGTAGTTATAGTTATGTGGTGGGCGTGATGATGAAATCCAGGATATTCGGGGAACGACGGCTCGCAGATGATAGATCGGTTTATCCACTCACCGGCATAGGTTATCTTCTCAGTCTTGATGAGGTCTTCCACTGTATTTCTTCCGTTTTAAGCACTTTTCGCAATTATTCTCACGGGTCACTTTGTTTACTTAGTTACTTGGTCCGAATCCTCCGATACTCCGATTGATGCGCTTTGATGAGTAAAATAATAATATGACTTTTTACAAACTATTGAAATATTCGTCGTCCGATAATTTTGCAATAAAATAACTATCTTAGGGGAGTTATTTGGTGTCGAAATGATGTAAGAACAATAAATGATTCCTTGGTATGTGAATGTGTTCAGGATTGATATTCAAATGTAAGTAGTTATGGCGTAATCGTGTGTAAATTGGCTTGTTTACATTATTGTGTAATGCTAATGAAATGGACTGTAGACGCTATTAGAAACAGAGACTGACAGGATACCCAAGCAATTCGCTACGGCTTCGACTACAGGTATAACATACAACTGCATGAAGACCCTTGGGACAGCCTCAACCAAAGAGAACTAAGGATTTTCACAGACGGTTCTAAAACAAACTCAGAAACAGGCGCTGGGGCATTCTCAGAAGATCTAAACATGAGGAAATCAACATCATAAGATGCTCACAACACCGTCTTCCAAGCCAAGTGTATGGGCATAATAATGCCTACTCCAGCTATCGAAGAAAGAGATGTAAAGAGTTTCCCTATCCGCATACTATCCAACAGCAAAGCAGTTCTGCAAGCCCTACAAAGCAACACCACCAGCTCTTGGTTTTAGATGTCACCGTAAGATAGCCAAAACCATTAGTTGATAAACTAACGCCTTAGTTGATCAACTATCGACAGATAGAAAACCAGACCGGCAGGGTTTAGAATTTTCGTTTCTTTTGTTCTTACATGTTAACCTAACACAAATACTCTAGTCTTCACCTAAGCTACCACAGTATTTGCCCTAGGATTTCGTTTGCAATTCAAGTTTATAGCAGTTTACTATTTAATTAGTTTATCAACTACCGCGGTTTACTATCTATCGATAGTTGACCAACTAACGAGAAAAAAACGTTATTTTATCAACTAACGTTTTGACAATCTTAGTGACATATGCGAGTGTCACCAAGCCCTGTCAGAGGTATGTAACTGCAATACTAATACCCTGCAGTGGATAAAGGGAGAAGTTGGGTTCGGAACAGACGGTAGAGGGACCAGAACCCATAATACCACTATTCAGCTGGTTGAGGAAAACCCTACAACATCACACAAAGGTAACTCAACAACGTTAGGTTATGGGACAACCTAGGATACCTGCAAGCAAGTCCTGCCAGACCATCCCGATGATCAGACCCAGATTATTGCGTAAGCTTCTAAAGCTCAAGAGGCCACAGCTTCACTTGGTGACCGGAGCAATAACTGGACACACTTTGCTAAAAAGACACTTACACACTCACGGTGTTATGGACAGCCCCCTGTGCAGAGCCTGCATGGAGGTGGAGGAGATAGCCACCAACGTTCTGTTGGAATGTTTCGGTGTAGCCATCTGCCGGGCAACACCTCGGGACACTGAGGTCGCTTCACGAAGTCCTCGGCATCATCAATGGTTTGCTAGGCTTCCTAAAGGAGCTCGCCTGGCAGGAGTAGTACCCCCAACCCATGTCAAGCAAAATAGGCGCATATTTAAGACATTGAGTTGCGGAAAAGTGGCTCGCGATAAACTATAACTATATGGGTTATCTGAATTTCAGACTCCTATTATATATATAACACATTTTACTCCTTTAGATGAAGTATTCTGCATTTGGCTCTTAGATATTAGACAGATGATAAAGTGTCACACCCATAAACAAGCCTGTACACTAAGTATAGCGTGTCGTTCTATAGTCAATTATTGAACCAATACTCAATCCACAAATGACACTAAGCTTACCTAGCAGTAAGTTTAGCCTTGAGAGCCTGTCGACGTCGCTCAATCTCCCCTTCATCCAATTCATCTTCACTCTCAGAGCTGGAGTGTGCTTCATCCGCACTTGGTTCCTCAGGTTCCGGCTCAGCATCAATGAGTTCTGGCCGTTGCTCCGCACGCGTCTGGTGTGTTGGGGACCGGACTGCAGTGCGGAGACGACGTAACCTTGGATCGTCTACCTGTGGAGTGAAAAGAATTTGGATATTGAATAAACTATTAATCTTTTATACACAAGCATGTTCTTAAATATTTTGCTGTTGGTATTAATTGTCATTATCATCTTATTCAGGTTTTTTGTCAATGAAATAAGTATATTTGGGTGAATATTAACTTACTTCTTGTTCAGAATCACCACTCTGTCGTTCCTCCTCTCTTGAGATTATTTGTGGTAACACCTGTCTTCTCTCCGGCCGCTGCAATTCAATAAAATCTTCCGTGTCTGACTCTTCTGATGAGGAGGCTCCCTGAGCATAATCTGGCTTCTTTCCTGATATATACCTCTGTACTTTGACCTTTTGCATAGAAACTTCACCTGTAAATAATGAAGAAAGAAGATTACAAAGTATACTAAACTAATCTGGGGCTTCAGAGCCTGTTTTTTTCTAGTATGAATTTATCAGCATGACAGTTCATGAGGCTTGACTAGGTACCTCTACCGGTCAGTGTCGATAAGGGGGCGGAAGCCCTAAACGCAAAAAAAAATCTAAGTTTTTTTTTTCCTTGGCGCCCCCTTATCTACACTCCAACCTTTGGTTGGGGTGTAGATGCTGGTTTCACCCCCTTATCGACACTCTGAGCTAAGATTGCACCAAATGGAATTGTGTACTGCGAGCCCTAAACCCTACTGAGGGGCTGGATGATTATGTACTACATAAACATACCTTTCTCGTTACGAATTGGAACAGCTCCCGCGGTGGATTGGATGCCCGTGGGCTGGGCTGGCAAAGCGTTCATCATATTCATATTCATCGTTATTTCAGAAGTACGGCTCTGTATTTAAAATTATTAGTCGTAGTGGGAGAACACGAAACGCTCCCCAACAGTTCATAGATTCAGGAAAACTAAAACATAAATAAAACAGAAAATAACAAAATTTGTTTCCGCAAGAAATAAAATACACACGCGCCAGCAAGCACAGACACAGAACCGACTCTTCTGTCTTTGCCAGTATCAGTGTTGCCAGGTCAAATTTTCAGATTACCCCAGGCTTCGTCTCAATTTACCCTAGATTCTTTATAATTTTGAAAAAATACCCTAAATAAAAATTCCATATATTGTTACAAATAAAACAATAATAATTATTTTTAATAATATTATTCGCACATAACAATGAAAGTCTTCTCTGCTGTATCACTATCATTTTTGTGATACTCATACATGTTATTATTAAATTTGTCTAACATTGTTTTTGTAGGAGTGAAGTTAACACAAGATTTGTGAAATATCTTTACGTTATACCTTACAGTCATTATACTCTGTATCATGGGCAGAGAAAGCCTATTTCTTTTAGAGTTACAATGTTTGTTGACTTAAAAAAAAATCTACTAGCTACTACTTCCTTACTCCAAAAACAACCCCAAGTAAATAAATTACCCTAAAAATACCCTAGGAAAATTTATACCCTGAAAATTACCCTGCGGGATAATTTTTACCCTAAATCTAGGGTAAATTACCCTAAGTTGGCATCACTGGCCAGTATATTAAAGTACTCTGTGGTGCCAGTGTTATTCTTATTATTGTAAAATTTTGAGTTGCCGTATCTGAAGTTTCAATTTGCCGTATTTATGGGGACAAAAAAAGCAAACACAAATGTTTATTATATTAATTGCCGTCTATTTCATAACACGGTAGTAAAAATCCTGCCGTATAATCTGACAAAAGGTCATGGAATGCCGTATATTACGGCAATCGTCGTTTTAATAACAACACTGTCGCGTCGTAGGTAAGTGTGCGTGTCATCAGCCCCTGTGCTGTGTCGCGTACGCGCTGCCACCGAATAAAACCGGTTTACGCTCGTCCGCGATAATGACATGGCTCACAGTAAAATCAAAAATAGATAACTGTTAAATAATATACAAGGGGTTGTTTTTAGTCCGTATACCACACGAGCTGATGCCCGCTCAATATGTGGGGACCCGGACATAGCAGGGACATAGTATAAATAAGAAAGCAGGGAGGTCTGACTCCTGGGCAGTGGCGGATTTGCAGTCTTGGCCGCCCTAGGCCTCAGGGCTTGTAGCCGCCCCTATCTAAGCACCCATCCCATGCTTACCTGCTTTATCTTATCACCAACTTTTATCGAAATCGATTTAGAAATTGTTTTAGTTAGATAACTATAAAAGCTGCTAGTTTGTGATATTTTCCGAGGTTTCAGGTATAATTGCACTTTTAAATAAAATAAAATAAATATTTTAGGTTAGGTTAGGTTATGTACAATGTGTTACAAAAGTGTAGGTATGTTAGATGTGGCCGGACATTGCCAGAGTGAAACCTTGGATTCCCTTTCGAAGAGCAAGACCGAAGTCTGGTACGCAAGGATTGTCCGCAAGCGATCCCCGGTAAGACCCCGATATACTCTATCAAAACGTTAGAGGTATAAAGAGCCAGTTAGAGTTTTGGCGGAATAACTTTCCAGCAGGACCTCGTCGCCGCTACAGAAAATTATTTAGACTCGTATATCGGAGACGCCGAGGTGACGGCGGGAGGCTGGAGCGTACTGCGCCCGACTGCGCCGGGACCGCGCCACCGTGTGCGGAGGCGTGCTGCTCGCCGCCCGCCCCGGCATCACACTTCGCCGACGCCGCGACTTCGAAACCGTTCATGGCAAAGATCTATGGACGACCTTCTCAATAGATCATGCTGAGTTTTCGGTCTGTGTCATATATGTTGACGCCAGTAATTAGAAAACAAGAAAATAATTACACAGGCAGAAAAGGACGCACAATATCTAAGTCTGTACACAAAAATTGCAGAAAATCTGTCAGGAATAAAAGGAAACCTAATTATTCTCGTTGAACTAAACATGAATCAGTGCATCAGTGTATGTTGCGAATTATTACTGTTATTTAATCAGTGTTTGTAGTTTGTAAGAGACGAATGAGGTAATGAATGCTCTTGGTGGCGTGCTATATGTGGTGCTGCTGCCGGAGAGCATCCGTGGCGTAACCGTGCGCACCTCCATGTCAGGCAGCCTGGTGCCACACACTGACGCCAACCACCCGCCTGTCGAAGACGGTGTTTTCTATTTAACTGAATCATAGCCCAGTAATACCAATAGGTTACTGGGTCTAGTATACGCGATAAAGAAAACATTGGGACTAAATTACAAACTCGGAAGTTTGAAATACCGTAATGAAAAAAAAAATGGATGGTGTAAAAATGAAACGTAACATAAAAACTTTCAATGGTGAAAAATACAGCGTTCGGAAGTTTCGAATTGGCGCGCTATTATGTGAGCTGGACATGATCAAAGTGATAGACGCAGAACCAATAATACGCAGTAGTGAGTAGGACAAGCAAAATCAAATTGCTAAAAGTGTCACCGTGGAATATTTATCCGATTCCTACCTCGGTTTCGCGAAAGAAGATAGCACGGCGAAGGAAGTGTTCAAGAGTTTAGATGCCCTGTACGAGCGCAAAAGTATTGCTACTCAGTTGGCATTGCGAAAAAAATTGTTGGCGCTAAAACTGCAAGGTGATATACCACTCGTCAAACATTTCGCTATTTTTGATGACCTCATCGCAGAATTACTAGCCGCGGGTACTAAATTGGAAGAAACTGATAAGGTGGCCCATTTATTTCTGACACTACCCTCAACTTATGACGGCGTTGTGACCGGGATCGAGACTCTAGCGGAGGATAACCTGACTTTAGCATTAGTTAAAACAAGATTGATAGACTACGAAGTAAAACTAAGAAACGAATCTACCGATACAAGTGCTAAAGTACTACAAATTGAAAAGAGGCCATTTACCTCGCGAAAACGTAAATATAAGAACCCTCCAAGCTCAAATTTTCAATATAAGAAGGACAATCGAGCTAAAAAGACCTCATTCATGAAGTGACATCATTGTGGACGTCAAGGACATGTGAAAAACGACTGTTTTTATTATAAAAGAATGATGAACCAGCCTAAAACCATGGAAAGGACAAGAACAGTTCAAGCCATTGATACTAGGCAACCATCCACATCGACAAATTATGACGGATTTGCATTTATGACGGGACAATATAAGAAAAGGATCAAAAGGAAAAAAATACTGTGTTACCTACCTGCTAAGTACAAATCCGATGTATTCGCGGCATTCAAAGATTTTGTTTCAAAAAGTGAAGCAAAATTTTACACCAAATTAGTTAATTTGTATTGCGATAACGGTGGAGAGTATTTATCTACCGAAATGAAAAGCAATAGTGTTGAGAAGGGAATCACTTATCATTTGACAGTTTCACGAACTCCGCAGTTGAATGGTGTTTCTGAACGAATGGTACGAACTATAACCGAAAAAGCTCGTTCAATGATAAACGGTGCACAACCAAATAAACAGTTCTGGGGCGAAACAATATTAACTGCTGGATAACACCAACTAAAGTTCTCAGACAATCACAAACACCATTTGAAATGTGGCATAGTAAAAAGCCTCAAATAACATATCTGAAGGTTTTTGGGTCAACTGATAATCAAAATCAAAATTTGATAACAAGTCATGGAAAGGTCAAGTCAAACAAGTTATGGGATATGAACCAAATGGTTGCAAATTTTGGAACCCTGAATGCGAAAAATATGTTGTAGTCAGAGATGTTATAGTAGATGAAATAAATTTTCTGCAGTCCAGGCTTACGCTAAAGCCTGAAGAGAATATTCAAAATTCTCATGACGAAACTGATAACGGAAATATGCCTAAATCAGTGTCACCAAAGTTTCAGCACTCTGACAGATCGAAATCAAATAATGATAAATCTGATGACCATACCCGACTAAAATTCGCAAAATAAACCATGACGTACAATCTGATCTAACGGTTGGTGTAAATAATGAGAATAGCTCTTACCGGATGCAGGACACAGAAAATATTAATGTTGACACTTAACTGAGAAGGAGTGATAGGCTCAAAGGTCAGCCACCTAAATCTTTTACAGAATATGATGATGATTATCTGAAAGACTTGAATGACATAAAGTTCTTCCTAGGTATAAAAGTTACCAGGTACGATGATAAAATAACATTAGATCAAAGTGCATACATCAAAATTGTTCTGAGTAAATTTAATATGAAAGATGCAAATTCAGTAAAGACCACTTTAGAAAGTAAACTGAATTATGAGGCTTTGAATTCTGACGAGAAAAATGACGCCCCATGTAGAAAAGTCATAGTTTGCTTGATGTACATCATGTTATGCACTCGACCTGACTTAAGTACAAGTGTAAATATACTAAGTAGGTATGTAAATAAAAATAGCATAGAGCTATGGCAGTGTCTCAAAAGAGTACTGAGGTACTTAAAAGGTACTATTGATTTAAGGCTGTGTTATCAAAGGTGTCAGGACTACAAAAATATTCTATGTGGATATGCAGATTCTGATTGGGGTGGTAATGATACAAACGACAGAAAAAGTACAACTGGATATTTATTCAGAATGTTTGATAATTGTACAATTACTTGGAATACAAAGAAACAAATTTCTGTCGCAGCTTCATCTACTGAGCTGAATTTATGGCATTGTTTGAAGCTGTGAGGGAGGCGTTGTGGCTTAAATCTCTTGCAATTAGTATCAATATGGTTATAGGTCAGCTATATATATGCCGGTGCATTAGTATTGCCAATAACCCATCAAACCATAAGCGATCTAAACATATTGATATTAAATATCATTTCTCAAGAGAGCAAATTGAGAAAAACGTAATAAAACTCAATTACATGCCCTCAGGTCAGCAGCATGCTTTGAAAAAACCGTTGCCTGCCATCACTTTTCAAGAAATGAGGAGCCAGATGGGTGTAGAATAGTTTTCTGTATTTGTGTTGATGAACTTAGGCAAAGCCATTCTATATACTCGGGGCCATATCCTAAAGCGCCCGTGACCGTGTAGGCAGTTGCGAATCTAAACTCCGTCCCCCTACATCATCGTGGTGCGCGCAGATGTGCTTCAGGTCCACATGTGTAAGTCCGGTGTACATTTAAGTTGAACCAGAGGATGGACGCTCGATGCGTGGTCCTAGAAATGCATATCTGTAGCGTAGAAACTGGCCACCTTGCTTGCGCTTGCCTTCTCGGAGCTCCGCATTGAAGAAGCACTTAGCCATCCTCTCGTCACGCATGCGCGAAAGGTGTCCGAACCAGCACAATTGTCACCGTATCAGATAGGCTTCGATGCCACCAACATCTGCTCGGCGTAGCACCCTCTGTATTGCGAATGCGATAAGTCCATTTGATGTTTAAGATGCTCCGAAGGCACTTGAGGTGAAATCTATCCCGCGTCCGGATGTGTCTTCGGTACAGACACCAGGTCTCAGCCGAGTATAGAAGATTTGGCAGCACCGTGGCCATGTACACAGCAATCTTGGTAGCCCGACTTACGTCATGCTAGCGATACAACCTCTGTTCCTGTTTCCCAAAAGTCGCTGAAGCAGCGCCGATGCTGCTGTTGATCTTGGCATCCAGGTAACCACGTGATATAATTGTGCTACCCAGGTACCTGAATTTCTCTACTTGCTTCACAGAGACTCCTCCGAGGCTTATTTTCAGTGCAAGACTGGCCGTTTGAAGTGTTTCAAGGGACATTACAATACGATTAAAATCAGTTAAAGATTCGGCTTTTCTCGCATATCATGGGACCTAAATCCGAAGACGGAAATGACACGAACTACATTACCGCGATTTCTTTTAGGTAGCATTAAATTTGAAGTATCATAAACGCATTGTATAGCACCTGCCAAGATGAAATTACTAACAGGAAACCTAAGAAATTTATTATGCAGAAGCGACATGAATTTGAACATTAATAACATCTATACATCTATAACATCTATACATGGGACCATCTCGGAAGTTTACCCTATAAAGTACAAAAAAAAATATTGGTCCACGCACAGGTTCACGTGTCTTCTAGATTTTTTTGATGATATTTACTTTCTTCTTTTTTAAATAAATTAGCTTCTTTTCTAAAATAGTTATATAAATTATTTACAATTTCACGAGATTGAGCAACAAATTTTTTACCAAGCATAAAAGTTGTTGAAGCCATGATACATAACTATTGTAAGTTAATTTTGATAAAATTTGATAGAATCGAATATTTTCACGAATGAAATTATCGTTCATAAACATAAATGTATCATATACGTCACACTGTTTTTATTGACACTAAGAAGCCAGACTGTCAAAATAGTCAATTATATTCCTTATTTCAATATAAAGGTTGTGTTAGTTTTGAGCTACAAAAGAGGTTTTGTTGCTCATGTCGTTCTTGTATGATATTCAATAAGACAATGAGTAATATAATTAAAGGTCATATCTGTAAATTTATAACTCTATGTGAGAGATGAGGGATTCACGACAATTTCCGAGGTTGGCCGAATCGTTAACTGATTTTAATCGTATTGTACCTTGATTTTCTTTACACTGACTTATTTTAAAATAATAATTAATGATAAAACAATCAATGCTATTGTTATCTACATATTTAAAGTGAGTCAAGTTAATTGGCAAAGAGATGATTGTAGTATTTAGAAACCAAAAGATATGTATTAGATGTAGGTACATTTTTCTACTAAATATACCTTTTGATCACGGATCTATGTTTTTAAGATGATGATTTTTATGCTCAATTAATGTTTGGGATGACGGATTTTAGCTTTTTAAGATGTTGATTTTTGTACTAAATACACTTGTGGAATGACTTTTTTTTACAGTCTTATTTGACTAAGAGCCAAAACTATGAATTGCACGTCCACTGTGCAATTCATAGTTTTGGTAGCTCTTTTTCTACCAATTATACTTTGAAGCTTTTTTATCTAACTGTACAAAACAGCATCAATATTATTGTGGTGTCCGAATCATCACTAAAAAGTACTTAAATTAAAATATGTTAATCCGGACACAGTGTCCCAATAATTTGTGTCCCAAACGTCGGCAAGCCGTTAAAACTGAGCGTGGGTTTGAAATCTTGTACTGAAAATTTTAACTGATGACAACCCACGGATTAACGGGGTTAACCCGCCAACTTCAATCAGTTTGCCAATCAGGGTTAGCAGGAGTAGTGCCCCGAACCCATGTCACGCAAAATAGGCGCAAATTTAAAAAGTCGAGTTGCGGAAAAGTTGCCCGTGTTGAACTATAACTATATCAGTTTGCATCAGACCAAAACTGACCGTACTGCGCGTGCATCAGCAGTCCGTGTTACACCGTGTCCATCAGTCGGAACTCGGAACCACAGACTATCGGTGCGGTTTACGATGCGCTTATGAGCGCTATTTGCGTTGTGAGCGCGCTATAAGTTGGTTCATAATGCGCATACAATTCACCAGAGTGAACGTTGTGACCTCATGAGTCACGTCATAATAGCGCACGCGCAGCGCTCACGAAAAAGAGTTAATGCAGTGTGTGTGGAAACGTCAAATTGACATTTGGTTTCTGTTGTGAAATTAGAATTGAATTGAGAATTATTCACAATATCTATTACTTTAATTTAATTTTAACCTAGCGCGAGAGGTGGTAATGTACGTACAGTAAAGTAGAGGATAAACAATTTCTATTGTTGGAGGGTGACATGACTTATGACAGTTGACAGATGGATGACGTTAGCGCGCTTTAACCGGTTTATAATGAACGCGGGAGAATGCGGGCTATTTGCGTGCTAACTGTAAACCAGGGAGTATACAAAGATTGCAGTGTGCGCACCAAATGCGCATCGTAAAGCGTTCTGTATATTTCGGTTCTTCGACGCGATGGCGGCCAGACGTGCATGACATATGAAATATGTAGATTCGTTCATTTAGTTACAGTGGAATAAAGTTGCTAATGGCTCAAGCAGGAATTAAATCAGAGTGAATTAGAGTTTAGATAAAATTAACCTTATGTCATTGTACATAAGAGTTCGATTCGCATGCTTTTTCGACGCTTAATAATTCCTGCTTCCTACACTGTTCTATTCTATTAATTCACAAATAGTTACAGCGATACCTCAGATGTCAAATTAATATGAAATATTGATATATATTTTTAGTCGACTGCACCAGAAGTAGCGTAATGTTTTTCGAGTTTCTTTATGTATGTACGTATTTATGTTTGTATAGGTGTGTTAGATGGCAACAAACAATAGCCGAAATAAGTAGTATTTCCTCATAAGTATAGTTAATGGGGAAATAATTTTGGCTTCATCCAATTGTCTTTAGTTAATTTTCATCAGTCCAAATAATTGTAAAGATGCCCGCAATGAGAAAGCTCCTTTTTGTAATATTGTTTTAAGACATGATCTAAATGCTGATAGTGTCGGTATTGCACCATAATTAAAACAAATGTAACGAAATTATTTCTCCTTCAGACTTGACTATTTATTGTTTTATTTTTACTTTAGAAAGTGACTATGTAGAATGCACTTTTTAGATTAAACCATTATTGTAGACATGTGCTTGGTAATGTAATGAATGGCGTTTTAATCTATCATCTGACTACGATTTTTATTAGATAAGTTTTGCCTTTTACCCCATAGCAGTAGAGCATATGCTAGCTATTGTTATGTAGATTACTATAGTTTATAAGTAGTTTAAACTTTATTACACAAAAACAGAAAATACAGATACATCAAAATGGAAACTACATGTAAAAAGGCGAGCTTATCTCTAAAAAGAGATGGACCGTGCGGATTGGCGCTATATAGAAGAGGCATGTGCCCAGCGGTGGGTCCATGTGGGCTGACTGTGATAAACTTGGTACTGTCATAATTATAAACAAACATGTATACAGGGTGACTGGTAAGTCGACCTACATACGTTGGGAGATGCTAGCACGGATCAAAACCAACCATTGTTAATATGAAACACCCTACCCGAAAATTTACCGTTTTCGAGTTAGGGGCCTTTAAAGATTTTCGAGGAAAAATCCCACTTTTCAACATATTTCGCACCAATTTTCCTAATCTAGGTGATTAAGTCCAGGTATTTTGCTGGTATTAGGTAAAAATAGAGTTAATTTAATATTTAGAAACAAAAAAGAACCG
The DNA here is from genome assembly GCA_949825045.1 of Argyresthia goedartella. Lineage (NCBI taxonomy): Eukaryota > Metazoa > Arthropoda > Insecta > Lepidoptera > Argyresthiidae > Argyresthia > Argyresthia goedartella. The sequence continues at coordinate 20,980,361 of OX463823.1, forward strand.
ACCACAGCAAAAATAAACTATAATACAGGTTTATGGTAAAAACCGAATATCACATGTTTACTTAATGGGTTGACTTTGAAGCAGTGTCACCAAAAAAATAAACTAGTAACTGTTTGTGCAAACAAAACCTAAAACATCTCCGGTTCTCTAGCAATTCAATGAGGTACAATAGTCAAACAAAATGTTTATTATTTCTTGGGAAAATTGAGCGACAAATTAGATAAGGGAGCGGACTCTAAGATGACCGGTGATTTAAAAAAAGGGTTTTAAGATGTTTGCAAAATTATTTAATTTTTATCGCCCGATGTCCAAAAGGGGGTGTTATAAGTTTGAAGCGTCTGTCAGTCTGTCGGTCTGTCTGTCTGTATGCCTGTCCGTGGCACTCTAGAAGTCAAACAGGTGGACGAATTTTGATGCCGTTTTCTGTAAATAAAAGTAGACATCTCTGCGGTGGTTCTTAGATATGTTTTGTTAAAATCGGTTAAGCCGTTCGAAAGTTATCTGCTTAAAAAGGAATAGTGGTCAAACGAATGGACTTATTTTGATGCGGTTTTCTGTAAATGGCAGTAGACTTCTGATGATGAACATCAAAACAGGTCAATTCATGGGGAAAATGCATTACAGAACAGCTGATGTGAAAAAGTTTTATCATTTAGAATTATCCAAAAATTAATGAAGCCGAGACGAAAAGAAAAGTTTTGACATAAAAATTAAGGAAAATTATGTTTTCTTCGAAATTTGAATTTTCAGTACTCTAGGTGACGTCTGTCAATTACCTGTCCTTACGTGTACTATCGTAACTTGTGCTGTCACCCTTTGTCGCCCAATTTTCCCAAGAATAATAAACATTTTACTTGACTATTGTAACTCATTGAATTGCTAGAGAACCGGAGATGTTTTAGGTTTTGTTTGCACAAACAGTTACTAGTTTATTATTTTGGTGACACTGCTTCAAAGTCAACCCATTAAGTAAACATGCGATATTCGTTTTCAACATAAGCCTGTATTATAGGGTTTTTTTTGGTGTGGTCGGTTATTTTTTGTTTTTAAATATTAAATTAACTCTATTGTTACCTAATACCAGCAAAATACCTGGACTTAATCACCTAGATTAGGAAAATTGGTGCGAAATATGTTGAAAAGTGGGATTTTTCCTCGAAAATCTTTAAAGGCCCCTAACTCGAAAACGGGAAATTTTCGGGTAGGGTGTTTCATAGTAACAATGGTTGGTTTTGATCCGTGCTAGCATCTGCCAACGTATGTAGGTCGAATTACCAGTCACCCTGTATACAGGCACCTACAATGCTTCTGACCCCACACTAGATACCCTGTGTCGTGGGTACCAGAAACAGCAACACATCACACTCATAAATATCCAAGACCTGGGGATTTTGTTTTACCTTATCCCCAGCCGGGAATCGAACCCTGGAGCTCTTGCATGGTAGGCAAGTCACAACCGCAGTGCCACAGAGGTCGCCATGATTACTGATAGTAGAAATGAGGTTGTATTAAAAGACAAACAATAAACAAATAATTTACAACAATAGCTGTATTGTGCACACGAAATACATACGATCAGATAATGGTAACCACGAAATATTGAGGGAATTCTAATACAGTCAGCGTATTTAGGTATTAGACGATATAGTGAAGACGAGATAGCGAAAAAGCAAAGCGGGTTCGAAGAATGGCCGGGGGCAAAGAAATCCTATTTTAGAGAGCGTGATAGAATTGTCTTTTTTAAGTTAATCGATTATTGTTTAGCTGTTAGTTTATACCACTGGAGAAGTACAACGAGAATTTGTATTAACAAAGCGGTGAGTTTCAAAGGCAAGAACTTGTCAAAGACGAATAGGTTCATGATGACCACTGAGAAGTCATTCTGTTGTACCAGTCGCTTGAAGACGGCAATCTCCTTCCGCTCGGCCTTTCCTGAAATGTATAAATAAGTACTAGAAACCGAGTATGACCATGGTATGACCAAAAGGGAACTAGAGGGGTTCTCAAAAGGCGGAAAAGATTTCATAATTCCTTACTGCACACAAATAATTAAAATTACAAGATAAACATTAATAGACTAATAACCGTTGTACGGCGAGCTTATATCTAACAAGAGATCTCATCCATCAAGTCAGGATGACAAATATTTCAAAGATTTTTATTTTTATTTCTAAAATCTGTTTGGTTTATACGTGGAATGTGCACCTGAGACAAACCCCGTACCTTTTAATGAATTGAATTTATTAAGTAATACGTGGTTTGTCTCAGTTGCACATTTATTTACCTATACATTGTGTAACAGAAAGGTGTAGTCATATTTTAGGGGATTGATAGGAACATCATTCTGAACCACTTTTCGAAAAACTGATGTGATCAGAGATCAACTTAATTTTTAACTTCTCCATATAAATTAGCTGACCAACCACCCGGCCTAAATTAAGTTGCTCCGATCGGATCGGTTTCATAATGAAAGTTGTTCAGAATAATGTCCCTAAAAACCCTTAAATTATGACTACACTATTCGATTACGTCTGTAAAAATAACAAAACAAATACCATAATAGGGTAGTATTTATTCGCACATCAAATTTAACCTATTTCGCACATCACTAAAATAAATATTTTGGTACTTTCACGTCAACAAACAACTTTAGCTAACACTATTTGTTTAAGATTTAACTCATGTAAGAAAACTAGATATAAAAAACCCAGGCCCGGCGCTGATGAAATGTACCTCAAAATTAAGTAAATAATCAGTACATTATTTATCAAAAATAATAAGTGCGAAATTCGGTGCCTGAGTTGTGTTTTTGCCTTTTGAGGTTTTGCAGGATCACAGTAATCCTGAAAACACAAAGAATCGAAGAGGCAGACATCCAGGGCTCTGACTTTTGTAGTATTCAATTTTTTATGATTAAACAAACTGTAGGTATATGAAGTGCACACTTGGCAGATTTTAATTGTTCGATTTAAAACAATGAGAAGGACCACGGAAAAAGTCTGCCAGCATGTTGCCTCTGCGTTGTCTATTGACAGTGCTCCAAAAATGTAATTATGAAAACCAAGAACTTCGATGAGGCAGACTTTCAGGCCTCTGATATTCCAAAGGCAGACCATTTTTTTTCAATCCGACGTTCGCGCTAAACCAAGCAGGTTTAAAATATCTCCATAGTTCCTTACGTGGTGTCTCTCTGGGAATATGAGTGAGAACGGTATAACTCATTTCAGACCTTTTCCGTATTGTGTACCTAAATGAATACAGCGTATATCTATATACAGCCTTCCCTTTTATTTTGCACGCAGCTGCTCCTGTACAGTGAGAATTTGGTCAGTTGATAATCATGCTCGAAAATATGGAATTTCTGCAGAGCTCTCTCAAGATTTGGATGGATTTCGGTACTGGCAATACACGTCAGTATATTGATGTTTCCAAAATTTATTCAAAGATGGGACCCTCGGTGTGCATTTCCTTGCCTGGTTTTCACGCGATCACCGGCTGTGATTATAATCCCGCTTTTTTCGAAAGGGTAAAATAGGACCTTTTGAACAATTATTACAGTGCGAGGAATTGCAAAGAGCTCTCATCACCAATGGGAATAATCATATTGACGCTATTGAGAGCGTTTTCAATGTATTGGAAGAATTCGTGTGTCGTTTATACAATGTCAAAAAACAAAAAAAAGTCAACGAGGACGTCCCTCGTTGACTTTTTTTTGTTTTTTTTTGACGAGGTCGTCCCTCGTTGACTTTTTTTGTTTTTTTTTACATTGTACAAACGACACACGAATTCTTCCAATACATTGAAAACGCTCTCAATAGCGAAATTTTCTTGAAAACATACGACGTCTCAAACGCCGATGCATCATTGAAACTTTCTCCGCACAATTTCGATGCTTCGAATTTGCCACCATGCCGCACTGAACTAATGGAACACTTTCTCAGAACGTTATACATCACAAAAGTTTGGAAAAATGCCCAAGAAAAAGATCCTGTTGGTGATTTGGACCCGAATGATTGTGACTGGTTAAAAAACGATAACACCCTCAATTTCAGATGGTTCAAAGGAGAACAACTGCCCCGGTTCTATAGCGACGTCATAGAAGATCCCGAACAGCAATCTGGTAAACATTTTTTCGTTCAGATTTATAATGTAAATTTCGTGCTATAAAAATTTGGTCACGTTGTGTATTTTTCAGACGTGGAAGGAGACATGGATAAGATCGCCAACATGGATGATTGGCAAGGTTTCTCGGATACCAACGATGATGAGGCTTCCTAAATATTATAGTTTTTTTGAATTTTTCGCTGCATAAAAATAAATAAATAGAGCCTTGGTTAAAATCTACGCATTTTACACAAATAAAACATGATTAAAAAAGTCAAACACTATTCTTATTCAGATCCTACTCCTATTCAAATTAAATTCAAGCATTCAATTAAAAAAAAATATTTTAATCAAAGTTCCAAACGCATTTCGTTTCTGGTAGGCATTTAGAAAAAATATGATTGCATAGATTTCAGCTCCAGAAGTTTAATCGTGAGTTCAGCGAATAATATTAAACAAAATAATAATAATAAAACTATAAAGAATAACAATAATCCCATGCAATACCCGCTGTCCCTTGATTCCGTGAATTTCAAACAGTTCTACAGCTGAAAATCAGTGAGCAAAATGTCTGCCACATGTTTTTTCGAATCCACGGAGTCATAATGAATCGAATGGGCGAGAAGCGTGTGCAAATGACTCAGTAGAGTTTTTTTTACATTTTTACAACTCCGTCCCATGATAATGCAGCGCCCTGAATGTCTGCCTATTTGTTTCCAAGATGACTGTGACCATGGACTCCAGAGGCATACATGTGGAAATGATTTAATACCCAGATTTTTTTAAGCAACTTCAATCCTCTGTAACGCGAAAACGCAGCGACATAGGACCTTTATTGATTGGACCAAATCAATTCGTAATGATTTAAACTGCAATCCATCTCGACGTGAAACGTGTGCCGAAATGCTCGCCAGCTCCCTAACTATTTTTTTTATAAATTTATTAACTTGCATTGTTCAACTACAAGTTATCGTTAAAATATGTTCAGTGTGTTGGAAAAGCCATATTTGAACGTATTAGCGATTACAATATAGATTTATCTTCAACATTAAGTTTTTAGGATAAGCGCCTGCTTAATTTCAAAAGACAAAAACACCACTTTAGCCACCAGATTACGCACTTATTCCTTTTGATAAATAATGCTGGTACTAAACTTCATTTTTATACACATTTCGTTTTTATTTGAGATCTCCTTTTAGTAATTTCTGCCGGGTTTGATTTATTAGTAACAGCAATTTAGCAGCATTTACTTACCAAGATAAAGAGAACAGGAGATGATTTGAAGTAGTCTGTGTACAGCCTTCACCCGTGCCTTCACAAGTCCATGGATTATGCAGGAGCCTAGAGTTAGAAACAATGCGTCTAATGGTAATATTACCAAGTAACGTAGAATGGTAGTTTGATGTATCTGAAAAATGCAAGTTTAACACAATGAATAACATACATTATTAGGTTAAGCTACAGGAGTAGTATGGAACTTCAACTGACTATTTATACTGCCCCACACCTAGCTTATATATTTAACACATATACAATAAGGGGATAATTGAAGTTTGGTGCACTTACATCTTCGCCTCGCTGTTGAGATTCACTATTAAGGCGCATTATCACAATTCCGTTCGAGATTAAAATCATGTATGACAGACCAACGTTGATAATTTTCTGTGGAAGAAATACACATAGGTACTTTTGACTTTACATGAGCTTACAGCAGCATTTTTTTCTATGAGATATGGTGGTTGGTCCTTATCCCTGCGTATTGTTTAATGTGGGAAGGCGATATGTGGTAAATACATACCTGCGTCTTAAATGCTATTATTAAAATTTCCATAGCTTCCGTAATTGATTTATATGACGTCATCAATTCTCTTATTATTGAAGTTGACGAATTATCAATTATTTCGATGTGTGTTTCAGGAGAACTAAATCTCTCTTTGAATCTCTCCAGTGACGTCAATATCCCAGAAAATGATTCATAAATCAGCATCAAAGCAATTGACAACACTGTATCTTCCAATAATATTATAACCTTTTTAATCGTGATAAAACTCTTCACATAAAAAGGATACCCAGAAAACAACGTATATACTGTCATAAAAACCAACTGAATTGTGGTGATACCAAAAATTAAATAAATTTTTTCAAAGTGACCTGCATTCTTTGTAAAGTTGACTATAAGTATAAGAAAAGCCTGCAGATTCTTGGCAGTCAGCTTAGCTGTGATGATGTTTAGCAAAATAGTTCCTGCTACAATCAAATTGTTGAATTTTAGGAGTAACGGCATCGTTAATACTTTTTCCATGGACAGCATGAATATTATGGTATATATTGCATAACAAAATAGTCTGAATATCATAGAGTATCGGTTTATATGTCCAGACATGTTCAGTCGATCGATTCCCATGAGGCCAAGAATTTGGCAAGTAATATTAAGTAAACGAATACATGAGTTTTCTGTGATTTGACCTTTGGATGGTTTGAGAAAGGTATTCAATAGAACCTTTGGTCGAGGCATGTTTATGCACTCAGTCACTATGATAGACTACCTCGGGGGTTAGTTAGTAATATTCATATCAGTACTAAATTACAAGTGCATTTTGATTGGCAACATAATCTATGATGTGACTCATACAGGATTATAATTGTATTATCGATTATATATTTTCTTTTACAGCGACAACACTTGCTCTTGATATAAACATGAGTTCGCGTTGTACAGAAGTGTGTAGTCGTATTTTAGGAGTTTATTAGCGACTTCCGCGACTACTTGCGAAATTGATTCGGTCGGAACATCTTTAATATTACCCGACTGCACAAGAAGGAGGGCAATGCTTTTCGAGCGTATACATGTATGCTTGTATATATTTATGTATGTTTGTATCTATTACGTGCCCAACACAACTAGGCGCATGACAGCTAAGCGTTCATTGGAATCACGGAGAGAACACCGGAGCAGTGTATGATACCATATCGTTCGTACTAAATACATGCTAACTAGCAAGTGTCTTGTACGTACAAGCCGAAACCGCAGACATGTCATGCGCCTAGATGTGTTGGTCGCATATTATAACCATTTCGTTAGCACACGATACAGCCCAAACGGCATGACGGATCTTTATAAATGACTTGTCGTTGGATTCGTCTCAGTTGTGGGAGTGACATCGGACATCATTTTGGTGAAAAGTCAATAGGTTGGATTAGATCGTACAAAATGTAGTTTACAAAGTAATTGGTGCTGGTACTTTCATACTCCGTGCATTACGTAACCAGGTGAATTCATATATTATGTATGTGGTATTAAAAGAAAATGCAGTCGGATTATTTGTTTTTATAATGATTCCACTTGTTCACTTCTGCAAACTTATTGAGCGCTCAGTTGATATATTGACCGAGCGAGCGAAGCGTGCGAAGCGTCTCCGTTTCAGGATTGGGCAAAAATGCTTGTTTGTTTGTCTGTCTGTTAATTTTTGAACCGATTCCCGTGAAATTTTGTGAGCAGGTTGGATAATTAAATGGTTTTTTTTTGCCGATTCAGTTTTTTCTTCTTTTTTTTTAATAGCGGAGATATGGCGTTTTCAAATTTTAAAACTCGCTACAACCCAAACGGCTCAACGGATATTAACAAATGAGGTGTCGTTAGATTCGTGGAGACCGTGAAAGTGACACAGACTATATAATTTTAGTAAAAGTCAATAGATTGTATTTTAGATAACAAAATGTAACTTTACAAAGTTATTGGTGCGGCTATTTTTATACTCCATGTACGTAACCAGGAACATTCTTTACTTTACTTTATACTTTATTCAGGGCCGTATTTGCCGTATCAATTATACGGGGCCCCCGGGCCACGGGGGCCCCCAAAGTGTGTAAGGAAAAAGAATAAAAACTTTCTAATTTATTTTATTTTACAAATGACAAAATTCTATAAAGCAATTCCTTTTTTTCCCGCCTTAAGCGTGCGTTCAAAAGTTGGCAACACTACATCGTTATGGCGGGCTGCGGGACTTCCCCGTTTTACTTACTTCATCTTCAACTCAGCGGGGAATCCTCGGGAATCCTTCATCGATATCGCGATGTACGTACGTGTTTTATCCTATATATAATGTATTCTGTGTGTACGTGTACGTTGTTGTACTTTGCATTGCATTGGATGTTAAACCACGGAGTGCAGTGCACTGTTTATTTACGCGCTTTATATAAATGTGCATTACATTGTAATTCAGTACAAACAATATTGTTCTTCTGGTTTAGCAGTATTAGTAACGATTTGTAAAAGAAATGAGTGAAAGGAAAAGAGATTATCCCAGCGGCGCTGAGAAAAGAAAAATTAAACAGAAAAGGGACGAGGTTATAAAAAAAGTGCCCAAAATTTCTTAATTTTTTCAGAGACAAGATAACTGTGAGTGATTTAGATTGGAAAGGTAAGTACTACACTACTACCCAACCCATTTATTAGGGGCCCGTAGTGATAAACAAGGAAATCTTTTAATTTCGGTCTGTCCATCTGTCCGTCACAAAAAGTTGTCTCCCCCCTCGATTTTCACAATTATACTGTTTTTAGGGTTCCGTGCCTTGATTAAAAAAAACAAAATTCTAACTTATCTATAGGATCGATTTTTTTGTTGTTTGTTTATCAGTCCGTATCGTATCGTTAATTGCGTGTTGAGAACTTCAGATGTGCAGACTCGCTTTCGGGTTCTCGTTTTGTATGGCCACTACACTACGCGCTGCGTTTAAATAGCACGCAGGTGTATAGTAATGCACGGACGGGCTGCAGGTGATTTTGTATCTACTAATAGGTACGAGCACAATCCGCGTAGAATCTGTGTGCGTCTGAACTGAACACTCTCTAACCGTGACCCTTAGTAACGTTATTTATTTATATATAACTCTTTTTAGTTTAGTATCAAAGCATTCGTATTTATTTTTAACAATTACTCGTTTATTTTTAGATTCTTCTGAAGCATGTTCTTCGTCACATATCCATCCGGAAATAGAAGAAAGCCAAGCACATACTTTATCGGATGTCCATCCAGAAATCGAGGAACCCCAAGTCAACGATTCTGATATATCTGCAGATAATGCAGATTGTAATATAATTTCATCAGATAGAGGAAATTTTGGTGACAATTTAACTGAATGCGAACGAAAAATAATTTTTAAATTGGGTCCATTTAAACCACAAGGACCATTTCCAAAAGTTTCAGAAAATAACCGACCTTTTTCAGCTTATTATTATTCATATTTCAATCAGGCAGGCATAAAAATTATAAGACCATGGTTATGTTATTCTAACGTTTTAAACAAACCGTACTGTCACTTCTGTTGGTTATTAGCAGATCGTCAAAACAAATCGTACTCCTCTGCTTGGGTTAACGGTGTTTCGGTTAGAAGCAATTTCACACAAACTATTCTTGACCATGAAAAGTCACAGCAGCATATTAGTGCCTCACTCTCTTATAATAATTGGTTGCAAGGAAATACCATCGATACTCTATTGAAAAGTGAAATCGATAGTAAAATTACATTCTGGAGAGATGTACTGCAACGTATAATTAATGTTATAATTACTTTAGTATCATGTAATCTACCTTTGAGGGGGCATGATTCTGATTCTGGCAATTTTATGGCAATTTCACGTCTGCTATCTAACTATGATGCAACTTTAAAAGAACTTTTTCTAAAACCGAAAGATGAAATAAATTATTTAAGCCCTACGATTCAAAACGAAATTATTAGTTTGCTTGGTACTAACGTTAGGAACAGTATTATCTCAGAAATTAAAAAAGCTCCATTTCTGACAATAATTCTAGATACAACACAAGACTTGTCAAAAATTGACCAACTATCTGTAGTTTTTCGATATATCTCGGTTACAGAAAATGATGATAATGTGCCTAAAGAAATAAAAATCTGTGAGTCCTTTTTTGGATTCATAGCAGTCACCGATTGCAGTGCTGCAGGTCTGAAAACTGTCATTTTAAATTTGACTAAAGAATATGGAATTGATTTGACTAAATGTAGAGGACAGGGATACGATGGAGCAAATGTTATGTCGGGTGTGTATGGAGGATTACAAACCCTAATAAAAGAGCATGCTCCAAATGCCGATTATGTTCATTGTGCTGCGCACGCTTTAAACTTGGTTTTGAACGATGCTGCGAGACATGTTCGTGAAGTATCGACTTTTTTCGATAATTTAGAAAAAATATATACTTTTTTTGGCAATAGTATAAAACGCTGGGCTATGCTAAGTGACGATTCATCTGAAAAATATTTGATTACCCTTAAAAAGGCATGTCCTACCAGATGGTCTTCTAGGAACGACGCTTTATTAGCAGTAAAGAAATTTTTTTTACTAATCATGAAAACTTTGTACCAACTAAATTTCATTTCAAATAAAAAAGATGAACGTGAAGAATGTAAAAGTATAATTAATATTTTAGAGAGTTTTGATTTCTTAGTGCTCGTTACATTTTTTTCTTCACTATTTGAAATTATTAATCCTGTTTCGAAAGCTCTACAGCATGAAAATAATGACTTACAGAAATCTAGTATTTTATTAAGTAATCTTTTAAATAGACTGTGCCAATTAAGAAATCAGAATTCATTTAATAGTTTGCTAAATGAATCCAAAGATTTAGCAAAAAAGTGGTAACAACTGTTTTTAAAAACAGTAGGCGAAAGATAACGAAGCGTTTTTTTGGTGAGTTATCACAAGATGAGAGAATTTCCGACCCGGAATCCTATTTCAAAGTCAATGTATACTATTGCTGTTTAGATATATTAATTTCTCAAACTAAAGAAAGATTTCAGAGCCTTTGCAACCTGAGTAGTATATTCGAAATATTACAACCGGAGAAACTCCTATCTTCTTCAAGCGAAGAGATATTAAACGCTTCCGGAAAACTGTCTGCTAAATACAGTAAAGACATCTCACTTAATCTTTGTGACCAATTAAAGGCTCTAAAAATATGCTTAAATTCTGAAATTAAAAAAATTTATTCCATTAAAGAACTCATTGAATTATTGCTAGTAAAATTCAATAGTCTTGCATCCAGTTTTCCCGAGGTAATCACAGCATGCTTTTTATTCTTGACCCTTCCAGTTACAACCGCAACGGCAGAAAGAAGTTTTTCAAAATAAAAACTAATAAAAAATTACTTAAGAACTTCGATGGGACAAAACGGCTGTCAGACATCTCACTATTGTCCATAGAGGCAGAAACTTTAGAAAAACTAAAATCATCATCAGCCATAAATGATTTAATAAATCAGTTTGCCGATAAAAAGGCAAGGAGAGTGAATATTTAAAATTCGATTTTTATTTGTAAAATGGGTAAATTAGTGATAAATAAATATTACTTCTCACAATATTTTTTTACTTTTGTGAAAAATCTTTACCTCCATATAAGGGCCTCCAAAAAAATTTTTATACGGGGCCCCGACAAGGCACGCTACGCCACTGACTTTAATGCATATACACATTAATGGACAATTACAAACACAGTTAGTATACAAAGGCGTGACATTCATAAGTTTGTATGAGTTATTATAACAGGCCATTGTACATTAAACAAACACTTGAAATTTACAGGTGCAACCGACAGCCCCCTATGCTGGGGCTGCATGGAAGTGGATGAGACAGTCGAGCACATGTTTCTGGCATGCCCATCCACAATTGAAACCAGGATGGCTATTCTGGGAGAAACTTCAACAGTGCCAAAAAACATTTACGGTTTGTCTAGGCACTGGAGGTTCTATTGACACAGTTTGATAATACATATAAATAAGTATATAGAAGAGTACAAATGATTATTTTTAGCAGTCCTAACCTAATTCCAAATCTACGTTTGTTATTTATTTTATCACTAGAATAATAAGGCGTTGTTGAAATAAAATGCAGGACAGTCGGGTTATTTGTTTTGGTTGGCACCCCTAGATGGCGTTAGTTGTAGTCTGCCTCGCGCAATCATGTGGTTTTTATCTCAGTTTATATTACCAACATGCAAATTGTGTTAGTAGTCTAATTAAAGCGCGTTGCTCACGGTTTGGAATATTATTTGGATTTGGATGACTTAACTTTGGCTTTACTTTTCGGACTTCGTTGCTTACTGATTGGAATTTTGTTATTATTCTGGGTATACTAGAGGTAAAACGCTATGGCTCACAAAATTAATTTCATAGCAAAAAGAGGAAAACTCAGTAAATTTTCTAATGTTTTTCCCCAGCCACGGCAGCAATGTTTTGGGATGGCTGTTGCGGCGGTAATTTACGGTACGGCTCGTGGCATTGATTTTGACAATTTTGATGTGGGTGGATTACTAAAATCCGGCGATGCCTACTTTACCAGATGCAATTATAAGGAGAGCGACATAGTCGACCGGCACATCTACTATAGGTCTTGTTTACTAAATATGCAGGGCACGAATGTACATGAACAGCTGTGTTCCGACGATTTGTTATCTCCCTATCTTAGGTAGGGTATTCGATGTAGAAAAATGTGATTTAGCGGATGAAATTACCAAATCCTATGGAGATTGCACATTGCAAAATGAGGCTCTGATGGCCCTCCGAGAGGCTTTTGCTGACGCAGATGGAGGTGGTTTTACTTTTACCACTCAGGGGATGACCGTAGGCGTCTGGAAACGGGACGAGGAGTATTTTCTTTTCGATTCCCATTCTGTGGATGCAAGTCACCGGCTGTTAGATTATCAGTCAGGAGGCGCATATTTGTACGAAACCACATCAGTTGAACAGCTTGCTAGTTTGCTGTGCGGAATTTACAGTACCAATGTAGGTCCTGAATGGCTTCAAATGGTCTAGTTTTTGGAAACGAAATGCATGGTATGTTTAGGCGGCCGAATGAGTCAATTTTGACGTTATTAGCTGAGACACGTATGAGGCAACGACCCCTTCCTGGGGCCCAGCCTTCATTAATAATTCCTCCAGTTGAAATATCTTCGTCGGCACAATCAAACAATGCAACTGCGTCACCTCAGCGTAAAAATCTAGAATCTTACCAAAAAATAAATCAGCGGCAACAAAAGCTAAAGAAATGGTAATAAAACGGCTTGGTGAGACCTTAGAGCAAACAGCCGAGCGCCTTAATAAAGATAATGCACGTAACTCGGCTAGAAGGAATATGGAGACAGGAGAGGAAAAAGAAGAGCGCCTTAATAAAGATAATGCACGAATCTCGGCTAGAAGGAATATGGAGACAAGAGAGGAAAACGAAGAGCGCCTTAATAAAGTTAAAACACGTATGTCGGCTAGAATTAATATCGAGACAGGAGAGAAAAAAGAAGAGCGCCTTAATAAAGTTAAAACACGTATGTCGGCTAGAAGGAATATGGAAACAGGAGAGGAAAAAGATGAGCGCCTTAATAAAGTTAAAGCACGTTTATCGGCTAGAAGAGATATGGAGATAGAAGAGGAAAGGGGAGATCGTCTATTTAAAATGAAGAATCACACTGCGTCTGCTAGGACTAGGACTAGAGAGTGTGTTTTAGAGACTGACCAGCAGTGTGTCAACCCGGATGTCACTGTATTTGATTTCTTTCAACGAGGTTTTGATTGGAATATTTGTTTAGAGTGTTTAGAACGGTTTCCTGGCCTCCAAGTAAAATCAGGGATTTGTTATCGTTGCTCAAAATACAGTCGGAACGAGAAGGTAAACCAGTTTTCTGCAGCAAACTACATGGATCCAGGGGAAGTGCCAACTGTCTTGAAGGATCTCTCAATGGTCGAGGAACAATTTATAGCCAAGGTACATCCTATTATCTCTGTTTATAGCATCAGAGGTCAACAGTTTGGTTATTCAGGCCAGGTCATTAATTTTCCACAGCAGATGTCTGATATTGCTAAAAAATTGCCCAGAGCGGTTTCTACTTTGTCGTCTTTACTTATAGTCAGACGTGAAAAATCTTCTGGCTATGTTGATTTTAGAGTTCGCAGAGATAAAGTTAGGTCAGCACTAGAGTATCTCGAAGGAAATAATAGATATTATCGAGACATTGAGATTGTTGATAGTGCTCTAAATAATATACCTGTGGATAGATCGCTGCTAGACCTAACTCCACAAGCATTTTCTGGACTTAACGATGATAAGGTGGACCAAGACGAAGCGTGTGAAGTAGTGACGACTGACATTCCCAATTTTATCATAAATGAAAAAAAGGGTCAAACCTCGCAGTCTGTTAGTGACGAACGGTTTCCAGTGGTCGGGATTTCCTTGTAGCCACTCAAAAACCGCGGTTAAATCAGTCCAACCATAAACCTTGATGTCTAGGTATGACAAAATTGTTTCACAGTTTTCACCAGCATGGAGAGGAGGAGAGCTGCATTGAGTTCGAGGCGTGGTAATGAAATATCTTTATTGCACGGTGATTAAATTCCACGCCTCAACCGACAGGGCGTGGAATCTTGCTAGGGTTGTTTTTCAGTGGAATGTCACAAAGCAGTACAGATGCAGTGAATAATCCTTTCCTATCGGCAAAACTCGGAACAACGATAACACCCGAATGGTGCCGATGTGTCTATGAATTACTGTATTATTAAATTACGTGAAGGTATCAAATAAATCGCATACTTTATTTATCAATGTCAACGTTGTCTCGATGGTACTGAGTGCGAGTGAAATAGTAAGACAAAAACGAACATTTCCGAGAAAATACGAAAGGAAAGGATTATTCACTACATCTGTACTGACCTTGACGCCGTGGACCGGAATTCGAAAGCTCAATTCGAGGCAGGAATACGGGATGAGGAACACCAGGGGGGGGGGGGGGGAGTCGAATCTTACTCTCGTCGCAGCCCGCTGCTGTCGCCGTCGTGATGCTTGCCGACACAAAGGGTCGCTGTCCGAACGCGACGAATTGATCCCCGAATCACTTCAACCTTTCACAACACGAAGCACTCACTCCGATGACGTGAAATCTACTTATTTCCCGACGATTGTTCCGTGATTATTATAATTAACATTCAGCCAAGCTTCCCGATGCTGGCGCCGACTTTTTTCCATGTGCAAAAAGTGTAACCTCTAACTCGTCATTTTGTTTCTATGCAAGTGACAGCTAGTGATGTCCCGATCACTCGCGGTCGATCCGCGCAACGAAAAAACCGGTGCGTTCCGAAGCATAAATATTAAACACACGGCACTAGTCTTGATTTTCCGGCAACAAGATTAATTTCCGCTTGTTGTCCTTGTTTTACAATTTTTATGTATACGACGCATGCATAAGCTTTTTGCGAGGCTTCGCAAAATCCATGTAACTCGTTCTCACTTGTTTCGTCTGAGCCGAGCCATCGCTTTAACTTTAACTCGTTTATGTTTTTTATATCACCCTTGATTTTCTGCCATGCTAAGGCGATGTTTTCGGGGAGCTTGTCATCCCATGCTATGTTTGACTTCCAGACGTCTTCGAAAAGTAGCTTCATAGACGTCGTGAGTGGAGTCAACCAACCCAGTGGGTCAAATTGTTTCGAAATATCTGACAGAAGACTTTGTTTGGTATCCGATTTCGTCTTGTTCGCATCGTTAGGTATTTTTGTTTGGTATGTGAACGTGTCTTGATTGGGACTCCAGTAAAGTCCGAGAGTTTTTGTGGACTTCATCTGTTTGAAACTGTATTTTTCTTGATCTTGCTGCTCTTGTCCTTGTAGTAATTCTTGATAATTAGAGCTCCACTTTCTCAGATTACAGTCTCCCGATTTCAATAAATCGATTAAATCTTGCTTCAATTTTTTTGCTGATTCCAATGAGTGACTGCCGTGGAGTAAAACATCCATATAACAGCAGTTTTCGACAACTTGTGCTGCTTCTGGGTAATTCTCTCTTTCGTGGGCCGCTAACTGGCGCAGTTTCATCATGGGTAAAAAGTGCGTGGCCTTAGTGCCGTAAGTGACCGTCATCAGCTGGTATCAGACAAATCAGATATCTTACAGATGTTGAAACTGCCAGATTGGTTTACTTTAGTTATTTTCACAGTATTATGTCTTATGGAATATTGCTCTGGGGGAGAGCAGCAGATATAAATACGATATTTTTCTTACAAAAAAGGGCGATCAGGGCGATATATCAATTAGATGCTAGAGAATCATTAAGAGAAAAATTCAAAGAAATTAATATACTTACGGTTACCTGTCAATATATATACAAGAATATCATGCATGTAAGAAAAAACATAGCTTTATTTAAAATTGTAGGTGATAGCCATACAATTAACACTAGAAATAAAAATAGGTTAGCACTACCATTATTTAGACTAAGTAAAGTAGGCACATCATTCATGGGGCACTGTATTCGCTTCTACAATAAAATACCACAAGAATCATTGATCCTTCCTGAAAAGAGGTTCAAAAACTATGTTAAAAATGAGCTGATAAGAAAGTCCTATTATAGTATTCAGTAATACTTAGATGACAAAACTGCATGGCCCATACCATCTCAGCGCACAGAAATTCGACGAGGGGCGATGGATCAAGTCTATCACTCGCCGGCGAATTTCCTTAGACCGAAACCAGTACCTGTTGTAAAGTCACTTTTAAAAAAAAAAGGTATGGGGGAGTTTCTTGCCGTTTCTTCTTAACCCCGAGGCCCACCTACCGAAACGGTGTAGTCTTTTTTTTATATAAAAAAAATGACTTGTAGTTATAAGTAAGTATAATTTTGACGTTGAATAAGATAATTTATTTATTTATATTCAATAAAAAAAATGACTCTGACTTTGACTCTGTATTCTTGCAATAATAGCCGTGGGTGGTCTCTCCAGATAATCTTTTGTAAAGCTTGATCTTCTTCATGCACCCATATCTGCCGGAAAAAAAACTATGTCGGCGGTGAAGGCATCCTTGTATTGTCTCCAGTACAAAATGAGTGATAGGGGGTCCTTTTGTAGGTTTGGACCTTTATACATCATATCATTTACGCTCTCACCGTTTGATGTTGATTGGGATGCCTTGAAGACTACTCGATGAGAGGTAGTTGTTGAGTCTTCGCGTAGCACGCAATGGTGAGGCATATATAATTCCATTGTCTTGTTACTATCTGCGAGCTTCATGTGGCCCAGTTCTTGATATTCATGAACGAAAGACTTGTACTCTTACGCCATTGCTTGATCCTTGCTGAATTTCCTCTCGAGCTGAAGGAACTTGCAACGGCCTTGTTCTTAGAATGGCCCAATTAATCAATACTTGATTTTAGGGATAGTCTAACTTGCTATTTTCCATCGTGCATCCTTGTAGTTGCGGACTTGTAAAAGTTGACTCAGTCAGTCTCTTTCATCGAGTAGGTCGATGTTTCTGTGATGTCCTCAATTTCCCAGAATTTGTGCAGTTCGTCGGTGTTATTTATTGTTACATTGCAAATTGTATTGTTCCAATATGTTTGTACCTTGCCGCACAAAATCCACCCTAGTCGAGTTTGTTGTGCGACTGGCGTCATATTACCGGGCATGCATATTCCTGATAATATAATATTTGAATAAATTTCTGCGCCCAAAATCATATCAACGGCACGGCTTGGGTTGAAATCAGGGTCAGCCAATGGAATGTTTTGTAGGTATTCCCATGGCGGTCTTGCGAATGAATAGTTCGGTAAGTTTCTTGTCAAACTTTTCACGATAAAAACTTCTGTATCGAACATGAACTCTTCTAGCGAGCTGCATTTTATACTTATTATTCCTGTACATTTGTTATCCTTGGTGCCAACTCCAGTTATCATTCCTCTGCATTTGCGACGCGGTAAACCCAACAATTGGGCTGCGTTCTCTGATAAGCGATATTTGAGAGTCTTGGTCGACGAGTGCTCGCATAGTTATATATTCTCCATCCGCCCTTTGAACCTTGATGAGAGCTGTAGCTAAAAGTATCTCTTGAACATCATTGTTTTGATCCACGTGTACAGAATTACTCGGTTTTGATTGTTCACTCTACGACCTCGTATCCGCGGTAAAGTTCTTTGGCGTCATTCCGTGCGGCGGCGTCATGTTACTGTTTCCTTTTAAAAACGCTGAATGGAGTAATGTGTTATGATACCCACTAAAATTCATCGGGAGTGGAAGCGGACCGGCAACTAAAGTATGCGTAGTGAGTTTAGGCGACTGCGCACTAAAATAAAAGCGGACACGGAGTTAGCATATCGCACATACGTTAACGTTGTCTATGTCAGACTACACAAAGATCCATCCAAATTTTGGCAATACATTAACATACTTCGCACTCGAGGGGGCGTTGAGGCTAAAGTTACCAAAGGAGATCAAGAGTATCAGGGGGCGGGGGCGGCTACCGCCTTTGCTGAACATTTCCACTCGGTAAATCCGATCCGCAATAAAACAAGTGAAACCTGGTACGTCACCAGGCCCTGATGCCTTTCAAGCATATATAATTAAAGGTTGCGTAGATGAGCTGCTAGGCCCCATAACATTTCTTTTCAACGTTATCTTAAGCACTGGGGAATATCCCCGTGATTGGAAAATTTTGCGGGTTTCTCCTATCCCTAAAAAGGGTTCCAAAGCCATGATAGAAAACCACCGGCCAGTCGCAATACTGTGTGCAATTGCCAAAGTGTTCGAAATGGTTTTTCATTCTGCTTTGCTACCGAAATGCCTATCTTACGTCAACGGCGCGAAGCATGCATTTCTGCCGAAGCGATCAGTGACCACTAATCTTGTCAATCTGGTAGACATTCTTTCGCAAGAAATCGATGCGGGAAACCAAGTCGATGTAATATATCTGGACTTTCAGAAAGATTGGTGTAGGTTAGGTAAGATTTAATTAGGTAAGGATTGAAAAGTTAGGTTAGGTTAGGTTTGAAAAAGTTAGGTTACATTAGATTGGTGTAGGTTAGGTAAGGTTTGAAAAAGTCAGGTTAAATTATATTAGGGTTGAAAAAGTTAGTTTAGTTAAAACTTCTTTTAACTTTTTATTTGCCATGCTTTTTCGCATATTCACATTTGATTCTAATGGAATTGATACTTTCGTTCTAACGTAAAGAAGAGTGGTTAAAAAAACCCAGAGCCGACAGAAGCGAGATATATATAATTTTTTTGTGATTTTGTATGCAGCTAAATTATATAGATTTTATATTCGAAATTTGTTTTCGTTATGGTGTAACACCAAAAAAACGTTATTCTACTTAGTTACCCACATAATTCGTAATTATGTGTAACGAAATATCAATAATAATAATAATAATACCTTGGACACTATTTACACACATTGATCTAGCCCCAAACTAGGATTCCCTGTATCTTGGATACTAGACAACGATACACATACTTATATAGATAAATATTATACTTAGATAGATAAACAACCATGACTAGGGTACAAACATCCGTTCTCATCAAACAAATATTTGCCCCCACCGGGACTCGAACCCGGGACCCTTGGCTTCGTAGGCAGGGTCACTGCCGACTCGGCTATTCGGGTCGTCAATACAATAACTATAAGCTGTATCCAAGTGACCTGGTGATGGTGCTGGACTGTGTAATTTTAAAACTTCTAGTGTCATGTCATGTCTCGATTCTGTCGGCTCTGGGTTTTTTCCGTTCTCCTTTCATCTATAGACTTTAAAATTTTGTGGATTGACGTAATCAACATTCTTTAGGTCAGTATTTTAAGAAAAATGGGGGTCATCTATGAATTAACCCAAAAGTCTTCTGTATGCTTTACAAACAGGGACCAGTATTACCCGCCACCTTGTACCAGAGAAAATCCAAATACATTTCCCGTTTTAATGGGTGTGGAAAGTTAAAATTCCGTACATGTACGGACAAATGCCTACATATGGCAGCACTATGACATCCTGAGATGAATTAACTTCAACGAACTGTTTAGCGACATCTCAGTTAAAGTCAACCATATATATAGATACGCACGGATGTATCCGTCGGATGTTTCTTTGATCTGATCCGTGACTTCGCATAGGCAGGCCGTACGGATGTACCCGACAGATCTGTCCGCCAGGCATATTCGTGTCCGTTTTCTGCCATATATTAGCAGGTTTGCCCGCCAGGCACGACTGGCGGGCAGATCTGCCGGGTACATGCGTGCGTGTATGCCTATGTGTGCCTATGCGAAATCACGGATCAGGCCTGAGATATGTCCGACGGGTACCTGCAGCCTTATGGCGTAAGTCGTCTGAGCTATGAACTTCATATAGACTTTTACTTTTGACACCTTGCAGCAGCTTCATCTGTCAAATTGGTATCACGCAAGTAGCATCATAATGGAGGCCAAACCCAAGCTCATTGAATGAAGCCTAGAAGCCTTCGGTGATACCCCGCAATCCATGATATTGTATGAGCATGAGATGAACCATAGACACACGCTATGAACTTCCGATAGTTACGCCATAAGGCTGCTGTAGGGTACATCCGTGCATATATAGCTATCTTTTGACCGACAGACCGACCTGACAAAAAGCAATAGAAAGGCAATCTAGGGTGCAGTAGGTATGTAGCCTAAGATATATTAGTAATAGATATAAGTATAGTAAATTTATCAATTTATAAATGGCGGCCATTTTGTTTATTTAGCCTTGTCTGTGATTCCGAAATTAGGAATCCTCAGAGAGAAGGGTTTTCGAGCGCCGGTTCTTGGTTTTTAGAATTTCTCTGATTCTAATTAGGATTAAGGTTATTTCTTATAAGAATAGCATAATAAATAGAATAGTTTACCTTTTTCTTCCAATAACGACATATTAGAATGTAATTCAATCTAATATGGTCCATTCAATAAGTAGTAGGTACATAATTTTTACATGATTGACTGAAATAATTAAAAAATAAAGCTTTATTGGGCCTTATAGTTTAGTTTTAATTATGCGTTATCATGTCCTTAACCATAACACACTCAAACACAGATAGTCTTCATTAATATATTAATCACAACATAACATTTTAAATTGGTACAAAAAATGGCCCCCTCGTTATCAATTTAAAAGTTGGTACATAATTTATAATTAAAATTAATTCTCCAGCTAGCCTATTCCTTCAGGTGCATTTTGAAGTATGCTAGAAAGAGATAGGAATAAAATGAACATAGCAATGAATGTGAAATTGGACCAATTCATTCCGATTTATCCAGAACGCTCACGAGCAAAAAAGTGACGTGTTGCTTTCACAGCGGACCGGACCGGATCTAATAACTAATAACTAGTCTAACCACTATACGTCGCGGCACATGTTATGAACGGTGGCCTTGAATGCGCAGTAGTCACTTTTCAATACCTGTACATATGCGCAGTAATTCCCGCCAATGTCGCCCAGCGCTCTTAACTCGTTCGTGGCACGAGGTATACTCGGGCGAGCTAAGTTAGCACTGACTCGAGTGACGTTTGTGCAAAGTACAGTGTATACAGTACGTTTTTACATATTGCTCAATCGAAATTCGATATTACTTTTACTCACTAACATATGATATGACACACAGTAGACAACGAAAGCACGGATAAATGACAAGGGGCTAGCCCATCGCTGCAGCTATGGAGTTTAAAGGTTTCCTCACGATGTTTTCCATCATCGTTAGAACGTTCCATCATCGATGTGTTCTGCCGAATGGACCCATTGGTGTTACACGCTGAGGCTACTTTAGAAAACGGGCGGTTTGCTAGGGCTTTCGCAATTTTTGGTAGATCATTTGGGTCCCTTTCAACACGGTCTCAAAGTTTCAGGTGTCGGAAATCAATAGTTTATTTTTGTATGACACACACATTATCACAACACGCAATAATAACCTCAAAATCTGTTACGTTTAGTTGTACGCTTATTGTAAGATGAGAATACATAAATGAAAGTGTGCATTAAACCGAATTATATTGTAATATAGCTATTTTTGCGTCACAAGCTTGTTTCTTTGCGTTTTTGGACTTGTGCTTATTTGAATGTGTTCTTTTAAATTTACTGAGATTCAGTTTTTAGTAACGGAGCGCAGAAAACCAAATTCATTGATTCATTGCTTGCTTTTTTCTTTTTTAATTATGTTTTACGGCCCTGGAATCTGGTCCTTTTAGGCCTTCATTGTTTGCATTCGCGTCAGTGAACATAGTTCTTCCGTTTGAGTCGCTTTGAACACCTACTTTGCTTAAAGTAGGTTATTGTGGCTAAATTACAATTGGGTTATAGATTAGGTTGGAACTTAGAAGAAGCAACCCCGGAGCGTAAATAAAGAAAAGCCAAATTTGGCAATAGTAGGTTCTTGTGGCTAAATTTCATTCGGGTTATAGGTTAAGTTATAACGTTGAAGAAGCTAAACCGGAGCGGAGCGGAGCGAAGCGTATGCAAACAAAAGAGACTGGCTAGATAGGTTATTGTGGCTACTTTTCATTCGGGTTATAGGTTAGGTTAGAACGTTGAAGATGCTAAGCCGGAGCGGAGCGAGGCATATGCAAACAATAATGACTGGCTAAAGTAGGTTATTGTGGCTACTTTTCAATCAGGTCATAGGTTAGGTTAGAACGTTGAAGAAGCTAATAAACTGGAGCGGAGCGGAGCGGAGCGAAGCATTTGCTAAGTAGCTACAATAACCTACCCTAGCCGGTTGTGTTGTGTTTTTGTAAATATCGAGATAACAAGAAAAAAGAACATTCGCGAAACTTGGTACCTACTAGAAAACGGAATCGCGTCATGGTTAGTTATTTTTCGCCCACAAATGTAGAATAATGACTATAATATTGACAATAAGTCATTATATTGACTATTATTCAATTCTATTTTTTTGTGAATGGCAATTTGTTGCCTATCGACAAATTCTGCCAGTGTCAGGTGTCCTAAGGCTTGACATGGATGATTAGACAAGCCAAGGAATTAACAGACAACTCTGATAGAAATAATATTTTGTGAGTATTCTTTGTAGGATGTTAGTACTTAGACATCTGAAACAAACACAAATAACATGTTAATTCCCAACTATGCCTGCAAAAGACAAACAAGAAAATATAATAATATATGAATATTTAGTAGAGTAAACAATATATAGATAACTTAATAATAGATGATAAACATTATGTTCAACTTCAACTTCAACTTTAACTAATGGCAATCTGTCCTGCTATTGCCAGACAATTTCTGCCAGTATCATGTAGTGGAGGCACATGTGAAGGGACGCGGGGCAAATCTTAAATTGGCTGAAGACTTTTTAGTAGGTGTCTATCTGAAATAAAGTTTTACATTATTGGTTAGTTCCATGCAATATATACATAACACACACAAAATAAACTAAGGGACAAGACAACAACATAAAGGGAAGGAACCCTTTTATGTGTTTTTAAAGAAAATAAAAATCAGACATTCCTCCATTTGCGAGTGCGGTCTTGAGGATGGGTCCGTTGACCATATTTTCTTTAACTTTAAAATTACTAGCTAACCAAATAATATTTCTAAGTACTTACAAAAATATTTACTATTTTAATTATTATAAATAAGTCTGACATATGTGTTAATCTCACACACCCTCTCACACACACTCATTCACAATCACTCCACACACAGAGAGGATCACAAACAAACTCACAAACAAACTCACTAACCCACTCTCTTATTTTTATTTTTTCATGTTAATTGTATAAGTATTATATGTATAAGTAAACATGTTATACTTATACAATTAACATGAAAAAATAAAAATAAGAGAGTGGGTTAGTGAGTTTGTTTGTGAGTTTGTTTGTGATCCTCTCTGTGTGTGGAGTGATTGTGAATGAGTGTGTGTGAGAGGGTGTGTGAGATTAACACATATGTCAGACTTATTTATAATAATTAAAATAGTAAATATTTTTGTAAGTACTTAGAAATATTATTTGGTTAGCTAGTAATTTTAAAGTTAAAGAAAATATGGTCAACGGACCCATCCTCAAGACCGCACTCGCAAATGGAGGAATGTCTGATTTTTATTTTCTTTAAAAACACATAAAAGGGTTCCTTCCCTTTATGTTGTTGTCTTGTCCCTTAGTTTATTTTGTGTGTGTTATGTATATATTGCATGGAACTAACCAATAATGTAAAACTTTATTTCAGATAGACACCTACTAAAAAGTCTTCAGCCAATTTAAGATTTGCCCCGCGTCCCTTCACATGTGCCTCCACTACATGATACTGGCAGAAATTGTCTGGCAATAGCAGGACAGATTGCCATTAGTTAAAGTTGAAGTTGAAGTTGAACATAATGTTTATCATCTATTATTAAGTTATCTATATATTGTTTACTCTACTAAATATTCATATATTATTATATTTTCTTGTTTGTCTTTTGCAGGCATAGTTGGGAATTAACATGTTATTTGTGTTTGTTTCAGATGTCTAAGTACTAACATCCTACAAAGAATACTCACAAAATATTATTTCTATCAGAGTTGTCTGTTAATTCCTTGGCTTGTCTAATCATCCATGTCAAGCCTTAGGACACCTGACACTGGCAGAATTTGTCGATAGGCAACAAATTGCCATTCACAAAAAAATAGAATTGAATAATAGTCAATATAATGACTTATTGTCAATATTATAGTCATTATTCTACATTTGTGGGCGAAAAATAACTAACCATGACGCGATTCCGTTTTCTAGTAGGTACCAAGTTTCGCGAATGTTCTTTTTTCTTGTTATCTCGATATTTACAAAAACACAACACAACCGGCTAGGGTAGGTTATTGTAGCTACTTAGCAAATGCTTCGCTCCGCTCCGCTCCGCTCCAGTTTATTAGCTTCTTCAACGTTCTAACCTAACCTATGACCTGATTGAAAAGTAGCCACAATAACCTACTTTAGCCAGTCATTATTGTTTGCATATGCCTCGCTCCGCTCCGGCTTAGCATCTTCAACGTTCTAACCTAACCTATAACCCGAATGAAAAGTAGCCACAATAACCTATCTAGCCAGTCTCTTTTGTTTGCATACGCTTCGCTCCGCTCCGCTCCGGTTTAGCTTCTTCAACGTTATAACTTAACCTATAACCCGAATGAAATTTAGCCACAAGAACCTACTATTGCCAAATTTGGCTTTTCTTTATTTACGCTCCGGGGTTGCTTCTTCTAAGTTCCAACCTAATCTATAACCCAATTGTAATTTAGCCACAATAACCTACTTTAAGCAAAGTAGGTGTTCAAAGCGACTCAAACGGAAGAACTATGTTCACTGACGCGAATGCAAACAATGAAGGCCTAAAAGGACCAGATTCCAGGGCCGTAAAACATAATTAAAAAAGAAAAAAGCAAGCAATGAATCAATGAATTTGGTTTTCTGCGCTCCGTTACTAAAAACTGAATCTCAGTAAATTTAAAAGAACACATTCAAATAAGCACAAGTCCAAAAACGCAAAGAAACAAGCTTGTGACGCAAAAATAGCTATATTACAATATAATTCGGTTTAATGCACACTTTCATTTATGTATTCTCATCTTACAATAAGCGTACAACTAAACGTAACAGATTTTGAGGTTATTATTGCGTGTTGTGATAATGTGTGTGTCATACAAAAATAAACTATTGATTTCCGACACCTGAAACTTTGAGACCGTGTTGAAAGGGACCCAAATGATCTACCAAAAATTGCGAAAGCCCTAGCAAACCGCCCGTTTTCTAAAGTAGCCTCAGCGTGTAACACCAATGGGTCCATTCGGCAGAACACATCGATGATGGAACGTTCTAACGATGATGGAAAACATCGTGAGGAAACCTTTAAACTCCATAGCTGCAGCGATGGGCTAGCCCCTTGTCATTTATCCGTGCTTTCGTTGTCTACTGTGTGTCATATCATATGTTAGTGAGTAAAAGTAATATCGAATTTCGATTGAGCAATATGTAAAAACGTACTGTATACACTGTACTTTGCACAAACGTCACTCGAGTCAGTGCTAACTTAGCTCGCCCGAGTATACCTCGTGCCACGAACGAGTTAAGAGCGCTGGGCGACATTGGCGGGAATTACTGCGCATATGTACAGGTATTGAAAAGTGACTACTGCGCATTCAAGGCCACCGTTCATAACATGTGCCGCGACGTATAGTGGTTAGACTAGTTATTAGTTATTAGATCCGGTCCGGTCCGCTGTGAAAGCAACACGTCACTTTTTTGCTCGTGAGCGTTCTGGATAAATCGGAATGAATTGGTCCAATTTCACATTCATTGCTATGTTCATTTTATTCCTATCTCTTTCTAGCATACTTCAAAATGCACCTGAAGGAATAGGCTAGCTGGAGAATTAATTTTAATTATAAATTATGTACCAACTTTTAAATTGATAACGAGGGGGCCATTTTTTGTACCAATTTAAAATGTTATGTTGTGATTAATATATTAATGAAGACTATCTGTGTTTGAGTGTGTTATGGTTAAGGACATGATAACGCATAATTAAAACTAAACTATAAGGCCCAATAAAGCTTTATTTTTTAATTATTTCAGTCAATCATGTAAAAATTATGTACCTACTACTTATTGAATGGACCATATTAGATTGAATTACATTCTAATATGTCGTTATTGGAAGAAAAAGGTAAACTATTCTATTTATTATGCTATTCTTATAAGAAATAACCTTAATCCTAATTAGAATCAGAGAAATTCTAAAAACCAAGAACCGGCGCTCGAAAACCCTTCTCTCTGAGGATTCCTAATTTCGGAATCACAGACAAGGCTAAATAAACAAAATGGCCGCCATTTATAAATTGATAAATTTACTATACTTATATCTATTACTAATATATCTTAGGCTACATACCTACTGCACCCTAGATTGCCTTTCTATTGCTTTTTGTCAGGTCGGTCTGTCGGTCAAAAGATAGCTATATATGCACGGATGTACCCTACAGCAGCCTTATGGCGTAACTATCGGAAGTTCATAGCGTGTGTCTATGGTTCATCTCATGCTCATACAATATCATGGATTGCGGGGTATCACCGAAGGCTTCTAGGCTTCATTCAATGAGCTTGGGTTTGGCCTCCATTATGATGCTACTTGCGTGATACCAATTTGACAGATGAAGCTGCTGCAAGGTGTCAAAAGTAAAAGTCTATATGAAGTTCATAGCTCAGACGACTTACGCCATAAGGCTGCAGGTACCCGTCGGACATATCTCAGGCCTGATCCGTGATTTCGCATAGGCACACATAGGCATACACGCACGCATGTACCCGGCAGATCTGCCCGCCAGTCGTGCCTGGCGGGCAAACCTGCTAATATATGGCAGAAAACGGACACGAATATGCCTGTACCTAAATTATTACAACATGTTTTTAATTTTAAATGTTGCTATTTTTGTTGTTGGTTTCTTTCTGTGTACCATAAACTAGCTTTACATATTTAGAGGGAAGAGCGTTGTAGCCTGAAATACAGGTTTAAACCTAGCTCAGGCTCAGATGTTCACATTATCTTTGTATCAATCTATCTAGCTAAGTACCTTTAATTGTAACTTTTTACTGTCCAAGTTTTTTGATGAATAAATATTTTTATTATTATTATTATTATTAACTGCCCCATTTATGGCCTTGATTCCTTGTACTCCCTAATACCCTCAATCGATCTCCCTATCCCTACTAATATTCGCCACCTTCTTTCTCTATTCCCCAAACCAAAGATAGTATTTTTATTAGCTAAATTTACCCATATTAACAAAATAAAATTATAATAGATATCATAATTCATAATTCTTTATTGCACACACACATATTAAATTTAAAAGGTTACATTAGGAGAAATCATATATTGTGATATTGCTCTATTGTGATGCCATTGTATGACACGGGAACAATAAGTTTTTGTATCAAGGAAAGCGTGTGCCTGGTTCCTAAAAGCATGGCTTGTGATTTGGTCGGGTTTACCAACAGCCCGTATGATAAGGCCCAGTCTTTCACATTCTCGAGGTCAGCATTCAGTGCCTCCATGGTTGAAGCTACATCGCAGGGGCAAAAGTGGCGATAAATTTGGAGATCATCTGCGTAAAGATGATACGAAGAAGAGATAACGTCGGAGATAGAGGTGATGAAGACTGAAAATAGAAGAGGAGAGAGAATACCACCTTGAGGCACTCCTGAGGAAAGATCACACCATTGAGTTTCGGTCTCTTCAGATTTAATGCGTTGCTGACGACCTCTCAGGTATGAGTGGAACCAATTAGCAGCATGGATGGAGACATTCAGAGAGCTCAATATAGCGACCAGGATGTCAAAATCGACACAGTTAAAGGCATTGCTGAAGTCAAGCAGGGCTAGGACCGTGACCAACTTCTGATCCATGGCTAGCTGTATGTCATCGCTGACTTTTAAGAGTGCTGTGGTAGTACTATGGCCTGGTCTGAACCCAGATTGGAAAGGATTGAGAAGTTTGTTTGATGAAAGGTAGGAGGAGAGTTGGGAGTGGACTATGGATTCAAGGACTTTGGAGAGAATGGGTAGGATAGATATGGGCCTATAATCTTTGAAGGAGGAGGGATTGGATTTTTTTGGCAGTGGGATAACGAGTGCTTTCTTCCACAAACTAGGAAAGGAGCTCACCGATAGAGAGAAGTTGATGATGTGGGTAATTGGAGGAAGCAACTCCTCAAGGACGCTGTGGATCATCTGATAGCTGACGTTGTCGCCACCAGCAGCTTTCGATGTGATAGCTAGCACTGCCTTTCTAACTGCACCGATTCCGACAAGCTTAAAGTTAAACGGTGAGGTGCGGACTGCAGCCCTCAACCGTAGACAATGAAGGGTTGCCTCCTTAGTGGTAGGGTCCATCACGACGGGAGGAGAAGAAAAAAACTGGTTGAGACCGCTGAGATCGACATTACCCGAAGTAGATTCCTGGGACTTGCCAACACCAATGGTTTTAAGGAACTTCCATACCTGAGCTGGAGTGTAAATCTCTATACGCTCATGGATGTGGCGTCGCTTGG
Source organism: Argyresthia goedartella (assembly GCA_949825045.1). Lineage (NCBI taxonomy): Eukaryota > Metazoa > Arthropoda > Insecta > Lepidoptera > Argyresthiidae > Argyresthia > Argyresthia goedartella. Next base: position 21,009,335 of record OX463823.1, read on the forward strand.
CATCGCGGCACATGTGGTTGCACAGGTTACGGAGGCGTTTAAAAGCTAGGAGATTGTCGTTGGTCGGGTCCCTCTTATATCGCCCTTTTGCACGGTTTCTTTTTGCCATTAAACGCTTGATGGCGTCGGTAAGCCACGGGGCAGGAAGATGTTTGACCCTGACTTTTTTCATTGGTGCGTGCTTGTCGAAAAGCCCAAGGACAATTGAGTTGAACTTCAGGATTTTGTCATCAACGGTCTCACAAGTCATGACAGGATTCCAATCAACAGATGAGGCATCGGATTTAAGGGAGTCGAGGTCCACACCTTTGAAGCTCCGAATATCCAGAAATTTGGCTTTGCGCTTAGTGGGCCTAACTTTGTATGAAAGATAAACCAGGTCGTGGTAAGAGAAGGGAGCGGTAAGCTGACCATGAGAAACCACCTTGGCTGTGTTGGAGACGATCATGAGATCGAGTAGGGAGGGAGTACAATGTGGTTGAAAGTGAGTAGCGCCGACGGGAAGAATATGTAAGTTAACGGAATTTACAATCGATTCAAGTTTGGTAGAGCGGGCGATATTTTTAAGAAGACAAGTGTGAAAATCCCCGAGGATGAGAGTATCACTATAGAGAGGGGTCAAGTCACATAGTAGCTTTTCAAAAGATTCAAAGTAATCGATGCGGAGTGAGGGGCTATAATATACACCCAGAAGAATATTGTTGTGACGCAAGCTGACCTCAAGGAAGAGATGCTCAGCCGAACCAGAGTACAGGCTTGGCGAGTGGCTGATGACTTTACAAGGAATGTCAGAACGTAAGTAGATAGCAACGCCGCCATCAGCTTTACCCGTCCTATCGTTGCGATAGAGCCTGAACCCTGGCAGAGAATACAAGGAGGAAGGCAGAGATGGTTTGAGAAAGGATTCTGAGACAAGAACTCCATGTATACTCTGATCGCTGAAAGCTTCAAGGAGGTCAGCATAGCTAGCAGGAATAATTTGGGCGTCAATATGTACGACATTGAAATTTAACTCCGATTGCGTGAACACGCTTTTCAGGCTGCTGGACAGTGACACGTCCGCCAGGGAGTTGGCAGCTCCCGCACCAAGAGAGTCACCGGTGGAAGAACATGTGAAAAGGCTATCTGTAAAATTATATATAATATCCATAAAATAAAATAAATATACTACAATAGCTAAAAATAAATATAAAACTAATATACATAGTCAGGTCATAAGTTCTGTCACATGTGCAATATGAAATAATTTAGACATGTTTATTATTTATGTAAACATTTATATAGCAAAATGAACTTAATAAAACATAGATTCTTATGGTAATAAAGTTTATTCAAAATGACCCCCGCGATTTTGAATACAGGCCTTTATTCTGCGCGGCCAGTCGTCTATCGCAGCACGAACGAGGTCCATGTCAATATCGGCGGCTGCCTTAATCAAGGATGCCTTGAGTGACTCCAAATCAGGATGAGGCTTTGAGCAGGCCTTTTTCTCCAAGTGTTGCCATATCTTGTAATCTAACGGACTCAAATTTGGACTGGAGGAGGGCCAGTCTTCGTGCCGGATGAAGTTGATTTCACGCGCCGCCAGCCAGTCTTGTGTGCTTTTCGCTCTATGAGCTGGTGCAGAATCTTGTTGGAATACCCAGTGCCTGTTATTAAACATGGTATGAGAAACAGGTTCCACAAGGTTCTTGAGGACTGTATTTTGATACACAACTGCATTCGTTTTTACGCCTTTCTTACAAAAATGTACCTCAGTTAAGCCCCAATAAGAGACTCCCAACCAAACCATGAGCGAGGATGGAAAATGACCTCGTTGGACACGCGGAATACGGTTGCTCGCTTCTTCACTGCTGTGTGCGTACACCTTATCATTTTATTTGTTGTAGCTCTCTTCCACGGTGAAAATTTTTTCATCCGAAAAAAGAATTTCCCGATGCTTTTTTCCCGCGTACCACTTCAACAAAGCGCGGCATCTCTTCAGTCTCAGGTCCATTAAACGAGCGTCCAAACGATGTCCTGTTTTTCTTCGATATACCCTAAGCCCTAAGTCTTCATTTAACACCCTTTTCACCGTGGTCCTGCTTAACCCCATCTGAAGGGCCAACAGTTTGTGCTTACGTATGGGATTTCTTTGAATTCGCGCCTTCACAGCTTTTATCACTGCTGGAGTCCTAACAGAGCGAGGGCGACCACTTCTTGACCTGTCATCTACACTAGAGTCTTCATTGTATCGTTTTATGGTACGATAAACGAATCTTTTGTTTATATTCAAATTTTTCAGTAAGTCGATAATCTGAATTGGCGCGTAACCGCAACGATGCAACGCAATAACTGCGAGACGGTCTTCTTTAAGTGTCCACTCCATATTTAAAAATAAGGAAAATTCTAAAAAGTACACATTTTTATTTTCATGAAAAATTCGAAATTCGAATTCAATAAACTTTTTTGTGGCCAGCGTTTTAAATTCAAAAGTTTTTATGGTGTGACAGAACTTATGACCTGACTGTGTATAATCCTCACCTTACGAGGAATAACTCTAAATTAATAAAAATACTAAAAGCCTGAACCCAGACACACTGGGGTTGCTGTGAAAGGAATCCATTACACATTACATAGTTTGAGACAACACACTAAAAACGAACAAGCCGGACCGTGAAACGATGTTTTTGTAGTTTAAATGGAACGTGATCTACATTTCGTTCCGTTCCGAAAATATGAAAACAAAATAAACTTAAATAAAAGCAGATATAAATTGAAAGTCGAATCAGACAGCAATGACGTCACATAATACGTGAGAATAAAGTACAAGATACACAAGTGCCGCAAATATGTTGCCGCAGATATCCCCATATCTATTATAATTTTATTTAATAGATATCCCCATATCTATTATTTATTTAATATATACAATTACGATGTACAACATTACAGGTATACACCCAATGCGCTGTACAAAGTCTAATAGTTATACAATGTCAGAATCAATTTAGGTAAGTCGATTTCACAGGTAGGGAACAAAGGGTACAAATTCGTAGAAAATACTACATATCAAATCACATTAAACATTAACTTTAGGTCAAATTCAAATAGTATTAAACATTATTAGGTATGTCAAGGGTACTAAATTAAAATGACAATGCAAAAAATAATAATAATAATATTTCTAAGACAACACTTTCACTCCTTCATCTCGCAGAACCTGCCACATTCTCGCACAATATGCCTCCACTCATCACCAAACAGATCAGTCAGTGGTGCAGCAGCCAGCAGAGCATTGAGGCTATCCCGCGCCCTCACCAGTGGAGACTGCTGGCGCGCCACCGTGCGGTACGTGCCGCCCGCTAACAGCTGGTGCCTACGCGCGCGGAGATAACTGTCGGGCACGTATAGCGCGCATACCGTACCAACAAGCGCGACACAGTCACTGTCGCCTCGCAACAATCGACACACAGTCAGAAGCTGCTCGGTGTTACGTCTGACCTCTAGTGAGTTGTATCCGAGCATACCCAATATAAAAGCGGATGGATAAAGATAAGGGTAGTATCCAAATTTCCGCTTATATAGGTATCGTAGGAAAGCTTTGTGTACCTTCTCGAGCAAAAGTATGTAGGAGCTTTCATGCGGATTCCAAACCACCGAGCTAGATTCAAGTTTGGATCTCACTAGGGCCATGTAGAGAAGCTGGACCACACCCAGGTTATGGAATCCCTTACTATTCCGTATTACAAACCCCAATCTTTTGAAGCATTCCTTGGCCAATGTGCTCATGTGCTCATGGAATGTAAGTTTAGGGTCGAACGTGACACCGAGGTCCCTAATCGAATACACTCGAGTCAAAGACTCCGTACCGAGTGTATATATCGCGCTTATAGGATGAGAGGAGCGCGTAAAGGACATTACATAGCACTTGGCAGTATTGAAGAGGAGTTTATTGTTCACACTCCACCTATGAACCGCGTCTAAATCTTCCTGCAGCAAACTACAATCATCCTCTGAACTCACGGGAAGTATCAGTTTCAGATCGTCCGCATACAGAAGGCAATTGGCGTGTTTAAGCTCTAATTCCAGGTCATTTATCATAATGATAAATAACAACGGCCCTAGAATAGACCCTTGGCTAACGCCCGACTGTGTATGGTACGGCTGGGACTCAAAACAGCCGTGTCGCACATATTGGCGGTTCTTGAGGTAGTCAGCGAAGAAAACCAACAGCCGTGGGGCAAATCCAATGGCACATAACTTCTTCATTAGGACGTCATTATCGACTCTGTCGAACACTTTACGAAAGTCCATATAGGCGACGTCCACCTGACATCCCTTGTCCATGCACTTCGACACAATCTCGACTAAAGTCAGCAAGTTGGTGTTAACTGAGCGGCGACTCCTGAATCCGTGTTGCGAGTCGCTCAGACAAGGCGCAATCTGCGAACCGATTTTGTCTTTTATGATCGACTCGAACAGTTTTGCCAATGAACTCAGGATCGCAATAGGTCGATATTAATCAACGGAGGCAGTGTCACTTGTCAATTATAATTTTATTTTGTTAATATGGGTAAATTTAGCTAATAAAAATACTATCTTTGGGTTGGGGAATAGAGAAAGAAGGTGGCGAATATTAGTAGGGATAGGGAGATCGATTGAGGGTATTAGGGAGTACAAGGAATCAAGGCCATAAATGGGGCAGTTAAAGAAAATATGGTCAACGGACCCATCCTCAAGACCGCACTCGCAAATGGAGGAATCTCTGATTTTTATTTTCTATAAAAACACTGGAGAACAGCAGTGACCTAAGCGTATTCTGCATAAAATTGTAACTAATATCTTTGGTAGTTTTTTGAAAAACCATGGTTTGCTTGGAATACTTGGCTGAATTGAAGCGTAAAAAGCTCCTTTATTTCGACTTGATTCATGCCACACATCCGACCAAGTCTTCTGAAGATCTTTACCGGGAATGCTGAGCAAGTCATAACAGTGGTTAGAGAAGTACTTTCGATTACTGTTATTATCTAAGGCCGCACGTTTAGCCAACTCATCAACGTGATCAATACCAATAATGCCAGAATGACTAGGGATCCAAACCAAAATTTTTTTTTGGTAACATTTATAAAGGATATTTTTGATTTCTATAATAATATTACTATGCACTTTTGATTTAAATTGGTTTTGTTGGAGGGCTTGTAAGTAACTTTTGGAGTCCGAAATTATTAAAGATTGTCTTATATTATGGGATTCAATAAACGAGCAAGCTTCCTAGATCGCAAGGCATTCTCCTGTGTACACTGAGCTTTGAGGCGGGCTCTGAAGTTTAATTTCAATTTTAGAATTTTGAAAGTATACTGCGATACCAGTCGGAACAGTCTCTTCCAGCCTGGAGGCGTCAGTATAAAAATATTGCCAGTCTTCCCATCTTTATCTTAAAACCGAGTTGAAGGACGAGTTTGCTAAAGGAGAACCTTTTACAATATTAAGATCCAAAATAATTTTCGGAGTGAAGAGGACAGTTGGCAGGGGGAAACAATATAATGGTAATTTATCTTTTCGGATGATTGGGCAGGTGTCCTCGATGTTTTTAAGCTTTCGGAAACTATTGAGAATAAGAGGAGGACTCTTACATTTCCAATATTCATTACGAATATTGCAAATATTATTAAGGGATTCTAATTTAAAAAAAGAGGATGATTTGAGAATAAATAAGCCTTATATATAAACCGGTCAGAGAGATATTGTCTCCTTAGAATCAAAGAAGGATCTCCGCACTCCACCTGTAAGGCATTGATAGGAGATGATTTCATGCATCCAGTTATAATTTTAACCCGTCAAACGTCCTATGCGCTACATAAGCGCATAACTTTTTTGGGCGGCTAGCGTCCTGTGCGCTGCATAAGCGCATAGAAAGTATTGCAAAATTCGACGTTTTATGAATATTCACCAAGTTTCAGAATGTTCCCGGAAGTAGTCTTAGATTATGAGTAGTTTAGTTGGCAACCGTGTGATATGATTGGAACTGACATTGAGACAGCCAAATCAGATCAAAATAAATAAAATACCAAGCCATGTTGCCATTTTGGGCAGGCCGGCCGCAGACTTACATTTTATGTTTGTCAATATTTATTAATTGTGAAGTAATTACTGTGTTTTGTAATAAAATAATACATCTTATCGCTGGAGAAATGAATAGTGGTGATGTGAAAAATGGAAAAAAGTGTAAGTTTTGTGTTTGGCCCGTAAGAACGAAATATAATTAGAGGTGTCAGTGTCAAATAATGGATTCTGAAAACAATCGATGAAAAGCCTTATCAACTTTATTATCACATGTGAGTACTATACATCACAAGATAGGTAATTTCATAAACTTTATTATGGTACATAACATGTTAGGAAACTAATAAAATAACCTAACAAACTTATGAAATTCCTAACGCAAGTCGATTGAAAGTTTATTTTCGCCAGAACCTTGGACGCGTTAGGGTCCTCGAGATTCGCTGTACAGGGACATTCCAGAGGTTAAGTGCCTTAGATTGGATACCATCCAATTTGCAAAGAGCCAGTTTACTACAAGGTTCTAAAAGATAGGATCCATAGTCTAATGAGGGCATTATACATCAATTTCAGAGTAAATGGGTTGGCACCCCACCATACACCAGAGAGAACTCGAAGAATATTTAAAGTCTTTTCGCATTTCTTAACAATATAATTTAGATGAACGGAACCAGATAATTTTGAGTCTAGGAATACGCCTAAGAATTTTACAGAATCACGAACAGGGATAGAGGAATTGTTTATTTTTAAATCTATGTCAGTAATGTCTCTCTTCCTAGAAAACACTACCACAGTGCTGTTAGAAGCTGATAGATTGAGACCATTGGATAGCAGCCAAGCATTCAATGAGTTGAGAGAGACTTGCATTGACTCCCCAGCATCTTAAACACTTGAGCTAGGAATGTACAGACACAGATCGTCAGCATATTGTAAATTTTGACAATCGTTATTTAGGGAAGAATGAAGAGAAGCAGTATAAATATTATATAGTAGAGGACTGAGAACAGATCCCTGGGGGAGGCCTCTCCACACCGTACGGGGTTCAAAGCTCTCGCCAGGGATACAAAGTGAGATTGATCTGGACATAAGCAGACTGCTAATGCAGTTTCTCATTCTTACAGGGATGTTCAGCTGTTGTAACTTGTACCTGAGCACCGAAAGAAGTACATTGTCATAAGCAGCAGATATGTCCAAGAACACAGCTAGGACAGATTGTTTTTTGTAGAAAGCTAGTCGAACATCAGTGATGAATATGCTAAGACTATCTGATGTACTGTAGCCTTTGCGAAAACCAAATTGAGATTGAGCAAGGATACCCTTAGACTCCACAAACCACTCCAATCGATTCTTAATGAGATGCTCTAGGGTTTTTGCCAAGACCGAGGACAGGGCTATAGGTCTATAATGATCAGCTACATCCGGGGACTTACCGGGTTTCAGAAGGGGGATAACGATTTGTTCCTTCCAAGAGTCTGGAACATAACCTGTATTATAAAAAATGTTCACAAGTTTTAACAGATACTCTAAAGCTGGCAGGCCTGCATTTGTTAGAAATGAATATGGGAATCCATCCATCCCAGGGGCTGAGTGGCGGACATGGGATAATACTGATTGAAGTTCTGCAATGGAAAATGAAGCATCAAAAGGGTCATTGATAGTAGGTAATGTATGGGAATTGCAAGATTCCTCTAGGAGAGGAACATAGTCAGGAGCCAATTTATTAAGGAAATTTATAGCAATATGATGGGGGATGCGGGAAGAGTTATGATTAACACAACCCCTTCTATACCTGTTAATATAATGCCAAACCAAACTAGCTGGAGTTGATGGAGAAAGAGTGGAACAAAATCGTTTCCACCCCTGGTATTTTTTCTTTCTAAAGAGACGTCTGGATCTAGCCACTATTTTACGATAACTAACTAGGTTATCAACGGTCATAGCAGATATGTAGATTACTTCAGCATTATTGCGAGCTTTGATTATTTCTGTACACTCTCTATCCCACCATGGTGGAGAAGATACTTTTTCAGAAGCCGAGTTCTTAAGCGGGATCGATTCATCAGCAGCAGATGTTATAGCGTTAGTGAATTGAGAGTAGCAATCAACAGCATTGCCCTCATGAACATCAGGAAGAGAGCTGGTGAGTAGGCTAAGTTTATCAGAATAACCATCCCAGTTGGCTTGACACACGTTACTTTAATAAGGGGTTGAAGTCCCTGTGGGGGATGGATGACGAAGGAATGGTCATTTTTAATGGGAAGTGATCACTACCATGTGTAAGGTTCAACCTATGCCAGAAGATCAGGGAAGCCAGGTCTGGGGAACATAGTGACAAGTCAACACAGCTTTTGTTTTGATTTGGGGGAGTTAATCGTGTAGCTGAACCATCATTCAGCAAACATAGGTTTAAGTCATCAAAGAGATCTACTAGGGCCCTACCAAAACTGTCGTTGCGAGGGGAACCCCAAGCCGAGTGATGGCCATCAAAGTCACCTAATATTAGATAAGGAGGGGTAAAAACCAAAAATATACGTCTTAAATCTGGAAGAAAGGTTAGATTAGGATGAGGGGTATATATGGAAAGAATAGAAATACCTTGAACAACAACGCCTACTACACTAATTTCATTATTATGGGGGGGAATAGGAATTGAAATAGGACAAACACAATTATTTACAATTAGGGCTGAACCGCCCCACTGCCATCCTGCCTATCATCAAGGAAAGAGCAATAGCCGCGCAGGTTAAAGCGTCTTCCTGGCTTAAGCCAGGTGTCCGTGATGGCAAAGACAAGAGGGGAATGTTTATTTATTTAAAAAAATATGTCATTTATTTTTAATTCAACGCTTCCCGCGTTCCATTGAAGAATGGCCAGTGGAGCCATTGAAACGGTTTACAAATGAGAGGAGTTGTGAAGCTACGTGGTCAGGTATAGAATTGTTACTGGAAATCATTGAGGTGAGGAGTGACAGCAGTAATGATATAACATTATCTGCTGGAGAGGACTGAGTTTGAGATTGGCTAAGTAAAGCACAACCATTCTGTGGTTCGGGGATTGTGAAAGAGTTAGTAATGTTCTGATGAGATATCTTGTCATACCCGGACGGGGTGAATTAATTAGGTTTTGGGGATTTGAAGATAGTTTTTCTGTAGCCAGAAGAAGAAGGAGCAGAGAAAGGTGGAGAAGACTGGGTTTGGTAAGTTTGGGAGGCTGATACCTCCGCATAGGACCTGTATGGAGCAGGGAAGCATTTAGATGATTCTTCATAAGATATGTTCTTCTCTGCCATAATAGTTTTAATGTTCTTTTGCCTTAATTGCTCCGGATAATCTTTACTTATGGCCAAGTGATTGCCACAGCAAAAGAGACAAGATGGGTTCTTGTTGCATGAATCAGTAGTATGGTTTTCACCGCATTTCGAGCACCTAGGCTTGGACCTGCAATTTGCTTTCGTGTGCCCATATCGGCAGCAGTTGAAGCATTGGACTGTGGGGTATTGATACAGTTTCACAGGTAAGGATGTATAACAAGCAAAAACTCTAGTAGGGAGCACTTGCCCATCAAAGGTGGCTATGACCGATTGGGTAGGTTTCCATTCCGATATATCCTGAGAAGTAACCTTCCGGTTAATTCTTCGGACCTTCAGTATTTTTCCTATTCCATCGGGGACTTGAATGTTTAGTAGGACCTCTTCATCAGTCCAGTCCTGCGGGACATCACTTATTACACCCATGCGGTTGATATTATAGGTGGGAATGCTGGCAATATATCCTTTGTAAAATAGTTTGGTACAGATCAGGAAGCAGTTAGCTTGCTCTGGTTTAGTGAGTGAACTCCACAGAGACTCTATTTCTCCCAACCCGCTTGATCCCATCAGGTTTGATACCAATAGTGACTGTTCATGACAAACTTTTCGAACCTGACCGGGTGCATGGTAGATCCAGAACGTTCATCAGTATCAGATCGGGATACATGAACCAGGAAGGGAGCTTTATCGGAGGTCGAGTACCTCATTATGAATCTTATTTACTGGTGTTTTTTCGATTGCACTCGGGTCTCAACACGGGGACGCTTAAGTTTCTTAGCCTGCCCATCACAAGCAATGCCTCTGAGCCCTCTTCAGATGAAGATTTGTAATAATTATTATCGCTCACGGGCGAGAAGGGCGGAGCAGGGGGAGATGAGGCGTTGGAGGACCCATCGAATAAATCCTAGGAAGCTTTATTTTTGTCAGGGGGTTCAGGCTCAATTTCATCCATGATTAAGGAATGTTACATCCCCAAACACGGAAGAAAAAACAAACACTGTTAACCACTTACCAAGTAGAAAGCACAAAAACAACAAGACAAACAATAACACAAGACAATCACAAGATATACAGATACTAAAAAGTACTAATTTCGAGCGGAAATCGGCAAAAGAAACTAAATTTTCAATTCTCCAATGTGCTCACCATCAACACTTAGGGAATCCAAACATTATATTGACTATGTGTAGTCTTATTGACATTTCATTACGTCAATTTTTACGTTTCGTTCACAAATTGTCCAATTTTTACGTTTTGTTTACATAAATTTTCCAATTTTCATCTTTTTTATTTTAATCTTCGCATTCCCTCATTTAAAGAATCGCACTTTGTCAGGAAAAGTGACTACCAGCTATCGATTGCACACCTCATTATAATCAAATTAAGGGGGAACGATTCTAAAACCAAGCCTTTCTATTGGGTTTTAGGTTAGGTTGGAACATATGGGAAGCAACCCCGGAGCGTAGCGGGGCCAAATTTGGCTAGAGTATGTTATTGTAGCTAAAACTAGGCAAAATCCGTCGTTCCCCACCCTAATACTCCCTCATCCCCACCGTCCCGAACGTTAGCAATTGGCGTTTTGAAAAAAAAAATAACTCGAAAGCTAATGATTTCCGACACTTCGCGTTTTTTTATATCGTCTCTAAATGCACCTATAATGCATAGGAAAAATCGTCAAAAGCATCTGAAACCACCCGTTTTCTAAAGTGCTTCCCTGACTGACAGTGAGTCGAGTGAGTGACAGACAATGCACAACAAAAACCTAATATTGATTACGTACATCGAATTTTTATTTAGTAATATGTAATACTGTACTGTAGACCCTGTACTTTGCCTAAACGTCATTCGGTGCCTTCCCAACCGCGCCCAGGTAGTATAGTAAATATGTTTTGATTTTGATTGTTTTGTTTACTCTCATCACTGCGTCAACGTCTAACCTTGGAGTGTTATTAACATTTTGATTAAAGTTGTTATTTGTGGAGAACTAGGTACAACCTGTGCTGCTGTTGCAGATGTTAGTACTGTAGTAAAAACAAAAAAATCTTTATCGCTTGAGCTACTTCTGAACTCCCAGGGCACGCTAATAAGAAGTGCGTTGTCTTATCACGAAAAACAATGGCTGCTTCTTATCAACTCCCAAGTTTGGAAAAGCTAATAGCGAGTGCGCTGTCAGGGAAGGACCTGGAAGAATACAACAGAATCCACTATGGAAGAACTGATCATCTGGAATTAAACATAAGCAAAGCCAGTCAAGAACTGACTTCAAATAACAATATTGAAATTGCAGCTTATGCTTTCTCTGCAAAAAGAGAGGACACTAGATCACCTCGTATTGTTAGAGTGGGTGCAATACAACATTCCACACCTGGGTCAACTGACAAACCCATAACAGAGCAAAGACAAGCTATATTCAACAAGCTGGGGAAGATAATAGATGCTGCTGGATGTGAAGGAGTAAACATCTTATGTTTGCAAGAGGCTTGGAGTATGCCATTTGCTTTCTGTACCAGGGAGAAATACCCCTGGTGTGAGTTCGCTGAATCAGCTATCAGTGGTCCAAGCACACAATTCTTGAAGGATTTTGCAGCTAAATACAACATGGTAATTGTATCTCCAATACTTGAAAGGGATGAGGTCCATGGTGATACTATCTGGAACACTGCAGTAGTTATCAATGAATCTGGAAATGTAATTGGAAAACATAGGAAAAATCATATCCCACGAGTTGGTGATTTCAACGAATCAACTTACTACATTGAGGGTAATACTGGCCATCCGGTGTTTCAGACCAAGTATGGTAAGATCGCCATTAACATTTGTTATGGCCGTCATCACCCTCAAAACTGGCTTATGTTTGGTGTTAATGGTGCTGAAGTTGTATTCAACCCATCTGCAACAGTATCTGGACTTAGCGAGCACCTGTGGGCTGTTGAAGCAAGAAATGCTGCTATAGCAAATAGCTACTTCACATGTGGTATTAACAGGGTTGGGACAGAGACCTTTCCTAATGAGTTTACATCTGCTGATGGAAAACTAGCTCACAAGGATTTTGGGCACTTTTATGGATCTAGTTATTTAACTGCACCAGATGGTATCAGAACCCCTGGATTGTCTAGAGTTAATGATGGGCTGCTAATTGCACAAATTGACTTGAACTTATGTCGGCAAGTTAAGGATAAATGGGGATTCACAATGACTCAACGTTTGGATATGTATGCTGAGAGCCTCTCCAAAGCTGTCAAGAGTGACTATGTGCCTCAGCTTGTTAGCAAGTCATTGGATTAGACTTGTGGCAGTATCTATAAAACATTCCCTACCCCTGCCTACATAGCCAGCGAAGCCACAATTTAATCAATTGTCATTTTATCATTAGAAATGTATGCGGCAACTGGAATACATTATTATTATTATCTGTGCTAATGAGGATAGACAGCATGACATGATGACAAGGCAAGATGTTACAACGCCCACTGATCTAATAAGTTTGAGTGCTGTTTGGCTCTAAGCATCTACTGTTTTTTATAAAGTTCGTTGTTTATTAGTGTCAATGGGTTTTTATTTTTATTTTATGCCAATGTTTGCTATGTGTGTTTGTCAAATATTATATTACGTTACCTATACATTTAGCATATTTGTAGATAAGAATTAAATATTGTTTAATATAATAAAAACTTGACAATCTAACCACATTACTATTTATTTATTAGAATATTTATGGAAATAAAACACCTTTTTAAAAAAACATGTGTAATGATGTGATAATTAATACATATAAATATTGTGGTTGGTTATGGTTGTTAATGGTATGGGGTAAACTCTTCAATTTTTTTTTATGCAACTACCTAGTTGGGATGACATGTTTTTGAGCCTTTACTAGATTTATCAGTTAGTGTGACAAACTTTGATCATATAATTATGTACACTAGCAGATGCATCTGTATCACCTCTGACCCAATGGAAGTAAAAGCAAGGTACCAATACCTTTTCTCATCTCATGGTCTACTTATATCATTGCACAATTTGTTTCACCCAGACAGCACCATAATGCTAAGATACAAAATAGTAACCTATAAATACATGAGTAGTATAGAAAGTTATGTCTGTATATACCCCTATTTCTCTGACAAATTGGTTTAGCACTAATAACTAATACTTTATGCAGTCTTTGCACGGATTGCGGCACGTTTACCAGTAACTGCCTGGAAACCAGATTTGATACTTGCAACAGAGCAACGGGAACCACAGGTCTCACACTGAAGGAAGAACAACCGAGTATCTTTCTGAAGGATTGTGTCAGGTGAACGACAAGTATGACAAGTGACATACTCTTTGATGTATCTACGAAGAACATTCTCTATTTGTTTCTGCTGGAAACGACCCTTGATGATAAGCTGAGCATTACCATCTACAGAACCACTTGTACCCAACTCAGCTAGTAAGAAATCTAGTAAATGTTTCGGCTGCCTGTGAAGAGTTTTGCAGATTTCTGTGAAATTGGCAAAAGATGTCTTTTTCGTTCCAATTCTGACAACCTGTGGTGGTCTCATGATGAACTTTTGTTTCTTGCCTGAGACCATGCTAGGGTTCTTCTCTCGCATGATGTCAAACACCCTCTCGAGAAGTTCGTCATAGGTGTAGTCACGATCACTGGCCACCCAGCCACCATGAACACATTCAACATTCTCCTTGTCATCTCCTTTGCTTTCATCAACAGCCACAAGTTCATCAATGTTCTTTTTCTTGTTCTTCTTCTTCTTCGTTTTGGAGAAGTCTATATCCAGGTCGAGGTCGTCCACAAGCTCCTCCTCCTGAAGCTCGGGCTCCTCCACCAACGGCGCATCGTCCCCTCTCGTCTCTGGCAAAGCACTTTCGAGTTCTTCCAAGTTAAAGAAGGCCTTGCCCTTCTTTTTCTTCTTCTTCTTCTTGCCGAAATTGTCTAGGTCAAGGTTGTCGTCGTCTGGAATCTCATCGTCAACGTCACCAGCGTCCACAGGCGCCTCCTTGACCGTGCTCTCTTGCTCACCAGCCAACGCGGCTTCCATGTCGAAACCGGTCTTCTTCTTCTTCTTTTTCTTCAGAGAAGGATCGAAAATCATTTCTTCTTCCATGATTATAAGTTTTAGTAACTAATTTGCTTTGAAGTAAGACACGATTTTGGTTATAATTTTAGCATGAGGACAAAATCGTAAGACAGAAGACAGACGTCAAATAGTTGCATCAGCTTTACACCAGTCTGGCCAACATAATGAAAATAAAAATGAAATTAGTAAATTGTTTTCTATAAACAAAAATGGTCGTTCGTTTATCCAGACCTTTTTAATGGCAACAAATATAATGACCACCAAAATATTTTTTTCCTACCCAAAATGGCTAAATGACCACCAAAAGTTGCAGAAAATATCAGGGCAAAATACTGCGGTAGCTTAGGTGAAGGGTAAAGGGGGTGAGCGAAGCGAAGCCCCCTTAATCCTTCATGTTAGGTTGAACAAGTAATAACAACAAAAAATACTTAAAACTTAAATAAGTACACAAAACATAAAAAAGAAGTTTGGTGATCATTTATCCAAACACAATTTGGTGGACATTCATCCATTTTGGCAGTCATTTCGAATTTATTGGTAGTAAAATAGGTGCATTTTTAGTAATCGTTTAAACACAAGCCCTTTTTAATCCTATTGTAACAGTGAAACCGTAGGTAAGTGAGAGACAGAGATATATATAGCGTATAGCTCTGTCTCTCACTTTCCTACCATTCCTTTTTGGAGATATGCATTTATAATGGCAATATTAAACTGCACATCAAAATACTGATTTGCACAGTAAATATAAGGGCAAAATGTTGCGGTAGCTTAGGTGAAGGGTAAAGGGGGTGAGCGAAGCGAAGATTTTAAGTATTATATTTTATATTTAGTATATTAAGTATTGCAACTCATCTTAACATAAACTTCTCCCAGTGGAAGAGAAGTTTATGTTAAGATGAGTTGCAATAATATTTTTGGGCCTAGATTGTCAACTAAAGGCGTCTGTCAAGGTGGCATTTTGAGCCCTTTATTGTATATTCTCTACATCCACAGGCTCAATGAAATGTTAGGAAGAGAAGTCAGCAACTTACAGTTTGCCGATGATTTGGCTATTTATTGCAGTGGTAATAACATCACACACACAACTCAAAAATTAAATTTAGCACTGGAAAAATTACATAGTTACTTTCAATATTTAAATCTAGAAATTAGTCCAGCTAAAAGTAAAGTAGTCATATTCTCAAAGAAAAAAGTCATCCCAGTTAAGCTACAATATGACAATAACTTATTACCAATTCAATCTCAAATAAAATTTTTGGGTGTAGTTTTTACACAGAATCTCTCATGGTGTAGATATGTTGATTGCATAACGGAACGAGCTTTAAGAGCTACCAACACTTTAAGATCTTTGGTTGGCAGCCATTGGGGTGCCGATCCTAAGATTATTTTAACTCTATACAAAGCCCTTGTAAGAAGTCACTGTGACTATGGTTTTTTCTGTTATTGTATAGATCCAAAGTTAGTAGATAAACTTGAAAAGATCCAAAATATAAATTTAAGATTAATCTTAGGAGCCTTTAAGTCATCTCCAATTAATTCAATGCAGGTTGAGTGTAATTTGTATCCATTAATGATCAGATTCAATAATTTAAAACCTAATTTCATTATCAAGTTGTTGTCTGAAGATGGCAATCTCCTTCTTTCTAAACTACTAATGCTTAACTCTAATAACTTTTTAACTTGTAACATTCAAGAAACTTTAACTTATAAGAGTAAATATAATATCTACAATAGTAGTACTTTGCCTTGTTATGAAGGATCATATGAGAGCAAATTCTGTGGGTTAAAGATTCACATAGATAGGACACTGAGTGATAAATATGCAGTTTACAATAAATTGGATGAACACAGAGAGTTTAGACAAATTTATACAGATGGCTCGAAATGTAACGAAAACGTCTCCATGGTTTACTATAATCCTGTCACTAAATTGGGACATGGATTCAGATTGCCATCAAATGCAAGTATATACCTACGAAGCTCAAGCCATTTATGCATCTTTAGAATATATAGAATCAACTAAACTCAGTTTCAAGAAATGGTTGATAATTTCGGACAGCATGAGCGTTTTAATGGCACTGTCAAATCCCATGTACAATGGTAGCACAAACTATATTATTTATAACATAAGGCAGAAAATTAGTAGGCTTTGGCTCAATCAAGATAAAGAAATAAGTTTGTTTTGGACACATCTCACATTGGCGTCTCTGGCAACGAACTCGCTGATAAACTTGCCAGCTCTGTAATAAAAAAACCCCAATATTCACCAAATACCTGTCAAGAACATTAAGTTGCCAGCTTCAGATTTCAAAACCGACATTAGAACGAATATTAAACATCAATGGATGCTTCATTGGAGAGAAACGACACAAATAAAAGGAAAATGGTACAGCTATATTAACTCGGACATTAAGAGACCATGGTTTATCGTCGGAAAATATCTACATAGAAACTTTTACACAACAATTTGTCGTTTGAGAATTGGACATGGCAGATTTAATGAACATTTACATAGATTGAAAATGATTCCTTCCCCAAATTGTACATTTTGTAATTCTGAAAACCAATCTCTAAATCATATATTTTTTGATTGCCCTCAATTCAATATACAAAGACTAGTATTCATTGACAGCTTATTGAACATTTACAAAGAAGCCCTGGATGTCCCGCGCTCCATTCAGGATCTCCTTAAGAATATAGAAGCATTTTACCCTATTTATAATTTTATCAAGAGTACCATTGGAGTTATTTGAAAAATAATAATACACCGGAATAGACCTATACTACCTGATTTGACAACTCGGATGTGACCTATAAATACTGGAGGAAAATTGATACCTGATTTGACAACACGGATTGACCTAAACATACTGGATTATGAAGTTAAAGAATAAATACGTTAGACAAGGCTATGTGCCTCGAATATATAATAAAGACTGAAGAAAATACCTACGGAAAGACAAGGCTTTTAGCCTCAATCAATATGAAGAGAAGAAAATAAATTAAAATAAGACCAGGCGGTATGGGCTTAAGCTCTTAGCCTTTTCCATAAAGGAAAAAACATTACAAAAAAAAAAAAGTAACAAAACCGTCAAATAAAAAACCTAACCTCAAAAAGAAGCTGGCTTTGCCAATCAAATAAATCAAATACAGATATCAGATCAGAATGAACTTAGTGAGAGTTCACAGAACTTTTCCAAGACTAAAGAGAGTGCCAGTAAGACCATTCTCCCAGCCTGCTGTCCAGGAACAAAATGAGTTCACCGAAACACCAGAGTATCCTCCAATCTTGGACTTATCTCTGCAGGCCAGAAAATTGCGGGCCAGAGAAGAGGTTTACGAGAAAATAAAGAAAGTGAAGACTGTAGAAGAGAAACAGATAGCTTTGAATATGCCCAGATACTATGGGTTCAAGAGTGTGATTCTCACAGATGACAAGGTCCCGTATAATGCTATGCCAATGGTCCAAAGTTATACTAGGAGCCACTTCATACCGTTGGAGAACCTCCCAGACATTTACAATGAGACACAAGCTGAAGCTGATCTCATTGTGAAAGAAATCAGATCTCATGTTGAGGATGTTATTTCTATAGAAAATGAAAATGTACAGTGAGTAACTCAACAGTTTTGTCTTTCTGATGTAATGTCAACCAAGTGGGGTTTAGCCAAATCATGCAGAGAACATGTATGCGAGATTTATTTAACACATTTTTCTAACACAGAAAAACCCAGCATTAACGTAATGGGTTGTGTTGTTTTTTCAGGGTCCCTAGTTATTGATTAGTATGAGTTTCTACCTGTCTTTGTCACAGAAGAATGATAGACCATATACTATTGTATCTTTCTGGTAGCTCACTAATTTAATAGTAAACTATATAGATACTATACTATAGAATAATTTATTTTCAGACATAATATTTCATTCACTCCTGATAAACGTCTTGCAAGCCAAAAAGAGGATGCGGTCAGCAAGTTGATTGTGAGACAGATCAACCGGGTAGTTGTCAACAATTTGGCTGACAAGCTCGCGCATATACTTACAGCACAGGTATTTTAAAATCATTTTGTATTTGGTGGTGTATTTGATTGAGAGTATTTCTGTGTTTTCTGCCTCATTTAACAAGATATAACATAATTTTATTTATAGGTAGACTATGACCCACGTCATGAAGCCTTTTGGATGGTAGGTGGAGTAGACCCACCACAGCATGTCATTGATTGGAGGCACCAGTACAAATGGCTGAGAGACAGGAAACATGAGTCTATTGATAGACCAGTCCAATATTTAGGTAATAAAGCTACACACATAGGATACCAGTAACTTTGTGTGAGAGCCTCTATTCATAAGAATGTGTGTGAGAGAGTGAGAGAGAGAACTTTGTGGCGACTTGCCTCAAGGGTTGCTTATTTGCCTATTGTAATTGAGTCTGAGGCCATCTATGTGATACATAGCTATTTCATTTACCCTGTAATGAAGAATTATGTATATGAAATTTTCATAAGTATGTACATCCATTATTTAACAGGCTCGCCATTACTCACACTCAGAAGCAATCTTCCTCTGAAGCCCATCATCCCATACAGTGAGGCTGAAAACCCAGAGTTTAAGGTGGATCAGTTTGAATTCCATCCTGAGTGCGTTGGCTACACCACTAAACACCTACATGGGACAAACATACCAGGTTAGTTTTTAATAATAATCATCCTGTAAATGAGATAAAAACGCTTCAATACGCTAAAAAAGCATGTTTTGAAGCCAGCTTTTGACTTCACCTGTCAAGTGAGCAAGCATGGCTTGCAATATCAGAAAAATGTAAAAAAATGGTTTATGTTGTACAGGATACTGGCCAGGGGAAAGCGACGAATTCGGCCTCCTTTCTGTCCATGGCCGCGGACACATTCTTGACAGAAGGGAATCTTTTGGACCAGAAGATAATGTAGAAGCAATCCACTGCCAAGCAATAAAGGCAAGTTTCGGTTGGCTGCTGGCACAAGCAAGCTTTCAAGGGTTCACAACATACAATGACGTAACATACCCGCTGGCAACACAAACTGTTGTAACCAATGGCAAGCTATGGTCCCTGTACGCATACCAACTGAACACAATATGCATACACAATGACGCCCTCAAATACAACCTAAAACACAATGTCTGCTTTGGTACAAAACCCCTAAAACTATATGAAATCATAGAAAACGGCAAAGTTAAAGGACTGAACGAAGATGTCCTTAAAATGATTGTTCAGTTCTATCTCAATACTCCAGAAGAGCGAGAACATGAAATGAAACCATACCTGGACAACGAGGAACAAACTGTTGCAGATATAGATGATGACAATAAACGCTGCTGGCTGGAAGAGACATACAAGCACATTGTATCCAATAGGCCGAAACATTACCTGACACCCGAAATATACCACTGGGAGCAAATATACAAGATAAAGCACCAAACAAGGTTCTTTGAAAGAAAGGTGAGACCGTTCGAACGCCATATCAATCCTTTCAATAGAAAGTTGAACGAACACCTCCCTAAATACATACCGAAGGCTCTGCGTCCATACCCAAAGGCCAGGAAGAGGTTCGAGACCACCTACTACCCTGACGTGTAAAATAATGATATAAAACAATGTGTTGTAGTTCACGAGTATAGATTAAATTCATAAATGATCTATGTACTGCTTCACTTATTTTAAATAACATAGTAGTAGGGAGGCCACTATGCTATTTTGCGAGTTACTCGAGCGCGTCAGACAGAACTCAGATCTCCGAGATAGGTACCTTACACCCTGTTTAGTAACTCCACAAAATCTGAGCTTTCCATCTAGTCTAGAGCCGCGCTATTAGGGCAAAAAAATAAGTCCATAAAAGTGGGATTTACTCGACCGCGTCAGACTCGGGGAGGTTGCACATGCCGATATCGCGCGGTTTTGATACGCGCGGCAACTGCGCGTTTTCACGCGCGTTAACTACTTTCTGAGCAGTATTTTTTCAAGATCCAGTATATATGCCGTTGAAGACACTCCTACCTACTACATGTATTCGTTTGGCACATGAATGTGGTAAATATAGGTATAGGTAGAGGACTTCAAACAAAAAGTAATGATAATTATAGGAGGACATTGATTCTTTAATTTCAATTTAACGACCAATACATTTTTTGACCTCTGTGGCGCTGCGGTTGTGGCTATGCCTACCATGCGAGAGGTCCCGGGTTCCGGGTTCGATCCCCGGCTGAAGATAAACAAAAAAAACCCCTCTTGGAAGTTTATATGTGTGTGATGTCGCTTTTTCTGGTTCCCACGACACGGTATTCTAGTGTGGGGCCATAAGCAATGTATGTGCCTGTATGTAAGTGTTTGTTATGATTAATTATATTACAAAGGTTTATTCCAGAAACGTGACCCTTTAGGGTACCGTATTACGAAACATTTTTGTTTGTTTTGAGTGTCCTGCCCATACTTACCATGAAAAAAAAGGAAGCGATATCTGCAACGCCATACGAGATTTTGATGAAAAAACACTGCTTAGAAAGTATTCCAGCAGCGGGGAAAGGAGTGTAGAAGAGGGACTTTGATTCCAATCTAGCGACTTTGTCGCTAGAAATGACTACTTTGCCAGGAACTATCGAAAACTAGCTATTTAATTAAAACAGTTTCGACAGTCGGTTTCATACAATGACCTCTGTGGCGCTACGGTTGTGGCTCTGCCTACCATGCGAGAGGCGAACCCGGCAAGATTTGATACCCGGCGGGGTACAGAAATAAAAACAGGTCTTGGATGTTTATATGTGTGTGACGCCGCGTCGGTGTTTCTGTTTCCCACGACACAGGGTATCCTAGTGTGGGGCTACAAGCAATGTATGTGCCTATAAGTAAGTGTTTTTGCTATTTTTACATGTATTTTTAATTATTATTGTTCCGTACCTTAAAAGCAACCCGTATAGAATAATATCATAATCCATATGTCCGTGGATCCGTTTGTCAAGACCCTTTTTTATGAACGCTTGAACGTAGAACGTCATGCAACTACACTCTTCAATACACGGGGCGGGTGAGGGACAGAAATATTGATTGACAAAACGATTGGTACAAAAAATCTCAGTATGTAGTTGGAACTGTACGACCGAACTACTGAGGCAGTGGGCGATGCACACAGCCAATATTGATAGAAAATCGCAAATAGATGTACAGGATAGCCGTTTGGTACACGGGTACTTAAGGTTAAAACAATCATTTTGAGCGGTAGATACTTCGCTTCGCTCACCCCCTTTACCCTTCACCTAAGCTACCGCAGCATTTTGCCCTGATATTTGCTGTGCAAATCTGAATTTTTGATGTGCAGTTTAATATTTGTAAAAAAATTGTGACTCAATTAGTTTTAGAAATAATGCCCTTTCTTTGTGTATACGCTACCAGTTATGGTAACACTAGCGTACCCCACACCATTTTCAAAAACAGCAAACATCCAAGATACGAATTTAACACACAAAAATAGTGGATAAATAGTGCCCTCACTGGACAAAGTTACACAAAGATTGCTCTTATGGGAATGGAGATATAGAACTCTTACATCTTAACAACGCACGAGCCGGGGCGATTAGATAGCGTACACATAATAGTGCAAGAGAAGGCGACCTTTTGCACTTTTGAATGCTTTATCAAAAAATAGTGTCTCAACCAGTCCCAAAAAATTATGGAAACTCGTAATCAATATACCCTTAACTACCTAAAAGGACGCACTTAGTACTGGAAGAACAGATAGTGGTCTGAAATTTGAAGGATCACCCCTGTCTCCCGACTTGAACATAGGTATCAGTTTACTGTATTTCATGAGGTCTGGCAAAGCTCCATCGTCAACACATTTATTAAATATATAAGCTAGGTGTGGGGCTATAACTAGTATTATTGAACCAATGACTTTGACTGATATACCCCACAGGTCTTCAGTATTTTTAAGTTAAGCAATCTATACGTTTTGACAATATCCTGAGGACATACATGATGAAATTTAAAATATACATAGCTGATGCTAGTGCTGTTTTTTAACAAAGTCTGCTTCATATGGAGATGAATTTAGACGCTCTGTTGTGAGTAAGGGTACATTGGTGAAGAATGTTTCAAAAGCTCGAGTTACTTCAGCGTTGGATTTAACAACATTATCACCTTTATTATCTATTATCTATTATCTTTAAGCAGAAACATTGTCCCTTGGTATAACTTTGCCAGTTTCCGTGTTCAGTCCGTGTCCGTGTTTGAGCCAAATTCTGGCGTGTCGCCGAATTGGGCCGAACTAAATCTTATTGACAATGCATATAGTCCCCTTCACTTGTCCAGCTTAGTTTTGACTCTGCCAGAGGTTGCATCAGTTCTTCGTCAGTTAGACATCACCAAGGGAGCGGGACCAGATAAAATCCCTCCTATATTCCTTAAAAATGTGTACGAGTATATCTCACCAGCACTTACAATAATATTTAATAAATCTCTGCTAGAAGGCGTTGTTCCGTCAGTGTGGAAGCTTGCATACGTCACTCCCATCTATAAGTCAGGTCCTAAAAACGAGGTTTCCAATTATCGCCCCATTTCTCTTTTATCTACCCTAGCCAAAACCTTCGAAAAACTAGTCCACAATAAAGTTTATCCTCTTATAGAGCCACTCTTGGATCCAAAACAACATGGCTTTGTCAGACTGCTCAAACTCAAACTCAAACTCAAAAGTACTTTATTACTGTAGATATTTACATATTCTTAGCAAACGTCATGTTTTGCCTCTTCTCTACATTGGACCACTGTGGGAGAAGAAGGGCGTAGAAACTCCCACAGATTGATTTTTAGATCTCTTTTAAAAATAGGTTGTGCTTAACTAGTAGGTACAATTATGATTTATTTTTATTTAATAAGCTGGAATAAATAATTACAAAATAATTAACAGCAAGGTCTGTGTTGAGCCAGATTAACCCTATACAGTCCTGTCATTTAAGTAATCTTGAACATTGTAATATCCCTTTTTCGACAAAGTCGCTTTAACATGCTTTTTAAATTGCTCAAATGGCAATTTCAAAATCTCCAGAGGTATCCTATTGTAGTAGAGAATGCACTTGAAAGAATTGCTAACCTTCGCGAGTCTAAAACGGGGCGCACATAGTCTGTGATTATTTCTTAGGTAAACATTACAGCTATCGCTAAGTTTGGAAAATGTTGTAAGGTTCTTGCGTACATACATTATATTTTCGAAAATAAATTGACTAGCTACTGTTAGTATGTCAATTTCTTTAAAAAGCTCTCTTAAGGAGTCTGTTCGTTTTAAATTATAAATTGCTCGAATAGCTCTTTTCTGTAAAATAAAAATAGTTTGAATATCCGCTGCTTTCCCCCACAACAAGATACCATTGGACATCACACTTTGAAAGTAACTAAAAACTGCGCTCCACACTTACCAACCTCCTCATTTATTCGAACGATCTCTTTGAATCCATGGATCACAATATTGCCATAGACTCGGTTTACACAGACTTTAAGAAAGCATTCGACAAAGTCGACCATTCGCTGCTCTTAAAAAAACTGGCGTACAATGGAATTAAAGGTGATTTACTCCGATGGTTCGCATCTTACTTAGAAGATAGGCACCAAGCTATTGCACTCAATGGTAAACTATCGAGTGCGGTTCTGGTAACCTCTGGAGTTCCTCAAGGTTCAATTATAGGCCCATTTCTTTTTGTTATCTTCATTAACGATATTGGACAGTGTTTTCAACACTCCAAATACTTACTGTACGCGGATGACATGAAGGTCTATAGGGAAATCCACTGTGACATGGACACCGTGTTA
The DNA here is from genome assembly GCA_949825045.1 of Argyresthia goedartella. NCBI lineage: Eukaryota > Metazoa > Arthropoda > Insecta > Lepidoptera > Argyresthiidae > Argyresthia > Argyresthia goedartella. The sequence goes on from OX463823.1 coordinate 21,033,589, forward strand.
CTTCAACAAGATCTGGATAGACTTGACGCTTACTGTATTAACAATAACATATTTCTTGCACATAATATGTGTCAATACATAAGATTCACAAAACAGGTATTGGAGCGTAATATACGTGAATATCATATAGGCGGCCACGCCTTGCAAAGAGTGACATGTATACGTGACCTAGGCGTCTATTTTGATGAAAAGTTGACTTTCGACGCACATATCGCATACATCACCAAAAAAGCATACCAGATGCTTGGTTTCCTGCTACGTGTAACGAAGAGCTTCAGGAAACCTAAATCCCTCCTCACGCTTTATGGCTGTCTTGTTCGATCCCATATTGAATATGCATCCCCTGTCTGGAACCCTTTTTACGAGAAGTATGTCGCTCAAATTGAAATGGTGCAGAAAAAGTTTCTTCGTTGTCTAAACTTCCGTGTCAGGTCTCCTAAGAAGTCATATGGTAACCTGCTTACACACTATAGACAGATGTCTCTCATTGCACGTCGCACAATCGCTGACGCTGTTGTTCTCCAGCGAATCTGCACTAGTGCTTATAACTGCCCAGAGCTTGTCTCCCAAGTAACGTACCATATTCCTCGGAGAGCTCCCCGGCATAAGCGGCTCTTCCACGTGAAAGCTACTCGCACCAATGCTGGTAAAAGGGCGCCACTACATCGCCTTTGTGCAGACCATGATAAAAACTTCACAGAAGTTGATTTGTTCGACCCATCTACTAATCGGCTCAAACACACCATTCGTAAGCTGTTGTTCTCCAAAGTCGAATAACGCTGCTTGAATATTGATCAATGCGACAGGTATAAAAAGGTATTTTTTATTCAATTATTTTATTTCTACTCTGTGTATAACACAATATTTCCATTATATCCACTTTATTTTTGTAGGTATGTTACTGTATATTTTGATCATAATGTGCTCTGTTTATTTACGTTTTCTTTTTGTCTTCTCTTTTTTTTCGTTCTTACAAATATGTACTCTGAGTTTGTTGCTCACTAGGAGCTCACCTTTTACACCACTTATCTAATAAGTGGGATACCCTAAGGGATTGATTGATTTTTTGATTTTCAAAGGTCTTTATTATCACAATAACATTTGACAGTAGTGGAGTACCCAGTGTAATTACAATTCCTAGGTATAACAATCAGATATAATTACAATTTTTCAGGTAAGTATCACCTATTAAAACTTTTAAAATGGAAGATTATGTAAAATAACAGCCGAATTTAATTAGTAATTTCTTACATCCTACCCGAGTATTAAGATAATTTATGCGGACTTTGTATCAGTACACATTTTTGAACTATGTCCTTAGTAATACTTGCTAAGGAAGTGTTAAATCATTCACGCAGACTTTTATTATAAAAGTCGCGGGTAATTATCAATAACGCTGCGACAAATGTACGGCGAGTCAGCCAGAGCGAGCGTCATAACTGGTATTCGAGCGCATGACGACGACTAGACTAGTCAGTGGACAATGCATAGTGATGTGGTAGCTTGGTAACATATCGATACCGATGATCAAGCGGGCGAGTATGACCTATTGCAGAGATTAATTTGTTTGTGTGATTTGGGTTAGTAAGACAGTAAAATTTTTTGGTTAACTTTATAATATATTCTAAAAGTGTAGGTAAGTTTATGATTTTGTGTAGTTTGAACAGATTAGTTTGAAAAGGGGTATTATAGGAGAGTTTAAGAGCTTTGTTCTGTAGTACTTGAAGCTTGTCATGATTTGTTTTTGAAGTATTACCCCAGACGGGGCAACCGTAAGTAATACATGGTCTTATTAAAGTAGAATATATAGCCATCTTTGTATGACTGCTTAATAATGAGTTTCTATTCATGAGGGGATAAAGTGCACTATATGCTTTTGTTCCTTTAAGCCGTAGGTTAGCCACCTGAGCATTCCAATTTAATTTTTGGTCCAGAACCAATCCTAGGTACTTGACAGTGTTGCTCCACGGGATCGGGTATCCATCTATCAGTAGGTTTCTAGTAGGTGAAAATCTAGAACGAGTGAAAAGGATTGCTTCGGTTTTGGTGGAGTTTAACTTAAGCTTCCACTTTGCAAAGAACTCCGACAGTTTGTCCAACGAAAGTTGCAATCTGTCAATTATCAGATCGACGTCATTTGATGAGGTGAAACAAGCGGTGTCATCCGCGAAGCATGCCAGGCTAGTGCGAGTTTGCTTGGGAATATCATTCAGGAAGATAAGGAATAAGTACGGCCCTAAGATGGATCCCTGTGGGACTCCAGCAGGAATGGGACGGGGTGATGATGAGTCACTGCCTATTGTCACTTTGAAGCTTCGATTGGAAAGATACGAGCCGATCATTTTTACAAGTTGTAATGGGACTTCATTCACAATAAGCTTGTGCAGGAGGCCATGATGCCAGACGGTGTCGAAAGCCTTTTCCAAATCCAAGAGGAACATACCGGACGAATCTCCCAGATTTTGGTTGTTGGCTACAGTTTCGGCTACCCTTGCTAGCTGCTGTACAGTAGAATGCGCATTTCTAAAGCCAAATTGTTCGTCAATTAATTTGTTGTAGGAACATTTGATTAGACGTGAGTTGACAAGTTTTTCGAAAAGTTTTGCAATTGAGGGCAGAAGGCTAATCGGGCGATAACTAGATGGAATGCTTCGTCTTTTCCTGGCTTTTTTATAGCAATTACTTTTGCCATTTTCCACTCTGTTGGAAAGTATGCTAGTGCAAGACAAGCGTTGAAAATTTTGGTGAGAAGAACAATGGCCTTTTGAGGCAGATTCTTAATTTGACAGTTACCTACATTGTCAGGACCTGGGGCTTTGCGCAATTTGAGCTGGTGAATATGCTTCCAGATTTCTTTGGGGTGGATCGGGCTATCAATAAAGGTGTTAGGCTTGAAATTTTGGAGTAGAGTCATTGAATTGCCCACGAGGACCTCGTTTTCCTCTTGACACCAATCTGAGGTTAGGGTCATATTCATGTGAAACGCAGTAGCTAGTTCCTCACATTGGTCCCTAGGCGTGCTAGTTGTTGAGGCGTCTTCCCGTTTTAATGGAGGCACTGCAGAGCTAGAAGAACTGGATTTCATGCTTTTAGCCAGGCGCCATAGGTCGGAGCTAGGGCAATTGACTTTCTGTAGTTTGTCATTCCAAACAGCATCGTTATGACATTTAATTCCTGTGTTTATGCTTTTGCTCAGGAAGGTTATTTGAGCACGTACGTTTTTACGGACCTCCGGATCTGTTTCTTTTTGGTCGACTCGACGTAACCGGTTTTTGTACTTTATGAGTCTTTTAATTTTGCGAGGAAGAGGGTGAGGCCCTGCTGAAACTCGGGTGAGCGGCACGGCATCGTCTCTGGCAGCAATAATGTTTTGCGTAAGGTTGCTGACGACAAAGTCAATTTCTTCTTCGGTCTTAAAGACCTGAGATGATAGGGATATGTTGCTGTTCAGAGTTGAGCGGTAGCGCTTCCAGTCGGCCTTAGCGTAATTGAATCGCTTGAGGACAGTACGTTGGAACTTAATCTTAATACGAAACATCACAGGTAAGTGATTAGAGGATAGTGCTGGTATAGTTTCTACATCTACTATATTATTGATGTTTCGAGACAAGATCAAATCTGGCAGCGACTTCCGTAGTTCTAAGCGATAATGGACAAGAGTAGGACTGTCTGGGGCGTGGATTTGGTAATCCCCTTGCGAGAAGTGTTTAAAAAGAAGGTTACCATTCGGGTTTTTCATTCCAGGAAACCAATAATCATGCTTAGCATTTAGGTCACCCATAAGGAGCACCTGATTTTCCAATTTTAATAGTAAGTCGAGGTCGCTCGTATCTAGCAGCAGGTTGGGGGATTGGTAAACCGAGAAGAGAATGAAGGAACGTTGATTTATTTCCAGTTTTACACCAATAGCCTCTAAATTCTTTGTTTCCGGCGTGCATAAGAGTGAGTGCTTAAGATCTGATTTCACAAGAATAGCTACGCCCTGTCCCTTGCCAGAATGGTGTTTATCGTGCCTATAGCAAGAAAAACCGGGAAGCTTAAGAGTAATCCTATTTGACAGCCTTGTTTCGGATATTGCTACCACATCAATATTCAGTCCACTCACCAAATCCAGGAGCTCGCTCTGCTTTCGACCTACGCCGTCGGCGTTCCAGTGGATGACGCGCAGTTCGTGGCAATTAAATATAATGACCTAGGTGTGTTAAAATTAGAACCACTTTGTCAAACATAGTATTACATTCAGTGAATTGGCCTCTGATTGTTTTTATAACGCCGAGGATTTCAAGCATCTGTTTTGTGGTGGTATCTTGATCAGCATGCGGTTCAGGAGGTGTTTGCTTTGAGGAACGGGAGGGCTGCTCTGATGTCCAGGCACCTTTTACGAGATTAGCCCAAGAACTTACAGCGGCGTCTGGCATCTGTATCGCCTTGTTGGCCAGAGGCTGTCCACGTTGTGGTTTCTGAGGTTCATCCTGTATGCGTGATTTCTCTTTCAGTCGCTTTAGGTATTTTAGGCGTTCGGGACATTTGGAGTAGCTGGCAGCATGCTCTTCGTTGCAGTTGCAGCAACGAGCAGGAGAATCTCTGTCCTTTTTAGGGCAATCTTTGCTAGCGTGTGGCTCGGGGCACTTGACACACCTGGGTGGCAGATAGCAGTTGCGCGAAGCATGGCCGAAGTTTTGACATCTGAAGCATTGAGTGCCCAAGGAGGAATTTGCTTTGAATCTGCAGATATGAACGGCGCAATTGCCTATGTACCTAATTTGGCGAAACTTGGTTATGTCCGTTCCGGCAGGCAGTTGGACAAGAAAGGGAGGACAAGTCTGAACTGGTTTCAAAGGTGAGCTAAGTTTTGTAACCGTAGTTTCTTTAAAGCCAATTAGGCTTAGTTCTTCAACGAGGGTTTCTTCGAAGTAGGCTGGGAGTCCTTTAATAACAACTTTAGACATTCTTTCATCCTTTCTTGTAAAGGTGTGAAAGGCTACTTTTTCAAGTTGTAATCCCTCTTTGATTTGTTGGTGGGCTTCAGGAGAGTAACATTGAATAGATACTTTATTTTTACCTCTGTATTGTAGGTGGAAGTTTTTAGTTAGCTTATCGATGGCACTCTTGATTGATCCATGGGTCCAGTTGTCATTCATCTGGATGACAATTGGAGGTACTCTTTTAGGGTTGGTTCTGGGTTGCATCGCAACACGTTGGGGTTCGGGTAGTTGACTGATATGGTCAACATTCAGGCTTCTGAAGCGGTTTGTCGTCGGAATGCTGGTTCTTGTCGATATATCCTTGAGTGTTGCTGTGCGTTTGGCTAATTGCCAATCATCAAAACCTTCTTCTCTGTCGCGCTTGTTGCTGAGGTTGGAGCTGGATGCGCTCCTAGTCAGGAATTTTTCCATGGTCGGTGGTCTTAGACGCCGGTGAGAATATCGATATCGATGTTTTGGGTTATCGATATGTCCCACATCCTTGTTTCGTCGTCTCGAAAACTGGTTACTAGTTGGCGCACGATAGGCAGATGATACGTGTGTACGGAACGAGGGCCCGACGCGGAAAGGGATTGGTTAGCTTTTTATTTATTGTGTATTTATTTTCTGTCTTTTTCTGTACTATAATCTGTCCTGTTGTAACCCCTTAAATAAATAAATAAAAAAATAAAAAAGTTTCAAGGTTTATGATTTGCCAAACCGTTTTTATTCTATTATTTAAATTTTGTATTTTTCTATTAATGTGTGAAGTTTTTGCACTAATGCACTTCTACAAACCAACTTGAAAGTTTTTGAATATTTTTTAACACAGTCCTGAAATTTTATATCAAAGTTGTAGGTTTTACGAATTCCAAATGTTGCCCAGTCATTAAATTTAGATTTACCGTTGTTGGCACTGACTTTCTTTAATTTAAAAACTGTATAGAATTCTGTTTGAATAGTGTTGAAGAAGTCAGAATAGATTTTATTAGGGTTCTGTTCATCAAAATCCGGTACTTGCAAATTTATATCTAAGTTTTTCATGTATGTCTCTCTTACGCCCGGTTTCCGGTACACTTTTTTTCCTGATAATTACGTAACGGGCTGTTAATCTCTGTTTAAATGTAGTTTGGGTTGCTGGAAGATTTAACTGACAGACTGTCAGTGTCAGCAGTTGGTCAACGCTAGTGTCAAATCTCCAATTAATCTTCGATTAAAGCCATTTTGGGTTTCTGAATTGATTTGTAATTGGAGATTGTTCAGCAATTAGCAGCATGTTATCCCGAATTTCCCGATTAAAATATCGTATTATTCTATTTCCAAGGGTGTTTTGACAAAACCAAAGCTAAAGGTACTACTTCTGCAGTATCAAAGTGCTATTTAGATACTTTAACATTTCAAACTTTCTTTGAGTATTACTTTTCAGCTTAAAATGTCAGATTGGTCTGATCTTCTTTCTGATCTTTCGAATGAAGAAGAGAGGAAACCACTGCTACTTATCCGGGATCGGTTGAGCGGTGGACTGCAGCTACATAAAATTCAGACACCAGGTGGACCGACAGCAGAAAGATTCCGATATAGGGACAGGCTACATTTCTCTCAATATGGAGGGAGTATGCGGAGTCTGCGGTTTTGGACATACCTAATAGCTCGTCGGGTCAGGGTCTGTGCATCACACCACAATATTCAACTACTCACACATATGAGTTGACTTTGAGAGCGGAGTGTACGGAAGTGATGGCCTTCTGGGAGACAGTGGTTGGGTCGTTGTTCTTTTTTACGTCACATTTGGATCACTCCAAAATACATTTTCAAAAATATATTTTTTTGTTTTTGATATCCGAAGTTGTAATTCCATAACTAAAGATTTCACAAACATGCTCAGCAGCGATGATTTCTTAATAATTATTGTATTAATTCCTAGTTATTTGGGATAGTGCAGCAAAAAACCAAACACCTCTGTCACAGTTTCACTTTTAGTTTTATTATGGCATGCAAAATCACATTTAAGTTTTAACTTGTACTATGTGTACTACTAATTAAAATATTTAAGTTAGTAACAAAAATTGGTATTTTTCTTAAAAATAATAAAATATTATATGATTTTCTCAACACTCTGTCACATATTTATGCCGTTAAGTTAACCAACTGTAAAAAATAACCGTTTTATAGCATATTAGTAGCATTGAAATATAAATGGACTCATAAATTACAATAATTTCTAGTATATTAAAAAACAAACTTCTTGTAAAAACAATTAGTTAGCCCGGCAGACTTCCTTGAATAATTTTCTGTATGGAGACACATTGTGACAGAGTGGTAAAAATGTAACAGAGTAGTACTTCAGTCACTAAAAATAATGATAGTGGTTTGTTAAACTATAGTATTTTAGAAATATGGGTTGACTCACACGTCTACCTGGGTCTCGTCATAGATGGGTTGACTCACACGTCTACCTGGGTCTCGTGATAGACAAACACTTTAACTGGGGAGAACACATTGACAGAGTATGCAAAAAACTACGCGCGTTCCTGGCAACGATGTATATAATAAAGAACCGAATACCATTCTCAACCAGGATACTATTATATAACGCTCTTGCAGAGTCAATAGTGTCATATGGACTGTCTAGTTATGGACGCACTTTTAATACATACTTAGACAATATATATAAACTACAATTAAAAATTCTAAAACTAATAGTATCACCACAAACAAAATTAAACTACTCGGCTGATTATAATGGTTTATTCAATCACTGCAACATGTTACCAATCCACACTAAAGTTAAATATAATATAATCAAAGAACAATATGCTGACATCCATACACTCAAAACTGTCTCCCATTCACATAGCATCCAGACTCGCAAGGTGACAAATAACGAACTAGTGACGGTTAGAGCACGAAATTACTATGGTGAGCGAACTACTCAATTTATCATACCACGACTGATGAACAGCCTGCCTACCGAACTTAAAGCATCATTCACCCCTAATACACTAAAATTCAAATTAAAAAAATTCTTTATTATTACTGCAGCCTCGGAATAACATCACTCATCAACACCATCCATTCCATCTGTTCGATCCGGCCCAAAGTTACTCGTCTCTGACTTTTGATGGATAGATGGATAAATAAACTTATTCACTGTTTTAATATATTATACACAAATACAAACAACTTATTATATAAATACAAACAACTTGGGTATTTCGTAATGTAACGTAACTGCACGATACATTACGAAATGCCCATGTACCCATGTAGAATGTAAAAAAATATTTAATAATTAATGATTGTACCCTGTTCGCACGAATTCCAGCATCACGCACAAACCTCCGTGGTTTATGTGATGTAAATGTATATAATTAAGATGCTTTTCTCAATTTGGTAAATAAATAAAAAAAAAAAAAAATAGGAACTTGCTTTTATACGTAACAAAGAATAACTTACTATTTTTAATCAATCAGTTGTTTTTTCGTTTTTCACGACAGCGTCGCTGCCTCTCAGCTGCTGACAAAGCCATCCCTAAGCAGTCATACCTATCTATAACAAAAACACAGTCAATTGTATCACTTAAAAAACTAAAAACACGAGATTTTTCCGTATAATACACTAAAACATTGAAACATCATACAAAAGCTACTACTCCGTCACATAATTTACCACTCTGTCACGCCTGGCGTTACAGAAGTGTAGTGTGGTGTGACGGAGGTGTTAAATATTAATGAACACGATTATCGCTATTTTATTTATCGTCAAATCAAAAAACTTGGCTGCCTAAATACAATATTAATAAAATAGCAATCAATCTATAAAATATTGAATAAATAAAATGAAATTTGCAACAGTAAACTTATGTGACAGAGCAGACGCCGAATTAAAACACGCACCTCCTGCGACAACTTTCGGGCGACTGGCTCGGCCGGCGATGGCGCAGGCACAGAATACATGACGTTGAAGGCGGGTTGGGGGAGGGGCGAGGCGTGTGCCCATGCCATCCACCCAAGGTCAATAGCAATTCTTACAAGTTTAATCCGGCAAAAACGTGTGACCTAGGCGGCCTAGGCCGTAGGCGACCGCTCAATTGGTACTTCGTTCGGAGACATAAAGTTCATATTAGCACTTTTTTGTTATTTTAGTTCATTTGGTTATGAATCGTATATTATAATAATAATTAGTGTTTCACTCGTTAAATGGCATTCAAACATTTTATAATGTCATATAAAATTTATTTGTACTACCTATGTATTTAAACGCAGTGACTGGAGTTGGGAGACACCTAAAATATGTATGAAAACACCTATGTCTCATGATTTGAGTCCTTCGTCACAACGATTTTACTCAGAAATTCTTAAAATTAGACCGTGTTATTTAAACACCTTAATGCTCGTATAGTATATAAGCCATTGTAATAAAAATATATAAAAAAAGTCAACAAATTTTGCAGACAATGTTTTTTTTCTGAGGGAGACAGCAAATGTGACCTAAAAAAGAAGAACGTCCTGGTTACCTTTGCCGCAAATATTTATTAACTCCCTTTACGCAGCCAAGAACACCAAGTGAAGAATCATATAATCATACTCAAATTGTTACAAGAAAACCAGTAAATGTGTTTAGGGGTCCTAAAAGAGATTCTATTGCCTGTCCATGGGACTATGAGTTAAATTGGACACTACAATGAATACAATTGTAGCCTGTGCTGTGCTACATAATATTCCTTAGTGATAATATTAAAGATCTCTTTGAACCCGAATTGGCATTGGATGTGCCTGTTCAACCCCAAGCTGGAGGGGCAGATGAAAATTATTCTGTCAGATCTGCTTTACTGCTAACTCATTTCAACCAGTAAAATAAACAGTAAGTAACTAAACATAACTTTGCCTGTTCAGTAAAAATCCAATTTATAATGTTCTCTTTATATAATTTACCCATCAACAAACAAATCATTTGTCATTTATTACCATACAGTTTGTATTTACTTATGAAATAATACCCATCTAAGACACTCACAACACAATTATTAGAGTATGCATACAGCTTAAGAAAAAAGATAAGAAGAAACAGTCCCTTAAGAAATAAACAGCCACATATAGTACAGTAATAGACAGACAGGTCGGTCCGCCTCAAACCAACCAAAAAATGCTTATGAATTTTTATTTCTTTTGTAGATAGTCTTGGGATCCTCAAAGTTTCAACAGCACCGTTTCACCACCCTGCTTTCTTCACTTATTTCTCTTGGTGCTGAGGTGGCTCGTCTATAACTTCCAGCGCTATAGTATCATCTGAAATTAAAAAATATTGTTTTATGTTACCACAGGTTGTTTCAATTTCAAATACATATGAAAAAACTAGTGGAAAAATATTTGGTTGGAGACACTTATGTGAGAGGCCTACTCAATATAAATTCTATTTTATACAATCGGCTGCGGTGGCTGCTGCTGGGTGCTGATAGTAGTTTTGGGTCCTGGTCTATAATAATAATGTACCATAACAGCAATATAATCAAAAATAAATAGCTGTACTACGAGTATCAACGCGAAACGAACTTATTATATCTACTTGGTAGATACTTGTTCCCCCGGTGTTAGTAGCTCTCGTTTTTCGACTTCCGCCCCCTTATCGACGCACTGACCAATTTTTCCCTTTCTGTATTATTCCGCGGCGGCATTTTTACGAGTACTCACAAGTTTCGGCGTTTTTTTGTGATATAAGTTACGTACAAATATTTACCAACTGAAAACTGACATGACAACAGTCAACAGCAAACGTGAATTTGACGTGCGTGTGGCCTAAAGATAAAGACAAAGCTATGTACTAGAGGGAAACAAATGCAAATAGACAAGAACGAAAAAATACAAACGTGATGGAATGAAAATGTGGGAATCCCTGGGTGACCAGGGACATTAAAAAATAAATCAGCCGTCAACAATACCGTAAAATGGGGTGAATAGGGTCAATTTCCAACTTTGAAGCAGCATTTTATATATTTTTCAATCACATAGGAAAGTACCTTAGACACAGTTTTTTGTCCGGCTTCTCATAGATTTAGATGGCATTATTAGTTTTATAGGTTTTCTAACAATAAATACGAAAAAATCGCAAAAACGTGGGTAAACCCCAGTCACCCCGGTTTGGGGGTCAATAGAGTCAATACAGGGGACAATAGAGTTTTTGCCTAGGGTTGTCAAAAGTATTTTCGGAATAAATAATTGTGTTAACGATGAAATTGTATTAATAAATACCTGCTATATATATATATTATTTTAATCACACTTAAAAAAAAAAACTAGGTACGAGATAATAAAAAGATAGAATTCATTAATCAATCAACTTTATTTTTGTTCCAATACAATAACTGATACTCACTGCGTACCTAGTCAATAATGAGATAACATTTTTTTTATCATTACATTAGGTAGGTAAGAAATAGTTCAATCTGCTAAGGCATGGTAACAGTGGTATTTTGATAAACAATTGTCAAATTTGCAGTAGTGCAATTTTTGGACAAGAACCACATAGGTTAACTTAAAGATAGGTACATGCACTCATGTTTACTTAACAAAACTCAAGGATCTTAAGGATTAAAGAATCAGTCTTAAAACTTTCACAAAACACAACACACGAAAAAACACAATAAAAAACAATTCTTCTCTTAATCATTCTCTAAAATCAACAATAAAGTTTCATTGCACAAAAGTAACATCATTCCTCTAACAATTTTATTATTTCAGTGGCATCACCGTAATAATTTATATTTATTGCAGAGTTTCGCTTTGTAGCCGATGCTGAACTGACATCACTAGTAAATTTTACCTTTTTTTTATCACTCCTCTGGTCTCCGTTTTCTAATATTGTTTTCCTTTTTTTAATATGTGGATAAGAAATTACTTTGTTTGATGTAATTATTATTTTATCATTTTTTGGTTTCTCATTTCCGCTTTGATTTTGTTCAAGTACTGTATTTAAATTGTTTGTATTTTGAAGGGTCATCGTTTCCGGCACATCTTCACATATTTGTTCAAGTACTGTATTAAAATTGTTTGTATTTTGAAGGGTCATCGTGTCCGGCACATCTTCACATATTTGTTCAAGTACTGTATTTAAATTGTTTGTATTTTGAAAGGTCATCGTTTCCGGCACATCTTCACATATTTGTTCCTGAGAGAAATACAAATCTTCTGCAAACACTACAGCCATCGATTCTATGTTCATATTATCGTTTTCGATTGTGGATAATGTGTTAGCGGTTTCTTTCTGATCTTCATAAATCGAAGTGTCAAGAGTGGGTGGCACAATTTTTTCAATCTTGTTTGAGGGTTCGGGTTTGGTTTTTTTCCCTATTCCTTTGTTTTTTTGAGTTTTTCCTTTTTTCGTATTACGTTTATCATTCTTAGTTATTTGTTCATTATCTGTTTCAGTTATCATATGTTCATCGGGATCTACACTTCTGCCAGCTAACACATCCAATTTCTTTTTTTTTTTGGGCTCTGTTATGTTCATAGTCCCGTAGCGCATTTCTTTCAACAGTGTGATGAATGATTCGTCAATTGCGTCAGTATTAGTCTCTTCTGTTGTACAGTTTGGAAGTCTCGTAATAACTTCTTGTTTGTTCAATGGTACTATGCCAGTTTTCCGAAAGCCTGAACCAATATTTTTTACAGTATTTGGTTTAAGCTGATCGAGGAGAAGTTTCAACATTCTCGGAAAACATCCTTTTGGTACGCAACTCAAGCAGCGGCCATCGTTTTGCTTCCATTTTTGTAGGATTAGTCGCCATGCCATTTTCATTGGTCTGAAAAACGCGACGTCAAGCGGTTGCGTCAAGTGTGTTGAATTAGCTGGCAAGAACACGAAGTGTATGTTCTTTTCTTTGCACTTTTTTATCAAATCCACGGAAAGGTGGGATGACAAATTATCACCAATAAGAATCTTTTTGCCTTCTTTTTTGTCAAAATAGGGTATTGCTGTGGTTTCTACCCAATCAGTGAAAATTAGGCCATCGAACCATCCTGAATTCGTCCTGTTATATCTTGTACCTTTTGGGCCATTTTCAGTCCAGGTATCGTATAAGTGTGAAGACTTATATACGACATACGGCGGCAAAACTTCTCCTTCTGCATTTGCTGCCATCATCAAAGAAGTGCAGCCTTTGGAGTGATTACGGACTCTTTCGGGATATTTACATCCTCTCCGCACTATAACTTTCTGTCGCCCCGGGTCGTCCGTCAAATTCGTCTCGTCATAATTGACGATGTTACAAGGTGGTACGTCTTCCAGAGATTTTTCCAGTTCTTTGAAATACTCCTTAATGGTGTCTGGTGACACTTTTGCTCGTGATCGTTTTATATTCTGGCAAAACCGTGTTGAGATTTGGTTTGAATGCCTCTTTAGAAAACTTTCCGCGAAGTCTGGTCCTGGGAAGTTGTTCCGAAATCTTTTGACATTTATTTTCGCCGAGTCTAAGTACATTTTTATGATGTACCTGAGGTCTGTCTTTTCCAGAGGATATCCCCATTCTGCACAGATATTTAAATTGCGGACAATATAATTCTCGTCTTCTTTCGATAATGCTTGTTGACCTCCTTGAGGTTTCATGGCTTTTTGATTGTGCCTTTGCAAAACCGAAAATGATATACCATACTTTTTTGCTATAGATTTGATCGATGGACTCTCTTTCGAAGTATTCAATTCTTGGAGGGCCTTATATGGAGGTCTTTATAAGTTCACTATCATATTTTTTATATGTTTTAGCACCTGGTTGAGGTTTGTATGTACGAGGCATAGTTGTATCTGAAAAAGAAATAATTTGCTTAGTTTAAAAAAAAGGTTTAGTTAAATACTTGTATATAATAAATGAATTTACCTTGAGGGGCAACCCTAGAACAATCACCCGTTTTACCCCTTTGGTGACCCTATTATCCACATTACCGATTCTATTCACCCCGTTTCCGACCCTATTTACCCCATTGTCCGAACCTATTGACCCTTCAGGCGAACCTAATAACCCCAAAATTTTATAAAATATACACCTGTTACATTTTTATTGCTTAAAGTACATGAAATTTAATTAAAATAACTTACTTTTTGTGGTACAGCTTTCCTCTGGAACTTAATATTGTACACAAATCACCATATCCACTGAAAAACTATTATTTTCTTCACTTTCATCAAAGTTTCGGCAGAGATGAAATCGCATCGTTTGCTTTCGCGTTTTGAAATGCCTTTTTTATTATTTCTATATTGTCTATGCTTTTGGAGTTGCTATGACACAAAAATATATTACTTTGCCTTTTTAATTTTATTACTTGTCTATGACAAGATGTATTTCCCAAAGCAGAAATGGACTGCAAAAAAACCCATCGTTCATTACCCTATTGCCCCCTGGAACCCTATTCACCCCGTTTTACGGTAGTTAATTTTCCAATGATTTGTGTTGTAGAAACTCAAAGCTTGTTAACAGATTGTTAATTGTGACTAACTGTTGACTGATTCGTCAAATTAAAAGTGTACCAGAAACCGGGCGTTAGTATATGGGATGTAATAGGCCTATAAAATGATGGATCAGTCTTATTTTTACTAGCAATTGGGAATGAAACTGTTTGACCACTGTGATCGGAGGGTAAGCAGTTAATTACATTTTTCTTGTGAATGCACAGTCACAAAAACGTTATTTAAGCAAGTTTGGCTGGTAAGTGTAATTCTACTCGGCTCTAGAAATACATGACATAAATTAAATGATTTTAACAGAGTTATTAATCGTTGTTTCATTGTTGTATCTACATTAAGATCGCCACATTTTTTTATTTATTTTCTGTTATTACAAAGTTTAATGAGGGTTTCCTCCATAAGATTTCGAAATCATCATGGACTTTTTCATCTGTCGGAGGTCTGTAGACACAAACAATAACATGGCTATCCAACTCAACACAGGATACCTCTATTTGTCTTTCTAAATAGAGGTATGTATGTATCTATTATGTATATATTATATTTCTAAATAGAAGTAGGTATGTCTGTCACTGAGCAGTCATTGTCTACCGGAATTGGCTCCTGTTAATTTTTCCCTTCGCTGCGTTAAGTTGTTAGCAATGAAACCAGAGATGGTATCTTTAAATGAAACTTTATGTTAAAAAAATATCTTATCAGTGACTGAATTAGAATACCCCATATTATCAAGGCATCAAAACAAACAAAAATATAGCAATATTGACAGCCTGCTAACTCCGCAGGTTGTTACATTAAAAAGGTGATTTGAAAATGTGGCTAGATCACAAAAGAGTTGTCGATGTTCGATTACCACCACAGGACCAGGCTATATAAAGTTTCATCCGTATTCGGGCATCCTTAATGTTGTCACAAACTCATAATAATTTACCGTCAAAGGGGGGAACTTGAGACACTTTTGAAGTTGACGGCATTCACAACCGGACACATATTTGTTTTATAGGGCAGTTGAGGTGCTCTAGTTTCATATTTTTCTATGACTCTTTATATTTTTTAAATTTAAAAACATGCTGTCCCAAGTTACCTGGCATTTTGAGATTACTTGATACAGCGAAACTAAAGCCACTATATCTGGAGATTGAAAAATAAATTTAAAATTTTGATAGGTTTATGGTTACAAAAAGGGTTGCCATATTAAACATCACTTTAAATTGGTGAAATATATCTTGTATATAAAGGCTTCACCGACCAGCCTCGGCTGCACCGTTTCGCTCGGTGCGAAGCCGTGTGTTGTTGCATACGCCCCTCCGCCTCATGAAAATACTCTGACTATATCCACAAGACCCCTAGAAAGGACTGCCTAGGAAGTGGGGTGCCCTGCTTCGGATTTCCTATTCCGGAACGGTGAAACTGAGAATTTACTGCAAAATATGTATGAAAGTTCAAGGTCAAGGTCAATGACCTCGAGCTCAATGAACTTTAAACGACATCGAACGTTGACGTTCGTCGTTCCCCCACCCTAATACTCCCACAGGCTTGAAATGGCTATTTAAAGAAAATCTCCAAAGCTAATAATTTCTGACGGTTTGCGTTTTTTAAAATCATCTATAAATCCACTAATGAAGCATATAAAAAATCAGCAAAAGTCTTTCTAAAGGCTAGCCGAGATATCCTTTCTTGGATGAACGCAAAAGATGCGACGACTGTGGAGTTTCTTCGGTGAGCTCTTCTCCACAGATTCCGCCATTGTGTTAGTGAACTCACCCAAAAAAATGTAATGACGGATCTAAGTGATGTAACAACATCCTATGGAAATAAATGATTTTTGATTTGATTTGATTTGATTTGGATAACATTTGAAGTGGTAAAATACAATTATTAATTTTTGGATAAAATTTGACTAATTTTTTTTTTTTTGCATAAAATTAATTTATAACAATATTTTTTGGTAATTTCTTATACATTTTATACTCATTAAAATGTCACCCAAGAAAGGATTATCTCTCTTTATTTATTTTGTTTTAAGAAAATATATCAGAAATTACATAAATATTTATATACAAATATATATTTATCATATTCTAATTAGTTATACCACTATATATGCACTCTTTACTTTATATTATCAATCGAAGCTTTTTTCCTGCCCTTCAAAAGACGCTGTTGACGATTTTCTGAGTGCAGAAAGCAACGGCTCCATAACAATCCGACGTCTTCGCAACCGTTGTAACCGTCTCTGTCTTGATGCTGACCGCCCGCACATCCACGAGAGTATTGAAAGTTACACACCATCTCAGGTGTGGAAGTATCTAAAAATGCTTAAGTCTCAGGACCTAAACGCTGGTAATGTAGATCTCAAGGGTCTCAACCAGTTCCTTTCTGCCCCGCCTATTGTGATGGATCCCACGGTTAAAAAAGCCACTCTTCAGAGCCTGCGCTCTAAGCCCTTACCCGTCACCACACCATTCAACTTGAGCAATGTTGGAATCTATGTGAGTGACGATAAAATCTGCCTTAAAATGCTTTTCACAACTCTCGACGAACTACCGCCAGCTATTACACACGTAATAAATTTCTCCATATTCAATGGAGTCTTCCCCACCATATGGAAAAAAGCATTAGTCATCCTTTTACCTTAAACTTGCACTCCCGCCTCTTTTAAAGGGTATCGTCCTATTTCAATCCTACCCATTCTTTAAAAGTCCTTCAATCCATTGTCCATACTCAGCTCTCTTATTACCTGTACCAGTCAGGTTTCAGATCGGGGCATAGCGCTGTCACGGCTTTTGAAATCACAGATTACTTCCAGCAAGCCATGGACCGCAAACTGCTGGCTTTACTTGACTTTAGTAGTGCCTTCAACTGTGTAGATTTCAACATTCTCGTTGAGCTTCTCAGATCCCTGAACGTCTCCCCCTTCTCTGCCAGCTGGTTCGACTCTTATTTGAGGGATCGGCAACAGCGTATCAGATCGGAGGAGACATCCACTGAATGGTGTGACCTCTCTAAGGCGTCCCTCAAGGTGGTATTCTTTCTCCTCTTCTATTCTCGATTTTCATTAACTTCATCTCAAACGTCCTGTCTTCCTCATATCATCTCTACGCTGATGATCTCCAGATTTATCGCCACTTCTCTCCTAACGATGTAAACTCTACTGTGGAGGCACTGAACGCTGATCTGGAGGATGTGAGAAGCTGGGCTACATCCTTCGGACTCCTGGTCAACCCGAGCAAGTCTCAGGCCTTCATTATAGGTACCCGACATTCTCTTAACTTATTGCAGCAACAGCCCATTCTTCCTCTAACTTTTAATGGTACCACAATTGTATACAGCGATAAAGCTAAAAACCTGGGTCTTGTTTTCGACAACCGGCTGTCCTGATCATCAAATATCAATGAGGTCAGTCGCCGAGTATTTGCTACTTTTCACTCTTTCAGGAGACTTCAGTACTTTTTGCCTCGACAGACCAAAACCACTCTCGCTTAGTGTCTCATTCTATCTCTCATTGATTATGCTGATTTCTGCCGGTTCAGTGTGCTAATGAAGAACTACTGAACAAAATCTAACGACTTCAAAATCTCATGGTAACCAAAGTATTACGTTACCGAGATATTTCGAGGTAAATATCGACATATGAGAGCAACGGTAATCAATAAAAATATACTTATTACGTGACTATAGGCGTCAGATTGTATCCAAATAATCGTTCCCAGGTTGATTATTATTATTACTGTTTATTGAAAGAAAGTTTGTACATTACATAACACTAGGAGCACGAGAAAACTCCTACTTTAATTAATTATTTATCTACCGGCACTGGCAAATTTATATCTAAGTTTTTCAATGAAATTTTGAACGTTAGTTCTGTTGTAGTAAGGGTTTTTAACGCATATTTGTTTCCGTGAAGCTCAGTTTCTGTACGTTAGTACTATTCCTTATTCTGTGATTGTACTTAAAGTAATAAAAAAATATGTTAAAATCAGCAGTTGAAGGCACTACTAAAGTCAATTTAAGCCAGCACGGAAAGCTGTTTGCGGTCCATGGCTTGCTGGAAGTCATCTGTGACTTTCAGCAAAGCTGTGACAGCGCTATGTCCCGGTCTGAAACCTGACTGGTATAGGTAATTATAGAGCTGAGTATGGACAATGGATTCAAGGACTTTGGAAAGAATGGGTAGGATTGAAATAGGACGATACTCTTTAAAAGAGGCGGGAGTGGAAGTTTAAGGTAAAGGGATGACTAATGTTTTTTTCCATATCCCGTCAATTGCCCCTGGTAACTTTAGTTACCAGATTTTTTCTTCCGTAGATTGCCCCTGGTAACTCTAGTTACCAAAAGTTTTGAGTGACGTCTAAGTGACAAGATCGTCTTGTTTCTTTTACACTAATCACTTTATCTGTATGAACCGTTTTCTATTTCGTTCTACTTGAACTAATCTTTAGTTTTTTCATATGACATCACTATATTGAACGAATGGAATCACTGAAAAAAAAAACAATTTTTCATTTGTGTGTTGCGGCGCGGCGCGCTGGCAAATGCTAACGAATGTTTGTAAGCTTTTAACTAAATATTTTTTATCTACAACATGGATGTTTTTTTTTTTTATCGTGTGCTAATGTAATACAGAAATCTTTTAAATATAGAAAAAAAGTAGGTTGTCGCTTTACTTTTTTAATTAAAAAACAATATATGGACCCATATCCACTTAAAGCTCAAAGTCTGTGTTTACTTCTACGTATGACTGCACAAAGAATCGTAACAAAAATCAACGCCTGTCCAATAACATTGTTAGTTTACGATCTCTTAAAAAAAAAAAACTTGAAGCCGAAGTCTCGAGAAACCAAGTCATAAAAAATGTTTATGTAAGACGATCCGACGCCCACTTATCGACCGAGTAGGTAGGTGTCAAGTGACGGGCAGATGACAGATGTTTACGCGGCAAGCGGTAGGTCACTTGAGCAGATATGGTGGGGAAGCCTCCATTCGATATGGAGAAATGTATTACGTCTGTAATAGCTGGCAGTAGTTCGTCCAGAATATGGAAAAGTATTTAAAGGCAGATTTTATCGTCACCTACAGCTTTCGAGCTGACTGCTAGTACCACCTTCTTGACCACATAGATTCCAACATTGCTCAAGTTGAATTGTGTGGTGTCGGGTAAGGGCTTAGAGCGCATGCTCTAAAGAGTGGCTTGTTTAACCGTGGGATCCATCACGATAGGCGGACAGAAAGGTACTGTTTGAGACCCTTGAGATGTACATTACCAGCGTTTAGGTCCCTGAGACTTAAGCATTTTTAGATTGACGACCCGAATGGCCGAGTCGGCAGTGACCCTGCCTACGAAGTCAAGGGTCCCGGGTTCGAGTCCCGGTGGGGGCAAATATTTGTTTGATGAGAACGGATGTTTGTACCCTAGTCATGGTTATTTATCTATGTAAGTATGTGTATCATTGTCTAGTACCCAAGAAACAGGGAATCCTAATTTAAGGCTAGATCAATGTGTGTCAATAGTGTCCAACGTAAACAAAGATACCTGAGATGGTGTGTAACTTTCAATACTCTCATCTCATGGATGTGCCGGTGGTTAGCATCACGACATAAACGGTTGCAGCAGTTGCGAAGACGTCGGATTCTTATGGAGACGTTGCTTTCTGCACTCATAAAATCTTCAATATCGTCTTTTGAAGAGCAGGAAAGAAGCTTTGATTGATAATATAAGATAAAGAGTGCTTATGGGTATAACTAATTATTATATGATAAATATATATTTGAATATAAATATTTATGTAATTTCTAATATATTTTCTAGTGATCTAGTAGTTAGTAACTAACCTCGTAGTTTCTTTTTATGAGTAACAAAAATAAATAAAGAGAGATATTCCTCTTTCTTGGATAACATTCAAATGAATATAAAATGAGTAAGAAATTACCAAAAAATATTGTTTTAAATTAATTTTATGCAAAAATTTTTTTTTTGTTAAATTTTATCCAAAAATTAATTATTGTTAACTTCTTATATATGTTGTGTTATTCCACTTAAAATGTTATCCTAGAAAGGATTTATCGGCTAGTCTTTAGAAAGCCTCTTGCTGATTTTGATATGCTTCATTAGTGGATTTATAAAACGCAAACCGTCAGAAATAATGAGTTTTGGAGTTTATTTTAAATTACCATTTCAAGCATTCGGGAATTTAGGGATATGGGAGTATTAGGGTGGGGGAACGACGAACGTCAACTTTAGATGTCGTTCAACGTTCATTGACCTCGTGGCCATTGACCTTGATCTTGAACTTGACATTTCATGTATATTTCGCAGAAAATTGTTGTCATTTATAAATATAGGGTAGTCAGGTTCACATTACTATTCCCCGCTTTCAAAAATGCGACAGAAGGTATGTGTTTTTCCTAACTTTTGGTTAAAACATTTTTTCAAGCCAGCAACACTGGTTTCAATACTACCAAACCAACTTATAGGCCTCTATAGGCGAAGGGAATTTATATGTAGCGGTTATGCTATGCTCTTATTCTGTTAAACTTATTATGTTTTTTTTTTGGTATTTTTACCTTTGGGTCTCGTCTTCATTTAATGCGTCCTTTTAGGAGTTAAGGGTATATTTATTAGTGTCCGTTATGATAGCGTACAGATGGTGAATTCACGGTTCGTTTTATACCCATAAATAGAGCATCAATAGTGCATAATTAGTGCAAAAAAAGAAATATACTGCGTCATTAGTTTAGAAATAATAACTATTATTTGTGTGTACGCTACCGTAACGGTAACGCTAAAGTACGATACGAATTTCACATACAACAATAGTGCATAAATAGTACTCTCACTATATAAAATTACATAACGACTGCTATTAAAGAAATAGAGATATCGAACTCTTTATTTTAACAACTCAC
Organism: Argyresthia goedartella; assembly: GCA_949825045.1. NCBI lineage: Eukaryota > Metazoa > Arthropoda > Insecta > Lepidoptera > Argyresthiidae > Argyresthia > Argyresthia goedartella. The sequence continues at coordinate 21,054,909 of OX463823.1, forward strand.
GAGCCGGCGTTAAGATAGAGTACACATAATAGTGCAAGTAGAAGGTGAAATTTCGCATTTATGAATACTATATCAAAAAAAATTGCGTCAAATGGTGCTTCAACCAGTCCCAAAACATTATCGGACAGACAGTAGTACATAATAAAAATAAAATTTAAAGTTCTGGGAATGAACATACCATCGTACTGGCGTATGAAAAATATTGTTTTATCTCAATTCATCATTTCAGCCTGTTAACGTTCACTGCTGAACATAGGCCTCTCCAATCGCACTCCAGCGTGACCGGTCCGTAGCCACCTGCATCCAACGAGATCCAGCGATCCTCACCAGGTCGTCGGTCCATCTCGTAGGTGGCCGACCCACACTGCGCTTGCCAGTACGTGGTCTCCATTCAAGGACCTTTTTGCCCCATCGGCCATCCGATCTTCGCGCTTTGTGGCCTGCCCATTGCCACTTGCCAGCTTGCTTATCCTACGGGCTATGTCAGCAACTTTGGTTCTTCTACGGATCTCCTCATTTCTGACTCGATATTTATAATATTTTATCTCAATTACGGACCTTGAACTATGAATCTTACATAGATAGAGTCTGGTTATTTGTTTGTAACTGAAATTGTCATTAAAATCATTATTGTATTTTTGTATTGTATTTATTTATTACTCATTTACAATAATCTCTTATTCTAATACAATAGTTATTTATTTTTTAAACATAAAAAGAAAGTACTTATGAAATATTTTGTAGGTATAATGGAGTGTTAATTAACCAAATATTTCTTTAACTTCGACGAAAACTTATGTCTATTTTTTCTTGTCTAATATCCACAGGTAAAGTATTTAGAAGGTATGGAATACGCTTTTTGAGCGTCCTGTCGCCATAATAATTTATTACTCTGGGTACTTCATATTTACCCGTGGATATAGACCTAGTGAAATGTGCATGGGAGACTAGAGAGTGACTCTCTTGGCTGCCATGATTATTTATTAGAATTAAATATTTATGCTTTAAACTTACAGGTAAAATTTTACAGATTTTGAATAACTTACTAAAATCTCCTTTACAGCTGTTTTTTGTTTTCTTGTTAACTAATAATTTTAAAAATCTAATTTGAAGTGACTCTAGTTTATCTAGATTAGTTTTGAAGGTAAGGCCATAGCAGTCAAGAGAGTAACTTAGTATTGAATCTACTAGACTTAAATGGAGGCATTTTAAGATATTAAGAGGAACTTTAAAACTAAGATGGTAAAATTTACCAAGTAGTACTCTAAGCTTACCACATACAAAGTCAACATGGGAAGACCATGAGAAGTTTTATTCTACTTTCATGCCGAGATAGGTAACGCAATTAACTCTTTCTATTGGTTTACAAATACAGTTATGATGATTTATATGTATACATTCAAAACTATGGGTTATAATGGGGGGACATATTACAGATTGGCTTATGTAAGGTGAGTGTATGATTAAAAATTTGGTTTTATCTGCATTAAGGACGATACCGTTGTCGTGAGACCACTTAACTACAGCGTCTACATCCTGCTGCACGAGGCGGCAGGTTTCTGCGAGGTCGGTGCCGGCGCGGAGCGCGCATAGGTCGTCTGCGAACATGTGTGCTGAGCAGTGGCGTAGTACGCTGCACAAGCTGTTAACGTGCATTAAGTAGCACACAGGTCCGCACCCGGATCCCTGTGGCACGCCGCACGTCACTTCCCTCGCATCACTATATTCTTCGCCTACCATTACTTTGTACGAACGTGATGTCAGATAGTCGCGAAACCATTTGTTTAACGGCTCTCTAACACCACACTCATTCATAGCGTTAAGTAGAGTCTTAGTTTCAAGGGTATCGAATGCCTTTTTAAAATCAAAAAACACTGCAACTACAAACTTTTTTTCGCTTAAATATGTATTAATTTCGTCTGTGAATTTAGATAGTAGAGTATTTGTACTTTTTCCCCTTTGAAATCCGTGTTGACAGTCATTTAACACATTATTAGTTTGAAGATAATTACTTAATCTATTTATAATACATTTTTCTACTATCTTATCTATACTAGACAATATTGCGATTGGCCTGTAGTTTCTATAATCTTTACGTTCGCCTTTCTTATATATGGGTCGCACTATAGCTTCTTTTAACATGCTAGGGAATAAGCCATTTTTTACACTTAAATTGACTAGGTTAGAGATCACCGGGCTTACTTTATCTATTAATACTTTAAGATCGGTCATGCGCACGAGATCGCTTCCCGGAGATTTATTTTTATTCATTTGTTTTATAACTTTTTTTACATAGTCACTATTAACGGGCTGCCATCTCATGCTCATGCTCGAGTCTTGAGCATAGGTAAATCTATCTAGTAGCTTAATATCACAACCATGTTTAATTATTTCAATTTCTTCTGAAAAAGTGTGCGTAAAATTATTACATATATTTTTCTTAGAGTCATTATTTCCCATGTTACTTAATATTATTTTATCCAAATATTGCTTCCCGTTTCCTAATAAATTGTTTATTCTATCCCACAGCTTTTTTATATTATTATTACAATCAAGTATGCATTGTCTGTCATACTTATTTATATTTTTAAATATTAACTTATGACATTTATTTCTATATTTTGTGTAATCTAATCGTTTCGTTCGTTCATTGCTCCAAATTAAAAACAATCTGTCTCTTTCTAGAACCATATTTTTCAATTCACTAGATATCCATGGTTTATTATCTCTATTATATTCTGTGAAAGATCTAGTTACATAGCAACCATTATAAATATCTTGAAAAATCTTTCTGAAAGCCTCATACAGCTTTAAAGGACATGTTATTAATAACAGTTCATCAGAGTTTATTGATAACCGTTTTTCGCGAACCGCGCGGTTATCAAGGACGCGACGGCGTCGCGGGCTAACCGCGGGGTCCGCGGAGGCGGGGGTCGGGGCGGGGCCAGGATTTTCGCGCCAACTCGCGGGAGCTCCGAGAGCAGGAGCGCGGGCGCCGTCGATTTGGCGATTTCTGTTTGAAATCGGAGTTTGTTTCCATTCCACCGCAACCGATATCATATAATGATCAGCTATTTTATGTTGGATTATTGCTGAGTTAATTCTCGCTGAAGGCGCTCTTATGTAAATATGGTCTAAACAGGATTCTACTAAGACGTCTACTACAATTTCACTTCGAGTTATTTTATTTATGCATTTAACAAATCCATATTCTGCAAGTAGGTTTTCATAAATAATTACATTTTTATCATCCGGTTTCAATAAATTAATATTTATATCGCCACATATAATTACTTTTGAGTTTTCTGGTAAACTGTGCAATAAAAGTCTAAGTTCGTCAAAAAATTGTTCCTGTTTATCTTGCTTATTTATTCTGGGTGGTCTATAGATGGAGATAATATGAATTAGTTCTGCTGAGTGGTAAAGTGTAATGGAAACGCACTCGGATACGCGCATGGCAACTGTCTTCGATGGATCACGGACCTGTGCCCCGGGCCCCTCCCGCACGTAAACAAGTACCCCTCCCCCTGTTCGCCCTGTTCGAGTAAAACTATGAATATCGTTTCCTTTTATCTTATAAAGATTTTATAATGAGAAATTTATATTAGGTTCCGTAACAACTAGAACATCCAAATTGTATAGGTAGTTATGTAATGTGATTAGCTATTCGTTAAAATGTTTTTTCAGGGATCTTATATTAATATGGACTAAGCTAAAGTTTTGTTTAATTCGTATTGGAATAAAGTTATCTAAACTTTTAACTATAGTAGCATCAATCAAATTGTCATTAATCATTTCAATATCATCTAATTTAGCCACTAATTGGAGCATTTGTCACAAATATGTTAGATCAAAATTTTTTGATTCACTTTTTGATCAGATCACCAAGGTCACTCTCAGCTCTCACCCATACAGTTTTATCGCCATCTTCCTTCTTTACCAGAATCTTCCCGTTAGCAAACTAGATGTACTTCCATTTACCGTGTAGCTGTTTCTTGGTATTCCATAGTAACTCCCTGGTAGCTTTGATCAGATCTTCGTTGATATAGACCTTGCTTTGTAGTGAACCTCCGGTGATAGTGCTGCTGGTGATCTCGGCGAGCTTCTTACGTTGCGAGAGCCAGGCGTCGCGCTCGTTCTTACCGGCGCTGGCCTTGAACCCGACCAGGGTCGGTGCCGGCTTGCCGCTGGTGTTTCGCTGCTGACGACGGCTGACCCACTGGATATCCGTGCTGCTCACGTTGATCAGCTCCCCTATTTTGTTCACTACTTCACGCACGTTCTCTCCAGGGTGGAGCTCCACTCCGACGATCTCTAGGTTGTTTTGGCGGGAAGTTTGGTCGTAGTCTTGTACTTTTTGCTCCAAGGCAATGTTGCACTTCTCTAGGTATACTAGCTTGTTATTGATGCTGGCGAAATTCTTATCAAGCTCCGCGATTTTTTGTTTAGACTGTTCGTGCTCAGTAATGAGAGCGTCATATTTATCGGACAACAGGCTCATGCTGGTTTTGATTGAATCCAGTTGGCTTCGTAATGCTGGAATTCCGCTAACCTTTCTTTGAATATCTTTTAAGATTTTCTCGAAGTCATGTTTTACTGCGTCTGGTTCTTGTTCATCTTCAGCTAAGACCTGCTCACATCCATTACAGTAAATATGTTCTACCCCGGCTCTTATATCAGCAAGCAAGCCCCTAACACAAGCTCTGTGGAACTTTTCATGGCACCCCTGGCACAAGAATTTGGATCCATTCTTCGATAACGCTTTATTACATTTAGGGCACTCCATTTTATCCAAAAAGGTTAGTAATCTACACACGTTCGTTAATGGCGGCGGAGCGCTGGCGCAGCGTCCTTGATACGCGCGTGCACTCGACGACGCTCCGAGCGAGACTGATAAGTAAATGTAACAAGCCATTTTATAATTACGGAAATTAACACCCAAAGCACTTCTAATCATGTCTGTAGTTTTTATATGGTTAGAAATAAACTTACTTTTTTATTATGTTGTACTGCGAATTATCATAATGTTTTGGGACTGGTTGAGGCACTATGTTTTCATAAAGCATTCAAAAGTGCAAAAGGTCGCCCTCTACTTGCAGCATTATGAGCACGCTATCTAAACGCCGGCTCGTGAGTTGTTAAGATGTGAGAGTTTGATATCTCCATTCCCATAAATGCAAACTTTGTCCAGTGAGGGCACTTTTTATGCACTATATTTGTGTGTTAAATTCGTATCGTGGATGTTTGCTGTTTTTGCAAATGGTGTGGGGTACGCTAGCTTTACCGTTACGGTAGCAGATACACAAATAATGGGCAACATTTCTTAAACTAATGAGTCACTATTTTTTTACTTTTGCACTAATAATGCACTATTCATGCTCTATTTATGGCAATGAAAAGGAACTGTGAAGTCACCATGTGTACGCTACCATAACGGACACATTTAATATGGTAATGCACGATGGAGAGAACCGGTAAAAATAGCTATTTGGTAATGCACGATGGAGAGAACCGGTAAAAATAGCTATTTGTACCGGTCTACCACAGTAAATATATTCACAGATAAAAAAATGGAGGCGGGAAACCATTGAAATAACCAGGCGGAATTTTCGAAGTTTTTATTAATTTCATCGATTACTCGTGTATCAATCGGGGTTTTTAGAAATAAAAGGCGTCTGGAGACAAATAAAAAGAAACCAATCATGGGGAAGGTGCGAACAAGAAAGAGAAAAAAAGATGATGCTGAAGAGAAACGTGAAGGAGACTCCACGTCGTCATCGTCCGTGTCAGAGGTCGAAAGCGCAGATAAGTACAAACCTTATCTGGTAACAGATTATAAGAGACGATACCCTGAGGATTCCGGTGCTACAGAATTTGTAGTATTCGTAGAGTCTTCCAATGCGGATACACTTATAGGAACCCGAGAAATGTCCATATCTAGCTGTATCAAAAGGTTTAATAAAGGAATCAAATATCTTAGGTCAATGAACAAGTTCAAAATTGCCATATATTTCGAAAAAGCCAGCCTTGCTAATGCCTTCTTGAACAATGCTACATTTTTAAAATACTACCAATTTAAGGCCAATATACCAGCTTCAAGCACTGAAATTACTGGTATAATTAAAAATGTACCCACCAACTTGACAAATAAAAAGATATTATTCACAATGCTATCAAGTTACAAGAAATTAATATCTGTTCGAAGATTCACAAAAAGGACCAAAGTTGATGATAACTTCATTCAACAGCCGCTGCAGACAGTAGCCATCACCTTCGCGACGTCAGTTCTTCCAGACTACGTAGATTTGGACGGTTGGCGGCATGACATCTCAGCGTATGTTCCACCAGTCAAACAATGTTTCCGGTGTCTCAGGTATGGCCATTTAGCAAAGTTTTGCAAGAACTCCGAGCGCTGCTCCATCTGTAAAGAAGACCACTCATATAAAGTTTGTAAAAATCCGATCGAACAGGCCAAATGCTTCCATTGCGATGGCAATCACGTTAGTATTTCAGCACAGTGTCCAATTAAGCAAAAGAAAATACAAGAAAACAGACAAAAAGTTCAGACACCATCATTCGCTGACATATTCAAAAATGGAAATTTCCCACCTCTCGGCCCTAAGAAGCCTCTTGATCTCTTGACATTATTAAAATCAAATGACAAGGCACTGAATCTCTTAGTGCAAAGCATTATAAAAATTATAACATTAAATAAGACACAAGATACCCCAATATCCTCTAAAAATGTGTTTGATGTTTTAAGCGATTTTTTCAACTCCAATGATACCAAGAACATTAGTACAAATTCACAGACAAATTAAAGATAGTACAGTGGAATGCTCAAAGTCTGTTATGTAATCGTCATATTTTTCCTCAATTTTTGTATGAAAATAATATTGACATAGCTTTAGTTTCTCCAATAAATTCAATACAGGTTGAGTGTAACTTGTGTCCATTAATAATCAGATTCAATAATTTAAAACTTAATTTCATTATCAAGTTGTTGTCTGAAGATGGCAATCTCCTTCTTTCTAAACTACTAATGCTTAACTCTAATAACTTTTTAACTTGTAACATTCAAGAAACTTTAACTTATAAGAGTAAATATAATATCTACAATAACTACTTTGCCTTGTTATGAAGGATCATATGAGAGCAAATTCTGTGGGTTAAAGATTCACATAGATAGGACACTGAGTGTTAAATATGCAGTTTACAATAAATTGGATGAACACAGAGAGTTTAGACAAATTTATACAGATGGCTCGAAATGTAACGAAAACGTCTCCATGGCTTACCGTGGAGTAAGGACGATCATAATCCTGTCACTAAATTGGGACATGGGTTCAGATTGCCATCAAATGCAAGTATATACACAGCAGAAGCTCAAGCCATTTATGCATCTTTAGAATATATAGAATCAACTAACCTCAGTTTCAAGAAATTGTTGATAATTTCGGACAGCATGAGCGTTTTAATGGCACTGTCAAATTCCACGTACAATGGTAGCACAAACTATATTATTTATAACATAAGGCAGAAAATTAGTAGGCTTTGGCTCAATCAAGATAGAGAAATAAGTTTGTTTTGGACACATCTCACATTGGCGTCTCTGGCAACGAACTCGCTGATAAACTTGCCAGCTCTATAATAAAAAACCCCAATATTCACCAAATACCTGTCAAGAACATTAAGTTGCCAGCGTCAGATTGCAAAACCGACATTAGAACGAATATTAAACATCAATGGATGCTTCATTGGAGAGAAACGACACAAATAAAAGGAAAATGGTACAGCTATATTAACTCGGACATTAAGAGACCATGGTTTATCGTCGGAAAATATCTACATAGAAACTTTTACACAACAATTTGTCGTTTGAGAATTGGACATGGCAGATTTAATGAACATTTACATAGATTGAAAATGATTCCTTCCCCAAATTGTACATATTTGTAATTCTGAAAACCAATCTCTAAATCATATATTTTTTGATTGCCCTCAATTCAATATACAAAGCTTATTAATTGACAGCTTATTGAACATTTACAGACTTTTATTTATAGCCCTGGATGTCCCGCGCACTATTCAGGATCTCCTTAATAATATAGAAGCATTTTACCCTATTTATAATTTTATCAAGAGTTCCATTGGAGTTATTTGAAAAATAATAATACACCGGAATAGACCTATACTACCTGATTTGACAACTCGGATGTGACCTATAAATACTGGAGGAAAATTGATACCTGATTTGACAACACGGATTGACCTAAACATACTGGATTATGAAGTTAAAGAATAAATACGTTAGACAAGGATATGTGCCTCGAATATATAATAAACCTGAAGAAAATACCTACGGAAAGACAAGGCTTTTAGCCTCAATCAATATGAAGAGAAGAAAATAAATTAAAATAAGACCAGGCGGTATGGGCTTAAGCTCTTAGCCTTTTCCATAAAGGAAAAAACATTACAAAAAAAAAATATGAATTTGACTTGACTTGACAGATTGTTGCAGTGTTCTCAGTGTTGTTGTGTTGTGATTTTATTTTATTGTGAACGAAAACGTGCAAGCGGAACGTGCATTACTCGTGGTTTTCCTAATTTTTATCTTACGATGAGGAACCTTGTTGTACACGAAGTGACTTCAAAGACCCTATATGCTAGTTCAGAAGAGAACCTAGTTGTCTGTTATGGCCATAACGAGCGCAGCTCGACTGGCGAATTATACATCTGTGGACATAACCTTGCGGTCTCCAACTTTGATGAAACCGGGGTGAAGAACTGGACCACTGATCTATCAGATCTTGCGTCGCCGGGTAACGAGCCTGTTAATATTACATTCTTAACGCTGCCTAACGCTCTTTGTGTAGGACTGGTGAATGGTGAGCTGCTTACTATCAGTGGTTCTGGAGACAACAGTACTTTAGCTGGCGTATGTGACAGTGGATTATTGGTGAGTTGAATATTTTTCGGTTACAATATCTCATAAAGTCTTCACAAAATAAAAGGCCCGTTAAAATTTTAGAATGGTCCCCCTTATTTGGGGAAGGGGGGGGAGTGGAGGTTGGGACCCCCCGACAGATTGGTTTTATATCGCTCTAGTTGAATTTGATTACAACGAGGCGTTTTATGGATAGCTAGTCACTTTTCATACCAAAGTGCTTTTCTTTTTGTTAGGAAATGCATAGTTTCATCATAATCAAAGATGAAAATTGGAAAATTTCTGTAAACAAAACGTAAAAATTGGACAATATCTGTAAACGAACCGTAAAAATTGACGTAACGAAATGTCAATAAAACCATTCAGTCAAGATTATTTCATGTTCATGTACGTTTGTGGGTGAAAAATGTCCAACCAAAATGGCCGCGTTCATGACATTCCACAAATGCCATTCCATTTTCTAGTAGTTTCGCAAATGTTCTCTTTTCTTGTTCTCTCGATATTTACAAACAAAAATAACTGGCTAGAGTAGGTTATTGTGGCTACTTTTCAATCGGGTTATAGCTTAAGTTAGAATGTTGAAGAATCTAAACCGGAGCGGAGCGGAGCGAAGAATATGCAAACAAAAACGACTGGCTAGTGTAGGTTATTGTGACTACTTTTCATGTAATTTTGATAGCATTATGGAGTATTTGTAGAGGAGAAAGGTGTCGAGGCAGAAAAATGACCCTTTCGAAGAATTGCTTAAAGCTATAAAATAATAATATAAAATAGAATAAATACATATAGTAGTGCTAAATATGGTGTGTTTCTTCATTTTCCCTCCCCCTTCTTTAAAATTATTGTGTTCTTTTTTCATTTTCCGATCAATTTGGGTGATCCTAACCTCCAATTTTAATACACTTGAAAAATTCATATCTGAAAAAGTATACATTTCCTAACTTAAAAAACTATATTGGGGGGATGGGTTACCCGACCACTCCCCCCCTCTCCCCCCTCAATTCAACTAGAAGATTCAAAAATTTTACCCCCCCGACCCACCTGGTATAGTTTTTTAAGTGAGGAAATGTATCCTTTTTGAGATATGTTTTTTTTTTAAGTTTATTATAATTGGAGGTTAGGTTCACCTAATTTGATTGAAAAATGAAAAAATAAAACAATAATTTTTTAATAGGGGGGAGGGGGAGGTCTCCCAATCCCCACAGTATAGTTTTTTAAGTGAGAAAATGTATACTTTTTGAGATATAAATTGTTAAGTTTTGTTCAAATTTGAGGCTATATTTACATAAATGTTGAAGAAGAAGAAGATAAACTTAAAAGATATTTAATATATAACTAAATATATACTGAAATAGATAATATAATATATACGAAAATTATGATGACTTAAGATAATAGAGAAATAAATATGTTTAAATATAAATATAAAAGTAATATGTACCATATAAAAGTCATATGTACCTACCTAAATAAATATTTAAATTCTTTAGTATTATATAAATTTAACTTAGAAGTAAGTCATTATGTAAGTTTCAAGTGTCCTCCAAGAGGACACTACATTGCCATGCCCGTGTCAGGGTCCATATTTGGTACTTCGTTAAATCTGTTCTACCATCTTTGTAAACCTATGGAGCGCAATAAATGATTGAGTATTGAGTATTGAGTATTGAGTATTATTAACAAAATTATTATTATGAAACCCAACTCATAAGATGCCTAAAGTGACCATGGGAGGCACTATTGGCTTCACCTCAAACAGTTTTGAAGGACTTGACATAGATCACACTGATGATCAGATCCAAAATCAAACCAATGATGCGCGTGTGGTCTGCGGAGTGTGTTCTCGCGCGGAGCGCGAGGACCACTACGGTTGCGGGGTCGAGGACTTATGGTTGCCTCATGCCCGCGGCGTCAACTCGGGGGGTAACGTCCCCCCCGGTCTTGGGTGGCCTCTACTTGTCAGGGGCCTCGCGTGGTCTTCGTTGCGCTGTGCTTTCGCCGTCTATTGGCATACACTGGCGACAACGGTGCGGGAGCTTCTTCTTCTCCACTGTGCCGTGCTTTCGCCCTCTTCTGCGGGCTTACACTGGCGACAGTGGGATGAGCAGCAACTCTCTTGGGAGTGGTCTGCCTTCAGGCGGACGTGCGTGGTGCGGAGCAATGTCGTGGAGATGTGCGTGGCGGCTGTTGTCGGCGCAGTCGTACATGCGCCGTGCGAGCCGCGCGACGAATTTCTCCACGGTGGGCATCCGGGTATCTCTCATGATGGTGGTGTTGCGCACGTACCGCCCGGCTCCTGTGATCACCCGCAGGGAGATGTTCTGGAACCGCTGCAGCCGTGCCTTCTGGGTCTTCGACAGCAGGGCGTACCATGCTGGAGCCGCGTAGGTGAGCCGCGAGCGCACATAGGCCTTGTACACCCGCAGCTTGGCTCTCAGAGGCAGGCTGGACGACAGGACAGGCCGGAGCATTGCCCGCGCGGCTTTGGCCCGGTTGATGCAGTGTTGCACCGATGATGATCAGATACAAAATCAACCCAAGCCCCCGAAGCAATCCAAACCACCGCCCATCATACTCTATGGAATTGATGACATGAAGAAACTCTCCGATCACCTACAAGAAGTCACACCCAAGGACAGCTATAGCTACAAAGTGATATCAAAAAACCAGCTGAGAATCTCAAGTGGCTCCATAGAAACATACAAAATACTTATTGAGCATGTAAGAAATACAGGTCTCATCGGACATACATTCACAAGAAAGGAGGACCGTTGTCACAGAATTGTGATCAAAAACCTTCATCACTCTACTCCAAAGGAAGCTATCATTGAAAGCATAGAGTCAACGGGGAACAAAGTAAGAGGAGAGATTGTGTGTGCCCTAACTAGAACCACAAAAAAGCCCTTAGACACCTTTTTTGTAAATATTGAACCATCAATAAATAACAAAAAACTGAAGGAACTAGAGTTCATATACAACCAAAAGGTCGTCATAGAAGATCCCAAGAAGAAGACAGGCATAGTCCAGTGTACCAGGTGTCAACAATATAGTCATACCAAAAACAACTGCATGAGACCACACCGCTGTGTTAAGTGTGCTGGAAGCCATAATACATCGAACTGCACTAAAAAGGATAGAGATAGCCCAGCCACATGTGCCCTTTGCCTTGGAAGTCACCCGGCAAACTACAAAGGCTGTCAAGTATATCAAGAAATATTAGCCAGGAAAACACAGCCAAGAACAGCACAGAGGACCTTTAATAAACCTCAAAGCAAAAAAACAATTGAAAACAAGCCAACCGAGACTACCCCCTCACAAGAAAAATTTGAAAACAATGTCCAACCGACTGGAACATCTAAAACATTTTCTGAAGCAGTCAAGAGTACCAATAGCCCACAAATAACCAATCAACTTGAACAGCTGATCCTCAAACAGTCAGAGAAAATTGACTTACTAATACAACAAATAGGCAACCTACTTAGCCTTATAGCAAACAGTGCTAGTTAGCAAAATTCAAGGATAGAAACCTTAGACTAGCTACGTGGAACATCAATGGCCTAGAAGGCAAGAAACTCGCGGTGGAAACTATTTTAATAAGTAACAAGCTTGACATCCTGCTTCTTTCTGAAACTCACCTAACAGATAGCAAAACTTTTAAAATTAGAGGGTTCTCATGCTACTTCTGCAATCACCCAGATATGACTTCCCATGGTGGAACAGCAATAATAATCAAGGAAGGCATTCGTCATCACCAACTACCAGAATTCAAGAGGGACTACTTACAGGCTACCTCTGTGTCATTAGCCGATTGGAGTGGGCCCCTAACATTATCGTCAGTGTACTGCCCGCCTCAACGTGGCAAGGGAAGGCACGGCCCGTCCAAGAACAACATCAAGGACCACATGTTCACAGAGTTCTTTAACCAGCTCGGCTACAGATTTATAGCAGGAGCAGACTGGAATGCAAAGCACCTACATTGGGGATCAAGAATGACATTGACAAGAGGCAGAGAACTAAAAAAATCTATCGATTGCAACAAGCTTCAGAGTGTGTCGACTGGAGAACCAACATACTGGCCAACTGACCCTAAGAAAAAACCGGATCTTCTAGACTTTTATATTACAAAAGGAGTCTCAACCTTGTATCACCACGTGGAGTCATGCCTGGACGGTTCATCGGACCACACTGCTATTTTAATGACTTTAAGCACTACTGTTAGATTAAGTGAAAAACCATGTACTCTCTATAACAAAAACACAGACTGGGAATTATTTCAACACCATGTGGACAGAAATATCAATCTCAGATTACCACTAAAGTCTTCAAATGATGTAGAGGAAGCAGCACTACACATAACTAAGGTAATCCAAGAATCTGCCTGGAAGGCAACCCCAGTTACTCCAGAAAAGACTCAAAAATATAACTACCCGCTGGAAGTTAGGAGAAGAGTTGAAGAAAAACGTAGTCTGAGACGGGAATGGCAACTAAGCAGACATCCTGATGACAAATCCAAATTCAATAGAGCTAAACACCAGCTGAAACAATTCATTGAAGAAATAAAGAATAAAACTTTGCAAGACCGACTGGAAAAATGTCACCCAAATAAGAATGACCATCACTCACTGTGGAAACTTACAAAAACTCACAATCAACCACAACAAGCAATACTCCCTCTGAGACGTAATGATGGCAAATGGGCTAGGAGCAGCGATGAGAAAGCGGAATTATTTACTGAATTCCTTGAAAGTGCATTCCAGCCAAATAAACCTTCTGAGTCGAGCAAAGATCCAATGATAGACAGGGTGTTAAAAGGCGATCTACAAATGTCTCCACCGTTACAAATAGCCAACCCCAGAGAAATCACAAACCAAATTCGACACCTGGCTAAGAAGAAGGCACCAGGATATGACCTCGACAGAGGTACTCGAACGGCTACCCCGGAAGGGAATTGTATTCCTAACAGTTCTCTTTAATGCAATTATGAGAATACAATATTTCCCATCTATATGGAAGATATCACAAATAATACTAATTCACAAGAATGGTAAACCTACAAATGAAGTCTCATCATACCGACCAATAAGCCTTCTACCAGTCGTATCGAAGCTATTTGAGAGAATATTTCTGCGACGACTAAAACCAATGCTGGTGGAAGAAAAGATTGTCCCAGATCACCAATTCGGGTTTCGGGCGAAACATGCAACCGTAGAACAGGTTCACCGTGTTGTCAGAAAGGTGAGACAAACACTGGAAAAGAAGGAGTACTGCTCTGCCGTCTTTCTGGACATCCAGCAAGCGTTCGACCGTGTGTGGCACAAAGGACTACTATACAAAATCAAAAGCTGGCTTCCACACACGGTTTATACACTTATGAAATCCTATCTGGAATGTAGACTGTTCCAGGTGAAGTACGGCGAAAGCTTCTCCTCCTTTAGAGAATGCCAAGCAGGAGTCCCTCAGGGAACAGTACTGGGGCCGGTATTATACACCATCTTCACTGCAGACATACCAGAAATAGATAATGTGCTATGTGCTACCTACGCTGACGACACAGCCTGCCTGTCTAGTAGCAAGGATCCAGCTGAAGCATCCAGACTGCTGCAATGTCAAGTCAACAAACTGGAACACTGGCTAGACAAATGGCGGATAAAAGCAAGTCCCACAAAGTCCGTACACATAACCTTTACCTTGAGGAAAGGTGATTGTCCAGCAATCACATTGAAAGGCGAGACTTTACCACACAAAACATGTGTGAAGTACCTCGGTTGCCATCTCGACAGAGGTCTCTACTGGAAGACTCACATCCTGACGAAAAAGGAAGAACTCACACTGAAATACAGAGACCTGGAAGAAAAGATTGTCCCAGATCACCAATTCGGGTTTCGGGCGAAACATGCAACCGTAGAACAGGTTCACCGTGTTGTCAGAAAGGTGAGACAAACACTGGAAAAGAAGGAGTACTGCTCTGCCGTCTTTCTGCACATCCAGCAAGCGTTCGACCGTGTGTGGCACAAAGGACTACTATACAAAATCAAAAGCTGGCTTCCACACACGGTTTATACACTTATGAAATCCTATCTGGAATGTAGACTGTTCCAGGTGAAGTACGGCGAAAGCTTCTCCTCCTTTAGAGAATGCCAAGCAGGAGTCCCTCAGGGAACAGTACTGGGGCCGGTATTATACACCATCTTCACTGCAGACATACCAGAAATAGATAATGTGCTATGTGCTACCTACGCTGACGACACAGCCTGCCTGTCTAGTAGCAAGGATCCAGCTGAAGCATCCAGACTGCTGCAATGTCAAGTCAACAAACTGGAACACTGGCTAGACAAATGGCGGATAAAAGCAAGTCCCACAAAGTCCGTACACATAACTTTTACCTTGAGGAAAGGTGATTGTCCAGCAATCACATTGAAAGGCGAGACTTTACCACACAAAACATGTGTGAAGTACCTCGGTTGCCATCTCGACAGAGGTCTCTACTGGAAGACTCACATCCTGACGAAAAAGGAAGAACTCACACTGAAATACAGAGACCTGGAAGAAAAGATTGTCCCAGATCACCAATCGGGTTTCGGGCGAAACATGCAACCGTAGAACAGGTTCACCGTGTTGTCAGAAAGGTGAGACAAACACTGGAAAAGAAGGAGTACTGCTCTGCCGTCTTTCTGGACATCCAGCAAGCGTTCGACCGTGTGTGGCACAAAGGACTACTATACAAAATCAAAAGCTGGCCTCCACACACGGTTTATACACTTATGAAATCCTATCTGGAATGTAGACTGTTCCAGGTGAAGTACGGCGAAAGCTTCTCCTCCTTTAGAGAATGCCAAGCAGGAGTCCCTCAGGGAACAGTACTGGGGCCGGTATTATACACCATCTTCACTGCAGACATACCAGAAATAGATAATGTGCTATGTGCTACCTACGCTGACGACACAGCCTGCCTGTCTAGTAGCAAGGATCCAGCTGAAGCATCCAGACTGCTGCAATGTCAAGTCAACAAACTGGAACACTGGCTAGACAAATGGCGGATAAAAGCAAGTCCCACAAAGTCCGTACACATAACCTTTACCTTGAGGAAAGGTGATTGTCCAGCAATCACATTGAAAGGCGAGACTTTACCACACAAAACATGTGTGAAGTACCTCGGTTGCCATCTCGACAGAGGTCTCTACTGGAAGACTCACATCCTGACGAAAAAGGAAGAACTCACACTGAAATACAGAGACCTGGAAGAAAAGATTGTCCCAGATCACCAATTCGGGTTTCGGGCGAAACATGCAACCGTAGAACAGGTTCACCGTGTTGTCAGAAAGGTGAGACAAACACTGGAAAAGAAGGAGTACTGCTCTGCCGTCTTTCTGGACATCCAGCAAGCGTTCGACCGTGTGTGGCACAAAGGACTACTATACAAAATCAAAAGCTGGCTTCCACACACGGTTTATACACTTATGAAATCCTATCTGGAATGTAGACTGTTCCAGGTGAAGTACGGCGAAAGCTTCTCCTCCTTTAGAGAATGTCAAGCAGGAGTCCCTCAGGGATCAGTACTGGGGCCGGTATTATACACCATCTTCACTGCAGACATACCAGAAATAGATAATGTGCTATGTGCTACCTACGCTGACGACACAGCCTGCCTGTCTAGTAGCAAGGATCCAGCTGAAGCATCCAGACTGCTGCAATGTCAAGTCAACAAACTGGAACACTGGCTAGACAAATGGCGGATAAAAGCAAGTCCCACAAAGTCCGTACACATAACCTTTACCTTGAGGAAAGGTGATTGTCCAGCAATCACATTGAAAGGCGAGACTTTACCACACAAAACATGTGTGAAGTACCTCGGTTGCCATCTCGACAGAGGTCTCTACTGGAAGACTCACATCCTGACGAAAAAGGAAGAACTCACACTGAAATACAGAGACCTGGAAGAAAAGATTGTCCCAGATCACCAATTCGGGTTTCGGGCGAAACATGCAACCGTAGAACAGGTTCACCGTGTTGTCAGAAAGGTGACAAACACTGGAAAAGAAGGAGTACTGCTCTGCCGTCTTTCTGGACATCCAGCAAGCGTTCGACCGTGTGTGGCACAAAGGACTACTATACAAAATCAAAAGCTGGCTTCCACACACGGTTTATACACTTATGAAATCCTATCTGGAATGTAGACTGTTCCAGGTGAAGTACGGCGAAAGCTTCTCCTCCTTTAGAGAATGCCAAGCAGGAGTCCCTCAGGGATCAGTACTGGGGCCGGTATTATACACCATCTTCACTGCAGACATACCAGAAATAGATAATGTGCTATGTGCTACCTACGCTGACGACACAGCCTGCCTGTCTAGTAGCAAGGATCCAGCTGAAGCATCCAGACTGCTGCAATGTCAAGTCAACAAACTGGAACACTGGCTAGACAAATGGCGGATAAAAGCAAGTCCCACAAAGTCCGTACACATAACCTTTACCTTGAGGAAAGGTGATTGTCCAGCAATCACATTGAAAGGCGAGACTTTACCACACAAAACATGTGTGAAGTACCTCGGTTGCCATCTCGACAGAGGTCTCTACTGGAAGACTCACATCCTGACGAAAAAGGAAGAACTCACACTGAAATACAGAGACCTCCAGTGGCTCCTCGGTGGACCATCTAAACTCTCCCTCGAGAACAAGCTACTCATATACAAGACCGTTCTCAAGCCTATCTGGATGTATGCCATAGAACTCTGGGGTTCTGCCAGCAGCTCGAATGTTGAGATTCTACAACGGTTCCAGAACAAGGTGCTCCGCAACATTACCTCCGCACCCTGGTTTACGAGAAACACCGAAATTCACGAGTACTTGGAGATGCCTACTGTGAAGCAGGAGATTGAGAACAGGCTGAGACATTACAAGCGACGCCTCCAACAGCACTCTAACCCACTGGCACAAGACCTGCTTAAAACGAAAGGAGAGGTGCTGCGGTTGAAACGACCTAACACGCTGATGCTCACACATCTATCATAAATCCCTGAACGAGGCTGCATCAATGGATGGGGCCTCCACACGCCACGCAAGACAGGCAATCTGATAAAGGCTACAAAGAGCTGCTGGCAGATGGAGAACAAAATGGAGAAAAAAAAATATTATGAAGGAGGTGGGGGAACCCCTTATTCACCTGGTAGCCACAATAACCTACTCTAGCCAGTCGTTTTTGTCTGCAAACGCTTCGCATCTACTCCCCTCCAGTTTAGCTTCTTCAACGTTCTAACTTAACCTATAACCCAAATGAAAACTAGCCATAATTACCTACTCTAGCCAGTCGTTTTTGTTTGCATATGCTTCGCTACGCTCCGCTCTGCTCCGGTTTAGCTTCTTCAAAGTTCTAACCTAACCTAACACCCGATTGAGAAGTAGCCACAATAACCTACTCTTAAAAGTTGTTTTTGTTTGTAAATATCGAGAGAACAAGAAAAGAGAACACTCGCGCGCACTAGAAACCGGAATGGCGTCATGAGCGCGGCCATTTTTCGCCCACAAACGTATAATAATGACAATAATATTGACAATATGTCATAATATTGACCAGGTATTGTCTTATTGACATTTCGTTACGTCAATTTTTATCACAGAAATTGTCCAATTTTTAAGTTTTGTTTACATACATTTTCCAATTTTCATCTTTGATTTAAAAAAAAACTACACATTTCCTCACTTAAAGAAAAGCACTTTGTTAGGAAAAATGACTACCAGCTATCGATTGCACACCTCATTATAATTAAATTAAGAGGGAACGATTCTAAAACCAAGCCAAAGGCCCGTCCGTATCACTGACTTAACCACTCGTAAGTGGCGGCCATTTTGTAAAATTCGCGTCATCTGTGTGTCCCGGACAGGCCCACCGCACAGTTCGATGACTTTTGAGCGCCGATGTTTAGTTTTTGTTGAAATTCTCCTATTCTTGTTAGAATTAAGGATAATTCTTATTAGAATAACATTCCTAATATAATTGTTCAGGCTTCTCAGCACCTAATGACCTCGTAGGGGCCCATCAGCTACGAGGTAGCGTAACGATCAGTTGCCGAGAAGTGTGAACGTCGGCGATTCACCGAGCTGAAGTAATTGGGGTCGATCTAACCTGGTCTGTGCTTCGGTCCCGTCAACCTCCTGTCTCTCTGCAAGGCCCGGGTGCACCCTAGGCTCTTCTTGGTAGACAGGTTCTTCAGCCAACCTCCTATGACTGGCGGGCCAGCTTCAATGAGCACAGTGTTCCAACACAGGTTATGTTACGTGGGAAAAACCAATCGGCCACGAAAATGCGAATCTTATCTGGTTCGGGGAACCACAACACACTCAGCTATATAGACAATCCTGAGGGAAACCCGAATACATTCCAGATGGCTTGCGATTTAATTCAATACCCTAACCAAAACGCGTTTACATTGCGAGGGCTTTCGTCTGTCAGTTGTCAAAAACTGCTAGGTTGGCAGCAACGTCAAATTCAAAATGGCCGTTCAGAAACCATCGATCGAATATCGATTTGGAATCGAACAATCACCCGCCCGGACAGGCACCCACCTGTCCCCTAATCTACGGGCAGCCGAGACAACGTTGCTACCGCTCGTTTTAGAACCGAGCCTCCTACTAGAACCTCTGCAGACCGGGGGGTCCCGTCCTTGCCAGGGAACAAGTTAACAATGCGCCCCCTGCGCCAACGTGGTGGCGGTAGGTTAGCATCCTTAACCAGAACGAGGTCACCAACACTAGGGGGGCTGGTTTTGTCAGTCCACTTAAGGCGCGGTTGTAAGATATGCAGATACTCGAGCGACCAACGCTTCCAGAAATTCTGAGTAAACTGCTGCAACATCTGATACCTTGACAACCGATACAATTTCACTCCCTCGAAGGGGTGCTCGGGCAACGCGTTAAGTGGCTGACCTATCAAGAAATGGCCTGGGGTCAGAGCCTCCAGGTCATTTGGATCCGAGCTGAGCGGACACAACGGTCGCGAATTGAGAACGGCCTCGATCTTACAAAACAATGTCGCGAGCTCCTCAAAAGTCAGCGCGGTCTGACCTACTATACGCCCCAAGTGCGTCTTAGCTGACTTAACTACGGCCTCAAAAATCCCACCCCAGTGGGGGCAAATCGGTGGGCTGAAGGTCCACTGTATACCCCGACGGGAGAGGGCCGTTCCAATATCCACTTTATTTACATTCAAAAAGTTGACTATCTCTCGTAAGTATCGTTCCGCACCGATGTAGTTAGTGCCGTTATCAGAGCGGATCAAAGTTAGAAGTCCCCTTCGAGAAACAAACCTATCCAAACAAGCAATGAAAGCCTCTGTCGAGAGATCAGCAACGAGCTCGAGATGTACCGCCTTGGTGGATAAACAAACAAACACACATAGGTACGCCTTGTATTGCCTAGCGGTACGCAATCGTGAACTCTTCACCATAAACGGTCCTGCAAAATCCGTACCAACACCTGAAAACGGTCTGACCTCATTCACACGATCAGGGGGCAAGTCCCCCATGAGAGGTTGCATCGTGGCAGCCTTAAGTCGATAACAAGGCATGCACCGAAACACGATGTTCCGTATGACACGGCGGGCAGATAAGATCCAAAACTCCCGCTGGAGCGTGGCCAACAACGCGTTACAGCCGGCATGCGCGTTTTTAATATGACGATCAGTCACCAGCAATTCAACTAACTGTCCCCCCTTGGGGAGCAGAAGTGGGTGACGAGCCGAATACGACAGATTCGCATTGCGCAATCTTCCTCCTACCCGAAGTAACCCGGTCGAATCAACAAAGGGGTTGAGACGCGCGACGGCTCCCTTCAATTTCGAACGTCCACTTCGTATAATCTCCAATTCTGCCCCAAACTTCGAGGACTGTACCAACCGGACCAAATTCAATAGCGACTCGTTTCGCTCTGCCGGAGTCAGAATAGGGTTCAACGTTCGCTGATCGCGAGGAGTACGACAATTTCGAGCGAATCTCCTAATCCAAGTGGACACGTTTATCAACTTGTCAAGTGAGCTATACCGGTCCAGCAGAAACCCGGCGTCAGGGTCCTCAGCCTTCTGGGTAACATGCACGGCCGCTCTGGGGCCATGATCCGAAGATACTACTACATGGCTGTGGGGCCAGTCCGATTCTCTCTTGGCAAGCCAGGGTGGTCCCCACCACAAATGGTGTCTAACGAGTTCAGGAGCCCGACATCCCCTGGATGTACAATCAGACGGGTTCAATTCTCCTGGTACATGTCTCCAGGTCAGTGGGACCTCAGACGACACAATCTGGGAGACACGGTTCGCAACAAAAACCTCTAAGTTATGGACCGAAGCCTTCAGCCAGCACAAAACAATCTGGCTGTCCGTCCACGCGTACACCGTATCCTCCAAAACCACTGACCCACGCAACACTGTTAGAGTGTGATTCAAAAGTTTGGTCAAAAGAGCAGCCCCGGACAGTTCCATTTTTGGAATCGTCATCCTTGTCCGAATAGGCGCTACCTTGCTTTTTGCCAAAACCAAACGCACGTCGACCTCCCCGGTGGAGGTGACGGTTCGCAAATAAACCGCTGCCGCAAACCCTCGTTCAGAGGCATCACAAAACCCGTGAAGGGTTGCCCTGTAATCCCCAGCAGGGATCAATTTCCTCGGCAGCGATACATTATTTATGTCCGATAGTGAGGTGAACATTCGCGTCCAATCAGTCAACAAATCACCTGAGAGGTGGGTGTCCCAGGTCAACTGAGCCGCCCATAGCCTTTGCATAAAACATTTGAGAGCAAAGGTGACTGGAGAAATCCATCCATTCGGGTCGAACGTTCTCGCAATCGTTGACAGTTCTGACCGCTTCGTCCAGGCCTTCGGTGTTTCTAAAACCACCCGATAGGTAAACTCATCATGGACGGGCCGGTACTGAATTCCAAGCACTGACAACATGTTAGGGTTGTCAGGATTCTCAAAAACGTGCGGGTCTTGTTGAAACTCATCTGGGAGACCAGCCATCAACTCAGGGGAGTTGGACATCCACTTGCGTAGTTCATAGCCGCCTCGTTCCAGCAATTGAATGAGCTCGTCACGTCGGTCCAGAGCTTCCTCCACACTGGCTGCCCCTGTGCAGACGTCATCGACGTACAAATCTTGCTCCAGGATAGCGGCGGCTCTAGGATAGCTCACACGGTCACGCGACGCCAACTCCCGCAGGGTACGCATCGCCAAATACGGGCTAGACCGTAACCCATACGTGTTCGTGTTTAACTCATAGACCTTGACTGGCTCGGCCGTGGACTCACGCCAAAGTATCAACTGATACCTTCTGTCAGCCGGATGAATTACCGTTTGCCTAAACATCATCCGAATGTCTGCGACAAATACAATCTGGTGCCTCCGAAAGCTCGTGAGAATATCCGAAATATCACGACTCAACTTGGGTCCCGAATGTAGACACTGATTCAGGGACATCCCGTTCGAGGTAGGTGCTGACCCATCAAATACAACTCGAATCTTACCGGTAGGGGTTCGTAGGACGGCATGGTGTGGAAGGAAACAATGATCCTCAGATCTCCAGTCCACACCCGATACCGACATGTGTCCTAACGACTCATACTCCCTCATGAAATCAACATATTTTTGTTTAAATACGGCGTCCCTTGACATCCTACGCTCCATCGACATCAATCTCGTCTCAGCCATCTTCCTAGATTCTCCTAGTGGCGGTCGATCGGCCCTGAAAGGCAGTCGAGTTACAAAACGACCAGAACGAAGGCGACCAGTACTATTCTGGTAAAACAACTCGCACTCTTCTTCGTCTGTGTCGACTCGACGAACGGTGGGAGGTTCCTCTATCTCCCAGAAACGTTGGATAACGTCTGACAACGCTGAGCCAATAAGTATGCCATCTGACTCGGCAGGCCTAACCATTGGCAATGCCGGACCCATGATCACGTGACCAAACTTAGTATCCACAGCAATCAACCCGTCCGGCTGAAGAACTCGCCGATCCGACAACAGAAACCTACCCAGAACGTCTGCTCCCAGTAGCAGGTCGACCGGGGCTGGAGTGTCAAAATCGGGATCCGCCAACTTGAGTCCTGATGTCAGGAATCGAACGGCCGGATTCAACTTCACCAAGGGGTGTCTGCCCGTGACATGCGTCATTACTAAAGCTTGCACGGATGTTTTTGTCAAAATGTCA
This sequence comes from Argyresthia goedartella, assembly GCA_949825045.1. Taxonomy (NCBI): domain Eukaryota; kingdom Metazoa; phylum Arthropoda; class Insecta; order Lepidoptera; family Argyresthiidae; genus Argyresthia; species Argyresthia goedartella. Next base: position 21,078,045 of record OX463823.1, read on the forward strand.
TAACGTGGAGAGAACGTGATCACCGATTGACCAACTACATTCGTAACCGTAACATTCCCCACGCCCCGTATTGATTTATTATACCTATTTACCTTGAGGCCCAACCATTTTGCTAAATCATTCGATACAATGCAGCCCTGAGCTCCAGAATCTAATAGGGCGCGAACGTATGTTGGGTTGCCCGCCAAATCTAAACAATATGGTTTCACTAGGGGTAAATCGACTACGGATGCAGGTATTTCCCTTGTATCTCATATTTATTCTGCATGGGAGGCCGCACAGGATGCTATCGGAGTTTTTTGCGACCTGTCGAAGGCGTTTGATTGTGTTGATCATAATACGCTATTAATTAAATTAAATCATTACGGAGTTAGAAATAAAGCGTTGGATCTACTAAGATCATACCTAAGCAATAGAATTCAAAAGGCAGAAGTTAACGGCGTAAAATCTGATGGATCGGGTGTTAAAATTGGCGTTCCACAAGGTTCCATATTAGGCCCTTTCTTATTCCTGGTATATATTAATGATCTGCCTTTCATGGTGGAGAAATTAACTGACATAGTGTTGTTTGCTGATGATACTTCAATGGTCTTCAAAATTGAAAGACAAAAAGGAGATTTTGATGATGTTAATGGTGTACTGTCTTTAACCTTGAATTGGTTCACAGTTAATAATTTATTGTTAAACGCTGGTAAAACCAAGTGTATCAAATTCTCACTTCCAAATGTCAGGCAAGTTGAGACCAGTTTGGTGTTAGACAACAGCACGTTAGAATTGGTAAATGATACGAAGTTTCTTGGAATAACCATTGATAGTAAATTGCAGTGGGGACCCCACATAGATAAATTGGCTGGTAAATTAAGTTCTGCGGCTTACGCTGTTAGGAACATCAGACAAAGCACGGATGTGGCTACATCTAGGCTAGTATATTTTAGTTACTTTCATAGTGTGATGTCCTATGGTATCTTGTTGTGGGGGAAAGCAGCGGATATTCAAACTATTTTTATTTTACAGAAAAGAGCTATTCGAGCAATTTATAATTTAAAACGAACAGACTCCTTAAGAGAGCTTTTTAAAGAAATTGACATACTAACAGTAGCTAGTCAATTTATTTTCGAAAATATAATGTATGTACGCAAGAACCTTACAACATTTTCCAAACTTAGCGACAGCTGTAATGTTAACCTAAGAAATAATCACAGACTATGTGCGCCCCGTTTTAGACTCGCGAAGGTTAGCAATTCTTTCAAGGGTCAGTGCATTCTCTACTACAATAAGATACCTCTGGAGATTTTGAAATTGCCATTTGAGCAATTTAAAAAGCATGTTAAAGCGACTTTGTCGAAAAAGGGATATTACAATGTTCAAGATTACTTAAATGACAGGACTGTATGGGGTTAATCTGGCTCAACACAGACCTTGCTGTTAATAATTTTGTAATTATTTATTCCTGCTTATTAATCATAACAATTAAATTTTTCATATTTGTATTAGTTAAGCACAACCTATTTTTAAAAGAGATCTAAAAATAAATCTGTGGGAGTTTCTACGCCCTTCTTCTCCCACAGTGGTCCAATGTAGAGAAGAGGCAAAAAATGACGTTTGCTAAGTATATGTAAATATCTACAGTAATAAAGTACTTTGACTATTGACTATTGACTATTAATCCCAAACAAGCACAGAGGCGATCGGTAACACCACCGTCTCCGGTTGGGGGGCAACAAATGGTTGGGCCGCAAATTCCTAGCGAGGACCCCCGGGGCCCCACTGTGCCTGTAACCGATCAGGTATGCAGCTATACGCCAGAGGGTCCCATTGTACAAATGGCCCACGCGCCGGTTCCATTGCCACCCTACGATTCCCCGTAAAGGGGGGGTGGGCGTGAATTCAACCGTGGCCGCTCCATGAGCGGGGGGGACATCACATGTGACCGACGAGGACGAGGCGACGAGCGGGGCGACAACTGAGGCGGCGTCCGAACCGCACCCGCATAGCTCGAAGGTGTCCCATGCCACCCGCCCGTTACGGCCTGCTCAACACACCCAATGTCCCGCTGAGTCGGATGCTGAGTCGCAACCGAAAACTCAGGGCCCCCCATGTAATGATCCTGAGTGCGGCCCTGCACCCTAGTACTGCCCTGTGCACGTGGGGACGTTGGCCCCTGAGTTGCGCTCCGAGTCGCAAACGAATTCTCAGGGCCCCATGCCGTGTCACCCTGGGTACGGCCCTGTGGTGGCTGTTGGCCGGACCGGTACCTGCACAACAGATTGTTGTGGGGCCCACCACAATATCCGCACATTTGTGTGCGCGTGCAGTCCCTAGCCATGTGTGGCCCGAGGCACAGGAAACACCAGCTCCGCTGCTTGGCCATCCGGCGCCGTCCCTGAACCCTAAGTTCTCCGAACTTATTGCAATTGGCCACAGCATGGCCAATCTGCCTACAACATGGACAGGTCTCACCATGTGGGGTCAATTCACTCACAGTCCCATACGACTGCCGGTTGGTGCGGTCCTTCCTCGTTGGAGGGCCCCTACTCACAGCGCTCCCGGCAGCTCTCTGTGGCTCCGAAGGATGGGTGACCGTCAACCCCAAATTCTCTGCCCGTCGAGCCTCCTCTTCCAAAAATCCGACCAAGTCGGAGAAGGCGGGCAGGTCCTCAGCCGACCTCCCGTGAGACTGTTCGAAACGAGTCTGCACGTCAGCGGGTAGGCGGGAAAGTACAATGTACAACAGTAGGTACGACCATTCACCAACCGGAAGTCCAAGATTCTCTAGAGCCTTGGTGACGGACAACAATGGGTTCAAAACCTCCGTCTGTATGGCCCCGACCTTGTTCACAACCGGGATACTAAACAAACGGTTCAGTTGGGCATCGGCTAACCTCCGTTTGTTGTGGTAACGTCTGACCAACAATTGCCTGGCCGTCTCATAGTTACCCTCCGTAACTGTCAAATGAGCGACCAGCTCCCTAGGCTCACCCCTCAATGCTGCCACCAGCTGAGCCATCTTGACAGACTTGGTAATGTCCGATCGCATGTGCACCAAACTGTCGAACAGATTGATGAAGCTCATCCATTCACCGGACACGCCGTTAAAAGTAGGCATAGTTATGGCAGGTAACCTGGACCCGGATCCCTGATGCGTCAGAGGTGCTTCAGTGTCACCATCATGGCTGGAATCGCGCTGTCTACGTATGTCCGCAGCCTTCTGCGTGATAGCAGCTGCCATCTCCATACATTGGTCGACATCCCCTATCAACCGTGACAGCCTGTCAGGTGCACAACCATCAACTGATTCCGCCTGCGCGGACAATTCGAGCACCCTATTGTAACGTTCCTTAACGTCCATAGACCGCTCCAATACCACATCATGCCTATCTAAACGGTCTATCAGACCGTGTGCGGAGGAAAACCATCTGAGTTCCTTAGAAACACCCTTCTGTATTTCAGATAACGACATGATCGGAACGATACTTACTCACAATTTGCAGTAACTCAATTTTATTGGACCCTCCAGTCTATAACTCAAACGAGGGAACCCTAAACTATAACTTAAACAATGTTGTTTTCCTTAAACAATAGGAACCGAGTTTTATATCTATATAAATTCTGTAAATAACAATTTAGTCTCCCTTTATCACTACAACACACACAGATAGTCAATATTAGTTCAAGTTATAAATTGCTATAAACTGAAAACAATGTAATAGCCTGCTATCAATAGATGTAACTACCTATGTTAACCAAAACATTCATTCAATAGCATTACTAGACCACTAATAGATTGACTAACTGGTAATTCAATGCAATTTTCAATTCAATATCTGTCTATCTACTACCAGCAATAGACCTATAGCTTACAATACTACCAATCTATGTGGATACAGGAACAACCAAGTTACTTAACCGCCTATACCTATAGATTGATAGTCCCAAATCGTGCCTTCCTGGAGCCCTTGACGGCTGCAAACCTCAGGAAGCCACGCTCTAGCTACCAAAGTGTTCAGGCTTCTCAGCACCTAATGACCTCGTAGGGGCCCATCAGCTACGAGGTAGCGTAACGATCAGTTGCCGAGAAGTGTGAACGTCGGCGATTCACCGAGCTGAAGTAATTGGGGTCGATCTAACCTGGTCTGTGCTTCGGTCCCGTCAACCTCCTGTCTCTCTGCAAGGCCCGGGTGCACCCTAGGCTCTTCTTCGTAGACAGGTTCTTCAGCCAACCTCCTATGACTGGCGGGCCAGCTTCAATGAGAACAGTGTTCCAACACAGGTTATGTTACGTGGGAAAAACCAATCGGCCACGAAAAGGCGAACTTTATCTGGTTCGGGGAACCACAACACACTCAGCTATATAGACAATCCTGAGGGAAACCCGAATACATTCCAGATGGCTTGCGATTTAATTCAATACCCTAACCAAAACGCGTTTACATTGCGAGGGCTTTCGTCTGTCAATAATTATTTACCCTTTTTCCTTTCCACAACGCCTAATAGTTCAGTTTGATAACAGCTAATAGGTGTAACATAGTATGAAGCTCCCTGAGTTGTACTTATTTCTGTATTATTTTTAAAATAAAGCAAGATTTAGGCCAAACCAACCATTCATTAGATAGACTGTTCTTTCTCGTACAATTTGAATAGGTTAGAAAGAGATAGGGTTAACTTGAATGCTGCAACGGAAGCAAAATTGAACCTAATTTCTTTGTCCTGGTCCGGGACAAACATTCAGCTTTCACAGATAGGCACTAGGCAGATAGACAGAGTATCAAACCAACCATTCATTAGATAGCCTGTTCTTTCTCGTACAATTTGAATAGGTTAGAAAGAGATAGGGTTAACTTGAATGCTGCAACGGAAGCAAAATTGAACCTAATTTCTTTGTCCCGGTCCGGGACAAACATTCAGCTTTCACAGATAGGCACTTGCCTGACTTGTCCCGGACCGGGACAACCACAGACGACTGGTTAATAAGGTTAAATTTAGTTTGGGCCACCGGGCCTTTTATTTTGTGAAGACTGTAGCAGCGATATAAATTCACATCTCGAAAAGATTCAATTCAATAAATTTCAATTTGTTTATAGCTGTAAATTCATAACATGCAGTATACATCCCATTGCAGACACATTTTATACCAAAAACGTATAGAAGACAGTAGTACTAGTACAGAAGCCAATGTTCTAACCTTGCTAATATACTATTACAGGCACTAGAATGGAGCCCAGATCAAGAGCTTGTAGTACTAGTAACCAAGGATCTAAACACCATACTGATGTCATGTATGTTTGATCCCATACATGAAGTGAATCTACTCAATGAAGATTTTGGAGATAAACAGTTCATTACTGTTGGATGGGGCAAGAAGGAAACCCAGTTCCATGGATCAGAAGGCAAACAGGCCCGTGTCAAGAGTGAAGTTAGTGCAGGTAAAGTTGTAAAGTATGAAGTTTTTTTTTCTAATAGTAGAACATCATAATCTCTGTTTGCTTTTATTTAGTCTCACCTGTCGTAGGCTCTGTCCATCTGTAATCTAATCTTGCAAGTTAAATTTGACCTACTACCCGGTTTCCGATTGAGCTGAAATTTTGCATGCATAATTTACATAAATCAGATGACAATGCAATGTGAGTCCGTGGTCATCTTGCACTAAAGAAACTCTCACTCTTTTCGATTAAACCTATTTTTGTTGTGGTCAACTCATCCTAAGGTGAAAATTTGAGTTAGTTATGTAGTCAATGCCAAAACTGTTTTGAAAATCAAAATATATTAATAGTAAGTATTAAATATATATATTAAATATATTAATATATTAATAGTAAGTAAAATATATTAATAGTAAATTTTCTACTCTTAACATAATATATTGTGTTATAATGTGTTGTAACATGAGAATGTTAACTATTTTACAGATGCCCAGGTTTCTTTTTTTTACTCTATAATGGAGTCCAAAAACTATCTTCTTTCTTCCATCCTCAATTCTCGAAATCAGGGTATTCAGGGTTTGCAAGCAGGCTCTGACCCCAGATGAATCCTGCTTATAAACATGCCCATTTTGTATGCTCTGTCAAAAGAGCACCAAATGTTGGTGGCTGCCTATCCATGGCCCTTCCCTTAATAAATAATGCCTTTCTGGCTTGGTTGATGTCTTCCACATCACTTGTTTTATCATATGTTAAGATTACATATCTTGCCAAAAGATCGAAATGATGGTTTTCAATCGCATTTACAGGCTGTGATAATTCGTTGAATATTTTGGTGACTTCAGGGCAAGACTTCCATGCTTTCCAAAACGACTTCTTTCCTTTTCACTGAATCCCGATACAGTATCACAGCCTGTAAATGCATGGAAAAACAGAATTCCACTGCATCTTTCTGGACCGAGTCTATAGACTAGTTGATGGATAGCGATATTACGTGAAGCTTTACAGACACCGAAAGATATCCAAAAATCTCGTAATTTCATTTTTTCAAGTTCACCATACAGTGAAGTAGCCAAAACAAACATCTCTATCCACAGTTTTTACTAAAACCTTCGCGTGACCATGCTGCATAGCTTGAATCACATGGAGGAGGATTCTGGAGTCAGCTTCTTCTTGGTTCGACTTTAGGGAAGATACGTCTGTGGCATCATCACTTACAACTTCTTCGCCTTTAGTTGCAATAATGGTTTCTATGTCATGTTGAAACTGCTGGAGCCCATCACCTAGAAAATGGAAAAGCTAATTTTTATTTTCTTAAGAGGCGTAGAAATGTTTGCCAGTTTCTTGGCAGTTTGCCTGCTGCTGTGACCCGTTGTCGCATACCTGTTCCTCGCTTTTCTCTGGTATTATTCTTGAGGCTGTCGTCTCGATAAACGTCAAAAACCGGCCAAGTGCGAGTCTAAATCGCGCACGAAGGGTTCCGTACCACCGTTCAATGGAAGCGATGGTGTGGAGTGAATAGTTTGGATTTTACATAGCAAAATATTGTTTACCAAGTTATTGGTGCGGTTACTTTCACACTCCATGTACGTAACCAGGTGCATCCATAAGTTTGTATGTGGTATTGAAAGAATCGTTGTATGGGCCCCCTTAAATATTTCTTTTATCCTGTTTTTAGGGTTCCGTACCCGAAGGGTTCCAAACGGGACCCTATTACTAAGACTTCGCTGTCCGTCCGTCCGTCCGTCCGTCCGTCTGTCACCAGGCTGTATCTCAAGAACCTAGCTAGCTAGAGAGTTGAAATTTTCACTAATAGTGAATAGACGGACGGACAGCGAAGTCTTAGTAATAGGGTCCCGTTTGGAACCCTTCGGGTACGGAACCCTAAAAACAGGATAAAAGAAATATTTCAGGGGGCTCCCATACAACAATTCTTTCAATACCACATACAAACTTATGGATGCACCTGGTTACGTACATGGAGTGTGAAAGTAACCGCACCAATAACATACAACTTTCATTTTCATATTCTTCGTCTTCGTTTTCTTTGTCCTGTAAAAAATTCAGAAGTTCCTTAAATTTCCTCTCTCTGCGAGGGACGGAGAAAACGGTTGATTTTCGTGTTTAAAAAAATCATCCATATCACCTAGGCGGCGATTATACGTGCCATAAGAACCTTATTTGAAAGCTGACTGATTCTTCATTGTTGACTTCCTCAATATTTTCTTTATTTCCACGATAATTTTCGTATTCCCGCAACATGGACACTATCTCGGGGCCAGCAATCATCCAGAGCCTCAACGCTGCAGCATCTTCTGTCAGTCCCACTGCCCCTCACTTGTTCTTCACTAGTTTGTTTTCCTGTTCATGGCCCTGGTCAAGAGCAATTTAGGAAAAACTTCATAAAATTCATCTCTATGTGAAAAGCACTCATCATGAGCACAACCTTGTTTTCACCAAACTGCTCTTGATTATTCCACTGGAAGATCTTTCCAAGAGTGTATAGAGGTCGATCCATGGTGATAATTGCTGCTTGTTTTGGGTTCAGAGATGCAATGGTTTTTTGCACGTTACAAATAAATGCTTGATAACAGCCATTGAATGCGACGGATCTTGAAGAATGAGCAACAAAACTGACATCAAAATGCCTCTCGTTTCCTCCGGGTGCTGACATGCATGGTAAGCAGCCCACGAAATTGATTTAGGCTTATCTATTGTATCTACAATATTTTGAACAAGCTCAAGCCACGCATCTTCAATCTTTTTCTCAGCATGCAGATCTCCTACGAAATTAACCGAACGGATCTCAGGAATGAGAAGAATTCTAGGTTCCTTCTCTTTCAATATGTAAGGAACAACATCAGTGTAAAAAGAAGGTAAACTTTTTACATGAAGTGATGAAAAGGGACTGGTTTCTTACATAGGAAGCATACGGCGACAAATTATTATTTTGAACCTTGATCATGATGCTGAACAACACTGATTGATGTTTCGTTAAGGGTATCTCCTGCTGTCACAGACTATGGGTTATAATCAATGTCGCCGAAAGCGGCTGCACAGAAAACATCCGACTGCAAAGTTGGTGGGAAAACAACTTCTTCATCTTTGTAAATTTAACATGCAGCATCAGAAACTTGTTTTGTACATTGTAAGACTCGATCGTACGAGACTGAGAGACCATGATGAGCTAATTTGACTGTTAATTCACTCTGTCGTGTGAATAAGGAGTCCAATCTACAGCGGCAACGTGGGCTCTCGTTTGGTTATATGACGGCTTAGGGAACCTGTGCGCGGATGTTTTGTAGCGTTAAAAATAATGAGTTCAGCTATTGCACCACAGCAAGCGACCCCGCTTCCTCACTCTGATCTATGATGCTTGGTCCGTGAAGGAGCATTCTGATAAGTGTTACCAAAGACATTGGAATGCAAATATATATATATATATATATATATATATATATATATATATATATATATATATATATATAGATAATGCTTTATCTCCCTGCAGTTGTTGTAGCCTAGCATTGATTATTTTTCTTAATTCCGCCAACTTGAAAATTTCTTCAGAACTTGAATGCAAATACATCAAAAGCTCAGTGAATGCAAGATTATTGAAATCTGGTTCATTTTCACAATCTTTCGTTTTCCTTCCACAGGATCTAACTTGAGTATAAACATGTGTTAGGCAATTCTTCTGATACGATGCTTCTTGAGCCACCAAGTCATCTGTTGCCATTTTGATTAATAAATCCTATCGTTCAAGACTTGCTGCTCCATCTCGAGAGTTGCGACTACATGCAGGGTTTCCTTATCAGTCGCAGGGTTATCGCAGAATAAACAGACATTAATGATTGCACCCCTTGAGCCCTTGATGGACGGCTTGTGCTATTTGATGTGGTGACCCACTTTAGCGCTGGTGTTCCTGATCCGCCGCTGCATCCGCGATAGGCCGTAGGAGCAGTGTTGTTACTGTAAAATTTTGAGTTGCTGTATCTATATTCTCAAATTGCCGTATTTATGGGGAAAAAAACATAAATTTGCCGTATTATTATATTTATTTAATAAATGTTTATTATAGTAATTGCCGTATTTCATAACACGGTAGTGATAAGCCTGCCGTATAATCTGAAAAAATGTCATAAAATGCCGTATATTAGGCCATTTTAAAATTATTCCGATTATTTCTTGCAAGTATGTAAGAAATGTAAGCATATTTTGAAAACCATAGGTCCTATCAACATACATCAAATGATTGTTTTGTAGATAATTTTATAAATAATATTTTCTCCTTTGACGGTGTTTTCCTAGCTTTAGCAGTTTTCTATAATATAAAAATAAACTACGATTGACGACACAAAAGATGGGGGGGAGGGAGGGGAAAAAACGTTCTTCGACGTGTTTCTATTTCAATATTGAAGCACATATACATATAAAAGCCAAGAAAAGCATGCCAAGTTTCGTGCTTTCTGCCAGATGGGACCGATATTCCTATATTTTTCTGCTAAAAAGCCGTACTATTAGCCTTTCTCTATTTCTTTGAAAAAAAGTCACAAGAGGCATGAACTATTTTACCGTTCTAAATTTCATTTCCACGGTTCCACAATTTGCAGTTGTCTGAGTTGACTTGCTTACGCGTGGGGTGACGGGGAAGGGAAAGACGCGCGGGGTGCGAGATAGGCGACAGTACAGAAAACCTGTTCTGGCTACACACTTTTCGCTGTATTTTGCATGCAATTAGGTAGTTTTTCCAAAACAAATAAAAGAGGTTTTGCTCTAAAATTTCCATTTAAAATATTTGTGATGTCGGTATAAATATATATTTTCATACATTTGACCCGGTTCTTAGAAATTATTTCCAAACCCGGTACAAAATAGGATTCAGAACCCTTATGATTATTTGATTCGATATTTTTCCGATTCCCGTAGTAACTATCATCGGGAAATCCGTTTACAGGACTCTTTAACAATCTACGAGGAACTTACAATAAAAATATGAATTAAACTCAAATAGTTACGATAAAAGATACATTTAACCCAAACCGCCGACCAAAATGGGTTTACCCGCACATGTGCGGTTATGTGCACAGCAGTTGGTATTTAATCAATCGGTTAAATACCGGCCTTACATCTCAATGTCGGACCCTTTTAAATATAACGTCAAATCCTATAATTTTTGTTTTTAAACAAGTGTTGTTATGTTTTGTGGTTAATCCAAAAGTCTTATAGTAACGATCTTCTTGTTAAAAATAAAAAAAAAATGCAATTGTTTTGAGTCTCATTGTTTTTTTTTGACGTGATAACGTCTTATAAATTGATGAACGCCGGCTGCACGCACGAAAAAGTGTCACGTTCCTCCTGAGCGAGCGTGGAAGCGAGAGCGCGGAACAAGCGTAAAATTATCGTCCGTAAACATCTTTTTATATGCTTTAAAGCCAGTCCCGATTTTGTTATTACTACTTTTCGCCACAATATCTGTGAAAAATGGAGGACTATGGCATTGATTGCTGACATTGCCGCCTCAAAGTCGTGTAAAAAGGATTTGGAATTACTATGAGGAATTTGGCTCTTGCTTAGGAGAAACAAAGTTTAGTAAATTTTTCTTGTTCTGTTTGGCAGCAGGGCATACATCAGAGGTAGAATTTTGGTAAAACTACTTCCTAAATCTACATGTAAGGTAAAGCCTTAAACGTTTTAAACTGCTTGAAAGGTTTTAGTAGTAGTTTATGTGACTGCTACATAATGGAGGGCAGTAACACTCGAGAGTTTTAAAGCCTAATTATGTATAGTTACATACACTAGTTTATCAACACACATATCATACGCTCTCTTTGATGTGTTCAGGAACCGCATCTTTGACCGACATTGTGGCTCTTGTTTAGCTTGTTCTGTAGTACCAACTTCACAGACAAACTAGAGGCGGCACACAGGCGGGCGTCGGCGTTGGAAATTTGAATGTCATAATATGTAGAAAAACTACACATTATAGTCATAATGTGTAATTTTTCAGATAAGAAATGAGTTTTTACCAAGTAGTTTAACATTATACTGATCGTAACGCGAGGTTTTTGTACGCAGTAAAGAGCCTTTATCATACATGTGTAGATAAACAAAATTTAATGGTTCAATCACATAAAATAAATAAATTAGGATTATCTAAGATGTTTTTACAGCGTTCATTAGTGAAAACCAAGATGCTACTCTTTAGATTCGGATCATTAAAACGGCTAGTATTAAATGGCACATCAAAAATACTGATTTGCACAGCAAAAACGGATCAACAAAAACACTTTTTATGTTTTAAATATTTAATGAGTATTTAAGTCTATGATTTAGTATTTGTTGTTGTTCTTACATGTTGAACCTAACACGAAGGATAAAGGGGGCTTCGCTTCGCTCACACCCTTTACCCTTCACCTAAGCTACCGCAGCAAATGAAAGTAATATTTGCTGTGCAAATCAGTATTTTTGATGTGCTGTTTAATATTTCCCCATTAAAACCAGCTAATAAAAAGTTTTTGACTCTGGTACAACAAATTGCATTATTGATTTAAAACAGACTATCTATACACCTAGCGAGTTATTTCTCTTTCGATACATCTTTTCCTGATACATCGAAATATATTCGAATATTTCCATGTTCGGGTAATTTTTAATGAGGGAGATGCCTTTATCCTTGAGTCTTCATACAGTTCTTCAGAACGCTGATGGTACAGGGAGGGATAGTACAATTAGCATCACTTCTATGTCACACTTGTTGAATTCTACATCCAATTCATTTGATGCAAAATCACGATAACAGTCTTGCAAATCCCGAGAGGAGTATGATACAGTTATTGCTTGCATTAACACTAGTTAGTTGTTATAGTTAAAGTGACGCTTTGCTTGTTGTTCTCTTCTTACCACGCCAAACACAGGAGCCATCTTGTTTTTGTTTTTGTTCTGTTGTATTTATGGCCTGGGCAAAGGCTTTCCTCGCTGAGATGTCACTATTGCAAAACCAGTTTCATTTCGTGAGGTAGGTGGACTTAACTGTGCCTGATTTGGAAATATATCAAGTGAACATTTAAAACGTAATAAGATATAAGTAATTAACATTATCAAAAAACTCGCAGTTAAATTAAAGTTACTTTTTTGTATTAAAACTACAAATGTAGAATATATTTTTACGTTAGGTTAATAAAAATCCTGCAAAATAACGATTCTTTATAAAAAATAACCTAATTTTATTACTAATGCTCAAAACTGACCATAAACTTGAATTCATTTGAGTCGATACTGTGCTCGAGCGGGATTCTTAAGCTGGGCATTCACGGTCAGTTTGATCGACGATGGAACTGATTCCTATCGACGATCACACCATCGGACCGTGAGTGTGAGATCATACGATGAAACGGAAGCCAACCTCGGATTTCTGGGCGCATCGTTGACATCGTTTTTTTACATCAGTCGGATCTAGCGGATTTTGGTTAGTTTAGCGCGCATTTTTGAGAGCGCTTTTTAACTTTTAATAGTTCAATACAGGAAATAAGTTCGGTTATATAAAATAAAGCATAGACAAGAGTAGCTCTATTGAATTAAGAGGCCGGATATCTCTAGGAGGAGATTTTTTCTAAGAATATATTTTATGTTGATGATATGGTTTATATTTTTATTTTAAGTTGAATTCTTTAGTCACAATGAGAGACAATTTCAAAAGAAATAAATGAGAGTAATTATATCATGTCTTTTACTGTTGAAAATTGGAGCTAAATCTAGCCCTTTGTTAGCGTGAATGCGGTTTTCGATCTGGCAGCACTGCCGTCGATCGAAAATTGAAAGCCAGTTTTACGCCAGTGAGGAAATGGAACGCCTTCATCCGATCCATCGTACGTCTCTGATCGTCGATAGATCGAATCAGTTCTATCGTCGATCAAACTAACCGTGAATGCCCAGCTTTATAATTCCTTCTCCACTATCGTACGTTGGAATGGAGAGAAAGAGAAAGTTATATTATAGGTAAGAAAGAATTAGATAGAATTATATATTATTGGATTTAATTAATTTATTAATTGACTGTACTTTGTATCTGGGCTGAGGGCGCGTTGACAAACAAAAATAGTTTTATGAAAGGGGTCAAATCCCACAGCGGTGCGAGTTTCTTTGGTGCGAGATGACTACCGACTCGAAGTTGTAGTAGGACGCAACGACGACGACGGATCCATATTATTTCTATTATACAACTAATAAAAGCTTATTAAAAAAAATGTTTATTGCTTGTTATTGTTTCAGTTTTCTATATTCTTAAATTAACTTTCAGATCCAAACACTGCTGCAGACAATGTAAAAATAACCTGGAGAGGTGATGGTCAGTTATATGCTGTCGGTTTCACAATGGAAGGTATCAGGAGATTCAAAGTATTTGACAGAGAAGGCCAGTTGCAATATACCAGTGAAAAACAACAGGGATTGGAGCCGAACCTATCTTGGAGACCAAGTGGTAATGTCATTGCTACCACCCAAAGATTACCTGACCAGTATGAAGTGGCCTTCTTTGAGAAAAACGGCTTGAAACATGGAGGTTTCACCATCCCTGTGACTGAAACAAGTCATGTTGAAGATATAGCATGGAGTTCGGATTCGGAAATCATAGCAGTCCAATGTCACGAAAAAGCAGATAATACACAAACTGTGATTCTCTTCACATCCAGCAACTACCACTGGTATCTAAAACAAATCTTGCACTTCACTCGAGACCAGAAAATCAGCAAATTGCTGTGGGATAACGATTTTGATGTAGCAAACAACAAAAAGCTTCATGTTCTATTGAAAAATGGTGAATTCTATTCCTATACCTGGATTTGGGATATTGATCACAGTAAAGGAAATAATGCTGATGATGATGCTATTGTAGCTGTCATTGATGACAAGAAGGTCTTGCTTACTGGCTTCAGACAAGCTGTAGTCCCACCTCCAATGTGTTCTCTGGAAATAGAACTGGACTCATTTGTTAACTCCATACATTTTGCTCCCAAAGTCACGGGCAAAGATACAAATAAGTTCTTTGTAACGACAAGTGAAAATAGGATTTTATTTTACGAGCAGACCAACAAATGTCCACAGCAGTACAGGCTTGAAAAAATAGTATCCATGGTCAAATATGAGTTCCCATTCCAGTACTACAATTGGCATTGGTTGAATAATGATATCATTGTGTGTGTTGAAGTTAGAAGTGATGCATATAACATATTGGAATATGAATTAAGTTCAGATGGCTTATCCCTGAGAAATTCTCAGCCTTTGCCAACATCAGTGACGAAATCTTATCAACACCCAAAAGAATCTGAAGCATTGTTTTTGCTTTTGAGCAATGGGGAGATAGTGGAGTACCATGCAGGAGGAAACACTTTTCCACGAGACATCTCATTCCCTACTTCATGTCCCAAATTCAGTGTATTGTCAGTAAATAATGAAATACATTTCTTGGGCCTGTCTCATAAAGGAAATCTTTATCTGGATGATGAAATAATTATGAACAATGTCAGTTCTTTCTATGTCCACACACATTTCCTTCTACTGACAACACTAAAACACTATTTACTTTGTGCAGAATTGACACAAAATGGCTTAGATGCTATCAGAGACTATCAAAAGAATGAATCAGCATATGTTTATAAGAGAAAAGTTGAAAGGGGTTCTAAGCTAGTGATTGCTGTACCCAACGATGTAAGAACTGTATTCCAAATGCCAAGAGGTAATCTGGAAGCAATACAACCGAGGCCTTTGTCTCTCAAAATCATTGGTGAATATCTGGACTTTCTTAAGTATTATGACGCGTTTGACTTAATGAGGAAGCAAAGGATAAACTTGAATCTTTTTTACGATCATGACCCAGCGAAGTTCATGAAAAACATTGAAGTGTTTCTTGATCAGATAAACAACAACTCGTGGTTGAGTTTGTTTATTTCAGATTTAGAAAACGTTGATGTAACACATACAATGTACTCCAGTAGTTACGCTGATAAAGTAACGTCGACAGGACTTAATGGTTCAACTGCAAAAATAGAGAGTATTTGTGTTAAATTGAGAGAAGATTTGGAAAAACGCGAAGACAGGGATAGCAAGATATTGCCACTGCTTACCACATTAGTAAAAATGAATACTATTTCGGATTTGGAAGGCGCTCTCATCATTGTAAAAAAGTTAAAAGAACAAGAAACTACTGGTACAAGAGTTCCGGTCGGGTCTGATGAAGCACTAAAGTATTTACTCTACATGGTGGAGGTCGACAAACTTTTCGATGTTTCCCTGGGAATGTATGACTTCGATTTGGTCCTGTTAGTTGCCAATAAGTCACAGAAAGACCCAAAAGAGTTCATTCCAATGCTCAATGAGTTGAACGAAATGGAGGAACACTATAAGAGATTCTCCATTAACAAGCATTTGAAGAGGTTTGATAGAGCAGTCCAGTGTCTTGCTAAATGCGGCCCAGAAAAGCGTGAAGAGTTGAAGTCATTCGTCAAATATCACAGTTTATATCAGATAGCACTACCACTGTTTGAACCCGATGAAGAAATCTACAGGCAAATTTCTGATGATTTCGGTTTACACTTGAAACTAAAGAAACTATTCACTGAAGCTGGAATCGTATACCGTAGAGCAAACAATTACGAGAAGGCGATAGAGTGTTTTAAAGAGGCACTGGAATGGGAGTTAGCTGTGGATGTAGCACAAAGAAGTAAAATGCATGAAAAAGAATTTGTAGAGTTATGCCGGTAAGTTCAGGGGTGAAACAAAAATGTTTTTTTTGGCACAAAAGTTTAGATTCTCATACGAATGGGTGCTTCTGATTCCTTCCTAATGGTAATTTATTACATGCTTACTCTTTATTTCCAGAGGACTGATCTCGGATATGAGGCAGGTCAACAGACACAAAGAAGCTATCTTACTTTTGGAACAGTATTCTTCTATCCACAGCCACGAAGAAATAGTAGATATTGCAGTCGAATCTGGAAATTATAAAACCGCTTTCATGCTTTCTACAAAGTATAACTTGGAAAACTGTATAGGTAAGTGTTTATTAAAAGTGATTTACCATGAAAAGTCCTGTGAAAATTATACCCGCATATCATCCACGATTTCTGCGAAAAGGGGAAAATATTGTAGCAGAATTTTCCCTTTCTGAAATATCAAATTTACACATTTCAGAAACAAAACTAAAGCCAGCCGTTTTAAATGAGTGCACGAATCTGCGGCAAAGTATCACCAATCACCTGGAGACATTCACCCGACACAGTCAACGGTTATCGGTCGTGAGAATGATAAAATCCAATCGAGCTGCGGAAACGTACGACCCCTCGTACGCTAATAAGGACAGCGACCTCTATTCGGATGCCGGAAGCACACTGGCTTCGTCGACATCACGGAGTTCTAGGTAAGTTCTAGGAACCTATGGGAACAATTAAGGCCGAAATGACCCTGTCCCGCAATGTTGCCCTCGTTCAAAATATTCCTCTTGCAGTCTGTTCCCACCACAAGAATGACGACTTTCATGAGGAAGGAACTTCTGCTATATCATTTATGCTATGACGACCCGAATGGCCCAGTCGGCAGTGACCCTGCCTAAGAAGCCAAGGGTCCCGGGTTCGAGTCGCGGTGGGGACAAATGTTTGTCTGATGAGAACGGATGTTTGTACCCTAATCTCTTATCTTATCTATATAAGTATGTGTATAGTTGTCTAGTACCCAAGATACAGGGAATCCTAGTTTGGGGCTAGATCAATGTGTGTAAATAGTGTCCAAGGTATTATTATTATTATTTGGGAAAAAGCTAACGAAAACAATGGGACATTCTGTGATAAGATATTTTAAAATGTACTTTCCGCCAAAGTCAAGTTGGCACCTCGCGCGTAGCGCTGACGCGTTGAGGGCGAGAGCGAGCGAGAGGGGGAGGTAAATTCGCATTCCTCGCGGGTGCAAAGTTTATTTGGGCAGTAAGAATCTGGTGCTGTTTTTAAACAACCAAAACTTTTATCTCATCTCTGTTTGCAGTAAATCCTTCCGCTCGAGCAAGAACCGAAGGAAACACGAGCGCAAAGTATGTTCGTTGAAGGAAGGTTCTCAGTATGAGGAAGTGGGCTTGTTGATGGCGCTATACAACCAGATGACGTCGGCCCAGGAGTTGAGGAGCCGCGCGCAGGACGTCTGCTTGGCGCTCAGCTACTTTGGCAGGGACGAGGAGACTGCATTACAGTTATTACAGGTAAATAAATCAGTCGAAATTAAACGTAAATAAGTCAATCGAAATTACATGTGAATAAGTGAGTCGAAATTACACGTAAATAAGTCAGGCGAAATGACACGTAAATAAGTCAGTCGAAATTACACGTAAATAAGTCAGTCGAAATTACACGTAAATAAGTCAGTCGAAATAACACGTAAATAAGTCAGTCGAAATTACACGGAAATAAGTCAGTCGAAATTACACGTTAAACTTTGCTGTCTTCAGACTGAGGAGTCGGTCGATTGAATTCACCCTCCTTCCTCTCCTATCTAGCAGGTCATTCCACCCTCCTCAAAACTCGTGCCCTCTGGTATGCCGGCCGAAAGACCGGAACAGGTTTAGTACCTTGGCTGGAGAAGGACCATTCATTCATTCATCCATTAATTTGTTTTTTAGTGGTGTATTTTTTATTTCATCGCATATGTTTGAGAATACATGCCTCTGCCGTGAATAGGGCTTGCCGGCTTCGTATCACTATCCGTCTATACCTACTCATACGGCAACACCTTCTTTCCCGGCGTCTGCAGTAATGTACTATTACTAAACTACTAATTACACTATATATATAGAAGAATATTGATACCGTATATAGAATACATATTATAAATAAATAATACAACATTCCGGATTCCGACGCGGATGCGAGGATAAATAAGATTTAATTTAGATAATTCTAAAATAAGATCCAGTACCGATGAGTGCGTTCACGATAAAAGTGCCACGATCTTACTGCACTTAAACTCAACCCCGCATGACCCTACGCGTTTAGTAAAATTACCATAGAACGAGCGTTATTTATCTTAACCCATGTGAAACTTCTTCATCTGTTCTATCCTTTACAATCACGTGTATTTTTTGTTACAGGACAATCTGGAGATGCTGTTGACGTTGATGAAGGAGAAACAGAAATTAATCTGGACAAGCGAGGTGCTACTGGAGGCGACCAGTGCTGACATAGCAGCGCGCGACGTGCCGGAGGGATTTAGGGATGTGCCGCAAGGGATGGCTTTATTGGGTATGTATTGGAATAACTCTTAGGTCCACTGGCACAAGATTCACTAAACACATTTACCGCTTATTTCTAAAAGAGAGGTCAAATGTAACAGACGATTAATCAAAGAATAATTCACAATAGCGGCATGTGATTGCCTTAAATGAATTTAACAAGTTTATCACAGCAAATTTTACTTTTGGAAACAGGGCGTTAGCGTCTTAACCTCTTGAATACCACCAGCGTAATTTACGCCACTTTTCGTTTCGTTAGAGGTTTTAAATTTTATTACCATGGCATAAGGTTCAAAATCGCGACCCGTCCCAACTACCCTCGGTTTTGAGAGGTTTAATCGATATTGCATCTGTCCAAATATACAGGGTTACAGGAAAAGTCGTGCTAGATCCGTTAAGGGCGTGGAGTACCCATCATTTCTGACTTATTTCACTCTGAAACACCCTACCCTAAACTTAACCCTTTTCGAGATATTCGACTTTTAATTTTTTTATTTAAAATTGCCGATTTTTAGGCTAGTAAATTTAATTTTGTTTATTTTGTGTGTCTTATCATTATTATTATTGCATTTTCATATGTGTAATAAGATGATTTAGGACGTCAATCATTAAAATAGTGCATAAGTTAATTGAATAGGCCGTAGTAGACAAGTGAAAGTTAAGAAATTAAAAAAAATATTAGAAAGTTTATTTTTCTCTAAGGGATATCTAAAAAAAATATTATGGCAGTTGTTCGGCAGATGTGTTTTAAAATATCTACAATTCATCAGCTATCTAACGAGGTACAACAATCTAGGGTTTTATTTAAATTCATTGAAAAAAACTTAGTTTCATAGGCGACAGTGGAGAAGGAAATTAATACTTAGCCCTAAAAAGTAAAATAAAACAATAGGTAAGCATGTTGTCATTTATTAAATCAGGTTTTCACACAACTTTTTCTTACTCTACAGTTCATGTTCAACATGGCCGCCTCTGTTTCTAATACATTGTCGCATCCTTCTACGGAGACCACTCTTCACTACTCCAGTGGTCAACGTTGTCCTCATTTGATTTGCTGCATCCACAATCCTTTCTCTTAATTCTTCCACAGACGAAACTGGATTTGGCTCGCTGTAGACAAGACTTTTCATGCGCCCCCACACATGAAAATCTATGGGGGTTAGGTCCGGACATCTTGCTGGCCATGGCAACGGCCCACCTCGTCCTATCCATTTGTTTGGATAATTTGTGTCCAGCCAGTCCCTGACACTTCTCCTGAAATGGGCAGGGCAGCCATCATGTTGGAACCACATGTCCCTGATCAAGTTGAGTGGCAGATCATCCAGCAAATCATTCAAGTCTCCTCTCAAGAAGTTTTCGTAGCTTTCCCCATCTAGATTGTCCGGGAGAAAGTAAGGTCCAATCAAATGATTGGAGATAATGCCCATCCACACATTCACGCTGAATCTTCGTTGAGACCCCTTCACTCTTTTCTTATTGGGATTCCTTAGTTGTTTTGGGGCCCAGTAATGGGCATTGTGATAGTTAGTTATGCCATCTTTATCAAATTTGGATTCATCTGTCCACAAGATATTTCTTAGAAAATCTGGGTCTTCTACG
This sequence comes from Argyresthia goedartella, assembly GCA_949825045.1. NCBI lineage: Eukaryota > Metazoa > Arthropoda > Insecta > Lepidoptera > Argyresthiidae > Argyresthia > Argyresthia goedartella. The sequence continues at coordinate 21,098,328 of OX463823.1, forward strand.
TCAGCATGTACCATAAATCTGCAGAAGTCCAACCTTCTTGCGGGGTCTCCTTCTTCAATAACGTGTACCGGCGTGTAATGGTACGGGTATACGCCAGCAGTATGCACTGTAAACCACACTCTCCATTGCGAAAGTCCCAGATCACGGGCAACAATATTAGTGGAATTAGTCGGATCCGCTCGAAAGCGTTGCAGTATCTCATTGTCCTGTTCTTCGTCGTCAACAATTCGTGGTCTTCCCATGTCTGTATTTCGTCTCAAAACAGAGCCAGTTTCTCGAAGTCTTCGATAAACTCTGTCAAAAACGGCTACATCCGGCACTCGACGACCGGGGTAGCGAGTTATTTATTCGTTGCGAGCTTGCGCAGACACACAATCGCAATATCCGTAACAAATGAGCATATCAGCATATTCCTCAGGTGTGTAGGACGTCATCTTCAACACTTCCGTATCACAAGTACTAATCAGAGTCCGATTAACAAGCACGTAGTCACAAATCAGAAGAAATAGTCCAGAATCACAGCCAAGTCGAGAAAAAGAGCAAAACGATATCACATCTACTGTACGAAGCACAAAAGCAGACTGACAACCAAAACAATATCCCGTGTTGTATTCCAGCTCTAACCGGTCTCTACACATTTTTTCTTTCATTCACACCTACATAAATCGTCACTTATCTCGCTCGCACGGTGCGTCTTAACTTGAAGGACAATAAGCGCGGGGCCGTTAGAGCTGCTACCTGGAGCGTACCAACTACTTTTATATCCACGAAATGTAATACAAATCCTAGATTGTTATACCTCGTTAGATAGCTGTGACATGAACTGTAGAGTAAGAAAAAGTTGTGTGAAAACCTGATTTAAACCCCACCCTCTCATAAGGACACCGGTTGAACAAACTAACAATGGAGAACAAAAGACGGCGAGGCAATGAAAATGACATTTCATGCTTACTTACCAATTGTTTTATTTTACTTTTTATGGCTAAGTATTAATTTTCTTCTCCACTGTCGCCTATGAAACTAAGTTTTTTTCAATGAATTTAAATAAAACCCTAGATTGTTATACCTCGTTAGATAGCTGATGAATTGTAGATATTTTAAAACACATCTGCCGAACAACTGCCATAATATTTTTTTTAGATATCCCTTAGAGAAAAATAAACTTTCTAATATTTTTTTTAATTTCTTAACTTTCACTTGTCTACTACGGCCTATTCAATTAACTTATGCACTATTTTAATGATTGACGTCCTAAATCATATTATTACACATATGAAAATGCAATAATAATAATGATAAGACACACAAACAAAATTAAATTTAGTAGCCTAAAAATCGGCAATTTTAAATAAAAAATTAAAAGTCGAACATCTCGAAAAGGGTTAAGTTTAGGGTAGGGTGTTTCAGAGTGAAATAAGTCAGAAATGATGGGTACTCCACGCCCTTAACGGATCTAGCACGACTTTTCCTGTAACCCTGTATATCTAACCTAACCTAATGTAGGAAATGTCAAAAAATAGTAATTTAGCGCGCTAGTGATTCAGCGAATGTCTTGCAAGAATTAGTATTCTACTGGAATTCCCCTTATTCAAGGCTGTATACGTAGGCACAGATTAATAAGAACAATTATTAATTTTCATTTGTGAACAATAACATTAACTAATGGTTCCGAGAAAACAGTAGATCTCGCTTGTTTAAAATTTCAAGTTGTGGGTCTAGGAAAAGTACATTAGAATTTGGATGATAAATGATAAGTCAGTGAGTGACAAAATAACGGAACTGTGAACTCCTGTCGTTAGGTCTCTTGGTTCAAATTGAAAAAAAATTGGGATTTTGCCTATTTAAATTGTGGCCTTAAGTCACAGAAAATTCAGGTGTCTAGCTTTAACTACAACATAGTTACAGAGGGGTGGAAAATCCCCCGAAGTGCTTCCCCCTCCACTCCAACTTTTTTTTTCGCAACATCTTGTGTCGAATCCGTCGAATTCAGGTGTCTAGCTTTATCTACAACATAGTTACAGGGGGGGTTGAAAATCCCCCGAAGTGCTTCCCCCTCCACTTTTTTTTTTTTTTCGCAATATCTTGTGTGGAATCCGTTGAATTCAGTTGTCTAGCTTTATTTACAACATAGTTACAGGGGGTTGGAAATCCCCCGAAGTGCTTTCCCCTCCACCTTTTTTTTTTCGCAATATTTTGTTTAATCCGTTGAATTCAGCTGTCTAGCTTTATTTACAACATAGTTACAGGGGGTTGGAAATCCCCCGAAATGCTTTCCCCTCCACCCCACCTTTATTTTTTCGCAACATCTTGTGTAGAATCCGTCGATAAATAACGCTACAGCAAACTTCCCCCCAATCAAAAATAGCGATCAACTAAAAAAATGTAATAAATCACGGAACTTGTGTGCATTTCCCTCAATATCGGTTGAACAATGCGACCTGGGTGCCAATCCCGGAATGACAGCTCAATGACAATTAATTACATGACGATTACGGTCAACTTTAGATATCCATTATCAAACTCCTTTGTAATCATATTCCCTTTGTTGCATAACAAAATTTTTATGCTTACCAATTATGTAACTTAATTTTTACCATAATTGCCTAAATAGTACATGTCCCATTAGTTCGCGAAGGCTTATATTAAAAAGCCTTTTCGAACGAGTTAGAAAGTCGGAAAAAATATTCTCCAAACGCCAAATATTGGATATCTAAAGTTCACCCCCTGTAGGCGAGAAAAAAAAGACGGACAAACATATTTGTGGACAATCTCGAAACTGGACGCTTCGCTCGCTCTGTCAATAATACAATATACTTACTGTAAACAAGTTTAACACGGGTTTTACATTCTTTCGAAAGACGTTGGACGAGCAAGTACTTGGTGAACTATTTTAAGTCTCCAGTTATCAAACTACGTAACTTATCTAGTGTATATCCATCCTGTTTTGTGTACGAAACGAAATATAAACAGTTCTAGGTGTTTATTATATACCTACCTACATGCGAATTAAATACGGAATGACGAAGTACAAGAAATCGCCACAATTATAGTCCGTACGTGTTATGGGGGTGGCGCTCGGTATCCCTCTGAATCAGCCGCCCAGGGGCCCAATTCCGGTACACAATGACAGGTCCATGACGATTACGGTCAACTTTAGATTTCTAATATCTTGCGTTTCGAGAATATTGTTTTAGGCAATTATGGTAAAAATTAAGTTAATTGGTAAGCCTAATGATTTTGTTAATGAACAAAGGGAATGGGATTACAAAATCGTCAGTTATGGTATATCTAAAGTTGACCGTAATCGTCATTGAGATGACATTGTGTACCGGAATTGGGCCCCAGGCCGGCCGCGGATGTACTTGTAGCTTCGTAGGTAAAGTGCAGTGTAACCGACCCGACGTATATAATTGTGGCGCTTTGGGTGGCATACACACATTTATCGCAAAGGGGATACCCTTGGAGATAAATGTGTGTGTGTGTGTGTGTGAAGGCGGCTCTCCACGTTGGCCAATCTTTCATTTCGTTCATTTATTCACGCATTGCCCAATTTGGCCTAAAAGGACCAGATTCCAGGGCCGTAAAATATACAAAAAAAATATTGTAGATGGGTCAGTTCAGTTGGAATGATGGTCAATGATTGGCGCTCGATCCATGAGTCGGTTTTTCGACGGACCTAAAAGGTTTTTGGCGTGGTGTTGGTTGTCGCATCTACACGTTGGCCAGCGTTCAGTTTGCATCGAAATTACCTTGTTCTGTATCGATCTTTCATATGACCCTGTTCATACACAATCGCATAATAGTATGTTGGAGAGTAAGTAAATCGCAGCAGCCGCTACCGTGTGCAGTATTGTCTGCCCTTTGGCCCGCACCTAAGCAAACTGATCGATGTACCAACGTGTGGCCGCTCTAGCCAAATTTACCAATACCAGGATGAATTAAATTAATAAATTGGCCAACGTGAATCGCCACCTAGAGAGAGAGAGATAGAGAGAGTAAAGGAAGAATTGAAGATGATTTTAGAATATAACTTTATTCTGTTCCAGATGTCCATATGAGGATACCACCTCCAATACGCGACGTCAAATGGAAACTTGAAGGTCTTGACTAGGTTTTAAAACAGTATGAAATAAATATTGTATCTAAAGTGCAACCGTATAACTTTTCTCTTCGCTGTTATGTTGGCTGTATTGCACAACTTTAAAAAAATGGGGAGAAGCAATATTCGGTTGCCAGTCAGATGAAAATTCCCCGCTAAAAAAAATATGAGGTAAGTAGTTACGACAGTCAAAATTGCTTTCATTCTTTTAAATACCTACTTGTTTTTATGATAGATAGATTACATGATAATATATTTTTTTACCTTTTGAGTAACACTTTTTAAAGCTAGCAATACTGGTTCCATTGCTATGGATATATGATATGGAATGCACTTTTTATGTACATATATATTAATTCTGATGTGTACAAATATTGGTAAAAATAATACAAATAAAATGTATAAAACCTAAATAGTATAAAAGTTTATTTAATTTCAGTCTCAATAAATTAATTCATAACTTTTAACTATAATAAAAATAATACCAAGTCATCTATTAAAACATCTTTGCGAGCAAAAGAAGCATTCAAAATTGACTACACTCCTGTTAGTATCAAAAACTACAACTCTAAAAAAGTCTTTCAGCTCGTATTCCTTATTCATAAACAAGATGTCATTTACCACTGGCACTCCGCAAACACAGGTATTGGCGTTATCTAGAAACTCGACTAATGTCCACGGTATTATATTTGGAGCATAGTGTATCTTATGTTTGAGTACTACTTTAGATGCAATGTGTGCCAGGCTGCCAACACAGAACTCCCACAGTGTGTGTTGGTGGATTTGTTCTGAATCAACTCTGGAGTTGAAGTTATTTGTGGAAATGTCGAGGTGCTCTAAGTGGCACTGCATCAGGCCGCAGGGAAGAGATGTCAGCTGGTTTTGTGATACTGTGAGATATCTGAAAATATTTAAATAACTATAAATGAAAAATTTAAAACGACCCCGGCCGCGTCTTCTGAAAAGCCCGTGTGGTACAACGCTGGGCCGCGCTTTCCAGCATTTCGAACCACTCGAAAAGCCAGAGCGCTACAGGCGCGACGCTGCGTTGTACCTCACGAGGTTTTTCAGCGCTGACTCTGAAAATTCGTCGTCTCATCATACTCGTATTTGTAAAGCACACCACATATACCTCGCGCCACGAATTTAGAGCGCTGGGCGACGTTGGCGGGAATTACTGCGCATATGTACAAGTATTGAAAAGTGACTACTGCGCATTCAAGGCCACCGCTCATAACTCGTGGCGCGAGGTATACCACAATACCTACCTACCCTCTGTTTTGTCCGTCAGTTTTTTTCATGGTGTTGCTATGCCAGAGTGTGAGTGAAGTAGGTGAGGCTGAAAACTATGCATCGTACTGGGTGCGTGAAGGTAGCAGTGTCATTAATAAATAATAAATGAATATTTTGTAAAGCTGGAGATTATTATTTTTTCCTTTGGCTTTCAACCCGAAGTTATTTGAGGGAGTTCAAGACTAACTCTGTGTCATCATAGTCTTGATTTTTTAGCCATTTGCTTTCTTCCCTCTTTCAAGATTTTTTCGACAGATGGACAATATAAGTGTTAGCTGACGCAAGTTTCCCGTTACAGGTTTTACATTTTATTACCATGGCATAAGGTGCAAAATAGCGACCCGTCCCAAATACCCTCGTATTTTGAGAAGTTAAGAGCTTTGTTAAGTTTGCTGTACAAGTAGGGGCCCATGTATTCATAGCGTCTACGGGCAAATTCTGTTCTAACTGTCGGCGTTCGCCAGATTTCATACCGCGAAAAGCGCGAACATTCCTTTTTGAACATTCCATTCGTTTTGTGGAACCTGAGAGCTGTGCACAAAATTCACAGCTGTCTCACCCTGAGGACGTCACTTTGCTTGTACACTGTGTCCGTCGAATATTGGAACGGTTTCTGAAGGGAACCCTGAGTAATTCCTATTTCTTTGAATATTTTTTTTACAAGTAGCCCCAAACAACAGCGCAGTTGGTCAAAATAGACTGGCCCAGAGAGCAGTAAACAAGCTTGATCGTGTCTTTATCTTTTAAAGATCGGGATAAGTTTTCTTAGTTTCCCGCAAAGCGAATCAATTTGCTTTTCCCATGATACCTTTTCATCAATAATTTGGGATACCACAAGTGTGAAGTTTGATGTCAAGAGGTTCTTTAGGCGCAGTACGGTGAGTGATTCTAAAGCTAACGAATTTTGTCTTGTCTGCGGTTATTGTAAGAAGGTTGCTTTGCAGCCAACCCGCTACTGTTAGAAGGCCAGCCTCTACATTATTTCTTGCTGTTAGCCAGGTACGACCACATAATACAATTGCAGTATCATCAGCAAACTTGAGTGCCAGTTTTAAGCCGCATTTATTGATACACATAATAATGGTCCCAAAACGCTTCCTTGTGGGACGCCAAAGCTGACAGAGATAACTATCTGTCAGCTTTGGCTATCCTGCTGGATAACTATCCAGCAGGACGCATTGCTTGCGAGAAGATAAGTATAACCGAAACCAGTCAAGCGCAGTTCATGGAATTCCCAAGAGCTCCATCTTCTTCAGTAAGATTGGTCGTGAGACCATATCAAAATGGATATATGGAAATTTCCACACTATGTTAAATACATTGAAGAACGCCATGGTGATCTAGATTCTAGTTCTTGATCACGTAATTGGATCAATGTAACCTAGTAATTTATAGAATGCCTTCTTTATTTTCTATTTAATAGTATAATAGGTATACCTAACGCCAAGTTTCTTTAGCGCCTAGCTGCCGCCTGCAGGGGTTAGCGGCGCATGCGATGAGAGATGCATACATGGGCGAGAGAGAGCGTGGCCTTGCTCAGGCGCCAAGAAACCTCGCGATATATGTAGTTAACTAATTACCTACCTCAATGTGCTGATTCTTCCAATAGTGGCTGGTAGCTTCTCTAAAGCATTGTTGTCCAACTTCAGTGTTACCAGCTTCTGAAGTTTCCACACCGGCTTTGGTAGATGTCTCAATGTATTTCCACTAAGATCCAAAAGTTTTAGAGATTTTGTAATCTGGAATGTTAAATTATTATTATTATTTCATATATTTGCACAAGAAAATTCTCATTACAAACTTTTAGAAAAGACATTTACAAAGGCTAGCTTATCTCCAACAGGAGATTTCTTCCAGCAAACCCAAGATGATAAGGATAAATTACACAGCAGTGACAGGTAGACCCTTGCGTAGAAATACAAGTGGGTGCGCCAAAGTTGACCTAAGATTTCTACCTCGATTATTGTAACTCCGAAAATTTTGTTACTACAATGAATAACTACTCTGTTCCTAATGTTATTAATTCCGGATCATTCAACTTCATAATGTCGGTAACAATAATCATCTATTGTACTACTATTTGTTTTCCTATATTTTCTCAAAATAACTGTTTTTACACTATTATTCGAAATCATATATTTGTTATTTAGAATTGTTTTTATTCTAAATTTTTACATTATATAGGTACCTACATTCATTTTGTGAACTATTGGGTAACTTTTATAGGGTTAATTAAAGAAATTTAATAAAAATCCAGCATTGAGCTTTTGGTAACATGCATGTGATATGTTTATTAACTAATTAACAGAGTGTAATATTAGTGGCTAATGCTTTCAAAAAGTCACATTTATTAGTGTACTCTGCTTTTTTATTTAATATATTTCTAATTCTATAATTTTTGTCGTTATATTTCCTTTTCTTGGCGGCAGGGGGAGCACCATTTAGATGTTTTTCGATTTCTGCAGTCTGATGTTTCAATTCGAGAACAATTTTATTAGATAAATAACAGAATCCTGCGTGGTGCTGTCCGACGAAATGTTGAAAGCGATTATGCCAGGATTCTGCAGTATTTTGCGTGCGTGGTATGCTTTCATTATTTAAATCATACGTGCTCCATAAGTGTGGATCATATTTAGCTGGCGAAGAACAGGTACCCCATATGTAATTTTCACCAAACCATTTGGATATGAATTTTGCGTTGGAAGAGGTATTTTGCTGCCATTCCTCAAAATATGCGGTAATTTCTTCTGCTGGTAGTAATGCAAGTGCTAAAATGCATTTTATTTCTGATGCAAACAATTCGTTTGTTCCATATAGTCTTTGAAATCCTTTACTTTGCACTTGTCTTTATATAATTTGGCCTAAGTGAAAATAAAACCTTTTAACACTGTGTTTTCAAAATTCTACTTGGCACTTAACTGTGACGCCTTTTCGAAATCCATTAAATTTAAGCGATAGCATCAAATTCAATGATTGACAGTATTCGATCAAAGATGAGAACAACTTGTCTTTATTTGTGCACAATGTGGGTGACCCACTAACGTATAAAGAATGTTCAACGGCCAAGTCACACAACATTAACTATAATAATAAAGAAATCACAGTAAGGAACCTTAGACTTGGCACGACTTTGTCTAGATTTAATTACTTTTTAGAGATAAACAAGCAGCTCCATCGAGACTTGGCTAGTTTTTCACAGATTGTTTTTGGTGGGATTTTACTCCTTTTTGTAGAAACGTGGGCATATTGATTTATTTTATTAGATTTTCGGGAGATATGAAAACGGTGTATACCGAATCTATACCAAGAGAATACCAAGCTCTTGTGTTTTCTAATCAGGGTCACCAGGTACTCCAGATCTTCGATTATCTTAGTTTTTATAGTTTTCCCTTTATGTGGCCATTAAACCCTAACTCTGTACCAAATTTCAGCTCTCTGATTTTATGGGAAGTACTTGTTCTATTCTGATGATCATGATTGAGTGAGTGAGGGTCATAAATGCGAAACTTTGTTTTCGCTTAACTTCGGAACTAAATGACCTACAGACATGAAATTTTGGATTTTAAGTATGTGATTGTAGCTTACTAGATGACGGAAATTTCTGCGTTCTGGTCTTATCCAGAGGTTCTCAAATAGGGGCCTGAAAATGCTGCGAAATGGTTCCAGTAAAGGACGGTACGGCAGTGTTTGCTTCGCGCTCGACTTGGCGGGGGCACTGCCGTGCAACCCGATGAGTAACAATATTATGAAAAACATGTTTATGAATGACAACGTTATGGTAAAAAAAACACTTTTTTATATCAGTTTCAGTAGTACCTAATAAAAAAAATCGGAAACCAGTGTTATGATCTTCGTCGGTAGGATTCCCTGTATCTTGGGTACTAGACAACGATACACGTACTTATATCGATAAATATTATACTTAGATAGATAAACAACCATGACTAGGGTACAAACATCCATTCACATCAATCAAATACTAGAAATTGTATGAACGAAAAAAATAGGCACCAACAATTTAGGAAGAGTGATCATTCGGAGTTAAGACCATTTTCGGAACTGAGACTTTAGATGAGCCAATATGGACCCAATACAAGTAAATAATATAAATAAGTATTTTTACTAAACTATCAAATATACTACATATAGAAGAACATTAATACCTTATATAAAAATGCATATTATAAATAAACAATACTTACATATTAAATACCTAAGTTTACGAAAGAGGAAGATAATGCTCCTTTAGATGATTTTTTAAGATAAAAACAGATGGAATGTCCCTGATGGCGCAGGAAAGTGCGTTCCACAGATTTATTGCCGTCATTCGGAACCCATGTTCGTAAGCGGCGGTATTGTGAAGCGGAGTAGAGAGCATGGAGGACATGTGGGTACTACGAGGTCTCGTCGACGGAATGAAGTCGAAGCAATCACGCAGAAAGCTGGGATATCGGGGGTTATTTTAGATGCTATAAAGGAAAGTGAGGATGTGAATATCCCGACGAAAGTCCGGAGATGAAACGAATCCCGAGATTTTGAAGGTGCTCGAGGTATGCGCTTAGCCCACTTTAAGTTAGTCGCCACTGTTACTCCAAGGTCTCGTTGATTTCCACTGGTTTTAATGTGACGGAGTCGATGTTATATGGAAGAACTGGGTTTCCGATGTGTAGGGCTGTACATTTTCCTGAGTTAAGGGGTTAGAAGCCAATCGCAGGTCCATTGGAAAATACGACTCGGCTCCTCTTGGATTATATTATGAGATATGAGTGGGTTACCCATGATTTTTGTGTCGTTGGCAAAGAGTGAAAGTCGAGATCTAATGAGACCCTTCAAATCAGTCAGGAAAGTCCCAAAAAGGATCGGGATCCTTGGGGCACGCCACTCAGTACTTCAGATGTGTCAGATAGCTCACCACCTACTCTTACTTTGAAGGCTCCTTTACTGGGAAAGTTTTCAATCCACTGCAGGAGGTTTCCGCGAATTCCAAAGTGACAAAGCTTTGCAACCAGTCTTTTGATTGGAACCCAATCAAAGGCTTTCTCATAATCGAAATATATTGTATCTGTAGGAGTGCGTTTGTCCCAGTTTCCCATCCAGTAGTCCAGGCAACACAGCAAGTTAGTAACTGTTGACATTCTTGGCACAAAGCCATGCTCCTCATCAATTATAATATGCATTCCTGTAATAGGAACTCCCTGATTTTCTTGGCAATGATCTTCTCAGTTGCTTTGCATATTATGTTTTTAGGCTTATAGGTCGGTAATTATATGGTGTTACTTCTGCCCCTTTCCATTCTTGCGGCAGTTTTCCAGTTTGAAAAGACAGCGCCATAATGCGGGCCAGTTGACTGCTCAGTACTTGGCTACATATTTTTAGTAAGATAGCAGGTATGCAGTATGCCATCTGGGCCTGTTGCAGTATCGTCTCTAAATGAAGAAGTTTGAAGAGTCTTGGCTACTTCTTCGGCTGTAAAGTCGATGTGCTCCAAGGAGTTCTCCACAGTAGGGGTGTTAATAGTTAGTATTGGTTGGTGCTGGAGTTCTTTTAGAAATGATTTTTCAAATTGTTAAGCAAATATGTTTGCCACTTCCTTGTTATTATTTGTTATAGTTGGGGTAGTTTCATCCCTTAGTGATGGCGGAATTGAGGACAGATTCTGACATATACAAGCATAGAATCACTTAGGGCTTGTCTTTCAAATGCAATTCTTGACTTTCTAAATTTTGCTATTATAATGTTGTTGACCTTTCTGTATCCATTATTGTCTACTTCGGACTTCGTAAGTTCATCCATTTTTGTTTTTTTCTTTAGTGAGTTTCACAATTTTTGGTCCTATCCATGGTTTTGTAATATTTTTCTTCCGATTAATTATCTTCAGTGGTATGTTTTCTACAATTACTTTGTTTATGGTTGACTTGAATTCTTTCCAGGTTAGTGCATTCTGATTCATTGATGAGATCAGAACTTTTCCCATGCCATGAAAAAGTTTCTCCGTTGTTGGTTGGTTGTTTATTACAGTGTATTTCAGTACAGTTATGTAAATGGTCACAAACTAGCTAGAGAAAGGATAGTATATCTGAACATATATAATTAAGAAGCCATGAGCTAGTGCCACTTCTGAGCTGGCACCATCACCAACCTACACAAAATATTATACACATGATATTCCATGTATTCATCACACCCTTCACTTAAATGATAAAAACAGGTGTGTATGCTACTATGGTTTATGCTGATTTGGCTCTTGGAAAATATTAATCCTCAATAAATAATTACCTGTTCTCCTAGGAGCCATTTCCAGTCAACATTATCTTTAATTCCTAATTGATTATTTGCAAGATAGAGCTCCGATAGGTTGGGCATCCTTCCTGGAAACAATAATTCACTAATGATGAATGTAGAAAAAGATACAATCAATAGCCTGATAAAAGGCCACTTAGTATTACAGGTTATTCAGGAGCAATAGTTAGCTTCCTATGCAGGGTGCTTGGATATGGACTGTGGAACACAAACTGCTTGAATGCTCATCCCCCATAGAAACCAGGATGACTATCCTGGTCAAAACAACCGCAGATCTCCTCAAAAATCCAGGCCTTCTACTCTAGCAGGTACAGGAGTAAGGATGGCTGAAGTAGAAGAGTGGGTGCAGGGGACTTGCACAAAGACACCACTCAAGTGGGCCAGGTTCAGGCACTTTAACCCTTTGGAGAAGGAGAAGACCTGAGTTCTAAAAGATAAATTAGCTATGAAAATTAGTTTTTTTTAAAATTATTACTCTTGTGAAATGTGGTAGAGCTCATTGATTGTAGAGAAACCTAACATAGCATCACACCGTTGCCTGGTGTCTGTCCCTGTGCCACTTTGGGGGGCTAGCCCATCGCTGCAGTTTTGGAGATATAAAGGATTCCTCACAATGTTTTCTTAAGAGGAAACTTAGACTTAACAATGAGACGGATAAAGAGAAAAAAAATCGTATGGGGCTCTTACCGAACTCTGCAGGAATTTTCTCAATTTCATTGTTACTAAGATCCAACAGTACCAGCTGTCGAAGTAACAAGATATCTCTTCGAAAGTTACACAATTTAAGACCACTTAAGTAGAGAGATTCAAGTGTCCTCGGAAGACCCTTTGTTGGAAACTCACTACGGTCTCTAACCACTAGCTTTGTAGGTGCATTGTCGTTAGCAGTTACAGTGATATTCGACAGGTTAGTAAGTTTAAGACCTTTAGTGTCACCAGTGATACAAGATTTCAGCAACCTCATGAAACATTTGAGCTGTATAGACTCACTCTTTATGCACAGGTCGTGGGGTGGCTCTTCAAATCGCAATGTAGCTTTACCTTCATTTAAACATGAAACGAATACTTGCTTCAAACCCTTCACTTTGTACTTGGTTCCAGATTTGTTAACGGTGGAGAAATGAATGATGAAGTATTCGGTGGCACATTTCGGCTCCTTGCCTAAGGCTAGAGTAGATTTCAGGTATTTTCCACTGGATCGAATGTTTATATTTGAGTGTAGTCGATTCACAACCTCCACATTACATTGCAATTTCATTGTATCGTTGTGAAAATAAATAAAACGACGAGACAGACAATAAAATAATCAGCAATTAACAGCACCCGCCAAAAATAATGTCAGCTGATTGATTGATTTGTTTCGGTCATCCTGGTTCACAGATTATTTTGAGGCTTTAAGCTGTCAGTTTGACAGATATGCACTCACTTTCGACAGTGGGTTCATGTAGCCACAAACAGCTCCTAAAACCGGTAAGTATTAGTACTACCGTCTTTCATTCTTTCAATCTCTATTGCTTTCATTCGAACAGACGTCTTGCTCACACTCGCGGTCCCGCGCCCTCTCTTTCTTGCCCGTTTCCGCTACCGCCCGCCGCTTTTGCTTTTTGCATTTTCGGATAAACAGACAGTAAACAAACAAATAGAAAGAAAGTGAGGAAAATAGTCACTATTGGAAACTCACTAAGTATTACCTGTAAGTAAATTCTAAGTAGAATCTTACATTTCGATGGTCTTATCCAATAAAATAATTCTGTCAGGGTCCTGTTTGGAATCTAAACTGTTCTAACTGTTCTTAAATCTGGTAATAGGTAACCCATATCTTCCACACTAATATTTATTCCGTGTCCTACCTACTACCGTTAAAGCTGCAACAGCTAATATTTACAGTTACAGCCCTCCAGAAAATGGCTGCTCTTATTGTTCAATCCCGTTTCGCCGGCCTCAAAATAGAAGATGATGATCAGTCTACCAGCAACTCGGTGAAGACCCAGAAAAAGAAGACTAGCGCGACTGTGAAGAAACCGGAGGCAGCAAAGAAAGCTATTAAAAACATTGCCACCAAACCCCAGGTAGGTACTTCTACAATATATTGTTTGTTTTGCCTTCTATTATACTTCGTCTATTTGCCGGTAGACTCCTGCTCTCCTCCCAATAGTGGGAGGGGAGGAGGAGAGGATTCCCTAGCAGTAGAATGAAGGCCCCTGACTAAGTAGGTCCCGTGGGCCTGTGACCTGTCATTGTAGCAACTTTTGCAGCCATGGTCCATTATGCAGTCTTTCCCCGTTTTCCATCATACATGACCTTGAGCCATTCTGCAATCCTATTTGATTTGTTATCGAATGATTTTGTATATATTCAGCAATCCTCTTCAGCCGGTCAGAATAAGAAGAAGAAAGGAAAAGGGACTGTAGCGGGGAATGAACAGTGGGAGCAATGGAAACAAAAGGATGCTGAAATGGCTGACGGCAATTATGAGAGTGAGCTGCAACAGGTAAATATAGTCAAAGACCGACTGAAGGTTCAGTAACTACTTCAAAAAGTGGTTTCAGCCAAGGTTACAGTTGGGTGAAATAGTCACGATAGAGGACCAATCACCAACTGCCTGTGGTTCAGCGGGCGTCCTACCTCATAGTCATCATTAAGTATGGTGATGAGCTTCAACTAAATTGTAGAATTGTTGTATAATAGATTCATTACCAGCATATTAATAAAGTGATACACTTGTTATTTGAAAATTTACTGGGTATTTTGTTAAATAAATTGCATTTTATAATTTTAATGCATACATGTTATAGGTAGGCCATACACAATACTCCCTATTTTCTTTCAACTGAATTTGTGTTCAAGTGACATTGCTTCAAAATTGTTTAACTCATGTTTTGGTTGTTATAGGCCATACTCCTCTCACAACTAGACTATGAACAGAAGAAGGATGTGTACAAGCAGCTGAAAGTAGAAGCAGAGACTGAGAAGAAGATGAATGAGACATCTAAGGCTAGCGGCAAGAAGAACAAGAAGAAGAATGTGATGAGCCTAGACCAGTTTAATGATATGGTGTCCGGTGAAGAACCCAAATGTAAGTGCTATTGTGGAAACTTGCCTGAAGTTTGCTGGTATTGTTGCAGAGGAACACTGAAGAATCCATCAAGCCAACATATATTTTTGAAGTTTATTTGTAACCCTTTCATTTTTTTCCATCTTTTACAGGTAGCCATGAGGATGAAAAGCAATCGCCATCACCTGAAAAAGACCCAGAGTTTTTCCAGCGCATCAAAGATGACACAAAAAATGAGCTTCTCAAGGACAAAATAAAGGATAGAATGAAAGGGAAGCCTCTGTCTGACGAAGTGATCTCCAGGGTGCAGTTTGCGGAGGCATTAGAGAAAAAGGATATGGAGATATCAGCATTGAGGCAACAGATCACCAGCTTGAAGGCGGAGTTACTCACAGTGAAATGTAGGAACAAGAAACTCTGTAATATCCTTGGACAGGGTGAAAGTAAGTTCTGTAGTTCAGTAGTGTTCTGTAGTGAGTAATGTTAATGTTCCATTGCTTTCACATTAACATCAAAAGTGACACTGTAGGGATGTGCGATAGGTGGTTAATAAGATGCATATCAAGTTCAATAGACAGTCGTGTAATCAGCCATGAATCAGGTAACACAGGATAGATGCAATTAGGGTACGGCTGTGCATACACTACACCTTCCCCCTTTTTTTTTAAAGTAAAAAATATATTTTTCTATTTTTTATGAAATTTAATAATTTAGAACACATAACAAGAATATCATCAAAACATCAATCTATAAAATATTAATACAAAATTAACCACTATAAAATTAATCATTTGTGTAAAAATACCATTAAAAAAAAACTGTAAATCTAACAATTTGTAAATATCTTTTTAAAAATAAATACTTTCTTATAGTTTCATATAAAACAATTTTAAAAACCAAGTCAAATAAATTGATGATCTATCACAATTTTAATTATTACAAAACATAAACTGTCTGTTATTCACTAAAAAAATATATGCAAAGTTTTCTTAATTCCTCAAGTATGTTTATCTATAAAGTAGATGATTACATAAAAATATCAGGATTAATATATACTAGTACCCATTTTCTAGACACACGAAATAATAACTAACTGTTTTGGTGTAGGGTTGACGACATAAATTTATCTTTATTTTCATACTAAAAATTCAAATTCACAATATTTACTGATTGCAATACATGTATATATTACTCATTCCTTCTGTATCTCTCTTTCTTTTCTCCCTTTATTTATATATTCAATTCTTATTCCATTAATGCAAACTACTTTATTTTTATTTTCCATAACAAGTCTACCTTCTCAAAACTCACATCACAATGTTCTTAAATATAAATCATTGGGAATACATCTTCATTCCAAACTAACAAAATATTTTCTCTTTTCTTATACAAAAGCTATCATATAGGTCACTTCATATAGGTACTTTTATTATTTATTTATTTATCGACGTCATAAGGTATTTTTTTTTAACATATTAACTATCTGGCTCCAGGTCTACCTGCCTGAGCCTGCTCCTACTCGAGTGCTTATAATGTCATCAATATCCCTCGTTCTCACAAAGGAAGCTCGTTCACGTCATGATCGAAGCGAAGGATTCGTGCCTTGTACCTTGTACCTTTGAGACTTTGATGATTATACAATGACACATCGGACTCGCCAATAGTCACGTATCCTACTAAAACATAACTTAAACACAATCCATATGAATGCTTCGAATTTTAAGACATTCTGTAAAGATTGGATGATCAGTCCAACTTTTCTCGAAAACTTAACAAACGAAACATTCCCAACTCATTCACTCTGTGGCCTAGAGTAACATGCTGTGCATTCCATACCTTCTCTTATGTTTCCTAACAGAAATCATATTCATTCTTTAATTATCTACTTATCGACAACAATAACCAACATTCCCTAATCCAAACAAAAATACAACTTTCCTATGTAATGCCTACTCACATAACTCAAAACTTGCAAACGAAATCTATTTATCAATCACCTATCTAATAATGTAGTCTCCACAAACAAAACGATTAACTTTTCATTACATTCCATTTCCATACTTTTCAACTCTCAATATAAACAAGAAGAAGTGACCATATCCGCTGGTCAGACTATAATTCTATTAATAGACTCGATTGCAATCTGTAAAATAAAATAAACGTAAATGCAATCTCGAAACAAACTTTTGTATTAAACTAACGTAAGTGGTTCCGCCGTTAGTAATGTATTTTAAATCTGAGGTTAAACTACTTTATCTGTAAATTATTCTGAAAAACTAATGAAACATTACAATCTGAACACACAAAAAAAATAACTCAAGTTATCTTCTCTCTAAGACATACTTATTTAGCGTACTAAATATTTATTATACACATTCAACTGATTTTCATACTTACTCATACTATTAAAATTAATTTCATACTGTAATTTAAAAAATGGTTCCAAACTTTATCTCTTTGCGGTACCCTAAGCTTGCTATCAATCATTCATCACCTTTTACGTATCTCCCATAATAGTCAAGTGAAACTAAAATGTTTCGCTCCATACAAGTCGAGCTGTAGTAACATGAACTTATAATAACAATTATTTTACGTCTGTAATCTAAACAAGTGTTAAGTTCTACCTAATTTGGATTCTTCTGCAGTGTTGCATGTCCATATTTGAATTGCCTGGGAACACAGTATTGAATTACTTGGAATAACTGTGACTGTTACCAAGTCATGAAACATTTATGTACTTGATTGTACATTTGGAGTAAAATATTATAATAAGTATTTAATAAAATAGTAGAACAGCTCGCTCGGAGTCAGCTCATCTTGGGACCCGTACCATCTCTGGCTGCTCCTCACTTGACCCGTGCGGTTACGTCCGGCGCCCTGCTTTCCACATCACTTAGGCTTGAAATTCGCCCGGCACCCGGCAGCAGAAATCTTCTGTACTTACTCGTATATTTATTTTTCTCTCTTCTTAACCTTTACTCTTTCTTCTTTAATTAATTTCTGTCTTCTATATAGAAGACAGAAATTAATTATATAATTATATAATTGTCATCTTCTTTATTCTCCATCTTCCTCTTCTGGCTGCTATCTGGTTTTAAGGGTGGTCGCGTCGTGATATCTTGTAGTCTACAGGTTCTTATTCTTAAAATTTTCTTCATACTTTATAATTTTCCACGATATTTAGGTATTTCCATTTATTTGCCATTTGGCACAGCACTACCTCGCGAGAGGTAGGCTGGCCTGGCAAGGTCGCCATGTAGGGATGTGCGATAGATGGTTAATAAGACGCGTATCAAGTTCAATAGACAGTCGTGTAATCAGCCATGAATCAGGTAACACAGGATATATATAGATGCAATTAGGGTTCGGCTGTGCATACACTACAACACCCGTAGCATGCCAAATTTTATGTTAAAATTAGTGACTAGAAGGGCTAACCACAAAGTTGTGTTAAGTGGTGTGTATATGAGGAGGAATTTACTCAGCAGTGGATTCTTTTGAAGCCAGGGATACTAATGCCTGTGGCCGCCTACTATCTTCTTATCTTATCTGGTAAGCAAGTAAATAGTAATTTTTCTGCCTTTTTGCTGAGCCAAAATGTATAGAATCAAACTTGTAGCTTTTATTACATAGAACAAAATTTCCTATAACGCGTCGTTTTCGAGAAGTAAGCAAAAACCAAAATCGGGACGTTTGTGGCGATTCCGACGCAGATTGGTGTGGGAGGTTTCATAGGATTTCATAATAAAGAATTCTTAAATACTATTTGTCGGGTGCGGACGATGCCCATAAGTGTGCATTCTCCATGACTAGACTAATGGTAATTGTGTGGTGTGTGTGTGCAGTGAAGGACAAGGCGGAGGTGCTGGTAGAGGTGGAGCGGCTGCGCTGCGTGCAGGCGGAGCTGACGGGCGAGGTGGCGGAGCTGCACACGCAGCTGGAGCGAGAGCGCTCGCGCACGCAGGACTCGAGAACCAAGGACAAAGTACGCTCATTTTACAATTCCCTTCGCCGTTAAGTTGGTAGCAACAAAACCAGTGTTGCTAGCTTTTGAAAAATATAATACCCAAAAGTTAGGGAGGATAAATCATATCTAAAGTGGAGCCATTCTTAGAAGTAGCATTGGCATCTGTTAACGGCAGGGACAGCTATGCGTCGGTCTCCCTTCGTTTTCTAAGCAAAACAAAGAGAAGGACACTGATGTATAGTCTGTGCCTATTGTTGACAGATGTCAAATGTGAATTCTTAGAAGCCACTTTAACCCATACTATAAATGTTCATAGACGTTGCCGAGTTGCCGATTCTCGTATCATTTGTATATAATTTACGTATTACGTGTTGTCACGAGGTTGTAGATAACCTACATAACTGCTACCTTATTTATGAAAGCGGGGAATTGTGATGTGAGCTGTGACAGTTGTCAGTTGTGCACTATAGCCAACTTAACGGCGAAGGGAATCTAAAGTTAAAGTGCACCTACTCTCCTAAACTGCTACCCACCCAGCTTCAGTATAAGCGACGTGTGCAGCCGCGCGTCTCATAACGTCTCAACACACCATGTCGAAGTCCGGCGTGTTTACGCCTGCAGTTCTATATCAATTACCAGCTAATATTTGCATATAGGCAAATATTAGCTGGTATTATTACTTGGGCATATAGTCAAATAAGGCACTTGCCGAAATTACGTCGCGTTTTCGCGTACAACCGAACTTCGGTCGGGTCGACACTGTTCATAAAATTTCACGAGAATCAGTTGATAAACGCTCAGTAGAGATTATTTTTCATCGATTTTTGGATTTTTAACAAAACTAATGTTTGGTCAGTTAAGTGCCTTTTGGAATTTCGATTTAGTAATATGTATTATTGTGCTGTACACACTGTACTTTGCACCAACGTCATCGAGCCAGGTGCCAACTTAGCTCGCTAGAGTAGTATGTAGCATCCACACAATTACATCATCATTGTCATTGTTTTAACCTTACCGTTGACTCTCTCTGCTATCACTCTGCCCAAAATGTGTGCTTTTTTTGTGCCATTTTCTTTTCTATGATTTTATATTTGGTGATTCTGCAGAACATAATAGTTGCATTCGATTTATTATTTGCGAAGTTTTGTTTAGTTTTTATTTTCGTTATATTGATCTGCTTGTATCTGAAAGTCAAGTGATACGCGGACAATCCCGTTTTTTTTTAGAACATGGAGGGTACCACAACGTATTATGCCAATTCAGATTAGAAACCTAATTTGATCCGTAAAATTACCGTGACCGTCTTAAAAGTAGTCTTGGTATAAGGTGAATAAACCCTTTATGGCGAATCGGAATGTAAATGGTTGCTATGGTGATGTTCTTGTTTTGAACCTAATTTTAATCGGAAAAATATTGTGGTAACCTAAAAGAGATATGGTTGTTACAGAAACATAGCGCAAAAAAGAAAAGTATACGATTTGATGTGTCGTCAGAAGCCATGTTAAGCACAGAAAGATTGCCAGAGGTGAAGAAGACAATTTAATAATCAGATGTTAACAAATATCGAAATATAAATTACAAGTGTCGGTCTTGTTTGTTTGACTTGCCAGTAAAAGTATCTCATATATTAATTAATTACCACACTAAAACGATGTTACGGGCTACTTTATTTAAAATTACAGACTTAATGTAAAATAAAGTAGCCTATAGCCTAAAACGTTGAACCCATTTTTAGTTTGTTTTCATTTTATTTTCCTATTGGGCTTACTGTACGAATGCGTGCGTTACTAATAATATGTTTATTGCGTCCAAACGTGGTTTATATTTACCTGTTTTTTTTTTATAATTCCAGAAGAAAAAGGGGGCAAATGGCGAAAAGGAGAAATAGAATTCAGCGTAACTGTTACTGCTTTCACTTATAGATCTTTATGACACTAATTGTAGGTGTTACATGTGTACTTTATTTGACGGAAGTCAATTTATGAAAGAAATTCTACTCTCGTATTTGTATTCGAACGCATGTGTGTAAACGTTTCAAGCGTGTGATATTCTGATTAGTATTATTTATAGGAATGGCATTAAATTATGGAGGCGTGGTAAGAATATTCATATATATATGTTCTATTATTGTATCAGTCCTTTACGCGTTTGAGAATAATATTAATTTGAAGCGAGACAACAGAATAGGTACTCTAAAAGAACTTGATTTTGATCACACCCAAAGCCAAAAATAATAATTCTGGAGTATAAGGAATCGTTTTTGCTATGCGATGAAATCCATCCATTTTTATACATTTCAATAAAACTTTCAACTAGAAATAGTGTAGTGAGAAAGTGTAGTATGTTGAAGGCTCTCATCATTAACATTTTTAGGGTTCCGTACCTTAGAAGGCAAAGAAACCCTTATAGTATGAATTTGTTTTCCGTCTGTCCGTCTTCTTCTCAGGAACGCGTTAAGGTACTAAGTTCAAATTAATATCAATTATTGAGTGATTTCCTGTGGTCCCTTAGAGCTGTGAAATTTCAAACTCAACAATCAAGGTCAATGCAATCAAAAGGTACGGACGCATTAGTGCCGCAAATTTGATGAATTTGCTTGATACTCGAAAGGGAAACATAGGATACTTCCCGATGACCTGGAGTCATGAAACTTCTAGTTTCATCACCAAACAAATGCGATTTGTGCGGAACCCTCGGTGTTCGAGTCTGACTCGCACATAGCCTTTTTTATTTAACGTGATGGTGATCGATGCTTTAAACAAAACTTATGAGCTCACATTTCACTAAGGGATATAATGTAATTAAGGGAGTTGGATAGATCGATGCAAAAGCCATAGAACGAAGATAGTACCGACGATTAGCCGAAGTTTATATCGATATTTTAATGTTTTTGACGAAAAAAACAAGAATTTAACAGGTTATTGGTAATATAATTTCTAATTAAGAACTGTTTTAGTAATCCAACAAAACTTGTTCAACGCATCTGTGACTTAAGACTTTTTTTTCTTCAATTTGGTTGGGCACATTGAAAGTTACCTTAATCGATAAAGAATCATCAAACGTATAAAAAATGTCGTGTCACAATGTCCTAAAGTGTCACAAAGTAGGTGTAATAGTAATTTGTGTCTCTAGGGAGCAAAATGATCTATTTGCGGCGAGGGCGGTACATTGAATCCAGAGTGAAGCGAAGGATTCTACGATGGAATCCTGAGCGTAACGAAGGATTCAAGCGTTTAACACCCAAGACGAAAATAATTATGCTCATGAGTGACACATACAACTTATAACACCGACTATGAGGAAAATTTAAATAAAATGCTCTATTAATAACTTTGAATTATACTTTCAACACTTTTATGGTAATCGAACAACGAAAACCAAACTTTTTTTTTTATAACGGCGGATTGTGAAGCATAGGGAACAGATAAAATATTCCTGTGCTACTTTTACCACTGTGTAAAAATTATCGGTATATTATATTATGGTATCAGATATCAATATTCATTATATCACAATTACTGTCATCGATAGTTTTGATTTCAGTAAAACATATAATTTATTGTGACATCTTTTTAAATATTGCGAAAAATTCATAAATTTTCATATGACATTGTTAAAGTTAAAACTTGACACATGTTTGTTTTTAATAGATTACGATGAAATTACAATCGATTAATTTATTAAGATCTTTGTTCAATCAGTGAAAAGGGCCTTCAGCACAGGAAATTCAGTAACACTTGAAAGGTCTGTAAAAACCAAGTCTCAAGTCACAGATGGCTAGAACAATTTAGATTAGTACAATACTTCATTAGTAATGATTGAAAAATAAATAAATTTTTGTTCAAAATCGCAATTATTGACAATTAACTGTAAAATTCTGGGGGTAGTCTTCAAAACAATAAAACATCGATAAAAACGAAACGGTACAGTATACGTTGCGGCTGACAAGTTTTTAAAATAACTAAAGGTAAAGTAAAGGTTTTCTATAATATTAAGGGTCTTTCCCTCCATGTGGCATAGCCGTGGAAGTGGGATATTATGTATATCCCATAGTGAATAGTGAAAAGTGAGCTACAAATATTTCGTTTACATTAAACTATACAACTGAAGTTTTTAAGTAACGAATGTATGAAAAAATACTATCATGAAACGATGTTTTCGGCTCTAAAATGTTGTGTAAATGAACATTATTTTGTGGTTTAAGACCTGTTTCCATGTACATTATATTTTTCTCACACTGTGATTATTTCCTATCGTTTATTCCAGATTAAAGGATATTTTAAGTAAAGATGATTATGCTCTGAATTTCTTTTCGTAAGCGAAATAAAACAAAATATTTTTAAACAATGTAAGTTTTTATTCCATGTCGCATTCCATACACAATTTAACAGTAAATTTCAGGAACTTCAGAATCTCTTAGCAAGGAAAATTAAGTTTGAAATTGTGTTTCAAAATTGCCTGTAGATGTTCTCTGATGGATTGGAGAGGGCGCCTATAGCCTATATAGTACGTTGGTGATTCCGTGAGATATTGCTGACGCTTTTTAAATGGAGTCAAAAACGGTTTAATTGGTCATTGCGTGATGCAATCTCTCACGGTCACTTACGCGTGACAAGTGAAGTCGACAAGCTACAAACATTTCATTACAAAATTATAATAATAAAAAATTAGAAATACGCGCATGAAGTTACATTTCTACTATTTCAAACTATACGTAATAATTACCAAAACTATTAGATATGTACTTCATAAAATTAAATAAATAAATATGTATCTAGTAGTTTTGTTCTGATTTTTTTCGCGAGACTGAAAAAATCCTTAGAAATAGTTGGTAATTACACAACTTTTGATTATCAACACAAGATATTTTGTACATTGAAGGAATTTGAAAAATCTAAATTATTAAACGCTACAATAATTTTAGAGAATATGTAATATAAATGTTAGAATTTATTAGACGTAGCATGTATTTAATTTGATCGTACGCAGCCCTTAACTGTACAACATTATTAATTTACGTATAAAATTCAGACATCTTCAGATTTTTTACTTAGCGTCCATTTACGTGATGGGTACGGTACACCTGGCAGCAAATGCTAGAAAATAAATTATGGCAACTTATGTGACAAATAAATTAGCGGTCTACTGCGGGTTCTAATAGACAAACCAAATATTTAATTTAAAAGAAACACGCAGTAGTGTGCCAAACTGCAATTTTCTAGCATTTCCTGCCAAAGTTACCTTGTCAGTGCTCGATTACTAAAATTAAACCGTTGACTAGCTGTTATAATTGCAGTTATAATATTAATACCACATACAAAAGTTAATCGTTCAAAATGACCTTTGATATTTTACCAAGGATCTTATCCATGTGCACGTAATATCGAAAATACAGTATTTTTACATAGGTAAATAATATCCATAAATTATAATTATATTTATAATGATGAATCATGTTACGTAACTCTAGGGTAAATATTTTAAATACCTTATTTTAATACGTGTCATATTGGCATGGCAGTACAGTGATTATGGCAACGCGAATTTGATTTCTAAACATATTTTTGGTCCAAATAGTATTAGTAAGTAGTAGTACCTACACGTCCGCAGTTATATTTTCCCAATAATTACATACATCATTTTAATACTCTGGTTACACGATACAATATTACGTAGCATTTTAGATTAGGATATCTAAGCGGGGTCTATAAACACTAGGCGTTACTTAAGTAATATGGCAGTAAGTTGTAATTATTGTAGAGCATTTGAATGTACTTTTGCGAGATTCGCGGCTCACCATCTTAGCGATACTTCCTACTATTCGAATCTATTCGCTGCAGGTGAATAACAACTATTCGATGGGTTATTGTTATTTTACAAACTACATACAAAACAAGCACAACACTGTCTCTGGGGAGTTCCACTCATCAATTATGTGAATCAATCATACATAATCCACTATCGTCGACTTCCTTCAATTTAGTGTCCATTTCACTAGCATTTATCACTGTAACTTTCTCACCTTGGTTTCTCTCTCCAACCAAGTTTCAACCTCATTCACTTTCAAAGGAAGATTCTTCCTCTTGGTAACTTTTCCTTGTTTCCGCTTTAGTAGTCGTTTAGCATGGCGGGACGTCTGCGCACCGCATGCCCACGGCAGGCTTACTCGCTGCGTCGCATAACACGCTGTTTATGATTGTGTTTTTGTTCTTGTCTACACAGTATACATTTCGTGACTTCGTCGGCTCCTCTCCCTGTGAAACATGATCATTTTGGGTACAACTTGAAAAAATACTTAGTCTAATTGAGGTGTACTGTGGCGAGAGGTTAATTAAAACCCTTTATCTGTCCTCTTACACAGCATGGTAGTTGTGGTTTTCTAAACCCTTGGGATCAGCAGCCTTATGGCGTAAGTCGTCTGAGCTATGAACTTCATATAGACGTTTGACACCTTGCACCAGCTTCATCTGTCAAATTGGTATCACGCAAGTAGCATCATAATGGAGGCCAAACCCAAGCTCATTGAATGAAGCCTAGAAGCCTTCGGTGATACCCCGCAATCGATGAAATTGTATGAGCATGAGATGAACCATAGACACACGCTATGAACTTCAGAGAGTTACACCATAAGGCTGCAGGTGACTGGACTGAATGGTCCGGTCTCATTTGATCGGTCTGTTATGGAATTTGCGCGGTTCTTACACCCATAGAGGCTGAAGCCCCATCCCACCTGTCCAGCTAGCTGGGTATGTGATACTAACCGGCATCCGACACCGCTTCGAGCATGGCTCCCAGGAGCCGTACCACCAGTATGTGGTCACTGGCTCGACGCACGCGGCCGTCTGACACCGCTCCATCAGCACGTCCGAGCGCGGCGACTCGATGAAGTAGCACTGCGACTGCTCCACTAGGCCTGCGGGTAGAGGGTGTGGTAAATTGGTAGGGTTGTTACCACAAGCCATTACATACTCTAGCTAGGTAGACGCCGTTAATGCACCTACTTCGCGTGTCATACCATGGGTGTTCTGCAGCTACGAACCACTTAGTCGCTCTATGATTGAGCTAAATGTTTGATATGAAAAAAAATACACGGTTGGTTCGCATACATATTGGGGGTGCTTGCCGCGTCTACTTGTTGTACGATCTGTAGTGCCGTAAATTAAATTTTGTCGCCACTCAAAAGTTGTTTTTTGTTTTGAAACATGACTTAAATTTAATCATTTACATACAGGCACATGCTTGCTTTTGGCCCCACACTAGGATATCCTATGTCGTGGGAACCAGAAACAGCGACGTCACACACATAAACATCCAAGACCTGTTTTTTTTTCTTTGGCCCCAGCCGGGGATCGTACCCGGGACCTCTCGCATGGTAGGCAGAGCCAGAACCACTGCGCCACAGAGGTCGTCTGTGTTCTTGCCATAACTCAATTGTACAAATCGATATCTGTCAAAATGGTGCTAGAGAGACCAATTCACAAGTGTATCGCGATTTTGTTTAGTTCCGGCGAAAACCGCTCAATATTGAACACAAGATGGCACCGCCATGGATCCTGGGACGTCCAAATGACGAGAAGGCAAGCTTTAGCCAATGCATTGCGTACCAAGAGTACTGTACCCCTACCCTTGATACGCAAGGCAAGAATTCAAGCTTGCTTTTCCGTCATTTGAACAGAACACAGTTACCTACTCGGTCGGGAAGAATGACAACTTCATACAAAAACGATTTACTAGCGCCGCCTAGTGGGTAGTAGTGGTAGCCTTAGCGTTTTTTGTATGAAGTTGTCATTCTTCTCGACAGAGTAGGTAACTAGGGGTACAGGGGTTGTTACAATTCAACTCACGGCCATGCTCGTCCACGCACTGAAGGTGTCGCCGTCTATACCCGTTGCCGCAGGTGGCAGAGCACGCGGACCACTCCGACAGGCGGTAGCTGAACTTGCGGCGGCGCGACGTCGACTGACGGTCTACTGTGTACTTGTACGTGACCACCGGGTTGCGGTTCTTGCCCCGGTAGATGTGTTGCTGCGCAGGTAAGAATAATAATGGTTTATTATTATAAACTGTTCAAAGTCAAAGTACTTTATTACTGTATAATAATAATAATACCTTGGACACTATTTACACACATTGATCTAGCACCAAACTAGGATTCCCTGTATCTTGGGTATTAGACAACGATACACATACAAATATCATACTTAGATAGATAAACAACCATGACTAGGGTACAAACATCCGTTCTCATCAAACAAATATTTGCCCCTACCGGGACTCGAACCCGGGAGGTCACTGCGGACTCGGCCATTCGGGTCGTCGGTAGATAAATACATATACTTAGAAAACGTAATTTTATGTCTCTTCACTACATTGGACCACTGTGGGAGAAGAAGGGCGTACAAACTCCCACAGATTGATTTTTAGATCTCTTTTAGAAATTGATAGTGCTTATCTAAGACAAATATTAAAATTTTAATTATTATGATTAACTTCCTAATTTTCCTAGTTCCTAATACAAGTACCAATATAAATCCGAAGAAACCGAGTTCAATACTAAGTCGATTAACTTTCAGGCAACTGTCAGGGAGGGAGGGAACATGAAATAGGAACTCCTAAGAACTACTTAGTACCTTAACCTCTCAAAAACCGAGGGTACCTGGGGCGGGTCGCGATTTTGCACCTTATGTCATGGTAATAAAATTTCAAACCTATAAAGGAAAAGTGGCGTTATCTAACACCGGTGGTATATTTGCGGACCTAGAATATGCAAAAGAGTGGGTCGGTGAATGAAGAAAGGAAAGAACTACTTACATAAATCCGCAGGTCTTCGGCGATAGGGCCCGGAATCCTAACTTTCTCCCAATCGCGATCTCGTTCGTAGATAGCTGAGGAGCCAGCCACAAAGTACTCCGTCAACGCTTCGTTTCTGTTAAAAATATATTTATCACTTTAGCATAATGCCACAAGAATGAATATTTTGAAAATGTAACATTTCACATGAAGGCGACGTTCTGAGGTTCATTCTCACCGTCCTCCGTTTATGTAGAGTTTCTTCGTCTTGGCGCTTCCAATGGAAATGTAGTTTCCTGGATTCACTTTCTCCTTTATCTTGACGTTTCTGGATCCAGCAGGTATGACAGCAACCTGAGAGTAAAGATTTGAGTTACAAGATCTTTCGAAATATAAGTTATGCCTACCGCCAGTCAATCAACTGGAATAAAGATATAAAATATCCATTGAGGATAAAAATATGTAAAACAAAGGAAATCTTAAACCGCACATCAAAATACTGATTTGCACATCAAAAATTCAGGCGAAGTGGTGGGTCAGGGTTGGGAGAAAGGTAAAGGGGGTGAGCGAAGTGAAGCCCCCTTTACCCTTCGTGTTAGGTTGAACATGTAAGAGCAAAAGAAACATTAAATATGAGTACACATAAAATATAAAACATAAAAAGATTTTTTGTTGAACATTTTTGCTATGCAAATAGGACAAATTTGATGTGCGATTAAACATACCTCACTAAACCCGGACTGTTTGGTGGTCCCCTTATTGTAGATGCCCTGCACCGTCTTGCAAGCCGTGCCGTTCCCCGCGCACACCCCGCAGGCGTCCTCCTCTGCCTCAGAGTCCACTATCCAGTCGCAGCCGACTTTGTGACAGACACCTGTACGCGAAGGTTGGATTAGAAAGTTTCGCTACTTGTCACTGCAAAGCATATAAAAGGACGAAGAAGAAGCTATATTAATAGCTTGTGACAATATACGAAACAGGATTTCATGATGCCTAATAACTACTAACTACCTTTGTTACGAAGTTGATCAACCATTGGATAGCTGTCACTGGTATTCAAGCACATCTCGGTGGCATATAGTTCATATAATATAACATATATCATTTCTACGTAGATAGGTATTGTCGGAGCCATTTACAGGGAAAAAAACAATCCAGCGCAATAGAAGAAATATCAAACATTCTAAACTAGTGGCCCTGTGGGCAGTAGACCTCGCTAACAGGGGGGATTGTGAACCAATTTATAGGTAAGTATTTTAGATTCAATCAAAATCAATTAGTAAAGTAGCCGCACCAATAGCTTTGTAAACTACATTTTGCGATTTAAAATACAATCTATTGACTTCACGAAAATAGTTATAGTCTATTTCACTCACTCCCATGGTCTGTATAGATCCTCTTTACTAATCCGTTTCCTACTTCGAGGAGTCCAAACTTGGTATGTTTTGCAAATATTTCTCGGATTTTTAGAAAACAGGCGGCCGAAGGTAATGGTGTAGTATTATATTTTTGGAACCGGCTCATGAAGCCCGTTAATTTGATCAACCCCACACGATGACGACGTCATAACCAAGGGGAAAATCGAAAAAAAGCTCTCGAAAAAAAAACTGTTAATTCAAGGACCACGAGTGCCAAGTTTTGTGAGGATCGCTTGAAAACTGTAGCCCCTAGTTCGGAACTGACAGACACAGACATAGAGACGGACGAAAGCAATACCGGCCTATCTTGTCGAAATGGAGCCCATCGCTCGCTTCGCTCGCTCGGTCAAAAACATATCTTCGGTTTACTCACCAGCTATACACATATCCCTCGCCCCGACAGACTGCCGGCACGAGGTACCGTCAGCAACGAACCCACCAAACTCCATATCATTGCCGTTGCCATTCCCGTCTCTGGGCACGCACATCAGCTCGCAGGGTTTGTCCTGGTCGAAGTAGGGTACCCAGTCGGCAATTGTGCTGTTTCTGCTGTACTTGGAACATTGCACGTCGCGGAATGAGGGCTCGTTCAGTGGGCACGCCTCTGTGTTGCAGATCTTGTACCTGTCGATTGATAAGGGTGATGATGATGATGAAGCATTTCTCACGACATAATTATCTTTTCAACACACTTGCTCATTAACGGACTATTTATGGCAACGCATTTAGGTTCGTAATTGAGCTTATTAATACGTAATACCACTCGTGTTTTTAACTTTACATGTACCTTTTTTTTTAATCTTCGCTAAGTGGTTTTAAGCTTACAAACAATAAATATTTTTGTGGTATAAAAATATTTTAGGTTGCGTACATATGAATGATAATTAAATAATAATTTTATTATCAATATTTCATTCTTTTTTTTTTCACTACATATTAATTTAATTTACGAATTAAAATCATTATTTTATAGGCTGTTCAGCGGTTTTGCCAGTGCCTTTATTTAAACCTGCGCATCGCTAGCGCGGCGTGTGAAAAATATCAAACCAGCGCGCGGCGTTTTTCTGTGAATATTTGTAGACGTTTTAGTTGTGTTGTTAATTATTATCAAAAGTCTGTTTCTTTCCTCGCAAGAGTGTTGAAAAACGTCTTATGAAACACGTATGCATTGGTCTTTGTCATTTGGCACTCGGCTAACTTGTCGCGCGAAAATTACCGCCTCGTGGGTAATGAAATCGATGACCAACTCTGTACACTTGTATCATAATGTAGGTACTATTACTAGTGGTTCTATAAGAACAGAAGACATCGCTTGTTTAAATTTCAAGCTTTTTTAATTCTAGCTGTATCTACAACATAGTTACAGGGGGATGAAAATACCCCAATACTCCACTTCCCCCTTTTTTTTGCACCATCTTGTGTAGAATTATGTCCTTAGTGTGCCTCTCAAATTTGATTAAAATCTGTCGATAAATAACGCTGCAGCAAACTTCCCGCTATTTTCCCCCTAATCAAAAATCGTGATCGACTAAACTAAAATAATTAAATAAATCAAAGAACTTGTGTGCTAATGAAAAAGGCGAGAACAAAGAAACGCACGGAGTCATTTTTGGCGAATCTCGAAACTGGACGCTTCGCTCGCTCGCATTTGCTCGAAAAGAGCGTTATCTAGCAGCCAAATTGTTCGCACTAGTGCTCTTACTTTTCAGTTTTTTTTACCCCCGCCGTCAGCCCGATGTAAAGAGATTGTATTGTTCGAGTAAGTTTTACAAATTATTCAAGTAGATTATCATTCATATAAAAGGTAGAATATAACGAATACCTAATTAAACGCGTTATTACTTACACTAGATTTAGATTTGGGTCTATAAAATAATTTTAAATGTTCATTTATGTTTGGCTGCACGTACGTATATTTTGCTAGTTCCTTTTTGTGATACGACGTGGCAGCACATGCACAATAGTACAGTACCAGCCCCACACAAGTCCGATAGAAGCGGCGCCACACTCACTACTTTCCACACTAGTAGCATAAATAGTTATCACATGTCTAACGACGGCCTTAGAGTAATAGGTTTTTATCTTCCTTTATTCTGAGACACAAGAACCCTGAGGATTGAAGGAACGACTGCACAAATAGGTTTATACCCTGACTTCTTCAAAATAAGCAAGACCTTATAGATACACCACCCACCTGCTTCGTTCCCCAATACAATATTTCCCGTTGTTGATCGGGTCCGGATTGTTGCACTCCCTGGACCGGGTGGACACACCGGCGCCGCACGTTCGCGAGCATTCGCTCCACTCGCTCCACTCGCCCCAGCCTCCGTCGCGGGGTTCTGGGTTCGGCGACCGCGGCACGCACTCCTGATTTTTACACCACTGTGGAGAGAATTTAAAAGTTTTTCAGATGACTGTCTAGGGAATCAAAGGTACTTAATGGACACCATCGGAAATAATTGATGCTTTTAATTACACCACTGTGGAGACAATTGAATTGACCCTTCATTCGCGAAACTTTTGGAACAATGGGTAGCGGCCACGCGCTTTTTTGCAGCTTGACGGTTCGTCTTTATTTTAGTAAAACGTTGATTAACAGTAAGACAAGTAAAACAAATAATATACAGTAGGTACCAGCGATTCTGGCACAACCACCGTGTCGATAGTTATTGCATTTCTCTTTCTATCTCCTATCAGCATCACTCACCATGCCCTGTCCGCATGACGTCCCGGCGGCGGCAGGTCGCAGCATGGTCTTGCAGGTGTTGTTGACCTGGCACCAGAGATGCTGGCACAACTCCGCGGGGTCGGTGCATACTGTCGCATCAGCACCAAACTGCAAGTGGCATTGGGTCTCCGCGGTGAACATTACACCTGGAAATTACGTCCGAAATTTTAGATTATTATTCGGATCGAAAACTAGTGACAACATTTATAGGTTTGAAAGTTTATCAATACTTACCAGCTGGTACTTCTGGATATTCATAGTCTTTTTGAGAAGGTGTATCACCCAGACATTCCCCAGAGCCGGTGCTGAAATGTACAATCCAAATCTTAGCAAAATTACCTGGTTTATTAGCTGTCTTGGCTAACTACTAGCAGAGAACCATTACGAAATTGCAATGACAACAATTGCAAAACTGGCTAGCTAGCTTGCTTTGTGAGGTAGGCTCGTAGGAGTATCCTAGGCTTTTAATTAGCACGTCGTATAGCGTTAAACATTATGCAAGAAAATATCTTCAAGTGATACGTGCATAAGTGTGCAATATTTGTAATGTATCGATCATCCACAGTGAATCGTGATTTCTTTTATTCCATGGGTGCATGTAGATTTCTAAACTAAACACGATGTCATGTTCCAAATGCAGTCTCGGCAAAAGCTAAACTACGTTACTAATGTGGAGCTATTTAGCATCTGTCTACAGTAGGGCTTATTCCATGTATCCCCTGTGACTATCCTCTGCGAAGGGGATTTGTAGACTTTTTGAAAAGAAATGTCCTTAAATCCCCTTTCCGACGTTACAACGAGGTGATTATGTACCTACCGATGTGTCAAAAAGACTGATTATCTATTAATTAATTCTTTAATTTCGACTTAAAAAAGAAAACCATTTAAATAAATGGAAAAGAAATCCCTTTTGCTCGGCGTTGTAACGCCGGAAGGGGATTTAAGGACAAAAAGTCCACAAATCCCCTTCGCAGGGGATTTGTGGAATAAGCCCTACTGTAGACAGATGCTAAATAGCTCCACATTAGTAACGTAGTTTAGCTTTTGCCGAGACTGCAATGCGCAGCACATAATTAAGCCGAT
Source organism: Argyresthia goedartella (assembly GCA_949825045.1). Classification (NCBI taxonomy): domain Eukaryota; kingdom Metazoa; phylum Arthropoda; class Insecta; order Lepidoptera; family Argyresthiidae; genus Argyresthia; species Argyresthia goedartella. Next base: position 21,131,061 of record OX463823.1, read on the forward strand.
TTTGGAACATGACATCGTGTTTAGTTTAGACTACTGTAGGCTTATTTGTGGAATAAGCCTACAGTAGGGACAGCGTAAGCGTCGGTCTCTCTTCCTTTTCTAAGCAGTATGTCATAAACATATCGCAGAATTGACGCCAACGATTAGAACTTTCATCGAATAAAGAAATATTTTAGGGAAAACACTGCGGTAGCTTAGGTGTAGACTAAAGGGGGCGAGTGCAGCGAAGCCCCCGAATAGTCTCCGTATTAGTTAGACATGTATATCACAAATAAAATTAGGTAATACTAAATACAAATGTTTAAAAAAAGCCATGTTTCATCAAATTCAACCATTTCAGACCATTTCATGAAATGATCGGCCAGATCATGAAATTATTGCCTATTTCATGAAATGATGAATTATGTATACGATATTGCTGACTGCGTCAGTGACGACTGTTGACAATGTCAAATGCGACTTCTAAGAAAGGCTCCACTTTAGTAGAACAACGTATCCATCTCACTAACTCTAGGAAGTTGGTGACGTCACGCTTGCTGCAGCGTGACCACGCCACTTGCACGGTGTCTGCCTCGAAGATCGGCGTCATGATGTGCAACGTATCGCCCTCGCGCCGGTGGCAGCCGATCTTCTCCGTGTCGTGGTAGAGCCCGAAACTGGAAGGGGAAGAGCACGTTCACGATGGGCACAACAACAACACAGGTGAGGCCTTCTTCCACGGCGGCAGGCGAGGGGTGACAGAGACAGTGGTGTCCATGTTTAAGGCACCCCGGCAGCGGAACTTAGAATTCCATCTTCACCTTACTTTTACAGGAATAGGATTACCATATTAAAAAATCGTTTACGTCGGCCTCGTACAGGACCGTTCCGTACCATCGTACAAGACAATAGACAAGATAATAAAACAGAAACAAAAAAAGTTTTTGACCGAACTAGCTGTCGACCCCAGCACCACCCTTAACCCTATGAGAGCGGATCCGACGTCAAACGAATTGCGCCACCGAAACGATTAACACATGTGACCAAATTATCGGTTATATTTGAATGACGGTGCTATGTTGACAAGCGATAGGAGGATATCCTCGGGAGCTCTACTTCGTGGCGATTCGGCCAGGTATGCGAGAAGGGGACTCGATCTCACCAAAGCTATTTACTGATACTATCGAGCAAAAATAATCAAATTACGTGTATAGGAACGTTTAATTCGATGGATGACACACAGGTTTCACTAGCTTTATTATAAAGTAAAGAAACCACTGCTTTAATACTTTGCGTAAGTTGAGATTTACAAAAGAGTTGCCTTGAACATTTAATGGATATTCCAAAATGGGCACTGTTAAAAATGTGCAATTAAGGTAAGTATTGCCAATCTCCTCAATCTTAAATGGAATGGGAGTAGGAAGGGAAATATTTAGATTTACCATAGGATTTGCGCAATATTTATAGCTGCAATATCAGTGGGAGACGCGAATTGACACAGTCGCTCTTTGTAAGAGCTTTATTTATAGAATAGCATAATGATGTGGGACTTTGGTGTATTCGCAATAAATCTTTGAATTAACATGATGTCAAATTGTCAAGCTTTACAAGTAGGTACAACTTTAAAAGCTATAGTGATGAAACAACATTTACAGGTCTTACAGACATGACTTGAATTGATAATATTTATTTCCCAGATAAAACGGCAGTAAATTAATCTAAATCCGTGACTTCTCTGATGATTAGCTCAGTGTAGTATGTATAAATATTTGCAATAATTTCAAAGCAACCAATATTTAAGTGCATAAAACAGATAGATAATAATAAATATGTCGTCGATATTGACATGTTCTTAAAGGAATTACTCACAGGTAAATTATCTCACGCGAGATGAAAATTAAAACATACCTACTACATTGTTTACCACGACATTATTCAAAACAATTAACATGAAATGCAAATTTCCCTTCCATGATAATATCACGGAAAACCCGACGAAGTTTATGTGAGTCTTATACATGGAACTAATATTATCCAATTATTCTCTCACATGTGTGATGATGTCTGATGTATTAATGATGCTACCTGATGTAGTAAGTATTGAGTTAATATATGGAAACGTGCTTTATGTGGTTTTATAGCAATATACTCAGGTACATAAGAGATTTATTGGAGGGTATTTAAATATTACAGGATATTAATGAGAAATATATAGATAATATCAAACACGTTGCAAAAACAAACGACTGGTCCTATGACACAAGTAAAATAATCAGGAAAGATGAGGTGAAGGGTTTCGCACAATGTACTGATTGCAAAAAAGGTGAATGATGAACGAATTAATGAATTACAATAATTTACAACAAAATATACCTATGCATGAATGAAAAAATGTACCTATGTCATTAATTAGAGTCGCCCTTAATCCCATACTGAAGTTGAAACATTTTAGGGCGTCAAGTTTAAAAAAAATATCGCTTAGTTTTGGTATAAACATGTCATATTATTTTTTGTTTTTTACATAGTCTAAGATCGATATTTCATGTTTAAATTGGTGGCCGAAAAAAATAGGCACTACTTTTAGCTTTAGCCATTGGTTTGTCTTTTTTCTTCAATTTTCGATTCCCCCCATATCACGGCTAAAGAAGTTATTCACTTAAAAAAATTGTCGGCCTCGATGTTTATTTTAATTTGATTACTTATCAGTTTTCTGTTGAGTTTGCTGTCGCTACAAAATAGAACGTAGATTTCAAAATTGCTTTGTCACCTACGTCTCGTTTCGTTCTCGTTCACATCAACATACGTGAACACAGCACGGTATAGTAACTTTCTAGATAGTCTTTTATGTCCCATGCTTACAAATACAATTACTTATGTCCGTTTGACGTGAATTTTTAATAGATACTTAGTAGAAAAAGAAACCCAAATGGCCAGCTGGTACATATACTACCCTACTCTTCTTTCTACAAAAGCATTTGAATAAATATGTAGTTCTTTTATTAAATTCTACACGAATGAATTATCTGCATGATACCGTAATGATACTAATATGATAGAAACTAGGTAATATGTAGGTATTTCGTATGTACTCCGTCTTGTTCTAATGCAAAATTAGAAATTTCCAGTCCGCCCCGACATTAAGCTTTTTGCCGACGGTGTTGATGGGACTCTGTTTTGTGTGCTACTACCACACCAATAAAAATCCCAAGCCTATTGCCAAATAGCAAATACCTTGTCGACATCATCCATTAAACTCACTCATTTGTAATATAATTATAGCAATGTTAGAAGTTTCTATCTTAATAGCGCTATTACTATGGCCGGATAAAGTCGTGATGTTATCGTATCCACAGTGAGTAATTGCTGTTATTATTGCTTTGGCGCCAAGTGGTATGTCAAAAGTCACCCGATAAACCGGATGAACCCAATGGGGAGGCATGGAAATAATAGCGAACGAGAGACATAAATGTACCCCGATAAGGAATCATGGTGGAGTGAGTGATACTGATTTTATTGCCAATCTCCGGTAGAATAGAGAAGGATTACGATAACATATCGTACTTATTATGAAAATAAACATATGACCTAGTATCTACCTAGTATAGATTAGGAGTATCTCATTAGAAATATTAATGGGTAATTACCTATGCATAGGAAATATACAAATAAAATTAAATAGGCACTATGAAACGACTGATCACTTTCTATAAAATATAGGGTACGAGCACGGACCAGTTTAATGTCTGTGTGTACGAGGAAAGATGCTTTACTGTCATTTGAGATCACGTGATCGTATGATTCGTTGTCTCGTCGCCTACGTGCGTAAAAGGCTTTTTATTCTTATGGCTATTGTTCTCGAGAGATAAGGCAATTTAAATAAAAAACAAACTGACAAAGAGTTAAATGAGCTTGTGTGGGCTGATAGTAAGTCAATGCACTTAGCGCAATGAATGTACTGACTTGAGATGCATTCATATTGTCTGACTGAGAGGGTGGATGGCTATGCAGATGTAGATCTTGTTTATTTACAATAAATTATGCCTTATATGGAGTATTCTCGTTTTGTTTGGCTATTTCAGTTTATTTTATAGGCTCGTCTCTATCAACTTCTGAGTTCTAAACATAAGGATGTTTGCATATACTCGTAGTGTGACGGCTTAAGGTCCTTTTCACGAAGTATAGTATATTAGGTATTTTTACATACTTTGAATATAACTTTCGATATATTATTAGGGTTTACTCATAAAATTATTTCTATCGAAGTTCGTCTAAATTTTTCTTAAACTATTCTTTTATTCTTGAATAAGGTTAAGAATCAGTCATCTGTCATTAGTCATTACCGTCTCAGGTAAATCGTAAATGACATAAAAACGACAAAAACTGTAGCCCTTTCCTATTGATAAATCTTCATTATAATTTAAAGGACAGAACACAGTCTATATAAAATATTCCTCTGGATTCAGCCGTGCTTTACATTAATTATAATGCCATAATATTCATAACTCGAATACAGATCTTTTCTTATTCCATCGGTTGTTAAATGGTTTATGGGCGTCGTAAAACATTTATTATTATGTATTTCCTATCTAGATTTATGTAGGATGGCTCAAAGGTTTCTATTTTTGGACATTTGCATATTGATGTTTGTTGATTTATGAAGCAAAATATTATTTACGAAACAACATTTGGTGTGGTGAAGGCTTTATGTTATGAATATGTTTGGAAATAGTAAACCTGGAAAAATGTGACACTTCTACACACTCATGTCTGCCAGCTAGACGATTTTAAACTTATCTTCCCCCGACTTCGAAAGAGCTATAGCTAGCTAAGTATAAAGAGCTCCGTGGTCTAGTGGGGTTCACGCTTGCTTCTCACGCAGGAGGTGCAGGTTCGAATCCTGGTGCTGACAATGTACCAATGAGATAAGTAATTTATCTCAAGCATCATAAGGAAGGTCTAACGGTGATGGAAAATGATGTGACGTATATTGAAGAACTGGCTAAAAGTGGTCACTAATGTGCCTCTGCCACCCCGTATGGGAAAAGGCGTGACGCTAAGTTTTGTTATGTTATGTTACTCTAAAAATATGTTCAGCTATTTCTTACTTCACTTTACTATCACTAAGCTTCCGTAGGCTAGCGGTATACGCCCATCGGAAACAATCGTGCGGGTAGCAACATCTGGCTGAGACGGATGCTGGATGGGTGTCCTGGATTTGTTTCTATGTGGCATTTGTTTCGGACGCTTCCGTGTTTCGGATGACACGTTAAGCTGTAGGTCCCGGCTACTATCGCCACTCGGTGGTAGAAGTCGTAAAGCTGGTCAGAGGCCCTAATAGAGCAGTGAAAATGAAAAATATGTGACAGTCGCGTTGGCCGCTATACCCACTCCCCTCCACCAACCCGCACTGAGCCAGCGTGATGGAGTATGGCTCAATCTTACTCGTGTCCGGGTAAAGTCCCGTGCCCCTCGGCGGGGACACTAATGGGCTACATTAAACATATATTTCTCACTTGTGTCCAAGCTCGTGAGTGATGGTATGTGCCAGCATTATGCCGTTGTCTTCGTTCACCGAGCAGCTCCGGTCAGGCTTGCACATGCCGGCGACGTGGGCCACGCCCAGGGTACTGGGAAAAAATATCTTTTGATAAACATAACAGAAGCACACATACCTAAAATAAATGAACTTTTGAAGCAAATAATTATGACGCTGCCATGTACCTGACGTGGGGTCCGTACGCTAAGCATTTACTCTAAGCTACGGTACGGAAGATGGCTGTAATTGGTTTGAATCATTACGTAAGCGTACTTAAAGCGTCAATAGCGATGTACGGACTGCCAGTAAAATGAATATATCCTCACACAACACAACACCTCGGCATATAAGCACACCTTCAGGTTGCAGGCGGTCCGACTTTGGAACGCTCTTCCTTGCAAGATAAGAGACAGTCCCACTCTTTTCTCTTTCAAAAACCGGGTAAAATATAACTTTCTCTCTCTTTCATGATAGTAGTTATAGTACCTATGTATATTATTACTTTATGTACAGGTTTATGTATATATTAGTACTTATTTAGTAGTTTGGTATATAGATTTTTAATTTTACATATTTATAGATATTTAATTTATTTATTTATTATTTATTATAGATAAGTTATTAGATATTGTGCACTGCCTACCCTTTCATGGTAACTTTTCATATTATGCCTTGGTTTGCTAGAAGCAATCTCTTTTTAGAGATAAGCTCGCCTTTGTACATATGTTTTCAACAGATGTAACTTTTTATTTATTTTTGTGCAATAAAGAATTATGATATCCAGGCAAGACCGCGGCTGTAACGAGCTTCAAAGTAGGTGTCAACAAAACAGTAGAGTAAACACTGGTACGTTTTAGAACTACATATAATAACCGGTTGATGTAATCGTATAGTTACCTAGTCTAACATTTCGAAGTAGAATGCTCTCCTTTACGACGCATTCTTCCAAACATTTTTTAAATCTCAATTTAAGCAAAATAGGATAATTAAAGCAGTTGTTTCTTTATACTATCTTGTTGTTAATGAGTGTCAGCTTGCATTCGTGAACATTACTTCATTATATTTTCTCGATAGAAAAGTATCCCGCAATTATCACAAAATCTGTAAATCACATTATTTTCAGTAAATTTAGCACCGGATTGAATTTATGTACTGATATTGAGCCGTTTTTTAACATTTCGATTATTCCTAATCGTCTAAAATCTAGCTGAAGCCTAAAGCAGCCAGTGAAATCCAAAATAGAAGCTGTGCCCGGAAGTCTGGTCTGGACAGTGAAATACTCAGCTATGGATTATATCATTTTGCCTGGATGGTACGATATAAGAACGAGTGTACTTACAAAACATGTATGCTGTATGAGAAATTATCATATTTGCGACGTATGTAATTGGGTAATAACTAGACACGAATCCAAGGTTTTCACATAGATACATCACTAAGGATCTAGGATCTTTTCATCGTTGTACCTATATTATACACCATGTATTATACTGAAGGTCAAAGGCCATTAAATAATAATGTGGGAAAAAAACTAAGTCCATTTTGGTATAAGTTATTTTTTTATAAGTATAGGCAAAAAGCATTAAGATGTACTTTATAGGGGATAATCACCATAATATGAGAGTTACTACTTAAGTTTTTTTGATGTATTCAGATTTCCTCGATCGATGTCGTAAGGAATATCTACTGTTGAGATACTGTGGGCACGTTCGACTATTTATAAAAACAAAGAGTAATAAAAAAGTAATTATTGTAATTATAATCGCTTACGGGCCATAAAACTCATGTAGGTAAATTAGATAAGTAAATTTTAATAACTTAATAATGATCAAGAGAGTTGTAGCACAAAACCCGCCGGTTTATAATTAATTAATAACATGTGCGATCTTTTTACTCACGTATTGACATTTAATTAAATAAATTGAGTGTCATTAGACCTTTGCGTAAGAGACTAAAGATCTTTATAAATATGTATCTTTCACAATTTAATCAGTCGATCTCTTATTTCATCAGCGGACAATAAGCATGTATGCCAATAAATAAATTAAACAAACGGAGAAATTACAAGTTTTATATATTAATGACTGTAGGTATTGAATTCATTTATTTTGAGAACACGTAAACCGTACCTAATTACCTAATGACCGTACCTAATTACCCTAATAACCGTACCTAAATACCTCGCCTACGGCGACGAACTGACGCTGCAGTGCAAGACTATCAAAAAGCTAAGTAAGTAAGACAAAACCCCATTAAATATAGTAAGAAGGCACTTCCGTACAGCAATCTACAACTCGGTTCACGTACTGGTTTTCATTTAATTGCTATTCTCAGCGTAGGCATACACTCGTAATTCGTACTGGGTTTAAGTACCCGAGACCCTCAGAATAGTCGCATGTGGGTGTCTGCCTAATAATGAAACGTTCAGCACACAATTCATTCTCTAACCGCGCTAGTTGCGATGCAGTTTCTAGACTAGACGTGTTTATGGTGTTTGATACTCGTACTAGAGCGGCTATTTTTCGTTGATGGTCAAATTTTGTTATGAGAATTCTTAACTCTTACCTATGTTATTGTCCATTATAGTAGATCCAGCAACTCAGATCCTAATTATTGATGGTTAGGTCAGTCTCACATATTTTTTTGTTGTTTGATTGCGCTGATAATGATGAATGCTGATGAATTTAAAATACATCTCGGATGGCGTAAAACTGAAATCGAACGGCAGCAGAAGTTTTTCAGAAGAATTTTCACAATGATACCTATTTGATCTGGGCAACTTGGATTTTCACTTCTCCGTATAGATTGGGCCGGGCGATCCACTGTTTTATATAGAGAAGTGAAAAGTAAAGTGGCTCTGATCAAATCGGTTTGACGGTGAAAGTTGTTGAGGACGATACCCCTAACAAGCGCCTAAAATATAACTATACCTTTCTTGAAAAGACATATTAATGTCTTATTGTAATAAATGGCACGAATCCTACGCCTTAAAAGGACGATATTTAAAATAAGATATTTGTATTCTGATTCGATTTTGATCGTGGGGTTAGACAATTGGTAAGGAAAAATGATAAATAAAAACGATTGATATATTTCTTAGTTACATATGCATATATGTTCTATGAAATATATTAAGCGTTTTTATTTATCATTTTCCCTAGTAGTTTAGAATTATCACCATGTAAAATGCTGCGGTGTAATATGTACTGCCACTAGTTTAGTATCGTAGAGTATTAACCCTCGACGACGGTCAGAACAGAACGGGGTTGGAGTTTGTTTGTTTGTATGTAAGGGTGTGTGTGGATGTGTGTGTGTGTATGTAGGTCCGTTTTCATTTTCCTGGAAAACTACTGGACCGATTTCGATGTGGTTTTTTGCATCAAACGGCTATAATTTCAGAGCAGGTTCTTAGATATGTTTACGGTGGTAGACCACCAGCGATTTATGCTAGTTGACTACGTCCTTCGGTATCCCTAAAAAAATATTCATTATCATTAGCTTATCATATACATCTGCGATGAGCTAGCCCCCTGACCGGCAAAATGGAGTATTGAGTAAGTGGCTAAACTTGAACACAATTGTGCCTCTGCTACTCCGTACCGGAAATGGCGTGATGTTATTTGCGTGTAATCTGTGTTATAGTAATAAGTAATATCTACTGCAAGATCAAAGCAAATCTAGTATCGGAGAGAACTTTATGTAGATGCTCCTCTCCCTCAAATATGAGGGCGGTGATGGCTGGTGCACAAGTCATACTCGTGAACGTGTGCTGCTTGGGAGGACTGGTCCAGTCTGGTTTCTCATACGTTTTGTTCATCACAGCTTTTGTTTGTTCTTATTTACCTCTTTTGTAAAATTGATATTTTGAGACATATTTTTGGCACTTATAGATACGATGCTATAATATTGCCATTAGATTAGATTATTTTGTACATTGTAGCATATAAAAGAAGACGAAAATTTAAAAAAATTACATCCCCGTAGAGTTTTTTTGGTGCTACCTTCTCTGACGGGCGTATTTCCGAAGCTCTGACAGAGTTAATGGAGTTTTCTTTTCTTGTGCAAGATTGAGCCTTGAATTACCACTAGAAAGGGAAATTTCCTTTCTCAAACTCAAACCATAATCAGTTTCTCATCATTTTGCCTACTTACAATTATAAATGTTTAGAGTTTTGAGAAGCCATTAACTCGTCTGAGCGAACTCCCAGCTAAAAGTCCCTTTTTACTCAACAGTATTGCTTACTTCACTAAATTTAACTCACAGATTAACTCTTAAAGAAAAACTCCAAACTAGATATGTAGGTAGTAACAAACAGAATCAGCCGGGCCGGCCGTCATACTAAAAACCGGCCAAGAGCGAGTCAGACTTGCGCACTGAGTGTTCCGTCTGCACAAATCGCATTTTTTTGTGACCGAAGTTGCCGAACCTCTCGATTCTAGATCAACGGGAAGTAGCATATAGGTTTTGATTGTTTTGCAAGCAAAGTATTCGGCTAAATAGCCCTTATCTTGTGATAGCGTTGATCCAGAATCTTGGGTTTTCCACAGCTCTAAGGTACCACAAACCTGAGTAATTTATATCAATACTCTCACAATCCACTTTCCTTTCCTATCTGGGTTTGCTGGTAGAAATCTCTTTTATAGAGATAAGCGCGCCTCTTATACATATATCTTTCTTTGTATATCTCTGTATGTTTGTTTTGTGCAATAAAGTATTCATTCATTCATTCATTCATTCATTCATTCATTCATTCATTCATTCATTCATTCATTCATTCATTCATTCATTCATTCATTCAATTTCAAATTGGAACCTACACGTGTTCATGAGCAGAAGGGTCACAACGAACAGTCTCTCATGGGTTCCTTTTTTCCTTATGAGGTAATGAGCCCCATAAAGCATGCAATCCTGACCCAGCAATTCCGTTTCGTATTGTACCTACACTAATGCGACTGGTCTAGTATAATAGTGGAGTAGCCACCCGGCGCAGACGCCGCGCGCGGACGGGAATAGCCGGCTAAGAATAGCTGCGCGCGCCGCTGACTCACGGCGCGGGGCGTTCCCGTGCGGTGACATGCGCGTTAAGTACTGCGCGTCTACGACAGGCAACTAGTACTTATGTCATTCTGGTTTAATGGGAGACCGCCTTGGTATACGAGTGTAGTATGTTTTAGTCTTAAGTCTCATCTGGAGACGATGCTATATACAATATTAGGTAAGTAATAAAGATAATTCTACACAAATGAATTCGATCAATTCGACGACCCGAATGGCCGAGTCGGCAGTGACATTGCCTTCGAAGCCTAGGATCCCGGGTTCGAGTCCCGGTGGGGGCAAATATTTGTTTGACGAGAACGAATGTTTATATATCATGGTTGTTTATCTATCTAAGTATAATAATTATCTATATAAGTATGTGTACCATTGTCTAGTACTCGAAATGCAGGGAATCCAAGTTTGGGGCTAGACCAATGTGTGTAGGAAATAGTGTCCAAGGTATTATTATTATATTATTTGATTATGCAGCTTCTTTATCAACGGTAGGATCAATAGAATCAATTCAGGATTAGTTCATATTCGTATTCAATGTATAGGTAGTAAGCATATAATAATAATGTTATCTTTTGACATGAACGGATAACTTGCTTGTGGTGCAACCACATTTTCTTTTCAATTTACGTAATTAATTCGCAATAAAGAACGTAAAACTCTTAGGTAATAAGGACAAAGTCTTCATTGAAGAGCTGCTGCTGTCCCATATCCTAACTCCACGAGTAAAGATTGTATTATTATTTTATTGTAGATTATATTAAGTATTATTATTAGCCTCTTCCCTCTTCCATTTTTCACCCTCCTGGACTCTTAGAGTAGGTATAGCAAAGTATAAATGCAACTTCTTGCTTTTGCTACTGAAACGCGAGTAATCAGCGATGAAACACCCTAATTGACGCGGAAGCTGGCGAAAAGCTCTATAAATTGCCGATAATAAATTTAATAAACTCGCATACAACTCTTGAGAACACATCATAATATACGGGACTATTTATATGCAGAATGTCAAAATCCCTTTTTTCTCAAAATTTACGAGGCACAGCGAACTAAACCTCAATATCGATATGAAATATCGAGAAGTTTCGTTAAAGTCTTATGAAATGCCAGCCTCGTTGTGAAATAAATGATTTAACAGCCATTGATCAGATACCAGCAGTAAAGATAAAAATTAAAGAGCGTGCGCCGCGGCACCGCGTTGATGTCTTTTGTTTGCGGATAAAATACGCATACTTTTACGGTATACATTTCAATTGCAGATTTTAAGCTCTGTCATGCCGACTCCGTTTAAAAACTCATTACCGTTCCGCGATAAAGCGCATTGTGAGCGAGCCCCGGTGGTCCGTTCCGAAATTGCTTTTCGAATTTTGAATATGTTCCGAAAAATGCAGATTAGCTGCGCTGGCGCGGTGCCAGCGGCGGGTGGCTGCTTGTGGCTTACAGCACCGGAATATCAAGTGCAAGAATATTATGACGGCGAACATGACACCGTTTAGAGCTTTCGTGGCACGCCATTCAATTTCGTATGTGCAGACTTTACGTACCGCGAAGCATAACGCCCTTTTGTCCTTCATGAAACGCGCAATGCTTATTTGTTTGTATGCTTCTTGCATTCAACAATCGCATATAAAAATACATTTTGCTTTGCAACATTTCGTAAGGACGACGTGCGCTTAGAGGCAGGATGTTTTACTTTATTTTTAAGGGCACTGCCGGACCATACCGCCCTTCCCACCCGAAGAATTTGAAACAAATGGCTACACATGAATCTATCTACACAAAAAGTTCTAGAAGATCATTACGAGTACCAAACTTTGCAGCTTATACTATCCATACCTGTGCAGTGCATTCCAACGCTAATTACACCGCTCTCATGTGCTGCGCTAAAGTGTCCGATTGTAAATGCGGAAGTGTCCGTCTGAGTGATGATAAGCGCTCTCGCCGCGACCCTCGACACTCGAGACGGCGTGGCGTCGCTCGTCCCACAATCGACGCCGAATCGATTAATCGACCTCATTAATTTTTAACGAGCCTCTTTTGTCGGTGCCCCGGCCAGTACTCGGCATTACTTTTTAATTCGCCTCTGCGTCAAGTTATGTGGGTGATTATTAAAAAGCCGTATTGGCGCGCGATGTGTTCGATGTGTTCCGCCGTCGCATTACAAATTACAATCCTCGCAATCTGCATGTTGTGTAAAGTCCTTTCACTGGAGATTTCTCCGAGTCATCAGGCGCGCGAGCTATCTCAATATTAATTTATTTGTTCCCGGCTTGTTTACATATCCTTTGTGAGTCGCCGTCGGAGACTTTTTGCATTTCGCTCACGTCTCGATGCGCTGTGCAGGTTGAATTTTTCAGTCGCTCCCAGGCGCTTGCACCGTTACCCGCTCATTGTCTTCTGATTGCCTGGTCTTCTGGTTCCGAGAACATTCGGCTACCCGTTTGTACCGTTCCAACGAGCGGGCTTCCTTATTGGACTGTTATTATAGCTTTTCAGAAGGGCAGCTGATTTGTTTGGAAACTGCGCACTTGGGCAAGTGGGTATATCGATGGGAACAAGGATGCACTTTGATCGATGTTGTTAAATTAACTTTTTGTGCATTGCAGCGAGCGGTAGGGGGCTCTCGTGTCGACAACATGAGTTTGCGTCGAAATTGTTGGTTTTCGATGGGCTTGAACACAAATACGGTTATAATAATAAACGGTTCGATCATAAGATACTCGAGGTAGTTAAGTTTACGTTTTCGTGATACAATAATAAGGAAAATATATTCGGTTCGATCCATTTCTGAAAGCTCATAAACCGATACGTGGAATGGACATTTGGTACTGCACCAGATCGCTAGTAAATCTTAACACGTTCATAAACCGTTCCTTTATTCAGCATTTCATCTAAAGTAACTCGTGTATAGGACCGTAATTTTAACGAGTATCCTGGTAACAATTTTTTTATCTTTATGTACTCATTGCAAATACGCTGCCCGAGCTGCCCGAAAAATGTAGAATATATGTCGACTCGAATGGCCGGGTCGGCAGTGACCCTGCCTACGAAGCCAAGGGTCCCGGGTTCGAGTCCCGGTGGGGGCAAATATTTGTTCGATGAAAACAGATGTTTGTACCCTAGTCATGGTTGTTTATCTATCTAAGTATAATAATATAATATAATAATATATAATAAATAATTTATCTATATAAGTATGTGTATCGTTGCCTAGTACCAAAGATACAGGGAATCCTAGTTTGGGGCTAGATCAATGTGTGTAAATAGTGTCCAAGGTATAATTATTATTTGTATATAATATATAATTTTGATAATTATATATTTTTTGACGAAGGTTACAAAAAACGTGATTTGGCACGTAATAACACCCGGCGCATGATCTTTTTTTTTTGGATAATGAATGCCCAAAATGTACAGTCAACAACCTTCACCTTAATGGCAGATACTTTGATGTGACCGCCGCGTGCGAATGCAGCCGTTAGCAATTTGCAAATATTGAGTAAAAATAAACATAATGTCGTACTTACGTATACATACGTAAAGTAATATCAATTTGTTCACAGGGCCTGAGTTGAGATGTCTCGCTAACTTTCCATAATAAACGTCTCACCAGTCAAATACCTAATGACTTTTTAAGACCTAGTCACGAGACGAAACAGGGCGTGTATACTAACAACAAGTAAGTATTTCTCAGGTGATATTTTTTCTCGAATTTCTTCCTGGAAACCGGGTCTGTAAATCTTTAACCCAAATGTTTCACGTGTTAAATTGTAAACAAATGTTTCGTGTTGTACTTGAGTCGGTGTGTAAACGGCTATGTAAATTTATGCTCAGAGATAGCGCACGCAAAATTCTCATTTAATTTGTAGGTAGAGCCGAACTCGGCCGAGAGCCGTAGCCTGCGCGCGCAGGCAGACGTCGAGGGGCCGCGCCGACACACTCCACTTCTGGCTTCTGCGGATTACCGCGTGAAAATAAACAGACGTACGAAATAAAATAAACGCGCCACAGACTAAACAAATATTGCACAAAGTCGCCTCTGCAAACGCTCGCTCGTCGATCGCCGTCGGCAACAATGTTTAATCACTGCAACTCCCGCGCACAATTAGCATGTATCGTGCAAACGCAGAGTTACAATGTCCCGCGCCCGGTTACCGATAATGTTAATTTTGGGGCGTCGCGAGTTGGGATGTTGCCAGCGAGGTACCTATTAGCTCCCCATTAATTTCCACGCATAATGAAATGCACTAAACACCGAAACCAATAGAGCTGTGAATATGTAAACAAAACAAAAGCTTTCTTATAACCAAACACACGAGGTTCCGAAAATGTTTGTGTAGATGGAGTATGACAGTATGAGTAAATCCAGAAGCGATCAAACGTACGTCGCCGCCGGCGCACCTGCTCCTAGGCACCCGCGCGATCAAATCCGAAAGTGTTCTATTCTTGAACTGGTTACTCATCGACCCTCTATTTACTTTGCTAACAGACGCCGGCTCATATGTGCCTGCTTCTGCCATTGACCTTGCCTCAATCTCATCTCAAGTTGAAACATGCTAATATATGCTCTTGGCGGCTTCTCTGATTTCGACAATTTTTCTTCAAACTTTGCTGTAGCCGACACTGCAACCTGAGCCGTTAGTTCTCTAAATTGATTCGTTTACACGGTTTTTGCGGCAAATTATTGCCTGTCAAGCTCGAATTGGCGTCTGGAGAACCATGATTAATCGTGTGCGGTTTAATATTGAGTTGTTACCCCAGCTGCCAACTCTGACATGTAACAAAATGATGTGGGTTAGTTGGAGTTTTATAGTATTATCGAAATATGAAATGGAAACTGTGCGTACCTACAAGGTATGTCGTGCAGGCTGCATATGTCCGTTCTTGTGATGAGGATGCCTACGTCGTGGTGGTGAGGGTTGGAGTCGTCCGCTGGGTTGAGTTTCTCCTGCCACCGACAGAAGTTGTGCAGTGTGATGTCTGCATCCGTGGACACGTCCAGGCTGGGCGCGTCACTAACTTCCTCGATGAGAATGATCTTCACAACTACAATTTTAATGTAGTTTCCGATTGACGGGTCCATGTAGAGGGATGACACCTGTAGAATAGTATACCTGAGCAAAACGCTTCTTGAACCTCTGTCAAATAATTACACCACACTACTCTAGATTATAAATCATTTAACCAAGTAATTTGACCCAGTAAATGACTATTGGTGTTAAAAGTAGATCTTTATCCAAAGTAATTTAGGTTATTGCCGATTCGCAGCATAAATCATTACAAGAAACATTAATAACCATGTTCATAATAGTCAGCAAGTACTGCTGCAGTTTCCCCTCGTCCTTGTGGAACTTCGTCATCGATTTGTCAGCAACAAGGAGCACCTCCACGTGCCTCGGCACGCTGACGGAGCGAGCTGTCCGTCTCGGCTGCTCGAACTCCGTCCGGTGGGATAGCTGGTGGTGGTGGGGGCGGCGGCGTCTCTGTAGCAAATACATTATATGGAAACTAAATCACCATTATCAGCCTGTCATACCTACTGATAAATATAGACTACCTCACATGTGTGCAGCGTGTGCATCCACCTCGGCCCTATGCGACTCGAGTTCATTGTTTCCTGATTGAAACTACCTGTTTTCATTTTGTAACGGAGTGGTCTTTGATGGATAAGGAGAAATGGAGATAGATATTTAGATAAAGAGATTGAATATTGGCAGAATAGAATATATGGGTTGTAGGTTTACAGAACTCATTGGTATTGATTTAGTACATTTTCACCAAATGGACACTCCCCTGTAGACAGATCATCCTCCATGAAGATTGTTTGTCAGCAGTATGAAGAGTAGAGTACCTTGCCAACAGGCGGTTGGCAAGGTACCACCACCACCTCCCAGGTCCCTACCTAAGTGGTGTGGAGTCCAGGCAGTTGGTAGAGTGGACCTCAAGTTGGAGCCGGTAGGAAGATCCCGAATACGGGATGAAATACGTAGAAATAACTTTGTATAGTTTGGAGAGAAAACTTAAAGTATAAACCTACATAGTGATAGACTAAGTGAATAGTAACAGTATGTTAAAATTTCCTGAGTAGAGTCATCATTACTCTTTCTACTAGACCCGAATGCAAGGGACTTTCAAAGAACACTGGACATTGGTTGTAGAACCAATATCTCTTAGCAGCTAAGACATAATAAGTATATGTAGATTATGTACTCTACCATTTTGTCCCTGTTTTCATTTTTCCACTGATAAGGAGGCTGTTTGGTACCACAACGTTTGCGGCGTCTCTTTTCGAGCCGTCTTTGAGTTCTTTCAGCCTTTGTCAATCGAGGTCTGGTTCTATTTCTGTTGTTCACTTCGAAAGATCTGCTTTCTACAGAGTTGGTCGCAGAATTCGTATGCGTTGATGAATTTGATTGTGCCATGGAAGAGTTCTTTCGTTGCTGTAGTTTCTTGTTGTCCCGTTGCGCCTTTTTCAAGAGTGCTCTTTTGTAAGCAGGCGAGTTGCTTCTCCAGTCTTCTAATTGTCTTCGTCTAGACTCTAAATATTCGCGTCTTTGTTTTTCCGTCACTTGTTTGTTTTCGGGATTTCTTCTCGTGTTCGATGGTCGTAAATATTTCTGCGCCTTATCGTTGGGATGTTTCCTAACTGGATTGTATTTGTTCGTGTTGTCAACCGATCGCTTCCATCTTTGCGACGCTGCTACCTTGTCGACCGCCGACCGTTTGAAGATCAAGTGCGATCTTCCTTCGGAACTGTTATTGGAGATTTGGTCAGAGGGTTCAATCCAAAACTCCCCATGTTGTGTCCGCAACAGACCCGCCTGCAAAAGACAAAAGTAAATAAAATAAAGTTCAAGGCCCGTAATAAAACAGGCCGCAACAAAAGTTCCACACGAAGTGTTTGGAATTGGCCACAAAGAAATAACAAGGCCTCGATGGCTGCCTATAAAATGAGAACGAAATGAAATGAAATCGTGTTCCAGGACATTCACAGAACTTTATGATACAGGTAAGAGCAGGAACTAGTTTTGTGTAGAGGCGCGCCTGTTCCGCAGATAATATTTTATGACATGTAGGTGGGAAGATAGTGTTACAGTGACAACTGGAATAGCAAAATTGTGAATTCATTGTGCTATATTGTAAATATTGCACTATGAATTACAGTTATGCTATAATTTCAGCGCATTGTAAACAGAAAATTGACCTCATACATCACAGTGTTGCTATCATGGAATCGTAAATTTTAACTGGCGCAGTGTCTCGTTAGGTTGTGCTTGTGATAGCATCATTTCTCGTCACAGCTCGTGTAGATACATTTTGTGGAGTTCTCGTTAATTGGCGCTAGATACTTGTCGGAGCACAGAGCCTGTCTGAGCTGCGCACGCACAGGATATCGGCTCGATGACTATCGGCCGTGATCAATCGTTAAACTTGTGTTTCCGTGCACTTTGTGTGGTGCAGTGATAATGTCTTGTAATATCTATCATTTATATCGGATGACAAGTGTTGGATATTTTTTGACTTTATTTTCGTAGACTTCGTATTGAGAAGATGACAATACCGATTGGGGTTTTCATTAACTTTACGGTAAAGCTTGTCCATGTAATGACGCTCTCCACTACCGCATTTGGGGGCAAATATTTGTTTGATGAGAACGGATGTTTGTACTCTGGTCATGGTTGTTTATCTATCTAAGAATAATATTTATCTTTATGTGTATCGTTGTCTAGTATCCAAGATACAGGGAATCCTAGTTTGGGGTTAGATCAATGTTTGTAAATAGTTTCTAAGGTGTTATTATTATTATTATCATTTACGCACGCAAATCGCTAAAGTAGTAGCGGGGCGCGTCATTTCAGTTTGGAGAGCATAGAGCTTGCTCTACCTATTTAACCGTTGCGTTAGTAATTAACGTTACATTTACAATAGAACATATCGCTTATACATATAAAAATATTCACATGAACATGACCTACCCCGCCTGTTGGCATCATGGTTATTTTGGCTACCAATTAGCGAGGATTATCAAAGTAAATGGCACCGTTGAGTTTCTAATTTAACACGTTTCGGATATTAAACCGGCTTCTATAAGCAAATCACTTCTTAATATGAGGCCCACGAATTCTGCGAGCGAAAGAGGAGCGCATGCCGCAACAGAAAATAACTTTTAAGACTTACTGAAATAAGCGACCGCAGTGCTTCGCGATTTTGTTTGCACTTTTAAATTAAATAATGTTTACGCATTAACCCCGTACAGTTGATGGCAGATTGAATCGACCATTGGTGCTGAGGATGATGTAAATATTATACAACTTTTATGTATATGTTACGTCTAATTTCAGAAGAGCCGAACCTAAGTTTAGCCGGCTAATGTTAGGTGTAGCGTCGAAATTTAAAATTATTACATGTCAACCTAACTCGCAGGATAAAGGGGGCTTCTTATTCATCATCTATCGTGACCCACCATTTCTCCCGTGTAAGATTAGAAAAACTAATCGCGAACTCCGCTTTGACACACTCACTGCCTTGTTTCTAGATGTTATTACCAATACCAACTAACTTTCGCCAGTCAGCCAGCAGTGGTTAATCTTAATATTAGCCGGCAAAATATAGGGTTAGTTAGCTGCTCTTCTAACATTAGCCGTAATATTGACCACGTATATTTATCGAAAATATATATGAATTAAAAAGATAAACATATCAAAGGAACAAACAAATTAATGTTAATCAAATAAAAGAGCCGCCTTGTTGGTGTCATTATGTAATATTTGTACAATGAACCCTGACCGATTAATGGCACTCGAAGCCAATATGTTTGATTATGAGGTATTGTAGAAAATAGAAATCGCTTCGCAAGTGGTCACTTCTATTATGTGCCTGATTACCGGTCGCCTGTTTGCTTTACTTATACAAACTAAAGAATATTGTATGTGTTCATTCGATGTTGAATGTCGTATCGTAAGTGAAAGTGCGAAAAATACTTCTTAGTGTGATCTAACCATGATCTAAATTTGAGTAGTACTTCCTTTTACATGAATTACAGACGCTGGAAATGTAGACACATTCGTCACCAATTGCTGGAGCGCTGGGTGCCACGGAAGCGGTGCGACATCTCCCAGATGCGGTAACATATGCTGAGTGGAGTCCTTTTGACTTCCGGCTGACATGACAGCACCATTTATCGTAAAATATGAATATCGGAAAAAATGTTGTGTCAAACCATTGTTAGATTTAAGTTTTTTTTTTCATTTTATGCAGGTTTTTTTTAAGTTTTTTTTGCTGTGTATGATTTTGATATTGTTGATACTTTTCTAAAATTCGCTGTGGGTTCATCGGGCATCAGATATAACTACCAGATGGGTTCTGGTAATGAGCCCTTAATACTTGCACCTGTACAACATTACATAGCGTCACGCCTTTTCCCGTACGGGGTGGCAGGGGCACTTTGAGCCAGTTACTCAATACTCCATTTTGCGTGACCGGGGGCCAGCCCATCGCCGAAAGACTGACCTATAATGTATATATGTTAATTCATCAGTCAGGTTTAGATTTAAAGTGAGAGTGTGTTTAACATCATTACTCCATCAAATCCTTACCTACAAACCAGCTAGCTTACTCTCAGCTAAGTTGCTAACGCTAATAAACCAGCCAGCCAGCCAGTGACCCACCCAGCCTGTCTGTCGCCGGCCTTGCGGCCGTGAAGGCCGGCGGTCGACGCTCCTAACGACTCATGATGCCATGATAGGTATAGTTTTTTACACGAAGACGACATTCCTCGGATTTTGAGTTCCTACGAATATTTATAATAGTTTATTTGGATAGTTCACTGAACAAAATGTCACTATTGGATGACTCTTGGCATGATTAAAATAGCAGATTATGAGTTGGACCTTTCTACCACGACCCATTAGTTTCTTGGGAATTTTGATTAGTACTATGAAACATGGGTTCGGACTACGAGCTATCAGTCTCTAGAACAGAGACGGTCCGCCATCAGAGACAGTCCGTCAATTAATATTTTTAAAAGTCGTATGACAGTACACTATCCTTCTCTTCCATGCTAAGTATTATTATGTATTTGTATCTATTTACGTATATGTTAGATATGTGTATATTATTATTTTTAGTATTATGAAGATATTGTTAAGTAGTTTTATTAGTGTTATTTTTATTAATATATTTAATGATGTGCACATAGGTCCACCTGCAGTTTATTTTTATGCTCTCCATTCTAGGTTTTCTGAAAGAAATCTCTTATTAGAAATAAGCTCGTCTTTGTATGTATTTTTCTCTTTATATTTTCGTATCAAATGTTTTTATGCAATAAAATATGGCTAGTATTTAATCGCATATCAAAAATACTGATTTGAACACCAAAAAAGGATCAGCACACTCTTTTTATAAGTTTATATTTTAAGGATTTTTTGTTGATGTTATGTGTTCAACTTAACACGAAGGATAAAGGGGGCTTCGCTTCGTTCACCCCCTTTACCCTTCACCTAAGCTACCGCAGCATTTTGCCCTGATATTTGCTCTGCAAATCAGTATTTTAGATATGTAGTGTAATATTTCCCATAAAATATATTTAAACAGGGGAATAATCTCAGGAGATATATTCATTTTATTTTATCATATTTTAATTTCGTGGTTTTTTTGACGAAGGTTAATTTCAGTCTAATGCCATATTTGGGCCAAAATCATATTTATAACAATAGCGTAGTCCCAACCCACCTGCGTATCTTTGTCCGCATCATAACAAATTGATACCTACTATAAAAGCGAAACCTTGTTCGTAATTGAACTGCGATACGATCTTTCGATTTACATGGTCCTATTATAATGTATTTTTTTGTTGCGTGGCAATCTGTATAGTCAGTGAGCTAGTAGAAAGTGTTCCTTCGAATAAACTTGGTTATAACTAGTGTTCAAGAGCTCGCTGGTTTAGGAGAACCGGTAAAATTAGCCAATTATTGTAGATAACTAATTAGGGCATATTACCCTTTAGATAAAGGGACTATAAAATGTATATCAATGTAAAATATAGTAACTGCCCTCCTGTAACCTTCTTGTTTAGTGTGTACGTACATATGTACTTATGTGGTGCAAGATACAAGGCATCAAGGGTTACCCGTTACACTAACGTAATAGTACTTTATGTGACTGATACATATTTAATGCCTAATTATGTACAGCTACATACACTAGTTTATCTATACATATATCGTAAGCTCTCTTTGATGTGTTCAGGAACCGCATGTTTGACCGGCATTGTGGCTCTGCAGTTGTTTAGCTTGTTCTGTAGTACCAACTTCACAGACAAAGAAGGGGCGGCACGCAGGCGGGCGTCGGCGTTTGAAATTTGAATGTCATAATATGTAGAAAATTTACACATTATGGTCATAATGTTCAATATTCAGATAAGAAATGAGTTTTTACAAAGTAGTTTAACATTGTGCTGATCGTAACGTGCGGTTTTTGGACGCAGTAAAGAGGGGTTATGATACGTATGTAGATAAAACAATATAAAGACCCATATCAAGAAAAAAATACCTTAGTGCGGCGCAAAAAGGTATCTCGTGAATAAATTAAACTACAAATTAACTGTTCAATATACTAAAATACCTATACACTGTTTTGCATTTAGTCATGGACCTTTCTGAGCTGTTGATGAATACTTAAAGGGTTTAATTATGGTATACATACTATCTGGAAAGCAATCGATCAAACATTGATAAATGCAAAACCCGAAAAGGGCGCGATCCTGTTCCGTTTGGGTCAATTGTTAAGTTATAATTTTAACATCAAACCATTCATATTTTTATTTGTTTTTCGTATGGTATTACTCAGTTTTGAAAACAGAAACATTAGTAATGTTTTTTTATTAAAAAATAACGAATGTATGGATGTATGTTATTAATATTATGGATATTCGAAGATCTTATCTATCCGGCGCTGAACTATAATTAAGTGTTTGGTCTTTCGGCGACAAACGATCGTTTTAAGATAACATAAACTCATCTTATTGAAATTTGTATTATTTTAAACGCCCCCGTGTCTACGGCTATTTAGCCAGAATTCATCGAGCGGAATAATATAACATTGCATAACTATGATTGATCGTGTCTGCAACAGATTCTGTTGTAGCTACCGATATAATACTAATTAATAAGGCCTTAAAACGAATCATGATTTCAGATACACTCCATAACTCACTCCTACGTCGCGTTTCCATTTTGATATGGTATTGTACGCTATCTAAATATTCTAATTTTTGCAACATTATCACACTCATCAGTCATCTATCAAGGTTTTGGATGCAATTTTTGACAAATGTATTCCGACATGATTGATGTACGGGAAATAATTAGTAACAAGAATCAAATAAATCCAATTTGATAAGGTCGTCATAGGTAATAATGGTAAAGTCTACCTCCTTATATGGTTGGAGTGGTAACAACCATGAAGGATATTCAAATTTATTGAAATTTAATTGAAAAACAATAACGATGATGTGTTACCGAAGGTGTGTCTACCCGAGGTTAAAACTAATTGATCGCCTACGACCCACGAGTTTGCGAAACTTCTAAAACGAGTGTAAATCAAAGTTTCACTTTTACCACCTTATTACTCACGAGTTTGATTGAAAGTGAAACGTCAAGTTGAGGCGGAACAGTCAATAAAAGTTTTTTTGCACAGAATCTTTCGCTTCAAAGGCAATAGTTTTTTAACAAGTTGCTCTATTGATGCCGGTTTTTGAAGCGAAATGAATGTAATAACATTTCTTCGCTTGTAGCTATAGGTAAATAAGAGTATCTTAGCTGATGTTTTATTGTGAACCGCATCCGGTTTCAAATATCAACTGGCAATGAAAATATATGCCACACAAAAAAGGTGGGTCATGGTATGGTGGCACTGATTACGCAGACATATTTATTTCGATGTTTAGAGAATTACAAGCGAAGCAGCGTGTTTCCGTAATATACAAGGCCATTAAGCTAGGATCTGTAAATTATCGCGTATACTTTGGAACTCAATGTGTTCAGTACTTGCGAACCAGTGTGAGCGACCATCTTGCAAATGGAAATCCTGCCATGCTTAGGATGAAAAACTGCCAAATAGTGCCACACACTTCGAAAAAAATGCCGACTTTTTAAAGGGTAGTATTTCAACGTAAGTATGACTGTAAATCCATTTTTTGATTGACGAAAATACTTATTTTGCATGACAAAATTCCCTATGGAGCGTCAAACTGAAACTAATGAATTGCGCAACTAGAAAAGTGAAAAACAGAAACGTGAAAATTTTAATTCTTCCAACTTGAAAATATAAAAATAAAGTTTCAGTAGGTTGTCATTAAAACTGTCTAGCTACAAAAATTGAGAATAAGTATTTTTATCATACAATATCATAGCATACCATTCTGGCTTTGAAAAATGACGTAAGTGGTATAATATTTGGTTACTTTTATTTCTGGTACGAAGAAGTCAGAAACAAAATAAAGCAAGTATTTGACAATTTTTGTACTAAAAAACCGAATATAGATTATATGAACATAATGTTAATTATGTTACCGTTCATAATTATAGTTTATAGGGCAGTCCCAGTCCCAGACCACAGGTAAAGTGGATGTTGCTATTTTAAAATTGGGTATTTTTTACCCTTATATTTTAATTTCGTGAAATACTGGCGGAAACTGCCAGTTTCATAAAATGTCACCATAACCTGCCAGTCGTTAAATTACTGGACTAATATTGCCAAACAGGCAGGAAACTGCCACATATGGTCACACTGTTCCGAAATATACATCAGCACTACACCTCAATCGTGTATACTTCGGAGTGGTCTACGCCAATTTTATGGGTCCGTTATTTACTGCGCTATTTATTATTCAACGTAATTACTCGTGTTATTTAATAAATATTTTATGTGTACTTAAGTATATGTCTTAAGTATTTTTTGTTGTTCTTACTTGTTCAACCTAACACGAAGGATAAAGGGGCTACGCTTCACTAGCCCTCTTTACCCTTCACCTAAGCTACCGCAGTGCTTCGCCTGATATTTGCTGTGAAAATCAGTATTTTTGATGTGCAGTTTAATATTTCCCTTAAGTAACTCTGAAATTCATCAACTGATTTGCACAGCAAATATCAGGGAAAACACTGCGTTAGCTTAGGTAAAGGGTAAAAGGGGTGAGCGAAGCGAAGCCCTCTTTATCATTCGTGTTAGGTTGAATATGTAAGAACAACAAAAAAACTTAAAACAAACTTAAGTACAAATATAATATTTAAAGTGTTTTTGTTGAACCTTTTTGCTGTGAAAATCAGTATTTTTGATTTGCGATTAAATAATACCCATTTCCTTTGATAGCGAGCTTAATTGACACTGTATAGTTTGGAACTAAACTTTCGCACGCATTAATTACAAACTATACACGAGTAGGACGCAAAATTCTTGTATATTTTGTAGTTGCAGATGTGAGTATCAGCATTCCGAAATATACACGAGCAGTACACTATGGGATCGTAATAGCCTTGTATACAACGGCAATACGCAGCGAAGAAGACCGCTTATAACCCAGGAAAATAACTAGAGGACCATGTTTTTTGTCCGTGATGGAACAGGATATGTTTGCTGCTTTTCATGAGAGCATGACATTTCAGTGTTATCACTAGACAATGAAACGCTCTCAAATAATGAGTGCTTGTAACACCTAGTAGAGTGGTTCCGCCTATGTGACGATCACTTCTATATCTTGTTGTTTGTCTGTGTACCGTCTAGTTCCAACTTTGTCACTGGTATTTAAGACTTCTAGTAAGTACTTAAGAAATAGGTTAATGCTGTGAGTATTACTGGTGTAAACCTATATTCAGTCCTATACTGAGCCAGTTGTTGGTTTGTTTGTGGTAAACAAAGTTTTAGTGGGTGGCTTTTAGTCCGAGTTGTAGGATCACACAAGGATGCCACACAGCCACGTTCGGCATTGTATGATTTAGGTATGTGGAGTCAAAAAGGGAAAGAAGCGTAAATTGTGACTGTGACAAGTTGCTATCTAATCGCGTGACGCGAATCCAAGAGGAGAAGCAGTAATTATGTCCCGGATTCGGCACAAGTATGTAATAGATTAATAAAAATGAAAATAATAATATGATTGATGATTGACACAAATCAAAGTTCATCTTCGATACCAATTTAATACTGCAAAGTTTTACATCATGTCAATCTGATAGCGCCTCAGGAAAAGCCGAAATAAAGACGATTACAAGAACTCATTAGCATGGCGGATGAACACAGATGCAAATAATTAAATTTTTTCTTGAGAAGTATCAGATAAAAAATACATCAAGATTTAATTGACTGTGTGCTTATCCGTGTTGTATTCTTTCAAGTTCCTGTATAAAGATATGCATTTAAGAAGAATAAAATTAGCTTTTCAAAATATGTATAGGGCTTGGTATGTGTGTTGCGACGCGTGGAATCAAAACCGCTAGATGCAGACGACCAACTAAACCACCGAAATATAAATTAAGAAGATATTTATATTCAAAAGCGGTAGCTAGAGTGATTTGTTGGAAGTGTGGCCTTGAGTTGAGATAACTGGCGTATTCTCGTATCTAAATGATTTATCGAACTCTTATTTTAGAAGCAAAGATTAGGTGAAGCCATAATATCGTACGTATACGTCATTATCTTTTATCCCGATACTCATTAACAATTTATTTTCACAATGTTCTTGAAATTCTATAAATATAATATGTAATAAATAAAACTCCTCAGTGTTCGTTACTCGATCAAATTAAACATGCATGAAACTCCGAAATAGCGCTTGAGGTCTGATGTCCTACTATCTCTGGCCTGCTGCTTATTATATGCTTCTCCCACAGTGGTCTTATGTAGAGAAGAGTCAAAAAATTACGTGCATATTTGTCAATATCTAAATAATAACAAAAATTTAATATTGTATTACTCTTTTCCGCCTATACCTACGTAACTGATGGTCTAGCGTGAATACCATTCGCTTATATAACCACATTGCGAGCGGGTGTACGTTACTATCTAATCGAATGGACTTAGGTTAACCCATATTTCCTCAAGAATAATTTTATTGTATTGTAATAATTTTATGTCGTGATATTTCTCCAGAACGTATTCGCCGAAGACGAAGCCGAAAGATTGTTGCCGGCTCATCGCAGGCCACTCATGCCATCTCACTCACCAGTCCGTCACACGCCGACAGCGCCACACTGGAGCCCCGTTGTCCCCTGACAACTCCGGTGTAGTGGCAAGCCGTTGCGTCCGCGTGCGGCTGGTGCCGTGACCTGCCCCCCGCCGTGTGTTTCTCCACCATCATGGATGGCGTGATGAACGTCGCTGACGGCCTGCGGATGATGACATCGGTTAGATATAAGAATGCAACTATAGTAGAATATATGTTTTGTTTTTATAACCGTGGACTGGCATTGTTAAGATATTTGCTCTCTCGTCGCTCTTCACGAGCCGTGAAAAGCCAGAATCAGACTGATTAGTTACAGGGATGATGTGGCCATTAGAGAGGTTGATGATGAAATCAATTCCATTCAGAAATTTGATAAATAAACAATACAGAATCAAAGTTAAATTGGCTGTTTGATTGACTTTCATTTGTTTTGCCACTTCTATCTTCAGACTTAAAACTTAAATGTGGTATCTTGATATTTCTAGACATTTGTCCCTCCTAGAGCATTTAAGCGACATGAGTGGAATTCCTCTAAAGGCATGCCATTTCGTCTGGATGCCCATATATTAACTGCGGTGGCCGGTCGGATCCCGCGATGCTGACATTCCTGCGCGCGCCTGACTCTACGTAATTTAATTCGTGCTACCAACGCGCACAAATAAAAGACCGCAAATCGGTTTGACCGCAGATAGCAAACAGTTTAAATTAACATCGGATGGTTGGTCAATATTTTATGGATTATTTTTTAATGCTGTAAATGCGAAGGTACTTAACTGTAATATTGGTTTTAAATAGTTTTAGGTTCAGTTAGCTCATAAAACCTAAGTTAATTGCTAAGTTAGTTGTAATATAGTAATAAAAAAATTACAGACTTCGTAGGTTCCTGTTCGTAGGTTTTTAGGTTAGGTTTTAGTATCATACTTCGCCCTGTGACGGCTAACGCGCGCGTGCAGGCTAACTGTAGGATGTTGGATGTATATCGTTAGATATATCGCATTACTTTGTAGGACAAGTTTTAATAGACCCCTTTCTAAGGCAATTATCACTGATGATCTATTAAATATGAAAGTTATATTTAACTAAACGTTTTGGTGACTCTTAATTACTGTGTGTGGTTTTAATTGTCCAATTAAATAGTTATGGACCCCGGCAAAGGTGAAATTGTTTTCCACCATGAAACTACACCAATCATACCAATAACAGAATGGGATGGTAAGAGTTTTGTACCTACTTAACTTAAATCAATTAAGAGGTATAAAACTATGCTTATTTAAAAATAAACATTTAGAGGTATACGTTAGGCTTTAGTATTGCACTGTTGTAGAGATAATAAATCGTCAGAAAACTTAGGGACCTTTGACATTATCGGCGTTGCATCAGGTACCGGGTGTAGGATTTCAACCATTCATTCGACAGTCTAACAAGGGGAACTTTGTTAATCGTTGAATAACGTCCGGATCGAGTCAATAAATTCAAGTTACGATTTAAGCACATGTCGGCCAAGGAATTTGTCTATTATGGAGCGCCATAAAAAGTGGACTGCGAAGTCTGCGAAGTAACATGGTCAAGATTTATCGGGTGCCGTATGGTCTTAGACCTCGCTTACACTGTGGTTATATTATTAATTAGTCTAATCCAAATATATATATCTAGAGACCTATTATTTAGGAGTATTTAGATGACATTCTACCCCTATCACGCGCCATACAGTGAAACTGGCTACTGTACTCTATTTGCCGAAACAATAGAGCGTTGTCTCTTTTCAATTTCATACAAAAGACAACGTCGAAAAATCGCTAGTGGAACCAAACTGATAAGAAGTAAAGGCGCATTCATGATGTGTCACCATTGATCCATAGGGAGACGGCCACGGCCAATGAACGACAGCTCAACGATCCTCGTCATCCACTCTATAACCACATTCCTCTCCAACAGCGCCTCAAATTACGGGTGAGTTTCGCCACCAATGATATCCTCTCAGGGGAAGCGCAGAAAGAACACCGACTGAGGAAGTGGAGAGTTTTTCACCAACATCTCAACTGCTTTGTGAGACCGACAGAACGTCTTCCTCCTGGTGGAACAAAGGAGCAGACGGTTAGGAGAGCTCTCAGCCGACTGCGTGCGGGTGTCGCCCGAACGAAGGATAACCTACACAAATGGGGGATAATGTCCGAAATTTTTAGCTCCCTGTGTAAATGCGGTGCTGAACGAACAACTGACCATCTAGAAGCTTGCCCGAACGGTCCCAAATGTCACGAGGAGGATCTTATATACAAGCATCGGCGAATGCCATAGCAGAGGCAAATTTTTTGAAACATAAGTAGTATAATATTTTTATTCCTTTTTATTTACTTTTTAAGTACGCTCCCACTCGCCATTCGGGTAAATAAAAAACGTTTTAAAGTTCATAAAAAGAATCTATGTTGACCCGACCCTTGAGGGGGTTTTCTGACAGCTAATTAAACAAATTAAACAGTTCAGAAAACTGTGACAGATGGCGTTGATGCGCCATGGCTTGCATTTATGGGTCTGTGATTAATTAATGACAAAAGAGTATAAAACCACACTTACTTTATATGGTCAATTCAGGCTTTACTTGTTTAACTGCTTGAACCCATAGAATATTCGACGTTCATCACTAGGAAAAACGTTAGTACGACCCAAGTGACAAGTTCAACGTTTTTTTTTAAATATTTCAGTTGATTTCGCACGGGCTTTCGGTTTGGAAACCAAAGTCAGTCTAGGGAAAGATGTCATAAAGGTCCGAGAGAATAGCCAGGGTTGTCATAACCAAACAGTTTGAGGTAAATGGCCGTAAAATCACGAAATAGAGGATGACGCGAAGAGCAAATTGGCGATATGAATCAAACCACAAATTTGTGTTTTGTTTGTTGTTGACAAGTAACAGTTCTTGTTTTTCGGTTTCGGCACAGAACAGCTCAGCCTAACTCAATCACCATCAAAATAGAATTTCCTGCCAAGGTATTTTTCATATTAACTTTTATTTTAACTGGCGACTGTCGTAAAATTAAAATATCCATGTCTCGCCTACGACACCCAATGACAAATTTTAAGCAGTTTATTTTATTTTTTATGGGCTGTCAGAAAATAGGCCATTGAATTGGCCTATTTTCTGAAAAAAATGCTTGTTGAACAGAATCCTACTCCTTCCTACTGCTATCTTACAGAATGTGGTGAATTGAGGTGCCTCAAAGTTGGCGGAAATCGCTTTACGATCTTGTAAGGGAAAGGCATGACCATAATGTTTATGAAACCATAAAAGTTCGTCCTCCACGGCAGCTTTAAGGAGGTTGTTTGTTGCAGAGAGTAAAAATAAACAGTTACCCTTGACATGGCGGGTGCATTAGTAACAGTAGCAGTGTTTGTTCAGTAAGCACGTTGCGTTTATGCGTGTGGTGCTAAATAAATGCATTCGCAAACGATCGTTGAAGTCTTCAGTAGCCAATCAGCCTTGGCTAAACTGTTGCTGATTGGTAAGCAAATAAGGGGCTATTCTAGCTACACAGAGATTTTTCACGTGAAAACCGTAACATCAAAATAGCTTTAGTTGATGGGGTTTTATTAGATAGCTAATGATCTTGGTGTTCTATAATGACAAAGAAACGTTGAAAAAATAAGAAATGGTTTCTTATCGCCACGACATAAAGTATTTTTGCGTGAAATTTAATTGGGATGGAATACCTCGCGCCACGAATTATGAGCGATGGCCTTGAATGCGTAGTAGTCACTTTTCAATACCTACATATAATAATAATAATAATACCTTTGACACTAATTACACACATTGATCTAGCCCCAAACTAGGATTCCCTGTATCTTGGGTGCCAGATAACGAAACACATACTTATTTAAATAAATATTATACTTAGATAGATAAACAACCATGACTAGGGTACAAACATCCGTTCTGATCACAGAAATATTTGCCCCCACCGGGACTCGAACCCGAGACCCTTGATATATGCGCAGTAATTCCCGCCAACGTCGCCCAGCGCTCTTAATTCGTGGCGCGAGGTATACTATATGTTGTAAGAGTACTTACCTATGACAACGCTAAGTTCTGCCGGCTAAGTACAACAGTCGTTGGAGGAATCCACCACGAACGATGTCAACAAATGTTCAAAGTCGACAAACAGAATCGACACTGCGTCCAAGTGGCGACTAAGTACACAGATAAGGCTCATTACTTCAATTAGCGGAGGCAAACAGGGCCGCCCCAGATAGCCGGCTGTGTGGACATACACGTCTGTGAACCCCTGCCGTACATGATGCTGCTGGAACTACAAATACTCCGATTATCGCTGACACTATCAATCACTTCTGAAGTGTTATGTGATGGGTCTTGTATTTAAAGTTAGATCTGCTTGTTCTCTTTCAGGGTGGAGACTGATTACCATATTTAAGGCGACGCAGTAGA
Organism: Argyresthia goedartella; assembly: GCA_949825045.1. Classification (NCBI taxonomy): domain Eukaryota; kingdom Metazoa; phylum Arthropoda; class Insecta; order Lepidoptera; family Argyresthiidae; genus Argyresthia; species Argyresthia goedartella. The sequence goes on from OX463823.1 coordinate 21,162,277, forward strand.
CAACAGAATATAATGTATGCACTTGTTATTTATTTAATCACTTTATAGTAGTTTATGTGACTGCTACATAATGGAGGGCATTAATACTCGAGAGTGGGTTTATGAAAAGAGCCGAAGGCGAGTTTCATAATAATATCACTCGAGAGTTTTAATGCCTAATTATTTATCACTAGTTTATCTACACACATATCATAAGCTCTTTGATGTGTTCAGGAACCGCATGTTCCAACGGCATTGTGGCATTGATCATTGCTCTGCAGTTGTTAAGCTTGTTCTGTACACTTCACAGGCAACTAGGGGTGGCACGCAGGCGGGCGTTGGCGTTCGAAATTTGAATGTCATTTGTTCATTTGACAAATTTTGGTACATTATGGTCATAATGATCAATATTCAGATAAGAAATGAGTTTTTACCAAGAAGTTTATCATTATGCTGGTCGTAAAGTGTGGTTTTTGGACGCAGTAAAGAGGGTTCATGACACGTGTGTCGATAAAAAATATTAAGTTATGTTGCTCTGTTAGTCCTCTACAAATCGGCTAAGAGCGTTTTTATAACATTCAAATTCCTATCCCGCTGAAAGTAAGCTAAAGGCTTGTATTAAGCTATTCTAAGTTCCGCTGTCGAGGTGCCAGCCTATATATATAATAAAATTTTAAAGTTTGTTTTACTTTGCAAGTTAGTGCCGCATTTAATCAAAGTCGTTCCAATCATATGGTTGTATTAAAATAGCCCACAACAAATCACCATTAACTTTACGTTACCTTCGAGGTGGGTTAATAGTTTAATTACAGGCTTGAGATGCCATTAAATTAACTCCATCTCTAGACACTATAGTGAGATGCCAACCTGATTAGCTACGGGTAACATCTTCCCAAAATAGCATGTTCTGTTTGACATTCTGTAGGACCACTATAAGTTTCAGTGTATTTCGTAAAACTTATCTAACAAGCAAATGTCGTCTCTTGTTAATAACAATTAGGGGATTTCAAGCTAGGATAATAATTGTACTAAGGTTAGTCATACTTAATGTAATGCAATTTCCTTACGAAGGGGATAAATATTCAGTTTCGAAACTGTTATTCCACAACCAGTTGTTGAAGACGTCGTGATCGTGACGCGTTTCTGATATTCCTTCTTTGACTTTTGACTTGATCTAATTCATAAATTAAGTGTCTTTCGACACGTATTTCGGTTTGCAAATAACTGCGAACTTTATGCTTTAGCACTGAAGTTTGTATGAATCATTCCATCGAAAGATATATTTCATCAAAGTGTGCACATTTTTTATATGTACTGTAGCAAAGAAGAAATTATCATGTTATAGGAGAAGCAATAATACCTTGGACACTATTAAGACCCAAACTAAGATTCCCCGTATCTCGGGTACTAGACAAAGATACTCATACTTATATAGATAAATACTATACCTAGATAGATAAACAACAATGACTAGGGTACAAACAACGGGACTCGAACCCGGAACCCTTGGCTTCGTAGGCAGGGTCACTGCCGACTCGGCCATTCGGGTCGTCAAAGTTACAATAGAGTTAAAGCAAAAACAAAATAAGTCATTTGGTATATAAGTATTGGCTATTTATAAATTGTAAATATTTTAAAACGTTTACAAGCGATGTTGATTGAGGTGTTTTATAAGCCCATACTGTGTCTTTTACACCCCGCCCATGGTCCACGATACTTTATTAGTGTTCTATATCGGTTTATGAATAACATTGGCATTTGATGGTCAATTTAGTGCCTTATTTAGTAAGGGTTATCAGAGTAGGTTACTCTTATAGGCACTAGGCAGTGTGCCATATACGAGCGAGTATGGTACAGAAAGGCAAGGTTTTCTACTTACACGTAACATTACAGTTCTGTGTATATGTTATAGTTACCTTATACAAACATGTACCTCACAGGTTTTCTTATGTTTGGAGGTGCGATAGAGTCTACTCATCTGCTGACTAGAAATAACAGAAATTTGCTGTGTAATATTTGATTATGTAACTGCTTGTTGCGAAATCCGCTCTCATGTCGTTTTTACGATTATTTTAAACTTAAGTCTGTATGTAAGATGTTCCCGGAAGATCTTATCTTACTAGGTTCATGGAACCGTAATCACAACATTAAATAGCAAGCAAGAGAAGGCATGTACTTATTTTCAGTAGGTTTATGCACTTGTAGGGTCAGCTTTCAAATGACCCGTTGTATTTCGGTGACCTGGCTGTATTGCCGCACTAACAGCCCACACCTTGTGCTTAAGTGTTTGGCATAAGTATCAAGATACAAAAAACTGGCCAAGTGCGAGTCGGAATGGCACACGAAGGTTTCGGTAACATCATATTTCCTTATTTGCTGCTGGAGCGGCAATATTAGAAACAAACGTTCTGTGAAATGTGGGGGACGATTTTAGTTCGCGTCCACAGGGGTGTACCCACCGAAACCCTGCACGGGTCCCCCGGGTGGTGCTAAATGAACTAGAAACCATCGGCAAAAAGGCAAATCAAAAGGAAAAAAACCTTTAAAAAAGTGAAAAATTCAACTCTAGCCTTTGCGGTTCAAGAGATTCAGCCCGCTGACGGACAGACGAACGGACGGACGGCCCCGTTTCGAACGCTTGGGGTATGGAACCCTAATAAAGGTTTGCCATACCAACAAATGGTTTGACCTTAATTTAATTATATTTCCTACTATCTTTACGACGATCTTGAACTTGAACGCACCTTTAAATTAAACGTCTATTTTACTGTTCTTCCTTGAAATTGTATTTGCATCATCAACGAAACAAACAAAAAATACAGATTGGCGTAATAAAGATGCTTTTTCCATAGTGTACAAACAAACCGACTCACTTTAGCAAAGACGAAGGTCGAAAGAATCCTGCATACTCAATCATTCTCTCCGATCTGCATCTTGTTTGATGGCTTTCCTCAAGTAATCTCTGCGGCTTACCATAAAAGCTTATCTTTATTTTGTCTCCGATTAAAACCGTTCAAATCAATATGCAAATATTGTTGGACGTGTAACGACCGCTCTCACACGCTGCTTCGGTCTCTGTGTTGTGAATCTGAAAATTTATTATCAATGGCCGCCAATTTGCATCTGATTATTGGGTTATGGCGTGAAACGACACGTTATGTTTCGGTTTTAATTCCCGTTTGCGATACGATGACTGACTGACTCCATATGAAGGTACATAATAGAGGTGTTTGCAAAGTTTTTGTATTAATCTTTATTTGATTGTATCTGGCAATCAAGTTCCTAATAAAGCAAAATTATCCGCGAATTACCTAATTTCATAGCAGCTACTCCAAAAGGGAATTTAAATGAGATATTAAGCACCCGTCTAATTTGACAGTCATTTTTTGTATCCAAATCATCTCAAATATTTTTCATGCTGCCTAAATGCATCCAGGAGCGCATGGATGGATTTAAAAAATTTGGGATAGTCATCGGTTAGAGCAATTTAAGTTTGGGAAATATTAAACTGCACATCAAATATACTGATTTGCACAGCAAATATTCCTTATATTTGCTGCGGTAGCTTAGGTGAAGTGTAAAAGGGGTGAGCGAAGCGAAGTTCCTTTCTCCTTCGTGTTCGTTTCAACATGTAAGAACAACAACAAATACTTCAAACATAAACTTAAGTACTCATTAAATATTTAAAACATAAAAAGTGTTTTTGTTGATCCTTTTTTTCTGTGCAAATCAGTATTTTTGATGTGCGATTAAATACTAGCCTTTAAGATTCATAAATTAGAATCAACAATTTTATGTTTTTCTAATTCAAATTTATTTTGATACACCAAACAATAAGATAGTTTTTTTAGAAAAATACAGAAAGAAAATTTAAATGTATAGCACGAAAAAGTGATCATAATATAAAAATTTCTAACTTTTCGTAAATCAAAAATATTTGCGAATCAATGGAGGAATGTTGTCTTATTTTGTTGCACCCCAGACGGCCCGCTATGGAGCTGCATTGCGCAATCCTTGCAATATTCATCGTTCATTGTATTACGATAAATTGCCCCATAAATATGTATGAGTTGAACTTCGGAGACCACACGACTTTCCAGTGTCGACTTTTTGTCGCTACACTATTAAAAATGCACAAGTCGCGTCCCAGTTCTCAGTCCAGGATGTTCGCCAAGCGATACTGTTATTAAGGCGGCTCCTTTCATCCACAGTTCCACAACCTCTGTATTGGATCATTTGTTCAAGTGACACTCGTGTGAACCTTCTTCGTTTCCAAATCTTTATTGTGATGTCTCTCGCGCATATGCGATTTCAACATTATCCTTGATCGTTTTTGTGACTCTTGCTTGACTGAGATCGCGCAGCCCGTCGCCGCAACCCGACCTGCTGCATTTAATGAGGCTTGCGTCCCCAAATTATAATGCAGACACGGAGCTGATATAAACAGATGTATACCGTTGCGGGATCAATTAGCCCTGATGGTTTTCAGGTCAAAAAACCGACAAAATTGGTATCTCGTCCCAGTTTATAGGCTGACGCGGCATCGCCTGTCGAGATTTGGACATTGCCGACATGGTTTTGAGGCGCCGAGCCATTATCAATAACTGTTATTATAGTGTAAAAAGTGCATGCGCAGCCTCACTATGTTTACACGAGATTAAGTACTGGGAAGAGCAACGATTGCAAAGCGAAACTTCCGCGGCGAGACTATGTGTGTCTTTTGCACGAATCATCTGTAAACAATCTTATTGCACCGGACTATGGGATATTTAGTTTAGCTTCGTCTGCTCCCTTTGATCTAGCTAGGTAGTAATACTCGTGGTAAGACATAACTGTCACTAAACATTTGTAATGATTTCGAAACCCAATGCTTTAGGAGGTATTAACCAATCGAGCTGCAGAGTTAGAAAGCCTGGTTCCTAATCAAGCACTATTATTATTAGGCAACATTGTTTAGTTTCTCAATAAGGACCCTAGAATCTAGATTAATTATGCTGATGAATTATCAGCTTTTGCAGGCTTTGTTACATTACTAAAACGTTGAGTTGAGTCTTGTTCAGATACAATCAAAATACTTATGAATCTTATCTTGTCCATTTATCGAGTTCCAGAAGTCTGTTGTTTATCGTAATTTACAAGAGTCGCCAAATCTTAATACACGCTAAATGTTTACAGTACAATCAGACACAAAAGTGTTTTGTCGGACGAAGTCGTTTCGAAAGGGAACAATTTTTTCCTGTCACCTAAATTTCGATTTGTCACTAGACTGCGATACTACTTTACTACGTACTACTTTATTATTTATTGCACAAAACAATATATTACAGACTAGTAAATGGAAAATACATGTACAAAGCGAGCTTATCTCTTACAAGAAATTTCTTCCAACACACCTAGGATGGACAGGTTATAATTAAATAAGTTAATTGAAATAATATGTACATACAATATGTACATAAATACAAGAAATTTAGATATAAACAGATAGTATATACATATATACAAATACTTAAATTTAATATGGAAGAGAAAGTTTCTTTTAATTGAGTTTTAAAAGTAAATGTGTTGGTCATCAAATTAATCAAAGCGGTCACTGAATATGGATAACCAAATACATGTAAATATGTCTCCAAAATAATAGTTTGATCACTTTTTTTCTATTGCTCGAATTATAGGGTTGTCCTAAAAAAAAGTAGAGATATAATCAAAATAATTGATCCGTCATTAAATTGTTAGACCGGTTACCTAAATAGTAGATCGTCACCAAAATTATAGATCTGTCACCTAATAACGCGTCAAATCTGCTGAATTGCATAGGGGCGTCCATTAATTACGTAAGGCAGTGTTAACGATTTTCTGACCAGTTAAGTATACCTTACTATCCATATGTCACGCAATTTCCCAACCTTTCATCCTGTCATGGACTCATGCTCATTTGTCTTCTCGGTCTGTCACACACCGTCATTCACATCGCAGTTGTTACATTCAGGTCGCACGCTTGAAGCGCTACAGCTGCCATTCGGCCATTAATTAATTTCTAAATGTCACTTCGCAAATCATGTTAGTGAGACACCAAATCAAAGGGACCAGGAACTGACATAAACAAGCGTAAACATAGACCTACGTAGTTTTAGAATATGGGAAACTTGTCAAGACGAGCAGCATGTTGTGTTCTTTCCCTTTTCACATTGATACGTCACGCACTCATTCCTTACCCCTCTCTACTTCGTCTACTTCGTACGATATTGTTAAGTTTATATACATAGACGCACTCAGAGATATATGCTTGCCAGTTATATGTGCATAAACATTTTGATTTCCGCTTTTCAAAAGAACTGTACTGTGCGTAACATCGTTCGGTCGATAGTGTTTTGTATTAGTAAATTATTCGCACCATTTGCCGCAAGAATGTTGCTGCCACCGCCTGATTAGAAAATTGTTAACTAAAGCATTATTAACAGTGTAAGTATATGCGGGGTACAGTAGACACTTGAGAGTTTAGCTTTCTATAGACAGAGCACGCAAAATGATACAGTAAAACATTTAAGAGCACGGTACCTGTTTTAGTTTTTCTCACAGACCTACTTATTTCATCAAAATAAACCTCACTCTGGATATATTTGGCATTGAAACTTAAATAGGTACATTCGTACTTCTATCCTAGTCACGTAATGAATGTTTCCAAAGATTAGGTTTTGAACGTTAAACACTACAACGATTAATTTGTCTGCCGTCTAAAACATCTGCAATAAATTGCACTAAACAAAATCTCTACAAATATAAACGCATTCGCATGCCTGGGAATGATCTAGCTTTAGATTCTGTATTACCCTCTGCGCAGTAAAAACTAACATTTGCAGTTGCGTCACGGGCTGTACGTAGACTGAATTGATGTCTGCTGAAATGGTTGGATCAGCGGGAATCCAATCAATCAATCATGACTGGTGTTGATGTACCTAAGTGTTTTATCCTACAATCCCCTTTTGAAGGCGAAGGGCAGATTCTTCGTTTGCCCGTTGGGGTTATAGGTCTCGCCTTCTCCGCCCAAAGGTATCCGTGTACCTGCATGGTGACAGGAATATCCATCTACTTCTGCATAGGGAGCTCGATGAGTCCAGATGAAATTACATTTATTAATATCATTGCCTCTATTTATTTATTTATTTAGTACTGAATAGATACTTTACTTCATTATATTATAACAATAGATTTGCGCTTTCTAATCTAATTGAAAAAGACAGCATGCAATGCAATGCGACAACCTGTGATTAATAATAATACTTTAAATATTGCCTAAATTCACGGGAAGTTAAGATTGTGTGGACAAACAGACATGTATTAATTATACAATAAAAAATCGAAAAATAATATAGCAAATTACATTATTTATTTACTCTACTGATAGTTCAACTCGCTAACTATAAGGGCTTCCGATACTGAATGTCACCCTAATATAGGACAAAGTAATAAATAATAATAATAATAAATATTAGAGAACAATCTTACACAAATCGAACTAGGCCGATAGTAAGCTCAATAAGGCTTGTGTTATGTTGTCTTGGGTACTAGACGACGATATATTTTATAGAGATAAATACATATGTGAATACATAGAAAACATCCAAGCCTAAGAAACTAATTTTCATTCTCATCACAGAAATATTTGCCCTTACCAGGATTCGAACCCAGGAGCGTCAGCTTCGTAGGCAGGGTCACTACCCGCTACGCTAAACCGGTCGTCAAGTCTTGACATTTTCTGCTTTACCAAAAAAAATAAACTCTGTTCAACACTTGTTTAAAAACAAAAGTGTTTGGGATTTGACGTTTGTTTTGAGGTTAAACGCTGTTTAATATTTTTTGTGGTAACACGGTTTGATTTTAATCCACCAAACCAACAGCTCTCTATTATTACATGTCTCGAGTAGCGAAACCCTACAAAAGAATAATGGAAATAAACCTATTATTATATGTTGTCTGAAATAAACAGTCGAATTTATCAACTCCAGTATGCAAGTGCTACGATGTTTTAGGCGCCACGCCAACGTCATGTCGGAAATTAATATAGTATATATTAATATAATATATATCTTGTGGGTATCCAACACAAATAATGAACGACATAATTAGGCAAACGATTCCTGTCGTGTGTCTTGTGAGTAGATCTGGCACCGATGATATTTCGTTTTGCAGACAACCGTCAACTCTATCACAAGTATAACTAGAATCAAATGGCGTGATATCGAATTAAAAATGGCACTACTGTTGTGAAGAGGTTTTATAAGCGTTTAACAATAACATACATAAGTGTTAGTAATAATAATATAGAATAGAAATTCTAATTGTGACGATACACACGCGCAAAAATAAAAAATAAAATTATAGAAAATGTGAATTGAAAGATAGAAGGACTAAACTAACTAACTAAAAAAACTAAACAAAAAAGCTGTACGAATAGCCTGGTGACAATTGCGATGAGGTGATGGCAGAAACGTCATTATGAATTTAAACTCGTGCCACATATTAATATGTCGTCATGAGTGCTCCGATAGGCGAAGGATGTATATAAATCATTAATGTCATGTCATTATATGTTTGGAACATCTGAATTAGCATTTTTTACAATCCGGATGAAAGTCTGTCTTTTGTGAAATTGTAATTACTTATCAGACTTTTACTCTTTTACAGAATAGAGTTCTGGAAGTTGATCCCTTATTAGAAGAGACGAATTATCCCTTAGCTTACTACAGAAATGATTTTGCTATTAAGGATTAATTTTGTATATTTATTGTACATGTAAATTCACAACTAACAGAAAAGACATTTACAAAGGCAAGTCACATAAGACATTTCTTCCAGCAAACCCATGATGATAATGATAAATTTGATAGCAGTGACGTAGACCTTTGTGCATAACTACAAGTAAATAATATAAATAAGTGTTTAACTATAGATCTAAATATACTACATACATACATATTTACCGTATATAAAATATATACATATTATAAATAAACAATATTTAAGCCCTAAGTTTTCGAAAGAGAAAGATAATGCTCCGTTAGACGATTTTTGAAGATAAAGACAGATGGACTGTCCCTGATGGCGAAGGGAAGCGCGTTACACAGATTACTTGCCCTCATTCGGAACCCATGTTCGTAAGCGACGGTATTGTGAGGCGGAGTAGAGAGCATGGAGGCCATGGCCATGTGGGATCTACGAGGTCTTGTCGACGGAAGGAAGTCGAAGCTTTCACGCAGAAAGATCCCAGCTTTCTCGGGGGTTAGTTAAGATGCTGTACAGGAAAGTGAGGATGTGACTATCCCGACGAAGACCAATAGGCAGCCATTTTAACTCCCTGCGACACTGTGACACATGGTCAAACTTTCCCAGACTGAAGATGAACCAAATCCCAAGATTTTTAAGTCACTCGAGTTTAGTTTAGCGCTTGCCCAGCAAACATCAGCGTTATCAATCAGCGGAGAAGGGATTGAGCTAGGGTAATTTTTAATTATATAAGTAAACCACGAAACTTAAATCCATACATTTTAGTCGAACTTAAATGTAATTAAAGATAATATCTATAAGTGTATCCATCACTCACACATCATCATCAGTAGATATGGTTGATCGATTTTATTGTTGTCATAGAAAAGATGTATTGTCATTTAGGAACTGTGATACTGATAAATATCTAATAGATACTTGACATTTAGTATGTGAGTCAGTAGGTTCGTGAGATAACCCTTTATCAGGCATAAGCATGCAGATTTTTCTCTATATTTCCCTCTAACCGACAAAGCTATGTTTACATGCTGGTCTATCTTAATGATCAAGTGACTGTAAAGGCAGTCCTTTCCACAAGAAAAATATTTTTTATAGAAAAGTTCAATGATTTTTTAATTCATGTTACTATTACGATTATCATATTTATAGGTACTGTGTGTTTTTTTATACATGAGTTTTTTAGACAACAGAAATATCTTGATTACATTTCACGATATTCCGAAAGAGTCACTCGCTGTAGGTTACCACGTTTAGTTGTCGACACTAGTTTAAACACGCCTTACCACAAAAAATAAACTACTGTTCAACACTTGTTTAAAAACAAAAATGTATAGGATTTAACGGTTGTATTGAGGTTAAACACTGTTTAATATTTTTTGTGGTAGCACGGAAACACACTAGATTTCACTAAAAACTGCTCTAAATTCTGCTTGGAATAACATAATTTCCCAAAACTGTAAATCTGACAAAACCTAAATATAGATTAGCAATAAACTTGACATTTCGTTTCGTTCAAGCAATAAATAAAAATAATAAGAATATAGCTATTGTTTTAAGAGTCCTACAGGAAAATTGCAAGAATTACGCTGAAATTCGCGAAAAAATTGGAATTTCTAAATCCCAAAAAAATGCCAAAATAAAGAACCAAATTATAAATAGTATAATAGATGAATATAAGAGTGGCTTTATTTCTCTTGGTCACTGCATTGAAAAGCTGCGATTTTAAGAGATGTTTTTAATTTATTTTATTAGAATATGTAACACCTGAGAAAACGACGGACAGTGGCGGACATAATTACCGCGGCGCGGTCTTTTAGTACTGTAATATTGCATTTTGTCCGCCCAATACCTCAGGTCTCGCCTGCCGGTACACGCAGGCAAAGTGCAACAGGATAAGAGTAATAATAAGAGCACACACACACAGAGCAGTAAGTATGTGTAATTAATAAACATTTTAGTGATTTTTATCGATATCTTTCATTTAATAACGTCCTGTATAACAAATACATCCCAGTAGGCTGCTGAGTCATTGGTGCTCAAAGTGGACAAAAACGTAAAAATAAATTTTAGTCCACTTAGAGCACCCAAGAGCACTTTGGTGCTCAAAGTGGAATAGGATCGGTGCTCTTCAAATTGGTGCTCTTCAAATCGGTGCTCAAAGTGGAATACCTCCTCTAAGTGGACTAAAATTTATTTTTACATTTTTGTGTACTTTGAGCACCAATGACTCGGCAGCATTTATTTGTTTTACAGGATGTTATTAAATGAAAGATATCGATAAAAATCACAAGAATCTATATTAATTACATATAATGTACAGTCAAGGACAGATAGAGCCACCCTTTTTGATGAACATTGTAGCGTCCTTATTTCGTAAGTCATAAGTTCTAGGATCGTGTGGCACGGGGTTGACATGACGTGTCCTCGACTGTACATATGAAATCTGTCTAAGCGACATTTAAAAAAGTTTAAATGGTTATCATTCTCCATTTAAACTTTTTTAAATGTCGCTTTTTTTTACTTTCCAATATTATTTATAGCAATTTTTTTATAGTTCCTATTCTTTTTAAAGTATTCCCCCACTATGGCCTGTTTCCTCGTCATAGGAAAAACTGCCAGTTACTTAAAAAAATATCAATAAATAATAGTGGATATACCTACTGATATATATTACACATACATACAAATACAGAATCAGATATAACATGCATTTATCTATTTTAAAACAGATAACGATGTTAGACTTATTATTAATTTTGCATGGTTGTCGGTAAACATGCTTTACATGCACAGGTGACATCCTTATTAAGCATTAAAAGCAAATTTTTACAAAGATCGACTTTTCTCCTTGAAAGGACCTTATGCTTGAGTCCGTCGGGTCAAAATCCTCCAATCGCGAATTTACTTCAAAGTTGCAACAGGTTCAATGCAGCAATCTAACGAGCGACGACGACGGTGGTGACGGTGGTACACGAAAGTATGACGAATTTAACCGAAAGCTTCCGGAACTGGTTTCTTGTTTACGTCAAATTGCAAATAATTAGTTCGGCAGTGCACATCACAGGTATAGTTTGCAGTTTTGTATCTGTATTTCCGTGCTTAAAAAGTCTTATTATTTATGAGTGGGTGTATATATTGTAAACTAAAACAATGGAGCCTGTTGCCGGTGGAAGTGATCAAAATACAGATATTAGCTACATTTCCAGTAGAAGAGGTGCGCCAATACTAGTATATAGAAACAGACAGTACAGAAAATTCAAAGAATACAAAAAAAATGCTAAAGTGTTATGGCGGTGCTCAATAAAATCCTGTCGAGGGTTCCTGACGACTGATGGTAATGAAGATATAATAAAAATGACAGAACACACCTGTGAACCCATAAACAGTGCCCAGGCTGAAAGAAAGAAGTTTTTAGATGAACTTGGGAAAGAAGCTACAGCCACCAACGTACCGATTCCAACATTATTTAAAAGCAAAATGAATAAATTGCTCGATCAAGGATATAACTTAGTAGCCGATGTTCCAAATTTTATTAACATTAAATCTGGTCTTTATAAGAAAAGAAACAAGACTTCTGGAGTAAGCCGGCTATGTGCAAAAACCGCGGGAGAAGTACAAGTAAGTAGTCTTTATTTTCAATCTAAAAGTAGTTTTATTCTACTAACCGTCATAATTTATAAACTAATCCAAAAATTAATTATCAAACGCCGTATTTTAATAATAACGTTATTTTTACTGGCGCGCGGGCGATAATGGGAGGCCTCATTCATCCACATCTATTGTTGCCGCCATGGTGACTATTTTTGACAGTCTAGGCATCTATTTTAGACAGTTAGTTATTAATTAACCCTACTTATTCACATTATTATTAGGTAATTTCTATAGTAAACGAATTGGGAACACATTTAAAAGGTTAAAGTTTTTTTAGGGTTCCGTACCCAAAGGGTAAAAACGGAAGTGGAACCCTATTACTAAGACTGCTCTGTCCGTCTGTCCGTCAGAGGGTTTTAAGGCATCACGGTCTCATGAACCGTGATAGCCAGACAGTTGAAATTTTCACAGATGATGTATTTCTGTTGGCGCTATTTAACAACAAATACTAAAGACAGAATAAAATAAATGCATATTTAAGGGGGGTTCCCATACAACAAACTTCTTTATTTTGCTCTATATTAATAACGGTAAGAGGTAGACGCTTGAAACCTTCACAAAATATTAAGCTGTTTATTCACCTTGAAAATAAATAATTTAATTTAAACAAAATAAATATTTAAGGGTGGTGTTCCCATACAACAAACGTGATTTTTGCCGTTTTATAGATAATGCTACGGAACCTTTCGTGTACGAGTCCGACTCGCACTTGGCCGTTTTTTTAGGTACCTACTCAGTTAACGATAGAGCTCCTATCCCCATCAAAATCTGAACTTCGTTTTTTTACGATTAATACATACAATAAACACTCAGCTTTGTTCGCTCGAAAGTTAAAATAGTTTTATTTATTTTAAGGTACCCAACCAATATTTGGACTTCCTGTTGGCTGATTTCTACGATGGGAAAAATCGAATTCTTCTCTTCGCCACGACAACAAGCAAAGAAGAACTTGCTAGAACACGCCATCTATATTGTGATGGGACTTTTAAATCTGCGCCGAAACCATTTCTTCAGATTTATAGTATTCATGGTGATATCGATGGTGTCGTTAAGCCGTTAGCATATGCTATGCTTCTAAACAAAAGAATGTCCACGTATAAAATATTATTTCAATTACTAAAATCTTCGATACCAGCCATGTCTATAGATTTTTTTACTAGTGACTTCGAAGACGCCGCAGTAAGAGGAATACTGTCTGTATTTCCCAAAGTAGCAGTAAAGGGATGCTACTTTCATTTTAAAAAGGCGTTAAAAAAGAAAGGGAAAGAGCTAGGCCTCAACGATAACAGCATATATCGAAAGCACGTTGCTTTGTGTACTGTACTCCCTTATTTGCCACCGGATGATTTGGATGATGCTTGGCTTTACATTATGAGTGAGAGTCCTCAAGATAAAAACATAACAAAATTTAACGACTATATGATCACACAATGGCTTGACCACAAATTTTGGTCGAACAAATGGTGCTGTTATGGCCAGGCTCATAAGACTAACAATTATACTGAGACTCATTATTCTGTCATTAATAAAGCAATAAATAAAAATAATAAGAATATAGCTATTGTTTTAAGAGTCCTACAGGAAAATTGCAAGAATTACGCTGAAATTCGCGAAAAAATTGGAATTTCTAAATCCCAAAAAAATGCCAAAATAAAGAACCAAATTATAAATAGTATAATAGATGAATATAAGAGTGGCTTTATTTCTCTTGGTCACTGCATTGAAAAGCTGCGATTTTAAGAGATGTTTTTAATTTATTTTATTAGAATATGTAACACCTGAGAAAACGACGGACAGTGGCGGACATAATTACCGCGGCGCGGTCTTTTAGTACTGTAATATTGCATTTTGTCCGCCCAATACCTCAGGTCTCGCCTGCCGGTACACGCAGGCAAAGTGCAACAGGATAAGAGTAATAATAAGAGCACACACACACAGAGCAGTAAGTATGTGTAATTAATAAACATTTTAGTGATTTTTATCGATATCTTTCATTTAATAACGTCCTGTATAACAAATACATCCCAGTAGGCTGCTGAGTCATTGGTGCTCAAAGTGGACAAAAACGTAAAAATAAATTTTAGTCCACTTAGAGCACCCAAGAGCACTTTGGTGCTCAAAGTGGAATAGGATCGGTGCTCTTCAAATTGGTGCTCTTCAAATCGGTGCTCAAAGTGGAATACCTCATAATTTTTTGATGAAGTGGCCTAAAAGAACCAGATTCCAGGGCCTTAAATATATTATTAAAAAATTGGGCAATGAAGTAAAACAAATTAATGAAATATGCGGGAACGAAGGTTGAAACTAAATTACAAATAACTTTTTAGGCAAATAATGGATATAATAATGTGTGTGTAATGTTTTATTTATTGTTTAATAACGACACCTTGCTTTTTGTAATTCAGTAACATTCAATATCGCCAAATTACTGGCCGAAATGGAGTTGTTCGAAATAACAATTTAGTTTTTATATTTAATTGAACAAATTGATACATTATTGTGTAAATAAAGCTCGTGTAAATAAATTTAAAACTCATTCATCATAAATAAAATTAATTAAATTGAATTATATCAGATCTCGGCCGCTCATTCAGTTATTTTCAGCATTATGAAATGTCACATTTTGTTCAATCGCCATTGTTGTTATTGAGATAATTCAACTTGTCAAACAAAGCCTGTAGAGATTTATATCGAGAGTTATATATAGTGGTCTGTGAACGGGTGAACAACAAAGTGTATGGCATTAGGCAAAATGGTTTATCACGGGTTATTTCCATGTTAAATTTCTTCACTAGTTTAGAGTTATAAAATTTTCTTCTACCTCATTTGTCCGAAACCTATGTTATAAAATTAATTGGTACAAGTAATAATGACATGGTATATAATTAACACAATAAACGTTACACTAACAACCTATCTGGTTTCACCTTTAGGTACCAGATTTAAAGTTGAATATGTACCTAAAAATTCACAGAATAAGATTATCTATATGTCGCAGTTGGTTGGTTAAATCAGACACTTAACTAACACACTAGACCGTTAATTAAAGACCGAAGTTTAATCAAGTCACTAGCATTTTGATTTAAATAAAGCATCGTCGAAAACGTTTAACAATCTGTCTTACCGAAAGTCTTGGTTAAATAATGTAAAACAAGATGGCGTCACGACAACAGTTGATTACTTTCAGAGTCTATCTTTTCACTACTGATTTGCACAGCTTATACCAGGGCAAAACATTGCGGTAGCTTAAGTGAAGGGTAAAGAGGGTGAACGAAGCGATGCCCCCTTTATCCTTCGTGTTAGGTTGAACATGTAAGAACAACAAAAAATACTTAAAACAAACTTAAGTACACATTATAGTAGTTTATGTGACTGCTACATAATGGAGGGCATTAATACTCGAGGGCGAGTTTCATAATAATATCACTCGAGAGTTTTAATGCCTAATTATGTACAGTTACATACACTAGTTTATCTACACACATATCATAAGCTCTCTTTGATGTGTTCAGGAACCGCATGTTTGACGGGCATTGTGGCTTTGCCGTTGTTTAGCTTGTTCTGTAGTACCAACTTCAAGCAGGCGGGCGTCGGCGTTCGAAATTTGAATTTCAGTACCAACTTCAAACTAGGGGCGGCATGCAGGCAGGCGTCGGCGTTCGAAATTTTAAGGTCATAATATGTAGAAAAATTAAACATTATGGTCATAATGTGTAATTTTTCAGATAAAAAATGAGTTTTTACCAAG
The DNA here is from genome assembly GCA_949825045.1 of Argyresthia goedartella. NCBI lineage: Eukaryota > Metazoa > Arthropoda > Insecta > Lepidoptera > Argyresthiidae > Argyresthia > Argyresthia goedartella. The sequence goes on from OX463823.1 coordinate 21,178,439, forward strand.
TAGTTTAACATTATGCTGATCATAACGTTCGGTTTTTGCACGCAGTAAAGAGGTTTTATGATACGTGTGTAGATAAAATATTTTTTAGTGTACTACACTTAGTATTTATATTGTATATGTCTTGTTGCCTAGGAACGTTTAGACAACTCGTTAAACGTTTCGTTCACTCTCTTGTCTGACGAAACTTGAGCGACTTGGTTAAACGTCGATATTTAATTAACGGTCTAGGGTTTTAGTTAAGTGTCTGATTAAACCAACTAACTCCGGCATATATAAACCCAACTGACAAAAAAATCTCTTATCACAAATTGGATAAAAAATCATTGTTGGTGGTACCAATATGAACTGATTGATGTTATTTTAAGATAACAGGCGCGGTTGTTTATATAATATTGTTACAGAACTTTTATATTTTCGGTTGTTTAATTTAACCACTATCCTTTGGCCGCGGCTTCACTCGCGCAAAGTATGGAAATGGCCCTATCGCTAAATCCGTCATTAGCCATTTAGGGCCTTACCACAAAAAAATAAACTACTGTTCAACGCTTGTTTAAAAACAAAAATGTATGGGATTTGAAATTTGTTTTGAGGTTAAACGCTGTTTAATACTTTTTGTGGTGCTTCCTCTATCTATACCTACCTGACTTGCAACCTCACAGGTCAAGTACTTAGTTTTGAGTTTCATACAGACTCTTTCCACACATTGCCCCTAGGCAATGTGTGGAAAGAGTCTAAAATTCTAAATAAATTCTATACAATAACGAACCGAGATCAGTCGATTTATGAAATGAACGTTGAATTTCTGACAATTACAAATAAAACACATAATGTAAAGGATAGAATTTAATCGCACATTGAAGATTACCTATTTTTTCTAAAAAAATACACTATGAAAGTTTTAAAATAAATTTTAATTTATGTTTTTCACACCTATGTAAGTGTATTACATGTGTCAACCTAACACGAAGACTAAAGAACTTTAATTAGAATTTACCTACCCTGACCCAAAACTTCGCCTTAAAAATACTTTGCCTATACAATGACGGATTTCATACTTTTCCGACGTATATTCGTGTTGGAATTCTGTCGGGTATATTTTAAATGATTGCTATATTTTGTGATTTGTTTTACTTATTTCAATCCCCAACTGCAATTAATCCTGCAATGATGTTATGATCCATCCAATCGCCTGTTATTATGAATCTACTTATAACTTTAGCTGTTGAGCAGCGTTATGTATCTATTTATAAAATTGTTGCTATTCCAAACTTATAGCCAAAAGGCTGATACGTTTTATTGCTGTAAGACACAGAGTGCTCTATTTTCATTTACGACGCGATGCAAACCTATTTTCTAGATGGGTTAGATGTTATGTCTGATGGAAATGATGCCAATGACTGTTCTCTCACCGCAGCCGTTGTGCTATCAGAGTTATCCAGATTCCCGAAATACTTGCGCAAAAAATAACTATTCTCACTCATGTGATCTGATTTGGCTTTTTCTTTAATCTCTGCTCTGGGTGTGTGACGTCATTGCGATATACTCTCCATGTCTGTTAATTATGTTCGTCTCAACCAAGTTTCGGTGATGAATGAGAGACTTGGAATACAGCCAGTTGTATGCATCGCTAATGAGGGAGACAATATGTCCAACGTTGAAAAAAACCACGCTGAAGAAAAAGAAGAAGATGAAACTACGAAGAGTTAATTTGTAATAAATCATAGTTGGCAATAGGCACATGGCGTCAGGATTGACGCTATAGAGAAATGGCCTGTGCCCAGCAGTGGGTTGATGAGGGCTGAGCGTGATGATGATAGTCCACTTACCGTAAATCAAGTCTCAGCTCCCTCCCATCAACAGTGAGGTTATAATGCAGGGTGTGAGGCAGCTCATGCTCCCTCATGTGCAGGTCGCGCCTGGCCCTCGAATGACCATGCTCGTGATTGTGTTCCACTGCTCGCGAGACAAGCTGCCCGTCGAACGTCACCTTCACTGGCGTGACGATGAATGCCTGAGAGGAGTCCAGGTGCTTGTAAGAGTAGATACCTGGGGGGGGAAATAGTTTGTATAGTCTTGCGAGGCGGTTCTAAGTAAGTGACTAATGCCCGATTTCACCAATAGTTAAGGGACACTTAGCTCTTTTTCTTAGCTGTCTAGCGATTGTTTCGGGGGCCGGACTATTATACTTAAGGCGTCACCAAGGAACCTAGATGACCCTTACACTTAGGGCAAATAGAAACAACCATTAGGTGGCCCATGGACGAAATAAAGTGTCCCCTAAAAGATAGGGATCGTTGGTGAAATCGGCCATAAGTTCATCATAATGTAAATCAGAGAAAAAATTATCTCATAAATATATCAGATGTTTAATGACTTCAATTAGATTTAATTAGGTATGCTCGTTTTAATTGTTGCAAAAGTAGAGTAGTAGCTCCAACAAAATGCAAAGTCAAATTCTTACTGAAACGAGATTATAAACACGGTCAAGTGCTTGTCTGTCCACGCATATTGAAGGGTCCGGTAATAGAGAGTGCACGTGAAGTATTTCTCAGACATTATGATTAAAAAGTTTTGTTGCAATCGTATACTAGGAGTGCATTTCAGGTTTAAATTCCCATCGCCGTTAAGTTGGGAGAACGCCGTTAATGAAACCAGTGTTGCTAGCTTTTGAAAAATGTTTTACTCTAAATTTGGGGAGAAAATATCTTAACTAACTATTATATATGTCCATATACGTTGCCGTTACTCTTAGGTACCATATTGCGTCTCTTATTGTGACGAGGATGTAGGTAGGTACTTATAGTTGTTCAATCGTACAAAAGCAGGTTTCTGTGGGATCCTTGATCATGCAAGTGTGGAAGTAGTCTCATTCTCTTCGTTTTACCTAGGAGAAACAAAATTTAGATGGTGGTGGCATTCTTGAAATCTTGCGGTCGAATGTTGCCAGCAAAATTCAAAACTTTTTCCTATTTATATCAATAACCATTGGGATTAAGAAAAAAAGTTATTCTCAAAAAAATGTGGCTATACCGATTTGATTAAAGGTTAAATTATTATAAAATTATTATTTGGATCGTAAATTGTTTTAAATTTTAATTGTATTTAGCGCGGACTCCAAACAATACTGCCTGGCTGTCTAGTTAAAAGTGCACTTGTCAATTTCTTGGAACAGCGGAAACTGTTGCATGTCACAGCAATAAAACTTCGATTGGGCCTAAATAGGCATCCTAGTGTCAATGCTGATCTCAGTACACAAGTCTTAGCACGTGGACCCATTCACGTATGTTTGGAATCGCGCGATAAATATTACCTAATCAATACGCTGTGTTAACAAAAAAATACGCCACACAACGGAAAGTTAGATTTCGCCTACATCGTCAATTGCAATGCCGTTAGGATTTTTGGCGTATTAAGGTGATACAAAAAAAATTAGGGTTTTTTTCGAATCCATTTACTCTATCATAAAGTCATCTACAGATTTGATTTTTGGGTTAACGTTTATTGAGTATTTGATTAAGATTCTCACTAAAGGAAAACGCGAATGGATGAAATTTTCTCGATACAATTTAATAACGTTTTCGTAATTACCTCTACCTAACTTCTAAAATACCGCTAAATTGTTTTATTTTTTCCTGTAACTCTGAAATCCTAACTAATTTCATTGTGGAACTGCGTTAAAAATTCCCCTTTCCACCTGGAGTAAAGAGGACCTTTGCACGGACGAGGTATCCGCCTTAATTAAGTTTCTTGAATTAAAAATAATGTCAAGTCTGTTTCAGACTGTCACACTACGAAAGTTTAAAAAAAATCTAGACAACGTCGATCTTTACAAATCCTATACTTATAAGTCTAGTCAATTATAAATAGATAGAGCATGCCAATTGGTAATGAATAAATGCATACATACATCCGTTACAATCTCGTACTAACAGTCGATGTCGCGCCCTGCCTGCCCCCTAGACCTGGAGATGCCACGACGTCACGTGGTCACGTGCCGGCGCCGGCATTGTTTATACGACCTTGCTCTTTCTAATGAGCTGCTTTTATCTCCTTTTTATTGTACCCTATTATCCTTGTGATTGCAACAAATACCCGTACAGTATATTGATGGTGTGCTGTAACCAAACAGTGCTAGCTAATGCACCCATTACTACGACTAAATCAATGACTAAGCCTACTTACTTACGCCTACGCCTACATCGTTCATTCCTTAGTTTGTCTCCACAGCGTCTTATTGGCCGATCAGCTGATCGCATGTTCCCAATATGGCACCGTGATGTTTTCAGAATCATTGGTCAGAGGTTTGCTTTATGTTACATTTTAAAATATTTTATCTACACACGTATCATAAACTCTCTTTACTGCGTCCAAAAACCGCACGTAACGACCAGCATTATACGACTTGGTAAAAACTCATTTCTTATCTTAATATTGATACATTATGACCATAATGTACCAATTTTCGACAAATTATTACATTCAAATTTCGAACGCCGACGACGCCCGCCTCCATGCCGCCCCTAGTTTGTCTGTGAAGTTGGTACCACTGGACAAGCTAAACAAGTGCCGAGCAATTATCAATGCCACCATGCCGGTCGAACATGTGGTTCCTGAAAACATCAAAGAGAGCTTATGATATGTGTGTAGATAAACTAGTGTATGTAACTGTACATAATTAGGCATTATGTATCAGTCACATAAAAAATTATAAATGTACGTTTTTATTTTAAATTATTTATTACTGTTAATTTATAAACTTATCGTGTGACTTTCAGTGGGCTTTACTCAGAACTATCGCGTCACGTCGTAGTGAAAACACCCACCGCTTAAACTGTGGGTTGTCACCTCCACTGTATGTACATGTGTACCTATATTAGATACCGTGGGTACCTATCTCCCTATATTAGCGTTTTTTTTCAGGTCAAATTTTTTTGACAACGTGACTGTGATGGATTTTTATTGTTTGATTGTAAAAGAGGTGTTTACTGATTTCCTTTAAAGAACTTTAAATGAGATTAAATTATGTAGTACTGGTGTTAACAGTGGGTTCTGAACCTTATGCTATGTTAATGAAATCAAAACCTATAACGGGATTTTGGGTACCATCGAGGTGGTAATTGGTGAATCTAAATTTAATTAGATGTTTCTTGCAATTTCTTTTACTACAATATCTATTTTCATTCTTCTACTAAATTAATGTCGCTTTCAATTTAATTTTAAAGTTAGTTAGGCTAGTACTCCAATTTTGCAATTTTGTATATGCCTACCTTTGTCTCAGGCATTAGTATTTCATATCAAACACTCACCTCCCAATTTCTTGCTAATCGTCTACACATGTTCTATATTCACATACCTAGCTAGAAAAAGTAGGTATATAATGGCCCTAGATATATGATATGATATTTCTAGCTCGATAGCAGATTTCTAAGAATAATTGTGTGATGCACCGTACAACGTGTTGCAAAGACAGATAATTAAGCAGTTTTGAATTGGTCTCTGCAATAAGATGGTATTTGTACAAAAGCAATATCCATGGTTTCCCACACTAGGCAAAGTGTGTGTCGTGAGCGTGAGGCTATAAAACGAGAAAAGTTTATTTAGAAATACTTTTTAATCAAAATGAAATAATTATGCCAGCGATATTGGCCTTCTATTTTTTTTGCAAGTGTTGATTTTTGGGTTTCCTCCTCGCGCTCCTACTGAATTCTCGTAATATCCTAGGGCTCGAGGAAGCCTATGTCCTCATGCTGCTGTTGGACACAGATAAGCTCGTACTTGTTTTCCCACAATTCCCTTTGCATAACTGAGTTAAATTGATAATCGATCTACATACAAATATCGAGCAAATCAGCAAAGTTTGACGTCAGCAAGGATGTATCCGAGGTCGAGATTTACATTAATTAATCAACATAATTATTTCTGCTCTTTCGTCTTTGTGGTTTGACGGCACCCCGTTGATATAATTATTACTTATTTATTGTATAGGTTGAAATCGCTGTTAATTTAGATGTTTGATAGTCATAATCACACTTTGTGTTATAGAGGTAGGCAGGTGATGATGACAACATCTAATATCGAATTCGCACAAATTTATTCGAAATCTATGTAGAGTATCGATCAATTAATTTATTCGTAGACAAAGGTACCTACGGTCCAATATTCTACTACCTTGTCACGCATTAGTCTCTAAAAATTAGATACTTTGTGGTATTCTTCGACTTCCAGTAAATATTTTGCATATTGTTTGGACTTCGATTCATTAATTATATTACACATAGACAGCTATTTACATACTGGCACATACATTGCCTCTGGCCCCACCCTAGGGTACCCTGTATCGTGGGAACCAGAAACAGCGACGTCACACACACATAAACATCCATGACCTTTTTTTCTTTTTTCTTTTTCCCCAGCCGTGGTTCGAACCCGGGACCTCTCGCATGGTAGGCAGAGCCACAACTGCAGCGCCAATATTGAGGGTGTATTAATTTCTGTAAACTTTTGGACCCATTATGAGATAATATTTTTTTCTATCAATGATGTCGAGAAATGATGTGATGTTGGTATACGTAATATCACAAATAAGCAGATGATGTCGTCTAAAAAGTACCGGTCGCGTTATCTGTTTTTTTTATTCATCTCACTGTTTATTTTAACATGTGGCTTTTGATATCACATCCTCTGTATCATCTTATCAGTATCAGTAAGGAAAGAATAGAAGAGCTGAGAATATGTTGTGAAGCTGAGTTACACTCGACGGATGTTTGAACAACGTCAACATATAGTAAAATTGTGACGATAATTTATTCTATGACTAAAGGTTGTTAATGAAACATCTTTATTATTAGTATACTAGTAACTAAGCAGGCTTAATACACAAAGGTGAATAGGAGGCCTCTATTTGTTATTCTATTGTTCTGTTCGCTCGTTCGGCATAGATTTTCTATCTGATTATGATTTTGCTCGCCGTCGGACAATAGCAGATAAGGGGAGCCACTATCTTGAATCTAGTGTGTCATTTAAGTAACCTACAATAGAATTGAATGAGCATTGAGAATATGACGTTACAGCACGTCATACACACACGCGATACGGCAACCCGCGTGTTCCGACCGAAGGTAGATTGCCTCCGCAAATATTTGCAAAACCCGATAAAAGATTTAGATCGTAACTCTATACTGTCTCGAGATAAATGATACGGCCTCTAGGTTGCGCTTTGACATAAGGAGAGATGGTGGCCAACTATAGCATGGAAAGTTCATCGACACGTCTCAAATTGAGCTCGCTTCGCGATTGTTTCATGCTCGCTATCGCGTCGGTTTTCACAGCTATTGCATTGCTCTCTGAATCGTTTATGCTACATTTGTATGCTTTCAGTTTCGCTTACACAACACTATCCGCGCTCTATTTTTGGCATGTTATTGGGCCTGCAAATAGGACTCTGTTGCAGCGCTGACGATTTCTTCATCGTTTACCCGATCGAAGAGCGCTCCACTTGCAGGTTGCATAAGCGGGAAAATTGCCGTGATTTTGACTTGAAAAACGCCGCGGCTGCCCAAAATTTGCTGCCGACGCGTATTATTATTTGTTACACGCGAATGTCACTGACTCGGCGTATAACGACTAAATAATTGTGATTAAATACTTAATTTATGTTGGCAACCGCTGTATAAGGTCGAGGTGGGTTGTTGCAGAAAAGAAACTAAATTGCAGGAGCGGTGCACGGGCGCCCCGTTTTGTTTGTTACTGCGAAACCCGACGCTGCTCTGTTACACCTCGGAGAATGAAATCCGATAGTTTTAGGTGTTACTTTACATCACGGCTCCCTGGTTAGCTGAACTGACTTTTTTCGAGTTTTTTGAAAGTCACAAGCGGCGCTGCTGCCAGCATCTCGTTGCGGGTCGGGCCGATAAGTCGAATTCGCCCTTCTTGGTATTCGCCGACGAACAAAACAAGCTCTGGAGCAGTGGTGTTCTCAGGGCGACTAATCTCTTACCTTCCTTTAAAGGTAATCTCACGTCACGGATCCAATTATCAACATATCAAATCAGTGACAAGCACAAAACAACTGAGTCGATGCGCGAGACATTGCACTTGACATTAGCTCCACAATAGACCCTTCTCAAATGTCGTGTTTTAATTAATTCCCCCCTTTTTCGTTGATTTCGTAAGAATAAGAGCTACTAGTGCTGCATATGTAAAGTAAGTACATTATCATCCACTGGTTACAATAGCTTAAGAAAGCGAATAATGCTAGTACTCACCATTATGTACAAGGTTTCGTATGCTACTCTGGACCTGGCTCTCCAGCTCAGCTGCAGGAAACTCCACCCTCAGCATATCGTCGATTTCAATATGCTTCGCGCCACACCATACCACACACATTTGGAATAGTAACAGTTTGAATATGGAACACCGCGAATCCATTTTTCTTAGCACCCGCTTGTCACTCTTACGCATATTTAAATCACCACTGGCAAAGTTTGTGGAGTCCCTGTGATGCTATATTACTAACATGGCAGCACTACTACCGGCTCATTTTTTTATTTTTCAAAACGAAAATATACTTGTTCCGTACTTGAGGAGTTCAAGCAACGGGCAAGCTTTTTACGATATTTTATGCTTGTAATTGGATATTGATAAGGAATATTGTCTTCTGCTGTGACGATTTCTCATTATAATGGACCTGAAACAAACAAAAAGCCTTTAAAAATGGATGGAATATTCGTGATAAATCACACGCTGCTCGGTGATCGTATTAGCAGATACAAAACTGAAATACATATAAATGAGAAAAGTTTGTACCTTAAAGAAACCCATTAGTAGTATGTAAAGAAACTAACAACAACAAAACACTGGCTGTTTTTTAACACTTTCTTAAAAATAGTACAAAAAATCAAGTTCATGACATTCACTATTTCTGGCCTAATTACAGCAGTCTTATCATTTCAGCCGACACTTGCCATCTGGCGTTCTACGCCTCTGCGAGTTACGTAACACTATCTCTACATCATCTGTTCGCAAATATGTTAACGGATGGAATAGAAACCTACAAGATACTAAGTACTGACTTATCTACTATACTGCGAGTAAGCCTAATTCTACCTTGTACTTTTTAGGGTTCCGTACCCGAAGGGTGCCAAACTGGACCCTATTACTAAGCCTCCGCTGTCCGTCTGTCTGTTTGTCCGTCCGTGAATTTTCACAGAATGTGCATTTCTGTTGCCGCAACAGCAACAAATAATTAACTACACGCAATTTTGAAAATTAAAGGGCGTCCCCATACAAGCGACTGTTTTTTTTTAAATACCTGCCCCTGCGAAATACCTCATAACATCATGATTCAATATCACCATAAATTTCGCTGCTCTTAAGATCTTTGGGATGGCTTAGTCGGTTTCGTATCAGTTTCGCAATCTTGAAGTTCCGGGTTCGATTACCAGATAACACATATATATTTTCTTTTTGTTTTATTATTTAGGATTTAGTGTGTTTTTCTTGTACGATGGTACGGAACCCTTCGTGTGCGAGTCCGACCCGCACTTGACCGATTTTATTAGGGTTTCGTATCCGCAGAGTGCCCAAAGGGGATGCTCTTAGTAAGCCTCCGCTGTCCGTCTGTCCGTCAGCGCGCCTTTCCTGATGAATAGGTGGAGAGTTGAATTTTTCCCAGAATGTGTATTTCTGTTGCCGCTGCAGCAACCAATGATGAACAACGCAATTTAATAATAATAATGAAACGTCATTAAAAGTGCAAAAAGGAGAAAAATTTCACGAAAAGAGCAATAACCTCTGCCATTAGAGCCGTGGAAGTCATTTGCTGGATACTTCATTCCATTTAGACGTACTATCAGTGGCAGCTGTGGAGACCCATTTAAAAAAAACCTTGCAGCTAGCGTTCGGAAAACCCTTGCGTTTGTGAAACTTTTTACCGAATTTCAAAAACCATTTGTTTTATGAATTTTAAGTGTTGGGCTGCATGGGAAAATAACCCTTCAGTGGGTCTCCACATTTGCTGTTGATGGTACATGACCGGAACATGTCTACATTACAATGCAATAATAATATTGTATATAGCTCCGTGGTCTAATGGGTTTCACGCTTGCTTCTCACACAAGAGATGCAGGTTCGATTCCTGACCATGTACCAGTGAAATAATTAATTTATCTTAAGTACATTCTACGGACGTTCTGACGGTGATGGAAAACATTGTGAGGAAACCTTCATTACTCCATAGCTGCGGCGATGAGCTAGCCCCCTGTCACGCAAAATGGAGTATTGAATAACTGGCTCAAAGTGAGCACAATTGTGCCTCTGCCACCCCGTAAGGCGTGACGCTATATTATATTATGTTAATAATATTACATCTCGGTCCAAAAACGTGTTTTTCAACCCAAAAGAATAGTGCACTCTCATTAAAACTCCCTATGTTAGATGGCTATGAAATCTGTACCTAAATATAAACGTATAAACTAACTCCCTATGTTAGATGGCTATGAAATCTGTACCTAAATATAAACGTATAAACTAACAAACAACTAAGGTCTCCCATACGCTATGATGATGCTTATCGTCACAGTTTGTTCATTACTAACAATTATGTAAAAAGACTGTAACATAAAGGTGTGGTCATATTTCAGGGGGTTGTTAGGGACATCGTTCTAAGCAACTTTCACTATGAAATGGATTTGATCAGAGAAAATTAATGTTTTACTTCCCCATACAAATCGGCTGCTCGGGAATCAAAAATTCGAAAATTAACTACCAAATAAATTCGAAATGACAGCCAGAACGTTTACCCTTCACTTAAGTAAGCTATCGCAGTATTTAGCCCGGGTAATTTCTGCAGCTTTTGGTGACCCATTTTGGGTGTGAAAAAATTATTTTGGTGATCATTATATTTGTTGCCATAAATAAATCCCGTGTAACATTCACAATAAATGTCACCACATGTCCGTTCGAGATTGAATAAATTTACGCTAGCGACATATTTCTGTAAAAGGCGAGGCTTTCTTCCGTCGATTTGCGCCAAATCGGGAATGATTGACAACCGATGCTATGCGGCGCGGGCGCTGATTGTGATTATACCATAAATTAAACTTTCCCGATACAATAAATATCTGTACATATCAGTAATGACACCAATCATTTCATAAAACTCAATGTGGGAGAAATTATGAATGACATGAAATGAAAGGCATGAAAAATCTCTTTAGACCCAAAAATTCGATGAAATAAGGATTAAGCATTCTTCTTAAATACAGACGCACCTCCCAACAAAAAAAAAGGTTGATCTTAAAACAAAAAGAGTTTTTCTAAGAAGAGGTCGGTAGCCACGTGCCGCTTGATAAGGTACACGCCGGGTGCGCGGGCGCCGGTCTCCGACGACACTTTTGTTTGTTTTTGTCTATGGGCCCTTTTCGGAGGGTACTCGCGTGGCGCCAAGCGCATATCTTTATGTTTAATGTTTGTTATGAATGTTTATGGGCACCTTATAAAAGGCTTTTACGAGCGCACGGGCAAAGAGATCGCTCATCATCCTGAAGAGCTACTAACGAACCTTATTGCATTGTATCCTTTCGATTTGATGGGAGTGACGTGGAGAAGAATTAATTGGCATTTGAGATTATAACTCCATCTGTTATATCCCTTTCGGCAGCATAATTTATGACTAGTACCGTACAGTCCAGACAGTATACGTCGTGCCACGAGTTATGAGCGGTGTCCATCAATGCGCAGTAGTCACTTTTCAATACCTGTATATATGCGTAGTAATTGCCGCCAACGTCGCCCAGCGCTCTAAATTCGTGGCATGAGTTATAGAGGGTATTTGTTGTGGTAATAGTGTGTTTTTAATATTTATTACTAGCTGATGCCCGCAACTTCATCTGCGTGTTCCTAGGAATTATCATTTACCGAGATAATGTTACCCTCCTCCTGGTGCAGTCGGATAAAAAGTATCCTATATGTTAATCTAGCTCTTAAACTATATCTGTGCTAAATTTTATTCAAATCCGTTCGGCCGTTTTAGCGTGATTGAGGCACAAACACAGACACACACACACACATCCAAAACATCGCTACTTTGACATTTATAATATAAGTTGGATTAAAGTGCAAAAAATGTAGTGGGAAGGGAACTGTTGCCGCGTGCCAACAGAACACTTGTGTGAAAAGCAAGAACCATTCTGTGGTTACTGCCTGAACATACAAACTTAGTTTTTGTATTCGCCGCATCTGTTCAAATTTTATTGATGGATCGATGAATACAATTAAGAAATTGAAATTAAAGAGTTCGTGATATTTTAAGAAGAGATGCCATGAATGAAACATTTGAAAAACTTGAATTTGACATAACAGGTTTGAAAATGATGGTACGATGCTAAATACTATGGTTTATAGACTAATTTCGGAATTTATATAGGATTTTCGTGTATCTAAATGACACAGAAATTGCAAAAATTACAGCGAATCACACAACGCGTCACACTTTTGCATAAATCCCATAATCTTTACAAGTTAACGGATTTCCCGGCACCGTATGTATAGGTATGTTATATTGTATTATCGGATATGTTTACAGTACAGATACGAGTATATACGCGTATCTCGTGTGCACAGACCCTAATCTTTCAGTTGACCATACAACCTGTAAGATAATGACGTATGACCTAGACTTCAGATCACAGTCTAGGTAAACATGAGATAATGGAGATTTAACATCCTATATCCATGTTGAGTATACCACAGAATATCATAACTTAGAACAGTACAGATGGCGAGATCTGAGAAATGCGTTTGTGTGAGTGCTTTCCGTATAAGACTTCGGAGAAGAGTGAGATACGTGTCTCCCTATGTTTCATCAGTGTGGTGAACTCTTCCTAAGTCTCGCCTTCTCGCCTGTATACAATAGTCTTTTACGTTTTTTAAATTCGTAGATGCTGTACAAAAGGGCTTAGTTGGGAAGATGTAGTTCTAATTGTTTTACTGTAGGTTGAAAAAAAGATAAGATCATAAAATAATAAGCAGTTGGAAGACGGTAGACAGATCTGTGGCGCCATCCATGGCGCACCCCGGCGCCTGCTGCGTCTGAGCATTTTTCACGGCAAAAGGAGTAGACAACTTTTTCTTAGCGTAATTTTAAACAAAGACAGATTGCTGTTGAATAAAAAAGTGGGCTGTTTATGGCGTCATCGACTTATGATGCACTTAAAGTTACTACGCAATCTTTGACACTGCAATGTCTGTGTTTGTTTTCTTCTATCATGCTCATGGTAACTGTTTTGGGTTATACTGAATCCCAAAGTCTCTAACCTAATTTACACATGGATCTATAATTCTCTCAAAATGATTTTAGTTAAGCCTCTAGATGTCAACGACCCGCTTCAACATTCCCATTCATCAGTGATCCTGCAATCCTAGTTCGAATGAACTCTGTGCAATTTCTCGCATTATGCACTAGTTACTTGATAATAGGGCGCCAGAGCCTCGGGCCCTGTGGTATGTACTGGTCACTGGGTACTGAGGCTGGGAGGGCATTGTCTGGGAGCCATTGTGCCAGTAGCCTGGGTTACCGGCCCCGGACAACTTATTGTGTGCTTCTCGCTACACTGAAGGATTGACTGCGCTGATTGCACTTTAAAGCCACTCCTCGACGGCTTGAGTTATTTATTGACCCTGTTTTAGATTTTCCGGGCTGTACCAGCGATGCCCCAAAACGACTACCCAGCAACAGCTCTTAGGGTTTGATCGCCGCTGTCGCATCATCTAATACTGTAGACTTTGCTAGAGGAGATTTATTTCTTTTGACATCCTCTAATAGCTTGGCAATTAGAACACAATTAGCAGTTATAATAAGTCATTTTAAACGCTACCTAGAACACAGTCCAGGAAGCAGTAAACAGGATTATCTCTTCTATGCGGACTGCGTGCTGTTCCTACCGGCAAGTATTGTTTAGGCATTCCTTGTGTCGTCTCACGTCCGCCTCAGTCTACCTCGTTATATTTGACAGCTGTCATTAGTAAAGTATGTAGGTAGCTATCTCTGTCGCCGCAGGGTCACATAGTGATCACACTGACGGAAATCTAAGCCCCTGAATCATTTAGAGGACTTAATAAAATTGTCACAAGAAGAAGCACAGATGCAGCTTCCGTAATCAACTTGATCAAAGTATCACGGTAGCTGAATCTGTATTCTACTGTACTAGTTCTACTTATTAAATAGGTAATTAACTAATTAGGGAAGGTGTAAATAGCTGTGAATGGAGATAATTTTCAGCAAAATTTGACTTTAGAATGTATCTAACGCTTTGTTATATCATCAGGCGTGATGACGTTGATTTAGTTTAGTTATCTCGGTGCGGTGTATAAGTAACCTATGAAGATTTAGATATTAGTTACCTACAAAATAGCCTCGATTATTCACTCACTCTCTAATTAGAGGTAGTTTAATATAGTAACTAATCATAAATGGATTTGACGTTGCTCGTAGACTCTACTTCTTGATAAAAGCTATAAAATATTTAGAGGTGACATTTAAGTAACACGTGTTGTCGAAAACTTTATTTTTTTTACCAAATGGTCTAGCAGAATGTAGTACCTTTAACACAATATTTGACTTACAAGGACATTGGCTATGGTGAGTCACATGAGGGTCACGAGGAGTTGAAGACACAGATAAATAGGGCGCTGAGTTGCGTTGACCCTGTCACCTTCACTCAAAAAATATAACTGGGACAGCATTGCTTGTATGATAAGTAGCTTACACCATGCATTATTTGACAGGCCTACCTATATATTTTAGTAGTAGCTAGTATTTAATCGCACATCAAAAATACTGATTTGCACAGCAAAAAAGGATCAGCAAAAACACTTTTTATGTTTTAAGTATTTTTGTTGTTCTTACATGTTCAACCTAATACGAAGGATAAAGGGGGCTTCGCTTCGCTCACCAGCTTCACCCTTCACCTAAGCTACCGCAGTATTTTGCCCTGATATTTGCTGTGAAAATCAGTATATTTGCTATGAAAATCAGTATTATAGATGTGTAGTTTAGTGTTATCTCATATTTTTGTTAGATCGCAGCCAAATGATTCCGCAGCTCATCTAGGTAACTGATTATCTCTGCTAGCCTCTAATAGATGTTAACTCGATATTGATTCTATGTTTTAATGCAACCCAACAATAGTAGGCATTACTACTACAGATATAAACAACGTTGTAAATTGAAATGCCACGCAAATCTTAGTTCGCTGAAAACTAATATAAACTGATTTTAATGAGACAGCAACAGTGATAAAATACAACACATTGATTCAATGTGAGAGAAGTTGTCGATTACCTATCAATGTGATTGTTTTAGACTAGATCATGGAAATCTGACTCGCCAAGAGTCTAGTGACATCTATTACTGGCGCTGATTTGTAAAATACCGTTAGCTTCGGGAAATTGTGATTGATTTCAAGCAGCACATCTTAGCATTTGGGTCTTGGTACAGTCAGCAGTACGTTCGAATGTAAAACGAATGCCAAGCGTCTTTGTCCAAATTGTCATAGAGACTGAAATACTAAAAATAGGGTAAACTTTGCTGTCTGCTGTACGCGTAGGACGTGATTTATGTAAACTAACTTGATGTTCCATTGTAGATGTAATATAAATCTCAAATATAGACCACACTGACCCCGCATGTCATATTGTGATATATAGATAGTTCGAAGTTTTCTTGTTTCTGCCACTCCACCTGGACAAAGTGAATCTTTATTTTAGCTAACTTGGAAACTTTAATTACCACGGCTACTTAATATCTGTTCGGTTAACCACTTTCAAAGTGAAATCTAATAAAACTACGGTGTGCCGCCATTGAACTTTATTACACTGCGTGAGAGCTACATTACAACTTTGTTCGTCTGTACAATGACCAAGTACAGAACACTTAAGCTTAATTTTATTACTGAAGAACTAGTCGTGTCACATAAAATAAGCTTTTAAATGTTGGAGAGAATTCTAACTAGCCATTTATACTTATTCCCGATCTAGTTTCATTAGAACACTGTAAATAGAATAGTATAATTCTCTTCAGTGAATTCAGTTTTAAATTAACTTTGGACTATTCCGCGAAATTAAGATTTATGTGATTTGGCAATTTTGATTGTAAATGTCGGTGTGTGACATCTGTTATTTAAGATGAGTCAATCATAATATCACTAATATTGTAGTTAGGTCTGTAAATAACAACACGATTTTTACGAATGATATAGCTGAAACGGATTTATTAACAACTGATTTAGCTAAATTTAATATCCACTATACTATTTCTTAATTTAGGTTTACAAAAAATATTATGTCAAGTGATTAGTAATAGCAAGGGCCTTGCAAAAGAACGTCCCTATCGGCCAACAGATTTAAAACGGATCTCAGTTAATAGATCTTGACTATCTGACGATCTTCTATTAATTGCACCTAATAAAAGTGAAATCTTTGTGGAATATAGCGCGCGCGCGCTCGTTGATGTCTTTTGTATTAGCCGTCCCTTGGGGTGCTTTTTTCTAAACCCCATAGCTTTTTGGATTTAAAATGTCATTTTATGGGACGTCAAAATTATATTGAAACTAGTGTCACGTCCGTGATGGGTACAGTGCCTTTAAATAATTTGCGTGGTCACTTGCAATATCTGTAAAATATTTGTCATCGTAGTTGTAAATCATGGCACAGTAGTTAGGAATGTCAGGCTAATAGGGCTTAGTTAAAATTGTAGGATAATCATTAAAATACTCAACCGACTCCATTCGTTTTAACTGAAAGGCTAACCTGACCTAACAGAATGGCTAAATGTTAGTTCGGTATAACTTATGCGTTGTGTCACTCAATAGACATAGTGCATAATTGCATAGACATCGATACTAATAAATATTCATGTTTTCATACAAGTGTCTGTTCTCTGACACGTGACTTGACCCCAATCTCAATTCTCGAGTCAGATTTTTGTATCAAACGTATTTTCATTCCAGTTTATTTCAACTGTTGGCTGGCAGTTATTAGTACATACCATAAAAGCACTGTAGAGACAATTTCAGCGATATTATCAATCACTTTGTTTTCTGTCACCGCGTCTTGAAAGGTGCTAATGGATTTGCCACTCGTACTGTAGGTACAAGTTATCACTTGATTGTTAAGTCCTTATTTTAGTCCCAGTAAGGGTCAAAAAGTTACAAAAGCCGCCTTTTCACACGGGAAGTCTTTTGCGAACTCGTCTCGCCACTGAATCTATTCTACTACCATTCCCGTGCTCTGGGGAGTTACCACATTCTTTACAGCGGTTCAGACTAGGTTCAAAACAAGAACATCATCATGGCAACCATTTACATTCCAATACGCCATAATGGGCTTTATTAAGCTAGTTTTAAGACGGACATGGTAATTTTGTGGGCTTTATTAAGCTAGTTTTAAGACGGACATGGTAATTTTGCGGGTCGATTTGAGTTCCTGAACTTAAGGCCCAGTTCTGGCCTGTTGAGGTGAGGGGCGCCGCATTCGCCCGTCGTCTTCTGGCGAGGTAGCGGGCGGCGTGGAATAGCAACGGCCACCCGGCGAACGTTAAAAATAAGGTGCTTTTTCGAATTTACTCAAAAACGAACATAAGCTAATTGGAAAAATTTGACGCTTGATAAGGAGCTCTAAAAGAGGAAAATTTAGGTATAAAAATATACGAAAAATCTGTAATTTTATATATAAAAATATTTCATTTCCTTTTTAATATAGACTATGTTAAGGAGTTTTCACGTTCGAGACAAATTAATCCAATCGTGTAATGACACAGAATAACATAGATTTTTTTAAGACCGATGAATTCAGTGTTTTTTTTTGTCAAAGCGCTCTTCATTGGTTTTGTGTGGGCCTGTGGGCCAATAGGGCCTTAAGACGGACATGGCGATTTTGCGGGTCAGTTTAAGTTCCTAAACTTAATCGACATAAGACGTTGTGGTAACCTCCCCCTTATGGCGTAATGGGATTGAAAAGGTTGTCATGGCGATGTTATTTTGAACCTAATCTGAATCGATAAAAGGTTGTGCTAATCTCCCTGGTCGGTATATTGTATTGTGGAGTGAAAAATAGTACTGCATCGACACACTTATTTATGTATACAAGAGATTGGAACACGCCCTATGCGTGGGAGTTGAATGACAGCCAATTCAAATGATGAGAGGCTCTTGTGCTCTACCGCATGAATGTTATGTAGATCGTTTGCTAAATCCACAGTTAAATGGGCGGTAACGATGATTGATCTAAATTGTAGCTCAAACTGTATCGGTAAAACTAGGTTTGGCACACAAAAGAGACACTTTGCAATAAGTCACGTGTTCTAAATCTTATGTGTACGAAACGTTCATTTCATGTTTGCCGTCGCTGACTACAAAATTAGTATTTGTCGTTTCCTCCCTTCCCTCTCCCCTGCACCGCACCGCTGCTTTAGTACCGATGACATCGCATAGCTCGCGAGTATTGTTATAGTTTTGTTTGTAGTTACTGTTATTTGTTGAGTTCTTGTTTGTAGTAGCTTTTGCCTTGTGCTATACATGTTCCATCAGTAAAAAATAAAATGTTTTACATAGCTCTGAACGCAATTTATTACTTAAATTGATGTTATTTTGTATAGAGGAGAGGGAAAAAAAAATATCGTCAAAGTTGGTGCTAACTCGCCTACAAGTAAATAAGAAGCGGACTCTTTATTTTAGACTTATAACCAACACATCAATAGAGGGGGTATATGCACATAAATACCTATACACTATTTAGATTCGTCATGAACAAAATGATGATTTTGATCAACACATTAAATTAACCAGCTCCACCACCAAGTACAACTGTTTTTGTCATCGATACGAATAGCTGTCCCTGTGACGTCATTTTGTCAGCGACGGCAAAATCGAAATGAACGGGTAGTATCTGGGCAGAACCGTGGACTGATTGACGAGTTGATTAGTCCCAAGTTCCTATGCAATTACATAAGGCGCAGTATAACAGTCAGGTGTCTCATCAGTAGAACTTTCGAGTGCATTCAAATCCTACCAACAGGTGTGCACTAATGAAATGCGTCACTCATAATCTCACGATCGCAAATTGCGAGGCAAGATGACTATCAACTTAGTAAGCGAGTTATATCACAGCGACTATGTCTGTCTAGTAATCTCAGACACAGCAGGTTAACATTTGTCGCCAATACTGCCAATACTTTCTTGAAACCCCAGGGGTCGTTCAAGTATTACGTAAGCACCAAAGGGGGGTGGGGGACCTTTGCTTATGCTTATGGGGGACGGGGGTGCTGAATGGTGATTATATTAGCAATATTTATTTATTTACTTTGTTTGTTTTAAGTTTAATGACGACCCGAATGGCCGAGTCGGTAGTGACCCTGCCTACGAAGCCAAGGGTCCCGGGTTCGAGTCCCGGTGGGGGGCAAATATTTGTTTGATGAGATCGGATGTTTGTACCCTAGTCATGGTTGTTTATCGATCTAAGTATAATATTTATATATGTATATAAATATGGGTATCGTTGTCTAGTACCCAAGATACAGGGAATCCTAGTTTGGGGCTAGATCAATGTGTGTAAATACTGTCCAAGTCATATTATTATTTTAATAAGGTAATATACCCTAAATCTGCATGAAAATTTTGGTATATTAATTCCTTTTTTTTCTAGAATTTAAAACTGCTTCTCATGAATAACCATTAAGAAACCTGAAAGAAAAAAAACACTATTGTTTACGTAGGCCGGGGGGGTTAGGAATTTGCTTACTTTTGCTGACAAGGGGGAGGGGAGGGTTAAAAACAAGTAAATGCTGCTTAAGTAATACTTGAATGACCCCCCAGGCAGGATCTAGAACTGCATGGGCAGGGTAAAGCACTAAATCCTGCGATAGCAGACATTTGCGATAAATAAAGAGAGACGGTTTAGACCAGTTTTTTGCCATCACGTAGAGTGCGAGTGGGAGTGCGTAGGCGCCGGCTACAGAGGGCCTACTAAACCCATTAATCAGTCCTCCCGCATGCTGGATGGAACTCGCGAAATGAGCTCACGTTCAGTGTCAAGTACTCGTTTGTGCTAAATCACCTGATTGGCTCTCCAGGTTAATCGTAACTTCGGTGTAAAGCTTGATCTAAATACTATATATTTGACAAACCGAATGGCCGAGACGGCAGTGACCCTGCCTACGAAGCCAAGGGTCCCGGGTTCGAGTCCCGGTGGGGGCAAATATTTGTTTGATGACGACGGATGTTTGCACCCTAGTCATGCTTGTTTATCTCTCTAAGTGTAATATTTATCTATATAAGTATGTGTATCGTTGTCTAGTACCCAAGATACAGGGAATCCTACTTTGGGGCTAGATCAATGTGTGTAAATAGTGTTAATGTGTGTTCTTATTATTTTTCTTACTTGTGTCTAAGACAAGGTCAATTCTGGCTTGAAAGTTATTATTGAACGAGCGAGCGAAGCGTCCAGTTTCGAAATTGGCCAAAAATGCCTTTGTCCGTCTGTCTGTTCTTGCCTACAGGGCCTACTATTTAAACCGATTTTGATGAAAATTGGCAATCTATTCCTTGATTTATTTAATTATTTTAATTGATCGCGATTTTTGATTAGGGGGGAAGGGGGGGGGGGGAGTTTTCTGTAGCGTTATTTATCGACGGATTTCAATCAAATGTGAGAGGCACACTAAGGACTTTATTCTACACAAGATGTTGCAAAAAAGCATCCAAAAGGGTGCAGTGGAGGTTGGTGGTGGGGTATTTTCGACCCCCAAGTAACTATGTTGTTGATAACGCTGGACATTTGAATTTATTATGACTAATAGTCCACAATTTAAATAGGCAAATTCCCGAAATTCAGTCTATTTGAACCATTACATTGGAAACGACAGCCGTTCAAAGTCCCGTCATTTTGTCTCCGACTATTATCGACCACCAAAATTCTAATGTTCTCCTAGAAGACCTACAAGCTTGAAATTTTAAACAAGCGAAGTCTACTGTTCTCACCAGAACCATATTTATCACTCAGGTTCCTAAATGGTGGTTCCTGTGTTGTCCTTTCATAAGTATTTAAAAGCTGCAATATTGACAATTCAATCTAAGTGCCACCTACTGTTAGTCGGTTGAAATAACAAAAAACCTCTTGAGTGGATATTGATGGTACTTGTTATAAGAAGGACCTTCTATTTATCATCTTCACTGTTTGACGTGCGCGCGGGCGCTTACAAAGTACACTTTCATTTTCTGAGCAAATTATGACCTTAATTCTGGCACAGATTAATAAGAGTTTGTACCAGATAGTCCAATATATAGACAATATCCGGGAGCTCATTTTAAAGCTACTTTCTAGGAGCTGTATAGTCGTTATGAATCGCAGGAAAATTTTGTGTATAGAAAGATTTTGTGACTCGTTTACTTTCCGTAACCAAAGGGTAAAAACGGGAAAATCCGCAAAATACATCGTCAATTAAAATAACCTAAGTATTGAAGAATAATTTTAAACTGAACACAATAAAAAACAAAATACTAAACAAATAAACCGCCACAGGACATGCCCGACCCAAAGGTACCCATCGAACTGGCAGCATTACTGCGATTTGTCTGTCTGTGTGTCTGTCCGTCTGTCACCAGGCTGTTTCTCATGAACCGTGATAGTTAGACAGTTGAAATGTTCACAGATAATGTATTTCTGTTGCCGCTCAAACAAAAAATACAAAAAAACTGAATAAAATAAATATTTAAGGGGGCTCCCATACAACAATTATTTCAATACCACATACAAACTTATGAATGCACCTGCTTACGTACATGGAGTGTGAAAATAGCCGCAACAACAACTCTATAAACAACATTTTGCTATGTTCCAAACTATTCACTCCACACCATCCCTACCATTGTATGGTGGTACGGAACCCTTCGTGCGCGAGTTAGACTCGCACTTGACCATATATTTTTTCTATTTGATGCGTTTTATCATCTTCAGCCTTTTAGGAAACCCAGTCCTGTAATTATTTGTTGCAATCTTCGCTATGTCGTTCGGGTCGTCTAAATTCCTTCCGAATGCTTGCTATTGTATGTACTACTTGTACAATTGTATATATATGTGTACTACATACAATAGCAAGCATTCGGAAGGATGTAAGTCATACACGTTTCCTAATATTTGCACTAGCCCATTACCCACATGCTACCCGTTGAATTCCATTACCTGTACTTCCAATTCCAAAGTTTGATCAGTGCGGTTGTTCGGTGGCGTGTCAACATCGGGGCAAATGGGGTAAGTAGGCCAGACATTACATAAGGCGCCGGGAGTCTCCCAGATGTTTGTTCAATTGATTAGGGCCTATCATTGGTGCGGTAGGTAGGTTGCCTTTCTAATAGTAGCGGTTCTATACGCTACAAATCGAACTTATACAGTACTTAGTTTAAGTTAATTTGACATTACATGCAATGGGAGGACTGAATTAGTGATTAAAATGTATGAATTTTTAAACTATGTTACGATATTCATCTAACTTTTTTTTCGAGTAAGTAGGTTTATTCAAATTAATGTTAAGTGATGAATTGACTGATAGATGGCGATCAGTAAAATTTTAAGCGATGTTAAATTATTCATCTAACTTTTTTGTTCAATTGTAGGTAGGTTAACCTACTTATGATAATGTAAGTGATGACTGATATATAGCGATGAAGACACTTTAGGTCTATATATTTTTTGCCGATGTAACCTTTATAGAGTTAGCGATCGTCCATCACGATCTGATAAACAGTTCGCCCAAAACGATATGTTAAGAACATTGATTTATATTTCATTCACACAGTAGTTTCTTACCTACTTCAATAGTGAATTCTACGAAAAAAACTTAAGCTAACGACGGACACAATGGCCAACCGATTGATTGAATATTGAACAAGATGCCGCAAAAAATCGAACATTCAAGTTCGACCATTTTGGTCCAACTATCGTATAGTACACATCTCAGCGTTCAATTATCCATTGTTCCTAACTTAACATTTACTAATACCAATACTGCAAAGTACTTATTGCTTCGCAAGTGAGCTGTGGGTGGCAGTTTACTTTGATGGATTCGCTCTATCTCGTAGAACAGTCTAATCTATTCTATTAAGAAGAAAAAGTTATCTTCCAATCGCGAAACGCTATCGACCTTCACAAGGCCAATACTACCTGTTCCACAAGCTAAACTGTAGACTGAACTTAAAGAATTTGCATACATTACTCGTTGATTAAACACAGTAGAGGATATTGCTGGTTGTAACGAGAAATGGATGCGTGATGAATACGGATTATCGTTTGGCGCGAAGTTCTTGATGCGGTGTTGCTTACATAATGGATTTAATAGACGATTTATCATAGTATTACCTGAATTGACCTGGCACGTGAATTTGTTACGACTTTTGTCCATTGAGTATTGTGAAATTTTATACTCGTCTCGTTCTCAATATTAGGTTTTATTTATTAAATTTGTGGGAAGCTACCCAGCAGCGTAAAAAGTAGAAGGGAAGCGAGGCCTTGCCTAGCAGTGGAAATGTAGGCTAATAATGATAATAATAAATGTATCAAGAAATCTAAACAATTAGCAAAACTCATGGTGAACAACAATCCGTTTTAGTTGTCTTTATCATAATACAAAAGTAACACAGCCGCAGGAAGTTGCACAATGAAGATATTTAGATTCAGTAATAAAGTTTCAATGTCACACAACGCAGCTGATTGGGTAACCATTCAGTTTCTATTCAACGTTATTCGACTATACACTTATTTTTCACCGACTTCAAAAAAGGAGGATTCAATTCGTCTGTTTTTTTGTGTTGGATACGCGATTACTCTGTCAATTATGAACGGATTATGATAATTCTTTTTTTGATCGGTAGGTCATACTTCAGAGGTTTTTTGAAAAATCAACGAATGCAAAAAATATAAACACAGATGACGTTTTGGTATGTGGTTCCGTCCAGCAAAAGTTTTGACGAGGACTTTCATGTGCATAGACTTCATTCGCATACCGACTGGGAAGAAAGAAATTGGGCTTGAACTTGGAGTCTGTTTTTTTAAGTTTTTTAACTTTTACTAACGCCAAACTATGTTATGGACAAATAATTATTCAACAGTACAATGACAATTAGAAAATAAGGAACGGCTTGGATTGTGACATTTAGTGGCCTAAATATCACAATCCAATTGGTAATTAAATAACCAATGGTAATTAGAAGGGTCACTAAATATATTAGCGATATCCCTCAAATAAGCTAACCCTTAGCAGCTGATATAACATACCTAAAGTACTATTTTTAATTTGAGACCAGAATTTTAAACAAACAACTGTCATTTTCTAGAACAAAACAAACATTCATATTATATTTTTTGTACTGGAAAATGACAGTTCAGTGTTTACATTTCTGACCTCAAATTAAACATCGTACATACTTTAAATCATTGATGGTAAATCCGTTTGTGCACATAGCAGTGAAAATGATCTACACATACCTAATGTTATTAGGCCTTTAGTGCACGCACTCCACGTGACTTCACGCAAATATCTGCCACATACGCCAATTTTTAGCATTTAATCGTCATAATATCGTGATAAGAAATTGCGTTAGTGATTTCGTGACTCAACAGGCTATAACTTATCTTACATGTATCTTCTTGTATAACCGGAATACATGCATATACATGTTTATTAGGAATACTACCTTGATGTATGTATTAGCAGATCCTAATGTATATTACTTACTATTACTTACTTACTATTACTTACAACTCAAAATAAATACAAAGTAAACTATTATAAATATCCAATAATTTTAAATATATAAGACAAATAAGTACTAACTTGTTATATGAATACGTTAATAAATATCTAGATATTAAGTACTCGTAAATACTATATTTTTATATTTATTTTTACATAGACAAAATTCTGTAACCGAAAAACAATTGGCCAGTTTGCATCAAATACACATCACTCATATAAAATATTTATAGTCACACGTGTATTTATGACTATTCTATTAAATACAACTAGAATGGTAGTTTGATTACACAAAAAAACAATTTCTATTTTAATTTTACATAGGGTAAATCTCAGTCGGTTGTTGACCTCAGTATTGCCACAAGCTAAAAAAAGAATATTTATATATTTATAATAAAGGGTAGCTAGAACTGCAGGAACACAGCAATGCTCGGCTGAACTAAAAAAACCGGTCAAGTGCGAGTCTAAATCGCGCACGAAGGGTTCCGTACCACCGTTCAATGGAAGCGATGGTGTGGAGTGAATAGTTTGGATTTTACACAGCAAAATATTGTTTACAAAGTTATTGGTTACTTTCATACTCCATGTACGTAACCAGGTGCATCCATAAGTTTGTATGTGGTATTGTTGTATGGGAGCCCCCTTAAATATTTATTTTATCCTGTTTTTTAGTATTTGTTGTTATAGCGGCAACAGAAATACATAATCTGTGAAAATTTCAACTCTCTAGCTAGCTAGGTTCTTGAGATACAGCCTGGTGACAGACGGACGGACGGACGGACGGACGGACGGACGGACAGCGAAGTCGTAGTAATAGGGTTCCGTTCTTACCCGTTGGGTACGGAACCCTAAAAAAGAGGTTTGGGTAGTAGACAGAAACAGAGCTATCATGTCGCTACTGGGGCGGTACTGGTATTGACTGAAGTATTTTTGGAACATTTTGGAAGTCTAGTGTCTTGTCCTACTTACAACAAACAGAACTTCTGATTATATTTAGTTTTATAATAAAAAGTTTACGATAGCCATCGCAGAGTGACTCCCGAAAAAGTCAGGACTACTATAAAGGTTGGGACAAACTAATGGATGCGGCAAACCTAGAGCTTCACGAGATCTCGGAAGGACGTTTTTTAATAAATAAACAAGTAGTTGGTAACAAAAATGTTCTCGGTGGACGTATTTCAATATTTTCTAATCAGGTTTTTTACCTATATAAAATGTTTTTAGTTTTTACTATTATTTTTCGGCTAGTATATAATCGCAAATCAAAAATATTGATTTGGTCAGCAAAAAAGGATCAGCAAAAACACTTTTTATGTTTTAAATATTTCATGTGTACTCAAGTTTATGTTTTAAGTATTTTTTGTTGTTCTTGCTTGTTCAACAAGCTACGGCAGCATTTTTCCCTGATATTTGCTGTGCAAATCAGTATTTTTGATGTGCAGTTTACTATTTACCTTATTTTTCTAGTAACATATCACTACTCATTGTGAGGCTCTAACATCACTAAACGTGGTCATCTGCCCTATTCTGTTCTTTTGGGACCTATGAGACCTTGTGAGATTTGGAGCCAAATGTAAAATTGTTCATATTACCGTAAAAAACATTCGTTTAATATTTTATGACTAGACGGCCGCCTGTAGTTTTGTGGCTCCATGTAGGCCATCTGTTTCGCGAGGTATCAGCCGTGCGCGCGGGCAAGTTCAGGGAAACGCCAGGTTTTCTTGACCGATATTCAGGTCAAATTGTGTTTGGTAACTAACTTCATGTCTGTCTGCAGTGTAGTGTGTATAAATATAGTTCATGTACAGATAGCTACATCATCATTTGACAGCGTACATATGGAGGTACTGAATACTGATTGGTGGTACCTCCCTGGTAGAGATTCTATTGAAGGAAAGCGTATTCAGTGCCCACTGTTCACAAAACAGAGCTCACAGATACCTACTTTCAGCTCAAGATGTACCAAGGTACCGTTCACAAAACAGAGCTCACAGATACCTACTTTCAGCTCAAGATGTACCAAGGTAAGTACATGATCATTTAATAATATTCATGAATCTTACCTACCTTATTTGACCTTCGAGTTTATAATCAGAGCGCGTATCTTCGTATTTCGGACGAATATGGACGACAAGGGGTCAGTGTTTTAACACGAAATTAGGTTAGTTTAGTCTGTATGTTCTAAATCTTCCCATAATCACGTTCGGCCCACATCGAAGCTAATACAACTGACTGTTCCATCTGGCGATGACAGCATGGGAACTAGAACTCTACGATATTCAGGACATGTTCGATATTCCTATTTCTCTAATGGTGTCCAGATTTCCTGCTCTGGTTTTCAGACTTCCCAGATTCATAATAAAATGGATCGGTTGGACTAAAAATCAAACCCCGAAACCATTTTATGTCTGTGATTTTTAATTGGTTCTAATTTAGGTGTATATTAACAAATGCTTCGATTTCTAGAACTGCCCTTTCTTAATGTAGGTTGATATACATGAAACACCGACCAAGTTCTGTAAATCATGAAATCGTTTATAAGACTTGATTTTTTTTAACATTAAATTTACATTTATCTACTCAGTTGTCCTCCTCTAGTGTTCTTCTCGCTTTGCTTATCTATAAGGTGTAACAGATAAGTGACGATTAGGGACATTATTCTGAATGACTTTCTTTATGAACAATCAAGTGAAAATCATGTTAAACGTGACGACCTAGATGGTGAAGAGGAAAATGATCAATTTAATACAATATGTATATAGTTGAATATACCCGTAATGCAAGAATACTGTGTACATATATAATTGAACTTACAGTTCCTGGAATACAAGGCGCAGGACTATAATCGTCAAGATCATTAACACGGCAAGTACAACGACCTGTTATCAACCTCTGACTGATAACAGGTTGATAGCAACTTCACACATCATACGAGAAGAACAAACTCAGCTTCATTGCGCAACTCTTTTACCTTACCTACACTACTCTTATATTACATCATATCATATCTGCATCTGCATAAGTATAGTAATAGTCCTTTTATTAATGATTCATTCAATGTAAGCACCTAGCTAACCAATATCAGAATAGCATTATAACCAAATTATAAAAAAGATATTGAAAAGTTTAACATTATATTTCCTGTTAGGTTAGGATCTTGTTTGAACATAGTATCAAACATATTTAACACATGTTAGCCCATAAAAGGAGTAAGTGCCAAACAATAGACAAATGTGACTGTGGGTAGCAACTGAATGACAGGAGGCCAGGCAGAGCCAAGTTCACTGCCGCACGTTCAAAGACCTTTGAGGACCCGGCCTAATAATTACCATTCAATGCAGTACCTATTCGACTCATCCTTAACATGTTACTGCTCAACAGTGGCGTGCTGCGTTACGCACGGTGTCTTTTAAAATCGACTTTAAAAAAGGGAGGTTCTCAATTCTATACTTATTGAATGTAATATTATCCGAACCGTAAAATATTCCAACTTGTTATTCTATCCGAAACTATGAATCGGAATGAAACTAATTTTTTTGGCTTAAATTAATTCTAACTTAGGAAACAGTGCAAGTTTTATAAAATCGGGTCACCAGTTTTTAAGATATGTACTGTTACGTAGAAGTATGGTGGTCTAGCTTGTTGATATTAACTGGGCGACAGAGGGATAATAGAAACCTAGGGAAAAATGCAAGTTTCATCAAAATCGATACAGTTGTTTTCAAATTATGAAAAACATGACTGGAAAAGAACAGCTGGAAAACTTGTCAAATTGGCGGTGTTTTATCCTTTATGATGTTGTGAATTTAATATGAGTGCAACAAAGACGGGGGGGGGGCGGGTAGGGGTTCCCGCAGTACTGAATTAAAAGACTGACAGAAGTAAACTTATCATTACAAGTATTTCCATAAAACTAAAAAACACAAAATAAAAAGCAATTAAAAATATAAGTCTGCTTCAAATAACCTGTAAAGTAAGGAATCATATTTTCAAACATACGCAAAATTAACAGCCAAATTAGGGGTCGTTTTTTTAGAGAGGGTTCGTATGTGAATAAATATTTTGAACTTTTAACAACTTTTTAACTTTTTTATTGTAAAAAAAATAATTTGTCTCTTCAGGTTTGTCCTATTCATCGATGTCCGTCTTGTACGGACACTCAAAGAGAATATGGTTATATTCTATGATGTCACTTCTTAAGGAAAGATTTTTGAAGCTGTTTGACAGTGCAGCTATGTATTTCTCGACGTGAAACTGGGAGTATGCTGCATACTCCAGGTCGTCCCAATATTGCCATGTAAATGCATGGTGCATACAGTATGCATACATGGTGCATTCTGTATGCACCATGATTGCAGCCATTTACATGAATATTTCCGATTCATATCTCAGATTTATTACAGATTTTAGAGTCCAATGCCTAGTGTGCAAATTAAATCGGTAAAGATCGCTAATCTAATACATAGTACTTACGTGTACAAACAAACTCAAGAAACTTCAAGTAACGTAAAAGACGATGGCAGTTATGTTTGCCCTTGCTCCCGCTGGGTGGCGCCGCCGGCGCAGTTGGGAGGGAAAGAATTCATCTGGTGAGGTTAAAAAACACGTCACGTGATCTTTCGAATAGACTTGACACTGGCAAAATTAATCTCAAATGAGGATACACGCCATCCACTAATCCATATCCAACTAATATTATAAATGTGAAAGTAGCGATGTTTAGATGTTTGGATGTTTGTGTGTTTGTGCCTCAATCACGCTAAAACGGCTGAACGGATTTGAATGAAATTTAGCACGGATATAGTTTATGAGCTAGATTAACGTATAGGGTACTTTTTATCCGACTGCACCAGGAGGAGGGTAACATTATCTCGGTAAATGACAAATCCACGCAGATGAAGTAACGGGCATCAACATCAGTATATTATAAGCAGAAGTAAATAGAATTCGACAACCTTTACATATAGGCAACCTTCACGTTCACCAGCGCCATCTGCAATGACTTTTTGAGAGCAGTTGCCATTCTGTAACAATCATACGAGTACAGTGATATAACTATCGCAGGCCCGATTACCGTTCTCTAGCTTGCTTAGTTACCCCAAAGGCCGTGTATTGTTCGTGTGAGAACACTGTGTGGCCTTCGCGGAGGCCGAGGGCTCCCGATCGGTCGAGTTCACGGCGAGGGCCAACACTTCAGTCCGCATAACCCATTTCCAATGACGTAGCGCCGGCTTTATAGCTTGTCTTGTCGATTGAACAGACGCCGAATATTTAGTCGATCGATTTTATGTGACTCAACTCGGTGACCTGATAATGAAAGGCCACATGCCTATCGTTATTTTAATTCAGATTTGAGACAGGTCCAGTACTCTTTAATTGTTGTGGGTTACCCATTTCAGTTTATATTTGTATCATATTTTATTAACTGTTTTAAATCTTTTCTCTTTTAAATATGTAGAGCAAAAACATTATTCCTAATATTGTGCTTGCTCTACCTACATAGACGCACAATCCAGGGCTGATTCTATCATGCGCGTGGTCAAAAGATGACACCATGGATGATAGCCTTAAATTCGAGGCCTAAATGATACTTAGACGGAGTGCGAAAATTAACACAACGAGAATTTAATTGATATAAACTACTTCGCTAAGAGACGAGGCCAAGTCTACAATTTAAACGTGCAACGTTACCCAGTTAATAATATTTCAATGATGAATTGAAATGTTGGTATACCTCGCGCCACGAATTAAGAGCGCTGGGCGACGTTGGCGGGAATTACTGCGCATATGTACAGGTATTGAAAAGTAACTACTGCGCATTCAAGGCCACCGCTCATAACTCGTGGCGCGAGGTATAGGTAGGGTGACCGGCCCCCTAACGCAATTTTCAACTGTAGAAAATCAATTATTTGTTGTAATTATACCATGAAAGTAGTTGGTGTATTTTTATCGATAATACTCCATTTATTCAAGAATCTAGTTTTCCATTTATTACATAATTTCGAATCTATAAAAATTCAAAATGTCATAAAATGTCAGAAAAGTCCGAATGTCGCTAATTATTTATACTTTATTGCACAAAAAAAACAATATTTTACAGACTGGTCATTGGAAAATATATTTAAAAGTTGAGCTTATCCCGATCAAGAGATTTCTTCCAGAAAACCTAGGATGGGCAGGACAAATAAGTCAATTAAAATAATGAAGTCAAAGATTTTTTTATTACTTATATGTACTTAGAAGACGTAATTTTTTGTCTCTTCTCTACATTGGACCACTGTGGGAGGAAAACTACTGCTTACCAATATGTACAAAAATACTAGAAGTATATATGGAAGATAGATAAATAGACAGCATTTGATATTCGAAAAGACAGATAGGGTTATGGTAAGCGACTTTTAAAATTGTTGAATTACGGACTGTCTCTGATGGCGCTGGTGACTTTTTGATTCCGGCCACTATTCTGCTTATGCCAAGATTTTGTGTTTCCAATGGCAGCCCCCCTACTATCATGCCTTGAGACTAAAAAGTTTATTCTTTTCTGATAAGTCATTTTCACAGGTTGTATGCCATACTGTTCAATGTCAAAATAGAAAAGTGTTGTAAATTAGAGAAAACCACCATGAGAATATGAAATTCTTTGCCTGTACCTATGCTAGGACCATACCCCTCTTTTTATATAAATCCCGATGAATGACGGTATGTCCGTCCACCATTTTTGAAATCGGTTTCATAAAAACATATATCAAATACCAATTATTTTTAATAATAAATAATTCAGTACAACATTACGTTTCAACATGTATATACCGAACTACCTACTAGCTTATATACTAAAAAAACACTATGAAAACCGACCTATATAACATAAACATACATAACATCACGAGTTTTCCCGTACAAAAACCTATACTCTCTAATTTTGACAACCCCGACTAAGGACAGGGGGCCGCCATTAGAAGATGCGTATTTCTAATTAAAGCCCCCGGCTATCTTCAGAAATCGGTGCGTTAGTAGGTATGTCCAGAATCATATTCAAGAGAAAAAGTCCAAGGTCTAAGAAATTAGACAATATTGGTAAAAATCAGATCAACCTATTGCGCCCACTTTGATCTAACACCGCGCATGGGTCTCGGCTCCTGTTGTCAGTTTTTAAACAAAAATTCTACCAAAAATTTAGTTTATTTTTTATTTCATCATTCACCACTTACAGATGTGAATAATAATAATAACGAGTGATAAAGGTCAGTCAAAGTGGCCGCAATCAGAAGGGGGCGAGTATTCCCCGCCATCACTTTATAACTAGAGATAGGTCATGTAGGTAGAGTTAAGCAGGAAAACTCGGAAACTAACAGAAACTTTTTAATATCACAAATTTAAGTAGGTATGCTGCCCATATTTTGATAAACGTGTCGCGAGTATTCTAGCAGCTCTGGTTACCCCATATTCGGAATACAGGCGTGAGTATGTATAGATAAATACCTATCAAGTCATCAGAATAGAGTACTTATGTATTCCACTTGCATAGAATCACAATTATTTATTTCTTCTTCTCACAATCGACTCAATACTATGATAACATATATATCATCTGTGTATATGGAATAGGTGTACCGTGCTAAGTAGAGACAAAAGTATGAAAATTTGCACATTGCGAACATAGTTCGTTCACCCAGTTCACGACTACCGTTAAAAAAGTATGCCTCTTTACGACCCAGCATGGAAAATTATCCTGAAGCAGCGAAGACACTCACTCGCCCTACTATTACAGTTTATTCTAAGTCAATGACAAAACAAAAGAAAAGTAAAAGTCAACTGATAAGTAGCATAATCTCAGCAATACAGGTTCGTTAAACAAATTAGCATGACATTTCGCAATCCAAACAAAAAACACCAAAATAAAACAACGATATGAGCTGTAAATGTCACAAGTTCAAACATCACACGCTCGTTTAAATTGTATCATCGCTTTATCTTAACCGATTGTAGTATCCACCTGAATGAATCTAAAAATATGGCCTATTAGACGATTTAACCATTTGATGATATAATGTAGTACCAACATTGACCTTAAGTAATTATCAAGAATTACCAACGATAAGAATATTTAGCCAATACTAGCAAATAGTTCCAACTACCTACCAACGATAATTTAAAGTATTGTGTGTTCAATTGATCAGATGTATTGAGCGCATGCAACACATTATATTTTTTTTGTATAAAATTAATGCAAATAACCTTTACTTTGCCTGCTTTTAACCAACCTCTATTTCATGTGTCAACTTAATTCACAGGCGGTTTCTTGTATACCTAACTTACCTAAGTCGTTCCTTACGATCTGTGTAGTTAAAATAAAATGGAGCACTACCTGTGTAAAACTAATTACATATCTTGGTCTAGGTGAAATGATGGTTGGAGTGTAGATAAGGGGGCGCCAAGGAAAAAAAAACTTAGAATTTTTTCCGCCCCCTTATCGACACTCTGACCGAAATGTTAAAACATATATAAAATGTTACTAAACTACATTTGTCGTATAAAAAACACGTAGACTGCAAATGTTGCCATTATTAATTTTCAAGCAATTCCTGCAAAGTTGTACCTACATGCAACGTCAAGGAAACTAGGTAAGTAAATTGATACGGTACATCTAGAATAGAATAGGTATTGTGCAGTACTTACGTATGTCACAAGCCCATGTCGGTCGCGTGTAGAGTAGACACCAGACGCGGCGCAGACGCACACTTTTCGCCGGTAAAAAATGTAGTTTCGCCGATTTATTCACTCGCGGTGAAAAACGTGGATCAGCCGGCAACGTTTTCTGTTCGCGCCAACTAAATATAAACACGTGTTTGATGTGAAATTAGATATTTTGGTGACAGTTTTTTTTTTTTATAAAATAGTCCAGGATTTTTCGGGTGATTTGCCGATATGCCACAGGCTCTCAGGGTGTACTGCGGTTCGAGTGGGGTGCGGTGCGGGTCGGGTGGAGATTGCCTGCGACGACGGGCAAAACGGAGCGCGCGACGCGGCGACTAGCGGGCCACTGACACTGACTCCGTGACTCGCGCGCGCCTGCCGTCGTCTACGTCTCTACAACTTTTCCAATTTTAAATATCGAACATAAAAGTGCGTGCGCATGCTTTTCCGAGTTACTACCGGGCGCGGCTCTAGATATTACTCTTAGTTTCTCTGCTGCCCTAATGGATTAGGATTTGTTGACTTCCGAAGGATACAAGATAATAATAATTATAGTTAGTACATCTCACGTCAAAAGTCTACATCTTACTAATGTTTGATAGATCAAGATCATTAGTTAGACAATGCATTATATCAATTTATAATTGCATTAGAATCATTTAGAAGCATCTTTCCTAACTAGGTAACTGAGGTAGGTATACCTTTCGTGTTACTGTAGGGAGCGGCTCTACATTTTAATCTCGTTCTCTATGTGACTTCTCTGCTGCTTAACCTGTAGACTCGCGTTAGCCCTAAACCGTAACTTTTATGACAGACGTCACCTAGATACTATAGATTCTATTGTGGGCATTTATGGACAAAAAACATAAAATTTGCCTTAATTGTCGTGTCATTATTTTTTCTTTTCCGGCCAGCAGACAAGCGAAAGGGCTAAATATATTCAGCATATTAGGCTTGACCTCTGACAAATCATATTGTTACACTCCTACCTGTTACACCATGTTTATCATAGGCTCGATTTCCTTCCACGAGCGCGGATAAAACTCGAGTATTAAATAAATGTGCGGAAAACTTTGCTTTTCAAGTCGACTGCGAAGAAAATGCCCATTTAATTGTCCGGTAATCGCTAAGTAAAATCTGGGGTAGATGAGATGACAAAAATGCACTTTCCTGGGTCAGCATCATCGAAGATCAGTTATGAATTCTGCTTCTATAGAAAAAGTGCCTCTCCTGGAGGTTGGAACTAAGCTCCAAACATCCCTCGGTCTTTCGCCAGACGGAACAGTATTTCGACGCCTGCTATTCCGGTTCATCGTTGAAACGAATCTAAATGGTGGTTAAATAATTGAATTAAATAGTTATTTGTGTCACAAGGGTGCAAAATGATGTATTTACGGCGAGGGCGGTACATTGAATCCTGAGCGTAACGAAGGATTCAAGCTTTAACGCCCATGACGAAAATAATTTTGCTCCTGAGTGACACATACAACTTTTCATACCGACTATGAGGAAAATTTAAATTAAATGCTCTAAAAAATTAAATAACTATACTTTGAATTATACTTTCACCGCTTTTACAGTAATCGAACAACGTAAACAATTTTTTTTTTTATAATGGTGGATTGTGAAGTATTAGGTAAAGGTCACCACAGATAAAATATTCCTGTTTACTTTTACCAATGTATAAAAATAATCGAATCGAATATTAAAATGGTTTCGGATATCAATATTCATTATTAACAGTCATCGATAGTTTTGATTTCAGTAAAACATATAATTTATTGTGTCATTTTTTAAAATATTACTAAAACTTCATAAATTTTCTTAGAACGTTGTTAAAGTTAAAACTTGAAACATGTTAGTTTTTAATGTCTACGATGAAATTACAATCGATTATTTTATTAAGATCTGTGTTCAATTGGCACATTGCGTAAATGCTACACGCCAATTAATAAATAAAAAAGTAGCTTGAACAGAAAAGTAGCATTTTGCTCCCTCTCGTCGTGGAGCAAAACATACTTTTCCGAATGAAAGGTATGAAAAAACTTGTAATAACCTTTTGAAAAACTTTATATATACAAGAAAACCTAAGATATTAAGTGCTGAACTAGAGTCCCGAAACTATTATGAGCAGACGCTGATATCACCGATCAATGCCAGAACTGACACCACTGCTTTATCGACGTCCCAAAACCCAACAATGTCAGAGCATAAACAAAAGTCGTAGAGTTTCTATCATTTTGCAATATTGTTTCATCGATTTGTAGTTTTTCTTACATACACTTGCAGTACACAAACTTGCAGTTTCTCTATTGTGCATAAAATATTGTTTGTACATGATACAAACTACATAAGGCGCTATCAGGGATGCGAAAACATAATCCGTCTTACTACAAAAAATGTCATAGTTTAACCTCAAAACAAACGTCAAATTCTATACATTGTTGCCTTTTATCAAGAGAATAGGAGTTTATTTTTTGTGGTAAGAAAAAAAAGTACTTAAAAATCCAAAATTAAAAGGTTATTCTTTTGACATACTGAAATAGACAAGACAAACCACGTTTTGTGGGCTTGCGGTGAGTGCTCTTGCGCGCTGAGTATCTATCTATCTATCTGGCTACGAAATGAACGAGCGAGAGAAGCGTCTCCGTTCAATTCTCGTGATCTCTCTCGGGAAGATGGCGGAGATTTGGGGTTGAAAATGTAAAAAAATAACACGTCAGCCCAAACGGCTTCATAGATTTTAACAAATGCGGATCTTCGTTGAATTTTGGAGACGTGAAAGTGAAAAAAACTATACAATTTTAGCAAAAAGACAATAGGTTGGATTTTAGATCACAAATGTAGTTTACAAAGTTATTGGTTACGCAGCTACTTTCATGCTCCATGTACGTAACCAGGTGCATTAATATGTTTGTGTGTGGTATTGAAAGGAAATGCAGTCGGGTTACTTGTTTTTGTTGGTTTTTATAATGATTGCACTTGTTCATCCGATAAACTTCAAGGGGTCAAAGGAGTCTACAGCTTACAGAGCCACTAGTAATAATTGTGCTATGCACCTACCCGGGCATAATACCTATGTGCTTGTAGTATGATACTCGTACGTAAGTGTGCTGTCAAATCATTTAGGCCCACTACAACGAAGGCTAGTCAACACTATTCTCTGAATAACTTCGACAACTCCTTATACCTACATTTGTATGGACTTATTCAGAGAGTATTGTTGACTCGCCTTCGTAGTAGTGAGCCTTATTTTCAAACCTGTCCCCTTATTCTCTCTCTAACTCAAGCCCACAACAAAATCCGATATAGTCACCTTTCCACAATTTTGGGTCGGTTTCGACTTAGTGAATCTAAGGACTGTTTACAAACTACGAATTAGAAGACATGGTTCCCAAAATGACATTTTCCTTTATTATTTACGTGCCTGCAAATTAATAACAAAATATACAAAGCTCGCTTTAAAATAAACCGACTAAAGTATCAAATAAATAATTCTAGGAAGCCAACAGATTTTATAGTCGTCTGGCACGCGCGGTGGTCTAAATACTGGTAATCCCGCTCGACGGATCACATCAGCTGTCATCTCATCGAGATCCTATCAGCGACCTGTCAACACACGATATATAACCACACAACACTATTAACAATACGGAACTCTTAAATACCATAGATGAAGGGCGTATTTGGAACACAGCAACAGTAGGATTTAAGTTTGGCTGCGAGATTAAGCCATTGGCAGCCAAGCGTATAATATAATTCGCACTTCCTTCTGGGTAAAGATTTTATTCGGTCTACTGGGCCAGAGTTTGATTATAATTAATATAGCCACCTAATTAGGTGCTTACTCAAGTGTCTCTTGGAAAGTTACTTTTCATCTTCATATATGCGTCAGTATTTCTATATCTTTGAAGAGTCACAATAATATGAGTGACGCTACTTAATAAAGTCATACAAGTACTGCGAAATTGCAAATGGTTACAAACTTACTATTTCATAGTTATCATAGCCTAACAAATATAGTCGTGCGCTTTCAGTGTAACGGGTATTTGTTATGCGGAACGCGGGGCGCCATACTGAAAGCACCCGCATGCGGGGCAATCCCATATAAATCGCGCGTGCGTGCGTGACTAAATTCTCATGAGTCTGAAAGAGCATGCACTCGTAGCATGCCGAGCGCGGCGCGGGTTTTGTTGACGCGAGAGGTTGAGGGACGGAGCTATAAAAAGGGCATAGCTCCGTCCCTCACTTCCGCGCTTGGCATGATATGGGTGCAGCTGTGGCGGGAAATCGGCACAATCATTTTCATCAAAAGAAACTGGTGAATGAAAACGACGTAACGTGGATTCGCTGCCAAAACTCTACGCGATACCTTCTTTATATGTAAGCTTATAATTAGCCATAACATAAAAATGTCATGAAATGCTACCACGCTTTTTGTTTCTCCAAAAAACAATAGCTCGTTGCTCGCTGCGTACATGACAGTTGCCGGTTAGATATGACAGGTTGTCATAACAGTCATATCGTCTGGCTGCGAAGCGGCCCTGAAACCACTTCAAACAACGCTGACAACCGCTGACATGAGCGGCTCCAGGAATAGAACAGTCCATGGTAGGTTTGTTTACTCCGACTGTAGTTAAAGGTATTCTAGGTGCAGTTACTTATTGTTTCAGTTACCCAACGGCTAGGTATATTACATTAGATTTGCGAGCTGCACTTGACCGCCTAAGGCCACAAGCTATCTTCTCTACATTTTTAGGGCTTCGTACCTTAAAAAGGAAAAAGAGAACCTTTATAGTATCACTCGTAAGTACGTCTGTCCTGCCATGTGTAAAAGGTTCTAACATAAAAAGGGTTCTAACATTTTTGTATGGGGACCGATTTTTTTTAATCTTGATATCAGCGGCCAGAGATGAAACCGATGTCCAGCGATAGAGTAAATTATTGGAACACCATGTGTGTAATTAATAATTTCTAAAACGATATCCTTTGCGAGAAACGCGGAGTTCAAACTTCAAAAAAGTTGTTTTTGTCGCCCTTTGAAGTGAGATTTCTCCAAAAGTATATCGTTTTAGAAATTTTTAATTACACACATATGTTTGTAAAATAATACTCTATCGATTGACACCTGTTTCATCATTGGCTGCAGAAATGATGATTTTTCGACGATGAGTACCTATGCCTAAAATGTTAGACTAGCCCTTTGGTTCACTTGACACAAACGTGATCGTGTTACGAAACAAATTATTTTTAAAAGGGGCGCCCTTTTGGGGGTGAATAACGAAAAATTAATCTTTAATTGGACTAAGGTATTAAATATCCCACCAGATTTTCGGATGGCCTGGTAGTAAATGCGAAAACCAAGGGAAAATTATGTATACTAGGCCCAATTAAGGTTTAATAAAAAAAAACGAACTGTATCGTGTGATATGCCAAATAAAAGGACTTTTTGGGAAGATTTTATTGATTTTTTACAATTAAATAAATACTTAGTAGAAAAATATTTGGTGCGAAAAAAGACCAAACAATACCAAACCACCAATGCCAAAATTTTGAAAAAAATATGTAATACTTAATGAATATTACAGAGAACATTTTGAGAAATGTATAGTTTTAATAGGGGCATAATGGGTGGAAAACCCGAAAATTAAAAAGAACGTCTTCAAACTGTAGGTATCGTTTTACATGTCAAATGACTGGATTGTTGCGAAAATCTTGTACATATTTTTAACTTTGAAATACTTAGATTAAAATTTTTATTTAAGAAAAAAGACAACATAGCCATCCCGCCTCCCCCACGGACTTTAACCCAGAAACTACTCATCCTAAATCATTTAATTAATTATACGGCTTTTTACTTAAGTATTGCAGCAAAAAATATTGAGAAATGTATGGTTTAAATAGGTATTTTGTGCCGGGGTTCAACTCGCACTTGGCCGGTTTTATTTTTACAAGACTCGTCGCTATTATTCTTAATACTCTTACCATACTGCAGTACATAATGCGATCTTAACTATTTATCTACACACGAATCATAAACCCTCTTTAATGCGTACAAAAACCGCACGTTACGATTAGCATAATGTTAAACTACTGGGTAAAAACTCCTTTCTTATCTGAAAAATTCCACATTATGACATAATGTGTAATTTTACTACATATTATGAAATTCAAATTTCGAACGCCGACGCCCGCCTGCGTGCCGAACCTAGTTTGTCTGTGAAGTTGGTACAGATGTAGTGAATAATCCTTTCCTTTCGTATTTTCTCGGAAATGTTCGTTTTTGTCTTACTACTTCACACGCACCGCACTCAGTACCCATCGAGACAACGTAGGGAACGGTCGCATTGCAAGAGGAAGTATCTATATAGAGTAGCTAATACCACAGAAATATTTTGTTGATATTTATGTTAGATTTTATGATAAACTTCATGGACTCGTGTATTAATGCAGGCCACCTATTTTTTTATTTTTTTTGACTTTACATTTCACTCTTGTCTGTTATTTTTGTAAATAATAAACATTGATTTTATTCGATCCACATTAACAATTTATAACAGACATGCCGAAAGCACTAAGAAAAGGGAAACGTTTAGATCGGCAAGCCTGCGAAGTTATTTTCAATATTTATTTATATTTCTTAACTGAAAATGATAAATTCAAACATACCAACTATACTGCTTACTTTTGTAAAGTCCAAAAACGAGTTTCGGAGGCCAGTGGAATTTCTCAACGAACAGTAAATAAAATATTGCAAAAAGAATACATAAATCAATCCACCTCCAATAGTCCGAAGACGGCAAAGTTGGGTAGACCAAATAAATTATTTTGTCTAGGTCTTGACGATTTTGACTACAACGTTATACGCCGATTAGTGTATAATTTCCATTTGATATACAAACAAGTACCTACAATTAAAGCCCTGAAGTCCAAGTTATCCGAAGCCATAAATTTTAAGGGATGTGACTTTACGCTAAGAAAAATTCTTAGAAAAATGGGATTTCGGTATAAAAAAGTTGAAAACAACAGAAAATTACTTATCGAGAAAGATGATGTTCGTTTAAAAAGAGTAAAGTTTTTAGCCGCGATAATAAAGTACAGATTGCAAGGGAGAGAGATTGTTTATATGGATGAAACATACATCCATACCTCACATTTGGCAGGTAAAAGCTGGGCTGACTCGTCAGAAAACGGAGTGAAACAGTTAATTTCTAAAGGACAACGTCTTATAATAGTGCACGCTGGTAGTAGAAAGGGGTTTATACCTGGGGCATTGTTAATGTATCAGTCTACTAAAATAAAACAGGTGACTATCACAACGCGATGAACAATGAAAACTATGAAAAATGGCTTCGTAATCAACTCATTCCAAACTTAGCTCCACATTTGGTACTAGTAGTAGATAATGCTGCATATCATAATAAGTACGTAGAAAAACCTCCTAATTCAAATACCAGGAAGCAAGACATGATTGATTGGCTATCCAAACATAACGTTCCGATTGATCCGTCATTAACAAAACTTGAAATATATGAAATTATTTGCAAGTACAAACAAGACTTTGTAGAATACTCTATAGATAAACTTATGAACGAATATGGACACAGCGTACTAAGATTGCCACCATATCATCCTGATTTCAATCCGATTGAAAACATATGGTGAAAACATCAGTATGAATATGACTACTGTGAAACAATTGGTACAGGAAAAGGTTAATATGATTGGTTCCGATGTTTGGGCCAAAGTATGTGACCACGCCATCAAATGCGAAAACGAGTACCGAAAACACGAACCTGAGTTGGAAAATTATATGGCTAGTTTTGTAATCACCGTTCATGAAAATTCTGACGATGATACACCAGAAAATAGTTCTGATTCTGACTGTGATATGGAAGTTGGAAGTATTGTTTCGCATCACACTGTCCACCCCGCTCCTCCTCCTCTTATCCCGCTGTCATAATCGAAGTCGTTCATCCAATCAGAAAATCATATTTATTTATATTCATTTCTCTGCTGGTTTGTTTTGTTTTATGTTGAGGTGTCTTTTTTGTTATGTCATAGTATTTTTAATTAATTACAAAAATTTATTGTTATAAAAAAGGTCTGCAAAATCCTACTGTAGTTTTGACTTATAGTTAGACTTTTGGGGTTCCAATCCTTATAGAATCATTAGATCATCCCAACCGGAATTTGGTTTTTATCAGTGCGTTTTATTGAAATAAAACGTCCTCAGTAACTAGTTATATTTTTGTTTACCTAACGAATTCTTTATATGATAGAATCGTGGTGGTTTTAACATCTTAATAGTGTAATATACGTCAAACGGGCAATTTGACAATTGACATTGATAAATAAAGTATGGATTTATTTGATACCTACACGTAATTTAATAATACAGTAATTCATAGACACATCGGCACCATTCGGGTGTTATCGTTGTTCCGAGTTTTGCCGATAGGAAAGGATTATTCACTACATCTGTACTACAGAACAAGCTAAACAACTGCAGAGCCACAATGCCGGTCAAACATGCCGTTCCTGAACACATCAAAGAGAGCTTATGATATGTGACGATCACCAAAAACGCAATTATTATATTACCAATAAATTCGAAACGACCGCCAAATTGTGTTTGGATAAATGATCACCAAACAAACTTCTTTTTATGTTTTGTGTACTTAAGTTAATGTTTTAATTATTTTTTGTTGTTCTTACATGTTCAACCTAACACGAAGGATAAAGGGGGCTTCGCTTCGCTCACCCCCTTTACCCTTCACCTAAGCTACTACAGTATTTTGCCCTGATATTTTCTGCAACTTTTGGTGATCATTTACCCATTTTGGGTAGCATTTACCCATTTTAAGTAGGAAAAAAATGTTTGGTGGTGTTTTAAATTGTTCTCTCATTATAGTAAGGAGCATTGTACTTATGTGCTTTTGCATTTTAGTTTATAGCTTCTTCATTGTTACGGATCCATTTATTCTGAAACAGATTTTTTTTCATTTTAATTGTGATTTGACTCAATCATAGACCTTCTTTATTGTCCTCAGAGTAACTCAGTCGTAGCTCTGTCCCTAACATTCCTATGCACAACACAACAGAACATCGAGATTAAAAGCAGCTTTTGATAAATACTAGAATTTCTACACGACAGATCTGTCAGATAGTGTCATATTATTTCAGTTTTTTTTTATCTTAAAAGGGGATAATAGTTTCTGTCACCTAAATTTAGATTTGTCACTAAACTGCGATACCCTGATTATTATATTTGTTACTAAGAAATATAAATTAAAAAAAAGTCTTTAATTCCGTAAAATTGCTGACACTGCAACAATTGGCCATGTCAAAATTTTCGATGGCACCAAATTGAGAAATCCGTTTCGAGATAATTGTGTTCATTAACTAAATTCCTTT
The DNA here is from genome assembly GCA_949825045.1 of Argyresthia goedartella. Classification (NCBI taxonomy): domain Eukaryota; kingdom Metazoa; phylum Arthropoda; class Insecta; order Lepidoptera; family Argyresthiidae; genus Argyresthia; species Argyresthia goedartella. The sequence continues at coordinate 21,221,352 of OX463823.1, forward strand.
ATTCCCATTAAAAATCATTACAGGATTACTGAAATCCGTAAAAAACATAATGAAAAGCGTAAAGCGTAGTTTGTTCAAATTCCCTTCGCCGATACGTTAAACTTCAAAACTGAAAAATACACAGCTTAACTGTAAAACTGCCAAGTTTCAACAGTTTTCCTGTCAGTCGATAATTCTCATGTCAGTCAGAGTCGGAACGTAAACGAGTATTGAAATTATAGTTTTTTTGTTTCATAATCAGAAACAACCAGCCTAAACTAAAACAGTTTATAAACTTTAAACTAGAAACGCCTATTTTTATTGAAAACAATAATTAGACATACATTACTCGAAATATAAAATAATAATTTAATAAATAATTTAATTTAAGACACTTCCTTATAAGAGGTACCAGACATCGCAAGGTTTCTTGCCGCCTGAGCAAGGCCACTGCATGCATCTCTCTTGTTCCCATGCGCCGCTACTGTACTGCTGAGAGAACTCGCACCCTTCAGTCACTGGGTCATATATCCAGACTGCGGCCATAGGCTGGGCCAAAGTCACGAAAACGGAGTGTTGAATCACAAGATATAAATGCGAGTAAAAAACTGTGCCTCTCCTATCCCAATCCTATCCTTTGTTTGGAAAGTCAAGTTGGATTGATTTATTGATTTATCGAGGTTTGATTTAGTTTTAATCACTGCTATTGTTCATATTCGTACGGTATATACCTACCTACACCCAATTGGACAATGCTGGAAGCTTGGCCAGCCCCGCAACAGGGCTTTTTATCCTCATACAAAAAGTGGTCGTACCTACGACTCATTACTCATTTAATTTCATTACACACTCGTACCTACCCATTTCTTAAAGTGAGGTCTTTTGATATTTCTCCGTTCGCCACGTGTTCAAACAATATCGTTCGTTAGCTTGATTTTATTATTAATTAATTGAAAAGTATCAGTCGGCCTCATCTCAGCACCCAGAACGTAATTGTGGTACAATCGTGGATCAAACACATGCTATATCACTTACCTAAGGAGGCGTATTAAATCCCATACAAATATATACCTGGCCCGGCGAAACAAAATGTATTAAATAGCAAATTATTTCTAGAAAATAAGTAGTGTAAGTTAAATAAAAGTAACTAAATGTTAAATAAAAGCTGAATATTTTGTTAGGAATTATTATTTTTAGTAACTATTTATTTTTAGTAATGTATACCTATAGACAAATAAATACGTACAGAAAGTCATACTTTACCATTCTAATAACAGCTATATAGTAACAATACAGTTGCGTTCGGCTTCTAAACAGTCGGCTCCAACTCTTTTTACAAAAGTTTGATTTTTTCCGGCTACAAATGGGTATAGATAGTATAGTGCGTTAAATATACCACATTTTAACGTTTTAGAGAGACAAAAGTCGATAATTGACCAGAGTTCCGTTCTTCGTATAACGCCTGCGACACTTTATAAGGCAAAAATATCACTTTAGCCATCGATTTTTGCACTGATTCTTTTTCAGGGTTCCGTACCCAACGGGTAAGAACGGAACCCTATTACTAAGACTTCGCTGTCCGTCCGTCCGTCCGTCCGTCCGTCTGACACCAGGCTGTATCTCAAGAACCTAGCTAGCTAGAGAGTTGAAATTTTCACAGATTATGTATTTCTGTTGCCGCTATAACAACAAATACTAAAAAACAGGATAAAATAAATATTTAAGGGGGCTCCCATACAACAATACCACATACAAACTTATGGATGCACCTGGTTACGTACATGGAGTGTGAAAGTAACCGCACCAATAACTTTGTAAACAATATTTTGCTGTGTAAAATCCAAACTATTCACTCCACACCATCGCTTCCATTGAACGGTGGTACGGAACCCTTCGTGCGCGATTTAGACTCGCACTTGACCGGTTTTTTTTATGTATTATTTATACTCTTTATGTTGAAATACACATCTACGTTGACTTTGTAACCTTAATTATTTTTAGCACTCTAATATGAGATACGTTCAACGTGAGACGAAAGGTCAAAAAGTGGCCAAGTGCGAGTAGGACTCGCCCATGAAGGGTTCCGTTGTAGCAAGTAATTATGTGACTGGATGTTTGTGTTGTAACTTTGTTTTTCATAGTGTTTGTATGAATGACAAAGTTATTTTTGCGGTTTTTAATAAATGTTTTATATCTTAAAAACTGCTTATTTTATTTGTATAAATATCTTAAAGCAATTTACAGAAAACATTTACATACCAAGTTTCAACTCTGTAGTCTTAATAGTTTCTGCATAAAGTTGCTGTGACATACGGACGAACGGACGGACAGACAGACTTTACGAAACTATAAGGGTTCCTTGTTTCTCTTTGGAAGCCTAGAATTAACGTTTTTTCAGGTAGGTGACGTTTACTAAGCTAAGTAAGTTGATACTTTAGCGGGACCGGTGACCACCTGAGTTACATTGGAGATATGGAGGATTGCGATATTTTTGAAATTTTGGGTTAAGTATATCTTTCGCTTTTAATAGTGAAGTTGATCAAACATGTTCGCACGTTAACAATAGTGTGTAATCTGTTCTCGGCTCCCAAATCTCTGTCCCGGGCACCAAGCCAAATTGTATGATTTACCGGCGCTCAGTTCGCAGGCAGGCGCCACTTCCATAAACCACTTGCGCCTATGTATCACAAACTCAGAATAATTATGACTGACTTCGCCTTCTAACTGAACGAAGTAACTTCTTTCATAGAAATAGAAACCAAACTCTATCATCCGCCGGTGTTCCTAACTGTCTTTGCGTTCATACAGATTGTTTTGAGTTTTAATTTATATGTTTGCGTTGTGTTTTGACATGTGCTGAGAATTGAATAACTTTTGGTAATACTTTTGACTAGTAAATTTGTCAAGTTACCCATGTTACGGTATGATACCATCCCAGGCGCTACCCTACGCACGAAGTCCAGCTGACGAGTCGAGATCGCTACGGCACTTTTGTAGAGTTATTCTAGTTTGTAGCCAGTGTCACAAAGTAATATGAAACTCAAAATATTAATGTCTATCATCGATCTAAAGATTAGATTGAATAAAAGCAAATGTGATCATCACGCAATGAAACACATTTTCACTTTCCCTTAAGAGTCTAAACTAAAGCATTTAATTAAGTATCGCATCGTTCTAAAGTTAAGACATTTACAGATGATTTTAAGTAGAAATTAAAAAATTTCGTTTTGAAACTCATTGAATCAAATAAAGAATTTTAATACTTACCTATCATCCACAGTACCCTATCTGTAAATGTTTAAAATGAGAGTTATATAAAGTAAGGATGTCTAAGATTTAAAACAAATACAAACTGATAATGAATGAGACGGCTCGGCAGATAAAATTGTATAAACACATAAGAATATATCGCACTTGAAATACCAGGAATTTCTGGGTATGATTTTGCATACCTATGTGGTTCCTACCTACTTTGCATAAATAATGGCGAGCAATAAAACTCAGAAGATGCATAGTAATGTCTAGTTTTGTTTATATTCATAAAGTTTCGGGAAAAAATGGAAAACTCTTTCAGAGTTGAAAGTTGAGTTGGATTTCTTTGGATACATTTTGTATTTTCTAGGTAAGAAATATAGATTCTGTGGGTATCAGTCATACGCCGAGATACGTTTTTTATCAAGTTAATCGTCCGAATAAGAAGCACATCGAAACACTATTAGTAACGATTCCCTCAAAAAACTGTAAAATCGCGGGGTTAAATTAAGGTCAATGTAAGTTTTTTGACTAAAGCAAATTGAGTTTTATTTACCAACTACAAAATTTGAAAAATCTCTGGTGAGTTTTGGGATGGTGTGGGGGGGACCCCCTAATACCGTCTGTCTATGGCGTTTTCACGTCTGAACCGCTGCACCAATTTTGATTCATTTTGGCATACAGCAAATAGAGTAAATTTATAGATACAGATCGATAGATAAGACCTTGGAGTAGGACATAGGCTACCTTTTATCGGGATTATTCAAGAAATACGAAAGTTCATGAATTCCTTTCCTACAGTTCATACAAACCCAGACACGTTCTAGTAATTCCATAGGATACATTTATGTATTTCTATTTCCATCAATGTCATGGTGTCGCGGTGACCCGATTTCCACCACGGTTGTTCACCCGATGAGATCACTGGCCCAGAATAAAAATCTCTCTTGTTTAGATCAATTGATTTTGTTTATGGGACGGTTTGTGAATCTAGACGTTCCAGTTTGCAACGTCTGGGCTTCTATAAACGAGCTACGTTGAAAGCTTCCTGCTAATGTAAATGTGTCCGCGCTACAATATTCAGCAAGTGATAGTGAGTCATGCTTTCGCTCCAGAAGTTGTTTTCTAGGATCAAATCCAAAACTCGGTTAGGTAATCGTAGTCTGGTTACCATGTCAGATGAATCTCATCTGACTACCTTTTTACTTGGCATCTCAGGAGAAGACCATAGCGGTTGCTTTGATATAAATCATGAACTTTTTCACTACCTATCGACGACCTCTGTGGTAGAATCCCGGCTGGGGAGAATGAAAAATACCTGAGGTCTTGGATGTTTACATGTTTGTGACGTCGCTGTTTCTGGTTCCCGCGGCACAGGGTGTCCTAGTGTGGGACCAGAAGCAATGTAAATGTTGCGTTGTGTTATATTTTTACTCTCTACTCGAAAAGACTTCATGGTTCTCATTTTCTTACATTTCCACAGCCACAACAAAAACTATCACTAACAAACTTGCAGAAAGCTCTACAGATTGATTACAATTTTTTATGCAATATGATTGTACTGTGGCGTGTGTTTGCCGAAGAGGTACCGTTTGGCGCTTATTATGCTAAATAGGACTAATTGTCTTAATTAGTGTAGCACGGCAGTGATATCATGCAGCTCAGTAGCTTCCAACTAATTGGTATCTACTTTGTTCTACAGTCCAACACGTGGTTCTGCTACTTAGATAGATCTTCAGCATTTGTTTCAATCACAGTTCGTTATTATTCTTAGTATTACAGATAAATTAATATTATGGGGAATCATGATCATGCTCATCTTCATCACATCGTGTCGCCCTTCAAAGGGCTTAGACTTAGATCATTCGGTGCGTACAGAGTCGTACAAATCCAAGAACCATGTAAAATTCAATTTGACGATTATTGCCTGATCGCTTTTATCGGTTTTCTATATGGGGATTATGGGGTGGCAAAAGCTTGTCGGATAAGCATAGATATAAAAATAATCAAGTCTGTGAAGAAAAACAGAAGGAAGGAGGAAACCACCCGTGTGTTTCTGACCTCTCAAGCGGATGACGCGCGGACGACGACGCGCGGTTTCCGCGATTAAGAAAACCCAAAACCGTCAGCACCTTTGCACACGTATCGCGATAAAAGGCGCAATTTTCGGGATTACAACGCATGTTTGCCGTAATACAAACACATATAATCCGACAATACGCTGTGAAAACGGGCGGCACCCGCGCGATTTTTAACCGTCGTGTGCAACCTTCCTTAAAACTACTCGAAACGCATTGTTTCGAGTAGTCCATCATCACTTTTTTTTACCTCTCTTGACTACTAAAGTAATATTAATAAAAATACTCTTCTCAACTAATCTGTAACCTACATATCGCATTGTGCGTGTTCGCTGCAATTTTGTGAAGTGTGTCTGTTATAAAATAATAAGTGTGCCAGTGAAAAATAAACATTTCAAGATGACCTTTAACAGAAGCCGCCTCAACACTGGCTCGCCGCCCCCGGCCGGTCATGGTCCACCAGAAGAACCCCAGGAAAGCGATCAAACAATGGAGGTTGTGACAACACCTGAACTTTAAAACGGGATGAGCTCGATCGAACAGTGTGTTAATGAGATATGCTCGGTAGTTGCGGAGGGTAAACTAAATTCAGACATAAACTACGGATACACAACTTGTGCCAATCGCTAAAACAGAAAGTCATCCAGGCTCAGATCCCTATCCAGACCTTAAAGGAAAATCAGGAATAAGCTGAATAAAATAGTAAAAAAGAAACTTAGGAAACCACCTTTTTTGCCGAAATTGTAAAGAAAGGCATGATTAATTTTATTCGTCCCAGCCCTTTTAGCTCTGTTGCGATATATCCCTACGACCAACAGAAGACAAGCTACGAGACAAAAGAATTAGTCCAAAAATCGTCTGCCCTGAAGTCATGAAACTGCTTGTTCGTGGCCTACATAGGACAAAAACGAAAACGACATTGAAAAACTTAAGCAGGTTTCTCAACTATTTACATCTGGCCTAACTGTACATGAGCTATCTAAGCGCAAAACAAGAATTACAGTGTTTGGAGTTCCTACTTCCTAACTGAGTCTTTAACTGCATATCTGAACAAAATTTAGCTGAAAAAATGCCCAATCTATCCCTTAGTTTTTTTTTAAGCTCAATAAAGTTAGGCCACTAATCCGGGAAAAAGGACACTGACGCCTGAAGTTTCATCATCGAAGTACCTGCCGACATCCCCAAGGCTGTTATAGCACAGTACAGGGTGTTTATCAACTGGTCATCTTGTACTGTGAGATACTTTACCTTGGTAACAAGATGTTACAACTGTCAGCAATATGGTCACGCTACCAAGACATGCAAAGATGCGAAACCTACGTGCGGCCACTGTGGCAAACTAGGTCACCAGACCACTGATTGTACAGCATGTCTACTCTACAAAAATCAAAGCAGCCACAAAACAGGTGACACTGATTGTCCGGCCAAGAAAAATGCTTTGATTATATTTAATTTGTAATTGATGAATAAACTAATAAATAACATAGATCATTTTAATTTAAGTGATAGTTCTGCTTTTATTCCACAGCCCCAAATTAAGCTAAAAGTTTTACACCAAAACATTAGTAGTATAAACCGAAACTTCGATCGTTTCTGCACTACAAGCAAAAATTAACATAGAATCCGATATCATTGTTTTGACTGAATGCTGGATGTCGTGTGTTAGTAAGTTACCACCACTGTGTAGGGTTTTCTCTTCACTAACCGCTGTACCCTAAAATGACCGAGCGCTACCCCCGCGCGACTGGTACCTATAATTTAATCAAGTACAGACGCACAATTTTCTGGAAATATAATTGAAATTGAAATTACTAACGCCAAACAGATCCCGCACAGGACAGAATTTGTAAGAACACACCTCCGCTAGGGAGACATAAGATTGTACAACTAAATGAAAAACAATAAATATCTTTCTATTCTATTCTATTCTATTCCTAAAATGACTCTCCAAATTCAGACAAGATTTGAAAAATCAATTGATATCCTTCTAACGCTTTAAAGGACCTGAACTTTGCACTCAAATAATGTCTTCTGATAGATATTCCAGCCTTGAGTTATGTATTGGACTTGATTTCCATCTTTGTTTATAGGAATAAATACGAAATTTGTTTTGTTTATAGACTTTATCTATGGTTTTTCTGGCCGCTTGGGATGAAAAATGTCAAATTCAAAATCATGTTTGAAGCTGGAATATCGGAATCGGCCCGAGGTTTCCTGACAAATGTAAAACCAAGATAGATCAGTCAAATTCAGCTCTCGAAAGAAAGAAGTTATCAGAGGCCAGATTCGAGAGAACCTCTGAAGATCTCCAGGTCAAGTACTCCACTAAGTGCTGACTGATGCCGCTACTTACCTGCCTCCTCTGATTAACACGCCAGGTGGTCCGCCAGAGTCTTCTGGCCACTGCGCTTACTGCCCGCTAGCGATTCCTGACCAGGTACTGCGCTTCCTCACTCACCTCCGTCTGTGGGCCACAGTAGTCGTCTGCCCGCTGTCGTTTTTGAGCCACTCGTGGTGTTGATTCTGGACAACTGCTGAACCTCCTCGCTCGCCGGTGTCTCCTAGTGTTGGTGGCTGTCTGTCCACCGACTACTCTGGACAACTGCTGAACTTCCTCGCTCGCCAGCGTCCTATAGTGTAACTGCGCTTCCTTGCCCGCCAGTTTCTCCACTACTCGCCAGCCCGACCTAGCGACTTCCGGAAAAACTCTCCCAGTGCCAGAGATTTATTTAGGAAGTTGTATATATATCCTTAGGTTAGGTAGGAAACTTCTATATTTAATAAAAATAACTCACTCTATTTTTCACTCTTTCATTTATTTAAGGCCCTATTTTCTAAATTCCTAACTTTCTAAATTTCTTACACTTCCATTACAGAGGGTTATTTCTATAAACCTCATGTAACGTGACAGTTTTGGCGCCCATCGGGTTTTAATTTTACACAGTTTTTGCTATTCTCTAAATTCTAAAACTCACACTCTCTACTGACTAAATCTGATATCTTTGGCTAACTCTTCAACCTAGGTTTAATTTTCTTTATCTTGACTACTGCTTCGGTAGGTATTACTGCATAGGTAGATTTTACTTCATAGGAAGGTAGGTACCTTACTTCAGTGCAATGGCTCGTCTCTTGAAGACATCTCACTTGAACAAAGCAGAACTCGAATATGAGGTGTGAATCCGTTTGGAAACTCCAGCCGATTCCCTCTTAAACCTCAAAAAGCAGACTGAACCCTTAATTAGAGATAATCCTGCCTCTGAAATTGTAACTTCAGTCCTTCTTCCTGATGAAGATGTAGAACAAGTTGAAGCTACCTTGTCTTACCTAGAATGAAAAATCTGTCAACTTGAACAGAACTTTTCTTCCGTACTTTCTAAAAAGGTTGAGGTTTATCTTAGTCACCTCTATTTTCGACTGGAACTCATTGACACATGCTCAGTGCCCGCACTCGAGGAGCTGCACACCTCAATCGAAACTATCTTCTCTTGAAAAAAGATACGAAAACCTCCTTTTCGAGTACGAAAGCTCAGCTAGTAGGATGAGTCGTCTCGTGACTCTCAAAACATTCAAGTTACTCAAAACACTATTCCTGTGAACACATCTGTCATTAACTCGAATGCAACACCTATCACTAAACCTACTCCTCCTACAGTTCAAATTACATGTAATAATCTACGAACGAACTTAAAAGGATGTCTTATAATGGCACTATTTGCCTAAAATCCTTTCTTATGAAAATTTATGAATTTAGCACCTCTAGGCAAATTCCTAAGGAAAAACTTTAGACCAGGCCTTTGAAATCTTCACTAACAATGCACTTCATTGGTTTAGGTTCCAAAAGAATCGATATCCCAACTAGACTTAGACCAAATTTTGTGACTTACTAGTAAAATATTTCGGTGGGTATGGCTACAAACTCAGGACTACTATCAACTCACATACCCAAGGTGAATCAATCATCATATATGGTTCCATCATATTCGGAATGTTTTCTCGCCTAGAAAACAAACACAGCGAAGAGGAGCAACTAATGATTTTGTTCAGGAACATTCACCCCAGTTCTTCCATGTACGTTGTACTACATAATGTAACTTCCATTCCATTCCACTTCACATTCATCTCTGTCTGCCAAGATTATGAATGCATTTCGGACAGAGACCGACATTTTCAGGAACCAAAGCCAGCTGACAATCATCTAGCAAAAGAATTTGACTACATATCATCTGCTTCTTCATCTTCCAAAGCCATTGGAGTTCTAACTTTAAACCATCTTCTACTACCAAACCAAATTATAAACCCTAAATTTATTCCCCATTACAAACAAGTGAATGCTGTCTCTAATAATTTATTTTGTTTTCGTTGCCGAATTAATGATCAATCTTTACGATCTTGTTCTCATCCACGCTTTCCTATTTGTTTTAAAGGTCTTAAAGGTTTCAAACTTTTACATTGCCTTAATTACAATAAATCTTCTAACAAATCTACTCCTATTAATCCAAAAAATTAATTAGCAACGACTTGGAAAATTCCTCTAACTTTAATCTCGAAGAATAGCAGAATTGGCTCACTAGCCTTCGAAATTTCTTTCAACACTATAAAACTTCTTTAATCCTCTACAAAGAAGAAAGAGATTTCAATAGACCTTAATTTCTTATAAATACTCGTAAGCAATTCCCCATTCTACGTTTTATTGGATATTAGTAGTTCAATCACTATACATAGTAATTATTCTCATCTAGATTACTTAAAATTGGTTTACACACTATCCAAGTCGTGTTCTATCACTGTTGCTACTGCGGAAAAAATATAATCAATTATCTTGGTCATACAGATTTACCTTTAACTTTCAATAAACAGAGTCACGTTATTAGATGTTGTAGTGTTATGTTATACTACTTACGTGCTATTTTCTTGAATGTCTTAAAAATTCCAAGGCTGCAGCTGCTTTCGAGAAACTTAAAGAAGCTTTGGTAACTGCTCCTGTACGTACATGCTATTCTGGTCTCCTATCCCTTAGCTCCAGCTCCACCATCAGTCTTTTTTGTTTGTCCTTCAGGGTACCTTGCTCTATTACGCTGGATACTTGGTGAGCTGGTGGCTTATTATCTGGTATCACCTTTACTTCCACAGGACCCTGTAACGTTTTAAACCATTAGAACACATTAATAAATCATGTTCGCTCTGCATCTTCATGCTATCAGCACTTTTAAATCGATAGCGAAACGGTTTACCTTTGGTGACCTTGTTTTGGCTTTCTCCGAAACTCTGCAATCTCGGGGTTTGTACGCGCTGGTGCGCTACCTTTTTTTCTTTCGTTTTTAGGTAATTTATTTCCTGGGGTTACTGTTAGATTTTATATTACGAGTCTGAAATCAACATTTGACATTTGATATATTGATTGTTTATCTGGTTGTCATGGCAATGTCCTTTCAAACTCGTTAGCGGTCTGATATGTTTGTTTTAATACTTTTATAAGAATACTCTTTCTCTCTTGGCCACTCACGAAAATTACGTTTAATTTAAATAATTTTTAGAACTCTCCAAAAATGGTATAAAAGCGGAACATTTCTTCAATTCTGCAGAGTCTCACGTCAGTTTCTGAACTGGAAGTACCAGTAAAGGCCTTATCCCGGGGTCGCTCAACCCCGGGATCCTGCGAAGCCTTCAAACTCCTTCAAATCTCCAAATTCTCCAGCTACAACGGGATCCTGCGAGCCTTCAAACTCCCTCAAAACCTTCAAATCAATCTTCAAATAACGGGATTCTGCGAGCCGCGCCTACGCCGCTACTATTCCTACAACGAAGATTTCAACCATATCTACAACTACAAATATGCCTGCATCTTGGACACTAACTCCACCGGTTTTCTACCCTTCGTCTCCTCCGCTTTCTTTTTATACTTAATTTGTCTTTTATAGAACTTGTTCTCATTTCATCCATCCTCATCTTCGCATCATCTTTTTATAGACTTTAACCAATAAACTGACACTTTAAATGTTATCCTGGTTGTTGTTTTCTGTTAGGTTCTGTTAGGTTCTGTTCGGTTCTGTTAGGTTCTGGTTAGGTTCGTGTCTTCACGCGACAATGTCACGTTTTTCCTGACGTACAGCCCGCTTTATACTTGGTGTAGACTTTTGGAAACATTTCTATCTTGTTCCAGAACTCTTGAATTTTACTTTCTTCAATGAACTTCATTGTAACCCCTATAGAAAAGAAAGTTCTTCCTTATGATTTTTTATCTTCCGAACAAAGGGTAATTGCTGATGATATTATTTCTCGATTTAAATCTATTTCTTTTGAAGAAAAAGGCGAACTAGGTCGTACTCAGTTAATTTGTCATAAAATGACTAATTAAATTACACTTACAGATAGGAGAACCTGAAAAACAAGGTTCTTATCAATAAAGTTGATAAAATGGTCGAATGGAAAGTCATCGACGACCCGAATGGCCGAGTCGGCAGTGACCCTGCCGAGGAAGCCAAGGGTCCCGGGTTCGAGTTCCGGTGGGGGCAAATATTTATTTAAAAGAATTTAAACAAAAAGAAGCAACATGACTAAATTCGAAAGTAATAACTGCACTTGCGGTTACCCTAAAATTGGGGATTTCAAATTTTGTGTTTGCAGTCTTGGTTGTTTATCTATCTAATTATAATATTTATCTATATAAGTATGTGTATCGTTGTCTAGTACCCAAGATACAGGGAATCCTAGTTTGGGGCTAGATCAATGTGTGTAAATAATAGTGTCCAAGGTATTATTATTATTACTAGTATCCCTGTGAGCAGTAGACCTCGCTAACAGGGGGACTGTGAACCAATTTATTGACCGAGCGCGTGAAGCGAACGAAGGGCTCCATTTCGACAAGATTTTGGCCGGACTTGCTTGCCGACGGAGGCCGATTTTGCTTTCGTCTGTCTCTATGTCTCGTGTCTGTCAGTTCCGGTCTAGGGGCCAGAGTTTTCAAGCGATCCTCACAAAACTTGGCACACGTGTTCCTTGATTTAAAAGTTTTTTTTTTGTCGAGAGCTTTTCTCGATTTTCCCCTTGGGGGAGAGTTATGACGTCATTAATTTTTTGTATGGGTTTCTTTTTTTTTCTGAAACTTATCGTTTGGTATATACCAAGAGGAAAATCGAGAAAAGCTCTCGACTTAAAAAATCTTTTAATTCAAGGAACATGTGTGCCAAGTTTTGTAAGGGTCGCTTGAAAACTGTGGCCCCTAGACCGGAACTGACATACACACATAGAGACATAGAGACAGACGAAAGCAAAATCGGCCTCCTATTTTGTCGAAATGGACCCGTTCGCTCGCTTCACTCGCTCGGTCAACTATCGAAAAATCCGAAAGCCCTTGGCTCCCCCTGTTCTTATAACTCCAAAGAAAGACTGTAATTGGCGTTTTTGTGTCGATAGTATGAAAGTCAATTCAGTCACTCATCGCGATGCTTACAGTCTTCCTCTCATGAATGAAATTCTTCATAATCTTAAAGAAACTAAATACCTACCTTTCTAATATTAATATTGCTAAAGCATTTTGGGAAGTGCCTTCGATAGGAAAAAAATGCATTTTATGTACCTGTACTAGGTATGTACAAGTTTGACGTTATGCCTTTCAGCTTGAACAATGCTGCTGCTACTCAACAAAGTCTCATGGACACTTTATTTACTCCTGAATTTGAGAATAAAGTATTTTGTTATCTTGATGACATCATATCTGTCAGCTCAGCTTTCGAAGAGCATATTTCTTTCTTACTAAAAGTTCTCGAGAAATTGACTAACGCTAAATAATAATAAAAAATAACTACGGGAAAAGTCAAATCTTTAAAAAAGAACTTTGGTTACGTTGTCGATGAACACAGACGTGCTGATTCTGATAAAACTCGTGATATACTTGATTTTCCAACTTCTACTAATAAAAAAGAAGATCGATGATTCCACGGTACTTGTAGCTGGTTCAGACGTTTGAGTCGTCGGGCAAAAATGCTCCTAATTTTATTTGACTCCAGAAGCAGACGCTGCCTTTGTGAAACTTAAAGAATCATTAGTAACTACTCCAGTTCTTCATTGTCCACACTTTGATCTACCTTTCCCTGTTTAGTGTGATGCATCTAATCATGGCATTGGTGCAATGCTTGCTCGGATACAGAACGGAAAAGGGGTCGTTATTTCTTTTATCATATTTATTATTCGTTATCGTTATTCATTTTATCAGTAATTATATAACACATATATATGAACAGTGGCGTTGTTACTTAGATAACAGAAAACAATTTACAGTTTTTACCGATCACGCCCCTTTTAAATGGTTTCTTAATCTATCCAATCCCTCAGGTAGATTAGCTAGATGGGCCATTCGTCTTTCAGCTTTTAATATGGAACTGAAACCTGAACGTGGTAAAGATAATGATGTTCCCGATTTACTTTCACGTTCTTATAATTCTGGTACGGTCAGTACTCTACATCCTGTCGCTCCTATTGCTCAAAACAACCCTTCCTCTCGTGATGATCATTATAACATCCTTTTTCAGGGCTGTCAGAATAATCCAGATAGTTATCCTAACTACATTAGCCAACAAAAGAAACTACTTCGAAAATACCTTTCATCCTCACTCTCTAACTAACGATTTTGTTTGGAAAGAAGTACCATCTCCATATAAAAGAGAAACCCTTATTAAAAGTCATCACGGCTCTTTATCAGAACCTCATTTATAAATATTTAAAACCTATAAAATAACTATCCTTGAGATTATTACTGGACAGGGATGCTCAAAAATGTGGCTAAAATTATTTCTGCTTGTGAAATATGTCTTCCTTATAAACACTCTAATCATTCTCCTTATGGTCCAATGGGTAAACCAAAGATTTGCTCCAGACCCTTTCAGTGCACATCGCTAGATCTTATCAGTCCTTTACCGATGACTAGGAAACGCCATCAATACATTCTAGTGGTGAATTGTCGTTTATGAAAATATTCTCAAATTTTTCCTATTAAAAAAGCTACAGCCTCTAATATTATTTTTTACTTGGAAAATTTTGTTTTTCTTGTCCATTTTAATGGATAACGGCTCTCAATTTCAGTTGAGAGAATTTCGTAACCTTATAATAAATATGTGATTCACTTTGCTAATTTCAATCCAACCTAATTTCTGTCCGTAAGTTCACCCTACTGAAAGTTATAACTATTATCACTACCTTAGCTTCTCTAGTTAGCGAAGTTCATAGAACTTGGAAGAACCATTTACCGACTATTCAGGCTCTCATAAACAATTCTGTAAATGCTGTCACAGGATTTATTCTTAATTTTGGCCGTGAACCAGTTACTTCTGGTTCAATCTTCTCTCAAAGCTGTAATCTCGATAAGTTATTTTTGCCGAGGGAGATATGAGCAAATAATAATGCCCCCTAACCTGTGTGAGCACAATAAAAATGGAGCCCGCTATGACTTGAGACATGACTTTAAAGAAGTCAACTTTGGTGACACGGTATGACGTAAGAATTACGTTCTTAGCGATGCAAGCAGTTACTTCACCGCGAAACTCTTTCCTAGATACATATTCAAAAATGCAAAGGATACTAGAAGCAAGATATTAAAACATAGCTCTTGTATATTTTTCTTAACTAACTATCTTTCCTTCCTTGTATAATATGTAAATATCAATGGCTCTTTAATTTAAATGGGCTTTTTAGCCATTTTAATATGCTTGAACTTAACTTCTTGTAGTTTGACATCAAACCAACTACCGATCTAGTCTTTTGATTAAGTACTTGAAAACTATCTAGTTTTCGCTTCTAATATTCCCCCACCTAGGCGTCTCTACTAAATATACTTGTGGTTACTTGAGTTGTGGACTGTTCCACAAAAACTTGACTCAAATAATATCTTCTGATAGATAGGCCTGGCCTTGGACTTGATTTCCAACTTTGTTTATAGGAAAACTAAATAAGTTTTGTTTACATTTTTTGACAGCATGCTTTCTTTTTCTTCAATTAATTTTTTGACAGCATTCTATTTGATCTATGTTTTTATACGCTTCATATAGTCTTTATCTAAGGTTTTTGCTGGCCCCTTGGGCTGGAAAATGTCAAATTCAAAATCATGTTTGAAGCTGGAATATAGGAATCGACCCGAGGTTTCCTGACAAATGTAAACCCAAGATAGGTCAGTCAACTTCAGCTCTCGAAAGAAAGAAGTTATCAGAAGGCCAGATCTCCAAATCAACCTACGAAATGATTGATTCCGCTACTTAACTGCCTCCTCTTATTGACAAGCCAGGTGGTCCGCCAGAGTCTTCTGGCCACATCTCTGGCCGCCAGCGAGTCCTGGCCAGGTGCTGCGCTTCTTCACTCACCTCCATCTGTGGGCCACGGTATATAGAGATCTGCCCGCTGCTTTCTCTGAGCCACTGGTGGCTGACTGTCCGCTGGCGATTCCGGACAACTGCTGAACCTCCTCGCTTGCCGGCGTCTCCTAGTGTTGGTGGCTGTCTGTCCGCCGACGATTCTGCACAAGTGCTGAACTTCCTCGCTCGCCAGCGTTCCCTAGTTTTGCTGCGCTTCCTCGCCTGCCAGTTTCTCTACTCCACGCCGGCACGACCTACCTAGCGACGTCCAGAAAAGCTCTCCCAGGGGCAGAGGTTTAGTTAGGATATTGTACATATCTTTGGTTTATATAGGTAGGAAACTTCTGTGTTTAGTAAAAAAGAACTCCCTGTATCTCTCAGGGTAGTATCAAAGGTACCACACTATTTTTATGTAACATTGATGAATTATGCGATCTTAAACCTTGCACGTTGTAAAATTGTCTCCTACGCAGATGACACCACCCTCATTTTCACAGGTGACAACTCGGCTGATGCCTTCTCCCTAGCTCAAAAAAGGTTTAATCTTGTTTCGCATTGGCTTGTAGTTCATTATCGTTATACACTAACATTTGCCAAAACTCAATAATAATTTCCTAATAATACCTGTACTTGTCCTCATATTCTTACTTACTCATATTCATTCCAAATCATCTAATTACCTCGGTTTAGCCATAGACTGCAACCTGACGTTTAGCGAGCAAGCACAAAATATATCCAAGCGTATAAGAATACTAGCCTATGTCTTTAAGCAACGACGACATGTTGCAAATGATAAATTAACTAAACAAATATACCAGGATCTACTCCAATCATTAGTGACGTCCGAAATTCATGCTCGGGTGGATGCCCAAAGACTCACATTTTAGTTGCCGAACAAGTTTAAAGAATTATACTAAAAATTAAGCCTCTTTTAACCATACAGGTTCCCAATTAGGGTGCTACATGAAATTTCAGGCACTCTAACCGTCAGGCAACTGTACATATTACATACGATACTGCAACAACACTCTCTCATTCTCTACACGACTGAAATCAGTAAAATCCAGCGAATTTGTTCTGTTTGCCCTTATGTAAGAAGCAGAACTTTTTTAGGACAGATTTCTTGTCTTTCGAGGTCCCAGGCTCTACAACATTATTAAATTAATACATAAAGATTTCGGCCTATGTTAATCTAAATGAAAGCAAATAATAACTGACTGGCTTTTAACACTTTTTTAGACTACGAGCAAACTAAAAATATTTTCTCCACAATAAAATAAAACCTACATTCACGGAATTCACATCTGTATCGAACACACACCACTCATACGCATTTTCACCGACACAACCGCAAAATAAGGGTAAAATATGGCTACATACTATAATATAAAGGCTAGTTTTTAATCGAACATCAAAAATACTGATTTGCACAGCAAAAAAGGATCAGCAAAAACATTTTTTTATGTTTTAAATATTGTATGTGTAGTCAAGTTTATGTTTTAAGTATTTTTTGTTGTTCTTGCATGTTCAAGTTCTTGTATTTTATTTTCGTGCTGTAAGATTTGATGAATAAATATTTTTATTTTATTTTTATTATTTAAAAATTGTTTATTTGTTTTAGTTAGAGCATACGAAGATCGACATACATACAATGAAATAGAAATAGCTTAAATGTTCGTGGGTGAGGTAGAGCTATTCTACTCGTTTAAATGATCTCACATATAACAAATCAGCGTTAGCAGCATCTTCCCAAAAGTAATCGCATTTTGAATTCGTTGTATGAAGTTATACGAAACATCTGTATCAACAGTCACTCATCGGCGCCAATTGCCGTCCACACTTATGCAGTCACGGTAAAAGGAATATGATACAAGCTAATCTTAGATGTGTGACGTTGTAACATGGTTTGCTTAAAATTAAGTTCTACTTACTATTAAGTCGTACTTAAGCATACAAATTGTAGTAAAACTTCTTTTTATTTCATTTGACAAGCTTACTGGCTGACTAGCCTTCTGAAAAGCCAGACGGACTTTGCGCGTTAGGTCACTGACATAAAGGATACGTCTTAGCTATTCAGAGCTCAAGGAAGGAATGCGTCAAAAACAATCCAAGTGCTACTAGACGAAATTCCAGGCTTGAATTCTGAACCTTTGCTTTTCAGAAGGCTAGTCAGCCAGTAAGCGTGTCAAATGAAATAAAAAGAAGTTTTACTACAATTTGTACATGCAATGCTTAAGTACGACTTAATAGTAAGTAGAAAATAATTTTAAGCAAACCATGTTACAACGTCATACATAACGCCCTGTTTCAAATAACGGTAAGATCAAAATAGCGTGGCATTTGCACTTATGACGTAGCTTATTTGAACACCTGACTTCACTTTTTTTTTGATAGACCATGAAAACCATGACCATTTATTTTTTTAGTGTGACGTCGCACAGGCTTTTACCAGCGGACATACAATATAATAGGAATTATTAATAAATATTGTTTTTACTTTCAGTTTCACATATATCGTGTGGAATAGACCACGAGCATATTAATCCATTAAAATGCTTTCCATTATATCATATATATCCATAGTTTCATTCCAAGAAATGCGGGTTCAAACTGCCAGTTGACAGTTTGGCGCGTAAACGGACCTACAGCGGAAATGACGTAATAGTTGTTGCCAGTAAGACAGCAATCTCTTTCTCCGTTTTTCGCAAAGAAAAAGTAAATCTCTACTTACAATACAAGCATACACAATTCAAACTGCAGGAATATTTACGGGAAGTATCCAAGACTCTCTCATATCTCTACAAAAAAACGTTGAAAACGTTGAAAGCACACAAAATTCACGCACAGATAAAGATTCCAAAATTCCAAATGTCTTTATTACTGTAGATATTTACATATACTGAGCAATCGTCATTTTTTGCCACTTCTCTACATTGGACCACTGTGGGAGAAGAAGGGCGAAGAAACTCCCACAGATTGATTTTTAGATCTCTTTTTAAAAATTGCTTATGCTTAACTAATACAAAATATAATATTTAGTCATTATCATAATTAATAAGCAGGAATAAATAATTACAAAATTATTAACAGCAAGGTCTGTGTTGAGCCAGATTAACCCCATACAGTCCCATCATTTAAGTAATCTTGAACATTGTAATATCCCTTTTTCGACAAAGTAGCTTTAACATGGTTTTTAAATTGCTCAAATGGCAATTTCAAGATCTCCAGAGGTATCTTGTTGTAGTAGATAATGCATTGACCCTTGAAAGAATTGCTAACCTTCGCGAGTCTAAACCGGGGCGCAAGTAGTCTGTGATTATTTCTTAGGTTAACATTACAGCTATCGCTAAGTTTGGGAAAATTTGTAAGGTTCTTGCGTACATACATTAAATTTTCGAAAATAAATTGACTAGCTACAGTTAGTATGTCAATTTCTTTAAAAAGCTCTCTTAAGGAGTCTGTGCGTTTTAAATTATAAATTGCACGAATAGCTCATTTCTGTAAAATAAAAATAGTTTGAATATCCGCTGCTTTCCCCCACAACAAGATACAATAGGACACTATGAAAGTAACTAAAATATACTAGCCTAGATGTAGCCACATCCGTGTTTTGTCTGATGTTCCTAACAACGTAAGCCGCAGAACTTAATTTACCAGCCAATTTTTCTATGTGGGTCCCCACTGCAATTTGTTATCAATGGTTATTCCAAGAAAGAAAGAAGAAACTCTTTTATTTACACATACTGTGAAAGTACGACACGTTTAAGTTGACAATGTGCTATCATATTTCTTTTTACCTGTGATGGGATCACCTAAAGTTTGAAAGTCTGATAAATTTGTGTGGGCCATGTGCCAACCACTATGACCACAATGTTAATAAAACATAATACTTGAAATTTTATTTCAGCTTAGTTTACAAAATAGGAATAACAATAAAATAAAATAGGCACATGCAAGAAACACATTTTTTCCAGCATTTTGCTCGATATTGGTAAATCCATGTTTCGTGTCTAGGATTCAAATTTCAGCAGGCAGGTTTCACTGAAGCTCCTCTTAGAAATCTTAAGATAACATTGTAAATTATAAATATCTGGAGCCTTTACATAAATCTTTGCAGGCGTACAATTTGTCAATGACAATTTTGATAACAAACAAAGTGACTAATCACAATTATTTATTACATATAAACTAATTTGTATTCGCCTTTCACCCAACGATATACTCGTATATATTTTGCGACCCAAGAGTTGCCCATGCCCATAATTTCCCAGAATCGAAGTTCAAAGTTCAAATTTCTTTATACTGTAGATATTAAAAGCCAAACCAAGAATATAAAAACATCGCCATGTCGCGGAAAACCTACGAAACTATTTTCTTCAACTAACTTAAAAAAATATTAAAGTAATCTGTCGATTTCGTCAAAGTGGGGCGTCGATTGTGCATGGTATATTTCTTGTGTTTTGTGAGTGAAAATGCCGAAAACTATTAACAGTGGCGTAAGAAAGTTTATTAACAATCTATCGACATATTTGTCGGATAGAAAGACTGAAGGATTGAACTCCATTCTTCTAAATAACATCACCAACCTTGTTGTCAACATGACTGGTAGGAACGTCATATAGTATGTGCAATGTGAATTGGCTAATTTGTAAATTTTTATAAGTAAAATATTTTGTTGTATTTTAGGCATATCCTGATCTTCCGTAATGAAAATACAAAACGTCAGCGTTATTTTCTACGCCTTAGAAAAATAAAAATAAAACCAAAAATAAAAATCAATCTGGATGATTGCAATTAGGCATTAAATACATGAATTTTATGCGGTCCGAAAAGAAGTGCCGAGTTTGAAACGGTTGCGCTCTTAAAGAATCCATAAATTTTGTTGGTGGCAGAGAATAAACGAAGAGATTCTCTGCCACCAACAAAATTTATGGATTATGGAACTCTTACACAAATTAGGTTATAAATATAAAAAATGTAGAAATCAAAGGGCAGTACTTATGGAGCGACATGATATAGTAGCACAAACAGACAGGTACTTACATGAAGTCGAAGATATAAGGGAGAGTGGTATGCCTGTGCTATATCTTGATGAAAGTTTTATTCAAACTTCGCTCAATCATGCAAAATGTTGGCAAAGCGGAAATGAGCCCGGCGAATCTAAATCTGTAGCTATAGGAAAAAGATACATAATTGTTTATTGTGGTGGCAAGACTGTGTTCATTCCGAATGCTTTGTTCATTTATAAAGACATAGAAAAAAGCAGATTTACATAATGCCATGAATAAAGTTAATTTCAAAAAAATGGGTATTGAATAAATTATAACCCAATCTAAATGAACCCACCTGTATAGTCATGGACAATGCTTGATATCATTCTAGCCAAATTAACAAACCTCCAAGCTCGGTTAATAGAAAAAATTAAATAGCAGAATGACTTACATCAAATAATATTGCCTACACTACCAATACCACCAAAAGCATGTTGTTGTTTTTGGTAAAAAAAAAAAACCCACTCCAAAGTATACCACTTCCGCATGTGAGCACTCCTTCAGGTTGCAGGCGGTCCAACTGTTGAATGCACTTTATTGTACGATAAGAGACAGTCCCACTCTTTTTGCTTTAAAAAACCGGGTAAAAGAGCACCTCCTATCTCTTTTGTGATAGTTGTAGTATGTATATTATTATTATATGTAAAATTTATGTACAGATTTATATATTTATTGGTACTTATTTAGTAGTTTGGTATATATAAGTATGTATTTTATTTACCGTAATTTATAGATATTTAATTAACTTATATGTATTTTATTATTATTTAATTTAGAGATAAGCTCGCCTTTGTACATATGTTTTCTCTTAATGTATCTTTTTAAATAACTGTGTTCAATAAATAATTATGAATTATGAAATAAACCTGACAGTATACGAGATTGATAATTTAGGATACAGGAGTATGATCACAACACACTACGACTGCCGCCATATCATTGTGACCCGAATCCGATGAATGATATGGGGCATAGTAAAAGGAAAGGTGGCCACAAATAATGTTGGTTTGGATAATATCACGTTCCTGCAGCTTGTACAAAACAGTTTCGAGGATATAACTGCCAATACATGGAATAATTGTTGTTAGGATACAAAAAAAACTAGAAGAGGAATATAGGGACTGGCAATTGATAGACAAATTGAACATCTTATTATCAATGTTGGCAGCAGTGATAGTGAAACATCTAGTCTTACACCTGACAATGAGTCTGATATGTCTAGAATTGAACAAGTACAATCTGTTCATGAAGATCATGAAGCGTCATATGAATCTGTTGAATATTTAGATTCTGAATTTGATGACTAAGGAAAAAAGTTAATACATAATCACAATGGTTTTATTTTCTATATTTTAACCCGACTACAGGTTCTTACTTTAGTGGATGATTATTTCATAATAATAAATAATAATACACACACCGGCACAATTAGCGGAACAGAAAAAAAAGGGAGAAAAAAGAGGGAATTTAGAAAAATGAATGTAATTTTTAAACAATATATTATTTAAAATGAAACAACAATTAAATTAACATGTTTTGACATTAATTTGTAATACCATACTTAAAGTTTAATTAAAATAAAAATTAAATTAAACAAAATGCATTTTTCTTCGATTTTTTAATTATAGAGAAACAGCAGAAAATTCAAGGTTTTCCAAAGGTTAACAACAATTTCAATGACTGTTCAATATCGAGTATTTCCTCCTCGTGCTCTGATGAGGGTTTCCATCCGTCTGGGCATGCTGCGGATGATGTTATCAATGGTTTCTTGGGGCAACCTCTGCCATTCTTCAAGTAATGCGTTTCGCAACTCGTTGAGATTATTGGGAGGTGGCATTCTTGACTTTACACTCCTCTTTAGCAAGTCCCAGACGTGTTCTATAGGGTTCATATCAGGGGACGGTGCTGACCACTCCGTCACCGTTATACCAACATGGTTTAGGTATGTCTGTACTGTGCAAGCACTGTGAGCCCGAGCATTATCCTGCATTAGAATGAAGTTGTTACCAATAAAGGGGGCAAATGGCACAACATGTTTTTCTAAAATCTTCCTGATATACCGATCAGCATTCAGATTCCCGCCATCGACCACTACTAACTCCGTACGAGCTCCTAACATATTCCTCCCCAGACCATAATTGAACTGCCGCCATATGCCACTGTAATTTCAAAATTAGACTGGATATACCGTTCTCCTTTGCGTCTCCATACTCGCTGCCTTCCATCAATTTGATTTAACATAACTCTGCATTCATCAGTAAAAGGAATCTGTCCCCGGTCGTCGAAGTCCCAATCACGATGTTCACGACCAAAGTGTAGACGGTTTGTGCGATGATGTCTCTCAAGTTTTGGGGCTTTGGCGGGCACATACGAGCCTATACCCACTTCTTCGAATCTTCTACGAACTGTCCGCTCACTCATCCTTACTGCTCGTACCTCTTCCAGTACATTTCGAGCCTGCACCGCCGTTAGTCTCGTGTTCCGTCGGACTTGAAGTTGGAGAAAACGGTCATCCCTCCTTGAAGTACACCTTTTCCGGCCTTGTCCTCTCCTTCCCACTAGAGTATTCGTCAATCTGTATCGTTGGATGCTACGATGAATCGTTGATAACGATCGACGAAGGCTTCTGGCAATCGATCTGTAGGTTTGACCATTTCTCCTCATTTGATCTGCCCTAATGATTTCTGATGGCGTTAAATCAGGCATATTTAGATGCTCGTAAATTATCAATATGCGAAAAAACTCAAAAGCCTCAAAAAACTGCAATTCAAAGCTTTTCAAATGGAATGCACGAACCTTCTAAAAACGGACAAGCGGTCGAAAAAAATGAATCAATGAAAATTAAAACAAAAGAATGAAAAAAATGGCAGTCGTTAGTATTCCATTTTTAAATTAAAACCCAAAAATAAAAAAGCTTGTTTAGCCGGCCAGTAACACGCAAAAATGCGTAAATACTCCCTTTTTTCTGTCCCGCTAATTGTGCCGGTGTGTGTAATAGTTAATGTGACTTCCATAATGTGAGGCTTTATATACGAGTGCTTCATACTAACACCACACGAGTATTTTAATGCCTTATATGTACGGTTACATACACTGCTTTATCTCTACATAAAAGTTCTCTACAATTTCGATTTTAAAATAAGTTCGGCAATTAGCGAAGCGGCCAATTTGCATGGGTATACTATACTTAGTATTGCTATATATATAAAGTTATTTAGCGCCCTCAGACCAGGTTTTTTTATGTTCCTAGTTGGGCTTCATATAATTAGCAAACGTCATTTTTGCCTTTTCTCTACATTGGACCACTGTGGGAGAAGTAGGGCGAAGAAACTGCCACAGATCGATTTTAAGATCTATTCTAGATGTGTTATGAATAAGGCAGTTATCACATAATTAGTAGCAGTAAAAGTGGCCAAATAGATCATAACTCGTCTTTATTATTACTGGAGTAAGGATGTGTTACGATCTATTTTGCCTCTTTGGCTCCTACTTACTACATGACTCCGACTGTACTATACTATGCGGTTCAAATAACATTAGGACTGTTAAAACGATGTAGTGCCAGCTCTATCTCAAGTTGATTTCGAAACGAATATATTTTTTATTATAACAAATTCTATAGGCGCTTAGGATAGGATAATGTCTGATTTGGAAGAATTGATTGAGTTCGTTGCTTACGCTGATAGGCAAGAAGATATTTGCGAGATTACGCGGATCCATTCAGAAAATACTCTGTTACTGAATTTCACTCCCGCTTTAGATTTACGCCTCGAAATGTGAAAGAGAGAATATAACCGATGTTGGAAACAGACCCCAGGAAGCCCACGAGAAGAGGTTTGCCATTTGCGCCTGAAATAATATTCCTACTGACAATACGATTCTTCGCAAATGGTATTTTTCAGGTTATATTTCTAGGAAAGAACTACTACGAGATAGATTCATACTTACTTATTATAATATGACTGACCCATAATATTCTTTGCAGAAGCTGGATGGAGACGTCATGGACATTTGCGAGCAGTCATTGTGTCCAAACTGATAGCAAGGAAAATGAAGGATTTGTGAGTTTTCCTTCTACTAACACTAATAAAAACAAATGGCTTCATTCTCTGGATGGCATCCCATCCAGAGAGTGAAGCCATTTGTTTTTATTATGGCTGGATTCGGAGTGATTGGATGTATTGATTGTACTCGTATGAAAATAAGAAGCCCAGGGGGAACATTTCTGAAGTTTATAGGAACAGAAAATTATGGTTCTTTATAAATGCACAGGCAACTGTTGGCCCTGACTTGCAATTTTGGGACTTGGTAGCCAGGTGGCCTGGAAACAGTCATGACAATTTTATTTATAATAGCAGCTCAGCAAATCAGAGACTGGAAACGGGTGCACTGAATGGCATACTCCTAGGAGACAGTGGGTACGCAGCAAGTGATGTGCTTCTCACACCATTTTTGTAACCTTCTTCAACTAGCGAGGAATGTTATAATAAAAGCCACATAAAACTAGAAACTAGAAAAGGAGGTTTCCTTGTCGGCAAATGGTAATGGGTGTTAAATTGGAGACCACTGCAGCAGTAATATGTTCTTGTGCAGCCCTTCATAATATGTCCCTTATGTTTGACGATACCTTCAACTTCTCAGATGACGACATATTTGAACTAGAAAAAATAAATGAACCTTCAAGAGAAAATACCAATTTCAGTGGTATTTTCTCTTGAAGGTTTCTTTTTACCTGACTGGCTGGTACAAAGATTTTTCACAGTTATGTAGATAGATAAATATTTTATTGTGTTATTATTTTTTCTTGTAACCTATGTTTGTCATTCTTAAGTGAAATAAAGTATAAATATAGACTCTGTTTATTAGTTTTGTTTATATTTAAGTAATACACCCATATTATATGAATGTATACCATATAATCTAGTTAAGTTAATGCTTTCCCAGTGTCATATTTATTTCTTCTACTCCAATCTTGCTTTTTCTTCATTATATATTGCAGTCCTTTTTTCATTTCTTGAACTTCCAATTGAAAAAAAATATTATCTAAATTTGCCTATAAAAAATGAGTAAAACACAAACACTTTTGAATTCCTTGTGAAATTACTACCTACCTTTGCTTTTAAAATTTGCATTTCTATATTTTTCTTAAAACAAAATGTTTTATGTGCATGACTGACTCTCGTCTCACATAATCAATTCTTTTCTTTGATTCTTGGGTTTGAGCAGCTGGGCTATCCGTTTCTTGAATTGCTAAGAGTAGGGTAAGATTGGGGATGCTTGATTACTTCACTCCGCTTGCAATCCAACGCGCCCCAATCTTACTGAGGCACTGGATGGACTCCAGTTTGCCGCCTGCTCATTCCAGTCTACTTGAGCCAATGCAGTTCAACTATTGTCATAAGCTAAATTGCTTATCACAGTCATTGTAATTGGTATTTAATTAACAGTAGTTAGTTTGCTCGAACCAAAGCAGTTCAAAGAGCACTGGAGTCCGTCCAGTGCCTCAGTAAGATGAGAGCGCGCTGGATTCGATTCATGATGCTACGCGCTGCCTAAGTCATTGTGATTGGTATTTAACTAACGATTTATTAAGACTAGATTATTATTATTAAGATACTAAATAAATATAACTATGTAAATGTAAAATAAAAAATTACTATAGAAATAAATAAAAGGTTTTATTCTGTGTGTTGTGAATACAGGATTTCTGATTTCAGTAGTATTCTATATCCTGAGCGTAACATAGCATTATTCGAAACATTGTAGGGAGGGAAATCTTGACATTTTCAAACCAAACCTTCTGCCCCCTTACCTACACTCTGACCGTTTCATTATTTAATTATAAGTGAATAATATAATTAAATATTCCGTAAATATTTCAAGCTGTTGCCGTTATCAATAATGAGCAATAAAAACATGTTTGTTGTATGAGAGCCGCCTTAAATATTTATTTTATTCTGTTCTTTAGTATTTTTTGTTATAGCGGCAACAGAAATACATCATCTGCGAAAATTTAAACTGTCTAACTATCACGGTTCACGAGATACAGCCTGGTGACAGACGGACAGACAGAAGGACCGACACCGGAGACTTAGTAATAGGGTCCCGTTTGGCACCGTTCGGGCACGGAACAGACAAATCGTAAAAAAAACACTGTTTCTTTATCTTAGGTTCGTAACCATATTAAATTATAATTACCCAGCTGGATTCCAAATTTTAACTTGCTAGGTCATCTGGAAGTGCGTTAGGTTTTTGATGTTAGGTTTGTCAGTCAGTGAGAAAAATCCCGATTTTAGATGTTTGAAACTAAATAACCGATTGAGCTATATTCATGAAATTTGGTGTTCTAGTTAACCTTAAGGATCTTAATAAATGAACCAAATTTCATATGTTTATGTTAAAATCATTTTTGAGTTACGAGGTGTCAAATACACCGCCATTTCTCTTCTTTTGAACTTGGATTTGTTATGCTGCCGCGTGTCTAGATATGGCTATCTTACTCAACACAGGATACCTCTATTTGTATTTCTACAGTAAATGCAAGATATCTTTGCGTTGTTTCACCTTAATTTTATTTTTTCTAAGATTAAAGCTCTCTCAGCAGTCTTTCTATTCTAACAACTGACAATTTTGTAATTATTTATGTTATAAGACATCATATTTTCCTTTAACCAGTTTTCAGTTTTCCAAATAACATCGGTGTCAGAATTTTTAAGAAATATTTCTAATAATAATAATAATAATAATACCTTGGACACTATTTACACACATTGATCTAGCCCCAAACTAGGATTCCCTGTATCTTGGGTACTAGACAACGATACACAATACAATTTCTTTCTTGAGGTTGGACTAAACATCAATTGGTCAAAAACTCAATTGATGATCAACGGCGCAAAGCATAAGGTTATTAATTGGCGGGAGATACAATATGTCGACGAGAACTACATCTACTTGGGCCAGACAGTATCCTTCGTAAACAGGCAAGACAAAGAAATCGAAAGATCGTGATTCGAACGCCTGGAAGACCTTCTGGTCCATGAAAAAACTGTTGGAAGGACTTTAGAAAGACGGCGGTTTCAGATGCTTTTGCTGACTTTTCTATTCTTTATTTTATTTGTGTATTAATAGATGATTTGAAAATACGCAAACCGTCTGAAATAATTATTTTTCAAGTTTTTTTTTTAAATCGCTATTTCAAACATTCGAGACGGTGGGGATGTGGGAGTAGTAGGGTGGGGAAAATTCTCAGTTATGCCATTTTTTACGCTCGATGTCGTTCAAAGTGCATTAACCTCACAGCCGTTTTTTCGTCCCCAATTAGAAAGCTCACCAATTCCGCGTTCTGGCATTGTAGCTGAACAATTCAGACGTCGCGGCTCTGAGTTCGACTAACTCACTCTGTTCTTTGGCATAACATTGGACTGCGTTTGCCAGGAGGTCACGCTGCTAGATGCCGAGACTTGCCGCACGTAGACGCTGAATACCTACACGGGTATCTTGGTGGTCCGACTGTAAACCTAAATTTTCAGTGTTCCGTACCCGGAAGGTGCCAAACGGGACCCTATTACTAAGCCTCCGCTGTCCGTCTGTTTTTCCGTCCGTCCGTCACCGGACTCTATCGGATCAACCGAAATAGGTAGAGAGCTGAAATTTTCACAAAATGTGCATTTCTGTTGCCGCAATAGCGACAAATAATGAACTATACGCAATTTTGAAGATTAAAGGCGGTCCCCATACAAGCGACTGCTTTTTTTAAATACCTGCCCCTGCGAAATACCTCATAACATCATGATTCAATATCACCATAAATTTCGCTGCTCTTAATAACTTTGATATGGCTCAGTCGGTTTCGCAATCTTGAAGTTCCGGGTTCGATTTCCAGAGAACACATATATTTTTACTTTTTGTTTTGGTTGTATTTAGGATTTAGTGTTTTTTTTCTTGTACGATGGTACGGAACCCTTCGTGTGCGAGTCCGAAGCACACTTGACCGATTTTTAAATTTTTCTTTCTTATTCAGTTGAGATAGTGGAAACACTACCGTAGGTCTTTTGACAGATCGTCTTAATGCAACGACGTAACTTTGTCAGACGTTCTAATGTTAGAACTGAACAGGCCCCGATTCCGGTCAACCCATAACAATAAAATTATCATTCAATGACTTGTTTTGATGGCGTTTGCAATTCTAACAGCTCGCAACACTGACCACAGAAAAAACTGACATGACAATATAATCATAATGCAATGGTTATAAAACGGAATGCCCATGTTGTGTTGTAATTCGCTTGCATTAACATAAATTAACATTGTGTGGATTTTTTTAGAAAGTCACCGGAATTGGGGCCCAGTTGCTTAATATTTTTGAGTCAAAAATTCAATACTTA
The DNA here is from genome assembly GCA_949825045.1 of Argyresthia goedartella. Taxonomy (NCBI): domain Eukaryota; kingdom Metazoa; phylum Arthropoda; class Insecta; order Lepidoptera; family Argyresthiidae; genus Argyresthia; species Argyresthia goedartella. The sequence goes on from OX463823.1 coordinate 21,250,439, forward strand.
ATAGCTTATGATGACAAAATAATTAAAATTTACGCTTTACAATCACTTAATCACCCCAAGAAGTCGATGAATGAAGAGCATGCAGGTCTTCAGTAATCATAGTTAAATCCGTAAATAGCCCGTATTAAGTCTCTGTTAGTTTACCGAAGTCCGATTCGCTGTCGATTTGTGTAAATAATGAAATAATTAAATCCCAAGAACAATAAATATTATTTGTTGTAGAACATTACGTCGTTACAAGGTTACGTCAGATAAAAAAGATGAATATTTTTTCTTTTTAATCTCTAGGGATATTACCCAAAAAAATAGAAAGAAATAGGGTTAGTAAGTTGAATTGACTCGATGACTATTGTGAAGGAATGTTTAAACATATTAAATATTAAATTAATGCTGTACACATCTCTTTGAAATAAAACAATAATAATAATAACAACATTTATTTATAAATAATATCATCATCATCGTGATCATCATAATAAAATCATCAATCAGCCTATACCTACCCACTGCAGGGTACAATAAAGAGGCGGCCACCGTGGTTAGCTCAGACTGGGCAGAGCTGGAGATGACTGCAGATCGGACAAAGTGGAGAGCTATACTGTGAGTGCTACTCCTACACCCCTGCCAAAGGGTATCAGGACGAAAGAAGAAGAATGATGTTGCATTTTTATGCTTTAAAACGTTGTGGAATATTCCTATCATGAAGATGTTTGTGAGGTCAGCAGACGAGTCTTTGCGTCATTTTACTCCCTACGGAGATTGCAGTACTTCCTGCCGCGGCAGACTAAAATCACCCTTGTTCAGTCCCTTCTTCTACCTTTAATAGACTACGCGGATGCTTGTTGGGTCAGTGCGAACGAAGAACAACTGAATAAACTCGAGCGACTCTAAAACCTTGGGATTCGGTTTGTCTACGGGCTGCGCAAGTACGACCATGTCTCCCAGTATCGCAAGGAGCTGGGATGGCTTCCGATCCGTCTTCGCCGTGATATGCACATTCTCTCTTATCTATTCAATATTTTGCGAAATCCCCGCTACCCCACATATCTTCGAGAACGTTTTGAGTTTCTTTTCCCCAGGGATAGTAATCGGAGATCCCACACGGTGTCTCTCCTGTCAACTCCTCGGCATAAAACTGCCGCCTACAAACACTCTTTTAGGTTAAGGGCAATCCGACTGTGGAACGCACTTCCCTGCACTATTAGGGATAGTCCCTCAATTTTCACTTTTATATGTGCATGCTATCTAGTGTATTATATAGTTGAGATATATATATTTTTTATTAGGTATATTTTATTTATATTTTAAAAGTAATTTTCGTACGTATGTATACTGTTTTATTGCGCACTAGGACTGTCCTTTTTCATAAACACTCCTGTCTTGCCTAGGTTTGCTGGAAGAAATCTCTTTTTAGAGATAAGCTCGCCTTTGCCTATAAAATTTATTGTATCTGTCTGTGTATCTATGTTTTCTGTGCAATAAAGAATATGAATATGAATATCATGGCAAATATATCCTCCTTTTCCCCTAGACCATTGTCATGGCCTCTATCTTGTTATGACATCTTGTCATCTTGGTCACCAAAAAATATAATACTACTAAAAAGCTATTAGAATCGTTAAAATTGTTGGCTTATTTTCTGGATGTAATACAACTCTGAAGAAGGGTTTGAAGGCTTTGAAGGATTCAAATACAAAAAAACTGACAAGCTAAAATATTAATAGAGCGCCAAGATGTGAATCTGAAGCAACTAACATTCTTACGGAAAATGAGCAAAGTAAGAGATTGGGATAATGTCGTGTTTCTGGATGAAACATGGATAAATGCAAAACATATGGTTGCCTATACATGGACCGATGATTCAGCGGCAAACACATCAAAAGTTCCATCAGGGAAAGGTGCCCGCCTTACTATTTGTCACGCATGCTTAGCTCAAGACTTCATTCCTGGCAGCTTCCTTACATTTGCTTAAAAAACAGGCGATTACCATAAGTAAATGAACTTTAATGTATTTAAAGAATGCAATGAAATGAACTGAACTGAACTGAAGAATGGTTCGAGAAGCTGCTATTCAGCCTTCAGAATCCATCGTTATGTATACGTTATGCAACGTATCATTCGGTACAAGCGGACAAACCACCCAGTCAATCAAGCAATAAAGAAGACATTGTCTCTTGGCTGAACAAAAATGTCGTGCGTGCCAGTGCTGGTTTACTAAAAGCTCAGTTAAGTCAAAGCTAATAAGCAATGCAAACCATGATATATAATTAAAGCGCTACGAAAAAAAAATGGGGTTTTTTTTTCGAATCCATTTACTCCACCTTGAAGTCATCTACAGATTTAATTTTTGGGTTAACGTTTTTTGAGTATTTGATTAAGATTTTCACTAAAGGAAAACGCGATTGGATGAAACTTTCTCGATAGAATTTAATTACGAAAACACCTCTAAATTGTTTAGTTTTTCCTGTAATTCTGAAATCCTAACTAATTTCATTGTGGAACTGCGTTCAAAATGTAGATATTATGTATTCGCAAAACCTCCTTAAAACACTTTTTCACAAAATAGCGTTGTTTATTTTTAAACAATTATTCTGTGGTTTAGCGCTACGTTTATTAATTTTTTCCCGATTTTGTCCCTCTCATACTGCGGGTCTTTCCGTCTGGAGTAACGGGGACCTTTGCACGGACGAGGTATCGCCTTAACGAATTAACCCAGGAGTACGGGCACGAAGTAATAACATTGCCGCCCTACCACCGTCAATATAATGCCATAGAGCCCATTTGGACTAATATAAAGGGCCATGCAGGTCGACACAATACGCATCCACCATTTAGTACGGCGAAAATTATGGGATTGCTAGAAACTGCGTGTGCAGAACAGTAGATGACTGGAAGAAGGTTGTGGGGAAAACGAAGTCAATAATACAACAAGATTTCCAACGAGATATACACGTAGACAATATACAAAATGAGATAACAATATCTCTCAGTGCGGACAGCAGCGATGACGACGACAGCAGTAGTTTAAATGAATAAAGCAGTACATTATACTTGTAAGGGCTAATATTTTATTTTTCTGTTGGACAAACACACAAATATGTAATTTTTTAGAGAAGTCGCCATACATTTCATACGTTAGATGTTATTTGACGTTTATTTTGATTCGTCACGACAAAAACGAAATAAGACACAATCGATTCTCGGATGTTTGAAGTCCGTATCGATTCATTAAATTTAATCGATGATTTTAAGCAGGTCGCCTCACTAGCAGAGACCTGTCAAAAGACCTACGGTAAAATGTTTTCACTATATCGGTTCTATCTAGTAGTGATCTAGTATCGACACATTCTAAATGATTTTTCAAGCATTATGGCACCTAGGTATGCTTTGGATTTTACACGAGAACTTGAAGTACTTATTCCTTGTGTTTTCTTCCTACACCATCAAATTCAAGATTTTTTTCATTATTTATGCCCGAGAGTGTTAAGATTTTTTATAGAATTATTGGGACAAAATAAAGCTAGAACATTGCGTCAAATTTTCACATATTTACCTGTAAAAAAAAGGTCAAGGATTATTTTATAAGCAGATAACGCATATTCCTGAACTGACATGCATTCATTTCATAAGGGCAATTTCTACACAGTAGAACAGCGTAATATACATGGTCAGATATATTACGCTGTTCTACAATGTTCGCATCCCCATGATCCTGATAGAGCTGACGGGCTACCTAGGTGGGCGTGGCATCAACAAACTGTAGCCGCTGTTATGGTTGCTTATAGGGTTTACAGGCGCTCTGTTTTGTTAGATGTGTGCTCCGCTTATTTCAAACGACGACGTGGACTGTTGTGTAACTTAAACATTAAATAATAAATAATAGAGAAAGGAATAAATGGCTGTAAGATGAAAACAATGTAAATGCTAGGATTAGTTAATGTTAAGGACAAAGTTAAGACAGTAGAAAGCCAAGATATAATTAGTGATTCAAACTTTTCGGTACTGCATGTCAAGTTCTGTGTCATACATGCATCTTAGATTGCAAGTTTAATCTATTTTGGTTTTGTGATATCCAACCAGGTTTTTTTTAAGATGATAACGTTTAAGTAGCTAGTTTCACAGACTTGGGTATCTGAGCTATACGCAAAAGTACACCAGTGACTTATGTTAATTCGATGAAAATTTACATGTGTAGTAAGAACCTAATCTTGTTAACATTACTGCCGTTGGATGTAATCCAACAACTGTTTATTCCCATGTCTGTGGGAACCTTCGGCTATTTCGAAGTACTTGTTCCTACTTTACGAGTAGCTTGTTACAAAATAGTTTTGATGATAAATGTGTCGTACGTAATAAAACAAACGTAAACTACGCATTTTATGTTCATTACCCGACATTTGTCACCGTCCTAATCCACGTCGAGTAGACGCGGTAGCATCGAGTTAAGCTACCCCTTTTTGATTTTCCACAGTTCTTATTCCAAGCGTATGAAAGGACAAAACTTGTACTGGAATGGTGTAGCTTTCGATACTGTTATGGATCCCTGTCTGCCAAGCAAATGAGTTGGCGCCAATTAGATTACAAGACATAAAATGAAGGACTATGACTACATTTGTCCTTTATGAACTTTCTCAAACCAAAACATACAATGATATACTACTCCCAGGATTTTTCCGCATTTTGTTTAAAGCTAATTGTACTTCAGATTTGCTAGCTAGTGAAATTGTTTGTTTGTGTTTACTTTGAGATTTCACGCTCGTGCAGTGAATGCAATGCAACGCACTATACCACAGTAACTATAACTAGTTGATGCGTTTACATTATCCTTTGAACCCTACGCTCTGTAACTGCGGTTATTGCAAAACTATGACTTTTCAACCTTATTTACTTGTGCACATTTTGCTGTATCTATGGTAAGTAGGATTGTAATTGTGTAAGGGATAATAAGGGGACTCTACCACACACAACCTTCTCTCAGCTCGCTCTACTGCTTTCTGCCCGCCAATGACACACTTGATCAAATTTCACTTCGCAGTAACCGAAACCACCAAACTGATTTATCCAGGAACAGTGCGTTATCGCTTCGTAGCACTTAAACATATCAGCTGTATCTCCAGGCAGGTACAATAAATCGCCTCCCACCTCCATACACAAGTCGTGCCAATACGTCTTCGTCGGGATTCTCACATCCTCAACATCCTCTACAACATTTTACGCAATCCACGCTATCCAACCTTCTTACGAGACCGTTTTCCATTTCTTTCTTCCAGCAGGCCTCGGAGAACTCACGCGCTTTCGATGCTCACAACCCCACAGCATAACACCGCGTCCTATGAGCATGGGTTTAGATTCCGGGCCATTCAATTGTGGAATGCACTCCCCTGCACTATCAGAGACAGTCCTTCTCTTAATATATTTAAAAGTCGCGTGAAGAAGCATTACCTTTCTCTTTAGAAATATAGGTAGTATGTATGTATTTATTAGAATATTTATTTAAAAATTATATATATTTATATAGTATTTATGTTTAGCATGTACGAGTATATTATATGATATTTATGTAAGCCCTCGTATATTTAGTTAATATTGTTTTATATTAGTTATTTAGATATAACATATATCTAACCATATGTTAGTTATTTAGATATGTACTAAATTATATTGTTGTACACATTGTCACCCCTGCTCAGCAATCGACCATTCCCATCCTAATTTGGTTTGCTGGAAGAGATCTCTTATTAGAGATAAGCTCGCCTTTGTACACTATTTTTATGTAAGTCTTGTTGTCCATTATTAGTTGTGTGCAATAAAGAAATTATGAAATTATGAATTATGAAGTCGTCTCTATTGCCCGTAGATAAAGCTGTTTAGTGTGAACTAACCGACTACTGTTTCACCAATAATCTCGCGCTGATCGGTTAAATCTTTCCAAAGGTCAAGTTCGAAGAATCGTCGGGGTAACACGTTCTGTGCAGCTTTGTAGTAAAACAAGAGCAGTGTTTGTGTTTCTTGGAACGTCTTGGGTGTGTACTTGTCGATTGCAACATGAAAATGATTTCAAAAAGGGCCTTGGCGTAGACTCTGCGTTATAATTTTCCCATCCTACTCTTGTTAACTCTTACCATGATAATTAATTAAATATTTGTTCAGTTTAGTAAATTACGCGGGCAGCCAGATATAGTAGCGAAGTAGGTACCTCCTTAGCATGTCTAGCGTGTCTAGCTCCTTACAATTAATTGAAATGCTGGAAAAAAATGGCTTATGTTTAAACGATCACCAAAACGCACCTATTTTACTACCAATAAATTCGAAACGACCGCCGGAATTAGTAAAAGATCACCAAATTGTGTTTGGATAAATGATCACCAAACTTCTTTTTATGTTTTGTGTACTTAAGTTTATGTTTTAAGTATTTTTGTTGTTCTTACATTTTCAACCTAACACGAAGGATAAAGGGGGCTTCGTTTCGCTCACCCCCTTAACCATTCACCTACGCTACCGCGGTATTTTTCCCTGATATTTTCTGCAACTTTTGGTTTTCATTTACCCATTTTGGATAGGAAAAAAATATTTTGGTAATCATTATACTTATTTGTTGGCGAAAAAAATATATTATCTCTTGATTCATGCACCGAACTCATCAACTTCTTACATATTATCGTACGATCCCTCTTTGGTCTCCCGTCTTAGGGCACGTGTACTACGATATATAGACAATGATAGTGACTCGAATCCGGCGCGCCTTCCGCTGTCTGATTTGCAGCTAGTTTGCATATGCCAGAGAATATTAAGCAGATTAAGATTTATAGGCTGGGAACTACGGTGAGTCAGTTTCCTAATCTGTAGCCGTAGGTGGGCGCGTTGAAATCTTGAGTATGGCGGATGCTCGGGAAATGTAAACGAAATAAGTATCGAGAGAGAGAAGTACTTTAGTACCTTGCAGCCTCCATTAATCCAGCAACCTTATTCGGTCACTCACATCTGCCAAGTGGAAAAGTGGTATTAGTCGGCGGATAATGGGGTAAATTGCGTGGGCGAAGCCGCGGGCATAAGCTAGTGTACCGATAAAATTGCTCGCGAGCAACAAAATCTACTCACGCTGCAAGCGTGGACCTACACTACTACGTGAAGTCACTCTACATCAAAACTTGTAAACTGAAACTGAAAAATCTGATTTTATTTAAATGTTTCTTCAGCTGCAAGACGAGACCATAATCGAAAATCGATTTAATAATGTGAAAAAAACACGACAATGACAAGTGTGGTGATGGTATTGAGCAATCCACTGATTTTCTCGATGCCCCAATAGGCCATGTAAAAAAAAACAAAGGTACCAAACTGAAAAAAACAATTTCGAAATAATTGTGTTCCAAACTAAATTACGTTAGTCCCATCAAAAATATCCATAAAAAACATAATGTAAGTACTGCGTTTGTCCTCTACGGTGTAGTTTGTTCAACTTCCCTTCGCCGTTAAGTTGGCTATTAAACTGTTAGTTTTCTTGTCAGTCGTGGGTCTATAGTGGATCTGTAAAAGTACTGCATATAAATGATTATTGGTCAAAAAGGAGTATCTACAGAAATTAGTAATTACATAACTTCAATCATGAAAAGAGACAGATTTCTACTACTATTGAAATTTTGTCATTTCAGCAGCGATGTACAAACAACACTGATAAGTTGTGTAAAATAAGAGATGTCTATATGCTACTGGAGAGGTTTCAAGCGGTTTTAACACCAGGTAAATTTTTGGTCATCGACGAGACCATGATCCCATGGCGTGGTCGACTGAAGTTTCGCCAGTATATCATAAACAAGTCCCATAGATATGGTGTGAAAATGTACAACGCAGATTTCAGTCGTAATGTAAACAAATATTGAAATTATAGATTTTTAGTTTTATAAATGGAAACAATAAGCCTCAAGTGCAACTGTTCCAAAACTGTGAGCAAGTGTAGTCACGACACGAGGGGTGTTATTTTAATCATTTTAAAAAATAATAAGACATCCATTACCCGAAATATTCATATGGGTTTCTAAAAAAAGCCCAAAATTTAACAAAATAAAATAAAAGTAATACGTTTTTTCTTTCAGCATAGCCCATTTAACTATTCTCGAGCGGCTTGCCCCGCCCCTCAAAAAGGATCTTATCAGGTTCGACTTGCTAGCGGTGTGATCGAGGCGGGGCGCTAGCTCATACATAAAGGCTGCTCGTTGCTCGATTTGCTCGTCAGGCTAATTTTCCGGGGGGCTTGCGCCACCCCCATATCAAGATATATTAGATTAGTTCATTACTCGATTTCGGGGCGCCCCTATAACGGTTCTTACGGACTTTTCGCTACTCGACTTGGTAGCAATGTAAAATGTCCGGAGCGGCTTGCACCGCCTTTCCTAACACATTTCATTGCTTACTTTTGCTCGACGTGCAGGCCACGTGAAAAAGGAGTGTTTACGCTTGCAGCTTTAAACAAATTGGGTCCGATCCTGACTTGACCTTGACCTGTATGGACTCTCCCTCCTGGATTGAAAGCTGGATCCGCCCCTGCAGTCAGGGGGGCATGCGTGGGGCATTGTCCAAATGCTAAATAACACCTTACCACTACGACGTGGTGCTACCTGCTGCCAGGGACGTAAGAATCGAAATTAGCTGGGCCGGCCTTTATACTCATTATTAAATTAGTATGCATCTCGGTCCAGCTAAATCCCACTCTTAGGCCTGTACATCATATTTGTACCCATTTTCGGTTATTAAAATATGGCCGCACATGTCTCTAACAGAATGCTTGTACACTACAAAATAGTACCTTGGTATTCCAGAACGTAGCCAGATTATAGGCGCCCAGCTTGTTGCAAAGCACATCCTCGGTGTGGAGACGTTGGGGGGCGAGGTCACATTAGTATAGGTATAAAGTAAGAGCCTCACCAAGAACTATTGCAACTGTATGAGTGATTGGTTTATCTATGCGCAGTGCGCACATACGCAAATAATTCAAATTTACATCAGTGACGTCGTGCACTGAAAAAAAACCCTTGTTATTCGTAGCTAAACTTTCGTCTACGTATAACATAGAAAAAGTGACCACAAAACTATAGCAATACGTAACCAAATCTAGTTTGGTTATTTTTTAACGAAACTGTTTTGTAATTAATGTTAACACTATTTTGTTTAAGTCATACCAAGGTGCTTACTTAAAGGTAGGCCTACTTACATGCAGTTAGGAAGCCAATTGTTTGTTTACTTCAGCCATTTTTTACAAAACAGTTTGACTGTTATTAACTAAACTAATGAGTTGTTTTAGCTGTTGTTTTGTTACTATAACCTGATATATTAGTTAATTTAGATAACTTGTTTTGTAAATTTTTCAAAACAGTTTGACTGTTAGTAACAAAACTTTGCTTGTTTTAGCTGTAGTAGTTTGTTTATATGGTATTTAGTACTTCTGTAGTGTGTAGCCTAATTTATATTAGCTATCTGAGCGTTTTAGCATGGCAATAAGCGGTAATTTCCCTTTTGTTAATATTTCAAGAATCACCGATTAGATAGACATTATTTTCAAATCAATCTAATCGGTGATTCTTGAAATATTAACAAATGGGAATTACCGCTTATTGCCATGCTAAAACGCTCAGATAGCTAATATAAATTAGGCTACACACTACAGAAGTACTAAATACCATATAAACAAAAAACTACAGCAAAACACACAAAAAAACATTGTACTACCTATATAAAATTTAAAAGTAGGCAGATAAATAAAAGCAATTGTTTTACAAATGTAATTGTTGTATTGTTAGACTTCAGAAATTTTACAATGTAAGAACCATTATCACATAAATCAAAATCTCAAAACAACGGGAATCTTTTTCCCAATGTCCCAGTGTCCTCCAGTGACTGTAGGCCATACTCGTACGTTGTAGAATTATTAGTACCCTGTGAGGCCTGTGATCTATTCGGCTCAGACGACTGATCTTCATATGTCTGAAACTGAGAAAACCATGTGATTAGGGCGTATCAATCTATTTCGGTTAGGTAACGACGTAGTGGTAAGGAAATAGAGGTACCTATTGAATTACTGTTGATTGTTAAATATACTTCTATTTCTATAGCCATACTTTCCTCCCCCGGTAGGTAGGTTAGACACAGATGAAAGCTAGCGTTATTTATAGGTTTGGGTGCCGAGGTACTAACTTTTGGCGCGTTGGCACCATGCTGGCGCGGCAGGCACGTTATGCCTTTTTACCCCCAGATTGGCATAGCTTTAGCTTACCACAAGATAATGAAAGGAAATGATTAGGTAAATACTTACCTTTGAATTGTGTAAAATACACTTCCAGGCCCCACTGCTGCAGATAATCTTCGAGAGCATCTGGGCTCTGCTCGGCCATGGTTCTCTCACTCATTTTTAAGTAGGTAGCTGACTGAAATAAAGATTCTTCTTCTGATGAGAGAGACGACAAGCACAGAACTATTTTACTTTGGGGTTTTATGAAAAACGGAGACCCGTCTTCACACGATTGTCCCGAGAGATGCAAGCGCAAGCAGCAAAATGAATAGAAAATCAACGTGTTTGACATGGCGTGTCGCGTCGTGTCGCGTCGATCGTAGCAAAATGCAGTTTTTGAAATTTTTCGCTCTTGCACAGATTAATAAAGAGTTGCTCTTGTCACTGTGCCGCACGGTCGGTTTTTGTTTGACAAGACTCCATTCAACTCGCGCGAGGACTGTTGGTAGTTCGTCATCCCGTAAACAAAAGTGTTTGGTTGTAAACAATCAAAATACGGCTAACAGTGGATAACGCTATGTTTAGTTCAACATATTAGTTTGTTGTTAATTACATAAGTTTTGTTGAATTGCAGTTTTGTGTGTAAAAATTACAAACTTAATTGAGATAATAGTAACAAGATGTTTGTTTAGTGTTTAACAATAATAATTGTTTGATAGTTCAGCAAGCCTTTAGTAACGAATAGTCTAAGAATTAGTATCAACTAAGTAAACATGTATTGTTGCAAGTTACCAATCCAATTTGTTTACTTCATTAAGGTTATACATGACTAAATCTTAGCTATTAAACAACCGAACTGAAAATAACCAAACCAGTTTTGTGCTTCGTAAATAAACCACTTTAATTATTTCAAATTAAGTTTATTGACGACTAACTGAAGTATGGTTAAAAAGGCGATAACCGAAAAAGTTTTGTTATTAATTTTTTTCAGTGTGAAGCATACGCGTTGAATACTTCACATTCAGAATCCCCCAAATACACCCTCTCCCGCACTCCCGAGCACCTTAAGAGCATATTATGCCTCACAAGAACTACTCCACCTATACCATTATACCTTAGTTAAAGATTCAAAACACGTTCAGCCCTTGGAAGACCGACAAACCTCGCCCGAAGGACGACAAATTGACACACCCTGCCCGGAATAACTTACGAGATACGATTTCCCTGAGTCGTACCACTAACACATTGAATAAGTACGAAAATAAACTAGCGATAATTCCGGAATTGTGGATATGGATTGCCAATTTTTGTTTCGGTGTTAGTCTAAGTTTTGGGGAGGGAAAGTAACCTTACTTCTAAACTAAGTTAGGAAAGTTACGTTACCGGCATAATCGTTTGCTATGAAGGTGTCGTTGTCGACTTTTTACGAAGTTTACATACACGGCAGGAGAGCAGCTGATGTGTTATCATTACCTCGCAGATCAGCACAGGACTATACAGAGCAACATGAAGACTCAAAGTTTAACAATTTATTATGAATGAGGTAATCGAGCGTGTAATGTATAGTGGGCGTGGGCTGCGGAGCCAGACCAATGACTTCTGCAATAAACATGACATACTCCATTGAACACTAGGGACATGAACAATGATACGTCTGGCCTTTGACAGGGACGAGAATCAAGCTTATTTGTGTTACATGATTGTTTGATTTCCGACTCCCTCATTAGTCTCATTTCATAACAGACATAACATATTTAGATACGGAGCAGGGTCTAAGTTATGTGCAACCACGATTACATGAGTGACGTCCATGTGACGTTGCTGTTTCTGGTTCCCACGGCACAGGGTATCCTAGTGTGAGGCCGGAAGCATTGTAAAGTGGTTTTGGTTTGTGTGAGTGACACTTGTAGATGAGTGAGATTGAAGCGCGGAGCTCTTCTCTCACACGTGTCGCTAACCCGTGTCACACACACAAACGCATTTTGCAGCTCAAACCAAAAGCACTATTTGTGCCTATAAATGTTTATATTTATGTTACAGGATGTAATGGAATGTCAGAATGAGGGAGGGTTACTATACCTGTGACATAATTATAAACAGTGTGTGGAAAATAACGTCAAAGTCTAAAGTGAAACATAGACCTCAGTGAAAATGTGTTACACCATCATTGTTCTAAATTATGCCGGATTTAGCTGGAAAAGTATCTATGGAAACGAAAAACTGATTTATTTTATTATTTTTTGGTCACTAGCAACTTCGTCACAAAGACCGGTAGCTTACGCAGCCATTGGATTGGGCAGCCGCGTTGTCAGCGGCGGCGTGGACTTTTTGTAATCCGCCCTCGATCGACAATAGAGGGCAGTCTACCGTAAGATAGTAGGCATGAAATCAAACCCAAAGCATTAGTTATAAGACGCTATCTCATCCAGAAGTCTTATTCTGTTCTAGTGTTGTTTTATAGAGGCAGCGAGCGTAGGTACCACGATGGTGTAACGCGACCAACGCGACCGCAAAATAATTGCTGGTTGTGTGGACTCTAACCGAATAAGCCACAACAAGAACTAAATAGCTTTGTTGGCGCCACAACAATGATTTCGTTTAGAGTTCAATTACTCGATAATAGGGTCAACTTCCGCTGGCTGGGGCCTCGGGTCAATGATCCTAGGGGATCTGCTAATATGCACCATCTCGTTGTATTGCTTAATATACACGTATGACAGATCAATCTCGCGTTATGTTATTGAGAACCATTAATATTGGTATCAAATAAATTGACGCCGCCTATAATGAAGATGTAAGTCCGTGAGAAACTGACCTCGTGGTCTTCTGTCTATTCTAAATATGTGATCGGATAGAATAAACGAGGTATTATAGAATTGATTGTTTAATAGAGAACTTAGATATAGTGGTCGTTTTTGGAGGCCAATGTAATCTAGGTGTGCCCAATGGAACACAATGCCAATTTCCTTAATTGAGATCTTTTGAACTTGGAAATTTAAAATCCATTACTTTGCCGCACCGACTGTGCCGTATTGGTAGAACTCTTTAGAACCAAATTACAGGTGCATAAATTATAGTAAACACATTTACGTATACCAATTTATACATATATAAATAAAGCTTATTACTCCTTCAAATGATTAAAACAAAGCAAAAGCGATATAAAAATAAATTCCCTATTTCGTCGCCAAAACGTATATCACGCTTGTTTCCATTGTCGTCAACTATCGCTACGCTATGACGTCCAAGATCTCGAAAAGTTGACATCAAGGAAGGTCTCGGCCACAATCTCGCCGCAATAGTCATTCCGAGAAACCAGTCGTACAGTCTGCCTGTCATGTCAGTGGATACCTATGTCACTGTGTCCCACTCATTCATTAGTCTCGGCATCTATAATTAGAAAAGAGGTGTTTGAACTACTACAATTCAAAGCAATGCAACGGCGGCGGCGGCGGCGGCGGCGGCTTTGGGGAGGCGCGGGAGTTGAGTAAAGTTCATGCAAATTTTGTTACCTTTGGTGTGATAAAGGTTCCATATTTATCTCCCTTCTCCGTATTTGTCTTATTTACCTACCTACAAAAGTCACTTCACACATGTTAACAACTTAAATGATGACCGCTGAAAGTCGATCTAGATAGGTCCATAATGTTAAGGATAGGCTTTAATTAAAAAAAGTTAACACTTACCAAGCAGCATTCAGACTCCAGCAATAAATTAATCAGTGCCCAAGTTCTAATACGCAGATTTCCTTGGTATTTTGGTAACTTGAGCTTGACTGATGGGAAAATTAGCTAAGTGAGAATAAATAATCTTGTTAATCAACAAAATTTTGAAAATAAATAAGATAAGGTAGGTCTGTCGAATTACGCCTAGACGATAATTACGCCTATAGTCAAGAAATCCTATTTAAGCCATCGCCAAAATGACGCTCGATACCTACATACTAAGGTTAACAGGTGCCACCGCAGTCCCGAATATCGCAAGCGGCGTCCCCCACCCCGCGAGCTTAGTAGCGATTAGCGAACTGAGTTTCGGCGGGAGTGGTTGCTGTGGCGTTTTTACTAATACAAAGCAGGATATTCGCAGTATTTATTCATTATTGGGGTGAGTTAGGTACGAAACGTAATGCTTACTCGTTAAGATAACTATTTTCTCGTCCGTAACCAGCTTGTGTACTAACTTTATGCGATCGGTATTTGATTTTATTTGAAGTAATGTTGGAATATATCAAGGAGGCTAATTGCGCCTAGGCGGTATTGCCCATACCAAATACTACCCTAGGCGTATATAACCACCATGAAGGCGTTTCTTACTTCTATTTCAATAAACGTGTTTATGGTTTTTGGTTTACATAAGTAGGTACCTTAATTTTGACAAAAATAGTTGACGTACCAATCCCAAACCAGCTTAGTACAAATTTAATCGTATTTTGTACTTCAGTGAGTATATGATTTAAAAAAAATAGCCGAATTTTACTTCCAAACAATGACTAAATATGTATTTTTATTTTTAGCTTTGACTTTTTAGCATACCTTTTATTGGTAGATTCTGGAAACTAAGATGACAAAGCTAATTAAGGCGGATGTGTTAAATAATTATTACCTTTTTGCATAAATGGTCAAATAAAGGTGTTTGGTTTGGAATTGGGACTGGAACATTCACCTAATTAATAACTTGTCCATTTTGGAAAGTTGATAGCTATAGCCAAACTAAAATAGAACATCGTTTTTAGGTAAAAATGTCGACTTTGAAGAAAAAGCGCAACTCATGGACACAAAGTGACTTGGAAGAAGCGGTGACAGCTGTTCAAACAGGCAGATTGTCCTCTTACAAAGCAGCTGATTCGTACAATATCCCAAGAAGAACGTTGCGAGACTATGTAAAAAGTGGGAAGTCCAAACTAGAGTTAGGCAGAAAATCAGTTTTAAGCAAAGAACGAGAGCAAGATTTCGTAAAAAGGGTTATTAGATTCGCGGATTTGGGGATCCCACTGACGGCAAAAATGATTCGCAAACAAGCATTCATGTTTTGCGAGAGATATCAAATTCCGAACACTTTTAATAAGCAGTCACGCCTTGCCGGGCGTGACTGGCTTAAGCTATTTTTGAAAAGGAATCGAGTTGTTGCAAAACGAAAAGCCCAGTTCATGAATCAAGCGAGAGGCCAAAAACTTAATAAAGCAATCGTTTCACATCATTTCAAAGAAATTGAAAAACTATATGACGAACTCGGTATCCACTACAATCCCGAAAGGCTGTATAATATGGACGAAAAGGGCTGTCGCTTGACCATGCACAAACAACCAACAGTAATAGCTCAGAAAGGAGCAAAAAGAGTGCACATCCAAGCTTCAGAACATGGTGAGAACATCACCATCGTTGGTTGTGCAAATGCGACGGGGATTCCCATACCTCCAATGATAATATTTAAAGGTGTTCGAAGGAAGCCTGAGTTTGAGAACAATCTTCCTCCAGGTTCAACCGTAAGAATGGCTCCGAAGGGTAGTATGACTTCGGAGTTATTCATAGACTTTCTGAGACATTTTGCGAAACACAAAACTGCAGGCAATTCTCTTTTAATATTTGATGGGGCAAAATGCCATTTAGACTACAGGATTGCTGAAGAAGCCGACTTGCTTGGCATTACGCTATACTGCCTACCCTCAAACACCACCCATGAGTTGCAGCCGCTTGACAAGGCTTGCTACAAACCTTTCGAGAGTTACTGGGATCAAGAAGTGATGAAGCATTTCTATGAAACCCATGCTCAAAAATTTACTCGACCGGAGTTCAACAAGATTTTGTCAAAAATTTGGTCTAAATGCATGTCTCATGCTAACATCACAAGCGGTTTCCGAGCAACAGGACTATATCCCTTCAATCCAGATATTTTGCCTGACACCGCTTTTGCACCCTCTCTTTTAACGGAACAACAGGCACCTCAAAATGAAGATACGAATGAATCTAGCGTCTCATCTCCAATTATAAACGACAGTGAAGAGTTGCAATGTCTCTTGAATATTCATTCATCAGCTCCAGAAGTAACTCCACAGCGTTCATTTGATGTGGGTCCTTCTACCAATGACTTGCAATCTACAACAAGTCTTGATAGCTCATTTACAGATGAAGATGATTCTCTGTTACTGGAACTACAGGCCCCTCAAAACAAAAATACGAAGGAATCTCGCGTTTCGTCTCAAATTATAGCCGACAGTGAAGAATTGCAATGTCTCTGGAATGTTCATCCATCAGCTTCAGAAGTTACTCCACCACGCTCACTTGTTGAGGGCCCTTCTTCAATGCAACCTGTAAAGAGACTAGTCTGTTATAGCTCATCTTCATACGATGAAGCCGATGCTCTAGTGGGCCCTTCTACAAATGACTTGCAATCTACGAAAAGTCTCGATTGCTTATCTACAGATGAAGATGCTTCTCTGCTACCGGAACTACAGGCCTCTCAAAACAAAAATATGAATGAATCTATCGTCTCGTCTCAAATTATAGCCGACAGTGGAGAATTGAAATGTCTCTGGAATGTTCATCCATCAGCTTCAGAAGTCACTCCACCGCGTCCACTTGTTGATGGTCCCTCTACAAGTGGCTTATAACCTACGACAAGTCTCGATTACTCGTCTACAGATGAAGATTCTTCTGATGATGAAGATGTTTCTGAAGTTATGACTAGATTTATTACAAGACCCTACACCCAGACATATTCACGCATTTATTTATCTGGAACGGATTCTGAAATAGACAATGACGATGATGAAGATGATGTACCGTTGGCTCAATTATCTCAAAAATCCACGTTTCAACTATTTATGCCCACACCTAATTATGCAGTTACCAAAAAGAAACCGCGCCGAAAGGCTTTGAATTACAAAGGCCAAAGAATAACAAAAGATCTATTCAACGACATTAAAGAAACAAAAAAGAAGGGAAATGTTAAAAATAAAACAGGAAATTCAACTAAAGGAAAACATACGAAAGCGATAAAAAGGAAAGGTGACGTTAAAACCAAACTTGAAAAAAATAAAATCAAAAGTGACGACAAGAACACGATAGAGACATTAAAGAAAGGATATGCTAAAACCAAAACAACAAAAAAGGACGACACAAAACCGACAATTAAGAAAGTAGAAGCTATAACCAAAACTGAAAAAAAAATCGGTTCGGCAGCAAGTACCGTACAAGCAACTTCTCTTGAGAAGAATAAATTTTATCGAATTTAAAGAATTTTCACGAAAAAGATGACGTCATAGTGGGTCCGCCATTTTGAATTTTAAAAAACTGATGAAAGATTCGAAACCAGCACCCTCAAAAACCCACATCTACCCCTCAATACTTGGAATTACATACAAAATTAACGTTGCGTGTTCAAAAAAGTCAGTTTTTTACAAATAAAAAACGAACCGCTGGACCGATTTTTTCTAGACTCCTTTCAGATCTAAGTCATGACGTGGCGTATCGATTGATATGGTCATCAAAGCGATTCGGTCCAGTAGTTATTGAGAAAACGAATTCCATAATTTTGATCACGTACATACGTACGTACACACACACACACACACACACACACACACAGACATCACTCTAAAAATGATTGCAAATGATTCTCCAGGTCTTAAAACGTAAAGAAAACACAAAATTACCTATTTCAATTTTCAGACCTATTATAATAACTTCTCAAGAGAAGTTAATAACCAAAAATGACGACACGGAAGAGACAATAAAAAAAGTAGATACTAAACCCAAAACTGGAAATGCAGAAAAGATGGAGCTTGGAGAAAAAAATAAAATAGACAAAAACGATCATACCAAAACTGAAAAGTATAAAACAAAAATGAGCGAAAAACAGGGCAAAGAAAACAAAAGTTGTGCTAATAACTGGTATTGCTACGCTTGTTATGAGAATCGTATTGCTGATATGAGACCATGTGCTTATTGTAATAAATGGTATCATGAAGAATGTGTAGGTTTGACAAAAAGTGACGCAGAAATATTTAGATGTCCTGGAGGCTGTGAATAAGTTAATATATTGTTCCGAACCCATATTATGATGACGAACTTCGTTGATTTTTAGAAAACTACAATATAATGCGATTTTTATTCGAATTTTATACATCGGGGGTGGTTTATATTTGCGAACCGTGAAATGCCCCGTAGAATAGTTTGCTTTACCTAAGTAGGCGTTACTACCCCAACTGGGTTAAATTACGCCTAAGGTTGTTTTTGTTCAATTTTTTAATTTTTGTTATAATTACTTCTCTAGGGACAAGTTTATTAAGTTAAAACTATGTGCCATTTGAAATATATAATAGTTTATGTTATTTTCTTAGTAATTGAAGATTATTTTTATTGAGTCCTAGATTTGAAAAAAAAAGTCTAAACATTAAAAGAACTGATGATTGTGATAGTACATTAAAGACTGATTATGTTCCTAATTAATAAAAAAAACTATAAAACTCGATTAGAAAGTTGTGGTAAGAAAATTATTGTAGGCGTAATAAAACATAATGTAGTTTAATTCCGCCAAAACCACCGTGTTGAAATTTTGTTATTATTTGTCTGTTTGCTGTAAACAGCATTATTTTTAAATGTTTTTTTCATTCATTATTAAACAATCCTTTGCCTACGTACACTGTTTTTTTTCTCTTTTAAGTAATTATAAGATAAATTTAGTTTCAACCTTAAGTAGGCGTAATTCGACATACCTACCTTACTTAATGTTAACGAGGCCCAGGATAGATAATTTTGGTTGCTTGCTAAATGGGGAGGCCTTTGCCCAGCAGTGGGAAAAAACTAGTATTATATCTATACCTTATATAACTTATTTATATTAAAATATAAATAAGTTAAAACTCGTAGCAGAGTGAAGGTCGTCTATTTGTCCGTCAGTCTGTCACACACCCGACGTTACAACATTTATCATAAGAAATGGACGGAAACATTTTTACAGAAAAGAACATAAGTATTTTAATGAGTTTATTACCCCCTAGTGGACTATTTTAGTTTGCTGAAAATACCTGCGTCTACCTACCTACAGTCAGTCTTGTAATGTTCCGCGGTTTTTAAATACTTCACATAGACTTAATTAGCTTTACTCTTAGATAATTCTGTCCCCAGACATTTTAAAACGACACGAGATAAGACAGACTATCCTGCGCTGCAATAAGACATGAAGTAATAGTAGTTTATGTGACTGATACATAATGGAGGGCATTAAAACTCGAGAGTGGGTTTATGAAACGAGCCGAAGGCGGGTTATGTACAATTACATACACTAGATTATCTACACACATTTCATAAGCTCTCTTTGATGTGTTCCGGAACCGCATGTTCGACCGCCATTGTGGCAATGCTCTGCATTTGTTCAAAAATGTATCAATATTCAGATAAGAAATAAGTTATTACCAAGTAGTATATCAGTATGCTGGTCTTAACGTGCGGTTTTTGAACGCAGTAAAGAGGGTTTCTGATACTTGTGTAGATAAAAGTGCATTTCACTGTGCCGAAGTCCCCCGTGATGATGTCATGTTTTACCTTGATCACCACACAACACACACCTATATTGTCTGCTAAGCTAAGGCTCGCAAGGTCGCACCAAAAGGGAACATAGAGGAACCTTATATAGCAGATACCTACTTTAAAATACCCGAGTACTTGCTAACAAGCTATAATAAAAAGCAAAAATCACAAGAGCAATTAGACCTCATCAAAACTAATAAGGAAGACTTTTTTTACGACAACCGAATCAAAAGGGCCCAATAAGACTGACGCGTATCAATCATAATAAAATACAAAAGTAGATAATTTACTACCTACGTACCTACTTATTCTATTCGCCCTTTTTATATTGCGACTATTTCTTTAAAAGTCCAAAACCAACGGTCCAAAAATATACATAGTACTTTCTATTTTATTTTATGAAATTTTAGCCTATTCTTAGGAACTAAGTAATTTGAATATTTCTATAATATTTTTTTCAATAATGCTTATAAAAGGTCTACTCTCCCCTCCCCCGGAATACAACAGTAGGTCGCCAGCACCGCACAACACCCAGAAGACAACCCTCGTGTCGTCACAAATAAAAACCGGCCAAGTGCATATCGGACTTCGCACATTTAGGGTTCCGTAAGAAATGTAGTATATGCCTAAAAATTAAAGAATTTAAAGAAAAAGTCAGATTTATCGATACATTGGTATTTGTTACTATACTTCACCAAGTTAAAACTAAAAAAAAACTGACTACAAAACCATGTCCTATTTCATCCTACCCGGGCAGGATGTGAATGAAGTCTGTGTACATGAAAAGTCCCCATCAAAACTTTTGCTGCTCGGAACCGCACACCAAAACGTCATCTGTGTATATATTTTTTGTATTTGTTGATTTTTTCAAAAAGCGCTAAGTATGACCTACCAATCAAAATAAGAATCATCAAAATCGGTTCTTAATTGACGGCGTATTCGGCTAACAAACACAAAAAAAAACGAATTGTGAAACTCCTCCTCCTTTTTGAAGTTTTTTGAAGTCTGTTGTAAATCAAAGGAATTTTATGAACTTCTTCGGTACACAATTTTGTACAAAAAGCTGACTTTTGGAGGCTCCCTTTCCTTTGTTTTCCAAAACAAAATCTGTAGA
The DNA here is from genome assembly GCA_949825045.1 of Argyresthia goedartella. NCBI lineage: Eukaryota > Metazoa > Arthropoda > Insecta > Lepidoptera > Argyresthiidae > Argyresthia > Argyresthia goedartella. Next base: position 21,271,302 of record OX463823.1, read on the forward strand.
TAGAGGATACATTTTAGTAAAGGACATTCTGTTTTTGACTGCATGAGATTTCCGTAATCCTTTTATATTTCAGAAAGGAATAAGGTAGTTCGAAATCACGAAATGGGTTTCTCAGTTTGGTGCCCTTAAAATGACTGTACATGGCAAATTTTAGATTTGTACAAACATTGAGGTTTTTTTTGTAGCCGTTAAAATTGTCTCACAGCTGGGCAAATCCTCCCCATGTTGCAACCACAATTCCCTATCTTAGGCTACGTCAGTCAAACCTGGCAGAAACTTATGGTGGTTGTCCCGCCATCTCCACCTCGGCCTGCGCCTGAGCCGTCCGTCCGTCTTGTGGCACCCAGTCATTGACGACATGTTCGCCCATCTGTCTGGGTGCATGCGGCCTTCCGTTTCAGCTTGTCGGTCTGCACATGTACGTCAGCAATGCCAGTCAAGGAGAGCGCAGCATCGTGTTCCTGACGTGATCCAACCTTCGAACACGTAAAATGATGTCCTCCATGGCTTGCTGGCAAATCTTGAGTTTGTACTTCTGAAGTTCGGTCAGTGATCAAGTCGGAGCACCGTAGGTAGGATATGCAGGATACACATATCGATGAGTTTACGTTTTTATGTCATAGGAAAGGTACTCTTCATCAGATATTTGAATTGTTAACATAATTTTAATGTGCTTGAAATGAAAACACGAAAATGAATACCAACATATATACCTATAGGTAAGGACTGGATAGCTTTCTAAATATAAATACTCCGTTATGACAAAGTAGGTGAGTATGTATAAAATATAAGTAGGTGATATGATAACTGATTGATGATTAAGCTATTACAATTCAATAGTTAAACAACATATGTAGGACCCATTGGTATTCAAGATGGACAAATGACGTGACTATACTAGGATATTTTTGAATTACATGTCTTGAAATAACAATTGATTAATTAATTTAAGTAAGTCCTACTTTTGAAGTAGCATAAAATACCTATATCAAAATGTTTGAGTGTCCTTTGCCGAGCCATGCACTATATTACACTGGTAAACATAAAAACATATTGCTCTTAATTTCTGTGTAGTTAGTTAATATAATATTTGTCTACCTTTAGTTAATGACTTAAATGTATCACGCAATGTTTACATCCGTAATAAAGTAAAGATCCCGACCAGTATAAGGAAAACCAACTGTATCTTGTGTTTTACGGGTGTAGATTTATTATCCAAGACACTAAAAGAAGAGCTCAGTGAGTTGGACATCCAATGCCAGGATCTCAGTGCCCAGAGAGATGAACTACAACACCAAGTCGACTCATTTTACAAGTGTCATGATGTCCACCACGTAGCATTGCAACACATAAAATCACTTGAACAACAGCTTGCAGAGGCACACCACGAGCTTCAAGTTTTCAGCGAGCGGGAGGAACAGCGAGACAGTGCTACATCCAGGGCCTTATATAATGAGGTCATGAGCCAAACTGGCATACCAACTATTGACCTAACAGCTTGTGATCTCACGTGTGATAGTCCTAATAGATCGCAATCAGTAACCACTATGAGCTGTAGTAAAAATAAATTAAAGAAATATGTTGAATTGAATAATTATATAAAAAAAACACAAAAACTAGCTAATAGAAATAAAATATTTTGTAAAAATGTAAATTGTAGCAAGGAACGTGTCGAATTAATTAACGAAATCGATGATTGTAGATTATGTTTGGAAAAAACTACAGAAAAGTACGAATGTGACACACGGCGAAAAAATATGGGTTTACAACTTAGTCAGCGCGTGGGCCAGGCAATATTAAATAACTGTATGCCTGGCAAACATATTCACAAATATTAAACAAAGTGTTGTCATCGCAGTTTTTAGAACCAACCACCCTAATTATTTTAATTGGTAGAAGGGAAAATGTATCTAAAAAACTAATTACTAAATACTTTTCCAAATTAAATTCTTTACAAAATGTAGATAGAATAATCTTGTTTGCGTTTCCCTTCAGCCAATCTTTGTCACAACATGAAAATCATATAAGACATGATTATAATACATTTATACACACATTGACATGTCGTCATACTGAAAAATTTCATTTCATAGACACCAATATTTGTATTGGAAAATATTTTTATTTGACTAAGGATAGGTATTACCTATCTAGGTTTTATACAAAACAGATAGCACAGTCACTATCTTATTTTATTTTGAACTCAGTCAAGTTTTTGACTAATGAAACGCCTGCTTCTATTGAGCAGTGTAATAATAATGACATGTACTCCTTGGAATCTGTTCCAAGCTCTTTAAATTAACCCATAGGACAACAGAGAGTAACTCTGGCAGTAATATTAATATTTGTATAAATATACCTTCATCTTGCCCATTAAATCAAGTTACTAGTAATGAAAAATGTAAAAGTAAGAATATTTTAAACGTGGTTCATCAAAATATACAGGGCATGTTAAGTAAAGAACTGGAAATTGAGTTATTCATGAACTGTAATAATATTGATATTTTATGTATAACAGAGCACTTATAAGAGTTATCAGTTCATGTTCAACTTTAATAACCACCACGTTGCTAGTTCGTTCAAAAGAAAAACAGCTGATCGCGGTGGCTCCTTAATACTTGTAAATAATAGTTTTAAATATAAGGAACGAGTTGACATAGTGAGCCTGTCTGTTGAGCGTACCATGGAAATAGCCTGTATTGAACTTGAACAACTTATTGTAATGAGCGTATACAGACCACCAGATTCATCCTTTGATTTATTCGAAAAGAAAATGGATGAAGTGTTGATTAAAATCAGCGATAAAAACAATTTTTTTATAATTTGTGGTGATTTTAATGTTAATCTGTTAGAGGATAATAATATTTGCACTAGATTAAAATCTTTATTTTTATGTCACAACATGAACTATCTGTTTTTGGAGCCTACTAGAATTACTACAACATCTGCTACCTGCATTGACAATATATTTACTAACATTACGCCCATTTTCAAATCGGTCATCAATAAATTAACCTCTGATCACTCTGGTCAGATAGGTATATTCAATATTAAGATAAAAAAGGACCAAAAAGAGGATATTACATGTGTGCCCGTTAGTGACATTCGGCTTGAACACTACAGGAATAATATTTTAGATAAACTATGGGAAATACCATACAGTGACGAACCAAATTTGTTGTACAACTCAGTATTTAACCTTGTCAAAAATTAATATGATACGGTATTTAAATCAAAAACTATAAAAGTTAATAACAAAGCTTTGTTTAGTGATTGGGCGACAGTTGGAATTCATAGGAGCAGACGAAGATTATATGAACTCTATGAAGATAAATCATATAACAAAAATACGGCCTTTCTAGATTATGTTCGTAGTTATTCAAAAATGTTTAAACGCGGTTGTGCCGTAGTTAATCTAATTTCATTAAAAACAAAATTGAATCTAGTAGCAATGTAATGAAAACGACTTGGCAAATTATAAACAGAGAGACTGGAAAGGCCAAAGCTACACATAATAACTTCAAGCTTAAGATAGATAATCAATTGCTAAGTACAGACCTAGAAGTAGCAAAAGCTTTCGAAAATTTCTTTACGGACATTCCAGTTTCAACAACCAAGTCTTTAAATTCATCTCCCGCTGCTGCTGAATCTATACTTAAACAAAACTTTGAGGATTGTAAAACAGATTTTAAATTTAGGCACGTAAATAATGAAGACATTGTAAAAGCGTTTAAATCCCTGGAAATGAAAAAGACAGCTGACGCCCATGGTCTGTCAGTAAAAATTATTAGTTCCATTGTAGATTGTATCGCACCTCACCTTTGTTGTATATTTAATCAATGTATAGATAATGGTGTGTTTCCTGACTTGATGAAACTAAGTAAAGTTATACCTTTATTCAAAGCTAGTAGTACATCAGACCCCACCAATTTTAGACCCATATCGATACTACCAACGCTTAGCAAAATATTTGAAAAACTCATACTTAATCAATTGCAAAGTCATTTTTATCTCAATAATTTAATTCATATTGCTCAGTTTGGTTTCACAAAGGGTCGTTCAACAGCCGATGCTGGTGTTGAACTAATCGACAATATTTTTGATGCCTGGGAAGACACAATGGATGCAATAGGTGTCTTCTGCGATCTATCCAAGGCTTTTGATTGCGTCCATCATGACACTCTTGTCAGGAAGTTACGCCATTATGGTGTAAAAGATCAGGCACTTGGCCTTCTGGAGTCATATCTAACAGATAGGGTTCAGATGGTCGATGTTAATGGGAAAAGAACACCTGGGTCTTCAATAAGTATGGGCGTACCGCAAGGTTCAATTCTTGGTCCTTTCTTGTTTTTAGTATATATTAATGATTTACCTTACCTTGTTAAAGCAAAACATGGGTTAGTATTGTTTGCCGATGATACTTCTTTGATATTTAAAGTTAAAAGACAGCGATCAAATTATGACGAGGTAAACAATGCTATCTCTAGTATAGTGAACTGGTTTACTGTTAAAAATTTATTACTTAATGAAAAGAAAACTAAATGTATTAAATTCGTGTTACCCAATGTGAACCCGGTAACTACAGACATATTTATAAAAGGACAGAGATTGGACCTTGTGCAGTCGACTGTCTTTTTGGGCATTACTTTAGACGCCAAACTACAATGGGATCCTCATATAAATAAATTGTCGAACAGACTGAGTTCGGCAGCGTTCGCAGTTAAAAAAATTAGAGCTCTTACCGACGTAGACACCGCTAGACTAGTCTACTTTAGTTACTTTCATAGTCTAATGACCTATGGTATTTTATTGTGGGGTCACGCTGCGAATGCTAATAGTATATTTATTCTGCAGAAACGGGCTGTTCGTGCAATTTATAGATTAGGGCCTAGAGTGTCACTGAGGGAAAAGTTTAAAGAAGTCAATATTCTGACATTTGTGTCTCAATATATCTATGACAATCTTGTGTATGTAAAAAGAAATATAACTAATTTTCAGAAGTACAGTGATATACACAATTTTAATACTAGAAATAAAGACAAGTTGGTTGCTTATGTAAGCCGACTACATAAAATTAGTAATTCTTTTAAAGGCAATTGTATACGCTATTACAATAAGGTCCCTACTGATATTAAAAACTTACCTTTAGACAAGTTTAAAATAATAATAAAACAGAAATTGTATAAAAAAGGTTACTATAGGATATCTGATTACTTAGAGGACAGATGTCCATGGGAATAGATTGTTTGAGTAACAGGCTGTTTCGATATATAATTAGCATTCATTTTGTAATTTGACAATATTTTATTTAAAAAAGGAAACGCAAAAGATGCACAGATTCCGCCATTGTGTTAGTGAACTCACCCAAAAAAATGTAATGACGGATCTAAGTGATGTAACAACATCCTATGGAAATAAATGATTTTTGATTTGATTTGATTTGATTTGACAATAAAAATGGTATGTATTTAAACGCTAAACAAAGAATCCACGATTTTTTTATCAAAATATCTCAAAACTGCAACAAAAAGCACCTCAGACTTTACCCACAAAACAAAATAAATTTTGTAAACTGTTTAACTACTTATGTAAAACAAACAAACAAACCGAACAATTATTTTATTAACTACAAAAACTTAAACCCAACTTTACCTGAACCAAGTACATTTTTATTCTTTGGGGCCCATAAGTTTTAATAATGAAACACCATTTAATTTATCATTATTATCTAATGAATCAATCAACAAATCACCTAAATGCAAATATAATAATAACATAGAACGATAAATCAGATTTTGAAACATAATTGTTTTCAATTGCAATATTTAAAAAAAAAACAAAATTAAATAGGGTAGTATTTAACCGCAGATCAAATATGTCCTCTTTGCACAGCAAAAATGTTCAACAAAAACACACTATGTTACGTTTCTTTCGCTCTTTCATGTTCAAACTAACACGAAGTACAAAAGGGCATCGCTTCGTTCACCCCCTTTACCCTTCACCTAAGCTACCGCACCATTTTGCCCTGATATTTACTGTGCAAATCAGTATTTTTGTTGTGCTGTTAAAAAATTCCCAATTAAATCTAATTAAAGCCTCAAACTTTTCATTGCATGATTAAGGCAGTTATTGCTTTGGCAGGGCGTCCGCGTTTTATCTCTATGCCAATAATAATGTTTTATATACCTATGATTTTCATTAAAACACATAAGAAAAAAGAAATTTAGCAAGCTTTTTAGGTACCTATAAGAATGATAAAATTGTTAAAAATAATTTGGTAAAGTAAACATTAATTAGTGTGGTACAGCGGTACAGCATAACACTCGAGTTTAGAAATTTAGAAAAATTCTGTTATATGGATGCAGAATTTTGAGTGCAAGTCAGTATTTTAGTTTGACAAAGAATATTTTTGTATTGAAAACGGAATTTGTGTTAGAAAAGCCCGATATTTGTTGTGAACTTAGTAAGAAAGATTAGCTTTTTTTGATAGGACATATGATTTTGTTGGTGATGCTTGTTTTGTTTAACAAATGGTTTATTTATAGATATACGGTAGATTAATCATAGAAGATAATTCGTTTGCATGATTTAATTTTGAGTTACAGTTCAATATTTCTCAATAAAAATAGTCAATACTCAATCAATTAAAACCACAACAATGTAATCGGGATTTACCAACCTTACAATAATAATAAAAATTATAAACATTTACCATCACGGAAACTCTCTGAACCCATGAAGATCGATGATTTATAGTCAATCACAATCACAATAAGGCATTGCCATTGCGTGTCCATAGCGATTCGTATGCAAATCTGTCTACTCCAGCAGTTATTCCTGCATGCTATGCTTAGCTAACCCGCACCAACACGCGTGGCCCAATATGGGGAGCCAATGTTAGCGTTAGGACTGGGACTGATATTGACGACTTACCTCTTTTAAGGATTTATTTAACCCTCCGAAGACGAGGGAAAAGTCCTATGAGGTGTAATTTGATGCTCATTAGAACTATGCAGGTAGGACATGGTGCTGTTAGCTGTTATTGTGCAGACAAAATATGTAAAATTTCGTGAAAACTTTACCTGCCGGCTATAAAAAAGGCGCACCACCCACTGTAAGTTTTCATTTGCAAATATTGAGTGGGGTTGAGGGGATCTTTGGAATTTCAGTGCCATGCATGTTGATTGTTGGCTCAAATCTTCACCACTTAGTTGAGCCACTTTCCCGAGCCCACGTGTGGCTGTAGTACACATGGTGACTATAATAATGACATGGCGAGAGGACTTGGTTCCACAATCGTAAAGCTATGAGAGCGTGAAGATTGATTCGTCGCGTTAACGAATGGTAGCATGCTTTGAGGAACTTGCTTGTTTGTCTCGGGAACTCTATAGCGATGAAAGATGGGTGAGAATTTCGATGCTCGAGATTTCAGAGAAATATATAATAACACAGGCACATTAGGATGAAATAGGAGAGAGCCGCTAAAGAAAAAATATTTAAGTAGCTGAGTTTATCACTTATGTTTTATTAGTTAGTTAGAAATATGCAATATAATTAAATATCGATGAGGATCTCATAGCGGAAATCACAACGTATCACATTACTCGTAATATTTCGTGGAAATGAGATGCAAAGCACTATGGTCAACTCTGTATGGACTCTAGCCTAAATGTTCAACAATAACAAATGACAAAACCCATGCCACTCGAAAGCTTTTTTAGTTTCATTTAAATCATCCCATGGCAGCTTAGACGTAATCAAGCGCGAACACAGATTGTTTTTGAAGATTTTGGGCCGAGGCCGACCGATTAGAATGGAGAAGTGTAAAATAAGTTGGTCTGATTGAAATCGATCCCTTAATGAATTTGCCGTAAGCCTAACCTTATGCATGATCATTTTCCGTTATATAAATACTGAAAGAGTTTTCTTTATTTAGATTCCAAGAGGATTATCCCTTGTGTGATATATATGAATAAAGCAACAGCTATGATTGGGCCTTCAGCTAGATCAGGTAGAGGCTATTCGACAAACACGTGGGGTAATCTAATAGGAGTGCATTGTTTCATACAAATGCAATTCTTGGTGGCGCCGATTCTCATTAGGATTCCGACCGAGTAAGCCCGACACATGACATTTGCAGGCCGCATTGTAGACAAACGACAATATTGTTACATAAAGCCAGGAAGTAGAGAGTGTGTAGTAACAATAACAGAGCTTTGAAGAATCGTTGGTATGAATTAACAATAGTATGAGTGGAGAAGACAAATTCATACACCGAGACTGACTGTTCTCTTTCTTTCAATACCATGGCTAGTAGTAAAACCTTACGATGACTACTTACACAAGTAGGGGTTCTTTTAAGTTCGTAAGCTACACGAGCTTATTTCCGCTCAATGTTTAGGGAACCGGACATAGCAGGGAGGTCTGACTCCTGGGCATGGGTAATTCCATTTTCAAAGCCAAAGCATGCTTTAGGGGAAGTTTGTTCAGATCTGCATATCTAACATGCCTATATTTTTCTGTTATAACGAACATCTGACATCCCCAGCTGTCAAAGCGTGTGGACTTGTCATTATGTTTTGCACGGGGATTTTTTTGGTATCGTCTGTTGAAGGTGTAGAAATATATTCTGTTTAATTTACGAAAGTGTGTTTGGTTGTAATTCATAATATATACTCGTAGTTGTCCTCCAAATATTGATTCTAAGCACAATTGTTGAACTACGAATGTTGTTATTATCCATCAAACGTTATTGATCCTAAGCTGATGACTTGCAAATAAGATCTTCCTCGTGCTTATTAGTCGCAGTTGATTCAATTATCACGAGTCACAATACTCACAATGCTGTGGAGCTGATTCACACCAGGCTATTAAACGATGATGTGTGGCCCCTAACCGAACATAGGAGGGCCGTATCCATAAAGAGAGCATCAGTACGAATTAGGGCCGTTTGGATTGACAGCTTCTTCGCAAGATTCCATTTGCAGTTGAGATAATTCTAGTGGACGCCACCCACTGCTGTCTTTGAACCTAGTGTAGTGGCATGGTGTAATACAAAACGGTTAGTGACAGGATGCTAAGTGTAGAAGTCACGAATCTTATATCCAGCAAGGACTCAGTGACATCATGCTGGCGCCGCTTCGCCCCAATTGCGAACAATTGTCCCGTGCTTTGGTCTTTAGGCACGTCTGTGTGTTATAATAGTTCACGTTATCATATTCACTGTTTTATTGCTGGGTTTAGCCATAAAATTTGGTGACGGTCGTAAATGTTAAATGAATCAGTTTGATAGAGCAATTCACATTTAACTGTAGTAAGTACGTTTAATGATCAGCGCATTAAGTTACATTGAACGATATATAATGAATATAAAAGTATACTAGTTTGGTGTATATCTATCTAATTGATGGCTGGATGCCACACACACACTGGGTAGCCAGAGCTAAAGGTGGGTACTTATAATAGGTGACATAGACCGTTCAGCGAAATATACCGAAGAAGTAGAATAAATTACCTATCTTGATATACTTTACCGTCATTTTTCTCCCTGTGATGTTAACTCTGCTGTGGCTTTGCTGTATGCTGATCTTGAGAGTATCAGAGATTGGGCTCTGTCACACGGGCTACTCGTCAATCCTTGTAAGTCGCAGTCAATGATTATTGGGTCCAGGCAAGTGTTACAGCATATGTCCACTGCACCCATAATGTACGATGGAACCGTAATTCCCTATAGCTCCAAGGCCGAAAATCTCGGAGTCATCTTTGATAACCTGCTGTCTTGTTCAGCACATGTCTGCGAGGTTAGTAGGCGTGTCTTTACTACGTTTTACTCCCTCAGACGACTTCAGCACTTCTTACCTCATCAGACCAAAATTAGACTCGCCGAATCTCTGTTACTTCCCCTCATTGACTACGCAGATGTCTGCTGGATCAGCGCAAACGAAGAGCAACTGGACAAACTCGAGCGACTTCAAAATCTCGGGATTCGGTTTAGTTTCCCACATCCTCTTCACCCTCTTTAAGATTTTACATAATCCTCATTACCCTGGCTTCTTACGTGATTCGTTCACTATTCTTTCTTCAGATAGGCCTCGGAGACCTAACACTCGGTCGCTGCTCACAACTACGCAACATAAAACTGTCGCATATGAACATGGGTTCCGACTCCGGGCTATCAAGCTCTGGAACAAACTCCCCAGCACCGTCAGGGACAGTCCATCTCTTAACATCTTGAAAAGTCGTTTGAAGGAACATTACCTTTCTCTTCTGTAGTAGATTATATTTTATTTATATATTGTATAGGTATGTATTGATATTTATATAAAGTATTTATAGGTATTATATTATTAGGTAGGTTCTCATTTATTTATATGTGTAAATATGTAAGTAATTTATCATAAATATATAGTCACTCTGATGTTTAGTTTTTGGTTATGTTGTGCATAATAGGTCTATCCCTTCGCATGAAACTATGTTTTCCTGTCAGCCCTGGGTTTGCTGGAAGAAATCTCTATATAAGATAGATAAGCACGCCTTTGTATACTAACTGTGTTTGTAATTGTCCATTAATGTGTATGTGCAATAAAGTATAAAGTAAAGTAAAGTACTTATCGTCAGTGGTTGAAACAAAATGTTGTGCCCAATTAAAGGCAATAGGTACCCATTTTGTTCTTTGTCTTCATTAAACATCCAACGACTTGTTTGCTTGAGTCCAGATTCGCCAAATTGTTTATAAACTCTTAACGACCGACCGTCCAAAGGGCATCGATCTGAAGTCAGCGCACTAATTAACTCCAGTTTCAGGACATTACTGAAATCTGATAGCCGTACAGTAGTAGCTCCAGCTACGTCGCCAACAATCATCAATCATAAGGACACAAAGACATGCGGTTCACTTAATTGGATGCATTGGCCTGACATCAAGATGACGAGGCTAATTTATTGATGGCGAGACTAAGTTTGAGTTAAATAGGTAAGTGGTACGTTCATTATAGTTCACTATTTAAACTCGATTCATGAATCTTGAATGTACTTTATTGCGCAAAAACAGAGGATATAGACACATCAAAATTGAAGATGCATTTACAATGGCGAGGTTATCTCCAAAAAATATTTCTTCCCGTAAACCTAGGATTGGCCAGAATACGTTATTACACTTAAGTGCACAACGTCAAATAATTAAACTACTTACAAATCAATAGTATCAAACAAGTAGATAAAATAGATACTTAGATCTATTTTACTGGAAGCGGCCTCTTACTAGAGATAAGCTCGCCTTGTACACTATATCTGCAATAAAGGAATTATGAATTAAGAATAAAAATAATAGTATTATTTTATTATCTTCAGACTTCAAAAAAGCAGAGGTTCCCAATGCTATACTTAATTTTGTGTTTCCGATAATGTTTCATATTATCGGAATTGAATCATTTAAACAAGATTTACAAAGTAGCTTACCTACTCATAATAATACTAAAAAGCGAATGATCACTATACGGAGTTATTCAACAAACTTTCAGATAGGTATGAAAAAAAAAATCAAATTACATAAAATTACAAATAGCGATGGTAAAGTAGGGTTTAGTGAAAGGGATACAAAAGGAATCCTTAAAAGTAGGGATACACTTTATAGGAAAAAAAAATTACACATGACCCAATTTATATTCAACATGTAAAATTATATTCAGAAATATTTAGGGCCGTCTGCCATAAAGCTAAGTGCGAACACATAAAAACGAAGATTCTTACATCGTCAAATAAAACAAAAACAATTTGGAATATCGTAATTAGAGAAGCAGGTTAGGGTTCGCTTAAAAATACCGAGAGTGAAGCGAAAACTTTCAGTTACAGGTATAGCCGTGTGTGTGTGTGTGTGTGTGTGTGTGTGTGTGTGTGTGTGTGTGTGTGCGCGCGTGCGTGCGTGCGCGAGTGTGTGTGTGTGTGTGTGTGTGTGTGTGTGTGTGTGTGTGTGTGTGTGTGTGTGTGTGTGTGTGTGTGTTGTGTGTGTGTGTGTGTGTGTGTGTGTGTGTGTGTGTGTGTGTGTGTGTGTGTGTATGTGTGTGTGAATCAGTGATCCTACCTGTGATCCTACAGAAGTACTCCTACGTTGGGCAGAACATTTTAACGATGTTTTGAATCCCGGGATCACAAGGAGCTGATCTGTCTTACATATACACGCTAGAGAACCTGCCCATAGCATCAGAACTTGATGTACCGCCGTCTTTTACCGAGTTTTACAAAGCTACCAAAAGACTGAAGAAATCTCAAATAAAATCTCCGGCAAATCTCCCGGCTCAGATAGTCTGCCTTCAGAAGTTTTCAAATAGGGAGGATCCAACATTAAGAATAGACTATTTGAACTGTTACTACACATATGGGAAACTGAAATTATACCTCAATACTGCAGAGATGCCTCCATCTGCAAGCTTTACAATGATAAAGGAGACCTATCAGATTACGGCTCTTACAAAGGCATCTCACTTCTCTCTGCATCTGACGAGATATTATCACACATAATTCATAGGCTTCTGAGTTTATTAGCTGAGCGTATTCTTCCGGAGTGTCTGTGTGGTTTTCGTCCCAATCGAGCACGGTTTATGCTATATTTGTTATCAAACAAATCCAAGAGAAAAGCCTTGAACAACACCGCGATCTCTATATGTGTTTTGTCGACCTAGAAAAGGCGTTTGATAGCCAAGGTGTCAAGGACTGCCCTGTGGACGATACTGAAGAAGACTGGATGCTCCGAGGAATTCACAAACCTAGTGCGCCAATTTCACGAAGGTACGATGGCCAGAGTTCGACATGAAAATTAATTCACGGAACAATTCCCGGTCACCAGCGGTGTTAAGCAGGGTTGTGTTATGGCTCTTTGCCCTCTACTACGCTGCAGTCATGTGACGGACGCTCTGAAGAACTGCAATGGACCGATACAATTCAATGTCAGGTCTTTGTCTAAGACGCTTCAGATCAAAGCGCAATACCCAAAAAATTACCGCGCTCGAAGTCCTATATGCCGACGACGTTTGCCTTACAGGTGACAGCATCGGCGAATTGCAGCAATACGGACAATCTTGACGAATCGTGTCGCACATTCGGTCTGGTGATAAACGTATCAAAAACACAAATACTGAAGCAACCCGCAAGAGGTACATCTGCGCCCGACATTGCTGTTTACCTAGGAAGAAAGCCGCTGGAAAATGTGCGATCCTTCCGGTACCTCGGAACGCTGATAAGCGACGATAACCGCCTCGAGTCCGATATTGCTGCAAGAATTGCTAGTGCTGCTGCGGCCTTTGGAAAACTCAACCAGAGAGTTTGGAAATCTCACGACCTCCATCTTCAAACAAAGCTCACCGTCTATAAAGCAATCATAATACCCTTTTTACCCACGACGGAACGGAGATGGTATATGCGTTTATGCGTTGGTATATGCGTTTGGGGTGAGAGAATGTTTAACCTCTCCGAAACCCAGCCGCCCGGCGAAAACCAGCTCGAATCCCAGGCATACATTAGCCCGCGCGGCGCGCGCGACTTGACTGACATATCAAGTGATTATGTCTGAATGGTAACTCTTAGAACTATGAGAGTTGTACATCCCGAGTAGCTAATGAAACCCTCTCTTACTTAATGCGAAGAAAATGTCACTGTGACCTTAGTTTATTTTTGTACCGACATCAGAATCACAGACTTCTAATAAAATGCTCCCTGTCGTCACAAATGTAGTCGACATGAGTAAAACACAACAAAATACACATTTTGTTTGATACATTCGTCTACACAAAATTACCTTATGAAAACAATAAAAACATTAGTATGTTCTAATAGAAATTTTTCAATATTTCAGCGTTCGAAGATTTCATGAAATACCGGTTACGAAGTGATTTTTTCGAGTCACGTTTGCAGCGTCTTGAATGAATGAAATGAACAAAAGACCATACCGGAAATAGAAGATTGGCTAATTGGCCGTTTTTACACACTAAAACCTTGCCAATACGAACAGAATTGGCTAATTCATTCCGGTCTAAAAAAAAAAGGTATCGAGTGCGTGTCGGTACGCTTGGGTCAATAGTGTTTGTTTACGTTGACGTGTCGGTACGGTTAGGTCACGGAGAGGTTAAACAAACCAATGTTGCCATTTTTCTCAGAAACTACTAGTCCGATTTTGATGCGGTTTTCAGTGATGGGTTCGGGTTTGATTGGTGTATGTTCTTAGATAGGTGTTACGGTGACAACTCACCAGGGGGCGCTGCAGTAAACATTTATTTGTGCAAAATCACAACTACGAGTACGATTTTGATGCGGTTTTTATTTTATTTTGTAATGAATTTGTTGTTGATTAGTGAGGGTTCCTAAATAGGTGTTACGGTAGAAACTCAGTAGGTTGCACTGCAGTGATATTATTTTTATTAGCTACTTAATATTAAATAAACTCGATAGAACTTTTTTGATAACATTACAGTGAGGCCTCACTTGTGCGCTACGTTGCGTCGCGTCGTCGATTTCCATAATTTTGACAGTGGCATGTCGCTGTCAAATATTTGGAAAAAGTCAAGGACATTTGATGGGGTCCCCCCCTCAGTGAACCAAGTATTTATATTGGAAAGGGAGCAAAAGACGATGGCTACTTTATGGTCTTTCTTCCGTGTCCTCGGTTTGCGACCGGCGACGTATAGTTTGTCTCAATCGCTCTAATTTTTCCAACGCTATGCTGTTATGTGGGCTGTTAAAAAGTTTTATTTGATCTAGATCGGTAATTACTACGCCGTCTAAAGATCGTACTCTACTAAACGCCACATAAGCATGTCCTTTGGCGAATGTTTTTGGTCCAAAATATAAAAACCTAAAAGTAAAAAAAATATGGACAGATATCCCGACCACTTAGCCTACTACTTATTTTAATTAACCTAATAAATTCAAGCCGAAGCTGTTTACCTGCACCCTCGAGGAAGTCTTCAAGAAGCTGGCGGTCCCGTGGGCAGACCAAGGTATTGACGTTGGTGGCAGAAGACTTACTAACCTTCGCTTCGCCGACGATATTGTCCTGTTTGCCCCATCTGCACCCCAGCTCCAGCGTATGTTACAGGAACTCAGCAATGTAAGCCTTGAGGTTGGACTGAAGATGAATCGTTCAAAAACCCAGGCCATGACTAACAGTGTCAAACGTAGGGTCGAGGTAGATGGGCAGGAAATACATTATGTCGATGAGTACATTTACTTGGGCCAGATAGCCTCCTTCGAAAACAGGCAGGGTAAAGAAATCGATAGACGCATTTCTAACGCCTGGAAGAGCTACTGGTCCATGAAGGAGCTTATGAAGGGTAACCTTCCGCTGACCCTCAAGCGCAAGCTCATCGACAAGTGTATCCTGCCTATCCTAACCTACGGCGCTCAGTCATGGTCTTTCACCGAACTTCAGAAGTCCAAACTCAAGGTTTGCCAGCGAGCAATGGAGCGCAGCATCCTAAGTGTTCATAGGACGGACCGCATAAGGAACACCACACTGCGCTCCTTAACTGGCATCGCTGATGTGGGTGCACAGACCGCTAAGCTAAAGTGGAACTGGGCCGGCCACGTAAGTCGCATGCACCCAGATAGATGGGCAAAAATCGCCACTAACTGGGTGCCACAGGACGGATACCGGCGTAAAGGCAGGCCTAAACGGAGATGGCGGGACGACCTCGACAAGTTTTTGCCGGGGTGGCCGGAGGTGGCACAGACCAGGGAAGTGTGGACGAAAGAAGGGGAGGCCTTTGCCCAGCAGTGGGACACCTTAATGGCTAAATGAAAAAAATTAATTCAAGACGAAGTACGAAAAATATTAAACTAAAAATCAGAACCAAAAATCAATACTCGTGAATTAAGCTAATGATGTAATGTGGAGGGATATTCCAATTAACCTAACCTAACCTACTTACTTATTCAAATGAAAATAAATATTCAAGAAATAATGCTAAAACTATTACAAACACAACCAAAACTATTACAAATACAACCAATTTTAACAATAATTTGGTAAAACCGAAACTATAGCACACTATATTATACATATAAATATGAAGTACAATTTACATAATACCTATGCTTGGTCTCTTAAAAGTTTGAAATATAAAAAATTTGAAAAAACCCACGACGGTTAAAACGTAGTTGAAAAAGGATAAAATAATTTTGAAACCCCCGACTCAAAGAATGTATGCTATGAACTTAATAAAAAAGCAAGAAAATCTGTCGGGGGCTGCTTTTACGTTTTTTTTCTAATTTTATGATTAATCATTTAGAATCTGTATAATTTCAAAATTGAATTTTCTTGCTGCTATTAAATGAACTAGTTTGGCATGTTTGTTTATAGTAACTTGATTATTTGTTTATAATTAAAATAGAGATAGCAAGCAGCGCCCGACGGATTTTCTTGGTTTTTTTATTAAGTTTATAGCATAAATTCTTTGAGTCGGGGGTTTCAAAATTATTTTATCCTTTTTCAACTACGTTTTAACCGTCGTGGGTTTTGTAAAAAATAAAAAATAAATTTTTTGGTATGCGTCGGAGACATGGTGTCTCTATAAAGCTGATATTAAGTGTCTGGACACCTTTCACTTAAAATGACTTCGAGCCATATTACGGGTGAAATGGCAGGATCGTGTAACGAACTCCGTGATTCTACGTCGTGCTAATATGAGCGGTATGGAGTGACTCCTGATGAATGGTCAGCTGACATAGTGTGGACACCTTATACGCATGGATGCCTCACGATTGCCTAAATCCGTTTTCTATTCCGAGCTGTCCTATGAAAAACGTAAAGCCTGATGGGCAGCATCTCCGATACAAGAATGTCCTAAAACGACATCTAACATCCTGTGGCCTGTCTTATTATTATTATATCCTTTATTGCATAAAATAACATTAAAAAACAATGACGCAGTGGGAAATAAAATTAACAAAGGCGGGCTTATTCCTAAAAGAAATCTCTTCCAGCCAACCCAGTAAGTATGTTCAGTGAAACAATGCGGGTTCAGCTAATAACAAAATATTTATACAAACAAGAAAACAGCAACTAAATTTAAAATAGAATACACACAAAAATTACAAAAATACTTTATAACATATATATCATTATGAAGATAATTATACTACATAAACACTTAATACTTAAATAAATAAAACCTACGATAATTAAGATAGGTAGTATTCTTTCAGTCTTGATCTGAATGAGCTAGGCGATAAACTATCACGGATAGAGTCTGGCAGGAGGCTCCAAATCTGCGCAGCACGGACTGTGAAAGAATTCATCAGGAAACTAGTATTGGCCATCGGACAGGCTACTTCCCTGGATGCGACACATGCACGACGAGGTCTTGAGGGCGGCGGTAAATACGCGAAACGGTTTCGCAGGTACTCTGGAGCACCAGGATTGCGCAGGATTTTGGAAAGAAAAACTAAAATATGAAGGTTCCTTCGCTGTCGGATTGGGAGCCACTTCAATTGGTTGCGAAAATCCGACACATGGTCGTAAGTGCGACCATTGTGTACGACCATGCAAAAGTTCACAAGCCAAAAATGAAGCGCAAAGCCAGGTTCTGAAGCCTCTCCAACTTGTTAAGTTGTTCTTCTATGATATCGAGGAAGCACACATCAGCGTAATCTAAAATGGGCAGCAGTAATGATTGCGCTGGCAACACTTTTGTTTTGAACGGCACGAAGTACTGCAAGCGCCTCAGAGAATGAAAAGAAAATTGAATGCGTCTGCTTAAATCGCTGATGTGCGCCACCCACGAGATATTCTTATCCAGGATAAGACCCAGGTTTTTGGTTTTGTCGGTGTTAGGAATACAAACATTACCATACAGAACAGACGGCACGTTCAAGCCCAGTCTAGAGGTCATGCGACTACTACCTACGATGATGGCCTGTGATTTTGAAGGATTGAGTAGCAAACCAAATGATTTAGCCCAGATTTCAACAACTATAAGATCTGCGTTCATATTCGAAACGGCATCCGAAATCTCGGCGATTGAGAAATGCCTATACAGCTGAAGGTCATCAGCATAGAGGTGAAAAGAGGATGAGATATCTGTGGTAAGTTGATTGATAAAAATCGAAAATAACAAGGGAGGGAGTACCCC
Source organism: Argyresthia goedartella (assembly GCA_949825045.1). Classification (NCBI taxonomy): domain Eukaryota; kingdom Metazoa; phylum Arthropoda; class Insecta; order Lepidoptera; family Argyresthiidae; genus Argyresthia; species Argyresthia goedartella. The sequence continues at coordinate 21,289,421 of OX463823.1, forward strand.
ACCTTGCGGTACACCAGCAGACAAACTTAACCAGTCAGAAAGTGTATCGTCCACCCTTATGCATTGACGACGCCCTCGTAGATAGGAATCTTATAATCTTATAATACGTGGGAGAGACATGCATTGATGAGACCAGAATGGCGCAAAGCAACCAAAACAGGAACTAAAAAGTTCGAAGACGCCCGCCTTGAATACCTAGATGCCAAACGCCACGCTCGAAAATGTCGTCCCAAAATCTCCTACAACTATACATATAACATAAACGGACAGTTATAGTGCAACATGTTCAGACAAAGTTCGGTTTCGCGAGTCACATCCGAGCACATGCTAGGAAATGACAAGGTTAACCTACCTCGTGGAACTTCATCAACATCAACTTTTCCCTTGTTTGCCTGATTTGCTGGAAGAGATCTCTTATTAGAGATAAGCTCGCCTTTGTACATTTTTTTATGTAACTCTTGTTTTTTGTATGATTTTTGTGCAATAAAGAAATTATGAAATTATGAAACTTTAGAAATAAATTAATATTCAGATTAATTGTCCTAGATAATTTATAGTAGCTTCCCTGGCTGGAAGCCAGACATATTATATCAAACCCAGATATACACTATTCTAGGAATACTGTCTCTAACCTACCTACCTAAGTAAGTATAGTTATGTAGGTAGACAAGTACCCTATTAGTATTCCGTTACTGTGCATGGACATCAGATTAGTTTCGGAAATAAGGGTAAATATTTTACCGGATGTCGTGTTAGCTTGTTGTCTGGGGAAATCTATCTACGTCTTCGAGTAGGGTCATGAAATGAGTTCTATCTAGGTTTCAAATTGGCCTACTATATAAGTAAGGATTTATTTTGGGATTCCAACAAAGTTTTTGAAATAAGTCCTCGTAACTTGACTGTTCCGACTATATGGGGGCCCGTGAACATTACTTGGAATCGGAAACGACTAATTTCATGCAAACTCCATGTGTGCTAATCGTGTCTAATATCAATGGCAGTTTGCTAGTGGCTCCAAATCGGTGATGCGCCGGCCCACGCATTAGCGACCACGAAAATAGCCGTTGTCATTAGTGTCTAGTCCAGTCTGGCTAGTGGACGATATTCATGAAATCAACGGGAAGGAAACTATAAAATTTAATTTTTGGGCCTGAATGAGATTCAATTAAGGCTATATTGGGTGGGTACAGTAGACAAAACTGAAGATTTCTTTACTCTTTTTCTGACGAACGAACTAACCTCCTACTAGAATTGTTAAGCGTCCTGTTTGTTCTGTCGATCCTGTGAATCGAGTATAGCAAGTGAAAAGAGAATATATTTTGCTATTTTTTATACGCAGGCTATTCCAGAATTAAGTCAGTAAGACCGTGAAGGTGGAGTTTCGAGTTCTTATCGCACGCTGTGCACTTTGCCTCAGCATGGCAATCATCATGAATCACAATGATGAGGAGTTCTTCAAAGCATCCAAATAGTTGCATAAAGGTCGTGAGAGATTTTGTTGTTTAACCCTGCTGTCCGAAATAATGAAAATATGCAAGAGCATGGGATCTTGTACATTTCGGATCAACGTATAATTATATAAATATTACATATATTCGAGCACTGGGCCATGTTTCATTCTCTCCATCGTTGCGATGTTGACAAAAGGTATGTGGATATCCTCCGGGAGCTGTACAGGACCGCCATGATGCAGGTGCGCATGCACACTTTGACCGAACCGGTGCCCATTGACCGGGGCGTGCGCCAGGGGGATACTCTTTCGCCCTAACTCTTCACAAACGTGTTGGAAGATTTAATGAAGACACTAGATTGGAGCGAAAGAGGTTTCAATATAGACGGCGCGCGCTTGTCACACCTGCGTTTCGCCGACGATCTCATCCACCTAGCTGAAGAAGTCGAAGATCTCCAAAGCATGCTCGAACAACATGAAGCATCCCTGAAGGTTGACCTTAGAATGAAATATGTCCAAGACAAAGATCATGTGTAGCGATCCGGAGCACGTACCTAATGTTATCGTAGGTAACTGCCCTATAGAGGCAGTAGATCAATACACATATAATGGGTATAACTTATCCTTTGGCCAAAGTGCTCAGGCGAAGGAGATCACTAGACGGATCCAGCTAGAATGGGCTGCCTTCGGGAAACTAGAAGACGTCCTAAAATCACAAATCCCGCAATGCCTGAAGAGCAAGGTACTCAACCAATGTGTCCTGCCGATCCTCACTTATGGTGCCGAAACATGGACGCTCACAAAAGCCAATATGCACAAAATTACAGTCGCACAAAGGGCTATGGAGCGTGGCAGCCTCGTTGACCGCGTGCCTAACGTTGAAATCCGCAGACATACCAAAGTCATAGACGTGGGTACGCGCATCACGGGGCTAAAGTGGAAATGGGCGGGAAACTTGGTTAGAAGGGAGGACAGAAGGTGAACCAAGGCAGCCACAGAGTGGCGGCCGCGAACAGGACAGAGAACACCGGGCAGACCACCGCCCCGATGGTCAGATGACATTGTTAAGGTGGCTGGAAAGCAGTGGACGAGACTGGCGGGTGACCGTAGCGAACGGCGTGCTTTGGGAGAGGCCTGTGCCCTGCAGTGGGATGACAAGGGCTGGTGGTGATGATGATGAGGATGATTACATATATGGAATATGACGAGGTTGTAGGTACCTACATAACTGCTATCTTTTAAAGCGGGGAATTGTAATATGAACCTGTCAACCGGATATTGCATTTGCCCATTTTTTTGTGACAGTGGACAGTTGTTCACTTCAGCAAACTTAACGGTCGGTGAATGGAATTAAAAGGTGAAATGCTCTCTATTCTGTCTCTATCTTACTTATTATTACACTGTGGTAGATCCGTGAATTCAATGACGCCATCTGAGCTGCTTTGATAACTGCGCTGGCAGAAAAACCCGTAACAAATTCACGAAAACTCCTTGCTTGTTGCCCCTCAGCTCGGAATTTAGGCATCATTTCTGAAAATCATTGGTTTTTGATCCAAAAAACTAAACTATTGTCTATGGGTGTTTTTTGACACGATTGGTGCTCAACGCGATGACGTTTAGAATCGCACTAATGTTATTGGTCCATATGCTGTCAAAATCTAGAAAGCACCAATCACCTTAAAATATTTTGTAAACGGAAACGAAACATGTGGTAACATGGCGAATTTTCCTCGTCTTTCACCGCAAGTTGCTTGACAATTATTGCGTGGCTGATGGGAATTTCGTTGGACCGTGCGAAATTTTTCCTACATGACATATTTTCTCTGTTTTCGCTATAAATTTACAAGTTTACAATGAGCGTCGACGCGTATGGGCCTAGCTCCCAGACCCTCACCTTTCTGGACACCGAAGAGTCCGACCTTATCGGTGCTGACACTCAGGGATCGGAATTCGAGTTCACGGACTTCACCCTCCCTTCCCAGAGTCAGACCCAGGCTTCCCAGCACGAGCATGGGCTCGCAGCATCCAATCAGGTTTATATGTCATCTAACCTCGTCGATTGCGTATTTGAATTTTGATGTCATAACCTCTACTACTTTGTTTTCCTAATTCCTAAAACTTACCAGCTTGACTAGCAAGTTTTACAGGTTGATAGTTATATCCATAAGAAACTGTCGTTCTTGCAGACCAGACATTCAGATTTTAAATTTCAAGCCAACAACAAAAGTGATAGCTCATGTATAAACTTCCTCATACTTGTGGTGTGTTTTAAACCACAAGCAAACCTACCCTCCATATTGCCTCGGAAGCTATCGGAAGTATGTCCAGTAAACTCTTAATATATGAGGATTCATAGTACATTTCACCTCTAATTTAGAGAAATTTGTCTATTAGGTAAACGGGATAGGCCGTTTGGAGTTGAGCTCGAAGTTGTCTCTCGCAACGAATGCCATTGCCGAGTTGCAATTTGAGGAAGAGGATGAGACTCTGTACAGCAACAAGGAGCTGCCTGACCATGCCTGCAAGTACTGTGGCATCCATGACCCGGCTACTGTGGTCATGTGCAACATTTGTAACAAGTGGTGAGTCTGCTGTTATGTTTCAAAGCACCGGATTTAAGCTGATTAAAGACTCATCTAAGTAATAGTTAAATATTGTACAAGTAAAGTAAGATGCGCGTGACTTAAACTAGGTTGCTGACTGAATACAATATTGTGCGGTGTGACCATACAAGCCCTTCTTTCCACCTTTAAAATCACTAAGAATTATATCTAAAATGACCTTCAGAGAAACCTAAACTCAAAATTTTCAATTATAAATATCTGGAAAACTATAAAATCATCAAAAACGCTCATGTAATTAATGGACTCTGCCTTATATGTTCGAGTTATCTTGGTAGGTACAATCGTAACATGTGTACTAAAGGGCATTCCATATAGCTAATGTCAATCAAGATTGGGGCTATCCAAGAGACAGCCTTACAAACTTAGTAAAGAATAATGTGTGTTAAATTATCTAATTAAATTTCAAAACACAACTCCACATGGAATGATCATGGCATGTGTGCACCACTCCAGGTTCTGCAATGGGCGCGGCAACACCTCAGGCTCACACATCATAAACCACCTGGTTCGTGCCAAGCACAAGGAGGCAGCGCTCCATCGCGATGGACCCCTTGGAGAAACCCTGCTGGAGTGTTACTCATGTGGAGCGCGCAATGTCTTTGTGCTCGGATTCATCCCCGCCAAGGCTGACTCGGTCGTGGTCCTACTTTGTCGGTCAGTTGCAAACTTATTTCAAGATTACTTGAGCTGTAATTATGTTTTGCTCCCGTAGCTTTGGCAACACCTTATTCAGAATACAATAAAGATGAAGCATGTAATTGTGCGTGTGTGTGCTTATACCCACTTTTCTGCACATATCCACAAAAACTGTTTTCTGAATGATCTTGGATATAATGTAATTGTAAGGTAATATTTGTGGTTGTTTCTATTCACTGATGTATTGTTATCGTTTTCATGGTTGCCACAGATAATAACAAAAATTTCTCACATGTTAGTGTTATCACCAACATACATTTAAAGCATAAAAACCATAATTTTAATTTACATAAAACACTTGGTTTTTAAATGACTACTCTCTAGGCTGAATGCACTTACTCCAGTAATCCAGGTAATTCATTAATGATTCAATCAATGTCTTATATTCCAGCCAGCCTTGCGCGGCACAAAGTTCCTTGAAGGACATGAACTGGGACCAAGAGCAATGGAAGCCACTCATTTGTAAGTGGCCATAATTCACTTTATTATGTACTTCAAAAAGAAACCCTAAAATACATGTGGGAAACACTAATATACTATCCTGGACGCGTGAAAGAACCCATGTAACCATAATGTTAACCTCATGTTAAACAGTGTCAGTCGTCCGCATGTGACCTATACTCTGTAAAATATAGCATGATAGCTTGACTAGAATTGAGAATAGGTCGATATAATTATCAATATTTCGACTATATGTAACTGAATGTTTCAATTAAATCAAACAAAAGGAACTTGTAGCATGTTTTTGTTCTTGTAATAAAATTTCACAGCCCAAATCATCAAAGTCAAATTCTGATTCCTCAATCAATCTATTTTCTCACACTATTATATTATCATTTTTTTTTTCAATATCAATAACTTGTCTTGTTGAACGAAGTATATTCGCTTATAAAGTACGATATTTGACTCCTATATATTCATCGTCGCAAAATATGGTACTTGATAGGCGTGATTTTGGTGACAGCTGTCACAGCTATCATGCTAAATTTATTTTACAGAGTATAACCACACAACACAAAAGAAACTAATGCGCGTGTCTTTCCGTTTTAGCGGACCGCGCGTTCCTGTCTTGGCTAGTCAAGGTGCCGTCTGAGACTGAACAGATGAGGGCTCGACAGGTGAGCTATTGCAGAAATATCCACTGATTTATCTTGTCAATAGCGACTTTTTAGCCCCCGACGACGACGACAAAGAGCGGTGTGGTGTTATTATAAGTTTGAAGTGTCTGTCTGTGCGATTTTAAGGCAAATTTTCTGTAAATGGTAATGGACTTACCTATGATGGTTCTTAGGCATGTTTTACTGAAGTCGGTTCAGTGGTTCGAAAGTGATCAGCTTGTCAAGGAAATAAGTCAGACAAATCTTAGACTTAGCTTTTTGTTTTATAGGTGACGCCGCTCCAGATAGGTCGCCTGGAGGAGTTATGGCGTGACAACGTGGACGCGACCTTCCAGGACCTGGAGAAACCTGGCGTTGACGAGGAACCGCATCAGGTGCTACTGAGGTTGGTATAGAATAGAATAGATAGAAAGCACATTAATACCCTATTTGCTCAAATAACGATGTAAACTGACAGCTTGAAAAAATGTTCCCATCTACACTACAGTTTGATAGCGATGTTCTCATTCATTCGAAATAGAATGAAAACTAGATAATTTAGGCTTTTGACCGCCATACAACAAATATAAAATGTGTCACTCACAGGGTATACATGTTTGCTATGCTAAAAAAAAAATGTTATTCATATGAAATAAGGTCTATTTTAATATAAAATTTGTGTCGGCTATAGGCGACATGGCGCCAGTGGCAAGACTTTCAATTCTCGGCCAGTGCCGACTGGGGCAGTCAACAGGTTAAACAAAAAGTAAACTTAGAAAAACCGAATAGAATTAAACCATATTTGTTACTTATAGCCATACATGTCTTCATTAAATTTAATGTTTTAATTACCTACTTATCAATGAACATTGAACAATGGTATAAAAATCATGTCCATCTACAAAATACATCTTTCTGCTGCTAACTAAGTAAAGGTCGGGTTTCATGATATCATTAAATTTTTAGATTATTCAATGAACTAAATTAGTCTTTACGACTATGTCTATATTTCTATGACTATTTGTATTTTTTCCAAAAAGTGGCATCAACGGAGCTGTTAATTTACTTCGTTATTTATTCAATTAGGGCCTAGTATCCTCAACACAGATTAATATGTAGTACTTACAGGTAAGACAGTGAATTTCATTAGTTCCACTTTGTTGCGTAGTAGCGCTGCCGTCGCTGCGCGGCTGCCGCATTACTGGTGTGGGGAAAATCCAAGAGGGATAATAAATCAATATCGATGGTGCATAGTGATGTATATTTTTCCTCACATCTGTACTTTAGACAGCGTATACATATATGAGGCATAATGGCATTGGGTTTAGAACCACACTATCAAATAAAACAGTCAATAAACATGTATTGTCTTTTTATTTCAAAGCTTTAGACCTATTACAATAGAAGCAATCCTACATTTACGACACAGCGGCGCATAATTTCCGTGCGCCGCCCTGACAGCTCGTGACGCGAAAACCAACAATCAGAACAGAGCGTGGCGAGCGGAAGGGTTCTTTATTAAAAAAAATATTTTCTTTATTGTTAATCTATGGTTTTCACATACTCTTTTTATCATTAACTGACTTTTAGTAAGTCCAAGTAATGAGGAGTTTGTTGGACCTTAGAACTAATAGTTATATCCACAAACTTTTGAGTTCATCGTCTCGGCGTACGGCAAATATTAAGTGCTTACCAATGAAATCAACGTTTTGTATGGTGAAATTGGAGAAAACTAAATTTTTAGGATTGACAAATCCTAATTTTATAAAACAAAGTTTTATAAAATTAGGAAATTAGGATTTGTGTATGAATGAAACAACATTTAGCTGACAGAAAATTTGATTTAATAGTGTCAGCTCTAAAAAATATTACGAATAATATCATGAATTTAGAACGAACGGATTTTTAAGACTAAATTTTTGTTCTAAAGTGTAGTGAAAATTAAAATAAAATTTAATATGAAGATGTAAAACTTTGAAATTAACTTTCAAACAATAAAAATAATAATGGAAATAGCTTATGAATTACACTAATTGTGAACTCCTGAATCTGTAAGAAAATTTCGTCAATTTCATAGGTAAGCAAGCACCCAATAGTTTTTGAGTAATGCATTGCAATCACCAACACTACACTTCAATGGTGCCATGATATTGTGTTCAGTTCACCAAGGAACACAAATTGTTAAATTTAATTGCCTACCTACTATTTAGGTCTAGACTCAACCACAAGTTGAGGGGAACAGAAATAGCAGGACCTCGACTCGATGATGTATATAACACTAGTAAAACAATTTCGGTAAAGAAAAGTAAAGTAAAACAGCGGGAGACGCGGCGCCATTCAAACGGGTTTGTTCTCAATGGTGAAAATAAATGAACGGTTCATAGTGCGGCGCAGCAAGGCTGTGATTGGTTAAAACGGGTTGGCCCGCCGCCATTAAGGACCAGACCCCCGACCTTGCTGTCAGGGGTCTGATCCTTAATGGACGACGTCGAGGCACTTGAGTCTGAAGGTGCCACAGGTCTCTGAACAGAACACCGGCAGAAACAGAAAATTCCTCGGGTCTTGGAACTTTATGAGCTTGTTCCGAAGCGATTTTTTTTCATACGATTTTCATGCTGGCCATTACGATTGTTTTAAAAGGAAAACCAAGTCACTTTTAAGCGTATTGCCGAGGTCTTGCAACACATATGAGGGCTTGTCCCAAATACCAAAAAAAAGCGGGGCCTAAATGAATGACTTGCTCTAAGAGATATGTAATTATCCAACAGAATTAAGAATATTTTGACTGATTGACTGATAGTCCGTTTTTCAAATTTGCTTACTACTTAATCGCATTTACCCCCCGCGCATATAGAGGTAAATACATCTTGTTTTCAGAGCATTTGTGATCCAAAATAATATGTTTCAGATATGAAGACGGCTATCAATACCAGAACATCTTCGGGCCGCTAGTGAAGCTCGAGGCTGACTACGACAAGCGGCTGAAGGAGTCGCAGACGCAGGAGGGGATTGAGGTAAACACTTGTCTACATTATCACGAACCGGAACGAGCCTACTATACATATAATCTATCTATATCCATCATGACTTGACCAGAAAGGTAAACGAATGTCACGTGATCACAAAACTCGATAATCCATTCTAAAAGGATCACTCGATACAGGTTATAACTTTCAGTTGTAGCCACTAATATATTTCACTTAAAACTGGTCTCAATTCTGCATAGAAATTGTATTATTTTCCAAAATTTTACTTCTGACGAAAATCTGAAAACAGATTAGCAAAATTAGACACGGGGCGGCCGCCTGCATGCGGCTGTTAACTAAAATCAACCGTGCAAAGGGTCAGTCGCAGGCGATTTGTTGCTTGAGGTTGGCGCTACGCTCGCTCTCTCTCTCTCTCTCGCTCTCTCCAGTACGTCAGCAGTGCGACTGTTATTGTCGACATATTGAATAAAAATGACCAAGTCACTTGCGATTTTATCGAATGTGTATTTACACGGGTCGATTCGCCGTGAAAAAAGTCACAAGACCAGCAAAATCGAATCGTCACCTAATTTACATGGGTATCGAGGGCGAGAGGAGCGAGAGAGGGCCGGGAAATCGCATTCCTTGCGGGTGCCAAGTTAAAATTGCCGGGCAGTGGACACACGGTCAGTCATAGAGCTGTATTCTTCATCTACAGGTGCGCTGGGACGTCGGTCTGAACAAGAAGACGATCGCGTACTTCACCCTCGCCAAGACCGACAGCGACATGAAGCTCATGCACGGAGACGAGCTGCGGCTGAGGTGAGCTTCTTTCAAGGGGAATAATAAAACCAGCGGATAACCATGAACATCAGTATTACATGGAATGAGCGATAACATACTGAATTGAGCGACAAAGTTACTGATTGGCTAAATATAGGCTAGGCTGTCTGGCTGAGCGAAGTGGTGGTCAAGGTAGGTGAAGGATAAAGTGTTGGGTTGAACCTGCGAGAACAACAAAATCCAAGGCTTGATTACTCGAATTAAGGTTTTAAAGTCGATCAAAAAGTGGATCTACGGTCATGCGTTTAAAAACTATCCTTCGTTAAATATACAGGTTAAAATCGGTCAAGTGCGGGTTGGACTCGAAAACGAAGGGTTTTTTTCTTTACCATCAAGGGGTCTGTGCCACAAGAATAAACAATAAAAAAAGAAAAAATATATATGTCAGGACTTGAGTTTCGATAACGATCCCTAAGATTGCAGACCCGACGTCAAACCAATGGCGCCGGCGACGACGAAGATGGGTGCCGTGAATTTGCGATAATATTTGATCGATGATTTGGTATTCCCAGCGTAGGGATATTAAAACACGTATCTAGTATGGGGACCCCTTTAAATCATAAATTATTTGATGCTATAGCGGCAGCAGAAATACGTATTCTGCGTAAATTCCAACTCTCTGCCTATAACGGTTCATAAGATAATGCTAATGGATAGATAGACAGACGGAGGCTTAGTAATGAGATCCTGTTTTGCACTTTTCTGGTAAGGGAGGGAATGTAGCACAGTCGATAGCCGCCAGATCGAAAACAGACTGAATCATTCAGCTAATCCAGTGTCACCCGTGGCTGTGTATCAATTGGGTTACAGCATCAAATAGTTTTGACGTTTTATATCTGTATTGTAGTGGTCAATGCTTTGCATCGCGGGGCAGGGGGGTTGGATTGCTTAATATGTTTGTATCGGTTTCTGCGCACAAAGTATCCTACACACCCTTCTGTTAGACCCAATATACAGGTGTCCTGTAACTCAACCTCAAGCGAGTGCCAGAAGAGAAGCCGCATATACAGCGTCTGGCAAAAATTAAAATGAAAAACTATGTCACTTGTCTAAACTATGTCACTTCATCGGTAATTTGCTGTCAAAGTTACTAGAAGTCTGTGACAGGTTGCCGATGTTTTAATTTTTATATAAAAATAATTCGTATTTTTTTCATATAAGCAGGCCTCCTTGTACTCGCTTGACGTCGAGCCACGGGACACAATGTCGGTTTTTATTTCCCCGTAGGTACGTGGGCGAGCTGCACAAGGCGTGGTCGGGCGTGGGTCACGTGATCAAGGTGCCGGACAACTACGGCGACGACGTCGGGCTCGAGCTCAAGAGCGGCGCCGGAGCACCGCTCGATTGCACGTCCAACTTTGTTGTGGACTTTATTTGGAAGAGCACCTCCTTCGATAGGTGAGGTGACATTTAATAAATGAGTCTATTTTACAAGTTACCAGTTTTACAGTTTCTGCCTACCAAGCGAGAGGTCCCGGGTTCGATCCCCGGCTGGGGATAAAAAAAAAACATTTCTTGGATGTTTATATTATGTCTAACAGAGATCACTGTTTCTGGTTCCCACGACACAGGATATCCTAGTGTGGGACCAGAAGCAATGTAAGTACCTGCAGGTAAATGTTTATGTTAAAGGATAAACTTTATCTGTCGGATAATTTAATTTACCTGACAATGGGGAATGATTTATATAATAAGACGAAGTGCAGGTTTATTCTATGTAACTTTCCTTATTGTTCTTATTTATCGGGGAAACAAAATAAAAGTGTACATAGAATGAACATGCATCTATACAATATAACGTGTCATCATAGTGATGCTATTTTATATTTCGACATGAATAATTTTATTCATAACTTTACTTTGACTCAGGATACTATGTACCTGTCTCATAAAACAAAAAAACGAGTAGCTACATTGTTAGCGTATAATATATGCGACACAGTTGTAAATACTATAACGCAGTCGCCTTCAGTTTTAGTTAGTATTAGTACTAATAGTAGTGTTTTAAACTAGATAGTTCGACAAAAGAGGACCCCTCAAAACATAAGAAAATTTTACAAAATAAGCAGGGGTTTTCTGGCAATCAAATGAAAAATACTAGGACAAAGGGTAAGCCCCACTTAAATATTTCCCATCAAAACATGCAGGGGCTACCTGGCAAAGAACTTGTATTAGAATTATTTCTTAATCATTCAGACACCGATGTTATCTGTATTACAGAACACTGGTTAAAGTAAAATATGATGTCTTTTAACATAAATAATTACAAAATTGTCAGTTGTTACAATAGAAAGACTGCTGATAGAGGTGGTTCTTTAATCTTAGTAAAAAATAATATTAAGGTGAAACAACGGAAAGATATTCTTGCACTTACTGTATAGAGGTATCCTGTGTTGAGTTGGATAGCCATATTATTACATACAGACCTCCGAGAGATGAAAACGGCCATGGCAATTTTGAAATGTTCGAGAAAATTATGGAGGATGCCCTCATTAAACTTTGTATTAGCAGAAAAAAGTTAATTATTTGTGGCGATTTTAATGTAGATTTGCTTGTAGATACAACATTGAAACAACGATTAATAACTCTGTTCAAATCATTTAATTTATGTCATATATTTCTAGAGCCAACTAGAATTACACTTACCAGCCAAACTTGCTTAGATAACGTTTTTTGTGACTGTGCATTCACAAGTAAAAATGTAATTAATTGCTTACCCTCAGATCACAGTGGTCAAACAGTTTCATTCCCAATTGCCAGTAAAAATAGGACTGATCCATCATTTTATAGGCCTATTACATCCCATAGACTAGAGACGTATATGAAAAAGTTAGATATAAATTTGCCAGTACCGGATTTTGATGAACAGAACCCAAACAAAATCTACTCAGACTTCTTCAACATTATTCAGACAGAATTCAATAAAGTTTTTAAATTAAAGAAAGTCAGTGACTACAACGGTAAATCTAAATTTAATGACTGGGCAACATTTGGAATTCGTAAAAGTAGAGTTATCTTATATGACCTTTATGAACAAAAAACCTATAACTTTGATCGAAAATTTCATGACTATGTTAAAAAATATTCCAAAACTTTCAAGTTGGTTTGTAGAACTGCAAAAACTTTACACAATAATAGAAAAATTCAAAATTCAAATAATAGAATAATAATAATAATAATACCTTGGACACTATTTACACACATTGATCTAGCCCCAAACTAGGATTCCCTGTATCTTGGGTACTAGACAACGATACACATACTTATATAGATAAATATTATACTTAGATAGATAAACAACCATGACTAGGGTACAAACATCCGTTCTCATCAACAATTTGCCCCCATCGGGACTCGAACCCGGGACCCTTGGCTTCGTAGGCAGGGACACTGCCGACTCGGCCATTCGGGTCGTCAATGAATGAAAACAGTTTGGCAAATAATAAACCGCGAAACTGGCAAAGTTATACCAAGGGACAATGATTTCTGCCTAAAGATAGGTGGTGATGTTGTTAAATCCAGCGCTGATGTTGCTCGAGCTTTTGAAACATTCTTCACCAATGTACCCTTACTCACAACAGACCGTCTAAATTCATCTCCATATGAAGCAGAGACTTTATTAAAAAATAACACTAGCGTCAGTAATGTATATTTAAAATTTCATCATGTATATCCCCAGGACATTGTCAAAACGTTTAACTTACTTAACTTAAAAAATACGGAAGACCTGTGGGGTATATCAGTCAAAGTCATTGGTTCAGTAATTCTAGTTATAGCCCCCACACTTAGCTTATATATTCAATAAATGTGTTGACGATGGGGCTTTCCCAGACCTCATGAAACACAGTAAACTGATACCTCTGTTCAAGTCGGGAGATAAGGGTGATCCTTCAAATTTCAGACCAATATCTGTTCTTCCAACACTAAGTAAAATATTTGAAAAGATTATACTCAATCAAATGCTCTCACACTTCAACTGTACAAAACAACTCCACGCCAAACAATACGGTTTCTCTAGGGGTAAATCGACTACGGATGCAGGTATTACCCTTATATCTCATATTTATTCTGCATGGGAGGCAGCACAGGATGCTATCGGAGTTTTTTGCGACTTGTCGAAGGCGTTTGATTGTGTTGATCATAATACGCTATTAATTAAATTAAACCATTACGGAGTTAGAAATAAAGCGTTGGATCTACTAAGATCATACCTAGGCAATAGAATTCAAAAGGCAGAAGTTAACGGCGTAAAATCTGATGGATCGGGTGTTAAAATTGGCGTTCCACAAGGTTCCATATTAGGCCCTTTCTTATTCCTGGTATATATTAATGATCTGCCTTTCATGGTGGAGAAATTAACTGACATAATGTTGTTTGCTGATGATACTTCAATGGTCTTCAAAATTGAAAGACAAAAAGGAGATTTTGATGATGTTAATGGTGTGTTGTCTTTAACCTTGAATTGGTTCACAGTTAATAATTTATTGTTAAACGCTGGTAAAACCAAGTGTATCAAATTCTCACTTCCAAATGTCAGACAAGTTGAGGCCAGTTTAGTGTTAGACAACAGCACGTTAGAATTAGTAAATGATACGAAGTTTCTTGGAATAACCATTGATAGCAAATTGCAGTGGGGACCCCACAAAGATAAATTGGCTGGTAAATTAAGTTCTGCGGCTTACGCTGTTAGGAACATCAGACAAAGCACGGATGTGGCTACATCTAGGCTAGTATATTTTAGTTACTTTCATAGTGTGATGTCCTTTGGTATCTTGTTGTGGGGGAAAGCAGCGGATATTCAAACTATTTTTATTTTACAGAAAAGAGCTATTCGAGCAATTTATAATTTAAAACGAACAGACTCCTTAAGAGAGCTTTTTAAAGAAATTGACATACTAACAGTAGCTAGTCAATTTATTTTCGAAAATATAATGTATGTACACAAGAACCTTACAACATTTTCCAAACTTAGCGATAGCTGTAATGTTAACCTAAGAAATAATCACAGACTATGTGCGCCCCGTTTTAGACTCGCGAAGGTTAGCAATTCTTTCAAGAGTCAGTGCATTCTCTACTACAATAAGATACCTCTGGAGATTTTGAAATTGCCATTTGAGCAATTTAAAAAGCATGTTAAAGCGACTTTGTCGAAAAAGGGATATTACAATGTTCAAGATTACTTAAATGACAGGACTGTATGGGGTTAATCTGGCTCAACCCAGAACTTGCTGTTAATAGTTTTGTAATTATTTATTCCTGCTTATTAATCATAACAATTAAATTTTTCATATTTGTATTAGTTAAGAGCACAACCTATTTTTAAAAGAGATCTAAAAATCAATCTGTGGGAGTTTCTACGCCCTTCTCTCCCACAGTGGTCCAATGTAGAGAAGAGGCAAAAAATTACGTTTGCTAAGTATATGTAAATATCTACAGTAATAAAGTACTTTGACTTTTGACTATTGACTATTGATCGTACCCATCATTATGAACAACATTCCCAAAGGAATGAATGGTCGCAAATGATTTTTGTTTGTTGATCCTCATGGGAGACCCAAAAATAGATTTCTAAGGGAAAATGTTCGTAATGATTGGTAATATCATTCCCCAAAATTTGGTCAGCAAATTAAATGTCATTCTGTTCATGACTCCAAGATAAACGATAGTGTAAAAGGCCGCTAAAATATGCTTATCTGGTACATAGGATTTATCCATAACATAATATATATGGCGACATAAAAGAGTAGAAAATAATTGAGGGCGCCACCATCTTTGTTTGTTGTTGTTTTAGCCGAAATAAGACAGACTAAAGACACACCTCTGGACGCAGAAACACTTTGGTTCCGAAAGTTCTGTACAGTGCGACATAAAAGAGTAGTCTTTTATGTCGCACTGTACGTAACTTGTGAAAGAGCCGCTACTTGTACAAAAGATGACCTATGCCCAAAAGGTGACCCGCTTGCGGTTTGCGATCCTTCTCAGACCTTCCTAATGTTAAATAGATTCGCCTGTGCAGCCCACTTATTCAGTAACTCAAACCCACGTCTAATCCAACGCAGAAACGCCCGGTTTCCGAAAGGTAAATTAGCTGTTGACAACTTGTTAAACTCTTGTCAAAATCATTTTCTTAATTAATCTTCGATTAATCGGCTGTTACATTTGACCATTCTTCCAGAAACTGGGGGTGGTTAGAGGTGTCGTATATTGTTTAGGTAACCAAATAAAACACTAATTAACTAATACGTGTATTGGACATTGTCAAAAGCGTCCGACATCAGGCCGCGAGCTATAGAAAGAGATAGATACATTTACTGTGTTCATGTAGCTAATATTTGTACGTAAGGTTAATGTATGCTATATTCTTTGACTATACCACAAGAGTCAAACTGACGTTGAGTGTACGGTTGAGTTGAGATACTGAACAAGGTCTCTATGCATCGCAGGATGCAGCTTGCGCTGCGCAAATTTGCGGTTGACGACTCGTCGGTGTCCGGCTACATCTACCGGCGGCTCCTGGGCCACGAGGTGGACGAAGTGCTGTTCCGCGTGCACCTGCCCAAGCACTTCAGCGCGCCCAACCTGCCCGACCTCAACCGCTCGCAGGTAACCAGCTAAACCCAAGCTCCCCGACTTCAACCGCTTGCAGCTAAATACAACCTGCCCGACCTCAACCACTCGCAGGTGACCAGCTAAACACAAGCTGCCCCACCTTAACCACTCGCAGGTAACCAGCTAAACACAAGCTGCCGACCTCAATCGCTCCCAGCTAAACAATGTTTACCATACAACTAATTGTATATTCTTCTAAACTTGGACGTCTCCCGCAAGTCTACCGCCCGGCCACAGCTATGTGCTACTGTGCATTGCGACGCGGCTGTTAAGGATTAAGCAGAGTAGGTAGGACGAAGTATATAAGTAGTCCGACCGATTTCGATCACGGCGACCGTTTCATGAGCTTTGAACTCGCTCGTGTGCTCGCATGTGGCTTGACGAAGTATATGACACTACGGTGTCGCAGGTAGGCGTTGCATGAATGCATCGTATTCTCAAATAATTTAGGCTATATGGATACGTTATATGAATTTATCTGTACACGTATCATAAACCCTCTTTACTGCGTCCAAAAACCGCACGTTACGCTACTAGGTAGAAACTCATTTCTTATCTGAATATCGATATGTCACCGTAAGATAGTCAAAATCGTCAGTTGATCAACTAACGTAACTTTTTTCTCGTAAGTTGGTCATCTATCGACAGATAGTAAACTATAGCGTACTGCGTACTATATCACGCGGTAGTTGATCAACTAACGGTTAAAACCGTAAAATAGTAAACTGGTTTAAACGTGAATTGCAATCGAAATACCAGGGCAAATACTGCGGTAGCTTAGGTGAAGACTAGAGGGGGCGAGCGCAGCGAAGCCCCCGAATAGTCTTCGTGTTAGGTTGACATGTAAGAGCAAAAGAAACGTAAATTCTAAACCTTGTCGGTTAGTTGATCAACTGACGGTTTTGACTAATTTTCGACTAACTATGACATACAAATTTCGAACGCCGACGCCCGCCTGTGTCCCTAGTTTGTCTCTGATGTTGGTACTACTGAACAAGGTAAAAAAGTGCAGAGCGATTATCAATGCCACCATGACGATCGAACATGCGGTTTCTGAACACATCAAAGAGAGCTTCTGATATGTGTTTAGATAAACTAGTGTATGTATCTGTACATAATAAGGCATTAAAACTCTCGAGTGATATGATTATGAATCACTCTCGAGTTTTAATGCCCTCCATTATGTATCAGTCACATAAACTACTATAAGGTTACTACACGGCAAGTAGCGAGCGGCGAAAACAAATGTAGGAATTCGCGTTTAAAGTAGCTGTCTCATACTCTCTCAGTCCACTTTCCTTTCCTATCAGGGTTTGCTGGTAGAAATCTCTTTTATAGAGATAAGTAAGTGAGCCTCTTGCACATATATTCTTCTTTGTGTTGTCTCGGTATGTTTGTTTTTGTGCAATAAAGTATTCATTCATTCATTCATCTTCGACAGCCCACATTCTCCCACTGCTGGGTTCTTACATACATTCATTCATACAATTTCCTAATTATTTTTTTGCCGCTTGTAGCGCCGCAATCCGAGTCGCAGATAGCTGTCGCCGGGCGGTGAGACATCATATGTTTCGTCTGGTTTCTGTGTTCGGCAAAATTAGATTATTTAATAACAAGATGTCTCGTTGTGTCGTAGGTATACGCGGTGAAGCACGCGCTGCAGCGGCCACTGTCGCTGATCCAGGGCCCGCCCGGCACCGGCAAGACGGTGACGTCAGCCACCATCGTGTACCAGCTGGTGCGGCAGAGCGGCGGGCCCGTGCTCGTGTGCGCGCCCTCCAACACCGCCGTCGACCAGCTCACCGAGAAGATCCACCGCACCGGGCTCAAGGTGGTGCGGCTGTGCGCCAAGTCGCGCGAGGCCATGGAGTCCTCCGTGTCGTTCCTGGCGCTGCACGAGCAGGCGCGCGCGCTCGGCTCGGCCGACAGCGAGCTGCGCAAGCTCACGCGCCTCAAGGAGGAGGCAGGCGAGCTGTCGGCGGCTGACGAGAGGCGCTACCGGGCGCTACGCCGCGCTGCCGAGCGCCGTCTGCTGGACGCGGCCGACGTGCTGTGCGCCACCTGTGTGGGCGCCGGTGACCCCCGTGTGGCGCGCATGCGCTTCCAGTCCATCCTCATCGACGAGGGCATGCAGTCCACGGAGCCCGAGTGCATGGTGCCCGTGGTGCTGGGCGCGCGCCAGCTGATCCTCGTCGGCGACCACTGCCAGCTGGGCCCGGTGGTCATGTGCAAGAAGGCGGCCAAGGCGGGGCTCAGCCAGAGCCTGTTCGAGCGGCTGGTGGTGCTGGGCATCCGGCCTTTCCGGCTCGAGGTGCAGTACCGCATGCACCCGGAGCTGTCGCGCTTCCCCTCCGACTTCTTTTACGAAGGCTCGCTGCAGAATGGCGTGAGCGCCGAGGAGCGCCGCCTGCACAAGATCGACTTCCCGTGGCCGCGGCCCGACCGGCCCATGTTCTTCTACGTGACACAGGGCCAGGAGGAGATCGCCGGCTCGGGCACCTCCTACCTGAACCGTACCGAGGCAGCCAACGTCGAGAAGCTGACGACTCGCTTCCTGAAGGCGGGCGTGCGGCCCGAGCAGATCGGCATCATCACGCCCTACGAGGGACAGCGCTCCTACCTGGTGCAGCACATGCAGTACCAGGGCAGCCTGCACGCCAAGCTCTACCAGGAGATCGAGGTGGCGAGCGTGGACGCCTTCCAGGGCCGCGAGAAGGACATCATCATCATGTCGTGCGTGCGCTCCAACGAGCACCAGGGCATCGGCTTCCTGAGCGACCCGCGCCGCCTCAACGTGGCCCTCACGCGCGCCAAGTACGGCCTCATCGTCGTCGGCAACCCCAAGGTGCTCAGCAAGCAGCCGCTCTGGAACCACCTGCTCGTCTTCTACAAGGAGCGGCGCGTGCTCACCGAGGGCCCGCTCTCCAACCTGAAGGAGTCCGGCATCCAGTTCGCGAAGCCCAAGAAGCTCGTGAACGCGCACAACCCGGGCTCGCACTTCATGTCCACGTCCATGTTCGACGCACGCGAGGCCATGGTGCCGGGCTCCGTGTACGACCGTGCGCGCCCGCCGCGGGACCCGCTCGCCTACGTGGGCCCCGAGCGCGCCGCTCTGCACGCCATGCGGGCCCTGCACGCGCCGGTGCCGCCGCAAGCGTTCGCGGCGCACCGGGGCCCGCCCGGCCAGGCGCGTCCGCCTCCGCCGCGCCGCCGTCCGCCGCGCCTGTCGCAGGAGCCCATGTCGCAGCAGCCGCCGCTGTCCCTGTCGCAAGGCGCCTCGCAGCCCGACTTCAGCCAGGAGTCTTCGGCGCCCGACTGCCCGTCACAGCCGGACGGGCTGCTCTCGCAGGACTCCACGTACCAGGGCGGCTTCCAGGCGCGCGGCTCGCAGCCCTACTGAGCCGGCGCTCTCACGCAGACAGGAAGCGTCAGACGACGTCGGACGACGCCGGCCGCCGGGCGGTCCGCTCGCTCGCATCGTCACTGGGGACCGGCAGGCGCAGGGCCTCTAGCTGTGTCGCGGATCGCGGTACTAGTTCGGGCGACGCAATGTTACCACGAAAATAAAATGGAGGGGGTCGCGGCGATCTCGCGAGGGGGGGGGGGGGATGCCGACCTCTCCGAACGGCGAGAGGTGTTCATGAAAGTAACACTTCATTGGTTCTTTATTTTCGTAGTTATATTGTTTTGTGCGATACGTTAACATAAATCCGAATTTCGAAGATCACTATGATGTATCGATCCGTCAGAGAAATTGATCGCAGTCATCTCAACTATACGATCATTATTAAAGTATGAAAGACCTATTGCTATTTCAGTAGACCTATTTTTATTTATATCACAAAATTATCGCGCGTAGTAAAATCAACGTTTTTCTTTTAGACAGTGCATGTCCTTGCTATCGGAAGCTAATAACTTTGTTCTGACAGTAGTGAATCAGATGTTATATTTCTACAATTATGTAATTGACTTCATAGATTTTCCTTCCCAAAGAAAATTGTACCACAGAAACGTATTGTCACAATTAACGGTTTCTTTTTAAGTTTAAATGTAAAAAATTTCAACGAAATAAAACTATATTCATGGTTCAAAATGGACCGTAAATACCTTTACGAGCTGTCTATATAATGACTGCTATATTAGATATTTCTCAATTAGTGCTTTGGGAGCTATTGTGTGATAAATTAGTTATTTTTTAAATTATCATTTTGTACCGTGTATCAAAATTTCGACTGAAAAAAACTCGTTATTTCGTATTGTTCTTTCCGGTATAACATCATTTTGTGAAGGAAAACCAATAAAGTTATTGTCATCAAAACAGCTAGTTGTTTTCTTTGTTGTTCTGGCCGAGGACAGAGTGGATCTGTAATCAATAAAATGATAACTTGCTTTTATGCCAAACTTTGTATATTGAAAAAGAAATAAGCAACCATTTATAAAATACAATGTAGTACCATCATGCGAGACAAGTGAATAACGAATATATTATATTTCAATCTTAATTATTATGAGATTAGTAATCGAGACATTTTGTATACATTTTACAAATTACATTAGTTATTAAAATTACGAGGAAGCTCATTTAGACAGGACAGAATATTTATAAAGAGTGTGAAGCAGGAATAATTACGCGTCGAAAAAGTATGCGAATCGAACTGTCAGTGACTCTTATAATATTTTAAATAAGGTTCATTTTATCTGATCTCGAACACTTTCACTCTGGTAATTATTCCTGCTTGAGCCACTGATCGCTTGTGGTTATTTCGATAGCTGACCTAGAGCTGAAGGCCTATTTAAGATAGCATCTTATTTATTTTTTTAATCTATATTTGTTACGAAACTCGCCATTCGCGACAGTTTGTGATGGCACTCGGGGAAGACATGTAACAGGTCGTCTGTATTGAGATTGAGATTGATAAGCTGGTTCGAGAATACTACTGAACACACACATCTTGCCAGCTACATAAATATTAGTGGTAATTTGCGTGGAATTGCTTTTTTCAATTATCACACCGTTTGGGAGCTTTTGATAAATCTTCAAAATACCGAAATGGCTTAATATCTCCCCAACAAGATATATATATATACATCTTACTCGATACTATCGCTACTTCGAATTTCAAAAGCCTAGGATAAGCGGTTTCACCAAAACTTCACTTTTGTGAAGAATTTGGACGAAACTATTTGTACCCCAAAATAAGCAGGATGTACTTTGTTTTCAGCAAATTTTTTCCACTAGCATTTAGTGTGTCGTATTAAGAGCTTAATTGTTAACTTTTAAATCCAAAAAGTCGTAGAAATACAGTTATTTTTTGAAAATTGCAATTTCGATGATAATATGGCCAAATTAAAGTGATGATCCAAAAGCGTCCGTGCAGTACTTGGGACATACCATCATCATTTTGCAGCGTTACGTAGTACAGTGATGTGAAAAACTTGTCAGTGGGTAAATGATAAGAAAATATCCGCAAATAACTTCCCAAAAAGAAACTCACCTAAGTAGCTAAGTAAATGCCCACCTACCCATAATGGCAATAAATGACACCAGTGTTTTGTTTAATTTGGAATGGAAACTGAAAAAGCATTCTGTCCGCAGCCCAAAATGTTTGTTTGTCATGCAACTTGCAAAATAAATAGTACTTTCTTGCTAGGGTCACGGACTCGACGAACTAAACTAAAATAACGTAGCGCAAACCACATAAAAATTATTTGAAAATAAACTACGCTATTTTGTCAAAAAGATTTTCAAGAGAGTTTACGAATACATAATATCCACATTTTTAAGGCAATTCCGCAATGAAAATAGAAAGGATTTCAGAATTACAGGAAAAACAAAACAATTTAGATTTCGTAATAAAATTCAATCGAGAAAATTTCATCCAATCGCGTTTTTCCTTCAGAGAGAATGTCAATCAAACTCAATAAAAGTTAACCCGAAAATCAAATCCGTAATCTTTTTTTTTCGTATCACCTTAAGGCGATCTGAGAACGATAGAGAAGCCCGCCGATAAATAATCATGGCTTCCCGATTTCCATCCAAATCTGTCGCGAACCATATACATTTGTATGTGTAATCTATTTTCATTATCCCACTGTACATCATACATATAAGATTATAAGGTCGATCTTTTCGAATGCGCTGACTAGGACGGATTAAAACTTCTCAATTACATAGCGTAAGTTTTCAAAAAAGCGCCGACCGATCCAATAGTCCTATTAATTAAAGCTGCACCACTTAAGTTTCTTTAAATTCATTGACACATCACACGTTTACAGCTGATTATAAACAGGATCAGAAAAAAAATCGTCTTTTAGGGTTTCTTCACATTTTAAATCTAAAATTTAAAAAAAAATGTCTGGTCGAGACAAACTGACGTTGAGAGCTATTGATAACAAAGTATTTAGCATAAATAATTAATAAATGCGCAGTATAAATTACTTTCACGAACGGCAATTTGTGCGAATGTCTACTAAATAATAATAATGTAAATACAGCGTTGAGTAACTAAAATGCTAAATACTGAGTTTATATCCAAAATTATTAAATCGGGTAAATATTCAGTACAAGTCGGATAAAAACTCAGTATTTACCCATTTCGGGTAAACAAATTGTGTAAAAACTACCGAAACACAGTTGTCGAACAAATCTATTGCGGCAGCGGCGGCGCTTGCACGGCGGCGTACGTCGGGTAGTACGGTGCGAATGCCCCGCCCGTGATCTGAGTGTAGTTCGTGTCGCCGCGGTCTTGTATCGTGCGCGCCGTGTACGGAGACTCTTTGTAGACCGGCTCGGCTGTAAGTGGAGTCATGAAAATAGATGAATAGATCTTGTAGTTCCCATCACTCTAAAGTACGCTTGCGCACGGCGGTTAAAAATCGAGGGCTGGATGTTGATACGCGCGGCAACAGCCCGGTTTTATCGCGACATATAGTGTCAAAAGTCTATTGTGCCGAAGGCCTTGCGTTTTCTTAGCGTACGAATCGCGAAAGCCGTTCGGTCAGAAACCGCCGTGTGCAAGTGCTCTAAGAAGAAAAAAGAATATGTTCTGTCTCTCTCTAATGATAAGTATCCTCAGATGTCACTCTGTATATAATCATTCTTTTACAGGTAACAGACACGAGAAATATTGTGTGGTAATTATGAATATCTGAACATTTAGTCAGTGGATGCAGGGAGCTGGTTGCTACTCCAGGATTTAGGAATTGGTGACACATAAATATGCCAGCCAGATAATTATAGCCCCTTATAAATTATAAGCCCCTTGGCCAACCTGAATCTTCAAAACTAAAGACCCTAGAGACACTCTAACTGAAGAAAGATTTAGTGACTGAGATCTACACTGCTTTTCTTACACTCCGAGAGTTACCGTTTAGATACAAAATAATTTAGTTCCAGGAACATCAGTTCGTTTGGTTTGGTGGTAACATCAGCTAGTGTGATTTCCATGAATAAATGTGGCCGACGAAAATTTCTGTGAATGCAGTTGAATTTATAAAAAAATATAGAAAATTTCTGTGTTTTTAGTTTTTCGATATCTTAAAAATTGACCGAGTTATTAAAGCTCAAAGTTAGACTCCCCGCGAAACGAATTTGTGAACTGAGCGTGCATAGCATGAAGGATCAGCGATGACGTCACTTTACCCGTCAGGTGATCGGATCATTCGGCTCAAGCGCGACCTACTGTAAAGGATTCCCCACAATACTCACGAATAAAGACTAAAATGACCAAGACATACTGCATTGTGCCCATGTGCAGAATCTCGAGTGTGAAAACACCAAATAAGTTATTTTTTTAAGTGCCATAAGCCCAAAAATTTTAAAAAAGTGGATGAACGATGTAAGGAGAGCAGATCCTATTGAAAATAAAAGTACTGCTGACCTTGTGAAGATTATTTTTACTAAATGTTCTCGTTCTCACTCGAGAGAAAGATCTCAGGTCCTTATTCATGGAAATCACACTAGCCAAACGAACTGATGTTCCTGGAACTAAAAATTATTTTGTATCTAAACGGTGACACCAGAAGTAAAAGAAAAGCAGGTTCTCAGGCTCTAAATCGTCACTACATCTTTCTTCAGTTAGTGTCTCTAGGGTTTTGAAGATCCAGGTTGGCCGAGGGGCCTGATATCAGTTATCTGGATGGCATATTTATCAGTCACTAAATCCTGGAGTGGCAACCAGCGCCCTACATCCATTGGCCAAACGATCTGATGTTCTTTGGTAATTTAGTACATATCAGGGTTTACAATAAATGTGTCCTGCCCACACTACTGCCGAAACATGGCATGCCGAAATATGCACCAAATGAAAGTAACACGAAGGGCCATGGAGCGTTCCATTCGAGGCATCATACTTTAGGTAACGTAAATAAGACGTCGTACTAAGACCGTGATGTCGGCAAACGAAGACGAGACTTAGTGGAGGTGGGCAGGACACCTGGCAAGGAGAAATGACGGAAATAGAAATGACGCTTTGGTCCACCAAAGCGGTTAGTTACAGAGTGGTTACCCAGAACCGTAAGGCACCCACCAACCAGGTGGACGGAATACATCATCGCTATAGCTGGCAGGAGTGGATGCGGGAGGCTCAGGACCGAAGTAGACGGCGCGGTAAAGGGGAGGCCTATACTCAGTAGCGCGTGAATGTGGGCTGATTGAATGAATTGAGTACATAATTCTGAACAACTTTCACTATTCTTTTTTATCGTATAACTCGTATAGCAGTAGCTCTCACTATATCGTTATCTATGGTGTAGATTTAGGTAATACTTACTCAGAGTGGGGTACAGCGATTGGTGCGGTACACCTGGAGCCGCCCAGCCGCCCACGTGGTCGCCGGGCAGGGCCGATGGCGCCTGAACAACATAGCATATAATCGAGTTAAGTAATAAAATAATAAATTGTGTTAAAATGGCCGGTGAAATCACAATGTATTATTGGTTTACTTGATTCCGGTCACGGTGACCGCTTCATGAGCTATGAACTCGCTCGTGTGCTCGCATGTGGCTTGTGTATCCAATCCTCCTTGTGAAGATCCTCGCGCATTGTAGGCATGTGAGCACACACAGGTGGTCGGGCATTTAACTCATCGCGCTTGGTGTCGAGCTCGGCGCGCCGGTGGATTTCAAAATCACGGACTTTGGTTTTAACCAAAGCCCCTACCTCCACTCTGAGGGCGGCTTGCTTCTCCCACTGGGAAGACTGTATGCCGCACCTCTACATGTGCCGCTTCAGCACAACTTTGTACTTGAGGAGTTGTCCGCCATCCTTGCGCTTTCCCTCCTCAAGTTCTTCTTGTCAAGTTTCATTTGCGACCATCTGTTTCTTGGGGAAAGTTGTTCATAATGATGGGTACTATAATTCCCCAAAATACGGTAAGCTAATTAAATGTCACCCTGAATATGCATTTTATTTCATTGTTAGACTTGACCTTCAGATTGCTTGTTCAACAAAAAGTTCTGTGCACGCCACTGGTTGTGGGTAATTGTACTCACACTAGGCTGCACCGGCAGCACGGCGGGCTGCCCCGGCGACGGCGGCTGCCGTGTCGTGGGTCCGCCCACCAGCGGCACTGTGCCGATCGTAACATACTTCTTGTCCTTCAGGTTGAAGTGTAGACCGGATACGGAGCATTCCACCTGTAAGTACAGTGCGTTGCAGAACTAAACTCCCTTCGCCGTTTAGTTGGTAGCAATGAAACCAGTGCTGCCAGCTTTGATAATCCGTTACTCAAAAGTTAGGGGAGAGTATCACAGCTATACCACGCGCCACGAATTAAGAGCGCTGAGCGACGTTGGCGGGAATTACTGCGCATAGTTACAGGTATTGAAAAGTGACTACTGCGCATTCAAGCCCACCGCTCATAAGGTGAGGCGCGACGTATAACTCATACTAGAAGTGTTCATATACGTTGCTGATACTCGTAGGTATCATTTGTAATTTACGTATTTCGTATTGTGGCGAGTACTGATGAGGTTGTAGGTACCTGCATAATTGCTTTCATATTTTTTTAAAGCGGGGAATTGTAATATGAATCTGGCAACCGGATATTGAATTTGCCCATTTATTTAGACAATTGACGATTGTGAGTACGGCCAACTTAACGGCGAAGGTAATCGAGAGCTGAAATTCACTCTACAAATAATCTGAATGGTAAACCAAACAAAAATATACGCTTTTTAGGGTTCCGTACTAAAAGGGTAAAAAAGTGAACGGGTCTGTCTGTTTGTCCGTCTGTCATCAGGCTGTATCTCATGAACCGTGATAGCTAGACAGTTGAAATTTTCTACAACAAATACTAAAAACGGAATGAATTAAATATCTAAGGGGGTTCCCATACAACAATTCTTTCAATACCACATACAAACCTATGAATGCACCTGGTTACGTACATGGAGGGAGAGTGAAAGTAGCCGCACCAATAACTTTGTAAACAACATTTTGCTATGTAAAATCCAATTCAACTACTCCACACCATCCCTACCATTGTACGTTGGTACGGAACACTTCGTGCGCGAGTCCGACTCGCACTTGGCAGGTTTTGTTTTTTACTTAGAGTGACAGAGTCGCAGTTGCGGCCAACTTGGTAAAAAACTTGAATAACAGGGTGACTTTTAATAACTGAGGGTCTTTTAATAACTGAGGGGCTTTTAATAACTGGGGGACTACTCACGTTCACAGGAAATATTTGTCTATCTGACTTGCATGTGTCCCCTGGTTAGTGCTAACGAGTGACAATATAGAAACTGTAAAGCCAACCCAGACAACGAAATACTAAAAATAACCTAAGTCAGATACACAAATTTTTGTACCAAAATTTTAAAGAAAACCAAAAGACAATTTGACACTATTGAGCTAGAAAAGGCAAGCAAAAATATTAAAAACTTATGGGACACAATAAGACGACTAAACAACTCCACCGAACCTGTAAAATCACCTAGCTTCTTAAAACTACCATATCACCAATACATCCATGCAATGAAGTAAATAAGTTTTTTGTAAACATAGGCAGGGAGCTGGCTGATAGTATATTACAACTACCACCGTCGACAATATCAATCCCACCACCTCAATCTTCTTCCACACCGATGACATCCTCCTTTGCTTTACTAGAAACAGGTATCCAGATGAAGTTTTAAGAGTTACACGGTCACTGAAACCATTTGCTGCTACCAGTTGGGATGGAATCTCTACAACCA
Organism: Argyresthia goedartella; assembly: GCA_949825045.1. Classification (NCBI taxonomy): domain Eukaryota; kingdom Metazoa; phylum Arthropoda; class Insecta; order Lepidoptera; family Argyresthiidae; genus Argyresthia; species Argyresthia goedartella. The sequence continues at coordinate 21,316,902 of OX463823.1, forward strand.
TTCTTCAGAGATATATAAAGCCTCTAGCTCCTATTCTTAGCCATATCTTTAATCTCTGCTTCCTGAATGGTATCTTACCAAATAATTTAAAAAAGGCTATTATCATACCATTTTCAAGAGTGGAGATAGGTCGTCTCCAACGAATTATCGTCCGATTGATGCCCTTACGACGCTCTCGAAGATACTTGAACGAATTATAAATAACCGACTTCTCACCTACCTAGAAAATAACAAAATCCTCTCACCGCAACAATTTGGGTTCTGCAAAAACAAATCCACAACTGACGCTGTTTTAAAACTTATCAATAATACTGTTCAAAACCTAAATAATATCAAAAAAGTCTTAAAAATATTTTTGGACCTCGCCAAAGCATTCGATACTGTACCTATCCCCACTTTATTATTTAAGCTCTCTTCGATAGGAGTTAGAGGCACTCAACTTAATCTGTTTCGGTCTTACCTCACGGGACGTTCCCAAATGGTCAAAATTAAGCAACATCTTGGCAACATCTTGGCGACGAACTTGGAATATCCTATTGGGTACCACAAGGAAGCGTTTTCGGTACAACGCTGTTTCTGGTATTCATTAATGATCTCTGCAACCTCGATATCCCCAGTGCCTCAATAACTTCTTATGCTGATGATACTGCTTTAACCTTTACTGCCAACACTTGGATCGAACTACAGGGTCTTGCACAAACTGGTTTTAACACCGTTCAAAAATGGCTGTTAACACTTAATACTACAAAAACTAAATTAATTCAGTTTACTGCTTCTTCGGTCACTATGCCTCCTTTACCTCTTACTCTTCGTGCCCACTCGTGCACAGACCAAATTAACTGCCAATGTCCAGAGATTTCCTCTATTTATACCATTAAATATCTCGGTGTCACGATAGACGTACACCTCACTTTCAAAGCCCATATTGACAGTCTCAGCACTAGAGTTCGCAAATTAATATACCTTTTCAAAAATCTTCGAAACATTGCTAATGCAACCATCATTAAAAATACTTATCTTACCCTTTGTCAATCTATTATAGCCTACAATAATGAAACCCCTAGAAATAGCTCAAGGCGCCATCCTTAAAGTGGCAACTAAACGCCCTATTCTATTCCCCACAGTTCAACTATACAGTCATTGTAGGGTACTATCAGTCAGGCAACTTTTCATTTTTAATACAATAATAATATTGCAACACAACCTCACACCATACGAACCTACTATAAAACGACGTAAAGATAGGATTTGCAATGTCTCCTTCCCAAGATTAATTTTCACAAAACGCTTTAACCTTTATATTTTTCCCTTTTCGTATAATCTGTTTAACAAGATTGAATATATTTATCCTCTTCTGCCTCATGAATGTAAACAAATAGTAAGATTACTTAAGTAACTTAACGTATGATGACACTTAAAACCTTCTAAAACCCTATTCCTAATATTTTTCATATAAGTAGGTAGGTCGAACGAAAACACAGACATATACACACGCTTTCCGAACATACCACACAACACACCCTTAAACACACTATTATACACTTACACAACTTCACAAACACACACACGCACGCACACACACACATACCCACACACCACTTTGTTAAATATTATGTAATACATTTAGCTAATCCTAATTTATAGGTACTTGCCACCTTTAAATGTATGTTAACTTCATTATGCTTACCTATACTTACATTAGAGGCATGAGCCTGCTTTTCATTAATACAGGCTATTAAAATAGCCTAGCAATGAGAGCAGTTGCATTTGCAACTTTTGTGATTCCAACCCAGAACAAAATTTTGTACATTTTCTTTGGAGATTAAATTAATTTTTGATTTTGATTTGAACATACCAAAAAGTAATCTTGATCACATTGAGGAATTTCTAATTTGGATGAAGTCTCATGAGGTGCAGCCTTTGTGACGAGCTGACCAAAGGCTAAATACGATCCAGTCCAATCGGGATTTCGACCTATAGGGATTTAGACCTACATGCACTTGGTCATAGAGAGACATTACTTATAATTATAAAGCGTCAGCTCACATAAAAGGCGTAAGGCGAAAGCAAGGCGGCGGCGCGGCGAGATGCTGTGGTGCAAGCGAGATGGTAGATCTTAACATTTCGCTTGCACCACCGCATTTCGCCGCGCCGCCTCATCCTCGCCTTACGCCTGAGCGCGCGCAGCGCCTAAGGCACCTACCCTACTATTGTACTGATTCTACAGTTTAATGCTCCTCCCCGTATATGAAAGGCGAAACGATGTATAGTATTTTAGTAGAACCTTCAGATCGTAGTCCAAGTCGATGATGCCACAGTTAACCAGATTGGAGGGCGGGATAGGCGGCACCTCCAGCCTCATGCTGTACTGCTTATTCCCGCCGGCCGGGACGATACCCTCCTGTACTGTCACGACGACGTCCTTGTCCTTCTTAGTGGCCGCGGCGGGGGTGGTGGCGCGATAGGTCACCACCTGAGCATTACGTAAACATCAATCAACAGTATTGATTAGTAAAAACAGCATTATTAAAACACCGCAGTGGACCAAAACCGCCTTTTGTAAATATCAAAGCAGTTGTTTCTTTATACAGGTCGCCTCACGAGTTAAGAGCGCTGGGCGAAAATGACGGGGCTTACTGCGCAGGTATTCAAAAATTGCTACTGCGCATTCAAGGCCACCGCTCATAATTCGTAAAGCGACGTTTACTAGCTTGTTGATCCTGAGTGTCAGCAGGGATTCGTGAACGTATGCACGTAATTTGATGGTGATTGCTCAATAGAAAAGTCTTCCGAAGTTAGTACAAAATCTGTTTTTCACATTTTTTTTTTTACAATTTCGCACCGGATTTGAATTTGTTATAATGTAATGTTGCTCTGGTAGTCTTCTATAGATCGGTGAATTTCTTATTTAACATTTGAATTACTATTACCCTAAAAGTAAGCTGGAGATGAAATTCTACGTTCCTCTAGAGTGGTGACCAGCCTTAAGACAGACAAGACCCAAAATAATATGTTATCTGTGTACGTTAAGTTTGCCCGACTGCGCGAATGCGTTTGATAAATGTAAAATGCTTTGATGTGCAAGCGGGATAAACCCACAATACTTTAAATCTTACCCACCGATAGATGTGAAATGATCGCGAAAAACCTACAAACCTTCCTCAAGAATATCTTGATGAGATTGAGCTGCACGTTGCTGTGATTCTGCACGTCGACTTGTACCGGAATGACCTGCCCGGGACAGTAACCGGAGACGGGCGCTTGCACGTCCACCGACATTGGGGCGGACACGCAACAGAAGCAACCGAATGTCTTCTCCATCTGCATCCTTATTGGCGTCTGAGAAATGTTTTATTTTGTTTACATAATAATATTGCGCCCCCGTTCAGCCAACTAGGCACCTTTCAAATATGTCTCCACCCGCACCCCCAAGACGAAGGCGGTACGGGACGGGTCACACGATGCGGTACGGGTCGGGGCACACGATGCGGTGCGGCGCCGCCCACCGCACGAAACAGGGCGTGACAGGGTAGGGCGGGGTCAAGGGGGGAGTACGCCCATACAATTCCCACACCGCAGCGGCACCGCACCGCATCGCGCGGCCCGGCCCTAAGCGTATGCGGGCCGGGGCGCCGCATTCCACCCGAGTGCCTAGTTAGTTGGCTTTGTGGGGTAGTATAATGCTTTTAGTGAGAGCGGAAAATGCGTTTGTGTGAGTGACAAGTGTGGATGTTGCGTGTGAGTGAGAGCTACGCGGCTTGCTTGATTTGCGGAGCTCTCTCTCTTACACGTATCGTTGATTGACTCAAGTCACTCACACAATTGAATCATGATTGTTATAACGGAATGTGAAATTCCTAACGGATACATAATAATGTGGTAACCAGAGTAGGATCGTATAAGAATCCTATAGTCATTGCATTGATATCAATAGGTTGATGTATGTTATGTTTGATAAATGACGAATGGAGAATGATGAGTCAACAATATCAGACCTGACCCGAAATTATCAGACATGAGTCAACAATATCAGACCAGAGATATGATACAGTTTAGGCTCTATTTTATCAGTTTGTAAGTTGTGGGTATTTAATTTAGACACCTAGATAACAACAGAGAAAGTTGGGCTTATTTATAACAAAGAGATAAAATAATTTAAACAAGACACCAATTGCGAAATACCAGTTCCAGAATGTGGTATCGGTATTGTCAATACAATAACAATACCACATTCTGGATGTATAACAATGTCTCTTGAGACATTCAGAAAGTAACAATGTGATATACGGTATGGGCAAGTCCAACCGCAGATTTTAATTTACTTACCTTATAAGAAGGATTGAGATTCAAATCCAGAGGGCTGATGACTGTAAAGGCCATTTTCGTCTCCTGGTCAAACTTCCAGGGTCGGTCTAGGGTGACCTTGACTGTATATCTCACATAGCCATAGCGACCTTCGAAAGATGAGGGCAACACGGGAGGCAAAGTGCAAGTGAAGTTATAGATCTGCTTGCCGGCAGGGATTTCTATTTCGTTTCCTAAAAACATACAACAAACATGACCATTTCGCTCAGAGACCTTGAAAAATGCATCGCGAATTTCGACCTTATACTTTTGTGATAGAGTACAAAACCTATGATAAATCCATTGTACTGAGGGTGTCTTTACCCGAGCGGAAGGGTATCAATATAATCATCTTGATAATTCAGGACTACAGACAAAGGATTACAATAACATGGGACAAAGTGGTCCCAGGGTGGAATGAAAAGAGACAATCTATAAAATGATTCCTTTGTATGACAAAGTTTTCATTCTTCATCTATTTCACTCATGAAGGTAGGTACTAACGGTTGAACAGTTTTGAGCAATTTCTAACGCAGTTGTTAAAGTATGATGGCTCTGGTGGACCAATCTTGTTGTTAATGTACATGACATTGTATCGTCCTGCAGATACAAAAATATGGTAGGTAGTGTCAAGCAACAACTAAATTGAAATTATAAAATGTTTTCCTAACTCGATTTTGACTGTAATGGGTTTCTACACTGCTTGATCAGAGATCTCGTTTTAGTTCTGTTCAGAGCCGTGTCACAAGTTATTCAAGTTGTAGGGATCCCCTTTTCTAGACTAGAGCCTTCTACATATTTTCCCATATGTTGCTTCTACAGACAGTCAGTTCCTCATCTGTTTTGCCAAGCTTCTAAGCAGAAACTGTATAAAATTCACTCCTCTCAGTTAATTTTTGTCCCATCATGCAAGTACTGCCTTGTGAATATATAGCTGTACCTATTTATGAAACTAACCCGAGTTGCTCCCGAGTAAATAATATGTGATGTTGAAGTACTCCTCGTGACCATTGTGGTTGGTGTCCACATTCTCCGTCTTGCCCTGTTCCACCTGCTCCTCCCGGGTCTCGCTCCATGAGGTGTTTGCTTCTCCTTTGAACTTCACATGAATTCCTGAAAATTTAAGAATACAATTGTAGTTTTTATGAAACATAAGGCTATACAAAAATCCTCTTCATTCCAAACCTAGTTTGTTCTCATGGATATAGGAGTTTTAGAATGGTTATAGGAGTGACAAGCCCCAGTTTTTTTTTATAGACCATGGCCTTTATTTCTGAATACATAATGTTCATGACGATTCAGCCGAAGTGTTCTTAGGAGGCGCATGTGTTTTTGCAAAATCTAACCAACCTTAGAAATTGTTGTGTGTAAAGAATTGTGTTTGTGACGTCCTATAAATGTTTTGGGTTGTTATATAGTTGCGGTAACACCGGAAGGTAGGGTATGCCCAACTAACCAAAATTATGATCCCAAGCGGTAATAGAAGTATGAAAATAGGGCGATTCAATTTTATTAATGGTAATATCTCTTTTGGCCCCCTTCGGTAATCAATGTATGGAGATTCGCGATTACGAGAACAATAGGCTGGCCCCTAGCTGTAACAACCCCAAAGAACAGGGGGAGACCTAGGCTGAGATGGAGAGATGAGCCAGATGAGTGCCAGCCATAATGGTGGAGAGTGGCACAAGCCAGGAATAGATGGAGGTTCTTGGGAGAGGCCTTTGCTCAAAAATGGGTGACTAAATCTAAACAAATAAACCTGATGTAACAACAAAAAACTTGTAACAAGCAATATACAGGGTGTTTTGGGGAAGAGTGTAGGTATTTTGCAGATGGACAGGCTCGGTCCATACCATACAATCATTTTATTGTATAGGAACCATGGTCCGATATCCTTTAGTTTTTTAGTTATGGGTTAAAAACTGATTTTATCAAATCTTTACCCTTTTTGGGTCACCAAGCTAAAAAATAAACACAGCTAGCTTTAGATTAAATACAGTTTTTTTTATTTATCGATTTAAACACATAAATAACACACAATTAATCAAGTCTTAAAACTATCCCGATATCAAATCATATTGTGGTCAAAAGAAAAAAAACAAAACACAAATCTCAGTGACTTTTATCATTTCAATGTGTATTTAAAAAAAAATGTGTTGGTGAAAAATTATTAAAATTTCTAAAAAAAAAATATTATCTTTTCCCCTTTCTATTGATGTATAGGGGGGTTTTAGGACATTTTGCGTTTAGGGCGTTTCGCGATTGGGGCATATTGCGTTTATGGCGTTTCGCGATTGGGTCATTTTGCGTTTGGGGCATTTTGCGTTTGGGGCATTTTGCGATAGGGGCATTTTGCGATTAGGGCAATATGCTTTCGTAAAATAGGTCATTGTGCGTCTGACGCTCAAATAACAAGCTACGGAGATATGAGACTTTACATGCAGGGATACCTCAAACCGGATTCACCTCAGGTAGACAAAAAAGTGGCTGTATCTCGGTTAAAGGAATGTTTGCCTTGTTAGTTAATATGTTTTGACTGTTCATTCGGTGCACACATATTTTATTTCATCTACTTGCTGTATTTCTCCGTGTTAAGTTGTAGTTCCACTTCAAGTGATGATCTCCTTCACGTTGAGTTCTCATTACCTTACAGTATTGTTTACGACTGTGTTTGTAAACCATTTCACTAAAATGCCTGACTTTACTTTTAGTGAATACTTTGACATTGTTTTTATGTACGGACTTGCTGACGGTAACGCAACCAGAGCCCGAGAGCTGTACCGAGAATGCTTCCCTACAAGGCAAATTCCGAACGCGCAGCTATATAGGAATACTTTTAGAAAACTTGGCGAAACCGGAAATTTGAACTTACGGGAACCTCGAGTGTCTACGCACCAACACCCTGTGGAAGTCGATGAGCTGATACTCCAAGCTTTCCGGTCCCACAACAAACGTGCGCAAAGTGCTAAAGCAACTGCGGGACAGTCATGGTTTAAGACTATCCACCTACAAAGTATGGTCTGTAGTCCATGGAGATGGGAGATATCCCTTCCATTACACTCCTGTGCAAGGATTAGATGAAGGTGATCCTGCCCGACACATGACATTCTGCCATTAATTCATTCGAGAACAGAGATTTCCTGAGAAGAATACTATGGACCGACGGGTCGAAATTTGATAGAGATGAAATAATAAATTTCCATAACAAGCATAACTGGGAGCTGAAGGGTGCAAACCCGAAACTAAAAAAGCAAGTGTCATCGCAAAGGGGAGAAGATAGGAATTTTAATAATTTGTCACCAACTCATTTTTTAAATACACATTGAAATGATAAAAGTCACTAAGATTTGTTTTTTGACTTTTTTTCTTTTGACCACAATTTGATTGTTTTTTATATTGGGATAGTTTTAAGACTTTTAATTAATCGTGTGTTATGTGTTTAAATCGATAAATTAAAAAAACTGTATTTAATCTGTGTTTATTTTTTAGCTTGGTAATCCAAAAAGTGTAAAGATTTGATAAAATCAGTTTTTAACCCATAACTTAAAAACTAAAGGATATCGGACCTTGGTTCCCATACTATAAAATGATTGTATGGACTGACCTTGTCCATCTGCAAAATACCTATACTCTTCCCCAAAACACCCTATATAGTCAATAAAAGATGCTTTATTATAATTATTATTTTATATATTATTATAATATATTATTATTTTTGTTTTTTGCAAGCAGAGTTAGGCACTAACAAGTTATTTGTGTTTATTTCAGATGTCTATGTACTAACAACCTACAAGGAATACTCACAAAGTACCTCCATGAGAAAGTATTTCCATGAGAGTAATCTGTTAATTCCTCGGCTTGTCTACTCCTCCATGTCAATCCTTACACCTGACACTGTCAGAATTAGTTGATAGGCAACCAACTGCCATTAACAAAAATAGAATAGTTCCTACACTTTTACGTTTCGCCTATTACCATTCTGCGGGGGCTGTTTACTATTTGGTGATGCAGGATAAATCACAAGACCGATGGGCAACGGTCTAGTGGTTTACTATATTCGTGCAGCAATTAGCAATTTCATCCTAGAGTGGGGTCGAACCAAATTCGATACCTACATTAGAACATTAAAATGTGTTTGTATCGAAAAAAACAATATATTTTTATAACCTATTGTCTCCGCCAGTACTCGAATAGTAACAATCAAAATCTTCAGCGTATCACAAGGTCTCATTAAGAGTCACATCACACAATGACTCATAGAATTATATTTGTAATAGCCAATGAACTCACCTCGAACTTTTTTAGGGCTATCAAATACGTACTCTATTCTACCGTTTAAAGTTTGGCCTGCGTAGTAGGTATTCCATTGGTTATCCAAGATAATCGTGGCTTCCTTGATGCCCATTATTGAATTTACAAGTGGTTCACGTGATAATTCATAGAAATATATTTAAAAAAAACTTTCTTCACAAACACAATTGATTGAACACGAACCGGAAAGATGAAAAATAGATGAGTATTCATTCGTCAAGGAAGGAGGGAGGATGGAGTAGCTGACTAGCTGTCAAAAGACCGGTACTTTTTCAGTCGATCTTTTTGTGGCCTTTTTCATGGTAGCGAGTAATATTGCTAGTGTGCTGTCCTGTTAGCTTTGCAACCAAGACATTGTACAAAAAAAAAACCCTGAATGATTATCTCTCTGTCTGACACTTCGACTTCGAAGGAAAAGAAACACATTTGTTTTGATTTGGATTTAATTTCAGTAGTTTCGTCTAATGTTCTGCAGATTGAATATAAAAATAATGGAAATAGAGAAAAATTGCCTATCCTATTGATTTGGCAATGAGACAGAATGCATGAAAGTGGGAAGTGCTAAGACTACACAAACGTTTGGGTACTCAAATGCTTAAACTCAAACTCAAAACTCAAAACGTTTATTCTGTAAATAGGCCACAAGGGCACTTTCACATGTCATTTCATTTCATTTTTTACAGAACATTTGGTATTATTGTAATCACTCGTCACTTACTATTATAATCACTCGTCTTCGACGATATGATAGATGTTTCCATCATAATACCAGTCTTTAATGCCGAAAGATGGGTGAACAGTTGCATGAAGTCTATCTCAGAACAGGCTGCCTTCAAAAGCAACATAAACATAGAAATTGTTGTTTACAATGATGGGAGTAATGATAATACTTCAACCCTCTTGCAGAATTGGAAACAAAGTTTCAACCATCGGGGAATCGATTTTATAATAACTGGATTAAATGTTACAAGAGGAGTTGGTGCAGCAAAGAACGGGGCTATCAAAAGTAGCAGGGGCGAGTACCTGTGCTTCCAAGATATCGACGATGTTATGCATCCAGATAGGATTATTTTACAGCTGCCTAGAGCACAATCCAACAAAAATGCGATCATTGGTTGCCAAATTTCAAGGGTCCCATTGGATTCCACACCGAGACTGGTCCGTTGGGCTAATGGACTGAGTCACGATCAGCTGAAGCTACAGATCTACACATCAAATGGACCAACTCTACTTATGCCAACCTGGTTTTGCCATAGATCTGTTAGTGAAAAAGTTGGTGGTTTTGATGAATCTGGTAGTGGTACACCTGAAGATCTGATATTCTTTCATGCACATCTTGATACTGGGGGAGATCTTGAAAGAGTTGATGAACATCTTTTAATCTACACATACCATGAAGGTGCAGCTACATTTTCTGTAAAACGAGAGAGAATATTCCAGATACAACTAGCAAGATTGGAGAAATATGTTTTGCCGACTTGGAAACACTTTACTATTTGGAATGCAGGCAAAGCTGGTAGAAAATTGGTTCGTGAATTAAGTCCCGAAGCTCACAGAAAGATAACTGCATTTTGTGATGTGGACAGAAATAAAATTGGACATACAGTAGATTTGTATTGTCCTATAAAGAGATGTAACATTATAAGTTTACCTGTTATACACTTTTCAGATGCAATACCTCCATTATTGATCTGTGTTAAACTTGATTTGACGCATGGGGTATTTGAAAAAAACCTCAGAACTATGAATCTCACAGAGGGAAAAGATTATATTTTATTCAGCTGATAAACTGTATTTTTTTTACTTCCGTGATGAATGAATTGTAATAACATCATTCCTTTTATCCTTTCATGAAGATGATTGTCGACATAACTTACTAAACCTAAACTTTATCCGTGTTAGCACAAAAAAAAAACTTTTAACCTCAAAACAAATGCCAAATAACTTACATTTTTGTTTTTAAACAAGTGTTGAACAGTAGTTTATTTTTTTGTGGTAAGGCCCTATTATTTTTTTTGTATTAAAATGGTATTTGTGTTACTACAAAATAGTAGTTTATGTAACTGCTACATAATGGAGGGCATTAATATTCGAGAGTGGGTTTATGAGACGAGCCTAAGGCGAGTTTCATAATAATATCACTCGAGAGTTTTAATGCCTAATTATGTACAGACAGTTACATACACTTGTTTATCTGGTTGGTCCGCCCCCTTAACGACACTCTGACCGTTTATCTTCACACATACATTCATAAGCTCTCTTTGATGTGTTCAGGAACCGCATGTTTTACCGGCATTGTGGCATTGATCATTGCTCTGCAGTTGTTTAGCTTGTTCTATAGTACCAACTTCACAGACAAACTAGGGGCGGCACGCAGGCGACAAATTTTTGTACATTATTTTTTTTTATTTTAATTTTTTTATTTTCAGATAATAAATGAGTTTTTACCAAATAGTTTTACATTATGCTGGTCTTAAAGTGCGGTTTTTATACGCAGTAAAGAGGGTTTATGATACGTGTGTAGATAATAGTAGTTTATGTGACTGCTACATAATGGAGGGCATTAATACTCGAGAGTGGGTTTCGATATCACTTGAGAGTTTGAATGCCTAATTATCTACAGTTACATACACTAGTCTATCTACACAAATATCATAAGCTCTCTTTGATGTGTTCAGGAACCGCATGTTCGACCGCATTGTGGATTGTGGCATTAATCTCTGCAGTTGTTTAGCTTGTTCAGTAGTACCAACTTCATATACAAACTAGGGGCGTCACCACAGAGTACATTATGGCGGCAAGCAGGCGGGCGTCGGCGTTTGAAATTTGAATGTCATAATTTGACAAATTTTGGTACATTATGGTCATAATGTATCAATATTCAGAAAAGAAATGTGTTTTTACCAAGAAGTTTATCATTATGCTGGTCGTAACTTGTGGTTTTTTGACGCAGTAAAGAGGGTTTAACATAGTTAAATCTCAAAACAAACGTGGTATCCTTTAGACCCTAGGCCTATATCTCTAGTTTTGTCTCAGATGAGAATTAAGGTGTGGTGGGTCTCATTTCCCATTCCTATCATTAATTAATCCCATGTAATATACACAGGACCTTCAGCTTGTTTGATTTGCCTCGATTCATCCCATATTCTTTGCATTCTATAGATTTAACGCGAGTTTATTTCAATACTTGAATAGAACGTGGTACCAGAGGGTATGGGACAAGAATTTTGATTCATTAATCCTACAGTTGTTCGGTGAAAAGAAAAAATACAAAGAAATTAGACTCAACGTTGGATTCTGCATTACGCCAACCTTGGAATTTGGATCGTCATTTGACATTTGTCCATTATGTCGAATTGAATATTTTTTTCACTTTTAGTCACAAATTTGTAATTTTGTAAAAAAATGTGTAAGTAATTTAGAAGTAATGTATTCATTGTTTTAATACCAACTTCGACAAGCTTGTGGGTGTAACAAAAAATCAGAACACGCACAAAGGCAATTATGGATGAACCGAAGAAAAAAGACCAACTGCCAACCGCTGAAAAATTGAAGTCTATGGGGAACCAGTCTGTAAAAGATGAAAAATATATACAGGCTGTGCTACACTACACTCAGGCTATCAAGATGGATCCTAATAATTACGTTCTGTACAGCAATCGGTCCTTTGCCTTCTTGAAACTGGGCCAGCATTATTTGTCCCTGCAGGATGCTAATGAAACAGTGAGGGCACAACCTCAGTGGGCCAAGGTATGGCATAAAATTCTGTTTTACGTATGAAATAACCATTACCAAGAAAAGATAAACAACAAAATGGCTTGGAGTGTAGATAAAGGGGTGGCTAGAAAAAAAAACTTATTTTTTTTGCTTTTAGCCATCTTGGTGGTTGGAATGTAGATAAGGGGGCTAGCCTTCAGAAAGACCGCGGTTTCAGATGCTTATGCTGATTTTTTCTATGCATAAGTGTATTCTAAGACGATTGCAATATATGCATACCGTCAGAAATTATTAGTTTTATGGTTTTTTAAATCGCCATTTCAAGCATTTGGGACGCAAAGGGAAGTGTGAGTATTAGGGTGGGGAAACAACAGATTTGTACGATTTTTCGACGTCATATGTAGAGAAAGTTTATTGACCTCGAGGTCATCGACCTTGACCTTGAACTTGAATTTTCGCTCATTTTTCCCAGAAAAATCAAGTGACATTGGTCAATGTTCATTGTCCTTGAGGTCACCGGCCTTGAAACATAAGGTCATTGGCCTTGACCTTGAACTTTATAGAAAATTGGCAATTTTGCAGTGTCGTTAACTAATCCGACTAACTCCGACGGCTAAAACTTTGCTTAAATATTACTTTTACTCTAATGTACCTAGCCGTTACAAACACCGCGGCCGCGACCGTACGGGCCGCGGTCTTTCTGAAGGCTAGCCTGAAACTGGACCCTGAGGGCACAGTGGGAACATTCCAGTGCCACAAAGCCAGGTGGGTGTAGATACGGAAGAATAGTCAGATCCTCAAACATATGGTTTGAAAATGCCAAGATTTCCCTCTCTACAATATTTTGGATAATGATGTAATGCTATGTTACGCCTAGGATATAGAATACTACTGTGCAAGAGTTCAATGTAGCTCATACAAAGATGAAATGATCTTCTCCGAGGCCACAATTTCGCGACTGGTACATCTACTACCGGGAAACAATAGTGGTGAATGAAATAGACAACCAAAAAAAACCACGAACAAACAAATTGGTGGTCCCGGCACAGTTGTCGCCATTTCAAGCATTCGGGACACTTGGGGATGTGGGAGTATTAGGGTGGAGAAACGACATATTTGTCCGATTTTTGGACGTCAGATGTAGTGCAAAATTTATTGACCTCGAGGTCATCGACCTTGACCTTGAACTCGACTTTTAGCTCATTTTCCCCAGAAAAATCAAGTGACATCGGTCAACGTTAATTTACCTCGAGGTCACCGACCTTGAAACATAAGGTCATTGACCTTGACCTTGAACTTTGTAGATTTATTTGCAGAAAATTGTCAATTTTGCAGTTTACATAATGTTCATTGAACTCGAGGTCATTGACCTTCAAATTTATCTAGTGCAGTTTTTGCAGAAAATAATCAGTTTTCAGTGAGTACCTACAGCATTCAATTTAATTATGTGAAACTACATGGGGTCGCCTCTCTCCGCTCCGCTTCGCTCAGCTCCCGGTGGTTCTCAACGTTGTGACCTAACAAACCTATCTTTAGTATTCAAACAGAAAGTGATCTATAGCTACCAATTCGGTTCTGTGAAACTACATGGGGTCGCCTCACTCCGCTCCGCTTCGCTCGGCTCCCGGTGGTTCTCAATGTTGTGACCTAACAAACCTATCTAAGTATTCAAACAGAAAGTAATCTATAGCCACCAATTTGGTTCTGTGAAACTACACCGCGGTCCGCGGTCTTTCTAAAGGCTAGCCTGAAACTGGACCCTGAGGGCACTGTGGGAACATTCCGGTGCCACAAAGCCAGGTGGGTGTAGATACGGAAGAATAGTCAGAACCTCAAACACATGGTTTGAAAATGTCAAGATTTCCCTCCCTACAATGTTTTGGATAATGATGTAATGCTTTGTTACGCCTAGGATATAGAATACTACTGTGCAAGAGTTCAATGTAGCTCATACAAAGATGAAATGATCCTATCCGAGGCCACAATTCGCGACTGGTACAACTACTACCGGGAAACAATAGTGGCGAATGAAATAGATAACCAAGAAAACCACGAACAAACAAATTGGTGGTCCCGGCACAGTTATCGAGATAGATGAAAGCAAGTTTGGAAGGAGGAAATATAACCGTGGCAGACAAGTAGGAGGCCTGGTGCTGGTAATGATTGATGAAACAACAAATAAACTCAGATTATAAGTGTGTTCCAATATTGTGAGATTCACAAAGGTTAATACCTATTATTAAAAAACATGTGAAACCAGGCACAACAATACATACAAATTACTGGAGCGTGTATGATGCCCTGCCGACCCACGGCTACATACACAGGAAATTAAACCATTCTGAAGAATTTGTGGCAGAAGATGGGACACACACCCAGCGCATTGAAAGCCAATGGTGCCAATTAAAGAAGCGGTTCAATAAAGTTAACTACAAAGGAAACTGAGGTTTGGCTAATAGACCACCAATGGCGGCACCATTGCAGAAAAAATCACATTGTTCCTTTTATAAATTTTATTAGGGCTATAAAGCAAGTTTATAATAAATAGACAATAGCAAATTGATTTAATGTATAAAAAATATGTAAAATTATATTGTTTTATTCCAATTCTTAAAAGTTAGTGTGTGTGAAGCGAGCTAGGCTACCCCATGTAGTTCCACAGAACCAAGGTTGCTATAGGTCACTTTCTGTTTGAATACTAAAGATAGGTTTTTAGGTCACAACGTTGAGAACCACTTTTTACCATCACCATTATGTAAACTGCAAAATTGACAATTTTCTGTCATACATATAAGGTGTCCCAAAAGTTATGACTTTTGGGACATCTTATATGTATGGGGACACCTTATTTGGGACATATGTGTCACAGCGACACCGAAGGTAGCCCTGCCTCAGATGCCTGATGCGATCAAGCCTGACATGACCCCAGTGAAAGTTGCATGTAATTCGAGAAATCGTCAGTTAAGTTTTTAATGAAAATCCAAAATTTATTTAATGAAATTCTTGGATAGCCCATTTTTTTGTGTTTTTTTAATTGCTACGCTATTGTGAATAAAAATGTAATTCGAGAAACTGTCAGTTTAACCTTTTGACCGCCATACATTAAATACAAAATGTGTCACTAACACGGCAACCATGTTTGTTATGCTACGCAAAATACAACTTAATTCATATGAAAGAAGGTCACTTTTGATATAAAAATTGTGTCGGCTATAGCCGATGTGGCGCCAGTGGCACGACTTTCAGTTGTCGGCACTGCCGACTGGGGAGGCCCAAATGGTTAAGACTTGTAATGAAAATCCCCATTTTTCATTGTTAGTGCTAACCTTTTTTTGACGACCCGAATGGCCGAGTCGGCAGTGTCGCTGCCTACGAAACCAAGGGTCCCGGGTTCGAGTCCCGGTGGGGGCAAATATTTGTTTGATGAGAACGGATGTTTGTACCCTAGTCATGGTTGTTTATCTATCTAAGTATAATATTTATCTATATAAGTATGTGTATCGTTGTCTAGTACCCAAGATACAGGGAATCCTAGTTTGGGGCTAGATCAATGTGTGTATATGGTGTCCAAGGTATTATTATTATTATTTTCTTGGATATCTTTTCTTTTTATGGTTCCGTACCTACCTCAAAAGGTAAAAAAGGAACCCTTATAGGATCACTCGTGTGTCCGTCCGTCCTTCTGTCACAGGCACTTTTCTAAGGAACTATAATAGATAGAGTCTTGAAATCTTCTGCAAAAATACTTATCCTGATAACCGCAACATAATTCAAGTCTAATATGAAAAATATATAGTGCCTACAAAAAATTGGGGGATAAAACGACAAAACGAAAAAAAACGTCATAATAAGTAATATCGTTGAAAAAGGTACATTATAAACTGTAAAAAAAATGTTTTTATAACTTAAAAAAGAGATAAATTATATGTACCACCACAAAGGCAGTTATATATACAGTTATACTCTAAAAGTGCATATTGTATGGCAATAAGAATTTATATTAAAATCCCTGATGACATTAAATACCTTACATTTAATCAGTTTAAAACTAAATTATTTAATGGACAAATTATATTATAGAGTAAATGATATACTTACAACTAATCAATTTATTTAAATAATTTTATATTAAACTCTATTTTTAATTCATAACTGACATTGTAAAATATTTGCACACCAACCCTTAGATGGTGAATATGTTGAATCTGATGAATACCAATAATTTTAAGATCACATGTACACATACTTAACAGCAAATAAACAATTTGATTGATTGATAAAAAGGGATCGATAAAGTTTAAGATGATTTTCTTCCCTGTCCCTAATCATTAAACGATAAGAGTAAAACCTGGCAGCTGAGACATTTTTTTAAGAGGCGTTTTTTTAATAGGATCGTGTTGTGGTAATCTAATTGAGTATTCATCCTCACCGCGATAAAACAATAGAGGATATTGTAGGGCGTCATATGATCGGTGAAGCTCACTGATTCTTGGCAAACTTTTGCTGTGACTCAAGTATTACGTCACGGTGTTCAAACTGTTGAGCTGCCATCATTAAAGCAACTTCATTCGTTGAAGTTGCGTTGAAAAGGCCTCTGTGTTCCTGCGGTGTTTTTTTTCCTGCATGGATGACAACTTTAAATGAATCACAAGAAGCAGGTACTTTATCCAAGGCTGTTTTCAAATCTTTTATGTAAGAATTGACTTTATGTAGCATTTTCGGAAGTTGTTTAACATCTGGAAAATTCGAACACCTTAAATTCACTTCTCTATCATATTCACCCACGAAATAAACTTGCAAAAATTTTGGTTCTTCTTGTGATGCCGCCGGCAGTAAACTTCCAATTAAAGGGTATGAATAAGAGTAGGGATAGTAATTGCTAAGGTAGTAATTGGTAAGGATAAGACTTATCCATCATTTTATAGGCCTATTACAACCCATAGACTTGAGACTTATACGAAATACTTAGATATAAAATTGCCAGTACCGGATTTTAATGAACAGAACCCAAACAAAATCAATTCAGACTTCTTCAACATTATTCAAACAGAATTCAATAAAGTTTTTAAATTAAAGAAAGTCACTGACTACAACGGTAAATCTAAATTTAATGACTGGGTAACATTTGGAATTCGTAAAAGTAGAGTTATCTTGTATGACCTTTATGAACAAACAACTTATAACTTTGATCGAAAAATTCATGACTTAAAGAAATATTCCAAAACTTTCAAGTTGGTTTGTAGAACTGCAAAAACTTTACACATTCATAGAAAAATACTAAATTCAAGTAATAGAATGAAAACAGTTTGGCAAATAATAAACCGTAAAAAAGGGAAAGTTATACCAAGGGACTATGATTTCTGCCTAAAAATAGGTGATGATTTTGAACCAACGTTGATCGAGCTTTCGAAACATTCTTCACCAATGTACCCTTACTCACAACAGATCGTCTAAATTCATCTCCATTTCATATTAAGCAGAGACTTTATTAAAAAAGAACACTAGCGTCAGTAATGTATATTCAAAATTTCATCATATCCCCAGGACATTGTCAAAACGTTTAGATTATTTACCTTAAAAATACTGAAGACCCGTGGGGTATATCAATCAGATCAGTAATTCTAGTTATAGCTTAGCTTATATATTCAATAAATGTGTTGACGATGGAGCTTTCCCAGACCTCATGAAACACAGTAAACTGATACCTCTGTTTAAGTCGGGAGATAAGGGTGATCCTTCAAATTTCAGACCAATATCTGTTCTTCCAGCACTAAGTAAAATATTTGAAAATATTATACTCAATCAAATGCTCTCACACTTCAACCGTACAAAACAATTCCACGCCAAAAAATACGGTTTCACTAGGAAACGTTATATCTCATATTCATTCTGCATAGGAGGCCGCACAGGATGTTATCGGAGTTTTTTTTTCGATTTGTGGAAGGCATTTAATTGTGTTGATCATAATACGCTATTCATGAATTTAAATCATTATGGAGCTAGAAATAAAGCTTTGGATCTAGTAAGATCATACTTAAGCAACAGAATTCAAAAGACAGAAGTCAACGGCGTTAAATCTGATGGATCGGGTGTAAAAATAGGCGTCCCACAAAGTTCCATATCAGGCCCTTTCTTGTTCCTGGTATATATTAACGATCTACCTTTCATGGTGGAGAAATTGACTGATATAGTGTTGTTTGCTGATGACACTTCAAAATTGAAAGACAAAAAGAAGATTTTGATGATATTAATGGAGTATTGTCTTTAATCTTGAATTGGTTTATAGTTAATAATTTATCGTTAAACGCTGGTAAAACCAACTGTATCAAATTATCACTTCCAAATGTCAGGCAAGTTGAGACAATTTTTAGACGGGTTTAGAAAAGGTATTTGCACAGAGATGCTCCTTGCTGGATGATGGAAACCCCTGTATAGGCGTCTTTCTCGATCTTGCAAAGGCGTTTGATACGGTATCAACACCAGTTCTGCTAGAGAAGCTACACAAAATGGGAATCCGTGGTACTGTACTTGCATGGTTTCAAAGCTATCTATCCCTTAGACAACAATATCTAAAGGTGGGAACGCATCGCAGTTCACCTAGGACCGTCAGCTTCGGTGTCCCACAGGGGAGTATTCTGGGTCGCACATTATTCTTGATGTATATTAATGACATTTCTAGCATTCATTTACCCAAAGCTGATCTCTTTTCCTACGCTGATGATAAAGCTATAATTTTTCACGATAAATCCTGGAGGAAGGCCTTTGACAGTGCTGAAAACGGAATGTCTAATGTAGCGAGTTGGCTGAGGAAAAATCTGCTTACATTGAATACGGCAAAAACGAAATAACACGTATTTCGATTTATCGTGAAAAATTATAGCTGTGTCATCACAGCGTAGGAAAAGAGATCAGCTTCTGTCTTGTAGAAACACACGGTTTCTACAAGACAGAAGCCTCCGCACCAACATCGCTGCCTGGCAAAAAATCCACAAATGCGGAAATAAACATAACCAATGTCAATGTCCCGAAATATCTAATGCTGCATCTATGAAATATCTCGGCATAACCCTGGATAAGAACTTGAACTTTCGAGGGCATATACAAGCATTGTCATGTAGGGTTCGCAAAATAATTTATATCATGAAAGAACTAAGAAACTGCGCAGACTACGAGCTATTAACAAATGTGTATACCGCGATTTGTGAATCAATCCTTACCTATTGTATCTCGGTGTGGGGCGGGGCTAACAAGACAGTTCTTCTTAACGTGGAGAGAGCACAGCGTTCACTACTAAAGTTCATGTCCAGGAAACCAAGGATGTACCCCACCGATCTTATTCACAGTGAAAATAAACTATTCAGCGTCCGTCGGCTTTATATACTGAAATCTGTCATTCTGATGCACAAAAACATAACAAAATCATCACTCTATAACAAACTTTTAACGAAACGTGTGTACCAGATCCCCATCCATGCTGTCAATACCACATTTGCCCAAAGATTCCCCGATTCTAGCCACCCACATATATACAACAAGTCTAACAGTGTGTGTGACTCTAGAAATTGCAGCACCTTCGAAGTTAAACGAAAATGCCAGAAATGGCTTTTGTCCCTCTCATATAATGAAGCTGAGTCGGTGCTGAGTATTTCAGAGTAATTTTACTATACTCAACTGAGTAAATTATTGATCTAGACCTATGTGTCAGTGATGTATGTTCATGTACAATATCTTTTACAGTCACCTCTCTAATAATTTTGCACTGTGTATGTTTTATATATTTTTAAATGTGTATATTTTAAATGTTTCTATCTATCTTTTATTTTTGTTTGTAAATTACTACTAAGCACAACAACTCCCATTCTGCTAAGCATACGATGGCACCCGCGAAACAGTCTTTTAAGAGATGTTTTGGATAAACTATAACATGTAAACCTAGCTTTAAGTCTTTCTTACTAAATAAATTTATTCTTATTCTTATTCTATTCTATTCTTTTAGTGTTAGACAGCAACACGTTAGAATTAGTAAATGATACGAAGTTTCTTGGAATAACCATTGATAGCATGTTGCAGTGGGGACCCCACATAGATAAAATTAGCTGGTAAATTAAGTTCTGCAGCTTATGCTTTTAGGAACATCAGACATTAAGGCCTGCGGCGAAGCTGTGCATTGATATATCAGTCAGTTAGTCAGTCTGGACTTTGAATTTAATATATACAGATAGATTTCAAAATCGATGCCATTTAGTAAGCCACGTCCCATAAAACTATAAAAATTACACCCATATTGATATTTACACATTTCAGCCCCATCGCACCCCAACAGGGGATTTTAAAATCGTTGTTGTTTTCGGAATCAGCAACCCGATAAACCATACATACGATACCCATTTGGATTTTCAGATTTTGTCACCATATTTCTCATTATAGGGGTTGAATTCTAAAAAAAACGTTTACTCATTTAACCATAGTGGTATTCCTGTGAAGTTTCGAATAAAATAGTCTACTAATTTTGTTTCCAGTACAAACTTTGGGCATAAAATAAATAGGTTCAGAAATCAATCTACCTATAAGCGCGCTCGAGCAACGCACACATAGATACTGCTCACGGACACGATATCTCAAAACAGTTCAAACCAGTGCGAGCGTGAGTGCCATCCGCTTGACACGCGCGTCTGTTAATGCAAATAATACAACAATGGAGCAACGGAAAAAAGTTATTATAAGTGTTCAGTGGACGGTTTAAATAAATAACAGTTGCCTATTTTTCAATCAGTATAATAAAATAAGTATTAACAAATTTTTTCTTAGGTAAATTCACGCCACCTTAGTTACGTAAGTTGAAAACATGTTTTTTTGTTTGTGTAGATATTGTGTTGTTTTTCGTGTCATTTGACTGGTGTAGGTCTAAAACGGACAGGGCAGTAGAAATTTTTGTAACTCGGGTAATCCGTTTAGAAGTTTTCAGGGCTTTTCGATAGTGAAAATTGACAAACGTAAAATTGTGTAGGTATTTTTCTGTTCTGTAAACCTTTTGTATTGTAATAGTAGGCTGGTCTATTTTTTGTTTTTTGGAGTGCCAGTACCATGTTACTTTTTCGTGCATAAACCGTAGTTGAGAACCCTAGAGCGAACGCCGAGCGTAGCTATGAAAAGTGAAGTACATACATGTGGTTGACTTCTGTACCTATTTATTTTGTGCTATTTATTTTTAATCGTCTTATCAGTCATTCAGTTAGTCAGGACTTTGAATTTGATATATACATATATAAATCATATAGTTTTATAATGGTGACGGATTTGTCTGCAAACTTTACCTTCCTTTTACCTTCGTCTACTTATTCGGTTCATCTCGTCGAATATAGCTTGGTACCTCAGTCTATGAGAAATAATCGTAGAGAAGTCGTGCTTGAACCAATATTATAAATAATGGTAAGCTAGTGTGCAAAGTTGGTCTCATGAGCTGGTGATAGAATCAGGACTTGGCGACAATACTGGAACTCAGAAACCACGAAATGTAAGGCAGTCGTGTTTGGACTCAATTTGTTAAGGATGATGAGCTGGTTATGCAAACTTGGTGTCATGAGCTAGTGATAGATTGAGGATTTGGCGACAGAACAGGAACCACAAATAATAAGGCAGTCGTGCCTGGACTCAATTTGTTAAGGATGATGAGCCGGTTTCGCAAATTTAGTGCCATGAGCTGCTGATGGAATGAGGGCTTGGCGACTGTACTGGAACTCAGGAACCACGAATACTAAGTCGTGTTTGGACTCAGCAATTTGTTAATAATGATAAGCTTGTTACGTATACTTGGTGACATTGAAAATCTAAATATTTTTTTTACAAAAAAAGTTAAAAGTTTATTGTTACCTATTGTTACTAGGTACGTTTAAGTTTAATAAATAAAATTTAAGTTTCTCTAGCGAACAGTACTACTTTGCCCCTATCGTGACCTAACCTAAACTAATCTCCCCTATCGTACCCTAACATAACTTGAGGAAAGGTTAGGTTAGGTCAGAAAAACTAGGCTAGGTTAATTGTGCCATGCCATAAAATCGATTTCAAAGTTTTGTTCTCAAATTAATTTGCAAGGTGAGAAATGAAATATTATTAGCGTTTTCTTTTAACGCCTCTGGAATCGGTTACAGCACCTTAGTTTAGTTAACTTAATTGATCCATCCATCTCGTTTGATAAAATCTTACAAATTTTGATAATGTAAAACAAATGAACAAGAAGGTGTAACAAGAATACTTAACGTATTCTTGTTACACCTTACTAGGCAAAGCCCCGGTTTGATGAGTAAATTTGACATTCGTTCCAATTGTTTGCCAATTTATGATACAAGTGGTATATACCTGAATCGGCGTAACTTAAGCAAGGTTTAAAGATATTTTCTCATTCCGTGTCTAGTTTTATTTTTACGACAGCTGATCAAGGGCGAAGTCAATGTTTTTGCTGAAGATTTAAGCTAAGTCAAAATATATCAATTTATCGTATTCTACTTAAGGTGTCGACAAAATAACATTGGTGTCATCTTAAGTAACTATTCAAGATAGCGTACAAATTTAAAAAGAACAAAAGAATGGGATATCCAAGTAATGTACCCACTAATCCAACAACAATAAAAAAAATGGGATTTTCATTAAAAACTTTTTTAACTGACGATTTCTCGAATTACATGCAACTTTCACTGAGGTAATGTTAGGCTTCATCGATGTATCTCAGGCAGGGCTACCTTTGGGACTACCTGTATTGACCAATTTAAGGACTGTTATGATTTCACCTCTTCATGGATATTAAATACATTCCAGGGCTACTTCCGAAGAGCTGAGGTGGAAGCGGCAAGTGGCTTGTATGATGAAGCTATCATATCATATACACGGGCGTTACAACTCGAACCTCACAACCACAAGTTGTTAGAATCAATCAAAGCCATCACTGACATGCAAAAGAAAAAAATAAGAGGTAACTACATCTTTTGCCTGTTCATACAATGTGAACTCTCATTTTTTTTATTGACACAAAACCAGGCTGACACTATCTGCGAGCCAGCGCGCTTTAGCTTCAATTCAACCACTTCCTGCTTAAGATAAAAGGTTCATAATGACAAGTTGCCATTTTGACTATTTCTCACTTTGACCACTTTCCAATTCAACCACTTTCTAATTCGACAATACCCCAATTTTATAAAAAAAAAAAACATTTAACCTAGTAACTCGTGGGCAGGGCTCATAGAGTTACTTATTAAGTCTAGAGAGATAAGGTCTTTTAGAGAAAGGGAAATATTAAACTGCACATCAAAAATACTGATTTGCACAAAAAATATCAGGGCAAAATGCTGCGGTAGCTTAGGTGAAGGATAAAGAGGGTGAGCGAAGCGAAGCCCCCTTTATCCTTCATGTTAGGTTGAACATGTAAGAACAACAAAAAATACTTAAAACATAAACTTAAGTACACATAAAATATTTAAAACATAAAAAGTGTTTTTGTTGATCTTTTTTTGCTGTGCAAATCAGTATTTTTGATGTGCGATTAAATACTAGCCTTAAGTAAGTGGGTGGGTACTCAGCCGAAACGTTGTCAAATTGGTAAGTGGTCAAAATTAACCTAAAGGGCCAGTGGGGACTTATGCCTTACATAACTGTAAAGAGAGATATATTTTTTATAGAACCCTGCATATTTAGTCCATTAGTTCCCTTCATTTTCATTAATTATACTCAAACAAATCCTTTTCATTAATATTTATTATATTTTTTTTGTTAAAAATGTTTCAGATAACCAAAACTTGATTTGGATCTGCACTTGCGTAGGGCTTATTGTAGGCATCTTGGTAGTAATTTTGGACTTCACTCTGACATCCAACCCAACATTATCTGTGAGTATTATTTGCAAGTCATATTTGAGATTTCTGTTTTAGTTATATCCCTGTCCCGCGTAAAAAACAATTTAACCTATGTTGTTTAGATAAGGTTTAATTATTAGCTTATGGAATAACATCAATACAAAATACTATATGAAAAAAGCCAACCAGTTTTAACTTATTACATTGGGTGCTTTCATCAACAGGCAGATTTAACGTTACCGACCGGTACGGGCAACCTTATTTTTTAACCCCCGGCGACAAAGAGGGCTGTTATAAGTTTGAAGTGTCTGTCTGTCTGTGTGTACGTCTGTCTGTGGCACTTTAGAGCTCAAACGGGTGGACTGATTTTAATGAGGTTTTTTGTAAATTATAGTTTACTTCCCTGCGATGGTGCTTAGCTATGATCAAAATCGGTTCAGTAGTTCGAAACTTATTAGCTTAATAAGGACAAGTCAACCAAATTTTAGACTTTTTAACCCCAGACGACGAAAATATGAGTGTTGTTATAGGTTTGAGGCGTCTATCTGTCTGTGTGAGTGTGTGTGTGTGTGTGTACGAGAGGATGTATGTGTGTGTGTCTATATGTGGCGCCCTATCGCTCCAACGGGTGGACGGATATTGGTGATATGGTACAAGTCAGAGACGACGAAAAAGAGGGTTGTTATAAGTTTATAGTTTACGGCTGTTTGTATGTGTGGGTGTCTGTCTGTGTGTGTGTTTGTGAGGGCATGTCTCTGTCTGTCACTCTAGCGCTAAAATGGGTGGACGGATATTGGTGATGCGGTACAAGTCAGGGACAACGAAAAAGAGGGGTCTGTGGCAAAGGCGCTCAAACGGGTGGACGGATTTTGGTGATGCTGCACACAAGTCAGAAAGAATGTATGACTGAGACACAGATTGACTTCCACATTTTTAACCCCCAACGACCAGGTGAGGTGTTATTAAAGTTTGAAGCCTCTGTAGGTCGGTGTGTCTGCATATCTGTCCGTGGAACCCTAGCGGTCAAACAGGTGGTAGTATGTTGATGCGGTTTTCAGTAAACGATGGTAGTACACATTCCTGTGAAAAATCTTAGATATGTTTTATTAAAATCGGTTCAGTAGTTCGAAAGTTCTCAGCTTAATACGGAATAGCGGTCTAACGTGGACAGATTTTAATGCAATTATTATAGTTGATAGTAGAGTTCGCTGCGAATGGTACGTCGATATATTTTATTAAAATCAGTTTAGAGGTTCAAACATTATCAACCTAAATGAACCAAATTTTAGCCGTAAGGTTCCAAAAATTTTTCGGGGGTGTTTTTAATTTATAGTTATATTATACGGTAAAGAACCTACTGTGAATCAATAAATATAATATAATCCGGAATTAATGATTGACTTATCGTGTGCGGCTGTATACATATAAAAAATATTCAAATATAAATAATTTATTTTCAGAATCCCTGTTTCATGGTCGCGTTTTCGATGGCGCTTTCTGGCATGGGCTGGGCGATTGGCAAAGCAACTTCACTCATGAACAGCTGGAGCGCCGGCGCCGGCACATCACTCACGCCACCCGAAGACTTAGGTCAGTATCTTCAATCTATTACTAACATCCTTCTGCAGAATGGTCGTGCATGACCCAACTAAGTAACATACCGTACCCAGTTAGATTTGCTTTACATATAAATAAGTAAACTCGCAGGAATAATCTTGTGATTTTTATGTAAACAAAGATTGTCATTGGCCAATACATTTTTTTTTGTACTGGACAAAGATATTCGTTGTTTACAAAAAAAGTCACAAGATCAGTAATGCAAGTCTGAAAAAACTCTACCTACTGTACGAATATGTGGTCAAAACTGGATGTAGGCATGAACTCGATTACGCCTCAACTCAAATAATTGGGATTTGGAAATTCTGGGTTAGAGGCTTATTAGACTTGACTGAATCAGGGTCCCTAAACCCATATTAAGAGAGTTGATTACAACTCTCTCAGGCATTAGCCCGTTCCAGGGGAGGAGGGATGGGCCTGATTCAGCTCAATATAATATAATAAGGGTTTCAGTCCTTTCAATTATTTGTTCCACAGGAATGGACGAATATGCAGAGAACGAGACTGTAATGCCCGAGAAGAAATCCAAGTACAGTAAAGCTCAGGCGAGACAAAGATTTAAGCAGGGCAAAGCTTAATATACAAATATTCTGAGAATGTAAGAAAATCATCCATAAATAATAAGGAATACATTTTAAAGCCGTCTTGCAGTAGTCTTTTGATAGGCAATGATTGGAGTTTAAACGCAATATTAATACAACACGGCCATGTTGAGTGGGAACCGGGCTGACGGGCGATATCCTTGCCGTGCTTGACTATGTAACTTGACTGGGTTGTACTTATATTGCGTTTACTTCATCAAGCGGCTGTCAAAAGTCTGCTGCAACACGGCTAAGCCTCGGCGCACACGGACCACGAAACGAAAATTTGTTGTCTACTGCAGACGATAATAAACCTCCTTTTGTGATTTGCGCCGCGTTTTGTGGTCCGTGTGCGCCGGGGCTAATCCTAGCCACATGCTGCCACGGTCGCCACAAGTGGTTGGTGATCGCTACTTTTACCCCGTTGCTTGCAGTGTTATAAACGCCCGAGTCAACTGAAGCGAAGGGAGAGGGGTGGGTTAATCGCAGGAATGGCGTGTGTCGGCGTTTTGTGGTGCCACAAGATGCGAGGGATGCGATGTGATGCGTGTGGCGGGCACCGAGTCCATATAAATGTATGAAGAGTATAGGAAATAGGGGGGCTTTTGTGGTCCGTGTGCCCCGAGCTTAAGAGGCCGGACTCGACAGCAACGCTGTGCAGCACTCTAATCCCCGTACAATAATTTATCTTACCTCCGTATATTTATGGTCTGTCGCGACAGACCGTAGTGACGCGTCTGTGACAGAGATAGCGACTGCTTTGCCGCGTGTTAAATGCCGATATCACACGAAGGCAGAACGGATAGACAGTATGGATAGAGCTAAGCTTCTCCTTTTATTGCTGTTCCTTACTGTTCGCTACTGTTCTGCCCTCGTGTGATATCGGCATAAGATTAGTAAATCGGCATTGAATTTTGGTGTTGGTTAGAATTTTATGAGTGGTGTGGGAGATGCTTAATAAAGAAAAATATTTATGTAATTTATAAGCATTGTCTTTTTATAGTTTACGATTAATTGGTCACTGACTAAAAATCTTCATTGTTATTGCAATTCGAATGACTCAAGTGTTCAAATTTTTGTACTTACTGCAATAAATGATGCCATTTTCTCCGTTTACATTTTGTTTTCTTTTAGGCTTTTCGATTAGATTAGATTAGAATTAGATTATTATCTACCGAACATTAGTGTTCGAGGGGCAAGACGACGAAAACAGTTGCATTTAAAGAGGGAATACTTTATTGATCCTAATGTAAAATGTATTTAGAAAATTGCATCAATACAATATATTCTTTGCATAAAATTCTTGGTCTCGTACTTAAACTTAAAACAAGTAATAACTGTACTGGAGACGAAACTATACTATACAACAATAAGGATCGACATAGAACTCTGGGCCGACAGTCTCACAAGTAACACTCCTAATTATTCCCAATGTTCTATTTCCATGCGAGGAAGTGGGTCGGTTGTCCATTGGCTCTAATCCTCCCCCCCTCTTTGACCCGCGTGGATCAGGCAGGTGGGACTGAATCTGAGTGCCCATCTATAATTTAATTGATGGTGCTAAGCTAAAATGTACACATTCTCTTACCAGAAGCCAGTCAAAGGATGCAATTGCGATTCTTACACCTTTAATTCTTAAAATTAGGCTTTAATTCGGATGAAATATGATATTAGTGGAATGAACAACTCTGATTTAGGTACACCTACTCGCGATTACGAAACAAAACTTAAATTACTTATTTACTTTGCTATATGTATAAAAATAAATACAATAGGCTTGATTCACGCTTGAAGATCATGTTGCATCCAAGATGAACCTTAGCTTGTCGCTTTCGGATAGGTAAATCTCACAAGTCGGGCTCAAATATGAGTGTGCATTCGTACAAACGAACAAAGCCAGGACGTACCTACCCACTTTTCGAGCTTTATCTCCGCTGAAGTGGTGAATCATGATTTTATTCGGTTGTACTCAGAGGCTACAATAATCCTATCCTATATGCGACACAAATGGAGTTCGAACGAATATAAGTTGTAATGACAGAGGAGGCAGTGGAGTGCTTTCAACAAAAACTTACATCTGCAATTTTATCTCGCTCCGCTAGTCGATATACAGGATAACATCTCTCAGCCCAGGACTCAGTCTCTAAAGGCGAATATCGCCTGCTGTCTTGGGCATTAAAACTCCCTGATGCAGAACAAACCGGTTCGACGTGAACAAGCGGTTTTGTCCGTTATTGAGAATCTGTGCATCAGATGCAATTCTTGGAATTGACCTTCGCGCTTTATCTTAAGGTAACAAAAGCAATATACCAACACACTTATTGTATTGTGGAGTTGCACTTTGGTGTTGAAGATTAATGTCCTTACAAGGGTTAATATTCGAAAAACGGAAAGAAAACTCTGGGCAGAACGGTTTTTCTTTGTAATTATTCAAATATACAAACAAATAACTATTCTCTCTTGAAACATGGAAACTATAAAGGAATAGTATAGTAAATTTAGTCTCTAAAGAGGAAATACATTGGAGGGCAGGTTACAAGGTGTGAGACTCAAAGTTTTCCTTTACGTTTTTCATATGTTTACCCACAAACGTGTGGCGAATCAGTCACTGTCGGAAATTGCCTTCTTTCTCCGTTTAGCTTGCTTCGGTTTTACGATCTCGTCATCCTGGAATTGAAAGATACTGAATTTAGCTAAAATAAAATAATACAATTTCCGAATGGTAAAATTATATGGGTAGTATTTAAATGTATGACCGTAAATACAGTTCTTGCTTGGCAAAAATACTTTGAGTAGCGACAAAAAATCTTCGTCTGACAAAATTACTAAATTGCGGACTAGAAACCTCAAAACAACAACTTGAAAACCATAATTCGAGTAACATGAAAAACAAAACGAGCGTTTGATTGTGTTGTTATTACATGTGCAACCTAATACGAAGAATAAAGGGGGCTTCGCTTCGCTCACTCACTTTATCCTTCGCCTACCCTGACCCACCACTTCGCCCAGGTGGTCTTGCTAGCAAATGCATTAAGAGTCTACAAGACTAAAGTCACACTGACAACACCCGCATGTGGGGCAATCCCATCGTAAATCCCGCGTGATGAAACCAGCATGACACTGAAAGAGGCCTGAATCATTTCTCTGTCTCGCTCGCACCTACGAGCCTTATGGAGATGCGGCTAGACAGAGAAATGATGTTTGGCCCAAGCGCCAAATGCTGGCAACGACGACGGTATGGTATGACATTAAAGGCCGAATTTTCAATCCTCAGATAACGTATACGACTGTGTAGCTGAGGAATTTCACAGAATGTGTACCTGTGAAATGTCAAATGAAGTTATCTGTCTGTTAATGTCTCGATTTGTCCGAGTGTCGCTCAGAGGGTACCTCAAGCGACACTTCGACAAATCGAGATAGTTATGCGACGGGTTGCTTGCTTACCTCACTATCATCATTTGAAGAGTTCAAGTTCTGGCTGAGCTGCAGCGGTAAGGAGTTGGAGGCTAGCTTCTTGGCTCTTCTGGATATCGGCAGCTCGTCCTCCCACGCCAGCGCGAACAGATCGCTGTATTGTCTCTGGAAAATTATAAAATAAAAATGTCTTTACTACTGTAGATATTTACATATACTAGTAAAATGTTTCTCTACATTTGACCACTGTGGGAAAAAAAGTGCGGAGATACATCCATAGATAAACTTTTAGGTCTCTTAAAAATTGTTGTGTATATGTTTACTAATAGAATATAGCGTCACGCCTTTTCCCATACAGGGTGGCAGAGGCACAATTGTGCCCATTTTGAGCCAGTTATTCAATACTCCATTTTGCGTGAGAGGGGGGCTAGCCCACCATTAATGTACTTAAGCTAAATTAATTATCTCATTGGTACATGGTCAGGAATCGAACCTGCATCTCCTGTGTGAGAAGCAAGCGTGAAACCCATTAGACCACGGAGCTTTTTTTAAAGGACTTATAAACAATATTACAATATTAATTATTATAAATAATATGCCGGAATAAATAATAAAAAAATTAAGCGAGTTCTGTGTTTAGTTAGATTAACCCCATGCAGTTGTTGGTCCGGATGGCAATGTTCAAGATTACACAATCTTGAACATGGCCATCCGGACCACTTGTACTACAGGCCAGTTTGTCCCTCTTGTAGTAAAAGTGGTACAATTGGGATATGTATTTCTTGCTTTTGTTTGTGGATATATTTTGTTCAAATTGGTTCAGAAGTTATCAGCCAAAATAAGAAACAAATGAACTAAATTTTAGCTATAAGGTTTCATTAATGGGTCGGGGGTGTTTTAAACTGTTATTTTATAATTATAAATTTTTATATTGGAAATTATTAACGGAGACAACAACGATATATGATAATATGTATAATATTTAACAAATTATGGCACCTGTCAAAATCATGACACATGTCAAAATCATGACACATGTCAAAATCATGACTCATGTCAAAATCATGACACATGTCAAAATCATGACTCATGTCAAAATCATGACACATCAAAATCGCGACTCATGTCAAAATCATGAAACATGTCAAAATCATGACACATGTCAAAATCATGACTCATGTCAAAATCATGAAACATGTCAAAATCATGACACATGTCAAAATCATGACTCATGTCAAAATCATGACACCTGTCAAAAAAGTGACACCTGTCACTCATCATGACAATAATAAAAATAAAAAAAGTTATATTCTGTGAAGTTGTGCCTCTGCCACCCCCCCCATCTGAGAAAGAAAGATGACTATGGTACGTGTCGTGTGTGTCTAACAACCATTTTCGGCTCGTCACAGCCTGTGTTACAGCCTGTATACATAGTAATAGGTATTTCTTGTAAAATAAATATGTCATATTAACAAACAATGTATTATTTTATTTATATAGCCCGGCATAGATACCACTGTCTATAAATTATAATGCATGCAATTGCAATGTCCCAACACTAACTAGCTCGGCTAGCTAGTGTACCTGCGGTAGTGTGGCTGTGTTCGGACGATAGGTGCATGACATTGCACTGACCAATAAAAGCGGAAGTATTGATGTTGAGTGGTGTAGATGTGTGCGTGTTCTTAGTTTTCGGCGACACTGGTTCCGATATAAGGTTAGCGCCAAAGGCCTATCTCTCGATATCTGTATTGGCGGTGTCTACTAGTATTGATGTCTGTGGGTTAACACTAAAGCAAGCGCTAATTTAGGAAAATGTTGAAAGGTTCTTGCGTAGATATATTATACAGGGTGTAACAGAAAGGTGTAGTTATATTTTAGGGGGTTATCAGGGACATCATTCTGAGCAACTTTTATTATGAAACCGATTTGGTCAGAGCAACTTTATTTTTCATTGATTCATACGTTTTGGTCCGGGCGGCGGTCAGCTGATTTGTATAAGTGAAAATTAAAGTTACTCTGATCAAATCGGTTTCAAAGTAAAAGTTGTTCAGAATGGTGTCCCTAAGAACCCCCTAAAATATGACTACACCTTTCTGTTACACCTGTATATACTATATTTTCTAAGATAGATTGACTAGCTATGTTAGCTAGTTATAAGTAGTTAGTATATCAATTTATTAAAAAAAGTTATCTTATGGAGTATGCGTTTCTTATTATATCGTATCGCATCTTATGCGTTTCCATTCCAAGCACTTTTGATGAAAGTAAAACTGCATATTTCCTACAATAAAGTACATTACTTGCGTAAAATGTAGTTAAGGGGATGGATATTGTCAAATGCCCATCTCTGAAGCGCTATTTCCCTTAAAGGAGACACTTCACAAATCCCGGATAAATATAAGTTATGAAGACATCCTCCTTTTCCTTAACTAAACTAACTTTACGAAAAAACAACTAAATGTACGTTTTTCACCTAAAACTTGCATATTATTCAGATCTAAAAATAATATTGATTAGGTTCTTGCGTCAAAAAATAAGTACTTATTTAAAAAATGTTAAAAAAATAGTGAACTTAAAAATAGTGAGTGGTTTTGAAAAACAAATAAATAACCTAATTTTTGCACCGTTCTGCCGCAGCGACTGACGTCACACACACGTTGCAGTGTGAGCTGTTATAACTTTATTTTAACTGTTGTGTCCAACCACCACAAATCGAGTTACTAATTTAACTGTTCTTTTAAAGCTATATTAGATAAGTTCGTTTTAATTAACTATAGTTACGATTGACTCGCGAAACGTGAAAACAATTTCGCTTGTGCCATACCGCACAGGTTAAGGAGTGACGCTCTGTTGCTTTTCTCAGACCGAATCAGTCGAAAACAACCGTAACAAAAAGTAAAAATTTAGACTTACCCGTAAACTATCACTACTATTTGACTGCGAATTCTGTAAGGTTTTCCTCATGCACTCTTTCTTGAAAATTGACATGTCGTTCTGTTCCTCACAACAGATCCTCATTTGCTCCAGATGTCCAAGAACCTGCAAAAGATAATTTGACTTTTAATACACGTACATAACATACATACACACATAACAAAGTGATGCCATGTAAAATAGAGATTTGGCCTTCACCAAGTCGAACCGTCGGCTAGAGCTGACGTTTTCCCGCTATAGATTTTGAATTGTATTGCCAGCTTTGGTCTCGCGACAGCAAAGCACAACGCTGCGGTACCCGTCATGCGGCGTCGGACACGTAATTGTATTCAAAACGTCGATAATGGTCTGTTGTTGCGCCGAAGCACGGTCGGCGCGGCGCCAAGACGCCGCCGCTACGTCGATGGTACCGCGTACCATCGATGGTACCTGAACGTTGCGTTGCGATTGCAAGATTAGCACTTTAGAAAAGACATTCCAACAAACATGCATTTAACCTAAATAAAATATGTTACCTCCTCCTACCTACCACATCTGGCAGAAGTAGTCTTGTCTTGTTTCAATAGCACTTGCCTTTTGAATAAGTCTGTCCAAAGATGTAGAACAGTGAATTACAATGCTTACCAATTCCGCAGAAGGCGGCGCGTTCGGTGGTATGCTGTGCTTCCCCGCTCGTTTTCTCTTATTAGGACTCGTGCCAGGATACCTCGTGCTCAGCAGAACGGACACCAGATCCGCAACCTTATCCTCATTGTCCAAACACCAGTGCACCAGGGTAGACACCACAAACGTGTCCTCTTCTAAAACAGGTCTGCAGAATAACTGGCGCAGGATATCTGTCGTTATCTTCTCCTGTTTCAACATCAGCAGAACGGAAGTCAACGCTTCCGCGTGTTCTTTGTAGGACAGCTCTGGGATGATGGGCAGCACGTCCTCGACCGATATATCGTGCGCCGTCAGGAGAGTCCAGAGGCAGTACTGCTCGAAGGTCTCCCAACCCAGGCTGGTGCTCAGCATTGTGTGGATGTCGTCCGATTTGAACATCATCAAGTTCCCTTGCAGCGTGAGACAGACCAGGCGCTGCAGTTGCACCGCGTCTAATGTAGACACGATTGTGTGCAGCAGCCTAATGTGATTCTGAGCGATGTCCTTGAACTCTCTGTACACGTCTGGTATCAAATAAACTAGAAGGTTCGCGTCGCATTCCTGGCACCTCTCGAAGTCGCTCGCTATCCCGTCGGCGAGCTTCACCTCGATGAGGCTACAGTACTCCTTGTAGACGTTCGCCTTGAACTTGACGCTTCTCTTTTTGGCCTCGTCGCGCTCGGCTCGGCGCTCGCGCTCGTAGCAAACGCGCAGGTAGAACAGCAACGAGTAGCCGACGCCGCTGTACAGCCGCTGCGAGTGCATCTCCTTCAACGTCTTCATCACGAGCTTGCGCCTCGCCTCCGAGTCCTCTCCCTTGGCGGCGAGGCAGGCCACGAGCGCGAACAGCGGCGCGTCCAGGGCGGCGTCGAGGTCAGCCGGCGAGGGGTGGCGCGGCAGCCGTAGCGGCGGCGCGTCCTGCAGCGCGGCCGCGAACAAGTCGGCGAGCGCGGCCGGCGTAGGCTGTGGTACGTCGCTGGCGGCCCGCAGCAGCGCGGCGGCCGCCTCGTGCGAGCGGTCGTCGAGCAGCGTCTCGGCGCGGGGGCGCAGCGCGGCGGGCAGCGCGGCCGCCAGCTCGGGCCGCTCGCGCGCGCGCACCTCCGACAGCGGCAGGTCGTCGTCGTCCGTGTCGTCGGCGGGCAGCGGCGGCGCGGCGGCGGCCGGCTCGTCCTCGTCGTCAGAGAAGGCGGGCTCACCGCCGCCGTCCTCACGCGCCGCCACGCCGCAGCCCTCACCGACGCCGGCGCCGTTGCCATTGCTGCAGAACTCCTTGAAGGTGTCGCGCACGACAGCGCGCAGCTCGCGGTCAAGCTTGGGCGAGTCGAACAGCGGCTGCAGGTGCGGCAGGACGCGCTTCTCGATGATCTGCTGCAGCGAGTTGAAGATCCCCTGCCGAACTCTTTCGGAGAATGGCGGATAGAAGTTGGGAATGATGCGGCACAGGAAGTCGAGTAGCGTCGCAGTGACAGCCGGGTGCGATCTCATGGAGTGATGCATGACGAGGATGGCCGGCTCGATGTTCATTATGTTGTCCTTTTCGGGATCGAAGAACAACCAGTCATAGAACAGGGCTAGTTTAGCGTTGGATGCTGCAACATTAGATGTGCAAGTCGTTAGTAGCCATCCGATGACAGCCCACCTTGGAATGATATCGGAGCAGAGCAGCTCATTTGTTGGATGAATCACACTTACGATAAACCGGATCATGTCACTCCTGAGTGATTGTGATTCTGGTGTAGCGAGATATTGTCTCTGAAACCATTCCTGATATCTCTTGTGGTGGCCAAATCTTACCGTCGATGTCAGAAAAACCAATTTCTTCTCCATGTCTGGAGTGAGCCGTGATTGGAGATATCTGCGAGATGTCCTCGGTTGCAGCAATTGAAATACTGAAGTAAATGAAGGGCTCAAAGATTTTGGATTCATCAAGATGTCCTGCCATAGTTGGCTGAATTCAGGAATACGGGCCACATTCTGGAGTAATCGCACCATATCTCTGCCAAGAGTTAAGACATCTGTGAAGCGCTCTCTTATAAGTGCGATGACAAAATTAACTTCTTTTTGTCTCAATGTCATCAGGTGAGGTGTGTTATGATCTTCTATTATCCTCAAATATGTGTAAACCACCATACAAATGAGCACAGGGAATTTGTCCAACCATGGTCTATTCTCTAAGAAAATATCTAGTAAAGATTCAACTAGGTAAATGTTCTTGGGTGTGATGTCACCTCCAGAGACATACCGCATTAGATTCCAACAAACGCTGTCTATTCCAGTGACATTGTTTCTTATCATTTCCTTTATAATCCATAGCAGTTGGTTCCTGGTTGTGTCTTGGAATCTCAGGTATCTTTCTAGTATCAAAGTTGAGAGGTTATTGAGTACACACGTAAGGCCGTCTCTGGTAACTAGTGTGAGGTCTCTGTAGCACTTGGAAGCGTTGTGGGGCTCCGTAAGTATCGACATCAACATTCCAAGGGTAACATCCTCATGGTTCTTGCATACCGAATTGTTGAGGGCATCGTGTGCTCCTTTCTCACTGCAGTCGGCGACCAGGGACTGGTAATAGTTGTAAGCCCTCTCATACCGCTGAAAATGACAAAATACACGACTATAAATAGATTTCAAAGTGGTTTGGCTAACTTCTGCCTAGAATTTCAAGATTGGCGCTCAAGACACACCAGCGCCACTAGCGGCGAGATAGGGAATTTTCGGTTTTACATGGCCGACGAAACGATTCTTTGTTGGAAAAGTGCGAAATTTATAACTGTACCTCTTCTATTTCATCCTTGTTTTCTACTGGTGTACACACAAAAAGCCTGAGCGGATTAGATTTTGTCTGCTCCATATTTTGTGGAATTTTAGAATCACTTAAATCGACGAAAAACTAGCGCAGATTGTCCCCTGCATGGCTGTCGTAGGCGAAAAATATTTATGAAGCAATACATTCAAAAAACATGATTGTGTGCGTGCTTGTGTCATTCGCTTCTCATTGTTCAATTTCTTCGCTAGAGAGCGCCACTGTCGAAAACGCGTTCCATTCGTTGCCAATGATGCCGTCTATTTTATGTTATGACAAGTACTCAGATGGACAAAACTATTTGCGATAATATAAGTCGGGAATAGTTTGGAAAGGCGCGGGCCGCGGGAAGCAACGAGTTTCGTTCATCCGAGGCCTATAGTGATGACGACGCGCGCGACCCGTGACCTGTGAGAGGTGACATAAGTGCCGCGGTGGTGCCGCGTGCGTGACCCGACGATACGTAGTATCTTATTACAGATGTAGTGAATAATCCTTTCCTATCGGCAAAACTCGGAACAACGATAACACCCGAATGGTGCCGATGTGTCTATGAATTACTGTATTATTAAATTACGTGTAGGTATCAAATAAATCGCATACTTTATTTATCAATGTCAACGTTGTCTCGATGGGTACTGAGTGCGAGTGAAATAGTAAGACAAAAACGAACATTTCCGAGAAAATACGAAAGGAAAGGATTATTCACTACATCTGTATATGTCTGTGACCCGACGAGGAGTGAGTGATCGCACATCTCATCTCATATCGCGCTGCGCGCCGCACGTAGCACGCCCGATTTCAATGCACGCCTCTGAGTTCGAACGGACGGAATCCAGAAATCTTGGCTAGCCTTTAGAAGATTGCTGTTTCAGACGCTTTTGCCGATTTTTCTATACTTTATTAGTGGATTTATAGATGATTTCAAAATACGGGAACCGTCGGAAATTAGTTTTCGAGTTATATTTTATTAAATCGCCATTATCGACCGTGGGAATGTGGGAGTATTAGGGTAGGGAAACAACGAATTTGCCATTTTTTAACGATAGATGTCGTTCAAAGTTAATTGACCTCGTGACCATTAACCTTGACCTTGAACTTGACCTTTCGTGTATATTTTAAAGAAAATTCTCTGTTTTGCCATTTTTTAAGCTCTAAGTCAAACAAAGTTCATTGACCTTGACCGGCGATCCTCTCGGAATAACTAAGAAATTCAATTATGTTATCTTTCCACTTCTAAGCCACCAGGTAACCCGTTCAAAACATTCCTTTGGTGGCTCCGTAATGGTACAAGTCTTTCAAAAGTAAAAGTAGCTAAAAATAGGAGGTTGGAACAGGAACCTCCTATTTTCAGCTAAACCTAATGATGTCCCGCTTGATCTCTTTCAACTCATTTTCTAGTTCGATGAGTCTTGCGTCTTCCATCAATGTACAAACGTTGTATATTATTATGTTAAGGGTATCTTAGTACATTTTGTTTCGTGCCAAGGTCGTTTGACGGGGTATTTTTCCCGCCCGGACATTTTCGCACCCTTGCCTCCAGGGCTAGGCTGGCTACCATCTTCGCCAGCGTCGCCGCTGGAAGCGCCAGACACTAAGGGCCGAGTCGTGTGTTATGGAATCTTATGGGTATGGACCGTGAGCCCACTCCGTTGATCCAGTGCGAGTTGGTGCCTTGTTCATTGTTCAGCAGGACGACCGCATGCATGTAAGATTGGATTGGGATCCTTTAGATTCATAATTCGTAATTTCTTTATCGCACACAAATCATATAAAAAAACAAGTGTTACATAAAAATTGTGTATAAAGGTGAGCTTATCTCTAATGAGAAATCTCTTCCAGCAAACCAGGTTAACATGGGAAAGGTTGTTTTCTGAGTTTTTCTGCCCTATGTGTATAATATATAAAATAATAAATAAAATAAATTACATGTATAATTACTATAATAATATACTACTACTACTACTTCTACTATTATATACTAATACATACTTACATGCATACTACCTTTAATTCTAAAGAGAGAGGTAATGCTTCTTCAAATGACTTTTAAATATATTCACAGTAGGACTGTCCCTGATGGTGCAGGGGTGGGATTATATTATCGCAATTCCACAACCGAATGGCCCGGGATCTAAATGCGTTCTCATAGAAAGCGCTGTTATGTTGTGGATTTGTAGACATGGCAACAGCGTGAGATCTCCGAGGCCTGCTGGAAGACAGAAATTGAAAGCTGTCTCGTAGGAATGATGGGTAGCGTGGATTCCGTAAAATTT
This sequence comes from Argyresthia goedartella, assembly GCA_949825045.1. Lineage (NCBI taxonomy): Eukaryota > Metazoa > Arthropoda > Insecta > Lepidoptera > Argyresthiidae > Argyresthia > Argyresthia goedartella. Next base: position 21,355,387 of record OX463823.1, read on the forward strand.
TGTACAGGAAATTGAGGCTGTATGAATCCTGGTGAATCCTGCGCCGGCAGCAACTTCAACTCCTTGCGATGTTGTGATACATGTGATTGGTCGTATTTGCGCAGCCCGAAGATAAACGCCGAGATTTTCAAGTCGTTCGAGTTTGTTCAGTAGTTCTTTGTTGGCACTGATCCAGTAGACATCAGCGTAATCGATGAGAGGTAGATGAAGAGACTGAGCGAGAGTGATTTTGGTATGTCGAGGTAAAAAGTACTGAAGTGTCCTGAGAGAGTAAAAGGCAGCAAATAACCTTATGGATACGATTGTGGTACCAATCGCTGGATACGATTGTGGTACCAATAAAAGTAACAGGTGGAATGGGCTGTTACCTGTACCTATTATCATGGCCTGGGACTTGCTCGGGTTGACCAGGAGTAAGAAGGATGAAGCCCAACTTCTTATACCCTCAAGATCAGCGTAGAGTGCCTCCATAGCAGAGTTTCCATCGTTAAGAGAGAAGTGGCGAAAAATCTGGAGATCATCAGCGTAAAGATAATATGAGGAAGACAGGACGTCTAAGATGGAGTTAATAAAAATCGACAATAGAAAAGGAGAAAGAAAGCCACCTTGAGGGACAACTGTAAAGTGGTCACACAATTCAGCGGATATCTCCTCCGACCTGATACGCTGTTGCCGATCCCTCGAATAAGAGTCGAAACAGCTGGCAGAGGAGGAGAAGACGTTCAGGGATTTAAGAAGCACATCGAGAATGTCGAAATCTACGCAGTTGAAGGCATAACTGAAATCAAGTATAGCCAGCATGGAAAGCTGTTTGCGGTCCATGGCTATCTGGATGTCATCTGTGACTTTCAGCAGAGTGACTTTCGGTCTGAATCCTGACTGGTACATGTTCAGTAGATTGTTTAAGTGAAGGTAATAAGAGAGCTAAAAAGAGGGTATGGACATTGGATTCAAGGACTTTGGAGAGGATGGCTGGGATTGAAATAGGACGATACTCTATAAAAGAGGCGGGACTGGAAGTTTGAGGGAGCAGGGTGACAAATTCTTTTTTCCACATGGTCGGGAAGATGCCATTCGATATGAAAAAAAATATAACGTGTGTATTATTATTAGCTGGTAGTAGTTCATCCAAAATTTTTAAAATCTTTTCAAGGCAGATTTTATGGTCACCGGTTTAGAGTTCCCAGGTTGCCAGAGTTGCCAGGGGGGAAAGGGGCACCCTCCGAAAATTTTACCGAATAATGCACAAATGTTTAATTTCAAGGTCAAGGACAATGACCTCGACGTCGATGAACTGTGAACGACATCAAGCGTTAAAAAACGCCAAAACGGAGAATTTTCTGCGAAATGTCCACGAAAGATCACGGTCAAGGTCAATGGCTACGAGGTCAATGAACTTTGAACGACATCTAACGTTAAAAAAAACAGCAAATTCGTCGTTTCTCCACCCTAATAATCCCACATCCCCACGGTCCCGAATGTTTGAAATAGCGATTTGAAAAAATATATAACTCGAAAAGCATCTACAAATCCACTAATGAAAATCAAAATCAAAAATCAAAAATTTTTATTGTTTAACCATGAGTATTAATTAACATAGTGTAAGCTGAAGCCGTCTTTTAAGTATGAAAATACCTGTGCCAGACGACTTCGCTCTCTGACCCAAGTCTTATTATATCATAAGTTAAACTAGAAATAGATTAAATAATAACAAAGTTAAATTTTACTTTAAGGTTACTAAAGATTTTAACAACAATTCAAATTAGTTAAATGAAGTATTAAAATAATAAATATACATTAAACATTCAGTATACAGGTTATGTGTGTGTGTGTGTGTGTGTGTGTGTGTGTGTGTGTGTGTGTGTGTATGTGTGTGTGTGTGTATGTGAATGTGTGTGTATGCGTGTGTATCATGGTGTCTGTGTGTGAGTAATTTGAAAGGTGTCTACCAGTTTGGAATTATTTATGTTAACAGTAACTACTTATATATCAATATTGGGTGTGAAATTATCTACTTATTTTAATTATTAAGTCCTCTGTTTCTTCGTATGTTTTAGAATATATAGTTTCAGTCAAGGCATTTTACATTCTTTTTTGTTTTTCGAGTATAAGTCAATGCTTTTATTTAAATGGTTGTATAGGTGTGCTGACTGATATTTAAACTGCCTGCGAGCGAACATAGATTTGTAATTAGGCAAATTGATTATTAAATGTTTCCTTCTTTTATTAGCAAAGTTTGGGTCAAAGGTTGTTGTATTGTGAGTTTTTAGTACTGAGTTAATAATATATAATTTTCTTACGGTTAGAAGTTTACTCAGGGAGTAAAGTTCCTCTGTCGGAAATTTAAACGGCTTCAAATACATCACCTTTATTAAAGCTCTCTGAGCTCTTTCTATATCTATAAATTTAGTTTTTGCAGCTCCCCCCCATATTGGAATACAGTAGCTTATTACTGATTGCGCCAGTGCCACGTATATTTTGTTGCGTAGTAACGGTGTAGTGATATGTCTTAATGATTTAAAGATCCAAATTAAACGTCTCACTCTAGTGCTAACCATATCTATATGTGGGAACCAAGATAGCCGCTGATCAATAATTACACCGAGATATTTAGTTTTTGATATTTTAGAGATAGAGGGGCAGTTACAGTTTTGTTGGTCAGTACAGTCAGTATGGATTTTAATATCAAAGTGGTCAGGTGGTTGAGTTCGATCATACTTTGCAAAACAAATATAATTTGTTTTAGCCGCATTGAGGGTTAGAAGATTAGAGTTTAGCCAGCGCGCAACTGTGGACAGACCTGCCTCTGCATTTATACGAGTTAAATCCCAATTCGTATTTGAGAAAACAAGAGCGGTATCGTCCGCGTATGAGACAATTTTTGTGTTTTCTATATTAAGGTTGCTTAAATTGTTTATGTACACAAGGAACAATGTAGGTCCTAAAAAACTGCCCTGTGGGACTCCATAGGATATTTCAACTTCGTCGCTAATATATTGACCCACTTTAACCTTCTGTTTCCTGTCTGATAGGTAGTCTTTAAGGAGCCTAAGCGAGATGTCCCTTATGCCTATTCTCTCTAGTTTTTGTACTAGGATGGGGATACGAACTGTATCAAAAGCTTTTTTTAAGTCTAAGAACACAGCCAAACACTTCTTACCAGAGTATAGCATAGAAAAATCAGCAAAAGCATCTGAAACGGCCGTCTTTCTATAGTAATTCCGAAATCTTTTATAAAGCTCGTGAAACTCAGACCTTTTCAAACCAGATTACAGGATTTGGGGATTTTTACATTAAATTACTGGCAGCACCCATTTATTAATTCTTCGTCACGTGACACGTCAGCCATTTTGTTTGGATTTGTCCTGTCCGCGATTTTGTTTGCCGGGCGTCCGATCTGGAATTGATTTTTTTGTTTGATTGGATTCGCGTATTTGAAGAATAAATAGGGAAAGAAATCTGTCTCTGTGACTGTTTTTGGCCCAGTGCGGTATATCCTTCCTGGGAAAAAGTATTGTTAGACCCAGCAAAGCCTTTACTTAAAAGTAAGTGGTCACATCGGTTATCCGTTTTCTTTCCGACTGATTGATTGTCTAGGTTGTTTAGAACTAGTTTGACTCTCTATTGCTTTTTTCACTACATTATGATTCGTTGATGAATTACCGTTAAATTGTCATAACTCGTACAGTTTTTACGACCCTTTAGTGTAGCTGTAGAGAAAACTGTCATAACCTCTAAACACTTATCGCAGACAGCTCTCATGGAGAACTCGCGTGAGAAAGATCGCGACCGCTCCAAGCGCGGCGACAGGCCGTCGCGGTTCTCTGATGCGACCCGGGACCGCTCAAACGACCGCGGGGATCGCTTCGAGAACAAACGTCTCTTCGTGTCCAACATTCCGTATGAGTACCGATGGACTGAGCTGAAGGACTTGTTCAAGGAAAAGGTGTCTTTTATTATACATTTCAGCGTTTGTACTTGATTATTGCTTAACCTCTTTATGCCTGGCGTCTTCCAAAGGAGACATTTTATCATTATAGTTTTTGAATTTTATTACCATGGCATGAGGCATTCAAAATTGCAATGCCTCATAACCAGGTCCAGGTGTCCAGAAGCATCCTGGTCCAAGAGGTGTTCACACATCATTAACAATCGTGAGGGTAACAAAATCTGCCCAAGATGGGTACTGATGGGATGACGTGATTCGGATGACACATTAAGCTGTAGATCCCAGCTACTACCGCTGCTCGGTGTTTAGTAGTCATAAAGCTGTGCCAGAGGCTCCAAAGTGGCTGCTTGATAACTTCTACTGGGTTGGCCACTAGCCCGACAACCCACCACCCACCTGCACTGAGCCAGCATGGTGGAGTATGGCTCAATCTTACTCATTATCATATAAAGGCCTGTGCCCCTGTGGGCTTTATTTATAATTGCTTGAATATTTGAAACCTTGGATCCATAAAAGTCACAATAAAATATTGGGAAGTTTCTATTACTCTCTGTTGTAGGAACCCAGCTAGTTCTGCAATAAACAATTTATTATTACAGGTTGGTGATGTCGCATATGTGGAACTATTCAATGATGAGAACGGCAAGCCCAGGGGCTGCGGTATGGTGGAGTTTACAAATGTTGAGGCTATGAAAAAGGCTCTCTCTGTTATGCATAGACATGAATTGAATGGACGCAAGCTTGTGCTGAAAGAAGAGACTGGTGAGTATGAAATAACAATGAAAATAAATTTATATCAGGGTGCTATGTGTAACTAAGCAAACATAGAACTGCTCATAGACACACCAACATATATACAATAATCAAAAACCTCCACCGTTTGAGAACTATGTTGCAAAATACAGGATTGCTGAGGTGAAACAGAGGTTCTACTAATCATTTTTTTACCTGCTGTGGCTACTAAGTATTTTTTTAAAGATATCTACTGAGTTTGTTTTTTTTGCAGGAAATGAAAGGAACCGCTTGGGATCATCACGAGGTGGTGGCGGAGGAAGTAACAGAAACCACAGAGATGACAAAGATTCGTAAGTAGTTATTCTACACAAGAAATGGCTTTATAACATACATAGAGATTATAAAAATGTACAGATAGATAGATATAGGAAAAATGCTGAAGTTATCTAAGGCTTTGGCTTTGGTTGGTAAAGGTATCCTATGCAAAATTTCAGTGACATCAGCTGGAATAAACAAAGAGAACCAGACTACAACACTTATGGGCTAAGCTCGCAGTTCTTGGACTCAATCAATGTGCAGCCTCCGCTGGTCAAAAGAGTTTTTGTTGCTAATGTAAGTATCATTTCTATAAGATAATCTAGAATCTTAAGCAGTTGTAAAAAAATTGGATTAAGAATAAAAATTATGTTAACTGATTAAATTAGCAATATATTTAATTTTATTTTCAGATGGATTATAAAGCAGATCGCGCCAAAATAAAGGAAATCTTCAAGATGGCTGGTAAAGTGCGTAACATCGACTTGATGGTCGACAAAGATGGTAACAGCAGAGGATTCGCTGTTATTACATACGACCATCCTGTCGAGGCAGTCCAGGTAAGAGTCTACCATCACAATATATATGTTGGTGTCTGGGTCATGGACAGTCACTCAGACAAACACAGTCTATTTTGTTCATTTTGTTCTTCAATAACTATTGACCCAGAGATTCCCTGTTGTTTAAATGATGCAATGTCCAATTCTCAAAGGCGACAAATCAAACTAAAGGATATCATAATTTCCAGGCAATCTCAATGTTTGACAAGCAAACACTATATGAAAGGAAAATGACAGTCCGTATGGACAAGGGAGGGACAGAGAAGCAGGAGGTCCGATTACCTGAAGGTCTCAAAAGTATGGGCCTTGGCCTGGGACAGAATGGAGAGCCTCTAAGAGACGTTGCCAGAAATCTGCCATCTAGCCAACCCGCTGCCAATATGAGCCTCGCCAACACTGGAAACTCGTTGGGTGCAAGTGTCCTGGGCGCCATTCCCAACGCCGGGGTCTCGTTGAACGGCCTTGGAGCTGGTCTTACGGCTAATACACTGAGCGCTGGCTCAGCTTTGGGCGGCAGCTTAGGTCTTCAGGTTGGTAAAGTTAAATTACATCTTAGGTTTCAACACAGATACTATGATATGTTTTAATAATATCCTTGTTAATTGTTACAACTCTGTATGATCGTGTACTAAGCCACAGTGGCATGCATTGGAACTTTTTTTTGGAAAATCAATTAGAAAGTCAAGTTTAACACCAAAATTAATAAAAAATAATAAAATAAATAATTTAATAATAATTATACCTTGGACACTATTTACACACATTGATCTAGCCCCAAACTAGGATTCCCTGTATCTTGGGTACTAGACAACGATACACATACTTATATAGATAAATACTATACTTAGATAGATAAACAACCATGACTAGGGTACAAACATCCGTTCTCATCAAACAAATATTTGCCCCCACCGGGACTCGAACCCGGGACCCTTGGCTTCGAAGGCAGAGTTACTGCCGACTCAGCCATTCGGGTAGTCTAACTAAAATAAATAAATAAAAACACTGAAAATAAAGTACGTATGAATATTTTCACTCGAGGGTGGCAGTGCATCATACAATTATTATTTTTTCAAAGAGGTATTTAATTTTTATCATATTTTTTTATTGTTACGCAATCTTTGATTGCTGCTAAGCTACCTAAAGCCAGCTTAAAACCTTCACTGGTCTTATCAAGAAGACGGTGGGAGTTGGGCAGATCTGCTAACAATATGGTATTGAACTACTTTCAGGTGTGTCTTACTTCATGAATTCCTAATCCTTGTGAAGAAAAACTCAGATACATCAACTCAGAAAATATCAATGCACAACTCTTGGCAATAAAGGCTTAGCTCTGACCACATCTAATATATAATTTTTCAGGCGCTAGGCCTAACCGGACTGGGGGCTCTCCAGAACCAGCTACTCCAACAAGGGCTGACTGCCACGGACCTATCAGCCCTGCTCTCCGCCCAGGCGAATGTGAACAGCGCAGGCATGGGACTGAGTAATGCGGATCTGGGCGGCGCGCTCTCATCTAATGTGATGGGCAACAGTGGCATGAGTAGTGGCCCGATGTCCGGCAACGGATATGGCGGTGAGTGGTTGATGATATTTTTGTGAAGGTCCTCGTTTCTAAGAGATTGGTAGCAAAGGGTAGGCAATGTCATAGTCACAGGCTAAGTAAAGGATAATAGACTAGTTAATACTAGTCTGTTGCACTAATCTGTTGAGTCAGAGGCAAAATAATATATGGGCTTTTATAAAAACGTTAGGCAATGCAGTGGGCCAAATATAGTCTGCATTATCCATCCATTCGTATGGGGTGTATGTATGTGTGTGTAATTATGATTTTTTGTAACAACTATGGCTCTTGTGTTATTCAAAATATAAATATTTGAATTTGAATTCGAGAATCGGTGAATAATACTTACTCATTTGAATCCTATTCCTCTAAAATAAAGCTGGAGATGAAATTCTAAGTTCCACTATCAGGGTGCCTGCTTTGAATGTAGATGAGAACTCTCCATTGCTGTGTCATTGCTGGTCCAGGGCTATTTAATTGTCGCAAACGCAACAACTATGGCTCTTGTGTTATTCAAAATAGAAATATTTGAATTTGAATTCGAGAATCGGTGAATAATACTTACTCATTTGAATCCTATTCCTCTAAAATAAAGCTGGAGATGAAATTCTAAGTTCCACTATCAGGGTGCCTGCTTTGAATGTAGATGAGAACTCTCCATTGCTGTGTCATTGCTGGTCCAGGGCTATTTAATTGCCGCAAACGCAACAACTATGGCTCTTGTGTTTTTCAAAATATAAATATTTGAATTTGAATTCGAGAATCGGTGAATAATACTTACTCATTTGAATCCTATTCCTCTAAAATAAAGCTGGAGATGAAATTCTAAGTTCCACTATCAGGGTGCCTGCTTTAAATGTAGATGAGAACTCTCCATTGCTGTGTCATTGCTGGTCCAGGGCTATTTAATTGCCGCAAACGCAACAACTATGGCTCTTGTGTTTTTCAAAATATAAATATTTGAATTTGAATTCGAGAATCGGTGAATAATACTTACTCATTTGAATCCTATTCCTCTAAAATAAAGCTGGAGATGAAATTCTAAGTTCAACTATCAGGGTGCCTGCTTTAAATGTAGATGAGAACCCTCCATTGCTGTGTCATTGCTGGTCCAGGGCTATTTAATTGCCGCAAACGCAATGTTAATACATAAAAAATTGCATAAAATGTTATTCTATAATTTCTACGTTATTCTTACTTTGATACCTTATTATTATTTTCCTGGAAAACTTCATCAGTTCAGTACAATAGGAAACAAGTGAACCAAATTTTAGTCTTAAGGTGATACATTTTTTTTAATATAAAACGAATACGAATGTAAACGAAAGTGACAGCTTTAACTGCCACATAAGAAAGAAAGGAGAGGGCAAACAATGCGCTCGACTCAATTTTAAATAACGTAGCGCCAAACCACATAAAAATGGTTAAAAAATAAACTACGCTATTTTGTCAAAAAGATTTTCAAAGACAGTGTATGAATACAAAATTGCCACATTTTTAATGCAATACGCAATGAAATTAGTTAAGATTTCAGAATTACAGGAAAAAATAATTTAATTTAGAGGTCTTTTCGTAATTAAATTCTATCGCGAAAAATCGCGTTTTCCTTCAGTGAGAATCTTAATAAAATACTCAATAAAAGTTAAACCCAAAAATAAAATCTGTAGATGACTTTATAGTGGAGTAAATGGATTCGAAAAATGCCCATTTTTTTTTCGTTTCACCGGTATCATTAATTTGTTTGAGAGTTTTTGCAAATTTATCGTTATTAATGTAATCATCAACAGGCTCAAGAAACCAAATGACTTCAGTACCGACCGGGCAGGGCTACGGCCGCGAGTCCATGCAACAGCCGCAGACGGTCCGAGACAAGATCTCCTCCGACATGGTCGTCATCACTAATGTAAGTATTGGCTCTCCTTGTTTTCATGTCAATGGTCAGTGTAAGGGCCAGGTCAATCCATCAAGGCTCTCCATCTGCCAGATTAAAAGGCTTTTTCACGTACAAATTTCACAATGTATCTGACAGATACTGTTTATCCCCTGGCCTCAAATCTAGCATTTCTCAGATGCCAATGATCAACATGAGTACTATGAGTATTGGATATGTTGGCCCCGACGCAAAAAGAGAGAGAGGATGCATGAGTATCCACTATCCAGTCCAGCCAAGCGCTTCTTCCCCGGGCCGGCCGGACAGCGATATGGGTGGACTTCATTATATGTACTTGTAGTGCACGCTTCCCGACTGGCCTGCTCCGGCGCGACACCGAGCGGGCCCGACAACATGTGTGTAAATGTTGTGTATCATGCGAAGTTTCCTTGTGTGCGTGCGGTGTTGTGTCTTGTTTACGAATGTTTTCGATCTGTGTAGGAAGCAGGAATAATTACGCGTCTAAATGCAAATCGAACTGTCAGTGACTCTTATGTCAATGACATTCATTTTATCTGAACTCGAACACGGCCACAGGTCCACTACTAAATAATCGAAGGTGTCTTCGGTTATTTATATACTCATACGGCAATAATTAATAAAACATATCCGGGTCATCAGTTAGTTTTTCAAATCAATTGTAATGCACGCCATCTAAATGACTTACTTTTATAATTGAGTGCATCCATAACCGTTTCATGGCACTTCTTTTTTGAAACTCAAATGTTTGTAATTAGTCCTACTGTGTCGTCGTGTGTCGTGTCGGGCCGTGTCGGTCCGCGTCGGTCCAGTGCATCTGCACTCGTCGTCTGGCGTCGGGGTCGAGTACTGTCGTGTCTGGCCGGCCCGGGGAAGAAGCGCTCATTCACGGGAGCTTCAGCACCGGAGTAGGATCGCGTAGTGGAGAAGAGGCCTAGCCTAGCCTAGCCTAGCCTAGCATCGGGCGGATGTGGGCTGATTGATTATTGATAGAGTGCATATCAGCTTTAAATTCGCTTCGCTGTTAAGTTCGTACCAATGAAACAAGCGTTACCGAATTTTGTGTTGTGACGAGGTTGGAGGTAACCTTATCTATGAAAGCTGGAAATTGTAGTGTGAATCTGGCAACCGGATATGCACTACATTCTGGAAAGTTGTGCACTATAGCCAACATAACCGCGAAGGGAATTTAAAGCAGAAATGTGCTCTAACACCGCAACTCGCCCCCAGCTCCCGCCGACCGTGACGTGGCAGCTCATCCGCGAGAAGTTCAGCGAGTGCGGCGAGGTCAAGTTCGCTGAGATGACGGCGCCGGACACCGCCATCGTGCGCTTCCTCAAGGAGTGGGACGCCGAGCGCGCCATCAGTATCCTTTCTACTTTAAAACATTCACCTGAAAAACTGTTCACTGATTTCGTTTTAACATTTCACTGACTTTAATTTTAATGTTTCAACGAATTTAATTTTATTTACATTGTTGAATGGCATTTTATCAATTTGTAACAGTTCAACGAATTTAATTTCAACAGTTTAACGTTTCACCAAATTTTACTTGAAAGTTTTTCCAAATTTTATTTTAAAGTTTCATCATTGAATGCCATTTCATAACAATGTTGATCCATGTGAATTTAATTTCCCGCACAAGTTTATATTTCAAGTAAATTGTCGAATGATATATTTCCTTAGCAAGTTTTCTACAGAAATGTTCCACAGGACCCGCATCGACGGAAGGACCATCGATGTCCGCTTCTTCTGAATCCAGTCTGCCGGGTAAGCGATTGCTAGCGTTAGCTGTCTTCTAGGACTTTCCCCTTATTGTGTCCCTTTGATCATGGCTTGGAGGGGCGAACGAAACTCTACCAGATACTACGTTTGGCTTTGGTTGGGTGGTTCGGTACTGAGAAAATTACCAATATTGTATTGTTTTGTGACAATCCCACTCCATACTAATTTCATAATTTCTACTCTGATATTTCGAGTTTTGACTCGAGATTACAGCTGTATGTTGGATGATTGTATGTTGAACAGTTGTACAATTTGCAACCTACAGTTTTCTCCAGTTGAAGGTAGATATATTATCGCAACTGAGCATGGGGTCATACCATACAAAGCAGTTCATGGATATTTCAATTGAATTCAATTTTAGTTAAACATTCAGAATGTCTACATAGCATCCACAGACAATCTTCTCTTATTTGGGTGGAATGAGGAATCTAGAGGAGCGGCCAACATACAATGGTTCAGCTGGCTGGCGTTCACTTAGAAACCTAGCTGTACTACTGCACCCAAGGAACTTGGCCTGCGTATCAACAGTCACAACTTGTGTTTTTGTGTTTTCAGGGCTAATTTTGAAGTCGGTCTCATATTGTCTGGTTTGTATCGGCAGCCGGGATAGTATGCTGCTCTTCACATTTTTGTCTAGATCTATCGTGATGTGTTTTATTGTACTTTTCTGTCATTATTGTAACGATTCGGATGCTCCCTTCGATTGACGAAATAGCTGTAGGAGTATCTTCAATAGGCTAGTTTAGTGTAAGAGTCCCTTGTTCGCTTGACTGGTACATTTATTATTATGGAAATAAAATACATTTTCGCGATATGAATGTTGTTATTGTGTTTTGTAAGAATTGTGTCAAAATCTTCGTTATCCAGAATATAGGAATGTCATCCTATTGCTTATGGATTATGGAGAATTTCACAAATGCATTTCGAAGGAATTTATGCACCTCAAAACTTCTGGAAGATGCTTCATTTTGGAATATTTCTTCTAGTGGTTCTCCCTGCATATAAATAATACGTTATAGAGCTTTGAATTGTAATGATTTGGCGTCGTTGTATGAGACATGATTTATGCGTATCTCCTAATTTTACCTAATGAACCATAATCAAAATCATGCCTCACAGTTAATATCAACCCAAAGTATAGACCCCTCGATTGACTTTGGGTACCCTGGGTACCCAAAATTCCCTTATAGGTTTTGAATTAAACCGCGACCCCTCAAAAAGTTGCAATGTATAGAGAGGTATCTTAACATTTCATTATGTCTTAACATAAATATATCATTGTACTCTTCTATGAAACCAATCATGTCTGTCTCTGTAAAATTTTGCTTTTTGTGTCATCCAGGTTAAACGAAAATATAATGTTATTGTGGTAAGTTGTTACTTGTAAATATAATTTTCGAGTGTCATTTTATTCGAGAATAAATCTGCATGTTCTATAGATTTGTGTCTAAGGTCCGAAGCGGAGCTGCGATCGTCGAGCGAGAGGCTCGATCTCTCCATCTCACTTTTGAAGTGGAGGGAGAAGTTGCGCTGCGTCGATTCCGATACATCCAACGTTGTGTTCACCTGATGGGAACATTCTCACGTCGATAAGAGGAGAAAACAAGTTGAATTAAATCACTTCTCTGGGATTGGCACAGCATTCGCTCATTCGGCTGCATCGCTATAGAGATTAGTTGTCTGGCCGGGCTCGGTCTCTGCCATTCAAGACTCGGAAATTCTACGATTGTTTATTTTGAAGAGAGCAAAGAATAAGGTAATTTGTTTGGGTAAGTCATTCGACCGTGAACACTGCATTTTGATCTTTGTTGCATGGGGATTTTGGTTCTTTTTCGAAGCATTCAGTAGTCGATGGGGATATGAGTGCTTTTACTTGGCTCACACGTGTACAGTCGTGCACTCGTCCGATGACGTCCGATCCGACGGCTTTGAAGGACTGATTTTCGTGCTGAGTCGTTATATTGTAGTCGTCACAGATTTTGTCAATTATAATCAAAGAAATTCAGCTTTATATGACATCAAATATTTAATCCAAATTTTGCTCCTATCATCGGAGGTAGCTTTGTTGAAAAATAGTCTGCATAATTTTATTCTCCTTTCATAAGTAAATGTTTCTTAACTGTCAACTCGTATTTACTTTTCAAGAAGTCAAGAAGCGATTTTATTTCGATAAAATAATATTATTCTTGTATGTTTCAGCGCTTTCCAACAAGGGAAAATGATGAAATCCTAACACACACTTTGATATTTGGTCAAAGATAACTTGAACGAAAGATAAAAGTCATCCCTATGGACGGGATATAGGAAAGAAAGTTCTTTCTGTTGAACGGAATATGGCAAAGAAAGAGATTCACAGACGGAGAAACAGAGACCAAGGATCATTTCGTTGGAGCTTCATGGAATTGGTAAGCAATGGCCACATAATTCATAAAGCACCATTCGATGAATTTAATTCGTATTTACAACAGCCCCCTCTGTTCGACCACGCGATCTCAGAATTACCGCCAGTTTCTGAAAGTGTGGTCAAAATTAACAGGCGATTAATCGCGCAGACCACGTGATTGGCTGAAATGGGTAAAAGGAGTTTAACAAGTTGTCACAGCAAATTTTCCTTTCACAAACTGGGCGTAGCTTGACAGATCGTAAATATCGCCGATTACATTCCAAGAACTTTTGTTCCACGGAAATTAATAAAGCTGTTCATTGGTTCCAGTTGAAGCTACTTTAACATCGAGATATCCCACCAAAATAAGCTGGAAGTGATAGTTCAAACGATCAAAAGATCTCCTGTGGTGAATGATTCCCTGGGAGCCCTTACCACTGCTGAGGTGCTCCACTGAATGATTACGGGGAAGGAAGTGCCGATTTACCACTGAAAACGAAAACGATATGAATTTTGATAATTCACGCTTTATTTAAAGAAACCAAGGTTTAAGTAATGCTATTGTAATTTCCGTAATTCGAATACATGTATTTTCTGTTAGTCTGCTCGTTTTACTTTTCTCTTCAAGTAGTTCAACATACGGACGCAGTGCTGTTTCAATCGATTCTCCAAAGTCTTGTAAAACAGGTTCATGGCGATCTTGAATATGAAGACGACCAGCTCCAAAAGGGAAAGGAGTGAGCTGCCAACACACAGGTTAACTACACCACCGCATCTTACTGAAAATAAACAAGACACATTATTTTTATTGTTGTTCTAAGTAGTCTTTCAAATATTAAACACAGCTGCCAGCTGGTCTCTCCTATCCCTATTATTAGTAAAATATAAAGTAAAATCCTTACAAACAATGTCGTGAAATCCGAATATCATCTCCCTCACGAATCGCTTCTTGGGAAATATGACACCGAGTCTGAAGCGATTACTCTTAAATTCGCCATCGAAGATCTCATTCTCTTTCACGAACACATCGACGTCGCAGTTGGTGATGCAGCCACAGAGTGCGGCTGGCTTGTCCGAGAGGTTCTCCTTGCGCAGCCGCACTGGATTGCTGCTAAGTGTAAGGATCTCCCTTTTGTAGTGGACCACGCAGACTAGTTCCGGTAGAGTGCATATACGCTCGTGTTCTGGAAGGAAAGTTATAACGATGTTCCTAATTCATTCCAATTGAAGATGGCCACTCACAATCACAACGCGACTATCGGTGACAATCAGGCTACTAGAAAGCTATACGCATTGGTCTACTTACTCAGTGGCTTATAGAAGTGAGGAGTACAGCCGCAGAGTCTAATGATGGTTTGTATCCGACATTCGAGCATGCAGTGGTTGAACGTGTATATAGGATATCTCTCACTGATAGGCTCATTGAGTAATCTGAAGGAGATTACAGTTGAATTTTGACTGAATTATGATTGTACACGACCACAGACCAGATATCGAGATAGACGGCGAAAGTCTACCTGCTTCGCGTGTTTTTAACCCGTCAAACGTCCTATTTGGGCGGCTAGCGTCCTGTGCGCTGCATAAGCGCATAGAAAGTATTGCAAACTTCGACGTTTTATGAATATTCACCAAGTTTCAGAATGTTCCCGGAAGTAGTCTTAGATTATGAGTAGTTTAGTTGGCAACCGTGTGATATGATTGGAACTGACATTGAGACAGCCAAATCAGATCAAAATAAATAAAATACCAAGCCATGTTGCCATTTTGGGCAGGCCGGCCGCAGACTAACATTTTATGTTTGTCGATATTTATTTATTGTGAAGTAATTACTGTGTTTTGTAATAAAATAATACATCTTATCGCTGGAGAAATGAATAGTGGTGATGTGAAAAATGGAAAAAAGTGTAAGTTTTGTGTTTGGCCCGTAAGAACGAAATATAATTAGAGGTGTCAGTGTCAAATAATGGATTCTGCAAACAATCGATGAAAAGCCTTATCAACTTTATTATCACATGTGAGTACTATACATCACAAGATAGGTAATTTCATAAACTTTATTATGGTACATAACATGTTAGGAAACTAATAAAATAACCTAACAAACTTATGAAATTCCTAACGCAAGTCGATTGAAAGTTTATTTTCGCCAGAACCTTGGACGCGTTAGGGTCCTCGAGATTCGCTGTACAGGGACATTCCAGAGGTTAATAGGTGGACTCCACTCATCCCGGCTCAGTCGCTCTCTGGCTGTTCGAATGTAAGCCATGTACTAATAAACATAAAAATGCCTTACTGTGCCGTTGTGAATTGCAAAAACTCAAGCTATGTTGTTTCCAAAGAAAACGACGGCGTTACCTTTCATACGTAAGTAATTTTATTTCTGAAATTCGCCTAATTTATTTAATAATCAATTATTTTTAATTTCGAGTAGCGTTTCCCGTTTTTACTGAGATAGGTTGAACCATAGCGTATATTTCCCATGGACTTTATCCACTGCTGCTTCCACTTTACACAATTCATGGATATCTCTTTCGTAGCCCTCAATGAACAGTGAAGCAAATCGTTAACCTTACAGTTGCATGTTACAGTCGATTTGCTCATTTTTCTGTCGTATTTAATCAGATAGTGTTGTACAATGCGACGATTCTTGCAAAATCGCTGGACGATTCAATTTTGTTGACGGAAGAATGATAATTCTGAGTTGCATTTTCATTACAATCTATATTTTAGTAGTAGAATAACGTAATAAATTAGTTTAATCATGACTTAAAATTTAAGCTTTTTTCGTGTAACTCAGCATTACACAGAAAATTGATTAGTAATTCATTCCTCTGTCGATACAACATCGATTCACTTCGAGAGAGGAATGAGTAGAAGACAGAAGAATGATTTAAAAAAAGATAATTAGGTAGGTAGAACAAGACTGAACAAGTAAGTAGGTAATACTGTGGTAAAACGGGGTGTATTTTGATACCCAGGGGAGAATAGAGATAGCTCCCAATCTCTCTTCTCTAATACTTTACGAAGTAGTGGGCCTAAGAGTTATTTCTATTTATCCTTGGTTATCAATACACCCCGTTTTACCTTACCTACATTATTCTAGTCAGCCCCCTTAATTAGTAACTTTAATCCAGGTCAAATGCAACGCAGTGTCAATTGATTGTACATAACTATGGGAAATCTGACACTATTCCACAGTTTAAGATCGATTCGAGTTACTGAATAAGGGGGCTGGACGGATTTACACATGAATAATAAAAGGTAAATAGGTACTACAGACAAATACATACTTAAACACTCTATGATGTGATATCCGGGTGCGATGTTACGATACGATCTCCCGCTCGAAACACTGCCGGCTTACTGACAAAAAGGCCACGCGGTAGGTACGTGGTCGTGGTAGGTAGGGGATTCCCACAGCAGCGCTCATTTTGAATCGATTTGGCGGCGCGCCTTTGACTCTGTTTCACGATTAACATGTCAACCCATCACTAAAAGGGGCTCGTGACGTCACAGTAGGTAGTGAAAAAGTTACACGGTTGGTTCTCATACATTCTACCGTGTTTGCTGCGTCTATCTCGATAACTACACGACTAAGTTACCTAAATGCGTTCCCTGTGAAAGGAATCGCATATGGTACACATACTTACACTTTTTTTACCAACATTGGCAAGTTTGTGAATCAAATATGAATAAAATTAGTAGCCACTTTGCAAGCTTATTTCTGTTGGACGTGGCAGGATAAATGCAATTTCATGGGGTTTTTATAGTCATAAATAATGTTTCACGCTCGTGAATCATATATGCGTCACGTAGGTATATAAATTTAATGTGACCGTCAAGATATGCGACAGAGAAAATTAGTCAAACACTCAAATGTGCTCGGTCAAATATTGTAAATGACTTCGAATTGGAAACGTATAATATTTTGGGGCTAGGGTAAGTTAATATCTGTTGCACTGCGAAACATATTGTGTAGGTAATTTTAAGATAGTAAGAAGGGAGTGTCTGCGAAAGGTTTCGAAATTTTTACCTGTATAATCAGGTTTCCGTGTGATCCTTGATGATGCAAGTCAGTAATTTACTTTGCTCAATGCTAATTTTATATTATAGTAGTTTATGTGACTGATACATAATGAAGGGTATTAAAACTCGAGATTTCGGCTCGTTTCATAATAATATCACGCGAGAATTTTAAAGCCTAATTATGTACAGTTACATACACTAGTTTATCTACAAATACACAGTCAGGTCATAAGTTCTGTCACACAATAAAAACTTTTGAATTTAGAACGCTGGCCACAAAAAAGTTTATTGAATTCGAATTTCGAATTTTTCATGTGTACTTTTTAGAATTTTCCTCATTTTTAAATATGGAGTGGACACTTAAAGAAGACCGTGTCGCAGTTATTGCGTTGCATCGTTGCGGTTACGCGCCAATTCAGATTTTCGACTTACTGAAAAATTTGAATATAACCAAAAGATTCGTTTATCGTACCATAAAACGATTCAATGAAGACTCTAGTGTAGATGACAGGTCAAGAAGTGGTCGCCCTCGCTCTGTTAGGACTCCAGCAGTGATAAAAGCTGTGAAGGCGCGAATTCAAAGAAATCCCATACGAAAGCAAACACTCTTGGCCCTTCAGATGGGGTTAAGCAAGACCACGGTGAAAAGGGTGTTAAATGAAGACTTAGGGCTTAGGGAATATCGAAGAAAAACAGGACATCGTTTGGACGCTCGTTTAATGGACCTGAAACTGAAGAGATGCCGCGCTTTGTTGAAGCGGTACGTGGGAAAAAAGCATCGGGAAATTCTTTCTTCGGATGAAAAAATTTTCACCGTGGAAGAGAGCTACAACAAACAAAATGATAAGGTGTACGCACAAAGCAGTGAAGAAGCGAGCAACCGTATTCCGCGTGTCCAACGAGGTCATTTTCCATCCTCGCTCATGGTTTGGTTGGGAGTCTCTTATTGGGGCTTAACTGAGGTACATTTTTTGAGAAAGGCGTAAAAACGAATGCAGTTGTGTATCAAAATACAGTCCTCAAGAACCTTGTGGAACCTGTTTCTCATACCATGTTTAATAACAGGCACTGGGTATTCCAACAAGATTCTGCGCCAGCTCATAGAGCGAAAAGCATACAAGACTGGCTGGCGGCGCGTGAAATCGACTTCATCCGGCACGAAGACTGGCCTTCCTCCAGTCTAGATTTGAGTCCGTTAGATTACAAGATATGGCAACACTTGGAGGAAAAGGCCTGCTCAAAGCCTCATCCTGATTTGGAGTCACTCAAGGCATCCTTGATTAAGGCAGCCGCCGATATTGACATGGACCTCGTTCGTGCTGCGATAGACGACTGGCCGCACAGAATAAAGGCCTGTATTCAAAATCGCGGGGGTCATTTTAAATAAACTTTATTACCATAAGAATCTATGTTTTATTAAGTTCATTTTGCTATATAAATGTTTACATAAATAATAAACATGTCTAAATTATTTCATATTGCACATGTGACAGAACTTATGACCTGACTATGTATATCATAAGGTCATACATAACATAATGTACATATCGATATTCAGATAAGAAATGCGTTTTTACCAAGTAGTATACCATTATGCTGGTCATAACGTGTGGGTTTTGGACGCAGTAAAGAGGGTTTATGATACGTGAAGACATCAAAGAGAGCTTATGATATGTGTGTAGATAAACTAGTATAAACTGTACATAATTACAATTAGGCATTTTAACTCTCGCGTGATATCATGAAAGTCGCCTTCGGCTCTTTTCATAAACCCACACTCGAGTTTTATTGCCATTCATTATGTATCAGTCGCATAAACTACTATTATGATACGTGTGTAGATAAAACAATATTATAAAAGTCAAAAGTACTGTTTTGTGAAAACTGTTGACCCTACATCAAACAGTTAAATAATAACCTGTTTGTGATGGATGTATGCTGCACAAAATGCCACTTTTATGCTCTAAGTGCACAGTAAAATTGTTTTAAAGGCTGATATAATCAGGCCCACAGAGTACATTATTAGTCTAATAGCCACACGCACAATAAAACTTCGTAGAATAAACTTGTTATTTTAGCTGATTTGCTTTAATAAATTTCATATTCGTGTTTTCTATTACTAAATTATTAAAACTAGATAAATTAGAATTCAATTATTATTTAAAAACGTATCGAACCATTTCATGACTTGGCAGCTTGCAGGCTTGCACTTTGAAGGCGGAAGCGAACGCAGCAAGCAAAACTTGCTGCCAGCTAAGAGCAATTTATGCAATGGAAGGCAAACAAAAATGCAAACACATTTGTATTATTTCCTCAAATGTTTGAGAAAAGCACTATGTATATTTACCTCTTCGGAAAACAGATTGCCTAACTCGGTCTCTTTGTCGGGCCTCGGCATAAGCCTCGGCCAGACAACCACCTCGTCAGGCAATCCCTTACTTTCCGAGCCTCGGCAATATTATTTCCGTGCGGAATCTGTGTAGCTACGTTTTTTTAAAATCCCAACGGTTACCTGCCAATGGTTACCATAAGCAGGGAAATGTTTTGGTTTTTGCTGGCAACACTCAAATGCAATATTTTCATGAGTGCCGTGGGTGACTGTCGGCGGCTGATCGTCAAATTCGGCACTTTATGATGTGATTTGGCATATGATGATATGGCGGTATTTCTTGATCTGCCATTTTAAAGTTTTAAACCCGCCATATCGTTACAAGACCAACGTTCGACGACCTGCCAGTGCCAGCCTATTCAAAGTCAAAGTACTTTATTACTGTAGATATTTACATATACTTAGCAATTGTCATTTTTGCCTCTTCTCTACATTGGATCGCTGTGGGAGAAGTAGGGCGTAGAAACTCCCACAGATTGATTTTAAGATCTCTTTTAAAAATAGGTTGTGCTTAACTATTACAAATATGAAAAATTTCATTAATATGATTAATAAGCAGGAATAAATAATTACAAAATTACTAACAGCAAGGTCTGTGTTGAGCTAAATTAACCCCATACAGTCCTGTCATTTAAGTAATCTTGAACATTGTAATATCCCTTTTTCGACAAAGTCGCTTTAACATGCTTTTTAAATTGTTCAAATGGCAATTTCAAAATCTCCAGAGGTATCTTATTATAGTCAAGAATGCACTGACCCTTGAAAGAATTGCTAACCTTCGCGAGTCTAAATCGGGGTGCACATAGTCTGTGAATTTTTCTTAGGTTAACATTACAGCTATCGCTAAGTTTGGAAAATGTTGCGTACATACATAATATTTTCGAAAATAAATTGACTAGCTACAGTTAGTATGTCAATTTCTTTAAAAAGCTCTCTTAAGGAGTCTGTTCGTTTTAAATTATAAATTGCTCGAATAGCTCTTTTCTGTAAAATAAAAATAGTTTGAATATCCGCTGCTTTCCCCCACATGATACCATAGGACATGACACTATGAAAGTAACTAAAATATACTAGCCTAGATGTAGCCACATCCGTGCTTTGTCTGATGTTCTTAACAGCGTAAGCCGCAGAACTTAATTTACCAGCTAATTTATCTATGTAGGGTCCCCACTGCAATTTGCTATCAATGGTTATTCCAAGAAACTTCGTATCATTTACTAATTCTAACGTGCTGTTCTCTAAGACTAAACTGGTCTCAACTTGCCTGACATTTGGAAGTGAGAATTTCATATACTTGGTTTTACCAGCGTTTAACAATAAATTATTAACTGTGAACCAATTCAAGGTTAAAGACAATACACCATTATCATCATCAAAATCTCCTTTTGGTCTTTCGATTTTGAAGACCATTGAAGTATCATCAGCAAATAACACTATGTAAGTTAATTTCTCCACCATGAAAGTAAGATCGTTAATATATACCAGGAATAAGAAAGGGTCTAATATGGAACCTTGTGGAACGCCTACGCCTATTACTCGGCATATCGAAAAATAGGGTTACAATGGATTTGGCTTGGTATTTTGGGTTAGGTTGGAAGGTGTATGTGCAACCAGCGGAGCGAGCTTGCGACTGAACTGGTTATTGTGGCTAAATATCAGATCGTTATAGGTTAGGTTGGAACTTAGAAGAAGCAAAACCGGAGCGTATGCAAATAAAAACAACATTTAATAATGAGGATAATATAAGTCTCTAAATTATCACAATCGGATACCCAATAGTAGTCCACCGACTCCTATATTATGGTCATCCTACTTTTCTTGATGTGGTTTATAATAACCTAAAAAAATATTTATGGATAATGATTTTTAAAAGTATACAGAAATAGTCATCTAGCATACGTGTTACAACGAAAAATAATTAAAAAAATGATATAGATTTGTTTATAGGTGTTCGATTCAAAATCGATATTCGATCGATGGTTTCGGAACGGCCATTTTGAATTTGACGTTGCTGCCAACCTGGCAGTTTTTGACAACTGACAGACGAAAGCCCTCGCAATGTAACGCGTATTGATTAGGGTATTGAAATTAAATCGCAAGCCATCTGGAATGTATTCGGGTTCCCCTCAGGATTGTCTATATAGCTGAGTGTGTTGTGGTTCCCCGAACCAGATAAAGTTCGCATTTACGTGGCCGATTGGTTTTTCCCACGTAACATAACCTGTGTTGGAACACTGTGCTCGTCGAAGCTGGCCTGCCAGTCATACATGGTTGGCTGAAGAACCTGTCTACCAAGAAGAGCCTAGGGTGCACCCGGGCCTTGCAGAGAGACAGGAGGTTGACGGGACCGAAGCACAGACCAGGTTAGATCGACTCCATAAGTATTAGCTCGGTGAATCGCCGACGTTCACACTTCTTGGCATCTGATCGCTACGCTACCTCGTAGCTGATGGGCCCCTACGAGGTCATTGGGTGCCGAGAAGCTTGAACATCTTGGTAGCAAGAGCGTGGTTTCCTGAGATTTGCAGCCGTCAAGGGCTCCAGGAACCCACGATTTGGGACTATCAATCTGTAGGTATAGGCGGTTATTAGCTAACTTGGTGTTGTTCCTGTATCCACATAGATTGGTAGTATTGTAAGCTATAAGTCTATTGCTGGTAGTAGACAGACAGATATTACAGTTTTCCCTAAATGACCAGTTGTACTGAGATGTGACTCAGAATAGTAGGTACTCAACTTAGGTACATTGTAGGTGAATTGAAATTTGCATTGAAGTACCAGTTAGTCAATCTATTAGTGGTCTAGTAATGCTAATGAATGTTTGGTTAACATAGGTAGTTACATCTATTGATAGCAGGCTATTACAATGTTTTCAGTTTATAGCAATTTATAACTTGAACTAATATTGACTATCTGTGTGTGTTATAATGATAAAGGGAAACTAAATTGTATTTACAGAATTTATATAGATATAAAACTCGGTTCCTATTGTTTAAGGAAAACAGCATTGTTTAAGTTGTGGTTTAGGGTTCCCTCGTTTGGGTTGTAGACTGGAGGGTCCAATAAAATTGAGTTACTGCAAATTGTGAGTAAGTATCGTTCCGATCATGTCGTTATCTGAAATACAGAAGGGTGTTTCTAAGGAACTCAGATGGTTTTCCTCCGCACACGGTCTGATAGACCGTTTAGATAGGCATGATGTCGTATTGGAGCGGTCTATGAACGTTAAGGAACGTTACAACAGGGTGCTCGAATTGTCCGCGCAGGCGGAATCAGTTGATGGCTGCGCACCTGACAGGCTGTCACGGTTGATAGGGGATGTCGACCAATGTATGGAGATGGCAGCTGCTATCACGCAGAAGGCTGCGGACATACGTAGACAGCGCGAGTCCAGCCATGGTGGTGACATTGAAGCACCTCTGCCGCTTCAGGGTTCGGGGTCCAGGTTACCTGCCATAACTATGCCTACTTTTGACGGAGTGTCCGGTGAATGGATGAGCTTCATCAATCTGTTCGACAGTTTGGTGCACATGCGATCGGACATTACCAAGTCTGTCAAGATGGCTCAGCTGGTGGCAGCATTGAGGGGTGAGCCTAGGGAGCTGGTCGCTCATTTGACAGTTACGGAGGGTAACTATGAAACGGCCAGACAATTGTTGGTCAGACGTTACCATAACAAACGGAGGTTGGCCGATGCCCAACTGAACCGTTTGTTTAGTATCCCGGTTGTGAACAAGGTCGGGGCCATACAGACGGAGGTTTTGAACCCATTGTTGTCCGTCACCAAGGCTCTAGAGAATCTTGGACTTCCGGTTGGTGAATGGTCGTACCTACTGCTGTACATTGTACTTTCCCGCCTACCCGCTGACGTGCAGACTCGTTTCGAACAGTCTCACGGGAGGTCGGCCGAGGACCTGCCCGCCTTCTCCGACTTGGTCGGATTCTTGGAAGAGGAGGCTCGACGGGCAGAGAATTGTCACCCATCCTTCGGAGCCACAGAGAGCTGCCGGGAGCGCTGTGAGTAGGGGCCCTCCGACGAGGAAGGACCGCACCAACCGGCAGTCGTATGGGACTGTGAGTGCATTGACCCCACATAGTGAGACCTGCCCATGTTGTAGGCAGATTGGCCATGCTGTGGCCAATTGCAATAAGTTCGGGGAACTTAGGGTTGAGGGACGGCGCCGGATGGCCAAGCAGCGGAGCTGGTGTTTCCTGTGCCTCGGGCCACACATGGCTAGGGACTGCACGCGCACAAAAATGTGCGGATATTGTGGTGGGGCCCACAACAATCTGTTGTGCATGAACCGGTCCGGCCAACGGCCTCCACAGGGCCGTACCCAGGGTGACACGGCATGGGGCCCTGAGAATTCGTTTGCGACTCGGAGCGCAACTCAGGGGCCAACGTCCCCACGTGCACAGGGCCGTACCCAGGGTGACACGGCATGGGGCCCTGAGAATTCGTTTGCGACTCGGAGCGCAACTCAGGGGCCAATGTCCCCACGTGCACAGGGCGGTACTAGGGTGCAGGGCCGCACTCAGGGTCATCACATGGGGGGCCCTGAGTTTTCGGTTGCGACTCAGCATCCGACTCAGCGGGCAATGGGGCCACAAGCACGCAGCCACCTAGGGGTGCAGGGCCGCACTCAGGGTCATCACATGGGGGGCCCTGAGTTTTCGGTTGCGACTCAGCATCCGACTCAGCGGGACATTGGGTATGTTGAGCAGGCCGTAACGGGCGGGTGGCATGGGACACCTTCGAGCTATGCGGATGCGGTTCGGACGCCGCCTCAGTTGTCGCCCCGCTCGTCGCCTCGTCCTCGTCGGTCGCATGTGATGTCCCCCCCGCTCATGGAGCGGCCACGGTTGAATTCGCGCCCACCCCCCTTCGGGGGGCGTCGTAGGGTGGCAATGGAACCGGCGCGTGGGCCATTTGTACAATGG
Source organism: Argyresthia goedartella (assembly GCA_949825045.1). NCBI lineage: Eukaryota > Metazoa > Arthropoda > Insecta > Lepidoptera > Argyresthiidae > Argyresthia > Argyresthia goedartella. The sequence goes on from OX463823.1 coordinate 21,379,943, forward strand.
GACCCTCTGGCGTATAGCTGCCTACCTGATCGGTTACAGGCACAGTGGGGCCCCAGGGGCCCTCGCTAGGAATTTGCGGCCCAACAATTTGTTGCCCCCCAACCGGAGACGGTGGTGTTACCGATCGCCTCTGTGCTTGTTTGGGATTTGGCGGGCAACCCAACATACGTTCGCGCCCTATTAGATTCTGGAGCTCAGGGCTGCATTGTATCGAATGATTTAGCAAAATGGTTGGGCCTCAATATAAATAATGTATCGCTGCCGAGGAAATTGGTCCCTGCTGGGGATTACAGGGCAACCCTTCACGGGTTTTGTGATGCCTCTGAACGAGGGTTTGCGGCAGCGGTTTATTTGCGAACCGTCACCTCCACCGGGGAGGTCGACGTGCGTTTGGTTTTGGCAAAAAGCAAGGTAGCGCCTATTCGGACAAGGATGACGATTCCAAAACTGGAACTGTCCGGGGCTGCTCTTTTGACCAAACTTTTGAATCACACTCTAACAGTGTTGCGTGGGTCAGTGGTTTTGGAGGATACGGTGTACGCGTGGACGGACAGCCAGATTGTTTTGTGCTGGCTGAAGGCTTCGGTCCATAACTTAGAGGTTTTTGTTGCGAACCGTGTCTCCCAGATTGTGTCGTCTGAGGTCCCACTGACCTGGAGACATGTACCAGGAGAATTGAACCCGTCTGATTGTGCATCCAGGGGATGTCGGGCTCCTGAACTCGTTAGACACCATTTGTGGTGGGGACCACCCTGGCTTGCCAGGAGAGAATCGGACTGGCCCCACAGCCATGTAGTAGTATCTTCGGATCATGGCCCCAGAGCGGCCGTGCATGTTACCCAGAAGGCTGAGGACCCTGACGCCGGGTTTCTGCTGGACCGGTATAGCTCATGTGTGTTTGTTTGTTTATCCACCAAGGCGGTACATCTCGAGCTCGATGCTGATCTCTCGACAGAGGCTTTCATTGCTTGTTTGGATAGGTTTGTTTCTCGAAGGGGACTTCCAACTTTGATCCGCTCTGATAACTGCACTAACTACGTCGGTGCGGAACGATACTTACGAGAGATAGTCAACTTTTTGAATGTAAATAAAGTGGATATTGGAACGGCCCTCTCCCGTCGGGGTATACAGTGGACCTTCAGCCCACCGAGTTGCCCCCACTGGGGTGGGATTTTTGAGGCCGTAGTTAAGTCAGCTAAGACGCACTTGGGGCGTATAGTAGGTCAGACCGCGCTGACTTTTGAGGAGCTCGCGACATTGTTTTGTAAGATCGAGGCCGTTCTCAATTCGCGACCGTTGTGTCCGCTCAGCTCGGATCCAAATGACCTGGAGGCTCTGACCCCAGGCCATTTCTTGATAGGACAGCCACTTAACGCGTTGCCCGAGCACCCCTTCGAGGGAGTGAAATTGTATCGGTTGTCAAGGTATCAGATGTTGCAGCAGTTTACTCAGAATTTCTGGAAGCGTTGGTCGCTCGAGTATCTGCATATCTTACAACAGCGCCTTAAGTGGACTGACAAAACCAGCCCCCCTAGTGTTGGTGACCTCGTTCTGGTTAAGGATGCTAACCTACCGCCACTACGTTGGCGCAGGGGGCGCATTGTTAACTTGTTCCCTGGCAAGGACGGGACCCCCCGGTCTGCAGAGGTTCTAGTAGGAGGCTCGGTTCTAAAACGAGCGGTAGCAACGTTGTCTCGGCTGCCCGTAGATTAAGGGACAGGTGGGTGCCTGTCCGGGCGGGTGATTGTTCGATTCAAAATCGATATTCGATCGATGGTTTCGGAACGGCCATTTTGAATTTGACGTTGCTGCCAACCTGGCAGTTTTTGACAACTGACAGACGAAAGCCCTCGCAATGTAACGCGTATTGATTAGGGTATTGAAATTAAATCGCAAGCCATCTGGAATGTATTCGGGTTCCCCTCAGGATTGTCTATATAGCTGAGTGTGTTGTGGTTCCCCGAACCAGATAAAGTTCGCATTTACGTGGCCGATTGGTTTTTCCCACGTAACATAACCTGTGTTGGAACACTGTGCTCGTCGAAGCTGGCCTGCCAGTCATACATGGTTGGCTGAAGAACCTGTCTACCAAGAAGAGCCTAGGGTGCACCCGGGCCTTGCAGAGAGACAGGAGGTTGACGGGACCGAAGCACAGACCAGGTTAGATCGACTCCATAAGTATTAGCTCGGTGAATCGCCGACGTTCTCACTTCTTGGCATCTGATCGCTACGCTACCTCGTAGCTGATGGGCCCCTACGAGGTCATTAGGTGCCGAGAAGCCTGAACAATAGGTATAGCTATTATATGTATTTTATCCTTTGGCTATATCATGATATAGCGAAGCGATTACTGGGAATATCGACAAACGTTTCTTTCTCATCGATCTGCCCGATTTTGGTTTGGGCACATCATTACGTGCCCCATAGACAACGTGGTATTTCCAGAAACGCCGCCTTAATTTAAAATGGCGCGGCACATCATGATGTGCCCAATTCTACAATCTAAAGTCAAACGAAGAGATCGGACGCTTTTATAATTATACATGGAATTCCATGTCGTGCAAAATTTTCGCTATACGTATGTAGTATAGAATAGGGACAGAGTAAAAGCTGTAAAAAACTACTTCTTGCATCAGAGCACACAGATGTACATTTGACTAGGGACTAAAATGTGTCCGAACTAACCATAAAAATCACTTTACTTAAGTTTGTAGCCTGCGAAATTGCCAACTGTCACCTTTAATCTGAAAATATTACGTTTATACCGTGACCAATTTGACAATATTTGACCATTGCGCTCGAGCATTTATAGGAATATGACGGTTTTATTACGTAATTTATTTACTTTTTTTTACGTCAACTCTATCGTCTATGTGCTTCCAAAATATACCATCTACATTCCAAATAACTAACAGAAGCCAAATTGAGGGAAAAAAGCGTTGAACATTAGGGAAAGAGAAATCAGTGTTGTAGGTACTGTACGGGGACAGGGAACCTAAGACCCTATTCTGCTATTATGTTGTGGAAAACGCCTTGCGGACAGCGTATCGATCGCTCCCACGGGCGCAAAATGACGTATTTGGCTTGTCGGGCGGCGCTTGTTATATTGGGGACTGACTGTTAACTAAGGCATATAGCGCCCTTAGGACCAATCGATATGCTATTAGAGGATTGCTGTACAGCTTGTTTAATATTTATGCTTCGGAACGCACCTTTTTTGTTGCGCGACTCGGACCGCGAGTGATCGGAACGGAACTAGCTAGCTGTCACTTGTATAGAAACGAGATGACGAGTTAGAGGTTATTTTTTTGGACATGGAAAATGGCTGCGTCAGGCATTCGGGCCTTGGCTGTATGTTTTTTGTAATAATTGTCTAACACAGGTTTCGGGGCCTGGTCGGAATGTTAATTGTAATAATCATCACGGAACAATCGTCGGGAAATAAGTAGATTTCACGTCATCGGAGTGAGTGCTTCGTGTTGTGAAAGGTTGAAGTGATTCGGGGATCAATTCGTCGCGTTTCGGACAGCGACCCTTTGTGTCGGCAAGCAGCACTACGGCGACAGCATCGGGCTGCGACGAGAGAAAGATTCGACTCCCCTCACCCCCCTGGTGTTCCTCATCCCGTATTCCTGCCTCGAATTGAGCTTTCGAATTCCGGTCGACGGCGTCAAGGTCAGTACTACTTGTGACATTCCTGGTGAAAAACAACTCTGCCAAGATTCCACGCCCGTTCGGTTTAGGCGTGGAATTTAATCATTTTGGTAGCAGAGGCGCGGTTTCCTAGTGGGAAATCGATTCACGGACGGTTGTAGGGTTGTTTTTTTGCCACATTGTAGCTGGGAGAGGGTGGATACCTCAGATTGGTCGGCAACCATTTTGTGAGTGAGTCGTGTGGTCGGTATACCACAATTTAGGTTCATTTTCGGTTAGTGAACGTATAATTGACGATTTAGTTAACAATTATTATAAATTTGTAGTCGGAAACTACTCGGTGTGCATAAGAAACAGTCATTCGGTCGGACTATAGTATTGCAGTCGGGTTCCATAGCATTGCAGTGTTATTTCGGATTACAGAGCAGGGTCAGGCTATTTAAGGGGTATTAAGCTGATTTTGCTGACCTCAGTAGAAGTGTGGGTCATATCGGAGGGGCCACTTCTAGAAGGTTCACAGCTACCTTCATTATATTAAAAATAGCCTTTTTTCTTATAATAAATTTTTGTGTGTTATTTTTTATTGTGCTTTATGGTGGCATTCTCTAATTGATTTAGAGTGTATAGTTATAAGGTGTATGTCCACAGGGCGACCATATTAAATATTTTTTAGGATTTAATTGTTTTAGTGGTTGCCTTAGTTTTGACAACTTAGTTTTAATTTCTGTGCCCAGCGCTGACGGGCAAGTGCTGGTCTCTGGCTATACTCAGTTCGGTAGTGAAGTATAAGACCAGAATCTATTAAATCGGTCAACATGGCACCTTCGCCCTTAACGGTGCTGCGGCATGGTGTCCGGGAGGAAATGAGATGGCTCGCCCATACTCATAAGTATGTGGAGCTACCTGACATGGACGATGTCCTGCTCAAGCGTGTGGAGGACGCAATGACACGCGTCGGGAAGGTGTGTCGGCTGGCTGCGGAGGCTGAAGCTCTCGGGCTTACGGATGAAGCCTCGGTGGCTGCAGTGAAACAGCTCTGCGCGGATGCTGACCAAGCGATGGAGTGCTTGGGCGACATCGAGCGTCGCGCCGAAAAAATTAAGCGGTCGCGTCGGGATGACCGCGGGGAGGGTAGCGGAGACCCCCCCCTAAGGGTGTGGTTGGACGGCTTCCACACCTGGAGATTCCGGCCTTCGGTGGGGCAATTGATAAGTGGCCGGCATTCATTAATTTATTTGATAGTTTGGTCCACGGTCGGGACGACCTGGACAACGCCTACAAGTTGGCCCAACTATTGATGGCTCTGCGGGGTGAACCGAAGGAGTTGGTCGGTCACCTAACGGTCACGGCGGGCAATTATGAGATAGCCAGGTCCATATTGTTTGACCGCTACCAACACAAACGGCGGTTGGTTGATGCGCAGCTGGGGAAGCTATTTAGCATCCCTAAAGTAACCCGGGATGTTGACATCCGAGTACAGGTGCTCAACCCTGTGCTGGTGGCCACTAAGGCCCTTCAGAACCTTGGTCTTCCGGTAGACCAATGGTCATACATTGTTTTGTATATGGTTTTGTCACGGTTGCCTGCAGCTGTTCAAAGTCGGTTTGAACAGCTGCATGGGGGCAGTAGCACGGAACTGCCCACGCTCGTCCAATTGACGGATTTTTTGGAGGGTGAATGCAGGCAATGTGACACACTGGACACGGAGGCCAGTGTGCAGCGCCAACCCGCGCGGATGCGGGAGGGGCCGACCGCCCCCCCCCCCCCCCCCCGTGGGGGGGGTGGGCGGGCGAAACAATTTGGTGTTTTGAATGCCGCGCCGTCGGGTGACGGCTGTGTGCACTGCGACAGTGCCGGTCATGAAGTGACCAGTTGCGCCAACTTTAAGGCGCTCGGGGTAGCTGCCCGCAGGAAGATAGTCTTCCGCCACCGATTGTGTTTCGGTTGTTTGGGGCCGCACACGCTGAGCGAGTGCTCGCGCGCGTTCCCCTGTGAGTGCTGTGGTGGCAAGCACCACATAGTGTTGTGCCTGAATCGGTCAGGCCCTTCGGACGGTCACCAGGGCCGGACTCAGGTTGGTCGGCCACAGGGCCCAACCAGGGCCGGACCCAGTCCCCCTCCGGGCAACGGGAGTCACCAACGGGGTGACTGGGGTACCCGCGGACGGGACCCCCTCCCCGAGGGGAAGGGGGCAGCACGGGGGGTAACATGCGGGATAGCCGGGGTTCGGTCGCCGCTGTCCACGGTCAGCGAGGACTTCGGGCCGCTGGCTCACCGCGTGTTACGGGCGGGTGTCAGATGGCACCTATGAGTGGCGCGAAGGCTGGGAGCCCACCACCTTCTGCGCCACCCTGCCCGTCGCTCTGGGAGGCGAACAGGGAGGCGAACAGTCGGATGTCGCCCCCATTCCTAGAGCGCCCCAGGTTGGATCCGCTCTCCCCCATCCATCCACGGTGGCCACCGGGCACACCTTACACCGTCCGGTATGGTCGGATACCGGGACAGCGAGGGGCCTATTATCCGGGTTGGGACCCCTTGATGTACATACGGTCTGATATGCCGGTTGCGTATCAGCAGCCGAGTTACTCCAAGGCCGACGGAGGTCTCAGCGGGTTCGGATCCCGCGGAGGTTCTAGGGACACGCCGCCCACTTACAGGGTGCCGCCACTCCACAGACGGTCATGCTCCCCACCGCCTCTGTGATAGCGTGGAGTTCGGACGGCAAATCATGTGTGGCACGAGCACTATTGGACTCGGGGGCCCAGGGGTGCTTAGTCTCGTGCAACCTTGTAAGACGGTTGGGCATTTCGGTAAGGGAGTATCCACATTCCATTCGGGGAATTGGGAACACGGAAGTCGGTTCCGTTAAGGGAGTATGTCGGATTGCTCTCTCGTCACGGGTGGATTCATCGGTGAATCTGACGGTCACGGCATTAGTCATGCCTAATGTGATGGGCTCACACCCTCACGTACGGTTGTCGCCCTCGGTGCGACAGTTGGTCGCTGGGTTGTCACTGGCTTAGCCGGAGTTCGATATTCCGGGCCCAGTAGACATTTTATTGGGTGTCGATGCCTTGGGATACCTGTTAGTGCCAGGTGTCCACGTGTTGCAGGCGACTGGTCTGGTTTCGGTCATCACCAGACTGGGCCATGCGGTAATGGGTCCGGTCATGCCGGCTGCCCCACGCCTAGCGACTCGTAGTCCCTTATTCGGTTCTGTACTCTCGGAGGTGATACAGAAGTTTTGGGAGGTGGAGGAACCACCTACGGTCCGCCGGTTGGACCCGGTTGAAGAAGAGTGTGAACAGTTTTATCGGAACAATACTGGTCGCCTTCGGTCAGGTCGATTTCTCACACGTCTTCCATTCCGGAGTGATCGCCCACCGCTGGGCAGTTCACACCATGCAGCCGAGACGCGGCTTCTGTCGATGGAACGACGCATGAAGCGTGACGGGATTTTCCGGCAGAAGTACGTCGACTTCATGCGGGAATACGAGTCGCTCGGCCACATGTCGGTTTCGGGTATCGACTGGAAGCGTGAAGACCACTGCTTCCTGCCTCATCACGCGGTCTTGAGGACCCCGGAGGGCAAAATACGGGTAGTGTTCGATAGATCGGCATCAACATCTAACGGCATGAACCTAAACCAGTGTTTGCATTCAGGGCCGAAGTTGAACCATGACATCGCGGATGTTATCACACGGTTCCGTCGACGCAATGTTGTGTTTGTAGCTGACATCCGGATGATGTTTAGACAGACGGTCATTCACCCTGACGATAGACGGTATCAGCTGATACTGTGGCGAGAGAGCCCAGATCAGCCCATCAAGGTGTACGAGCTGAACACCAACACGTACGGGCTACGGTCTAGTCCTTATTTGGCGATTCGCACTCTGCGGGAGTTAGCGGATCGAGAACGGTTAAATTTCCCTAGAGGAGCAGCAATCCTGGAGCAGGATTTCTACGTGGACGATATCTGTACCGGTGCAGATTCCGTAGAGGAGGCGCTCGCTCGTCGGGACGAGCTAGTTGAGCTCTTACGGGGTGGAGGTTACGAGCTCCGGAAATGGATGTCGAACTCTCCAGAGTTACTGTCTGGTCTTCCGGATGACTACCAGCAGGATCCCCACATTTTTGAAAATTTGGAAAATCCAAATATGTTGTCGGTATTAGGCGTCCAGTACCAGCCGGTGTCAGACATGTTTTCGTATCGGGTCGAGTTGGACTCCCCGAAGGTCTGGACGAAACGGAACGTCCTTTCAACGGTGGCTAGGACATTTGATCCAAACGGGTGGATCACCCCGGTAACATTTCAGCTCAAGTGTTTTATGCAGCAATTGTGGTCTGCTGAGCTGAAATGGGACGACCCGATCGGCGGGTCATTGAGCTCAGAGTGGGACTCGTTCTTTTCGACCCTCCTTGGCATCAATCGGATTTCACTGCCACGGAGGTTGGTCCCCACCAAACGATACACCGCCGCCCTGCATGGGTTTTGCGATGCCTCGGAGAAGGGCTACGGAGCTGCGGTATATCTGCGTACGGTCGACTCCTCGGGGGAGGTTGATGTGCGGTTGGTCATGGCCAAGAGCAAGGTTGCGCCGTTGCGCACTCGCCTGACCATTCCCAAATTTGAGCTTTCGGGAGCGGCTCTCCTGACTCGTCTGCTCAACCACACGATGACGGTTCTTCGTGGGTCAATAGCGTTAGAAGATACGGTCTACGCTTGGACGGACAGCCAGATCGTGTTATGCTGGCTGAAGGCTTCAGTTCACAAGCTGGAGATTTTTGTGGCGAATCGGGTTTCGCAGATTTTGAATTCGGAGGTTCCCTTAATCTGGAGACATGTTCCAGGGGAAATTAACCCAGCAGACTGTGCGTCTCGTGGGTGTCACGCTCCGGAGTTGGTTGGACATCCCTTGTGGTGGGGTCCAAAATGGTTGACTCAAGCCGAATCGGATTGGCCAATGAGTCCACGCGTTACCTCGGCGAACGGCGCCTTGACAGTCGGTGTCTGTACCACGCAACCAGAGCCGGAAGAGGAGTTCAGCCTGCTGGAACGGTACAGCTCGCTCGACAAGCTGGTCAATGTGACCGCCTGGATCTTCCGATTTGCGCGGAATTGTCGCAATTCTGAGGCGCAACGGGTGCGGACACAGGTCCTGACACCACGGGAACGGAACCATGCGTTGTTCGCATTGGTACGGAACGTGCAGACGGTGCACTTTAAGTCCGAATTGAACATTCTGAGACGCGGACGCGTCCAACTGAAGGGAGCTGTGGCTCGGCTCAACCCGTTTATTGACCCTCAAGGATTGCTGAGGGTAGGAGGTCGGCTGCGGAATGCCAACCTGCCTTATGCGGCTCGCCACCCGTTGTTACTCCCTAGGAAAGGGAAGTTGGTCGAACTGTTGATACAGGATCGACACATTCGGAATGGGCATATCGGATGCCACGCCTTGATGGCGTTTCTCCAGCGCGAGTTCTGGATTCTATCGGGAAGACGCTTAGTGCGTAGCGTCGTATTTCGGTGCCTGCCTTGTTATCGGGCCAAGGCGGCTACGATGCAGCCCCAGATGGGCGATTTGCCCTCGGATAGGGTTAACGAAATCCGGCCCTTTGCGGGTGTCGGAACGGATTTCGCGGGACCATTCATGGTCAAGTCTTCACAGTTACGGAACGCCAGATTAGTGAAGGCATACCTGTGCGTCTTCGTGTGCTTGGCCACGAAGGCAGTCCACTTGGAGGTGGTCAGTGACCTCACTACAGAGGCATTTATCGCATGTCTAGATCGGTTCGTCTCACGAAGGGGCCTCCCGACATTAATCCGTTCGGACAACGGCACAAATTTTGTCGGAGCCAGGCGATATCTGCAGGAGGTCACTCAATTCCTGAACGGTAACCAGGACGCCATCGGTACGGCTTGCTCCCGACGAGGGATTGAATGGGTTTTCAGTCCGCCGGGATGTCCTCATTGGGGAGGAATTTTTGAGGCTGCGGTTAAATCGGCTAAGTCGCACCTGACGAGGATCATCGGTGAGACCTCTCTACGCTTTGAAGAGCTTGCGACGCTGTTCTGTAAAATTGAAATGACACTGAACTCGCGTCCGTTGTGCCCGCTCAGTTCGGATCCAAATGATTTGGAAGCGTTGACGCCGGGTCACTTCCTGATAGGTCAGACCCTTAACGCCCTGCCAAAATACCCATTCGGTGATGTTAAGTTAAGTCGGTTAACTAGGTGGCAGATGTTGCAGCAGATGACTCAAGATTTTTGGAAACGGTGGTCCCTTGAGTACTTGCACATCTTGCAGCAGCGCCTTAAGTGGACTGACCGGACGAGCCCCCCTCAAGTCGGTGATTTGGTGCTGATTAAGGATGCGAACCTGCCATCATTGAGATGGAGACGAGGACGGATCGTCAAATTGTACACGGGTCGCGATGGCACGCCTCGATCAGCAGAAGTCAAGGTGGGGGACTCGGTCCTCAAGAGAGCGGTCGCAACACTTTCTCGCCATCCTATTGATTAGGGACAGGTTCGGGCCTGTCCGGGCGGGTGACTGTTTAATATTTATGCTTCGGAACGCACCTTTTTGTTGCGCGACTCGGACCGCGAGTGATCGGAACGGAACTAGCTAGCTGTCACTTGTATAGAAACGAGATGACGAGTTAGAGGTTATTTTTTTGGACATGGAAAATGGCTGCGACAGGCATTCGGGCCTTGGCTGTATGTTTTTTGTAATAATTGTCTAACACAGGTTTCGGGGCCTGGTCGGAATGTTAATTGTAATAATCATCACGGAACAATCGTCGGGAAATAAGTAGATTTTACGTCATCGGAGTGAGTGCTTCGTGTTGTGAAAGGTTGAAGTGATTCGGGGATCAATTCGTCGCGTTTCGGACAGCGACCCTTTGTCGGCAAGCAGCACGACGGCGACAGCATCGGGCTGCGACGAGAGTAAGATTCGACTCCCCTCACCCCCCTGGTGTTCCTCATCCCGTATTCCTGCCTCGAATTGAGCTTTCGAATTCCGGTCCACGGCGTCAAGGTCAGTACTACTTGTGACATTCCTGGTGAAAAACAACTCTGCCAAGATTCCACGCCCGTTCGGTTGAGGCGTGGAATTTAATCACAGCTCATCATCGTCCATCATGAGGGGCGCACAAAACTCACACGTGTTCCTTGAATTAAAATATAGAATTTTGTCGATAGCTTTTCTCGATATTAATTTTATGTATGTTTTTTTTTGCTGAAACCTATCGTGTGATTCGTGTGGGATATCAAATTAAAGGGCTTCATGAGCCTATTCTAAAAATATACTACAGCATTACCTTTCGGCCGCCTGTTTTCTAAAAATCCAAGAAATCTTTTCAAAACATACCAAGTTTGGACTCCTCGAAGTAGGAGACGGATTAGTAAAGAGGATCTATGCAGACCACGAGAGTGAGTGAAATAGATTATAACTGTTTTCGTGAAAAGTCAATAGATTGTATTTTAAATTGCAAAATGAAGTTTACAAAGTTATTGTTGCGGTTACTTAACTACTTGATTTTGATTGAATCTAAAATCAAACTCACCTATAAATTGGTTCACAGTCCTCCCTGTTAGCGAGGTCTACTGCCCACAGGGCCACTAGTTTAATGGTGTGCATTTTGACAATCAGAAGCGAAGGCTTCTTATTGTCACAATGCTTGGAGAAGCTAAAGAAAAGGTTTACGACTAAACGGTCAACGATGTAAAGGGGTACATACTCACCTGCATTTCCGGAATCTAATGGCGGTATTTCGCAGCTCATCAGACAACCTGGTGCTCATTATTCCAACATCAATTGCGACGAACCCGGTCGTATCGTGAGAGTATGAGCCGGTGTTCATTCGTATCACCTCGTTTGGGCTGTGGATGTATATCTGCAAACGAAACAATCGTGATGTACTTAGCTGTCGCCCGGTAAGCATCCCTACGCGAAATCACTCGATCACTCGTGTACAGTCCATGTCAGGATTGATGGCAAGATGGGAAGGAGGAAATCGCTGAGGTGGTGACGTCCCGCACACCCGCAAAGGCTGTGCCATAGTGCTGCGTAAGTCTGCAACAACCCTGTTTCTAGATCTCGGTCTTGCTAACGTTGAAGCTTGCACTTGTACTTGTGCATTTAAAATGACGTCGGCTGCATCTTCGAATCCAATAATACATTCTGAAGCACGACAACTAGCTAGAAAAGTGCTGGAAAATTGAGACATATTAAATGATATAGGAATAGAGTAGTCAGTCTCTGGAACAAACACCCCAGCGCTATCATAGGCAGTCAAAAATCGTTTGTAAGAACACTATCTTTCTTTTCCATACTAAATTTTAGTATGTATATTTGTATCCATTTATATATTTAAGTAGTAAGTCCCAGGCTTTGATTATTGGTTCCAGGTTTTCCCTTAACTTGTTACAGAATCTGTCCATTGCCCCTATAACCTATGATGGAACTATAATCTCATATAGTACTAAGGCCAAAAATCTAGGAGTTTTCTTCGATAACCAATTTTCCTGGTCAGCGCATGTCAGCGAGGTCAGTAGGCGAGTCTTTGCCACTTTTCACTCCCTCAAACGACTACAATACTTCCTGCCTCGTCAGACAAAAATAACGCTTGCCCAGTCTCTTCTCCTTCCCCTGATCGATTACGCTGACGTATGCTGGGTGAGCGCGAATGAAGAGCAACTGAACAAACTCGAGCTACTTCAAAACCTCGGGATTCGGTTTGTCTTCGGCCTGCGCAAGTATGACCACGTCTCGGAGTATCGCAGGGAGTTAAAGTGGCTCCCTATCCGTCTTCGTCGGGATTCTCATATCCTCATCTGCCTCTATAACATCTTATTTAATCCTCGCTATCCTGTCTTCTTACGAGATCGTTTTGAATTTTTGTCCTCGGATAGGCCTCGGAGATCTCACGCTCGATCACTGCTTATAACTCCGCAACACAATACAGCCGCATATGAACATGGGTTCAGACTACGAGCTATCAGGCTCTGGAACAAACTTTCTAGCGCCATCAGAGACAGCCCGTCACTTTCTATTTTTAAAACTCGCTTAAAAGAACACTATCTTTCTCTTCCATACTAGATTTATGTAGGTTTATTGCTTTGATATATATAGTATAATTTTGTCTATTTGTATTGATATTATGTATAATATATAAATATATGTACATATTAGTAATTAGTTTATTATTTTAATATTTTTAACGTTGTGCACATAGGTCTACCTGTTATTTCATGTATTCTGTCCATATTAGGTTTGCTGGAAGAAATCTCTTTTTAGAGATAAGCTCGCCTTTGTACAGTTTTGCCAGTCTCGCCTTTGCCTAGTTTCCATTTTGATGTATCTGTATCTTCTGTTTTTGTGCAATAAAGTATAAAGTATTTGTTACATATTTATATATAGCATTTTTCTCAGTAGGTATTATGTATTTTTTTAACATATTCAATGTTGTGGACATATGTCTACCTGTAGTTTATTTTTTTCCTCCATTCTAGGTTTGCTGGAAGAAATCTCTTGTTAGAGATAAGCTCGCCTTTGTACGTATTTTTTCCTTTATTTATTTTTTGTATTCACTGTTTTTGTGCAATAAAGTATATTGTGTAGATCACTGGAAATGAGGGCATAGTCATAGAAGTGATATCGAGAGGAAATCTTCGGATTTTGAGATAATATGGCACAGGGCTGGGATGTAAACTACCATACTTTGGCCGTGACGGGAAATAGTGCGTGCCCAGCGGTTAGTGCTAAACGAACACCAAAATAAATGCCAGAAATCGAGCCATACCATTTACATTTAATGAACAGTTGGTAGCCACGAAGCCACGCTGTGGCGGAAATAATGGCTAAAATATGGGGTGATAACACGCAACATGTAGTGGCGAGACGTTGCACCGAGTGGCGAACCACGGAATGGCAACGAAGGACAACTCGATCACTTTTAGTCAGTGAAAGAATGACTGATCATACTTAGATAACTACTGTTAATTAAACCTACGAAATAGGGTTCTTCGTCTGACATTCAACTTAAGGGGATACCTCGTCCGTGCAAAGGTTCCTGTTACTCCAGGCGGAAAGACCCGCAGTGTGAGAGGGACGGAATCGGGGAAAAATTACATAACGTAGCGCCAAACCACATAAAAATTGTTTAACATTAAACTACGCTATTTTGCCAAAAAGATTGTCAAGGAGAGTTAACTGACGTAATATCCACATTTTGAATGCAATTCCGCAATGAAATAAGTTAGGATTTTAGAATTACAGGAAAAAATAAAACGATTTAGAGGTCTTTTCGCAATTAAATTCTATCGAGAAAAATTTACCCAATTGCGTATTCCTTCTGTGAGAATCTTAATCAAATCTGTAGATAACTTTATAGTGAAGTGAGAAGTGGAATAAATGGATTCGAAAAAAACCCCATATTTTTTTCGTGTCACCTTAAGTTGTACCTATACTACCTACTTATGGTCACTGATTTTGCAGATCTCTAAAACTAGACCGATGATGCTTGATTATCTACGATTAATTCAGGATACTTATTCTCCAAGGACAATCTAGTTTTCTACAAAGTTCTTCGTTGGCTCCGACTCTCTTTTTTACCTAAACGAGTGGCTTCTCTGCCTCGACGCTGCTCGCGCGTGTCATCAAGGCATTAACTATATTTAATTTGAACCTTACCAACCTACTTACTTACTAATGTTGCTAGTGAAATCTATATTTACTATACGAACTACTGCCTTTAGCCTCGTGACCCCGTCCTTCCCTAAGAATGTATAAGGGAAAACATGGAGAAGTGTTGTGGGTAGGTTTGGTTATACTACAAAGTTCTTCTAGTAAGTACCACTATCAGTAAGCACCACTATCGCAGTTGGTTGGTTAAATCAGACATTTAACTAACTATCTAAACCGTTAATTAAATACCGACGTTTAACCAAGTCACTAGCATTTTGATTTAAATAAAGCATCGTCGAAAACGTTTAACAATCTTTCTTACCGAAAGCTGGCGTGTTGGCAAACAAGATCACGTCACGACAACAGCTGATTTGCACAGCTTATATCAGGGCAAAACATTGCGGTAGCTTAGGTGAAGGGTAAAGGGTGTGTGCGAAGCGAAGCGCCCTTTATCCTTCGTGTCAGGTTGAACATGTAACAACAACAAAAAATACTTAAAACATAAACTCATAAAAAATACTTGTACGTGTACTTAACACATAAAAAATATTTATATTGTAAATGTCTTGTTGTCTAGGAACATTTAGACAATTCGTTAAACGTTTCGTTCACTCACTTGTCTGATGGAATTTTAGTGACTTGGTTAAACGTCGGTATTTAAATAACGGCCTAGAGAGTTAGTTAAGTGTCTGATTTAACCAACTAATTGCGACAGAGACATAGAGACAATTTACGTGGTGTCATTTTAGTTATACAACGTGGCATCGAATAAATGCATAATGGGAAACTAATTGAAATCGTGAGCAGAGTTGATTTTACTGACTTTAAACATAGGACATATTTTTGAAGGAAATATGACTGCGAAATATTAGGCACGACCGTCTAGTTTAACTGACCCCTGCCTAGACTCTACTCACGCTGAAACGAGGCTCACACAGGTGGCCACCAAAATGAAACCTCAAATATTTGTTTTTACTTTCTCAATATTTTTTATTTGAAAAAAATACGTTTGGATTTATAAGGTTATGCGTTTATTAAATGACACGTTGTATTTGATCACGTCATACTTTGAAACGCCAACATAGGCGTATAGGGATTTACAATGCAATAGCGGTTATTGACCTGACTGCTACTGGGAACCTAATCATACATGGCAACGATCGGCGACCGCTACCAAGATAGGCTAAACGACAGTAATTTTGAACGTTGCACGCAATATGTAAGTGTCGCTTACCCAATCACGAGAATACAGCGGTAGGCAGGAGTCAATGCCTGCTATTGCCATCTTAACCAGAAAGTAGTAACACTGAGTTACAGAAACGAACTTTAATTTTTTAAGCCCCGCAAAACGCTAATGTGCTTAACGTCATGGCGTGTGAACTATCATGAACATCTACATCACCTACTCAGCCATTTTTTTAAACCAAAAAAACAAAATTTTATGGAACTGTCACGCCATTACCGTTTTGCAGGGCTTTAAAATTTAACACGTTACCCGACCCCATGCGATCATTTTGACGACTCTATTTGTCTCAGTCGGGTTTTCCTTTATTTTTCGGAGGTTTTCCTGTGACCCTAATGTAGGTTCACGGACTTGTAATATGTGACCCAATTTTGGGTCACGGACTGGTGAGCTTAAAAATATAAACAGAATTTGAAGGTCGAAAAACTTAGTGTATTTGTAATTCCTTTCTTAGTTTTAGTCAGTCCTTACTAGTATCCGGTATCGTGCAATATGTGAAAAAAATATTTTGGAAGGTTTTTTTATTTACAGTAAATATTTATTTCTTCTCTTTAAGTCCCAGTTTATTACAAAAAACTTTACCCTGATTGCTCAAATATCGAAGGAAACTGACAGCTTCAAACGTCACTTCTTGAAATAATGTTGCCATCTACAGTTTGATATCGATGTTCCAATTCTAAATAGAATAGAAAACTAGATAACAGATTGAATATTGCTTTACAATAAGTATTCTTACTAATTGACAAATTAGTGTTCTTACTACCTTTTGTGCCTTTTATTTTCACATATGGTTTGTCAATGAACAATGATAGGTATCTTACACCCATTTACAGAATACTTTTTTTCTGCACTTAGACTTAAGCCTCATATTTTCAATAGGTAAATAGTTTTCTCACTATGAGGTGGGTAGTTAGTTGTAGCTATCGTAATTTTTTTACGATATCATTGTATTTTGAGATAATGGAATGAACTGTAGGAGTGGGCCTTATTTAACTAAATAGTTATAAAAACAGCTCCTGTGTAGGCAACGGATAACACGGTACTGGTATATTGTATAACTGCTTATTCTCACTAGCATGTTTCACATAGGTAACCAATTTCAATCGACGTTTCATATAATGATTGCGCTATTTAACAAAGAGACTATACAATTTTACGGGTTTTCTCACTAGCATGTTTTACACAGGTAACCAATTTCAATCGACGGTTCATATAATGAATCGCTATTTAATAACGAGAATTTACAATTTTACGGGTTACACGGCGGTTTTAGCTACTCGCTCGGTTAAATATGTTCCAAAACGAATCAGCGACCATCGTCCATATCTTTTTGATTCATCTCAATAATCTCATTGTCTCAACCAACCACGCGGAAGTACAACGTTGTATACCATATACGTTGCGCAAAAAATCAGCTGTTGTGTCGTTTACGCCATCTTGCAAAATCTAATTAAAGTCCCACCAACCACTACCACTAAAGTCCGATAGCCGGCGCCTCTGTCATCTTGTCACAGGCCATAAGTGGACGCGGACTTGAGATAATCCACCAGCATTCGGTGTTTGGGTGAAAGAAGAGGCGCGAGCCATCGTGAAAGCCGAGACCTTGACCCGTATTACCTGAACAGTAATGAATATATTACAGTATTTTAAATGAATCGGCGGGACTGATGACCTTCGACATGAGTTTTTCATTTGTTTGTTTTGTTTTTTCAGTAATGAGCGTAATTCGCATGCATGCGTACTTACTTAATTATTTGATTGCTACAAGCTCAGGATTGCTAAGTACGACCTGGGCGTATAACTCAGTACCTACTCAAATAACTGTATATAATTGTAGGTATGATAGCGAATCAGATCTGTACATAGATAAAGCCAAATTATGTACATTTTTTTGAAAGATTGCAGCCAGTCCTAAGCTTGAGTTTCACGTCTGAATTAAGTATGAAGGGAAATTAATTTCATCCAGCTAGTACGATACGGCCAACGGAAATTATTTTTGCCATTGCCCTAGGTACAATCGTTAGCGCAAAACCGATACTCGAATCACGGAACCGTTTTCAAGTAACGATAGCGGCCAGCGGTCGAACCGATTGAACTGACCAAAAAACGCAGGAAAAAACCCGTTACTGAGACTAGATAGTTATAGAAGCTGCTTGTGGTATTTGGTAGCTGCTACCGTTTCGTTATTTAAAAATCCTGCTATGACCCACTACTAATGAACTGTAACTGTTATTTTTTTACTCAAAAGTGGCAACATCGGAACTGTCGTTTGCCTTCGATATTTAAGCAATTAGGGTACCGTCACAAGTCCAAGCCAGAAAATTATGTGGGGTTAAATTTGTAGAGAGCCAACATTCAGGTCACGGCACAGGGAACGTGTTAAAGATTGTTTCTGCAAATATTTTCTAATTTGATTAAAGTGACCCCGTCAATACCAGACCTTATATGCGTTGGCGTATCTAATTATCTGGCTGTAGAAGTCTCCCTCATGGACGTCCAGCTCGATGTTGCGCTTTACGTATTTGCTGGCCTTTCTGTTCCTATCTCCCCATGTCCTGTCAACAGAATCAAGCACTACTTACCTACAGCATAGAAGATTGCACCTATCCCCAAGGGGGTAAAGCACTGCTTTATCCCCTTGGGGAGCTTAAGCAAGGCTACTAAAAATAGCATTGTATTAAAGTGAATTAATGTGAAATGACCATCAACAGCAAATGTGGAGATTTAAGGATTCTTTTCCCATGCACCCTAACACTTGAAGTCATAAAACAAATGGTTTTCGAATGGTTTTTGAAGTTCGACAAAAAGTTTAACAAAAGCAAGGGTTTACCGCCTCTAGCTGCAAGTGTTTTTTTTTTAAATGGGTCTCCACAGCTGATACTGATAGAATATTTGATAAAGTCACCCCTAAAGGTGGTGCGATTTTTTCGCACCGCCCCGTGCTCGAAAATGACACTTTATACGGTTGTAACAGAAAGGTGTAGTTATATTTTAGGGGGTTGTTAGGGACATATTTATGACCAACTTTCAATATGAAACCGATTTGATCTGAGCAACTTTAATTTTTACTTCTCCATACAGTTTGGGCTAGGAGATTAGCTGTTTGGTATGTAAAAGTGAAACTTAAAGTTGCTCATATCAAATCGGTTTCATATTGAAAGTTGTTCAGAATGATGCTCATAACAACCCCCTTAAATATGACTACACATTTCAGTTGCACCCTGTATATCATGCAAACCTTACCTAAAGCTCGTCATTATAGCTCTAAGCTTTAGCGGTGACAAAAGTTGTACTGAAATTCACCATGTCACAACTTAGATCACTCCAGGGACTAAAAGATTTCCATCAACATCTGGCTGAGACGCGTACTGGATGGGGTGTGTATCCGTTTCTGTGTGGCATTTGTTCCGGGCGCTTCCATGGTTCGGGTAGGTCAAGGCTACTATCGCTACTCGGTGGCAGTGGCAGTGGTCGTAAAGCTGGACAGAGGCCCTAATAGAACACCTTGAAAGTGTACAACAGCCTACCCTTAAGTATTAAAATACTAACTGGAAAAGGGTTCATCACAGGTCTAAAAGACTATTTGTTAACTGTGTCGCCCTATAATTTGGACGAGTTTTATAATTTTAAGAATAATTAGCGAATAGGATTGTGGCGGCTGTTTATTTTATCCTGTTTGCCTTGCGTATTATAATATAATTGTATTGACCAATTATTGTATAGTGACATATTCTATTAGTGAGTGACATATATGACGACTATTTACCTCTTATTATTTTTTATTTAATTCTAACTTGTTTTTTACTTAAATTAATTTTAGTCAAATTTTAATTCGATTTAATGTAATTTAATTCATTGATCTCGAGCCCTGTGACATTGTATTGAATATTTATTGCTAATCCTATATGTTATGCATGATATATTATAGTTATTGTGTCTTTAATCAAATTGTATGCTACACTCGCTGAGTAAAATTACATGGAACTAAGTTTTAAGTTGTACGACCATCTGTACCTATAACAACTGTAATTTATGGCAATAAATGAAATGAAATGAAAACATCTGACAGTCGGGTTAGCCACTAGCTGGACACTCCTCCATCAACCCGACTGAGCCAGCATGGTGGAGTACGGCTCAATCTCACTCGTATCCGGGCAAACGCCCGTGCCCCTCGGTGGGGACATTAATGGGTCACATTACTATTGAGAATAATAACTGAGACATACAATCAATGGCTATTGTAGTGTGTGGCCCACGCACGCATGGCTCACAGTTCAATCGATTATCGATAACTGTCACACAACACAACAAAGGGTTTGTTTTTAGTCCGTATACTACACGAGGTGATGCCCGCTCAAGATGTGGGGACCCGGACATAGCAGGGAGGTCTGACTCCTGGGCATGGGTAATTCCATTTTTTTTTACCCTCCAACAAAAAAGAAAAAGGAAAAAATAGGTTGAAATGAAATGAAATGAAATGAAAAAATATTTATTTAGCACAAAAAGGTACGGCGTAATGGAACTTAGCATCTAACATTCAGGTTAAGGGTAAGTATACAAGCAATTTAAAAGCAGAGCATGTAGATACTTACAGGGGGTTATCGAAGACGGCAACATTCGAGTTGATGACGTGGCACATGCCCATTTCAGTCATGGCAGGCTCCACCGTGATAGGCAGGTTGGTGTTCGTTGTTAGGGTATGGTTGGCGAACTTTCTGAACACTAATGCCGCGATCTTAGCGTATTCATTAGTAGGGATCAGCTGTAAAGTACTAATTTGTCAGTCATAGCAATACGTATCGATCATGGTGGCCTCTGTGGCGCAGCGGTTGTGGTTCTACCTACCATGCGAGAGGTCCCGGGTTCGATCCCCGGCTGGGGGTAAAAAAAACAAATCTTGGATGTTGATGTGTGTGACGTCGCTGTTTCTGGTTCCCACGACACAGAGTATCCTAGTGTGGGGACAAAAGCAATGTATATGCCTTTATGTAAATGTTTATGTTTGTGTTTATCATTATGAATATAATCTTGTTACTCATCCAAGGGCGGGCTATCAGTATTCGATTTACATTTGATGCGATATTGCTTGGGTCGTTCAGTTTCGCGTAATCTAAGTTGACAGACTTTACGTTTAAGTAGATTTAGTTGTTACTTGCCGACCCGACAGGCGTCGTTCTGTCAAAAGCTGCGCTACCAACGCTTCATATTGAGAGAAGCATGAACTTAACAAAAGATATATCGATATTTCGGCTGCTCCCTTTGAGATAAAAAAAAATGTCTCCGCAAGGACCTTCCCGAGACTTTAACGGATAGTAAAAAAAAAAGCTCATCGTAATTGGTCCCGCCGTTCTCGTGTTTTGCGCTTACCAACACATTTTTATCGATCTATTTATTTTAGGCGTCCGTGGCCTAGCGGTATTCGCACATCGGAAACGTTTCGGGCGCTTCCGTGATTCGGATGACACATTAAGCTGTAGGTCCCGACTTCTATCGTAAAGCCTGGTCAGAGGCCTTATTAGGGCAGCTTGAAAACATCTGCCAGCCGGGTTGGCCACTAGCCTGGCTCCCCTCCATATCAACCCGCACTGAGCCAACGTGGTGTATTATGGCTCAATCTTACTCGTATCCGGGTAAAGGTCTGTATCCCTCGGCGGGGAAATTAATGGGCTACATTATTATTATTATTATTATTTATTTGATGTGGTTTGATAACGTACCGGCACGACATTCTTATAAGTAGTTTGCAAGTCCAGGATATCCATAATATCAAGATTACAGTTCGCGATAGACCATAAATACGAGCTGAGGTCCAAACCAGTTTTTTCTTTATACTCTCTGAAAGATAAAACGACAAGTGAGTAATGGGTTCTTCACCAACTCTACACAAGAGCCTGGACACACATGTGTCCAATTGGTGAAACTCAATATTAGTATCACTTATTATGTCGTCATCTGGTCATAAAATCGCTTTAATGTTTTCGGCAACTGGACACACGTTGGCATTTTACCCGAATTTATGACAAAGTATAGTCACGCAGATTAATGTTTTGTGTCACAATCATCATCGGCCACTCAACGTCACACTGCTGCGAACGGGTAATTTTGTATGTTGTTGTATTATAATAAACCTGACTTTACCTTTTTTTTTTGGAAAAAAGCTGAATGTGGCCAATTGGCGAAAACATAAAAGCGATTTAATTTAAGTTTCACTATGTGGACATGCGTAAAAATCTCGGCGTGTCCAGATGAGGTGATAGTGATACTAATATTGAGTTTCACCAACTGGACACATGTGTGTCCAGTCTCTTGTATCGAGTTGGTGAAGAACCCTGAGTAATTAGTCGAAAGTAGCAACGTGCTGTGTAATTGTGTATGGCCTGTCTCGGGTTAGTATAGTTCATATAATTAGTAGCTCAGAATGATTACCGTAATAACAGCTTGTGAATTAGATACCACTTAATATTAGTTTATGTAACTGATACATAATGCCTAATTATGTACAGTTACATACACTAGTTTATCTACACACATATCATAAGCTCTCTTTGATGTGTTCAGGAACCGCATGTTGACCGAAATTGTGGCATTGATAATTTCTCTGCACTTGTTTAGCTTGTTCAGTAGTAACAACTTCACAGACAAACTAGGGGCGGCACGCAGGCGGTTCGGCGTCCGAAATTTGAATGTCATAATTTGTCGAAAATTGATACATTATGGTCATAATGTATCAATATTCAGATAAGAAATGAGTTTTTACCAAGTAGTATAACATTGTGCTGGTCGTAACGTGCGGTTTTCGGACGCAGTAAAGAGGGTTTATGATACGTGTGTAGATAAAAGTGTATAATAACTGGATTATGGAAAGTGTATAGCATTTTGTAGTTTAATGGATAGGTAGCTACTCACTTAGTAATAGCTGCGAAGGCTTCGTCGTCGGTCGGATGATTAGCGCACAATGTGATCGCTGGGTACGACAGATTCCAGTTGAAATAATCCATCTCGACACTCATCACTGTTGGTGATTGCTTAAATACGATGTACCTACTTGTTAGTTTCATAATCAGTTACCTAATATCAGGGCTGAAGTCCCAATTATGCAGTATAAAACATTATATTTAGCACCTGCAACCTAGCGTCTTTTTTTGTATGTAAGCAATGAGTTAACGGAACAGCTTCTATTATATTAATTCATCACCATTACTACCGCAACAGAATATTAAACATCCAGGGACAATTCACAAATAACAATTATTATAAATTAGCGCTATCGCTATATAAATATTCTAGCATCAACATTGATAACACGATATCTACTAATTGATATGCATTTTTATATATTGTTTTCATGTACTGATTCATGTACCTATATTTAGTGTATTTAGCAGTTTATTGAAACACATATTTAACTTATTTACTTGAATTTTGAAGGATTATCTGTCACTGCTATTAAATTTATCATTTCCATCCTGGGTTTGCTGGAAGAAATCTCTTATTAGAGATTATCTTGGCTTTGTACGTACGGATCGTAATTAGTTAATTCATGTGTAGTACATATATAAATATATGAAACTCAGTGGTAAATTTTGTAAGTGGGCCTCTTTGTATATTTTCGAGATTGAGTATCTGTCTAGCCGGAGCTGGAGGATTTCGAAATAATAATGCGAATTAGTGTAGTAGATTCAGTCATCAATTACTTTTGCTGACGTATAAAAATAAAAGTGACTATATATTTTGTTATTTATCTAGTTGCTATAGATTATATCGATGCTGAGTTATATCAACCGTAGCTTGTTTAACATACAAGGTGACATTTAATTAGCTGACCAAATTTTGGGGAATGATAGTACCTACCCAAAATGATAAACAACTTTCCCAAGGAAACATGCGGTCGCAACCGAAAAAAATAATTGGGTCTCCCATAGTAACTTGTAATAATCAGCTGATCGTGTCAATGTACTGAGGAAGAAATTTATTTTTCATTTGCGACCATATGTATTTGTTAATAGTATGGGTACTATCATTCCCCAAAATATGGTCGGCTAATTAAATGTCACCTGTATAATAGTTGCTTGAAAATTATTTATTGAGCGCTTACACTTTATTGCTTATCTATTAATTCAGTAGACAATTAATAAATTTTGAAGATAAAGCAGATATTTAAAAAAAAGCTGTACTAAATAACACCCAAATGCTAACAGGCGTGACAGTTCCATACAATATATTTTTTGATAAAACATGGCTCTTATTCAACATCGCTCGCTCGCTCATCGTTCTTAATAGTAGTTTATGTGACTGCTGCATAATGCAGTCTAATTATGTACAGTTACATACACTAGTTTATCTACACACATATCATAAGCTCTCTTTGATGTGTTCAGGAACCGCATGTTTGACCGGCATTGTGGTTCTGCAATTGTTTAGCTTGTTCTTTAGTACCAACTTCACGCAGGCGGGCGTCGGCGTTCGAAATTTGAATGTCAGTACCAACTTCACAGACAAACTAGGGACGGCACGCGGGTGGGCGTCGGCGTTCGAAATTTGTATGTCATAATATGTAGAAAAACTACACATAATGACCATTATGTGTAGTTTTCCAGATACGAAACGAATTTTTACCAAGTAGTTTAACATAATGCTGATCGTAACGTGCGGTTTTTGAACGCAGTAAAGAGGGTTTATGATACGTGTGTAGATAAATACCTATACTCTTATAGGTACATGGCAATTATAGTGATTATAGATTAGACAAAGTCTTCACAAAATAAAAGGCCCGGTGACAGCGTCCGTGTCACTGACCTAATAAGGTTGAATTTAGTTTGGGTTTTTTGTGAAGATTAATCGGGCCACTGAATAAACAAAAATCCCCTCCGACAGGCACAGGCCTTTACCCGGATACGAGTATCATGAGCCATAGTCCATCATGCTGGCTCATTAAGGGTTGATGGAGGGGTTTTACGACTACTACTAACAAGTAGCGATAATAGCCGGGACCTTCAGCTTAACGTGTCATCCGAAACACGGAGCATCTGTACTTAACATAAATTAATTATCTAATTGGTACATGGTCAGCACGGGTTCGCATGTCCTGCGTGTAAAGCAAGCGTGGACCCCACTAGACCACGGAGATATTTTCTTTTCACGTACCTACTTCTAATATTTAAAAGGAAATTATTAAGTGAATGATATCTTAATCATAATGGGATCTTAAGTTTTAACAAAGTACCGCAACCCATAAAAGACACCAACTCAGATCAACTGTTCAACGACTTGAAGGAATTCCTTGTTGAGGCAAATGTGTTGGGTATTAACACTTAATTCACTGTATAATAATGTTTCCTTCTGACAAATGTAATTTATGTTAGTAATGTACTGTAATTTACTACATTTAATTGAATGTAATTTAATCTTGTTTTAGTTTTAGCTCAATAAGATTATTTAATTGGCATAATTTTTGAGAGCGTCAATCAATTAATCTATTTGACATGTAACATATGTACTTTTATGAATAAAGGATTATGATTATTATGATTATGACATGAGCGAACATCAAACTTGAAGCATTTCCTTCCATTAAAATAAAGTAAATCACTTTCCATAAAGACAAATAAAAGACATGTTTTATCAAAACAAAAACATGTTCTGAATACATAATGTGCATAAAAGTTCACTCGCCTTGACTTTCCCCTATTAGCATTTTGCAGAGCATCAAACAGTGACGATCAGGCCAAGTAACCTCAATGAAGTGCCTAAGTAAGACCATTCATTCTATCACGCACAAAATAAGCACAGCAAAGTATCTACATTGGGTAACTGGACGAAATTGCGACTGTTTCTAAGTACCATTTAAGTACGTGTTAAAGTCTCGCTCGAAATGAAATATCTCGCCATGAGCGAACATTGAGACTGAACATGGTAAGTGGTAAGGCAAGCACAGAGTACGGGTGGCACACGGTAGTACTTCAAACACTTTTGACGACCCGAATGGCCGAGTCGGTAGTGACGCTGCCTACGAAACCAAGGGTCCCGGGTTCGAGTCCCGGTGGGGGCAAGTGGTTGTTTGATGAGAACGGATGTTTGTACCCTAGTCATGGTTGATTATCTATCTAAGTATAATATTTCTCTATATAAGTATATATATCGTTGTCTAGTACCCAAGATACAGGGAATCCTAGTATGGGGCTAGATCAATGTGTGTAAAAGGTGTCCAAGGTATTAAATTAAATTAAACACATACCACAAATCTTGCGTATAGTGGAAAGAGAAGGAAGAAGATCAGAACTACGCATGTTCCGTAGCAGATTATCCAAAATACCCTGAAATGAGGGTAAAGAAACTTCATTAACTTCATCAAGCAAACTTATTGAGATGTTTTTTTTTCTTTAAAATCCATTAGATTGCGTTGAAAACACCCACCCTTTTAGGGTTATGTATCCGAAGGGTACCAAACGGGACCCCCGTTTATTACTAGGCCTCCGCTGTCCGTCCGTCCGTCTGTCCGTCCGTCACCGGTAGAGAGCTGAAATATTCACAGAGGGTGTATTTCTATTGCCGCTATTACAACAAATAATGAAACATACCGGTTTGATTTTGATTCCCTTGTGAATACCAAGCAATTTCAGAAAAATTGTGACATAGCTATCTTTTGATTGCGTTGACCTATTAGTTTGTTTTTTCACAACTTTAAGAAATCACAGACTTGAGTAATCGATATTAATTTCAACTTGATATCTTATGCCTTCCTGAGAAAAAGGGTTTTGACAGACGGACAACGAAGTGATCCTTCTAAGGTTCCTTTTTTATTTCAAATGTACAGAACTCTATAGTTATAGTTATAGTTTATCGCGGGCCACTTTTCCGCAACTCGACGTCTTAAATTTGCACCCATTTTGCGTGACGTGGGTTGGGAGCACTACTCCTACCAACCCAGCTCCTGTAGGAAGCCTAGCAGACTCTTGATGCTGCCGACTTCCTGGAGCGACCTCGGCGTCCCGAGGTGTTGCCCGGTAGATGGCCACGCCAGAACGTTCCAACAGGACGTGGGTGGCTGTCTCCTCGACCTCCATGCAGGCTCTGCACAGGGGGCTGTCCGTAACATCTAGAGTGAATTTATTTAGAAAAGCGTGTCCAGTTATCGCTCCGTTTACCAAGCGAAGCTGTGGCCTCTTGAGCTTCAGAAGCTTACGCAATAATCCAGGTCTTCTGATCATCGGGAGGGTTTTTCTCAACCAGCTGAATAGCAGTGGTATTATGGGTTCTGGTCCCTCTACCGTCTGTTCCGAACCCAACCTTGCTAGTGCGTCGGCTGCGTCGTTGCCGCGCGAGCCACTGTGTCCCTTTATCCATTGCAGGGTAATAGTATTGTCGTTACATACCTATGACAGGGCTTGGTGACACTGTTGCTTTGTAGGGCTTGCAGAACCGCTTTGCGGAACCCTAAAAATGGTTGTGTGTTTTCAGCGCCATCTATTCGATTTAAAAAATACCAGTTCAGAAAGTATCTCATTACTTAGGTAGAAAGCACAATATTATCTTAGGGAAGTGAAGGCGGTGAGCTCGCGACGTGTCACCAAAATGTTTTTTCCTTTCATGATCGTGGCTGCGTGCTTCTGTGATTCTGAAACTCTGGCTAATATGTCTGTTAATAACCATGACCTTGTTCTCATTACGGCTGGCTGACTTCTGCTTCCATATAAAGACACGTCGCTAGTTTTCTAGCATGCCAAAGGACAACCAAAAGTATGGTAAAGGCACTATCCCCACCGTTTCAATATTATTATGACGCCCTATAAAAAGACTTATAACCAGTTTCGATATAAAAATCGATTAAGTTTGGAAAAAAAACATAAGAAGCGACGGCTAATACAAAAGACATCGACGAGCGCGCGTGCGCTGTATTCCACAACAATTTGACATTCAATAGATGTATTTTTTTGCATGAAAAGCTCTTTTGCTTGAAAACTCCATACCTCATCGTCAGATAGTCAAAATCTATTACCGGTGTCGGTGCATAAGTTGATCGGTGGGGACTATCTTTTGCAAGGCCCTTTTTATAATCGAAACAGTGAGCCGCTGACTGTCAGCTGTAATGAGGTAATAATAAAGCCACGGGAACCTATAGAAATAGACAATAATTCTTAGGCAGAATGGTTTATACGAGAGAGAGTCAGAGGATGCTCCGGGTGAAAGGCGGTGTGGGCCTACACTTGGGGAGGTCTTGGTCTACTCAACGCTGAGTCTCCTGATGATCATCAAACAAACCTTTCCATCCAATGTATTTCAGTGTTCACCACGTAGGCAATCCCGTGGGTGGTAGTATGCTGAGCTTCGCTTTTCATGTACTGGAATACTGGACTATGAATCCATCTCTTATGACAGTCGTCATTTTCTATATTCTTTGTATTCCTGACATTTTCCGAGTGGTAAGGCCTCACTTTGTGTGAGTTCGTGAGTGTATGCATACTCAATAGTTGTCTCGGCCCTAAGCACACAAAAAATAATACTTTTTTCCTCCTCCAGAAAGCTAAGAACCTACACTCCTGATCAAGGGGTTCATCAATCCCTTAAACTCAACCATTTCTGCGAATTTCACGACTTTAAATGTAAGATTATTTATCAATAAGATTAGTTGAACTGTTTCGAACGAAATTGTTTCGAATCAAAGTTGGTAATCAGACCCAAAGCACTCGACTTTACCCCCCGCTTTATGATTGATCACTGAATGACTGAACTACGCCTTGGTTATATATGTATTGGTCTACAACAAACATGGATTTGATTTTCAATACCTATGCCTTTCATTTATTTCTGAGCGTCATTGAGGGGTCATTAATAAACCAATAATACTTAGTCGGTCCATACAATATAATACAAAGTGGTATACGAATATTATGTTTCTAAAGAGTATCTATGCATTCATTACAAAGTATTCTCTGGTTGCTTCTATTGGGCATTTATTGAAATAGGTAATAATTTTGCCTATTGTGTGGATATTGATATAAGATAGAAGTTCTTTGTTAAAGGTATTCCGATTCAACAAATAAAAGTTCATTTTCTTTTGTGTTTGGTTCTGTATAGTGCCCCAAATTATGAGGAATAGAAATAAATAACATTTTTATCGTAAGTACCGAGCCAGGTTTATTAGACTTTGGCCACAGACCAAGGCTAAAAATAGGTATCTACTGAATGACAGCAAAATTAAATGACTGTAAAATAAGGACTAAATAGGATTTAAAATAATCAGCCTTATATAATACTAACTGATGCCTGGAACTTTTTCTGCGTATTCCAAGGAAGGATGATTACTTCTAACATATCCGAGGTTGCTGTGCATGGCCAACTTAACGCACCCTTCTCCTATCACGGTTTGATTTACCTCTCTTTCAAGTTAAGGCCTCCCAAGCGTGCAGCTAAGTTCCTTGATATACGTAACATGCATGCACCTTTGGTGCAGATAGAAAGTAAACTATATGTTAATCTAGCTCATAAACTATCTCTGTGTTAAATTATATTCAAATTCGTTCATCCGTTTTAGCGTGATTGAGGCACAAACACCCAAACATCCAAACATCGCTACTTTCATATTTATAATATTGGTTGGATTGCGAGCCTTTCTTAATAAAACGACTAATGAAAACAAACTACCTCAGGTTTGGCCTGGAATAGAAACGAAATAGACGTCCTACTTTTTATTTTATTTTATGAAATTGTAGCTTATCAAGAAACTAGTTTGAATATTTCGAGTCACTATCAAATTAATTTTAAATAATAAAAAAATTAACACTCTTGTCGTCACTTGTTTACAGTTTTTGACTGGGTTTACTTGAGGCTGGTTGTCCCTGATTATAAAACTAAAAACATATAATATCTATATTTGTTTACGTTCCGGATGACATGTGAGTTATCGAGTGACAGGAAACACTTGTTGTGTTGTTGACACTTGACGGTTTTACAGGAACATAACTGCGAAAGGAATCTGAACAAACTACGCTGTAGAGGAGAAATAAAGGGCTTTATGTTTTTTACGGATATTTAGGTAATCCTGTAATATTTTTTTAATGGGAATAATGGGATTTTGGTCAGAACACAATTATCTCGAAGTAATTTTCTAAGTTTGTTATTTGTTATAACCAATTGTTATTTAATTGAGGCCTAAAAGATAATTCTTACACAATTTAAAACGTCGCAGCCCCTTTTTCATGCTGCGTGATAGAGCAAAATTGTGCACCTATGATTAATCACTGTTTTGTTTTTCAAAAGTCAATTTATTCATAAATTAATAAATTTAGCACAAACAAAACACGGTCATTGTTGCAACTAAAATAAACTAAAAAAATATCTTACAGGTTGGAACACCTTCCTAAGACTTATAAATACAAACTGTAATAAGTAATTTAAATCTATTGTAAGCGTATTTCCTATAACATTAAACGCTAAATTGTTTCCTATGCGATCTTTGATAAGTCATATATATTATAAATATATAGAAAATTATATTATTATTTGATTAATCTCTAATATCAGGCATTCAGGCATTGGACGTGAACATTCCCTTGAGTTAAGGGTAGAGCCTATGGTAGAATTACTTCCAATATTTGTTATCAATTAAAATATGTGAAATGAAATCATCTGGCATGTACGGACAGGGATAAAATCGCCAACACATCGCCATTACATACCCTTGACTTGATTTAACTGGTGGCAATTTATTCGCTACTTACCACCCCCGAGCCTCGTTGCAGACAAACTGGCAAACTAGAACTTTATCAGAATGCCCGTGTTGTAGTCAGAGGAAGCCCAAATCGGCCATTTGCCGACGCTAAGTCCCTATTTGTTATCGTAACTAGTTGAGCGCTATCGTTGGCTGGGTGGTTCGGCGATCGTCTCGCGTTTCTTACCGGCTATTTGTTTTTACCCTCTTACTAATTCAGCTCAGAGATGTGTAGATAAAGCCGCTTGTTCGGGTATTGGCGATTGAGGTCTTCGGTCCAGCCTTGGAGGCGCCCCGTAACCATGTTCCTTATAAGGTTCATTGGATCTCGCGTAGCCCTCGAGTAGGTAACTTTATCGATCTGTACGAGTACGAGTCGAGATGAAGTAAAGATAGAGGTAAGAAGCAACAAATTATTCTTAAGACATTAATTTCCAGGTTCCCGACAGAGAATACTTAATTGGGGTTTTTCCAATTCCCGTGACACTGGCAAAATTAATCTCGAAAAGGTCAGCATCCAATTTAAATGAAGAAGAAAATAAAGATATTACGAATAAAGAGTAAGAGATATAACAATATATTTCTTACAAATAAATACCTATATCTTTCAGGGACTTGTTTTTGGTAGAGAGCACGATAACGGCTCCCGTGCCTTTCGTCCTTTTCATGTATAAAAGTTGCCATGCTCAGAGTGTGGTGCTCCCTGAGGCACAATTACATTGTAGAGTAATTCCCTAAATAGAACAAAACACTGTAATGCAATTACTTCTATGTCTATCGCTCTGTGTCATGTCGCATCGATAGGCCTAAAAGATGACAAATACAGTTTTGAGGCGCGAAAATAGAAACTCTCTCCATAGCTTTGATATAGGTACGAGTATCGAAATCTATCTACGTATGTCATATTTGCAAGCTAATGTAATTGGGAATGCTAAAAAGTTTGCCACTCAAACCAATCATAATAATTTGAGTGAATTCGTGAAGTTTCCCCCTCATCTCACACTCGCAATCTGTACCCATATCTGAAGTTAGGGACAAATTAAGTTTGCAAAAACGATCGAGAAATTCTTCGTGTAGTAGGTACCTACTTAAATTAACTTCGCGAAACTTAGTTTGCGGGTTTGGTAGGGGGTGGTTCGCAATCGCCAAAGAGTCTCAGCCTCAGATGAGTTCTTATCTTACAGTTCTCATTAAAGAGGTTTGGTTATCAGTAATCATGATGTCTTTCTGCGGAATTAGGAAAGTGTAAGAGGGTTTTCTTACAGGTTTGTTTATTTAGATTTTTTTTAGAGATATTTAGATGGTTAATACTTTAAAAAAATAGTTTGAGGAGTTTAAGTACTTTGAAAAACAACGGCCTGAAGCAATATAGGGCAAAGAGACCCTAAACCGGAACAAAGTCCTTTGCCAATTGATTTACTGATGTAGCGATATAAAACTTTGACGAAGATCGACTAAACAAGGCTTCTTACACCGATACCTCTAACTTGGACTCGTTCACAAGTTGCCCGGTGAATCCCCTGCTATGTTGTCTCAAACGAAACACGTAACCGGCCGTAAAGTTTCCAAAGAAGCCGGACGTGTGAAATCATTCGTGAGTCGGAGTTGGAGCCCTATTTAAAGAATGAAGCAGTTGCATTCTTACTTAAACTGACGGTTAAGGGTGAATACCTTATTGTAACTTGTAATAATTGACTTGTACCTATTCACTAGGTACAAGTAGATTATTACAGGGTAGGGCGAGTTTGCAATGCTCATGAAGTGTTTATCCACTGTACCTCCCTACTTGAAAACCAAAACTAAACTTAAAAACCAAAGTGTATTTTAAATCTTTTTTAAAGACAATTCAAAACACCACGACCTGTACTAATTACCAAGTAAATTATTGCAATAAACATTTTTGGTTTTGAACCAACCAAAGACCCTTTAGTTTTTAAGTTTAGTTTTGGTTTTCAAGTAGGGAGGTACAGTGGATAAACACTTCATGAGCATTGCAAACTCGCCCGCGTCGCGGCGACATGGGATATCCCATATACTATATGATCAATCGAACTTCCCAAGTGAAGTTCCATCATTATTATACGAGTCCCTTCATTCGAAGATATAGTATTAACTAAGTAGTCCCCCTAACCTACAAGGCAACATTCGCACATTTATAGATAGCCCGAATTTGTTCGGTTTTTTATTTATTTTTTATTTTACTACCCCCCACTTTACCACTGGCCAGTGCCGGTCGGTCAAGCCTTCATTCCTTTAGAGATAATTGGAGAGCTACTGCTCATACAAAACTTTATTCCTGGGCTATGGGTGGGTGGGTTCCTATATCTTCGAATGAAGGGACTCGTATAATAATGATGGAACTTCACTTGGGAAGTTCGATTGATCATATATTATACGTTCGTCCCTTCATTCTTCAGATATAGTATTAACTAAGTAGATGTTAAGAGTTGAAAGTTTTGTTTTATAATACTTTAATCTGATTAGTTTACTTAATCGTTGATTTACTTTCAAACCCATAAATTAATTGATGCGAAAAATAATAACGAAGTAATTAGATAAAGTGAAACATTTATTTTGATTAATTTCATCAATATCTTTACATATTGGAAAATAAACTAATATCTTATATTCTATAATAATCTTGATTATTTTATTTATCAATTATTGAGACAAACAGACTTTGCAAAAACGCTTTCATCTATGATCTTGCGATTATAAAATTTAGCGAAGGTATTAGAGGTGCTAGTCCAGCCGGCAGTCTTCCGGATGACTTCAACGGAGATGCCGGCTGCACCAGCCGCAGAAGTCGCGGCATGCCGGGTGCTGTGCGCACTGAACTGGCTCACATTGATGCCGCTCTCTGATAACACCTGTTTAATCCATCGACTTATCGTTTGCGATGAGGCAGGTTTATGTGGAGGTCTGTGTGTCAATAAAAGGTTACAGCCTAATGAATTTGGTCTAATGTTTCTGGTCATTAATAAGTAATCCTTGAGTACCGCAGCAGGGCAAATATTTCCATTTTCTTCAAAATATGGTAGAACAAGCAATGGTTGATCCCTATCTGGTGCAGATGTTTTTATAACGTCGTAAATTACTATACTTGCCCCGCTAGTTGATTAATTAATATTGTCTACTTTAATCAAAGATAATGTTTGCACTCTATGTGCTGTGCATAATGCTAGTAATATTACTAACTTTTTTGTAATTAATTCTAATGATAATGATATATTTGGCACCCATTGAGAAATTAAATCTAACACTTTTTGCGGATTCCATGTGCTAGTATATTTAGGAATACAAGGTCTTAGTCTGTATGCGCCTCTCATCAATCGCTTGATTGTCTCTTCGGAACCAATGTTGTTGCCTAGCAATAATGATAGGGCAGAACGATGACTATTTAGTGAGGAATAAGAAGTTCCTGCTTCAAATTGTTCTGAAAGGAATTGTAATACCATATCAATGGTAGAACTATAAACTTGAATATGATTCTTCTCGCAAAAATGCCACCAGAGCTTAAATGTCACGTTATACTGTTTTATCGTACTATCGGCTATTGAAGCAAGCATTAAATCTAGTGAAGACATCGGCGCTCCGCGTCTCGTAAACGCTGCCCTGAGACTATCGCGGCACCCAATCTAAGGTGTTGGTGCATAGGATGATAACTCCTGAAACGAGAATGCAAAAGATTCTTGTCAGGTTTAAAGATAATCATCTCAGATGTCAAAATACTCGTCAAGAGCGGGTACCACAGCTGCGAAGACCAAATAGGAGATTCCAGATGCTTCATTATATATGATTTTCCTAACACATTTTAAGATGAGAGCGAAAGGCGGAAAAGCATAAAATAGCCATTGGTGCCAGTTAACGGTAAATGCGTCCACTGCTATTGAATCTGGATCTTGTTTCCAGGATATAAAGGATGTACATTTGGCATTTGTGCGAGACGCAAATAAGTCAACTTCTGGTTGACCGAATTTATGAACAATGTTTTGAAAAGCTGAGTCGGATAATGCCCATTCAGTATCTGGGTTAATTTTTCGAGATTCTTCGTCGGCTTCTCGATTTTCCTTGGTGTTTATATAGGATGCAAACAACGAAATATTACGTATCTCGCACCATTGCCAAATGTCCCTAGCCAGGTCATTTAAATGTGGAAATTGAATTCCTCCCATTCTGTTAACATAACTTATCGCAGTTGTGTTGTCAACTCGCAATAAAATTGCACAGTTACTTAAGTTCATAGCAAAGCTTTTTAGCCCCAAAAATACTGCTAGGAGTTCTAAGAAATTTATGTGGAAATCAAGCTCCTCTGTCTTCTAACCACCATTAACTCGAGTACCGTCACAAAATTCTCCCCATCCAGTTCTAGATGCGTCCGTGAAAATTTCTAATTTGTAATCTAAAGTTCGCATAGGGTTGGATGTTACAATTTTTCTTCCACCAACTAAGATCATTCAAAAATATACTTGGTAGCTTTGCTTTGCATTCATAGGTAAAGTATTTATTCAAAAATAGATATTTTTGTCCCTCTAGAGAGTTCTAGAACCTTCGTATACAACCAACCATATTTGACAGCTGGGCAAGCAGAAACTAAAACTCCGATTAATTGGGCGTACTCCCGAATGGTACAGGTGGGTAAGAGTGAAAACTTCTCAACTAACTGTGCCATTTTTTGACGTTTTTTAACTGGAAGGTGTAGGGATAAATCCCGAGAATCCAAAATGAAGCCTAGAAATGTACAACATTACTGTGGTACTAAAGAACTTTTTTCATTATTTATGACAAATCCGAGGCATGACAATAATTTCAGAGTTTCGTTGACATTATCAAAACATTGTTGATAATTTTCTCCAATACATAGAATATCGTCAAGGTATATGACGGATTTCCAGCCGCATTGTCTCAAATTGGTAATGATTTCTTTCATGATCTTCGTAAATACTCTTGGTGCCACCGAAAGTCCGTATGGCATTGCATTAAATTCATATGTTATTAATTCTGAGTTTTAAGTTTCAAATTGAAACCGCAAATATTTTCGGTGTCTTTTTGCTATTGGTATCAAAAAATTAGCCTCTTTTAAATCTACTGTGGCTAGAAATCCGTCCTTTGGAATTAATTTGCATGCCGTTCTGTGGTCTTCCATCTTAAAATGAGCCTGAGTAATAAACTTATTTAGGCATTTTAAGTTAAGTCTTTGACCGCCATTAGGCTTAGGTGCCAAAAAAAGTCTTTGATATGAATTGATATTTAGATTGGTTACATTCGGAGATTACACCTAAACCTAGCATTTTTTGTATGGCTATACACGTATCGATCTTATCTTTTTTAGACCATGTCATATTAGGTATAGCAGTTTGTATAACATCCGTACAGAATGGAATATCAAGACCGTTATGAATCCATTTAAGCACAACTTCATTGTCTGTAATGGCACGCCAGCACTGATAAAAATGCTGTACTCTGCCGGCATGTACACTTAAATTACCTGCTGGGCTACTGGTGTGGAGCCGCACGCGGCTTGTTCGAGCCCGGCGGTGGCAGGCGCGGTTGGGCCGGGTACTGCGGGCGCCGCGCTGGCCCAGCTGGTGGCCCTGGCTTGTATTTGTAACTCCCCCCCCCGCCCTGTTTGACGGGTACCGGGAAGGTCCTGCCCAGTTTCCCTGGTTGGCAGGTGGGTGTGTGGCCGTCGATTGTGGAGTCGATGACTTGTTCTTTGCGACATTTGGCTTATTTTTTTTTGGGAAACTTGTCTCTCAATAGCTTTTGAGGCTTTGATTTTGTCAGGCAGATTTTTTCCGAACAACGTCTCATCCCTCTCTTGGTCGTCGACGAGATGGAGGAAAGAATGATCAAGATTTGGTGTGATCAATTTTATTCTTGTTTGGTGTCCATAAACTGGCGGTCCGACAATGTACGGGAAGCGTCGCTAAGGTGTTTGATTGCTTGGATTTTTCTGTTCTCATCAGAGCTAGTGAGCAGAATGTTTATTGCTCTATTCATTGCAGTAATTCCCAAGCCCAGTTGTTGTTGTCTGAAAGCTAACTTTTTGTCGCGTAATCTGTGCATTTCATCAGTTGATTTAATTTTGGAGCCTGAAGTAATTTGCAATTTTCAGGCACTAGATAAGTTTTGAGGATTTTTACCTTAGCATCCTTTGGCATACCCTTTTTTAGAAGGGGTAGCCATAATTGGGCCAGATTTTCGTGAATTGTTTCACCAAATTCTGCTTGATCTTCAGTTTTCTCACCTAATGCGCTGAGAATGAGCGGATCTAGGCTGGGTGCAGGAATTGTATCGGTTGCGTTAGTCGTCTCCGTTACGTTAGGCTCCAGGATCTCATCGGATATGGGCACAGGTTCGCTGCACGGAAGAACCTCGAGTTCTACTTCGTGTGTTTGTTATTTTAGTTCAATATTTATATGTAACTATGTAAGATTTTGTATAGGAGGCAAAAGCCATTTTCGCTGCTCACCGTTCCTTATTGAATCGGTAGAATATAGCTGTGAAAAGTAGGTACACTAATGCCATATTTTTTCGGTAATTAGGTATCTACTTGCGCGCATATTGTCGGGAAAGTCATCGTTCATTTTGAATCCAGACTAGATGACTTCGGTGTCAACTCCCAGACACGCCATCGTTCTATTGCGAATCCAGGCTATATGCTTTTAGTATAACAGTAAAATGTCACTGAATAGTTTTGTAGTAATTATCTACTTACCACAATCTTCTTCCTCCTCATCGGTGGAGAAATAAATCGGCAAAATGCGTTTTCGCCTTTCATTTTCTTGTTCCTCAATCTTTTTTAACTTCTCCTTATAGTGTAGGATTTGTTCTTGAGCCGTACGTTTCGGCATTTTATTGTATAAACCTACACTTCAGTAGTTACTTGAGATTAAAAATTTGGAATAAATAATGTCAAATAAAGCGTGTGCACGTTGCCTCGCACGACAAAGGAATGAAGGCTTGACCGACCGGCACTGGCCAGTGGTAAAGTGGGGGGTAGTAAAATAAAAAATAAATAAAAAACCGAACAAATTCGGGCTATCTATAAATGTGCGAATGTTGCCTTGTAGGTTAGGGGGACTACTTAGTTAATACTATATCTGAAGAATGAAGGGACGAACGTATAATTACTGCCCGCTGTACATAACTATGATTCTAGAATGTAATATGTATTTTAGATTACCTAGTTAGTTAAGGGAACTATAGGTTTTTATGTTATCTAATTTGTTTAAGACTGTTTGTTTTTAAATAAATAAATACAAAAATAAAAAAATATATTAGCGCCTTTGTAAACATACTATTTCTTGTTCTCTCAAAACAAACTAAATTTAAATGGGTTCCATTTTATTAGCAGGCTACGAAGCCACAGATATACAAATAGGTACGTAACACTAGTCTGTTTGCTGGAGGGGTTAGTAAATCAAACGAACAAGCTCAAGCCGTGGCTCCAGTTTAACTTCTTGTTAGAAAGGTGAAACAAAGTTCGAAGCTTTGAAGTTTCTAAATATGATATCGAAAGTAACGACTTTTCACATATTTTCGTAGGTAGGTACTTGTTTTATAGCTTATTTCCAGCATTAAACTTGTGCTGAATACAGGTAGATAAGATTGACATCAATCTCAATAGAAACCAATGGAATCAGACAGATGACTTAAAGAATCCATCAACTTGACATTTTAACATTGCGAATCTTAACACCGTTGGCAGATCGTGCCTTCTTAGCTATAGCTTAAATTTTTAAGGGTAATATCCGGAACATTATCGCTGCAAACTTCAATTCCTCAAAATTCATGGAGCTAGAACAAAATTACTTTGTGTAGCGATACAGCTCGGGAATTCTATTTTACAGCCATGAACCAACCACCATCTGGACGCACTGTGGGCACAGCCAGGTCTCAACGTTTTTGCTGACTGTGTTGTTAAGAGGGGGATAGTTTGCGCGCTGAATTATTCAGGCAGCAAGGCCTGGGTGCAATGTTCTGTTCACATTTGCTGCCAATATGCAATAACCGGCGATATAAATCTGCCCGGTTCTTGCATGTGGGTTCCGGCATCGATGCTGCGATGTCAGCAATTCCCGTTTCGCCTTCGCTAAATTAATTATTTCGGCTGGTCTGTTGATTTTGTTGTGCGGTCCTATTCATTACGGTCCAGGCTTCGTGCTTTTGTTTTATACAGGGTGTAGTATTTTCTACAGAAAGGTGTAGTCATATTTTAAGGAGTTGTTGAGGATATAATTCAGAACAACGTTCCATTGAAACCGATTTTATCCTAGCAACTTAATTTTTTACTTCTCCGTACTTCGAGTATTCTTCGAGAGGTTCGATGCTCTGAATGTAAAAAGAAACGACAAAATTTCCAAATTACAAATGTCTTTATAACTGGAGATACTTATATATACTTAGCAATCGTCATTTTTTGCCACTTGTCTACATTGGACCACTGTGGGAGAAGAAGGGCGTAGAAACTCCCACAGATTGATTTTTAGGTCTCTTTTAAAAATTGCTTGTGCTTGACTAATACAAATTTTATAATATCATTATATCATAATTAATTATCATAATAAGCAGGAATAAATATTTTAAAAATTATTATAAGCAAGGTCTGTGTTGACCAAATTACCCCATACAGTCATTTAAGTAATCTTGAACATTGTAATATCCCTTTTTCGACAAAGTCTGTTTTTCGATTCATTTTCGACCAAGTTCATGTTTTTAAATTGCTCAAATGGCAATTTCAAGATCTCCAGAGGTATCTTGTTGTAGTAGATAATGCATTGACCCTTGAAAGAATTGACCTTCGCGAGTCTAAACCGGGGTGCAAGTAGTATATCTAGTATGATTAAATTATAACTTAATTTGCAACCACTTGAGCTAACCATGTATTATCATTTTTTTTTGTTTTTTGTTACATACTTTTACAACACTTCATGCCTGTCACACTATTAAAGATTATTATTCTATTATTACACCAAGAACACCTCTGGCCAGCCAATCATACATAAAAATAGAGCCAACATTATATCAAAGATCCAGGTCCTCACGATACAGGTCTGACCTAGTGTGAGGGCCACTGGTAACTTTTACTTTGTATACGAGTCATTTATTAGCAAGTAGGTGTCAATGTATTAAATTAAGAGTATCTGTAAACCTTTTGTTACAATAAACTATTTCTATTTCTATTTCTATTTCTATTTCTAAGTAGTCTGTGATAATTTCTTAGGTTAATATTACAGCTATCGCTAAGTTTGGAAAATGTTGTAAGCCTACATACATTATATTTTCGAAAATAAATTGTCTAGCTACAGTTAGTATGTCAATTTCTTTAAAAGGCTCTCTTAAGGAGTCTGTGCTTTTTAAATAGTAAATTGCTCGAATAGCTCTTTTCTGTAAAATAAAAATAGTTTGAATATCCACTGCTTTCCCCCACAACAATATACGACATGCTCCACCACCCAGTCCGCACGCACCACCAGCATCAGCAACGACACAACATGTGTGTCGTGCGTGTGGACGACTCTGCCGCTCCTGGATTGGACTGTATAGTAACGAGCGAGCATGTAACTCGGACGCTGCTTAAATCATCTGTTAAAGATGTTAAAGGTCGTAATTGATTGATTGGATTTTTATGGAATGGAGTTATACTTTGAGAAGATCGAATTTTGCATCGGAATGTGCATGTTGGAAGTTTTTCTGTGTATGCGTCCCAACCCGCAAACCACTCATATAACTTAACCTTATAGTGCTACAACGCTGTGTAAACGTTACATAACAGTGTTGGCGGTGACATTTCCATATATATAAAAGCGTTAAAGCACTCTGTTTTGCTCTATAAGCATAAAGTGCAAATATAACCTATAAGAAAGTGATGTAAACGTTTATTAAACTATTTTTTGTAACCTTTATAGTTATATCGCTATAGCAATTTCTAATGATACTAGTATAGAAGGATACTGCTCTATAGAAGTGATAACAGATACCTTTATTAATTGTATTTGTGTTGTAATAGTTCCAAGTGTATCCCTATAGTGCTCTAGTTTTAACAATGATAAATACTCTACTACTGGACGATATAGTCTTATTGTTGTTATTGAAATCACTGTTATAGTATCTAGTGGGTAAATAGATACGAAAACTCTACAATAGAGCAAGTTTGTGACATAGCCAATAGTAAGAACACGCTTATGTGACGCAACTGCACTATACTAGCACAAAAAATTATCTTATAGTTCAACTAATATCATGATATTAATGACTTTTTTGTTTTCTTATAGCACGTTTTAGTACTATAACAGAGTATCAATCACCTTTGTAAAACGTAAAACGCACGTAAGGGGTATATAATTAGTTATATGAGGACTATTATGCCCTATAATTATAATTTTAAATTCGCTTTAAGAACAATACTTGGGCATTATTATTCATGGCGAATTCGGTGGGTTCCATTCCAACTCGTTTGGGTGTACATACTTAGTTCTTTCTTCTAAAATGGATAATAGAAATTGGAAAATATTTAAACTACAAAATAAACTAACAGTAGTAGCAACCAAAGTCAAGTTGAAAGAAGAATTAAGGAGAATGATTCCGTAGAATCGTTTATCTTGCGATAAAGAACATAAAGACACCAGTGATATGTGACAAAAAAAAAACTAT
This sequence comes from Argyresthia goedartella, assembly GCA_949825045.1. NCBI lineage: Eukaryota > Metazoa > Arthropoda > Insecta > Lepidoptera > Argyresthiidae > Argyresthia > Argyresthia goedartella. The sequence continues at coordinate 21,420,900 of OX463823.1, forward strand.
TATTATATATAATAAAACTAAATTTACCATTTCCTGGAGGCGCACTCTATAACTCACTTCCTTTAAACATGTTACCAATGGAATGTTTGCAAGTATACTATGGTGCCATGTTTTTTTCAAGATTCTGAAGAAAAAATACATTTTGTTTTTTCTTCATTTTAATTTGTTGTTTTTTGTTTTTGTATCCTAAAACCATATTTACCCCGTTAAATTAGAATTCTTATAAAATCAACTAACCCGACTGCATTTTCATTCAATACCACACACAATAACACACTCGAAAAATCTTCCTTCTGGTGCAGCTGGGTAAAAATACAACTTTTAGTGTTTTATATAGATTACGTACCCATGGAACCCTAAATTCAATCTGACACAATTAAACATCGTAATGACAAGTACTATTGTCGACGTAATGTGTTATAATTTGATAAATATTTTAGCTAACACTCAAACATTCTTGGGGGGCACTTGAAATTAGTGGTAAACCATACCCTAGTTGATCAATAAAACTGCGGATGCACAACATTTCCAACATTATAGACGAAATATCATTAGGTAATTAGGTAATAATCCAATTCACCTCTTAGTAGTCACATGAATGTGATTCCTATTTTTTTTTTAACAAACAACGAATTCTTGCAAATCTTGACGGAAAAGGTACTAGGTAGAGGTAGAGTCCTATTGAATCCAATAGATCACTATTTTCAAACTTTCGACACTGCTATGTAAATTTTATAGTATGAAAAAGTACTATAAAGAGTCCTTTTGAGGCCACTACATCACCATTTTGAAACTTTCGACACTGCTATGTCGTTTCTATAAAACTGATTGGTCATGTGTAACACTTCTATTGATTAGTTTTTAGTACTAAACAGTGATGTAATTTCGCCACTTTCGAACAACTGTGACGTTCTTAGGGACGTTATAGGACCATATTCTGTGTTTTCTAAAACGTTCTAAGAGCTTTTATAGGAGCAATTTTTTTATTTGCGTACAACATCAACATGAAGGTTCATTTCCACGAAATATACTAAATACGTTTAGCGTGCTAAACTAGTTTAATTTTGACATATTTCATACATTTTGACAGTCAATTCAATTTAATAAGCTAAACGTATTTAGTTTTTTTCGTGCGAGTCGTGGACCTTAATTACATAATGACCCAAAATTCCTAATCACATAATTATTCGTCTCCCTCTTCTGCGTATTCGAATTTGGAATCACGGGACTCAGAAATACATTTTGAAAGAGCGTAGTTATCATTTTGCTGTTTGCCAACGCCGCAAAAGTGGCTTCTACAAACAAATGTCGGCAAAGACGACAGCAAAACGTCATGTAAATGCCCCATCTCAAATGTTCGTACGCGAACGACTCTCAAAGTCTTGTAAGACTTGTGAGCACGGGGTAGAGAGTCAAGTTTCCTTGCTTGTTTGTCATGCAATGTTTGCTGTTACCCGAGGAACTAAGTGACGCGTCAGGGGGACTACTTCAGTTTCAGAAGCTTCGAGGCCGTGAAGTTATTTTCTATTTTTTTACTCGTACCATGCCGTATCACTATTATGTTACTAATAATGCAGACAGTGGGCGGAAACAAGCTACCTATGTAAATTTGGTTCGAGACGTACGCCACTATCCGTGATGCAGCCGAGCCATATGGGAATTGGGACGGGTAAGTTTCTTGTGTAACTCAAACCAACGTTTCAGTCAGCAGGCCACCCGCTCCGCATTCGCATTCGATGTACATTCGACTTACTTTACTAATAAGATAGACATTACCGTTTGTGACTACAGAACACTGAAACTAAGCCAAAGTAATGAACAACATACACTCAGTTTTAATACAGCGGATATGAGATAGAGCTCAGACTTGTCTCTGAAAATCAAGCTAACTTTTGACGGATCTAATGATGTAACTTGACTGTGTAGGGGTTGATTTTGATAATGATAAGATATGATAATTGACTCCTACTTTGACTTAATTTCAGAGTAGTACCTTTACCGCAACTAGAAGTAAAAGTCGGCGTGTGTTGGAAATGTATAAACTTTGGAGACCAATTTAACTTCGAATAGCTTTTTAAAACTCTCCTGCGGGGAACCGAATGTGTTAAATAACATTTGATTGTGATATTTTTTGTGCAGGACATTTTCTATTGAGCCACTATCTGCTAGTGCACGTCATTCTGAACAACTTTTACTAGCAAACGGATATGTTCAGAGCAACATGTTTTAACCTTATACGCATCGGTCTGAAATTAGTTAATTGGAAAACATTTTGCATAATTTTTTTATTTCATAATTTCTTTATTGCACACAAAAATTAAAGACAAAACAGTGCACAACGGTTCTTATCTCTAAATAAGAGATCTCGTCCAGCAAACCGACTTAGAGAGTGAGAGATAAGTGTTGAGCGGGGGTAGACTAATTGTGTACAATTGTACTACATAGACTATAAACCTAAACATAATAATATACACTTAAAATAAATACCTTAACCTGTTTATATAACTATCTAAGCCTAACTAAATAAATATTGGAATGAAGTTGGCGAAATTTTCTTACAAATTCAGGAGTTAAACATTAATGTAATTCAATAGCTATTTCTATTATGTCTTATTGTTTAAAAGTTAATTTCAAAGTTTAACATCTACATACTTAATTTTCAGTTTGAAACCCAAAATTAAACCTTCAAAATCAGTTCGTCCTAAATGTCCTCAATTTTCATGACAAGATACACTTTTCAAAAATCAAATCAAATTTGCTCTAAGCTAAATGTTGTCTCATTCAAACGCACATAGGATTTTTCATTCTTAAAAAAAATGCAAAAATGTTGGTACTGAAAATTTAGTTTTCTTCAATTTCTCCATACAAAACTGATTTCATAGGTACGCACCTCAAATGTAATATAATAAAGGAAAGGGTTCCGTTAGGAAAATAATAGTCGAGAACTCTCAAAAGGTTTCACATCAACTCCCATTTTCTAAGGCTCTGCCCTAAAACTTCGGACTGCAATAGACGCCGCAAGCTGCTCTATTTGATAACTCCATTTGAAATAGGAATAAACTTCCATTTTCAAATTTATCTTCGGAACTGGCTTTGTCTAGACCAGACGTTCGGGAGAGGGCAAAGTTTTAATAAACACTGCATCCGTATCCAGTGGCGCTGCAGTGCAACTACTGGGGGAGTAAGCAGGAACATTGAAGCAGTGAGTAGTCTTGTGTCGGTCATGTACGAAGAACGAATAGGAAACGTTACTGTGCAATGAACGAAAAGAAACCTTTCCTTACGCTCATCGGATATTCGGTCTATTAGGACTATTAGTACATCGCTCCGAGAGAGCGGCGGTGGCGGGCGGGAGGCATTGAGCCATGCCGACTCGCTCTCGCACACACAGACACGGCATTGACATCTTGACTAGAATGACAGTCCTAAGCCTGTTTAAGTATCAAGGGAAATCAAATATTATTTAACTTTTTATTTCTGCTATGCAAACAGACACATAGAATTGTACAAATATGTTAATATTATCAGCGTGTAATATTCCTCAAGTTTCTGCTCTGCACGAAAAGAAAGGCTAACCTAATAGCTCCATTTTTATTCGATCCTACGTCATACATAATAGTACTAATAAAGCTGTTAGATCTTACTGGTACACTGACTGAAATGTCCTAGTACGGAGCGCTCTCTGATGACCGAGCAGGCATATTTTTTATTCAAGATCCAACGTCCTAATAGTACTAATAGAGCTGTTAGAGTGTACTAGTACACTGACTGAAATGTACTAGTACGGAGCGCTCTCTCTGATGACCGAGCAGGCAGACCGACTTAGCATCGAGTAAGTATGAAATACCCCTTTGTGCAAAGATATAAGGATCGTTTTATCTCGCCACACATATTTTTCGAGGTCCATGTTCGTGCTACAGCTCCGTGCGGCCTGTGGCATAATATTTGCGTTGCGCTACAATCGCCGAATCGAACAATGTTGAACAAGTCTTGCAGCGGTCGGTTTCGACGATAGGCTTCGGGCTTGAATTTGATATTTACAGCACTATCTTCGCCTATTGATATAGCTGGTTGAGTATTTCGACAGCTTGTGACTATTCAGCGATGTCGCTTTGCGGTGGCAAAAGAGGACTGCCCAGACGAAATACAAAATCAAAGTTCTGACGTTTACTTTATGTATGGTATAGGCACAGTGAACAGCAAATAGCACAGATACAAATGATAGTATAGCTTGTCCAAACTGAAATAAGGCGCCTCACTTCCGCATTTACGCACACAAGCAAATCGCCAAAGTAGTAGTGGGGCGCGTCGTTGCAGTTTGGACAAGCGCTACTAAATTTGGCGGAGTAGCGGGGCGGGGCGGGGCGGCGGGTATGCGTGAAGCATGACACCTGACTACGAACCGTGTCTGCAACGCGCTACGCGCTACTGCTACGGCGTAGCATGATTATGAAAAATTACCTGCTTTCATTATAGGTCTTGCAACTGAATAAACTGAGTAGGGGATAAAAGTTTGAGTCCGGATAAAAATATCAAGGTGCACGTAATGTAAAAAAGTACATGACTTATATATTTTTTAGACAAGTACCTTTTTAGTTTTAATAACTTTTTAAGCAATATAGCTGTCTCTGCTTAAACGGAGCAGATGCTTATTTCAAATGGATGAATAAAGTTGTAGTCTGCAATAAATAATAACTTGGAACTTGTGAAGCATCTTGTCGAATCTCCAAGTTTACAATTTTATGATTGGTTTTGAAATTATTCATATTTCATCTTTGCTGAATTTAGTTCTGTAGAATGAGTTTTGTAAATAAATGTTTGTACCAATCTAGGATAACCTGTGCCATGGGAACGAGAAACAGCGACCTCACAAACAAGAATAGGTTAATCAAAGACCCACGAGATATCGTGGTTTTTGAACAGTAATTATTATTGAAGATAGTTCTGAGATATGAACTATATCGTAATTATCGAGATTTCTAAGTAAATCAATAGTAGTTTATGTAACTGATACATAATGCCTAATTATGTACAGTTACATACACTAGTTTATCTACGCACATATCATAAGCTCTCTTTGATGTGTTCAGGAACCGCATGTTCGACCGACATTGTGGCATTGATAATTGATCTGCACTTGTTTAGCTTGTTCAGTAGTCCCAACTTCACAGACAAACTAGGGGCGGCACGCAGGCGGGCGTCAGCGTTCGAAATTTGAATGTCATAAATTGTCGAAAATTTATACATTATGGTCATAATGTATCAATATTCAGATACAGAATGAGTTTTTACCAAGTTGTATAACATTAAGCTGGTCGTAACGTGCGGTGTTTGGACGCAGTAAAGAGGGTTTATGGTACGTGTGTAGATAAAATAATTTGTGCAACGTAAAAATCATTTAAATTACATCTCTATACGACAAAACCTCACGTAATCCACGATTACCAAATCCGGTTCAATCTCCGGTTCGATCAGAACTCTATTTTTCTCTTCTCACACCGATAACCTCAAAGACGTGAGAAGTGGAAAATAAATATACCTACTTTGATAAAATCGATCTTATAGCGAATACAGTCGCTGAATACAATGAAGTTCTCAAAAATCCTATATAATTTGACCTTTTTTATTATACCCTTTATAGACGCGCAAAGTTACTATTATCTACCCCGTAACTCATAATGAAATCCATGCAATCGATTGGCCAGAGTTGTTTATTCTGACAATGGAAGTATAAGTTAGTTAGGTAAAAAAAAGAAAGGAAGCAACAACAATAAATCCCTCATTTCGTGCGGTTTTCAAAATGGAGAATTTTTATTAAACAACCTAACTTAGCGTACGGTAAATATTTGTTTCTAGTCCCGGTACACTGGCATATGCTGCTGACCCCAGATGTTAGATGTTTTCCTCAGTGGGAGATAATGCTTGGGTTTGTGGAAAAACACTCGTTTGGTACGTGATCTACACACTTTATCCTTAGGGATCCTTTCATTGATATATTGCAGTATCAGAGGATCCACTGGCTATCCCCGACTGTGTAAATCTTCCGGCGTTCAGAATTAACGTTCGCTAGAAATGTTAGTGCATGCCGTACCTACTTACTGCTGATTTGGTAACCTAATTAGTAGTCACGGATTACTGATGTTCACAGGCCAAGAGTGGCTGGGTTGGGTAAACTCCACAGCTTCCGTCATAAATATCAATTTACCGTCTCTTGGTTGTTTTATTATTAACTAAGTTGCCCTGTATATTTTTAATAAGTACTTAATTATTCACACTTCCGTTTCACCCTCCCACTGATCATTAGAAGCGTACTCAAGGGCTTAAGACTAAGCTTTCGTTTCCACTACAGTGCTAGCACAAAAGGTGCGCCGCCGTATTTTATGCTCATTAACCACTATTTATACGGCTGTTTAGGAACGGTTTTATACGTGGATTGGCAGTATCGACAACGGCCGGATTAAACCTCTTTCCCTCGTGTATATCGTGATTTATCGCCACCCGTATTCAGCTATCCGAGCTGTATTCAGCTGGGATGCGTTTGTGGCACTCCGCTAAGTATCTTCGGATTGAAATGCCAGCTTCTATGGATGGGAATGACCTTTGTGTTTGGTTCGTGTATAACATTTTCTTGAAGTGAAATGGACAACAAGCCGATGTTTGTAGTCAGAGAAGGCTTATGTTTAATTTCCCCTACAAATCGGTTGGTCCAAAGGTATCACCCCTAAAATCAAAACTTTGAGGAAACACCCTGGATATATGATACAATATATGGTGCTTACATATTTATAATATGAATTTCATAGGATGCTAAGGTCCTAAGACGATTTAAGCGGTTTAGATGTCTCTTACGCGATATATAATTTCAATATAAATAATTATTTATATTTCTTAGAACTGGCATACTTCGATAACATACAGATAACATACAGACTTATTCAGGAAGAGGTGTTAAGCCAGTTTACTCCACTCCCGCAGTTTTGTAACGTGCCCTTAAACCTGGACCCGGAATATAAATTAGGTGGAAGGGTAGCGTTGTTGGTCAGACAGATTTTCCCGACGTGATCAGGTGTTCAATGGAAACGGGGTGACACACTTTCTTCTAAAGTGTCTTCTCGTGTATCAAACAAATATATGTATACTCACTTAATTTATATCTTGGATAACATGGTAGTTAGGTAAACCTAGTGTACAGTGTTGTGAACTGGATCTAAACTCTAGACGTTGTGGTTCGAGGTTCTGCCTCCTAAGCGAGACGTCACGGGTTTGAATCCTGGCTGGGGACGAAGAAATAAAATCCCCAGGTCCTGGATGTTTATATGTTTGTAACGTCGTTGTTTCTGGTTCCCACGACATAGGGTATCCTAATGTCCCGTATATAAATATTCCTGTATACATTTTATATTTATGTGGGTGAAAAGAGGCATGTACCACTGGGCTATAGATTGCGCTCATGTAAGGCCTAGAACCCACGTAAGGGAATTGGTAAGCTGTATTATATATAGGTCACCATCAGATAGTCAAAACCGTTAGTTGATAAACTAACGCGTTATCGACAGATAGTATACCAGACCGACAGGATTTAGAAATTACGTTAGTTCTTACATGTCAACCTAATATGAAGACTATTCGAGGGCTTTTTGCCATGGTATTTCGTTTGCAATTCAAGTTTAAACCAGTTTACTATTTAACGGTTTTAACCGTTAGTTTATCAACTAACGTATCATGTAGCTACAGTTTACTATCTGTCGATAGTTAACCAACTAACGAGAAAAAAAAAACGTTAGTTCATCAAATAACGTTTTTGATGATCTTACGGTGACATTGCGAAGCCACAAGGAACATTGCGAAGTGCAACACTTGTGAATCAATGTTGATTACTCAATCGTGCAGGCTTGTAATCCCGAGGGCACTATAAACAGAATGTATTATCAGTATAGCCTTAATTCAATAGACGTAGTGGTATAGAGAGTATAAGCCACAACAGTATTCGTTAGTCCTAGGTGGTACTAATTGCTTAATTAGAATAACATAACATTAGGATCAACATTAAATATAATATAAGAAAGAAAGAGATTCTGATATTATGAATAAGTCTCAATATAACCTCACATTGACTGACGCGTCTCTAATGTGTTTGCCGATTTTGTGGGAGTGCGAACAGGAAATTAAGTGTTCATCTACAAAACGATTTATAACCGATTTATGGCGACAAAGATCGTTAACTTATTTCATCCCTTTGATCCACGTCAAGCAAAGATGAAACTTTATGACCCTTCATAATTTCATAATTTCTTTATTGCACACAACTAATATATGGACAACAAGACTTACATAAAAATAGTGTACAAAGGCGAGCTTATCTCTAATAAGAGATCTCTTCCAGCAAACCAAATTAGGATGGGAAAGGTCGATTGCTGAGCAGGGGTGACAATGTGTACAACAATATAATTTAGTACATATCTAAATAACTAACATATGGTTAGATATATCTAAATATCTAATATTATATAATATACTCGTACATGATAAACATAAATACTATATAAATATATATATTTTTTAAATATATATACTAATAAATACATACATACTACCTATATTTCTAAAGAGAAAGGTAATGCTTCTTCACGCGACTTTTAAATATATTAAGAGAAGGACTGTCCCTGATAGTGCAGGGGAGTGCATTCAACAATTGAATGGCCCGGAATCTAAATCCATGCTCATAGGACGCTGTGTTATGCTGTGGGGTTGTGAGCATTGAAAGCGCGTGAGTTCTCCGAGGCCTGCTGGAAGAAAGAAATGGAAAACGGTCTCGTAAGAAGGTTGGATAGCGTTGATTGCGTAAAATGTTGTAGAGGATGTTGAGGATGTGAGAATCCCGACGAAGACGTATTGGCAACCACTTCAGCTCTTTGCGATGCTGTGATACATGGTCGTATTTGCGCAGCCCAAAGATAAATCGAATCCCGAGATTTTGAAGTCGTTCGAGTTTGTTCTGTAATTCTTCGTTAGCACTGACCCAGCAGACATCAGCATAATCGATGAGGGGTAGAAGGAGAGACTGAGCGAGAGTGATTTTGGTCTGTCGAGGCAAAAAGTACTGAAGTTTCCTGAGAGAGTGAAAAGTAGCAAATACTCGTCGACTGACCTCATTGACATGCGATGATCAGGACAGCTGGTTGTCGAAGATAATACCCAGGTTTTTAGCTTTATTGCTATACACGATTGTGGTACCATTAAAAGTGATAGGTGGAATGGGTTGTTGCTGCAACAAGTTAAGAGATTGTCTGGTACCTATAATCATGGCCTGGGACTTGCTCGGGTTAACCAGGAGACCGAAGGATGAAGCCCTGCTTCTCACCCTCTCCAGATCAGCGTTCAATGCCTCCACAGCAGAGTTTACATCGTTATGAGAGAAGTGGCGATAAATCTGGAGATCATCAGCATAAAGATGATTTGGAGAAGACAGGATGTCCGATATGAAGTTTATGAAAATCGAGAATAGAAGAGGAGAAAGAATGCCTTGGGGAACTCCTGAAAGGAGGTCACACCATTCAGTGGATATCTCTTCCGTCCTGATACGCTGTTGCCGATCCCTCAAATAAGAGTCGAACCAGCTGGCAGAGAAGGAAGAGACGTTCAGGGATCTGAGAATCTCAACGACCCTTGTAATGAAACTGGCAACAAACTATTCATAAACACTTAAAATTGAACATGAATGCTGGTGAATAACAATTTTAAATAGTTTAACTACTATTCGCGCTATACCGGTAATAACTGTAATTGGAATAAGAACTTATGGTGTTTAACAACATTTTCTACGCACTCGGTTTACATGGCTAATTAATAGATACGCTAGTAAGTTCGAATACCAAACTTCACAGTTTCAAACTTTTCCTGGCTATAAGGGTGACTTGTTTTGGGGCTACAATCTCTTCTAATGCTATGGAATATTATGTTCTTAGCTGCGAAAATGGGGTGGGTTGGATCCTTATTCATTAATCGAGCCACAAACGAGACCACCATCTACCATAGTCCACTAATTCAGATAACCTGAAATGATAATGTCTGTCGTAGGATCTATGATAGATAGTGAAGATGATTGCTTGAATGGAAACCATGAGACGACAAATGTAATCTCAAAAAGGTTACAGAAGTAACTGGATGAAAATTGCAAACTTATATTCTATGAATCCAACATTGCAGATTGTAGAACGATATAATGACGAATGAAATGATACATCTCTTTAAACAAGGTGTAACAGAAAGGTGAAGTCATGTTTCTGGTTCCCACGACAGCAGGGTATTCTAGTGTGGGGCCAGGAGCAACGATGTGCCTCTATGTTAAAGGATTTATTTTATTTTAGGGGGTTGTCAGGGACATCATTCTGAGCAATTCACAATAAAACCGATGTGATCAGAGCAACTTTTCCACTTACCCATATGTTTTTAAACTAAGCGCCACCGATTCGTATGGTAATGTAAAAAAAGCACCTATCAAATCATTTCCCTAATGAAAAGTTCAGAAGGATGCCCCAAATAACCCATTTCAAAAATTACTACCCGTTCTGACAAGGTGTAGAAGTGTAGACCCATTTTAAGGTAGAGGGGCATGGATCTATTGGCATGTGGTGTTAAATGCTAAAAAATTGTAGTTTATGTGACTGCTACATAATGGAGGGCATTAATACTCGAGAGTGGGTTTATGAAACGAGCCGAAGGCTAGTTTCATAATAATATCACTCGAGAGTTTTAATGCCTAATTATGTACAGTTACATACACTAGTTTATCTACACACATTTCGTAAACTCTCTTTGATGTGTTCAGGAACCGCATGTTTGACCGGCATTGTGGCTCTGCAGTTGTTAAGCTTGTCTGTGGTGCCGCAGGCGGGCGTCGGCGTTCGAAATTTGAATGTCATAATATGCAGAATATCTACACATTATGGTCATAATGTGTAATTTTTCAGATAAGAAATGAGTTTTTACCAAGTAGTTTAACATTATGCTGATCGTAACGTGCGGTTTTTGACGCAGAAAAGAGGGTTTATGTTATGTACGTGTGTAGATAAAGTTATTTAAGTTATGTGGGCAGAGCAGCCAAGCATTTTATATAGAGAAGTAAAAATAGTTGCTGCACGCTTCCAAATATAATGATGTTTTACATCCTCTATGACTTATAATGAACCGTCAAAAGAGGTGTGTTAACTTTCGACTAATCTATTTTTTTTGCAATCAGTGTGGAACTGTTTTGTGTTGAGGATTCAGTTTGACTTATAATTAACCAAGAAGGCTGTACAGAGGAAGAGTTTGTAGAAAGTTTAAAGCCTTCTCTAAAACAAAAGTAGATAGTTACAAGAAGGTGCAGATTTACTGTGTCTATTCTTCACATTTATAGAGAACAGAGTTATGATAAATAGATTGGGGACGGTTCTTTAGACTGTGATAGGATATTTGATGAAGAAGTGACGGTAGCATAGCGGTACTCACACGTAGGGAACGATCGTGTGGGTTAGGCAATATCTGGTCGAGACGGCTACTGCATGGGATCCCAATGCTATGTGGACTTATTTCGCGCGCTTCCGTGTTTCGGATGACACTTTGACTAACACGTCACGACTACTATCGCTACAGGGCATCTATCGAAAACTTCTGAATGTGGGTTAGACACTAGCCCGAAAACCCCTCCATCAAGCCGCACAAAGCCAACATAGTGCCGGAGTTGCTAAATTGCATGATTCTCGGTCAACGAGAAGGGCTGGAAAGCCCGGTTTTTGATTTCCTTGCAAGAATCAAGCAATTTCAGCAAAGATCATTAACAATTTTTAAATATCTTGATATTTGCAGCCAGAGACAAATCCGGTGTCAATCGATCGAGATAATTATTACAAACAAAGTTGTATTAAATAAATAAATAAAATAAATTTGAGGACACTCTCACACAAATCGATCTAGGCCCGAAGTAAGCTCAACAAGGCTTGTGTTATGGGTACTAGACGACGATATATTTAATAGATATAAATACTTATGTCAATATATAGAAAATAACCAAGACTAAGAAACAAATAATCATGCTCATCACAGAAATATTTGCCATTACCGGGATTCGAACCCAGCACCGTCAGCTTCATAGACAGGGTCAATGAGTTCCGTAAATTATGGCGGAACGTGGGTAAACCAGTCTGCATACAAAAAAAAAACGAACAGTTGTGAATAAATCAAACATCCAAGTGAACGTAAACTTAAGTTACGTCGGATACGATATACTTTGACACTCGCAAGGACACACAAGGACTTCGACACACACTGAACCGTAAAAATGTAACCAAAAAGGGAAACTACGCAGATGAAGTCGCGGGCTAAAGCTAGTCGTTAAATAAAACGATACCAAAAGCCGCATTATATTTATGGCGTGTTTGGGTCAGGTAAAATTTATCGTGGATTTTGTTTAAGTTGCTTTGGACATACGGATACAAATACGTTTTTGAGCATAAAGAAACTGTTAAAGTGTTTAATTTTGTTGTAAACATCATTGATTAATTCAAGCATGATGAATTATGTCTAACATACACAACATATCAAAACCTTCATGTTTTTGGTAACACCGCGCAGTGCCGTTGCAGTATGTTATTGAAAAATCAAGTTAAAGATTTTTTATTGTTAGATCAAATTGCAGTATGTTATTGAAAAATCAAGTTAAAGTCTTTTTATTGTTAGATCAAATACGTATACCATCAAGATATTATTTAAAAAAAACCCTGTGTAATCGTAAATCATCAAACATTCATGAAGAAGTTTCCTCGAACGGCTATACATAATTGGATTGAGTGAGACTTTAGATCGTATAAAAATCGGTCAAGTGAGGGTCGGCCTCGCACATGAAGGGTTCCATACCATCGCAAAAGAAACTTGAGGACTAAAAATAATTAAAAAAGGAAAAAAAAGAACTTGGTTTCGATACCAAGTCCCACAGATTGCGGATCCGACGCCTAACCGAAGACGATGATGGATGCCGCAAAAATTGCGTGATACTGATTCGGTAACAAAAACACGTCTCTTGAATTACTTGAATTTCAGGGACCCCGTAAATTTATAAAATCACGCGTAGTTCATTATTTGATGCTGTAGCGTTAACAGAAATACACATTCTGTGAAAATTTTAACTCTCTACCTGTTCACGAGATACAGCCCGCTGATGGCCTGCCAGCGTAGGCTCACTAAATGGGTCCCGTTTAACACCCATCGGGTACGAAACCCTAAAAATGGACATACATATATACCTTTCATATTCACTTCAGTGAAAGTGTAAGTTTCATTATGCAGGAAATGTTTCCCAAATAAAGTTGACTAAATTGCCTAGGAGGATGGTTAGTACGGGGACAGTTCTGAAAGATTACTGCAAATACGTTTACTATGCTGGTGCCGGCGACTACTGGCACGAGTCTCGAACTGAGTCTGTAGTCTATAAAGCATACAAATATGTATCCTTTTCTTTATACATGACCATGATATTTTTGGAAAACCTTGCGGCCATATTTGGAGATTTTCCCGAGGTTGAGAAAAAGTCATCGCTCATGTTCGCCTGCCTCCATGATTTTGTACTACTAAAGGTGTTTCTGCTGTTATACCACAAGAGGGCTGTGAGGAAGTTGAACTACGAAATGGCCAAAGTCGGGGAGAGTATGGAAGAGGAGCGTTTCATGAAGAAGCAGCATTCAAAAGTTAAAGTGGGGTTGGTGCTTTTCGTTGTTTCTGTGTATCTGTCGCTGCTGGCTTATGGTGTAGCCAGTGCAAAAAGAACTGTTGTTGAAGGTGATTAATCTAGTGCTCAAGCTTAGGGGGTGTTGGGCTAGTGTGGTCATACTAATTGTGTTAAAATGTTTTCAGGTGTACCCTTTTACACGGTGGTCACTTACCTTCCTCACTACGCCGACGAGTCGACCGCAGCATCCGTATTCCGAGTGTTCTTCTACATAACCTGGCTCTACATGATGCTGCCCATGATGTCAGCTGACTGTTTCCCGATTACCCACCTCATCACGTTCTCTTACAAGTTCGTCACACTGCGTTGTCACTTCGAGAGGATCAGGGAGGAGTTCGATAGTAGTGTCTTGATTATGGACAGGAAAGAGGCTGCAGAGAAATTGAAAGAGAGGTTTTTGGAAGGCGTGAGAATGCATCAAACACTACTCAGGTAATATTTACTGATTCCTTCTTCAACTCTAGTTTAAGTATCTAATAATGGACCTCGGATTTATTTTCGATATCCGCCTTACTTCGATTAGGATATCTTAGGTATGTTTTCGCATGCTATTCACAATTTTGTACATTTTCTTCTTCTAGTTTGGCGGATGAAATCAATCGTGTATTCGGCATTATTATGTCTTTGCAAGTATGCGAAAGTTCAGCTGCAGCTGTGTTACTGCTGCTCAGACTAGCTGTAAGTATCTTCCTTTTAACAACTGACTATCGCAGTATATATAACGATTTAAGGCGTTATAAACTAGAAATATTTATGTTATTTTTTTCAGCTTTCCCCGCACATGGACCTGACTAATGCTTTTATGACGTATACATTCGTTGGATCACTCTTTCTGCTTTTGGCATTGAATTTGTGGAATGCTGGTGAGATCACGTATCAGGTAATCTACTTAATTTAATTCAACATCATACTAAATACGACAAAAAAGACAGCCATCAAGTTCTTCGGTAACATACAATGTTAATGAACTCTAGACACTATCTATGTTAATGAACTCTAGACACTAATAAATGATTACTATTTCCTCTGTAATATTCAAAAATTTATCTACGATTTGAAACAATTCGTCGTAATCTTCGCCCCATTCATGCCCGAATGTAAAGCCTAGGAGCGACTTTCTGGCGATATAAATTCCTGTGAAATGTCTTTCACTAGCGTGGCGCCAGCATTTCATTTTAGTGTCAGTCAAACTCTAAGTTGGCAGTTCCGAAACCGGGCCTCAGTTTCTCAATCACTAATGTGGACGTTCAGGCATCTCTGCTCTCCGAAGCGATGTTCAACTGTGGCTGGCACTTGTGCCCCGTGCGACCCGCACACAAGGACATACGACGCCTCGTGATGATTGCCTGCGCACAAGCTCAAAAGCCACTGGTGCTGCAGGCCTTTGGAGTACAGGATCTGTCTTACGAGACCTTTGTGTCGGTGAGTTGAGAGCTATGGACCTGGAAGCCTTTAATGTAATAACTGCTGATTGATGAATATTATAATCCGGTATAGTCCGGCAGGCGACTGCGGTATTTTGCGTTACTCGAGCGCGTCAGATTAAGATATGGGAGATTCCCTACATCCTTTTTACTAACCTCACCAAATCTGAGCTTTCCATCTAGACCCGCGCCTTAAGGGCAATAAAAAATAATTCCATACAAGTGAAATAAGATATGGTGAGTTAATGACAAGCACATACGTGTACATTTCCTAAATCCGACGATTTGAGCGTGACGTGATGGAGTGGGTGGGTCTCAAGTTTAATAAAATATTATTATAATACGAATCTCGGAATAAAATCTAATAGGCACTCGGCAGTGGGTCAAAGACAAGTTGAAATGGTCTTTCGCTTACTTAGTGCTCTTTTTTGGCGGCTTTTTGACCTGTTTTAAATATATTGTCTAGTTACAGCTTGATCAAAATGTTATAGTAAAGGCTCACCTTAGTTCTTCATTACATAAAATGACATTTGTTATTTTCACAGGTTGCCAGAACGACGTATTCCATGTTCGCTGTATTCTACGAGAGAGGGGGATGAGTAATAAACTGGTTAGTGAGCATACAGATCAATGAAGTGATTGTGTGTTTGTCGCATTATGATCATTATCATGCCTACACGTCGTTAGTTACTTGTGTTTCGTCTGCCTATCGCTAACACAACCACACAAAATCAGCATTTGATTGTACTCGCATACATACATCTGTACGGATAACAAGATACGTGTGTGTGTGCTACGTGCTTCATGTTTATATTTGTCCTCCAGGGATTCACTCGTTTCCGGAAGATGGTTTCCATAATGGCACCTTATTCTTGGAAAAATTGTGTTATGAATAATCACAAAGCAATTTCAAGAAGATTTTACTTTATTTAATGCTTCACGGTGACGCTTTCTGTCCTTAAATTTGAATGGTAATAAACTTTCTGAACTCTGTGCACAAGCCCTTGTTAAACGAATTCCGGTGGTTGTCGAGTGGGATTATTAGAAATTATTAGAAATTGTCATAGATAGAATAGGTAGGTAAATAGGTACCTACCTACTATCTTTATGGATGATATAAAATATTATAAAAAATATAAATGGAGCCTTTTAATGTCCCCACCAAGGGCAACCGGCCTTTACCCGGATACGAGTAAGATTGAGCCACACTCGATCACGCTGGCTTAGTGCGGTTTGATGAAGGGGTTTGAAGACTACGACATATTAAAATATGATGGCTTATGACTAGGGAATGCAATCTCGCGAGATTGAGGATCGGACGAGATCTCGCGAGACTATGAAAATCAATCTCGCGAGATCTCGGCAATTTCGAGATCTCGCGAGATTGGTAGTTAAGAGTATCAATTTTCGCAAATAATTTCACTAATAAAATAGATATAGAACTCCCGGGACATTGAAAGGAAAAGAACCATAGGTATTTTGAAATCAACATTTATTTTTACGAAGTCAAAAACATTAATTAACAAAAATAATAGAATTTGAGTTGAGAATTTGAGATCAATCAAATCAATGGCTCATTTCGCCAAACTAAAAAGAGAAATAGAATATAAAGTGAAAACCAAATAAAAACAATCAAATTAGGAACATTAGCAACATCTCGCTATACAATTATTTACAAACTGTTTTGGAAGTAGCTTCTTAGAAAGCACAACGTATTTAAGGTATCTAAACCACACCTAACCTACACCTTATTTTGCAGGCTAGATAGCCAGCCGCTGAGAATGCCCTTTCAGATTCCACACTTGTTGGTACTATAGTTGTGAGGCAGTTATCAGCGAACTGCAAAAGTTCTCCTTTAGACCCCCCTGACTCGTATAGATTCATTTCCTTCTTCAATAATTGGTCCAGCGAAATCTTTGCTTTCCTAGGGTCTTTGCAGGAAGTTATTGCTTCCTCCAGTTCTTCTTGCAAAGAAAGCTTGCCTGCTTCATTCAGAGTCTGGGAAAGGGATGAGAGGGGTTCATCATCCTCATCAGGGGTGGCAGTGGCAGCAGGCGCAGGTGATGTTGATGTGACTGACTCAGTCTGTTTTATACCATGCTGTGAATGCAGGCGCTGTATTAATGCTTTAAGTTCAGTGCGAACTACACTTTTCGGAAGTAATTTAAAGGTTTCATCTCTCGCAAACTCTTCTTTATCTTCTTGGTACTTAGCTGGGTTTCTTAAATATAACAAGCATGCCGTTAAATTCGTCCGACGCTCAGCAATGCGGTTTCTCAAGAAATCAGTTAGTTTTTCTGCCAATGGAGTTTTTAGCTCTTCCAGTTTACGAATCATAAACCTAAGTGTTTTCTCAGCAGTAGCCAAGTCGGTATCTCGACGACATAGCACCTTCACTGCCAGCTTAACGGGTTCAAATACCATGTCTAAGTTCGCTAAAACCGCATGTTCTTCTGCACTCAAATAGTAGTTTGGGTTAGCTTCCAGGCCAAGATCGATTAAAGCTTTGCTGACACATAGTTTGATTCTATTGAATGTAGAAATCATGTCAGCTAGGCTCGACCATCGTGTCTTACAGTCAAGTTGTAATTTTATATCTTGTCCAAATTCTTGTTTTACGTATATTTGCAAAGTGTCATTTTTAGTCGGTGATCTTTTAAAAAGTTTCACCACGTTTCTAACTTTCTCAATGATACCCGCATATTCTTCATTTAGGTCCACTTCTATTCTTGGTATAGAGCAATAAAAAGCTTCATCTTCGGAGTCTGTGCAGGGCATTTCGTCTATTTCATCAGAAATCTCAACGTCGTTTTCGTCATTTTCTGATTCTATTTCAGGCTGCTCATCAACATTAGTTGGTCTTTTATAAATAGTATCGATTATGCCAAGTTGGATTCCATGGGCATAGCAGAGCTGATGTAAAGGCGTTATCAATCGACCCAACTTTTTTATCACACTGGCCCCATCTGTAGTAATATTGACAATATCTTTTTCTAGAATAAGTCCAAATTCGGTTAACTTTGTGTTCAAAATACTGACCCCACTCTCAGCAGGCATACTTCCATAGACGCGAATCAGCCCCAAGTTCCAGAAAAAATTATTCCCATGTACATTTACATTCATGTATCGCTTGTTCATAGAAGAAGTCCACTCATCGAATGTAAGCGTAAATCTGTGATCATTCTCCTTTAGCTGAGCCAGTTCAAGCTTTATTTTCATTTTTAATGTCATGCCATAGTTCATAACTATAGATTTAATTGTGTTTGGAGACTTGGGAAGTTTCTGAGTCTGACCCGAAGAATTGAACAGGTCTCTGATATCTTTAGACGAGCAAAATACACGGAATGGTAGACCGTCTTTTGCCACCATTCTTGATATTCTTTTTTCCATAGAAGTATCTTCAGCTTCAGACAAAACGAAGTGATCAGTTATTTTTTGCCTCTTTTCGCTCACTGGTGGCGCTGGTGCCGGCCGATGTTTCTGGTAATTCCGTGCTACCACTCGAAGTTGAGGTAGTTGCTGTACCTACTTCCATGTTTTGAACAGTAGACGATGGTCCTGGCAATCGCGGCAATTCCACATTCTTCGTTTTGGTGTCTATTTGATGGATAGATTTTAAATGCACATGTAATCCACGCGGAGATCGATCTTTGGTTTTCAGAATCTTCTTACAAAGTTTACACTTGGCACTCAATCCATTTTCTGCTCTTAAAACGTATTTCCATACTACCGACACACTTCTATAGTCCTTATAAACTATATTCGCCGACATAGTCCGTTATTAAATACTTGGTGAATCACAAACAACTTTTTCGTATTTTTTTAAGCGACAATAGCACTATAACTCAATTAATTCAATCAAGGATTGACAACAAGTGACAAAAAAATCTGGTAGGTAAGTAAACAAACGCACGCACGCCGCAGGTTCAAATTTCAACCAATCATCGCATAGAAATTTGTTTGAGTGAGCGAGACCCGCCGCCCGCGCACCGAAACCGATCGGATTTCGCTCCGTCCGTGTCGGTCGTGTCAGTTCGCGCGCTGCTGCGCGTCAAATAGGACGTTTTCATGCTCGAGTTCAATCTCGCTATTCTCGCGAGATCTCGCCCATTTTTAGGCCGAGATTAATCTCGCAGAAAAGGGCCGATATCTCGCGAGAACGAGATTGCATTCCCTACTTATGACGTAAAGGAAATATCAATTATATAAGACGGCCCGTAATAAGAAACCGCTCTCATCTCTGAGAGTTGTCTCAGCTATCCGATTAATTAAACCGCGCGAGAGTTCAGGTAGGCGATGAGCAAGCAGCATGGCCCTATTATTTCTCTTTCTTACACCAATGTAGCATTATTCTACTGAGTACAGATAGTACTTCACACCTTTCCCATAAAGCGTCCAAGAGTCACATATTTCTCTCCACCCACAGATTTGCAGCGATAGGCCATGCGTTGGTTATGGTCTCTGCCCCGAAATCAACATAACATAACCTTTTCGCACAAAGTTATTCAGTACTCCATTTTGCGTGACAGGGGACTAGCCCACCGCCGCAGCTATTTATTCAATTCTATTGCGGGATAGCGACCCCATTCGAAATATTTTGTGACATTGTGAGAGAAATGTCGTCGGTTTTGATAAGGGTCGTAATTAGTGAATAATAAGGCTGTTAATCGATTTCGAAGAGTCTTCACCGTATCTCCTTGGTCGCTACGGGCTCAGTCAATATCGTTTTTATTAACTAAGTTTCAGACTGGAGTTGACGGGAGCACCTGCCGATGGCTATTACTGTGCCTACAGCAAGTCCATAATGATCTCACTCGGGAACTTAGTCTTCTTTTCGTTAATAATAAACGTAGATTTGATTGCGGAAGCGAGATTGAGAGCGACACTGAGGATATGACAAGCGGCTCATTTATAATTTATTTCCTTAAGAAAGATGGTAGGTCACACAATCTTATGATTAGAAGCATGATGGTTAAGGGTAACTATGGTTTATGATTTTTGATGACAGGTATAACTAGACTGCATAACTGCTATAGCATAATACTATGGTAGTTTAAACTCAATCCTAGAAAGGAAAACCTTCCCGAACAATGAACCAACGGCTGGTTGTTTCATCAAACTTGTGTTTTGTTTATTTCTCGAAACCAACAGTGTCCTAACCAACACTTTTTTCCATTCCATTTGCGAAGAGTGGCAAAGTTTTTGAAGTAAAAAGTACACTTCTGTGGCAAATAAGTAGTGGGATTTGAAGCAAGATCCAGTTATCTTAACAAGGCAGCAACAAAATAAAATATGCCAGCTTTTGTCATTGTTAGTTTGAGACCCTAAAATAAGTACTTTTGTTCTATCTTCGTGAAATTACAGGGGGTGATGCTGAAGCAGAAATAAAGGTGTTAGTCCTTAGCAATACTTTTATTTCTATTTCACATTCAAATTCATTCAGGTTCATTATTCTTATCACTAGTTCACGTAAAATATAATATTATGAAAACTATATCAAGCTATATCAAGATCGAGATGTTTTTATAATGTAAACATTTATTTCTTTGGTGTGAAGGTCGGAGTTCGCTGGCACTAAATATTCATTTGCAGAAAATCTGTTCTAATTACATATCCAGCGTTCCTATACTGTCTGTGGCTGCATAAACCTCTGTTTAAGGTTTAATGTTTTTCAAAACTTGAGTAACAACATTTGTGACGAAAGTTTTTTGATCCGCGGACAAAATTCAAATAAAAAATCCAGCACGTAAAGTCGTAGGGATATAAAACGTTAGGCGTCAGGCAATGAGCTTCCCTCCTTATTTTGTTAAGATAGAAGCTTCGGAGCTGAAGTTGGCTTCTGTCGTGGAGCTTAAAGATTCTGTGATAGAGCTCAGAGCTTGTGTGGTGGAGCTTGCTTCCGTCGTGGAGCTTGCTTCTATCGTGGAACTTGCTTCTGTCGTGGAGCTTGAAGATTCAGTTGTGCTTTGTGGATTTGTTCTCAGCTCATCACGGGTTATTGACACAGGTGCCACTAGGGCAGGTACCTGCCTGGATCCTGATTCCTTAGGGTTATTTTCCTTCGTTCTAGCGTACCCTGATTTGGCCAACGCGTATACTTCAATGTGGAAACTGTATCCTCTCAACAAAGTGGGACTGTTCAATTCGATGCAAAGGTCTTCGTCTCCAACATCGCCATGGGTTATGTCCGCGGTCCCATCTTTCTCTGGTCTATTGTCTGTAATGTTTATTCTGCTTATCACCTTGTCATGTGGTGCGTTGACCCAAATCACTTCAGTCTGTCTCCATCTCAGTGGATTTGCGTTATACTCTTTATTGAAAATTTGCACTTCGCCTCCGTCATATTTTCCGATGAGTATATCACTACTGGACACTATAGCTACAGCAGTGGCGATCACTATAATCACTGGTGTAATCATCTTGACTAATGGGATACTACTGGTGCTTATTTCGAATAAGAGTGGCCTTTTATACTACGCGACAAGAAGGTATGATCTCATACACAGTTGACAGAGTTTTGTTGGGGAGTTTCCTTGATGATGACTGGGTATGATTATGTCTCAAACAGGTTACGAGCTTTGTGACTGTTCTTTAAGAACCCGCAAGTCTATGGACAAACCCCGGGAGTGGTTTTTTTCGAATGAATATTTTGTAAGATTGTAATCTATTAGTGACTTAATTTTATGGGGCCAATCTCTGGGCCGCATGTAAAAAAATAACTTAACTATATAATACTGAAACGATAGCTGTCAGATAATGATTTTGCCTTTCATATAATAATCCGTTTTATTAGAAGTCAAGATTATTAAAACAATATTGGTAACAAAATGATAGGAAAGGGAGGTACTATTTTGCGGAACCCAGTGCGATTGTGAGATTGCGATTGCGATTGCGAGGCACGAGAGCAAACTTTTCTTAAAAACCGGAATTAGGATACCTTTTAGTTGTAGTATAGTATTATTTATTGTAGTTATTGGATATATATTAATTTATTGTTGTCTACTCTTGCAGGAAAAAATTACATTCATTAGGTATACTAGATAGTATTATTTATTGTAGTTATTGGATATATATTAATTTATTGTTGTCTACTCTTGCAGGAAAAAATTACATTCATTAGGTATACTGAATCACTTATTTAAATGAACAACTATTTTAAGTATAACAACTTCTCGTTGTGAGTATTGCACTGGCACCTTTTGTTGTAGAAAACCCTATGTAAATGCAGATATATCTATCTACATATCTATGCATATTATAATGGTATGCATATATAGAGCCAACGTGTAAAAATTCACAACATTTTCCTCAAATCTCCATCGAGGTATTAATACTCGTTTTAAGGAAATATCAATCGTTGTCTAAGATAAACTAGGTTAATACGCGATTTGATATTAAAATACTATAATTCAAATAACTGATACTATATTATGGTATGTAGTATCTAAATACCCGCAGGTATTTTCCTGTCTCGGTATAACCCGACCTTTCTGGACCGATATCAACTACCAGCTGTCTCAAGCCAAGCGTTTTTTCCGTCGACGCTTACTTAATTATGCAAAAATGTTGACGGCTTTACTCATTTAGAAATAGACTATCTCAGGGTGGATTGAGCAATATTGAGCATGACTTTCTGCGTGTGGTATTTCCTTTAATAGACATCATCACGGCTTGTCTTCCCAATATCATAAATAAATAAAGGGACAATCATTAGCTTTGGCGTCACACTAGGATCCTCTGTGTCATGGGAACTAGAAACAGCGACGTCATACAAATATTCTTCTCCCCTAACCGGGATTCGAACCCGGGGACCTCTCGCTTGGGAGGCACTGCCTCGAAGCGCATCGCCACAGAGGTCGTAATTAAGGGTGACATAGGTACAAATTGTGAGAAAGTGGGCGTTTTGTCCCCAGAGTGTATACAGTTGTGTCATTTTTTATTAGAAAGGTCATAACAATAGCATTATTTTGTCGCATGGCACCGACAATAACACTCATGCATTTTACTGTGAACTATTTTGTTAAATGCGATTATTAGTTTAATGTGCAGTTGGCATATTAGCCTTACCGCGGCCCTTAAAAATGACTAGGCTCAATATATATAAAACACCCGATACACCGGAACGGACTTTACTTTTGCACGGGACACAACGCACTTAAATGGACTGTATCTCATAGGTATCACTTTAGCAGGTGTCAATCTTTTTACTGCTGTCACGAATACCAATATTTTTAAAGTTATTTGTTTGTGATAATTAAAAACTGCTTGTAGAAAATCATCGTTTCAATAAGGTACACTATTGAAACGATGATTTTCTACAAGCAGTTTTTAATTATTCATACTTCTAACTGTCAAATTTATGACAGCGGCCAAATAATGTCAGCTTTTGAACAAAATTGTGACAGTTATCAAACATAGAGACGCGTGTCAAAAATTGTGACAGCTGCCAAAAAAGTAATACCTCTAAAAACAAAGTAATTAAAATAATTAAATACACGATAACAACTGTATATTAACAAATAGGTACATAATCATATTCAATAAAAAACGTTCATAATTCATTTCCTTGCCGAATATCGTTGTTGGTGCCATTAAATAAAATAATGCTTTTGTTATGACCTTTCAAATGATGTATGACTCAACTATATACACTGGGGGACGCTCTTACAAAAGTACCCATTCTCCTTTGCACTTGCACCTCTTTTAACCAGCGCCGCTCTGCCTACATTTATGTTAATTATGTGCGGTGTTGCAAAATATTTCTATCAGAGCACTCCACGAAAACACATCATAATTTGTTTTGGTCTGTCAATCGGGAGCAATGAACTGACAATATAAACCACGCTACGCTATAAATACAATCGAAGTAAATCATGCTCTTCCACTTTTGGACTCTTGCATGTAGATATGGCTGAGAAATCTTGAGGTAACATATTTTGTCGAAGTCTGAAGCGACCGGCGGCTACTCCCACTGCACGGACCACAGGATGTGAATCATTTTATTTCCTCGTCCGATTCTGAGCCGAGATCTTTGTCATTTAATGGCTGCATTAAATGACAAAGACATTAACTTGTAATCCAGTAAACAAAACACGTTTCTTGGAATTTCGAACGTGCGCCACTGTTAGATGAATATTGAATACACTATACTACTCTTCTACAACGTTGATATTAGGAATTTCCTTAACGAAAAGGTCATGGGTAGGTAATTTGTTAGAATACCTGTGGAATATTAGTGGGCTTTGAATGAAGATATAGGGCGCAACAAAATAAAATGTCACAGCTTTTGTCATTGTTAGTTTGTGACCCTAGTTGACCCAGCGAGCGAAGCGCCCAGTTTCGAGATTGGCAAAAAATGCTTCTGTCCGTCTGTCTGTACGCCTACAGGTCGCATTTTCCAACAGAGTTTGACGAAAATTGCCACACAAGTTTATTGATTCATTTAAAAATTTAGTCGATTAGGGCGAAAAGGGGGGAAGTTATTTTTTTTTTGAAATTGAAGGTTTACTACTGTTCTCACAGAACCACTTTTATATGACTTTTTTGATTACTAACCGAACTTACCTGAAGTGAACTTTGATCCCAATTACACGAAGAGCTTCGTTCGAAGACATTAGCACAGGCGCACAATTTAGTTTCACTCATAGGCTAGCCATTTCGCTCACTTTATTTGGAGAAGTATAAGGTAAATGAAACAAATCACAGCTCGCCCGTCTCTCCCACACCAGGCGCTGTCATTTATTTCGGAGATTTCCTGTTGATATTTCACGGATTGGGTACAGCTTACAGCGAGGGAGTGAGGAATGGTAATATCTTTGAAAGAAGCTCTTCGTGTAAGTGGGATCGAACTTCACTTGTCCGTTTACTCATCAATCACACATCAAGCTTCGTTCTCGATATTAGCAAAGGTACACAATGTAGATGTATAGTGTTATAGCACAGATACTATAATATAGTCACAGATATCGAGAGATAGGTTGAGGGGCGTTGCACGTGCGAACAAATGTAGCTCCGACAGGTTTTATATTAAAAATTCTCGGTAGTCACCGGGCGACCGCAGTGACGAATTCATTTCCGTTGTTTTTCGAAAATGCCGACCTGTGCAATACACACGTGCAAAAATAGAAGCGAGATTGTGAACTCCAAGAACGCCGGTGTCACATATCATTTGTAAGTCTCATTCCAACTATCATTTCTTCTTAAAACACAAGAAATAAACATTATTACGAAAATATATCATTCGCGGAAAATTCGTCACGAATTGACATTAAAGTGACAATGTCATGTTGTTCTCGCTAAGTTTACTATACATTGCTTGTTTTGTATCTTAATTTCACTACGTATTGCGAAGCTAACACGCAATGAATATTTCACACTTATCTAAGTACGAAAGCAAAGATGCATCGTGATACGGAGGCGAACTGTTACACGCACACAGAGACGACATATAGTGATGGGGATAGTGATAGGAGAATTATGTTTTTGGATCGATAGATTCATTCCGCAATTATTAGTAATTGCGGAATGATGAATATAGTTAATGTAATAATATAGTTATTTTATTACTCATAATACGTAAGTTTAGTGTTAGTTATTCTAATGATTGCCAAACAGGCAGTTTAGATTTTAAGTTTGTTTAAAACCTCGCCCGACGAAGGATAATGATATATATAATAATAAAATATAAGTATTGATCGGAAATTCCGATGCTTTCAGTTAGGTCCGAAGAGAATTTCTCGGCTAAGTCCGAATCAGAATGAACTCCTTTCACAGTTATTCTACCTTCAGAAACCTCTTTGCCTCACTTTCTAGTTGTAAGGATTCTGTTGAAAAGAAGAGAGGCAAAGGGGTCTCGTATGTCGTATATCGTATAAATATGTGGTATTTACAAACAATTTACTATTTTATTTATAGAACCCGGCATTATATACGACTATACCAGTGTCTATAAATTATAATCGATCGATGATACACGCTGTCCTTGCATTGTCCCAACACTAGCTCGGCTAGCTAGTATACCTGCGGTAGTGTGGGTGTGTTCGGACGATAGGTGCATGACATTGCACTGACCAATAAAAGCGGAGGGATTGATGTACGAGTGGTGTAAATGTAAGCGTGTTCTTAGTTTTCGGCGACACTGGTTCCGATACAAGTTAGCGCCAAGGGCCTATCTCTCGATATCTGTGGTTACTTATAGTGATAGACGTGAAATATCAGCCGATTTAATAGGTACATATGATGTTTAGTGGTTAATAATAGTGGTTAAAAAAAAACTAATAATAGATAAATTAATTAACCAAAAATATTAAAATAATAAAGCAAGTACTTATTAATATATATCAAGTATTTATAAACACAATTTAATTTAATACCGATTCGGTTTACGAGTTTTTTTATTCTTCTACAAAGTTAAATTAATTGTTTATTTAAATATCTATATGTACATTTTTTAGTTTAGATATTTATAAGTTTATAATTATATCAATAGTATATAAACATAACATAAACAAAAACATTTACATACATCTACATACATTTATTCTGGCCCCACACTAGGATACCCTGTGTCGAGGGAACCAGAAACAGCGACGTCACACACATATAAACATCCAAGACCTATTCATTTTATTTACTCCCAGCCGGGGATCGAACCCGGGTCCTCTCGCATGGTAGACAGAGCCACAACCGCTGTATTATGTAATGATTTTGTCTGGCGAATTCGTCATTGTTAATCATTCTGTCTGTAATATTCTTGCTATAATATTTTTTTAGCAATAACAGCGGAGGCAGCAATCCAGCCTGCCGATTTCTTGATGACATGCAGACTATCTCCTGATTTGAATGCCTTTAACGTGGCTGCATGTCCGGTACTATGAGCAGTGAACACTTCCGTGACTATGCCGCTACTTTTTAGAGTATCCTTTACACACCCGCCTAAAGCTTGCGGCGTTACTTCTCGATAGGTTTTTTAAATTAATAAAATAATGATTGCTGACTTTTGCGTAATTGTCTTGTTTGATCTAGATATTGTATAGAGAGTTCTGGCAATACAAATTTGTGGCTTCTGGTCAAAAGGTTAAGATAAAAAAGGTTAAGAGAGTTGTTGGATTTGTTGGAGAGATCCCAGACGAGGGGTTTTAATAAGATCAGTTATCTTAGTAATCATTCCTGAAGTAGCTTTGTTATTAAAGTTAATTTTAGATAATGTTTGTGCCCTGAGTGCTGTTATTAGTCCCAATATTGGATCCAGTTTCTTACTTTTTTCTTCAAGACATAAGTCCTCATAAGGATAAAAATTTGATTAGTAATTTAGAACTAGAACGATGCTCCAGATTAAATTATGCTTCGGCAGTGTAAGCCGTCCGTAAACGAAAAATACCTTTAAAATATCTTGTAATACAATCAATCTGTGTTAATTTTTTCTTGACCCAATAACAATGACAAAGCAGACCGACAAGGGAGGGGGTCTTGCCAGGTCAGAAAACTGTCAAAAACGCCTCATGTAGATAATCGACGCCCTGCCCTCATAGCTCTCGGAGCTGAGAGCATTATTTTACGAGATACGATGGGCGAATTTCAACCCTCCTTATGGTGTGATAGAGATGGTCCATCGCTGCTGCAACTGGCTTGTAATGTAGAAAAAAACGGCAAAAAAAGGCAACCCAAAACCCTGTGAAAAGGTAAAGGTAAGACAAGGTAAAGTTTATTTCACCCTGAAACCATAAAAGCAAAATAATTAAACCAGAGTAAATCAGACATACCAATATGCCCAATAATAAGGCAACATCCCTTTCCGGTTGGATTTTTTACACCTATAGACAACCTAGTGGTCTGCTTCTTGTGAAGATTTAATTGTGGTATCTTGCCATACTTTACTCTTAGTGTGGCCTGTCAAATAAAATTGAACCACAGTTTTATAACATGAAGTTAAAGCGATAAACATCTAATGTAAATATACTTTTTTAATTTAAAAATAATACCTTCAATAACCTTTTGAATACCACCGGCGTAAGCTAACGCCACATTTCCCTTATAGGTTTTAAATTTTATTCCGACCCGTCCCAACTACCCTCGGTTTTTGAGAGGTTAAGTCAAATTTCAACAAGATAGTATTTGATTTAAAGCGCCATTGTTAACTGGTTGTTTCTCCGTTAATTTAGACAGTCTAGTTCAATAAGGACACCTTCTAGTGATTTGACTCTTAAAACTTTAGAATGCTATAAGGAGTAATTGTAAAAGATATCACATGATGAAATCGGGTGATAATTAAGAAAATTGGTATTCCGTGCCACTACAACGCTGTGAGGGATTAGGGAAACTCAGAAGGCGTCACTTTAAAAAATAAATAATCCAGGACCAGAGTACCACTTATCAACACGAATCAAATGTGCTCAAACTCGATAGGGTTGCGTTGTTTTGTTACAGAGTTCCCATGGCCACCTTCTGGCTCCATAATCAGATCAGCTGATTTTCATGACATGGAGCTCCATTGTAGTTGAGATAAAAGATGCATTAACCCAAAACCCCGATCAAAACGGGTTTACCCGCACATGTGCGGTTAAATGTGCACAGTTGTATTTAAGCAATCGGTTAAAGACCGGCCTTACATCTCTAGACTGGATAAGCCCTTGGAGTTTTTGTAATTTTTGAAATATTGTACACAGAGTTACGAAATATACTTAAAAAAATAAATAATTATACCACTTCTGATTTTAACCGTCTCGGCTTATCTGTGACAGTTAAATTTTAAAACAAAAGTTCACTCTATTCTTTCTTGGGTTTACCATTAAGTTTAAATTGATTTGTCTTAATTATGGATACCAGTTATTAACTACAAAATACTTTTACACTATCATTATGGACTCACCTGACACTTCTGCAGTTTTATCCACTAATTCGGTTGTGAATTAAAAACAATTTGATTCGTTCAACTGTTTGAAAATGTTCCCCATTTGATTCTCAGAAGAATGAAGTGGGTTTTGTTTATGTCTTTACTTTTTGGGTGTCACTGTGACGTCTTTATTTAAATTTGGCGTACGTTGTTGACCAGTGCTGGACATGCTTGGTCCTTCACCCGTGTGACTAGAGCCTGCGCCCGAGGGATTAGGGCGCAGGCTCTAGTCGCCCGGCGTTTTGGTGTCCCATAGGGCAGTATCTTAGACCCTTTACTATTAATTTTATATATCAATAATCTCAAGTCTCAAACTATTCATGCACCACCGTTTTTGCGGATGACATTTCGTTTGTCTTCTTCTTTGTGTGGAAATTCATAGGGAGGGAGGATCAAAGTAGATTCTTCAAGTATTCAGTCACCGTGATAGCTTTGTCATTAGCCTGCATAAGGTCGGCGTGTGTGCAGGAAGTCGGACACAGCGGGCACGATAGTAGGTGGCCGGAAGTTTGAGGGGCACCGCAACGGCAGCTTGTGCTTGAATCCTCAGGCAGGATGCCCTAGCGTCGCATGTTGTCTTTGGTGCGCTCGACGCGTGATATCAGCCGGTTCAAGGTTTTCTACAGCTGCCAGCTCAGATTTTGTCCCGGAGGGAGTTTCTTCTCAGGTTTTCCCCAATCAGGGCTTATGTGGCTTTGTGTGGATTGCTCCCAAAGCCTGCAGGTGTCTCAGCGAGAGGGTCTGTTGTGGCCAGGAATTCTTCTGGATTTAAGACGAGGTTTTGCTGGCTTCTGACCATACAAAGGGTGGCGAGAGTCGTTGCATTATTTCCCCCTCTCGAACATGGAGGCCACCCCACGGCGAACAGGAGGCGGGGCTATGCCCGCCAGGTGGTGTGGTATATCCGTGTGGGTAGGATTCAGACAACCCGTGATTAGGCGGCAGGTCTCGTTTAACGTCCACCTCCTTGGAGTACGAGGAGTTGTTCCACACTGGGGCAGCATACTCCGCCGCTGAGTAGAAGAGAGCCAAGGCAGTGGTTCTCAGTGTGTGCGGGTGGGCACCCCACGTTGTGCTCGTAATGCGTCGCAACAGGTTGTTCCTCGCGCTTTGAGCTTGCTCTTTTGGCAGTGACTTTTGAGCGATAGAGTGCGATCGAGCGTTACTCCCAGATACACCGGGGTGAAAGTATGTTCCAGCTTGTTGCCCTGCTAAGTGATGTTCAGCTTCTCTGTTGCCTTGCGGTTGTTGAGGTGGAATGCGCAGACCTGGGTCTTTGCTGGGTTTGGTTGCAGGTGGTTTTCCCTATAGTACACCGAAAGACTTACGAGGGCACGTGTTAGATCGGCTTCCATGGTTTTAAATTTCTTAGCTTGGGCTGCCAGTGACAGATCTGATTGGCTGATCGTTGGTGTAGATGTTGAATAACAACGGAGACAGCACACTTCCCGGCGGCAGCCCATTTTTTGGTTGCGCCATCTGCTTCTTTTTCCTCAGAAGGAGGCAATAAACCTTCTGTTCCGCAGCATCGAAGCCATTTGAATAAGATGGTAGTCCCCGGACAGGTCAAACAGTTTTTGGATGAGCATACGGTGTTTGACTGTGACATATGCAGCTAACAGGTCCGCAAGAACCACGCCCGTAGCCAAACAAGCTTCGAAGCCGTTCTCAATGTGTTGCGTGAGGTTCACAGCCTGGCGTGTACTCGACTTGCCAGCTCTAAAACCAGCCTGTTCAGGGATCAGCTTTTGGTCGACTGACGGTGCTATGCGCTGGAGGTTCAGTCTTTCGAACGGCTTGTATAATATGCACAGCAGCGCTATCGGGCGGTAACTTTTGACTTCGTCGGGATCCTTGCTGGGTTTAAGGAGAGCAACAACCTGTGTCTTTCTCCACTTGGCCGGCATGGTATGCCGGCCTAGTGGAGAAAAGCTTGAGTGAACACTGATTAAAGAGCTGTAGTAACCAATTCTTTGCAACGGCGCCAAAGCGATTGATCTGCTCCCCTCTGATGTCGTCTATCCCTGGGGCTTTCCCTTCCTTTAGGTTGTTTATGGCCAAGTTCAGTTCTGACAGGTTGAAAGGGGTATAGAGGAGACCATCCCCAACTAAACGTTGGCTTGACAGTTTGGGTAGTGGGACCCGTCCCGCCGTTTGTCTATTTTGAGCAGCTGATTCCATCTTCGTTTGTGTCCGAGTAGCCCCAGTCAAGTCTCACTGCGACTGTTAAAGTCACCGAGGATGACTTTCATTCGATGATTTCGTTTGCGATTCATAAAAACCCATCGGTAGACTACGAAAATGACAATTTTAAAACTATAGCAGATATATTTAACTGGTTAAATTGTAATGTGTGCGTTAATTTTTCCGAAACTAATTTTAGTTTCGGAAAAATTAAGTTATAATGAAACTGGATAATTTTATCATTGACGGTTAAAATCAGAAGTTGTATAATTATTTATTTTTTTAGGTATATTTCGTAACTCTGTATACAATATTTCAAAAAGTACAAAGTCCAATGGTGTATCCAGTCTAGAGATGTAAGGCCGGTATTTAACCGATTGGTTAAATACAACTGTGTACATTTAACCGCACATGTGCGGGTAATCCCGTTTTGATCGGGGTTTTAGGTTAATGCATCTTTTATCACAACTACAATAGAGCTCCATGTCATGAAAATCAGCTGATCTGATGATGGAGCCAGAAGGTGGCCATGGGAACTCTGTAACAAAACAACGCAACCCTTTCGAGTTTGTTCTCATTTGATTCGTCTTGATAAGTAGGTACTCTGGTCCTGGTATTTTTTTTATTTATTTATTTAATCCCTCACAGCATTGTAGTGGCACGGAATACCAATTTTCTTGATTATCGCCCGATTTCATCATGTGATAAAAAAATAACAATTGCTTTAAATCTTTAAGAGTCAAATCACTGGAATGTCTCCTTATTGAACTTGACTGTCTAAATTATCGGAGAAATAACCAGTCAACAATGGCGCTTTGAATGAAATGAACAGGCTCAGAATTTTAAAAATTTAAATATTTGAAAAGAAGCAGAAAAAGTGGAATTACTAAAAAAAATAATAATATTTGTTTGGCAAGTCAAATACCTTAAACAAATCCAAAAGCCGAGAGCTGACGGAAAAAGATATAGATAAAAATCCTCTTGAAATTATCTCAAAACCCGGGGGTAGTCGGGACGGGTCTCGATGTTGAACCTTATGCCATGCTAATAAAATTTAAAACCTATAACGGTAAAGTGGCGTACGCTTACGCCGGTGGTATTCAAAAGGTTAATGAAGGAATTATTTTTAAATTAAAAAAGTATATGTACATTGGATTTTTATCGCTTTTTATTTATTTATTTGTCAAATTTCGTAAGTACAACATTACAGAAATAATTCTAATGCATTGTACATAGACCGAACATATATAATAAGAAATTAAATTACAAATTATTCATTTCACTACAATCAGTATGTCAACTTAATATTAAATTCAAATTACAATAATTCAAATTACAAAGACAACCCAATTTAAACACAGTCAATTAATTCTAAATGTCAGCTATAAAATTAAACTTCAATTTAAATATTTCAAATAAAAATTAAACAAATTAAACACAATCACACATTCATCTCGCAAAACCTTCCACATTCTCGCACAATATGTCTCCATGCATCACCAAACAGATCAGTCAGGCGTGCCGCAGCCAACAGAGCGTTGAGACTGTCCCGCGCCCTCACCAACGGAGACTGCTGGCGCGCCACCGTGTGGTGCGTGCCGCCCGCTAATAGCTGCCGGTGCCTGCGCGCGCGGGTATATTTGTCGGGCACGAATAGCGCGCATACGGTACCGACAAGCGCGACACAGTCACTGTCGCCTCGCAACAATCGACACACAGTCAGAAGCTGTTCGGTGTTACTTCTGACCTCTAGCACAAAATAAATAGGTACAGAAATCAATCTACATACAAGCGCGCTCGAGCAATGCACACATAGATACTGTTCACGGTCACGATATCTCGGTGCAGTTCAGACCAGTGCGAGCGTGAGTGAAATCCGCTTGACTCGCGCGTCTGTTAATGCAAATAATGCAACAATGGATGGAGCAACGGAAAAAACGGTTGTTTAAATTCAACATTAAACTATGAATTGGCGTTTTTTAAGCTACCAGTGGTTTCGGAAAGGTAAGTAGCTATCTGCTTGTATTTCGATGGTTCGTTTTAACGTTATATGTATAGAACAGTAAGGTAGGTAGGTAAGGTCCCCGAATATGTTTAAGATCGGTTTAAATAAAGAACAGTTGCCTATTTTTCAATCAGTATAATAAAATAAATATTAACAAAATTTTTGTTAGGTAAATTCACGCCACCTTAGTTACGTAAGTTGAAAACATGTTTTTTTGTTTGTGTAGATATTGTGTTGTTTTTCGTGTCATTTGATAGGCGTAGGTCTAAAACGGACAGGGCAATATAAATTTTGTAACTCAGGTAGTCCGTTTAGAAGTTATCAGGGATTTCCGATAGTGAAAATTGACAAACGTAAAATTGTGTAGGTATTTTTCTGTTCTGTAAACCTTTTGTATTGTAATAGTAGGCAGGTCAATTGTTTTGTTTTTTGGAGCGCCCCAGTACCATGATAGTTTTTCGTGCATAAGCCGTAGTTGACGACCCTAGAGCGATCGCAGAGCGTAGCTATGAAAAGTGAAGTACATGTGGTTGACTTCTGTACCTATTTATTTTGTGCCTCTAGTGAGTTGTATCCGAGCATACCCAATATAAAAGCGGATGGATAATGGTAAGGATAGTATCCAAATTTCCTCTTATACAGGTATCATAGGATAGCTTTGTGTACCTTCTCGAGCAAAAGTATGTAAGAGCTTTCGTGCGGATTCCAAACAACTGAGCTAGATTCCAGATTGGTTCTCACTAGGGCCATGTATAGAAGCTGGACCACACCCATGTTCCGGAAATCCTTACTATTCCGTATCACGAACCCCAATCGTTTAAAGCATTCCTTGGCTAAACTGCTCATGTGCTCATGCCTCATTAAATTTTTGATAATGTGCAATATACCTTGGTCTCAAGTGAACAACCTAGGTTTCAGGATTTTTTTCGAAAAATATTGTTGCCAGTTTAGTTGCTATACTTGCTCAAATCGGACGCTGCCAGATAAGTCTTTGTTAAGAAAAAAAATCTTGGATAAGTTCTTTAAAATATATAAAACAAGAGACTACGATTTCCGAAGGTAACTGACCAAATCAAAAAGGTACGAGGAAACTACATTTTAGACTTCGATAAATTATAGGTGCATAATTTTGAACTAGATATAAGGATTATGTCTTATTTTAATACGTAAGGACGAAATACACGGCTGCCAGTAACGGTATCCAGCAAAGATCATCTTGGTTTTATCTCTGTCGTCGATAGTGTGTTACAAAAGAGAGGTGCGCGACTTCCCTGCCAAGAAGAGAAGCCTTGTTTTTGAGATTCGATAAAATTATACAGCGTTACTTTAAATTAAATTAAAAAACAAGCGGGACCAATTAAATATAATACAGTGGGTTCCGCATGCATTTAAATAAAATAAAATATAAAGAGCTCCGTGGTCTAACGGGTTTCACGCTTGCTTCTCACACAGGAGATGCAGGTTCGAATCCTGACCATGTACCAATGAGATAATTAATTTATCTTAAATACAGTATCGGACGTAAAGTGTTTCGGAGGACACGTTAAGCTGTAGGTCGCGGCTACTATCGCTACGTGGTAGTGGCACAGAATACCTTATAGTGGTCGTAAAATCCCTCCATCAACCCGCACTGAGACAGCGTGATGGAGGATGACCTTATCTTACTCGCATCATTGTAAAGGCCTGTTCCCCTCGGTGGAGACCGGCTGCATTTATTATTATAAAATTTCACAGTGTGTTGTCTTATCTGCTTATTTTGTATTTTTTTACTAAGCCTCCGTTGTCCGTCCGTCCGTCTGTTCGTCCGTCTCTCCAGCAGCAGGATGTATTTCATGAACCGTAATCGGTAGAGAGTTGAAATTTTCACATAATGTGTATTTCTGTTGTAGGTACAGCATCAAAAACGTCTACACGAGATTTGCCCCATACAAGACGTGATTTAGCACCTCCCGCGATATAACAAACCACAAGATGATTCAAATAAGATCGTAGATTTCGGGACTTATCACATGGTTGCGGTGGCACAATTGGTATGATATCGGTTTGGCAATCTTAGGCTCTGGGTTCGAATCCACGTTCAAACACAATATTCTCTTTCGACTCGCAAACGATGGGTTCCGTACCATCGCATACGAGATATTAACCACTAAAAATAACACAAATAATAATGATTTATGATGAAGTCGCACTTGACCGATTATTGGTAAACTATAGTCGGTTTTTTTACCTTAAAATTTTCGCTGACACATTAAAACTGTCGCGTGATATTATTATAAAAACTCACCTTCGGCTTCGGCCACCCTCGGGTTTCAATGCCCTTCATTGTATCAGTCACATAAACTACTATTACTTATTGTTAGAGAAAACCACAGTCGTCCACAATGCAGTAAAATTGCAGTCCATAGTATTTAATGAATCTTTTATTGTTTGAGTTTAGTTAGAATATGATATTTTAATGATATTTGTGAAAACTTAACAGGAACTTAATCTCCTCCTTAATCACTATGTCAAAGCTCAAACCTATAGGGGTAATAGTTTCTTCATAGAGTGTACCACATGGTGTGCTGGATCAGTGTAAAGCTCGTTTCGCTTGCCTAATTACTTCGAAATACCTACAACAGTGCTAATCTACCGATATAGCTCAATGTTTTTTTTGGCAATAGATATATTGACTTCCAAATATAAAAGAATATGGGCCAGGTTCGATTCCCGGTTATGTATGTGAGATAAAAAAAAAATTGAGTGCCATTATTATTAAATCTAAAATCGAAGCCATGGTTCTTAAGAACAGATATCGCTATCTCTCATAGTTTCTGACTTCTTCCTCCTGACCCATTTGGATTGATCAGCCTGTATAATATATCCAATACTAAAGTGAGTGAGTGAGTCAATTTATATCCGAATACTAAAGTGAGGTTTGTTAGGTCACAACATCATGGTTTGCCTTGAAATTTTCAGGTAATAACCTAACCTTATTTGTACATCATATAATCGGGATGCAAAGTACCTATCAGTAGATAAATTACTCATTTTAGTGCTATGTATAGCAAAATATGGGTGTTATAATTGCAAAACTCAATACATTCTTCAAGAATGGTATGCAGATTAAATTGATGTCAAAATATAAAAAAGTTAATTACTTAAATTGTATGGATCGTAAATATTTCTTCACAACTACCTCTGATTGCAAAACCCCTATTTTGAGCATGACAGAAACGGACCAAGGTGTTTTCCACGGCCTCGGTCCATCTCAGTCATACTCAAAATATGGGTATACGAATAAATGTATAATAATTATATTGATGTGAGGGTTGCATCCGAACAGCATAAAACCTAACAATTAAACAAAGGGCTTGCATGTACGAATCTGTCTTGGACAACTTCCCGAATTCCCAACGTCTTTAAAAACGCCCGGGGCATAGCGTCGAAGAAGTTCTCATATTTGCCGGGCGAGCCGGCGCGCGGTCCGAATAAATTTTTTTTCACTGCCATCGGACATACCATCCCACTGAATTTACCAAGATACACCCATATCATAGGGTTTACAAATTATTCCGTCAGCATTAGTGTCCCATGCAGTAAGAATTCGAATGTAGCTCTATACCGGAATGCCATGTAAGTTCTCCCCAAGTGCGCTGGAACTTAACTAGAGCGTAGCTTCACACATCAAAATGTCTCAAAGGAACTTGGCAAAGCCATGTCTTGCGCTCACCGCGTATCGTGATTTCGGGAGCATTTATTACAAAAGAGAAATATTTTGTGCAGCGCTCTGTGCCAAAAAGTTGAGACCGGACGTGTCGCCAGTACATCAGCAGACGGGTTGGTTCATAGTGAATTCAAACCAAAATTATCGTGCCTGTGGCGCAGCTTCGTTTACGCGTTTTTCGATTTATAGTTGTGGAGAAAAGAAGAGTGCCTATTCGACTTGTAGACGAAAAATCAAAATTTGAATTTCGAATTGGATGCGCGACCCCCTGACGTACGCCCGCCTCGTCTTGAAATCTCTTAGAAAATCCCTGATAAGTATAGGTACTAAATGATTCTTCGTTTTTTTTTGGCATTTGCGTTTTTATTTTTTTCCTCTTCGGTTTAGTTTGCAGTAAACGCTGACTTAAATCTAATATATTTAATTTCAAACTATTTTCATTTGCGACTGCAAGCAGTCACCCCACAACCTTTGTCCGATACCTACATTGTAATCTCTTAATTATTTTTGTCAAGAAGTCTGCATGTTATTTTTTTATTATTATTAAGAGCTTGTCTTGCGTGTCCCACTGCTTGGCGAAGGCCTCTGTCCCCTTTTTATACTCTTGGTGGTCCTGAGCGGTCACCCACCAGTTACGTAAACCAGAGACAACTCATCTTGCCATCTTTTTCTGGGTTGCCCACGCTTTCTCTGTGCACTTCGCCCATCAATTCGGGTGCATCCGAGCAACGTGGCCGGCCCAGTCCCACTTCAATTAGGCCTCCTTCTGAGCTACATCCACAGACCAGATATCGAGATAGACAGCGAAAGTCTACCTACTTCGCGTGTTTTTAATAGGTGGACTCCACTCATCCCGGCTCAGTCGCTCTCTGGCTATTCGAATGTAAGCCGTGTACTAATAAACATAAAAATGCCTTACTGTCCGTTGTGAATTGCAAAAACTCAAGCTATGTTGTTTCCAAAGAAAACGACGGCGTTACCTTTCATACGTAAGTAATTTTATTTCTGAAATTCGCCTAATTTATTTAATAATCAATTATTTTTAATTTTGTATGCGTCTCCCGTTTTTACTGAGATAGGTTGAACCATAGCCTATATTTCCCATGGACTTCATCCACTGCTGCTTCCACTTTACACAATTCATGGATATCTCTTTCGTAGCCCTCAATGAACAGTGAAGCAAACTATACTTTCGTTAACCTTACAGTTGCATGTTACAGTCGATTTGCTCATTTTTCTGTCGATTTAATCAGATAGTGTTGTACAATGCGACGATTCTTACAAAATCGCTGGACGATTCGATTTTTTTGACGGAGAATGACAATTCTGAGTTGCATTTTCATTATAATCTATATTTTAGTAGTAGAATAACGTAATAAATTAGTTTAATCATGACTTAAAATTTAAGCATTTTTCGTGTAACTCAGCATTACATAGAAAATCGATTAGTAATTCATTCCTCTGTCGATACAACATCGATTCACTTCGAGAGAGGAATGAGTAGAAGACAGAGGAATGATTTAAAAAAAGATAAGTAGGTAGGTAGAACAAGACTGAACAAGTAAGTAGGTAATACTGTGGTAAAACGGGGTGTATTTTGATACCCAGGGGAGAATAGAGATAGCTCCCAATCTCTCTTCTCTAATACTTTACGAAGTAGTGGGCCTAAGAGTTATTTCTATTTACCCTTGGTTATCGATACACCCCGTTTTACGTTACCTACATTATTCTAGTCAGCCCCCCTTAATTAGTAACTTTAATCCAGGTCAAATGCAACGCATTGTCAATTGATTGTACATAACTATGGGAAATCTGACACTATTCCACAGTTTAAGATCGATTGAGTTACTGAATAAGGGGGCTGGACGGATTTACACATGAATAATAAAAGGTAAATAGGTACTACAGACAAATACATACTTTAACACTCTATGATGTGATATCCGGGTGCGATGCTACGATACGATCTCCCGCTCGAAACACTGCCGGCTTACTGACAAAAAGGCAACGCGGTAGGTACGTGGTCGTGGTAGGTAGGGGATTCCCACAGCAGCGCTCATTTTGAATCGATTTGGCGGCGCGCCTTTGACTCTGTTTCACGATTATCATGTCAACCCATCACCAAAAGGCGCTCGTGACGTCACAGTAGGTAGTGAAAAAGTAACACGGTTGGTTCTCATACATTCTACCGTGTTTGCTGCGTCTATCTCGATATCTGGTCTGTGGCTACATCTATAATTATGGTCCTGGAGCGCAACTTCCTATTCCAAACCCTATCTAAGCGCCGGAATCCGAGAATGCTACGCACCACGTTTCTTTGACAAACCTCGAGTTTGAGTTTTTGCACGTCAGTCAACGACCAGGTTTGTTACGGTAGGTAAGGATAGGGAGAATGCACATGTCCATGAGCTTGCGTTTGAGGGACAACGGAAGTTCTCCCTTCATAAGCTCCTTCATAGACCAAAAGCTCTTCCAGAGGCTTTCGACTTCCTTGTCCTGTCGAGCCTGTAAAGTGACTATTTGTCCTGGATATATATGTTCCTGGACATATGCAATACTGACCCCGTCTACGACGCTCCTTGCTGTTAGACAGTCTTCGAAATATTCATGCTAAGACAAACCTCTAGGCTTGCTTGGCTGAGATGTTGCTGCAAAGATTGTAGCTCAGAAGCCAAATTAGAGAACAGGCGAAGCAAAGTTTCGTGATCTTCACCTCGCCGACGTCTATACCCCAATTTGGCTTTAGTTTCTTAAAAACTTTTTCCGATACACTGGTGAAAAGTTTAAGGGAGGGAGGATCGTCTTGCTGAACGCCTCTTTCAATAGGAAAAAGGGGACCTGGACTTTGGAGTTTAATAGAGGCGGTACAATTATCACAAATTTCTTTGATAACATTGATGTAGAAAATGTTGATGTTCTGATCTAAAGGGCTTTAAATATGGACTTGTTAGATATACTATTGAACGCCTTAGACTAATACGACGTAGAGTGGGAGGTTAAATTTTTGGTACTTCTCTATAATTTGGATCGGAATTTGCAGGTGGTCTGTGTTTCAAATACCGGGACGAAAATCAGCATGCTCAGGTGGATGAGCTTGGTCGAGTAGACCAGATATGCGGCGCTCTATCACTAAAAAAAAGCTTTATATAGGTGTGATGTAAGGCTAATAGGACGGTAGTTGCCGGTATCTGATCGCTCTCCCTTTTTGAAGAGGAGGATAATCTCCGAGTGGCATGTGCAGTGTGAAAATCGCCCGGTATGCATTATGGCGTTGAAAAAGTTTGTGACATGTGGGAGAAAAATGGGTTCGCCTAACTTCAGCACTTCTGTTAAGATGCCATCGTGGTGGAATATCATGAGGGCAACAGAAGGCTGAAGCAGGTTCTGGGTCTGTTGAAATCACCATCTGAGAAAATTCAGTGCAAATAGTCATAATCGTAGATCTGTCTCTCTGGCGGAGGGCTTATGGATTGCTCGTTGTCCTGCGAGTGATCTGCCGAAAAGGTTTATAAGTCAGCGTTCTCGGGACGAGGTTATGTGCGAGGTCACTCGCGATGAGCTGCATGCTCAGTCAGTGGGACCGGAATTGGCGAGGTTGCGTGTGTTTTCTCAGCCCGAATCGGGTCTGTTGCTGCACGCATAATCTTCCCCACAGCTAGGCACACCCTTAGACAATGACTCTTTGACGTGTGGCAGTCGCTTTGCGTTTGGGTTGCACTATCTGCCAACCGCATCGATGTGCTTGTGGGGCATGGGTGGGCGAGTGGGGTTGCTATGGCCTACATTGTGTTCGCTGGCAGGTTTTCGTGGCACAACGCAATAAATGACATTGTCCGTAGGGCATTAGTTAGTGTGCTGGAGCCGCCAGGAATGTGCCGTGCGGATGGGAAGCACCACGGTTTGACCTTGGTTCCTTGGGAGAGAGGGCGCTCTCTTTTGTGGGGCGCGACCTGCGTGTGTACTTTTGCAGCCTCTCATATTGCGTCAACTGCGGCCTCCGCTGCTGCCGCAGCCAAATCTGCTGCAAGGCTGAAGTGTTTTAAATATGCCGCTCTCATGACGAACTACATTTTTGTACCGCTGGCGGTTAAGGCGATATAAATTGCAGGATAAATTGTTTATTAGGGAGTTGGGACGCCACTTGAGGGACAAAGGTTTTGACTACCGCTCTGGGGAATTTCTTACGCAGAGGATTTCACTGGCTGTGCAGCGTGGTAATGATGCCAGTTTTATTGAAACCTATGGCACGGTAATGTCCCGGGGCGGTGTATTTGGTTAATTTTAAGTTTTGACAATTGATAAATTTTTGATTGGTAAAAAGGTATGTATTATTAATTAGTTATAAGTATTTTCTTTGACAAAGAGCTTCCTCAGATTTTCTTGTGCGTTCTTCTCTAAGAAATATCTGCTTTTGGAATGCACACTTAATATTAAATATTAAAGTTAATCTGTCTCTCTTTTTATTTCCATCTTTATCTTTTAGGCCTGTGATCCACGATTTATTCTGAGTAATTCCTTTTTTAGCAATTTTGAGGGATTTGTTACATTCTAAAGCGGTTTGAAATAATTTTGTGTTAAAGTTCCTAATATCATTTATTATTGATCTTTTTACTTTTTTTTTCAAACAGTCCATAACTATCACAAGTTGAATCTTTTTTGTAGTCTTTGGTCAATGAGTTGAAATGTTTCTGTTGAAAGTTTTTTCAGTTTTGGGTTTGTTTGTTGAATTTTGTTGCTAGCCTGTTTTACACACTGTTGGATTTTGATGTACTGTTCTAGCACATCTTATTTTTCAGTTTGTTTCGGTAGTTTAAAACTATTAAAATTAATTAAGTTCAAAATCATAAGCTCTAATTATCTTTGGTCAATGAGTTGAAATGTTTCTGTTGAAATTATTTTCAGTTTTGGTTTTGTTTGTTGAATTTTGTTGCTAGCCCGTTTTACAAACTGTTGGATATTGATGTACTGTTCTAGCACATCATCTTTTTCAGTTTGTTCGGTAGTTCAAAACTATTAAAATTAATTAAGTTCAAAATTATAAGTTCTAATTATCTATATAATATTGGCTATCAACGTGATTTTACGAGAATATCATGCATGTAAGAAAAAACATAGCTTTATTTAAAATTGTAGGTGATAGCCATACAATTAACACTAGAAATAAAAATAGGTTAGCACTACCATTATTTAGACTAAGTAAAGTAGGCACATCATTCATGGGGCACTGTATTCGCTTCTACAATAAAATACCACAGGAATCATTGATCCTTCCTGAAAAGAGGTTCAAAAACTATGTTAAAAATGAGCTGATAGAAAAATCCTATTATAGTATTAAGGAATACATAGATGACAAAACTGCATGGTCCATACCATCTCAGCGCACAGAAATTCGACGAGGGGCGATGGATCAAGTCTATCACTCGCTGGCGAATTTCCTTAGACCGAAATCAGTACCTGTTGTAAAGTCACTTTTAAAAAAAAAGGTATGGGGGAGTTTCTTGCCGTTTCTTCTTAACCCCGAAACGGTGTAGTCTTTTTTTATATAAAAAAAATTGACTTGTAGTTATAAGTAAGTATAATTTTGACGTTGTATAAGATAATTTATTTAATTATATTCGATAAAAAAAATGTCTCTAAAAATGACTCTAATGACTCTTTATACTACTTTATACTTAGTACTTATGGTGCAAAACTGCAAATGTACTTATTGTGTCCCCCAAGGGAGTACGCTTGGGCCTACATTATTTCTAGCATACATTAACCATCTATGTATCCTGGAAGTTGAAAGTGCTGACTTGACAAGGTTCGCTGACGATACTGTCCTCCTTTAACACGGTAGGTCATGGGAAACGGTCAAGGCTGCTATTGAAAATAGTCTGAG
Organism: Argyresthia goedartella; assembly: GCA_949825045.1. Classification (NCBI taxonomy): domain Eukaryota; kingdom Metazoa; phylum Arthropoda; class Insecta; order Lepidoptera; family Argyresthiidae; genus Argyresthia; species Argyresthia goedartella. The sequence continues at coordinate 21,463,753 of OX463823.1, forward strand.
AATAGTCTCCAGTTAAGTAGAGGTATTGAGCTATAAGAGGTTTCCTATCGCTGAACGCCTCCAAGACCGAATACATTTGTTTCAGTAAAACCAAATCCAATAGCCCTGACTATAATCTTGACATCCTTTACCAGGTCCCGACGATGACGAAGTGACTTATTTACCGAGCCTGGCAATATCCGGCCGCTTTTTTCGCACGCGTTTTCCACTGCCCCAAACTGCGCGCAACGGCAAGACTCCCGCGTTGATCGGAGTTGACTCGAGCTTATTACCTAATCGGTTGGTCAAATCAGACACTTAACTAACTCTCTAGACCGTTAATTAAACACCGACGTTTAACCAAGTCACTAGAATTTTGATTTAAATAAAGCATCGTCGAAAACGTTTAACAATCTGTCTTACCGAAAGCCGGCGTGCTGGAAAACAAGATGGCGTCACGACAACAGCTGATTTGCACAGCTTATATCAGGGCAAAACATTGCTGTAGCTTAGGTGAAGGGTAAAGCGAAGCCCCCTTTATCCTTCGTGTTAGGTTGAACATGTAAGAACAACAAAAAATACTTAAAACATAAACTTAAGTATACATAAAAATTATTTGTATTGTATATATCTTGTTGCCTAGGAACGTTTAGAAAACTCGCTAAACGTTTCGTTCACTCACTTGTCTGACGGAATTTCAGTGACTTGGTTAAACGTCGGTATTTAATTAACGGTCTAGAGAGTTATACGTATCTGACTTAACCAACTAACTGCGACATATATACTAAGGAAAAAATGCTTTTGTTTTTTTTTGAAAGAACATGGAGCAGACTTCATATCATGTCTACTCAAAATACTATACTATACTATACTCACCATATTTCACTATAGATAAAGGTATCTATAGTGAAATATGGTGAGTCTATTTTTTTTCCATCCTGTGAATCAGCCACGGGGCTCTTTTACAGGATGGAAAAATATAAACATTCACCAAAAACGGGCTCAAGAAATAAAGATATTCTATAATAATTACAACATCTTTTATTTTTTCTGTGTGTATTATCTATAGTGAAATATGGTGAGTCTATTTTTTCCATCCTGTGAAACAGCCACGGGGCTCTTTTAAAGGATAGAAAAAAATAAACATTCACCAAAAACGGGCTCAAGAAATAAAGGTATTCTATAATAATTACAACATCTTTTATTTTTTCTGTGTGTATTATCTATAGTGAAATATGGTGAGTCTATTTTTTCCATCCTGTGAAACAGCCATGGGGCTCTTTTAAAGGATAGAAAAAAATAAACATTCACCAAAAACGGGCTCAAGAAATAAAGGTATTCTATAATAATTACAACATCTTTGACTTATTCTGTGTGTAATAGTATCCATTGACATATAATGAGTGTACTATTTTCATACAATAATAAAAAGAAAAATATTCTTAAGTTCATTTGAGCTCATAAAATATCACTCGACGAAAACATTTGACAGGCTTCCATCCAACTTTTGTTTTCGATATTTTACAAATGAAGCACATCAAAATATTATTCAAAGATTTTTATTTTGCATGCATCTACATAGTATGAATTATATAATTAAAACAATAATACATTACCTTTTTATCACAATAACTACACATTTTTAGGCTAAAACACCAAGTAACAACGTAACGTGCACAACCTGATGGAGTGTTGTGAGTGATGTTCATGTTCAAGATTACTTAAATGACAGGACTGTATGGGGTTAATCTAGCTCAACACAGGCATTGCTGTTAATAATTTTGTAAGTATTTATTCCTGATTATTAATCATAATAATTAAATTTTTCATATTTGTAATAGTTAAGCACAACCTATTTTTAAAAGAGATCTAAAAAACAATCTGTGAGAGTTTCTACGCCCTTCTTCTCCCACAGTGGTCCAATGTAGAGAAAAGGCAAAAAATTACGTTTGCTAAGTATATGTAAATATCTACAGTAATAAAGTACTTTGACACTTTGAGTGGTATTGGGACTGGTCGTATTTTTGGAGAGTGAAACTTTGTTATGGCAATATTGGTACCAAACTGTTGCTAGTTCATTGGTGTTTGAAATAGAACAGGCATTAGAAAATATAATACGTATTTTCTTGACTATAAACTTTTCTTCGGATGCAGGTACCCATGCCGTCAATATCCGGCGTCGCTAAACATAGGATATAAAATTGCCGCCGGCAATATGCGGCCTCGTCAAATGCGATGAAACTTTTCTGCTAGGTTCTGTCAAACATTTTGGTCGCCTGTAACCGTCCTTGGGTAAGGACAGGTTATCGTTGTTGAAGTTGTCTTTACGGCGATCGTGCGCTAAAACTTCACAAAAACACGCAATAATTTGAATCTTTTATCTTGTTTAGTTTTGGTTATGTGGGGGGAGCGTCAGGTAGAGTGGGGTTAGAGCAAATTTCCAAACCTTATTAATTTGTTTGCCTGAAAATGAATAGAATAGAATAATTCGTCTATATGTCACAAGGACGGTTGCGCCATGTATCCAAGTGTGAAACAATGTATGTGCTTTATGTAAATGTAAACGGTATATTTATGTTATATCAAAAAAAAAACACGCGCTTGACATAGAACTCAGAGCTGAGAGCGGTTTATTAGTACGGGAGTAAGTGACCTGAAATCTTTGTTTCATGTATCTGTCATCTGCAAAGACCTGCTTGCCCCCTGCCCGTTTGGTACTGTCCAAGTCTAAATAGAACCTACTACAAAGCATGTCGCTCAAACCTGCAGAGCTACAAACCCAGACGGGTAGAGATTAAAGGCTAGAAAGCAAAACAGCCACTTCAATGGCTTTGTCACTAACAGCGCCTGATATTAGAGCAAGCAAACAAGAGCTCTTATATTTTCTATTAATTTTATTTTCTCTCGCTCTTTTCTCTCTCTTCTATAATGTATGCACAAGTCATACTCGTTAAGGGATGCTGATTAGGGGGACTGGTCCAGTCTGGTTTCTCATAAGTAAGTTATGTTCATTACAGCTATTGTTTGTTCTTATTTATTTCTTTTATCTACACACGTATCATAAACCCTCTTTACTGCGTTAAAAAACCGCACGTTACGATCAGCATTATGTTAAACTATTTGGTAAAAACTCGCTTCGTATCTGGAAAACTACACATTATGGTCATTATGTGTAGTTTTTCTACATATAATGACATTCAAATTTCGAACGCCGACGCCCACCCGCGTGCCGTCCCTAGTTTGTCTGTGAAGTTGGTACTGACATTCAAATTTCGAACGCCGACGCCCGTCTGCGTGAAGTTGGTACTAAAGAACAAGCTAAACAATTGCAGAACCACAATGCCGGTCAAACATGCGGTTCCTGAACACATCAAAGAGAGCTTATGATATGTGTGTAGCTAAACTAGTGTATGTAACTGTACATAATAAGGCATTAAAACTCTCGAGTGATATTATTATGAAACTCGCCTTCGGCTCGTTTCATAAACCCACTCTCAAGTTTTAATGCCCTCCATTATGCAGCAGTCACATAAACTACTATTATAAAGTTGTTATTTTGAGACATCGTATTGGCACTAATAGAGACGATGTTATAATATTGTCATTAGATTAGATTATTTTTATATTGGACAATGTGGCATTAAAAAAAATACGACAATTTAAAAATTTTACATCTCCGTGGAGTGTCTTGTTCTTTGACGTACGTATTTCCGAAGCACTGGTAGAGTTAATAAAGTTTCCCTTTCCTCTGCGAGATTCAGCCATGAATCACCACTTGAAAGGGAAATTTCCTTTTTCGAAACAATAATCAGTTACTCATTAGTTTAGTTGACCATATTTAAATTTTTATTTTATTATCTTTATAGGTATGAGTGTCTGACTTGTAAAAGTGCATTATTTTTTTCTACTTCCAATAAAACATTTGAGTTTTGAGTTTTTTTGAGTTAACGATCATGAAGAAATAAATCAGCTTTCTTCCATTTCACAAATCGCGGGAAAGACCACAGACATCCTTTATAAGATCCTCTCATTGTTACACCGGTTCATCTGAATACGTAATAGAGGATGTAATTTCATAAATTCATGTAATAACCTGCTAAATGTTGTTAATAAGCTCCGGAGGCTGGGCCATAAATTTCCCCAGACATGGAAAATTTAATATCGGTGGGAAAGATGTGATTTTATCGTTAAAGTTCTGTAATAGGTCGCTAAGTTGTGGGCCCATTGGAACAGAAGACTAGGATAGGGTTATTTAGTGCCGTTTCGCGCCTTAATCAATATTCCGAATACAATGCCTGCATTCACATAGCAAATTAAATTTATAGAGGCGGTGAAATAGATTGCGCGAATTGTTGGAGAGAGGGTAACAATGTCGACAACGCGGTATTGTTTTTACTGGGTTACACAGACAGTCAAACTGTTTATGACTGCATGGTTTTGGCGTATTAAATCTAGTCTAGACCAAAGAGTACCTATATCGATCTAGGGTGTAGAATCTTATAGTACGATTTAGATTAAACTACATCTAAATCTCGGAGCAAACCATCCCATCAATAATAACTTTTTGTACAAGTAGAAATTAGTATAAAAAGCTGCAAAAATAAAAGGACTTTGGGAGCTTGGGAGTACTCAGTGGGAGTGTTTGAGTAGAGAGCTCAAAATTTTCACGAGAGATGTGTTTTTCTGTGTTTATTCTTGTACGATGGTACAGATCCTTTCGTGTGCGAGTCCGACCCGAACTTGATATTTTATTTTCAAGACAAGTGTGGTGCCACGTACCGTAATTCCAATTATAGATTCATAGAGAGATTATAAACAGGTGCTGCCAGGATTGGAGCTGTTAACCCTTTCTAGCGTTGTCGTAAACGTAATAAGTACGGAGTGAAAGACTGGGAGTGTGGGGCAGAACCAGAAACAAAGGCTGCTGCTGGCCTAATAGTGAAGTTGGAGCTTGTTAATGTTTCTGGCTAACCAATTGAACTTTTGAACTTTTGAACTTTATTTGTTTTTACAAAAATAAGCTTAATTAATATCACAATTACTGATCAATTTGTTTCGTTTATAGGTATAGTGGTTTGTTGGCCCCGAACTAGGTAGTCCTGTATTTCAGATACCAAATCAATAAACGGGGAATGGGGGGGGGGGGAGAGCATATTGGCCGGGGGGTGTTTGCTCAGGTCAAATCGGTTTCATAGTGAAAGTTGTTCAGAAAGATGCCTATATTAACCTAAAATATGACTACACTCTGTTTCTGTTACAAACTTTATACTTATTTTTTTTTTCAAAATAGATTCTTACGAACACTTTTTGAATGTCATTTGCACCTATATAATGCAAGAAAAACTACTACCGTTTCGGAAAGTATTATGGCAGTGGAGAAAAAGTGGCACAAGAAACTCATACACTGCAAACTGCAACACGGGCTACTTTTCTTTTCTGTTTCTTTTTTTTGTGTGCCTAGTTCTTGTGCTGTGTGGAAAATCAGAGCTCCATACCTCATTGTCATTAACAGTTACCCATTATGTAGTTGTCCAAGAGCGTTATTTACTTCGCCATAGTTCTGTACATGTCGATCTACTTTTAATATAAGAGATGTATCATCAGCAAATAACTCATTCTTTGACAAAGTCTGAACCATGAAGGGCAAGTCATTAATTAGACCAAAAATAAGAAAGGACCTAATATGGAACCTCGAGGCATGCTAATTTTCACGCAAGATCCTAATGATTTGGTTCTATATATATGAACCTATTCTAAGTTGAGTTCTTATTTGGAAAATTCTATTATCCAAATAAGAACTCAACAGTTCTAGAGATTTATTTATAATACCGTAGTTTTTCAGTTTTAACAGTAAAATTTCATGATCTACGCCATCAAATGCTTTGGAAAGGTCACAGAAGACACTGCTGGCATCTTTTGATTCTTCCCATGCACTAAAATATTTTTCAATAGTTCAACACCAGCATCTGTGGTACAACGTCCCTTTGTAAAGCCGAATTGCTGGTTATGTAACAGATTATTGTGATTAAAATGGGAAAGCATTTGATTGAGCGTGCTCTTTTCAAACACTTTACTAAACACCGGCAAAACTGATACAGGCCTATAATTACTGGGATCTTTTTTGTCACCAGCTATATATAGAGGAACTACTTTGTAATTTTTCATTAAATCGGGAAAGGTAACGTGATCAACACATTCATTAATATATCAACAATTGAGTTGCACACATTGACTGATATCCCCCATAAGTCTTCAGTGCTCTTAATTTTAAATTATTTTATCTACACACGTATCATAAACCCTCTTTACTGCGTCCAAAAACCGCACGTTACGATCAGCGTAATGTTAAACTACTTTGTAAAAACTCATTTCTTATCTGAATATTGAATATTATGACCATAATGTGTTAATTTCCTACATATTATGACATTCAAATTTCGAACGCCGACGCCCGCCTGCGTGCCGCCTCTACTTTGTCTGTCAAGTTGGTACTACAGAACAAGCTAAACAACTCAATGCCACAATGCCGGTCAAACATGCGGTTCCTGAACACATCAAAGAGAGCTTATGATGCTTATGATATGTGTGTAGATAAATGTATGTAACTGTACATAATTAGGCATTAAAACTCTCGAGTGTTATTATTATGAAACTCGCCTTCAGCTTGTTTCATAAACCCACTCTCCAGTTTTAATGCCCTCCATTATGTATCAGTCACATAAACTACTATAAAAGTCTCAATAATGTATACTGGGGACTGACATGACTAAATTTAAATTTAGTATTGTAGCCGAAAGGGAAAGTGAAGAATTTAGTGGTTCAGAAGTTTTCAAGGGTATATTAGAAAAAAAAAGTCTCGAATTCCTGAGCTACTTCTGAATTTGCACTCATAATACCGCGATCTTTCTTAAGCGAAAAGTTATACTCGCGTGGCCTCCTAGACCGGTACTGATAGACACACAGACATACAGACAGACGAAAGCAAAATCGGCCTCCTATCTTGTCGAAATGGAGCCCTTATTCATATTCCGCTGCAGGTATCAAGCTGCAGAATAACTTACGGCAGCATGTAAAAAACATTTGTATGCCTGATGCATCTTACATGCAGATAGTAAACTGCATGCTTAATAGGGAGTATGACAGTAATACAACTATTGTATTACAAATAGGGAACACCACAGGAGTTCAACAAGACGATTTGATTAATTACTTTGAATCTATAGTATCTCTCCGGGCAAGGAAAATTATTCTGTGTGGTTTTCCCTATTCCAAAGCTCTAACAGAGGCACAAAATGACCGGATTTCTAGACTCAACGAGCTTATGTATAACTTGACCTTTGGGCATCGGGATCGTGTATTATATTTTGATACGAATAAGTTTATTCGAAATTTTATACTGACTAGGGATGCAATGTATGTACCTGCATCATCTAAGCGACAGATTGCCAAATTATTGGCATACAATATTTATGACCCTGTTATTGTAGAGAAAATAACTAGGGTGCCAGTAGGAAATGAAGAGTGTAGAAATAATTATACTAAACCTTTGTCTGTTAAGAGTAATGTGACATGCACCCCTATTGGGAATTCACCTGTTAATCATACTTTGCATGCAACGTTGGAATCTGTTCCAAGTAATTTAAATTAGTTCATAAGACAATAGAGGAAATCTCTAGCATACAAGAGCCACTAAATATCTCAAAATGTAAGCCCCACTTAAATATTGCCCATCAAAACATCCAGGGGCTACCTGGAAAAGAACTTGTATTAGAATTATTTCTAAAAAATTCTGACATGGATATTATTTGTGTTACAGAACACTGGTTGAAGGAAAATATGATGTCTTTTAACATAAATAATTACAAAATTGTCAGTTGTTACAATAGAAAGACTGCTGATAGAGGTGGTTCTTTAATCTTAGTGAAAAATAATATTAAGGTGAAACAACGCAAAGATATTCATACACTTACTGTTGAAAGACAAATAGAGGTATCCTGTGTTGAGCTGGATAGCCATATTATTGTTTGTGTCTACAGGCCGCCGAGGGATGAAAAAGGCGATGGCAATTTTGAAATATTTGAGAAAATTATGGAGGAAGCCCTCTCTAAACTATGTAATAACAGAAAAAAGTTAATTATTTGTGGCGATCTTAATGTAGATTTGCTTGTAGGAACAACAATGAAACAACGATTAATAACTTTATTCAAATCGTTTAAACTTATGTCATGTATTTTTAGAGCCAACTAGATTTACACTTACCAGCCAAACTTGCTTAGATAACGTTTTTTGTGACTGTGCATTCACAAGTAAAAGTGTAATTAACTGCTTACCTTCCGATCACAGTGGTCAAACAGTTTCATTCCCAATTGTTATTAAGAATAAGACTGGTCCATCATTTTATAGGCCTATTACATCCCATAGACTAGAGAAATATACGAAAAACTTAGATATAAATTTGCCAGTACCGGATTTTAATGAACAGAACCCAAACAAAATCTACTCAGACTTCTTCAACATTATTCAGACAGAATTCAATAAAGTTTTTAAATTAAAGAAAGTCAGTGACTACAACGGTAAATCGAAATTTAATGACTGGGCAACGTTTGGAATTCGTAAAAGTAGAGTTATCTTGTATGACCTTTATGATCAAAAAACCTATAACTTTGATAGAAAATTTCATGACTATGTTAAAAAATATTCCAAAACTTTCAAGTTTGTTTGTAGGACTGCAAAAACTTTACATATTAATAGAAAAATTAAAAATTCAAATAATAGAATGAAAACAGTTTGGCAAATAATAAACCGTGAAACTGGCAAAGTTATACCAAGGGACAATGATTTCTGCCTAAAGATAGGTGATGATGTTGTTAAATCCAGCGATGATGTTGCTCGAGCTTTTGAAACATTCTTCACCAATTTACCCCTACTCACAACAGGTCGTCTAAATTCATCTCCATATGAAGCAGAGACTTTATTAAAAAATAACACGAGCGTCAGTAAGGTATATTTTAAATTTCATCATGTACATTGTCAAAACGTTTAAATTACTTAACTTAAAGAATACGGAAGACCTGTGGGGTATATCAGTCAAAGTCATTGGTTGAGTAATTCTAGTTATAGCCCCACATTTAGCTTATATATTCAATAAATGTGTTGACGATGGGGCTTTCCTAGACCTCATGAAACACAGTAAACTGATACCTCTGTTCAAATCGGGAGATAAGGGTGATCCTTCAAATTTCAGACCAATATCTGTTCTTCCAACACTAAGTAAAATATTTGAAAAGATTATACTCAATCAAATGCTTTCACACTTCAACCGTACCAAACAACTCCACGCCAAACAATACGGTTTCAATAGGGGTAAATCAACTACGGATGCAGGTATTACCCTTATATCTCATATTTATTCTGCATGGGAGGCCGCACAGGATGCTATCGGAGTGTTTTGCGACCTGACGACGGCGTTTGATTGTGTTGATCATAATACGCTATTAATTAAATTAAATCATTACGGAGTTAGAAATAAAGCGTTGGATCTACTAAGATCATACCTAAGCAATAGAATTCAAAAGGCAGAAGTTAACGGCGTTAAATCTGATGGATCGGGTGTAAAAATTGGCGTTCCACAAGGTTCCATATTAGATCCTTTCTTGTTCCTGGTATATATTAACGATCTGCCTTTCATGGTGGAGAAATTAACTGACATAGTGTTATTTGCTGATGATACTTCAATGGTCTTCAAAATTGAAAGACAAAAAGCAGATTTTGATGATGTTAATGGTGTATTGTCTTTAACCTTGAATTGGTTCACAGTTAATAATTAATTGTTTAACGCTGGTAAAACCAAGTGTATGAAATTCTCACTTGCAAATGTCAGGCAAGTTGAGACCATTTTAGTATCAGACAACAGCACGTTAGAATTAGTAAATGATACGAAGTTTCTTGGAATAACCATTGATAGCAAATTGCAGTGGGGACCCTACATAGATAAATTAGCTGGTAAATTAAGTTCTGCGGCTTACGCTGTTAAGAACATCAGACAAAGCACGGATGTGGCTACATCTAGGCTAGTATATTTTAGTTACTTTCATAGTGTGATGTCCTATGGTATCTTGTTGTGGGGGAATGCAGCGGATATTCAAACTATTTTTATTTTACAGAAAAGAGCTATTCGAGCAATTTATAATTTAAAACGAACAAACTCCTTAAGAGAGCTTTTTAAAGAAATTGACATACTAACAGTAGCTAGTCAATTTATTTTCGAAAATATAATGTATGTACGCAAGAACCTTACAACATTTTCCAAAATTAGCGATAGCTGTAATGTTAACCTAAGAAATAATCACAGACTGTGTGCGCGCCGATTTAGACTCGCGAAGGTTAGCAATTCTTTTAAGGGTCAGTGTATTCTCTACTATAATAAGATATCTCTGGAGATTTTGAAATTGCCATTTGAGCAATTTAAAAAGCATGTTAAAGCGACTTTGTCCAAAAAGGGATATTATAATGTTCAAGATTACTTAAATAACAGGACTGTATGGGGTTAATCTAGCTCAACATAGGCCTTGCTGTTAATAATTTTGTAATTATTTATTCCTGTTTATTAATCATAATAATAAAAATTTTCATATTTGTAATAGTTAAGCACAACCAATTTTTAAAAGAGATCTAAAAATCAATCTGTGGGAGTTTCTACGCCCTTCTTCTACCACAAAGGTCCAATGAAGAGAAGAGGCAAAATTTACGTTTGCTAAGTATATGTAAATATCTACAGTAATAAAGTACTTTGACTTTGACTATGATTCATATTCTTTATTGCACAGAAAACATAGATAAACAGACAGTTACAATAAATTTTATAGGGAAAGGCGAGCTTATCTCTAAAAAGAGATTTCTTCCAGCAAACCTAGGCAAGACAGGAGTGTTTGTGAAAAAGGACAGTCCTAGTGCGCAATAAAACTGTATATATACGTACGAAAATTACTTTTAAAATATAAATAAAATATACCTAATAAAAATATATATATCTCAACTATATAAAATACACTAGATAGCATGCACATATATAAACTACAAAATATCATACATATACTTACATAAATATGATACCGATTACGGAAGAGAAAGGAAATACGCATTAAATCTTTTCTTAAAAGTGAAAATTGAGGGACTATCCCTAATAGTGCAGGGAAGTGCGTTCCACAGTCGGATTGCCCTTAACCTAAAAGAGTGTTTGTAGGCGGCAGTGTTATGCCGAGGAGTTGACAGGAGAGACACCGTGTGTGATCTCCGATTACTATTCCTGGGGAAAAGAAACTCAAAACGTTCTCGAAGATATGTGGGGTAGCGGGGATTTCGCAAAATATTGAATAGATAAGAGAGAATGTGCATATCACGGCGAAGACGGATCGGAAGCCATCCCAGCTCCTTTCGATACTGGGAGACATGGTCATACTTGCGCAGCCCGTAGACAAATCGAATCCCAAGGTTTTGAAGTCGCTCGAGTTTATTCACTTGTTCTTGACCCAACAAGCATCCGCGTAGTCTATTAAAGGTAGTAGAAGGGACTGAGCAAGGGTGATTTTAGTCTGTCGCGGCAGGAAGTACAATCTCCGTAGGGAGTAAAATGACGCAAAGACTCGTCTGCTGACCTCACAAAAATGAGGCGACCAGGACAGCAAGTTATCAAATATAACCCCAAGATTCTTAGCTTTCTCGCTGTAAGTGATTATCGTACTCTCATAAATCACAGGATCAACGGGCATATTTTGTATTGTGTTAATTGAGTGCCGTGTACCCATAATCATGGCTTGAGATTTTGCCGGGTTCACAAGCAGCCCATATGAAATTGCCCATTTACTGGTGTTATCGAGGTCAGCATTCAGAGCCTCTATGGTCAGATTTACATCACTAAGAGAGAAGTGCCGATATATTTGGAGGTCATCTGCGTAGAGATGATAAGAAGGAGTAAGGAAGTCAGAGATGGAGTAAATGAATACTGAGGAGAGAAGAGGAGAAAGGATACCACCCTGCGGAACACCCGCGGAGAGATTACACCAGTCCGTTGAGATCTCCTCAGATAATGCGCTGCTGGCGGTCTCTCAGGTAGGAGTCAAACCAGAGAACCGAGTGCGAGGAGACTCTGAGCGATTTTAGAATTTGAACCAGGATATCGAAATCGACGCAGTTGAAGGCGCTACTGAAATCAAGCAGTGAGAGAACCGTAAGCTGCTTCTGATCCATGACTAATTGAATGTCATCGGTGACTTTAAGCAATGCCGTGGTAGTACTGTGACCCGGCCTGAAACCTGATTGATAGGGATTTAATAAGTTTCTAGAGGAGAGAGCTGACAGTGAACAATTGATTCTAGGACTTTGGAAAGGATAGGCAGAATAGATATGGGACGAAAATCATTAAAGGAGACGGGATTGGACGATTTATGTAGGGGAATCACAATTTTTCCATTGAGAGGGAAGCAACATTGTTCAAGCGATACATTAATTATGTGGGTAATGATCGGTAACAGCTCCTCAATGATACAGGTTATCATCTGAGAACAGATCTTGTCCTCACCAATGGCTTTCGACGAGATCGCTAAAATTGCCCTCCTTACTGCGCCAATTCCGACACGGTTGAAGTTGAAGGGTGAGTTGTGGGCTGCGGTTTTGAACCGTAGGTTACGAAGGGTAGCTTCCTTGACGAGGGGGTCCATCACGACTGGGGGATTAGCAAAATAATTGTTTCTCAACAACAACGACAACCTCAACGGTCTCCCGTTGAGGTTGACATTTCCAGCAGCCAAGTCCTGAAACTTACCTACACCAAGAGTCTTCAGGAATTTCCAAACCTGTGCTGGAGTATAGCTCTCAATACACTCGTAGATATGACGAAGTTTAGCATCACGACACAGACGAGTGCAACGATTGCGGAGGCGTTTGAAAAATAAAAGATTCTCGTCGGTCGGATCCACTTTATATCTACTCTTGGCACGGTTTCTCTTGGCCATCAGGCTCTTGATGGTGTCAGTAAGCCACGGCGCAGGAAGTTGCTTAACCTTAACCCTCTTGACCGGAGCGTGCTTATCAAACAAGCTCGGGACAACGGAGTTAAAGTTTTGGACTTTGTATTCAACGGGCTCGCTACCAATAACAGGGGACCAGGCGACAGAGGCGGCATCTGAATAAAGGGAGTTAAGATCCATGCTCTTGAATGGATCCCATGCACGCTTGGGAGGCCTTAACTTGAATGAGAGGTAAATCAAATGGTGATAGGAGAAGGGGGCGTTAAGTTGGCCATGCACAGCAACCTTGGATATGTTAGAAGTAATCATCAGATCTAGAAGAGAGGGGGTGCAGTGTGGTTGAAAGTGGGTGGCACCCAGGGGAAGGTTGTGTAAGTTTAATGAACTTACAAGAGATTTGAGCTTTGACGAGCGAACGTTATTTTTGAGAAGGCAAGTGTTTAAGTTGCCGAGAATCAGGGTGTCGCTATAAAGAGGAGTCAGATCATTGAGAAGGGTTTCAAATGAGTTAAAATAGTCAATGCGAAGAGAGGGGCTATAATAGACACCCTTTACTGTGACTGTGTTTAAGAGGACTTTACTGTGACGCAAGCAGATCTCCAAGAAGGTGTTCAACGGTATCAGAGTACAGGCTTGGCGACTGGCTGGTGACTTTGCATGGAATATCGGCACGTAGGTATAAAGCTACACCGCCATCAGCCTTGCCCGTCCTATCATTCCGGTAGAGGCTAAACCCTGGCAGAGCATACATGGCAGAAGGAAGTGAGAGTTTGAGAAAATATTCCGAAACATTCATTTATGTTCTGATCGCTAAAAGTAATAAGGAGGTCAGCATAGCTGGTGTGAATGCTTTGTGCATTAATATGCACAACGTTAAAGTTTGTACCTAGGTTTGAAAACGCCCTCTTCAAGTTGTAGGGCAGCGAGTCATCTGCTGTTGATGACCCATCACTTACCGCACTAACGGAAACATCACTATAAGAGCAAGAGAAGTAGCTATCATCAAAGTTGTAGGTATCCATAAACTAGATAATATAATAAATATAAATATAAAATAAATACTTAATTCAAATAACCTAAAAGTTGATACTAAAAAAAAACAGATAAATTAGCCCTTTGATCGCTTCGCTCGCTCGGTCAATTAGTTATCTCATTGGCACATGGTCAGCACCGGATTAGAACCTGCATTTCTTGCGTGAGAAGCAAGCGTGAAACCCACAAGACCACGGAGTTCTTCTCTGAAAATTCCAAAATGTTAAATAGATGTAGCACATTAATGTGCCCACCGAGAGGCTAAGGCCTTTAACTAAAAAGTTAACGATGAAAACTGTCTACATCTAAAAGTAGTATGCTACTACCTCCAAGACTCAATAATCTTAGAATATAAAGCGAAAACTATCACCTTTTACGGGATGCAAGGTTTGCAATAAGAAACTAAAGTGCTCATCCCCATTAGCAGTTCGGCGATCGCCTACGAATGGCGGACTTAGTGCTCCTTGAGCCTTTCTTTTTTAATCCCAGCAATAAAATTTTACGTGTTCGGGCAAAGGATCGTCCTCAGATCTGTATGTAAGGTACCGCTTCACTACCATTTAAGGACCATTTCGCTAACGAAAAGGGGTTTATGGATCCATAACAGAAGCTCTCGCCTGTATGTTGTCTGTTTGAATGCTGTTGGCAGGTTGTTTATTTTGTAGGGCTTATACGTGTAGGGTCAGTACTTGAACTGCTTCACTTCTCGTACATTGCTTGAGATTGGCCTAGGGGAATGAGGAGTTTAGGTTTGTGTTAGGCGGTGTGCTAGAAATTTTCGCAGATCATTATTTTTAAAAACATTCTTCACGCGACAGTAGGGCTCCTTATTTGTTCCAGCTGTCTCTTATTAGAAATACAATCATGAGTTGTAATAGTAGGACTCTCGCAGAAACCAAATAGGCTTGCTAATGAGTTTCATGAATATCGAATGTTTCATTTCCACCCATGACTATTAGATAAGGTTATCACGGCTGGAAATAAACGGTTCATTAATAATTGTTAATTAAATGTGTTTGTTAATCAGAAGAGGTTTCGTTTATTGATGCTATAACATTTCTTCTATATTTGGAACTATGACCCAAAAACGAGCTTTATCTATTCACATAATTACTCGGATACCATATTATACGGCCTTTACAGCATTAATCGTCTTATAACTGCACAGTTGCAGAAACATTTATTTTAATTTTAAAGATGGCATTAAATATATATATATATAATAGATATATAAAAGTCTAATCTCAAGTCTAAATGGGAACCCACACCTGCTTTTTTATTGATTTCTAATCCTGCCACAGTCTTTGATTTCAAATCGCTCATTTTGAAGGAAAGGAAAAGGAAACAATGTGAATATGTGCGTGCAATACTCACACAAAGAAAAAAATGTGACGCATCTTTTTGACGGCGTTTTAAATAAACGTAATAAAGTACCTATATTTTCATTCGATCGAATTACGGAAAAAATAAAAACATTCAATGGGGAAACCCTGATCATAGATTAAGACTGTGGCGATTAGGTGGACCGCGGTGGTGTTGCCTATTCAGTAAAAGGCGATAACCGCAGATTTCTATAAAAAAAAAAACTCTAGAGTTCCAACAGTAATAATCCAAAAAAATACCGTAAGTAGCTCGACGTAGCTAGATTTGTTTTGGTGGCTAAAATTGATTATTTTTTGGCTAAAACCGTTGAAAATCTGCTAGTCTATCTACCCACAAAGTAGCTAAAACGGCAAAACTGCTTTTTCTCGCAACAACTCGCAACATCAATGCTCTTTTTAGTTTAGTGATTGCTCGCTAGAGGCAACACCGTTGACCGTTTGCTACGCTTAATTGTGCAATTTTTGTCGATTGGACTGATGGGATTTACAAAACATGTACGACTTACGAGACATGAGCGATACCTACACGAACAGTTATAGATAATGTGTGCGATCGGACGTCACATTAGCACAGTTTATGGCAGGTTTAACGAGGTACACCTACAGCTCGTTAACCTCCCTATCATTGGGGAATAAATTTTGCAGCGACGACGACGACGCCACGCCTGTCGGTGTCTGCTTGTCTGGTGGTATTAATATGAATTTCATAATATTTTGTGTGAAAAGACGAACACATAGTGAATACATACCTACCGAAAAAATCTTATGCAAACGACTACACTTATCGAGTTATAATGGGCTAAATTCACCAAATCTGTAGATAATTATATTAATCGGCGAGAACCTTAGCGACTCAAAATACGGCACGCGGGATGGAGCCAAACGAATAAGAAAATATAGTTGTTGTTATTCACAGAGACCTCGTGGCCATGAAAAGCAAGATATATTATTAATAAAAATAATGTTTACCGGAGTGGTACAACCCAGCTCGGCTTCCTGCTCAATCCATTGAATCCAGAAATAATTCTTGCTGCTTTCACTTACGGTGTAATTTCTCTTTTTCTGATAAAACGGGAACAGTAAAAATATACGCTCACTTCTTTCGTTTGATCCTCGTGAAAAGCTTCGAATAAATAACAAAAATAACAGAGACCAAAATGGAATTCAAACGCCCAAAATCAATTCGCTGTTTTCCCGAAATAATTTCGGGCGCAACTAAGCCACGAAGAAATAATATGATCATTTCTCTACTGCAGCGTTTCATCTCCTTGTAGTCTATTACGAACTGGCTATAAAATGTCTAATTTCTAAGGCTTGGCCTTGTGGTTGGATCTTAATGAGACAAATAAATGCGTTATTTATAATATATATGAGGAACATTTTCAAAGAAAAAATATTACCATCAATTATTGTTGAACACTACTCATAATCGTTTGATGAATTTTTCTGGTAGCGGTATAAAGTCTTAGAGCTTACGGCGATATTTATATCTGTTCTATTAATTTTTCAACTTACGCCATGTGACGGTAGTCAGTCCCGAGATCTATTGGAAGTCACACGTCTGTTCGCTTCCTTGCTTAATTCCAAAGGTTCTCAAAGTTCGATTATATCGTCCGTGATCGTTACAATGGTTGAGTGCGGTGGTTGCAACCAGGAAGCCTCGGATACTATACCCTGTGTAGTGTGCGGCCTTCATTATGATTTTCCTTGTGCCGGCATCACCGAGGCTAAGTACCGGAGACTGTCGGAGAAAAAGAAAAAAGAATGGAGCTGTCCTTCCTGCCTGATTAAGGTACCGACGGCGGGTGCGCCTACCGCTGCGACCTCGGCTTCACTAGCAGCAGCGTCTCTGGGATCCCCTGCTGTGCCGACTCTGGAGCTCATCGTGCAGCGCCTGGACTCAATGGCTCTTCAACTGGAACCCCTCAAGAGTCTCGAGTGCATCAGGAGCGATATGGCTGAACTAAATATCGTCACAGAGTCCATCGTGGGCCGGATCGATGACGTCGAGCGCCGTATTGCCGAAGTTGAGCAGCAGCAGAATATTACTACGGAGCTACAGGCGAGAGTGGTGGAGCTGGAAAAGTCGTCGGAGGCTAGAGACCAATGGCTTCGATCCAGCAATGCGGAGATTAAAGGAGTCCCCATCAGGGCTAATGAAAATCTATTTACTATATTAGCTAACATCGGATCGGCTATTGGGTATGCGGTGGAGCGCGACAGAATTAATTTTATTGCCAGAGTCCCCTCCCGCGATGAAGGTAAAGGTAAATCAATAATAGTCTGTTTTACGCATCGATTCGACAAAGAGAATTTCGTCACAGCCGGTCGATCGACTAAGAACTTGTCCGTATCCGCCATTGGCATGAAAGGGGATGACAGAGTTTTCATCAATGATCACCTTACCGTTAACCAAAAACAGCTACTGACATCGGCGAAGAAATTAGTCAAGGAAAAGGCTTATGATTTCATCTGGGTAAAACACGGAAAAATAATGGTACGGCGGAACGAAACTTCGCCCTTTCTTCATATCCGATCGACCAACGACCTATCTAAAATCAAGTGATATGTTGTTTCCTTTGTGCTCACTAACCCAAGCTATCTTTTATATGTTACTCGTATCGCGAAATATTTTTATTAGCTTTATTAGTTTGAGAACCGCTGTTTACCTCTGCTTATTACCGTTGTTCGTCGCTGCACACGCATTTCGCCACTGCCTTGCTAATCTCACAAACCACTCTCGCGCTTACATGTCTTCGCTATTGCCCGCTTTGAACCCTGCTACACTGATCATAATAGCTATTTTGCTATGTACCCATATCTTACTACGACTTAATATTGCCAATCATCACATTTCCCATTCGTCCCCATATGCTCTGAAAATGTGCCGCGTTAGCTCACAAACAACTTTTTGCTGCCTATGTTTCGTAATTTTAATATTACTAACTTTGTTTTTAAATATCGGGTGTGCACAAATATTGATTTTGCTTCTCTGGCGCTCTTGTACTATTCTATGCTGCTTAATAATGATTTGTGAATGGCTACTGTCATTATTGCCATTATTATTTCCCACTATTTTTGGTACTATAGTGTATCCTTTTATAGTGAATCATTTGCGATTATTTGACATTAGTAACATATTCGTTCGATAATCTCAGTGTATACTATCAGAATGTGAGGGGACTTCGGACTAAAACGGAGACTTTCGGGCGGAATATTACGCTTAACGATTATGACATAATAACTCTGACGGAAACCTGGCTTCTCTGATTCTATTGCTGACAATGAATTATTCGATAATAGGTACATAGTGTGGCGGCGCGACCGCGACTATGTTTCTACGCAGCTGACTATGGGAGGCGGTGTATTGATAGCGGTTAAAAGGGAATTATGCTCGAACGTTAATGTTGGTTGGCAAACCTCGGCCGAGGACATCTGGGTATCAATCCCATTATGACTTAATAACAAACAAGTAACCACTCTGCATCTGTGTTCGTAATACCTCTGTGATGAAAAAAATGGTAATAATTTTAAAACCCAACTAGATAACTTTTGTAGTAATTTAATTAATCTTAGGTCTCATAATAATCAAGATAGATTTGTTATTGTAGGTGATTTTAATATGAGTTGAATTCAATGGACATCACAGAATGGTCAACTTCAGCCATCCAACTTAGTCAGTTCTCAGGTTAAGGAATTTATCGATGCTCTGAATGTCTGTGGTCTTCACCAATATAATACATTCGAAAATAACTATGGCCGCATTCTTGACCTTGTGTTGTCCAACGAAAATGTTATAACAATGTCCTGCCTAGATCCGCTAGTTCCAGAGGACCCCTACCACAAAGCTCTTCATATTGACATTCCTGTGTCACACTTTACCCCTCTCATAACAATACCCTTCACATCATTTAATTATTTTAAAGCAAATTACGAATTGATAAGAGAGGAGTTAAATAAAATTGATTGGTCCATAGTTCTTCGTGAGGGTAGTGTGGATGATGCGGTCGAGCTGTTCTATAAAACTATTTATAAAATTCGTGATACCTATGTGCCGATCCGTAAGTCGTCTAAGAGTAAGTACCCACCATGGTACAGTCCAGCATTGATTAAGGCGATTAGAGAGAAATTTAAATATCACAAAAAGTTTAAAACTTACGGAAATCTGTCTGATAAAGCATCCTTTGTAGTACTTCGCGATAGGGTAGGCAGTATTGAACGTGATTGTCATGCTAAGTATATTTCTAATGTGGAAAATGCTATTGTTAACAACCCAAGAGTGTTTTGGACCTTTGTAAAGTCGAAAAAAAAAGTGGCGTTTTCCCTTCGAGTATGACTTATGATGGTATCTCTTCTGACTGTGGCCAATCAATAAGCGAATATTTTTCTAAATTTTTCCACTCCACATTCTTAGACCCAGTTCTGAGTTCCAACGACTTAAGAAATGACGACACCGTCAGACTGTGCGACATCACTGGCATTGAGATTAACGCATCGCTTGTACAAAGACAATTGCAAGCTCTTGATCTGGCCAAGTCTGCTGGTCCCGATACAATCCCGGCCAAATTCTTGGTTACATGTTCCAAAGAACTTTCGAGCCCCGTGTCTATGCTGTTCAAACGATCGCTGGACGAGGGTGTAATGCCAGCCCGTTGGAAATCTGCGTTTATCTCACCTATTCATAAAAAAGGTTCCCGGGATTGTGTCGAGCACTACAGACCAATTTCAAAATTATGCCTAATTGCTAAGGTTCTGGAACATATCGTTTACACTCAGCTTTATAGTAGTCTCAAAGCAAGTTTCAGCCCTTTGCAACATGGGTTTTTGAAGGGGAGATCGACCGTATCAAACCTGGTAATCCTCAATGACTATGTTACGGAGCGTATGGATGATGGCGATCAGGTTGATGTCATATATACCGACTGCAGTAAGGCCTTTGATCGCATTGACCACAGAATATTGCTAAGGAAGCTTGGGGCTGTTGGTATCGGTGGCAGTTTGTTTGCATGGTTGAGTTCCTATGCATCTAACCGTTGTCAAGCTGTTGTATTAAACGGTTTTAAATCCTCCTGGGTGAAAATACCATCCGGTGTTCCCCAAGGATCATTGCTTGGCCCATTGCTATTTATTATATTTGTACAGGACATCGATTATTGCTTTATTAATTCTAATGTACTATTATTTGCCGAAGATATGAAAATTTTTAGAGTAGTGAACAAGGCTTCGGATGCCATGCTGTTACAACAGGATTTAATCAGGCTCGACAACTACTGTCTGTTAAACAAGCTGGATCTGAACGTCTCCAAGTGCTTCTTTGTAACATTTACCCGCAAGCTTAGGCCTTTTGTATCAAACTACGATATAAAAAACCTGCCATTGACTATGCTGTCTGAAGGTAAGGAACTAGGGGTAATTCATTATAGTAAACTAATGTTTAACCAGCATATTAATAGCATTGTCAGTAAAGCCTCGAAGGTCATTTGATTTATTATGCGGTTGTCTAAGTCGTTTAACCGTATGAAAACCGTCAAAGTTCTTTACTGCGCTTATGTCCGTAGTCACCTCGAATACGCATCTCAGATATGGAACCCTTGCTATGACACGTATAGTGGTAGACTTGAGCAAGTTCAGAGGAAGTTCATTCGGTATCTCGGTTTTAAGTTCAAGCTGCCTAAATTACAATATGAAAACCGATGTGCACGGCTCCATCTTCTTCCTCTTAACTTGCGCAGGGACACTGCTGATGTAGCATTCCTCATGAAGATAGCAAGAGGTACCGTTGACTGTCCTTGGCTACTAAGCAAATTGAATTTTAAGGTTCCTAACCGTAGTACTCGTAGACGCCCGTTGTTTCAGCTACCTTTGGTGCATAGCAATTACAGAGCTAATTCCTTTCTTGTCAGAGCCTGCTCGACTTTCAACCGTCTTTTTGACTCTGGCATTGATCAAGATATGGACATAGATATTTTCAATAGCAGTGTTCAATCACTAGGAAAAAATACTATAAAGAAATTTTTAGCGTCTCTTAAGAGTGAAGGATGACGTGTAGATGGTAATGTAGGTGGTGGGTGCGTGAGCAGCGAGATCTTTTTTAGTTAATAAATTTTTGTGTGGCGAGGTATCACCTCAATTATGTTATTGTTATATATTTTTTTTGAACTATATGTGGTTGCTTTTAGTTTATCATAGTTCAAAACTGTTTAATAATATAGCTGTAAGCTTCCCAGAAAAATAATAAAATAAAATAAAAATAAAGTAGCGTAGGTGGTGTGTATAGTTTGTAAATTTAGAGCTTGTAGAGTTAGGGTGTGTAGAGTAAGAAGCTTGGCTCTACATGAGATCTGATAATTTTTTGACAGTGCGAGCCATATGGTCTCGTCTTGGCAACATTTTATAAGTTATTTTTTTCGGTGGGATTGTACTTACTTGTACCTACACTTTGCTCGCGAGTTGAATTCCCTCCAAATGTAGGTACCTACGGGCTGCTTTTATGTGAAAGCCGTAGTAGTCGCTGTGAAGCTGCTAGCATTGTTCCATGAGACACTCGTACCCCGAACCGCTCAAAGTACACTGACATAGCTTGATCGACACTGTCATTACATCACCATTTCACAATATATTCATTCCACATTTGTGTATCGAAATTTTGATTCGGTACACCTGGCCGCAGATAGATAAGCAATGACGGACTAAACAAAACATCCACCCCTAGCCCTTCCCCTTCGGTGTTTTGCACTTGCTCACTCGATGTTGCTGCCGCGAGGCAGAGGTTGTCTCTTTTTTTTTCCATACGGATGAAGAAAGTAAGCGAACCCTACGAATTTATCCTTGCGTTTTGCTTAGCAAAGAAAACCAAACCTGGTTTCATTTTGGCAAAAATAAGCCAGCGGGCACCCAGCCAGCCGTGTGAGCTTCTTTTCAGCGTGAGTAGAATATAGGCAGGGGTGAGTTAAACTGGACGGTCGCGCCTAAGCTTAGCAATAAATAGACAGGGCAAGATATATAATTGTTTTTCTTCAAAAATCTGTGAAACCGACTCTGCTCATAACTCTGAACAAATTAGTTTCTCATTATGCGTTCATTAATTGACACGCTGTATATTTATACATATTAATAGCTATTGCTGGCTTGTTTGCTTGCATTCAGTCGAGTCTTTAGAAGCGTATTGAACGCCCGGTGGATCATACTCTTTTAGTTTTTCAACATATTGTCGTTTTGGAGTTTCAACAGGTTTTATTATTGAGTGTGTGCAAAAAATGCATTGGCATTATACAAGCACCTACAGTGCTTGTATAATGCCCCTGGCCCCACATTAACCTGTATCGTGGGAATTCTATACAGCGACATAACACATACATAAACATCTAATACCTGTGGTGTTTTTCATCCTCACCAGCCGGGATTTGAATCCGGGACCTCTCGCTTATCAAGTAATTATAGTTCAGAATATTGTGTTTTATTCATGCTTGAGTCTATAATTCCTCTATTAATCCATTTGAACAAACTCTGTCAGGAGAAGTGCTTAATTAATAGGGATCCTGTTGTTACCATGGCTCAGCTCCGAGCTAACGTCGTTAGAACTATTGTTTCCTTGTAATTACGACGAATTTCATAGCGGTTCATCATATAGTTTGATCACGCTAAACTAATTACATAGTTTTGAATGTGGCTGCTTTATTAACAACATCCGCTATTCGCTACCTACTGTATGAGACGAAATTCTGAATTCAGAAAAATAAATTTTTAGTAGAAGGTAAGTAGACAAGTTTAGTAGGCGTAGTCAGTAGCTTATTACTATCCTGTAATGAAAATATATACTTTCGAGTAGATAACAAATGATTATTTTTCTATCGTGTGTGAAATTTTCAAGTAAGTTCACTAAGACGTGGAATAATTATCTTCTGAGATTCGAAAGAGATGTGCTTTGTTAACATGTATATAATACCTCCCTTCTTAAAATTTGTGTTTATCAAATTATTCGTCTCATACAATTGGCGGCAGCGGTCGTCACTATTTTACCTCTATCACTTCACAAACGACGAATCCAACCCTTGGTGTCTCACCACACTAGGCCGACATTACGCGACGGCAGTTGGGCGTGATTACGCCTGCAATGTTATTTCAACTACTAGCAACACACTTGCCGAAATTACTTCATGTAGTATATATTACTCGTAGTATATAAAGAGTTTTATTGTACACGCAGGTCTTCCCCCGCTCAACCATCACCTTTCCTACCATCTTGGTTTGCTGGAAGAAATCTCTTATTAGAGATAAGCTCGCCTTTGTACATGTTTTTTCTATAATAAGTTATCTGTATGTCTATTTTGTGTAGTATAAAGACAATTACAAATTACAATTACAACCGGACTTCGGTCGGGCGTATTCGGTGCAACGCATATCTACTTAGAGGTGAGTCTTTTTCAAGTATGTACGTATCGCCCAGGGCTGAAGAGGATTAAATTTAGATAATATTTAGAGTTCCGTGCTTTAAACTGAAAAAATGGAACTCTTAAAGAATCACGTCGTTGTCCGTCTGTCTGCCCATGTTTCCATCTACATCGATTACTCAGTATTTTATTATGTGGTTTGTTAAAGCTGTGATAATATAAAACTCAAAGGTCAACGCAATCGAAATATATTCGCAGGGGAATCAAAACCTATAGGACACTTCCCGTTGATCTAGAGTCATAAAATTTTGCTCTAAGCAAGGACATATCCCACAAGTGAAGGAAAATATCTGAAAACCTGTAATACTTGTAGTTTCTTTACAAAAAAAAATGCGATTTGTAATTAACCCTCGGTGTGCAAGTCCAACTCGCACTTGGCCGTTAAAAAATTGAATTAGCCCATCCCTATTTTTAACAGGCATTTTAATCTTTCTTTATTCTTTACCATCTTCAAAAAATATATAGAACTTCGTAATGGAGGGTTTCTCGGGTTCAAATTAACTGGATAGTGACGACGAAGGACAGGCGGTACTGCTAAACTTAAATTAAGCTTTGTTTAAGAAAAAAATAACATTTATTTTTATTTTTTATTAAATAATGGCTTGTATTTAATCGCACATCAAAAATACTGATTTTCACAGCAAAAAAGGATCAGCAAAAACACTCTTTATGTTTTATGTGTTTTTGTTGTTCTTACATGTTCAACCTAATACAAAGGATAAAGGGGGCTTCGCTTTACTCACCCCCTTTACCCTTCACCTAAGCTACCGCAGTATTTTGTCCTGATATTTGCTGTGAAAATCAGTATATTTGCTGCGCAAATCAGTATTATTGATGTGCAGTTTAATATTTCCCTTAAGTAATTGCAGTTTTTCACAAAATTTGTGAGGAACCCAAAACAAAATTATTTTATTATCAAATATTATTCTACATAACATTAGCTTTCAAAAGACACCCAAAATATGTTTCGATAATAAATAATGAAATATGTTTAAAGGAAAAGGAAAGAGAGAGGACATCGACTGCTACCGACCAGTATCTGTCATATCGGCTATCGCCAAAATATTTGAAAATAGACTAAGCTCCGACTAGCAGTATGTTTAACGACCCTCGCCGCTCAACGACAGCTCTGGCGCGTGAAGTAACCCATCGCCTATTGATCGCGCAAGAACGCAGGTTGCAAGTTGCACTCAAATTATGCCATCTGTCAAAGGCGTTTGATGTGGCGGACCATGCAGTACATGCGGTCGACTGGTTCACTTCGGAATTGTCAGCCCGCCGCATTTCCTTCTCATCAGCTTCATGCGAGACAGATCGCAGATTGTGGTGGGCGACCGAGGCACCGTCAGATCCGATCCTCTTACCACTTTGGGTCTCATTGGGTGTAGCGCAGGGCTCTTCCCTGTCCAACATCATGTTCTCACTGCTTTTCAATGATCTCACACAAAACATATTATTGTATTAATGTACGATGATGATGTTGCTGGAGTAGTATATGCACCAGACCTGGTCATGCTGGTACAGAAACTTAATATCACTGTCGCTAAAGTTTTAAAATGGTTCTCTCGAAACGGCTTTATCATAAACATTGAGAAAACCCAATTCATGCACTTTCAGCTGGGAGGCAACCCCCCTCAGACCATGTCGGTTCAGGTTAACGGGGTCCCTATAAAACAAATAGATGTCGCGGGATTTCTCGGGTTTCAGTTGGACTGGGGATTGACCTCGGAGGCGCATATTGACAGGTTGTGTCGAAAGTTTGCAAGTGCGTGCTTCGCACTCCATCGCGTTGCGTGGACTGTCCCAAAGGTAGTTCGGTCGTGCTACTCTCCAATATGGCGGAGAACTGTAGGGGTGCGCCACTGATTGGGAACGCGCATTCAGGAAGAGAGCAGCAAGATCCATCGCGCGAGTGCCCTGGGACACATCGGCTGTGGTAATTTTCTGGGTGGCTTTGTATGCTCACCAAAACTTAGACTCCTATCGCGTCCATAAATATCTCCTTAGCTAGGCAACACGGAACGCAAATAATTTGGTCACTATCTCCCGCCGTCTGACGAAAACATTTAAATGTCGATTTACAACAAGTTGCCGGAGCTCATTGCATCCGCTCCAAGTACCGGGGCATTTAAAGCTAGAATAAAGCTGTGGAGTATTAGGCTGACGCCCTACAGCAACGAGGAATTTGTAACACACTCACGAACTACGTAAATTTAATTTATTAATAGGTTCATTTTAATACAGCTTCCTCTACAGGTTGTAGCCGTATTCGGCATTTGAACTGAATTTTTAAATATTTCGATGACCATGACATATTGTACAAGATAACTATTGCTCAAGACTTATTTTTACAATAGTATTACTCTACTTACAGTTTCATTAATGTACTAACACCAACATGACATGTGATACTAACATATTACGGAGAAACGTCTTATGTCTTATGTCTTAAAACCAGAAACAAAATCCAGACCACGCAAAGAAGAATGGAAAGAAGTTACTTGGGTTTGAAACTGAAAGGCAAGATGAAGAATGTTGACATCCGCGACAAACACATCCTCAACATAAGTATCCGAAACACTAACCTTCCCACTACAAAGAAATTGGAAATGGGCATGCCACATAGCTCGATACACAGAATATAAATGGACCTAGAGAACTGTAAACTGGCTCGGACCAAGCGGTAAAAGAGCAAGAGGCAGGCCGTGTGCCAGATGGTCAGACGAAATTAAGACATTGGCAGGTCGAATATGGTCGGATACGGCCAACGATAGAGAGAGGTGGATATTCTAGAGGAGAGGTGGCTTTTACCGGTGAGGGGTCCACACAAACATAGTTTATATCTTAATTAATTTTTGTATATACGAATGAATGTATGGTGTATAATTGTGCAAATAAATGAAATCTGTGACTTCTAAATTCAAATGTTTGGAAGGTGACAATTTATATTCCCTTATTTCTTATCAGAACAATGCATTGCAACGTAGATGACAGTATCAAGATTTATATCATAGGAGTACATATTCACTCTCTCAGAAGGCCAGTGAAGTCGAAACAGTCCCTACAAAAACCTGTTACCGTCATTCTTTCTTTGAGTGCGAATTTACCATGAAATAACATTAAAAATATATATCAACAAACATTAATTGTCGCTGACCTACTGTGGTGTGTCTTTCAAATTTTCCAACTGAAATGGATTCAATTACGAAATAAATAAATAAAGATAGTCTCAGGAAATGCAAAACAATATGAAGATATATACTTGCCGCAGCCAAAGAATAACATAGAAAGCTAACATTATTTTTTTATGTAACTAGCTGCCCGCGGTGCAGCTTCGCGTTTGCATATTAAGGTAACTGTCCGTTTTGAATTTTAGAGAAAAAACCAAATAAAAATGTTTGAATTGGAAGCGCAATCCCTCGAAGTCTCTTTCTCGAAGAATTTTCTCTCCGTAGAACCTTCTCGTAAGACTCTAACGAGTAACCTAAGTATACAATACCTATAGTGCTCTGCCACGCTTCCGAATGGCATAGGGTTTTTTCCATTTTGACAATATAGCAAACTAGTAAAAATATAGAAATAGTACATTTGACTGTTCAATAAACAAGGCTTTTAATTATGTATAGTTTGGATTGGTTGATCTACCAGAAATTATTTTTTCTCTAAGCAAACTTGATAACGGATTTTTTACCGTTGATTCATCTAAACCAGAAGTACAATGTTTGTGTGTTGTGCAAATCATTCAAATTAGTCTCGAAGAAAATACAGATGTTTA
The DNA here is from genome assembly GCA_949825045.1 of Argyresthia goedartella. Taxonomy (NCBI): domain Eukaryota; kingdom Metazoa; phylum Arthropoda; class Insecta; order Lepidoptera; family Argyresthiidae; genus Argyresthia; species Argyresthia goedartella. The sequence continues at coordinate 21,491,396 of OX463823.1, forward strand.
ACTTATTACCTTTCTACTCTTTTGTAAATGATATCCCACCAAAAATATTTTCATGTAAAATGTTCCCAAGACGAGACCATAAAAAGTATCAGATCTCATGTAGAGCTACGCTTCTAGCTCTACACGCCTTTTCTCTACAAGGCCTAACTTTACAAACTTCACACCTTAGTCAAAATATGTGGCTTGGGCGTTTTGCTACCGTCACATGGGCGTAAGGTGAAACATTAATTCACTGTTTATTACTTTTCTGTTACGCAAAGTTTTTAAACTAATGAGAATAGTTCTTGAAGGTACTAATAAACAAATCTATTTCATTTTTGCAACATTAATTTTTACTATAAGCTATTCTTTCATTTTCCAATCATTCGATCCGGTCTTGTAGTAACGAGTATAGTTCTTAAACATTCATTTTTACTACAAGAACTATTGCCTAGCTATTTATAACGAACAGAGACTATTTTTTTCTCCTTACGCCCATCCCATGTTAAGGTAGGGTGTAGAGAGTTAGAAGCTTGGCTCTACATAAAATCAGATAACTTTTTGACAGTGCGAGGCATATGCTCTCATCTTGGCAACATTTCACATGAAAATGTGTTTTTTGTAAGTTGCCTAAGAAAATATTTTTATTTTGTTTATTTTGTCTATCTTTTTTGTGGTGTGTTTCTTGCACATCAGAGGTGCCTTTTTTCATAGCCCACTCTCTATCTTTGCCTCTTTTCGATTCGTAATATATGTTTGTGGAATCGGGATTCAGCATTGTCATATTTGTTTTAGACTTGACTCTTCGATTGCGGTTCAAGTTGACATCTAGCCACCTAATTGTTGTCTAGGGATCAGTGTCATATAATAGGATAGCCAACAACATATCACTGGCCTCTAATGCAGGCGTTTTGCGCGCGCTTAATTCCATCTTCTTAAGTAACAAAAAAAAAACTGAAACAGGTGTTTTCTTATTTATAACAAGGAGTCCTTTTATAAATTTTCAGATTTCTAGCATCAAAATATGCGGAAGTCTCTTACAAACTTCCAGCCCCTAGTTTAATGAGTAGGGGTGAAAAATCCTAGTTTTTTTTTTTTTTTGTTTATTTACTAATTAACAAAGTACATAAGTGTTGTAATATTATTCGTATAATCATGCACTAATATTCAGAAACCTGACAAGAGCCCTATCCTCTACTTTAAGGGGTTGAGAGATGGTTTTTAAAGCCTGAAACACGTAGTTTCTTATTTGTAATACACTATATAGAAGATGTCTGTGTCCTTGTATAATTTTCAATTGTCTTACATGAAATTCTGTTTATATGGGAAAACGTTAACAAACTTCTATCCCCTTATTTAAAGGGTGCGGGGTGATTTACTTATATGACCTGAAATATATTATATTATTATTTATAACAAGGAGTCCCCATATAAATTTTCAGAGCTAGAGGTCTGAAAATTTATATGCTAGCTATGCTATGCTAATGCTAGAGCATCAAATTTTGCGGAAGTCTCATACAAACTTCCATCCTCTAGTTTAAAGGATTGGGGGGTTAAAATGCAAGTTTTAGTTTTTTTCTTGTTTGTTTACTAGTACTAGCTTACATACCAAATTTAAGCTTCCTAGAACTTGAGGAAGTACCCTAAGAATTTTGATGATCATCAGTGTGTGAGTGAGTCAGTGACGAAATCGGGGTATTTTAGATATCAATAAAATCTAAAATATAAGAGGTATGCTATTGAAACTTTCTATATATATTAAGCTGACTGCTGATATAATATCCCAAGATTTTAATTCAACTGCTATAATCTAAACCCAAGATGTGAGGGTTCTAAAAGTCAACGAAGCGCTTCGAGAAAATGTAGGTAGCGCTTCGCTTGCTCGTCTTGGCGGAGGAACTGCCGTGCCCCCAGATACTATATATGAATAGTATATAAGTATAATGTTTTTGCAGTTGGTACATTATTATTTTTCAATTCCTATGAAAAAGGGGTCGGGGAAGATTTCCTTCTTTTTTTTTTTGGGAAAATTTGGTCTTCTTTAACCCTGTTCGGTATAAACTTTAACTTTACAAAGAAAGATTCATAATGTATTTATATACAATTCTGACGCGTAATTTCCGCACGTATTCTTACATTTCCGTGTCAACGTCGGAAGGTTAAATCAGCCGCGGAACTTCCGCGCGTAATTTCGAGTGAACACAGTGGGGTCACGTGGTTAGAAGGACACCAACGATATCTTAAATAAGTCCTTCCGATCTTAGTCATTGCAGCACGCATGGTACAAAATCCAGAAAGTATAGGTGCCTTGACTGTACCAGTACTAGCCAATAGTACCGTTAAGTACCAGCGCACGTGCGCTCTAGTGCGTCCGACGTGGGGTGGCAAAATCACCAGGCCGTAACGACCTGGCGGTATTCCAGCCCATACCAGAACGAGTGTGCCAGTAAATTCTACGGCTACCCGCTAAAAGAACAGTCGGACCTGTAAGCAGCAAGCCCAGAAACGTATGGTCTTATCTCAGATATGGAAATTGGAGTTGTGAAAGACGGCGCTGGTATAATGTAAGTATTTCGATATTTTATTTATTATACGTTGTGAAACAGCAATTGGGAATATTGTGATAAATGTGCTGGTAGCTTTCCAGCTTAGTTATTTCTGTACTACCACAAAAAGGCCCCTTTTTTAAACAGATGTTTATTAGGGGCCCGTTCGATGTCCCGTAGTAAATATTATACGGCTGAAGGCGATTTGTGAATGACGGCCTTGAAATGTAAATAAAGAGTCAAATAATGTAAGCCCTTATAATATAGGATGCCGGATCTATAAAAAGAAGGGAGACGGATACAAATAATATGGGCCAATGTACTAAATTCTTCCTACAATATTTTCTACAGCGCAAAGTATCCGATACATTTTCCATTCTTACTATTCTAAAGACGCTATTTACCTTGATCTGTGATAGTTATGATAATTCAGCCCGTGCAATTTCCCTAACGTCTTCACTGCATTCGGTCGGGCTCGAATTCATTCATATCTCACGTCGGAGTCAAATGAATACTTTGCCACCATGCAGCTAGATAACGAGACCCCTCATGCTATAGACAACATCTTGGCAATTAGCCAGAGGGGTTATTGCTTCTGAGGGTCACGTATGGTAGCTGGTCCTGACACTAATGGTGAAAGTAGTGTGGAAGAGGTATCCAGCAGTCTTTGAACGTCGTCGGCTACAGATCGGTGGAAGTTAAAGTGCATGACATATAACTTTTCCCTTCGCCTTTGGGAGCAATGAAATAAGTGTTGCTATCTTTAAAAAAATGTATAACCTTAAATTTAGGAAAAATATATCTTATCCATGACTGAAATAACATACCTACCCTAAATTATCAAGGCATCAAAACTATCTAAAGTGAAAACACGTAAGCATTTCAAATAATTAAGTTATGTTAACAGCCGCAACTAAGCTTTGCTATTTTTTGAATGTGGGGAGTTGTGATCTGAATCTGGCAGCCGGATATTGATTTTCCCCATTTTTTTCACAGCTTTGCACTACAGCCAACTTAACGACGATGGGTAAAGTTATATTGAACGCACTTCAGGGTATGGTGTGCGTCTAAGTAACATTCTATTTTAAACATGAAAATTGTTCGCCAAGCATCTGGCTTTTTGGATACACAATCAAATCATGGAGGTAGTGTAGTAAATTTCATATCAAATTCACTAAAGTAATGTTGATAACGTAAATATATGTCCACAATCATACGTCTGCTGGTCTGGCGTATGGCCAGCCACAATGGCCGTTCTTGGACGTCTGACCGCTTATTTCAGATAGATAAATTTTGCACTCCTTAAATGTAAGGACGTGCAAAGTGGTGTAGATGGCTTTTCCTCAGTAAGAACTTACGAGGCGGCCGTGATAGTAGAGACTCGAGTGCATGATACTGTGTGAAAGTTACTGCTTTCGTTGCAAATGGCCTGCGAAATGCCTGCCGACTGCCGACTATTTATAATAAGACTTTTTCGTAGCTGTAAAAAACTTTCTTTAATGATGCAGGATGTTGGAAATTCGTGTCTCCTTGTGTAGGCGGAGCACTCGTGACCCTAATGTGGTGAGTAAACGTTGGCTGGCCGATAGCCAAACGCGCTGATAATTTAACGTCAATGTGCTGCATGCAAATTTAAGATTTTGCACCATTATCGGTATTCAACGATAAAAGGGGAAATTCAGAGCTGCCTCAGACACAGAGCAGACCAAGCCAAAACAGGTACCTATAATATGCCAGGAAATAAATAGATACCTGTCTTGCCTTACCAATTCTCCAGCCTAGCTAGGCTTTGATTGTGGAATGTTGACACAGCTGTGTGAACATTCCAGAATCAATTAGATTCCTTAAATTAAACACTCCAGATAAAATTAAATTAGGTCAGTAAAATTTGATTTTATCAAGCAGATGGCCTACTATCAAATTTTTGGATACTCCGACACAGTCTTTAAGTAGTTTTTACTACTTAGAATTCGAACCAAGTGTTCTACCTGTTCCCATGCACTTACCCTACCCATGTAGGTCTAGGAAGTTAGGAAGCGTACGTGCTGCAACTGAACTTTAGGTCTCAATATCGAAAGCCCACCAATTAGTCGTAAGTTTATTGACTTGCCTGGCCTCCTTGAGACTATTGAATAAAGTTTCTTTGAGTGTACATGAGACTTGGCACTTGTGCTAGTTAACCAAGCGATCTGTCGAAACTCAATGTTAATGAGGTATTCAAGAACAATTAAATATCTAAAGATTTTATTTTATAGGAATAGACTTATTCAATAGTAGACTGAGACTGTATTCAACAGTCAATAGTTCAATGCTAAATTCATAATATAAATATTATCCCTTCTCTCTCCTTCTCTCTCGAAAAAGAAGGGAGATTGAGATTTCTTGCAGCAAACTAAAGTCACTAAGGTAATCGGGGTCCTCACGGAGTCTGATGATTTTAAAACAGATTGCAAGAAGAGTTGGTAATGAATTTCAATCATTCTGTCAATCTGTTCAGGAAACGATATTTAAAGCAAACTCATATTACTCTTTAGTTCAAAAATCCCAGCAACATTCAGCGTGGCGTGCACAATTCTGTTGTAATTTTGGTACTTTCAGCCACTGGTACATTGTCGCAGCATTTAATAAGTTTGAAACTACATCGGAATTGTGGTTGGAATAGCGAAATTTCAGGTTAGGAGTCCCCATTTGTCGGGAATAACTTCTGCTCATGAACGCGAAATGTAGTTACAGTTCAGTTGAACAAGTGGAACCTTTGTATCTCATGACGTTTCCATAAAATGGTGATAACGTGATTATTGTAAGCCACTGTTTCTCAAAACGTCTGCGTCCACAATTCATATATTTGGTTCCTGTCTACACATGAGCCAAAAAGCTGAATTGTGGACGTAATTTGACATGCCAATAAGGCGTCATGACGATTCGCGAATTTTCTCGCTGATGCTTGCAAAATGAGAATTTACGTGCAAATTAATGAGAGTGGGAATACAATAAAAATACTGTTGATGCATTTGTTTGATTATTTGATCCTTTTACTTAGGCTATAATTAAATATAAGCCGTCAAAATCCACTTACATGGAATATATTATTATATTATAATTCCTGGAATTTTTCTGATACTGAGGCTGCGTAGACACCCAACTATCACACTATGTTACACTAAATAAATTCACATAAACCTATAACAGCCTTTTCTTAGGCCTCCCATACAATATTATTTACAAAAAGAACAAAAACGTAGCGATAATGGTGAGTTTCGGAAACAATGTCGCCGTGTAGTATATTTTTTGATGTTATTACATTTTGCTAAGTGTCAAGTGTCCTACACCCCAGAGTAGGTCCTTTTTATCCTCTATTTCTGGTTGGTATTACCAACATCCAACAAATAATCAGGGTTTGTATATGAACAATATTTCCGGAAGCAAGCGAGCTTTCTTTTCTTTCTCTCTGAGAAAGTCTACTACTACTAAATACTATTTTTTGCTCGTATGGAGAGTCTGCACGAGAGCCAACAAGCACTACAGTTTCTCATCTTAAATAGACAATATGAATGTTATGCCGAATGCCTAATATAGATTACTTTTCAAAATTTCCTGCAATTTTAAGAGGACCGTTTACATGTTCGCCGTCTGATATTTAAAGGTAGCAATTAAAACGCTTGCGGTTTTTCTCTAATTTTATTGGCAAGGGTGGGTTTGTACATAAGTAGGTGAGTAAAAGGAACTTCCTATAAAAGTGTTTGGTATAATTTATTGGGAATTTCGACCTACGTCAGCAACACGCGAGGGGGCGCCCGCGTCGCAACGCCAATTTGCATGGGAATGTAATCAATTTTCAATTCGGCTCGCTTCTTTTGTTAGAGTAGGTTTATATCAATTGTTTTTTTGCGACCGGCGAAAAAAATACTTTTTGCTTGTTTTGGCGTGGGGAGGGACATGGAAGTGTTGTTTAGGGTTCCTATTAAAGACTCTGCTGTCCGTCCGTCTGTTCGAATGTCCGTCAGCTGGCTCTATCTGATGTACTTTACAGTGCTGTCAACTCTCTCTCTGTAGAGAGAGTTGAATATTTCATGGAATGTGTATTTCTGTTGCCGCTACTGAACTAAATAATGAACTTCTGTACAAGGGACGTGTTTGTTTGCGTTTTTGTTCTACGATGATACGGAGCCTTTCGTGGCTCTGTGGTAGCTTTGTTAACTGTGTTGAATTGCAAAGTTCTCAGTAATAACGGTCTTAATAATTTCCATAAGGCGCTCTCCCGTGAACCGTGAGAACTCGTCGCGTATGATAGTACGAATATTATCCATATACTGAGTGTCATCAAATACTTCGAGTTGCCAGTATCTGGAGTCTGAAGAGATAGATCATCGTCGGCATCGACATTCAGTCTTCCCGCAGGAATCTGAGCATAGGCGGAGCCCACGGAAGTATTGAGGTTTCCAGTTTTGGGTATTTTGCTAATACACTCCAGACATTTCCAACTTTTCTTATTCTCATCCGACATAATATTATAGAAACGGCATTCAGGAACATTTGCGCATTCCAAATCATAGTGTTTTTCACATACCCTGCATACCAGGTAACGCCTCGAATTTATAATTCCGGAACAGCCCCAACATTTCACCTGCTTCGATATCGAGGCATCCCCTACCGAGGATGGCGAAGATGAAGACATCTGTCGGCTTAACAAAGCAATCTAAGGTACCCAAATCCAACACCAGAGGTCGCCTCCGTATGGAAGATATCTTAGGCAAGACTTAACAAGACTTAACAGTTTCCAAGTTAGGTCGCTAGGCAGCGCCACTTCGTGTAGCTGTAGATCGTTGATTGATTTTGCAGAACTCAATCACGAACGACGATATATAGTTCCGTCTGTGACACCACTATCCTCCAATTGCTGTTAATTCGTGGTACCAGGCTACAGGGGGCGCCACTGCGCACACACAAATTGGAAAAAAGGCGAATGCGGCGGGTGAGGAATCGAACCTGCGATCGATTGCGCGCTCAGCTATTATACCAAAACATTAACGCAGTGAGCCATCAAGACACTACGAACTAGTGCGGAATTAGAATACTCTATGGAGTGCTTGATGCGATAATATAACGTTGATGTAGGTGTTTGCAGAAATGTTCGATGTTGTGTCTGTGCACTCAACGGAATTTGGTCACACTTTGCACTGGTTTTACTGCTTAACTGATATTAATGTTTGATATTTTACGGAACACTTGAAGATGTATTGGTCTGCTACACTTCCTATGAAAATTAGTATATTTGGTGCATATTGGCTCTATGCTTCTCTATATCTTACCTACCTACCTTATATCCTACAATAAGTACAAGGACGAGTCACTTGTAGAGGTTTGCAAGAACTAAAATCTGAATGATAAGGTGATTCGTATATTTTTTCCTAGCTCCTCAGTAATCATTTATCTTCATGTTTCTCATCACTGCGAACGCCTTGTAAGACCAATTGATAAGCTGAAATTAAATACAATTATGAATTGACACTGACAGAAAACTCTTTTGAGACAAACTGTACTAGTTTGCAATTTTCACTGATGGCGCATCCTTAAATATATGGCTCCGTATACAAGGTGACTTTTATAGAAAGCTGACCATATTTTGGAGAATGATAGTCCCCATAATTACGAAGAACTATCCCAAAGCAAACTAGGGTCATTAACGAAAAAAATATTGGGTCCCATAATAACTTGTATAATAGCTTATCAGGTTTATGTAAATAATAAATAAATAAATGAGGATTAATAATTATATAAAACATTTCAGACCATATGTACCTTTGGGAAAGTTGTTCACTTGTAAAATATGGTCAGCTAATTAAAAGTCATGCTATATTTTGGTAAATCTCTAAAGTCGTAGTAAAAATAGTAAGTAGTTTATGTGACTGCTACATAATGCCTAACTATGTACAGTTACATACACTAGTGTATCTACATATCATAAGCTCTTTTTGATGTGCTCAGGAACCGCATGTTCAACCGGCATTGTGGAATTGGTCATTGCTCTGCAGTTGCTTAGCTTGTTCAGTAGTACCAACTTCACAGACCAACTAGGGGCGGCACGCAGGCCTGCGTCGGCGTTTTTACCAAGAAGAATATCATTATGCTGATCGTAACGTGCGGTTTTTACGTGTTTAGATAAAATAATATACTATGAGTTACCATAGTATAACTGTCCAAAGAAAGTGTGAAAATTTTCCCCGCCGTGACCTTCATGGGGCGCTTGCATCTCTCCATGAAGACGACAATGTACTTCATAGTCTGCAGGTCTGTGTTCCGCCAAGGACTGTTAAATGCTGCCTGCTGGAGGTCCATGCTCTGTGGTCACAAGGTTAATATGGAATAGTGATCAGCTGCCAAAAGATATATTTTGTTATTGATCCGTCACAGAAAACAACATCAAAACCACGAAAGGAAAGGGCCCAAGAAAGAACCAACTAATCACAATTTCAACAATAGACAATTATTTTGTGAACACATTCAACAGTTTTTATTTCAAGTCAACCTGTGTTTTATCATCTGGGAAATGACTGTTAAATGGAAGGCCTTGACCGATTGTGAAACAACATATATACATATATACATGTTGTTATATAATATATAAATATATATTATTTATCAAGATAAAGCTACATTTTGTTGCTTTGACTTTACAACTTGTTTAACTTGAATATAAACTGACAGACATATCACCTGTCCTCTTCAGAATTCAACCTCATTGAATACGAGTTCTTCTACCGACTTCGACCTATAACCTCAACTTTATTGATTTTATGACGCTTCGACTAAAAACTAATGTAGGACCAAAGTACTTGTCAAGGAGAACCAAATGAGACCAATCTCAATGGGGTTGCGTCATTTCATTACATAGTTCCCATGGGCACCTTCCGGTTCCATCATCAGACCTTGGATAGCATCTAGGGCCAAGAGTACTTGTCAAAAAGAATTAAACAAGCTTAAAATCGATGGGGTTGCGACGTTTCCTTACATCATTCCCATAGCCACCTTCCGGCTCCATCATATTAAATAAAATATTGCATCGTCATCCGATTTATGTTGGTACGCATGCGAAATTTCAGCTCAATCAGAAACCGGGAACTGGGGCCAATTTAACTTGTCAAGTTATTTTACATAGAAGGCCGGAATCAACGGCGTAGCACTATTTTTAGATCTTCAGAAATTAATAGTAAATTCATATAAAATGCGTCGGAAATATTTTTCGGTATTTTATTTAAGTTCAGATTAGTGCTCTTTTATAAAAATACTAAATACCCTTCCCAACCTCATTGTGCATATAACAGTAAACGAGTTTTAGTACGTACCTTCCAAATAAGAACATCACCAAACCAACAAAGTATGAAAACCTCAGTTAGCATACACGACAAATAAATACCCATCCATAAAATTTGCACTGGGTGACTTGCTGGATTTTCGATCTGAAATGAGAAAAGATAATCAAAGCTATCTGTCAACTAAAGCCTCTACCCACCACTTCAATCACTAGCTAGTACCATTGTTGGTACTAATGTTACTACTAGTTTGCCCCAATAGTACCATTATCCAAAAACATCTAAAACATAATGATTCACTCGGACTTAGCTTAGACTGTCCACTATCATCGAGCAATAGATTTAAGAATCGGATGAGGGTATTTTATTCTCGTCTTTATCTACAGACAGGGGATACCAAAAAGGTGTAACCATATGTTAACGGATGATTATAAGAGACACATTTCCTTAAAAGGCTTAGTTGGAAGATAAAAGACAATATGGAATATTTACAGGAATAAACTTATTTTATCTACGCACGTACATAAATGCTCTAAAATCGACTCAGCCATACCATAGGCCATATGACACATCGATGTTGATATGGTAATTTACAGACAAACAAATTGTCTATGATCGTCGAATCGTCAAAATTGACATTTGCCTTGACGTCTGTACAATGCCACCAACTCTGTTCAATTAGCTAAAACACAAAACTAACGCCCTCCCAGGATGAAATGACATTAGTGTGACATAGATGCAATCAATGCAATCATCTCACGCACCCATTCTGGGGCGTGGGGAGTCAGGGTCAGATCAACGGATCTCTTCCTGAGGAAGCGCCTCTGTCCACTCCTATGGACAGGTCATCGGGGGGCCCTCGCGGGCGGTAGAGATCTTCTCACTTGGGGTGTTCCGTTGGATGATCGCCGGCTAGGCAACCAGGTCGCGTGGGGTATAGATGCAAGCGACGCATTCGACTAAACAATTTTTGCTGCTTTACCGACACGAAACAATCAAACCGCTTTACAGATGTAGTGAATAATCCTTTCCTATCGGCAAAACTCGGAACAACGATAACACCCGAATGGTGCCGATGTGTCTATGAATTACTGTATTATTAAATTACGTGTAGGTATCAAATAAATCGCATACTTTATTTATCAATGTCAAATGTCAAATTGCCCGTTTGACGTATATTACACTGAGATGTTAAACCACCACGATTCTATCATATAAAGAATTCGTTAGGTAAACAAAAATATAACTAGTTACTGAGGACGTTTTATTTCAATAAAACGCACTGATAAAAACCAAATTCCGGTTGGGATGATCTAATGATTCTATAAGGATTGGAACCCCATAAGTCAAAACTACAGTAGGATTTTGCAGACCTTTTTTATAACAATAATTTTTTGTAATTAATAAAAAATACTATGACATAACAAAAAAGACACCTCAACATAAAACAAAACAAACCAGCAGAGAAATTAATATAAATAAATATGATTTTCTGATTGGATGAACGACTTCGATTATGACAGCGGGATAAGAGGAGGAGGAGCGGGGTGGACAGTGTGATGCGAAGCAATATTTCCAACTTCCATATCACAGTCAGAATCAGAACTATTTTCTGGTGTATCATCGTCAGAGTTTTCATGAACGGTGATTACAAAACTAGCCATATAATTTTCCAACTCAGGTTCGTGTTTTCGGTACTCGTTTTCGCATTTGATGGCGTGGTCACATACTTTGGCCCAAACATCGGAACCAATCATATTAACCTTTTCCTGTACCAATTGTTTCACAGTAGTCATATTCATACTGATGTGTCTTTTGGATACGTATCCCTTTATTTGAGACCATATGTTTTCAATCGGATTGAAATCAGGATGATATGGTGGCAATCTTAGTACGCTGTGTCCATATTCATTCATAAGTTTATCTATAGAGTATTCTACAAAGTCTTGTTTGTACTTGCAAATAATTTCATATATTTCAAGTTTTGTTAATGACGGATCAATCGCAACGTTATGTTTGGATAGCCAATCAATCATGTCTTGCTTCCTGGTATTTGAATTAGGAGGTTTTTCTACGTACTTATTATGATATACAGCATTATCTACTACTAGTACCGAATGTGGAGCTAAGTTTGGAATGAGTTGATTACGAAGCCATTTTTCATAGTGTTAGCTCTTGTTAGTTACACCTTGTATATTTCACTATACTTACATCTAACGCCATCTAGTGGAGCCGGCTTGTACTAACGTAAAGCAACTTTCCATTTCCGTTTAGATTATTTGAAGGATTATGATGATAGTTAAAATCCTTTTATGTTTGACATTAATTGTAATTAATCATCATTTCTTTAGTTTATATTTGTCTTTGGTTTAAATCATGAATCTATCCTCGTTTCTTCAAATTTAACTTTGTCGAACCTATAGCCGGATGTAGTAATACTTCCGTTATAGACGTACCCTGTTCTGGTTATATCCTTTTTTGAAAATTGAACTCTAAAATCATAATAAAGTCTATTCTGATTTTAGAGCCATTTATGAAGGTCCTATCGTTATTATGTTTAATTCATATTTAAATCTTTTAGACTTGTAACAGGAAGTGACATGATTAAAAATGGTAACTAGCGATGTATTAGACATTTCCGTTCGATGCTAATATTAATCTGATGGTTTATTGAAATGTTTTATAATTTGTTAAATCTTGATAATGTTAAAGCCAATTTTAGAACTATCCAGAATATTTGTAGTAATTATAGAATTCGTGTTAGAAATAATACGTGTAAATTGCATTTCCGGTTTTGGATAGTCTGAAGAAGGGTGTGTTTAACCGCGAAAACGAACGCGGGAGATGGAGGGAATAGATGTTATAAATAGGACTGCTTTGATTTTGAGAACACTTTTGTTACTGCCACGAAAAGAAATACACCATTTAAAAATCTGTCAGCGAGTATTTATTATCAGAAGTGGTTCTACGAAAGAAGCAAATTCTTCAACTGCCCCACGATGGACCGCTCTAAATCCAGAAGATCACGTTCAAGATCTAGAAGCTATCGGCGTGGTAAACGTCGAGATCGTGATAGAAGCCGCAGGACACCTAGAACGAGCCGATCGCGGGAACGAAATATTAGTCCATCAAAAAAGAGATTTCGTGAATCGGCCAGGGATACTTCATCACAACGACGTCGTATCCACAATGAGGACGTCAGGCGTTCAAAGGAGAATTCCATACGATCTTCAAGCATTCAAACCCCAGGTACTTCTTCAGCAATACGAGTACATGATCCAGAAAATTCTGCGACCGGACGAGATGGCCCAGTCGCCATGACCTCAAGCAATACTGCGACCGGACGAGATGGCCCAGTCGCCATGACGTCAAGCAATGCTGCGACCGGACGAGATGGCCCAGTCACCATGACGTCAAGCAATGCTGCGACCGGACGAGATGCCCCAGTCGCCATGACGTCGAGCAATTCTGCAATCGGAGTTGACGACCCAGCTGCTATGATGTCAAGTAGTTCTACGACCGGACGAGACGAAGAAAACGTGAACCCGAGTGCTACAGCGACGAGTAATACGGTGCTGGACGTACAGGTTAGAAATAAAACTGACTCGTCTAATTCAGGCATGTTAGTAACTTTCGATGAATTTTATAAACTCCTACAGTCACTAAAACCAGGTTTATCCACTAGAGGCAATGAAAACATGATCCCAGAGTTTGACCCATCTATCAAAAATAGCCGAATTGAAATATGGTTAGCAAAAGTTAACGAGTGTGCACAAATCTATACTTGGGATGAGAAACAAATCAGACACTATGCTTTGCCCAAACTGGTAGGTAATGCTAAAAAATGGTACCAAACCCAAACATCCGTGTTACATAGTTGGGACGAATGGCAAACCCTTTTATGCAAAGCGTTTCCGTCTGAAGTCAACTATGGTACTCTCTTGTCAGATATGCTAGAAAAACGATTAAAATTTGGGGATAACTTGGACGAATACTACTTTGAGAAAACGGCATTATTGAATGCTTGCGAAATATCGGGCAAACGAGCAGCTGATTGCATCATACATGGTTTAGATGATCGCACTATACGAGCAGGTGCATCATCAGCTCGATTCTCTAAGCCTGAGGATTTATTCAAATATTTGAAGGATGTTTGTAAAGATCAAAAAGATGCAGCGAGATCATTCAATAGGAACAAAAGGGGAAGTAACATTTTTTGTAATAAATGTAATGAAACAGGTCATAAAACATTTCAATGTCACGCAAACGGTTCCCAGAACACATATACACCTATAGTAACTAATGCTTGCTTCAACTGTAACGAAAAAGGTCACAGGGTTCAGCAATGCCCCAAAACTATTCTCAAATGTGATGAGTGTAAGTTATACGGTCATAAAACCAATGATTGTCCGCGTAAAAAGAAAAATACTGAAAAACAGGTTCTTGTTATAAACAGCATAGCCGATCCTAGCCATAAATATTACAAAAGAGCTCTGATTAATAATGTAAAAGAAACTCAGTGCTTTGTTGATATGGGAAGCGATTGCACACTAATTACGCAAAGATTGGCCACCCAAATAGGTCTAGCAATTGCGACTGATAGTATACCGACAGTTCATGGATTGGCGAATGTACGTGTTCAGCCTTTAGGTAGAGTGCAATTAACTTTACTTATTGATACAGTTGAAGCTACGATAACAGCGCTAGTTGTAAGAGACGAACAATTGCACGTACCCTTACTTGTAGGACAGGATTTCACCGAATTACCTAATGTGATTATCACAAAAACAGATAGCTCCCTTAATATCATGACCAGAGATTTTAATCCTGAGTTACCGTCATTTGATAATGACCAAATTTATAACAAACACATGTTATACGTACACTCCGACACTAAAATTGAAACTGTAGGTTTAATTAAATGCTACTGTAAGGATGTACGCGATGCAAATATATACCTAAAAGGTAATTATCGAAACATAAATGGTGTTGAGTATTGTATTCAGGAAGGGTTGTATAAATTAAAAGACGGGAAGTGTGCTATTATTATAATGAATATCTTCAACAGTCCAATTTACTTTACAAAAGACTTCGGTGTTGCTCGGGGTATTACCTTGAGTGAAAGTGAAGATTCTCTAGACAGTTCAGAAATGTTCGGACAGCCAAGATGCTTCTTTGCTCTACAGCATTTAGAACCTTTCAGTAAGGAGGAAATTAATGTTAACCCTGATCTTACAACCGAGCAGAAAAGTAGAACTTATGAAGTAATCAACAAAAATCGTGACTGTTTTGCGCAAAACTTAGCCGAACTTGGTTGTACAGACATAACAGAACTAGAAATTAAACTACACGATGAAATCCCCGTTGTTTACAGACCTTACCGTTTGAGTCATACTGAAAAAGAGGTAGTTAGAAATATGGTCAATGAGCTGCTGGAAAATAATATTGTTGAAGAGTCAGAATCACAGTATGCTAGTCCTGTATTGTTAGTTTCAAAGAAGACAGGAGGATATAGATTGTGTGTCGACTATCGGGCACTGAACCGAAAGACAATAAGAGATAATTATCCTCTCCCAAGAATAGATGATCAACTAGATTTATTGAGTGGAAATAAATACTTTATCAGCCTAGATTTGGCCAGCGGGTACTATCAGATTCCTGTAAAAGATGAGTGTAAGCACTTGACAGCTTTTATAACTCCTGATGGGTTGTATCAGTTTTGTAGAGCTCCTTTTGGACTAGTTAATTGTCCAGCTGTTTTTCAAAGAACAATAAATAAAATGTTGGGAAAATCTCGTGAGAAATGTGCTTTGGCATATATGGATGACCTATTAATATGTGGAAAGACATTCGAAGAATGTTTAGCAAAATTAGAACAAACCTTTGTTCTCATAAGGGAAGCTGGACTGACGTTAAATATAAATAAATGTAACTTTTTTCAAACTGAAATAGAATATTTGGGGTTCGAAATATCTGTCGAGGGCATTAGACCTGGTAAAGCCAAAATTTCTGCTGTAGAACAATTCCCAACTCCCAAATCAGTGCATGAGATTCGACAATTTATTGGCCTGGCTAGCTACTTTAGGAAATTTATCAAGGGGTTTTCTAGCATCGCTAAGCCTTTGACTGACCTAACGAAACAAGATATTGCTTGGCAGTGGGAGAAAGAACAGCAAGAGTCTTTTACAACATTAAAAGAGAAACTAATCATCAGACCTATTTTGAGTTTGTATAATCCTGAATTCATCACGGAATTACATTGTGATGCATCAAAAAAAGGCTTTGGAGGAATATTATTACAAAGGGAAAATATGAAATCTGACTTAAGACCTATCGCTTTCTTTAGTAGAAAAACGACGCGAGATGAAGAGAAATTTCATGCATATGAATTAGAGACTCTTGCCGTTATAACTTCTCTCAATAGGTTTAGAGTTTATTTGTTAGGTAAACCCTTTACAATACACACAGACTGTAACGCTTTAAGATCAACTTTCTCCAAGAGAGATTTAATACCAAGGATAGCTCGTTGGTGGATCGCTCTGCAAGAATACGATTGTACCATTGAATATAGACCCGGTTGTACAATGAAACATGTCGATGCGCTCAGTCGAAATCCTCTTGAAGATGGACAGGATAATGACAAGTATGAACATTTGTCTCGGGTAATGCATATATCTCAAGAAGATTGGGTACTGAGTCTTCAATTGACAGATCCTAAAATTCAACATATTCGATCCATTCTTGAAGACTCGCAATACAAGGAATTGACTGATATAAGACAAAACTTTGTCGTACAAAACAATCGCATATACCGAAAAATAGGAGATCAACTAAAATGGGTAGTCCCGAAGAGCGCTAGGTGGCAAATATGCCAACGAAATCATGATGATGTAGGACATTTTTCGGTAGAAAAAACTTTGGACAAGATCAGGAAAGATTTTTGGTTCCCCAAAATGAAGAAATTTATAACTAAATATGTACGATCTTGCTTACACTGTGCTTTCGGTAAAGAACCCTCAGGACCAAAAGAAGGTTATTTACACAATATTCCTAAATATGATATTCCATTCCACACAGTACACATAGACCATTTAGGACCATTTATCAAGAGTTCCAGGGGTAATCAATATCTATTTGTACTTGTGGATGGATTTACTAAATTTAGTATACTCAAACCACTACGCAATACTAAATCAAACTCTGCTATCAGATGTTTGATAGAGTTGTTTTCAATCTTCGGTCATCCAGTTAGGTTGATCTCAGATCGAGGTACGAGTTTTACTTCAAACGAATTCAAAAGATTCTGTACAGAATATGAAATTCGCCACATTCTTAATGCTGTCTCTACTCCTAGGGCTAACGGACAAGTGGAGAGGTATAACCGTACTATTTTAGATGGACTTAGGACCTATACAGATAGTTTAGGTGAAAACAAATGGGATCAAGAACTAGGGAAGATACAATGGGGACTTAATAATACACTCAATAAAGGGATAGGCAAGACGCCCTCAGAAGCGTTATTTGGGAAAAGATTGTTAGGAAAAGGAGACGGTATACTAGGAGATACAGTGGTAGATACACGACAAAACGGGAAAGCTAGTGAACAAATTATACAAGAGATTAATGAACACGTTGAGAAGAATCAGGCTCAACAAAAAGAGAGATTTGACAAAACTAGAAAAGACGCTACGCTATACAAGATAGGTGACTTAGTGAAAATTTTAAAACCTACTCCTTCTAATGATGGGAAGAGTAAAAAACTTTTGCCCAAGTATACGGGCCCGTTCAAGATATCAAGGGTTTTAGAAAATGATAGATACGAGGTATCAAGTATTCCTGGTTCCAACATAACTAAAGGAAAATATAGTAATATTTGGTCAACAGATCGCATACGTCCTTGGATTACAGTGACTGTAGAGAGTGATACTGATAGTGACAACACAGATGATGAACATATAAGTTGTAGTTAATTTGGATAATAATGTATCATATTGTGTTTAGATGATTTACGAGCATAATTTAAATAAAATGTGTAATTTACATAGAATTTATAAATTGCACAGAAAGTATGATTTGAGAAGAATGCTTAAAATTTATAGAAAAGAAAGAATAGTATAGATAGATACTGAAGATCTGGAAGTCTGATACGATTAATGAATCTGTGGTCATTATACTATAGATTCAGGAATGAGGGATCAGGTGCAGATATTGAAACTGAAGATCTGGAAGTCTGATACGATTAATGGATCTATGGTCATTATACTATAGATTCAGGAATGAGGGATCAGGTGCAGATATTAAAACTGAAGATCTGGAAGTCTGATACGATTAATGAATCTGTGGTTATTATACTATAGATTCAGGAATGAGGGATCAGGTGCAGATATTGAAACTGAAGATCTGGAAGTCTGATACGATTAATGGATCTATGGTCATTATACTATAGATTCAGGAATGAGGGATCAGGTGCAGATAATAAAACTGAAGATCTGGAAGTCTGATACGATTAATGAATCTGTGGTTATTATACTATAGCTTCAGGAATGAGGGATCAGGTGCGGATATTAAAACTGAAGATCTGGAAGTCTGATACGATTAATGAATCTGTAGTTATTATACTATAGATTCAGGAATGAGGGATCAGGTGCAGATAACGAAGCCTATCTTGAATAAGAGGCATGCTTACAAAGTCTTGATATTATTATTTCCCTGTTTTATAATGAGATAGTATACCTAGTTTGCAGAAATAATGTTTTGTAGAAGTAATTGTATAAGTTTAGAGACAAACTTTAGAGTCAGGACAGTCGAATGTTAGCTCTTGTTAGTTACACCTTGTATATTTCACTATACTTACATCTAACGCCATCTAGTGGAGCCGGCTTGTACTAACGTAAAGCAACTTTCCATTTCCGTTTAGATTATTTGAAGGATTATGATGATAGTTAAAATCCTTTTATGTTTGACATTAATTGTAATTAATCATCATTTCTTTAGTTTATATTTGTCTTTGGTTTAAATCATGAATCTATCCTCGTTTCTTCAAATTTAACTTTGTCGAACCTATAGCCGGATGTAGTAATACTTCCGTTATAGACGTACCCTGTTCTGGTTATATCCTTTTTTGAAAATTGAACTCTAAAATCATAATAAAGTCTATTCTGATTTTAGAGCCATTTATGAAGGTCCTATCGTTATTATGTTTAATTCATATTTAAATCTTTTAGACTTGTAACAGGAAGTGACATGATTAAAAATGGTAACTAGCGATGTATTAGACATTTCCGTTCGATGCTAATATTAATCTGATGGTTTATTGAAATGTTTTATAATTTGTTAAATCTTGATAATGTTAAAGCCAATTTTAGAACTATCCAGAATATTTGTAGTAATTATAGAATTCGTGTTAGAAATAATACGTGTAAATTGCATTTCCGGTTTTGGATAGTCTGAAGAAGGGTGTGTTTAACCGCGAAAACGAACGCGGGAGATGGAGGGAATAGATGTTATAAATAGGACTGCTTTGATTTTGAGAACACTTTTGTTACTGCCACGAAAAGAAATACACCATTTAAAAATCTGTCAGCGAGTATTTATTAATAGTATTCATTGTTCATCGCGTTGTAATAGTCACCTGTTTTATCAGTAGACTGATACATTAACAATGCCCCAGGTATAAACCCCTTTCTACTACCAGCGTGCACTATTATAAGACGTTGTCCTTTAGAAATTAACTGTTTCACTCCGTTTTCTGACGAGTCAGCCCAGCTTTTACCTGCCAAATTGAGGTATGGATGTATGTTTCATCCATATAAACAATCTTTCCCCTTGCAATCTGTACTTTTTTATCGCGGCTAAAAACTTTACTCTTTTTAAACGAACATCATCTTTCTCGATAAGTAATTTTCTGTTGTTTTCAACTTTTTTATACCGAAATCCCATTTTTCTAAGAATTTTTCTTAGCGTAAAGTCACATCCCTTAAAATTTATGGCTTCGGATAACTTCAGGGCTTTAATTGTAGGTACTTGTTTGTATATCAAATGGAAATTATACACTAATCGGCGTATAACGTTGTAGTCAAAATCGTCAAGACCTAGACAAAATAATTTATTTGGTCTACCCAACTTTGCCGACTTCGGACTATTGGAGGTGGATTGATTTATGTATTCTTTTTGCAATATTTTATTTACTGTTCGTTGAGAAATTCCACTGGCCTCCGAAACTCGTTTTTGGACTTTACAAAAGTAAGCAGTATAGTTGGTATGTTTGAATTTATCATTTTCAGTTAAGAAATATAAATAAATATTGAAAATAACTTCGCAGGCTTGCCGATCTAAACGTTTCCCTTTTCTTAGTGCTTTCGGCATGTCTGTTATAAATTGTTAATGTGGATCGAATAGAATCAATGTTTATTATTTACAAAAATGACAGACAAGAGTGAAATGTAAAGTAAAAAAAAAATATAGGTGGCCTGCATTAATACACGAGTCCATGAAGTTTATTACAAAATCTAACATAAATATCAACAAAATATTTCTGTGGTATTAACTACTCTATATAGATACTTTGTTCAGGCTTCTCAGCACCTAATGACCTCGTAGGGGCCCATGAGCTACGAGGTAGCGTGACGATCAGGTGCCAAGAAGTGATGAACGTCGGCGATTCACGGAGCTGAAGTTATGTGGGGTAGATCTAACCTGGTCTGTGCTTCGGTCCCGTCAACCTCCTGTCTCTCTGCAAGGCCCGGGTGCACCCTAGGCTCTTCTTGGTGGACAGGTTCTTCAGCCAAACAGGTATGACTGGCGGGCCAGCTTCAATGAGCACAGTGTCCAGCACAGGTTATGTTTCTACTGGTAAATACAAATCGGGCACGAAAATCCGAACTTTATCTGGTTCGAGAGACAACTGCACACTCAGCTATATTAACAATCTTGAGGGAATCCCGAATACATTCCAGATGCCCTGCGATTTAATTTCAATACCCTGATCAAAACGCGTTTACATTGCGAGGGCTTTCGTCTGTGAGTTGTCAAAACTGCCAGATTGACAGCTAACGTCAAATTAAAATGACCGTTCAGAAACCATCGATCGAATATCGATTTGGAATCGAACAATCACCCGCCCGGACAGGCACCCACCTGTCCCCTAATCTACGGGCAGCCGAGACAACGTTGCTACCGCTCGTTTTAGAACCGAGCCTCCTACTAGAACCTCTGCAGACCGGGGGGTCCCGTCCTTGCCAGGGAACAAGTTAACAATGCGCCCCCTGCGCCAACGTAGTGGCGGTAGGTTAGCATCCTTAACAAGAACGAGGTCACCAACACTAGGGGGGCTAGTTTTGTCAGTCCACTTAAGGCGCTGTTGTAAGATATGCAGATACTCGAGCGACCAACGCTTCCAGAAATTCTGAGTAAACTGCTGCAATATTTGATACCTTGACAACCGATACAATTTCACTCCCTCGAAGCGGTGCTCGGGCAACGCGTTAAGTGGCTGTCCTATCAAGAAATGGCCTGGGGTCAGAGCCTCCAGGTCATTTGGATCCGAGCTGAGCGGACACAACGGTCGCGAATTGAGAACGGCCTCGATCTTACAAAACAATGTCGCGAGCTCCTCAAAAGTCAGCGCGGTCTGACCTACTATACGCCCCAAGTGCGTCTTAGCTGACTTAACTACGGCCTCAAAAATCCCACCCCAGTGGGGGCAAATCGGTGGGCTGAAGGTCCACTGTATACCCCGACGGGAGAGGGCCGTTCCAATATCCACTTTATTTACATTCAAAAAGTTGACTATCTCTCGTAAGTATCGTTCCGCACCGATGTAGTTAGTGCCGTTATCAGAGCGGATCAAAGTTGGAAGTCCCCTTCGAGAAACAAACCTATCCAAACGAGCAATGAAAGCGACTGTCGAGAGATCAGCAATGAGCTCGAGATGTACCGCCTTGGTGGATAAACAAACAAACACACATAGGTACGCCTTGTATTGCTTAGCGGTACGCAATCGTGAACTCTTCACCATAAACGGTCCTGCAAAATCCGTACCAACACCTGAAAACGGTCTGACCTAATTCACACGATCAGGGGGCAAGTCCCCCATGAGAGGTTGCATCGTGGCAGCCTTAAGTCGATAACAAGGCATGCACCGAAACACGATGTTCCGTATGGCACGGCGGGCAGATAAGATCCAAAACTCCCGCTGGAGCGTGGCCAACAACGCGTTACAGCCGGCATGCGCGTTTTTAATATGACGATCAGTCACCAGCAATTCAACTAACTGTCCCCCCTTGGGGAGCAGAAGTGGGTGACGAGCCGAATACGACAGATTCGCATTGCGCAATCTTCCTCCTACCCGAAGTAACCCGGTCGAATCAACAAAGGGGTTGAGACGCGCGACGGCTCCCTTCAATTTCGAACGTCCACTTCGAACCGGACCAAATTCAACAGCGACTCGTTTCGCTCTGCCGGAGTCAGAATAGGGTTCAACGTTCGCTGATCGCGAGGAGTACGACAATTTCGAGCGAATCTCCTAATCCAAGTGGACACGTTTATGAACTTGTCAAGTGAGCTATACCGGTCCAGCAGAAACCCGGCGTCAGGGTCCTCAGCCTTCTGGGTAACATGCACGGCCGCTCTGGGGCCATGATCCGAAGATACTACTACATGGCTGTGGGGCCAGTCCGATTCTCTCTTGGCAAGCCAGGGTGGTCCCCACCACAAATGGTGTCTAACGAGTTCAGGAGCCTGACATCCCCTGGATGCACAATCAGACGGGTTCAATTCTCCTGGTACATGTCTCCAGGTCAGTGGGACCTCAGACGACACAATCTGGGAGACACGGTTCGCAACAAAAACCTCTAAGTTATGGACCGAAGCCTTCAGCCAGCACAAAACAATCTGGCTGTCCGTCCAAGCGTACACCATATCCTCCAAAACCACTGACCCACGCAACACTGTTAGAGTGTGATTCAAAAGTTTGGTCAAAAGAGCAGCCCCGGACAGTTTCAGTTTTGGAATCGTCATCCTTGTCCGAATAGGCGCTACCTTGCTTTTTGCCAAAACCAAACGCACGTCGACCTCCCCGGTGGAGGTGACGGTTCGCAAATAAACCGCTGCCGCAAACCCTCGTTCAGAGGCATCACAAAACCCGTGAAGGGTTGCGCTGTAATCCCCAGCAGGGACCAATTTCCTCGGCACCGATACATTATTTATGTCCGATAGCGAGGTGAACATTCGCGTCCAATCAGTCAACAAATCACCTGAGAGTTGGGTGTCCCAGGTCAACTGAGCCGCCCATAGCCTTTGCATAAAATATTTGAGAGCAAAGGTGACTGGAGAAATCCATCCATTCGGGTCGAACGTTCTCGCAATCGTTGACAGTACTGACCGCTTCATCCAGGCCTTCGGTGTTTCTAAAACCACCCGATAGGTAAACTCATCATGGACGGGCCGGTACTGAATTCCAAGCACTGACAACATGTTAGGATTGTCAGGATTCTCAAAAACGTGCGGGTCTTGTTGAAACTCATCTGGGAGACCAGCCATCAACTCAGGGGAGTTGGACATCCACTTGCGTAGTTCATAGCCGCCTCGTTCCAGCAATTGAATGAGCTCGTCACGTCGGTCCAGAGCTTCCTCTACACTGGCTGCCCCTGTGCAGACGTCATCGACGTACAAATCTTGCTCCAGGATAGCGGCGGCTCTAGGATAGCTCACACGGTCACGCGACGCCAACTCCCGCAGGGTACGCATCGCCAAATACGGGCTAGACCGTAACCCATACGTGTTCGTGTTTAACTCATAGACCTTGACTTGCTCGGCCGTGGACTCACGCCAAAGTATCAACTGATACCTTCTGTCAGCCGGATGAATTACCGTTTGCCTAAACATCATCCGAATGTCTGCGACAAATACAATCTGGTGTCTCCGAAAGCTCGTGAGAATATCCGAAATATCACGACTCAACTTGGGTCCCGAATGTAGACACTGATTCAGGGACATCCCGTTCAAAGTAGGTGCTGACCCATCAAAAACAACTCGAATCTTGCCGGTAGGGGTTCGCAGGACGGCATGGTGTGGAAGGAAACAATGATCCTCAGATCTCCAGTCCACACCCGATACCGACATGTGTCCTAACGACTCATACTCCCTCATGAAATCGACGTATTTTTGTTTAAATACGGCGTCCCTTGACATCCTACGCTCCATCGACATCAATCTCGTCTCAGCCATCTTCCTAGATTCTCCTAGTGGCGGTCGATCGGCCCTGAAAGGCAGTCGAGTTACAAAACGACCAGAACGAAGGCGACCAGTACTATTCTGGTAAAACAACTCGCACTCTTCTTCGTCTGCGTCGACTCGACGTACGGTGGGAGGTTCCTCTATCTCCCAGAAACGTTGGATAGCGTCTGACAACGCTGAGCCAATAAGTATGCCATCTGACTCGGCAGGCCTAACCATTGGCAATGCCGGACCCATGATCACATGACCAAACTTAGTATCCACAGCAATCAACCCGTCCGGCTGAAGAACTCGCCGATCCGACAACAGAAACCTACCCAGAACGTCTGCTCCCAGTAGCAGGTCGACCGGGGCTGGAGTGTCAAAATCGGGATCCGCCAACTTGAGTCCTGATGTCAGGAATCGAACGGCCGGATTCAACTTCACCAAGGGGTGTCTGCCCATGACATGCGTCATTACTAAAGTTTGCACGGATGTTTTTGTCAAAATGTCATAACGTGGAGAGAACGTGATCACCGATTGACCAACTACATTCGTAACCGTAACATTCCCCACGCCCCGTATTGATTTATTATACCTATTTACCTTGAGGCCCAACCATTTTGCTAAATCATTCGATACAATGCAGCCCTGAGCTCCAGAATCTAATAGGGCGCGAACGTATGTTGGGTTGCCCGCCAAATCCCAAACAAGCACAGAGGCGATCGGTAACACCACCGTCTCCGGTTGGGGGGCAACAAATTGTTGGGCCGCAAATTCCTAGCGAGGGCCCCCGGGGCCCCAATCTGCCTGTAACCGATCAGGTATGCAGCTATACGCCAGAGGGTCCCATTGTACAAATGGCCCACGCGCCGGTTCCATTGCCACCCTACGACGCCCCGTAAAGGGGGGTGGGCGTGAATTCAACCGTGGCCGCTCCATGAGCGGGGGGGACATCACATGTGACCGACGAGGACGAGGCGACGAGCGGGGCGACAACTGAGGCGGCGTCCGAACCGCACCCGCATAGCTCGAAGGTGTCCCATGCCACCCGCCCGTTACAGCCTGCTCAACACACCCAATGTCCCGCTGAGTCGGATGCTGAGTCGCAACCGAAAACTCAGGGCCCCCCATGTAATGATCCTGAGTGCGGCCCTGCACCCTAGTACTGCCCTGTGCACGTAGGGCGTTGGCCCCTGAGTTGCGCTCCGAGTCGCAAACGAATTGCCCATGCCGTGTCACCCTGGGTACGGCCCTGTGGTGGCTGTTGGCCGGACCGGTTCATGCACAACAGATTGTTGTGGGCCCCACCACAATATCCGCACATTTGTGTGCGCGTGCAGTCCCTAGCCATGTGTGGCCCGAGGCACAGGAAACACCAGCTCCGCTGCTTGGCCATCCGGCGCCGTCCCTGAACCCTAAGTTCCCCGAACTTATTGCAATTGAATGTATATCTTTTATTAATAATAATAATAATAATTTATTTATTTATCATAACGAGGTATTACACTAGGATATGTTTGAGCTTAATTAATACATGTAAAGCATTATTTGAACTCTAGTAAAAACAGAAAACATCTGAACCTGAGCTAGGTGGTTAACCTGTATTTCAGGATTCAGCGCTCTTCCTAATAATTACAGTATAAGTGCTATACATTACAAAAAATGAGTAACCTGTTATTCATTAGACCAAGTACAACTAAATCAGGAAAAATAAACTACAAAAGGGAGCAAAATTTACATAGGCTTAAGGCCTTGGTGAGTATAAGAGAGCCACAGCATGGCCAATCTGCCTACAACATGGGCAGGTCTCACCATGTGGGGTCAATGCACTCACAGTCCCATATGACTGCCGGTTGGTGCGGTCCTTCCTCGTCGGAGGGCCCCTACTCACAGCGCTCCCGGCAGCTCTCTGTGGCTCCGAAGGATGGGTGACCGTCAACCCCAAATTCTCTGCCCGTCGAGCCTCCTCTTCCAAAAATCCGACCAAGTCGGAGAAGGCGGGCAGGTCCTCGGCCGACCTCCCGTGAGACTGTTCGAAACGAGTCTGCACGTCAGCGGGTAGGCGGGAAAGTACAATGTACAACAGTAAGTACGACCATTCACCAACCGGAAGTCCAAGATTCTCTAGAGCCTTGGTGACGGACAACAATGGGTTCAAAACCTCCGTCTGTATGGCCCCGACCTTGTTCACAACCGGGATGCAAAACAAACGGTTCAGTTGGGCATCGGCCAACCTCCGTTTGTTATGGTAACGTCTGACCAACAATTGTCTGGCCGTTTCATAGTTACCCTCCGTAACTGTCAAATGAGCGACCAGCTCCCTAGGCTCACCCCTCAATGCTGCCACCAGCTGAGCCATCTTGACAGACTTGGTAATGTCCGATCGCATGTGCACCAAACTGTCGAACAGATTGATGAAGCTCATCCATTCACCGGAGACGCCGTCAAAGGTAGGCATAGTTATGGCAGGTAACCTGGACCCCGATCCCTGATGCGGCAGAGGTGCTTCAATGTCACCATCATGGCTGGACTCGCGCTGTCTACGTATGTCCGCAGCCTTCTGCGTGATAGCAGCTGCCATCTCCATACATTGGTCGACATCCCCTATCAACCGTGACAGCCTGTCAGGTGCACAACCATCAACTGATTCCGCCTGCGCGGACAATTCGAGCACCCTATTGTAACGTTCCTTAACGTCCATAGACCGCTCCAATACCACATCATGCCTATCTAAACGGTCTATCAGACCGTGTGCGGAGGAAAAACATCTGAGTTCCTTAGAAACACCCTTCTGGATTTCAGATAACGACATGATCGGAACGATACTTACTCACAATTTGCAGTAACTCAATTTTATTGGACCCTCCAGTTTATAACCCAAACGAGGGAACCCTAAATTATAACTTAAACAATGTTGTTTTCCTTAAACAATAGGAACCGAGTTTTATATCTATATAAATTCTGTAAATAACAATTTAGTTTCCCTTTATATTATAACACACACAGATAGTCAATATTAGTTCAAGTTATAAATTGCTATAAACTGAAAACAATGTAATAGCCTGCTATCAATAGATGTAACTACCTATGTTAACCAAAACATTCATTCAATAGCATTACTAGACCACTAATAGATTGACTAACTGGTAATTCAATGCAAATTTCAATTCAATATCTGTCTGTCTACTACCAGCAATAGACTTATAGCTTACAATACTACCAATCTATGTGGATACAGGAACAACCAAGTTACCTAACCGCCGATTTGGGACTATCGTGCCTTCCTGGAGCCCTTGACGGCTGCATATCTCAGGAAGCGACGCTCTAGCTACCAAATTGTTCAGGCTTCTCAGCACCTAATGACCTCGTAGGGGCCCATGAGCTACGAGGTAGCGTGACGATCAGGTGCCAAGAAGTGATGAACGTCGGCGATTCACCGAGCTGAAGTTATGTGGGGTAGATCTAACCTGGTCTGTGCTTCGGTCCCGTCAACCTCCTGTCTCTCTGCAAGGCACCCGGGCACCCTAGGCTCTTCTTGGCAGACAGGTTCTTCAGCCAACCAGGTATGACTGGCGGGCCAGCTTCAATGAGCACAGTGTCCAGCACAGGTTATGTTTCTACTGGTAAATACAAATCGGGCACGAAAATCCGAACTTTATCTGGTTCGAGAGACAACTGCACACTCAGCTATATTAACAATCTTGAGGGAATCCCGAATACATTCCAGATGCCCTGCGATTGAATTTCAACACCCTGATCAAAACGCGTTTAAATTGCGAGGGCTTTCGTCTGTGAGTTGTCAAAACTGCCAGATTGACAGCTAACGTCAAATTAAAATGACCGTTCAGAAACCATCGATCGAATATCGATTTGGAATCGAACATACTTCCTCTTGCAATGCGACCGTTCCCTACGTTGTCTCGATGGGTACTGAGTGCGGTGAAGTAGAAAGACAAAAACGAACATTTCCGAGAAAATACGAAAGGAAAGGATTATTCACTACATCTGTACCGACTTTGATGCTACCGCCATGACAGTTGGCATTTGTTTATATGTTTTTTGTTTGGTTTTACAAAGTAGAGAAGTAGATTTTGTGAAAAGTTATTATTTACATCATAAATATGAGTGAAAGTGACTCCGAAATCGATATAAACACTCCGTCAAATGCAGCCACAATTGCAACGAAGAACTTGTTGCCAGAAAAATCGTACGTACTTATGTAATAAAAGTATAATTTATATATAATAAACGAAAAGGCGTACTTAGCGCGATTTTAGAGCACTAATGATATGTGTGTAGATAAAGTATCTGTAGATAAATACGCCTTAAAACACTCGTGTGACGCTAATATAGAACTCGCTTCGCTCGTGATTTAAGGCCCCTTATTATACGCCAGTTGCTTAAACTACTATTAGCTACGATTACTAACTTACTCCGATAGCCTGATTTAATTATGATCATGTTGATAATTCATACCGAGAGAAACTGGACACCGACTATTAGCTACGATTACTATCTTACTCCGATAGCCTGATTTAATTATGATGATGTTGATAATTCATACCGAGAGAAACTGGACACCGACGAGGCAGAGCACCATAACACTCAGCATAAACTGCAGTACTGACGCAAGGCTGAATGCATCCTCTATCATCGCCACATACCTAGTGAATCGTAATGGCTTATGTTTAAACGATTACCAAAAACGCACCTATTTTATTACCAATAAATTCGAAATGACTGCCAGAATGGATAAATGTCCACCAAATTGTGTTTGGATAAATGACCACCAAACTTCTTTTTATGTTTTGTGTGCTTAAGTTTATGTTTTAAGTATATTTTGTTGTTCTTACATGTTCAACCTAACACGAAGGATAAAGGGGGCTTCGCTTCGCTCTCCTCCTTTACCCTTCACCTAAGCTACCGCAGTAATTTGCCCTAATATTTTTTGCAACTTTTGGTGTTCATTTATCCATTTTAGGTAGGAAAAAAATATTTTGGTGATCATTATATTTGTTGCCAATCGTAATACACTAA
This sequence comes from Argyresthia goedartella, assembly GCA_949825045.1. Taxonomy (NCBI): domain Eukaryota; kingdom Metazoa; phylum Arthropoda; class Insecta; order Lepidoptera; family Argyresthiidae; genus Argyresthia; species Argyresthia goedartella. The sequence goes on from OX463823.1 coordinate 21,520,485, forward strand.
GTACAAAAAATCTAAAGCTAAAACTAAAATTAACAAGACAAGTTGTCAAGGGTTATCATTACAAATATCCTCCATGTTTCGGAAAAAACAGGTACGAAAAAAGATAACTAGAGTTTTTAAAGGGAACGCATGCATGACTTAAGTGCTGCTGCTAATTTCTTTAATGTACTCACAAAACAGAGATCCAGACATTGAACTACTATTACTAGCGTATGGAACTGACACCGCGAACCATTTCTTTGCGTCATGACCTAACGCCAACCGGCGTTATTCCCTTTAGTTTAGTCCCTCGCCAGCGCTCAAAGCGACCGCATGTGGATATTGTGACTAAAAACAGTTCAGAAATGCCTTCTGCGTTTTGCGAACTTGTAAAAATAGTACGAAGTACGAAGAAAACAGATAGTGGCGTGAAGTAGCATCAGTAAGTAAGCAAAATATCAACTAAAATAATCCAAAACTAATTTTGAACATGATTTTCTACTGTACCCGACTTTTGTATGAAAACCATAGAATATGAAAAGTGAACCGTACAGATAAGACACGTAGGTACTAATGGTGATACGAGAGAGCACTTCACAAATATGTGGGATATTGAAATGTGGTAAATATGGCTAGAGGACTCTTAAACTAACAAAACATGTTTGGTAATATTTTAACACGACTGCCCCCAAAAACGGAGTGTATTGTTTTCAGGGTTCATGTGGGTATTCCTCTTAATTCTACCACAACTTCTTAAAGCTTGAACCGATTTCGAAGTGTGTGGTATTGCTAGGATCTAGCATCCTATGTGGAGAAGGCTATAAATATATACAAGGTGTAAAAATAATTTACTTTTCAGTTCATTTTGAAATTATGGCAGTATAGATAACGATAACACATAGCTTATGCGAAAGCGCAAGTCATCTACATAAACCTTTGTTTAAATCTCGGTTACAATTAATGCTTAGATGGGTACATTTTGTAATAGACTGCACTCAATCAAATGAAGTTTTGTAGGTATAAAAGCGGTGTCACTTCTGCGGAGTGTAATCTACAGGGACGACAAGTCGAGCTCGCGCCAGGTCGCACCGACACCCCCCCCGCCCCGCTTGTGATCTAGTTACGACACGTTTTTGGTTCGAGACAGCGTCTCTATAGTAATGGTAGCTCAATGGATCCAGATAATATATAATAGAAAAAATACATGTACAAAGGGGACCTTATTTCTGACAGTATATTTCTTCCAGCAAATCTTGATTGGTAGAAGACATCATGCTTGAACGGGGGAAGATCTGCGCGACCTGACCTTAGTTGAATTCTTTATGTTTCAAGCTTTATTTAGGGATGGGTATAATTTACAATTTTGTATACCTTACAAGAGATAGTTTGCAACAAGATTTATGGACCCGTTGGCCCAATGGCCTAACAAGTTTCAGCACACAAATCATTACAAATAAAATATAACTTCCATTTTCCTGTTTACCTTATGATACTGTTATGTTGTTTGATACAATCTTTCAGTATGAGCTTCCTGAAATATGCTAGTGAGCAATTGGAGTAAAGTCCGCTGTTTGATGTATGAGCTAGTCTTGCTTGCCTCCGCTCTGCTAACAGGCCAAAGTTACGAAGGTTGAATGCTAACATGTTTATTTGGCCAACTGTAAACGAAATTGAACAGAAGTGAAACAAAAATAATCCGGCAACAAATGGACTTTTTGTGAAGTGACAGTAAAATACCAGGCTTAAGGCCAATTTCTTTTTGAATGAATTTGAATCTTCCATTATTTTGCAACTTTGTTAAAGAAAGAGTACATACACTTCGCCCTTTTTACAAAAAAAAAACGCGCAAGGTCAACCACGTAAAGTTAATAAAGAAAACATCTCATGATTACTTCTGTTTTTGTTCCTGCTACACGCGGGCAATACCCAATCACCTATATTATTTATTAAATTTAGTTTTTTGTTAGAAGAGTTCCGTGGTCACGCTTGCTTCTCACACAGGAGATGTAGGTTCGATTCCTCCCTTGTTCCATCTAGTCATACACTTGGTTCTACATGTATGACTAATTAGAAATATCGTTCCGCCTAGTTCTACATATATGTATAACAATTTGGAATAGACAAAATGTAATTTTTTTGTTCTGACTATCATACACCTATACGTTAGATTCAAGTTACGGTAATTTACGGCCACAACGTGGTTTTGCCTTTTCTCTAAATGAAGTATTTATCATCCCCATCATCTTGCTTATTACTACCTTACTTGCTTGATTGCTTGCTTATTATTACCTCTCTGACCCATTAATGCATCTTTAGGTACATTTACTAATGCCAATGTCAAGTTTGACACATCGCTGTCTTCTTTGTTTTTTGTCTTTGTCTTTCTAAATTACATATGTGTGCAGAAAATGGATTCATTGCCTTTAAATGAGAAAGTTACCGAAAAAGATAAGCTTGTTATTTTACAAAGGGGCCGTGGTGAAGTTTGTATCTACAAGAGACACCAGTATTACAAAAATAGAAAATTTTCACCAGAACTATGCATATGGCGGGTCCCGTACGTAGTTTCGAACGACGTTGTAGCGACAAACGTTGCGGCGAAATAATTTCAGGGTGGTACGCTGGAGCGAAATATTATTGCAGCGAAATCCACGAGGTCGAAATACACCGCAGCGAAAACGTCGGGGAGAAAAACTTTCAGCGCGTAATACCCTGGGGCGAAAAATGATTGTAGCGAAATCCACTAAATATTGTAAACATAAACATTTACATACAGGCACATACATTGCTCCTGGCCCTACACTACGATACCCTTTATCGTGGGAACTAGATACAGCGACGGCACACACATATATAAATCGAAGACCTAGGTTTTTTTTCTGTATCCCCAGCCGGGGATCGAACCCTGGACCTCGCGCATGCTAGTCAGGACCACAACCGCGGCGCCACAGAGGTCATCATTGTGTCGAAAAATATTAGTGATCACTAGCTCACGATGGGACGAAACACTATTTGCTTCACATTATGAAAAACAATTCGTTTTTTGATTAAATGACAATAATAATCAAAAAATTCATTTTAGTCAAGTTAGCAATGCTTGTCGCTGCATCATTCAATTCAATCATTCGACCTCGTGGATTTCGCTTCAATCATTTTTCGCCCCAGGGTATTACGCGCTGAAACTTTTTCGCCACAACGTTTTCGCTGCGGTGTCATTCGACCTCGTGGATTTCGCTGCAATAATATTTCGATCCAGCGTACCACCCTGAAATTTTTTCGCCACAACGTTTGTCGCTACAGCGTCGTTCGAAACTACGTACGGGACCCGCATATGGCGATGTTCAACAAAACGTGATGGGAAATTTGTCTGTACCGGACAAATGACAATTTGGAGTATGTTGGAAAACCACATTTTTTCAGGATGATAATAAGTTTTAAAATAGTATTTTTATTTTAGGCTGGAAAAATAGTGAGGCAAAAAAGCCATATAGAAGACTGCAAAAAAAAACAATGCGAAGAATCAAAATTTCAGAGAGTAATTTAAATGTTGCGAATGATATAGCAAAACCACTTTTTAAACACTTCAAAGAAAAGAAGATTGATCTGAAAAATGAAACGTAGGACTTACTGCAAGAACTTCCTAGATTCAAGTCTGTAAAAAGTTTATTATATAACAAAAGAAACTGGAGTCTCTAAAATTTGTTTCAAATATGCTACGGAGATGGAAATACCGCCTCAATTTGATCTTTTCTTCTCGGAGATTACATTTGCAATGGCAAAAAGAATAATTTGCTTTTGCTCAGTAGAAATGCGAAAAATGTTGCCCAATGTAAAATAATTATTCGGTGAAGGAACATTAAAAGCGTGTCCTCCATGTTTCAAACAAATTTAAACAATTTACACTTTATCGAAAATAATTGTTTTACCAGAAATATATGTGCTTGTGTCTGATGCAACTAAGATGTCGTATGAAATTTTATTCCATATTATCTTATCTCAGATATCAGATCCCAAACTGGCTTCCCATTGACTTGCAAATTGAATTTGAAGAAGCGACCAGACAAACACTTCAAAAGGGATTTCCAAATATTAAAGTACATGGTTGTTTTTATCATTTCATCAACAGTATACATAGAAAATCGAAACAGATGGGCTATGAAATAAAACAATCGCGATGACATAAGTTGTACCGCTTCTCTCTTCAACACACATATAAAGACGGATGGACTTATATAAAGCAGACAGCGGTCACATACAGATGCGTTATCTTAGGAATATTTTGTTACTTTAAAAACTATTGGCTGAAAAATGATGACTTTATCGAAATGCCGTGCGTATTCGATCAAAGACACGGGACAACCAATAATGTTGAAGCCTGGCATTTAAATCTGAATTATAAGTGCAAAACGAGGAATATGAACGTCATGAAGATATTAATTACATTTCAAGAGGATACGGCATTATCTGAATTGGCTGTCCAAGACGGCTGCGGACAAGGGAGAAGAGAAAATCGATGCATAAACAGCTATTCCAATGACGAAATTTTTAAAGAGGTGCAAATGATATTCTAAATGGAGAAATATCTATAGGCACACGTAATTAGAACTCAGGCAAATAATATTAGGCACTCAGAGACGTCAAAGAGATTTGACGGTCATTATTTTTAAAGTTTTTTTTTCACAATGATAAAGGTAATTTTTCAGAGCACAATCTGCGCTTTGTTTGATTAAATTTGATTCAGGGAAACAGGAGATATCCCCGTTTTCTTTTAAAGTACCTACAGCTCCCTAAAAACGAAAATTATGCGTATTAAGTCGCGGGCAAAAGCTAGTAACGCATAGGAATAATGTATCCTTACATAGAGGAAAGTCAAAATAAATAATTTTGTACAGATATAAAATTACAGTAACTTGAATCTAACGTGTAGGTTTATGACTAGTCAGAACAAAAAAATAACATTTTATGTATTCCAAGTAGTCATACATATACATATGTAGAACTAGGCGGAACGATTTTTCCAAGTTGTCATACATGTGAAGTAAGTGTATGACTAGATGGAACAAGGGCGATTTCTGACTATGAACCAATTAGATAATTAATTTATCATAAGTACATTCTCGGACGTTCAGTGTTTCGGATGACACCTTAACTTGTAGGTCCCGGCTACTACCGCTACATGGTAGTGGTCGTAAACACCCCTCCAACCCGCACTGAGCCAGCGTAGTGGAGTATGGCTTAATCGTACTCTTATTCGGGTAAAGGCCTGTGCCCCTCGGTGGGGACATTAATGGGCTATATTTATTTATTTGTTTAAGGTTTTAGCACAACTTACTTGCAGACGCTATGAAAGATGCTAGAATTGTGTCCATCACACCGTCTATAATACAGGTAGCTGGTTTGTAATATATCTGTAAATATGATAATTAAGTAAAAGATGAATTAATATTATCCTAATCTCCGATCGAACTTTGAAATTTCATATAAATAAAGAATGTCAAAGATAAGCCGAAATTAGCGCGCTCACTCGCTTTCTATTTGTCAGGTAACTCCTAATTTACTCACATGATGGAAATAGAGTATTCCGTAAATGGGCGAACGATTTACTGCAAAGACAGGATATTCAACATTTGTAGGCAAAACTTCGAAGTTTTCGCCAATCGGCATAATTATTCCAACTGTAAAATAAACCGTATTTGAAGGGTGCAACACATTAATTTCATACGACTTCATTATATTTCACGGTAGCACCTTGGTCTAATGGGTTTCACGCTTGCTTCTCACACAGGTGATGCAGGATCGAATCCTTACCATGTACTAATGAGATAATTAATTTATCTGAAGTACATTATCGGACGTTCAGTGTTTCGGATGACATGTTAAGCTTTAGGTCCCGGCTACTATCGCTACGTGGCTATGGTGGTAATAGCCCTCCACAAACCCGCACTGACTGAGCCAGCGTGGTGGAGTATGGATTAATCTTACTCGTATCTGGGTGAAGGCCTGTGCCCCTCGGTGGTGACATGAATGGGCTATATTTATTATTATTATTTATCATTTCGGTATGCATAATTCGATATACTGTGTGGCACCATCGCTCGATTCCCGTTTGGGTGAAATTAGAGATCGACTTTTTAACATGATAAAATATGTTCTATTCCGATTTTACCAGACACGGCGCCAACACACATCGTAGAATAGAAAGTCATAATATTTCGCGCAGACCGGATGCTCTCACGCAGTATGTCCCGGTGCTCCGACTCCATTGGTCGGAACTCTGGAACGTGCAGGTACTCCAGGAGGGCGAGGATCTGCTTTCTCTTGATCCAGAATACGGCTATTTTGAAGTACGTGTACATTTCACTCAGTAACAAGTACAACCTGAAATAAATTAGGTAATTCGAGATTAACAGAAAGCTTACAAAACTTCGATTCGCCGATGACATTGTGCTACAATTGATGCTACAACATCTTTGCACGGCAAGCCTTGTGCTTGGACTGTTGATGAATCTGAGCGCTCTATTTGTCCATGAAGGAGCTGAAGAAAGGCAACCTTTCATTGTCACTGAAGCGCAAACTAGTCGACATGTGTATCCTGCCATCTAAGTGCTCAAACTTGGTCGCTGACGAAGAACTTGAAGTCCAAACTCATTGCCAAAGAGCGATGGAGCGCAGTATAACCGGTGTTAGACTGACCGACCGAGTTAGGCACACGACACTGAGCTCCATCACTAGGATTGCTGACGTTAGGCTGAAGTGGGACTGGGCCGGTCACATTTGCCGCATGCACACCCACAAGTGGGCCAGACTTACAACCGAATGGATGCCGAGTCCACCCATGGACACCGGTGTAGAGGCGGGCCGAGACGTCGATGGCGGGACGACCTGGACAGGTTTTTGCCGGACTGGGCTAGGGCAGCGTAGGATAGGGAGGAGTGGTCTGAGATAGGAAGAAGGCCATTGCCCAGCAGTGGGACACAACCCAGGCTAAATAATAATAATAAAAAAAAACAAGATTTGGTTTCAATGTGATGTTTGTTTGCTAAGTGAATTGACAGAAATTAGAGTCAATAATAATCAGAAAATATCCTTGATGATCATTTAAATTGAAGAATAGCCAAGGAAAATTTAACTCATCAGGATAATTTAACTTAACAGGATGCTATCGGTCTTTTTGTGATCTGTCAAAGTTGATTGTGTTGATCATGATATGCTACTTATGAAATTAAATCATTACGCAGTTAGAAATAAAGCGTTGTATCTACTAAGATCATACCTAAGCAATAGAATTCAAAAGACAGAAGTCAACGGCGTTAAATCTGATGGATCGGGAGTAAATATTGGCGTTCCACAAGGTTCCATATTAGGCCCTTTCTTATTCCTGGTATATACACAGTCAGGTCATAAGTTCTGTCACACAATAAAAACTTTTGAATTTAGAACGCTGGCCACAAAAAGTTTATTGAATTCGAATTTCGAATTTTTCATGAAAATAAAAATGTGTACTTTTTAGAATTTTCCTCATTTTTAAGTATGGAGTGGACACTTAAAGAAGACCGTGTCGCAGTTATTTCGTTGCATCGTTGCGGTTACGCGCCAATTCAGATTTTCGACTTACTGAAAAATTTGAATATAACCAAAAGATTCGTTTATCGTACCATAAAACGATACAATGAAGACTCTAGTGTAGATGGCAGGTCAAGAAGTAGTCGCCCTCGCTCTGTTAGGACTCCAGCAGTGATAAAAGCCGTGAAGGCGCGAATTCAAAGAAATCCCATACGTAAGCAGAAACTGTTGGCCCTTCAGATGGGGTTAAGCAGGACCACGGTGAAAAGGGTGTTAAATGAAGACTTAGGGCTTAGGGCATATCGAAGAAAAACAGGACATCGTTTGGACGCTCGTTTAATGGACCTGAGACTGAAGAGATGCCGCGCTTTGTTGAAGCGGTACGCGGGAAAAAAGCATCGGGAAATTCTTTTTTCGGATGAAAAATTTTTCACCGTGGAAGAGAGCTACAACAAACAAAATGATAAGGTGTACGCACACCACAGTGAAGAAGCGAGCAACCGTATTCCGCGTGTCCAACGAGGTCATTTTCCATCCTCGCTCATGGTTTGGTTGGGAGTCTCTTATTGGGGCTTAACTGAGGTATATTTTTGTGAGAAAGGCGTAAAAACGAATGCAGTTGTGTATCAAAATACAGTCCTCAAGAACCTTGTGGAACCTGTTTCTCATACCATGTTTAATAACAGGCACTGGGTATTCCAACAAGATTCTGCGCCAGCTCATAGAGCGAAAAGCACACAAGACTGGCTGGCGGCGCGTAAAATCGACTTCATCCGGCACGAAGACTGGCCCTCCTCCAGTCCAGATTTGAGTCCGTTAGATTACAAGATATGGCAACACTTGGAGGAAAAGGCCTGCTCAAAGCCTCATCCTGATTTGGAGTCACTCAAGGCATCCTTGATTAAGGCAGCCGCCGATATTGACATGGACCTCGTTCGTGCTGCGATAGACGACTGGCCGCGCAGAATAAAGGCCTGTATTCAAAATCGCGGGGGTCATTTTGAATAAACTTTAGTACCATAAGAATCTATGTTTTATTAAGTTCATTTTGCTATATAAATGTTTACATAAATAATAAACATGTCTAAATTATTTCATATTGCACATGTGACAGAACTTATGACCTGACTATGTATTAACGATCCGCCTTTCATGGTGGAGAAATTGACTGACACTGTTGTTTGCTGATGATACTTCACTGGTCTTCAAAATTGAAAGACAAAAAGAAGATTTGGATGATGTTAATGGAGTTTTGTCTTTAACCTTGAATTAGTTCACAGTTAATAATTTATTGTTAAACGCTGGTAAAACCAAGTGTATCGAATTCTCACCACCAAATGTCAGACAAGTTGAGACCAGTTTAGTGTAAGCAGCACATTAGAATTAGTAAATGACACGATGTTTCTTGGAATAATCATTGATAGCAAATTGCAGTGGGGACCCCACATAGATAAACTAGCTGGTTAATTAAGTTCTGCGGCTTACGCTATTAGGAACATCAGACAAAACTCGGATGCGGTAACATCTGCAAACAAACTTAGGTTACAAACTAAGACACATTACTTCGAAAATATAACAGGTACTCTAAAAACCCCGTACTGTGCTATCTCTGTATGTGCGATATACAGACCACCATCACTAAGTAAACAATTATTTATCACGGAACTTGAACACTTGATTATGAGCGATTGTAAAGATGATTGTATTCTGATCATAGGCGATACAAATATAGATCTAAATACCATATCAAAGCATAGGGATTATTATCTAGACATGTTGTCCGGGTTTGGTTTGATGTGTGGAGTCTCTGACTATACACGCATAGAAATGAGAAAAAACAAAGTATCCAAGTCGTGCATTGATCATATTTTTTGCCCGCCTCCCCACATTAGACAAGTACTTGGCCGCTATTGATACAGTACTGGCGGAACATCGCGTAGTGACCATCGCCGCGTGCGCAAGACCGATTGCTGGCTCATCGACTCACATACAGGCTGCTCGTAGAAACAAACAGAAATCGACTATGCACCGAGGTGATATTATGTTGAACGAGTTACATAAAATAACACTGATGATATGAAAGATCCGGACGATATTTACAAATTTCTAATAACAAACTTCACCAGAGCGTTAAACGTGGCTAAAACAATAACACATAATTTACCAAAAAAACGGTTTCGTGAACCTTGGATCGCTAGTAACAGGTTTTATACTCAACATTCGTAAATGGTGAGTATAAAACCCAACTGTAACAAAAATTATAAGTTTTCACTTGTGCTTATGAAGAATGGAAAGCAAAATTTAAAAGAGAAGTCTTCAGAACATAGTTACGAAATCTAATAGGCTGTGTTCAAGTAGTTTAGTGTTTGTGTTCACTATTTCCCCACAAGTATGTTGACTTACCCTTCAGCGACATCTCCAACGTTGTCCCTTCTCTTCAACAAATAAACAATTTCACCGCCGCACGGAAGGAAGCAGACCAACCACAAAACGATCAGAGTGTAAAGCAATTGAAACCAAAATCTCCAGGAGTTTGGGGGAAAATTATTGTACCACATCCCGTACAATTTCAACCAATAAATATGGATCGCATGGTAAAGACGTGGATTGAGGTCCTCCCATGACTCCAGTACCCCATATGGCAATATTGGCTGAAAACGGTGTAAAAAAATCCAAAAAATCTCAGATATTTTCTTCATATCTCTGTTATGTTATCAAGGGTTGTATCAAACTGTGTCTGTCTGGGAGACAACTTCTTTAGTGAACGTAAACATTCTTTAGTCATCACATCACAGGGAGTGCTTGGGTCGGCCTAAGTGGGTATTATGCATATTTTGTGCGAGGGCTTTTAAGGGTAAGCTCTGCTGAAGGATAAACTGGCCCTTAACCTTTTTAACAATTTATAGGATCGACAAAGGTGTTTCGTAATGAATCTGCGGGACAGAGTTTTATCAAAGTAAATTTCATGGTTCATCAAATGTACCAAAACATGATTACTAATACTATACTCTGTAGCATTATAAAGAAGCAGGAGTACCCGGATATTCCTATACTACTATTTAATTTCAATTTGAAACATATACACGTTAATTGTATTTGCTGGAATACCCCTTAAAAGGGTTAATTTAACATGGCACCAAAAACGATTATTATAATAACACCAGCATTGTCATTATCGGGTAATGAAAATAAACGACGACTAAATAGGGATATTAACGGTTGTAAAGAGGACTAAATAGTGCCCACTAAAGTATCTAAATAGAATACAAAATGAGATTTTTGTAGCTACAAACCTTTTTAAAGTACGAAAAGGTTTAGAATGCATTTTACCGTATTCTTTATATTTCCCGAGGGATTTAGTAACGGTATTGTTTATATTTGCCGTGGGCGTTAAATGGTAAGACCTGGAAGAAGCTGAGAAGAACTTATGTTATGTGCCTGTATGTAAATGTTTATGTTTATACATAAACATTTACATACAGGCACATACATTTCTTCTGGCCCCACACGAGGATACCCTATGTCGTGGGACATCAGAAACAGCGACATAACATACATATAAACATCCAAGACCTGAAGTATATTTTTATTTTATTGCCAACCGGGGCTCGAACCCGGGACCTCTCTCATGGTAGGCCGAGCCACTACCGCAGCGCCACAGAGGTCGTCAGTCGTCAGAACGTAACAAAAAATCTAACTAGGCCCATGGTAAGCTCAATAAGGCTTGTGTTATGGACACCAGACGACGATATATTTAACCGAGATAAATACAAAGAAAACATCCAAGTCTAAAAAATAAATATTCATGCTCATCATACAGATATTTGCCCTTACCGGGATTCGAACCCAGAACCGTCAGCTTCGTAGCCAGGGTCGCTGCCCACTAGACTAAACCGGTCGTCAAAAATCATAGCCACATTTAGCCAGAAAACGTAACAACGGGAAAAAAGTTCTTTAGATTGTATATCCCGGCTAAAAGATGTCGGAAAATATTTTTTCCTTATCCGGTATCCGTGTGTCACTCCCTTGCCAATTATATTTAGAGTTTTCATTTCACCCGGGACAACAAGTAAACAAAAACATTCCCACTAATCTTGCAGAATAATAATAATATGGTGGGAAAACAGAATTATCTCTTGTTAAAGATAAGCTCGTCTTTGTACATTTTTTCTATTCTACCTAAATCATAAGTCTTTTTGTGTAGTACACTAAAGAAATCACGAATTCGAATTACGATGATTAAAAATGCATAATACAGATCAATATTTACTCTGTACGAGTATTATAGGGCATATAAGGAAAAGTAAGACTTCATTATTAAAGCGGGTCGGAAATAATGTATGGCTAAACTTGATGCACTATTTCGAACTTTGTCTGCTTATTTTCTGACGCGCTGATAGTTCTGCTACTTCCTTTGAACCGAACAACAACCTTTGCAAATCATGGAAAGCTCCCATTCGCTAACTAAAATTTACAGAAAGACCAAAAACCTACGCAGATTTCGTTATATTAATATGCAGTCAAACTGTTGTACAACTTCCGGTTGATATGAGTTAGCGAATGGAATGAGTCTGGAGGCAAACAAGCAATTTGTGATTTTTTATACCATCAGCTGGACGTGGAGAAAAAAAGAAACCCTAGTTATTGAATTATATGTGTGTGACGTCGCTGTTACTGGTTCCCACGAGACAGGGTGTCCTAGTGTGGGGCCAGAAGCAATGTATGCGCCTATATGTAAATGTTTATGGTTATGTTTATATCTTATACATATATACCTAAAACTGTTATGTATGTATTCCTTGCGGCTTAAATAACACGAAACTGCCGGTCTTAAGAGGATGAATTGGGGGCACTCATAGCTGTGACGTCACAAACATGGCGGCTGACCGTTTCAAGCTCTTGTTCAATTCTCGAGTTTCGATGACATTTGCCTAGAGCATTAAACATAATGTCTATGCGCCGATGGCAAAAATTCAAAACCGAAAACATTTATTTTCAAAAAAAAACAGTCATACAAAAGGCGTACCTACAGGCGGGCGTCGGCGTTCGAAATTTGAATGTCATAATTTAAAAAAATTTGGTACATTATGGTCATAATGAACAATATTCAGATAAGAAATAAGTTTTTACCAAGAAGTTTATCATTATGCTGGTCGTAAGGTGTGGTTTTTGGACGCTGTAAAGAGGGTTTATAATACGTGTGTAGATAAAGAAATTTATAGTTGCAAAAACGTTGCACTATGTTGCAATAAATAACACTATTTTGAAAGATTTTGACGTAAGTTTATATCGTGTAATTAATAATGAGATGTATTACATATATAGGTTACTAAATATCAAGATATCTACAGCAGAAGTAACTTGCGGGCTCAGCTCTGCATAAGAATAGGTAAGTGTTTCACAACATTTACGCCATTTGTATCGCTTACAGTACTGCTGTAAGCATCCGACGTGCGCGCGTGACAAATGGCGCGCATCCACGCGATCTGTTATCATTAATTAGCTGTAAACAGGGCAATAGGAATATACAGAGGCATTTTTTATATTAAATAATTAATAATCATTAAAAATACTTTTGAATTTCTAGCTAAATGTACATTGATAATGATAAACATTTTTAGATAGGAATTTTTAGGTAAACCCATTCACTAATACTTTATCAATTTCATTCATCTTGGTATTTGCCAATTTGGCTAGAACGTCCACACGTTGCAAGATCGATCAGTTTCCTTCGGTGCCGGTAAATGTGTTGAAGGGATATTGAAACGCTAGCGGCTGCTGGGGTTTATTTATTCTCAGCATACCACTGTTTTATTTTAGGTACAGATTTTATACATTTTTACAATAAGCTTTCGAAATCGTTCATTTTGATATCCCACTCAATGACACCTTGAGAAAAGGTAAGGAATCTAACGATATCTAATACTTGTAAGGAGCGATTGTTCCATGCCCAAAGAAAGAGTCAGATAACTTTATTTGACCAGATGAACTTTGCAATTCCTTGTTCTTGAGAAGAGAAGAAGTGATTGAGAAAGAGTTTAATGATATATTTAAAATATGTAGAGGTTGCATCAAGGCGAGATTTGATGACTGGGCTACAACTGGTATTTATACAAGCAGGAACAAATTGTATGATTTATATTCACAAATATGTATGCACATGATACTAAACATTTAGGGTACATAAAACAATATTCAAAGACATTCAAATCTGTGTGCCATACAGCAAAGTAGGGAAATTAAGCAAGCTGAAGACAAAATTAAACCAACTTGAAAATTATCAATAACGAAACTGGCAAAATTAAACCTTGGGACCGGAAAATTGTACTAAATATAGACCATAAATTAATTTCTAAAGATCGCGAAGTAGACAATGTATTTGAAGATTTCTTTAACAAAATACTAATCCGTACTACACAGTCCTTAGATTCATCCCCGGCAAAGGCTGCTTCCATACCATCAAATAATATAGATAAGTGTGATGATTGATGAATATTTAAATTTAGACATAATGACGTAGACACGATTGAATATCGACGACGAAATATAAACAAAAATTTTTACTTTTATTATTGATTAAATTGCTCCATGCCTGGTTATTATTTTTAATAAGTGTATTGATGAAGAAGTTTTTCCTGATGCAATGGAAAATAAGTCCGGCAATAAAAATGATCCAACTAACTGCAGACCAATATCAATACTCCCCGCTCTAAATAAAATATTTGAAAAAAAAAATATATTCTGCCACTTATTGACCCATTTTAATTGAAGCAGACTGTTCTATAGTGAGCAATATGGGTTCACTAAAGGGCGTTCCACTACAGATGCAGGGATACGGCTCTTAAAGCATATATTTGATGCTTGGTAGAAGTCACAAAATGCAATTGGTGAATTCTGTGACCTTTCTAAAGCATTTCATTGCGTTAGTCACGAAACTTTAATTTGTAAATTACAGCATTACGGATTTCAGGGGAAAGCTTTCGATCTTGTCTTCTATTATCTTAGTAAAATAATCCAGAAAAATTAGGTGAATGGGGAGAGATCATCTGGATCTCTCATTTCAGTGGTCCCTCAAGATTCACAAGGGATGTCCAACCGGCGTACCGTAGGTGGTTCCTCCACCTCCCAAAACTTCTGTATCACCTCCGAGAGTACAGAACCGAATAAGGGTCTACGAGTCGCTAGGCGTGGGGCAGCCGGCATGACCGGACCAATTACCGCATGGCCCAGTCTGGTGTTGACCGAAACCAGACCAGTCGCCTGCAACACGTGGACACCTGGCACTAACAGGTATCCCAAGGCATCGACACCCAATAAAATGTCTACTGGGCCCGGAATATCGAACTCCGGGTCAGCCAGTGACAACCCAGCGACCAACTGTCGCACCGAGGGCGACAACCGTACGTGAGGGTGTGAGCCCATCACATTAGGCATGACTAATGCCGTGACCGTCAGATTCACCGATGAATCCACCCGTGACGAGAGAGTAATCCGACATACTCCCTGAACGGAACCGACTTCCGTGTTCCCAATTCCCCGAATGAAATGTGGGTACTCCCTTACCGAAATGCCCAACCGTCTTACAAGGTTGCACGAGACTAAGCACCCCTGGGCCCCCGAGTCCAATAGTGCTCGTGCTACACAAGATTTGCCATCCGAACTCCACGCTATCACCGAGGCGGTGGGGAGCATGACCGTCTGTGGAGTGGCGGCACCCTGTAAGTGGGCGGCGTGTCCCTAGCGGGAACTACTTATGAATACATACATAAATAATTACAAAATTGTCAGTTGTTACAATAGAAAGACTGCTGATAGAGGTGGTTCTTTAATCTTAGTGAAAAATAATATTAAGGTGAAACAACGGAAAGATATTCTTGCACTTACTGTTGAAAGACAAATAGAGGTATCCTGTGTTGAGTTAGATAGCCATATTATTGTTTGTGTCTACAGACCACCGAGGGATGAAAAAGGCCATGGCAATTTCGAAATATTTGAGAAAATTATGGAGGAAGCCCTCATTAAACTTTGTAATAACAGAAAAAAGTTAATTATTTGTGGCGATCTTAATGTAGATCTGCTTGTAGATACAACACTGAAGCGACGATTAATAACTCTGTTCAAATCATTTAATTTATGTCATGTATTTCTAGAGCCGACTAGAATTACACTTACCAGCCAAACTTGCTTAGATAACGTTTTTTGTGACTGTGCATTCACAAGTAAAAGTGTAATTAACTGCTTACCCTCCGATCACAGTGGTCAAACAGTTTCATTCCCAATAACTATTAAGGATAAGACTGGTCCATCATTTTATAGGCCTATTACATCCCATAAACTAGAGACATATACGAAAAACTTAGATATAAATTTGCCAGTACCGGATTTTAATGAACAGAACCCAAACAAAATCTACTCAGACTTCTTCAACATTATTCAGACAGAATTCAATAAAGTTTTCAAATTAAAGAAAGTCAGTGACTACAACGGTAAATCTAAATTTAATGACTGGGCAACGTTTGCAATTCGTAAAAGTAGAGTTATCTTGTATGACCTTTATGATCAAAAAACCTATAACTTTGATCGAAAATTTCATGACTATGTTAAAAAATATTCCAAAACTTTCAAGTTGGTTTGTAGAACTGCAAAAACTTTACACATTAATAGAAAAATTCAAAATTCAAATAATAGAATGAAAACAGTTTGGCAAATAATAAACCGCGAAACTGGCAAAGTTATACCAAGGGACAGTGATTTCTGCCTAAAGATAGGTGATGATGTTGTTAAATCTAACGCTGATGTTGCTCGAGCTTTTGAAACATTCTTCACCAATGTACCCGTACTCACAACGGACCGTCTAAATTCATCTCCATTTGAAGCAGAGACTTTATTAAAAAATAACACTAGCGTCAGTAATGTATATTTAAAATTTCATCATGTATATCCCCAGGACATTGTCAAAACGTTTAAATTACTTCACTTAAAAAATACGGAAGACTTGTGGGGTATATCAGTCAAAGTCATTGGTTCAGTAATTCTAGTTATAGCCCCACACTTAGCTTATATATTCAATAAATGTGTTGACGATGGGGCTTTTCCAGACCTCATGAAACACAGTAAACTTATACCGCTGTTCAAATCGGGAGATAAGGGCGATCCTTCAAATTTCAGACCAATATCTGTTCTTCCAACACTAAGTAAAATATTTGAAAAGATTATACTCAATCAAATGCTCTCACACTTCAACCGTACAAAACAACTCCACGCTAAACAATATGGTTTCACTAGGGGTAAATCGACTACGGATGCAGGTATTACCCTTGTATCTCATATTTATTCTGCATGGGAGGCCGCACAGGATGCTATCGGAGTTTTTTGCGACCTGTCGAAGGCGTTTGATTGTGTTGATCATAATACGCTATTAATTAAATTAAATCATTACGGAGTTAGAAATAAAGCGTTGGATCTACTAAGATCATACCTAAGCAATAGAATTCAAAAGGCAGAAGTTAACGGCGTAAAATCTGATGGATCGAGTGTTAAAATTGGCGTTCCACAAGGTTCCATATTAGGCCCTTTCTTATTCCTGGTATATATTAATGATCTGCCTTTCATGGTGGAGAAATTAACTGACATAGTGTTGTTTGCTGATGATACTTCACTGGTCTTCAAAATTGAAAGACAAAAAGGAGAATTTGATGATGTTAATGGTGTATTGTCTTTAACCTTGAATTGGTTCACAGTTAATAATTTATTGTTAAACGCTGGTAAAACCAAGTGTATCAAATTCTCACTTCCAAATGTCAGGCAAGTTGAGACCAGTTTAGTGCTAGACAACAACACGTTAGAATTAGTAAATGATACGAAGTTTCTTGGAATAACCATTGATAGCAAATTGCAGTGGGGACCCCACATAGATAAATTGGCTGTTAAGTTAAGTTCTGCGGCTTACGCTGTTAGGAACATCAGACAAAGCACGGATGTGGCTACATCTAGGCTAGTATATTTTAGTTACTTTCATAGTGTGATGTCCTATGGTATCTTGTTGTGGGGGAAAGCAGCTGATATTCAAACTATTTTTATTTTACAGAAAAGAGCTATTCGAGCAATTTATAATTTAAAACGAACAGACTCCAGAGAGCTTTTTAAAGAAATTGACATACTAACAGTAGCTAGTCAATTTATTTTCGAAAATATAATGTATGTACGCAAGAACCTTACAACATTTTCCAAACTTAGCGATAGCTGTAATGTTAACCTAAGAAATAATCACAGACTATGTGCGCCCCGTTTTAGACTCGCGAAGGTTAGCAATTCTTTCAAGGGTCAGTGCATTCTCTACTACAATAAGATACCTCTGGAGATTTTGAAATTGCCACTTGAGCAATTTAAAAAGCATGTTAAAGCGACTTTGTCGAAAAAGGGATATTACAATGTTCAAGATTACTTAAATGACAGGACTGTATGGGGTTAATCTGGCTCAACACAGACCTTGCTGTTAATAATTTTGTAATTATTTATTCCTGCTTATTAATCATAACAATTAAATTTTTCATATTTGTATTAGTTAAGCACAACCTATTTTTAAAAGAGATCTAAAAATAAATCTGTGGGAGTTTCTACGCCCTTCTTCTCCCACAGTGGTCCAATGTAGAGAAGAGGCAAAAAATGACGTTTGCTAAGTATATGTAAATATCTACAGTAATAAAGTACTTTGACTATTGACTATTGACTATTGAACCCCCGCGGGATCCGAACCCGCCCGGTGGCATATCAGACCGCATGTACATCAGGGGGTCCCAACCCGCATAATAGGCCCCTCGCTCTCCCGGTACCCGACCATACCGGACTGTGAACGGTGTGCCCGGTGGCCACCGTGGATGGAGGGGGGAGAGCGGATCCAACCTGGGGCGCTCTAGGAATGGGGGCGACATCCGACTGTTCGCCTCCCTGTTCGCCTCCCAGAGCGACGGGCAGGGTGGCGCAGAAGGTGGTGGGCTCCCAGCCTTCGCGCCACTCATAGGTGCCATCTGACACCCGCCCGTAACACGCGGTGAGCCAGCGGCCCGAAGTCCTCGCTGGCCCTGGACAGCGGCGACCGAACCCCGGCTATCCCGCCTGTTACCCCCCCGCGCTGCCCCCTTCCCCTCGGGGGGGGTCCCGTCCGCGGGTACCCCAGTCACCCCGTTGGTGACTCCCGTTGCCCGGAGGGGGACTGGGTCCGGCCCTGGTTGGGCCCTGTGACCGACCAACCTGAGTCCGGCCCTGGTGACCGTCCGATGGGCCTGACCGGTTCAGGCACAACACGACGTGGTGCCTGCCACCGCAGCCCTCACAGGGGGACGCCCGTGAGCACTCGCTCAGCGGGTGCGGCCCCAAACAACCGAAACACAATCGGTGGCGGAAGACCACCTTCCTGCGGGCAGCCACACCGAGCGCCTTAAAGTTGGCGCAACTGGTCACCTCATGACCGGCACTGTCGCAGTGCACACAGCCGTCACCCGACGGCGCGGCACTCAAAACGCCAAATTGTTTTGACCGACCACCCCCCCGTGGGGGTGGGGGGCGCGGCTCCTCCCGCATCCGCGCGGGTTGGCACTGCACACTGGCCTCCGAATCCATGGTGTCGCATCGCCTGCATTCACCCTCCAAAAACTCCGTTAATTGGACGAGCGTGGGCAGTTCCGAGCTACTGCCCCCATGCAGCTGTTCAAACCGACCTTGAACAGCTGCAGGCAACCGTGACAAAACCATATATAACACAATATATGACCATTGGTCTACCGGCAGACCAAGGTTCTGAAGGGCCTTAGTGGCCACCTGCACAGGGTTGAGCACCTGTACCCGAATGTCAACATCCCGGGTTACTTTTGGGATGCTGAACAGCTTCCCCAGCTGCGCATCAACCAACCGCCTTTTGTGTTGGTAGCGGTCAAACAATATGACCCGGGCAATCTCATAATTGCCCGCCGTAACCGTTAGGTAACCGACCAACTCCTTCGGTTCACCCCGCAGTGCCATCAATAGCTGGGCCAACTTGTAGGCGCTGTCCAGGTCGTCCCGACCGTGGACCAGGCTATCGAACAAATTGATGAATGCCGGCCACTCATCAATTGCCCCACCGAAGGCCGGAATCTCCAGGTGTGGAAGCCGTCCAACCACACCCTTAGGGGGGGGGGTTTCCGCTACCCTCCCCGCGGTCATCCCGACGCGACCGCTTAATTTTTTCGGCGCGACGCTCGATGTCGCCCAAGCACTCCATCGCTTGGTCAGCATCCGCGCAGAGCTGCCTCACTGCAGCCACCGAGGCCTCATCCGTAAGCCCGAGGGCTTCAGCCTCGGCAGCCAGCCGACACACCTTCCCGACGCGTGTCATTGCGTCCTCCACACGCTTGAGCAGGACATCGTCCATGTCGGGTCGCTCCACATACTTGTGAGTATGGGCGAGCCATCTCATCTCCTCACGGACACCATATCGCAGTACCGTCAAGGGCGAAGGTGCCATGGTTACCGATTTAATTGTTCCTGGTCCTATGCTTCTCTGCCGAACTAAGCACAGCCAGATACCAGCACTTTCCCGTCAGCGCTGGGCACAGAAATTAAAACTAAGTTGTAAAACCCAAGGCAACCACTAAACAAGTAAATCCTAAACAATATTTAATATGGTCGCCCTGTGGACATACACCTTATAAATATATACTCTAAATCAATTAGAGAATGCCACCATAAAACACAATACAAAAATAACCCACAAAACTTGATTATGAAAACAATACAAAATAATAAGTGGCTTCTTATGAACCACACTTCCTTTGAGGTCAGCAAATCAGCTTAATACCCCTTAAATATCCCGACCCTGCTGTGTAAACCGAAATAACACTGTAGGACTACAGAACCCGACGTTCCACCGTAAGTAATACAATCTAGGCTTCGCAGAATGACCGTTCAATCCTTTATGCGCTGGTAACAGTAGTTTCCGACTACAAATTTATAACAACTGTTAACTAAATTGGCACTTATACTTTCACTTACCGAAAATGAACTTTAATCGTGGTATACCGACCACAGACTCATTGCCGACTTGAGCCAATCTGAGATATTCTTTTCTCCCAACTACAATGTGACAAAGGCAGCCCTACAACCGTGAATCGATGATTTCCCACTAGGAAACCACGCTCTGCTACCAAATGTTTAATTCCACGCCTAAACCGAACGGCGTGGAGTCATGAGGGGGTGTGCCTTTGCCCGCACGTGAGAGAAAAGAATGATGAAATTGTTATTACCTTGTCACCGTAGACAGGAGATCGAAGGATCGAGTCGAGACAGGAATTCGGGAAAGGGGGCACAGTTGGGATAGGATATGGATTGAATCCTTGCCGTCGTTTCGCTGTCACTGCCCGACGCTGCCGCTGGCGTATTGCCTGCCGATACGTGGAATCGCCGGCCGATACGACGATTTTCAATCACGCCACGGGTCACTTGACCGCTGACGCGAATCTACTTATTTCCCGACGATGTGGTAGATTTACACTCCGACCAGGCCCTATGCCTGTATTTAGTAATTGATACACCGAAATACCAATCAATGCCACGGTGCCCGAGCAGCCATGTTGTTCTCCCGATGAGACAAGACCAAAAGTAAAAATAACCTCCAATTTTACATCTCGTTCCGGTACGAGTGACAGCTGCTAGTCCGTTTTCGCTAGTGATGTCTCGATTACTCGCGATCGATTCGCGCAACAAAAAACCGGTGCGTTTCCGACGCATAAATATTAAACACATTCCCTCATTTAATAAACCTCATTTTTATAGACAACATACAAGAATATGGACACCGATACTCCATATACCACCACAATGTCGCAATAAACGTTTTGAGTTTGAGTTTGAGTTTAAATAGATATCTTAATGCAACTTTTTTGATCTCCGCAAAAAAATATCTAAGTTTATCAAAGGAAAAGAAATTTCAATAATATCTAAAATTTTGAAATTTCTTAAGAAATACCATTGTACACAAGATTTTTTTATCGACCCTATTACCATCCTCATTATTTCACAATGATTAAAACGAAAGAACTCTTACCGTTAATAACTCTATGTTTGTTAGCGCTCCTTCGGTAACAAGTTGGTAACAGTGTGTCCCTAACCGATGGTATCTGTTTCTGTCGGTGGACAATGGACACGCGATCTAGTCTACTAACACTTGTTATTGTAACGACGTGATTTTACTGTTTTTGTTTTACATAGCCTATCTATAGGTATAAAGTATTCCACTGCCGGGAAAAGGCCTTCCTGTTTTAAGTCCACATATCTGTTAACGTGTCTGAATAATTTCAGGTCGGTGGGAACAAAAATGTTTACCATTTGGTTCGTAAAGAAATTACAGGTCTACTTATTATACCCGTATGTTACACACACAGTTCGTTGTCTATAAACGCTCTCTTAGCAAAGCTTCGCATAAAAGCTAGGTTTTGTATAGTTATGATGCTATTTGGAACACTACAATGCCACAACAAATGCTCGTACGACTCCCAAAGGAAATTCATGTATATTTAAATGCCAACTCCGAGTTCCAGTACAAAACTTATATTCGGCTCTCTATGTTGGTCGTGGATCGGAGACACAATCCCAATTCTGCTTGACGAATTTCATGAGTTTTTAAAGCCCTCCTAAGAAATTTTCTGTGTGTTTCAAATTACTTACTTTATAGTTAGGTATAGAAATAATTGTTTAACAATGTGGTGAAATCATTTCAAAATAGCCATTAAATGGAAGCTACATTTAAAGTAAAAATAAAAAATTAATTATAAGTGGTCGGTCAGAAATAAGCCCATCCGACCCAATAACAAGTCATAAGAAGTCATTAGGGTCATTCCTCTCGCCGTGATTAATGAAGATTGATTTTGCTTTCCCGCTGGATACTCTCACCTCGGAAATTCTTTACAATTTTTTCTGCACTCATTTATAATGAAGAACACTGTAGAAAGTTATTTATTTAGGAAACATAAAACACACAAAGACGTGCACAAGGTAACGGCGGACGCGTCCAAAATTCAGAAGTGTGTACAAAACTACCTTCGAAGTAGCTACAGATAGTTTTGGGGTCGTTGTGTGAATTAGTAAATCGGAAAACTTTGACTGGTTTATAGCGTGATAGTACGCAGTATCGCGACGAAACTAGAGTTAACTGTTTTGAATAAAACTTCACTTGCACTTCGTGTAGAAGAATACAAGAGTGATGGCGGTGGTTATGTAGAAGTAAATAAACATTTGAAATAATCACCCTCTGTCAGTAAAGCCATGGCAATGTGTTATACTTTGTTAACTGAGTAGTAAGATTCCTAATGCACTGAAAACGATTGCACATTAAATTGTGTTTTTTCAGAATATAGTTTTAGTTCAGTAATGAAGCCCCGCTAGGGCGTAGTTATAAATTAAGCATTTTCCTAAATATCCTGAGTCTAATACTGCCACTACCACTACACAAATTGTAACGTCGCAAGTCGCAGTATATCTTTGGGCTGAAGTATTATTATCGGAGCTAATGTAGAAAATAAAGTGCATATTCGTGTTCCAACAGTGTGTCGATATTAACCCTTTCGTGCTATCTCGAATTTACTGAAAATCTCCCTGGGGCCAGTAAATTGTATTGGTGAATTATTTAGAAAATTAAAAATCAATAGTGTTTTACTGATTGGTAAATTTGCAAATTTCGGATGATTATTGAGAAAAAAGCGTGAACGCTAATTGTGCTTTTGCGTTACAGACTATCACATTTTCATGAGCTGTGCCACTCAACACACCTATTGCGTTCAGTGTTGGATGATTTTATGCGACAAGCACGTTTGTAAATAATTACTACTGTGTTAAGGTAAGGATTGATATTTGTTGTTTTTATTTGCATACGCTTCGCTGCGCTGCTCCGGTTTCGTTTCTTCTAAATTCTAAACTAACGTATTACCTTATTGAAATATCGCCACAATAATCTTCTCTAGCCAAAGCTATTTCTGAAGTAGGCATATCAAAAGTTTGTAGATCGGTCAAATTCAGAAAAAAAAGTGTCGGAATAAAAGTATTTTATTATTACGTTATTATTATTATTGGTCTTTGTCCAGTAGTGGGACACTAATATGGCTACATAAAAAAAGGTTTTTTTCCCCGCCTGCCCCATAGTTCTCTTTTGCTACACTCTAACCCTTGGTCGAATACCACTAGCAGGAGCCTAGTTGGCTTAGTGGAGAGGTAAAACGTAAAACAAAATAAATGCATGTCACGAAATCGTTTACGTACGTTATTATTAGGGTGTTTGAGATACAATAATACAAAAAGCTTCAAATGATGTCTCGTTTAACTTACCTCCAATTAATTGAAACAAATAGTCTTTCAGAAATAGTTATCACTACGAAACTACACTCAAAACAAAATTTTCGAAAATCACAGTCAAATGTTTTCGCTTGCAAAAACTTTACCACAGACGAGAAGTACCGGCCACCAGGTTTTCTATGCGTAAAATATAGCTAAGAGTGTCGCCAAATGGCGACAATTTACCAAAAAATGCAAAAATTCTATTTACCAATGGTATAGATAGTGATTATTAGGACCACTACGTAAACGCCAATGGTGCGTTGGTGACACGAGGTTGAAGTTTCGTAAAACGAAAACGGTGCGTTGCTGGCGCGGAAAGGGTTAAACTCTATAAATAGGAAAATTGATATATCATGAAAAAGTCGATCTTCATTATGCCTATTATATCAAAATCTAATAAAAAACCTTTACATGTAAAGGTACAAAAATGCCGTCTCGCAGATCTTCCACCGTTAAAAGTAGAGAGATATAACGTAAAAATCAAGTCCGATATATTTAATTCAGTTACTGTCTATGGGAGTATACTAGTATATCCAACAACTTTGTCAAATTGTTACCTAGTTAGTTAGCTGACAATATTTTATAATAACCATATCAATATAAGCCATCTTTATTTCTTTAATAAATATAATTAATTGGCAATCGCACCCGACAATACACAGACCCAAAAGGTTTGCCGATTTATACCTACATCCCTCTGCCACTTCCGCGGAGTTCCTTCAAGATTTCTGTGCTAAAGAACGGTCGGCGCAACGTTTCTTGGCCATTGAGCTAGCTTACACCTCTCTCTCTCTCTCGCAAGCTCACTTCATCGCAAGCATCGACTACGGATGCAGGCATATAAATATATGAGTATGAGTATTACCCTTATATCTCAAATTTTATTCTGCATGGGAGGCCGCACAGGATGCTTTCGGAGTTTTTTGCGATCTGGCTAAGGCATTTCATTGTGTTAATCATAATACGCTAATGAAATTAAATTATGACAAAGTGTCAAGGAATTATTCTCGTTAACCTTGAATTGGTTCACAGTTAAAAATTTATTGTCAAACGCTGATAAAACCAATTGTATCACATTCTCACTTCCAATTGTTAGGCAAGTTGAGACCAGTGGCTTAAGCAGGAATAGTTTCCAGAGTGAAAAAGTGTTCGAGTTCAGATAAAATGAACCTTATGTCATTTACATAAGAATCACTGGCAGTTCGATTCGCATACTTTTTCGACGCGTCATTATTTCTGCTTCCTACACAGTTTAAAGTAAGACAGCAATACGTTTTAAATTAGAATTAGTAAATGATACGAAGTTTCTTGGAATAACCCTTGATAGAAAATTGCTGTGGAGACCCCACATAGATAAAATATTAAAAGCTGGTAAATTAAGTTCTGCGGCTTACATTGTTAGGAATATCAGACAAAACACGGATGTGGGCTTTTTGACTGAGGTGAGGGTAGAAATAAACTGCAAAATTTTGTGCCCGAGTAAATAATTTGATGTAGAAATACAATTATTCTATTAATCTTAATAACTGTTATTCAAAACTAGGCCTAAACCCATACTTAAACTTATGCTAACTAAAACCTTTTCTCACCTCCTTTTATCACAACAAATCACCATGAATCTTTACACCAAAGTCAACGAGAAAATCGACACAGTAATTGCCAATTTCAACACCCAGTGTGCACAGTATGAGAGACAGCTGAAGGAGTCCGCCACCGTGTCGATGTCGTGCAGCTCGCTGGACATCAGCACCTAAGCCAGTGACTTCAGAGAGTTCAAGGTATTTACGTGGAAGTGCCTGAATGCGCTACACTGACAGGCAGAGCTACTGCTGGTGGGCCAAGGCCGGCTCGAGCAGGCGTTATGGTTGGTTATAAATGTCAGCCAAACACTAAGGCAAATGGAAAAATGCTAGTTATCAGCATTTGGCAAAAGAGGTATCGTTAGAAGCGTATCAATTGACCGCCTGGTTATAAAACGTCACACTATGAGTGTTTTAACAGGGCCGTGCTGGGTATCAAGTGAAAGGGCTTATTCCAAAAATATATATTACTATTATATATTATTATATTATAGAAACGTATTGACCGCCCTTAGAGCGCCAGCTTTTAGTAGTCGGGTTTTAGTTTTTAAACATATTGTCTTGTTCTCTCTAATGTCTGTCGCTGATTCGCTTTGGTTAGTGGAAATTGTTATGCTCGTTATATTATGTGACATAAAACCTATAGTTGATGACGTTAATGACCTTTGTGGTACAAGCGGTTCGAGGCTCAGCTTCCCAAGTGAAAGGTCCTGGGTTCGAACCCCGACTGGGCAGGAAAAAAATATATATCCCCGTCTCGGATATTAATGTGTGTATGACGGCGCTGATTCCAGGCGGAACAGGGTAGTGGGGGTCCAGATGCAATGTATATGTCGTGGCTATATCGTAGAACGTAGAAGCTTGACGACCCGAATGGCCGAGTCGGCAGTAACCCTGCCTACGAACCCAAGGGTCCCGGGTTCGAGTCCCGGTGGGGCATATAATTGTTTGATGAGAACGGATGTTTGTACCCTAGTCATGGTTGTTTATCTATCTAAGTATAGTATTTATCTATATAAGTATGTGTATCGTTTTCTAGTACCCAAGGTACAGGGAATCCTAGTTTGGGGCGAGATCAATGTGTGTAAAGTGTCCAAGGTATTAATTATACTTTATAAAATTATCAGAAAGGGTTGAATTTCACGAAAACATGTCATTTTAAAACCATTTGTATTCAGTTCTACGTGGTGTTTTTTGTGTTTTACATGTCGACCTAACACGAAGACTATTCGGGGTCCTCGCTGCGCTCGCCCCTTTAGTCTTTACCTAAGCTACCGCAGTGTATTGCCCTTAAATATTTCTTCGTTCAATGAAAGTTCTAATTCAACCATGGTTAGCTATATCATGATATAATTCTACGATATTGTTACGACAGATATAAATGTTTATGTTATATTTATTTGTAGTTATGTTTAAGTAAGAATGTCATAGAGTTACACGCCTTCCTATTAAGTTGTATGTTTCTAGCTTGTTGGTAGAACATACATCAACGAGTATATTTGGAGCTCCAACACCTTACCGTCATTAGTCGTCTCACTTGCGTCACCGGCTAATCAGTGAAGATTGATGGAGTGAGGCTACGTCACGAGAAGTCTACATCTATTTTACATCCTGTTACAAGACTACTTCATTGCGCATTTGTGGGTATGCCGCAGGGGATTTGCGTAATTTATTGCTATGAAAATTGCGTCGTCATTTTGGACGGATAACAGAAGGGAACTTTTTTGGCGAAATGTTGATCTGGGACATTTACGTTTTAAATTTACTTCAAAAGCGTTAATATTCAGGCAAGGCATGGCCCATATTACTTACATCTGTTGCATGCATCTGTTCGCGTATGTATGAAGTAAGAGTGGATCAAAGGTGATAATGATAAGATATCAACTTAGTGTTATGGGTCTTCTCTTTATTTTTACACCTGTCACTATGAATTAGCTCCCTAACATGCAAAATAGTGTTATATTACGAGTATGCAATATCTTTATATGGATGAAATTTGGTGTTCCTAATACTCACGCTGGGAAAACATAACATAACATTTACATAAAGGCAAATATGTTGGTTCTGGCTTAAACTAGGACAGCTTGTGTCGCGGCAACCAGAAACAGCGACACAAAATGTAAATAGGCAAGACCTAGGGATTCTTTTTTTTCTTCCTTCGAACCCGGGACCTCTCGCTTGGGGAGCACAGCCTCGACCGCTTATCATAGAGGTCGTCAATCGAGGTCGCAGCACGCTATGTATGAATAAATAGAGAGATGCCCCTCAAATCCGCTTTTCTACATACATAACCGCATATTATCAAAAGCCATGAGGAAATTAATTGCGTGGAAAAATTGCGTATCCACTAGTTTTCCGCCGCAAACACATTCATCATTCTTAAGCACATACTTACATAAGGGATATTGTCTCCGGATAATGACTTCATGGAACTATAAAGTGTGTGGCTATCTGGCAACCGAGAATATTCTCTCGAGAATTCGCACGTACTTTCCGAAAAAGAAAAAGTAAATAGGTGACACGGGCTGGGTATTTATTTAGAGGCACAAATTTGAAGTCTATTTTATTGCATGTTTATTTCCAATTGAGACTTTTGTTTAATTAAACTAATAACATCAAAAAGTAGTTAACTGGATGGAAGTGTCATTTCATCCATGTTTTCTTTATAGTAAGTTTAAACTTACCTTACCTATGGGTAAAGTAGAGATGACAGGTAGGTTTTTCAAAATTTATTTAAGCTTTTATCTTCGCATTCAAGAAAAGCGTGCAATTCGCCCCACCTGCAAATCGTTGTGCACTTTTCACTTTACACCACTCGCTGCTTTAACATGCAATAAACTTGCTCCGTGAAAAAATAAAGGATATAAAAGTTATCGTTCGTTCGTAACAGTTGGTGCAGAACTATACAACAGTTTGAGATTTTCCCGTTTTGTTCGTACTTGTGATAAATCTGCTTCGAGGCTCGGTGGAGCTAAACAAAAACTGTAAGAACTTGAGCAACGATTTTATTTTATAATCTATACTAGCCATAATAATTTGCTAGGTAGGGTAACAAAGAAGCCTGCATTGTGAATGGCCCACAGTTAAGTTCACGTATCGCGCTGTTTTCTTCCCAGATTGTATTGCTTTAGCGCCCTGTGATACTATAAATTCGTGATCTTGGGGAGATAAGCATATTGCCAATCCACTGCGCCTTTATCTCTGAAAACGGATTAGTGACGTACTTAGAGCATTCGATGGAAGACGCAATACCTCCTTTAGCCACAAGATGGTGGTGTTCATAATCGGATGGTAGGCAAACAATCGCAGAGTCTTCGTCTAAGCTTCGGTTGTTGCGGCAGCTAGTGAATATAAATTCAGATGGCTTTAGCTAAGGCCATCTTGTTTGCGAGTGAATAAGGGCCTGTGTGTGTAAGCTTTGGCGGATAGAGTTACTATAGTAACACAATTATATGTTTTGCGATTGCGCGTCAGCATAATGTTATTCTTTTTAATAAATATATTTTAATATTTTACTAAATTTTTTTCTTGTTTGGTAGGTGGACACTCCATCATCGTTAGACATTAAGTAAATAAAATATAAATAAAATATTATCCCAATGCGACAGCCGCCGCCGCCGGTGTGATATATTTATTTGGAACACATATTTTGTTAGCTTCTTAAAATGTATTTCGTGTTCATCAAACTAAAGCCGGAAAGCGTTTCGCCTTTTGTCTGCGAAAATAAACAACAACAACAGAAGTAGAATTAAATCAACTAAGCGAAGGAAATGCTGCCGATTCCGCGAGGGAATTTCTAACGACAATATATTTGAATAGCTGGTCGGCTTGATTCAAACCAGTGGCTTCTGTTATTCACGGGTTGGTTAGTTAATATGCTTAAAAGTACATTGTTACTACGCTAAATAGGCTCCTTACTAGTAAGTAGTCAACTATACATACAAAAACATATAAGGTGTTTCCCCATCACTCTGCGTCATATACATATAGGTACAAGAAATTAGCTTGAGGCAACACGACGTCATACAATAACGTGTAACAGAAAGTTCTAGTAGCGGCGCTAACGCCGCCTACTAGAACTTTTTGTTTCCCTGTTCCCTAATTCCCTAAGGAAATCATTCTGAAAAACTTTCTATGTGAAAAGGCCCGTAGCCTTAGAAATTGTGATATCAATTGCATTGAAAAATCTACCAATCAGACCACGATCATTTGACACGAGCTGTATTTTATTGCGAATTTGCTTATGCGATTGCATCTCGTGTTCTGATTGGTCCATTTTTAGATTTGACGGGTATTAGAAATACGTAATAAATAAGGCTGTCCACGAGATTCGCTTTTTAGGGTTCCGTACCCAATGGGTAAAAAGGGGACCCTATTACTAAGACTCCGCTGTCCGTATGTCTGTCTGTCTGTCTGTCCGTCTGTTACCAGGCTGTATCTCATGAACTGTGATAGTTAGACAATTGAAATTTTCACAGATGATGATTCCCGCTATAATAAAAAATACTAAAAAACAGAATAAAATACTTATTTAAGGGGGCTCCTTTACAACAGTTCTTTCAATGCCAATTACAAACTTATGAGTGCATCTGGTTACGTACATGGAGTGTGAAAGTAGCCCACCCAATAACTTTGTGAACAACATTTTGCTATGTAAAATCCAAACTATTCAATCCACACCATCCCTACCATTGTACGGTGGTACGGAACCCTTCGTGTGTGATTCCGACTCACACTTGGCCGGTTTTTATTTACTTCTTAACTGTCCTTCTGCCCCATAGATAAAGTTGTTTAGAATGATGTCGCCAGTAAGCCTGATGTTCTCTATATTATAATCAAATGAAAGAAGCAAGTATGCAAGGGAAATATTGCTGCTTTGCGCCTTAGAATAACTGTTATGTTGCGCTGCGGTTGCAATTACTTCGGAGAGGAAAAACAATTTTTACAAATAATAAAGGAACGATAACGAATGGCCAGAGCAGAATATTTTACTCGCTATTAAGTACATTTCAAGTAAAAAGTTTTACTCGGACTTAATGGAAAAGTTTGGGAAGAAAACTCTCCGAATCTTACAAGGAAATTGGTGAAAGATTTTGTTGTGCTTCGTAAGAGTGCCTGGACTTCGTACCTACTTTCTGAGGAAACTAGGCGTTCGGCGGTTTGTCCATGTTTTGCACCTTTTGCAGATGAAATTGTAGGGATATATAGCATTCACTGCAAATAAATGTATGATTGTAGTTGTGTGGAATAATCCACCTAGGATAACCCACGACATTTTTTATATCACTTACTTGGCTTCAGCTTATGTTTTGGCCTGAGGTAAACAATAAATATTTTCATTACTCATACTCTGAAAGGGGGTCATTGTTCATCCAGGCACCGTGCTGAAAGTGGTACATGCCTGCTCTAAAGCAGAAAAGTATTAAAAAATATATATATGAATCGTAGTTTATATTGAACAACGCAATGGTAGTAACCTATACAATACAGCCATAAAACGATTAATTCTTCATTTATTAGTTTTGTTGACATTTAAATTCTATTTGATGTTTATAATTAATATAGTGTACTTTATGTATTTATTAGTCACTTTCAAGGCGAGATGTGATTTGCGAAATAAATTAAAATAATTTTGATTTCAAGTGACTTTGTTTTTTAATAAAATAATTTTGATTTTAACTAGCTTGTGTTTACTTTCCTCGTATTCGTAATGAAAAGTAGAGTGTTTTACTCGGGTGATTGCACCCATTTCTGTCTGTCAGGAATGGGTGCCTTTAAGCCCTCGGTTAACAATCTACTATTTCTGAAATTGACCTAGCGAAATCACACAATATCTGAAAAATACTGTTTCGTCAGACAGAGTTCATTAAGAGGTCTCAGTAGAGTGTAGTTTGCCAAGCGCGCTCTTGACCTAATTAGTGTTCTATCCAGCCTAGTGTCAGCTTATAGTTGGCGACATCTTTCAGAGATCCGTGGTGCGCAGGCGGAAAACAAAACCCTTGGCCCTGGCCATCGCAAAGTATTGAGTCAAACTGGAGATATTTCCGACTATGACGCATCTTTCAGTTTCCTAGTGAGTAATGCCCGAATTCACAAATAGCTACTCAAATGAAGTACATCTTGTGCAACTTAAATGGGGCGCTGTCACAATATACTTAATGAGAGAGGCAGTGCCAGTATTACGACTTTCTTGAATGTCAGAATAAGAATGGGCTAGCGACATCAATCCTTTATCACCGCCATTTTGAAAAATAACAAAAAATCTGATTCGACACAAAAACCTCCATATAATTATGAACCGGTTCACAAAATTTCACGTGACTTGGTTGAGAAATGTGACTTGTAGAGGAGAATAGCCGGGCAGAAATCCATATGTATATGAAATATGAATATATCCATATGTATATGAAACTGAGAGTGTCGCTCGCTCAGTCAATAATACACCTCAGATTTAAACTCACCATTTACAGATTTTTCCTATTTTTTCACTATAATGCAGGAAATAAATGACATTATAAATCTCAATAATTACGTTTTTTTTATAACTTTAATGACTTACGTTTCATAGTAACTCGTGCATTTACTCTCAGGAAGGGTAATTTTGTTGAGTGGTTTATCAAAGATGGCCACCAGAACTGTTTAATACTATGAGTCTGATATCTATGAGTTTAAGACAATAGAGGAAATCTCTAGCATACATAAGCCAATAAATATATCAAGCAAGCATAGGAGATCAAAAATGTGTAATATCTTGCCCGAATTAAATAAGTCAAAAAAGTCTAATAATATCCCAATATTAAATAATATTCAGACAAAGGGTAAGCCCCACTTAAATATTACCCATCAAAACATGCAGGGGCTACCTGGCAAAGAACTTGTATTAGAATTATTTCTTAATAATTCGGACACTGATGTTATTTGTATTACAGAACATTGGTTAAAGTAAAATATGATGTCTTTTAACATAAATAATTACAAAATTGTCAGTTGTTACAATAGAAAGACTGCTGATAGAGGTGGTTCTTTAATCTTAGTAAAAAATAATATTAAGGTGAAACAACGGAAAGATAATTCTTACACTTACTGTGGAAAGACAAATAGAGGTGTCTTGTGTTGAGTTGGATAGCCATATTATTGTTTGTGTCTACAGACCTCCGAGAGATGGAAAAGGCCATGGCAATTTTGAAATATTCGAGAAAATTATGGAGGAAGCCCTCATTAAACTTTGTTATAACAGAAAAAAGGTAATTATTTGTAGCGATCTTAATGTAGATCTGCTTGTAGATACAACACTGAAGCGACGATTAATATCTCTGTTCAAATCATTTAATTTATGCCATGTATTTCTAAAGCCGACTAGAATTACACTTACCAGCCAAACTTCTTAGATAACGTTTTTTGTGACTGTGCATTCACAAGTAAAAATGTAATTAACTGTTTACCATCCGATCACAGTGGTCAAACAGTTTCATTCCAAATTACTAGTGAAAATAAGACTGATCCATCATTTTATAGGCCTATTGCATCCCATAGACTAGAGATGTATATGAAAAACTTAGATATGGGTTTGCCAGTACCGGATTTTGATGAACAGAACCCGAACAAAATCTATTCTGACTTCTTCAACATTATTCAAACAGAATTCAATACAGTTTTTAAATCAAAGAAAGTCAGTGCCAACAACGGTAAATCTAAATTTAATGACTGGGCAACATCTGGAATTCGTAAAAGTAGAGCTATCTTGTATGATCTTTATGAACAAAAACCCTATAACTTTGATATAAAATTTCATGACTATGTTAAAAAATATTCCAAAACTTTCAAGTTGGTTTGTAGAACTGCAAAAACTTTACACATAAATATAAAAAATACAAAATTTAATTATTAGAATGAAAACGGTTTGGCAAATCATAAACCGTGAAACTGGCAAAGTTATACCAAGGGATAATGATTTCTGCTTAAAGATAGGTGATGATGTTGTTAAATCCAACGCTGAGGTAGCCCAAGCTTTTGAAACATTCTTCACCAATGCACCCTTACTCACAACAGAGCGTCTAAATTCATCTCCATATGAAGCAGAGGTTTTGTAAAAAAACAGCACTAGCATCAGTAATGTAGATTTTAAATTTTATCATGTATGTCCCCAGGATATTGTCAAAACGTATAGATTACTTAACTTAAAAAATACTGTAGACCAGTGGGGTATTTCAGTCAAGGTCATTGGTTCAATAATACTTGTTATACCACACCCACACCTAGCTTATATATTTAATAAATGTGTTGATGATGGAGCTTTCCCAGACCTCATGAAACACAGTAAACTTATACCTCTGTTCAAGTCGGGAGACAAGGGTGATCCGTCAAATTTCAGACCAATATCGGTTATTCCAGCACTAAGTAAAATTTTTGAAAAGATTATACTCAATCAAATGCTCTCACACTTCAACCGTACAAAACAACTCCACGCCAAGCAATACGGTTTCACTAGGGGTAAATCGACTACGGATGCAGGTATTACCCTTATATCTCATATTTGTTCTGCATGAGAAGCCGCACAGGATGCTATCGGTGTTTTCTGCGATCTGTCGAAGGCATTTGATTGTGTTGATCATGACACGTTACTAATGAAATAAATCATTACGGAGTTAGAAATAAAGCGTTGGATCTACTAAGATCATACCTAAGCAATAGAATTCAAAAGGCAGAAGTCAACGGCGTTAAATCTGATGGATCGGGGGTAAAAATTGGCGTTCCACAAGGTTCCATATTAGGCCCTTTCTTATTCCTGGTATATATTAACGATCAGCCTTTTATGGTGGAGAAATTGACTAACGTAGTGTTGTTTGCTGATGATACTTCACTGGTCTTCAAAATTGAAAGACAAAAAGAAGATTTTGATGATGTCAATAGAGTATTATCTTTAACCTTGAATTGGTTCACAGTTAACAATTTATTGTTAAATGCTGGTAAAACCAAATGTATCGAATTCTCACTTCCAAATGTCAGGCAAGTTGGGACCAGTTTAGTGTTGGACAGCAATACGTTAGAATTAGTAAATGACACGAAGTTTGTTGGAATAACTATTGATAACAAATTGCAGTGGGAACCCCACATAGATAAATTGGCTGGTAAATTAAGTTCTGTGGCTTACGCTGTTAGGAACATCAGACAAAGCACGGATGTGGCTACATCTAGGCTAGTATATTTTAGTTACTTTCATAGTGTCATGTCCTATGGTATCTTGTTGTGGGGGAAAGCAGCGGATATACAAACTATTTTTATTTTACAGAAAAGAGCTATTCGAGCAATTTATAATTTAAAACGCACAGACTCCTTAAGACAGTTTTTTAAAGAAATTGACATACTAACTGTAGCTAGTCAATTTATTTTCGAAAATATAATGTATGTACGCAAGAACCTTACAAAATTTCCCCAACTTAGCGATAGCTGTAATGTTAACCTAAGAAATAATCACAGACTACTTGCGCCCCAGTTTAGACTCGCGAAGGTTAGCAATTCTTTTAAGGGTTAATGCATTCTCTACTACAACAAGATACCTCTGGAGATCTTGAAATTGCCATTTGAGCAATTTAAAATCCATGTTAAAGCGACTTTGTCGAAAAAGGGATATTACAATGTTCAAGATTACTTAAATGATGGGTCTGTATGGGGTTAGTCTGGCTCAACACAGACCTTGCTGTTAATAATTTTGTAATTATTTATTCCTGTTTATTAATTATGATAATGACTAAATATTATATTTTGTATTAGTTAAGCATAAGCAATTTTTAAAAAGAGATCTAAAAATCAATCTGTGGGAGTTTCTACGCCCAGCTTCTCCCACAGTGGTCCAATGTAGAGAAGTGGCAAAAAATGACGATTGCTAAGTATATGTAAATATCTACAGTAATAAAGACATTTGGAATTAGGAATTTGGAATTTGATATTTAATTCGACGGACTTGTTTGACAAATAGAGTGATATAGATATAGTGATATATGAATAGGGATTCAAAGAAATTTGAATGATGATGGAGTAAATATTGATATTTTTATCGATAAAATGAAGCACACCCATGATTGCCTGAATAAATAATAATACAATTATTTAATTAAATTACTCTTACTGGATAAAGACCCTCGGTAGGGACATTAAAGAGTTACTTGTTTTTTCATTATATATAGGTATTTATTAATTGACGATGCAACGACACCGATACTGATAATCCTAACCTGGTTATCGATATATTAGCCGATGATCGGTATTGTATTTTTTTTTCTATAAATGCGATTCCTGATATGTTATTAAAATTTTGTTTTGACGTAAAAGAGAGCGCGGGCAAATAATAGAAATAAAATATATCTAATAAACAATGGTTATTTGTGTCTCAAGGGAGCAAAATCATGTTTCTACGGAGAGGGCACATTGAATCCAGAGTGGAGCGAAGGATTCTACGATAAAATCCTGGGCGTAGCGAGGGGTTCTTAGTTAGAATTCTGAGCGTAACGAAGGATTCAAGCGTAAATGCCCATGACGTATATAATTTTGCTCCTAAGTGACACATACAACTTTTCACACCGAATATGAGGATAATTGAAATAAAATGCTCTTTAAACAATTAAATAACTATACTTTTAATTATAGTTTCACCACTTTTACAGTAATCGAACAACGAAAACGAAACCTTTTTTTTATAATACTTTTACCAATGTGTTAAAATAATCGAATCGAATATTACAATGGTATCGGATATCAATATTCATTATATCACAATAACAGTCATCGATAGTTTTGATTTTAGTAAAACAAATAATTTATTGTGACAATTCTTTTAAATATTACGAAAAATTCATAAATTTTCATATAACGAAAAAACTTGAAACATGTTCGTTTTTAATCGATTAAGATGAAATTTCAATCGATTATTTTATTAAGATCTGTGTTCAATTGGCACATTGCGTAAATGCTGCATGCCAATGAATAAATAAAAAAGTGGCCAAGTGCGAGTCGGACTCCCCCATGAAGAGTTCCGTCGTAGCAAGTAATTATGTGACTGGATGTTTGTGTTCTAACTTTGTTTTTAATACTGTTTGTTTGAATAACAAAGTTATCTTTGCGGTTTTTAATAAATGTTTTATATCTTAAAAACTGTT
This sequence comes from Argyresthia goedartella, assembly GCA_949825045.1. Lineage (NCBI taxonomy): Eukaryota > Metazoa > Arthropoda > Insecta > Lepidoptera > Argyresthiidae > Argyresthia > Argyresthia goedartella. The sequence continues at coordinate 21,557,122 of OX463823.1, forward strand.
TATTTTATTTTGTTCAAATAAATTTTCGTTGAAAGTGTGTATTGAGATTTTTCACTCTATTACTTTAAAAGTAAGAGCACACATTTTTCCACTTTGAGAGGGTCTGTCTCTTTAACGATTTACTTTGAGGAAAAATGGTTTCAGGAACCTCAACGTCATTTTCAAAAACGTAAAAAATATTTTTTGGTTTCAGTCCATGTATGGGTAGCCCCTTTAATTATTAAAATGTTTAAATTTTTATGTAAAAATAGTAAAGTAGTTCACAGAATACATCTACATACCAAGTTTCAACTGTGTATGTAGTCCAGTTGAAATTGTTCTGCATAAAGTTGCTGTGACATACGGATGGACGGACAGACTTGATGAAACTATAAGGGTTCCTTGTTTCTCTACGGAACCCTAAAAAAGTAGCTTATACAGAAACAGAACTTGCTCCCTCTCGTCGTGGAGTAAAACTTACTTTTCCGAATGAAAAGTGTGAAATAGTACATTTCCCACGAGTTCGCAAAAATTCCTGAACCGAGCAGTTTACGGCATGAGCCGAAGGTCGTAACGAGGTTCGTAAAAAGCCTTTTCGAATGAGTTAGGAATAGAATTTTTCCGCCTGAGAACCCAAAATCAAGGTGCGAAGGTGCTATTTTTAGCTCACAAGTCGGAAAAATATATATATCTCAAAAACCATTTAAAAATACAAAAGATAGCATGCAAATATGTTTTGAAGTCGTTCGAGTTTGTTCAGTTGTTCTTCATTCGCACTGACCCAACAAACATGGGGCGACCAAGGACAGCAAGTTATCAAATATAACCCCAAGATTGTTAGCTTTCTCACTGTAGTGATTATGGTAACAATTATTCAATTATGGTACGCGGTAAGACGTACTGCGACTAAAGACTTAATCAAATCAATCAAAAATCATTTACTTCCATAGGATGTTGTTACATCACTTAGATCCGTCATTACATTTTTTTGGGTGAGTTCACTAACACAATGGCGGAATCTGTGGAGAAGAGCTCACCGAAGAAACTCCACAGTCGTCGCATCTTTTGCGTTTTTCTTTTTTAAATAAAATATTGTCAAATTACAAAATGAATGCTAATTATATATCGAAACAGCCTGTTACTCAAACAATCTATTCCCATGGACATCTGTCCTCTAAGTAATCAGATATCCTATAGTAACCTTTTTCTTTATTTCTAGTATTAAAATTGTGTATATCACTGTACTTCTGAAAATTAGTTATATTTCTTTTTACATACACAAGATTGTCATAGATATATTGAGACACAAATGTCAGAATATTGATTTCTTTAAACTTTTCCCTCAGTGACACTCTAGGCCCTAATCTATAAATTGCACGAACAGCCCGTTTCTGCAGAATAAATATACTATTAGCATTCGCAGCGTGACCCCACAATAAAATACCATAGGTCATTAAACTATGAAAGTAACTAAAGTAGACTAGTCTAGCGGTGTCTACGTCGGTAAGAGCTCTAATTTTTTTAACTGCAAACGCTGCCGAACTCAGTCTGTTCGACAATTTATTTATATGAGGATCCCATTGTAGTTTGGCGTCTAAAGTAATGCCCAAAAAGACAGTCGACAGCACAAGGTCCAATCTCTGTCCTTTTATAAATATGTCTGTAGTTACCGGGTTCACATTGGGTAACATGAATTTCATACATTTAGTTTTCTTTTCATTAAGTAATAAATTGTTAACAGTAAACCAGTTCACTATACTAGAGATAGCATTGTTTACCTCGTCATAATTTGATTGCTGTCTTTTAACTTTAAATATCAAAGAAGTATCATCGGCAAACAATACTAACCCATGTTTTGCTTTAACAAGGTAAGGTAAATCATTAATATATACTAAAAACAAGAAAGGACCAAGAATTGAACCTTGCGGTACGCCCATACTTATTGAAGACCCAGGTGATCTTTTCCCATTAACATCGACCATCTGAACCCTATCTGTTAGATATGACTCCAGAAGGCCAAGTGCCTGATCTTTTACACCATAATGGCGTAACTTCCTGACAAGAGTGTCATGATGGACGCAATCAAAAGCCTTGGATAGATCGCAGAAGACACCTATTGCATCCATTGCGTCTTCCCAGGCATCAAAAATATTGTCGATTAGTTCAACACCAGCATCGGCTGTTGAACGACCCTTTGTGAAACCAAACTGAGCAATATGAATTAAATTATTGAGATAAAAATGACTTTGCAATTGATTAAGTATGAGTTTTTCAAATATTTTGCTAAGCGTTGGTAGTATCGATATGGGTCTAAAATTGGTGGGGTCTGATGTACTACCAGCTTTGAATAAAGGTATAACTTTACTTAGTTTCATCAAGTCAGGAAACACACCATTATCTATAGATTGATTAAATATACAACAAAGGTGAGGTGCAATACAATCTACAATGGACCTAATAATTTTTACTGATAGACCATGGGCGTCAGCTGTCTTTTTCATTTCCAGGGATTTAAACGCTTTTACAATGTTAAATTACTTGACAACGGCTGTTTAGAAAATAACGTAGCGACTGTCGAATTGTAAATGTCCACATCTAATCCTGTCTCAGTCAACTATTGCGGTCATATGGCGGTTAGGTATAAGATAGACCTACCATGTACATTTAGTAATCGTTATCGTTTGAGCATAGTAATAAATGGTTTTATTCGCAGAAGTTGTTACACATTCATGATGTATGCGGATTGACAAAGAATCGGGGGGCACGGCAGTGCCCCCCCCAAGTCGAGCGCGAAGCAAACACTGCCGTACCATCCTTTACTGGAACCATTTCGCCGCATTTTCAGGCCCCTATTTGAGAACCTCTGGATAAGACCAGAACGCAGAAATTTTCGTCATCCAGTAAAATCAAAAATTTCAAGTCTGTAGATCATTTATTTCCGAAGTTAAGCGAAAGCAAAGTTTCGCATTTATGACACTCACTCACTCATGATCATCAGAATAGAACTAGTACTTCCCATAAACTCAGAGAGCTGAAATTTGGTACAGAGTTAGGGTTTAAGGGCCACATAAAGGAAAAACTATAAAAACTAGGATAATCGAAGATCTGGAGTACCTGGTGACCCTGATTAGAAAACACAAGAGCTTGGTTTTCTCTTCGTATAGAATCGGTGTATACCGTTTTCATATCTCCCGGATATCTCCCGAAAATCTAATAAAATAAATCAATATGCCCACGTTTCTACAAAAAGAAGTGAAATCCCACCAAAAACATTCTGTAAAAAACTAGCCAAGTCTCGATGGAGCTGCTTGTTTATCTCTAAAAAGTAATGAAATCTAGACAAAGTCGTGCCAAGTCTAAGGTTCCTTACTGTGATTTCTTTATTATTATAGTTAATGTTGTGTGACTTGGCCGTTGAACATTCTTTATACGTTAGTGGGTACACGTCAATTTTGTTAACACGTAATGTTATATCTGTTGCCTTGCCTTCACAATCAAGCCAAATCGCTGTACTCTCTGATCGCGATCGCTTTGGTGCCTTCGGCCTGACGTACAAGGATAGTAGCGTTTTGCAGCCAAACGTATTTGTACTTCTTATATTTGGCCATAGTTTTTGTCACCTTGCAAAGTATTTTTTTCTTGAGTGTCAGGTGTTCGTTAATGAAAATTTGTCGTGATTTTTTCTTATTGGGGTCGATGACGGCGGCGACGGATAAGAAAGAATTGGTTAGGACTGCGGGAGAACCTGTAGCGGCGGCTTTGGCAGAGATGCCTGGGCCGTATGCGACGCCCATCAGCTGATCGATGGTTATGGTATATGGTGTTTCCGTGCAGCGGCTAGGATTGAGTCGCGAATACGTCGCGTCGTCAGCTGGACGATGATGTTCTTTGGACGCCTACTTGTAACATTGTGCTGGGCACGATAACTGCTTTTATGCATACTGGACAGCCAAGTACCAAGAGCTCCCACGATGTGTGCAAGATTCTCATTTTTCCTCTCAGGTAGATGAATGCTATGAATTAGCTAATCTACACGCATTTGTTATATTTCTGGGCCTGTAAACATTGGGTTTAGTTTTAATCTAACTTATTATATCTGAACCCATTATAAGTTAGTTTTGACGCCTTACCTTACGAAGTTTGACAACTGTGACTTCATTCATTCATTCATAATTCTTTATTGCACACACAAAGTTATATAAGTTACATTCGTGGAAAAAATATGTACAAAGGCGAGCGTAACTCTATAAAGAGATTTCTTCCAGCAAACAAAGGCATGATAGGAAAATTTACCATGAAAGGGTAAGCAGTGCACAATACATAATAACTTATCTTTATTAAATAAATAAATTAAATATCTATAAAATATAGAAAATAAAATAACTATGTACCATAATAAAAAATAAGTACCAATATATACATAAACCTGTACATATAGTAATAAAATATATGCTATAACTACTATCATGAAAGAGAGAGGAAGTGCTCTTATACCCGGTTTTTGAAAGAGATAAGAGTAGGACTGTCTCTTATAGTGCAAGGAAGTGACATCATACATTAAACAAACGCCATAAGTACATTACTATGCGTAAGCGCTTTTCATATTTATGTAAATATATATGAAAAGCGCTGACGTGACGAATTCTGGCATCTGGAAAAATAAACATATTACGTTAAAACGTAACATACTTAACACCTTCACGTGAGATAGATTAAATTGGTTACACGCGTCGAGAAAACAGCGAAACGATTGTAGTTTCGCCCGTTCCGGCGAATGGCACCTCGCTGAGCTTTAGTCCTCGAGCTGAGTCTCTTACCAGCTTCTACAGAAGCAGGATCTTAAGGAAAAGTATTTGTACAGACTATATAATTGCTCTTATAATTTATATAATTTATCATACTCGTAAATCTTAGTCTTAAGTGGCAATGAGTATGGCCTTTGTAGTTATTTCAACCTTACCCGTAATGTATGGTGCCAACTCAACCACCTCGGAATCAGGCATGGCCGCACATGTGAATATATGCACCGCTGTGGCTGGAGTGAATCACCTAGCTGTAATTGCGGGGCAGACGTTCAGAGCATGGAACAAATAACATCGATGTCAGAATTATTAAATCATAATTCCGATACAAGTTTTTTGGCAGGTAGCCGCCGCGTAAGTGGTTGTCCCTTTGTTGAAATTGGCAAAAAATTGCTACACCAGTATCATAAGTACATTGTTTTTCCATATCAATATTAGTATAGTAGTATAATGGAGGTTTCTTATGTGAGACTTTGTATTTCCTACTAAAACCTATATACTAGTTATGACAGGGTCATATCATAAATTAAATGCTTAATATCTTCAGCCAGTATCTTCATCAGGGGGGGGTTACCACAATCTTTTTCCGATTCAAATTAGGTTCAAAACAAGAACATCACCATGGCAACTATTTCCACCATGGCAACAATTTTGACAACTGTGACTTCATTCATTTATTCATAATTCTTTATTGCACACACAAAGGTATATATATAAGTTACATTCGTGGAAAAATATGTAAAAAGGCGAGCGTATCTCTATAAAGAGATTTCTTCCAGCAATACATGCTATGTAATAAAATACATGCTAAAACTACTATCATGAAAGAGAGAGGAAGTGCTCTTTTACCCGGTATTTGAAAGAGACAAGAGTAGGACTGTCTCTTATAGTGCAAGGAAGTGACATCATACATTAAACAAACGCCATAAGTACATTACTATGCGTAAGCGCTTTCATATTTATGTAAATATATATGAAAAGCGCTTACGTGACGAATTCTGGCATCTAAGAACGTTTTCTTCAAATCCACTGCGAGATTCGCGTCTCCCAATAATATTAAATATAGGTTCACTTTTGACCTTACGCAGACAGAAAAGTTGTGCGATACCTATAGCGAGAACTACATAATTTGTGTAGTGCATCCATCTACTTTTGCAAAGTGCTTATAAATCTGAGAATTTATTGGTCTCTAGCAATAGTTGTGCATTTTGAAATGTCAAACAATAAATAAGTTTTTTCAATAACAAATTCCAAACGTTGCCCAGTTATTAAATTTTTCATTTTTGATTTGAATAAAGTTATTAATCGTTGTTTCATTGTTGTTCCTACCAGCAAATCTACATTAAGATCGCCACAAAAAAATTACTTTTTTCTGTTATTACATAGTATAGTGAGGGCTTCCCCCCTAATTTTCTCAAATATTTCGAACTTGCCATGACCTTTTTCATCCCTCGGAGGCCTGTAGACACAAACAATAATATGGCTATATAACTCAACACAGGATACCTCTATTTGTCTTTTAACAGTAAGTGCAAGAATATCTTTCCGTTGTTTAACCTTAATATTATTTATTACTATTATTAAAGAACCACCTCTATCAGATCAGCAGTCTTTCTATTGTAACAACTGACAATTTTGTGCTTACTAAAGTTAAAAGAAATCTGGGTGCCCTGCAGTGCCCCCACCAAGACGAGCAAGCAAAGCGCAAGGGCTCTACCTATCTTTTCTCGAAGCGCTTCGTCGATTTTTTGAACCCTCACAACTTGGGTTTGGATTATAGCAGTTAAAAAAAATCTCGGGATACGATATCAGACGGTAGCGAAACAGCCAAGCCACATATTTCGACTAAGATGAAGAGTTTGTACAGTTAGGGCTTGTAGAGTTAGGGCGTCTAGAGTTAGAAGCTTGGCTCTACATGAGATCTCATAACTTGACAGTGCGAGTCATACGGTCTCGTCTTGGCGAAATTTTACATGAATATGTTTTTGGTGGGATCATATTTTCCATTAACCAGTGTTCTGTTATACAAATAATATCGATGTCAAAATTTTGCACACTGAAATAAATTTGGTTCCGACAAAACTGACAGAATATCAGCGCTACAGGTCTTCCTCTAGCAAAATGCTGAGCAACCTACATATAGCAAACTTTCTTGTCTCTCTAATCGCTTAAGTACTAAGCTTGCATAATTTTATTTCCATCTTTGTTGTTGTCTATGTGTTTATTTTCTACGTGTTCTTTCTGTGTTGTATTCGGTATAAACGCATATCTTATCTTATCAATTCTGAGTATTTGATAGTTTGGGATAAGAATGCTAATCAAATAGGGTTTAATTGAAGTCAGCTTTTTCTAGTTTATTTTTTTGTTTAAATTATCTCCTAAAGATTTCAGTTAGTCGCATACAAGCATATAACGTGCAGAGTTAGAGGCGGAATCAAATGCTGCCTAACTAAGATAATGAGCACTTTTTCAAATTATATTTAACTCTCGAAGGGATACCCAAAAACAAAAGAATTTTATTATAAGAAAGCGGCACTTGACCACAGACTTAAATAATAAATTCTTCAGGTTCATTCTACATACTTATTTTTTACCCAAAAAAATGTCATTCCAATTGCGTCATATTAATAATTAAACAACTTTATCTTCGATTTGTATTTTTGTAGCGGTATTTTCCAATACAAGGCACAGTAAATGTTGGCCATTAGGGTATCTTTTCTGACAATACTGGTAATACAGTATCTCCTCTCATCAAACCTGTGGTACCAGTAGTATGAGAAAAACTACCCTAGTCGCCTTTTTAAACTGTGCCGTTTATTGGAAAATACCTCTACAAAAATCCAAATCGAAGTCATAGTTGTTTCATTATTATTTTTACATGGATATGACGTAATTTTGACAAGTCTGGTCGCTAAACCTTTATAGCTTAGAACTTATTATATTTTAATTTGCTCCTGAATACTACGGTCATCTTTAATTATCTTTAGTAGTATTTTTAATGGGAAATATTAAACTGCACATCGAAAATACTGATTTGCGCAGCAAATATCCCTAATATTTGCTGCGGTAGCTTAGCCCCCTTTATCCTTCGTGTAAGGTTCAATATGTAAGAACAACAAACATACTTAAAACATAAACTTAAGTACTCATTAAATATTTAAAACATAAAAAGTGTTTTTGCCGATCCTTTTTTGCTGTGCACTAGCCTCTTTTAATCTCCTTACCATTATCTATTATTATCCCATTCCCTGTCTACGCGGATGATTGACGCCGCCGTCGCTTTGTAGTCGTCACGTCACATCCAGTAGAGAAATACTCAGGCTCTGTCAAGTGTAATATTACGCGAGACAGGTGATTCCCGAATCGATCGTCGAACTATTCTGGGAGGGTGGAAATTGATTTCGGAAACTTCGCCCGTGCTTTATTCGCAGCAAATTGAATGAATATGAAAATCTCGGTCGTTCCCTGAACGAGGTGCCTCTTGCAGGTACATCAAGGGTGTATACTAATTATTCGTGTTGACAAATTCTAGCTGCCAGTCACAAAAAATCTTGCCCCCTTAGTCAGTAACTGAAATCGACCTAAAACTAAGAAAAATGACAGTTTTCCCATAAAATAAATGTCAATTTGGCACTAACTGCGTTGGATTTGACTGAGTTTCTGAATAAAATTTACCGTGTTAGAGATGCAACGGACTCGTCTTGTCTATCTTGTATTTCCCACTTGTATTGTTAATTTATAAAATTTTACTGTATATTGTGTATTTTGACAGTAGAATAAATGTGATTTCTATTTATTCAAAATTTTCCGATAGCCATCTCCGTTTGGAGTTAAAGGCAAAACTCCAATGACAGTAATTATGTACCTATAATTTATAGGTACATAATTATGCATGCTTCAAAAAGCGACTGAAACACTGGCTTGTCGAGCAAACCTTCTACTCATTCGCTGAGTTCGAAGCGACCAATATAAAATGTGATTCCAATTTAATGAAATGAAAAACTAATTTAATTTAATACAATTCAAATTTAATGTAATACTTTATGGCAATTTTAATTTTAAATAATGGTATCTTAATTTATGGAATGCATTTTTATGTGTCTGACATTTTTATACAGATGTATATTAATCAATTTTTTATTTATAATCTGACATGTAATTGACACTTACCAATAAATATGTTTCAATGTTTCAATGTTTCAATGTATAGGTATTTTCTTTATTTGATTGTTTATCAGCGGCTTTGGGCTGGGTTCCTCTTACTACAAACTATGTTGGACCTCCAATTTATGTATCTTCATTCAATGAATGCGGTTTGTGGATTCTGATTTAATAATAAGTTTGGAAAAATAATCATATTACGTTAAAACGTAACATACTTAACACCTTCACGTGAGATAGATTAAATTGGTTACACGCGTCGAGAATAGAGCGAAACGATTGTAGTTTCGCCCGTTCCGGCGAATGGCACCTCGCTGAGCTTTAGTCCTCGAGCTGAGTCTCTTACCAGCTTCTACAGAAGCAGGATCTTAAGGAAAAGTATTTGTACAGACCATATAATTGCTCTTATAATTTATATAATTTATCATACTCGTAAATCTTAGTCTTAAGTGGCAATGTGTATGGCCTTTGTAGTTATTTCAACCTTACCCGTAATGTATGGCGCCAACTCAACCACCTCAGAACCAGGCATGGCCGCACATGTGAATATATGCACCGCTGTGGCTGGAGTGAATCACCTAGCTGTGATTGCGGGACAGATGTTCAGAGCATGGAACAAATAACATCGATGTCAGATATATTAAGTCATAATTCCGATACAAGTTCTTTGCCAGGTAGCCGCCGCATGTTTTAATGGGTTATATTTTAAGTGGTTGTCCATTTGTCGAAATTGGAAAAAAATTGCTACACCAGTATCATAAGTACATTGTTTTTCCATATCAATATTAGTATAGTAGTATAATGGAGGTTTCTTATGTGAGATTTTGTATTTACTAGTAAAACCTATATACTAGTTATGACAGGGTCATATCATAAATTAAATGCTTAATATCTTCAGCCAGTATCTTCATCAGGGGGTATACCACAATCTTTTTCCGATTCAAATTAGGTTCAAAACAAGAACATCACCATGGCAACCATTTCCATTCCAATTCGCCATAATGGCCTTTATTTACATAACAGCAAGACTTGTTTTAAGACGGTGACGATAATTTTGCGGATCAAATTAGGTTCCTAATCTGACTCGGTATAAGACGTTGTCGTCTTATACCGAGTCAGATTAGAAACCTAATTTGATCCTAATTTGATCTGGGGGGTTACCACAAGGTAATCCAATTCTCCAAATCATGCTTCCCGAAAACTGCAGCTTCCAAATGCACAAGATACTTTTTATTATACTCAAATCGCCAATAAACCGTGCGATTCCAGAAAATACAGCGTGTAAGTTCCATACGGGCATATATTTTAACTACGTTTAGTATCGAACCTATAAAATGTATTTACCCTTACGGCTCACAATGTTGAATTTGCATATACACTCGCGAGCATTAAACTGGAATCACTTCATGGCGGGTTGCTCAAGACAAGTTTTTGCCTTTTTTATGCAATGTATTACAAATAATTTTATTAGCCTTCGACCTCTTTTAATGTTAAAGAAAAATATTTTTTCCTTTATGTCATGGAACGTAAAAACAATAAACATTTTTTTTTACAACAAAACACTGTTTTGAAGTCCTGAGACCCTATAAAAAGTGAGCATTCGTAAAAATTTGTCATCAGTCCAATATTTCACGTCACTGGAGCACTGAATCTGAAAGAAAATGGAAACCACACCTGGAGAAGCCGCTCAAATCGTCATCCTAATCCAGCAAGGGTTGTCTCAGCGTAACATCGCTCAACAGCTTCATCTTAGTGAGTCTTGTGTCTCGAATAAAAGGTTCCGGGAGACTGGAAACTTTGTCCGGAGACCAGGATCTGGACGACAGCGTTGCACTTCGGTGAGAGATGACCAATTTATTGTCACCACATCTCTCCGAAATCGACACTTAACCGGCGTCGATGTTCAACGGCAGCTCAGAGATTTTTGAGAGAAGATTGTTAGCGAGTGTACAGTAAGGCGAAGACTCAAAGAAGCGAATTTGACCCCAAGAAGGCCAGCCACGGGGCCCAAATTGTCTCCAGCGCACCGACAAGCCCGGCTTCAATTTTCTCGCGATCACTTAGATTTGATAGATTTGATATAGAGCAATGGAGCCGAGTCCTGTTCTCGGACGAAACAAGGATGTGCCTGTATGGTAGCGACCGTCGACAGAGTCTATAGAAGACTGGGGGAGCGATTTGCACAATGCTGTTTTTCGGAAACAATTGCATACAGGGGCGGGTCCTGTATGATATGGGCGGGGATTTCTATAGAAGCAAAAACGGAGCTGATATTCGTACCTGGAGGAGGTCGGGGAGGTCTAACCGCGGAGAGATACATCAACGACATTCTACAAGACCATGTGTTCCCTTACTCCGGGTTTATTGGTGAACATTTCCTGCTTGATTCCTGATTTAAAAATAACTTTAATCGAAGAGTGGCAGGAAATTCCTCAAGATTCCGTCAGAAAACTCATTCGGTCAATGAGAAACCGTTTACAAACAGTAATTAGGGCCAGGGGGGTAATACAAAATATTGAGACGGGGATAAATTACACATTGTAAATAAAAAAACATATCTTATCATAATCCTCGTATTCATTTTGACATCTACAACTTTAACCATTTGCAACAATTACCTTTATTTAGGTAGGAAATTAAATTAATTTAAAATCTTTTTGATATCATTTGAAAGCTAATATTTCAATTGATATGCCATAATTTGTAATACATTGCATAAAAAAGGCAAAAACATGTCTTGAGCAACCCGCGATGAAGTGATTCCAGTTTAATGCTCGCGAGTAGTTGAATTCTGAACCCAAATCGTTTTTTTTTTTGAGCACGTAATGTAACATAGTCCTGTTGAAGTTACCTACCTTACGTCAAAATTGTCAAATGCATGAGGTCTGTTTATTTACATCTCAGTTCGTCCGTCCTTACCACCTCAAAAATAAAAGCCAAAATATCGATATGAATCGAATTATATATTTTATTATATGTTTGGCATAAACTATAGATATCTTGCACCTTTATTTGGGAGGGCAAGGTGGTCAGGAGGGTAGGGAAAGCTCTTTTGTCTCCCTAGCATATTCTTTTTGCGCTGAAACGTATATATATAGTTTTTGAGAGACAAATTATTTAATTTTTAAATTTGAGCTACTATTCAGATAATTTTCGCTACAAAAGTGACATAAATAACCCGTAGAGGGGAGGAGGCGGTACCTCTGGATCTCCCTCTTCCGCCGGGACCCCCCTTTTCTTGAGGTTACGCCTATGTTCGAAATCGCCCTAACTCCGGCTACTACGGGGCTGCGGCGGCGATAGGTACACTGCAGAGCATTGTAACACCCCACCCCGCTCTAATGATTGTGATCGTCTATTTCGTGGAGGACCCTAAAGACTCGGCTGTGAAAGTAATAACCTCAAGACTTTTTGGAGAAGGTCTTGTTTATCAACCCAGACCAAATGATATACAAATACAAATGATATGTGTGTGTGTTTGTTTTTCAAATGAATAATAAATATGTTGGTTAAAAGCCCCCCTACCGAATTACTTTACAAGTAATCTTGACCGGGTACAACAAACATTGCTTTAAACTCCTTTGCCAAGGCTAACGCCTATTTCAAAACTGCTCCCAATTAAAGTTCAACATAAGCTATACGCCTATGCGAGAAGGCTCTGTTTAAAGGAATAATTGTTCTGGATGGGGCTAGGTCGGGCTAGCCCTTTAACCACTAATTTATTTATTTGGCATCTGGTTGTTGACTTTTAAGGAATTTCCTGGCCGCGAATCCCGTTTCAGACTCGTGAAAGTAATTATTCGAATTATGTGTGCTAATCTAGTGGATTAAATCCATCTTGATCGTGTGGTGGATGATCTCCTCCAAACCCCTTTCTATTTGGACCTTGGACTTCTTACCCTATGTTTATCAGTATTGCGTCGTATTGTCTCCTAGTCTGGAATCAGGGGATGCGGAATGAATAATTTTGATCTTTACGATTCTTCACTTGACAGGATCACCTGAGCCCAGATTCGTTAGTTTTGGTCTTTTGGACTTCTTGACTGCTAGGAACATAAGAGCTCAGGTCTGTCAGAATTGGTATTTTATGATTTCTTGCCTCTCTTGAACCCAGGTTGGTCAAATGTGGTCGGTTATGACTTCTTTCTACACGGTATCCCAGGATGGTAAATTTTGGTCGGTTATGACTTCTTGCCACTCGGTATCCCAGGATTATAAGGGTTGGTCGGTTATGACTTCTTGTCTCTCAGTATCCCGGGTTCGTCAGGTATGTACGGTTATGAACTATTGTGGCTTCCTTCCCAGTTGGTCCTTGGGGTAGTTTGTCCTTGGGGTCTTTCTTCTCATCAAATGGCATCTGTTAAAATGTATTTAATTTCCGAAAAAAGAAGATTAAGAAGGAGTAATCCGAAGTGTTATGTGTGCCGTGCTTAACTCTGGCGCATTTCTGCTCCAAGAATAGTACAGTCCCTTGCACGACGGCCCTTAGTTTCCTTAGTGCTCCTTTACGTAATCTCGTATGGAAGGATATAAGAAGCGTATGTAGAGGATGTGTTTGTGTAAATATTCCTAACTCTTGGTTGGTTTTGATAATTTAGATCTACCTCAAGTTTGGATTTGATAATTTAGTTTTTATCTCCCTCCTTCATCTTTCATCAGCCCCATTCTTCATCTCTCATTGAGGGTTTGGTCCGAATCAACTCTCCTACTTAGTGACTGTCATCTCCTGAACCCTCAGCGAATTTCAGAACGTCTTCCTCAACACAAAATAAAAGATAATTTAAAGTGTAACGTAACTTGCCAAATCTCCTGAATCTCGGCTAGGACTTCCGGGAGACTAGCTCAACCGTACTGGTCCGTACCACCAAGGAAATAAGGAGCTCTAACGGACTCCTTTTATAATCTGATCGGTATTTATTTGACGGCTTGTATTTCTCCGAGCGATGATACTCCTTGATTTAATGGGTTTTAGAGCTTAGGTTATCACTTCACAAACACAAAAGGCCAAAGCTTTCGCATTCCAGTCCTCGAGCAGAGCTTCACTCACTCCAAAACATCCTTTGTTTCCATTGTTTTATTGATATTCAAATATTTTTGATTGTCTTCTTTTCATTGCATTGAAAAGAAGTGGGAAAGGAAAAGGGAAGAAGTTCCGAGGTCTAAAACGTAAGACTTACAGGGTGTGATCACAATTACAGGGTGTGAAAGACGCTGTAACTATAATTGTGGTTTTGATGACATATGAGGAAGTGTACTGTTACAGCATCCAACAAAAAAAAAAAACATTAAATGTTGTTTTGATTTGCATCGCTTCGTTCTGCTCCGCTTTGTTACGCTCCGGTTTTGCTTCTTCTAAGTTCTAACCTTAGCTGATTGAAATTTAGCCACAGTAAACTTTTCTAGCCAAATTTGACTCAATAAATATAATGCTACTTGAACTCAGTCTTCACTGTTTATTTTTTTAATAAATGGCAGAATTGAGTTTAATTTTGCGTAAGTCTTTAAATTTTAATTTAAATCGTAATTCCATAAAAACGAGTCTCCGGCAATTAAAAAATACGCTAAAATGCCACAAGGTTGCATACATGCATCATATCCCGTTCATAGTAAAAATAATGTGAACGTAGCCTCAAATTTTAACAAAATTCATTTTTTTCTCAAAAACTATATATTTATTCGCAAAAAATAAACTATTCTAGGGGACAGTGGACCTCCAAATAACCCCCCTCCATGAGCAAGCTGGCCATCGGCGAGGACCAAACCGTCCAAGCCATTTCTCGCCAAACATGGCGATTAATGCATCGCGCACTCTATGTGATGAATAGGCAGAAGCCCCATCTAGCTGGTACCAGGTCTGAAGGCGTTCTTCTTCAGGTACTGTGTTGACATAGTCTGCCAAAGGACCTTGAATCAGTTGGAGAAATTCATCCCATTAAGATGGACCGCATTATCGGACCTGTTTCTATAGATGGAAATTTTAATGGGTAAGATTTCCATCTATGAAAACAGGTCCGATAATGCGGTCTCCATGTATCGCTGCCTAAACATTCACAGTCCATCTTTGTTGGTGTGTTGGTGACCTGTTTTTTTTAATGACATGTGGATTCACATGCGTCTTTTAATGGCTATTGCGTTATTGCCCGACATCGTTTTTTTGTAAATGTAGAAAATTAAATAAGTGGCTAGTAAGCGACAACAAAGCATGTACTTTAAAAAAATGGATGCTGTCCGTCCTGCTTCAAGGTTTTGTGGACCCTCATATGGTTCATTCGGAGCAGTCGACCCGCTCCTCTTGTGCTGGCTCTCCGGGTTCGAATGTAAATGCTCCACAACGGCTTCCTCTGCTTGTACCGATAGACGCGAACTGTTCCCTCGTCTTACATTTAGAATCTGATCATCTCGAATGTGCTGTAGAGCATTGATGATGACTCGCGCGTTATGAGGAGCACGCCGGTCCGGGAATCGTTCCCGGTACATTAGTACGGCAGCTCTTCCGCTTTTATGAGCTTCACATAACACAATCATGTTTGCGAGTTCATTCGCATTAAAATCCGACGGTCGAGGCATTTTCAACTTCAATTTAAATTTTGATTGTATTTGATGAGGGCGACAGACATGATATCATATTATAAGTCTCATCACAAAAGCGGCACATCAAAAGCGGGACGGGAGTCGGTCGGTAGCGGAGCAGGCCGCTAACAGCACGTCAGATACAGGGGTGGATCCAGCTTTTAATTCAGTGGGGGCATGGAGTCAAGGTCTAGCCGAGATCGGCTTCTTGAGCTTCTCAAGCAGCAAAATAGTGGATTGCTCACAATACCATCACCCACCACTCTTGTATCATAAATAATGCATTATTAAAAGCAGTACTGTACTGATTTTCGATACTTGTAACTTTAATCGTGAGAACTATAAAAAATAAATCAGATTGTTCAGTCTGTGAGAGTTTTGATATAAGTGGAGTGTCTTGTTGCTTGCAGTTATAAGGAGATTTGCTTACTCGCGATCTATTTTATTGTTATAAGCCACGTCTCTCCATTTGCCGTTATGCATGATATTTGTGATTTTCAAAAAGATTTGTTAATTATTACTAGTCTGTATAGACCCAGGCTAGGGGAGGGTCATGACATGAGCCCCACGACCCCCCGCCTGGATCCGCGCTTGGGCAGGTTACACACTGAAATACGGTTCAAAAAACCCTGAGCTGCGCTGCGAGGACCTGCATCTTCGCGTCCCAGCATACACTCAGGCTTTATCTACGATCTACTCAAAGAACTCCTTCGTCAAGTACCAGGTCTTCCCCGGGAGTGAAAGAGTTGGCACGAAAATATAAATGATGAGATCTCATATAAATAAAAATCTTTCTTAAACGTTCGCTTTGCAAAGGTGCTTTGTGGATGAGTATTTATTTTTTAGAAAACGCCAAAACCTCTGAACATTAACAATGGAAAAGCCGTTAATGCGTGCATGAAAATTAAGTGTATCTTATTTTTTAAATAAACATGTATTATGCCTATTTATAAAATGATAGTGGTACATATGTAATGAACAGCTGTTGTATCCACGCTAAGCGTAAGCCGGGATAATGGGCATTCTACAGGAACACTTGTAAAAAAATTCAAAGTTTTATTCCCAAATTTGTATGAAACCTTTTCGTAAACTCTTACGGAGACCCACAAAAACAATAGAGGGTGCAAAAATTTAAGAAAATAGCTAGAAGATATGAAAATCAAATTTATAGATCGACGCCTGTCCTTTTGACGCCGATAAAAACAGAACCTCCACGACTTTTACCCGATAGCTGCGAGTAAAAAGAAAATGGCGTTTTATTTATACATTAGTTTTGAAATCTTAAGCCGCAGATCATAAATTGCGATGAGCGCGGACCTAGCCTAGAACAAGCAGCGGCTACAGGACGCTTACTCAAATTTATGGGTCGCACTGCGGAATATAAATTCTTGCGTCGCTCTCGACCGATGAGAACGCGAAAAACACTCCAGGCCCGAAACTAACCTCTGCCTTTCACAACGTGATAATTACAAGAAAAAACTGGGCGGTTTCTAGCGTTATTTATCGGTAATCTACCTCGTTATTCAGAAACGGGGTTTCCGTTTGCTTAAAGCTAGACATGGATGGCGTGTGTTTTTAAACAAGACCTTATGTTTCTTGCAGGATACGGTGCAGTTTATCTAGACACATTGCTGGCATTCATGCAAGTTGCAAGTTACTGCGGTATTGAAATATAAATCCTAAATCCTTTTTGATATATAGCTACATAATGGCTTTTGTGTACTGCGCTCTATCAGTTCGGAATTTCTGATAATATTAAATGGTAATCGGGGTTAATCTGGCTCAACACAGACCTTGCTGTTAATAAGTTTGTCATTATTTAATCCTGCTTATTAATTATGATTATTCATGTTATAATATTTGTATTAGTTATGCACAAGAATTTTTTAAAAGAGATCTAAAAATCAATCTGTGGAATTTCTACGCCCTTCCACTCCCACAGAGTTCAAATGTAGAGAAGTGACAAAAAATGATGATTGCTAAGTATATGTAAATATCTACAGTAATAAAGATATTTTGAATTTGGAATTTATTTGTAATAGCTGGGTAGCATTGTCAGTCTTTAGGGTTCCGTACCCGAAGGGTGCCAAACGGGACCCTATTTCTATGCCTACGCTGTCCGTCCGTCCGTCTGTCACCAGGCTATATCTCATGAACCATGATAGTTACATGGATGATATATTTCTGTTGTCGCTATAACAATTACTAAAAAACAGTGTAAAATTAATATTAATACCAGATATAAACTTATGAATGCACCTGGTTACGTACATGGAGTGTGAAAGTAGCCGCACCAATAACTTTGTGTACAACATTTTGCTATGTAAAATCCAAACTATTCACTCCACACCATCGCTACCATTGTACGGTGGTTCGGAACCCTTCGTGCGCGAGTAAGACTTGCACTTGACTGGTTTTTTATTTTATTCAATCTTATTGGGGATATAAAAGTAGGTTGAATCCCAATGTGGCATACCTCTAAATGGCGAATTCGGAAGGAACGTTCATCGAGAAATATCTGAATTGGTATTTTTGAAACCCGCATATTTTATCGCATTGCTGACTAGTTTTGTGCTACATACAACACTTTGTGGCTTAAGTAGCGCTTTAAGTTACTTGATTGTTAACCATGTGAAGATAATAATACTTGGCAACAAAAATAATGTTCACCAAAATATGTTTTTCCTACCCAAAATGAGAGATAAATGAACACCAAAAGTTGCAAAAAATATCAGGGCAAAATACTGCGGTAGCTTAGGTGAAGGGTAAAGGGGGTGAGCGAAGCGAAGCCCCCTTTATCCATCGTGAGGTTGAATATGTAAGAACAACAAAAAATACTTAAAACATAAACATTTACATTAAGTACACAAAAATTTAAAAGAAATTTGGTAATCATTTATCCAAACACAATTTGGTGGACATTTATCCATTCTGGCAGTCATTTCGAATTTATTGGTAGTAAAATAGGTGCGTTTTTGATAATCGTTTAAACATAAGCCATAATAAATGAAAAATATATGTGTTCGATTCCAAATCGATATTCGATCGATGGTTTCGGAACGGCCATTTTGAATTTGACGTTGCTGCCAACCTAGCAGTTTTTTGACAACTGACAGACGAAAGCCCTCGCAATGTAACGCGTATTGATTAGGGTATTGAATTTAAATCGCAAGCCATCTGGAATGTATTCGGGTTCCCCTCAGGATTGTCTATATAGCTGAGTGTGTTGTGGTTCCCCGAACCAGATAAAGTTCGCATTTACGTGGCCGATTGGTTTTTCCCACGTAACATAACCTGTGTTGGAACACTGTGCTCGTCGAAGCTGGCCTGCCAGTCATACCTGGTTGGCTGAAGAACCTGTCTACCAAGAAGAGCCTAGGGTGCACCCGGGCCTTGCAGAGAGACAGGAGATTGACGGGACCGAAGCACAGACCAGGTTAGATCGACTCCATAAGTAATAGCTCGGTGAATGGCCGACGTTCTCACTTCTTGGCATCTGATCGCTACGCTACCTCGTAGCTGATGGGCCCCTGCGAGGTCATTAGGTGCCGAGAAGCCTGAAAATTTTGGTAGCAAGAGCGTGGTTTCCTGAGATTTGCAGCCGTCAAGGGCTCCAGGAACCCACGATTTGGGACTATCAATCTGTAGGTATAGGCGGTTATTAGCTAACTTGGTGTTGTTCCTGTATCCACATAGATTGGTAGTATTGTAAGCTATAGGTCTATTGCTGGTAGTAGACAGACAGATATTGAGTTGAAATTTGCATTGAAGGACCAGTTAGTCAATCTATTAGTGGTCTAGTAATGCTAATGAATGTTTGGTTAACATAGGTAGTTACATCTATTGATAGCAGGCTATTGCATTGTTTTCAGTTTATAGCAATTTATAACTTGAACTAATATTGACTATCTGTGTGTGTTATAATGATAAAGGGAAACTAAATTGTATTTACAGAATTTATATAGATATAAAACTCGGTTCCTATTGTTTAAGGAAAACAGCATTGTTTAAGTTGTAGTTTAGGGTTCCCTCGTTTGGGTTATAGACTGGAGGGTCCAATATAATTGAGTTACTGCAAATTGTGAGTAAGTATCGTTCCGATCATGTCGTTATCTGAAATCCAGAAGGGTGTTTCTAAGGAACTCAGATGGTTTTCCTCCGCACACGGTCTGATAGACCGTTTAGATAGGCATGATGTGGTATTGGAGCGGTCTATGGACGTTAAGGAACGTTACAACAGGGTGCTCGAATTGTCCGCGCAGGCGGAATCAGTTGATGGTTGCGCACCTGACAGGCTGTCACGGTTGCTAGGGGATGTCGACCAATGTATGGAGATGGCAGCTGCTATCACGCAGAAGGCTGCGGACATACGTAGACAGCGCGAGTCCAGCCATGGTGGTGACATTGAAGCACCTCTGCCGCTTCAGGGTTCGGGGTCCAGGTTACCTGCCATAACTATGCCTACCTTTGACGGAGTGTCCGGTGAATGGATGAGCTTCATCAATCTGTTCGACAGTTTAGTGCACATGCGATCGGACATTACCAAGTCTGTCAAGATGGCTCAGCTGGTGGCAGCATTGAGGGGTGAGCCTAGGGAGCTGGTCGCTCATTTGACAGTTACGGAGGGTAACTATGAAACGGCCAGACAATTGTTGGTCAGACGTTACCATAACAAACGGAGGTTGGCCGATGCCCAACTGAACCGTTTGTTTAGTATCCCGGTTGTGAACAAGGTCGGGGCCATACAGACGGAGGTTTTGAACCCATTGTTGTCCGTCACCAAGGCTCTAGAGAATCTTGGACTTCCGGTTGGTGAATGGTCGTACCTACTGCTGTACATTGTACTTTCCCGCCTACCCGCTGACGTGCAGACTCGTTTCGAACAGTCTCACGGGAGGTCGGCCGAGGACCTGCCCGCCTTCTCCGACTTGGTCGGATTCTTGGAAGAGGAGGCTCGACGGGCAGAGAATTTGGGGTTGACGGTCACCCATCCTTCGGAGCCACAGAGAGCTGCCGGGAGCGCTGTGAGTAGGGGCCCTCCGACGAGGAAGGACCGCACCAACCGGCAGTCGTATGGGACTGTGAGTGCATTGACCCCACATAGTGAGACCTGCCCATGTTGTAGGCAGATTGGCCATGCTGTGGCCAATTGCAATAAGTTCGGGGAACTTAGGGTTCAGGGACGGCGCCGGATGGCCAAGCAGCGGAGCTGGTGTTTCCTGTGCCTCGGGCCACACATGGCTAGGGACTGCACGCGCACAAAAATGTGCGGATATTGTGGTGGGGCCCACAACAATCTGTTGTGCATGAACCGGTCCGGCCAACAGCCACCACAGGGCCGTAGCCAGGGTGACACGGCATGGGGCCCTGAGAATTCGTTTGCGACTCGGAGCGCAACTCAGGGGCCAACGTCCCCACGTGCACAGGGCAGTACTAGGGTGCAGGGCCGCACTCAGGGTCATCACATGGGGGGCCCTGAGTTTTCGGTTGCGACTCAGCATCCGACTCAGCGGGACATTGGGTGTGTTGAGCAGGCCGTAACGGGCGGGTGGCATGGGACACCTTCGAGCTATGCGGGTGCGGTTCGGACGCCGCCTCAGATGTCGCCCCGCTCGTCGCCTCGTCCTCATCGGTCACATGTGATGTCCCCCCCGCTCATGGAGCGGCCACGGTTGAATTCACGCCCACCCCCCTTTAAGGGGAATCGTAGGTTGGGAATGGAACCGGCGCGTGGGCCATTTGTACAATGGGACCCGCTGGCGTATAGCTGCATACCTGATCGGTTACAGGCACAGTGGGGCCCCGGGGGTCCTCGCTAGGAATTTGCGGCCCAACCATTGGTTGCCCCCCAACCGGAGACGGTGGTGTTACCGATCGCCTCTGTGCTTGTTTGGGATTTGGCGGGCAACCCAACATACGTTCGCGCCCTATTAGATTCTGGAGCTCAGGGCTGCATTGTATCGAATGATTTAGCAAAATGGTTGGGCCTCAATATAAATAATGTATCGCTGCCGAGGAAATTGGTCCCTGCTGGGGATTACAGGGCAACCCTTCACGGGTTTTGTGATGCCTCTGAACGAGGGTTTGCGGCAGCGGTTTATTTGCGAACCGTCACCTCCACCGGGGAGGTCGACGTGCGTTTGGTTTTGGCAAAAAGCAAGGTAGCGCCTATTCGGACAAGGATGACGATTCCAAAACTGGAACTGTCCGGGGCTGCTCTTTTGACCAAACTTTTGAATCACACTCTAACAGTGTTGCGTGGGTCAGTGGTTTTGGAGGATACGGTGTACGCGTGGACGGACAGCCAGATTGTTTTGTGCTGGCTGAAGGCTTCGGTCCATAACTTAGAGGTTTTTGTTGCGAACCGTGTCTCCCAGATTGTGTCGTCTGAGGTCCCACTGACCTGGAGACATGTACCAGGAGAATTGAACCCGTCTGATTGTGCATCCAGGGGATGTCGGGCTCCTGAACTCGTTAGACACCATTTGTGGTGGGGACCACCCTGGCTTGCCAGGAGAGAATCGGACTGGCCCCACAGCCATGTAGTAGTATCTTCGGATCATGGCCCCAGAGCGGCCGTGCATGTTACCCAGAAGGCTGAGGACCCTGACGCCGGGTTTCTGCTGGACCGGTATAGCTCATGTGTGTTTGTTTGTTTATCCACCAAGGCGGTACATCTCGAGCTCGTTGCTGATCTCTCGACAGAGGCTTTCATTGCTTGTTTGGATAGGTTTGTTTCTCGAAGGGGACTTCCAACTTTGATCCGCTCTGATAACGGCACTAACTACGTCGGTGCGGAACGATACTTACGAGAGATAGTCAACTTTTTGAATGTAAATAAAGTGGATATTGGAACGGCCCTCTCCCGTCGGGGTATACAGTGGACCTTCAGCCCACCGAGTTGCCCCCACTGGGGTGGGATTTTTGAGGCCGTAGTTAAGTCAGCTAAGACGCACTTGGGGCGTATAGTAGGTCAGACCGCGCTGACTTTTGAGGAGCTCGCGACATTGTTTTGTAAGATCGAGGCCGTTCTCAATTCGCGACCGTTGTGTCCGCTCAGCTCGGATCCAAATGACCTGGAGGCTCTGACCCCAGGCCATTTCTTGATAGGACAGCCACTTAACGCGTTGCCCGAGCACCCCTTCGAGGGAGTGAAATTGTATCGGTTGTCAAGGTATCAGATGTTGCAGCAGTTTACTCAGAATTTCTGGAAGCGTTGGTCGCTCGAGTATCTGCATATCTTACAACAGCGCCTTAAGTGGACTGACAAAACCAGCCCCCCTAGTGTTGGTGACCTCGTTCTGGTTAAGGATGCTAACCTACCGCCACTACGTTGGCGCAGGGGGCGCATTGTTAACTTGTTCCCTGGCAAGGACGGGACCCCCCGGTCTGCGGAGGTTCTAGTAGGAGGCTCGGTTCTAAAACGAGCGGTAGCAACGTTGTCTCGGCTGCCCGTAGATTAGGGGACAGGTGGGTGCCTGTCCGGGCGGGTGATTGTTCGATTCCAAATCGATATTCGATCGATGGTTTCGGAACGGCCATTTTGAATTTGACGTTGCTGCCAACCTAGCAGTTTTTTGACAACTGACAGACGAAAGCCCTCGCAATGTAACGCGTATTGATTAGGGTATTGAATTTAAATCGCAAGCCATCTGGAATGTATTCGGGTTCCCCTCAGGATTGTCTATATAGCTGAGTGTGTTGTGGTTCCCCGAACCAGATAAAGTTCGCATTTACGTGGCCGATTGGTTTTTCCCACGTAACATAACCTGTGTTGGAACACTGTGCTCGTCGAAGCTGGCCTGCCAGTCATACCTGGTTGGCTGAAGAACCTGTCTACCAAGAAGAGCCTAGGGTGCACCCGGGCCTTGCAGAGAGACAGGAGATTGACGGGACCGAAGCACAGACCAGGTTAGATCGACTCCATAAGTAATAGCTCGGTGAATGGCCGACGTTCTCACTTCTTGGCATCTGATCGCTACGCTACCTCGTAGCTGATGGGCCCCTGCGAGGTCATTAGGTGCCGAGAAGCCTGAACAATATGATTGCATATAAATTGTTCTGCTTAAATAAACCTTTCGTATTTATTTGCTTTTTTCCAACGACCAATCTTAATAACTTATGAAAAGACAGGTGGCCAGTAAACATTTTAACCCTTCAGTGCACGATTTTTATCTATTTCGATGAAAAAATATATATGGTGTAGAAAAATGTGTGATTGTCACGAGTTTTTTATTTTGGAAAAAAAACCTAAACCTAAATCTAGACACCATTTTTTTTTTATATTTTAAAATTTTAAAATTATATTTAAAAATATAAAGAAGCCTAGTTTTGAAGACAATGTTTCCCTATTGACTCTGCGAAAAGAAAGACCTCAAGTCTTTCTTTTTAAAGTATTTTAGACCTAATAAGTGAATTGGTATTGTAAGCCGAAAAAATACGTCATACTCTGGCCTGCAAAACTAAGTATCACACTTTTAAAATGGCAATACTTTTTTAAGATTAAACTAAAAGACCTTTTAAATTATAAACTTTATTATAAAATAATTTATAAGTACGTCCTAAATACATGTGGAAAAATTTAAAATAGTAATTGATGTGATGAGTGAAAAGAAAGGCTTAAAATGGCGTGTTCCCAGAGCCGTAAAACCTGTTAAAAAAATTACACAAGATATACTTTTAAAATAAAATGGACTCGAAAAAGAGTTTAAATTTGTACTATCGTTTCAAGGAAAATTCGTAAAATTTGCAATAAAACTTAATTTTTTATAAATCTCTAACATCTATAGTATAGAAAAAAAAGAAATTTTAAAAGTGTAGTACCTAGTTTTGCAGGCTAGTGTATGAACATTACCTTGTTTTCTTTTGTAACCAACATGGAGGTCGTTATTTTTAAAGAGTTTTAGACCTATATATGTGAATTTCCCTCCGAAGCTTCCGTCCGTGGCCTAGCGGTATTTGCACATCGGAAACGGTCGTGCGGGAACAACATCTGACTGAAGCTGGCTTCCCACGGTGCGTCATTCTGCGGATTATCGCGCACAGCCGACGACTACGGACAGCGACGCACCGCGCACAAGGCTCTTCCAACGGTGCGTTTCAGTCTGTGTGGGTCTTGAGATTCGAAGTCATCTAATTAAACACTCATCACGAGCTCGCACCGAACCTTTGAAGTAACTGACTCGCCGCGGATCGGACGCACCGCGACGGGCGTGCCTGGACTACCACGGACAATACTCTTCCCGTGGTGCGTCGGTGCGGGCTGGGCCGCGTCCGTCCGCAATATCACGCACCGTGGGAAGCCACCTGGTACTGGATGGATGATCGTTTCTATGTGGCATTTGTGTCGGGCGCTTCCGTGTTTCGGATGACACGATAAGCTGTAGGTCCCGGCTACTGTCGCTACTCGGTTTTAATAGTCGTAAAGCTGTGCCAGAGGTCCTAATATGGCAGCTTGATAACTTCTGACAGTCTAGTTGCGGCCACTCAATACAGCTAACTTTTAATTTTGCTTCTCCGCTTCACATAACTACCTAACTACCTATGTAATAGTCAATAGTCAATAGTCAAAGTACTTTATTACTGTAGATATTTACATATACTTAGCAAACGTCATTTTTTGCCTCTTCTCTACATTGGACCACTGTGGGAGAAGAAGGGCGTAGAAACTCCCACAGATTTATTTTTAGATCTCTTTTAAAAATAGGTTGTGCTTAACTAATACAAATATGAAAAATTTAATTGTTATGATTAATAAGCAGGAATAAATAATTACAAAATTATTAACAGCAAGGTCTGTGTTGAGCCAGATTAACCCCATACAGTCCTGTCATTTAAGTAATCTTGAACATTGTAATATCCCTTTTTCGACAAAGTCGCTTTAACATGCTTTTTAAATTGCTCAAATGGCAATTTCAAAATCTCCAGAGGTATCTTATTGTAGTAGAGAATGCACTGACCCTTGAAAGAATTGCTAACCTTCGCGAGTCTAAAACGGGGCGCACATAGTCTGTGATTATTTCTTAGGTTAACATTACAGCTGTCGCTAAGTTTGGAAAATGTTGTAAGGTTCTTGCGTACATACATTATATTATCGAAAATAAATTGACTAGCTACTGTTAGTATGTCAATTTCTTTAAAAAGCTCTCTTAAGGAGTCTGTTCGTTTTAAATTATAAATTGCTCGAATAGCTCTTTTCTGTAAAATAAAAATAGTTTGAATATCCGCTGCTTTCCCCCACAACAAGATACCATAGGACATCACACTATGAAAGTAACTAAAATATACTAGCCTAGATGTAGCCACATCCGTGCTTTGTCTGATGTTCCTAACAGCGTAAGCCGCAGAACTTAATTTACCAGCCAATTTATCTATGTGGGGTCCCCACTGCAATTTACTATCAATGGTTATTCCAAGAAACTTCGTATCATTTACCAATTCTAACGTGCTGTTGTCTAACACCAAACTGGTCTCAACTTGCCTGACATTTGGAAGTGAGAATTTGATACACTTGGTTTTACCAGCATGTAAAATACTTATATATTTTTCTGTTACGTGTTTCTGGAGTGCATCAGTAGCTTTCCACGTAAATGTCAATCCTCTATTTTGTGTAATAGGGGCTAGACTATCGCCGCAGCTATAGAGATATGAAGGTTTCGTCACGATGTTTTCCGTCAGCGTTAGAACATCCGAATAATGTAGCTACTTAAGATAAATTACTTATCTCATTGGCACATGGTCAGCACCGGATTCGAACCAGCATCGCCTGTGTGAGAGGCGACTTCGAAATCACAAGACCACGGAGCCCTTATCCGTCGGTCGTTACTTCTCCCTAGTGGATTTCGTTCTTCCATATCATCAAATAAATATAACACTAACATTACATATTTAATATTTGCCGTCCTTCTAAGAATGTCTTTTCTAACACTTTATTTAAAAAAAAAGTTTTACACCTCCAGTTACTCTTCACATATTATGGTTAAACCGTATATTTTTTGTACGGTTTAATCATATTAACAGTGACGCAAGCTACTATGCATTGAAGCGACGAATTTCCTCAGCGCATTATTTCAACTAGCTCACTCCCACGCTTCTCCAAGGATCCCGTTCCATAATACAGTCGTTGCGGTAAGGCGAGTATTTAGGAACACCTGCCGACGCGCCTCAGCCCTCTTTGTAAATCGACCTAAAGCCGATAAGCAGGACCATAATAACTTGCGGATGACTCGACACATTCAATATTGATTAACTGTATTCTCTCGGTGATTTGCTACTATTAAAAGTAGAATGTTCAACTGGCACACGGGATGTTAAACACTGTTTGCGTTCCAACACTTCTCCGTAATATTTTCAAAAATATAGACTTTATCGATCGATTGTTTCAATTTCCGATGCAAACTTTATTAAAGCGCAAAAAACTCAAAGTGATTAGAATGCCCATGCTCTTGTAAATGTTAATTTTCTCATCGGAAATAATATGATTTGTTGGTTTATTTTGTGTCTCCTATCGTTAAGATCCCCGGATAGGGAATCATCCCTCACAATAAAGGAAATAATCTTTTATACCGCGAATGCTTCTCAATAGCCTTCATCTCGGTTTCACTTCATTCCACGGGATTACGTTTGTTTGCAAATAATAGAAAATATTAGGTACTTATTATTTATTTTATGGAGCTTGAACCTGCCTTTGTGGGTCAATTTAATGATAATTACAAATGGCAATATTCTAACAACGGAACGAATTATCGTTTTTATTTATCATGACTATAAAGTCATGATAAATATTTGTTATTATGGCTTTTATTTGAAATTTCATGCGTTTTTAATATTTATGTCCAGAGAGATATTTTTACCAAAAATCATTCTGAAATTTAATAAACTAAGCACCTAACTTACTTTGTTGTGTGGTAAGTAAATAGGTTGCCAAGGTTAGTTCTTAAATTACAGTAACTACTTATATATTCTATGAATTTTATGGACCTCAAAAGTATTTTCAGATGATATGTTTTATAAGCGTATCCACTAAAGTATACTCTCAACTTTTCTAGTTATATAGTATCCAAGCAAAGAGCAACTTACAAAATGAATGGTGAAAACCCCAAGAATTACTTTTCTTTTGCAAAATGTGACAAAGAGACGGTGCGGGATTTCTCAACGTAAAGTTATTGTCCGTGAGGCAAAGTCGTTGTGACAAATAGTTGCCTGCTTTTTTTCAAAAAATTCAGCGACATAGCCCCCAGCAACTCTCTCGAGATTTGCTTGAAGATAAATTAATGTTGAAAATAAGTTATATTGTAACAGCGTGACGGGATTGCGTGAATTATTTATCAATCTAAGCGAACTCAATCAATTTTCATTTCTAAAATGATGTTAACCTTCAAATTATCCCTTCTCACCACCACCGCCTCCGGCTTCATCAACAGAAACTTTATTGAACTAAAATACCATTAAATAATAACAGTCATCAATATCACCTATGAATTTCACATCTCCATAATATTACTTACCGAAATTCTATCATTAGCATCGTCCATGTTGTTTTTCCGTCCTCGTCAGATTCTAAGTAATTCAAACCTATTATGGTCCTCGTGTGATCGATGATCCAATAAAGCCGTGATCTGAAAAATAGTGCCGATCCCATTAACGTCACTGGCAAAACGATTTCGGTTTCACAAAACAACGATTTGTCGTCCTCGTGATTTGTGTTCCATATTGTGAACTTGAAGTGGCGGATAAAGGCCGATTTATTTAATAACATTTACAAAACCCTCGAAATGGCTCCTACTAGGTTTTGAGAGCATAAATAAATTATTCAACCCAGTTACGAGGTCTTATTACACGCCATTCATTTTGTTTTGTCAGTTGTACACGAGAAAAATAAAAGAGGTTGATGCTAAAATCTTGTTTGATATTTCTATTGAACTAGAAACAGACTGAAAGTGAAAATCCATCTATTCTATTTACTTTACTCTTGGGCCTGAACGAAATTCAATATCGATACTTGTATATGGTAATTTTCTTCAAATACTGGTTCAATTCTAAAATCTTGAATCGCCATCATTTAACCAAATAATCCTTTTGTTGAAGTTTGCATACGCACGCAAACTTTAAATTTTGAAGAGAATTTAAATGATTTCTGAATTTTATGATAACTGATAATGATGCATCGCGGTTTTGGTTTATTTGTAATACTTTATTGCCCAAACAGTGAAAACCAAACAAATATAAAGGAAATAATACCTAATATGGAGAGGAAACATAGAAACTAAAGGTAGAACTATGTGCACAACAATAAAAATATTAATAAAAATTATAAACTACTTACCAATATCTACATAATACTAAAAATAATGCCTTAATGTAACATATACATAAATAGTAGATACA
The DNA here is from genome assembly GCA_949825045.1 of Argyresthia goedartella. Lineage (NCBI taxonomy): Eukaryota > Metazoa > Arthropoda > Insecta > Lepidoptera > Argyresthiidae > Argyresthia > Argyresthia goedartella. The sequence goes on from OX463823.1 coordinate 21,586,020, forward strand.
AATAAATACTAATACTAAGCATGGAAGAGATAGTAGTGACGACTTTTAAAAGTGTGAATTGACGGACTGTCTCTGATGGCGCTGGGGAGTTTGTTCCAGAGACTGATAGCACGTAGTCTGAACCCATTCTCAGAAGCTGCAGTGTAATGTTGCGGAGTTGCAAGTAGTGACCGAGTGTGAGATCTCCGTGGCCTATCCGAAGACAGAAAAACAAAATGATCCCGTAAGAAGCCAGGATAGCGAGGATTACATAAAATATTGAAGAATTTATAAAAAATATTGCTCCAATATCCAGTCTTTCGCCATATCGCCCTGATTTTAACCGGTTGATTTTATAATCATGACGAGGATACTCTTCATTTTACTCGTATACGTACATTCTTAATACATATTTTAGTTCAAACAACAGAATGAAAGGGAATATTCTAATATTTAACATCAAATAACTTAAAGCTAAGTTACATCCTGAATCTTCCTGTGGGTCAAACGGATGCAATTAAATGGTACTTAATTTTTTGTTTGGATTGCCTTCGCTTGCTGAATTGAAAATACTATTTGAGAACATAATCTAGGTAATGCCTCCTACAGATCTGTTGAAGGAGCTTAGATCAAGGCTGTGTCGGCTGTGAGAGCAGGTGCTGCTAACTTACCCATTTCACTTTCCACGCCCAGGACCTATTATGCAGCTGCTCCAGTATTTCCGTTTACAAATCCTACGAATCAAGGAGAATTTATTCTAATACAACAAATGTTGTTCTATTATACATTTCGTTTGAGAATTTCAGCAACTTATCTTAAGTTTCACGAATAATATCTTGGCGGGAGATTAGCACTGCTATTTACCTCAAAGTACGGTTCGTCATGTATGCCTACAGTCTCACTTCGTTGAAACAATACAATTCGAATCCATTTCGGTAAAATTTCGTGTGTTTTGTTTTAACGGTGGGGGAAATCATGGTGACAAAACATTAATATCCACATGTGCGGCGATGAGCCCCTAACATGTAAAATGGGCTATTTCAAAAATGGCCACTCGGCACAACTGGGCTTTTGTTACCCCGAATGGGAACCAGCGTGCAGATGTGTTAGTTTTGTTTTGAAATTATGGCACATTTTTCAAAAGGTTGATCCATAGACTGATGATTAAGCTAACCCGGTGATGGAAAACATCGTGGGAAGCCTTAAATCTCCGTAAGTGTGGCTGTGGACTAGCCCCCTTTCTGGCAAAATGGAGTATTGAATAATGTAACGTGGGCACAATTTTGCTTCTGCCACCCAGTTTGGGAAAAGGTGTGACGCTATGTTATGTTAATTAAACTAAACTAACCGCAAGGTTCATCCTATCTGGTTCAAACTGCATAAAAACGGAAAATTAAGTATCTTAATGCGTCAACCAACTAGGTATGCGACAGTTTTAACATTTGTGTGTGTTTTTGCTAACCCAGAGGCTTAATTACGCTTATTTGTTTTAATATGGTGTGCCGCAGAAAATGTAATGTTCAGAGACGGCAGGAGCTCGGAAATCCCGTCCCGGGGATGAAATATGATTCGTATTAACTAAAGCTCTTATTGTGTTTTGCTGTTGTCGCCAAAGCGCTCCACATTTGTGTTTCACAAATGGGACAGGATCGTTCCTCTTTGTAAGAGCACTTACGCTCAATGCGCCCGTAGTAAGCTGCACCTGTTGATGTCTGCATCGTTCTTATGTTATACGTTGCTGGGACTCAAATCGCACTGCAAAGTGGAGTTTGTATAAACCTTGATCGTTACTCCAACACCAACGACAAGGATTCAGATTGTGCTCAAGTTACTTTCTCTTTGGAAATTAAAATTTGCGGTGAACTTGCTGATTCTGTGAAATTAAATCCCAGTTAGATTAAATATATCAGGCTCCTCCATCCTCTACAGCGCCAACTGCCTCTTACAGAAATAAGCGCGGCAACTAGTTATTTTGCCGAATCAGGATATTAAATCGTGGATTACACTATTAAATTATCTTGCTAAATTAGACCCTTTCGTCGAATGTTTCAACGTTCACTATTGTACGGATTGGTTAAATACTGTACAAATTTATCTAGTGGATATAATTAATGCTTCTACCTAGAGGCAATATAGAAGAGTGGTGGTGACAGCAATAGCTGGTGGTTACCAAAATCTTTATAGCGAGTCAGATAAGGTTCAAAACGAGAACATCACTATGGCAACCATTTCCATTTTAATATGCCATAATGGGCTTTATTTACTGAACAACAACCCATGTTTTTAAGACGATTATGGTAATTAACCGTCTTAAAAAAGGAGGTTCTAAGTTTGAACTGCATGTTTGTATGTATGTATGTTTGTCCGCGATTTTCTAGCGTTTGGCAGAACCGATTTTGATGCGGTTTTCAGAAAAGTATTTGTTAAATTCTGGAGAAGGTTTTGGTCAACTTTGAAGGTTCCCTTTTAAAAATATATATTTGTGGATCAGTTTAGGTTCCTAAACTGAATCGGCATAAGACGTTGTGGGTTACCACAACGGGGTTAAGGGGGTTACCCTTTGACCGTGATTTGACGTTAAAGCAGCCAGGAGGTTACCACAACGTCTTTTGCCGATTTAGTTTAGGAACCTGAACTGATCCACAAAATTACCATGATCGTCCTAATTCAAGTCTTGTCCATTGTGGCGTATTGAAATGAAAATGGTTGCCATGATGATGTTCTTGTTTTGAAACTCATCTGAATCGCGAAAAGGTTGTGGTAACCTTACTGATATTACCGCTCTGGGGCATTTCTGATGCAAAGGATCTCCCTGGCTGTGCAGCGGGGAAATGCTGCCAGCGTCATGGGAACCTTAGCCTCGGCAATGTCCCGGGGTGGTTTATTCGCACAATTGTTTCTTTATGTGTTTTTAATTTATCCTGATTTTGAGTTTTCGATTTTTGAAATGTTATTACATCCAGCTATATATATATGCATTATTTATAACTCTGGATGGTGGTGCTTTGTTGTGCTCAATAATGTTTCAAAAATAAAGTTTGAGTCACGATCACGAATAATTACGCATTCAAAAATCCATGCATTTATAATTATTCAGCACTCTGATTATTACATTATACTTGTTAACTTTTTTGTAGCGGATTGATACAGAGCTTCCATTCTCAGTTTCTTGAATATGAATCAACTCAAATTTTTCAGGCATCGTCATTAACCGCTCTATCACCGCGCCTACGCACAAGGCATCGCTATTTTGAACCTTATGCCATTATAATTAAATTCAAAACCTATAACGGGAAATGGCATTTATAGACATGCCATGGGATGAGTCCTTAAGTGAAGTATCTATGCAATACTTGGACAATGTACAGTACATGCTTGTATGTATTGCTTTTTCCCACATATAAAAAGGCCGGCAAAGTCTACTGCCGGTGTTTCTCACTATTTCAAATACCATCAACAGCTTTAACCCCCACAGCATAGAGGTCTACCACGAAAAGTATCCGCAAAAGTAGCTATTAAACTGCCCGCAGAGCAGCCGGTATCGCCCACAGTACGCTACCGGACACGAGGGAGGTTCCTCACGTTTACGTCACGTGCCTCGCTCATTTATCATTCCAGTGAGTTCTCCGGGACGGCAGCGGGACGTGCCGGGACGTCTGGGAACACCTACGCCGGTTCCGGCCTAAGTAGGACCACTTGCGGGAGACCTGATGAAAAATGTTGCTGGCTGGTATTTTTTTGGTTGCTTGTGTGTATTTTTGGCAATTGTCTCCGCATTTTGAGTCCGTGTTCTTTTACAATATGATAAGATTACATATAGTTAAATGGCACACGAGTAGGTTATTAAGAAATAAAGTTGCCGTGGTTATGACTCCAAGTACTAAAAATAAGTAGGTACTCGTATTTCTTGCAAAACTCACCAAATCATCGACCAGTTAAAGTGCAATGAATGATATGCAAATAATACTGGGTTGAAACTTTACGGAAGGCGATCTTTTTTTTTATTGCTTGAAGTTAAATGTAGTAGGACAGCGTTTTTAAAGCTCTCTTTAAGCGCTATTCCTCTTAAAGGAGGTCAACCTAACAAGTGTCTTTTTCCTTTTATGAGTGTGTTTGAATATATATGTCCATTATATAGGAGCTCCGTGGTCTAATGGACATCACGCTTGCTTCCTACACAGGAGTTGCAGGATAGAAACACGACCATGTACCAATGATATAAATAATTTATCTTAAGTACATTATTGGACGTGCAGTGCTTCGGATGACACGTTAAGCTGTAGGTCCCGAATACTATCGCTACGTGATCGACCTCTCCATCAACCCGCACTGAGCCAGCGTGGTCGAGTATGGCTCAATCTTCCTCGTATACGGGTAAAGGCCTATGCCCCTCGGTGGGGACATTCATGGGCTACATTTATTTATATATCAAAAGGAAAAAAATAAAACTAAAAGTTGTTTTTCACCTAAGTTTGCTATTCTTGGGATATAAAAAGAATATTGGTATGTTTCCTGATACAAAAAAATAAGTTTTCAAAATTTCGTAAATGTAAACATCTGAAATTAGGAATAATCAGTGGTTTTGATAAAATCTTCATTATATCACTTGCGCTCCAAAACAATGCACTATGGTATGTGCGAGGGCGACGTGCAGCAGTGACAGTGTAGTCACAGAGTACATGATTAGTCTTGATAAGTGTAGCTTATGCACTTCGATGGATAGGTTGTATCGCTCGCCTCAATACTTGTCAGACCTAACATTATTGCCACGCAGTATCGTCATGGCATAATAAAACAAGGTTTTTCCTCCCGAAGTGGTAAACAGGAGAGGATATTTGTTGGATTTGTTTTGATCACTATACTCTAATACTGGGTGCAATAGCAAGCACATTCAATTTCAAAAGATTATAATGGGCATCATAACCTACATATAACAGCGCCTGTAACAATTAAATTTTTAAAAGATCAGATGAATTAATCGTATGGCAGTAGTCATCGAGTCGTTCCTGATTAAATCATATGGATGCTGGTTTTCAAGATAGACCTTAAGATGTGATATGTTACTATGTGATAAGATTCTGCAACAATATTACGTAAAATGAAACTATCAAGTTGTAGCCCTGTATTTTAACTAGGTTCGTTTAGGTTCTTCACAGCGAACAAACTAACAAAGTTATTGGTTTTCCATGTTATAGAATCGGTGCATTATCGAAACGTGTCGATTTGAGAGTTGCTGTACTATGATTTTGTGGTAAAAGTACGGTTTCTTTCGTATTAAAAACGGAGTTGGAATAGTTTATAGTTATTAGTTTAATGCCATTTTATATCAATGACTTGTCCAAGGAGCTGCACCAACAACCTAATTCGTTTATTAATATTAAGTTTTGATGTTCTAAACTCCGTTCGGTTGTTGTTTTGCAGTTGTGTGGCAGTTTTGATTTCTTGACGTTACAAGTTGGTATGCCTTTTAGAAAATTCGGTGCGTTTTGTGGCCATACAAATGCGGCGATTTTGCCTGAGGAGCGTCTTTTTCATCTCCAGTTGACGGGGTATAAGGCTGTCAGCCCCGCCCTTTGGGTAATTTTGTTACGAAGCCTTGATAAGTGCTTAGTTTTGTGAGATTTTGAGGTTACCGGCTTTGTTGTGTGGTTCAGATTTCAACCAGTCTATTCTCTGAGGCCTGTTGAACTGCCACTTCTGTACAAGCTGGAGATCACCAGCGTGGCTTGCAAATCGTTGCCCGGTATCTATAAGCTGAAGACCCGAGCGGAGGAACTTTTCATGGCACATAAACCAGGAAGTCAAATTCTAATCATGAATCACGTTAATCGCTTGGAACACGCGCCCACGAGCCGTTGGCCCGGTTGTTCTGCGAGCTGTCGAGGAGGCGTCACAAGGAAGCTGCTATTGGGACGAGGTCTGGCCAGCCACTGTAAGGTAAATATTATTTGATTCATAAATGAATAGTGAAATCTCACGTCACGTCGCGTAATCTGACACCTGTCACACAGCCACTAGGTCATCAAACGTACCTGCCTCGTGGGTCCGCGCTCTTGAAATCCTACGCCTACTTGCCATGTAAGCTGATCGCCGGCGGCCAGCTTTAAATAGTAATACTGACTAGGGTCGTGAGTTATTCCTGGTAGCTGCGGGAGGAAATATATTAAGTTTGCTGTGACCTATCTTCTTGACACAGTGCAAATATGCGATCTTAACTCGATCATACTAGTAGATGGTTTGCGGCTGGTTGACGTACAATTCACAAACCCTTCGTCGAGTTGTCAGATTAAAGACCGTTGCCTCTCGCATTGTATTTGAGATCTGGGCGTCGACGGAGATCATATTTCCCTTTAGTCTAAGAAGCTTTGTGATATTATTAGGCAAATGGGATATTAATATTGAATAAATTTATGTGTCCATTATTCAATCGGTTGTGACTAGAGAATATTGTGGTAGTACATGGTAGTACCATACAATGTGTAGTCGAACAGGACCTAGCATCATAGTTTGTTATCTCGAATTCCAGATAAGAGAACAACGGGCGTGGCGTCCTGTTAGCGGCCTCTTCTCTTCTTCCCTTTTGTTAAGTACCCCGCTTGCGAGGTCATCGTACCCGCAGTTCGTTCCTCCATTTTGCTGTGACGCTGAGACAGCTCACGAAAAACTGTATCTAAGCTAAGTTTAGTTATTAAATTATGGAAAATATTAAACTGCACATCAAAAATACTGATTTGCGCAGCAAATATCAGGGAAAAATGCTGCGGTAGCTTAGGTGAAGGGTAAAGGGGGTGAGCGAAGCGAAGCCCCCTTTATCCTTCGTGTTAGGTTGAACATATAAGAACAACAAAAAATACTTAAAACATAAACTTAAGTACACATAAAATATTTAAAACATAAAAAGTGTTTTTGTTGATCCTTTTTTGCTGTGCAAATCAGTATTTCTTATGTGCGATTAAATACTAGCCTTAAGTTATTAGTTTAAGCCCAGCCACCAAAGAAGGGACCCTTATTCATTTTTATGGTTCTATACTCGAATGGTGCTAAACGGGACCCTATTACTCTCCGCTGTCCGTCCGTCCGTCCGTTATTTGTAATTATATTATAATAATTGCTCATTCGAATTCTAATAAATAATATTAACCCATATATGGCCATAACTTTTTAGGTCTCCGATTTCAATAATTTTTGTATATGTTAGTCACTATTGACCACTTACATTAAGTATGGTGACAGTTTTAAGTTTTCAGGTCTGGATTGTTTTTTTTTCAGTAGGTCGCTAACGACCCCTGGGGCCTATAGACTAACCCATTAAGTTGATTTTGTAAGAAAACAATTATGAACTAAAACACGGCTAAAGTAAAAAACTTTAAATTTTATTACTAATTTGAATAAATTGAGAAACATTTATCATGGAGGTTTACTTTACATTTGCGGCACATTTTTTGTATAGTTTGTTTTGTTCTTACAAACAGCACATCTTTTCCTCTCTTGACCTGTGAGAATCACATGATGAGCATTATGTTTCCGGACCGATTGAGGTACTGAAATTGAAAAATGTTTTGCAGGTGATGGCTCAGGCTGACTCTTCTCAAAAGCTCTCGCTTTTTCAGAAGTATGGAGATATGAAGCTCCATACTTCTGTAAAAGCGAGAGCTTTTGCTTTGCTAGAGCTTTGTGGTGTTCCAGTGTATCCATAGTGGATCCAAGGGACCTAGCAGTTGTTTACTGCAACGTCAATAAGCCACATCAGGATTGATGAATACCACTTCTTCCCTCTGATGGCTATTCTGTAGACACCAACATCAGCGTCCAGTTTATTTACGCCACCCATGTACTTATTTTATTGGGAAATTAAATTTGGCTGGTCTATTTAAATTTTGTTCTTAGCGGCTGTTGAATATCGCTTTGTTTTTGAATAGGATTCACGCCGTATTAATTTGACAGTAAAATAACCACGCTCTTATCATGATAAGAAACAGCCAAAATGTTGTCCCTGGTATACAATATGTAATCGTAATAACTTCTTTATTCCTTCTTTCAAGCTTTCACGTCTTTTAGAGGACAATGATCGACTCGATTTTGACGAACAGTTCCAGTGATCTTTACATCATTCACTTGCAGGGCATTTATCGGAGGCGATGAAGTAAAAAGGCTCTCGCAGTATACAGAAAACTCCGTATCGAGATACGTTTTTTATAAAGTTTTTATCAGCTTAGTTACTACATGCTCATCAAGTCCCGTACTACGTGCCTCCGAGCGTTCCTCATATAGCTCAGCTTGTAAGCAGTAACCAAGATGTGCTGCTTACAACCATGACGTCCGTAATATGGTATCATTGACTCATCAATGGGAATGTCTTTTTCAATATGAGCATAAGTCAGAAACTTCTCATTTAGGAGGTCAAACAATGGTCGTACTTTGACCATTTTATCATTTGATCCTAGGTTTTGATTGACTGCAAGTATCTGAAAATCTCTTCCAATCGATTTCTACGCATAGATTTGACCACTCAAACTTTTAGAGTAGTATCTTCATTGGATTCCCAATTTATGCGGCGTCTGGGTAAGGGAGCATAACCGGCGAGGATAAAGATTCCTAAAAAACAGTAAATTTCATTGCCGGAAAGAGTAAAGTTTGTGTTGTGATGTTCTCCTACAGCGTACATGACAAAATGTCTCACGATGTGTAGGATAACCTCTTCACTGAAGAATAATTCAAAAATTCTAAAGGTACACTGTCCTTAGAGAGCGACAGAACAAAACGTGGCGCTGGCTGCACCCACTGTTCCTGTTGCGGCCTCAAGTCGCGCTTGACCCAATGTCGAGGTCATAGCTCGTTAGCTTCGATATTGGGTCGTCTTGAAGACCTTCTAGAAGAACGATCACCTTGGGGACGTGGTTGTTGAGTGCCAACATCTTGAGGACCAGCATCTTGAAGACCAGCGTCTTCTACCGCAGCTGTTTCGCCTTCATTTCTTGCTTGTCGAAGCCTCTTTGGTGCGGAAGTTGAAGGTCAGGCACGTTAATCATCGGCTTGGGGTTGTGCGACGACAGATGCAGATGCTAATCCATCTGCATCTTTTGTTGTACTTCTCAGCATACCCCCTGTCTAGAAGGTTCTGAGTCTGCTTGCAGTATTCATTTTGAACTGCGGGTCGCGATCCATCTTTCTCTCGATGCCTCGTAGTCTGTTGAGGGTATCGGCATAGTTCGGTGGCAGCACAGGCTCGTCGGTGCGCCATGGTAGGCCGACTTCGAAGTGATAATCGACTTGTCTCGCCGTCTGGTCAAATATCTGCATGGCGCGCTGATGTTCGGGCCTTGTCTTGCCCGCCGTCGATACGCCGAGGGTGTCGCGTCCACGGCGAAGTATCGCTTCATCAGCTCATGCAGGCCGTCGTCTCGCTCCAGGGCCGGCTCGATGGGTAGCACTGCGTCTTCATGCCGGTGTAGCAGACGAGGCAAGATCCCATAGATAGGGGTTAAACAGCGCGAGCAAAGTTTTTTTATTTTTTTATTTTATTTATTTGCGAAGCCAACCCAATATACAAAATACTTCTTAGGTTATATATCTAAGTTATCTATATCTATTGTACATCGCAATTATAGGCTAACACAGCATGCTACACAAGTATTATATTAAAAATCAAATATTGTATAGGTATTATACACTAGAAAATCTCTAAATTAAAATTATTGTTATTTTTATAAAATTCATTATTAATTTATAAAACTTTCATGCACTTCATTTCCTTAAAATAATTGAAAAATTATTACATAATTTTTATTTTTTACAAATTTTTATTTACAAGAATAAAATACTTAAAATTTTCCATGTAAACATAAACTTGATCAAAGGGTGGACGTTAAAAGTATAAATTTAAATATCATTAATCATAATAATTTCTAATAATTATTATTTACAAAATACCTATTTATAAACAACATAAAAGTATTTACACTAATAAAAATAAAAACAACATTGCTCATTTTCCAAACAGTGTAAAGATAAAAAAAAATAAGAAATGGCATCAATTTAATTTACACATATATTTTTTTTGGGGTGAAAAAAGAAAAAGGATAAAAACTTAACTAATTTGATTGCGATAACAATGTATATATATATTATTTTTTATTTTTTATTTAAAATACAAATAATGATCCCAGTTTTAACTAAATACAAATACATCACATAAACCACGGAGGTTTGTGCGTGATGTTGGCATTCGTGCGTACACGGTACAATAAACAATAAATAGTGGGTACGAACACATAACAAGTTATCGCACAACATTCAGGGACGAGTGAAGTATCGGGTAGGCAGTAGCCTAGCTATAAGATACTAAGAAAGAATTATTTAATTTGATTTTTAAGGTATTAGGGGTGAATGAAGCTTTAAGTTCAGTAGGCAGACTGTTTATCAGTCGCGGTACGATGCATTGAATAGTTCGCTTAGCATAGTTATTGCGAGCTTTGACCGTCATTAGTTCATTATTTGTCACCTTGCGAGTCTGGATACTGTGTGAATGGGAGACAGTTTTGTGTGTATGGATGTTAGCATATTGTTCTTTAATTATACTATATTTAACTTTAGTGTATATGGGCAACAAGTTGCAGTGTTTGAACAAGCTTTTATAATCAGCCGAGTAGCTTAATTTTGTTTGAATCTTTTTTTACGTGTTTTTATGATTAATAACTTTTTTTTAGCAAATCAGGAAAAGAGACGGTATTAACCGACTTATTAATCAGACATGTTAATGGCGTGCCTCGGTATTTTTTGCACTTTTTTATTAAGTATGTAGGAAAGTCGTCGAGTTCTGCGCTATTTTTATTCTTTAACTTTTTAATTGTTATGTAGACTTAATTTTCGTTTACAGGATGGATACAAAAGGAAATTTCGAGTGGGGTTATTACTGGCTGTCCACGTGGAGTTGCCGAAGGATGTTTGTAATTTAAGTTTCTCCTACCGACAGGAAACGATTATTAAAAGAGCTTGCTATTTGTTGTGGGTTGTTAATCATATAATTTTCCTCCAATAATTTGATGTTAGTTTTGTTAATTTCAAGGTTTGTTCGACGTATTTTTACCTACCTGCTACACGGTTTTATTTCATCGTTAAGTTTTGTCACATTGTTTAGTTTCCTAGATCTAATAATTGCTTTTTGTTAAGTTTTCTTGTATTACCTTTTATCGTTTTTAAGGATTGTGAATAAGTTTTTTGAATAAGTTTATGGTGGCATAATTTTTTGATACCCTTAGTTGTTGTTTTTGATTTTTGTTTTTAAGTTTGACTTTTACTTTTGGGATGCATTGTTTTTTTTTCGTTGTGTAGTTAAGTTACCTTAGTTATAGACTGCAAGAGTTTTTCTAATGATCCATGAAAGAGATCTGGCATTCTCGAGCCATTTGGCCATTATATTAAGATTATTATTTATATTAGACGTAGGAACTTCAATGCCACAAGCCCACAAATTTCGAACACTAATTCAGTAAACATCTTAGGAATATCGAGCAGTTCAATAAAGTCTAAGTTTTTCCTAAAATATATAACTACACCTCCTCAAATTTGGCGCTTTGTGCAGAAAAAGGAAGCTAGTTTCTAACCTATAATTTTCAGAATATCTATTTCCCCTTCTGACAACCACGTTGCACTAATACATAAAACAGAATTTTTATTTATAGTAGAATCAGTTTCTATGAGAGCTTAATTGTTATTTAACCCTCCTACATTCTGATACAATATACTGGAGCTAGTCACGAAAATTATTCTTATGATAACCAGGTGTGTTTATGTCTTGACAGGTTTGTCAACATCTTTCCCTGTCCTCCCTTGTCATGTCAAGGGAGGACAGGGCACATTTGGTGAGAGGAATTCGGTTATATTTTTATATTTGGAGTCCAAGTATCGCTTCCCGTTGATCAGGAGTTGGTTGTTCCGTATGATTGCGTGTTTGCGTTCTTTCCGTGCTTCGCCCCTGAATATTATTAGTATTCTCTAATACTGATAATATCTTGTATTTGTTTTAGTGACTCTTCGTCCAAAAAATTGGAGAGGCCTGCAATTCTAAAGTTTTGACTATAATGCATTTAGCCATTCTATTGCTTATAAATTCAATGGCTTCTGGTTTTTTGCAATATATCCAGATCTTCAATGTATCCGTCCACATTGATATCTAGGATGTCCCTAAATATGTAGGTGATTCTTCTGTAGAGCAAATGTATCAGAGAGTGGTAGGAGAAGTGCATACGATTGTTGACATGTGACATGTTCTTGTCAAAGATCAGACTCAAGTTTTTAGTTTTGTCGGTGTATGGTTTAGATATACTACCGTATCATCTATGTCTGGTTTAAAGTTTTTTATGGCTTTTGTATTTCTTGATGTAAAATACCTTGATTTCAGGCTTGATTTCGTCAACGATTTTTGAGTTATTGATCAATATCTTGATATCGAGAGGATCACTTATTTTTTCGTTTATCCCGGCATTTTCGTGGTTTGAATCGTGTATGGCATCTCCAAACAAATGCTCGTCGATTATTCTTTCACAGGTTGTTTTTTCGGTATCATTAAGAAATAAAGTCTGGGAAACTCGTATCTACTATTTTTTTCCTCTGCTGTCTTCGCAGAGGAAAAGTACTTATCCAATCCAATAAAACGATCAAATACTGCCCTTCGGACTAAAAACTCTAGCTCAAGTCGAATGTGGCGGCGCGCGGTGAGTCCAGTTTCGCAGGAACAGCGCGGTATAGATCCTACCTCTGAGAGGCTTGAGCCGGTATGATATAAGCGGGAACTCGTGTCGTGCGTGGATTATATAGTTGTTTTATATAAATATAAAAAGTATGGTAAATAAGTAAATAAGTTTATTATGAAAAATAATACACAATATTTTAAGCCATAAGTGATTTCACATCGTGGATAAAAATACTTTGAAAATAGGTTGTGATTTTTCTGGAACTAGTACGATGCATATCCAGAAAATCTCACTGAAATTATTATTTTGGTTGTAATTTTCATGAATGAAAGTTCATAGTTTTTGATTCGTATTTTGACAAAAGAAGGAACTTAAGTTTAAAAATATCATATTTTCATTTGACTGTTTTAATTTTGTCTATATATCAAGAATATAAAGTCCTCTTACGGCTTATTAATAAACGGTAAATGGAAACTAATCAAAATTACTAAAAACTTACTCGTCATGACAGTAGGTAATGAAAATCTAATTAGTTGATAAATATGTTGTGTTTAAAAATCAACAGATCATTGCATAATTTCACGTTATAAAATGTCAAAATGGGAGAAAATTCATTTTAACCTCGTAAGCGTTCTTAAGCAAAAATAATAAAACTCGAGACTTAACAACTCAATTAAAATACGGAGTTGCCAAAGTTTATTCGAGTTCAGAGTGACCTCGCCGTCTCGCTAGTAGAACTTAGGCTCACACGTGTGCCCTCACCGATTTAATCGAGCATATTGAAAAACATAATGACTTTCCTGAAATAATAGGTAGGTAGATAATGACTCACCTCAAGCGGCCTCCGATTCGTAATTAATAATTTATCCAATCTTATGTGGTTGCGTATACCTACCGTTCTTTTGAAACTTTACTTGCCCTTTCGGTCGGTTTTTTAGATGCGGGGGTGAGGCAGGGGAGGGAAACGCGGCCACGCCCGACGCTCTACAAATTCTGGCTTTAACAGGGGCCGTAATGTGGAAACAAGCTGTATTATTATACAAGCTGATGCCCGCAACTTCATCTGCTTGTTTTTAGGAATGAACATTTACCGAGATAACGTTACCCTCCTTCTGGCGCAGTCGAATAAAAAGTATTCTTTATGTTATTCTAACTCATAAACTATCTCTGTGCCAAATTTCATACAAATTCGTTCAGCCGTTTTAGCGTGATTGGGGCACAAACATCTAAACATTGCTACTTTCACATTTATAATATTAGTTGGATTAACTATGTGAAGATCTTAAAGTTTCTTCAGGTATTTTTCTTTACATCTTTTGTTGGACAGGCAATAACTATTCAGTAGAATATACAGTCTAGTCATATTTGAACTATACAGCGGGGGTCAATTCATTTGCCAATTCGATTGTGGTGTCATGTGCAAGCTTTGCTTTGCCATAGCCTTTATAATATCACCCGTAACATTTAAGCGCAGACTTTTGTAGTCGGTTGCGGGTTTCATGCCAGTTGTGTTCCGTTTCAATATTTCTAATCGTATACGCACAAAAGTGGTGTGATAATTACTTCCCTTCAGTCATTTACGCGCACCCTCATCACAGACCCCTTGTTTAAGCGTCATGCTTGTTTGCTAATGAAAAAATGCGCGGAAAAGATATAAATTGCTTTTTATTGTTCGCTTTTGAAACGGAATTGAGCGAGTGCGTAAAATACCGGTAAAGCCGCGGCAAAACATTTCAATGTAATTTTATGTAACTCAATTCCCAAGGGCTAAGCCAGTTTTAGAGGTTTGAAGCTGAAGGGTATATTATAAAAGGCGGTGCTTTAGATTTTTTCGTTATCTTGTAGATATAGGTACAACTCAGTAAAAATCAACACGAGATATCTCGGGAACACTTTTGGCAACTACAAAACCTCGAAATATTGGGACTTTTTTGATATCACGCTCATAAGTTTTTACGGTCCATCCTTACGAAAAGTTACTTTAAAACCTGACCTAACTTAACGTAGGAAGTAGGCACACAATAAAAAAATAGGCAACGTGCGAGTCGGACCCGCACACTGAGTTTCTGCAAAAATCGCATTATCTACGATGGAATTATTTCAGGACATATGATTTGGCTTGAGAGATTGCAAATTAGTTGACCGACGGGTAACTACTTTGTGATCTTTTGTGCTGCGTAAGCCCTTACCGGTCAAGGCATGGTCAAGCATGCTTATTGTTAATAACAACAATGTTAGAGAATCTCTTCAGCGCAGTGTCTTGTTGCGGCCCATAGACAGCTAGAACACAGTCAACTGCCGTAAGAATCTTTAACGGGCGGTGATACACCGCACAAGTTGTATTTACCTGACGAGGTCTTCCGTAGACCCATGACCTGGTTCCCGATGCGATGAGGCCAGGCGCGCCTGGCAATCTTCTTGCTTCACTGCTCAAGACAATCTTGAGATCACCGTTCACAAGAAAAATTCCTTTCTTATTCTAACTATGCGTGGCTGTTTACCCGCGAAACACACGAATCTCAAGCTATTATCAACGCTAGTAAACACGACTAAACATTCCGGGGGCTTCAAGCCCTTTCAATACACGAGGCGTGGAAACCTTCTGGCTATTCCCGAAATATTGTTCAATTTACTGTGACCGGCCCGCGGCGGTGCCTGTCAGCGAACAAAAGTCGCGGTTGGAAGACCGATTTCTCCCAAACTCCCGGATCCCTACGCAGGAAAGCCCTCGCAAATATTTCACGGCAAAATCGACAGGCTTGAAATAACATATTTTTTCGTTTGTCTGTCAAAAGTGACATTTCAGAATCATTATTCACAGACAAGAAAAACTGCGTTCCGAATTCATTTTAACTACTAAGTCGATCACGGGATCGAACCACTTTTGGTCCCGAAATAGCCCGCCCGGACAGGTCCCCAACCTGTCCCTTAATCTACGGGCAGGCGAGACAACATTGCTACCGCTTGCTTGAGAATTCAGTCCCCGACTAGAACGTCTGCAGACCGGGTGGTCTCATCCTTTCCAGGAAACAAGTTAACAATGCGCCCCCTGCGCCAACGCAGTGGTGGTACGTTAGCATCCTTAACCAGCACAAGGTCACCAATACTAGGGAGACTACTTTGTCGGGCCACTTAAGGCGCTGTTGCAAGATGTGTAGATACTCGAGCGACCAACGCTTCCAGAAATTCGGAGTGAAGTGCTGCAACATCATCTTCACAACTGATATGATTTCATTTCATTTCATTTGGAATTCGTAAAAGTAAAGTTATCTTGTATGACCTTAATGAACAAAAAACCTATAACTTTGATAAAAAATTTCATGACCATGTTAAAAAATATTCCAAAACTTTCAAGTTTTTTTATAAAACAAAATTCAAACAATAGATTGAAAACAGTTTGGCAAAGAATAAACCGTGAAACTGGCAAAGTTATACCAAAGGACAATGATTTCTGCCTAAATGATGATGAGTGATGATGTTGTTAAATGCAACGCTGAGGTAGCTCGAGCTTTCGAAATATTCGTCACCAATGTACGCTTACTCACAACAGAGCGTCGAAATTCATCTCCATATGCAGCAGACTTTATTAAAAAACAACACGATATTGTCAAAACGTTTAGATTACTTAACTTAAAAATACTGAAGACCTGTGGGGTATATCCGTCAAAGTTATTGGTTCAGTAATTCTAGTTATAGCCCCACACTTAGCTTATATATTCAATAAATGTGTTGACGATGGAGCTTTTCTAGACCACATGAAATACAGTAAACTTATACCTATGTTCAAGTCGGGTAACAAAGGGTGATCCTTCAAATTTCAGACCAATATCTGTTCTTCCAGCACTAAGTAAAATATTTGAAAAGATTATACTCAATCAAATGCTGTCAAACATCAAGCGTAAAAAACTCCACGCCAAATAATACCGTTTCACTAGGGGTACATCGACTACGAATGCAGCTATAAGCCTTATATCTCATATTTATTCTGCATGGGAGGCCGCACAGGATGCTATCGGTATTTTTTGCGATCTGTCAAATTGTGTCAAATACGCTACTAATGAATTTAAATAATTACGGAGTTAGAAATAAAGCATTGGATCTAATGAGATCATACTTAAGCAATATAACTCAAAAGGCAGAAGTCAACGGCGTTAAATCTGATAGATCGAATGTAAAAATCGTCATTCTACAATGTTCCATATTAGGCCCTTTCTTAGTCCTGGTATATATTAGCAATCTGCCTTTCATGGTGGAGAAATTGACTGAAATCAGCAAACAACACTATTGTTTGCTGATGATACTTCAATGGTCTTCAAAGTTTAAAGAAAAAATAGAAGATTTTGATGATGTTAATGGTGTATTGTTACCTTTCCCTTGAATTGGTTCACATTAAATAATTTATTTATAAACGCTGGTAAAACAAAGGGTATCAAATTCTCACTTCCAAATGTCAGGCAATTTGAGACCAGTTTAGTGTTAGACAGCAACACGTTAAAGGTAGTAAATGATACGAATTTTCTTGAAATAACTATTGATAGCAAATTGCAGTGGGGACCCCACATAGATAAATTAGCTGGTAAATTAAATTCTGCGGCTTACGTTGTAAGGAACATAAAAAACACGGATGTGGCTACATCTAGGCATATTTTAGTTACTTTCATACTGTCATGTCCTATGGTATCTTGTTGCGGGGGTAAGCAGCGGATATTCAAACTATTTTTATTTTACAGAAAAGTGCTATTTGAGCAATTTATAATTCAAATCAAACAGACTCCTTAAGAGTAATTTTTAAAGAAATTGAAATAATAACTGTAGCTAGTCAATTTATTTTCAAAAATATAATGTATGTACGCAAGAACCTTACAATATTTTCCAAACTTAGCGATAGCTGTAATGTTACCTAAGAAATAATCGCAGACTAGTTGTTGTGCCCCGGTTAAAACTCGCAAAGGTTAGCAATTCTTTCAAGGGTCAGTCCATTTTCTTCTACGATAAGATCCCCTGGAGATTATGAAATTGCCATTTGAGCAATTAAAAAAAATCTGTTCAAGTAAGCAACAAAGACCTCAATCGAGAGGTTAGCAACGAATTCGAGGTGAACAGCCTTGGTGGATAGACGCACGCAGTAATACGATGCTCCGTAAGGCCAGACTAATCAAAAACTCCCTATGGAGTGTGGCCAACAAGGCGTCGCAGCCTGCATGAACATTGTCGATATGCTGATCAGTCACCAGCAACTCAACATACTGCCCCCCTCTTAGGAAGCAGTGGTGGGTGACGAGCCAAATACGGCAGAGTGACACTGCGTAATCCTTGTCTACTCTAATTGGATACATTGACCAACTTTTCAAAAGAGCTACACCTGTCCAGAAGAAAATCTGCGTCAGTGTCCTGATCCTTCTGGGTCACATACACGGCTGCTTGGGTGCGATGGTCAGAAGAATGTTTTTGGGCACGTCTAATAGGCACTATGACGTTATTATAATTTTTCAGTAATGACAGTCCGTCTTTGGGTAATTTAAATCCGCCTTTAATTGCGATTGCGCGAACTGCGCTGCGACCGTACGGACGTGTTGAGCAGATTGTTTTATTATAATTGTTGTATAATATTCGCAAAATTGAGTGATGGAGACTTAGTGTGGTGGTTGTGAGCGAGTGATCTATGATATACATTTTATGGAATGTTGTCAACAAACATGCAAAAAGATGTATCATCACAAGTGTTTGTCCATAACAACGGTGAGATTCCAGAATTTTACACAAGAAGAGAAGGATAAATGGGTATGTCCAGATTGTGTGCGTAATATACCTAAAGGAGATAATTCTAACACTCCTATCAGAGCGAACGTTGTTATGAATAAAACGTTCACACCTGGGAGTCGTATTGAGTACGTAAACAAAGAACGCGGCAGCAGCAGCGGCTGCGATGGAAGTATTCAGGACGAAACTGTGATAGATACCGATAGAAAGATCTTGGATGAGTTGCGGCAGATCCGGCTAGAAATGGAATCTAGAATGGACAGTCAAAAAAAGGATTATGCAAGTCTTGAGAGCCATTTCTGTAAAACAGAAACTGAGTTGAAAAATATTTTGAAGGTAGTTCAAAAAAAATCGGACAAAGTTGATGAGTTACAGAAACAAAATGATGATCTCAAGAATAGGAATAAGCAATTAGAAGATGGTCTCATAAATAGATAGATAAATTAGCTGGTAAATTAAGTTCTGCGGCTTACGCTGTTAGGAACATCAGACAAAGCACGGATGTGGCCACATCTAGGCTAGTATATTTTAGTTACTTTCATAGTGTCATTTCCTATGGTATCTTGTTGTGGGGGAAAGCAGCGGATATTCAAACTATTTTTATTTTACAGAAAAGAGCTATTCGAGCAATTTATAATTTAAAACGAACAGACTCCTTAAGAGAGCTTTTTAAAGAAATTGACATACTAACTGTAGCTAGTCAATTTATTTTTGAAAATATAATGTATGTACGCAAGAACCTTACAACATTTACCAAACTTAGCGATAGCTGCAATGTTAACCTAAGAAATAATCACAGACTGTGTGCGCCCCGATTTAGACTCGCGAAGTTTAGCAATTCTTTCAAGGGTCAGTGCATTCTCTACTATAGTAAGATACCTCTGGAGATTTTGAAATTGCCATTTGAGCAATTTAAAAAGCATGTTAAAGCGACTTTGTCGAAAAAAGGATATCACAATGTTCGAGATTACTTAAATGACAGGACTGTATGGGGTTAATCTAGTTGAACACGGACCTCGCTGTTAATAATTTTGTAAAATCATAATTGTATTAGTTAAGCACAACCTATTTTTAAAAGAGATCTAAAAATCAATCTGTGGGAGTTTCTGCGTCCTTCTTCTCCCACAGTTGTCCAATGTAGAGAAGAGGCAAAAAATGACGTTTGCTAAGTATATGTACAGATGTAGTGAATAATCCTTTCCTTTCGTATTTTCTCGGAAATGTTCGTTTTTGTCTTACTACTTCACCGCACTCAGTACCCATCGAGACAACGTAGGCAACGGTCGCATTGCAAGAGTAAGTATCTATATAGAGTAGTTAATACCACAGAAATATTTTGTTGATATTTATGTTAGAATTTGTGATAAAATTCATGGACTCGTGTATTAATGCAGGCCACCTATTTTTTTTTTAACTTTACATTTCACTCTTGTCTGTCATTTTTGTAAATAATAAACATTGATTTTATTCGATCCACGTTAACAATTTATAACAGACATGCCGAAAGCACTAAGAAAAGGGAAACGTTTAGATCGGCAAGCCTGCGAAGTTATTTTCAATATTTATTTACAGTGGCTCACGCGCGCTTGCGGTGGCAGGACGTTCGATATCGGTCCCTTTCTCTTCGCGCGGTTAGCTGTTATTTTGATAATTGCTATGCGCTTTATACCTACTGGCTATGGATAGCGTTGTTGCACAGTTGTCGGGCGACGCTCGAGATAGTGAAGTAAACAACTCACTAGAGGTGGCAATGGAGACTAACATAAGAAGTACGATAACATCTAAACGGTGTGAGATGCAGTCGAATGAAGAATTGTACAATAGTGAGGGTAGGAAAAGAAGTAGACCCGTGGATGATGAAGAAATATGGAATGAGGTAGGGAGGAAAGGAAAAGTTTTGGTGCGAAGTATTACACACAGTGGGTCTGAGAGAATACCGGAGGAGCAAATTGAAGTAAGCATGATATCCAGAAAGGAAAAATTACCTAAGCAGATTGGGCTGGCTCGCATTTTGAAGAACGAAAACATTGTAGATGTCCTGCAAATTAAATATGTGAATGCTTACAAAATATTGTTCAAGTTTCATAAAGAGGAAAGTGCGGATAGATTAATCAGGTGTAAGTTTTTCATCGAAAAGGAATATAGATGTCAAAAGACATTCGAGGTTGGAGTTTCCTATGGAATCATAAAAGACATAGACCTGGAACTGAGTGAGGAGGACCTCCGACAAGATTTGAATAGCGAGACCCCCATCATAGGCATTAAGCGGCTACAAAAGCGCAAAAAAGACTTCGAAGGCTTTGAGGACAGTGAGAGCGTCAGACTTTGCTTCAAGGGACCAACCCTTCCTTCCTACGTTTACACTTATGGAACCCGGGTAAAAGTAGAACCTTACGTCTTCTCCGTCACACAGTGCTCAAACTGTTGGAGATTCGGACATAATCACAAAACATGTTCGAACAAAACTACCTGTCCGAAATGTGGTAAATATCATCCCAATTGTGAAAACACTATCTATAAATGTGTAAACTGCTCTGGCCAACATATGGCACTGGCGAAACAATGCCCTGTCTATGTAAAAGAAAGGAAGGTCCGAGAGGTGATGGCTGTAAACAATTGCACCTATAAAAAGGCACTAACTTTGTACGTTCCGCCTGTGTCGCAACATACGAGACCATTGAATAAACCGGCTGGAATAAATCCAATTGTTCATGAATTTATTGAACAATCAGACTGCAGCGAACCTTTAGACAGAGCAAGTACCTACGCAGCTGCCGTACAAAATGAGCACACGACCTCCCCAAAGTCTACTATTCTGGCGCCTAGACCTGCTAAGAAGAACCGAAAAAGAAGGAAAAGTATACGATTAGTGGAAGAAAGTTCATCTGAATATGATAGCGACAAACTTCACGAACAGAAAAATACAGAGGACATGCATAAAAATGGAGAATTTAAGAAGTTTGATGTGGCACAATTAATACAGAAAGTTAAGGATGTTGTGTTTATGAAGAAAATATCTTTTGAAGAGAAAATTAAATCATGTGGGAAGTTGCTGTTCGACTGGTTAATTAGTTCTATCGTGGATTGTCTATCTGACTGGCCTGTTTTGAAATCTTTCATTCAAAATGATTGATCAACTCCACCATGCATTGAATATCATACAATGGAATTGCCAAAGTGTCCGGCCTAAGCTAACAGAACTGGAACAATTAATGTCTCAGGAAAAGGTGCACATAGCTATTTTGAGTGAAACTTGGCTTGAACCAGAATGTGCAATAAGGGTAAGTGGTTATAATGTGCTGCGGCAGGATCGTGATGATGGATACGGCGGGGTAGCTATTATTCTCCACGCTACCATTAAGTTTCAAATGTCACAGTTAAGTATTTCCAATGCTGGTATTCAGATCCTACATGTTAAAATTCTGAATTGCTCAAACATAGAAAACATTATATCAGTGTACTGTCCTTCATCCGTCCATACATCACCTAATGACTGGGATGCGATTTTTGACTTGTGCCAGAACAAAGCTCTGATAGCTGGCGATTTTAACGGACACCATTCCAACTGGTCCTACAAGACTGACTCTAGAGGTAATCAGCTCTTTGAGGCTATCCTAGATAAAAATTATGTTACCCTAAATGACGGCTCTCCTACTAGAATAAAGTTGGTTAATGGCAGACTACAGAAATCATCGCCTGATATCACTTTAGTTTCAAACGATGTAGCACTGAAATTTGTATGGAAAGTAACCAACGAAAACCTGGGAAGCGACCATCTTGTCATTAAGATAACTACGGACACTATCCCATCGCCAATCGTCACCAGGAGAAGAAACTTTAAAAGAGCAGATTGGAAGGAGTACACCAATACACTTCATGATGGATTCTCTGACATGTCTTCAGCGGATATGCCTCAGACAGCATACAATATGTTCATTGACATTATGAACTCAGCTGCAGACTCTCATATCCCGATTATCAAGGTCTGCCAGGATCCTTTACATCTGCGGAAGTTTACTCCTAAACCGTATTGGAATGTGGATATCTCTCGTGCAGTTGCGGAACGAAGACTGGCTTTAGTTATGTTCAGAAAAAATCCTACGCCGCATAATCTTAGCGTATTGCAGGGAAAAGTTTCAGCTGCTCAGAGAACTATGAGACAAGCCAAACAAAAAACCTGGCGTGAATTCTGCAGCACTATCGATGAAACTACATCAGCAAGCGAAATGTGGCGTCGTATGAGATGGATGAAAGGTTACCGTCAATCAAGAACATATATCAATGAAGAGAAAGCTAAAAAACTGCTACGTAACTTGACACCAGATTTTGTTTCTCCAAGTAACCCGATGTTTACATCCAATAATCCATGTCTCATGCAAGGTATTTCTGTATATGAATTAGATCGTGCCATTAAAACGAAAGATACGGCCCCAGGAGATGATGGCATCTCCTTTTCCATGCTAAAACATCTTCCTGCTATTGGTAAGCGTTTTTTAGTTGACATCTATAATAGGTTCCTGGCTGAGGGATTTGTACCTTCTCAGTGGAGAAAAACTAAAATTGTTCCCATACCTAAAGCGAGCTGTGATACCCAATCTTCTTCTGAAGTAAGACCTATAGCATTAATGTCGTGCCCATGCAAAGTTTTCCATACTATACTTAAACATAGATTGGAATGGTATTTAGAAAAGAACAACGTTTTTTCAGAAAATACTGTAGGTTTTAGAAAGTCTCGATCATGTATGGATAGTTTAACTCAACTGGTGTCACAAATTCAATTGGGATATGGTAGCAATTTGATAACCTTAGGCTGTTTCGTAGATATAAGTAACGCATACAATAATGTTGATATAACTGTTTTGTTAAACACTTTGGATGATATTGGAGCAGGAGATAAGATCTGTAATTATCTTTGGCAATTCTTAAACTGTAGAGAACTTAATGTAAAATATTCAGACGCTTTCACCCTAGTCAGAACAACGGGTCGGGGCCTCGCACAGGGTGATCCTCTTTCTCCAATATTATTTAACGTCGCAACTATGCATATTTGTCGTGATATAGCTAACGTTTATATTTCGCAATATGCCGATGATTTTGTCGTTTACGGTACATACAAATCGATAAATGAGGGATGTTTGGATTTGCAGTCGGCATTGGACATGTTCTGCAGATTTGTTGGGATGCTTGGGTTGGAGGTTTCTGAGAGAAAAACTAAAGTATGCTTGTTTAGAAGGGGATGCAACAGACATGACGTTAATATCCATCTCAAAGGCACTCGATTGCAATTGGTAGACTGTGTGAAATATTTAGGTATGTGGTTCGACAGGTCCTTAAAATGGGGAAAGCACATTAATGAAATCACCCAGAAAACGCTTAAATTTTTAAATGTGCTTAAAGTATTGGCTGGTTCTGATTGGGGTTTGCATCCCAAACATTTACGAAGACTGTATATTTCGGTTATACGAAGTCGATTGGACTACGGAAGCTTCCTTTATGACAATAGTGTTAAAAGCCATTTGTACAAAGTCGAAAAAGTTCAAAGCCAAGCTATGCGCGTTGTTGGTGGTTTCATTAAAAGTACTCCAATCCATGTGATGGAAAATGAATTGTGTTTACATCCACTCCATCTGCGCAGACGGTATCTAGGGGGAAAGTTCTGGCTAAGAAGTAGGGCTCTAGAACATAACAACAATGTAGTACTACTTGATCAACTTACTCATCAATGTAATAGACCGGGTTATTGGAGTCGCAAAAAAAAGCCACTACTTACAGAAATACATGAAATGTTAAAAACATGTGCTATCCACTCAACTGAAACTCTAAAAATGTTTTCCTTAGATACATGGGTCCAAAATATAAATATTACAAAACATTTGTCGTGTTTCATAGAGGGAGTTACGGAAGCTAAAAGTGTATTAGGTGCCAATCATTTAAAGGAAAAATGCCATCAGATACTTAATAACCAATATTGTGACTTTTATAAAATATATACAGATGGATCTAAGGAAAAGAGCGCCATCGGTGCGGCATTGTTTGATCCCCAGACACAAACTAAAATCAAATTTAAAATTGAGACTGATGTTTCGATTATGTACACTGAGTTATTTGCTCTATCTGAAGCCCTATCGTACATAATGACCATTAATTGTCAAAACTTTGTGATATTGACGGATTCCAGAAGTGCACTTCAGCATGTGGCTCGTTGCACCTCGAGCTTTCGAGGAGTACCGATAGCTTACACTATTCTGGATTCCATTCGCCAACTAGAAATATTAAATAAAAATGTTATTATGCAATGGATACCATCTCACGTGGGGCTGCGCGGTAACGAGGAGGCGGATCGCTTGGCGAGGGAAGCCGTGTCGGACGGGATTCCTCAAAGTGTGCTGCCATTTTATACAGATGTGATACCAACTTTAAAACAGAACATCTTCACAATAGGGACTGAATACTTCAACAGCATCTCCTTACATAAAGGGATTTGGTATAAAACTATTCAATCAGAGCCTTTTCGTTACCCGTGGTTTGAGTCTTTAAATATAGATAGAGGTTCACTTGTGACTGCATTTAGAATTCGATCCGGCCACATTCCACTTAACAAATTCGCGTTTTTGATGAAAAAAGTGGTATCTCCAAAATGCGCAGAATGTGGGATAATTGAAGACGTATATCATATTTTGGTGGAATGTGTTCGAAACGAAGCCGCAAGAAGTGCAATTTATGATAAACATATTTTTAGTTCCGTAGGAGGATGTAATTCTATTTTAGCATTTCCTTACTCAAACGAGGCCAAAGCTTTGTATAAATTAGTTAAGGTTGGCTTACAAGCTAGGCTATGATTAGTATTAAGATGTATTAAGATTAGTATTGTAGCATTACAGGACGGCATGGTCGCTTCATTTTGTGTACCAAGTCCTTTAAATAAAGATTAAAAAAAAAAAAAAAAAAATATTTATATTTCTTAACTGAAAATGATAAATTCAAACATACCAACTATACTGCTTACTTTTGTAAAGTCCAAAAACGAGTTTCGGAGGCCAGTGGAATTTCTCAACGAACAGTAAATAAAATATTGCAAAAAGAATACATAAATCAATCCACCTCCAATAGTCCGAAGTCGGCAAAGTTGGGTAGACCAAATAAATTATTTTGTCTAGGTCTTGACGATTTTGACTACAACGTTATACGCCCATTAGTGTATAATTTCCATTTGATATACAAACAAGTACCTACAATTAAAGCCCTTAAGTCCAAGTTATCCGAAGCCATAAATATTAAGGGATGTGACTTTACGCTTAGAAAAATTCTTAGAAAAATGGGATTTCGGTATAACAAAGTTGAAAACAACAGAAAATTACTTATCGAGAAAAATGATGTTCGTTTAAAAAGAGTAAAGTTTTTAGCCGCGATAAAAAAGTACAGATTGCAAGGGAGAGAGATTGTTTATATGGATGAAACATACATCCATACCTCACATTTGGCAGGTAAAAGCTGGGCTGACTCGTCAGAAAACGGAGTGAAAAAGTTAATTTCTAAAGGACAACGTCTTATAATAGTGCACGCTGGTAGTAGAAAGGGGTTTATACGTGGGGCATTGTTAATGTATCAGTCTACTGATAAAACAGGTGACTATCACAACGCGATGAACAATGAAAACTATGAAAAATAGCTTCGTAATCAACTCATTCCAAACTTAGCTCCACATTCGGTACTAGTAGTAGATAATGCTGCATATCATAATAAGTACGTAGAAAAACCTCCTAATTCAAATACCAGGAAGCAAGACATGATTGATTAGCTATCCAAACATAACGTTCCGATTGATCCGTCATTAACAAAACTTGAAATGTATGAAATTATTTGCAAGTACAAACAAGACTTTATAGAATACTCTATAGATAAACTTATGAACGAATATGGACACAGCGTACTAAGATTGCCACCATATCATCCTGATTTTAATCCGATTGAAAACATATGGTCTCAAATAAAGGGATACGTATCCAAAAGAAACATCAGTATGAATATGACTACTGTGAAACAATTGGTACAGGAAAAGGTTAATATGATTGGTTCTGATTAATTCCACGCCTCACCGAACGGCGTGGAATCATGAGGGGTTGTGCCTTTGCCACGTGAGAGAAAAGAATTGATGAAATTGGTTACTGACCTTGTCTCCGTAGGCAGGAAATCGAAAGCTCGATTCGAGACGGGACTACGGAAAGGGGCACAGTTTGGGATAGGATATGGAGCGAATCGAAACTTATCGTTGCTGCCGACGCCGTCGCCGGCGTGCTGCCTGCCGTGACCGTGGAGTCGCCGCTACCGATGCGACGATGTCCAATCAACCGGGATCACTTGGCCGCTGACGCGAATCTACTTATTTCAATCAATAGCCCGACGCTATGAGGTAGATTTACACTCTGACCAGGCCCGATGCCTGTATGATAATTGGTACACCGAAATACCATCACGGGGCCCGAGCCGCCATGTTATTCTCACCGATGAGACAGACCAAGAGACAGATAACCTCCAATTTCTCCATCTCGTTCCGGTACGAGTGACAGCTGCTAGTGCCGTTTCGCTAGTGATGTATCGATTACTCGCGATCGATTCGCGCAACAAAAAACCGGTGCGTTTCCGACGCATAAATATTAAACAGGTTCCGATGTTTGAGCCAAAGTATGTGACCACGCCATCAAATGCGAAAACGTGTACCGAAAACACGAACCTGAGTTGGAAAATTATATGGCTAGTTTTATAATCACCTTTAATGAAAACTCTGACGATGATAGTTCTAGTTATAGATGAGAAAATAGTTCTGATTCTGACTGTGATATGGAAGTTGGAAGTATTGTTTCGCATCACACTGTCCACCCCGCTCCTCCTCCTCTTATCCCGCTGTCATAATCGAAGTCGTTCATCCAATCAGAAAATCATATTTATTTATATTAATTTCTCTGCTGGTTTGTTTTGATTTATGTTGAGGTGTCTTTTTTGTTATGTCATAGTATTTTTAATTAATTACAAAAAATTATTGTTATAAAAAAGGTCTGCAAAATCCTACTGTAGTTTTGACTTATAGTTAGACTTTTGGGGTTCC
Source organism: Argyresthia goedartella (assembly GCA_949825045.1). NCBI lineage: Eukaryota > Metazoa > Arthropoda > Insecta > Lepidoptera > Argyresthiidae > Argyresthia > Argyresthia goedartella. The sequence continues at coordinate 21,613,554 of OX463823.1, forward strand.
AATCCTTATAGAATCATTGGATCATCCCAACCGGAATTTGGTTTTTATCAGAGCGTTTTATTGAAATAAAACGTCCTCAGTAACTAGTTATATTTTTGTTTACCTAACGAATTCTTTATATGATAGAATCGTGGTGGTTTTAACATCTCAGTGTAATATACGTCAAACGGGCAATTTGACATTTGACATTTATAAATAAAGTATGCGATTTATTTGATACCTACACGTAATTTACATTATACAGTAATTCATAGACACATCGGCACCATTCGGTTGTTATCGTTGTTCCGAGTTTTGCCGATAGGAAAGGATTATTCACTACATCTGTAAATATCTACAGTAATAAAGTACTTTGACTTTGATTTTGACTTTGACACATCAGTAATTCCAGTATGTTCCACAATGCAAGTACCCGAGGAGCCAAATAACATTTGCAACCGTAGCCGCCAACCAAACTTCGAGCCATACCTGCAATACAAAAGCAAAGGTTGTGGCCACGAAACAAATGAACTCACCGCCAGTAGACGTTATTCGGAACCCGACCTCAAAATGCAATACGCAGAAAAAGGTAGAAAAGGAGGATAGCTGGACAGTGGTTAATAAGAAGCAAAGGAAGTATCCTAACACAGAAGTTAAAAGAGGAGGGAATGCTAGTTTAGCCAATATTCAAGGAACAAAAAAAAATCTTACGTGTTTGGCGCTTAAGATTGCAGACTACCATTGAAAGCCCGTAGTTGCCCAGTCATTAAATTTAGACTTACCGTTATTTCCGAAGACCTTATTTAGTTTAAAAACTTTATAGAATTCTGTTTTAATAATATTGAAGAAGTCTGAGTATATCTTATTCGGGTCCTGTTCATTAAAGTCTGGGACTGGCAAGCTATTATCTAAATTTTCCGTATATGTTTTAAGTCTATGGGATGTAATAGGCCTATAAAATGATGGATCGGGCTTAACCTCACAAGTAATCGGGAATGTGATTGTTTGACCGCTGTGATCAGATGGTAGGATGCGGACCATTAATGATTCTTTATTATGTTTAAATATTCAACTATAAATACTAATAAATCTGCCTATGTTGACAGATATCAAGGTTGCACTAGATTTGCATCTGACTACCTAGTTACAAAGGTCAGCTATGTAGTTATGTATAGGTACCTACAGATATAATTATATAACAGAATTGAATAATTTAATACAGTATGTATGATGAATTAATAAAAAATACGGCTGATTATGTAAATTCAAGTGGTGCTAGATACAAGTTTTTAAGATTTACAAGATTTTTAAACTCCAGGTTTTTTTATCCATTGTGATATTCTGATAATTGCTCGAAGTATCGAGATATTGATAAAAACCTCGTGCTTGTCCTTCAAGGCAAGTCGTCTCGTCGCACGCGTCTGCCACCTGTATGGGAAAGGAATTCGACAACGCAGTGGGACACATAGGTATTTGTACGTTTTAGCTCGCTGAATCGCCGACGTTCGAAGTTCATCACGGTTGGACTTGGTTTCAATCTAGCTATGGGCCCCTAGGCTGAATCCGAATGGTGGAAGGTCGAACAACAGTATTGACTTGAGGAGTCTTCATTTTCTTCTACTTTCTCTTTGTAAATAATTTCATTAATGTTTCCATTTCTGCAAAACTATCGCCAACTGTTGATCTGGAAGTCGATGGAAAATCATTGTTTAGTTTTTTCCGCACACACTTCACTATAATTGACATTCCTATAATTATATTTTCTGTAAAACGTGCTGAAATGTCATTTTCATTGCAAATTTTTTCAAAGCACACTTCCACCGGGACAGATGTTAAATGAGGCAAACCTCATAGTCGCAGCTGCTATTTCTGACTTTTTGGTTGAATCAGTAAGTCAACTTGACTTTGAACACATCGGAAGACGACCTATTATCGTCACAATGCCTCAAATTGGCCTTTAAAGTATTAATTACTATTGAATCGCATTTTGGTATAAGCGACAGGTTAGGTTAACCCTAAAAATTGGTTACAACGTCGACATAATAGTAAATTACTTACAGGTCGCTTATTAAATCAAAATTAAGGAGAAAGGACTAAGTTCTACAGTTTTTGTGATTTATAGATAACAAAAAAAGATCTTACCTTTTCAAAGTCAAAGTACTTAATTACTGTAGATATTTACATATACTTAGCAAACTTAATTTTTTGCCTCTTCTCTACATTGGACCACTGTGGGAGAAAAAGGGCGTATTAACTCCCACAGATTGATATTTAGATCTCTTTTAAAAATAGGTTGTGCTTAACTAATACAAATAAGAAAAATTTAATTGTTATGATTAATAAACAGGAATAAATAATAACAAAATTATTAACAGCAAGGTCTGTGTTGAGCCAGATTAACCCCATACAGTCCTGTCATTTAAGTAATCTTGAACATTGTATGTTATATCCCTTTTTCGACAAAGTCGCTTTAACATGCTTTTTAAATTGCTCAAATGACAATTTCAAAATCTCCAGAGGTATTATTGTAGTAGAAAATGCACTGACCCTTGAAAGAATTGCTAACCTTCGCGAGTCTAAATCGGGACGCACATAGTCTGTGATTATTTCTTAGGTTAACATTACAGCTATCGCTAAGTTTGGAAAATGTTGTAAGGTTCTTGCGTACATACATTATATTTTCGAAAATAAATTGACCAGCTACTTTTAGTATGTCAATTTCTTTAAAAAGCTCTCTTAACTCTCTCTTCAGACTCCGTTTGTTTTAAATTATAAATTGCTCGAATAGCTTTTTTCTGTAAAATAAAAATAGTTTGAATATCCACTGCTTTCCCTCACAACAAGATACCATAGGAAATCACACTACGTTAGAAACTAAAATATGCTAGCCTAGATGTAGCCACATCCGTGCTTTGTCTGATGTTCCTAACAGCGTAAGCTGCAGAACTTAATTTACCAGCCAATTTATCTATGTGGGGTCCCCACTGCAATTTGCTATCAATTCCAAGAAACTTCGTAGCATTTTCTAATTCTAACGTGCTGTTGTCTAACACTAAACAGGCCTCAACTTGCCCAACATTTGGAAGTGAAAACTTGATACACTTGGTTTTATCAGCGTTTAAAATAAATTATTAACTGTGAACCAATTCAAGGTTAAAGACAATACACCATTAACATCATCAAAATCTCCTTTTTGTTTTTCAATTTTGAAGACCATTGAAGTATCATCAGCAAACAACACTATGTCAGTTAATTTCTCCACCATGAAAGGCAGATCGTTAATATATACCAGGAATAAGAAAGGGCCTAATATGGAACATTGTGGAACGCCAATTTTAACACCCGATCCATCAGATTTTACGCCGTTAACTTCTGCCTTTTGAATTCTATTGCTTAGGTATGATCTTAGTAGATCCAACGCTTTGTTTCTAACTTCGTAATGATTTAATTTAATTAATAGCGTATTATGATCAACACAATCAAACGCCTTCGACAGGTCGCAAAAAACTCCGATAGCATCCTGTGCGGCCTCCCATGCAGAATAAATATGAGATACAAGGGTAATACCTGCATCCGTAGTCGATTTACCCCTAGTGAAACCGTATTGTTTGGCGTGGAGTTGTTTTTTATGGTTGAAGTGTGAGAGCATTTGATTAAGTATGATCTTTTCAAATATTTTACTTAGAGTTGGAAGAACAGATATTGGTCTGAAATTTGAAGGATCGCCCTTATCTCCCGACTTGATCAGAGGTATCAGTTTACTGTGTTTCATGAGGTCTGGGAATGCCCCATCGTCAACACATTTATTGAATATATAAGCTAAGTGTGGGGCTATAACTAGAATTACTGAACCAATAACATTGACTGATATACCTCACAGGTCTTCCGTATTTTTTAAGTTAAGTAATCTAAACGTTTTACCAGTGTCCTGGGGATATACATGATGAAATTTTAAATATACCTTACTGACGCTAGTGTTATTTTTTAATAAAGTCTCTGCTTCATATGGAGTTGAATTTAGACGATCTGTTGTGAGTAAGGGTACATTGGTGAAGAATGTTTCAAAAGCTCGAGCAACATCAGCGCTGGATTTAACAACATCATCACCTATATTTAGGCAGAAATAATTGTCCCTTGGTATAACTTTGCCAGTTTCACGGTTTATTATTTGCCAAACTATTTTCATTCTATTATTTGAATTTTGAATTTTTCTATTAATGTGTAAAGTTTTTGCAGTTCTACAAACCAACTTGAAAGTTTTGGAATATTTTTTAACATAGTCATGAAATTTTCGATCAAAGTTATAGGTTTTTTGATCATAAAGGTCATACAAGATAACTCTACTTTTACGAATTCCAAACGTTGCCCAGTCATTAAATTTAGATTTACCGTTGTAGTCACTGACTTTCTTTAATTTGGAAACTTTATTGAATTCTGTCTGAATAATGTTGAAGAAGTCTGAGAAGATTTTGTTTGGGGTCTGTTCATTAAAATCCGGTACTGGCAAATTTATATCTAAGTTTTTCGTATATGTCTCTAGTCTATGGGATGTAATAGGCCTATAAAATGATGGACCAGTCTTATCCGTAATAGCAATTGGGAATGAAACTGTTTGACCACTGTGATCGGAAGGTAAGCAGTTAATTTTACAGTTTACAGTTAATTACACTTTTACTTGTGAATTCACGTTTGGCACGTCAGCAAGTTTGGCTGGTAAGTGTAAATCTAGTCAGCTCTAAAAATACAGGACATAAATTAAATGATTTGAATAAAGTTATTAATCGTTGTTTCATTGTTGTTCCTACAAGCAAATCTACATTATGATCGCCACAAATAATTTACTTTTTTCTGTTATTACATAGTTTAGTGAGGACTTCTTCCATATATTTCTCAAATATTCGAAATTGCCATGGCATTTTTCATCCCTCGGTGGCCTGTAGACACAAACAATAATATGGCTACCTCTCAACTCAACTTTTCACAGGATACCTCTATTTGTCTTTCAACAGTAAGTGCAAGAATATCTTTCCGTTGTTTCACTTTAATATAATTTTTCACTAAGATTAAAGAACCACCTCTATCAGCAGTCTTTCTATTGTAAAAACTGACAATTTTGCAATGATTTATGTTTAAAGATATCATATTTTCCTTCAACCAGTGTTCTGTAACACAAATAATATCTATGTCAGAATTTTTTAGAAATAATTCTGATACAAGTTCTTTACTAGGTAGGCCCTGGATTTTTTGATGGGTAATATTTAACTGGGGCTTACATTTTGACATATTTAGTGGCTCTTGTATGCTAGAGATTTCCTCTATTGTCTTATGAACTAATTTAAATTACTTGGAACAGATTCCAATGTTGCATGCAAAGTATGATTAACAGGTGAATTCCCAATAGGGGTGCATGTCATATTACTCTTAACATAAGCTGATGTCAAGTTGAACTTGGTTAAACCAACTATAGCTGCGTCGCATAAATTATAAGCTAACAATATAGCTACTAATTTTCTATATTTATTAGACAGGTACAATGTATCCTGTGTCAGAGTAAAGTTATGAATAAAATTATTCATGTCAATAAAATTATTCATGTCTCATTATATTTTCTCAAGATGACTGTTGGACGGACGCTGTTAACGCCGTTTTGTTAAATATCCACCTTATTTAACTCTTTTTATCACGTCTACACGTTATTTAGTCCCATTGAGACAAATTCTCATAATATAATACCTATATTATATGTAGCTATTGAAGAACGATAAAAATATTAGTAAACGAACCCTTAACAAATTTGAGGTAAAAATACTTTCTAATTTCATTTACATATTATTACCTTGGAACGTTATTTCCGAAATTGTTACCTTGGAACGTTGTTTGAGTGCCAGAACACTTCACCTAAGAGATATAAAACTTTTATAAGGAATAAATTTAAAATCTTAAAAAAAACAACTCCAGTATAATTTAATTCGTTTCTTTAAAGCGTGATTCAACTGTATCATATTGGATAAAGCGACAAGTTACAGATACAAACATTAAAACAAACCAGGGTGTTACACAAATGTGTAGTCACATTTTATGGGGGTGTCGAGGTAATAATTCTGTACAACTTTCACTATGAGACCAACTTGATCAGAGTAACTTTTTTTTCAGTTTCTCCGGTGACCTCCCGGGTCGAAAATTATGGAGGAGTAAATATTTTGATGCTCTCATCAAATCGGATTCATAGTGAAAGTAGTTCAGATGACGTCTCTAACAACCCCTATAACTAAACCTTTCTGTTACACCCTGTACACAGGCCCATACATTGCTGTATCGTGGGACATACGGGATGTCAGCGACGTCACACACCTAAACACCCAAGACTTGGGGATTTTTTTCCTTTCTCCCATGTCGGGGTTCGAACCCGGGCACCCTGGCTTGGGAGGCAGACCCTCGCACTATATGCCACAAGAAACTCTGAATTTTGCAAGTTGCTAGTTTACATAAGTATAATTATAGTAGTTTAAAAACCAAGAACACCGTTTTGATTTCAATGGGCCGAATGAATGTAGAAAAATATTACAAAGTCAAAGTTATATAACTGTAGATATTTACATATACTTAGCAAACGTCATTTTTAGCCTCTTCTCTAATTGTAGAGACTGTGGACCACAGACTCTTTTAAATTGTGTTGTGCTTAACTAAAACAAATATTATAATATTAATTATTATGATTAATAAGCAGGAATAAATAATTACAGAATGATTAACAGTAAGGTCTGTGTTGAGATAGATTATCCCCATACAGTTCCGTCATTTAAGTAATCTTGAACATTGGAATATCCCATTTTCGACAAAGTCGCTTTAACAATTTCAGAATCTCCAGAGGTATATTATTGTAGTAGATAATGCACTGACCCTTGAAAGAATTGCTAACCTTCGCGATAAACCGGGGCGCAAGTAGTCTGTGATAATTTCTTAGGTAAACATTACAGCTATCGCTAAGTTTGAAAAATGTTGAAAGGTTCTTGCGTACATACATTATATTTTCGAAAGTAAATTGACTAGCTACTTTTAGTATGTCAATTTCTTTAAAAAGCTCTCCTAAGGAGTCTGTTCGTTTTAAATTATAAATTGCTCGAATAGTTTTTTCCTGTAAAATGAAAATAGTTTTAATGTCCGCTGCTTTTCCCTACAACAAGATACCATAGGACATGACAATATGCAAGTAACTAAAATATACTAGCCTAGCCAAATCGGTGTTTTGTCTGATGATCCTAACAGCGTAAGCCGCAGAACTTAATTTATCAGCTAGTTTAGCTATGTTGGTTCCCCATTGCAATTTTCTATCAATGGTTATTCCCAAAAACTTCGTATCATTTACTAATTCTAACGTGTTGCTGGCTAACACTAAAGTGGTTTCAACTTGCCTGACATTTCTAAGTGAGTTTGATATACTTGGTTTTACCAGCTTTTAACAATACATTATTAACTGTGAAACAATTCAAGGTTAAAGACAATACACCATTAACATCATCAAAATCTTCTTTTTGTCATTCAATTTTGAAGACCATTGAAGTATCATCAATTTCTCCACCATGAAAGGCAGATCGTTAACTTTTGCCTATTGATTTATCTTGCTCAGGTTAGATCTTAGAAGATCCGAAGCTTTATTTCTAACTCCGTAATGATTTAAATTCATTCATAGCGTATTATGATCAACATAATCAAATACCTTCGACAGATCACAAAAACTCCTATAGCATCCTGTGCGGCTTCCCATGCAGAATAAACATGAGATATGAGGGTAATACCTGCATCCGTAGTCGATTTACCCCTAGTGATACCGTATTCTTTGGCGTGGAGTTGTTTTGTACGGTTGAAGTGTGCGAGTATTTTACTGAGTATAATCTTTTCAAATATTTTACTTTGTGCTGGAAGAACAGATATTGGTCTGAAATTTGATCACCCTTGACTCCCGAATTGAACCGAGGTATCAGTTTACATTTCATGAGGTCTGGGAAAGCTCCATTGTCAACACATTTATTGAATATATAAGTTAAGTGTGGGGGCTGTAGCCAAAATTACTGAACCAATGACTTTGACTAATATACCCCACAAGTCTTCAGTATTTTTTTAAATTAAGTAATCTAAACGTTTTGACAATATACATTACATTTTTTTTAATAAAGTCTCTGTTTAATATAGAGATGAATTTAGATGATGTGTTGTGTGTAAGGGTACATTGTTGAAGAATGTTTCGAAAGCTCGAACAACCTCAGCGTTGTATTTAACAACATCTTCACATATCTTTGGCAGAAATCATTGTCCCTTGGTATAACTTTGCCAGTTCACGGTGGATTTAACTGCCAAACGGTTTTCATTCTATTATTTGAATTTTATATTTTTATATTACTGTGTAAAGTTTTTGCAGTTCTACAAACCAAAGACAATGTTGTTATTATTTATGTTAAAAAACATCATATTTTACTTTTAACCAGTGTTTTGTAACATAAATAATATCGATGTCCGACTTTTTTTTTAATCATTCTAATTCAAGTTCTTTGCCAGGTAGCCCCTGGATGTTTTGATGGGTAATATTTAAGTGGGAGTACTTACCCTTTGACATATTCAGTGGCTCTTGTATGCTAGAGATTTCCTCCATTGTCTTATGAACTAATTTAAATTACTTGGAACAGATTCCAATGTTGCATGCAAAGTATGATTAACCGGTGCATGTCATATTACTCTTAACATAAGCAGATTTCTGATTAGTCTGTTAAACAAAAACAGCTGATATCAAGTTGAACTTGGTTAAACCATGTTAAACCAACTATAGCTGCGTCGCATATATCATAAGCTAACAATGTAGCTACAATTTTTTTATATTTATTAGACAGGTACAACGTATCCTGAGTCAGGGTAAAGTTATGAATAAACTTATTCATGTCGAAATATAAAATAGCATCGCTGTGATGACACGTTAATTTAAATAAATGAATGTTCATTCTATGCACAGATTTGTTCTGTCAAATAACAAGCGTATGGAAAATTGCATAGTATAAATTTGCATTCATCCTACTATGTAAGTCTAGAAGTGTTACTAAGACTAGAACATGTCATTGAAAGCATATGTTTGTAAAACAATTACAAAAATTGAAAAAAAAAAACATCCCCGTAGATTTTCTTGGTGTTCTCTGACGGGCGTATTTCCGAAGCACTGGAAGAGTTGATTACCCTGTTCGAGATTCAGCCATGAATCACCACTTGAAATTTCCTTTTTCAAACTCAAACCATAATCTGTTACTCATTTGTTTAGTTAATTATATTTGATTTATTTTTTATTTTTCTTCATGTATAGTAAGTGTTTGACCTGCAAAAGTAATTTTTTTGCCTACTTGCACTCTGTCAGTTTTGAGTTAAAAACATGACTTTCTCATATATCAATAATGATAATTTTCCTTCAAATATTAGTATAAAAAGGCCTTTATTTATTTATTTGGCCCATTCGTTAGTTCCATCGTTTAGAAGCAACAATGGCAGGCTATGGCAGGTAGACAGTCTACCACCTTCCAGCTCCATCCTCAGAAGATGATGATGAGAAAATGGCTGGTGAAATTAACAGGGGGCCTATTCGCATAATATCACCACTCGATAAAACGGCGAATTACTTTGTATGGGAATCACTCGATATCCGCCATTTTATTAAATGATGATATTGTGTGAAATAAGGCTCCAGGTCTTGTTAAGACGAATCTAACTATAGCAAAATCAAGCTAGCAATCGTCCATGGGTTCCCTCTCTCACCTTTAAGCTCCATCATCAGATTAGCTTGATGGTACCAAATTATTATTTTGTTATCTTAACTACGTATACATTATACAAACCAAGTTTCGTCGTGATAGAAGAACTAGAAGTGAGCGTTTTTCAGATTCTTAGATTTACAAAATATATGTTAATTACTTAGTAACAGCACGACAGAATTAATAACAGAGTGTTACTTTCATTTTTTTTCTATAAGTAATCGTCTACTGAGAGCGCAGGTGCGGGTACTCGTATAGTCACGGAGATAATAAAAATATGAGCGGCTTTTGGAGGACCGGATGCGGATGCGCACCGGAACCGGAAAAGTCGGCATTGACGCGCGGGATTCTGAATTTGTCGACCGCTTATTTCAAAGCGACTTCAGCGCCGTTTATTACGGTCGACGGACTATTTATGAAATTCTTATTTTCCTGTAGCAAATAGTTTGGTAACAAATTTAAGTATTATAATTTTTTATTCAGAATAATCTGTAGCAGAATGATGTAATTATTGTAAGGATATATCTATCGCATTGAAATATCAACCAATCAGAAATAAGAAAATTATTTGCACTTTGATACCAGCTGTCTTTTATTGCCACTTTGCTTGTTTTTCCGATTTTGAGCCGTGTTCTGATTGATTGATTTTTCAATTTTGATTGATACAGAATTCAAAATTCAACAAGAGTTTATTTCCATAAGAAATCCATAGATAACATTTGGAGAATGTCAAATCCTAAACTAACACATGTTTATGGTACAAGGTACAGGGAAATATAGAACACAATTTGAATTCCGTCACCTCAATGTTTTGGATGCTGGAGGCAAAGAGGCGACTAGAAACCTCCAGCTTTATACGTTATTTTTTACAAAATTGGAGCAAACATCTTCCCAAGCTTTCTTGTCTTCTACATAATCTGATATTTTGTAGTAAGTTTTTTACATAAGTGATTTTTAACAACATTTTTAAATTTATTTACAGACAATTCTTGTAACTCAGTCGGTATTTTGTTGAATAAGCGAATACATTGCCCTTTAAAAGATACATTTACCTTATGGAGCCTAGTAGTAGGTATAGCTAGTTAATTCCTATTTTTAGTGTTGACATTGTGCCTGTCGCTATTATTAGGAAATGTATCAAAATTTTTGTGGACGTTCATTAGGTTTTCATAAATATACTGACACGGCACTGTCATAATGTTAATTTCCTTAAATTTACAACGCAGTGACTCTCTGGGTCCCACATTGTAGATTGCACGAACAGCCCTCTTTTGCAGCACAAATATTATGTTAATGTCTGCAGCGTTCCCCCACAGCAGTATGCCGTAAGACATAATGCTATGGAAGTAGCTGAAGTAAACTAGTCTAGCTGTTTCCACGTCCGTAATAAGACGGATTTTTTGACTGCATAAACTGCGGAACTGAGTTTTTTCGATAGCTTATCTATGTGTGGGCCCCACTGAAGCTTATAATACAATAAAAAATACTTTTGATTTTTACCTCGGATATTTTTTTTGTTTCTGGCTACATTTGGCGTGCTTATTTCAAATCTGGCAACACTTTTTCCTTAACAGCTTTTGTTTTTGAGATATAGCTATCTACCCTCTTTTTCCAATTCTCTTTGAATATTGTGTTTTTACTGACTCTAAAGTAAATATTTTTGTTGTTTTTGCGATGGCTTCGACGAAAAGACAGTGTTTATATGATCCTAATTGGTTTTGCTTTATATGTGGTGAATATGTCTTCCAAAAATACCGAAAAACTGTTTCAAACTTCGTTAAAGAAGTGTATTTTAAGTACTTTAAGTTTCCATTGTGCAACTTTGACAAGAAATGGGTTCCTAATACTGTGTGTCAGAAATGCGTAGTGTGTCTGCGACAATATTCACATGGAAAAAGCAATGCAATCAAATTCAGTACACCTATGATTTGGCGAGAACCTCAAAATCACCACGATGATGGATTCTTCTGTGTTGTTAATATAAACGGAATTAACCCTAAGAATCGAAGTAAGTGGTCATATCCTAACTTAACATCAGCTCAACGACCTGTACTACGAGGTAAATCGTGTAAGCCTCAACCTGGCCCATCAAAATCCTCCGACGAGCCCACATTAACCCGAGAATTGGAACGCCGTCCGTTGAAGGAAGAAATTGACCTAGACTTCACAATCCAACAATCAGAACCTCAACTATTCAATCAAAAGGAACTTAATGACTTAGTAAAGAGATCTGAACTTGCCTAAGGAAGCTTCTGAAATTTTAGCATCTCGTTTAAAAGAAAAGAATTTGCTCACTCCAGATACTAAAATTACTTTTTATCGAACGAAAAGGATTAGGAACAAGAAAGCCGACAACTTTATGGAACTTGTTGAGGATATGCTGTCCAATCTGCGGGACTTAGGGTGCAATATGAGCATAAAACTACACTATCTGCACTCACATTTAGATCGTTTCACTGAAAATCTCGGCGATTTAACCCTTAAGTGCATAGTTTATCAAAATTGATAAGACAACTTTCCATACTCATAAGTTCTGAACGAATGGTGTTTACCTGAAATGTATGTTTCTGAACGCTACCTGACCTGTCATTCACTTGTCTGTGATTGGTTCAGTCCATTACTTGCATTTGATTGGTTCATAATTTGACACTCTTGATTCCCGCGCTTTGTTGTCTGCAAAGTCGACTATGAGAATTTTTCATCCGACTAAATCTTATCAAAATATAGTGAATTTACGCCGTAAAAAATCCTTTTCCTGCTGGTAAGTATCTCTATTTTCTGGGAATTCATTTATTTTGCTTGAGACTTTTATTTATCTTTACTTTTTTCGGGCTTGAAGTTAGTTATCAAAAATGATAATCTATGCAGTGGCGATATATTTTTTTCCCTCTTATGGATTCATTCTACACTTTCTTTTTTGAAGATAATTTTACCGTTTTCTTGGCTTTGGGTTTGGTTTGCATATGTATTTATGCTTTAAGGTCTCTGAAAGGGAACCCTATCAAAGAATTATGGACAGCAAACGCATCGAGAAACTCTTGTTGCAACTAGAAAATGGAGAAATTTCAGAGGATGAGAGTGATATTGACGAAGATAGTTTAGACTATTACGAAAATGTAGGTGAGTTGCGAGCAGAGCTCGAAAAAGAAAGACAAGAAGAAGAAGAACTTAGGCGACAAAGTGGTGACGAACGGACAGAAGCAGACGATGACATACACCCAGATCCCCCACTGATACTTGACGATTTGCCAGAAAACCAGCCACATTCCATCAACTACCCCATTGCGCGGAATTTGGTTTGGAAAAAAAAGAATATGGCTATGGTTGATCAGGCTTTAGAATTTCAAGGAGTAAGCGAATACCCTCAACATATCCTGCATTTATCTACACCGTACCAGTTTTTCTCGTACTTTTTCGAACAGAGTTTACTGGAATTGATTGTGGCAGAATCAAACAAATATGCAATACAAAAAAATCCAAATTTCTCCGATCCCATCACAGTCCTGGAGCTACGAAAATATATTGGAATTTTGATTTATACTTCGGTATATCATTATCCGAGTATAAGGTATTATTGGACAAACAATGTGAGATTTCATCCAATAGCAGACACTATGACAGTCAATAGGTTCGAAAAAGTTCGCCAAGTGCTACATTTCAATGATAATGATGGTCATTTACCTCCTGAACATCCTAAGCATGATCGATTACACAAAATACGACCAGTAGTAGACCACCTGAACCAGCGATTTGTAACGGTCCCTTTTGAGCATCGCCTTTCAGTAGATGAGCAGATGTGCGCAACGAAAATCGCACATTTCATGAAACAGTACTTACCAAACAAGCCCCATAAATGGGGCTTCAAATTGTACGTACTTTGTTGTCTCATGGGCTATGCGTATTCTTTTGAAATCTTTTCGGGTACACATGATCTCAAAAGGTTACCTAACGAACCAGACTTGGGAGCAGTGTCAAACACAGTGGTGCGTTTGCTTCGGCCTGTACCTAGGAATGTACACCACATTGTTTACTTTGACAATTACTACACAAACCTGGCTCTTTTTCATTACCTACACAAGGCAGGCATTTATTGCTTGGGCACAGTCCAGAGGACCAAACTGGGAAAAACATGTAAGTTACCAGAAAAGAAAGATGTACTCAAGACATCTGTGCCAAGAGGTTCGTACGAAGAGAACGTGACTTCTTTTGAAGGTGTCGAGTTCGCAGCTACAAGCTAGAAGGACAACAAGCAGGTCTTGCGACTATCTACATATGTAGGTGCAGAGCCTGTGGGTTCTATCAATCGCTATGACAAGAAGCAAAAATAGAGTGTGTCTATATCCTGCCCCAAAGCCATACATGAATATAATGCTCACATGGGAGGTGTAGACACAATGGATAGCTACCTCGGCAGATACAGAATAAGGATGAAATCCAAGAAGTGGACAAACAGGCTGTTTCATCATATGTTAGATATGGCCGTTATCAATAGCTGGGTCTTGTACAAAAAAGTGTTACTAAAAAAAGGAACAAATCCGAAAAACATATTGAAACTAGCCGACTTTAGAACGGAGTTAGCTGAAACTTTGTGCATATATGGAGCTGCATCTGAAAATAAAAGAGGCAGACCTAGTTTGAAGAAAATAGAAAATACGACGACACGAAAAAGACCAAAACTTGGAGCCCAAACATTACCTCCTGAAGATGTTCGTACAGACGGAGCTGGTCATAAAAAATCATACGGCGGCAAAAGAAATCAATGCAAATATGCTAACTGTAAAAAACTAACTTCTGTTATGTGTGTCAAGTGTAAGATATCACTGTGTGATAATAGGAAAAACAACTGCTTTCAAGTTTTTCATACTAAGTAAATTTGCATACTATTTATGTTACCAATGCATAGTTTATCAAAATTGTTAACAACCTTTTTCAGTAAATAAAATAAATAAAAATACATGTGTGTTTTTTTTCATTATTTTTTCCATATTTAATAGATATTTTTCTACCACATATTTTTTTTTCACATAAAAACAAAAAATCATGCACCTAAGGGTTAAGTGAAGAACAGGGTGAAAGATTTCATCAAGATATAAGCACAATGGAAAAGCGTCATCAAGGAAGATAGGACTCCCATATGATGGCCGATTACTGTTGGTGCTTACAAAGAGATTAACCTGAAGTTCTGCATTTAAGAAAATCGCTAAAAAGATCATTTGACAGCCCTTAATAATGTTTGAGGTAGATATGTGCCAATTTTCTAGTGATTTTTAGTCAAAAAAGTTTATTTCTATATTTCAAAAAGTAAAGCTGTTAGCAATTAGCTAGTATTTTTCTACGTATTCAGGGTCCCATATGTACTCGATAACATAAAAAAATCCGAGGAAAAAAAAGTAGTGTCGACCAGTGATCTAGGGTAATTCCTAGGAATACCGTGCTATCTACAATTTCTAAATTTTCACCTTTAATATTAACATTAGCCGAGACTTGTTTAAAATTAGGGATTATAAACCGAATACATTTAGTTTAGTTATTGTTCAGTAAAAGATCATTGGCACTAAACCAATTGACTACCTTTGAGATTACATTATTCACATCGTCAAAGTTCAAACTGCGTCGTTTCATTTTAAACAAAAGTGATGTGTCATCTGCAAACATTACAATCTCATGATTATCTCTGACAAGATCTGGCAGGTCATTAATATAAACCAAAAACAGGAATGGTCCGGCTATTGAACCCTGCGGTACACCCATAGTAACAACAGACCCTGGAGATCGTTTTACATTAATGTCAACTCTCTGTATCCTGTCATTTAGATAAGAAGAGAGAAGATCTAAAGAGTTATCCCTAATTCCATAGTGATGTAATTTCCTGATCAATGTCCCATGGTCAACGCAATCAAAAGCCTTAGACAAATCGCAAAATACTCCTAGAGCATCATGCGACTCCTCCCAGGCATCATATATATGTGATATTAACTCAATACCGGCATCAGTAGTTGATTTGCCTTGTGTAAAACCAAATTGTTTACAGTGGAGCATGTTTTTGGTGTTGAAATGTGTAAGAAGTTGATTTAAAATTACTTTTTCAAAAACTTTACTAAATGTAGGCAATACCAATATTGGTCTGAAGTTAGAAAGATCAGATGTACTACCCGATTTAAACAAAAGTACTATTTTACTGTGTTTAATTAAATCAGGAAACACGCCAGATTCAATAAATGCATTAAATATGAAAGCTAAATCAAGTGCAATAACATTTATTACGGGCTTCACAACATGAACAGAAATATCCCAGAGGTCTGCAGTTTTCTCAATATTTATTGATTTAAAGGCTTTAATAATATCTTTATCATCTACATACTTAAACGAGAATTGATTTTCACATCTAGGTTCATAGTCTTTTAGCAAAGATTCAGCGACTACTTTGGAAGAGTCTAAAGACTTTGTAGTAGAGATTGGGATGTCAGTAAAAAAAAATTCAAACGCTTTAGCTACATCAATATCATTTTTGATAGTAATATCATTAATGTTTAATTCATATTCATTGTTTTTAATACTGACCTTTCCAGTCTCACTTTTAATTATATCCCACGTTGATTTAATGTTGTTATCACTTTTTCTTATTTTACATCTGATTTTGCAATTTGACAAACTTTTCTAAAGATTTTTGAGTACTTTTTTACTTTATCTGAACTCTTGACACTATGATTCCATTGCTTTTCACTATATGATTCATATAAATTTTGTCTACTTTTAAGTATACCTACTGTGGCCCACTTACTAAAGTTTAGTTTGTCTGAGACCATAATCGATCTGGTAGTAAATACTGCATTGAAAGCATTGCTGAATTTGTAAAAAAAAAATACAATATGACTCATTAGGGTTATTATTAGAGTAATTGATAGGTAGTTTGCTTTCCCAATTCAATTTAAACCTTTTAAACCGATGTGCAGTCACAGGTATGTATTGTATCTTTCTTGTAGAACTTTTTTAAAGTTGAATTTCTAGTCTAATGTATTGACCTAAACTAAATGGTCTGACTTTAAATTACTTATAATTTTTTTAAGTACAATTTTTTAATTTTGATAAGCAAATATATTGTCTATACAATTTGCTGAGGTTTCAGTTATTCGAGTAGGTTCCATGAAAAGTGGCTTTAAGTTGTGAGAATTAAACAAGTTAGTTATTCTCGTACTAAGGGAGTAAGTTTCTAATAAATTTACTCACAATAAGGCTACTCGATGTCATGCGCCGCTAAATATAAAGGTTTTAATCAATGTTGGTACAAACATTGCCACTTTTGACGTAGCGTGTAGCGGGTAGCGTGTTTATATACCCGTAGATTAGCATTATAGTTAGTAGATTCTTCAGGTGTCAAAACCATCATTTTTTTAATTTTAAACATAAACATATGCAATTTTGTTTATTTATGAAGACCTTTAAGACTAACTAGAATCCCAAATATTATGAATATGGTTCAATCGGTTATTAACCCCTTAGTTACCACCGGCGTGAGCTAACGCCACTTTTCTGTTATAGGTTTTAAATTTGATTACCATAGCATAGGGTTCAAAATCGCGATCCGTCCCAACTGCCCCGCGGTTATTGAGTCGTTAAGATACAAAAATCTAAAAATCGGGATTTTTCTAACTAACTGACTTATCTAACATCAATTACCTCACCCACTTTCAGATGACCTGCAAGGTAAAATTTGGGCTTCAGCTGGGTAGTATTGCTGCGGACCTAAGATAAAGAAACAGTATTTATTTACGATCCGTAATATTATCCAAAAAACAGTTTTAATCTGCACACTAAGCGCCTATCGAATTTGTTATAGCAAAAATGAATTTCAGTTTCGAAATCAACTAGAGATAGAGCTAGCACAATATTGTTTTAACAGTCCTAATGTTATTTGAGCCGCATAGTATCGTATAGTACAGTCAGAGTCATGTAGTTAGTAGCAGCCAAAGAGGCAAAGACCGTAACACTGTTGCATGTTATTATGGTTCCGGTGTTATTCTTGGCAGTGGCAGTGGGGTGGCCAAGGGCCGTTTGTAAGCTTACCTATGTGCTTTTCCTTGAAGATGTTGTCGGAATATCGTACGCGCGGATGTGCTCCAGGTCCACATGTGTGAGTCCATTGTATATGTAGGTTAAACAAGGGGACGGACGCTTGATGCGTGGTCCAAAGATACAAAAAAATATATTATAAAGCACCGGATCACGAGTTTGATATTAAATCCTGAACGTAAAGAAGGACTCCAGATTTAACTCCCGCGACGGAATTAAGACTGAGTCATGAGTGTAGTGAGGGGGTTCAAGCGCGCTCAAGATACTTTATTTTTCCCACCTTTTGCGAGTCAATAAAAAGAAAGGCTACCAAAAACAGCATTTTATTGTGATATTTCATTCATTAGTCTAGAATTGAAAAGTTTATAGATTTTTATCTTCTTTTTTCATAGAATCTTTGCAGATTTACTATGTATATTGCAGCGTCTTACCACACTCGGGACTTTTGTTTTATTATAACTTCACTTATCGTGGCAAGAACCGAAAACCTTAAATTTGTTGTTCCATGATAAAAATATGATTTTTGTAAAACTCTCGGTGCGCGGGTCCGACTCGCATAAGGGTACGAGCATATTCGTTTATCACCAAAACTCGTGTAAGCCGAGGCAACGTCACTTTATCCCGCCGCCACGTCTAAAATAACACAAAACGGGTCAACTTTGACCCATTTCATTGTGCCGGGGCTTGATGCGGGTACAACAATACATTAGACAATAATTTGTCATTTCACAACACCGTATTGTGTCTTCAACGGCGAGGGCATGTTCTTGCACCATTGTCTGAAGCATTATGACTAGTGCGGTCAGGAACAAACCTATTATGGGATTAGTGTTGAATCCATTGTGATGAATTAATGATTCGTTGAACACGACAACCTATAAGTCCTAGCGGGGACTGTTCGGTGTTATGTAAACCACGCTGATGTGAGTGTAAGTAGATGAAGGCGAATGAAGAAGAAGTGAATAGAAAAATAACCTTCGTAGGATTACTTTGTTGCTCGTTTATCAAGAGCCTTTCTCTCGAAAGCGTGGAGGGGAGGTATCAAGCTGAAATTAATATCAAATACGCAAGTCTGTGGTCTCTTGAAGTTGAGAAAATATGAAACCTAGAGATCACCGCTATTAAAAGATACCGCCGTTTGTGTCACAATTTTGAATTTTTATATGTACACAGAATACTTCCCCTGGCCTAGAATTAAGAAATTTGGCATGAAACTACATAGTTATTATGGCAAATTTAAGAAACAAATCTGAAAAGTGTGAATTAGTAGTTCCTTCACAAAAAAGTGATTTGAGCGGAACCATCGATGCGCGAGTCCAACTTGCACTAGGCTGTTTTTTAGGTAAAACGTATGTAAACTAGCCGTTCGTAGGTTTCTAGGTTAGGTTTAGTATCATATTTTACCCTGTTTATGGCTAACGCGAGGGAGTAGTTGGCTAGACATATTTTTAGGTAAGTCGTATGTACACTAGACATTAGACATAACAACTATTAATCTAGCACGTCAATAAAATATATATAAAATATAATAGTTAGCCCTAAATAGGGCGAAATATGATACAAAACATTACCTAGAACTCTACGAACAGGTTGTTCTATATCTGCTGCAGTATTATACAGTATACCTAAAATGTTTGCTTTGAATAAGGAAATTCGCTTGTGGGATATTGTGTTGACTTGGTCAGTCTAGGTAACTCTTTTAATCTCGCTAGTTCATCTGTAGATATTATTTCATCATTCTGTAGATATCATTGTATCAGTGAAAGTTCCGACAACATCAAGAATGTAAGCAACGCAATCAGTAAACTTCTTCGATTTCATGATTTACAAAAATATAAGGAGATCGCAGTAAAAACGAAACAGAGGCTTATTTACAGTTACAAAAAGGGAGTGAAATGAAAAAGGTGAAAAGAAGGACAGTAACGCTAACTAATTACCTACATATACTTCCACGGAATTCGGAACGAAACCTTCGTCACTGTTTGAGTCCCTTTTGTTGTGTATTCACGGATTGGAAATGAAAATTAATTCTATTGCCAAGCAAAGTAAATAAAATGCGTTCTTACTACGCCATCAATTTGATAAATAAACGGTGTCAAAAGTTTCAAACACCGGAATAATTACGCTGGAGCTTTAAAAAAACCGATCGAAGTTCATCTAAAATTCAACGTGATGTTATAGCAGTGTAGTTGTGTTCATTTGGATAGAGATTCCACGTGTATTGATCAGTGAGGAAGTACATACTTATGCTATTGGGAATTTTCGATTACCACAAATTAAAATTAATTATTAAAAAAAATCACAGAGCCAAATATTGTGAGTACAGTGGCTCCCACAGAGCCTCCACTAGACCTAGCCTAGGCCGTGGGTTCCGGTAGGCAGATTATCAAAATATATCCAGACATATATAACTTTTCTAAAAAAACAAATCAAAGAGTTAGGTTGGTATTATAGAATACCCGCTTGCGTGCCACAGTCAGCTAGAGCTGACATTTTCCCGATATAAGTTTTGAATTTTACTACCATGGCATATGGTTCTAAATCGCTACGCCTTATAACGAGGCTCGGTAGCCGCAGCGGTGCGAATACATGATAAGGTAGATAAAAATAAAAACTTAATTTGGAAACCCAGGAAAATCAAAGTCGCCTCAAATCAAACAGGTTATTAAAATCAATGGAAATATGATTACAGAGAGTACTTGAGATTACTGTTACTTCAGTATCGACTAGACCCCAATCACAACTCCATCGAGTCAACTCTGCACCTGAATTCGTAACTTTTTAACGGTGCCCTAAAGTTACTGCATTCCAGCGGGGTGCACAGTTATTAATATTAAATTATACCATCATCATGTATTTAAGCCTCAAATGCATGATTATGATGAAATATGCAGCATGCATTTGTGTAATTTTGAAGAGTTCTTAACAACATTTTGAATCACGCACGAGCTAGGTATACAACAGACACACCTCACACCATAAAAATACTTGAAAAGTTTGCGAAATACACCTTGAGACGAAGAAAATACAAAATAGAAGAAACTAAGTCTTTGAAGAATTGAGCAATCTTCTAGTTCATTGTGCCAGACTGATGAATCGTGTGATTCCCACTGAGTGCAAACGATCTCCTCCACTGAGGTCGTAGACTCGTATAGTTGCTTGCGGCTTTACTGTAACTGCGCTTGTCTGGTCTATACTAACAAGCTCCTTTGACTATCGTAGGAATCAGCAAATGTTACAAGTATTGGTCATGAAGCTTAGTTCATTTGAGTATTTATGTTTATTTATGAAATGGCTGACTTGTTTTATGCCAGGATAATATAAAGATAATGTCCGTTACGATAAGTTTCTATTTGCTATCTTTACTTTAGTAGCACAAGTTTGTTTAGGTTAGTGCATGGAAATTAGGCTGTCCAGATTAAAAGTTTGCTTTTTTATGACTAATAAAGTTTGAGTATTTTATTTACTTCGTATATAAATTGTGACAAGACTCACCTATGAACTATTTATTATCTCCGTATTGGATAACATAGAGCGAAAGCTTCCAGTTTTATTTCAAAATAAGAAACCGCAAAATGTACTTCAGATAAATTCTGAACAGGAAACTTTAAGCAGACGTGGGATAAGTATAGGCGACGCAATTGAATCACAGTTTCCTCAGTAAGAAGTATTTTCTGATTCTATGTATCTACCTATATACCTAGTATGAGTAGTTACTCATAGTATTAGGGGCTCAATTTTCTTATGGGAAACAGTTGGCTTTATTTCACAGGGAGTGATCCCTCATGGATGTGCTCTGTGGGATATGCTCCCGATCAGGATCCCTGTCCCGTTGTGAAAAACGTATAACGATAGCATATCGATTGATCATATCGGAACTATTCCCCAATATTGAGATAACGAAACGATAAATCACTGGCTCATTTTTATATAACTAGTTGATGTCTGCGGATTTGTTTGCGTCATCAAATTGTTAACAAATGGTAGCTTATGTTCTAACGTCAAGCTGCCATGATTCTTTATTTCAATATTATTCGTACGATATTTATTGCAAATAGTAATGCATTAGTATAAAATAATAGTAAAACAACGTTACGAAAAGACTCGTATTACAGTATTCGTTGGAATTTGTATCCGTACCCCACTCTCAAGAATTCCATCCTGTGCTTATCGCATCGCGCCCTCTCGGATGATAGATGGGGCGGGCACGTGATACAGCACCACTTTGTCCTCGACTGTCCCAGCCAGGATACGGTCTAGATTACTTCTATACATCAAGAGAAAGTTGGGCTTCGAGTGTTGTGGCACCGAGTTATGGTCTGCCGGTGTGAGATTTGAAGGAAGAGTTTATTATATGTCATGTATTTGATTGCATTCTGATTTATCTTGTAGGTAAGGTGTAGGTAAATTATATATATCCCATAATTCGTTACAAAAAAATAAAAAACAGTGATACCGTTGTCCTACTTAAATTATAAATGCGAAAGTTTGTGAGTATATATGGATGTTTGCTACACAGGCGATGATTTATAAAGATATTGTGTGAATTGGCCAAAATATACTGATAAATGACAAGTAAGTAGGAAAAAAATCTGCCATAAATACAATAAAAATTGATACCTTATTTCTAATGCACAGTTGGTCGTTACCAATTGATCCTTATCAAAATCAATACTTTTATCGCTTCTAGTATTTAAAGTAGCAACATTTTGTCTTTCACACTACATTTGAACAAATATTTTAATCGTTACGTTGATGTGATTTTGTTTTTGCGGGACAGTGTTATTTTGTTTTGAAGCGTCGAGCACAGTCTTTACCATCCTTTACAAGAGACATTCAGGGCATTTTCGACCCACCGTTAACTTTGTTGTGGATTAAGCTAGAAGCCTGCTTTTTTATGGCAAAGAAAAATTACCATACCTAGGTATATCTCCAAATAACAAAAGTAACTTCGGGAGTCCCTCAGGGATCACACCTAGGTCCTAAACTGTTTCTAGCATTTATTAATGCTCTAGCAGCAGAATTACATCATTGTTTGTTTTCCTTCTTTGCTGATGACCTGAAAATTTACAAAGTCATAGAACAACCTTCGGATGTTTTTCTCCTTCAGCATGAACTGGATACGGTTTGCAACTGGACGGTCAAGTTCAAATTACCACTTAACACGGGTAAATGTAAACATATAAAAATCACTAAGAAGTTACTGCCAGTTCTCTCCACGTATAAAATAAATGGCATATCAAAGAAGTTGATGAAATCCGGGATCTGGGAATTATCCTTGATAAAACATTATCTTTTAATTCCCACATTGAAGGTTTTATCAAAAAACCCCTAACAATATTGGGTTTCTTATGGCGCAACTGCAAGTCTTTTAGGACACTATCAGCTCTTAACATGATTTAATTTTCACTGGTTCGTAGCTCGCTGGAGTATTGCTCAAGTATTTGGTCTCCTCATTATCAGTGACACATTGAAATTTAAAAAAAAATCAAAGTAGATTATTTTTCTTTTTGTCGGTTCACCAGAAGAATGAGTTAAAATTTTGCCACTTTACAAGGACCGCTTAAAGTTTTTTAATTTTACGTCACTCGAAAACAGAAGATCTATAACAGATCATGTCTTGCTATATAAGATTTTAAGGGGTGGTGTTGACTGTCCGGAATTGCTCTCGAAGTTTGGGTTGGTGGTGCCACGTCGAAATGCCCGAATTATTAATGATACCCAATAAAATTATATTTTAAATTATATATATTATAAATATTGGAACATGTCTGGGACCAAAATGGAGTATCATAGCATTTGATAAATTTCCCGTTGTCACAATAAGCTCTCCTCATATTACTCTGAAGATGTAGATATATTTAATCTTAGGTTAAGTAAATTCAAAAAGAGCATGACAGCGGCTTTTGCTGTTTGATTTAGCATGTAATAATATTCTCTTATATATTTATATTATTTTTGGTTTAAATTAAACAAAGTTCAGTAACGATAGATTTAGGTTGGTAGAACTGTTCTGTAAATTGTATGTTGTGTTCACCTTTCTAATTGTCTGTAATGTGTAATACCTGTTGGTTAACCCACAATAAATAAACCAGTAAACTTAAGTCAAAGTACCTTAATTCTGTCACTGACTCACTGACTGACTCACTCACCAACCATAAAAATTCTAAGGAATTTTTGGCAGACCTACAAGCTTGATTTTTTTTATCCTAGCTTTGTGAAGTCTTTACGGCGCTCTAAAGTTAGTGCATTCCAGCGAGGTGCAAACTTGGGTTGATCGGATAGTACATTGGCCTCGGGATGTCTCGCGCGAGAGTACACAGCGGCGATAAAAGCCAACAATTTTATTACATTCGGTACTATTTTTAAACGATAAAAAAGACACGTGTCACCAAAGGCCTTAACTATTCCAAATATAATATTTTTTTTATAATTTATTCAAGTAAATAATTCACAAAATACCACTCATAATTTTCTCCTGAAAGTTAAACGGTATCCATTGCTTTTTACATATTGACCACACTGAGAAGTGGTGAGGCCGCGTCCACACTGAACGGTAGAGTTACCTGCGATGGTCTCATTCTCTATCGATTTAGTTATTCATTTTAATAATGAATGTAGGTTTTTTTTTGTTTTTTTTATTTATATATATTTATATTGGTTTTCGAAATGATAATAATATAATTTAAAATTGTCGTACATTCGTTTAAGTCGTGTATTATGTGTGGCATTGATTGTCAGAAGACAGATTTCGTGGGAGAGATTTTTAGATTTCAACATAGAATAAATCTGATTGATCATTTTGAGTCATAGCAATCACTGCTCGCCGTGAAATATCATTCAAACAAAATATGTTATTTTACTGGAGGGGGTACTAGATTTCATGCATTTTTGTATATCATTATTTATCTATTCTAACTAACTTTACTAAGTCGGTGTTTAATCGATCAAAATAATCGAATGGTGTCTGCTTTTAATCGGTTTGACGTGACGGTAGTATTTCCCCTCCATATTCCACTATTATAACATCATAAGGACTTACCTCCCATTGCTGAGGTTTAAAACCGCGACGCCTTGCAATGGACTGGATAATTTTCATCCATGGGTTGCGACACCTGCACACTCGTCTGAACGCTCAAAAGTTCGCAATGCAGTGTTGCCACAAGCCGCCTAGTCAGTCGCCACAGCTCCTAGTTACCGCTAAATATGAATCATAGCAGTGTAATAGACCTATCAGATAAATCGACCCAACATGAGAAAATCTCATTCAACTGTACCATTCAGTGTGAATGTGGCCTATGTCAAATGGCAAAGTGGAAATTTATTTTTTTGAAGCTAATTATGGGTTACAGTTAAATCTAAACGGATAACGTACCTAACTTAATCCGTTTAAACTTAATGTGGTATAATACAATGGAACTGACCTGTTTTTAGTTTTTAAAGGCCTACGCAATATAAGGTTAGCTACCCGCAATTAAAAATATGTACGATAAAACATTTTTCATAGTGCGAGTTAAAACATATTTTTCGTACATATTTTTGATGGCGGAAAACGGCACGGCCAGACGCAGACGCATAACTGCGTGTTGAAGCTACTAATGCACCCAAACGGTTGGGAGAAATTTGTTGTGTGCTGTGCTTAGAGAATAAGCCTGACCAATGTGTACTTACCTAATACCTACTTTGTACATTAAAACAACCACGAATATGTTGTGCCCAGTAAAACCTCTGTGGTTTAAGAGCACATTGGAACTGAAATGTAAATATTTAAGTTAAGAAATAAATAAATAAATAAATAAAAATATATATAAAAAAAAAACAATGGCCAAATTTCATGTGTCCATATATTTCATATATCGTATCGTGGCGTTTCAATTCATTCGGCTCAAAATTACGCACGCACTGTGCTAATTATCGGCTGCAAACTTCACTACGCTGGTGAAGTATGTCAAACAAAACACACCGTGCAAATTGGTAAACGCGCAATACAAGTAGTTAGATCAAAGACTATTTGATCACTGCTGTCTGTATTGTTCAGGACCTCACAGAGCAATTGATAAATGTTGCCCAGAATACCATAGATAGAGGTATATCGAGATAACAATGGTACAGAGGATATTTCTTATAAAAAAGCATCAGCCCGTCATCCTTTAACTTTCCCGCCGTGAACTCGGCCCTGCCATGGCTCGCGGGGCACGGGGCGGGGGGTGCGCTCTAGGAATGGGTCGTCCGTCGTCGTTTTAAGAATTCCGTACCCAAAGGGTGCCAAACGGGACCCTATTACTAAGCCTCCGCTGTCCGTCCGTCTGCTTGTGCGTCTGTCAACAGGCGGTATTTCAAGAACAGTGATAATTAGAAAGTTGAAATTTCCACAGATGATGTATTTTTGTTGCCGCTATAACAAAAAATACTAAAAAGCATAAAATACATATTTAAGGGGGCTCCCAAACAATAAGCGTGTTTTTTTTGTTCGATATTGATAACGGAAACAGGTAGACGCTTGAAATATTCATAGAATATTAATGTATATATTAACGTTAAAATTTATATTTTTTTATGGGGGCTCTCATATAATAAATGTCACTTTTTTGTCGTTTTTACAGATTATGGTACGGAACCCTTTCGTGTCGAGTCCGACTTGCACTTGGCCGGTTTTTTTCAATGACAAGACGAGACCCGTTTTTGCTACAGGAAAACTAGTTTACAAAATGGTCTCGTTAGTTACTGGTTTTGTTTGATGTAATGTTCTATGTGATGTAGAGCTTTGAATAGTCGCGAGCATCTCGAAGGTCATGGGACGAGTCAAAATGAGTTGCCTTCTTCTTCTAAAATATACTTGGTGCTCTTGACTTGACTTATACGTCTTTGTTGTGTTATGATTTTATGAATAAAGCTTATATAGGTATTAATAACTCAGATGGAATGTTTGTTTCTTGTTTGTTTGCATGAGCTTGATCGGGCCCTATTCAGCTAGCACAATGACCGCTCAATGCAGTTGTAGCTCTGCTTATCATGCGAGAGGTCCCGGGTTCGATCCCCGACTGGGGATGAAGAAAAAATGATCCCCACGTCTTGGATGTTCATAGGTGTGTGATGTCGCTGTTTCTAGTGTGGGGCCAGAAGCAATGTATGTACCTGTATATAAATGTTTATGTTATGTTTAATGACTATGATGCCACGACGACGCAGATTGGTCTAAAAATCGGCCTCCACACTCAAATCAAATCAAATCAAATCAAATCAAATCAAATCAAATCAAATCAAATCAAATCAAATCATTTATTTGTGAAACATAGGTAGGTAGTAGGATATGTACATTCAGGTGTTATAAAAATATTATGTATCTCTATGTCTAGCCATCGGGCATACAAATATTTCATGCAAATGTAGGTAAGTACATATTAATAGTTTTAACAGAAAAATCAA
The DNA here is from genome assembly GCA_949825045.1 of Argyresthia goedartella. Lineage (NCBI taxonomy): Eukaryota > Metazoa > Arthropoda > Insecta > Lepidoptera > Argyresthiidae > Argyresthia > Argyresthia goedartella. Next base: position 21,640,814 of record OX463823.1, read on the forward strand.
TTGGATTCATATTACATTACATTTGTCAAATATTACCATAAACTTACAAGTTATTATCAAAATGGTATTCTGATATGGAGTAATATATTTTGTTGATTAGAAGCTTACGTAATTCCCTTTTAAATTGCAATATATTGTCGACATTACGAATATTATCAGGTAATCTATTAAATATTTTTGGTGCCATACCAAAAATACTGTTTTTAAATAATGCTGTATGGTGTTGGGGCATACTAATTTTGTTAAGGTGTCTTTTGCTATTAATTTTAGTGTACAGATGCATGTTCGTCTTGACAAACATAGCTACCTCAAGAATATATAGGGATGGCACTGTAGAATATTGAGCCTCTTAAAATGTTGTTTAGCGCTATCTCTACGGCAAAGACCACATACGGCCCTGACACATTTTTTTTTGTGCAATTAATACAGATTCTTTACCTACTGAGTTACCCCAAAAAATTATTCCAAATCTTAGTGTAGAGTCCACATAGCCATTATTTGCCATCAGTACAGCTTCTTCACATACAGTTTTTGATAGTTTGTATAGGGCATATGCAAATGTATGCAATTTTTTACAAACTTTATCCATCTGTGTTTTCCATTTGAGATTTCGGTCAATGTAAATTCCCAGAAACTTTGTTACCTCCGTTTGTTCAACACTTTGTCCTGAGTAAGTTATGTCCAGATTATTAATTTTATTATTATTATTATTTTGAAAATTTCTTATTTTGGTTTTACCAATGTTAACTACAAGATTATTTTGCTCAAGCCAGTAAATAATTTTATGTAGAGAATTATTAATTTCATCTTCAAATTTATTTGGATCGTCGGTATAATAACCGTGCTGTCGTCTGCAAATAGCACCATAGGATGCTCTACAACATTGGGTAGATCGTTGATGTAAGCTAAGAAGAGCAATGGGCCCATCACACTGCCTTGTGGTACTCCTTGCTCTATGTCTCTAGGTTTTGATGTGTAGGTTTGTTCCATTTTTGACATAGTACATATCTTATTTATCTGTGTCATTTGCTGTCTTTTATTTAGGTATGATTTTATAAGTTCTATCGCGTTCCCCCTTATTCCATAATTCTGTAATTTACTTATAAGGATGTCATGTCTTACAAAATCAAAGGCCTTGCTCATGTCCATGAATATAGTCACTACTGGATTTCTTTTGTCTATGTTAGTAAAAATCTTAATAAGAAAATCATAGATAGCCATGTTTATGGTCTTATTTTTTCTGAACCCTTTTTGTTCCGGTGCAAATAGATTCTGCTTTTCAAAGTAACCGTATATATTTCTATAGATCACCTTTTCAAATATTTTTGCAAGAATGGGGATTAATGTTATAGGCCGATAGAAATTCATATTGTATTTGTCTTCCTTTTTAAATAATGGCTTGACAACTGCAATTTTCAGTTCATTTGGGAACTTCCCGTGTTCCATACATTTATTTATTATATGACACAGGACTGGGGAGATAATGAGAACAACATATTTTAAAACCTTAGTTGTTATTTCATCATAACCAGCGCTGTTCGTGTTCTTTAATGATTTAATGATTTGGAAAATGTCAAAGGATGTCACTGGGTTTAAAAATATTGAATTACAGGAATTGATTGAGTATAAATTATTATTGTTATTAGGAGATGTCAAGATAGATTCATTATTATTATTAGATGTCAAGTGAGGTTCACTTTTATTATTATTACATGTTAAAATTGCATTATAGTTATTCGTCCTCTTGTCAATTGATTTATTATTATTCGATATGTCAATAAAAAAGTTATTAAATGCTTCTGCTATTTCCATTGGATTTGTGATATTTTTACCATCTTTAGTGATTTTTTCAATATATTCCTTTGGCAAGTTTGTTTGAGATTTTTTTATTACGTTCCAGGTTTCTTTACATTTATTATCAACGTTTAGAATTCTATAGTTGTTTTGAGCTTTTTGTGTCAGTTTTATAATATTTTTTAGCTTTTTTGTATATACTTGAAAAACTTCTTTGTTTGCCAAATTTCGGTGTCGTCGATATTTCCACAGCAGTTCTCTTTTCCGCTTGCAGCATAGCCGAATTCCCTTGGACATCCATTTCTGTTTGCGCATTCAGGAAATTCTTACCTTTATTATAGGAAAACATAATGTATAGTTGTAGGACGAACATATCATAAAATTCCCTAAACGCATAAATAGGATCGTCGGATTCGAATACTTGATGAAAAGATAAGGAATTGAGGTGTTTCGCAAATTTTAACATATTCTCTTCACTATAGTCACGTTTCAGTACATGCCATTGTTTAAGAGAGTAACTTTTCTTTACTGGGCATTCTAACAGAGCGGAATGATCTGAAAGAGCGAATTCTATTACCTCACTCTTGCATCCACGAATATTGTGCATTATATTATCTAGACATGTCTTGCTGGCATATCTAGTAGGCTGATTGATTTCGTTTTTGAGGTTGTAACTCATAGTTAACTGTTTGAACCGAGTGCTATTTTTATTAATTTTCAGTAAGTCTACGTTAAAATCACCACATAATATAATTTTTCTATCGTTTTTGTACTCAAAATCATGTAGAATATCGTTTAAAGCACAGAAGAAGGTTTCAAAAGACTTATTATCATATAAAGGGACTCTGTAGATACATATTATAATAATTTTATGTTCAGTTAGTTCAATAGCACTGGCTTCGAATATATTACTGATATTGAATTTATCAATGCTTTTAATTTCTTTAAATTTATGAGGATTTTTAATGAGTATGCATGATCCACCATGTCGCTTTTTTCTACAAAAACATGAAGCCAATGTATGGTTAGGAAACGTCAATTGATTCTGGTCACTATCTATCATATTATGTTCTGTAATACATATTACATCTATATCTGTATTTCTGCCCTCAAGTTCGTTTAAATGTATCATTAGCTCGTCTGACTTCGTAATTAGACCATCTATATTTTGATGTATTAGATTTAACTTTTTATACACGAAAAAGCTCCCTACTATTGGTATTTCTGTCAATGTTTATTTCTTCTCTACATTTGATATCTTCAACTTCCACTAGTTCAGGATGGCACTCTTTGTTCTCCTCAATCTTATTGACATTGTGGTCCGGTTCTGTCTGGGTATATTGGTCGATTTGCTTGCTCTGGGTCATATTGATAATGTTGCTTGTGGAATTAACTTTATGGTCTAGAAGTGATATTTCTCTTAAAATTAATGTACATAGTTGCATGTTATACATTCTCGGAGTCGGTCTAAATCGGTTGCTGTCCATTTCGATGAATGATAGGTTTATGTGCTGGCTGCATATAAACTTCAATTCGTAGTTAAGCTTCATTTTGTTTAGGTATTTGTTGTAAGGGATGTTGCAGACTATGACATTTGTTTTAGTTACCGTGTTGATCCAGCATTGGAAATCGAACTGAAATCTGTACGGATTAGTATCGTTGGTTCCTCCAAGCATTACTACATAATCTTTTTCTGTCATTGTTGAAATCTCCTTCTGTCTTCCCGATTTGACGACTTCTGTCATTGATGCACCTGGTTTACTATAGCATATTACTATGTATTTTTCTCCAACTAATTCTTGTATGATATTACGAATATTTCTCCCTTGTTGATCAGCTATAATCATTATTCTACGTTTTTTCGGCTTAGTCTCTACATTGGTTTTCGTCAGTGGTGGCGTTCGCAACTCCACATTAGCCTTTTGTATTTGAGCTGTCGGCAGTACTTCAGATTCGTTTGTGAGTTCTATAAATGATTTCTCCAGCTCTCGACATACGGAATGTGAGTATTGCTTGTGTAAGCCTCTTGTAAGACTTAATGGTACCTGTCGGGACATAGTTCTATACGCCGGTTTGAAGGGAAATGGCATTGAGGATCTTCTTGGTGTTTTAGTGGCATTAAGTATGTCTGTGCTTGTGACTTTCTTGTACAATTCGATATTTTTTTTTGTATGTTTCATTTTCACATTTTAGGTCAAATACCTCTCTCACAAGTTTGGCAATTTCTTCGTTTGCACTCTCTAGGTTGGTCTTTAATTCATCCGCTTGATTTTTAAGATCTAATATCTGTGATCTGTCACATATTGAGAAGTCTGGTAGGCTAGTGGACAATGCGTTGTCAAAGAGTGTAGAGTTCAGGAACATATCATTTTCACTTAAGTTCTCGTTACTTGCACTCTTAGGTCTGTTAAGTCTCATAGGAACTTAATGTCAGGAATTTAAAAATAAAACATGAGAATGACTGCGGTATACCTCCTTAAGCACTATATTAAAATATGGAGTGAATTGATTGATTTTCCCATACAAAAATATATTTGTTCTTCACGCATGAGAAGAACAAATATATTTTTGTATGGGAAAAAACACTTAAAGGTATTTTTTTCGGAACTAACTGAAACTGATGAGCTTTTGTCGTACCTTGCATGTTGAACGCGATGACATATAATTAATGATTAAACGAACTTACCAGTACGTGAAGTTCTATCATAATTATACGAAGAGCTTCGTCCGAAGAGATTAGCCTTAAACACATGTAGTAACACATACGGTGACGCTAGATCGCACTGATAGTTGAGATATGAATTTTGAAAAAAGGTCGCCGTTTTTGGAAGCCATATTGGTTTGGCTCGAACCTGCCCAACTACTCGTCATTTAGTTTAGAGCAGAGTTTATACTTATGGTTCACAATAATTAGGGTTAAATCTGGGGAGGGTGGGATGCTAATCTCTTCGAACGAAGCTCTTCGTATAATTATGATAGAACTTCACGTACTGGTAAGTTCGTTTAATCATTAATTATACATCATAAGCTTCGTCCTCGAGATTAGCCTTAAACACATATAGAATTTGAGAGAAATTGTGAAATATCCCCAGTTTAATTAATTAAAAGAGGGAAATGAAAATATAATAAGACAATACTGCAACTTGCATAATAAACGATTAGGTAATATTAAGTAAGCTAAACAAGTTAATCATTCTGTCGAAGCAACAATGTTCTAGCAAAAGAAGTATCATCAGAATTTCCCATTATATTTCTATTATAGAATCTACCGAAGGTCCTGGAGCTGCCGCTCCAGCCGACAGTTTTCCTAATTACATCAAGATTGACGCCTAATCTTTGCGCTTTAGATGTCGCTGCGTCTCTTGTGAGTGTGCAGTAAATATAGATACGTCTATACCACAAAGACTCAAAGTGTCTTTGACCCAACGACTAATTGTTTGGGATGTAACATTTCGATGTGGTTGTCTAATGCTTAATAATAGGTGGAAATGACCATTACGCAATGACTCTGTTACATTTAAATAACACTGTAGTGTTTTTACCGGACATATTTGTGGTCTTTCGTCGTAACAAGGCAATACAAGAACAGGTTCAACTGATCCGATACGGGAGGTTTTCAAAATGTCGGGAATTTTTATGATAATTTTATAGGAAAATCTTTCTATATTCCTAATGTTGATTTTAGAAATAGTTTGCACTCTATCGGTTATGAGGGTTAGCAATGTGACTATTTTTTTATGATTTTTTCTAGATTTAAAGTCTCGTTTGGGTACCAATTCCCTAAATAATCTAGTACTTGAGATGTATTCCATGTCAAATAATATTTTGGTAATGGAGGTCTCATTCTAAAAACTCCCTTGAAAAAACGTTTGATCCTGTCATCATTTCCGATATTTGTGACCAGGATCAAATACAAAGCGGACCTACAACTATTGAGTGTTCCGTATTGGACGCCTTCATTAAATATTTGTGTGAGAAAAGTTAAAATATTAGGAATCGAGGCCTCCAGTACATCAAAATTTTTAGAAGTACAAAACACGAACCACTTTTTAGGCAGGAATCATATTGCTTGATGGTAGTTTCTGCCAACGAAGCCAACATAATATCTATGGCCGGCCCTGGTACACTTTTCACTTCAAGAGCGACTCCCTGACAATACTCCTTGAGACAAAATGAGGTCTTGACTAGATTTAAATGTTATAAATTGGGAAACTAAAATCTTCCTGAAAAGGGGGGTACCAGGGCTGGGTAGGCCAATAAGGAACTACTAATATTCCTGTGGCTTTATCGTTGATAATTTTTCGAATAGCTTTTAGTATAATTGTAAAAGGGGGAAAACCATAAAAGAAGAACCCTGACCAAGATATCGTAAAAGCATTTATGACAAAGGCATCAGGATCTTTATGATAAGATGCATACTTCATACATTTTTTGTTCAAACGACTAGCGAATAAGTCAATGTCAGGTGAGCCGAATGTATCTACAATTTTCTGAAAGGCAAAATCCGCTAACTCCCACTCAACTTCTGGATGAGAGCGCCTTGATTCTGCGTCTGCGACATGATTATCGGCTGACCGAATGTATAAAGCAAATACAATTATACGTCTACTCTCACAAAATTGCCACAGTTCCCTCGTTATCTGCGTGAGGTGAGGAAACTGAACACCACCCATACGATTGACGTATGCTATGGCCGTGGTGTTGTCGATGCGAAGAAGAATCTGACAATTGCTTAGATGTTTGGCAAACACCTTGAGACCAAAAAACGAGGCAAGTATTTCAAGATAGTTTATATGTTTGCTACGTTCTTCCTCATTCCATATGCCACTAGCCGTTTCCTCACCGCACGCTGCGCCCCACCCCGTAGTAGAAGCATCACTGAAAATTTCCAATAAGTATTCGTCATATTTAATTTTACTAGCTGGGCTAAAAATAGCTCGTGACCACCAATCAAAATCTGATTTTAATGTATTTGGCAACTCCATGTAACTATCATAATTATCTGGATCATTTTTTAAATTCAAATATTTGCATCTTTCGAACTCTTTAGTCTACAGCCAGCTGTATTCAACAGCAGGACATGCGGATGTTTGCAAGCCTACTAGACTTGCAAAGTCACGAATTTTACAACGCTTTAAATTCTTAAAATACTCCAATTGTTTTTTAATCTTTATGATTTTTTCTGTTGGTAAACTTGTAACGTTGTAAGTTACCGTTGTCTTCACTCTATCATTAACTGGTCTTATTTTAAATTTAAGTAGTAATTCTCTTAATAAAACTACCAAATGAGGCTAGTAATCACAGTATTAATTTTCACGCGCTGTACTAGCAACATTCCACTGTTGACAACTCACTCGCTCTGCTATGATTGGCCCGTTTTAAACTAACTAGCCGTGACCGCAACTTGACTTTGCGGCGCCGGCGGCATTCCGAAAACTCACTCAGCACTATACGCACGTCCGTCCTACTGGCGCTCTGTAACGGTCCCTTTTTACCGTACGCCGACGAACGACTCTAAACAGTGATTACTTACGTTTAATCATAACGTACTACTAGTAGTTACGTTTTAGTTTTGTCTGTGCTTCATATTAACCCCGATTGAGTTCGGGGTTCCTGGCACCTCTTCGGGATCACCGCTTTTCCTCGCTACCCTACGGTTTCCCGGTTCCTGACACCGCTTCGGGCTAACCTGCTTCCCTGCTCCGGCTGCATTCGGACCGTTACTTCTCCGACGTCAGCGGCACTCCGACTACGGCAAAACCCGCAGGGAAGATTCGTTGCTGCGTAACCAGGGTCAGACTACATTTGGAGAACCCACGTTAAATAAAATTTCTTGTTGGCTACCTATTTGGAATCTTTTTATTCCTCTCCAAGTAGGGACGTCACAGTGGCGCCCATAACGTGGTTAGTCTGGCCTTGCTTACGCTGTAAGTAGTTAGTTGTTTGTGTGTGCGTGTTTTTGTAAACGTTTACCTGTGTTGTAATTTTGGTTTTGCTTAGCAACTTCTGTGTACGTGGTTATTATTCAAACTTTTAAATTGTAGTGTTTTTTTCAAATTCCTACGTTGGTTTTAATTTCTCGTTCTCTTATAAAAAAATTAACCACCTACCCACTAGTTGCAATATTTTTATTTGCAGTTTTAACATATATATTTTTTTCTACATCGTCATTCACTTCATTCATACCGTCAAAACCTAACGTACATAAATCATTTTGTAACAGAACGGAGACTAATTAGTAGCGTCATTTTCAATTCCTTGATTTCTCTTCCTGTGCTGTCCCGGGAAATCAAAAAAAGAATACGGCAGTTGCATTTCCTCCTGTGCATGTCGTAAGAGGCGACTAAAGGAATCAGTACACTTTCACTACTCATCTCTTTGGTATTTATTATTTGAGCTGCATCATGTCTTTTCAAATTAAGTTTCTCTCTCTAAACAAAGCAGAACTGGAGTACGAAGTTGCCATCAGAGGTGAAAACCCAGGCACTACCGTAGAAATTTTACGTAAACAAATAACTAAACTTGTGACAGAATACCCGTCAGAGGACGTTCTGTTATCTCACCTTGAACCTAAGGACGACTTACTTGCAGTCGTCAAAATCTTGGACAAAGTGCAATCTACTCTTGACGGACCTGCACCAGATAGATCCTCTCTTCTTAGGACACAAAATCTGATGCACCATGTCTATCACAGATTAAGTCGGGTACCTACGGATGAAAAGTTCGAAACGGGCCATGATCAACTGTCGGAGATTTACCGAAAATATTATTCGAAGATCCTAGCTCTCTTATCACAAGCAAAGGATCCCCTTTCAATATCTTCCTCGTCTAATACTGGGTGTAGGGAATCAACGCCATCTGTTAGTGGCGCGAGCGTGATTTCTGTAACTTGCGAGCGTAGCAATACTTCCGAACTTAGTAAATTGAAGTACGACGGGAAATCATGTGTTCGGGCTTTTATCGAAAGGGTTTCGGAACTGTGTCAGGCCAGAAATATTTCGGACTCCAAACTTCTGTCCTATGCAACGGAAATTTTCACCGATCAAGCATTGCACTGGTTCCGAAGTATAAGAGATAGCGTTAACAACTGGTCGGATCTCAAATCTCTGTTGTTAGAGGATTTCAGCCAAACTGACTATGATTATCGTCTACTTTCTGAAATTAGGGCTCGCACTCAGGGCGAATCAGAAACGATAACCATTTATCTTTCCATAATGGCAGGAATGTTTTCGCGCTTATCGAAACAATTATCCGAAGAGGACAAATTAGAGATACTATTGCACAATATCCGGCCATGTTATGCGAGTACGTTGGCCTCGGCAACTCAGATTGTGGATATTGGGGTATTGAGAACGTTGTGCAAAAATTACGAAAATATACAAACCCGTATGTCACACTTTCGCGAGCCACCAACGATTACCACACACACACTAGCACCCGAATTTGCTTACAAGCCATGTAAGACGAAATCTGACAACCATGTCTCTGCGATCGCTCCTGCAACAACTGTAAAGTCAAATAACTTTTGTCTAAGATGCCGCTCTAACACTCACGATCTTCGTCAGTGTAAGGTTAGTCGTGACGTCATCGTCTGTTTTGGGTGCGGTAATAAAGGTGTAAAGAAACCTGAATGCCCTAAATGTACTCCTACCGTTCAAAAAAACTAATTAGCCAGAATTGGGACGGTTCTAAGGGTCATTTCGATAGAGTAGATTTTGAAAAATGGCTACAAACCCTTAGAAACTTCTTCTCTAGTTTCAGAGTCGCCTCAATTCTGGATAGTAAACCAACAAAGGACAGTAGACCCTATATTTCCGTTAGAATCGGGGACATCCCTGCTTCTGGTCTACTCGATTCTGGATCTGCTGTCACTATTCTCGGCAATGATTCTCATAAATTATTGTCGGACCATGGTCTAAAAGTATTTACCGATGATTGTATCTCCGTGACTGCTGCTGGAGGCCAGTCCCTTCAAAGTATTGGCTACATCAATCTTCCCATTCACTTTGAAGAACAATTCCACATTATTAAGGGTTACGTGTTACCAAATGTGGACAGCCCACTTATCCTAGGCATTGACTTTTGGCGGATTTTCAATATTTGTCCCAAATACTTAGGTAGCATCACCTTGTCCAACTCTTCTTTGGCAGAAATAAGTATCGACAAAAATGAGACTTTTATACAGTCTTACGATAATCTCTCTGATTCACAAAAGTCCACAGCCGATTCAATTGTCAGTCAATTCCAGGAAATCTCCACTGACAGTATGGGCCTTGGTAGAACTAGTCTTATAACTCACCATATCGATACTGGTGACTCTCAACCTATAAGACAACGTTACTATCGAATGTCACCTGAGAAGCAGCGAATTTTGGTAGAGCAAGTCGACGAAATGCTAGCGTTAGATGTAGTTGAACCTTGCGAGAGCGCTTGGTCGTCCCCTGTCCTCATTGTCTATAAAAAGAATGGACAACCTCGCTTTTGCCTCGACAGCCGTAAACTGAATTCGGTCACAAAAAAGGACGCATATAACCTACCCTATATAACTGAAATATTAGACAACCTACGCGATGCAAAATTCTTATCTAGCGTAGATTTGTCGAAAGCGTTCTGGCAAATTCCAATAGCTCCAGAAGATCAAGACAAAACTGCATTCTATGTTCCAGGCAGAGGAACTCTCCGTTTTAAGACCACTGCTTTCGGTCTCACCAATGCCCCTGCCACTCAACAAAGGCTTGTCGATCTTCTGTTCGGGAATTTTGATCTAAAGGCGTTCGCATATTTAGATGATATTATTATCATCAGCAGCAGCTTTGAGGAACACGTGTCCTTACTACTAGGCGTGCTGCATAAATTAAAACAAGCGAACTTATCCATCAACCTTGAAAAATGCAAGTTCTTCAGAAATGAGTTGAAGTACTTGGGTTATGTTGTGGATGCGCATGGCCTTCGCACTGATCCTGAAAAAGTCGAGGCTATCCTTAATTTCCCAACACCCACAAAAAAAAAAGATCTTAAACGCTTCCTTGGAACAGCCACGTGGTACCGCCGTTTCGTCCCCAACTTTAGCACTATTGCCGGACCACTCAACCAGCTGACTTCAAGTAAGAAGAACGCACCCAAGTTTCAGTGGACAACTGAAGCTGATGATGCTTTTAATAAGCTAAAAGAGTGTCTTGTATCAGCCCCGGTTCTCTCTTGTCCCAATTACGATTTACCGTTCGAAGTACACACTGATGCGAGCAATTTTGGGATTGGTGCCATGCTCACACAAACGATTGATGGTAAAGAACATCCGATTGCATACATGAGTAGGGCGTTGTCGGGATCTGAGAAGAACTACAGTATAACCGAGAGGGAGACGCTAGCAGTTTTAACCGCTCTAGAACACTGGCGGTGTTACTTGGAAAACGGAAAAACCTTTACCGTTTACACCGACCACTCCGCGCTCAAATGGTTCTTGTCACTGGACAACCCTACCGGAAGACTAGCACGCTGGTGTGTGAGGTTGTCTGCCTTTAATTTCGAACTTAAACATCGTCGTGGGGTCGATAATGTCATTCCAGATGCACTATCTCGTGCTTTCCCATGTGCTTCTATCAGTACGGTCAACTCTAATTTGACTACTACTGACACATGGTACAAAAACATTTATAACGGTTGTTTAGAAAAGCCGAACCTCTTTCCTAACTACTTGATCGAAGGTGGTGCTCTCTATCGCCACTCCAAAAATAAGTGCGAAATGATTTCGGAGTTTTCCTGGAAGGAAGTGGTGCCGAAAGAATTGCGTGACAGCGTCATAGAGGAGAATCATGCTGACCCTACTGCTGCTCACTTGGGTATTTTCAAGACCTATCGACGCTTACTTCTTCGATACTACTGGCCGGGCATGCACCAAGACGTCGTACGTTTTGTTGGTTCTTGTTCAAAATGTCTCACTTACAAACCACAAAACCATCCGACGCTGGGTACGATGGGTCGACCTAAACAATGCTCACGGCCGTTTCAAATGATATCCATTGATTTCATAGGTCCACTTCCGGTCAGTCGAAAGCAGAATAGTTATATTTTGGTCGTAACATGTTGCTTCTCAAAATATTGCCTTATTTTTCCCATGCGACGCGCTACTTCGGAAGCTGTCGTCAAGGCTCTGGAGGACTCTGTGTTTCTGGTCCACGGAATCCCACAGACAATATTCCTTGACAATGGTACCCAGTTTATTAGCTCGGTAACAAATACCCTCTTTAAGAAATACAAGATACCTAACGTATTCTTCTCTCCGAGATATACTCCGCAAGTAAACACTGTCGAGCGCTATAACAAAACAATAGTTACATGTATTTCCACCTACGTGGACAATGACCACAGAACCTGGGACACTAATATTCCCAAAATACAGTATGCCATTAACAACTCCGTCAATGAAGCAACTGGCTACACTCCATCGTTCCTCGTGTACGGACGAGAAACGGTTACTTGTGGTTCTCATTATACAGATAACGATCTGGGTGAGGAACTACTATTTCTGCCACGCGACATTTACGCTGAAAATCTGGGTCACCTGTCAAAATATTTTGATAAGGTACAGGCATCTCTTTGGCACGCACATAAAAAAAATACGGCGCACTATAATCTTAGGCGGAAAGAGGCAGAATTCAGCGTAGGCGACATTGTCCTAAAACGTGCTTATGTCTTGAGTGATAAAGACAAGTACTTTAGTAAAAAGTTAGCGCCCAAATATACCAAATGTCGCGTCTCCGCTAAGAAATCACCCTTGGTATACATTTTAGAGGATATGACGGGAAAGGACTTAGGCACCTGGCATGTTAAGGATCTAAAACTAGTTAAGAATATTTAGAATTAGGTTTTGGATTTTCATTACGTATGAAAACCCTTTACTGGGCGAGGGGGTATTGTAACGTTGTAAGTTACCGTTGTCTTCACTCTATCATTAACTGGTCTTATTTTAAATTTAAGTAGTAATTCTCTTAATAAAACTACCAAATGAGGCTAGTAATCACAGTATTAATTTTCACGCGCTGTACTAGCAACATTCCACTGTTGACAACTCACTCGCTCTGCTATGATTGGCCCGTTTTAAACTAACTAGCCGTGACCGCAACTTGACTTTGCGGCGCCGGCGGCATTCCGAAAACTCACTCAGCACTATACGCACGTCCGTCCTACTGGCGCTCTGTAACGGTCCCTTTTTACCGTACGCCGACGAACGACTCTAAACAGTGATTACTTACGTTTAATCATAACGTACTACTAGTAGTTACGTTTTAGTTTTGTCTGTGCTTCATATTAACCCCGATTGAGTTCGGGGTTCCTGGCACCTCTTCGGGATCACCGCTTTTCCTCGCTACCCTACGGTTTCCCGGTTCCTGACACCGCTTCGGGCTAACCTGCTTCCCTGCTCCGGCTGCATTCGGACCGTTACTTCTCCGACGTCAGCGGCACTCCGACTACGGCAAAACCCGCAGGGAAGATTCGTTGCTGCGTAACCAGGGTCAGACTACATTTGGAGAACCCACGTTAAATAAAATTTCTTGTTGGCTACCTATTTGGAATCTTTTTATTCCTCTCCAAGTAGGGACGTCACAAACTAAATTGAAATTTTTCAGTGTCTAGTATGTAACCTAAAAATTTGCACGATGTATTAGGAACACAAATGCTTTTTTGTTCATTAATTAAGAATCCTAGGCAAGTTAATAGTTGCCTCGTAATGTTAATGTTTTTTAAACAAGTTTCATAGTTTTTACCAATCAAAAATAGGTCATCTAAGTATATTGTAGAAAGGTATCCACAGGAACGTAGAAATCTGACAACCGGTTTCATCACCTTTGTAAATACAAAGCTGTAAGCTGTATTTAAGCCGAACGGTAGCACATTAAATTGGTATAAATTATTGGTTTCACCAAATTGGAATCTTGGAATATTTTTTGAATTCGTCGTCAATTTTAATCAGGAAATATGCGTCTTTTAAATTCAAAGTACCCATTTAACTACCCTCAGAAACTGGCTTGAGCGCTGTGCGTAAATCTTCAAGTTCAAAATGTTCTGTATCTATAAATTTATTAATTTGTTTTAAGTTGAGTATAAACCTGTGTTTACCGTTTGGCTTAGGTACGAGAAATATACTTGAGATAAATTGCCCTTCGCACGGCTGGCATTGCGAAATTGCACCTATCATTGATACAAATTTCTAGGTTAATTCTTTCAGCGACTGAGTAAGTGGGGACTTTGGGAATATTCGTCTGTTGCACCGATCGTGAGAAGGGTATTTTGTAGCCAGATATCCATGAAATTACTCTTGGGTCATTGGTAAGTAAAGACCACTGGTCATAGAACTGTACAAGCCTACCGGCGAGTCTCACCGAGTCTATCGACGGCCGCGGTTCTGTGGCGGCGGTGGCGGCGGTGGCGGCGGCGGTGGCGGCGGCGCTCGATAGGATGTCCTGTAGTAGGATGCGCACTGACGACTCTGTGCTGGTGCCGGCTCCTTCATCCTCTGAGTCCCCCTGGGCCTGTAACTGGGGGGAGGAGCCTTCCAGTTTAAATTGTTTCTTGGAGCGGTAATTGGCTGCTGTCTAGATTTATTCACGGCAGTTACAGGTTTGTCAACCGGAGTAGTCTTTAGTTCTGCTCCCGGCTTTGAAATTGTCTTAGCTACTTTGATTTTTTCTGCTAGATCTGCTCCGAATAGGAAACTATCAACTGTAGTTTTCTGTAATTACTCTTTTAGGTCATTTTTGAGGTTAAACAGCACGAAGTTGCGGCGTAATACGGAAACCATATTCTGGCAATCACATAAAAGACGACAAGCGTCCATTAAAGGTTTGATAACGGCTGTGTTTATATTTTCCTCGGACAGAAGAATTGTTAATGCTTCACCAATACCGGAGATGGCACAACCCAGCTGCTTTTGCTTAACTTCAATGCCCTTGTCCCTCTTTAGAATAATTTCCGTTATGGCCGCTTGTATCTCAGGGTTAATTGTAGGCGCACCTATGAGCGCACAGTTGTTTGGCGGTAGGTACTTATCCTGTGGCTCTTTACGAAGCTCCTTCGATATTCCCTTTGTGGCCATATGTTGAAAGCGTAGCGCTAAGTCAGGGTTAATATCCTTACCAAGGGTTTATATCACAGATGGGTCAAAAAAAAAAGTCAAAGTACTTTATTGCTTTAGATATTTACATATGCTTAGCAAACGTCATTTTTTGCCTCTTCTCTACATTGGACCACTGTGGGAGAAGAAGGGCGTAGAAACTCCCACAGATTGATTTTTAGATCTCTTTTAAAAATAGGTTGAGCTTAACTAATAAAAATAAGAAAAAATTAATTGTTATGATTAATAAGCAGGAATATATAATTACAAAACTATTAACAGCAAAGTCTGTGTTGAGCCAGATTAACCCCATACAGTCCTGTCATTTAAATAATCTTGAACATTGTAATATCCCTTTTTCGACAGAGTCGCTTTAACATGCTTTTTAAATTGCTCAAATGGCAATTTCAAAATCTCCAGAGGTATCATATTGTAGTAGAGAATGCACTGACCCTTGAAAGAATTGCTAACCTTCGCGAGTCTAAAACGGGGCGCACATAGTCTGTGATTATTTCTTAGGTTAACATTACAGCTATCGCTGAGTTTGGAAAATGTTGTAAGGTTCTTGCGTACATACATTATATTTTCGAACTGTTAGTATGTCAATTTCTTTAAAAAGCTCTCTTAAGGAGTCTGTTCGTTTTAAATTATAAATTGCTCGAATAGCTCTTTTCTGTGAAATAAAAATAGTTTAAATATCCGCAGCTTTCCCCCACAACAAGATACAATAGGACATCACACTATGAAAGTAACTAAAATATACTAGCCTAGATGTAGCCACATCCGTGCTTTGTCTGATGTTTCTAACAGCGTAAGCCGCAGAACTTAATTTTCCAGCTAATTTATCTATGTGGGGTCCCCACTGCAATTTGCTATCAATGGTTATTCCAAGAAACTTCGTATCATTTACTAATTCTAACGTGCTGTTGTCTAACACTAAACTGGTCTCAACTTGCCTGACATTTGGAAGTGAGAATTTGATTCACTTGGTTTTACCAGCGTTTAACAATAAATTATTAACTGCGAACCAATTCAAGGTTAAAGACAATACACCATTAACATCATCAAAATCTCCTTTTTGTCTTTCAATTTTGAAGACCATTGAAGTATCATCAGCAAACAACACTATGTCAGTTAACTTCTCCACCATGAAAGGCAGATCATTAATATATACCAGGAATAAGAAAGGGCCTAATATGGAACCTTGTGGAACGCCAATTTTAACAACCGATCCATCAGATTTTACACCGTTAACTTCTGCCTTTTGAATTCTATTGCTTAGGTATGATCTTAGTAGATCCAACGCTTTATTTCTAACTCCGTAATGATTTAATTTAATTAATAGCGTATTATGATCAACACAATCAAACGCCTTCGACAGGTCGCAAAAAACTCCGATAGCATCCTGTGCGGCCTCCCATGCAGAATAAATATGAGATATAAGGGTAATACCTGCATCCGCAGTCGATTTACCCCTAGTGAAACCATATTGTTTAGCGTGGAGTTGTTTTGTTCGGTTGAAGTGTGAGAGCATTTGATTGAGTATAATCTTTTCAAATATTTTACTTAGTGTTGGAAGAACAGATATTGGTCTGAAATTTGAAGGATCGCCCTTATCTCCCGACTTGAACAGAGGTATCAGTTTACTGTGTTTCATGAGGTCTGGAAAAGCCCCATCGTCAACACATTTATTGAATATATAAGCTAAGTGTGGGGCTATAACTAGAATTACTGAACCAATGACTTTGACTGATATACCCCACAGGTCTTCCGTATTTTTGAAGTTAAGTAATTTAAAAGTTTTGACAATGTCCTGGGGATATACATGATGAAATTTGAAATATACATTACTGACGCTAGTGTTATTTTTTAATAAAGTCTCTGCTTCATATGGAGATGAATTTAGACGGTCTGTTGTGAGTACGGGTACATTGGTGAAGAATGTTTCAAAAGCTCGATTAACATCAGCGTTGGATTTAATAACATCATCACATATCTTTAGGCAGAAATCATTGTCCCTTGGTATAACTTTGCCAGTTTCGCCGTTTATTATTTGCCAAACTGTTTTCATTCTATTATTTGAATTTTGAATTTTTCTATTAATGTGTAAAGTTTTTGCAGTTCTACAAACCAACTTGAAAGTTTTGGAATATTTTTTAACATAGTCATGAAATTTTCGATCAAAGTTATAGGTTTTTTGATCATAAAGGTCATACAAGATAACTCTACTTTTGCGAATTCCAAACGTTGCCCAGTCATTAAATTTAGATTGACCGTTGTAGTCACTGACTTTCTTTAATTTGAAAACTTTATTGAATTCTGTCTGAATAATGTTGAAGAAGTCTGAGTAGATTTTGTTTGGGTTCTGTTCATTAAAATCCGGTACTGGCAAATTTATATCTAAGTTATTCGTATATATCTCTAGTCTATGGGATGTAATAGGCCTATAAAATGATGGACCAGTCTTATCCTTAATAGCAATTGATAATGAAACTGTTTGACCACTGTGATCGGAAGGTAAGCAGTTAATTACACTTTTACTTGTGAATGCACAGTCACAAAAAACGTTATCTAAGCAAGTTTGGCTGGTAAGTGTAATTCTAGTCGGCTCTAGAAATACATGACATAGATTAAATGATTGGAACAGAGTTATTAATGGTCGCTTCAGTGTTGTATCTACAAGCAGATCTACATTATGATCGCCACAAATAATTAACATTTTTCTGTTATTACAAAGTTTAATGAGGGCTTCCTCCATAATTTTCTCAAATATTTCGAAATTGCCATAGCCTTTTTCACCCCTCGGTGGCCTGTAGATACAAACAATAATATGGCTATCTAACTCAACACAGTAAACCTCTATTTGTCTTTCAACAGTAAGTGCAAGAATATCTTTCCATTGTTTCACCTTTTTTTTATTATTTTTCACTAAGATTAAAGAACCACCTCTATCAGCAGTCTTTTTATTGTAACAACTGACAATTTTGTAATTATTTATGTTAAAATAAATCGTATTTTCCTCCAACCAGTGTTCTGTAACACAAATAATATCAATGTCAGAATTTTTTAGAAATAATTCTAATACAAGTTCTTTGGTACTCACCCAGTAACTCCAGTACTTCAGCGTTAGGACCGTCAGGTATTGTAGCAGGAGGATTCTCCGCCAACCCCGGTGATTCACAATCTGGTAATTGCCCAGCACTACTTATAGACGGTATTGGCTTAGTGTTGGTTAACACATTTTCAACGGAAGGTTCCACATCCTGAAGCGGGGTAGGTTCATAGTCGATAAACTCACCGCCTGCAAAGATATTTTAATAACATAAATACTTAACCTAGGAACCTCATTATCGTAGGTAGGTATTGTTTGCTATTGTTACATTCTGTGTAGAACGGCCTAGTGACAACCCAAGTGGATGCCCGCAACACACTTTTTGGTTCAGCGGATGTGCTAATGACGGTTCAGTATATTTTTTTTGACCGTTGGTGGATAAACCAAAATTGGGTTCTTCGATGGCGAGTATCTCTAAAACAGAGCGATGCAGATCCAGCGTTGCCATGCTATTAATAACTTTGGATCACAGTATATCTGTTTACTTGGTTAGGAACCGAATGTACACAGGAAATAGGGGGATCAACATTTATTATAGGTTCGTACTGGATCAACCATTACACAAATGACATCATTATATATATATATATATATATAAAGTATACCGAAAGAGGAAGATGCGTCCTAACGTGGCCGTACAAGGACCCCCATCGGCGATAGTGGTGGCTCTGAGCGAAGGAATCCGCGATCAGTGGCTATCGAGCTCCAGGAACACATCCATCACTGGCAGGGATCTGGAACGCGAGGACAGTACCCGCATCTACAATCTACATACGTGAGTCACTTACACCTAGAACCGCCTTCTTACTGTGGAAGTCCAAGAAGGACCTCAAAGGGACAGGCCTTTGTAAGTTTGTTTGGCTAAAGAATGGAGTAGTCTTAGCAAAAAAAAGCAAGACTGATAAAGCTTACGTCATCAGATCAGAGAACGATATAGAGAGGCTACAAGAGGTTTTCTACAAGTGATTGCTATATTTTTCTAACTAAGTATCTAAATGTACAATAAGATGCCAACATTTAATAATTAAAAATGGATGACATACCCACATCCATAATGGAATTTAATTATAACTGTTGGAATGATTTTATACCAAAATCAAACATGTCAAACTTACTTAATACACTGAGCGTAAACATACGATCGCTTATAAAAAACATTGCGCAACTGGAGCTAATTGTATCAAGCAGTAAAAGTACAATACATGCCATCGTGATCACAGAGGTGAACATCAGCGAGGTATGCAAACCTTTATTTGAGCTACCGGGCTACGAGATGCACGCCAATCTTCGACGTGCGAGACAAGGAGGCGGTGTAATTGTGTATATCCATAAAAGTGTAACCTTTACAAAATATAAATCGTATTCACGTAGTTTTGCGTGCATAACTGGTGAAGTGTCGACCAAGTGTAAGTACGGAATTAACTTGTGTGCGGTTTATAGACCTCCGGATTTAAGTAAGGCTATCTTTATTAAGGAATTAGATTATTTGATCTCAATGTGTCCTAAAAATCTTAACTATGTAATGCTAGGTGATATAAATATTGACTTAAAAAAGTCAAACATATTTGTAACACAATACTTAGATTGTTTGTACGGGGCGGGTCTAGAGTGTAGTATAACTCAGTTTACACGAGTTGAGGAGAAACAAAACATAATTACAAAGTCATGTATCGATCATATTTTTGTTAGAAATGTCAATAACCATACTGTTCGCACCTCTGTTATCAATAATGCCCTAGCCGACCATTGTATAACAGGCTTCACAATCGTGGATACTATGCCCAAGATGACATGTAACAATTATAAATTTATAACCAAACTAGACAGCTCCAAAATTGAAACCGAATTAACAAAAATAGATTGGAATATTCCCCTAATGTGTGAAAACCCAAATGATATTGTGAACTATATTATAAAACAATTTAATGAGGTTTATGAAAAAAGTAAAATCTCTGTTAAAATAAAACTAGGTAAAAGATATCAAGCTCCTTGGCTAAGTGACAGAATCAGTTATATATATGTGTAAGAAAAGGGATGAACTCTTATCAATATGGAAAAAAGATTAAAGTAATCTTAGCAATAGAATTTTGTACAGTAAATATAGAAATAAAACTAACAAACACATCAATAATGTAAAAAATAATTATTATAAAAAACAAGTATGTAAAAACTTTAGTAACTGCAAAAAAATGTGGCAAATTATAAACAAACTTAGTGGTAAAATTACTGATTCCATAGATAATTTGTTAGTTAAAATTTTCAAAAATAATATCACAATTTTGGCGAAAACTTTGCTTGTGAATTTCGTAATAACGTGAAAAAAATCTGTACATATTGTGACACACCGTTACTGGGGTCTAAAACGTATAACAACAGCCCAGACTTGTCAATGAGAATTAAGATGGCCAGTGATAACGTCATATATTCTATCATTACTCATAAGAGCGACAAAAAAAGCCCAGGCATTGATGGTATTAGGGTTAAAGATATAAAAACCATAAAATCAAATATAACACCAGTCATCACCCACCTCATAAATGCTTGCATCAAAACGTCACTATTTCCAGATTCACAAAAGTTAGGTATAGTTCGCCCCATACATAAAATAGGTATTCGGTCAGACGTTAATAACTATAGACCCATAACTATATTGCCATGTATTGACAAGATAATCGAAAGATATCTTGGCAATGAAATAAACAAATTTCTAATTCATAGTAATAAAATCAATAAAAACCAGTATGGCTTTCAGAAAAAACGTAGTACAACACAGGTGTTATCAAAGTTCACTAATGAGGTCAGCAAGTACATGAACAGTCGTGAGCATGTACTTGCTGTCTTCATTGACTTTAGTTAAGCCTTTGACACAATTAATTACGAAACATTATTTTTAAAGCTTGAACAAAATGGTATACAGGGTCCACTATTAAAACTATTTAAAAATTATCACACAAATAGGTTTACAACTGTAAGCATAGCTGGTGAATATAGCACAAGATATCCTACTGAGATGGGTGCCGCCCAGGGATCAATAACTGGGCCCCTGGAGTATATTTTGTATGCAAACGACATGTGCAATATATTCTCTGAAGGTTCAGTGTATCAATACACACATGCCTGTTGATTGCTTACAAAGATATACTAAAAGCACGAGAACAAATGCAACATTACTATAATATTCTATGTAAATGGGCACACTACGTTGGTTTAGTTATTAATTCACAGAAAACTAAACTATTACACATACATTTTCCATACCTAAAAACACCATCCACCCCCTTTATAAAGTCTCACACTCATCAATGCTTACATGTAAACCATATAAATTGCAGCTTGCTTAGAACTAACTAGACAACACATGTACTCAGGGTTGATAATCGACGAACACCTGAACTGGAAACCACATATTGATCATGTATGCAACATGCTTAGAGCCTTTTTATCTAAAATATGTATACTTAAATATAAGCTTCCGTGTAATGTACTTATATTAATGTACCCTAGCAGAATCTATCATAACTTACGGCCTAAGCAGCTATGGTCGAACCTATAAAACCTATCTAGACAATATATATAGACTTCAAATTAGAATTTTGAAAGTTACAGTTCCCAAAAACGCTTGAAAGAATCACATAAAAATCGAAAGCGATTTATTTAACTACTGTAAAATTTTAAATGTATTTAACTTGTTTAAGATGTTTATTATTTGTGAAGGCTGTGATAAGATCAATTCACTGGTGAGACGGGAGCGACCTAAGCAGTTGTGTTGTTTGTCAAAAGTGTTGTCAAACTTGTCTACATACACATTACCTAAGTATATCAATGTATACGGTTCTCGAACATGGTAGCAAGTACCAAGTAGATAATATAAACCCAACGACATGTGTTGAGCTCATGGGAGAGCCTATCGAAAGAGTGTACGAAGCCAGAAACCTAGGACTTATCATGGACAGTGGCTTACGTTTTCAAACGCATGTGAGCCATTGTGTGCGAGACTGTTTTTATTGGTTGAAGATTCTGTACAAGATGAGGCCGTATTTGGGGTTAACGTTGCGAATACAATTGACTGAGTCACTAGTTCTGTCTAAGCTGAATTACATAGATACGGTTATTGGTCCGCGACTTTTAGAAAAAACTAAAAAGTTAGTGCAACGCGTACAGAACCGTATACATTGATATACTTAGGTAATGTGTATGTAGACAAGTTTGACAACACTTACTCTCAACAGCCTATCAGCCAATGATACTAAATGAACTAACTACCTACTGCTTTATTTGAAAGTCTCTTAATAAATAGGAATAAATGTAAAACTATAATGAAACAACACTTTCTCTCCAATTGTAATTATTAGCTATAAGTAACTACTCATTAATTTTAGATAACAATAATTGTTTAGTGCGCCACTTCTGACCGCACTTGCCACACATAAACCCTGCGTGGTTTAAGCGGCAGGTTTTTGTTGTAATTTTTTTGTATTTTATATGTTTTGGAAAATAAACTAAATAAATAAATAATATATGTGTATTACAGTTTCAAAGTAAATTAATTATTAATCAAAAGTTATAACCTAACACTAACATATTATTTCTTAAATAATTAACACGAACATTTTACTTATTACCGAGACGGCAATGCCATGTGTAGCCTGCCTAATCCCCGCCTCGCGTCTGATACTCTCATACCCCCAGTTTTTTTTAAATACAAATTTGATTATGTGCAAAATTCACATACCCTAACTGGAAACACTCTCCGTGTCGATAACATTGTTAGCAGATTGACGTATACTTTCAGTAGGTTTTTCCAATAAAAAAAAGTTAAAAGTTGTTCTTAATCGATTTACTTGTTTCCCATAACCCTTTTGTCATAGGTTATAGGTCCAGTCACATTTCTAAACTAAAATCGTTGCCCGAAATAAGTGAAACTTTTTTAACATAAAAGTTTACGAGGCCAATCGAAATCGAAAATTTTAAATCGAAACAGAACATATAACCGTTTTATGGCGAGAAGTACACGTGTGGAAATTCAGGATCCGTGCATTGTTATGTGATTTGGACGTTATCAATGTGATTGACCAAGAAGTAACTATAGTTACATGCGTGTATAGGAGATAATCAACGGTTTTTCTAAAGGATTAATTGTTGAGTATTCGTTTCCTGGATTCGCTATGGAACACTGTAATGCAAAAGAGATTCTGAAGAGTGTAGATACTATAGAGAATAGAAAGCTCAAAACTAAGCCATTAATCATGCCTGGTGATGTTCATAGACATCGAAGGAGCCTCTGATAAAACAAACTTCAGTAGCACAGGACAGGACAGGAATGGAACAATTAGGTACCAATACAAACATGATAACCTGGATGAAAAAATGCTGGAATCAAGAATAATCTCTTTGGAAATCAGCGATCAAGCAATGCAAAGTGGCCAAGGGCTGTCCCAGGGGGGCGTACCACTACTGTGGATCTGGTAGATAATGGCATGGAGACACAACTGAACACAAGAGGATCTTACTCAATAGTAAATATCAATGACGTGACAATCAGCTAATCCTCCTCAGCTAATCCCGCTTAAACTGAGATGGTACTATTCACTAAAAAGATAAACCGCGGCAGTTACAGGTTGCTCAAACTCTTTAACAAAACACGTGAAATATCTAGTATCACAACTTAAGTTGAAACAGGCACATCGAATCGACACTAAAGAAAGCCACCATATCGTTCTTCCAGTGTAGGGAGACAAAAGGGAACTAATGGGGACTCAAGCCTTAAATATGTCGATGGATGTATACGGCTGTGGTGAGATGGTGGTATGGTGGAAACGAACAACACAAACCACAACAGCAATACCACTACAGCATTTCCAAAGAATGGCATGTGTAGCTATCACAGGCTGAATGAGGTCAATGCCATCAGCAGCACTAGAAATCTTGCTAGGAATACCACCTTTGGACCTATTCGTTCAACAGGAGGCCAAATCGGCAGCCATAAGACTCTCCAATACAGGACAATGGAAAGTACAGAAAGCAGATAAAGTACACTGCACAATTCTAGAAAAGGCTTTCGTAGAAGTGCCGGTAGCTATAATTGGAATCGATCGCATAAAAACATAATTCCTATTCGGTAGGAAATATAAAATTATAGGCCAATAACGAACAAAATTCCAACACAACCAAATCATAAGAGCATAACAATATACAGTGACGGCTCAAAGAAAAGCAGCAACACAGCGGAGGAGTTTTCTCGCCAGAACTAAACATTCAACTTTCCCTAAGCTTCGGAAAGGACTCGACAGTGTTTCAAGCGGAAACACTGAGTCTCCTACACGGAGCAATACATATGATGAATGATGCAGAGGGAAATATCATTATTTTTAAAACGGACTGCGCAGCCATGCTAGGCCGTTAACAAAATCAAAATTCATACTAGAATGCAAAGCTACGTAGAAAAAAGAAAGTCACAGTCCAGTGGGTAAAAGGTCACCAACCAGACCAGGGATACTGTGAGGCAGACAAGCTAGTAAAATTAGGGGCAGGAAGGCCGGTGATTGGCCCTATTATAGCCCTTATCAGCGGAAGCTCTGCAACAAAATGAATTATGGTCTAGTATAGAAGACTGCAAAAAGACAAAACTATTCATACATAAGTAAACCCGTAAATTTACTAACTACCTAATGAGACTGCCACACAAGAAAATAAAAATACTAACAAGCCTAATAACAGGCAATTGTACACTAAATAAACACTAGAAAATTACAGGTGCAACGGACAGCCCCCTCTGCAGGAGGTGTATGGAAGTGGATGAAACAGTAGGGCACTTGCTAATGGAAGTCCATCCACAATAGAAATCGGGATGGCTATCTTGGCTGATACAACATCCAGCCACGAGCTTCTAGAACACCCAGGACTCCTACTCCAGCTGGTGCAGGAGTTGGGATGGCTGAATTAGATGTGCAGGCGAAGGGGACATGCACAAAGGCCCCACTCAAGTAGGCCAGGTGCAGGCGCTACACCCCCCTGAACAAGAATAAAATAGAATAGTGTAGATACTGCATGAACCAAAAAGTCTTGCAATCCAGCTAGAACGAGAAATAAGTTATTGGGCTTAAAACTGCAATTTAATATTTTCGAATATATTATAACGATACTTTTAGCGGCAGGGGTTCAATTGGAGGAGACAAGGTTTCCAATTTTTACTTAATTTTCCGCCCGCATACGATGCAGTCATAACGGCCATTGAAACTCTGTCAGAAGATAACTTGACTTTGTCGTTTATAAAGACAAGACCTTTGGATCAAGAAGTGAAACGTAAAAATGAAATTGGTGCCATGAGTTTTTCAAGTCAAAGCTGCTAAAACTGGGCCTTA
Source organism: Argyresthia goedartella (assembly GCA_949825045.1). NCBI lineage: Eukaryota > Metazoa > Arthropoda > Insecta > Lepidoptera > Argyresthiidae > Argyresthia > Argyresthia goedartella. Next base: position 21,666,192 of record OX463823.1, read on the forward strand.
CACACGGAATTTCGTTACCCAAAAGTCATCATCACATTATCAACAAAACGATAAATTTTAACTTAAGCGGAGAAACAAGTTCATAAAATGGCATTTCTGCGGTCATTAAGATCATGTTAAAAGCGATTGGTTTTACTTAAAGAAATTGAACAATCTGAAAAATAACAACCGACTGTTCAAGCTTTCAAACTAACGGAACCATAAACACATCAAACAACTGTACATGAAGATAGACTGCAGTTCTTCTTGGACTCCGGTGTATTAGATCATATAATAATAAGGGATGATCGTTTCAGTAGCTACACTGAAATAAATATTCCTTTATAAATTTCAGTGGCTTAAACAGGACAATTCATAATTCATAATTTATTTATTGCACGCAAATAATATACAGACAACAAGACTTATATTAATATAAATAACTTATATTAAAACGTGTACAAAGGCGAGCTAATCTTCAATAAGAAATCTCTTCTAGCAAAACAAATAAGGATGAGAAAGGTCGCTTGTTGAGAGATGTAGAACATTTGTACAACCTATAATTTACCTAGTACATACTTAAATAAATAATATAAAATAAATTAACGAGTGCCTACATAAATAATATAATCCGAGTACATGCTAAAATAAATATAAATACTCATAAATACATACATTCTACCTATAATTCTAAAGATAAAGATAATGCTTCGTAGCGCGATTTCTAAATATATTGGGAGTAGGGTCATCCCTGATGGTGCAGGGAAGTGCATTCCACAACCGAATGGCCCGGAGTCTAAACCCGTGCTCATAGGATGCGGTGTTATGCTGTGGGGTTGTGAGTATTGAAACTGCGTGAATTCTCCAATCCCAAATTCATTCTTATGGTAGGTACTCATTGTTGAATGAAGTACATTTTTTGTGGTAAGTACTAATTTAGTAACCATTATGTACTATTTAATCATATATTAAAAATACCAAAATTGAAAATGGGTTTGCTGGGAAGTATGACGTGTTTATTTTTTGTGTGTAAAAAAGATAAGTTTTAAGTACGTAGCATGTCAGTTTCGTACTTGTACTTATCTGGATGTTACCTGAAGCAAGCTTACGTATTCATATACTAGGCTGAACGGTAATACATTCTTCCCTGCAACTCCGGCGCAAAAACTTAGCAATTTAAATTATATTCATGTAGAGTGCAGTCCTCAAGTTGCGCCTATCCCCACTGTTAGTCATTTTCATGCGTAGATATCGCATGACCTGAAATAAGTCTGTCTCTAAGCAAACAATTTACATTCAAATATGGCCTTAGTGACTATGGGATAAGCAGGAGGACTCTAAAGGCTGAAGAAAGATTAGGCAGTAAATCTATTCGTAGATGTTTTATGTCACTTCAAAATTGAAGTACTTTTTTGGATGTTGACGAAAGTTGGACGCTGATCTGAGGATAATGGGAAGCAAATTAAATATGTTTGACTCCATTTATAAAATAAAAAAAAAACACTGCGACCCTCGTCAAGCCGGAGCTGCTTGTTTCACCTATAAAGAGATTAAGTGACATACATGAGTAATTTATAAGTGTCGTGTACGTTAAAGGTAGATCTACTACACAAGTACTACCCTTAACGATATTTGATGATCTCAGATTTAAGTACAAAGCTATTCACTTGGCATAAAATATATTCAATCAAAATTTCCCTTGACGATATTTAACAATCTATCTTCATTTTCACAATAAAGCGCATTTTTGACGGAGAAAAACTTTTCAGACTAAATAATGTCTTTCTTGTGATACAATTCATCATCAGACGTTGCGAGAGGGGACAATAATCGTCAGAGAGAAATTGTTCGCTCCGGCCGCTTCAGTGCGCCTCAACACAGCTATTCCTTAAAACAATCTATCCCGCATCAAAACCGCGGCAGATATCTCTACTGCAATAAATTTACGCGTTCAAAAAACTTATTTCACTCCCAATCGTAATTTATCGCGACCATTAAAAGTTTTACAGGCAATCTTTGGATCGTCCAAATACGTTAGGATATAATCTGTTTTAGGCGTTCCCATTAAAATCGGGCTGTCCGATTGTTCACCCCGGGAGGAACAAATCGACTCGGTATCAATTACTAGCGATTTTTCTTCTTAATCGCTTCCGGAGGCACGGCTTTTGGGGAACGGAGATTATTATACGGCGATAATTATAATATGCGCACGCCACTTTAATTTTGGGCAGGCTTTTATAAGGGTGTTAGGTGGGTGTTAAACCATAATAAACTGCAATAAATGTTTTTTCATATTGCTAGACAAAACAAAGACCTTTTTTGTCTTATCTTTTGAGTTTCATCGTCATTTTTATTCATTTAATTTAGCCGTCAAGCAAATATGAAAAAGTGATAAAATTTCGTATGGCGAATGAAATTCACGGTTAAACATCCACATGTAAATTGGCACTTCTATCTCTGTCGAACGATTGCTCTAGACACGAGTAGCGACATTCATAATTGACATAAAAGGCCTGTAAATATCAGAAATGCGGGGGTGAGAGTCGAGTATTTTTGCGGAGCGGACGCATAGTCCAATTTATGAGCGGTCAAATGGAATAAAAATGTAGAACCCGAACGGGCGGGCCATCCTATGGACTGGCACTGGGAATGTACATTTCATGCTAATGGGAGTAAGGCTTTATTACTTAACGCTATAACCACCGACACGATTTTAAATTGGCGAAAAAACTCGCTATGGAAAGGGCTATGCTTGGTATTTCTCTACGAGATCGAGTCAGAAATGAGGAGATCCGTAGAAGAACCAAAGTTGCTGACATAGCCCGTAGGATAAGCAAGCTGAAGTGGCAATGGGCAGGCCACATAGCGCGAAGATCGGATGGCCGATGGGGCAAAAAGGTCCTTGAATGGAGACCACGTACTGGCAAGCGCAGTGTGGGTCGGCCACCTACGAGATGGACCGACGACCTGGTGAGGATCGCTGGATCTCGTTGGATGCAGGTGGCTACGGACCGGTCACGCTGGAGTGCGATTGGAGAGGCCTATGTTCAGCAGTGGACATTAACAGGCTGAAATGATGATGATGAAAAAACTCGTGTTGGGCAAATGATGACAAGTCTGAGGCTGAGATTTTCTTCAAAGCGACTCGCAATTCGCATCTGCTGTAACAACACAACACATAATTTTATTTTGTTTACAAAATGAGAATGCTGATAAATATGATAGACTTGACCATAACTGGCCTGGGTAGTTTAAGTGTTCTTGTTTCATGGCGCGTAAAAAACTCTGTGATTTGACTATTCTTTAATTTATACATTCTGCAACTTATCCTTCACAAACTGTTCTATTATTACCTATGCTGATGACACGGTCCTCTTTTTACTCCAATACTTGGACAGAGCTACAAGCTATTGCGCAGACAGGCTTTGATTGTTTGTTTAATTGGCTACTAGTAAACTCGCTAACTCTAAAGACCAAAATTAAATTAATCCCTTTCTCCGTCACCTCCGTAAACCAAGCAATATCAAATATAATTATTAAAGCTCACTCTTGCGACAATCTTCTAAATTGTTCATGCCCCCTTATTGCGCAAACCGATACTATCAAATATCAAACTTCACTATAGACAAGCACCTAAATTTCTAATCCACATTGACATTCTAACTACGCTACTACCCTACATAATTTAAATGACTTATCTGGCCTTCATTCAATCAATTTAAACCTATTGTATCCCCTTTTGGGAGAGAGTAGCTAAAACGCATTTCATATCCCTGGAAATTGCGCAGAGGAGTTTTAGCCACGAAACGCCCAATCTTAATTCTTCTGTACCTCCGAACTCCACAAACTTTGTGACATCCTCACCGTCAGGCAACTATTAATTCGATACAAAAATCTTCTTTAAGACCACCTTAAACCCTGCAATCCAATTTCGAAGCTTCGTAAAGATTTTATCTTTTATATCCCCACCTCTAAGCTCACTTCCACAAAACATTACAAAACATTCCTAGGTCCCTGTCTGTACAACAAACTAAATAAAATATTGCCGTTCTTCCACCTAACATCCTACGAAAATTAAAGCAACGAAGTTTCTTAAATTCCTATCAAATGATGATACTGGGAATCTCTCCGAATATTTAAATTGAATCCTTATAACAAAGTATAAGTGTTAGATTAGTAAATGTTTCTTACTTTAAGATTTTTACTAAAGAAATTTAAAGAAAATATTACTACAATTACTTACTGTTAAGTACTTGTAGTATTATTCTCTTCAATACCCTTTAAAACCAAGTCACATCACAAACTCACCCCGAGAGAAGTTCGGGCCTGCGAACCATAAATACAGGTTGAGTACTTGCCTAGTTATGGCAGCAGACACCACTGTTTTAAGCTTGCTGTAACCATTTTTATACATATAGGGACTTCTATATCTAAAAATAATTATTATAGTAAATAATATTATTATTATTATTATTTGGGCATCACTAAAATAGTTGAAAAACTTTGTTACAGACATTATTCCTGATATTTTCAAAATCATGTATTGCTGTCGCACAGCTGAGCAATACAATAAAATAAAGGGTACATTCGCTAATAAAGGGTGCGCAAAAAGAAATACCAGCGTCAAGTTTCAAATAACACGAACAAGATATCGAAAAACGGTACGTTTCTTGTATGCTATTCGCAACAATGCCATTGCAATTTCTTTATCAGTGGTTATTTCTAATACTGCGCCGTTATCCCCATCTTTCGTTTAGTCTTACAAGACTGACTTCTGTGTGACCCTTGTAAGTTGAGGGTCACTGGACAGGACAGTTTGCCTTTACAAGCTCAGCCACTTTGATCTATTCTCAACTGAACTAATATAAGATTTCTCTGTGATCTAGGAAGGTGCAAGCTTGTAAGTAAGTACTACGCAGAGCTTACGTGATAGCAAGAGATACCTTTTTACCGAATGAGTCTTATGTCATCGTGTTTTCAGAGTTTCAACAAAAATCTATAAGCATAGCTATTTTATATGCCCATTTGTCCGCGACATAATACAAAACTAGTGCATCTAGATATATTAAATGTTTATTATGGTTTAGGTTCTCATGTTACACGAGGAAAATCTTTAAAAATGTCATAAGTATATTAACTATGATATATTAAACTAATTTTATAAATATGTTGTTCAAAATATAAATTTAGCATCACTTGAGAAACTCCTCCATCCTGCCTCTATGGTATAAAATATTATTGCCAAGGGTTCATTAGGTTTCACTTCATTGTAATTTATATGACTAGGTTCAAACATACCTTAACACTCATCACAGCTTACAGAAACCTAAAGAGGCTGTAGAGAGAGTCTTTTAGAAATGTAGAGAGAGTCTTTTAGAAACTTTTCTCGGCTAAATGTGGGATAGATGTGTGTCAAGAGGCCATGAAGGTCCCGCAAAGGGCCTCGGCCGCCTCTCTAGCTCGCCACCAGAAAGAAGGGCCCTGTAGAAAAATAAAATACAACACCACGTTACATAAATTCATAATATATGAAGTCTATATGTCCCGTTTTGACAAATCCACAGTTTGATCATCCAATTTGAACTTAATCCTTTGATTAGGACCCCTAAAAGCCGAATCTGATTTACTGTCTATGGGTCTTTATTGTTCGTGTTGATATAATTGATAGCTTTACTGTCAAGTTACCAAAGCAACTAATAGCTTACTTTATTCCCATTTTCAAGTTTGTTTGACCATTCAATTAGCTCCCTGTCTCCTGCGAAATGTATTTATGAAATGGCAGCCATCTCTAGCCCCGCAAGATAACAGTAAAATGAAATTTCGTACGGTTTTGTGCAGTGGCGGGAAAGAAAAAAGAAGAATTGGGACAGCCGGGAGCCGGTTGCGGGTTCAGCCAATTTATGATGGAGAATGGAGACTGTGAAAATAAAAATGCTTGGATGTGTACGTTTGTCGGCAAAATGAGAGTCACTTTAATGGAAGTGTCACTTACAGACATTGGATTGACGCGAACGTATTTGTAGAGTCGCGTAAGATGCTGTGTATGTACTATCCGCAGTAGGTTAAGCACTATTTTTCTCACACGATATATATATATATATTATGCTCAGATAAATTAATAAGTTTGTAGGAGATTAAATTAATTCGCTTTCTGTTTTCTTTTTACAAAATTCAGATTTTGAAACTTTTACAAGCAGATCCAAATAGAACGGTACTAAAGTGAAATGAATAGAATTTTGCATTACTCAACTGTAGCATGCAAATAATAAGGGAACGCATGACAGAAAAATAAAAAGATTCAGGAATCGTCAGTATTTTAGTTATTTTTTGCCTCAGTTTGAAGCGAATTCATTACTAGCAGACGTAAAGAAATATAATTAATGTTTATTTATTTCTTTAACTATAAGTTAATTTAATTTAAAAATTTGATGAGACCTCCTTTTAAGAATATAAACACAATTTTTACTGTCTACCAGCAAAGGCTGTTTTGATGTTGACAGGAGGTACAACAGTGTATTTTCTTCTATTATTTAAGTAATTGCTGTCATAGGAGAGAGATTTGTTTAACCTAAGTACAGCGTACAGAATGTAAGCCTTTTCACCAAAAGAAAATCACTAAGGGAGTACACAACACAGCGTCAGAAAGGACACGGTAGGATTTGAGGAAATAATTTTCAACAACGCTCTTTGTGCACCTTCTAGCTCCAAGTCCTTTGGTTTGGTATATACTCCCCACACTGTATACAATAACTTGATACCAATTGCACTAAAAAGGTATAGATTTGTAAATTTATTTTTTGAACTTACGTATTTTGAAAGTCCAAATGAGTTTCCTAATTCAGTTCATTATTAATTCCGTGCGGTTATGCCAAGAGAGGCGCGGTTCTAAAACGATATATAGTTTTTTGTATAGGTATATTAATTAATTTATCTACACACATATCATAAACCCTCTTTACTGCGTCCAAAAACCGCACTGTCGACTTTTAATTTCCTCCATAATGTATCAGTCACATAAACTTCTATTAAAGAAGTCCTTCTTAGTCACAAGTAAGGTTTTGGTTTTTGCTAGAGTAATTTTTAGGTCAAAATTTCTGTGTCAAAAGTTGTGTTGTTATATTATTTGAAACAATGTTTAGTTTGAATACTGCACTGGGGTACACAATAAGATAGATTTGCCTCGTACCTCGTAGCTCGTTGCTAATAAAATCACCAATTTTCACGCCTTGTTTACGGTCCTAGAGATAGTACTTTAATATATCCAAAGGGGTGCCTCGAATATCCATATTATAATATAGAAAATAGCTTTTTCAAATTAAGGGTTAGCTAGGAGTTCTATTTGAATTTCAGAGAAATAAGAATATTGTATATGTCCTTCATATTACATTAGAGACAAAAAAAGACGAGGGTTGTGAATTTTTATTGTTATTTAGGTATTCTTTATGATCCACTGCTGACGTTTTAGAAAGTGTGTTTTCGGCCAGCTTCGCCCCTATTTTGCCTATTTTGACGAAATATTTTTTAATTGGCTGACTGTTCAGAAGATGGTTTAATTCCAAATAATTTAAAATTAGTCTGTAGTCTGTTTGTAATAGTGTTTATTATTTTTCAAAGCTTTTTACATATTTTACTTTCTTTTGATAACTGTTCTTGTTCGTACTTCCTTTTTAGCTTTTTAATGAGAATATTACAATAATTTCGATATGGTCGATAAGTTCAAAGTCAAAGTCTAAGTTCTTTATTACTGTAGATATTTACATATACTAAGCACACGTCATTTATTGCCTCTTATCTACATTGGACCACTGTGGGAGAAAAAGGACGTAGAAACTACCACAGATTGATTTTTAGATCTGTTTAAAAAATTGCTTGGGCAATTTATTTATTACTATATTAATATTAATTATTAATCATAACATTAATTATTATGATTAATAAGTAGGAATAAATTACAAAATTATTAACAGCAAGGTCTATGTTGAGCTAGATTAACCCCATACAGTACCGTCATTTAAGTGATCTAGAACATTGTAATATCCATTTTTCGACGAAGTCGCTTAAACATTCTTCTTAAATTGCTCAAATGGCAATTTCAAAATCTCCAGGGGATCTTATTGTAGTAGAGGATGCACTGACTCTTGAAAGAATTGCTAACCTTCGCAATTATAAACCGGGGCGCAACTAGTCTGTGATTATTTCTTAGGTAAACATTACAGCTATCGCTAAGTTTGGAAAATAATGTAAGGTACTTGCGTTCATACATTATATTTCCGAAAATAAATTGAAAAGTGAAGTTATTTAAGTATTTAATTTTTAGAGTCTGATTTAAGTTTTCTCTTCACATCGTTTCAATTTTTAATGCACCGTAGGATACCAAGGGTAATGCAGGGCTCAGGCGAGCCCTGCATTTCTCTTGGTATCCTATGCGGTATGCGATGTTTCTAGGTATAAGTATTGTAATGAGAGATATGGAGAGATAAACACTTTTGTATTTTACATATGAAGATGTAAGTTAGTGTTTCCGGATCGTCACAACTAAGCAAATCAAGAAGATTACTATTTTTAATCAATTGAAGAGGTACCGGGTTCAATCACCGGCTGGGTGTACAGAATAATAAAACCCCAGGTCTTGAATGTTTATATGTGTGTTCCTGGTTCCAACCTCACAGGGTAACCTAGTGTGGTGCCAGAAGCAATGTATGTGCCTGAATGTATATGATTATGTTACTGTTTAGTTTTTATTACTTCTTGTACATATGTTAATTTGGAGAGTTTTAATAGGATCTTGTAATGATATGTTATTGTCGCATTTAAAATTAAATTATTAGCTTTTTGTTTATGATAAAATGATCCATGCAGCTTTTTGCTCATGTGGGCAATGTGTGACCAGGAAACAGACCATGCATTGTCAGCAAATTTAGATATAAAGTCTGTTAGTTCTTTCATGTGGTAGCTCGTCATCCTTCACAAACTCGCCTATCTCCTGCACCAGCTCGATTTGCTTGACCGACCGGCCTAGATGGTTGAGTAGCTCTGAGGCAGATGAAACTTCTCCCAAGATTGCTGCGGCTTGCGGCTAGTCTGGTTTCCATAAGGCTGGTATTTAATTGCACATCAATAATACTGATTTCCGCAGCAAAAAAGGATCAGTAAAACACTTTTTATGTTTAAAATATTTTATGAGTACTTAAGTTTATGTTTTAAGTATTTGTTGTTGTTCTTACATGCTGAACCTAATACGAAGAATAAAGTGGGCTTCGCTTCGCTCACCCCCTTTACCCTTCAACTAAGCTACCGCAGCAATTATAAGGGTTATTTGCTGTGCAAATCAGTGTTTTTGATGTCCAGTTTTATATTTTCCTTTCTATAGTGGATGGGCACTTGTACACATTGCATCCCATAGTTCACTGTCTCCCTTGATATATAGCTTGATGCTTTTTCGATACGATGTGGCAAATAAACCTTTGTGCCCACTTTAAGATATCAAGTTCATTTTGCATGACAGGGGGATAGCCCATCGCCGCCACTATGGAGGTTTCCTCACGATGAAACTTGGACTATAATGAAGTAAGAACAGCTTTTTCGTAATTAAATCCAACATAGCAGAACAGCTGATCAATAACTCCGCCATCTTGACAGACAAGACAATCACTAAACTAGCTTTCATGGTTGCCTAAATTGATTAAATAGTTTAAGCCATGTCTGTACTACGCTAAAAGCAGTTTTGTGGTAACGATTTTGTAATCATGTGTTACAATATTTAAAGCTTTTTGTGGTAAGGCGGAATGACTCTATAAAGTTTTCAGCGTTTGTATTACAAGGCGAGCGGTAGATAGCATTGACAATCTACTCTCCCGTAGTAATCTCCAGACATGATGCTTCAACAAGTTTTATTTGGAATTGTCAACATAAACAATGACCCCCATGTTGCACTGGTTGAGATGATAAGTAGTTGAGTATGATGTACAAACTATTAAATCTATTTCTGTGTTAAAAAAGGTAAGGTTTACATTTAAACCTTCCATATTTTTATAGACGCTATGAATATTTTGGGAGACTATAGTGAAATCTGTTTTTATGATTGGGACTGCTGAGAAAATATTTATTTTTAATATTCTTTAGCCTGTGCTATTTCTATGCTATAATTTTGATTTAAAGTCTGTAAAGAACTCCTATCCATTATGTAGTTTATAAAGTCTATAAGTGTAAGCAAATATGTTAAGATTCGTAACTAACTTGTTTAGAACCGAACCTTATCGCAATTTCGTCATGATAGTTCAAGTGAAATCGGAACGTTTTTGTCTATGACCGTAATTTGGTGATCAGTAGTAACTGAGCTGTTGCCTTTATATTTAGATTGACTTGGACAAAACGTGTTCGAGAAAGGTTACCTCGTATTGGCCGGGATTTTAAATCGCTTTGTTGAAATCCTGTAGTTTAGTAGTTATTATATATACATTATATATTAACTATCCAGCAGCATTCAATCCGCGTAATGGCAGGCTAAGGTATAGTCTGCGGTCCTGCGAGTGCATTTTAACATAACCTCGAGTTTATGTTCAAATGGTAGCTTGGAGACACCAGTGGGCAGTAGGATAACGGGACCCGCGAAGCGCCGGCGAGGAGTCACTGACGGCCAGTAGGTCCAGCGGTCAGACTGGGCTGCGCAGCAATGTGCGGATGACCCAGGTGAGGTAGAACGCACAAAAGGGTTCTTCTTTTAGCAGGATTCAGTTAGGATATACAGTAGGGGTGACTTACTCCAGTAGGGTTCTTCTAGGTTTCCCGGGCCAGTTGGGTCCGGTAATCTGGCCTCTTAGATCTATCTGTTTAGAGAGCTGCCGTAGACGGACCTACAACGGGTCTAGGTTTGAAAGGAAAGCTCGGGTCCATTCCGAGATTCAATCTAAAATTTTGAATTCGAGGTAACATAAATTTCCCAGGGGCCAGCTATAACAAAAAACGGCATGACGATGGGTTATCAAATAAATTGTTAACAAACATTTTGATAATTACTCATTAAAACAAAATAAATTGGAAAATTCTAATAACGTAAGTCTTTTTTTAGGCTGGATCATCTATCAGAAGATGTTAGTTTAGTGTAATCGCAGGAGCCTTGGTTTTAGAAAGAGTATAAGTAAAGGGACACTTGGATTTCCAATCTTTGTCTGAATGTGGTGAGTTTAGTAGGGTACAGCGCATAGTGTAGGGAATTCCCTACAGTTTGTGTACTTTTTATTGTAATACTTAAACATAAACATAAAAATAAGCACAAAAAATTCCTAACAGGCACAAACATTGCTTCTGGCCCCACACTAGGATACCCTGTGTCGTGGGAACCAGAAACAGCTACGTCACAAACATATAAAAATCCAAGACCTGAGTTTTTTTTCTTTGCTCCAGCCGGGGATCGAATCCGGGTCCTCTCGCATGATAGGCAGGGCCACAACCGCTGAGCCACAGAGGTCTCCACTTAAGGACATGTTCCAATAAAAAGCGATGTGGCCCAGAGAGCGAATAGTAGTATATGGTTTGTTGAGAAAGGCAGTAATGCCTGATTTAATAGTTCGTGTATTTTAGCTTCACATCTTATGGGTATGACTGGTGCATTTTCTTCTTTTGGTACGTCTACCTTACCATATGCGGTCCAACAGAACTTAAACTTCTTTTTTTTTGACAAGATCTCGGTTGAGGAAAATCAGGCGGGACGCTTTGGTCACCTGTTCCGATATAAAGGTAGGAGTATCTTCGGATGAGCGTTGGCCGAGGTGCACGGAGGCGCATAGTTTCGTTTTGCGGTTGGTGATAAATGTCTAACACTTTTTAAGCATCTCCGTCTTTACGAGAATTGAGAATTTGAGAATTGTCTTTACTCTTATAGGCGTATTATTTATCCCATTATTTTTACTTCGCACCTGTAGATGTCCTTTATCTCGGATTTACGCCTTTCTTCTCCCACTATTTTGATAGACAAATTGCCATATCTATATATTGCCATATTGCCGGCTTTTTGGACACAAGTTTGGCTCCTAACTGTATATTCTTAATTTTCTCTTCTAATAAGGTGATGTATTTTCGATCATGTATCAACTCACAAACAACTCACAAACACAAACAAAGAAACATGTTTTACTTGAAAACTCAATGAGCTCAAGAATAAAATGAAAAACCTTTAAACAAAGGTTTTCCATTTTATTCTTGAGCTCATCGTTTTACGCTGAAAGAAACAAATAGGGCCTTTATTATTCGCATTAGATTGTTGTATTTCTTGTAGCGTAGGGGAAATCTTAGCGATATCTTGTTCTTGTTTCGCTAATCATGTTGTAATCATTACTTTGATATCTTCTTTAAAATCACTGTGTTGCTGTGTGATATCTGAATGTATATGTGTATGAAGATGTCATAATGAAAATAATAGATGTCTTTCTTTCATTCATCGATCGAATTATGCATCGATTTCTCGGCTGTTTCCTTGTCTTTTTATCTCTTACTTACTAGACTTCAACGAGTACTTTATAAAAGTTCATCCAAATTGGTCCAGCCGCTAGCGAGTTTCGCGCTTACCAATTAATTATCAATTATGTTTTATATAAATTAAATAGATCAAGTATTTGCCCTAAGATGTAAGATTCCCGAACAAAATTATTACGTCATTATGATTTACCGAATACCTCCAGTTTTCTATATGAACGAACGAACGATTCGGGGGCTTCTCTGCGCTCGCCCCCTCTAGTCTTCACCTAAGCTACCGCAGTGTTTACCCTGGTATTTTGTTTGCAATTCAAATTTAAAACATTTTACTTTTTAACGTTTACCGTTAGTTTATTAACAACGCGTCATATAGTAAGTAATACACTACACTTTACTATCTGTCGATATATGACCAACTGACGATAGTTAGATAGTTGATAAACTAACGGTTTTGACAATCTTACGGTGACATAAGCACTCGGCACTTAGTTTATGATTCGAGTGAATTCGATGAAGGACCTCGCTGTTACGTTCGACCCTAAACTCACATTTCATGAGCACAGGAGCACGTTGGCCAAGAAATATTTCAAAAGAATAAGGGTTTGTGATACGGAATAGTAAGGGATTCTATAATTTGGGTACGAGCGTCACATCCCAGTGAGAACAAAACTTGAATCTCGGTTCTCGGTTCTCGGCTCGGTTGTTTGGAATTTACATGAAAGCTCATACGTTATTCTTGAGAAGGTACACAAAGCATTTTTACGATACCTATACAAGAGGAAATTTGGATACTACCTTTACCTTTATTCATCCACTTTTATATTGGGTATGCTTGGCGAATCGCCCACTAAATGTGCCGACCATAATTGTTGGCCATGATACCATACAGGTGGTCAGCGATCTTGAACTTCGTTTATCTTTTGACCGAGATGCACTGGTGAAGGCGATCGAAAGACGCGTCGGATTAGGGTGGGCTGCTTTCAGGAAACTAAGTGATGACTACAAATCCTCACTCCCACAATGCCTTCAGGCAAGGTGTATAACCAATATATTTTGCCCATCCTCACCTATGGAGCCGAAACATGGATGCTAACAAATCATAAAGTGCATACTGTAAAAGTAGCACAAAGAGCGACGGAGCGTTCAATGTTGGGTATCTCTCTCACTGACCGTAGGCAAGCGGATAACGAGATTGAGGTGGAGATGGGCGGGACACTTGGCTAGACGGGAATACGTACGGTGGACCAAAGTAGTCAAAGAGTGGTGGCATCGGGGATCGACAAGGCCAGTGGGTAGACCACCAGCCCGAAGGTCCGACGATATCAAGTCATCGTGATCCCACTGAGTGCGATTGGCACAGGACTGGGGAGATTGGCAGTTTAGAGAAGAGGCCTATGCCCAGCAGCGGGTCGATGTCGGCTGAGTATGATGATCATGATGATGATGCTTGCATACAACTCACTAGAGGTGAAGCGTAACACCGAATAGCTCATGACTGTGTGTCGATTTTTGCGAGGCGGGAGTGACAGCGCAGCGCTTGATAGTATGGTATGCGCGCTATACGTGTCTGACAAATACCTACGCGTGCGCAGGCACCAGCTGCTAGCCGGCGGCTCGCACCGCACGGTGGTGCGCCGCCGGCAGTCTCCGCTAGTGCGGGCACGGGACAGCTTCAACGCTTTGTTGGCTACAGCAGCACCCAATGTTCTGGTTGGTGATGCATGGAGCTCCCTCCATCATCTGAGAATGTGTCAGGTTCTGGGAGATAAATGTATTTTTTTTTAAATTATCCATTTTAACTGTTACAGTCATTGTTATACGAGTAATTGTTGCATTTAATCATGTAATTTATTCTGATATATCTTACTTTGTACTTACCTGAATTGATATATCTTTATGCAATTCATGCAGCGATTTGAAACTCTTTCCGTTAGGCTGTGCAAATTAATATTAACAATACATAAATGAAATAAAATATACAGGATTCGCGACTCCAATTTTATTAACAGACAGACTAGATGATTGATCAGTTCGTTTAGTCATTTTGTAACATCATTAGTTAATTAGGTAATGGTGTAAGTTTTTAATCAACAATGCAATGCAAGTCTAAGAATAGGAATTACGCTAAATTCTGGTTTATCCAATATTATGAAACTGGGTATAAAACGAGATGGTAATTTCTTTACTCTCGGACATTTTCTCTCGGGTAGCATTATTTAGAGAAATGGAACTGATGCTGAAGACTACAGAAAGCCACCTGAACTAATTAGTACTAAGTAATTCACAGGTTGCGATACTATTTAGTACATAGTTGCTATGTATCTAAATAGGGTTCGATTGAATTCGGTTTTGTTATGTTTTACTTTTTTTCATATTATTCAAGATAATGTTATTAAAATCTTCGATCTCTGATTTATGACATTTTTGACATTATGTAAATATAGCTGTAAAATTATTCTAATATCATATTCCAGGTTACATTTTGATACATTTTTTTTATTGTTATGGAATGCAAAATGCCACGAGTTTATGCAAACACGGCATAACCAGAGACAATACGAGCAACCCATACTTCAATTTTAGTTCTCAAATGCCAAATCACATACATTTTCATAGCGTCGACGGCGAGATATAGGCGATATGCATCTTGTCTAGGGTGGCAGGACAGAACAAAATGGAGATCCCTGGTTAAGCCCCGTACCAACAACCATGACAGCCATGTCGAAATGACTGGAAAGAGATAAGCAAAGTCCGGTAATTATTTAAGGTAATATCGCTGGCATTCATATACCTTTACTTAACTTCACGATTAATTAATGAACCGAACCGCCTTCTCCGAAATCAGTCAGAAAATAATGTATCTGAAAGGCCAATGTTTACCTTTAATACGAATGCTTAGCATCCAGTGAGATATAATACTTTAGGGGTTTAGTGCTAACGAGAATAAATCAACACTAAGATATTGAGGTTCTCGAAAGAGCCTGAACCTGTCCAAACACAGTGAGATCTATAAAAACACGTGAAATTGGCGAAATTAACCTAGTAGTTAGACTGCCAGTAATTAAAAACTCGATAAAACCTAACAAAAGGGATTATAATGTGTAAAGTCAGGAATATAATCCAAAGCAGGAAAAAAATATGATAAAAGCATATTTATTATTCTTATAAATGAGCAGAACACATAAAGTAAAAGCACGTAACCATATTATAGCAACATAACATATGCGACAAAGCAAATGCAATGCTTGTGTATATTACCCGCTCTTGGAACTTAGGTAATAAGTGCCCAGTATCCTTATACAAGTCTTTAAATTATGAAAATGTCATCTAAGTACAACAACAGGGTACCGCCCTTCCTCTGGTCGAAAGATTCTGAGCTGGGGCGGATAACAAACGACCGACCCGATGACTGGGCGGAAACTGCCTTGATGTAGATGTCCGGAGGGACCGTGAAGAATATATCATCAAGTAGCTTATGAGGCTGTGCGATAAATTAAACGATCTTAAGTTCCATTATAATTATACGAGATGCCTAGTCCGATATGATTCATAACCAAGTAGTAACATGTATCTCGATCCAATTGTGTCCGCTGGTTCGCTGTCTTTAGAACCTATGCTAAAAAGAAATCCTGGCAACACCTCGGCTGTCACCAATCATTGTCTTTTATAGCACCCTGTAACTAAGAAAAAGCGTTCCAACTTCCCCTCCAGGGTAAACATAACGCGCAATGTAGGGTGAGAGGGTCATTAGTATATCCGACTCGGAATCTCGTTTAATTACAATGGAACTTTACTTAGGTGGGTTGGTGTAGTCGCCCGACTGCATCAGAATGAGGGTAATGCTTTTCGAGTAAACGTATTTATGTTTGTTTGTTTGAATGATTGTATGTATGACCATTTTGTTAGTATGCGCTGTAGCCAAAACAGCTTGATGGATTGTCGTTAGATACTCCGAAACCGTGAGAGTGACGTAGACTTTATAATTTTAGTGAAAAGTGAATAGTTGGGTTTTAGATCTCAACATGTAGTTTACAGTTTTACTGGTGCGGCTACCTTCATACTCCATTTAAGTAACTGGTGCGTTTATAAGTTTGTATGCTAGAAGTTCAGCTTTCGACCAAAAGATGTCTGTCACTATCTTTAGGTCTATTAATTGCAATCAATCAATCATTAATTGAAAGAAAGAAAGTGAAAGATTTAAAATGCAGTAGGGTTATTTGTTTTTAGAATAATTTAAAAGAAGAGGTCTAGAGATGGGTATCCCTTTGTTTGGCATAACTTTGCTTGTCCTAATATTTATTCGCATAATGAATTTGTCATAACTTTAATGGCATAATAGTACTTTCTCATAACAATACTTTGGCATATTGTTTTGGATGGCATTACATGCTTTTGGTATATTTTCAGTTAGATTACTTTTGTTTCACATAAAAGATGTTTGGCATATTATGTTTTTGGCTTATGATAATTAGAAGGCATACATTTAGTTAAGTTTAACTAATATATAGATAATATAGGCTAGAGTAGGTCATTGTGGCTAAATTTCAATCGGGTTATAGGTTACGTTGGAACTTAGAAGAAAGCAAGACCGAAGCGTAGCGGAGCGAAGCGTATGCAAATAAAAACAACTTGTAATCGGTATACGAGGGACAAACTGTAATTTCTTAGAAAATTAAAAACTGAGCACACTAATTAACAAGTTATTAGTAGTATTATATCTTTTCAAAATTGTGTCCATTCACGTCAATACATCTCTGCCTCCGATGGAACCATCGGAGAAGGGCCAATGATTTTATCTATGACCAATAATGTTTTGGCGATTCTTTAATTTTTTATTCCATTTGTCGTATGTAGTCAACGAAACATTCCGGGTGAATCTTATGCTGCATTTTTCTAAGTAGGAGCGAGCGTGTACTTTAAGCTTTTCGCGAGAGATCTTGATCAGAGGTCGACTGTACTATATTGGATAGGTATTAGGTTAAAACTTTAGGGACGTATTGGTTTATGTTAGTCCGCAGGTGTTCGTAGAAAACTTTGATGGCTTCGTCTACCGTGTTCCCGCTTAATGCTGACTCCCAATCTACCAGATTAAAAGCTTCAAGGATGCCGTCGCAATCAGCTCTGTTGAATTGATGTTTTAGAAATGGTCTAGCTTTCAGTGGTTTAACGGTAATGTCGAAAGCATCTATGCTAAATACAGGGTAGAAAGTATCCGGTTTAGATAGTGGATATTCTACTTCCGCCAAATTCACCGGGAAGCTTGAAAAGGCTAAATCCAACAAGTTATTGCTAGAGTTTTTAAGATAATTGAACTGTGTAAGACCTAATAGACCAAACTCATAGTAGATCTGTAGCTAAGTTCTGTATTTCCACCGGTCCTTTTTTTGTACTAGGGCTAATGCTATCCAATACGTTAAAGGGCTTTATAGCATTATTTTCTTCTAATACTGTAACATAAAAAGTATAAACGACACAATAACTGATATGATCACCCACTTATTCAACATACGCATCTCTACATCACAGTACCCGGACGAACTCAAACTAGGAATCATTAGGCCGTTGCAGGGTTAAGGGCAGTCATACAGATATAAATAATTATAGGCCATTAACTATATTATCATATATAGATAAAACAATAGAAAAATACTTTGGTTACGAGCGAAATCAATACCTAACACATAATAAGGTCATACATGGGAATCAATATGGATTCACACAAAAGAAGAATACGTGTCAATTACTTAATAAATTTACCAATGAAGTAAATTGTTACCTGCAAACATGTATCTGCAATATTTGTAAATTTCAGTCAGGCCTTTGAAAAACAAAATTACTCAACATTGTACTGTAAATTACAGCAGGGTGGTATACAGGGTCTGATGCTCGGGTGGTTCAAGGATTACCACAAAAACTGGTCCACTTCGGTGAGCATAGCCGAAAAACGCAGCAAACAGATGCCTACCTAGATGAGCTCGGCACAGGGATCAAACCTTGTACCAACCGAATACCTAAAATACGTCAACGATATGTGCAACATCTTTAAGGGAGGGTCTGTATACCAGTTTGCATATGATACTTATTTGCCTATAGTCTAGAGAGATAAAGAGGAGGCTCGAACTGAACAACTATCTTACTAATTCCCTTTTCTGGCACGTTCCAAAGCATGACGTAAAACCGAATATCACGAGGTCGGAACGGCGGGTAATAGCTACATAGTGAATTTTTAAAAAAAAAAACGCATTTTACAAAAGGGGTCCTTCATATACCCTGACTGATCTATCAACACCTAGAACACACTGATGGACCTAAGAACATGAAATTTGGACTGTAATTTTCCTTCTATGACGTAGACATCCGCTAATAATGGATTTCAGGAAATCCCCACGGGATCGGGAGAAACAGGATCCACGCGAGCAAACTAACAAATTTGATCAGTGTGGGATTTGCATCCGCGACGATCGGATTACATCCGAATACGCACAGGATATACATCTACTCATTTTATTTTGTTGTTGTTTTGGTTCTTATCTAAGTAGTAGTAGTATCTATCTAAGTATTATATTTATCTATATGAGTATATGTATCGTTGTCTAGTACCCAAGATACAGGGAATCCTAGTTTGGGGCTAGATCAATGTGTGTAAATAGTGTTCAAGGTAAATTATTATTATTATTATTATTTGTGATAACCTTTTTATATATGCTTTCTAGTCACATTGATCATCCTACGGAAACAGTAAAAGATAGCCTATATGTTATGTCAGGGTATAAGCTATAAACATTTAAAATTTAATCCAAACCCGTCCAGCCGTTTCAGCGTGAAAGAGTTACGAACATATAAACCCACATACACACACTCACAAACTTTCACAATTATAATAGTGAAATTAAATTACTTGGAATGTCTTCCAATATCTCTTGTCAGTGGTCAATAGAAGCAGTCTGGTTATCCAAATTCTTGGCTGTAAAACTAAAAAAATAAGATAAAGCTAGCTGTCGTGTGTAAAAATCCGGAACAATTGTTAGAGTCAATCAGATGAATCAATCTATTATTATATGACACTGTAAATTAATATCGGCTTATGTTTAAACGATTACGAGGAAACGCACCTATTTTACTACCAATAAATTCGAAATGACTGCCAGAATGGATAAATGTCCACCAAATTGTGTTTGGATAAATGATCACCAAACTTCTTTTTATGTTTTTTATACTTAAGTTTATGTTTTAAGTATGTTTTGTTGTTTTTACATGTTCAACCTAACACGAAGGATAAAGGGGGCTTCGCTTTGCTCACCCCCTTTACCCTTCACCTAAGCCACCGCAGTATTTTGCCCTGATATTTTTTGCAACTTTTGGTGTTCAATTTTGGGTAGGTTAAAAATATTTTGGTGATCATTTTATTTGTTGCCATTAATGTGTATCATAACACTTGTGGTAGAATTCATCACATCAGTCTCTGAGAGTTTCAAGAAGGAGCTGCATGTATTTGTCTTGTTTTGTGTTTCTCATTTAGTAGTATAATTAACGCTTTGTCGAACCAATTAGAATACTTGTCTGATGTGTGATTGTCTGTGTTTAGAGCATTTTGATCTATTCTTACTTCGGAGTTCGGACTTTCGTCGGCAGTTTTGCACTGTTCGAAAGTTGTTTTCCAATTCATTGATTTTATTTTAGACGTGATTTTATCGTATGTGCTTTGAATAAGTTATGACTTGTGCAGGCCTTTGGATATAGGAAACGATACACAACCCTATTTGTGCATGATAGAAGTCTAGTTTGCTCAATAGAGCATCCTGACGGTGACATTTGGTGTGTTTGTTCAGACAAGTCCAGTATTCTCCCATCTCTGTTATAAACATGATTGGTCTGTCAGAGGTTGCTAAGAGCCATAAAGTCAATCAGTCTATATACCAGTGTGTAGCTTAGGTTGTGGGAACGTCGTTAGTTTTTGGATGTCTTTTAATTGTTGAGCTTGGAAACCGCAGCGAGGACAGACAGCGTCACGATGTCTCACGCTCGCTAACTTCACTATGACGGCACGGGGGCAATCACAGTCCTTATTCATTTTCGCCATACAGGTCACATGCAATATTTCCTCATCTGCTAGGGTGCTTTCGACAGTTTTGGTGAGCTGAAAGATGGTGGATGGCAAAATTTCGGTTATGTTAACATAACAATAAAGAGGTCCCAATTCCCTGGTGTATTTATCATGTAGTCTAGAGCTACTTCAAAAAATCTCTCAAAAAATTCATTTGCAAATCTTGGCCCAGTCATTTGACTTTATCAAATGAAAGAAAGAAAATTATAATCGCATATAATATAGGTATAACGAAAGCAATACTATTAATTTCCTGAAACCATGGTTGACAATGTCTGGGTATGTATGGATAAATCGAAATTGATTTGTGCTTAGTGGAAGTTGCACAGCGACAATTAAATTACTTTACGACCGGTTTAGCCTAGCGGCTAGCTTATGAAGCTGACGGTCCTGGATTTGAATCCCGGTAAGGACAAATATTTGTGTGATGAGCATGAATATTTTTTTCTTAGTCTTGGATATTTTCAATATATTTAAATAAGTATTTATCTTTTAAATATATCGTCGTCTAGTACCCATAACACAAGCCTTATTGAGCTTACTATGGGCCTAGACCGATTGTTTTAGATTGACCTCTAAAAAGTATTATTATTTATGTATTTACGATAACGTCAATCCAGTATTCACTGTGAGAAGTTTCAATCGAGTATCTGCGAGTGAGACTTGACTTTGATTATTACGACTCGATGGACGTTTATTCACCGGAGCATACGCTAGTCTTGGGTTCCGTACCCGAAGGGTCCAAACGGAGCCCTATTGCAGTTACTCACGTCCGTCTGTCGTCTGTCAAAAAGGTTTCACAGCTAAACGGTAACAGTTCTTCAAATTTTCACAATATAAACATATTGTTAAACCAAAGCCATACAAATTGGCAAAAAATATGTTTATATGATTTTAAGGGTGTTCCTATACAGCTAAAGGCAGGCGCAAAATAAGATGTTTTACCCCATCGAGTGGGATATCGTTGTTTAAAACTTGTTGAATAGATAGATAAAGAATTTCGTTTTAAAAAAATATAGTAAAACAAAGGAGTGAAATGCTACCTAAGTTTTTTAACAAAAAAAATCACCGACGAAATATTTAACTTCGTATTGACCTGTATTGATTGATGATAATGTTTTATCATTTCAGATTTGTTCATATTTTTATGTTTATTTTCCCTCATCTTTAGGCTTATATTCCACATTTGATACGGAATCCTAAATGTGCGAAGTCCGACGTACACTTGGCCAGTTTGTATGTTTAAGTTGGTAGCTCTGTAGCGTCAGAATGAACAGCCAGCCTAATCATGAAATGCCTTCTTGATCGTAATAACCGATTACAATGTTGCTTAAAGTTGCATATTTTAACGGGATTTGTTGGTCGTGTTTGTAAACAAGTTTGTGTTTAATTTAGAAACCTAGACTTCTACATGAAGAAATCTGGAGCCAGACAGAATGTCAGGCGGGTCGTTCCTATGCAACGCCCGGAAACGGAAGTCAGACCAAAGGGGTTGACCGCCTCATAGCAGTCTCGAAGCAAAAAAGCTACGCTCTGTCAAAGTTATATTCTTCTATCACAGTCGCTCTCACCTGTGAGAACTTTACTTTGCGAGCGTGGACAATTTCACCATTCGAACTGTCAAATTGTTTAGGTATTGTAACTCGCACTCGAACACACAATCGTTCACACTCAATCGTGACAATATTGCTTTAAAAACTCGCACTCATAACTTTTATTTCACATCCTTGCCGCTAGGGGTGCTTTCCCAACGCTCTACAAAACTGAGTTCATGTAAACGCGTTCGATTAGTTGGGATTAGTAACAAAAACTCGCACTTCGGCCTCTGAACTGAATAGCTTCTTAACTGATAGGCACATTACCATTTCATCTTTCAATTCCTCTCAAGTAGATTTCCTCTGTCCTTTTTAGGGTTCCGTAGAGAAACGAGGAACCCTGATAATTTCGTCATGGCTGTCTCTCAATCTGTCCGTCCGTATGTCACAGCAACTTTATTCTGAAACTATCAAGAAAAAAGTTGAAACTGGGTATGAAGATGTATTCTGTAAACCGCTTTACGGTTTTTACATGGAACAGCAACCAAAAATATTTTCTTCATCAAACTTGTATATATGGGGTGTCTATAGATAGGACTTTCAAAATGACGTCGAGATTCCTGAAACGATTTTTCTTAAAGTAAATCGTTAAAGTGAGAGAGAAAAATTTGTTCCCCCCCCCAAATTTTTAAAGTAAGAGAGTGAAAAATCTAAAAAATATATATGTTGTGTATCTCAATAAACACTTTAAAAAAAACGTTTGAACAAAATAATATAAGCAGTTTTTAAGAAGTTTTTTTTTTATTAAAACTGCAAATATAACTTTGTCGTTCATACAAACACTATGAAAAACAAAGTAATTATTTGCTGGTAAATAATGATAGTGATATTTTGGCTAGGTGTATTAGGTGTACGTGAAGTGAGTCCCTTCCTATATATTGTATATTTTGGCTTATATTCTAAATTTATCACGCAACCCTAAATGTGCGCAGTCCGACACGCACTTGTTATAATATGTAATATTCAATATAGGTAATATTCAAAAAATAATATTGTGTAATAATAATAATAATAATTAATGATTGTAATAACCACTGGCGTGCGTCTGGTGAAGTAACCATACCCACAATTTTCGGACGGATACTGCACCTGGTATGCAAACCATACTGCAAGGACTAGATGACAAAAATGTAGTTGCACTGGTCATACAAGTCTACAGCTAGGATATATGTCTATTTTTCTATCTCTTTCCAAGAACACTTCGCCCATTTCATCTATACACCTCCTTGCTCTAGGACCAACGTGGAAGCCATTTGCGACATGTCTTCGTAGCGCTTCGTGATGAGTGAATTTATTTCGCAGTTGATTTCTTCTCTGCTTTGGTTTTATGTATTTTTCAATACATATAAATGAAATAAAGGCTAGTGACTTGTGCTAGTGCACAAGACAGTATTTTGGTGATAGTAGTACTTCTTTTTATAAAGCATAGTCGTAATATGTGTTTGAATTTCAGGTTACAACAAAAATACCTACGCATCGAAATTGGTGTACATACCAGATAACTAATAGAACATTGTTCAGATTAATTACCTGTTACTTTGGATTATGCTAAAAACTGGTTTATCCTTAAAATAAGCAATACGCCTCTATGAAAGTTAGGTTGGTGACACAGCTGGAGCCAAATTGTTTAATTTCTTCACTTTATTTCTAACACCAGATGATTTTTTTTGCTTTAATTTAGTTAAAATGTTGTATTCTGTGCCTTATATTCTATAGCTTATTTTTAACTACTCAAAAACCGAGGATACTTGGGACGGATCTCAATTTTGAAGCCTATGCCATGATAATAAAATTTAAAAACTATAACCAAAAAGTGGCGTTATCTAATGCCAGTGATAATCAAGAGGTTAAGTCGCGTTCTCTTTTTTTGCCTGTTTGTCGTGGCTACATGGTCTTCTTCACCCAACGTTTCCAAAGATGGTCAGCTAATCTTAAGACCTTCCTCAAGTTCGCTCAATTTTAAGGTTGCGGGAAGGACCTGGTTTGAAAAAGAGCTGATTAGAAAATGGAAAGGTGTCAAAGTCTCCTGGTCATCATGACTTACTGAACCGTGACTTAGGAGTTAGGAGTTGACAAAGGCCTCGGCTTCTAGTAAAAGGGTCTCAGTCACTTCTGGGTTAGGCGTCCTTTCACGTAGATTCATTGCTTATAACGATAATAATTACCCGCAATCTTTTTTTTATTATGATTAAATTATTAAATAAAAACAATTTATTGCATTGCGAATAGCCTGTTTTTTTTAATCCCACTTGTGCCCCCGGCCTTATACTATCAAAAGCCTGGGGTGATTTCAATACCAGTCAGAGGCCGTTTTTTGGTAAAATTGCAAATTAAATATAAGTCATGCACATTTCGCTCAAATATAAATTAGAATTTGTACCTAGATAGTTAGGTTAGGAAGACATATCTTTACAAAATTATTGAGAAATATGCTTTCTAAGATCGACAAAAGGTAAACGAAAAAATTTAGTTGATTTTAGACCCAAAGGACTAAATTTTTTCGTTTATCTTAGTAGCAGACTACTGACTGGAATTTCGTTCAATTATAATAAAACCTACACGAATTTCTTGTATAGTCTAGATTTGGAGAAAAATTATATTTCAGTCATAACTTAGACAGTGTCAAACACTGGGCCGTGTTTCATTCTCTCCATCGTTGCGATGTTGATAAAAGATATGTGGATATCCTCCGGGAGCTGTACAGGGCCGCCACGATGCAGGTGCGCATGCACGCTTTGACCGAACCGGTGCCCATTGACCGGGGCGTGCGCCAGGGGGATACTCTTTCGCCCAAACTCTTCACAAACGTGTTGGAAGATATAATGAAGACTCTAGATTGGAGCAAAAGAGGTCTCAAAATAGACGGCGCGCGCTTGTCACACCTGCGTTTCGCCAACGATCTGATTCTCCTAGCTGAAGAAGTTGAAGATCTCCAGAGCATGCTCGAACAACTTCATGAAGCAACCCTGAAGGTTGGCCTTAGAATGAATATGTCCAAGAAAAAGATCATGTGTAGCGATCCGGAGCACGTACCTAACGTTATCGTAGGTAACTGCCCTATAGAGGCAGTAGATCAATACACATACCTTGGACATAACTTATCCTTTGACCAAAGTGCTCAGGCGAAGGAGATCACTAGACGGATCCAGCTAGGATGGGCTGCCTTCGGGAAACTAGAAGACGTCCTAAAATCCCAAATCCCGCAATGCCTGAAGAGCAAGGTATTCAACCAATGTGTCCTGCCAATCCTCACTTATGGTGCCGAAACATGGACGCTCACAAAAGCCAATATGCACAAAATTTGAGTCGCACAAAGGGCTATGGAGCGTGGCAAGCTAGGCATCAGCCTCGTTGACCGCGTGCCTAACGTTGAAATCCGCAGACTTACCAAAGTCACAGACGTGGGTACGCGCATCACGGGGCTAAAGTGGCAATGGGCGATACACTTGGTTAGAAGGGAGGACGGAAGGTGGACCAAGGCAGCCACAGAGTGGCGGCCGCGAACAGGGCAGAGAACAGCGGGCAGACCACCGGCCCGATGGTCAGATGACATTGTTAAGGTGGC
The DNA here is from genome assembly GCA_949825045.1 of Argyresthia goedartella. Taxonomy (NCBI): domain Eukaryota; kingdom Metazoa; phylum Arthropoda; class Insecta; order Lepidoptera; family Argyresthiidae; genus Argyresthia; species Argyresthia goedartella. The sequence continues at coordinate 21,691,906 of OX463823.1, forward strand.
TGGAAAGCATTGGATGAGACTGGCGGGTGACCGTAGCTAATGGTGTGCTTTGGGAGAGGCCTATGCCCAGCAGTGGGATGACAAAGGCTGATGATGATGATGATGAACTTAGAAAGCCTTGGCCCAAGAAAATATTAACATCCATGCGCTGGTCACCGCGAATACACTGGGAGAGCAGAATTTTCAAACCATCCTAGTTAACGAAAAATGCGATCCGAGCTATGCAACGGTCAGGGCCCGAAAAAATCGACGCAAGCAAGCGAATAATCTTAAAAATAGTAAGGGAGTTAGCACTTATATCGGATAAACTTTTTTGGCATTCTATAGATATTTTATGTCGAATGTCTCATGTCGACCCGAGATAAGTGCTCATTTACTTTTTAACTGTATCTTTTAGCCCTAAGTTTTGTATAATAAAGGAGGACTGAATAAACTATTTAATCTAGGAAATTAAATTCACAGACCTTAGATCAAGAACCTCTCTTTATATAAAGTCAAAACGGTCGAGAGCATTTGTTGTTGACCGACAGCGTTTCAAAATATTTCTCCAACAGGGGAAAAGGTTCGCAGACGAAATACCGTTGTCGCGATGAGGATACAAAGAGGCCGCCTACCAAAAATACATTCAGTAGTTTCGACAGAAGGATTTCGTCCATTGAGACTATTTGGGACTGTTCACCAAACATGACATGGCTTTCAGAGCCAGAGTTTTCATGCCTGAAGTCTATTGACTTCAGGCATGACAACAGGCACGAGGAGTAAATTGGGTCACAGATAAGAATATAACTGACGGAGCTATAATTAATTAGTTTAGGCGATTATTTATAGCTTAGTTTACTAAAAAAGAGCTCCGGTTCTAATGGGTTTCACGCTTTGCTCTCACACAGGAGATGCATGTTCGATTCCTGACCATGTACCAATGAGATAATTAATTTATCTTAAGCACATTATATGGACGTTCTAACGGTGATGGAAAACCTCGTGAGGAAGCCTTCAGTACTCCATAGCTGCGGTGATGGGCTAGCCCCCTGTCACGATAAATGGAGTATTGAATAACTGGCTCAAAGTGGGCACAATTGTGCCTCTGGCACCCCGTATGGGAAAAGGCAGGGCGCTATATTATATTTTATATAAGTTTACTAATTGAATCAGTAACTAGTTTTTAAATCCACCAACAAACAAATATTTATTGAAACCTTTACGTCCCTACTTATACCTAAAACAGTTTCATTGCCGTTAATTTCTAGCCTTGTATTCTAATATCTTACCTTTATTACTTAGAAAACACACACAATTAGCTTCAAGTCTCATAAATCCCCCTTTGTTGTGTAAATGCACTCCACGTTCCGTCACATTCAGTACAAAATTACCTGGAGTTTATCACGACCTGCCTGCCTCTAACTAACTAACGTTTATAGTAAGTAGTATAGAGGTACAATGTGTAGTGAGACGAGACTAATTAAACGTTTATTTATAACTTTATTTAAAACATCATCTGCTTTGTCACATCAAATCACAACATCCCTGAGGAAGCTTCGTTCAATAAATACATGCAAGAATCATATCCCAGAATTTTGTGGAATATCCAATATTTAACGATTTTCAAAGTTACCAGAGTAAAATTGTTGTTTCTTATTGGAAGAAAATTAATATTAATGACAAATATTAAATTAACGTCAATTTTATTCATGTAATTTCTTTCTATTCAATTTTATTTACAACATAATTTGATTAGTTAAGATTGTCAGCGCGCCAATCGGTGTTCAGTTGATTGACATCCGGAAGTTGTATTTTAATTATGTTTCGGCACGTTGATAGTTGTAAAAATGGCGCCGAAGCTGACAGCGCTCTAATGGACTTCCTTGTATGATGGCGCCGCCGCTGACAACCGGAATGAAGGATTTTCGCGTTAACAGTAGAACAACCGAGGAGTTTCGGCAAAAAGACATTGATTCAATATTGAGGCGGGGCCGAGAGTAGAAGTGTAGTGAATAATATTTGAAGAATATATAAAATATTAATTAGTATAATAATGTAAAGTGTTATTCTTTAACTGAATTATGCTGATAGGGAATAAGAAAGAGTAGGAATAAAGGAATCAAAATGGTTGGAGTGGAGTTTTTATAGGGTCAGAAGTGACAAATTCGCGTGAATCAGTTGCGACTCACATATAATGTAATTTTAACCTAATTATGGATATTCAAAGATTTTAGTGAGTATTTGAAACTAGTGACTTACTAGTACTTTGTTGTTTTAACGATGTTGCCTTTTTCGAAAAAAACTTATGATATTGATTTATTGTTTTGTTTGCTGATGACACTTCACTTATTATTATCCAAGAATAAATTTGGCGATGTTAACAAAGCAATCACGCTAGTTCTTTACAGGTTTACTACCAATAATTTGGTGTTAAATTCTGAAAAAAATAAAAGTGTGAAATTCTCGCTACCCAACGTCAGAGATAAGATATCATAAGCATAGATAATGTTTATTTTATTTTTGTTATAAATAATGCTGTTAAGGGGTCTCATTTGAAGGATAAAATACCTGTGCCAGGAGACTTCAATTCCTCCACAGTAACATAATGCGAATTGGAAATGAACTAACATAAACTGTACAATATTTTATTAAGAAGTTATTTTATACTAACCCTTTACAACCGACTAGACATATTCGTGCATGTTGCTTCGATAAATTCTGGGTATCTTACTAATTCATTTTTCGGGACGCAACCGATACCGATCGCTTGTGCATGATCTCCTTTAAAAAATATTTGATCATGCTGCGTCACGTCAGTCGCCCTTGTTCGAGCGTTGAACATGGCTGCGTTTCTTGGTGGCAACAAGTGTTCGCGTAAGTTTATTGTTTTTGTGACTTTTTGATAAAAATCTAAGCTTTAATTTGTGATTATTAATTGGAAAGGAAGTTAATTTGCCGTATTGATTATTGTCATTCTTTATAGAATTAAGAGAGTATTACTTATACCAACTGCGAAAAACTGGCATCGAACTTCGAGAGTTGAAATTCTGAAGCTGTTTGGAATCCATATTCTTGTGGGATGTATTCAGTATCCAAGGCTTCTATTGCACAGCGCTGGGAAAATCATGTTGAACAGAAATCCCGGACAGGACTAGTCTAGAATTTAGTTTCCCAAATGCTACGTAGTGAGAGCCAGCAAATGGTGAGAGAGCCATCTGTTTTAGTCAAATGGAAAGATAATAAGTCTGTCCTAATTACATCAAATTGTACTGGTTCTGAAAACACTGAAGTTGTCAAAAGATAGAAGCAGACCCAAAATGTTACTGCACCAAAAATCATACAGAATTACAACAAGCACATGGGTGGAATGGACGTTGTTGATCAACAGATAGAATACAACCGAACATGCTCAATTTTCGCCTAGAATTATCTGATATTTTAACAAACGTACCTACAAAGAGACGAATTGAATCTGAGGATTTAAAAGAAGTACCAGCGCCAAAGAAATTTAAGAAGGAAATGAAACCGTCGGATACTTTGAGATATGATGGTTACAGTAATCTTCCGCAATTTGACGATTTAAAATCACCAAGATTTGCCAGAATGAAAATTGTAAGTCGCACAAAGATTCGTTGCACAAAATGTAACGTATATCTTTGCATTTCACGCAATCAAAACTGTTTCCACGGTTATCATATAAAATAAGTGTTACTAATACTAAGACTGATCAATAAAAATACAAATAAAGACTGATTATCATTAACTAATTGTCTTATTTACATTTTTTTCTACCGAAATGGTCAACATGCACGTTCGTGCATTTGTAGAATTAATCCTAATATGCACGCGTGCCTCGAGTTTTCCGGGAAATGTGACATTTATGTTTTTTTTTCACTATTTTTCCACGGGCCCTCATACTGCCAATAATCACTTAAATATGGTTATTCATTCATATGTAACAAATTTTCCACCCGGTTGGAAAGGGCTAAGTAAGTTAACACAATACTTGATCAGTAGGCAACAAAGCATAACACAGTTAGGTTTAGTGGTTTCATACATTAATTAGTGCTGCCAGTAAGCAGAAAAGCAACAGGTTTTATTAGATTTGGATCCAAATTGTCAGTTTAAAATATTATTTAGTAATACAAATAGTTAAGATGTATATTTAGGCAACAATGATTCAGAGTTCTCATAATCAAACGTCATAAGCAATTCTACAATTTTAAATGGTATATGTGTTAAAATTGTTTAACACCGTTATACAAAAGACTAGACTGCGGTAATTGCAGTTGGCTGGGGGAAGGTCTTGGACGTTTATATGTGGTGACTTCGCTGTTACTGGTTCCCACGATACAGGGTATCCTAGTGTGGGGCCAGAAGCATTATATGTGCATATATGTAAAATAGAAAAGCACATTTAGTTTGTTTTGGACATTTTAAGAGCGAGCATATTATGTTATAGACAACGGTAGATCCTCGAGAGACCCAGCTCCATCTAGTGAGCAATTCCTCACAAGTTCTTCCAGAGAACACGTTAGCAGTGTCATCGGCATAAGATAATGAGCTACCATTGTTAATTTTTAGTTCGCATAAAGCATTCATATAGATCAGAAACAGTGTTGGGCCCAAGACACTCCCTTGAAGAACATGATGGGCAACATCCGCATCATCACTAACATAGTTTTAAATTTGGACACGATCGCAGAGGTAGTCTTTTAACAGTGCAAGAGAGAGATCTCGTTTGCCGATGTTTTATTGTTTTCACACAAGGATGAGAACTGAGACCGTATCAAACCCTTTTTTAAGATCAAGAAAAACTGATTAACACTTCAATCTACTGTCGATTTTATCTACCGACAAAATTTTCCGTGGCTTCGGAACGTGCTATCCGTTTCCCAAAACACCCGTTCACGCCACTATCTTTTCCTTAATAATCCGATTCCCGATATATTTGTCTCCCTGAATGTGTTTTCCCCAAAAGATACGTTTGGCTTGATATCCGTTTCCCAGAAAGTCTTAATCCTGAAACTTCCCTTCCAGTCACTACTGTTTCCTAAATAAACCCAGTTTCCCAGAATGTGTTTACCACAAAAAAAAAGTTTGGCTTGATATCCCTTTCCCAAAACATCCGTTTCTATCACAACGTCATATACAGGGTGGAATTTTGTGACACTACCTGGAGGGCAAGTACTCTAAATAATGGAGGTAGCAAATTTCCCTCAAAAGAAACTTTCCTTTATTTTTGAAAAGAAACAAAACTGCATTCAAAGATTTTGAATAATACGCTTGCTACAACCAGAAATCGAACCGGCTAAAATTCGAAAAAACATCATCCTGTTCTTTTATGGCGTCAATCGATAGGGTCAATCATAAGGATCACATCTCTCTAACAAACATAGTAAATTAAATGAAAGGAAAACATGAAATCTTAAAACTTATTTTATTATTAACCTAAAAACATGTAAAAGCTAACTAATTAGTTGTTCGAAATTGGCTCCCTCTCGTTGAATACAAAAATGTATTCTTCTAACGGACTCTTTTTCAGTAGCCTTTAATAACGTGTTGTGGTGAATATGAAAAATTGTACTGTAAACCTCAGCCCCAAAGTCGTTCACAGTTGCATAGGATTTAAGGTAAACTTAATTTTTTTAACTTTATTATCCCCATAAAAAAACCAGAGGGGTGAGGTCTGGTGATCTTGCAGGCCATCGGATTGTGCCGTTTGTACCGATCCAGGTCCTGAAATTGTTTTTAAGATAGGCTGCGGTGATTCTGCTGTTAGGGGCTGGAGCACCATCTTGCTGTAATATTACACGGTTTCGCTTATCCTCGGGTAAAACATTCAGTAAGAGGGCCATTATTTCAAGGTATTTGACCGAGTTTAGATGACCTTTATAAATGTGGATTAACGCAACCATATTTCTCATTATACCGCACCAAACGTTGAAAGAAAATCTTACTTGACTGTTAGTTTCATGAACAGGAACAGGATTTACTCTAGACCAATAATGGTTATTGCGGCGGTTGTAAATGCCATTATTACTAAAGTTGGTTTCGTCAGACCACACAATGTCACTAAAAAAATTCGGATTACGGGCAACTTCTGTTAGCACGGTTTGACAAAATTGTAGTCATCTCTCAGGATCTCCAGGATGTAATTTTTGAACCAACCGACCATCACGATAACATTTCCACTTATACTTTTTCAAGACTTTAAGTACCTGAGTATGGGTGGTTCCAATTTCTGCTTGAAGCCTTTGGATATGTTTCAAAATATGTCAACACACTTACGTCAAAATCGGAATTTTCGCGCTCGAGCAGCTGTGGACGATGAGTTTTGTAACTACCAAATTCTTTCACCATTTTGTACCATTCGCCTCAAGACGAATCGAGGTACTTGTCGGTCCCGATATCTCTCTCCGTACCACCGTAAACCTAAATTGACATCTTGGCGATTAAAAAAAAAGCTTGCATTAAATCAAATTGTTCTTGATAAGCCATTTTGATGATAAGTAATGCTGCAGCTGACAAACAATTTGACAAAAATCAAATGTGAATAGCAAAATATTTTCCCTGTTCCATTTTCAAATTTAAAATTGTTATTCATCCACGCATAGTTATCCACGCAAAAAAAAGGTCTCATCCAAAAGAGTCTGCATTACAAACACGCGTAAAGATGATATTGTGAACAACACAAGGTACCTATCTGATGGATCCTTGAGTAAAAGTGACTTATCATGTCTTTCAAGGGTTTCCGTTTATCTAATTTACTGTTTATTAGAGAGATGTGATCCTTATGATTGACCCTGTCGATTGACGCCATAAAAATACAGGTGATGTTTTTTCGAATTTTAGCCGGTTCGATTCCTGGTTGTGGCAAGCGTATTTTTCAAAATCTTTGAATGCAGTTTTGTTTCTTTTCAAAAATAAAGGAATATTTCCTTTGAGGGAAATTTGCTACCTCCATTAATTAGAGTACTTGCCCTCCAGGTGGTGTCACAAAATTCCACCCTATATAGAAGGATGTGTGACCTCTTTGTAATAACACTTCCACACCACTTCCATAGATAAAACTTCATACTGGCTACTTTTTAACTGATGACAAGTGTTTTTGAACATTGAATGAACATTTCATAATTCTAATTATAGTCGCATTTGCATGCTGTGATCTTTTATAATTAAGAAAGCGCTTAATTCTGTTATTATTAAGTATCTAGTATCTGTATTGCGTATTTCTTGTTAAGGATCCTGTATAAATAAATAAATAAACTATTCTAGGCAATTTGCGGTTTCTGCCGTAACTAAAATATTCTGGAAGGACTTGCGTGGGAGCTTTAACTTTCTTTTTTCATGTCTATACCTTTTTACTACACATCTATTTTGTAAATATGCTAGCTAATTTATGTACTACTATCCTACCATATTCTACTCTAACCCTAAAAACCGCTGAGTGGCTAACTAGCTTGCTATGTCTATTTCTACTTGGTCTATTGAGTGTGATAACTACTTAATTTTTAAACCCCTTCCGGTTGGAGGAATTCTATGATTCTAATATATATACTAGCACACTCGTGTTTCTAGGCCGATGTGTTGCTGTTACTGGCGTGGGATGCAAACCCTACGTTATTGGTGTTGAGCTGACAATAGTAGCTAAGATACTGTGGCAAACAATTTATGTCTATATATTGATTTTTTGCAATAGAACAATCTATGTCATGTCTTTCAGTTAGGTTTGGGTGACTATGTTGACTAATAGTTCAAGTTCAAGTTCAAGTTCAAAGATTTTTATTAATAATAGCACAAACATTGAGACTTAATGAACGTCATAATTCATAATTCATAATTCATAATTTCTTTATTGCACACAACTAATATATGGACAACAAGACTTACATAAAAATAGTGTACAAAGGCGAGCTTATCTCTAATAAGAGATCTCTTCCAGCAAACCAAATTAGGATGGGAATGGTCGATTGCTGAGCAGGGGTGACAATGTGTACAACAATATAATTTAGTACATATCTAAATAACTAACATATGGTTAGATATATGTTATATCTAAATAACTAATATAAAACAATATTAACTAACTATACGAGGGCTTACATAAATATCATATAATATACTCGTACATGCTAAACATAAATACTATATAAATATATATAATTTTTAAATTTTGGTCCACCAACCTGCTGCGATCCACCAATCCACCGAAACAGAGCCAGACACATTAAAATCCCAGAAATATCAGCTGCCCTATGCGGAGAAAATTAAAACTAAAATGACTTCACGGCGGCGTAAGGTGATTATTTTAGCTGATCAACAGGGAAGACACCTACAAAAGGCCTTACAACAGTTACTTGGACAGGATTTCCTTGTTACCTGTTTTGTTAAACCGCAAGCAAAGCTTACGAACATTATTGACGCAGATAAATATGAAATATCGACACTGACCATGGATGACTTTGTAGTGCTGCTGTCAGGGACGAATGATCATAACCCCTGTGAGTTCCAATTCGAACTTAGGGCCTGGTTGCAAAAAGTACAGAACACAAATATAATCATTCCAAAATTTACTCATAGTCACTACTTAAACGAAAAGAAGTTAAATTATGAAATCAAATTCATCGCGAGTGCATTTAAAAACTGTACATTTGTTGATCTGCCACTGAAGAATAATGCGCATATACTTAGGTCAGTATTTCTGTCTCAATCACTCCTCAGGGAAATGCTGCGCATAGACTATAAAATAAAGTTTGATGCGCATATTTACGCAGCAAAGCAAGGCCGGATTGAGTCAAGAAAGAGCGAAGATAAATGTACTCAAACTCAAACTGACTCTACATATTATATACAAAAAGAAAGCTGTGTGACAAACCCTCAACAAAACAGTGATGATAATTGCAATACTAATGGAAACGAAAAGTGTAACAATACTGATTTTTTTCGTGAATAATGTTATACATTTATTCCATCAAAATATTGATGGACTTATAAGTAAATCTGACATGTTATCCATTTACCTAGAGGTACTTAGAAATAGCGGAACTTCAGTAGATGTCATAGGCATAACAGAACATAACATGTTAAAAACTGATGTAAATGCACTTAATGTTGTAAATTATACACTGGCTACCTATTCAGCCAGAAGTACAAGGAGTGGTGGTACAGCTCTAATTGTAAAAAATGGACTGAAATTTCAGAATATTGACAAAGCTGACTGTAATATTACAAATGCAATAGAGTGCTGTGGTATAATACTTACAGAGCATAATTTAAATGTGATATGTATATATAGGAAATGTAAATATGATGTAGAGTCTTACGATAAATTCTTCGAAAACTTAGATAGGCTATTGTCAAAACTTTGCCGTGGTAGACGTAAGACTATAATATGTGGAGATTTTAACATAGATCGTCTTCGTCAAGATAAGAATGCAGCACATTTTGAAGAATTACTATTAAATTACAACATGAGACTAACATTCAACGAACCCACACGTCTGAGTAGTGGGACTTGTCTTGACAATTTTATTCAAAACATTAGAGGATGCAAAGGCCGAATAATAGAGTTAGCGCTCTCGGATCATACTGGACAGTTATTGGAATGCCCGGTGAGAAAATACTGTACGCTTGAATATTGGTTTGTGGAAAAAAGAGATTTCCATAAAGATAACCTGGACAAATTTAAAGAGTGTCTATCAAATCTGAGTTTCTCTGAGACTTTAACAAGCTCTGATGCCAACGTTGCATATAATGAATTCCATGATATATTTGTGCTTATGTATGACCTGTGCTTTCCAGCAATCAAAATAAGATGCTCTAGCAACGCGCGACCTCGGTGGATCTCTAAAGGCATACGAGTATGTTCAAAAAGAAAAAGGGAGCTATTATGGACATACAGACGTGCTCCAAACGATATCAATAAATATAACTTCAAAACCTATACTAAAAGACTTAAGAAAATAATAAAACTGACACAAAAATCCCAAAACGATTATTATATACAATCCTCAAACAATAAATGTAAAGCTACCTGGAAAATTATAAATAATAACTTTAATAATAAAAACAATGCACCAAAAGAAAGTATCAAACAAATAAAATTCAATAATTGTGTAATTACTGATCCTATGGAAATAGCCCAAGCTTTTAATAATTTTTACATAGATCAAGTAGAGCAACACCAAAAGGTTGAGGTGACTAGCAGCAGATCAAAACTGCCTTGCTTTCCTAAATCTCTATTCTTTAATCCCACCTCACCTATTGAAGTATATCAAATAATAAAAGGACTGAAAAATACAAATAGTACGGGGTATGACCACATATGTACAAGCGTGATAAAGCATGTAGCGTTGATCATAGCTCCAATATTAAGTCACGTCATAAACCTGTGCATAGAACAAGGAGTGTTCCCTGAAAAGCTCAAAACAACAATTATCAAGCCAATGTTTAAAAAAGATGACAGAGAAAATATGTCCTTCTATAGACCAGTTGCACTTATTCCTGTATTCTCCAAAGTAGTCGAAAAAGTAATTTATAATGCTATAAACGCCTTTTTTGAAAGAAACAATTTATTTAGAAGAGAACAAAAAGGGTTTCGAAAAAATAAAACAATAGATCAAGCTATTTATGATTTCCTCTTTCGCGTAGTCACCAGCCTAGATAATAAAAATCCTGTATCAGCATTGTACATGGACATGACCAAAGCGTTTGATTATGTCGATCATTCCATCTTGATAAATAAACTCTACATGTATGGCGTCCGAGGTAATGTGCTTAATCTTATTAAATGCTATCTGTGCAACCGGCAACAACTGACTCAAATGTCCAGAATAGACAAAGCAAGTAAGACAGAACATCATTATTTTTCAGATTCAAGGACAGTACAATATGGGGTACCACAAGGTAGCGTTTTGGGACCACTTTTATTTATTATTTATATAAACGATTTACCTGACGCGGTTAGTTTCCCAATTGTCATGTTTGCTGATGACAGTACAATGATAGCAGAAGGCCAGAATATTAATATTAATTCCTATGAATCTGACATAAATAATTCCCTAGAAAATATTATTGAATGGCTCGGACAAAATAATCTTATAATAAATTTGAATAAAACTAATATAATGACATTTAAAAACAATTACAATAATATAACAAATAAAATTGACATCCACTATGGTACAAAAATAATTGAGGAAATTAATGACACAAAATTTTTAGGATTAACGATCGACTCCCACTTGACATGGAAAACACACATTGACAATGTCTGCACAAAGTTGAGCCAATTTTCATATGCTCTGTTTATGCTCGCTAAGGTAGTTGGAGTCACTGCCTTGCTATCAACATATCATGCTTATGTGGCTTCGACTCTCAAATACGGCGTTATATTCTGGGGCAACTCAACGGATAAAGACAGAGCTTTTAAAGCACAAAAGAGATGTATAAGGGCGATATGTCACTTGAAACAAATAGAAACATGTCAGCCACATTTCAAAAGATTAAGAATATTAACTCTACCATCGTTATATATTTACGAAATGGCTGTTTATATAAGAAATAATTGGGATCATTTTAATAAAATAAAGTCGAAAAGAAACATTAAGTTAAGCATCACGCGGCACTCTACCGCACTATTTCAAAAAAATGTGTTTGGGATGATACCAAAAATTTATAATACTATACCTAAATGTATCAGAGAAATAGAATCCTTTAATTTATTTAAATCAAAGCTTAAAGAACATTTGCTTAATAAAGCCTACTATAGCGTACAAGATTTCCTCAACGGTGACTGAAAGATTGTTTCAAGAGTGATTGTTTAGTGAATGTTTTAAGAATCTATGTAATTTTCAGTATTGACTATTCAAACGGACATATGTAATGTAATGTAACTTTTATTTAATCTAATCTAAATTTAATTTAATTTAATTTAATTTAAATTAATATTTGTACACCTTTAAGGTAGAATGTGGCAAGAACAATATTTATTTAACAACCCTGTAACCCACATTTACAAATAAAATATCTTTATCTTTATCTTTATCTTTATCTTTAAATAAATATACTAATAAATACATACATACTACCTATATTTCTAAAGAGAAAGGTAATGCTTCTTCACGCGACTTTTAAATATATTAAGAGAAGGACTGTCTCTGATAGTGCAGGGGAGTGCATTCCACAATTGAATGGCCCGGAATCTAAACCCATGCTCATAGGACGCGGTGTTATGCTGTAGGGTTGTGAGCATCGAAAGCGCGGGAGTTCTCCGAGGCCAGCTGGAAGAAAGAAATGGAAAACGGTCTCGTAAGAAGGTTGGATAGCGTGGATTGCGTAAAATGTTGTAGAGGATGTTGAGGATGTGAGAATCCCGACGAAGACGTATTGGCAGCCACTTCAGCTCTTTGCGATGCTGTGATACATGGTCGTATTTGCGCAGCCCAAAGATAAACCGAATCCCGAGATTTTGAAGTCGTTCGAGTTTGTTCAGTAATTCTTCGTTAGCACTGACCCAGCAGACATCAGCATAATCGATGAGAGGTAGAAGGAGAGACTGAGCGAGAGTGATTTTGGTCTGTCGAGGCAAAAAGTACTGAAGTTTCCTGAGAGAGTGAAAAGTAGCAAATACTCGTCGACTGACCTCATTGACATGCGATGACCAGGACAGCTGGTTGTCGAAGATAAGACCCAGGTTTTTAGCTTTACGTCATAATATAAGTAATCAAGCAAGGATAATAAAACAGTAAGTAGTTGCCTAATTATTACATAATATATAGGGTGCAATGAACTGGTTTAATGCCAGATGTCGGAGTCTTGCAAAAAGACATTAATTTTGTAGTAGGCCTTTGTGCACAAAGTGTGCTTTATAAATTGTTTGAATCGAGCTTCAGTTAAGTTTTGTATTTCTTGCGGAATTTCATTGTAGAAGCTGTACATAGTTTCTCTTTTAGAGAGCGCAATCCGGAGAGTTTTGCAGCAGCTAGGGTATCCTGTCTGGAGAATCTGGAGAACACGAAGAAGAAAGAGCATAAGATGAGTCCGAAAATACAACTCAGGATGTGTTATCGTGTTCTTTAAAAGTTGAAACCAAGGCTAAGAAGGCCAATAAGGGAAAATGCTTTGTCACTAACTATTTTTCCAAGCATTTCGGGATAAGCGTGAAAGGTGGAAGGGCATAAAAGCACCATTCATTCCAATCAAGGGTGAACGCATATACAGCGAACGCATCGCGATCCTGTTTCCAAGAAACTTAAAGATTGCATTTGCCGTTGGTGCGAGATATCTTTCAGTCAATTTCGGAATTTACCAGAATTTTAGCTATTTTAGTATAGGCTTCCAAAGACAGTACCAATTAAATATCAGGATTAATCCTGCGAAACTCTTCATCCGCTTCTATCTTAAACGAAGCGAATAACGCTCACGCTCAATAAGTTCACGATCCTCGCACCACTGCCAGATCATTCTAGCCAGATTATTTAGATGGGGAACTGTAAGCTGCCCATCCTATTTATACAGCTCATTGTGGTGGTATTATCAACGCGTAACAGTGTAGCACTATTTGAATTGTTACAAGCAAAGTACATTAGACTCAAGAACATTGCAATTCTAAGTAATTTATGTGAAACCTTGTTCACTCTCTTTCCAACCACCGTGTACTCGTTCGTTGTTACAAAAAGTACCGCAGCCTGTCAAGTAGGCATCAGTAAAATCCCTTGATCAAAACTGAGACTACCAAGGGTGTTATACGTTGAATGAATGTTACGGGACCACTATTTAAGGCCGGCTGATATTTCGGAAGATGGCTTAAAGTTGCATCGTAAGAACCAAATTTTTTCAGCATAATTAACTTCTCGCGCCCAGACAGGTGGGCCAAGATCGCCACTGACTGGGTGCCACAAGACGGCTTCTGGCTTAGGGGCAGGCTAAGGCAGAGATGACGGGATGACCTCGACAAGTTCTTGCCGAGGTGGCCGGAGGTGGCACAATCCCGGGACGTGTGGATACAAAGGGGGGAGGCCTTTGTCCAGCAGCGAGACACGCTTCTCGGCGAAGTAAAAAAAAAACTTCTCTGCTTCTAGCTGTTTTGTATATACCCAGCCATATTGAACGGCTGGGCAAGCGGCTGCCAGAGTGCCTATTAAATTAGCAAAGGCTCTGATAGTTCATATATTGTTGCGTTTTTCGTTAGGTAATGACATAGTCATATTTGTTGAGTTATACATAAATCCTAGAAAACGACATGTCTGATCACTGATCGGGCCCTAATGAGCATTTTTCAAAATGTATTTCAAATCTTAGGCACTGTACTTAATAAACCCACTGTTTCTGTAACATTTTTGAAACACTCTTTGTAAATTACTCCGATACACAGGATATCGTCGAGGTACACTACAGACAAATAGCACTGTAATATCAGAAAAGTCATAATTTTTCTCATCAACTTTGTAACTTTCGGGGGCTACAGCTTTCTGTAGCCCCCGAAAGTTATGCCCTTTCTGTATGCCCTAATGCCTTTGCATTAGGGCATTCATTGTTGTTAACTCATATAAATACTCTTGCCTGTATTCATTTTTAATAGCAATCTCAAGTATTTTCTATATTGCTCCAAGATCGGAATATGTAGATATACCTCTTGAAGGTCTATGATTGCCAGGAAACCTTGCTCTGGTATTAATTTAGCAGCCGAAGGACCACAGTCCTTCATTTTGTAGTGCAATATAAATTCATTTAAAGGTTTCATGTTCACTGTGAACCTTTTGCCGCCGTTTGACTTGGGTGCTAAGAATATTTTTAAAATAAAGATCAGGACAGGGCTGACTTTTTGAAATGGCAGCTAACTCTAATACATTTTCAACGGCTTTATATATATCATAGTTTTTCCCTGATGAAAACTTATAACATGGGTTCGCAGACTGGTAGAACGGTTGAGAAAAGGAAACAAGAAACCGTCCTTAATTAATCTTAATCTAATCCTAGACTGTAAATGTGACCCGTAATTGTCCATTAAATCTTTTAAATCTTTTAAATATTTTTATAATATAAATGGGTTCTTTAGCCCTCACCCACCATTTCAGAATCGTTGGTCAATGACACAAAAACACAGAAAATTTTTGAACAGAATTTCATATATTTCATACACAATATTTCATACACATAATGCCTAGGCAAAGTGAGAAATAAAACATATTTCATTAATTGACTGCCCATTACCGACTACCTCTGTGGCGCTGTGGTAGTCGCTCTTCCTACCATGTGAAAAGCCCCGGCTTCGATCCCCGGCTGGGGATACAAAAAACAACAACCCAAGTCTTGGATGTTTATATGTGTGTGACGTCGCTTTTTTTGGTACCCACGACACAAGGTATCCTAGTGTGGGGCCAAAAGCAATGTACGTGCCTGTATGTAAATGTTAATATGGATGTTGAAATATCTTGGATTATGTTAATCGTTGTCACAGAGCTTTTCACTGCACCACCAAGCACTGTTGTAATTTACAGTCCACTTTACATACATAACAAAACTAAAAAGTGTTTACATAAACGCTTTTTAATCGAAAAATAAATTTCACAACAATTTCATCGGGATGAATAAATTAAGATGTTTGTAAAAAAACTTGTCTCATGGATGAATTTGTGCCAGCTCTTTCACTCTTGGATCTTTACCATCATATTTGTCTTTGTCAATTTCTCGCTCTGTTCATCGTCAAAGACGAAGTAGTTTCTTGAGTGATGCTAAATCTATGGTCAGCAGTAGGGGAGTAAAGCTTGTGGACTGAAATATAATCGTTCCTTCTACTATTTTGGCCTATATTATTATGAAGTAAAGAGAGGTACAGCGTATATTTAATTGAACGAGTATGTTTTCCAACTAATTTACGATCACCTTGGGGAAGCGTGTTACTTTAAATAGAAAAACTGTAACAAAGTTATTAAATTTCAAATTCTAGATGGTAAAAAATAAAAATAAAACTAGGTAATAAAACCCACTCGCCACTGAAACCAAACAGTTTAACGATTTTTCTGAATAGTATGACAAGATAGTCCGTATTTTCATATTGGAAGGGGATTTCGGTAATTTACCTTCAGCGGGTTTTCCTCATTCGCTTTATTAGATTTCTGCCTTTTGAAGTTGTTAAGCTGATAACTTTGTAAAAGGATAAAGTTAGAGCTTCACTCGTCTGACCGCAACTAAAGTGCGACTTGAGTAAAACTTTCTGGTTTTTAACTATTGGTTTTACAAAATTAAAATTAAGATCAGTATACTCGTATACCTATAGGTAAGTTTTAAAGATTTTATTTACCTAGGTATACCTAAACAGGGTGTAACAGAAACTTGTAGTCATATTTTATGGGTTATTAGGGACATAATTCCGAACAACTTTCATTATGAAACTGATTGGTTCTGAGCAACTTTATTTTTCACTTTTCGATACAGTTTGGGCCCGGTCATCAGCTGTTTTGTATGGAGAAGTGAAAAAGAAAGTTGTTCTGATCAAATCGGTTTCACTTCATATAATTTTCATTGTTCAGAATGATGTCCCTGACAACAACCAAAAATATGACTACACCTTTCTGTTACACTCTGTATAACGCGGTAAAACCATAATATACAATTTTGAAGATTAATATAAAATTTTGAGAAGGATTTTCCATGTGTAGCAGAACGGTGTCGTAGTATTAAGCCACATTTTTGGGTCTGACAATGGATTTCTGAATACAACGTAGACTATATGCCTAATGCCAAAGTAACAGTTTCAAAATAAATTTTGGTCGTAGATTGTTTGTCAGCGGTAAGGGAAGCCATCGGTCAGCCGATGTTAATGTCGCAGGTCGCAGCGTGATAGATGGTCGGCAGCGATGGGCCGTGCCAACGTCATTAGTGAGGCGTCGCCAGATTGAATCGACTTAGAAGGCTCAATCGTAACGAAACTCGAACAGACCACTCAGTTTGCACTCTAGGAGTTTAAGGAATAATGTAAATCGCGAAATAAATATGTAAATAGGGCCCCAAGTTTTGTATTCGTTCCAAATTTATTGATTTGCAAAGTTTTCCGGAAAAGCTAAGCGACACCTCCTGAAGGATATCCTCCAGAGCTTGTCATGACGTCACTTCAATCACTTCCCTTCACTTTTCGCTAAGTTTAAATCTCAAACGTTATCTGTATTCGCAGAATTCGCTGTACTCAATTCAATTAAAGTGAAACAAAAGTTTTGTAAAATCAAACAATCAAACTTACCAATCAGGAAATCGCTGTACAAATAAAACGAGTCTGTTATTGTTTACTACACTCCAAGCTGTAGGCAACTAAATTAGATTTGATGTTTAAGACAGGCTTCTCGTTATAAATTGAGACAACAAGACTTTCTAGTGTTGATACAGCGAATCGAGTATTCAGCAAATGAAATATTTTGCTGGGAAATGTTTACCTTGTTAACAATCAGGCTCGTGATGCAATTAAGACGTTTTAGAGACGAACGAAATGAATCATCATTCTGAAAGCACCGCCCGATGGCTGCCAGTGAGTCAGGAAGTAATTTAATACAGTGTCTAATGTAATGGTGCACAAGAGTCAGTTCATTTAATACTTCATTTTGAGTGACAGAGGGCTAGCTCATCGCCGCACGGTACACATTGAATACAAAAGTCAGTTCCTTTAACGCTTGGGTTATTGAGTGATTCGAAGTAAGTTGACAAGAAAGGAGCCATAGAACATGGTTGGTTCGAAGAATGGGGTCGGGTCAGGTTTTTTTGTCGCATTCCTGCGAAATGTGTAGGGATCGGAGCCGATTTGGTTGCGCGCTGAATAAATTATGAATAACTAAATAATGGAAGGGTTCTTATGAAACTATATAGAGAAAGCTAATGTGTTGACTGCAAATATACAATTGCGTTTGATTGGTACGATGTGGTGAGTTTGACATCACGGGTTTGAATATCATTCTAGTGATCTTTGTCTAAGACGCTAGCAGTCGGGAAGGCTTAATTAATCGCAATCGCTTTTATGGCCAGCAATCGACAAATTTTGTGTATCGGCAATACCAAATGACTTGAGTGATAACCGACGGTTGATCATAGAAAATATGCATACACAAAATTGTAGAACGGCGGGCGTGCATGGCATGGTTGATTGAAATTGGACCCTGTGTGGTTAGAGTTAAGAAGCTTTCGCTTGGGCAGTTTGTGTCACGCAAAGGACGCCATTTTTTCAGACATGTGGGGCTTATAAATACGAGCGCGTGGGTGGGGGAGTCATTCAGTCCCTACGTCAAACTACTGTGACACACATCTTTCGGTAATTCTATACAGTTCGGTCTGCCGTTTTACGCGTCTGGAACTGGAAGAGTTGTGATTGCGTGTTACAGTGGATTTTCGTGAGTGTCTGAAGCGCCGAGATATACCTCGGTTCCTATCCTTTAAATCAACCTACCCCAAATTCCAAAACTATCCTTGGGTCGTTAGATAAGAACTTGTAGGTAATTTGATCTGAGTCTGAGTCTGGGCTTGGAGCGACCCTAATTTCCTTTTTCCTTCACCATAGGATTCCTGGATTGGCTCTTAAGATATTCGCGGGCTAATCCTCTCCTCATTTACTTCGTGTAGCGAGTTTTGAAATTCCCACACACACAGTCGTTAAACATACAAACACATTCAAATCAAACTCAACCATTTTCGAGTGGTGTCGATTATGGACGTGGTATAACATTAGGATTTTAGACTAGGCTAGACAGGAGTTTATTTGCGGCTAAACCTAGGTTGTCAAGGCATAGGGAGACTGTTTGATCGATGAGGTTCCGCGGATGAAAATAACAAATTCAGAACAAAGTATAAACGTTGTCCACTCAGATAACCTATCCCGTTGATATCTTTGACATTTGAGTGTTGTCGGGGACGCGCGAAGAGATCAAATTACAGTCTAAAGTTCATTGTTTAGGAACGGGTAGATTGTTATGCTTTGCCTTGGATCAGTTTGGATTCAAGTTGCATCTTTAAATTAAATGTAAATTTCGCTGGAAATTCTAACGTGTAGACTGTGTCAAGCATTTATTTTACTGGGCTCAGTCGAGGAAGAGCTGTGGTTAGCCTGATACTTAGTTCGGTATTTCCCGAAGTATGTAACTCGCTGTGGAGTGGGTTAGATCTCCAAAAGCGCTAATGAAAACGTTTCGATAACATCCAGCTCAAATTGCGCAGAGTTGAAGGTTTCAAAACGTTACGGACCTTTTGAGGAAACCGCTAGTTCAGACCCATTTCGGAAAATCAAATCGCAATTGTGTAAACCCGGTCTATTTGGATCGTTATTGCCGTGAACTAATTATATAATTGGAACCACCACTAGCCGCTACTAGCGAGCACATGAACTATCATTGAGTACTCACGTCGTAACACTACGACGGATATCCATACGATATCCCAAACAAATATTATAAATTGTGGTCGACCACGAAAAGAAGTTCCATGAGCCCATATATACAAAAAAATAAATGGTACCATTACACAAAATATAACAAAGATCGATCTGGCGCAAAACACCGCTAACTGATGCGAAATACCGGCTTGCAAGTTAAACAGAGAAAGCAAGTATGTCTCTGTTTAACTTGAAACACTAACTTCCTGAACCAATCTTCCGTTCGACTATTGTACGCCTAACGAACTTCTCAACGAACGAGAAATTCAGACTTATCATTCTTAACTTGCAATTTTTACAGCTGAATCGGGACAATTAACACACAACTTTAATGCAATTGTCTTGGGACTTTACGACAAATATGCTCCCATTAAGAAAGTCAGGGTAAAACACCTGCCGGCGCCCTGGCTTAACGATGATATCAAGCGCCTAATGGCCAAGTAAATCGCGCTAAGTGTAACTGCAAAAAGGATCCGACAGATGACAATTTTCTTTCCTACAAATGCCTTCGCAATCGATGCAATCGTCTCTGTCGAGACGCCAAGCGCCGCCACATCTTCGAGTGTATCGAAAGGTACACCCCAGCTCAGGTGTGGAAATTCCTCAGGACACTTGGTATTGGCAAATCCCAGGACATGCATTCGGGTGATGTTGATCTGAACGCTCTCAATCAATTCCTCTCTGCTCCACCAGTTGTAATGGACCCTTCTATCAAGGAAGCCACTCTTCAGAGTCTGCGCTCTAGGTCATTACCCAACACCACTCCTTTCAACCTGAGCAATGTTGGAAGCGACACGGTTAAGAAATCATTTCTAGCAATTAGCTCCAAAGCTGTAGGAGATGATAATATCTGTCAACGAATGATTCTAACTATCCTTGATGATCTGCTTCCGGCCATAACACATATTTTAAATTTCTCCATTTCCAATTGTTCTTTCCCTACTGCTTGGAAACAAGCATTAGTTATCCCTCTCCCCAAAACATCCAATCCCACCTCCTTTAAAGAGTATCGCCCCATTTCTATCCTGCCGATCCTTTCTAAAGTCCTCGAATCCTTTGTCCATACTCAGCTCTCCCATTATCTATCCTCTAAAAATCTACTTAATCCTTTTCAGTCTGGCTTTAGAACGGGTCTTAGTACTGTTACGGCTTTATTAAAAGTGACCGATGATATTCAGGTCGCCATGGATCAAAGGCAGCTCTCGGTGCTGGCTCTGCTGGGCTTCAGCAGTGCTTTTAACTGTGTTGACTTCGACATTCTCGTTGAACTTCTCAAATCTCTTAACGTCTCCTCCCTCTCTGCCAGCTGGTTTGACTCTTACCTAAGGAACCGAAAACAGCGTATCAAGTCGGAGGATGCTTGTACGGAGTGGTGTGACCTCTCTTCCGGTGTCCCCCAAGGTGGCATTCTCTCTCCTCTTCTATTCTCAATATTTATCAATTCCATATCCGATGTCCTCTCTTCTTCCTATCATCTCTACGCGGATGACCTTCAGATCTATCGTCACTTCTCTCCTGATGATGTAAATTCCGCTGTGGAAGCGTTAAACGCTGACTTGGCTGGTATTAGTGGATGGGCATCGTCATTTGGGTTGCTGGTTAATCCGAATAAGTCCCAGGCCATGATTATAGGTACCAGACACTCTTTAAACACGTTGCAGCAATTGTCTGTCCCTTCTGTAACTTATAACGGTAAATAATAATAATCATGTATAGCGATAAAGCTAAAAACCTGGGTGTCATCTTTGATAATCAATTGTCCTGGTCAATGCATGTTAATGAGGTCAGCAGGCGAGTTTACGCAACTTTTCATTCCCTCAGGAGACTTCAGAACTTTCTTCCTCGCCAGACCAAAATAACTCTCGCTCAGTCCCTTCTTCTCCCCCTCATTGATTATGCTGATGTTTGCTGGGTGAGCGCAAATGAAGAACAACTGAACAAACTCGAACGACTTCAAAATCTCGGGATTCGGTTCATCTTCAGACTGCGCAAGTATGACCACGTATCTCAGCATCGCAGGGAGCTGAAGTGGCTACCGATTCGGCTTCGACGGGACTCTCATATCCTGTGTTTCCTTTATAATATTTTGTGGAACCCTCGTTACCCTAACTTCCTACGTGATCGCTTCGAATTTCTTTCTTCAAGCAGGCCTCGGAGAACTCATATGGCGTCTACGCTCAAAGCTCCAGATCGCTCCACTGCAGCCTACGAGCACGGGTTCAGAATCCGAGCCGTACGACTGTGGAATGAGCTTCCTTGCACTATCAGGGACAGTCGATCTCTAAATATATTCAAAAACCGGCTAAAGAAGCACTATCTCTCCCTTTCCAGTTAGATAATATATATATATTTGTATGTATTAGTTTATTATACGGTTTATTCATATTTTTACGTTGTATTTAAGTAATTGTGTATGCAGTCTATTTTTAGCAATTAGGGTTATCAGTATAATACATACTGTTTGTAGTATATATTAGTCGTAGTATTTATAGACTTTTATTGTACGCGCAGGTCTTCCCCCGCTCAACCATCACCTCTCCTACCATCTTGGTTTGCTGGAAGAAATCTCTTTTGAGAGATAAGCTCGCCTTTGTACATGTTTTTTTCTATTATAAGTTATCTGTATGACTGTTTTGTGTAGTACAATAAAGAAATTACAAATTACAAATTACAAATTAAGTTGGGGGTAGATAGAATAGACGATCATAGCTTCTGACAACGGTAGCTCGATCTTAGCTATTTATGCCGTTACAGATTTTCTGGTGCCGAGACCGAAGGATATTCTAGAGTAGGATACCTAGATATTCTAAAAGAATCAAGGTCTAACGCGTTACTTTTAAAAATAACACAACGTAGAAACGATTTTAAACAGTTCAAGTAAGATAAATAAGCAACAACAAAAAAAAGGGGCATTGTTTTCACAATTCATCGAACAAGCCGAAGGTTTAGTATTGAGAAATAATGGGCCGACCAAAAAAAAACGTTAGTCGGGTTGTACAAGACGACTCACTTTCGCAGTTAAGTGTTTTAAATAATGAAATGGCGTCAGGACAGGTCAATTGTTATCCGAAATAGTGAGCAGGTTAGACTGTTTGGAATGGGGGTCAAGTGCGAGCAATGCTAGTAAGGACTTCGGACAGACAAACGGACAGACAGGAACTATAGAAGTTTGAACAATCGGTAGAAAAACGTCAAACATGCATAGTGAAAATGACACAGAAGTTGCCAACATTCGATGGGCGGAGTTCGGAAAATCCGATGATTTTCTTTAAGAGATTTAAAGGCTTATATTAAAGTCTCGGGAGATAGTTCGAGGGCTTTGATATGGGCAACGGATAGTTTGGTAGGAATTGCAAAAGTTCGAATGAGCATATACAGAGACTCATGGCGAACTTATTCGGATTTTGAAAAAGATTTCAGAGAGGTATTCTGGGGATATAATGAACAGGAATTAATTAAACAAAGATTCCTAACCGCGAAGTTCGATTCTAAGAAAGGTCAAAGTATGGAAGAATTCTTTGCCTCTCAATTGAATAGCATATATGAGCTTACGATACCGTTTACTGATACGGAGAAGATCGACATGATTTTCAGACAGTTGCCGCGCGATATTCAGGTATCGTTTTTTGCTAGAAAGGACCCAATGACGATACGAGACGCGGTCGAGTTTCTTCGGCAATTAGAACGTAATGTCGATGGAGGATTAAATGCGTTGCATAGTTCGGAGACAATGAATACGAACAATGTGAGTCGGAATAGCTACATGCGAGGGCAATATCGTGCTTTGCGAGTAAATACGATGCGATATAACGCGGTGAGTCGTAGGAATAATTATAAGGCGGGAACAAAGGCACGAAACGAATTTGGGACGCGCGCTCGCGGTTATTTTCGCGGTAGAGGTAGGCAGACTCAGGCTAGTTTCAAGGCAATAGAGTTCCAAAGGGGCAATGATAGTTCAGGTAATACAGAGGCAGGGCAAAGTTCAAGTGACAGGAATAATGCGATAAATCAAAATTCAAAAAACTAGTGGACTCGCGCGGGTCGTTCGCGCTCAGATATTTATTACGCTTTGGATGGACAACCGATCAAATTGAAAGAAAGCATAGACTGTATGATTTGTGTAATTTGGATTCGAACGTGGATGTGAATGAATTTATTCAATTACTAGCGCATAAAGCGAATGGATATGCCGTGTGTTTAGATGAAAAATCGAGATTGGATTGTAGAGACCGCAATGACAGGCGTTTACATACGATATTCAGTTACGACGATTCAATTGAGTGTGGGCGCGATCTATGTAGTACATTGACATTACCTGAGATAGATGTGTGTATTGGAAATATTGTTGTAAGGAGTTTGGTTGATTCGGGGAGCGAAGTCAGTGTAATAAGTCGGGGAGTGTATGATGAAGTATGCAGGCAATTGGGAAAACCAACGGAAATAACGATCCCAAGTTTGAGAATCACAGGTGCGTTTGGGATCAGTAGAGAGAAGGTAGATAAATTAGTCACGTTACTATTAACAATAGGTGAATGCGTTATCGATACTCCAATGCTAGTATTAACAAGGGTGCCTAAATATTTAATTTTATGGTTTGATTTTATACAACAGACGCGAGTCAGTTTAATGTGTGAGGGAAATAAGAGATTAATTATACGAAGCGCCAGGCGGATGTGTGAAATACCATTAGGTACGGGGCCCGATCAGGAAGCTTGTTGTTGTTCAATGGAAGTACAGGACCAAGATACCAGTAGAAATATGATAGAGGAATATGTGAATAATTCATCAATACCTGTTGAACACAAAACAAAGTTATTGCCGGTGTTGAATAAACATGCAGAGTTGTTTAGCGATAGGGTGGGTCGGACAAATAAATATATACATGAGATAAAAATGAGAGATGAAACGCCTTTCGTGAAACGAAGCTATCCCATACCGTTCGCATATCGCGATAAAGTAACAAAACGATTGGAAGAAATGGAACAGATAGGTATTATTAGCAGGCAATCTACGGATTTCAGCAGTCCATTGACTTGTGCACTAAAGAAGTCAGGGGAGGTTCGGATATTACTCGATGCGCGACAATTAAACATGGGAATGGTTGGGGAAGTTGAAACTACACCTTTAATGAGAAAGATATTGCAGTCGGGTCACCGGATAAATTATAAAGGGGTCATAGATATTAAAGATGCATATTTTTCTATACCATTATCAGACGAATCTAAACGATACACGGGTTTTGTATATCAAGGCAGAAGTTATGTTTACAACGTTTTACATCAGGGGTTGAAAACCAGTGTGGGTTCATTTTCGAGGGCGATGGACTTAATCTTAGGGCCAGAGGTTAGGTCATATTGTTTAAATTTTGTTGACGATTTGGCGATTTTAACTGAGGGTGACATCGATCAGCATTTGTCTCAAGTGGACACGGTTCTGAGTAAATTGAAAGACGCGGGCTTCACATGCAAACTAAAAAAATGCGAGTTCGCACAAAAAAGGGTCAAGTTATTGGGGCATATATTGTCTACACAAAGCTTGCAGATGGACCCGGACAAAATAGAAACACTCAAATTATATCCGTCACCCAGAACTGTCAGGCAATTGAGGGCGTTTTTGGGGTTCATAAATTACTTTCGGAGATTCATAAAAAACTTTGGAACAATAACGCAACCATTATACAATTTATTACGGTCTGGAGTCAAGTTCGTTTGGAGTACGTCGTGCAGAGTGTTTTTGACGAGATAAAAAATCTATTCTCAGAAAGTATAATATTTAGTCAGCCATTGGCGGGACAGACGTATTATGTTCAATGCGACGCCAGCGCTATAGGAATTGGGGGTTATGTTTATCAATTAGATGATTTGGGCCAGGAACGTATTATAGAGTTTTGTTCGCAGGAATTTAGGGGAGCTCAAACGAGATGGTCTGTAAGCGAACAGGAAATGTATGCGGTCATATACACTTTAAAGCGATTTGAGATATATTTGCGAGGAGAAAAGGTTATTATTAGGACAGATCATAAAAGTTTGACGTTCATTAAGTCGTGGACTTTATTGGGGTTGTATCAGACGTGGAATGGTAGATACGGAAACGAGAGGGTTTGATAATTACAAGCTAGTAGGTGATACGTTATATTTTCACGTGCCGAAGCGCAACGTACGGTTGTTAGTAATTCCGAAATCACTACAGGAGGAACTAATATTACACATACATGAAGAAATAGGTCACTACGGCAGATATAAAATATTGGCACTGATGAAGGACAGATATTATTTTCTTCATATTTTATGAGTAGGGTGATTAGCACGGCGATAAGAAGTTGTGACATATGTCAAAAGGTCAAACCAAGTACTAACAATACCGTTGGTCCTTGTACACCGGTGTTGGCGGAAAAGTTGGGTGAGAAAGTTTTCTCGGACCTTTATGGGCCATTGCCCGTAGGTAAATTTGGATATCAATACATATACGTGATTCAAGACGTCTACAGTAAGGTAATAAAATTGTATCCAATGCGGAAAGTTACAGGTAGGAGCGTGCTCGCTTGTACAAAGAGATTTCATAGGGAAATACCTATCGAAACTGTAATTACAGACTCAGGACCACAATTCATATCGAAAGTTTGGGAATTTGGTCTCAAACAGCTAGGGATTCGGGTCACTCATACGTCGGTGTATTGTCCGAATTCTAATAGCATAGAAAGAGTGAATCGCGAGCTAGGTCGACTAATTAGAACCTATTACGGCGGAAGTAATCGAAGTTAGATCGACGTGTTACCGGACATTAAAAATTGCTACAATAATATCGAACACACGAGCACCGGATTCGCTCCTAATGAGTTGGCGTTTGGTAGGCGGGAACCGTTAACTATTGACAAGGAATTAGGCGATGAATGGTTATCAGGACATAGTGTGCGAGATACGGAACAGGTGCGGAATGTAGCGATAGAGAACTCTAAAATTTCTAGTGAACGACGTAAGCGACAGGCAGACAAACGGTGTAAGTTAGAAGTCTATCGTATAGGTGATTATGTGAAAATTAAGACTTTTGTGCGTTCAAATAAATAACATAAAATCATTCGAAAATTTTCATTGTTGTATAAAGGGCCTTATGTTATTTCGGCAGTGGTATATCCGAACTGTTATACTTTAGCAGATCCGGTTTCAAATGAGATATTGGGTAACTACAATACTATAAATATAGCCAGGTATTATGTGAGGACGAATAAGGACGTAGACAAATAAGATAGTGTATAAAAAGTTATATAAGTAAGCTTTAGGCTGTAAATTTGAGTAACTACCTTGTAGATTTAAGGATCTTGCATGGTTCAGAAAGAAGGAAAAAAAAATAAAAAAATTGGTATATATATATAGTAATACGAATTAGGATAAGGTGCGGGTGTGCGAGGTTGTATAGTTAGGTAAGACAGGGGAGAGCTCAATCGAATTGTGTAAATATTATATGCATAATTGACAGATTCATCGGTATGTGTACATGATTTGAGATGTTCGTGCGTATAGAGTAGATATGGACAAAGCATGGGTTAGCATTGTGGTAATGAGATCCTTGCGCCATGTTTAACTGAGATAAACAGTGTCTCAAGGTCTGGGAGGGGGCTGTTATGGTACACAAGAGTCAGTTCATTTAATACTTCATTTTGCGTGACAGAGGGCTAGCTCATCGCCGCACGGTACACATTGAATACAAAAGTCAGTTCCTTTAACGCTTGGGTTATTGAGTGATTCGAAGTAAGTTGACAAGAAAGGAGCCATAGAACGTGGTTGGTTCGAAGAATGGGGTCGGGTCAGGTTTTTTTGTCACATTCCTGCGAAATGTGTAGGGATCAGAGCCGATTTGGTTGCGCGCTGAATAAATTATGAATAACTAAATAATGGAAGGGTTCTTATGAAACTATATAGAGAAAGCTAATGTGTTGAACTGCAAATATACAATTGCGTTTGATTGGTACGATGTGGTGAGTTTGACATCACGGGTTTGAATATTATTCTAGTGATATTTGTCTAAGACGCTAGCAGTCGGGAAGGCTTAATTAATCGCAATCGCTTTTATGGCCAGCAATCGACAAATTTTGTGTATCGGCAATACCAAATGACTTGAGTGATAACCGACGGTTGATCATAGAAAATATGCATACACAAAATTGTAGAACGGCGGGCGTGCATGGCATGGTTGATTGAAATTGGACCCTGTGTGGTTAGAGTTAAGAAGCTTTCGCTTGGGCAGTTTGTGTCACGCAAAGGACGCCATTTTTTCAGACATGTGGGGCTTATAAATACGAGCGCGTGGGTGGGGGAGTCATTCAGTCCCTACGTCAAACTACTGTGACACACATCTTTCGGTAATTCTATACAGTTCGGTCTGCCGTTTTACGCGTCTGGAACTGGAAGAGTTGTGATTGCGTGTTACAGTGGATTTTCGTGAGTGTCTGAAGCGCCGAGATATACCTCGGTTCCTATCCTTTAAATCAACCTACCCCAAATTCCAAAACTATCCTTGGGTCGTTAGATAAGAACTTGTAGGTAATTTGATCTGAGTCTGAGTCTGGGCTTGGAGCGACCCTAATTTCCTTTTTCCTTCACCATAGGGTTCCTGGATTGGCTCTTAGGATATTCGCGGGCTAATTCTCTCCTCATTTTCTTCGTGTAGCGAGTTTTGAAATTCCCACACACACAGTCGTTAAACATACAAACACATTCAAATCAAACTCAACCATTTTCGAGTGGTGTCGATGATGGACGTGGTATAATACTAGGATTTTAGACTAGGCTAGACAGGAGTTTAGTTGCGGCTAAACCTAGGTTGTCAAGGCATAGGGAGACTGTTTGATCGTTGAGGTTCCGCGGATGAAAATAACAAATTCAGAACAAAGTATAAACGTTGTCCACTCAGATAACCTATCCCGTTGATATCTTTGACATTTGAGTGTTGTCGGGGACGCGCGAAGAGATCAAATTACAGTCTAAAGTTCATTGTTTAGGAACGGGTAGATTGTTTTGCTTTGCCTTGGATCGGTTTGGATTCAAGTTGCATCTTTAAATTAAATGTAAATTTCGCTGGAAATTCTAACGTGTAGACTGTGTCAAGCATTTATTTTGCTGGGCTCAGTCGAGGAAGAGCTGTGGTTAGCCTGATACTTAGTTCGGTATTTCCCGAAGTATGTAACTCGCTGTGAAGTGGGTTAGATCTCCAAAAGCGCTAATGAAAACGTTTCGACAACATCCACCTCAAATTGCGCAGAGTTGAAGGTTTCAAAACGTTACGGACCTTTTGAGGAAACCGCTAGTTCAGACCCATTTCGGAAAATCAAATCGCAATTGTGTAAACCCGGTCTATTTGGATCGTTATTGCCGTGAACTAATTATATAATTGGAACCACCACTAGCCGCTACTAGCGAGCACAAGAACTATCATTGAGTACTCACGTCGTAACACTACGACGGATATCCATACGATATCCCAAACAAATATTATAAATTGTGGTCGACCACGCAAAGAAGTTCCATGCGCCCATATATACAAAAAAATAAATGGTACCATTACACAAAATATAGCAAAGATCGATCTGGCGCAAAACACTGCTAACTGATGCGAAATACCGGCTTGCGGACATACTTGCTTTCTCTGTTTAACTTGAAACTCAACTTCCTGAACCAATCTTCCGTTCGACTATTGTACGCCTAACGAACTTCTCAACGAACGAGAAATTTAGACTTATCATTCTTAACTTGCAATTTTTACAGCTGAATCGGGACAATTAAGTTGGGGGTAGATAGAATAGACGATCATAGCTTCTGACAACGGTAGCTCGACCTTAACTATTTATGCCGTTACACTAAGAGGCAACGATATAGTCCAAGGTAATGAAGTCGTACCGCTAAATAAAATAAGTAATGACTTTAATTGTTTTATCTACACAAGTATCATAAATCCTCTTTACTGCGTAAAAAACCGCACGTTACGACCAGCACAATGTACCTATATACTAGTAGGTAAAAACTTATTTCTTATCTGAAAATTGATACATTATGTAACGGCATTGAAGGCTAAGGTCGAGCCACCGCTATCAGTAGCTATGATCGTCTATTCTACCTACCCCAAAAAGAGATGTCCCGAATCAGCTGTAAAATTTGTAAGTAAGAATGATAAGTCTGAATTTCTCGTTCGTTGAGAAGTTCGTTAGGCGTAAAATAGTCGAACGG
Organism: Argyresthia goedartella; assembly: GCA_949825045.1. Lineage (NCBI taxonomy): Eukaryota > Metazoa > Arthropoda > Insecta > Lepidoptera > Argyresthiidae > Argyresthia > Argyresthia goedartella. Next base: position 21,721,513 of record OX463823.1, read on the forward strand.
AAGATTGATTCAGGAAGTTCGGTTTCAAGTTAGACAGAAAAAGCATATATGCTCGCAAGCCGGTATTTCGCATCAGTTAGCGGTGTATTGCGCCAGATCGATCGTTGTTGTATTTTGTGTAATGGTACCATTTATTTTTTTGTATATATGGGCGCATGGAACTTCTTTGCGTGGTCGACCACAATTTATAATATTTGTTTGGGATATCGTATGGGTATCCGTCGTAGTGTTACGACGTGAGTACTCAATGATAGTTCATGTGCTCGCTAGTAGCGGCTAGTGGTGGTTCCAATTATATAATTAGTTCACGGCAATAACGATCCAAATAGACCGGGTTTACACAATTGCGATTTGATTTTCCGAAATGGGTTTGAACTAGCGGTAACCTCAAAAGGTCCGTAACGTTTTGAAACCTTCAACTCTGCGCAATTTGAGCTGGATGTTATCGAAACGTAGTCATTAGCGCTTTAGGAGATCTAACCCTCACCATAGCGAAGTGCATAGTTCGGTAAATACCGAACTATGAATTCCACTGACCTCAGCACGTCCTCAGCCAAGCAAAATCATAAATATTTAACTCAGCCTACACATTAGACCTCCAGCGAAATTTACATTTAATTTAAAGATGCAAATTGAATCCAAACTGACCCAAGGCGAAGCAAAACAAACTACCCGGTCCTAAACAATGAACTTTAGACTGTAATTTGATCTCTTCGCGCGTCCCCGACAACACTCAAATGTCAAAATATCAACAGGATAGGTTATCTGTGTTGACACCGGTTTTACTTTGTTCTGAATTTGTTATTTCCATCCGCGGAACCTCATCGATCAAACAGTCTCCCTATGCCCTGCCAACCTAGGTTTAGCCGCAACTAAACTCCTGTCTAGCCTAGTCTAAAATCCTAGTGTTATACCACGTCCATTATCGACACCACTCGGAAATGGTTGAGTTTGATTTGAATGTGCTTGTATGTTTAATGACTGTGTGTGTGGGAATTTCAAAACTCGCTACTCGAAAGGAATGAGGAGAGGATTAGCCCGCGAATATCCTAAGAGCCAATCCAGGAACCCTATGGTGAAGGAAAAAGGAATTTAGGGTCGCTCCAAGCCCAGACTCAGACTCAGATCAGTTACCTACAAGTTCTTATCTAACGACCCAAGGATAGTTTTGGAATTTGGGGTAGGTTGATATAAAGGATAGGAACCGAGGTATATCTCGGCGCTTCAGACACTCACGAAAAACCACTGAAACTTCGCAATCACAATTCGTCCAGTTCCGACGCGTAAAACGGCAGACCAAACTGTTTAGAATTTGTTGAAAGACGACTGTCACAGTAGCTTAACGCCGAGACTGAATGCTCTCCCTTCCCCCGCAATCGTATTTATAATCCCCACATGTCTGAAAAAAAATGGCGTCCTTTGCGAACACGCTCTGCCCAAGCGAAGCTTCTTATCACTAACTACACAGGGTCTAATTTCAACCATGCCATGCAGATCCGCCGTTCTACAAATTGTGTGTACGCATATTCACTATGATCAACCGTAGGTTATCACTCAAGTCATTCGGTATGGCCGATACACAAAATCTGTTGATCGCTGACCATACAAGCTTGTTGCGATTAATTTAAGCCTTCCCGACCGCTAGCGCGCTAGACAAAGACCACTAGAATGATATTCAAACTCGTGATGTCAAACTCGCCATATCATACCAACCAAACGCAATTGTATATTTGCAGTCAATATAATAGCTTTCTCCGTATCGTTCCATAATAACCTTCCATTATTTAGTTATTCATAATTTATTCAGCGCGCAGCCAAATCGGCTCTGATCCCTACACATCTCGCAGGAATGAGACAAAAAAACCTGACCTGAACTCTGTTCCTGGAACCAACCCCCGCGCTCGCCTCATTGGTTTTTGCTAACTTACCCCTGAGCTACTCAAAACCCCAAACGTTATATGAACCGACTCTCGTATTCAAAACAGCGCGGCGATGGGCTAGCCCTCTATCACGCAAAATGTAGTATCAAATGTACTGACTCTTATGTACCATTACAGCAATTTGTAACCATAATGTATCGATTTTCGACAAATTATGCCATTCAAATTTTGAACGCCGATGCCCGCCTGTATGCCGCCCCTAGTCTGTCTGTGAAGTTGGTACTACTGAACAATCTAAACAAGTACAAAGCAATGATCAATGCCTCAATGCCGGTCGAACATGCGGTTACTCGCCCTCGCCTTCGGCTCGTTTCATAAACCCACTCTCGAGTTTTAATGCCCTCAATTATGTATCAGTCACATAAACTACTATAATTTTTCACCCATAAAAACAACTTGTCTCACATGCTCTACTTCATAATTCATAATAAAGATCAGAGCAGGAAGATGTTCTGGGGTGGTTCATTTACTTAGTTTTGTTTTATGACATTTAAATTATTGATTTAATGTCGTAGCCATATCGTAGAATTGATCATATCATGATGTGGTTGACCATTTCATGAAATATGACTATTTCATAAAATAGTCGACTCAAACTGGTTAGATTGTTTCAACATCAACGTTTGACGATATGGCCATGCACGTTTGGCATTATCGTCAAAAGTAGTAATAATGTAGTAATGTATCTGATAATTGTTTCAAGAAATGGCCAACCATTTCATGATTTGGCCGACCATTTCAAGAAATGGTGAGAAAGGGTTGAATTTAATGAAACATGTTAGACGACCTCTGTAGCGCTGCGGTAGTGGCTCTGCCTACCATGCGAGAGGTCCCGGGTTTCAAAGAGAATATAATCACTACCGTTTCCGGGTTTGATCGTCGGCTGGGGATTTAAAATAAACCCCAGGTCTTGGATGTTTATATGTGAGTGATGTCGCTGTTTCTGTTTCCCACGACACAAAATTAAAAATTCAAATTCAAAATTCAAAAAGAGTTTATTTCCATAAGAAACACATAGGTAACATCTGGAGAATGTCAAATCTTAAACTAACACATGTATAAGGTACAGGGAAATATAGAACTCAATTTGAATTCCGTCACCTCAATGTTTTAGATGCTGGAGGTAGAGAGGCGACTAGAAACCTCCAGCTTATACGTTATTTTTTACAGAATTGGAGCAAACACCTTCCCAAGCTTTCTTGTCTTCTACATAATCTGATATTTTGTAGTAAGCTTTTTTACATAAGTGATTTTTAACAACATTTTTGAATATATTTACAGACAATTCTTGTATATCCTAGAGTGGGGCCAGAAGCAATGTATGTGCCTGTATGTAAATGTTTATGTTTATGTTTATGTCTTTCTTAAATTATTTTTATTCAGCACTACCTAATGTTTTTTGTGATGTGAATGTCGAACTAACATGAAGACTATTCGGGGGCTTCGCTGCACTTGCCCACTTTACTCGTCACCTAAGCTACCGCAGTGTTCTGCCGTTAAAGATTCTCGTTCAATGAAAGTTGTAATTCAACCATGGTTGGACATTTCATGAATTGTAATTACCGGCCGCCGCCTCCATCGTGAAAATTAACAACAAATAGACATCAGCGCTTCTAGCGGTGGTTAGTGTAATTATTCAACGATATGCTCACTAACGTTTAACCACATCATGATATAGTCATGCATTTTACTGCCCATATCATCAAACGCTGAACATTTATTGATCTGTTCAGGCCATTTCATGATCAATCAGTTTGAGGTGGTTATATCATTAAATTGTCGTATTTCATGAAGTTGTCAATCACACCATGATATGGTCAATTCTACGATTTACTATAATTCATTTTATTTATTTTTGTCACTGAATTAATAAACTACACCTAGCGTCACGCCTTTTCCCATACTGGGTGGCAGAGGCACAATTGTGCCCACTTTGAGCCGGTTTTTCAATACTCCATTTTGCGTGACAGAGTGCTAGCCCATCGCCGCAGCTATGGGATAATGAAGGTTTCCTCACGATGTTTTCCATCACCGTTAGAATGTCCCTATAATGTTCTTAAGATACATGATTTACCTCATTGGTAAATGGTCAGGAATCGAACCTACATCTACTGTGTGAGAAGCTAGCGTGAAACCCATTAGACCATGGAGCTCATTCGGAAGTAATAAACGTGTAATAAATATAAAAAAATGCCGGTCCTTTATCATAGAATTGATAATTTCGTGAAATGGCCAACCAAGGCTCAATTAGGACTAGCATTGAACGAATAAATCTTTTAGGGAAAAAACACTGCTGTAGCTCAGATGAAGACTATAAGGGACGAGCGCAGCGAAGCGCCCGAATAGTATTTGTGTTAGTTCGACCTGTACATAACATAACCAAGCGACATGCCTTTTCCCATAAGGGATGGTAGAGGCACATTGTTTTCACTTTTAGCCAGTTATTCGATACTCTATTTTGCCTGACAGGGGCCATCGCCACAGCTATGGAGAAATGAAGTTTCCTCACGATGTTTTCCATCACCGTTAGGACGTCCGTATAATATACTAAAGATTAATTACTTATCTAATTGGTATATGATCATCACCGGGATTCGAACCTGCACCTCCTGCGTGAGAAACAAGTCTGAAATGGACTAGACTACGGAGCTCCTCGGAGTACGACATGTGTATCACAAAAAACGCTACGTAGTACCATAGCACTGAATAAAAACGCCTTTTAAAAATATATGTTATCATGAAATTTACCTTTCTGACCATTTCATGAAATGGTTGTCCAGATCATAAAATTGTTGGTCATTTCATGAAATGATGAACGTAAGGATGGATATACGCTACGATGGATATAAATTCATTGTCGATCATAGCTTCGTTTAGGTAGTAATTTCAGTCCTACTAGCTTCTCATGAGGCTTTATATCATTTTAGGTGATCATTCATACCCTGAGTCGATAAATAGCTCTGTAGAAAAGAAATATTTGATAAAGAACCCATCGAATTGGCACGCATACATCAACCAGCGAACCCTCCGTCAGACATTATATCGATGAAAAACAGGAACGTAACCAGGATACCTGATCTGAAGACAGATACATTTATGTAATCGATTATAAGATATTTACAAAGTTTACAAACGACTGCGCGATGGAAAAAAATCAGCTAATCACGAACTCTACTTTTGATTCGGGGTTTCTCTATGCTCATCCTGAAACACGGTACACCTAATAACACTTCATCAATGTCGACTCATCAGTCATTAGTTTCCTTAGTAGCTCACATTATACTACATAATACGAAGTACGTAGGTGCGGTGCTAGGTTCACCTTAATATATTTGCTCTAATTTACGAATCGCTATATTATTTACTTGTATTTCTGCGCAAGGGTCTACCTGTCACAGCTATGTAATTTATCCTTATCACCTTGGGTTTGCTGGAGAACTCTCTTGTTAGAGATAAGCTTGCCTTTGTTAATGTCTTTTATATAAGTTTGTAATGTAAATTTTCATGTCAAATAAAAATATACGAATTGCCTATACACGACTCATCTAAATACAACAACCCTAAATCTATTACATCTATGGTATATTTAGATTATGTGGATCAATAATTACGTAAACAAATGTCGTAGTTAAGAGGAAATATCTGATTTTCCGCGAAATTGTTTGTCAGTGTCTTATACAATAAAGGTTGAGATGATCATGAAAAATCTCAGAGTTCCATCTCCAACCTTCCTGACTCGTCATCAGGTGATGATGATGAGAAATTCGCCAGGAGAAATCGATAGCCCAAATTCGATAGCCAGCATCCTAGGGGATCCCCTCCCATCTTCAAGATCCCTCCGATCATCTCTCCCTCCTATTATCAGATCAGCTCGATAGTATCATACTTTTGTGTCATGCCTATAAAACATTAGAAGTTACACACTTACTCATAAACCTACAATAATGTATAATGGGTACTTGAATCTTGTTCAAATGACGTCTTGATAAGATAATCATACAGTAATGTATTGATTGGATAAATTAATTCTTAGGTAGTTTAATTAGGTGAAATGAAACACCGACGCAACATCATTAGTTAAATAAAGGTCGATGAAACGACATAGATGAAGATTATTAGGTGAAACGTGTTTTGGGATTGGCGTAGTGATCCCGAAACACAGCGTAGAAATCCCCTTGATATGTCCCTGTCACTGTCCAACACTTTAGTGGCGGGGTAGGCTATACCCGGAAAAGGCCAGCTTCCAAGCCATCTTTTCATTTAGATACGCTCGCTTTAGGCCCTTTATATCCTCTCTCAATTTCGTCTTCATATTTTAGCCTTGGACCCGTCCTACAAGACGGATTACTCATAACAGAAAAAAACATATATAGTTTTAGAGGACCCTACCATGCATCATAATAAATATACATTTCTTTTTGTCAGACCTTTACGCGAACATTCATTGCGTTTGCAAACGGGCTTTTAGATTTCTCTACTCTCTACTGTAGGTACTTATCGTTTACTCTACGAGTATACTAAAGTATAATTAAGTAACTTATGGCAGAACTATATTAAAACTTGAAGTGACGTCAAGACCAACGAGTTTCCTACAGATTTCCAAACCTTTCCCGTCCCTGCGAGACCATTATTTCCCTCGGAATATCCAGCTCCATGAACCTCATTCCTTAGATCTACGAGCACATTACCGACAACAATGTTTTCTTTTTGTCTTTTATACAACAGGGTGAATTCATTGCAGGATTGTTCGGTTACATACAACGCTGGGATATTCTTTAGAAAATTACTTACCGTTTGCACTCTCGATTGAGAATTCATTAGTCGCATCTGTTGAAACTTTTTCAAGTAGAATTTCAAGATGCCTAGACGTCATTTCTCCAACTCTAAGGGCGTTAAGCACATCTATAAATGTCGTGTCTCCTTGTTGATGCGTTTTGTTTAAGTTCAATCAGACCGAACTGTCGCCACAAATGTGTAGCTGGCTTCATGTGTTCTGGTTGTTGAAAAACTTGATGTCCTCGAACAGGTGGTAACTGCATTAGATCACCAAAGAGAATCACGTTTATGCCTCCAAAACAAGCTTCCGAGGTTTTCAGCTGTCGCAAACGAGTTAAATCAATATGTAAGGGGGCGTCGATACAATAATTCTTTCAATACCACATACAAACTTATGAATGCACCTGGTTACATACATGAAGTATGAAAGTAGTCGCACCAATAACTTTGTAAACAACATTTTGCTATGTATTAATCCTGGCCGTCCTAATAAGGATAATGGGAAACTTTTATAAAATTATTGCATTGTCATCGGTCCTTGATACGTATGCAAAGTTTCAAATTAATCAGACTTCTGGAAACTGGTGAAAATTAAGTTCAAAGATTCCGTTACATACATAGATACATACATACATACAACCCAAGCTAATAAAAGCGTGTTAAAAAGTGCATCAACTGCATATATTAAGTAATTTCAATGACCTCTTATTTTTAAGAAGAAAATCCCTAGCTATAGGTTAGATTATATTTAGTGTGTTATGTAGATTACATTATGTATCTCTAGTTGTAAGGTATTTATAGATATGGGTTTTTTTGTAAGCCTGAAATAAAGATTATTATTATTATTATATTATTATTTTATAAGTTAGCATGACTAAATCTGCCATAGTAGAATGGCTTTATTATTTAGGCGGGTCTTCACAGAGCGAGCAGCTTCGCGAGGCATTTTCCGCGCGAAGCATCTCGGCCTGTATAGTATAGACGTGCCTCGCCCGATGCAGCATGCGCGCGCTTGCTTCGACAGAGCGACCGCTATAACAAAAAAATCTAAAAATAAAATAATTATTTAAGGGGGCTCCCATACAACAATTCTTTCAATACTACATACAAAGTTATGAATGCACCTGGTTACGCACATGGATCGTGAAAGTAGCCGCACCAATAACTTTGTAAACAACATTTTGCTATGTGAAATCCAAATTATTCACTCCACACCATCCTTACCATTGTTAGGTGGTACAGAACCCTTCGTGCATGAGTTCGACTCGCACTTGACCGGTTTTATATGATTTTATTTATAAGAATAAAAACAAAAGCTGCAGCCACAACGCGTACGTCTGGGGCCATAATGTCTTAACTCGCGACTGAATGAACTTTTGCCACCCATGGGACAAGAATTGTTGTAAGGGAGCCATACAACAATTCTTTCAATACTACATACAAAGTTATGAATGCACCTGGTTACGTACATGGATCGTGAAAGTAGCCGCACCAATAACTTTGTAAACAACATTTTGCTATGTAAAATCCAAATTATTCACTCCACACCATCCTTACTATTGTTAGGTGGTACAGAACCCTTCGTGCATGAGTTCGACTCGCACTTGACCGGTTTTATATGATTTTATTTATAAGAATAAAAACAAAAGCTGCAGCCGCAACGCGTACGTCTGGGGCCATAATGTCTTAACTCGCGACTGAATGAACGACCGAACATAGCTCGGCCTTGCCGCGCGCAGCAGCCTCGCGACTCCGAGGCTGCCTCGCTCGTTCGGGAACAGATGCCGCGCGCGGCGCATTTGTCGAAAGGATCCTCGGTCTGTGGAGACTGGCCTTTTCGATATCGCCCTAGCTCCGGCTACAACATGCAACTGCGGCGATGCTCCTTTACTGGAGCGCCACCCTCCGTGCCGCCGGCTCATAAAAACACTAGTGTAGCCACAAGACTGTGGTTAGAAAGGACTGCCTATGAAGTGGGGTGCCCAGATTCGGTTTTATATTCAATTTGACCTAAAATCGTCTAAAACCCTCGAAAACATGCTGAATTTCATTTATAACAATATGATTTATTAATTTAGTGATTGAATAAATAAATTCGATGGCTAATTTCGAGGCCAGGCTTTGATGTATTACCGGACAGATGTTGAAACTCTAAAATATATAAAGAAGCCCACTCACAAATTTTGCTTGTAAGTTATAAATTTTAATGCTTGAATATTTATCTGTAGCGCTGAGTTATATTTATTTAGTCGTTTGTGAATTGGCGCTGGCTGTTTAATATTATATTGCCTTAGTAAAGATGATAGAGCTGTTCTATTAACTTCTTGCTTACATATAAAAAGATGCTAGGTGCAGGTGCTTAAGAACACACATTGCACATGTAACATCCCCTTATTAATTGACACCCTGACAACCCGAATGGCCAAGTTGGCAGTGACCCTGCCTACGAAGCCAAGGGTCACGGGTTTGAGTCCCTGTGGGGGCAAATATTTGTTTGATGAGAACGGATTCTTGTACCCTAGTCATGGTTGTTTATCTATCTAAGTATAATATTAATTTATATTTATATAAATTAAGCATGTGTATCGTTGTCTAGTACCCAAGATACAGGGAACCCTAGTTTGGGGCTAGATCAATGTGTGTAAATAGAGTCCAAGGTATTATTATTATTATTATAATTTGCTCAATAAAACCAATAAAGGATTTCTCAACCATTACTTTTATTCTAGGTCCGTATTTTTATAATTCGATAAGTAACATCTTTTTAAACTAGTACAATTTGATAATATTAGTACACAACCCATTTAATTAACTACTTACAATTTTAGAACAGCGATGTTTCAACAACTCGTTCTTTTAAAAGAAACGCGAAATAATTCAATTTAAATTTGGCTGAATTTAATATAATGTTTGATATTACAAATCTTTTTACATTAAATATTTACATAATTGTAACTATATTTACATTCCTAGCAGCTTAGTTTAAATCAAATAAAGGGACAAGTTTTAAAACAATAGCGTAGAGACGAAACTTTGTTAATTTACATAAATTTCTAAATAGGTACTAAAGAGCTGTTGATTGATATTTTAAACTCCTGATATTAACATCGATCTTATAATTGTTGAAGGGGATTTATTGCTGTATCAGTGGTCTAAATACATATCAGATGACCGACTTTTATATTCAGATCCATATCTACATCAGGAAAAAAAAACATTCCGTAGTGATATGCACAACAACTGCTACAGTTGCTGTTTAGGAAATAAAACTTCATCATTTCGTCCTGTTAATCCTCAGCAGATAGGCTCTCAGTACCTTTTTCGCTATGTTCCCAGAAATACATCAAGGCTCGATTCGACTCGAACGACTAGGTTCGATTTTCTGGTTTAACTATATACTTTTGCCACCCATGGGACAATTATTCTGACGCTCTGGAAGGGTTTCTTCGATTGTTCTTCAGCGAAACATTACACTTCGGGATTGTTGTTTTAATTTGCTTCTCAAAATCTTTCTGGTGGAAGTTTTATTCATGGGTAGTAAGTGGTAATCCTAGTACTAGGTAGTACCTTTCTAAAAGATTTTCCTTTAGTATCTGGCTGAGTTTAGTTCCCGGTAACTGGTTATTCGTGCGCTATGTAATATCTATCTCATTTAGGAATTTGCGGGTCAGCGTACTTCTAGTCGGCCCTATGGTCCTCGTTGGGGCCATTTATGAGCTACGTTATTTATAGGTTCATTCACAACCTCCGCAAACATATATTTTTTTAAGTAACCAGACTACAGTCTATTCAGCAAATTTCTTAACTTTTGACATACATTTTTGACAAGTGCAACGAAAAATATTACTTGTTAAGTACGCAAAAAGAACACATCTAAAGTTAAATAAAGAAATGAACAGATTAAGTTTTTAAACCGCCGTTGGATGCTTTACGCGAGTATTTCGAACGCGAGCTAAGCTCGAGTAAATTTTGATAACTCCATACAGATGTATATGGAATTGTCAAAGTTTACTCGATTTTATGCTTAACTCGCCGTCTAGCTAGTCGACCGTAAAGATCAATTATTGTCCATTTGATTGTCTACTTCACGAGTAAGACGGAATTAAATAAAACGGAAATGAATGCTTCGCCAATTCTGTTTCAGTAACTTTTGCCATCCAATTATATCTCCCCCGTTTTATCGCATAACGAAGACAGATTGGTCTCGTTGTAAACAAGTACCCTTTGCCATCAAGAAACAAAAAGGAATAAAAAATATTTCCTTGTTTAACGATACGGAAGCTGATTTATTTATTTGTGCTTGCTCGGAATACTCAGATATCGTCGCGTTTTATTTCACATGCAGAAGAGGAAAGGCTGACATAAATGCCGGAGGCACATATGTATATAAGTTAACTCATACGCTCACAATTTTGTTATAATGTATTAATCAGGTATAAGTTTTCTGTCAGATGTGTATAACACTCAAAAAACCTTTTCCGTAAGAATATAATAAAAGCATAAATGATTCTTAACTGTCATGTGCGATGGGGTTGAAGCCATAAGTTGTCTGAGATTACTTTTAACGAGAATTTTACCTCATGTGGAAAGTAACTGATATGGTAGCCGGCTAATAAATAATTAATGTGTAAAACTTAATAAAATAATTACACACTTGCCCCATGCAATTGCGGTATCCAGACCAATTTGTTTTTATCTAAGGTAATTAAATGTTCTATAATAAATATAAAGTGTTTTAAAAGTATTGGGTTGTTATTTTCTCTCTCAGGAATTGCCAGTGGAATATTAAATTATGACGCTGTACAAAACTCTATGACATACTCAAATATCAGATGTATCTAAAAACAAATTAAATAACAATAATCGAAGTTGTATTAATGTTGGTTCCAATAATCTTTGTGTCAATAGAATTCAGTATAGATTTGTCCAACCAAAATCAAATATTGAATCGCCATAATGGCTGGGGTTGATATTTGTAAAGAGCTATTTACTGGCTTTGATTAACAAATTAAATAACTTCTTGAGCAAAAAAAGGATATTTAGGTTCAGACGAGACGCCTTCTAGACCACAAAGTTTCAGCATATTTATAAGTTGTATTGTATATTATTACAAGTACGGTCTAATACAAAAGAAATGCGGTATAAATAATATTCGAAACCATCCGTATACTGTAGATGTAGATACTTAAGTAAGTAACGCATATTTTAAGATAGCAAGGAATTCAGGTTCAGGATTGTACTCCTGGAAATAGAACTATTTTTCCATAAGGGCTGACTACTGCTGACCATCGTGTCTGCATACGTGGTCTGAGTTGAGTGCAAAAGAAGGAATCATTTCTTCTTTTCACCCCCAACAATCTCTTTAGGTTCTTAGCAGAGCAAAATTCTACGTTATTATTTTGTATTGTATTGTATTTCAATAGAATTTAACATGTTTGACAGTGAAGCAGAATGTTCCAGATTGTCTTTGTTAAAAAGAATGATTCCAGTAGCAATCAGTGCGTTGTTTGCTCAGAAGATCGAATACAAATAAGAAAGCGGGTCGCAGAACTGTCGGCTTACCGCAGTTAGCTCCGGCAAGATCGAATCAAGCCTCATCCTTTGCCGTAAATACGATATCGATTCTGCGTGATTTCAGTGAATCTGCTGATTGCGTATTTGCATATTAACCTATTCTAATTTAAATCATCAGTTTGACTTTGACTTATGTGCTAAAGTGAAACCAGTTTCTAGACAGATTATTTCACCTGATACCATTGCAGCTCCTGATCGTGCCAACATATTTACAATTTTATACATTTCGATACTTAGAAGATTTTGCCTAGCATAAATTAATTTCATCACATAACAAGTTTTAAACCTGACCCATACAGTGCAGAGCGTTCAGTCAACTGATGATAGGTTTGCATAACTGTCAATGTCGAACTAAAAGCTCCACCCATGTATAAAATCGTTGTATCTGTATTTTAAATACAATCAACAAATTACTCAAATAACCAATAATAGATTTGGCTAAACTTATATTAAGTAACATTAGAAATTCACGATAAACTGATACACTCGTTTTTCGTCCATGGACACATCACATCACGATTTTCAATTTCAATTTGGTCATCTTAGGGCTAAGTTGTATTCGAATATTACGTACGTAAGCAGAAGTAAACAGAGTAGTGTTATTGTAGAGAGGTAGTGTGCGAGGGTGTTGCTCGAGTGTGTCTTCGGGAATGTTGTGAGTGTGGTGAGGGCGATGAGGATGCCCTTGTTGAGGCGGGGAGGAGTGGAGCCTGAGCTCTGCATGGCGGCCGGTCGCTCGCCGCTCAGCACGTGGACGATCACTGAAGCTGATTCTGAAACGAATACATAATGAGATATTCCAAAAGAGATTTTCCAAAACGAGGCTACGCACATTAAGACTATACTCGTATGTGTAAAGTTATATTATTTATGGCATGGAATTTTCAAGCAAAAAAGCGCTGTGCCACTTTTCTACATCACCCCCAGCATGAGAGTCTATCGTAGACAGAATACTTATCTATGAAGTTTGACTTTCAGCCCTTAAATACATGCTTCGAGGTAGATAGATAAAGGTGCTATTACCTACGGTAACGGGTACATTCACAATCTAGAAATTGCCTTGGATAACTAATGTAATCGATTTCGCTAACTAATAATTACTGAATGTGGTGGGAAATTTATATAATGACGTGTTTTTTTGTAGTAAATTTGTCGACTAAAACATAACGCCTTTTCTATACGGGCAGTTCTATGCAATAGTAGGTAGATTTAAGTTTTAGTGAATTATTGATTGAATTAGTACATTGCTATTTTACTTACCCGAGCTACTAGGCGCGCAAGTGTAGTTCCCCGAGTCGTGCGGTGCTGCGCGCGCAATCAGCAGCCGGCTGGTGCGCGTGCGCTGCTCCGTCTCCACGCTGATGCCGCCGCGCTGCGCGTAGTTCACCACCTGGTCGCCACGGTACCAGTAGATGAAGCTGCAACACACCGTACATAGCATAGCATCACAACCTTTCCCTAATGAGGTTTGGTACTAAGGACAGTCGCCGCGCCCACGTTCAGCCCGATATCCAAAAGGTTTTCCTTTTTAGCGTCTGATAGCTTACGTCTTTCATATTTTCATGTTTAGATATAAAGGTTTCATCATGAAAGATATCGATTTAGGAAGCGATCGATAGCGAGTAGATTAACATAGAACAGACAGATTGGTGTCATGTCAAGCAATTAATGAATCCTTCGGTACAAGGCATCCTGAATGGCATGGGAACCAATCAGGGTTCCTATGCCGTGGAAACCAGAAACAGTGACATAAAAAAATGCGACGGCAAAAAAATATTGGTTATTTTTATTCCTTGCCTGGGCATCGAACCGAGAGCTTCCGGCATGTGAAACAAAGCCACACATACGATAGATAAACTGTGCTACCATGTATGATTTTTGTAATATCCTCGAAAGGTCCTACCCTATCCAAAAATTGTGATTGTAACACGCTTGAAATGCGACAGATCTAGTTTAGTTTCCAATACCGGATCCAAATATACATACTTATTACATATTTTAATGGAACGGTCGATACTTAATGTGATTTTATGACAGTTTATATGGCATCCGTATTTTATCTCTGCAGTAAACCCACTATTTTAACACCATAAATCCTGAATTTATAAGTTATCTTTATGGCAAAGTCAAACGTAGCTAGAAGAATTTTTAACTATTACAGCCCTAAAAACTAAATTTTCATTTTTTTGTAAATACTTTTACAAGTATTCCGTGTACGTAATAGATAAGAAAAAACAAACCATAAATATATAGCAATAACATAATTATAACAACTAATTTCTCTTAAATGCCATTTCGTGATAACTTATGTGATTCTACGTAGTAGTAGAAGAACAGGCAGCTACGGCGACAACAAACATTAATTTTGATATTGGTAGAACATATGATGATAGATAAGAATTGCTTAGGTATATTTTAGTTACAATACGGCAAATCTAAATTTTCATAGCGTAGTTACTTCGTTTTATACCGAACCATTACTCGCACGAGGTGTCCCAAAATAAAAAGAATGCCTTTATCTAGAGCAAACGCTCATATCTCCCTATCAATATTCAAATTGGACGTCCCTCGCTGAAAGATCCCAGGCCCAGGCCACCATTAAACGGTGATAGGCGAAGAATGCCCCACTTAGGGACCCGCCCGACCCTTTTATCAGGAAATACGCTTATCATGTTTATGGATACGTTGCCTAAATATGTAGGCAAGGATGGCGTGAAAAGGTACACGACAACACACTTTGTGGGCCTGCGGGCGGGTCTGAGCCTGGGACCGAGGTTTGAGACCGAGCGGCTCAACTGCTCAAGAGGTTGAGGTGCGGCCGCCCACAGAGACCGCCAGAAAATACGTACCTAATTTAAGTGATACCTTGTTTAGTGCTATGGAATTAGAGGGTAGATTGTAGAGTTGGTATGTTGCTCTTATACGAGGATGTATTGTAGTTCTTTGATTTAAGTAACGGTGTCAAACAAAATTATTTTCGATAAAATAGAACTAACTATTGAGATTATCGTTTTTTTCTGACGCTGTGTCCTAAAACATTTTTAAATTAGATCAATACGGTGCCGGCTCGTACGTGGGTAACGTTCTGAATAATTGCTCATAATCGTGCCCCTCTGTACGATGCTACGAGTAAAATGAATTCTAAAAGAGGAAGCACGGATTAGCGTTAACCAGCATAAGTTCACTTTTCAGATGTGATCCAAAGTGCTGTTATACTTTTTCATCACGTGAATAAAACGATGAAAAACCCCGGTTGCCATTTGCGTTCCAACTCAACACGTCTTTTCCACAGAGTCTTTGTTTCTTTGCGTTTGACAGCGTGAATTGCAACTGTCAATTCTACTTTAGTTTGGACAAGCGACGACGTGCATTGTGGGGCGTCTCGACTGTGACGTCATATATGGAATGGAACAGAACTTTCATTGAGGTAGGCTTTCCTTTATTTTGGGGAAAAAGAGGAATAATTGGGGAAATGATTACAATTTTGGTTATAATTTCTATATTTTAGATATTTATAGAGTTTTTACATTTTTATTTACATTTTCATTGAAAATTACAGTTAAAGTAAAGTAACAGAGATACTTATCAAAAACAACTACCGTAAAACCACGTATTAGACGGCAAGTGTTAAACACACATCGCTAAATAGGCGATGTAGCAGAATCACATAGCAAACTCTTACAAAATATTTAGAAGCAAGAAGCACTCATTTATGAAATATTACACCCATTCATAAAAGAAAAACGTATTTTTGGGAAAAAATCCAATTATTTTGGGGAAATCAATAACGCTTTTTCTGGGCAAGCTGAAACGGGAACATCGCTTTCGGGGAATCGGCTGCACCGGACAACTAAGCCGCCTCTGTAAATCTACTATTCGGAGTTTATATTTCAACTCGATATTGAATAAAACCCGATCTAGTGAGACCAGAAATAAATACACCAACAAATTATTCCGACCGCCTCCATAGCTCTGATTACAAAAGCCAGTTGCGATACGAAGGTAAATAATTACATTTTGTTTACATATAACTATAGGTATTCTTGTTCATAATGGCTTCTCGAATAGATATTTGGAAGAATGGTTCCGTTTCCAGTCAAGTTATTAAGTTTATCCAAGAAAATCTGCTGTTTTGTTCAGAGGTCCTTCCCATCCTCCAAAATAACTATCTAAGATATGTATTGCTAATGTAGCGGAAAATTATCAGCAAATTAGCTTTCTATTCTAGTGAAGGAAACTAAAAGGCCCAAGATCACACAAAACCACTAAAGAGAGCTTTGGCAAAAATAAAATGAAATAATTTCCAATAAATTCATAGGTGTGTATATGTTATTCACAAAGAGATAATCTAGTATAAATACTATGTCGTTACGCGTTTGGATTAATTTGGCTCGATCGTAGAAATCCGGAACATAGATTATATATAAAAGGAGATTCAATAATTTTTATATAAAATTACTGATTTTTCTCATAATTTTTATACCAAAATTTTCACCTTTTAGAGCTCAAATTTTATCAATTAGCTTATTTCCGTTTTTCAGTAAATTCGAAAAAACACCCAATTGTTAACGACTCCGGGCGGCCCGATGCTATTCCGCGCCGCCCGCTACCCCGCCAGAAGACGACGGGCGAATGCGGCGCCCCTCACCTCAACAGCCAGAGCTGAGCCTTAACAACTCAAACTACTCCTCTAGAGCCCCCACATTTTGCCTGCAATAATTTGTGAGAGTATACACGTTTAATCATAATAAGAATAAGTTTTATTTGAATTGTTACGGAAATGAATACCCGAGAGCCAGCTGCATGACCTTGGTTACCACCCATTTCGTTTAAAATACTCACTACACCCTACTTACCGTACAACCTTTAACCTACTTATATGCCGTTCGATTATATTCAACTTTTTGACCAACCTACGTACATTTTAAATCTGATGCCTATTCTACTCCTTTAACAGACAACGTAGTGACAGTGACATTATATAATGTTTGTAGTGTCTTCGTATTTAATAGTTTTTGGTTTCCACGTCACACGCAAGGCAAGCGGACAGTATGTATATGTTATGTTAATCCGGCCCTGTGCAGATCCAATTCAAAGATTACATATCCGCTGCTTCTCTTCTCGTGAATGTCAAGACTCGCCAGGAAAGAGATCATATTCTATCAGGCACTTGTTCCCCGTGCGCTATGGAAGTTAGACTGTACTTCAGTAAGATTTTGGTAACCACAACGAAAACATAGATGTATATGCGCAGGCGCATTTTGTGTCTTAAGCAAAGTATAATGTCGTATAATGCGTACCACTCAATACTTAAGAGTAGAGCTCACCTGGGCGGGTCTGGCGCATGCTTGGTGAGGCAGGTCAGGTTGATGTCGGAGCCAGCGCGCACGAACAACTCAGGACCTGACAGGATCTCCGCTTTTGACACTAAGGATATAAAAAGCATCATCAAACAAAAACGTATACAAATAATGGCGTGCTTTGGCCCGTATAAAGATACTAGTTGGCGGGCGGCCTTAGGAATTGTCATTCACTGGGACAAATGTTACCTTTTTGGTAATTTGTGTGCCAAAATTAAACATAACACAACATACATTGCTTCTAATCCCACACTAGGATACCCTGTGTCGTGCGAACCAGAAACAGCGACATGAGACACATCCAAGACCTGAGCATTTTTTTTTCTGTTGTGCCCAGCCGGGAATCGAACCCGTGGCCTCTCACTTGGTAGGCAAAGCCACAACCGCAGCGCCACAGAGGTCGTCCTTCATTTCAATTCGTTTAAACCCTTTAAGGGTGCAATATAGGAACACTTCCTCCGGCACTTGTAATCTTTAGTTAAATAAGGGAAATATTAAACTGCACATCAACAATACTTATTTGCACAGCAAATATCAGGGAAAAATGCTGCCGTAGCTTAGGGGAAGGGAAAAGGGGGTGAGCGAAGCGAAGCCCCCTGTATCCTTCGTGTTAGGTTGAACATTTGAGAACAACAAAAAATACTTAAAACATATTTTTAAGTACACATAATAGTAGTTTATGTGACTGCTACATAATGGAGGGCATTAATACTCGAGAGTGGTTCGGCTCGTTTCATAATAATATCACTTGAGAGTTTTAATGCCTAATTATGTACAGTTACATACACTAGTTTATCTACACACATATCATAAGCTCTCTTTGATGTGTTCAGGAACCGCATGTTTGACCGGCATTGTGGCTCTGCAGTTGTTTAGCTTGTTCTGTAGCACCAACTTCGGGCGTTCGAAATTTGAATGTCAGTACCAACTTCACAGACAAACTAGGGGCGGCATGCAGGCGGGCGTCGGCGTTCGAAATTTGAATGTCATACTATGTAGAAAAATTACACATTATGGTCATAATGTGTAATTTTTCAGATAAGAAATGAGTTTTTACTAAATAGTTTAACATTATGCTGATCGTAACGTGCGGTTTTTGTACGCAGTAAAGAGGGTTTATGATACGTGTGTAGATAAAATATTTAAAACATAAAGTGTTTTTGTTGATCCTTTTTTGCTGTGCAAATCAGTATTTTTGATGTGCGATTAAATACTAGTGTAATGGTACACGAGAGTCAGTACATTTGATTATTCATTTTGCGTGACAGAGGGCTAGCCCATCGCCGCGCTGTATTTGAATACAAGAGTCGATTCATTTAACGTTTGGGTTTTTGAGTAGCTCAGGGTAAGGTGGGCAAAAACAATGAGCCGAGCGCGTGGGATGGTTCGAGGAAGGTTACAGGTCAGGTTTTTTTTGTCGCATTCCTGCGAAATGTGTAGGGATCAGAGCCGATTTGGCTGCGCGCTGAATAAATTATGAATGACTAAATAATGGAAGGTTATTATGGAACGATACGGAGAAAGCTATTATGTTGACTGCAAATATACAATTGCGTTTGTTTGGTACGATGTGGCGAGTTTGACACCACGGGTTTGAATATCATTCTAGTGGTCTTTGTCCTAGACGCTAGCGGTCGGGAATGATTAATTAATCAAAACCGCTTTTATAGCCAGCCATCGACAAATTCTGTGTATCGGCGATACAAAATGATTTGAGTGATAGCCGATGGTTGATTAGAAACTATGCGTACGCACAATTTGTAGAACGGCGAATCTGCATGGCATGTTTGATTGAAATTAGACCCTGTGTAGTTAGAGATAAGAAGCTTTCGCTTGGGCAGCGCGTGTTCGCAAAGGACGCCATTTTTTTCAGACATGTGGGGTCTATAAGTACGAGCGCATGGGATGGGAAGCCATTCAGTCTCAGCGTCAAGCTACTGTGACAGTCGTCTTTCAGCAATTCTAAACAGTTCTAACAGGTCTGCCGTTTTACGCGTCTGAACTGGACGAATTGTGATTGCGTGTTTCAGTTGATTTTCGTGAGTGTCTGAAGCGCCGAGATATACCTCGGTTCCTATCCTTTAAATCAACCTACCCCAAATTCCAAAACTATCCTTGGGTCGTTAGATAAGAACTTGTAGGTAATTGATCTGAGTCTGAGTCTGGGCTTGGAGCGACCCTAAATTCCTTTTTCCTTCACCATAGGGTTCCTGGATTGGCTCTTAGGATATTCGCGGGCTAATCTTCTCCTCATTCCTTTCGAGTAGCGAGTTTTGAAATTCCCAAACACACAGTCATTAAACATACAAGCACATTCAAATCAAACTCAACCATTTTCGAGTGGTGTCGATAATGGACGTGGTATAACACTAGGATTTTAGACTAGGCTAGACAGGAGTTTAGTTGCGGCTAAACCTAGGTTGGCAGGGCATAGGGAGACTGTTTGATCGATGAGGTTCCGCGGATGGAAATAACAAATTCAGAACAAAGTTAAACCGGTGTCAACACAGATAACCTATCCTGTTGATATTTTGACATTTGAGTGTTGTCGGGGACGCGTGAAGAGATCAAATTACAGTCTAAAGTTCATTGTTTAGGACCGGGTAGATTGTTTTGCTTTGCCTTGGGTCGGTTTGGATTCAAGTTGCATCTTTAAATTAAATATAAATTTCGCTGGAGTTCTAATGTGTAGGCTGAGTCAAATATATATGATTGGGCTCGGCCGAGGACGTGCTGAGGTCAGTGAAGTTCATAGATCGGTATTTACCGAAGTATGCACTTCGCTATGGTGAGGGTTAGATCTCTTAAAGCGCTAATGACTACGTTTCGATAACATCCAGCTCAAATTGCGCAGAGTTGAAGGTTTCAAAACGTTACGGACCTTTTGAGGTAACCGCTAGTTCAAACCCATTTCGGAAAATCAAATCGCAATTGTGTAAACCGGTCTATTCGGATCGTTATTGCCGTGAACTAATTATATAATTGGAACCACCACTAGCCGCTACTAGCGAGCACATGAAATATCATTGAGTACTCACGTCGTAAAACTACGACGGATATCTATACGATATCCCAACCAAATATTATAAATTGTGGTCGACCACTAAAAGAAGTTCCAAGCGCCCATATATACAAAAAATAAATGGTACCATCACACAAAATACAACAACGATCGATCTGGCGCAATACACCGCTAACTGATGCGAAGCACCGGCTTGCGGGCATATATGCTTTCTCTGTCTAACTTAAAACTGTAACTTCCTGAACCAATCTTCTGTTCGACTATTATACGCCTAACGAACTTCTCAACGAACGAGGAATTCAGACTTATCATCCTTACTTACAATTTTTACAGCTGAATCGGGACATCTCTTTTGGGGGTAGATAGAATAGACGATCATAGCTTCTGATAGCGGTGGCTCGACCTTAGCCTTTAATGCCGTTACACTAGCCGTTAAATAAATGTATTTTTTTATCTGTAAGAAAAGATATCAAGGAATCGCGAAAAGTTATTTTATGAGATTCTGCATTAAAATCTAGTTTAGAGTTAATCACCTAGAAAATAAATTTTCTAAAATTGTAAGTATTAAACCGTAACTATCGCGAAAAACAGCATTGGGTGTAGGCAATAATTTGCACCTTTCAAATATCCCCGGATTTATTTAGGTGTCTTTAATTAACTATTGTACAAAGTGCCGTCAGTTTGAGATTTATAGGTTTTTCTTATTAAACACTCAATCATTTACTGACCGAAATTCCCATTCTAATTTGCGGCATCAACTAGATAAAAAACCCAGGATATTTTTCTAAATTTTAAGGACGTATTTTATGAAAACGGTCCAGAAAAATGGGCACTATTGTTGGTGGGGGTAGGATAATGCTTATCGCTTTTGATATTAACAACGTAGGTTATGCGCGATCTACTTAAAATATTTCACGTTGTTTGGATGTATTTCATACTGTATTTTATTTCAATCTGTATTTCATAAGTAAGAAAGACTCATTAGGCGTGAAGATCAAGATCAAGACTGAAGGACAGGACAATGATAAGTATGAGAAGAGAAGGGAGAAGCTCAAATGAGAATGATGACACTTTGAGGAAGCAGGGTGGGGGGCAAAAATAAGGGGAAGGACAGCGCTATGTTTGAGTATCAGGGATTTGATCATTGTAAGTGGTGGTTGAGATCAAAAAGGTTAAAAAGATGTTGCCGAAGATGCAGGAACACAATATGAATAGTTGGGTGAAGAAGAAGTATCCTAATTTGGGGCCAGAAGGAATGTAGAGTATGTATATGTACGTACCTGCAGCATAAAATGTTTAATAAGAAAAAACTGTGGGCAACAGAAGCCTCATATGATGAGAATGTTAGACTCTCAGACTCAATTTTTTTTATTGAATATAAATAAATAAATTATCTTATTCAACGTCAAAATTATACTTACTTATAACTACAAGTCATTTTAAAAAGACTACACCGTTTTGGAAGGCGGGCTTCGGGGTTGAAAAGAAACGGCAAGAAACTCCTCAATACCTTCTTTTTAAAAAAGTGACTTTACAACAGGTACTGGTTTCGGTCTGAGGAAATTCGCCGGCGAGTGGTAGACTTGATCCATCGCCACTCGTCGAATTTCTGTGCGCTGAGATGGTATGGACCATGCAGTTTTGTCATCTAAGTATTCCTTAATACTATAATAGGACTTTCTTATAAGCTCATTTTTAACATAGTTTTTGAACCTCTTTTCAGGAATGATCAATGATTCTTGTGGTATTTTATTGTAGAAGCGAATACGGTGCCCCCTGAATGATGTGCCTACTTTATTTAGTCTAAATAATGATAGTGCTAACCTATTTCTATTTCTAGTGTTAATTGTATGGCTATCACCTACAGTTTTAAATAAAGCTATGTGTTTTCTTACATGTATGATATTCTCGTATATATATTGACAGGAGGTAACCGTAAGTATATTAATTTCTTTGAATTTTTCTCTTAATGATTCTCTAGCATCTTATTGATATATCGCCCCGATAGCCCTTTTTTGTAAAACAAATTTCGTATTTATATCTGCTGCTCTCCCCCAGAGCAGTATTCCATAAGACATAATACTGTGAAAATAACTAAAGTAAACCAATCTGGCAGTCTCAACATCTGTAAGATATCTTATTTGTCTGACCGCAAAAGCGGCTGAGCTAAATCTTCGTGCGAGATTAGTTATGTGAGAACCCCATTGAAGTTTCGAATCTTTAGTGATTCCAAGAAAGATTGTCTCCTCAACGAGGTCCAATCTTTCAGGTCCTATTCTTACACTGCTTTCAACCCGTCGTACATTAGGCAAACAAAGTTTGATACATTTAGTCTTCTTTGAGTTTAATAACAGGTTGTTTACATTGAACCAACTTAACACATGAGAGAGTGTACTATTTGCGTCTTCTAGAATTTCTTCTTGTCTTTTCACCTTGAAAATAATAGATGTGTCATCAGCAAATAGAACAATCTGAGTCATTTTTTCCACCATATAAGGCAGGTCATTCATGTACACTAAGAAAAGGAACGGACCTAAGATAGAACCCTGGGGTACACCAATATTCATATGGGTTCCAGTGGACTTGCATCTGTTTATATCTACTTTTAGTAATCTTTCCATCAAATAAGATTCCATTAATTTTAACGCATTATCTTTGATACCATAGTGTTGAAGTTTGAGCAAAAGAGTTTGATGGTCCACACAGTCAAAGGCCTTGGAAAGATCACAGAAAATACCCACCGCATCCTGTGATCCTTCCCACGCACTATAAATGTGTTCCACTAGCGCAGCGCTACTCTGGCGTCTGTTGTTGATCTGCCTTTAGTGAATCCGAACTGTTTTTTGTGGAGTAGCCCAGATGCATTGAAGTGAGAGAGTAGTTGACTCAATATGACCTTTTCAAACACATTGCTCAGGCTATAAAGATACAGGTCTGAAGTTGGCGGGGTCTTCTTTACTACCGTATTTGAAAAGTGGTATTAATCTGCTCATTTTCATGAGGTCAGGAAAAACACCGTTTGCTATACAACTATTGAATGTGATTGCCATGTATGGTGCAATCACATCGATTACTGATTTAACTACGTTACGGTTAACGTCACAGGGGCATGTCGGTACATGCCCCATAAATCTTCAGTCTTTTTCATGTTAAGAAGTTTAAATGTTTTAACTATAGTTATAGAGCCTATAGGCTTGAAGTTAAAGCCATCCGTGTTTTGGGGCACATTTTCTACCAAGTTATCTAAAGAAGACTTTTCAGAAGAGGATGGTAGTGCTTCTGTTGTTATTATGGGTATGGTACTGAAGAACTTTTCAAATGCGTTAGTAACGTCCTCGTGTAATGAGAGTAACTTGTCATAAACTTTTAAATCAAAACTAAATTCACCAGACCTAACCATGCCTGTCTTACAAAAATAAAGAATACCCAGTGAATTGATTATCTTCAAAGTTGACCCATACAACATTGTAACGTACTACCTCCTTGACCATATTGGCTACTGGCGGATTAGCCAGTTAAAAACTAAAACTATAAAAATTCGGAAATTCGGGTCTGGAATCTCGTCTGGCAGCTGATTGTTTTTTTTGGCAGACATTGTTTGAGCTCTTAAACGTGAGGTTGTATCTTCTGCATCAATAATTTTTAAGTCACGCCTTTAGTTGCGGCGATGGGCTAGTCCCTTTAGTACTGTAATGGAGCTGAATGTTTAGTTGCTGTAAAGTGCAGTAGTTGATTTGAAACTTCCCTACTATCCCCAATCCATGGGTAAGCATTGGTTCGTAGTTAGTCTTTCTTATTTTCGTGTATTTTATACTCTCTATGTATTTCCCTTTTCTATACAGTGTCTATTGGACTGCGGCACTCTTAGATCCTAATTACCCTAGGGCCCTCGTCGGAAGTCTACGTGTGGGGAGCCGTCGCCTGATAGCTGGGCGCTGTAGCGCTTTTGTAGTCCTATCATTCACACTGGTCTCTTTCCAGGGTTCCACGCCGAGGAATAATATCCTCCTGGCGCTACCGCATAATCACTTGTTGACGTCTGGAGAAGTGGACCAGTTGGATTGAGTCTACTAAGGAGCTGAAATCTACAAATTCCCGGCGAGTCCCTATCCAGCGTTTCAACTATATCACCAATATTCGACTCACGACCCTGTGATTAATAAATGTATCCTGAGCCTGCCAATAATCTCTTTTGGTCAGGTTAGTCTCACTGTTTCAACATTAACGGGAGGAAATGCAGACATTTCATTAATATCTTGCATAAGCATAGCCCTTTTACAAATAACCAAGTCACAGGAGAAATCAATGCGGTTTATGTCAAATTGGCGTTTGGTGGATGGAAAAACTGTCACGTTTTTACATTTTTTTATTGATTTGAATTAGTTAATAAGGCAGCTGGTCAAAATAACTAAGAGTAGTTAACGTAAGTAAATAAATTAAATTTAGCATTTACCTCTTTACAGGGGCATAAAAGATATGCTCATTTTGTATCAATGACATTAGTAAGACGTCTTCTTACATCATGCGAACGCCTTAATACAAAATAATTAATTGAAGAAATCGGCACATGAGATTATGTATGTAACAGCATGCTGATTTCTGCCTCTGCTATACTGTATGGGAAAACGCTGACGCTCACGATATAAATAATGTGTATATAGGTGCGTCATTTTATACTATTATGCAATTTCAATAGTGTAAAACCAAATAGAAAATTAAAAAAATGGGCTACATACTTATATTCACCTCTCCAACTGGACTAAGATAAAAAAATATCCTTACAAAGAATCAAAGAAAGATCAAACTATATTTAAGGAAAGAAATGGATAATAAGCCTATTTTCAATAAGTCTAGACTGACAAAAAAAAACAACACCTTCAATCGTGTACTTGGTACTAGAAATAGAACCTGTGTCCCTTACTATTTTGATCTTTTCACCTCTTTACCTAGACTAGACAGTCAAAGAAAAATAAACCTCTATTTTTAGAAAGAATAAGCTTAGTTTTAGTGGAAAACACTTGGCTAAGCTTAGAATAAGGTCGACACATTTTGTGTAATATTACTATATCTTTTCAACCCGACACTTATTTTTGTAGCCGCACTGCTAAGAAGAAAAGAAGCATTCAGGAAAATTTTCCATTTTATGATTATTGGTATTAGTTTACTAAGTTTCTTAGGAAAATAGCAAAGTAGTTTCGCAATATTTAAGTTTTGCAATATAGGTATGATTTTTAAATTTTTAGGGTCCTCATGCCGAATTAAGGGTCCATTTTTATTCCAAGATGGCTGCCAATCCATTTTTTTCACTATAGGTAAAGTTTCTTAATTGCTAATAACGAATTTAGGGTTCTTTTTGCAGCCACGCCATATTTAAGAAGTATGTATATATGATTATCAAGGTTTTTAGGTCGCTAAAACAAAATGTAGGGTCCATTTTGCATTCCAAGATGGCGGCCGCGCCATAACAATAACAATTTTCGTACGGAAGGTGATGCCTTTTTCTAGCGATCATCAATCAATCATCATCAACCAATCCTTGCATGTCGTTTCTATACAACATAACAAACAAAGTAGGACATTCTACATGTTTTAAATTAAGATATCTATATTAAGAAACGCAATGTATTATACTGTTGTGTTTTGCAATAAATAAAAATAAAATAAAAATAAACAAAACAATGTAAAATAATTATAACCCGAAAGTCAGTAATAACAGAGATATAGAGGTTGGAATATATGTATATACTATATTTATATATATAATTATTGCTTGTAAATAATACTATATACTCTGTGTTTATGTAAAACAAGGACGTGGTTTTCGTTTTTAGGAACCTAAAAAAATGACTACTGCAAAATTATTACTTGGCGCGTCCGCCATCTTTAGGTTAGTGCAATATTTAATCGCACATCAAAAATACTGATTTGCGTGGCAAAAAAGGATAAGCAAAAACACTTTTTAGGTTTTAAATATTTAATGAGTACTTATGTTTATGTTTTAAGTATTTTTTGTTGTTCTGATGATCCTAACACGAAGGATAAAGGGGGCTTCGCTTCGCTCACCCCTTTACCCTTGACCTAATCTAGCGCAGCAAATTTAAGGGATATTTGCTGTGCAAATCAGTATTTTTGATGTGCAGTTTAATATTTTCCTTTTTATTTTTGCGAGTCATTGGTAAATCGCAAAAAAAACATGGTACAATGATAAGTCGGTGACCCCCACACTAGGCAAGCCTGTGCCGCGGGAATCTAATAACGTGATTTACACAAAGTTTGGTACGTCACTATGTAATGAACTATGTACCGACTTACATATTTGACGACCCGAATGGCCGAGTCGGCAGTGACGCTGCCTACGAAACCAAGGGTCCCGGGTTCGAGTCCCGGTGGGGGCAAATGTTTCTTTGATGAGAACGGATGTTTGTACCCTAGTCATGGTTGTTTATCTATCTAAGTATAATATTTCTCTATATAAGTATATATATCGTTGTCTAGTACCCAAGATACAGGGAATCCTATTTTGGGGATAGATCAATGTGTGTAAAAAAAGGTGTCCAAGGTATTATTATATTTAGATGCTAGTTCTAATATCATACATCAAAGTCAAAGCAGTGTATCAGTTACGTTTGACTCCTTGATAATTCACAATGTATTAGACCAACATGGATGAAATTCGGGCTATACATTAAAAATTACTTAGGGTACCAAATTTCAGATTTATGGCCCAAACCTGTCAAGTTTTATTAACGTACAAAACTGGCTTTTTTGTGACTCATTGAGTGATTTATAGAATAAAAAGCCACTTCTAGATGAACAAGAAACTTGAAATTTGGCGTCTAGGTAAACTATGCGTATCTTCATTAAGGGAAAAATCTGAAAACAGTTATTTATTAGGTTTTCATTAAATTACGACTGATTTTGCTCTCTTAACACCTACCAAAGCGTAAAGGGCCAGCGTAGGGGTGGTTTCAAAAATCTGTAATTTATCAAATGATAACTAAAGCTACATGTATGCTAGAGCATGTGTAAGATCTTTGCCTACCCCTCTTCCGAAAGAAAGGCGTGAGCATATTATGTAATTATATGTTAGCTTTAAGAGTTCCGTACACGAAGGATGCTGAAAAGGAGCTATTACTAAGCCTCGCCTGTGCGTGAAATGCAAGAATATTGTACATAAGGTACATAGGTACATGACCTACAAGATTTAAACATAAATCAACAAAAAAAGTTATTCAAGATTTCACTTATCCAGTGTTTTGTCCTTTTCATACTAAGTCCTTTTTATGTAAATGTCAATTGTCAAGACAAAGAAACTGTATAAGTTAAACCGAGAATAACGTATTTTTTTAGCAAGGCCGTAACAGTTTAACATCGTGATTGTCAAACCCCTAGCTTTATTGAATATCCTGATTCAGAGTCACCTGTAGATCAAAGTTTTTTTTTTTTCAAATCTTATTTAGAAGGATATACCGACCACCCTTATTTGAAAGCAGTGGCAACCTGGATTAGGTGATTGATGCCCTGCCGCCAAAAAATACCTTGAACCTATTACAGCCCATGAGTTACAGCCCACTGACAGAGTTTATTTCCATAAGAAACACATAGGTTACATTTGGAGAATGTCAAATCTTAAACTAACACATATATAAGATATAGGGAAATATAGAGCTCAATGTGAATTCCGTCACCTCAATGTTTTAGATGCTGGAGGCAAAGAGGCGACTAGAAACCTCCAGCTTTATACGTTATTTTTACAGAATTTGAGCAAACACCTTCCCAAGCTTTCTTGTCTTCTAAATAATCTGATATTTTTAGTAAGCCTTTAACAGGTAGTGGAGGTTTAGTAAAAGAGTGCGTACGGTACCCTTCGGTATACAAAAAAACACTCGGACACGAAGGGTTCCGTATCATACTACAAGAAAACATAAGCACTAAAAATAAAATAAGAAAAATAAAAATAATATGATTTTCGAACGTGGACTCGAACCCAGAACTTAAAGATTGCGCGACCGATATCAAACCAATTGTGCCAGTACGCCGCGATATCTACGATCATATTCGAATTATGATATTATTTGTTACATCGCAGAAGTGTAAAAATACGTCTCTTGTATAGGGACACTCTTTAATTTGTAAAATCTCGTATAGTTCATTATTTGTTGCTCTAGCGGAAACAGAAATACACGTTCTGTGAAAATTTCAACTATTAGGGTTCATCAGATAGAGCCCGGTGATTCAAATCAAATCAAATCAAATCAAATGACTTTTATTCTGTTGATATTAAGATATCAAACGTCACTTTTTGCCTCTTCTCTACATTGGACCACAGTGGGAGAAGTAGGGCGTAGAAGCTCCCAGAGATTTAATTTTAGATCTCTTTTAAAAATTGCTTGTGCTTAACTAATATATATTTCAATTTTAATTATTATAATTAATAAGCAGCAATACATAATTACAAAATTATTTACTCCAAGGCCTGTGGTGAGCCAGATTATCCCCATACAGTCCATCATTTAAGTAGTCTTGAACATTGTAATATCCCATTTTCGACAAAGTCGCTTTCACATGTTTTTTAAATTGCTCAAACGGAAATTTCAAAATCTCAGAGGTATATTAATATAGTAGAGAATGCACTTATCCTTGAAAGAATTGCTAACCTTCACGAGTCTTAACCGCATTACAGCTATCGCTAAAATTGGAAAATGTTGTAAGGTTCTTGCGTATACATTATATTTTCGGAAATCAATTGACCAGCTACAGTTAGTATGTAAATTTCTTTAAAAAGCTCTTTTGAGAGGTCTGTGCGTTTTAAATTATAAAGTGTTCGAATAGTTCTTTTCTGTTAAATAAAAATAGTTTGAATATCCGCTGCTTTCCCACAACAAGATACCATATGACATGGCACTATGAAAGTTACTAAAATATACTAGCCTAGATGTAGCCACATCCGTATTTTCTCTGATGTTCAACAACATAAGCCGCAGAACTTAATTTCTCAGCTAGTTCATCTAAGTGGGCTCCCCACTGCAATTTGCTATCAATGGTATCCCAGGAAACTTCGTGTTGTTTAGTATTCTAACGTGCTGCTGTCTAACACTGTACTGGCCTCAACTTGCCTGGCATTTGGAAGCGAGAATTTGAAACACTTGGTTTTACCAGCTTTTAACAATAAATTATTAACTGTGAACCAATTCAAGGTTCCATCAAAATCTTATTTTTATATTTCAATTTTGAAGGCCAGTGAAGTATTATTATTATTATTATTATATACTTTATTGCATATACACATTAATGGACAATTACAAATATAGTTAGTATACAAAGGCGTGCTTATCTCTATATAGAGATTTCTTCCAGCAAACCCAGGGCTGACAGGAAAAAATAGTTTCATGCGAAGGGATAGACCTATTATGCACAACATAACAAAAAACTAAACATTAGAGTGACTTTAATATATTTATAATAAATTACTTAGATATTTACACATATAAATAAATGAGAACCTACATAATAATATAATACCTATAAATACTATATAAATATCAATAAATACCTATACAATATATAAATAAAATATAATCTACTACAGAAGAGAAAGGTAATGTTCCTTCAAACTACTTTTGAAGATGTTAAGAGATGTACTGTCCCTGACGGTGCTGGGGAGTTTGTTCCAGAGCTTGATAGCCCGGAGTCGGAACCCATGTTCATATGCGACAGTTTTATGTTGCGGTGTTGTGAGCAGCGACCGAGTGTGAGGTCTCCGAGGCCTATCTGAAGAAAGAAAAGTGAACGAATCACGTAAGAAGCCAGGGTAACGAGGATTATGTAAAATCTTAAAGAGAGTAAAGAGGATGTGGGAATCCCGGCGAAGACGGATTGGAAGCCACTTCAGATCCCTGCGATACTGAGAAACATGGTCAAATTTGCGCAAACCGAAAATAAACCGAATCCCAAGATTTTGAAGTCGCTCGAGTTTGTCCAGTTGCTCTACGTTTGCGCTGATCCAGCAGACATCTGCGTAGTCAATGAGGGGAAGTAACAGAGATTGGGCGAGCGTAATTTTGGTCTGAAGAGGTAAGAAGTGCTGAAGTCGTCTGAGGGAGTAAAACGTAGCGAAGACACGCCTACTAACCTCGCAGACATGCGCTGACCAAGACAGCAGGTTATCAAAGATGACTCCGAGAATTTTGGCCTTGGAGCTGTAGGGAATTACGATTCCATCGTACATTATGGGTGCAGTGGACATATGCTGTAACACTTGGAGAGAGTGCCTGGACCCGATAATCATTGACTGCGACTTACAAGGATTGACGAGTAGCCCGTGTGACAGAGCCCAATCCCTGATACACTCAAGATCAGCATTCAGCAAGGCCACAGCAGAGTTAACATCACAGGGAGAAAAATGACGGTAAATTTGGAGATCATCGGCATAGAGATGATAAGAGGAAGAGAGAGTATCTGAGATAGAATTTATGAAGACAGAAAAGAGAAGAGGGGAGAGGATACCACCCTGAGGCACCCCTGCAAAAAGGTCGCACCATTCTGTTGAAGTCTCCTCGGACCTTATACGCTGCTGACGACCTCTCAGGTAGGAGTCGAACCAGCTGGCTGAGGCCGGGGAGACATTTAGAGACTTCAGTATCTCAACGAGGATGTCGAAATCAACACAGTTGAATGCGCTGCTGAAGTCAAGTAGCGCTAGTACGGTGAGCTGTTTCTCGTCCATAGCCAACTGAATGTCGTCAGTGACTTTGAGTAAGGCCGTAACGGTACTATGACCCGGCCTGAATCCCGACTGGAATTGATTCAGCAGACAGTGAGACGTAAGGTAGGAGGAAAGCTGGGAGTGGACAATGGATTCTAGGACTTTGGAAAGGATAGGCAGGATAGAAATAGGACGATATTCTTTGAAAGAGGAGGGGTTTGAGGATTTGGGTAAAGGTATGACTAATGATTTTTCCACACATAGGGGAAAGAACAGCTAGAGAGAGAGTGATTTATAATGTGTGTGATAGCGGGAAGAATATAATCGAGCACGTTGCTGATCATATTAGAGCAGATGCAATCATCACCTACAGCTTTCGATGAGATAGCCAGCACCGCCTTCTTAACTGTGTCAATTCCGACTGGAATGAAGTCGAAAGGAGTGGAGGTCAACGCCGGCCTGGAGCGGAGCCCATGCAGAGTGGCATCCTTAACGATGGGATCCATAACGACTGGTGGAGCCGAGAAAAATCTGTTAAGACCGTTGAGATCGACGTCACCAACCATTTGATTCTGGGGCTTACCGACACCTAGAGATCTCAGGAATTTCCACACTTCGGAAGGGGTGTAGTTTTGAATGCACTCAAAGATGTGGCGGCGCTTGGCATCACGGCACATACGGTTACAACGGTATCTCCCGCAAACAACACTATGTCAGTCAATTTCTCCATAATGAAAGGCAGATCGTTAATATATACTAGAAATAAGAAAGAGCCTACTATGGAACCTAGAGGAACTCCAATTTTTACTCCCGATCGATCAGATTTAACGCCGTTGACTTTTGTCTTTTGAATTATATTACTTAGGTATGATCTTAGTAGATCCAACGCTTTATTTCTAACTCCGTAATGATTTAATTTCATTAGTAGGGTATGATGATCAACACAATCAAATGCCTTTCACAAATCGCAAAAACACCGATAGTATCCTGTCGAATAAATATGAGATATAAGGGTAATACCTGCATCCGTATTTTATTTACCCCTAGTGAAACCTTATTGTTTGGCGTGGAGTTGTTTTGTACGGTTGAAGTGTGAGAGAATATGATTGATGATTCGCGACTTGAAAAGAGGTATCAGTTTACTGTGTTTCATGAGGTTGTCGTCAACACATTTATTTAATATATAAGCTAAGTGTGGGGGCTATAACTAGAATCCCTCAACCGAAATGACTTTTACTGGTATACCCCACAGGTCTTCAGTATTTTTTAAGTTAAGTAATCTAAACGTTTTGACAATGTCCTTGGGATATACATGATGAAATTTAAAATCTACATTACTGATGATAGTGCTGTTTTTTAACAAAGTCTCTTCTACTTCATATGAAGATGAATTTAGACGCTCTGTTATGAGTAAGGGTACGTTGGTGAAGAATGTTTCGAAAGCTTGAGTTACCTCAGCTTTGGATTTAACATTTAACAGAAATCACTATCACTAACATTGCCAGTTTCACGGTTTATTATTTTCCAAAATGTTATCATTCTATTATTTGAAATTTCTATTTTTCTATTAATGTGTAAAGTTTTTGCAGTTCTACCAACTTGAATGTTTTGGAGTATTTTTTAACATATTCATGAAATTTTATATCAAAGTTATAGGTTTTTTGTTCATAAAGGTAGCTCTAAAGCCAGTTTTGTTTTATTGTAAGCGATTCAGTTTCTGGCCGAGGAAATCGGAATCAAACGGTTGTAAGACTTGTATTTTTTTTCTCTTATATATATAACTAACTATATGATCGTGTAATGTTGGAGATATTTTTTATTTGGGACATAACAACGAGCCGACCCCCCTCAACGAGAGTGTTGCAGCGTCCACCGCTGCCCCAACCAAAAAACAGCGTCGCCGTCGTCAACGAGGAGACACCTCGCAGCTCAACAGCGCGAGCACCGCGCCGCTCGCTGTCCCTGCTGAGGCGTGTGTCATGCCGCAAGCTGCCCCGACGGCCGCGTCGTTCGCCGTTGCGCATGTTGCGACGCTCGCTGCCGCAAATGCCGCGCCAACCACCGCCACGTGCATCACCGCACTCCAACACGTGTGTCCCGCCACTTACCTCCACTCGTGTACCGCCAGCTACCAAAATATGTGCTCAGAGAAAAACTCTGTTGTTCTCCGACAAAGTAGGTGCAGGATTTGGGACTCTATTACATAACCGGCTTAACCAAAAAGTAACGAACTTTGCTGTCCAAATAGTTCATTTGTAGATCTAGTGAAGATGATTAGTCGCGGTATCTATGATGAGTACAGCACTATTGTAATTATGGTAGGAAATCATTCAAAAATTAGTCGGAATGATTTGAATAAAAGTGTTGAAACACTTCTAGACTTACATAGTAGGATGAAATGCAAATTTATACTATGCAATTTTCCATATGCCTGTAATTTGACAGAACTACAGAACAAATCTGTGCATAGAATGAATATTCATTTATTTAATTTAACATGTCATCACAGCGATGCTATTTTATATTTCGACATGAATAATTTTATTCATAACTTTACTCTGACACGGGATACATTGTACCTGTCTAATAAATATAGAAAATTAGTAGCTACATTTTTAGCTTATAATATATGCGACGCAGCTATAGTTGGTTTAACTAAGTTCAACTTGACATCAGCTTATTTTAAGAGTAATATGACATGCACCCCTATTGGGAATTCACCTGTTAATTATACTTTGCATGCAACATTGGAATCTGTCCCAAGTAATTTAAATTAGTTCATAAGACAATAGAGGAAATCTCTAGCATACAAGAGCCACTAAATATGTCAAAAAGTAAGCCCCAGTTAAATATTGCCCATCAAAACATCCAGGGGCTACCTGGCAAAGAACTTGTATTAGAATTATTTCTAAAAAATTCTGACATTGATATTATTTGTGTTACTGAACACTGGTTGAAGGAAAATATGATGTCTTTTAACATAAATAATAACAAAATTGTCAGTTGTTACAATAGAAAGACTGCTGATAGAGGTGGTTCTTTAATCTTAGTGAAAAATAATATTAAGGTGAAACAACGGAAAGATATTCTTGCACTTACTGTTGAAAGACAAATAGAGGTATCCTGTGTTGAGTTAGATAGCCATATTATTGTTTGTGTCTACAGGCCACCGAGGGATGAAAAAGGCCATGGCAATTTCGAAATATTTGAGAAAATTATGGAGGAAGCCCTCATTAAACTTTGTAATAACAGAAAAAAGTTAATTATTTGTGGCGATCTTAATGTAGATCTGCTTGTAGATACAACACTGAAGCGACGATTAATCACTCTGTTCAAATCATTTAATTTATGTCATGTATTCCTAGAGCCGACTAGAATTACACTTACCAGCTAAACTTGCTTAGATAACGTTTTTTGTGACTGTGCATTCACAAGTAAAAGTGTAATTAACTGCTTACCCTCCGATCACAGTGGTCAAACAGATTCATTCCCAATAACTATTAAGGATAAGACTGGTCCATCATTTTATAGGCCTATTACATCCCATAGACTAGAGACAAATACGAAAAACTTAGATATAAATTTGCCAGTACCGGATTTTAATGAACAGAACCCAAACAAAATCTACTCAGACTTCTTCAACATTATTCAGACAGAATTCAATAAAGTTTTCAAATTAAAGAAAGTCAGTGACTACAACGGTAAATCTAAATTTAATGACTGGGCAACGTTTGGAATTCGTAAAAGTAGAGTTATCTTGTATGACCTTTATGATCAAAAAACCTATAACTTTGATCGAAAATTTCATGACTATGTTAAAAAATATTCCAAAACTTTCAAGTTGGTTTGTAGAGCTGCAAAAACTTTACACATTAATAGAAAAATTAAAAATTCAAATAATAGAATGAAAACAGTTTGGCAAATAATAAACCGCGAAACTGGCAAAGTTATATCAAGGGACAGTGATTTCTGCCTTAAGATAGGTGATGATGTTGTTAAATCCAACGCTGATGTTGCTCGAGCTTTTGAAACATTCTTCACCAATGTACCCGTACTCACAACGGACCGTCTAAATTCATCTCCATTTGAAGCAGAGACTTTATTAAAAAATAACACTAGCGTCAGTAATGTATATTTAAAATTTCATCATGTATATCCCCAGGACATTGTCAAAACGTTTAAATTACTTAACTTAAAAAATACGGAAGACCTGTGGGGTATATCAGTCAAAGTCATTGGTTCAGTAATTCTAGTTATAGCCCCACACTTACCTTATATATTCTATAAATGTGTTGACGATGGGGCTTTTCCAGACCTCATGAAATACAGTAAACTTATACAGCTATTCAAATCGGGAGATAAGGGCGATCCTTCAAATTTCAGACCAATATCTGTTCTTCCAACACTAAGTAAAATATTTGAAAAGATTATACTCAATCAAATGCTCTCACACTTCAACCGTACAAAACAACTCCACGCTAAACAATATGGTTTCACTAGGGGTAAATCGACTACGGATGCAGGTATTACCCTTGTATCTCATATTTATTCTGCATGGGAGGCCGCACAGGATGCTATCGGAGTTTTTTGCGACCTGTCGAAGGCGTTTGATTGTGTTGATCATAATACGCAATTAATTAAATTAAATCATTACGGAGTTAGAAATAAAGCGTTGGATCTACTAAGATCATACCTAAGCAATAGAATTCAAAAGGCAGAAGTTAACGGCGTAAAATCTGATGGATCGGGTGTTAAAATTGGCGTTTCACAAGGTTCCATATTAGGCCCTTTCTTATTCCTGGTATATATTAATGATCTGCCTTTCATGGTGGAGAAATTAACTGACATAGTGTTGTTTGCTGATGATACTTCGATGGTCTTCAAAATTGAAAGACAAAAAGGAGATTTTGATGATGTTAATGGTGTATTGTCTTTAACTTTGAATTGGTTCACTGTTAATAATTTATTGTTAAACGCTGGTAAAACCAAGTGTATCAAATTCTCACTTCCAAATGTCAGGCAAGTTGAGACCAGTTTGGTGTTAGACAACAGCACGTTAGAATTGGTAAATGATACGAAGTTTCTTGGAATAACCATTGATACCAAATTGCAGTGGGGACCCCATATAGATAAATTGGCTGGTAAAATTAAGTTCTGCGGCTTACGCTGTTAGGAACATCAGACAAAGCACGGATGTGGCTACATCTAGGCTAGTATATTTTAGTTACTTTCATAGTGTCTAAAATATACTAGCCTATGTCCTATGGTATCTTGTTGTGGGGGAAAGCAGCGGATATTCAAAATATTTTTATTTTACAGAAAAGAGCTATTCGAGCAATTTATAATTTAAACGAACAGACTCCTTAAGAGAGCTTTTTAAAGAAATTGACATACTAACAGTAGCTAGTCAATTTATTTTCGAAAATATAATGTATGTACGCAAGAACCTTACAACATTTTCCAAACTTAGCGACAGCTGTAATGTTAACCTAAGAAATAATCACAGACTATGTGCGCCCCGTTTTAGACTCGCGAAGGTTAGCAATTCTTTCAAGGGTCAGTGCATTCTCTACTACAATAAGATACCTCTGGAGATTTTGAAATTGCCATTTGAGCAATTTAAAAAGCATGTTAAAGCGACTTTGTCGAAAAAGGGATATTACAATGTTCACGATTACTTAAATGACAGGACTGTATGGGGTTAATCTGGCTCAACACAGACCTTGCTGTTAATAATTTTGTAATTATTTATTCCTGCTTATTAATCATAACAATTAAATTTTTCATATTTGTATTAGTTAAGCACAACCTATTTTTAAAAGAGATCTAAAAATAAATCTGTGGGAGTTTCTACGCCCTTCTTCTCCCACAGTGGTCCAATGTAGAGAAGAGGCAAAAAATGACGTTTGCTAAGTATATGTAAATATCTACAGTAATAAAGTACTTTGACTATTGACTATTGACTAACATGTAACATACTTACTACATTATTTTGCCACCTCATCAGCCGCTGATTCTCTCATTATTTGCACAATTTTCAACCATAAGCATAAGATGGAAGTGCTTACTTACCCTTTTGTAATGGTACACGAGAGTCGGTACATTTACACCATACCGAAGTATGCATTTCGCTATGGTGTGGGTTAGATCTCCTAAAGCGCTAATGACTACGTTTCGATAACATCCAGCTCAAATTGCGCAGAGTTGAAGTTTTCAAAACGTTACGGACCTTTTGAGGTAACCGCTAGTTCAGAACCCATTTCGGAAAATCAAATCGCAATTGTGTTAACCGGTCTTTTCGGATCGTTATTGCCGTGAACTAATTATATAATTGGAACCACCACAAGCCGCTACTAGCGAGCACATGAAATATCATTGAGTACTCACGTCGTAAAACTACGACGGATATCTATACGATATCACAAACAAATATTATAAATTGTGGTCGACCACTAAAAGAAGTTCCAAGCGCCCATATATACAAAAACCAAATGGTACCATCACACATAAAATATAACAACGATCGATCTGGCGCAATACACCGCTGACTGATGCGAATTACCGCCTCGCGGACATATATGCTTTCTCTGTCTAACTGGAAACTGTAACTTCCTGAACCAAACTTCATTCGACTATTGTACGCCTAACGAACTTCTCAACGAACGAGAAATTCAGACTTATCATTCTTAACTTACAAATCTTACAGCTGAAACGGGACATCTCATTTTGGGGTAGATAGAATAGACGATCATAGCTACTGTTAGCCTTGGCTCGACCTTAGCCTTTGTGCCGTTACACTTTGAGTGATAACTACGATGCCATAAAAAAAGATTAATTTTCACCCGAAGGCTCCTCAGGTGATTTTAAGAATTCTAATATTGTTTTGAATTATTTATCTAAAAACCGTGATGCCGAAACTGCACTAACTCACTTACAGATATATTTTTTGCATCTGATCCATTAATTCGTTTAATGTAATCCGCGAGTTCTGTCTACCTTAATTCTGAGGGGCTGACTGTCAGGGACCAGGTGGCCGGTCCGTAATAACGAGTCATACACACCATAGAAAATCTAGGCCTTTTCCAGAATTGCTCAAAATTCCGCAAA
This sequence comes from Argyresthia goedartella, assembly GCA_949825045.1. Lineage (NCBI taxonomy): Eukaryota > Metazoa > Arthropoda > Insecta > Lepidoptera > Argyresthiidae > Argyresthia > Argyresthia goedartella. The sequence goes on from OX463823.1 coordinate 21,759,997, forward strand.
CGACTGAATATTGCTATCAGATCTCCTTCAAGTTCGCCTTTCTCTATCTTCGCTATATATCGTGAACCTGTCGATTTATGGTGTTGATTCATGACTTTGAATTTTTAAATATGCCTGCACTGAATTACCTTATGTTTCCATCATCCAACAAATAAAATAAGTATAAAGGTTAAGTCTGAATCATGAGTCTTTCGAAGTTAAGCAAGATTTTATGAATTCGCGATTGTCAAACGTCTACATTCTCATTAAATAAATCTGGGAAGCATAAAGTATCTATGTCCTTATTTCAGTGATCGCTAGGCACCGCATTTACTTTCAACATTTGATAAGGAGCTGTAGCTGAGATGTTCTGTTATTTTTTCGGGAAGAGGATCTATGGTATAATGTTCATTAATATCTTCTGTATCACCTGAGTGATAAACGATAACTGGTTTTGTAGTTGTCCGTCATGATAAATTCGCTCAATATCGTATATAAGATTTTGGTAAGATTGTCTAATAAATAGTTTTGCGGCAGAATTATATTTGTATAGTGAATGTTATTATGTTTTAGATGTTTTAATGTATTGTATATAATGTTAATATCCAATATGTATTGCCACATTATTATAGTTTTAGCAGTACAGCTTCGCACTAGTATAAATATATTTTATTTGTGTTCAAAGGATCGTCAGGTTTTGGCAATTTATTTAAAGTAGTTTCTAAAGGTAAGTAAATGATAATTCCTTCCTTTAACTTTCTCTAACATTTGCCTTAGGTATATTTCTCACTGGAGTTATGCCTTGAAATGCCTTAGTTCTTTAAATTATCATTTCCAGAATCGCTCAAAATTCCGCAAACGACTGAATATTGCTATCAGATCTTCCCCCCGGACCTCAGATCTGAGTACACGTCTCTGATTCCATTGAAATTATTTTTTAATCATTTAAAGTTTTATTCAAAAGTTTAATATCACCAATAAAATAGGAGTGGAGAGCTATCAAGGAGGTGACCGCAGTAACTCTCACGCTGCCGTTCAAACCCACTCAGCTCCGCCCCCTACAACCTGTTCCGGCGGTACTGCTCCACGGTGACGTCCACTCCCATTGATGAGTAAGTGCTGACTCCTCCCCTCTGTCTTACGCACGAAACTCTGCGACTCGCCCTAGTACACGCGTACTTGACTTGCACGGATCACACTCGACTACTCGAGCGCTGCTGTCGCCCTGGTACATCGCGTACTTTATTTTCACGGATCACACTCGACTACTCGTGCGGCGCTGATGACCTGGTACATCGTGCACTTGATTTGATTTGCACGGTTCACACTCGACAAAATAATGAGCACCAAACGCACTCCGCCGCCTAAACAACAGAGTACTGCTAACTTTGAAGCTGTATCGGATGCTGAACTCGAGTTTACAGGGGGTAGCCTCCCAAACGTTTCGGAAAGTGCCATGCATAGTGCAAATATTAATCGAATGAAAAGAAAGCGCGATAATTCTGACATCTCTGAACTCAAAGATGAAATTAGAGATTTATTTGCGAGTTTTGAGACCGAACAGAAAGCCAAGTTTTATAACCTGCAGACCCTTACAGAAATAAAAGCCCAAAATAATGACATCCAAAGCTCAATGGAAATAATGTACTCAAAAAATGACGCGATTCAAAAAGAGCTTGACACCCTCAGGTTGGAGCGTAAGGAGCAACTTACATATATCCAGGAATTAGAATCCAGGCTGGAAACCCTGGAAAGAAACTCCTGCTCTGCCAAAGTGGAGATTAGAAATATCCCAAAGATAGTGTCTAATGAGGATAAAGCGGCGCTCTCCAACATCGCCGAGAAAATTGGCACAACATTGGGCTTAAGTTTCGGTAAATCCGATGTCAGAGATATTTACCGTGGCTTTGCAAAAGCAGACAAAATAAAACCAATTGTTGTCTAGTTTACGTCAATAATTATAAACGATACTCTTATGAGGGGACTGAGAAATTTCAATGACAGGAAATCAAATAATGACAAATTTAATACCAGTCACCTCGGTTATGATGGACCGGCTTCTCCAGTTTACATTTCGCAGTGTCTTACTCATAAGGCTAAACGGCTGCACTTCCTCGCTCGCGATTTTGCAAAGGTCCATGGCTATACTTTTTGCTGGATGTCGTACGGCAAAATATACCTGAGGAAAGCAGTGGGCCTTCCCTTCATTCGTGTTGACGATGAAAAGGTCCTGAAAAATCTGAAGGAGAACTCTACTCTGTCAAAGTGACTAGTTTCAATATGTGATAAGCATCTAATTGTAACAAACTTTTTGTCACCACTTTCACACTCTCTCATACACAATTACACTAACACTCTTTCATACCACACTATACAACGAACTTATGTCAGACCTTACATGAACCTCATCAGATCGAATAACTATTTACACATTTATATACAAATTATTACCTGCCCTCCTATTTTAATTATTACCATATTCGCCCCTCCCAATTGCCATCCTGTTTTGCTCTACTTGTCCACTCTACGAGAACTATCACTGTGCCCTTTGTTTTACCTACTCGCACGGAGCTTGATAATATTGTTACAGAAGAGCTAGATGACATTGCTGTATCTGAGTCAAGGAACTGTGAGGTAGAGCACTGTAAACAATATTTGCCAAACCCAACTACCTGCCTCACTTTGCTCACTCAGAACATTCGCAGCATCACGTGTAACATGAATGAATTTTTGATACTACAAAAGAGACTAAATGTGGAACTAGATGTTATAATTCTAACTGAATGTCGTCTATCCCGTACAACTGTTATCCCCCAACTCCCGATTTTTTTACATTATGCAACGGTGAACAAATCAAATCAAAATCAAAAATTGTTTATTTCATAAACAAAAACATGTTTGCACAGACGTGGGATCTCCTTTTAAGTATTGCAATACCTGTATCAGGAGATACCTACCTTCCACAATGAACATTTAAGAAATAAACACATTTATGTATTTGTTTAAAAAATTTCTAGTGTGTTAACTAAGTGTCATTTGCACAGATAATTTGTGATTAGTGCGCTAAGCGATTATTACATTGTTATTATTGTTATTATACAACTGCTAAATAGCATCATAATTTTGGTGCAAATGGACCTAAGTAACAATAATGAAAAGTTGTCTTACTGTTGATAGCAACAGTAAGACAACCTCTCACCACCATCACTACAGAAACTTATATTTAATATTAAATTTAATCAAAGTATTAACATAAGTAATTAATACTTAGGAAGTTAATTCTAAAATACTGTAATTATATAAGTTACATATGTATGTATTCATATCCTTGTTTATACAATATAGGCTATTATGATACAGTTTTAAACAATACATTGTTAAGTGGAACGTTTGAACAAAGATTCAACCTCATCATAGTCCAGACTTGTAAGCCATTTTATAAGCGATTGTTTAACATCTCTAGTAGTGAGTTTGTAAATACTTAATATTTTATTTATTTTATTGTAAAGAAAACTTGCTTGTATTTTATACTGTCTTTGGGCAAAATTCGATTTGTACTGAGTAATATCAGAGACTGTGTAATGTCATCGAGTTTCAGGTAGATTAGGGTTAAATGGTAATTGTCGGTGTTTTTTAATAATTGTATTAAGAATGTAGATTTTCCTGATAGAAAGTAAGTTGGATTTAAGATAGAGTTGAGTGGTGGGAAATCTATAAGGTAGGAAGTACATAACCTTTATGAGGGATCGTTGAGATCTTTCAAGTTCTAAGAATCTCGTTTTAGTTGCTCCACCCCATATCGGGATGCAGTAAGAAATAATGGATTGAACCAGTGCAGTGTATATTTGATTTAGTAGTGACCCCAGCGTAACATGTCTTAGCTTTTTAAAAATCCACATCATCTTTCTAATCCTGTTAGTTACCAGTTCAATATGATAAAACCAAGACAACCTTTCGTCCAGCATAATACCCAAATATTTTACTTTAGGAAGCTTATCCAACACCGGGCAGTCACACGTGTCAGATGGTTGGTTACAGCTGTGTATTTTAATTTTGAAGTTAGATTTGGGTTGGGTTCGTTTGTTCATAGTAAAGCACATATAATTAGTTTTAGACGTGTTGAGGGATAACATGTTATTTTTTAGCCAACAGTTAATTCTTGTTAGTCCTTTCTCAGTCAGCTCCTTGGTCTCTTCCCAAGATTGACCATGGAAGACGATTGCAGTGTCATCTGCGTAGGAAAATATTTGAGCATTACTAAGCTTAAGGGAATACATTTCATTAATATAGATCAAAAAGAGTGTAGGCCCAAGGACACTTCCTTGGGGAACTCCATATGTAATGTCAGACTCCTCACTAATATGTGATTCTATTTTAACTTGTTGCTTACGTTCACTGAGATAGTCTATAAAAAGAGCTAGCGGGTAACCTCTAATACCAATACTTTCTAGCTTGTTTATAAGGTTAGGAATATAAACAGTATCGAAGGCTTTCTTCAGATCAAGTAACACCGTTAGGCATTTAAGTTTGTTGTCTACACGTTCAGTTATTAAGGAACTGAGATCTGAGACTGCGTCTTCAGTAGATTTTGCCTGTCTAAATCCATATTGCGAGGGAGATAAAATATTGTTTTTTTCTAAGTAATAAAGAAGTCTGTTATTTAATAGTTTTTCTAATATTTTGGATATCGAAGGAAGAACAGAAATAGGTCTAAAATTATTAATGTCTTCTTTGTTACCATTTTTGTGCACTGGTGTTATAATAGCTTGTTTTAGACGCGACGGGAAGATGCCTTGTTGAAAACATATGTTGGCGAAGTGACAGATTACAGGAATTAGAAGAAACTTAGAAAGTTTTAGAAAACATGGTGATATATTGTCGAGACCGGGAGAACTACCTGATTTCAGATTTGAAATGATTCTATTGACCTCTTGTGGGTCAGTGTCAAGAAGAACAAAGGATGAGGGTTGTGACATGACATGTGAACAACCACCTCCAAAATGATGGCGTTGTCGTTTACATAAATAATAGTCTAAAAGTGTCAGTAGAGGAACCACCATGCATGGGTGCAAACTGTTTGCTAATAAAAATTGGAATGGAAACAGCTATTGTTGCCATATATCGCTCCCCATCCGAAAACAACGTAGAACCATTTCTTGAATCATTAAATACCATCTAGGGGACATTAAAACCTTATAGTAATATTTAAATTATAGGAGACATAAACATCAACATTAAACCTGATGTTACAAATTCTAGAGCCTATCAATTGAATCTATGCGCTTATCATGGTCTTCTTCCGGCTCATACATTACCGACCAGATTAGACAGATCATGTCTTGATCACGTAATCTTAAAAACTAAAAAGCCTGCTATTACTCTTGTTGCCAACTCTAGTCTTACCGATCACAACCTTGTACTAGTCTCTATCGGTCACAAACACCAGAGAGTTCTTAGTCAAACAACAACTACCAGGATCAATCATGAAGGTTTAAGTATTGCCATGACGAATATTGATTTGCAGCCAGTCTATAATTCATCTGACCCAAACACTGCTTTAAAATATCTTATATCTTCAGTCCATCATGCTATCAATGCTAACTCCTCCACTAAAAGTCTCCCGCGTCGTTTCAAGGTTATTAAACCATGGATCACTCCCGGTCTAATTAAATGCATGCGAAATAGAGACAAACTGCATAAAAAGACAACTGCAGCCCCGGACAACCTCATCCTTCATACGACTTACAAAAGATATCGAAATTTTTGCAACAATCTCCTCAAAAAAACTCAAAAGAAACCATGAAAAGAATGAACTCTCAAAGGCTGGCAACAACTCTAAGGAGTTATGGAAAACAATAAAAGCACACCACCAAGACAAAAAGCTCTGCGACTGAGTTAGTAGGTTCAGCGGGAAATTCTAATAATACTAATAATGTGAACCATTTCTTTGCAAATATGGGTAAGAATCTTGCTGAAAGAATAAACACACCGTTGGGTCCCAGACAAACTGACAGCAAACCTCCACTACCACCAAGCAGATCTATTACTTCATTTGCCTTACTGGAGACCGATAAGGATGAAGTTGAGAGACTTATAGTTAGTCTGAGGAGCGTGTGCGCTGTTGGTTGGGACAACATCTCGAACCGTATTCTTAGGCTCTTCAAAGATTTCTTTGTTCCACCCCTTACTTATATTTTCAACATGTGTCTTGCTGATGGAGTTTTCCCTCACCCCCTCAAGCGATCTATGGTGATCCATATTCACAAGGCTGGCAACAGAGACCGTGTCAATAACTATAGGCCCATCTCTATCTTGCCTTCAATCTCTAAGTTACTGGAACGAATTGTTAACCGTCAACTAATAAAATACCTAGAATCATACAACCTTTTATCTGATTGCCAATTCGGATTCCGAAATAATATCTCGACTAGTGACGCAGTCCATGAACTCACTGACTACGTGGTGAAAAATCTTGATGCCGGGCGAAAGGTTTTAGGTATTTTTCTTGATCTTGCCAAGGCGTTCTTCTAAAGCCAGTTTTAGTTGGGGTTCTACCTATCATGCTTTACGGGTTTCCATATGGCTGCCCATTATGCATATGAATAATGTAGTAAAGTAGGTATTATGTATGAGTGCCAACAAACTTCTAACTAGGTAGGATAATTGACAGCCAATTAAGGTTACGTCAGCTAAGCCGAATTCGAAATTAGATTCCAGATGTTATGTTTTCGCTTAGAATACACAGTTTGTAAAACCAAATCACTCCGAACCGAGAAAACAATGACAACATTCAAACTTTGTAGCGATTCTGTAACCGAAAAACAATTGGTAAGTTTGTATCAAATACGCATCACTCATATAAAATATTTATAGTCACACGTATTTTTATGATTATTCTATTAAATATTACTAGAATTATAGTTTAACTACACAAAAAAGATATTAAATTAAAATTTTACGTAGGATAAATCTCAGTCGGCTGTTAACACTCAGTGTTGCCACAAGCAATAGATACACAGATTTAGATAGATTGACAGACGGATAGCGAAGGCTTAGTAAATCGGTGCCATTTGGCACTGTTCAGGTACAGAACCCAAAAAATAAGAGTCCAACTCGCACCTGCCAGGTTATTGCTGTTTTTTAAGAATTTTTTTGACCGAAAGATATACAAACTGTTTGACTCAAAACATAACTTACCTGAACAATTAATATCCATTGTGAATTCTATGTTAGGGTACCTAGATAGTTTTAAGTTATTTTCATATAAGTCTAGTACATACGGTAAGTAAATAGAAAATAAATAAATTACCTGAATACCTATCTAGAATCCTTTGTGTATTCTGTGTTTGACTAGTTTAGGATTTATTTCATACAAGTTGAGTAAATAAGATCATTCTTCTGATAAATAATAAATTACCTGAATAATTAATATCATTAGTGGATTCTGTGTAAGGGTACCTATATAGTTTTAAGTTCATTTCATAGAAGTCGTGGACATGCCTACGTTCTTTTTTAAGTAGTTTTTATATTTATTTTTGTTACTTAAATTTATCTATTATTAAATGTTCATTCATTTCGCCTTCGTTAATACTTACTTCGCATTTAGCATTATTTAAATTGAAATTGAAATTGCAAATCGTTTAATCAACAAAAACAGTACAGTACATGCTTCTTACACACAATATATCACTATTATGTTGATAAGAAGCAATTAAAACGTATAATTATGTGCACTTCTGCAATTGTTGAAAGGATACCAGCACAGCTAATGTTAAAAGGAACTCCTAACTCTTAACCGTGATCTATTTATTGCATTAATATTTTTGAATAAAATGATAACTGATACTGTTTGACATTGCCATTTGAGCAATTTAAAAAGCATGTTAAAGCGACTTTGTCGAAAATGGGATATTACAATGTTTAAGACTACTTAAATGATGGGACTGTATGGGGGTTAATCTAGCTCAACACTTGGGGTAAATAATTTTGTAATTATGTATTCCTGCTTATTAATTTTAGTAATTAATATTGTAATATTTATATAAGTTAAGCACAAGCAATTTTTAAAAGAGATCTAAAAATCAATCTATGGTAGTTTTTACGCCCTTCTTCTCCCACAGTGGTCCAATGTAGAGAAGAGGCATTAAATGAAGTTTGCTAAGTATATTAAATATCTACAATAATAAATAAATTTGACTTTATCTTTAACTTTGACTTTGTTCTCGAACAATAGTACTTATTTTAGAGAAATCGGTTTTTTATATTATTAAGTAATTTAAGTAAGTAATATAAGTAAGTAAATTTAACTTCACTTAAATATTCAGGATTTTGGGTAGATATTAAATGAAAATGTTCTGTGTCTAACTTTGAATTTAAATATTTAAATAATTTAATAGTTTTTGTAATACCGTTTCATTTAACAAACATAGTCGAGCATCACAATACCAAGATAGAAAATGTATATTTTCATTTTGTAAAATAAATATATTAGTTTGTCCCTCATTGTTCATTGAAAAAAATCTCCCGACCTAACAAAAAATTATAATAATTCTCATAATAGTATAAGTAGTCTGATGTTTAGAGTCACCTGCAAGAAGAAAAACATATCTTGTGTTTCTTTGTCAGAAATGCTTTCTATTTTTTTCAATATTAAGAATAATTAAATTTTCAAGTTGACTTATTAATTTACAGAAATTATCTTACATATTTTAACGGCGTTCCAGCACCCAATTGACATTTTCTTGCGAGTTTATGTATGATTTTATCTTCACGAGTATACGATATTTTTTCTTTGCATTATACAATTTTGAAGTTTTTTTTTTACATCAGGGTCCTTTTCTGTATAAAGTTTTACGGTATTTAAATTAACCTCAGGATCTTTTTCGCGTATAACTTAACGGCGTTTTGGTGAACTTGGGGTTTTTTGACCGAGTAACGTTTTTAAGGCGTTTGGAATCACCTCGGCATTTAGGCCCGTGTAACGTCTGACAGCTAGTACAATAACTTCTGGATGTTCCTTTGTACAACGCTGATTAGCGTCAAACCGTTGTTCCTTACAGTATTTGTCGGATGTCTGGGCTCGGCCTTGTTTATGCTTTGATGAGCGGCCCCTTAGGGATGGGTTTGAATATTGTTTCAAACACTCAATCTTTATATCAGGGTAATATTTGTTTGCTCTATTGGCACACAATTGTCTCGTTGTTTAAGGTTTTTTGGAAGAACTTCTTGTGAATCTTTTCCATTTTGCTCAAAAGACTCATTCTGTATGTCAGTGATATTTGACGCAATCATATTTTCTTGGTCCACCGGGACATAAACATCGTAATGGCCTGACGATAGATTACCTGAAAAGAGCAAGCGCTTAGTGGGATCACTCTCTTCGCCGAACAAACCACGCAGAATACCATCCTGATATACTTTGATCCCTAGGGGATACAAATAAAGTGTGCTTTTAGAAATATAAAAAGGTGCGATGAGGTACCAATTAACCATTGCGTATCGTGCCACGGACTTCTTTGTTAACGTGGCAGGTCACGTAGGCTATTTATAAATTAAGAAAACCAATCCAAACTGATATACGGCAAAGTTAATGGAATACTATTGAACGTAATTGTTTCATTTGTCTTCTATGTTTAAATTAAATAAATAAAAAAAATATCTACCGCATAATTCTATAATAAAAAAAATATTACAGTGATATGCCTAAGCAAATAAGTGATCTTAATAACTATGAAAAAATGATAATTTAAAGAACTAAGGCATTTCAAGGCATATCTCCAGTGGGAAATACACCTAAGGCAAATATTAGAGAAAATTAAAGGAAGGACTTTTCATTTACTTACCTTTAGAAACTACTTTAAATAAATTGCCAAAACCTGAAGATCCTTTGAACACAAATAAAATATATTTATACTAGTGCGAAGCTGTACTGCTAAAACTATAATAATGTGGCAATACATATTGGATATTAACATTATATACAATACATTAAAACATCTAAAACATAATAACATTCATTATACAAATAATGCCGCAAAATTATTTATTAGACAATCTTACCAAAATCTTATATACGATATTGAGCGAATTTATCATGACGGACAACTACAAAACCAGTTATCGTTTATCACTTTATCACTCAGGTGATACAGAAGATGTTAATGAACATTATACCATAGATCCTCTTCCCGAAAAAATAACAGAACATCTCAGCTACAGCTCCTTATCAAATGTTGAAAGTAAATGCGGTGCCTAGCGATCACTGAAATAAGGACATAGATACTTTATGCTTCCCAGATTTATTTAATGAGAATGTAGACGTTTGACAATCGCGAATTCATAAAATCTTGCTTAACTTCGAAAGACTCATGATTCAGACTTAACCTTTATACTTATTTTATTTGTTGGATGATGGAAACATAAGGTAATTCAGTGCAGGCATATTTAAAAATTCAAAGTCATGAATCAACACCATAAATCGACAGGTTCACGATATATAGCGAAGATAGAGAAAGGCGAACTTGAAGGAGATCTGATAGCAATATTCAGTCGTTTGCGGAATTTTTAGCAATTCTGGAAAAGGCCTAGATGTTCTATGGTGTGTATGACTCGTTATTACGGACCGGCCACCTGGTCCCTGACAGTCAGCCCCTCAGAATTAAGGTAGACAGAACTCGCGGATTATATTAAACGAATTAATGGATCAGATGCAAAAAATATATCTGTAAGTGAGTTAGTGCAGTTTCGGCATCACGGTTTTTAGATAAATAATTTGAAAAAAATAAAATTCTTAAAATCACCTGAGGAGCCTTTGGGTGAAAATTAATCTTTTTTTATGGCATCGTAGTTATCACTCAAAGGGTTAAACTTTTTAAGAAGTGATTTAAATTGTGTAGTTCTTTTAATTATTAATGCAGTTTCTACGATTTCAAATATAACACATATGTATAATCGTCTTCGTTTAACAAAAACTTCTTACCCCGGTTGCGTTGGAGATGGCTGGTTTGTTAGGCTCAATATATTTTGTTTTGTTTGTGTTGTTTGCAGATTTACTTCAGCTGCCATCAGTGAGTCAACCTCCCCCGTTTGAAAACATGAAGTCGTAAGATGTCTCAAAATAGTTAGGTTAGGTTAGCGTCCCCGAATTTATGGAAATAACTATTTTCATATTAAGAATTGATCATAAACAAGAGTGGATAAAAACAACCAACTTTTCGACGAAATGTTGAATCATTTAAGAATTAGTATAGTAGCAAGGCTAGATGGTAATGCTTTATCGAATCGAACCCTTAGAAATAACTTTTAAATATCCAGCCGACAGGCTTATATAATTATGAATCGTTTTGAAATGATGACCAATAATACTGTATGTTCATTTTCCATTAAAAATTTGTGTAATTAGTTTGATAATGCAATGTGTTAACATTGATGCAATTTTAACAAGTACGTAGAACCGGAAATCAAAATAAATGCAGCAGATGAAATAGACAGTCCACGTTATTAGAACAAAGGAACAAGATTAGTACTAAAAAAAGGCTAGTATTTAATGGCACATCAAAAATACTGATTTGCACAACAAAAAAGGATCAACAAAAACACTTTTTATGTGTTCGCTTCGCTCACCCCCTTTACCCTTCTCCTAAGCTATCGCCGTTTTTTGTCCTGATATTTGCTGTTCAAATCAGTATTTTTGATGTGCAGTTTAATATTTCCCTAAAAATAATGGGAAAGATTCATCTTTGACAGCTGGTTTTGAAAGTCATATGACTATTAAAATGGTAGCATATCTATATTCCTACGCAACATTTTGCGTAGGAATATAGATGTTAGTAATGGGCCGGTAAATGGATAAATTTAAAAAAAGTAACCTCAATTCGATATAAGTGACCATTTTTTTTTAAATCATACTCTTATTGCAAAACTTTTATTTGGTGCAGCTGCCATCTTGTTATTCAAATTGAAACTACTTTTTCGTTAAAGCCCGGTCAATCCCCACTTTCTACAATGATTTACTTAAAATATGATGGAAAACTAATTTGCCACCCACCTTATCGAGAAATACGGTCACAATGAATTTTATTTTCCCAAAACACGGCACGGCAATATGGGAAAACCGAAACAATTGCCACGCAAAATGCTAATTTGAAAAAAATATGTTAGTATGATAAGTTTAAACTAAGTAAGATTAAGTAAGTAGGTAAGTAAGTAAGTAAGTTTAAACTAAAGTAACTTCCTCTTTACTGTTCTCTGTTCACAGCCTCGACTTCGCGCGCCCGCTATCGCACGTATTAGGGCGAGCGCGGATACGCATACATTTCATATTTCTCCCTGTTCGGGACTAACGCGCGCGAGCAGGTTATTCATTATTAGCGAAAACCTTGCCATAGCCATATCGCAAAACTTAAAAACCAACGCAAAAAAGTAGTACTTTTGGTTTTTCTAGCGGCCACCAATTAAACCCTGAATTGTCGTTTTTAGACAACGTATCAAACAAAACATTTTACGATAAGAATACCCCGAAACACAGTACGAACGTACGAACGGTCTAACCGGACAATTCGAACGAAGTTGCGAAAAAGATTAATTTCGATTCTCCATGAACTGCGTAAGTGACGTAATGCTACAGTGCGCACCTAGTTGCTTTGGCTTTGAGCGACTTCAAATAAATGCTCACCAACAACCGTCAGCCTAAACGACAGACTGATCTTCGGCTCAGTGGACACCTGGCACTCGTACGCGCCGGAATCCCTCGGCTGCGCGGGCGCAACCCGCAGCGTCCACTCGTCCGAACCGTCCGCGTGCAGCGCCGCGAAGCGCGCGTCGCTGCTGTAGGTGTGCACGCCAACCGTGAGGATGTGCAGGTCGCGCTTGCGGATCCATGATACCTGGGGAACGGTGGATTTTGTTAAAAATATTAGAAAAACTAGGTTCACTGCAACATGACCATAGAACACGTTCACGCTTAGGCCCGAATGATGAGAGTTAAGTTATTGCTAACCTTTAGTCAACTTCTGCAATACATAACTTTGGATTTTATTCATTGTTTAATTTAATTCTGTGTTGTGGTCTTTTGTGTGTTTATTTTTATTTAAAAAAAAAGATGTTGATTATGGAAGTACCGCTGTCAATGAATAAATAAATGATATTATTTTGTATGGAATGTCAAAGTTTAACCGACATTAGTTACTAACAGCTTTTTATCTTTCGACCCAGTCGACGGAGTTGTCAAAGTATACTCCGGTTTAGTGTTAGCTCGCCCCCGAAATAGTTGTACCAGAAATTCAGCCCCCTAGTCCGCCCCCTTGCTCCCTCTCTGGATCTGCTACGCTTCATTGTTGACGTTCGCTCAAATCAATAATGATCATTTCAAATATTAGAAGTATAATTCATTTGGACCAATATTTTATTTGAAGGTAGCTAACCGTTTTAGCTGGTATTTGGGTCCAGCAAATCCGTCTGAATATAAAATTGCTGTTACACACAAATTGGCTTCTATAAAGACTTGATTTTGAAAATCAATATTCCAGGAAATTACCTCCGCATTTGATGTTTCATTCAAGGCTAAGCTTGTGAGACATGGTTATTGATATACATATTACTTATAGGTTGAATATAAATTATCGAGCCATTTGTAGCCATAATTATAAACCATTTTGGATAAAATATATAAAAATTGGTAAACTGCGAGCTGAACTCGCGTACAAAGATTTTGTGCCTGCGTCGTACAAGAAAAAACGCAAAATGTAACCATTAATCTTGTATGAAGTTAATGATTTGTTGCTATAGCGGAAACTTTCAACTATTACGGTCCATGAGCTACAGCCCGCTGACTGACAGACGGACAGACGGACAGACGGACGGACGGCCAGCGTAGGCTTAGCATCTAGCTAGACGGCGAGTTAAGTATAAAGCCGAGTAAACTTTGAAAACTCCCTTTAGTATGGAGTTAACTCGCGTTCGAAAAAGCCTCACTTAGTGATGGGGTCCCATTTGGCACCCTTTGAATTTTTTAATCTATGTACGTGACGTATGTGGCAAATTTGCCAATTTATATGCCACTTTATGTTGTACGTTTACATAGAGCGAGTGTTTGTCATCTAAAACCACTTTAATAAATCTTTTCCAGAAACGCATCAACACTAATGCTTAATGTCATAATGACTGTGTATCAAATATTCGTTTGTAGTGGTAAAAGATCCAGGTTCATTCGACACATTCATTCGCTATGTTATATTATGTTAGTTGGTTCTTTCAATCACATATTGAAAGAACCAACTAACATAATATAACATAGCGTCACGCCTTTTCCCATACGGAGTGGCAGAGGCACAATTGTGCCCAGTTTGAGCCAGTTAATCAATACTCCATTTTTCGTGACAGAGGGCTAGCCCATCGCCGCAGCTTTGGAGTAATGAAGTTTTCCTCACGATGTTTTCCATCACCGTTAGAACGTCCGTACTGAAGATAAATTAATTATCTCACTGGTACATGGTCAGGAATTGAACCTGCATCTCCTGTGTGAGAAGCAAGCGTGAAACCCATTAGACTACGGAGCTACCAGAGAACCATCTAGTTGATCTGTTTAGTTGGTCAGTCTCCAGAGTATAAAACGGTGCAACAGAAAGGTTTTAAAATTTCTAAGTGGGTTGTTAGGGACATCATTTTGAACAACTTTCACTATGATACCGATTCGATCAGAGCAACTTTATTGTTGTCATCTCAATACATTTTGGCCCGAGCGGCCGACCAATTAATATGGAGAAGTGAAAAATAAAGAATTGATTTAGCATCTGTCAATATGTATGCAATAGGTCAAAGTCAAATCCATTTAGCAAGCTAAACTGATTTAGTGAATGTCGTGCAAGTAGTTACAGTTGTTCATAGAATATGACTAAACTTTTCTGTTACATCCAGTATTGGTAGATATATGTACGATATACAAACATGTGTAAATATATAACCTCTGCATCTATCAGCTTTTTATCTAAAGGCAGAAAAACCTGCCTACAAAAAACACATCGCTTAGAAAGGCTTTGGCTTTTTTTCAATAAAAATCGTTGAGTCCTTTTTTCGCGAGATTCGCAGGATGTGAATCACCGGTTAGAGTGAATCGGCGCTATCTCAAAAGCGAATGACTCAGGTTCTTCTCTGGCAATTTGGCTTCAATTCACTAGCAGTCGAAACGGAAACCACTTAAAAGACTTGGCTACTAGTTGGAATAGTGCTTTATACGTTGCAAACCCACCTAAAAAGTGGCATTTTGGCAGTGGATATTGAGTTTTTTTTTCAGTCCTTGCGATTTTATTGGATCGAAGGAAGAAACATAGTTAGGTATTGTATAACATAATGTAACATTTACATATATGCGCAGCAGCTGCTTCTGGCCCCCATTAGGATACAGGGTAACCTAGTGTGGGGTCAGTTTGTGACGTCGCTGTGTCGTGGAAATTCTTCGACCCCAGTCAGGATTTGAACCCGTCCCGATTGGGAAGCACTGCTTCAACCACAACACAGCAGAGGTCGTCGAGGTACATATGTACTTAAGTACATATGTACTTAACTTATGGAGAAGATTTAAGATCAATAGGTATGATTTTGTCGCTGCTTCTATTTGTAAACCAGCATAATTCATGTATGTAAGTATTTATTTTATGGCCTATCTATGGCTAATCACATTGGATAGTCTAGCTCGATGTCTTTGTTATTTACTCTGCTTGCAAATTTGAACAAGGTTTAAAGCTATTTGTTAGCTGTAATCCAGTACAAATGCCTATTATTTGAATTGCTTGTGATTTTAGCTGAATTATAGCTCTAACGTATAATAGTAGGTACTCTACATCTACTCATATGAGCGACGTGATAAAGAGTCGCCAATTGAAAATCTGCTTTGTTTTGTAATTATATGACAGTATAAAATGACTAAGTTACAATTACGCAGGATATAGAAGTCAATGAATTGCTATTGCATTGCAATGATAAACAAACATATTTTGTTAAATATTAATACATATATGAATTCCCAGAAATGTAAAAATAAAGGGGTCACTAATATGAACCTAAATAAAACTACAAAACTTTCGGGGGTGAAATATGGATCCCCATTCATAACATGAGCCACAGAATAACAAAGGCAGGCACGCCATCTATCGGTCCATTTAAATACGTAATACTGGAATAATCCAGCAAAGTAAGACAGATGCGGGTGGTGTAAAAATAGACAACTAATCGCTGGAAACTTCTAGCCGCATTTTAAGCCAAAAGCAGCTAATTCCATTGGACATTTTTCAAACTTTCGATCCACGATTTAAGTGCAACTTTAGTCTAGATTAATGGGGACTCAGGACCGAGAATTTTGTTGAAACTGGCAATGCGATTTCTTTTCGTTTTGCTGTCGTAAACAATGTAGCCCCGGATGTTATTTTTACCCAAATATCGCCTAACGAGGTCACGTTCGGATAGAATTTTTCGTCTATTTCCGTGTCGTCTTTATGCTAATGAGTTAGAATGTTAGAGGTAACAGAATTAACAAAATAAAGTTAACTTTTTTCACAATTGTAATTGTTTGATTATGGCATACAATCTAAAAGCGCAAAATCATGTCGAGGAAAATTGTTATGTAGTTAGCATGATGTTTACAGTAAAAAGTCTCAATAAGTATTATTATCGATACAGAAGTTAAAATAAAGATTTTATAAAGAATCAAAGTTAATGATCCAATTTATGTAAATTCGAACAAAAGTAAAATAAAATAAAATATGAAGCCCATAATTTTCCCCACCAAGGGGCTCAGGCCTTTACCCGCACAAAATTGTCTAACCTTTAAAATTACATAGTATCATCGTATTACATAGTACCTATACAGCACTACCACACAACACCGCACAGTGCACACACTATGCGTATTCGTGTAATACGTCAATGTCACCCTCTGTTTGATAGCCCACATAAAACTCTTATTTAACTACCGTCCATAATGGGTCAAATGATACAAAGAGCTCTTTATTATTGTTTATTTGTATAATACGCCTTTCGTAAGTAGCTATGACTAACGTGTATGGATGTATGGGTGTACCTAATCAATAAATGTTCAGTCTCCACACAATAGTTCTAACCGACAATGGTTAATTATGTGATTGATTTAGATCTATGACTTCATAGCGGCCAATATTGTATGGGACCGGGACGTAACTATATCAATTCAGGGTAGGTGTTCAGGTAAGCTGCCTACTAAATCTTAGTATTAATATGGTACACATCGGGCTGTTCCATCTGTCGCAAATGTCACAATATTTGACGTTTGAGGGTTCCAATTTGATTAAAAATGTATCGTTAGAATTGGCGTTAGTCTGCGTCAATTTAAATTAGAACACCTTTGTCTGCTGTCGCGAAAACATCCTTTTTCGTCTGTCGTGTCGCGCAGTAGATTAAATCACTCTCACATCTGTCGTTATGATATTATACAAGTGTGTTTGCCGTTAAACTATTTACCGAGTAAGCCTAACCGAACCGAATATTAGATCTCTTTTAAATTAATAGTGATTAACCAGTACAAATATCACAATATTAATTATTATAATTAATAAGCAGGAATAAATATTTACAAAATTATTAACAACAACTTCTGTGCTGAGTTGGATTAACCCCATAAAGTCTCGTCAACTTGAACATTATATTGTCCCTTTTTAGACAAAGTCGCTTTTACATCGTCTTTCAATTGCTGAAATGGCAATTTCAAAATCTCCAAAGGTATCTTGTTGTAGTGGAGAATGAACTGACCCATAAAAGAATTGCTAAACTTCGCGATTCTAAACCGGGGCGCAACTAGTCTGTGATTATTTCTTAGGTTGACATTACAGCTATCGCTAAATTTGGAAAATGTTATAAGGTTCTTGGGTACATACATTATATTTTAAAAAGCTTTCTTAAGGAGTCTGTGCGTTTAAAATTATAGGTTGCTCAAATAGCTCATTTCTGTAAAATAAAAATAGTTTGAATATGCGCTGCTGTCCCCCAGAGCAAGATACCATAGGACATGACCATATGAAATTATACTAGCCTAGATGTAGCCACATCCGTGTTATGGCTGATGTTCCTAACAGCGTAAGCCGCAGAACTTAATGTACAAACTAATGTATCTATGGGGATAAATTAGCTGGTAGCCTTACTGCATTTTGCTGTCAATGGTTATTTCAAGAAACTTCGTATTATTTACTAATTTTAACGTGAAGCTGTCTAACATTAAACTAGTCTCAACTTGCTTGACATTTGTTAGTAAGAATCAATAAATACATTTGGTTTTACCAGCGTTTGAGAATAAATTATTAACTGTGAACCAATTCAAGGTTAAAGACAATACACCATTAACATCATCAAATTTTTGTAAGTCAATTTCTCCACCATGAAAGGCAGATAGTTAATATATACCAGAAATAAAAAAGGGCCTAATATGGAACCTTGTGGAACGCCAATTTTTGCACCCGACCCGTCAGATTTAACGCCATTGACTTCTGCCTTTCGAATTCTATCGCATAAGTATGATCTTAGCAAATCCAACGCAAAATTTCTAACTCCGTAATGATTTAACTTCACTAGTTACGAATCATGATTAACACAAGTTCATGGTCCTCGTATACTAAATATTAATCAATTTGCCATAGTTATTGAACGAAAAAATTATGTTGCTATTGAACATTCATAACGACCAAAACATTACCGAAAAATGATCGAAAAATGGTCAAAAATAACTATTAACTATCAAATTTTGGAATCCCTGACTGGACCTTCAACCCATTTATAACACTAGGCATGATAACATTAGCAATTTATAACACTAGCCTTGTTCTGATCTTAAAATTTCACTTATACTTTAATAAAGGTATAACAAGATCTTATCACTTTTTTAAAACTAAGAAACTGTTACATATTACATCAATATTTGTTTTCGTTCTGACGGACAACTAAGTAAGTGACTGACGGAAAAACTGTTGACATTTGACAGTTTTACAGGACAGCCAACGCCAGCGAAGGGAATTCGGCAAAAAATAACAAACTAGGCTGTAGAGGAGATTTCAGTAATCCTTATATATTTATAACGAATTTTAGTCAAGATCAAAATTATCTCGAAACCGTTTTCACAGTTTTTGTGATACGATGTGATACGAGGAGGCTCAGGACCGGAGTATATGGTGTGACAAATATGTGTACTATACTCAGCAGTGGGTGAATGTGGGCGGATTGATTGAAAATGGCGTCTATACTCAGTACTCACCGCTCTATCAGCCAGGTTTCTCACTCTGCAGTGAAGGTATGCGGGTTGTCCGACCGCGGCGGTCGACTCGCGCTTGGTGCCGTTGTCGAAGTATGGCTGCCCGAGCATCTCCCAGCTGCTGCCGCCGGATGAGACGCCTGAGGGCAAATGAGAACCATTTTTGATTTGGTTGAATAATCGGATTCGATTGAGCAATGATTAGAACATAACCAAGGCTTTCAACTTCTTAAACCATAAACAGCTACTGATGAAACTCTACAGATTTGGTATAAGAGGGCCTACAAAAACCCTATTAAATAAATATTTGTAAAATAGCAAACAATTTTGCATTACTTATTAATAATATGGATCAAACCGCTACAGAGCGAAGTTACGCATCCAACATTAGGTCCGTTCAAGTATGGAGTACCACAGAGCAGTATCTTGGGGCCTCTACTTATCTTTGCCTATAGAAACGATCTACCAGAAAGTGTCTCACATCCAACGGTATTATTTGCGGATGATGGCTCGGTTGTCATAAAATGCCCAGAGATACTAAACTTTGAATCATAGATAAACAGAGTCACGAAAAAACGGAGTACCTACCATTTTCTTCAGGTTTAATATGCATATATTTAGGTATATTTCATTTATGTTAAGCATGTATGCATCACGCAATATTATTAATTTGTGTAGGTACTCGTGTATGAAGTTTATATTATTTAGGGTTACATATTTTAAAGTATTAGGTAAATTATATTTTATGTTGCACACAAGTCTACCCCTGCTCCACAATCAACCCATCTCATTGTTAAGTAAGAGATCTCTTCCAGCAAACCAAGTGGTTTGCTGGAAGAGATCTCTTGTTAGAGATAAGCTCAGCCTTCTACATTATTTAGATGGTATAACCCTTAATATATGTTGTTTACATATATTAAGGGTTATACCATCACATGCTTGCATGAAATAATATATAGAGTGGATTAATAGCACATGTATGTATGTTATTAGTCGTAGACTAATAACATGGCTTTAAAATAGATATCTAATAATTAACCTCCAAACAACCAAAATTAGGCAATTTCACCAGCCTCAAGTAAACCCCCTAACCTTACAAATACAATTTAAAAACCAAACATAGAAATAGTAAAAACAATAAAATTCCTTGTGGATGAGGCTTCAATTACATAAACTGTGCTGTAAAAAGATTTTTGTATACTAACTAAGGAGTCTTACACAGATTGCGTCCACAGAGGCGGCTTTTACAGCATACTTTGGCTATATGCCTTTATCTTAAGCTAAAATATTATTTTATTTGGCAATTCTACTGATAGAGATAAAGTTCATGTGTTTCATATTTCTGAAGTTTGACTTTCAATGTATTAACCCCATTTTAGGGTACATCAAATATCAAATATGTGTTTCATATTTCTGAAGTTTGACTTTCATTCTATTAACCTCATTTTACGGTACCATATTTTGAACACAATGATGTATCATATTAATATATCATCAAAGCAAAGCTACTTATTTAGGTACTACTTCCAATCTTATATATAATAAATGTAGCCCATTAATGATGGGTACAGGAATTTATCATTTCCAATCTTATACATAGGGTTCCGTACCTTAAAATGAAAAACGGGACCATTATAGGATCACTCATGTATCTGTCCTAGGTGTGTAAAAGTAATATTAAACGACCGAATTCTGAACCGATGTAGTTGAAATTTGGTACACTTATTTATTTACGTGACCCAAACACGAACGTGTTACAGAAGTATTAATGGGGCAATTTTGAGGGGCAAATCAGAAAATTTAAAAAAGACCATCGTGTGAGTTGTCGTGTGGAAGGGCGTCTTGCGCGGATTTAATTATTTTTTTCATAACTTTGAAATACTCAGTTTTAAAAATATATAAGAATAAAGACAAAATAATACCATAACTACCCCCTAATCTCTGAAACTACTGATTCTAAAATATGGAAACAAAATACCTAATATAGGTAAGGTCTTCATCTTAATATTTCAGGAAAAATTATGGATTAAGCAGGAGAAGGGTCACAATTTGGGGGCCAATCAAAAATTGAACAAATTTACTTTTCTGATCATATGTGTTTCTGATTTACAGAAAATAAAAAAGAAGATTTCAATTTGAATCTCAATTTTCAGTACAAACACTTTTGTATTTTTTTTAGGAATGACAGATCCTAATTTTATTTACCTTTGTGTGTGTGTGAGACAACATTTAGCTAACAGAAAATTTTATATAATTTTTTAAAAGTGTCATCTGTAAAAAAATATTACGAATATTATCATGAAAATGGATGACATTTAGGAGGCACTGATTTTAAAGATAACATTTTAGTTATCAAACTGAAAATTAAAAGAGAACTTAATAAGTAGATGTAAAATATTGAAATTAATTTTAAAACAATAAAAAACAACTGGAAATAGATATTGAATTACTCGAATTATGAACTCCTGAATCTGTAAGAAAAATTCGCCAATTTATACGTAATTCATTAGGCATGTCACACGTAACTTTTTATTTATTCTTGAAAGCTCTTGTTGCGACCACCGCCATTTTTTTATGAACCTGAAATTTTTAGATAAGATTTTTATGAAAATTTATAAAAAAAAAATACCATTCCTCCCTCATTTCAGAAACTACTGATCCTAAAATTTAAAATAAAATCTAATTACATAAACAATTTAGGTAACTATTTACCTTAGTATATAATAATGTAAAATCAATATAATCACATCGTCTCTTGATTTGCGGCGGCTCACTTTATAGAAAACATACGCTTTAATCAACTGATCATTTAATTGTAGTAGATACAAAATCTCGATCAAATTAGTACTTTAATGTTATACCCAGAATTAGTGTGGGTATATGCGGCTTGTTGTATGCATTTATGCGTGGGCGCGCCGGTTGTTGTATTAACCAATGTGCGGTTTGTATGTGTGCTCGGGCGCGCTGGTGATCTGCGTTTAACGCTCTAATACCTAGATTTGGGACCTAAAGTACACCATGATAAGCATATAAAGTTTCCTATTTCTTAATAATATCAAAAGACTTCGATTTGATGGTGAAACAACATTTAAAATTATTTATTCTGGCGCTAACTGCCCACAGAAAAAAGCTTAGCTGCTCTTCTTATTCATTCGAGGCTTTGACTACCCCTCTGAAGAATGTTTGATGCAAAGGATATGCCTGGCTCCGCAGCGGAGAAATCGTGCCAACGTTGTCCTTTGCCTCGGCAATGTCCCGGTCCCGGGCTGCTTTATGCGGATAATTGTTTATTTTGTGTTTTTTTTATTGTTCAATTGTTCATTTTATTGTTTTTAAATTTAAATTGACGAACATTTCTCATTATAAAAGATAAACAATTTACTGAAAGGAGTACCTTTTTAGACTGTTATTGTACATAAATATATTTATCAGCAGTTACTAAGAAATACAATGTTGCGAAATCATGTTATGACTTTTACATCTCCTAAGGTGAAGCTTCATTAGCTGCTCAAAATCTCGATAAGGATAATACTCATCATTTGATTTACATTAGAGGACAATCTTACACGAATCGAACTAGCATACTAAGCTCAATAAGGCTTCTTTTATGGGTACCTAGACAACAACATATTTAATAGAGATAAATACTTGTATAAATACATAGAAAACATCCAATACAAATGTTCATGCTCATCACACAAGGATTTTCCCTTACCGGCATTCGAATCCAGGACCATCTGCTTCGTAGGCAGGGTCACTACGCGCTAGGCTAAAACGTTCGTCGCATCATTATGGACAAGCTCACAACTTTCTCCACGATTACATTTCAGACAAAAAAGAATATTATTTTACATTTTCTTAGTATCCTAGTCAACTGCTATCCTCCAAATGAGCA
Source organism: Argyresthia goedartella (assembly GCA_949825045.1). Lineage (NCBI taxonomy): Eukaryota > Metazoa > Arthropoda > Insecta > Lepidoptera > Argyresthiidae > Argyresthia > Argyresthia goedartella. The sequence continues at coordinate 21,783,135 of OX463823.1, forward strand.
CACACATTTACGAACACTCAAAACTTTAGTGTGATTCTGACCATCTGCCTCTACATTTGTAGATTGTGTATATCGCCTACTAAAGTTTACTAAAGGCATAGCCCTATTATGGTAATCGTACGTAAACGCCCTTGGTCGTTGCATGAAAATGTTGCCAAGGGTCAGATGGGTCAGTTAATTATATCGGCGCAAACAGTCTCTGACAAACAGTTACTTGAGACGTCATTACAATAACGGTTGCGTCATAACTTCACATTTATATAGGTAGATACAACTCAAAATAGCCTCTAACTTCAATTCTATTTCATAATAAATTGTGGATAAATTCGCCATTGTCTTTAGTTAGGTGCATAGGGGGCATGCCCATTTAATCAAAGTTTTTTAATCATTGGCCAAAGTATAAAAAGTTAATTATTCCCAGAATAAAAAGTGAAACTAAGAACTAACACTCAACCATTCTTGGCTTGCAGAGTTAAAATACAAAATGATAGAGGCTTTTTATAATAGTAACTAAAACTTTTTAATTCTCTTTTTTAAGCTAAGATATGCAATACTCGTACATATCTACCTACAGGTATATGTACGGGTGATACATTATCTGCTTTAAACTGGTCTAAATATCACACGAGTCGTTTACCTCAGGCTCGCAAATTTCGAAACGGCAGCCATCTTGCCACTTAGCGTGTATTCGCCAAAATGGCTCCGCCAACTCAATCGTTGTTAGGTACTTTGTTAAGTATCATAGAAAACAAATGCATCTCATTTGTTTGAATGCATTCTATTGTATTTCGCAAGCCGTTTGTCTGCATCATTTGTTTGTTTTGGCAGGGATAAAGAAAAAAAATACCAGGTCTTGGATGTTTAGAAGTGTGTGATGCCGATATTTCTGGTTCCCATGACACAGGGCTCCTAGTGTGGGGTCAGAAGCAATGTATGTGCCCGTATATAAATGTTTTGTTTATATTTGACAAAATTTGAACAAAATCATTAAAATTCAGCGTCGCGCTGTGTTTTACAAATAAATACGCTTACACATATTGGGGAGCGCATCCTAAGTTAATCGGAAATTAATTTCATAATTCTTTATTGAACACAGTTATTTAAAAAAGATACATTAAGAGAAAACATATGTACAAAGGCGAGCTTATCTCTAAAAAGAGATTTCTTCCAGCAAACCAAGGCATGACAGGAAATTTTATCAATAAAGGGTAGGCAGTGCACAATATCTAAACAATAATAAAATACATATAAGTAAATTACATATCTATAAAATACGGTAAATAAAATACATACTCGTATCTAACAAACTACTAAATACGTATCAATACATACATAAACCTGTACATAAAGTTTACATATAATAATAATATACATACTACAACTATCACAAAAGAGAGAGGAAGTGCTCTTTTACCCGGTTTTTGAAAGCGAAAGGAGTCGGGCTGTCTCTTATTGCATAAGGAAGTGCGTTCCACAGTCGGACCGCCTGCAACCTGAAGGAGTGCTCATATGCGGAAGTGGTATGCCTTGGAGTGGCTAAGAGTGAGACCGTGTGATATCTCCGTTGCCGATCTCCTGAAAAGAGATACTCAAAGCGGTCTCGAAGGTAGCTGGGGTAGCGCGGATTTTTCAATATATTGAAAAGACAAAAAAGAATATGGGAGTCTCGGCGACGACGAATCGGAAGCCACCCCAACTCTTTGCGAAATTGAGAGACGTGGTCGAATTTGCGCAGCCCGAAGATAAACCGAACCCCGAGATTCTGAAGTCGTTCGAGTTTGTTCAGAAGATCTTCGTTCGCGCTCGCCCAACAGACATCGGCGTAGTCGATTAGCGGCAGGAGAAGGGACTGAGCAAGGGTGATTTTGGTCTGCCGCGGCAAGAAGTACTGCAGACGCCTGAGGGAGTGAAAAGACGCAAAGACCCGTCTGCTGACCTCGCTGACATGTGGAGACCAAGACAGCTGGTTGTCAAAAATAACCCCAACGTTTTTCGCCTTATCTGTGTACTCTATTGTGATGCCATTATATGATACGGGAACAATGGGTTTTTGTAACAAGGAAAGAGTGTGCCTGGTTCCTAAAATCATGGCTTGTGATTTATTCGGGTTTATTAACAGCCCGTATGATGAGGCCCAGTCTTTCACATTCTCGAGGTCAGCATTCAGTGCCTCCACGGATGAAACTACATCGCAGGGGGAAAAGTGGCGATAAATTTGTAGATCATCTGCGTACAGATGATACGAAGAAGAGAGGACGTCGGAGATGGAGTTTATAAAGACTGAAAAAAGAAGAGGAGAGAGAATACCACCTTGAGGAAAGATCACACCATTGAGTTTCGGTCTCTTCAGACTTAATGCGCTGCTGACGACCTCTCAGGTATGAGTCGAACCAGCCAGCAGCGTGGGAGGAGACATTCAGCGATGTTAATATAGCGACAAGAATGTCAAAATCGACGCAGTTAAAGGCATTGCTGAAATCAAGCAGGGCCAGCACCGTAACCAACCTCTGATCCATGGCTAGCTGTATATCATCGCTGACTTTTAAGAGTGCTGTGGTAGTACTATGCCCTGGTCTGAAGCCAGATTGGAAAGGATTGAGAAGATTGTTTGATGAAAGGTAGGAGGTGAGTTGGGAGTAGACAATGGATTCAAGGACTTTGGAGAGAATAGGTAAGATAGATATGGGCCTGTAATCTTTGAAGGAGGAAGGATTGGAATTTTTGAGCAGTGGGATGACAAGTGCTTTCTTCCACAGACTAGTAAAAGATCTAGCTGATAGAGAGAAGTTTATGATGTGGGTAATTGGAGGGAGCAACTCTTCAAGGACGCTGTGGATCATCTTATGGCTGACGTTGTCGCCACCAGCAGCTTTGGATGTGACCGCTAGCACTGCCTTTCTAACTGCGCCGATTCCAACGAGACTAAAGTTGAACGGTGAGGTACAGACTGCAGCCTTCAACCGTAGATGACGAAGGGTTGCCTGCTTTGTGGCGGGGTCTATCACGAGGGGGGGAGAAGAAAAGAACTGGTTAAGACCGTTGAGATCGACATCACATTCGATCGACATTAATGTTCTTCTGAATTCAGAATATTTTTTAGAATAAACTGATTGTAAAACGTATATGTAAAAACGACTTTGTCTCAAGACAGATATTACAAGATTGCATAATTGACAAGACAAACAGTTTGTAATTCCTGCATATTATTTATAATAATTAATATTGTTAAAATTGAATTAGTTAAACACAAGAAATTTATAAAAGAGATCTTAGAAGAAAGATCTGTGGAAGATTTTTCGCCTTTATTCTACCACAGTGGACCGATGTAGAGAAGAGGCAAAGAATAACGCTTACTCGGTATATGTAAATATCTACAGTAATAAAGAAATTTTGATAAGACATGACCGTGATAGCTTAGAAGATTATCCTCGCCGTGGACGGGTGATTTCTGGAAGTCACCGCATATCTGTACCTCCTTATATGCATTCAGTGCAAAAGAATGTGGCCCAGATGCTCATCGTAAAATTTTACACAAATTGAAGTATGTTTGTTCTAAAGTTTAATTTGAAGGGTTCTGTACCCGAAGGGTGCCAAACGGGACCCTATTACTAAGCCCCGCCGTCCGTCCGTCCGTCTGTCACCAGGCTGTATCTCATGAACCGTGATAGTTTGATAGTTGAAATTTTCACAGATGATGTATTTATTTTGCGACTCGCACTTGGCCGTTTTTTTTGTTTTTTTTTAAATGATGGCCCAAGTGCTCATCGCAAGATATTTTATTGAGGATAGGATATAAGCGATCTTTTTTGGTTAATTTAAGTGGATATTTAGGGAAAAACTTATCTCCATAACGTCTTTTTTTAAAACATGTGGTTAATCCAAAAGGTAAGTTAAACATATGTTTTTGATCTTATGTTTGTAGATTTTTTTTTATGGGTTTTCATTTATTTTTGGTCTACTCCTATTTTAGGAAATGTAAGAACATGCCACTTATGACTCCCGAAGTTGTTCAGGTGATCTTTTTAAGGGGTCAGAGTCTAACGCCCATTTGCACTAAACGTAAGTTAGGCTTGTCCTAGTCAAGACGACAGAGGGCGCCACTGTGACGTAAACAAGCAATTCTAAGACGATCTACGTTTAAATCAAATTTAAAATACAATTCTACTGAATTTACCTCAACATTTATTCTATATTCAAAGTGCAAGTGACAATAGACCTACGTGAGTGTTATCTCGACCGGAGAAGTGATAATTACATCAATATCAGTGCCAAAAATATCTGAAGCTATAAACCAAAATTAATCAACAACTGCAGTATAACCAGTTATAAATAAAGTGTAATTGATTGAATACCAACGGATTCATTGACATAAACATAAATTTCGGTGAGAATAACCAAATACAGAACAATAAATTAACCAAAAAACACATCTATAATCCGTTGGGAACCAAATTCATATGACGCATCAAGGACAACAGCATAAGCAACGCCATCTACAACAACTCTTACTTGGACAACATCGACGATACTGTACGACAAATTCGCAAATATTACAAACAGCTCGAATGGCGTGATTCGTAAGACCGTCGATTCTCATTCAGAAGGTCCATGGTTCAAATCTCGGAAAGAACAAAAAGATTCATTTTTATCAATTGGCTGACCAGCATCCCCCTGAACGACACTGGTTCAAATCCTACAGGTTTTTTTTTTCTTTTTTAATTCTTTATTAACTTCTTTTTAATATACTTACTGGACAAAACACATAAAATACAACAAACCAGTGCTCAAATCTAAATAAACATATGAAACAAGAAATGGTAGAGTGACAAGTTAAAACTAAAGTGTAAAAGATATCCAAATCTTACTAGAGTTCCAAAACGTGCCAAAATACCCAGTTACAATATTTAATTTAAAATTTTAGCGTCACTCATAACTTCGCTAATACCTCAATAGGGGCGCCACCGCGGCAACCAAAGCTACATCCCTCACCAATAGATCTCGCTAGTAAAATACAGATGTGTTCCACCTACTTACCGATAGAGGGCGTGACCTATCCTAAACAAGAAGTACTTGCTACTCACCACCAGAGGCGCCACCAGTATTAATATAGGGGCAGCACCAAGCAACCAATGCAGAGGGCGCTTATAGTTTAACAACCTAATATAACTGTATGCAAACGTATCTGAATACGTTGCTCTTACTCGAACTTCAGAATGAGTTGCTCAGCTTGCACGAATACTGTAAATATTTCTGAGAGAATATCATGCTGCTCTTGCAAAAGTCGCTTCCATTACCAGTGCTTCAATATAGGGAAGGAGTACTTCCAAACCCATCAACAAGATTACGATTATTCTTGGCTATGTCCCAAATGTACAGGAAAGGACCGACTAACTAGAAATGAAAACACTCCAGTCCAAAGCGCTAACTCGCCAATGACTATCAGCGGCTCAAGCGTATCTAAAAATGGCAAACGTCCAAACCAAGAAACGCACTGCCCTGATAATAATAATATAACAATAAGGAAAAAAGCACCATCGTCCACAAATGACACATTTCCACTCGACAACACCAACGAATCAACTTTATTGGGCGATACGATGTACCAGAACTCACCAGATACCTCTATCATTAAGAACACAGAAATAACACTTGGAACCTTAACACAAATGATTAATGCGCAACTAAAAGATAACAACAAGACCATAATAGCTGAACTCCAGAGTACTATCCAGACTGAAATTAATAAGGCCATAGTAATATTAAAAGAAGAGACCAAGAAGGAAATAAATAATTTGACAACTGAAAATTCAAAAAGGAAAACGGAGATAAGTCAAATTAATTTAAATGTAGGCCAACTATCAGAAGAAAATAAAACACTGAAACAAGAAATAAAACAATTACAGACAAAACTTGAAACTATGAAACTTTCCAAACCTGAATCAACAATGAATGATAACGATACTAAAATTGTTATATACGGAGTAGATGAGATCTATAGAGAAACGGAAAATCTCACCCATGAACTAACATTGCAAATATGTCAGGAACTGTTAAACATAAATCTACAAGGCTACGTAGAAAATATCTACCGAATCGGAAGAAAAGGCCACAAACGACCCATTCTTGTTGAACTCGCAAGCAAGAAAATTACTCAACGAATTCTGAACTTAAGCCGAAATCTGCAACACTCCCATATTTCCATTACCGAGCATTTAGACGAAAACGCCATAAAAATGCGAAACATACTAATAGAAGATTTGAAGGAAGCAAGGAAAGCCGGTAAATATGCAGTGATAAGAAATAATAAACTCATAATAAAAGAACAGAGATATCACAACATGAAAGACGAACAACGAAACAAACAGGAATACTACGGAAAACATCGATATCAAAATGAATACAGGAACTATCAGCAACGAAGTAGTCAATTTAACCACCAACATATTGCAGGCCAGTACAATATCGAAGAAGAACTACAATACGGGAAGCAATCCACTGTACCCCCTTTTACAGTAACCTTTACAACGGACATTTTAAACAACAAGTGCGATCTGAACAACCAATTCCTTCACAAGATAATGAACAACAAATAAACCTACAACATCACAAGCAACAACAACCACAAATACAGAACTACTTAAATACAATAACAAGAAAATCCTACGCAAAGGCTACTGAAGACACTATCAGAAACCAGAAACATCAAACCTATCAAAGAAGCCACACACATTTTAAACCCACAAATGAAAAACCTAGACAAAAAAATTCACAGAATGTTTTTTTAGGATATTAGCACAAAACGTGCAAAGCCTAAAAAATAAGCATGAACTAGTAGAAAGCATCCTCCAAGAACAATCACCACAATTTACTGCAATCTGTCTCTCAGAAACATGGATCGGTGATCACCAAAAAGATATCATACATATAAATGGATATGTATTTGCTGCCGCTTTCTATCGTCGTGTAAGAGAGAGAGGAGGTGTTGCAATACTCCTTCGTAATGGTATTGAATATAAGGAACTAACAGACATCACAAATCTGTCAGTAGAATTCGTTATAGAATGCTGTGCCGTCGATATTAAACCTAATATAACGTTAATCTCAATATATAGGAAAGACCACCAAATAGACACTTTCTTTGAGTTCCTAGACAAATTAGTTGATAAACTTAAAAATAAACCACAGAAACACATCATAATAACAGGAGACTTTAATATAGATATGCTTCAAAAATCTAAAGACTCTGAAAAGCTAACAAACAAACTTAAAGAAATTAATCTCCTTCAACTAATAAAAGAGCCGACTAGAGTTACTAACTCTAGCTCCACATGTATAGATCTACTCTTCACCAATAACAGAGATAGTGAAGTAAGGGTAGAGGAATTAGGAATTTCTGACAACAAAAGTGTTATGTATAAATCACCTCTAATCAAAGACTTACAAATCATTAAAACAACATACATAGAAAAAAGATGCTTTACACTCCAAAATATGACCCTATTTAAACAAGTATTACAAAAAACTCATTGGAACGATATAATTAAAGTTGAAAATACCATTGATGAAAACTATATTGTATTTGATAAAAAATACAAGAATTATTGAACATACATATACCACAAAAGCGGCTTAAATTAAAACTAAATTGTAAAAAGACATGGATCACCAAAGGCCTTAAAGTTTCATGTAAAAATAAAAGACACTTAAAATATTAACTAACCAATCTAAAAACAATATTTTGAAAACTCATTACAAATTCTACACACAAATATTAAAAAAATGCATAAAAAGATCGAAAAAACTTAATTTCATAGGGGACATGAATAAGTCAAATAACAAAATAAAAACAATGTGGCATATAATTAAACAGACAACCAAACCTACTCAAAATAAATTAACCAAAAATATACTACTAACAAGTTCAGATACAAATATAATTGAAAAATGTCCAATTAAGATAGCAAATATTTTTAATGACTTTTGCCTCGGTCGGTATAACGCAACTACCCGCGCCACAGACCTATGCCAAAGCGGTAAAAGCCAATAAGCCTCCTGAGCAGCCTCCGCCAGAAAACTCAACAATCACCATATTCCTATCACCAGTATCCATAAACGAAGTGTCATAACTAATTCGGAATCTTCCAAATAAAACTAGCGCAGGATTTGATGACTTTCCACCAAAACTATTAAAATACTGTATCAATGAACTAACAGTCCCATTAACCGACCTTTTAAATCAATCTTTTCAAGAATGTTGTTTCCCAGACAGACTTAAAATAGCAAAAATAACACCAGTCCTAAAAAAGGGTGGCAAACAAACAGACCCATCGCAGTACCGTCCTATAGCTACTCTACCAACCTTTTCAAAGATTTTCGAAAAAGCAATGGCTAACCGAATGTATAATTTTTTAGAAAAATTCAACTATATTGACACCAACCAGTATGGCTTCCGAAAACATCGCTCCACGACACTTGCAGTTTTCGCATATGTACAAAAAGCCCTAGAATATATACGAAATAAAAACCATGCCATTGGATTACTTTTAGATATGTCGAAAGCATATGACCGAGTATCACATAAAATTCTATTACAAAAATTGCATAACCTAGGTATTCGAGGCAATGCTCACGAATGGCTAAGATCATATCTCCTTAACAGAAAACAATACGTGCAAATTAACCAATTTAATAATGATACATTGGAACACAAAACTATAGCATCCCAAACAATAACTACTAACTGTTCCATACCACAAGGTAGTGTACTAGGCTGTATTTTATTTCTAGCCTACATCAACGACCTCCCCAAAATTTCAAAACCTAAATGTATTATGTTTGCTGATGATATATCACTATTGTTCAAATGTCCCAAAGATTATAACATTAACCCCTACATACAAGATTCTTTCGAAACTATCCAAAATTGGCTATACGAACATAACTTAGAGATAAACACGAAAAAGAAAAAAATTATACAATTCAAACCCTACCAAAAACAACCCCTAAACCTCTCTGATGTTAAAAAGCAATTAGGCATAGAAGAAGTTAAAGACGTCAAATTATTAGGCCTGACAATAGACTCTAACTTAAACTGGAAATCACACATCTCTTCAATAAAATCCAAAATGTCACAATTAATATATGCCCTCTCTATCCTCAAAAGAAACACCAGTAAAGAATGTGCTCTGTCAGCTTATTACGCCTACGCACATTCATGGTTAAGTTACGGGATAATGCTCTGGTAATAGCGTCGATGCTAACGACTTGTTTATTATGAAAAAGAAATGTATCAGGATCTTAGTTAATATTCAGCATATAGACAGCTGCAAACCCCACTTCCAAAAAGACAAGATTTTGACTCTACCATCGCTGTACATATTAGAAATAGCCACCTACGTAAAAAAACACCCCGAACAATATCACCACCACACAAACGCTAGACGGAGAAAAAATTTAGTTTTACCAGAACCTAAACTAGAAATTTACAAAAAAAGCTCATACTATATGTCAATCTTAATATACAATAACCTACCAAACAATATAAAAAACGAACAAACCGTTAGTTCGTTCAGCATAAAACTAAAAAATCTGCTAATTTCAAAAAGCTACTACAATATAGACGAATTTATGACTGATTCTAAATAAGTGATATAGAGGATCTCAGCGTTGCAATAATTAAGAATATTAAAACAAGATATTTTGTATATTTTAATTGAAATGTTAACTACTTGTGAAATGTTTTATCTAGATATTAAGCGAACAATTGTGATACCCTTTCAGGGTGCATGTACTTTTACTCTATATTTACACCCCCACCTGTAACCAACCCCCGTGTACATGTTTGCAAATAAAATGAATATGAATATGAAGATTCACCTAAGCCTAAGAACAGCTAAAACATTTGATTGCATTGAAAGATTGGGCTTAGGAACGGCTTAGGGTTAGTGCAATAATTTTTTTTTGCTAGGAGCAGCCCTAAACAATTTAGGAAAGAACTTAGGCAATTATTTTGTTTAGTGCAAACGGGTGTAAGTCAATGTTAGGGGGCTGCATTTCATAAAATACCGTGTAACCCTTATATTTGTGCTCGAAAGGTATTGAGTGACTAGACACTTTACGCAGCAACCAGTTAGTGGCAAAGTTAGGTATTCCTTCGGCAGTAATGTTGGTGGTGGTGATTTGGAATTGTCAAGTATCCACTTCCTCGATGCAATTCAGATCAGGCAGCGGAATGGTATCATCGTCAATAAATATATCAGAAGGCGAGGAATGGAGGAACGTAATCTAGGTGCCAAGATTGCAGTGGGAAGGCGACAACACGATAAGCACCATTGAGTAGCACGATAATAATAAGAAAACACGTGAATACTTGAAGTGGACACTCGACAACAGGGGCAAAGTCTTGTTTACCGATGAAGATGGAATAGCCCTACCATCAGCAGATTATCGTGAGAGAGGGAAGAACATTTATTCCAATCATGACACGTCAAGCAGTGAGTTACTAAGGTGATCATTCACGGTGTGGGGAGATGTAAAGGTATATTTGAATGTGTATATGAAGCTTATCAGTGTGGGTTGTCGCCTAACAGTGGCAGGGCTGTTGAAGAAGTGCCTTTTATTGACATTATCGTACAAGAGATTGTCTACTTGTGCTCAATAATGCAACTCGCGGTTACGGAGTATTGACACTTCATTTAAAAACCGGTCAAGTGCGGGTCTAACTCGCGCACGAAGGGTTCCTTACCACCATACAATGGTAGGGATGGTGTGGAGGGAATAGTTTAGATTTTACATAGCAAAATGTTGTTTACAAAGTTATTGGTGCGGAAACTTTCACACTCCATATACGTAACCAGGTGCATTGATAAGTTTGTATGTGATAATGAAAGAATTATTGTATGGGAGCCCTCTTAAATATTTATTCTATTCTACTTTCTAGTATTTTTTGTTATAGCGGCAACAGAAATACATCATCTGTGACAATTTAAACTGTCTCACTATCACGGTTCATGAGGTACAGCTTGGTGACAGACGGACGGACGGACGGACGGCCAGCGGAGGCTTAGTAATAGGGTCCAGTTTGGCACCCTTCGGGTATCGAACCATAAAAATGGCCGTTGAGGCCGGAGGCATAACTAACTCTACCAATAACTGGTCGCCACGTAAAGGGCCCAGTCCCTTGATAACACTTGAGCATAAACCTTAGGGTTATACACGGTGTTTTATTAAACAAGATCGGTTAACAGGTCGCCTGAGCAACTTGAGTAGCCTTAAGTGGCTACTTCTAACGTTTAGTGAAGTCAAAGTGGAGCAAAAATAACCTAAGATCAAAAAATTATGTTAAACTTACCTCTTGAGTTTACGTAAAAATCAATATTGACACGTTTTTAAGAAAATACGTTGTAGACTTAAGTTTTTCCCAAAATATCTACTTTAATAAATAAAGGCTTATGTTTAAACGATTACCAAAAAATTCGAAAATTTACTACAAATAAATTCGACATCACTGCCAGAATGGATAAATGTCCACCAAATTGTGTTTGGATAATCACCAAACTACTTTTTATGTTTTGTGTACTTAAGTTTATGTTTTAAGTATTTTTTGTTGTTCTTACATGTTCAACCTAACACGAAGGATACAGGTGGCTTCGCTTCGCTCACCCCCTTTACCCCTCACCTAAGCTACCGCAGTATTTTGCCCTGATATTTTTATACTTTTGGTGTTCCTTTATCCATTTTGGGTAGGAAAAAAATATTTTGGTGATCATTATATTTGTTGCCATAAACGAAAGGGGTCCCTTTTATCATATCCTCACCAAAACATCCCATGAACGCTCAGTTAGTAAAAAATCTTGCCATGAGCACTTGGGCCACATTTTCTGCCATAATTTAAATAAAAGTAAAACTTTAGAGCAAACAGACTTGAATTAAACCGTACCTATGTGTTGCAAAACATACCCATACGTGTTTTCATTAATTAAAGAGTTCCGTTTAATTCTCTTTGATTCCATCATCAAAACCTGACCAACGTTGACGACCCGATTTGCGGAATCGGCAGTGACCCTGCCTACGAAGCCAAGGGTCCCGGGTGCGAGTCCCGGTGGGGGCAAATATTGTGTTTGACGAGAACGGATGGTTGTTCCCAAGTCATAGTTGTTTATCTATCTAAGTATAATATTTATCTATATAAGTACGTGTATCGTTGTCTAGTACCCAAGATACAGGGAATCCTAGTTTGGGGCTAGATCAATGTGTGTAAATAGTGTCCAAGGAATTATTATTATTGTTGATAAATTGTTCATCACTTCCATTTCACCACTATGCATTATGACGAGCTTAGATTACTGACCTACCGTAATAAAGTTACCAGGATCACAACCTGTAGGATACCCAGTATGGAGTAGTTCTGATGACCATCTGTGGTCTTGATCATTAGTTCCAGATCACAAAATTATGGTTCCCAAGAGTAAATGCACGAGTTTCTATGATAAATACAAAAATCGCTATAAGTCTGCTATATTTGAAGAGTTCCCTCGATAATCCAGGAACTGATCATCGGATCCTGACCTGATGTGAATTGGGCCAATCGGGAGGTAAACCCTTTCAAACAAAAAAAAAACTATTATTAGAATCGGTCTGTCGGTCGTGGTGAAATAGATTAAGATAAATAAATAAACAGTCAAGTGCGAGTCTAACTCGCGCACGAAGGGTTATGTACCACCGTATAATGGTAGGGATGGTGTGGAGTGAATAGTTTGGATTTTACATAGCGAAATGTTAATTACAAAGTTATTGGTGCGGCTACTTTTACACTCTATATACATAAACAGAACAGAAGTTTGTGTGTGGTTCTCAGATAAATAAAAAAAAAGTTTTTTTAGTATTTGTTGTAATAGCGCCAATGGAAATACATCATCTGTGAAAATTTCAACTGTCTTACTATCAGATTCAGATTCAGATTATTATTTTTTATTGAATATAAATAAATAAATAATCTTATTCAACGTTAAAATTATACTTACTTATAAATACAAGTCAATTTTTTATATATAAAAAAGACAACACCGTTTCGGAACGGTTCATATCTAAATCACGGTTCATGAGATACCTGCTGACAGACGGACGGACGGACGGACGGACTGCGGAGTATCAGTAAAAGGGTCCCGTTATACCCTTTGGGTACAGAACCCTCAAAAAAAATGTAACGACGATTTGTAAACCTCCTTCCTCCTTTGGTGAAGCAGGTTAGTGAAGTCGTTCAAAAAGTGAAAAATACTCATTCTGGCTGATTGACAAAGCAATCAGCGGGAGTAAGCCAGAGCTGTTGCCATTAATTAGAAATAAGTAAAAAAAAAACATGAACATCTGGGGCTCCCAAGGCGAGCTTGCGCTGGGTACTTAGCATGATGGCGCCCGTCTGATAAGCCAAAGTGTGGGCAATCTTAAGTAGCGATCATCCCAGAAGTAAATAGGCTTTCCCAAAATCAACCACCTACCCTTTAGTATAGATTTGAGTGTGGGACTATTTCCTTTTCAAAATTTCAAACAACAATTTGAGAGATCGCAGATTTTCATCGGATGAAGAGATGAAGAAGGCTTTTTGGGATCATTTTGACACATGAGAAATTTTGTTTTTATAGTATGACGTCACGAATTTACACATGTTACATGTTTATTTCAGTTGGAGAGAACTAATTAAAAAAAAACATCTGCTCGTAAGTCTACTATTTCATACCTTATGTAAATATAAATACGATTATTACATTCGTATAAATATATATTGTTATGATATATATAATAAATATTTCATACTTAGATAAAATGGGTATATATGCCAGCCACCCCACGCGGATAGTTAACTTACTTAGTTACTTACTTTAACACAAATCGCTCACTTATTATTGCTACTGACTAAAACTGGCTAATATTTTGGGTCTTTATAATAATTCATAGTATTAACAAATAAATAATTCCAGGTTCCGGGGTATAAGTGGGTTCAGAGAAGTTTTAACTTTATGCAAATATTTTGCAGATGGTATCAACTGTTAGGTAGTTGAGCTGGCTTACAGTTTAATAAATAAAGCCTTTTGTTTTTGACCGAGTGTAAGCCGCAGGATTACGGTTTAGCATACATCTATTGTAAACTGCTGCGAAATCATTATACATTTTATCTACACACGTATCATAAACCCTCTTTACTGCGTCCAAAAACCGCACGTAACGGCCATAATGCATCAATATTTCGACATATTATGACATTCAAATTTCGAACGCCGACGCCCGCCTGCGTGCCGCCCCTAGTTAGTCTGTGAAGTTGGTACTACTGAACAAACTAAACAAGTCCAGAGCAATGATCAATGCCACAATGCCGGTCGAACATGCGGTTCCTGAACACATCAAAGAGAGCTTATGATATGTCTGTAGATAAACTAGTGTATGTATTTATATTCTATTATTTATTAGGCATTAAAACTCTCGAGTGATATTATGATGAACTCATTATCATATTATTATATTATCATAAACCCACTCTCGAGTTATAATGCCCTCCATTATATATCAGGCACATAAACAACTATTACAACTGTTATTACTATACTATATACCAAATAACGTGGCGATAGAGATCACTGACACAATAAACGAACTTTACCAAAATCCAGTTCATGCATCGCCGATTCTGTCGCTTACCATACAAACCCAGTGCAAAACTGGTATCGCTAACTATCGTGGTACACGGCCTACGAGAAAGCTGGTACTACGAGATTCCAGCGATGCCAGTTTGCGATAGGATGGTATGTGAGCGACATAATTCGCGATACATCAATTGGATTTTAGTGAAGGCCCTATATTGTGTCAACGACCTCTATTGCCACCTTATTTGGCAGAAAGTATAGTGACTCTGTGAGCTGTAGACCTCGCGAGTGACACTTTCTTTAAATAACACATACAAACTTATTAATGCAGCTGGTTACGTACATGGAGTATGAAAGTAGCCGCACCAAGAACTTTGTAAACTAGATTTTGCGATCTTAAAACTGACCTATTGACTTTTCACTAAAATTATATAGCCTGTTATTCTCACGCTCTCTACAAATCCAACGACCCATCATTTGTTTAAATTCAAGCAGTATCCACTGTAGCGGTTTTTGGAAATTTTAAAACCCCCATATCTCTGCCACTTTGAAAAATTTCCAAAAATTTTATCTACAAAAAAAAACGATTTAATTATCGAACCTGCTCACAAAAATTCACGAGAATCAGTTGAGAAATGCGGCCTGTAGAGGATAAAATCCGGACCCACATCCGGACAAAGGAAAGCATTTTTGCCCAATCCTGAACGAAGACGCTTTGCTCGCTCGGTTAACTGTTGAACATGTGTTATACCTTTACATATGTGAACATGTTTACTTAAACTTCTATATTCAATCATAATTCATAGCATGATGGCGCCCGTCATGATTGATGTCATGATTGACGACCCGAATGGCCGAGTCGGCAGTGACCCCGCCTACGAAGGGTCCCGGGTTCGAGTCCCGGTGGGGGCAAATATTTGTATGATGAAAACGGATGTTTGTAACCTAGTCATGGTTGTTTATCTATCTAAGTATAATATTTATCTATATAAGTATGTGTATCGTTGTCTAGTACCCAAGATACAGGGAATCCTAGTTTTGGGCTAGATCAATGTTTGTAAATAGTGTCCAAAGTATTATTATAGCGGGAAATATTGAACTGCACATCAAAAATACTGATTTGCACAACAACTATCAGGACAAAATGTAAGGTAAAGGGGGTGAGCGAAGCAAAGCCCCCTTTATCCTTCGTGTTAGGTTGTACATATAAGAACAACAAAAAATACTTAAAACATAAACTTAAGTACACATAAAATATTTAAAACATTAAAGTGTTTTTGTTGATCCTTTTTTGCTGTGCAAATCAGTATTTTTGATGTGCGATTAAATACTAGCCATTCATAACATCTCGAAGCGAGCTTATATCTTGTTATAGATAAGCTCATATTTGAACATGCATTTTCTATTTTGTTGTGTCGGTATCTCACTTCTATGCAATAAAGTATCACATTGCAATTTAATTCAATTTCTTAATTAATAGCGGCCTAACAACTCAGGTTAATTTCACCAATTTCGACACGTGTATCTTATATATTTCACTGTGTTAGACACTTTATCTTTCTGAGAACCTGAAAATTTTAGTGTTGTTTGTTGCTCGTTAGCGCTACCCAGGGAGACCGAGCACTATCTGTAGACATCAAATACAAATCTCCATATTGTATAAATTTATTATTATCATCCATTAATTTACCGAGTTTGCCCTGCCTTTGCCCAGCAATGATACCGTAATGGCGGATAATGTTCTATACATTCGATTTGCCTTTTCCTTAGTCTTTGATATTATAATGGAATACCTATAATAGACAAATTAATACAGAAAATGGAACAAAGGCGAGATTTTATCGTTTCTCTATGCATAATCGAAGGCAGCCCTTGAAGGAACATTGACTTCGGTAGTGGACAAGGATAGTCCAATAAATCTTGAAACGTGCCTGAAGTTGAAAAAATTTGTATAAAAAGGTTGAACTATATCGTAACTGTATACTTCCAGGAGTTATATTTTATTAACTCAATTTTGTAGATAAGACACGTCGGTATTTCATGGAACTCTTGAACGAATTACTGTTTTGACAGTTCATTAAAAGTATATTTTCATTACTATACTCTGAAAGGGGGTCATTGTTCATCCAGGCACCGTGCTGAAAGTGGTACATGCCTGCTCTAAAGCAGAAAAGTATTAAAAAAAAAAGAATCGTAGTTTATATTGAACAACGCGATGGTAGTAACCTATACAGCCATAAAACGATTAATTCTTCATTTATTAGTTTTGTTGAAATTTAAATTCTTTTTGATGTTTATAATTAATATAATGTACTTTATGTACTTATTAGTGGTACGAATTACTGTTTTGACAGTTCATTAAAAGTATATTTTTTGACTTAAAAAACGATAGGCTAACCTATGCCGCTCCGCCCAGGAAAGGTGAGACGCTATGTTATGTTGACTTTCCCATTTAGTGGGTCAGCATTTATATTCCGAGCTTAGGGCGAGTTCATTACTGTTTGCGCAGGTCGCTTCGTGAACTGTAGTTTAAGCCAGCTTTGGGCGAATTAAGTATAATAGAGACAAGTGTTTAAAATCATATAAACAGACAAATGCAGTGACAGTTGTCAAAATTCAAAACTAATCATAGTTTTTATTTTCATAGAGCATTTTAGTTTTGTTTGTTGCCTACGGAATCGGCAACTATAACCTTTGTTTACATTATTTTAAATACATACTTGTCTTTACTACAGTTAGTCGTATCCTGAGACTGAGTAGGCTTCGAAATTAGCTTTTATCTGAGATAAATACTATTTTACGACTATATGGCAATTCGGGAAATCGTAAATATATAATAACTAGCTGATGCCCGCAACTTCATCTGCGTGTTCCTAGGAATTATTATTAATCGAGATAACATTACCCTCCTTCTGGTGCAGTCGGATAAAAAGTATCCTATAAGTTAAGCTAAACTACCATAAACTACCTCTGTGCTAAATTTCATTCAAATACGTGCAGCCGTTTTAGCGTGATTGAGGCACAAACACACAAACATCCAAACATCCTAACATCGCTACTTTCATATATATAATATAAGTTAGATGTATATTATAAATAATATATATAGTAATGTATATAACCATTGCACGTCATGTTCGTTTCGCTAAGTGGATAGATCTACTTTGCATAATTGTTAGCACATTTAGAAACCTGCAAAATTATTTGCGAGCGTCAGCATAGCAGTCAGGTATTGCGATGTGTCAGATACAGAATAGCAAATCTCAAATATCTTTGTTGTTACATAAGAGCTGTATGATCTCGACGTGTGACGTTCAAGTTACTTCAAATAAATGCGAATAGGTTTAGGTATGTATATTGGCCTAAAAGCCTAAGCAAATAAGATCCAAAATCGTCGAGCAGAGGAAATAGTACCCTTAGTTTTGAAATTTGGTACAGCTTTTCTTATTTATTCTTAGTTATTATTATTATTCTAGAGATGTCCTGATACACACACCAATAGTCCCCGAGGATAAAGGTGAGCAGACGCTTGGGGAGGAGGGGAAAGGTTAATTTTTATCAGTATTTTGCTCGTATCTCGAAAACTATTAAAAATATCAACACAGTAAATTCTAGATTGTTTAACTGCATTTCATTTTGGACGAATAATGTCATACATTTTTAATGTCGGATTAATGCTTTAGAAGCTACAGGGCAGGAAGCTACATTTAAGATTAATGTTTTAGCGTGATTGAGGCACAAACACACAAACATCCAAACTTCAAAACATCCAAACAACGCTACTTACACATTTATAATATTAGTTACTGAGAATCGGTAACATCTTTATTCTGTACATAAATTGAAGGATACAGTCTAAGGTCTAGTACCTATAACTACAATAAAATACAATGACATAAATCAGCCAAACGCTTCGTCATAACTAAACTTAAGAAACAAAATACCTATCTATAAAAATAAAGCGCCCTGGCAGCATTACCGCGCTGCACAGCTAGCGAGTCCTCTGTGACAGGAACGATCCGGAGTGGTGGTCAAATCAAATAATATTAGTTGGATGTAGAAGTAACTTTGTTGATATTTTTTATAGTTTTGGAGATAAGAGCAAAAAATGAAAAATGGGACGCCCCGCCCTCTCCCAACACCGTCAGCCCAGCCCTGTGTTTGCTCTCTTCTCTATGCATAATCGAAGGCAGCCCTTGAAGGAACATTGACTTCGGTAGTGGACAAGGATAGTCCAATAAATCTTGAAACGTGCCTGAAGTTGAAAAAATTTGTATAAAAAGGTTGAACTATATCGTAACTGTATACTTCCAGGAGTTATATTTTATTAACTCAATTTTGTAGATAAGACACGTCGGTATTTCATGGAACTCTTGAACGAATTACTGTTTTGACAGTTCATTAAAAGTATATTTTCATTACTATACTCTGAAAGGGGGTCATTGTTCATCCAGGCACCGTGCTGAAAGTGGTACATGCCTGCTCTAAAGCAGAAAAGTATTAAAAAAAAAGAATCGTAGTTTATATTGAACAACGCGATGGTAGTAACCTATACAGCCATAAAACGATTAATTCTTCATTTATTAGTTTTGTTGAAATTTAAATTCTTTTTGATGTTTATAATTAATATAATGTACTTTATGTACTTATTAGTGGTACGAATTACTGTTTTGACAGTTCATTAAAAGTATATTTTTTGACTTAAAAAACGATAGGCTAACCTATGCCGCTCCGCCCAGGAAAGGTGAGACGCTATGTTATGTTGACTTTCCCATTTAGTGGGTCAGCATTTATATTCCGAGCTTAGGGCGAGTTCATTACTGTTTGCGCAGGTCGCTTCGTGAACTGTAGTTTAAGCCAGCTTTGGGCGAATTAAGTATAATAGAGACAAGTGTTTAAAATCATATAAACAGACAAATGCAGTGACAGTTGTCAAAATTCAAAACTAATCATAGTTTTTATTTTCATAGAGCATTTTAGTTTTGTTTGTTGCCTACGGAATCGGCAACTATAACCTTTGTTTACATTATTTTAAATACATACTTGTCTTTACTACAGTTAGTCGTATCCTGAGACTGAGTAGGCTTCGAAATTAGCTTTTATCTGAGATAAATACTATTTTACGACTATATGGCAATTCGGGAAATCGTAAATATATAATAACTAGCTGATGCCCGCAACTTCATCTGCGTGTTCCTAGGAATTATTATTAATCGAGATAACATTACCCTCCTTCTGGTGCAGTCGGATAAAAAGTATCCTATAAGTTAAGCTAAACTACCATAAACTACCTCTGTGCTAAATTTCATTCAAATACGTGCAGCCGTTTTAGCGTGATTGAGGCACAAACACACAAACATCCAAACATCCTAACATCGCTACTTTCATATATATAATATAAGTTAGATGTATATTATAAATAATATATATAGTAATGTATATAACCATTGCACGTCATGTTCGTTTCGCTAAGTGGATAGATCTACTTTGCATAATTGTTAGCACATTTAGAAACCTGCAAAATTATTTGCGAGCGTCAGCATAGCAGTCAGGTATTGCGATGTGTCAGATACAGAATAGCAAATCTCAAATATCTTTGTTGTTACATAAGAGCTGTATGATCTCGACGTGTGACGTTCAAGTTACTTCAAATAAATGCGAATAGGTTTAGGTATGTATATTGGCCTAAAAGCCTAAGCAAATAAGATCCAAAATCGTCGAGCAGAGGAAATAGTACCCTTAGTTTTGAAATTTGGTACAGCTTTTCTTATTTATTCTTAGTTATTATTATTATTCTAGAGATGTCCTGATACACACACCAATAGTCCCCGAGGATAAAGGTGAGCAGACGCTTGGGGAGGAGGGGAAAGGTTAATTTTTATCAGTATTTTGCTCGTATCTCGAAAACTATTAAAAATATCAACACAGTAAATTCTAGATTGTTTAACTGCATTTCATTTTGGACGAATAATGTCATACATTTTTAATGTCGGATTAATGCTTTAGAAGCTACAGGGCAGGAAGCTACATTTAAGATTAATGTTTTAGCGTGATTGAGGCACAAACACATAAACATCCAAACTTCAAAACATCCAAACAACGCAACTTTCACATTTATAATATTAGTTACTGAGAATCGGTAACATCTTTATTCTGTACATAAATTGAAGGATACAGTCTAAGGTCTAGTACCTATAACTACAATAAAGTACAATGACATAAATCACCCAAACGCTTCGTCATAACTAAACCTAAGAAACAAAATACCTATCTATAAAAATAAAGCGCCCTGGCAGCATTACCGCGCTGCACAGCTAGCGAGTCCTCTGTGACAGGAACGATCCGGAGTGGTGGTCAAATCAAATAATATTAGTTAGATGTAGAAGTAACTTTGTTGATATTTTTTATAGTTTTGGAGATAAGAACAAAAAATTTAAAATGGGACGCCCCGCCCTCTCCCAACACCAGTCACCCACTACCAGCCCTGTGTTTGTTGATCGAAATAATTTCCTCTGATTTCTTTGCTTTCCTTGGGCTAAAATTTGATGTGAAGGTGTGAACTACATCACAGCGAAATTTAAAAATACATGTTCTTTTTTCAAGCGACGGCAAACTGAACAGAAAACTGCAATAAGTAATACATGAAAAATACATTGACGTCGACAAATTTTCGTGATTCGGAAATCAAAAAGTGGATGAAAATGAGGAGTGTCAGAGCAACGGTTAAAAATGTGTCTTTTATTTCGACCATCAACAAAACCATGAAATATCGATCCTAGACTATGTACTACATGTATGAAATATAAACATAGTATTACATGTATGAAACTAAGTGCGAATATTTTTTTAAACTTGGCATCTTAAATCCTTTCGACCCCAGTGTGGGGTTAACGGTTGCTTCCTCTAAAGAATAGGTACACTGGTTTCATGAGAGTCAATGCAATGCAACCACCTTCTTTGCTATAAAACATTGTCCGAAACCATTTACATCAACTTAGACCAAACTCAGTTCTAATTAAATTCTATATCCTATAATTATAATAATACTCGGGCCATTCCTGTTTTTGGTTTATATTAATGACCTGCCACATCTTGTCAGAGATAATCATGAGATTGTACTGTTTGCAGATGACACTTCACTTTTGTTTAAAATGAAACGACGCAGTTTGAACTTTGACGATGTGAATAATGCAATCTCAAAGGTAGTCATTTGGTTTAGTGCTAATAATCTTTTACTGAACAATAACAAATCTAAATGTATTCGGTTTATACTCCCCAATGTTAAACAAGTCTCGGCTAATGTTAATGTTAAAGGTGAAAATTTAGAAATTGTAGATAGCACGGTATTCCTAGGAATCACCTTAGATAATAAGCTTCAGTGGGGCCCACACATAGATAAGCTATCAAAAAACTCAGTTCCGCAGTTTATGCAGTTAAAAAAATCCGTCTTTTTACGGACGTGGAAACAGCTAGACTAGTTTACTTCAGCTACTTCCATAGCATTATGTCTTACGGCATACTGCTGTGGGGGAACGCTGCAGACATTAACATAATATTTGTGCTGCAAAAGAGGGCTGTTCGTGCAATCTACAATGTGGGTCCCAGAGAGTCACTGCATTGTAAATTTAAGGAAATTAACATTATGACAGTGCCGTGTCAGTATATTTATGAAAACCTAATGTACGTCCACAAAAATATTGATAAATTTCCTAAGAATAGCGACAGGCACAATGTCAACACTAGAAATAGGAATAAACTAGCTATACCTACTACAAGGCTCCATAAGGTTAATGTATCTTTTAAAGGGCAATGTATTCGCTTTTACAACAAAATACCGACTGAGTTACAAGAATTGTCTGTCAATAAATTTAAAAATGTTGTTAAAAATCACTTATGTAAAAAAGGTTACTACAAAATATCAGATTATGTAGAAGACAAGAAAGCTTGGGAAGGTGTTTGCTCCAACTCTGTAAAAAATAACGTATAAAGCTGGAGGTTTCTAGTCGCCTCTTTGCCTCCAGCATCTAAAACATTGAGGTGATGGAATTCAAATTTAGTTCTATATTTCCCTGTACCTTATACATGTGTTAGTTTAAGATTTGACATTCTCCAAATGTTACCTATGTGTTTCTTATGGAAATAAACTCTTTTTGAATTTTGATCCTTAGCACTTGGCTACGGCCCGTGCTCAGGACTAAATGTAACCTCCTAGAAGAGGAGTGAAAAAAAAAGAAAGAAAAATAATAATAATATTTTTTTATTCTTGAAAATTTTACAACATAAATATTATTATTACACTAGGTAACGAACAAGAGATGATCACTACTCCCTAAAATAGGGCGAACCCTGTGGCATACGTTAAGTAGTAGCACTTCCCTCCAGTAAGTGACACTTAACAATTTTAGAAAATGAACAGAGTAAAAAGTGCAGTTTTCTAGCAGTAAATAGTTAAATGATTAAATGTATACAGCTAGTATGTTTTTATCTAGACATTGTGGTAACAAACTTATTTAGAAAAATAGAAAAAATAAAATAAATTGTAAAGTGTGAGTGGGTGTGTGATTATGAATTATTAGAAATAGCGGAAATATGTTTACCATGCTTTTACCGTCTTTAAACAACTAAATTAGCCTTTTGATATTATTTTAATACATTTTGACCAATTTAGTCTTATACCGTAATGTACTCTTATGTGGTTTAACAAAGCCTCGTCGTGGCGGTTCCAGGTCGAAAGCGGCCTAATGTTGTTTTAACGACAAAGTAACTTTTGTGTTTATTAGTAATTTTGTCGTGGGCGTGACAAATTTCAATCAGGTAATGACCCAGTTGTTTTTGTGACCTTTTGTTAAATATACAGAAGGAAATTCGAGGGTTCCTTCGCTTGTTCTAGGGTCCTACACATCATCCATCAATAACCCAGACCAAAAGTCTTTGATACAATGTCCGTGATAAAGTGTATTTAATAGATGTTAAATAGTAGATTGTTAACCGAGGGCTGAAAGGCACCCATTCCTGACGAGATGTTTTGGCGCTCGAACGAAGTGAGAGCGCCAATAGTTCGAGGCAGAAATGGGTGCTATCACCCGAGTAAAACACTCTACTTTTCATTACGAATACGAGGAAAGTAAACAGTTAAAATCAAAATTATTTTATTAAAAAACAAAGTCACTTGAAATCAAAATTATTTTATTAAAAAACAAACATAATTCAAGTTTAAAAATACTACTCATAAAAAAAGTAATTTCGGTGCCCCCGTTGATGTCTTTTACTTTGAGCATAACATTAAAAAAATACTTCCGTTTTATGGCTGTATAGGTTACTACCATTGCGTTGTTCAATATAAACTACGATTCATATATATTTTTTTTAATACTTTTCTGCTTTAGAGCAGGCATGTACCACTTTCAGCACGGTGCCTGGATGAACAATGACCCCCTTTCAGAGTATGAGTAATGAAAAGGTATATAATTTTCACAGGCTACCATGGATAAATGAGTAAATATTTCATGATAATTACAAAACTATAATAGTAGTTTATGTGACTGATACATAATGGAGGTTTCATAATAATATCACTCGAGAGTTTTAATGCCTAATTATGTACAGTTACATACACTAGTTTATTTACACACATATCATAAGCTCTCTTTGATGCGTTCAGGAACCGCATGTTTGACCGGCATTGTGGCATTGAGTTGTTTAGCTTGTTCTGTAGTACCAACTTCACAGACAAAGTAGGGGCGGCACGCAGGCGGGCGTCGGAGTTCGAAATTTGAATGTCATAATATGTAGAAAATATTCAGATAAGAAATGAGTTTTTACAATGTAGTTTAACATTATGCTGATCGTAACGTGTGGTTTTTGGACGCAGTAAAGAGGGTTTATGCTACGTGTGTAGATAAATATAATTGTCTCTGCTTTACTTTGTTGGTACAAAAATATAGAATCAACATCATTTACCAACCAAATTTTACCAAAAGGATATTGTAACTTATAATACCTAAAATGATACAACATTATTTATTTGTTACGAATTTTCTGCGAAGCCGATCTTTCCCGATTTTATCCGAGGGCAGCTTCTATTATGTCGATTTCATTGCACGATAAAAGCGTATTTGTTGTCCGTCACGGCGCCATTACTTTTTATTGTTCTACTTTATCAACATGATTTCCACAACATTTTACGAATGTTCAACGACATTCCACCTTTTGAAAACGTAATTTTACTGTACATTTTTTTGGTAAAGATTGTTTATAGGGCTCCCTTTGTCGCAAGGCCGCCACTGACATTATTGTGTAATAAAACCGGTCAAGTGCAGAGTAGTATTCGAACATGAAGGGTTTCATACGATCGTACACTCAAAAATAAGGTCTCTTGTATTAGCACCCCTTTAATTTTTAAACTTTAAGGAAACCCGAGCCATTTCGAGTAGTTGATGAAAACCGATCGCTTTTCCGGGGTAATTTGGGGTCGGGGATTTTAATTTTTAGATTAGTTTTTTGAAAAAATGGGTTCAGATGTTTTTTATGTTAGTTAATCATTGTCTGTTGTTAAAATTCGTAAAAGTGGTAAAATATACTGTGATGTGATGATTGTGGTCCCAGAAGTATCCCGGCCTATCAAAAATAACATAAAATAATTGGAAAAAACTTATTTATTTCTCAATATAGTCTCCTTTTAACGCAATAAACTTTTCCTTGTGGACGTGAAAACTGGTGCATTGTACTCAAACAACACTTGCTTTTTCACTAAAGGCGGCCGTTCTTTCTTAATTTAATTACTCAAACGCTGCAATAAATTTGCGTAGTACACGCCGTTGATGTTTTTTGCCTTTTTGAAAATAAGATAAGATTACTTTTGCGTTGCGCATCCCAAAATAATGACCTTGCCAGCATATAGAACTAACTTCACCTTCTTTGGAGCCGATTCTTCCTTTTTCCATGCTTCAACTGTTCTTTCGTCTCAGGGATGGAGTGGTGGACCCATGTCATGAATCGTCGTAAAGACTCGGCCTTATTCCGTTGAAAATTCTCCACAACACATCTGTGTGGAGAATTTTCAACGGAATAAGGCCGAGTCTTTACGACGAGATGGATTGAAACATCCTCACGAAACTGCTTTTGTCCATTGGTGAGCAATCGCGGCACCCATCTTGTGCACAGCTTTCTCACGTCCAAGTATTCAGTCAATATTGTAGTCTTCCAATACCTATTAATCTTCGCATTTTTTCCACCATTTCTGGCGTAGTCACCTCGTTTGTTCGACCGCTGCGATGTTCGTCTTGGCAGCCCGTGCGACCTCATTTAAACTCAGGGACTCAATATTTTACCATGTAATGTTAACTCGATCATACTCGTCTTGGTTTCGTGGCCGGTAGATGTATAAGTCTCAAACCTTTTCTCCTGGGCAGCGAGTCGTCGAATTAAAGACCACGCCTTTGGATTTGCTTTTGAGATCTGGGCGTCGACGGGGACTATATTTCCCTTTAGACTAGGAAGCATTGTTAAGCCTTTGGGGTGTAATTATTGGATAAATTCATGTGTTCATTATTCCATGAGATGAAGGTCAATCTTATCGGTTGCTTTTAAGCTATAGTTTTTATTCTTGGGAATGTTTCACAAACTGAGTGCAAAGGACGCCTGAGGCAAAGGTGGTGGATAATTGTACCGTCCGTGATACAGTTGACATTTGACGAAAAATCCAGTGTGTCTCAGGAGATACACTTGGAGCTAGACGTGTTAATTATTTGGGAATTAGTAGGGCGTATTTCCCAACTCAGTTTATGATTGAGAATATTGTCCTGTACCATAAGTTGAGTAGTCAAATAGGACCTTCCGTCATTGTTGTTATCCCGTATTCCAGTTAGAATTTTTTAAGGACCCCGCTGCCGGTTAACGACATGCACGTCGATCCGCTGTGACGCTTCAAAAGAGTTGTACCTAGGTTAAGTTTAGTTAAGTTAGATTTATAAGATAGATAAGTTTGTAAGATGTTAAGGGCAACAAATATAATGATCACCAAAATATTTTTTTCCTACCCAAAATGGATAAATGAACACCAAAAGTTGCAAAAAATATCAGGGCAATTTATCCATTCTTGCAATCATTTGGAATTTATTGGTAGTAAAATAGGTGCGTTTTTTGTAATCGTTTAAACACAAGCCGATGTTAAGTTGCCGGCCACCAAAGAAAAGATCCTTCTTTTTTGTTGATACCTGTAATTAAACCACCACTTTGACGACCCAACCTAGGAAACTATAAGGTTACAAATTGGTATACTGACATATTATATCTGAACACGGAACTCAAAACCCACAATTAAAGTTTATTTTTCTGATAAGATCGGTTGCGTTCAGTATGGTACCAATGAAAGAACAATACAAAATGCTCAAAACCATAATATTTTGAATAAAAGGGGGTCCCTTTAATTTATAAAAAATCGTATAATTTGTTATTTATTCTTATAGCTAAAACAACAAATAATAAATTTCCCGCGTTTTTATAAATTGTTTCTTGTAAGAAATATCGAATGCTCACATAATTTTCAGGCATACGTACTCAAAGGGAGCCAGTTCTCGTCTTGAATCCTGCAACCACCTAAAAGAGGCTTCGCGACCCCCTACTTGTAAGCCACTGTTACAGCGCCAATAGAAAGAAGGGGAGATACACACGCTGAGAAAGTTATAACTCTCTAGCTATTACGGGTCATCAGATAGAGCCCGCTGGTGGACAGAAAGACACAGACAGATGATCAGACAGACGGACAGCGAAGGATTAGTAATAGGCTCGGGTTTAGCACCCTTCGGGAAGGTACGGGCAGGACATAATGCGTTCGATTGTGGGATTTGTAGCCATTGTTATTCTACGATATTTGGTTTCCTTTTCAGCGTATTGTCTGGATAAACACAAAAAAGCACAATTGATTCACAGAATATGATAATAGGATTTCATATTGTTGCTATTCATCCATCGGTTGTCTTTTTCCTCATTGTATTCATTGTTGAAACGTGTTGGGAATCGGTTTTGTTTTGTTTGTGATGTCTTTTTAATTATTCATTTGAAACACCGTATGTATTGTAAAGCCACTGTACTGTAAATACTGGCTAAATAGGATACAGTTTGCTGAGATTATATGGTGTGCCACTGAATAATAAAAATATGTTTTCTCAAACATTACGAAAGCCTGAGTATTTAACCAATCATGATGAGAAAAA
Source organism: Argyresthia goedartella (assembly GCA_949825045.1). Classification (NCBI taxonomy): domain Eukaryota; kingdom Metazoa; phylum Arthropoda; class Insecta; order Lepidoptera; family Argyresthiidae; genus Argyresthia; species Argyresthia goedartella. The sequence continues at coordinate 21,810,985 of OX463823.1, forward strand.
TCAGTATTTTTTATTTGGAGATACAGAAATGGGCGTTTGTATACAGGATGTAACAGAAAGCTGTTGTCACATTTTAAGGGGTCATTAGGATCGTCATTATGTACAACTATCACTATAAAACCGATCAAATCTGAGCAACTTTATTTTTTACATTTTGGGCCGGGCGGTCTGCTGATTTGATTTGTACGGAGAAAGGAAACATAAAGTCGCTCTAATAAATAACCTCAGGTGTGTTAGCTTCATGTCGCTAATGTGATGTAATATGTTGACACCCTTTTCTCACATATTCGAGTCTTCAGTACGTCTTCAAGGACATTGGTGAAGAGCTTAGGGTAGACAGTGTTGCCTTGTCGCCCATGGCTCACAGTTAAATCGATTATCGATAACTGTCACACAACACAAAGGGGTTGTATTTAGTCCGTATGCCACACGAGCTGATGCCCGTACAATGTCTAGGAACCCGGACATAGCAGGGAGGTCTGACTCCTGGGCATGGGTAAAAAATTAAAAGTTTGCCTTTTTGCACACCCCAGCCCAGAGCTACGGGGCTGGTTAGCTCATGCATACGCACCATACGTAGAGCAGCAGTAGAGGAGGAGGATACTCACATACCTCAACGCAACGATGGAGAAGGTGGAACACTGGGCAGGTGTTCGACTGTGTCGAAACTTCTTCGTAGTCTACAAAAGCCAATCACAGAGACTTGATGTACTGCCTACATCTCTCCATCAGTTGCTTGATGGTATGAATGTGTTCGATAGTAGAATACCACCCACTCCTGAAGCCCGCGAGCTCCACTGACTAGTATTCGTTTAGTACTCGGGTCAGTCTAACGCACAGAACCTTAGTAAACAGCTTGTACACCTACTCCTTGTAAGCTAAGTTATTCTATTAATACGTATTTCTAAATATTTGAAAATGAATCTAGGGCAAGTAATAGAACACTGTTATGTTTTTTATTAAAAATGGGCAAGCGAGAATTGCACTCGGGTATTGAGGGTTCCGCACAAATCGCAATATTTTAAGAGGAAACCTTAATTTACATTTTTTTGGATTTCCTTCACTTGCTGACAAAAACATGTTTAGCAAAAACGTTAAATAACAAAATTTGATGCTATTATTACAAGCAGTAAGTAAAAAGAAATAATAAGTGTGATAGCTCGACTTTGACCCAAAAGTTTTAGTCCTCGATTTTCAAATTTGAGACCAGTGTGTCCGTCCGTCAGCGGGCCGTCTCATTAACCGCCATAGGTAGAGAGTAGGAATTTTCCCAGAATATGTATTTCTGTTGGAGCTACAGCAAGAACCAAATAACTACACTAGATTTTATAAATTAAAGTGGATCCCCATACAAAAGACGTGTTTTAATATCCCTGCCCCTGCGAATTACTAAATCATCATCATTCAAATATCATAAAAAATTTCGCGGTACCTACCATCATCGTCATCGGTGGTGCAATTTATTTGACGTCGGATCATTAATCTATATTGACGGACTGGTATCGAAACCAAGTTCGGACATATATTTTTTTGGTTTATTGTATTTTAGTCCTCAAGTTTTCTTGCACGATAGTACGGAACCCTTCGGGTGCGAGTCCGACCCTCACTTGACAGATTTAAAAAATTCTGCATGCATGTCGGCTCCTGTCATATTGCGATTGATTGATATTCAGATTTCAATATCAGATTCAATAGGTACTGTACATGGAAACGTGAACATATTTGATTTATCGAAGTTGTAGGTTTGGTACTGAAAGCAGTGCCTCAACTAACCTACACACGCGAGAGAAAAAATATTCAGAGTTTGTAGTGTACACTACCTTGCCTCTGCCTGATAATGTTGAAGTTGATAAAGTTAAATGAGGGAATATAAGTTTTCTCCGAACATTGTGCTTATCGTGTCAAAAATCAAAAATTTTTTTTTGTAAATATTAACATGTTTAGAAAACGTTATTTTTTGCCTGTTTTCTACATTGGACCAATGTGGGAGAAAGGCGAAGAATCTCGAACCAATTTACTTTCTGATCTTTTTAAAAATAAAATGTCTTTAACTAGTGCAAATATTATTTATTAATTATCATAAATAAGATGCAGGATTAAATAATTACAAAATGATTAAGCGAGTTCTATGTTGAGTTAGATTAACACCTTATACTCTTGTTATTTGTGTAATATTGAATATTGTAATATCCCTTTTTAGATAGAGTGGTTTTACACGATTTTTTAATTTCTCAAATGGTAATTTCAAAATCTCCAGAGGTATCCTTGAAAGATTTGCTAACTTTTATGAGCCTTAACCGGGTTGCAACAAGTCTGTAATTAATTCTTAGGTGAATATTGCAGCATTACAGGTTTTACCAGCGTTTAACAATAAATTATTAACTGTGAACCAATTCACGCATTATTATTATCATCAAAATCTATCTATAATGTCATCCGCACATGGGGCTACGTCGCAATTGCTATTCGAGTTTGAAACGCCACATGGACGTCAAACGCGTTGTAGTCGCGTGATGCGCATGCGTATGGCCCTTCTCTCATCACGATACGCGTATGCAATGTGAGTCTCGAAGTCTAAATCCATGGCTCACAGTAAAATCAAATATAGATAACTGAGAATCAAATATAGATTTTTAGTCCATATACCACACGAGCTGATGCCCACTCAATATATGGGGACCCGGACATAGTAGGGAGGTCTGACTCCTGGGCATTGGTAATTCCATTTTTTTCCCCTCCAAAAACAAAAAATCCTGAAGACTTGTCGCCGCGATCAAGCTCACATACATTGGAATGCTGGATACCGGTACGAGTTTCGAGGTTTCTCTAGAGCCATATCTCGAGTTTCTTGAGTTGTTTGAGAAAAAATATATGTAAAAATTCAAAGGATTTTTGTAGATCGATGCAAGATCTTAATGTGAAGCTAGTCGAGGCCATTTAGAACCATTCGAGCAAAATGTGTCTTCGACCTAGTTACCATTGCGACCGTTTAGTTTTTATTGATGTTTTATATTTTTTGGAAAAATATACAGAATTATAGGTAGACAGTTAATTTCTAATATCACAATTAGAACTTTTCCTTTTTTATTAATTGCTTGTAAAGTAACTATTGTTTAATCAAGCTGGGTTAGGCTAGGATTTTACATACCTTTTGATTGCAAGATTTCTTATATTTTTAAAGAGTGTGCAGACATTTTTAAAATAACCCAGGAGGATTTTGAATTCTTATCATTTAGAAATGCTCATGCTCAGTTATTCTCTATATTTTATGTATCTTTTACAGCGATAAGTCATAAAATCTGCTTCATCGGAACCAAAATTGGGCATCCTACTACCGTGACAGTTCGTAACCGTAAGTTTTTATTAACAAAATGATTTTATTAGTTTTCATAAAAAAACAACAACAATATCATCTAGAACACCCAGTGCGCCAGATCTTGTTCCACGTTTGTGCTCTTTAAATAAGTCCTTGGTTGGATCATTCCAGCTTTCGATAATTATTTAATTATTTCGCGATGTTCGTAAATATATTTTTTTTCAAAACAAATACAGTGTGAGTCTCAATCAATATCAAAGAGAGTCGAAAAGGGTTAAATTTCATTTACATAAAAAATTCACCCCCCCCCCCCCCTTCTGTACTTATTAAAGGCATTAATAAATTTTTACCAACCAACTTCAAAAAAGATATATAACTTCGAAATGGAAAGGTTTGTCGGGTTAAAATTAACTGGACAGTGATGATAAAGTATGAAATTGTCACTAAAAACTGAATTTTAGTTTGTTCGTGCCACTCGTACCGTTCAGACAAGCTTTACCATCTTGTGTTAGTGCAAGTTTTTTTTCCTAAGACCTCTTTTTCATTTTTTATATACTTGTTTTCGATTATAAGTGAAACAAAAAAAAAAACATCGCAAATTATTAACAAAAAATGTTGGACCACCGAAGTAAGGTCATTGAATTATAATTAAGTAGAACTAAGATTAACTAAGATTAACAAATCAAGTAATTAAGTAGAAATAAGGTAAACTACCCAAATAAAATTAAGTATAATTATTGTGTGTACTTACATGGGTAGGGCCATAAGTTGTCATATTCCTCAAACTTCGAATTTAGAACGCGAACCAAAAAAATGTTATGGGTGTTCGAAATACGAATATTTTTAGAAACTAAATTCATAGCTTTTCTGTAATTTTCTTCATTTTCAGAAATGGAGTGGACGCGAAAAGACGATAGAGTCGCGGTAATTGCAATAAGATTTTCAAACAGCTGAAAAAATTGAGAATAACATAGTGGTTCGTTTATCGTACTATCAAACGATTCAGGAAAGGTTCGAGATTAGAAGATAAGCAGAGGAGCGCTCGTCCTCGTACTGTTTGGACTCCTGCAGTGATCAATGCAGTGACGGCGCGAATACAAAAGAACCCAGTTCGGAAACAAAAACTGTTGCCTCTTCAGATGAGGTTACGTAGAACTACACTTTAAATGGTATTGAATTGAATGAAGACCTTGGACTACGAGCTTACCAGAAAAAACTGCATATTTACTTTTAACTATTAATTGACGCTTAACTCGCGACTAAAGAAAATCAGGCTTGATAGATACCGAGTCTTGCTAAAGCGACACGCGAGAAAAAAATGCCGCGATATCCTTTTATCGGACGAAAAATGTCGAGATGTCTTGATGTAGAGGAAAGCTTTAACAAACAAAATTATAAAGTGTATCCGCATAACAGTGAAGAAGCGATCAGAGGTAACCCACCTGTTCAGCGTGGTCACCATACTTCGTCACTCATGGATTGGCTTGGTGTTTCCTATTCGAGCCCAACTGAGGTATATTTTTGTGAAAAATAATTTAAAACAAGTGCACTCAAAACACAGTCCTAACAAATCTCGTGGAACCTCTTTCCCAGACAATATTTAAAAAAAAACGGCCAAGTGCGATTCTAACTCGCGCACGATGGGCTCCGTACCACCGTACAATGGTAGAGATGGTGTGGAGTGAATAGTTTGGATTGTACACAGCAAATCTGTGAAAATTTCATCTGTCTAACTATCACGGTTCATGAGATACAGCCTGGTGACAGACGGACGGACAGACGGACAGCGGAGGCATAGTAATAGGGTCTTGTTTGGCACCCTTCGGGTACGGAACCCTAAAAAAGACTTCCGTCTCCTCCCATCAACTTTATCAGACAAGAAGACTGGCCCTACTCGAGTCCAGACTTGAATCCATTGGATTATGAAATATGGTTAGAGGAGAAGGTCTGCACTAAACCTCATTGCAATTCGGAGTCTCTTAAAGCATCCCTGATTAAAGCAGTGGCCAATATTGAAAACTATGTCGTGCGTGCTTCTATGACAGGCCGCGCAGATTTAAAGGCTCTTATCGAAAATAGGGGAGGTCAGTTTGAATAGCTTAAATGTCATTTAGATCTGAATTTTGTAACCTTTCGTTTGATATATAAATATTTGTATTACAGAGATTTTTGTGTCATTTACTTCATTTTTTTATGTTTAAAAACTTATAGTCCGAACCTTGTATATTTTGGGTACATACATACCCAATACATATGTATTATATGAGATCAGAAGAAACTGCTAAAAAAGGTTAATATGAAATTGAGTATTTTTTATTTGTACAAAACATAGAAGTATTTTTAGTTTTACACCTCATAACTGTCTAGTTACTCAAATCAGTTTTTTTGTTGTTGTTGAGAGTACAAAGCATAGTCACCTCATGAATATGCCTTTACTTGTAACCAGTTTGGTTGACGCCCACTACCGTTTTTTTTACCTTGATCATACAAAGCGTATGAATTATGTAATAGAGACAACTTAGAGGCTTAGCCGGGGTTCTGTACAAAATGTGGTATACGGCCAAATGTTAGGAACATTTCATTTTTGAATACCTCTTAATTCCCAAGCTGTTCCCCCAAAATTATAGCTTCGTAAAGTTGACAGTTTCAGTATTACGACATGTTGAATGTTTTGACCTCTCAATTTTGGTCAGTGCGATTCGCGTGATTTTTTTGTGAACCGTTCTACCGTTGTTTCTCCTAATCACCTTAAATCGATAAAACTTTTCATAGAATATACGTCAAAATCAATAAAAAAAGAACAATGTTTTTTATATGTTCTTTTGTAGCGGCACTGACAGTATTTATCCTCGCAATTGCTCAGCTATACCTACTATAAATATTTTGTTCAAAGCATCAGCTGTGGTACTTCATGCCAAAAAGATACTATAAATTAAATGGTTCCTCTTGTGCTACCATTCTGTTGTGACCTCGAAGTAAAGTATTACATCCTTATTTTATAGTACCATTTCAACTCATTGCGTTACAGTTCCTTAAAGGTTGGATTTATGATTAGTTTGTATCTAAATTATAACATATAAAGTTATTAATAGTAATTTTATTCATAATGACGAACAACTTCTCTACATTGTCAAGGTGTTGACATAACAAGCTTTCAAGCCTTTTATAAGAAAATAAAGCAGTGAAGAAATCCACACTTTCTACAATGCTGTTTTCTTTTATGAATTTAAAATAACGCTTTATAACACATTTAAATCACTTGACTATGATAAAACGGATAATGGAGGACTAACTTAAAATTACAAATTAATAACCTATAACCTATATCTACTTAATATGTATTTATACATTCATACAGGGTTTTGTGCCTTATATTACTTAATAATCCTTTTTGTGTAAAAGTCTGGCGCACACACATTATAGACATAGTTCAATTAAATATTAATCTCAAACAATTCAATTCACATTCATACGACACACAGAGAGGTTCATCCACTCCCTTTTTTCTCTACTTTTTTTTTCTTTTGTGTAAAAATTGTCTCTTACAATTTAAATAGTGTCAACAAGTTTTATTTAATTATTCAGTATTTTTGTTTGATATATGTAACTTAAATTAGCAATTTGCTATTGTATGGGAAGTGCACTGTAGCCTGAAAAACAGGTTTATACCTAGCTCAGGTTCAGTTGCTCCAATTATTATGTATCACAATTTTAGCTAAGTACCTAATAATGTAACTTTTTCTGACCGTGTCTCTGTTTAAATAAATAAATATTATTATTATTATTATATTATTATTATTAAATATTATACGCATCCCCTGATCTTCTGGATATATTTCGAAGTCCGGAAGAAAGTCCAGAAATTATTCGGTTGCATGTTTTCTTGGCAAACATTTACATTGTAATAGAATGTTATATTTTCTTGGGACCTTCCTTGCGAACATATTCACTTGTCTTCTCTTTGTCTGCTTTACAAATATTTTGACAATAAATAAAAATTTCGACAAGTCTTAGTATTCTTTTATTTTTTAATATTAGATCTCTGCTTATCAAAATTATTAAAAACAAAGAGTTTGTATAGTTACCAAAGTATCTATTTAGTCCTCCTTGTCACTGTTTTCTTCAATTACAATTACAAAATCTTTAACAGTAAATATTTCAGTCAAGATTTCAGCGAGTCTCAGAATTTTACTTAAATAACCGCCGTAGGCTAAAAAATAGATCACTGCAGCTACGTGAGAGCAACAACCAACAGTTCTAAGGCCATTGGCACACATGCAGTAATGTCCTTTGATCGCTGACATTCCAGTGCCATTTGATATATGTAGTCCTTTAATGTCCCCACCGAGGTGCATTAGCCCACGGAGCTCTATTTGAAACATATTCGATGAAAAATCGATAGGACATCCTTTTTATGTGTCTTGATTGTACTTGAACCTTGATAATATCTGAACTTCAAAGCCAAAGTTTCTTTCTTACTGTAGATATTAACATATACTTAGCAAACGTCATTTTTTGCCTCTTCTCTACATTGGAACACTGTGGGAAAAGGAGGGCGTAGAAACTCCCATAGATTACTTCTTAAATCTCTTTAAAAAAAGCTTGTGCTTAACTAATGCAAATATTTAAAAAATCATCATTATGATTATTAAGCAATAATAAATAATTAAAAATTATTAACAGCAAGGTGTGTGTTGAGCTGGATGAACTCCATAGAGTCGCGTCATTTAAGTAATCTTGAACATTGTAATATCCCTTTTTCGACAAAGTGGCTTTATAATGCATTTTAAATTGCTCAAACCGCAATTTCAAAATCTCCAGAGGTATCCCATTGTAGAAGAGATTGCACTGACCCTTGAAAGAATTGCCAACCTTCGCGAGTTTCAACCGGGGCGGACAGTATAAATTCTTAGGTTAACTTTACAGCTATCGCTAAGTTTAGAAAATGTTGTATGGTTCTTGCGTACATACATTATATTTTCTAAAATAAATTGACTAGGTACCGTTAGTATGTTAATTTCTTTAAAAAGCTCTCTTAAGGAGTCTGTTCATTTTAAATTATAAATTGCTCGAATAGCTCTTTTCTGTAAAATAAAAATAGTTTGAATATCCGCTGCTTCCCCCCACAACAAGATACATGTAAATGTGTGTAGATGACACCATGAAAGTAACTAAAATATACTAGCCTAGATGTAGCCACATCCGTTTTTTGTCTGATGTTCCTAACAGCGTAAGCCGTATAACTTAATTTACTAGCTAATTTATCTATGTGGAGTCCCCACTGCAATTTGCTATCAATGGTAATTCCAAGAGATTTCGTATCATTTACTAATTGTAACGTGCTGCTGTCTAACTATCTAACTGTCTTTTACAACATGCATTTTGAGAATACATTTGAGAGATTTGAAATGGTCTGTGTGTATCGGCAAGTTCCGGTGAATAATAATTTTAAATCGGTTTTTGTCATAGTACAAAAATCCACCACATCGCTAGAAGATATCGATTCAAACGGCAATTTCTTCCTTAGCCATCCTTTTTCTTCTATTTTCACCGCTAGTGTATTACTTTCGTCCTTCATAGCAAGCATTCGCTCGATCACCTGGTCTTGCATTGTTATTTCACTGGCCAGTTTTGTAACGTATCTATTCAGTAAGTATGAACCACTGTGATAGTAACTACCAGTATTTGTAAGCATTTTATTGTTTAAAACGTGATCAAGTAGACGGTTTTTTTTAAACTTGCTCTCAACTGACTCAACTACCCAGCGTGTTTTTGTAACGAATCTTGAGTAATAAGCCTGTTCTGTAGTAAGTTGTTTTTGTTTTCCCTTCAAAGCTGGCATCATATATGATAACATTTTGCCTTTATTTGTTCTACTACGTCGCAAAATCCACGGTCTAGGACAAATATGTCTCCCGCTTGCAACAATTTACATAAACCGTTTGGGTCCTTGAGAATATTTATCATTATCTGTGCGTCATTCAGATTTGCCTGGTAAGGACCTAACATGTCCATTATAATATGACCATCAGTTATACAAAATCAAATCAAACTCAAAATTAAAATCAAAAGCAAATCAAAATTAACTTATCATGGGCATCATAGAATATTTTGACAATCAACGCCGCGGTATGCTCATGTATCAAATTCTGCCAGGTGTTGTTGTTAATGCCAAAATGATGAAACAATACATTGTCCTCGAATGATTTGAGAACGGCGTTCGTATAATCGGAAACATAATAACAAAATAGTTGCAATTAACTTATTTTATGCTCCAGTTCGTAGTTAAACTAAAAACACGATAACGGCTTTAATAACTGATCTTCAGGTCTTGTCTTAGGAGAGGTATTGAATATTATCCAGCGTTAATCCAGTCAAAACATGTATTACTTTTTCATCATAGTTGAGATCAAAAATTTACTTGTAAATCGGCGTTTGATGTTCAGAGCTACATGTTTTTAAAGTGTATCTAGTTCTATTTTACTTACAAATGTACTATCGGAAAAAATATCAATTTTGCTTAGCATAAAAAATATTATTAATTATGTGTTCATTGCAACAGTTTCCAACCGGAACATTTATACCACGTTTCAGATAAGACTGGTATCTTGCTAACTCTGGAACTGTTATCAAGGTAGATTTTTTATTGCAAAAGAAACAGTAGGAATACGTCGATATAGTCATTGGCAAAGTTATTTCCAGATACTCATCGTTCTTTTGACTGCACTGGAAACTTTTAATACGAATTCAGGATCGAGGTCATTTGAAAAAAAAAAAACATTGGATATTGTTTTCAGTCACAAACGTAACAATTAAAGTTGGTTCCAAAAATACTTACCACATGAATCGCTACTGGCACTAGATTTTACGGGTTTTTCCTCGCTGTACGGACTCCTTCGGCAAAGCGAGAAAATGATGTCGCCGGTTACAAGTCTGGCACGCTCGTGTCCGCGTTATTATAAAAAAAACATTCTGCTTCTGTTTCAATTTGTTTCCAGAAGCCACGAATTTTAGATGTGGCACAATTCAAAGGCGCTCCAACTTAATAATTATTGTTGAAATAAAAATAAATAAATAAGAACTAGTTGAACTGACAGTGACATTTATTTAGAAAAGGAATGTTTTCCTTGGCACTGTTGTGCCACATGAGCTTAATGTTGACTTGGTGCCATAAAATAAGTATGTAATACTTTACTTCAAGGCCACAACAGAATCATACCACAAGAGGAACCATTTCATTTGCAGTCTCTTTTTGGCATAAAATACCACAGCTGATGCTTTGAATGAAATATATGTAGTAGGTCTATAGATGACCAATCGCGAGGATAAATACTGTCATTGCCGCTACAAGAAAACTTATTGTTTTTTTTTATAATTATAGATTTTTTAATATGAAAAGTTTAATTGTTATTTTAGGTGATTAGGAGTAACAGTGTATAAATAAGGTTAAAAAAATCAACATGTAAACATACTGAAACTGTTAATTTTAAGAAAAAATCTTAGGTATCAAAAAATTTAACATTCTAAATTTGACAGAAAGGCACATGTTGTGTAGAACGGCTGTCACCTTTTTTCCCTTTACTTGTGCTATAAGTCCATGCTTCTTGCCATATTTCTTGATTTGAGGTATGTGGGATTCCCCAGGACATTTGACCTATTTGTTTTTGATTCGGCATAAATGGCTGTATCTTTGTATCGCGTCGACCTAGGTATTTTTTCTCAGATTTTAGGAATTAGGCCTAGGTAATTGATCTAGAATCATGAAATATGGTAAGAAGCAAGGTAATTGATCTAGAATCACGAAATATGGTAAAAAGCTAGGTTTTACAGCACAATAAGTAAAGGAGAAAATTTGAAAGCCGTAAATTTTGTTCGTGGCGACTAGTAATCTTAGAATTCTCGTCGCCAATGCGTATCGTGGGAGAAGGGCCTGTCAAACTCGAGTCGCAGTCGCGTCGTCGTTGCGTAGCACCGTGTGCGGATGGCCTAATAGCCATGTCGGTTTTTTTATTAAAATAGCCTTAGATATATTATAAGTTGCAGATAAATTTACTGATGTGAAATTAGATGACGTGAGCACGCCTCAATGATGGCATTGTCAGGATTAGATACCCAGTAGGTAATTGTATATGCGTCGGTGGCCGATTGCCAAATTCGCCAAATCATGATGTGTCTCGGCATATCATGATATGGCGGCATTTCTTGATCTGGCGTGTTAAACCCGCCATATCGTTTTAAGACCAACGTTAGGCCATCTGCCAGCCTATAACTTAGCATATCGAAAAGTAGGGTGACAATAGATTTGGCTCAGTAGGTTGGGTTAGGTAAGAACGTGTATGTGCAACCAGCGGAGCGAGCTTTGCGACTGAAACTAATGAAAAGCCAAACTTGGCTAGATAAGGTTATTGTGACAAAACTTCAGTTGTATTATAGGTTAGGTTGGAATTTAGAAGAAGCAAAATCAGAGCGTAGCAAAGCGGAGTGGAGCGAAGCGTATGAAAATAAAAACAACATTTTATAATGACGATAATAAAAGTGTCTAAAATATCATACTCGGATACCCAATAGTAATCCACCGTCTCCGTGTGATGGTCATCCTACTTTTCTTGATATGGTTTAAAAAGTAAAAAAAAATATTTATAGATAATTATTTTAAAAGTAGACATAAATAGTTGTAAAATTTTAACTATTGTACGATGGCCATATCAAGATGTGGCGAAGCGTTTACTGGGAATATCGACAAATGTTTGGTTCTCATCCATCTGCCCAATTTTGGTTTAGGCACATCATGATGTGCCCCATAGACAACGGCGTATTTAAAAAAAAGCCGCCATATTTTAATATGGCGCGGCGCATCATGATGTGCCCGATTCTACAATCGGCCGCCGACATATGCATATTATTCCTCTTGAAAAGTTTGTATACAAATCAACAAATTATAGAAACATCAAACTGTTATGGAAGGAGTGTATGTGAGTGCGGCAAAAAAGATGAAGATATGCATCATGCTCTTTGGGAATGTCCACTATCCGACGACAAACGGAAGAGAATGTTAGACGGAATCACTCGAGCGGATGAAGGACCAGTCTGCTACGAGGACCTGGTCTTGTCAAAGGCGAACTTCCAACGGCTACACCAGTTTGCGCACGCGTGGCATAAATAGAGATGTGGCTGGGAATCTGGTTGAAACTTTAAATGACGTGCGGAATCGGCACCGAGCTCACACCGTTTGTGTGTGTCACATCACCAGAAGGGTGCGACGCTGCTATCTTTTCCCCCGCGCCCATGAATGGGGAGAGGCGGGAAGAGGACAGGCGGAGGGCACAGAAGGCCGGTCCAGCCATGTGGGGCACAGAAATAGCTGCGGGTTACAAGAGCTCCATGCAAATCTAACTCGTTGGCTTGCTCCCCCGCGTTTGCCTTATTATGGCATGAAGTCGGAATGAGGCTGGGTGGAGGTGGGATATGTCCTGTTATCGAAGGTTGTGAATAAGGAACAGGAAAAAGTTATCTTGATTCGCAACAGGTTGCGAACAAAGAATAAAAATTCTTGATTCGCAACTGGTTGCGAACAAAGAATAAAAATTCTTTATTCGCAACTGGTTGCGAATCGCAGTTGCGGAGACAGCCAGAGGGGAAACTACATCATCTGAGCCCATACTGGTAAACAAGAATATTTCACCCTTTGAAAAATACTTTTGAACAAGTCGAGATGAAATGATCATTATTTATTTGTAAATAAGGGTACAGCTCGATACCCACCTAACGTTTGCTTACTCAATGCGTTCGTGATTACCACGCTAATATTGACTGTTGAGCCGTTGGCTCTCCGAGTAAATCACAGTATGAAATGCCTATGCAGTGCATATTATGTTCACATGTAAATATTGTTGTATTTTACTTAATTGTACTCAACATAAAACACGTGGCAGGCGTCAGTCCAAAATGCAGATTACGAGTAACTCAATTAGAATCAGCAAATTATTATTGAGTTCTATTTATCTTTTAGTCTGCTCGAATATTCTATTATATTGTTTCTCAGTAAAGGTAGAACACGAGTCAACTTAATTTAGATATTACGTGTTTGTTACCTTGAAATTGATATTATTTATAAACTGATTTGAAAAATCCTTTTTTGTTTAAAAGTCTGGGACAGAGAACACCGGCCAGACCACCGGCCCGATGGTCAGATGACATTGTTAAGGTGGCTGGAAAGCAGTGGACGAGGCTGGCGGGTGACCGTAGCGAACGGCGTGCTTTGGGAGAGGCCTATGCCCAGCAGTGGGATGACAATAGCTGATGATGATGATGATGAGGATGATTTAAAAGATAGTTAGTCCTCCAGTTTAGTCCCATTTTTCGAATATTGGAAATCGCTCTAGTAGTTTGGTTTTCAGTAGGAGTGACTTTTCAGTGGTGTTTACGGTCGATGTTATGTGTACCTATACAGGGTGTTTGGTAGATCGATGCAAAGTCTTAAAGCTATATAATAACTTATAATAATACCTTGGACACTATTGACACACATTGATCTAGCCCCAAACTAGCTCTCCCTGTATCTTGGGTACTAGACAACGATACACATACTTATACAGAAAAATATTATACTTAGATAAACAACCATGACTAGGGTACAAACATCCATTCTCATCAAACAAATATAAGGTATTACTGACCATTTAGAACCATTTGTGTCAAATATGCTTAAGGCGAAGTCTGACCGTTTTTTTTAATAATTCTAATAAAACACTTAATAAGCTTAAAATTATAATAAATCTTTATTGGTACATCTCCTACTTTAGACATAGTTTTTACAGACCTTAGATGAGAACGAAAAATTGTAATCATCCAAGAAACATTTTTTTCGGACCAAATTTAAAAAAAACTGTGAGCGCTTTTATGTGCAAATCATTTTAAAAACATGCTTGGTAAATGCGCGATGAATAGGTGATCATCAGTCGCATCGACTTGGGGTGGGCTGCTTTTGGGAAGCTAGACGAGACTACACTAGTCTTTAAATCCAAACTAACACAATGTTCAAGTTCAAGTTCAAAGATTTTTATTCATAATAGCACAAAATTGAGACTTAATTAACGTCATAACATAATCAAGCAAGCATAATAAAATATTTAGTATGTGCCTAATTATTAGTAGGTAAATAATATTTCGGGTGTAATGTACTGGTTTATTGCCAGATGTCGATGTCTTATAAAAAGTCATTAATTTTGTAGTAGGCCTTTGTGCCCAAAGTGTGCTTTATTCATTTTTTGAATCGAGCTTCAGTTAAGTTTTGTAATTATATATGTTAAGACTAAGATATATAACCAATGTGTCTTGCCTATCCTCACCTAAGGAGCCGAAACATGGACGTTCACTAAGCAAATTAAACACAAAATCAAGGTGGCCCAACCAGCATTGGAGCGTTCCATGTTAGGTATCTCTCTCGTTGACCGCGTGCCAAACGTATAAATTCGACGGAAGACGTAGGTCGAAGATGTAGGTAAGCGGATAACGAGACTGAGGTGGAGATGGGCGGAACACTTGGCTAGTCGGGATGACGGACGGTGGACCAAAGCAGTCACGGAGTGGTGGCCAAGGGAAGCAGCAAGGCCAGTGGGCAGACCACCTGCCCGATGGTCCGACGATATACTCAAGTCGACAGGATCTCAATGGATGCGGATGGCAAAGGACCGTAGGGGTTGGTGCTATAGAGAAGTTGCCTATGCCCAGCAGTGGGTCGATGTGGGCTGAGCATAATGATGCATGACGAATTGCTCTATTAATTAAGGTACCAGTTACACAGATATCTTACACATTGTTGAAATGTGTGAAACCAGATTGAGGGAGAAGAATATTTTTTTAAACTGACTGATATGAACGTTTTGTTATTAATTTAACTTATTTTATTCTTGCTCAAAATGAGGACCTAGATTCCTCACACAGGCACGAGCCCGCCTTCTGGCTTCTGTGGTCATAATTTTCAACAACATCTCCTCTCTCGTGATATCAAAAGCCAGTCATATTTTTGAAACCAACTCCTTTTTCGTGTTAATCGCTTGGTTTAAATAGACCAGTCCTTTGGCCCTGCCCTGCAGAATAAAAGTCTACTGGGGTCAGGTCTGGTGAACGAGCGGGCCAAGGAATGGGTCCGTCTCTGCCGATCCAGCAATTGAGATTACAGTAGGCAAGATAGCTTCTCACATCAATTGTCCAATGCGCTGGATAGCAGTCTTGTTGGAATATCGGTTCCTGCTCTGTTGGAGGTCTAGACTCTTCCACCAAAACTGGGAGGTCATTCTGAAGAAAATCCCGGTGGTTTTGGTCGTTTAAAGTATCTGGTAAGAAGTGTGGCTCAATTAACGTTCCGCCTATAACTCCAGCCCACACATTGCTAGAGAAATCCCTCTGAAACGACAACGCTTTTGTCTAATGTGGATTGTGGTACTTGTCAGCCCATGCATGCTTATTATGGAAGTTTGTGGAACCTTCTCTGGAAAATTTGCTTTCAGCAGTCCACAATATTGATTTAAAATTGATTCAGTAACTGGATAAAACTGGACACAATTGTACCTCTGCCTCCCCGTATCGGAAAAGGCGTGACGCTATATTATAAAAATAAAATAAAATAAAAAATAAAAAGCCATTTATTCCCGAATAATACAAAACACAATGAGACTTACGTTAAAATTATAACATATAGCTATATTACTTATGTTACATTATTATTTTTGCTAAATAACAATAATAACAGATAACCCCCATTACCCTCAAGATACATTTATCTTGAGGGTAATGGAGAGTCAACTTCATTGTTGACTTATTTCTGTACCAACAGCCAGTTATTTATCTGTAAAGTGTTTCACTTACATAACCATATCTTCATAAGTTAATTTATGTCAGTAATCCCAAAACAAATGTATGTGATATAAATAAAAACAAATAATGAGCTGAATCAAATGATTAAGAATACATCAGGCAGCTGTCAATAATATTAAATCAGAAGAGGTCACTGATGGTTACTCCCTATACTAGTTTTATTGGCTTCATATGATTTGCTAAAGGGGCTTGTGTGGAGGAAGAGCTGTGAAAAGAGTTAAAATTGCGAATATCTATGTACTGCGTCAAAAGAAAATAATGTGTTCCTTTTAATTTTTTTCCCTGTTAGAGTAGTATTTATTTTTTGTACTTCTCCACTACTGCAGGTTGGCAGTAAACTCAGAATAAGTCGTCTTTTCTAATGATAGACAAGTGTGCTTGAACAAGTGAGGGATACATTTTGGAGACAAAGAGACAAGGCCTCTTGGCTTTGAGCATTTTTATACAAAAAGTGTATATAGATATCAACTCACCGAACAATATGAAGAGACAGCCGATCTCCGCCGTCCACATTGTGAGACTGTCCATTCACATCATGTGTCCGCAGTTTTGTCACTTCACAATAACCAACACGAAACTAGTTCAAAAATCACTAAGTTCAACACAGACATTTCCAGTGAGTCTGGCTCGTTTGTTCTTTAATGCTGTACTGAACATTTTCAGACTTAGGTTTCCACTAGAAATAAACTCTGGAAATGCTAGAAAGTAATGGAATTTAAATAATAAATGCACATGACTGGAATAGCAGGTAATATTCAGTCATATGAGTATTATATAGTTAGTGATTTAACTCAATGTCGACTTAGACCAAAAAAGTAGTTAATGTCTTGAGGAATGGCTAACTGAAAATTTTTACACCGCCATACGCGTTACCAATTAAAGTTTATTAAACAAATTTTGTACCAATATATATTCTGTGATATACTGCAGAAAGTGAGACCTTCGGGACTAGAATACACGAGATGTTACATCGGGTGAAGTGAAGTATTATATAAACTATTTTACATCTAGTACTTTAAGAAATATATATATATGTCACCGTAAGATAGTCAAAGCCGTTAGTTGCCGATCAACTATCGACAGATAGTAAACCAGACCGACAGGGTTTAGAATTCACGTTTATTTTGTTCTTACATGTCAACCTAATACGAATACCATTCGGGGGCTTCATTGCCCTCGCCCCCTCTAGTCTTCACCTAAGTCACCGCAGTGTAGGCCCTGGTATTTCGTTTGCAATTCAAGTTTAAACCAGTTTACTATTTAACAGTTTTAACCGCTAGTTTATCAACTAACGCGACATATAGTAAGCAGTACGCTACAGTCTATGTAGTTGACTAACTAACGAGAAAAAAAACGTGAGTTTATTAACTAACAGTTTTGACTATGTAACGTCGACATAATATATTATGGATCTTTTTGCGTATCGGTTGGTGCGTAGTCTTTTCGCGGTTATGTCATTACGCGGTGTCCACTGCTGGGCAAAGGCCTTACCTGTTCGATGCCACACATCTCTAGCCGATCCTCAATCATCCACCCTGGCAGGAATCATTACATTACGAAAATAAAAAATAAAAACTTATTGTAATATTAGTGTAATTGAATTTGAAATGATTGTGCTGTCATCTGGTAACAGGCTGTCAGGTGGCCCTTAATCATCGCGCGTCGTAAATAATGAGGATCACGAAAATGCCATTCACGGCGACAAATACCATCGCCATTAGTTCGACGCGTGACTTGTTTGAGGAGAAGCCGAAATGTGATTTATGATGGATCTATTTTCAACGACATGATTCTATGATTATTTTATTTTTTTTAACAAAAAGGTCGGGAGGTAGCCCTTGAAATGATAATTAAAACAGGGGCTAACACGTTTTTGACTCACAATCGAAGCAAATACTTACAAAGTTTAATTTACTTAAATCTAAATCAGCTGTCATTATCCGAATCTGAAAGTAGATGTCTCAAATCCCATAGAAATACTCCCACAAACGAAATGCATCTAAAAATAATTTAAACAAAAGGTGAAACTTTTTGTTTAAATTACCTTAAGGATTTTTTTTAGAAAAAAAAAATCCCTTCCGTGAGAAAATTTTATCACTAAAATAATAAAAGAATAACAAAATAATGTTATGTCCGAACGTGGATTCGAACCCAGAACCAAAAATTACGCAGCCATTATCAAACCAATTGCGCCACCACAACCACGTGATAAGCTGCGAAGTCTACGATCACTGTTTTTTCGCGTTAACGCCGTTGACTTCTGACTTTTGAATTCTATTGCTTAAGTATGATTTTAGTAAATCCAACACTTTATTTCTAACTCCGTGATAATTGACATTAAATTTTACGGAGTCAGAGATTAACCGCGTAATTAAACATAGTCAATCAGTCAACACACTGGAAGATACCCTTGAAAACCCTTGACTGGGATGGTTTGGGAATAAATGTGGATGGAGCTCCATGACCTCAACCACTTCCAGACGACATCTTTATACTCGAAACACCAACTGAACCGGAAAAGATGCTCGATGACCAGTGCCACACATCAATCTGGGTAGGCCTTAAAATTAATTCAGGTACGAAGGTTATGGGCATGACCGATATGGCTCAGTCTCCAAATCTTCTTAACTTCCTTAACATCATCAAAATCTTCTTTTTGTCTTTTAATTGTTAGAACCAGAGAAGTACCTTATAATCAGCAACAATGTGTCAGTGAATTACCCCACCATGAAAGGCAAATCGTTAAAATATTCCAAGAATAAGAAAGGGCCTAATATGTAACCTTGTGGAATGCCAATTTTTACACTTGATCCATCAGATTTAACGCCGTTGACTTCTACCTTTTGAATTCTATTGCTTAACCTCTCCAAAACCGAGGGTAGTTAGGACGGGTCACGACTTTGAATCTTATGCCATGGCAATAATATTTAAAACCTATAACGGAAAAGTGGCGCTAGCTAAGTAGTCAGTAGTATTCAAGAGGTTAAGAGAGCTTTTTAAAGAAATTGTCATACCACTTAGTATGTCAATTTCTTTTCGAAATGTATGTACGCAAGAACCTTACAACATTTTCCAAACTTAGCGATAACTGTAATTATCTCAGAAATAATCACAGACTAGTTGCACCCCGGTTTAGACTCGCGAAGGTTAGTAATTTTTTCAAGGGTCAGTGCATTCGCTACTACAATAAGATACTTCTGGAGATTTTGAAATTGCCATTTGAGCAATTTAAAAAGCATGTTAAAGCGACTTTGTCGAAAAAGGGATATTAAAATGTTCAAGATTACTTAAAAGGTGGTACTGTATGGGATTAATCTAGCTCAACACAGACCTTGCTGTTAATAATTTTGTTATTATTTATTCCTGCTTATTAATTATAATAATTTATATTGTAATTTTTGTATTAGTTAAGCACAAGCAATTTTTAAAAGAGATATAAAAATTAATCTATTGTAGTTTCTACGCCCTTCTGCTCCCACAGTGGCTCAATGTAGAGAAGAGGCAAAAAATGACGTTTGCTAAGTATATGTAAATATCTACCGTAATAAATAAATTTGACTTTGAGTTTGAACGAACTCATTCGCCAACGTGTAACGTACTACCTCCTTGACCATATTGGCTACTGGCGGATTAGCCAGTTAAAAACTAAAACTATAAAAATTCGGAAATTCGGGTCTGGAATCTCGTCTGGCAGCTGATTGTTTTTTTGAGGCAGACATTGTTTGAGCTCTGAAACGTGAGGTTGTATCTTCTGCATCAATAATTTTTAAGTCACGCCTTTAGTTGCGGCGATGGGCTAGTCCCTTTAGTACTGTAATGGAGCTGAATGTTTAGTTGCTGTAAAGTGCAGTAGTTGATGTGAAACCTCCCTACTATCCCCAATCCATGGGTAAGCATTGGTTCGTAGTTAGTCTTTCTTATTTTCGTGTATTTTATACTCTCTATGTATTTCCCTTTTCTATACAGTGTCTATTGGACTGCGGCACTCTTAGATCCTAATTACCCTAGGGCCCTCGTCGAAAGTCTCCGTGTGGGGAGCCGTCGCCTGATAGCTGGGCGCTGTAGCGCTTTTGTATTCCTATCATTCACACTGGTCTCTTTCCAGGGTTCCACGCTGAGGAGTAATATCCTCCTGGCGCTAACGGAGCTCTGAATCGGTTCCACGCTGAGGAGTAATATCCTCCTGGCGCTAACGGAGCTCTGAATCGGTTCCACGCCGAGGAATAATATCCTCCTGGCGCTACCGCATAATCACTTGTTGACGTCTGGAGAAGTGGACCAGTTGGATTGAGACTACCAAGGAGCTGAAATCTACAAATTCCCGGCGAGTCCCTATCCAGCGTTTCAACTATATCACCAATATTCGACTCACGACCCTGTGATTAATAAATGTATCTTGAGCCTGCCAACAATCTCTTTTGGTCAGGTGAGAGTCTCACTGTTTCAATGGCGCCCGGATTAAGGGAATATTGGTGATTGAGTTTTATGTCTGGTCAGAGTAGTTAGGCCATAAGAGCGCCGTAGAACGCTAGATTTCTTTCGTAGCTTGTATATTTTGTTGTGTTTATTTTTGTCTGACAGGAGTATATTTGATTGTTTATCTGGGTACCTACCTCATTTCTACATTATTTATGGTCGCAGTCTGACGGCTGTTGTCATATTATAATTGTTGATAAATATTTTCCTCCAAATTCTCAGTACGAAAAATAAATTAAGAAATTGTGAAGATTTTAGTAGGGAAACTTTTCGGACTATTAAATAATAAATAAGGTTAGTGTTTAACGGCCGATTTCTCGTACATTTAATCTGTTGTTGACAGTCCTTTATCAATTTCAGCTGTCAAAACGGTAGATCAATGGCTTGATTTTGTACCAGAAACCGGGCGTTAGTCGTGTACTCTGCTTACTTTCATGTAAATTTGTACAGGTTACTAGATAGGTAGTAAACCTGACGTTTCCTATAAAATATCTGTGGCTAAATAAGGCTGAATAATAACCTGCGTAATTATTAACCGCACCTTCTGTCTGAAGATAGGCTGCGACAGCGTTCTGTCTTATTCAATAGTAGTTAACGATTCCTTTATGTATGTAATAAGTATTTTGACCCTTGTATTATAAAAACCATCTATATCTACAGCTATGTAAAAGTTCTTTATTGTGTAACGTTACTCTGCAATGTCTGTTACTTTAGCTTATGGCCTCTTGAACTATAATTCTCTACTTTTTTACTCTTTGTTGTAGAATAGATATTCTACTCTATTATTATTTTCTGTACCCACTAACGGTGCAGGAAGTCTTGAACACTTGAGGGAGCTGCCCCTCATGGTGTCATTCTGCGTTACGATAGTAGCTAAGCTATCGGGGCGTTTATGTACTAAGGTTCTTATTTTAGTTCAAGGGATCTTGCTTATTTTTCAACTTCTGACAGTTAGTCTGGGTGTGCATTTGGCTATAATAATGGCACCCTGTGTGTAAGGCTGTGTTTACACGATGTTAGTGTGAACTCTTGTATGAACTTAGTATGAATTCTGATGTCTGATTGTTGGTACGAATGTGTGATGTTGGTATGTAGTTGAGCTAGACTGTTAGTTATATATTACTCTGACATTGTAGATGGCGAGCTTTAGAGAATTTTATCTTAAGTAGTTAATTTGGTAAGTTAGTTTAGTTTAGTTAGTATCTTAGCGGATTTTATCAGGTAAAATCCTACCCAAACAAGACGGGTATGTAACGTACTACCTCCTTGACCATATTGGCTACTGGCGGATTAGCCAGTTAAAAACTAAAACTATAAAAATTCGGAAATTCGGGTCTGGAATCTCGTCTGGCAGCTGATTGTTTTTTTGAGGCAGACATTGTTTGAGCTCTGAAACGTGAGGTTGTATCTTCTGCATCAATAATTTTTAAGTCACGCCTTTAGTTGCGGCGATGGGCTAGTCCCTTTAGTACTGTAATGGAGCTGAATGTTTAGTTGCTGTAAAGTGCAGTAGTTGATGTGAAACCTCCCTACTATCCCCAATCCATGGGTAAGCATTGGTTCGTAGTTAGTCTTTCTTATTTTCGTGTATTTTATACTCTCTATGTATTTCCCTTTTCTATACAGTGTCTATTGGACTGCGGCACTCTTAGATCCTAATTACCCTAGGGCCCTCGTCGGAAGTCTCCGTGTGGGGAGCCGTCGCCTGATAGCTGGGCGCTGTAGCGCTTTTGTATTCCTATCATTCACACTGGTCTCTTTCCAGGGTTCCACGCTGAGGAGTAATATCCTCCTGGCGCTAACGGAGCTCTGAATCGGTTCCACGCTGAGGAGTAATATCCTCCTGGCGCTAACGGAGCTCTGAATCGGTTCCACGCCGAGGAATAATATCCTCCTGGCGCTACCGCATAATCACTTGTTGACGTCTGGAGAAGTGGACCAGTTGGATTGAGACTACCAAGGAGCTGAAATCTACAAATTCCCGGCGAGTCCCTATCCAGCGTTTCAACTATATCACCAATATTCGACTCACGACCCTGTGATTAATAAATGTATCTTGAGCCTGCCAACAATCTCTTTTGGTCAGGTGAGAGTCTCACTGTTTCAAACGCACCAAAGCCGCCGATGTAGGAAAACGTGTAGCGCGACTTAAATGGCAATGCGCAGGACACATCTGTCGCAGAAACGACGACAGATGGGACTTTAAAGTTATGTCCTGGAGCCTGGAGGAGAGTGTCGGAAGACCTGCGGCACGATGGTCCGATTACGTCAGGTGTACAGCTGGCCCGGCATGGACTAGAATGGCCGCAAAGCGTTCACATTGGCGGTCAATTGGGGAGGCATCTGTCCAGCAGTGGACAAGAACATGCTGAAGAAGAAGAATAAGATTGTGCGTTAAATATGACGACCCGAATGGCCGACTCGGCAGTGACCTCTGCCTATGGAGCCAAGGGTTCAACTCCCGGTGGGGGCAAATATTTGTTTGATGAGAGCGCATGTTTGTACCCTAGTTATGGTTGTTCGTCTATCTAAGTATAATATTTATCTATATAAGTATGTGTATCGTTGTCTAGTACCCAAGATACAGGGAATCCTAGTTTGGGGCTAGATCAATATGTGTAAATTGTGTCCAAGTTATTATATTATTATTATATAGCACATAAACTTGTGAGCTATTAATTTATCGGCTTATGGTCCAAAATTAGGTTCTTTATGTTTAAACGCCTGATAATGCAAAAAAAGCACTCGATTTTTGCACGGATATTTTTCAAACGTTAATTATTATTTATATACTCTATGATATTTTAAAATAAATTTATTTGCGCTGGCCTTGTTTTTAGGGTTCCATACCCGAAGGGTGTCAAACGGGACCCTATTACTAAGCCTCCGCTGTCCGTCCGTCCATCTGTCCGTCTGCCACCGTGCTCTACCGAAACCGATTTCGGTAGAGCACTAATAGGTAGAGAGCTGAAATTTTCACAGATGATATATTTCTAATGCCGCTATTACAAAAAATAATAAATCATAGGATATCTTTAAAAATTAGAAACCACGCTATAAAAATATTGGTATGGCCATTTTATTAGCCATTTTGTTTTATTTGTTTATCGGTGAAAACAAGACTCTTCCGATCTTATCGGAAAAGATCATTAAAAGCAGGTATGTTTATGTTCAGTTTAGTGCTTAGTTATTTCTTATTGTACGATTTATAATTGGTCTTTCGAATTATAAAAATAATATTAAGTTTTTTATCATATTTTATTTTTTTCTGTAAACTAGTTACTCAATTTATATCCACCTCCGGTATTAATAAACGAAGAGTTTCGTTAACTTGAGTAAAAAGTTCATTACTTACATACTACATGCAAAATATTATTTTTCAATGTTTCGATGTAAGGCCTTGAATGTTGTCCTACCTAGTTGTTTATATTTAAAAAAAAGATACGCATCTCCGTACAAAAGACTGTCGTTTTACGGTTTTCCATATACAATGGTATGGAACCCTTCTATTGCGGGTCCGGCGTCTCACTCGCACTTCACCGGTTTTATTTTTTAAACCTTTCCTTTAAAAAGCATAAGTACCGATCCTTGATCCTTTAAAATTTGCCGAAGTATATATATAATAGATTTTTATTATTTCATATAACACATAGTTATAACTGCTCGTAATAAACAAGGTACAGAAATTCACATCCAATTATTCAAGTGACATAGTTAATCACACGTAGTCAGTGTAGCACGATAAGTTTGACTAAGCTCCAAGTGCTACGAACAATATGCTACGTCGTATGACTGCTACGCGTTACGTATACGTTCTGCATATCCATCCATGGAGCGCTATAATTTCATATATCGGCCATTTTGAAATATATGGTTGAACAGAGAGGTGTAGCATTTTTTTTAAGGATCGTTAGAGATGTTGTTATGGTGGGTAATATAATTTCCTACGAGTCGTCACGTTTTGGGTAACGACGTGCCGACGAGAGTGTTATAAAGTGTATTGATTTTAAGCGCTTTGTAACAGAGCAGATTATTTTAAAATAAAGTCGCAATGAAGAACATTAATTAAAAAATAAATTAAATAAATTTTATTAAGTAAAGCAGTTTTGTTTTTGTTTGAAGTAGGTACTCCGAGCGAAACAAGCAACCTTTTATGTTTGTTTATGTTTATATCTTCGTCCATCTAGGCAGGCGAAAGTTTTCCGAACATATGGGTACAGTTAATTCACAATTAGAGTTTTCTTGGCTTCCTTGCTCTTTTTCACTTTTTGAGCACGAGTTTTATTAACAATAAACATACCTACGCAGATTTACGTTTGTTTTTGTGTACGGCGCTGCGTATTTATTATATTAAGACCCTAAATGGTAAACCATATTACTTTTCATCTCTACCTACATTACTGAATAGTGTATGGAGACAAGTTCCATAGTAAAATTTGTTCAATAAAATATCCCTAAAATATGATATTTTGGTTGGATAAATATCCTCAATTATCATGACAATTTAATTTCAAAAAATATTCTGAGGAATCCCGAGATATATTGAAATACTCGGAGAAGGAAGTCGCATATTCCTTTAAAAGAACCTGTTGAAACTCTCTCAACGCTTAAATAAAATTATTGAAAACGTTAACACACAGTAAAATACGGCACAATCGCGTCCCTGCCACCGCGTAGAAAATAGCGTGACGCTAAGTTATCTTATAACACCAAAAATATATTCCAAGAAATAGTATTAAGTGAAGTAGCTTCGTTTTAATTCGGATTATAAGTTCCTACAATGCTATTTAAGTAGTAAAGATCCTGAGGCCCATCTTAAATTAAACAATGCAAAGTTCGAAAACGAAATAAAATTAAATCTAATATTATATGTACATTGTTGTACTTGAAGCGTCCGCTACCTAGCGGTATTCGCACATCGGAAACGATCGTGCGGGTAGCAACATCTGGCCGAGACGGGCACTAGATGGGTAACCATGTTCTTTGTGGCATTTGTTTCGGATGACAAGTTAAGCTGTAAATCCCCACTACTATCGCTACTCGG
This sequence comes from Argyresthia goedartella, assembly GCA_949825045.1. Classification (NCBI taxonomy): domain Eukaryota; kingdom Metazoa; phylum Arthropoda; class Insecta; order Lepidoptera; family Argyresthiidae; genus Argyresthia; species Argyresthia goedartella. The sequence continues at coordinate 21,836,697 of OX463823.1, forward strand.
TGGCAGTAGTCGTGAAGCTGTGTCAGAAGCCCTAATAGGGCAGCTTGATAACTTCGTCGTCGTGAGCGTAGTTGTCGAAGCAAGCCTCTCTTTGTTATACCCCGTAGTCGCACAAATTACGCTGGAAATAGTTTCATAAGACGTGCTTGCAGGTTGTACAATGATAAGTTAGTAAATATAGATATATTTAGTGAATCTCTTAAACGCTTCAAAAGTTTAACTTTGGAGTGTCTTTCAAATTGTTCTGAAAATCAAACTGAACATGTATGACATTTTTAACTTTCTTTTTATGTATCCTGCTTTTTATGTTGCTTCTTCATCATTATTATTTCTTTGATATTTAAACTATTATAAAAGGTGTTTTTACTAAATTAGGAAACTGTAGGTCTATGTTTTATAAAGAGTTTATGTATTGTATACAAATATGTAAGACTGTTTGTTTCTGAATAAATAAAAAAAAAAAAAAAAAACTTCTGACAGTTGGGTTGGCCACAAACCCGACACTCCTCCATCAACCCGCACTGAGACTGCGTGATGGAGTATGGCTCAATCTTACTCGAATTCGGCTAAAGGCCCGTGCCACTAGGTGGGGATATCAATAGGCTTAGCAACAGCCACCGCTTTGATTGACAACCGTTTTTTATTTGCTGTCCAAATTTACGTGCAAGCCTCTGCCGTTTTCTATGGAAATAATGTATGACGTATAAATCTATCAATTAAGTCATGGATTTCTGTCAGCCCTTTTCCAATCGGGGTGACGACTGCAGTTGTTTGATTTATTATGATAAAAAAATACACAAGTATCCAATTGCTCACAGAGTTTTCGATTTCACGACGTCAATATTCCGTCTACACGTGGCTCACTAAATTATAATTTCCAAATAAATTTGCAGATGACACCTCATTACGAGCGGAGATAATTAAATATTTATTACTCCGCTCCTTTTATGCTTATATCAAATGGAAATTACTCACAGTCGTAACTCATAAAGAAACTAATCTAACTTAAAAAATGTCCAACAAAGGAAATTAATTAATTAAATTATCCACCAAGCTATAACATAGTTACGTAAAACCGAAACTTCTCTTGCAAACAGCTTGCCGTCGGTAAACAAATCCGATAAAGTCCCTCACTGCCGCGCACTATTTGTTGTCACTATTTGTCTGCGGCACTAATTTCAAATGTTTGTTTCCCGGTATGTTTACACAGCGGGAATCGGAAGACCGGACCGTGGGATCGGCGACGCGGACCGCACGGTAGCTATAGCTCGACTGGGCAATCTTGAACCTCGAGGCCTTTGCGCGGCGCGGACGGAACATGCGCACTTAGGCTACGACTTGCGTTTGAACCCGAAATGTGCTTGCTTCCATGGTTACATTCAATAGGATGGTTTGTATGGATGTAAAAATGAATACGACTCAATTGACAATAAGGGTTAAAGCATACATAAAGCTTAAGGATGAATTGCCAACAAATGGTAACGCAGAAAATTCCACAGAATATCATACCCGTTGTCCTCTAGACCAAATTACGGGTATTTGGTCTAGAGGACCAAATACCCGTAATTTGGACCGGCGAGCTTGCATGAAGAGACTTATGGATGTAGAGGAAGTGAGAGATGTATGCCAGGATCGTAGCAGGTGGAGGTCTTTGGTCTCTGCCTACCCCTCTTCCGAGAAATAGGCGTGAGCATATGTATGTATGTATGTTGTCTGAGCAACTATCAGTGATATTTTCAGCAGCAGTGATATAAGCTTCTGTGTTTCATAAATGGCACCGAATACTTGAAGTATTTTACTGAGTTATTAAAATAACAGGTCACAAAACAGCATGTTATCTTGCCTCTGTATCCAGTGAAACAAGCCTAGCTTAGGCGAAGGCATAACTCAAGTAGAATTAGTCCTCTTTGCTTGCTAGCTTACCTAGTTTGGGAAATTTGGTAAACCTCAGAGTGTTGTGTAACTGCTTTGTGCCTACTTTAAGATAGTGTAGACTACATTATATGTATGTCACCGTAAGATAGTCAAAACAGTTAGTTGATAAACTAACGTGTTAGTTGATCAGCTATCGACCGATAGTAAACCAGACCAACATGGTTTAGAATTTACGTTTCTTTTGTTCTTACATGTTAACCTATCACGAAGACTATTCGGGGGCTTCGCTGCGCTCGCCCCCCTAGTCTTCACCTAAGCTAACGCAGTGTTTGCCCTGGTATTTCGTTTGCAATTCATTATTTTTTTACCAGCTTACTATTTAAGTGTTTTAATCGTTAGTTTATCAACTAAAAGTAATCTGTCGATAATTTACCAACTAACGAGAAAAAAACGTTAGTTTATCAACTAACGGTTTTGACAATCTTACGGTGACATGTATAAATACGAGCAAATAAATTAAAATTAAATCGAATGAATGAGATGATTTCTAAGAGAAATAACAACAGTCTATTCGGAATCATTACAGAATTCATAAGCTTTCTATAAGGGGTGGCAGTTTAGCCAGGTTTACTAGAAACAAAAGATGAATTTGAATGATAAGTTTTCGCTACCTTTGTACCATCACTTTGTGATGAAAGAGATCTGAGGCTGCCTTTATCTATTGGCGCCGTTTGCCGTACGCGAATACTTTCAACAAAAGCCAAACCTACTTCCATCCAGGGTATCCTAGCGGGGCCAGAAGCAACGTATGTGCATGTCTGACGACCCGAATGGCCGAGTCGGCAGTGACCCTGCCTACGAAGCCAAGGGTCCCGGGTTCGAGTCCCGGTAGGGGCAAATATTTGTTTGATGAGAACGTATGTTTGTACCCTAGTTATGGTTGTTTATCTATCTAAGTATAATATTTATCTATATAAGTATGTGTATCATTATCTAGTACCCAAGGTACAGGGAATCCTAGTTTGGGACTAGATCAATGTGTGTAAATGGTGTCCAAAGTATAAAAAAAGGCTATGTGTATAAATATTTATTTTCTGTTACACGTTTTATTTTTATCTAGCAATAAGTAAATTTCCAGTATTTCAAAACTGTAATATATAGGTAGTCATTAGTCTAATATGTTTACGACATCATCTTAAAGTAATTATTCATAAGATGGTCAACACATTTGCTTGGTTCATGAAAAGAACATGGTAGGTGACATACTAAAATACTATATGCCCTGGCCCAGTTAATTCTGTTTGTTACTGTACAATTGGATCTTTAAGTGGAGTTCCTCTGTAATTTGTATTTTGTGGTCCCTAAATTCTCCTTTTTCTAAATTGGTGACTAATTCAAAGGACATTCCTTGTGTGAGGAATTTACATATACCCAACATAAATGGATACTTATATTACTCTTGCTCTTATATTTCTTATATGTTCTAGAAAACAAAACTATTTTAGCAACCGTTTACATCTTTCTTGTCCATGGAGACGTTAGGGACACATACCTACACAAGTCTTTACCTCCACTAATACTTAGAGCACTTTGTGGAATGTACCGCATCATGACTCGTCTCCTGGGATATCAATAGAAGTGAAATAGAAGGAGAGTTAAGTTTTTTCAAAAAACATCATTTATTTTGTCTTAGGGGCTTGCTACAATATTTTGCTCATAGAGTACCGCTTAAATCTCGTACTAAGTCGAGACATCAGAATCGAGAAACAGAGACGGAATAATTTTGAGTGTATCTGTATATGTATATGTGAAACTTTTAGTTGCCGGTTAATTTTGAATCCGGGTGGAAGTCTCCGAAAATGAAAATGTCCTTTTCTAATCGAAAGTAATCATTTTTATAATAAGTGATACCAAGTACAAAATAAGCATGGTCTAATGGACGTAGAATAGAACAAACTAATTACAAATTTGACAATCACTGGATGAACTATTCGTCTTTTGTGTGTAGACTCAAAAGGGGGAGGCCTTTGCCCAGCAGTGGGACACTATCAATACAACAAGAGGCTACATAAAAAAACGGTCTAGTGCGAGTCGAACTCGCGCACGAATGGTTCCTTACCACCGTACAATGGTAGGGATGGTGTGGAAAGAATATTTTGTATTTTACATAGCAAAATGAAGTTAACAAAGTTATTGGTGAGGCTACTTTCACACTCCATGTACGTAACCAGGTGCATTCATATGTTTGTATTATTATAATAATTGTTGTATGGGAGCACCCTTAAATATTTATTTTATTCTGGTTTATAGTATTTGTTGTTATAGCGGCAACAGAAATACATCATCTGTGAAAATTTCAACTGTCTAACTTTTTCGGTTCATGAGATACCCTGGTGACAGACGGACGGACGGATGGACGAACGGACAAACGGACGGACAGCGGAGTCTTAGTTTTACCCTTTGGGTACGGAACCCTAAAAACGACATGCGAGAATAACTTTACTAATATAATACTAATTCATATATATTTATGCGCCTTCATAATTTTTTTAAAGTTAAAATAATTAATATTTATTGAATTAAAAAAACTAAAAACTTCACTGAACTAGTTTCTTTAACCTGCCATTTATGCCACTTTAACTCGAATAAAAGCGTTTGTATTGCATTTATACAGCACACGATGCCGCCATAACAATACATTTTAGGGTTACTTCAGTGCGTTTAAATCCCCTCATATTTCAAATTGGTACCATCAAATGGTCGGAAAGGGTTAAATTTGACGAAAACATGTATTTTAAAAGCTTTTGTATTCAGTACTACGTCGTATTTTTGTACATACTTACATGTCAACCTAATAAAGAGACTGTTCGGGTACTTCGCTGCGCTCGTCACCTTTAGTCTTCACCTAAGCTACCGCAGTATGTAGCCCTAAAATATTTATTCGCTCAATGAAATTTTTTTTCAAACATGGTTCTCCATTTCATGAAGTTATCAATTTTAAGATATAGTCACGGTATAGATATGGCCAGGTAGGTCTTACTCCGTTGTCTTGCAAAAGTAAAGAGTTTTAGTGAATAGCGCCACCTATCCCCCAACACTGGAACTTTAAAGATAACTCATCGGAAGTCAGTGTAAAATTTGCTTACCGATATTTAAACTTTCTTGAAATAAAATAAACCTTTAAGTGAAAATAAAGATTTCATAAAAGCATTTAAATCATAATAAATTTGTGTATCTGTCTTTAAAAATGTTCGCGGATCTTCAGAAAGAACATGTGGAATTTTTTAATAAAAATAGTTACTAAATCTCTGATTGCATCATGAGCTATGTTATATTGAATGGCACAGCCGTTTAAATCAAGCTGAAAATTATTATCATCGTACTCAATGTCTTTGATAGAACTGTCGTCACTGTGTCTGAACAAATTTCAGTACTGTGGTTATCTGAATTTAAATCACTTATATATGAGACTTGTAATGATTTATCAAATGTATTAGCTTGGCTTGTTCCTGCTTCAGTTCTGCTCGTTGCTACTGGGAAAACTTGAACATACGGAATCACTTAAAATATTGCTCATATGATTTGCGCTTGACTCACTTAACGCTCTTGACAACAAGTTGGGCTCAGTGAAGTTTGCAGAACTTTTTAGCTCCTAAAACGTTTTATTAACTTTTCGATGAAAAGCACCACTTCTTTTAAGTTGTTTCCATCTATTTCCAATTCAGTTCCATTTCCAGTTTTTTCAACAAATAATCTTTCGGAAAGTCGAATAGACAATGTGTGCTGTAAATGTTTGCAAGACCCCTGTTAGAGCAATGTAAGCTGACTAGCAGCACTGAATACAATTAAAGTCCTTTAACAGCATTCTGAAACGCATTGACTCGACTTAAGCATGCAGTGAAAGTAACGAAGAAGAAGAATAGTAAATAGATTACTTTTACTCGACATTTATAGAAACAGAATAGAGTGCCGAATATTGCAAAATAAACCTTTTCCGCAAATCAGCTATTCTTCTGCTGTTCTAGAACTGTTATAGCACAAAGATGCTGAATTAAAGTGATTTGGTCACTTTAAATCAGCATCTTTCAAAAGATTGAGTGAAAGTGCTGAAAACGTTTGTTCCACCTTTTCATAGCATTATTTAGTAAAAATGCTAAATAGTTGTCTTAACCACTATTATACGACTAGTCATATATAGTAACGTTTACTCAACTTTTAAAAATCTGTCTTGCCGCCTGGTTAGATCCGCCTGCCGCATCGCCTTCTAAGTAAAATAACTTGGCAAGTTAAATTTGACCTACTTCACGGTTTTTGATTGAGCTAAAATTTTGCATAGGTTTGTAAATCAGATGATTATTCAATATTTTTTTGACATGGAGCTGATCTGATGATGTAGCCGAAAGACTATAGATAGGAGCTTTGTTATAAAAAGACGCAACCCCTCGAGTCTGGTTTATTAGATTAGTTTTTATCATCTTTAGTCATCTATTGTAACATATATTGTGATAATATATAAATTCCTACATCTTACATCATACATCTTACGTACTACAAGTTCAGAATAGATTGACTTGCTAATGGTCTTCTACTATTCGTTGTATCACCATTATTGAAATACCTTGGTAGCACTAAATTAAGGTGGCTCTCTACATATACACTTTAATAATAACCTTGGTGTTGGTGTCACAGTATCAACCCAAGTTTGAAATCAATTTCTCATATACAAAGCGTTTTTACTAAGTATTTAAGAGAGTTTGTCACAAAATGCTCCCTACAAAGTATTTTAAGTAGATTGTTAAATAAATTAAAGTAGCTCTGCGTAATAAAGTTGGTGTATTCTTGACATCAACTTTATAAAGGTGCTTAGGATGCCTTTATCCGGACGGATCAGTCTGAAGATGCATTGAATTTTTATAGACTTCTAAAGCGGCATTTCAAACCTCTGTTAAATAAAAGACGTTAAGAAGCATTTTTCCCTACATCAATTATATGTCACTATCAAACACTACATTGGAAACATTACTCTAAAATTTACACATCCTCTACTTTTTCTGCGCGTAAACTGGCGTTACGACCCAGTTGTTAATTAAATCTCACGATACTAAAATTTGAACACAACGATTACAAAGAACAACATAAACTGAAGCCCCTAAGAGGTGTAAACAGAGCATAAAACATCACGTTCGGTGGAAATTACACTGTACACACAGCAGTTGGGAATTTATGGGCCAATCATGTGGTTTAATATTAAGGTTCCGTGTATCACATCCTAACCCCGCCTTTCACTGTATGGAGCTTGTAATTTGCATTTTGAGTAAACGCGTGCAGTTAAAACTTTGTCCGGTCAAAGCCGGCGCTTAGTTGCGGAGTAACTTTTGCGTCTTCCACTTTTAGTAGGGTGGAGCGGTGGAGTTTATGGTCAAGGTTTAAACGTGTGGTAAATAAATACTATATTTATCAATGCATATGTAATTAATTATTTGAGATTTTGATTTTGATCAATAAATTAATTTCAAATATTAATTAAATAAATATGTTAGGCTGAACGGCTGAACGTATCATTTATTCGTGACTTGTGATCTGACGTGGCAGCCATTTAAAAATATGCAGTAGTAGATATCTTGAACGCGATTCTATTTAAAATAAGCTCGCCATTTTAATAATTTCTTAAATATTTTTTTAATAAAAATAAATATACGAACAAAAAAAGAAAAGATGATTATTCATCATCATCTTTTTTAGTTCATATATTTATTTTATTTCATCGCACTAAGTATATAAAAAAGTTGTATGGTATCCACACGTGCTTAAGATTATTTCCAACTCGTCGCCATACATCTACATTCCGCACTTGTAGCATAAATAGCAATTTTTTAATTATTTTTTTGCTCTTTGTTACGTATAAATGCTTTACTATCGTCTACTTAAAACGCTATATCTAGAATGTAATGTATTCACGCAAGAACGTTTCAACATTTTCCAAAATAAGCGATAGCTTAATGATATCTTATGAAATAATTATAGAGAAATAATGAGTTGCACCCCGATTTAGACTCGCGAAGGTTTGAAATTCTTTAAAGGGTCAATGCATTATCTACTGCAACGAAATGCTTCTGGATATTTTAAGCTGCCATTTGAGCAATTTAAAAACCATGTAAATTTACCTTATGGAATAATAATAATAATACCTTGGACACTATTTACACACATTAATCTAGCCCCAAACTATGATTCCCTGTATCTTGGGTACTAGACAATGATAGACACACATACTTATATAGATAAATATTATACTTATTATACATTTGCCCCCACCGGGACTCGAACCCGGGACCCTTGGCTTCGTAGGCAGGGTCACTGCCGACTCGGCCATTCGATTCGTGGTCGGAAAAAGGGATAGTATATAAATGCAGTGATAGGATATAGTATAATCTAACTGAACATTCATTGATAATACTTATCATGTATATCTTCTACTATTTAAGCTCAACTTATTTTTAAACGAGATCAAAATATCAATCCGTAGGATTTTCTCTGCTCTTCTTCCAGCAAACTGCTCCAATGTTGAGAAGAGGCAAAAAAATGACGTATACTAAGCAAATTTGTAAACATCTACAGTAATAAAGAACTTTGACTTCACTTGACTTGACTAGAGTCTGGATGAATCTCAAAAACGACCTGTTAAGTCAGGTGGGCGTAGAGTCAGTCAGCGACAGGGCCATATTAAGGGGGGTTGGGATTAAAATTTGTATTTTATTTATTTATTTATTTTCCCTGGTACACAAAACAGCATTGAAGATAATACACCAAAATTTAACATGACCACGGGTGAAAGGCTGTCTTCAGTGCCAAAAATATGTGTACACAGCATGTTATAAAAAAAGAGTATGTGCTTAATTAATATTATAAATGTCGCAGTTGGTTGGTTAAATCAGACACTTAACTAACTCTCTAGACCGTTAATTAAATGCCGACGTTTAACCAAGTCATATTGATTTAAATAAAGCATCGTCGAAAACGTTTAACAATCTGTCGAACCGAAAGCCAGCGTGTTGGAAAACGAGTAGGCGTCACGACAACAGCTGATTTGCACAGTTAACATCAGGGCAAAACATTGCGGTAAATTATCCTTCGTGTTAGGTTGAATTTCCTTTCTCTTCCGTAAAAGGTACCATATTTATGTAGGTATTTGTATGATTTCATAGAGTTTATGTATGTTCATGCTATATATTGTATTTTATGTAGTATATATATATTTTTTTATTTGGTTTAATTTATATATATTTTGAAAGTAATTTACGTACGTATGTATAGAGTGTTATTGCGAACTAGGACTTTCCTGTATAATTAACTCTCCTGTCCTCCCTAGCTTTGCTGGAAGAAATCTCTTTTTAGAGATAAGCTCGCCTTTGCTTATTACATTTCTTTTAATTGTCTGTAACCTTATATTATCTATGCAATAAAGAATATGAATATGAATGTAAGAACAACAAAAATACTTAAAACATAAATGTAATCACAGATAAAAAAAAAAAAAGTTGCCTAGGATCGTTTAGACAACTCGTTAAACGTTGCGATCACTCACTTGTCTGACAGAATTTTAGTGACATGGTTAAACGTCGGCATTCAATTAACGGTCTAGAGAGTTAGTAAAGTGTCTGATTTAACCAACTAAGTGCGACATAAACGCACTAAAGCACTAGCCATTTTTACATGACTTTGAGTGAGCGGCCCGCGGGCAACAGCTAGTAAGTAGTAAATTAAACGCCTTTCATGTATCTAAAAAGGGCTTAATCCTTTACATAGTTGTATCAGATATCAATTTTGTCCCAGTTACTCTGAAAACTCAATATCAATTTTCAACTATATTCATATCTTTACATGCTTTAAGTAAAAAATTGAGTGAGTAGCTTGTATTGCCTCGCCAGATTTTTAATAATACGTTTTTAAAGGTGTTTTCAATCTGAAATTAAGAATGGCTTCGATACTAGAACAATTTGGCACATAATTAACTTTAATTCTAGAGTGTTGTCTCCCACTATCCTTATTGATTACATGGATGGACATTCGCCATCGCGTCGTGTCGCTAAGGTGTTCAAGTTCATACACGATACATATCACGTAAAGACAAGTTCTTGTTGACCGAGCGAGCGAAGCGAGCGAAGGGCTCCATTTCGACAGGAAAGGAGGCCGATTTTGCTTTCGTCTGTCTCTATGTCTCTATGTGTGTCTGTCAGTTCCGGTCTAGGGGCCACAGTTTTCAAGCGATCCTCACAAAACTTAGCACACGCGTTCCTTGAATTATTATTTTTTTGTCGAGAGTCTTTGTCGATTTTCCCCTTAGGGGGGAGTTATGACGTCTTTAATTTTTTGTATGGGTTTTATTTTTTTTGCTGAAACCTATCGTGTGGGATATCAAATTAAAGGGCTTCATGCGCCGGTTCTAAAAATATACTAAACCAATACCTCTCGGGCGCCTGTTTTCTAAAGATACAAGAAATCTTTTCAAAACATACAAAGTTTGGACTCCTCGAAGTAGGAGACGGATTAGTAAATCCGTCTGCTACTTCGAGGAGACGGATTTACAGACCATGAAAGTGAGTGAAATAGACTATAACTATTTTCGCAAAATATAGTTTACAAAGTTATTGGTGCGGCTACTTCACTACTTGATTTTGATTGAATCTAAAATACTTACCTATAAATTGGTTTACAGTCCCCCCTGTTAGGGAGGTTTTGACGACCTCTGTGGCGCAGCGGTTGTGGCTCTGCCTACCATGCTAGAGGTCCCGGGTTCGAACCCCGGCTGGGAATAAAAAAAAAACCCAGGTCTTGGATGTTTATATCTGTGTGACGTCGTTGTTTCTGGTTCCCACGACACAGGGTATCCTAGTGTGGGCCAGAAGCAATGTATGTGTCTGTATGTAAATGTTTATGTTTATGTTTATGTCTACTGCCCACAGGGGAACTAGTCAATTATATCATAGGCCATAACTATGCGCCATCCATTTTAAGCCACAGTCCGAAAAATATCAGGCCCCTCAATCTTTTAGAACTTCCTAAGCGGTTTCACAAGTTTAGCAACGTGGGCCATGAAATATGTGGAAGTCTTACCCCTGAGCGAACTTTGTAGGAACTTCTAACCACGTTTGCAGGGGACACCTCTACTCCGGAGTTTGAAATTACTATTCTTTTGCTCGAATGGATTCGATTGTCGTATGATGTATGTGTTACGCGAAATGTGAACTTCATCTTTTGTGACTTATTCCATTGCCAAACGTTTATGTAGCTGCTGTGAAAAAACAGATCTAATCTAAAAGTTAAGAAGCTGAAGAAAATAATTATAATACAACATATTTTCAACTACCTACATCCAGCTAGATATTCTATCATGGAAAATAAGACCCAGCTTTTGCAAAACGCATCGGACTAAAGAAAAACTCTTAGTTTGTGTTTTGCAATTTTCAGAAATTTTTATTTAAGCCAATAGGAAATTCATTTCCTATTGGCTTAAATAAAAATTTCCCAACAATAGGAAATTCATTTCCTATTGTTGGGGAAGCATTTTCTATCTCTTTAGAAATATTTCACAAGCATTATTGTATCACACAGCTAGCTACCGCTCACAATGAGTTCATGTTGTATTTGTAATTAATTTCACAAGCATTATTGTATCACACAGCTAGCTACCGCTCACAATGAGTTCATATTGTATTTGTAATTAATTTCACAAGCATTATTGTATCACACAGCTAGCTACCACTCACAATGAGTTCATGTTGTATTTGTAATTAATTTATAGTGAGTTGGTGAGTTGGTACCTGAAATACAGGACTCCATAGTTCGGAGCCAACCAACCACTGTACCTTAATAGGTAAAGTGGTTGTTTCGCTAATGCGAAACAAATTGATTGATTGATTTTGTAAAAACAAATAAAGTTCAGAGTTTAAAGTTCATTGGTTGTATGTATGTATTTATTGGTATATAAATTAAATTTGTATTTATATCTACAATGTATTTTTTATGTATGTAGTGTAGGAACTCGTATAGTTTGTTTATTGAGTTGTTATATTTGTTTATGTATGTACGCACCACGAACATTATAATCAGATTTTGTTGATCACATAGGTCTACCCGCGCTCAGCGATCAACCTTTCTCATTCTGTCTTAGTTTGCTGGAAGAGATCTCTTGCTAGAGATAAGCTCGCCTCGATGCAATTTTTTAATGTTTATCTTGTTATTTTAATTATTTGTGTGCAATACATAAATTATCAAACTACATATTATGAAATGCCTATTTATAATCCAATTAGCCTCTGATGTCGTAAGAACAGTTACTACAAGTCTGCCGCAGCTTAGATAACATATGTTTACATCAAAACGTTCACAACAGAATTAACTGCTTACAAGCTGGGGTTCCCTTCAAGTCATCGAAATTCATTTGATCTATTCACATTTCACCGAACACAATTGTTCGATTCCTCAGTCAGACGTTGCCTTATTTCGACGATGCCTCAATTAACCGATATAACGTTTCACTTGCCGATGCTCATTTAAACGCTAATACCTATAATATAACAGAACAATCGTTTAGTCGACGTCTCGTTCATCGAATTGAAGTATACCTTATAACTAGTTAATTAAACCCTCGAGGCCGCCCTTCCGACATGTTTATTGGAAATCAATTCGATCTTTCGCGTTTATGACGCTACAGCAATAAAGATACCAAACTGAAATTAATTATTGAACCTTCATTCTAGTCATAGCGTATGTAGTTTATCTACGCTTTAGGGCTACCCTTCTAGCAGGCATTAATCCTCACTTTATAGTTTCAAAACAACGCATTCAGTTTTGAAATATTTGCGGTATTTTTTCTTTGTGACATTCCAACTTTTTTTTGCTGTTTGAATAGTTTACCCATATTTTGTTGACTCTTTGATTTACATATATCATACAAATTTAAAAAAAACACATAAACACACTTACTACTCGTAAAGGTACAAATCAGTGAATAATATGTGTATGTTGGTATGAAATTGTATTTTCTATCTGTATTTTATAGGTATTTAATTTATTAATATAGGCATTTAAAGGCATTTATATATTTTATAGGCATTATATTTATATTTATTGTGCACTGGCCTACCTTTTTATGATACCAATTCCTGTAATGCCTTGGTTTGCTGAAATAAATCTCTTTTTAGAGATAAGCTCGCCTTTGTACATGCATTTTTCTTTTAATGTAACTTTTTAAATATTTGTGTGCAATAAAGAATTATGAATTATGAAATCAGAAGAAGTTTTCGTTTTTAAGGAGTCATTGTCGCATGGTTCGTGTCGACCGTCTTTATGTCTTTGAAACTCGTGGTACGAGTATCTGAAGAATTCAGAGGAATTCATGTTAGGTTATTCAGAAGAATTTTCTTTGCATAATTGTGGAAGGGCCCTGAAACAAACCTTTAAATGAAATGAGGTGAAGAGAATTATGATAGCAAAGAATGTAGCGATGTCCAATCTCAGTTGGGGGATCACGAGTAAATTTTACGCCGAGTCCATTTCGACTGTCCCAGACGATTTTTTATTATTGCTTGAACGAATTTAGTATCTGGGGAGATATAAAAGGAAATGAAGCTAAGCCCTTCGGAAATCTCAGAAATTGGTCTTCTTTTTTGGCGGAGTGCGTGTGAGGACGATTGTAGGCCTCGAATCAAATGAGACAGAGTTACTTTCGGTCCTCAGGGGGACAGTTTTTACGATAGGGGGCCAGATTTACGATTCGATAGCGTCACGAATACTCGAGCATTTTAATGAATTAGCACTTTGGTTTCATGACCGCTCTCAGGGCGATCGCAGACAAGTCTACTATCACTTAGGTCAGGATAAACATACATGATACAACTTGAAGGCGTAAAATAACTTACCGAACATTACTCACGAGAAAAGAAATCACGCTATAAGTGTCCCCTTCACACCGTTTTAAAATTCCGAAACCATCGTTGGTACAAGGTCGATGCACTGAACACACGGGAACAATGTTGATCACTCCCTCGGGTCTCATTGCAAGTTCGCCCTCAAAACTTCAAACAAGGGGCGCCATATATTTCGTAGCTTATTAGAAACTAGGCGCTCACCTATGCTAAAATATGTGTAACTTTCGGCGGTGAACACGCTTCGTTAATTGTTGAAATTTGGAGTGGGGTAACTTTCTGTAACTTTTACGTTGGCTTGGCATGTGAAAGTTAAGGGTAGCCCCTGGTAATTCATAAAGTGTTATGTCTAAGTTTTATTACTATTCCGAGTCTGAATAGAAGTTTATTGCCCTGGGTGATAAAATTAATACTACCGATACTATTAAACTTCATAAGAGTAAACTTACTTGAGCGGTTTAGTAGCGATATTATTATGACCGCGCTTTAAAACTTACTTTCACTGAGTAGGCGATGTGAATATAGGGACTTTTATCTATTCTGATATTTGCTAGGCTGGTAAACGCCCTAGCTAATATCAGAAATGATAAAGTTCGTAAGCTCCTCTTTCACTTAGTATATGACTTACTTGAGTAGAGATGCCGATTATTTATTATTTAAAGCCCCGATTCACCATATAGGTTCACCATATGGAATTGCATATCCTGGTTTAACTATAAGTACATATCTAGTCTCAGTCATATGACATTAATATTAGATTATTGCCAGATCGATATGTACTATTCAACGTAATCCTGTTTGGAACAGCAGCTGCCAAATTTGCAAACAATGCTATGGTGAGTATACGATGCAATGGCGATAGATGTCACCACAATCTGTCGGGCTAATATACGAGTTATTGATTGGACAGATGAATATATTCTAACATGGGATTGGACAATGCACGTAGCCATAAATGCATATAAGCATGTACAGTTCCACCATCTTTACTGTTCAGTTAATAACGTCGCTAGTAGAGATTTGGTGTTGCCATTTAAGAAATTCACCAACAAAAAGGGGAATTTAAAGTCAAGGGGCAGTCTTTAAATAATACCATAAGAACATAATATAACTTAGATTCTAAATATTCAATGTGGCATATTTATAATGACAATAGTAAAATATAATAAATTACCTAGAATTTTAAAATATAGCTATGAATCTTAGAAAGTAAATAAATAAGTTTATTTATATTAAGATAAAATAATTGTGGTCATGGTCTCTGAGTTCGAGCGGCCGCCCTTCAGGAATATTGGTCGTAATTGATGTTCGCGAGCCACACGCTGATTCCCACTATTCATCTCCCGAGTCACCCGAATCGTTTTCACTGTCACTCTGTAATTGTATATAAGATATATAGTAAGAGGTTCATCTAAATACGTATCTTTCCGTCTGTATTATTATTGTTAGGATTTTTCCACTCCACCTGTATAATTTTGCGGAATAAATCTTCAATCAATTAAGGCAACTGTGCACTTGATTTCCTAACATTTTGCTCTGCTACATTCCTCTTTATCGAGCTCCATATCATTTCAATTGCATTCAAGTCTAAATAAACAACAGATTTTTTGTTGTTCACACAATTTTTCATTTATTTTACAACGTTGGTCTCAGAAGTAAGCGGCTTAACAAAGATAACACAAAAAAAAATTGAAATAAACTTATTTATTTCTCAATAAAGTCTCCTTTACCTAAACAGCAGACTCAACCTCTTAATTATTAGCAAATATTTTGCCGCCGAGCCACTTTTTCAAGTTTGGGAAAAGAAAATAATCCAAGGGAGCTAGATCTGGCACATAAGGTGCATCGGAAAGTAATTCAAACTTCAACTCATTAATTTGTGCCATTGCAATAGTGGACTTTTAAATCATTTTGTGCATTGTCGTGATGAAACAACACTTTCTTTTTCGTTAAATGCGGCCGTTTTTTCTTCACTCAAACGCTGCAATAGTTTTACGTAGTTCTCAGCGTTGATGGTTTCACCTTATTGAAGATAATTAATAAAAAATATTCCATGTGCATCCCAAAATACTGACGCCATGACCTTGCCAGCAGATGAAACTGACTTTACCTTCCTTGAAGCCGGTTCGATCTTTTCAGTCCATTGTTTCGACTGTTATTTCGTCTCAGGGGTAAAATGGTGGACCCATGTTTCGTCCGTCGTTTTAATTTACGCGCCTAAAGATTCGAACTTTCGAATAAAAAATATAAAAATTCAGCCAGAATTGCTATCTATAGGCCAGGTCGGCTACTTTTGGGACCGCCTACGTATGTAGATAGGCTGCTCTCCACGCCACTACTTCATTACGTTCACATAGCACTTTCCTGTTCGATTTATTTTTTTCTTGTAACAAACGTTACCAATATCAAAGACATCAATTTCTAGTTTCCCTATCATCTTTTCCTTTTTGTTGCCAGCGGAAGAGAATTTAGAATTAGTTTCTTCAGCCTGTTTCTCTTCATTGATTAGTTTGTCGACAAATCGTTCAGAAACATCTGTAACAAACCGGACATTTTTTATGAACAACGATGACATAGAGACCGCCATCGCTTTTAAAAAAATATGATGACATTACTTAAGTAACTAATTTCAGATTGTTTTCGATAAATTTGGATAATTATAAATAAATACACCAAAAAATATATATTTAGGTGGATTTTTAAATAAATTCACCACTTAGAAAAATAATTGTTTATAATAATGGGTGTCCAAAATACCGTATTACAATAGAGATACATAATTTTGTATGTACATGTGTACATAAGATTAAAATATAAGTACAAAACGATCTCAGTATCTCTGGGGGGTTACCACAACGTCTTATGCCGATTCAGATTAGGAGCCTAATTTGATTCGCAAAATTACCGTGACCGTCTTAAAACAAGTCTTGGTATTAGGTAAATAAAGCCCATTATGGCGAATTGGAATGGAAATGGTTGCCATGGTGATGTTCTTGTTTTGAACCTAATTTGAATCGGAAAAAGATTGTGGTAACCCCCTGTACCTCGCTGCTCGCAAATGATCTTAGAGCACCAAAATAAATTCACGACGCTATAGGTAAATGCACACATATTGTGACCGCGATTTACCATGCTATAAAAATATTTTTTTATTACTGAAATACCTACACCACGCCCGGTAATCTTCATAGAAAAGTGCGCGCACACACACAGCCACACGGACACATTGCTGAATTTTGGGGTGCTTTACGAGTGCGCAAATCAGGGTAAGTCTTCTGCTATTTATTGCTACAATTTCACTTACATTATTCCACTTTAACTTATTGACTTAGGTACTACGACTAGGTATATATTTTTCCTGTATGATTTTTACTTTAGACTGTGCTATAATGACAAATCATCACTCTCAACCAACAATTTTATTATCCCACTGCGCCAGAAGGAAGGCAATAGATTTGTTAAGATCGTAAAAGTGACATAGACTATTATAAGTATAATTTTAGTAAAACAATAAAAGGTTTGATTTTAGGTCGGAAAATGTAGTTTACAAAGTTACTGGTTACTAGCGGCTACTTCCTAAATCCATATAGGTAACTAGTTGCATTCATAAGTTTGTAATTTAATTCAACACATTAGACGTCTCTTATTTTTTCAGGCTGGCTTACTTTAATAGACCTTGAGGATTTGATCACCGCACAAGATATTTATATACTTGACTTTAACGACAAAACTGCGCCGTTATGGACAATTCATGGACTGGCCCGGCGAAGCGACAACCCTAGCCGTTAGAGCAAGAGTAGATAGTTAACATTCGAACGGGGGCCTTGTTTACTTACTTATTGTATTTGTCATATGCCTATAATACATACATTCCTGGCCATTATACAAAACAAAAAGTACGACATCCTGCCATAGAAGAGGTCTGCTCATTACGGCGGAGCTATAATGATGCAACTGCAACGCCCTTGTTAGTCGGGTCTAGGGACGCCCTCATCAAAAATTATGCTTTGTAACAGGATTCTTAAAGAACAGCTTTTTTATCCAACAGATGGCGCTGAATTGGCTTTTCCATTTTTCAGTGTTCCGTACCCGATGAGTTCCAAACTGGACCCTCCTACTAAGTCTCCGCTGTCCTCTGCCGTCCGTCCGTCAGGGTGTCATGAACTGTAATATATAGAGAATTTAAATTTGCACAGAATGTGCATTTCTTAATTATTAACTACACGAGTTGTTATTAATTAATGGGGATGAGGAGCCCCTTAGGAGACGTGTTTAAATATGCCTACCACTGTGAATTACCAAATCATCATCAATCAATCAATGAATCAGAACTCTTTATTACTGTAGATATTTACATATACTTAGCAATCGTCATTTTTTGCCACTTCTCTACATTGGACCACTGTGGGAGAAGTAGGGCGTGGAAACTCCCACAGATAGATTTTTAGATGTCTTTTAAAAATTGGTTGTGCTTGACTTATACAAATATAACAATATGAATTATTATAATCAATGAGCAGCAATAAATAATTACAAAATTATTTACAGAAAGGTCTGTGTTGAGCCAGATTAACCCCATATAGTCCCATCATTTAAGCAATGTATGGGGAATGCGTTCGATATGACCGCAAAGCGATTCCTATCATGGTCGACGGTGGCGCCATTGGTTTGACGTCGTATTCCCAATCTGTAGGGACTGGTATCGATATATATTTATTTATTTTGTAATTGATGTCGTGTTTTATTCCTTTTTAGTCCTTGAGTTGTCTTGTAAGAGTCATGATGAATGTGGTAAATATGAAAAGAGTACTACATCTAAATAAATAGAAATGAATTCATTGTATTTAGTAAATTATACTTTGTATCTCTCACGAAGATGATAACAAGTTCGCACGCAGCAGTAAGCAGTATGGGCCCGTTCTCGTCACACTTTTTAAATATATTAAGTAGCTAAAAAAGAAATACTTTTTACATGTAAGCCGGTATCCCCGCCCTACTACCCCGTACGGTCTTTCTCATTTGGCATCATGACGATGACATCAAGACATCAAGATAATCAAAAAACTCGAGGAAAAGGCGAATCGTCGGCTGTGCTTTAGAATACTGGGGAACGAATTTAGTATTAAGAGATAAACTGTTGGATTAAGAAAATTATTTAGGTGTTATTCTTTTTCCGAGAAAACGTTTACTTATCGAGATTTAAGTTTTCATAGTTTTATAAATTTTGATATTTACAGGGTGATCAATCCAAATGGGTCAGTATGGAGAAGTCAGAAACTATAAGAGATAGCGAATTCTGTTCCTAAGAACCATGGCGTCAATTTTAGATTAAATAATAATGACATAATTTTTTTAACGCTCATACATAACCGGGAATCGAACCTGGTCAATCTTACTTATGTAATCGCGTGTACTTTTGTTTGTTTAATTGATCCTGAAGGTATTAGGAACAAATTTTGCTATGAAATCTTGTGTAAACATTAGACTGAAATGCCCACAATTTCAATAATTTGCAAAATGTCGACATTGATATGAATCGGTCATCATTATGAATCACATCATGTTATTATTGGGTTTATCTTTCAATTAAACTTTATTAAAAATGTGTTGCTTGTGACTTTTGATTCGCACCATCAAAAATAACAACGAAAATACTTCCAAAACCTAACCTAACCTAACAATGTTTACATCGACCAGGTTCGATTCCCGGTTACGTATGAGAGGTAAAAAAAAATTAATCCCATTATTATTAAATGTAAAATCGAAGCCATGTTTCTGTTCAGAACAGATGTCTCTATCTCTCATAGTTTCTGACTTCAGTCTTCTTCAGTTCTGAGGTCAGTAGGGACCTATTTGGATCGATCACTCTGTATACTGCGGTACGAATTTGATAATAAGAGATATACTGTGAGATTGAAAAAAATATCAGCATTTCAATGGTGTAGCAAACGTTTATTTTTCGAGATTTAAGTAAGCTTTCAAAGTTTTATAAATCTTAACATATTTGACGTGTTTGACTCTAAAGGAGTGCGTTCAAAAACATATCCAAACGATTTTTGGTTGATTCGATTCACTAGACTGTGTCAAAATCTAATCGGTAGGTTCGGTTAGCTAGGTTCCCCTTTTGATAATATACACAGAATCTACCCCGTGTACCATGACTCAATCATTTGATTGATTTTGAAAATCTGAATCAGGGAACCCCACTAACTAGGAAGAACTTCCTAGGCAGTCTTGTGGCTACGCTCTAGAGTGGTTTTTATGAGCCGGAGGCAAGGAGGGTGACCAAGCACTGAGCGAGACGGAGCGGCCGAGGCTGGTCGGCTAACCCGACCAGCATGCCGAGGCTGCGGAGGCGAGCGTGGGTGTGCTGCGGTGCGGGGGCATCGCCGTAGCCCCGTTGTAGCCAGAGCTAAGGCTATTCTCAATTTGCAGTGAGAAAAGGATCCATATTTAGACATGATAGATGCAATAAAGTATGTCTATGACTAAAACAATGTGGTTTTATTCATTATTTAGGCAACATAATATAAAAAAAAACATAAAAACGGGGGTTTTGCTCACCCCCCACTTCTCAGGTTCCAATGATTACTGTCAAGTTTCTAAGTGCTTTACTTATGAAGCACTTAAGCTTATAGCTCTTATACTCAGAAAATGACTTATCATTTT
Source organism: Argyresthia goedartella (assembly GCA_949825045.1). Lineage (NCBI taxonomy): Eukaryota > Metazoa > Arthropoda > Insecta > Lepidoptera > Argyresthiidae > Argyresthia > Argyresthia goedartella. The sequence goes on from OX463823.1 coordinate 21,857,168, forward strand.
CTGAGTAAAAATTCCTAAGGATTATAATTTTTATGATTTTCAGAATAAAACACTATTGTAACGTCGCTCGAGCACACGCCTCAATTATGTCATTCTCTTTACCTTAAGAAATACCACGACATTAGTGATAAGGTTGTATATTTTTTAAGAAATTCTAGGTGCACAATTAGACAGTTTGCAGAGTTTTAGGTCTTTTGACTTCTGCCTGTCCAGCTTTAAAATACGTTTGGTTACATAAAATTATTTTAAAAGTAAAAAAAAATGGCATCAAACTATGGGCAATTTTAAGACAAGCCATAGACTTTTTTATTGGCCACGTGATCTATTTTCTCATTTTATTACTAAGCAAAGGGAAAATGAGATAGCCTCTAATAAACTAATTGGTATTTTTTACAACGTCAACTAAATATTCTATAGAAAGCATCAAGTAAAGATCAACAATTATTGTTACATGTCCTTCTTATCACATTGAATCTAATTTACATACTCACGAATATTTATACTTTATCCATCGTGGTAGGCTGAACATGAAGAACAAAAAATACAAACATAAAATACACATAAAATATTTAAAACATAGTAAGTGTTTTTGTTGATCCTTTTTTGCTGTGCAAATCAGTATTTTTGATGAGCGATTAAATACTAGCCTATAATAATAGGGAAGTCTCTCAAAATATTGATTATTTTCCCAAGGCCGTGTTAAATCGACGTGTTTTTAAAAATAATTTTTACCCACGACGGAACGGAGATAGTATATGCGTTTGGGGTGAGAGGATGTTTGTGCAAACCAATGTTGCCATTTTTCTCAAAAACTACTAGTCCGATTTTGATGCGGTTTTCAGTGATGGGTCGGGTTTGATTGGTGCATGTTCTTAGATAGGTGGTACGGTTACAACTTACCAGGGGACGCTGCAGTAAACATTTATTTGTGCAAAGTCATAACTCACAACGAATCCGATTTTGATGCCGTTTTTCAGTGATGAGTACGGGTTTGATTGGTGCATGTTCTTAGATAGGTGTTACGATGACAACTCACCAGGGGGCGCTGCGGTTAACATTTGTTTGTGCAAAACTTAAACTATTCGTTTGATTCTGATACGGTTTTCATATATTTTTTTGTAATGGGTTTGTGGTTGATTAGTGAGGGTTCATAAATAAGTGTTACGGTAGGAACTCACTGGGGGGCACTGCAAATATAGTTTATATTAGCTATTAAATATTAAAGAAATTCGATAGAACTTTCTTGATAACATTACATTGAGGCCTCACTCACGTCGTCGATTTTCCATACTTTTGACAGTGGCATGTTTTTTTATATATGGCGCTAGCTTTTTTAGTTTTCCGACCTAGACCCATTTTTGTTGATACTTTGTGCAACTTGATAAATTACACATATGCAATCTAGCAAATAGCATTAACAAATAAACAAGAAAAATAATAGAACTCGAAAAAAAAGATAATACCTATACGAAAAACCTAAGAGGAAGAAAATATGGAGAGATATCCCAACAACTTAGCCTAATACTTATTTTAATTAACCTAATAAATTCAAGACGAAGTACCAAAAATATTACTCTAAAAATCAGAACCAAAAATCAATACTCGTGAATTAAGCTAATGATGTAATATGGAGGGATATTCCAATTAACCTAACCTACCTACTTACTTATTCAAATGAAAATAAACATTCAAGAATTAATACTGCAACTATTACAAACACAACCTATTACAAATACAACCAAATTTTACAATAATTTGGTAAAACCGAAACTATAGCACGTATTATACATATAAATATGAAGTACAATTAACATAATACCTATGCTTGCTCTCTAAAAAGTTTGAAATAAAAAAACAAAATTAAAAATTTTGAAAAAACCCACGACGGTTAAAACGCAGTTGAAAAAGGATAAAATAATTTTGAAACCCCCGACTCAAAGAATTTATGCTATGAACTTGTTAAAAACACCAAGAAAATCCGTCGGGGGCTGCTATCTCTATTTTAAATATAATCAAATAATCAAGTTACTATTAACATGCCAAACTAGTGCAAGCAGCATAGTAATAGCAGCAAGAAAATTCGATTTTGAATTACACAGATTCGAAATTATTAATCATAAAGTTAGAAAAAAAAACATAATAAATAATAAAGGTACCTATTTATCTTTAAGGTTTAACACAAAAATTTTATTTTTATCCAAGCGTAGTGGCGTCGGGTGACCGCGAGAATCAAGCGAACCGCTTTTTAAATTGTTCTTACCTATCTTCCGAGGTACCTATCCATTGTTTTTCACATAAATGCACTAGTTTGGCATGTTTATAGTAACTTGATTATTTTTAACAAGTTCATAGCATACATTCTTTGAGTCAGGGGTTTCAAAATTATTTTATCCTTTTTCAACAACTAAAAATAATAACGCCTAATGCGGGAGGCCTTCACCTGGTAGTAGGGCATGGATCCTACGTGTAAAAATATTTCTCTTTTAGCTTCCTTATATCTTTAAAATGTGTGAGGAGAACTGCACCATACTGCGTACTGCTGCATGTAAACTTGTAATCGTCTTCGTTCGAGATGCTTACATAATCAAACCTCACACCAAGTTTCACGTCGCATCACGAATTATGAGCAGTGGCCTTGAATGCGCTTAATTCCCGCCAACGTTGCGCCGCGCCTTAATTCGTTGCGCGACTTTTAAGTTCGTTTGATTCCTAATTATATAACGCTGCACCTATATGCTTGTAAGAACAGTTGTCAGAAACGCTCCCTGCCGACATGAATAACGTTAGTTAGTGAAACGCTCTCGGCATGAATTCTAGAAACTGAAAAATATTCCTTTGGAAGCTCGAAGTCTAATGAAGGTCAGACATTTCTAAAATTAAGTCATAATTAATAATAATAATATCTTGGGCACTCTTTACACACATTGATTTAGCCCCAAACTAGGATTCCCTGTATCTTGGGTACTAGACAACGATACACATACTTATATAGATAAATATTATACTTAGATAGATAAACCATGACGAGGGAACAAAAATCCCTTCTCATCAAACAAATATTTTCCCCCAAATATTATAAATTGCTTCGTGGGCAATTAGGGTAATCAAAGAGTTACACACAAGTGAAGGCAAGCTGAGACAAAACGACTTGTGGTTTTACAGCATCAGCACGAACACAAAAAGGTACCAACATGGTTGACAATATAAAATAAATCTTTGAATGTTGGAATCTTGGAATGGTCGGAGTAACTTGATGTTTAGATGTCTGCACGATATGAGCATGGCTTAATTGCATAATCCGCCATCCATAACGTCCATAAAATAACAGTGCCTACAGCTAAAAATTGAACAACGCTTCTCGTTACAATCTTTTATACTTGAGACACGACTTTATTGAACGAGATTGTATTTGAGTGAAACAAAGGAAGCTCATCTCATTGATCGACGAGAAATTTGCGTAATAATTACGATAATTTTATTAATATTATTAATAATTAGTTTGAAAATATGTAGTTTGGTTACGATTTTGTTGTTCTTATATTGATTTTCTAACAAAAATACCAAAACTAAATAGACGAATTCACTAAAATATTTGAATGACTCTGAAATCGTTGATTTAGAATTATAATAATAAAAACAAACATTAGGGCCCTGAAAATTAGATTTCGCAGTCAACATATTATATATGAACAAAAAAAACTGTCCTATTATTTATGTTACAAGCAATCTGTATAATTCTTTATACATTTAAATAATATTCTATACAATACCTAGGCAATGTATGTATCTGGGGCGTTCAGGCAATGTATGCAATATTATTAATATTAATGTCCGTTACATACTTTACCTAGGTAATGTATACAATACCTAGGAATTGTATAGAGTACCTACTTGGCCAGCGGCAATGTGTAAAGCAAGCTAATTGTTAAGTACTCTCAACTTGCTGGTTCTTGTTTTAATAACGAAAACGCAGATAATATTTAATTACGTATTTATTACGGCATACGTCGCCATTACAATCGAAAAGAAGTGAAGAATATAGAAACTCAATGCTAGAGGGCGCTGCGCACGCTGCGGCTGCGTTCTGAAATGCGCTGCTGGCGCTAACACTAATATCAGGGCAAAATACTGCCGTAGCTTAGGTTCGTTCACCTCCTTTACCGGCTGCGCATTCGGTATTGTTTAGAATACCTAGGCAAAGTATGAAATAAATGCCTAGTATTTAATCGCACATCAAAAATACTGATGTGCACAGCAAAAAAGGATCGGCAAAAACACTTTGTAAGTTTTAAATATTTTATGGTACTCAAGTTTATGTTTTATGTATTTTTTCTTGTTCTTGCTTCGCTCACCCCCTTAACCCTTCACCAAAGCTACCGCAGCGTTTTGACCTGATATTTTCTGTGCAAATCAGTATTTTTGATGTGCAGTTGAATATTTCCCGAAATAAATAACATTTCATAAATTACCGACAAGTTTTTGGCATTGAATATATAGCCTAGGGATTGTACAGTATACCAGATCATACAGATAGTAATAACATTTACACTATCAAGGTTATTTTCCTTAGTAAGGACCGGGTGTATCGTTAAACAACAAGCGGAACTAACTTCGCTAGAGAAAAGAGATGCGAGTTGCCAGTTCGAATCGCAAATCTGCCTCCGCCGTTATGAATGGGAATTAAAGATGTAGGCTGCTATTAGCTTAATTCAGCAGAAATCCGCGTTCGCCCGCAATAGCCCATTTGCTGGCGGTGGATTTACGAAACATTGCGCGCGTAAGCTAGCGCTGTATATTATAACTATTTACAATGTACCTACCTATTTACTTATTTATTATGAAAAATGTATGTGCTTTTGATATATACTCGTAATGGTTTGTTTATTTATTCGGAAAGGTTTTTTGAACGCCAATTTTGGAGCGTATTCCTCTTAAAACAGACACTTCCCAAATTGCGAAAAAAAGAGCGTTTTGAAGACCCTTTCCCTTCAATCTGTCACTTTGAAAACTTTGCATGCCAATGAGAAGTAAAAAGAAAACTGAATTTACGTTTTTCAACGAAATCTCGCTATTTCTTGGGATCTAAAATTAATATTGATATGGTTCTTGTGTCAAAAACTTTTTTAAATTAAGAAATAATTTGAGGTTTTTGAAAATAAAATAAAATGTTGTGTTCTACTGCGTTGACTGACGTAACATCCATGTTGCATTGTGAGCCGTTATGAACATTATTTTATGAAGGTTATGTCCAAACTTTTTCGACCACCACGAGTATAATCATCAGTTGATAATCGTACCGATACACGAGTCTTAACTGATTTAACTGTGATATTTGGCATTTTTTTGCTCATATCGTTTTGAAGATAAAAATAGAAACAATGAAGTTGAATGAGCAACTCTTACTAACTTATCACTCTTCAGTTTAAATGGTACATTAGAAGCAGGTAATTAGGACTAGTCTAATCAATTATTTTTTCTTTTTCATTCAGGCTAACTCTTTATTAATCTGTATTTCAGGTAATATGGTGTTCAATTCCGCTTCCGCAAATGCTCATTGGCAATCAAGGAAAATTGTTCAACTTTTAAAAACGGCCGTATTTTGATTCCGTTTCCTTATCTGAACCAAAATGAACGCTATTTAAACATCAAATTATAACAGGAAATTATATTTTTTGCCTGTAGGTAACTTTAAAAGACAAGGTATTTTCGCCAAAACAATATCAGTTTCAAACTTTCAAAATTATTAAACGTTTTCCAACTGCTCTCCGTGGATTAAACGAAGATTTTATTTTAGTTATGAGTACATTACCTGAGTGGTTTCAAGCTTTTATATATACAGAAAGCATATATGAAATACATAACTTTTCATTTAGCAAGTTGGATATGAGGTAATTTTCTTTTACAAGCATTTGCAGAAGGTTTCTGTCAAAGCAATTAGTTTATATCGAGTATTATTCTAGACTAAAGACTATCAACTTACTCAAGTATGGAGGAAGCTATAAATAATAGATAAAAAATGTTAGAGGACAATCTTACACAAATCAAACTAGGCCCATAGAAAGCTCAACAAGGCTTGTATGGGTATTAGACGACGATATATTTAATAGAGATACAAATACTTATGTAAATACCCAAAAAAAACATGCAAGACTAAGAAACAAAAATTCATGCTCATCACACAAATATTTGCCCTTACCGGGATTCGAACCCAATACCGTCAGCTAGGATAGCGAGCTAGCTAGCGTAGGCAGGGTCACTACCCGCTAGGCTATGCCGTTCGTCAAACCTCTACCTACACAATTTTTTTAAGTAAATTTATCAAGCTAGTGCATCATTAGTTGTTTGTACGAAAAACATAATAAATAGCAATAAGTAGCGCTGTGAGTCTTATTTTAATACGGTACCCTATACCGTGTCTCAAGATCTATCATTGTCACTTTGAAATTGTTATTTTAAAAGAATTCGCCAACCTTATGGCACAATTAATTGAGAAAATTCATACAAACTTTTTTTTAATTCAGTGTTTGCCACAGGACTTATAGTTCAAAAATAAAACAGAGGATAAATACAAAATAACTTAAAATTAAACTAATCCCTCAAAGTTTCCGACTTATGAGTTAAGTGGTGGATGAAAGTGAGCTCCTATTGAGCGAAAAACTCATTGTGATTTAATTAATCATCTCCGATCTATACTCACAGAAATGTGTCAAAAAAAAAATAGTAATGTTACTGCCTACTAAAAATGTGTGTAAAAAGAACAATTCATAATTCATAATTTCTTTATTGCACACAACTAATATATGGACAACAAGACTTACATAAAAATAGTGTACAAAGGCGAGCTTATCTCTAATAAGTGATCTCTTCCAGCAAACCAAATTAGGATGGGAATGGTCGATTGCTGAGCAGGGGTGACAATGTGTACAACAATATAATTTAGTAAATCTAAATAACTAACATATGTTTAGATATATGTTATATCTAAATAACTAATATAAAACAATATTAACTAAATATACGAGGGCTTACATAAATATCATATAATATACTCGTACATGCTAAACATAAATACTATATAAATATATATAATTTTTAAATAAATATACTAATAAATACATACATACTACCTATATTTCTAAAGAGAAAGGTAATGCTTCTTCACGCGACTTTTAAATATATTAAGAGAAGGACTGTCTCTGATAGTGACAATCATATACCAACAGTGAAAATCAAGTACCACGTTTTGGATGTTTTATGTAATGTTATATATAAATTAGTAACATACCTTCTAACCTTAAACTATAACAACACGGAATCACTATTCAAAACTATAAAATAGCTGATCTATGATGTTCATCTTGATAGTTTTGTCTCTTCTCTTTGCAATAGCGAGTGTTCACTTACCCAAGTACTTTAATAGTGATCCCAAGACATAACAAAGTCGCAGGGCTGGATGAGTCTGCTTATACACATAAACCCACACACACACACATAGCAGTACGTAATACATACAAACCGCATGTCGATAGGATCAGTTTTTGAACCTGTCTTAATAATTTAGTTTTTACTATTTTCATTTTGTTTGTATCGTACATCGTACCATGGTACACCCCTGTATTATACCTTTATTATCGTGCCTTGAGACTATATTTTTGACTTGACGGTGGAGAAGTGATGCCTGCAGCGATTGAGTGCAAACTAGTGTTGTGGGCATCGATATAAATACTAAGGATAGGCCTTCCCGTACTAAATTTCTTACCATTTTGAGGCTAAGAAAAATAGCGCCCCTGTCGGAATTCGTCGGAACCAAGACAGTACGAAAAATTGTAACGGCGTCACGGTCGGTCACGTTCCGATTTGTGGTATATCTAGCTAAAATTTTACTTAAGGGGCGAGGTCTCACGCAATCAGCTCATGTTTAATTAATAAAAAGTTGAAACATAATTAAATAGGCATATAAATTTTTGTCTTTGCCGTTAAATTATGAAAGAGGATACACATTAGTAGCGTGACTTGGAATTTAAGATCTTGATTTTGATTTATAAGTAATAAACTACCTAATCATAGAAAAAGTTATGAATTTGTTAGGGGGGGGGGGGGGGGGGGTAACCAAATGACATTACGAATAGTAATCTAATGACATTACGAATAGTAATCTTGACATTACGAATAGAAAAATAACCAAATCGGATCGTTTTTCAAATATAGGAAGCGGGCAGTTTCACTGTGCGTCGCGCGTCGCTACAAAGTTATGTCAGTCGAATGGTTGATTTTCGTTTGAGGATTTTTTCAGGAACAATATTTTATAGATAATCATATTAAAGCCAATAGTAATTGAAAATATAATATTTACTTGTGATACGACACTCCCTGTTTTTGTGTTTTGCGATTTGGGTATGATTTACACCTTTTTACGTCGCAGGTCACAATTTTTGTTTTTGCTGCCGATATGTCAATCGGCTGTCACCGTCCAAGCGCGACTGATTGCAAACAGTCCAATTTTCCCGATTTTGTACTGTTTTTGTAGCGACACTTTCAAGCGCTCCGTGCCCTGTCCCTACTATTCAAGTCTGTGGTTGTGGGTATCCCTAAACCTACTGTAAATATACTAAACAAAACCTTGTTATGTAGGCTAAGTTTTGCAGCAATAAAGATCATTTTATTTATTTATTCATTATATAAATATGATTGTTATACGGTGTAAAGCTAAATGTCACCAATTGTTTATTCAAGTATTATTGTCGATCTTGGAGATCAACAACTTACGTATGGTGTGATTCAACCGGTTGACAGATGACTCAAACAAGTCAACTTCTGCGAAGTTCTTGTCGTGATCCGCGCAAAGGCGATGTATTGGCGCACATTTGCCAGCATTGGTGCGAGTTGTTTTTACGTGGGAAAGCCGCTTGTACCGAGGAGCTCTCTGGGGTATATGGTATTTGATAAGGGAGACAAGCCATTAGCAGTTGTAGTCACTGGTGCAGATCCGCTTGAGAACGCCAGCGTCCGCGAGTGTGCGACGAGCATTGAAGGACAACTGTCTATAGTCTATTATAAGATTAGCATATGACTTCTTAGGAGACCTGACACGATAATATAGACTGTCAAGAAATTTCTTCTGCACCATTTCGATTTGTGCGTCATAGAAGGGGTTCCAGATAGGGAAGGCATATTCAAGATGGGATCTTACAAGAGAACCGTAAATGGTGAGGAAGGAGTTTGGATTCTTGAAGCTCTTCGTTACACGTAGCCAGAATCCAAGCATCTGGTAAGCTTTTTAGTGATGTGTGCGATGTTTATATTGAAGATCGATTTTTCATCAAAACAGATGCATAGGTCACGTCTACATGTCACTCTTTGCAATGCGTGGCTACCTATGTGGTATTCACATGTATTACGGTCTATCACCTGTTTTTTATTAAAAACTATCTTATATCGTTATTTAAAATAACAAAAAGAAATGGGCTTGTTAAGGTAGGAGGCAGTAGCTAATTAATGCGACAGATATTTTATTTAATAATAAATCAGATATATATACAAATTAACCAATCAATCTAGAACGAACCGAGCGATAACAATAATGTGGAGCGTCTGAGCAAGACGGGTGAAAGGCTGTCTTGCGGTATATAAGAAGCAATACTGCGCTGCTCGGGCTTCCTAAAATAAAGTACATAATGGCTCACACTGCATCATGGCCGTTAAGTTAGTCGATGCAGCAGGACAGTGCAAAACCACTAATTATTTTTTAATTGAAAACTAACAGTTTCAAGATATTTTGAATAACTGTTTATGACGCAAAAACCATATCAATATTATTTTTAGGTCCCAAGAAATAGCAAGTTTTAGTTGCAAACGACGACTTCTATGGCGCAGCGGTTGTGGCTCTGCCTACCATGCGAGAGGTCCCGGGTCAAAGCTCTTTCTTATCTGAAAATTTGTACATTATGACCATAATGTACAAAAAATTGTCAAATTATGACATTCAAATTTCGAACGCCGACTCCCGCCTGCTTGCCACCCCTAGTTTGTCTGTGAAGTTGGTACCACAGAACAAGCTAAACAACTGCAGAGCAATGATCAATGCCACAATGCCGGTCAACCATGCGGTTCCTGAACACATCAAAGAGAGCTTATGATATTTTTTCAGATAAACTAGTGTATGTAACTTTACATAATTAGGCATTAAAACTCTCGAGCGATATTATTATGAAAATCGCTTTCGGCTCGTTTCATAAACCCACTCTCGACTATTAACGCCCTCCATTAAGTAGCAGTCACATAAACTACTATTTCGTACTAAAAATAAGAGCTCCTTCTTTTATTTGTGCAACACTCTCTTAAATCCCTCAAGTTGACCCCCTTAGCCAAAATTGTTAATTGGGTGTTGGTTGGTTTGCCGTCTCAGAGGGGTGGTCTCCTATCAGTCTCAGAGGGGTGGTCTCCTATCAAAGAAAGAATTAAACTAGGTGGTCAAGGTTTATTCTTACAAAAAAATGAACAAGGGGTGTCTCTCCCCTGGCAGCCGATCAAATTAACCTACACAAAAATCCCTTAATTATATTTCATCGCTTCATTCTCAATATAATGTTTTAACAGGTAGTCCCTTAAACCTACAGGCAACTAGCACGCTTTTTAGAGTAAGTCATTTGATTCAAAATCGGCACCAGTACGTCCGGCGGCCGCCGCTTGGCGGGGCGGCGCTGCCCTGTACTTCATTCCTTATTCGTGCACGGCAATGAGCGCACGCGCTAAAATCATGCCTAAGCGTACTATCGACGATCGAATTAGTGAATATCACAAAAAAATCAAACAACTGCAGCGGAAGAAAAATAATGATCCCTCTCGTAAACGAATACGAATAATTCATTCCTCGTCTGACGAGGACAATTACCAAGGTAGGTAAAACGGTTGTTAAATATCTTGACCAATATTCAGGGCCTAATTAAAAACATGAGAAGACATCCTTGATTTTCAGTGCTAAACTAGTGACGTATATCCGGTCCGTCCGTTCCCGCCTGGATTTTCGGTTAAGCCGCGTGGTACCTTGTTTGCGCGCGCGCCCCACCACACCACCGAGGCAGTTCGGATTGTTGAATTCGAATTTAGCTTCATTGGCGTCTTGATTTTCGCACGGTACAGTCGCTGCTCAGCTCCTGAGTACGGCCCGCCAAAAATCTATACATCGTGACGTGAGAACTTCTTTTGCATATTATAACCAACTGTTCGTTAAAGAATTTCTTAGAATTTTCTGATTTATTGCAGGCAAATAAAAGATTCCCAACGGTGTGACCGTTCGTTTGTGTAAAATGGAGCAAGAAACCCCGGAGGTTCCGTCCAGTGTGGAGCACGTGGCGGCGCGTAAGGATAAAGGCAAGAAAAGGCGGAAACCGGTGAGCTCTTCGGACTCACAATTCTAGTTCGTCCTCGTCGAGTTTCTCGGAAAGCGAAGATCGCAGGAAGCGGTACCGACGGCGCAAACGCATCAAGGAACGTAAGTTCGATCTTCTTTTTAACGAGATTAAAGATCTTAAAAGCCAACTTGCTGCTACACAGGAATTTCACGAATATGATTGTGAACCACGGCATGACTTGATTAACCCTAATGTTAGTGGAGACCTCTACGAAGGTCATGTTGAGGAGTCCGAGCCCGCCAACATTGACTCGGCTTTCGAGGTCGATCTTAACATTTTTACTGGTACAAAAACCAAGGAGCCCGCTGTACCGCAGGCGTCTCCCGAACTAACACAACAATTAAAAGATTTGCAGCGATTCAATAGCCAGGACTGGATTAACGTCCGATATGCCGACGTCCAAAAACACTATTTCATTGCGCCGGGTTTCACTAATCTTGAAGCTAATGACGAGATAAAGAGGTACGATACATCTAAAACTACCTTAAACATGGAAAAGGCTTTTGCCGGCATTTCCTATGCATTGCTCAAACAGCGCGACGCGCTTTTGAGTGAATTACAAGCCTTTCTAGCCTGGGCGCATCAGGTCGAAAACCTACGATTCGGCGATATCCATACAAAGCTCAAAGAAATGTTGGCCAATTGTGAGTATAGCAAGATTTCAAACGACGCTCTCCAGCTCGTCTGTGGACACCGGGCTGAACTTATTCAATATCGCAGAGAAGGCATACTCTCATCAGTAAAAGACCAGTACCACAAAAATACATTACGCAAAATTGCGCCGTCAGGTTCTGATCAATTTGAAGCCGACAAATTTAATGCTTTATTGGAAAAAGCGGGTGGAGTTAAAAATGTGTTTGGGTGGAAGGAAAGTCTCGCTACAATACTGCGCCACAGTACGAGCCTTCCACTTCTACCCGCAGTCAGACGCAGAAACAGACCGCAACTTATAACAATCGCGCGCAATATCATAATCAAAGCCAGTATCATACTTCGGCCCGAGGCAGGATAAATAATAATTCGTTTCACGGGCAAGGCGCGCGGGGTTCACGCGGCCGTGGTCTCCCCGACAGGTCAGGAAGGGATTATCAACCCAGACGTTCTCCCTCATCCCACCGGGATAGGAGACACCAAACCCATAAACGAAAATATTGACTATGCCATGCACATGCATGCAAAATTTCACGCCGGACAACTCCGCATGTACTACAATCGTTGGAAACAGTTGGGAGGTCCCACATACATTCTAAAAATTATACAAGGATGCCGCATTCCTTTTGTGTTGAAACCACCATTGCACATTTGTAGAACTGCAAAAACTTTACACATTAATAGAAAAATTCAAAATTCAAATAATAGAATGAAAACAGTTTGGCAAATAATAAACCGCGAAACTGGCAAAGTTATACCAAGGGACAGTGATTTCTGCCTAAAGATAGGTGATGATGTTGTTAAATCTAACGCTGATGTTGCTCGAGCTTTTGAAACATTCTTCACCAATGTACCCGTACTCACAACGGACCGTCTAAATTCATCTCCATTTGAAGCAGAGACTTTATTAAAAAATAACACTAGCGTCAGTAATGTATATTTAAAATTTCATCATGTATATCCCCAGGACATTGTCAAAACGTTTAAATTACTTAACTTAAAAAATACGGAAGACTTGTAAGGTATATCAGTCAAAGTCATTGGTTCAGTAATTCTAGTTATAGCCCCACACTTAGCTTATATATTCAATAAATGTGTTGACGATGGGGCTTTTCCAGACCTCATGAAACACAGTAAACTTATACCGCTGTTCAAATCGGGAGATAAGGGCGATCCTTCAAATTTCAGACCAATATCTGTTCTTCCAACACTAAGTAAAATATTTGAAAAGATTATACTCAATCAAATGCTCTCACACTTCAACCGTACAAAACAACTCCACGCTAAACAATATGGTTTCACTAGGGGTAAATCGACTACGGATGCAGGTATTACCCTTGTATCTCATATTTATTCTGCATGGGAGGCCGCACAGGATGCTATCGGAGTTTTTTGCGACCTGTCGAAGGCGTTTGATTGTGTTGATCATAATACGCTATTAATTAAATTAAATCATTACGGAGTTAGAAATAAAGCGTTGGATCTACTAAGATCATACCTAAGCAATAGAATTCAAAAGGCAGAAGTTAACGGCGTAAAATCTGATGGATCGAGTGTTAAAATTGGCGTTCCACAAGGTTCCATATTAGGCCCTTTCTTATTCCTGGTATATATTAATGATCTGCCTTTCATGGTGGAGAAATTAACTGACATAGTGTTGTTTGCTGATGATACTTCACTGGTCTTCAAAATTGAAAGACAAAAAGGAGAATTTGATGATGTTAATGGTGTATTGTCTTTAACCTTGAATTGGTTCACAGTTAATAATTTATTGTTAAACGCTGGTAAAACCAAGTGTATCAAATTCTCACTTCCAAATGTCAGGCAAGTTGAGACCAGTTTAGTGCTAGACAACAACACGTTAGAATTAGTAAATGATACGAAGTTTCTTGGAATAACCATTGATAGCAAATTGCAGTGGGGACCCCACATAGATAAATTGGCTGGTAAATTAAGTTCTGCGGCTTACGCTGTTAGGAACATCAGACAAAGCACGGATGTGGCTACATCTAGGCTAGTATATTTTAGTTACTTTCATAGTGTGATGTCCTATGGTATCTTGTTGTGGGGGAAAGCAGCGGATATTCAAACTATTTTTATTTTACAGAAAAGAGCTATTCGAGCAATTTATAATTTAAAACGAACAGACTCCTTAAGAGAGCTTTTTAAAGAAATTGACATACTAACAGTAGCTAGTCAATTTATTTTCGAAAATATAATGTATGTACGCAAGAACCTTACAACATTTTCCAAACTTAGCGATAGCTGTAATGTTAACCTAAGAAATAATCACAGACTATGTGCGCCCCGTTTTAGACTCGCGAAGGTTAGCAATTCTTTCAAGGGTCAGTGCATTCTCTACTACAATAAGATACCTCTGGAGATTTTGAAATTGCCACTTGAGCAATTTAAAAAGCATGTTAAAGCGACTTTGTCGAAAAAGGGATATTACAATGTTCAAGATTACTTAAATGACAGGACTGTATGGGGTTAATCTGGCTCAACACAGACCTTGCTGTTAATAATTTTGTAATTATTTATTCCTGCTTATTAATCATAACAATTATTTTTTTCATATTTGTATTAGTTAAGCACAACCTATTTTTAAAAGAGATCTAAAAATAAATCTGTGGGAGTTTCTACGCCCTTCTTCTCCCACAGTGGTCCAATGTAGAGAAGCGCAAAAAATGACGTTTGCTAAGTATATGTAAATATCTACAGTAATAAAGTACTTTGACTATTGACTATTGACTATTGACATTCCATACAGTCGCAGTTTGAAAACACCAGAATCAGAACAAATGTCGAAAATAATGAAAAACATGATCTCGCAGGGTGTGCTAGAAAAGGTGCGCCCATCGCCCAGCTTTATTTCCCCGATATTCCTGCGCCCCAAGAGCGACGGCACATGGAGGCCCATATTCAATTTAAAAAATCTGAACCAATACGTCAACACTCGACTTTTCAGACTAATAAATGTTCATCGGGTAACGGATTTTCTACAACCCAAGGATTGGTTGGCCAAAGTGGACATTCACCAGGCATACTTCCATGTCCCTGTATTCGAAGGCCACAGAAGGTTTCTCCGCCTTCTGTACGGCGACAAAAACCCACAAATACTGGAAATGACGTGCCTACCCTTCGGTCTTTGTTCAGCACCGAGAATATTCGCCTCAATTACCAACTGGATAGCACAATACCTCCGCGATCACGGTATCCGGATCATCGTGTATCTCGACGATTTTATGCTGGCTCATCAAAACAAAGCCACTCTCATAAATCAAGGTCGTTGACACTGAACACGCTCGCCCACCTAGGCTGGCAAGTGAACACAGACAAATCTGTTTGCAACCCACAGAAGGCAGTGAAATACCTGGGCATTGTGTGGAACACATGCCAGAACGCGAAATACATTCCTCAGAGGTTAGTAGCAAAAATACATTGCACGGTATCCAAAATCTTGACAACACGGACAACGTCCGTCAAACAGTTACAAGGTCTCATTGGCCTGCTGAACTTTGCCAGTTTTGCTGTACCGAGGGGTCGTCTAAATTACTGGTATTTACAGTTACAGGCCAACAAGGCCTTGAAACTAAAGATGACAAAAACCTTTCCTCTAGTTGCGAAAGCCCTAGTCGAGTTAGAATGGTGGCAGTTGAATTGTCAGAAGAGTACTCTACTTCATGTCCCACTATCGTCTCATTACCTAACAACAGATGCCAGCGACATCGGCTGGGGGGCCAAATTAAACGAAATCTCAATAACAGGCTCATGGCTACCCTCACAGCAGAACCTTTATTGCAACTACAAGGAGATGTTGGCCATATTAAATGTTTTACGCCATCATTATCAGCTCCTGAGCTCACAGTCGCTGCTAATACAGTGCGACAACAAAACTGTCGTCTCTTATCTAAGAAAAGAGGGAGGGGCGAAATCTATAGCCCTTACGGAGCTGGCAATGAAAGTGCTACAAGTACTGGACCAAAACAACATTCACATGTCCATCTATCACATAGCAGGGAACTACAACTGCGAAGCAGACCATTTATCACGTCTCAAAGACCCACCAGAATGGCATCTCCTGTCAAACATAACAAATGTCGTGTTTGCCAAGTGGGGAACCCCCGTAATCGATCTTTTTGCTTCCAGGAGAGCTCACGTGGTTTCAACGTACTGTACACTGGACAGAACCGACAACCAGGCGAGCATGTACGATGCTCTAGGCAGCAAGTGGGATTTCAAGTTGGCATGGCTGTTCCCGCCGCCTTATCTCATTCCCAGAGTATTGACGCACTTAAACAATGCACTGGGTGTGTACCTGATCGTAGCCCCGAGATGGTACAAAGTTTACTGGAGACCAGACCTGAAGAGCCGCGCATTGTCACCCCCATTCACGATAAGGAACCTGTCGCAGGTCCTAGTCGATGTAACGACGGGACGTCCGCCCCCCAACATATCGGAGATGACGCTGGAGATATGGAGATGTGGGGTTGGCAAGAACACCTAAGTGACTGGAGCGAGGAACAAAAAGCTCTGCTCCGTTCGAGCTGGCGTGAATCCACTCTTAGAACGTATAAACCAGCTTGGACCCGTTGGCGAAACTGGACCATAACTCACAAATAAACCTACAGGCTCAGACCTGGCCCGATTCCTCACTGATCTACATCAAAAGGAAGGCCCTTCATACAGCACTATCCTTGTTCATAAATCTGTAGTGTCTACTCTTTGTGATCCCAGTGAAAGTAATAAGCTAAGCTCACATACACTTGTAAAACAAGTCCTAAAGTCCATTGGGTTAGCTAAGCCTAAACCTATCAAAGCCCCCATCTGGGATATAGACTCCCTTGTAAACCATCTTTCTAAAAGAACCTGCAATTCATCAAGTTTATTTGCCACCTCTCAAAGAGCGGCTGCTTTAGTCCTACTATGCTCGGGTAGACGTGTACACGATTTAACTTTACTTACCGTTACTCAGGAACACTGTATTATTTCAGATGACAGCATAATCTTATGGCCATCTTTTGGCTCCAAAACTGACTCCATTACCCATCAACAATCGGGATGGAAGCTAAATAAGAATGAAACAGTGAGACTAACCTGACCAAAAGAGATTATTGGCAGGCTCAAGATACATTTATTAATCACAAGGTCGTGAGTCGAATATTGGTGATATAGTTGAAACGCTGGATAGGGACTCGCCGGGAATTTGTAGATTTCAGCTCATTGGTAGACTCAATCCGAATGGTCCACTTCTCCAGACGTCAACAAGGGATTATGCGGTTAGCGCCAGGAGGATATTATTCCTCGGCGTGGAACCGATTCAGAGCTCCGTTAGCGCCAGGAGGATATTACTCCTCAGCGTGGAACCGATTCAGAGCTCCGTTAGCGCCAGGAGGATATTACTCCTCAGCGTGGAACCGATTCAGAGCTCCGTTAGCGCCAGGAGGATATTACTCCTCAGCGTGGAACCCTGGAAAGAGACCAGTGTGAATGATAGGAATACAAAAGCGCTACAGCGCCCAGCTATCAGGCGACGGCTCCCCACACGGAGACTTCCGACGAGGGCCCTAGGGTAATTAGGATCTAAGAGTGCCGCAGTCCAATAGACACTGTATAGAAAAGGAAAATACATAGAGAGTATAAAATACACGAAAATAAGAAAGACTAACTACGAACCAATGCTTACCCATGGATTGGGGATAGTAGGGAAGTTTCAAATCAACTACTGCACTTTACAGCAACTAAACATTCAGCTCCATTACAGTACTAAAGGGACTAGCCCATCGCCGCAACTAAAGGCGTGACTTAAAAATTATTGATGCAGAAGATACAACCTCACGTTTCAGAGCTCAAACAATGTCTGCCTCAAAAAAACAATCAGCTGCCAGACGAGATTCCAGACCCGAATTTCCGAATTTTTATAGTTTTAGTTTTTAACTGGCTAATCCGCCAGTAGCCAATATGGTCAAGGAGGTAGTACGTTACAAGAATAAGGACAAGTCACTGGATCCTATCTACTGGATACGCCGCCTCATTGAGTTGGGTAAACCCAGGCGAATTGCTGCTAAGTGCGATAATCTGTTTGTGAGTACTACAGGCGACCCCAAAGCTGCTACACGTACAATCATAGGGGGCTGGCTGAAGAAACTACTTCAAGATGCAAACATCAATGCTACGCCTGGCAGTTTCAGATCAGCTGTTGCATCCAAAAAATCTGGAGATAGAAGAGAGTCATTGATTACGAACCTATTCTCCCCTGTCGAGTAATTAAGACAATTATGTATTGTTCAATACTTTATTCCAAAGTTTGATTTATATTTGCTGATTTTAGTAATACCTACCTAATTTATTTACTGGTTTGGTACCATTTCTACGCAGGTTCTATCAAGATGAATAATTATACCTGTTTATAAGTTACAAGTTAATTTTATTTCCTTAAACCACACTAATCACCTCATCTTAACAGAAAGCAATACAGAACAGATACAATAATGTCATAAGTCATAGTACCTAACCTACATACAGTACATGTAAACTTTAGGTTTCTTCCTAAGGGATCATCGATCAGTCCGAATAAATTATAGATAGATACTTACTTGTTTATCAAAATACCTGAATCATTCATAATTTCTGTATGTCACAACATAAACATACCTACTTTTATTTAAATATGTATGTTTACGAATCACATTAGCGTCCACCAACACCAGGCGATATCAAACACGTCTCTCATGTTTTTAATTAGGCCCTGAATATCGGTCAAGATATTTAATAGAGACGTTTTACCTGAAAATAAAACGTTTATTAAATACTTACCATATTCAGGGCCTAATATTTTTTAAATCTGCCTGGTGGACATGAGAGATCCAATGAAGCTAAATTTGAATTAAACAATCCGAACTGCCTCGGTGGTGTGGTGGGGCGCGCGCGCAAACAAGGTACCACGCGGCTTAACCGAACATCCGGGCGGGAACGGACGGACCGGATATACGTCACTAGTTTAGCACTGAAAATCAAGGATGTCTTCTCATGTTTTTAATTAGGCCCTGAATATGGTAAGTATTTAATAAACGTTTTATTTTCAGGTAAAACGTCTCTATTATTAACATTACATCAAGAAATATTGTGATCTTTGCATAGTAAAATCTGTTTTTCTTTTAATGATAAAACAAAACTAGCGGAGGCCGAGTTTGGCCTACCCTCTGATATTTACATACCTAAAATAAATAATGAATTATAGTAATGTACGGTCTTAGCTGCGAGCTAACGCTGTTCTTTCGTTTCTTTTCTAAATAAACATAATTTAATATTATAGTCGGGATTGACTGCGAGTCAATTGCGATAACGTGATTAACTGCGAGTTAACCACGAGGCCCTTGCCTTATATGCCATGATATCCATGTAGTAATTGAGTTCTAAATGAATAATCATTTAAGTATGTTGTCTTGTCTGCGAGATATGTACAACGAGTTTTTCCCAAAACTCATCTACCCTCATCTGGATTTTAAATCCAAATTATATATTTTTTCCTGTTTGTAGATCCGGATATCGTTATCCGTCATAGTCCAAGTGACCAAATAAGTCGGGAAGGCAGCGTGACTGAACCTATTCCATCAGAGGCACGTCAGTGTTATCAACCACTGTCCCCGGTACCACATAATGCCCTCGAGGCTAACCCACAAGACACTGGATTAGAAAATGAGATTGCTGAGCCGGAGGTGGAGCCAAGTGCCCCCACACCTAATGAAGGCGCGCAAGCGCCGGAAGTACCGGTTGAACCGGAGCTACTTATGGCCTTGGGTGAATCCACAGACAATATACCGGAGTTCGGAAATCCGATACATGAGAATTTAGCTAGTCTGTGGTTACCACTGCTAAAAAAGGGTCTGCTTAAAGAAAACAAAGAAAAACTTATGAAAAAATATTTAATACCCGAAAATTGCAAACTTCTGCAGTCTCCAAAACTCAATGTCAAGAAATATCAGCCGCAGTATCAGAAATAGTGCGAGGACGCGATAAAAAATTGTCTGGCTTCCAGCAACAGCTTGGTGCAGGTATTACTGCACTCAATAAGGGTATGGAGATCTTACTGAACAGTGATCAAAAAGCCCAGGCTTTGACACATTTTAGTGATAGCTGCCGAATTTTAACTGATCTTCACTGCGCTTCGACAAAGGATCGAATTAAACTTATAACTCCAAGTCTGGAAAAGAACATCCTCCATGTAATCCAAGACTCTGAAAGAGACGAAACTCTTTTTGGCAATGTTCTGTCTGAAAAAATTAAGGCCAGCAAGGCCATTCCAAGACAAGGTCAACAAATAAAGAAAACTGCACCATATCAAGCGACTTCCTCCGGATTTCGTCAGACAGCGCCAAACCGCTATACCCGGGAAACTGGAGGGGTCCACCTCGCTACTACCCCAGCAGAGGTGGACGAGGCAGCCAGACGAGGATGGCAACGCCCAGGAGGCCTTACTATTACAACACAGCACCATCGACATCGACAGCGAAATCTGCCCCTCAGACCAAGCCTCGTGCTCCAACTCAACAGTAAACCAGGTACATTCTGGTAGAATAAGCTCATTTTACGATTGCTGGTTATACATAACTCATAATAATGAAATTCTAACTTAGATTTGGGAAGGATATAAGATACCTTTCTCTAAACTCGTTAAACAGTCACCAGTAAGCCATCCTTCTTACACACTCGACGAAAGTCGCGATATGTCACAAGCAATTAACAAATTACTAGATTTAGGTGCTATTTCACAATGTGACACATCAAGTGATCAATTCGTTTCTAAAATATTTTTAACGCCAAAACCTAACGGTGAGAAAAGATTTATTTTAAATCTCAAGTCGCTCAATAAATTCATTCCAAAGATTCACTTTAAGATGGAAGATTATCGAACCGCATCCAAGTTAATACCACAGGATAGTTATTTAGCTAATATTGATTTAAAAGAAGCTTATCTTCTTATACCTATTCATGTTTCGGATAGAAAATACTTGCGTTTTCAATTTCAAGCTTATGGCTCCAATGAAATACTAACGTTTGAGTTTAATGCCTTGCCGTATGGCCTGTCGCTAGCCCCGTGGGTGTTTACCAAAGTCATGAAAGAGGTGATAACATATTTAAGATCCAGTGGTTTAAAATCCGTCATGTACTTAGATGATATTCTTTGTATAGGTGATGACTATTCTGATTGTTTTAAAAATGTCAATGATACTGTGAATCTACTTCAATGTTTAGGTTTCGTTATTAACTTTAGTAAAAGTTCACTAGAACCCAAGCAAAGTTGCAAATTCTTGGGATTTAATTTCGATACCCAATCCATGTCAATGTCTTTGCCAAACGATAAACGTAATAAAATTGCTCAGTTAGTTAAAAAATTTGAGAAATTGCCCCGTTGCAGCATTCGAGAATTTGCTCAATTGATCGGTGTACTAATCGCGGCTTGCCCAGCCGTTAAATATGGATGGCTGTACACAAAAATTCTAGAACGCCAAAAGTTCCTATTTTTACAAAAGCATAATGATAATTTTGAAGCCAAAATATCATTACCGGATATCGAGTGGCGTTTGTGTTGCCGGACCGAACGGACGTGTCTATAGACCTCCGACATCTTGCAAACGCATTTAAACAAACAATAGTTTACAACCCGGCGCGCGCCTTTGTTCTGTCTCTGGTTTCTCACGTTTCGGAGATTTTGTATCAGCGAGATGATATGAGAGTGTCTAATATAGCTACAAGTGTGAAAGTAGAGTGCGTAAAGTGTGAATTAGATAGGTTCTGAGCTGCGCCATACCAGATAATAGGCTACGCCACGCTGCTGTGACAATACGTGTACAATATTGTGTACGACAATAGGTGCACATAGCTGAGACAACTCAACGAGTGTTGCCTGGTGAGCCCGTTCCTATTCAGTGTCCTAACGCATGCAACCAATATTTATCTCCACAGACGAATCTACTAGAAGAGACCCCAATTTACGTCTCACGCAATACATAACAGTACTCCCTAACGACACGCCGTTATCCTGGAGTATTAACCGACCCTATCCAGCACATTAGGTGTGTCATGACACTGGGATATCTCCTCAGCAGTAACCTAACCTTATCAATCAATTGCTTTCTCCGGACACACAAACGATTACATAGGACGTAGAATCTTCATTATTTAAGGTATTTCTAAAGTGAATCTAACCCATAAAATAAAGCTCTCTCAACAGCAACTACCTGGGAAACAGACTTATTTCATTTCATCACAGACATTCGTGGTGCTTGATACATTATCATAAATACTAAGTCAATAGAAACTAGAGTTGCGCAACGAGTCGTGGTGTTATCCCACGCCAAGAGGCAGGCCCTTTCATGCACTTCCTGCAGGCACGTGAATAAGGACACTAAATCCCAAACAATACCGGACAGAATAAGTTAAACAAAAGAGATAAATTACGACAAAAAAACATTCCTCAAACTAACACAGCTGCAAAACGGCGAAGCAAATACGTTTTTTTTTGGTCAACAAGCCCCTTCTCTAGACAACGAGTTAAGAAAAAACGAATTCCAACGAGCAATAAACAATAGGGACTGAACCTCGACCCGTGTCACGGACCTCACTACTACGCACTAATGAAGTGAACTAAAGTAGGTGATGTCAGTGCAGAGAGTCTCACTAGCTGAGCAACAACCTGGTGAGATTGCTCCGAATAAGATAGCCCTGTATCAGATAAAACAGCAAAACTAACTTTTTATCTGGCAGGTAACATCCTTCGTAATGCTGGTTACCATTTCATAAACAGATACCGCTCTCGCTCCAAATTACTACGCCAACTCTAAACTATTCCATAGGCATAGTCCCGTACAAATAGGTAGGTGATAGGTATACGAAAATACAAAACTAGGCAGGAACCTACCCAAGCACAATAAAACAAAACTAAACTGTTTGCCACCATCCGGTCCAACCAGCCCATCTTGACCTGTTACAAAAATAAAATAAACAATAATGCAAGCCTACTGCATATTCTGAGAAATAGCGAGTAAAAGCCAACACTTGCACATCATAAAAGGATCATTTTACCATCTTGCAGAAAACAGGCAATTAACGAAAGGCAGCTGACGAACAATAACAAAATAAAATCAAAGACTCTTTGTCCTAAGCGGGTCTCTCTCACGCCTATTTTATAGCTTCCAGGCCCAGCCTCCAATTCTCTTAGAAAATACCGAGAATAAGTGCGCAAAGATACGCACAAACTTTGACAGCCACAACCCGTACCATTAACAATAGGTACGTAGGTAGTTCAAATTAATCAAATTAGCTCTAAGTTCTTTCTTTCAACAACATTCCAAAAAGATGAAAGCCTTATCAATGCCGAGAGATGGTAACTGCCTATTCCACGAAATTGCTGACCAAATTAATCACCTATATCAATTAACACTCGACCACACCCACATTCGTAAGGACCTAGTTAAATATGTAGAAGAAAACTGCGATGAACAGAACATAAAGTTTGCAATCGCCGAGCCTGAAGAAACCCTCAATGACTACATTAAAAATCTGCGCAATTACGGCACTTGGGCTGGAGAGGAGATTATAATAGCAGCCGCCGAATACTTTCTAATTAACGTAACAATCCACCAGCAAAATACACCAGCGCTCACATACAGGCCCAAGAATCCCGCGGATGCAGTGGGATCTCTCAACCTCAACTTCACAGGAAACCACTACGACAGCGTATACTTGCTTGAATCACAAAATTTACCCACGAATCTAGCAACCGACAGCCAAACTGATAACAACATACCTTCTTCGATACTTAAGGCAACACCCATGACCTCCTCAGGGTCAACCATAACATCAATAGATGACATCCCTGACAACACCGGATATACGATGATACGACACTGCCCCATATTTAAACCAAAAGTCACATGCGAGCGTATGCGCATTGCTACTTGGAACGTTAGAGGATGCGCCGAAATACCTAAGAGACTCAACATTGATGCTGAATTGACAAACAGAAACATACATATAGCCTGTATACAGGAAACAAACATGACATCGGGGACATACGTGTCAAAACACTATCTCTGGTATCTATCAGGCACAACCAGTATCGCACACTGTGGCTTAGCTATACTAATTAGAAAGGACCTGAACTTAACGGTCCACAATATAAATCGCGACCTGGAAACCATGGCAGCAACAATAACATCGGCCACTAATACACTAATATATATATATATAGCTGGGGATATGTGTAATAAACGCACATATCCCCAGCTCTTCCACGAGAGCAACCGCAGCGTTTTCGCAACTTATAAAGATTATTCAAAAGAAACCAAACAAAGCCAAAATATTAATGCTAGGTGACTTTAACGCGCATATCGGACTAGGCGATACAAAGGAATACAGGAAAAAGGGAATTATAGGAACAAATCTCCTACACAAATCATCAAATATCATCGGAGAAATGCTAATGGATATCTGTTCCCGCGAAAACTTAAAAGTAGAAACCACCTGGGATCGCAAGTCATGTCGGGCCACATGGTCTAACGGGAAAACAAAATCACAACTAGACCATATAATTATCTCGAATAATTCGCCACACACATTTAACTTCATCAGAGGACAATCGAGCTACCTGCATATTTCCGACCACAAGATAATCTGGGGTGAAATAGACCCACTAAACCTGCTTCCAAGAACTGGCGACACGCAAATGGAATCAACAAAGAGTACAACCCAAACTAAGTACAAAGCGATAACAGCTTTAAAGTTCAACTATAAACAGTTTTCGTACACCGCCCTAGCACGAGATGAAATGAATGACACAAAAGTAAAATACCATAACGGGATTATGGAAGAACTTACGGCGAACAACTACAAATTTATAGAAAATGACAACGAATATACGCCCGACATTCCGTGGGAATCTATTACAGGGGTTATGAAGTCAGTAGCCCAAAAAACACTTTCCGTAAAACCCGCTAGATCGCGGGAACACCGAATTGCTCTGGCAAATTTACAAAAGGCCAAATTCCTTATAAGACGTCGACCAACCGACCAAAGAATGCCGACGACGTCTTGAGGAAATTATTGATAATGAAGAAAAACGAGAATGCAGAGCATTTTTTGAAGGCCTAGGAAAAAAACACCCAAGCAAACGCATGCAAATCGTGTACCACTATTACAGACGACATCAGCTTCAATCGAGACGGTGGAAAAAAAAGCGATTTATCCCAATGTCACGCTGGGTACAGGAATAAAGGAAATCAGAAGGCCCTAAAATTATGATTATCCCTAACGAAACTTCAATAAACCCTGACTATCTAGAAAATGGTCCAACAATAGCCGACATAAAAACGATAATCAGCCGCATGCGTAACGGAACAGCGCCGGGTACAGATCTGGTAGTCCCGGAACTGTACAAAGGAATACCGCCACAACTGTTAAAGGTTATTACCAAAACAATGCACAGAGCATGGACAGAAAATATAATACCGGAGTCCTGGAATGATACGGTCCAAGTACCTATCCCCAAAATCAGAAACCCGCAAGACACCAATGACTATCGCCGTATAACAATGTGTAATACAGGATATCGCATATACGTGACATACCTGCTCATCAAACTAGACGAGATAACAAAAGAACTCGGGAACTACCAAGCAGCATTTCTCCGCAATAAATCCACCGATGACCACATCTTCACACTACGCAGAGTATTAGACGAAGAATGACGCGCGGATAACAGAACATATGTACTGGCGCTAGATATCGCCAAAGCATTTGATACTATAGACCTAAACGTGCTCAAGGATATTCGCCTTTCAAGGACCAATAATATTTTAACCAATAGGATAATAAAAGCCTGCATGTATGAACGGACCTGCATCAAATGGTTCGGACAGCAAAGTAACTTGATCAACAAAGGAAAAGGAGTAAAACAAGGCTGTCCACTGTCACCAAGACTATTTACAATATTAATGGATGATGTCCTCAAAACACTGGAAGAAGAAATTCCCAACATAAAACTGGACCAAGATGAAAAAAATAGTCTTACCACTTATTCTCTCCTTCGCGGATGACCTCATCATCGTTTGTCAAGATTTAAAACACCTTGAACAAATCGTCACGCACTTGAAAGCACTATTAAAAACAGTAGGGCTCGATACTAACGAAACAAAGACGAAAATTCTTATAAGAGACCCCATAAACACCCAGCGCCCACAAGTGATCGTATTGGACGGAGTTCCAATACGAACCGTAGACGAAATAAAATATCTCGGCACATATATAACGGCAGGACATAGTAGGAGAGACACAATAAAGAAGAGATGCCGGCAAGCCATAGGCAATTCCAAGGCCCTAATGCATTTTATAAAGAAATCCAACATGGACTGGAAAATAGTACGCCTGATTTACAAAATGGTTATGGCACCGTGTATAACATACGGACTTAAAGTGGCAGCCCTCACCAAAGCAAACCGTTCTAGACTAAGAAAATATGAACGCCTGATCCTCAGAGACATGTTTGAGAACGCCAGAAGCTATCCAAGACACCACAAAATTCATGACTTACTACAGGGCAAAACAATAACCAAACAAATCAAAAACCATCGGATGTGTTACTATACACATATTCTACGACGCCCACAAAAACACCTACTCTACGCTGCATTGAAATACGAAGCAAAGAAGAAGAAAGTTGGCCAACCCATTTACACCCGGAAAGATTCCCTTAAGCATGACATCAAATACTACGGTAAAGAACACAGTTACTGGACAGAATCAGCACACAACAGGGACGAAGTCAGAAAGGCATCGAGCCAAATATACCATATTCCAGAAACAGTCAGCGAAAGCGAAACGGAGACCTTACCGGATAACCCAAACGAACACGACAGGACAGGAAACTCAACCTATAACAATACCTGAAAATAGAAGGAAAACATGAACTTGAAGAAAACAACAGCTGCTCTCCAAATCCTATATCCTCCCCATTCCACATATCCTATATTGGCTTCAGGCTGAAGAGTCGGTCGATTGAATTCACGCTCCTTCCTCTCCTTCGAGCAGGTCATTCCGCCCCCCCTCAAAACTCGTGCTCTCTGTTATGCCGGCCGAAAGACCGGAACAGGTTTAGAACCCTGGCTGGAGAAGCACCATTCATTCATTCATTCATTCAAAATATCATTACCGGATATCATTACCGGATATCATTCGCGCTGACTTAGACTGGTGGTCTACGAATATTGCCATTACCGAAAACCCTATGAGGACAGAACATTTTAAATATGAAATTTTTACAGACGCGTCAAGGTCGGGCTGTGGCGCCGTATGTGAAAATAAAAAAGCAAACGGGACATGGAAAACTATCGAAATGCAACACCATATCAATTATTTGGAATTGCTCGCGGTATTTTTAGGGTTAAAAAGCCTCGCATCAAACGAAACTAACTGCGCAATATTATTACGGATTGATAATACGACGGCTATCAGTTATATTAACCGTATGGGCGGTATACAATTCCCACACCTTAACGACCTATCGAGATCCATTTGGCAATGGTGCGAAGAGCGCCATATTTGGTTATATGCGTCTTGTGTAAATACCAAATTTAATCGCGCAGATGAGGAGTCAAGGAAAATTAACCCTGACACAGAGTGGGAGCTATCCGCCCATGCGTTTGATACCATTCTGAAAAAACTAGGACACCCAAATATCGACTTGTTTGCCTCTCGTGCTAACGCCAAGTGTGACGCATTTGTCTCGTGGAAACAAGAACCAGATGCAATAGCGGTAGACGCGTTCACACTCGATTGGAGCTCTACATTCTTTTATGCGTTCCCACCTTTTGCGTTGATCCTAAAATGCTTACGAAAGATTTTTGACGATGAAGCTGATGGAATACTCGTTTTTCCCTTTTGGCCTTCTCAGGCGTGGTTTCCTTTCCTGACGAAACTCCTTAAGTCGGAAATTATCATGTTCGCTCCTCATAAACACCTGTTAAAATCACATTTCAGGGAACACCATCCCCTACATGCGAGCCTTACCCTGGGTGCCGCGAGGCTCTGCGGGCGGCGTTCATCCAGCGCGGAACCCCGCTAGAGGCAATACCCCTAATGCTAGCCTCATTGGCTCAGACCACTATAAACCAATACAACGTAACCATAAAACTTTGGTGGGAATATTGCAGTTCTAAAAATATAGATGTCTACCACCTATCAATTCCTGACGTACTTTCGTTTCTAACGGAAATATTTAATAAGGGTTGCTCTTATGGTTCCCTAAACAGCCACCGTTCGGCGTTATCCTTGCTGCTCGGCAGCGAGATAGGTACTAATGACTGTATAAAAAGACTTTTAAAAGGGGCCTTTAGGACAAGACCATTAATACCTAAATATAATTCCACGTGGAATCCTCAGGTTGTCTTGAATCACCTGACTTCTTGGTACCCACACTCCGATATATCTTTAGAAAAAATTACTAAAAAATTAGTTACCCTGCTGGCGATCTGTACAGCTCACAGAGTGCAAACCCTATCTCTTATAAAGCTCGAAAATATTTCCCAAATGTCAGGCAGTATAAAAATTGCCATAGTTGATATAATCAAAACTTCAGCCATAGGCCGAGAGCAACCCATATTAAATCTACCTTTTTTCAATGAAAAACTGAGTATATGCCCCGCTACGACCCTTAAGGATTATATTTTTGCTACAAAAAATTTAAGGGTTGGCAGCACGGGAACACTGTTCCTAACATATAAGCGACCTCACAAGGCTGCAAGCAGTCAAACCTTAAGTAGGTGGATTAAACAAGTGCTGTTTGAAAGCGGTATTGACGCTAATATGTATGGAGCCCACAGTACGCGGCACTCAGCCACTTCAACGGCTTTTGCGGCTGGAATCAGCCTAGATACAATTAGGAAGGCGGCTGGATGGACCAGCACCGACAAGACTTTCGCCAAATTCTATAACCGACCAATAATCAATAACAATATCCATGAATTTGCTAGATCGATTTGTTTCCATGAAAACAATATCAGTAGTGATGAAGATTCGTAAAAATTGATTGTAGTGCCATTATGCACCCATTTTTGTGATTATTAGGCATATGAAGTAAAAATAAATACAATTACCAATCTAACCTAATTTTATTTCGCACAAAACTTTCTACTCTAAACATCTACCTGTTAAAACATTATATTGAGAATGAAGCGATGAAATATAATAGATGATTAAACGAACTTTCCTAAAGTGAAGTTCGATCACTATTATATGAGTCGCTTCATTCGAAGATATAAATATAATCACCCGCCCATCCCTAGGTGACCCATATCTTAAAATGAAAGTTTTGTCCGTGACTCTAAAAAATGAAGTACAGGGCAGCGCCGCCCCGCCAAGCGGCGGCCGCCGGACGTACTGGTGCCGATTTTGAATCAAATGACTTACTCTAAAAAGCGTGCTAGTTGCCTGTAGGTTTAAGGGACTACCTGTTAAAACATTATATCTTCGAATGAAGCGACTCATATAATAGTGATCGAACTTCACTTTAGGAAAGTTCGTTTAATCATCTATTCTAAACCTATCTTAACCAAGAGTCGACCAACTTGCTTGCTGGTTACCACCAAACGTGGATAGCTCCGGCTACAGCCGAAGCGTTCTGCAGTACGACGACGCACTTCACAATCCTATGCCAGTCCTACACTAAACCAAGCGCCTTGCTAGGTCTCAAACTAGCATTCACATTCGAGGTTCCTCGCCTTATCTCAAACCAGGGTCCACTTGCTAGACACCCCTCTCTCGTCAGCCCGACGTTCACATGTACGATCAAACCTACATATTTTGGTCGGGTTTTTGGGTGAACGGGTTTTTTAAATCGTAACTATTTGAGTTTAATTGATGTTTGCATTGTTAGTTCCTCGTGGGTTCCTGATGATAGGTACTGTAAGGCCCGTATACAATATAATCGCATAAACAAATATCGATATTTGTTTATGCGATTATATTGTATACGGGCCTCTTTAGAGTGGGTGTCACTTTGACGCTGTTACTTATTTTGTAGTTTTAAAAAGAAAGAGGCTTGGATGTGAGAAGTCAATGTGACACACTTCACCGTAAGCTTTGGCCAGTGACTGATCTAAATTTTATAGTTAGGATAGCTTAATGGCTATCGAGCCAGTTGTGGATCCCTTTTATACAAAATGCAAATAACTATAAACTAAAGAAACAAAAACCAATCAGTTATTACTAAAGTATTTATAATTGAACTTGCTAGCCCTACAGATTAGGTAGGCAATTATAATCGTATAGTGCTGAAAGCATTGAAAGCACTACAGTACTATGGGAATGGAAAAACTAACGATTTAAATCATCACCAGGGTTCTGCAACCGGTATTGTTCCGCGGTTTGGTAATAATTACAAAGTAGGTAGGTACTTTATTGTGACGCGGGGCGCATAAAAAGGGTGTTGCCAGAACAGGTTTTGTGCTTTGCCTCCCGCGCCCCGCAGCTCATTCCCTTCCCCGTCACCCCTGCGCGCGTAAACATGTAGTCCCATACACAACTGCATTTTGTAGAGCCGTGGAAACGACATTTTATAACGCTTAAATATTTAATGCCAAATGGCATCTTTCTTTAACGTGTCCACGACCTAATCCTTTTTGATGCATTGTGATTTCGACCCTCACGCCATGGTAATAAAATTCAAAACCTATAACGGGAAAATGTCTTGCCGGCAAGACATGGGTCGGTGTGAAGATAAAAGAAATGGAGTAAATTAGCAAAAGATTAACATAATGATTATATTTTATAAATATATTTATTATTATGTGTGAGTTAACCAATTGAACCCCACAATAGGCAAAGTAGCTAGTCTTTAACTGTGCTCGAGTTTAACCGTTACTTTACAACTCTTATCCTGACATGGACTTTAGTAGATATTACTTTTAGTACACCTTATAAGTCTGTGACATATGCCACTTAGCTTAGCGATAGTACCCAAACATTTTGTTCATGGCGCTGCCAAATAATGGATTGAATTGGTACAAGTGGGTCAATGTAGTTAATTGCACGGTTATCTGGCACGGACTATTGTCAGTCGCGCTCGCCGCAGATCCTTAATACCGCTGAATCTGAATCGTCGCTATTTAGATAAATCGACAGACAATTATAAAATCGCTTGCATTTGTACCGAAGTGTGAACGCGGCCTATATCAAATGGCAAAGTGGCAGTCTTTATGTCGCAGCTAATTGTGGGAGACACTTTAGATCGATTTAGCTGCACACAAATTTTATTTCAAACTTAAATCAGTTTAAAGATAAAAGTAGAGTGTCTATTTCACTTCCAACAACTATTGTAATTTCGAGTGAGGTACTTCACTCCCTCGCTTCACTCAGGATTCCGCGTTAGAAGCGTTCCGCTCTGGTTACAAAAAACGCTCCCGCCCTTAAAGTAGTATTTTACTCCTTAGTAAAAAATCTACTATTATTATCTGGATATACTTATTAGGTACCATTAATATTATTTTATCAAAATGTAAGAAGAGCGAAATCATTTTAGAAAAATGTGTTTTTGGCTTAAAATTCTTACTTTAGAATTTCTGATAATAATATGTTATTCTTCCCAATTGTACGTTGATAAATACTATTCTTATTCATAATTGTCTCTTACGTTCTAAGATAATCATAACTAAATTTACTAATTTTCCCATACAGGGTGATAAATGTTTTGTAGGGAACAGACCTAGCACCATATTTTTTGCGTCTGTTACAATATGGTCTGAAGTTAAACTCTCATTTCCACTATGTAGATTTTTTATTAATATCAGCAAAGGAAATTAAGTAAACAAATAATACAGACTAATGCGGACTATTGCGGAATGTATTAAGTGTATTAATATTGTAACTTTTCAATACTTTTATTTTAGTTGGTTTGCGTGCGTTTTGATATCAATCTCTTTATTGTTGGAACTGACAAAACGTTTGATTCTCTGCTGATAACACATTTTTAAAAGGCAAGTTTAAACGATTACCAAAAAGGCACCTATTTTACTACCAATAAATTCGAAATGACTGCCACAATGGATAAATTATCACCAAATTGTGTTTGGATAAACTTGATCACCAAACTTCTTTTTATGTTTTGTATACTTAAGTTTATGTTTTAAGTATTTTTTTTTTGTTCTTAAATGTCCAACCTAACACGAAGGATAAAGAGGGACTCTTTATCCTTCAACTAAGCTACCACAGTATTTTGCCCTGATATTTTCTGCAACTTTTGGTGATCATTTATCCATTTTGGTAAGAAAAAATATTTTGGTGGTCATATAAACTGTAGCCTTTTTAAAATAAAACTTTACTACAAACTTATTTTTGAATTTGGTCTGTATCGAGACCGGTCTCTTAGAAGATTGGAGCTGTCATTAGAATATAGTGAAAGTGATTATTTCCCCTGTACTGGCAACACAAGTTAAAAATTAATTTGCGTCCCTAGGGATTAAAATGGTATTTTGCTCCCTGTTTTCTAGGAATAAAGGAGCTCTTTTCGAATAAATTAGATGAAATAGTGGTGGTTTCAGAGAAGGTCTTACCACAAAAAAAAACAAACTCCTGTTCAACACTTGCTTAAAGACAAAAAAGTATAGGATTGGACGTTTGTTTTGAGGTTAAACTATGTGTAACATTTTTTTGTAATAACACGGCAAGTTTCAAAAGATATGCCGGTCCGACCTTATTTGTATCAAAACGAACATATGGCATATATAACATCACTAGACAAGGCCCCGTTTGATTAATGCATAAACTTCCCGGCATTTTATCATAAACTTTCAAGTTTCAACCGCGTTTAGATAGAGTTTGTTGTTCGTAATTATATTTCTGATTGCATCTGTTGCTCATCAGCACTTAAATGTTACTCTCATTTAATGTCTAATTGACTAAACTAAAAGCTGCGAAAGCTAAAGCTGATTATTGGAGTACGAGTACATTATTTGGATTATCTATCTTACAAAAAAAGCTAAAACCCGCATCTGAGTCTCAGTTTATCTATATGACATAGATAAATTAAGTGTGTACGTAAAAGTATTTATGTTACATTCTCAGAATCAGCACATACACGTCAGCTGCGGCATACGAAATGAACATTACATTTTATCTTATTTAGCGTCGAGCTATCAGCATAGGAACAATAATATGCAATTGTACGTTCCGGTTTTGCGGGGTAATTAACGCGGAGCTCTCGTTAGGTTCTTGCAAAGGGAAACTTTTGATGTTGAAAGTGGCAAAGAGAAAAATAAAAAGCGGTTCATGCCCTCATTAATGGGCATTTACCGCAGCGCAATGCTTCCTGAGTGTTGCTGTGTAAGAATTTTAAAGCAATTCCGTTTTTTTTTTCGCGCACTGTTTATAGTCTCACTTCCTTTCGCCGGTTATGTTTTGTTGAGCACAACCAGTATTCAAGAAGGCAATACTTGGCTGAAGTAAACATTTTAAAGTTACCGCAAGCACAACCGAGCTTATCTTTATAGTAGAGAAAGTAAGTTAGGTTGGCAGGGTCGCTCTCATCACTTGAAGTTGTTAATATCATGCGATTAAACTTTGTATGTATCGTATGTATGACTGTAAGGCAAACAAGTTTGGTGATAATATCTAATCTGCAAAGGTGCTGTAATATGCCTAAGAGCGGTTTTCATGACTGCTGTAATAATTAATAATTACCACATTCAGTTAAAGTACAGTGTCAAATCCATATTACCAGACTTAATAAGAAGGAGGGTAATGTTTTTTGAGTGTATGCTTTTTTTTCATAGCAAACCAACAGAATTCAAATAATGATAGATTCAATTAAGGGAACTATTAAACTGCACATCAAAAATACTAATTTTCACAGCAAATATCAGGGCAAAATGCTGTAGTAGCTTAGTTGAAGGTTAAAGGGGGTGAGCAAAAGCCCCCTTTTATCCTTCCTGTTAGGTTGAACATGTAAGAACAACAAAAAATACTTAAAACATAAACTTAAGTAGGTATACCTAAAATATTTAAAACATAAAAAGTGTTTTTGTTGATCTTTTTTTGATATACAAATCAGTATTTTTGATGTGCGATAGACAATACGAGCGATTAGTTAATAACATTTAATAAATAAGTTCCAATTATAGGTTTACATTAAAATTTGGTAGATAACAATTGAGCTTCGCCTGACATGCAAACTAATTACTTAATTAATTCATGATTGTATTTATATATGTAATTATGTCATAGGTTGCACTTGTGAAATTAAGTTGTAAATTAATTTAATAAAAAATTGGGGCAATTTAGTGTCTAGGTTATAAGATTTCTAAACGCATTTAGGTATAAAATTAAAATGTCAACATCGTTAAATAGCTTATTATAAGTGTACATCATTCTATCCATTGCGGTGTTTTACCATAGTTAGTTTTATGTAGTGTATAGATAAATTATATTTTCGTTGTATTTTCGCGTTTTTTCCCACGATTTATATTTTTTATCTACACACGTATCATAAACCCTCTTTACTGCGTACAAAAACCACACGTTGCGATCAGCATAATGTTAAACTACTTGGTAAAAACTGAAAAACCCACTCTCGAGTATTAATGCCCTCCATTATGTAGCAGTCACATAAACTACTATTATGCGATATTTTACTAGCAGTAAAATTTTCTAAGAAATCAAAAAAAATCAAAATCAAAAATCATTTATTTCCATAGGATGTTGTTACATCACTTAGATCCGTCATTACATTTTTTTGGGTGAGTTCACTAACCCAATGGCGGAATCTGTGGAGAAGAGCTCACCGAAGAAACTCCACAGTCGTCGCATCTTTTGCGTTTCCTTTTTTAAATAAAATATTGTCAAATTACAAAATGAATGCTAATTATATATCGAAACAGCCTGTTACTCAAACAATCTATTCCCATGGACATCTGTCCTCTAAGTAATCGGATATCCTGTAGTAACCTTTTTTATACAATTTCTGTTTTATTATTATTTTAAACTTGTCTAAAGGTAAGTTTTTAATATCAGTAGGGACCTTATTGTAATAGCGTATACAATTGCCTTTAAAAGAATTACTAATTTTATGTAGTCGGCTTACATAAGCAACCAACGTGTCTTTATTTCTAGTATTAAAATTGTGTATATCACTGTACTTCTGAAAATTAGTTATATTTCTTTTTACATACACAAGATTGTCATAGATATATTGAGACACAAATGTCAGAATATTGATTTCTTTAAACTTTTCCCTCAGTGACACTCTAGGCCCTAATCTATAAATTGCACGAACAGCCCGTTTCTGCAGAATAAATATACTATTAGCATTCGCAGCGTGACCCCACAATAAAATACCATAGGTCATTAGACTATGAAAGTAACTAAAGTAGACTAGTCTAGCGGTGTCTACGTCGGTAAGAGCTCTAATTTTTTTAACTGCAAACGCTGCCGAACTCAGTCTGTTCGACAATTTATTTATATGAGGATCCCATTGTAGTTTGGCGTCTAAAGTAATGCCCAAAAAGACAGTCGACTGCACAAGGTCCAATCTCTGTCCTTTTATAAATATGTCTGTAGTTACCGGGTTCACATTGGGTAACACGAATTTAATACATTTAGTTTTCTTTTCATTAAGTAACAAATTGTTAACAGTAAACCAGTTCACTATACTAGAGATAGCATTGTTTACCTCGTCATCATTTGATTGCTGTCTTTTAACTTTAAATATCAAAGAAGTATCATCGGCAAACAATACTAACCCATGTTTTGCTTTAACAAGGTAAGGTAAATCATTAATATATACTAAAAACAAGAAAGGACCAAGAATTGAACCTTGCGGTACGCCCATACTTATTGAAGACCCAGGTGATCTTTTCCCATTAACATCGACCATCTGAACCCTATCTGTTAGATATGACTCCAGAAGGCCAAGTGCCTGATCTTTTACACCATAATGGCGTAACTTCCTGACAAGAGTGTCATGATGGACGCAATCAAAAGCCTTGGATAGATCGCAGAAGACACCTATTGCATCCATTGCGTCTTCCCAGGCATCAAAAATATTGTCGATTAGTTCAACACCAGCATCGGCTGTTGAATGACCCTTTGTGAAACCAAACTGAGCAATATGAATTAAATTATTGAGATAAAAATGACTTTGCAATTGATTAAGTATGAGTTTTTCAAATATTTTGCTAAGCGTTGGTAGTATCGATATGGGTCTAAAATTGGTGGGGTCTGATGTACTACCAGCTTTGAATAAAGGTATAACTTTACTTAGTTTCATCAAGTCAGGAAACACACCACTATCTATACATTGATTAAATATACAACAAAGGTGAGGTGCAATACAATCTACAATGGAACTAATAATTTTTACTGATAGACCATGGGCGTCAGCTATCTTTTTCATTTCCAGGGATTTAAACGCTTTTACAATGTCTTCATTATTTACGTGCCTAAATTTAAAATCTGTTTTACATTCCTCAAAGTTTTGTTTAAGTATAGATTCAGCAGCAGCGGGAGATGAATTTAAAGACTTGGTTGTTGAAACTGGAATGTCCGTAAAGAAATTTTCGAAAGCTTTTGCTACTTCTAGGTCTGTACTTAGCAATTGATTATCTATCTTAAGCTTGAAGTTATTATGTGTAGCTTTGGCCTTTCCAGTCTCTCTGTTTATAATTTGCCAAGTCGTTTTCATTACATTGCTACTAGATTCAATTTTGTTTTTAATGAAATTAGATTTAGCTACGGCACAAACGCGTTTAAACATTTTTGAATAACTACGAACATAATCTAGAAAGGCCGTATTTTTGTTATATGATTTCTCTTCATAGAGTGCATATAATCTTCGTCTGCTCCTATGAATTCCAACTGTCGCCCAATCACTAAACAAAGCTTTGTTATTAACTTTTATAGTTTTTGATTTAAATACCGTATCATATTCATTTTTGACAAGGTTAAATACTGAGTTGTACAACAAATTTGGATCGTCACTGTATGGTATTTCCCATAGTTTATCTAAAATATTATTCCTGTAGTGTTCAAGCCGAGTGTCACTAACGGGCACACATGTAATATCCTCTTTTTGGTCCTTTTTTATTTTAATATTGAATATACCTATCTGACCAGAGTGATCAGAGGTTAATTTATTGATGACCGATTTGAAAATGGGCGTAATGTTAGTAAATATATTGTCAATGCAGGTAGCAGATGTTGCAGTAATTCTAGTAGGCTCCAAAAACAGATAGTTCATGTTGTGACATAAAAATAAAGATTTTAATCTAGTAAAAATATTATTATCCTCTAACAGATTAACATTAAAATCACCACAAATTATAAACAATTTGTTTTTATCGCTGATTTTAATCAACACTTCATCCATTTTCTTTTCGAATAAATCAAAGGATGAATCTGGTGGTCTGTATACGCTCAATACAATAAGTTTTTCAAGTTCAATACAGGCTATTTCCATGGTACGCTCAACAGACAGGCTCACTATGTCAACTCGTTCCTTATATTTAAAACTATTATTTACAAGTATTAAGGAGCCACCGCGATCAGCTGTTTTTCTGTTGAACGAACTAGCAACGTGGTGGTTATTAAAGTTGAACATGAACTGATAACTCTTTAAAAAGTGCTCTGTTATACATAAAATATCAATATTATTACAGTTCATGAATAACTCAATTTCCAGTTCTTTACTTAACATGCCCTGTATATTTTGATGAACCACGTTTAAAATATTCTTACTTTTACATTTTTCATTACTAGTAACTTGATTTAATGGGCAAGATGAAGGTATATTTATACAAATATTAATATTACTGCCAGACTTACTCTCTGTTGTCCTATGGGTTAATTTAAAGAGCTTGGAACAGATTCCAAGGAGTACATGTCATTATTAATACACTGCTCAATAGAAGCAGGCGTTTCATTAGTCAAAAACTTGACTGAGTTCAAAATAAAATAAGATAGTGACTGTGCTATCTGTTTTGTATAAAACCTAGATAGGTAATACCTATCCTTAGTCAAATAAAAATATTTTCCAATACAAATATTGGTGTCTATGAAATGAAATTTTTCAGTATGACGACATGTCAGCATGTCAGCATACATTTATACACACATGTGTATAAATGTATTATAAGCATGTCTTATATGATTTTCATGTTGTGACAAAGATTGGCTGAAGGGAAACGCAAACAAGATTATTCTATCTACATTTTGTAAAGAATTTAATTTGGAAA
Source organism: Argyresthia goedartella (assembly GCA_949825045.1). Lineage (NCBI taxonomy): Eukaryota > Metazoa > Arthropoda > Insecta > Lepidoptera > Argyresthiidae > Argyresthia > Argyresthia goedartella. Next base: position 21,895,506 of record OX463823.1, read on the forward strand.
AGTATTTAGTAATTAGTTTTTTAGATACATTTTCCCTTCTACCAATTAAAATAATTAGGGTGGTTGGTTCTAAAAACTGCGATGACAACACTTTGTTGATTATTTGTGAATATGTGGCGCCAGGCATACAGTTATTTAATATTGCCTGGCCCACGCGCTGACTAAGTTGTAAACCCATATTTTTTCCAAGTTCATCGCTGTACATTATATACCTATCCTTTGTCCGAGAGAAGGAGGCGTTATTGATAACACTATTAGTACTCAAGTCGACTGACGGCGGCGCCTGGGTCAGTATCAGCTGTTCGGCCGGCTGCTCGGCGGGACACACGGTCGGCACGGAACAGTCCGCTGGAGCTTGTTTACAATCACAGATGTGATTGTCGGTCAAAGATATGAAAGTGTCATAATTATACTTACACGTCTCCAACAAACTATTCATAGCCGACACATGTTCCTTAATTTCGTATTGTGCTGACTCATATTTACGTGTAATACTTTGTAATGATGAGTTTAAAATATGCATATCGCAGCATATGGAGTCGCCGTGTGTCACATTCATACTTTTCTGTAGTTTTTTCCAAACAGCATTTTAATGTTTCAGCAAGCATTTTAATGTTTCTTTTTGAACGACCTTTAAGGTGCCCGTGTCGTTTTTCGGTTATGGAATGCTTTAATAAGAAGGTTAATTGATCGAAGATGATTTTCTCATAAACCTTACTTATCACCGAAAGTTTACTGATTGGCCTGTAATAACTCACATTATTTTTATCACCAGATTTAAATACTGGTGCTATAGTTGCCCTCTTCTAGGCATATTACCTTTATGTGTATTTATAACCATTCGTTAGTACGCGCTACAGAACAAACAGCTTGACGGATTTTAATAAATGAGGTGTCGTTAGATTTGTCTCACTTAAAGGAGTGTCATAGGCTATATAATTATAATAATAAGTCGATATGTTCAATTTAAAATCGCTAAATGGAGTTTAAAAAGTAATTGGTGCGGCTACTTTCATAATCCATGTACGATACCAGATGCATTCATAAGTTTGTGTGTATTAAAAGAAAATGCAGTATTGGTTTTCATAATTATTCCTCTTAAATCACACATTTCTAGGTAGGAATTTTTGGATTGGACTAAACGTTAACCAATCTTTAGGAACTATTGTGGTCGAAACCATAATAGCTTAACTCTAGTATTAAGAGCAAACATGTAACTATTTTAGCAGTTAATTGGACAAGTTGAACTGGGTTCGAGTATTTAGTGATTCAGACGAGACCGTTGAGTACTTGTCAATTATTTGTGCCCTCGTTGTGATGCCAAATTGGCAATCAAACCGCAACTGTTTACTCAGCCCTTGTATTATCATCCGGCCACACAACAAGCGTTTATTAAAACAATACATACAGGCACGTGTATCCTAGCTTAAAGCTACGTCAAAAAACTGCAAATCGATGGACAATCCGAATGGCCGAGTCGGCAGTAACCCTGCCTACGAAACCAAGGGTACCGGGTTCGAGTGCCGGTTGGGGCAAATATTTGTTTGATGAGAACGCATGTTTGTACCCTAGTCATGGTTGTTTATCTATCTAAGTATAATATTTATCTATATAAGAACTATATACAGTCACGTTCAGGATGGTTCAGTCACTTTTTTTCTTCTTTGTGTTCAGCTATACGTACGCGCGAAATTAGTGCACCCGAAGAAAACCATTGTTGTATTACGTCCTCTGAGAAACAAAAGGAAAACACAGTTTTAAGCTGATAGCTTTTGCACTAGACGTTGTGGGTCTGTGTCCCAGTTAATCTGGCTCAACACAGACCTTGCTGTTAATAATTTTGTAATTATTTATTCCTGCTTATTAATATTTGTATTGTAAATTGATATTGAAATATTTGTATTAGTTAAGAACCAGCAATTGCTAAAAGAGATCTAAAAATCAATCTGTGGTAGTTTCTACGCCCTTCTTCTCCCACAGTGGTCCAATGTAAGTAGCAAAAAATGAAGATTGCTAAGTATATGTAAATATCTACAGTAATAAAGAGATTTGATTGATTAATTGATTGCCGAACCGTTTAAAATATATCTATACGCTCGCTGTGAAGAAAGCCGAATATTTGGTGGCCTCAACTACTATTTTTTTCACCGCTTGCCCACAAGAGAGTGAGTGAAATGCGTAGGTTTAGTACCTACGCTTTGAAGGAAGAAAGTTCCATTAGGTTCATATTATACAAGTAAATAATTCTTTGCAAATTGAACTTTTGAATAAAAGTCGAAGTAAATTTTTGAATAGTCTACAATAGTGATTGTTAAGGACTGGTAAGGACTCAGTTTTTTAAGGACCGATTTTATAATCTCGATAAAGTTAACTTAACCGTACTTTCATTAACACTATTATGTTTTATAAAATATAATATTTTCTATTTACTCCCTGATCGCCAGGGTCGCCAAAATATTGAATTATCTCCAGATTTACGTTTTTAATATCGGAAATTGGTTCAAAATTGACTTTTGATAAGAATCTTGGTAAGTTTATGTTTAAAGGATACTATTAACTTTCAGTGATATTAGTGGTAGGGTATTCCAGCGATGAGAATTCGGGAGCAAGCCCAATGCTAACTCCATAGTTCAATTCAAAATGACTTTACATACTGTCGATATATTAAAATGGGTAATATATATACAAGTAGTATACGTATACATGTTTTCCTCCTCTGTACATTTGGTCCACTGTCCATCCGTATCCGAATTCCATTCAAAGTCATACGAAATTCTAAATTATTGAAGCCATTCAAGAGCGCCAGTGCCAATGAATGTTAATCACGACCTAAGGCTATTTCATAAAGAAACATGTTACTATTTTACAATAACTGGCAATAATGGTAGAAAAGTGTGTCGTACTTTACAATTGACAACTTGGTCGAATCCTAAAATTGTAAGAAGCGGCATTATTATATATACCATCGAGTGTGAATCAAACAATCACATTGACGAAAAGGGTAAGCGGCATTATCTTATAACTTTTTCGCCATCTCCTCGGATCCTGAGTCGCCATTTTTATTTAGGTCTACTAACAATCTAGCGCCAAACAAATTTGGTTTCTAGAATTTAGGGTTGTTGAGTATATAAATTAATTACAAGTAAGCACCACTTGCTTTATGAAGTGACACCTGGGTCTTCATCCGACCCCAAGTTATAAATGCCATATAGTTATGTACAACGACATCTGCCAAAACTTCGATAAATATTTTGATATATTAGTGATTTCTATATCCAGTGATAGATGGCGTTACCACTCACATTGATTCTTTTCATCTCACTATCACCGCGATTTTGTATCTTCGCCGGTTAAAAATCTAAATTTTTGTACCCCCTAACTAGGTTAGTACTAGGTTTGCACTAAAATTTACTGTATTGTAAAAAAAATGTCTTGTACCATGTTTTTATATAGTTCGGCTATGTTGAAACTCAAACTCATTTTTTATGACTTACTTAAGTCTCATACACAAAAAATACATCGGACATGTTCAACTTAACTCATTAGTTAAGTTGAACATGTCCGATGTATTATTTCATTTCATGTACTCATTAGTACATGACTGGTTGGTTTGAGTTTGAAAAGGGAAATCTCCCTTTCAAGTGGTGATTCATGGCTGAATCTTGCACAGGAAAAGGAGACTCCATCCAGACAGACCAGTGCTTCAGAAATATGCCCGTCAGAGAAGATAGCAAAAAGAAACTAAACCGGGGTGTCTTTTAATTATTTTTCCTCGTTTTTTTGTTATTATACACAATGTACAATACAGAAATAATCTAATATTATGACAATATTATTTAATTTCCATAGTATCCATAAGTGCCAGTAAAATGTCTCAAAATAACAATCTAATAAAATAAATAAATAAGAACAAAGACAAGCTGCAATAAACATTACTTAGGAGAAACCAGACTGGACCAGTCCCCCCCAGCAGCACTCGTTCACGAGTATGACTTGCGCACCAGCCATCACCCCCCTCGCCATATTTGAGACATTTTAGTGAGCATGACCATAGACTCTGGTTTCTTGGTGACAGACTTGTATTCTACGTTAAAACTAATAAATTGTTATGTACCCTACGTAGCACTTTTATACACTTAATTATATTACCAGACTGTTAAATTACATTATTGCATTTGTAAACGTTACGTTAATTAATTTTATTTACGGCTACCCTGCCGGTAAGGCGTAAACATCGCTTTGTCAACTTCTAATCTAAATTTGATAAAAATATTAGTCAAAACTGCTAAAATAGTGGAAAACTACACAAATATACGAAATAAATATGCCTACATACGGAAAGAACAGTGATTTTTGAGTGACAAAGACTTTAAGTCCCAGAAATCTCGGTAAACAACTGCCCGTGAAGTGAACCGACAAAATTCAAAAGTCGCGAGAAAGTCTACTGTAATTTAATGCTACAACGCGACGCCTGAAGACATAAATATGAAACTGATAACCAAGTAAGAGAAACAATTGAAAATCAGTGAAAATAAAGAAAAACAACAGAAAATCCAATGGTCAAAACTACCGGCTAGTGACATCTAGTGGACACCGGTCACTACATCAACACAAACTGTTATTTCCAAAATAAACAGTCTGCAGTGCCGTCGAAGCCCAAACCTACATTAATAAATCAAGATAATGCACCAATGCACGAAATACGAACCGATTTTTTGAGTGGTGGAGACTTTTTATCAAAGAAATCACGCAAACAAGGGCCGTTATACTCACTGCTAACAACCCAATAATAACAACTCGAGGTACTTTTCTGCTATACGGGAAGATTGAGACCCATCACCACCTCAACATAGCTCTAAATCCAGACTGCAAGGATTTCAATCAAGCGAAAAAACAGTAAAGAAGAAAAATCAACAAGGGATCAAGGGTCAAAGTATTGTGGTGGTACAGGTGGCGCCACCGACATGTAAATATTGGCTCCGCACTCCAGCTAATAAGGCACCGCGCCGCAACGTGTTAACTCAGTGAAAATTACATTTGCAACTATGGATACCAACTATGACGTAAATGTTGATATGACTACTTTATATGTAAATACACAGCAAAGACGTAACCGTCATGCGAGTATGAGTACATCGGATCTGACAAAAAAAAGCCTGTTTCTAAATTCTACGCTTCTCGACAATACACTGAGCAACAGCCTGCCTAGCATGTCAATATGCGACAAATCTTAGGTACTAGAATTAAAGAACCAAATTGATGAAATACGAACAAACCTAAATACTGCTAACGAAGAGATATCAAAACATGTGATGGAGGTGTGCGACCTAAAATGCGATAATGATAAATTAAAAAAGAACATAGAAGTATACAAAAGAATCACCAGTGCTGATCTACCTAACATAAGCACTTTGAAAACGCCAAGGAGAGCTTCTATGTCTTTTACCTTCAAACCTGTCTACAGAACGATAGATAGACAATCGAGTATCAAACGAGGCTTGAATAGGCAATATTCACAGCCTGTATGCAGAGTTCTTGAAAAGTCCCTTACCGCAACATCCCCCGCGCAACCTACGAAGCCCAATCCCCAAACTCAACAAGCGCCACCATCAATAAAGGTCGCCACCGCTGACGTCACAACTGGACAGAAGAAGCAGAAGCGGAAGATTCTCATTCTAGCTGACCAACAAGGGGGCAACCTTCGTAACCTCTTACAAGAACAAGTCGGGCAAGACTACATTGTCACGTTCTGCAGGAAATCTGGTGCATCACTAGAAGAAGTACTAAAATCAGAAACTCATCTAATCTCTACTATGACAAAGAAAGATTACATATTAATATTTGGAGGAACCAATGACGCAAAACCATATAGATTCCAGTTTGGCCTACAATGCTGGATCAATGCGGCTAATAATACGAATGTGATGGCCTGTGAGATACCGTATAATTATAATCTCAGCATCAAAAAGCTCAACTACGAGCTAAGGTTCATTTGTGGACAACAGTAGAATATATCATACATTGACTTGGACTACGCAAACAGTTTCAGGACAACTCAGAGGAATATCAAAATAAAGTGATGTAGATTAGTGTTAAGACATATATTTAGTTTAGAATATAAGCAAAAATTTCAGGAATACCAAGATAAAATTAAATTCTCAACAAACTCTGACAAAGCAACTCAAACAGATTCCGTTGATAAAAACACACAAGAAAAAGACAGTAACATTTGTGATAAGTCAAATATAAATGATGAATGTCAGGATGCAAGGGCTATGAATAACAGTTTTCAGAAAAATGAAAGTAGTGAAGAGCTTTTTCGTGTTTAACAAAATATATGTAATGCATCAAAATAAAAATGGACTTATATCGAAATCTGACGAGTTGATGGTACATCTAGATGAAGTTAGTAGTGGAAATAAAGTCGATGTAATATGTGTAACAGAACACAATATGATACAGAATGACTCACATATACTCAATATAGCTAACTTTAAATTAGCATCATGTTACTGTAGGAAAATTCGTAATGGTGGATCTTGCATACTGATAAAAAATAATATTGAATTCAGTGAGATAAGGAGCATTCCAAAACACAGTATTCCAAATATTATTGAATGCTGTGGTGCAAAATTAAAAGACCAAAAAGTTACCATAATATGTATCTATACAGTACCAAAATATGATAATGAGTCATTTGACACATTTTTTCGTATACTAAATGATATTCTTCATGATTTTTTATATGAGAAAAACAGTAGGATAATAGTCTGTGGAGATTTTAATATTGACTTACTTAGAAAAAATAAAAACAGTTTAAGATTTGAACAGTTAGCATTGATGTTTAACTTAAAAATAGAGATTAGGCAGTCAACACGACCAGCTAGCCAAACATGTCTCGACAACATACTTCACAACATTCGAGGATGTAGCAGCGAGGTTATAGAATTATCTCTATCGGATCACTCTGCTCAGCTACTGCAATGCCCCGTAAATAAAAGCTACAGAATAAAGTACTGGTATATTCAAAAGAGGGACTACTACCAAGAAAACATGATAAAATTTGCTGATTATCTAAATTCACTAACCTTCAGTCAAGTTTACGAAGCAGAAGACCCAAAATATGCGTTCACTGAGTTTTATAGTATATCTACTTTACTACATAAATTATGTTTTCCTGTCATAAAAGTGAAAGTGTATATAATGCGTAAAGAGTATGCTCCAAACGCAAAAGAGAACTTCTTTGGAAGTATCGTAGACACCGCTCAGATGAAAACAAAAATAAATATATTACATATTCAAATAAAGTAAAAAACATAATAAAACTGACTCAAAGATCGCAAAACAACTACAGAATTATCAATGCCGTAAATAAGTGTAAAGTAAGTTGGGATATAATAAAAAAGTCACAAACAAACAAACCTAAAGAATACACATGTAAAGTTTTGAGAGATGGTAAAATTATAACAGAACCAACGGACATTGCATACACATTCAATAATTTCTTTATAGATTTAACAAATAATAGTAATTTATATAATGAAAATACCTCTAATTTGACATCTAGTAACATAAATAACTATAATATAATAAATAATTGCAATTCTATATTCCTAAATACAATTACATCCGCTGACATATCAAAAGTAATTATATCATTAAAAAATACTAACAGTACGGGATATGACGACATTAACACAAAGGTAGTGAAATATGTCGTGCTTATAATCTCTCCAATACTGTGCCATATCATTAATAAATGTATGGAACATGGCCAGTTCCCTAATGAACTGAAAACTGCCGTAGTAAAACCGTTGTTTAAAAAAGAAAATAAACTAAATATCAATAACTATAGACCAGTAGCATTAATACCTATCTTTGCAAAAATATATGAAAAGATTATGTACAAGAACATATATACATATTTCGAAATATACAAATTATTTGCTGCTGAACAGAAAGGGTTCAGACAAAATAAAACAATTAACATGGCCATTTATGACTTTCTTCACAAAATTATATCAAATATAGACAAAAGAACTCCTGTGGTAGCTATGCAAATGGATATGACCAAAGTATTTGACTTTGTGAATCATGAAATTCTTATAAACAAATTGTTATATTACGGAATAAGAGGAAATGCGCTAGACCTTGTAAAATCTTACTTAGAAACAAGACAACAAATGACACAAATTGATAAAATATGTTTAAAAACTAAAATAGAAAAATCTTACCTATCGGAACCCAGAGAAATAAGAAGTGGTGTGCCGAAGGGTAGCGTCATGGGACCCTTGCTGTTTTTGGCATATATTAACGACTTGCCTAAAGTAGTGCGACACCCCATGGTACTTTTTGCGGACGACAGTACAGTTATTATCTCCTGTGACGACCCAAATGATCTTGTTAAGGAAATTGATGACACGATACATAAAATAATACAATGGCTCAGTAGTAACAATTTAGTTATAAATATTGACAAAACAAAAATAATGACATTCCATAATAATATAAATACATCAAACTTTGACATCAACTATTTAGGTAAAGAAATTGAACAAACCCAGGTCTCAAAGTTTTTGGGAATACATATAGACAACAATATGAAATGGACGACGCAGATAGTAGAAACATGCAAAAAACTCAAAAAATATTCTTATGTGCTGCACAAACTCTCAAAAATAGTATCAGAAGAAACTGTGGTATTAGCGTATAACGGATATGTAGGCTCTGTCTTGAGATTTGGCATAATAGTTTGGGGAAATGGGATAGGCAAAAATAATGTTTTTATAGCGCAAAAAAGATGCATAAGAGCTATTTGTGGAATCCGACACACTGACAGCTGTAAGCCTCACTTCAAACGACTTAATATTATGACATTCCCTTCACTATACATCTATGAGGTAGCAATGTTTGTCAAAACCAATAGACAACTATTTATTAACTTTTCTAGTAAGCGTCACGAGACAAAGATTACCATGCCTAGTCATAAAACAGCGTTATATAAAAATAACATTCTCGGCATGGCAACCATAATTTTTAATCTGATAGTATACGTAGGTTAGACAATATAATACAATTTAAGATAGAAATTCGCAACTTATTATTGAATAAAATGTACTACTCCATAAGAGAATATCTAGATGACACGACACTGTAAGTTTAATACACATTTGAATATTTGTATGTCATTGCGCCAAACATAGAGATACGATATTATAAATATTTAAGATCATTATACTATAACCTATGTTTTACAAATAAATACCTTTGACTTTGACTTTGACTTTGACTTTGACTTTGACTTTGACTTTGACTAATTATTATTATCATTACCATGGAGCTTGGGGCATTATGGCCATACAGTTTTGTCTATGACATAGTCATTAATAGTGTAATAGGGTTTCTTTATGAGAATAAATGTTTTAAACCTTTGCATGGGTAATTGATCAATTCCCTCTGGTAAGTTATTATAAAATCATATACAGTTCCCCATAAATGCATTATTAACCTTCTGCAACCGAAATCTAGGTACATTCAGTTTATTTTTATTTATATTGTTGAAATCATCGCAATTTTTGGCAAATGTTTTAATTTTTTTCCGAACGTACTATAAGTTTAAATATATGTATTGACAAACCACTGTAAGAATATTGATCTCCTTAAATCGTTCCCGGAGAGAATCGCGGGATTTCATATTATATATGGAACGAATTGCTCTCTTCTGTTGCACAAATACGGATTGTATATCTGCGGCTTTACCCCACAACAGAATGCCATATAACATAATGCTGTGAAAGTAACTGAAATATACTAATCTTGCAGTGGCTTACCGTACTAAATCTAATTCCTAAAAATTTTATAAATTCTATTTCAGAAATAGGATATGCATTTGATTTCCATGAGATAAATGGAATAAATTCGTTTTTTTACGTTAATTTGTAAATTACACGTTAGTAGCTATTTATTTATATCGCCAAGCGCAGTATTAATTCCAGTTTCAAAGCTTTCTTGTTTCTTTATACTGTCTTATTAGCCTGGTGTCATCAGCAACTTGCAAGGAGTTAGGTGAGGTGGATCTTGGAAGACCATTGGAAGATCATCATTGACATTCAATAGGAACAGTAATGGTCCCAGAACATTCCCTTAAGGTACACCTGAGTTATTTATCCTAAAATAGGATCTATAATTTTTTACGATGCTGTTTTCTTCATGGATTTTTCCTATTTCAGAGTATTTTTGTCTATTTGCAATACTTCTAATCCAACGCCTCGAATTCATAAAATCAAAAGCTTTGCTCTTAACAAGACACAAAGATATTGTAGGTGTTTTATTATTTATATTTTGATTGCTACATGCATTAAGTCAAAACAAGCATTAATTATTGATGAAACTTTACGGAAATCATATTGTTCAGGACGGAGTGTGTTTTTCTAGAAATTCAATCAAGCTTTCAAAGTTTTATCATATTAACCTTCAGCTTTTGAGGGAAATGCCCTTCGAGAATCAAGAGATTTATTAAATAAGTAAGAGGATAGCAGATCTTTTATGCACACCCTTTTATAATTATTGTGATAATGCCGTCGAAACCACTTGTCTTACTTTTTTAAGGGATAATAATACAACTAATATTATGATTGTGAAAGTAGCGATGATTGGATGTTTGTGGGTTTGTGCCTCAATCACGCTAAAAGGCTTACCAGATTTGAATAAAATTTAGAACAGAGATAGTTTATGACCTAGATTAACATATAGGATACTTTTCATCCGACTGCACGAGAAGGAGGGTAACGTTATCTCGGTAACGTTACCCTCATCCTAGGAACAGGCAGATGAAGTTGATGGCATCAGCTAGTGTTATATATTTCTGTTTTAGAAACTAGTCTTACTCAAATTATATGTGTTCTGTGTTATATGAGATATTTTAATTATTCGATATATTAATGTATGGAAATGTCATGTTTATACAATAATCATCCAAAATATTACAAATGTTATAATAATTATATTAAATTATATATTTTCATGGACCTTTATCTACAATTATGTTATCTCTGAGCTATGTTCAAACATCAGAAAATCATTGTACTTTTTGAAATTAATATTGTTTGTATGTTTATTTGTTTTTGTTCGTGTTTATTTTAAATAGAGAGATCGTTTTGTTTTACAATATCTTTCTTTACCCACCCTATATATGTAGGTCGAATATTGATTTTAACTTTATTTATAGGAAAATAATGATTATAGAACAAACATATTAAGTCGTAAAATAGGTCAAATGCTTCCGCGGCATTCTCACATTCTATCTCTGAAAAAGAAAGCTGAGATTTGCAGATTTCTTTTTGTATTTTGAGTGTTTTAGACTTTTTTAAACTCGAACCAGGTGTTAAAAACTTTATACTTATTTATGTTAAACTTCAAAATGTGGGCCGTCTCATGATCAGAAAGTCCTATTTGCAGTACATCTGCCCTAATATGGCAATATAGCTATTTGATCAATACAGGGATTTTGTTTTAAAGGAGACTATATAATTATAAATTGAAATCAAATTTTGTCCTTCTAAAACAGGATAGTTCAAGTCTCCACATAAAACAATATTTTAATATATGTCTCCAATAATTTCTCTAATTTTTACATAAATACCCTATATGCGACTTTGTTTCATATAATATAAATATTAATCAACATAACCCCCTTATGGAAGACCAATAATTTCCTTACGACAACACTCTAAATAAATTTTGCAAATTATTTTTGTTTTTGATAAAAATCATTTGTAAATTCAAAATATAGCTCTTTACAATCAAATTTATTTTTAGCTAAGATTGCACACCGCCCTACTTTCTTTACGGTAATATGTTGAGACAAATTTTTAGTCGTTTAGCTTAATGTTTGATTCGGAAGCCTTCTTCACATACGTTTCACTAAGATATACTATATCAACATCCCTTCCGTTAAACATTAGCTCTTGTAGTGTTATCTGTAAAATCTCCAATTTCCTGTCAATAACTTTGGTGTTTTGGTTGAATTTTAATAATCTAACATAAATATCTATAATAATAATAATACACTATTTACACACATTGATCTAGCCCCAAACTAAGATTCCCTGAGTCTTGGGTACTAGACAACGATACACATACTTATATAGATAAATATTATACTTAGATAGATAAACAACCATGACTAGGGTACAAACATCCGTTCTCATCAAACAAATATTGCCCCCACTGGGACTCGAACCCGGGACCCTTGGCTTCATAGGTAGGGTCACTGCTGACTCGGCCATTTGGGTATTCATTTGTATTATCTCCTTTTTAGATACAGCGTTAACAGTAATCATCATTAACGATAACATTTTGTATTATTTTTAGATGACAGAACCAACAAGTAGGTACTAAATTGGTTACTATTGTCAATATCTAGTAACATACAGTTTTCATATTGATTTACAATTGTTTTATTTAATTTTTAAATAGATGCGAGTTTCACTACCCATAATTTTGAACATTTAACAATAATATTTTACTTTCAGCTTGATTATGCAATGTTTATTAAGCAAAACATAAGGATCTCTGTCGCTTCGTCCAACTGATAAAATAATTAAGTATTTTTTTAAATTCTATTTTTCATACTATGTAATGGCCGATTTCACCAACGATCTCTATCTTTTAGGGGACACTTTATTTCTTTCAGGGGCCACCTAGCATTTGTTTCGACTGCCCTGAATGTAAGGGTTATCTAGGCTCTTTGGGGACCCCCTAAATATTATATAAGAGTCCGGTCACCGAAACAATCGCTAGACAGCTAAGGAAAAGAGCTAAGTGTCCCTTAACTGTTGGTGACATCGGGCATAAGTCTTTCATATTAAGCGAACATATTCCGCTTTGCGCAATTTTTTTATTGAAGCAGATACCTTTACGTAGTCACTCAGAATATCCAACTTATAGATGTGCTTTTTAGTGTATCGCAGTCGGGTTTTTTAGTTTTTTGGTATGTCATTTATTCTCAGGTACTTACGGAGGTATAATTTTGAAATCAAAATCAATAACACAAGCTGTCCCCGTTGGTCATCTAAAACAATTTTAACTTCTTAGGCAATCAAAAGATACCGGCCGTTAATGCCGTAAATTTGCTGACTTTGCTTGATTCAGCAAATTTCCGGAGACATAATGGAAAAACTTACCGGAAATTTTTCGTATCCTCTAACCCAACTGCTAACTGCTGCTATACTGCCTCACGTTCCTACAAAATATTTGTAAAAAATGCGCTGGGTCTGAGGAGCTTAGGTATTTCTACTCCTAGCCAAAATATTTTTAAGAGTCAACTTCAACTTTCAATCTGCCAAATGAAAGACCTATGAATCGCTTAGTTTCTCATTTTCATACAAAATTTAACCCACTCTTTACCCCCTTTTCGCTAAATGTCCCCTACAATATATAAGGGACCCCGGTAAAAATGTTTCATGCTTATAGGCCTTCTGGTTAAGGCTGTGTGCTGTCTGTCAGTCAGACAGTTAATCAGCGTTAAGCCTCGATCATTGGTACCGAGAAACCAGGCGAGACAGTACTCAGCCTAGTGACTACTTTCGTAGGTCAAGCGCTCGGCCGAGCACTCAGCGTAATGTTTGTACTCACCGAGTACTCGGCGGAGAGCACTTTCTCGCTCGTTTATTCGGCACGTGTGATCAAGGCTTTAGCGTTTTAATTAGTAGATATCTCCCAATCTGAAAGATAAATCCACAACCTCTGAATCTGGCTCAAGTCTCATTAAAACACTCGTAGATTAAAATATAAAGACGAAGTCTATTCGTAGATAGAGAACGTTATTTTGTAGAGGTATTACCTATACTATCCAAACATATAAGTATTTTAAAACGAGCGGCCAGCTGAATACGCAAAGAGGATTCAACGGATTATGCAAACCCGTCGAACGAAAGCATAAGACCAAGTAATAACCTTAGTTTTACGATGGAAGTACTTTTACATAATAAAATCATAAAGATGTGGTGATGTGTGTGGAATATTTAGGAAAATTGTCCGTTGTGCTATTTACGACATACAGGCCCGACCTTGTGTGTTATAAAACTGTTGAAAACATGCCACAACATATTAGCCGGCATTTGTTAGCAGTGTACAAACAACATTCCTAAGAATACACATACAATTGACAGCTGACACTTGACAGCTAACACACTGTTTTATTACTTTACTTACTTAATGTTAATTAAAATTACCTCCGAAAATACGCAACCATTCCGCAGAAATCCGTTATCTCCTGTAACAAAACGCTATAACAGCTCTATAAAACAACAGTAAACTTCGTATTTTCTCGTTCCGAGAATGAAACGTATTACGCATCTGTAGGACTAGCACAATAACAACATTCTATTGTCGAGAGTCGGGAGAGAGAGAGCCTACGTCATCAAGTGGCGAGCGAACCGCGAGACGCTATTGGTAAAAAAAGAATAAACAAAAGTATTATGCCATTCCTACTGGTACGCATCGCGCGGCGCGGCGGCGGTCACACGTCTCGGCTAAGGCTATCAAAAGCAACATTTTTCCCAGACCCAGAGACCCGGAGTTTCCCTTCATAAATCAGTACACTACGTGCGGTCACGTCTACACTCGACGTGTCGGCTGCCGAACGTGCTTAAAGCACTTCGCACATCTATTTAATCTCTACCCTTTAATTGAACCCGGATCGAAATGTCAAACGAAAATCCGTGTTCTTGATTTTATTTCGAATTTCAATTCCACGACAAAGGACAGAGGATAATCCGCGGAAATAATAAACAACAGACACATTGTTTCAGTTTCAGGGAAGATAGCATTTTTTCTGTTGCTTTTGTTTCATTCGCGAAAACAATGGCGGCATCTCGCAAAAATCACCTTAACCCGCCAACACCTCGGTTGGAAGCCTGTCTGAATTATTTGAAGTAGGTTGGAGGTAAATTGGTATAAAAATTGCCCGTAAAGCATAAAATTAAAACGTGAATCGCGACGGACGGTGTTGCAACATGCTAAATACCTGTCGTATTTCAGACGCCATCTGTCGGCGACGGCGCCTAGACTGCCGCTTTTAATTTATTAACCAATTTGCTGTACGGCCCTGAACCGCGTTGAGCTCCCCATATTTTGTTTCTAGACTTAATAAATTTAAACTCATAATCTGTGAAGCGAAGTTTCGCGATCGCAAGCTCCAATCTTTTGGGTCGTAATTATCTTCGTTATTTGACAAATCGAGCGTAGTTTGCCTTGGGGGCCTCGCACTGTGTAGGGGCAAAATATTTTGTTTTTAACGTATTTCGAAGTTATCAAGTTGAATATATAGTGTTTTATTTTTTTCAGTTCAAACGCTGCACATGTTTTTTCTGTACTGTTACTTATATTGTTTATTACTTTCTTGAGTCTTTTACGATAATTTTTTTTAAGGTTCCGTACCCGAAGGGTTCATGACTCAAGACACAATTTTTTTATTGAATATAAATACATTAATTATCTTATTCAACGTCAAAATTATACTTACTTATAACTGCAATTTTTTTTTTGTTTATATAAAAAACAGACTACACCGTTTCGGAAGTTGGCCTCGGGGTTAAGAAGAAACGGCAAGAAACTCCCCCATACGTTCTTTTTTTTAAAGTGACTTTATAACAGGTACTGGTTTCCATTATAGTCTAAATAATGGTAGTGCTAACCTATTTCTATTTCTAGAGTTAATAATAATAAACCTACCATTTTAAATAAAACTTTTTTTTCTCACATGCATGATATTCTCGTATATATATTGACAGGTAACAGTAAGTATATTTTTATTTTTTTATTTTTCTCGTATTGATTCTCTAGCATCTAATTGATATATCGCCCTGATCGCCCTTTTTTGAAAGACAAATATCGTATTTATATCTGCTGCTCTCCCCCAGAGCAATATTCCATAAGACATAATACTGTGAAAATAACTAAAGTAAACCAATCTGGCAGTTTCAAAATCTGTAAGATATCTGATTTTTCTGACCGCAAAAGCGGCTGAGCTAAGTTTTCGTATGAGACTAGTTATGTGAGGACCTCATTGAAGTTTAGAAACTATAGTGATTCCGAGAAGGATTGTGTCCTCAACGAGGTCCAATCTTTCAGATCCTATTCTTACACTGCTTTCAACCTGTCGTACATTAGGCAAACAAAAGTTGATACATTTAGTCTTCTTTGAGTTTATTAACAGGTTGTTTACATTGAACCAACTTAAAACATGAGAGAGTGTATTGCGTCGTCTAGAATTTTTTCTTGTCTTTTCACCTTGAAAATAATAGATGTGTCATCAGCAAATAGAACAGTCTCAGTAATTTCTTCCATCATATACGGCAGGTCATTCACGTACACTAAGAAAGGGAACTGACCCAAGATAGAACCCTGGGGTACACCAATATTCATTTTTGAGCATCGCGGTTCAGAAGCCATTCCAGGGAAATCATTATTTTTTCATGATTCTGTCGGGTATCTTCGGGCAACAATTAGGCAGCGATAGTGCCAACACCGCTATGTAATGGTCGGTCTGTTGTGGCTGTTCGACAAAGACAGCTGTTTAGTCTGGTCGGTTTTGTGATCGCGTCAACCCCGTAAGATTATTTGTTCGCAGAGGCCATTTTAAAAATCACGCCTGTATCAAAAAGAGAAGAATTTAAATGACCACCAAAATATTTTTTTCTTACCGAAATGGGTAAATGATCACCAAAAGTTGCAGAAAATATCAGGGCAAAAGACTGCAGTAGCTTAGGTGATGGGTAAAGGGGGCGAGCGAAGAATACAAAAATGGGGCTGCAGAGGAGCGGCGGCGCGGCAAAAATGCCTGAAATTCGCGCAGCTGATGGGGAGCTACCTGTTTGTTCCCTTGGCCGTCGAGACCGAGACCGGGTATTCGGGATGGTCAGGGCAGGACGTTTGTCAAGGACATTGGGCGACGCCTGAGGGACTGAGATTTTGACAACCGTTCCGGAGCGTTCCAGATCCAAAGGATCTCACTCGCCGTGCAGCGCGGTAATGCTGCCAGTGTGATGGGTACCTTTGGGTCGGGCATTTCCTGGGGCGGTTTATTTGTTTAGTATTTTTTTTATTGAATTCAGTTTTTGCGTGTATATACTATTGACCGATTTGAGATCCCAATATTTTGTTTCTAGACTTAATAAATTTAAACTCATAGTCCGTGAAGCGAAATTTCGCGATCGCAAGCTCCAATCTTTTGGGTCGTAATTCTCTTCGTTAGTTGACAAATCGAGCGTAGTTTACCTTGGGGGCCTCGTACTGTGTAGGGGCAAAATATTTTATATTTATATATATATATTTTGAAGTTATCAAATTATAGTGTTTTATATTTGTCAGTTCAAAAGCTGCAGAAGTTTTTTCTGTACGGTATTTTTTGTCTTATATTGTTTATTACTTTTTTGAGCCCTTTAGGATCATTTTTTCAGGGTTCCAAACGGGACCATATTACTAAGCCTCTGCTGTCCGTCCCTCCGTCCATCCGTCTGTCATCAGGCTGCAGCCTCAAGAACCGTGATAGTTAGAGATATGTAATTTTCACAGATGATGTATTTTTATTGCCGTTATAACAACAGATACTAAAAAACAATATAAATTAAATATTTAAGGGGGCTCCCATACAACAATTCTTCCAATACCACATACAAACTTATGAATGCACCTGGTTACGCACATGGAGTGTGAAAGCAGCCGCACCAATAAATTTGTAAATAACATTTTGCTATGTAAAATCCAAACTATTCACTCCACACCATCCCTACCATTGACCGATGGTAAAGAACTCTTGTTTTTTATATTTTTTCGTTTATTAGACAAGAAAACGTTTTCGTTCGTGCGCATTTAAGTCAGCATTATGAAACTAGCTGCTAGCGAGCGGCACGCACCGCACAATGGCGCGCCGTCAGTCTCCGCTAGTGCGGGCTTGGGACAGTCCCTTGGTTGCGGCACGCTTAATGATCTGTTTGGTGAAACAAGAGAAATTCGTGTTAGTGCTGAGTTGGATTGATCATTATTGACTTTATGGTCATTGTTATTGTTGTTGTGTTGTTAAATGTAATAACATTTATTAACACCTGTAATTCTGCGCAAATAAGTTGGTTCACAAGTATACGTCTTCGACAAGTTAGTTGCATATCTTGAACGAACCGAACATAACAGAGATATAGAGTACGCGGCATAACTCATATCCCTAGACGGAAAGTGGAATTAAATACGCTAATCTCTCTGGCAAGACGACGGTGGCGCCGTGACGATCGGACTTGAGTGGTGGTGGGGACTCTATTTAAGATCTTCTTGTGTCGTGTCTCTGTAAGTGAAAAGCGGAAATTGAATTTCTCCCATTAATCGATGCAAGTCATATTTTCAAATTTCGAAGTTACAAAGAAAATTTTAATGTTATGTCTTCCACAGAATGCCATTAAAGAATTAATGGATGTTTAGAGACCATATAATGAAGTATATAAATTATTATCAATTTTTGACGAAGCATTAATTTAATTATATAAAACCATACCAAGACACAAGACAGTGTATCAAGGCAAGTGAAAGCATATATAGAAACTGGCGACTCACCCGCCTTGTTTTATTGCGGGAAAAAGAAAATCTTAGCAGCAGCCTTGTGTTATTTACAGGAAAAAAAAAAGCTAGGTTAGATAATATTTTGTGAGTTTTTAGGGTTTCGTACCCAAAGGGTAAAAACAGAACCCTATTACTAAGACTCCGCTTCCGTCTCTCTGACCGTCTGTCACCAGGCTGTATGTCATGAATCGTAATAGTAAGACAGTTGAAATTTTCACAGATGATGTATTATTTATGTTGCCGCTATATCAACAAATACTAAAAAATTGAATAAAATAAATATTTAAGGGGGCTCCCACACAACAATTATTTCAATACCACATATAATAAACTTATGAATGCACCTGGTTATGTATATGCAGTGTAAAAGTAGCCGCACCAATAACTTTGTAAACAACATTTTGCTATGTAAAATCCAAACTATTCACTCCACACTATCCCTACCATTGTACGGTGGTACGGAACCCTTCGTGCGCGAATCCGACTCGCACTTGGTCAGTTTTTATAATAAATTATGTACTTATATCTAGTTATAAGGTATTTATAGATTGCATTATTTATTTAATTATAATAATAATTTTAATAAAAAAATTAATCTTATTAAAATTTTGTTTTTGGGTTTTTGTTAACCTGAAATAAAGATTATTATTACTTTTATCTACACACGTATCATAAACCCTCTTTACGGCGTCCAAAAACCGCACGTTACGATCAGCATAATGTTAAACTACTTTGTAAAAACTAATTTTTTATCTGAATATTAAACATTATGACCAGAATGTGTAAATTTTCTACATATCATGACATTCAAATTTAAAACGCCGACGCCCGCCTGCGTGCCGCCCCTTCTTTGTCTGTGAAGTTGGTACTACTGAATAAGCTAAACAACTCAATGCCACAATGCCGGTCAAACATGCGGTTCCTGAACACATCAAAGAGAGCTTATGATATGTGTGGTGTGTAGATAAACTAGTGTATGTAACTGTACATAATTAGGCATTAAAACTCTTGAGTGATATTATTATGAAACTCGCCTTCGGCTCGTTTCATAAACCCACTCTCGAGTTCGAGGGCATTAAGCCCTCCATTATGTATCAGCCACATAAACTACTATTATTATATTACGTACCAAACTTCAGAGTTGTACCTAAGCCGGTAATTTTTTATTAGCGTTGAAAACCTGCCATTTTTATGACTCATATACCTAGCTATTAGTCACTAGCTGCTAGCACTAAGGGAAAAAACTAAAAACAAAGAAAAAATACGATTTAAAAAAGTTTTCAACAAATCCTTTTTTCGAATTATGGTAGGCGTTGTGACGGGGATCAGCGCCGCCGGATTATATCACATAAAGACCCGTCCTCTTGGCAATGAGTCCTATTTTGCTACTCAATAGCTGTAAGGAACCACTTTACGGATCTTATCAGCCAAACAAACAATTAAGAGGTAAGATCTGATTATATATTATCTGATATTCTTAACTATTGCTATTGGGTGGCCTAGCTTAGTATTTAATTTATTTGTTTCTTTCCAGAATTTTTAAAAATCTTTTGCATTATGGCTGGTGGCAAGAATGTCCATTTTTATTTGTTCCGAATGCTTTTGACACCACTTAAGCTTTGATGTAAATATGTTTCTGGATTTTTATTACATCATATATAGGACCAGATTCCGGCTTTTTGTGTAGGACCCAATTATGAAAACAAAGCCTGGCCTCACCATGTGCCTGTTTCACATAGTTATTCCAACCAGTTATGTAGGCTTTTTTCTTCAAAGAATTAAAATTACAGTTGCTATTTACACTGTGACTCATACAGAATATCAATTATGCTATAATAAATGTTATTAATTAATTGCCTATGTTCTAAATTGCTACACATCATATCACAACATTCACTAAGTTAAAAATATTCATTACATATATTTCTAAAAGGTTTATTTGCACTGTATCCTTCACACCCCAATGAACCTTATTTTGTTTAAAGTTAGATGGACTGATACTACGCGGCAGCATTCTAAAGTTATAAGTTATTTCTATTGGAATGTGATCTGACCAAGACACATCATAACATATCCTGACCTTTGTTATTGATTGGAAAGCAACTCCTGTTACTATACAATGGTCAAGCCACCTTTTCAGCCGTGGGCATCACTGATATAGGTGTAGTTATCAGTGTCTAAACTTAAAACTTCAAAGTCAGCGCATAATTAGAGTTTACTGGGAGAATTTACTGGGAATATTGCCTCTACAAAAATAGGTTTCTTGTGTGCGGGAGCAACTTTTAGGGTTTCTGTGGTGATGCTATCTGTACATGGGCTTTTGTTGTTTTTCATGATCCTCAGAATACGGTTGAACTCATATCCGGTTATGTAAGGGATCTCTTCGGCTTTGGGGCTGTTATATTCTAAGGAATCGTTATTTTTGATGGGGTCGGAGGATAGTTGTTCATAAAATTTTGTACAAATATCTATAATTTTTTCTCTACTTCCGTGTTTCTGTCCGTTTTCATCTGTCATTCTGGTTATCCAAGATTTTCCTTCAGAAAATCCTTGTTTTGCACTAAGTAAGGAGTTGTTATCTATAGCTGTTTTTACTATAGCAGTAGTGAAGTTGCGGATATCTTTTCTGATGCTACGTTTAACTATTCTATCCAAACTATGGGGATCCAAACTATAAGTACTGTGAGGAATTTTCGGCCAAATCTGATCTATAAATGATTTGTCTGCTCACTCAGTTTATTGTGTTAGGTTTCTTCTGTTTTATATTTCTATTACTTCTTTCAAGTTTTGAAATCGCCTTATTTCTGCAAGACCTATGATGTCCTACATGATCCCTTTCAACGCATTTTCTAATTCGATAAGTCGAGCGTCTTCCATCAGAGTGCGACAGTTAAATGTGAGAATGTTTTAATTTTCAGAATCCATTTTCCGTCCCATGGTTCGTTGATGGGGAATCGTTCTCGCCCGGAAATTGTTCGCACTCCTGCCCTTAGGGCTAGGCTGGTTACCGTCTTGGTGGGTTATCGCCAGAGTCTTGTTTGTTAGTCAGCAGGACGCCGCGTACAGATAAGGTTGTCTTGGGATCCGGTTAGCTGTTGGTTGGGTCCCGTCTCGTCCCTACGATGAATGACTATAAATATGATATTGTTAACTATTAACAGGCTAGTAAGGGAATGATACTAATTACAGGCATGACCTATGCAGTAACACATCGAAATGCTTTCGAGTGCCCGAGCATTGGATGACTATAAATTTCATATTCTTAACTATTAACAGTCTAGTAATGGAAAGATACTAATTACAGACTCAACCTATGAAGTAACATATCGAGATGCTTTCGAGTGCCCGAGCACTGGATAACTATACCTATGATATCCTTAACTATTTACAGGCTAGTAAAGGAAAAAAACTAACTACAGACTCAACCTATGCAGTTACATATGGTAATGCTTTCGAGTGGCCGCGCAGTGGATGGTTACATGACCATCGAGTCCTCTACGGACAACCGTCGAATTCTGATTTCCCCAAACCGACGTGTACGATGAGAACGTCGTATGTGGGAAGTCGAGTAAAGGAAGGGAAGCTCCGCTTCCAGATTACTCCCTACCGACTCAGGTAGGAAAGTTTGCTCAAGCCTGAGCGTCAGCCAACCGCATTTTTTTTGGAGGGGAAAAAATTGAATTACCCATGCCGGAGTCTGCCTACACATTGAGTAGGCATCAGCTCTTGAAGTATATGGACTAAAACAACCCATGTGTGTATAAGTAGTTATCGTTAGGTGTTACTACTAGCCATGGCCTCGGTATATGCTGGAGCTTTCTACCTGTAAGTTGCGCATTTGGGTGATATACGTGTTTGTATGATATATTTGGGAGGAGTTTGCTTGCTTATCCCATTTTACGAGCAAAAAGTCAACGTATACCTTTAAAGCTTAATCAAAATCAATATATATTTAGATCATTAGGGGGGATCTTACCTCAGTCCTCGACGATCAAAGGGGGGGAGACTGTGTGTCCGACGAATAAAGACGACGATCACTTTCAATCCAAATTTGGTATCTGACTGAGGTGCTGTAATGCTTCGGCAAAACAGCTTTCATCTGGCTGACGTGCCTGAGGGGCGGGGGTGGTTGAGATTCAAACGCTATTCTGATTCTGTCGAGTTTGGAGACGCCTTTTGTAAAGATGTTTGTTATTAATATCTGGGGACGGGTATTAGGCAATGGCTTGAATGACAAGCGAAAGGGTTTTGAAGTAGCTTTATGGTGCTTCTTCCATATAATTCTCAAATGCGGGGAGACTAAAGTCACTATGGAGATCAACGTTGCGCATGTACCACGGGTTATCTATGGCTTTACGCATGAAGTGGTTTTGGAGTGCCTGCAAAGGGTTTAGAGAGTGAGAGCAGTGTGTGAAGACTGGACTTGTATACGTGAAGACGTGTCGGATGCAAGTTTTGTATAAGGTAAGATGAGGAAAGGCCGGCATACTTTTTATAAAGACCGATCGAGACCGATCGAGAAGAATGATCGTGCCGAAGCTATGTAGACTTTAAACGTCTTAAATATATACACAGTCAGGTCATAAGTTTTGTCACACAATAAAAACTTTTGAATTTAGAACGCTGGCCACAAAAAAGTTTATTGAATTCAAATTTCGAATTTTTCATGAAAATAAAAATGTGTACTTTTTAGTATTTTCCTCATTTTTAGGGTTCCGTACCCGAAGAGTTCCAAACGGGACCCTATTACTAAGACTTCGCTGTCCGTCCGTCCGTCTGTCACCAGGCTGTATCTCAAGGACCTAGCTAGCCAGAGAGTTGAAATTTTCACAGATTATGTATTTCTGTTGCCGCTATAACAACAAATACTAAAAAACAGGATAAAAGAAATATTTAAGGGGGCTCCCATACAACAATTCTTTCAATACCACATACAAACTTATGGATGCACCTGGTTACGTACATGGAGTGTGAATGTAACCGCACCAATAACTTTGTAAACAATATTTTGCTGTGTAAAATCCAAACTATTCACTCCACACCATCGCTTCCATTGAACGGTGGTACGGAACCCTTCATGCGCGATTTAGACTCGCACTTGACCGGTTTTTATATATGGAGTGGACACTTAAAGAAGACCGTGTCGCAGTTATTGCATTACATCGTTGCGGTTACGCGCCAATTCAAATTTTCGACTTACTGAAAAATTTGAATATAACCAAAAGATTCGTTTATCGTACCATAAAACGATACAATGAAGACTCTAGTGTAGATGACAGGTCAAGAAGTGGTCGCCCTCGCTCTGTTAGGACTCCAGCAGTGATAAAAGCTGTGAAGGCGCGAATTCAAAGAAATCCCATTCGTAAGCAGAAACTGTTGGCCCTTCAGATGGGGTTAAGCAGGACCACGGTGAAAAGGGTGTTAAATGAAGACTTAGGGCTTAGGGCATATCGAAGAAAAACAGGACATCGTTTGGACGCTCGTTTAATGGACCTGAGACTGAAGAGATGCCGCGCTTTGTTGAAGCGGTACGCGGGAAAAAAGCATCGGGAAAAACTTTTTTCGGGTGAAAAAATTTAAACCGTGGAAGAGAGCTACAACAAACAAAATGATAAGGTGTACGCACACAGCAGTGAAGAAGCGAGCAACCGTATTCCGCGTGTCCAACGAGGTCATTTTCCATCCTCGCTCATGGTTTGGTTGGGAGTCTCTTATTGGGGCTTAACTAAGGTACATTTTTGTGGGAAAGGCGTAAAAACGAATGCAGTTGTGTATCAAAATACAGTCCTCAAGAACCTTGTGGAACCTGTTTCTCATACCATGTTTAATAACAGGCACTGGGTATTCCAACAAGATTCGCGCCAGCTCATAGAGCGAAAAGCACACAAGACTGGCTGGCGGCGCGTGAAATCGACTTCATCCGGCACGAAGACTGGCCCTCCTCCAGTCCAGATTTGAGTCCGTTAGATTACAAGATATGGCAACACTTGGAGGAAAAGGCCTGCTCAAACCCTCATCCTGATTTGGAGTCACTCAAGGCATCCTTGATTAAGGCAGCCGCCGATATTGACATGGACCTCGTTCGTGCTGCGATAGACGACTGGCCGCGCAGAATGAAGGCCTGTATTCAAAATCGCGGGGGTCATTTTGAATAAACTTTATTACCATAAGAATCTATGTTTTATTAAGTTCATTTTGCTATACAAATGTTTACATAAATAATAAACATGTCTAAATTATTTCACATTGCACATGTGACAGAACTTATGACCTGACTGACTATGTATAAATGTCGGGAAACTAGATTCACTCTATGACTGTAGCGTGGACGCGTGACTTCACATATCTCCAAAGAAAGTAATCCATAGGCCATCGAATGTTTCCCGCAATCGCAAGTCGCGCGCTGTGTGGCATATTGCACGATCTTGTTGAAACCACAGCTCTGCCACATCAATACCAACCATACCATCGATAAAGTGGTCGAAAATTGGACTTCACGATTACGCTTCAATAGAGCCAGCCGTGGCGCCCATATGCCCTTAAACATTTTTTAACACTAATGGCATAAGAATATATTTTAAATAAATGCAATAACATGATAATGAAAACTCTAAAAAAACACCCATTATTTTATCAGAGAAAATGTAAAATTTCATCCATTAACTGGCCTTGCCCTAGGCAAGTCTAGCTGCGCTATCTATATAACGTTGAGGATTTTTCGTGCTATTGAAGGTTTTGCCTTTTAAATACTAAATATCCAATATCTAATATGAGTGCATTTGCGTCTTTATGAGGCATTAAATAACGTTCAAGTCGGTGAAATATGCATTTTTTTTTTAAAGTAAGACTGGCATTTCAAACCAAATCAGGGGTTCAGATTCCTGGTATATATTAACGATCTGCCTTTTATGGTGGAGAAATTGGCTGTCATAGTGTTGTTTGCTGATGATACTTCAGTGGTATTCAAAATTGAAAGAAAAAAGAAGATTTTGATGATGTTAATGGTGTATTGTCTTTAACCTTTGTGCCGGTCGACTATGTTAGTCATGTTTTCACGTAATGTTAAGATAAGTTGACGACCGTCACAGATAAGGTATATTTATATTCATCACGCACTATGTCTTATGCACATCATTAATAACATGTACCAACCTAGTATATAAGCTAGGATTTCCTATAATAAATAAGTCTAGTATTTGCGCGCATCTCAGGCCTTTTACTTTACTCCCGAAGATGTTGCTCCCCTCATAATTGCCTCTGGCAAAGTGGTGACCCGACTTCTGAACATCAGCAACCTTCGGTAATAGCAGCATGGACCCAACCGCGAAGAAAACTCCGTGTGCTGCCACCTTAATCCATAATCAAGACCCCACCCAAACCAAGACGACATCAAGCAAGCCATGACGGACCAGAAGCCAAAAGATTTCAACTGAAGATTTCCCGCATCGAACTCAAGATATCGCAAGAATAATGAACCGATAATCAGCCGACTGCTGATTTATCAAAATGGAGCTCGCACCAGCAGAAACGAACGCGTCGGCAAATTCATTCACAGCAAGCAGTTTTTCAAGTTCAAGACATAGGAAGCCGTTCCAGCCCCCAGAAGAGTATTGAAACATCATCTATATACCTAATTCAACGAATATTGAAATCATCCAGGAAGAACATCGCACGAAGAATAATCAAATCACTGAAGAGAGATATATATATATATATATATATATATATATATATATATATATAAACGATTGGTGTACAAGATGTGCCCTATGTTGCCAAATCCTAAGGTTTTTAGGCACACAAATTTCATCAATCGACAACTTAATATTCACTCAAGAGTGAAGAGCACGCACGTACATATGACGTACGAGATCATTGACTGCCTACAGCCAAGGTTAAAGATTTAATGCTGACGCTGATTCAGCACAATCATCCTTGTGTAGGTACGGTCGCAATTATAAACAAACAGTGATTACAACTTCAACGAAGTGCGATATAAATTGACTCATTGATTCCTGAAAAACATGGGCGGCTGCAGCATCAGACGACTCTCCTGCGGATCTTTTCCAGGTTATAGGTTATGTTAGTTTGCTAACCGCGAAGCCCCATTTTCCTAGTGTTTTTCTGTTTTCCAGTTTTTAGTTCATTTTATGTAGTGTGCGGCCAGATACAAGACTTGCATGTAGGTAAATATTAAGTAATTCTTTTAACTTATGTAGAATTCACATAACCGTATTTCCTTTATTTTTCTAATTTGTGTAAGATTTACCTTTAGATTAAGTTGAAGTATGCACAATTACTATCTGATTTATGTTTATTAAAAATCCTACTAGTTATTATTGCAGTTGATATAAGTTTGTTATGGTATCTTACTTAGATTTTTTCCATTGTTATAAGTACATTTATTTATTTTTTTCCCTAAAGGGGGGAGTATCTGTGCCGGTCGACTATGTTAGTCATATTTTCACGTAATGTTAAGATAAGTTGACGACCGTCACAGATAAGGTATATTTATATTCATATCGCACTATGTCTTATGCACGTCATTAATAACATGTACCAACCTAGTATATAAGCTAGGATTTCCTATAATAAATAAGTCTAGTATTTGCGCGCATCTCAGGGCTTTTACTTTACTCCCGAAGATGTTGCTCCCCTCATAATTGCCTCTGGCAAAACCTTGAATTGGTTCACAGTTAATAATTTATTGTGAAATCCAGTTGTTTCAAAGTCTCACTTCCAAATGTCAGGCAAGTTGAGACCAGTTTAGTGTTAGACAGCAATAGTAAAATTGAAGTTTCAAAAGGTTCCATATTAGGCCCTTTCTTAACATAGATAACATAACAAGCGTCACGCCTTTTCCCATACGGGGTGGCGGAGGCACAATTGTGCCCAAGTCTAGCCAGTTATTTAATACTCCATTTTGCGTGACAGGGGGCTAGCCCATCGCCGCAGCTATGGATTAATTAAGGTTTCCTCACGATGTTTTCCATCACCGTTAGAACGTCCGTATAGTGTAATTAAGATAAATTAATTATCTCATTGGTGCATGGTCAGGAATAGAACCTGTATCCCCTGTGTAATCCATTAGACCACGGAGCTCATTTTCTTGTTCCTTTCCCATTCTTATTCCTGATATATATTAATGATCTGCCTTTCATGGTGGAGAAATTGACTGATATAGTATATCTATATATAGTATAGGAGAAGTTTGCTGATGATACAATGGTATTCCAAATTAAAAGACAAAAAGAAGATTTTGATGATGTTAATGGTTTATTGTCTAAAGACAATACTTTTAACTTAACTGTGAACTTAAAACCTTAACTTGGTTCACAGTTAATAATGTATTGTTAATCGCCGGTAAAACACAGTGTATCAAATTCTCACTTCCAAATGGCAGGCAAGTTGAGACCAGTTTAGTGTTTGACAGCAACACGTTAGAAATAGTAAACGATAAAAAGTTTCTTGGAATAAGCATTGATAGAAAATTGCAGTGGAGACCCTGGGAAAATTGAGGTTCTGCAGCTCTGCTGTTAGGAACATCAGACAAAACACGGATGTGGCTACATCTAGGCTAGTATACTTTAGTTACTTTCATATTGTCATGTCCTTTTGTATCTTGTTGTGGGGGAAAGCAGCGGATATTCAAACTATTTTTATTTTACAGATAAGAGCTATTCGAGCAATTTATA
Organism: Argyresthia goedartella; assembly: GCA_949825045.1. NCBI lineage: Eukaryota > Metazoa > Arthropoda > Insecta > Lepidoptera > Argyresthiidae > Argyresthia > Argyresthia goedartella. Next base: position 21,923,813 of record OX463823.1, read on the forward strand.
ATTGAGAACGAATAGACTCCTTAAAAGAGCTTTTTAAAGAAATTTACATACTAACTGTAGCTAGTCAATTTTTTTTCGAAAATATAATGTATGTATTTTCCAAACTTAGCGATAGCTGTAATGTTTAATTAACTAAGAAATAATCACAGAATAGCTACGCCCCGTTGAAGACTCGCGAAGGTTGGCAATTGATTCAAAGGTCAGTGCATTCTGTTCTACAATAAGATACCTTCTCTGGAGATATTGAAATTGCCATTTGAGCAATATAAGAAGCATGTTAAAGCGACTTTGTCGAAAAAGGGATATTACTATATTCAAGATTACTTAAATGACGGAAATTTATGTGGTTCATCTGGCTCAATACAGACCTTGCTGTTAATAATTTTGTAATCATTTATTCCTGCTTATTCATCATAATAATTAATATTTGTATTAGTTAGGCACAACCAATATTTAAAAGAGATCTAAAAATCAATCTGTGGGAGTTTTTTTTTTTTTTTTTTTAATAATAATAAATCTTTATTCATAGTAAAAACATACATAACAAGGAGATAGTTTTTCGACTACTATCATAACTAGGCTAACAGGTAGCCTGTATTTATGATTAAGTAGGCCCGTGCCTCTTACGAGGATCGTTACAGTGATTCGGTGGCGTCATGTTTTAAGCAGTAAGAGTGATACAAGCAATAATTAAAATAAGAACAAACAAAATTAAATTTAAACAATGTGCTTGACAAAATGTTTCCTCAGAAGGAAGGACACAGAATAAAATTTTAATAACTAACATGCTGCATGCCTCAGTTTGAGGCTGTGTGGTGTGTGTGTGTGTGTGCGTGTGTTGTGTGTGTGTGTGTGTGTGTGTGTGTGTGTGTGTGTGTGAGGGTGTGTGTGTGTGTGTGTGTGTGTGTGTGAGAGAGAGAGAGAGAGAGTGTGAGTGGATAAGTACGTAACCAATTATATTACACTATAAAAAATTCTGTTTCATCATACGTTAAGGTTTTTAGTAGTGTAGACACATTCTTTTTACATTCATATGTGGGTTTGTTAAATACAAAATTTATGTTATTTATCTTATTATAAAGTTTTGGACCAAGATATAAGTGATGCCTTTTTGTAAAACTAAGCTTTGGCAAGGGAATATTACAAATTAAGTCGTTGCGACGTTTGGAGGTTTCGTAGAAGGGTGTATTGATATGCTGATGAATCACGGTGTTGTAAATAAAGAGCTGTCTGACTGTTAGGACGTCGCAGTCACTGTATAATTTTGTAGTAGGGTAGAGGATAGGACGTTTGGTAGCCACCTTTAGTACTCCGCGTTGGGCAACTTCCAGTGGTTTGAGGTGTGTTTTAGTGGCACCACCCCAACACGGTATACAATAAGTAATTATAGATTGGACTAGAGCAAAATACATTGTTTTAATTACATTTGGAGGGGCAGTGTTGCGGATAGATTTGAATACGTACATTAATTTCCTAAGTCTAGATGTAAGCAGATCAATGTGGGTTTTAAAGTTCAGGTGTTTATCCAACGTGATTCCTAAGTATTTAATTATGTCAGTACGGACTATGGAGGGGCAATGGCACAATAGAGGATCGTGACAGGAGTGAGCTTGGATAACAATCGGTAATTTAGGTTGATTGGCGGAAGTGGGAGAAAAGGGTATAAATTTTGTTTTAGAAGTGTTCAAAGTTAAAAAGTGTGCGGAAAGCCAGTTGGCGACAACATTAAAACCTGATTGAGTTGTATTTTGGAGATCGGCCCAACTAGAGCCATTAAAAAGGAGAACTGTATCATCGGCGTATGTAATAATAGTGCCATTTTCAAGTGATATGTTACACATGTCATTAATAAATATGAGGAAAAGTGTGGGCCCTAATATACTACCTTGCGGTACACCGTATGATATTTGCGATTCGTCACTCATGTGGGGGCCTATTTTTACCATTTGTGATCGGCCCGTAAGATACGATTCGAATAAGTTGTGCTGTATGCCTCTGACACCGATAGAATATAGTTTGGTTAGAAGAATAGGGATCGGTACGGTGTCAAAAGCTTTTGCTAAGTCAAGGAACACCGCGAGAGTTTTCTTATTGCTGTTTATGTTTTTGACAATGTTATCCATTAGCTTTAGAACTGCATCAACGGTAGAGATGTTCTTACGAAAGCCAAATTGTTGGGGAGAGATTATATTATTCGTTTCTAGGTAATTGGTAAGTCTATTATTAATAATGCGTTCCAAGAGCTTCGAGAAGGTAGTGAGCACAGCGATTGGGCGATAGTTTGTAGCGCATGACCTATCTCCACTTTTAAAGATAGGGTGGATGATCGCCTTTTTAAATGCAGAAGGGAAGGAACCGTTTTGAAAGCAAAGATTGAAAATGTGACTAAGAATAGGGGCGAGAGTTAAGGAGTATCTTTTGATAATTGTTGGAGAAATACCATCCCAGCCAGTAGCAGCTAGGGGTCTTAAGGAGTTGATGGCGCCAATAACTTCATTTTCGTCTGTGTTCAGCAAGACGAAAGAACCAGGAATGTTAGATAATTGAGGAGGGGGTTCATTGCAGCCCGTAGGATGAGGTGAACCTGTAATATTATCAGCCAATGCTTTTCCGATATTAACAAAAAAGTTATTAACCTTGTTACATGAATGTTTGGGAGAATGAGTGGGAGAAAGAAGTTGCCTAGGCACGGATTTAGTTTTTGTGGTGTTTGAAATTCTTTTTATTGTATCCCATAAGCGTTTGCTATTATTACCAGCTTTTTTTAATTCGTTTGTATCATACTGTCTTTTTATTTTTTTCAAAAGTTTTGTACAAAAGTTTCTATAGCGGATGTAAGTTAATCTTAAAATCTCATTATCTTTGTTCTCTTTATGCTGTTTATGGAGATGATCGCGGTTACGCATGCATCGAAGGAGTCCAGGAGAGATCCAGGGCTTAAGAATTTTTTGCTTTTTGGAGATGGTTTTAACTGTTGTATTTTTATTTATTATTGTAGAGAGACTGGTTATTAAATTATTTGTAGCAGACTCTGGATCAATAGAGGAATGGACAGGAGCAAAGTCAAGTTGTGCAATGTCTTTATCAAGGCCATCATAGTTGATAATAGAAATTGTTCCCAGAGACTTATCTCGTGTAGGTTTAGAGTCAAGCATAAAGAGGACTGGGCGATGATCAGTTGTGTATGAGTCGAGGATAAAAGTGAGTGATGGATATTGGGTTCTAAGCATTAGGTGATCTAGACAGCTATTTTCTCTAGTAGGTAGATCGTGTGCTGGCAGTAGACCATAGAATGAGAGGCGGCTAAGATAGTTATGAGAGCGTGAGTCCAGAGAAGATGGGATAATATCAACGTTAATGTCACCCGCTATAATTAGGGATTTAAATGATGATAGTGTTGGAATGATTTGGTCTAAAGTTTCTAAAAATAAATCAATGTTGTAATTAGAAGGAGAGCGGTAGATGCATAGTATAGCTATATCAGAATCTAATTTCAATAGAAGCCCAGAAGCCGATCCTTTAAAATCAAGTTCTTCTGAGGTGTGAGCGAGTTCGGACCTAACATAAACAATAACACCATCACTTTGATTCTGATGCATAGTTGTTAAAATAGGGGTATAGTTTACTAGCGTAGGTATGTAAGAATTAGAAAGGCAACTTAACCAGCATTCTGTCAGAACTAAAATATCGCAGTCTATGTCTAATCGTGTGAGTAGAGTAAGAAAACTATGGAAGTTGCAATTTATTGAGCGAATATTGATTGATAGTATTTTAAGTTTATTGTTGGGTTTTGTAATATGCGTATAGATTTGCTCTGGAGTACAGGATAAGACAGTGGATACACAAAAGTTATCTAGATTTTGCATAAAATCGTCGCTTATTTTGTTCACGGAAAAATAAAAATTTGGAAATGCATTGTTAGGAGGGTATCGATACTTGTATGTTTACTATTTTGGTAAGGAAGCCGGTAATTGGTGTAAAAATATATTAATCTATATGTGTTGCAGTCTCTTTGGGTAAAATATTGATAGTGGGATTTTAGTGTCGAAAGTAAAGTAGGTATTGACAGTCTGATGTTAACGTACTGAATTAGCATTGTTTTGTTATTTGTTTGTGTAAATTGAGGTGTGTTTTGTGTTTTAATGTAAGTTGAATAGTATCTTAGGTAACTAAAAATATAAGTAAAATTACGTAGTAAAATAGGACAATCGGGTAGTCATTCAGAAATAGGGTTTTTTAGGGACAGTATATGTGCTTCGTTTTTAATTTGGAAATATGGACTGTCGTTATTTTCTTTTATGAAGATTTTTCCTTCTGTTGTCCAGCAGTAGTTGAAGTGGCTCTCTTTTACAAAGGTTCTGGTGAGGTAGAAGAGCTTTTTTGCAGCAGGCGTCAGCAGCTCGCCAATGTAGATCGGTGATTTTGGCTCCGGGAGTCCTAGGTGTGTGTTGTCCAGCTTGTTGTTCTTGTTCTTTTTGTTGTAGTCCCTGGCCATATTTAGATATTGTGCTTTGGTCAATGTGTTGGTAAACTCAACGACAACTGTCGAAAGTTGTTGCTCTTTCTTGGAGGGGGATCTGGAAACGTCTCGAATGTCGCTGCGGTTAAATTGAATATTAAGGGTTTTGGATAGCTGAGTTATCATCCCGTACAGAACCTCTTTAGTTTCGTTATTCTGTTTAGGTACGTCTCGTATTTCTATTGATGATTTGGTCATGTATCGTTCAATGGTGTCAATTCTGCTCTGTGCTGTGACAATTTCGGCTGATAAGGACTTGTTTTCCCTTTCCAACTTCGCAATTTTTGCGTCAAAACATGTCATTTGGTCAGAAATGTGATTCATTGCCTTTTCGATGTCTGAATTTGTGGTCTCAATGTTTGTTGTTTGTCCTTTAATATCCAGTATATGCTTTTCCAAGTTGTCCATCCGTTCAGACTGGCTGGACATCATCCGCAGTATCATATCCTTGAGGTCGGAGAAGTCGCTAGGATTTGAGTCACTGGAGTCCCTAGGACGCTTAGCTCTTTGTGTAATAAAACCCTTAGGGGAGTGCAGTTGAGTAGTTAGTTCACTTTCTAAATTTATTAGGTCACTTTCAGATCTTGATTGAGCTCCTTGCTGCGTTGATTTTGGCGAATGATACATATTTGCTGGTCCCGCGTCGGCGCGCCAAATAGAAAAGTAGGCCTATTTGCACGGCAAAATTCTATAGCGGCAGTGATAAGCGGGCAGTAAGGCTAAGCAATCAATTTAAAAACTGGTTTGCAAGAGGTGGTCCGGTCACTGCGGGAACGCCTGTGGGCGTGGTATGGTGGGGTATTTGATCTATTTATCAATGAGAGTGGTAATCCGGTAGTGATAACATACACGTCGTGCACACTATGGTTGGTCCTTCCGTCTTCTATGTAGTATGCGGGGCGTGACATGGGTCGAGGTGTGCGTGAGAGTGGGAATTTCTCACCTCCGAGGCTCCTTGTGGTTGATGTGCGCCTAGTACTTTGTTACGTTAATTTTGAATTTAGATTTTTGATTTTATTCCACAGAAATTAACTACGACAGAAAACACGTCCACTTCTATTCACATCCGAGGGGGAAGGGATTCTACGCCGTCTTCTCCCACAGTGGTTCAATGTAGAGAAGAGGCAAAAAATTACGTTTGCTAAGTACCCATATGTAAATATCTACAGTAATAAAGAGCTTTGACTTTGACTTTAGAGTCAAGCCTGGCGCCAAGCACTTTGGCGGGGCTCACTTTTCTCACAACTACGTCTCGAGTCAATTTGAATGTAGTATCTTTGACCTTGAGTCAATATCAGAATAAAAATGTATCAAAGCGAGTCTATTATTTTATTGATAATAGACCAAACCAACTTTCACTTTCAGTCACGGATTGCCATTTCTTCAGAAAAAAAGACTCAGTTCCAAGATGCCATTCTAATGATGCTAATAAAATCGCATATATTAGCATAATCCTGCGTAAGGAAAATGCAGCAACCGAAAGTAAAACATCAATTGAACCCACGCAATTCATAAGCGACAACTTCTTCAATACATATGACGCCGTCTCACAAGCTAAGGCAACTGAGGCGAAAACAAAAGACGAATTTGTGCGTCAAAAGTCGTAAAGTGACGCGAAATACAGCATTAGCATTCATGTCGTTAGCATTTAATTTATGTGCAAACCTTAAGCAGGGGCTGTGAAATTTATTAAACGTATCCCCAAATATTACATGTCGTAAAGCGGCGAAGTCGTCACTCCGGCTCCGTTTAGATGGTTACGTTGGGTTCGTACTTATGATGTCTTCGTGTCTTAAGCGGTTGATGCCTTCGTGATTGTCCTTGGAGCCTGCCTTTTGTGGTTAAGCAATATCACCGTATCAAATATACAATTTTCGTCTTGCGGTTTCTGTGTCAGGGTGTCTGATTCTCAGGGAATATCGCAGTATATTCTGTAGAATTTAATCATACATTAAAATTCGCAGTTGTAACTAGGGTTTCTCTACGAGAATTCTCGCTTCGAGAATTCTCGAGAAATTTGCGTCAACACGACTCGAGAAAAATGTCTCGAGAACTCGAGAAATTTATTTTTATTAAAAAAATAAAAATATTTACTTAAAAATATTAGTATGTGATGCGGCCTTTTGTACTTCACCCCCGACCATCTCCGAGTGCTCCCGATCTACCTACAAAGTGGCGTGCGGTGTGTGGTGAGGCCCGAAACTAGCGATGGCAATAATCGAGCATATTTTATAATCGAGTACATACCTCTCGAGTGGTATCAATAATCGAGCGATTCTGGTGAGCGAATCGCTCGAGCAGAATTATTGGATAGATCAGATATTTATTAGATAAGAGCTGCGTTCAGTTTGATGATGACGAATGAAGCCATTCGAGAGGTTAGTATAGTAGGAAAGTACTACTTTCAAAGAAGTAGTAGGCTACTACGAGTACCTACTCGATTATGAAATATGCTCAAACTTCAATCACCCGCCGACACGCCCGGCGATCATGTCACTTTGCATGCGTTGAATCTAATATCTATATCTAATTCTTAAATCCGATTTACCTAAATATGTACATACATACTTATCTATTTAGTAATTAATTAATGAGGCAACTGCTCGAAGAGAACAAAAACTAAGTATGGCCCGCGAAAAAATATGAATTAGGTATTTATTAATCAAAATATTAAACACGAAAGAAGTCTAACAACAATAATCACTCGAATTAACTAATGCACACGAGCGTGCGCATTTGCGTTCATTTGAACAGCAGACAAACTGTTGTCGACTTGTAAAAGCACTCGAGCAAATTAGAACTAAACTAATATCGTATTATTTATTATTACTCTTCGACAGCGAGCACCGAGCGATCTATGTAGGTATGACGCGGGCGACGAAGCCCGACCGAACTCGAACTATGAATAAATTATTATTACACGTTCGTTTAGTCAGTCTCTCACTAACATCGGAGTTCATCGGACGGAAGTGCGCGCGCGCGTGAGTGTTGGCGACTTGGCGCGCGATCGATGTGACTACGAAGTTTTGTTTGCTAACCCGCGGATTAAAGGTAAGCCATTATGATTAGTTTATTTACATTTTAAAACAGTGTTAAAACTGCTGTGTTGGCATTTGGCAAGTCAAAATATGACATAATCTGATTTAAAAAGACCACGCACGGCGCGGCTTCATTTCTTTCATATAACAAAATAAAATTGACGACATTGTAGTTTGAAAAGTAGTTAATTGTTCACACTTTTCTAATATGAGTTAGACGCGTATTCAGTTTGACGAATGAATGTTTGCCTTGCCTTAGTTATATGAAAAACTGTAAAAGCCTTAGTTATATGAAATGTAGCTAAACTGACAAGGTCATTCACCTCGCTCGCGCTCGTCAAACGCAAGCTCTAGGGTCGCGTCGCGCGTGCTGCGGCGTTTGAGAATAGGCTAACTTCGCGGTATATTTTTATGAAGCATATTCTGTCTCACGTGCCTTTTAAAAATAATATAGAGTTTGATTTTTGTTACAGTTTCATAATGGAAAAATCTAAAGTGTGGAAATATTTTTCCAAAATCAAAGACGAAGGGCTTGCGCAATGCCTTAGATGTCCTAAAAAGATATCTATGAAAAGCTCAAATACTTCTGGGTTAGTAAGACATCTTGAACACATTCATAAGATGACAAGAAGAGAGATCGATGGTGATGATGAGATAGATGTAGAAGAACAGTCATCCGAACCACAACCCAAGAAATCAAAATCATCAGTTCAACAAACACTTTCGTTTGCAACAAAAAATAAACAGTCACTTGCCGAAATAGTAGCTACATTAGCAGCAAAAGATGGCCTCACCATTCGTCAGATAACTAGAAGTGAATTCATACGGGACTCTCTTAATTCAAAAGGATTTAAATTACCCAAAAATGAGACCGGTGTAATGAAACTAATTTTTCAATATTATGAAGAGAAAAAGAAAGAAACGATAAAGTTTTTACACAATTTACGAAACACTGAGTCAGCCCGATTCAGTCTTAGTGTCGATGAATGGACGAGTTTAAGAAATCGGAGGTATTTCAAAATCTGTATCCACCACACAGACGGCGCGCTTTATAATTTGGGGCTAGTTTATATCCCAGGTCAATGCAGAGCCATAGAGACGCGACAAATCATTGAAAATCGATTAGACGAATTTGGCTTGATCTTCGAACAGGATGTTGTAGCAGTGTCGAGTGATGGTCCAAATGTTATGTTGAAATTTGGTCGCGAGAGCCCAGCAGAGATGGTCATTTGTCTCAACCACTCAATACATCTAGCAGTCCAAGATACATTCTGCAAAAAAAAACAAGACGATGCAGAAGAAGAAAGAAGCAGCACGCCTACGAGCGTTGAAGAAGAAAGTGATATTAGTGACGGTGATTACGACGAAGACGACCTGACCGAATCTGATGATTTTCCTATTGAGGTGGTGCAATACACTCGGAACATTAACAAGGTACTGCAAGAAACTCGAGCGCTTGTAAAACTTTTTCGAAAAAGTCCATTAAAAAATATCTCTCTTCAAAAATACGTGAAAGAGGAATTCGGCCACGAGCTAAACCTATTGTTGGATGTACGAACAAGATGGAATTCAATGATGCAAATGGTGGAATGATTTCTCAAACTCAAAAATGCCATCAAGAAGTCTTTGATTGATTTAAATATGTCTGCAATGTGGAATGACGATAACATACCTATTTTACAAACAATCATGGATATTTTGCAGCCAGTCAAATTGTCTGTTGAAGCTTTATCAAGAAAAGATGCTACTTTACTGACATCGGAAGCAATAATAGAAGTGCTGTTTGATAAACTGGAGTCGATGGACAACGATTTAGCGAAAAAGTTTTTGGAAAATTTGGCAAACGAAATCGGCAAACGTGAAAGGCGAAACATTAATTTGATTACTTTAATCAAGTATCTTCATAACCCGGTTTCAATTCAAAATGAAAATGAAAGACTGCCAAGCAACTGCACCAAAAACGCTTTAATCAAATTTACAGAGGAGCTTTACACGAGACTATATCCGTCCACCTCAACCTCAAATGAAACGGATGATGTTCAACTCCAAGCTACACCAGACGATGAACAAGAGACCAATTTTGAGCTATTGCTGCAACGGGCTATAGAGACTGCAGGGACTTCCAAAAATACAGAAGCTCAAATCACCAGAACCTTGATAAGAAAAGAATTCACTCATTTTGAATCAACAGGTAAACGTTCAGCCAATCTTGAAAATTTATATAAAGCTTTGTTGACAGTTAAACCAACATCTACCGAAAATGAAAGGGTTTTCTCGCTATCCAGTAATTTTGTTACTAAAATAAGGAATCGGCTATCAGATAAATATCTTAATGCTCTTGTGTTTTTGAAAGCATATTTTATTCAAAATACAAGTTAATCTAATAACAGGCGATCTCTAGCTTCTTTTGTTTTGTTATAATAATTATAATTCAGTTCCTATTAAAAAGACTGTCTGACGTATGTATAGATAGAAAGTAACTCTAACGTTGATTTTTAAGTTTATTTAAATAATATTTGTGATCATTTATGTTTGTTTTGTTTTGATTGTTTTGTTAATTTATGTATATTACTAGTTTGAGATGAGAAAGACTGGTTTATGCAAATAAATGTTTAATTTCTATTAATAGTATTTAGGTATGAGTCTCTTATAAGTCAAATAAGGATGCCTACTTTTAAATACCTTTTGTGATATTGATTGAAAAAGACTGTGCTGAGCAGACACACACACATAATATTGTTGATTGTTATTTGATATGTTTTGTTCAAATGTTTACTTTTACTTTACCTCTGTAAAAGGACAATTTTAATAAAAAAATATGGTTATTAAAAAACCTCTTTTTATTTTCTATTCATCATAATCGTGTGGCGTTTAAAAAATGCGAAAAATTTATTTTTTTGCTTTATAAATTATTTCTCGAAAAGTCGAGAATTCTCGAGAGTTTGGGGTCGAGAATTCTCGTGACTCGAGAAATGAAAAAGGTCGAGAAATGAGAAACCCTAGTTGTAACTTGGAAGGTTTTCAAACCTCTCTTGATACATCGTTACCATATCGATGATGTAGTCAACTGTGAAGTATCATTGAACGAAGAAATCTGTTGTGCAAACACGCGGAAGCATAGGCGAAGACCACAGACCAGATATCGAGATAGACAGCGAAAGTCTACCTACTTCGCGTGTTTTTAATAGGTGGACTCCACTCAACTCATTCCGGCTCAGTCGCTCTCTGGCTGTTCGAATGTAAGCCGTGTACTAATAAACATAAAAATGCCTTACTGTGCCGTTGTGAATTGCAAAAACACAAGCTTTGTTGTTTCCAAAGAAAACGGCGGCGTTACCTTTCATACGTAAGTAATTTTATTTCTGAAATTCGCCTAATTTATTTAATAATCAATTATTTTTAATTTCGAGTAGCGTCTCCCGTTTTTACTGAGATAGGTTGAACCATAGCGTATATTTCCCATGGACTTCATCCACTGCTGCTTCCACTTTACACAATTCATGGATATCTCTTTCGTAGCCCTCAATGAACAGTGAAGCAAACTATACTTTCGTTAACCTTACAGTTGCATGGAACAGTCGATTTGCTCATTTTTCTGTCGATTTAATCAGATAGTGCTGTACAATGCGACGATTCTTGCAAAATCGCTGGACGATTCGATTTTGTTGACGGAAGAATGATAATTCTGAGTTGCATTTTCATTACAATCTATATTTTAGTAGTTCAATAACGTAATAAATTAGTTAAATCATGACTTAAAATTTAAGCTTTTTTCGTGTAACTCAGCATTACATAGAAAATCGATTAGTAATTAATTCCTCTGTCGATAAAACATCAATTCACTTCGAGAGAGGAATGAGTAGAAGACAGAGGAATTATTTAAAAAAAGATAAGTAGGTAGGTAGAACAAGACTGAACAAGTAACTAGGTAATACTGTAGTAAAACGGGGTGTATTTTGATACCCAGGGGAGAATAGAGATAGCTCCCAATCTCTCTTCTCTAATACTTTACGAAGTAGTGGGCCTAAGAGTTATTTCTATTTACCCTTGGTTATCAATACACCCCGTTTTACGTTACCTACATTATTCTAGTCAGTCCCTTTAATTAGTAACTTTAATCCAGGTCAAATGCAACGCAGTGTCAATTGATTGTACATAACTATGGGAAATCTGACACTATTCCACAGTTTAGGATCGATTCGAGTTACCGAATAAGGGGGCTGGACGGATTTACATATGAATAATAAAAGGTAAATAGGTACTACAGACAAATACATACTTTAACACTCTATGATGTGATATCCGGGTGTGATGCTACGATACGATCTCCCGCTCGAAACACTGCCGGCTTACTGACAAAAAAGCAACGCGGTAGGTACGTGGTCGTGGTAGGTAGGGGATTCCCACAGCAGCGCTCATTTTGAATCGATTTGGCGGCGCGCCTTTGACTCTGTTTCACGATTAACATGTCAACCCATCACTAAAAGGCGCTCGTGACGTCACAGTAGGTAGTGAAAAAGTTACACGGTTGGTTCTCATACATTCTACCGTGTTTGCTGCGTCTATCTCGATATCTGGTCTGTGGCGAAGACTAAAGGGGGCAAGCGCAGCGAAGCCCCGAATATTCTCCGTGTTACTTGGATTTCTATAACAAAAAACATTACGTAGTGCTGAATAAAAATGCTTTTATAAATTAAAATTTTCATGAAATATATATTTAAAACAACCATTTCATGATTGGCCACATATAAACATTACAATATGGTCCCGACATATACACCACATGAATTTTAAAAATAGAATGGTAAAAAAATAAAATAAAATAATGCCTTTAGGTTCGTTCCGTCAATTTCCCATTATAACAAGGTTTGTAAAGACAAGTTTCCATATTGGCAACTTCCCATATTGTCAAATTACATAAGTATGATTTTCGGAACTCCTTGCATAAGTATAAAAAGAGTGCCAATCCTGGAACCATGGCTTATCCAACCTCTCTTTTTAGGGGCTGCTCACGAGTTAAAAGTAAAATTTTGCTAATTGGGAAGTTGTCATCATGTGAAGTTGTCAAATTGGGAAGTTGTCATTATGGGAACTTATAGTTTTGCACCTTGTCGTAATTGGAAGTTGTCGCATTGGCTCGAAAATGAAATGTTGTCGAAATGGGCTTAACCCGGCGAGGATGTGGTGAAAAATCGCACGCCGAGGATGAGGAGGGTCATTATGAACCTATATTTCATTTAAAAAAACATGTATTTTTGTTGTTTAAGTGAAGTTTTATGTTTGAACATCTAGACAATATATTATTTTAAGGTTCAGCATTAAGAAAAGCACATTTTACGGTAAAAATCTTAGTTTTATTTCTTTTACTAAATTTAAGCATTAAGAAAAGCACATTTTACGGTAAAAATCTTAAAGTTTTATTTCTTTTACTAAATGCCTACAAAATAATCAACTTTGGCAGAACCCTACGTTTAGAACTGCAAAAAAATAACAAAATAAAGTTTTTCTCTTTCTAATTACGATTATATGCTACTTATAAACGAGATAAACCATTTCTGATCACAAAAATCAGTCTTGTAAACTAATTCTTCATCCATTGATATGCTACATTCTTGGCAGTAGGTAACAGTAACAGTGGGCTCCGGACAAATGTTTTTATGACAACCTTCACAAACATGGTTATTTTTGCGATGCCTAGCATATGGACACACTTGGCACCTTTTTCGCACAGCTGGTACTCTGACAGCAGTTTCTTGTGCAGGTTCGCCACTAAATTCTCTTATTATTTTACGGAGCTGGCTTAGCAATTGAGGCATTTCTTTAAGAACGCTCAAGTTTTCATCAATAAGTGCACGACCTAATTTTTTTGTATAATTCCGTCTTTTTTGTTTTTTCTGTGTTTGTTTGATGAATAATATGTGCGTTTATTGCAGACATATTCAGCAATGTCACCTAAAAACAATAATAAACCAATAAAAACAACGAATTATAATGACACAAAAGTACTACATCGCGTACGATGTAGGGTCATATTTACCCTGTCCTGCGTTTGCGTACGTGTAGCTCGTTTCTCATGCACCGAAGAACGTTAAATGGCAGGCAGGGGGACTCATTAGCCACATCTATTGAGACAACCAATAACATACGACAACGTGACAAAACACTGCAAACGTTTTAAAAATTAGCAGGGTAAAATTGAAGCCTCTTAATCCTCACCGGCACAGATTAATAAAGAGTTATCACCGGGTTAAAGGAACTAATGTATGTGATACTAACCCTGATGGACTTTGAATCTAATGTTATAATTCCCACACATTCAAATAAGTTGCCATTTGTTCCATCACTCTGTATGTGTAACTGATGGTGTTCGTACAGGCTGATCGGACTAAAGCGTTTGTTCCTCTGCGGGTTTCTTGTCTAGACCATCCGTTCAATATGAGCTACCACATTTCAGTACAATTGTAGTCCCTAATACGAGTGGAATTAGATTGGTATAAAAAGTGTAGTTTAGCTTTATTCGAGTGGGGTTGTACAATCAATCATGCCGTTTGGTGGCACCGCGACACGTTGAGCCAGCCGGTGCCACGTGACGTCAGACGCCTGGCGGGGGCTCTGCATATTCATTACACAAATAAGTGATGTTTGGGCCTCAAATTACAAACACATACCTATACTGTATATTTGTGGAATCGTAGTTAACAGGCGTTTTTACCCGACTTCACCAGAAGGGGGGTTATGTTTTTCGAGCGTCTGTATGTATGTATATATCTTTGGCACCACCAGGACTAAAGGGGTTAATTGCTCCCGCCTGAATTTAAATTTAATTTTACACTGTACTATAATAATTTAATGGTATCTCAATCATTATTTTCTGCTTGTTTTGTGCTTTTCAGAGTACCAGTCAGTTTTTTTCCTGCATTTTAGTTAAAATTAAGAAAAATCAGTAAATGCTTAGTTTAAAACTAAGAGATATTAATCATAGCTTGTTCAAGAATAGTAGAAATGTCCTTCCTCGCTTTTTAAAGCTCTTTATTTTGGTACCCCACTCGAGGGTCTTGACAAAGTTTTTTTAGCCCGCATATTAAATTTTGTTTTTATTTATGTACCCAGTGACACTGGCGCCATCAAGACGAATCTAATGAAGCATGATTTATCAAAATCCATTAAGTAGTTACAAGGAAACTCAGGAACAGACATGCATACATACATACAAACAGGTAAAACACATAACCCTCCTCTTTTCTGAATATTCTAACCCTTACTAAAATTATAACAAAAAATGGTGTATTGAAAATAATTATAAACATAGCGCCAGTTCCGGAATTGAGAATAAAATAACAATAATATCATCTACATACAACATAGCTTCTGGCCCCACACTAGGATACCCTGTGTCGTGGGAACCAGAAACTGCGACGTCACAAACATGCAAACATCCATCCCCATTTGACGACCGGAATGGCCGAGTCGGCAGTGACCCTGCCTACGAAGCCAAGGGTCCCGGGTTCGCGTCCCGGTGGGGCAAATATTTGTTTGATGAGAACGGATGTTTGTACCCCAGTCATGGTTGTTTATATGTATATCTAAGTATAATATTTATCTATATAAGTATATGTATCGTTGTCTAGACCCCAAGATATAGGGAATCCTAGTTTGGGGCTATATCAATGTGTGTAAATAGTGTCCAAGGTATTATCCCATCCTCGACCGCTACACCATATAAGCATCATTCTGTCCCTTTCTTTTTGTGACATATTTAGAGACAGGACATCACTTAAGTATTTGATGAGTGAAATTCTCTATTCAGAAATCAGAGGATACTGTACTAATACTAAGTATGTGTCTCTTTGAAATGACGACCGGTGTAGCCTAGCGGGTAGTGACCCTGCCTACGAAGCTGAGGGTCCTGGGTTCGAATCCCGGTAAGGGCAAATATTTGTGTGATGAGCATGAATATTTGTTTCTTAGTCTTGGATGTTTACTATGTATTTGCATTAGTATTTATTTCTATTAAATATAGCTTAGTATGGGCCAAGTTCGATTTGTGTAAGATTGTCCTCTAATATTTATAATTTATTTATTTAATCAATAATTCAAACGTCGTCGTTCCCACTTTCTTTTCCCTGGCTTTAGATACTTGAAGTTGTGCCTTCCAGCTTCTATGCTTATATCAGTGTTAAAGGCGATTTATATGGTTATTGAAAATTTAACAAAACATAGCTTTTTATACCGTACCTCCCAATGGAAAACACGGGCAAGTGCGAGTCGGACTCGCGCATGAAGTGTTCCGTAACACTGCATAAACACTGGCTTGTTCTAATAATTAATTAGAACAAGCCAGTGTTTATGACCTATAAATTACTTATTTTTTACAAAAAAAATAGGATCAGTAGTTTAGAAGATTTTTGCCTATTCACTCAAAGAACTTTTTAACCAATATTTAGAAATTATTAAAAAAAAATTGTGATCCTTGCAATTTTTTTTCATTTATTCATTGTCAGTCATTTTACATGTCACACAATACAGTTCGCAATCATTTTTTTTTCTTATTTTCGTCCTTATTGAGCCTCCCTTATTTAAACCTCACATTTCATATGATTTCTTTCTTATGTTTTGCCGACCTCTGTGGCGCAGCGGTTGTGGCTCTGCCTACCATGCGAGAGCACCCGGGTTCGGACCCCGGCTGGGGGTAAAGAAAAAAAACCCCAGGTCTTGGATGTTTATATGTGTGTGACGTCACTGTTTTTGGTACCCACGACACAGGTTATCCTAGTGTGGGCCAGAAGCTATGTATGTGCCTGTATGTAAATGAAAAAAAAATGTAAAAAAATATATATTTTTTTGTAATATTCAATATTTTTCATTTTGGAGATAAGGGGTGACCAACTTTTCTTTTGCCTATTTCCTCAATAATTTTTAACAAATAATTTTCCATTTTGCCAAAATAATATGCGACAAGCTCTTTAATTTGACATGTCACACGATACAGTTTGAAAGACTTTTCTCATTGGCAACCGAAGAGTGACCCCAAATTCTAAATTAATTTGCTTGCTTAACACGTTCGTAGACCTCGCGAGCGACACAGGAAATTTGAGTTATTGCATTATTTTCCACCCCTTGTAGGGTTTTCGCTACACTAACCACTATACCCTAAAATGACTCGCCAAATCCAGACAAGGTTTGAATTTTCAAGTGATATATCCCTTTCAAGTTGTAAAGGACCTGAACTTTGCAGTCCAATCAAAGTATATTCAGACGCAAAAGGTACATGAGAGATTATGGAGACTAATTTCCCGTATGATGTGGTTACGTGGAGAGTGGATTGTATTCTAACTAAAAGGCTAATTAAATCGATAACCTAAACTCGCTAAAAACAAAACATAGCTGACGTTAGACCGATTAAGAAGAACGCGCATGAGACCGCAGTTAGTACGGTCAAGTGTAGGCTGTACGGGCTCCCAACAACTTAAAGAACAAACGTTAAAAATAAAAATATTTTGAAAATAAATTCTTAAGTCCATTTATAAGTTAAGGTATTTATTTATTTACAGGCGAATGACCAATGCGCTACATAAAAAACAAATAGAAGTTGCTTCGGAACGCACCGGTTTTTTCGTTGCGCGGATCGACCGCGAGTGATCGGAACATCACTAGCTGTCACTTGCAAAAAACAAAATGACGAGTTAGAGGTTATCGTTTTTTGCACATGGAAAATGTCTAACGCCAGCATCGGAAAGCTTGGTTGAATGTTAATTATAATAATCGCGGAACAATCGTCGGGAAATAAGTAGATTTAACGTCATCGGAGTGAGTGCTTCGTGCTTTGAAAGGTTGAAGTGATTCGGTGATCCAGTCGTCGCTTTCGGATAGCGATCCTCGTGTCGGCAAGCCTCACGACGGTGACAGCTTCGGGCTACGACGAGAGTAAGATTCTCCAGCTGAGGGCAGAGCAACATGGCTTCCGTGACAGCCACAGCACGACGCTCCAGCTGGCGAGAGTCCTGCACTACCTGGCGTCGGAGCTGAACAGGGGCCGATACACCGTCGGGGTCTTTCTTGACATCGAGAAGGCCTTTGACCGAGTGTGGCACGAGGGGCTCCTCTACAAGCTCCTGGACGCAGGTGTGCCCCCCATGATCGGGCAGATCGTGGCCTCCTTCCTGGAAGACCGGCGGTTCTTCGTCTCGGTCGAGAATGCACACTCCCAGACGAAGGCCATCAGCGCAGGAGTCCCGCAAGGCAGCTGCCTTTCGCCGGTGCTCTACGCGCTCTACACCAACGACATCCCCACACTCGAGGGCCATCTCGAGGAGGGGGTGGAAGACGTTGTGCTCGCCCTCTACGCCGACGACAGCGCCTACTTCGCGTCGTCGCGCAAAATTGAGCTCGCCTGCAGGAAGATGCAGCGACTCCTGGACCTGCTGCCGCCCTGGCTGGACAAGTGGCGGACCGCGGTGAACGTCGGGAAGACAACAGCCCTGTTGACCACCCGCTCCCGCCGTCCGACCCCGCTACAGCTGAGGGGCCGGGACATCGAGTGGCAATCGACGGTGAAATACCTCGGTTGCAACATCGACTGCTCGCTGCGCATGGTCCCGATGGTGCAACACTGCATCAACCGGGCCAAAGCCGCGCGGGCAATGCTCCGGCCTGTCCTGTCGTCCAGCCTGCCTCTGAGAGCCAAGCTGCGGGTGTACAAGGCCTATGTGCGCTCGCGGCTCACCTACGCGGCTCCAGCATGGTACGCCCTGCTGTCGAAGACCCAGAAGGCACGGCTGCAGCGGTTCCAGAACATCTCCCTGCGGGTGATCACAGGAGCCGGGCGGTACGTGCGCAACACCACAATCATGAGAGATACCCGGATGCCCACCGTGGAGAAATTCGTCGCGCGGCTGGCACGGCGCATGTACGACTGCGCCGACAACAGCCGCCACGCACATCTCCACGACATTGCTCCGCACCACGCACGTCCGCCTGAAGGCAGACCACTCCCAAGAGAGTTGCTGCACATCCCACTGTCGCCAGTGTAAGCCCGCAGAAGAGGGCGAAAGCACAGCACAGTGGAGAAGAAGAAGCTCCCGCACCGTTGTCGCCAGTGTATGCCAATAGACGGCGAAAGCACAGCGCAACGAAGACCACGCGAGGCCCCTGACAAGTAGGGGCCACCCAAGACCGGGGGGGACGTTACCCCCCGAGTTGACGCCGCGGGCATGAGGCAACCATAAGTCCTCGACCCCGCAACCGTAGTGGTCCTCGCGCTCCGCGCGAGAACACACTCCGCAGACCACACGCGAGAGTAAGATTCGACTGCCATCACACCCCACCCTCGTGTTCCTCATCCCGTACTCCTGCCTCGAATTGAGCTTTAGAATTCCGGTCCACGGCGTCAAAGGTCAGTACTGCTTGTGACATTCCACTGAAAAACAACCCTACCAAGATTCCACGCCCTGTCGGTTAAAGCGTGGAATTTAACAGAAGTATAGGGTAATGCATATCTATATATATAAAAATGAATCGCTGTTCGCTAAAACTCGAGAACGGCTGGGCCGATTTAGCTGATTTTGGTTTTGAAATGTTTGTTGTAGACCAGGGAAGGTTTAAAAGTAGGGTAGGATAGGGTATGGGTAGGGTAGGGTATGGGTAGGGTAGGGGTAGGGTAGGGGTAGGGTAGGGGTAGGGTAGGGGTAGGGAAGGGGTAGGGTAGGGTAGGGTAGGGGTAGGGTAGGGTAGGGTAGGGGTAGGGTAGGGGTAGGGTAGGGCAGGGGTAGGGTAGGATAGGGTAGGGGAAGGGTAGGGGTAGGGTAGTGGTTGGGTAGGGGTAGGGGTTGGGTAGGGGTCGGTTAGGGGTAGGGGTAGGTTAGGGTAGGGATAGGTAAGGGTAAAGTAGGGGTAGAGCTACCCGCAGCGAAGCGAGAGCGGGTCAGCTAGTTTACATATAAATTACAAATCAGGTTCCATTTAAAAAAAAAGCACAATACAATTTAAACAACAATATACACAATCAAAGCAAATTTAAATTAAATTCAATATTGTCAGATAATGTCACGGTATGTCAGATAATGTCAAGGTAGGGATTCAAATTTGAGATGTCAAAATATATAGAATGTCAATGTCAAAATAATCCACAGACAATACTTTCATACGTTCATCTTGCAGAACCTGCCACATTATCGCACAATATGCCTCTATGTATCACCAAACAGATCAGTCAGTGGTGCTGCACCCAAGAGAGCGTTGAGGCTGTCCCGCGCCCTCACCAGCGGAGACCGCTGGCGCGCCACCGTGCGGTGCGTGCCGCCCGCTAACAGCCGGTGCCTGCGCGCGCGGAGATATCTGTCGCGCACTTATAGCGCGCATACCGTACTGACAAGCGCAGTGCAGTCGCTGTCGCCTCGCAACAATCGACACACAGTCAGAAGTTATGTTATACTCCCAACCCTAAATTAACATAAGATAATACGATCTCAAACATATAAGTAACCACATATTGAGAAATGAGTAACCAGCACATATAAAAAGAAAAAAAAATATCGCAAGTACACGTAATAATAACCAAACCTCGTTAAAATCAAAATGTATGACTCCTTTCTCTGAACTGTGCATTGTTGAGTCATAAAAATTGAGCCGGTACCGCTTATCGTGTTTGAAGTCATCTGATCGCCGCAAATAAAACGTAAACATACGTCACAACAGCTATAGAGCCAGGTATTCTGTTTATGTAATTTGATCCCAATTATGGCATGGCAGGGATTCCCTTTGACTGAATATTATTGCTTCACAAGGTGCGTTTTCGTTGTGCAGGTAGTATATGGGATGAATTGCAGTGCAGATGAAGTTGCCTTCGTGCATCATGGCACATTCTTATTTATCTTCTTTGATTTTAGTACTCTTACTAATAAAAAAAAAGTTCGTCGATTCCACGGTACTTGTAGCTGGTTTAGACGTTTCATTCGACCTTTGCAGCTCCCCTAAATAAATTATCGTCGTCGGGCAAGAATGCTCCTAAGTTTTATTGGACTCCTGAAGCAGATGCAGCCTTTCTGAAACTCAAGGAATCATTAGTAACTACTCCAGTTCTTGCTTGTCCATACTTTGATCTACCTTTCGCTGTTCACTGTGATGCATCTAATCATGGCAGGGTGCATTGCTTACTGAGATACAGATCGGAAAATAGGTTGTCATTTTACATGACTAAAACATTTAAAAAACATGGACTGTAATTACTCTACTACAAAAAGTCATTACAGCGCTTGAACATTGGAGTTGTTACTTAGATAAGAGAAAACAATTTCCCATTTTTACCGTACCCGGCTTTAAAAAATGGTTTCTAAATTTATAAATTCCCTCCGGTAGATTAGCTAGATGGGTCATTCATCTTTCAGCTTTTAATGTGGATATGAAACAAATACGTATTCATCTTTCAGCTTTTAATATGGATCTGAAACAAAAACGTGGTAAAGATACTCCCACGTTCTTATAATTCTGACACCATCAATACTCTACACCCTATTGCTCCTATTGCTCCTATTGCTGTTCTGGGCAACCCTCCCTCTTCTGATGATCATTATAACATGCTTTTTCAGGGCTGTCCGAATAATCCAAATAGTTATCCTAACTACATTATCAAACAAACAAACTACTTCGAAATACCTTTAATCCTCACTCTCTAACTGACTATTTTTTTTTGGAAAGAAGTACCACCTCCATCTGAAAGTGAAACCCTTATTAAAATTCTCTCCTTTAGTGATATTTAAAAACCTCATTTAGGGATATTTAAAACATATAAAAAACTATCTTTGAGATATTACTGGTCAGGGATGTTCAAAGATGTGGCTAAAGTAAATACTGCTTGCGAAATATGTCTTGCTTTTAAACACTCTAATCATTCTCCTTATTACCCAATGGGTAAAAAAAGATTTTCCCCATACCTTTTCAGTGCATATCTTAAGATCTAACCAGTCCCTTACCGATGCCTAGGAAATGCAATCAACACAGTTTCTAGTTGTTAATTGTTGTTTCTCAAAATATTCTCAAATTTTTCCTAAAAAAAGCCTCTAATGTCATTTTTCTACTTGGAAAATTTTATTTTTCTTGTTCATATCATCCCGCAAACAATTTTAGTCGACAGAATTTCATAATCTTATAAGTAAATATAAGATTCCCTTTGCTAATTTCAATCCTCACTACTGTCCACATAGGTTAACCCTACTGAAAGTTATAATAAAACTAATATCACTGCCTTAGCTTCTCTAGTTGGCGAGGATCAAAGAACTAAGGATGACCATTTAGCAACTATTGAGGCTGCCATGAACATTTCTGTAAATGCTGTTACAGGATTTACACCTTCATTTTTAATTTTTGGCCATGAATCGATTACTTCTGGTTCAATCTACTCTCAAAGCTAATGATGAAATAACATTTTTGCCGAGGGAGTTCAAGTTGCTCTACACGAAACTCACACTAAAAATGCAGCCCGCTATGAGTTGAGACATGACTTTAAAGAATTCAACGTTGGTGACACTGTATGGCGTAAGAATTGCGTCCTTAGCAATGCATGCAGTACTTCAGTAAAATAATACAAGAAAAAACCCTTTAGTGTATATTCTCAAAAATCCAAATGGTACTAGAAGCCGTTGGCATGTTAAAGATGTTGGAACGTAGCTCTTGTATACATTTCTTAACTAACTATCTTTCATTCCATGAATAAAATGTAGAGGTTCTTTAATTTAAATAGGCTTTTTGGGCATTTAAATATCTTTTAATTAACTTCTTGTTATTGGACCTAACTAACCAACTACAGATCTAGTCTCTTAATTACTAGAAAACTATCTAGTTTTCGCTCCTAGTGTTCCCTCACTTAAAGGAATTACCTAGGCGCCTCTACTTAACATCTTTGTGTTTACTTACAGAGTTGTGGACTGTTCCACAAAAACTTGACTCTTATTGTAAATAGCCGTTCTAATACACCGAGCGGATGACGACCTTTGAAAGCTACTATCAGGAGAGTGAAACTCAGTAGTTACTCTTTCTGGACTCTGGAGTTTGTGTCATAGAATGCAAACCCTACCCCAAACACTGGTTGCGTGATGTATGAAAGATGATTTTTATTAGATAGTATGCATCTGGAGAAATGGTCACTTATTAGGAATTATCCCTTGTCCATCAGGACAAGTTCTATAGTCATTTGTATGTATAAACTGTAATAATCCAAAAATAAAAAAACCGAAACTTTTTTTTTTTCTCTCGGGGTTTTTGGGGTAATGTAGGATTTTCTCTACACTAACCTCTGTACCCTAAAATTACTCACCAAATCCAGACAAGGTTTGAATTTGAAGTTTGAATCGGTTGAGAAATACGACCTGTAGAGGAGAGCATCCGAACACCCTGACAGACATACGAAAGCATTTTACCCCAAGCTGAAACGGAGACGCTTCGCTAGCACTACCAAGTGTACCAAATTTCAATTTAACCGGTCCAGAATTAAAGAAAGAACACCTATGAGCGGACACACGAGTGACCCCATAATGGTTTTAACCTAACCAAACCCGTTTTGCTTGGTACGGAACCCCAAAAGAACGTTCACTCCCTAACTACCCTTTTAAAATGCCGCTCTAAAAATGAAGCTTGCCAAAGAACCTAACGAACCACTCAAAGGATCTATCCAACAACTCAGCTCGGTGTGTTTATCTGGCAATCTGTTTGTTTGCCAGCGACCCAAGGCCCAAGCCGAGTGGATCGAACTAAGGTGTCCTGCTAAGCAGATTGGACCCTACGTGACCTGCCAGCCGATCGCCAAAGGGATTGATCAGATCATCAGGCTTAGTTCCGCTTAACACCGTCCGTGTTTATCGCCCGACCCAATTAAGTAGGACACTGTGTGGTGGTGAATTGTAAAGACAATAGGCGGCTTCATTTTTGTCGTGTTATCCAGTAGCCCTCGGGTTTATGCGCGGGGGCGTAATAATAAGATGTAATGCAAGATATTTCCATGATTTTCTTTTTTGTTTCAGATAAGGTTGTGTTGGTTTTAAAAGTGTTTTGAGGGTTTTTTATTCGGCCAGTAGTAATTTAAAACATGAATCGTGTTTCTTTGTACGGTTGTTATAACGTGACGCAGTCTGTCGTAGCGCGCGCGTAGCAAGCAAGCGAAATCTCGTAGCTCGTAGCTGCTACTCAACTAAGTATTAAAAAAAGCTGATTAGAATGTCTAGGTAAAAAAACAATAATCGTACTACGGGCAAATGCAAGCAGTCAGTCAACTTATGAAAAGTATTTAACAAGATTATATATATATGTTTTTAACAAGATTTAAGAAGTATTTAGCAAGATTATATATAAAAGTATTTAACAGGATTATACATACAAAAAACTCAAATTAGTAATGAGAATTTATAGGAAATGGTTTGCTAGTCGATTATTGATTTGTATATTTATATATAGTATTCTTGATTGAGATTCGAGTACCGATACTATGAAATACTAGCCCATCTAACTACAGTGTATTGAATTTTCCGAACCCACACAATATAGCTTTACTAAATATTTGTACGAGGTGGATTTAAGAAAACTGAGTTAATGTAATGTCTGCATCGCGGAGCTCGTCAGCGTGGAATAACTGGAGATTGTGACTATTTGTGTTTAATATTATCATTATTTCGTCTAGAAAAAGCTGTGGCATTGAACTTTATTTTTCATTATTGCTTTGCGAGATGATATTTTATCTTATTGTTGGTAGTGGTAGGTATTAGATATTTAATTATATATTTAAATTTTTTGACGTGAAGACCATCACGAAGTCAATTTGACTATGCCTTTATATATACTCAGAATATGTAAGAACTGTAAGGTTCGATATTCGTTTATGCGATTATATTGTATACGGGCCTCTTTAGAGTGGGTGTCACTTTGACACTGTTACTTATTTTGTAGTTTTAAAAAAGAAAGAGGCTTGGATGTGGGAAGTCAATGTGAGGCTTCGGCCAGCGACTGAGCTAAATTGTATAGTGAGGATTATAGTAATGGCTATCGAGCCAGTTGTGGATCCCTTTTATACAAAGTGTAACTAGAAATCAAATAAAAAGAAAAGTTAATACCAGTAAAGTCTTATAATTTATGATTATCAATTAGGCCGTGATCGTCTAGTGGTTAGGAGCACTACATTGGCGGAGGCGCCAAACGAACCGGAGAAATAGGAAGTTTTTTATTTAGGAATTACCTCGACCTGCGGTAATTCCTAAATAAATAAGCGAGTGAAGAATCGAATAGTAAAATATTGTGGGAAGATTTTTATAGCAGCGGGACATTTTGTGAAAAATTTTATGAAATTATTTCATGATGGAGGATTTTTCAACTTGTTTTTCGGGGAGTCCTCAGGAGTCCTTTGAAGACTTTTAAGAAGACTTCAGAGATGCTGCATCGAGGAAGAAATTTATATCGTCGGAGGCATTATAATTATTATTTCCTTCGTATTTAAAAGGTGGAGCCTTATATTTTTTAGGGAAATTAGGGGCAATGCCCAGACATTTGACGAGGTGGTGAATAAATTTAATGAGGAATTTGGAAGCACAGACTTTGCAGAGAAGTTCTACAATGCCAAGCAAGAGAAAAGAAGTTTGTTGGACTACTTCCATTATTAAGGGGACCTAGCGAGGAAGGCTAGAGTTACCAAAGATGACATTTTTATAACGCAATTTTTAAGAGGATTGCAAAACCATCTTAGAAATAAATAAATGTTGAGCCATTTTGTAGATAAGAAGGCGCTAAGGGCAGTGCTGGCAAGCCAGATTTTCAAAAAAGGGAAAACTACAAGCATTGTTTATGATGTGTGGAAACGAATGAGACTAAATCTGTCTTATTCCATAAGGGTTTAGGGGTAGAAAAACGTTACCGCCCAAAAGCATAATTCGGCCGAAAATTTAGGCAATTGCGCTCTTATAGCTCTGAGATAGCTTGTATTTTGGTAACCTACTCGCGCCGAGTTCTGTCGCCATTCGCTCGACTTAAGAGGATTGCAAAACCATCTTAGAAATAAATTAATGTTGAGCCATTTTGTAGATAAGAAGGCGCTAAGGGCGGTACTGGTACAGATGGAGAAATTAAGTCCGGGAAGTGATGATAATGTAAATGTGTTTAGGAACCCGGCAACTTTTGGACCGAATTTGGCCCATAGCAATAGAGGGGGGGGAGACAGACCGTTTCACACACAGTTTAATCAAGGCCCTACTCAAGACCCACAACGAACGCCGAATGTTTCGCCGTCGGCAAGTGGTCAGGAACCACATATTAGACCTGGTACTAATAATTATAATTTGCGTCCTAGGCAAGCGGATTTTGCAACACGTCGTCGCTAGAGGCCGATAGCGGTGACCAGGCTGACCTGTGGAATGAGGGCCTCAGACGAGCTCAGCAGCGTAGCACAGAAGCGAAACGACCAATGGGGAAGATCGTCGCAGTCGAGGCGGATCAGCAGGTCAGACCATTAGTTTTATTAAATGCTTCTAATGTAAACGTGGTAGCTCTTTTAGATACAGGCGCTACAGCTTCATGCATCAGCCCAGCCGTTGCAGATCAAGTGGGTGCGAGATGTTTGCAAGAAGAGAAAAAACGGGTTAAGGCGGTAAATGGAAGTTAGCTGCAAATTGTAGGGAAATGTGTTATAGATTTTAGTTTGGACAATTTTAGCTTTTCACAGGAATTTTTAGTAATATCTGATATAAATTGTAGCATTATTTTAGGGGTGGATTTTTTATTAAAGAATGGTATGAAAATTGATTTTGTTCATTCGTGTATGTGTTTTTTCCAGGGAAAAATACAGTTTTTCAATAATTTCCATACGAAACAAAACACGATGCCGGTAAAACGAAACGTCATATGCGTAGGGATTCTTTCAAAACAAAAGATAGGGTCGGACTTTCTAGATGGTTCTAGAAGGAAACAAGTGAACTTCGGGGAAACCACGGTTATCGAGGATCGTGACGTGATAAACTCTATCGACTTTCAGGAGTTAAGAAAGGGCGATTACGTTTATTTCTCGGGGTTATCGGATTCGTGCGAATTTGCGTTTGGGGTAGAAGGTAAACGGTTTATCGTAAATGAGGATTTATGTGGGAATGATAAACGGTTATTATTGGCGTTGTTGGATAGGAATGCTGATAAATTTGCGTTTGCAACTGACCAGTTAGGTAGGTCGGAGATAGTGTCGGTCGATATTAAGACTTATGATGAAGAGCCGGTTCATTGTCACCCGTATCGCGTTTCGCCGGTGCAACGAGAAATTATTGAGAAGCAGGTCGCGGAGATGTTGAAACTAGGTGTTATTAGGGAATCCAATAGTTCTTATGCTGCGCCCGTTGTGTTAATTAAAAAGCCCGATGATTCATGGAGGTTTATCGGATTTATAATTATCGGAAATTAAATAAGAAAATTTGTAGGGATAGTTATCCTATTCCGCGGATAGAAGACATTGTCGATAGTTTGGCCGGGGCCAAGTATTTTGCGGAGTTAGATCTCAATTCAGGTTATTGGCAGACGGTTATTACGGAAGGTAGGCATAAAACGGCTTTCGTCACGACCACGGGTCTTTATGAATTTAATGTTGTTCCGTTCGATTTGACAACGAGTCAAGCGGTTTTCCAACGGATGATGGATAAAGTTTTAGCGGATTTAAGATTTAAAGGGGTTATGGTTTACGTAGACAATGTAATTGTGTATGGTAGAACGTTCGAGGAGTTTACCGATGCGTTGCAGAAAGTTTTTAGGCGGTTTAGAGAAGCGAACTTGACCTTCAAGCCATCCAAATGTAAATTCGGTTTTTGCGAGATTGAGATGCTAGGTTATCTAATCTCGAATGAAGGAGTAAAACCTATTGAGAAAAAGCTGAAGGCTATGCAACAGGTTCCAACTCCCACATCTACGAAGGATGTGACAATTATTAGGTTTATTTTCTTATTATAGAAAATTTGTATCGAATTTTGCGAGAATATCGTTACCTCTCACAAAATTATTGAAAAAGGGGGTAAAGTTTCAATGGAATGAAGAGGTTTGTTTTCTTATTATAGAAAATTTGTATCGAATTTTGCGAGAATATCGGTACCTCTCACAAAATTATTGAAAAAGCGGGTAAAGTTTCAATGGAATAAAGAATTGCAGAATTCATTCGAGTATATTAAGAAGGTTATGTGTAGTGCGCTAATACTTTCCTATTATTCGGGGGATAAGTCGGTTACTACGAGAGTTTATGTGGATGCGTCTAACGAGGCGTTAGGTGCAGTATTGATGCAGGGCGTTGAATTAATGAGTCCGGTTGCCTATGCGTCTAGGAAGTTAACGGATGCGGAGAAAAAATATAGTACGACGGAGAAAGAGTGTCTGGGGTAAGTATGGGCGTTAAGGCACTATAGGCATTATCTTTGGGGATCGTATTTTCAGGTGGTTACAGACCATAGCGCGTTATGTTGGTTACAGTCGAAAAAAGATATGTCTGGTAGGATAGCGCGATGGGCGTTAGCGATACAAGAATGGGATTTCGAGATAGTTCATTGCTCGGGGAAAAGCAATGTAGTGGCAGATTTTTTGAGTAGGAATCCGCTAATGGAAGAAAGGAAACGGGAAACAGAAGGACCTCAGTCTTCTTCTCGTTGATGATGATGATGGTTTGGAAGTTTTTAGTATTAATGTAGAGTCGTTACAGGCGGGTCAAGAGAACGATTCATTTTGTAGTAGATGGTTAACGCGGTTGAGCGAACGTCCGGAAGCGTGGCGTAGCGGTTTTTGTTTGAGAAATAATTTATTATATAAAAGCGTACGTAGAGATGGAGAAATTAAGGAGGTATTCGTATTGCCTAGGTCTTTGTTTCAAAATGTAATGAACGAATTACATGATGAGGCGTGGACAGGAGGTCATTTGGGTCTCGCAAAGACGTTGAAGAGGTTACGGTCGAAATATTTCATGCCGAAAGCCGATAAGGAGATAGAGCGTTATAAATTTTCTCAATAGCCCGGGAGGCCACTCGGCTATTTTGCAAGTTACTCGAGCGCGTTTTGTTATACGTACCAAGGCGGATAACGGGAATATGTATGAAGTTGGCACGTCTGTATCAAGGACCATATAAGGTCATTGAGATCGTTGGGAGGTATAATGTGCTGATTCGTCGCCTGAACTCACGGTCACGGGGCGTAATTGTTAACACAAAACGTTTAAAATGCTTTGTGCTGCGTTGAGGAGTTCGTCTGATATTAAATAATTATACATTAGGAGTATAATACAATTTTATCCCGGTCGATGGTTTGTGGTTTGTGTATGCGGTAGTGTTATGAATTGTTTATTAACCGGTGTTTCTTTTCATGTTGCTGCTGAACTATGATGTCTGATGAGGACCGTACACCAAAGACCCAAGAAATATCTGTAACATACTAGATTTCCGTGGTAGATTACCTTTATATGAGAAACTTTTATAAACGACAGTTCGTATAATTGTTTGAACCGATCGCCTGGTTTTATCTTTGAGAGCAGTATGACGAGGCAATAGCTATTCGTCATAGGGTTCTGTTTTGGTTCCTGCGTTCTTAAAGTATAGAGTTGGGATGATTTGGTAAGGGGAAAGTAAGGGTTGTATAATAAAGTTGGTAACGAAGGTTTTTTAATGAAAGTATTTTCTGATGTTGGATAA
Source organism: Argyresthia goedartella (assembly GCA_949825045.1). Classification (NCBI taxonomy): domain Eukaryota; kingdom Metazoa; phylum Arthropoda; class Insecta; order Lepidoptera; family Argyresthiidae; genus Argyresthia; species Argyresthia goedartella. The sequence goes on from OX463823.1 coordinate 21,953,038, forward strand.
CTCGGGTATTTGATACACATTCGAGATTCTTTGTAGTGTCTTTACTTGGCTAATTGGTTGCAACTCACGGCGATTATCTTAAACTGTTAATAGTAAAATATAGTTTACTGAATTCCAATGGATTAGTTGAGATGTTTGTAAGTTGTAGTATCGGTTTTAAAGCTAGTTGATTTCATCGTATTATTGGAACGAATTTTAATGAACTCATTCTTAAGCTGTGGCTTAGTAATACGGTTCTTTAGATTAATCCTGTTAATATGGTTGACGTTTCCTATATTTGAAAATGATATTTTCTTTTCTTTGATCTTTGCCTGCGTAAATTTTTGAAATATTTCCATTCGCTGGAAAGAGTTCACAATGTGTTCACAATCATAGGGTGTTATAATTTAAGTTATAGGTGCATAGCCTACACCTTAAGTGTAGTTTGGTTTTGTTATTTAATGTTTAATTGAGTAGGTTAAATGGGATGGTTGGACAGATAAGGATTAGGGTACTTGATGTTATTTGAAATTATGCTTGCGGCATATTTACTGTTTTTTAGATTTCAAGCATAGCAAGCTCACTTAATGTTAACATTTAATGTTTTTTAGATTTTAAACTTTGAGTTAGGGTTGCCACTTTGAAAAAAAAAAAAAAAACCGTTGGATTTTTTTTTTGAAGGGAGGGGGGAATGATTGTAAGGTTCGATATTTGTTTATGCGATTATATTGTATACGGGCCTCTTTAGAGTGGGTTTCACTTTGACACTGTTACTTATTTTGTAGTTTTAAAAAAGAAAGAGGCTTGGATGTGGGAAGTCAATGTGAGACTTCACCATAGGCTTCGGCCAGCGACTGAGCTAAATCGTATACTGAGGATTAGAGTAATGGCTATCGAGCCAGTTGTGGATCCCTTTTATACAAAGTGTAACTAGAAATCAAATAAAAAGAAAAGTTAATACCAGTAAAGTCTTATAATTTATAATTATTAATTAGGCCGTGATCGTCTAGTGGTTAGGAGCACTACAGTACTGATCAAAAGAGCTTCGACCATGTCTAATCTCATATTGCCTTGCTTGCAACGTAGTGAGCTAAATGACTACTGCTGTATGTCAAAGTTCGCTTGGTGACCGGACGTGATGACTTCATCTTTGATCAGTGTGGTGCTCCGTGCGATCTGAGCAAGATTAGTTTTGGGAAACTTCATCAATGTTTAGTCAGTGTAGGTATTAGGTTCAACTCTAAAGGATGATAAGATAACGAAAGGTGTGGAAGTTTTAAGGGGTTACACAGGGTGTAATACCTCACTTGTTTAAAATTACTAACTTATATGTAGAAGAAGAAGAATCTTGAAGAAGTACCTTCGAATTTTGATGATCGATGATTGATAAGTCAGTCAGTGATAAAATGACGGAACTTTTGACGTTTGTTGTTTCTAATTTATTAGTTCAAATTTACTGAATTTCGGGGATTTGCCTATATAAATTGTGGCCGAAGCTTAATTTCATTTATTTACTGTAATACTAGGTGTATGTTCCAAAAGCACATACTTCTCAGAAAAGATAGCACAAGAAACTCTGAGGTAGCTCTTTTTCAAATAAAATACCTATACCTAATAATACATACATTTAAACATCAATCAAAAAATCCTCTGCATAAAAAAATCCCCAGAGCGGTAGTCAGACCCTTTGTCCCTCAGGCGACGTCCAAAATCCCTAATAAACAACTCTGCGCCAGCGGTACGAAAATGTAGTTCGTCAAGAGAGCGGCAATTGTGGCCTATTAGTTACAGGTGATCGAAAATACCCCGAAGTGCTTCCCCCTGTGCATCCCCATTTTGGATCTTTTTTCGCAACATCTCGTATAAAATGAAGTCCTTAGCGTGCCTCTCAATTTTGCCGTCCATTTTTCCCACAATCAAAATTCGCGATCGACTAAAAAATTTTAATTTATCAAGGAACTTGTGTGCCACTTTTCATCAAAAGCGGTTGAAAAATGCGACCTGTAGGCGAGAAGGGACAGATGGATAAAGGCAATTTTGGCCAATCTGGAAACTGGACGCTTCGCTCGCTCTGAATAAACGTGTAGTCATATTTTAAGGCGTTGTAAGGGACATTATAACTTCATTATGAAACCGATTTGATCAGAGTAACTTTGTTTTTCACTTCCCCATACGTATGTTCTTTAACTTGTCCCTATCAACCCCCTAAAATATGACTACACCTTTCTGTTACACCCTGTATTATGGATACTAATCAGTTGGCAGCTCGGCCCATAAAGTATGGCGAAGGACTCCATTTAAATTGATTTCATCGTGAAAGCTGTAAAATGATGCCCAATATATAACCTATTCAACGAAATCGGTCAAGTGCGGGTCGGATTCGCACATAAAGGGTTCCGAACCATTAATTAACTAGAACTAGAACTAACTTAAGGCCTAAAAGTAATAAAAACAATACAAAAATTAGGTAGCTTAAAAAACTAAGTGACGCGCATGTATTTTTCACATTAAAACAAATCAAACGAGTCCAAACTCGAGGGTTTATTAGTAGCCGTAGAAGAGTTCCACTATTTTTTTACTTATTTTATGACAGAGTTCCTGTGACCACCATCTGACTCCATCATCAGATCAGCTCGATGATATAATATTGTCTAATATTGCACTGTCACCGAACTTACATAATTATTCCAAATTTTAGCTACACCGGAAACCGGGAAGTGGGTATTCAACTTGCAAGATTTATGAAGAATTTATAATAAGAGTATATTTTTTTATATAGTAACTTACTTTCTTAATTACAGGTAAAGCTACTAGAGGCGTGTTATTTAAATATGTCCTAACTTGGTTACGATACTAGTTCCTGCTGATTGCGGATCCAATCTGAAACCAATTGCGCTACCGATGACATTACTATATCGCTAAAGCTGCGATGATATTTCAATGATGACGATATGCTCATTCGCAGGGGACGTGGTTATTAAAACACCACTCTTGTATGGGGACTCACTTTAATTTATAAATGTCACTTGTTCTTTGTTGCTGTAGTAACAGAAATACTCTACCTACTACGGTTCATGATATATAGCCCGCTCTTGGACGGACGGATAGACGGACAGCGAAGGCTGTTCAGGTACGGAACCTCTAAAACTCCAGCTCACTCTATATTCAGTAGACACCTTCTCGTTACTCTTCCGGAAGTTACGTGAACGGCGACAACTGCTGTAGTTCATGAGCTCGGCTCCAATCCCGAGGGTAGTTTTAAAAATCTAATCACTTGTAGCTGTAACAGGCTGAATAGCTTTTGAAAGCTCAAAACCCATATATTTTTGACATCTACTAATGAAAAATATTGCTTATTATAGGAAATATCAAAAGTAACCGTAAGTTTTACAAGGATTTTTTGAATGTATGAGGAGAGTATAAGGCCGACCTTAAAATCTCACTGTTGCCTTCAACAGGGATGATGACTTGATGAATGGTGAACGCATATTAACTGTACATGTGTTGGTACAGTAAGTGTAAATGAATAAAAATAAAAAGGTAAATTGCGACGAACATCCTTCTTTTTATGGTTCCGTATCCGAAGGATGCCAAATTATTGCTAAGCCTCCGCTGTTGGTCTGTCCGTCTGTCAGCGGGCTGTATTTTATGCTACGTATGGATGTAGTGAATAATCCTTTCCTTTCGTATTTTCTCGGAAATGTTCGTTTTTGTCTTACTACTTCACTCGCACTCAGTACAGATGTACTGAATAATCCTTTCCTTTCGTATTTTCTCGGAAATGTTCGTTTTTGTCTTACTACTTCACCGTACTCAGTACCCATCGAGACAACGTAGGGAACGGTCGCATTGCAAGAGGAAGTATCTATATAGAGTAGTTAATACCACAGAAATATTTTGTTGATATTTATGTTAGATTTTGTGATAAACTTCATGGACTCGTGTATTAATGCAGGCCACCTATATTTATTTATTTTTGACTTTACATTTCACTATTGTCTGTCATTTTTGTAAATCATAAACATTGATTTTATTCGATCCACATTAACAATTTATAACAGACATGCCGAAAGCACTAAGAAAGGGGAAACGTTTAGATCGGCAAGCCTGCGAAGTTATTTTCAATATTTATTTATATTTCTTAACTGAAAATGATAAATTCAAACATACCAACTATACTGCTTACTTTTGTAAAGTCCAATAACGAGTTTTGGAGGCCAGTGGAATTTCTCAACGAACTGTAAATAAAATATTGCAAAAAGAATACATAAATCAATCCACCTCCAATAGTCCGAAGTCGGCAAAGTTGGGTAGACCAAATAAATTATTTTGTCTAGGTCAAGACGATTTTGACTACAACGTTAAACGCCGATTAGTGTATAATTTCCATTTGATATAACAAACAAGTACCTACAATTAAAGCCCTGAAGTCCAAGTTATCCGAAGCCATAAATTTTAAGGGATGTGACTTTACGCTAAGAAAAATTCGTAGAAAAATGGGATTTCGGTATAAAAAAGTTGAAAACAACAGAAAATTACTTATCGAGAAAGATGATGTTCGTTTAAAAAGAGTAAAGTTTTTAGCCGCGATAAAAAAGTACAGATTGCAAGGCAGAGAGATTGTTTATATGGATGAAACATACATCCATACCTCACATTTGGCAGGTAAAAGCTGGGCTGACTCGTCAGAAAACGGAGTGAAACAGTTAATTTCTAAAGGACAACGTCTTATAATAGTGCACGCTGGTAGTAGAAAGGGGTTTATACCTGGGGCATTGTTAATGTATCAGTCTACTGATAAAACAGGTGACTATCACAACGCTATGAACAATGAAAACTATGAAAAATGGCTTCGTAATCAACTCATTCCAAACTTAGCTCCACATTCGGTACTAGTAGTAGATAATGCTGCAAATCATAATAAGTACGTAGAAAAACCTCCTAATTCAAATACCAGGAAGCAAGACATGATTGATTGGCTATCCAAACATAACGTTCCGATTGATCCGTCATTAACAAAACTTGAAATATATGAAATTATTTGCAAGTACAAACAAGACTGTAGAATACTCTATAGATAAACTTATGAACGAATATGGACACAGCGTACTAAGATTGCCACCATATCATCCTGATTTCAATCCGATTGAAAACATATGGTCTCAAATAAAGGGATACGTATCCAAAAGAAACATCAGTATGTATATGACTACTGTGAAACAATTGGTACAGGAAAAAGTTAATATGATTGGTTCCGATGTTTGGGCCAAAGTATGTGACCACGCCATCAAATGCGAAAACGAGTACCGAAAACACGAACCTGAGTTGGAAAATTATATGGCTAGTTTTGTAATCACCGTTCATGAAAACTCTGACGATGATACACCAGAAAATAGTTCGGATTCTGACTGTGATATGGAAGTTGGAAGTATTGTTTCGCATCACACTGTCCACCCCTCTCCTCCTCCTCTTATCCCGCTGTCATAATCGAAGTCGTTCATCCAATCAGAAAATCATATTTATTTATATTAATTTCTCTGCTGGTTTGTTTTGTTTTATGTTGAGGTGTCTTTTTCGTTATGTCATAGTATTTTTAATAAATTACAAAAAATTATTGTTATAAAAAAGGTCTGCAAAATCCTACTGTAATTTTGACTTATAGTTAGACTTTTGGGGTTCCAATCCTTATAGAATCATTAGATCATCCCAACAGGAATTTGGATTTTTATCAGTGCGTTTTATTGAAATAAAACGTCCTCAGTAACTAGTTATATTTTTGTTTACCTAACGAAGTGGTGGTTTTAACATCTCAGTGTAATCTACGTCAAACGGGCAATTTGACATTTGACATTGATAAATAAAGTATGCGATTTATTTGATACCTACACGTAATTTAATAATACAGTAATTCATAGACACATCGGCACCATTCGGGTGTTATCGTTGTTCCGAGTTTTGCCGATAGGAAAGGATTATTCACTACATCTGTAATAGACAGAGGATTGAATGTTTTACAGAATCTTCACCCACAGTGGTCCAATGTAGATAAGATGCAAATAATGACATTTTTTTGTTGTCTCTATTTTCCTTTTTTATAGCTTGAATATTTTTTGAAGTATTGGTGTTTGTTCAATTTGATTTAATGGTACATGATTGTGTTATGTAGGTTATTATAGAAAATCTACGGGGTGAAGGGTAGATCGAAATAAAACCTAAATAATTGCTATTTTGGAACCACGGGAAGAAAACACACAAATAAGATGGGCTCGTCAATGAAAAACCTATGAAGAAGCAATCAAGAAAATGGCACTGGAAATAAAAACTTGGAAAACGACATTTAGGCGGTACGTACAGAAGATTAAAAATACTACGAATAACTCATAATTGTTTTTAGTTTATGTTTTGTTAGTCAGAGCCTCAGAGTATTTTAGTTGTTCAGTTTATCACATATGTTTTGTTTTTGGTTTAAAGAAATTACAATGTTTGTGATGTTGTATTACAAACTAAAGACTCGCTCTGGGTTATTATTGCTACTAGATTTACGCATATATGAGCGGAATCATGCAAATACATCATGATTAATTGAAGTTTCGTTGGGTATTAAATCCGTGTAATATTGTGTATTAATCATAGGTAATGTTCGTAAAAACTTCGAATATCACAGACAGTTGGCCAATTGGCTGAAATCGTTACTTTTTTAATAAACTTTGTTTTATTTCTGTACTATCATTATGAACTAATCTTTATAATATTGACGTCTTTAACATTCAGTCATGAACGTTACGGTGTGTTATGGTGTCATGAACTTTATGGTACAACTTTTCGCGGTTCGACCCAAGTATCTACATTAAAAAAATGTACCCATATATTTCTGTTGCTGCCACAGTAATAAATAAGATTATGCTGTATCTTCGTCCGAGGGATTTCTTTAAATACCACATGTAGTATCGGGCCTAGTTGTCGCCGTTCCACACTAATTTGAGACTTTTTTTTTTTTTTTTTAAACTACCTACTACCACCAACTACCCAGGCGTCGCTTCATTCGCGTTCTAGTGTTCGCCGTTTTCCGCACGCGCTCATCGAATAAAAATAAAAATACTTGATATTCGTAGTTTTGAAAGGATAAAATGCCGAAAAGTAAGAGTGAGCAAGAGGACTTCAAAAGTTTACGTAAGAGATTAAAGAAGTTGGAACGTCGACTTCGCCGTGACGAAAGAAATGATCGTAATAGGCGAGATAGTCGTCAGGAATATGATTCAGCTAAAACACCCACCTTGTTTGCGCAGTCGGACAATGAAGCAACCGTCAAGTTCACACGAAAATTACCCTGGCGGTCGGGGTCTTGTCAGGAAATCAATGTTGAGGAAAGGCATATCTCCAAATGTGGCGGATATAATGGTAGAATCGTTATCATTTAATTCTTTTAATCAATACGATGTTTATTTAAAATGATGGTATGAATATTGTAAAATTCACAACATAAGTATATTCGATGCTACCATTACTTCTGTCGCCAATTTTTTGGCGAAGCAATTTGAAGAAGGAGCTCAGTACGGTACTCTTAATTCATGTAGATCTGCACTATCGCTTTTACTGGGGGATAACTTGGGACAAAACGAAACCTTAAAAAGGTTCTTTAAGGGCGTATTCCGCATGCGGCCTCCCATGCCACGATACAATGAGACATGGGATACTTCCATTGTCCTAAATTATCTCGCCACAGTGTACCCATATGAAGATATGTCCTTAGAAAAATTAACCAAGAAAATGATTACGTTGTTGGCCTTAGTAACGGCGCATAGGGTCCAGACCATGTCACAAATTACTTTAGACAACATATCTTTTGGAACCGAAAGAGTTACTATAAAGATTGTTGGATTAATAAAAACTTCTAGAAGTGGTTCGTGTCAACCACTACTCACACTCCCTCATTTTCAAGAAAAGCCAGAGATATGTCCTGCCAAATGCTTAGAAGCCTACATTTCCAAGACAAAGACATTGCGAAAAGACATAAAAAATCTCTTTATTAGCCTTCGAAGACCCTATGTAGCTGTAACGTCTCAGACCTTAAGTCGGTGGATTAAGGACACATTGAGGAGCAGCGGAGTGGACGTGGAACAGTTCGGTGCGCACAGCGCGCGACACGCCGCCACCTCCGCTGCCCGTCGCACTGGTGTCTCCATTGATACCATTAAGAGAACCGCAGGTTGGACTGGGAGCTCAAATACTTTTTTCAAATTTTATAATAGGCCTCTTTGCGATTTCACAAACAATGATGAGTTTGCACAGGCAATAATCAATCAACGTTTATAAATCTAATTTACTTTATTGTTTCACTGATTCACCTGAATAATTTTTTACTTACTTATAACAAGTAGATAAATTAACTTATTGATGGGTTTGTAAGATAATGTTCTTTTTGATTTTGCTAAAGATAAGTTTATTGATATATTTTGTTAAATAGGAGAGAATTTCCTTAAGTACAAATACATTAATTAAATTTCAATTAATTGAAAACATTTTTCTTTTGTTATATTCTCTAAATATCTACATGTGGTATTTAAAGAAATCCCTCGGACGAAGATACAGCATAATTAGTGATTAAACGAACTTACCTGTACGTGAAGTTCTATCATAATTATGCGAAGTCTTCGTCCGAGGGATTAGCAACCCTCCCTCCCTTTCCGTTGGTAACCCCTTGAAATAAAAATGTTTTCAAAACCGGCATTAGCTCTGAACTAAATGAAGCGACGCCTGGGTAGTTGGTGGTAAGTAGTTTAAAAAAAAAAAAAAAAAAAAAGTCTCAAATTAGTGTGGAACGGCGACAACTAGGCCCGATACTACATGTGGTATTTAAAGAAATCCCTCGGACGAAGACTTCGCATAATTATGATAGAACTTCACGTACAGGTAAGTTCGTTTAATCACTAATAATATAAGATAAGCGTTTATTTAAGCGTCACAATATACAGAACACAACACAGAAATAATAAGTATTAAGCATGGATTTTGCACACAGACAGTCACAAAGATCGTCATATTAATCAAAACTTACTTAATCTCTTTCCGGACATATATGGCCTTACCACAAAAAAATAAACCACTGTTCAACACTTGTTTAAAAACAAAAACGTATGGGATTTGACGTTTGTTTTGAGGTTAAACGCTGTTTAATATTTTTTGTGGTAACACGGATAATCTTTATCACCAAGATACAATTGAATCTTTGGTGGGAACGTATTTTCTTCTAACCAGAAGAGTGTTAAGAGTGTTAATTGAATAGACAAAGTGTGCGATAGTATATTGACGGTGAAACGGCTCCGACTCAGCAATATGCAACAGGGAGACCTGTAACGCTGATATACTGTCAGAACAAAATGTATACGATGTTTGAAGGTGTTAATCATTTCGTGTTAAATGCATAAGTCAGGCTTAGTCAGGAGCTCACGAGTCAGACTTACGGAAGGTACATATTAAATAAGGTGTGGAGTGTCAATTGCGGTAAGATATCAAAAGCAGAATATGATAATGAGTCCAAAATATATATATATATATATGTTACGGCTAACACCCGAAGCGCGGCTGCACCTAGTTTTAGCCACTTACTCTTGGTTAAACCTAGTACGAGCCGATTATTTTCGGGTAAAACTAGGTCTATCCTTCATCATGCCGGCTACAACTAGGTTCGGCCATTCCCTGTTGGATAAAACTAGGTCTATCCTTCATCATGCCGGCTACAACTAGGTTCGGCCATTCCCTATTGGATAAAACTAGGTCTATCCTTCATCATGCCGGCTACAACTAGGTTCGGCCATTCCCTATTGGATAAAACTAGGTCTATCCTTCATCATGCCGGCTACAACTAGGTTCGGCCATTCCCTGTTGGATAAAACTAGGTCTATCCTTCATCATGCCGGCTACAACTAGGTTCGGCCATTCCCTGTTGGATAAAACTAGGTCTATCCTTCATCAAGCCGGCTACAACTAGGTTCGGCCATTCCCTGTTGGATAAAACTAGGTCTATCCTTCATCAAGCCGGCTACAAATAGGTTCGGCCATTCCCTGTTGGATAAAACTAGGTCTATCCTTCATCATGCCGGCTACAACTAGGTTCGGCCATTCCCTGTTGGATAAAACTAGGTCTATCCTTCATCATGCCGGCTACAACTAGGTTCGGCCATTCCCTATTGGATAAAACTAGGTCTATCCTTCATCATGCCGGCTACAACTAGGTTCGGCCATTCCCTATTGGATAAAACTAGGTCTATCCTTCATCATGCCGGCTACAACTAGGTTCGGCCATTCCCTGTTGGATAAAACTAGGTCTATCCTTCATCATGCCGGCTACAACTAGGTTCGGCCATTCCCTGTTGGATAAAACTAGGTCTATCCTTCATCAAGCCGGCTACAACTAGGTTCGGCCATTCCCTGTTGGATAAAACTAGGTCTATCCTTCATCATGCCGGCTACAACTAGGTTCGGCCATTCCCTATTGGATAAAACTAGGTCTATCCTTCATCAAGCCGGCTACAACTAGGTTCGGCCATTCCCTGTTGGATAAAACTAGGTCTATCCTTCATCATGCCGGCTACAACTAGGTTCGGCCATTCCCTGTTGGATAAAACTAGGTCTATCCTTCATCATGCCGGCTACAACTAGGTTCGGCCATTCCCTATTGGATAAAACTAGGTCTATCCTTCATCAAGCCGGCTACAACTAGGTTCGGCCATTCCCTGTTGGATAAAACTAGGTCTATCCTTCATCATGCCGGCTACAACTAGGTTCGGCCATTCCCTGTTGAATAAAACTAGGTCTATCCTTCATCATGCCGGCTACAACTAGGTTCGGCCATTCCCTGTTGGATAAAACTAGGTCTATCCTTCATCAAGCCGGCTACAACTAGGTTCGGCCATTCCCTGTTGGATAAAACTAGGTCTATCCTTTATCATGCCGGCTACAACTAGGTTCGGCCAGGATAAAACTAGGTCTATCCGATATAATTCCGGCTAGAACTAGGTCCAGACAATCCCTGTTGGATAAAACTTAGATGCGTGTCCCGCCAAGCCTTCCGCCCCGCGTCACACTCATGACTCACAGCATCTGCAGCAGCGGCGCGGGGTGGAGGGAATAGCGAGGCACGCGCCTCTGCAGGTTGTGAGCGCCAGGTGCTGCTGATCTACTGCAGGTCTACTAGCGAGTGTGACTCACAGCGTCTGCAGCAGCAGCGCGTGTCTTAGTTTTATCTAACAGGGATTGGCTGTACATAGTTGTAGCCGGCATGCTATCGGCAGAGCTTTATTAGATATTAAAAAAACATCCAATAAAAAGAAACGTAGAGAGTTTTTTTATTCTTATAAATCACATTGTAATAATTAACACAAATTATGAACATTTTTTTAACAACAGACATTAGTTGCATATTATAATTTAAATAATGTTATTATAATTATAAATCACACTTTTATAAAGTAACATTAACTATTTATTAGAACAACTTAAACTTGAGTGACATTTTGAGTTGCACAATACCAGCAGCTTTGCAGAAGCACTTTTTGTTGCCACATTTGGTATTGCAGTGGCATCTTTTATAGCCTTGCCCACCAGAGGTCGATTGTGCATTGGCTATTTGGCGTAGTGATTTCTTTTCGGGTGAAACCATGTCAATATCTAAAAATTTTTAGTCACACACAGTGAACTGATTTCTTGAAAATAGTTCTGTTATAGTGCCGTATTTGTTTCCTAATTTGTATAACCCCTTGTCGTTACATTCAAATACAACCATTAACACATTGGGAAAGTCGCCTCTACCTCTGTCCACGTCAGGAATTTTTACTCGGACTGTTTCACCGACTTTACATGGGGGAAACTTTTCATTTGATGAAGCCGTCATTTTTATAGCTTGTTTTACCAAAACTTCCTGTGCGCCTTTCCTGTTAGTGTCAATTTTTAGTTTCTTTTCACACAGCTTACATTTTTTCTCCTCATTCTGGTCACAGAGCCCGCAATATGTCATTTCGATTTCTTTCTGGCAACTTCCTGATGTTGATGGCCCATTCTCTTTTGATGGCTCATTCTCTTTAGTATCTTCGTCACTCTCATCATCAACTAACTCTCTAAGAATTTTCTCAAGATCTTCCTCACTTTCTATATTTGCAAGGACTTCAGGTGGTAGATCAGATAATTTCAGCCCGACCTTTACATCAGAACCGAACATTGCCTGGTACGGCGATCTTTTAATTCCGTGACGGTAAGCTCTATTTTTCATTAGCTGAATAAATCGTAAGCCTTCTGACCATTTTTGGCAGTTCTCGTCAGCCATCCCAGTCATAAGCATTATTTGGATGTCTTGATTGGCACGTTCAACACTACCTTGTGACTGGCTGTGTCGTGGTTTCCCATGCACAATCTTCAAACCTGGCCACATCTGCGTCAAACTTTCCTCAACTCGATTCGCGAACTCTCTGCCATTGTCGGATTGAAGTATTGAGGGTGATCCAAAGATACAAAATATATTAAGTAATTTATTTGATACTTCTTCCGCAGTCTTACTTTGTAACGGATGAAGTTGTACGAATTTCGTGAGGTGGTCCTGATAAACTAGTATAAACTTGTAGCCACCATCTGGGTTTGTCTGCATGTCTATCAAATCTAATTGGCAACGGCTGTTTAGCTCGCTGGATAAAATAGGCTTTACAACAAGGCCTTTTTTGGTAGATTTTTGTTTCATTTGACATGGCTTACATAAACGAAGATACAAAAGAATCGCCTCCTGAGTAATATTTGCATACTTCTTTTTAGCTTCTGCAACCATTCAATTTCTTCCGCCGTGCCCAACACACAGATGTATTTCATGAAGAACATCAAACAAGTCTTCATTCTTTCGGATATTTTCGGAATTTTCGGTGCTCGACACAGGAGAAATCAACTTTTCGATGTCGCCAATACAACAAACATCGAAGCGCTTCAAACGGCGATATTGTAACGTAGAACGTTTCGTGGATATTTTGGCAGCTTTAACGTCTTCTATAAACTTGGAATACTGCACATCATTCATATAGCTTTGATTTTCACCATGTTTTGTAGCTAATAAACACTGAAACTGTTCCAAAAAACTTGACTTCATAGTCTGTAGGTCTTCATTTAACGCCATTCTGAATTCGAACGTATGAGTGCGCAAAAACAAGAAAGTACGTCTGTTTTGTACAACGGCACAACGCGTACTAAACTCAAAGCGCAATAGCAAACGCGGGTTTACGGTCGGCGGGCGGCAGGGGCGCGCGAGCGCGACGCGACTCGCGTGAGCCAGGCGCCTGTTACTTGTTTCAACTTGTTTGCATCTAGTTTTATCCAACAGGGAATGGCCGAACCCAGTTGTAGCCGGCATGATGAAGGATAGACCTAGTTTTATCCAACAGGGAATGGCCGAACCTAGTTGTAGCCGGCATGATGAAGGATAGACCTAGTTTAACCCGAAAATAATCGGCTCGTACTAGGTTTAACCAAGAGTAAGTGGCTACACCTAGTTCTAACCGGCTAAAACTAGGTGCAGCCGCGCTTCGTGTTTTAGCCGTTACATATATATATACATACATACGAAAACGAATGGTACAATAGGTCAAAGGAAACTGCAGAGACAGCGGCAGATATCCTCCTTTTGAAGGGCTAGTAGGTAAACTTTGTACGCTGTTGTAAAGCTGGTTATAAAAAAAATTCACGACTTGGTGGTGGGATTTTATTACAGCATTTCGTATCCAGATATCTGAAGCTGACTCTAAAGGCCGCAGTCCTATGGCGTGGAACGGCGAGGATGCTTTGTGTTGCGATTCGAGTGGTGACGTGAGACTTTCCAGGAGAGCTTTTCGTGGAGGTATTGCTGAGTATTGCTCTCTTAATGACACCAAACAGAAGCGCTACCAACTGCAGCTTTTGTCTGCCCTTTATTTTCAAAATATTGGCTCTATTAAGATAATGTGTTATATTATATGGTTACGGGGAGGAACGAAGAAACAATAGCGAGCACAAGCGTTCTGTACACACTGTACTAAATGTTCGGTGCGCTTGTACAAACAAGGCCCGTTTACTGTGATGCACTAATTTAGCTTAGACAAGACTAACGACTCGCAGAGCCCCACTCGCAGGTCTTCATTTATAAATATTCTAATTCTATGTAGGATATTTAGCCTGTAAAAACAATTTCTGGCTAGCTCAAAAACATGTTTGTCAAAACGTAACTCGTCGTCCATGACCAAGCCCAGATTCCGAGGTGGATTAAAATCGCCAAGAGTAACGATTTGGTATGTTGAGCCGGGTATCATATATTTTGATTAAATGGGATTGAGGACTAACGCATTCTTGCAGGACCGGGTTGATATTCGTTCCAGATCCGCATTTATGGGCCGCACGGCATCGGGGAGTGATTTTTTGTTTTCATCAATGTAAAGCTGCAGATCATCGGCGTATATGTGATATTTACAATGTGAAATAAAACGAGTGATATCTGCGCAGAATAAGATGAAAGGCAATGGACCCAATATGGATCCTTGAGGAACACCTCTATCGGTGGCGTCCTTTTGTGATTGATAGGTCGTGCTGTCGTTATTTCGCTCTATAAGTTGTTGATTGCGTTCTCTAGGGTAAGATTCAAACCAGTTTATAGCAACTATATCCAATCCAAAGTAGTTAATAACCCAGTAGGATGAGAATAGTGCCTCTTCCGGAGTCCTAAGGCGCAAGTATGTTATCAACAACATCAAGAAAAGCCGTAGTTGTACTACGATTCTTTCTAAAACCTGAATGATACTTTGGAAGAAGGCCGTTTGTGAATGAAGCAAGCAAATAAAGTTACTTGATTGTTGTTGTAATTTGGAAATATAGTGGTCTAATATGGGAATGAAAATATTGGTGTGATTGCTTGGAATGTTTATTTTGAAGTGACAAAGATAAATCTAAATACAAACATTGAATATTAGAAAATATTTCAGAAAGAATATGTCTGAGATTTATGAAGTAAACTTAAGAGTCTACACAACAATGATTATAGCAGTATCTACAACAGCCGCCCTTAATCGATGTTGTGCTCGACAAACAAAAAAAAAACTTAAGTTTGTAGTCCTAAACCAACTATACACCTTTTGTGTGTAACAGGCCCAAGTGGCTTAGTTAGGACATCTGCAGGCATATCACTACTACATAAGTATTCGAGAACAACAATATTACAGGATACCTTTTCCCTGATAAAGTGAAATCTGGTATCTATATGCTTCGTCCTGTTGTGGTGTATTGGATTTCGAACGAGGTTGATGGCACTCTGGCTGTCAGAAGCTAACCTAACTGGGGTAAGTTTACCTGTTATTTCGTGAACGAACCTACGTAAATAACACGCTTCCTTTGTGGCGGACGCTAGCGCCACATATTCCGCTTCCGTGGGCGACAGAGCGACAGTAGGTTGCTTCCTTGATTCCCAGGATACTGGTCCTCCACTAAGCTTGAAGGTATAGCCAGTATATGACTTCCTATCAATCGGACAGTTTGCCCAGTCTGCATCACAATAGCCTCTTAAAGGTTCTTTACATCTTCTGTAAACCAAAGAGTAATTTAAAGTACCCTTCAGGTACTGTAGAACCCTTTTTGCAGCATTCCAATTTTCCTTAGTGAAACACGTATTGAACTGTTTTAAATAGCTCGTTACATAAGCTATGTCCGGGCGAGAGTTCACTGTCAAGTACATAAGACATCCTATTAGATTTTGGTAAGGATACTCACCAATTTCACCATCAGTTCTCTTTTCCATTGGTTTTTTTTTTGACCAAAGGAGTACTAACAGTCTTACATTCACGCATATTGAACTTATCTAGCAATGTTAAAATATAGTTTGACTGATTTATTTGGATGCTTTCAGAATCATATCTTATTTGTAATCCCAAATAAGACTTCAATATTCCCAGATCTTTGATTCCAAAGAATGTTGACAAATTTTTCTTGACAATGTCAAACGTCAAATCAGATTTATGAAAGACAATAATATCATCGACAAATATACCCAAGATTACGAGTTCTTGACCAAAAAGTTTAGTATACACGCAGGGCTCTGAAGGAGTTCCTATGAAACCTATTTTTAATAATGTGTCATTTAACTTTTTGTTCCAAGCTCGAGGGGCCTGCTTAAGGCCATAGAGGGATTTCTTCAGCAAACAAACCTTGTTTTCCTTGCCTTTTTGTATAAATCCAAAGGGTTGCTCCATAAAGACTTCTTCTTCCAAATCTCCATTTAGGAACGCTGTATCAACGTCTAGATGCTTCATGTTTAGACCCATCTCCGCAGCTAAAGCAAATAAGGTGCGAAGAGAAGAATGACGGATCACGAGCGCAAAAGTTTCGTCGTAGTCAATGTCTTTTACTTGATGAAAACCCTTGACGACTAGTCGCGCTTTATACTTCGTAATATTCCCATATGCATCCTTTTTAATTCTATAAACCCATTTACAGGGTATAACCTTTTTGGTTGGTCGATCAACTAAGTCCCAAGTGTGAAGTTTGGTCAACGAGTTATACTCGTTTGCCATCGCGTGGTGCCATTTATCAGCATCCTCGGCATAAGTAGCTTCATAGTATGTCGTTGGATCGCTGGCATCAACCGATGATACATTATATGCCAGGAAATCAGGTGGTTTCCTATTTCTTGAGGGGTACCTCTGCTCACGGGCAGGTTGTTCCTCGTCCAAACTTGCTGGCTCCACATCCTCAATAGGGGGACTTTGTTCTACAATAGTTTCCGATGCTTCCGCACTTTGTTGATTTACCGGTCGAGGTGATCCAGCTTCGGGAAGACCACCACTCTGAACACAATCAAAGAATTGACAGTCTTCGGTCTCAGGATCTCTTTCTTCGAGTAATAATATAGGGTCTGACTGCATTACAGGCTCCACTTGCCTCTGCTTTAACATCGTAAAGCTAGTTTCGAAAAAGGTTGCATCTCTGGACATAAAAACATATCGTGGGTTAGATGGAACCCTAAAAATGTAGGTGTTAGGATTTTCAGCATAACCAACAAAAATTGCTTCCTTCGCCTTCAAATCTAACTTTTTCCTGTGAAATGACGGTATATGGACAAGTGCTCTACATCCAAAAACTTTCAGATGACCAAGGTCACTTTACGACTCCACCACCTGTCGGAAGGAATCTGCCCGCCTAAAGCTCGATGAGGGGACCTATTTTTTAGATATACGGCGACCTGGAAAGCATCTTCCCAGTATGCTGTGGGCAATGAGCTCTCAGCCAACAACGACCTCGCCTTTTCTACTATCGACCGATGAGTACGTTCGGCACATCCAACTTGTTGGGGACTGTACGGCGTGGTAGTTTGACGTTGAATTCCTTTAGATTCGAGGTAATCAACAAACTCTTTATTAACAAACTCTTTACCACCGTCGGTCCTCACGGATTTGATTTTCCTATCTAACTGATTCTCTACAAAGGTTTGAAAAAGACAGAATTTGTTTTTGACCTCTGTTTTGGAATGAATAAAGTAGGTAAATACCATCCTAGTATAATCGTCTACCAAAGTAAGCATATACTTGTTTCCTTGAAAGGAGATTGTAGACAATGGTCCACATAGATTCATATGGATCAGTTCCAAAGAAGTAGTAGCCCTATTAAAAGCCACCTTCTTGAAAGGTTTCCTTGCTTGTTTACCTTCTACGCAAGCGATACAATTATTTTTATCTACTACTTTAAACTTTACGCCTACCTCGTGATTCTTCAGTTGATTCATGCCTATACGACACAAGTGTCCTAACCTCTTGTGCCAGAGTTGATAAGAATTATTATCCTGACAGCCAGAGTGAACATCCTGTGTTAAATTTGCCGCAGTATCCGGAACGTCAACAATACCATCAAGGACGAATAATCCACCACAGGGCGAAGCATGAAGAACAGAATCACCTGTAAAACGAATAGTATTATTTTTATAAAAGTTACATCCATTTTTATCAAAAACACGTATAAAACCCTTATCAACAGCTTTCTTCACAGATAACAAGTTTGCCTTTAAATCTGGTACAAAGGCAACTTCATTTATCCTATTGACTACGTTTTTGGGTGTATTAATCGAAATATATCCAGTTCCGCAGCATTCAATATGTTCACCGTTAGCAAGGGTAACATGACCTTTATCAGATATCGAAATATCTTGAAGCCAATCTCGTCTAGAAGTCATGTGTTTCGTACATCCTGAATCTACATACCAAAGTTCCTTGTTTGAGGTGCCAGAAGTATTTAAAGCTGTAAATCCGACATCACTGACGTTTTCTTTTACCACATTCGCTTTTACTTCTTTCTTCCTCAATGGACAGTCTGGCCTCTTGTGTCCAGGTGCCTTGCATTCATAACATATTATCTTAGAATTCGATTTCGTCTTGGACTTCTGCGTCTTCGTATGAAAAACGGAATCTAAAGGTGAAGCTGCACTTTTGGACATTTCATTAAGTAGTTTTGTCTTGACTAAGTCGGTTGTCACATCTACGTTGCAATTTTCTAGTGCCATTATAAGGGGCTCATATTTTGGAGTGAGGCCTCATAAAAATATAGCTGCAAGAGACGTGTCTTCTACTACCTTGTCAATGTCTGCCAAATCTTGTGCTGTTGACATGACAGCATTTATGTAAAGCTCTATATTATCATAGTCTGACAGACTCAATCTGTATAGCTTTCTCTCTAAAGCTAATCTTCGTCCCATACATTTATCTTCGAAGGCTTTTTCCAACGATGGGTAAGTACTTGTATAAGACACATTGAATTTGGGGGAGAAGGGCGTGGAGGGGGGGAGGAGTGGGGGAGGGGAGGTCCCCCCACCTACCCCCCCTTTTAGGAAACCACTATTTTTTATGTTATGGAGGTCCAAAGATTGAAGAAAATGCCTAATTTTTTTGGATTTCGGGGGAGTTGGAGGAGGAGAGGGGTTGGAGGAGGGGTTGCCAAGAGTAGGGGGTCGCCTCGCTCCGCTCCGCTTCTCTCCGGCTCCCGGGTCTGCTGTAACGTGTGAACCTAACAAACCTATCTTTAGTTTTTAAACAGGAAGTGACCTAAAGCAACCAATTTGGTTCTGATAAACTCCATAAAGTAGTTAGTAAGTAAACAAAGCCAAAGTCATCCAGAGAATCACGGATAAAACGAGAGTGCAACAGAACATTCACGAAACACGGAAGGAATCTGAATGAAATGAGCAAGTAGGGGGTCGCCTCGCTCCGCTCCGCTTCGCTCCGGCTCCCGGGTCTGCTGTAACGTGTGAACCTAACAAACCTATCTTTAGTTTTTAAACACAAAGTGACCTAAAGCAACCAATTTGGTTCTGATAAACTCCATAAAGTACTTAGTTAGTAAGTAAACAAAGCCAAAGTCATCCAGAGAATCATGGATAAAACGAGAGCGCAACAGAACATTCACGAAACACGGAAGGAATCTGAATGAAATGAGCAAGTCATTATGTCAGAAAATACAAAATTGCTGACTCAAATTTCTACCATTACAACAAAATCTTGTAATTTGTACTAAAATCATGTACCAACGTTGGAGCTTTTGGGTTTGACATTTGTCGTTCCGAGATTGGCCGAGTTGTAAAAATCGCGTAAACATATTTTATAATTAAAGTGCTAAAATGATGTTTCCTAAATCAGAAAATGGTATCAGAGGATAGCTAAGGACCCCCCCTAACCACCTAAGTACTCCAATCTTCAAATTTCAATGTGTCTTATATAAGACCCAACCCCCAACGATCTCCAGGCTTCGGCTGCGGTTTTTGCACATCTTACGTGCGTTATTGCTGCACCGTCTATTGTAAGGCAGATCTTGGCCAGTGCTTTTGCTTCATTTCTCTCTTTGACTGAGGTAGGGGTCGTGTCATCATTATGATAACCACATATTGTTACCCAAAGGTCCTCATGCAAAAGGTAGTTCCTCATCTTGAATTTCCACGTCGGATACCCGTCCTTATTGCGCAGGCAAAACGATGGGATTGAAGTTGAGAATGACGAATTTGACTTCGATAAACCATCCCCACTTTGTTGTGACATTTTTTACTATTTAGTCACACACAAAATACACAAATACACATTAACATTAACCATGTAACCATTTACCACATTTCGTGCTGATAACGTGTTGTAATTTGGAAATATAGTGGTCTAATATGGGAATGAAAATATTGGTGTGATTGCTTGGAATGTTTATTTTGAAGTGACAAAGATAAATCTAAATACAAACATTGAATATTAGAAAATATGTCAGAAAGAATATGTCTGAGATTTATGAAGTTAACTTAAAAGAGTCTACACAACAATGATTATAGCAGTATCTACAACAATTGTATACAATTTTTTCCAGAATTTTAGAGAGATATGGTAGTATGCTTATTGGCCGGAGATGAGATAAGGTTTTGGGGTTATTTATTTTAGGGGCTGGGGAGACAATTGAGGTCTTTCAAGATGCTGGAAAGGTTTAAGAAGACAATTATTGTTTCATAATAAAAGATTATGCTGAGAGTTTGTGGTAAAGTTAGTATGAACATATCCCTAGTCATTTCGCCCATGCCACAGGCGTTTAAATTCAGTTCTAGAATTATTTTACTGTCGTCTTCCTCGTTAACTGTTTGAGACGGAAAATACCGGGGCCGAACCTATGGTGTTCAAAGCAAGTGAGATCAGAAATGCTCACAACATTTTCCCACTGAAATGTTCATGAAATTGGACATTTATATCTTTAGGATAAGCGAATTGTCAGACAGTCCATTTGGTTTTTTTGAAGCACACATACAGGTCTCTCGAAGTTTTTTCCGTAACAGTTTTTGGTTTTTATAGTTATTATCGATATTTTGTTCAAAGTAAGCTTTTTTCACCGAACAGACTTAATTTTACGAGGGTACTCAGAGATTTATATTCTTGACGATGATTTGGCGATTTGGATAGCCTATAGATTGTATGGGCCCTGTCTCTCAACTGCATCATGAATCTGAATTGCTGTTTAGCCATGGCTTGGGTCTATCCCTGATTTATTAGTTTTTACTGGGGCATGTTTGTCAATCAAATCATGGATGTTACCCTCTAAGGTCGTAACCATGGTGTCGATATTGGTACCTTTAGCAATCATATCCCAAGCGACTAACTTAAGGTCGTGCTCAAAAGATTGTATGAGTATGCTTTTAAGTGCTCTATGGGTGATTTTCCGTGTGTAAGTACGGGGTATTTTCGCTTTTCACATATATTTGAACCGTTACGAATGCAAACGCGCCAAGTTCAGGGATACACAGGGATCAATCGATACACAGAGGCATTTGTACAGACTAGGTATATCATTAGAAATTCCCGCATCTATATTGAAATCTCTAGTCAGATTAATACGGTCAAATTTAGAAAAGATCACTATCAAATTTGTTAGCGCGCTGAGAAAATCATCAACATTCATCCACTGTGAACGGTACCAAAAATAATTTTAGTTGTTTTACGCTAAGAACGAGCCAGAGCTGCTCGACTAGGGAGTCTGATTCGGGGTGGGGGTGGATCCTAGCCTGCAAACCAACTTTGATATAGAAAGCGATGCCGCCGCTTAGGGGGTTGCAACAATGAACTAGATGCGTTTTTTAAATTGAGCCCCCAATACCAGAGGCATGTTTTTTTTTTCTTGTATATTGGTACGGAACTGTGCATGTGTGAGTCCGACTCTCATTTGACCGACTTTTTTAAGTAGACCATTAGCAAATCTATTTTTATTCGATAGATACCATCAACACGTGGTAAAATTGTGTTTCTTATTTACCTAGTTTTCTATACAACTCACAAACTAATTAATACAGGCACAAACATAAAATTACAATTAAACATCACAATATCCTGGAAAGGCCTATGTATCATAAGGAGATATCAACAGGAGTATATAGACGCGCAGAGATATTAAAAGTAAACCCAGCAAACAATTCGAGGTAAACCCTCGTCATCCTTGGTCCCATGTGTATCCCATAGCATTATAATTTAGGTTTAGGTAGGTACAAAACGTAAGTGGAACCACAGTTGTGCCGTGTAGATTATTTTTAGATTCTTATATGGTATATATTTATAGCACATGAAAATTCACATATCAAGCTTATAGAAAAGTACAAATATAAATACAATTGTTCATCATTGTTTGTAACTAGGTTTTATATTTTTACAGTGTTTCAAATGAGGATACCCAGTAGTACTGGGTGTACAAATATTAACCTTATTATATAACATCTTAAATCTAAATTTAATCTAAACATATTTAGAGCAGTGGACATATTTACAACTCAAATCAGTATAACTATTTTATTATAGTTTTATTGTATGACTCTAGGTATACTAATATTGCAATGCTACACCGCTTCACTAACCGTGGGCTAAGACGAGAAAGAAACGGCAAGAAAACTCAATCCAGCCTATTTACTTCGACGCGGATTTGTTGAGTAATCAGTTCTTTGTCATTAAACTATTCATTGATATCATAGTACATTTAATGTTTTAAGATTTTATTAACCGTTTTTCCAATCCAATGTTTTTATAGCATTTGGTAATAGGTTAAATATTTTATGGCGACATAGGAAACACTATTTAGGAAAAGGAAGCACTAATGGTTTTTATTAAGTAGGTTTCTTGTGTGAATTGTGTTTCGTTCAATAAAACTTGCATGATAGTTTTTCTTAACGAGCACTCTGGATAAATATCGATGGAAAAGTTAGAATCTGGTTCTGGATCTGGTTATTTGCTATCCTGTATGTATATCTAAGTAACGTGTTGTCCCTATTTCTGATTCTCAATATACAGCTTTAACTTACTAGGTAATTTAATGTGTCTGTATTATATAAAATAGAGGCAAAATGAAACGTAGAATTTGTTTTACTTTAAAACACTATTATACTTAAGCCTGACTGGATACTCCGTTGTTCCCGAGGCATAGCGTGCGGACGACAATCGCGACTTATCTTGTTAGGCTCTGCTGTCTCTGATACGCCAACTTGAGACAGTTTCAAGACCCTGGCCGAGATCAATCCATCTAGAAGATTCTAAGTACTTAATACTCTTTAAGTAGGTTGCACAACATATTTTGCTAGTTCGTAGAACCCAAAAATTAAAGTTTTGTTAGGTAGTAAGTAAGTTCATGTGAAACAGCTACAATATTCTTTCCTTGCTCTCCAAGTACTAGGTACAATTTGGGTATGTTTTAAATATTGTATAATCTTTTCTTATAAACAGCATAATATTATGCGCCAAAAGCACCTAAGTTCAGTATTGTATCGAAATGCTAAGTTCTCTCGTATAACTCTCAAGAATATATTACACTGCTAATCCCCAGGAGTGAAGTTGCTGAGAGCGCAAATTCTATCCTTGAAAAGAATGTAGGTACAAACAGACGGGAAACAACAGCCGGCTAAACCGTTCCGCAACGCAAAACAAAAATAAAGCAGGGTTACGAACTGCGGAAACTGTGAATAAAATAAAAGAGTGTAGCGGCTTTTCGTACAAATTGTATCGAACGTCAAGTTTAGTGTAGGCGGGTGGGATTTCTTTTGTCATCATTACACTCTTCTAAGGAATGTTTTCTTAATTGGTATACGTTTGCTCAGATTTTTGGACGCAACAATTATGCGAGATGTATCTAAACTAAATCTAATAAAACGCTCAAACCAGCTTGGCAGAATGATGAGAGAGGATCTGATTGGCCATATAATTTGAAGGGCTACACGGTTTCAGTTATTGCAAATAGTTTTTTGTAACTTGAAAGCGAGGCACTGATTGGCTGAAAGCCATGAACTGCGGATTTTCCTGAAATGAGCAAAAAGTTACTGAATGGTTAAATAAAGACTGTCTGGCTGGGCGAAGTGGTGGGTCAGGGTAGTTGAAGGATGGAAAAGGGGTGAGCGAAGCGAAGCCCACTTTATTCTTTGTGTTAGATTGAAGTTGTGGGAACGAGAAAATCCATCGTTCGGTTTTTATTTTATGTAACTCGATTGAAGGTTTTCAAGTAGCTATTTTTCAGTTATTTTATTTGTTTATTTATTTATTATATAAAAACAATGCTAACACACAGTATACACCAAAATGCTGGCATTGGTAATGAGAAGGTACATTCACAGTTACAAACATAAAGATAGAAAGATATAACAAACTTGCTAATAGAACATGTAAAATTTTCTGTATCACTGTATGGACATTGTGATGGAAGCCTTTTAAAAGTGCTAGAGCACGAGAGGTGGGCGCGTTAGCTACATAACGAGACCGAGCTACAGCAGCCACGAATAGCTCTCTTTAACGGCGGCCAGCTCGCGAGTACTTATCATAGACATAGATACAGATGTTGGATAGGACTGAGGGATTATCCACTCTTCAGATAGAATGAGCGAGGCAACAACACGGGGATCCAAATCATGGCGGGAATACCTGGAAGGCTCAAAAAGTACATTCCAAAAATTTCATTCTACTTGCTTCAAAGAGAGAGTGTATATACCCCTTCTTTGTCTGTTAGTATCAAGGTGTGCGCCCGGCCTGCTGCTAAACCTGTAATCTGAAATGAATTAAACATATCTCATTTCTATCCATCTAAATATATAGTCATAATTTCTATGTTTAGACGCAGTAGCCTATTCGTCAGACAACTGCGCCTCTGCCCCCCTACAAAGGTGATATGATGTACTTTAAGTTCAACTTATAAGAGGGAGAGCCAACAGCCAATACCATTATTTCTAGTCGCGCAATTTCGTATTTATTCAGGTAAAATCTGTAAGATTGCCAATTGAAAACTGGATTCACGGTCATATGTTTAAATACTGCTTACCAAATACCCTTTGCCAAATGTTATACAGGGCAATTTTATGTTTCTGCAAACTCGTATGGGAAAAGGTTGTGGGCTGTTGCAATGTTGCTGTAGTTATTATACAGGAAGACTTTCAATTAGCATTTAAGAAAGAATCATTCTTGGACCATCTTGAGTATTTAGTCAGGATGGCCCTGGAAATGAAAACAGGCAAAATGGGCTGAGGGATGTTGTGTCTAGTTTACAATATAGTGACTGTATATTAGGATTATTCTTACAACGGAATTTATAAAATCCTAAAAACTTTTCTCCATCTGCTTCGATAATTCAAAATGTATCGCAATAAATCGAGGTGTCGACTCTGTCGACTCGCCTCGCATGTGAAGTATGAACGCTGTGACATCCTTTTGCATATTTGCTTATTTATTTTTCACATATGTACACTCCCAACAAATCTAACTTCGCTCCTTGCTCGTGCACTGTTTCTGCTGCGGAAGAATAAACCGCTTATCGTGAAATTTCGAATTTTGAAATTCGTGTAATATAATGTGAGTTTTATATGGGAATAATATTTTCTGTCACCTAAATTTTGATTTGTCAGGACACTGCAATCCCTTTGTATTATATCTGGTCCTATAAAATATTTTGGTCAAAACAGTCACTAAATATTGTAAATATGTATCCTATACATTGTTCACTTTTTATCTATTTCCTGAATAATAGGTTTGTCCTGCAACAAGTACCTAGATCTGTTACCTTAACAATATATCTGTCACCTTACTAATAGATCTATCTCCTAAATACCACAACTGTCACCTGAATAATAGCTTTTTCATCTGGCGAATAAATATGTCACCTAAATAATAGAACTGGCATCTTAATAATAGATTTGTCACCTAACAAATTAATCTGATACCTGAATAATAGATCTGTCATCTAACTAATGGACCTTCACCTAAATAATAGATCAGTTCCTATTTAGTATTTTTTTTTATAATCAGGGTTCCCAAGTAACACAGAACTGCATTTAAAAAAATCACACAAGGTCAAAATCACTTCTCTAACAGCATTTATGAAGTGTTATTAGAGTTCAATCGATCTGCAACAACTGTTCGAGTATAAGTAGAATACCAGACTCTATGTATCGCTTCTCGCTGAATATGGGCTCTATTCAGCACCACCAAGGCAACATTATGATGCTAGGGCAGTTAAGGTAATCTCAGCTGCAAAATTATACTGTGTAGTCTGGTATATACCAATAAGCTGAACAAAAGGTGACATATCGACATTTAGGTTACTGTACTATAAAAGAAAACATGTAAACTATTATAGTTTCCGTATTTCTTCGGTGAACTGAATCATCAGTGATTTAATGCTCTTATCTAGCCCCTGTATGACAGTATTGCTGACAAATGACAACAACAAATATTTCGGAAAAGAATAAAGAAATGGGCAATAGATAAAAATATCTCTAAAAGATCTAGCAGAAATAATCAATGAACTTATTCCAAATTCTTTACCCATAGCCCCAGAACTATTTTAGGGACACCCAGAGAAATATCCTTAAAAATTTGGAGGGGGGTGAATAATTTTCAAACATTTCTATTGTCATGAAAAACGAAAGACAGATATTTATTAAAGGTCCATAATGAAATTGTCGAAATAAATTCAATTTATGAAGAACCAGAAACAACCATTAATTAATAAATTAAATACGAAAAAATATGTTTTTGAATATCCAATAAAGTCGTCACACTAAATACAAATCTAAAAGTCTACTAATTGGAGACACTACTTTCGTAAAGTTAACTTCTGAAGAAGTTAACCATAAATTAGCTTCTATTCCTCTTAGAGATAACCTCCCCTGATCACATAAATAAAATTAATTAAAAGACCAGATTAAATCGTTAACTAATCAAGAAACAGTGAAAGTTCAAGTGCAGTGAACTATTAGATTTATTATATTTTTCCAATTTACAAATTTTAACTTTTATATTTCGAAATGCAAAAAGATAGTGTGCGGTCGTTGGTCGAAGCTTCAAAGCTTTTGTAATCAGACTGCATACGCGAGAGGACGCAGTTTTAAATCTTACCAATAACGCCTCTATTTTTGTTTTCGTTCGCACCGAAATTGCTTCTTGCTTGTCCCGGGTTGGATCCCCGGTTAGGGATAAAGAAAAAACAACCAGGTATTGGATGTTTGTAAGTGTATGACGTCGCTATTTCTGGTTCCCACTACACAGGGTATCCTAGTGTGGGGCCAGAAGCATTGTATGTAAATGCTACAAGCGGTCGCTATCAAAACGTGCTTTGCCCGCCGGGCAAATTTTGAAGACTCTGAGTAATACCTAAGCTGCAAGGTGGAGGGGCGCCCTAACTTCAGCCTTATACCAAAATTTGACGATCCTAACTTTAAAACGACCGACTTTCATGCAAACGTTCAAGCCCTATTTTACCCCCTTAGGGGTGAAACTTAAAAAAAAGGTGAGACACGTACCTATTCATTAATTTTTAAACGTCAGGCTAAACACACAATTCAAAGATCCGAACTTCAAAACTGACAGACTTTCATACTAACTTGCAACGCCTATTTTACCCCCTTAGGGGTAAAATAAAAGAAAACGCTGAGACACGTGGTCATTAAATTTCAATCGTCAGCCTATACACAAAATTTAATGATCCTAATTTCAAAGCTGAGAAACTTTAACCCCCTATTTTACCCCCTTAGTGGTGGATTTTTTTGAAAATCCGCTCTTAATCCTTGTCTACATTATAAATGGAACCTTTATACAAAATTTTAGCTTTCTAGATCGCAGGGTTTGGGCTGGGCGTTGATGAATCAGTGAATTAGTCAGGCCTTCTCTTTTACAGATTACAGCAGAGTGGAATACATGGTTCAACCGATCTGCTTCGGTGAGTATAGCAGGTACTCGCAGTAAGCAGATACCTACCAAAGAAGGCTCGGCACAGGGATCAATCTTGGTACCAACCAAATATTTATTATATGTAAACAATATGTGCAATATGGTGGTGGGTCTGTCCAACAATTTGCTGATGCCATAAAGATGTTGCGGAGGCTCAAAAGTGGCTCTAGTTGAATAATGATGTCCTATGGGCTCACGATGTTGGACTGGTTATAAACGCACAACAACTGAATGTATGCATATACAACCCCCTTTCGTCAAACGACGATAAAACCAAAAAGCGTCAATTGGTGCATACAGTGGTCAATTGGTAATCATGCCAATTGACCAGTGTATATGTCACCGGAAAATAATACGATCCGCAAGTTTATAAATTTCCTAATTTTTTTCCGCAAGTTTATAAATATACTAACCTAACCTAACCTAACCTAACATAACCTAACCTAACCTGACCTAGCCTAATATAATCTAGAAGGAAGTTTATAAATTTCCTAGGAAATTTATAAACTTGCGGATTGTATTATTTTCCGGTGACATATACACTAAAGCATTAATATCGGTAGTGAAGGAATTATGAAATAACTTATATCTAGTCAGACATCATATAGAGGCATGATAATATATTAACACTTCAAATAGGGACCTCTTATCGAACCTATATGTAAACTATTAAGAGCTAGTATGGGTAAACTAGTAAAAATAAAGCATACAGTACCGAAAAACATTGACTACTACATTGAACTCTAGGAGATTCATTAATGAGTTATGGACTAAGCAGCTATGGAAGAACATATAAAACAAACATAGATAACATATATATATATAAGCTATGTATAATTAAGTACAATAAAAAGATTGGAAAGGTGTAGTTATATTTTAGGGGAGTGTTAGGGACATAATTTTGAACAACT
The DNA here is from genome assembly GCA_949825045.1 of Argyresthia goedartella. Lineage (NCBI taxonomy): Eukaryota > Metazoa > Arthropoda > Insecta > Lepidoptera > Argyresthiidae > Argyresthia > Argyresthia goedartella. Next base: position 21,981,665 of record OX463823.1, read on the forward strand.
TTTACTATGAAACCGGTTTGATCTGAGCAACTTTACTTTGGAGATGGAGAAGGAAAAAGTTGCTCTTATCAAATCGGTTCCACAGTGAAAGTTATTCCGAATGACGCCCTTAACAACCCTCTAAAAGCTGACGACACCTTTCTGTTACTCCTGTATATAATAAAACAAAACTACTTATAATATGTGAACTCGAATGAGTTACCTTTTTCTTCACATCGCGGTCGCGAACGACCTTTTAGGTAATCCTAAAACGTCGTTCGCGACCTAACAAATGCGCTCAATATCATACATGCTTACCTATGTTGTACCTAGATTGAATAATGATTGCGGTAGTCGAACAACACAATGTTTACTACCACAGTTACTTAATAAACTACCCAACGAAGACAACGATACCCTGTGTTTAGATAACAATAAATGTGAAGCGATATAAGACACTATCTACAATGACGACAAAAGGGGAGGGCTTCACGAGTCGTGGACGGGCGGCCATCGGGCCCTGTACGGTAGATAAGTCATGAATACCCAATATACAAATTATCGCGATTCATCCGTTGGGTAGGGGCTTTGTGGCTGGTCGTTAGTAGTTGCAATAGTGAGCGGTAACTTGTGAAACATGTACTATATTACTATAAGTCAAAACTAACTACACTTCTAATGACGACCCGAATGGCTGAGTCGGCAGTGACCCTGCCTTCGAAGCCAAGGGTCCCGGGTTCGAGCCCCGGTGGAGGCAAATAATTGTTTGATGAGAAAATCAAAATCAAAAAATCAAAATCAAAAATCATTTATTTCCATAAGATGTTGTTACATCACTTAGATCCGTCATTACATTTTTTTGGGTGAGTTCACTAACACAATGGCGGAATCTGTGGAGAAGAGCTCACCGAAGAAACTCCACAGTCGTCGCATCTTTTGCGTTTCCTTTTTTAAATAAAATATTGTCAAATTACAAAATGAATGCTAATTATATATCGAAACAGCCTGTTACTCAAACAATCTATTCCCATGGACATCTGTCCTTTAAGTAATCAGATATCCTATAGTAACCTTTTTTATACAATTTCTGTTTTATTATTATTTTAAACTTGTCTAAAGGTAAGTTTTTAATATCAGTAGGGACCTTATTGTAATAGCGTATACAATTGCCTTTAAAAGAATTACTAATTTTATGTAGTCGGCTTACATAAGCAACCAACTTGTCTTTATTTCTAGTATTAAAATTGTGTATATCACTGTACTTCTGAAAATTAGTTATATTTCTTTTTACATACACAAGATTGTCATAGATATATTGAGACACAAATGCCAGAATATTTATTTCTTTAAACTTTTCCCTCAGTGACACTCTAGACCCTAATCTATAAATTGCACGAACAGCCCGTTTCTGCAGAATAAATATACTATTAGCATTCGCAGCGTGACCCCACAATAAAATACCATAGGTCATTAGACTATGAAAGTAACTAAAGTAGACTAGTCTAGCGGTGTCTACGTCGGTAAGAGCTCTAATTTTTTTAACTGCGAACGCTGCCGAACTCAGTCTGTTCGACAATTTATTTATATGAGGATCCCATTGTAGTTTGGCGTCTAAAGTAATGCCCAAAAAGACAGTCGACTGCACAAGGTCCTATCTCGGTCCTTTTATAAATATGTCTGTAGTTACCGGGTTCACATTGGGTAACACGAATTTAATACATTTAGTTTTCTTTTCATTAAGTAATAAATTGTTAACAGTAAACCAGTTCACTATACTAGAGATAGCATTGTTTACCTCGTCATAATTTGAGTGCTGTCTTTTAACTTTAAATATCAAAGAAGTATCATCGGCAAACAATACTAACCCATGTTTTGCTTTAACAAGGTAAGGTAAATCATTAATATATACTAAAAACAAGAAAGGACCAAGAATTGAACCTTGCGGCACGCCTATACTTATTGAAGACCCAGGTGATCTTTTCCCATTAACATCGACCATCTGAACCCTATCTGTTAGATATGACTCCAGAAGGCCAAGTGCCCTGATCTTTTACACCATAATGGCGTAACTTCCTGACAAGAGTGTCATGATGGACGCAATCAAAAGCCTTGGATAGATCGCAGAAGACACCTATTGCATCCATTGCGTCTTCCCAGGTATCAAAAATATTGTCGATTGGTTCAACACCAGCATCGGCTGTTGAACGACCCTTTGTGAAACCAAACTGAGCAATATGAATTAAATTATTGAGATAAAAATGACTTTGCAATTGATTAAGTATGAGTTTTTCAAATATTTTGCTAAGCGTTGGTAGTATCGATATGGGTCTAAAATTGGTGGGGTCTGATGTACTACCAGCTTTGAATAAAGGTATAACTTTACTTAGTTTCATCAAGTCAGGAAACACACCATTATCTATACATTGATTAAATATACAACAAAGGTGAGGTGCAATACAATCTACAATGGAACTAATAATTTTTACTGATAGACCATGGGCGTCAGCTGTCTTTTTCATTTCCAGGGATTTAAACGCTTTTACAATGTCTTCATTATTTACGTGCCTAAATTTAAAATCTGTTTTACATTCCTCAAAGTTTTGTTTAAGTTTAGATTCAGCAGCAGCGGGAGATGAATTTAAAGACTTGGTTGTTGAAACTGGAATGACCGTAAAGAAATTTTCGAAAGCTTTTGCTACTTCTAGGTCTGTACTTAGCAATTGATTATCTATCTTAAGCTTGAAGTTATTATGTGTAGCTTTGGCCTTTCCAGTCTCTCTGTTTATAATTTGTCAAGTCGTTTTCATTACATTGCTACTAGATTCAATTTTGTTTTTAATGAAATTAGATTTAGCTACGGCACAAACGCGTTTAAAGATTTTTGAATAACTACGAACATAATCTAGAAAGGCCGTATTTTTGTTATATGATTTCTCTTCATAGAGTTCATATAATCTTCGTCTGCTCCTATGAATTCCAACTGTCGCCCAATCACTAAACAAAGCTTTGTTATTAACTTTTATAGTTTTTGATTTAAATACCGTATCATATTCATTTTTGACAAGGTTAAATACTGAGTTGTACAACAAATTTGGATCGTCACTGTATGGTATTTCCCATAGTTTATCTAAAATATTATTCCTGTAGTGTTCAAGCCGAGTGTCACTAACGGGCACACATGTAATATCCTCTTTTTGGTCCTTTTTTATTTTAATATTGAATATACCTATCTGACCAGAGTGATCAGAGGTTAATTTATTGATGACCGATTTGACAATGGGCGTAATGTTAGTAAATATATTGTCAATGCAGGTAGCAGATGTTGCAGTAATTCTAGTAGGCTCCAAAACAGATAGTTCATGTTGTGACATAAAAATAAAGATTTTAATCTAGTACAAATAATATTATCCTCTAACAGATTAACATTAAAATCACCACAAATTATAAAAAAATTGTTTTTATCGCTGATTTTAATCAACACTTCATCCATTTTCTTTTCGAATAAATCAAAGGATGAATCTGGTGGTCTGTATACGCTCATTACAATAAGTTGTTCAAGTTCAATACAGGCTATTTCCATGGTACGCTCAACAGACAGGCTCACTATGTCAACTCGTTCCTTATATTTAAAACTATTATTTACAAGTATTAACGAGCCACCGCGATCAGCTGTTTTTCTGTTGAACGAACTAGCAACGTGGTGGTTATTAAAGTTGAACATGAACTGATAACTCTTTAAAAAGTGCTCTGTTATACATAAAATATCAATATTATTACAGTTCATGAATAACTCAATTTCCAGTTCTTTACTTAACATGCCCTGTATATTTTGATGAACCACGTTTAAAATATTCTTACTTTTACATTTTTCATTACTAGTAACTTGATTTAATGGGCAAGATGAAGGTATATTTATACAAATATTAATATTACTGCCAGACTTACTCTCTGTTGTCCTATGGGTTAATTTAAAGAGCTTGGAACAGATTCCAAGGAGTATATGTCATTATTAATACACTGCTCAATAGAAGCAGGCGTTTCATTAGTCAAAAACTTGACTGAGTTCAAAATAAAATAAGATAGTGACTGTGCTATCTGTTTTGTATAAAACCTAGATAGGTAATACCTATCCTTAGTCAAATAAAAATATTTTCCAATACAAATATTGGTGTCTATGAAATGAAATTTTTCAGTATGACGACATGTCAATGTGTGTATAAATGTATTATAAGCATGTCTTATATGATTTTCATGTTGTGACAAAGATTGGCTGAAGGGAAACGCAAACAAGATTATTCTATCTACATTTTGTAAAGAATTTAATTTGGAAAAGTATTTAGTAATTAGTTTTTTAGATACATTTTCCCTTCTACCAATTAAAATAATTAGGGTGGTTGGTTCTAAAAACTGCGATGACAACACTTTGTTTAATATTTGTGAATATGTGGCGCCAGGCATACAGTTATTTAATATTGCCTGGCCCACGCGCTGACTAAGTTGTAGTTGTTGTTGAGAACGGATATACCCTAGTCATGGTTGTTTATCTATCTCAGTATAGTTATCTATATAAATATGTGTATCGTTGTCTAGTGCCCAAGATACAGGAAATCCTAGTTTGGGGCTAGATCAATGTGTGTAAATAGTGTCCAAGGTATTATATTAATATTATGTAACGTTTTCAAATTAAGGATAGGCTGAATAAAACGTTATAATAAAATATTAACTCTCAGACAGCCTTTATTTATGCTTCATCATCGAGGATAAAACATTTAAGCTAATATTTTCAATAACTATTTTTTTATTTTTTTTAACTATTTAACAATTTTTAGCAGGTAGGTAAGTTTATAATTTTTGTTAATAATTATTAATATCAAAACAACTCTAATGTCAACAATGTTATGTCAAGTGATAGTCTGTGGTCAAGTGTCATCCGTATTTTCTTTCCTTGTTTGCTTCGCGTTACGGAAGAACGGAACGTGTGCAGGGCGCTTTCCACTCATAATATGAAGTTGTCCTATATGTTCACAGTCCGTCTCGTTCCTGTTCGCTCGATTCTCGACATTTTTTTTCTTTATTCGTATAATAACAACTTTATGTTAATTTGTTCCATACTCTGCCTACCTGCATATTATCCTGAAGTGAGCGAAACGAAATGTAGGTCACGTCACACTCAAACAAAGTAATGATTGTCTGCGTTTTTGTTCATTAGTTCATTACGTTTTGCTTGTTCGTTTTGTCTGTGTTGTTTCAAAACTTGTAGGTAATAGATTATTTCCCAACAAGCCCAGTGTGTCTGGGTTCAGGCTTTTTGTATTTAATTGTTAATTTAGTGTTAAAACTCGTAAGGGAGGATATTTTAGTTTAGTTTTATATTTATTGTATAGCTATTGCAGTATATTTATTTATTTATTTTAAATGGATATCATAAACAATTTCACAGACAATTTTTTCTCTAGCTCTTCTAACGGCGATTCTCTTGGTTCAGGAGGTGTCGACTCCCTTTCGGACGCATCATTGTGTTGTCAAAATTAGGCTCGCTAAGCGCAAAGTCAAATACGTTGATATTCGAAGCTTCAAAGGTGTGAACCTCGATTCCCTGAAATCAGATACTTCATCTATCGATTGGACCCCCGTTGTAACTGGTGAGACCGTTGATGACAAAATCCTGAAGTTCAACTCAATTGTTCTGGGGCTGTTCGACAAGCACGCACCAATGAAAAAGGTCAGGGTAAAACATTTTCCTGCTCCGTGGCTCACAGACGCTATCAAGCGTTTAATGGCAAAAAAAAACCGTGCGAAGGGGCGATATAAGAGAGACCCAACCGATAACAATCTCCTAACATTTAAACGCCTTCGAAACCTATGCAAGCGACGACGACGCCAAGCGACGCCACATCTATGAGCGTATAGAAATGTACACCCCAGCTCAGGTCTGGAAATTTCTTAAAACCCTTGGTGTTGGCAAGTCCCAGGAATTTTCTTCGGGTGATGTCGATCTCAACGGTCTTAACCAGTTCTTTTCTTCTCCCCCCCCCCCCCCCTCGTGTTAGACCCCGCCACAAAGGAGGCAACCCTTCGTCATCTACGGTTGAAGACTGCAGTCTGTACCTCACCGTTCAACTTAAGTCTCGTTGGAATCGGCGCAGTTAGAAAAGCAGTGCTAGCTATCACATCCAAAGCTGCTGGTGGCGACAACGTCAGCCATCAGATGATCCACAGCGTCCTTGAAGAGTTGCTCCCTCCAATTACCCACATCATAAACTTCTCTCTATCAGCTAGATCTTTTCCTAGTCTGTGGAAAATATCACTTGTCATCCCACTGCCCAAAAATTCCAATCCCTCCTCCTTCAAAGATTACAGGCCCATATCTATCTTACCTATTCTCTCCAAAGTCCTTGAAACCATTGTCCACCCCAACTCACCTCCTACCTTTCATCAAACAAACTTCTCAATCCTTTCCAATCTGGGTTCAGACCAGGGCATAGTACTACCACAGCACTCTTAAAAGTCAGCGATGATATACAGATAGCCATGAATCAGAGGTTGGTTACGGTGCTGGCCCTGCTTGACTTCAGCAATGCCTTTAACTGCGTCGATTTCGACATTCTTGCCGCTAAAATAACATCGCTGAATGTCTCCTTCCACGCTGCTGGCTGGTTCGACTCATACCTGAGAGGTCGTCAGCAGCGCATTAAGTCTGAAGAGACCGAAACTCAATCTTTCCTCAGGAGTGCCTCAAGGTGGTATTCTCTCTTCTGTTCTTTTTTCAGTCTTTATAAACTCCATCTCCGACGTCCTCTCTTCTTCGTATCATCTGTACACAGATGATCTACAAATTTATCGCCACTTTTCCCCCTGCGATGTAGTTTCATCCGTGGAGGCACTGAATGCTGACCTCGAGAATATGAAAGACTGGGCCTCATCATACGGGCTGTTAGTAAACCCGAATTAATCACAAGCCATGATTTTAGGAACCAGGCACACTCTTTCCTTGATACAAAAACCCATTGTTCCCGTATCATATAATGGCATCACTATAGAGTACACAGTTAAGGCGAAAAACCTTGGGGTTATTTTTGACAACCAGCTAGCTATCTTGGTCTCCACATGTCAGCGAGGTCAGCAGACGGGTCTTTGCGTCTTTTCACTCCCTCAGGCGTCTGCAGTACTTCTTGCCGCGGCAGACAAAAATCACCCTTGCTCAGTCCCTTCTCCTGCCGCTAATCGACTACGCCGATGTCTGTTGGGCGAGCGCGAACGAAGATCTTCTGAACAAACTCGAACGACTTCAGAATCTCGGGATTCGGTTTATCTTCGGGCTGCGCAAATTCGACCATGTCTCTCAATTTCGCAAAGAGTTGGGGTGGCTTCTGATTTGTCGTCGCCGAGACTCCCATATTCTTTTTTATCTTTTAATATATTGAAAAATCCGCGCTACCCCAGCTACCTTCGAGACCGCTTTGAGTATCTGTTTTCAGGAGATCGGCAACGGAGATCTCACACGGTCTCACTCTTAGCCACTCCAAGGCATACCACTTGCGCATATGAGCACTCCTTCAGATTGCAGGCGGTCCGATTGTGGAACGCACTTCCTTGTACGATAAGAGACAGGCCCACTCTATTCGCTTTCAAAAACCGGGTAAAAGAGCACTTCCTCTCTCTTTGTGATAGTTGTAGTATGTATATTATTATTATATGTAAACTTTGTGTACAGATTTATGTATGTATTGATACGTGTTTAGTAGTTTGGTATATACGAGTATGTATTTTATTTACCGTATTTTATAGATATGTCATTTACTTATAGGTATGTATTTTATTATTGTTTAGATATTGTGCAATGCCTACCCTTTATTGATAAAATTTCCTGTCATGCCTTGGTTTGCTGGAAGAAATCTCTTTTTAGAGATAAGTTCGCCTTTGTACATATGTTTTCTCTTAATGATCTTTTTAAATAACTGTGTTCAATAAAGAATTATCAATTATGAACTATTTAGTGTTTACAGGAACTCTTGAATATTTATAACAACTATTTAAATTGGATATAATGTTAATAATTATAATTAAACCTCAGGGGTGATTCTTTATGTAATTTACAGGTCAATTCTATTTATAACCGTATATCGCGTTAAGACAATTCACTCGTTACTCTCCTAGATCGTAAGAAGTCCAGGCCGTCTATGCTACTAAGCACAAGCCTCACACAAGCCTATCGCAGGCTCGCGCTATCTCTCTCTCTCCCGACTCGATGAAACGTGACTTCCGAGCCTGCGATAGGCTTGTGCGAGGCGTGTGGTTAGAAGACAGAGCGCGGCGAGTAGGTCGCGCGGCGAGTACATTACGTGTTGGGTAGCTGGAATTTGGTTGATAAATGCAATACTGTTTCGCCTATTTTGAAAGAGCGGATATGAAGGGATGCTAGTCATACATAAAATAAATTCAAACATAGGCAGTTACATAAAATTCTACAAATCAATCCACTGGAATTTTCAAACTTCGCTAAATATGCGAAAAAGTATAACATTTTTCAACATTGATTTTCTCGCGCTGCTGCAGGTGATGGCGCAAGTTTTTTATATTATTGTGAAGAGTAGTACTTGTACTATTAGAATACATACGCAAATCTTTGCAATTTTGAAGTAGGCTTGAGAATAAAATTAAAACAAAATTTTCTCCATAAAAAAAAAACATATTTTTTTTCCCCATAGATATTCGTCCCACAGATTTTCCTCAAAACAATTGTTTTTGTGCTTCTTAAAATCTATCTTACAAAAAAAAACAGATTGAAATTCTGACATTAGGTGCAAAGTCCACCTAAAATGGATTATGTCCCACGGTGCGGCGTAAGGGCGGAAAAGGGACGGCGCTTGGTAGGTTGCGACGTATAGTACACGCGACGTATCGTTTAGTAAGCGTGCGGTAAAAGGGACGGCGGCGGCGCGGGTATATCGCGCCGTACGGTAGAAGGGACGACCCGGTGTAGGACGCGCCGTGCATTGAAAGTGGCGGAGCGGGAAGATCGCTGGCGCCAACGGCTCGCAAGTGTTGCGAAAAACGGGTAATTTGTGTACTGCGCGCCCGAGTTACATACGGATCGATCGAATTTATTAGATTTTCAATTTTATAATTTATACGATCACTAGTAATTGGCATGGTTAGGAATTCACAACGTGATACTAACTATTATAATACCTTAAGGAGGCATGTTAAATAGTTCAGCATGTGGGTTTACGTGGCCACTTCATTATATTAATTTTAAGATTTTCATCTTAATATGGATATATTAATAAAAATAAATTAAATTGAAAGCCTTAAATAATTTTTAGGTGATAATTTTGATATTTTTTGGTGATGCAAGTTAGGTTACAGATAGATAGAGACTACTAATATTTAGGTAACCAATCTGTTATTTAGGTGACATACCTACTATCTTGAAAACCATAAATAAATTTGGGGACCTATTTCATATTGTTTGGTGATACAAGTCAGGTTACGTTAGGTTAGGGTATCTTTTATATAAGGAAACATCATTATTTATTAGGTGATCCATAATGTTCATATGGGGGTTGGACTCGCACACGAAAGGTTCCGTATCACTAAAAATAATTAAACAAAAAGGAATAATAATATGTCCGAATGTGGATTCGAACCCAGAACTCCAAGTTTACTCAACTGATATAAACCATTTGCGCCACCACAACCATGTGGTAAGCCGCGAAATACGATCATATTTGGTCAATCATAATATGGTTTGTTATAACGCTGGGTGTGTTAAAACATGTCACTTGTATTGGGACCCTTTCAATTTTACAAGTCGCTTGTAGTTCATTATTTGTTGCTGTGCCTGCAACAGAAATACACATTCTGTGAAAATATCAACTCAACCTATTACGGTTCATGAGATACAGCCCGCTGACGGACGGACGGACAGACGGACGGACGGACGGACGGACTGACGGACAGCGCGGCGGCTTAGTAGTAGGGTCCATTATGGCACCCTTCGGGTACGTAACCCTAAAAAGGCATTTATTAGGTGATCAATATAGACATACCCGTTTTATAATAAAGGAATTTCGAAAAAAAAATATACGCCATTTCCCATAAAGGATACAATGTAACATAAGGCAAAGTTAGTTATTCTAATTAGTACTGCATACAATCTAAATTATCATGATAATTAAGGCATGTAACTAGAAGATATTGAACTAATCAAAACCTATCAAGAACACTTGTCTTCAGTGATACGTTTGAAAGGCGTTTACCTGTTTACATAGTAAGAAACAGAGTGTTTCGAAAATTAACCATTCCGTAGTCGGCTCGAGCGGTGGGGAATCGCGGCATTTTGCCCTATAATAGAGGAGTTAACCTAATAGCGAAAAGCACTCAATGCTTACAAAGTCGCTACGGCCGCTTTATGAGCCCACTAACTGTTAATTTCCTACATTGTGTTAAGGAAAAATCGTCCTAAAGAAAATATTGCCTGGTTCCCTGGCGAGTCCCACGACCTTTGTTTTCTTTACTCTTGTTGTTCGGCATTTTATTACATTTTCTTTGTTCGATAGTTCCCTTTGAGGCGTTGGGCATAATAAATAGCCTTTAAAATGGTTTCATTCTCGGCTTCCCAAGCTTTTATTGTGTTTGGTTTTCTAAACAAAAATCCCTTAGGGTTTAATGCGAATCTTTTGTGCTTATTAGAAACCCATTATTGCCTATTACTCGGCTTTTATTGATGACCTCGTCCTATTATGTTAGTTTATGATGCCTTAGATTAGTATTATATGAGTAGGGTGTTGTTTATTATCCTTGTGCAATGCAAAAAGGTAAAGGTTATTGATGTTGGCCATTCGATACAATTTTGTAAAACCTTTCATCCGCTCTTTGTTTCCCAGTGTACATGCTAATCTGGGAGACGTGTCTGATAGAGTGCGGAGTACGAACCTACGACCTTTATTGACAGATGTACAAGCTTTCGAATACGGAATAGTAATGGAAAGTGGAACATCCCTTTTGTTTTAGATCCTGACAGTCCTGACGTGCTCAACTTCTCAATCTTGAGTGACAATAATCCGGATATGCTGTTCAGGTATCAATAACTATAAAAAAAAAACACCCACGCCACAATTAATGTCATAAAGACTGTTTTTATTTAGTTTTTGGAATAGACTTAAGGTCTGATTAATTACTACTTAGGGTATGATATCACGCGATGTTGTTGCTCGCGGGCTAAAATGCAGATTTTTTTGCTTTTAAAATTTTTACAAGAGGAAAAACCAGTCAATGTGTTCTAGAATCTTTTTTTTTATCATCATCATCATCATCATTAAAATCACGCTCAACCCGTTGATGTGCATAAACCTCTACGCTATTGCGCCAATCTTTTAAGGTCTTTTACCAACAATTTCAGTGAGATTCTGTCGATTTCTTGGTTTATGGTCGATCAACGTCCACCCTCCACGATCCTAAAATGACGTTTGCTAAGTAAATGTAAATATCTACAGTAAAAAAGTACTTTGACTTGACTTGACCTGTCTAGCCGATCTCGCTGTTGTTATCCCCCAATATTTTTAATCCTAAAGTCTATGCAGACGAAGTTGCGGGCATCAGCTAGTTTTGAAAATAGTAGTGTCCAAAACTCTTTAAAAATGGATAAAAAAAAATACAAGCCTGATTTTTTATGAAATATAGCCTAACCTTTGTTGATAATTATGTTCTATCTACTTGTTTAAAGCAGATGAAAATCAGTTCAGCATTTTTGACGTTGTTCTTGCACAAACAGACATGATAAACTGAAAATAATTCTGAAAATCATTGATTTGAGCTCTGTCTGTTTTTTCTGACCTCTTTTATTTATTTATTTATAAGGTTTTTAGCTTTTTTAGTTTTTTACTTAAATTTGTATCGTTTTATAAATACTTTTGGTAACTCTTTGACTATCCTTTGTTAAAGCTTATAATCGTACATCAATAACTCTGTGTAATAGCTTAAAGTTAATAAATCACTCCTAATTTTTATGCAGTGATCTCATCAACTTACGTGATGAAAAAACTTAAATATATTTTAATTAGTATGACGGCGTATAATTTTGACAAAAAATGTGTGTAACTGAGTGTACAAATTGATTGAAAAACATCGTTCTTTCTAATTTTAAAATTTTAAACCATTCAACTGTTCTCATCACGAGAGTTGATTGGCTCACTGCATGAAAATTAAGATTGATTTATTATTTTTGCTGTTTCACAGATTAATTGATGTTTAGGTAACAAACGACGGTCAAAGAGTTATCCAAAGTAATATTTTTATTTTTATTTTCGTTTGATGACAATTTTGCAGGAAATTGGCTCTACTTTGTCCCCTCTCAATATATATAGCATCGTAAGATAGTCTAAACCATTAGCTGATAAACTAAAGCGTTAGTTGATCATCTCTCGACAGATTCGACAGATAGTAAACCTGACCGACAGGGTTTGGAGTTTACGTTTCTTTTGTTCTTACATGTCAACCGAACACGAAAACTATTCGGGGCCGAGCACAGCGAAGCTCTAGTCTTCACCTAAGCTACTGCAGTGTTTTCCCTGGTACTTCGTTTGCAATTCAAGTTTAAACCTGTTTACTATTTAACGGTTTTAACCGTTAGTTTATAAACTAACGCATCGTATAGTAAACAGTACGCTGCAGTTTACTATCTTTCAGTAGTTGACCAACTAACGAGAAAAAAATAACGGTTTTGACAATCTTACGGTGACATATATATTTCGCAGTTGGTTGGTTAAATCGGACACTTAACTAACTCTCTAGACCGTTAATGAAATACCGACGTTTGACCAAGTTACTAGCAATTTTGATTTAAATAAAGCATCGTCGAAAACGTTTAACAATTTTTCTTTTGGAAAACAAGGCGTCACGACAACAGCTGATTTGCACAGCTTATATCATTACGGTAGCTTAAGTGAAGGGTAAAGGGGGTGAGCGCAGCGAAGCCCCCTTTATCCTTTGTATTAGGTTGAATATGTAAGAGGAACAAAATACTTAAAATACAATACTTAAAACATAAACTTAAGTACACATAAAAATATTTTATTTTAAAAAATAAAATTTAAAAAATATTTTATTTTAAAATTTTTTTTTTTTATTGTATATGTCTTGTTGCCGAGGATTTTTTAGACAACTCGTTAAACAATTTCGTTCACTCACTTGTCTGACGGAATATTAGTGACTTGGTTAAATGTCGGTATTTAATCAACGGTTTAGTAAGTTAGTTAAGTGTGTGATTTAATCAACTAACTGCGACATATATATAGATTAACCAATCACCCCAGTCAGCGGCAGAAAATGTGGCCTACTAAGTGCTCATCGCAATATTTTACGTAATCTGAGCGTTAATTAAGGGATGTTTTGATGAGGATATAAGAGACCCCTTTTGTTTATTTAAGTGGATATTAAAGGAAAAAGTTAAATCCATAACGTCTTTTCTTGAACCTGGGCCACATTTTATGCCGCTGAGTTGTGCAACATTTGCGATTTTAAGTAGTATGTCATTATTTCTATGGAATTTATGTAGACATGTCACCAATTATCTAAATCTTTAAATCCTATAAAACGATCTATTTACAGTGTGCAAAGTAGTGTGTTTGGAATATGTAATTTACTCTTGTGTTTGGCGATCCGAACCTCATTCGGACATCGGAATCTGGGTGCGATTTAAACGTTATCACTTACAAGGATGTGACTTGGAAATCCCGTGATTCGGAGACTTTGGCACACCCATTTAATTTTTATTTTCTTAATAGCGTATACGGATTTTTTGTATAGAAATCGATAGCTTAAAACAATACAAATAACTATTGTTCTTTGAGAAAACATCGTAAAGTGTCAGGTTTCGAAGATAACGCTTTCAAGGTTTGACTATTTAATATAATAATATTAATAATAATACCATAATTTATGAACTGTTATAAATTTGTAATTTTTTTCTCAATCATAATAAATCAGGGTAATTTTAATTTTATTTTTGCAGAAGATTTCAATGCTCTATCTCTTATAGTTCCTGGTAATAGTGCCTGTGACGGAAGGACGGTCAGACGGACACGCCACTCGCACTTTTAAGCATTCCTTTTTTGAGTTACGTAATCCTAATAAGGGAGCTGTTTATTGCAAAAAAAATATATAAAAGGTTTGAATATCTTTATTTTCTAATTTTTTTATATATATTATTACCTCATTTACTTTATGGCACATATGTGCATTCTTCAGATTGAATTATAGAGCCCTTGCTCTAATTAATCTCTCTGCCTTCAAAGCGTGTAAATTAAGACATACAACTTTTATTATTAATATTATTGACCAAGTTCTTCCCACTGCTGGGCAAAGGAAAAAAAATATTTAATTAAAATTTTATTGCTTTTACTGCATCGAATTAAAAAAAAAACTGTCTAGCAATGCAGCAGAATATTTTGGCGGGGCATCTTGATGGCGTGCCTATGTTAAGTACAACACAATGCATATGACGTGGGCACAGCATCCATGTGTACGTTTCCCTACTAAGCAAATAAGGTAGTGATCTATTATTTTATAACGACCTGCGTAGTCATTGTAAAATCACATTATTGATTGTCAAGTAAAATATACGCCTGTCATCATCTTCTTCCTTTTGCATGTTTTTTAGACCCACTCTTCTGATTCAGCCATCCTAAATTCTGCACTAGCTGGAGTAGGAGACCTGGATGTTCGAGAAGCGCTGAGGTCGATGTTGCTTCTCTCAGGTTGCCATCCTGGTTTCACTGGTGGATGGACACGCAAAAAGTATGTGCGCCACGGTCTCATTCACTTTCATGCACCCCCTGTGTAGGGAGCTATCTGCAGCACCTGTAACTTTCAAGTGTTTGTTAAGTGTACAGTGGCTTGTTATTAGGCCAGTTGGTATGTATTTTTATTTTACTTCGCGGCGATATCATCAATTTATGGTTATATCTATTGAGAAAAAATTTAGTGTTTTTACAGAATTTCTTGCTCGCCCATAATTCATTATATAGCGCAGCTGTGGCTGCTTTGAGTTTTTTCCTAATTACTTCTACTCCTAGGAGCGAGTAGGGTTGTGGGCCAATGGCCGTCCTTCTTGTCCCTGCTTTGGCTAATTTGTCCGCCTCGTAGTTTTCTTGAATCTGATAGTGACCCACGCAGTTTGACTTTCTTATTCTCACTTTTGTAAGAGACAGCCTAGCAAGGCCTTGAACATGGCATGGCATTCTGCTTAAAATAATGCATTAACTATCTATGAAAATAATATTTGAAAATAAAATAAAACATGCTAACTATTCTTACTAACTCGATCAGCTGATCAGTTTTGTACGGAAACTTGTTCTGAGGGTTCCGCG
The DNA here is from genome assembly GCA_949825045.1 of Argyresthia goedartella. Lineage (NCBI taxonomy): Eukaryota > Metazoa > Arthropoda > Insecta > Lepidoptera > Argyresthiidae > Argyresthia > Argyresthia goedartella. Next base: position 21,997,015 of record OX463823.1, read on the forward strand.
TCCGAAGGGTGCCAAACGGGATCCTATTACTTAGCCTCCTCGGAGTTGAAATTTTCACAGAATGTGTTCTTTGGTGTCGCTACGTCAACTAAAAATAAACTAAACGAGATTATATGAATAAAAAAGGGTCCGCATACAAGAGACGTGTTTTAATACCCCCGGCTCCTACAAATTATCAAGCCATCATCATTCAAAAATCAACAAGTAAATTTTGCATTTTGCGCAATTAGTTTGGCATCGGATCCGTTATCTGTAGGGACTAGTATCGAAAATAAACTCCGACGTGTATTTTTTTTTATTATTTTTTAGTCCTTGAATTTTCTCGAATGTTGGTACGAAACGCTTTGTGTGCTACTCCAACCCACATTAAAGTGCGGAAACCAAAAAACAAAATCAATAAAATGATTTTTGCTTTTTTTTCCGAGCATTGATTCCGTACAGAGGGTCGTTGCAATTCATGTTATGTTTTAAGCTTCGCTAGGCTTTCCCTGACACGGTATAGTGATTTTTATTTTATCGTTTAGTATACTCGTATTATGTTTTTATTTAATCGAAAAAAATAATCCAGAAAATCATTTGATTATTTTACATATATTTACTTAGTTAAGTAACCAATTTTCTGTTACTCATTTAAATGGAAAGACTGTATGAGATCTGTGTGTAGAATTATCCTCATTTGGAATACAACTAATCTATTTAGGTACATCCGTTGCTAGGGGAAATCCCGAGAATGTTGGTCATATCCATACTTTTAATAGTAATCACACCCGTGATTCCGATCTGGACTCATTACTTATTCATGAATCCAGTGATACAAATGTAGGTTTTAGTATAATTTTGAATGAATAGATATTCCAACACGCCCCGGCGCTAAAGTCAATAAGAGAATTAGATGTAAATCAGATCGATACTGATCCGCTACATCAAAATATTTATAGTGAAAACCTATAATGGGTTATTTATAAGGCTCGATAAAGGAGGTGCTCTGTCGTGCAAATTTTAGTGGTACGAGTAGGCACTAGGAATTTACATCGGATTCCAGCAATTTGGGAAACTCTAGCTAATTTGCTCAGCATGTAGATATTTTTGCCTAAAAAAGTTGGTGTAGTATATGTTTTAATTTGTATTGTATGTGCTAGTCATGAAAAATATAAGTTTTCGACCTTGAGGTCCGTGCCGTGTCTATATATATATATATAGAGACACGGCAGGGTCAGAAGCTTAAGTTTATTAAAATAGGGTTTGCAGCTATCTTTAGGGACAAGTTTACACACCGCCCTAATACACTTCTTCTGTGCTTTAAATATTTAATCATTGCTTGTGGCATTGCCCCAGAAAATTATACCGTATCTCAAGGAGGATTCAACAAAGCCATGGTATGCGGCAATGTCGGCAACGGTGTTTACAGTCTTAAGGAGCATGTACAGGGATACTAAATCTGACTAAGTTTTTTTTAATAGTTTTTCGATATACATGTTTCAGGACATGTTGCGATCGATGTGTAAGCCTAAAAACTTAGTATCTTAGTAGTAGAACAAATAGAGATTTGTTCCATTTGTTTACCAAAATAATTTATAATGCTTATAATGTCAATTCTTGTTTACGCCCTAATACAAATGTCTCCATTTCGTTTTGTCAAGATTAATAATAAAAAATAAGCCATTCAATTATTTTCAAAGTGCTATTTATGTCAATTTCATAGTTGTCAAAATTTTCCCCAATAACTGTTACGGGACAGTTACTGTAGTCAGCAAATTATACCATTGGGTGATGTATGGCTTTGGGAAAAATCATAAATGTATATGATATATGACGAAGGATCTATTTCACTTCCTTTAGGTACACCTTTGACGCAGTAATGAATATTTCTAATTTCAGAGCTATACATCTCTGAAATTAAAATTATAACAGAGCTTGTATACACAAGCTCTGTCTTTGTTTTTGGACATATTCTGTTAACTTGAGTTAATTCCGTGTTTCATTAATCAACATGTTTCATTATTGTGCTTAAAAGTCATATACCGCCATACTAATATGTTTGTCTCTCCTAAATCCCTTCTGTTCATTCGTCAATATTTTCGAGAGCTGTCGGTCTATAGAAATTAAGATATTCCCTATCATCTTTTTTCTCAAGTGGCATTACAACTGACAAAATATCCTATTCCATACTAATGTTAATTATGTAGCTGATAACAGGCGATATTATAGAACTTACAACCTTAATAACTTTAAGTTTAACACTAAGTCGAAATTCCATCATTTACTACTTGTGTTTTTAAGAGATAGCATGTATTTGTGCCATAGGGGGGGGGGGGGGGGGGGGTTAGAGTCAAGAACATAGATTTGCTTGAATTGAATATCAAAGATGTAGACGAATTATTAGTATGAATTGTATTATGTTTCGAAATTGTAGTTGAGGTATTATTATTATTGGAACGCATGTCATTATGGGGCTTCACTTGATCTATAAAGTAATTATTGAAAGCTTGTACTATATTCTTCGGGTCTGTTATTGAAATCCTGTTATGTTATATAATTTTTATATACTCTTTTGGCGCCGTTATTTTCGACTTATTCATTATTTTCCATACCACTTTTAAATTTCTTTGTAGATTTAGTTATGTAGTCATTTTGTGATTTCTGTGTAGATTTTATTATCGTTTTTAAGAGTTTGGAATACTCTTTAAATATACCTCTATTGACAGAATCAGGGTGCCTTCCATATTCCCAAAGAAGTGCCCTTTTTCTTTGGCAGCACCGTTTAATACTTTTGGAAACTCACTTTGATTCATGAAATGTGTTAATCTTAAATCTTTTGATGGGAAAGCATAGATCGTGCAATAGTGTGAAAATATCATAAAATGAGTTGAATGCTTCATCGGGATGTCAGTGCCAATATCTTCTTTCTTCTGTTTTTTAGCTTTGACACAATAAACATGGTCTGTCTCTTGTGATTTAATGTGATTATCTTTGTTGCGCGTCTAACTACCATTAATTTCTTCAATAATTTCATCAACTCGTGCTCTTTACACTTTCTATAGTGTACACTTGAGTTTTAACATAACTTATGGGAAACCAGACTGGAGCAGTCGCCCTAAGCAGCACTCGATCTCGAGTATGACTTGTGCACCAGCCATCACCCCCCTCGCCATATTTGAGGGAGGGGAGCAACCCGCAACACAGAGCCGCCGCAAGCAAAGACATTATAGTGAGCATGACCATAAACCCTAGTTTTTTGGTAACAGACGTATATTCTACGTTAAAACTAATAAAATATTATGAGTCACATAGCAGTTTCACATAGCACTTGCGTACTCTTTATTTTATTACCAGACTAGTATAGTAGTTTATGTGACTGATACATAATGGACGGCATTAGAACTCGGGAGTGGGTTAATATCACTGGAGAGTTTTAATGCCTAATTATGTATAGTTACATACACTAGTTTATCTACACACATATCATAAGCTCTCTCTGACTAGTTCAGGAACCGCATGTTCGACCGGCATTATGGCATTGATAATTGCTCCGCAATTGTTTAGCTTGTTCAGTAGTAGGTACCAACTTCACAGACAAACTAGGGGCGGCACGCAGGCGAGCGTCGGCGTTGGAAATTTGAATGTTATGACATTTGTCGAAAATTGATACATTAGATCATAATGTATCAATATTTAGATAAGAAATTAATTTTTACCAAGTAGTATAGTATTATGCTGGTCGTAACTTAAGGTTTTTTGACGCAGTAACGAGGGTTTATGATACGTGTGTAGATAAAATTACATTATTGCATTTGTAAAAGTTACGTTAATTATTATTATCATCATCATGGAGCTTGGGGCATTGAGACCATGCATTTTTGTCTTTAAAATAGTCATTAATAGTGTAATAGGCTTTCTCTGTGAGATGATCTTAATCAATCATCCATTTCGCTTCGTTACGATGAGCTCAAAAGTGCAATGCTGTAAAATTCTGAATCTCACGGATGTACTTAAATGTAGATCATGTAGAAGTCAGTATCATGCATCATGCCACAATATTAAATCCATAATCAAAGTTCAAATCCATGCAAATCTCGAAGGCGTAAAAACAACGAACTAAACTATGGAGCCATGGTGTTGTCAGTCTTCTTCTTCTTGTTTCCCTTAGAAATGGAAGGGAGACCGACGCATAGCTCTGTCCCTACTGTTGACAGAAGCCAAATCTAAGAACGATAGTGACGCCACTAGAATCAGTATGAATATTTGACTAAGATCACTGTAATTCCAGGTAACTGTTTCAGAGGCTGAGTCCCGCTGTTCCGTTCCTTCCAATATCACGGCAGACACGCGTTACATGCCGTCACGCTCATGAATATTCCCTTACATGCAACTTCATTTACATGTTCGTAATGAATGCATGTAATACACGGTGTGGTATGAAATGCTACAAGGGAATAGGTACCCCGTGTTCCCTTTTTGATTTGTAACCAAGTTTAGTGAGTAATAAAACACTCCCATTTTGCACAGGCCGCCGCCGCTCTGCAGTTATAATTTATGAGTCTAACTACCTAATGAATATTAGATGATCCTACAACAAAACACTCGTTTTTTACACATTTTTAGGTGACCACGAGTTTTCGACCACGACCACGGTGGTTTTCATATTTACAAAAAATAATCTATAAAAATACTGATTAACAAAACCGGCACAGGTGGAAATCCACAGCTCTCCCTACCGTTCCACCTATAAATGTACAACATAATAATATAATAATACAATTCCAACAAAGCTCACATCATGATCTATCTTGCAATTAAAGGCAATTAGGGATAATAATAGTACCTATTGGATGTACTATCAGTAAAGTCACGTATATATACTTTTTCACCTTACTTCCTACTAACTTAGAAGTATCATAGAGAGTATCACAGATTTTTTCCGATAGTATTACATCGGGAGCTGTATCTTAATTGGTTACTTTGTACATATAACAGATAGTTACAGTATCTTACCGCACATGCCTGCTAATCTCAAGGTCTAATTTATAGGGCTAATATTTCGTGGCAGCAGGGCAGGAAAACCGATAGATATTAATTACTAAGTCAAAGTAAGTGTATGCCTTCCTTTACTAGCTTCTAACAGTAGTATACAGAATAATATATACAGATATAACATATTTATATAGCCGTGTTCTACACTAGTCAATAATCTTTATTTCAATATCATTGACAACACAGCATCACACCTTTTCCCATATGTAGTGGCAGAAGCACAGCAGCGCCAACATTACCCAGTAAATTAAACCTACTTCTATTTATCTCCGATATTAAATCGAGCAACTTTAGTTTTCCGACTAAACTAACAAGGATCCCTGGCTATACGTAAAACAAAACTGTCCCTTTTAATAGAATATCCCACAAAAGGAGTGTCCGGTACACCATTGATCTTCCCTCGATCAGGGTAGGTAGTTTGCAATCTCTTTATAAACAGCTCAATATTCGGACCGTAGACACAGCAGACGTATTGAGCAGCGGCGTGTAATCCCAGACAAGGGGATCGAGCAACGGACATGTAAAGGTATTAGGCTAGTATCCCGAGTACACGATATTGGACTGTAGGCAGCTGTCACGTGTAATAGAGTGTGCACACTTTGTTATTATTATAACTCACAGCTTTTTAAATAGAATAGATAGCCAAAGCTGAAGACCAAAATAGATCCCTTAGCCACGTTCGGAGAAATATGAGTTTTAAAACCAAATACGTAGGTATTTCCGATATAAACCTACCTTTTATTTTCTTTAAAAATTTAAAAGCGTGTTAAGTACAAGTTTTTTTTAAAGGCCCTCTGGCTGAAGCAACAACACGCAAAATGTACAAACGGGTAAAATGCACACTACGCATAATGTACACTAAGCAGCACAAAATTCGGAAAATGTGCAATTAGCACAATGATAAGTAAGGAATATATAGAATAAGCCATTACGCGAATGGTACATAAGCGAAATATGCAAATGTGTCTTTAATTTTCTAAAATTAAGCTGCTCTCTATAGGTGCAGATACTAGAGTCCGACCGAGACATTTTTTTTAGTTTCGGCCGAGAAGTTTTGATTTCTTTTTTAGTAGAAGGGAAATAGGTGATGAAATGGGTGAGCCACAAGCAAACAAACATAAGTATTATATGTACAGGCACATACATTGCTTCTGACCCCACACTGGGATACCCTGTGTTGTTGGAACCAGAAACAGCGACGTCACAAATATATAAAAATCCAAGGCCTGAAGTTTATTATTCTTCCCCTCCAGCCGCGATTCGAACACGGGACCTCTCACTTGGGAAGTAGAACACATCAAATTTAATAATTTTTTAGGGTTCCGTGGCTTAAAAAAGAAAATCGGAACCATTATAGGATCACTCGTGTGTCTGTCCTAGATGTGTAAAAGTAATATGATATTAAACGACCGATTTCTGAACCGGTTAAGTTGAAATTTAGTGCACCTATTCATTATTTTTTTATTTAGGGGGCAATTTTCAGGGGCAACTTAGAAAATAAAAATAAATAAGTTTTTAACTATTAAATACATATATATATATATATAATAAAATTAAAATAATACGCTAACAAAAGGGCTTGTTGCAAGGATCTCAAAAATGCTTAGTTAAAAATATTTTTTTAAAAAGCCACTACCTAAATATTATATGGAAAATAATAGGAAATATATGGTTTAAGTAGAGGGGCGGGGGCAAAATTTGGATAAAATCAGAAAAAAACTGTATCTTGTGACATGTTAAATGAGGCCTTGTTGTGAGGATCTAATATATTTTTATATATTTTATTTATTTAAGAAGGAAAAATGCATAAAAATTTCATTCCCCAAAACTCTCCGTATCATAGAAATAATTGCTGTCTAAACACACAGGAATATTAAAGATAAACTAATTATCATCTAGTATTTTTATCATCCAAAGTGAATGATTTCGAAGAAGTCAGAAATAAAATTAATCAAATGTAATAAGAAGAATAATATAATATGTAGTTTTTGATGTGATGACTTGTTGACACTTTTACCCATTTTCACAATATCCAGTTTGTTGTGACATTTCGACCGACACCTATTTATTTTTCTCACGCTCAAAATTTCAACGTAAAAGAAGTGCTTGAAGGTGATTTCCACCTGCAGGAGAGATCCCACAGCCCGCAGATTGCAGTTAACAGTTCAAGAAAGTGACAGCTCAATCCACTTTATCTCGATCAAATTCTGGCTCGCTCTTGGATCATTGATCCCTGAAATGGGGCACTGATCCAGCCCACATCTATTTAGAACGCCGCCGCCACACGGAACCTGCCGAGGCAGGCGGCGTCGGCGGCTTCTCACGGCACGAAGAAGATATAGTGCGACGTGATGAACAGTTTTTGTTTGTTTATTTATATATACATATTTTTTCTATTCTTCAGTAGTACCAAATTATATTTGTAGCTTTCTTATTCGCTCGTGCTACGCCGATGTCGCAGTCAACCGGGCCGTCAGCAGGTGCCGTCTGCAGCCAGACCTTCGACACATCACTTTCAGATCTCGTGCAGTGTCCGGAATGCACACAGCAGCGGCTGTTCAAAGGACAGAGAGGTCTAAAGATACACAATTCCAAAACACATAAAAAACATTACCTTGCACCACAGGGCAACCAAGGCGCTCAGGATGCGCCCAATGATAGCAGCAGAACACAGCCGTCAACGGGCGCATTCTGGGCAACCCTAGGACGCCTTAAACAAATGTGCCCAATAATTAGAAGAATCCCTCGTGGTGCCAGGACATGCGTGGCGACCTCTCTGTCCCTTTCCATACGACAGGTCATCTTAAACAATGATGGCCCCAGTTGGGAACAGCTGTTTACTTTCGCATACCGGACTTTGCACGTAGATAAGGATGGAAGGAAGAGCAGATCCCTTACACAATCAATTAAAAACAACTGCAAGAACCAATCACCAACCTTTTCGGGCCAAATTCTCAACAATAGATCTCGATCCAAATTTAACATGACGAAAACAATAGAGAATAAAATAAGTGACGGGGATTTAAAGGGAGCTGCTCAACTTCTTTTCTCGAGCGATGCTGTCGCCCCTGACTCCCCGGACACTCTGCACGCGCTGGAGTCAAAGCACCCAGCACCTTCACCAACACTGCACCTCCCTGATCCCTCCAACTCTTCTGAACGTACCCCCCAGGCTACAGCCGAGGACGTCGCATCTGCGGTGATGTCCTTCAGAAGTGGTTCCGCAGGTGGCCTCGACGGCATGACCCCGCAACACTACAAAGACCTGATCTGTGGAGTCGTCGGGGACGTCGGGCAGACTCTCCTGGCGGATATCGCTGAACTGGCGAGCCTCATGTTGTCTGGAAAGGTACACGAAGGCATAACAGACGTGTTCTACGGAGCTAATCTGTGTGCCCTCATAAAGAAGGACGGGGGTATCAGACCCATCGCTGTAGGCAATACCATCCGCCGCATAGTGTCAAAGATCTGCTGTAGGTATATCCTACCAGATCTTTGCACTACCTTACAACCGGTACAGCTGGGTTTCGGTAGCAGGGGAGGCTGCGAGGCCGCTGTGCACGCGACTCGCACCTTCCTAGCTAACGGAGGAGGTGACGTGCTGCTGAAGGTAGACGTGAAAAACGCCTTCAATTCGGTAGACAGAGGCGCCCTGCTATCCCAAATTAAAGAGCATACACCATCTATCTAAAATTATATGTGGCAATGTTACAGTAAACATTCTAAATTAATCTTCAGGGACCATCTTATAAATTCTGCCGTCGGCTGTCAGCAGGGCGACCCACTCGGACCGGCAATATTCAGTTTGGCTATCCATCCGATCATTACCAGCCCAAATTCCAAATTCAACATTTGGTACCTAGACGACGGGACCATAGGAGGCAAAGTCGAAGACGTATTACAAGATTTAGAACACCTAACATCAGAATTAAAAAAAATAGGCCTAGACTTCAATTTCTCGAAATGCGAATTGTTCATATCCGATAATATTACCCTCTCGGAAAAGACTGAGATCATCTTTAAATTCAACTCAGCTGCCCCTAACATTAAAATTCTAGACAAAGACTCACTTCGCCTCCTAGGGGCCCCCGTTCTAGAGGACGGGATCCCCAGCTTCGTGGATGAACAAATCTCTAAATTCAATCAAAATTCTATCAAACTGACTGACCTAAATCCCCACATGGCCCTGTCTATCATACGGTTTTGCCTTTTTGTACCCAAATTTACCTACCTCCTTCGATGCTCTCCTCTTTGGAAATACCCTCCCATTCTCAACCTTTTAGACGATATTACCAAAAGTACATTAACCAAAATTTTAAACATTAATCGCGATGAACAAAGCTGGACCCAATCCGCCCTTCCAATCAGACACGGTGGCTTGGGGATCCGGAAAATCTCAGATGTGGCGCTCCCGGCCTTCCTGTCTTCAGCCCATAGCTCACGTGATCTCTATGGTAAAATCATAAACCCATCACTCGGTGATGTAGAGGTCACGTGTCTGGTCGAGGCCAGGAATGCCTGGACGCAAGCCTGTCCGAGGCAAAATTTTCCAGCAAATTTAAACTCTCAACGGCTATGGGACGAGCCGCTATGCATTAAAACCCGCGAAGATCTGGTAAAAACGGCTAGTGGTCCAGCAGTGCGCGCTCGTCTCCTAGCTACCAGGGAGAAGGAGTCAGGACACTGGCTGCGCGCAATCCCATCAACGCACATTGGCACCCTGCTTGACCGTACCACCCTTACCCTCGCCGTTTGCCTGCGACTCGGCGTAAAGACAAACGAAATCCATCGGTGCCGCTGCGGTGCTAGGGTGGACCAACTAGGTCACCACGGCCTCTCCTGCCAACGCAGCGCCGGTCGGTGGTCCCGTCATGCCAATCTTAATGACGTCATCCGTCGGGCCCTTGCCAGCTGTGGCGTGCCAGCAATACTTGAACCCAATGGACTGGCACGCGACGATGGCAAAAGGCCAGACGGAATGACGCTCATTCCCTGACAGAGCGGGAGGTCGCTAGTATGGGACGCGACCTGCGTAGATACGCTGGCACCGTGTCACCTTTCGGCAACCTCAGCCACAGCCGGCGCTGCGGCGGCAGCAGCAGAGTGTCTCAAAACCCACAAATACCTCGCACTCGGCGACGACTATTTGTTTATGCCGTTCGGCTTTGAGACCCTTGGGCCGTGGGGCCCTGACGCTCGAAGAGTCCTCAAAGACATCTCTAAGAGGCTCGTCGAAGCGTCAGGGGACCGCAGAGCTGGCGCCTACCTCGCTCAACGCATCAGTATTGCGATACAGCGAGGTAACAGTGCCAGCACCTGCACCAGCACAGGGCACCCTCCCGCCCGGCAGTGAACTCAGGGAAATTTTTAATTTAGTTTAGTGCAGTTATAGTTTAGTTTTAGTTTATAATATATAATAGGTAAGAACTGTTTCTAAAATTTTGAAAATACAAGTGATACTTTCTGGCAACATATTATACCTAAAAAAAAAAAAACTAATTTCTATCCATGATTCTTGAATATTATAGTGCGGTGGTACGGAACCTTTTGTGCGCGAGTCAAACTAGCATTCGATCGTTTATTTAGCATTCCCATTATGCTACCTCACTTTCAGTATACCATGTCATCCAATACCGGGCCTTCAGGTCCGTTATGATCACTTAAAATGATGACAAGGTGCATAATGACAATATTGACCACTTTTCATTTTGTCAGCTATTCATCTATAAGGCAAGGGCGTACACCTATTTAAGGTTTTATGTCACATATCATAAACCCTCTTTACTGCGTCTAAAAACCGCACGTTAAGACCAGCATAATGTAAAACTATTTTGTAGAAACTCATGTCTTATCTGAAAATTTGTACATTATGACCACAATATACAAAAAATTGTCAAATTGTGACATTCAAATTTCGAACGCCGACGCCCGCCTGCGTGTCAACCCTAGTTTGTCTGTGAAGTTGGTACTACAGAACAAGCTAAACAACTGCAGCAATGATCAATGCCAAAATGCCGGTCGAACATGCGGTTCCTGAACACATCAAAGAGAGCTTATGATATGTGTGTAGATAAACTAGTGTATGTAACTGTATATAATTAGGCATTAAAACTCTCGAGTGATATTATTATGAAACTCGCCTTCGGCTCGCTTTGTAAACCCACTCTCGAGTATTAATGCCCTCCATTACGTAGCAGTCACAAAATAGTAGTTTATCTACACACTTATCATAAACCCTCTTTACAGCGTACAAAAACCGCACGTTACGATCAGCATAATGTTAAACTACTTAGTAAAAACTCATTTCTTATCTGAAAAATTACACATTATGTGCATAATGTGTAATTTTTCTGCATATTATGACATTTAAATTTCGAACGCCGACGCCCGCCTACGTGCCGCCCCTAGTTTGTCTGTGAAGTTGGTACTGACATTCAAATTTCGAACGCCGACGCCCGCCTGCGTGCCGCCCCTAGTTTGTCTGTGAAGTTGGTACTGTAGTGCTCCTAACCACTAGAAGATTACTGCCTAATTGATAATTATAAATCATAATACTGGACTGGTTTGTTGTTGTGGTTTTTATTGCTTTAATTTACACTTTGTGTAAAAGGGATCCACAACTGGCCCGATAGCCATAAGCTAATCCTAACTATAAAATTCAGATCAGTCACTGGCCGTAGCCTACGGTGAAGTGTGTCACATTGACTTCTCACATCCAAGCCTCTTTAACTTAAGTTTTTTATTTAGGAATTACCTCGACCTGCCAAGCGAGAGAAGAATCGAATAGGAAAATATTGTGGGAAGTTTTTTATGGCGGCGGACATTTTGTGAAAAATTTTATGAAATTATTTCATGATGGAGGATTTGTCAACTTGTTTTTCGGGGAGTCCTCAGGAGTCCTTTGAAGACTTTTTAGAAGATTTCAGAGATGCTGCATCTAGGAAGAAATTTATATCGTCGGAGGAATTAAAATTATTATTTCCTTCGTATTTAAAAGGCTCCACCTTATATTTTTTTAGGGAAATTAGGGGCAGTGCCCAGACATTTGACGAGGTGGTGAATAAATTTAATGAGGAGTTTGGAATAGAATAGAATAGAAATATTTATTGGCCTAGAAGTAAAATAATTTACAGGCAAGTCATTTACATTTTACACTTACATACTACTTAAATATTTGAAATTCCTATTCTAACTTAAATATTTCAAATTTTACATTACTTAAATATTTGACATTTAAATTACTGCATTTAACTTTTTACAGTGAAATGATAGTTATTTTATTTATAATTTTTCCAAGAACAAAGATTCTACAAGTTCCATTGATATATATTCTTTGACAGTATAAAATGGATTATTTTCAAAAAATATTTTTAGTTTTTGTTTGAACAAGTTAAATTTTAGAGTGGTCAGACTTTTTGGTAATTTATTATACATCAGGATTTTAAAGTAACGACCTTGTTTCTGTACTTTAGCTAATCTTGTTTTTGGTACTATACGGGTTTCATTATTTTTTATTGTTCGTTTTTTATTATCACGGAAAGTATAGGGTAAAGCAGTATCTTGCTTTTCCGGAATTTCCCTATCTTCGTGAACCTCTAACAAACTATTGTAAATGTAAAGAGAAATAACTGTCATAATTTTATCTTTTTTAAAGTGCTCTCTTGCGTGGCTGCGTTTTTTTAAACCATTGATTGTTCTGATTGATCGTTTTTGACATTTTAGGACTCTGTTAATTTCTGTAGCATTACCCCATACAGTAATAGAATATCTAATAATTGAATGTATATACGCATAATAAACAGATAGAAGTGATTTTTTATCTAATAATGGTTTAAGTTTAAAAAGAGCATAATTGCTGCTAGCTAATTTCATACAAATTTTATCAATATACCCTTTGTGACTAATCGTATTGTCTATTGTATATCCTAAAAATACATAAAAAGCACAGACTTTGCAGAGAAGTACTACAATGCCAAGCAAGAGAAAAGAAGTTTGTTGGACTACTTCCATTATTTAGGGGACCTGGCGAGGAAGGCTAGAGTTACCAAAGATGTCATTTTTATAACGCAATTTTTAAGAGGATTGCAAAATCATCTTAGAAATAAATTAATGTTGAGCCATTTTGTAGATAAGAAGGCGCTAAGGGCGGTACTGGTACAGATGGAGAAATTAAGTCCGGGAAGTGATGATAATGTGAATGTGTTTAGGAACCCGGCAACTTTTGGACCGAATTAGGCCCATAGCAATAGATAGGCCGAATGTTTCGCCGTCGTCAAGTGGTCAGGAATCACATATTAGACCTAGTACTAATAATTATAATTTGCGTCCTAGGCAAGTGGATTTTACAACGCGTCGTCGCTAGAGCCCGATAGCGGTGACCAGGCTGACCTGTGGAATGAGGGCCTCAGACGAGCTCAGCAGCGTAGCACAGAAGCGAAACGACCACTGGGGAAGATCGTCGCAGTCGAGGCGCATCAGCAGGTCAGACCATTAGTTTTATTAAATTCTTCTGGGGTAAACGTGGTAGCTCTTTTAGATACAGGCGCTACGGCTTCATGCATCAGCCCAGCCGTTGCAGATCAAGTGGGTGCGAGATGTGTGCAAGAAGAGAAAAGACGGTAAATGGAAGTTTGCTGCAAATTGTATGGAAATGTGTTATAGATTTTAGTTTGGACAATTTTAGCTTTTCACAGGAATTTTTAGTAATAACTGAATTACATTGTAGCATTATTTTAGGGGTGGATTTTTTAATAAAGAACGGTATGAATATTGATTTTGTTCATTCGTGTATGTGTTTTTTCCAGGGAAAAGGACGCCGGTAAAATGAAATGTCATGTGCGTAGGGATTTTTTCAAAACAAAAGATAGGGTCGGACTTTCTAGAAGGTTCTAGAAGGAAACAAGTGAACTTCGGGGAAACCACGGTTATCGAGGATCGTGACTTGATAAATTCTATCGACTTCCAGGAGTTAAGAAAGGGCGATTACGTTTATTTCTCGGGGTTATCGGATTAGTGCGAATTTGCGTTTGGGGTAGAAGATAAACGGTTTATCGTAAATGAGGATTTATGTGAGTATGATAAGCGGGTATTATTGGCGTTGTTGGATAGGAATGCGGATAGATTTGCGTTTGCAACTGACCAGTTAGGTAGGTCGGAGATAGTGTCGGTCGATATTAAGACTTATGATGAAGAGCCGGTTCGTTGTCACCCGTATTACGTTTCGCCGGTGCAACGAAAAATTATTGAGGAGCAGGTCGCGGAGATGTTGAAACTAGGTGTTATTAGGGAATCTACTAGTTCTTATGCTGCGCCCGTTGTGTTAATTAAAAAGCCCGATGATTCATGGAGGTTTTGTATAGATTATCGGAAATTAAATAAGAAAATTTGTAGGGATAATTATCCTATTCCGCGGATAGAAGACATTGTCGATAGTTTGGCCGGGGCCAAGTATTTTGCGGAGTTAGATCTCAATTCAGGTTATTGGCAGACGGTTATTACGGAAGGTAGGCATAAAACGGCTTTCGTGACGACCACGGGTCTTTATGAATTTAATGTTGTTCCGTTCGGTTTGGCAACGAGTCAAGCGGTTTTCCAACGGATGATGGATAAAGTTTTAGGTGATTTAGGATTTAAAGGGGTTATGGTTTACGTAGACAATGTAATTGTGTATGGTAGAACGTTCGAGGAGGTTACCGATACGTTGCAGAAAGTTTTTGAGCGGTTTAGAGAAGCGAACTTGACCTTCAAGCCATCCATATGTAAATTCGGTTTTTGCGAGATTGAGATGCTAGGTTATCTAATCTCGAATGAAGGAGTAAAACCTAGTGAGAAAAAGCTAAAGGCTATGCAACAGGTTCCAACTCCCACATCTACGAAGGATGTGAGGGGAGAGTAAGGGTTGTATGACGAAGTTGGTAACGAAGGTTTCTCAATGAAAGTAATTTCTGATGTGGGATAACTCGGGTATTCGATACACATTCGAGATTCTTTGTAGTGTCTTTACTTGGGTAATTGGTTGCAACTCACGGCGATTATCTTAAACTGTTAATAGTAAAAGATAGTTTACTGAATTCCAATGGATTATTCAGGTTCGATATTTGTTTATGCGATTATATTGTATACGGGCCTCTTTAGAGTGGGTGTCACTTTGACGCTGTAGCTTATTTTGTAATTTTAAAAAGAAAGAGGCTTGGATGTGAGAAGTCAATGTGACACACTTCACCGTAGGCTACGGCCAGTGACTGATCTAAATGACAACCCTATCTCAAAGTCTAAAATCTAAAAAACATTAAATGTTAACATTAAGTGAGCTTGCTATGCTTAAAATCTAAAAAACAGTAAATATGCCGCAAGCATAATTTCAAATAACATCAAGTACCCTAATCCTTATCTGTCCAACCATCCCATTTAACTTACTCAATTAAATATTAAATAACAAAACCAAACTACACTTAATGTGTAGGCTATGCACCTTAAAAAACTTAAATTATAACACCCTATGATCCCATCATACAATTATTCGCGGCTTAACACTAACCTACCTAACGCTAGAAAACTCTCTTTTACAATACGAAGGCAAACAGCTGAATCTATCTAAGATTTAGCTTCTCGAATGGCTATCATTCGACAAACTTTCTGACAATAAAAACTAGCGAAAAACTTATCAGACAACTATAATACCTCCGTTCCTAAAATTAACACAACTCGATCTTTGCATCAACAATTGTGAATACATTGTGAACTTTTTCCTCCGAATGGAAATATTTCAAAAAATAACGTAGGCAAAGATCTAAGAAAAAAATTGTCATTTTCAAATATAGGAAACGTCAACCATATTAACAGGATTAATCTATAGAACCGTATTACTAAGCCACAGCCTAAGAATGAGTTCATTAAAATTCGTTCCAATAATACGATGAAATCAACTAGCTTTAAAACCGATACTACTACATACATAAATCTCAACTAATCCATTGGAATTCAGTAAACTATCTTTTACTATTAACAGTTTAAGATAATCGCCGTGAGTTGCAACCAATTACCAAAGTAAAGACACTACAAAGAATCTCGAATGTGTATCGAATACCCGAGTTATCCCACATCAGAAATTACTTTCATTGAGAAACCTTCGTTACCAACTTTATGAACAACCTATACTCTTCCCTTACCAAATCATCCCAACTCTATACTTTAAGAACGCGGGAACCAAAACAGAATATCTATTGCCTCGTCATACTGCTCTCAAAGATAAAACCAGGCGATCGGTTCAAACAATTACACGAACTGTCGTTTATAAAAGTTTCTCATATAAAGGTAATCTACCACGGAAATCTAGTATGTTACAGATATTTCTTGGGTCTTTGGTGTACGGTCCTCATCAGACATCATAGTTCAGCAACAACATGAAAAGAAACACCGGTCAATAAACAATTCATAACACTACCGCATACACAAACCACAAACCATCAACCGGGATAAAATTGTATTATACTCCTAATGTATAATTATTTAATATAAGACGAACTCCTCAACGCAGCACAAAGCGTTTTAAACGATTTGTGTTAACAATTACGCCCGTGACCGTGAGTTCAGACGACGAATCAGCACATAAGACCTCCGAACGATCTCAATGACCTTGTATGGTCCTTGATACAGACGTGCCAACTTCATACATCTTCACGTTATCCGCCTTGGTACGTATAACAAAACGCTCGAGTAACTCGCAAAATAGCCGAGTGGCCTCCCGGGCTATTGAGAAAATTTATTTCACCCACAGGTCAGTCTTAAATTTTTAAAAATATTACCTACCTAATTTCCTTTCTTAACACGGCACGCACGAATCTATATAACGCTCTATCTCCTTATCGGCTTTCGGCATGAAACATTTCGACCGAAACCTCTTCAACGTCTTTGCGAGGCCCAAATGACCTCCTGTCCACGCCTCATCATGTAATTCGTTCATTACATTTTGAAACAAAGACCTAGGCAATACTAATACCTCCATAATCTCTCCATCTCTACGTACTTTTATATAATAAACTATTTCTCAAACAAAAACCGCTACGCCACGCTTCCCGACGTTCGCTCAACCGCGTTAACCATCTACTACAAAATGAATCGTTCTCTTGATCCGCCTGCAACGACTCTACATTAATACTAAAAACTTCCAAACTATCATCATCAGGTTCAGAAAGAGAAGAAGACTGAGGTCCTTCTGTTTCCCGTTTCCCTTCTTCCATTAGCGGATTCCTACTCAAAAAATCTGCCACTACATTGCTTTTCCCCGAGCAATGAACTATCTCTAAATCCCATTCTTGTATCGCTAACGCCCATCGCGCTAACCTACCAGACATATCTTTTTTCGACTGTAACCAACATAACGCGCTATGGTCTGTAACAACCTGAAAATACGATCCCCAAAGATAATGCCTATAGTGCCTTAACGCCCATAATAACCCCAGACACTCTTTTTCCGTCGTACTATATTTTTTCTCCGCAACCGTTAACTTCCTAGACGCATAGGCAACCGGACTCCTTATTCCAACGCCCTGCATCAATACTGCACCCAACGCCTCGTTAGACGCATCCACATAAACTCTCGTAGTAACCGACTTATCCCCCGAATAATAGGAAAGTATTGGCGCACTACACATAACCTTCTTAATATACTCGAACAAATACTGCAATTCTTCATCCCATTGAAACTTTACCCCCTTTTTCAATAATTTAGTTTGAGGAAACGATACTCTCGCAAAATTCGATACAAATTTTCTATAATAAGAAAATAAACCTAATAATTGTTTCACATCCTTCGTAGATGTGGGGATTGGAACCTGTTGCATAGCCTTCAGCTTTTTCTCACTAGGTTTTACTCCTTCATTCGAGATTCAATAACCTAGCATCTCAATTTCGCAATAACCGAATTTACATTTGGATGGCTTGAAGATCAAGTTCGCTTCTCTAAACCGCTCAAAAACTTTCTGCAACGTATCAGTAAACTCCTCGAACGTTCAACCATACACAATTACATTGTCTACGTCAACCATAACCCCTTTAAATCTTAAATCCGCTAAAACTTTATCCATCATCCGTTGGAAAACCGCTTGACTCGTTGCCAAACCGAACGGAACAACATTAAATTCATAAAGACCCGTGGTCGTGACGAAAGCCGTTTTATGCCTACCTTCCGTAATAACCGTCTGCCAATAACCTGAATTGAGATCTAACTCCGCAAAATACTTGGCCCCGGCCAAACTATCGACAATGTCTTCTATCCGCGGAATAGGATAATTATCCCTACAAATTTTCTTATTTAATTTCCGATAATCTATACAAAACCTCCATGAATCATCGGGCTTTTTAATTAACACAATGGGCGCAGCATAAGAACTAGTGGATTCCCTAATAGGTGTTATTAGTTTCAACATCACCGCGACCTGCTCCTCAATAATTTCTCGTTGCACCGGCGAAACGCGATACGGGTGACAATGAACCGGCTCTTCATCATAAGTCTTAATATCGACCGACACTATCTCCGACCTACCTAACTGGTCAGTTGCAAACGCAAATCTATCCGCATTCCTATCCAATAATACCCGCTTATCATACTCACATAAATCCTCATTTACGATAAACCGTTTATCTTCTACCCCAAACGCAAATTCGCACGAATCCGATAACCCCGAGAAATAAACGTAAACGCCCTTTCTTAACTCCTGAAAGTCGAAAGAATTTATGACGTCACGATCCTCGATAACCGTGGTTTCCCCGAAGTTCACTTGTTTCCTTCTAGAACCGTCTAGAAAGTCCGACCCTATCTTTTGTTTTGAAATAATCCCTACGCACATGACATTCCGTTTTACCGGCGTCGTGTTTTTTTTTCGTATGGAAATTATTGAAAAACGGTATTTCTCCCTGGAAAAAAAACATACACGAATGAACAAAATCAATATTCATGCCGATTTTTATTAAAAAATCCACCCCTAAAATAATGCTACAATTTAAATCAGTTATTACTAAAAATTCCTGTGAAAAGCTAAAATTGTCCAAACTAAAATCTATAACACATTTCCCTACAATTTGCAGCAAACTTCCATTTACCGCCTTAACCCGTCTTTTCTCTTCTTGCACACATCTCGCACCCACTTGATCTGCATCGGCTGGGCTGATGCATGAAGCTGTAGCGCCTGTATCTAAAAGAGCTACCACGTTTAAATTATAAAAAGTCAATAAAACTAATGGTCTGACCTGCTGATCCGCCTCGACTGCGACGATCTTCCCCAGTGGTCGTTTCGCTTCTGTGCTACGCTGCTGAGCTCGTCTGAGGCCCTCATTCCACAGGTCAGCCTGGTCACCGCTATCGGGCTCTAGCGACGACGCGTTGTAAAATCCACTTGCCTAGGACGCAAATTATAATTATTAGTACTAGGTCTAATATGTGATTCCTGACCACTTGACGACGGCGAAACATTCGGCCTATCTATTGCTATGGGCCTAATTCGGTCCAAAAGTTGCCGGGTTCCTAAACACATTCACATTATCATCACTTCCCGGACTTAATTTCTCCATCTATACCAGTACCGCCCTTAGCGCCTTCTTATCTACAAAATGGCTCAACATTAATTTATTTCTAAGATGGTTTTGCAATCCTCTTAAAAAATTCAGGTCAGCCAGGTCCCCTAAATAATGGAAGTAGTCCAACAAACTTCTTTTCTCTTGCTTGGCATTGTAGAACTTCTCTGCAAAGTCTGTGCTTCCAAATTCCTCATTAAATTTATTCACCACCTCGTCAAATGTCTGGGCACTGCCCCTAATTTCCCTAAAAAAATATAAGGCTCCACCTTTTAAATACGAAGGAAATAATAATTTTAATTCCTCCGACGATATGAATTTCTTCCTCGATGCAGCATCTCTGAAGTCTTCTAAAAAGTCTTCAAAGGACTCCTGAGGACACCCCGAAAAACAAGTTGACAAATCCTCAATCATGAAATAATTTCATAAAATTTTTCACAAAATGTCCGCCGCCATAAGAATCTTCCCACAATATTTTCCTATTCGATTCTTCACTCGCTTGGCAGGTCGAGGTAATTCCTAAATAAAAAACTTAAGTACAGAAACACACTTCCCTTCAATGCACTTTCGATCCTTCCTCGGTCCTTCAAGGTCTGGATCGACGATAACTATCCTCTTCCATTACGCCACTTCTTATGACGTCACCTTCCTTCTGAAGCAGTCTTCCTATTTCTCCGGCTCGTTTGGCACCTCCGGCAATGTAGTGCTCCTAACCACTAGACGATTACTGCCTAATTGATAATTATAAATCATAATACTGGTTTGTTGTTGTGGTTTTTATTGCTTTAATTTACACTTTGTATAAAGGGGATCCACAACTGGCTCGATAGCCATAAGCTAATCCTAACTATAAAATTTAGATCAGTCACTGGCCGTAGCCTACGGTGAAGTTGTAACGGCATTAAAGGGTAAGGTCGAGCCACCGCTATCAGTAGCTATGATCGTCTATTCTACCTACCCCAAAAAGAGATGTCCCAATTCAGCTATAAAAATTGTAAGTTAAGAATGATAAGTCTGAATTTCTCGTTCGTTGAGAAGTTCGTTAGGCGTACAATAGTCGAACGGAAGATTGATTCAGGAAGTTACAGTTTCAAGTTAGACAGAGAAAGCATATATGCCCGCAAGCCGGTATTTCGCATCAGTTAGCGGTGTATTGCGCCAGAACGATCATTGTTGTATTTTGTGTGATGGTACCATTTATTTTTTTGTATATATGGGCGCTTGGAACTTCTTTTAGTGGCCGACCACAATTTATAATATTTGTTTGGGATATCGTATAGATATCCGTCGTAGTTTTACGACGTGAGTACTCAATGATATTTCATGTGCTCGCTAGTAGCGGCTTGTGGTGGTTCCAATTATAAATGTAGTTCACGGCAATAACGATCCGAATAGACCGGTTTACACAATTGCGATTTGATTTTCCGAAATGCGTTTGAACTAGCGGTTACCTCAAAAGGTCCGTAACGTTTTGAAACCTTCAACTCTGCGCAATTTGAGCTGGATGTTATCGAAACGTTGTCATTAGCGCTTTAGGAGATCTAACCCTCACCATAGCGAAGTGCATAGTTCGGTAAATACCGATCTATGAATTTCACTGACCTCAGCACGACCTCGGCCGAGCCTAATCATATTTATTTGACTCAGCCTACACATTAGACCTCCAGCGAAATTTACATTTAATTTAAAGATCCAACTTGAATCCAAACTGATCCAAGGCAAGGCAAAACAATCTACCCGGTCCTAAACAACGAACCTTATACTGTAATTTGATCTCTTTGCGCGTCCCCGACAACACTCAAATGTCAAAATATCAACAGGATAGGTTATCTGTGTTGACACCGGTTTAACTTTGTTCTGAATTTGTTATTTCCATCCGCGGAACCTCATCGATCAAACAGTCTCCCTATGCCCTGCCAACCTAGGTTTAGCCGCAACTAAACTCCTGTCTAGCCTGGTCTAAAATCCTAGTGTCCTAAAATCCTGGTCTAACGTCCATTATCGACACCACTCGAAAATGGTTGAGTTTGATTTGAATGTGCTTGTATGTTTAATGACTGTGTGTGTGGGAATTTCAAAACCCGCTACTCGAAAGGAATGAGGAGAGGATTAGCCCGCGAATATCCTAAGAGTTAATTCAGAAACCCTATGGTGAAGGAAAAAGGAATTTAGGGTCGCTCCAAGCCCAGACTCAGACTCAGATCAGTTACCTACAAGTTCTTATCTAACGACCCAAGGATAGTTTTGGAATTTGGGGTAGGTTGATTTAAAGGATAGGAACCGAGGTATATCTCGGCGCTTCAGACACTCACGAAAATCCACTGAAACTCGCAATCACAATTCGTCCAGTTCTGACGCGTAACACGGCAGACCAAAACTGTTTAGAACTGCTGAAAGACGACTGTCACAGTAGCTTAACGCCGAGACTGAATGCTCTCCTTGCTTCATAATCTTCTCACGCACCCCTTCTGGGGCGTGGGGAGTCGGGGTCAGGTCGATGGACCTCTTCCCGAAGAATCGCCTCTGTCCACTCCTGTGGACAGGTCATCGGATGGCCCATACGGGCGGTGGTCTTCTTGTGGCGCTGGTATGCAGTGGGTGATCGCCGGCTAGGCAACCAGGTCGCGTGGCAGGCGGCGGCGGTCGGGCGGGCGCGCGTGGTGCGGCGCCAGTTCGGCGATGTGCGGAAGGTGTGATGCATCCGCACGCGCGAACATGCCCTTCGCCAGCCTCTGGACAAACTGGTCCACGGTTTCCCATATTAGGTCCCTCTGGATTGTCGCGTTCTTCACGTAGCGGGGGGCGCCGACGATGGTACGCAGAGAGAGGTTCTCTTGGGCTCGGAGTCTCCGTTTGTTCGTCTCCGAGCACAGGGCGTACCATGCCGGAGCCGCGTAGGTGAGGCGGGATCTCATATAGGTCTTGTAGATCCCGAGCTTCGCCCTCAGAGGGAGGCTGGATGCTCTCCCCTTCCCCGCTATCGTATTTATAGACCCCACATGTCTGGAAAAAAAAATGGCGTCCTTTGCGAACACGCGCTGCCCAAGCGAAGCTTCTTATCTCTAACTACACAGGGTCCAATTTCATCCAAACATGCCATGCAGATCCGCCGTTCTACAAACTTTGTGTACGCAAATTCACTATGATCAACCGTAGGTTATCACTCAAGCCATTCGGTATTGCCCATACATAAAATCTGTTGATCGCTGACCATAAAAGCTTGTTGCGATTAATTTAAGCCTTCCCGACCGCTAGCGCGCTAGACAAAGATCACTAGAATGATATTCAGACTCGTGATGTCAAACTCGCCAAATCGTACCAAACAAACGCAATTGTATATTTGCAGTCAACATAATAGCTTTCTCCGTATCGTTCCATAATAACCTTCCATTATTTAGTTATTCATAATTTATTCAGCGCGCAGCCAAATCGGCTCTGATCCCTACACATTCCGCAGGAATGCGACAAAAAAAACCTGACCTGTAACCTTCCTCGAACCATCCCACGCGCTCGACTCATTGTTTTTTGCTAACTTACCCTGAGCTACTCAAAACCCCAAACGTTATATGAACCGGCTCTCGTATTCAAAACAGCGCGACGATGGGCTAGCCCTCTGTCACGCAAAATGAAGTATCAAATGTACTGACTCTCGTGTACCATTACAAAGTGTGTCACATTGACTTCTCACATCCAAGCCTCTTTCTTTTTAAAATTACAAAATAAGTAACTGCGTCAAAGTGACGCCTACTCTAAAGAGGCCCATTTACAATATTATCGCATAAACAAATATCGAACCTTACAGTACCTACTACTGAACAAGCTAAACAACTGCAGCAATGATCAATGCCACAATGCCGGTCGAACATGCGGTTCCTGAGCACATCAAAGAGAGCTTATGATATGTGTGTAGATAAACTAGTGTATGTAACTGTACATAATTAGGCATCAAAACTCTCGAGTGATATTATTATGAAACTCGCCTTCGGCTCGCTTTGTAAACGCACTCTCGAGTATTAATGCCCTCCATTACGTAGCAGTCACATAATAGTAGTTTATCTACACACGTATCATAAACCCTCTTTTTTTTTTTTTTTATCTTATTTATTTTATAAGCCATACATCTTATGATTAAGTCAGCTTAAAAATAATTAACAAAGTTACAGTGCTTACAGTATTACTTTAACAAAAGAAAATAACATTAAATAAATCTAAAATTGGTTAGTTACATAAGTATTTTGTAGTGTTCCCATCTGAGATTCCAAGAGGTTATCAAGAAACTTAAGAATTTGTTACTATACTCGACAGTGAACTCTGAGCTTAGAATTCGATGGAAAAGGAAGAGAAGATCCCCCTCAGAGCACCGAGTTTCTTCGAGGAGGTCCAGCCTTGGTTGTTCATTTATTTTACACTCGAGAACTAAGTTAAGGAGGTCTTCCTCCCTCTCATATCGGGTACAATTAGGGTCGTCTCTTTTATTCATAATGAAACTAAATTTGTTAAGTGGGATGTGGTAAGTTCGGGTTCGGAAGCAAAGAACTAGTTCTCTTCTGTTGAATCTTCGTGAGGCAAACCAAGGTACGCGAGGTGGTTCGTCTACAACGGTTCTGTACCCGATGCCTTTGTTTGTTGAAATAGGATTTAAATCTAAAGTAGTTGTCGATTTTCAATTTTGGAATGTGATCAGTGTAGTGCGGTACCGTGTCGAGAGGTATGCCGTTCCGAAGAGCCTCGGATGCAAGTGAGTCTGCTATCTCATTACCCTTGATGCCCACATGTGAAGGAATCCATTGTAAACGAACTTCAACCCCGTTACGTATCATTCTATGGATACATTTAATAATGAGGTAAGTTTCGTGTCTACCGACGATACTGCCCTTAGCACATCCCACTAAATGTTGTAGACTGCTCTTAGAATCTGTGAAAATTACAATTTTATTACGTGTGGTCGACTCAATGTAGTGTACTGTTTCTATAATTGCTGTTAGTTCAACCCCCATTATCGATATACATGGATCTTCAATTAGAAACTTCACCCCAAAATTCTCAGCTTCTTCATAAAATGCGCAACTAGAGCCGTGTCTAGTTTTGGATCCGTCAGTATATATTTTAGAATGGTCTGGTACTGCATGTTTATCATATCTTCGCTAAGTTGTTTAAGGTCATGAGTGGGTAGTTGAGCTTTAGGTTTAATAATAGTGTCCACTCTATGCAATATGATTTTGTCCCAAGGGAGAGTCTTAATGTCGTGAGAAAGCAAGAATTGGGGTAAAATTTCACATTTTGACACAAGTAGGCTGGAGTACTTTCTGAAATTTTCAAGCAAAAGAGGAAGTTGGTTTTTACGCCAATAGCTACGCCTGTATTTAATGTGTTGTCAAAAACTTCTAACTGTTTTCTCAAGGGGTCGGATGCTCTGGAAGAGAGCTTCAGAAAGTATTTGTTACTTAAATAGATTCTTCTCAAATTTAAGGGTAAGACACAAAGTTCGCTTTCCATGGCAAAAATTGGGGTGTCTCGAATGAAACTTCCACAAAGGCGAAGACATTGGTTTTGGATGACGTCTAACCTTTGCAAAAGTCTAGAGTTGGCGTTGCCATAAATAATGCATCCGTAATCGAGTCTAGATCGTACCAGTGTTAAATACAGTCTTCTTAGGTGGATCCGATCACCCCACTTTGAACTGCTTAATGAGCTAAGGATATTAATGAACGCAATACATTTTTCGGCAGTTTCTAAAACATGGCGAGTCCAATTCAAGCGGCTATCCACCCAAACGCCTAAAAACTTTGTACAATGTATCACCTCAATTTCAATGTTTTTTATTCTTATATTTATATGAGGAACTTTGTATTTTCTAGTAAAAAGGCAAAGTTTAGTCTTTGAGAGCGATATTTCTAAACCAATTTCTTCTAACATAGTTATAAAACTGTTAAGACTTGATTGGATAGTGCTAACACAAAAATCAATATTTTGGTTAACACAATACAAAGCGAAGTCATCGGCATATTGAGAGACCTTAACTGACTTCATGAGTGTGTTGCATACATTTGTTGTGACTATATTAAATAATATAGGTGACATTGGGTCACCCTGAGCTATACTCTGTCTACTTATTCTTATTATTTCCCTCCCATCCCGAAGCCTGCCTGTATCAAATATCTTTCTTTTAAAAATTCTCTTATATATCTACATAGAAACGGATCCACATCAAAATCAAGTAAAGAGGTAATAAGAGGTTCAATTGCCACATTGTTATGAGCGTTACTTATGTCTGCGTAAGCGCATAAAAGGTATTTTTTGTTGATAAAAGTAGTTTCGGTGTCTACGATAAATCTACTAAGATTGTCCTGGCATGAAAGTCCACGACGGAAACCCAAAGTGCTATCATTAAATAATTTGTTTCTTTCGAAATGGTATTCAAGGCGACGAGTTATCATTAAGTTAAAGGTCTTACAAATACAGTTAATAAGTGAGATGGGACGATACTTAGAAGTATCTGAATTTCTTTTTGGAATGGCAATCAGTTTGATCCTACGCCATTGTCCTGGTATCTCACCTTTTTTATAGATGGAGTTGAATATGTGTAACATATATTCTTTCGCATTATCGGGTAAATGGTTAATCATAGAGTAAGTAATGTTATCTAAAACAGCTGATGTGTCTGCTCTTTTAAGAATCAAATTAAGTTCTGAAAGTGTGAAAGAGAGCGGACTGGAATCATTAGTATTAAACTCTAGGGGTTGGAAGTACACGCTATCAGGAGTGAGTTCTGTTACAAAGGAGAGTGCGGCGCTTTCCGGTAAGTATTCTTTAGGACTTCGGTAACCCTTAAGCCATCTGAGTTTCCTCCAGATCTCACGACTTGGCATATTGCAGTCTATGCTACAGTTGCCAGGAATTTCTTTTAGCAAGTTTTATTACTTTTCGAGCATAAACAACTTTTTCTCTGTACCTTAAGTAATTTTCAACCGTGCGTGATTTCCTGAATTTTTTAAGAGATAATCTTCTCTCTGCTACTGCCTTCGATAAATCAGGATTCCACCAAGGTTTAGGCTTGAATTCGTTAGGGTTATGACTTAATTTAGTACAAGGAATATATTTGTTAGTACTTTCTTCAATTATTTCTATGAGTTTATCGTAGCTACCCTGTACATTGTCTTCAAGGTGAAGTTCTCCACAAGCAGACTTAATGTGTTGTGTATACTCTGCCCAGTTGGCCTATTTGATGTTTCTTTTCGTTTCTTGGCAGTTTTGTGTGTTATCTAACGTTTTAATAGAAATAATAAGATGGTCGCTGCCAAAAGATTCGTTAGTAACGTTCCAGTCAAAATCGAATGCAAGATCATCACTACAAAAGGAGATATCAGGTGATGTACATATTATATTACCATTGAGCTGAGCACAGCGGGTAAAATCTCCATTGTTAAGAAAGACGTAATTATGTTCTAAGATAGTATCTGATAAGAGTCTACCCCGTGTGTCAGTTGTATATGACCAAGCCGTGTGATGAGCGTTGAAGTCTCCGACGATTAGAGTTTTCTCAGAAAAGTGGCTGAAAAGTTCTTGGTAGTCTCTAACGCTTACTGCTATGTTTGAGGGAGAGTAGACACCTATGATGTGTTGGAGTTTAAAGCTATTAAGGACTTCAAGACATAGCATGTCAATATTATTATTATTATTTCTTGGAAGGGTTTTGAGTGTACAGTTTATAGATTGGTGAACCAGGATAGCTAAACCTCCGTATTCATCTGCTCGATCTTTTCTGAAGACAGAATAACCTGATAAATTAATAAGATTTTTGCATTCTAGCCAAGTTTCAGACAGAAAACATTGATCTTTTTCATTATGTAAATATGAGTGCAACTCGCTTAATTTTGGTATTAGGCTTTGACAGTTCCATTGAATAATGTCAAACTTGAAATTTCTCATGAATGCAATAAAAAAAACTATATGTATAATTTAAAAACAATTAGGGGGGGGAGGGGGGGCTTGTCTACTTACCTAAAACTAACTTTCTTATTTGGTTGGTGGTTTTCTTTGCGAGATAGCACTTTGAGTTTACCTACGAGACGTGAGAGTCTGTTCTTAACACTGCGACATGGAATGCTAGGTATCAAGTCAGCGAACATTTCAATCAAAGCATCAATTTCTTTTGTATAACTGTAAGTGATGTCTGATATGTTTTTAACTCCATAAGTATGTTTGAGGTATTCTTTAACTTCTTTTGTAGACAATGGGTAAGTTTTACGAGAGTTGGTTACATAGCTTTCCAAGTGGTCCCAATCGATTGAATCCAGATCACTGTGAGGTGTTCTTTTAAGTTTCTTTCCACTCTTAGATTTGTAAACTTCGTCTGAGCTACACTGGGAGGAGCTCTCAAAGTCTTCGTCGATGTCCTCGTTGCTGGGCGTGTTGTCTTTGGCTGTTTCGGACTCCATAAAGTCGGAAGTAGTCGTAGATTCAGTGGGTGGATGTGGTCGTTTGAAATTTTGTGTCTCCGTAGCCGTAGCATCCTGTGGTGTTTGGTCGTTGAAAGCATTCATCTCGACGTAGTTATTTGGGCATTTAGAAGCTACGTGACCGTCTTTTTTGCACACAAAACAAGTCATTGTATCCGATGAAAAGTAGATCCAGTAATTCGTTTCTTCAAAGTCAATATACCTAGTCGGTCCATAAGTTCTGTCACAAATATTTTGCCGCATAGTAAATAATACCAAGTTTTATTTTATTTAATACTATATATGGTTTGATAGCTCATTAAATACTGATAAATTAGAACGATTATTGGATTTAAATGCTTAAAGCCATATTACACAAATGCTAGTTACTTCAGAGATTTTGCACTTTTTTACCCAATCAAAAATACGGACGTGATTCACTTTATCTTTTTTCCATGACTCTTAAAACCTTTCAAACTTACGTGAGATTTTAGTCAGAACCCTCCCTGAACCCGTTACCTTCATTTTGAAGCATAAGATAACTAAGTCTGGGTAAAACTAATTTTCATATTCACATTTTACGTAGTGTACTTGTTGCCCACAAGATCATTTTTATACGTTTTTCTGAAAACGTAAAAAGTACGTAAAGTTCTCTTTGGGAGCAGTTGGAACTGAAAGCTAACAGAAAATCAAATGCTAGTTGTTAAGCATGGTCTAAAATCGAGGTTTCAGAATAAATAAAAAAAAACTTGTTGGTGTGGAACACTGTTTTTTTTATTAAATTTGTGGTAAGTTGTATTTTTTGTCAGTTGCGGCGTGTTTTTGGTTTCGCGATTATCTCAAGTTATAAGGTTTTTTGTCATATTGCGATAATCGTACAAAATGTATTGTATTGCAATTTGATTCGTATAAAATAAGCTTTTTAACCATGTATAATACGAATAAGAAAAAGTTTATTGCTGAGTTTTATCTATCAAAAACCTTGTGACAGAACTTAAGGACCGACTATGTAGATTTTTTCTGGAATTCGGGTGAAATCCTCAGGAGTCACGTAAACTTGTCGTCGGAAGCTGAGAATGTGCTTGTAGCCCGTTTCATTGACACCAGCACGTAAAAAAGAGATAGGTGACATCGGCATAATATGCATATCGTGGAGTTTCTTTTCTATTTCGGTGTGCGGTATAATGGGGCACACATTAGATATAATTATGCGTTTGTTTCTACTGACCAACGGTCGAATGGGTAGTTTTTGGTTTAGTATTATGACATATTTTTTGTTGTCAATTATGTCATCGGCGATTAACTTCGAGGAAACGTAGATACAAATTCTATTGTTTGATATTCTGGACAAAAAGCGAATTTGGGATGGTTCGATTATTCTTCCTAAAGCTTGGGCATAATCTTTGATTTGCACATTTTCTAATGCGTCGATAATAATTGCCTGGTCTTTTTTAGGGAACATTGTGTTTTGTGTCACAGTAGCATAACTAGGGTTATTGGTTTACGTTTGGGAGTTCATTCTGTTCCTGTAGTCAGAAACGCTTCACAAGATTGCAATATTGCCACTTAATGTAGGAACAAAAAGTACGATTCCATCATTGGACACTTTAAACAAAGAGGGTAGATATCACACTCGTGAAAAGATAGTTTACTGGCGCGTGCGAACCGTCCTGCGTCGGTGGCAGGTAAACGCAAACTGATCATAAACCCTCTTTACTGCGTACAAAAACCGCACGTTACGATCAGCATAATGTTAAACTACTTGGTAAAAACTCATTTCTTATCTGAAAAATTACACATTATGACCATAATGTGTAATTTTTCTGCATATTATGACATTTAAATTTCGAACGCCGACGCCCGCCTACGTGCCGCCCCTAGTTTGTCTGTGAAATTGGTACTGACATTCAAATTTCGAACGCCGACGCCCGCCTGCATGCCGCCCCTAGTTTGTTTGTGAAGTTGGTACTACAGAACAGGCTAAACAACTGCAGAGCCACAATTCCGGTCAACCATGCGGTTCCTGAACACATCAAAGAGAGCTTATGATATGTGTGTAGATAAACTAGTGTATGTAACTGTACATAATTAGGCATTATGTAGCAGTCACATAAACTACTATTATGTGACTGCTACATAAACTACTATTATATATAGTTTGAATTGAATCTGTCCGTTTAAAGTGGGTCAAAATCGAGTCCAAAGGAGTCGGTTACATACAAACAAACAAACAAACATACAGGTGAAGCTAATAAAAGCGTGATAAAAAGAATAGAATAAAATAGAATGCCATTTATTTACTGTATCAGCATAAACACATGAGAAAATAAGAATAAAACACAATAAAAATAAAAATAACACAATTAAAATCACAAACAAAATCTACAATAACATTAAAAAAATATATATAATTTCCAATTCATGTCTAATTTTTAGAGAAACCCACATTAAGTTGTGAGTTGTTTCACTGCTATGTGCACATGCTGCGACAGCAAAAGGGCTCAGACTCAGCGTAGTGTCACAGGAAGACCTGTGACGCTGGTTTTCAGTCTAGGACCCAGAGTATAATTGAATTTAGACATGTCAATGTCACCAGGTGTCAAGTGTACTAAAATTAACAACCTAACACTAAACGTGTAAATAAAATAAATAAAATGTCAATACGGAAAAAATAAAATAAAAAATAAGATGGAGATAATAAAATTGTATTGCGGATTAGTGAATAAATAGTTATATGGATTAAATTGTATTGAATAATAATGTCGTATTGAATGAATTACTAATGTCACAAAGAGTTGAAATTACGTACACAACGAAAAAGTATATTTGGTATACACATTGCGGTATCAGGTCAATTTGGCGCAGCACTTTGTCGTGGCAGCTCCAGGTATTCTGCTTTTGTTGGAATAGTAACCTTTCTCGAATTATTTTTTTGATTATTGATGATATTGAAAAGTAAAAAGAACAGCTGACAAAATGGGAAGAGGTCACAACAGACCTATTTTTTTTACACATTATTGTCAAAACTTCGTCAATAAGGTTTTTTTTTATCTATTTTGTACATTTTGCTTTTTGCAATGGGTGTTGTGTATTTTAAGAATGTACATTTTACTTATTTCTTAATGTGCTTAGTGTACATTATGCGTAGTGTACATTTTACCAGAGATTCACAGCCGCCACGTAAGTAACCTCTGCGGTAGTTATTCTGCTTGCGGTCACCGTAATTAATTTTCTCTCTAACAGAATAGACATTACCCACTCGACAGCTTGATTTTCTTAACGCAATGCTGTTTGCAAGACTAAGTTCTCAAATATATAAGATAGAGTGTGCTCGTTAAGGCTTTGATGATCTTAAACACAGTGCTAATGGGAGCGCGAAATCTTGGTTGGAGTTCAAAGGTCTTCAAGGGTCCGGCTCGGGACCTTTGTCGAGGCGAAACGAGATACTTAACCACGTTCAATTGCTCAAAAAACCTTTTCGAATGAACCGAGAGCGCCCTCTGCCGAAGCAGGCACTTGATACAAGTAGGTAGGTAGGATACCCTGGAAATGAATCTGTAAGACCCTGAAACAGATCGAAATCTTTTTAAAGGTACTGGGGTTTTTATATTTTATTTGCTGCTTTATAAACATAAACATTTACATACAGGCATATATATTGATTCTGGCCCCACACTAGAATACCCTGTGTCGTGGGAACCAGAAACAGCGACGTCACACATCGTCACATAGCAATTTCTTTTTTCTTTATCCGCAGCCTGGGATCGAACCCGAGACCTCTCGCATGGTAGGCAGTGTAGGCACAAGGCCACAACCGCAGCGCCACAGAGGACGTTTAACACATAGGTTAGTCATATTTCAAGGGGTAATAAGACTTCTTCCTCAAAATCTCTCACTATGAAACTGGTTTCATCAGAGCATCTTTTAATTTCCATTCGAAATACGGTTTTAGTATCAAATAGGTTAGTGGGCCCGTGCTCAAGTGGTCGCATCAGTATCAATAAAATTAACTCATACACACAAATATAAAGCTATTTCTACCACATCACATCACACTATCCCGTGATCATTCAGCATGCCGCCGCTGTTAAACCCAGATCATTTTGAGCTGAGTAGGTGCGTGGAGACTTTTGTTACAGTAGGTATATAATAATAATAATAATAATAATAATAATAATATACGTTTATTGCCATAAAGAATACAGTTTTTTGATACATGCAAGATTTGCCTGAGACAGTAGGAAGTGGCTCAGCTCCTGCTAACACGGAATCGGGACTCCGTGTAGCGCTGATTTTCAGCCTATCCCTCTTCCCTGAGGTTTTGAGCGGGGTAACTTGTCATCGGGGGTCGCCATAGAATTTAAATTTATATAATAAAATAAGCAAAAATCACAGAGAAATAAAATCGCTAAGTTACCATATGGACTGTCTTCTGCTGACTCTTGTATTATATTGCGTGTGTGTGTGTATTTGTGTTTGGGAGGGTAAGTGTGTGTATTAGCTAGTTTGTGTTTCCTTGTCCAGGGCTCTTACTTTAGAAATAGTTTTTTATGCTAAACTCTTTCCAGTAAGCATGCTTCAGGTGCTGAGTATCATTTTGGCGTTTCATTAGAGCTGATCTGTATTTCTTTTTAAAGTAGTAAGGGGTTACTTTTGTAAGTATATGGTATGCCTATGTAACAAAAGTCTCCACGCTAATTTTAAAATTGACTAATCTGGGGACTTTAGCACAAGACTAGTACAGAGACGGGTATGTACGTACTAATGGTTGTATCCTCAAAAAGGAGTAGCCAAAGTTGCGAAAGCTTATACGCTTATCAGTTACTTTACTTACTTAAAGGCAAAGTGTTTACTATAAAAACAATGCTCAAAAGTTGCAAAAACAACGAACGTTCTTCCAATCTTTTTTTTGGAATAAAAATACAAAAAAAATGTGTTACGATACAACTTTCCGGAAAAACCTGTTATGTGTTGATTAAACACAGCAGGCGACAAAGCTATTTAAAACAATAAACTGTACAATCTTACTCGTCTATCTTAATCATCAGTCTTTAGAGACGAGCGTCGCAAATCCCTGCCTATTAATATCAGTTTAATCTTCTATATTTCTAGTCTACCACGTCTCTACACCGCCATCGCACAGTGGGACAATTTGCTCAGAAGACTGGCCATAAATACCTGGCATGGCTACTTAAATAAATAATTATATGTGTGTATAAAACAAAATATTTGATATTGTGACTCTGTGGCTCACTCTATAAATCTTATTTCAAATAGCGATAAGGTGTCAGGTTTAATGCGATTAGCGAGTTTTCTTGCCGATGCTTGCGAAATGGGGAATGAAGTGCTAACTCATGAGAGTAGGAATACAATAAGAATCCAATTTATGTATTCGTTTGATTAGGTGATCCCTTACCCCTTTTATAGAGGCTATAATTAGGTATATATCATCAAAGTAGATGTAGTAATGATAATAATCATCTTTATTTCAGACGCAAGCGTTCATAATGGCAAATACAAGTCAAAATAAATTAAATTAAATTAAGTCATTAATGCACCATATTAATTAAAATGTTTCGTGTAATTACAATCACAATTATTTTAGCTCACCGACCCACGCAAATTATGGATGAAGTAGATTCGTCCAGAACCTGCGCAGGCCGTGACTTACCTCATAAACCATTTATACTATACTATTAGTCGTCAAACAATGCAAATTATGCCTAAAATTACCCATCCTGTGTCTTATCATGCGTCAGCGCATGGCAGCCGCGCCTCTGCGAACATTGTAGTCACGCTGCACCACCGTGCAGACGGAACAAGATGCGGTAAGCGTAGTTATATTGCACCTTGAATCTGCGATAACTCTCACCTTATAACTGCACCAGAGCTGAGGCGTGTGCATCGTTTGGCAGTACGTCCTAAACAGAACAAGCTTTGAGTCACGCGAGCCTTTGCAGAATTTGCGCCCTATCATGTTGGCCCTGACGGCCATAGCTCGTCTCTCACTGTCCAGGTCGAGATCATCCCACATGCCGCTCGTTACCCAATGACCGAGTTACTTGAAGCTAGCAACAAATTTCAGAGAGTTTCCGTCAAGGGTTACCAGCAGCGAGGATTTTGTTTTTCCTCGTTCTGAGAACACCATAGCCACTGATTTCTTCGTATTATAGACGAGCCCATCCGCATTCACGTAACTTGCACAGATTTGCAGTAAGTGTCTGAGAGCACCAATCGTGGGGCCCAGCAGCACCATGACGTCCGCATACTTTGTTGATTGATGGGTTGTTGACACACTTGCCTCCAGCATGGCAGCCGATGCCGATGCCGCTGCACTCCTCGATCACTCGAACAGTAGAGCAGATGTTAGCTCTTCTTGTCTCACAGCTCAGGATAGCACAATCTCGTCCGACGAGGGATTACACCATCTGACGACGTTCACCTGACTCTTGTACTCTTGTACTTGGCGGCCAGGATGATCCTAACTATTGTTAGGGTCCGAGGGAACTCTACGATCCGCTAACTTCCCCCAAAGCAGACCGTAGTTGACCCGATCAAACACCTTGCTTAAGTCAAGGAAGACTGCATATATTATAGATATAGTAATCCACGGTCTGCTTCAGTGTGAAAATAGTAAGATCCGTTGACTTTTAAAACCAAACTGAGCTTCACTTATTCCTAAAAATTTTGTGAGACGTTTCAGAATAATGGTGTCAAGTAGTTTTGAACAAGTCGTAGCCAGAGAAATAGAGAAATAGGTCGATTATTGGAACTTAGAGAAGCGTTTACAGTTTTACTTTTAACAATAGGCGCAACAATGGTTCGAAGCATCTCCGTGGTTAGGTACGAATCTCAGACATGCATTAAGAGAGGAGCACCACCACCCACGTACTACCAAAAGGTAGGTGTCCACGCTGATGTTGTTATGTCAGAGACAT
This sequence comes from Argyresthia goedartella, assembly GCA_949825045.1. Classification (NCBI taxonomy): domain Eukaryota; kingdom Metazoa; phylum Arthropoda; class Insecta; order Lepidoptera; family Argyresthiidae; genus Argyresthia; species Argyresthia goedartella. The sequence goes on from OX463823.1 coordinate 22,031,993, forward strand.
GGCATTCAATGCGTCAAACACCTCCTGCTCTGAAATGTGCGAGTGTGTATCCACCTGAGCGGAGAGCCAGCTGAAATAGTCAGCTCTTGCCTTATCATGTGCCGCACATACGTGTTCATTTCATCTTACAACGTTTTTTCGTCGTTAACTCCGAAGTACAAAACAGTTAATAGACCTATCAGCCTCCTGGAGTAGCATCACAAAGCTATGATAAGCCTTATCTATACTCGCTCATGTCTATGATGTGACTCATCAGTACAGTTCTCACATACACACAGTTTCCGCAGCTGTGGCCATTCAAAAGCCAAGACAGATCACGAGCGCGAGACGACGTACACCTACGTATCTAATCACCAGCACTCACACCCCACTTGATCTAATTTATAAGATCTGGATAGATATTGTGTGCTACTTGCGTAGCTGACAAAGATTTATTGGTTTCAATGATCATCGGTTTGTGATCAGACCATAACACATCCTCCATGACATAGATGTTATCTATCATAGACCCAGCTAAACATGTAGTGACGCAACGATTAATCCAGCTTTTTGTGCAATGAGAATAGCTAACATACATAAAAACATTTACTTCATGTTGACGAACCGAATGGCCGAGTCGGCAGTGTCCCTGCCTACGAAGCCAAGGATCCGGGGGGCTAATATTTATTTGATGAGATTTTTTACCCTAGTCATTGTTGTTTATCTATCTAAGTATAATATTTATCTATATAAGTATGTGTATCGTTGTCTAGTACCCATGATACAGGGAATCCTAGTTTGGAGCTAGATCAATGTGTGTAAATGGTGTCCAAGGTATTATTATTATTATTATGTTTCAGCCGCTCGTAATCTGCATAAAACAAGTCGTTATCACAACAAATTTTTGATAATTCATCATTAAAAAGCGTAATTTTAATCATGCCTGCATTATAATCGCCTTATGTGAAACCAACATTGACATTATTATGTTCAATAATAGATTGAATAATCCCAAGATAATTAGTAAAGTCTGTTAAATTTCTACGCTATTCTGCGTGTAATATGTAAGAAACTTTCGCAAGAACGAGCTCTACAAGATGATATATGGCATTAAGTCCAAATAGTCATGAGTTTAAAAGATAGCTTTGAAACGAACTTATCTACAAGATTGGTTACGAGGTACAGAATATTAAATTACTATAAGGTTATCTACCTCTAAAGGTCCGAACACTTTACTACTATTCACTGGACTTGATACTGTTACCTCTCGATACAGTGCGGCTTCGCGCGACGAACGACTTGTCAGTGCTTGTAAAGCGCGTCGCGAAAAAACTAATGCTTGCAGATTTAATTTACTTTAAATAAGAAAACGGCCATGACCTCCTTCACTTAGTTCTCGAGTGTAAAATAAATGAACAACCAAGGCTGGACCTCCTCGAAGAAACTCGGTGCTCTGAGGGGGATCTTCTCTTCCTTTTCCATCGAATGCTAAGCTCAGAGTTCACTGTCGAGTATAGTGACAGACTAAGTTTCTTGATAACCTCTTTGAATCTCAGATGGGAACACTACAAAATACTTCAGTAACTAACTAATTTTAGATTTATTTAATGTTAAAATATTTGGTTAAAGTAATACTGTAAGCACTGTAACTTTGTTAATTATTTTTAAGCTGACTTAATCATAAGATGTATGGCATATAAAATAAATAAGATTAAAAAAAAAAAAAAACGGCCATGTTCTCACGTGGAAAATTGTTGTGTCAGCTGGCAAAAGGGATAGAAGAGAATAAGCACTTTGGATGATGGTAAGTACGTTTTTGCATACTCGTAGTTTTATGTGATTGAGCCGAAATGCGATGAGGGGTAAACAACAGTGTATCATTTAAATTGTTTTACGAATTTCCCAATCGGGATAGCCCCTGATATGGGGGGGGGGGGTAAACTAATGTCATTGATGCCACTAATGATTGTATAGAACCACCTGCCTCTGTTTCTATAACTGATATATCATCAAATAATGTTGTATTTAATTCTTGAAACGTTGGTCCAGCCGCACCAACGTTTCAACAATTAAATGCGGAAATCAAATCCGACGGCGATTTCTCGCCTTCAGATTATGATAAAGATTATGTTCCCAATACTGATGAAGAATCTTGAGAATGTGAAAGACATCCTTATACCAGAGAGTTAAATATAAAAATACACTACTGGAGCGATCAGCTGAGTTCAGCTGAGACAACGTGTGGAAGTTCAACCACAATGGTCATCTAATTTCCGAAGAGCCACATCATCTGCCATTACCGAGAAGATAAAAACCCGAAAAAGATCAAGAAGTCAGGAAAAAAACAAGCGCTTGCAGGGAAAACGCATGTGTCTGAGGCAGGAAAAGCTATGCTTGAGGAAGAGAAAGTTTTGATGAAAATATGAGATTACGCATCTTTGAGAAATATTATAGTGAAGATATGACATAGGATTTAAAGAGGCAGTACATTTTTTCAATAGTGACTGAAACACTGACTGAAAGAAAACGATGTCGTAGTTCTGAAAATCCACGTAAGAGAGAATTCACATTAAAGTATACATTCATGGTCAATGATGTCCAAGTTAAGGTAAGCAAGACTTTCTTTTTGAATACTCTCGCTATATCAGAAACAGTTGTCAGAAATACTATTATAAAGGATGTGGATGGTTTTGTAAAACTAGTCATGCGAGGAAAGCATGCACCAGCTAATAAAGTACCAGAAATAATCAAAACATCAGTTCGTAACCACATTGATATGGTACCTAAATATGAGAGTCATTAAAGTCGGAACAGAACTAGCAAAATGTACCTGGGCAGCCACTTAAACATTAAAAAATTGTACTCTCTGTATTAATAATACTGTACCAATAAGAATATACCTACGGAAAATGTGGCAAAATCATGGCTCTACAGGTATATCTTTAACACAGAGTACAATCTGGGATTCAATATTCCTGCCAATGACACCTGCGATGTATGTGATACCTACATTATAAAATACAGGGAAGCCGTCGATGAAACTGTTAAAACTGACCTAAACACGCAACATGACGATCACCTTGCGGAAGCAAACTCTCGGTACTCGATGAAGGCATTTGATAAGGTATACGCCTACGAAAGCCGCCGCACCAAAAAAACACTAACAGTAGACCTACAAAAATGCTTGCCTACGCCATGTGTAACGAATGGTCAGAGTTTCTACCTTAAAAAGTTGTGGACATTCAACTTCACGATTCTGGATTCAGCAGCTAAAAAAAGCTGATGTTTTATGTGGTTTGAGACTGTCAGTATGAGACGGTAGCAGGTCGTGGTGGCAATGAGATGGCTTCAGGAATTGTTAAGTTTTTCGAAGAAAGTCAAACAGACTGTAAAGGAAGTCACGATTTGGAGTAACAATTGTGCCGGCCAAAATAAAAATATGTACCTGATGATGGCTTATATGTGGATCCTTAGTAAAAACCATCATCTGCAAATAATCAATCAAAAATATTTGTTGTAAAGGGCATACACCCATGGAAGTAGACGTGATCCATTCTCTCATAGAGCGAGAAAAGAAGAATATGGAACAATTTTCCATCATGAGGCCCTGGGACTGGCAGCAGTTTATTCGGAGTTGTTCAAAAGTGGAAAACCTGAAAGTCATAAACATGGAAACCAGTAGTTTCAAGGATTTTTCACAATATTTTGAGTGAAACTCTGCTCCTTTTTTACACTGAAAGAAATCGAAAGCTTAAGACTCTGTGCCGTATTCTTCCATTATTTGGATACAATTCAGACAAGATAGCATAGGCACAATGTTCTACAAAACCTCCCACGATCAGGCGGTCTTCAACGAAGTGAGTTTTATTAGAAATATACGACGAGGGTATTCTATTCCCACACCCAAGCACATCCGAAGTAATGCTAAATATATCTCTAATCTAAAATATAATGATTTGATAAAAACATTGCAATTGATCCCAACTGTGTTTCATGATTTCTACAGAAATCTTCCGTTAAGTGATGACGTTTCTGAACCCCTAGATTGTAGGAGTTCAGAAACGACATCTAGGACCTAGAGGACTGAAGGAAATCCAGAAGGTTCCATTTTAATCTAATTTTCATCCCTTTGTGACTAGATATTTATAAGATGATTAATATAACGACCCGAAAGGCTGAGTTGGCAGTGACGCTGCCTACGAAACTAAGGGTCCCGGGTTCGAGTCCCGGTGGGGGCAAATATTTGTTTGACGAGAATGGATGTTTGTACCCTAGTCATGGTTGATTATCTATCTTAGTATAATATTTCTCTATATAAGTATGTGTATCGTTGTCTAGTACCCAAGATACAGGGAATCCTAGTTTGGGGCTAGATCAATGTGTGTAAATGGTGTCCAAGGTATTATTATTATTATTATTATTATATATAAAGTTTTTTTATTAAAATTACTGTTTGATTTTTACTAAACCTTCCTTTAGTAAGAGTCTCAATAGGGGTCTGGCCATCTCATTATCTCTGTTTTTCTACTACTTACTTTTTATACATAAATGTCAGTTACTTTACCTCTGCTAACCCGATATCTTCATTTTTTATTGCTTAGAAGTAAACAATCTTAAGATCCCTTAATACCTTATTAATTTCATTTCATATATTTATATTGGGAGGCATAAAACCTTAAGTCCACAAAGTAACAGTTATAACATCATAATTAAAAAATGACTGTACAAAGTAAAAAAGCTGTTTAAATTATATAAAATACAGTTTAGTATATTCCAATATCTCAGTAATCAATTTTTGCATTCAAAATTCAAATCACGCACTTTCCGTCTATTTTTACCTCTCCTGTAAAATTTCCAATTTGGCGCTTACTATTCTCTACCTCTGAGGTACAGAACTTAATGCTCAAGTGACAAGAGCAACGGTTCCTTATCAATCACAAATTACAGTTTTATCTTAGGCATCCCATACAATATTATTTTCAAAAACGTAATGGAATGGAATGAAATAAAAGGAAATTGTCTGGCCCCGCCCAGAGAACCGCAGCGAGTTTGTATGGAAAGTTTGCGTATGAGAGTGAGGGAGGATGACTATTAATATTATTATCTCGTATGTCAGAGTGGGAGGGAATCTTTTTATATCATTTCAAAAAGTCCATATGTTCTTGCCACGGTCGGCTATAGCTGACATTTACCCGTTATAGGTTTTGAATTTTATTACCATGGCATAAGGTTCCAAATACTGAGGACTGGATATACCTATAGAAAAAGGCATGACAATATCTAGGTGGTACATTTGTACGCTTAAAGTCAGTTTTCCTTTCTTTCAAAGTAAATTAATCCCCTTCAAATCCACGTGAATTTTGATAAGAAATATACATGTGCCTGTTTAATTACAATGCAGATGTGTCGGCTTCCCGCCCCAACGTGCGCCGCTTGCCGGGAAGTTAGTTGACTGTCACTAATTAGAACGTAGCTCGATGACATATTAGTTTGCTTACCGACTATCGAATGCAATATCGGGGAATATTCGGTGAACTTTAGCCCGTTAATTACCTGGAATTTAACGAAGACATTTTGGCTGATAGGTAGATAGATTACAAGTGGTCCATGATGATGATAGTGGAATTTATGCTCAAGTAAGCAGATATTTACTTTGTGTACCAATGTTATTTAACTACACTAATCGTCATATCTCAAAATTTCTTTATATTTCTTTATTCACACAAATCATACAAAAAAGCACGCCTTTATACACATTTTTTATGTAACTCTTGTATTACATAAAAAATGTGTATAAAGGCGTGCTTATCTCTAATAAGAGATCTCTTTCAGCAAACCAAGATAACATGGGAAAGGTTGTTTGCTGAGCAGGGGTGGACCTATGTGTACAATATATTAAATAATAAATTAAATAAACTATAAAATATGTGTCAGGGATATTTATAATGGGTACGCGCCACTGGCCTCCCGAGCTACCACCAAATCATATCTTGTCTTCCGAGGAAGTGGTACACTCGGCGCCACGAATAAAGAGCTCTCGGAGAAACTGGCGGGGATTACTGCGCATGTGTACAGTCGCGGCATAATTCCGAAGTGCGTTTTTAGGGTTAGTGTGAAGGAATGAGTGTTCAGGACTTTCTTCACTTCTATTTTTTCTCTGTTTGATATTTTGTTGATTGGGATATTAGCCGATGTAAATAATGGACTTTGTGTCAAATAAACTATAGGTACTCTCTATTGACAACATTTGTTAACGTCAAGGTTGAAACCTATATATAAATAACCCCCTAGCATAGAATGCCCCTAGTCACTAGGGCCTAGTGAATATAGATACTTGTAGTAATAGTCCTGCACACTCTTTTCTTCCCGCTGACTAATAATTTGTAACAATTAAACCACAATTAAGTTTTTCATCAGACTTCTTCATCAGTATTTCATCAGACTCTTTTTTGATATAACAGTTCACATCGTAAACCATTTTTCTAGCTTGCCTAGTCAGTACTTTATTTTTCGGCATTTTTGACCGGGGCGAAAGATAACGTTGGGTAATATTGTATGCGACTGTACTCAAGAAGCTTCGAGACGTGCTTTCGGAGCGGGCATCGGGAAGCGACTGATCAACGAATCAGGTGCCGGCGCTGACTACCGCCCCCGTCGCTCCTCACTTCCCCGCGCCAAACACTTGTGAAAAGTGACTACTGCGCATTCAAGGACAAAGCTCTTTAGTCGTGGCGCCGAGTATATCCTTTAGAGTCTAAAGGATACCACTTCCTTGGTCTAAAGTTTAGACCATATTCCTCCCCCCATTTTCCACTCCTCAATCCCCTAAACCCACCAACCCGCACTGGACCAGCGTGGTGGGATTACGGTCCAAACCCCCTATGAACAGACCTGAACCAAGGCCCCTAGTGCCCGACGCCTCTAGTGGCGACGCTGGCGACGACGGTAGCTGGACTAACCCTGGAGCTTGGGGTGCGAAGAATCTCCGGATGCGACCGATACCCCGTCAAACGACCGTAGCTCGAGATATGGACACCGATACCTTAAATAATATTTATTTTAATGTACGCACTCTGTCGTCAGAAGAGCGTGTGATAGAATTGGAGACCGCATTAAAAGACGTAAAGTGGGACATTGTGGAACTTTCAGAAGTTAGACGTTTGGGAGAACAGACAATAGAAAGGGAAAATGGCATATTCTACCACTTCGGAACCACCAGTGGAACTTACGGAGTGGGTTTGCTGGTAGCAAAGAAGTGGGAAACAATATCATTGCAGCACTAAAATAAATAAACCGGTCAAGTGCGAGTCTAAATCGCGCACGAAGGGTTCCGTACCACCGTTCAATGGAAGCGATGGTGTGGAGTGAATAGTTTGGATTTTACACAGCAAAATATTGTTTACAAAGTTATTGGTGCGGTTACTTTCACACTCCATGTACGTAACCAGGTGCATCCATAAGTTTGGATGTGGTATTGAAAGAATTGTTGTATGGGAGCCCCCTTAAATATTTATTTTATCCTGTTTTTTAGTATTTGTTGTTATAGCGGCAACAGAAATACATAATCTGTGAAAATCTCAACTCTCTAGCTAGCTAGGTTCTTGAGATACATCCTGGTGACAGACGGACGGACAGCGAAGTCTTAGTAATAGGGTTCCGTTCTTACCCGTTGGGTACGGAACCCTAAAAATGACAGACAAGCAAACTCTGACAGTAATTCAAATATATGCACCTACCTCGAGACCCAGCTGTGACGATGACGTTGAAGATCTTTACGAACTAATAAACAAGGCCTGCGATGAACACCGAGGTTCCTGGACCCTAGTCCTCGGTGACTTTAATGCAAAAATCGGGCCAAGGCAGGACAGGACAACCGAGACGTGATAGGTCTGGGAAGCCGAAACGATCGTGGCACTCGGTTGCTCCAGTTCGCCTTCGGACAGCGCCTCACAATTAGTAATAGCTTTTTTTTCAAAAAACCGCAACGACGCTGGACCTGGATTTCTCCGGATAATAAAACTAAAAATGAAATAGATTTTGTTCTCTCTTCCGACAAACAAATTGTAAAAAGATATTTCGGTCATCAACAAATTAAAAATTTAGTTCCGACCATCGGCCTATCTGTGCAAAAGTTAAACTTAACATAAAAATACATACAGACAACTTGTTTAAAAACAAAATTAAAAGGTTGTCAAAAGACACACTTTTAAACAATCATGAAAATTTCAATCTAGAGCTTAGCAACTATTTTAAAGACCTCCTTATTGATTTAGAAGACGCGGAATCACAATACAATAGCATAAAAAATGCCATAAAAACAGCTAGCAAAACAATAAAACAAGTACGAGCAAATAATAATAAATTAACAAAAGATACTAAGTCCCTAATACAAAGAAGATAATCATTGCCCAAATGCTCACCCCAATATAATAAATTAGATCGTGTTTTAAAACGCAGTATAAGACGAGATATAAGAAATCACAATACATACATGGTAAAAATGGCAATCGAGAAAAACTGATCCCTTAGAGTAGCCAAACAAGGAATCAATAGCAACAAAACCTGGATCACACGATTAATGGACCAAAATGGTGTTACGCAAGGCAACAGAGATAGAGTTACGGACATCTACACATCATTCTACAAAACATTATATTCTGACCCACTAAAGAAGGACCCAACCTTTGATGCCGAATACTGCTGTCCAGATAACATCCCTCCCATCTCAGGCTCTGAGGTCAATCGTGCTCTTATGAGTATGAAATATGATAAGAGCCCCGGAGAAGATGGTATCTCGACAGAAGCATTAAAGATAGGAAAACCCGCATTACTTCCTCACCTAACAAACTTGTGCAATACTCTATTATATAAGGGAAAATTCCCGTCTAAATTACTTCATTCAAATGTAATTCTACTCCATAAAAAAGGTGACAAATCCGATATTGGTAACTATCGCCCAATCAGTCTGGTTTCCCATATTTATAAATTGTTCATCAAGATTATCGAATCACGTATTGCTGGCAAATTAGACTCTCACCAACCACCCGAACAAGCTGGGTTTCGCCCAGCATTCTCAACAACAGATCATCTCCAATCTCTCAATCAAATCATCGAAAAATATAACGAATTCAATAAACCCCTCTACCTTGCCTATGTGGATTACTCTAAAGCATTCGACAGCATCACTCATGATTCCATATTCAGATGATATACTCCATAACCAAAATATAGACCCCACTTATATTAACATTATCAAAACTATATATAACTATTGTTGCAACGTTGCAGTCATCTGGACCGACATTCAAAATAGATAGAGGTGCGAAGCAGGGCGACCCTCTATCGCCAAAGCTGTTTACCGGTACCCTCGAGGAAGTATTTAAATAGTTAGCGGTCCCATATCAGGACAAGGGCATTGTTGATGGTGGCAGAAGGCTTACAAACCTTCGCTTCGCCGATGATATTGTCTTGTTCGTGTCAACGGCAGCTGAACTACAATTAATGCTGCTATACCTTAGCACTGCAAGCCTTGAGGTTGGACTAATGATGAATCGGACAAAAACGCAGGTCATGACCAATAGCACGAAACGTAGGGTCGAGGTTTATGGGCAGGAAATACAGTATAAAGACGAATACGTCTACTTGGGCTACTGGGATAAACGCATATCGAACGCCTGGAAGAGCTACTGGTCCATGAAAGAGCTGATGAAGGGAAACCTTCCATTGTCAGTGAAGCGAAAACTCGTAGACATATGTATCCTGCCCATCCTAACCTACGGTGCTCAAACTTAGTCGCTGACGGAGATCCAGAAGTCCAAACTCAAGATTTGCCAAAGAGCGATGGAGCGAAGTATAACCGGTGTCAGGCTGACCGACCATGTTAGAAACACACCACTGCGCTCCATTACTGGCATATGGAGCATTACTGGCATTGCTGACGTTGGCGCAAAGACCGCTAAGCTGAAGAGGGACTGGGCCGGACACGTGTGCCGCATGCACCCCCAAAAATGGGCCAAACTGACCACCGAATGGGTGCCCACTGATGGTCATCGAAATAGAGGCAGGCCGAGGCGTCGATGGCGGGACGACCTGGACAGGTTTTTGCCGAACTGGGAGGAGGCAGCACAGCACAGGGAGGGATGGTCTGAGATAGGGGAGGCTGCATTGCATAGTGTCCCACTGCTGGGAAAAGGCCCAGCATTGGGACACTATGCAGGCTAAATAAAAAATAATAAAAAATATATAATGATTGATTCCACGCCTCTCCGAACGGCGTGGAATCCTGAGGGGGATGTGCCTTTGCCACGTGAGAGAAAAGAAGTGATGAAATTTGTTTATTACCTTGTCACCGTAGACAGGAGATTGAAGGCTCGATTCGAGACAGGAATTCGGGAAAGGGGGCACAGGGGATAGGATAGGAACCGAATCACTATCGTTTCGCTGTCGCTGCCCGATGACGTGGAGTCGCCGTCCGAATACGACCTTGTGCTTCACAACACAAATCACTCAACCGATGACGTGAATCTACTTATTTCAATCAATAGCCCGACGCTATGAGGTAGATTTACACTCTGACCAGGCCCGATGCCTGTATGATACTTGGTACACCGAAATACCATCACGGGGCCCGAGCCGCCATGTTATTCTCACCGATGAGACAGACCAAGAGAAAGATTAACCTCCAATTTTACATCTCGTTTCCGATACGAGTGACAGCTGCTAGTTCTGTTTCCGTTCCGAGTCGCGCAACAAGAGGAGGTGCGTTCCGAAGCACAAATATTAAACATATAATAATATACTACAACTACTATTATGAACTAATAAATACTTACATGCATACTACCTATCACTCTAGAGAGAATGGTAATGCTTTTTCACACGACTTTTAAATATATTCAGAGTAGGACTGTCCCTGATGGTGCAGGGGAGTGAATTTCACAACCGATGGCCCGGGGTCTGAACCCGTTCTCATAAAAAGGGGTGTTATGCTGTGGAGTTGTGAGCATGGAATCTGCGTGAGTTCTCCGACGTCTGCTGGAAGAAATAAATTGAAGCAAGGTTGGGTAGCGTGGATTACGTAAAATGTTGTAAAGGAAATTGAGGATGTGTGAATCTCGGCGAAGATGAATCGGCAGCCACTTCAACTCCTTGCGATGTTGTATTTGGCCGTATTTGCGTAGCCCGAAGATAAACATAGATACAGGGGATCCTAGTTTGGGGCTAGATCAATGTGTGTAAATGGAGTCCAAGGTATAAACCGAATCCCGAGATTTTGAAGTCGTTCGAGTTTGTTCAGTAGTTCTTTGTTAGCACTGACCCAGCAGACATCAGCGTAATCGATGAGAGGTAGAAGGAGAGATTGAGAGATAGTGACTTTGGTATGTCGAGGCAAAAAGCACTGAAGGCTCCTGAGAGCGTGAATAGTACCAAATACTCGGCGACATGCGATGACCAGGACAACTGGTTGTCGAAAATTAGACCCCTTTAGCTTTATCCCTATATATGATTATAGTACCATTAAAAGTGACAGGTGGAATTGGATGTTTTTGCAACAAGTTAAGAGAATGTCTGGTTCCTATAATCATGGCCTGGGACTTGCTCGGGTTGACCAGAATCCGAGTCCGAAGGATGAAGCCCAACTTCTTGTACCCTCAAGATCAGCGTTGAGTGCCTCCACATCAGAGTTTGCATCATTAAGAGAGAAGTGGCGATAAATCTGGAAATCATCAGCGTAAATATCAGTGAGGAGGATAGCACGTCCGAGATGGAGTTAATAAAGATCGAGGATAGAAGAGGAGAAAGAAAGCCATCTTGAGGGACACCTGTAAAGAGGTCACACCATTCAGTGGATATCTCTTCCGACCTGCTACGCTCCGTATATCTCCGTAGCTGCGGCCATGGGCCAGCCCTTTGTCACGCAAAATGGAAATTAAATCACTGGCTAAACGTGGGCAACGCTGTGCCTCTGCCAGGAGCATGGGAATACTCGCGACGCTTTGGAATTGTTTAGAAGTGCCCAGTTATAGAGTACGCTTAATTCTAAAGAATGTTGCTTTTGGATCATTATGTGCTCCTGCAGCTACTGCTACCCTTATCTAAACAAAAAAACATTTATATACAGGCACATACATTGCTTCTGGGCTCTTACTATGATACCATGTGTCGTGGGTACCAGAAACAGTGACAGCACAAACATATAAACATCCAAGACCTGGTTTTTTTTTTCTTTATCCCCAGCCGGGGTTCGAACCCGGGACCTCTCGCATGGTAGACAGAGCCACAACCGGAGCGCCACAGAGGTCATCTACATACCGCCTACCGTCTACGGCTAATATATAATAATAATACCTTGGACACTATTTACACACATTGATGTAGCCCCAAACTAGGATTCCCTGTATCTTGGGTACTAGACAACGATACACATAATCATATAGATAAATATTATACTTAGATAGATAAACAACCATGACTAGGGTACCCGGGACCTCGAACCCGGGACCCTTGGCTTCGGAGGCAGGGTCACTGCCGACTCGGCCATTCGGGTCGATATGTGTGACTCTCACATAACTTTGATAACATTTTCACACAGCAACAATCGGAACTAGGTTTTGTTAAATAAAATGTGGCTTTAATTATAAGTGCACGGTTGATAAAACTTAAAAGGTACCGCACTGAATTCCACTGACTTATCAAAGAACAAAGAAAATCCATTAGTAGTTTATATGAAATTTAAAAGTAGGATAAAACGATAGGTTCGGGTGACGTAAAATGTTGAACTACAGTGCGCAGTGCACACGATAAATAAGTCATGTAACAAAAAGCAGATGTTGTAAAAAGTTTTACATGGAGACCAATCATTACTCAAGATAAGAAATTATCGAAAATAAACAAAAAAATACATATCACATGTAATTTTGCTTAGGTAGTTAATTTTCAGCATATTATGCTTAGAACATTGCTTTGGCTGGGTCAATCTAGCGACACCATAACAATTCACAGACAAATAAATGCAACATGCAGGTATGTGCGGTGTTGTACGAAATAGAATATAAACTGTACATTACATATGGAAATAAACAAATTGTATTGAATTGAATTGTACAACAACAGCGCCAGATGTACTCAAGTACAGATATTCTCCATCATGCCGAACTCCTGGAGAATGTTGGAAAGTGGTAAGAAATGCTGCCACACCGTACATAGTTCACCCGACCCGACCACCTGAACTAAAATATAAAAAAGCTCTCCCGACGAGTCCATTCCCGACAAAGTTTATAAAAGCTTTCAAAATTCTTGTGTGACTTTTAGCTGCAACTGGTATCCTGTACCTAATGAGAATCACGTCCATCCGTATTTTTAACTCGTCCTCATCTTGGCCACCGCTTTTAAGAAAAGTTTGTTACAAAGTTCAGAACGAGCAGGTTTCAGTTAAATATTTTCCTGTTATTACTGTCAAGATTATACTACATAGGTATCTTTTAGGATTAATTTATCGGATAGAATAAAAACGGGAGATTACCTATTTATTTGTCCTATCCATAACCTATCTGAGCACACGTGAACAAAACTGTGCCTCTGCAACCTTGACTTGGAAAAGGCGTGAAGCTATATAAGTGCCAATGACCTCTGTAGCGTAGCGGTTCGAAGCGAGACGTCCCGGGTTCAAATCCCGGCCGGGGTGGAAAATAAATAAGCCCCACATCTTGGATGTTGATAAAAATTATTTCGCTGTTTCTGGTTCCCACGCCACAGGGTGTCCTAGTGTGGGACCAACGCATGTGCCGGCATATAAATTTGTTTAACTCGTATTTTGCCTATCAATTTATTTCACTTTATCTTACGCTACGTCCACATAAGAGGTGCAACTACGCGGCCAGAATTTGCCGCAATCGTCACAGCTCGGCTCTAATATATATGATAATGAGCACTACAATATTGTCTTGGCACCGGTTCGCATATAAATAATACTCAGATATTGAGCCAATTACTTGTCCTTTTTTCATAATGTCTTTATTGCACACAAATAATTCAAAGATCTGCATTAAAATAATGTACAAGGGCGAGCTTATCTCTAGTAATAGATCTCATCCAGCAAACCAAGTCAGTATGAGAAAGGTTGATTGGTGAGCACGCGTAGACCTATGTGTACAACAAAACCTAATTGTCGAATATATCCCTTGAGCCTTTCTACGAGGGATACATTCTTACACGTGCGGATAAAATATCTTGTTGGGATTACTTACACACAATACTTGGTTTATTCCAAAGCATACAAATACAAATCCGACGGATTTGTTTTGGTGGTCTTTCAACATGACAGATTATTAGTAAATATACGTTATTGTGAAAGTTACTTTATGATTCCTAATCGCCTTGCCCTAATTGCCTAATCGCAAAATTGGTTATGTGTGTGACGCCGAGTTTTTGGTTAAAACGGCACAGGGTATCCTAGTTTGGGTATAGGTAGATAAATAGATAAATTCATTTATTAATTAAGCGTACGGTACAAAAACATAATTAAAAATATAAATGCGTCGAAAAAATACAAACAAAAGATCAATTAACAAAAAAATGTTGAAACTATAATAATTACAATTAGCACATCGAAACAAAGAACACCATCAGGGCAACTATGTGGTGATGTGGTAGTACCGCGACAATGATTTGACCCTGACTCTGCAAAGTCACAGACGAGTCTGTGACTTTGCAGAGTCAGGGTAAATTGTAATAACATTGGAATTATATTTAGATAAGTTTAAAATAGAATATTTTTTGTATTATGAGAATGTCAATAATAATCAATGTGATGTCAGTTCGGGTAGTCGGATAAAAAGAAATACCTTTAAGTATGTCGGGATGAAATTTTCCTAAATGCATGTCAGTTACATACTGTTTCCTCAGCGTTTTGCTGTTGTATTAAAAAGTTTCTATATGCACTTCTAAAAGCAGCCTTATTAGACCAGGTAGAGCTAGGGATCAACTGTCAACATTTTGCGATTGGTTCAATTATTTCTTTGCATCATTCGATTTTATCGTTTGCAACAGGCAAACAACTTGCAACTGTAAACTTTACAGTATAAAGGTCCTTTAGCAGAGGCTGCCCAAACCTGCTTAGCCAATTACTCGTCAAAATTAATTTTAACTCGCAAACAAGTTTTTGTTTCGGTTTTAATTAAAAACCCTCGAAACTGTTTCGAAATGGCTGTAGAGTCCTTGTAGGGGCTACCAAGTTTTGAGTTACAGCGTTCTCTGTACAGGTTACCTATTGAAACATATTACACCACTTCTGGTTTTATGATAACTCTATGACATACTATGTGTGTATAATAATAATAATACCTTGGACACTATTTACACACATTGATCTAGCCCCAAACTAGGATTCCCTGTATCTTGGGTACTAGACAACGACACACGTACTTATATAGATAAATATTATGCTTACATAGATAAACAACCATCACTAGGGTTCTCATCAAGCAAATATTTATGTATCTAGCGAACAACACATAAAAGTGGTGAATTATTTTTTAACAAGTCTTGATTTGTTTTGGGCAACTATTAGAATCAGGAGCTCCGAGTCAAACAATGAATTGACAAGTAGTCTCTGATGATTTTATACCTCTTTAAGTATTTTTTTCTAAACGTAAAAATCTTTTTAAACTTGATAAATAGTAGAAGTTGCATGTTTTTTATTTTAAACGATAAGAAATTTATTAAGCAAAATATTCATGAAAATAAGTACAGAGAATATAAATAAGATACTTCATTCTAGTTCAAGACAGTACGTGTGGGACTGCCGCTCCATCCTCATATAGGCCTGTGCGATTCCACCTGTGGCGGGTGCCGCGGATGCACATGCTGCTAGCCCTGATGATGGCGGTTTGAATTCTTGCTCGTAGCGTTAGCGTCCGCCAGCGTTTCGGCGAGGTGTTTAGTGAGTGAATGTTTTTTATTGGGGGTTCAGACATAAGTTTTATGAAATGAGCACAATTTTGTTCCCGAACTGTCTCGTTAAGTTTGTGTCGCACACCTGCGTACCATAATGTCCTTAATCTGAAAGAGAGAGGCTATTTGCCGTCGCCAATGCCATGTGCTCAGAATAATCAGGACTGGAAGCTCCTTCAGAAAAGTCTGTCATCTGTTGCAGGGGTTGAGGCAACTTACACTAGTGGCCCTGTGGGCAGCAGACCTCGCTAACAGGGGGACTGTGTACTAATTTATAGGTAAGTATTTTAGATTCAATCAAAATCAAGCAGTAAAGTAGCAGCACAAATAACTTTGTAAACTACATTTTGCGATTTAAAATATATTGACTTTTACGACGAATCTATTGACTTTTCACAAAAATAATTACAGTCTATTTCACTCACTCCCATGGACTGTATAGATCCTCTTTACTAATCCGTCTCCTACTTCGAGGAGTCCAAACTTGGTATGTTTTGGAAATATTTCTTGGATTTTTAGAAAACAGGCGGCCGAAAGGTAATGGTCTAGTATATTTTTAGAACCAGCCCATGAAGCCCTTTAATTTAATACCCCACACGATAGGTAAATCGGTGGCCCCTAGACCAGAACTGACAGACAGGTATAGAGATAGACGAAAGCAAAATCGGCCTCCTATCTTGTCGAAATGGAGCCCTTCGCTCGCTTCGCTCGTTGGTCAATAACTATACAGGATATAACAGAAACATTGCAGTCATTTTTCGGGGGGTTTTTAAGGACATCATTCTAAACGACTTTCACCAGGAAGCCGATTTGATCAGAACAACTTTATTTTTCACATCCCCATACAAATCAGCTGACCGCTTGCACCAATGTATACGAAGAAGTGAAAAATAAATTTGCTCCGATGAAATAAATCAGTTTCATAGTGAAAGTTGTTTAGAATGATGTCCCTAAAAACCCCCTAAAATATGACTGCAATGTTTCTGTTACATCCTGTATATTCTAACACATTGACAACCTCTGTGGCGCAGAGGTTGTGACTCTGCGAGAGGTCCCGGGTTCGATCCCCGGCTGAGGGTTAAGAAAAAGAAAAAACAGGTCTTGGATAGTTATATGTGTGTGACGTCGCTGTTTCTGGTTCCCACGATACAGGCTATCTTAGTGTGGGGCCAGAAGCAAAGTATGTGCTTGTATGTCAATGTTATGTTATATTAAATTCTCGTCCCAAGAAACACACTATCTGTAACACAATGATATTGGGCGCACACGCTCTAAAGAAAATAAAAACTCCTTTCAGCAAAAGGGTATGCGCAAGGATGGCGTCTCCATTCTAAAACCTCCTTGTCCGAGTGCAATCCGCTTATTCCGGGATGCGCCGCAAAAGAGACATTACTAACATTTGTTCATACACGGACACTGAGTTAGGACAATTAGATGCGTTCGTTCCGTTTTGAACATTACCTTCTGTTTTTTCGTAAACTCCGAAGAAGACAAGCTGTCTGTGGCACCCTAGCGGTCAAACGGGTGGACGGATTTTAATGCGGTGTCTTTGTAATTGGGACACTATTACTAACCCCCAGTTTCCGAAAGAGAGGTCAACTGTAACAAGCGGTAATCGATCATTTATTCAAAATAGCGGCATGTGATTGGCTGAAATGCGTTTATCAAGAGTTTAATAAGTTATCACAGCTAATTTTCCTATCAGAAATCGGGCGTCAAGTCTCCGCTGTCCGTCCATCGTCCGTCAGCGGGCCGTAACTCATGAACCGTAATAGGTAGAGAGTTCAAATGTTCACGAAATGTGTATTTCTGTTGCCGCTACAGCAATAAATAATGAACTGCATGCAATGAATAGCCGATGATTTAACGAGGTAATAAAGGGAGTAAATAACTACATTTAAAGCGAGACTGTTTTTTTTTGGCTAGTATTTAATCGTAAAGCAAATATATTGATTTTCACAGCAAAAAAGGATCAGCAAAACACTTTTATGCTTTAAGTATTTTTGTTTTTCTTACATTTTCAACCTAATACGAAGGATAATTCACCTAAGCTACCGCAGTATTTTTCCCCGATATTTTCTGTAAAAATCAATATATTTGCTGTGCAAATCAGTATTATCGATGTGCAGTTTAATATTTCCCTTTTTTTTTGTAAATCCTGAGCTGAGTTTAAACTCTCTCTTTTAATCACCTTCTATGAGAATATGAGTAAGTTAAGATAAGATAGGTATAATACTAGAACTAGTGGAATGAATAAGTTGTGTTTATTTGGTAATAATAGCATTTATAATCAGAAGTAAATAGATCAAACACACATTATTCGAAAATGTTAACGCTCTTCTTGCATTTTCCAAAGGTTTAGAATAATATGCTTCACATATTTTTCATGGGATTGTGTAGAAAGACAAACCTTGCATCACATTTTTTGCGTCTGATAATATTATCTGAAGCTCTTAATACTCATTTTCACTAAGTGTCTGCTTGAATAATAATATTTTTATTCAATAATATCATCAAACGAAATACTAAACAAACAAAGGTGGTTTAGGGGAATGCATATAGCGCGCTCTAAAGAGCACCAATAAAAAAAAACTGCGAAATTAAAAAAAAAAAAAACGCAGTATTTTTTTATTTGCCCGGCAGTGTTTCGAAATCGGTCTGTTTACTGGCAAACTTAGAAATAGACTGTAGTGATTATTTAATCTGCGCTGAAAACGCTAATTTCAAAAATCTTAAGCGCAGATCGATTAGAGATTTATAAGATCACTTTTTGGTGATTGGAGCAATTAGAAAGTAGTGAAAGTGATTATTAACTCTGTACTTACAACACAAATAAAAGTTTTATTTTGCTCCCTGTTTACCAGTAAACAACGAGCTTTTTTCGAATTATGTTTTCGATGTAATGAAAAAAATGGGCATACAAGAGACGTTGTAGTGTTATGCTACTTACGTGCTATTTTCTTGAATGTCTTAAAAATTCCAAGGCTGCAGCTGCTTTCGAGAAACTTAAAGAAGCTTTGGTAACTGCTCCTGTCCTTGCTTGCCCTATTACGCTGGATGCTTGCTGAGCTGTACAGTCTGATATTTGGTATCACTTTTATTTTCATAGGACCCCGTAACGTTTTAAACCATAAGAACACATTAACAAATCATTTTCGCTCTGCATTTTCATGCTATCAGCACTTCTAAATCGATAGCGAAGGGGTTTACCTTTGGTGACCTTGTATTTGGCTTTCTCCGAAACTCTGCAATCTCGGGCTTCGTGCGCGCTGGTGCGCTACCCTTTTTCCTTTCGCTGTTATGTAATTTTGGCTATGTGAACTTGTTAAATTTTATATTACGAGCCTGAAACCAAACTTTGACATTTGTTGACGTCTTTGTTTATCTGGTTGTCATGGCAATGTCCATTCAAACTCGTTAGCGGTCTGATAGGTTTGCTTCAATACTTTTACAAAAATACTTTTTCTCTCTTGGCCACTCACAAAAATTACGTTTAATTTAAATAATTTTTTGAACTCTCCAAAAAGGGTATAAAAGCGGAACATTTCTGAAATTCTGGAGTCTCACGTCAGCTTCTGAACTAGAAGTACCACTTAAAGGCCTTATCCCGGGGTCGCACTACCCCGGGATCCTGCGAGCCTTCAAACTCCCTCAAACCTTCAAACAATCCTTCAAACAACGGGATCCTGCGAGCCTTCAAACTCCCTCAAACCTTCAAACAATCCTTCAAACAACGGGATTCTGCGAGCCGTGCCTACGCCGCGATCCTGCGAGCCACTCCTACAACGGGATCCTGCGAGCCGTAACTACAAATACGCCCGCTACCGTTCCTACAAAGACGATTTCAACAACATCTACACCTGCATCCTGGTCATTAACCCCACCGGTCTGCTACTCTCCGTGCCCTCCGCTTCCTTTTTTTTACTTAACCTGTGTTTTATAAAAAACCTGTTCTCATCTCATTCATTCTTATCTTCGTATCATTTTTTTATCGTCTTCACTGTAAATAACTAATAAACTGTTACTACTAAATTTTATCCTGGTTGTTTTCTGTTAGGTTCTGGTAGGTTCTTGTCGTCACACGACAACGTGTATTATGTAGAGTTGTTTTTATTGGCTTTTTTATTTTGTTATGGTATGGGATCCTTCGTGTGAACCCGACTCGCACTTCACCAACTTTTTATTTATAATTTATATAGTAATATTTTAAACGGAGTCGGTGGTAATCTCATACCAAAGAAACTTGCACTACGGGGCGAGTTGACACCTTTCGATGAAACCTATTTTGGTTATGGTCAACTCGCCCGCACATACAATAATTTGTATATAATAAATAATTGAAAAATAATGAAATCTAAATGTTTATTCTACCTATCTCTTCTGTACCTAGCACTTTTTCTTCCCTCCATTCCAACTTACGATAGTATACTGGGTGGAATTTTGTGACACCACCTGGAGGGCAAGTACTCTAAATAATGGAGGTAGCAAATTTCCCTCAAAGGAAACATTCCTTTATTTTTGAAAAAAAAAACAAAGATGCATTCCAAGATTTTGAAAAATACGCTTGCCACAACCAGGAATCGAACCGGCTAAAATTCGAAAAAACATCATTCTGTACTTTTATGGCGTCAATCGTTAGGGTCAATCATAAGGATCACAACGTACTTTTATGGCGTCAATCGATAGGGTCAATCATAAGGATCACAACGTACTTTTATGGCGTCAATCGATAGGGTCAATCATAAGGATCACAACTGTCTAACAAACATAGTAAATTAAATGAAAGGAAAACATGAAATCTTAAAACTTATTTTATTATTAACCTAAAAACATGTAAAAGCTAACTAATTAGTTGTTCGAAATGGGCTCCCTCTCGTTGAATACATAAATTTATTCTTGTAAGGAACTTTTTTCAGTAGCTTTTAACAGCGTGTTGTGGTGAATATTAAAAATTGTACCGTAAACCTCAGCCCTCAAGTCGTTCACAATTGTATAGGATTTTAGGAAACTATATTTTACATATCCCCATGAAACAAAAATCCAGAGGGGTGAGGTCTGGAGATCTTGCAGGCCATCGGATTGTGCCGTTTGTACCGATCCAGGTCCTGAAATTGTTATTAAGATAGGCTGCGGTGATTCTTCTGTTATGGGCTGGAGCACCATCTTGCTGTAATATTACACAGTTTCGCTCATCCTCGGGTAAAACATTCAACTCGTTTCGTAAGAGGGCCAGTATTTCAAGGTATTTGACCGAGTTTAGATGCGCTTCATAAATGTGGATTAAAACAACCATATTTCTCATCATACCGCACCAAACGTTGAAAGAAAATCTTACTTGACTGTTAGTTTCATGAACACGAACAGGATGGTTATTGCGGCAGTTGTACATGCCATTATTACTAAAGTTGGTTTCGTCAGACCACACAATGTCACTCAAAAAATTCGGGTGTGATGTGATCCTTATGATTGACCCTGTCGATTGACGCCGTAAAAGTACAGGTTGATGTTTTTTCGAATTTTAGCCGGTTCGATTCCTGTTTGTGGCAAGCGTATTTTTCAAAATCTTTGAATGCAGTTTTGTTTCTTTTCAAAAATAAAGGAATGTTTCCTTTGATGGAAATTTGCTACCTCCATTATTTAGAGTACTTGCCCTCCAGGTGGATGCACAAAATTCCACCCTGTATATGGAAACAAAATATTTTCCATTTATCACACAAGGACACCCTCAATACAATCTCAAATTTATAGTCCCCGGCAGTTATAAGGCAGAGCCTCAAACCGCAACGTCACAGAGGTCATGAGATAAAACTTAACTATTGAGATAAAGTAATTACTGAGACTTGATAAAATTATTAAAGTACAGTGTTGAATGAAATTTAATTTAAATGCAGGCTGGATCAATTAAATTTAAAATAGTGGGATCCGCTTGCATTTCATATTAATTTAATTTGTGTACTACTTATATTATAATAATTGTATCGGATCTCAAATATTACGATAAGTTTGCTTTTTAGTGCGCCTTAGTCGAGTTTCACAGTTTTTCTTCCATAACCTTATTTATTTTAATAAAGAATTACTCAGAGAGTTTCGCTTTCTGATGGACTGGGCTGGGCTGGACTGGACTGGGCTGGGCTTTCTTTTGGGCTGGCAACTTACTTATAACATATTATTTTTTAAACTTGAATCTTCAATGTTCATGATTGCTGGTGATATCGTGTAAAACTACACATAGCCCTTATTATAGTATCATGAACTTTCGTTAATCTATCTATCTTACTTTGGAATTTTAGTAAAGATGGTAATTATCTAATTACCCCTCTACCCCCCCACCTCCCCCTTCCCGCCAAATACCAAACTTGATTCGTCAATATTTTGTTTTCATTTACATATATATACATAAAACGGTATATAAAATATTACACTCACTCGACTATGACAAAACTGAGGAATTACTCAAAATTACTAGCTAACCAAATAATATTTCTAAGTACTTACAAAAATATTTACTTTTTTTAATAATTATAAATAAGTCTGACATATGTGTTAATCTCACACACCCTCTCACACACACTCATTCACAATCACTCCACACACAGAGAGGATCACAAACAAACTCACAAACAAACTCACTAACCCACTCTCTTATTATTATTTTTTCATGTTAATTGTATAAGTATAACTACTAATTTAGGTACAACAAGTTTTTAATTTTAAATGTTACTATTTTTGTTGTTGGTTTCTTTCTGTGTACCATAAACTAGCTTTACATATTTTAAGGGAAGAGCGCTGTAGCCTGAAATACAGGTTTAGACCTAGCTCAGGCTCAGATGTTCACATTATCTTTGTATCAATCTATTTAGCTAAGTACCTTTAATTGTAACTTTTTACTGTTCAAGTTTTTGATGAATAAATATTTTTTATTATTATTATTATTATTATTATATTTTATTGAAAAAACAGGTCAATTACGAGTTGGACGTCGAACTCGCACACGAAAGGTTCCATGCCATTGTACACGGAAAACATGAAACGACAGTATCATCCAAACATTGAAAAAGAGTTTTGTCTATGTAGGTAGTATGTAAGTATTGAACTATGTAATACCTGCAATTAAAGGTCTTTTCCGATTACATCGGAGAGTCGAGTTTTCACTGATAAACAAATAAAACAAAATGGCTAAGAAAATGGCCGTACCAATAATTTCATGTATGAGTACTTCCTTTAATTCTTAAAAACCGGTATGTTTCATTATTTGTTTTGAAGAATAATAGAAATATATCCTCTGTGAAAATTTCAGCTATCTACGTAATCCGGCAGAGCCCGGTGACAGACGGACCGACGTACGGACGGACGGACGGACAGCGGAGGCTTAGTAATAGGGTCCCGTTTGGCACCCTTCTGGTACGGAACCTTAATAACGAGGTGTGTTATGTAAATTAAATATATTGAATCGTCCAATTAAATTGACAGATCAATCCGTAAACATTTGCCTTCAGAATAATGTATTAACTACGTTTTATATTTATTTGATCTCCTCTGCATTGGTAATAATTATATAAAATAATTATTTCATCTTAATATAATTTTTTCCTGGGAATAATTAACTTGTTAACAGATTATATATTTTAAACATAAACTGTTGTATGAAAAAGCATAAGTACCTTTTACAAAGGTAAGGCCAAAGACCAGTTTCCTAAAAAAGTTACAATTGGCGATGCTAAATAAATATACGTAAGTAGTTTTATTTTATTTTATGAATTTTTAGCCTATCATAAGTAACTGATTTAAATATTTCGAGTAATTGATATCCAATTACTTTTTAAATAATGTTTAAACTAACACCCCTCATGACGTCACTTGGTCATTTTTTTTTGAACGGTGACCTACTGCGGGTGGTTTTACTGATTGAAAAAAATCGAAATCAATTCTGAAAATTAACTATAGAATGAGCTCCATGGTCTAATGGGTTTCACGCTTGCTTCTCACACTGCAGGTTCTAATCCTGACCGTGTGCCAATGAGGTAATTAATTTATCTTAGCTATATTATCGGATTTTCAGTGTTTCGGTGTGTGTGATGATGACACGTTAAACAGTAGGTCCCGGCTGCTACCGCTATGTGATAGTGGTCGTAAGCCCCCTCCATCAATCCGTACTGAGCCAGCGTGGTCGAGTACGGCTTAATCCGACTCGTATCCAGGTAAATGCCTGTGCTCCTCTGTGGGGACATTAATGGGCTACATTTATTAACTATAAAATTATGGACTAATTACATCGTTTTACAGTTTTTAAGTATATTTAGTACAGGTCCTTAATCATATCAATTGTAAAACTATAAACAACTCATGATGAATGCTGCCGAAGTGTTCATGGTTTTAGGTGGCTTACGCCCGGTTTCCGAAATGAAAATTGGCTGTTGACAACTTGTTAAACTCTTGCCAAACGTATTTCAACCAATCACGTGCCGCTATTTTAAATTAACATTCGATTGATCGGCTGTTACATTTGACCACGCTTCCAGAAACTGGGGATAATTATTCTTCTACCTTACAGCCATTTTTTTTAATAGTTTTACCCCACATTGTCATTGTCGTATCATTGCCTTAGAAGTATACACTTCAATGGAAGAATGATTTTGAACCATTTAGAATCATACGATTAAGTAAGTATTATCCCAATTTACGGACTGTAGGTATTTTGTGCCTCGTATCGCATTTTCAGTGGTAGACGCATCTCTCGCCCACTAACGATGTTATAAACACGCTTTATTACAAAACAGGGACAAATTTTCGGTAAACACAGCCCCAATGTTTATTTTGTTAATCGAGAAACGCGGCTTTAAAACGCTCATGTACTCGTACGAAACAACTTTATTGCCTGTTTCGCACGCCTTTTATTACGTACAGTTAAAACATGCCGGCCGTGAGCCTACCTACCTCAAAATATCAACAAAAAAATTGGGAAACTAAATTAAATCGTTTATTAAAATGTACAGCGGCATCAAAGGGCAGAATATTATAATTAACAGGTATCTTCGTACCCACATAGGTTTAATTTAAGGACCCAAGATCACAAAAAAACATGTAAGAGATAATCTAGTTAAATACTGTAACCAGTTCTCGATTGGATTAATATGCCTCGATAGTAAAAATCCTGAACATAGAACTAATTACTGATTTTTTTCATAATATATATACCTAAAGTTTCCTCTTTAACAGCTCCTTATCAATCCTTAAATTTTATCAATCATATTTAATCAAATATTTCCGTTTTTCAGTAAATTCTGAAAAACACCAATTTTTTTACGTCGCCGGGCGCCCCTCACCTCAACAGCCAGAACTGGGCCTTACTTTAAGCATTGAAAAGGTGACGGAGACATATATGTTGGGTGCATCTATTTTGCACCTTACATACCCGACTTTGGCATGTTACGCGATTTCACAAACTGGTACCGTTGAATGGGTACACGAGCGGGCAAGGAACAGCCTAACTTCGTACGATGATTGTTCATAACTTCAGCCAGGCGTATGCGACTATTGTCATATTGTGTTGCATTTGCTGCTCTACAATTGCAAAGCCATGTGAGTGTGTTCTACCTTCTACTTACCTGAAATTACCATTTCAACAATTTAAAAACCATTAAAAGCGATTTTCTCTAAAATGGGATATTACAATTGTTAGCTCTTGTTAGTTACACCTTGTATATTTCACTATACTTACATCTAACGCCATCTAGTGGAGCCGGCTTGTACTAACGTAAAGCAACTTTCCATTTCCGTTTAGATTATTTGAAGGATTATGATGATAGTTAAAATCCTTTTATGTTTGACATTAATTGTAATTAATCATCATTTCTTTAGTTTATATTTGTCTTTGGTTTAAATCATGAATCTATCCTCGTTTCTTCAAATTTAACTTTGTCGAACCTATAGCCGGATGTAGTAATACTTCCGTTATAGACGTACCCTGTTCTGGTTATATCCTTTTTTGAAAATTGAACTCTAAAATCATAATAAAGTCTATTCTGATTTTAGAGCCATTTATGAAGGTCCTATCGTTATTATGTTTAATTCATATTTAAATCTTTTAGACTTGTAACAGGAAGTGACATGATTAAAAATGGTAACTAGCGATGTATTAGACATTTCCGTTCGATGCTAATATTAATCTGATGGTTTATTGAAATGTTTTATAATTTGTTAAATCTTGATAATGTTAAAGCCAATTTTAGAACTATCCAGAATATTTGTAGTAATTATAGAATTCGTGTTAGAAATAATACGTGTAAATTGCATTTCCGGTTTTGGATAGTCTGAAGAAGGGTGTGTTTAACCGCGAAAACGAACGCGGGAGATGGAGGGAATAGATGTTATAAATAGGACTGCTTTGATTTTGAGAACACTTTTGTTACTGCCACGAAAAGAAATACACCATTTAAAAATCTGTCAGCGAGTATTTATTATCAGAAGTGGTTCTACGAAAGAAGCAAATTCTTCAACTGCCCCACGATGGACCGCTCTAAATCCAGAAGATCACGTTCAAGATCTAGAAGCTATCGGCGTGGTAAACGTCGAGATCGTGATAGAAGCCGCAGGACACCTAGAACGAGCCGATCGCGGGAACGAAATATTAGTCCATCAAAAAAGAGATTTCGTGAATCGGCCAGGGATACTTCATCACAACGACGTCGTATCCACAATGAGGACGTCAGGCGTTCAAAGGAGAATTCCATACGATCTTCAAGCATTCAAACCCCAGGTACTTCTTCAGCAATACGAGTACATGATCCAGAAAATTCTGCGACCGGACGAGATGGCCCAGTCGCCATGACCTCAAGCAATACTGCGACCGGACGAGATGGCCCAGTCGCCATGACGTCAAGCAATGCTGCGACCGGACGAGATGGCCCAGTCACCATGACGTCAAGCAATGCTGCGACCGGACGAGATGCCCCAGTCGCCATGACGTCGAGCAATTCTGCAATCGGAGTTGACGACCCAGCTGCTATGATGTCAAGTAGTTCTACGACCGGACGAGACGAAGAAAACGTGAACCCGAGTGCTACAGCGACGAGTAATACGGTGCTGGACGTACAGGTTAGAAATAAAACTGACTCGTCTAATTCAGGCATGTTAGTAACTTTCGATGAATTTTATAAACTCCTACAGTCACTAAAACCAGGTTTATCCACTAGAGGCAATGAAAACATGATCCCAGAGTTTGACCCATCTATCAAAAATAGCCGAATTGAAATATGGTTAGCAAAAGTTATACGGTCATAAAACCAATGATTGTCCGCGTAAAAAGAAAAATACTGAAAAACAGGTTCTTGTTATAAACAGCATAGCCGATCCTAGCCATAAATATTACAAAAGAGCTCTGATTAATAATGTAAAAGAAACTCAGTGCTTTGTTGATATGGGAAGCGATTGCACACTAATTACGCAAAGATTGGCCACCCAAATAGGTCTAGCAATTGCGACTGATAGTATACCGACAGTTCATGGATTGGCGAATGTACGTGTTCAGCCTTTAGGTAGAGTGCAATTAACTTTACTTATTGATACAGTTGAAGCTACGATAACAGCGCTAGTTGTAAGAGACGAACAATTGCACGTACCCTTACTTGTAGGACAGGATTTCACCGAATTACCTAATGTGATTATCACAAAAACAGATAGCTCCCTTAATATCATGACCAGAGATTTTAATCCTGAGTTACCGTCATTTGATAATGACCAAATTTATAACAAACACATGTTATACGTACACTCCGACACTAAAATTGAAACTGTAGGTTTAATTAAATGCTACTGTAAGGATGTACGCGATGCAAATATATACCTAAAAGGTAATTATTGAAACATAAATGGTGTTGAGTATTGTATTCAGGAAGGGTTGTATAAATTAAAAGACGGGAAGTGTGCTATTATTATAATGAATATCTTCAACAGTCCAATTTACTTTACAAAAGACTTCGGTGTTGCTCGGGGTATTACCTTGAGTGAAAGTGAAGATTCTCTAGACAGTTCAGAAATGTTCGGACAGCCAAGATGCTTCTTTGCTCTACAGCATTTAGAACCTTTCAGTAAGGAGGAAATTAATGTTAACCCTGATCTTACAACCGAGCAGAAAAGTAGAACTTATGAAGTAATCAACAAAAATCGTGACTGTTTTGCGCAAAACTTAGCCGAACTTGGTTGTACAGACATAACAGAACTAGAAATTAAACTACACGATGAAATCCCCGTTGTTTACAGACCTTACCGTTTGAGTCATACTGAAAAAGAGGTAGTTAGAAATATGGTCAATGAGCTGCTGGAAAATAATATTGTTGAAGAGTCAGAATCACAGTATGCTAGTCCTGTATTGTTAGTTTCAAAGAAGACAGGAGGATATAGATTGTGTGTCGACTATCGGGCACTGAACCGAAAGACAATAAGAGATAATTATCCTCTCCCAAGAATAGATGATCAACTAGATTTATTGAGTGGAAATAAATACTTTATCAGATTCCTGTAAAAGATGAGTGTAAGCACTTGACAGCTTTTATAACTCCTGATGGGTTGTATCAGTTTTGTAGAGCTCCTTTTGGACTAGTTAATTGTCCAGCTGTTTTTCAAAGAACAATAAATAAAATGTTGGGAAAATCTCGTGAGAAATGTGCTTTGGCATATATGGATGACCTATTAATATGTGGAAAGACATTCGAAGAATGTTTAGCAAAATTAGAACAAACCTTTGTTCTCATAAGGGAAGCTGGACTGACGTTAAATATAAATAAATGTAACTTTTTTCAAACTGAAATAGAATATTTGGGGTTCGAAATATCTGTCGAGGGCATTAGACCTGGTAAAGCCAAAATTTCTGCTGTAGAACAATTCCCAACTCCCAAATCAGTGCATGAGATTCGACAATTTATTGGCCTGGCTAGCTACTTTAGGAAATTTATCAAGGGGTTTTCTAGCATCGCTAAGCCTTTGACTGACCTAACGAAACAAGATATTGCTTGGCAGTGGGAGAAAGAACAGCAAGAGTCTTTTACAACATTAAAAGAGAAACTAATCATCAGACCTATTTTGAGTTTGTATAATCCTGAATTCATCACGGAATTACATTGTGATGCATCAAAAAAAGGCTTTGGAGGAATATTATTACAAAGGGAAAATATGAAATCTGACTTAAGACCTATCGCTTTCTTTAGTAGAAAAACGACGCGAGATGAAGAGAAATTTCATGCATATGAATTAGAGACTCTTGCCGTTATAACTTCTCTCAATAGGTTTAGAGTTTATTTGTTAGGTAAACCCTTTACAATACACACAGACTGTAACGCTTTAAGATCAACTTTCTCCAAGAGAGATTTAATACCAAGGATAGCTCGTTGGTGGATCGCTCTGCAAGAATACGATTGTACCATTGAATATAGACCCGGTTGTACAATGAAACATGTCGATGCGCACAGTCGAAATCCTCTTGAAGATGGACAGGATAATGACAAGTATGAACATTTGTCTCGGGTAATGCATATATCTCAAGAAGATTGGGTACTGAGTCTTCAATTGACAGATCCTAAAATTCAACATATTCGATCCATTCTTGAAGACTCGCAATACAAGGAATTGACTGATATAAGACAAAACTTTGTCGTACAAAACAATCGCATATACCGAAAAATAGGAGATCAACTAAAATGGGTAGTCCCGAAGAGCGCTAGGTGGCAAATATGCCAACGAAATCATGATGATGTAGGACATTTTTCGGTAGAAAAAACTTTGGACAAGATCAGGAAAGATTTTTGGTTCCCCAAAATGAAGAAATTTATAACTAAATATGTACGATCTTGCTTACACTGTGCTTTCGGTAAAGAACCCTCAGGACCAAAAGAAGGTTATTTACACAATATTCCTAAATATGATATTCCATTCCACACAGTACACATAGACCATTTAGGACCATTTATCAAGAGTTCCAGGGGTAATCAATATCTATTTGTACTTGTGGATGGATTTACTAAATTTAGTATACTCAAACCACTACGCAATACTAAATCAAACTCGGCTATCAGATGTTTGATAGAGTTGTTTTCAATCTTCGGTCATCCAGTTAGGTTGATCTCAGATCGAGGTACGAGTTTTACTTCAAACGAATTCAAAAGATTCTGTACAGAATATGAAATTCGCCACATTCTTAATGCTGTCTCTACTCCTAGGGCTAACGGACAAGTGGAGAGGTATAACCGTACTATTTTAGATGGACTTAGGACCTATACAGATAGTTTAGGTGAAAACAAATGGGATCAAGAACTAGGGAAGATACAATGGGGACTTAATAATACACTCAATAAAGGGATAGGCAAGACGCCCTCAGAAGCGTTATTTGGGAAAAGATTGTTAGGAAAAGGAGACGGTATACTAGGAGATACAGTGGTAGATACACGACAAAACGGGAAAGCTAGTGAACAAATTATACAAGAGATTAATGAACACGTTGAGAAGAATCAGGCTCAACAAAAAGAGAGATTTGACAAAACTAGAAAAGACGCTACGCTATACAAGATAGGTGACTTAGTGAAAATTTTAAAACCTACTCCTTCTAATGATGGGAAGAGTAAAAAACTTTTGCCCAAGTATACGGGCCCGTTCAAGATATCAAGGGTTTTAGAAAATGATAGATACGAGGTATCAAGTATTCCTGGTTCCAACATAACTAAAGGAAAATATAGTAATATTTGGTCAACAGATCGCATACGTCCTTGGATTACAGTGACTGTAGAGAGTGATACTGATAGTGACAACACAGATGATGAACATATAAGTTGTAGTTAATTTGGATAATAATGTATCATATTGTGTTTAGATGATTTACGAGCATAATTTAAATAAAATGTGTAATTTACATAGAATTTATAAATTGCACAGAAAGTATGATTTGAGAAGAATGCTTAAAATTTATAGAAAAGAAAGAATAGTATAGATAGATACTGAAGATCTGGAAGTCTGATACGATTAATGGATCTATGGTCATTATACTATAGATTCAGGAATGAGGGATCAGGTGCAGATATTAAAACTGAAGATCTGGAAGTCTGATACGATTAATGAATCTGTGGTTATTATACTATAGATTCAGGAATGAGGGATCAGGTGCAGATATTGAAACTGAAGATCTGGAAGTCTGATACGATTAATGGATCTATGGTCATTATACTATAGATTCAGGAATGAGGGATCAGGTGCAGATAATAAAACTGAAGATCTGGAAGTCTGATACGATTAATGAATCTGTGGTTATTATACTATAGATTCAGGAATGAGGGATCAGGTGCAGATATTGAAACTGAAGATCTGGAAGTCTGATACGATTAATGGATCTATGGTCATTATACTATAGATTCAGGAATGAGGGATCAGGTGCAGATATTAAAACTGAAGATCTGGAAGTCTGATACGATTAATGAATCTGTAGTTATTATACTATAGATTCAGGAATGAGGGATCAGGTGCAGATAACGAAGCCTATCTTGAATAAGAGGCATGCTTACAAAGTCTTGATATTATTATTTCCCTGTTTTATAATGAGATAGTATACCTAGTTTGCAGAAATAATGTTTTGTAGAAGTAATTGTATAAGTTTAGAGACAAACTTTAGAGTCAGGACGGTCGAATGTTAGCTCTTGTTAGTTACACCTTGTATATTTCACTATACTTACATCTAACGCCATCTAGTGGAGCCGGCTTGTACTAACGTAAAGCAACTTTCCATTTCCGTTTAGATTATTTGAAGGATTATGATGATAGTTAAAATCCTTTTATGTTTGACATTAATTGTAATTAATCATCATTTCTTTAGTTTATATTTGTCTTTGGTTTAAATCATGAATCTATCCTCGTTTCTTCAAATTTAACTTTGTCGAACCTATAGCCGGATGTAGTAATACTTCCGTTATAGACGTACCCTGTTCTGGTTATATCCTTTTTTGAAAATTGAACTCTAAAATCATAATAAAGTCTATTCTGATTTTAGAGCCATTTATGAAGGTCCTATCGTTATTATGTTTAATTCATATTTAAATCTTTTAGACTTGTAACAGGAAGTGACATGATTAAAAATGGTAACTAGCGATGTATTAGACATTTCCGTTCGATGCTAATATTAATCTGATGGTTTATTGAAATGTTTTATAATTTGTTAAATCTTGATAATGTTAAAGCCAATTTTAGAACTATCCAGAATATTTGTAGTAATTATAGAATTCGTGTTAGAAATAATACGTGTAAATTGCATTTCCGGTTTTGGATAGTCTGAAGAAGGGTGTGTTTAACCGCGAAAACGAACGCGGGAGATGGAGGGAATAGATGTTATAAATAGGACTGCTTTGATTTTGAGAACACTTTTGTTACTGCCACGAAAAGAAATACACCATTTAAAAATCTGTCAGCGAGTATTTATTACAATGTTTAAGATTACTTAAATAACATAACATTATGGGTTAATCTAACTGTGACCTCGCGTATGAACACCTAGCATGGACTTGCATTCAATTTTAATTTTCCTACCGTACACTCGCGCATGAACACCTAATACGGACTTGGAAAATATTTATTTAAAAAAAATATTACTTCTACCCACTATTCTTTTTTATAACTGGCAATACTGACCGGAAAGAGAGGATAAACATACCTTCTCTCTGGTATCTCACACTTGATTGTTCGACTGACTGAGAAAATGAAAAAAAAAATCGGTTATGTGGCCATGACAATTTGGATTTTTAAAGCCATATTGTTATGGCTATTGAGAGGGTTAACACATCCAATTTTTTAAAGAGATCTAAAATCAAACTGTGATCGTTTGTTCACCTTGACGCTCCCACAGTGGTCTAATGTATAGAAGAGACAAAAAATGACGTTTGCTCAGTATATGTAAATATCTACAGTAATAAAAAATAAAAAACAAGCTAAGCTTAGTGGGTGATGTTAAATGCCCACATTTGGTTAGCGCTATTCCTCTTAAAGGCGACACTTTCCAACTCCCGAATTATTATTTTTATGAAGACATCCCTTTTCTTCAATCGTAGTTTTTGTAAACATTTTAATGAAAATTGAAAAAAATAAAAATAAAGACAAAAAAAAAATTTAAAAAATATGTTTATCACCTAAATCTTGCTATTTTCATAGTTATTCAAAATACATTCAAAATATCATCAAACGCAGAGATTTTTTTTTTCATTTAAGAAATAATCTGAAGAGCCCTTCGTTTATCACTTGAGCTGCATGGGTATGTGCGCAGGCGACGGGAGCTAGTACAGCCCTTATTCAGTGCGAATTTGATACCATAAACTAAATGTCAAATTGTCACCAACTGCGTTGGATTTGTCATGGATTTCAGTTACTGAATAGGGACTATGGCTCTTGGAGGGAGTGGTTGTGTCGCTCTTCTCAATATATACTTCTCAATCATAACATTGCTACGCGGCATCGTCACGGCATTATGAAACACGTTTTCTCCTCCCGAAGTGAAGAAAGCCTTGAAGAGACGGGCTTCTTGTATTTGCTATTTTTCATGATACACTAATACGCGCACTGAAATGGGCATAATTTTATAACAAATTATCTGATTAATTCGATTTCATACATAATTTGCTTGAAAGTTATACCCTTTTCAATCCCTTATAAAAGCCAAAGTCCCTTAATCAATAACTGAAATCCATGTTTATTGTGGTGCTTCACTGTCTACTTACTATCGGTTGGTGCGTATAGATAAGTGAAAAATAAAATTGTAAGACCAAGGTCTCCTTCCCCTTCTTTCACTATTCTATCCAGTCATGAGCGATCTTCCTCCAGACCGTCCAAATCCAAATCATCACTCCTTTTCTACCTGGCTCAGGCACGCTTACCTCTGCGTCTTTTGCCATACGTTGAGATTAGTATACATGATGAAACAGAAGGGTCCAATTTTAAGTAATTGACCTGAGCAACTTTATTTTAGACTTCTCCATACATTTTGGGCTGGGCGGTCGGCTGCTATTTATGGAGAAGTGAAAAATAAAGTAGCTCTGATCAAATCGGTCGCAAAGTAAAAAAATAGAATGATGTCAAATATCTTAAACATAACATCTTTCTGTTACAGGATGTAAATCCGAAAGTAGCCAAATAGAAAGATAGCCTCCACAGAACTGTACAAATAAACGATAACGATGTTCAGGGTGGAATGTAATGAAAAAAGTGAAGTCATTCCGAACAAAGAATGAGAAGTAAAAATAAAGTTGTTTACACTCACACTATAAGGTGTTCAGAATACTTTTCGTAATTTGATATTAACATTTGACGGCACCATTCCATCACAGCCTGTACGAATCGCGAATTTTGTACAATTCTGTAATCAGAGCAAACATTCCATCTTCCTTGAAAAAATATTGGCTGTTTATGCTAATTCTGTCGGTAATGTCGGATGTTCCTCCTTCACTCAGAACATAATCAGTTTACGCCCAACTCAGACATGCGCCCTCCTAATTGCGTCCATTGGATTTAACGAGGGCCGAGCGCAAATACTTAAGTTTTAATATTTTTTATTCGAAACGCTTGTAATGAGGATAATGAAGATGATTTAGCGTAAAAGAGGACGTTTTAGCGGCTATTAGGCTGTAAGATCGCTGCCAATGAGGTTTTATTAATTTACAACGATCCTTCAAAATGCCTATAGATTAGCATAGGTTTTTTTCATTCGTAACAAAGTCATAATAACTAGCTGGATTTTGTTTATACATATAACCGTCAACAAATGGACATTTAGATACATGTGTCAGTTGTAAGAGAATGCACTCTAGGCATATGATTGACATCGGCGCCGCTCATCAAGCGAGTGAGATCGTTAGCCTCTAGTGTAGAGGTAAATAGATACTTTGATATCCAACCACCCATATAAAGTATTCTATTCCGAAAAGCACTTAAAAACGGAATCCAGTTTCCAGCTCAGAACATATTATTTTCAAACAGTATCCAATTCATTTGAATAACAAAGGATTACAAAATGAAATTTTTAGAATTTCAACGAAACTCATTTACCGGGAAATTCGGTACGTCTACCCGGTTCTGTAGTTTTAGGTTTTAGTAAGCACTGGTAGACGTGGCGGGACTCGACACAAGTGCCATACAGAAATTTTGGACATGGATTTTTGTTTTTAAGTAAAATAATATTATGATAATGCCATAATACAATTGAAGAGCGTTGAAGCGTGAAAAGGACCGCGCAAAATTAGAAATTTCAGTCTTACCAAGCGAAATGCTTCGTAAAGTATAAAAGGTACTAAAAATCGCCACTCCTGAGAAACAGTGCATCAAACAACGATGCAATAATATAGTGAATTTGACGACATTACATATACAAGAAGGCAAATACTCGTAGACCTAAACTCATTACCTTAGGACCCTCTAACATAATGAGAATCAACGATGTTGCCTTTCGTGTCATACCGCCTGTTCTTTTAAAAGCACAAAAAGAGCAGTCGAACTTACTGGTCAGCTTACTGGTCAAAGCATGAGCTTTGACCAGTAGCCATCGGCACGAAAAGAAGAAGGGACGATGTCGATAAAATATGAATTGAATATTGTCTCGGGTACAAACTTCTCGCTACGGTTTCTAGAGCGGGGGCCGCTTTGGCTACGGACCTTTTGCGATGCAATACAATACAGCCCGGGGCTTTGTCGCGGCGAAACAAGGCTTTATTAAAAACCTCCCCTTACACTTATGTCATACCATTTTCTTTGCATTGTGCTTATAACCTTCGGCGAGTCAGTTGGGCGTGGAAGTTGAAAGTGAAGAAGTACTTCATTTATTTATTTCGACACAAAATTACCCATCTTTGTTTCGAAACTATCAAGCTGACAACTAATGATAAAAACAATATGTAATTGTTCTTTTATCGATCCAAGAAACAAACTAAAATAAATTTGGATTTTTTTTCAATAGAGAAACTCAAATCCCTCAAAAATCCTATTAAAGGAGTACTTACCCAACTAGCTACAAAAGGGCTTCCACGCTACAAAATCGACAATAGGAAGGTAGCACCGTATTCAGGGACATTAGTATTCGTTCCAACCAACTGGAGCTAATCTATATGATAATCGGCCGGCACACTGAGAACATAATTGACTTGCGCAATTGCCTGCGACATCAACATTAAGCTGGTAACATTAATGCCTAGTAGACAAACCCAGTCATTTTGTTGAACAAATGGCAATACAGAATGTACTCGCACAATAATATTTCAAATAGACTCGAGGTATGAACTGAAAAGTTACGTCTCAGGTAGACTGAGGTAGAAATAAAAATCTCTACATTTTGCTGACAACGTACCGACAAAGGTCTTGGAGTAATAAAATTTCCCAAAAAATACATTTTCGTTCACTAGATTTTTAATCAGACAGTTAGTATCATATATTTAGTGGCTGAATTGAAACAGTGTCACAGTCTGGGAGATTACGTTACTATAAGAAAATGTTTTTTTTTACATTTATATACAGGCAGATACATTGCTTCTGGCCCCACACTAAGATACCCTATGTCGTGGGAACCAGAAACAGTGACGCTTTAGTTTTATGACAACAGCGTGATGAACATGTTTTCTGACTTCTTTTTAATTTCATTTATGAATAACTTTAAATTATGACTTGTGAAAGAAAGCCAGAAAGAAATATGCATGAGTTCCCATATTGGCGAATATCATAACAAGCGGTATAAACTTTAAAGCTTAAACTTTCCCAGTATGAAATTAAACCGAAAATCTCCTGGAATTATTTTATTCCGAAATAACAATTCTGTGTAACTCATTCGGAACACCAAATAATGTGCAAGTTGCAATTTAATGTACTATTTCACAATGAGATAAGACCATCATTTATTTTATTAAGGGATTTGTATTTATTGGTGGTGAAAAAGTATCGCACTTATTTTCTTATCAAATGAAAGTGCGTTAGATGGGTTAACGTGAAATGAAGAGTATACAGTGACAGTAAGGCTGTAGGCCCCAGAGACTCCCATAAGTAACACAAATAGCAATATTGCATTAACTGCTCCCAAGGGCGCAAAATGCCGTATTTGACTTGTCGGCGGCACCTATTTTATTTGGAGACTGACTGTCAAATGCGGCATTTAGCGCCCTTGGGAGCAATCGATAAAATATTGCTATTCTTGTTTCATAAGAGACTCGGGCCCCGAGTTGGCCACAAGCGATACAAAGTAGTAGTGCGCGTACGGCCTGTGGGAAAAGTTGTTATACAAGTAAAAAGTATCTGTAACTGTAAGTAGGTCCGATAACTTTGTAAGGAGTATTTCTTTCTCCAGCAACACGCGCCCCCCTAACGCGCTTATCGCAAAATCCCTATTCTTATCTTACAAACATTTGGAACAATCCAAGGTCATTAAGAAAACTCATTGCACCTCGCAATGAAAATAAAGCAATTAATAAAAAGAAACGGCACAACTTTTACTGCAATGTTCAAAGAAGCAAGTTTTGTTTTCTCCCCGTTTGCTTGGTGCAAAGCAATGTCTATGTTAATGCGGAGTAATTTGGGTGTTTGAGTTTACGACTTAATTTGAACGCGTAATCAGTTTAGCGAGATACTCGTGGGCCCTTGCCCTCTTAGATTACGAGTACTTGAACGGTTCTAAAACGTCGCCCGTAGGGTACAGTTAGTCGCATTCATCGTAACTAAAACAGTTTAACTTGTAGCAGGCGATGCACGTTAAGCTGAAGGACACGGCTACTATCGCTACTTGGTAGTAGCAGTCGTAAAACCCCTCTAACAACCCGCACTGAGCCAGCGTGTAGAGTATGGCTCAATATTACTCATATTCTGGTAAAAGCCTGTGCCCCTTGGTGGGGATCGTTTTAAAATGAACTCTATTTGAGCTATATAAAGTTCAAAATCTAAATGTATTTATTACTGAAGATATTTACATTATTGTAATACTTCATTTCATATAACATACTAAAGTGTTAGGTAGTGTTGTGAAATGTTTGGAGCGAATCGTACAAGAAGTGGCCAAAATTTTCCCACTGCACTGCAGCAGGTAAGACAATATTCAAACTACAGAAAAAATACGAAAAGAAGAACAAATGAAACGTTCAGTAAAATTAAATACTTTTCTATACTAGATATATTGCCATTTCCAGACATATATAATTTATATCATGAACATAAATAACAATTGAATAATATGACGATATCTGACACTGGCCCCCTTCCATTTTTACATCCCATAAATGACCTACTCTCAAGGCACTCTTCTCCTTGGCCGGGCGTTGCACGTAACGGGTTAATATTTGAACTATTGCAAACATGTACACTGCCACTGCTTCTTTCTTTCAATGCTTTGGGAATAGCTGACGATGTAAACAGCTCTGTAGTTTTTATTTCAATTAAATTAGTCAAAATTGCTTTTCTGCACGAGTAAACTTAATCTAAGTAGTAATTAGTGATTAAATAATGTGTAGATAAGAAACAGCTATGCAAACATACAATCTTTGGAAAAAACAAGACCGATTGTACCGGCCGATTGAACTGTCAAAATCAGTTCAAATAGCAACGTCGTAAACGGGGGAAGTATCGTTTTATTTCTGTATTTATATCAATAATCTCACCTTTCACACCCGTAACAAACTAAACAAACCTTCATATAAGTGAAACACTTGCCGTACACTCACTCAGGTACCGTTTTGTCTCTCTTTACTTGGCAAAAGCGAAAGAAAAGTTGAAGACGCAACATTCTGCCACATTCAACAAAAACACACACTTAACACCTTCATTGTGCAATAAACTCCCTAGTGTTCGCTAGTATTCCACCCGGTCATACACTGACACCTATTCGCGGTTTTTCTTCAGGCGAAAAAGGGTGCAATGCTGACTCGAAGCAAGATGAGCACACGCGATGTGGAGTTGAAGCTGAAAGCGACCTTGCTGGAGCTCAAGAAGAGCCAAGAGCTTTGTGAAATACTTCTACGAGAGCGAGATGAGTGTGAAGAGGAGATAAAAAAGCAAATTAAGAAAAATTCGGCGCTAAAAGAAGAGCTCAGTGAGTTGGACATCCAATGCCAGGATCTCAGTGCCCAGAGAGATGAACTACAACACCAAGTCGACTCATTTTACAAGTGTCATGATGTCCACCACGTAGCATTGCAACACATAAAATCACTTGAACAACAGCTTGCAGAGGCACACCACGAGCTTCAAGTTTTCAGCGAGCGGGAGGAACAGCGAGACAGTGCTACAACCAGGGCCTTATATAATGAGGTCATGAGCCAAACTGGCATACCAACTATTGACCTAGCAGCTTGTGATCTCACGTGTGATAGTCCTAATAGATCGCAATCAGTAACCACTATGAGCTGTAGTAAAAATAAATTAAAGAAATATGTTAAATTGAATAATTATATAAAAAAACACAAAAACTAGCTAATAGAAATAAAATATTTTGTAAAAATGTAAATTGTAGCAAGGAACGTGTCGAATTAATTAAGGAAATCGATGATTGTAGATTATGTTTGGAAAAAACTACAGAAAAGTATGAATGTGACACACGGCGACTCCAGTCAGATATGCATATTTTAAACTCATCATTACAAAGTATTACACGTAAATATGAGTCAGCACAATACGAAATTAAGGAACATGTGTCGGCTATGAATAGTTTGTTGGAGACGTGTAAGTATAATTATGACACTTTCATATATTTGACCGACAATCACATCTGTGATTGTAAACAAGCTCCTGCGGACTGTTCCGTGCCGACCGTGTGTCCCGCCGAGCAGCCGGCCGAACAGCTGATACTGACCCAGGCGCCGCCGTCAGTCGACTTGAGTACTAATAGTGTTGTCAATAACGCCTCCTTCTCTGGGACAAAGGATAGATATATAATGTACAGCGATGAACTTGGAAAAAATATGGGTTTACAACTTAGTCAGCGCGTGGGCCAGGCAATATTAAATAACTGTATGCCTGGCGCCACATATTCACAAATATTAAACAAAGTGTTGTCATCGCAGTTTTTAGAACCAACCACCCTAATTATTTTAATTGGTAGAAGGGAAAATGTATCTAAAAAACTAATTACTAAATACTTTTCCAAATTAAATTCTTTACAAAATGTAGATAGAATAATCTTGTTTGCGTTTCCCTTCAGCCAATCTTTGTCATAACATGAAAATCATATAAGACATGATTATAATACATTTATACACACATTGACATGTCGTCATACTGAAAAATTTCATTTCATAGACACCAATATTTGTATTGGAAAATATTTTTATTTGACTAAGGATAGGTATTACCTATCTAGGTTTTATACAAAACAGATAGCACAGTCACTATCTTATTTTATTTTGAACTCAGTCAAGTTTTTGACTAATGAAACGCCTGCTTCTATTGAGCAGTGTAATAATAATGACATGTACTCCTTGGAATCTGTTCCAAGCTCTTTAAATTAACCCATAGGACAACAGAGAGTAACTCTGGCAGTAATATTAATATTTGTATAAATATACCTTCATCTTGCCCATTAAATCAAGTTACTAGTAATGAAAAATGTAAAAGTAAGAATATTTTAAACGTGGTTCATAAAAATATACAGGGCTTGTTAAGTAAAGAACTGGAAATTGAGTTATTCATGAACTGTAATAATATTGATATTTTATGTATAACAGAGCACTTTTTAAAGAGTTATCAGTTCATGTTCAACTTTAATAACCACCACGTTGCTAGTTCGTTCAACAGAAAAACAGCTGATCGCGGTGGCTCCTTAATACTTGTAAATAATAGTTTTAAATATAAGGAACGAGTTGACATAGTGAGCCTGTCCGTTGAGCGTACCATGGAAATAGCCTGTATTGAACTTGAACAACTTATTGTAATGAGCGTATACAGACCACCAGATTCATCCTTTGATTTATTCGAAAAGAAAATGGATGAAGTGTTGATTAAAATCAGCGATAAAAACAATTTTTTTATAATTTGTGGTGATTTTAATGTTAATCTGATAGAGGATAATAATATTTGTACTAGATTAAAATCTTTATTTTTATGTCACAACATGAACTATCTGTTTTTGGAGCCTACTAGAATTACTGCAACATCTGCTACCTGCATTGACAATATATTTACTAACATTACGCCCATTTTCAAATCGGTCATCAATAAATTAACCTCTGATCACTCTGGTCAGATAGGTATATTCAATATTAAAATAAAAAAGGACCAAAAAGAGGATATTACATGTGTGCCCGTTAGTGACACTCGGCTTGAACACTACAGGAATAATATTTTAGATAAACTATGGGAAATACCATACAGTGACGATCCAAATTTGTTGTACAACTCAGTATTTAACCTTGTCAAAAATGAATATGATACGGTATTTAAATCAAAAACTATAAAAGTTAATAACAAAGCTTTGTTTAGTGATTGGGCGACAGTTGGAATTCATAGGAGCAGACGAAGATTATATGAACTCTATGAAGAGAAATCATATAACAAAAATACGGCCTTTCTATATTATGTTCGTAGTTATTCAAAAATGTTTAAACGCGTTTGTGCCATAGCTAAATCTAATTTCATTAAAAACAAAATTGAATCTAGTAGCAATGTAATGAAAACGACTTGGCAAATTATAAACAGAGAGACTGGAAAGGCCAAAGCTACACATAATAACTTCAAGCTTAATATAAATAATCAATTGCTAAGTACAGACCTAGAAGTAGCAAAAGCTTTCGAAAATTTCTTTACGGACATTCCAGTTTCAACAACCAAGTCTTTAAATTCATCTCCCGCTGCTGCTGAATCTATACTTAAACAAAACTTTGAGGATTGTAAAACAGATTTTAAATTTAGGCACGTAAATAATGAAGACATTGTAAAAGCGTTTAAATCCCTGGAAATGAAAAAGACAGCTGACGCCCATGGTCTATCAGTAAAAATTATTAGTTCCATTGTAGATTGTATTGCACCTCACCTTTGTTGTATATTTAATCAATGTATAGATAATGGTGTGTTTCCTGACTTGATGAAACTAAGTAAAGTTATACCTTTATTCAAAGCTGGTAGTACATCAGACCCCACCAATTTTAGACCCATATCGATACTACCAACGCTTAGCAAAATATTTGAAAAACTCATACTTAATCAATTGCAAAGTCATTTTTATCTCAATAATTTAATTCATATTGCTCAGTTTGGTTTCACAAAGGGTCGTTCAACAGCCGATGCTGGTGTTGAACTA
This sequence comes from Argyresthia goedartella, assembly GCA_949825045.1. NCBI lineage: Eukaryota > Metazoa > Arthropoda > Insecta > Lepidoptera > Argyresthiidae > Argyresthia > Argyresthia goedartella. The sequence continues at coordinate 22,074,195 of OX463823.1, forward strand.
ATCGACAATATTTTTGATGCCTGGGAAGACGCAATGGATGCAATAGGTGTCTTCTGCGATCTATCCAAGGCTTTTGATTGCGTCCATCATGACACTCTTGTCAGGAAGTTACGCCATTATGGTGTAAAAGATCAGGCACTTGGCCTTCTGGAGTCATATCTAACAGATAGGGTTCAGATGGTCGATGTTAATGGGAAAAGATCACCTGGGTCTTCAATAAGTATGGGCGTACCGCAAGGTTCAATTCTTGGTCCTTTCTTGTTTTTAGTATATATTAATGATTTACCTTACCTTGTTAAAGCAAAACATGGGTTAGTATTGTTTGCCGATGATACTTCTTTGATATTTAAAGTTAAAAGACAGCAATCCAATTATGACGAGGTAAGCAATGCTATCTCTAGTATAGTGAACTGGTTTACTGTTAACAATTTATTACTTAATGAAAAGAAAACTAAATGTATTAAATTCGTGTTACCCAATGTGAACCCGGTAACTACAGACATATTTATAAAAGGACAGAGATTGGACCTTGTGCAGTCGACTGTCTTTTTGGGCATTACTTTAGACGCCAAACTACATAGGAACCTCATATAAATAAATTGTCGAACAGACTGAGTTCGGCAGCGTTCGCAGTTAAGAAAATTAGAGCTCTTACCGACGTAGACACCGCTAGACTAGTCTACTTTAGTTACTTTCATAGTCTAATGACCTATGGTATTTTATTGTGGGGTCACGCTGCGAATGCTAATAGTATATTTATTCTGCAGAAACGGGCTCTTCGTGCAATTTATAGATTAGGGCCTAGAGTGTCACTGAGGGAAAAGTTTAAAGAAATCAATATTCTGACATTTGTGTCTCAATATATCTATGACAATCTTGTGTATGTAAAAAGAAATATAACTAATTTTCAGAAGTACAGTGATATACACAATTTTAATACTAGAAATAAAGACAAGTTGGTTGCTTATGTAAGCCGACTACATAAAATTAGTAATTCTTTTAAAGGCAATTGTATACGCTATTACAATAAGGTCCCTACTGATATTAAAAACTTACCTTTAGACAAGTTTAAAATAATAATAAAACAGAAATTGTATAAAAAAGGTTACTATAGGATATCTGATTACTTAGAGGACAGATGTCCATGGGAATAGATTGTTTGAGTAACAGGCTGTTTCGATATATAATTAGAATTCATTTTGTAATTTGACAATATTTTATTTAAAAAAGGAAACGCAAAAGATGCGACGACTGTGGAGTTTCTTCGGTGAGCTCTTCTCCACAGATTCCGCCATTGTGTTAGTGAACTCACCCAAAAAAATGTAATGACGGATCTAAGTGATGTAACAACATCCTATGGAAATAAATGATTTTTGATTTGAATTGATTTGATTTGCTTTATGAAATGGAGTACAGTAAACGTCATCTCTCTAGCCTCTTCTCTACATTAGACCACAGCGGGTGTAGGAGTTTGAAGAAAATCCCACAGATTGATTTTTAGATCTCTACAAAACATTGTTTGTTATTAACTTGATTTCTCTCCCCGACAACAGGCACCATAAGCCATGATACTATGAAACTACGAGTAACTAAAATAGACTAGCCTAACTGAGTTATTACAAATAAAACAAATAAAACGTTGGATTTACTAAGACCATACCTAAGCAATATAATTCAAAAGAGGTTCAATCTGATGGATTGGGTGTAAAAATCGGCGTTCAACAAGGTTCCATATTACCCTCTTTCTTATTCCTAGCATATGTTAATGATCTGCTTTATAAGGTGAAGAAATTAACTGACATGGTTGTTAAATTCCACGCCTCCACCGACAGGGCGTGGAATCTTGGTAGGGTTGTTTTACCATGGAATGTCACAAAGTAGTACTGACCTTGACGCCGTGGACCGGAATTCGAAAGCTCAATTCGAGGCAGGAGCACGGGATAAGGAACACAAGGATGGGGGTTGATGGGAGTCGAATCTTACTGCTGTCGTAGTCCGCCGCCGGTGCCGTCGTGATGCCACGTATCCGACCACATGAGTCGCTATCCGAACGCGACGAATTGGGGACCGAACCACTTCAACCTTTCACAGCACGAAGCACTCACTCCGATGGCGTGAAATCTACTTATTTCCCGACGATTGTTACGATATAATTATAATTAACATTCAACCAAGCTTTTCGATGCTGGCGTTAGACATTTTCCATGTTCAAAAAAGTAACCTCTAACTCGTCATCTCGTTTCTATACAAGTGACAGCTAGTGATGTCCCGATCACTCGCGGTCGATCCGCGCAACGAAAAAACCGGTGCGTTCCGAAGCATAAATATTAAACAGTCACCCGCCCGGACAGGCCCGAACCTGTCCCTAATCAATAGGAAGGCGAGAAAGTGTTGCGACCGCTCTCTTGAGGACCGAGTCCCACACCTTGACTTCTGCTGATCGAGGCGTGCCATCCCGACCCGTGTACAAATTGACGATCCGTCCTCGTCTCCATCTCAATGATGGCAGGTTTGCATCCTTAATCAGCACCAGATCACCGACATGAGGGGGGCTCGTCCGGTCAGTCCACTTAAGGCGCTGCTGCAAGATGTGCAAGTACTCAAGGGACCACCGTTTCCAAAAATCTTGAGCCATCTGCTGCAACATTTGCCACCTAGTTAACCGACTTAACTTAACATCACCGAAAGGGTATTCTGGCAGTGCGTTAAGGGGCTGACCTATCAGGAAGTGACCCGGCGTCAACGCTTCCAAATCATTTGGATCCATACTGAGCGGGCACAACGGACGCGAGTTCAGTGTCATTTCAATTTTACATAACAGCGTCGCAAGCTCTTCAAAGCGTAGAGAGGTCTCACCGATGATCCTCGTCAGGTGCGACTTAGCCGATTTAACCGCAGCCTCAAAAATTCCTCCCCAATGAGGACATCCCGGCGAACTGAAAACCCATTCAATCCCTCGTCGGAAGCAAGCCGTACCGATGGCTTCCTGGTTACCGTTCAGGAATTGAGTGACCTCCTGCAGATATCGCCTGGCTCCGACAAAATTTGTGCCGTTGTCCGAACGGATTAATGACGGGAGGCCCCTTCGTGAAACGAACCGATCCAGACATGCGATAAATGCCTCCGTAGTGAGGTCACTGACCACCTCCAAGTGGACTTCCTTTGTGGCCAAGCACACGAAGACGCACAGGTATGCCTTCATTAATCTGGCGTTCCGTAGCTGTGAAGACTTGACCATGAATGGTCCCGCGAAATCCGTTCCGACACCCGCAAAGGGCCGGATTTCGTTAACCCTATCCGAGGGCAAATCGCCCATCTGGGGCTGCATCGTAGCCGCCTTGGCCCGATAACAAGGCAGGCACCGAAATACGACGCTACGCACTAAGCGTCTTCCCGATAGAATCCAGAACTCGCGCTGGAGAAACGCCATCAAGGCGTGGCATCCGACATGCCCATTCCGAATGTGTCGATCCTGTATCAACAGTTCGACCAACTTCCCTTTCCTAGGGAGTAACAACGGGTGGCGAGCCGCATAAGGCAGGTTGGCATTCCGCAGCCGACCTCCTACCCTCAGCAATCCTTGAGGGTCAATAAACGGGTTGAGCCGAGCCACAGCTCCCTTCAGTTGGACGCGTCCGCGTCTCAGAATGTCCAGTTCGGACTTAAAGTGCACCGTCTGCACGTTCCGTACCAATGTGAACAACGCATGGTTCCGTTCCCGTGGTGTCAGGACCTGTGTCCGCACCCGTTGCGTTTCAGAATTGCGACAATTCCGCGCAAATCGGAAGATCCAGGCGGTCACATTGACCAGCTTGTCGAGCGAGCTGTACCGTTCCAGCAGGCTGAACTCCTCTTCCGGCTCTGGTTGCGTCGTACAGACACCGACTGTCAAGGCGCCGTTCGCCGAGGTAACGCGTGGACTCATTGGCCAATCCGATTCGGCTTGAGTCAACCATTTTGGACCCCACCACAAGGGATGTCCAACTAACTCCGGAGCGTGACACCCACGAGACGCACAGTCTGCTGGGTTCAATTCCCCTGGAACATGTGTCCAGATTAAGGGAACCTCCGAATTCAAAATCTGCGAAACCCGATTCACCACAAAAATCTCCAGCTTGTGAACTGAAGCCTTCAGCCAGCATAACACGATCTGGCTGTCCGTCCAAGCGTAGACCGTATCTTCTAACGCTAGTGACCCACGAAGAACCGTCATCGTGTGGTTGACCAGACGAGTCAGGAGAGCCGCTCCTGAAAGCTCTAATTTGGGAATGGTCAGGCGAGTGCGCAACGGCGCAACATTGCTCTTGGCCATGACCAACCGCACATCAACCTCCCCCGAGGAGTCGACCGTACGCAGATACACCGCAGCTCCGTAGCCCTTCTCCGAGGCATCGCAAAACCCATGCAGGGTGGCGGTGTATCGTTTGGTGGGGACCAACCTCCGTGGCAGTGAAATCCGATTGATGCCAGGGAGGGTCGAAAAGAACGATTCCCACTCTGAGCTCAATGACCCGCCGATCGGGTCGTCCCATTTCAGCTCAGCAGTCCACAATTGCTGCATAAAACACTTGAGCTGAAATGTAACCGGGGTGATCCACCCGTTTGGATCAAATGTCCTAGCCACCGTTGAAAGGACGTTCCGTTTCGTCCAGACCTTCGGGGAGTCCAACTCGACCCGATACAAAAACATGTCTGACACCGGCTGGTACTGGACGCCTAATACCGACAACATATTCGGATTTTCCAAATTTTCAAAAATGTGGGGATCCTGCTGGTAGTCATCCGGAAGACCAGACAGTAACTCTGGAGAGTTCGACATCCATTTCCGGAGCTCGTAACCTCCACCCCGTAAGAGCTCAACTAGCTCGTCCCGTCGAGCGAGCGCCTCCTCTACGGAATCTGCACCGGTACAGATATCGTCCACGTAAAGATCCTGCTCCAGGATCGCTGCTCCTCTAGGGAAATTTAACCGTTCTCGATCCGCTAACTCCCGCAGAGTGCGAATCGCCAAATAAGGACTAGACCGTAGCCCGTACGTGTTGGTGTTCAGCTCGTACATCTTGATGGGCTGATCTGGGCTCTCCCGCCACAGTATCAGCTGTTACCGTCTATCGTCAGGGTGAATGACCGTCTGTCTAAACATCATCCGGATGTCAGCTACAAACACAACATTGTGTCGACGGAACCGTGTGATAACATCCGCGATGTCATGGTTCAACTTCGGCCCTGAATGCAAACACTGGTTCAGGTTCATGCCGTTAGATGTTGATGCCGATCCATCGAACACTACCCGTATTTTGCCCTCCGGGGTCCTCAAGACCGCGTTATGGGGCAGAAAGCAGTGGTCTTCACGCTTCCAGTGGATACCCGAAACCGACATGTGGCCGAGCGACTCGTATTCCCGCATGAAGTCGACGTACTTCTGCCGGAAAATCCCGTCACGCTTCATGCGTCGTTCCATCGACAGAAGCCGCGTCTCGGCTGCATGGTGTGAACTGCCCAGCGGTGGGCGATCACTCCGGAATGGAAGACGTGTGAGAAATCGACCTGACCGAAGGCGACCAGTATTGTTCCGATAAAACTGTTCACACTCTTCTTCAACCGGGTCCAACCGGCGGACCGTAGGTGGTTCCTCCACCTCCCAAAACTTCTGTATCACCTCCGAGAGTACAGAACCGAATAAGGGACTACGAGTCGCTAGGCGTGGGGCAGCCGGCATGACCGGACCTATTACCGCATGGCCCAGTCTGCTGTTGACCGAAACCAGACCAGTCGCCTGCAACACGTGGACACCTGGCACTAACAGGTATCCCAAGGCATCGACACCCAATAAAATGTCTACTGGGCCCGGAATATCGAACTCCGGGTCAGCCAGTGACAACCCAGCGACCAACTGTCGCACCGAGGGCGACAACCGTACGTGAGGGTGTGAGCCCATCACATTAGGCATGACTAATGCCGTGACCGTCAGATTCACCGATGAATCCACCCGTGACGAGAGAGTAATCCGACATACTCCCTTAACGGAACCGACTTCCGTGTTCCCAATTCCCCGAATGGAATGTGGATACTCCCTTACCGAAATGCCCAACCGTCTTACAAGGTTGCACGAGACTAAGCACCCCTGGGCCCCCGAGTCCAATAGTGCACGTGCCACACATGATTTGCCGTCCGAACTCCACGCTATCACAGAGGCGGTGGGGAGCATGACCGTCTGTGGAGTGGCGGCACCCTGTAAGTGGGTGGCGTGTCCCTAGCGGGAACCTCCGCGGGATCCGAACCTGCTGAGACCTCCGTCGGCCGTGGAGTAACTCGGCTGCTGATATGCCACCGGCATATCAGACCGTATGTACATCAAGGGGTCCCAACCCGGATAATAGGCCCCTCGCTGTCCCGGTATCCGACCATACCGGACGGTGTACGGTGTGCCCGGTGGCCACCGTGGATGGATGGGGGAGAGCGGATCCAACCTGGGGCGCTCTAGGAATGGGGGCGACATCCGACTGTTTGCCTCCCTGTTCGCCTCCCAGAGCGACGGGCAGGGTGGTGCAGAAGGTGGTGGGCTCCCAGCCTTCGCGCCACTCATAGGTGTCATCTGACACCCGCCCGTAACACGCGGTGAGCCAGCGGCCCGAAGTCCTCGCTTACCGTGGACAGCGGCAACCGAACCCCGGCTATCCCGCATGTTACCCCCCGCGCTGCTCCCTTCCCCTCGGGGGGGGTCCCGTCCGCGGCTACCCCAATCACCCCGTTGGTGACTCCCGTTTCCCGGAGGGGGACTGGGTCCGGCCCTGGTTGGGCCCTGTGGCCGACCAACCTGAGTCCGGCCCTGGTGACCGTCCGAAGGGCCTGACCGATTCAGGCACAATACTATGTGGTGCTTGCCACCACAGCACTCACATGGGAACGCGCGCGAGCACTCGCTCAGCGTGTGCGGCCCCAAACAACCGAAACACAATCGGTGGCGGAAGACTATCTTCCTGCGGGCAGCTACGCCGAGCGCCTTAAAGTTGGCGCAACTGGTCACTTCATGACCGGCACTGTCGCAGTGCACACAGCCGTCACCCGATGGCGCGGCATTCAAAACGCCAAATTTTTTCGACCGCCAACCCCCCGTGGGGGCGGGGGGCGCGGCCCCTCCCGCATCCGTGTGGGTTGGCGCTGCACACTGGCCTCCGTGTCCAGTGTGTCACATTGCCTGCATTCACCCTCCAAAAAACCGTCAATTGGACGAGCGTGGGCAGTTCCGTACTACTGCCCCCATGCAGCTGTTCAAACCGAGTTTGAACAGCTGCAGGCAACCGTGACAAAACCATATACAAAACAATGTATGACCATTGGTCTACCGGAAGACCAAGGTTCTGAAGGGCCTTAGTGGCCACCAGCACAGGGTTGAGCACCTGTACTCGGATGTCAACATCCCGGGTTACTTTAGGGATGCTAAACAGCTTCCCCAGCTGCGCATCAACCAACCGCCGTTTATGTTGGTAGCGGTCAAACAATATGGACCTGGCTATCTCATAATTGCCCGCCGTGACCGTTAGGTGACCGACCAACTCTTTCGGTTCACCCCGCAGAGCCATCAATAGTTGGGCCAACTTGTAGGCGTTGTCCAGGTCGTCCCGACCGTGGACCAAACTACCAAATAAATTAATGAAGGCCGGCCACTCATCAATTGCCCCACTGAAGGCCGGAAGCCGCGTGTCATTGCGTCCTCCACACGCTTGAGCAGGACATCATCCATATCTGGTCGCTCCACATACTTATGAGTATGGGCGAGCCATCTCATTTCCTCCCGGACACCATGCCGCAGCACCGTCAAGGGCGAAGGCGCCATGTTGACCGATTTAATAGATTCTGGACAGATTTAATACTTCACTACCGAACTAAGTATAGCCAGAGACCAGCACTTGCCCGTCAGCGCTGGGCACAGAAATTAAAACTAAGTTGTCAAAACTAAGGCAACCACTAAAACAATTAAATCCTAAAAAATATTTAATATGGTCGCCCTGTGGACATACACCTTATAACTATACACTCTAAATCAATTAGAGAATGCCACCATAAAGCACAATACGAAATAACACACAAAAATTTATTATAAGGAAAAAAGCTATTTTTAATATAATGTAGGTAGCCGTGAACCTTCTAGAAGTGGCCCCTCCGATATGACCCACACTTCTACTGAGGTCAGCAAAATCAGCTTAATACCCCTTAAATAGCCTGACCCTGCTCTGTAAACCGAAATAACACTGCAGTACTATAGAACCCGACGTTCTACCATAGTCCGACCGAATGACTGTTCCTTATGCACACCGAGTAGTTTCCGACTACAATTTTATAACAATTGTTAACTAAATCGTCAATTATACGTTCACTAACCGAAAATGAACCTAAATTGTGGTATACCGACCACAAGACTCACTCACAAAATGATTGCCGACCAATCTGAGATACCCTTTCCTCCCAACTACAATGTGGCAAAAAAACAACCCTACAACCGTCCGTGAATCGATTTCCTACTAGGAAACCGCGCCTCTGCTACCAAAATGTTAAATTCCACGCCTCAACCGACAGGGCGTGGAATCTTGGTAGGGTTGTTTTTCAGTGGAATGTCACAAAGCAGTACTGACCTTGACGCCGTGGACCGGAATTCGAAAGCTCAATTCGAGGCAGGAATACGGGATGAGGAACACCAGGGGGGGGGTGAGGGGAGTCGAATCTTACTCTCGTCGCAGCCCGCTGCTGTCGCCGTCGTGATGCTTGCCGACACAAAGGGTCGCTGTCTGAACGCGACGAATTGATCCCCGAATCACTTCAACCTTTCACAACACGAAGCACTCACTCCGATGACGTGAAATCTACTTATTTCCCGACGATTGTTCCGTGCTTATTATAATTGACATTCAACCAAGCTTCCCGATGCTGGCGCCGAACTTTTAGCCATGTGCAAAATAGTTAACCTCTAACTCGTCATTTCGTTTCTATGCAAGTGACAGCTAGTGATGTCCCGATCACTCGCGGTCGATCCGCGCAACGAAAAAACCGGTGCGTTCCGAAGCATAAATATTAAATATTAAATATTTCACGCTGTTTTGAAGTAGATGGGCGCGGCGACTAAGTTTGAATCGATGGATCAACTGAGGAAGGCCGGAATATTAAATTTAATACTCTCAAATACGCGTTTGCAAATTTTTGCCTTATTTTCAATTGAATCTTCGATATATCCTACTGCGATACCACTGGATTTCCATCTGATCTGCTCCTGAATCTGCTAAAAGAGTCGCTGAAATCCAGAGAAAACAGTGTCTTGTATAAATATGAGAATCTGGCAGCTTCAAATAATTTGCTATTACTTTTGGCATCTTGGAAATTTTATTTTGCCCAATGTTGCTTGAAACATTTTCCGTATTCATAACGGATGAAAAATTGATTCGTTTTAATATCACAAGAGCACAATTTTTGGTATTTGTCCCCAATATTTTTATATTGTCCACGAATGGTGAACGAGCGGTCAATTTTTGGTTTGGTGTCCGTCAAATTTATTTAGATATTTATTTATTTATCCACATGCACACTATCTATACAGGTTTAACGTAATAAAATAACATAGCAAAATTTTATAAAACTATTATTTTAATAACTTATTATACCTACCTGTCCTACCATTTTGAATTCATTCAGAGTAGTGTAGTCAGTAAGTAAGTGCGCGTGTGTGGCAAAGCCAACAAACGAGGGCGTCGCCGCCGTCGCACGTACCCGTTCGCTCACGCAAAGACCCATTCTCTGCAGAATGTCCGTATCGTACAGTTTTACACGTAGTATTTTAAAGAGATACGTTGCTAAAGCCAGATTCCTCCTCACTCTAAGTTCATTATACTCAAACATATATACCTAGAAAAAATTATATTATTGGGTATAACAGAGGATGGAAAGGGCAGACCCCATACTGCCTCATAAATAAATATCTTATTTATTTGTTCTGCACTGTCTCCAACATTTCAATATATTTATTTTCATGCATTGTATAAAGAAATGCGTTGTATAAAGCAATGATCACTGTGATGTTTTTGAAGTTCTGCATCCTTCTTAGTATAAACCTTAAAATCCTAAAAGTTTTTTGGCAGCATTTAACTATGTGTTCTCTGAACGGCAGATTAGCCCTCAGCGTATCTTTAACTTTGCTGACTCTCGTCATGGACGTCAGATTCACTACCCAGTTATGCAACATAGGAGTATACTATCGAGTAAAACTAATTGTGACGCACTTAGAGGTGTTAAACTGCAGTTCGTTTTCAAGACTCCAGGCCACTACTGTATCGATGTTCCGTTGTATCTTTCCACAGATCTATCTTTATACGTGATGTTGTAAGGGATAGCTTGAGGTCACCCGCGAATGAAATTCATAGACATAGACATAGACATAGACATCATTTATTGATAATATTCATTACACGTCATGACATGAATCATAATTCAATGTTATGTACCTAGTATAAATTGGTACATAGGGATGTTTATATTACTCATGTCTATACTATAATAAGCAATTGCTAACAATTTTAAAATAACTTACACGCAGTAAATTAAATAAGTCAGTATATGTTACAGAAAAAAAATAATAATAATAATCAAACTGTAAATAATAATGTCAATGGTAATTGTAAATTATAATGTCAAATTATGTAACTAGTTCACTAGTTACATACCTAATGCTAAAAACTCATCATAGCTGTACAGGGACTTCTCAATAAGCCATGTTTTTAATTTACATTTAAAGATGGACACACTCGGAGCATCAGTGATAGCTCCAGGTAGCTTGTTGTACACTACCGGACCCATAACGTGGATTGTTTTTCTAGTTTTTTCCAGTTTGTGCGCGATTGTAGCTAATTTGTTGGAGTTGCGCGTTTCGTACCTATGCCTTTCTCCAAGTCGTTTGTATAGGTGAATATTCTCTCGCACGTACGTGGCCACTTGGAGAATGAGTAGGCTAGGCAGTGTGAGAATCTTAAGTTGTTTAAAGTGCGGTCTGGCTGACTCGTCAGTCGGTACCCGCGCCAGCAACCGCACGGCGCGCTTCTGCAGGACAAACACGCGGTGCCACTGCGCCGCGCGCCCCCACAGCTCCACGCCGTACTGCAGCAGCGAGTGCACCGACGCGAAGTAGCACGTCCGCAGCGACTCTGCAGGGAGTGTTGATGAGAGCCGACTTAAGGCGAAACATGCGCTCGCCAGTCTGCTGCATAACTTATTTATGTGCGCGTCCCAGGTTAACGCCTGATCCACCTGAAAGCCCAGAAACGCGGCAGTGTGGGCTTGCTCAATTTGAGATCCGTCCACGACGACAGCTAATTTAGGTCTTCTACGCCCAGATAGATCAAACTGAACGAATTGTGTCTTTGTTGTATTCAGTAGCAGACCATTATGGCGGAACCAAAGGCACATGCGGTAGGCGGTTGCATTAAGCTTCGTCTCCAGTAATGCCAGTGTCGGAGCAGTTACTACTGCAGCTACGTCATCGGCAAATAAGAAAATCTCCCCCTCCCTAAGCACACTTGGAAGATCGTTTAGCAGTAAAGAAAAAGCAATATTTGATAATGAAGAGCCCTGTGGTACGCCCATGTCTGCCGAGAGTCCGTCTGACTTTGCAGCGCCTGCTGCACCCACTACGAACTGCATTCTTTCTTGCATGAAACTCGTAAGTAGCGACAATGCTGGCCCAGTGATGCCATAGTGCTGAAGCTTCATATGTAGTACGTTATGATCTGCGACATCGAATGCCTTCGAGAGGTCGCAGAAGAGAACGGCAACAGCCTGTTGTCGCTCACGAGCATCAAGCACTCGGCGCACTACCTCCCGTGCCAGCTGAGTGGTGGAGCGGCCCTCGCGGTACGCGTACTGCCGGTCAGTGAAAGCGGAGGTGCTATCGAGGAAGCTAGTTAAACGGGAACTGATACCGTTCTCCAGTAATTTTGCTATCGCCGGTATGATTGAGATAGGGCGGTAGTTGCTGGAGTCGTCTTTACTTCCTTTGCCCTTATACAGTGGACTAACTTTAATTTGTTTTAGACATCTAGGATATATGCCACCTTTAATACATTTATTGAACATAACGCAGAGTGGCATGCATATGTTGCGTGCTATACTGTGGACAAGATTGATGGAAATGTCATAGATGTCTTTTGTAGGCTTATTTGCCACTCGCTTTATAATAATAGTGTAGACTTCCGCTGGTGTGAACGGGCGGAGTCGCAGCGATGAGTTACTCGGCGCGCGCGCAGCTACTAGCGCGGCGCGCGCGGCGCACAGGTTGGCTGGCGGAGCTCCGCACAGGCGAGCTGCATTCACAAACTGTGAGTTGAGATGGTCGACAACTTCTTTTTTAGATGGAAAGACTATCCCAGTCGGGTGTTTGATGAGTTCCGTATAGTCAACACTCGATTTCTTGCTTTTACAAGTTTCGGTGCCCACTATCTTCCACATTGTTTTGATAGGATTGTCACTATTATTGATTAAAGAGGAAAAATGCTGAAGTCTGTGCGAGTAAAGTTTGCTATTGAGGTTTTCAGTCATCTGTTTAACTTTGTCACTAATAATTGTATCGTTTGGATAAAAAGTTTGTAACTCAATTAGATCGAACACTGTTCAGGCCTCTCGGCACCCGATGACCTCGCAGGGGCCCATAGCTACGAGGTAGCGTAGCGATCAGATGCCAAGAAGCAAGAACGTCGGCGATTCACCGAGCTAAGTAATAGATTCTATCTGACCTGGTCTGTGCTTCGTTCCCGTCAAACACCTGTCTCTCTGCAAGGCCTGGGTGCACCCTAGGCTCTTCTTGGTAGACAGGTTCTTCAGCCAACCAGTTATGGCTGGCAGGCCAGCTTCGACGCACACAGTGTTCCAAATACGAACTTTATCTGGTTCGGAGAACCACAATACACTCAGCTATAAGACAATCCTGAGGGGAGCCCGAATACAATTGCAGATGGCTTACGATTTAATTTTAATGCCCAAAATCAATACGCGTCACATTACGTACGGGGGCTTTTCGTCTGTCAGTTGTCAGTCAGTCTTGCGTTTGCGCCGCGCACACACGTGTTTTGCTGCCGCCGACTCCCAGTGGTGCTCAACCTTTTATAGTCTAACTATGTCATTGCGGTGTCACGATTGTGGGATCGATTTTAGTGACGGGGTCCGGTGTGAGGGATGTGGAAATGACTACGATTTTGACTGTGCAAAGGTCACTGAAGTCGGGTGGAGGAAACTTGGGGGTCGAAAAGCTACTTGGAGGTGCCCTAGTATTTGCCGGAAAGCACCCGTAGTACCGACTACCGCTCACGATACTATAGCCACAACGACTAAGGACAATGTCTCCGAGACCCCTGGCGATACGGTCAACCTATCATCCATCATGGCGAAATTGGTGTCTATTGAATCTCAACTCAAGGATATAGCTGAGATAAAACACGACATGAAGGAGGTAAAAACACAGGTCGAAGATCTGAAGACATCCTGTCAGTTTAACGGCGATGAAATTATCAGCTTGAAAGCTAAATTCAGTGGCGTGGAGAGCCGACTTGGTGCTCTTGAGCAGCTTTCCAAGGAGGAGATTACCAGCAGCGATGACTGGACCCGCATGAACAACGCTGAAATAAAAGGCGTCCCTGTGAACAACAAAGAAAACCTATTCGATCTACTTGAAAAGATCACAATTGCTATTGGCTACACATTGTCTAAATGCCAGATAAACTACATATCCCGTGTACCTACATTTGGTTCTAAAGATAAGCACATTATAGTCTCTTTCGTGAATCGGTATGTCAAGGAGGAGTTCGTCGCGCACGCTCGGGCCATGACGAACCTTACGACCGCCCACATTGGCTTCGCGGACGAACCCAGGCGCTTATACGTGAACGACCATCTTTCGCCCATCAAAAAGAAGCTACTTACTAAAACGAAGGATGCAGCGAAGGCTAAGGGATTCCAGTATGTGTGGGTCAAGTTCTCGAAAATCCACGTACGCAGGAACGACACCAGCCCCTCCATGATTATCCAGAAAGTGCAAGATTTAAACTTATTAGTGTAATCCGTAGTCCAACTATTGATATCGGTTTTGTGATTTCGTTGCTTATTCTTGAAATGTTGCTCACTGCTGCTCGCTGCAAAAGGTTTAGTACCCCATCGTGCGCTCGATGCCTTATCATCTCTTTTGTTCGCATGCCACTAAACCGTCGCTCTGTTTTCCTTCCACTGTTCATGTCTTCTTTTGTATTTTCCAATAATGATGATCCTTGCTGCCTGCATATTAGAAGTTATCTTTCCTTAAAACACTACCTGCCTAACATATCTACCCACTATTGGTTCATGGTTGCGCCTACCAACAAAATATATTCACTACATTATTTTTATGCTTATTATCTCCCTGTAGGCCGGAACTATTCAGTCTTTGTCTCTGATTATTGTCGTAATGGCTAACAAAAAGGGATTAACGGTATACTATCAAAACGTACGTGGTCTAAGGAGCAAAACAAATACTTTCAGACGAAATTTAGCATTATTTGATTATGATATCATAGCAATTACAGAGTCGTGGCTCGTCGATAGTATTTACGATTCCGAGTTATTCGACGATAGGTATTCTGTGTTTCGGCGCGATAGGTGTTACGAGTTGACAAATCAATCGCTGGGCGGTGGCGTGCTAATAGCCACACACAAACGCCTTACCGTTAATGCTAGGCCTGAGTGGAACTCATCTGCCGAGGACACTTGGATATCCATAAAGCTCCGAAACTGTGTCTTACACGTCTGTACTGTCTACTTATGTAAACAACAGTGTGGTTTTTCGTTTTCTGAGCAATTACGTAACTTCTGGGACAAAACCGGTGATCTAATTTTACAATACCCGACCGATAAATTTCTAATACTGGGTGATTTCAATTTGAGTGGAATAAATTGGGAATCTTACGCCCACGATAATGTCTCCTATTATTCGGGTGTAGCTAACACTGCTGACGAACTATTTTTATTAGACGAATTATCTACCTGTAGCCTGATCCAGTACAATTTGGTCCCTAACATTTATGACAGATTCTTGGACCTTGTTTTGGGTAACATCGCTACTTCAGTATCGAAATGTGATAACCCACTGGTCCCTCTAGACCCCTACCACATGGCTCTTGAAGCAAGCCTACATGTTTCTGAAATCGAGTCTCTCAACGCTGCGCCGCGCACTAAATATTTATATAATAAGGCAAACTACGTTGAAATTAATAAATGTTTATTGTCGACTAATTGGGACTGCCTTAACGTGTCTCAGGACGTGGATGACTCGGTGGAAGAGTTCTATAACATTCTTGTCAGTATTCGAGATAAACATGTGCCAAAGACTGATGTTCGATTAAACAAATTTCCCTGTTGGTACTCCCCATCGCTCAAAAAAGTCCTCAAAGAAAAGTATAAGTTCTATAAAAAGTATAAAAACTACAAAATGACGGCTGACTTGCAGACTCTAAACTTACTATCCAAACGAGCTAAGCTACTTGAACATGAATGTTATAGAAAATACATATCTAATGTCGAAAAATGCATTGAAAAAAATCCAAAATACTTCTGGTCTCACTTAAAAAATATTTCAAAATCTAATGGCATTCCAAGCACCATGATCCTTGGAGCCTCAACGGCCACTTCAGGTGACCACGTGTGCGACCTTTTCTCGGAATACTTTCATTCTATGTTTTTAACTCCCAACATGGCCAATAATACTGTTGGAGTGACTCCTGTCATCCAAACTGCTGAACCGACAGCCACCGGTATCTGTGATCTCTCCTGTATAGAAATATCTGAGGCCCTGGTTAGTAAAGAGCTACTCAAACTCGATATAACTAAATCCGCTGGACCTGACGACATTCCCGCCGTTTTTATCCGGCACTGTGCCGTCTACTTAACGGAACCCATATGTATTATCTTTAAATTATCACTAAAACAAAATAAGATGCCAAGTAAATGGAAACGCGCGTTTATCACACCGGTTCTGAAAAAATCTCCGAGCAACCAAGTGACCAATTACAGACCAATATCTAAACTGTGCATCATCTCGAAGGTATTCGAGCGAATTATTTATGATCAAGTGTATTCTGCGTTACGACACTCATTTAGCCCCGTCCAGCACGGTTTCCTTAAAGGCCGATCGACTGTAACTAATCTTGTTCTGTTCAACGACAGCATTACGTATAATATGGAAAGAAGTCTACAGACCGATGCTATTTATACAGATTACAGTAAAGCTTTTGACAGGATAGATCACTCACTGCTTCTACAAAAGCTATGTGCCGTTGGTATAAGGGGAGACCTTTTGAGGTGGTTCTCTTCTTATATTGATAACCGCAGCCAAGCCGTTGTTATCAGCAACTATACTTCGGGCTGGGTGAGAGTTCCAAGCGGTGTGCCGCAAGGCTCTCTTCTTGGACCGCTACTTTTCACTATATTCATAAATGGTATCGATTCTTGTTTTCTCAATTCAAATGTTCTTATTTTTGCGGATGATATGAAAATCTTTAAGCCCATTGCCAATACCTCTGATGCTGTCTCTCTTCAAGGTGACCTAAATAGACTCGATGTTTTCTGCGAACACAATAATCTTGACCTTAATCCAACAAAATGTCTCGCTATATCGTATACAAGAAAAGTATCGCCTGTGTATCATAATTATTCTCTAAAGGGGCATATTCTTAACCGCGCCTATAGCACCCGTGATCTAGGAGTCACACATGACTCGAAACTTCTATTTGACGTTCACATTAACACAATATGTAAAAAAGCTTTCAAGGTCCTCGGATTTGTGATGCGCGCTTCACGTGACTTCAAAAAAATTAAGACTGTAAAATTATTGTATTGTACCTATGTTAGAAGCATACTGGAGTACGCATCCCAAATCTGGAACCCCCAGTATGATATATATGTTAACCGAATTGAAAGGATCCAAAAGAAATTTGTTAAATTTTTAAACCGACGCATTAGGTCTACTAACGATTATTTACCCTCTTGTCGCTCCATGCACCTTCTCCCCCTGACCGAGAGACGCCATATTTCAGACATAGTATTTTTGTTAAAGATTACCACAGGCATCATTGATTGCCCAGAGTTGCTATCTCGAATCAACTTCCACGTACCTAATAGAACCCTCAGGCGTAAGTTCACATTCCTCGTACCGCAGGCTGCAAGGAACTACAGAACTAACTCGTACCTGTTACGAGCCTGTTCCGCTTTCAACAACCTAATCCGTGACCCGAGCACTGACTTTGACATAAATCATGATAGTATTGCAACGATTAGGCGACGAATAACACTGAACTTCTTTGGAGGCGAGTAAGTAGTGAGCAGGCGAATTTCCTTTATCGTTTATTTTATCATTATATTTTTCTTAGATAGGTTTGTCACCCACCCTGGCAGCAAACTTTTGTTTTACGTGTTTTGCGTGTTTTGCATATAATACTAAGTAGCTATAAGTGGTAGCCTATAAGTGACTTTCTGTTTTATAAGTTGCCTTGTAATCAGTTGTTGTTAGTCGATGGCTTCCCTAAAATCTAATAAATAAATAAATAAATAAATAAATAAAAAACTGCCAAGATGGCCGCTCCCTCAAATTCAAAATGGCCGTTCCGGAACCATAGATCGAGTATCGATTTTGAATCGAACAAACACCAAGGACTTGAGACAGAGTGTTTCCTCAGTGAGCCATGAGTTTTCTTTGTTGACATTTGGCTTGCGTTTTAAAGGAAAGCATATTTGTGCTTTACACACAATAACATTTATTATAGCTTGGGCAATCTCCTCTGTAGTTGTTTTGCTACAAAACAGATCCTCCCAATCCACACTATCTATAGCTAGCGCAAATTGTGTTCTCGATTGTCGTGTGTAGTCTCGAACGAGGCGGGTGGCGGGCGGCAGCGGGGGGCGCTCCCCGCATACCAGCTCCGCGCGGACGCCGAGGTGGTCACTCAGGTTGGTGGTGAGCGGTCTCGCGGCCGGCCTGAACCGGTCCCCAGTGTTGGTGTACGCGTGATCGAGTGATGTCGCCGATGTTGATGTTATTCGCGTAGGGAAGTCTACCAAGTTCCTGAAACTATGTGATGCGAGTGTGTCACTGAGCTCTTTATTTTCAGAACTACTAACTAATGTGTCAATATTCGCGTCACCTACAAGTATGCACTCGAGGCCAGTATCGTTAATCTTACCGAGAAGTTTGTCCAGTACAGTTATGAAGTCAGATGCTTTGATTGCGTTCGTCCGATAAAAACATACTATAAGTAAATCATAGTCTATTAATTTAATTGCCGATATTTCACAATACAGCTCAACGGATAGTTTACATAGGTCGGGGTATTCAATTGCTTTGGTCTTGTTATTTATGAATAAACATGAGCCACCATGTTCGAAGTTAGCTCGACAGGAGCTTGAGACCAAATTAAAATTAGTGATATTAATACATTTTAGTTGATCGCTCTTTAACCAGTGTTCGGTTACGGCAAAAACATCACATTTCAGCTCATCTTGTGTTAGCAATTCTATATTTCTTGTTTTATTGTTTAGGGACTGCACATTTTGTAGGGCTATGGTAATAGTATTTAGTCTATTTACTGTGTTGGTGGTTCTCTGCACTTGTGGGAGGGGCGGAGCTTGAGGGGCCGCCGCGGGTGTCGGCGCCGGTGCCGCGGGCGCGGGATGCTGCGCCGTGGCCGCTGTCTCGCGCGCCGCGCGCAGCTCGCCCGGTGCTGCTGGAGTCAGGTGACGAACGCGCCGCTCGCCGTGTGCTGGGGCGAAACCACTCTGTGATTTCAGTCCCCGGAGGCCAATTGGCCGGTGTCATGAAGAAATCAAACAGACTTGTTGGGACGAAGATGGCAAATGAAGCGTAGTGCGTGTGCTTGAGCTCGAGTTTTTCTACTCTATACTTTCCTGATTGTTTCTTCTTTTCCATATATGCTAGCATGCTTTCTGCTGTAACTTCTGGGCGTAAGAAGCATGCGTGGATTTTCTTCGCCCGCTCCACTGTTTGTAAGTATGGGTCATCCACACCTGTACCACATATTACATTGGTTCTTGTGTTCCGTCGTCGCCGTCCACGTTTTGGTACAACTTGCCAGTTACTGTCATCATTTGTTTTAACTTCAAGATCTCCTGGAATCAAAGTTTCGTGAGGTGGAATCTGAACAATATCGATCGTCACCTCCTTGATTTCATTTTGCGCCGGCAGCGCAGTCGCAAGCGTCGTTGGCGTAGTCTCATTATGTCCAGCGGGCGCTGCTGATTGGTTCGGAGCCAGCTTGTTGCGAGTCTCGGCACGAGCTGTGACTGGGCCTGTCGCTCCAACTCGGCCAGATGTTGAAACTCGTCTTGTAATCTCTTTCGTAATTGGCTTCTTTTGTGCCGCGGTGTTTTGCGGCAGCCGGGGAGTGATGGCGGCCGTTGTATTCTGCTTTGGATCACTTTGTTTGGCTTCTTTCTCTTCTCCTAGGCGCACGATAGTAGCTTCTAGCTCACTTAACTTTCGCTCAATTGGTTCTAGGCACTTTTTGATCACTGATTCCACTGCTTCTAGGGTTAGATAAGGCATTTTGCCTGCTTTAGAATTAAATAAGCGGGAGCGCCCGAACAACTAACCATCACCTCACGAGGGGCGGGGGGGGATCACTTAGTGTCCTTTACTGCCTTGGGTAGATTATTAATCATTAATATAAACTGCAGAGGACCTAGATTCGCTTCGCTTACTCTTGACTTCGCAGAGAATGGTTCAGAACAAAATCCATTATATTCCACATAGTGCTGTCCATCTCGAATATAACTAGCAAAATATTTTAATAGATGTGGAGTAAAACCAAAGCCGGCCAGTTTCCTCACCAAAACATCATTGTCGACCAAGTCCACTACCATCTTGAAATCGTTGTTTACGCGCGATGAATATTATTCCATTTTGACCAAAGTGCAAGTGGCTTAAGACAAGTTCGCAGACAAAATTCCTAAGGTATATCTACGATTATCGAGGAACGATATAGTCAAGATCAGTTAAAAATTAATCGTTTCAGTGAATAATGAAAGAGAGCCAATTATATATTACTGTGATTTGGAAGAAACGTTCAATATTATTATTATTATTGACAAAACCCACATTTCTGTTGGGCATGGAGGTAGAAATAGGATGATGAAAGAGCTCAAACTGAATTATATAAACATTAATGAAAAAATGTAGCTCTGTATTTGACTCTTTGTTACCAATGCAAAAAGGGTTCCAAGTGTGGGTGATTTGAAGTTCATTGTGATGTATCAAGCAATTACCAAGTTTGTGATTCTCAGACCACTATACACAAGCCAGCCGAAGAAGTCGCATATAATTTGCGATATCTTCACAACATTTGGAGCACCCTAATTTTTCATAGTGACAATGGCGAGGAATTTGTGAATAAAGCTATTGTCACACAATGCCAAATATCGGAAGAACCCAAAATGTTACAAATCAGGATGTACAAAAGATGTTATGTACATGGTTAGAGACAAATAAAACCACAAAATTGTCGGAAGGGTTAAATATCTTACAGTTCCTAAAAAACGGAGCTTACCACTACGGCATAGATTGCAGTCCTTTCGAAGCTAGTTTTGGCTGCAATCACAAAGTTGGTTTTAAATTAGTCTGCCATCATTTGACGGGTTGCCAAAAATAGTAAGTGGAGAAGACCTTGAGGCAGTGATAAAAGATGGTGATTCCGGTAAAGTTCAAAACACAATTTTGGACAGAGCGGATGATGTAGAAGATGAAGACAGCAGTGATGAAATCTTAGCCATTGTGACTCATTCTATTTCTGTTACGATTGAGCCTGAACCCCGTCCCGTACCAGAACAAACTTTTGACCACAAAATAAATAACGAACCTCAGACAGAATATCAGCCACCTACTGTGGACACAATAAATCTTCGGAATACAATTCTGGAGATACTGACTGATAGAAATAGTCTAGGCAAATGGTTCAGTCGACGTTTTATCGATCGACGTGGAATAGCACCCTCACTCATCCCACAAACAAGCTTTGCATATTTTTTTGTTTTGTTTACGTTGTCCTGTTTTTTAATAATGTCCCGGTTTTGTAATTGTCATTTTTAGTTATCAATTTTACTTTGTTTTTATCAGCAGATAAACAAATGAAATGAAATAAAGTCTCTATTCTATTCTATTCTATTCTAATAAAATGTCTCAATCTGAATGTTGTTTTTGGATGTTAAAAAGCACGGTTGCTTTTTAACATCGATTATACATATTCTGCATAAAGTAGAAGGTTGTTTGGTCTGAAACAAATTAAAATTGTCTGTAATATTTAGGTAAAAATTAATAATAATAAAACGGCCAAGTGCGAGTCGAACTCGCGCACGAAGGGTTCCGTACTATTATCTATTAAAACGGCAAAAAAACACGTTTGTTGTATTAAACCTTAAACATTTGTTTTAATTTTATTTATTTATGTATTTTTAAAGTAGATATAAAAAATAATATTCTGTCAATATTTCAAGCGTCTACATGTTACCGTCAATATCGAGCAAATACGAGAAAAAAAAGGTTTGTTGTATGGGGAGCCCCCTTAAATATTTATTTTATTCTATTTTTTATTATTTGTTGTTATAGCGGCAACAAAGATACATCACCTGTTAAAATTTCAACTGTCTAACTATTACGGTTCATGATACAGCCTGGTGACAGACGGAGGGACAGCGGAGGCTTAGTGATAGGGTCCCGTTTGGCACCATTCGGGTTCGGAACCCTAAAAACTAATAAGAAGTTTTTAATATATACGTAATGCCGCGTCGGCAGGAGCGCTTATATATCACCGGCCAAGACTTTATCGAAGCGAATTGAGATCAACATCTTTAAATAAACAGTGTTCCAAATTCAAAAGTTATTTCGTCAACGTAATTAAGTGCGCCGGTATGACCCATTTTACCCGCACTTATCGACGAACCCTTCGCCTCTTTTCGAATAGATGGGATGGAAAAGAAAATATTGATGATGTCAATGATGTGTTGTTCTTAACATTGAATTGGAGCACTGCATTTGGTTCAGTAATTTTGGTTATAACCCCCAGACATAGCTTATATATTAAATGATTTAGTTATAACGAACTTATCTGTACGTGAAGTTCTATCATTATTGTACGAAGTAAGAAGCACTTCGTATAATTATGATTTATTTATTGATGATACTCGTGCTTCATCCTCGGATTAATATCTGAAATATTGTGTACATGTATAAATAAGTGTGATATGCCTACTCACGTCGATATGATAAAGAGGTTCAAAATTTGCTGAAGTATCAAAATTTTCATTAGTTATCTACGAGAACTACAAAAAACAGCAATATCACGATAATAAAATCTGCTAAACTTGCTGAAGCTGTCGCTCCAGCCCGCGATATTACGTAAAAGAAATTTCGGTAACATTTCGGGTCTTTCTTCAAGTACAGCAGATTAAATCTTGTTTGTTAGAGACATGGCTACACAGTCTTACGCAATGTGGTATTTAGGAATTAATTCAATATGAAGGCAATAAGGAAATGCATTATGTATTTTTTGTTAAAAGGCGTTGAGATAAGTTTTTCTGGAAGAGTCTTGACCTAAATTAGTAATTTAGTACTAAGGTTGTACCTAAGACAACATTATCTACGTTCTGGCTGCAACGGCGGCTGCATGCAACCTTTATGTAAACATTTGAAGTAGGTAGCGTGAAATTCGGACGTTATGCGGTCGTATCCTATAAAGCTATTAGAATATACTATTTGTCTTTCTAAATTAAGTGCAAGAATATCCTTCGGTTGTTTCACCTTATTAATATTTAAAATTTAATTTTAGTATATACTAAGATCAAAGAACCACCTCTAAACAGTTAATTAGGCCTTTGCCCTATAAATTTAACAAAATAATAATACTGCATTTGCTAAAACTGCCATTCAAAATGCATTGTACTAGTGTGTATGAAACACCGGGCAATCATATGTTAAACACCCATTGATTCAAACACTCATTCAGCATCATCGCAACTAAACCTAGCCCTATTCAATCTTATCCTACACAATCTGCGATAACCTAGGCGTTTTATAGTAGGTATATTAAATCGTGTGTCATACATTTTCTACGTTTAACAGCGAATACAATAAATTCTATTAATCTTTTATCCAATCGAATTAGGGCTGACTCTGATTGAAATAATGCCCAGCAAATGTCTTATCGCCGGGCATCACCACGTTTTACACTTATTCATTACACGACTTGTTTACTTGCGTCGTCGCACAGAAATCAGGTCAATTTTTCTGCAATCCAGCAATGACGATAGCGTGAGAAAACAGTAGTTACTCTCAAACAGACCGAACGGGGTTGGAATAGCTCTCGTCCACATTTTACTGCAAACAACGTTTCAAAAATATTTCGAATTAAAATAGACCTTTGTTCGGATCTACGGAGTAGCCTTCTGAAGTAAATGAATAGTCTGCATTCAGCTAGACTGACTTAAACAAATCACTTTCACTGGTGCCAATTATGTTGGACAATAAACACATTAAGTGCGCGTCTGTAAGACACTGCAACACGTAAATGAGGAAACAAGAGAAACAGAAATAGATAATATAACTGTAGATTTTACCTTGGTGTAGAAGCCGGGCTTACCTCTTGAATACCACCGGCGTTAGCTAACGCCGCTTTTCCGTTATAGGTTTTAAATTTTATTACCATGGTTCAAAATTGCGACCCGGCCCAAGAACCCTCGGTTTTTGAGAGGTTAAACCTATAATAATAATAATACCTTGGACACCTTTTACACACTATAGTCAAGACAAGTAGGTAATACTTAAATGGTCGTGCGGGTAGCTGAGACGGTTACTGGATGTGGCATTCCGTCCGTTTCCATGTAAAATTCTCTCTGGCGCTTCCATGTCCTGGCTCCTATCGCTACTCGATGGTTACATAGTTTTTATTTAGCCTAAGTAGGGCCTCCCACACGTGAGCGTGGTGGAGTATAGCTCAATCTTACTCGTATCCGGGTAAAGGTCCGTTCCCCTCGGTGGGGGCATTATTGGGCTACATTTTTTTTATTTATTTCAACAAAAAACTGACAATTTGCCGATTCCGCAGTATACGAACAAACTAAACAAATCTACGCCTAGTGGTTTATTTTTTTATTATTTCCTAGCCCCTCTCACCCCCAACCTCCTTGAAATTTATCGGATGAACAAGTGGAATTACCATAAAAACAAATAACCACTACATTTTCTTTCAATACCACAATTACTTTGTAAATTAAATAATTATCTAAAAATAATTTTGTAAACTACATTTTGTGATCTTACATACAACTTATTGACTTTAGACTACAATTATATTGCTTATATTACTCTCACATCTACACATATAAAACTACGCCTCTTTGTTATATAGTACATTGTTAACCGAGGGCTGAAAGGCACCCATTCCTGTTCGTTCGAGCGCCAATAGTTCGAGGCAGAAATGGGTGCTATCACCCGGTAAAACACTCTACTTTTCATTACGAATACGAGGAAAGTAAACACAAGCCAGTTAAAATCAAAATTATTTTATTAAAAAACAAAGTCACTTGAAATCAAACAATATTTTAATTTATTTCGCAAACACATCTCGCCTTGAAAGTGACTAATAAATACATAAAGTACATTATATTAATTATAAACATCAAAAAGAATTTAAATGTCAACAAAACTAATAAATGAAGAATTAATCGTTTTATGGCTATAGTATAGGTTACTACCATTGCGTTGTTCAATATAAACTACGATTCATATATATATATATATATATATTTTAATACTTTTCTGCTTTAGAGCAGGCATGTACCACTTTCAGCACGGTGCCCGGATGAACAAAGACCCCCTTTCAGAGTATGAGTAATGAAAAATATTTTTATCTACACACGTATCATAAACCCTCTTTACTGCGTACAAAAACCGCACGTTACGATCAGCATAATGTTAAACTACTTGGCTCATTACTCATTTCTAATCTGAAAAATTACACATTTTGACCATAATGTGTAATTTTTCTACACATTATGACATTCAAATTTCGAACGCCGATGCCCGCCTGCGTGCAGCCCCTAGTTTGTCTGTGAAGTTGGTACTGACATTCAAATTTCGAACGCCGACGCCCGAAGTTGGTGCTACAGAACAAGCTAAACAACTGCAGAGCCACAATGCCGGTCAAACATGCGGTTCCTGAACACATCAAAGAGAGCTTATGATATGTGTGTAGATAAACTAGTGTATGTAACTGTACATAATTAGGCATTAAAACTCTCGAGTGATATTATTATGAAACGAGCCGAAGGCGAGTAGTAATGCCCTCCATTATGTAGCAGTCACATAAACTACTATTAAGCCGTTTGGGAATATATATAATAATAATAATAATTTATGAAATTTCCAAAACAGCAGCCGAAATTGATGCATCAAATAGTGTATCTGTGAAAATCCACCAATTTTGAGAATTCGCCATTCGTAAGCCAAGTAAGCATTAGAAAGGTCGCTGCTCGGAGTATCCCGTCGCAACAAGATACGGAACGAACTCATTCGTCAACAATAAAGTCACCGATGCTAGGAAACGTGTTGCGTGACTTAAATGGCCGTGGGCAGGAAACGTCTGTCGCAGAAACGATTTATTTATTTATTTATTTATACCATCTTAGTGTACAACTTTACAGATAACGATGGAAATTGGGCTCTAAAATTCTGTTCGGAGGCTCCATACATAAAAGAACAATGTAGGAAGACCTGCGACACGATGATCAGATGTCATCAAAGGTTCAGCTGGCCTTATACGGATGAATTGGCGGTCAATTTGGGAGGCGTATGTCCAGCAGTAGTGAACGACAATGATGAGAAGAAGAAGAAGCCGATGGATGGCTCATGCTGAAAGTGAACTCTTTGTTTTTATGATTCTGTGGAACAATGCAGCATTAAATGTCAAAGAACACGCGTGTATAGGCTTGTTTCGTAAAGGAGAGGTTGCTTTCATCTTTATTCTTTAGCGATTTCTACATTATAACATTATAACTGACCCTACCGTAATACATAGTCAGGTCATAAGTTCTGTCCCATGTGCAATATGAAATAATTTAGACATGTTTATTATTTATGTAAACATTTATATAGCAAAATGAACTTAATAAAACATAGATTCTTATGGTAATAAAGTTTATTCAAAATGACCCCCGCGATTTTGAATACACGCCTTTATACTGCGCGGTCAGTCGTCTATCGCAGCACGAACGAGGTCCATGTCAATATCGGCGGCTGCCTTAATCAAGGATGCCTTGAGTGACTCCAAATCAGGATGAGGCTTTGAGCAGGCCTTTTCCTCCAAGTGTTGCCATATCTTGTAATCTAACGGACTCAAATCTGGACTGGAGGAGGGCCAGTCTTCGTGCAGGATGAAGTCGATTTCACGCGCCGCCAGCCAGTCTTGTGTGCTTTTCGCTCTATGAGCTGGCGCAGAATCTTGTTGGAATACCCAGTGCCTGTTATTAAACATGGTATGAGAAACAGGTTCCACAAGGTTCTTGAGGACTATATTTTGATACACAACTGTATTCGTTTTTACGCCATTCTCACAAAAATGTACCTCTGTTAAGCCCCAATAAGAGACTCCCAACCACACCATGAGCGAGGATGGAAAATGACACGCGGAATATGGTGGCTCGCTTCTTCACTGCTGTGTGCGTACACCATTTTGTTTGTTTTAGCTCTCTTCCACGGTGAAAATTTTTTCATCCGAAAAAAGAATTTCCCGATGCTTTTTTCCCGCGTACCGCTTCAACAAAGCGCGGCATCTCTTCAGTCTCAGGTCCATTAAACGAGCGTCCAAACGATGTCCTGTTTTTCTTCGATATGCTCTAAGCCCTAAGTCTTCATTTAACACCCTTTTCACCGTGGTCCTGCTTAACCCCATCTGAAGGGCCAACAGTTTCTGCTTACGTATGGGATTTCTTTGAATTCGCGCCTTCACAGCTTTTATCACTGCTGGAGTCCTAACAGAGCGAGGGCGACCACTTCTTGACCTGTCATCTACACTAGAGTCTTCATTGTATCGTTTTATGGTACGATAAACGAATCTTTTGGTTATATTAAAATTTTTCAGTAAGTCGAAAATCTGAATTGGCGCGTAACTGCAACGATGCAACGCAATAACTGCGACACGGTCTTCTTTAAGTGTCCACTCCATATTAAAAAATTAAGAAAATTCTAAAAATTACACATTTTTATTTTCATGAAAAATTCGAAATTCGAATTCAATAAACTTTTTTGTGGCCAGCGTTCTAAATTCAAAAGTTTTTTTATTGTGTGACAGAAATTATGACCTGACTGTGTAGAATATTTTAATGTTTGCTCTTTTATATTGCTCAAAATAAAAATATATATATATATATATATATATATATATTATATATATTTTTAACCCTTGGTGTTGGCAAGTCCCAGAATCAATTGGTTGGTGACGTCGATCTCAATGGTCTTATTAGTTTCTTCTCCGACCCTCCTGTTGTAATGAATCCCTCTGTTAAAGATGCCTCCCTGCATTCTCTGCGCTCCAAGCCATCTCCCACCACCACTCCATTCAACTTCAGTCTTGTCGAAATTGACACGGTTAAGAAGGCAGTGCTTGCCATCTCCTCAAAAGCTGTGGGTGACGACAGTATCTGCTTGAGAATGATAAACAGCATCCTTGATTTCCTCCTACCTGCCATTACACACATTGTTATCTTCTCTCTATCTCAGTGTTCTTTTCCTAATGAGTGGAAAAAGGCGTTAGTTATCCCTCTTCCCAAAACCTCAAATCCCTCTTCATTTAAAGATTAATCGTCCAATATCTATCCTGCCTTTCCTTTCCAAAGTCCTTGAATCGATTGTCCACACTCAACTCTCTTCCTATCTTTCCTCTTACAGGCTGTTGAATCAATTCCAGTCCGGATTCAGGCCGGGTCATAGTACCGTCTGGGCCTTACTTAAAGTGACCGATGACATTGAATCGGCAATGGATATCAAGCAGATCACTGTGTTAGCGTTACTAGACTTTAGCAGTGCCTTTAACTGTGTTGATTTTGACATCCTCGTTGAGATACTGAAGTCCCTGAATGTCTGCTCGGCCGCTGCCAGCTGGTTCGGCCCCTACCTGAGAGGTCGTCAGCAGCGTATTAGGTCCGGGGAGACTTCCACGGAGTGGTGCGACCTTTCTTCTGGAGTTTCTCAGGGTGATATTCTTTCCCCTCTTCTTTTCTCCATCTTCATCAATTACATTTCGGATGCCATTTCTTCTTCTTACCATCTTTATGCCGATGATTTGCAAATCTACAGCCATTTCTCTCCAAGTGATATGATTTCTTCTGTGGGTGCATTAAATGCTGATCTCGAGAACATCAGGGGCTGGGCTCTGTCTCATGGACTACTTGTCAATCCCAGTAAGTCGCAAGCCATGATTATCGGCTCCAGACACTCCCATAGTGTGTTACAGCATCTGCCTCTTGTTCCTGTAACTTATGATGGAACCATAATTCCGTACAGTACTAAGGCAAAAAACCTAGGATTTATCTTTGACAATCAGCTTTTATGGTCTGCTCACGTCTGCGAAGTTAGTAGACGAGTCTTTGCCACATTTCACTCCCTCAGGCGCCTTCAAAACTTTCTGCCTCGTCATAATAAAATTACTCTGGCCCAGTCTCTTCTCCTTCCTCTCATTGATGACGCAGATGTCAGCTGGATCAGCGCGAACAAAGATCAACTGAACAAACTCGAGCGACTTCAAAATCTCGGGATTCGGTTTGTCTTCGGACTGCGTAAGTATGACCATGTCTCCCAGTATCGTAGGGAACTGCAGTGGCTTCCAATTCGTCTTCGCCGGGATACCCATGTTTTCATTCTACTCTTCAATATTCTGCACAACCCTCGCTACCCCATTTTCCTGCGTGATCGGTTTGATTTTCTTTCTTCGGATAGGTCTCGGAGATCAACACTCGGTCGCTGCTTGCAACTCCTAAACACAACTCAGTCGCATATGGGCAAGGATTTAGGATCAGTGCTATCAGGCTCTGGAACAAGCTCCCCAGTGCCATCAGGGACAGTCCGTCACTTAAAGTTTTTAAGATTCGCTTGAAAGATCATTACCTCTCTCTTCCATAGTATGTATATATAATTTGTATGTGTATGTTATGTATGTATATAACTTGTATGTGTATGATATGTATGTATGTATATAATATTATATAAATTAGGTGTAGTAGTAGTATTAGGTATATGTACCTACTTATATTATTATTGTGTATGAATTATTTTGTTGTGCAAATAGGTTTTACTCTCACAATCCACTTTCCTTTCCTATCTGGGTTTGCTGGTAGAAATCTCTTTTATAGAGATAAGCGCGCCTCTTGTACATATATCTTTCTTTGTATATCTCTGTACGTTTGTTTTGTGCAATAAAGTATTCATTCATTCATTCATTCATTCATATTAAGACGGCTCATATCGAAAGGTCTCAAAATCGTACTTTTTAAAATTGATGTGAAGCTTGATAATATTGCATCTAATTGATGTAGGTAATGTTTATGTTACCTGCAATATGTCTAATACAGGTATTCTATACGATACTTAGGCAATGTATATAATACCTGGGGGGTTCAGCCAATGTATGAAATATTATTAATATTAATGTCCATTACATACTTTACCAAGATAATGTATACAATTCCTAGGGTTTGTAGGTACCAACTTGACCACCAACAATGTGTAAAATAAAAGGAAATCATAAACTTAGTATAAAATATTTTATCTACACACGTATCATAAACCCCCTTTACTGCGTTCAAAAACCGCACGTTACGATCAGCATTATGTTAAACTACTTGGTAATAGTAGTTTATGTGACTGCTACATAATGGAGGGCATTAATACTCGAGAGTGGGTTTATGAAACGAGACGAAGGCGAGTGTCATAATAATATCACTCGAGAGTTTTAATGCCCAATTATGTACAGTTACATACACTCGTTTATCTACACACATATCATAAGCTCTCTTTGATGTGTTCAGGAACCGCATGTTTGACCGGCATTGTGGCTCTGCAGTTGTTTCGTCGGCGTTCGAAATTTGAATGTCAGTACCAACTTCACAGACAAACTGGGGGTGGGCTTCGGCGTTGGAAATTTGAATGTTATAATATGCAGAAAAATTATACATTATGGTCATAATATGTAATTTTTCAGATAAGAAATGAGTTTTTACCAAGTAGTTTAACATTATGCTGATCGTAACGTGCGGTTTTTGTACGCAGTAAAGAGGGTTTATGATACGTGTGTAGATAAAGTATTTTTTGTTGTTCCTGTTCAACCTAACACGAATGATAAAGGGGACTTCGCTTCTCTCATCCCCTTCACCTAAGCTACCGCAGTGTTTTACGCTTTTACATACATTACTGGCTGCGCATTCGGTATTGTATAGAATACCTAGGCAAGGTATGAAATTAATAATATTTCATACATTGCCTACACGTTTTAGTCATTCTATACATTGCCTATAGATTGTATAGAATACCTGATTATATAGATTACCGATAATTATACATCTTTCAAGAAATTTATTGAACAATATACTTTTATAGCAATATTAGATAATTGTTTAATAGTAATTTCAAATTGAGCAGTATTATCGCTCATATAATCGTCATTTGTACCCCTCGTTATATGGTACGATTATTTAAAATTTATCGCTCGACACTTCTGGACTTTATGATTTTATTGTTTTTTTTTTTCAGATTGTTTTCTTAATATAATAATACTCATACTCATACTCATATATTTATTGCGTCATTGTGGTATACTTTAACAAAATTATATCCAACAATGAACCCTGTAAGGGCACTACAATGTCTTAATAACTAGCTTACAACTAACATTTGTGATGGTTAAATATTATTTTATTATTATATTATATTATTTACTATACTTATTACATTATTATATTATAATATATATATTCTTTTTTTAATATTATTATTATTATTTTAAGAAGGAGAAACATATAAGAAATTATTAACTGCTGAATTATTATATAATTGTTAGGTTTAGTTTGTTATTAATTAAAATATTAGTAAAATATTATTTAATATTTTATTAATTTTTATTTTATAGTAGTTTATTATAGATTATTTAATTCTTATTTTATTGGTTATAGTTTATCATTTAGGAACTCGTTAATATTGTAATAGCGCTTTGTAATCAGCAATTGCTTAAGTGATTTTGGGAATTTGTTCTCTTTAGTTTCATTTAATATATATTCAGGTAAATTATTATAGATTTTTATCGACATGCTTAGTGGGACAGATGAGTGAAGTTTTAAATTGGAGGAGAACTGTGCCAGTCCTTTCCTGGGTCTTAAATTTCGGTTGGTCGACATTTGCTCTTGACGGGTTTTATAGAACTCAGGCAGGGTGTTTACGAACGAACTTACAGGTTTCTAGGATGTACATACAGGTTAGTGTGAAAATGTTTAGTTCCCCAAAATATGGTTTGCAACTATCGGTCGGTTTTATATTTGCTAATATTCGGATAAGCCTTTTTTGTAGGGTGTTTACCCTACAAAAAGTTTGTTTATACTTGAGACATTTGTACTATTTCTCCACAATATTATTCCGTAACTTAGCCACGCATACGCATAGGCGTAATAAGTAACTAGAGCAGTTTTCTGGTCGGTAGACCTCTTTATTTCATGGAAAGCGTAAACAAATTTTGATAATTTTGAATTTAATTTTTCAATGTGTTTTTTCCAATTTATATTTGTGTCGATATTAAGTCCAAGTAGCGAAAAATTATTTATTGAATCAAGCTTAATGTCGTTAAATTGAAAATTTATATCTATAGGTTTTTTTTTTTGAAAAGGATAAAAAGGAATTAACTTTGTTTTTTTTTTAAATTTATTTGAAGGTTATGTTCTTCTAGCCAGTTTATGATATTATTTAATATTGTGTGAAGGTTTTCGTTCAGTTCTTGGTTATTTGTGCATGAAGTAAGTATAGACATATCGTCAGCGAACAGGACACTATGGATATGGGCAAGTCGTTTATGTAAATTATAAATAGTTAACAACCAATCACACTTCCTTGTAGAATGGAAGCGTTTATATCCACGGCATCTGACTGGACTTTTATAATTTCTTTTCTTTCTATGTTATAATATTCTAGTTCTACTAGTTGCTTCCTATTTGTTAGGTATGAAGCAAACCATTTATGTGAGATGTCGCGTATTCCCATATTATATAATTTATCTAATAAAATATTATATTGCACTCTGTCATAGGCTTTTGACAAGTCTATTAAAATCCCTACTGCGTATTGTTTGTTATTTATAATATTGAGAGCCGTTTGAATATATTTAAATACCGCTAATGACGTGGATCGCTCTTTTCGGAAACCGTTTTGGCTTTCGTCAAATAGTTTAAATTTCTCACAGAATGTGTACACACGATTACACATCACTTTTTCAAATATTTTTGAAGCTGTTGGAAGCAAAGCAATTGGACGATAGTTGGTTGTTTCTAATTTGGAATCCTTTTTGTGTACAGGTTTTATTATTGATATTTTCATAAGGTCTGGGAAAATACCTTTGTTGAACGATTGATTTATCATTATATAGAATGGCAACGTTAACTCCTCTGCGCATTGTATGAATAGGCTTGGTGGTAATTCGTCTACGCCACAGCTATTTTTCATTTTTAATGATGTTATTATATTATAGACTTCGCGATTGCTTCCAGGGTATAAGAACATTGAGTTTTCCGGTGGATTAAGCGCGGGATGGCCACCTGATGAGATTGATCTGTTTTGTCCTACAGAAGCCAAAAATTCATTAAATATGTTTGCTACTTGTATATTATCTGTGATTATTTGATTGTTGGTTTTTAGTTCAATATTTGTCTTTTCCCTTTTTATTACTATGTTCTTTTATTATATTCCACATTGTTTTTATCACATTTTTTGATCTATTTATTTTATTCGCGTTACATATTTTTTTGGAATTTATTACTATCTCCTTTAAAAATTTTACATATTTTTTAAAGTAATTTGTGAGTATATTGTTATAATTAGATTGTATTATGAGTATTTTTAATAACCTTTTATGTAAGCAAGATTTTTTAATTCCTACTGTTAACCAATGTTTTTTTGGAGAATTATTGAGCTTTATCATTTTTATGGGTATGCATTTATCTAAAAAAAATTTCAATGTATTATGAAATTTTTCATATTTTTCATTTATATCGTTATTTTTGTCTAATAATACCTACCAACCAGTCAATAGTTTTTAAACGAGATTTAAATAATTGAATGTTTCTTTCACTGTATATTCTTTTTGTTGCATACCAAGTTATTTTTTGCGTCATTTGGGATAACTGATGGCTTATAGTTACACCTTTATGGTTTGAAAACCCTAGGTCTACTACCTTAGTTTTTAATGTGCTTTTATTTGTATTTGTAAATATTAAATCCAGACAAGTTGATGATGTTGGTGTAGAATGTGTTGGCTCGGTAATATATTGCTTGAATTTAAACTCTAACATGAAATTTAAAACTTTTGTACTTTTTGGGGTTGTTTGTAGCATATCTGTATTAAAGTCTCCTCCTACAATAACAGTAAATTTGTAATATTTCTCTCTGATAAAGTTTAATATTTTATCTACATAGTTGTTCATAAAATATCACCTCCTTTCTTCTATTCCAGTATACGGTAACAATCATTATATTTTCCCGTTTTAGTATTAACGCACACGCTTCAATAACATATTCTATAGACATGTCAGCTATTTCTTGTATTTCTTCGCTTTCTATATCTTCTTGTAAGAGAATACAGACGCCGCCTCCTACTCTATTTTTCCGACAGAATGTTGCTGCAAATTTGTAGCCGTTGAACTTAAGTAGTTTAAGTTTTTCTTCTGTGAGCCAAGATTCGGTTCCGCATATTGATTGATATATGGGGTCTTGATCTATGAAGGATTCTACTAGTTCTTGTTTATTGAAGATACTTTGGAAATTTTGATATAATATCTTAAAATGTTGGGCTGGGCCTTCGAAAGGAACCAATTCTTGTATTATCATTCATGTTGTTGTTTTCGGTTTCTGTTTATTGTTGATCGTTTGGTTTTGCTTGTTTATTTGTCTCTGTATCCATTTTCGTCTGTCTTCCTTCTATGTAAAGTAAATTATTCTTAATGACTGCATGTAATCCTTTTTTCCGGGCAATAAACATTTCTTCACGCATCTTCTTAAGATTTTTTCTTGATTCTTTATCTAAATATTCTGTAACGGACAAATTTGTTCTTTGAAAGTAGTATCCGTTTTCTACTATGTATCTAGTCATTCTTTTGCTTATTAGTTCTATAACAAGCGGGCGAGCAGTGTTTCTGTATTTTCCGATTCTTTTTGTGTCTTCGATATACCCAAGTAGATCTACGTGGAGTATATCTTTAAAGATATCGATTATTCTGTAGTACAAATCGTTCTCGTGTTCCCCGTAATATTCACTAAGCCCATGGAGTACAATTTTTTTGTTATTAATTTCACGTGTTATTTGTGGTGTTGTCTTAGTATTATTATTTTTATTCAGGATTTCGTTTATTTCTTGTTTTATTTTCCGATTTTCTTTGCTAAGTTCTTCTATTTTTGTAATTAGGTTTTCGATATCTGCTTTTCTTGACAAGTTTTCTCTTGATAATGCATTCGTTTCAAGTTTTACTTCTGCTCTTAGTGTAGATATTGCTTTTCCTATTTCCAGTTTTACTGTGTTTTGTATTTCTTGTATTATTGTCCTGTTGTTGTCTTTGAGCTGTGAATCAAACATTTCTCTTAGGTTTTGGAGTGTTAATAATACCTTGGACACCATTTACACACATTGATCTAGCCCCAAACTAGGATTCCCTGTATCTTGGGTACTATAGACAACGATTCACATACTTATATAGATAAATATAATACTTTTATAGATAAACAACTATGACTAGGGTACAAACATCCGTTCTCATCAAACAAATATTTGCCCCCACCGGGACTCGAACCCGGGACCCTTGGCTTCGTAGGCAACGTCACTGCCGACTCGGCCATTCGGGTCGTCCTTTATATTATTTTAACTACACACGTATCATAAACCCTATTTTCTGCGTCCAAAAACCGCACGTTACGATCAGCATAATGTTAAAAAACTTTGTAAAAACTCATTTCTTATCTGAATATTGAACATTATGACCATAATGTGTAAATTTTCTACATGAAAATGTGTAAATTTCGAACGCCGACGCCCGCCTGCGTGTCGCCCCTACTTTGTCTGTGAAGTTGGTACTACAGAACAAGCTAAACAACTCAATGTCACAATACCGGTCAAACATGCGGTTCCTGAACACATCAAAGAGAGCTTATGATATGTGTGTAGATAAACTAGTGTATGTAACTGTACATAATTAGGCATTAAAACTCTCGAGTGATATTATAATGAAACTCGTCTTCGGCTCGTTTCATAAACCCACTCTCGAGTATTAATGCCCTCCATTATGTAGCAGTCACATAAACTACTATTATCTACACACGTATCATAAACCCTCTGTACTGCGTCCAAAAAACTGCATGTTATGACCAGCATAATGATATACTACTTGGTAAAAACTCATTTCTTATATGAATATTGATACATTATGCTTTGATGGGTTCTATGGGACAAGGAGTGGAGGGAGACCGCTCAGGATCGGATAGAGTGGAAGAGGGGGAGAGAGGCCTTTGCCCAGCAGTGGGACATGGTGGGCTCGGGCCTACACATTTCGCAGGAATGCGCCAAAAAAACCTGACCTGAACTCTTCCTCGAACCAACCCCCGCGCTCGGCTCATTGTTTTTGCCACCTTACCCTGAGCTACTCAAAAACCCAAACGTTATATGAACCGACTCTTGTATTCAATGTGTGTACAGCGCGGCGATGGGCTAGCCCTCTGTCACGCAAAATGAAGTATCAAACGTACTGACTCTCGTGTACCATTACAAGGTATCAAATAAATCGCATACTTTATTTATCAATGTCAAATGTCAAATTGCCAGTTTGACGTATATTACACGGAGATGTTAAAACCAACACGATTCTATCATATAAAGAATTCGTTAAGTAAACAAAAATATAACTAGTTACTGAGGACGTTTTATTTCAATAAAACGCACTGATAAAAACCAAATTCCGGTTGGGATGATCTAATGATTCTATAAGGATTGGAACCCCAAAAGTTAACTATAAGTCAAAACTACAGTAGGATTTTGCAGACCTTTTTTATAACAACAAATTTTTGTAATTAATTAAAAATACTATGACATAACAAAAAAGACACCTCAAAATAAAACAAAACAAACCAGCAGAGAAAAATATAAATAAATATGATTTTCTGATTGGATGAACGACTTCGATTATGACAGCGGGATAAGAGGAGGAGGAGCGGGGTGGACAGTGTGATGCGAAACAATACTTCCAACTTCCATATCACAGTCAGAATCAGAACTATTTTCTGGTGTATCATCGTCAGAGTTTTCATGAACGGTGATGACAAAACTAGCCATATAATTTTCTAACTCAGGTTCGTGTTTTCGGTACTCGTTTTCGCATTTGATGGCGTGGTCACATACTTTGGCCCAAACATCGGAACCCATCATATTAACCTTTTCCTGTACCAATTGTTTCACAGTAGTCATATTCATACTGATGTTTCTTTTGGATACGTATCCCTTTATTTGAGACCATATGTTTTCAATCGGATTGAAATCAGGATGATATGGTGGCAATCTTAGTACGCTGTGTCCATATTCGTTCATAAGTTTATCTATAGAGTATTCTACAAAGTCTTGTTTGTACTTGCAAATAATTTCATATATTTCAAGTTTTGTTAATGACGGATCAATCGGAACGTTATGTCTGGATAGCTAATCAATCATGTCTTGCTTCCTGGTATTTGAATTAGGAGGTTTTTCTACGTACTTATTATGATATGCAGCATTATCTACTACTAGTACCGAATGTGGAGCTAAGTTTGGAATGAGTTGATTACGAAGCCATTTTTCATAGTTTTCATTGTTCATCGCGTTGTGACAGTCGCCTGTTTTATCAGTAGACTGATACATTAACAATGCCCCAGGTATAAACCCCTTTCTACTACCAGCGTGCACTATTATAAGACGATTTCCTTTAGAAATTAACTGTTTCACTCCGTTTTCTGACGAGTCAGCCTTGCTTTTACCTGCCAAATGTGAGGTATGGATGTATGTTTCATCCATATAAACAATCTCTCTCCCTTGCAATCTGTACTTTTTTATCGCGGCTAAAAACTTTACTCTTTCTAAACGAACATCATCTTTCTCGATAAGTAATTTTCTGTTGTTTTCAACTTTTTTATACCGAAATCCCATTTTTCTAAGAATTTTTCTTAGCGTAAAGTCACATCCCTTAAAATTTATGGCTTCGGATAACTTGGACTTCAGGGCTTTAATTGTAGGTACTTTTTTGTATATCAAATGGAAATTATACACTAATCGGCGTATAACGTTGTAGTCAAAATCGTCAAGACCTAGACAAAATAATTTATTTGGTCTACCCAACTTTGCCGACTTCGGACTATTGGAGGTGGATTGATTTATGTATTCATTTTGCAATATTTTATTTACTGTTCGTTGAGAAATTCCACTGGCCTCCAAAACTCGTTATTGGACTTTACAAAAGTAAGCAGTATAGTTGGTATGTTTGAATTTATCATTTTCAGTTAAGAAATATAAATAAATATTGAAAATAACTTCGCAGGCTTGCCGATCTAAACGTTTCCCCTTTCTTAGTGCTTTCGGCATGTCTGTTATAAATTGTTAATGTGGATCGAATAAAATCAATGTTTATTATTTACAAAAATGACAGACAAGAGTGAAATGTAAAGTCAAAAAAAAATATATAGGTGGCCTGCATTAATACACGAGTCCATGAAGTTTATCACAAAATCTAACATAAATATCAACAAAATATTTCTGTGGTATTAACTACTCTATATAGATACTTCCTCTTGCAATGCGACCGTTCCCTACGTTGTCTCGATGGGTACTGAGTGCGGTGAAGTAGTAAGACAAAAACGAACATTTCCGAGAAAATACGAAAGGAAAGTATTATTCACTACATCTGTACCCAATGTAATTTTAGAAGCACATATAGATATTTCGAGTTAAAAATATATATATATGAGCACAGCAGATAAATAATTATTCAACCGTGTTGACAGTTGAGTAATGACAGAAACATGAAATGTATGATATGATTTTAGCAAATAAATAGATTGAATCTTACCTCATCTCCGACGATGTGCCATCTTGGGTTTGTCAGTCGGATCTGAAGCTGTTCCACTGTTGCCAACCTAAGAACCAATCAAAACAAAAGGATTCAAAACCAAATTGGCGGCAAATTTTACCTGTAGGCGCATAATTTTAATATGTTAATTTAAAAGGACACAACGTGGTCTATCTGTAATAGTATAATATTATAGTATCTCTAAATACACAAGTGCGCCACATTTCAACTTAATCGGTCATGAATTATGTGGTTTAATATACTATACCATAAACTCCCACGGACAGACACACAAGTGATCCTATAATGGCTCCGGTTTCCTTTTTAAGGTATGGAAGAAAAAAAACTTGCGTTTTAAAGTGTTATTCTGATATGACAATCGCTGTCTTGCCTGGAAAATAGCTGTGTTTTTGGGGTATTATTTTTTATCAACAAATATATTGTTTACCAATATAAGTTTTAACTACCAAATAAGTTAAATGTTCACCAAATTTAGTGCTTCTATGTAGTTTCACGGAACCGTATTGATTGCTAAAGGTTACTTTCTGTGCGAATAAATCGTTTTAGTAATGTTAGGTCTGTTAGGTCACAACTTTATAATAATACTTGAAGCCGATACCAGGCGGAGCGAAGCAAGGCGGGTCGCCAATAGGGTCTTTTAGTATAGTATAAAAAGCGTGTAAATTTTCGGTTAACATTCAGTAAATTTGGTAAAAAATATATTTTGTGGATGGACCTTTTTAGTCAGGCAGTTAATCATAATCCTTTTTATTTCAATATTTATTAATTTGTTACCAAATATATTGAAAGAAAATCGTAACGAACTGATAGAAAACAACTATATTGAAGTAACCACTGAAAAAAAGACAAGGTCAAAGTCTTAAAATAATGAGAGTAATTATGAAAAATCCCGATGAAAAATTCGTTTTTTTTTTTTTTTAAATGGCGGTATGCCAGGCTCCGTACAAAAATGTTAGAACAGAATTAAATAAACATACTGCCCCCTAGGATATCTCAACTTCAGTATATATGAGAACATATTGATCCCTGTATCAATTTGTCCTAAGTCGTTAAATAGTCCTTTAGTCGTATTACCTATTGTAACAGAAACTCGTCAAGTGATAAGGTGATAAATGTGAGTTATTTCTTATCACTCACTGCATGAATTTAGGTATACAACTTACAGAAAAGATCATGAAGCTGAAAGGTAACGGCGGCGAACGGTTAACGCGAGGGAGGAAAGCACGTAAAGTATCAACTTCGCTTAGTCGGCGCAGTCAGTTAGGCAAAACACTTTACAAATACAAGCTCACTGCGATACCTATGTGTGCTGCTAGCTATACCAAATACCTAAACAAGGAGTCTTTCAATTCTCATTAGGATTCTTAAAGAGTTCAATTTATATCAAAATGACTGGCTAAATGTGGGCAAATATTTAAAAAATAAGTAAGCTAATTAATCTTTAAAAAGTAAAATGGCATTCCATATAATAAGTGATATTATTGCATGTCAAATATCACAAAGAAAAGGTACATACCTAACCAAAGTAAATTTTCTCTAAAAAATAATATCGGAATATTTCTGTTAGTTGAATGTTGCTACATTTGCCAAAATAAATCAAGTGTGAAGCTTTAAATCAAAACGTTTCTATCAAAAGATTTAGATTTATAGAAGGCTTCAACTTCGAGCGAGACCTTTGTCATTGCTGGCCTGTAACTTAATAGTACTTAGGTATTCATTTTTATACTCAAATGCTTATTTCTTGCTACATTGTCTATGTAGGCTCCAAGTTTGATAATAAAAACATCGTTCAGAAGGTTTTATATATAAAAGAAAGTATATTTTACTATAACACCGATTATATCAGAGCAATTTTATTTTTCCTTCCCATAGCTTTGACCCGGGCGGTCAGCTGATTTGTATGGAGAAGAAAAAATAAAGTTGCAAATCGGTTTCATAGAGAAAATTGCTCAGTATGACGTCCCCAACCCATTAAAATATGACTCACCTTCTGTTTCACCCTGTATCGGTAAATGCACTCACTCTTCTGTGATTGAATAAAATCGCTTGACTTATGCCACTATAGTCAATTATAGTCAGTTCTCAGTGAAGGAGTAAGGGGTGCGGAGTATTTCAGGAGAACGACGGGGGGCAGGGGGTGGGGTAGATTTCAAGGAGCTTTAATGCGAGCCGCCTGACAAACGCTCATCATGAAGATTTTTCGGGCGCTTTTCATTTGTGCCTATTGCTGATATTTGATTTGAGCTCTAAAGATTCTCGATTTTTGTGAATTTTCCCATTTCATTACATTATAATGATTTTCGTAGGTATGTCGCAGTAAGTGGTAATAGGCGTCATGCCCGCAACTTTATCTGCGTGATCCTAGGAATTATCATTTGCCGATATAACGTTACCCTCCTTCTAGTGCAGTCGGATAAAAGTATCCTATTTGTTAATCTAGCTCATAAACTATCTCTGCGCTAAATGTCATTTAAATCCGTTCAGCCGTTTTAGCGCGAGTGAGGCACAAACACACAAACATCCGAACATCTAAACATCGCTACTTTCACATTTATAATATTAGTTGGATATCAATAGGGGGTACCGGAATACAATTAACTTACTAGAGCTATATTAACTTACTTGTTTAACGAGACTGGTGATATAATTATATTATTTCACTAATCTAGTGAAATTATTGCGAAGTCCGGGGTGGGTTATTTAAAATGTTTCCTGTAAAACATAGAAGTACATACTTACAAGCGTTCTATAGAAGAACGTTTCTATGAAGAATTGTATGATTCTAGTCCTCGCCATCACACAAACCAAAGAGACTCTTTTATGTCACAAATAATTTGATAAATTAATTTTAGGGTTCCACACCTTAAGAAGGAACCATTTAAAAGGTTTTATACACGACTGCCAGCAACAGTTTCCAGCAAAGGGAGAAAGCTAGTCCGGCTACACGGCATCCGGCAAGCTTCCAGTCAACAGTGGTTTGGACGAACGTTATGCAGACAGGACGTATCTACGCTCGCGAACCATAAATTCACTTTAACGATGTCATAGCATGGATGAAATATAATGGCATATGATCCCGCAGAATGGTAATGCGCGGAACGTCAAGGCGTGTGTCGTCATAGCGACGTCAGTTCCTGTGAGTGTAGTTAGCAGACAAATACAAAGTATCTCCAAATAGGTCTGATAATATATTTGTAAGCAGTATTTCTCCTTGTCTCACCACAAGCAGAAATAATGCTGCAACCGCGTAAAAGCTGTGTATAATATGTACTACCTAATCATACGCTTGTCTGACATTTGGAAGTGAGAGTTTGATACACTTGGTTTTAAACGCTGGGTAAAACCAATTCCTACTTCCCACTGTCAGGAAAGTTGGGACCAGTTTAGTGTTAGACAGCAACACGTTAGAACTATTAAATGATACGAAGTTTCTTGGAATAACTATTGACAGCAAATCGAAGTGGAAACCCCGCATAGATAAATTAGCTGGTAGATTAAGTTCTGCGGCTTACACTTTTAGTAACATCAGGCAAAACTAATGTGGCCACATCTAGGCTAGTCTATTTTAGTTTCTTTCAAAGTGTCATGTCATATGGTATCTTGTTGTGGGGGAAAGCAGCGGATATTCAAAATAAGGTAAAAAAGCCCATTATGGCGTATTGGAATGAAAGTTTTGCTATTCTTGTTTTTAATATAATTTGAATCGTTTAGACTGTGGTAACGAGGAATATGTTTAATTATTTCTTATCACTTTATTGATGATGATGCTCTCAATGACGACCAAATACGCATATTAACAGTATCTGCTTCCAATATTACCTATGTAGTATCTGTGTGGCCAACAATAAACTCTGTGTTCACCACTGCCGCAACTCACGTCCCATTTATATTGTTTTATGGTTACTTTCCTTCCCACCGCGGTCCTGACTCAGCGTGAAAACGGTTTCTTTTTCGTCCCGTCGCAGTAACATTTTTTCCTCATTCTAAATATACATTTACAAATCAGTCAGGGACTGATGCGTCAGCGCTGTGAGAATCAAGTTAACCTACTCATTCATACAATTGTAAACGAGTAGGTAATAGATATCTGCAGTGATGCCTTTGAAGTTTTTCAAAAATAAATATTTATGAAATCTGTAAATCGAAATCAGCTGAGGAGTTGAGCTTAAAGTTTTTTTGTTATGTGGCTTAGTTATCTAAACTATTCCAGAGTTTGTGCAAGTACGAATAGCTGTAACTTTCGATAATTAATCAAGGGTGTGTAACTTCCTTAAAATATTATGTACTATACGCGTCTTTTGGGTTAAAGAGTATCACGATCCTTATTTATTAATTTAAATTTAATTGTTGCTCAAATTCAATCCATATAGTAAAACCACAAGAAACCTACAAAGTTAAACGGTTAATAATATTAAAAATATATATATAAATTAATTGAAATAAACATAGCGCCACGGTTTTAGGGTGGCAAAGGCAGAGTTGTGCCCACATTTAGCCGATTTTTCGAATACTATTATGCGCAACAGGGGTTAGCTCGTCGCCGCACTATGAAGATTAATTTAATTGATAACTAACCAAATCAAAAAAAGGACGCGTGTGGCACTGAACCACTGGTTAAACGTTGGTGGTTGTGCCTTCGCCCACCGGTTTCGATGTGATGATGTATAAGTAGAGTAAATAAGGTAAATGTAGCCCACTGATGTCCCAACTGAGGGGCACGGGCCTAAACTAAGAGATTAAAAAATTGTTATCAAAATATATAAATATCGCATAAACCGCTGCATGCAAGATTTACCCCGCAGCAGCCTTAAGTTATCCCATCCAATTTATTTGGTATCGGAACAAAGTTTTGTGTTTGACAGCCTCATTCTTTAAGAGTTCAATTGATTTTAGATGGACTTTGTTAGATCGAGTTGAGTTCCTCAACTCTGCTCAACTTCAGCTAAACTTCCATCGGGCACACACCAACAGGTTTAGCTGAACTTCACTGGAAATCGCTAAGTAGTTTTGAAAGAGAATCATTCCTAACAATGGTTTGTTAAGAAACAGTTGCAACTTTTATTTCGATTCTTTTTCGTAAAAGAATATACGAGGTGAAAACCCGTAGCAAAAAGAGTGGGTAAGGCCAAGACCAGATGGGAGATTTTCTTTGTTCTTTCTCAAAAAATGAGATGCCTCTTCTGTACCTTTAAATCCATGTGGAGGAGGAGTCATAAATCAAAGCCTCTCAATAAATCTTGACTCGGTAAAGTCTTGGCGAAGGGCTTCTTTAGTTTTTTGGAGCGCGTAAAAATGCAGATGTGGGATGATTTATTAGTATTAGTATTGTTTATCCTCTCATGCGACTAAATTATTGGGTTATGCAAAATTGTAACAGTTTCACAGACAAATGTAAGTCAAACTTGGCGAAATCAAATATTCTAATATTACGAGTTACTGTAAACAACAACATTGCAACACACTTTTTCCCATACGGAGTGGCTCAGGCATAATTGTGCCTACGTAAAGCCAGTTATGCAATTTTGTTACTAATTTATTGTTGTCTGATATGTCTAACGTTACTTTATCACCTG
The DNA here is from genome assembly GCA_949825045.1 of Argyresthia goedartella. Lineage (NCBI taxonomy): Eukaryota > Metazoa > Arthropoda > Insecta > Lepidoptera > Argyresthiidae > Argyresthia > Argyresthia goedartella. Next base: position 22,118,228 of record OX463823.1, read on the forward strand.
TCACTTATATACTACAATATTGAATAGAATGATGTTGCGAATATCCCCTCAATACTGCATGTGGCTCATTACGCCCAACCTGTGTCTTTTCAAATTCTTACTCAAACCAATAACAACAATAACTGAGACGAAACCCTTTAGGTTCATAGGGACCACTTCCCACAACGTCCACTTCCCATAATGTCCACTTCCCATACGTCAACTCCTCATAACGTTTTGGGAACTTAACATTTTAAACTGTTGTCCTTTTGGGAAGTGGACGTTTTGCGAAGTGGTCCTTATAAGCCTAAAGGGACGAAACGATACAAAACACATGAGAGTATAACGACCAATCACTTCGTCCTTTGCCTCTACAAATCAAGAATTAAAGAAAGCGATGTATATTCGAGGCGTCTACACATGGCCAATCTGAATAACAGAAATGGCCACCCAATAAAATGTGACGTTCATATTTTTGTGGGAATTACTGAATGAACTGTCGAGATCTGATATAATTGTTGAATTAATGAAATTAATTCAATGCTATATAATAGGTAGACAGAGAATAATCTCTATTCCCTGTCTACGATTTATTATGATGATGAATGATTTTTAGTTTGAATAAGACCTGATCCTTACGGCCGGTTTCCAGTGCGCCGATTAAGTAAACAAATTGGTGACACTGATTTGAGCCAATCCCGTGCCGCTAATATTCAAAACAGCGGCACATGATTGGCTGAAATCAGTTTAACCAATTTGTTAACTAAACCAGCGCCCAAGAAACTGGCCGTTAGTTATTCGAATCAAAATTAAAAACTATTTCTAATTCAAACTACTGATTTTTGACACTAACTGGTCAAAATTGTCGTTAGGAACAGGAAAAAATATAGACACAATTTCAGGGTTTAGAAAATATGTTTATTTTGATATAACAATCATATTTTTGAGCTGTTTTTTCAATATGCAAAAGATGGCACTTTGGTCGCCCGAGCTAGTTTATTTCTTGCGTGCATGATGAATGTGGTAAATATGGATGTTATTTGAATGATTTGAAAGTGCGTGATTGTGGGATGCAAATGCGGGAGTTAGGTACTTGTCAAGTACCTCTTAAACGCCGATGATCAAGTTGTTATTAGTAGTCGATATTTGAGCTGCAGGAGATGGTAACTTTTATGACCGAATCATTTAAGAAGAAGGGAATAAAAGTGCATATAAGTAAAACCACGCACTCAGATACGTCTTACTTATATTCAATTTCATTCATGAGACTTACCATCTCCTATAGCTCTTCCAACGACGAAACAAAAATCACATGATCATGGGCGTATATAAGAGACACTTGAAAAGTAACACTCATATTTGCGTCTTACAATCACGCACTTTCAAATCTTTAATGAAAATGCCATATTGACCACATTGCATTCATCATGCGCGAAAGAAAAATACGAGAAAGGGCGACTGCATCGCCAACGATTGGATTTAAAAAATAAAAACTTCCCAGAAGCATCTAATTTAACAGCTGCTACAGTCCGTATCAAGTGAATCACTGTTACACTAGCATTAATTATAAAAGGTGTGGTCACTAGCATTAATAATAAAAGGTGCGGTCACGAGGTCGGTTGTCATGTCCATTAGACCATCGAGCTCCATCATTTTCGATTCTTCTTTTATGACGTGACGTGCTCGAAGCATTTGGTCCACGACTCGGAATTGATTTTTAGCAAGCCATCTTTCGTCAACACCTTAATTTCCGCCATTTTAAATGTTTTTTGTTTCTACCAACATGAGACTTTAGTTGTGCCCATATTAATTAAATTGTGTTTAATTCACAGGCGGAAGGCGTAATTTTATAGAATTTTTAATAAGAGCAGAAACGAATGAACCACAGAGTACTTTAGATTATATTTCATACATTCGTTCACATCATTGCTATCACTTAAACGAATTACGATACTTTTTGCTAATGTAGTAAAATGTAATGACGTAGAATTTTGAGAAATAATGTTATTATATAATAATGTTATAGCAGACTTTACACAAGTTTTTAGTGAAATCAAGTGTATTTGTGTTTTAAAATGTCTCTGCAACTGAATGTGGTAACCAACGCGAGTGAACCCTATGGAATATCGAGTTTTGTGATCACGTGACATTTATTTACATTGTTGGCCTGGTTATAACGCCCAAGTATATATACAGATTGACAAAATTAATGTAGTTCTTTTATCCATTAGGATTTGTAGGTTTGAGTGAAGTTAAAATGTATACACACCCCGGTGGGGGTGTGCGTCACCTCCCCGAGGCCCCGAAAGTGTCCCGACCGACCGCTGCTGTTTTACAGTTTTAAAGAAAACCGTACTCGATATATGAAAAGTGTGTGAGAACGAACGAACTGCATAAATTTTGCCAATTTTTTTGCTTTAATTATTGTATACTTTGAATCTGAATTAAAACCCTTGATAGAGTAACATACACTTGAAATGTCACGAGGAGAATTGCGCCGCTCCGTAGCTGTTGCAGGTATTGGGTAGCGTGATTCGTACCCGAACCACGTTCTTAGCTATTCATCAAGCCGGCAAAGCCATTACCTCCCGCCACCTGCACGGCGCCCCACAACGTATTATGCTAGATTATTCCCGGCTTTCATTCACCGACGAATAACTTATTGAATTATAACTTCAATTATTGGACGACCCGCGTCGCGGAGATTAAAAAGGTGGCCTCTGTAGGTAGGAATTTATATTATCGTGATCATTTATTAGTGACCTGAGAGAGAACTTGAATTAAACTTGAATAATTTGATTTAAATTCGTTATTATTGACCGGATAATTTTTGGCGCCTCAGACACGACACCTACAGGCCTAGAGCTAGATACCTACTCCCATTATAATAATTTGGCTAAGTTAACACTGTTGTCAGATTTTATCGTCAAATAATAATAGATTTCTTGTCTGACTGATTCTGGTCCTGGGCCTCCGAAGATCAATAAAGAAGTAACCCACCCTGCGTGGATAAACGCATGACATTAATCACTCTATCATTCATTATCATCACGGATTCGTCGTCTTATTTCTTATCATAAGCCCACGCTCAATTACGACTTCGATTCGTTAAGGTGATACGAAAAAAAAAAGATTTTTTTTCCGAATCCATTTACTCCACCATGAAGTCATCTACAGATTTGATTTCAGTATTTGATTTAGAGTCTCACTAAAGTAAAATGCGGTTGGATGAAATTTTCTCGATAGATTTTAATTACGAAAATATCTCTAAATTATTTTATTTTTTCCTGTAATTCTGAAATCCTAACTAATTTCATTGTGGAACTGTGTTCAAAATGTAGATATTATGTATTCATAAACTCTCCTTACAAAACTTTTTAACAAAATAGCGTTGTTTATTCTTAAACAATTTTTCTGTGGTTTAGCGCTACGTTATGACATTTTTCCCGATTCCGTCGCTCTCACACTGCGGGTCTTTCCGCCTGGAGTAACGGGGACCTTTGCACGGACGAGATATCGCCTTAAAATGTGATTTTCATAGCAATTTATGAATAAAATCTAGTGTCTATTTACAACATCTCCGACACACATCAATCTTCCTTCCAGATGTAAATCTTACAAGGATTACCTGCACAGTCAATTGTACGTACATAGTGAAACGATGCAATGTGATGTGTCGTATGCAGTGCCCCGTAAATCATGTTTGCGGCAATAGAATGCCGTTCGCCGCCGCGCCGGTCCGCACTGCGCTATTTATCAATGTGAGAGGGCCATTACTAGAACCCGGCACCAGATTAAAATGTTAACTAAACTGGCTAGGCCTTTGTCTTCGGGGCTATTAAGAAGTGGATTGGACAGTTGTAGTGCACGTTTGTACCACAAGGAACAAAAAGTTTATTGCCGTATAAAAATGCTGGTAAGAATTGTTTCGATCTTTGATTTATTATTTCTTTATTGCAGACAAATAATAATAAAAAAATCATAAAATAGTATACAAAGGCAAGCTTATCTCTAATAACAGATCTCTTCCCGCAAACCAAGATCTGAAGAGAAAGGTTTATTGTTGAGCAGGGCTAGACCTATATGTAAGTACGGATACAACAATAAACTAAATGTACGAGTGTCTACATAATTAAAATATATATCTTAAATACAAAAATTTTATATAGATATCATATAGCTATATCAATCTATATCCATGGTCTAATGGGAGATAGATTCAGCGTGGTTACGCTTGTTTCTTACATAGGTGATGCAGGTTCGTTCCTGACCTTATACCAATGAGATAATTAATTATCTTAAGTACACTATACGGACGATCTAATAATGGTTATGGAAAAGATCGTGAGGAATTCTTCATTACTCCTGCTAGCCTCCTATCACGCAAAAATGGAGTATTGAATAACTGACTCAAATTTGGCACAATTGTGCCTCTGCGACCCCATACGGAATCGTTTTGAAAAAAATACGACAGTCAACGTATAAAGCAAGTAGGTATATACAATAGGTACTACAGGTACTCACAGTGAGAGCAAAAGCCCGAAGCGAAAAAACCGTCTTGGACCATGGCAGATTTCCTACCACGTTCCCTTAATCTTGCATTTCGGTCCCCAAAGTAAACACGCTGCCTTCAATTATAATTATAACCGGTAAAAGTAGTTTACGTGACTGATATATAATGAAGGGCATTAAAAGTCGTATGAAATGAGCCGAAGACGAGTTCCATAATAATATGACGCGAGAGTTTTAATGCCTAATTATGTACAGTTACATATACTAGTTTATCTACTCACAAAACATAAGCTCTCTTTGATGTGTTCAGGAACCGCATGTTCGACCGGCATTGTGGCATTGATCATTGCTCTGCACTTGTTTAGCTTTTTCAGTAGTACCACAGACAAACTAGGGGCGGCACGCGGGCAGGCGTTCGAAATTTGAATGTCATAATATGTCGAAATATTGATACATTATAGTCAAAACAAAATGTCTTAATATTCTGATAAGAAGTGAGTTTTTACCAAGTGGTATATCATTATGCCGGTCATTACGTGCGTTTTTTGGACGCAGTAAAGAGGGTTTATGATACGTGTGTAGATAAAATATATAGTCATGAAACCCTTTAAAACAGGTAGGCAGATGCATGAACTTTTAAGTTAAGGCAGCCAAAGTCAAAGTCAAAGTACTTTATTACTGTAGATATTTATATATACTTAGCAAACGTAATTTTTTTGCCACTTCTCTACATTCGACTACTGTGGGAGAAGCAGGGCGTAGAAACTCCCACAGATTGATTTTTAGATCTCTTTTAAAAATAGGTTGTGCTTAACTAATACAAATATGAAAAATTTTATTATTATGATTATAAGCAGGAATAAATAATTTCAAAACTATTAACAGCAAGGTCTGTGTTGAGCTAGATTAACCTCATACAGTCCTGTCATTTAAGTAATCTCGAACATTGTAATATCCCTTTTTCGACAAAGTCGCTTTAACATGCTTTTAAATTGCTCAAATGGCAATTTTAAAATCTCCAGAGGTATCTTATTATAGTAGAGAATGCACTGACCCTTGAAAGAATTGCTAACCATCGCGAGTCTAAATCGGGGCGCACATAGTCTGTGATTATTTCTTAGGTTAACATTGTAACAACCCCCCTTTCTATATCGTCCACCCTTCTTTTTAACGCAATCTCTTATTAATTGTGATGGCCAAATAAAATAGATCGTCTAGTAAATTAGAACTCCTACTACTTGTGAAACCAGTAACCCTAATTCTAGAGGTATGAGTAAGAAGTGCTGTCAACTTTGACAATAGATTTTAAACAAGGAATGTTTCAAATTGAATATTTATTAATTTTAAATTTCAATAAAAGACATATATACTTAAATATGTCCCCAATAACAAGAATGATACAGATTAATATCCATTAAATGATTAATAACTTTATAAAGCAGATTCATATAATAAAATGTCATAGTATATTTTGAGTATTGATAAAAATGAAATAAAAAATGATAAATATTAAAATAATTAAAGGAAAATTTGATATTCATAAAATTTTGGGGAAGAAACCCCTACCACTTGATTCGGTCTTCTACCCAGATAATTCTACGAAACCAATTAATTTGTAGTTCTGATACTCGTTTATAAAAAGAGTAGCGTATAAGTATTCTGAATTGGATTTAGTCATAGATTCACCGGATTGGGATGGAGTATGACTGATTAGGATGGGATTATAGTTTGTGAATGACATTCAACTGTCTCATCAGTCAATATCTGATATTTATGTAGTAAGATTATATTAAATATTCTTCCACATATAGAAAACTATAAACATACACAATGAAGTTTCACTGGTTGTTTATGTTACACGTTATGTGTTTCAATAAAGACTTATTTGTCTTTTAGTAATGCACAATAGCATAGCATAAAGTATAAAATATTTCTTCACATCCATAGAAGTGCGTAAGTAGCATGATTCATTTTAAGTTTAATGAATTGACCTTCAATCTACCATCAGCAGATCCAAACATGATATTGTTACTTCGTAAAGTGCGAAGATATAAGTATGTGTATCCGTATAGTAATATAAATATGCGCATCTGAATAGAGCATAACTGTGAATTTCCGTACTTCTATTGCTTCATTCTGGCGTTATGTGAACATTGGCGGTGGCTTTGCGACGGCTTATTCCATAATTTGATCAAAGGTAATTAATTAATAACTATTGTATTAATAAAATTAACCATGACCGCCTTCCATGATTGCAATACAAGGTCTAGGGAAATTGAACCTTTATCATCATTCAGTTAAGACGAGAATTGCAGGTTTGTTTAGTTAAATTCTGAATTCTCGAAATCGAGTCGAACATATCAAATTTAAACCGTTGTTGCAGAAATTAGTCAACTGAGTAACTACTTTCAATAAGTTTATAGTCTCATTGACTCCAAATACTACAAAGTAGTGCTATATTAATATTTCAAACTTCATTCCACGACGCTAGAATAACCACAAATTCTCAATTTCATTAAACATAAATATGAATAATGTGACAGTTGACTGACTTTATCTAGGATTCAGGTAAAAATAGAGTATATAAGGACAGATATTATTTAATACGAGAAGTAAATAAATTCCTTTAAATAACAGACATTAACAGGGAGAGGGATAGGAGTAAATAAATAAGGAATAAAATGTTAGTAAAACATAAATATACTCTATTGAGAACCCCATAATATTCTATTTTTTTATTACCTAGTTATTTATATATAAATATATCATCTATATATAATTATTTAAACCGAATATTTTCTATTACCCTGGTGGATTTAAAAAACTGATCCCCGCCTGTCCTGAATATATTGATTACCGTGTTGTCCGAAATAGTCTTAAACTCTTGATTTTCTATTATAAAAAGGGGTTTTATAATAGAAAATCAAGAGTTTAAGAAACCCAATAATCGCTGCATAGTAGGTAGTTAAAACTCGACAAAACACAAAACCTTCCTGCAACCTCAATCAAAATAAAACAGTAAAAGTTTCTAGAAAACACAGTTCAAATAACGTTCAAATTAATCAATTAAAGAATCTAGGAAACACAATAATTATCTGGTTACCGCCTGTCCTGAATATAATGGTTACCTTGTTGATTGAAATAGTTTTCCCCGTTTTATAATGGAAAATTAAGAGTTTATGAAACCCAACGATTGCTACATAGTAGGTAGTTAAAACCCGATAAAACACAAAACCTTCCGGAAAAATCAAATTAAAATAAAACAGTAAAAGATTCTCGAAAACACCGTTCAAATAACCATGAAATTAATCAATTAAAGAATCTAGGAAACACAATAATTATCTGGTTACAGCCTGTCCTGAATATAATGGTTAACGTGTTGATTGAAATAGTTTTCCCCGTTTTATAATGGAAAATTAAGAGTTTATGAAACCCAATGATTGCTGCATAGTAGGTAGTTAAAACCCGATAAAACACAAAACCTTCCTGAAAAATCAAATTAAAATAAAACAGTAAATGATTCTCGAAAACACCGTTCAAATAACCTTGAAATTAATCAATTAAAGAATCTAGGAAACATAATAATTATCATTTAAATCAACCAGTAGAACTGTAGTTAAATCAAGAAGTATAAGAAGTAACTACCCTCCCCCTCGACGTTTTTGAAATAATATGAATAAACCCTACGAGTTAACCGAACGATTCTATGAATAGTAAATTTAAAGATATAACCAGCTAACCATTAATTTAATGTCAGACGGAATTTAACCCTCACGCATTTTTATTGGAATATTTCTCCAATTGGAAAGATTCTAATACCAACGATTGCGAGTATCTTATTTAGATGATTTGGCCAAAGTAGTGTGATCGTCTATGGGTAGGATTGCAGACGTTGTGATAGTAATAACCTAAAGTTCTTTTTAGATTGCTTTTGGTTAAACAGTATCTTCATGAGGTTCCCCAGCCAGTGATGAATATAATTGACATAAAAATATTGATAAGTATCGAGTCCGTGCTTATTAGAATAAATTCCAAGTAAATAACCATTTTTAAAAGGCATTTCGATTACATGTGTTTATAAAGGAGGGTTTGTGCTAGAGCTCACGTCCAGAAGGGACACGGGCCCTAAGGTCGGGCCTCTTAACCCTGCCCGACGCCAGTGGAGGTCAACCGAGTTCTACGGACCCAAGACAGACGAAGTTAGATTTAGCTAAGCAAAATAAGCTTAAATTTTATAAAATAATGCTTACAACCACTCAAAATTGTAAACACAATTTATAAGTAAACATAGGGTTAACTATGTGTTCATTAGTACGCTTTTGGCGTTATCTTTCACCTGTTTTGGGGCCATCCTCCTCCCACACATTCCCATACACAATCTACGTGACTGCGTTATTTTAAGACTGCTGAAGACCTGGAATTAGCCAACTGAATACACCAGCACCTAGAGACCGCCTGAATCTACTCAAATCCCTCTCGAGTTTGTTTACCTGCCAATCAACTACATATAGACTATTTGGGTTATATTTTTTATATGATTTGATATTGTGATATCTCTCATCCATCAGTCCAACATGTTTGTTGATCGGTTACGGGATATTTTTAATTGCACCTACCCGTCTCTTAAGTTTTATTCCGTAACCATGTTGATGTTCATCCAGATATTTTATATACAAATTAGTTTTAAGACATGTAAATTCAGCGTAACTACTTAGGTCACTAGATTGATAATGTAGCGTGTGTGTAGGTTTGATTCTATCGGATTTCAGGCCATCCACAGGCATTCTACAGCGAAGTAAACTTCACTCTAAACAGGGGCGATGAGCGTCCCTGAATGATGCGACCAGGGTCTGTACTACAATGTCAAATCAATCCGAATTGTACAAATCCATCTTTTAATCGGGGTATGCGAGTAGTTCTCCAGTCCATGAGTAAGAAGAAGTCTAGGCACTACGTGCCTACGACAAAGGTATGAACCAGATAGTACTCAAAGCAGCGACAGCCTTTGAAAAATGGAAAGCACAAGTTCGTTCGAATTCCAATGCAGTAAGAATGATCGACCTTCTGAATCGGAGGCGTTTCAGAAGGGGAGAATGACTGCTAATAAACCTTAGGCCGGGTAGAATCTAGTAGAGTGTTCTTATAGTAATGTCAGCTTCTTGTAGAGTAAATTTGTATGTGTGTGTTTTGTGAATGACCAAGTAACCACGTCAATCTACATGCTATATGGAATTAGAATATGTTTGTCATTTAATGTAAAGTTAGGTAGGCCAACCAACATGATATACGGTCAAGAAAAGAAAGATCAAAACATCCACAATCAAAAAATATTTAGTTTGTTAGATAGTTTTATAAGTATTTAGGTATTTCAAGAGTGAGAAGGAAATAACGTAATTATTTGTAATCATACGAATTTCAGATACTTGTTTGTTACATAAACCTAAATAATCGTGTTTGTCTCCCTAACTACATACCTAACCTCGACAACCTAGGTTTAGCCGCAACTAAACTCCTGTCTAGCCTACTCTAAAATCCTAGTGTTATACCACGTCCATCATCGACACCACTCGAAAATGGTTGAGTTTGATTTGAATGTGTTTGTATGTTTAATGACTGTGTGTGTGGGAATTTCAAAACTCGCTACACGAAAGGAATGAGGAGAGGATTAGCCATCGAATATCCTAAGAGCCAATCCAGGAACCCTATGGTGAAGGAAAAGGAAATTAGGGTCGCTCCAAGCCCAGACTCAGACTCAGATCAATTACCTACAAGTTCTTATCTAACGACCCAAGGATAGTTTTGGAATTTGGGGTAGGTTGATTTAAAGGATAGGAACCGAGGTATATCTCGGCGCTTCAGACACTCACGAAAATCCACTGCAACACGCAATCACAACTCTCCCAGTTCAAGACGCGTAAAACGGCGAATCGAACTGTATAGAATTCCCGAAAGACGTGAGTCACAGTAGTTTGACGCGGAGACTGAATGGCTCCCCCTCTGAGTCTTAACTCACACTTCACTCGACGACCAGCAACAAAAAGCTCCCTCCCTCTCATCTCGACCCATCCCTTTTATATTTTCTCTTCCCACCAAAACGTCCTAACCCAGGCATGCTCGCCAAACCACCATCTCAAACTCCGCGAGTCATTCTCATTGGTTCGTTTCGTTTCCTTTCGAAACTCAGTGCTCTGATTGGTTACTGGTCTACACCGTATACACACTTTATATTTTAGATCACACAGTTCAACTAGAAATAGACTCTATAACATCATAAAATAATCTAAATAAAATAATACTCATTTTTTTCTATATAAAACATCTTATTGCAGTTATAGTGAATAATGTTCTAATTTGAATTAAACCATCTGGAATTTAAAGGCGATCGACCGCCATCTGTATTTCCATCATTGAACTAACTACGCATCTGTTTGACCTACCAAACTATATCGTAATTAAACACCCTTACGTATGAGTTTCGATTGAATGAGCCATGGTAAATGCGACATTTCAAAACAACATCACAAATGTGTAAAATGGTCAAAATTCGATATCCACTGAAAGCAACGGTGAAGTTAAACCATATTCATTTTAAATTTATGATTCATAACTTATTTCATAGCTCTTAAAGTTTATCCACATTTTGGAGATTGTTTAAACAAATATATTTCTACCTACTGAGAAATAAACCAAATGTTTGTTTCGTCACAACACACAACACAAATAAAACAATTAAAATAAACATTATAGATTCTAGAAGGGAAAAATCTAACTACAATCTAAATATGACTACCTAAATCCTCAGTGTTGAAATTGTCTGGACAATTTTAATAAAAGTGTAATTTTAGAAATCAAATTTGTAGGTATAGTTAATATTCCGTCAATTTCACTGAGGTATGACTAAATTGGACCACAGTATTGTTATTATTTATATTTTCATTAAAATCTGCTTGTTATTAGTTGGAGTAAGTATTTAAATTATACTTATATTTTGCATTACAGTCCATTTTAATCTAAAAAAAGTTTCCCACCTTTAGACCTTGCAATTTTAAAACCAAGTATCACTTCACTTCACTTTAAAAAATGGCTAGGATTTTTTTTATGTCATATAGATTTCACTGCACTTATATGTCACTTAATAAGGAACACTGAATTTAATTATTAACACTATTGCAAAGGTCATCTTCTCTGCATGCCGCAAGTCCAGGAGTTAACACTAGGTAAAGGTGAATTATGTTCAAGGTGATTTCTTCAAGCTTGAACAAAATTCTGTGGTGAATCGACAAATAATGTGGAGCCTGTAATAATCATATTCTAGTAGTATGAATAGTTAGAACCCAACCAATTTCACAACAATAACAATAATAAACTTAATTGTAGACATAGGTTGTTGATAGCCGGGCTCAGCACTCCCTTCTCGTTGTGTGCCTATACGGAACCCGAACAATATTTTTAAACTCATCTTGACAGATTTTGGGAACATTAATGCTATTCATCAAAAGGTGCCGCCACCTCATATGAAACTCAAAATATGTTATAGCGAACATCCATCCTTACACTTCCGCTATCCATTCAAAGATGTCGCTTTTTTATTTCATAATTAATCTGGCGCATTCTACGTATAGATTTCTAGACTAGATAAATAATGACGATTATAGAAGTAATAGGCAATTACTGTGACGACATATTCAGTAGTTTAAACAAGGTAGAAAACATTTACAAAGATGCATAATAAGCAATTAACTTCTAGGATTTAATTAGCACAACCCGACACTCCCGAATAGCTATTCAGAAAGGACCCACAAATTAATAACCCAAAACCAAAAGTAAAATAGAAAAATAAAAGTTGACAACGGAGAATCGAACCTCGAACCTTAATATTTCAAGTCTGGTAACAACGCGATGAGCCACTTGAGCTTATATGAGGCCTTGTGAAATTTGCGTTGCCTTCGATAACCACTAATCTCCATAGTTATGTTTATACCAAATTTATCTTGCCGCTTAATTGAGCATTGGTCAACACCAATCTTACATCACCGTTATTTGTTTGGTTTAAGAATATTTGGCTTCTCTTTTTGCAGTTCATAGTTGAATCATTAAATCACGTTGCCCAAACCTGCCAACGCCTGCCAACTTTTTATAGCAAATAAAAAAATGTGTCTCAGATCTTTACATTTCCGTTACAACATTACAGCTATCGCTAAGTTTGGAAAATGTTGTAAGGTTCTTGCGTACATACATTATATTTTCGAAAATAAATTGACTAGCTACAGTTAGTATATCAATTTCTTTGAAAAGCTCTCTTAAGGAGTTTGGTCGTTTTAAATTATAAATTGCTCGAATAGCTCCTTTCTGTAAAATAAAAAATTGTTTGAATATCCGCTGCTTTCCCCCACAACAAAATACCATAGGACATGACATTATGAAAGTTACTAAAATATACTAGCCTAGATGTAGCCACATCCGTGCTTTGTCTGATGTCCCTAACAGCGTAAGCCGCAGAACTTAATTTACCAGCTAATTTATCTATGTGGGGTCCCCACTGCATTTTGCTATCAATGGTTATTCCAAGAAACTTCGTATCATTTACCAATTCTAACGTGCTGTTGTCTAACACTAAACTGGTCCCAACTTGCCTGACATTTGGAAGTGAGAATTTGATACACTTGGTTTTACCAGCGTTTAACAATAAATTATTAACTGTGAACCAATTCAAGGTTAAAGACAATACACCATTAACATCATCAAAATCTCCTTTTTGTCTTTCAATTTTGAAGACCATTGAAGTATCATCAGCAAACAACACTATGTCAGTTAATTTCTCCACCATGAAAGGCAGATCGTTAATATATACCAGGAATAAGAAAGGGCCTAATATGGAACCTTGTGGAACGCCAATTTTTAAACCCGATCCATCAGATTTAACGCCGTTAACTTCTACCTGTTGAATTCTATTGCTTAGGTATGATCTTAGTAGGTCCAACGCTTTATTTCTAACTCCATAATGATTTAATTTATTTAATAGCGTATTATGATCAACACAATCAAATGCCTTCGACAGGTCGCAAAAAACTTTGATAGCATCCTGTGCGGCCTCCCATGCAGAATAAATATGAGATATAAGGGTAGTACCTGCATCCGTAGTCGATTTACTCCTAGTGAAACCGTATTGTTTGGCGTGGAGTTGTTTTGTACGGTTGAAGTGTGAGAGCATTTGATTGAGTATAATCTTTTCAAATATTTTACTTAGTGTTGGAAGAACAGATATTGGTCTAAAATTTGAAGGATCAGCCTTATCTCCCGACTTGAACAGAGGTATCAGTTTACTGTGTTTCATGATGTCTGGGAAAGCCCCATCGTCAACACATTTATTGAATATATTAGCTAAGTGTGGAGCTAAAGCTAGAATTACTGAACCAATGACTTTGACTGATATACCAAACAGGTCTTCCGTATTTTTAAGTTAAGTAATTTAAACGTTTTGACAATGTCCTGGGGATATACATGATGAAATTTTAAATATACATTACTGACGCTAGTGTTATTTTTCTTCATATGGAGATGAATTGAGACGGTCTGTTGTGAGTAAGGGTACATTGGTGAAGAATGTTTCAAAAGCTCGAGCAACATCAGCGCTGGATTTAACAACATCATCACTTATCTTTAGGCAGAAATCATTGTCCCTTGGTATAGCTTTGCCAGTTTCGCGGTTTATTATTTGCCAAACTGTTTTCATTCTATTATTTGAATTTTGAATTTTTCTTTTAATGTGTAAAGTTTTTGCAGTTCTACAAACCAGCTTGAAAGTTTTGGAATATTTTTTAACATAGTCATGAAATTTTTGATCAAAGTTATAGGTTTTTTGTTCATAAAGGTCATACAAGATAACTCTACTTTTACGAATTCCAAACATTGCCCAGTCATTAAATTTAGATTTACCGTTGTAGTCACTGACTTTCTTTAATTTAAAAACTTTATTGAATTCTGTCTGAATAATGTTGAAGAAGTCTGAGTAGATTTTGTTTGGGTTCTGTTCATCAAAATCCGGTACTAGCAAATTTATATCTAACTTTTTCATATATTTTTTCTAGTCTGTGGGATGTAATACGCCTGTAAAATGATGGATCAGTCCTATTTTTACTGACAATTGGGAATGAAACTGTTTGACCACTGTGATCGGAGGATAAGCAGTTAATTTCATTTTTACTTGTGAATGCACAGTCACAAAAAACGTTATCTAAGCATGTTTGGCTGGTAAGTGTAATTCTAGTCGGCTCTAGAAATACATGACATAAATTAAATGATTTGAACAGAGTTATTAATAGCTGTTTCAATGTTGTATCTACAAGCAAATCTACACTAAAGTCGCCACAAATAATTAACTTTTTTCTGCTATTACAAAGTTTAATGATGGCTTCCTCCATAATTTTCTCGAATATTTCAAGATCAGCCTCCTGCTGGTCCGTCCCCCACGGTTACAATATTACAATGAACCCGATCACACTATTAGTTATTTTGTGGTATCTGAAGATGAAGATTTTCTATAAAATGATTTTGTGTCAAGACACAAAATCTCGACCTTAAGGTCAAGATTTCTCTAATAACTATCTATCAATAAATTACTGCTTTAAATCATGATATATTTTTGCATCAATAAGCCACCATCAACTGTTGTATTATTTTTTTATCTACAAACATATCATAAACCCTCTTTACTGCGCCTAAAGACCGCACGTTAAGACCAGCATAATGTAAAACTCATTGGTAAAAACTCATTTCTTATCTGAAAATTTGTACATTATGACCATAATTTACAAAAAAAAACAAAAATTATGACATTCAAATTTCGAACGCCGACGCCCGCTTGCGTGCCGCCCCTAGTTTTTTTGTGAAGTTGTTACTACATAATAAGTTAAACAACTGCAGAACAATGATCAATGCCACAATGCCGGTCAAACATGCGGTTCCTGAACACATCAAAGAGAGCTTATGATATGTGTGTAGATAAACTAGTGTATGTAACTGTACATAATTAGGCATACAAACTCTCGAGTGATATTATTATGAAACTCGCCTTCGGCTCGTTTCATAAACCCACCCTCGAGTGTTAATGCCCTCCATTATGTAGCAGTCACATAAACTACTATTAGCACATTTATTACTTACCAAAAATAAAAACTAAGACGATAACATAACGTCACGTCTTTTCTCACACGAGATGGCACAGGCATAGCAGTTACCAGTTATTCAGTAAATTTCCATCATCATTCGAGCGTCCAAACAATAGATGATTACCAAACACAATCGCTATTTATCACGATTTCGTTCATTTGTGTGTATCAACTCCATATTTGGTCCAATTTGCACCCGCTGCACGTTTGGGCCTATTCATCACGTTGTTGGTTGGGGCAAAGCCGACCCGCCCTGAAGAAGTGTCTACCTGTGATTTTTTTATTTTTAGGATAAGGTATATCCCACTTGTAATTAAACACGAAAATTTATATTATCGCGGAAGTAAACGCATGTTAACACCAGAGCTATATTATAATGATAAACCTCCTGTCACTGTTCATTTTATCAACAAGCTCTCTAGACGAGACGACGAGATTATGCAAGAAGTAATCGTCTCTTTTGTGTCCTACAAAAAGACAGGTACTTATTACCGAGAGCTCTTCCGAAAATAATGGTAACTACAAATAATAAATGAAGCACTGAAAAGAAAACTTTTTTCTTTGTGATGAAAGAGATGCCAACGTTGCCTAGCACAGCTTCTGTTCCAGAATTTCCAGACATTAATGTCGACACGAATTCTGCATCCTCTCCATTGCCTGCTAGTAATGTATTGTGAAATGTGAATTTTTTCGAAGTAAAGTAAAAAAGTACTGCCTTTTCTGTTTTTAAATATAGCACAAATCTATTGCAGATAGCCAGCACAATGATGAATGAATGCACCCATATGCCTGACGTTATCGCGGAGGTACGCACGTCCAATTTTTATTACTTTTTGGCTGGCAGTTACAAATCGATTTGGATTTCAGCCAATCGCATCATTTTAATAGTCTTATGGTGCGCTGGATGAACTATTCAAATAATTCACTATTGTGTGCTGCTCTTATTTTTTCATGAACGGTCTCGTTCTATTAAACTGCAGAATGCAACTGACGTGGAAAGCTATGGTGAACTTTGGTTAGACAAACACGCGGAGATTAGGATATTGGTATGAAACCGAGACTTTCAGTGAGCCGTTAAAAAGGAAGTTCCTAAAAGACTACGCAAATCTACCTACCTGTCTAAGTTACGCAGCTCAGCCATCTATAACAGGCATAGAAGACATAGTGCAGTCCGAGTCTACGACGAAGTTTATTTCAATAAAGTGTATAACTAATTTGATAATTATCAATAATCCATCCAAGGCGTTAAGTACCATTTATTTATTTTCATTGCAGCGCACATATATCACACGCCACGTCTACCACGATACAATACAACACTGGAGTTGAGTATATCAACACTATAAATAATGTATTGTGATTCCTCAACCCGATTCGCCCCAATGATACCGCGAGCCTTTCACTGGAAACGGAAGATAAATAACATGTAGATGTTATTTTCTACGTTTTTATTCGTCTGATGTCCTTTATGACCTCACGTTAAGCATGTTTGCGTAATAATAACAGCCGTTTAACTGTTTAACCGGCCCATTAAGCGCGATTTATTACCGAGGTGACATCTGCAATATCTTCTCATATCTGTTTTAATGTGCATTTATTGTCTCATTAACCGCTTCGAGGCAAGCGGCGATTTTGCAATATAAGATACGGTCTTTTACGATTTATGATCAAATCAAATCAAATTGTTTATTTGCTATACAATATCTGAACTTAAATGATCTTATAAGCCCATTGCTATGCATAATTATCAACAAATTCACCATCCAGGAGTTGGTGTGCAAATAATTTATAGAGTCAAATCTAAATTGAAATTGAAGTTGAATTATTAAATTGTTGAAATAAATTGATTAGTTGTTTATCTATTATTTATTCTATGATATAATTTGTCCATAAATAATTTAATAATATAGCTTTAAACAGACTAAATGTAAGATATAGGTAGGATTACCATGTAAAATGGACTACTTGAATATAATTTTAACTTTTGTGGTGAAACATAATGAATTATCTTTCTGTTCCCTCTTGCAACAGTAGTCTAGTTTTCTTTAAGAGACCTGGGTAATGTTTAACAAAAATGTACATTTCATAAATAAACAGCACGGTAGGATAAGAATCTGTGTTTTTTTAAACAAAGGTACTATCTAAATAACCTGCACCACACATTTTTTCTGGATTTTGAATTGATGTAGTAGCACAACGGGTTTTTAGGCCAGAAGATATCAATGTAGTTATAGGCTATACCATCTAGCCGAACGAGAAAAATTGATGATACGTCCTACTCCTACGTCCGAATGTACGTAGGCCTCCCCTACGTACGTGGGCGCTCCACAAGCAGGGTACTACTTCAACTGTTGATGAGCTGATAAAACATGGAACATGGCTGAACGGAGCTAAAGATTTCCGGAAGCTAAACTCTGGAGGGCGAGGGTTCATACACATACTTAAATATTGTTCATAAAAGAGATGACGAAAGAGACTTTACCCGCGCCAACAAACACCCTTTATATCACAAACCCGCGGAAGAGTGGAGCAAACACCGCCGGAATATTCATGTATGTTAATACTGATACTCGAACTCGCACCTGCTACTTGACTTCCTATTGCCTACACTTACTTAAATCTTGAATCCGTGTAAGTCCACAGTGACAATGCGCCCAAAACGCATTTTTACTCGTACCATCTCATAGACAATAAATGGAATGAAACTGCTAACTGCTCTGCTTTTATTGTTTGTTTATGCTATTTCAAGGCTTCTTAGCTCTAAAATATGACATTGGTCTCATCCATTTTTCATCCAACCAGCTTTTATGTAAGTGCGTCAATATTAAAAAATCGGTCAAGTGCGGATGGGACTCGCACATGAAGGGTTCCGTACCATCGTACAAAATAAATAAAAAATATATAACAAAACCAAAATGATATTATATCCGAACGTGGATACGAACCCAAATTGCGAAACCGATATCAAACCAATTGTGCCACCATAACCGTGTGATAAGCCGCGAAATCTACGATCATATTTTAATCATGTTGTGGTTTGTGTGGGTATCCTAGTGTGGGGCCAGAAGCAATGTATGTAAATGTTTATGTTTCATATTAATGTTATCGCGGGTGGTGTTAAAATATTTCTCTTGTATGGGGACCCCTTTAACTTATAAAATTTTGTGAAGTTCATTATTCGGTGCTGTAACAGTAAAAATTTCAACTCTCCACCTGTTAAGGTTCATCACATACAGTCAGCTGTTGTATGGACGGACTGATGAATAGACGGACAGCTGAGTCTTAGTAATACGGGCTTGATAAAACGGGACCCAGTTTGGCACCCTTCGGGTACGGAACCCTAAAGAGGAAGACATTGAATAAATGTTTGCCTGGTGGCACGTACTGACGCCTACCACCCGCCTCTCGATGTCATTGTGCCCGTGTTGCAAGCGCAGAGCGCTGGCCAGCGATCCGGCCGCTTGGATCCCGGCAACACTGGAGGTGCAATGACTGGAACTTTGCCGAGGGCAATCACGCAGTCCTGTACGAACTCATGTGTGGCATATCTTGGGACAGTGTTCTCGAAGCTACTGATGTAGAGACGGCTGTCGGTCGCTTCTACGATTCTTCAGGTTGTCAGCGAAGAAAACCAACAGCCGTGGGTTGACAACATTCTATATATATTTTGACGTCTCAGTTTTTATCCCTTTACCTTGACATAATTTGACAATATTTAATTCAATTCAAAAAGTTTTTTTTGTATATTCTTGTTTAAATTGTATTGTGCTTGTATTATTTATAATGGAACTTGAAGTGTAATTGATATGTAATTTTGCATTATTCTATGACCTAAATATAGCTGGCAGTAGATGATTTATAAGCCAAAGTAAAAAAAATTATTAGAGTTGATGGCTCTAAAAGCACTCGAAAAACTTTGGTAGGTTTAAATATCATCCATAATAAATAATAATAACAATAATAATAATAAACAGAACACTCACAAACACATGCACATGCAGTCATAACAGATACAAAATATACACCCTTGAACTTAAGCAATAATACAACTCAGCCGAACGAAAAACAAAATAAACCGGACGATAAAATAGCCTGGGAAAGGAAGGAACTCCACGGAATACACTTAGAGGATCTGGAACAACATCATAGAACGATAATAACTGACAACACAATCCATGACAATAGGCTAGACATAACCATCCATGATAAAAACACAAACGCAGTATATTTAATTGACGTCGCTATTCCAAACACTCATAATTTAACAACCACACACGCAACTAAACTAGCCAAATATACGAACTTATCCATAGAACTGAAGACTCACTGGAAAATCAACACAGTACTAACAATACCGATCATAATATCAACAACTGGAATCATACCGAAGACTCTCAACGATAGCCTTAGGTTACTCAACATGAAACCATCCGCCTTCATCCTGCTGCAAAAAGCCGTGATTCTTAATACGTGTAGGATAGTTCGAAAATATTTAGGAAACTCATAGATCTTTAGCACTTGGCTACGGCCCGTGCTCAGGACTAACCGGAACCTCCTAGAAGAGGAGTGAAAAAAAAAATTAAAAAAATACCTTGGAAACTATTTACACACATTGATCTAGCCCCAAACTAGGATTCCCTGTATCTTGGGTACTAGACACCGATATAAATACTTATATAGATAAATATTATACTTAATACATAAACAACCATGACTAGGATATAAACATCCGTTCTCGAGAAACAAATATTTGCCCCCACCGGGACTCGAACCCGGGACTCGAACCAGGGTCACTGCCGACTCGGCCATTCGGGTCGTCAAACGTCAAAACGTCCACTGATAGAGCTATATCCCGGTCTGGCAAGGCCACTTCTGGTGTGTCAGCTGGTAGAATGTTCCATTATCCTAGTATAGTACTTACACCGCTTAGCATATTTTAAAAACTATCCTATCAACATACATCCAATCCATGCAGATTGTTTTGTAGATGATTTTATAAAGAAGAGATTATTTTTGGACAGTTTTCTTCAAGGTTTGGCCGTTGGCAATAAATTAAAAAAAAATACTGTGGTGAAGAGGGTGGAGATAATACAAATTTTATTACGAACATGGATGACATTTATTAGGATGAATTAATTGATTTTGATGATTTTATTTTAGTTATCAAACTGAAAAAAATATATGTAGAACTTTGAAAAAATAGAAATAACAATCAAATTACACGAATTATGAACTCCTGAATCTGTGAAAAAAATCGCCAATCGACATTCAGCATATCATAATTTTTTAAGATAAGATATAATGTTATCGCATTAGGTACTTGAAAATGAACGATCTACTATTTCAGCCTTAGCAAACCATACGCAAATTACAATTCTATAAACCCTTCCAAACCTATCAAGACTAATTCATGATCTTCTTATGTTTAGTAGCTAACCATGAAACGCAAGAGTCGTTAGTTTTTATGCTCGGTGAACTGACAGCTATTACGTTTTAAAGCTTATGCGCAGTATTCAACTTGCGTCAACATCACTTCGAGTGGGATGTCATTATTTTTTATGCTAACATTCGAAGTAAGGGGAAGCTTGCGGATTTTTTTTTGTCATGTATTTATTGTTTCGCAGTATATTACAACCTTGTAACATACGACGTCCGTTGTAGCAATTACTATAGATATGTGACCGTAAGATAGTCAAAACCGTTAGTTTATAAACTATCGCGTTAGTTGATCAACTATCGCAGATAGTAAACCAGACCGAAAGGGTTTAGAAATCACGTTTATTTTATTCTTACATGTTAACCTAACCCGAAGACTACTCGAGGGCTTCTTCACCTAAGCTACCGCAGTATTTGCCCTGGTATTTCGTTTGAAATTCAAGTTTAAACCAGTTTACTATTTAACGGTTTTAACCGTTAGTTTATCAGCTAACGCGTCATATAGTAAGCAGTACGCTACAGTTTACTATCTGTCGATAGTTGACCAACTAACGAGAAAAAAAAACTTTAGTTTATCAACTAACGGTTTTGGCAATCTTACACGGTGACAGATATTTATCAATCTACTATATTATTATGTACTCGAAGATGAATCCACCCTTTAGGCATTATGAAATTAAGATTTAAATAAAGACGAATCTATCATTGAGGCATTATGGAAATAAGATACCTATTCCAGGTAACTTAATATCAATATCATCTTTTATCGTTACCGAGATTGAGGCCTGTGACAGTTGAAGCGTCGCCGGTAGGTTCATCAGAATCGTTAGAGCCATTTGGGTATTTAAACTAATATTTCAATCAGTCGATAGATATCGTCTACGGTTATAACATGCATTTTACTATAACAATTTGAGTATTCAATTAATTATCGACCAAGAGAGTCAATAATGGGATCATTAAGTGTTCCTTTAGCTCCAGCTACCGCATATTAGGTATACATATCCGTTAGTGTACACATTTACTATGTAGGTAGTATGTAATGATGGTAGGTACTTAGTCGGTTTTGTATTTAGTTCGCTACGCTAATTTGCGCCACCTGCCAGCAAAATAGGGGCCAGCTATGCGACTAAAAGCCAAGCCCGCCTTTTATACGCAAACGAGGCGGGAAGGTTGGCGCAACCTAATAGTTTTTCTATTCCTGGATGAAACTGCATTGTTTTGCCACACGCTCGCAGCTGCAGACTGGCTCTAATGGAGGACACTATTGCACAGAAATCCGAAGCATTTGGAGATTAAGGCTAGAACGCGAGTCAACACTATTCTCTGATTAATTTTGACAACTCCATAAAAAATTTTATTCGGTTACTACTTGGTTCTAGAAGTAAATTCCTGTTTTGAACTATTAAAATTCAAATAGGTTTATTTCGTACAAACACAAGAAACCTGCAAAATATACTCTCGGTACACATGGAACCATATAAGTAGTCACAAACACACAACAGGCTATTTTACTGTCATTAGAAAATAAGGTAGTTAAATACAGGTAAACATCCTGCAACCTGTAGTATGCATACCAACACGACAGCATGTAACTTCAAAGAATGTTAGGTATGTGAATGGTACTTTTGCTTTAGCCGTCTTCAAAGTAGTCAAGCGTTTTTTAGGTGCACATACACATTTCGACGAATACATCTCAACGATTAAAAAGTAATATGTAGTTCCAAAATGTAAACTTCAACGAGCTGCCATCAAGCTTAACTTAAAGTTGATTACAGAAGTGCTTAAAAGTTCTAAGTGGCACGCTCGCAGTCATGTCGTTAGGCATGCATTATGCAGAATCTTGTGTACTGAGGCGCACGCTGTGTGAATCATCTTGACGAAGCTACGCCAAGGATTACCCTTTTTCTCTGTTATCATAAAGATAATCATCCCGAGCGCATGTCCTCCCTTGCGCTAGAAAGAGTCGACGAGTGGTTACAGAGTTATTTTACGGGATGAGCAAGTAAAGTACTGTTGAACGCGGTAAGTCACTAAGTTATTGTTCATCGGTTCACCAACCTACCGCTGGATAGTGGGCTCCTTATGAAGAACATAACACACATTGACCTAAACTTATAGATAAGTAAGGGCTTACGTAGTTTAGGTACTACTATTTAAGTCGAATAGGTATTCAATAAGTACATCGTCATTAAATTACATAGGAGAGCTACTTAAGGAAGATAATTAAGAATCCTATTAAACGTATAATTTATTGCAACATGCGGTAATTAAGCTCCCGAGCAGGGAAATTATCCCTTACTTTGTATGCGAGACATGTTTAGAAACGAAATTACACTTTGTCAGAGAAATTAAATCTTGGGTTGATGTTTGTGATTTATGATCTCGAACGGATCCCGCCTTGAGCGTTTTTAGGGTCTCTCCGTTAAGTTTGGAACCTGCTTTGAAATTTTCCGTGTATTTCGGTTGTGCTCAAAAATTTCGTCTTTTTAGGGTTCCGTACCCGAAGGGTTCCAAACGGGACCCTATTACTAAGACTTCGCTGTCCGTCCGTCCGTCCGTCCGTCCGTCTGTCACCGTGATAGTTAGACAGTTGAAATTTTCACAGATGATGTATTTCTTTTGCCGCTATAACAACAAATACTAAAAAACAGGATAAAATAAATATTTAAGGGGGCTCCCATACAATAATACCACATACAAACTTATGGATGCACCTGGTTACGTACATGGAGTGTGAAAGTAACCGCACCAATAACTTTGTAAACAATATTTTGCTGTGTAAAATCCAAACTATTCACTCCACACCATCGCTTCCATTGAACGGTGGTACGGAACCCTTCGTGCGCGATTTAGACTCGCACTTGACCGTTTTTTTTTTTTTTGTGAATAAACGACGGTTTTCGGATTATTTCCTTTACTTGTGGGCTTCATTTCTGGAATGTTTTTATACCGTGTATTGTTCAACCAATAGACCCATAGTTTTTTATGATTAACTATGCAAAAATTTATCAAGGACACTTTATTTTATTTGTTTTATCTCAGTGGAATTATCTCATATCTCATAAATTTTGCATGTTCGTTTCCCATTTTCGTGCCCATATGTTTAACGTGTGAAAATCTAGTGATTTGTTCAATAATTGATTTCAATTCTGTGGAAGTGAGTTAGTTGAGGATATCATTTTTTTTAAAAGGTAAAGTGCGAGTCAGACTCACGCTCGAAGGATTCCGTACCACCGTACGAATAGTTGGAGAATGGAGAGTGAATAGTTTGAATTGGACTGCAAATGTTGTCTATAAAGTTATTGGTGCGGCTACTTTCATACGCCATGTAGGTAACCAGGTGGAATTCTATGTTTGTATGTGGTTTATAGATAAATAAAAAATCTTGGCAATTCTCGGTAGGTTTTCCTTTAACCTTTGGCTTAAGTTCTATATTCTCCATAATTTTAGATTCTGTAGTTTCGGAGATGCAAATTTTTGCACTTGTTTGATCATAACGTCTAAAGTTATCAAAAATAAAATAAAAAATTGAAAAGTTTCTAAAGAGCCCTTTTCAACATGACTTATTATATTGTTTTTTTTTTCCTTTTTTCATTTTACCCCTCCACTTTTTTTGAGGCAATATTTTATTTCATATTAGACTTGAATTATAGTGCGGTTATCAGGATTATTTTTGCAGAAAATTTCAAGACTCTAGCTCATATATATTCTTTGGGCGGGTTATACCTGAATGTGGCTCTCACCAACCGATGGTCACTACTGGTTTTGAAGTTTGCTGGAACGGAAACATCGGCTATGTTCAACTTGTGTGAGCTAAGTATGTAGTCTATTTCATATTTCGTCCTACCTTCCGGGCTGGCCCAGGTCCATTTTCATGAGGGTTTTTTTTAAAAAATGTGTTCATGGCGAATAGGTGATGGTGCTCAAGAAAATTAACCAGGGTTTGCCCTCGGAGATGTCGACTACCCAGCCCATACTGTCCGACCGACGCTTCCTATTCTGCTTGGGACCTAATTTGGCATTGAAATGACTATCGCTGAGAAAAGTGCCTGTGACAGACGGACGGACGGACACGCGAGTGATCCTATAAGGGTTCCTCATTTTGAGTTACGGAACCCTTGAAATGGGTGCCTAAACCGTATTTCGTGAATTTTTGAAATTCTTATTTTCTTGTCAAATCTGTGGCAATTTTTTTAACATATGGGACACGAAATGGGGTGACCTACCTAGGCGAGTGCGATACGCGGGCGGGGGGCGGTGCGGAGGAAGTAACTTCATCGGATTCAATAATAATAATATATTCTTTATTTCAAACATTAAGTCCATATAACAGTGTAATACATTACATGGCAATATATCATATTGAGTACAGAGTAATAAAAAATATAATTCACTTTATAAGCACGTTACAGGGGAAGCAGCTATAATCAGGAATTTCCTGTACATGTCCGTATAGTAAAACCTGGAATATAGTTGTTTGATAATGGAGTTACCACACGCGTCAACCCTGGATAAGAAGGAAGCGATTCTGAGTCTGTACGGGTTTTAGCCGTACGCTCTTGTTATTGATGATGATTGATAAATGATAAGATTGGATATTGTAAAGGTATTTTAATGATTAAGAATAATTACAGAAATGCTATGATAAATGATTAGGACTGCCATGAGCCACGCGGAGCTCTTGCTGTCCGAACGTGAACTGATTTGAATAGAAACGACAGCGGCCGCGCAGGACTGCTGAATTGGGAAAATGTGCGGTGTCCCGTACAGAGTCTCACGACAGCATGGAACTTGTTCACCCGAGTTTCAGCAAACATTCAAGTGTCTGAAGATGTTATTATACTGAACACGGATCCCATCGTGAGACTTGTTCGTATACCTGGTCCAGAGTTGACACGTATAGAAACTCTCGACTATGTTTTAAATAACAATATCTTGACATCGGGAGAACACTTAACAAACCTTCTTGCTATCATGTTCCCCGTGATAGATAACACTTTTCGCTGTCTAGATATATCTTTGTCATCTTTCCTGTCATCTGACACAATGTGAAGCATGGCAAAACAGTGGTCCTGTGTTTTCTTTCATTCAAAATGAAAAAAATCGTAAGTACCTTCCTTTATAGGTAATAATATGTAGTATATGTGTATGTACTAGGTACGTAGTTACGTTCCTCAATTATTCGTTAGTTAGGTTAATGCCGATTTCGAGTTTAATTCATCAAGTAATTTTAATGAGCTTCAGAATAGGACCCATTGTTACTTGTAATTAATCTGTATAATTTAAGAAGAAATATATTTGATTGAAGTGTAAGTAAATGTTATTTTATCGAAATAATTGTAATTTTCAATTAACTCCCTCTTTGTATTATACAAAATAATGTTAATTCAGTGATAATAATTCAATTCAATTCATAAAAGTATAAAAAATTTCATCAATGTTTTCTTATGACGTTATCACGTAAAATATCGTCCGTAAACCGAATTTGCAGGCAACCATTTTTTTTAAAGAGATGGATTGATCGAGGCGTAGGCGTAGACGACTGCCCCAGACATTTATAAGCATTGTACCTAGCCATTCATTATTTTGAATGGCTGAACATCAGTACTTCATGTTTCAAAAATTTTTGAATCTCATCAGATTTTGATAATTCTGAAAATAAAATCGTAATATGATAGTTTATTTAAAAAGAGGAGATATAAAAGTAAGAACAATACCTATACACACTTCAAGGTGAATCGATGAACGTAAATTATCGGTTTGAGGCATCATTGCATATTTTGACACTATATCGCTAGTATCTATTTTGCCTACTTTGCCTACGAGATTAGATAAAACGTGTCTAGATTACGTTATGCTAAAAACAAAAAACCGCGGTATAACCCTAGTTGCAAATTCCAGCTGGACCAACCACAGTCTTGTCCTTTTGTCACTCGACAGCAAACAAAAAAGAAAACTCAGCCAGACCACTGTTACTAGGCTAAATTATAACGGATTAAGTTCTGACTTACTTAGCATCAACTTGCAACCAATATATTCCTCATCTGACCCTAACTCTGCTCTCAACTACCTTATATCGTCTGTCCAAACAGCAGTTGATCGTCAAACCTCTATTAAAAAACTCTCATGTCGTTTCAAAGTTATCAAGCCATGGATCACACCTGGACTTATACGATGCATGCGAAATAGAGACATATTACATAAGAAATCAATAAATTCTCCGGAAAATTAAATACTTCTTACTTCGTACAAGAGGTATAGAAATTTCTGTAACTATCTGCTCCAAAACTTAAAAGGTGTCATGAACAGAATGAGCTCGCAAAGGCTGGCAATAATTCCAACCGACTCTGGGCAACCATAAAAGGGATCACCAACACTTCTACCTCAAAGAACTCGGCGACTGAGTTGCAGGGTTCTACAGACAATCCAAATGCTACCGACAAAGTTAATAAATTCTTCGCTGATGTTGGTCAAAATCTCGCAGATAAAATAAACTCTATGGGTTCATCACAGTTTCCAGTTGATTCAACTCTCCCCACGCGATATGGGATTGATTTCTGGGTTAAAGAATGTCTGCGCTGTTGGCTGGGATAACATTTCAAACCGTGTTTTAAAAGTTTTTAAAGAATTCTTTGTCCCTCCTCTAACTTATATTTTCAATAAGTGTCTGACTCAGGGAATCTTTCCCATAAGCGATCAGTTGTAATCCCTGTACATAAAGCTGGTGACAGAGACCGTGTCAATAACTACAGGCCTATCTTTATTTTGCCTTCTATATCTAAATTACTGGAGCGAATTCTAAACTCTCGACTTACTGACTACCCTCCTCGGAAAACTGCAAAGACTTGGCATCCGTGGGGTCCAATTGAAACTTTTTGAGGAGTATTTGTCTGGTCGTACTCAATCTGTAAAAATAGGGAATCACTGTAGTGGCGAACTAACAATATCTTTCGGGGTACCCCAGGGCAGCATCTTGGGTCCTACGCTCTTTTTAATTTATATCAATGAGCTCTGTGACGTTAATCTCCCTCAAGGAAAAGTTATAACATATGCTAATGATACAGCTCTTCTTTTCTCTTCCAATACTTGGGAGGAGACTTATGAGGTTGCCCAGGCTGGCTTTAATAAAGCTACAATTTGGCTTCATAAACATATTTTTAACTTTGAATGCCGACAAAAAAAGTACACTTTCTCCATTAGGAACACTCACTGTACCGACGGCCTGATATGTGCACACAACTGCTCACTTCCCACTGGTGGTACCTGCTTATGTCCAGTCCTCAACAAAACCCCCACCATTAAATACCTTGGTGTTGTTCTATATCAAAATCTAACTTTTGGTCCACATATTCAGCTAGTAGCATCTAGGGTGCGTAAGCTCATCTACATCTTTAGAATACTTCGCCATGTTGCTGATGCAAGATTGATGAAACAGGTTTATATGGCACTCTGTCAATCTGTGCTCTCCTACTGCATCACCTCGTGGGGTGGTGCACCTAAGACTTCAATACTTCAAATAGAGCGTGCCCAGAGAGCTGTTCTTAAGGTCTCTACCTTCCGTCCCCGCCTTTTCCCCACTGTCTCTCTCTATAACTCCTGTGACGTTCTTACGGTAAGGCAGTTGTTTGTATATCACATTATTCTGAAACAGCACTCATCCATTATCTTTGACCCGTGTATTATCCCCAGGCGGCGCAAGGATAGGGTTTGCCTGAATACAAATTTAATATTCCGCACATTTTACGCCCATAGGTTTTTCTGCTTCCTCGGTCCCTTTCTGTATAATAGAATTAATAAAATTGTTGACATTTATGCCCTACATACACATGATCTTAAAAAACATATATAAAACCCTGCAAGCACTCAATTTTAACAAATAGGTAGCTCTATCATAAACAGTCTCATAATTTAATATCAAAATTATTACATATAAAATTACAATTATATATAAATCATTTATAAATATTACATGAACCTTAGCATACATTACGTACATATCGTTATTATTATTATTTTCTCACTCACCCTCTCACACTTCATTCCCATACTACACAAAGAGATGTTCACATACTCACTCTTTTCCCCCCCTTATGTAAGTGAATATTAATTATTATTATGATTATTTTGTTCTTTGAATCGTTTATTTTTACGTCTTGATTGTTTTTCTGTGTCAGCTCTATCAGCAATTATATTATTTTAGGGAAGAGTGCTGAGCCTGAAATACAGGTTATACCAGCTCAGGTTCAGATGTTTTCCGTTTGTTTACTCCAACTGTAGCTATACACATCTTAAATACTGTAACTGTTCTGTTGTATTTTGTTTGATGAATAAACGATTATTATTATTAAATCTAAGTAAAATTTGGACATCCAAGCTTGTATAGTCACTTATTTTTCTTTTCCGCTCGACACTTCTCGGTTTTAGTCGCTGAAATTAGTTTTTAATAGACATTGCTCACAATACAAAAACAAGACAAAAGGTAACAGAATTAAACTTAAGAAATGATGTAAAGATCTGAATAAAACCACTGTCAAGAAGCTGCTGTTAGAAAAACTAGACATTAAGAATGGACGAAATTTTGCAATCACGCAAAAATATGTGAGGAAGATTTTTTGCCTGAAGAAGAAAAACTTGATGTATTTAGTGATAGCTTTATGATCAATGTGTCTGATTCAGCCAGTGACACTGATTGTGCGAGTGATACAACTATGTAATTAATATTATAGATCTCCTCTACAAAGTGTGACTCCGGAGCATTACTTTTTTCTACTTTATGGTAAGTGGTATTTGATAAATTTGCAGCAATGTACCTTTTCTTTCGATCTGTGCCGATAAAATCCGAGAAGTGTCGAGCGATAAAGAAATAATAATCGTATTGTACTACTTACTCTGTGACTAAAATTCCCTACCGTGGTTTAAACCACGGTAGTTCTGACAGACGTTATGTTGACTGACGTTTTTTTTAATCGTATCGAGCAAAATAAATCTAACAACTACTTATTAAATAATTATTCCGTAAAAGTTCTATTATAGTAGTTTATGTGACTGATACATAATGGACGGCACTAAAACTCGAGAGGGTTTATGAAGCGAGCCGAAGGCGAGTTTCATAATAATATCACTGGAGAGTTTTAATACCCATTTGATTATGTACAGTTACATACACTAGTTTATCTACACACATATCATAAGCTCTCTTTGATGGTTCAGGAACCGCATGTTTGACCGGTATGTGGCATTGAGTTGTTTACACAGATATCTCAACATAGGAGATAGGGCGTTCAGCCTATTTTGTATGCAAACCGATTGTCGCAAGCTGAATTCACGCACACAACGTATCATTAAATAAACACAACTAACACGCACACAAAATAACCACTTACACATTTATCCCTACTCTCGTATTGCTTAACACAGGCAAAGCAGTTACGTGGCTGTATACGTGCGCATGAGGCGCACATTGTTTCATAAAGCACGCACACAGCACACACAGCGTCATGGACATTAAATTTATTTCCTGTCTCTCTCGCTAATAGGTAACGCTAATGAGTATGAGAGAGACGGAATCTGGATGCGACTCAATAGCATTACTTCCTCGGAATATTTCGTTAATCGTGTTGTTTTATTGAAGTAATATTGTATTTTCAGT
Organism: Argyresthia goedartella; assembly: GCA_949825045.1. Lineage (NCBI taxonomy): Eukaryota > Metazoa > Arthropoda > Insecta > Lepidoptera > Argyresthiidae > Argyresthia > Argyresthia goedartella. The sequence goes on from OX463823.1 coordinate 22,148,975, forward strand.
ATTTACCTATTAATATTTAAATACTACCGAGAAGTTAATATACATCCTAGTTTTGTTTCCAGCAAGCAGAATTGATAACCAGAGGGGAAAGAGTTAATCGCGCAGGAAGTCTCGCACACCTTCTGCGCACGCGCAAAAGACCTGCGCACCTATCAAAGTGCAGCACAAGTCCGCATCAACGCTTTTCATCGATTTCGATCTTACTCATGTTGAAGCTTGAACTTGTATTTGTGCATTTAAAATGGCGTCGGCCGCCTCTTCATCTCTATGAAAAGGTTAAATCCAATAATTAATTCTCAAGCACCAGAACTAGCTAGAAAAGTACTGCAAAATTGCGACGATGAAAGGAAAAAATACTTCGAAACATATTTTCTGAAACTAGGAAATAAATACCGAATCAAAATCAAATGTACCTACACCGACTATAGTAAAGGCTTATTTGATTTTGAGTGTGATAAATAAAACATATTATTTTGAATAAAAAGGTGATAATATTCAACCTCTAATTTGTGGCGTACCTTTTTGGTAACCGTCGACATCGACTACCTCATATAAGAATAGGGACCGAGCTATACACGATAAATAGCTCTGTCACTCACTCTTATAGCAGGGATTGATTCTCGCACAATATCAACACTCGGCTAATGGCGGATATCGAATGGCTCCCATGCAAAAACACTCGATATATTGTTTCAATATCCGTGTATCGAATGCGCGAGAATCATCTCCCTGTCTTTAGCTCGCCCTTACAAAGCTGATTTTTCGGCCAGTAAATAAATTAATGTAGCCCAATGAAGTCCCCTACCAAGGGGCACACGCCTTTATAATGTTTTTATGTCCGTCCTAAACCAACCCAATATAAAGCCTCAAAGCCCTTAACCCCTCGAGCACACTTGGGTACTGTAGTACCCAAAAACCCGTTATAGGTTTTAAATTTTATTACCATGGCGCAAGGATCAAAATCGCGACTCCTAAAAAAAATATTAATAAAAGTAGAAGGCCTACAAACCACACAGAGCAACCTATGTAGTTTGTTGGCCGGTGACTGTATTGGTCCAATTAGACATTCTTTCTAATAACATACTTACCTTCACGTATTTTTTAATCTCTATTCACCTTCCATTTGTGTCGTCCCTAGAGCAAGTAGGCATATTTTTTCCCAGGCACGCTTATGAATTTTACGATTTTTCGAATCCCCAGACGATGTCGCCGAGTAGGTAACGTTTATTTAAATAATATCGACTCCAGCTCAGTCGCTTACGAGGGCAAGCCCCCTAATATTTCCTCATTATGTATGTTCCATTTATTCGTGGGCGGCCGATATCCGTTCTACATGGTACGTTTTACCTTCAGATGTCATCGCGGTATACCGAAGAAAGGTTTTATTGAATTTATGTATGCAATGTTACGCTCATAAAAGACCTGAATACCGCTTATGCTTAATGTTTTCAAACGGAGGCGGAGGGATGAATATGACGGATCTAATTATATCGTGTCTAAAGAATTTGTGTAATATCCTTTCTAAAATACCTATTAAGCCAACAGGCACAAGTTTGTAGCACAGCTGATATATCTAATCACTAATTAATGTGATAAAATGTGACTTAAAAGAAAAAAAAATGTATAGGTATTCGTCACAAAAGCCTCTCGAGACAAATATCCAATAAAAATAAATAAATCAAAGTAACCTGTCTGGAGCTAGATAAATACAATATCATACAAAGTTTTGTATGTTCCACAAAAAATATCTATAAAACGTCTCGGCCAAAGTAAAAAGAATAACGTAATATTTCAGGGCTTACCTTCCATTTTATTAGAATTGATAGATGAAGACGAATATGATTCGCGCGAATGATGAGCCATCAAGAGCTAAGACAAATAGCGTGCATTATTTGCGGTGGAGATAAACGGCGTCTTTCGACGTTTCCATCTGATTATATTATAACAGGGGAAGGCGACGACGGGAAGCGCTGCTTAGCAGGAAAATGGCCGAAATTTAGGAAAATGCCGCCAGCCGGAGAGGAAGTGGGCTCCGGCCGCACGAAATGAAGTTTCGACCAGAATTCCGCGCGTTTCCTGTCACGGAGTTCTTACAATCTGAAATCGTTGGCAAAGTCTTATACAACTTGTAATCAGTTGGTGTCTGTCTGAAATACAAATTCCAATCTCTACTCTGTCATAGCTATAATGAACTGACAAATTATTTTTTTAAATATGTTTCAATCTAACTCAATTTGGTGAATTGCAGTTACCTTGTAGTAAGATAAATACTTATTTTAATGATTGCGACGTGCGACTATGTTCCAGTCTGCCTGTTCCCAAAAGATTAAAATCGATCCTGTTATAAATTCCTACGTATTCATGGAAAATCCACATCATTTTTCAAATTGGATCAGATGATATCCATTTGCAAACGGACGCATATTTAAAATTTGCCTCGAACAGCTGTGTTTGTAACCTAGCGTTGAGAGGGTATTATCATAATATTATCGTGCGTATTTGGGCGTGACCAAATCGTATCCAAGTGAGTTCGGATTTCGAATTCCAGTGTTTTTCTCGAATCGTTACATCACTTACTGATTCATGTACCTCTGACGAGATGTTTTTTGCACCCATCAAGTGTAATGGCCTATTTATAATGAATGGGCTGGCTGGTTGTAGCCCGCCCAGTATCAGACAAAGTCCAGCAAAGATGGGGGCGTGAAAGACCTCTTCATTCACCCAACTTATCCGTCAACTAGTCCGTCTGAACACGCTATACCCGACTAATCGCATGACTCGTCTCATAAAATATGTGGTTGCCAACACGACTTAGTAGGGCTGCCAACCGTACTAAAAAATATAGTACCTTAGGATACTATGTGTGGAGTGTATTACCCTAAAATATCAAAGCCAAACGAAATAACTATCATAAACAAGGGAGCAACCTATGAACTCCCAGTAAAGAACTTAACCAGCAGTTTCACTCAAAACAAAACAAGCAATAACATTGCAGGGCAATAAGCGAGCTTGTTCAATAACAGTTTGCAAATCAAGTAACTAGCCTGATTGGATCGCCAGCGCCACCGCAGTGTCCATTCCCGAAACCCGCAGCCAATAAAGTGTTAGGTGATAAATAACATAGCACAACAGAGCTAGCAAGTGGCTGGTGCTGTGAGCACGACGCAAGAGAACCTTGTCCTGGTCATTGATGTAGGTTACACTGGAGAAGGCGTTTAGTATTCTAACCGTGCGCCTGTAAAGAATATATGGAATTAACTGTAAGGCGGAAAAGTAGATTGAAATAATGTAACTAAACTACACGCCAAAAAGTTTTACAAGTTGTGTATGGCACCCAATACGTCTTTTTAGGGTTCCGTAGATAAACAAGGAACCTTTATAGTTTCTTTAAGTCTGTCTGTTCGTCCGTCCGTCCATACGTCCATAATTCACAGCAACTTTATGCAGAAACTATTAAGACTACACAGTTGAAACTTGGTGTGTGGATGTATTCTGTGAACTACTTTACGATTTTTATATAAAAAATTAAAAATGAAAATAATTAAAGAGGGCTCCCCATACATAGGACTGAAATCAATAAATATTTTTTTCATCAAACCCATATGTGTGGGGTGTCTATAGATAGTGTACCGGCCCCAGTGCTAAGGTCTGAGCCGCCGCTAACAGTAGCTATGATCGTCTATTCTATCTATCCCAAAATGAGAGGACCCGATTCGGCTGTAAGTTTTGTAAGTAAGAATGATAAGTCTGAATTTCTCGTTCGTCGAGAAATCCGTTAGGCGTACAATAGTCGAACGAAGTTTAATTCAGAAGTTACAGTTTCTAGTTAGACAGAGAAAGCATATATGTCCGCGAGCCGGTAATTCGCATCAGTCAGCGGTGTATTGCGCCAAAACGATCGTTGTTATATTTTATGTGATGGCACCATCTGGTTTTTGTATATATGAGCGCTTTGGAACATCTTTTGTTTTAGTTTTAGTTTTAGTTTTAGTGATCGATCACAGTTATAGTATAGATATCCGTCGTAGTTTTACGACGTGAGTACTCAATGATATTTCATGTGCTCGCTAGTAGCGGCTTGTGGTGGTTCCAATTATATATTTGATTCACGGCAATAACGATCCGAAAAGACCGGTTTACACAATTGCGATTTGAGTTCCGAAATGGGTTCTGAACTAGCGGTTACCTCAAAAGGTCCGTAACGTTTTGAAACCTTCAACTCAGCGCAATTTGAGCTGGATGTTATCGAAACGCAAGCATTTTTGTTTTAGGATATCTAACCCACACCATAGCGAAGTGCATAATTCGATAAATACCGAACTATGAATTCCACTAGCCGCAGCACGTCCTGGGCTGAGCCAAATCATATATACCGACTCAACTTACACATTAGATATCCAGCGAAATTTACATTTAATTTAAAAATGCAACTTGAATCCAATCTGACCCAAGGCAATGCAAAACACCTACCCGGACCTAAACAATGAACTTTAGACTGTAAATTGATCTCTTCGCGCGTCCCCGATAACACTCAAATGTCAAAATCTCAACAGGATATGTTATCTGTGTTGACACCGGTTTAACTTTGTTCTGAATTTGTTATTTCCATCCGCGGAACCTCATCGATCAAACAGTCTCCCTATGCCCTGACAACCTAGGTTTAGCCGCAACTAAACTCCTGTCTAGCCTAGTCTAAAAACCTAGTGTTATACCACGTCCATTATCGACACCACTCGAAAATGGTTGAGTTTGATTTGAATGTGCTTGAATGTTTAACGACTGTGTGTGTGGGAATTTCAAAGCTCGCTAGTCGAAGGAATGAGGAGAGGATTAGCCCGCGAATATCCTAAGAGCCAATCCAGGAACCCTATGGTGAAGGAAAAAGGAATTTAGGGTCGCTCCAAGCCCAGACTCAGACTCAGATAAATTGACTTAAAAGTTCTTTCCTAACGACCCAAGGATAGTTTTGGAATTAGGGGTAGGTTGATATAAAGGTTAGGAACCGAGGTAAATCTCGGCGCTTCAGACACTCACGAAAACCCACTGAAACTTCGCAATCACCAATTCGTATAGTTCTGACGCGTAACACGGCAGCCAAAACTGTTTAGAACTCGTGAGGCGACTGTCACAGTAGCTAGACGCTGAGACTGAATGAATTCCCCTCCCAGACCCTTGTATTTATATGCCCCACATGCGTCCTTTGCAAATACGCTCTGCCCAAGCGAAGCTTCTTATCACTAACTACACAGGGTCCAATTTCAACCATGCCATGCAGATCCGCCGTTCTACAAATTGTGTGTACACATATTCACTATGATCAACCGTAGGTTATCACTCAAATCATTTGGTACTGCCGATACACAGAATCTGTTGATCGCTGACCAATAAAAGCTTGTTGCGATTAATTAAGCATTACCCGACCACTAGGTGCGCGTAGCAAAAGACCTACCAGAATGATATTCAATCCAGAGGTGTCAGACCCTCCATCTCATACCTCAATCGCAATTGTATATTTGCAATCTACATAATAGCTTTCTCCGTTCCGTAATAACCTTTCATTATTTAGTTATTCATAATTTTATTCAACGCGCAGCCAAATCGGCTCTCATCTCTACACATCTCGCAGGAATGCGACAAAAAAACTTGACCTGAACTGAAATTCCACGAATGAACCCTCGCGTCTTTTTTTTGCAAACTTTGCCAGTAAGCTACACAAAACCCTCAAACGTTATCTGAACCGATTCTCGTATTCAAAACAGCGCGGCGTTGGGCTAGCCCTCTATCACGCAGAATGAAGTATCTAATGTACCGACTCTCGTGTACCATTACAATAGGTCTTTAAAAATGACGATGAGGTTCCTGAAACCATTTTCCTCAAAGTAAATCGTTAAAGAGGCAGACCCTTCCAAAGTGGAAAAATGTGTGTCTAACTTTTAAAGTAAGAGAGTGAAACATATACAAAAATATATGCTGTGTATCTTAATACACACTTTCATCGAAAATTATATTGAAAAAAATTAAATAAGCAGTTTTTAAGATATAAAACATTTATTAAAAACCGCGAAGATAACTTTGTTATTCATACAAACACTACGAAAAACAAAGTTACAACACAAACATCCAGTCACATAATTACTTGCTACAACGGAACCCTTCATGGGCGAGTCCGACTCGAACTAGGCCACTTTTGTAAGTGCAGACGCCTGCATCTATCGCCGCGTATCGTTTCGCTGCGGACAATCGGGGCTATTATGCTTCCTAAATCACATCTTTGTCAAATCGTAATGCTCTACAAACTAGTTTATCTAAGAATAATTGTTTCCGACATGTCTCCTTGAATGTAGGTCCGAGCCCAGTGATTGGCGAGCAGCCAGCAAGGATGTGACCGTTTCGCGAAGTAAGACAAATTATTGCCGAAGCGAATACGAAATATTGTTATGACCCAATTCTAAATATTTTGCCGGCAATTCATACTTTTTATTGTTTGCTATATTATTTATATATAGCAATTTCCTGCGTTTCTGTTCAATATATTTAAAAATAAAAACTTAGTGTTTATATCGTTACAAGCGAATGTGTTAGTTAAATACTAGGTAATCATATTGCCACAAACGTACAATTTTGAATATTTTCAATTTAATTCCATTCATTTATTTACATTTGTAACATTCATTTGATGATTTGATTTGTAAACACCATTTGATTACAAAGGTATTTTTTATCAATATAAATAAGTACTTACAGGATAAACTGTCTCTTGCGTACATCTTTCTATCACACTATAACACTCCCTCTTCAAGCAAGCTATCCCACCCGCGAATATATCACACTGTGGAGATGCAGCGAGCAAGGAGTTGACCAGCGCCTGCGCCAGCGCGACGGGCGAGGACGAGTAGAGATTAGTGCGGGACGTGCGACCAACCAGCAGCGGACTAGTGCGACTAGCCCGCAGCCTGACGTGTGTCGGGCACAAACACCCGTAAACATCTTTGGACCAGCTCTGTGCAGTCAATTTTATTTCTAACGATATTTAACATAAAGTTAAAAACGAAAAGTGATCTCCTTAGTTGTAATGATTCATAACCCAGGTGACCTTTGCAGGAATCGTGTCGGGTACATAAAGGGGTAATAACTATGACCTTTTTTATTTAAGCTACGTTGAAATCTCTTCTGTACTTGCTCCAGCATGAGAATATATTTACGCTCATGTAGAGACCATACCGCTGCATTCGCTTCAACAATGCTCCTCACCAGGGCCGCGTACAGGAGCGCGCGTGGCCCCAAGAGTGAGCGGTAGCTTCTGGAGCGCCTTCGTGGTGACCAGCTGCACGTGCGGGCGGAACGTGAGCTGCGCGTCGATCAGCACGCCAAGGTCACGCAACTCGTGCACGCGCGCCACGCCCACGCCACCCAGCGTGTACTGGCACTGTAGCGGATGATGCGACCGAGTGAAGCTGAGAAACTCACATTTGCTTGGGTTAAAGTAATGCCGATTATCAAGGATCCAGCTGTGCACCGAATTTAGGTTTTTTTGCAGGTTGTCAAAATCCTTCATGACTCTGACGATCCTCACCAGCTCACTTGGATTCAACAGCTCCTTCGGAGAGTGGAGGGGGGGAGTAGTAGGGGGGGCATCTACCCCCTCCCCCCCCCCCCACTTCCCTTCACTTTCTTTTTGTGTGGAAATGCATAGTTTTTCTGGAAATTCAAATTGAAATTTGGTGAACGAAACGCATTTTGCTACGAAAATCGGCCAAACGAAACGCAAAAGTATCATTCACAGACAAAAATATGACATTTTGTCTGTGGTTAATTACAGTAATGTTCGTCTGTGGTCGAAAAATGATGCATTTTCATTCCGTTTCTCTCGTAGCTACGCGAATGTACTTTCCCTTGTTATTCTTGTTATTTACGACAACTTCGGTTATCCCTTTGGAGGCAACCCCATGTAGCTTCACTAAACCGAAATACTTGCTTTATATAAATACTTGCTTATCTGTGCAGATACTAAAGATGGGAACCCCCCTCACGCCCCCTAAACTTAATCGATTCAAAAATTTACCCTAACAACATAACCTCAAAACTTTAAATAATCATATATCAGCAACTAGGCATTTCCGCGGGGGGGAGTATTAGGGGGGCATCTACCCCCCTCCCCCCCTCAAGGTCAAGGAAAGTAGGTCAAGTTCTAAAGTCCTTCCGTTATATACCACTCGTCAAACATTTCGCTATTTTTGATGACCTCATCGCAGAATTACTAGCCGCGGATGCTAAATTGGAAGAAACTGATAAGGTGGCCTATTTATTTCTGACAATACCCTCAACTTAAGACGGCGTTGTGACCGCGATCGAGACTCTAGCGGAGGATAACCTGACTTTAGCATTCGTTAAAACAAGATTGTTAGACCACGAAGTAAAACTAAGAAAGGAATCTACCGATACAAGTCCTAAAGTACTACAAATAGAAATGAGGCTATTTATCTCGCGAAAACGTAAATATGAGAACCCTCAAAGCTCAAATTTACAATATAAGAAGGAAAATCGAGCTAAAAGACCTCATTCATGAAGTGTCATCATTGTGGACGTCAAGGACATGTGAAAAACGACTGTTTTTATTATAAAAGAATGATGAACCAGCCTAAAACCATGGAAAGAACAAGAACAGTTCAGGCCATTGATACTAGGCAACCATCCACATCGACAAATTATGACGGATTTGCATTTATGACGGGACAATATCAAGAAAAGGATCAAGAGGACAAAATAACCTTTTTGCTGGATTCTGGAGCATCGGATCACATAACGAACAGGGATGATCTTTTCCTTGACTATACGAATCTGCTAACCCCACTTAAAATTTCAGTAGCTAAGGATGGTGCATTTATTTCAGCTACCAAAAAGGGAACCCGGCGTGTTACCAGTGACACGGGCATTCAAGGAGTCTTGGAGGACGTACTGTTCTGCAGTGAGGTCCCATACAACTTATTGTCAGTATCAAAGATGCAACGGGCGGGACTGACAATAATTTTCGACAAAAATGGAGCCAAAATCATAAAAGACGGTACAGTAATAATGAAAGGTATAGAAGTTACCAGGTGCGATGATAAAATAACATTAGATCAAAGTGCATACATCAAAATTGTTCTGAGTAAATTTAATATGAAAGATGCAAATTCAGTAAAGACCCCTTTAGAAATTAACTGAATTATGAGGCTTTGAATACTGACGAGAAACATGACGCCCCATGTAGAAAAGTCATAGGTTGCTTGATGTACATCATGTTATGCACTCGACCTGACTTAAGTACAAGTGTAAATATACTAAGTAGGTTTGTTAATAAAAATAACATAGAGCTATGGCAGTGTCTCAAAAGAGTACTGAGGTACTTAAAAGGTACTATTGAATTAAGGCTGTGTTATCAAAGGTGTCAGGACTACAAAAATATTCTATGTGGATATGTAGATTCTGATTGGGGTGGTAATGATACAAAAGACAGTAAAAGTACAACTGGATATTTATTCAGAATGTTTGATAATTGTACAAGTACTTGGAGTACAAAGAAAAAAATGTCTGTCGCAGCTTCATCTACTGAGGCTGAATATATGGCATTGTTTGAAGCTGTGAGGGAGGCGTTGTGGCTTAAATCTCTTGCGATTAGTATCAATATGGTTATAGATCAGCCTATTCTGATCTATGAGAACAACAATGGGTGCATTAGTATTGCCAATAACCCATCAAACCATAAGCTATCTAAACATATTGATATTAAATATCATTTCTCAAGAGAGCATATTGAGAAAAACCGGTCAAGTGCGAGTCTAAATCGCGCACGAAGGGTTCCGTACCACTGTTCAATGGAAGCGATAGTGTGGAGTGAATAGTTTGGATTTTACACAGAAAAATATTGTATTGTTGTTACTTTCACACTCCATGTACGTAACCAGGTGCATCCATAAGTTTGTATGTGGTATTGAAAGAATTGTTGTATGGGAGCCCCCTTAAATATTTCTTTTATCCAGTTTTTTAGTATTTGTTGTTATAGCGGCAACATAAATACATAACCTGTGAAAATTTCAACTCTTTAGCTAGCTAGGTTCTTGAGATACAGCCTGGTGACAGACGGACGGACGGACGGACGGACGGACGGACAGCGGAGTCTTAGTAATAGGGTCCCGTTTGGAACCCTTCGGGTACGGAACCCTAAGAACGTAATAAAACTCAATTACATACCCTCAGATCAGCAGCTGGCGGATGCTTTGACAAAGCCGTTGCCTGTTGTCACTTTTCAAGGAATTAGAAGCCGAAGTTGATGAACTTAGAATTACATATTTTTTTGTTGTATATAATGTAAATAATGAGTTCTATAAATTCATTTCATGAAGTGAATGAAATGTTTTGATTAGGTTTTTCTGGGTTTTCCCTAATCCTGAGCAACAAATGTAAGTTCATTGTATTTTTCCTAGTTGACACTTGAAAGTTATACTCGGTCCGTTTAGTTAAATTAGCATTTTTTTAATTGTATAATGAAAAAGTGTTGAATTTATTATTTAATTTGCAAAAATCAATTGATTTCTTATTAATCGATTTAAACATGCAAAAGTAAGGCCATATTTTTATGTTTCTTTTTCTCGTACTGTCAGCGCTAGGAGTCGGTCGATATTGCTTTCAAGTGACATATAAAAATAAAAATCTCAGTTAAACTATAAATGGTGTTTTCTATTTATCTGAATCAAAGCCCAATAATACCAATACTCACCACATCATCAGCAAACAGCATCATGTCGCAATCGGTAACCACCTCCGGGAGATTGTTAATTAAGAGAACAAACAGAAGGAGCCCTAGATTTGATCCTTGACTTATTCCAGACAGACCAGAAAGGAATGTTCCATACTTTACAAACTGTCTTCTATCCATCAGGTAATTAGGAAACAGTCTGAGAAGCCTTGGCACAGTTTTAGTAAAAGAATATCGTTATCTACAAGATCAAAGGTCTTCTGAAGGTCTAACTCGAGTTCCCTAGCAAGTAAATCTACCAGAATTACTAGGTTCGTGGTCACCGACCGTTTTGGCAGGAAGGCATGCTGCGCGCTGGTGATGTGAGGCAGGCATTGAGGTAGCAAGGCAGCATATATATGCTCTTAACCATCTTAAATACTTTGGCGATTGCACATAGTATGGCCACTTCTTGTCACAATCTTGAGCCCTTCTTAGGAATAGGGGAAACCCGTGAGAATTTCTAGTCAGGTGGATATTCCCCACTGTTCAAGATAATATTAAAAATAAAAATTCACCGAACAGCTCATCTACACAACCTTTAATTACATAAGCCGGAAAGGCATCAGGGCCTGGTGACTTTCCGGGTATAAGGTTTTTTATAGCGGCTCGAATTTCGCCCGCTCTTTGGTGGCAGACATCTATCCTATGGGACCTTGAGTCGATCGAATATAATATCAGAAATTGTCGAATCATAACACAGTGCCAGAATTCGATCCGGATCGCAAGGAACAAACAATTGAAATGTGGATACACAAAGTGAATGAGTGTGCGATCATATATAATTGGAATGATCGTCAGACTGTTCACTTTGCGTTACCAAAGCTCAAGGGCAATGCTTAAAAATGGTACGCTGGACTCTCGACTGTAATGTTTTCCTGGCAACAGTGGCAGGAAAAGTTGAAACTAGCATTCCCTAGCGATGATAACTATGGTCAATTACTCACAACAATGCTTGCTAAACGTGATAGGTTTAATGATTCTTTAGAGGAATATTTCTATGACAAAATCATATTATTAAACCGGTGCGACATTACGGGCAAGAGAGCGGTTGATTGTTTAGTATTTGGAATAGAAGATCGTAGTGTTCGTCTAGGGGCCGAAGCGGCTCGTTTTGATAGTCCAGAGCAGCTATTACCTTTCTTAAAGAGCGCTAAGAATAGTTCATTTATGGAGCGCAAGTCTAAGACTATAATTGAAACTAACTCGGGAAACGGGAATAGAAACACAGCTAGCGACAGACCGGTTAAATGTTTTAACTGTTTACAAGACGGCCACTACAAGTCTCAGTGTCCCAAACCGGCACTGAAATGCGATAAATGCTTGCGCTTTGGTCATTCTACTGATAGTTGTCGAACTAATAATAATAAAAACGCTGACACCACCAGTAAAACATCAAAACCGGTCATGTGTGTAGAGGCGTCCGGTACAAAGTCTTCAAAGTACTATAAGTGCGTGATAGTTAATAAAGTGATATGTAGGTGTTTCATCGATTTCGGTAGCACGGTAACATTGATTAGGGAAACGTTCGCTCGCGAATTGTCACTAGCGTGGGAACACGAAACCACATTACCATTTTTAAAGGGGTTCGGTGATGGCGTTGTTAGACCATTAGGTAAATGCAGAGTAGACGTGGAAATTGATGCAGCAAAGGCATGTGTTGAATGTATGGTTGTGCCGGATGAGGTTCTGGAAGAACCTTTACATGTTGGACAGACTTTTACCGAGCAACCACACATTGTGGTAGAAAAGGACAGTACATTCTTGCGTATAAGTAGCTCAGAAGATTATCTAGACAATAGGGTCAAGTTAGTTTGCGCGTCTGAGACTATCGTCGATGGGTTGACTGCTGTTGACTTTAAAACAGAACCTAAGTATACGGGAGAAGTTTATATCAATGGTAGCACCCGTTATCAGTCAGGACGTGAACATTACATAGTACAAGGGTTGTTCACCGTAACAGAGGGTAGTGTTATAGCGTTGGTAAAAGGGTTATCGAGCAGACCGTTTGAACTTAAAAGAGGATCATTATTGGCTAGATGCGAGCGCGCAGAGGAGGCCCAATCTAGTGATACTATGCTGAATAGGGTAATGCGAGTCAATCTGGTTGAACCAAAGCAAGTTATCGTAGCAGACGATTTAGGGCCTAACACGCTAGATAATGGGACCATCGTTAAGCTACTGGGATTGTTAAATAAATATCGCGAGGCATTTGCATTTAAGCTAGAGGAACTAGGCAAAACAGACTTAGTGGACATGTCGATTCAGCTAAAGGATGATGAACCCGTGGTATACCGTCCGTATAGGTTACCATTCACCAAAAGGGAGAAAGTACGGAACATCGTAAAGGAACGCATTGATTGCGATATAGTTTAGCCTTCGACGTCGCCATATGCGAGCCCTATAGTCCTAGTAAAGAAAAAGACCGGGGATATTAGACTTTGTGTGGACTATAGGGCTCTCAATAGGAAGACTATAAAAGAAAATTTCCCACTACCTAGAATCGATGACCAGCTCGATGAGCTATCGGGGTTTAACTTTTATACTACTCCTGCTGGACTTGGCATCTGGGTATTACCAGATAGGGGTTAAAGAGAGTGATCGATCAAAGACTAGTTTTTTGACGCCAGATGGGCAATTTGAGTTTAAACGGATGCCCTTCGGCCTTGTTAACGGTCCATCGACGTTCATGCGCATGGGCCACTCGGTGTTAGGAACGGTCAACAATCATATCGGCGAAAATGGTAGTTCGCCGGATAGGAATAGCAAAATAGCATCCGCATATATGGACGATATCATCATACCGGCAAAAACAATCGATGAGGGCATTAGTAAATTAGAATCGGTTCTACAGTTACTACAAAAAGCGGGGTTGACACTTAAGCTCTCGAAGTGTTGTTTTTTTTGTAGAAGTGTAGACTATCTTGGTTTTGAATTAAGCGCCGAAGGAATAAAACCCGGTAGTCGCAAAGTGCAGGCAGTTCAGGATTTTCCTCATCCTCGCGATCAACACGGCGTCAGACAGTTTGTAGCTTCTTCCGGCGATTCGTGAGAAACTAACTGTTTTGCTTAAAAAGGATACTCCTTGGGTCTGGGGTGAATCCCAAATACGCGCATTTACCACTTTGAAAGACGAGGTGGTAAGAAAACCAACCCTATCGCTTTACGATCCGAAGGCGGTTACTGAAGTCCATACTGATGCGTGTAAAATCGGTATTGCAGGTATATTAATGCAAAGAAATAGTGATGGGATTCTCAAGCCGGTAGCATATTTTAGTCGCCAATAGGGCCAAACTACCCCTGAAGAGCAACACATGACGTCATACGAGCTCGAGACGTTGGCGGTGGTTGCATCGTTGCAGAGGTTTCGCGTGTATCTTATAGGTATTACATTTAAAATATTTACGGATTGCAATTAACTTCGGGCAACTTTTCTCAAACGTGACCTAATACCGCGCGTCGCTAGGTGGTGGATCTCCATGCAGGAGTTTGATTACACTGTTGAGTACCGACCAGGCAAATCAATGACGTATATTGATGCTCTCAGCAGGAATCCACCATCTAGTGACGTCACCACACAATCAGTACATATTATCGTGACAGGTGACTCTGACTGGTTAAGTACAGTGCAAGCGTCTGATTCGGAAATTCAAAGGAAGGTTAGCATATTAACAGATCCAAATTCTTCGGAAGTAGTAGATGTACTAGGTAATTATTCGATTCGCAATAAGAAGTTACAGGAAAACGGCCGAGGGTGAGAGATGGGTGGTGCCAAAAGGGGTGAGGTGGCAAATACTTAAACAGTGCCACGATGATAATGGTCATTTCGCGTTTGATAAAACCTACGCTAAAGTCAAAGAAACCTACTGGTTTAGTAAAATCAAAAAGTTCATCAAGAAATATGTGGACTCTTGTCTAGAGTGTGCATATTCCATAAGGCATCGGGGAGGAAAAGACCACTGTTGCACCCTATCCCGAAAATAGACACCCCGTTTGGGACCATTCACCTCGATCACGTCGGACCTTTCGTGAAGAGCTCGAGGGGAAACACCCACATTTTAGTTATAATAGACGCGTATACAAAGTTCATCGTATTGAGGCCTGTTAAAAGTACAAAAACGTCAATTGTCATCGACCGGTTACGCGAGCACTTTAGCATATTTGGTGTGTCGAAACGAATAATTTCTGATCGTGGGTCATGTTTCACGAGTAGTAAGTTTCAGGCATATATTCACGAGGTCGGAGCCAAACACATCCTCAACGCTGTAGCTACACCAAGAGCAAACGGACAGGTTGAGCGATACAACCGAACGTTACTTGATGCACTCACAGCCAAATGCCTAGGTCAAGACGAACGCAAATGGGATCTTAGTGTACCCGACGTGCAGTGGGGTTTGAATAACACGTTTAACAAGGGAATTGGTACGATTCCAGCACAAGCGTTGTTTGGCACGTCTTTGACAGGCAGTTCAGAGGGTAGGATTAAGGCATACTTAGACAACTATAACATGGACTGCGGTAGTTCGGTTGACGAGATTAGAGAGACAATTAATAAACACATTACAGAATACCAGGAAAAACAAAAACAGTCATATGACAAAAGAGCTAGTTCACCGTTAAACAAGGGAAGGGAAGTTTAAAGTTGGCGATTTAGTGAGCATAAAAAGAGAAGTCCCGTCGTCTGGACAAAGTAGAAAACTTGTACATAAGTACCAAGGTCCATACCGCGTCGCCGCAGTCCTAGATAATGATCGGTATCAGGTCGAAGATACGCCTTTAACTAAGAAAGCTAATCGAAAATATTGCGCGGTAATTTCTATAGATAAAATGAAGTCCTGGTTGAGTTTTGAAAGGACAAATATTGATTCCTCCCCTAGCAGCAGCGATGAAGGAGAGACTTTGTCGTGAGTGATTGATCAGTAATGCATTTAGTGTGAAGGTTGATTGCCGTATATATTGTGTGAATTTATTGTTTTTCTGCAGATTTAAGAGATTGACAGGCTCAAGGTAGAAGCGACTTGAGCTGTCATTAGTTTTAAGGCTTAATTGAAGGCAGGCTCAAGGTAGAAGCGACTTGAACTGCCAGTAGTATTAAGGTTTAGTTTAAGGCAGGCTCAAGGTAGAAGCGATTTGAACTGTCATTAGTTCTAAGGCTTAATTGAAGGCAGGCTCAAGGTAGAAGCGACTTGAACTGCCAGTAGTTTTGATGTTTAGTTTAAGGCAGGCTTAAGGTAGAAGCGACTTGAACTGCCAGTAGTTTTAAGGTTTGGGGTAGGCTCAAGGTAGAAGCGACTTGAACTCCGCCATACCGATGTGGTCTCAAGGTAGTAGCGACTTGTACCACATTACAAGAGTTTATAATTGTCTTTCTTTATTGATGTGTGACAACAAGGTAAAAGCGACTTGCATTTATGTCGTGTTATTGTTCTGTGGCAAAGAGTAATGTTGTGTGTTATCCGTATAGTTCTTTATTAACCTTGTACACGGGACGAGTACATGTTGCGGATGGCCGAATTGTTAGAATTCGAGATATCAAAGAGTGTTAGCTGTTAATATTTAAATGTTAAATGATTACATAATACTACTTTAATTAAAATATTATTTGTCTTGTGCCTTAGTTTGTAATAATGTTTACTTATCAATACGGAAGTTGAATTTGCGATCGCTGTTTTTTCCCCGCCAACGCGTGCTGTCGACGTTGGCGCCAATGTGTTAGAATTCTAGATACCAAAGAGTGTTAGCTGTTAATATTTAAATGTTAAATAATTATATAATACTACTTTAATTAAAATATTATTTGTCATGTGTCTTAGTTTGAAATAATGTTTACTTATCAATACGGAAGTTGAATTTGCGATCGCTGTTTTTTCCCCGCCAACGCGTGCTGTCGACGTTGGCGCCAATGGGTTAGAATTCTAGATACCAAAGAGTGTTAGCTGTTAATATTTAAATGTTAAATAATTATATAATACTACTATAATTAAAATATTATTTGTCATGTGTCTTACTTTGTAATAATGTTTACTTATCAATACGGAAGTTGAATTTGTGATCGCTGTTTTTTCCCCGCCAACGCGTGCTGTCGACGTTGGCGCCAATGGTATAGACACCGGCCGTCGAGAACGATCGGCGGGGTTCAGGGGCAGACAGCACGTGTTGCCGAAGACAGCAGGTCGTTACCAGATAGTTGAGTTGGAAGGTCATAGTTAAAACCCTGTGAATCCTTAGTGAGTTATAATAAAAGTGGTGAAAGTGTCTCAGTGTCTTACTAAAGCTCGCCGTCTACAATCCGTAAACATCTTTGGACCAGCTCTGTTCAGTCAATTTTATTTCTAACGATATTTAATATAAAGTTAAAAACGAAAAGTGATCTCCTTAGTTGTAATGATTCATTACCCAGGTGACCTTTGCAGGAATCGTGTCGGGTACATAAAGGGGTAATAACTATGACCTTTTTTATTTAAGCTACGTTGAAATCTCTTCTGTACTTGCTCCAGCATGAGAATATATTTACGCTCATGTAGAGACCATACCGCTGCATTCGCTTCAACAATGCTCCTCACCAGGGCCGCGTACAGGAGCGCGCGTGGCCCCAAGAGTGAGCGGTAGCTTCTGGACCGCCTTCGTGGTGACCAGATGCACGTGCGGGCGGAACGTGAGCTGCGCGTCGATCAGCACGCCAAGGTCACGCCACTCGTGCACGCGCGCCACGCCCACGCCACCCAGCGTGTACTGGCACTGTAGCGGATGATGCGACCGAGTGAAGCTGAGAATCTCACATTTGCTTGGGTTAAAGTAATGCCGATTATCAAGGATCCAGCTGTGCACCGAATTTAGGTTTTTTTGCAGGTTGTCAAAATCCTTCATGACTGACGATCCTCACCAGCTCACTGTTGAATTTATTATTTCATTTGCAAAAATCAATTGATTACTTTTTAATCGATTTAAACATGCAAAAGTAAGGCCAAAAGTAAGTTCTTTTAATGTTTTTTTTCTCGTACTGTCAGTGCTAGAAGTCGGTCGATATTGCTTTCAAGTTTCAAGTGACATAGAAAAATAAAAATCTCAGTTGAACTATAAACGGTGTTTTCTATTTATCTGAATCATAGCCCAATAATACCAATAGGTCCTGGGTCCAGTATACGCGATAAAGAAAACATTGGGACTAAATTACAAACTCGGAAGTTTGAAATAGCGTAATGAAAAAAAATGGATGGTGTAAAAATGAAACGTAACATAAAACCTTTCAATGGTGAAAAATACAGCGTTTGGAAGTTTCGAATTCGCGCGCTATTATGTGAGCTGGACGTGATCAAAGTGATAGATGAAGAACCAATAATACGCAGTAGTGAGTGGGACAAGCAAAATCAAATTGCTAAAAGTGTCATTGTGGAATATTTATCGGCTCACCTTTAGCGGATGACCTACTCGCTAGGGCGTCTAAACTTTTTTAGCATCAATTTGGGGTCATTTGATCATCTTCCTGAAAGTTTCAGGTTGCGGAATTGAACAGTTTTTAAGATATGATTTTTTTTAATCTGAAAATACATTGTAAAATTATGTAACGCAACGCAAATAATATGTTTAAATCTTGTCTGTGGTCAAAATACATTACCTTCGTTTCGCTGTACGCATATTTGAAAAGATGAGAATTCTCTAAAGAAAGGAGGAAATGTGGAATCGTTTTTTAATAATACCTATTTTTATAAAAACGTTCATTTAACTTGCAATTTATCTTTGTTTATTTATATTACGTCAATCAAAGTTAATTTAGTATTTTTTTCTTAAAATATCACTTTTGATAATTAAAAAACTTGTAATTTTTGTTTAAAACGGAACGCATTTTCTTGTTGTTGGTTGTGTGGCAATTTTGAATCATTCAATACTCGTACTTGCGTCAGCAAACATAGTTTCCTTTCGTTTGAGTCGTTTTGAATGTTCTTGTGCTGCCATCATGTCTTCTAGTTCGCTTTCTAGTGACAGTGATAGTGAGTGGGAAGTGATGCCGGTGTTGGAATCTTTCGAGCCACCGGCTCCTTCGGAGAGTGGTGATGTGATGCCGGTGTTGGACTCTTTCGAGCCACCGGCTCCTTCGGAGAGTGCAGGGGGGGGAGTAGTAGGAGGGGCATCTACCCCCTTCCCCCTCCCCACCCACTTCAAGATCAAGGTCAGTCTAAATTTTGTTTTATTTTAACAACAGGGTTGGTTTTGATATCGATTAAGTTTAATTTGGATAAAATGAGATGCTTAATGGACAGCTGGCACTCACTTTGGGTAATATTTTATATAAGTACGCACGAATTTAGGGAGGAGAAGGGGGGAAGGGTTGGGGGGGAGGGAGGGTAGTCCCCCCCTACAATTCTGCCTTTGAGGAAAGCCATAGTTTTCAAGATACTTTTTTTGCATTTACAAGTCATGTAGAGGTGTAAAAGGGGGTAAGTACTTGTAAAAGACACATTGGATTTGGGGGAGAGGGGCGTGGAGGGGGGAAGGGTGGAGAAGGGGAGTTCCCCCCCACCTACCACCCCTTTTAGGAAACCATTAGTTTTATGTTATGGAGGTCCAAAGATTGAAGAAAATGTCTACATTTTTTGGATTTCGGGGGAGTTGGAGGAGGAGAGGGGTTGGAGGAGGGGTTGCCAAGAGTAAGGGGTCGCCTCGCTCCGCTCCGCTTCACTCTGGCTCCCGGGTCTGCTGTAACGTGTGAACCTAACAAACCTATCTTTAGTTTTTAAACAGGAAGTGACCTAAAGCAACCAATTTGGTTCTGATTAACTCCATAAAGTAGTTAGTAAGAAAAAAAAGCCAAAGTCGTCGAGAGAATCACGGATAAAACGAAGGCGCAACAGAACATTCACGAAACACGGAAGAAAACGGAATGAAATGAGCAAGTCATTATGTCAGAAAATACAAAATGGCTGACGCAAATATCTACCATTACAACAAAATCTTGTAATTTGTACTAAAATCATTTACCAATATCCAACGTTGGAGCTTTTGTGTTTGACATTTGTCGTTCCGACGTTGGCCAAGTTGTAAAAATCGCGTAAACATATTTTATAATTAAAGTGCTAAATTGCTGTTCCTCACTTAGAAAATGGTATTAGAGGTTAATTAACTAAGGACCCCCCATAACCACCTAAGTACTCCAAACTTCAAACTTCGTGCGTACTTATATAAAACCCAACCCCTCACTTTTCATACCAAAGTGCTTTTATTTTTGTGAGGAAATGCATAGCTTTTCTGGAAATTCAAATTGAAATTTGGTGAACGAAACGCATTTTGCTACGAAAATCGGCCAAACGAAACGCAAAAGTATCATTCACAGACAAAATTAGTACAATTCACAGACAACATTATGACGTTTTGTCTGTGGTATTGACATTAATGTTCGTCTGTGGTCGAAAAATGATGCATCTTCATTCCGTTTCTCTCGTAGCTACGCGAATGTACTTTTCTTTGTTATTCTTGTTATTTACGACAACTTCGGTTATCCCTTTGGAGGCAACCCCATGTAGCTTCACCAAACCGAAATACTTGCTTTAGGTTACTTTCTGTGCAAATACTAAAGATAAGTTGTGTTAGGTCACAACGTTATGAACGACCCGGAGCCGAGTGAAGCGGAGCGGAGCGAGGCGAGCCCATCTAGTTTCACTAAACCGAAATGTTTGCTTTGTTTGTGTTTGTTTGGGGGAGTATTAGGGGGGCATCTACCCCCCTCCCCCCCTCAAGGTCAAGGAAAGTAGGTCAAGTTCTAAAGTCCTTCCGTTATATACCACTCGTCAAACATTTCGCTATTTTTGATGACCTTATCGCAGAATTACTAGCCGCGGATGCTAAATTGGAAGAAACTGATAAGGTGGCCTATTTATTTCTGACAATACCCTCAACTTATGACGGCGTTGTGACCGCGATCGAGACTCTAGCGGAGGATAACCTGACTTTAGCATTCGTTAAAACAAGATTGTTAGACCACGAAGTAAAACTAAGAAAGGAATCTACCGATACAAGTCCTAAAGTACTACAAATAGAAATGAGGCTATTTATCTCGCGAAAACGTAAATATGAGAACCCTCAAAGCTCAAATTTACAATATAAGAAGGAAAATCGAGCTAAAAGACCTCATTCATGAAGTGTCATCATTGTGGACGTCAAGGGCATGTGAAAAACGACTGTTTTTATTATAAAAGAATGATGAACCAGCCTAAAACCATGGAAAGAACAAGAACAGTTCAGGCCATTGATACTAGGCAACCATCCACATCGACAAATTATGACGGATTTGCATTTATGACGGGACAATATCAAGAAAAGGATCAAGAGGACAAAATAACCTTTTTGCTGGATTCTGGAGCATCGGATCACATAACGAACAGGGATGATCTTTTCCTTGACTATACGAATCTGCTAACCCCACTTAAAATTTCAGTAGCTAAGGATGGTGCATTTATTTCAGCTACCAAAAAGGGAACCCGGCGTGTTACCAGTGACACGGGCATTCAAGGAGTCTTGGAGGACGTACTGTTCTGCAGTGAGGTCCCATACAACTTATTGTCAGTATCAAAGATGCAACGGGCGGGACTGACAATAATTTTCGACAAAAATGGAGCCAAAATCATAACAGACGGTACAGTAATAATGAAAGGTATAAAAGTTACCAGGTACGATGATAAAATAATATTAGATCAAAGTGCATACATCAAAATTGTTCTGAGTAAATTTAATATGAAAGATGCAAATTCAGTAAAGACCCCTTTAGAAATTAACTGAATTATGAGGCTTTGAATTCTGACGAGAAACATGATGCCCCATGTAGAAAAGTCATAGGTTGCTTGATGTGCATCATGTTATGCACTCGACCTGACTTAAGTACAAGTGTAAATATACTAAGTAGGTTTGTTAATAAAAATAACATAGAACTATGGCAGTGTCTCAAAAGAGTACTGAGGTACTTAAAAGGTACTATTGAATTAAGGCTGTGTTGTCAAAGGTGTCAGGACTACAAAAATATTCTATGTGGATATGTAGATTCTGATTGGGGTGGTAATGGTATAAAAGACAGTAAAAGTACAGCTGGATATTTATTCAGAATGTTTGATAATTGTAGAATTACCTGGAGTACAAAGAAAAAAATGTCTGTCGCAGCTTCATCTACTGAGGCTGAATATATGGCATTGTTTGAAGCTGTGAGGGAGGCGTTGTGGCTTAAATCTCTTGCGATTAGTATCAATATGGTTATAGATCAGCCTATTCTGATCTATGAGGACAACAATGGGTGCATTAGTATTGCCAATAACCCATCAAACCATAAGCTATCTAAAAATATTGATATTAAATATCATTTCTCAAGAGAGCATATTGAGAAAAACGTAATAAAACTCAATTACATACCCTCAGGTCAGCAGCTGGCGGATGCTTTGACAAAGCCGTTGCCTGTCATCATTTTTCAAGGAATTAGAAGCCAGATGGGTTAAGAATAGTTTTCTGTATTTGTGTTGATGAACTTAGAATTACATATTTTTTTTGTTGTATATAATGTAAATAATGAGTTCTATAAATTCATGTCATTAAGTGAATGAAATGATTTGATTAGGTTTTTCTGGGTTTTCCCTAATCCTGAGCAACAAATGTTAGATCATTGTATTTTTCCCAGTGAAAACTTGAAAGTTATACTCGGTCCCTTTAGGTAAATTAGCATTTTTTTTTAATTTTATAATGAAAATTAATTTTTGAGCGGGCGTGTTGAATTTATTATTTCATTTGCAAAAATCAATTAATTTCTTATTAATCGATTTAAACATGCAACAGTAAGGCCATCTTTTTATGTTTCTTTTTCTCGTACTGTCAGTGCTAGGAGTCGGTCGATATTGCTTTCAAGTGACATATAAAAATAAAAATCTCAGTTAAACTATAAATGGTGTTTTCTATTTATCTGAATCAAAGCCCAATAATACCAATACTCACCACATCATCAGCCAACAGCATCATGTCGCAATCGGTAACCACCTCCGGGAGATTGTTAATTAAGAGAACAAACAGAAGGAGCCCTAGATTTGATCCTTGACTTATTCCAGACAGACCAGAAAGGAATGTTCCATACTTTACAATCTGTCTTCTATCCATCAGGTAATTAGGAAACAGTCTGATAAGCCTTGGCACAGTTTTAGTAAAAGAATATCGTTATCTACAAGATCAAAGGTCTTCTGAAGGTCTAACTCGAGTTCCCTAGCAAGTAAATCTACCAGAATTACTAGGTTCGTTGTCACCGACCGTTTTGGCAGGAAGGCATGCTGCGCGCTGGTGATATGAGGCAGGCATTGAGGTAGCAAGGCAACATATATATGCTCTTAACCATCTTAAATACTTTGGCGATTGAACATAGTATGGCCACTTCTTGTCACAATCTTGAGCCCTTCTTAGGAATAGGGGAAACCCGTGAGAATTTCTAGTCAGGTGGATATTCCCCACTGTTCAAGATAATATTAAAAAGAAAAATTCACCGAGCAGCTCATCTACACAACCTTTAATTACATAAGCCGGAAAGGCGTCCGGGCCTGGTGACTTTCCGGGTATAAGGTTTTTTATAGCGGCTCGAATTTCGCCCGCGCTTTGGTGGCAGACATCTATCCTACGGGACCCTGAGTCGGTCGAATATAATATCAGGGCGTCGAGTCGCGCATGTACCTCGAATAGAAAGTATGTCGATGGCTCCCAAGGGCGGCAAAATGCCGTATATTGATTGTTGGCGGTGGCGCTTATTTTGTTTGGATACTGACTGCCCATTACGGCATTTTGCGCCGTTGGGAGCAAATGATATACTTTTTCAAATCTAGATTCCATGCTCGGACTGATTTCCAGAAGCTGTTACTTCGCATATTTAACTTTTCGCTATATTCTTTCATTCTTAAAGTGCCCTATTTTCGAACATACAGCTTTATGATATGAATGTTTTACAACCTCACCCTGAAAACGGATAAGTAGTTGATGAGGCCAATTTAAGGCAGTAAAAAAGTAAATTAGTCCGATCACTAACTTTTATAGGTAGCTTTTATATTATTATACTTAAACTTACAAAGTCCATTTGGATAATACCTTAATTCTATCAGAGACCCACTGAAACAGAATAGGACCATTTTAGTCTATAGCGAAGCGTATCCTGGAATTTCATAATAAGTAATCCTTACATAGGTAGGTACTTACAATGACTCACTTCGACCCAATTTCCACAGCAGGAAACAAATATTAATGGCTAGTATTTAATCGCACATCAAAAATACTGATTTGCATGGATCAATAAAATCATTTTTTATGTTTTAAATATTTTATGTGTACTTGAGTTTCTGTTTTAAGTATGTTTTGTTGTTCTTACATGTTTAACCTAACACGAAGGATAAAGGGGGCTTCGCTTCGCTCACCCCATTTGCCCTTCACCTAAGCTACCGCAGCATTTTGTCCTGATATTTGCTGTGCAAATCAGTATTTTTGATGTGCAGTTTAATATTTCCCAATATTAATGGGCATAATGTCTGATGAGATCACAATAAGTACAAATATCAAAAATTATGTCGCAAGCTTACGGAACCATTATAATATGTTGATCACATAAGCCCTATCAACAAAAATAAAAGAATACTGTAGTTTCTCACCTCTCCCACACAACCAATTTGTAAGAGCGAGGTGTTAGACGCTTAGAAAACACACGCAACTCGATCATGAAAGACTGTTTTGTTTTCAAAAGAGCTTGCAAAAATGTTTATTATGCAGGCGGGGGCGACTTTTGGTCACAAGATAGTGAGATAGGAAATGATAAAAGTATTATTTACACTGTTTGCAGCAAATCGATTTTCTCAGTTTACATTTTCGTTACAATTCTTGAGATCCTCGCAGTAGTCTTTGGGGACTTCCCTGAAGATGAAGC
Source organism: Argyresthia goedartella (assembly GCA_949825045.1). Classification (NCBI taxonomy): domain Eukaryota; kingdom Metazoa; phylum Arthropoda; class Insecta; order Lepidoptera; family Argyresthiidae; genus Argyresthia; species Argyresthia goedartella. The sequence continues at coordinate 22,173,667 of OX463823.1, forward strand.
GAGTGACGCTGTCACTTTCTCATTGAGTCACACAATCGTATTCTGCAAGATATTGTCTGTTTTGTTGAAAAAAGACCATGTGAAAAAGTTAAATCATGACATGATCAAAGTATGCGAAAAATACGAGGACAATGCCAAAATGGCGAGAAAATACAGGACCATCAAAATTAACGTTATCATTTTCTTTGTTTCTGTGTACGGTTCGGTGGTGTTTTACGTTTTCGAAGGATTTAGAAAGCTTTATTACGAAGGTAAGGAAAATTTCGGCTCCATACGTGTAACTGCGTTTTCAATGTGTGTGACGCGAGTTGCCACTGCCTCTTTCAGTGTCGTGCTGGTTTTATCATGTACGCGGGATTAAATCTCGCGTTATGGATTGACGCTGCACTCGGGTGGGGTCAATATGGCGCACTTAAGTGCGGTTTCAGTGCCGTGCGTATTTGTCATGCGAAACGCAGGGCTCCTCCATATTGACTACATCTGCGTGCGGGGTCTATCCCATAGTAAATCCTACGGGCATGATGAAACCCGAATGACACTGAAGAGGCCGTTAGGTTTTAGATTAAACATATGATAGTACGATATTACTACGTATTCCAGGAACACATTTCGTGACGGTAGTTACCTATTATCCAAGATTTGAAGACAATTCACCTCCAGCCACGGCCTTCAGAGTGTTCACGACGATCGCTTTGTACGCCATGATGGCTCCTATGATAGCATTTGACAGTCTCGCAGTTACATTTCTCATATCGCTGAAATACAAATTCGTCACGTTGCGAGACTACTTCGACAGTTTGCAAGGCGAGTTCGAGAGAATTGAGAAGACCAGCACAAGAGAAGCGGCAGCCGAGAATATGCTGAAGAGAATTGTCGAAGGGATTGTTATGCATCAAGAATTACTCAGGTCTCTGCAGTTTAATTTATTATTAATATCTATTTACTATTGTCAATTATAATAATCATCACCATGAACAAACTACATAGAGCCCCTGCTGGGTCTCTTCTTATAGCGTCAATCCACATGATTCCGTTTAATACTTACCTTCTTAATACTTATTTATATATATATAATTGTTCTTTGTTTTTCAGGCTCACAAAGGAAATAGACAGGATATTCGGGTTTTTGATAGCAATTCAAGTGTGTTTAAGTTTTCTGTCTGATGTATCACTGCTATTGACGCTAGCGGTAAAGTTAATTTTCTTTTGTTTGATGTTTTAGCCATATTTAAAGGATATGAATTAGTTATTTAAAGAAATCAATGTGAGATCACATAAATTTTACTTCTAACTTCAAATTATATACCCAGCCGGCTTTTACAATATTTTTTGTCTGATTTCTTTCAGCTGTCTGAACAAATGCCGTTTACAACTGCATTAAAGATTGTGTTCTTCTTAGTAGCAGTACTGTTTTTACTAGCTGTACTATTGTGTAACGCAGGAGAGATAACATATCAGGTAAATTACAAACTGTAACAAATCTCCCTTTCCTAATTCTTACTTATCTTTGATTCGTCAATTTCCCTGACGTCGAGACCCCCGTGGGTTTGGGGTTCCCAGGGTGCCGCTCTGGGGCTTTCCTGGTCCAGACGATCTCGGGTGCTGTGCAAGGCGGTGAAGCAACCAGTGTTGTTAGCACGAATATCATATTAGAACTCAGCGGGCAGCGGGCGGTGGTGGCGCGGGCTCTGGCAGTGGCGAGGCAATGGAGCGGCGCGGAGTGTTGTGAGCATCGATGTTAAAGTTCACCCCCGCTTCCAGCTGAGTTTGGGTTTGCAGCCTAATGGGCACCTCGGGGCCGGGCATCGTAACTTAGTTGTGACGGAGCTTTATGTGGAATTTTGACATTGACATTGAAATATATTATTACGTTCAGTGTTATTTTATTTGAATAATGTTCTAATGTTTATTAATAAGTTTGTAATATTTGTCGTAGTGTACGAATTGAGCTATGGCTATAGCGTAAGGTAGTAGAGATAAGTACGGGTCAACGTACCTATTGCTACAATCATTTAGTAGATTATTCATTATAAATCTCTATAAATCATTTCTATATTATTTCACAGGCGTCGCTGCTATCCGAGTCCGTTTTCTACTGTGGTTGGCACGCCTGCATGTTCACAAGGTCCGGCCAGCATGTTAGCAAGCTAGTCTTGTTCACCTGCACCATCGCCCAGAAGCCTGTTGTTATGAAGGGATTGAAGATGCTCGAATTTACTTACGGCACTTTCTTGACGGTAAAATTGCATTTCGTTTTCGTGCGTTTTGTAAAACTTTAATGGAAATGATTTGCATGTTTGTTGAAAATCCTAAAAAAACCTTAACACGTTGTCAATATTTCTGGATTTACCTTACTTTTTTTGTTTTCAGGTTGTTCGTGGAATGTACTCTGTGTTTGCATTGATCTATGCACGATATAAGGATCCTGTGGAATAAATAAAATCATTAACCTAAATTCATTAAAAACACCTAATAAGCTAGTAAATATGTGCAGTCGAACACATTTTCCCACGTATCTACCTTATCTTCTCATAATATTCTCATAGGGTCTAAAAGTAAAGACCAGAAGAATAGAGTGTTTTGTTTGTGTACGGCATGGTCTCACACAGACCTTTTTAAGTTTTTATTGAGATAACTTTACTGTTATTGTGTATCTAAACACTGAAGAGCAGGCCAATTAAAAGTTTCCAGTGTGCGTTTTATAGTTGTTTTAGTGTTTCACAGTTTTTGTTATTTTGCGTTCTACGTGCGCCGTAGCTAGCACAAATTGAGACTGTGGTTGGTTTTGTTTCAACTTGTAATCCCACCATTGCCGTATTGTATTTCCTTTAATCTAAATTACTGCACTATTCCCGCCTAAATAATTAGTGTTACAGTTATAGTCAATACTTATTTAATCGCGTTTTCACACTTAAACATCCGTCTAAATAAATTAATGCCATGTACGTAAATATTGATAATGAGACACGTTTCCGTAAATCAATAAATGTACCAAACTGCAAACCTTCTAATAAAAATCTTGTGTTTAACATGTAATTTGATGTCCATCATCATCATCATCAATCAGCCTACATTGATGTTACAGAAGACAAATTGTATAGAACCTAGGAGACGACAATATTAAGTTTATGATCGGAATCCAACACAATTGCAAGTCATATTCAACGCGCTCAAAGTGTTCCAAACACCGTAACGCCGTCAAATACATCGCCCGCACATCAGTTCTGTCAAAAGGTCTCTTGATTCAGTTATTGTCAAGAATACGTAGTGTAGTGAAGTTGCTGGCATTATTTTGTTTCCTCTTTGGGACCTCTCACAATACACGGAGTTGGTAAGATTAAAAAGCCTGCCTCGGTGATATATTGGGTGCCGCCTGTCGCACATTTGGCGTTTCGGTCCGGCCAGTATTACTCTTACTTTTAGGCGGCAAATAAATTTTATTCGCCGAAAGGAAATATAAGAAACTACAGGGAAACGACGTGGAGAAAAAATAGCGCTTCCAAAAACGACATTAGCGTGATCTATTGCTATAAAGCGCCGATAGATATCTTCTGCATAACAGAGCACCGAAATCGGTGTTAGGGCCGAAAGGAAAATTACTTCTACAAGTGTTATTGGGTGATATTAGCACTGAGAAATAAGTAAGTTATTAAACTTTTCCATGAAGGATAGTAATAAATAAACGAACATGAAGGTTTGTTTATATATTAGAATCCATCATCTATTAATTTTATTTTACAGTGTAGTAATAATACAGGCTCTCCTGTGTACACTATTCTTAAGTAATTCTTGATGTAAGTATATATATATATTATTTGTATGCAATAAAGATATTATGAACAATAGCGGTGCATTGACCCCACTTTGGAACAGAACCGAATTGATTATACTAAATTGACGCGTATGTACTAACCAGCTTCTATTCTGAGTGAGTCTTTCTCAAGTTTTCTATTATCGTGCTATATTTCTTTACATTACGGAGCAATAAAGGCCTGTTTGTGGAGGTTGGCTTCAAGTAAGTTATGTTTAACAATATGGACCTGTGTATGTATAATGTGTGGACAAATTCTTGGAAACACACATTGTAAACAGATAACATGTTCATTTTGAATATAAGCACCTCTTTATGTAAACAGGTGTTAGACCAAGAAATCACGTCCATAACAATGCTTTGACGATAATTAGTTCCAGGGTGATTTCATCATCACTACTTACATATTGATTTATGATTTAGGTAAACTACATTTACAATAAATCTTAAAAATTTCCAATTTTAAGTACTCGTACATAAATATGAATACAAATGTACGATAACTCAATATTTAGTTATTCATTTTTCAGAACCACACGTAAAGTGAAAGTAGTAAGTAGATCTACAATTTTTTATTCTGTGGTAAAGGTTTGTCCTTATCTGTTTTTCAGCAAAAAAAACATGTTTCTTTTTATTTTGCGTATCTATACCGCCCAAACCGCACATCGGTTGGAAGTGAATCTCTCCTTTCTCCTCGCGAATAAAAAACTTTCTCACTCATAAAAGTATATGAGTTCGTCCCAATACTTGCCTCGATGACTTCCAATCTCCCTGTAGCGTGTCCCGACCCAACCCTGCAGATTACTTTTTCTTTTTCATCCACTAAATTGAATTAAAATGAGAAGCAAACGGGCAAAGAAGGAAAGGGTGCACGCCGATTTTCGCCTCAGTTCGCGCTTAACAGCCTCTACGTGTGTGTAGCTTTCTTTATTTTATTTTACGGCATTGTAAACCCACATGGATACTTGTAGGTAGGCACCAGGTTCCCACAAAGAGATTGCGTTGAATGAAAATCAAAGTGGGTTTTTATGAAATTAGTGGAAACTGTGGAGTTGCTTGGTTCTAAAAAGAACTAGTTTCGAGCTCAAAGGGTAATGAAAAATAGCCCTAATAATTCAAGTCCTATTTCTTCCTCCCCGGTCGGTAGGCGAATGTAGTAGATGAAAAGTCCTTGTCAAAACTTTTGCTGCACGGAACCACAAACAATTATATTTTTTGCAATTTTTGATTTTTTGCAAGAAGTGCTAATTAAATTTTGATAAAATTTATATGGGACCACCTCTGAAGTATGACCTACCGATCAAAAAAATATATATTAAAATCGGTTCATAATTGACGGAGTCAAACACAAAAAAAAACAGAAGAATTGAGAACCTCCTCCTTTTTTGAAGTCTGTTAAAAATAAAGCGAGATTAAAAATAAGGCTAGTATTTAATCGCACATCAAAAATAGTATTTGCACAGCAAAAAAAGATCAGCAAAAACACTTTTTATGCTTTATAATATTTTATGTGTATTCAAGTTTATGTTTTAAGTATTTTTTTTGTTCTTGCATGTTCAACCTAACACGAAGTATAAAGGAGGCTTCGCTTCGCTCACCTCCTTTACCCTTCACTTAAGTTACCGCAGCATTTTGCCCTGATATTTGCTGTGCAAATCAGTATTTTTTATGTGCAGTTTAATATTTCCCTAAAAACAATAGTTTTCAGTTACTTACTAGTGTAAAGGCGGTTGCAGCTAACTTTTCGCATCTGTATCTTTGTTATTGCAAGTTAAAAATAATGCCTCTAAAAAGACTACAGTGAATAGTGACTATTGAATATCTCTCTCACTAACCCTGGAAATTAAACCTTAAAACTAACTTAAAGTCGATAAGGGACTTTTTGTAACAATGTACCAAAAAACAAAACAGGTACTATGAAAAAAAACAACTAAAGCATGCAGGGAACAACAATAGCTTTGAAAGGCTATAAAAACCACTTCTTAGACTACACAAATTAAGGACCAACCTCGTCAACTCCTTAAAATTCAAAAATCTACAGGCTCATATCCATCCTCCCTTCTCTTTCGAAATTGCTAGAAACCAGAAACGCGAGAGAGACTAAGATATAGAGTTTGTAAAGTAAGGGCTTGTAGAGTTAGAAGCTTGGCTCTACATGAGATCTGATAACTTTTTGACAGTGCGAGCCATACGGTCTCGTCTTGGCAACATTTTACTTGAAAATGTTTTTGTTGGCTTTACTATTCTCAGGTACATTAACGGACGTTCAATGTTTTGGATGACACGTTAAGCTATAGGTCCCAGCAACTATCGCTGCGTTGTAGTGGTCATATTTACCGAGCGAGCGAAGCGTCTCCGTTTCAGGATTGGACAAAAATGCTTTCCTACGTCCGGATGTTATCCTCTACAGGCTGCATTTCTTAACTGATTCTCGTGAATTTTTGTGAGCTGGTTCGATAACTAAATATATTTTTTGTCGATTCAGTTGTGTGTTTTTTTTTCAAAACGGCGGTGATGTGGGATTTTAACAAATGAGGTGTCGTTGATTTCGTAGAGACCGTAAGAGTGACATGGGCTACATAACATTGGTGAAAAACCAATGGGTTGGATTTAAGATCGCAAAATTAATATATAAACATACTTTATAATTTTAGGGAAATGTCAATAATTTGGGTTTAAAACCGCAAAATGTAGTTTACAAAGTTATTTGTTAACCAGGTGCATTCTTTAGTTTGTATATGTTATTATAAGAAAGTGCCCGCGAGATCTACAGCTCACAAAGACACTAGTATATATTTATAGTGAAAAGGGGGTATGGCAAGCAATATTTATCTTACATATTGAGATATAATTGACCGAGCGATCCAAGCGCCTCCGTTTCAGTTTGGGCAAAAGTACTTTCGTATGTCCGGCTTTTCGGATTATCGACTGTTCTCCTCTACAGGTCGCATTTCTCAAGCGTTTCTCGTAAAATATTGCGCGCAGTTCCGATGCCTAATTATATGGGTTTTTTGATCGATTCGGTTTTTTGGTAATTTTTCCAAATGGCGGACATATGGGGTTTGATAATGTAAAAAAGAGATACCTATTTCTAAACATCTTGACTCATTTTAACAAATGTGACTGTGAGAGTGACATGGGCTATATAGTTTTGGTGAAAAACCATTAGGTTGGTTTTAAAATCGCAAATTAGTTTACAATAGTAGTTTATGCTACATAATGGAGGGCATTAATACTTGAGAGTCATAATAATATCACTCCAGAGTTTGAATGCCTAATTATGTACAGTTACATAGTTTATCTACACACATATCATAAGCTCTCTTTGCTATGTTCAGGAACCGCTTGTTTGACCGGCGTTGTGGCTCTGCAGTTGTTTAGCTTGTTCTGTAGCACCAACTTCACGCAGGCGGGCGTCGGCGTTCGAAATTTGAATGTCAGTACCAACTTCACAGACAAACTAGGGGCGGCAAGCAGGCGGGCGTCGGCGTTCGAAATTTGAATGTCATAATATGTAGAAAAATTACACATTATGGTCATAATGTGTAATTTTTCAGATAAGAAATGAATTTTTACCAAGTAGTTTAGCATTATGCTGATAGTAACGTGCGGTTTTTGTACGCAGTAAAGAGGGTTTATGATACGTGTGTAGATGAAGTTATTTAAACAGCTACTTTCCTACTCATAATTTTGTATGTTATAAGTTCAGCTTCCACCAAGGTCTCGTGAGGTCTACAGCTCACAGAGCCACTAGTACAAAAGAGTAAAGGGACCGCGACGTGTGAGTGGCTAGGAGGGAAAACAGCATTGTCTGGAAAAAGTAAGGCAGCCTTAGCCATAACATAAACTGATATAATGTTAATCATGCCGCGTTATGCTTAACATAATGTTTCTTTTTGAATTTATTTTTTTAAAATAATCCCAATTATTTCTTACATAAACGGCCATTTCATAGATATATAACGATGGTAGAGTTAAAATTCTTAATTTTTTGAAATGTGGCTGACATGTTTCTATTTGTTTTAAATGACATGACAAATGATATTTGAGAGTCGAAGCCACATAAGCATGGTATGCTGATAGCAAGGTAGTGACTCTAGCTACCTTAGCAAGCATAAATAGTGCATACGAGAATTGGCTTAACTTTGTGCAGACATTATCAATATGTGTTTTCCATGTTAAGTGGGAGTCGATTGTTAAACCTAAAAATTTGGTGTCATGAATTTCCTCAATTATTTTTGTACCATAGTGGATGTCAATTTTATTATTAATATTATTGTAATTATTTGTGACTGTCATTATATTAGTTTTATTTAAATTAATTACAAGATTATTTTGTCCGAGCCATTCAATAATATTTTTTAGGGAATTATTTATGTCAGATTCATAAGTATTAATATTTCGACCTTATGCTATCATTGTGCTATCATCAGCAAACATTACGATTGGGAAATTGACCGCGTCAGGTAAATCATTTATATATATTATAAATAACAGTGGTCCCAAAATGCTACCTTGTGGTACTCCATATTGCACTGTCCTTGAATCTGAATAATAATTATATTCTGTTTTAGTTGTCTTGTCTACTCTGGACATTTGAGTCAGTTGTTGTCGGTTGCACAGATAGCATTTAATAAGATCAAGCACGTTACCTCGGACGCCATAAATGTATAGTTTGTTTATCAGGATGGAATGATCCACATAATCAAAAGCTTTGGTCATGTCCATATACAATGCAGACACAGGAATTTTATTATCTAAGCTGGTTACTACACTTAAGAGGAAATCATAAATTGCTTGATCTATGGTCTTATTTTTTCGAAATCCTTTTTGTTCTTTTCTAAATATGTTGTTGCTTTCAAAATAGGCGTTTATGGCATTATAAATGACCTTTTCGACTACTTTGGAGAGTATAGGAATGAGTGCGACTGGTCTATAGAAGGACATGTTTTCTCTGTCATCTTTTTTGAACATTGGTTTAATAATTGTGGTCTTAAGCTTTTCAGGGAAAACACCCTGTTCTACACACAGATTTATGATGTGACTTAAGACTGGTGATATGATCAATGCTACATGCTTTATTACTGTTGTACAAATGTTGTCATATCCCGTACTATTTGTATTATTGAGAGCGTTTATTATTTGATATACTTCAAACGGTGTGGTAGGTTTAAAGAATAGAGATTTTGGAAATGACTTCAGTTTTGTTCTGTTGCTAGTTGCCTCTGCTTTTTGTTGTTATTCAACTTGATCAATGTAAAAATTGTTAAAAGCTTGGGCTATCTCCTTGGGATCGCTAATAACCCGATTGTTCAATTTTATTTGTTTAATGCTTTCTTTTGGTGCGTTTTTTTATTATTCAAGTTGTTATTTATTATTTTCCATGTAGCTCGACATTTATTGTTTGAAGTTTGTATAAAATAATCGTTCTGGGATTTTTGTGTGAGTTTTATTATTCTTTTAAGTCTTTTAGCATATGTTTTGAAATTATATTTATTGTTTTCATTTGGAGCGCGTCTGAATGTCCATAACAACTCCATTTTTCTTTTTGAACATCTTAGTATTCCCTTAGAGAACCACCAAGGTCGCACGCTGCTAGTACATTTTATTTTTATTACCGGGAAGCATAGGTCATACATCAACACAAATTTCATGAAATTCATTATAGGCAACGTTGGCATCAGAACTGGTTAAACACTCAGAAAAACTCAGATTTGAAATACACTCTTTGAATTTGTCAAGGTTATCTTTATGGTAATCCCGTTTTTTTACAAACCAATAGTCTAGTGTACAGTATTTTCTTACAGGGCATTCTAGTAACTGTCCAGTATGATCCGAAAGCGCTAACTCTAATATTCGGCCTTTTGCATTCTCTAATGTTTTGAATAAAATTGTCAAGACAGGTCCCACTACTCAGACGTGTGGGTTCGTTGAATGTAAGTCTTAAGTTGTAATGTAGTAGTAATTGTTCAAAATATACTGCATACTTGTCCCGATGAAACCGGTCTATATTAAAATCCCCACATATTATAGTCTTACGTCTACCACGGCAAAGTTTCGACAATAGCTTATCTAAGTTTTCGAAAAATATATCGTAAGATGCTACATCATATTTACATTTCCTATATATACATATTACATTTAAATTATGCTCTGAAAGTATTATACCACAACACTCTATTGCATTAGGAATGTTACAGTCGGTTATGTCAAGAGTTTGAAATTTAAGTCCATTTTTCACAATTATAGCTGTACCACCACTCCTTGTGCTTCTGGCGGAGTAGGTAGCCAGTGAATAATTTACAATATTAAGTGCCTTTATGTCGTTTTTTATCATATTATGCTCTGTTATACCTATTACATCTATTGAAGTCCCGCTATTTCTAAGTTCATCTAAGTAAATGGATAACATGTCTGATTTAGATAAAAGTCCATCAATATTTTGATGAAATAGATTTATAACGTTATTTACGAAAAAAGTCAGAATTGTTACAGTATTCTCTTCCATTTGTATTGCTACCAGTTACTTCAGATTCAATATGATTATCATTGTTTTGTCAACAAAACTCTCAAGAGTTTGTGTTATCACTGCTATTTTGTACATATGTAGAGTCAGTTTGAGTACACTTATCTTCGTTCTTTCTTGACTTGATGTGGCCTTGCTTTGCTGTGTGAATATGAGCATCAAACTTTATTTTATAGTCTATACGCAGAATTTCCCTGAGGACTGATTGGGACATAAATACTGACCTCAGTACGTGCACATCATTCTTCAGTGGCAGATCGACAAACGTACAGTTTTTAAATGCGCTCGCAATGAATCTGATTTCATAATTTAGCCTATTTTCGTTAAGGTAGAGACTATGTAATGCCTTTGGTATGATTACATTTGTATTTTGTACTTTTTGCAACCAGGCCCTAAGTTCAAATTGGAACTCACAGGGGTTACGATCATTCATCCCACACAATAGGACTACAAAGTCATCCATGGTCAGTTTTAATATTTCATGTCTTTCTGCGTCAATAATATTTGCGAGCTTTGCTTGCTGTTTAAAAAAGCAGGTGACAAGGAATTCATGTCCAAGTAGCTGCTGTAACGCCTTTTGTAGGTGCCTTCCTTGTTGATCACCTAGAATAATCACCTTACGCCTTAATGTCTTAGTTTTAGTTTCCTCTGTACATGGCTGCTGATTTCTGCTGACAGATTGCTGCGAAGTTACTGGGTTTGTAGAGGTGAGATTCTCTACAACTACTTTTTCAAGATGTGGCTCTTTGTTTGATTGTTTCCTGTACTCTACATTTGTCTCTATGTTATGAGCCTCTACACCAATCTCGATAATGTTCTCTATTATGGTCTCTACATTATCATGTGGCTCTAGATGCCTAGCCATTTCTGGCTCTTCAATAGCTTCAATGTTTGTCTCGACATTGGTCTCTACATTTTTCTCCTCACTTGTCTGATTTCTGGGTCCATTGCATTTAAGACGACCAGATTCACTATCATATTTAATCAAGTTATGTATTTTCTGAGGAGGTTGTGTGTTTGATGCTATATTTGTCTCAGCATCATGCATGGGATCCGCATTATTGAGGTCTTTTGTCAAGCTTGGGTCGGTAGCTTTGCGTTTGAATGACAATCTCTTACAAGGTTTTTTTCTCTTTCTGTCGGTCAATGGAGTACTGTATCGGTGAATTTAAATGCTTTATAGGTTCCTATTATTTTAAGGCATCGAGCTAGCTCATCTTTTAGCCTTTCATTTTCTATATTGAGGTTCTCTATTTCCTGCTCTGCACTAAGTAAATCTTTTGTGATTTTTTCAAGATGTTGAGTTGCTGGGTGGCTGTGGCTTTCATTAATTGAAGTGTTTGGTAGGCTCAGATTGGAATGATCAAACAGTGGTGATGTTGATACATCACTGGCGACGGAGTGTGATCTGTACTGTTTTCTAATTGTTACGTATTTGTCGGGTGTTATTGACATGATTAGGCCTAATCTTGTGATGTTGAAGGCTTTCCGATATGATTTGCAGTTTTTATTCTGTTGACAACAATTCGGAACAGTCGTGTATAGTTAGTCGAGTGCAGTTCGGAACAACACAAGTTATTGTGTTGTGGAATGGACCGATGCAGTATCAAAACGTAATGTCAGACGGCAGCTTGCGTCAACCAATCAGCTGATGCAGTGGTGTTTCGTAAATGTTTGTTGTTGTGAATTTCTTCCGTTTATTGTATGTTTAAACCGTTGTTATCTTATATTCACAAATAGACGAATTAAAACAAATTAATTTAGTTAAAATACAGCACAGCTGTTTTTGACACAATATATGACCATTGGTCTACCGGCAGACCAAGGCTCTGAAGGGCCTTAGTGGCCACCAGCACAGGGTTGAGCACCTGTACCCGGATGTCAACATCCCGGGTTACTCTTGGGATGCTGAACAGCTTCCCCAGCTGCGCATCAACCAACCGCCTTTTGTGTTGGTAGCGGTCAAACAATATGACCCGGGCAATCTCATAATTGCCCGCCGTAACCGTTAGGTGACCGACCAACTCCTTCGGTTCACCCCGCAGTGCCATCAATAGCTGGGCCAACTTGTAGGCGCTGTCCAGGTCGTCCCGACCGTGGACCAGGCTATCGAACAAATTGATGAATGCCGGCCACTCATCAATTGCCCCACCGAAGGCCGGAATCTCCAGGTGTGGAAGCCGTCCAACCACACCCTTAGGGGGGGGGGGGGTCTCCGCTACCCTCCCCGTGGTCATCCCGACGCGACCGCTTAATTTTTTTCGGCGCGACGCTTGATGTCGCCCAAGCACTCCATCGCTTGGTCAGCATCCGCGCAGAGCTGCCTCACTGCAGCCACCGAGGCCTCATCCGTAAGCCCGAGGGCTTCAGCCTCGGCAGCCAGCCGACACACCTTCCCGACGCGTGTCATTGCGTCCTCCACACGCTTGAGCAGGACATCGTCCATGTCGGGTCGCTCCACATGCTTGTGAGTATGGGCGAGCCATCTCATCTCCTCACGGACACCATACCGCAGTACCGTCAAGGGCGAAGGTGCCATGGTTACCGATTTAATTGTTCCTGGTCCTATGCTTCACTGCCGAACTAAGCACAGCCAGATACCAGCACTTTCCCGTCAGCGCTGGGCACAGAAATTAAAACTAAGTTGTAAAACCCAAGGCAACCACTAAACAATTAAATCGTTTTATTAGGCCCTTTCTTATTCCTGGTATATATTAATGATCTGCCTTTCATGGTGGAGAAATTAACTGACATAGTGTTGTTTGCTGATGATACTTCAATGGTCTTCAAAATTGAAAGACAAAAAGGAGATTTTGATGATGTTAATGGTGTATTGTCTTTAACCTTGAATTGGTTCACAGTTAATAATTTATTGTTAAACGCTGGTAAAACCAAGTGTATCAAATTCTCACTTCCAAATGTCAGGCAAGTTGAGACCAGTTTGGTGTTAGACAACAGCACGTTAGAATTGGTAAATGATACGAAGTTTCTTGGAATAACCATTGATAGTAAATTGCAGTGGGGACCCCACATAGATAAATTGGCTGGTAAATTAAGTTCTGCGGCTTACGCTGTTAGGAACATCAGACAAAGCACGGATGTGGCTACATCTAGGCTAGTATATTTTAGTTACTTTCATAGTGTGATGTCCTATGGTATCTTGTTGTGGGGGAAAGCAGCGGATATTCAAACTATTTTTATTTTACAGAAAAGAGCTATTCGAGCAATTTATAATTTAAAACGAACAGACTCCTTAAGAGAGCTTTTTAAAGAAATTGACATACTAACAGTAGCTAGTCAATTTATTTTCGAAAATATAATGTATGTACGCAAAAACCTTACAACATTTTCCAAACTTAGCGACAGCTGTAATGTTAACCTAAGAAATAATCACAGACTATGTGCGCCCCGTTTTAGACTCGCGAAGGTTAGCAATTCTTTCAAGGGTCAGTGCATTCTCTACTACAATAAGATACCTCTGGAGATTTTGAAATTGCCATTTGAGCAATTTAAAAAGCATGTTAAAGCGACTTTGTCGAAAAAGGGATATTACAATGTTCAAGATTACTTAAATGACAGGACTGTATGGGGTTAATCTGGCTCAACACAGACCTTGCTGTTAATAATTTTGTAATTATTTATTCCTGCTTATTAATCATAACAATTAAATTTTTCATATTTGTATTAGTTAAGCACAACCTATTTTTAAAAGAGATCTTAAAATAAATCTGTGGGAGTTTCTACGCCCTTCTTCTCCCACAGTGGTCCAATGTAGAGAAGAGGCAAAAAATGTCGTTTGCTAAGTATATGTAAATATCTACAGTAATAAAGTACTTTGACTATTGACTATATATGGTTTTGTCACGGTTGCCTGCAGCTGTTCAAAGTCGGTTTGAACAGCTGTATGGGGGCAGTAGCTCGGAACTGCCCACGCTCGTCCAATTAACGGAGTTTTTGGAGGGTGAATGCAGGCGATGCGACACCATGGATTCGGAGGCCAGTGTGCAGCGCCAACCCGCGCGGATGCGGGAGGAGCCGCGCCCCCCACCCCCACGGGGGGTAGGTCGGTCAAAACAATTTGGCGTTTTGAGTGCCGCGCCGTCGGGTGACGGCTGTGTGCACTGCGACAGTGCCGGTCATGAGGTGACCAGTTACGCCAACTTTAAGGCGCTCGGTGTGGCTGCCCGCAGGAAGGTGGTCTTCCGCCACCGATTGTGTTTCGGTTGTTTGGGGCCGCACCCGCTGAGCGAGTGCTCACGGGCGTCCCCCTGTGAGGGCTGCGGTGGCAGGCACCACGTCGTGTTGTGCCTGAACCGGTCAGGCCCATCGGACGGTCACCAGGGCCGGACTCAGGTTGGTCGGTCACAGGGCCCAACCAGGGCCGGACCCAGTCCCCCACCGGGCAACGGTAGTCACCAACGGGGTGACTGGGGTACCCGCGGACGGGACCCCCCCCCGAGGGGAAGGGGGCAGCGCGGGGGGGTAACAGGCGGGACAGCCTGGGTTCGGTCGCCGCTGTCCAGGGTCAGCGAGGACTTCGGGCCGCTGGCTCACCGCGTGTTACGGGCGGGTGTCAGATGGCACCTATGAGTGGCGCGAAGGCTGGGAGCCCACCACCTTCTGCGCCACCCTGCCCGTCGCTCTGGGAGGCGAACAGGGAGGCGAACAGTCGGATGTCGCCCCCATTCCTAGAGCGCCCCAGGTTGGATCCGCTCTCCCCGCTCCATCCACGGTGGCCACCGGGCACACCGTTCACAGTCCGGTATGGTCGGGTGCCGGGACAGCGAGGGGCCTATTATGCGGGTTGGGACCCCCTGATGTACATGCGGTCTGATATGCCACCGGTGGCATATCAGCAGCCGAGTTACCAGGCCGACGGAGGTCTGAGCGGGTTCGGATCCCGCGGGGGTTCCCGCTAGGGACACGCCGCCCACTTACAGGGTGCCGCCACTCCACTGACGGTCATGCTCCCCACCGCCTCGGTGATAGCGTGGAGTTCGGACGGCAAATCATGTGTGGCACGAGCACTATTGGACTCGGGGGCCCAGGGGTGCTTAGTCTCGTGCAACCTTGTAAGACGGTTGGGCATTTCGGTAAGGGAATATCCACATTCCATTCGGGGAATTGGGAACACGGAAGTCGGTTCCGTTAAGGGAGTATGTCGGATTACTCTCTCGTCACGGGTGGATTCATCGGTGAATCTGACGGTCACGGCATTAGTCATACCTAATGTGATGGGCTCACACCCTCACGTACGGTTGTCGCCCTCGGTGCGACAGTTGGTCGCTGGGTTGTCACTGGCTGACCCGGAGTTCGATATTCCGGGCCCAGTAGACATTTTATTGGGTGTCGATGCCTTGGGATACCTGTTAGTGCCAGGTGTCCACGTGTTGCAGGTGACTGGTCTGGTTTCGGTCAACACCAGACTGGGCCATGCGGTAATGGGTCCGGTCATGCCGGCTGCCCCACGCCTAGCGACTCGTAGTCCCTTATTCGGTTCTGTACTCTCGGATGTGATACAGAAGTTTTGGGAGGTGGAGGAACCACCTACGGTACGCCGGTTGGACCCGGTTGAAGAAGAGTGTGAACAGTTTTATCGGAACAATACTGGTCGCCTTCGGTCAGGTCGATTTCTCACACGTCTTCCATTTCGGAGTGATCGCCCACCGCTGGGCAGTTCACACCATGCAGCCGAGACGCGGCTTCTGTCGATGGAACGACGCATGAAGCGTGACGGGATTTTCCGGCAGAAGTACGTCGACTTCATGCGGGAATACGAGTCGCTCGGCCACATGTCGGTTTCGGGTATCGACTGGAAGCGTGAAGACCACTGCTTCCTGCCTCATCACGCGGTCTTGAGGACCCCGGAGGGCAAAATACGGGTAGTGTTCGATAGATCGGCATCAACATCTAACGGCATGAAACTGAACCAGTGTTTGCATTCAGGGCCGAAGTTGAATCATGACATCGCGGATGTTATCACACGGTTCCGTCGACACAATGTTGTGTTTGTAGCTGACATCCGGATGATGTTTAGACAGACGGTCATTCACCCTGACGATAGACGGTATCAGCTGATACTGTGGCGAGAGAGCCCAGATCAGCCCATCAGGGTGTACGAGTTGAACACCAACACGTACGGGCTACGGTCTAGTCCTTATTTGGCGATTCACACTCTGCGGGAGTTAGCGGATCGAGAACGGTTAAATTTCCCTAGAGGAGCAGCGATCCTGGAGCAGGACCACTACGTGGACGATATCTGTACCGGTGCAGATTCCGTGGAGGAGGCGCTCGCTCGACGGGACGAGCTAGTTGAGCTCTTACGGGGTGGAGGTTACGAGCTCCGGAAATGGATGTCGAACTCTCCAGAGTTACTGACTGGTCTTCCGGATGACTACCAGCAGGACCCCCACATTTTTGAAAATTTGGAAAATCCAAATATGTTGTCGGTATTAGGCGTCCAGTACCAGCCGGTGTCAGACATGTTCTCGTATCGGGTCGAGTTGGACTCCCCGAAGGTCTGGACGAAACGGAACGTCCTCTCAACGGTGGCAAGGACATTTGATCCAAACGGGTGGATCACCTCGGTAACATTTCAGCTCAAGTGTTTTATGCAGCAATTGTGGTCTGCTGAGCTGAAATGGGACGACCCAATCGGCGGGTCATATTGAGCTCAGAGTGGGACTCGTTCTTTTCGACCCTCCCTGGCATCCATCGGATTTCATTGCCACGGAGGTTGGTCCCCACCAAACGATACACCGCCACCCTGCATGGGTTTTGCGATGCCTCGGAGAAGGGCGACGGAGCTGCGGTGTATCTGCGTACGGTCGACTCCTCGGGGGAGGTTGATGTGCGGTTGGTCATGGCCAAGAGCAAGGTTGCGCCGTTGCGCACTCGGCTGACCATTCCCAAGTTAGAGCTTTCGGGAGCGGCTCTCCTGACTCGTCTGCTCAACCACACGATGACGGTTCTTCGTGGGTCAATAGCATTGGAAGATACGGTCTACGCTTGGACGGACAGCCAGATCGTGTTATGCTGGCTGAAGGCTTCAGTTCACAAGCTGGAGATTTTTGTGGCGAATCGGGTTTCGCAGATTTTGACTTCGGAGGTTCCCTTAATCTGGAGACATGTTCCAGGGGAAATGAACCCAGCAGACTGTGCGTCTCGTGGGTGTCATGCTCCGGAGTTGGTTGGACATCCCTTGTGGTGGGGTCCAAAATGGTTGACTCAAGCCGAATCAGATTGGCCAATGAGTCCACGCGTTACCACGGCGAACGGCGCCTTGACAGTCGGTGTCTGTACGACGCAGCCAGAGCCGGAAGAGGAGTTCAGCCTGCTGGAACGGTACAGCTCGCTCGACAAACTGGTCAATGTGACCGCCTTTATCTGCCGATTTGCGCGGAATTGTCGGAATTCTGAGGCGCAACGAGTGCGGACACCGGTCCTGACACCACGGGAACGGAACCATGCGTTGTTCGCATTGGTACGGAACGTGCAGACGGTGCACTTTAAGTCCGAATTGGACCCCGTTTATTGACCCTCAAGGATTGCTGAGGGTAGGAGGTCGGCTGCGGAATGCCAACCTGCCTTATGCGGCTCGCCACCCGTTGTTACTCCCTAGGAAAGGGAAGTTGGTCGAACTGTTGATACAGGATCGACACATTCGGAATGGGCATGTCGTATGCCACGCCTTGATGGCGTTTCTCCAGCGCGAGTTCTGGATTCTATCGGGAAGACGCTTAGTGCGTAGCGTCGTATTTCGGTGCCTGCCTTGTTATCGGGCCAAGGCGGCTACGATGCAGCCCCAGATGGGCGATTTGCCCTCGGATAGGGTTAACGAAATCCGGCCCTTTGCGGGTGTCGGAACGGATTTCGCGGGACCATTCATGGTCAAGTCTTCACAGCTACGGAACGCCAGATTAGTGAAGGCATACCTGTGCGTCTTCGTGTGCTTGGCCACGAAGGCAGTCCACTTGGAGGTGGTCAGTGACCTCACTACGGAGGCATTTATCGCATGTCTGGATCGGTTCGTCTCACGAAGGGGCCTCCCGACATTAATCCGTTCGGACAACCGCACAAATTTTGTCGGAGCCAGGCGATATCTGCAGGAGGTCACTCAATTCCTGAACGGTAACCAGGACGCCATCGGTACGGCTTGCTCCCGACGAGGGATTGAATGGGTTTTCAGTCCGCCGGGATGTCCTCATTGGGGAGGAATTTTTGAGGCTGCGGTTAAATCGGCTAAGTCGCACCTGACGAGGATCATCGGTGAGACCTCACTACGCTTTGAAGAGCTTGCGACGCTGTTCTGTAAAATTGAAATGACACTGAACTCGCGTCCGTTGTGCCCGCTCAGTTCGGATCCAAATGATTTGGAAGCGTTGACGCCGGGTCACTTCCTGATAGGTCAGCCCCTTAACGCCCTGCCAGAATACCCATTCGGTGATGTTAAGTTAAGTCGGTTAACTAGGTGGAAGATGTTGCAGCAGATGGCTCAAGATTTTTGGAAACGGTGATCCCTTGAGTACTTGCACATCTTGCAGCAGCGCCTTAAGTGGACTGACCGGACGAGCCCCCCTCAAGTCGGTGATTTGGTGCTGATTAAGGATGCGAACCTGCCATCATTGAGATGGAGACGAGGACGGATCGTCAATTTGTACACGGGTCGGGATGGCACGCCTCGATCAGCAGAAGTCAGGGTGGGGGAATCGGTCCTCAAGAGAGCGGTCGCAACACTTTCTCGCCTTCCTATTGATTAGGGACAGGTTCGGGCCTGTCCGGGCGGGTGACTGTTTAATATTTGTGCTTCGGAACGCACCTCCTCTTGTTGCGCGACTCGGAACGGAAACAGAACCGCAGCTGTCACTCGTATCGGAAACGAGATGTAAAATTGGAGGTTAATCTTACTCTTGGTCTGGTCTCATCGGGAGAACAAACATGTAGGCTCGGGCCTCGTGTCATTGATGGTATTTCGGTGTACCAATTACTAAATACAGGCGTCGGGCCTGGTTGGAGTGTTAATCATCTACATCGTCGGGAAATAAGTAGATTCGCGTCAGCGGCCAAGTGATCCCTGTTGATTGGACATCGTCGCATCGGTAGCGGCGACTCCACGGTCACGGCAGGCAGCACGCCGGCGACAGCGTCGGCAGCAACGATAGGTTTCGATTCACTCCATATCCTATCCCAAACTGTGCCCTTTTCCCGTATTCCCGTCTCGAATCGAGCTTTCGATTCCTGCCTACGGAGACAAGGTCAGTAACCAATTTCATCACTTCTTTTCTCTCACGTGGCAAAGGCACAACCCCTCAGGATTCTCACGCCGTTCGGTAGGCGTGGGAAATTAAACAACCGTACTATTGGTTGAGATTGTTAAAATGAGACAGAGAGTTATTCCGCTGACTGATGAAATGTCTACGTGACGCCGGAATATTGAATGCAGGCTTAATTCCCTTCACTTTTGATCGATACTTACCTACCCCGAGTTTTCGCAACTTTTGATCTTTATTCCTGAGATGTTCCAGCCCCGAAATAATTACCACCGTTTGTTGTCGGCCTTGAACGTCTAAGATCGATTCTCGGATCTAATTTGGAGCTGTAAAGATTAAGTGCCGAGATCCTGGAGACACGACATGCTCGATCAGGCTTATCGCTATCAATTCATTCAGTCTTGTGTTATTTGCGTCTTTGTGAGGAGAGGATTGCACACTACAACCCTTTTAATCGATATTTGTTTGTTATGCAGGTACGAAAGTATTTAAATAACTTCGAGCACACAAATAGAAACAACAATTTCTACAATCTAAAGTTAATCTCGCTTTAAAATCTTTCCTTTTTTGTTAAATCCTTTATACGTTACAGATGTAGTGAATAATCCTTTCCTATCGGAAAAACTCGGAACAACGATAACACCCGAATGGTGCCGATGTGTCTATGAATTACTGTATTATTAAATTACGTGTAGGTATCAAATAAATCGCATACTTTATTTATCAATGTCAAATGTCGAATTGCCCGTTTGACGTATATTACACTGAGATGTTGTACTTCCGGTTGACCTAGGATACGACCTTCAATCCGGTTGACCTAGGATACGACCTTCAAGCTGTAATCCTCACCATTGAAACCTTCATGGAAATGAAATTTGACACTCGAACACGCATCTCCTGCGTGAGAAGCGAACATGAACACACTAGAACATGGATCTTTATTGGTATAAACCGGTATATTAGGGTTTACCCCATTATTATTTTGTACACGACTGTACGTTTATTGAAATGTATGGGAAATTAAACATTGCATTTTTAAAGCATTTCTTCAAAGTAAACCAGGTGGAAATCATTATTGCTTCGGTGGACTATTTCTGGACTATTTTTTGGCTCTAATTTCAAACTGAAACTCGTAGGCATTCCGAAGATATTTGATAATATCAAATGTTCAAGCTGTAATCCTCACCAATATGTCTTAATAACTCTGGAATCGTTGAAAGACTATTTCTGAAATTTGGCTTGCCGTGTGGACTATTTCTGGACTATTTTTTTAAACCTAAACCAAGTCGATAGGCCCTCCCGTTTGCTTGCAAGAGAGATGAGGATTACAGCTTGACGTCAAGCTGTTATCCTCACCAACCTATATCTATAACTTCGAAACTAAAAGAGGACTAATTTTCTTTCTTGGTGGACTACTTAGGACTATTTCTGGACTATTTTTTAGCATTTTCAAATTCCATTTTCATGGCGGTTTCAATGGTGAGGATTACAGCTTGAAGGTCGTCCTAGGATCATGTAAAGGGAAAAATCCGAAGACATCCTGTATGTACAATACTAATACTAGTCATACTATAGTTTTAATTAGTGTGTAAAATAGTGTCCAAGGTATTATTATTATTTTTATTATTAATTAGGTAAGTTTAAGTCTAAGTTAAGCAAACGTTTCTCCGCCGATATACAGGATCTCATCACTGTATCTAGTTAACTCTGGTCTTACAATCGACAGAAGGTCTTGGAATATTGAATGTGACATCCGGTAACAATTTGACAACTTTTTGTTAGATTTAACTACATTTTCAAATGCTGTTTTATAGTGGCCAGAATATATCCTTTCGTTCGTAAATGGGTGGACCCAATATTTACGATGTCTTATATGTGTTTTCTAGAGAGTCGTTTTAAAAAGAGCACAAAGGCTAGCGTAAGCAGTGTTGTCACTAGCGACGCCATCGCGATACTGCGGAAAAAAATCTAAATGGTTGTTGATTTTCGCGCGTTTGTATTGCGACCAGACCTTCATATAACGTTATTGTCCTCATAACTTTATGCATCATATCGCTATGGAAGGCATCTTATAACGTTATAATTCCTAAACGTTATAAGGCTATAACGTTATAATCTTAGATTTATAGCAATATATTCAATAGCGCTATGCACAACTTATCGCTATAAATAACGTTATTGGGCAACTCTTTCTTGCCCACACTCGTCGTCGTAGTTCATCTTTTTCACGCATCGCGCGAGTTAAGTTCCCGGAAGAACTTTTCTCAAAAAAAATATAAACTTTTATTAAAATATATTTATTAAAACAAACTACATGTTTCGCGACCGCGTTATTCTGTATGACTGCACAGCAGCCCAGGCATCAACGCTCCGGTGCAGCGCGGCTTATCGCAAGAAATGCTAACGTAGCGTCTGCATTCCGCGTCACCGTAGCCTCGATGCAAATGTAAGAGCTATAGTCTATTACTAAAACTTATGATTAAGGTAAACTAGATATGAAATTAACACGGAAACAGTTGAGAACACTAAAAGTTAATGTAGACCCGCATAGAGTTCACATAACACCTCCCGGCAGAGATAGAGGTCCTTTCTGCAGCTTATCTGAAGAAAGACCGCGGAAGTGTTGCTCCACTTTGTTCAGGTTCTGCAGCAGTTTCAGCGTCTCCTGCAATCTGCTTCATTTCCTTACATTTTCTTATTTTGATGTACAATATGAATGTGGTCGTCAGTAATAGAAGAATGTATAGCGGTGCCGTCCAATACAGGTGTGGTTTCAGGTTGACGTCATCTAGATTGATAGTTTGTTGCTCTCGTTCTATAAAATCAATTGTATTATGAAGTTGTTTTAAATTGACATTTTCTATTTTCAGGGGCTGTAGCGGATTCTTGATTAAGATCAAGCTGCTTCTGAATTGAAGTAAAATAATTTGATGGGTATTCCGTTGAAAACATTATACGCATTCCTGAAAGTTACTTTGTCCATTGAGGCGCTGCAGTTTTCCGGAAGCCTGAGTAAATACGCACCATTTATTTTCAGATATTCGTCGTGGATGCATTGCAGGTGGAGATTGGTAGGGTTGTGGCCAATTAGTACATAGTATTCATCGCTTATCTTTTCAAAAATGTTCCGGTTAACTTTTATTTGGTGGTATTCACATTGAGATGAAATTTTCTGTGATCTTATTAAGTTGTGTATACAATCAGGGTTACGACTTGACTCCAGCAGGTTTGCATTTATCCGGCAGTAATACATACTTTCTACTCTGTTGCATGAGTTTTCTAGATACTGGTACGCATTTTCGTTCATAACTAGGTGGGATTTATTAGGTATAAGGATAGTATTGTTGGAAGTGGGAATTGGGAACAAATAATAATATGTAAACGTATTCCTAACATAAATCGGTACCTTAATAATAAAAACTAACTTATTTTCACTAAAATAAGAGCCTACATCTAAAAAGTTATAAAGAAGACGAGATTTCTTCACTTCAGATATTATTAACTGATCCGGACCATAATGTTTCAGCAAAACTTGTAAGATATATTTTAAACCTTCAAAAGAAATGAAATTGCGGTAAGCTACGTGTTTTGTGGAAAAGGAAAGAGCTGTTTCAATGTTTAACAAAGTGTCTAATAGTGTTTGTTCGTTAATTTCCAATAATTTATACGTACTGTCTAATTTTACAAAGTCTATAAACTCTTGTTGAGTAATATTAAACTCTCTTAATATTTCTGATATTTTAAAATTTAATTTATGTTGATTTTGCACCACAGCCGTCATTGTGTTATTGTAGTTTTCCATAAAAAGTTTATCTAAAGTTACTGCTTGATTAACATGGTGTGTAATTTCATTTTGATTTTTTTGTAGAGTATCTATAGCTTTATTATACCTAAGAGCATCATTCTGATCCAAGTTACCAGTAATGCTGTGAATCAAAGTACCGAGACCGTCAATCAAAGCTCTTTTATACCTATTTCTACTTAGAGAATTATACTTATCTAAAATACTACTAAACCTATCTCTAACATATTGTTGTAAAGAGTAAATCTAAATTTATAATCGTAACCTAAATCGTTAACCAATGCCCCAAGAGTTAGAATTTGATTTTAAATTATTCCGATATTATCTTTCATGGGGTCTAAATCTATAAAGTGTAAGAAAACATGGTCAGATTGTAAAAGTTTAGCAGAGCCTAATTTGAATGGAAGTAATCCAGGGTTATTTGTCATCGGCATTAGTTTCGCTTCCTCGGCTCGTGCCGGGCAGCCCACCGTCATCGTCGTCCTGTAACAAGTAATGTTGCAGTTTAAGGGGCCTTCGTAGTTTTCTTTTGTGATATTCTTGTTGTTTGTCATCAGTAATTTTTATACCTAAATCCTTTGCTACATTTCTCGTTAAATAACGAGGTTGTTCTTTATGACGGACAGCAAGGGGATTCTTAGAGTAAAATGCATGGCCTTCTTCATACTCCAGAGGAGCTTCTAATGTTTGGTTTCGTTTATTTATGGTAGCCATTTGTCGTGAATTCAAACGTTCATTAATTTTTTCATATAAATCGGTGGTTATTTGTTTGTGCTTATTAATGTAATTTTGTAGGCATTGTTTTTCTAAAAGAATATCAAATGGGTCTCGATTATCTAAATGTCCATTTATAATTTCAACAGGTTTTTTGTCTGTAGAGGAATGGATTGAATTGTTACAGGCTAAAACGGCAAAAAGCATCAATTCGGTAATCGGAGATTGTTTATGATCCTCTAGAAGTAATCGAATGTGTTCTGAAATTGTGGAGTGAAATCTTTCAATGGCTCTATTTGATTGGGGATTATTGACGCTTGTAAAATGTAAATTTATTTTATGCAGAGCAGCGAATTCTTTTAGAGGGAGATTTTTAAATTCTGTTCCTTGATCAGCGGTGACATTCAAAGGCAAGCCATGATGGGTCATCCAGATTGTAAGTGAATTTATGATACTAACGCCTGTCATACTTTCCAGGGGATAAGCTTGAGCGTACCTGGAAAAGGTATCTATGATTGTAAGAAACTTTTGACCTTTTATTTTAAAAGTGTCTATATGTAAAGTTTCAAAAGGCTTTGTAGGAATAGGTGTGAACTGGAGGCTTTGCTTATTGGGGTGTCGCTCGTATTTATTTGTTTGACAAGTTGAACAGTTATTAACTATTTCAGTTACGGTTTTTTGGTTCGGTTTGGGCCAATAATAGGTTCTACTTATTTGTCCCATAGTTTCTTGAATGCCCCTGTGATTGGATTTCCCTTCGTGGTAGGCCTTTACTAGGCGATACTGTTCATCAGTGTGAGTGATGTCGTCTTATTTAAATTTACAAAATATTAAATCGTAAGCTGAATTTTTAA
The DNA here is from genome assembly GCA_949825045.1 of Argyresthia goedartella. NCBI lineage: Eukaryota > Metazoa > Arthropoda > Insecta > Lepidoptera > Argyresthiidae > Argyresthia > Argyresthia goedartella. Next base: position 22,198,643 of record OX463823.1, read on the forward strand.
ACATTTCCTGTAGAACTATTGTTAGTTCGGGCAAGTATTTGAAATCGTTTAACCAAACTCCGTGCTGAATGTCGGGACGAATATAATGTTTGAATAAATCGATAGTTTCCTGTTTTAAATTGTTTAGGCCTATTTGTGCCATTATACGATTTTTCCCAGGAAAAGTCTCTTTGATTTTTACTTTAGATGGAGAATGCAAAACAAATTCGATAAATATTTGGTTTTTATGTGTATTCACAGATTTTTCAGCAATAGGAATTTCTAAAATTGGCTGTTTTTCATTTGAATGAACAGTATTTTGTATCAGTTCCTCCAAATTATCTACATCAGGTATCTCGGAAACGTTTCCAATGAGTGATAAAAGGTCTTCCAAAATTTCTGGAGTGTTTGGGGGCTCATAACTGTCGGTCGATTGGTCTGTAGTTTCATTCTCGTTGTTGTTGATAATGATTCTGGATAATGCGTCAGCATTTGTGTTTAGCTTACCCGGTTTGTGGACAACGTCATACTCAAATTCTTCAAGCTTACATTTCAATCTGAAAAGGCGACTTTGTGGTTCTTTCAATGAAAAAAGCCAATTTAGTGGTTTGTGGTCTGTCACGATCTTAAACTTTCGTCCGTACAAATAAGGACGAAAGTATTTGGTAGCCCAAACCACAGCTAACAACTCCTTCTCTATTGTGCTGTAGTTTGTTTCATTGTCATTAAGGGTTCTGGATGCATACGCTATTGGTTTATCTGAGCCAATCGGTCCTTGAGACAAGATGGCGCCAATAGCGTACTGTGAGGCATCTGTGGCGACTATAAAGTCCTTTTCAAAGTCAGGATAGATAAGTATGGGATCATTCATTAAAATTTCTTGACAAATTTTAAAAGCTTTTACATACTTCGGGTCTTCAATATCAATTTTGGCACCTTTTTTAAGGCAAGCCGTGAAGGGTTTTGATAATTTGGAAAAGTTCGGTATAAATTTTCGGTAATAACCGATAAACCCGAGAAAAGATTTTATTTCCTTGGTGGTTTTCGGAATGGGAAATCTTTTAATTGCATGGACTTTGTCTGGATTGGGTTTAATACCCTCGGGAGTGACAATGTGGCCTAGATAGGCAGTTTCATGTTTGAGGAACTCAGACTTGTCTAGTTGGACTTTGAAGTTAGCTTCCCTAAGCCGTTGGAAAACTCGTTCGACGCTCGTGATGTGCTCTTGTAAGGAGCTGGAAAATATTATTATGTCATCCATGTAAACGACACAGATTTCGTTGATAAGCCTACGGAGAACATTTTTCATGGCTCGCTGGTAAGTGGAGGGGGCATTTTTTAAACCGAAAGGCATACGGCAGTATTCGTAATGCCCGTTTTCTACTGTAAATGCGGTTTTTTGTATGTCATTTGGGTCCATTTCGATTTGGTGGAAACCACTTGCTAAATCAAGGGTAGTGAAATATTGACAGCGGCCTAATTTATCCAGGACATCCTTAATATTCAGAATAGGGTATCTGTCGCTTAGTGTTTTTTCGTTTAGTTTTCTGTAGTCCACTACAAGACGCCATTTTTGTTCCCGGATGCATCTAATTTTTTAGGTACGATCCAGATTGGTGAGGACCAGGGAGATTCAGAGGGTTGTATAATTTTTTGTTGAAGCATTTTATCGATTTGAGATCTCACTTCGTCTTTATGTATGTATGGATATCTGTAAGTTTTTGAATATATAGGGACTTCATCCGAAGTTTTAATTTTGTGTTTAACTGTATTTGTAAAGGAAAGGGGACAGTCTTCATAGAAGAAAATGTCGCTATAGTTTTCGCATAGTTTCAATATTTTAGCCCTTTCCTCAGGGTTCATGTGATCTGTTCTAATAAGTAGTTCTATGTCTGGAGATTTAGGTAAGGGTGTATCAAAACTGAACATTCAAAATTTTGTTTCAGTGGCGTTGATTTAATGGGAGATGTGAAGCTAACGATGACGTCATTACAGGTAGGGTTGCTCAGTTCAACGTAGGCGTACCCTTTGTCTGATCGAGTGATTGATGCAGATAAAATACACTGGTGAAAATTTAATTCCGGTATAAATATTTCTCCATCTTTTGTCGTTACAGGGATTTTTACTAAACTGGTGTCATTTGCCTTAACCAAAGCTTCGAATAGATTATGGACTCCAGTTTCCATCATTAAGATTGAATTTTTTGCGTTTTCTGTCACCAGTTGTCTGTTTGAGAGATTTACTTTAGCTTTTAATTTTTCTAATAAGTCTAGTCCAATTAAACCATCAAAAATATTGTGGAATTTGTAAATGTGAAATTTGCAATTTAAATTTGTGTTAAATTCGCTAAACAGTGGCAAATCAACAGTATATTCATGATCAGTTGTACAATGTACATTAGTGACTGAAAAAGGCTCGTAGTTAAGCTGCATATGCGGATAGTATTTCCTAATTATCTCAGGAGATAGGAACGACTGATTGGAGCCAATGTCGATTAGCAGCTTAAATGGAGGGTTATTTATTTGTATGTAGGGTAGCTGCCTTTTTGAGTGTAAATTTATTTGCATTATGTTATGTTGTCTTGCCCTGTGGCTGCGCAAAAATTTTGATTCTCAGAAATTTGAGGTTCTACTTCGTATTCGAGCGGTGTTTCATTTTGAATTTCGTTAAATGAACCAGGAATAAATTCTGACTGGTTGTTATCAGCATAGCATACGTCATCACAGCTGTTGAAGCCTTGACCGTCAAGTTCAGGGTTGGCAGTGTCATTATGATGCAATTCCTCGAAATGATAATCGGGATAATGTCCTACATTTTGAAAGTAGTTTGGCCTTTGTGGATTATTTTGCTGTGGCCTGTAGTTTGGATTTGGAACAAATTTAGGAGCATTGTTGTTTGAGTAAGAAATCCCACTCATTGGAGTTGGTTTCGGTTTTAAATTTGTCCTAGGGTCTTGATAAAATAGTTGAATTTCGGCTGTTGGTGTTGATTTGTTCGAAACTGGTTGGGATTATTATTATTGGGTTTAAAGTTTTATTGATTGTTACCAAACTGACGATTATAGTTTGGTTGATTGTTATTATTCACAAACTGACGGTTTTGGTTAAAATTCATGTAATTGGGTCTCCGTTGAACCCAATTTGGGGTAAATTTTTGTGTGTTAAATTTAAAATTTTGGTTATGATTCTGGTTTTGATTTACAGGCCTATTTTTGGACAAATTTTGTACTTGTTTACGTTTTTGAAGGTACATTATGTTTCCCTCCTCTTTTATGTATTGAAGGGCTTCAGGTAAATTGTCAGGTCGCATAGCACGAATTGTAGAGCCAAGTGGCTCTCGTAAACCGGCCAAAAAGGTTTTAAGGGCCTGAGCTTTGAAAAAATCTCGCTTGCAAGAAACAACATTTGGGTCATCATTATGTATGTTAATATAGTTAATCAAAGTAGTTAACACATTAACACATCGATCGTAAAATTGTTGGGGGCTCTCGTTGCCTTGGTACAAATTAACAAGGTCACGGTTAAGTGAATTTTCATCTCGTTGATCCGAGAAATTTTGAGTCAATACTTCTTTAATTTGCAGCCACGTATTTGCAGAATTTACATCAACTATATCGAGAGCTTTTCCCTTCAATTTTCCGATTAAACCATTAATAACGATAGTATTTTGGAAATTTTCCCCATTCACATCATCATAATACTGTGCATAAATTTGATCGGCGGTATTTAAAAATCTGTACAGAGAATTAACATTTCCGTCATAATCTGGCACTATTTTAAGCGCTAAAGTAAAGAGTTCTAATTGCGCCATGATTTACAAGAAAAGTAATAGCTTTAAAATAAAAAGTTATAAGAACTAACACAGGCTATCTGGTATAGTACTTATTTAGATTTAGTCGTACACTTCACTTGACAAAACTCTTGGAAATCGGGATGGGAAAAGTTATGAACTTATCTAATATCTGAGCGTACTTACAGTACTATCAGCAAACCAAGCATCGTAATCGTAATTAGGCCCAATGAAGGCGATTGGTATCCTTCAGGGCGTCACAGTTTCCACAAAACGTAAGATCACTTTTTGGGAAAGTAAGTTTTACACTGTTAACCGTTTAAACGGACACTGAACACGATTTTCGGTTGTTCAGTGCAGCGTAAATCCACAAGACTGCGCCAGTTAAGTTCCCGGAAGAACTTTTCTCAAAAAAAATATAAACTTTTATTAAAATATATTTATTAAAACAAATTACATGTTTCGCGACCGCGTTATTCTGTATGACTGCACAGCAGCCCAGGCATCAACGCTCCGGTGCAGCGCGGCTTATCGCATGAAATGCTAACGTAGCGTCTGCATTCCGCGTCACCGTAGCCTCGATGCAAATATAAGAGCTATAGTCTATTACTAAAACTTATGATTAAGGTAAACTAGATATGAAATTAACACGGAAACAGTTGAGAACACTAAAAGTTAATGTAGAGCCGCATAGAGTTCACATAACACGCGTGAGTAGTGTAGGTACCTAAACAACATACAGCAGACATATCGTTATTTTGATTTCGTTTTGTTTCTTCTACAGTTTTGTTATCATAACGTTATAACATACACATAAAACAAAATAGCGTTATATTTTATAACGTTATTAAGGTCTAATCGCGACAAATGCGCGTTTTTATCGCGATAAGTGTGCAAACACTGCAAACTTCCCTTGTGCTAACGGCCTTCCGATTTCTTAGCGTACGAATCGCGACAACATCGCGTCGTCCGCGCGTCATCCGCGCCGTCAGAATTAAAGGTAGAAAAGGATGAAGAAGTAACTGAATGCGTCATTATGATTGAACAAGTGGAACATGTGAATCCATGTAGCAGGTTTACAAGAGATGGGAAATCTAAGGATGATATTGAAAGAAGAGTGTGTGCAGGTATTGAAATCAATGGGGAATTGCAGTCAGAGATGAGTAGCCGACCGTTGACATAAAGGACACGTTTAGCGATGCATGATGGAGTGAGTGCTGAGTCTGACATTGATGTAAGCGAGGGAGAGGAGGGATGTTAAATAACGGGACTGTATGGGTTTAACTTAGCTCAACACAGACCTGGCTGTTAATAATTTTGTAATTATTTATTATTGCTTATTTTATTAATCATAATAATTAAATGTATAATATTTGTATCAGTTAAGCAATTTTTAAAAGAGATCTAAAAATCAATCTGTGTGAGTTTCTACGCCCTGCTTCTCCCATAGTGGTATAATTTAAAAGAGGCAAAAAATTATGTTTGCGAAGTATATGTAAATATCTACAGTAATAAAGAACTTTGACTTTGACTTTGACTTTGGAGTGATTGTTAGGTAAGGCAGAAGAAGCATGATAGCAGAATAAACGCAGTGGAAATGAGGAGGAGTATGTACGAGTTTTGCGGAGCATTTGCGAACTTTGCGGAGTATGTGTGTGAATGAACCCACTGAGACGCCCAAGAAGGTTCTAAAAAGACCAAATTGGCGATTTGTTAGTGAAGGGGTTAAGTTGAAATTTGGCAAACTTATCTTTTGTGACCCAAACACGCACGTGTTACGGAAGCAAATAAATTTTGATTTAAGGGGGCAATTTTGGGGGACAAATCAGAATTTCAAAAACTAATAATTTTGGACAGTATCGTGTGCCATGTCGAATGAAAAGGATTGCAGCATTTTTTTCTCGATAAAATGGTTAGTCAGGAAAAAACACAATAAAAGAGCATTCCCCTGCCTAATCTCGAAAACTACTAATCCTAAAATGATGGAAAAGATTACTTAATAGGTCTTGAGTAGAGGGAAAATAATGAAAAATGTTTGATTTAAATAGGGGTAGGCCAATCAGAAAAATATATATATTTTCAAACTGTATCATGTGACATGTCAGATGAAAGGGCTGTTGCAAATGAAAGGTATTGGGTTGAAATATACAAGTTGTTTGTGGACCCCACACTAGATTTAACCTGTCACGAGGAGTCCTGGCCAAATTACAAGTTTACATATATTCAATTAGTTGCTAGTTAGCAAATAAACTAACGTACGTTGTTAACGTTAGTTTATTCGTAAAGACGAAAATGATTTTATTTCAATTTTAGTGAAAGAAAGGAAAATGATATAAAACTAAAAAATTAAGCTGAGTAAGACCATAGTTATATAAATATGTGTTACAAATAAGAGTGGTATTGTGTATGTATGCAGAGAATGTTAAGGATAAATACAGATAATTTATAATGGCCTGTGTTTAAACGATAATCAAAAACGCACCTATTTTACTACCAATACATAGTCAGGTCATAAGTTCTGTCACATGTGCAATATGAAATAATTTAGACATGTTTATTATTTATGTAAACATTTATATAGCAAAATTAACTTAATAAAACATAGATTCTTATGGTAATAAAGTTTATTCAAAATGACCCCCACGATTTTGAATACAGGCCTTTATTCTGCGCGGCCAGTCGTCTATCGCAGCACGAACGAGGTCCATATCAATATCGGCGGCTGCCTTAATCAAGGATGCCTTGAGTGACTCCAAATCAGGATGAGGCTTTGAGCAGGCCTTTTCCTCCAAGTGTTGCCATATCTTGTAATCTAACGGACTCAAATCTGGACTGGAGGAGGGCCAGTCTTCGTGCCGGATGAAGTCGATTTCACGCGCCGCCAGCCAGTCTTGTGTGCTTTTCGCTCTATGAGCTGGCGCAGAATCTTGTTGGAATACCCAGTGCCTGTTATTAAACATGGTATGAGAAACAGGTTCCACAAGGTTCTTGAGGACTGTATTTTGATACACAACTGCATTCGTTTTTACGCCTTTCTCACAAAAATGTACCTCAGTTAAGCCCCAATAAGAGATCCCAAACAAACCATGAGCGAGGATGGAAAATGACCTCGTTGGACACGCGGAATACGGTTGCTCGCTTCTTCACTGCTGTGTGCGTACACCTTATCATTTTGTTTGTTGTAGCTCTCTTCCACGGTGAAAATTTTTTCATCCGAAAAAAGAATTTACCGATGCTTTTTTCCCGCGTACCGCTTCAACAAAGCGCGGCATCTCTTCAGTCTCAGGTCCATTAAACGAGCGTCCAAACGATGTCCTGTTTTTCTCCGATATGCCCTAAGCCCTAAGTCTTCATTTAACACCCTTTTCACCGTGGTCCTGCTTAACCCCATCTGAAGGGCCAACAGTTTCTGCTTACGTATGGGATTTCTTTGAATTCGCGCCTTCACAGCTTTTATCATTGCTGGAGTCCTAACAGAGCGAGGGCGACCACTTCTTGACCTGTCATCTACACTAGAGTCTTCATTGTATCGTTTTATGGTACGATAAACGAATCTTTTGGTTATATTCAAATTTTTCAGTAAGTCGAAAATCTGAATTGGCGCGTAACCGCAACGATGTAACGCAATAACTGCGACACGGTCTTCTTTAAGTGTCCACTCCATATTTAAAAATGAGGAAAATTCTAAAAAGTACACATTTTTAATGGGTGCTAATTAAACAGACTTCTTTTTAATAGCATTATTCGCGTCTAAAAATGTACATTGCCTTCTAAATTACTAAGTCAGCCACAATTAACGAGCGTCTGAATTATGCTAGCTCAGCCACTAGTTATCTTCTAAGTAAGACACTCTAAATACAACTCAGCATGGTGATTATTTTTTAGCATCTAAATTTGTAACATGCATTCAAGCAGTAAACTTCTAAAATATGTATATGCGACATCAAAAAATATATACTATTAGCTTCTATTTTTTTAACTCGGTACGTTTAAAATGTAACTCATCCTACATTAAGTGATCGTCAAAGATTTGCTAAAATTGTCATCAAATAGTAAATTATGGACGGGTGCTAATTAAACAGACTTCTTTTTAATAGCATTATTCGCCTCTAAAAATCTACATTGCCTTCTAAATTCAGCCACAATTAACGAGCGTCTGAGTGATACTATCTTAGCCACTAGTTATCTTCTATGTAAGCCACTCTAAATAAAACTCAGCGTGGTGGTTATTTTTTAGCATTTTAATTTGATTTGATTTAATTGTTATATGACATCAAATAAGATTTTCGTATAAGTACTTAAAATGATCTGTCGCAGGCAATTTGTTTGATTCCGCATTTTACAAACGGCGTCGTCCGTTTACAAACGCGCGCTGCTATGTAATATGCCAAAGGCAAATTGACACTCCTTTATGTTTTAAGAATTTATTGTTGTTCTTACATGTTCAACCTAACACGAAGGGTAAAGGGGGCTTCGCTTCGCTCACCCCCTTTACCCTTCACCTAAGCTACCGCAGTGTTTTGCCCTGATAATTTGCTATATTAATTTCAATTTGTCAATTTGCCATGTACATGAATCGAATGGCGCTCTCTGATTGGTGCAAACGGCCGGTCGCTGTCGTCTCGCGAACTCGCGCCAAATCTTGCAGTGGCTATTTTCACGACAAAAGAATATGATGTATTATTTTACATGCTAAGTTATAATAAATGATATTGTCTATAGGAGCTTAAATTATATTTTTTTGAGGACCTTGTGTTGAAGCTGTGAAACGTAAAATGGTGATGAGATGTAAAATCCGTGGCTGAGTTAGTAAATTAGGTGGCAATGTATAAATAAGAAGGACAAATTAAAACAATTGTTAATCTTTACTTGATGCTTTCTTTAGAATAATGAGTTGGTATTGTAAAAAAGACGAATTAGTTTATTAGAGGCTATCTCATTTTCCCGTTGCTTAGTTATAAAATGAGAAGTTTGATCACGTGGCTAATAAATAAATCTGCGGCTGGACTTATAATTTCCCATTTTTAATTTCATGAAAAATTCGAAATTCGAATTCAATAAACTTTTTTGTGGCCAGCGTTCTAAATTCAAAAGTTTTTATTGTGTGACAGAACTTATGACCTGACTGTGTAAATTCGAAATGACTGCCAGAATGGATAAATGTCCACCAAATTGTGTTTGGATAAATTATCATCAAACTTCTTTTTATGTTTTGTTTACTTAAGTTTATGTTTTAAGTATTTTGTTGTTATTACATGTTCGATCTAACACGAAGGATAAAGGGGGCTTCGCTTCGATTAACCCCTTTACCCTTTACCTAAGCTACCGCAGTATTTTGCCCTGATATTTTTTGCAACTTTTGGTGTTCATTTATCCATTTTGGGTAGGAAAAAATTATTTTGGTGATCATTATATTTGTTGCCATTTATAATCAGTTTTATTTTATGAGGATGTAATGTGGATATATTTAATGAATAATAAATATAATGTGTACGTGTGTTTAGATTTGTGATTATGTAGAAATATAAATAAATACGTGTGTATTTGTGTGTGTAATTATTACTTAGATACAAACGGATAGGAGGGCTTCGGTTTTGTCATAATCTAGAGTCGACAGGCATTTCGTTATCTTAACCTTAGCTTCTGGGATGCTGGAGTTTTTAATGTCTTTATTCTTACAGACTACGTTGTACGTAAAGGGGAAGGAAAAGGATTATTGCCATCAATATTTGTATTACAGGTGTAAATGTTAAAGACTTATGTACAAAGGCAGGCTGATTTCTAAAAGAAATCTCTTCCAGCCAACCCAGTGAGGATGTGTAGATAAATAAAGCGGGTTTTGCAATCTTAATAAAAAAACACATGAATAGTTGCAGAAATATATTATATATCATACACTATAATATAAATATATCAACACAGCCGCACGAACGGAAAAATAATTCAGAAGGAATTTACTTTTAGCTACAGGACATTCCAACTCCCTTGCATTAACACACGCACGACGAGGTCTTGACGACGGAGATAGAAAGTGGAAACAGCTCCCCAGATACTCCGGGGCACCTGGATTGCGTAATATTTTAAAAGTAAATGTAAGTATGTCTACGCAGCCGAATCGGGAGCCATTTCAAGTATTCGCGAACATCTGACACATGGTCATACTTTCGCAAACCAAAAATGAAGCGAATGGCTAAGTTCTGTAGCCGCTCCAGCTTATTCAGCTGGCCCTCAGCCACGTCCAGAAAGAACACGTCGGCGTAATCCAATAAAGGAAGCAGCAGCGTTTGAGTTAGCATAATATTTGTTAGATTCGGTAGAAAAAACTGCAACCGTCTCAGAGAGTGGTGGGAGAAGTGCATACGCCTGCTTACCACATTGATGTTTGATTCATGACTTACATAAACCTGAAATGCTTAGTAAAAAAATATTCAAGAAAATAGGCAAAAAGACCAAAAAGTATTGAAAAATGCAATAGGGGAGGCACAATTGGGCAAATCAGAAAATTATTTTCAAACTGTATCGCGTGATATGGTAAATGAAAGGGCTTGTTGCGAGGATCTGTTTTTTCATAAACCTGAAATGCTAATATAAAATCTTTACGAAACTTGGCAATAAAGTCTAAAATGCTGATGCTATTAAAAAAACACCAAAATATAGGTCTTTCTTATTACAAAATAATAAGAAATGTATGGTTTAATAAGGGGGCACAATTTCTTTCAATACCTATACAAACTTGTAAATGCACCTGGTTACATAAATGGAGTATGAAAGTAGCTGAACCAATAACAACATTTAGGTATCTAATCCGTAATCAGAGTCATTTAATGAACAATTAATCCGATTCCGGATTTGAATTTACATACAATATCGTTTACCTCTCCCCCATGCAAGAAACTTGATACCATTGTGCGGTGGTGGTGAGAACCCTTCGTGCGCGAGTCCGACTCGCCCTTGGCCGTTTATTTTATTGGACATATATATCAAGGCTAATTAGGCTGTAAGCATTACCTCAGACTCATCATGAAGCCGCGTTGAAGCGAGAGATAGTACTGTAAGCATTACCTCAGACTCATCACGAAGCCGCGTTGAAACGAGAGATAGTACTGTAAGCATTACCTCAGACTCATCACGAAGCCGCGTTGAAGCGAGAGATAGTACTGTAAGCATTACCTCAGACTCATCATGAAGCCGCGTTGAAGCGAGAGATAGTACTGTAAGCATTACCTCAGACTCATCACGAAGCCGCGTTGAAGCGAGAGATAGTACTGTAAGCATTACCTCAGACTCATCACGAAGCCGCGTTGAAGCGAGAGAGAGATAGTATCACAATCTATTTAACTAAGTTACGCTGATCAATATCAGTCTTAATCAAATGATACATTGGAGTTACACAAACTATTGTTGAAGTGTAATCTTAAGGTAAACTATTTAGAATTTGTTTAATATAGGAAAACTTTGGTAACACGGCGTGCGGCGAAGCCGCTTCAATAAATCAAAATTATTGGCAAACTTTGGAGAGAGAAAGGCACCTGAGATGGGTAAGTATTAATAATTTCTCGCATATTTCGTCACAGAATATGTTACGGCACAAATTGATTATATGTTTTCCGCAAATGATGCAGTTGGCAATATAAATAACTTTTAAATATCCATGGTGATGGTTTTCGTATCCCCTTCGCGGAGGAGGCATCAGGATTATGGCATGATTGGTGTCCTGGTAGCAATCCGCCCCAGCACCCGCACTCACAGCGTAATTGGGATCTCCCCACACTTTAGAGTACGATTTGAGTTGCATGCAATTTGTATGAAACCTGTCTTACATCGGCATTTGAGTTGCGTCGTCGTCGAGTAGCTCCATGTGCGGCTGGTCTAAGACTTTAATTACATTTTTGCTAAGGAGGAACGTTTTTTCTGTAAAACAATGCTTACTAGACTAGACTGTCGAGTTTTACAGATTCAAACAAGTTTTAAAACGAATTAAGGAATGTTTCTGAGAAATAAATAGCCAGTCTCAGGCCATTTCTAGATAAGGCACAGTTAAACTAATTAAAATACCTACCACTCGACGGCGGCGGCGACCTGAAGGACCTTTTTTATTTAGTTTAATATTTGTATGTGTATATATTTAGCTAGGTTAAGTTATATACTTATGTAAATGTTATCGTAATTGTAAAAATAATTTTTAAATTATCAGTAAAGTGCGCGTCGCACTCAGGCAAGAAGGGTTCCGAATCCATACAAAAACAAGTCTCTTATATGGAGATTTTTAAAAATGCATGTAGTTAATTATTTCTTACAGTAGCGGCAAAAGAAAAACTCATTCTTTAAAACTTTAGTCAGCCTCTTACGGTTCATGAGATACAGCCCGCTGACAGACAGACAGACAGACAGACAGACAGACGGACAACTAAGTGACCCTATATGGGTTCCTTTTCACCCGACTACAGCGAAACCAACAGGTAGGTATGTATGTATGTATGTTTGTTTGTGTGTATGTATGTATGTATGTTTGTAGGTGTGTATACAAGTATGTATGTTTGTATGACCTTTATTCTTCGTGTTAGGTTCACATGTAACACAAAAGAAACATAAATTTGAAAGTCTCTCACTCACGCGTTAGGTTTTCACAATCTTACGGAAACGTATATAAATATATGTTAGTTGACGTTGACTAACCTTTTTTTTTCTCGTAACTTGTCCAATATCGAAAAATTGTAAACTGTAGCGTACTGCTTACTATATGACGCGTTAGTTGATCAACTAACGGTTAAAACCGTTAAATAGTAAACTGGTTTAAAATTGAATTGCAAACGAAATACCAGGGCAAACACTGCGGCAGATTAGGTGAAGACTAGAGGGGGCGAGCGCAGCCAAGCCCCCGAATAGTCTTCGTGCTAGGTTGACATGTAAGAACAAAATAAACGTAACTTCTAAACCCTGTCGGTCTGGTTTACTATCTGTCGATAGTTGATCAACTACCGCGTTAGTTTATAACTAACGGTTTTGACTATCTTCCGGTGACATATATGCGTTATGAGCGGTATCCTTGAATGTGCATTAGTCACTTTTCAATACCTGTAATTCCCGCCAATGTCGCCCAGTGCTCTTACGACATTTTATTAATAATCGGATTTTAGTTTTGAACTGAAAACTTTGTTAGTTTTTTCGCATTCACATTTCCAGACCAACGAGTATAATAGTTAAAGTACAAATGCTGGTCGACAGATGAAAATGAGATTGGCAAAGATGAAACAATAAGTTTACTTTATTTTCCCGTGCCTGCTATCCAAAAATAGCTTCATTAAATGTTTTTGGATAGGTAATCTGATTAATATTGACCTTCCACTTCTTGAAAGCTGTAAGAAAGTAGTTCATTTCATCAACCTTTTGTCTTATATCCTGTTAATTAAGGGGTTCGTGAATAAATTACAATATTTCAGCACCCCAATTAAGGCAAGGTTTTCTTAAACATTACCGAATCACGAATAATTTTAGGCTTCAACGTTTTTATTTAATTTAAGAATAATATCATTTTTGACTTCCATGGTTGTTCTTGAAACAGCTTTGAAACTAACTCCTTTTTGTTGCAAAAAGGATTGGTTAGTTGTTACGGATGTAAGTAGTTGTGGATTAACAAATGCTTGAATTACGAACAGACAAAGCAACGCAGAGCCTATACCAATGGACTAAGATGTATGCAACTTTGTACAGGGGCTTTGTACATTAAATGAAGATATATAACTACTCGTACAATGTAGTCTAGGGAAGCCTGAAAAGTATTTTTTGAATTTCCCTTTGAATATAGGTGAAAATAGGGGTTAAAGCTTGTACATTTTGTCATTGTCTCACTCATATCAATATTTCTATTTCAATGTTCAATGGAGTCTTTGATGTATTAACGCCCTTTCAGAAGCGTTGAAAGGAAAAATGAGGAAAAAATGTATTGAACTCAGAGGATTACCGGTTTTTAGGGTTTCGTACCCTAAAATAAAAAAGAAACCCTTATAGGATCACTTCGTTGTCCGTTTGTCCGTCCGTCTTTCCGTCGGTCCTTTATCTCTCAGGAACGCATAAAGATACCAAGTTGAAATTGATATCGATTACTCATGTCTGTAGTCTCTTTGAAGTTATGAAAACTTCAAAGTTATTGGTCAACGTAATCACATTATTATAGCACAAATAAAGGGAAAAATCCGAAAACTGAAAATGTCTGTCTGTCTGTCTGTCTGCCTGTCCATCGGTCTTTTCTTAGGAATGCGTGAAGTCTCAAATAGAAATTCATATAAATAACTAAATTCTGCCGTTTCTTGAAGTTGTGAAAAAATCAAACTTATAGGTCAACGGAATCAAAAGCAATACGGTCGTTTATATCACAATTTTGCTAAATTTGCTTGGTGCTCGCAAGGGAATCAAAACCTTCCCGGGTACTAGGGTACTTCCCGTTGACCTAGAATCATGAAATATGGCACGAAGCAAGGGCTAATAGCACAATTAGAGAGATAAATCCGAAAATTGCTTATTTTCAGTTACCTAAAAAAAAGGTGACAGTTAATATGTAGCTGTACACATTATACAAGCGTAAGAGTCTGTTGATGGACGATGTATTTAAATATACATAGCCTACACACACATCTACAAGTGTGTACGGATTCGGAACTCATGGTGAGCTAGTCCGACTCGAACTTGACCGTTTTTTATATCGCATGAACGAGGAGATGGACTCCCCGCCACAGTCGACCTTCAGTTGTATGAGTAGAGCTTTAGATCTATAAGCTTACTGATAACATGATGGGGACTTCTTTTAATACTTCATGTAAAAGTTTTGCTAAAAGGTTTATACGACGACGATACATAAATAAATAAAAGCACCTACTTATTAAGTTCTAGTTCGTTTTATTTTTTATTAGTCTTTTACTCGTATACACGATAAAATAGAGGGAAAAATAACAGTTTTTTTGTGGGTGCCAGAAAAGGTTAAACGGCTTTTGTTCCAAGTCAGTCACATTCTCACGGCTGCACCTACGCTAGACGAGCTGTAGGACCACAAAAGGATACCATAACAATATTCAAGCACTTTTTTCTTTTCAGCCGAATACGAGATAAACCCTTCGATCGGTGGACAGAGCCTCGAGGCGGACGGAAGCCGGCTGACAAATGTGCTTCACAATGGATTCCGCGCCGCTGCCTCCGAACAATCTACGGAGATTCCCAGCTACTATACCGCCTGTGAGCGGTTAGCCGAAATAAAGCGGCAAACAGGACAAAAGGCTTATAAAATTCAATGTATACTTCTTGGAATGTCGTCTTATTGCTTGGGTTTTAAAACAAACAAACTTAGCATTACACCCTTGCCCCATAAGGGGTGGCAGAGGCACAACTGCAGTCACGTTTATTAGGACACGATGCGGTGCAGCGCCGTATTGTTGTGTGGACGTTCCTCCCCCTCCTCCCCACGCCCCGCCCTGGCTCCCCCTTATTCGTGCGGCGTGAGGCGCCACGCGGCATCGCGTGGCCTTACCCTTAGCGTTACATTCCTTAGGTTTCCATAGCGTCCCATGCTTGAAGGAGGGTTAACCCATCGCCGCAGCTATTAACTAGTTTTTTAGTTACCTACTACGTGCGTTGTGTGCATATTTTCTTAAAGGCTTAGAGATACAGAATAATTATTCTCGTAGTCGGCTGTTAGTTGTCATGACCCACTACGAAAACTATTTTGGTTACTTAAGGGTCCCCCTAAGAGGATCACTGGTAGACAGCAATTCGTGATGGCACTTTCTAAAGTTAGAGAACTTACAATGATGATGGTCACTATAAAATAACTGTTTTCGGTCTCAGCTACTATTTCGGCTATTGAGAGCTTCGTGGGTGTGCCCTGATATGGCTCATATATCCTATCTTGGCTTCGACTACGTTCGCTGACACAAGAGACAAGTCCGTATTCCTCGAACGTAGTTGTAATCGTGTCTGGCCTTGATTTCATCGCGTCTAACGGCAAGGTCAGTTCTCCATTTCCTCTGATCTCAAACTTCACGCCTCACTAAACAATCAGTCTCCATTCAGGTCGGTTGTCTGCCTGCTCTTCCCATCGGGTTGGATCGATTATGCGGATAGTTCAAATGTGAACAAATAGATGATAAGTTATGTTTTGGATAAAAAATAAATAAAAAAGCCTTGAACTTCAGGCCTTGTTTTCGCTTCTCGTCCTACTCAGCGTAAACAATGCGCTTCGTTAATCTGTTCTTTGGCTTCCGTCGTAGGTTTCCGCACCACCTGTCTTCTCATTTGGTAT
Source organism: Argyresthia goedartella (assembly GCA_949825045.1). Lineage (NCBI taxonomy): Eukaryota > Metazoa > Arthropoda > Insecta > Lepidoptera > Argyresthiidae > Argyresthia > Argyresthia goedartella. Next base: position 22,214,700 of record OX463823.1, read on the forward strand.
GCCTATATCTTACCCACGTTACGGCGATTGAGCACCTCCATATTTCTGACTCTGTCCACTTGATGTTAGGATATTTTGCAGACATTTCAGGTGAAACCACGGATGGGCTTGCTGTACGGACACGAAGTTTCGGAAGCGTACAGTAGATTCAGCTATTTTTGTGGGCAGCTTGACGTTGTGTCGCCGGAGTACTTTTGCTTGCAGTTTTGCAAGAGCCGCAGAGGCTGCGCCGATTCGACAATTACTTTCCGGATGCAGAAGTAATCCTGCTACCCAGGTACTGAAACCTGGACACTTCCTTGAGGTGGTTGTCAGACAGAATGGTGCTCCATGCTTCTCTGCCCTCTTGTGATCCCGAGACTATGACTTCTGTCTTGCTCACGTTTTTTTTGGGGCGACATGATTCTTTAAGTTTGCTGATGAAGCGATTACTCTTAACCTTGGCTGAAATGCCCAATGTTATAAAGGAGATATGTTTTTAATTATTTTACCACGTTAAGCCAGTAATCCTCAATACTATGGTAAAAACAGCGAGTAAATAATTTGTCTGTTACTTGAAGGTAAGCGTTTGAGAGTACAGTCTAGAATAGCGGCCATTACTGTACCAAAAGTCCTAAATAAATACACCGTTAACCTAAACAAATACTATTTAGGAGAGAAGTAGAAATACTGAAACATTTGGAATCTTCGGAATCGCCACCGACACGTGTAAGTGAATCACCCAGCACCACCCAAGCATAAGTGGATGCTTTGAGCAACGTTTTTCAACCCTTGCGCTCACAAAACTATTACATATAAAATGTTGACTCTACGTTATACGATTTTGACGTATTGTGTGAGGAGGTTAACCGTGCTAGGTTCGCAAACAGCTGGAATGACGCAGCATGCTTGTCTAGCGTTGCATGCTGTCTGAAGGGGGACGCAAATAGACATGCCTGAATGAGTGGTAGATACGTAACGAATGAGATAGATCGTGGTCCAACTTTGTTTGAGGCCTTGAAAATAATGACGGATTGACGGATAAGTACTCGGGGACGCGGAATATGCACCCCGGACATTAATGCGATTGGATAGTTAAAGGTTTGAGTAACGATCTTATGGTTTTGATAGTAATTCGTTGTATTACCGATCGTGAATTTCAAAGCCACGGACTTTGGTTTTAACCAAAGCTCTCCACTCGGGTCTGAGGAAGACTCTATGCTGCATGTCTTATGTGCCGCTTCAGCACTTTTGTGTACCTGAGGAGTTGTCCGCTACGCTTGCGCTTGCCCTCCTCAAGTTCTGAGTAGAAGATGTGCTTCTCGACCCTCTGCTCTGCCATCCTTGACAAGTGTCCGCACCACCGAAGCCGTCGCCGCATCAGGTAGGCCTCAATGCCACCCACATTAGCACGTCGCAGCACTTCAGTGTTCCGCACACGATGAGACCATCTGATATTCATTATCTTGCAAAGACATCTGAGGTGGAAACGACCTAGCATGCGGGTGTGACGGCGGTACACGGTCCAAGTTTCCGCAGCATACAGGAGATTAGGCAGGACGATCACCATGTACACCGAGATTTTCGTAATGTCTTTATGTCGTGTGAACAGAAGACCTTGGTATCCAGCTGGCCGAATGGCTGGCTGCTGTTGGTCTCTGAATCAAGGTCGCACTTTGATGTTAAAGTGCTCCCCAGGTAGCGGAACTTATCGACCTGCTTCAGCTCGTCTTCGCCAAGTTTGATGTTTAGCAGCTCGTGACAGTCGATATCTAGAGACATCACCTCCGTCACAGAACTATACCTATCGTATATGTCTTCTAAATTAACAGTATATTATCAAAACGTTGGGGGGATGAAGGGCAAATTACATGACTTTCGCTATCACAGAAACCTAGCTAAATGAACGAATTTACGATAGCGTACTTACAACCAGTTGTTACCAACTATTTCGTCGTGCGTGATAGAGACTTGACCAAGACTGGTCTTTCCTGGCATCAGATAACTTCTTCCTAACGGCGAATGGAACTCTGCTTTTGACTTTATATTCTTTCAGATTCGCTTCATTATTCAGCATCACGTGCTGTACGAAAGATCTTTTCTCGGTTTTTGTAAGGGTTTTGTATTGTTTATTTATTCCCCTTGGGATTCATGGAACAATAACTTTGTTTTTAAATATTTTGAACGTTTTCCTCGGGGATATTGTCACTAAATGCTCAACTTATTTTTCAGCGTATCTTTCGTTTGTTCCTTTTGCTACTTAAGTTTCTTGATTCTCTTTTGTAAAACGTCTTTTTCTTTTTTCAATTTTATTATTTCTTCTTTTATTTTTGATTGATTTAATGCCTCTTATAACTTATTATAAGAATTTGTGTAATTAGTCCAATTTACTTTATTGTCAATAATGATGCCCAAGTACTTTACTTCTTTTTTCCAGGGTATGTTAGTTCCGTTTTTGCAGATAGTTCGACGTGGAAGTGCTTTTTTCCTTGAAAATAAGATAGCACCTGTTTTGGTGTCATTTAATTTTAATTTCCATTTTTTTAAATGGTCGCTTAGTTGGTCTAACGATAACACAGGATATGCTTATCTGCCATTTTGGTTTGCACTGCGGAGGGGATATATGTATTTTTTCACTGGTATCAATCTGTGTATTGTGTATGTAGTAGGGTTTCCCTACACTGTCCGCTGAATCCTACTAAAACTCACCAGCATTTCGACAAAGATTGGAAATTCAAGTGTCACTTTACTCGCACTCTATCCAAAGCTCAAGGGTCCTGGGATTGCACTGGGGTGATATCTTCTGATCGATAGTCCAGCCCTATAAAAGAACTTACGTTAATACTTTCAATTATTTTTATATATACGAGTAACTTGAAAAAACTTAAATACTAACGACTTTCCGAGAGACCGCACAACACATCCTTCTCTTTCGAGATTGTGGCGGACATCGTAGACAAGTTGCGCAGCCGCATGCACCAGCCATTGTTTATGTAATTATATAGGTAATGTTTTAATATAATGTCGCAATTTATTGATAACAAGTCTAAGATTTTGATGCTGTATTTATTCAAACACAATGTCCATTATTTTTCCCGAAATCAAGTAACTTATTCCGATTTAGATCTATAAACCTTAACTGAAAAAAGTAGAATCTGGCCTGCCTCGCCTGAGGGGTTTTATAACGCAATGATCAAAAAACTTATCTAGGACCAAAGAAAGTACTTGTCAAGACGAATGGCGTTGCGTCATTTTATAACAGAGTTTTCATGGCCACCCTCCGGCTCTATCTTCATCAGATTAGCTCAATCTCATAAAAATATTTACATACCTACGCATATAAAATTTCAGCTCAACGGAAAACAGGGAAGTGGGTCAAATTTAACTTGTCAAGTTATTTCACATAGAAGGTCGGTGGCAATAACGTAGTGCGACCGGGCGAGACAAGGAGCCCTCTCTCGTGGTCTATTTTTAGATCTTAAGAAATGAATAGTTAATTAATGTGATGTGCTAGGATTTTTTTTAATGCCAGTATTTAAGTTCAGATAAGGCGGATTTTATAAAGCAACACAATAAATACCCTACCCCCTTATTCATTCACTCATCAATCACCTTTTTCCAATCAGTACATTCAAAGTAACTCAGTGTTATGCGGCGGATGGTGTTGCCAACAGCGATGTGTCTGTCTGATGCCGCCGTCCTTCGTCCGTCCGTATTCACGAGGGAGCTGTAGTAGTCCATAGAGCACAACTGTTATGCCCTCGGGTACCCTCCCAGCCGACATGAGGCTCGCCAGCTTAGCGAGATCCGCCAGGAGTGTCTGCCCAACGTCCCCGACGACACGACGGCTCCATAGATGAGGCTTTGAAGTGGTGTAGGGACATGCCGTCAAGGCCGCTCCTAGAGCCACTACTGAAGGACATCACCGCGGCGGCTACGACCTCGGATGTTACCTGGAGGGTACGTTCAGAAGGGCTGGGCGGAAGTGCAGTGTTGGTGATGGTGCTGGGCGCTTTGTGGGGTGTCCAATGAATCAGGAGTGACAGCGTCGCTCGAGAACAGAAGTTGCGCAGGCTCCATCACTAATTTTGTTTTCTATGTACTTTGGGTACTTTTGTGTGAAATTAAATTAAAAAGGAACCCACTCTATTAGATTTAATTTGTCCCGCCTGAATTAAAATTTAATTTAATTTAACACTGTACTGTAATAATAGCATCGATTCTCAATAATTATATTTTGTCCTATATGGTAGTAATATTTTTAGTCATCAGGTTTTTAAGTTTTTTATAATTTCGTCATTTATTTCAAACTTTTTCGTTGAAAATTATGAAAAATCTGTAATTGCTTAATGTAAAACAATGGTATAATATTCATAGCTTTTGCAAAATTATTATATGATTTCACTCGCCTTTAAAAGCCCTTTATTTTTTACCCCACTCGAGACTCTTGTAAATGTTTGTTTAGCCCACATTGTAGCGGGCCCAGGGCTAAGGTCTGAGCCGCCGCTAACAGTAGCTATGATCGTCTATTCTATCTATCCCAAAATGAGAGGACCCGATTCAGCTGTAAGATTTGTAAGTAAGAATGATAAGTCGGAATTTCTCGTTCATCGAGAAATCTGTTAGGCGTACAATAGTCGAACGAAGCTTGGTTCGGAAAGTTACAGTTTCAAGTTAGACAGAGAAAGCATATATGTCCGCGAGCCGGTAATTCGCATCAGTCAGCGGTGTATTGCGCCAAAACGATCGTTGTTATATTTTATGTGATGGCACCATCTGGTTTTTGTATATATGAGCGCATTGGAACATCTTTTGTTGTAATTTTAGTTTTAGTTTTAGTGATCGATCACAGTTATAGTATAGATATCCGTCGTAGTTTTACGACGTGAGTACTCAATTATATTTCATGTGCTCGCTCGTAGCGGCTTGTGGTGGTTCCAATTATATATTTTGTTCACGGCAATAACGATCCGAAAAGACCGGTTTACACAATTGCGATTTGAGTTCCGAAATGGGTTCTGAACTAGCGGTTACCTCAAAAGGTCCGTAACGTTTTGAAACCTTCAACTCTGCGCAATTTGAGCTGGATGTTATCGAAACGCAAGCATTATTGTTTTAGGATATCTAACCCACACCATAGCGAAGTGCATAATTCGATAAATACCGAACTATGAATTCCACTAGCCGCAGCACGTCCTGGGCTGAGCCAAATCATATATACCGACTCAACTTACACATTAGATATCCAGCGAAATTTACATTTAATTTAAAAATGCAACTTGAATCCAATCTGACCCAAGGCAATGCAAAACACCTACCCGGACCTAAACAATGAACTTTAGACTGTAAATTGATCTCTTCGCGCGTCCCCGACAACACTCAAATGTCAAAATATCAACAGTATATGTTAACTGTGTTGACACCGGTTTAACTTTGTTCTGGATTTGTTATTTCCATCCGCGGAACCTCATCGATCAAACAGTCTCCCTATGCCCTGACAACCTAGGTTTAGCCGCAACTAAACTCCTGTCTAGCCTAGTCTAAAAACCTAGTGTTATACCACGTCCATTATCGACACCACTCGAAAATGGTTGAGTTTGATTTGAATGTGCTTGAATGTTTAACGACTGTGTGTGTGGGAATTACAAAACTCGCTACTCTAAAGGAATGAGGAGAGGATTAGCCCGCGAATATCCTAAGAGCCAATCCAGGAACCCTATGGTGAAGGAAAAAGGAATTTAGGGTCGCTCCAAGCCCAGACTCAGACTCAGAATAATTGACTTACAAGTTCTTTCCTAACGACCCAAGGATAGTTTTGGAATTAGGGGTAGGTTGATATAAAGGTAGGAACCGAGGTATATCTCGGCGCTTCAGACACTCACGAAAACCCACTGAAACTTCGCAATCACCAATTCGTATAGTTCTGACGCGTAACACGGCAGCCAAAACTGTTTAGAACTCGTGAAGACGACTGTCACAGCGGCTAGACGCAGAGACTGAATGAACTCCCCTCCCACGCTCTGGTATTTATATGCCCCACATGCGTCCTTTGCAAATACGCTCTGCCCAAGCGAAGCTTCTTATCACTAACTACACAGGGTCCAATTTCAACCATGCCATGCAGATCCGCCGTTCTACAAATTGTGTGTACGCATATTCACTATGATCAACCGTAGGTTATCACTCAAATCATTTGGTACTGCCGATACACAGAATCTGTTGATCGCTGACCAATAAAAGCTTGTTGCGATTAATTAAGCATTTCCCGACCGCTAGACGCGCGTGGCAAAGACCTCTAGAACGATATTCAAAATAGAGGTGTCAGACTCTCCATATCATACCTCAATCGCAATTGTATATTTGCAATCAACATAATAGCTTTCTCCGTTCCGTAATAACCTTTCATTATTTAGTTATTCATAATTTTATTCAACGCGCAGCCAAATCGGCTCTCATCTCTACACATCTCGCAGGAATGCGACAAAAAAAACTTGGCCTGAAAACTTCCACGAATCAACCCACGCATCGGCTCTGTTTTTTTTTGCTAACTTTGCCAGTAAGCTATGCAAAACCCTCAAACGTTATCTGAACCGATTCTCGTATTCAAAACAGCGCGGCGTTGGGCTAGCCCTCTATCACGCAGAATGAAGTATCTAATGTACCGACTCTCGTGTACCATTACAGCCCCCTCCCAGACCTTGAGACACTGTTTATCTCAGTTAACATGGCGCAAGGATCTCATTACCACTATGCTACCCATACTTTGTACATATCTACTCTATATGTTCGGACATCTCAAATCATGTACACCGACCGATGAATCTGTCAATTATGTATATAATATTTACACAACTCGATTGAGTTCTCCCTGTCTTATCTTATTTATCTATCTTACTATACAACCTCGCTTACCCGCAATTTATCCTAATTCGTATTACTATATATATATACAAATTGTTTTTTTTTTTGTTTTTTTTTTTTTTTGTTTTTGTTTCCAAACCATGCAAGATCCTTAAATCTACAAAGTAGTTACTCAAATTTACAGCTTACAGCTTAATTATATAACCTTTATACACTATCTTATTTATCTACGCCCTTATTCGTCCTCACATAATACCTGGCTATATTTATAGCATTGAAGTTACCCAATATCTCATTTGAACCCGGATCTGCTAACGTATAACAGTTAGGATATACCACTGCCGAAATAACATAAGGCCCTTTATACAACAACGAAAATTTCCGCATGATTTTATGTTCTTTATTCGAACGCACAAAAGTCTTAAGTTTCACATAATCACCTATACGATAGACCTCTAACTTACGCCGTTTGTCCGCCTGTCGCTTACGTCGTTCACTAGAACTTTTAGAGTTTTCTATCGCTACATTCCGCACCTGTTCCGAATCTCACACACTATGGCCTAATAACCATTCATCGCCTAATTCCTTGTCAATAGTTAACGGTTCCCGCCTACCAAACGCTAACTCATTAGGCGCAAAGCCTGTGCTTGTGTGTTCGATATTATTATAGCAATTCTGAATGTCCGGTAACACGTCTACCCAACTACGATTACTTCCGCCGCAATAAGTCCTAATCAGCCGACCTAGCTCGCGATTCACTCTTTCTACGCTATTAGAATTTGGACAATACACCGACGTATGAGTGACCCGAATCCCCAGCTGTTTGAGTCCAAATTCCCAAACTTTCGATATGAACTGTGGTCCTGAGTCCGTAATTATAGTTTCGATAGGTATCTCCCTATGAAATCTCTTTGTACAAGCGAGCACGCTCCTACCTGTCGCTTTTCGCATTGGATATAATTTTATTACTTTACTGTACACGTCTTGAATCACATATATATATTGATATCCGAATTTACCAACGGGCAATGGCCCATAAAGGTCCGAGAAAACTTTCTCACCCAACTTTTCCGCCAACACCGGTGTACAAGGACCAACGGTATTGTTAGTACTTGGTTTGACCTTTTGACATATGTCACAACTTCTTATCACCGCGCTAATCACCCTACTCATATGAAGAAAATAATATCTGTCCTTCATCAGTGCTAATATTTTATATCTGCCGTAGTGACCTATTTCTTCATGTATGTGTAAAATAAGTTCCTCCTGTAGTGATTTCGGAATTACTAGCAACTGTACGTTCCGCTTCGGCACGTGAAAATATAACGTATCACCTACTAGCTTATAATTTTCAAAACCTCTCGTTCCGGTATCTACCACATTACGTCTGATACAACCGCTAATTCGATTTAACCGCTCATCTTCGCTCTGTAATCTCGCAATGTCCCGTAAACTCGAAATAACACTTGCGGTATTCGATGCCTGAAACCAGAATATCCCCGGCTGAACATTTGTACTGTCATTCATACCTCCAGGTCCCGCTATCTGCCTGCTTAGCGTGTCGGCAATTTGATTATCAGTCCCTCGCACAAATTCTATGTCGTAATCGAATTGCTCTAAAAACATAATCCACCTCGTTACGCGTGCACCCAATAAAGTCCACGACTTAATGAACGTCAAACTTTTATGATCAGTTCTAATAATAACCTTTTCTCCCCGCAAGTATATCTCAAATCGCTTTAAAGTGTATATAACTGCATACATTTCCTGTTCACTGGTAGCCCATCTAGTCTGGGCACCCTTGAATGCCTGCGAACAGAACCCTATAATTAGTTCCTGGCCCGATTCATCTAATTGATAAACATAGCCCCCAATTCCTATAGCGCTGGCGTCACATTGAACATAATATGTTTTTCCCGCCAATGGCTGACTCAAAATTATACTTTCTGAGAATTGGTTTTTTATCTCGTCAAAAGCACTTTGCATCTGCGCACTCCAGACGAACTTGACTCCAGACCGCAATAAATTGTACAAGGGCCGTGTCAACGTTCCAAAATTTTTTATAAACCTCCTAAAGTAATTTATGAACCCCAAAAACGCCCTCAATTGCCTGACAGTTCTGGGTGACGGATATAATTTAAGTGTTTCAATTTTGTCCGGGTCCATCTGCAAACCTTGTGTAGACAAAATATGCCCCAATAACTTGACCTTTTTTTGTGCAAACTCGCATTTTTTTAGTTTGCATGTGAAGCCCGCGTCTTTCAATTTACTCAGAACCGTGTCCACTTGAGACAAATGCTGTTCGAAGTCACCCTCAGTTAAAATTGCCAAATCGTCAACAAAATTTAAACAATATGACCTAACCTCTGGCCCTAGAATTAAGTCCATCGCCCTCGAAAATGAACCCACACTGGTTTTCAACCCCTGAGGTAAAACGTTGTAAACATAACTTCTGCCTTGATATACAAAACCCGTGTATCGTTTAGATTCGTCTGATAATGGTATAGAAAAATACGCATCTTTGATATCAATAACTCCTATGTAATTTATCCGGCGCCCGGATTGCAATATCTCACTCATTAAAGGTGTGGTTTCAACCTCCCCGACCATTCCCATGTTCAATTGTCGTGCATCTAGAAGAATACGGACCTCTCCCGTTTTCTTTAATGTACAAGTCAATGGACTGCTGAAATCCGTAGATTGCCTGCTAATAATACCTATAAATTCCATTTCTTCCAAACGTTTTGTTACTTTATCGCGATATGCGAACGGTATGGGATAGCTTCGTTTTACGAAAGGCGTTTCATCTCTCATTTTTATCTCATGTATATATTTATTTGTCCGACCTATCCTATCGCTAAACAACTCTGCATGTTTATTTAACACCGGCAATAACCTTGTTTTGTGTTCAACAGGTATTGATGAATTATTCACATATTCCTCTATCATATTTCTACAGGTATCTTGGTTCTGTACTTCCATTGTACAACAGCAAGATTCCGGATTAGGACCAGTACCTAATGGTATTTCACACATCCGCCCGGCGCTTCGTATAATTAGCCTCTTATTACCCTCACACGTTAAACTGGCTCGCGTCTGTTGTATAAAATCAAACCCCAAAATTAAATCTTTAGGCACCCTTGTTAATACTAGCATTGGAGTATCGATAACGCATTCACCTATTGTTAATGGTAACGTTACTAATTTATCAACCTTTTCCTTACTGACTCCAAACGCACCTGTGATTCTCAAACTTGGAATCGGTATTTCCGTCGGTTTTCCCAATTGACTGCACACTTCTTCGTACACTCTCCGACTTATTACACTGATTTCGCTCCCCGAATCAATCAAACTCCTTACAACAATATTCCCAATACGCACATCTATCTCAGGTAATGTCAAAGTACTACATAACTCGCGCCCACACTCAGTCGAATCGTCGTCTCTGAATATCGTATGTAAACGTCTGTCATTTCGATCTCTATAATTCGATCTAGATTTTTCATCTAAACACACGGCATATCCGTGCGCTTTATGCGCTAATAATTGAATAAATTCATTCACACCCACGTTCGAATCCAAATTACACAAATCATACAGTCTATGCTTTTTCCCAATTCGATCGGCTGTCCACCCGAACCGTAATAAATATCTGAGCGCGAACGACCCGCGCGAGTCCACTAGTTTTTTGAATTCTGACTTATCGCATTATTCCTGTCACTTGAACTTTGCCCTGCCTCTGTATCTCCTGAACTATCATTGCCCCTCTGAAACTTTATTGCCTTGAAGCTAGGCCTAGGCTGCCTGCCTCTACCGCGAAAATAACCGCGACCACGCGTCCCAAATTCGTTTCGCCCCTTCGTTACCGCGTTATAATTATTACTACGACTTATCGCGTTATAACGTAACGTATTTACCCGCATAGCTCGATATTGCCCACGCATATAGCTATCCCGCCTCACGTTATTAGTATTCATAGGTTCCGAATCATGTATCGCACTTAATTCCCCATCGACATTCCGTTCTAAATGCCGAAGGAATTCGACCGCATCACGTATAGACATTGACTCCTTTCTAGCAAAAAACGCTACCTGAATATCACGCGGCAACTGTCTGAAAATCGTGTTGATTTTCTCCGTATCAGTAAACGGTATCGTAAGCTCATATATGCTATTCAATTGAGAGGCAAAGAATTCTTCCATACTTTGACCTTTCTTAGAATCAAACTTCGCAGTTAGGAATCTTTGCTTAATTAATTCCTGTTCATTATCACCCCAGAATACCTCTCTGAAATCTTTTTCAAAATCCGAATAGGTTCGCCATGAGTCTCTGTATATGCTCATTCGAACTTTCGCAATTCCTACCAAACTATCCGTTGCCCATATCAAAGCCCTAGAAGTATCTCCCGAGACTTTAATATAAGCCTTTAAATCTCTTAAGAAAATCATCGGATTTTCCGAATTCCGCCCATCGAATGTCGGCAACTTCTGTGTCATTTTCACAATGCACGATTGACGTTTTTCTACCGATTGTTCAAACGTCTCTAGTTCCTGTCTGTCAGTCTGTCTGTCCGAAGTCCTACTAGTATTGCTCGTGCTGGAACCCCTTTCCAAACTGTCTAATCTATTCACTATTTCAGATAACAATTGCGTCACCTGCCCTGACGCCATTTCACTTGTGTGTGAAAGTGAATAATAATAATAATATTAATAATAATAATACCTTGGACACCCTTTACACACATTGATCTAGCCCCAAACTAGGATTCCCTGTATCTTGGGTACTAGACAACGTTATACATACTTATATAGAGAAATATTATACCTAGATAGATAAACAACCATGACTAGGGTACAAACAACCGCTCTCATCAAACAAACATTTGCCCCACCGGGATTCGAACCCGGGACCCCCGGTTTCGCAGGCAGCGTCACTACCGACTCGGCCATTCGGGTCGTCAACCCGTGCTATCGTCTCGTGCTACCCGACTAACGTTTTTTTCTAGTCGTAGCTCGTCTGAAACCAATGCCCCTTTTTTTTTGCTTATTTCTTATTTACAAAACTGAACTGTTTAAAATCGTTTCTACGTTGTGTTATTTTTAAAAGTAACGCGTTAGACCTTGATTCTTTTAGAATATCTAGGAATATCTAGGTATCAGACTATCTAGGATATCCTTCCGTCTCGGCAACAAAAATCTGTAGCGGGCCCAGGGCTAAGGTCGTAGCCGCCGCTAACAGTAGCTATGATCGTCTATTCTATCTATCCCAAAATGAGAGGACCCGATTCAGCTGTAAGATTTGTAAGTAAGAATGATAAGTCGGAATTTCTCGTTCATCGAGAAATCTGTTAGGCGTACAATAGTCGAACGAAGCTTGGTTCGGAAAGTTACAGTTTCAAGTTAGACAGAGAAAGCATATATGTCCGCGAGCCGGTAATTCGCATCAGTCAGCGGTGTATTGCGCCAAAACGATCGTTGTTATATTTTATGTGATGGCACCATCTGGTTTTTGTATATATGAGCGCATTGGAACATCTTTTGTTGTAATTTTAGTTTTAGTTTTAGTGATCGATCACAGTTATAGTATAGATATCCGTCGTAGTTTTACGACGTGAGTACTCAATTATATTTCATGTGCTCGCTCGTAGCGGCTTGTGGTGGTTCCAATTATATATTTTGTTCACGGCAATAACGATCCGAAAAGACCGGTTTACACAATTGCGATTTGAGTTCCGAAATGGGTTCTGAACTAGCGGTTACCTCAAAAGGTCCGTAACGTTTTGAAACCTTCAACTCTGCGCAATTTGAGCTGGATGTTATCGAAACGCAAGCATTATTGTTTTAGGATATCTAACCCACACCATAGCGAAGTGCATAATTCGATAAATACCGAACTATGAATTCCACTAGCCGCAGCACGTCCTGGGCTGAGCCAAATCATATATACCGACTCAACTTACACATTAGATATCCAGCGAAATTTACATTTAATTTAAAAATGCAACTTGAATCCAATCTGACCCAAGGCAATGCAAAACACCTACCCGGACCTAAACAATGAACTTTAGACTGTAAATTGATCTCTTCGCGCGTCCCCGACAACACTCAAATGTCAAAATATCAACAGTATATGTTAACTGTGTTGACACCGGTTTAACTTTGTTCTGGATTTGTTATTTCCATCCGCGGAACCTCATCGATCAAACAGTCTCCCTATGCCCTGACAACCTAGGTTTAGCCGCAACTAAACTCCTGTCTAGCCTAGTCTAAAAACCTAGTGTTATACCACGTCCATTATCGACACCACTCGAAAATGGTTGAGTTTGATTTGAATGTGCTTGAATGTTTAACGACTGTGTGTGTGGGAATTACAAAACTCGCTACTCTAAAGGAATGAGGAGAGGATTAGCCCGCGAATATCCTAAGAGCCAATCCAGGAACCCTATGGTGAAGGAAAAAGGAATTTAGGGTCGCTCCAAGCCCAGACTCAGACTCAGAATAATTGACTTACAAGTTCTTTCCTAACGACCCAAGGATAGTTTTGGAATTAGGGGTAGGTTGATATAAAGGTAGGAACCGAGGTATATCTCGGCGCTTCAGACACTCACGAAAACCCACTGAAACTTCGCAATCACCAATTCGTATAGTTCTGACGCGTAACACGGCAGCCAAAACTGTTTAGAACTCGTGAAGACGACTGTCACAGCGGCTAGACGCAGAGACTGAATGAACTCCCCTCCCACGCTCTGGTATTTATATGCCCCACATGCGTCCTTTGCAAATACGCTCTGCCCAAGCGAAGCTTCTTATCACTAACTACACAGGGTCCAATTTCAACCATGCCATGCAGATCCGCCGTTCTACAAATTGTGTGTACGCATATTCACTATGATCAACCGTAGGTTATCACTCAAATCATTTGGTACTGCCGATACACAGAATCTGTTGATCGCTGACCAATAAAAGCTTGTTGCGATTAATTAAGCATTTCCCGACCGCTAGACGCGCGTGGCAAAGACCTCTAGAACGATATTCAAAATAGAGGTGTCAGACTCTCCATATCATACCTCAATCGCAATTGTATATTTGCAATCAACATAATAGCTTTCTCCGTTCCGTAATAACCTTTCATTATTTAGTTATTCATAATTTTATTCAACGCGCAGCCAAATCGGCTCTCATCTCTACACATCTCGCAGGAATGCGACAAAAAAAACTTGGCCTGAAAACTTCCACGAATCAACCCACGCATCGGCTCTGTTTTTTTTTGCTAACTTTGCCAGTAAGCTATGCAAAACCCTCAAACGTTATCTGAACCGATTCTCGTATTCAAAACAGCGCGGCGTTGGGCTAGCCCTCTATCACGCAGAATGAAGTATCTAATGTACCGACTCTCGTGTACCATTACAGCATATTATTAAAAACTACAGAATTCGCCATTTTTTCGATTCGCCATTTGTCACCCTCGGGCCATCAATACGGATCTGATGAAGTATCATTTATCAAAATCGGTTGTACCGTTGAGTAGTTGCGAGGGAACACACATACATACATATAGGTCAAACACATAACCCTCGACTTTTTCGCTTCGCTGCAGCCGGGTAAGAAGGAGTATGGATCGACCAGCAGCCAGATGGGTCAATACCATAATCACGGGGAAAACCTGGGTTCGATTGGCACAGAACCGGATAAGTTGGCACAAAAAGGAGGGCTTATATATGACGACCTCTGTGGCGCTGCGGTTGTGGCTCTGCCTACCATGCGAGAGGTCCCGGGTTCGATCCCCGACTGGTGATACAGAAAAAAATCCCTAGGTCTTGGATGTTTATATGTGTGTGACGTCGCTGTTTCTGGTTCAGACGACACTGGGTATCCTAGTGTGGGGCCAGAAACATTGTATGTGACTGTTTACGTGTTTGTTTGTCAGCAGCAGTTTTCGAAAACAAGCTTTCGATGATATTTTCTCTCATGTTTTACCAGATATTAGTTATAATTGTACTAATCCATAATCGATGGTTGCAGTAACTTTATGAACAGTTTGAGTAAAAGTCCAATCATAACAATTCACGAATGCTTACCCAGATGATCCTAACCTAGCCAAATTACATTTGAAATCCGATAAAAAACTCCTTATGTATAAAAGAAACACAAGTGGGCAAATCTTCCAAGAAGTTCTACTTTAAATATATGCGTGCACTTAGACGATAATAAAGTCAAGGCCCCGAGAGGCCTTGCCTTTGGGGTCACCAGGCCCTTAGCAAGACCTTTCTATAGCGAGATCATTCTATACAATTACCCACTTCTGCGCAACACACGTCGAGACGTTCCGAAGAGCTTCATTACGCTAATTGACTAGATACGCAAATCCAATACGCCGACGCTTGACAATTACTCATTTCACAAATTAGGGCGTATTTACTTACATTTTGCAGTGGCAGTAAAATAATGAAGGTCTATAAGGTCTATATTTAGAATATGAGAAGTCGCTTTGTCTTATAATATAACTAATGTATGCTCATATTTTACAATCATAAACATGTGAAGGAAAGACTTATACTTGCTATAAGCTATTATAGTATCTGCTTTACATATTTAAGGTTGCAATGTAACAATACTAAAAATCATGCCAGTGTTACCTAGAGACCATTGTCGGCAAGGCCTCGTCAGCATGCACTTCCCTCTATCGGAGGAATATGGTCGTATAGATTCATTAACTAGAAAAATTAGACCTAAAAACCTACGAACTTTGTCCTATTTGCCTACCTATGTTATTCCCCGCTATAACAATACATATGGCCAACGGACTTGGGAATACATGCTTCCCAGTATTTTAAATAAGATACCTAAAATAACTATAGACAATTTACTAAATAATATATTCAAGAGAAAATTTATCTTAAAATCATATTACTTTTCCCGTTATGTTTAAAATAAAGTGCAATCGTAGCAATGTATACATAGATAGCTATAGTCATAGATAGTAGATATGTAGATATTATGTAGACATTGTTACTATTGTATCCAAAGTACTTACCGTCGAGTAGTTAAGCGATCTCACCATGTCGCACTTAAATCTAGTGGTTTCAGCGCATGGTTACTGTGTTAACTAATGTAATTTATTTATTTATTGAATAAACAAAGTTAAAAAAAAAACATATCAATGAAGAGTTTTAAAGATATTATTCTGTTCACTTAAACACCAATTGTTGAAGTTAGTACTATTTTAGTCGGCGAAGTCGAGGTTGGAGACCGCTACTTATACACCAAAGAGTACCTTAAAGTATTGTGAAAGATATTCAGAATGATAATTTCCTTAAAATTTGCCCCATTTCCTCAAGATAATATGATAAGACTATTCTGTCTTTATTTATATAGAGTCTGGATGCTAGCATCTATGTCACAAAGGCGGAAGCATGAGTAACACCACAGAATACTTAATAGTGTAGTACACCTTTCTGTTACACAATGATTTTGTATGTATTAGACAAATGCCAGTAATAATTAAGTATACATTTCCCATTTGCTGTTAAAGTTTTAGTCGACAAATGAGGTGGAACGCCAGTATTACTACAAGTAGTAGTATGCATGACTGAGCTTCACAATGAGGCGGGTAGCGACACATCGCACTTACAGCCATCGTTACGTGCTCAGCGAGCAATGTTCACGTACTCAACCGTCGTACACTAGCACGCGGTGTTACTGACCCCGGTGCATTGTACGAGTGTGTGCTCCATAATTAGCAGACAGGAAAACGTATGATATACAAATAATGTACAAAGGCGAGTTTATCTTCAGGTGCAAGCAATCTAGGTTTGAAGTGAAAGATAAACCTCTGCCACGGGTGCTTCGTGAGCTAGAGCCACCTTTTGTAAGTCGACTTTCGTATAGTAAAGCAATCGATAAGTTAACTGAAATCAATTCACAAGAAAATCCAGCACCTACCAAAACGTGCCTAAGTACACGTTACTTTTCCTAGCAGCTCATTCTACTTGACCGTAGTTATTCAGCCTACAATAAAGAGCATTACCACAACTACCGAATTAATCATGACAACAACAGATAAGAGCAATGCATGTTAAACAACATGATGTCCGTGAGGCCCGACCACAATTACAAGTTAAATAGCGGCAAGGCACTTGTAGTGAGTCGACGCAGCGAACACTGTAGGGTTATGGTGGTAGGTACTTACATTTTATATGGCTGCAGTAAGGAAGAACGCGTGAAGTAGACTGGGGCTGACAAGTGCAGCTCGCGTGCGAGAGATACGAGATAGCGCAGGAACGCCCTACTGTTAACACTTCCTTAGCACGCCACGGCTAGGGCTCACTCCGCCCTGCAATCTACTGTCCCTATTTATACGAGCCACTCTCGGGCTGTGAAACAAAATGATAATTAAAACTTCCGCATAATCCGGATCCTTGCTGTTCTCAGACGGCACGAATGTCTACTCAGTATCTGATTATACAGTGTGGCACATAGAAAGGTGTAGTCATATTTTTAGGGCTAGCTAGTGACATAATTCCGATTAGGGATTCCAATCCCACAATAGCAGGATCCCGCACCTTTTGCGTGATCAGAATTGCGGGATTATTTATAAACATCAACATTTACGTACAGGCAAATACATTGCTTCTGACCCCACACTAGGACCTGTGTCGTGGGAACCAGAAATAGCGACGTCACACACATATAAACTGGATGTTTATATGTGTGTGACGTCGCTTGGGATTTTTCTTTCTTTACCCCTAGCCGTGGATCGAACCCGGAACCCTTCTCATGGTAGGCAGGGCCACAACCGCTGCGCCACAGAGGTCGTCATTCTTGCAGAATTGTTTTTTTTAAATGAAAAATGGGCTCAGACGAGCCCATTTTTCATTTTTTCGTTGTATCACCAATGAAGGTGATACAACGTGATAAAAACTTTTAGCATACATTTGTCCTTCTTTTTATTTATCATAACATATCATAGCGTCACGCCTTTCCCCATAGGGGATGGCAAAGGCACAATTGTACCCACTTTCAGCCAGTTATTCAACTTAATTTTGAGTGACATGAGGCTAGCCCATCGCCGCAGCTATGGAGTAATGAAGATTTCCTCACGATATTTTCCATCGCCGTTAGAACCTCCGTATATTGTACTTAAGATAAATTACTTATCTCATTGGTATATGGTCAGCCCCGGAATTCGAACCTGCACATCCTGCGTGAGAAACAGGCGTGATATCCACTAGACCACGGAGCCCTTAATAATAATTATATAAATTTTTTTCTTGTCTAGTCAAATACTCGTCTTTATTTCATATTTTAGGGTTCCGTACACTAAAAGAAAAAAACAACCCCTAAAGCATTACTTCGTTGTCAGTCTGTTCATCTGTCTATCAAGGCATTTTTCTCAGGAACGCGTGGACGTACAAATTACGTACCAATTTGAAATTAATATCAATGGGCCATGCTAAAAAATATTTATTTTTAATTTTGTGAAATTTTAGGCAATTTTAAGAAACTAATTTGAATATTTCGGGTAATGGATGTCATATTATTTTGTTTCCGATTATAAAACTCAAAAACTATAATATCAATATTTCTTCACGTTCCGACTGACATCTGCGTCGTCACTGACAGGAAAACTAAGGATACTTGACAGTTTTACCAACTCACCACCCGCGCGTATGCGCGAGCCATCGCCTTTTTGAACCTTATGCCATGGTAATAAAATTCAAAACATATAACGGAAATAATATTTCTAGAAATATCAAGGGAGGTGAGTGGGTAAAGAACAGCGAACTTAACGGCGAAGGGAATTTGAACAAACTAGGCCGTAGAGGACTATGCCTTTGCGCATGAGTGTTAATGTATTTTTACTCATTATTTACCGTTCAATAAATTATATTGAAATTAAGTACTTACATTATGTTTTTACTATTTTAGTATATTTTTTGATGGAAATAACGGGATTTGTTTAGGAACACAACTATCTCAAAATGGTTTTCTCAGTTTGGTATCTTTGTTTTTTTACATGGCCCGATACTGAAGTCTATAGTCCTTTGCAGTTGTAAAAAACATTATTAAGTAAACGCTATCAAATTATACAGCAGTTTATGCCGAAAATATGATTAATTTGCTTGATACTCGCTTAAGAATCAAACCTATAGGATACTCCCGTTGACCGTTGAATCATGACATTTATTTGGCAAGAAGCAAAGTCTTATAGCACAACTAAAGAAAAAAAAAAACGGTTCCATCACAAAAAAGACACGTGATTTATAAGGAACCCTCACTGCTCGTGTCAGAATCGCACCTGGCCAATCAATCAATAAAAATTTCTTCTTTTTCTGTAAATAATAACATGTGTTGTTAACAATATTCTTGCCTTTCCTCTACATTAGACCACTGTGGAAGAAGCAGGGCGAAGAAACTCCAACAGATTGCCTTTTTTTTTAAATAACTTATTTTTATTATTACTAGCCTAAATCATCTCATTGCCGGGCAAAGGTCTCTTCCCGTCTTCCACAGATCTCACTCCTGGGCCGATTCCCGGCAGTTCTTGTACTTAAAACAAATAAAATAAATGAAAAAATACGGAATTCGCGGGATCGAGGACCTCAATGCGGGATCGTGACTTTGATGCGGGATTGGATTCTCTATTTCTGAACAACCTTCGCTATGAAATCGATTTTTCCAAACTAAATCGGGTTGCTGCTCGACCCAAACCCTATGGAGATTCGTTCAATTGCTAGTGCTAGTTCATAAATTGCTAATGCTGGTTGAATAAGTGATATATATATTTTATTCCACCTTTCTGTAAGATCCTGTAGATGTAGACCTTAGTCGGTTCGGGATTGTTATTATTTTATTACGTTGTTGGTTGCGACTTGCGCGACGCGGCGCTCGCTACTAATTGTATTGTTATTATATTCCGGAGGCGGCGGAATGGGCATTAAGGATGAATTATTACTAAGCACTGTATCTGGACTATTTTTAACCCTATTTTGTTGGTTATTAAAATGCACTAATCAACACAAGACAATGTATAAAGGTACGAATTCATCCCTCCCGTAATTTCACAGACGCGTTTGGGATTCATATCAGAACATATTTTTATGGGTAAACATTATAACAGGATCATGAGGAACAACCCCTGAAAACAGCACAAATAAAATAAGGAGACGAATTCCAGGTTACAGGCGCAACTATGGATCGAATTATTCAACAGAACGGGGCTATTGTGTGAAAGCTCTGATTCGGATTTGAAGCGTAAGCTCTAGCCGGCTCACGTGCCGGGAACTTTCACCTGAATAACCAAAAACGTAGTTGGTTTAAATTTAAGTTGGGAAAACGAGCCCCGGTGATACTGTTCACTAAAATTGGAAAATCGGTACACCATAAAACCTAAAAAGACATGTATTTAACATGTCTTTTTAGGTTCCATACCTCGTAACGAACGAACAGTATATTACTTATTTTATTTACAAAGTTACAACAATGCTGTAATAATTGGTAAGTAGTAAGTACATTTAATTTGTTTTTAAATAAGATAAATCAAGGCTTTTTTATGTACAGCAAGTATTGTTCGGCTTCGCTAGTCACGGTACTCCTGAGTCAGATCGTTTTGTAGCTTTCGCCCTTCGACCGAGCGTTATCTCGCAAATAGCGAGACAATTTAATTTATAGACTTTTTTCCTAACTCGTTAAGCGAACGAAAGAAATCAAAAGCCCGCGCTAATGGGCTGCCAGCTGATAGATCGCCATCCCAGAATAAAGCTCGCGGAAGTTTTAACGACTATCCAAATTACTATTACGTTGCGTTAATTTTATCCCGTGGCTGAATCTATTGAATTATGGGGTTAGGGCGAGATATGCGCGGCCACCATACCATTAATCTACAATTGTACATATAGGTAATGGTATGTAGAGGCTATTAGTTAGTGGACATATAACTGTATGTATATTCATAGTTAATGTGTGTACTTACATATCGATGTAGTATTGTCGG
The DNA here is from genome assembly GCA_949825045.1 of Argyresthia goedartella. Classification (NCBI taxonomy): domain Eukaryota; kingdom Metazoa; phylum Arthropoda; class Insecta; order Lepidoptera; family Argyresthiidae; genus Argyresthia; species Argyresthia goedartella. The sequence goes on from OX463823.1 coordinate 22,235,532, forward strand.
CCTGCCGTGTAATAAGCCTCATCAGAAATACGTCGCACCACACGTTATGAGCGGTGGCCTTGAATGCGCAGTAGTCACATTTCAATACTTGTGCATATGAGCAGTAATTCTCGCCAACGTCGATCAGCGCTCTTAATTCGTGGCGCGAGGTGTATAATTGAATTACTGATTTGTAGATAATAATCATAATAATAATAATCATCATCATTTATTCATAACATTATGTTTAGATATGATGTTTAGTATAATGTCATGATGTTTAGCTTAAGGAATTTAAATCCATTATTGGCTTAAGTTAAGGTTTAATTAGCTATCTAATCTTGCATATATAGCTGTGGATTGTTATAAGATAATAAAATAAATAAATAAAATGTTACTTGTCAATTGATTGACGCACCTAAGAGTTATTATATAAATAAAAAATATAAAAGAAATATAAAAAGAAAAGAACACTTAGAAACACTTGGTCGCTGTGCGATGACGATGCTGTATTTAATTGTGGATTTGAAAGAAATTATTCTATAAAATGCATGGAGGAAAATAATAATAAAACGCCTGTGGCAATACAATGGTTATTACATAATATCGATTTGTTGCAACTATAGCTCTGAATAAGATAATTAATAGTTGGAGCATAATTTTACAAACGGACCTTAACGGATTATATCTTAACACTCATATAACACAAACAATATAAGTTGATTTGACCTTTTGACCCCCCAGTAGGCACTTGCCGACAACTGAAAGTCGTGACACTAGCGCCGCGTCGGCTATAGCCGACACCATTTTGTATTAAAAGAGTCCTTATCTGGTATATATTAAGTTGCATTTTGCTTAGCATAGCAAACATGTTTGGCGTGTGAGTGACACATTTGTATTACATGTATGGTGGCCAAAAGGTTAAGTTAAACAAATACGCTGTTATTAATGAACTCGAGTACATGTCAATGCGAATCAAACGAGCCGAAAATTTATAGGGTTGCATCGAATAATCATTAACATTAATAAACATTTATATACAGGCACATACATTACTTCTGGCCCCACATTAGGATACCCTGTGTCGTGGGAACCAGAAACAGCGACGTCACACATATGTTAACATAACTGGGCTTTTTCTTCCCTTCCTTCCCAGCCGGGAATCGAACCCGGCACCTCTCGCTTGGGAGGCGTCGCCACAGAGGTCGTGAGAATCATTACAGAGTTTCCATGGCCACCTTCCTGCTCCATCATCAGATCAGCTCCATGTCATGAAAATATTGCGTTTTCATCGGGTTTGCAAAAAATTTAAAACCGGAAATTGGGTCTAATTTTACTTTCAAGATTTGGTCACAGACGGACAGACAGAGCCCGAGACAGGTAAAACTAAATAAAAGCTTCTAAAACTGAGTTAGCTTTTGTATTAATAAGCATGTAAAGTTTGTATGCTCGTATCTTATCCACTTATAGTAACACATAACATAACATAACATAACATTTACGTACAGGCACATACATTTCTTCTGGCCCCACACTAGGATACTCTGTGTCGTGGGAACCAGAAACAGCGACATCACACACATTTAAACATCCAAGACCTGTTTTTTTTTCCTCTATCCCCAGTCGGGGATCGAACCCGGGACCTCTCGCATGGTGGGCAGAGCCACAACCGCAGCGCCACGGAGGTCGTCAATTTATTTAGTTTATTCATTCATTTACATTCAACACAACATAGCTTCACTTCACTTCACTTCAATTGTTCCCACTTTTAGCCAGTTATGCGTGACAGGCTAGCCCATCGCCGCAGTTTGTTTTTTGTGATTTTTCGTATTATGCAGTTCAGAAATTTGTAACTAAGTATGCTCAGAGCCCTAATCAAACCATTAAGTTCAAAGTCAAAACATCCCTCTCTAAAGAGTATAAAACCTACAGCGACCGGTCGGTCAATACGCTTCTAAAGATTCGACTAGATGCAAGCAAAGCAGCGGGCAAGAGCTAGTTATATACAGGGTGACAAATAATTAGCTGACCATATTTAAGGAAATGACAGTACCCATAATTATGAACAACTTTCCCCAAGAAACATATAGTCGCAAACGAAAAATTAAATTGGGTCTCCCATAGTAACTTGGATCGGGACAATGTACTAAGACGGTTTTTTTTTCATAAATATTTTTGGAATGTTCTAATTAAGCCCTTTAATTGGCACCCATTCTTTAATCCACTTCTATAAAGAAGTGGATTAAAGAATGGGCATAAGCCCACTAGATGACGCCATTTTGAATTTAGTGTGACGTCACATATCATAAAACCAGCGGACTATCAAGACGCTTCTAATCTTATCTTTGTCAAGTTATGATAAGTAGTTGTTCTGCGGGGGGCAAACAGATGAGCATACATACACACATAGATACCCATCAGCTGATCGGGTTTTTCTTCAATTTCGACCATATGTTTCTTGGGGAATGTTAAGTTTATGTTTAAACGTGGTCAGCTAACATAGCTTAACTTAATGTCTCGTTATAAATATACATTTCTTATGGTTTGATCAGGGATCTGAGCATACTTAGTTATTAATTTCTGAACTGCATGATACGAAAAATGACAAAAAACAATTACCCTGAATATTTCAAACTGCAGTGTTCGTCAAGTGTGATCTGCATCTATTTATTTCTGTGAAGAACGCAATCAGGATGCCCACATAAATCTGCTTATAACGATAGCAGTATTATTATTATTATGTAAGCATTAAGAAATGTCATTACACATGTTCAGAAAAAGTCAAGTTCAGAAATGGGAAGCATCGCTCTTCGAGTAACATTCGCGTAACACCCGCGTAGCAGTGGCGAAGCACAAGCGTAAATTGCTGATGTTGTTCTAAGATCTACGTTACAACTACTTTGCTTCATTCTAAAAAAAAAAACACTTAAAGTGATTGCCTATACATTGAACCACAGATAGATAAATAAATGTAGCCCTTTAATGTCTCCGCCGAGAGACATGGAACTTTACCCAGATACGAGTAAGATTGAGTCATACTAAACCACACCGCTGGAGGGGTGTCGGGCTTGTGGCCAACACGACTGTCAGAAGTTATCAATCTGCCCCATTTCGGGCCTCTGACACAGCTTCACGACTGCTGCTACCGAGGAGCGTCAGTACCCGGGACCTATAGCTTAACGCGTCATCCGAAACTCTCTGAAACACATGCCACATCGAACGGGCACCCATCCAGGGCGTGTCGGCCAGATGTTGCTGCCCGCACGATCATTTCGGATGTGCGAATGCGGCTAGGACACCGACTAACCATAGATATTTAAACTGAAATTCCCCATACCACGAGGTTTGTTTCTGGTTTTGATAGGATTAAACAACTACAAAATTATCCTCAGATTCGAAATTAAATCCACCGAGCGAGTTTCTACGTCGCTTTGTCCATTAGCCCAGACCGGGACAAACTACAAGCTTTACAGCGCAAACTGTAGTATTCGCTAACCCCAACGGTGGTATAGACTCTCCAGTGGATTGGACACCAAAATCGCTTGCATTGCAATGCAGTGTAATAAATAGGCAAGCAAAGTATCGTATAATTTCCAAGTCGACACAAAACTAGTGTGAGATGTTTGATAAGATGTAGAAAAATCATGATGGACATTGTAGAAAAAGTCGTACTGGATCTGAAGTCAACAAGAAAGGTCGTTTTTATTGAAATTCTAGGGGTAGTAGTTGAGTACCTATCTAAACATCGACACTTAATTCCTTAATTCATGCCACAAATCTGCTATTCAGGGGAGTCCAAAAGTCTATTTAATACCTATTCTATCCTATAAAAGGAACTTAGTAGACATTAGAGTAAATCCAGTAGCATTATTATCGAACTCCTCACCCCACTTCACCGTAAGCACCCGGAGCTACGCAAGCCATGAGGCGCTATTCACGAGCAAATGAGATGTAAAACACGGAATCTCGTGTTGTTTTAAGACAGTCGCGGTTCACCGAAGCGAGTGAACAAATTGCCTGAACCTACTAATGTTTTGCGTTTGGCTGATGGCGCTGCTATAGTACACAAACACCGTATAATTGTACGCGTGAGCCGTCAACGAATCTCCAAATGCATGCGTTAACCGGTAGTTCCCAAAATCGCCACAAGCGGTGTACTCTTTGCAGGAGTGAGGAGTGGAAAACGGCACGAGCCCAGTGATAAAACGAGGTAACTTCCCACTTGAGGCAAATATGAGCCCGACAAGGGACGTCTAATTTTTGCGGCTTATTTTGTTCCATGAGAACTTTTTGGCTCACGTCTGGATTAAAACAGGTAACGTATAAGGGATTTAACAAAAAAGGAAAGATTTTAAAGCGAGATTAACTTTAGATTGTAGAAATTGTTGTTTCTATTTGTGTGCTCGAAGTTATTTAAATACTTTCGTACCTGCATAACAAACAAATATCGATTAAAAGGGTTGTAGTGTGCAATGCTCTCCTCACAAAGACGCAAATAACACAAGACAAACTGAGAGAGCGAATGAATTGATAGCGATAAGCCTGATCGAGCATGTCGTGTCTCCAGGATCTCGGCACTTAATCTTTACAGCTCCAAATTAGATCCGAGAATCGATCTTAGACGTTCAAGGCCGACAACAAACGGTGGTAATTATTTCGGGGCTGGAACATCTCAGGAATAAAGATCAAAAGTTGCGAAAACTCGGGGTAGGTAAGTATCGATCAAAAGTGAAGGGAATTAAGCCTGCATTCAATATTCCGGCGTCACGTAGACATTTCATCAGTCAGCGGAATAACTCTCTGTCTCATTTTAACAATCTCAACCAATAGTACGGTGCTTGATAAAATTTCGGAATTTTAATGGAAACGCTGAGCGACACCTTCACTTAAGTCATGGTAACTTTTTAAAGGGAAACTGTGGTGGACAGATACGAAATACTACGATTGGTTGTTTCATACATTTTTTTTAAACATTTATTTTTTAGAAAAGCACTATACACGCTTCGACCATAAGTGGCATCCTGGCCTCGTATCAATAATAATAATAATAATAATAATAATAATTTATTTATCATAACGAGGTATTACACTAGAACGTGTTTGAGCTTAATTAATACATGTAAAGCATTATTTGAACTCTAGTAAAAACAGAAAACATCTGAACCTGAGCTAGGTGGTTAACCTGTATTTCAGGATTCAGCGCTCTTCCTAATAATTACAGTATAAGTGCTATACAATACGAAAAATGAGTACCTGTTATTCATTAGACCAAGTACAGCTAAATAAGGTAAAATAAATTACAAAAGGGAGCAAAATTTACATAGGCTTGGCCATGGTGAGTATAAGAGAGTATAAGAGAGACCCCTCTTTGAATATCGTGAGTGTGAATGAGTGTGTGTGAGAGGGTGTGTGGTGAGGAGTTTACAGGCACTTGATATGCTTTTTGGTACCATACTCTTTAATATCTGAACTATAACAAAGACACTATAATGTTTGTTTAACACTATCTATAATTATGACCTACCAATATTTCAATCGCTTGTTGTCAACGAGAACTAAGTGTTTTTTTGTTAAATATTTAAATTGATTAACATTATATCAGTTTATGTTATGGCTAAGGCTGCCTTACTTTTTCCAGACAACGCTGTTTTCCGTCCTAGCCACTCACACGTCGCGGTCCCTTTACTCTTTTGTACTAGTGGCTCTGTGAGCTGTAGACCTCACGAGACCTTGGTGGAAAGCTGAACTTATAACATACAAAATTATGAGTAGGAAAGTAGCTGTTTAAATAACTTCATCTACACACGTATCATATACCCTCTTTACTGCGTACAAAAACCGCACGTCACTATCAGCATAATGCTAAACTACTTGGTAAAAAATCATTTCTTATCTGAAAAATTACACATTATGACCATAATGTGTAATTTTTCTACATATTATGACATTCAAATTTCGAACGCCGAAGCCCGCCTGCTTGCCGCCCCTAGTTTGTCTGTGAAGTTGGTACTGACATTCAAATTTCGAACGCCGACGCCCGCCTGCGTGAAGTTGGTACTACAGAACAAGCTAAACAACTGCAGAGCCACAATGCCGGTGAAACAAGCGGTTCCTGAACACATCAAAGAGAGCTTATGATATGTGTGTAGATAAACTATGTAACTGTACATAATTAGGCATTCAAACTCTGGAGTGATATTATTATGACTCTCAAGTATTAATGCCCTCCATTATGTAGCATAAACTACTATTGTAAACTAATTTACGATTTTAAAACCAACCTAATGGTTTTTCACCAAAACTATATAGCCCATGTCACTCTCACAGTCACATTTGTTAAAATGAGTCAAGATGTTTAGAAATAGGTATCTCTTTTTTACATTATCAAACCCCATATGTCCGCCATTTGGAAAAATTACCAAAAAACCGAATCGATCAAAAAACCCATATAATTAGGCATCGGAACTGCTCGCAAAATTTTACGAGAAACGCTTGAGAAATGCGAGGAGAACAGTCGATAATCCGAAAAGCCGGACATACGAAAGTACTTTTGCCCAAACTGAAACGGAGGCGCTTGGATCGCTCGGTCAATTATATCTCAATATGTAAGATAAATATTGCTTGCCATACCCCCTTTTCACTATAAATATATACTAGTGTCTTTATGAGCTGTAGATCTCGCGGGCACTTTCTTATAATAACATATACAAACTAAAGAATGCACCTGGTTAACCAATAACTTTGTAAACTACATTTTGCGGTTTGAAACCCAAATTATTGACATTTCCCTAAAATTATAAAGTATGTTTGTATATTAATTTTGCGATCTTAAATCCAACCCATTGGTTTTTCACCAATGTTATGTAGCCCATGTTACTCTTACGGTCTCTACGAAATCAACGACACCTCATTTGTTAAAATCCGTCAAGCTGTTTGGACTGTAGAGGTTTTTTGAAATTTTGAAACCCAGACATCTCCGCCGTTTTGAAAAAAAACACACAACTGAATCGACAAAAAATATATTTAGTTATCGAACCAGCTCACAAAAATTCACGAGAATCAGTTAAGAAATGCAGCCTGTAGAGGATAACATCCGGACGTAGGAAAGCATTTTTATCCAATCCTGAAACGGAGACGCCTCGGTCGCTCGGTACATATGACCACTACAACGTAGCGATAGTTGCTGGGACCTATAGCTTAACGTGTCATCCAAAACACTGAACGTCCGTTAATGTATGTACCTGAGAATAATAAAGCCACCAAAAACATTTAACATAAACACCGTATGGCTCGCTCTGTCAAAAAGTTATCAGATCTAATGTAGAGACAAGCTTCTAACTCTACAAGCCCTTACTTTACAAACTCTACATCTTAGTCTCTCTCGCGTTTCTCGTTTCTAGCAATTTCGAAAGAGAAGGGAGGATGGATATGAGCCTGTAGATTTTTGAATTTTAAGGAGTTGACGAGGTTGGTCCTTAATTTGTGTAGTCTAAGATGTGGTTTTTATAGCCTTTCAGAGCTATTGTTGTTCCCTGCATGCTTTAGTTGTTTTTTTTCATAGTACCTGTTTTGTTTTTTGGTACTTTGTTACAAAAAGTCCTATAACGACTGTAAGTTAGTTTTAAGGTTTAATTTCCAGGGTTAGAGAGAGAGATATTCAATCGTCACTATTCACTGTAGTCTTTTTTCAAGGCATTATTTTATAACTTGTAATAACAAAGATACAGATGTAAAAAGTTAGCTGCATCCGCCTTTACACTAACTGAATACTGTTGTTTTTAGGGAAATATTAAACTGCACATAAAAATACTGATTTGCACAGCAAATATCAGGGCAAAATGCTGCGGTAGCCTTAGGTGAAGAGTAAAGGGGGTGAGCGAAGCGAAGCCTCCTTCATCCTTCGTGTTAGGTTGAACATGCAAGAACAAAAAAATACTTAAAACATAAACTCAAGTACACATAATAGTAGTTTATGTGACTTACATATTGGAGGGCATTAATACTCGAGAGTGGGTTTATGAAACGAGTCGAAGGCGAGTTTCATAATAATATCACTCGAGAGTTTTAATGCCTAATTATGTACAGTTACATACACTAGTTTATCTACACACATATCATAAGCTCTCTTTGATGTGTTCAGGAACCGCATGTTTGACCGGCATTGTGGCTCTGCAGTTGTTTAGCTTGTTCTATAGCACCAACTTCGGGCGTTCGAAATTTGAACGTCAGTACCAACTTCACAGACAAACTAGGGGCGGCATGCAGGCGGGCGTCGGCGTTCGAAATTTGAATGTCATTATATGTAGAAAAACTACACATAATGACCATAATGTGTAGTTTTCCAGATACGAAACGAGTTTTTACCAAGTAGTTTAACATAATGCTGATCGTAACGTGCGGTTTTTGAACGCAGTAAAGAGGGTTTATGATACGTGTGTAGATAAAATATTATAAAGCATAAAAAGTGTTTTTGCTGATCCTTTTTTACTGTGCAAATACTATTTTTGATGTGCGATTAAATACTAGCCTTATTTTTAATCCCGCTTTATTTTTAACAGACTTCAAAAAAGGAGGAGGTTCTCAATTCTTCTGTTTTTTTTTGTGTTTGACTCCGTCAATTATGAACCGATTTTAATATATATTTTTTTGATCGGTAGGTCATACTTCAGAGGTGGTCCCATATAAATTTTATCAAAATTTAATTAACACTTCTTGCAAAAAATCAAAAATTGCAAAAAATATAATTGTTTGTGGTTCCGTGCAGCAAAATTTTTGACAAGGACTTTTCATGTACTTCATTCGCCTACCGACCGGGGAGGAAGAAATAGGACTTGAATTATTAGGGCTATTTTTCATTACCCTTTAAGCTCGAAACTAGTTCTTTTCAGAACCAAGCAACTCCACTTTTTCCACTAATTTCATAAAAACCCACTTTGATTTTCATTCAACGCAATCTCTTTGTGGGAACCTGGTGCCTACCTACAAGTATCTATGTGGGTGTACAATGCCGTAAAATAAAATAAAGAAAGCTACACACACGTAGAGGCTGTTAAGCGCGAACTGAGGCGAAAATCGGCGTGCACCCTTTCCTTCTTTGCCCGTTTACTTCTCATTTTAATTCAATTTAGTGGATGAAAAAGAAAAAGTAATCTGCAGGGTTGGGTCGGGACACGCTACAGGGAGATTGGAAGTCATCGAGGCAAGTATTGGGACGAACTCATATACTTTTATGAGTGAGAAAGTTTTTTATTCGCGAAGAGAAATTCACTTCCAACCGATGTGCGGTTTGGGCGGTATAGATACGCAAAATAAAAAGAAACATGTTTTTTTTTTGCTTAAAAACAGATAAGGACAAACCTTTACCACAGAATAAAAATTTGTAGATTTACTTTCTACTTTCACTTTACGTGTGGTTCTGAAAAATAAATAACTAAATATTGAGTTATCGTACATTTGTATTCATATTTATGTACGAGTACTTTAAATTGGAAATTTTCAAGATTTATTGTAAATGTTGTTTACCTAAATCATAAATCAATATGTAAGTTGTGATGATGAAATCAACCTGGAACTAATTATCGTCAAAGCATTGTTATGGACGTGATTTCTTGGTCTAACACCTGTTTACGTAAAGAGGTGCTTATATTCAAAATGAACACCTTATCTGTTTACAATGAGCCTTCGAAGATTTTGTCTACACATTACATAATAGGTCCATATTGTTAAACATTACTTACAAACTTACCTGAACACAACCTCCACAAACAGGCCTTTTCTTATTGCTCCATATTGTAAAGAAATATAGCACAATATAGAAAACTTGAGAAAGACTCACTCAGAATAGAAGCTGGTTAGTATATACGCGTCAATTTAGTGTAATTAATTCGGTTTTGATCCAAAGGGGGGTCAATGGACCGCTATTGTTCATAATATCTTTATTGCATACAAATAATATATATATATAATTGCATCAATAATTACTTAGAAATAGTGAACACAGGCGACCCTGTATTATTACAACACTGTAAAATAAAAGTCTAAATTAATAAATGATGGATTGTAATATATAAACAAACCTTCATGTTTGATTATATATAACTATCCTTCATGGAAAAGTTTAATAACTTACTTCTTATTTCTCAGTGCTAATATCACCCCACCCAATAACACTTGTAGAAGTAATTTTCCTTTCGACCCTAACACCGATTTCGGTGCTCTGTTATGCAGAAGATATCTATCGGCGCTTTATAGCAATAGATCACGCTAATGTCGTTTTTGGAAGCGCTATTTTTTTCTCCACGTCGTTTCCCTGTATTTTCTTATATTTCCTTTCGGTGAATAAAATTTATTTGCCGCCTAAAAGTAAGAGTAATAATGGCCGGACCGAAACGCCAAATGTGCGACAGGCGGCACCCAATATATCACCGAGGCAGGCTTTTTAATCTTACCAACTCCGTGTATTGTGAGAGGTCCCAAAGAGGAAACAAAATAATGCCAGCAACTTCACGACACTACGTATTCTTGACAATAACTGAATCAAGAGACCTTTTGACAGAACTGATGTGCGGGCGATGTATTTGACGGCGTTACGGTGTTTGGAACACTTTGAGCGCGTTGAATATGACTTGCAATTGTGTTGGATTCCGATCATAAACTTAATATATATTGTCGTCTCCTAGGTTCTATACTATTTGTCTTCTGTAACATCAATGTAGGCTGATTGATGATGATGATGATGGACATCAAATTACATGTTAAACACAAGTTTATTATTAGAAGGTTTGCAGTTGGGTACATTTATTGATTTACGGAAACGTGTCTCATTATCAATATTTACGTACATGGCATTAATTTATTTAGACGGATGTTTAAGTGTGAAAACGCGATTAAATAAGTATTGACTATAACTGTAACACTAATTATTTAGGCGGGAATAGTGCAGTAATTTAGATTAAAGGAAATACAATACGGCAATGGTGGAATTACAAGTTGAAACAAAACCAACCACAGTCTCAATTTGTGCTAGCTACGGCGCACGTAAAACGCAAAATAACAAAAAATGTGAAACACTAAAACAACTATAAAACGCATACTGGAAACTTTTAATTGGCCTGCTCTTCAGTGTTTAGATACACAGTAACAGTAAAGTTATCTCAATAAAAACTTTAAAAGGTCTGTGTGAGACCATGCCGTAGGTACACAAACAAAACACTCTATTTTTCTGGTCTTTACTTTTAGACCCTATGAGAATATTATAAGAAGATAAGGTAGATACGTGGGAAAATGTGTTCGACTGCACATATTTACTAGCTTATTAGGTGTTTTTAATGCATTTAGGTTAATAATTTTATTTATTCCACAGGATCCGTATGTCGTGCGTAGATCAATGCAAACACAGAGTACATTCCACGAACAACCTGTAAACAAAAAAAGTAAGGTAAATCCAGAAATATTGACAACGTGTTAAGGTTTTTTTAGGATTTCCAACAAACATGCAAATCAGTTCCATTAAAGTTTTACAAAACGCACGAAAACGAAATGCAATTTTACCGTCAAGAAAGTGCCGTAAGTAAATTCGAGCATCTTCAATCCCTTCATAACAACAGGCTTCTGGGCGATCGTGCAGGTGAACAAGACTAGCTTGCTAACATGCTGGCCGGACCTTGTGAACATGCAGGCGTGCCAACCACAGTAGAAAACGGACTCGGATAGCAGCGACGCCTGTGAAATAATATAGAAATGATTTATAGAGATTTATAATGAATAATCTACTAAATGATTGTAGCAATAGGTACGGTGACCCGTACTTATCTCTACTACCTTACGCTATAGGTATAGCTCAATTCTGTACGAATTGAGCGTAAGACGTCGTACACTACGACAAATATTACAAACTTATTAATAAACATTAGAACATTATTCAAATAAAATAACACTATACGTAATATATTTCAATGTCAATTAGTTATGATTACTAATTAATTAAAGAAACCGCCCCGAGAATTGCCCGGCCCCGAGGTGCCCATTAGGCTGCAAACCCAAACTCAGCTGGAAGCGGGGGTGAACTTTAACATCGATGCTTACAACACTCCGCGCCGCTCCACTGCCTCGCCACTGCCAGAGCCCGCGCCACCACCGCCCGCTGCCCGCTGAGTTCTAATATGATATTCGTGCTAACAACACTGGTTGCTTCACCGCCTTGCACAGCACCCGAGATCGTCTGGACCAGGAAAGCCCCAGAGCGGCACCCTGGGAACCCCAAACCCACGGGGGTCTCGACGTCAGGGAAATTGACGAATCAAAGATAAGTAAGAATTAGGAAAGGGAGATTTGTTACAGTTTGTAATTTACCTGATATGTTATCTCTCCGGCGTTACACAATAGTACAGCTAGTAAAAACAGTACTGCTACTAAGAAGAACACAATCTTTAATGCAGTTGTAAACGGCATTTGTTCAGACAGCTGAAAGAAATCAGACAAAAAATATTGTAAAAGCCGGCTGGGCATATAATTTGAAGTTAGAAGTAAAATTTATGTGATCTCACATTGATTTCTTTAAATAACTAATTCATATCCTTTAAAAATGGCTAAAACATCAAACAAAAGAAAATTTACTTTACCGCTAGCGTCAATAGCAGTGATACATCAGACAGAAAACTTAAACACACTTGAATTGCTATCAAAAACCCGAATATCCTGTCTATTTCCTTTGTGAGCCTGAAAAACAAAGAACAATTATATATATAAATAAGTATTAAGAAGGTTAGTATTAAACGGAATCATGTGGATTGGCGCTATCAGAAGAGGCCCAGCAGGGGCTCTATGTAGTTTGTTCATGGTGATGATTATTATAATTGGCAATTGTAAATAGATATTAATAATAAATTAAACTGCAGAGACCTGAGTAATTCTTGATGCATAACAATCCCTTCGACAATTCTCTTCAGCATATTCTCGGCTGCCGCTTCTCTTGTGCTGGTCTTCTCAATTCTCTCGAACTCGCCTTGCAGACTGTCGAAGTAGTCTCGCAACGTGACGAATTTGTACTTCAGCGATATGAGAAATGTAACCGCGAGACTGTCAAATGCTATCATAGGAGCCATCATGGCGTACAAAGCGATCGTCGTGAACACTCTGAAGGCCGTGGCTGGAAGTGAATTGTCTTCAAATCTTGGATAAAAGGTAACTACCGTCACGAAATGTGTTCCTGGAATACGTAGAAATATCATACTATCATATGTTTAATCTAAAATCTAACGGCCTTTTCAGTGTCATTCGGGTTTCATCATGCCCTTAGGATTTACTATGGGATAGTCCCCGCACGCAGATGTAGTCAATATAGCGGAGCCCCGCGTTTCGCATGACAAATACGCACGGCACTGAAACCGCACTTAAGTGCGCCATATTGACCCCACCCGAGTGCAGCGTCAATCCATAACGTGGGATTTAATCCCGCGTACATGATAAAACCGGCACGACACTGAAAGAGGCAGTGGCAACTCGCGTCACACACATTGAAAACGCAGTTACACGTATGGAGCCGAAATTTTCCTTACCTTCGTAGAAAAGCTTTCTAAATCCTTCGAAAACGTAAAACACCGCCGAACCGTACACAGAAACATAGAAAATGATAACGTTAATTTTGATGGTCCTGTATTTTCTCGCCATTTTGGCATTGTCCTCGTATTTTTCGCATACTTTGATCATGTCATGATTTAACTTTTTCACATGGTCTTTTTTCAACAAAACCGACAATATCTTGCAGAATACGATTGTGTGACTCAATGAAAAAGTGACAGCGTCACTCGCTTCATCTTCAGGGAAGTCCCCAAAGACTACTGCGAGGATCTCAAGAATTGTAACGAAAATGTAAACTGAGAAAATCGATTTGCTGCAAACAGTGTAAATAATACTTTTATCATTTCCTATCTCACTATCTTGTGACCAAAAGTCGCCCCCGCCTGCGTAATAAACATTTTTGCAAGCTCTTTTGAAAACAAAACAGTCTTTCATGTTCGAGTTGCGTGTATTTTCTAAGCGTCTAACACCTCGCTCTTACAAATTGGTTGTGTGGGAGAGGTGAGAAACTACAGTATTCTTTTATTTTTGTTGATAGGGCTTATGTGATCAACACATTATAATGGTTCCGTAAGCTTGCTTCGCCTTTGTCATGTCTTCTCCATTTTCCACTGTAAAATCTGTTATTTTGTGCAATAAAGTATATTGATATTGATATTGATATTGATAATTAAAACATAAACTCAAGTACACATAAAATATTTAAAACATAAAAAATGATTTTGTTGATGGATCAACAAAATCATTTTTTATGTTTTTCAAATCAGTATTTTTGATGTGCGATTAAATACTAGCCATTAATATTTATGTTTCCTGCTGTGGAAATTGGGTCGAAGTGAGTCATTGTAAGTATCAGTATTTTTGATGTGCGATTAAATACTAGCCATTAATATTTATGTTTCCTGCTGTGGAAATTGGGTCGAAGTGAGTCATTGTAAGTACCTACCTATGTAAGGATTACTTATTATGAAATTCCAGGATACGCTTCGCTATAGACTAAAATGGTCCTATTCTGTTTCAGTGGGTCTCTGATAGAATTAAGGTATTATCCAAATGGACTTTGTAAGTTTAAGTATAATAATATAAAAGCTACCTATAAAAGTTGGTGATCGGACTAATTTACTTTTCTACTGCCTTAAATTGGCCTCATCAACTACTTATCCGTTTTCAGGGTGAGGTTGTAAAACATTCATATCATAAAGCTGTATGTTCGAAAATAGGGCACTTTAAGAATGAAAGAATTTCGCGAAAAGTTAAATATGCGAAGTAACAGCTGATGGAAATCAGTCCGAGCATGGAATCTAGATTTGAAAAAGTATATCATTTGCTTCCAACGGCGCAAAATGCCGTAATGGGCAGTCAGTATCCAAACAAAATAAGCGCCACCGCCAACAATCAATATACGGCATTTTGCCGCCCTTGGGAGCCATCGACATACTTTCTATTCGAGGTACATGCGCGACTCGACGCCCTGATATTATATCCGACCGACTCAGGGTCCCGTAGGATAGATGTCTGCTACCAAAGCGCGGGCGAAATTCGAGCCGCTATAAAAAACCTTATACCCGGAAAGTCACCAGGACCGGACGCCTTTCCGGCTTTTGTAATTAAAGGTTGTGTAGATGAGCTGCTCGGTGAATTTTTCTTTTTAATATTATCTTGAACAGTGGGGAATATCCACCTGACTAGAAATTCTCACGGGTTTCCCCTATTCCTAAGAAGGGCTCAAGATTGTGACAAGAAGTGGCCATACTATGAGCAATCGCCAAAGTATTTAAGATGGTTAAGAGCATATATATGTTGCCTTGCTACCTCAATGCCTGCCTCACATCACCAGCGCGCAGCATGCCTTCCTGCCAAAACGGTCTGTGACCACGAACCTAGTAATTCTGGTAGATTTACTTGTTAGGGAACTCGAGTTAGACCTTCAGAAGACCTTTGATCTTGTAGATAACGATATTCTTTTATTAAAACTGTGCCAAGGCTTCTCAGACTGTTTCCTAATTACCTGATGGATAGAAGACAGTTTGTAAAGTATGGAACATTCCTTTCTGGTCTGTCTGGAATAAGTCAAGGATCAAATCTAGGGCTCCTTCTGTTTGTTCTCTTAATTAACAATCTCCCGGAGGTGGTTACCGATTGCGACATGATGCTGTTTGCTGATGTATTGGTATTATTGGGCTTTGATTCGGATAAATAGAAAACACCATTTATAGTTTAACTGAGATTTTTATTTTTATATGTCACTTGAAAGCAATATCGACCGACTCCTAGCACTGACAGTACGAGAAAAAGAAACATAAAAATATGGCCTTACTTTTGCATGTTTAAATCGATTAATAAGAAATCAATTGATTTTTGCAAATGAAATAATAAATTCAACACGCCCGCTCAAAAATTAATTTTCATTATACAATTTAAAAAATGCTAATTTAACTAAAGGGATCGAGTATAACTTTCAAGTTTTCACTGGGAAAAATACAATGATCTAACATTTGTTGCTCAGGATTAGGGAAAACCCAGAAAAATCTAATCAAATCATTTCATTCATTTCATGAAATGAATTTATAGAACTCATTATTTACATTATATACAACAAAAAAAATATGTAATTCTAAGTTCATCAACACAAATACAGAAAACTATTCTAAACCCATCTGGCTTCTAATTCCTTGAAAAGTGATGACAGGCAACGGCTTTGTCAAAGCATCCGCCAGCTGCTGACCTGAGGGTATGTAATTGATTTTTATTACGTTTTTTATGCTCTCTTGAGAAATGATATTTAATATCAATATGTTTAGATAGCTTATGGTTTGATGGGTTATTGGCAATACTAATGCACCTATTGTTGTCCTCATAGATCAGAATAGGCTGATCTATAACCATATTGATACTAATCGCGATTTAAAGAGATTTAAGCCTCACAGCTTCAAACAATGCCATATATTCAGCCTCAGTAGATGAAGCTGTGACAGATATTTTTTTCTTTGTACTCCAAGTAATTGTACAATTATCAAACATTCTGAATAAATATCCAGTTGTACTTTTACTGTCTTTTGTATCATTACCACCCCAATCAGAATCTACATATCCACATAGAATATTTTTGTAGTCCTGACACCTTTGATAACACAGCCTTAATTCAATAGTACCTTTTAAGTACCTCAGTACTCTTTTGAGAACAGCCATAGCTCTATGTTATTTTTATTAACAAACCTACTTAGTATATTTAGACTTGTACTTAAGTCAGGTCGAGTGCATAACATGATGTACATCAAGCAATCTATGACTTTTCTACATGGGGCGTCATGTTTCTCGTCAGAATTCAAAGCCTCATAATTCAGTTAATTTCTAAAGGGGTCTTTACAGAATTTGCATCTTTCATATTAAATTTACTCAGAACAATTTTGATGTATGCACTTTGATCTAATGTTATTTTATCATCGTACCTGGTAACTTTTATACCTTTCATTATTACTGTACCGCCTTTTATGATTTTGTCTCCATTTTTGTCGAAAATTATTGTCAGTCCCGCCCGTTGCATCTTTGATACTGACAATAAGTTGTATGGGACCTCACTGCAGAACAGTACGTCCTCCAAGACTCCTTGAATGCCCGTGTCACTGGTAACACGCCGGGTTCCCTTTTTGGTAGCTGGAATAAATGCACCATCCTTAGCTACTGAAATTTTAAGTGGGGTTAGCAGATTCCTATAGTCAAGGAAAAGATCATCCCTGTTCGTTATGTAATCCGATGCTCCAGAATCCAGCAAAAAGGTTATTTTGTCCTCTTGATATTGTCCCGTCATAAATGCAAATCCGTCATAATTTGTCGATGTGGATGGTTGCCTAGTATCAATGGCCTGAACTGTTCTTGTCCTTTCCATGGTTTTAGGCTGGTTCATCATTCTTTTACAATAAAAACAGTCGTTTTTCACATGTCCTTGACGTCCACAATGATGACACTTCATGAATGAGGTCTTTTTAGCTCGATTGTCCTTCTTATATTGTAAATTTGAGCTTTGAGGGATCTCATATTTACGTTTTCGCGAGATAAATAGCCTCATTTCTATTTGTAGTACTTTAGGACTTGTATCAGTAGACGCTCATGGTCGGCACGGTCTTCACTGCGTTCGAAGCGCGGGCAGGCTTTCCCGGCACTCCTCTATCAATGACAACGTCAAGCGGGCTCTTGTAACAGCCAATATACCATGTGTATTGGAGCCCGCGGGGCTGTGTCGTACCGATGGGAAACACCCGGATGGCCTGACCATGATCCCGTGGGAGAGGGGACGGTCATTGTTTTGGGATGCGACGTGTGTCTGCACATTCGCTCCCTCCCACCTGGCATCGACCGTGTCCACCCCGGGGGCTGCAGCGGAAGAGGCAGCGATAATAGAATAACTGTTCAACTTGTCAAACAAATAAATACGAGCGACACCCCAATAAGCAAAGCCTCCAGTTCACACCAATTCCTATAAAGCCTTTTGAAACTTTACATATAGACACTTTTCAAATAAAAGGTCAAAAGTTTCTCACAATCATAGATACCTTTTCCATGTACGCTCAAGCTTATCCCCTGGAAAGTATGACAGGCGTTAGTGTCATAAATTCACTTACAATATGGATGACCCATCATGGCTTGCCTTTGAACGTCACCGCTGATCAAGGAACAGAATTTAAAAATCTCCCTCTAAAAGAATTTGCTGCTCTGCATAAAATAAATTTACATTTTACAAGCGTCAATAATCCCCAATCAAATAGAGCCATTGAAAGATTTCACTCCACAATTTCAGAACACATTCGATTACTTCTAGAGGATCATAAACAATCTCCGATTACCGAATTGATGCTTTTTGCCGTTTTAGCCTATAACAATTCAATCCATTCCTCTACAGACAAAAAACCTATTGAAATTATAAATGGACATTTAGATAATCGAGACCCATTTGATATTCTTTTAGAAAAACAATGCCTACAAAATTACATTAATAAGCACAAACAAATAACCACCGATTTATATGAAAAAATTAATGAACGTTTGAATTCACGACAAATGGCTACCATAAATAAACGAAACCAAACATTAGAAGCTCCTCTGGAGTATGAAGAAGGCCATGCATTTTACTCTAAGAAGCTGTCCGTCACAAAGAACAACCTCGTTATTTAACGAGAAATGTAGCAAAGGATCTAGGTATAAAAATTACTGATGACAAACAACAAGAATATCACAAAAGAAAACTACGAAGGCCCCTTAAACTCCAACATTACTTGTTACAGGACGACGATGACGGTGGGCTGCCCGGCACGAGCCGAGGAAGCGAAACTAATGCCGATGACAAATAACCCTGGATTACTTCCATTCAAATTAGGCTCTGCTAAACTTTTACAATCTGACCATGTTTTCTTACACTTTATAGATTTAGACCCCATGAAAGATAATATCAGAATAATTGAAAATCAAATTCTAACTCTTGGGGCATTGGTTAATGATTTAGGTTACGATTATAAATTTAGATTTACTGCTTTACAACAATATGTTAGAGATAGGTTTAGTAGTATTTTAGATAAGTATAATTCTCTAAGTAGAAATAGGTATAAAAGAGCTTTGATTGACGGTCTCGGTACTTTGATTCACAGCATTACTCGTAACTTGGATCAGAATGATGCTCTTAGGTATAATAAAGCTATAGATACTCTACAAAAAAATCAAAATGAAATTACACACCATGTTAATCAAGCAGTAACTTTAAATAAACTTTTTATGGAAAACTACAATAACACAATGACGGCTGTGGTGCAAAATCAACATAAATTAAATTTTAAAATATCAGAAATATTAAGAGAGGTTAATATTATTCAACAAGAGTTTATAGACTTTGTAAAATTAGACAGTGCATATAAATTATTGGAAATTAACGAACAAACAGTATTAGACACTTTGTTAAACATTGAAACAGCTCTTTCCTTTTCCACAAAACACGTAGCTTACCGCAATTTCATTTCTTTTGAAGGTTTAAAATATATCTTACAAGTTTTGCTGAAACATTATGGTCCGGATCAGTTAATAATATCTGAAGTGAAGAAATCTCGTCTTCTTTATAACTTTTTAGATGTAGGCTCTTATTTTAGTGACAATAAGTTAGTTTTTATTATTAAGGTACCGATTTATGTTAGGAATACGTTTACATATTATTATTTGTTCCCAATTCCCACTTCCAACAATACTATCCTTATACCTAATAAATCCCACCTAGTTATGAACGAAAATGCGTACCAGTATCTAGAAAACTCATGCAACAGAGTAGAAAGTATGTATTACTGCCGGATAAATGCAAACCTGCTGGAGTCAAGTCGTAACCCTGATTGTATACACAACTTAATAAGATCACAGAAAATTTCATCTCAATTTGAATACCACCAAATAAAAATTAACCGGAACATTTTTGAAAAGATAAGCGATGAATACTATGTACTAATTGGCCACAACCCTACCAATCTCCACCTGCAATGCATCCACGACGAATATCTGAAAATAAATGGTGCGTATTTACTCAGGCTTCCGGAAAACTGCAGCGCCTCAATGGACAAAGTAACTTTCAGGAATGCGTATAATGTTTTCAACGGAATACCCATCAAATTATTTTACTTCAATTCAGAAGCAGCTAAGATGAAGAATCCGCTACAGCCCCTGAAAATAGAAAATGTCAATTTAAAACAACTTCATAATACAATTGATTTTATAGAACGAGAGCAACAAACTATCAATTTAGATGACGTCAACCTGAAACCACACCTGTATTGGACGGCACCGCTATACATTCTTCTATTACTGACGAACACATTCATATTGTACATCAAAATAAGAAAATGTAAGGAAATGAAGCAGATTGCAGGAGACGCTGAAACTGCTGCAGAACCTGAACAAAGTGGGTGTTGCTCCGCGGTCTTTCTTCAGATAAGCTGCAGAAAGGACCTCTATCTCTGCCGGGAGGTGTTATGTGAACTCTATGCGGCTCTACATTAACTTTTAGTGTTCTCAACTGTTTCCGTGTTAATTTCATATCTAGTTTACCTTAATCATAAGTTTTAGTAATAGCTCTTATATTTGCATCGAGGCTACGGTGACGCGGAATGCAGACGCTACGTTAGCATTTCTTGCGATAAGCCGCGCTGCACCGGAGCGTTGATGCCTGGGCTGCTGTGCAGTCATACAGAATAACGCGGTCGCGAAACATGTAATTTGTTTTAATAAATATATTTTAATAAAAGTTTATATTTTTTTTGAGAAAAGTTCTTCCGGGAACTTAACTCGCGCGATGCGTGAAAAAGATGAACTACGACGACGAGTGTGGGCAAGAAAGAGTTGCCCAATAACGTTATTTATAGCGATAAGTTGTGCATAGCGCTACTGAATATATCGCTATAAATCTAAGATTATAACGTTATAGCCTTATAACGTTTAGGAATTATAACGTTATAAGACGCCTTCCATAGCGCTATGATGCATAAAGTTATGAGGATAATAACGTTATATGAAGGTCTGGTCGCGATACAAACGCGCGAAAATCAACAACCATTTAGATTTTTTTTCCGCAGTATCGCGATGGCGTCGCTAGTGACAACACTGCTTACGCTAGCCTTTGTGCTCTTTTTAAAACGACTCTCTAGAAAACACATATAAAACATCGTAAATATTGGGTCCACCCATTTACGAACGAAAGGATATATTCTGGCCACTATAAAACAGCATTTGAAAATGTAGTTAAATGTAACAAAAAGTTGTCAAATTGTTACCGGATGTCACATTCAATATTCCAAGACCTTCTGTCGATTGTAAGACCAGAGTTAACTAGATACAGTGATGAGATCCTGTATATCGGCGGAGAAACGTTTGCTTAACTTAAACTTAAACTTACCTAATTAATAATAAAAATAATAATAATACCTTGGACACTATTTTACACACTAATTAAAACTATAATATGACTAGTATTAGTATTGTACATACAGGGTGTAACAGAAAAGTAGAGTCATATTTAGGGGGTTGTTAGGTTGTTAGGGGCATCATTCTGAACAACTTTTACTATAAAACCGATATGTGCAAAGCAACTTGTTTGTTTTACTACTTCAAGAGACCATAGATTTGAGCAATTAATATAAGACAGACAGTAATTTACAGTCTTCGGATTTTTCCCTTTACATGATCCTAGGACGACCTTCAAGCTGTAATCCTCACCATTGAAACCGCCATGAAAATGGAATTTGAAAATGCTAAAAAATAGTCCAGAAATAGTCCTAAATAGTCCACCAAGAAAGAAAATTAGTCCTCTTTTAGTTTCGATGTTATAGATATAGGTTGGTGAGGATAACAGCTTGACGTCAAGCTGTAACCCTCATCTCTCTTGCAAGCAAACGGGAGGGCCTATCGACTTGGTTTAGGTTAAAAAAATAGTCCAGAAATAGCCCACACGGCAAGCCAAATTTCAGAAATAGTCTTTCAACGATTCCAGAGTTATTAAGACATATTGGTGAGGATTACAGCTTGAACATTTGATATTATCAAATATCTTCGGAATGCCTACGAGTTTCAGTTTGAAATTAGAGCCAAAAAATAGTCCAGAAATAGTCCACCGAAGCAATAATGATTTCCACCTGGTTTACTTTGAAGAAATGCTTTAAAAATGCAATGTTTAATTTCCCATACATTTCAATAAACGTACAGTCGTGTACAAAATAATAATGGGGTAAACCCTAATATACCGGTTTATACCAATAAAGATCCATGTTCTAGTGTGTTCATGTTCGCTTCTCACGCAGGAGATGCGTGTTCGAGTGTCAAATTTCATTTCCATGAAGGTTTCAATGGTGAGATTACAGCTTGAAGGTCGTATGTCGTCGTTCGTCAACCGGAAGTACAGATGTAGTGAATAATCCTTTCCTATCGGAATAACTCGGAACAACGATAACACCAGAATGGTGCCGATGTGTCTATGAATTACTGTATTATTAAATTACGTGTAGGTATCAAATAAATCGCATATTTTATTTATCAATGTCAAATGTCAAATTGCCCGTTTGACGTATATTACACTGAGATGTTAAAACCACCACGATTCTATCATATAAAGAATTCGTTAGGTAAACAAAAATATAACTAGTTACTGAGGACGTTTTATTTCAATAAAACGCACTGATAAAAACCAAATTCCGGTTGGGATGATCTAATGATTCTATAAAGATTGGAACCCCAAAAGTCTAACTATAAGTCAAAACTACAGTAGGATTTTGCAGACCTTTTTTATAACAATAAATTTTTGTAATTAATTAAAAATACTATGACATAACAAAAAAGACACCTCAACATAAAACAAAACAAACCAGCAGAGAAATTAATATAAATAAATATGATTTTCTGATTGGATGAACGACTTCGATTATGACAGCGGGATAAGAGGAGGAGGAGCGGGGTGGACAGTGTGATGCGAAACAATACTTCCAACTTCCATATCACAGGCAGAATCAGAACTATTTTCTGGTGTATCATCGTCAGAGTTTTCATGAACGGTGATTACAAAACTAGCCATATAATTTTCCAACTCAGGTTCGTGTTTTCGGTACTCGTTTTCGCATTTGATGGCGTGGTCACATACTTTGGCCCAAACATCGGAACCAATCATACTAACCTTTTCCTGTACCAATTGTTTCACAGTAGTCATATTCATACTGATGTTTCTTTTGGATACGTATCCCTTTATTTGAGACCATATGTTTTCTATCGGATTGAAATCAGGATGATATGGTGGCAATCTTAGTACGGTGTGTCCATATTCGTTCATAAGTTTTCATATAGATTATTCGTTCATATAGAGTATTCTACAAAGTCTTGTTTGTACTTGCAAATAATTTCATATATTTCAAGTTTTGTTAATGACGGATCAATCGGAATGTTATGTTTGGATAGCCAATCAATCATGTCTTGCTTCCTGTTATTTGAATTAGGAGGTTTTTCTACGTATTTATTATGATATGCAGCATTATGAGATGAATGAGTTGATTACGAAGCCATTTTTCATAGTTTTCATTGTTCATCGCGTTGTGATAGTCACCTGTTTTATCAGTAGACTGATACATTAACAATGCCCCAGGTATAAACCCCTTTCTACTACCAGCGTGCACTATTATAAGACGTTGTCCTATAGAAATTAACTGTTTCACTCCGTTTTCTGACGAGTCAGCCCAGCTTTTACCTGCCAAATGTGAGGTATGGATGTTTGTTTCATCCATATAAACAATCTCTCTCCCTTGCAATATTTACTTTTTTATCGCGGCTAGAAACTTTACTCTTTTTAAACGAACATCATCTTTCTCGATAAGTAATTTTCTGTTGTTTTCAACTTTTTTATACCGAAATCCCATTTTTCTAAGAATTTTTCTAAGCGTAAAGTCACATCCCTTAAAATTTATGGCTTCGGATAACTTGGACTTCAGGGCTTTAATTGCAGGTACTTGTTTGTATATCAAATGGAAATTATACACTAATGGGCGTATAACGTTGTAGTCAAAATCGTCAAGACCTAGACAAAATAATTTATTTGGTCTACCCAACTTTGCCGACTTCGGACTATTGGAGGTGGATTGATTTATGTATTCTTTTTGCAATATTTTATTTACTGTTCGTTGGGAAATTCCACTGGCCTCCGAAACTCGTTTTTGGACTTTACAAAAGTAAGCAGTATAGTTGGTATGTTTGAATTTATCATTTTCAGTTAAGAAATATAAATAAATATTGAAAATAACTTCGCAGGCTTGCCGATCTAAACATTTCCCTTTTCTTAGTGCTTTCGGCATGTCTGTTATAAATTGTTAATGTGGATCGAATAAAATCAATGTTTATTATTTACAAAAATGACAGACAAGAGTGATAAAAAAAAATATAGGTGGCCTGCATTAATACACGAGTCCATGAAGTTTATCACAAAATCTAACATAAATATCAACAAAATATTTCTGTGGTATTAACTACTCTATATAGATACTTCCTCTTGCAATGCGACCGTTCCCTACGTTGTCTCGATGGGTACTGAGTGCGGTGAAGTAGAAAGACAAAAACGAACATTTCCGAGAAAATACGAAAGGAAAGGATTATTCACTACATCTGTGCTCTATAGGTTTTGATCCTTTGCGAATATCAAGCAAATTTAACAAGTTCACCAAATTCGGGACGTAAGCATCCGTATTTTTTTACTGCGTGGACCTAGAAGTTTGAATTTTTCATAGCTCCAAGTGTCCACAGACTTGAGTAATTAATATCAATTTCAATTTGATAACTGCAAGCGTTCCTGAGGAAAAGGGTTGTGACAGACGGACAGACGGACAACAATGTGATCCTTTAAGGGTTCCTTCCTTTTAAGGTACGGAACCAAACAAAGGTAGGGTTCAACGTCATCTGTTGGATTTTGAAAAAAAAACTGCTCAGAAAGTATCTCCTTGTGTTTGATTCGCGACAAACGCGCGTAGTTGCCTGGTTTCATACTATTTCTGTCATATTTATATCATTACTTTCGCACTCATTGACTTCAGTCAATGTCGTGTCCTCACTGACCTTAGACCATTGATGATCTAAACCAGCAACATCCTTTGATCAAGGTTGATAGCAGCGCGTACGGCATACCATAGACGTATAAACCAAGGAGTTTCTTGCTAAATCTATGGAGGTGAGGAGGCTGGACCTTTAGACTTCAAAATATTCCATCCATCGATCCAGAACCTTTCCTTCTTCATTCAAAACACCACCTGTTTCATTACTAATAACTTCTTTTTTTACTTCTGCACATATAAATCAAATATTCATTTAAAATCTCTCAAGTGATTCAAAATCAATCCCCAATCAAATTAAAAATATTCTAGAAATTTAATTATGATAAATAACATAAGTAGATCCTAAAACTTAACTCGAACTAAAACTAATAACATTCAAATTAGTTTTTGAATTTCCACGCGAAATTCAGCAATTTTCCGGCACGGAAATTGTCAGGAAATCTTTTATCACAGCGCTCTTTTATCTGTTCTTTCTTTCTTTCCACACCATTCACCCTATATGTTTCAGATAAACTATATAAATCTAGCTGCGTTACTAGTAACAATGTTATTCAAGTCCTTTATAAAAGATTCTCGGTCTTTAAGTGACTGTGGCGTCGTCGTAAGAAGCTCCAACAATGTAGAGTCATTTCACTGCAAAAGCGTCGCAACTGAAAGATGGGGTATCCTAGCTACTAGTTTTAAGTTTAAGAGTTAAAATAACTCATCCTCGGTTTCCGAGACGTTAACTCGACTGATTTATCAACTTTTTGAATCACTCTTCTTGTTGCACTTAGGAAAAACTTTTCGTTTTAAAATTTGCTTTAGTCCCGGAATTGTCTGTTTCAAATGCCCCGCCGAATATGTATTGGGTCCATTATCATATTGTGTCACTCGAAATTCCAGAATTGGGTGGAAACTTTTCACTTAAAGCTGACCTACATCGATTATTCATTCTCTCCAAAATAATTGAGAGTTTTACGATCACAACGAGCTTACAAAGTCTTTATCGACGCAGATAAAAATACGATATTTTAAGCGTGATTGGAAACTTTTATAACATTCCAACAAGGTATAACTTTTGTAATACATCACTCACACTCTAGGGCTTTTAGTGCAACCTAGTATTACAACTTGAGCAATGGGCGATTAATCACACCGCACCACGTAGCCGTGAAAAGAGCTGCTTATTGGGTCGTAAAAATTGGGCAACCAAATTGTGTTCTATATCGGCAAAGTAGCTGGACACAATTCCCATTTGCACGATAAGGATCTGTCCCACCTTGCGGCCATTAGGGGTCACTCGGTGGTCAGATGTCCAGATAGGGGCAATTTATGCACTGCACACTCAAGTGCCGCATGTACGCGGCCTCTGTTTATTTACGTTGCTCTGTTTCACGAGGGCAGCGGGGTCATTTCTGTTGTGATTTCAATACGGTGCGCGTTGCGCCATCGCAGGCTTCGGAATTGGCTTCGGAAATGGTGGACCTAATAAGTTACTGACAAAATACTAACTTCGATCGAAGCAATCGAAACCTATAAAGTCCACGTTAATGTTAATATAGTATATAGTATATAATCATTTACTTTAGATTAACTTTGAGTATCTACTGATTTGTTAAACTCTCGATCTGTCTTCACAATCCTTTTTTTTCATAAATCATCTATAAATAATATCAGCGTAAAATAGAACAATTTTCTATTATATTGAGTCATCACCTCGGTGATATTATAACATATTTCGATGGTATAGATATGCTTATTCAGAATCTAAAGTAACCTCGCAGATTTCTTATCAGTTCTGAGCAGAATGTTTCTTTGCCTAAGCTCTTTGGGCAATCATTTAAAGCGTTCTTTTAGCCGAAGGAAGGAACGGTAATTTCACTTTATTCCCATGGGGAAATGGTGTTCAAGGTATTCATTACCTACGAACATTTTGTGAAGTTACACATTTCAGTCCTTAGGGCTCAGAGAATAAGAACAGTACTTACTGAGTTCCATAGAAGTAGCTTTTAAAGCGCGGATTTAAATAAATTTGCTTTTATCGACTAATTTTATTCTGATTATGTAGTGTAATTTAGAGTTTGTTGGCACCTTCTCGTGCGGACGAATATAATAATTTAGTCAAGTGCTTGATTCATCATATCATATCAATTCATAAGTGTGATTTTTATTCCACTGCAAAAGCATTGCATCTTTGACGTACATCGATTGGGTAATAAAACAGCGGTCAGCAACCTTCAGTAAGAGTTATTGCACAATTAATGACACATTTTGGCGAAACGACGGCTCCAATATATGCCGAGTATT
Organism: Argyresthia goedartella; assembly: GCA_949825045.1. Classification (NCBI taxonomy): domain Eukaryota; kingdom Metazoa; phylum Arthropoda; class Insecta; order Lepidoptera; family Argyresthiidae; genus Argyresthia; species Argyresthia goedartella. The sequence goes on from OX463823.1 coordinate 22,262,978, forward strand.
TCACGTATCGGCGAACGAAGCATTACCATAAACAATTTGTGATTCAGCAGCTGCGACGATGATTCGATATTTTTGCATTCAACGCGACGAGGCAATTTCGGTTATTTAATGATTTTATCACTTTTCCATTACTTTCGCCTTTGTGGGTAGCTATTGTTGCGTGGCGTGTGCAGCAACTGTGCTAATAAACTAAGGAACTAATCAATACTGCCATGCATTCTTCTGATCGGCAGTGATGAACGTTTGTGTTACGTTGCGTCAACGCAAATCTGTGGGTATTCCACTCTATAAAAAACGTGTGATACGATTTATGAAAGAATCAGACGTTATGGTCACCCCTCCTGAAGTACGGATAGTATACATTTATAAATAATTTTACATATAGTATTTTAACTGGCTACTCCCTGGATATTTTAAAGGACTTACGTAAATACAACCGCTCGAAACTGGCGGTCCGTGGTGCAAATAAGTTTGTCGCCAATTTATATAACGTGTTTTTTTGTCTTTTAAAAAAAAACAGCGAACTGTTGCTGTTTTGAACTATTTTTAATCACAATATACACTGGAGTCATCATGACGTACGTTATCCGGTGGTAACATATTACTATATTGGTTATTGTAACTCCCTACGACATAAAAGCCGAAGTCATCAGGTAAATTCGGAAAGGATAAAAGTTTTACTGTTCATAAAAGGGAGCACGTAGAAAATCTGCGGCCATAAAACGTCACCCCAAATTACGCATGGCCTAAGTCATATTTTTTCGATATGACAAAAAATATGTGATGCCACTATTAATCATGGTTGATATGTGGCAGACAATGATTTGAAATATCATTCAATCATATATATCAAATATATGACATCCATATTTATAGTTTTTGAGATACTTTTATTCATACCTTCTTAAGTACCAATGGATTTTTATTACCTGAACCAAATATCATGGATTGATACGTATAAGGTGAAACAAAGGAAACGATGAAGATAAGAAACATCAAATGTGAACTCATCGATAGATATATGCATCCAGTTCCAATATGGCAGGAAGTACCCCACGGAATGCCATCAACATTTTCAACTGAGAGATAATACCTACCTCCGCATGTAAGATAAAGCTAATATTCGGAGGCCGCGCTTTGGGCAGGTATTATTGGATTCCCGGCTGAAAATCTAAGTTAAATGCGCAGCCATTGAATACCAGTGGATGGCATAAATTTAATATCGTGACCAAGAGGCATCCATTGAACTTTTGTAACAAATTTCATTTATCTCGCTGTCTCCTGGGAATTTCATAAAATGAAATGGTTTAAATTAAAGTTGAAATTTTAAGTGATGGAGCATTCGTCAGGAAGGATCGGTTCTTGTCGTTCGTTATTGGTTAGTCGATGTTTTGACGTGAAATGGCTTTGAAGATTTTAGCCTAGGTACCTACTATCCGCCTTATATATATTAAATAGCGTTCACGGATAATTTTTATATAAATTGATAGCTAAAAACAATTACTACGAATGTTCTTTAAAAAACTTTTTAAAGGGTCAGGTTTCGGATATACAAGATTTCTAACTTTGACCATTAACCTTTGGCCCGCCCCATTCGGCACTAGCCGACAACTGAAAGTCAGTTGCCGTTAATTTTCATCCTTAGATTAAGGCACCAAAGCTTCATATCCAACAGCTTCCTTTTTTGCATAACGTCTCTAAAACCTCGGTCCAGGATGAACAGTATTTATTTAACGAGCAGCATAGTTATCACTTTAAATAACAGTGCAGTATCTGATCATATATTTTTTCGTGCCTTGTTTCCACTTGGTTTGTAGTGACCCTGCCTACGAAACCAAGGGTCCCGGGTTCGAGTCCTGGTGGGGGCAAATATTTGTTTGATGAGAACGGATGTATCTACCCTAGCCATGGTTGTTTATCTATCTAAGTATAATATTTATCTATATAAGTATGTGCATCGTAGTCTAGTACCCAAGATACAGGGAATCCTAGTTTGGGGCTAGATCAATGTGTGTAAATAGTGTCTAAGGAATCATTATTATTCACTAGCACACATAAAACGCATGAGTACTTCTACTGAGTGAGTTCTATTCACTACTTCGCTCCCACATTATTATGATCTCGCTAACAGCAAAAAAATACTAAATATTTTAATATGCTTAAGCTAATGCGAACACTAATACACTGACAAAATTTTTTTTGTATCGATGTGTGAGTATTGATGTTACCTATCAATTTTGATCAAAGAATTAAGCATGTACGCTATTTATAAAAAAAATGGCCGACTGAAGTTAGTTGGTTAAATCAGACTCTTTAGACCGTTAATTAAATACCAAAGTTTAACCAAGTCACTAAAATTCCGTCAGACAAGTGAGTGAACGAAAGTTTAACGAGTTGTCTAAACGTTCCTAGGCAACAAGACATATACAATATAAATATTTTTTATGCGTATTCAAGTTTATGTTTTAAGAATTTTTTGTCGTTCTTACATGTTCAACCTAGCACGTAGGATAAACAGGGGTTACTAAGAGCACCTAAGCTACCGCAATGTTTTGCCCTGATATAAGCTGTGCAAATTAGCTGTTGTCTTGATGCCATCTTGTTTTCCAACACGCCGGCTTTCGGTAAGACAGTTTGTTAAACGTTTTCGACGATGCTTTATTTAAATCAAAATGCTAGTGACTTGGTGAAACGTCGGTATTTAATTAACGGTCTAGAGAGTTAGTTAAGTGTCTGATTTAACCAACCAACTGCGACATATACACCTACAACTTTAACCACCGTGCGAGCACAGTCGCGTCGTCGCACGACCGATGTCAATGGCACCCATGTCCGCCTTTGGTCCCGCTTGGCGGCGCTGGCGTAGTTGGAGGCAAAGAGTTTCATTCATCTGAGGTTAGGTTCTTGATCATCACGTGATCTTTCAAACACACATATACACTGCCAAAATTAACTTGAAACTAAATTAGCACGCCATACATGTAAGAAGACGTAAATATAATTTGACAACTTTGACAGATAGACAGCCTCCAAATCTCCAATCGCACCGGCGCCATCTACAATGAGCTTTGGAGATTATGTGACATAAGGACATCGCCGTACGATATCCGCTTGATTTCTTAGAATGTACCTGTTCTATCAACGGTATTTTTTCTTCAGACATCAAGTAGGTTACGTCAAAGTTCTCCCTCGTGTCCATTCCCTGTTATCGACAAGAGTAAACGCCTTCCCCATAATAAATCTCCCGAGTAATTAATCATAGGAGCTGGCCAGGATAGCGGACACCGCCGCCGCTGCCGCTTCGCGTTTGAAACAAGTGTTTTTGTTACGAGCTTCTTTTGTCCTCTACTTTCGCTGAAAAAGGAGGCTGATATATAATCTTCCTTCTTTCGCGAGTAAATAATTTTAAAATGCGCTTGAGTTCAGGGATTACAGAACAAACTCGCTTATTTAAGCAAACTCAGACCGTGTTACCACAAAAAATATTAAACAGCGTTTAACCTCAAAACAAACGTCAAATCCATTTTTGTTTAATAGATGCACTGGGCCAAACTAAATTATACCTTATTACGTCAGTGACAGAGACGCTGTCAGTGCACCTATTATCTTGACCCGACTTTAATGAGTTTAAAAAACAATTGATTGTGAAAGTCGAAAGCAGAAAGTTTGACTTCAGAACTTTGTTAGTTGATCGAGCGGTGGAGCGTCTTCGTTTCAGCTCAGGTAAAAATGCTCTCGTATGGCCGGATTTCCGGCAATTCACAGGTCACATTTCTCCACAAATTCTCGTAAAATTTTGTGAGCAGGTTCGATAACTATATGGAATATTTCTGTCGATTCGCACAAATAAGGTCAAGTTTTTTTGTTTTTTTTTGCTTATATCTCGAAATCGATGGGTGAAACATTTTTTTGTACCAAATATATGAAAACTGATCAATTTCTCTAAATCTTTTACTTTCTGTACACTTTTTACCTATTCTCCTCCTGTTTTTTAAAGAATAATCTGTGAAATTTTCTTCGCCCTTCATCTTCTTCCAATGTAGAGAAGAGGCCAAGAAAACTGTCAAGTTCGAGTCGGACTCCCACACTAAGGGTTTCAAGGGTTTCGTACCATCAAACGGGAAAATGTAAGGACAAAAAATATAAAATATATATCCGAGCGTGGTTTCGTTACCAGTCCCTACAGATTGCGGATAGTGTTGTTTAGCTTCGCTTCCAAATCTTGAATTTATATCCATTTCTATTAATTTCTTTACAGGCTTTGTTTATTTTTAATGTACCCGAAAAAGGGTGTGACAAAATAGTTAAGTTTTATTTTATTATCGCAGCAATGTTTAAGGATTTTAGTATTAATTTATTTATTTATTTAATTATTTAGATACAAACGGTCATCTACATTATTTTTAAGTTGAAATATAGTATATAACATATAGACCTATAGTATCCTAAACTAAATAAAAACAATACTTAATCCGAAATAAAATTTAGAAAGTACATGAGATATTATTTGAAGCCAAATTAGTTGAATCCGTCAATACGAGAAATATCTACAACAGAGATGTAAAGAGAATATAAGCACGCATGCCCTTGTCGCCGCTGTCGATACAAGCATTAAAAGGTTCAACCAATTCAATCACAATTTGCAATCTGCTTTTTGAAAGTAAACAAAGATTTGTCAAATAAATCAACATGACTAAAATTGTTATTGTAAGATTTTTAACTCCGCCTACCGTCAAAGCCGACTGAGTTTGTCGAATTTAAGGGTTTAATTATTTTTATAATTTCTTTCGGGTCACAAGGCTTTAGGAATATTGATTCTGGATTTCTAGATTTTAAACTGTTATTATTATTACATTGTTTACTTTTTGATTCTTTATGTATAAATTTATTATTGAATGCGACAACTATTTTACCGGGCTAGTGATAATTTGGTCATTAAATATTATGTTATTTGGTTTTCTAGGGTTACTTCTTTCTTTATATTCCAAATGGCTTTACATTTATTTCTTGATCGCGATATGTAGAGTCTGTTTTGAATAATTTAAGTATATGTTTTTGTCATGTATATTTTGTAGAGTAGTATTTATACCTCAGTTGTCTATTTTTTTGCACGATAATTTTATACCCGGTGTTAGCCATTTCAAACCATTGATGCTCGCCTTAATTTTAACGCATATTGTTGGGAAACAAAGCGAGTAAAATAAAGAGAAATATTCTTTAAATTTATCAAACTCTAGGTACGCATCTTCTATTTTAAAGTATTATTGACCAAGATAATGATGTCAAACACATCCGGAACTTCTCAAGGTTTTCTTTACTGAAATCTTTATTTTTTACAAAATAGAAAAAAAACAATTATTTGTTTATTTTTCCGTAAGGAACGTCACAATTTGACAGGTATTGTGGTCCGACAGCCCACTTTGTAGAGTTTTAGATGACTCTATGCTCTTTATATTGCTCGCAATATTATCAATACATGTATGTTAACTGATTATGTTTACTTATAATAGAATATAGACCTAGAGCGCCTAAAAGAATGATACAACTGTATTTTATTAGTGGGCTTGCAAGCACAGGATGAAAAGCATTTGTATTCAGTACTATGAGTTTTTTTGTGTGTTATACATGTCGACCTAATATGAAGACTATTCGGGGGCTTCGCTGCGCTTGCCCTTACCCTAAAATATTTCTTCGTTACATAATTGAAAGTTCTAATTCAACCTTGGTTGACTATATCATGATATACTTAGTCAATTCTACGATATTGTTGCGCCACATTATTGTCACACCCATAGGACGACGCGTTGTTATGCTGTGGGGCTGTGAGCATTGAAACTGTTCTGTCTGTGAGCTCTCCGAGGCCTGCTGGACGTAAGAAATTCAAAAGGATCGCGTAAGAAGGATGAATAGCTTGGATTCCGTAAAATGTTGTAGAGGAAGTTGACGATGTGGGAAACCCGATGAAGACGGATCGGCGGCCCCTCCAACTCTATTTGCGCAGCCCAAACAAACCAAATCCATTGATTTTGAAGTCATTCGAGTTTGTTCAGTAATTCTTCGTTAGCACTGAACATGAACAAATTTCATAGAATACATGAAATACATAACTTATTATTTATTATTAGTATTCAATGTGTGATGCTCCTAGGTTTTTTCGTATTTTAGAGCTTTTGTGGCATCATTTCAGGGAACAAATCGTCATTTGCTATGTTTTCTTCAGAGATGTTTCCTTAACAATGCACGTTCGAATAGTGATTGACTCATCGATATCAATACTAAGGATAGGCCTTCCCGTACTTTTCTTACCATTTTGAGGCTAAGAAAAATAGCGCCCCTGTCGGAATTCGTCGGAACCAAGACAGTACGAAAAATTGTAACGGCGTCACGTTCGGTCACGTTCCGATTTGTGGTGTATAGACACAATATTAGGAAAGTTGATCTACGGATAACTCTCAAATACCCGGTGACTTTTAATCGGTGATTAGGAGTAGAAATAAAATATATCTAGCTAAAATTTTACTTAAGGGGCGGTCTCACGCAATTAGCTCATGTTTAATTAATAAAAAGTTGAAACATAATTAAATAGGCATATTAATTTTTGTCTTTGCCGTTAAATTATGAAAGAGGATGTAAGCTCACAGATACACATTAGTAGCGTGACTTGGAATTTAAGATCTTGATTTTAATTTATAAGTAATAAACTACCTAATCATAGAAAAAGTTATGAATTAGTTAGGGGGGGGGGGGTAACCAAATGACATTACGAATAGTAATCTAATGACATTACGAATATTAATCTTGACATTACGAATAGAAAAATAACCAAATCGGATCGTTTTTCAAATATAGGAAGCGGGCAGTTTCACTGTGCGTCGCGCGTCGCTACAAAGTTACGTCAGTCGAATGGTTGATTTTCGTTTGAGGATTTTTTCGAGAACAATATTTTATAGATAATCAATTTAAAGCCAATAGTAATTGAAAATATAATATTTACTTGTGATACGACACTCCCTGTTTTTGTGTTTTGCGATTTGGGTATGATTTACACCTTTTTACGTCGCAGGTCACCATTTTTGTTTTTGCTGCCGATATGTCAATCGGCTGTCACCGTCCAAGCGCGACTGATTGCAAACAGTACAATTTTCCCGATTTTGTACTGTTTTTGTAGCGACACTTTCAAGCGCTCCGTGCCCTGTCCCGATTGACTGATATTTCCATAGGCCACCCTCTTGTCAAAATGAGGAACTTTTCTAATGCCTGTTTTGGAGGCGCGTATTAGGATTATGTTAGTCATTATTCTAAGCATCATAGATTAAATTCTGAATTAATAATTTAACATTAAATTCTATCAGAATCAAATCAAATCAAATCAATTAATCCGCCATTGTTGTTAATGAGATAGCTCAACTTGTCACAACCACTTACAACGATGGACTGTGTGTGGTAACTGGATTGTGCCGTTGTGTGGATTTGACTAGACTGGATCTCTCTACCTGTATACTTGTATTGTGATTAAAGTAAGAACAGGAAACTAATTAAATAAGCCATTTAATTTTTAAATTAATACTGCATATTTTATCTGGCCCGAATGTCTTTCTTACTATACTTAAAATAGTATTTTTTTAAAATACAGGTGGTGTTCATAGACGCTTTTGATTTATGAGATAAAATTCGCCGATGTATACTTTACGATGATATTTTAATGATGATGATTTGGTAATTCGCGGGTGTCAGGGGTATCAAAATACATCTCTTGTTGTAAGGGGACCCCTTAAATTGCGAGATATATGCTATTGCGGCAACAGAACACACGTTCTGCGAAAATTTCAACTCTCTGCATATCATGACCCCTATAAATTGCGAGATATATGCTATTGCGGCAACAGAACACACATTCTGCGAAAATTTCAACTCTCTGCATATCATGACTGCCTACCATGCGAGATGACCCGGGTTCCATTCCCGGCTAGGGATAAATAAAAATTAAATAAACAGTTCTTGGATGTTTATATGTGTGTGTGTTGTCGCTGTTTCTGGTTCCCAAGACATAGGGTATCCTGTGGAGTCAGAAGCAATGTATGTGCGTGTATATGAATGTTTATGTTTTATTACGGTTCATGAGATACATCCCGCTGGGACGGATGGACAGACGGACTGACGAACAGATGGACAGCGGAGGCTTAATAATAGGGACCTATTTGGAACCCTTCAGGTATGGAAACTTAGAAATGACAATATCTTGAAAATATCTACAGTAATAAAGACATTTTGAGTTTGAGTTTAATAAAGAAAGAATATTAAACGGATTGGACATTCGCTCATACCTACTTTTCACAAATATCCGTAATACAGCACAGGTAACCACAACTAATACTATTTCCCGGAATTCGCTCATATTTCCCGCAGACCCTAATAGAAACCTTCGGCAGTTACCCGGGAAATGAGCCTTATCAATTCTAAGGGTACATTTACACACCTACTTTCGGTTCCGTAAGACCCAATACATCATTTTAATCAAAAGCTGGAGATGTTCAGAATTGTAATGAAGCGATCAAGGTCCGACGCGTGTGATACTCACTTACTGCAGGGAGAGACGAAGTCATAGATTTGGGAACTGCGAGAATATCTAGCGTAGATGGCACTAACAAAGTAGGTTGAATATTATCTAGTCGTAATCCGTGACGAACATAGGTATATGGTTCTATTTTAACACTACAGTAGATGCTGATGGAAAACTTTTTGCTCTTTCTACTTATTTTTGTAGCAAGCAAGTTTCGAGTCTTAGATCTATCATATGCTACTTCTAAAAATGGCAAAATTTTGTTGGATTGTACTTAGTAGTAAAGGTAGATTATATTCTACTCATACTACGAAATTGCGACTATGACTAGGCCGTAGGCCATACTTGTACCTGTCTACAATCCAGTATTTATAGCTACGCCATAGCATATCCTGTCCATTAGTGATACTGATACGTTGCTTATCCTATCTAGCACTAGCATAGTCCAGGCACTATTTTCGGCGGCTGCTGATGACGGTCTTGGCGGAAATTCGGCGAATTCGTGGACTCACCTCTTTGCCGACGTGACCGGCACACGGAGCGGCGCGTGAGGCGCATATTAGAGAGCTCACACCATCCGATATTTGTGCTGCTTTAATTATCAATATTGCTGTGTGTACGGGGTTTAATAGAAAGGTGTGAGATCGTAGCAAAAGGAATTTTAGCAAAATTTTCCATAGCGGCGATGGACTAGCCCTTTGTCATGTAAAATATTTACTAACTAGCTTAACTTGGGCCCATATGAGACAACGCACGAAGCTTTTACGTACGTCAGTATTTTTGTTTCTTTTTATGATCTTAGCACATAAACGTAGCTCTTCCACAGTGGTCCAATGTAGAGATGAGGCAAAAAATTACGTTTACTAAGTACATACATGTAATTAAGAAATGTTGACTTTGATTTTGACAAGTCCTTGGTGGGTCTCCGCTCTACGCGGTTAGACACCCTTCGGCTGGCCGCACGGCTGGCCTTAATCAAAAATTTACACAAAAAAACGTGCGAATGAAAACTCTTTTTACGTAGGTACATATTTTTGATGGTGCACTTAGTGCGCAAACACATGTCTGGATGGGAATCGAAACTGCTTCTCTTTTCCAAGTTGTCTATCTATCCACTTTCTTATTCAAGTTTTATTGCAATCCTTCTTTACCATCGCGTTGAATATTAGCGCTGCTCAGTTTCAATATCTACACTAAGTGCATTCCTGGCAGAAAGCTGGAAGTAGGTCTTGAGAGACCGAGGTGAGAAAGTTGGCCAGTCAATACCTCCTTGAGGGACTTCAGGCCGAACTATACCGTTCAGAACTAACTGTAGTAGGCTTGCAACTTTCTTAATTACTTGATACTTATAAGCGCAGATAAATCGTACTAATAGCGATAACTATAGTTGCCTCTTTTAATTTTGCGTGCTGCTTTATACGTTTCTTTAAGAATAAATACCTAAGAATTAACAAAAATGTGCAATGTTGCTGAAATACTGCTATCGGTGAACCTTGAAGGATACAATTTTTGATGTACATAAAGTATCCGTAGAAACGAAATAGCATACAATTTTTGTAATTCATTCATTTTTTTACTAATCTTCTAGGCGAAATCTTACTTGCGCTCCAGCATTTGTTGCTAATTTTATTATAAATAGTTTATATAAAATCCAAGTACTAAAAATGTATTCCCCTGTCGCGACCGTATGACATTTTTCTAACAACAAAATTCGAAAATTGTAATTCATTCATTTTTTTACTAATCTTCTAGGCGAAATCTTACTTGCGCTCCAGCATTTGTTGCTAATTTTATTATAAATAGTTTATATAAAATCCAAGTACTAAAAATGTATTCCCCTGTCGCGACCGTATGACATTTTTCTAACAACAAAATTCGAAAATTCTTACAAAACAAAAAGTTATTGCAGGAATTCAGATGAAAGAATTAATTTTCACAATAGCAAATAAGTTTAATGAATTAAATAATATTTCATAATTCCATAATTTCTTTATTACACACAAATCATAAAAAAACAAGAGTTACTTAAAAAAGTGTACAAAGGCGAGCTTATCTCTAATAAGAGATCTCTTCCAGCAAACCAGGTTAACATTGATTAATTAACAGCTTAATATAGGCGGTAGGTCTGTTTAAAATTAAATAAAGCCACATAAATCCCTAACAGAATGTTGTAGAAGTACGTGAGGCATTGTCGTAAGAGCTTTGGTCGCCCATCAAACGTAGTGTGGAGACTTTACGCCTCAGCCTGCTTCCAGGCGGAATTACGTAGGTAAATATTTAATTCTCCTGTCTTTGTTTCGGGAGTTGATTGATTACCGTGATGATGATTAAAATTCATTTTTTAAGTATACTATTTATGAGTGACTTATTATAAATTTAATCAGATTACAAAAATATAGTTCGAGCCATATTGGGATTTTTTTGTCTGGGTAATCAGTTTTTCTTCAGTCTAACTTATTGAAATAATGGTTTTAGAGTGGATTACTAAGCTTTTATCTATTTTAAAGCATTAAAAATTCATAGAAAGTATTAACGACATGATTTGTAAAATAACGAACAGTTACCACTTTTAAACCAAAAATCTCGCGAACGTGTAACTTTAGGACAATTTACTGAAGGTAACTTTTTGCTTGTTTTGGAGGATTCCATCGTTAGCTAATTTTATCGATTATATTTTTACGTCACTTCATCAAAACAACCTTTTGATTCCCCTGCGGACAAAAAATTCAATTATTTCAAATGAATAGAACAAAAGTATATAGTGTATGTATAATACTTGATTTATTCGTTTAGATTTAAGCCAGCTATTTAAGTCTTAGCAAACATAAAATAATTTAAATAGCCAGGGAAACTGAATACGAAATCTCATGATATGCCATTTACAAATATATTTACTTTGAATGTATTTTTACAACGAAAGTTGTAAAAATACATTCAATAATAATAATATCTTGAACTAAACTCAACCTACGAACCTCACCGGTTCGTGAATAAATTGCGGAGGCGTCGTCACGCATAAACCCGTTAATTATATTTCGCTGGAAATTTCTTAACTAGTTTCCAGATGGACTCATTCGACGATCGCTGAGAAGTACAAATAACTGAAGCTGAAATTTATTTAGATATTCAACAGAAACAGCAGCTGTCCGGATGGTCGCTTTTACAGATTTCGTGGAACCAGGCTTTCAATAATTTATAGAAATAGGCAGGGAGAATATAACCATATAATCTTAAGCTTTTGTTTATCGATAATGAATTCCAATAAATGCTGTAGATATATAGAAACAGCAACACTCGAAGGTTACGCGAATATCGAAAAGAATTCTAATAATTTCAAAATTATTATATTTTGATGTAGTAACCTTATGTTTGAGAAAGAGCAACCGTACTGGCTAATTGACCAAATAAATTGCGACAGGGTGGCCCCAAGTCAAGAACTATCTACATACATACATGCATGGAACAAAGCAATCAATGAATCATATCAGCCCTGCCAAAATGTGGCGGATCTTCCGGGTCATTCCGTTTCAACAACTACTGATATGTACTGCTCTGGTGTAACCTATTTTCCCAGCGTTACATTGAAAGTTTGTCGCGTATTGTGCTCGCCTATCTGAGCGTAATCCTCGGGAGCCGACACCGCGCCGCCCGTCGCTTCAACTTTTCCAATTCCCCTCATCCATTTCTAAGGGTTTCCAGTTACACCGGATTGTCCTAACTTTACCTATGGGAGTATTCACAAATTCTGTAAAAAGTCGCTAGCGTCTGAGCGCAGACGGTAGTTTTTTTCTTTTTTACATTGTTTTTGATACGAAGCTTTAATAACAAAATTGGAAGTCAGTAGTTTTTCTTATTTGAGCAAGAAGGATTTGCCTTGGATGTGTTCATTTCTGCAGATAAATGCTACAAATTTTGCTCATCAAATCGACGAGGTACCTCTTCTTTCTTATAAAAACCGGCTAAGTGCGAGTCGGACCCGCGCGCCGAGGGTTCCGCACAAATAGCATTTATTTTACGACGGAAGTACAAATTTACGGTTTTCGGATTTTTTCTTGACTTGTACTTTAGAACCTTGCTCCTTGTCAAATTCTAGATTCCCTTACAAGTATCGAGCAAATTCAGCAAAAAAAATTCATACGTGGCTTTGACTTAGAAGTTATTTTTTTTCACAACTTCAAGGGACCACAGATTTGTTTTAGCGATATTGTTTGACTTGAAAATTATCTCCACGCGTTCCTGAGTCTTGACAGACGGACGGATAGAGGGATGTCGAGGTTGTAAAAGGTACTTATCGACTTCACAAATTTTTGGAAAAGGCAAAGCGAAAATACCAACCAACAAACACTAGGTTTTAGACGAATTAAGCACTAGTTTTGATAAACACATATCAATATAAAAGGTTTTATTACAGGTTTTAAGCATTCAATCTTGTCATAGGCCATAAAGTTTCAGATCAGCTTGAGTAGCAACATATTCTGAGATTTCCTCTTCAACTGAGGAAACCTCCCTCCCCTCCCCTATGATACAGTGCTAAAGGGGCACTTAAGGAAATTGAGAGCTTCCAGGAGATTTATTTTCATTTCACCGGGAAGCCATTGTTTGTAGTGTTGCCAGCGTTCTTTTGGTTACGTATTCTATTTTCACTACTTTCTAACTTTTCAAAGGAAAGGGTGAAGTGTGCTCGGGTGGTAATTTGTCGCCAAAATCCTTATTTATCGGTGCTGAGAAGTTGGCCCGGCCCGGGGGGGTATTTCTAAACTTTGCCCCTTTAGTCACGCTTCAGTAGATATGGTACGGACACACTTGAGCACATATTGGGGTTGAATCTCCGTTTTCTTGTTCCACTTGAATTATGGCTGTGGAGTTTTTAATATCATTCCAGCGGGAGCTATGTCAAAGGCGGTGTTCCGGTAATGGAAATTATGGCCGAGTGTTTTGGCGAAGTATGCTGTTGAGGGAAATGGTATTTTACATGCACATCTTCTTTAGTTGGTATGAACAAAGTGTTTTATCAGCGAAACATAATTTACGAGGCGTTTTCTTAGTTTAGTACGGGTAATGGACCAGTATGGCACAGACCACGCGGCTGAACCACATCATTATACAAACGAATATAATGTTACTGTATTGGTCAGTACCAAAGCAGGAATAATTGTTTTGACAAGCCTGTGGACTGACCAGCTGATTATACAAACCAAGCTGCAGGTGTACACTCAAACTAATTACGGAACACAACACTGATGGTAATGCTCAATCGAGACCAGTGATGCTGCGTGAGCAACGCGGAAATTTACATGTAATCAGCGATGTGGCGGAATGCCTGATTCCAGCCGCTATAAACATCCGCAGTTAACTGCCCGGCGGGATCACAAATCGTTTTGAAATTAAAGTAATTTATTAACACATGTCATTCGAACTTATTGTGTGTATTATTTCATTCTCAGATTTTCTAGGAAAGCCATATTTTAGGTAAACAAGTCACGATCCACCTCACCAAGCCTACGCGTGCCAAACAAGCTGAAAATCTCCACAAAATACTCCAAAAGTGAACATAAAGCTGTCCGCAGCTAGCTTCGTAGCACTTTCGTAGCGATCGTAGCTCGTAGCGCCTCCGTAGCTTGCACGCTACGAGCGAAACGGCTACGAAAGTAATGGACATTTCAAACGGACGAAGTGGGGGTGTTAACTCCTAGCATCAAGTACAGTTCGCTTTAGATCCCTTCTGGATAGAATTTATGTATTACTGTTAGCGTTGAATACCCAAATGGCCCATGTATAGCTCGAGTCCCATGTATAGAAGATGTCGTACGAACGAAACTTAATGCCTAGAGACTACTCCAACGAGTACTTGGAAATGGCTTAGGAAATTATTGTCAACAACTGTAGCCTATCCACAGGAGCCTTTTAGCCAAACTGAAAGTCTAGACAGCAAATAGATACGGTCATAGGTTAATGAACAGATAAACTAGAGGAAATCATGGCCGTACTTACAATTCAAGCACAAATATCAAATTACCCGAACTAATGAAACAACTCGCGTCTTCATCAACAGATACTGAAAATGCGGCTCCCGAGGAAGATTTCTCTCAAACATAATAAAGACATTTTCCACGGTGATAGAGCGTTCGATATCTTATTACAGCGCGCTTGTAAACTGACGAAACGCTTTTCGAATCACTGACTTTATAGCCTGCGCAGCCGATATTCACCTTCCTGAACATTTTTGACAGAAAAACCTTCACGAACAAAACAATACTCTATCTCAAAGGCTGCAGCAACTGAAACCCAACGCAAGTAAAGGAACTCCATTGTGGGCTAAAATAGGCAGATTTTTTGTGACGGATAAATCGCGGGAACGAAGGCGGACTTGATTGAAAATCCCGTTAGAGGTGCTTTGCGAACTCCTTGAGAAACGGAAGCCGGCGCTTTGATAGCGTTATTTACCTTTGTGAAGGTGACTTGGGGAAAGTCTTTCATGAGTCGTGGTCTGCCGGCTCCGGACGGAACAGATTGCATATTCCACATAGCTTGGGTATGTACAGTATATACTTAAACAAAGAGTATTGAATAACTGGCGAAAAGTGGGCACAAATATGCCTCTGCCACCCTCTCTGGGAAAAGGCATGAGGTTATATGAAGTTTTGTGTTGTAAAAGAAACGCTTTAATAAAGTTGCTTTGATCACATCGGCTTCAAATATACAGAATGATGTCCCCTAACAATACCTTAGAATTAAAGATGTATAGGTATATTCAGGAAAGAAGATCGCAAATGATTGCAAATAGGTGATTGATGAATGAATGAATGAATTACAATTACAAAAAATGCCCTTGCTAGAATCCAATGTAATTGTCATTAGACTAAGTCACCCTTTCCCCTAAAGTTGAAAAAAAAAATCAGGCGTCAAGTTTAGAACTATTGGCACTAAGTTTTGGCGTAAGCATGTCATACTATCTTTGTTTGTTACATAGTTCACGGCCACGGCTAAAGAATCTGCTATAGGTACTTCAAAAGTTTGTCGACGTCGTTTTTTTTTATTTGTTGATGTTTCACAGCTTAAGTAATTAATTTGATAAAAATAACACTGATATAAATAAACATATCCGTTATATATCCGTATTATCCGTAAATAATGATGAGGATTTCAAGATCATAATAGTATTTTATGCAACTGTCGTTTATGGGGCGAATCACGAGTGTGTTATTATTTTTTATTTTAACACATCGATTAATCGTTTAATCGATTCGTTAAAAGGAAAAAAATGTCTGTGATCGTCGAATCGTTAAAATTAACATTTGTCTTGACATCTGTAAAGTGCCACCGACTTCAGGTGGCTAAAACACGAAACTAATGCCCTCCCAGTTTGAAATGACATTAGTGTGACATAAAAACACACTCGTGATGAAGGCCCCTTATACGACTGTTGCACAAACTACTAACGCATCGATTGATCGATGCGTTAAAGTAAAATTTGTTTGTCTGTAAATTGCCACATCCGCATCGATGTGTCATAATGCAGGTCATTGCCCTATGAATCTATTTTAGAGCATTTAAGCGTAGATAAAACATACAAAAGGTAATTTTGCATGGTGAAAAATAAACTATATATATACATTTACTTATTGCAGTATTTTGTACAGTTTCCTGTCGCTACAAAATAAAACATTGATTTCAAAATTCCGCTGTCACTCGTTTTTGTTCTCGTTCAGATTAACATACGTGAAAACACCTTTAGGAGCCAGTTCAAACAATGTCGGAACAACAGTTTGGCCGGATCCGATTTGCTCAGTGGCATATGTGAATCAATAGCGCTGTTCACGTCAAGCGAATAGTTGGATCAAACGCATCTGTATGCATCTGGCAGCTTGGCGGATCTGGCAAAACTATCGGTCCAACCTAGTGCGAACTTACTCTAATTAATCATTATGTGACGCATCGACTAGCCCACATACTAATTAAGTATGTATTTGTGCGGGCCTGTATATAAATGTTTATGTTTACGTCTATGTAAGCCGGGACCCTGTACAATCACCCGTTCGGCTAGATCCAACTAATGAATTGGAAAAACGTGTTCGAATAAGTGAATGGAATGTAAGTATACGTGAGTGAGTAAGTGAGTGATGGTACTAATAGTAATAGGTTTGTGCGTGAAAATGTGTAAACTACCTAATAGTCTGCCTACCTACTACTACTGCCTACTACTACCGTCACAATGTTCCAAGACTTCTACAGAAGTTACAGTTCATTTCATACAACAGCGGACGAGCGCTCATGATTTGCGAGAAATGCAGAAGCTTGGAACAATTTTACAAATTTATTAGAATGTTGAATACAATACACCGTAAATGCTGAAACAAATCAGTATGATACAATAACGAGCTGGGATGGCGCTCTAACACGAAGGGACAAAGACGGTCGTATATTAAATTAATTTGACAGAGCATCCGGTTCGTAGCGCAGAGATAGATATTAAGTTAAATTAAATTTCGAGTGGAGGCTCTCTAATTATAATGGGGTTTTACGTTTTGCTCAAGACAATGCAGAACTCATGAAAGAATTGAAATATATAAAAATTTAATTTATATTTAAAAACATACTACAGCGGTTCTCAAGTCTTTACTCCCCAGTTCTTAACTGAATAGGTAGGTTGGATGGAGGTCGAGTATATTATATAATTCATCGAATGAAAAGTTCTACTCACCTCTAATATTGCCAATGCTATTACCGGTATGCCATCGCCCCTTTTGCGTTACAAAGGTGTGTCTATAATACATAAAAGCAGAAATATCTTGGCCCTAATCTGATCCCTACTACTTCACTCAGTATAAATCGTGGTATTGGTAGGTACCATAACAGATGTTGATATGAACTTGATATGAACTTTCACTATGAAACCGAGTTGATCAGAGCAACTTAACTATTCCCCTCTCCATACAAATCAGCTGACCGCCCGGCCCAACTTTTATAACACAGCCTTAAACGGCGCAAATACGCCACACTCGGTGACTAGTATTTGTTTATTCCGTTCGGCTTCGAGACTCTCGGGCCATGGCGTCCTGACGCTCGACGAGCCCAAGACATTTCCAAGCGGCTCGACAAATCATCAGGGGACCGTAGAGTTTGCATCTACCTCGCTCAATGCATAAGCATTTCGATACAGCGAGGTAACGGTCCCAGTTTTTTGGCTCCCTCCCGCCTGGCGGTTCACTATTGCATTGCTTATATGCAATAGTGAATGCTTTGCCTCTGGCAAAATATTGTTTGGCATAAATCCTTTTTCCGAAATCTTGTTAACACTATTAATATAATTTAGCATACTTTTCAAAGACATACATATAGGAAGCATAAAGATTATAAAGACTACAATTATACAGCATAAACATAAACAGGTATAACAATCATTTCTCATCGTAGAGAAAGACATAAAAGGAAACAACTAAAAATACCCAAATGCCGAAAAAACTTCACACTAGATTTGTAAGTAGTTACATTCGTATCATTAAATGTTGTTTTTTTGCATACACTTCACTCCGCTACGCTCCGGATTTGCTTCGTCTAAGTTCCAACCTAACCTATATATATAACCCTATTATAATTTAGCTACAAAAACTTACTATAGCCAAATTTGGCTTTTCATTACTTACGGCCGCAAGCTCGCTCCGCTGGTTGCACAATGCAATCTAAATTATATCCGATTGTGAAACTGCAATCGCACCATTAGTTCATCTACCAAACTATATACTTAAAACAAACCATATACAGGCTGTAACAGAAAGGTGTAGTCATATTTTAGGGAGTAGTTAGGGACATCATTCTGAACAACCTTCACTATGAAACCGATTTGATCAGCTGTTTTGTATGGATCAGTTAAACATACAGTTGTTATGATCAAATCGGTTTCATAGTGAAAGTTGTTCAGAATGATGCCCAAATTCTGCTACGGCAGGCAAGATCTCCAAGCGCTACGAGCCTCCGTGCTCCGAACTACGATCGCTTTCCGCTCCGAATAGGAACTCAGGAGTGTATGTTTTGTACTTTACGCGGTTTCTCAGTGCTTTAGTGTTACACCATGCTGTCGATTTCAAACCTAATTCTTCGTCAAGAAAATAGATAAGTTTTTTAACAAAAGTTTTATCCGACCCTATCTTGATTGCAAACTCCAGTTCTAAGAGACCAGCTGAAGAATCTGTCGACCAATGGAACACCCCCAAGCGAACAGTTTAACCAGGCGGTAAAGGTACACCGGAATTCAACCAAATATTAAACTCGTTTCTAGTAGGTAACGACCTATTAAAAACAAGTTTAATATTTTGTAATCGGATGTCACATCTGCATCATCAACATAAAAGAAATTAACCCCACCTAGTAGGCCTTATCGAAAGGCAACTACCTCGGTGAAGAATACGGGCCACATCCCACCCAACATATTTGAGAATTGAGATGAAACAAGAACCTCACCTCTTAAAAAAATATAATGTCCGGTCGCGGTCAGAACAAAATGTCATATGCAATAAATCCGCAATCAAATAATTTCATTCCTAACCTATGTTACGCGAAAAATGAGAGAACTCTGAAAGCGGTCATACGGGGATTACCTGCCTATGTGGTAAACGAGATAGTTGGTGAGCAAGACAGCCTTGGTTTCAAGGGAACTGAAGTAACAAAATTGTATCAAGTGGAATTCCTCCGGGTTCTGATATCATAAAGTTTCGTCAGCTACGGTATCTATTTAACATCACTGTTACAATAAATAAATACAAGCACTATAACAACGCGGGAACCCAATGCTCCAGATGCCAAGGTTTTGGGCACAGTTCAAATAACTGCAACATGCCGGTTCGTTGCGTCAAATGCATCGATAAAAACCTTATCCACAAATGCCCAAAAAAGGACCGAAGCGAACCAGCTAAATGTGTCAATTGCAATGAAGAGCAATCCGACTAACTATCGAAAATGCAGCGAGCGCCTGATATATTTGAAACTTATCCAGCAGGCACGTGATTATACAAGCAACAACCATCAGCACCCGTCATTATCAAATCTACTGACAATCGGCAGTGGTCTGACGTTCTTAGAGGGCAGCAAAATGCGCCATGAACTGAATCTCAGAATCCTGCAGAATTCAGGATTGCTCACGGATGCTCACGACGACGAAACTAGTCAAATGTTCAACATCAAGAGTTAAAAATACTGAAAAAATAATTCAAAGGGTGTACTTCAATATTCGGCAAAGTTGTGTTTATGCTTGCCCATTTAGGTCAATATGTCCAATACTGACGGCATACAAGCTTAGCGGCACGATTTTATGGAACTGGCGGTGAGTACCCTACTTGTCGATATTATCGCCGTTTGCAAGGCCAACTGGCCACAAACATACATCCTAAGTTTCCAGGCTTTTCCTGTTAGTGACAGGACAAGCACCAATGGTAAGGGCCAAGGTGTAGCTATTATGGTAAAGGAAAATATCAATCACTCTCATAGCGTCACACCTTTTCCCATACGGGGTGGCAGAGGCACAATTTTGATAACTTTGAACCAGTTATTCAATACTCCATTTTGCGTGACAGGGGGCTAGCCCATCGCCGCAGCTATAGAGTAATGAAGGTTTCCTCACGATGTTTTCCATCACCGTTAGCACGTCCGTATATTGTACTTACGATAAATTAATTATCTCATTGGTACATGGTCAGGAATCGAACCTGCATCTCCTGTGTGAGAAGCAAGCGTGAAACTCATTAGACCACGGAGCTCTTCAACAATCACTCACGTATTGACATTCCCAGAACCATTCCGGCCTTGTCATCGAACCATCTTCTTAAATACGATTTTTAATCCGAAATAACATGATATTTCAGTTTATAAAGTCAATACTACGGAACGACCGATCGATTGTCATTCATTATGCTATCTGTCTATAAAAAGTTGGTTCATGTCTCAACCAGTCTTTCATTATATCAAGTCTTGTTCAATAATCATCCCCGCGGGTGGTCTTGCCAATATGTAATTCTCAGTTTGTAGGCGCGTGGCGCTTACTTTTCTATCTTTCATAATTGTACCGTACCTTAGTGTCAAATAAAGCAGGGTAAAAAATAAACTAAACTCACTATTTAACTTCACCAATCATCAACCAATATCACAACCTCTTCGGAAAGGGGTGCTCGCTGACGTGGCGATAATTTGCCGCGCAGCCGTGGTTGGTGGCCCAACTATAGTAGTCAATTGGTTTAGTGCTAATAATATTTTACTGAACAATAACAAAACTAAATGTATTCGGTTTATACTCCCCAATGTTAAACAAGTCTCGGCTAATGTTAATGTTAAAGGTGAAAATTTAGAAATTGTAGATAGCACGGTATTCCTAGGAATCAGTGGGGCCCACACATAGATACACTATCAAAAAAACTCAGTTCCGCAGTTTATGCAGTTAAAAAATAATCCGTCTTTTTACGGACGTGGAAACAGCTAGACTGGTTTACTTCAGCTACTTCCATAGCATTATGTCTTATGGCATACTGCTGTGGGGGAACGCTGCAGACATCAACATAATATTTGTGCTGCAAAAGAGGGCTGTTCGGGCAATCTACAATGTGGGTCCCAGAGAGTCACTGCGTTGTAAATTTAAGGAAATTAACATTATGACAGTGCCGTGTCAGTATATTTATGAAAACCTAATATACGTCCACAAAAATATTGATAAATTTCCTAAGAATAGCGACAGGCACAATGTCAACACTAGAAATAGGCATAAACTAGCTATACCTACTACTAGGCTCCATAAGGTTAATGTATCTGTTAAAGGGCAATGTATTCGCTTTTACAACAAAATACCGACTGAGTTACAAGAATTGTCTGTAAATAAATTTAAAAATGTTGTTAAAAATCACTTATGTAAAAAAGGTTACTACAAAATATCAGATTATGTAGAAGACAAGAAAGCTTGGGAAGGTGTTTGCCCCAATTCTGTAAAAATAACGTATAAAGCTGGAGGTTTCTAGTCGCCTCTTTGCCTCCAGCATCTAAAACATTGAGGTGACGGAATTCAAATTGAGTCCTATATTTCCCTGTACCTTATACATGTGTTAGTTTGACATTCTCCAAATGTTACCTATGTGTTTCTTATGGAAATAAACTCTTTTTGAATTTTGAATTTTATACCCTCGTCCAATTGCCGCCGACGATCAAGTCTGGCTGGCATTGTATCTTCTGCTACAGTCATCATCCGTGGCTTTGGAGCGGACGGAGCCACGTCCATCATCCAGTTTGGGGGTTCGGCATTCTGATGCTACGAGGTGATACCTGCCCCTATCACATCATCGTTTAGGCTCCCGGAACCTACCTCTTTCATCGAACAACGATAATGCCGATTGGACTGCTTACAGATCCTTCATCGACGCTCACATAGTACTCTCTTCTCAAAATGACATCAGAAATGTATGAAAAATTAATTGTTTGCACCAGATCAGCATGTGCCTACTGGTATCAAAAATGAGAATGTAGGTTCAAGAATCAAGCTTCAACGCCACGTAAATTTTGTTATTAGCTACCGCAATCAGCTTCGACGACTTGAGCATTCCAGTATCCCAGTGCTTGCGAGAAAAGATCCATATGAACTACAATTAACGCCTTTCAAAGTTAAATCCAATCTGGCATACGAAAACAACTAAATAAACATTGGAACCATAAAAGGTTGATAACGCCAGCTCCGATTTATGGCGTCTTGCTAAATCAATAAAACCGAAATTCACTGTAATACCACCCTTAAAAAAACCAAATGGCAGTACAACCACAAATTCTACAGAACAGGCGGAAGCTCTAGCTAATGCGTTTCTATCAAATATGTGCCTGACCAACAACTGGGCAAATGAAGAGATATTAGCCGAAATTTTACCTTAGAATATATATATATAATATAAATAAAACATTTGGAATCCCCTTAATCATCCCCATGCGACTAAAATAAATTTGGGTACCTTACGTAGCTGAAATTACGAAAATAGCCGCCTGGTGATGATGAAATTGTTACATCCAATTATAAATATAAAATAAAACAGTTTTAGTTTAGTTATGTTAAAAAACCGCTCAGATCGCTGCCGCATGCTGGGCGGGGTATTCATTTGCTTTGCATCATTTTATGTTCCAGTTTTTAATTAAGTTTAAGTTTTAGGCAATTAAATATATAAATAAATAAAAACTTCGTTTCTGGTTAAAGCAAAAATACCCTATCCTAAAACAGAGCTAAAAGCCAATTAACTGACAGCTCATAAAAAAAAACTACAGTTCCACCATCACTGTTCAGTTGATGGCGTCGCAACCGCTAGTAGTTTAGAATTTGGTGGTGCCGTTTAAGAAATTCACCAAGAAAAAAGGGAATTAAAAGTCAAGGGGCAGTCTTTAATAGTACATTACTGTCGCGGTCTGTAATGACTTCGTTGCTGGTGGCACTGTTGGTGGCCGAAAGCGCAGCAGTGCGCAGCTCAAGGCCTACACAGCGCTATCAGCATTGCAGTCTTTGATGGACAAGGTGGAATATAAGGAAATAAAAGCCGAGACCGAAGATCGAGGCTTCTCTCTAGCTCTCTCTGTTACAGCTTCTTATACATGTGTTAGTTTAAGATTTGACATTCTCCAAATGTTACCTATGTGTTTCTTAAGGAAATAAACTCTTTTTGAATTTTGAATTATAAATTTTGATGCTCGTCTGGAAGGTGGGGGTGGCGGTGGCCACCCCCGTGCGCCCACCCGACGTGCTTTTTAGAAGTACGTCGATTCAAAGGTTCATAATGGTGACTTGGGCGGTGCAGTGCGGATTCTCCTGTCAGATTGCTCCGTGGCTGAAGACAACGAGGAGACTTTAAAGTCCTTGCGGCTTAAGCACCCGGCACCGTCCCGTGCCCTTCACTTCCCCCCGCAGCCGGACCTCTCAAGCGAGTTCTTGGCGGTTGAAGCGGCTGACGTGTTGGAAGCCATTATGTCTTTCAATGACGGGTCCGCAGCTGGCCTTGGTGGGATCCGCCCAGAAATTCTTAAGGAGTTGACTTCTGCGGGAGCTGGGGATGGTGGTGCGACTCTCTTACGCTCGCTAGCCAATCTTGCCAACTTCATGCTGAGGGGAATGGTTTACAGAGAGGTATGCCCCTTCCTCTATGGCGCTTCTCTCTGTGCTTTGAGTAAGAGGGATTCATCCTATTGCTAACGTCATTGTTAAGGTGCGTGACGTTATTTTAAATAAGGTCAGTCAATGCGTTCCTTCTGTCTATCCCTTTCTACATAAATGCTACTCGGGTCCGAGTAATTTGTTGTTTATCTATCTAAGTATAGTATTTATCTTTATAAGTATGTGTATCGTTTGTCTAGTACCCAAGATACAGGGAATCCTAGTTTGGGGCTAGATCAATGTGTGTAAATAGTGTCCAAGGTATTATTTTTTACTTTATTATTATAACCTGGTGGAGTCACAGGTGGGTGCGCAACAAGGTGATCCCTCCCTTGGGAACGTTGATATTCAGTTTGGCAATCCAGGATGTGGTTAAGTCTGTGAGGTCCCCTTTGAATTTTTGGACCCTGGATGACGGTACAATCGGGGGACCTCCAGATGTGGTCCCGGCTGACTTGGACGTCATTATTCGCGGTCTTGAGGACTTGGGCCTTCATCTGAACCCGCAGAAATGCGAGTTATATCCGTGCTCGGGTATCTTGGCACAGAGGCTAAACAGACAGTATGCATGTCAACAGCTTTTTGAAGAAATTATTAGAATCAATCCTCCACAAAAGGATCTGACGCAATGTAAGATTTCCAGACAAACTCAAACTGGTCTACCAATTGATTTGCCTATGTTGATTAATGTAGAGACACAGACAGAGGATCTCGAAATTAATTACAAAAATGATTGTGCTATAACGGGGAATATTGGAAATACAAATAATAATAATTTGATTGACAATGATAATGATAGTAATAATGATAACAATGTTGATAATAATGACTATAGGAATAATGACAATGCTAATGACGTAACGTTTTTTCGTGAATAACCATGTAAATATATTTCATCAAAATATCGATGGCCTAGTAAATAAGTCTGACCTGTTAACAATACATCTAGATGAGCTTCGAACAAATGGAGTAATTGTAGATATAGTAGGAATCACAGAACATAACATGATTGAAACTGATATTTATTCGCTTAATGTCAAAAACTATACACTGGCTACTTACTCTGCCAGAAACACGCGAAGTGGAGGTACTGCCATACTAGTAAATAACGGACTTGATTATAATGTAATAAATATATCACAATACAATATCCCTAATTTTATAGAATGCTGTGGCATCACAATTCCGCAGTATAATATCAATTTAATATGTATTTATAGAAAAGCAAAATATGACACAAAGACTTACGACGTATTCTTTAACAACATAGACAAACTATTACATAGACTTTGCAAGGGTAAAATAAAAATTATATTGTGTGGTGATTTTAATATAGATAGACTCAAAAAGAATAGATCTGCGGTTTATTTCGAAGAACTATTATTAACTTACAATCTAAAATAAATTTTTAATGAACCAACGAGATTAAGTAGTGGGACATGTTTGGACAATTTTATACATAACATCAGAGGATGTAGAGCCGAAATAGTAGAATTTGCACTATCAGACCACACTGGTCAGATACTAAAATGTCCAGTAAAATATAATAATGTCCTCCAAAATTGGTCAATACTAAGGCATGACTATAGTGCAGAGTATTTGAAAAAGTTTAAAGATCATATTGCAAGTCTCAATTTCAGCGAGGTATACAATAATAAAGACGCTGATGCAGCTTTCAGTGAGTTCCATAGTACTTTTAAACTTTTATATGACCTATGTTTTCCCATCATCAAAGTAAAGATCTCAAGAAATAGACGACCACAATGGATATCAAAAGGTATCAAACTTTGTACAAAAAGGAAAAGAGAGTTGTTATGGCAATCAAGGAGAGCCCCAAACCAACAAAACAAACAAACCTTTATAAATTATTCAAAAAGACTCAAAAAAATTATTAAATTGACACAGAAGTCCCAGAATGAATACTTAATTAAAACATCAAATAACAAATCGAAAACTACGTGGAAAATAATAAACAACTACAACAACAATAAGACTAAGCCGAAGGATTACATTAAACAAATTAGACATAACAATGAACTTATTACTCATCCACGTGAAATTGCAGAGTCATTTAATGAATATTACATTGATCAGATATCAAAGCGAAGTCAACAGAACATTACAAATACCCCAATGAAAATACCATTTAATCCTAACTCATTATTTTTAAAGCCAACTTCTCCACTCGAGGTATATCAAATAATTAAAAATCTTAAAAATACAAACAGTACTGGATATGACAACATATGCACTAAAGTTATAAAATATGTGGCAGATTTAATAGCGCCTATATTGAGCTGTATAATTAACCTATCGATAGAGCAAGGCGTATATCCAGAGAAATTAAAAACCTCAATAATTAGACCGCTCTTCAAGAAACAGGACCGTGAAAATATGAGTTTCTATAGACCTGTTGCACTAATCCCCATATTATCGAAAGTCTTTGAAAAAGTAATCTATAATAGCATTTATCAATATTTTGAGAAAAAAAATTTATTTGCAGAAGAGCAAAAGGGATTCAGAAAAAGTAAAACAATTGACTTAGCCATTTACGATTTCTTAAGTCAGGTAGTGACTTGCTTGGATAAAAGGATTCCTGTTTCAGCTTTGTACATGGATATGACGAAGGCATTTGACTTCGTCGACCATACAACGCTGATAAAAAAACTTGAGGTGTATGGTGTCCGAGGGAATGTGGCTGAACTTATTAAAAGCTATCTAACCAATAGACAACAGCTTACACAGATTTCTAGAATTTGCGATAGAACTAAAACGGAAATTCATCATCTATCACATCCGAGAACTGTTCAATATGGTGTACCACAAGGTAGCGTTTTAGGACCATTACTATTCCTCGTTTACATTAATGATCTCCCTAAATCAGTTACACATTCAATGGTTCTATTCGCAGATGATAGTACCATGGTTGCGGAGTGCCGAGATCCAAATACATACGAATTAGAAATTAATGACTCGCTTAAAAATATAGTCGACTGGCTGGAATGTAATAATCTGTTAATTAATATTGAGAAAACAAATTATATGACATTCACAAATAATTATAACCACATACAATCTAATAAACTTGACATTCAATATAAAAACAAAAAAATTGACGAAATAAAAGTAACAAAATTCTTAGGACTAAACATCGACTCACATTTGACGTGGAAACCGCAAATAGAACATTTGTGCAAAAAATTAAGTCAGCTCTCTTATGCTTTATATATGCTTAGCAAAGTTACCGGTCAATCTGCTCTGTTGACTGTCTATCATGCTTTTGTCGCCTCAACACTAAGGTATGGCATTATATTTTGGGGAAACTCAACGGACAAAGATAAGGCGTTTATAGCCCAAAAACGATGTATAAGGGCAATCTGTAAGTTAAAACCAATGGATAGCTGTATGCCCCACTTCAGATCATTAGGAATTTTAACATTGCCATCTCTCTACATTTACGAAACTGCTGTATTTGTAAAAGTAATGTGGAATTTGTTTAAGACAATGTATAGTAAACGAGACATCAAATTAAGTGCTCCTCCTAGCTCCACAGCTCTATTCTCGAAAGGCATTTATGGTATGGTGCCAAAAGTGTATAATAGATTGCCCAAATCGATTAGGAATATTGACCATATTCACATATATAAAGCGAGACTTAAACAGTTCTTAGTCGAAAAATGTTACTATAAAATACAGGACTACATTGAAGACACGTCAATATGACATAATATGTACATTATAACTAGTTTTAAGTAACATTATAATATTTTGTGGACATGAATTTAACAAAAATACCTTAGCGCGTTTAGTAAATATTGACATCTGATGTAAATCTATGTAAATTTGTGTTTTTTGCGTGTAACTAATATTTGCATGCTGCATGGCAGAGTATAGCGAACCATATTTTAAATTACATTATTATACACCTGATGTACACCTATATTCGTGCAAATAAACATTACTTACTTACTTACTTACTTACTTACTTAGTACTTAACAGCGGAGTTTGACGCTTTAGTCCTGGGGTGAAGGTCCTCGATAAAACTGATTTCACCTTGTTGGGGGCGCCCATCTTTGTGGATGGTGTGCCGGCCATCCTGCGAGGTAAGATGGAAGCCTTGGTTGGGGCTTTGCCACATTTGAAGGTGTTTTCCGCACAAGTGGCCCTTACAATTCTGCGGAATAATTGTCCCAGCCAAGGTTGACTTATTCATTGCGTACGGCTCCGGTTTGGCTAGCCAGATATTCTGGAAAACATATTGAATGTTAAACTGTCTCCCTCTCAGTGGTCTCAGGCTGCACTATCCATCAGGTTCGGTGGTCTCAGCGTTCGTCGCCTACAGGACACGGAACTCCCTGCTTTCTTGGCCTCTTCGCATGGGGTGTTTAAACTGGTTACTCGCATTTTGAACAGTAACAATTTGAACATTCCGTTTGCGGCCGAGGCTTTGCGGCTGTGGCGGGTCCGTTGCCCGGGGAGAGATGAGCCAGAAAAGCCAGGCATTCAGCGAGCCTGGGATGAGGAGCTGTGCAAGTCATCCCTTGACGGGCTGGTGGAGCAGAGCACGCGGCGAACTTGCTCGCCTGCGTGCAGCATCCCAACCAGAGTCTGGCACCTGGCTACATTTGTTGCCATCTGCGCAGTTGGGCACCTTTTTAGATGACAACTCCCTGCGTGTGGCTGTGGCGCTTCGTTTAGGTTGCGAAATCTGCGAACCACATCGCTGTGTTTGCGGCGCTGCAGTTGATTCGCTGGGGCGTCACGGGCTGCATTGTGTTCGGAGTGCAGGGAGGCTCTCTCGCTATCACTCAATTAACGACATCGTCCGGAGGGCACTCGTCTCTGCTAAGATCCCGGCGGTTCTTGAACCTCCTGGATTGTGTCGCAGCGACGGAAAACGACCGGACCGTCTGACGTTAATCCCGTGGGAGAGGGGTCGTTGTCTTTTATGGGATGCGACCTGTGTGTGCACCTTTGCTCCATCCCACATCGGCTCAACTGTAGTAACCCCGGGTGCTGCATCTGAGTCAGCGGCACGGCAGAAGTGCATTAAATACGCGCAGTTAATGGGAAGTTATCTGTTCGTTACTTTGGCCGTCGGGACTACAGGGGTATGGGGTTCGCAGGGAGGGCCTTTGTCAGGGACATTGGGCGCCGCTTGAGGGACCGAGGGTTTGACAACCGCTCTGGGGCTTTCCTGGTCCAGAGAATCTCACTCGCTGTGCAGCGGGGGAACGCTGCCAGTGTAATGGGCACCCTTGGGCCGGGAGATTCTTGGGGCGGTTTGTTTGTGTAATTGTTTATTTATGTCAGTTATTTTTTCACGTGTTTTTTTTTATATGACGAAACTGTTTTTGTTGATGTTTGACATTGTTTTTTAAAAATAGAATTTGTAATTAATTAATCATTTATGAAGTTGTATATTTGTAAAACAAAATATGGATATTTTACCACATAAAAATTACAATTTGTAAATGTACAGTTACTAAAATTTAAGACTACCTTTCCATGGTTTATATTACTGATGTGTTAATGCTGGTGCGGCGTTTGTTATTTGTATTTGGTATTAATTTTTCACAATTGTTTTGGCATACACACAGACTTGATATCGATGGGCATACAACAAAATATTGGAAAGAAAATTGAGAGTGGCAATAGGATCTCCCGCTCTCCTTTTTTTTGTCACACTACCTTTTTTTACCATTTTTGAAACAAAGCTTGACTTGACTTCACTTGAATCATGGATTTTCACAAGAAATTGCCGGTCGCTAAAACACGACAGTAATGGATTTTCACAGGAAATTGCCGGCACCTTTTCTGGCTCCTCCAAGTAGCGCGGCAATGTTGACTTTGCTCAAAGAAGGTTGTCAAAATAATGAGCACATTACTTGCTTTGTTTGAGTAAATAATATTACAAGAATATCATATTATAATAAGATACTACAATTAATCATAAACGTCTAACTGACGTGGTCAATATAGCTTAATTATAACAACAATAGTAAAATAAAAAGATATTAATTACCTACAAAATTAAAATATAGCTATATATAAAATATTAATATATAGCTATGAATAATAAGTAAGTAAATAAATCAAATAAGAATTGCGGAACAATAAGATTTTATTTAGATTTTGAAAAAATAATTGTAGTCACGGTCTCTGAGTTGGAGCGGCCGAACTTCAAGAATACCGGTCGAAATTGATGTTCCCGAGCCATCTGCTGATTCCTATAATTCATCTTCTGAGTCACTCGAATCACTTTCACTGTTACTCTGTGTATGTGTATTGTTGACCGAGCGAGCGAAGCGCCTCCGTTCAGGATTGAGCAAAAATGCTTTCGTATGTCCAGATGTGTGTCCGGAATCCGGATGTTATCTTTTACAGCCCGAATTTGTCAACTGATTCTCGTGATTTTTTGTGGTTCGATAATTAAATAGATTTTTTGTCGATTCAGTTTTTAGATTTTTTTCAAAGGGACATGTGGGGTTTGAAAATGGCCAAAAACCGCTGCAATCCAAACAGCTTGACTGATTTTTAACAAATGAGGTGTCATTTGATTTGTAGAGACCGGGAGAGTAACAGGCTTTAGAATTTTACGGCCTTACTAGTAAAAAAAGTAATCCACTGTTTAACTTATACAGTGTTTTGTCCTTTTCATACGTCGAGTAAATTTCAAATTTACAAGTTACACATTGAATAACTTCTTTTTTTAGTAAGGATGTTAGTGAAAAGTCAATAGGTTGGGTTTAAGACCGCAAAATGTAGTTTACAAAGTTATTGGTGCGGCTACTTTAATACTCCATGTACGTAACCAGGTGCATTCATAAGTTTGTATGTGTTATTAAAAGAAAGCGTCACCCGTGAGTTCTACATCTCACATAGCCACTAAAATCCGTTTTTTGATTGTAAAATATATAATTGGACTCAGAGAGACGAAGATTTAACTTCCAGAAGGCGAATTGGGAGGGGTTCACCTTGAGCCTCGATAAAACGCTGAGTGTGTTTGAACCCTCGTTGGATAACTACGCCCTTTTCATCCGCGCAGTGAAGACAGCCTCTCGCCAACACATTCCCAGAGGATGTAGAACCAGCCACATCCCAGGACTAAACTCTGACCAAATAACGCTCATTGAGTCCTACAAACAGCTATACAACCAGCAGCCGTTCACGGAAGAGACGATAGCAGAAGGAGTGTGCCTCATGGAAGCACTGGCTGAGAGCAGACGCGACAGATGGTGCAACCTGTTCCTAGGAATGCATATGAAGCACAACAGCAAAAAAGCCTGGACTTTCATCAGAAAGCTAAACTGCGACCCCAAGATCAGCAACGTCCACTCGAAAGGTTCAGCAGACCAAATAGCAGCCCAGCTCCACAAGAATGGACAAACGGCAGGACGGGTCCCACTACCCAAAAAGTCAAGCCAACGTTCAGTTGAGGATGGTCTTCTCTTCACCCCTTTCAACCTGTCAGAACTGAACTGAACTTGAACTTGGCCATAAACAACGTTAAGGAAGTGAAAGCCCCAGGGATAAATAAAGCAATAAAACAAAATATATTTTTATTATTTTCCTTAACAATGAGGCCGACCGGAACGTTCAGTTTAGTGACAATGATTTCGGTTTATAATCTACTTTAATTCCGGGGGAACGTGTCCTGGAAATGAAAAAACATTTAACATCTGACAAACGGGTAACTATAGTGCATGTGATTTATGCTAAAAATGCGTTTGCATGAGTGACACGTGTGGATGATGCGTGTGAGTGAGAGCTCCACGGCTTGAAGCCGTTGAAGAAGTTTGACTGTTTTGGAGGAGTGAAATATTACTTCAGGTAGGTGAACATTATATCATTAGTTTTACTTTTTCTAATACGTTTTGATAAACAATCGGTTAGTTTCAGGTAACATAGAAGATTTAAAAATGAGACGGTTTACGTATGTGACCTCAGTTGTGTGACTTTATTGGATGGTCACCACGGCTAGAACAAAAAGTCTCAACATGCTGAACGCATGGTAATGGCAAACTAATGGTGTTTTTAGCTTTATATATAAGTGTGTTACCAACAGCTGGGCTTTTAATTAAGGACGTTAAAATAACGTGTGTCTGTAACGTAACCAGTGGCGTAGCGTGCCTTGTCGGGGCCCCGTATAAAAAATTTTTTGGAGGCCCTTATATGGAGGACAGATGGACAGACCGAAATTAAAAGATTTCCTTGTTTATCACTACGGGCCCCTAATAAATGGGTTGGGTAGTAGTGTAGTACTTACCTTTCCAATCTAAATCACTCACAGTATCTTGTCTCTGAAAAAATGAAGAAATTTTGGGCACTTTTTTTATAACCTCGTCCCTTTTCTGTTTAATTTTTCTTTTCTCAGCGCCGCTGGGATAATCTCTTTTCCTTTCACTCATTTATTTTACAAATCGTTACTAATACTGCTAAACCAGAAGAACAATATTGTTTGTACTGAATTACAATGTAATGCACATTTATATAAAGCGCGTAAATAAACAGTGCACTGCACTCCGTGGTTTAACATCCAATGCAATGCAAAGTACAACAACGTACACGTACACACAGAATACATTATATATAGGATAAAACACGTACGTACATCGCGATATCGATGAAGGATTCCCGGGGATTCCCCGCTGAGTTGAAGATGAAGTAAGTAAAACGGGGAAGTCCCGCAGCCCGCCATAACGATGTAGTGTTGCCAACTTTTGAACGCACGCTTAAGGCGGGAAAAAAAGGAATTGCTTTATAGAATTTTGTCATTTGTAAAATAAAATAAATTAGAAAGTTTTTATTCTTTTTCCTTACACACTTTGGGGGCCCCCGTGGCCCGGGGCCCCCGTATAATTGATACGGCAAATACGGCGGTAGCTACGCCCCTGAACGTAACCATAACATTAATTTAATTAATAAATTAAATTTCAGAGTTTGTTAACTTTCTAACAAAATTTTAATTGCACGCAACGTAAAGCACTGTAATTTGACAAGTTACTATCAACACGACAGTTGACAGATAGGTACTTTGATTTTTGCACTAGTTCCCCCCGTACCACGACATGCCTTGTACCAAGTAATTCAACGACATGAGTTACGTACGACTATTAGGCAATACGTCTACTACATTGAAGCTGCAAATTTAGAAAGTTTAATTGTGAAGTTTAACATAATTATGGTTTACTAATACGTGCAAACGATTGTTAACGTAGCATGTTATTATCAGTTTTAATAAATGCCCACATGCCGGTAACAGACTGTATATTACTACGTTATGTTGTATGCCGTATGTTTAAACGCAGAAGGTTTACAAACACAAAATAAGTGTGTAATAACTTGTTTGTTGAGGACTGTCGTGTGAATTGACAAGTTGCCCTGTGCATTTGTTGGATAAAATCTAACTCGAGGACTATACGGTTGATAAGAGTAAAGCCAAATTACGTTATTTTTTTATAAATTTTAATAATCTCACTAATGTATGTTTTCTAAAACAAAACATGATATGGCTACCATAGTCACTCAACTGAACTTTAATGAAACATTTAAGAAAAAATTTAAGAAATATTACGTCTTTAATTTTTTCTAAAAATAAAAATAATTTTTAATTATTTTGATTACTTAATTCATTATCATTTTTGTAAATTAATCCTGTTTGAAAATAGTCACACCACTGATAACCTAACATACATAACATTTACATAAAGGCACATACATTGCTTCTGGCCCCACACCATATACGGATACCCTGTGTCGTGTGAACCAGAAACAGCGACTTCACAAACATGTAAACATCCAAGATTTGGGGATTTTTTTTCCGCCTCCCTACCCCAGGCAGGATTTGAACCCTCTCGAGTTTATACTCAAATGTAGGATTTCACTTAAAATAATTTATACCACAAACCGATACATTTTTGTTGCGGCAATACCAGCAGCTGATGCGTCATGCTCATCCGTTTTTTCTATCTAACTAAATGTCAAAAATCTGAACATTAGCCAGCCGCGTTATTGTATTTATTAAATAAAATATTGCTAAAATACTTAAGTGGTCTCGTCAAAAACACCATGGGAGACTCTTTAGACGGGAGTGAAAACGCTCCTGAAGCGGCGAACGTCGTTGTGGTGGATTTCCAGGAGTTTGCGAACTACCTGCGTCGGGCTGCAACGGTACTTCTGCCTGAGGATGACATCGTTCCTCCCGGACTAAACTCGGCTCTTGATGACAAGGTGCACCAAGAATGCATCAGAAAGTTCATCGGTGACCCGCAGGTTGCGTCTTTGTATGTGCAGCGATTCTCTTCCAAAGGTATGCAGCATCTACCGTAGAAGTTTTTTCCTGTTGGATAGTTTTGGTAGTGAAATTTATTGGTTTCGTATTGTCATTTGTGCACTCAGGCTGATTACCACGAATACCACGGCGTGACACAAGATATTTTATCTGATCTCAATCCATCATGTCCAATCCTTGCCCAAGTTTGGGATGCAAACCAAACTTAAGATTATTGACAAGTTGTAGTAGGAAATTATATTATATTCTGATTTCTTTAATGATTGCAGAAGATGACAGTGAGCAGCCAACGGAAGGTGAAGAAGAAAAAGAAGCTGTCACCTACCAGATCAGCAATGAGGTGTTAACATCATCTACTATTGAAAGATTAGTCTACCTGAGGCAAAAATAATGTCTTTGTTGCATTTTCGGCATATAGTTAGCTTTCTAATCCTCAAGATCCGTCTCAGAGGAGCCCTTTATCTGTAACAGAGTATTTTATCTCCACTTTTACTACTGCAAAGAAATAATTTCACAAATATCCATAAACTAAGAAATTTTATTTACAGGTGCACTTTACCTCACCCCGAGTGGCTGCCTTCGTCTGCATCAAGCGAGGAGCTGTCATTGAAGCTGACAAGTCCATCCACTCTCAAATCCGACTTATCAACTTGTCTGACGGTTCTCCATATGAGACCCTCCATGCTTACATCAGCAAGACCATGGCTCCATTCTTCAAGAGTTATGTCAAAGAAAGTGGAAGGGCTGACCGGTTAGTTGAGTTGGATATATTGAAGTGGAGTCATTTTCTTAGAGTCATAGAGCCATGTCAGTCTCCCTCAATTTTCTAAGCTAATCAAGGAGTAGGAGAGTTACACAAAGCTCTGTCCCTACTATTGGCAGATGTCAAATGTGATTTCTAATAATGGCTCTGTAGTGAGTTCATATCTCAATAACAATGTGGTACATGATTTAGAAAATAAATAAATCATCGCAAGAGGTTTGAGTATGAATGACATTTCTAATTATTTCTAAATGATTTCATACAGAGATGGAGACAAGATGGCGCCATCTGTGGAAAAGAAGATCGCTGAGCTGGAAATGGGGCTGCTGCATCTTCAGCAGAACATTGACATTCCGGAGATCACCTTACCTGTGCATCCTCTTGTTGCAGCTGTTATTAAGAGGTATTTCAATGCTATCTGTCTTTCTGTCTGTCTGTCACCAGGCTGTATCTCATGAACCGTGGTAGTTAGACAGTTGAAATTTTCACAGATGATGTATTTCTGTTGCCGCTATAACAACAAATACTAAAAAACAGAATAAAATAAATAATTAAGGGGGTTCCCATACAACAAACGTAATTTTTTGCTCGTTTTTGCTCGATATTGATAACGGCAACTGGTAGATGCTTGAAATATTCACATAATATCTGGTTATATATATGTATTCACTATAAAAATAAATAATTTAATTAAAATAAAACAAATATTTAAGGACCCTACAACAGACATATTTTTTTTGACGTTTCTATAGATAATGGCACTAAACCCTTCGTGGGCGAGTCCGACTCGCACTTGGCCGGTTTTTATTTAGTCATTGTATTATTCCCCTTTTCATGTAGAGTATATTCTAGCCAAGCTCCCTTCTAGTTCACACATCTCTGCTGTGACAACTCCAGCCCTGTCTGTTAGTCTGTTGTGGTATGATGTCATATATAATGACATCATTGTTTTTTATATACTGCATATTTTTCATCATTATTATATAAGGGCCACTAAGAGAGCTGTTGATGAATTGACAAATCTTATATATATTATCTTGTATTGTATATCTCCTGTGGAATAAAAAGTTTTACAACTCGTCTCAAATTAATGTTGCTTCACTATTTGAACTGTTAGCTGTTGAGGTCCTTGTATCATCCTGCAGGTCTGGCTACGCCTTATTTAAAAAAAAAAACGGCTAAGTGCAAGTGTTACTTGCGCAAGGAGGGTTCCACACAAAATCACGGTTTTCGGATTTTTTCCTTTACTTGTGTTAAAAGACCTTGCGAAATTTCACGATTATAAGTCTATGAGAAGTACCGTATAGGTTTTGATTCCCATGCGATCATCAAGCAGATTCAACAGCGGCAACAATTGTATCTTTCGAATGCGTAGACTAGAATTATTGATATTTATTTCAACTTGGTACCACTACACACTCCTGAAAAACAGGGTCTTGCTTGACAGACAGACAGACAAAGAAGTGATCCTCTCCTGTCTTGCCTAGACAATTTTCTTTTTGATTTCTTCCAGCAAGGAAGAAATCTCTCTTAAGAGATAAGCTCGACTTTGCTTATACCATTTCTACTAACTGTTTGTACCTTAATATTTACTGTGCAATAAATAATATGAATATGAACGAATGATCCTTTAAGGGTAAGAAACCCTAATAACTGTTTTTATTTGGCCACAAATATAATGATCACTCAAATTTTTTTTTCCAACCCAAAATGGGTAAATGATCACCAAAAGTTGCAGTAAATATCAGGGCAAAATACTGCGGTTGCTCAGGTGAAGGGTAAAGATGGTTAGCGAAGCGAAGTCCCCTTTATTCTTTGTGTTAGGTTGAACTTGAAAGAACAACAAAAAATACTTAAAACATAAACTTAAGTACACAAAACATAAAAAGATGTTTGGTGATAATTTATCCAAACACAATTTGGTGGTCGTTTACTAATTCTGGCGAATTTATTAGTAGTAACATAGGTGCGTTTTTGGTGATTGTTTAAACATAAGCCTTTTTATTTTCAGAGCCGCAGATGAGGGCCGCAAGCCGCGTGTCGCCGATTTCGGTGATAAGGCCGAGGACTCAACTTTTCTCAACCAGCTACAGAATGGGGTCAACCGCTGGATCAAAGAGATTCAAAAGGTATATTACCAGTCAAAAAATTTTTTTTTTTCTAACCTTAGATAGATCCCTTTATGTGTTTTCATAGATTGAAAACCGGCAATAAAAAATATCGCATTTAGATGCGTTTGTATCACATTTTTGAAATGATTTATATATGGTTCTTGTTACTGTTTTTTTATGTAGCCATAATGGTGTCCCACTGATGGGCAAAGGCCTCCCCATCTTGAGTCCACACAACCCTGACTGTGCTACCTCCGGCCACCCCGGCAGAAACTTGTCGAGGACGTCCCGCCATCTCTGTTTAGGCCTGCCCCTATGCCGGTAGCCGTCTGCCTTGTGGAACCTATTCAGTGGCAATTTTTTGGCCACTGAATGGGTGCCCAGTAGATACACTTTAGCTTGGCGGTCTGTGTACCCACATCAGCGATGCCAGTTAAGGAGTGTGGTTTTCGTTATGCGGTCTGTTACTGTATTGTATAATTTTTAATTATATTTAATAATACACAGGTGACCAAACTGGACCGAGACCCATCCAACGGGACTGCCCTCCAAGAGATATCCTTTTGGCTAAACCTTGAGAGGGCCCTCCATCGCATTCAAGAGAAGCGAGAGAGTGTCGAGGTAAGTCAATTTTCAACACCCGACGAAAAATAGTTTAAGCGGCTGTCTGTCTGTCCGTGGCACCCTAGCACCCAAAGAGGTGGACGGGTTTTAATGCGTTTTGTTTTTTTGGTAGTAGACTTCCCTGCAATAGCTCTTAACCATTTTTATTAAAATTGCTTCAGTGGTTCATAACTTATCAGCTTAGCAAGGAACCCAGTAACCAATTGTTAGACTTTTCAGGTTTTATTAAACTGTCGTGGTTGCTTTAAATTTACAATTTATACACATGCAACATGTAACATTTTGTAGCGACAACATAGCAAAGTGACGATACAAATACGTTGATATTGTACAGCCCATATCGCATGCGTCGTAGAACCATGTGTAAGAGCACAGATACTATAATATTATACGAATAATTATGTTGCCTTGGTCACTTCCACGCCGCGCTAAATCAATGTAATTTACATATCGCAACCATTGATCGATTCATTTAATTTAAATATTGATGCGTAAATATAGGCGTCAATCATTTGCTGGGATAAACGACTAGCTTTTATCCCAACAATATTTCTGACGCTTCCGTATTTCGGATGACACGTTAAGTTGTAGGTATTGGCTACTATCGCTACTCGGTGGTAGTAGTCGTAAAGCTGTGTATGAGACCCTAATAGGGCAGCTTGATAACTTCTGACACTTGTGGCCGACACCCCTCCATAAACCCGCACTGACCCAGCGTGGTGGAGTGTGGCTCAATCTTACTCGTACCTGGATAAAGGCATGTGCCTCTCGGTGGGGGCTACATTTATTATTATCATTATAGGTAACCATAATGTGTGATCCTTTCCATTATCAGGTGGCGTTAACCCTCGAGATCCTCAAGTACGGCAAGCGCTTCCACGCGACGGTCTCGTTCGATACCGACACCGGACTGAAGCAGGCGCTTGCCACCGTCTCCGACTACAACCCGCTGATGAAGGACTTCCCGATCAACGACCTGCTTAGTGCCACGGAGCTGGAGAGATGCAGGTACCACACGCACACACAAGAAACTCGCTGTGATGGCGTCACAGCGTCTCTCACTGTCCTACTGAAGCGTCGTTGGCAAGAGCGGGCGAGAGAGGAAGGTTCAACGTATTCCTCGCGGGTGCCAAGCTAATTTTGTAGCGTAGTAAGTGGAGGCTACAAATGTTTGCCGCCATTGTTGTTAGAAAGAGGCAGATTATCTACAGCGATAATTGGTCTTGAGTACAACGAGGGATTCAAGCAGCGTTTCCCGAGATGTAGACTTAAACCCTGACATTAAAATAACTGGACCAAAATGGCAGTTGGTGGGTTGCCGCTTTATGGTAGAAAAAAATGTGTTGTAGACTCAATTAGTCAATCCATTCTAATGAATTAATCGAATAATCGTAATCGATTATTCAGTTAATTCCTATTCCGAAATTAATTATTTTTGTGGTAACCGGTGAAGTCGTAACTTTTTTGATACCACGTTATATAAATAATAAATACCGGGTGACTGTAAAACCTCTAGCTATATCAAAAGAGCGTACTCCTTGATAAAAGTACAAAATGCATGTTTTGTTATTTTCGTCTGCTT
Source organism: Argyresthia goedartella (assembly GCA_949825045.1). Taxonomy (NCBI): domain Eukaryota; kingdom Metazoa; phylum Arthropoda; class Insecta; order Lepidoptera; family Argyresthiidae; genus Argyresthia; species Argyresthia goedartella. Next base: position 22,302,067 of record OX463823.1, read on the forward strand.
TCATAGTAAAATATTAAGTAATCAACCGTCAAAGTATTCCTACTAGTCCCGAATAGTGTTGTTGCCATATTTACCGCCCGCCCAGTGTTGATAACATCGCACCGCGGTTTCGCTTTGTGTAGCGCCGCCGCCGCCGCTGCGATCGTCTCGGCATTACGTAGGTAATGGTGAGACGATTGCAAAGGCGGCGGCGCGGCAATTTGTAGTTAAAATGATTCCTGCCTAGCTACTAAAGAATACGTTGATTTACTTGTAACAAACCTTCAAACTACTAGCTACCTTACAACCTATCTACCTAACTACCTACCTAACTACCTACCTACCTACCTACCTAGTCAACATTTCAAACAAAACAAATGGATTTTCGACCCGCAAACGACCGCTCTTGAGGTGAACGTACACTTATCGGCTTCGGCAAGCATCATCCGCACGGAGCGGATAGGCCTTGTCTAAGGAATCTTCCCTGCGACTCGTGTGTTGCTCTGTCGCACGCAACAGAAGGCAGAATGCTTCGTCCGCATACTCCGCGCCAAATCTGATGACGTCATCAGGATTTCTCCGGATTCCGACGCGGATAGGTGAGCGAGGTTTCGTATGCGGTGCGGTATTTCGGTGCGGACTATGCCGATAAGTGTGCGTTCACCATTAGATAGGTCAGTTTAACTAGTTTTTTGAGTGGGGGTCAGTAAGTTAGGGTGGATCAGTCAAGAAGCTACTAACCACCGGTGGGCCGCGATTATTATTTAGTTAGGTACCTATCTACCTAGCCTAGCTACTGAGTTCTGGTGTAGGTATACTTATTTTCATGAGATGAGCACGAGTTTAGGTAAATACTGTACGTAGTTTGTAGTTTAGGATCAACTTGATGTGCTGCGAACTGAAGAAATTATTAAAAACAGTGATATTGAATACGTACCTCAAACTTAGTTGTACTTCAACAACTGTTCAAAATGCAATCCGTTCCTTTCTAAACACAGTCTTGCACGTTTCACTGCATTATAACGCACTTTTCTTAAGACTACCACATCACTTTTTACAGCGTCAAATGCACTTGTGATGCGGTCTTTAAGTTCTTGCCGGTTCTGAACCTCGTCCCAGTAGACACGCCGTTTTATTTCGCCCCACAAAAAGAAATCACAGGGTGTGAGGTCCGGTGATCTGGCAGGCCAAGGCACAGGCCCTCCGCGTCCTATCCACCGACCACTGTACTCATCGTCCAGGTAGTTTTGAACAGGTCGCGCGAAATGAGGTGGTGCTCCGTCTTGTTGGAAGAAAAAATCTTGTAGATATGCAAGCGGCACGTCCTCTAAGAAGTTTGCTATTACGCCTCGCAGCATATCCAGATACGTGCCCCCGGTCAGGCGGCCTTCGATGAAGTACGGCCCAATGACTTCGATGCCGGCCCACACATTCACACTGAAGCGCACTTGGTGATGATGTTCTCGTATACATTTTGGGTTACTGTATGACCACCAATGTTGATTGTGCTGGTTGTAGAGCCCTACACGAGTGAACATCGCCTCGTCTGTCCATAGGATGTGCTTGTTCTGATTTTGTACCAGCCATTCGCAAAAATTGCGACGACGTGGCGCATCATCTTCATTTAATTGCTGCACTTTTTGAAAGTGGTATGGATGCTGTCCAGTAGAGTTCAGCAACTTCCACACAGAATACTGGCTGATTACGAAACGATGAGCTGCGTCTCGCGTACTGTTTCGATTGTTGCGCTGAAAGTACTCCAAGATAGCGTCTTCTACCTCCACAGCCAAACGCGGCGCGCCTCCACCATAAGCATGGCTTGGCACTGTGAACTGGCCATAATCCAGAAGCCGTTGGTTTGCCGCTAAGATGGTTTGACGGTGGGGGACAGTGGCGTTAGGTAGTCCTTGTGCTTGGAGCCGAGGGATGCTCTGCGTCTCGTACAATCTTCTGGCTTCGTACAGGTTTTCTCCACTTTGGATGTACACACGCACCATCTCGTAATATTCACGATTAGAGTACATCTTGTATGAGCGCATCAGACGGACACGGACTCAAAGATAAAAGTACCCGCGCGGCGAGGGGAATTTGTAGCGTGCGCACGTCAAACCGCGATAAGGTTGCGCAGGCGACTGGACTGGCGTCGGGCAGTCTGGCTGGCGGCGGCGGCGCACGTAAAGGCATTGCGGGGGTGAGCCGGGCGGGTGCGGGGTGCGGTGGGCGGATTAGACACCGCGAGTCACACAACGCCGCCCTGAGCGCGTAGGTTGTCTTTAAATTCGAATATGGGAGCTATTTCCTATTAATCACAAATGAAAAAAAAAAACGAAAAAAATGCTTTTTTGTTTTCTACTAGTGATTCTGATTCCAACATTTTATTATAGCTAGGGGTTTTAAAGTCACCCTGTATAGTCTGATCAACTTCCAGTTTAAAATAATATAAATAAATTAACGAAGAAAAAAAGGACATTTTTAAGGAAAACATCTAAGTCGAAGAGAAAATATTATTATTTAAGTAAATATTTTATTTTATTTAATAAAACCAAACGACGTTTTTTTCTGATCGGATCTATATTATCTCCGATTTCACTGTATAGATATCTACAAAACTATGAGTTACAAGCTTGCAACATTAAAATAAAAAAGTGCTAATACTGTATGTATAACTGGACCAAAACTGTCGTTTCGGTCCAGTTATTGTGATTCCAGGGTATAGGTCAACTTATGAAGCTGTTCAACACTTTATACTCTAAACTTATTCACGTCTATTGTGTCAATCAGTCTTTAAACCTATTTCCTAATATATACTTATTTTGCAGGTTGGCGGTCCAGCAAATCTTCTCCCACCTGCGTAAGATCCGCTCCACAAAGTATCCGATCCAGCGCGGCCTGAGGCTCGTAGAGGCGATCTCGCGAGACTTGGGGCAGCAGCTGTTGAAGGTAAATCATGTTGAAATGCTATTAGGATATTGCAAAGAAATCATTATATGCAGCGCCAATGGCTTGCAAGAGATAAATTGCGGCTAATTTTGAATTTAGCGACGTAATGTAGAACCGTTTTAGTGACCACTGTCATTCCACTGAATGACACTCGCGGTCTACTTTAGGATCCCCATATTTGTGATATCTCTATCTAATTACATTTATGGTCCAAACAAACATTGAGTAAGAAATTCTTATTGAAACTGAAAATTCTCGTGAATATTTAATGACTCGAGTTGAAATTGGTACTAGCAATGGGACCAAAAGCGATACTAAAGTTTATCTCCGTTACAGGTGTTGGGCACTCGTCGCCTAATGCACATCACCTTCGAAGACTTCGAGAAGGTGATGTCGCAGTGCTTCGAAGTGTTCTCGTGTTGGGACGACGAGTATGAGAAACTTCAAGGCTTACTACGGTAAGTTAACTTATTTAATTTAATTAAATTTATTGTTGTTCCCGATTACCTCCAAGAAAAGTTTCCAATGTCCTCCAAAAAAATATTAAATAAATGTCTTCCCGTTCTCCTCAATGAGACATCGCAAGGTACAGTCGGGTTATAAATGGATAAGAAGCTAATGTATTCTTGTTTATTATTATTTCTTCTAGTAATTTGTTTGTTACAACAAACAATTAGTTTCTTGCAAGTTTTCGAAGACAATAATAATTAGGGGGAGCGACGAAGTACAATACAGCATGATCTATTATTTATTTCGATGTCCTCTTATTATTATTAGTTTATGTGACTGCTACATAATGGAGGGCATTAATACTCGATAACACTCGAGTTTGAATGCCTAATTATGTACAGTTACATACACTAGTTTATCTACACACATATCATAAGCTCTCTTTGATGTGTTCAGGAACCGCATGTTTGACCGGCATTGTGGCTCTGCAGTTGTTTAGCTTGTTCTGTGTAGTACCAACGTGCCGCAGACGGGCGTCGGCGTTCGAAATTTGAATGTCAGTACCAACTTCACAGACAAACTAGGGGCGCACGCAGGCGGGCGTCGGCCTTCGAAATTTGAATGTCATAATATGCAGAAAAATTATGTGTAATTTTTTAGATAAGAAATGAGTTTTTACCAAGTAGTTTAACATTATTCTGATCGTAACGTGCGGTTTTTGTACGCAGTAAAGAGGGTTTATAATACGTGTGTAGATAAAATAATATAATAGCAGCTACTACATATGCCGTATCTATAAAATACGTTGTAGTTTGTATTTATTTGATAAGGAGTGGCATTGACTACCTAGGCGTAATATCAAAAGTGAGGTAAAAATATTCAAGTAATGAGTTTTGTAAGTGAAGTAATTTACTACATGTATGTGTATGTACAATAATAGTGTCCAAGGTATTATTAATTGGCATTTACAAAGAAAAATTTAAATTCGATGAATTATTTAGAACTATCCGTTTGCTTCGAGTTTGCCGCTACCTCGAAGCAAACGGGTGGTCTATTCTTTTTTTTTTCTATGTAATTTAAATGTTCGGTCAATTTCTCAATCCAGAGAATGATTTATGCTTGTGTGTATAATTGAGTAATTAAGCTTAATTTTAATAATTTGATTATAAATAAATAATGACTAAAAACATACAAACAAACTCTTTTGGTTTTTACTCTTAATTTTTAACGGCTTATGTTTAAACGATCACCAAAAAAGCACCTATTTTACAACCAATAAATTCTAAACGACCGCCAGAATTAGTAAACGACCACCAAATTGTGTTTGGATAAATGATCACCAAACTTCTTTTTAAGCTTTGTGTACTTAAGTTCATGTTTTAAGTATTTTTTGTTATTCTTACATGTTCAACCTAACACGAAGGATAAAGGGGGATTCCCTTCGCTCACCCTCTTTACCCTAGGTGAACCTAAGCTGCCGCAGTATTTTGCCCTGATATTTTCTGCATTTTTTGGTGATTATTTACCCATTTTGGGTAGGAAAAAAATATTTTGGTTATCATTATATTTGTTGCCATTTTAACTGGAAATAATAAACGCAACATCGAAAGTAAACATTTTGGTATTAAATTTAATTATTCAGGATAAAATTTTCAATCTATGTTCATCAATGATGATTGATGATAAGAATAATTTTCAGTTTTTATAAATTTAGATGTTGAGTTATTAATTTGTTAAGTCAAGTTAGACATTTCTGATGTTCGACGAAATACTACCCATTTTAAATACCTTATCTATAAAAAGTTAAATATTATTTTCGGTCTCATACCAATACAGTAGCAATTTTATTATAAACGCGCGTGGAAGCAAACGGGACTATTTTTAATATTAGTTTATGTGACTGCTACATAATGGAGGGCATTAATACTCGAGAGAAGGCGAGTTTCATAATAATATCACTCGAGAGTTTTAATGCCTAATTATGTACAGTTACATACACTAGTTTATCTACACAGATATGATAAGCTCTCTTTGATGTGTTCAGGAACCGCATGTTTGACCGGCATTGTGGTTCTGCAATTGTTTAGCTTGTTCTTTAGTACCAACTTCACGCAGACGGGCGTCGGCGTTCGAAATTTGAATGTCAGTACCAACTTCACAGACAAACTAGGGACGGCACGCGGGTGGGCGTCGGCGTTCGAAATTTGAATGTCATTATATGTAGAAAAACTAAAAATGACCATTATGTGTAGTTTTCCAGATACGAAACGAGTTTTGACCAAGTAGTTTAACATAATGCTGATCGTAACGTGCGGTTTTTGAACGCAGTAAAGAGGGTTTATGATACGTGTGTAGATAAATAATAATAAACTTCATGGAGGTTTTCGGGCATGTTTGGCATTTTTATCTTTTCGAAACAATGTATTTAAGGAAAACGGGGAATAACCCAACATTTATTTAATCTGAAATAGGACAATCGTATTTCTATTGAATCTGTTTACTACCAATCCCACTTATTTGGCCCATTTGCGTCATCAGTCAAGCCGGAGCATGAGATCATCTGCGGCCCTTCGTACACAACGTAACACCGCCGGGGTGACAGATTCCCAGAACAAAAAGTCAGGAGGCATATCTGTGTACAAACTATTGCGGTATTACCCTAAATACAAAAGCCTTATTGAGATCGATGACCGCAACTAAAGTATTCTATCGTCCAACCACAGCGACATAGTGAAGAAGAAGCGCGACGAACATATCAAGATGGTGTGGCGCGTGTCGCCCTCGCACAAGCGGCTGCAGGCGCGCATGGAGCACATGAGACGCTTCCGGCGGCACCACGAACAACTGCGCACCGTCATGCTGAGGGTGAGTGCCGACTTACCTGACATAACTCAAATAGGACATCTTTTATGTTGTGCTTTCTTATTTGCACACAACAGACAAGAAAATCTGTACTTAGTATAAAATACCTTGTCACTCTTATTTTAAATATTCATGGTGAAGCGTTTTGCATCCCTTTTGCGGAGGAGGCGTTAAGGATGTGGCATGATCGGTGTCCTGGTAGCGATCCGCCTCAACACGATGAGGTTGTGTGTAAATCACGCCCAGTGGGTTATTGGTCCAGGGTTCGGGGGTGGAGCTGGCACGTTTGCGCGCTGTTTCGCTGCCCAACTCTGGTCTCTGGCTCCACGCTATGTCTGCTCCACAACTAGGGACGTTCGAGGACCAACACATTCTTGCGTGTGTGGTGCGGGTGTGGACGCTCGGGGTCGGCACGGCTTACACTGCGTACGGAGCGCGGGCAGGCTTTCTCGGCACTCCTCAATCAATGATATTGTCAAGCGGGCTCTCGTCACAGCAAATGTGCCTATGTATTGGAGCCCGCGGGACTTTGTCGTACCGATGGCCTGATCATGATACCTTGAGACTGTGAGGGGCCGTTCATTGCTGTGGGACACCACGTGTGTCTGCACTTTCGCCCCCTCTCACCTAGCGTCTACCGTGTCCTGTCAACCCCGGAGCCGCCGCGGAAGAGGCCGCAAGATTGATGACCCAAAAGTATTCAGTGCTTTTGGGGCAGTACTTCTTCGTTCCGCTCGCTTTGGAAACCATTGGGGCGGGGGGGTGCAGGGGAAAGAATTCGTTAGAGAGATAGGACGCCGCTTGAGCGACCGGGGTTGTGACCGTCGCTCTGGGTCACATCTTGTGCAGCGAGTCTCCCTTGCGGTGCAGCGTGGCAACGCGGCAACTGTAATTGGGACCTTTGCATAGGATATGACGCGGGCAGCCTATTTTCTTAGTTTTAAGTTAATTTTGACTTTTTGATTCATATTTGATTAATTACTTTTTCACGAGGCTCTATTTAATTGTTATAATAAAAGTTATCATTGTATAAAAGAAATGAAGGCAGCATATTTCTTATCTTTATTGAGGAAATTTTGGATTTCATCAAGGGAGGAGAAAACTTAAACGGACTTCAGCATGCAGGGTTTTGTTGAAAACATAAATGTCGGGAAATGAATGCGGTATGTAAACGATTCTCAAGAGCATCAAACTGAGAAGGATTCTCAAGAGCATCAAATCGGAAGGAGGCGATGTCAAGGTCCACTCAGGTGGACGAATAAGCCATCTAAAACCTTTAAACTTTTCGGCAGCATTCATCATGAGTTTTCTAATAAAAAATGCAATTAGTCCATCATTTTATAGTGAAGAGTTATTTTCGAACGATCTTGATGTTCTGAATGTCAATAGTTACATGTGAGTTGATGTGACTGAGATCGATTTTTCGTTCAGAAACAACCAGCCGCAAGACCGTTAAAAAATGTTGATCGATCGACGTCACGGGAGATGTTATTTAAAACATTATTTAAAATAATACTCTTGCAGCACAGTAAACGTCATCGAAGTACAACTCGTGGTCAGTTTTTTTTTGTCTACGGCAGAAGATAATAAACCGCCTTTTGGGCTCCGCCGCAGTCGGTTTAAAAGAAAAGAACCACGAATCTGAGAAACAAAGAAATCAATTACTAAGAATTGATTGATTTTTTGATTTTTAAAGTTGTATTATTAATATACAATGTACACATCCTAAACACAGTGGAGAGTACAAACACAATTAAGCCGTTTTGCTGGATAAGACCTTTGGGAAAACTTATAGAAGAATTAAGTACTGCTTTTCAAAAAGTCATCTACTAATCATTATATTGCTACCATTATATTAAGTAGTATGCACACTTGTAGGTGTTACATTTTAAAGCAGCAATGCCTAACACAATAGTACTATAAATTACTCAAATAAATAATAATTATGGATAACAGTTTGACCGATTTATTTGTTTATTTAAATTTTATTGATTCCTTACCTTTTTCTCAGTCTTTCTTTTTCGACCTTAATTTTAATAAAATCTGCTCTGTTAAAAATTGTTTTAAAATCAATGCGCATTTAAAAAAACCTTCAACTGTTCGTCCGTCACATATTCTTAACCCCTTGTCTGTGGGATTGGCGGAATCCTCTAATGACAATTGAAAACCAATGTTATAAATTAATTACCCACTGATGAGAGGTTAAATAAATTTTACCCCAATCACAAATCACAACGCCACCTTAATTCTAAAAGCATCTTTTACTCACAGTATTCAAATTATTTTCTCAAAATAGGCTAAAATTTCGTAAAATTACATATACATCGTCCATAATTTCCCATATTCCGATAAAGGGTTTATTTATTTAATTATTTATGGACAACCAGTTGTTTTTACATTGTTTCATATCCAATTACAAATTCTTACAATATTCCAGATTTAATTAAATGCACAAGATTTTAAAGTGCCACAGCATGCTCGAAATTAGTTCACATACAGTAAACAAGTATACAAGTATATAAAAAAACACATTTTCTAGATTCAGTTTAAACTTATAATAAAATCTAATTATGACAGAGGAGAACAGACATGTAAATTAAACAAACAAGGAAGAAAGAAAGAAAGAAAGAAGAAGAAACAGCAGAAATACGACTACAGAAGGTTAAAAAATAATCTCTTTGCAAACTCAAAACAACATTTTTTGAAATTAGGCAGGTTTTCTTTAAAAATATCAAGATCTCTGCAAATGGCGTTGTATGTTTTAGATATTCGTGAAATGGCAAAGAACTAGTTTAGATTTGTTCTAGCAGAAAGGTGTGTACAGAAGTCCAGCCCCAACAACGGCCCGCCTTGGAACCCGGCGTGGTACACGTAAGCTAAGGGACTACAGGAGGGGTAGGCAGTCATATGAATTTCTTATGATTTTTAGGGTTAGGAGAAAGTCTCAAGAATCTTATCATAATTCATCTTTAGCTTCATTCAATGTAATAAAACACAATAGTAAAATGTGTTTGTCCACAACAGGTGCTCCGCCCTCGGGCTCCGGTGGCGGCCGGCGACGGCGGCGGCGCGGGCAGCGAGACCTCGCAGCCGCACTCGCTGCCAATGGATGCGGCCGACGCCAACGCCATTGCAGAGGTATGTCCCTCCCCTCGTGATGTATAATAATATGTTCAATCAGACTTACACTGTATCTTTTGTAACATGGTAGCTGGAAGCTTCTTATTTTCTGAATAAAATCCATATTAACTTTCTTAGCTCCAGTTCTCTTTCTCTCTCGACACAAGTCTCTCAGAAGTTTTAAGTGATCGTCTTTATGTGTGCTAACGAACAACACCACCAGAAATCTGACAGTTGGGCTTGTGACCAGCCTGACAACCCCCACCAACTCGGACCAAATGAACCTGGTTGAATGCCATGGCTCACAATAGTCCTTATCTAACGGTCTGATATTGCAGGTGAACCTGGCGTACGAGAATGTGAAGGAAGTCGACTGCCTCGACATCTCGCGCGAGGGCTGCGACGCCTGGGAGGCGGCCGTGCGACGATATGAAGATCGGATCGGTAAATCAAATTATTACCGCCAATTATGCCGCCATTGTGAGCTCGGTGTGGGTGGACATGACGAGATGATGACTTTGCATGGTGATGCTGCAATATGTTTGATGTATGATATTACCACGAATCTTTCAGATCTCGTCGATGTTTTTCATAACCTGTCACAAATTAGAAAAGAGCTATTAAATCGGCTGAACACTAAGAAACTCATGATGAAATTTGCTTTGAAATTGAGACACTTAAAACAAATTCGGAGGAGGCGACATAATTAAACTTAAAAGTTTGTTTGAAGATGTTATCTATGGCCACCGCACAAGAGCTGTTGGATTCAAGGATCTTAGTTGGTTTTGACAGGAAAAAAACGTAACTTTTAAAACTAAAGCCAATAATGATGTCCCCTTAGATCGCGTAGAGACACGCATCACGGCGCACCTGCGCGACCAGCTCGGCACCGCCAAGAACGCCAACGAGATGTTCCGCATCTTCTCGAGGTTCAACGCGCTGTTCGTGCGACCGCACATCCGCGGCGCCATTCGCGAGTACCAGACGCAGCTCATCCAGCGCGTGAAGGACGACATCGAGGCCTTGCACGAGAAGTTCAAGGTAACACATCCGCGGCGCCATCCGCGAGTACCAGACGCAGCTCATCCAGCGCGTGAAGGACGACATCGAGGCCTTGCACGAGAAGTTCAAGGTAACACATCCGCGGCGCCATCCGCGAGCACCAGACGCAGCTCATCCAGCGCGTGAAGGACGACATCGAGGCCTTGCACGAGAAGTTCAAGGTAACACATCCGCGGCGCCATCCGCGAGTACCAGACGCAGCTCATCCAGCGCGTGAAGGACGACATCGAGGCCTTGCACGAGAAGTTCAAGGTAACACATCCGCGGCGCCATCCGCGAGTACCAGACGCAGCTCATCCAGCGCGTGAAGGACGACATCGAGGCCTTGCACGAGAAGTTCAAGGTAACACATCCGCGGCGCCATCCGCGAGTACCAGACGCAGCTCATCCAGCGCGTGAAGGACGACATCGAGGCCTTGCACGAGAAGTTCAAGGTAACACATCCGCGGCGCCATCCGCGAGCACCAGACGCAGCTCATCCAGCGCGTGAAGGACGACATCGAGGCCTTGCACGAGAAGTTCAAGGTAACACATCCGCGGCGCCATCCGCGAGTACCAGACGCAGCTCATCCAGCGCGTGAAGGACGACATCGAGGCCTTGCACGAGAAGTTCAAGGTAACACCGTCAGGACTGTCAGGCGCCTGTCCTATTTCGGTATTGGACAACGTAGCCAAATAAATCTAGAAACATTTTTGAAGTTCTTCAACTTCAAAAATGGTGTCCAAAATGGCTTAACAGTATCGGAATTGTATATTTTTTTTAAACGCACATCAAAAATACTGATTTGCACAGCAAAAAAGGATCAGCATAAAATATTCGCTTCGCTCACCCCCTTTACCCTTCACGTAAGCTACCGCAGCATTTTGCCCTGATATTTGCAGTGGAAATCAGTATTTTTGATGTGCAGTTTAATATTTCCATATTTTAAATAAATGCTCAATGTTTGTATTTCTGTTAAAAATAACTGTTTTGACAGTTCCTAAATAGTAATATTTAGACTAGCAAACGACTGGCAGCAGAATGGACTAACCGCACTAAAACTACCATCAAACTACTCACGCCCATCACGTTCGCGCCATTCCGAATGGGAACTAGCGTCTATCACAGCTTAAACGTAAGAACGAACGAACTTTGAACGCGCCCTAGATGTTGACACTGACAGAACAAACCATTATAACCATATTTTGTTTAAATTTGTTCTGCGTGAATACTGAAAAAATATTAATTGCACTAGACAATATGGAGCATCAGGGGTTGCTGGTTGCTGTCATAAATGTGATTGACTCGGAAGAGGATAGCTTTATCGATGAGGGTAGCACGGATGACTGATGTCACTGTCACTTTTGATCGCTCGCTCACAGTTCCAACGCTCAGAAGCATGGGCGATGACAGCACAACATGGGGCGTTAAAAATGACATTTATGACGTCATATCAACCATTTAGAGCTGTCATTGCTGCGCTACCGTGATTCGTAATGGCCTCACATGCGATGTACTCAATTATGTTGCGACGCGGATCCCGCTGTGGGTTCAAGTTGTAGGGTTACAGTAGATTGACGAATTGAAAAGTGGATAGGAATGAGGGGTGTTTATACAATTCACGCGTGGATCACGTGTTCTCTAAACACTTAGAACAGTGTCTTAGGTTTTTCAGACTACGCTACCAGTTCACAACCACCATACAGTCCGTGCCAAATATCGTTATCTCTCCCGTAGGTACGAATAATAATAATAATACCTTGGACACTATTTACACACATTGATCTAGCCCCAAACTAGGATTCCTTGTATCTTGGGTACAAGACAACGATACACATACTTATATAGATAAATATTATTCTTAGATACATAAACAACCATGACTTGGGTACAAACATCCGTCTTCATCAAACAAATATTTCCCCCCACCGGGACTCGAACCCGGGACCCTTGGCTTCGTAGGCAGGGTCACTGCCGGCTCGCCCATTCGGGTCGTGTCGTATATGTTCGTAGTTATGATGCAAGGTACTATCTCAGAACAGTAGTAATTAGGGCGCCCTCCAATTAGCTGCCATGCCCATTTGCCCACCCAAAATATTCGAAATTCGAATGACAATCTCGACGCATAAGATCTGTCAGATGGAAAAAGATTGTCAAGACTCCACACGCCCCATCTCGGTACAATAGGATAAGAAGAAAAAGATGTTCGATCATAGTAATCAAAACATGATTTCCGCAGGTGCAATACCCTCAGTCGAAGTGCAGCCGTCTGTCGCTGGTGCGGGACCTCCCGCCTGTCGCCGGCTCCATCATATGGGCTAAACAGATCGATCACCAGCTCACGGCGTACTTGAAGCGGGTGGAAGATGTGCTGGGTATGTGTGTATAAAAGTTTGTTATTGGCTTTAGACTGCCGACAAAACCTCGTTAAATGATTCAATTTAGGCACCACTGACTTACTGACTGATTTATCACAGATATGAATAACGCAACGCTTTGTTTTCCCCACAGGTAAAGGTTGGGAGAACCACATCGAAGGTCAAAAGCTGAAGGCTGACGGCGACAGCTTCCGTCTCAAACTGGACACCCAAGAAGTTTTCGACGACTGGGCTCGTAAAGTACGTGTTGAGGCCGTGTGACGCACTTTGCTGGTATTCCCCCTTTACCCCAACATGCGGTCTGTGGCCGATTTGAGTCTGCTTCATTCTGTCGCGCATCAGCAATATTTGCGGATTTGATGCACAGCTTTCCCACCATATTGCGCGACAAAATAGCGTCCATGACGATTATTTCATTCATTCATTCACTTCAATCAAATATAATTAGTCCTTTTTGCTGGATTGGTCCAGTTACGTCATGATGACTAACTTATCCTCATAATGACTCATTTATCCTCATAATGACTCATCGTCATGATGAAGGTGTTATCGTCACGCCACTTTTTTAGCTGGATGCCAAAGTAGGGAGATACATACAGTTTACATATAAAACTCGTTGAATTAAAGAAAGGGATGGCTCTGGCAATGGCCGCGCTTCTATTTGCATCTCGCTCAGATTTTACAGTCTGCCACCGCGTCTTTATACTGTCTCGCTCAGATTTATGCCTTGCGCAATAAAATATGATAATGTGCACTCCCGCAGGTGCAACAACGCAACCTCGGCGTGTCCGGGCGCATATTCGCGATCGAGTCTGTGCGCGCGCGCAGCAGCAAGACCGGCACCATACTGAAGCTGAAGGTCAACTTCCTGCCCGAGATCATCACGCTATACAAGGAGGTCCGCAATCTGAAGAACTTGGGCTTCAGGTGAGCGAACATTACAAGATGTGTTGCAGAGCATAAGTCAGGACTTTGCCCCCGGCAGTGGGACACCATACCGGCTGACTAAAAAATCGGTCAATTGCGCGCTCGGACCCGCACACGAAGGGTTCCTTACCATGATTTTACGGTACTGGAAAACTTGAGGGTGAAAAAATCCGGCGTTTCGTACTTCGCACATTCAGGGATCCGTACCAAATGTACAATATAAGCCTAAAAATTAGGGAAATGCAAAAAGAAAACGTGGTTTATCAATATATTGGTATTTGTTAGTAAAATATACGTAACATTAACATTATCACCAAATTTTAAGATCATAGGTCAATGGGAAGTTAAAAAAATATTTAGTACAAGATTTTGTTAAAAAGCTGTCTTTGGTGGCTTCCCATTCCTTTGTTTTCCAGTATTTTACATTAAAAATCTGTATATTTATCTACTCAACGAGCTCTAAACAACGATCGCGTGGGGTAGGGTTTTTTTCGTGCCCCCCTTAGCTGTAGGGAACCCCATTAAAAACATTTTAAAATATTTTTGACAATTTGGCTTTCTGTCAATATGATATTATACCGTGAAAATTTGAAGACTGTAGCTTTAACAATTTGGCTACAAAACCGATGTGACAGATCTTTATTCTAAAAAATCTCTTGTAGTTCATTGTAGTTGGTGTAGCGCCAATATAAATACTTATTCTCTGAAAATTCCAACTATTCCTATTACGGTTCATGAGATATAGCCCGCTGACCGTCAGACGGTCGGAAGAACAGCGGAAGATTAGTAATAGCGTCCCGTCTGACACGTGTACTTGGATCCTCTCTGCTCCAGAAGTTGGGTCCAAATACAACATTTGTTAACTTTCTCAGAACATCAGAGTGTCCGCCTTATAATCTTAGGATGTGAGCATTTATAACCAAATAATTTAGTAGATATTTCTAGGTTTCTAGCATCTGGCGAAGTTTGACCAGTTATCGTGGTCTTCCAGATTGTCTTATCCTATTCACAAAATCACAAAGTGTATATCTGTCCACAGAGTCCCACTGGCCATTGTCAACAAGGCCCACCAAGCCAATCAGCTGTACCCATTCGCGATTTCACTCATCGAGAGCGTACGCACATATGAACGGACCCTGGAAAAGGTAAACCTAAAGTTGCATTGCCCTTACACAGCTTACTAATAAAGCACTGCCGACACAATACTAGATGTAACACAGATACATAACTGACATTTTTCTTGTTTGAGTGTGAATCACACTAACACTTGCGTTTTTACTTGTGCAGCTAAATAATAGGAATCATACCAAGGTAGTTTTTATGAATTGTAGGCAGCATGTTAGATAATTTTGTTTCTCACGTTTTTCTGTCAGATATCTGTCTGATATTTCTTTTACTAATTTTCATCACTTTAGATAAATTTCAGTTCCTGTTATTCCTAAAGTCTAATAATGTCTTAGGCTTAGAAGCATGGATGAGCACATTCGTTTATGCTTTCTGTAAATATATCTTCTTTGCCAACAATCACCTCCAAGCCGTATCATCACGTTCTCCAATTAATTCTCCTTTTCCCTCTGCATACCGTCTATGCTCGAGTGCACAAATAGCCAATGGATGTTTTACGTGTCGAAACTACGCTTTTGTCCTAAAGAGGTGCCGTAACCTTTCATGCATACTTTGTACTTGTCAATGTCATCCTCCGGGTTCACTCATCTTAGTCTCCATTTACTATCTCTGTGGAGTCACAAGCATGACACGACAGAAAAAACAGGGTGATTGGTTATCCGATACATATATTGTGAGGGGTTAAAGAATAGTCTATTTCAATAATGTTTATTGGTATCGAGTAATTTAGGTTAAAAACCTACATTACTCGAAAGATGAAAACTTTTATATTTTTTTCCCGAATCTAAAAAACTAAATTACTGTGGGACTCTGACTCTCGTTTGTTGTCTTATACATCAATGATTCTGGGTTAGCTTAAAGTAAAAAAAATACTCTTTTGTTGCAGTGAGCCTATCATCTCACGTGATGAGAAAACAATATATAGAACTGAGTGTATAAGGATCATTTTTTATAGAGAACTCAAAATGGAATGTATTTTTTCTCCCAGTCACTACAAGGATTTCGCCATACAATACATGTTCAAAGACCTTTCTCCCGGTATGCCTCACTAGTTGCTGATAGAGTCCATACAAAAGTATTGACTCTCCACTACTTTGCAATTATTGCAATTACTTTATTTGCTTTAAAGTCAGTGTAATATTTAACCACTTTATACTATAAACTATATTTTAGATAGCCGATTAAACAAGGAAGTTTTCAAACCAGTTTGCTCAGTTCTATTTTTTTTTTGTGAGTGTACTATTTCAATGTTAATCTGGTTACTTGCTTCTCGTATTTACAACAGTTGAACTAAAAGAGAAAGATTCCGGTAACAAATTAAAGTAATAATAAAAAATAGTTTGTAATTCATAAAGTTATTTCAACAAATAAATAATAAATCCAGTTTTTGCTTGGCAAAAATACTGTTTTTGACTGACTGAATTCCTGAATAGCGACAAAAAATGAGCGCGCGAAATTCTGGCTTCGGCTGACAAAATTGCGCGACTAAAAATCTAAAAACAGCAACTTGAAAACCTTAATTTGAGTAACATAAAATACAAAACTTGTGTTGAATTTGATGTTCAACCTAACACGAAGGATAAATTGGATTTATCCTTCACCTACCCTGACTCACCAATTCGCTAAGACAGTCTTTATTTAGCCAATAAGCGGTGGCTAAACCATTTAGAAATTTAGTCACGAAATTCAGTATATTTTTTGCTCATTTCAGGAAGCTTTGCTGTTCATGGTCATTCGCTCAATAGCTTTTTATTCGGTCGTTTTGTTATTCACCTTTTTGAAACCAGTTTGTACTCTCAGTTAACCTAAATTACTCGACACCTATACAGTTTTTGAGAACTATAGGGTTGAACTTGCTGGAAATAGTACCTTAAACCCTCATAACATATGTACCAAATAACCAATCAACCTGTATAACAATATGTCTAAAACGGGCATTATTCATCTCCTTTCCCACTTTTCCAATCAAGACTGCTTTTCCTGTCACTTGCAGAACCCATGTTAAAAACCATGTTATTTCAGATCCGTGATAAGGCGTCCATAATACCGCTCGTAGCGGGGCTACGGCGCGACGTGCTGAACCAGGTGTCGGAGGGCATGGCCCTAGTGTGGGAGTCTTACAAGCTCGATCCATATGTGCAGAAGTTGAGCGAGGTCGTGCTGCTCTTCCAAGAGAAGGTATGATTTAACTTTAGGAATTCATGCGATGTGTTTTATTGCATAGGCGTTTCATTAAAAAAAAACATATGTTTTACACAAAGAAACCGCCCCAAAAATCGCCCGGCTTAAAGGTGCCCTTGCACTGGCAGCGTTACCGCGCTGCACAGCGAGCGAGGTCCTCTGAACCAGGGAAGCTGCAGGGCGGTTGTCATATCTGTCTGAACTTAAGTTATAATATAAATCATCCTAGCTCTGCGTGGACAGATTGATGCAACAAGCGCTTCATCGATATATCCGTCTTAGTTACATCTAAATATCATCACTCTCCCCACCCCTCGTCACCAGGTGGAAGACCTGCTCACAGTCGAGGAGCAGATATCAGTCGACGCGCGTTCCCTCGAGACGTGCCCCTACTCCGCGCCGAGCCTTGCCGACATACTGAGTCGGCTGCAGCGCGCGATCGACGAGCTGTCGCTGCGGCAGTATAGTAACCTGCATCTGTGGGTGCAACGCTTGGATGAGGAGGTATGTTGGTTGTTAGTAAATTGGACTGACAAAATGCGCTGGCACGTGATTTGGTGTCAGATAAGGCGCATAGTCCGGTATCACAGTGGCTTGGCACTTGTCATTCAAGAACAATGTGTGTGAAAATAGTATAAGTAAATGTAAATGACCCCACAAAGAGGTCCCTTTACTCAAATTCGGGTAATATTCAGCCATACTCTTCCACTCTGGCTTAGTTGATGGGGGGTGTCGGACTATTGCCATGCCGACTGTCAGAATGTTTTACCTCACTCTGACTCTGACACAGCTTGGCACTACTACCAAATAGTGGCGATAGTAGCAGAGACCTACAGCTTAGGTGCCATCCGAGATATGGAGGCACCAAAAACGGTTCAACAGGATGGGGGTTAGGTTAGGTTAGGTTCAAGAATTTGGTGCACCACCGGGGCAGGTCGGTAGCGGGGCGGGTGTCAATGTTGTCAAATTATGGTCAAATAGCCACCACAGTGACACAAACGAGCTGGCCTGCTTTCGAAATCGGTGTGACATGCTTCATTGAGCTTGTATTTACCACTACCGACCCGCCGGTGGTGTCTTAACAGTTTCTAAACTTCTGCTATGTGTACCCAGGTTGAGAAAAGTCTCGCGGCCCGCCTGCAGTCCGGTGTCGAAGCGTGGACGATGGCGCTACTCGGGAAGTCTAACGAACTGGATCTGTCGATGGACACGTACTCACCCGCAGAGCCGACGCACAAGCCGGGAGGCGAGCCTCAGGTAACGCATTCGCAATAGTTACGTTGCTTAGAGTCGTGCCTTGGCGATATATGGTAACCCAATCCCAGCTTCAATTTTCCGTAATAATGACTGGTACTTATTGTTCTAGAATTAGACCTCTTCGTAGTACACCTCGCAGTTTCAAGTAAAAACCCACCAAGTTCAGGCTCAAGGAAAACTTGATTTTCTGCTGTCTTTTGAAGAGTTTACCAGCGAAACGTATCTCGAAGGGAAAAGACGGCCTCTGTACTTGGCGTTTTCAGCTATTTCATTATTTCACATAAAACATCACTTATAAACTAAAACATCGCCCTGTAAGTAGTATGAAACCTATACCCACCGGGCGGCCAATATGCTTCTAACGACGAGCAAGAGCTGGCGATATATATATTTGGAATGTGTTAATTAAGCCGTGTAATTTGATACCCAACACTTTATTTTTAAATCCTGTACTTTATGCCCTCAAGCGGGCGCCATATTGAATTTAGTCTGACGTCACATAGCTTATAAGTAGTTGACGATCAAGAAGCTTCTAACGATAACTCACTTGTCATATTCTGATAAGTAGTGTAGATGTTCTGGTCGAACAAATGAACAAACATACATACCGGTCAAACACAAAACCCTCCTTTTGATGTTGCTGTAGTCGGGTAAAATAAACATAAAAGATGAAGATTACTGTATTTAGTGCACCATCAGTGAACAGCTTCAAACTGTAGTTAGTGCACCATCAGTGAACAGCTTCAAACTGTAATTAGTGCACCATCAGTGAACAGCTTCAAACTGTAATTAGTGCACCATCAGTGAACAGCTTCAAACTGTAATTAGTGCACCATCAGTGAACAGCTTCAAACTGTAATTAGTGCACCATCAGTGAACAGCTTCAAACTGTAATTAGTGCACCATTAGTGAACAGCTTCAAACTGTAGTTAGTGCACCATCAGTGAGCAGCTTCAAACTGTAATTAGTGCACCATCAGTGAACAGCTTCAAACTGTAATTAGTGCACCATTAGTGAACAGCTTCAAACTGTAATTAGTGCACCATCAGTGAACAGCTTCAAACTGTAATTAGGGCACCATCAATGAGCAGCTTCAAACTGTAATTAGTGCACCATCAGTGAACAGCTTCAAACTGTAATTAGTGCACCATCAGTGAATAGCTTCAAAAATACACTTGACAATTTTATAAACCAAAGTGCAGTGAAATTTGGACTGATATACACGCATCAGTTGATGCTACCTTTGCATTATAAATAATAATAATAATTTACATATCGGCAAATACATTGCTTCTGGCCCCACACCAGGATACCCTGTGTCGTGGATACTAAAAATGGCGACGTCACACACACATAAACATCCAAGGCCTGACCAAAATATACCGAACAAAGGCGAATTTATTACAATAGCATTGTCACCTTCTCAGATTGGCCGCGTAGTGCACGAGGTGCGCATCACCAACCAACAAATGTACCTGTTCCCGTCGCTCGAGGAGGCGCGCTTCCAGCTCATGCGGCAGATGTTCGCCTGGCAAGCTGTCGTCACCAGCCAGCAGCGGCTGCAGAGCACCAGGTATTACAGCAGATGTACTTGTCCACGTAGCTCAAGGAGGCGCGCCTCCAACTCATGCGCCAGATGTACGCCTGGCAAGCTGTCGTCACCAGCCAGCAGCGGCTGAATAGCACCAGGTATTACAGCAGATGTACTTGTTCACGTCGCTCGAGGAGGTGCGCTTCCGGCTACTTCGGCAGATGTTCACCTGGGAAGCTGTCGTCACCAGCCAGCAGCGGTTGTAGGGGTTTGGAGAGGGGTGAGGCACTCGGAGCCAGACCACCGCTTTTCGGTGCGTGCTGACTCATTTTAATAAGTATACTCGTCTATGGCTGTACGCCTCACCTTTCTACACGTGTTGCAACTTTCGTCCATATATGGTATAAATAGCCCGTAATTGAACATTTAATTTCGTCGCGTGCTATGCTATCATATAATAATATACATGTGTGTGTAAACCCATGAGTATCATTTGGATGGGTCCCTTACATTAGTGCCCTAAAAATGGGATCAATGGTATGGGCTCAGATAGGCTTCATCGGCACTTCAAGTACGAGTACGTTAATTATTCCACGACACGAACCATTTCGTGCTACTTTCAACTTCATCAAACGAATAACATGTAATACTTGCGATGTAAACACCTATGATCACGTCACAGATACCAAGTGGGCGTGGCGCGCGCGCAGGCCGCCACCTACCGCAACCTGCTGACGAAGCTGCCGGGCGGCGCGGCGCCGCTCGAGAGCGCGTACGGCGCCATCGAACAGAAGATCTCGCAGGTCCGCGAGTACGTCGACGAGTGGCTGCGGTGAGCTCAACATTTGGTTTTATTATTTAGGATTTAGTGTATTTTTTCTTGTACGATGGTACGGAACCCTTCGTGTGCGAGTCCGACCCTGACTTGACCGTTTCTTTTTATTTTGCCCTATAATTTCCGAGAATACGAGTAAGATTGAGCCATACTCCACCACCCTGGCTCAGTGGGGGTTTATGGAGGGGTGTCAGACTAGTGGCCAACCCGATCGTCAGACGTTGTCCAGCTGCCCTATTAGGGCCTCTGACACAGCTTTACGACTACTACCACCGAGTAGCGATAATAGCCGGGACCTACAGCTTAACGTGTCATCCGAAACACGAAAGCGATATTTAATATGTACATAGGTTTATTTTCGTACATAAGCATCTTCTAAGAAAGAAATTCGTTAAATTCCCGAAACAGTACGCGGACAACAAAGATAGTAGTTTCTTTATAATATTTTAATTTCTCAAAACTCACTTATCAATAAATCTGCAGACTGTATTCATCGTGTTTGTTTTATTGTTCAGTTACCAAGCCCTTTGGGATCTTCAGCCTGAGAGCTTGTACGGACGTCTCGGCGAAGACATCACTCTGTGGATGAAGTGTCTCAATGACATTAAGTAAGTAAAATCTATGTTTTACTCCACTATTCGGATAGAAAGATGGTCTGATATGGGGCCGTAAAACAATTAATAGCTACCAAAAATATTTGTGGCCTTTTACAACAGGCCAGAAAAAACATTGTTGGCTTGTTCAAAGAGGATGTCGACCAATCACATCGTGTTCTCCACTGTTTCGACCAAACAGAACACGACGTGTGCTGCATATGGCATAAAAGCGACCAATCGGAATGACTGGCCATTAAGAACGCTCTTGTTACTATTTAAACAAAAATATACGGAGCCTATACGGTGCCTACTGCTGGGCAAAAGCCTCCCCGTTCCGCGCCCCAAAATAATTTAAAAAAGTGGAAATAGGCGGGAGGATGTAAATATTTAGTGCGTGGAATATTCGATGCATTAAATTAATATGATAAGTTAATTACTAAATTTGATCTAGGTACAATGGATCGTGATTTTATGGACGCGTTGACGCCCTACCGAATTGCAAAACGCTGCAAAGTTGGTCGTAAGAAAATGTATTATGAGAATTGTAGCCGTGAAAAGCACTTGTAACGTCTCGGCCATAAGTGCAATACATAGACTCGTCACTCAAACTCACTTTTCCATCGGCTGCTCTCTTTCCAGCCTCTACAAAAATGTTCTTTTGGCCACTCCGTTATTGTAGTATACATACATGCCTGGAAAGTTATTCCCATGACACTGTTTGAATCCCTCTCTATATCCTACTTAGAATCCCGAGCAAAGCATAACATTTTCATACCTTTCGCAATATTGCTAATTAGTCTTGTTTCAACAGGAAATCCCGCACGACATTCGATACTTCGGACACGCGACGAGAATATGGTGCGGTGGTCATTGACTTCGCGCGCGTACAGAGCAAGGTATTATTCGTCACAGTCCGGATCCGTTTGTAGTAAAATAGCCTGATTCTCAGGACCGACCACGATCCTAGTTTTGGGCCAAAGGTGATATGGGAAAATTTTAATAATTATTACTATAGGAACTTGCTAAACATGTCTCTGTATCAAGGTGGCCCTGAAATACGACGCGTGGCACAAAGAGGTGCTGGGCAAGTTCGGTGCGCTTCTCGGCGGAGAGATGCAGACATTCCACACGCAGCTGGCCAAGTCAAGGACCCAGCTGGAGCAGCAGACTATCGGTGAGAGACCAAACCAACAGATGGCGCTAGTGAGCTGAATCGCAATTTAAATAGAAGCCTATATCGCGTAATACTACAAAATTTTCAAAGGCTATCCATTCCCCACACTGATCTCCAAGGGTTTTACATTTTCCTTCTTAATTCTCCCATTTTTAAGGCTCTCTATCTCTATCTCTATGAATGTCTGACATGGGCAGCGATCATATACCCAAGATACAGCATCAAGTTCAAAAATCACGTCAAAACCTGTCCTTCGCTCGATGCGAGTGTGTGCGTGTGGTAGCCAAACATTAAACCAAGTATTGTACCTAAGATCATACTTAAAGTTTTTGAAATACTACCCTATGACGTTAGACATACCGTTGCAACGCGTTGTATTTCCAATGCCAGTGTTTGGCGGTTATGACATTTCAAAATGCGAGCGCATCGTGCCTCATAAAATGTATTGCCACTGGCTCACAATGGAACAGGACGTCTGTGGAGTAGTGAAATAGCCAATGTTAAAGTTACGGTTTGGATGTAATAATTTGTAGGTATGTTTTTAGCAATAATCGAAGATTACTCATATCATAACATAAGACAGAACTAAGCTGTAACTGTAAATACCCTTTATAAAGGAACCCTTCGTGTGCGAGTCTGACCTCATAATTTATAAATTCATATTTTCTTTATTGAACATACACAAACAACATACAGAAAAGTTATATCCAATAAACAGTACACAAACGCGAGCTTATCTCTAATAAGAGATCAAACTCGATATCTGACTAAATAATAATGGCGGATTTTATGTTTATGATTGTATGTAAACACTATGGTAAGCAAAAATAAAAATAGCCGCCAAACTTTCTCAACACAACATGTCAAAAACGACTCCATTCATTCGGCGTGGAACTTTGTTTCACCCAACGCATTTATTAAAATATGTATTCTAAAATTACGTTATTAGGTGAGATTGAGGGTGAATTCAGCCCCAGTTGCTTTACGTTATAAAACGTATAATTGTTACTTACCGAAAATACGACACACCATGTTTTTTCAATATATGATTGGTATCGTTATTACACTTTTTGACTGAGCCTTTCGGCATGTTGTCTCGATAGCAACCGCGCGCGACTGCTAGCGAAACTGTGCATTCTCGGCATTTGTGCACTGTTTATTCGAGACACATTTCGAGCGCTGACGCTGTATCTTGGGTATGTATGATCGCTGGACATGGGCCGTAATTTGTACGAAACTAATCTTCGCCCCGCTCAATTTCTGTAGAAGCGGCATCGACCAGCGACGCAGTGTGTCTGATCACTTACGTCCAACAACTGAAGCGGGAAGTGCTGGCATGGGAGAAACAAGTCGACACTTACAGGGAGGCGCAGCGCATACTCGAGAGACAACGGTATGTTACCAACCCCTCAACCAAAACCAAGTCCTGTTTATGAAAAACATAACGGCCAATTACGAGTCGGACTTGCACAACAAAGGTGCCGCAACATCATATAAGAATAAATACAAAAAAACACTTGTGTGGGGACTCCCTTTAATTTTTGAAATTGCGTATAGTTTATAATTTATTTCAAGGCATAAAAACTCTTAGCGGATATTGAACAAAAAATTAAGATAATTTACCTGAAGTATTATAAAGTAAAAAGTTGTAGTGCGTAATAAGATCCATATTGACAAATGCATTGCTAAAAGGATTGCTTTGCGAGCAAGTGTGTTAAAAATAAATATATTTTTGCAGGTTCCAATTCCCGGCGCAGTGGCTCCACGTGGACAACATCGAAGGAGAATGGAGCGCTTTCAATGAAATCATGCGTAGGAAAGACTCTTCTATCCAGACTCAGGTAATTGACGGTTTGATTATATAAGTCATCCTGGCTGTATCTAACCGTAGGTACTTTTACTTTACAAATAACTGGTGACTCGGAAGAACCCTTCTAAAAGTATTCTGCTCCAAACACACTGATCACGCTGTCCGTCACTGATACTCTGGGAGAGTCTGGTCCTTCAGTTATAAATATAAATAAATGTAGCCTATTAATATTCCCACCGATAGGCACGGGCCTTTACCCAGATACGAGTAAGATTGAGCCATACTCCACCACGCAGGCTCAGTGCGGATTGATGGAGGGCTGTCGGGCTTGTGGCAACCAGACTTTCCGAAGATGTCAAGCTGCCGTTTAGGGTCCTCGGACACAGCTTTTCGACTACTTCCACCGAGTAGCGTCCTTCATTTACCACGGTAAAATATTGGGTCACCAAATGCAGCGATCGACCAAATGAAGTAACTTCGCCAGAAATGGTGAAAAATATCCTAAAACTAGTATAGGAAGACCGTTGACTGAAAGTGCGGGAGTAGACATGGGAGGCATACATAGCAAAAAGTGATATACATCGCCCATTGACTGAAAATTGAGACATGAGAAAGCTGTGCGCAAGATGGGTGCCGCCATTCCTTTCCATTGAACAATATCAGTGTCCATCGTAAGGATGTTTTAATCCAGCGTTTGGAGAAATTTCAACGCAGTAAAGCTCAGTTTTCACCCCTGAGACGAAAGAACAGTCGTAACAATGGACTGAGAAGGGAGAATCGGTTTCAAAGAAGGCGAAGTCAGTTCCATTTGCTGGCAAGGTCATGGCGTCAGTTCTTTGGCAAAAGGGATTATTTTTATTGATTATCTTCAAACAAAGCTCCGTCGTCCTTGCTTCGCACATAGGAGATGCAGGTTCGAATCCTGACCATGGACTAATGAGATAATTAATTTATCTTAAGTACATTATCGGATGTTCAGTGTCTCAGATAACACGTTAAGCTGTACTGGTCCCGGCTACTATCGCTACGTGGTAGTGTAAAACCCCTCCACCAACCCGCACTGAGCCAGTGTGGTGGAGTATGGCTTAATCTTAATTGCATCCGGGTAAAGGCCTGTGCCCCTCGGTAGGGACAGTAATGGGCTACATTTTTTTTTTCATTATCTTCAAAAAGGCAAAACCATTCAACGATCAAAATAAATTGTTGTTTCATCAGGATATTGCACCAGTCTACACGTCCACTATTGCAAAGGCTAAAATTAATGAGTTGGAAGTTCGAATTGCAACCTTATGCAACTTATTTTTTCAGTTTGACACTGATCACTATAAACAGGGTATCGAAGCTATTGAACATCGCTGGGAAAAGTGCATTTCATTAAAAAGACTATATTTAGAAATAAGTTTTTTCCAATTATTTGCGTTACCTTTGTTAGGCCAGTTATTTCCGGGACCACCCTCCTAAAATATAAAAATCTCTGTGGATCTGCCTATAATATTTGAAGAGTTCCCTCGATTTCTTCATAATCCTATAATCGTACCCGACCTGATGTCAATGGGACCGATTGAAACGTATTCAATCAAAATATTTGTCGAAATCGGTCCAGCCGTCTTCGAGAAATCGCTGAACATCGATAAAAAATATGTCATCACGAATTGAGCACTTCCTTTTTTGAAGTCGGCTAAAAGCTCTTTGCTCCTACTCCCAGGTTGCGTCCCTCCAACAAAAGATCGTCGCGGAGGACAAGGCGGTGGAGGCGCGAACCCTCGACTATCTCACCGAGTGGGAGCGAGCCAAGCCGACCGACGGCTCCACCCGGCCCGAGGACGCGCTGGCTCGGCTGCAGGCCATGGAGGCCAGATACACAAAGCTGAAAGACGAAAGGGACAACGTTGCTAAGGCTAAGGAGGCTTTGGAGTTGCATGACACTGGTAACTTTCGTTCATCGGCAGCTTATTTCCGCCCTGTTAGCTATTAGCTGGTTCCTCCGTGGAGAAGGATTTCTTTTTCGGTTTAAGAAGAGTACAAGTGCAAAACTTTTTTAGCTCTCTTTAGTTTGCTCTATGCAAATATTATTCAGATATTTCCACATATAATAATGATAATAATAATAATTGTCCTTTTACCTTTCGCTCATCACCAGTGATCGGAGTAGGTCAGCAGGCTCTTTTGTTTAAATGATGTTAAACATAGACGATGATATAGATAAGCCCTGGAATTCTTACTACAATCCCGGGATATAAATAAATTGAAACAAATTTTAAAGGATTAACTAATAAAACGAAGCACCTGTGGCCTAGCGGTACTCGCGCATCGGAAACGATCATACGGATTTGGCAGCATCTGACTTAGACGAGTTTTAAAAATACATTTGCCCGGATCAAATCCGTTTCATAGTGAAAGTTATTCAGCATGATGTATATATCAACCCCATAAATATAACTACACATTTTTGTTACATCCTTACTTTCTGTTTCGCGCATGTCCATATTATCTCGCATCGCAAACGTCAAAAATAGTTTTTTTACGCCCAGTGCTTGTAAATGTGGCGAAAGATGGTCTGTAATGGGACCCCAAAA
Source organism: Argyresthia goedartella (assembly GCA_949825045.1). Taxonomy (NCBI): domain Eukaryota; kingdom Metazoa; phylum Arthropoda; class Insecta; order Lepidoptera; family Argyresthiidae; genus Argyresthia; species Argyresthia goedartella. The sequence goes on from OX463823.1 coordinate 22,328,850, forward strand.
CAATGAATAGTAAACAGGACAACAATAACATTTCAAAAAATATTATTGTCTTCTTCTATGGTTCTGCCGCATGTCAACAGATGGCAAATCATGCCGTGTCGGAAACAGCATGCGTCATGCCGTCGCGTCGGTAAAAGCGCTGTAAATTGCGGAAGATAGCTGACTCCGCTAGGCAGAGTTCCAAACCTAATTTATCTAAAATATTTTTTCTTTATAATTAATTTTGTTTCCTCGCAGTAGTCGTGAAAAGAACTATGTGATGTCGCGGCTATAAGTGCTATAGATGGACTCGTTTCTTAGAGGGCTCCGCCTGTGGCTCGGCCCTTAAACTCACTCTTCCTTAGTACTGCTCACTTGCCAGCCTCTACAACAATGTAATAATATACATAACATATATCCTCAGGCTCGTCCGTAAACAACGAGCGCATGACGGTCGCGATGGAAGAGCTGCAGGACCTGCGTGGGGTGTGGGCCTCACTCAGCAAGATCTGGACGCAGATTGACGACATTAGGGAGAAGCCCTGGTTGTCGGTGCAGCCTAGGAAATTGAGGTACACTTCATCATTATCATTACTGCAGTCTTTTCGTGTTAGCATACTAATAGCGGGCATTGACTTCTATCTACCACTGTATGCTCTGGATTTGGTTAGCAATGCTACTTATTTTATACCGTGAAACGTTTGAAATTACTCTCGTTTAGCTTATCATGGTAACGTTCGTTTTTTGGTTACCGACCATGTATGATTCGGTTCGCAGTAGCAGTCGGATCAAAGACCGCTATCGCAATGCTACCCCGTATGTTAACTTATCAGCTCGAGCTGATGACGTCATAGTGTCCTACTGAAGCGTCGAGGGCGGGAGCGAGCGAGAGGGGGAGGGGAAACGCATTCGTCGCGGGTGCCAAGTTAACTTTGTGGCGTAGTACGTCGTTCTGGGTCGAACGAATTACATAACCGATGCTGACGATAATCCGGCTACTACATTAAGTGCGTTACGGGTTCACGCTTATCAACAGTGAGAAGACCAATCAGCGGTTGAATGCTGGACGTGAAGCGCTTGTTTGGCAGAAATGGGATCGTCAACTGGTTGATTAGCTAAACGTGTCTAATTTGCTTGGGTGAACTCTGGCGTTAAAATTTAAGAGTACAAGAAAACAGATATATCGTGATTTCATATTTCAGGCAACAACTGGAGGCCATGCTGAATGAGCTGAAAGAGCTGCCAGCTCGCCTCCGCGCGTACGACAGCTACGAATACGTGCGCAAGTTGCTGCAGTCTTACACCAAGGTACGTAACTTGGCACATACTCTTCAACTTACCTTTAACAGTCTAGGTTCTAGAAATATCAAGGTGAACCGATGCATCGAATATCCTAAGTGGACATAAATCCTGACGAGCGCATATGCATACTTTGAGTGTGTTCGTCCCGCCAATGATATACGTTAAGCTTTGTGGGACGCAGCGAATCAGTGAGAGAACTCAATCCAATGGATGGCGCTACTGTGCTGTGTTGCGATTTCAATACAAACCTGCATCGCACAATCTAGACGAACTCGAGATGGGCTGCGGCTGTGTCTTAACACGCACATGGATATGCATTGTTAAATTAATTACCACATTGACTCACAGACTATACCCTGACATTGCCGCTTTACGGAAGAAAATAAATAGTTTTGTAGTCTCAATTAGCCAATTCATTTCTACGATTCTTCGATTAATTCCCATTCCGAAATTAATAATATTTGAGGTGACTGTTGAAACATTCCTTTTTTCATACGACGTTGTATAAATCATACCTATAGCCTGATCAACTTGTGCTTAAATATAATGTAAACACACGATTAAAATAAAATATATACCTAACTATTAAGAAAAAAAAGAAGACAAGGAGAAAATATATAATTACAAGTATCCAATCAACTAATCGACGTATTTTCCTGATCGAATCCATGTGTGCCCGATTTCAATGTATCGATTTTTTCAACACCAGGAGTAGCAAGCTTGCTATGTTAAAATCCAAATGTCATTTTGGTAGAATAATTTATATTTGAGGCTTTAATTCCGTATCTCCTTCTAGGTGAACATGCTCATCGTCGAATTGAAGTCTGACGCGCTGAAGGAGCGCCACTGGCGGCAGCTGTGCCGCGCGCTCAAAGTGGACTGGTCGCTGTCGGAACTGACGCTGGGCCAGGTGTGGGACGCCGACCTGCTGCGGAACGAACACACTGTGAAGGACGTGGTCTGTGTGGCGCAGGGAGAGATGGCGCTGGAGGAGTTCCTGAAGCAGGTAATCAAGTTATCTGTTGTCACAGTTACCCTTCGTAGGCCAGAGATGGTGATAGGAGTAACTATTGTAATTAACACGCCTGCCATGGCTTCAGTCAATATACTTTAGATCGCGCTAATCTTTGAATGTAAATATAAAAACTAACAGAATTTCAAATAAGTTGTTTTTTTTTGTAGTTATCTAGTACATCTATATTAACTATTAAATGTAAATAAAAGTTCAAAGAAAAGTCGGTTTGTTGTTCTCTTGAAGTTGAACTTCCTCTGCCTCCCTTTTCATTATGGTGAGCAGTCACATTCGCAAAATAGCTAATTTCTAAGATTTTCTTTGGAAAATCTAGTAAATTAACAGTAATGCTAAGTAGTTGGTCATTTGTCAATTCAATGCGGTAGTGCGCTCAAAAACAAAACCCTTTTTATCAAAGTAGTAACCATAACTCTTTGTGTAATAGCGCCATCTCATGGCAACCGCAGTATTTAAATTTCCTAGCGCTATCTCGTAGTTACAAAACAATATTGTAACAGCCGCGCACTAAGCGACATAGTTATACAATTAACGACGGATGCAACCACCTCTGATTATACCGGTGGTCTATCTGTATTAGTATAATATTATAGCATCTATGCTATCGTCGGGGTTTTATCAGAATTTGGGGAAAGTATGAAACATTGATACCAGTTTATGGAAAATATGTTCACAGCATCGCACAGTCCAGAACGACGAGAAAACAAAAACATTGTCAAAAGTAGATTAGTTGTAAATAATAACGTATAACGTAATGTAACGTTCCCTATTTGTCCAGGTCCGCGAGTCATGGCAGACGTACGAGTTGGACCTGATCAACTACCAGAACAAGTGCAAGATCATCCGCGGCTGGGACGACCTCTTCAACAAAGTGAAGGAGCACATCAATAGCGTGGCCGCTATGAAGCTCTCGCCCTACTACAAGGTGCGTGCTTGTTGCAAATGTACTACTTCAGAAGGGTAGTCAACATAGTTACTTCTTATGAACTGCCAAAACGTATTTTTTTTGTTCGTCGGTTTTATAGATACGTTGGGTTGTAACGTCATAGCAATGTGCAATGGGGTTCAAATAGTAGTCTTTGTCACACAAATTTATTTTATGTTAATATAACTGCTAAAAATTTACAATTCTGATACCGACGAGCCCTTTAGTTTATAAGGATTCAATGTCTGACATGGTTTCTAGTTCTGTTAGTCTAGTAGCCAATTGAGCCTTCAGTGGGTCATTGTAGTCCCCGTCTGTCAATGACTGAATTACAGAAACCATCTTTAAATTTTAAAGCCCCTCAAAATGCTTATGGGTGTGTCGTAAAGGCGTGTGAACGGTCATGAACATTATGTACTCAAAAATAAGAGCCATGTTATATCAAAATACTAAATTATATGGAACTGAGACGCCATTATAGTTCAGCGGGGGTTTTTAAATTTAAATATCGTTTGTGAGGGTCTATTTGATTCACTAATATTGCCCTCTTTGTACAGGTGTTCGAAGAAGAAGCCCTAACCTGGGAAGAGAAACTGAACCGGATCAACGCTCTCTTCGACGTGTGGATCGACGTGCAACGCCGCTGGGTCTACCTCGAGGGAATCTTCAGCGGCTCCGCTGACATCAAGACCTTGCTGCCGGTCGAGACTTCGCGCTTCCAGAGTATCAGGTAACTGGCGATGCCGCCTGGCACTTCTGCTTATTTTTAATATTAGAAGCCAAGGTCTGTTGTGAAAAAGCCTCTCTTCCCCTCTTCCATCTACAGGCTCTTGGGCTCTTTCCCACCAGTTCTTGTCGTGCCGTGTCGTGTCAGCCGTCACGCCAACGCTTCCTGTGCCGACCACGTCCTTGTTTTACATTTGGGATCCAGAGAGATGTTAATTTGGCCCATCGGTGAGGTTGCATAAAGAGGCGGAGAAATCGTATGTTCATAGCCGTCCAATATAGTGAATTCTGTCCGGTGGCTAGTGTGTTTTTGTAGATTTGTTCTTTCTTTATTTTTCTGTAGATTGCACTGCAGCTCTCAGACTGATGATAAGAGACTTGGTGGGACGTTTTTTGAACGGGTTTTAACTCACTAAGCGCTAACACACGAGCGGCACTTTGCCAGCGGCAGGTCCACAGCAGCCGTCGACATCTGTGCGGCCACTCGTGTGTTTGAGCCATAAGTTAAACGGCTAGACCAATTATGATGCGTTTTACAAAACTGTTCGCTTTCCCTAGCTCGGAGTTCCTCGGGCTGATGAAGAAGGTCAGCAAATCCCCGATGGTCATGGACGTGGTCAACATCCCGGGGGTTCAGCGCGCGCTGGAGCGGCTGGCGGACCTGCTGGGCAAGATACAGAAGGCGCTGGGAGAGTATCTGGAAAGAGAGAGGAGCAGCTTCCCTAGGTGAGATTTCAGATTGTGATACTGTTTGTACAATACTACACTATTCAACTCTTTTAATTTGCAAAGTTATCACTTATCAACCGACGTCGGTCGTACAGATAGCGTCGTGGCGAAAGCGCTATCTTTGTCGAGACTACAGGGCGAGGACTCTGAAATGGCATGCGTTTGATTTCAATTTGCAACCGACCACGATTATATCCGAAACTTTCTGCTCAAAATCCAGTATACTGTACGCGTACAGGTAAAAACAATTTTCAAATACTCGAAAACCAATGTTGTTTAGTTCCATAAAATAAGAATGTACATTACAAACTTTATTAGCAAAATGTATACCTACTCGCTACTCAAGTTTTAATAGAAACATGGTCAGGATAGCCGGCAAGAAATGGACGCAAGCCGCACCAGACAGAGATGAGTGGCTTGTACGTCAGTGAGACTATGCAGCTGCATAAAGCTTTATTAAAATACTGTATCTTCTAATTGAGATTGAAACGTGCAGGTTCTACTTTGTCGGTGACGAGGATCTGCTCGAGATAATCGGCAACAGCAAGAATGTGGCGCGCCTGCAGAAGCACTTCAAGAAGATGTTCGCTGGCGTCGCGGCCATCATCCTCAACGAGGACAACACCGTCATCAACGGCATCGCTTCACGGGAGGGCGAGGAGGTGAGAACGAATATTCTGAGTGTCCTTATTAAACGAGTCAATTAGACTTAGAGTACACTAGTGGTTGGACTGATAGTCCGTGAGGCCACGAGGCTATTTCGTGGGTTACTCACGAAACTTTGGTGGGAAACTCCACCAAATGTGAGCTTTCAATAGCCGTACAAGTCTTAAATAAGTCCCTACAAGTGGTATTTGCTCGAGCGCGTCGGACTAATGACATGCTGATGGTGTACCGCGAGCAAACTTTGTGTCCCACCCACCCGCGGCTCTAGATGAAAAGCTCAGATTTGGTGGATTTACTTAACAGGGTATAAGGTACCTCCCGTATCTTAATCTGACGAGCTCGATTTACTCACGAAAAACTCTCTTGGCCACCTCTACTATGACGGGAAAGTGAAAAATAGGGCATCTGGCTGATATCCTGAGTGGTATCTGTTACACCCTTCATAAAACATACAAACTCTTTGTAATCAGTATGGAAGTACATGTCCCACACTCATTAAAGTCTTGCCGGAAAGCAACAATAACATACCAATTTGAAAACTTCCCTACAAAAATGTTTTCCGACCCCAGGTGTACTTCATAACCCCCGTGTCCACCACGGAGAATCCCAAGATCAACTCGTGGCTGTCCATGGTGGAGCGAGAGATGCGGGTCACGCTCGCGTGCCGGCTCAAGGACGCCGTCGCGGACGTCAAACAGTTCAAGGAGACTGTCGACCCTACCAAGTTTATTGAGTGGTGTGATAAGTACCAGGTAAGGAAGGAAAAACTGCTTAACTCGACAACACCTGGACCTGGTTATGAGGCATCGCGATTTAGAACCTCATGCTGTTGTAATAAAATTCAAAATTCAAATTAATTTATCTTAAGTACATTATCGGACGTTCACTGTTTCGGATGAGACTAAGCTGTAGGCCCCGGCTACTATTGCTACTTGGTAGTGGTCGTATAACCCCATCACCAACCCGCACTGAGCCATCGTGGTGGAGTATGGCTTAATCTTATTCGTATCCTGGTGAAGGCATGTGCCCCTCGGTGAGGACATTAATGGCCTACATTTATTATATATTATTTTATTTGTTATAGCGGGAAAATGCATCAGATTATGACGCCAGCTCGATAAAAATTATAAAAACTTCAGAACTAGAACTACTAAAGTATGTCGATAGATTGTTCAAGTAAACTGATGTTCTTGAGTCCAAATCAAACATGTGACAAACATCTTAGTGTTAGTATTCAAGTAATATTAATTTTATTTCGGCGGTTCACGATGTTTTCGCTCCATTTTGGTGCGAACGCGAGCCGAAGCCGAGGCGCCCCTTTGTGTATACTTGCGCTCGAACTTCTCTAGTTTATATTTACCTTTAGTCTGAACTTATGAAGGAAACCCCGCATAACCCTTCCGAAATGGACGTCAATCATCGTTATGGCATTGCTTTGCTTGGTATTCCAGGCGCAAATCATCGTACTAGCCGCGCAGATACTCTGGTCGGAAGACGTTGAGGCGGCTCTCGGTGGCGGCGGCGGTGGGCTGGGTCGCGTACTCCAGCACGTCGAGAACATGCTGAACATACTCGCCGATAGTGTACTGCAGGAGCAACCTCCGCTGCGCCGGCGCAAGCTCGAACACCTGGTGAGTGGTGGCTACAACTTGTACCTCTTCAACATGATTCACACAGATACAAGTAACACAGGCGTGATGACGTATCGTGAATTTGACCTTGAGCTTCTTTGTTATACTTGGTATGCTTATGGACCAAATAAATATGGTCCCATATATACTTTATATATATACTTTATTGCACAAAAACAGACGATACAGATGTATCAAAATGAAAACTGGGTGTACAAAGGCGAGCTTTTCTCTAAAACGAGATTTCTTCCAGCAATATAACCTAATATGGATAGAATACATGAAAGAACAGGTAGACCTATGTACACAACGTTAAAATATTAAAATAATAAACTAATTATTAATATCAATACAAATAGACAAAATTATACCACAGAATATTTATCAAAGCAATATACCTACATAAGTCTAGTATGGAAGAGAAAGATAGTATTCTTTTAAGCGACTTTTAAAAATAGTTTATGACGAGCTGTCTCTGATGTCCATATTATTGTCCACTGCTGGGCTTGTGCGTCTCCGTGGACTTCCAATTTTTACTATTTGCGGCCATTCTAGTTTATGGAGCCAGATCACCACCTCGCTAGAGTGCTTCAATATGATATCGTAGCAAAGACGGCTTAAGTACAGCTTAGTATGACGACCTCTGTGGCGTTGCCTTTCGAGGCTCTGCCTCACAACAAGCGAGAGGTCCTCCTGGGTTCGAATCCCAGCTGGGGAGAATGAAAATAAAATGCTCACTCCACTGCTCGGAAATGTAGAAAAAGATGGTCAGTTATGGGGCCGCAAAATAATGAACCAGGACAACAAAAACATTCCTGGTCTGTTCATCTGAGGGCGGACTCCGCCAGGCGGGTTTCCTAACATAATTTATCTAAAAATATCCTGTATAATTAATTTTATTTCCTCGCACTAGCCGTGAAAATCACTATGTAACGTCTCGGCCAAAAGTGCAATAGATGGACTCGTCTCTTAGAGAACTCACTCGTCCATCTATTGCTCGCTTTATAGCCTCTGCAACAATGTACTATTGAATGTAAAATGGCAGATTAATCTGTCACAAAGAGCTTCTCAGGACTTCCTGAAACATTCCATTATTATCTAAAAGTTGCGAATTCACAACATTGCACAGAAATAATAATAGCGAGGTTACAAAACAATGTATGAGCAATGACGAGCTTATCTCTAAAAAGAAATTCCTTCCAGCAAACCTAGTTATTCAATACTCCAGTTTTCCTTCAAAAGTCTATTGAATATATTGAACATATGAATATATTGAATACTCACAGCATGTATTCGTCCTCAGATCAACGAGTTCGTCCACAAGCGCACGGTGACGCGGCGACTGATCGCGTCCGACGTCAACAGTCCGCGATCCTTCGAGTGGCTCTGCGAGATGCGCTTCTACTTCGATCCGAGAAACGCCGATGTTAGTATTCTCTCTGGAAAGATATCTCTAACTATAGTATTTTCTGGTTCGCATGGCAATAGCGGGCATTGACTTCTGTCTACAACTGTATGCTCGTGATTGGGTTAGCGATACTTACTTATTATTTGCAACGTTAGAAATTATCTTGGTAGTGGTCGCCGATCCTTACGTTGTTTACCGACTATTACCACGGTTACCATGTATGATTCGATCCGCAGTAACAGTCGGGTCAATGACCGCTATTGAAATGCTAACACGTATACACTAGTTATCTGTTTGCTAGATTAGGGAGGGCAAGAAAGACACAAGGTAAAGTCCACTTACATCAACTACTATCGTAGTCATTATGACGCACGAAACAAGAGTTAACGCTCTCAGTTCTGAGAATGGTCTCAGATATGTCACAGTGACGGTTTCGTCATATCAAATGTCATATTCACTGAGCTGAGAGCGGTTCATTAATAAGGGCCTTAATGATTTAACTAGATAATCGCGACTGTACTACAGGGATCATTTCCCTGATGTAAATTTCACTAATTCACCGTTTATGTTATCCGCCACAACCCACCATAAATAACAGGCTATAACAGAATATTCACAACGGTACTGTGACAGATATTATGTTCTAACTCTACCCTCCTTCACACAAGGTGCTGCAGCAGCTGACTATCCACATGGCGAACGCCAAATTTCTGTATGGCTTCGAATACCTCGGAGTTCAGGACCGACTGGTGCAGACTCCGCTGACGGATCGCTGCTACCTCACGATGACGCAGGCCCTAGAAGCCAGGCTTGGAGGCTCACCCTTCGGTAACTCACCCACAATTTAACGCTAAATCTCAGTTGCAAAATACGACTCGACAAAGGGTACCTCGTTCTGATTACGTCATAGTGTCCGGTCACTGTGCTATTGATCGAGGGCGAGAGCGAACGATAGCGGGAGGGGAAATTGCATTACTCGTGGGTGCTGTGTTAACTTTAGCGGATAGTACGAGTTTTTGGGGGAGTGAGTGGGGATGGGTTGTCCGATTGTCAGTTTGTGTCGTCGTTATTTGATAATAGGTTTTATGCGTTTGGCTTTATTTCATTCATTACTTTCGATGGAAATCGGTGCTGTACCTGTAGCTGTAGGAAATGTAATAAAAATTCAAAGGTACCAAACTGAGAAAACCGTTTCGAGATAATTGTGTTCCTAACTTAATTCTGTTATTCTTATCAAAAAATATAACAGGACTACTGAAATATCCGTAAAAACAAAATGCACTTCATTTGTCCTCTGTCAAGTATCAACAGTTTTCGTGTCTGTCGTTAACGCAGTTGTCACTCGGATGGTAAACAAATATTGATATTCTAGTTTTTTAGGGTTCCGTACCCGAAGGGTGCCAAAAGGGAACCTATTACTAGCCTCCGCTGTCCGACTGTCTGTCCGTCCGGATCAACCAAAATAGGTAGAGAGCTGAAATTTTCACAGAATGTGCATTTCTATTGCCGCAACAGCAATAAATAATTAACTACACGCAATTTTGAAAATTAAAGGGGGTCCCCAAACAAGCGACTGTTTTTTTTTAATCCCTGCCCCTGCGAAATACCTCATAACATCATGATTCAATATCACCATTCCACCAGTTCCTGGTTCGATTCCCAGAGAACACATATATTTTTTATTATTTTTTTGGTTTCATTATTTAGAATTAAGTGTTTTTTTTCTTTATGTTTTGGTTTTATCAAATAAAAAAAAACATTCAAACGGGGTAGCAGAGGCACAGTTGAATTTCTGGGTCCTAGCGGACGCATTATATTTTTTTCTTTTTGTTTTGTTATTATTATTGAGGATTTAGTGGTTTTTTTTGTACGATGGTACAGAACCCTTCGTGTGCGAGTCCCACCCCCACTTGACCGATTTTTAGTTTAATCATCGGAAACAACCAGCATCAAGTACAACCGTTCCAAAACTGTGAGCAAGTGACTTCAAGAAGGGTGTTATTTTAAAAGTTATAAACAAGCCATAAGTAAGAAATAAGCTATAACAAATCCGATTCTAATACTCAGGTCCGGCCGGTACGGGCAAGACGGAGTCAGTCAAGGCCCTCGGAAACCAGCTGGGTCGCTTCGTGCTGGTCTTCAACTGCGACGAGACTTTTGACTTCCAGGCCATGGGCCGAATCTTCGTGGGATTGTGTCAGGTATTATAGTGTTCCTTATTTTTAAGCAACCCATGCGATCTCATAGGCACTATTTGATGTGATATATATAATAATTAAAAAAGTAAAACTTTGGAAAAAAAAATACTTCAATTTTATTACATTATATTATTTATCTACACAGGTATCATAAACCCTCTTTACTGCGTTCAAAAACCGCACGTTACGATCAGCATTATGTTAAACTACTTGGTAAAAACTCGTTTCGTATCTGGAAAACTACACATAATACGGCAATTTTACCTGAAAATAAAATTGTTATTATACATACTTACCTGGCTTTAAGCCTAATATAGAGAGTAGCATACTTGACTTCCTTTCCGGTGCGACGAAATTAGCCCCAAACAGCTCACTTCCTGTTTAAAACTCCTAAAATACATGTCATATCCGTTTTGAACCTCAGCAACATTGCGCGCGTAAAGTTTCAGAAATGGCGGCAATTGTAGCCAGCGTTATTGCGCGTGCTAAATTTTCAGGTCATTGGCAACTCAATAAAGAGCTGATCGTGTCTAAGAATGTGTCACGATCGTGCAATGCACAATAATATGCACAGTAATGTGAACAGCAGGCAGCGATTTACCTAGGCTTAAAGCCAGGTAAGTATGTATAATAACAATTTTATTTTCAGGTAAAATTGCCGTATTATACCTGACGTTACCTGGCTTTAAGCCTAATATTGAGTAGTGTTTGGTATCGACTGCTGAGTTAAAAACGCCAATGTGATATGACTAGGAGTTCATTTATGTGTAAATTATGATCATCAAATATACAAGAACCTATATAATTGTATATACAACATAGAACACAAGTGTATTGCATAAATTGATAACACAATAGTAGTTACAAATAAAAAATACATTCATTAAACTGATTGAAATAGATTAGATAAAGCAGTGCTATTGGTCGGGCTAGAATTAACTTCTTTTTTGTAAAATTTGTGAAAAGTCCTTGCGGATTTCCAGTTGCCACGACTTAAAATTTGATCAATAGGTGTGTGGTCCAACCAACTAGCAGAGGCGACTGCCGACCGAACACTACCTGGACTATTTGATTGAGTTATTCTCAATTATGCAATTAGCAGAATCGCATCTTAGCAAGGTAAGGTCATGGACTCTGCGTCCCGAACATAATAGCAAAATAATAGCCACTCTTCTAGATACTTCAAAAAGCGAAAAACTATGTGGAGCGTGTGACGTGAGATAAGCCGTTAACACCTTAACATCCCAGATTGGTGGCTTACGTTTGGGTGGCTGTTGTAAAGCTATGCCCTTTAAAGTCTGTCTTATTATTATATGTGAACTTAACGGGTTACCTAGAATCGGTCGACAAAATGTTGACACAACAGACTTGTGCACACAAATAATACTATAGGCAAGATTGTACTTTAGATGAAGATCTGTTAAAAAACGGGCAACATCCTGAGGCTGCGGCTGGTACATGTTAACCTCATTTTCCCTTGACCATTTCACCCATCGCTTCCAAGCTGGTTTATACGAACTCATACTTGAATTTCTCCAGCTCCTATCCAGGACTCCAATTGGGCTTTGATTCCAGGCGTCTAGCATTGAGGACCACCCTGAATTCGCCACGCTTGTAAGTTCATTTGATGCACTTGCGGTGGTGGTAAGTTTGTCTGTTTGTCTATCAAAACTTGATCTAAGTCTCTCACCTGTAGAGGAGGGTCCAGGGCTCGGGCTTCTAGGTCTGGTCTCCAGAATACCTTTTTCCAATCGGGGACTATTAGAATGTAAACCCCGGAGGCCCGGTTCAAGTGAGTTAACACTCTTGGGATTATGCAAGGTGGCGGGAATAACCACGCCATTTTGTAGTGCCAGTCCTGGCTGAAGGCATTGTGAAACACTGCTTGGGGGTCCATCAAGTCTAGACTTACGTAAAGTGGGACTACGTGCGCGTTCCTGGACGCAAACAGATCGATATCTGGGATTCCCCATCTCCGAAACACCTCCCAAGCTCCGTTGCTCTGCAGATGCCATTCCGCTGAGACTCTTGATCTCGACAAGCGATCGGCGACGTAGTTGTACCGGCCGGGAATGTGAAAGACCGTCATGTGGATATGAAAATGATCTACGACGAAAAGTACCTCGTACGTTAGCTCGAGCAGCTGCTGGGACCTCGAGCCGCCTTCGTTGCGTAAGTACGCCACGACAGTTCGGTTGTCTGATTGAACCAACAGACTGGAGTTTGCTAAGATCCTTCCCTTTTGCTGTAGAACTCGTAGAATTGCTAGCATCTCTAAGACATTGCTGTGAAAATGTTCCTCTTCTGCTGTCCACGCTCCTGACATCATCAGAGTGTCGAGCTGTGCGCCCCAGCCCTTCACAGAAGAATCTGTGGATAGGAAGTGTTCTGGAGGTGGAAAGTGCAGAAGGGACCGCGACATGTAGTTGCGTGCCCACCATTGAAGATTCTGCTGAACCTCTTCCGGTAGCGTTCTTGTACAGACCCGGTCTGATCTCATTAGCTGGTGGCCTAATGACAATAGGGCGCGTGAGTTCAGGCGACCCCGTGGAACCACAAAGCTGGCGAAATTCCATGAACCCAACAAACTTTGAATTTGTTGCAGACTTACTTCGTCCGAGGTCAACATCTTCTGGGTTTTGCGCCTCAGAACTTTTAGCTTCTCCTGGGGAAGCCTCTTTTCGTTCTTCCACGGGTCCCATGTAACACCGAGGTATTCTATAGATTTCTGAGGCATCAAAACAGACTTCTTGAAGTTTACCATCCATCCCAGACTTTGCAGGGTTCTCACCACAAGAGAAGTGTGCTCTTTTAGCTGCTGTGGACACTGAGAAGCTATTAAAAAATCGTCGAGATAGACAATCAGTCGCAAGCCAGGGCAATGATTTCTTAGAGTCTGCGCGACCCAATTCGTAATACTGGCAAAGACCTTTGGAGCTGTTGCCAAGCCGAAGGGTAGGCAAGTCATTTGCCACAATTTCCTTGCATAAATGACCCGAAGAAAGGGTCGATGGACCGGGGCAACTGGTATATGAAAATATGCGTCTGAAAGATCGATTTTGATTAGCCAATCTCGAGGTTGGAGGAAGTCCGGCACCTTGTATATGTTTATTAACCTGAATTTGGTTACATATACATATTGGTTTAACAGCTTCAGATTTATTTTTTTAGATATATTTCTTTTTCACTAGAAAAATGTTTGCAACGAAACTCGGCGACGACGTCACCCGTTCTATGACTCCTTGATTTGACGATTTTATAATCTGATGTTTCATATGAAGAGAACTTTTCGTATGAAACATCTTCGGAATCCTCGACGGGTGTACGAGAGGGGGTCTCCCCTCGAAAGGTATCCGATAACCCGTTATCGTGTCCAGAACATATCGAGGAGCTCCCAACTTCCTCCAAACTCTCACCTTTTGTTTCAGTCGCCCCGCCCGAAACGTCTGCAGATAGTCAATAGTTCCTTGTATTACGGCGTCCAGACTTGCCCCTGGCGCCGCCACGTCGCTGCCGGTCGCGCTCGCTGCGTCGTCCTCCACGAAATGCCTCCCCCCCGCGCTCGCGCTCGGCGGCGCGGCCCAGGTAGCCCGGGCGGCGGGGGGCGCGTCACCGCTGCGCGCGGGCGCGGGCCGGCTCGGGCCGGCGTAGGCGGCAACGTCATGTTGCGGGAGATCCCTTTGCGCAAGGGAACACTTTCTCGACGCGCCTTGCGCAGGCGGTCTTATGTTCATAAAAATCTTCCCGGTTCCTCCTTGCTTGTGTCTGTCTGAAAAAGTCTGAAAACTGGGCCTCGTTAAAAAGATTATCTATTGAGGGTGGAATTTTACGTAAGGTTTCTTTTATGTGACGTTCGCGAACGAAATTCAGAATTGAATCGCGACGCTGCTGGACGAAGTCCGCCCTTTTTCCGCAGACCATTTGCAACAGATCAGAATGAACCTTATTGTATTCCCCCTCGGAAAATATCTCATTTATTTTGTCACAAACCTGGTTCGCTGTAGTGGGATTCTCTTCACCTCTCTCGCCAAGCCAAGAGATGAACGTCGAAAAACCCTGTTTAAGCGCCTCGTTCTTCATAATCAGGCCGTTTGATATAGCCGCGAGTGATCGCTCCGTTGCCGCCAAAGAATGGTTACGATCGAAGGGCTTGGCAAGGTCATTACACTCGAGTTTAACGAACCCAGGTACAGAATTATACAATTTTTGCGTCTCCGAATACCTTACCTGACTCCAGTCACATGTATCGAAATATTGAAGTTTTTTAATTGTCTCGACATGAAGTTCGGACGATCGTAATGTTTGACTTTTAAGGGTAGTTTCCATTTTCAATTGTATTTTCTTATCGGGGCTACGTAATTCCATCTCAAGGTCACTACACGGAGACAGAGATAAAACGGAACCATTATCTGAATAAGGCAATATTCCGTCACTCGATTTGTTAACCAAAAGGTCATGCAGTGACGAGACCTTGCCAGCAAAATCTTGGAACGATTTTTCCAGTTTACTTATCCTCTTAGAGCTCTTACTCCCACGACGTCTTCTTTTCCGGCTGCTCCTCTCCGGAGACGTAGAAGTGGAACTGCTGCAGCTATCACTTGATGAATCACTACGCGGGGCTTTTCTCCGTTTAGAAGATTTACCACTTTTATTTTTATTGAACGTATTCATTTTTCTTACGCTGAACACTTCAACCGTAATAATTCCAGATATAGAAAATAACTTGGAAAAATATATTCAAATTTGGAATATGTTCGCACGGAAAGAAATCCAAAACGCCAATGACCTGAAAATTAAGCACGCGCAATAACGCTGGCTACAATTGCCGCCATTTCTGAAACTTTACGCGCGCAATGTTGCTGAGGTTCAAAACGGATATGACATGTATTTTAGGAGTTTTAAACAGGAAGTGAGCTGTTTGGGGCTAATTTCGTCGCACCGGAAAGGAAGTCAAGTATGCTACTCTCTATATTAGGCTTAAAGCCAGGTAACGTCAGGTATAATGGTCATTATGTGTAGTTTTTCTACATATATGACATTCAAATTTCTAACGCCGACGCCCACCTGCGTGCCGTCCCTAGTTTGTCTGTGAAGTTGGTACTGACATTCAAATTTCGAACGCCGACGCCCGTCTGCGGCAAGTTGGTACTACACAGAACAAGCTAAACAATTGCAGAACCACAATGCCGGTCAAACATGCGGTTCCTGAACACATCAAAGAGAGCTTATGATATGTGTGTAGATAAACTAGTGTATGTAACTGTACATAATTAGGCATTAAAACTCTCGAGTGATATTATTATCATAAACCCACTCTCGAGTTTTAATGCCCTCCATTATGCAGCAGTCACATAAACTACTATTACAGCATTTTATTAGCCACCATTTAACTTATCGTATCCTTACCCAATAAATACCCAGAATTGGGTAGTTGCGGTGGCAATCTGTAGTCTTCATCATCCGTTCCACTTCACTAAGTCATGCTTCCCAAGAACTGCAGCTTCCAAATGCACGAGACACCATACAAAATACCCAAATCGCTATAGGTGTGCATTTATTATTTGAAGAGTTCCCCCAAATCTCCATAATCGCATCATCAGGTCCTGATTGACTTTGATAAATTGTTGAGCTAGCCTGATACGTCACCGTCACATCCACTTCATCATATACATTATGACGAGAATACATTTCTTAGCCACCGTTATAAAGGGCTAGTATTTAATCGCACATCAAAAATACTGATTTTCACAGCAAAAAAGTATCAGCAAAAACACTTTTTATGTTTTAAGTATTTTTGTTGTTCTTACATGTTCAACCTAATACGAAGGATAAAGGGGGCATCGCTTCGCTCACTCCCTTTACCCTTCACCTAAGCTACCGCAGTATTTTGCCCTAATATTTGCTGTGAAAAACAGTATATTTGCTGTGCAAATCAATATTATTGATGTGCAGTTTAATATTTCCCGTTATAAAGTAACCATATCGCAACCTGTAGGATAGTATTGAACAGTTCCGGTGGCCATCTGAGGCGTCATCAGTTCTAAACTATGCTTCTTGAGAGTAAATGCACGAGATAGTATGAGAAATACAAAAATCGCTATATGCAATATTTCAAGAGTTCCCTCGGGATTCTCCAGGATCCCATCATAAGATACTGACCTGATGTCAACCTAACCTAACCAAAAAATTAAATACATAAATAAATAAAAAAATACATCTCAAAGAATTGAGAACCTCCCTCCTTTTTTGAAGTCGGTTAAATTATTTGTAATTTGTCGACAAAGCCCTGATTTCCCGTTTCATCTGTGGCAACAGTTTTTAGTTTTTTGTGTTTCGACAGGTTCTGTTAAATATTTAGTAATATTTAAACAATCCTGATAAAGAACTAGTCCACTATAATATCAATATCGTCGTCCCAGGTCGGAGCGTGGGGATGCTTCGACGAGTTCAATCGTCTGGAGGAGCGCATGCTGTCGGCCGTCTCGCAGCAAGTGCAGACTATTCAGGAGGCGTTGAAGAGCCATCAGGAGGCTGACAACAATCAGGGTATGCTCATGAGAATGGAATGATGATGATAACGATTCGTATCAAACCGCTTTCACCGTTGTGGTCAGCTATCAACTTGCACTTTAAGGCCTCCTTCAGTGTCATGCGGGCTTCATCACGCACGCGGGATTTACTATGGGATAGAACACGCACGCGGGTGCTGGCTCAGTATCGCGGCCCGCGTCCCGTATGACAAATACTGACGACACTGGAAGCGCACTAAGTGCGTATTTATTATGAACGTATGGGCGCCATACTGACAAAACGGGCGCGCATGCTGGCTCAATCCCATAGTAAATCTCGCGTGTGTGATCAAACCCAGGGCACTAAGGCTGGAATAAATCGAATCTCTTCAAAATGACCATGCTTCGGCGGTGTATCCGCAATGTGCATGCTTCGGCGGTATATCCGCAATGTAATGCCGTTTTGATCTTTTGAAAACGAAAACATAAAAATAATCTCCTGCTGGAGAAACACTTGCATTAGTTCTTGATGTTTCTGCAACTGTTTCTTGTGTGCGATGAAGGATAAACGAACATATCCAAATACTCCATTCCGCTTCCAGCCTCCAGCAAGTCGATCACGGTCGAGCTGGTCGGCAAGCAAGTGCGCGTCAGCCAGGACATGGCGATCTTCATCACCATGAACCCGGGCTACGCGGGCCGCTCCAACCTGCCCGACAACCTGAAGAAGCTGTTCCGCTCGCTTGCGATGACGTCACCCGACCGCCAGCTCATTGCCGAGGTGATGCTGTTCAGCCAGGGCTTCAGGACCGCCGAGAAGTTAGCCTGCAAGATCGTGCCGTTCTTCAAGTTAGTCAAACTCTTGTACACTCTCCACAATGCTGCGATTTGACAAACTCAATAAAGGAATCAACGAAACTACGCGATCGAAGCTCAATTAATTACAGGTTGTTTGGTAGATGTATACAAAGCCTTAAAACGAAGGTGGCACGGACCATTTAGAACCTTCTATGCCACACACATTAAGTCTTACCGTTTCATTTTATTGATGTATTGTTTTTGACGAAAATATCCAGAATTTTACAGTTAATTGGTAATCATTGCGATTTACAATAATTGATTTCTTTTTAATCATTTCTAATTAAGTAACTCTTTACAATCTAACAAAACTGGTCAAGGCTGTGATTTGAGACTTGGTTACAGACCTTTGAAGTGCTAGAAAATTTCCTCAACAATTCAGTCAAAAAAACCTTTGCTTAAAAGAAAGAAAGCTTCGCTTTTTTACTGCATATTTTAAAATCCAGTGGAGGTTATGCTTTCAAAAATGTTTAACCCCCGACGAAAAAAGAGGGTTGTAATAAGATTGAACCGTCTGTCTGTCTGTTCTTCTGTGTGGCATCCTACTGGTCAAACGGGTGGACGGATTTTATATATTCAAGTGTTTTGTAAGGCGTGAAAGTTATAATTTCAAAACAACACCCTTCAAAACTAAAAGATAGTAAAGAACTACTTTTAAGGCGACAGTGTTATTTTTATTCCAAGCGGAGCGAAGTATTCTAGAGTTGAATCCGTCCGTGTTAAATTTCCTATGTACTGGGCACACAAATTAAAAAGTTACTTTGCCTCCTTACTTGTGAATGAAAACATTGTTGCGCAGGCTGTGCGACGAACAACTGTCGAACCAGTCCCACTACGACTTCGGTTTGCGAGCTCTCAAGTCCGTGCTCGTCTCTGCCGGTAATGTGAAGCGTGACCGCATCCAAAAGATCAAGGTTAGTAACCATAAATAGTACGCCTTTGGTCTGAATACCTACAGTCGATTTCGATAGCATTTCACAATAATGTAAACAAGCCAATTTACACACGATTACGCCGTAACTACTTACATTTGAATATCAATCCTGAACACATTCGCATACCAAGGAATCATTTATTGTTCTTACATCATTTCGACACCAAGTAACTCCCCTAAGATAGTTATTTTATTGCAAAATTATCGGACGACGAATATTTCAATAGTTTGTAAAAAGTCATATTATTTTTTTAATCATCAAAGCGCATCAAAGTCTTATTGTCTTTGGAAAGTTAGTGTGGTTCATTCTTTTGAATCGATCCGATTCGATCGATCAATCGGTTTGAATGATTGATTTGCAACTACGAAAAGAATAATGAAGAACTTAAAGGAGATGGCTAAATCTATATTTATTTATTTATTTATTCCTCCAGGGTCTGTGATTGTCATGGACAACGCCCCGTACCACTCTCGCCAGCTTGAACCTGTGCCTAATATGAGCTGGAGGAAGGACGCTATATAAGACATAGCGTTTGAAGCAAGCGAAATAAAAGCACAGTTACTCACAAAATTCGTAAAGAAAAAATATAGAACAAAATATGTAGATGATCTCGCCGCATCTAAAGGAGTAACTGTGTTGCGCCTTCCTCCATATCACTGTGAGTTGAATCCAATAGAACTGATTTGGGCACAAGTAAAATCTTACGTAGGAAGAAATAATAAATCTTTTAAAATGGCAGAAATAAAAAAATTGCTAAAAGAAGGATTGGCGAGAGTCGGATCAGAACAATGGGCTAAATGCGACGGTCACGTTCAAAACGCAGAGGAACGTTGGAAAAAATTAGACGGCTTAATGGATATGGCTAGCAACGTTGTAACTCAGCCTTATATTATAAATATGACCGATGATGACACATCAAGTGATGATGAATCTGTCACAAGCGAATGACGCGCGTCAGGTTGGGATATTTCTCTGTCTACGGTTATTTTCTATTCTACAAAATTTTCTAAAACAATTTAATTAAGTTTTTAGTATGATGCTAGAGCTCGTCTAAGCTGAAATTACGCGCCCCACTCCTTGGTTTTGTACTACTTATAGAAAAAAACGATCGAAAATCGACAGCAAACTATATCTCTTTGATCAATGCCTTTGACATCAGTGTAGGTACAACACTCAAATCTCACTCAATCATAGACAACTGTCAACTGACATTTTTATTTACATTATTGTGAAATGCTATCGAAATCGACTTTACTTAGTTTTACGCTAGGCATCAGTGCAAATCATCACGATCATCTTTGACTACCTCTGTGGCGCTGCGGTTGTGGCTCTGCTTACCATGCGAGAGGTCCCGGATTCGATCCCCGGCTGGGGATAATAAAAAAAAAACTCAGGTCTTGTATGTTTATATGTGTGTGACGTCGCTGTTTCTGATGCCCACGACACATGGTATCCTAGTCTGGGGCCAGAAGCAATCTATGTGCCTGTATTTAAATGTTTATGTTTATGCTCAGCCCACATCGATCCACCGTTGGGCATAGATCTCTTAGTTAAAGCATTCTATGTATGTACTATGTATAGACAATATTGCAAAACAAATGCAGTAATTATACTTATAGGTTAAAGAGCGAAGTTAATGTGTATGAACCCAGCCACCAACTGGGTGAGCGTCACTTGTCTGCGGCCGGAAAGTGTCCCGAAGCGCGGTGAACAGTTTTAAAGAAAACTCCACGATATATAAAAAGTGTGTAAACACGAAATGATTTTTGATAAATTTTGTATTAGTCATACACACAAAAGCTATGTCACTTATCGGGGCCGCGAGGAGGTGATGCTGGAGAGGGTAGGGTACATATATAAAAGAACTGCGTTAATTTTACCATTATTTTTTTTGGTAACTTTTTTGTACAATCTTTTTTATAACACCAATCTTCACGATTAATTAATAGTGATAATAATTATTAATCAACTTTAATCCCATTCAGGAGAACCTCACCGAGCGCACCACGGATGTCCCCGACGAGGCGTCCATAGCGGAATCTCTGCCCGAGCAGGACATCCTTATACAATCTGTCTGCGAGACCATGGTGCCGAAGCTGGTCGCCGAGGACATACCGCTGCTGTTCAGTCTGCTGAACGACGTGTTCCCTAACGTGGGGTACACGAGGGCCGAGATGACTGGTTAGTTCGCTACATACATTAACATACATAGCCATTTCGTCCCTCTTTTTCCCATGAGATATGAATCATCACCAACATAATGTCATCTGTTCTTGAACTTACAGATGAGTTCAAGTTAGCTTTGCTGTGAAAGTCCTAATTCAGTACAAACATTTGGTATATTTCAGGTCTGAAGAACGAAATCCGCGCGGTTTGCGCTGAAGAGTTCCTTGTTTGCGGTGAAGGCGATGAGCAGGGCGCCACTTGGATGGACAAGGTATGTCTCATACGTCATCACTCGATCGATGGGGCTACCTTTATGCGTAGGGGTACGCCTAAAGGTCATATTTAATGATGGCTTTGGATTCGCTCTGATATTCTCAAACTTTATAATAATAGAATATCAGTTTGAACTCATTTGAAAGTCACCCTAAGAGGAATTAGGAAAAGTAATACAGCCAGAAACTGTTTGATGGCTAGAAGGAGAATCGTGCTGATGTCAGTCTGTTTAGTAGACTAATGTGATGTATAAGAATGTTACATTATTGTCGCGAGACCCATCACTTCACAAACTTGACAGACTCATATCTAGATTCTAAATAATATTCGGCGAGGGTTATAACGAGGCTAGAAGTACGTAGCATTTATGTATCAACCACTGTGGCATCATCCATGTCATTTGTCATGACCACACATGCACATGCCTTGATTACACGTAAACAGTACAGTAACCGTGAAAGTCGCGCGGGCCAGTAATGAGGTCATAATGTGACTAATATCTGTACTTTGTACAATACGGTTAATCAGGCCATATAGGTGATTGAACACATGAATGTTGTACATAAATGGCACAGTTATCCGTTCATAGTTTTGGTGCATTTTGATTTCGACTCTAAGATATAACAATGAGGTGATGGAATCAGACTAATATGTTGATTGGTTCAACATAAAATCAGTTACATTTTAACAACATATCAATAATGCTCGTAACAAGATTTTATAACATGACGCTTGATCATAAACATACGTAATATATTTGGTAGGACTGCGTTTTATAATCAATGCTCTTGTTACCACTTACTAGCCTCTTATAAATTGGTTATTTTAATACGGTTCACATTCATCATGAAATGGAACTTGTCTTGTTCAAGATAAAGTATATAAGGACGGCAGATATATCCGCTTATGTGTTTGGCGAAGATAGATATCACCAACAGTGGGAGGCACAAAAACAAATAAAAACAAAACCATAGATAGAACTATAGTATCTGTGTAGTATAAAACGCAGCCCTAGCACTTACATAATACGGCGTCGTGTCGGTTGTGAATGCGTGTGCGTTTCCATGCTAACCGCTAACGACGCGTAGAGACGGAGCGCGGCGTCCCGGGCGCAACACAGCACGTGGATCGGGAAGGTCAGTTCGGGTGTGTGCGTGACATACACATGACAGGGCGTACCTATACTGGGGACAACTACTGTCAAACTCGAGAGAAAACACGCTTAACAAAACAAGTACAATACGACAGTTGGTATATTTTTGATTAGAGAAGCTTCCGTTAAGATATTTATCACATTAATAATATTTCAAGGCCTAAAAACATGAAAGTAGGCTTTGCACGTTTTTTATTTAATTAGTTATAATTTTCAACTGAAAATACGAATTTAAAGTATCGTCAAACAGCACTTGTTTTGAAACACCTTATCCCATCACAGGAAATGATGTAATAATTTTTGTTCAGAGCTATGTCTCCCTTTCATTTTCTATGCGAAAAAAGGAGATGTAGACTGACCCATAGCTCTGTCCCTTACTGACAACAATTATTACGTCACTTCCGCTGTAGGTCCGTTTTCGCGCAAAACTGTCAAGTGTGAGTTTGTACCCGCCATTTATTGGCATTAAAGTTATAGTATTATAATGTTTTAATATATATGCGTGAAAATGAAAGCAAAAATAAAATGTATTAATGATTCCTATTGTAAGTAAAGACAGAAGATGAAACGCAATTTTGCTTTTTCTCTACAATCTTCCATTTACTTGACTACCTTTAGAAGAGATTATTTTGAGTAGGTACGCCCTTGGTGTGTATGTGTGTTTGTCTTTGTTATGTTGTCGTACTAAGGCGTACTGACATTATATCTATCTAAGGGTCCAAAATTGGATCGCAGTATTTATCAGCTAGCCTCAGTACATAACATTGTTGAATGGTGACGGGAACATATTGTATGTATTCGTGCACTATCCGATAACTATTGCACTTTGTGACATCCCTATCATCATTCTACTGTAGCACAATTATTTTAAGTTTTGTACTTCACTGGTCTTCGTGTACGCATCTTGTTTCTATGTTTTATTTTTCAATTTTCATTTAGATTTACATTCTTTCGTGGTATACCTGTTTATTGCTTGAAATGACCCTTATCCTGCTTAACTTTTATAAAAATATTAGTCTTATAGATTTTAATTTCCATGTCAATAACAACAGTATTATTTTGTAGACACAGAATTCTTTCATACACCATCAATGTCAAACTTTAATTGTTCGAAGAAACTTACATAATTCAATCGATTTTAATTATAAAATTATAATATTTTAAATATACACATTACATCATAATTGCCGAAAATCACAAACTACATAATTCCGAGTATAGGTAAGCTACAAGTATTAAGACAACATTTTGGTGTGTAGGTTCTTCAGCTATACCAGATCTGCCAGCTGAACCATGGTCTGATGATGGTCGGACCCTCCGGCAGCGGGAAATCGACGGCCTGGCGTGTACTCCTTAAAGCATTAGAGAGGTATGTATAAAACTTATTCGATACTTGAAAATGATGTGCACCTTTTGTGACCTTAAATCGCCACTGGGAATCATCAAAATCAATGTATCAGCGCTATGTATTATTTTATTATTTATTATAATCATAAAACATCAAAATAAGAAGTTCCTACTTATCCACTTACCTATTTACCTATATATGTCATCTTAAATTATATTCACCCATTTCTATGTCAACAACTCAACAATAATTGTCCCTACTTACGGCCGGTTTCCTGGGCGCTGGTTAAGTTAACAAATTGGTTAAACTGATTTCAGCCAATCACGTCGCAATTTTCAATATTAGCGGCACTTGATTGGCTCACATCATTTTAACCAAGTTGTTAACTTAATCAGCGCCCAGGAAACCGGCCGTTAGTAATGTATACCTGATGATTAAATTAAGATATAATCTTAATATGAAGTGCGTCTACCGAACCACAGACAAACCAACTTACATTTGGTTTTGTGCGATGTATGTGTAGATCATAAGATTTTTATGAAATAAAGTTTCATTCATTCATTCAGGTGTAAACTGCCAAGAAATTCCCTCTGGTGAAAATGTTGAATAAGGAAAAGCCAAAAACATTCAATTAGATTGTCAATAGAATAATACACCATTCACGCAGTCATAAAATAAATAACCAGTCTTACCGCAACTTCATGTCGAATATTTTCTAAAAGTGTATGTAGTAAAGTGTTATTTACTCAGGTTCGAAGGTGTTGAAGGTGTGGCGCACGTCATCGACCCGAAGGCAATGTCCAAGGAGGCACTGTACGGTGTCCTGGACCCCAACACTCGTGAATGGACCGACGGTCTCTTCACGCACATACTCAGGTACCGTCACATTATACTCTGTATCATAAGTACATACAATATAAAGACAATTCCAAAGCAATCACGTGTTTGCAAAAATGCGAATTGATTTGTGCCTAGTAGTTCACTTGAAAGAGTGGATTTCATTAAATTATTCAAAACTTTTGTTTGATTGATTTGATCTATTATATACCTGACGTTACCTGGCTTTAAGCCTAATATTGAGAGTAGCATACTTGACTTCCTTTCCGGTGCGACGAATTTAGCCCTAAACAGCTCACTTCCTGTTTAAAACTCCTAAAATACATGTCATATCCGTTTGGAACCTCAGCAACATTGCGCGCGCAAAGTTTCAGAAATGGCGGCAATTGTAGTCAGCGTTATTGCGCGCGCTCAATTTTCAGGTCATTGGCGTTTTGGATTTCTTTCCGTGCGCACGCGTTTAACAAATTTGAAAATATTCCAAGTTACTTTTAGAAATATCCTTGGAATTTTGTTACGGTTATAGTGTTAATTGTTCAGTGTAACAGCAAAAAATAATCCGTTTAATAAAAACCGCGGTAAATAGCCCCGCGTAGTGAATCATCGAGGAGTGATCGCTACAGCAGTTCCACTTCCACGTCTCCGGAGAGGAGGAGCAGCCGGAGGAGAAGACTTCGGGG
The DNA here is from genome assembly GCA_949825045.1 of Argyresthia goedartella. NCBI lineage: Eukaryota > Metazoa > Arthropoda > Insecta > Lepidoptera > Argyresthiidae > Argyresthia > Argyresthia goedartella. Next base: position 22,354,203 of record OX463823.1, read on the forward strand.
GAGTAATAAAGAATTCAAGGACAAGTAATCTGGAAAAATCGTTCCAAGATTCAGCTAGTAACATCTCGGCAATGCATGATCGTATGCTAAACCGATCGAGTGATGCAATGTTTAGTAACTCACACAATCTCGCAATAAGATATGTTTAATTCTGACATTGAATTTGATAGGAATATCCACAGACTATGGGAATGTCACTCCCTTTCATATAGGAGTGATATTTATGAGTAGCTATTTGTAACTACCCTCGAAAGTACAAACATTGCATTCATCCGAATCTCACGCTGAGAAAATCATAAGTAAAACCAATCCAATCAGGTTAGGTATTTGCCGTTCGCATGAGTTACAAACTTTTATTTTTCTGTGCTGGGGTTCATTGAACTCGAGTGCGCCAGTCCTTCGATGGCAATCATACTTGGCGGGAACGTAGTGACCGCCCATGTTAGTACCACATGGTTTGATCAAGCAGAAGGAGGCGCAAAAAGGGATATTTTCGACGGTCATGTCTTGGCTTGTTTAGCACCAAGCAGATTCCGGCTACAGGGATAAGGTGTGTAATACAATCAACGAGAGGTCTTCCGAGGGGGAAAATAATAAAATCGATTCTTATCAATTGCGAACTATTGACGTTGGACGAGTGGATCTCTACTCAATCTATACTCAATGCATTCACGACCATCGCGTAATGGTAACCTCGTGCAAGATTTTGCCCTCGGTGGATAGTCCATAACTAATCCCAGTTTTACAGATTTTATGTCCGAGGAAGGAGAAACCTGGAGATTTTTCGTGAGTTTGCCATCCAGAGCAAGGCAAACAGAGAAGGTAAGCCCGCGCCCGCGCGCAGCGGTGTCGCGCCCCCGCCGCCCGGAGCCCGGCTAGCGCTCCGGGCCGCCAGCCTGCGCAAGGCTGGCGCGCGCGCGGAGGGGAATCAGGAGACAAACGACGTCACGGCGACTGCGTGCATTTTCGTGAGTTCGACCTCCTGCTACACTTAGCTCGCGCAGTGGTGACGCGCCCCCCCCTCCCGGAGCCGGCTCTGGGCCGCCAGCCTGCGCAAGGCTGGTGCGTGCGCGGAGGGGAGGCAGGAGGCGAACGACGACGCGGCGACTACGAGCGTCAGCCACGTGTTGGTACCGCAGCCCAGTCTGAGCGCCATGAGTACACCAATCAGCGCGGCTTGGCTACGGAGAAATTGAAAATCCCGCGTGAAGTGACCTGTTGCTCAATCTTCGATGGTAATATACCGCTGATACAGTTTCTGCAACTTAGTCCACCTGCAAGGTTTAAAGCGACATTGACATGCAGTTATGTCAGCCGTTAGCGGTTATGCCGGTAGTGCCTGCGCGTAAGGGGACATCGCTACTAAACGCTCGTGTGAGTACGAAATGAATCAGTCTATGCGAGACGGTTCAATTAAACATCTTGCGCAATGATATCTGATGGCTGGTTGTCGTGCATTTCTAGTATCCCGGCGAAACTTGAGATCTAACTCAGTCTCTGCAACGTTTCCATCTGTGCAAGGTTCAAAGCGACATTTTCATACAGAAACATCGCCTGATGTTGGTAGAACGAGGCGGACAGAGTGGAGGCAAACAATTTTCCTACAGTTTTATTGTAACGTTTTACTCATTTACGTGATATCTTAACCCTTTTTAAGCCAGTGACGGAGAAATATAAAATCAACACTATTTTATATTCCATTTATACTAATTACTTTATGTAACTTTCTTTACTTTGAAATCAATAATTTCCATTTAGCGCTGCTGCTTTAAAGGGATTAAAAGGGAGTTCTAAACATTAGGTATGTGGCTGGAGGACCGGCTATCTATATAATACAATACTCAAAGGGTAAAAGGGTAATCATAAATTACTCTTATTGTGGTGTTGGTCTTACCTTTAATAAGTTAAACCACATTGTTAAAGAACTTTGAGTACCTACCTAGCTGATTTCCTCCAACCCCTAATATAACAACGCGTTACAATCTAACAGAGCCGTCGTTTTTCAACCCGCCTACTTTCATTAACCGGCAGTATATGGTCGGCAATATCTCTGCTGCTCACACACTCACTGAAGCTCAATCACTGCTTCAGACAATTATCATTGTAGCAGTCACCTTTCAGATTCATTATCCAAAGATATAGTCTGCTAATATTATTCAGACAGTTATCCACCAGGATATTGTCGGAGCCATATAGAGAAGTTATCTACATTACTTCTCACAAATGACCTACGTGTCACTGGACTGCGCAGGTCTTCATAATTCACTAGGTAAGTGGCTGTAAGAATGCACTTTTCAGTATATTATCCAAAAGGAGCTGATGACAGTCCTCGAGTCTCTCAGGACATTAATATAAATTTGAGATTATATATACATCGTGATTTTTTCACATCTCCACTATTTATTTAGTTGTTTCTCAATAGTCGCTTTACTTCGACATATCCCAAGCGAACAGCAAAGGCAGCTTTAACCAAGTCGACGAAATCGAGGTAATCTAACCATAATGTGTCTTGGATGTGGCCGGTGCGGCATACAGCCCACAAGCAGAGTTCCTTAATTTTTCTACAGCTGTTCCGTAGAGTACCTACATAGTAAAGGAATAATAATTATAAAGTAGCAATGGAGTATTGAATATCGGACTGAGCATATCGAGCGTGGGCGCCATTGTGCCTCTGCCGCCCCGTATGAGAAAAGGCGTGACGCTATGTTATGTTAGGACACCAACCTGGTATTTCTACCAGTGAACTAGCATAATGACAGTTTTTCAAAACTTTTATAACCATTACACATTATTATTTTAATGAATGTTATGGCCATGCTGGATTATCCCAATGAAGTATGTATATTTGACTTTTATGGTCCAGTCCTAGGTAACATGGTTTCAGTTAATGTTGTCTACACAGCTGCAGGTAATAATGAAAACGCGTTCAGATACTTGTATTAGGTATCTGATCAATGATAATTGAATACGATGGATACTAAACTTCTTTGTCACTGTAGGCATTTACAAATATGCTTATTACGCGTAAACTTGTCTTTTTCACTATGCTTGCCCACTATAGAGCATCTTCAGTTGAGTCAGATAGCCACACTAGCTCCTGTAATAGAATCAGCCACATCTAGCTATTCTTCTCAGAAGTGATACGAAAAGGTATTTAGATTAATTGAGTAACTTTATCATTAAAGTCAGATTACAGAGTTGTTCGCCAGTCTTTTGCAAAGACCAATCATATGTGGAAGTACATAATCAGTGGTAATGCATCCAGGTGGCGCACTCCCAATTCAAAATACAGCAATTGTAATTTGATTATACCTACTGCTAATCACTAATTTCATCAATGTTTTGTGTTTAAATCAGATTGGCCCTGTCTGTGCAAGGTACAAATTATAATAACTCATTTTCACACATATTCGATTCGGCACGCCTACGTCTCTAGCTCCGAGTTTCGTAGGTCAGGCGACCGACCTGATATCCTGACCTCACAACTGCAGTCTTGGTAGTCGTCGAACAGAATGGCGAACTAGCAGCCAACCACCGAGCACCAATCTCGGTGAACTTGTACGTAAGTGATGACTAAAGGGAAAACCTACTGGAGGTAAAGCTTTGCATATTCTTAGATTCATATAGATCAGATGAGTCTTGATAGCCAGAAACTAACTAACCAAGTCTAACCTAGCCAGCCCGAAACTCGGCTGGCTTCAAAAGAAGACTTCATCAGACCTTTCTTAAGTCTGTGTTTGTTTATATCTATTTGCCTTATTTTTGAGTTGCATTTGCGCAGCCTATCTTTGCATCACGTACACGATGATGCATACACATTCAGTATCATAATTTATATAAGGTTTCCATAAATGAACTCCTAGTCATATCACATTGGCATTTTTAACTCAGCAGTCGATACCAAACACTACTCAATATTAGGCTTAAAGCCAGGTAACGTCAGGTATAATATAGCAATTTTACCTGAAAATTAAATTGTTGTTATACATACTTACCTGGCTTTAAGCCTTGGTAAATCGCTGCCTGCTGTGCACATTACTGTGCATTGCATGATCGTGACACATTCTTAAACACGATCAGCTCTTTATTGAGTTGCCAATGACCTGAAAATTGAGCGCGCGCAATAACGCTGGCTACAATTGCCGCCTTTTCTGAAACTTTGCGCGCGCAATGTTGCTGAGGTTCCAAACGGATATGACATGTATTTTAGGAGTTTAAAACAGGAAGTGAGCTGTTTAGGGCTAAATTCGTCGCACCGGAAAGGAAGTCAAGTATGCTACTCTCAATATTAGGCTTAAAGCCAGGTAAGTATGTATAATAACAATTTTATTTTCAGGTAAAATTGCTATATTATCCCTGTATGCCACCCTGGTCCTTTAGCGCCTCTGACAGTCCAACCTTGTTCAGTTAGTTTCTGTCTTCCTCTACCATTCATTCACTCGGATGTTTTTCATCCCACAGAAAAATCATCGACAACGTCCGGGGCGAGATCAACAAGCGCCAGTGGATCATATTCGACGGCGACGTGGACCCGGAGTGGGTGGAGAACTTGAACTCCGTGCTCGACGATAACAAGCTGCTGACACTGCCGAACGGCGAACGTCTGTCCCTGCCCCCGAATGTGCGGGTCATGTTCGAGGTGAGTCATACAATTATGCAGACTATTCGATATACTGTCCATGTCAAGTTTAATTGCCTTTTTTGTGAGTCGATTGTTATCTAAAGTACACGACTAATGAAGATAGAATATTTAAGTAATATTTTATTTATCACAATCAAAATTAAATTTACCTATACTATCATCGCAATAAACACCTTTAACTTCTCTGCTGGCCGGAAAAAGAAAAAAACGCAAAATAATAAAGGCAAATTTTATGTTGTTTCCCCACAAATGCCCACATAGAATCTTCAGTACTCTAGGTGACGTCTGTTGACGGTCTTTTTTGAAAAAGTTCATTAAAAGGTGCTGTGCGTCTTTACAAGTTAAGGAATCTTCGTTCGTCGTTGGTTACGACTTCTATGATAAAATCTTTCAGCTCTTTTTCTGTACCTATATCATTTGAGAAATACATTCATTTTCTAGTTTCTGAACTTCTTGAAATTTTCCGTTCAATTTCTCAATTTTCCCAAAGCTTTTTCGTTCATTTATCCAAAACGTCATGATTGACTGACATACTGTTTGTTTGTTACCAGGTTCAAGACTTGAAGTACGCTACGTTGGCGACGGTGTCTCGTTGTGGCATGGTTTGGTTCTCGCAGGATGTCCTCACAACTGATATGATCTTTGAGAACTATCTGATGAGGTACGTCACAGACATGTAATGTGAAATGTGTCGTCGGTGGCAACAGTGTTTAACATATTCCATTAAATCCAAAATAACCAACACCTGTAGAAGATTAATTTAGATTTTCCTTGAGAATTGGCGCCCTCAAAACCTTTGCCTAGCAGTGGGCTGAGCATGATGATAATGGGCCGAATAAATAAAGAAAAGTACAACCTTTTCTAATATTTAAAGAAAAAATATTATTAAGGATAGGCAACGCCTCCACGTTCGCTCTTGAACGTGGAGGTAATGCCTTCCAATGATAGGTGATACTTGTATGTACTCATTCGGTCCATTAACGACTTTATCTACACACGTATCATAAACCCTCTTTTCTGCGTCCAAAAACCGCACGTTACGATCAGCATAATGTTAAACTACTTGGTAAAAACTCATTTCTTATCTGAAAAATTACACATTATGACCATAATGTGTAATTTTTCTACATATTATGACATCCAAATTTCGAACGCCGACGCCCGCCTGCATGCCGCCCCTAGTTTGTGAAGTTGGTACTGACATTCAAATTTCGAACGCCGACGCCCGCCTGCGGCACGTTGGTACTACACAGAACAAGCTAAACAACTGCAGAGCCACAATGCCGGTCAAACATGCGGTTCCTGAACACATTAAAGAGAATTTATGATATGTGTGTAGATAATTAGGCATTAAAACTCTCGTGTGATATTATTATGAAACTCGCATCTACTCTCGAGTATTAATGCCCTCCATTATGTAGCAGTCACATAAACTACTATTTAACCAAGAATTATGAAGTGCTCTATGAAATCGCGACGAAAAAGAGGTGTGATAAGTTTGTAGCTTCTGTGTGTTTCTCTTTCCGTGGCACTCTAGCGCTCAAACAGGTTGACTGATTTTAATGCGGATTTTTAATTGGTAGTAGAGTTGCCGGCGATGGTTTATAGCCATGTTTTTTTAAATTAAAATCGGTTCAGTGGTTCAAAAGTTATCAGCCTTAATAGGGAACAAGCGAGCCAAATTGTTGCCGTGAGGTTTCATTATGAATGTGTCGGGGGTGACTTTTTATATAAGATGGTAAGTACTTATGGGTACACTTTTACACAGGTCTTAATGCGTTGTATGTAATTGTATTTCAGGTTGAGGAACATCCCGCTCGAGGACGGCGAAGAGGACTCATTCAGCATCGTAATGGCGGCGCCGGCGGCCGGCGGCGACCAGAATGCGGTCGAGAACATACTGTCGCCTGCTTTGCAGGTACTTCAATGCTTTGATATATGGTATTCTAATGACAGGATGCTGACAGAAACTGTCAAAACTAGGATGCGCCCTTGCAGCGTATTTGGCTTTATAAAGCGACATATAAAATGTACCTATATTTAAATGTATACGTCCTCTATCGTCGAGGTCTAATCTGAGTCGTTCTTGAATTACGTTCTGTCAAACTATTAGTTGGAATATCGCCACTTGTAGATTTATGAAACAGCACTAAAACAAACAAACCTACACTTTGACAGACCTCTAAAGACACTAGCGCCACCAGTGAGAGAAACGGCAAATTCCTCATTACAAGCCAGTGGTCCCGGGTTCGTATCCCGGCAATATTGCGAAAAAACTCTGTTCTTAGACGTAGAAGGCTGCATTGTAAGCCAATCATATAAACCCTTTACCTCATACTAACCCATATATGGGTTTCATAGGTTTTGAACTTTATTACCAAGCAATAAGGTTGAAATTTGCGACCCATTTCGGGTAAGGCCATGCGATAAGGGATTAATATCACCTCCAATTATTTTCTCCTCCAAAAGTTTGATATTATTACGTGCGTCTCCCTCGCATTGTTTTGTTGTAGGGGAAAAAATGGTTACCCATGCCCAGGAGTCAGGCCTCCCTGCTATGTCCTATTCCCTACATAATGAGCAGAAACAATCCCTGTGTCAATGAAGTAGCTACCGATAGATTTTGCGACTGCCCACCTGCAAGATTGTCACTCGCATTCTCCAACAGACTCAGCGTGACGTGGCGGCGCTCCTACAGCCGCTGTTCGGCGGCGACGGACTGGTCGTCAAGTGCCTCGAGCGCGCCGTCTCGCTCGACCACATCATGGACTTCACTCGCCATCGCGCGCTCTCTTCGCTGCACTCCATGCTGAATCGCGGCGTCAGGTACGGAACTACATCTTACTTAAACGACACGTATCGTGATTGATACGTAAAAATCATATTCAAGAAGAAACGGTACAATAAACTATTTACCCACAGAATTTCCTCGTAGAAGTTGTTTTAGTCATTTTTATTTGTTATGTTGATGATGATCATCAAGGTGGCCTCAGACTATAGGATGTAATATATTCAATTAGGTCCCGAGCTATATGTTATGTCACGTGATTTTTGTATGTATTTTTGTCTATGGTGTGTAGAACCAGTGTGAACGGGCTCAAAGACAAAGTTGAGATGAACATTTTGAGTTGTAATATATATCAATCCAAATCCCATGGTCTGAATCCACCTTGATGTCGTCCACACCCGTATTCGATCCCAGCGACTGCTTCAGTTGTTCTGTTCTCGTCGGTTAAGTACTCGCAATCTTCTTTGTTAAGTTCCCCGTAAATAGCGGCACACCGCTTGCAATATCGTTCAGCTACGCTGCTGGCTGACTGATTGCTCTTTGACGATAATTAACGATATCATCTTGTGCACAGGAACATTCTCGGATACAACCGGCAGCATCAAGACTTCCCCATCACGAGCGACCAGCTCGAGGCCTTCGTGCCCAAGTGGCTTGTCTACTCGCTGCTGTGGTCCTTCGCTGGTGACGCCAAGCTTAAGGTAAATGGCAGCAATAGACAATTTTAATATTATTATTATTATTATTAGTTAGCGTTGGGTCGCCAGCATCTTCGTCACAAAAGCGGCAGCCCGAGCAGCCATTGGAAAACCTCTTTGCCAGCGGATTTTAATATTTAGGCGACTGCAATATAAAACTAGATAGCCAAATAGCTATGTGTCCCACAACGCTAACAGATAATACATATTTAAATTGATATTTTTTCAGGATCGCAATGAGATGGGCGATTTCATCAGATCAGCAAGCACAATGCCGCTTCCAAACTGTGGACCCAATCAACACATCATTGACTTCGAGGTTCGTATTCATTCATATTCATATTCTTAAGTGGAATTATTTCATATACCTAAAGATCTAAAAATCAATCTGTGGGAATTTCTTTGCCCTCCTTCACCCACAGTGGTCCAATGTAGAAAAGAGGCAAAAAATTACGTTTGTTAATATGTATATATTACGTACGTATGTAATGTAGTAATAAAGAGAGATTGAGTTTGAGATTTCCCTCTAAATATATTCTTATACGTTCCTCTTCATGTTCAGGTTTCGCAATGCGGAAGATTACGCAAAACTTTTTGTTAGTTGTTAGAGGGCACTGGATGTTTGTAACACAACGAATTCACTCATCTGAGGTGTGTAACTTGATAGATTGATGCCAACAGCAACAAACAGTTTCATTTATCTGAGGTTCCATTGATATCTGTATATTGACAATTTAACTCTGTTTATATTTGCTTTACATGCTTTTACTCTGTGATTAATTTGTAAGTAACCTCAGATGAACGAAACTCTTTGCTTATTTGTCCTGTGTTTGTTATCTTTTAGTGCCCTCTACGTGGAACTAATTTGACATTTAGCGTCCCCATTGGCAGCCGATGAGCTGAAACAGATGAACAACGCTCTCATTGTCCCCAGGTGACAATAACGGGCACGTGGGCGCCGTGGTCGGCTAAGGTGCCTCAGATCGAGGTGGATACGCACAAGGTGGCGGCGCCGGACGTAGTGGTGCCCACTTTGGACACAGTCCGACATGAGGCGCTGCTTTACACGTGGCTCGCCGAGCACAAGCCGCTAGGTAAATACTAAAATTAAATATTAAATTAAAAGGTTTCATCATTATCATCATCATACTCAGCCCACATCGACCCACTTCTGGGCATAGGCCTCTGCTCTAAAGCGCTAATCTCCCCGATCCTGTGCCAATCGCACCCAGTGGGATCTCGACGACTTGATGATATCGTCGGACCATCAGGCTGGTGGTTTGCCCACAGGCCTTGTTGCTCCCCGTGGCTACCACTCTGTGATTGCTTTGGTCCGCTTTACCAATGTTAAAATAATGTTCAGCGGATTAGTTGACTCGGTGACTAAAAAGGCTACAAAGTGGGTATCAGATTCTCAAGCCAACGGTTCTAATCTAGTGTTCAAGTCAAGTAAAAAATGGCCACTTTTAGTGTTGTAGTCCGTGATGATGGTTAATAAATAGGTACGCGACAAAATGAAGGGACTTTTTTCACCTTTTTGTACCAATATTTTATTTATCACGATCAAAATCAAAGTACCTGTACTATAGTCGCAATTAAACACTTATTGAATCTTCGTTCGTCACTGGTTATTCCGACTTATATCATAAAATCTTCAGTCTCTTTTTCTATTCCTAGGTGTATCATTTGATACTGGGCATTATTTTTTTCATTTCTGAGTATGCTTTTCGACGTTACATAGACGAAGAGGCAGCCGATCCCATACAAGTGCAAGCTTCATCGTAGTCAAGATCTAAATCGATAAACAGGGTTCATACGAACTTGCGCAGCACTGTAACTGTAAATGTGTGCTCTCGAACCCGTCGCCCCCTCTGCTAATCCTCTTTCCCATCTGGCCATCAATCCTGACATGGACGATAACTCCCGTCAATTCCCCCAGTACTGTGCGGCCCGCCCGGCTCCGGCAAGACCATGACGCTGTTCTCGGCCCTCCGCGCCCTCCCGGACATGGAAGTCGTCGGGCTCAACTTCTCGTCGGCGACCACGCCCGAACTGCTGCTCAAGACGTTCGACCACTACTGCGAGTACCGGAAGACGCCCAACGGAGTCGTGTTGGCGCCCGTACAGGTAAACGGCGATCTACTTCCGAATGTGCACAACAAGGATAGTATTCTGGATTCGTGACGTCAATCTATCTATCTATCTTTCCGTTTATTGCGGTCTTGGGCCAACCTGATTCTGTAGGTTTGATCCGCCGGTAGTTTGGATCCTGAATACGGGAAAAATAAGTAAGTTTGGAGATCGAAAGAGAAAAAATACCAGGGGAGTGCTCGTGGAGTAAAAACGTGCTTAATAAATACCAATGACTTCTGTAAACCCACGACCCGGCTATCTTATCTTATTCTATTAAATATCTCTGCATCTAACTATTTGTACTTATAATTTCTATTTATCTATATATAAACCATTAAGGTTTCACTACTGATTTCATGTTATTGGTTGCAGCTTGGAAGATGGCTAGTTCTGTTCTGCGACGAGATTAACTTGCCGGACATGGATCAGTACGGAACCCAGCGAGTTATCTCATTCTTGCGTCAGTTGCTTGAACACAAGGGCTTCTATAGGGCTAGTGGTGAGTAGACTTTTTAAAGCTGATGTCGTGTCTTTCCGATTTTGTTTTGCCCCATGAACGTGGTGACTAAATTGAAGTTGGTTTAGCAAACAAATAAAGAAGACGAACGGATGAAGTGGCCATATCATTGGCATTTCTCGCTCACCCTCTGTTATGACTATGCTGGCAAATATACCTATATTGATATATCTCTCGCCGTACTAAGCCATTCTGTTGCTCATTTTTACCCCTTCCTGAACCCCGTATTATTCACAGATCACTCGTGGGTGCACCTCGAGCGCATCCAGTTCGTCGGCGCCTGCAACCCGCCGACCGACCCGGGCCGCAAGCCGCTCTCGCATCGCCTCCTGCGGCACGTCCCCGTCATCTATGTCGACTATCCGGGAGAGACCTCGCTGGAACAGGTAATATATTTATCGACTATCCGGGAGAGACCTCGTTGGAACAGGTGAGATATTTGTCGACTAGCCGGGAGAGACCTCGCTGGAACAGGTGAGGTATTTGTCAACTATCCGGGAGAGACCTAGTTGGAACAGGTGAGATATTTGTCGACTATCCGGGAGAGACCTCGCTGGAACAGGTGAGATATTTGTCGACTATCCGGGGAGACCTCGTTGGAACAGGTGAGATATTTGTCGACTATCCGGGAGAGACCTCGTTGGAACAGGTGAGATATATTTGTCGACTATCCGGGAGAGACCTCGCTGGAACAGGTGAGCTATTTGTCGACTATCCGGGAGAGACCTCGTTAGAACAGGTGAGATATTTGTCGACTATCCGGGAGAGACCTCGCTGGAACAGGTAATATATTTATCGACTATCCGGGAGAGACCTCGTTGGAACAGGTGAGATATTTGTCGACTATCCGGGAGAGACCTCGCTGGAACAGGTGAGGTATTTGTCGACTATCCGGGAGAGACCTCGCTGGAACAGTTGAGATATTTGCATAGTATCGGACAGAATCTACTTTATTTATAGACACAACAGCAACAACCCGACCATATAAAAATGTATTATCCTCGCTACACTCGGGATACTGGAATTAAATAATCTGTTTAATCTCTCGGTGCGCTCTGGAGTTCTCCAATATCCCAAGTGACGCTCAACATAGGCTCTGCAATGGGCGCCCGTGACATATGACATTTTTTTTACACCTTGTTACAGAATGTACAAAAAAATACATACAATTTTTTTACACAGATCTACGGCACTTTCACACGTGCCATGCTCCGCATGCAGCCGGCACTGCGAGGCTACGCGGAGCCGCTCACGCAGGCGATGGTGCGGCTGTACCTTCTGTCGCAGGAGCGCTTCACGCAGGACATGCAGCCGCACTACGTGTACTCGCCGCGCGAGATGACGCGCTGGGTGCGTGGCATCTGCGAGGCTATCCGGTACGTACTATGTTTACACTGCGCAGCTACCTGCTACGTAGAACACGTATACTTTGGAATACGCCCCTCCACTTTATTTATGCGCATGTAACCACTGGATCTATCTATTTTATCGGTATTCACCTCGAGTTGAATAAGAACAACGATAAAAAAACTACATTATAGTAGCGTGTCACTAAAATATTTTATTTAATTATATAATTTTAGTCACAGAAAGTGATGCGAAGATGTCCTGGAAACTTGAAATTTGGCACATAGGTGTATCATGAAGAGTAAATAATTGAAAAACCAGAAAATGTCGGGCGGTGAAGTTAAAATAATCGTACAGTACTCCAAAACTGATAATACGCATATAAATTCTTCGCCAGTTGTCGTATTCCCGAAAACATCCGAATCATAGGATCGTATAAGCCCCTAACATTGCACATGCAATTTGTACCTTGTTCGAAAGAAAAGGGAGTCATTGTCATGTGTTGACAATCGAAGGCAATGTTCTTTCCTCTAAAGCTCGAAAATACGACCCTTGCCGAACAGTGGCGAAGATTTCTATGCGCATTACTTACACATGGCATTAACTTTGTACACATGGAGATCTTGCTTATACGCAAATAAGACATGCAGGCAACGACATGTATGAGTTAAATAAAGAATACTCACGTTGAAATTTTATCGCTGACGTCAATTTTTTATTACAATAAATGTTGAAAAATACAATAAAATTGCAAACATTGCAGAATATAAAGTTACAAAATATAAATAATTCATGGCTTATTGCAATTTTTCTTTCTTTGCTTACGCACATACATACATACATTGAATCCATGATGAGCTTTACATTGATTTTACGTCAAAATTTTGTAAAACTCAAACAATAACATGACACTTACAATTTTCTCACAAATGCGGAGACAAGATAGGAGCAAAGTGGGCGTGGTATAGCGTTCAGTGAGGGACATAACAGGAGGCAGAGCTCCCTGCAAAAACGAATAAAAATGTTTTAAAGTTTCATTAATCCATCATTATAGTAGTTTATTTAACTGTACTTAATTAGGCATTAAAACTCTCGAGTGATGTTATTATGAAAGTCGCCTTCGGCTATTTCATAAACCCACTCTCAAGTTTTAATACCCTCCATTATGTATCAGTCACATAAACTACTATTAATCTTGATATTTTTCTTATCCCGACATAAATATTAACAGATAAACAATTTAAAATCTGACAGGTTATATTTTTTACGCCCACACCATCTTATTGGCATGAAAAATCCGTTTTGCCTTTACCGACCCGAAAGGGAAATCAAACTTTCTGTGGGCATGTAATACCTAATACCTTGGACACTATTTACACACATTGATCTAGCCCCAAACTAGGATTCCCTATATCTTGGGTACCAGACAACGATACACATACTTATATACATAGTCAGGTCATAAGTTCTGTCACATGTGCAAAATGAAATAATTTATGTAAACATTTATATAGCAAAATGAACTTAATAAAACATAGATTCTTATGGTAATAAAGTTTATTCAAAATGACCCCCGCGATTTTGAATACAGGCCTTTATTCTGCGCGGCCAGTCGTCTATCGCAGCACGAACGAGGTCCATGTCAATATCGACGGCTGCCTTAATCAAGGATGCCTTGAGTGACTCCAAATCAGGATGAGGCTTTGAGCAGGCCTTTTCCTCCAAGTGTTGCCATATCTTGTAATCTAACGGACTCAAATCTGGACTGGAGGAGGGCCAGTCTTCGTGCCGGATGAAGTCGATTTCACGCGCCGCCAGCCAGTCTTGTGTGCTTTTCGCTCTATGAGCTGGCGCAGAATCTTGTTGGAATACCCAGTGCCTGTTATTAAACATGGTATGAGAAACAGGTTCCACAAGGTTCTTGAGGACTGTATTTTGATACACAACTGCATTCGTTTTTACGCCTTTCTCACAAAAATGTACCTCAGTTAAGCCCCAATAAGAGACTCCCAACCAAACCATGAGCGAGGATGGAAAATGACCTCGTTGGACACGCGGAACACGGTTGCTCGCTTCTTCACTGCTGTGTGCGTACACCTTATCATTTTGTTTATTGTAGCTCTCTTCCACGGTGAAATTTTTTTCATCCGAAAAAAGAATTTCCCGATGCTTTTTTCCCGCGTACCGCTTCAACAAAGCGCGGCATTTCTTCAGTCTCAGGTCTAAGTCTTCATTTAACACCCTTTTCACCGTGGTCCTGCTTAACCCCATCTGAAGGGCCAACAGTTTCTGCTTACGTATGGGATTTCTTTGAATTCGCGCCTTCACAGCTTTTATCACTGCTGGAGTCCTAACAGAGCGAGGGCGACCACTTCTTGACCTGTCATCTACACTAGAGTCTTCATTGTATCGTTTTATGGTACGATAAACGAATCTTTTGGTTATATTCAAATTTTTCAGTAAGTCGAAAATCTGAATTGGCGCGTAACCGCAACGATGCAACGCAATAACTGCGACACGGTCTTCTTTAAGTGTCCACTCCATATTTAAAAATGAGGAAAATTCTAAAAAGTACCCATTTTTATTTTCATGAAAAATTCGAAATACGAATTCAATAAACTTTTTTGTGGCCAGCGTTCTAAATTCAAAAGTTTTTATTGTGTGACAGAACTTATGACCTGACTGTGTAGTTAAATATTATACTTACATAGATAAACAACCATGACTAGGGTACAAACATCCTTTCTCATCAAACAAATATTTGCCTCCACCGGGACTCGAACCCGAAGGTAAACAACTCGCCACGATCAGCTGTTATCTTCCCGTATGTGGTTTCTACTACACCGGCACACCCAAAATGATGACGCCTATTACACTGGGAACACAATACATAGTCCGCATTAAGCCGACCATTAAATTTTTTGAAAGTTATTGTAGATTCCGATTGAGTTTAACACAAGCTACTAGAGTTCAAAATTCCGTGCAGTTAAGCGTAGGTGAGGGAATTGATCGCGCTACATGAAACAGACAACCGGTCGCTAATGAGCGCGCGTGCTAACTGAGAAAAAATAATGAACTAAATATGAGATATAAGGGTAATCCTAGTCAACCTGCATCCGTAGTCGATTTACCACTAATGAAACCGTATTGTTTGGCGTGGGGTTGTTTTGTACGGTTGAAGTGTGATAGCATTTGATTGAGTATAAGCTAAGTGTGGGGCTATAACTAGAATTACTGAACCAATGACTTAGACTGATATACCCCACAGGTCTTCAGAATATTTTAAATAAAGTAATCTAAACGGTTTGACAATGTCCTGGGAATGTACATGATTAAATTTTAAATATACATTACTGACGCTAGTGTTGTTTTTTTAAAATATAGTTTAATTATTTGAAATTTATATTTTTCTATGAATGTGTTAAGTTTTTGCAGTTCTACAAACCAACTTAAAGTTTTGGAATATTTTTTAACAAAGTCATGAAAGTTTCCATCAAAGTTATAATGTTTTGTTCATAAAAGTCATAGAAGATATCTGTACGTTTACGAATTCCAAAAGTTGCCCAGTCATTAAATTTAGATTTACCGTTGTAGTCACTGACTTTCTTTAATTTAAAAACTTTATTAAATTCTGTTTGAATAATGTTGAAGAAGTCTGTATAGACTTTGTTTGGGTTCTGTTCGTTAAAATCCGGTACTGGCAAATTTATATCTAACTTTTTCGTATATGCGATGTACTAGGCCTATAAAACGATGGATTATTCTTATCCTTACTATCAATTTGGAATGAAACTGTTTGGCCGCTGTGATCGGAGGGTAAGCATTTAATTACATTTTTACTTGTGAATACACAAACAACGTTATCTAAGCAAGTTTGGCTGGTAAGTGTAGTTCTAGTCGGCTCTAAATGGTATTGGATTAATTTAATAGATATTCTTACGCCATTAGTGCTCAAAAATTATTTGGGGCATATGCGCGCCACGGCAGGCTCGAATGAAGCGTAATCGGGAGTCCACTTTTCAAGATCCAACTTGTACAAGAATTAAAACCGCGTGACCATTATGTGCGCCGTACGTTCTGTGATTGGGCCGAAGACAATATTTAGCTTGACTTCCCGATTACGCTTCATTCGAGCCAGTCGTGGCGCCCATATGCCCGAAATCATTTTTGAGCACTAATGGCGTAAGAATATCTATTTAATAAAACCAATACCATGATAGTGAAATTTATTCATACGTGTTTGATTTCATTTTTAATGATACTCTGTGTCGTGGGAACCAGAAACAGCGACGTCACACACATATAAACATCAAAGACCTGGGGTTATTTTATTTCTACTCCCAGCCGGGGATCGAACCCCGGGACCTCTCGCATGGTCGGCAGAGCCACAACCGCTGCGCTACAGAGGTCATTTTGTTAGTACAAGATCTACAAATGAACTATTTGTACAGCAAATTTTCGTTACTTCTTGGTTAAGCCCGTAATGTTGTAGAGGTCCAAGTCTTGCACGTAATTTGTCTGAGAACAATAGAGTTTTTATACTATATTTTATACTCGAACGGCCCGAATGGCCGAGTAGGCAGTGACGCTGCCTACGAAGCCAAGGGTCCCGGGTTCGAGTCCCGGTGGGGGAAAATATTTGTTTGATGAGAACGGATGTTTGTACCCTAGTCATGGTTGCTTATCTATCTAAGTATAATATTTATCTATATAAGTATGTGTATCGTTGTCTAGTACCCAAGATAGAGGGAAACCTAGTTTGGGGCTAGATCAATGTGTGTAAATGGTGTCCAAGGTATATTATTTTATTTTACAATACACTGCCCCTAGGCCACTGGATAATTTGAGCGTGGAGGGGCTGGTCCGGCTGTGGGCGCACGAGGCGCTGCGGCTATTCCAGGACAGACTCGTCGAGGACAGCGAGCGGCAGTGGACCGATGAGAACATTGACAACGTCGCTATGATGTTCTTCCCGGGTATGTGCTCCAGTATTCCTCGGCAAACACGGATCACAAAACGTCGCCAGAAACCTCTCTATACTCTACTCATTATAGTTTTATATGGACTCGCCGCACACGGTAAACGCTGGTGGCCGCCACAGGCTACAAATCGCCGCGCCTTATTGTGGCGCCACAAAACGCTGACGCATGCCACTAGTGCGATTAAACCATCATGCGTTTTACAAACGACAACTCCGAGTTCGAAGGACCCTCATCCTGGCTTCTGATTCTTAGCGTGAGATCTTGATTCTGGCCCCCACGAACCTCTTAACTTTATTTGACAAACGTTTTTTTTTCTGGTTGTACGTTTGGATCATATTTGAAATTGCACCTCATAAAGCAGGCTTTGAAGTGTTGTTTTGTTTCATCAGGTATTAATAGGGATCAAGCACTCGGCCGCCCGATTCTGTACAGCAACTGGCTGAGCAAGGACTACGTACCGGTTGAGAGGGACCAACTAAGGGAATACGTTAAGGCGAGGCTGAAGGTAACTAACTGATATTGACTTCGGAGCTTGTTCCAAGACGAATATGCTTATTAACATAAACATACGTATCTAAACATATCATCTGATCCCGACTAGTACCGACAGCCATGTCATCCAGAAATAGCGATGTCACTGACATAGTACATTCTTTTATATCGGGTGGTAACTTCTTTAGGAGGACAAGACGGGTTTACTTTATGTCTATAGCAGGGCTCGAAGGGTGTTTGTGATCCAAAATTGCTTTAAACTTTCTCCGGTAAAGTGGATACATTATGTATTGCAGATTCAATTCATATTCATTATATATAACATAATTAATATTTCACTTTTGCACACAGCTATCTAAAAAGAAAAACAATACTCTAAAAACTCCGAACATGACAGGAAAATGTACCATGAAAAGTAGATAGGATTAACATTTTCTCTTCATTCAGGTGTTCTACGAAGAAGAGCTCGACGTGCCACTGGTACTATTCGACGAAGTATTAGACCACGTGCTGCGTATCGACCGGATATTCCGGCAGCCGCAGGGACATCTGCTGCTGATCGGCGTGTCGGGCGCCGGCAAGACCACGCTCAGTCGCTTCGTGGCGTGGATGAACGGCCTGAGCATCTTCCAAATCAAGGTAAAGTGCATTCCATATAACTTTTCCCTTCGCCGTTAAGTTGGCTGTAGTGCACAACTGTCAAAAAATTGGGAAAAGCAATGTCACATCACGAATCCCAATTTCAAAAAATAAGATAGCGGCTTTATATAAGACATCTCTTTCTAGAGATGCTCGCCTTTGTACACGTATTTTCCATTTTGACGTACCTGATTTCGGCTGTTCATTCAGTAATAGCACTAGAAAATGTGATATTTTATTGATACGCCATTGTTAATGTTGAAATTGGCCAAGTTAGATGTATGGATTACAGGTTGTTTTGATGCCTTGATAATTTGGGGTAGGTATTCTATTTCAGTCACGGATACGATATGTTTCCCTAACTTTTGGGTAATACTTTTTTTAAAGCTAGCAACACTCATTTCACTGCTACTAACTAAACGCAAAAAATATATTTGGAATAACACTATAACTGTATTCAATCGATCAATTTCCATTGACGTGCCGATTTGAGTAACGTAACTAACGCTCTAACTGATGATCAGATTGTCTCCAAGAGCGCCTCTTCCCTGCCTTTAGATGGTGTTAAGTGACGTGTCACTAATACATTTAGATTAGAGAAACGTATAGCTGTTCAAGAAGTTCTACAATAGCTAACGAAGGGACAGCTGCTGCTTTTCTTTTCTGCCCATAACTAGCCAAGTCAAGCTTATACCAAGTTGGGGGCTAAGCTCCTGGTTTACTAAATGGATCGAAAACCACACGCCACCTTCCTTTTCCCGCCACTGCTCGGAAAAATGGCGAAATATGGTGGGAAGATGTAATTTTGCCCCAAAGAATAGTTAAACAGGATAACAAAAACCTTTGTGGCATGTTCACAAGACAGAAAAAACATTGTGGCTTATTTGTTATGTTTCGGTCACATGCCAACAGATGGAGTTTTCAATTGCGGAAGATGGCGGAGTCTAGTCAACAGATAGCGCTTCAATACTTCATGCTGTTGATAAAAGCGTGCGTGGCGTAAGCTGTCAAGTGCAGATTATGACAGAATCATCACAACAACTACGGTTGCTAATTTTGCTCAGGCTCTATTATAATGACGTGTCTCCAACATTTACTTACGATTAATACACGTTGTCCCTAGGTGCACAACAAATACACAGGAGCCGACTTCGACGAGGACCTGCGTTCCGTGTTGCGTCGCGCCGGCTGTCGCGATGAGAAGGTGGCATTTATACTGGACGAGTCCAACGTGCTGGACAGCGGCTTCCTGGAGCGGATGAACACGCTGCTGGCCAACGGAGAGGTGATAGTCTGCCCTTAGAATCCTGTTTGAAGGGGTTATAGTTACTCTGGGGCCATAATATCGTTAATTTGCGTAAATTTTTGTCGCATTAACCCAGATATAACGGGACTTTTAAAAATTACATCGCGATTATGAACTTTTCCAATGTTAAGTTTCAAATCTTATATTTATTTTTTGTTGTTTTAAAACAACGTTAGTAACAAGTGGTACTAAGTGGGTATCGCTGCGTTTGGTTTTGGTTGCTCTGAATGCCTCTTTACGACGAACACGTTCATCAATTCAGGCGATCGAGTAGGAAGTCACTTACACTCGCCACATCCAAATGACGTGGACCCAGGACCAAGACTAATAACATTGTTACTACAGGTCCCCGGCCTCTTCGAAGGCGATGAGTTCGCGGCTCTGATGACTCAGTGCAAAGAAGGCGCACAGAGGGAAGGCCTCATGCTTGACTCCAACGATGAACTGTACAAATGGTTAGTTTAAATTTTTCAGCTTTGATCCACTTGGAAGCTCCCTCTCACAAACAAAAGACGTATGATACCTCCACATGTCCATAAAAGATCTCGAGATAAGATCGACTAAGCTAACTATATATAAATATAAAAACACCTAAGTCTAAAATTTGGCTGACTTATTTCCTTCATAATTCACATTCCTTGTTATGCTGATAACTTTCGAACCACTAAACCGATTATTAAATCGGTTTAGTGGCTGTTATTAAACATGGCTTCTATAGCCATGGACCATCACGGGGCAAACTACTAGCATTTACAGAAAACCGCATTAAAATCCGTCCGCCCGTTTGAGCGCTAGAGTGCCACTACTAGACAGACGCTTCAAACTCATAACACCCTCTTTTTCATCGGGGGTTAAAAATAGTTTTAGCTCCTGGTTGACTGTTGCAAGAGGACACAAGATGACGTTTTGCTAAAGCTTGCTATCTCCCTCCCTCCAGGTTCACAGGCCAGGTTATGCGTAACCTGCACGTGGTGTTCACAATGAACCCGTCCTCGGAGGGGCTGAAGGACCGCGCGGCCACCTCGCCCGCGCTCTTCAACCGATGCGTGCTCAACTGGTTCGGCGACTGGAGCGACGGCGCACTCTTCCAGGTGACGTCACCGACTGACTTAACAACTCGTACGGAATCATTGTCTTAGAACAGTATCCTGGTGTGGTATGTGGCTGCAAGTGATTTTAGAGCACTCACTCAACCGATCAAGTTCCGTGATCGCAGCCTCCAACGAAGTGGAAACCGTGGTCAACTGAAAACTAAACTGAAACTTAAAAAAGAAAATGCTAATGAATTTAGATGCATATGAAGGTCAAATACAGCTCGACATGCTCACTTAATCGTTTTGTGATTGTGTTCACCGACAGGTGGGCAAAGAGTTCACGTGCCGCATGGACCTCGACAGCTCTGACTACACGCCGCCCGAAGAGTTCCCGATGGCGTGTGGCGAGGTGGGGCCCCGCCCCGCGCACCGCGCCGCCGTCGTCAACGCGTGCGTCTACGTGCACCAGACGCTGCACCAGGCGAATGCGCGCCTCGCGAAGAGGGCCAATCGGACCATGGCTATTACGCCCAGGTATGCGAATATGATGCGAATGCTTTGGGAAACTAGACGAGTAAGTCTAGTTTCCCTAACTACCACAATGCCTCAAGACCTAGGTATACCCAGTGTGTCTTGCCTATCCTCATCTATGGAGCCGAAACGTGGGCACTCACTAAGCAACTTATGCGCAAAATGAAGGTAGCCCATAGAGCAATTTTCTCCCTCGTTGACCGCGTGCCAATCGTCGAAATTCGACGGAAGGCGAAGGTCAAAGATGTAGGTAAGCGGATAACTGTACCACAGATACTATACGGGATTGAGGTGAATATGGGCGGGCACTTGGCTTGACGGGATGACGGACGGTGGACCAAAGCAGTCGCAAAGTTTAGCCAAATTAAGCGACAAGGCCCGTGGCAGATCTGCCTGACGATCCGAAGGTCAAGTCAACAGGATCCCATTTTTTCTTATTTGCACAAAAATCTCTAACGAGAGATCTCTTTCAGCAAACCAAGTAAGGATAAGATAGGTTAATTGTGGAGAAGGGCTAGATCTATGTAAAACATAAAACATAATTTACCTAATACAGTACAATATAGTGTAATATGTATCCCTAAATAATATAAACTAAATACACGAGTATCTACACAAATGGATAATAATACATCATACATATACGAAACAAATATATGTATGCCTAATTACATACACTATAAACCTGAAGAGAAAGGTAGTGAAACGCAAAACCAAAACACAAAAACGTGGTCGTTCATTTCGACTTTTGAGACGTCACGTCAAATTGCTTTTTAACGCGACTTTTAAATATATTAAGAGTTGGACTGACCCTCATGATGCAGGGGAGTGAATTGCGCAACCGAATGGCCCGGATTCTAAATCCGTGCTCATAGGACGCGGTGTCATGCCGTGGAGTTGTGAATATGGATGCTGTGTAAATCCAATCTCAATGGATGCAGTTTGTGCAGGACTGTGTGGATGGGCCGTTTAGAGAAGAGGCATATGCACAGCAGTGGGTTGATGTGGGTTGAAAATGATGAGTATGAGGATGGTAATCTGGACTCAACCCTCTGAAGTACAAATGACTACACTCACACACACAGATTTACACTCGCAGCGTCACAGCTCGGCTTAATCTCTTATTTACCTTACATAATGTCAGATCCTTGGCATACAAAACATAAGCTCATACGCTCATACATGACCAGTATACTTCCTCCCCGCATATCTCATTGACTGAAGCCGGAATGATGTTGGGTTGGGTATTGACCTGTAGCCGTATCTTATAAAAGTGTAACAGAAATGTGTAATCATATTTTAAGAGGTTGTTAGGGACGTCAACGTTTTGAGCAACTTTCTCTTTGAAAACTGATTTGATCAGGGCAACTTTATTTTTCTCTTCTCCATACAAATCAGCTTACCGCCCGGGCCTAACGTATGGAGGAATGAAAAATAAAGTTGGTCTGATCAAATCGGTGTCATAGTAAAAGTTGTTCAGAATGATGTTTCTAACCACACCTTAAAATATGACTACACGTTTCTGTTACACCCTGAGTTCGAGTTATACACTGCTACAATGCCAAAGCCAGTCGATGTTGTCTCACCTTTAAAAGACACAGTTTGTGGGATGGAATTGCCAGCTCCCTTACTCCTAACATACGACCAGAAGTTCTTTAGATTGGTGTGGAGAGATTCTTCAACATTCGATAGGTACGATTTATAGCAGCTATCAGTTAACTCTGTAGCCCTTGCAAAATTGAAAAAGCATCGTAATCTCTACGATTGCCAAACCGTTTGTGTGAGCCTTACATTTTTCGCTCAGACAACGTTTTAGGGATTCACTGTACCAGGCAGGGTATATATATGAGTGTCGTCCCTTTTAAGGGCGTGTACATTCTAATCAGTTCGTTCATTCTAAAGTAAAATGATTTAGACTGATATCAATGTCAGAGCAATTCAGCAATTCGACCCAGTCGGTGTTTTTGAGATCGGATTTAAGTTTCTCATAATCGCAGCGCCAGAAGTTGGATCTTTTTGAGTTCTTCTTAACGAAAGCGTATACAAGCTACGAGTTTGTACTTTGATCTGATATCAGAAATACATAACACGGCAATTGAAGTTTGCAAACATTATTCAAAACATCATTTTGAAATGGATTGCGATAGAAATTTCTAAATATCAGAGATACATAATAAAGTTTCAGTTCAGTTCAGTTCAGTTCACAGACTTGTATACTAGGGACATGGCTTATGGCGCTTGAAAATGACTCCACTTTATCATTTCATTTGTGTCACACTGCTTTTTGCCACAATAAAAAGTATGTAGTGGCAATGACACAAATGTTGCTTATTGAATGTAAATTGCCAAAAAATCCAACAGGGGTGCTTTTTTTTGGACTAAAATAGTTTAAATGTTAATTCTTGTATGCGTGTCGATCGATTAGTATGACGCCACATTGCGGATAAATTAAATGTATTTTATGCACTCTCTCCACCCAAAACTCCCAACTCCTTACAGGCACTACCTGGACTTCATCCAGCAAATGGTGAAGCTGTACTCCGAGAAGCGAGCGGACCTGGAGGAGCAGCAGCTTCACTTGAACGTGGGGCTGGGCAAGATCGCCGAGACCGTGGAGCAGGTCGAGGAGATGCAGAAGAGCTTGGCGGTCAAGTCCCAGGTAATATTACACCTGCTTTTTATCCACTACGCACGGAATGTTTGTGTACCATTTTCCTGGAAAACTACTGGATCGATTTCGATGCGGTTTTTCGCAACGGCTCTAATATCAGACCAGGTTCTTAGATATGTTTTACGATTTAAGACCATCGGGGAGCGCTGTTGT
Source organism: Argyresthia goedartella (assembly GCA_949825045.1). Taxonomy (NCBI): domain Eukaryota; kingdom Metazoa; phylum Arthropoda; class Insecta; order Lepidoptera; family Argyresthiidae; genus Argyresthia; species Argyresthia goedartella. The sequence continues at coordinate 22,378,136 of OX463823.1, forward strand.
AGCCATGATGGTTGATGATGCGGTTTTTTGCATTATATTAGCCCTAAGGTTTGATTAATGTGCCGGGGTGTTTTAAAATTTAAAAAAGCTGCAGTCCAAACAGTTTGGAACAGGATTTTAACAAATGAGTTGTCGTTTGATTTGTAGAGATCGTGACATTAATAGGCTACATAATTTTAGTGAAAAGTCAATTGGTTGTGTTTAAGACCGTAAAATGTAGTTATTGGTGCGGCTAGTTTCATACTCCATGTACGTAACCAGTTGCATTCGTAAGTTTGTATGTGTTATTAAGGGAGTTAATTTGTACTACACGTATGGCTCAGAGTTCTATAGAGCACCTCGGTTTTTTTAGGATCAAAAAGCGCCCGGGATATGAGACATTAATTTATTCCATCGTTTCATATCTATTCATTTGTCCATTTCTATTTAACCCAATAATTGAACAGTAATTGAGGCTGTAGTCGATGATAAACCGTTCTACTTAGATACTTAGAATAATTGGAATTTCAGGAACTGCAAGCAAAGAACGAGGCCGCTAATGCAAAACTGCGCCAAATGGTGAAAGACCAGCAGGAAGCTGAGAAGAAGAAGGTTGAGAGCCAGGAGATTCAGGTCAGGCACCATGCTTATTTCGATTTGTTTCGTGCTTAGTAGGTTTCCCAAGGTATTCGGCCCGCCAACTCCGATTTCGATCTGCCCACCGAGGCTTTCCGCTTTTCAGATTGTTTCCTTTACTTATGCTTAGACCTTGTTTCATGCCAAATTTCATGATTGTAGGTAAACATCAAGCAAATTCAGCAAAATTTTGGCATTCACGGTATCTTTTGATTGCTTTTGACAACAGACCTAAGTAATCGATATTAATTTCAACTTGATATCTTTACGCGTTCCTGAGGAAAAGGACAGTCAGACGGGTTACTTTTTTTTTCCTTTTAAGGAACGGAACGCTAAATAAAGTATTCGTGTGTATTTATCTATTTACATTATTCTTTCCCAATACTCAGGTGGCTCTCGAGAAACAAACAAAGGAGATCGAACTGAAACGTCGTGACGTCGTGGCAGACTTGGCCCAAGTGGAGCCCGCTGTCATTGAGGCGCAAAACGGTTTGGTTTCTTGTTCCACATTCTCTCTTCTAGTATTACTACGAGTATTGGTCTGAGATCATTTTCTATTTTGTTACTATCAAATTGCTTTATAAAAAGTGTTGAACGAATTTCTTATGTCACATGGATGCGTTAAATCCAACGCGTGCTGTAAACGATGATTACCTCAGACTAATTTCTCTTAAGTTTTTCTGAAATTTTAACAATGTCACATGTAGATGACAAATCCTATCCTAATCAATAGTTTAGTGTGTGCATCTTATACCACTGTTTAGTAATAACCCTTAGAGCATCTACTAAATTCTCCCCAGATGCAAAAACAACAGTCACTATAGGGTTTAGAATCCTTCAGAATAAGAACAATGTATGTCGCAACCCGTGGCTATATGTTAACCCTTAAACAACGACAGCCGTGCGCTCGATCAAGAAACAGCAGCTAGTGGAAGTCCGGTCCATGGCCAACCCTCCGTCGGTCGTCAAAATGGCGCTGGAGTCGATTTGCACACTCCTGGGAGAGAAGGGAGACACTTGGAAGGGAATCCGCACGGTCATGATGAAGGACAACTTCATATCGACCATAGTCAACTTCGAGACCGAGAACGTGACGTTAGTTGCTTCTGAGCCGGGGGCACGAATATGTGACAGATTGAAAAAGTGTTCTACTTCGGATTTATTTCATTTTCTTAATTAACATCGTCAATGTCGCGTGTTTTTATATTTTTTTCTGTACTTGAAAAGGCTCTCTTTCGAGAAGCTGGAAATTGTAGTGTTGATATTTTGCTCGTTGGCACTGCCAGGAAGGACGTGAGGAGCTGCAGGGATCCAAACATTTACTTCGGAGGGGACATGAGCAACTGCCTCCCCATGTTCGGATGAAATCAATCTTATGACAGTTCAATTAGAATACTTCTTCGATGCGTTGTATTCGTGGCACCTACACTGAAGTTATTTTCGTGTTCGGGTGACATGTGGGGTTAAGGATAATTATAGTTGGGGCATTATCCGGGTCATACTTTACGTAAACGTCTGTCGCCTTTTGATTTATCACATGTCATCTCGACACGGATAACATTTCATTGTCATAGTTGAGAAGATTTTCTAAAGAAAAACATAATTGATAGCAACCAATGACAATCGATTAAATTACTTTGTTCGTTTCATTAACAACATTTTCATTACATAATCATAAGTAGAAATAGATAGACTATCGTTTTTAGGAACATAAATTTCTCTCTTGCATTTCAACTGATTTTCTTGATGTATCAGGCATTTGAATCTCTAGGTTTTCAATATTAGACTTTTATTTATTGTTAAGTTATTTTGTAAATAAGCTAAGCTTCGCTTGCGAATGTGACTGTTGTTATTAATCTAAGAACGTTTCATTATCTAAACATAAAACCTGCATCTTGTGTAAGGCACACTACTAAAAACAAAACATTGTTGTATGTGACTAACAGCGCTAAGATTCGTCGTCGTCGTCAAACTAGCAACCGATTTTTGTTAACCTTTGTTTTAGGTTATACTCCAGACTGAGTTATTTTGCAGCCGTTCATCATCATCGACACTGTGACGTTTCTACTGATTAACTATGTATCCGTTCACTAACACAATCCATTAGAAATGGGATCATTTAGTTTCCGACCCCATGTGGCAATACCACAGGCTACAATTTTCGCAGTCGTTGCCGTTGCCCATGGTTGAACATGGGGCTGCCCCTTATGAGAATCGTAATAGGACCGTGTCACTAGTAGAAAGGTCACAACTCGTAGCAATAAACAATAACCGGAGCCGCATGCACACAGACCGCTAAACGCTATTTTGTTTCTCTCTTTTTCGTACCGCTCTCTCGCTCACGCTTCGGCTGGTGACGGACTACGCCGAATGTCGACTTTACACCGCAGCCGTGAAGAGTATAAAGAAGCAGCACTTGGTGGAAGTGAGATCCATGGGCAACCCCCCAGCGATTGTGAAGGTCGCACTAGAGTCCATATGCCTGCTGCTGGGCGAGAACGCGACGGACTGGAAGGCTATCCGAGCTGTCATCATGCGAGAGAACTTCATCAACAGTATCGTGTCGAACTTCTCGACGGAGTATATAACGTGAGCACCGCCCGGCTGCTTGACACTGCACCGTCTGACTTCGTTGGTGCTGGCGCGGAGGAGGCATTTGATTTGTTGTTCGAACCTGACAATTTCCGCTTTTGGATGGGTTATAATCATTGATCGGATTGGTTGGAGCAATTTTTAACGCTTACTATAGTATCAAAGTATTGGCAAAGCTAGCACACATTTCCCGACGCTCATTGCGCTACTCCAAAGTGTACGCTTGCCCAATACGGTTTAAATTAATCAAATGAAAATTTCTTTATTTATTATAAATATTAACAAGTGTTTATAAAACGAATTTTTTTTGCCTCTTCTCTACATTGGACCACTTGGGAAGAGACGGCGAAGAAACTCCCACAGATTTATTTCAAGATCTCTTTTAAAAATAGGTTGTATTTAACTAGTACAAATATTACAAAGAATATGCAGGAATAAATAATTACAAAATTATTAGGTGACTTCTGTTAGTTAGATGCCATTTATGTAATCTTGACTATTGTAATATCCCTTTTTCGTTAAAGTAGTTTTAACACGGTTTTTAAATTGCTCAAATGGCAATTTCAAAATCTCCAGAGGTATCCTGATGTAGTGGAAAAAGCCATTGAAAGAATTGCCAATTTTCGGGAGTCTCTTAAATTAACATGTCAACTATCGCTAACTTTAGTTGAGGGAACGACGCGAGCGAACCTCTCGTACTGGAAATGTTTCCTAGCTTTCCCAATACTTTACTACTATCACAAGTGTCAAAACGGCTCCACCCAATCCCCGTCACTCGTTATAATCGTTAAGATTTTGCGGTTGATTGTGTCTGTAGTAAGCGTAAATTTTTACCATAATAGCCTCTGCCACACCGCATGGAAAATGGCGAGACTACGTGTATTTGTTTGCAGAGCTCCTTTGGTCCCATTGGTAAAAAAGTTGTAACACTGTTACTCAGACCGCATCATTGTAGTATTTATTAGAGTATAATCACAAATCGAATGCCTTTTCTTATGACTATTTGCCTGAAGCATGCTTTGCATCCAAATCGAAACGTTTGGTGGTGGAATATTACTATAGCCGCTCAATGAACATTCTAGATAGAAAGTAATGTTCTAATCTAGGTAGTAGACATTATAATTAGCCTGTCTTATAGTAATCAAAACAAGTGTAAACTATCACGATTTAACTTTACACGATACAGTTATTCTGCAAATAATGTTTTATAGCACTTAAAAAAACACCAGAACATTAGTTTTTTTTGTTAAGTATTTTTTTCCACGTTTGTGTTTATTTTGATTGGTTTTTTATTTTTGTTTGCTATCTAATGTCTTTCTTCAGAAAAGTGAAAGAAAGAGGGCGTGTTTGTCCCTAGATATAGCTGATATTTCAGGAAAACGGATTGGCCCTCAGTTTGAGCTACACTTGGTGTGATTTAATTTGCCTGTATTGTGAATTGAGCACATGATCACATGAATATAAAGGTCGACCCGCATTCGTGATGTACATACTTTAGGTTTGGGAAAGCATGCTCCTTTGATCTATCCAAAAATTGCTTGTACGTTTCCAATTGAATCGATCGAACGTCCCAATGATAATACAATGGTACGTGGGTATAAGGCACCTATAGTATAGAAATCAACAACTTCCACACCAGAAATGATTTAAGGATTAGGCCACTTTGACGTTTCATACAGTTACCTGAGAAATAATCCTTCAGAAATGTTAAATTCTGATACTTAAAGTGCCGCTCGTCTTTTGACATTCAAATCATTTACAAGTCAGTATGTAATATAGCATGTGTAAACCGGAGGTTAATGTTGTTAGAGGACTTTACTGGGACAAGTATGTCAAGCATGAAAGGGAACCATTCCAACACTACACAGTATTAATCCTTGTGTATATCTGTCAGTGACGATGTCCGCGAGAAGATGAAGACACGCTACCTCAGCAACCCGGATTATAACTTCGAGAAAGTGAACAGGGCTTCAATGGCCTGTGGGCCTATGGTGAAGTGGGCTATTGCTCAGGTAATTATGCTAATACAAAATAAATATAACGGTTTTAAATTCAGAGAGTTGAGTTCGTTGGACTGTTACCATAGTTCCATCTATAGTGTTAACACAATAGTGTTAACACCCACCACTAAGAGCACCCCCATCCAACGTGGTCAAGATTGTTTCGATCATCGATCCCGAGTACAGGCCTTTGTTCTTCGATGGAGACGTTAACGGGTCGGCTACACTGACTTTTAAACCTTATCTGCTACTTACCTACCTTGTTCATTGGAGCCCGCGAGGCTGTGTCGTGCCGATGGGAAACGCCCGGATGGCCTGACCATGATCCCGTGGGAGAGGGGGCGCTCATTGCTTTGGGATGCGACGTGTGTCTGCACATTCGCCCCCTCCCACCTGGCATCGGCCGTGTCCACCCCGGGGCCGCAGCGGAAGAGGCAGCGAGGATGAAGACCAAAATGTACTCTGTGCTTTTGGGCCAGTATAATTTCGTCCCGCTTGCCATAGAAACCACCGGGGTCTGGGGAGTGCAGGGCAAGGCATTAATTAGGGAATAGGGCGCCGCCTGAGGGACCTTGGCTATAACCGCCGCTGCGGGTCCTTTCTTATGCAGAGGATCTCCCTCGCAGTGCAGCGCGGAAACGCCGCCAGCGTGATGGGGACCTATGCGTCTGATATGGTCCGGGACGCTTTATTTTCATAGTGTGTTTGTGTGTGTGTGTGTGTTTTTACATATTTAAGTTTTTGACAAAGCAGTTGACAGATGCTCAACATTTATTTATTTTCATTGTAATTTATATTGTAATAATAAATGTAATCGTACCTACACTAGTTTATAACACCTACAGATCGAATACGCCGACATGTTGAAACGAGTTGAACCTCTCCGTAACGAGCTCAAGACTCTGGAAGACCGTGCTGAGAGCAACGTGAAGGCCGGCGACGAGGTCGGCGAACTCGTGGCACAACTCGAGAAGTCCATCGCGTCGTACAAGGAAGAGTATGCGCAGCTTATCAGTCAGGCGCAAGCGATTAAAACAGATCTTGAGAATGTTCAGGCTAAGGTGAGATCAATCATAAACACACAAATATACTGCCATCTACATTGCCTCAGCCCCACAATAAAATGCACTATGTTGGCTGTAGGAACTGCCTGAAAAAAATCTTATCTGAGTTTTTTTAAGCCGAGATCAGAGAATTAACTCAACTTTTTACCGTGCTTATTGGAAGCCATCGTACTGGAATTGCGTAACTTAAAATAAACGCTACTACTAACCGTTCGCTTCGAGTTTGTCGTTAACTCCCGCCGCTCTCAGCCGCACCTCGTACGCATGTCGGCGCCTTAATCATGCGGGGTGCGAGTGAGAGCGGCGGGAGGTAACGGCAAACCCGAAGCGAAAGGCTACTAACTGTACTCTTCGAAACCCTATGTTCTTATCATCGAAAATTCGCAGGAATTTAGCTACTTCTGGCATTTCGACTTTTTATGTTCACCTAATTTATACCAATCCCAAAGTCGAGCTGACCAACCTTGATATATCCAGGTGGACCGCTCAATAGCCCTGCTCAAGAGTCTCGTGATCGAGCGCGAGCGCTGGGAGTCGAGCTCGGAGACGTTCCGCTCGCAGATGAGCACGATCGTCGGCGACGTGCTGCTGTCGGCCGCGTTCATCGCGTACGGCGGATACTTCGATCAGCACGTGAGTATTCTACTACTGGCAGGGCCACCACCCCGGTCACTTCGCAGCTTAGCTATGTTCGGCCGGCGCGCCTCTCGGGCAGGCGTCTCAGTAGGTTGGCGATCGGCTCGCAGACAGAAGGTCTCGGGCTCGCAATATCAGCGTATTTTTGGACGTTGCGCTTTTGCCAGCTAGATTGCGCTTTATTGCCGCGCAGCGAGAGTAGCTATTTATTTAAGTATTTTCGCGGAGTAATATTTCTGTAGCACTAGGTACTACTACTTATTCTGTGCTAATGGATTCTGGTAACGCTAACTTTGAACAAGGTGGCAATTTAAGGAAATGTGAATGGTATTTCTAACAATGTCGACACCTACTCACTCGTTAAGTACTTTAGCTGAGTAGGTATTCTGATTTTGGAAATCTGCAACAAGTATCTAAATGTCACCTCTGTGGCGCCGTGGTTGTGGCTCTGCCTACCATGCCAGAGGTCCCGGGTTCGATCCCCGGCTGGGGATAAAAGAAAATAATCCCCAGGTCTTGAATGTTTATATGTGTGTGATGTCGCTGTTTCTGGTGCCCACGACACGGTGTCCTAGTGTGGGGTCAGAAGCAATGTATGTGCCTGTACATATGTGCATCAACGCTGTTAGCTGCTGAAAAGACTGGCCTTACTGTACAATACTGAGTGAATTGAACAAAATCTATTTATTAGGCGTTCAAGTGCCTAATGTTGTTAATTGGCTATAGATCACTTTCTATTACGTAGAGGTAACGAGTACACATTAAATTATTGGCTCAACACCTTTCGCAGGCTGAGTCGACAGGTACTTAGATTGTGTTCATGTTAATTACCGGAAAGAGCAACAAAGGGAGCACACAAATTGTACCGGCACATTCCTGACACTAACTCAAAGTCAGCGCTGATTTTTAGTTAATTATTTGATTTTTAGAAAGACTTTTTAGATAATGCTGAATTAGTGCCTTTTGCACACCAAATATACACCGCGACCCTACCGCCATTTATGTAAGGAGTGTTACATACACGAGGACGGCTTTACGCAGTGGGGTCTAATCGCTCAAGAGTGAGAGTGTGTGAGAGTGCTATATATATAATCCAAGATTTTAGAAACGATTTTATTTTAACGCCCTCTATCTGTGTAATTAATTATCCCATTTGCGTGGTCTACGACATTCAAAACATTTTGTTCTTTCTCTTGACCCACAGTACCGTCAGAACCTGTTCTCCACATGGACGGCCCACCTCGCCGCGGCGAACATCCGCTACCGCGCCGACATCGCGCGCACCGAGTACCTCAGCAACCCCGACGAGAGACTGCGCTGGCAGGCGAACGCTCTCCCCACAGACGAACTGTGCGTCGAGAACGCTATCATGTTGAAGGTACAGCACGCGCCAGGTTCTTGATCTACGAGCCAGAACTCGAGTCCAGCTCCGACAAACTCATCTTCGATACTACGCATCTCCGACAACACGGCGTAATTTCTATAGTACTTTACTTCGAAACGACAAGTTTTCGACGATATTCTTCTTCGCTTGAGGTGCGCGCAAATACCAGACTGGACTAGACTACTTTATTATAGGGAATCCTAGCTTATATACTAGGTTGGTACATGTTATTAATGACGTGCATAAGACATAGTGCGTGATGAATATAAATATACCTTATCTGTGACGGTCGTCAACTTATCTTAACATTACGTGAAAATATGACTAACATAGTCGACCGGCACATACAATAATAATAATAATATATAATATACAACGCTCAAGATCAGAGATAAAAGTCGATTGTTTTTCCTAGATGGGGTGGCTTGGTAATACATTAAATAATGAAATGTTTGACTTCTGTCACCATTTTCGACAGCTGTCACTGTTTTTGACAGGAGCCACTTTGGACTGGTGTCATTTATGTACACATCACTTCATCATTTCATGAAGTTAGGTTAGGTTTGGTTCTTTTATTTGAAATTACGCCTCTGCAACCCCATCTGAGAAAAGACAGCTTATTGTGACTTGCGTTGCTATGCTGTACCTCTGCCATCGCATCTGGGGAAATATTGGTCTTTGATCTTGACCATTATTGGTGAAGAAGAATATCGTCGAACACTTGTCGCTTCGAAGTAAAGTATTGTCGAACTACAGTACTAGTAGTCAATCTCCGGATTGTCGAAGAAAAATCAAGTCGAAGTTGAGTTTGTCGGAGCTCAGTTATGGACTCCCAGATCTCGCTTATCTATCTCGCCCTTGCATAATCTCTCTTGTTGCGCCACTACCCCGTCCAGGCGGAATTCAGCGGCCAACAACATTGGCGTTACGTGTAACTGCTTGGTAACTATTTTTGTGGAAACATCGAATTCGAGCCAAAGCCAGCACCAGAGCAACCCAGGCCCGATGTCAGAACTGAATCCAAGAAATGGCGGTCCGAAGTATTACCCAATTACTTTTTCTTTGTAGGTTTTCGCATTAGGTCCGAATCTTTCATGGCGCTATGAGCTCGTAGGATTCGTCTGTTCTTTGTAACCCCTAACGAAAAAAGCGGAGAGTTATATATAACTTTGAAGCGTTTATCTGAGCGTGTGTAGGCGTCAAGCGGGTGGACGGAGTAAAATGTGTTTTTTGTTATTGGAAGAAGACTTCTCTGCGATGGTTCTTTGATATTGTTTATTAAATCGGTTTATTTAAATCGTGGCTCGCAAGTTATCAGAAAACAAGAAAAGAAGTGAACCATTTTTTTTACTTTTAGGCCGACTTGCATCAGACTTTCACAGCCGCTAAATGCAGGTTAAACACAACTTAAATCAAAACTCTGGCGCAAGTCGGCCCTAAGGTTTCATTTAGTGTATCGAGGGTGTTTTAATTTTTTAATTTATAGCTGTTTCTGAAGCTGTCGGATTTCCATATTGATCAAAATGTTCTTGTTCACAGAGATTCAACCGGTACCCGCTCATCATCGACCCGTCGGGCCAGGCCACGGAGTTCATAATGCGCGAGTTCAAGGAGCGCAAGATCACGAAGACCTCCTTCCTCGACGACTCCTTCCGCAAGAACCTGGAGTCGGCGCTGCGGTTCGGTAACCCGCTGCTTGTGCAGGTCAGTACCCGTACTATAGTGTATACGTGTTTAGCATTGCGCTAGTGGCCATTGAACCGACTGTTACTGCGAACCGAATCATACATGCTAATCATGGTAACGGTCGGTAACCATGGTAACGATCGGCGACCGCTGCCATGATAAGCTAAACGACAGTTTTTGCGAATGTGGCACATTATAAGTGTCGCTAACCCAATCATGAGCGTACATTGGTATAAATGAGTCCATGACCGCTAATGCAACGCTAACGCGTACCCACTATATACTTAACTCGAATAACTAATCTAGTGGCAAAACGGTTTTGTACTGGCCATTGTTTATCTTTTTGCTACCCGCTGCCCGCGTGGCAATAAAATGTCGACGTTGTGCTCCCTGTCTCTGTCTTTATTAGTGGTGTTGGTGACGTCCTGCTCCTACTTTTAATTATTCTGCGGGCCGCTAGAGTTTGTCACTATATAGCAGCCTAGTGTTCATGGTCTCTCGGAAAATGTCACTTTGGGTGGGCTGTTGATATGTACATCCTAGTCCCGAGACTTGTTTTCTTTTTTTGCCGCGATTAGACACAGTTATATTTGTGACGTCCCTACTTGGAGAGGAATAAAAAGATTCCAAATAGGTAGCCAACAAGAAATTTTATTTAACGTGGGTTCTCCAAATGTAGTCTGACCCTGGTTACGCAGCAACGAATCTTCCCTGCGGGTTTTGCCGTAGTCGGAGTGCCGCTGACGTCGGAGAAGTAACGGTCCGAATGCAGCCGGAGCAGGGAAGCAGGTTAGCCCGAAGCGGTGTCAGGAACCGGGAAACCGTAGGGTAGCGAGGAAAAGCGGTGATCCCGAAGAGGTGCCAGGAACCCCGAACTGGAATTCGAAACCGTTCCTCCTTTAACATCTGTTACTGCACTCCGTCCGAATGCTCCACCCGCCAAGAAAAGAATAGTGTTGTCGTGGTGGTAACAATCAGAACGGAGTTACATATACAAAGGAAAATACAGTGCTAGGAATAAAAACAAGCAAGCATTCATATTTGTTATCGGCAGACCCCACTTGGGACATTTTACAAATAATCGGACATTCTACAAAATGTCCAAATGTGCAATCTGCCGGTAACATTAATTATTTCTATATATGAAAAAAGGATATTTATTTGTTTATCGGCAGACCTCACTTGGGACATTATGCAAACAATCCGGACATTTTATGAAATGCCCAAATATGAAATCTGCCGGTAACAATCAACAATTTCCACACAAAAAGGTAGCTAGTATAATTTAGTAAGCTGAACATATTTTCCAGACATTCTATAAGAAGCCAAGACACACTAACGCGTGTCTAAAAGCGGGTAGCAATTTGCGTTACAATGCGATGTGAATATCGCGAAATAATAATTAGCGAGTCTAAAAGGAATAAAACGCAACAAGCAATAAATGAAATGAGATGATTCTGGACACAAATGAGTAAGCCCGAAAGTACCTAACGGTAAGATGATTTTAAAACAGTATCTTTCATCACTCACCTCAATCGGGGTTAATATGAAGCACAGACAAAACTAAAACGTAACTACTAGTAGTACGTTATGATTAAACGTAAGTAATTACTGTTTAGAGTCGTTCGTCGGCGTACGGTAAAAAGGGACCGTTACAGAGCGCCAGTAGGACGGACGTGCGTATAGTGCTGAGTGAGTTTTCGGAATGACGCCGGCGCCGCAAAGTCAAGTTGCGGTCACGGCTAGTTAGTTTAAAACGGGCCAATCATAGCAGAGCGAGTGAGTTGTCAACAGTGGAATGTTGCTAGTACAGCGCGTGAAAATTAATACTGTGATTACTAGCCTCATTTGGTAGTTTTATTAAGAGAATTACTACTTAAATTTAAAATAAGACCAGTTAATGATAGAGTGAAGACAACGGTAACTTACAACGTTACAATACCCCCTCGCCCAGTAAAGGGTTTTCATACGTAATGAAAATCCAAAACCTAATTCTAAATATTCTTAACTAGTTTTAGATCCTTAACATGCCAGGTGCCTAAGTCCTTTCCCGTCATATCCTCTAAAATGTATACCAAGGGTGATTTCTTAGCGGAGACGCGACATTTGGTATATTTGGGCGCTAACTTTTTACTAAAGTACTTGTCTTTATCACTCAAGACATAAGCACGTTTTAGGACAATGTCGCCTACGCTGAATTCTGCCTCTTTCCGCCTAAGATTATAGTGCGCCGTATTTTTTTTATGTGCGTGCCAAAGAGATGCCTGTACCTTATCAAAATATTTTGACAGGTGACCCAGATTTTCAGCGTAAATGTCGCGTGGCAGAAATAGTAGTTCCTCACCCAGATCGTTATCTGTATAATGAGAACCACAAGTAACCGTTTCTCGTCCGTACACGAGGAACGATGGAGTGTAGCCAGTTGCTTCATTGACGGAGTTGTTAATGGCATACTGTATTTTGGGAATATTAGTGTCCCAGGTTCTGTGGTCATTGTCCACGTAGGTGGAAATACATGTAACTATTGTTTTGTTATAGCGCTCGACAGTGTTTACTTGCGGAGTATATCTCGGAGAGAAGAATACGTTAGGTATCTTGTATTTCTTAAAGAGGGTATTTGTTACCGAGCTAATAAACTGGGTACCATTGTCAAGGAATATTGTCTGTGGGATTCCGTGGACCAGAAACACAGAGTCCTCCAGAGCCTTGACGACAGCTTCCGAAGTAGCGCGTCGCATGGGAAAAATAAGGCAATATTTTGAGAAGTAACATGTTACGACCAAAATATAACTATTCTGCTTTCGACTGACCGGAAGTGGACCTATGAAATCAATGGATATCATTTGAAACGGCCGTGAGCATTGTTTAGGTCGACCCATCGTACCCAGCGTCGGATGGTTTTGTGGTTTGTAAGTGAGACATTTTGAACAAGAACCAACAAAACGTACGACGTCTTGGTGCATGCCCGGCCAGTAGTATCGAAGAAGTAAGCGTCGATAGGTCTTGAAAATACCCAAGTGAGCAGCAGTAGGGTCAGCATGATTCTCCTCTATGACGCTGTCACGCAATTCTTTCGGCACCACTTCCTTCCAGGAAAACTCCGAAATCATTTCGCACTTATTTTTGGAGTGGCGATAGAGAGCACCACCTTCGATCAAGTAGTTAGGAAAGAGGTTCGGCTTTTCTAAACAACCGTTATAAATGTTTTTGTACCATGTGTCAGTAGTAGTCAAATTAGAGTTGACCGTACTGATAGAAGCACATGGGAAAGCACGAGATAGTGCATCTGGAATGACATTATCGACCCCACGACGATGTTTAAGTTCGAAATTAAAGGCAGACAACCTCACACACCAGCGTGCTAGTCTTCCGGTAGGGTTGTCCAGTGACAAGAACCATTTGAGCGCGGAGTGGTCGGTGTAAACGGTAAAGGTTTTTCCGTTTTCCAAGTAACACCGCCAGTGTTCTAGAGCGGTTAAAACTGCTAGCGTCTCCCTCTCGGTTATACTGTAGTTCTTCTCAGATCCCGACAACGCCCTACTCATGTATGCAATCGGATGTTCTTTACCATCAATCGTTTGTGTGAGCATGGCACCAATCCCAAAATTGCTCGCATCAGTGTGTACTTCGAACGGTAAATCGTAATTGGGACAAGAGAGAACCGGGGCTGATACAAGACACTCTTTTAGCTTATTAAAAGCATCATCAGCTTCAGTTGTCCACTGAAACTTGGGTGCGTTCTTCTTACTTGAAGTCAGCTGGTTGAGTGGTCCGGCAATAGTGCTAAAGTTGGGGACGAAACGGCGGTACCACGTGGCTGTTCCAAGGAAGCGTTTAAGATCTTTTTTTTTTGTGGGTGTTGGGAAATTAAGGATAGCCTCGACTTTTTCAGGATCAGTGCGAAGGCCATGCGCATCCACAACATAACCCAAGTACTTCAACTCATTTCTGAAGAACTTGCATTTTTCAAGGTTGATGGATAAGTTCGCTTGTTTTAATTTATGCAGCACGCCTAGTAGTAAGGACACGTGTTCCTCAAAGCTGCTGCTGATGATAATAATATCATCTAAATATGCGAACGCCTTTAGATCAAAATTCCCGAACAGAAGATCGACAAGCCTTTGTTGAGTGGCAGGGGCATTGGTGAGACCGAAAGCAGTGGTCTTAAAACGGAGAGTTCCTCTGCCTGGAACATAGAATGCAGTTTTGTCTTGATCTTCTGGAGCTATTGGAATTTGCCAGAACGCTTTCGACAAATCTACGCTAGATAAGAATTTTGCATCGCGTAGGTTGTCTAATATTTCAGTTATATAGGGTAGGTTATATGCGTCCTTTTTTGTGACCGAATTCAGTTTACGGCTGTCGAGGCAAAAGCGAGGTTGTCCATTCTTTTTATAGACAATGAGGACAGGGGACGACCAAGCGCTCTCGCAAGGTTCAACTACATCTAACGCTAGCATTTCGTCGACTTGCTCTACCAAAATTCGCTGCTTCTCAGGTGACATTCGATAGTAACGTTGTCTTATAGGTTGAGAGTCACCAGTATCGATATGGTGAGTTATAAGACTAGTTCTACCAAGGCCCATACTGTCAGTGGAGATTTCCTGGAATTGACTGACAATTGAATCGGCTGTGGACTTTTGTGAATCAGAGAGATTATCGTAAGACTGTATAAAAGTCTCATTTTTGTCGATACTTATTTCTGCCAAAGAAGAGTTGGACAAGGTGATGCTACCTAAGTATTTGGGACAAATATTGAAAATCCGCCAAAAGTCAATGCCTAGGATAAGTGGGCTGTCCACATTTGGTAACACGTAACCCTTAATAATGTGGAATTGTTCTTCAAAGTGAATGGGAAGATTGATGTAGCCAATACTTTGAAGGGACTGGCCTCCAGCAGCAGTCACGGAGATACAATCATCGGTAAATACTTTTAGACCATGGTCCGACAATAATTTATGAGAATCATTGCCGAGAATAGTGACAGCAGATCCAGAATCGAGTAGACCAGAAGCAGGGATGTCCCCGATTCTAACGGAAATATAGGGTCTACTGTCCTTTGTTGGTTTACTATCCAGAATTGAGGCGACTCTGAAACTAGAGAAGAAGTTTCTAAGGGTTTGTAGCCATTTTTCAAAATCTACTCTATCGAAATGACCCTTAGAACCGTCCCAATTCTGGCTAATTAGTTTTTTTGAACGGTAGGAGTACATTTAGGGCATTCAGGTTTCTTTACACCTTTATTACCGCACCCAAAACAGACGATGACGTCACGACTAACCTTACACTGACGAAGATCGTGAGTGTTAGAGCGGCATCTTAGACAAAAGTTATTTGACTTTACAGTTGTTGCAGGAGCGATCGCAGAGACATGGTTGTCAGATTTCGTCTTACATGGCTTGTAAGCAAATTCGGGTGCTAGTGTGTGTGTGGTAATCGTTGGTGGCTCGCGAAAGTGTGACATACGGGTTTGTATATTTTCGTAATTTTTGCACAACGTTCTCAATACCCCAATATCCACAATCTGAGTTGCCGAGGCCAACGTACTCGCATAACATGGCCGGATATTGTGCAATAGTATCTCTAATTTGTCCTCTTCGGATAATTGTTTCGATAAGCGCGAAAACATTCCTGCCATTATGGAAAGATAAATGGTTATCGTTTCTGATTCGCCCTGAGTGCGAGCCCTAATTTCAGAAAGTAGACGATAATCATAGTCAGTTTGGCTGAAATCCTCTAACAACAGAGATTTGAGATCCGACCAGTTGTTAACGCTATCTCTTATACTTCGGAACCAGTGCAATGCTTGATCGGTGAAAATTTCCGTTGCATAGGACAGAAGTTTGGAGTCCGAAATATTTCTGGCCTGACACAGTTCCGAAACCCTTTCGATAAAAGCCCGAACACATGATTTCCCGTCGTACTTCAATTTACTAAGTTCGGAAGTATTGCTACGCTCGCAAGTTACAGAAATCACGCTCGCGCCACTAACAGATGGCGTTGATTCCCTACACGCAGTATTAGACGAGGAAGATATTGAAAGGGGATCCTTTGCTTGTGATAAGAGAGCTAGGATCTTCGAATAATATTTTCGGTAAATCTCCGACAGTTGATCATGGCCCGTTTCGAACTTTTCATCCGTAGGTACCCGACTTAATCTGTGATAGACATGGTGCATCAGATTTTGTGTCCTAAGAAGAGAGGATCTATCTGGTGCAGGTCCGTCAAGAGTAGATTGCACTTTGTCCAAGATTTTGACGACTGCAAGTAAGTCGTCCTTAGGTTCAAGGTGAGATAACAGAACGTCCTCTGACGGGTATTCTGTCACAAGTTTAGTTATTTGTTTACGTAAAATTTCTACGGTAGTGCCTGGGTTTTCACCTCTGATGGCAACTTCGTACTCCAGTTCTGCTTTGTTTAGAGAGAGAAACTTAATTTGAAAAGACATGATGCAGCTCAAATAATAAATACCAAAGAGATGAGTAGTGAAAGTGTACTGATTCCTTTAGTCGCCTCTTACGACATGCACAGGAGGAAATGCAACTGCCGTATTCTTTTTTGATTTCCCGGGACAGCACAGGAAGAGAAATCAAGGAATCGAAAATGACGCTACTAATTAGTCTCCGTTCTGTTACAAAATGATTTATGTACGTTAGGTTTTGACGGTATGAATGAAGTGAATGACGATGTAGAAAAAAATATATATGTTAAAACTGCAAATAAAAATATTGCAACTAGTGGGTAGGTGGTTAATTTTTTTATAAGAGAACGAGAAATTAAAACCAACGTAGGAATTTGAAAAAAACACTACAATTTAAAAGTTTGAATAATAACCACGTACACAGAAGTTGCTAAGCAAAACCAAAATTACAACACAGGTAAACGTTTACAAAAACACGCACACACAAACAACTAACTACTTACAGCGTAAGCAAGGCCAGACTAACCACGTTATGGGCGCCACTGTGACGTCCCTACTTGGAGAGGAATAAAAAGATTCCAAATAGGTAGCCAACAAGAAATTTTATTTAACGTGGGTTCTCCAAATGTAGTCTGACCCTGGTTACGCAGCAACGAATCTTCCCTGCGGGTTTTGCCGTAGTCGGAGTGCCGCTGACGTCGGAGAAGTAACGGTCCGAATGCAGCCGGAGCAGGGAAGCAGGTTAGCCCGAAGCGGTGTCAGGAACCGGGAAACCGTAGGGTAGCGAGGAAAAGCGGTGATCCCGAAGAGGTGCCAGGAACCCCGAACTGGAATTCGAAACCGTTCCTCCTTTAACATCTGTTACTGCACTCCGTCCGAATGCTCCACCCGCCAAGAAAAGAATAGTGTTGTCGTGGTGGTAACAATCAGAACGGAGTTACATATACAAAGGAAAATACAGTGCTAGGAATAAAAACAAGCAAGCATTCATATTTGTTATCGGCAGACCCCACTTGGGACATTTTACAAATAATCGGACATTCTACAAAATGTCCAAATGTGCAATCTGCCGGTAACATTAATTATTTCTATATATGAAAAAAGGATATTTATTTGTTTATCGGCAGACCTCACTTGGGACATTATGCAAACAATCCGGACATTTTATGAAATGCCCAAATATGAAATCTGCCGGTAACAATCAACAATTTCCACACAAAAAGGTAGCTAGTATAATTTAGTAAGCTGAACATATTTTCCAGACATTCTATAAGAAGCCAAGACACACTAACGCGTGTCTAAAAGCGGGTAGCAATTTGCGTTACAATGCGATGTGAATATCGCGAAATAATAATTAGCGAGTCTAAAAGGAATAAAACGCAACAAGCAATAAATGAAATGAGATGATTCTGGACACAAATGAGTAAGCCCGAAAGTACCTAACGGTAAGATGATTTTAAAACAGTATCTTTCATCACTCACCTCAATCGGGGTTAATATGAAGCACAGACAAAACTAAAACGTAACTACTAGTAGTACGTTATGATTAAACGTAAGTAATTACTGTTTAGAGTCGTTCGTCGGCGTACGGTAAAAAGGGACCGTTACAGAGCGCCAGTAGGACGGACGTGCGTATAGTGCTGAGTGAGTTTTCGGAATGACGCCGGCGCCGCAAAGTCAAGTTGCGGTCACGGCTAGTTAGTTTAAAACGGGCCAATCATAGCAGAGCGAGTGAGTTGTCAACAGTGGAATGTTGCTAGTACAGCGCGTGAAAATTAATACTGTGATTACTAGCCTCATTTGGTAGTTTTATTAAGAGAATTACTACTTAAATTTAAAATAAGACCAGTTAATGATAGAGTGAAGACAACGGTAACTTACAACGTTACATATTCATGACATGACGATGATGAATGATGATGATGCATCCTCAGAACCGAAAGTGAAGCGTAGACCTCGTCACGTACACGACACTCAACGCGGGCTGGTTCAACACCCTTCGAATGGTATCTCCCACCTGTTATCCTTGCTATTATTGCAAGAAAGTTAAGGTTATCAACCTTGGAATGTGAGATAATAAGCTGGACACTTTCATATACCCTTTATTTGGGCTCCTTAAATATTGTCTCAAAAGTCAAAAAAATCTCGCAAAATATCTCATTTCCTATGGTTTCAATGAGGTAACGTCTTTATAAAACGATGTAACTTTAATGTTTACATGATGTTGTTGTCAGGATGTGGAGAACTACGACCCTATTCTGAACCCAGTCCTGAACCGCGAGCTGCGTCGCACCGGTGGCCGCGTGCTCATCACGCTCGGCGATCAGGACATCGATCTCAGCCCCTCGTTCGTCATCTTCCTGAGCACCAGGTAACTATTACTCAAATTCAAATAATTTATTGCTTCATTGTTTTGATGTATGCAGTTAGTACCTATTTGGGGCTGAGCCGTATTCCATCTATTCCTTATTACATGTCTAGATCTGCCGACATTGTACTGTTTGCCCCATCTGCACCCGAGCTTCAGCGTATGTTACAGGGACTCAGCGATGCAAGTCTTGAGGTTGGACTGAAGATGAATCGGTCGAAAACACAAGCCATGACTAACAGAGAAACGTAGGGTTGAGGTAGATGGGCAGGACATACATTATGTCGATGAGTACATTTACCTGGGCCAGATACCGTCCTTGGAAAACAGGCAGGATAAAAAAATTGCAAAACGCATTTCTAAAGCCTGGAAGAGCTTCTGGTCCATGAAGGCAGTAATGAAGGGCAACCTTCCTCTGACACTTAAGCGCAAACTGAATACCGTTAATATTGTAGAATACCGTTGTCAAGTGGACTCCCAATCCTTCTTAACTAGTACTGAAAACCGTTGTCAAGTGGACTCCCAATCCTTCTTAACTAGTACTGAAAACCGTTGTCAAGTGGACTCCCAATCCTTCTTAACTAGTACTGAATACCGTTGTCAAGTGGACTCCCAATCCTTCTTAACTAGTACCACAGATACTATAATATGCTAGTACTGAATACCGTTGTCAAGTGGACTCCCAATCCTTCTTAACTAGTACCACAGATACTATAATATGCTAGTACTGAATACCGTTGTCAAGTGGACTCCCAATCCTTCTTAACTAGTACTGAATACCATTGTCAAGTGGACTCCCAATCCTACTAAACTTGTACCGAATACCGTTGTCAAGTGCTCAAATCAATCAAAATATTCTTATTTCTGTTGGATAGTTACATATCTCTTAAGCACTTCATTTATTTAGTACTAGGTGTACGTTCCAAAAGCAGATACTTCTCAGAGAAGAACGCACAAAAAACTCTGAGGTAGATCTTTTTCAAAAGAAATACATTGATTTCACTTATGTTTATTTTTAAGATAGCCAATGGAAGAACAAGCAGTTTATCCCCAAGGATTTGACACTGAGTAATATCCCTTCAAACATATATATATATATATATATATATATATATATATATATATAATGTAGCCCTTTAATGTCCCCACCGAGGGGCAAGGGTCCTTAACCGGATACGAGTAAGATTGAGCCATACTCCACAAGGCTGGCTCGGTGCGGGTCAAAGGGTGTCGGGCTAGTGGCCAACCCGACTGTCAGATGTTATCAAGCTTCGACTTTTACCACCGTGTAGCGATAACCAGCGGGATCTACAGCTTAACGTGGCATCTGAATGAAATGATGGCCTGAACTCAAATCTTCAATCCGTGTGTCAAAATTGGTTCTTGTTTTCGAGTGCGAGCTTTTAGTTGCTCAGATCCAAATCCGTGTATTCTTGTGTAATTAAACATCTTTTAGATATCAGCAAACAATTTTATTATAAATAACATACATAAATATAATAAATAAAAAAATACTTCTGATCATTTTTTAACCTTACCAAAAAAGTTTGGTGATCACTGTGTTAGGCACAAAAGTCAATGTCCGTGTTTTCGCCTGCCCTAGAAACAGACTTTACCACCGAGTAGCATAGTTACAGTAGCCAAGACCTACAGCTTAACATGACATCCGAAACACGGAAGCGCCCGAAACAAATGCCACATAGTAACGGAAACCCATCCGGTACCCGTCTCAGCCGTTGCTACCCGCACGATCGTTTCCGATGTGCGTCTGAAACCGTGATAATTTGCACAAATAAGTAAAAATCACCCAGATAATATTATTTTATCAACCACCTGTCGACGCTATCGTAACTTTTGTAATTCACTCAATAAAAAGCTAAGACGTAAATATGATAAGGACTTATTAGTTTCTGCAGGCTCCAACAATAATAAAATCTGTTCTGCTATAAAATCCATATCGAACCTTGGAAAAATTAAAAGGTCACCTATAGAAACTTCTGTCATTAAATTCCTCCGAGAAAAATGCTATAAATGAAGTTAATATGTTATTCAATAATGTTGGAAAAAACCTTTCTGCAGCGATTCCACCCACCCCTCCGCTACCACCGGAACCAAAACATATTTCAAATAGCCCCTTACAGTCTTTCGCGTTACTTGAGACCTCTGATCTATGGAATAGAATCTCCAATTCTGGCACTAAACACTGACTGCGCTACAGGATGCGATGGAATTAGTGCTAAGACGTTAAAATGAGTCAAAGACCCCTTAGCTTCCTTACTAACCCATATTTACAACAACTGCATGCAAAAAGGAACTTTTCCCCTCTGATCTAAATAAATCTATCATATGCCCTATACACAAGGCGGTTGCTCTGTTAACAACTACAGGCCTATCTCAGTACTAACTACCTTATCTTAACTATTTGAAAGAATATTATACAATAGATTATTAGAAAAAAACTTACTGTCCATTATCCAATACGGTTTTCGATCAGGTAAACGCACTTTTAGCTTTTACAAATACAATCGCTAAGACCTTGATGAAAAGAAAAAATGTCTAGCGAAAGCTTTTGACACAATATCTATCCCACTTCTTCTCAATAAACTTGAATCACTGGGCATAAGGGGAACACAACTTAGTCTATTTGAAAGTTACCTGTCAAAAATAACTCAACGAATCAAAATAGATGAGCATGTTAGTGATGATCTCCCGGTTTCTTATGGAGTCCCTCAGGGCTGTGTACTCGGCCCAACACTGTTGCTAAGTTACATAAATGATCTGTGCTATCTAAACCATCCACAATGTAAAATTGTCTCCTACGCTGATGACACCACCCTCACTTTCACAGCTGAAACATGAACAGATGCCTTCTTAGTAGCTAAAAAGGGCTTCAACTACGTTTTATATTGACTAGAAGCTAATTATCTTACACTAAATTCAGACAACCACATACATGGTGTTCTCAATTGTAAACCGGGCTTCATGCACTGACATTTTCCAAAACTTGAATATTATCCCCCAAAAATGCTACTACCCTCCTAACAATTTTGTGAACTCTACTAGAGTAGCTGGACAGTTTATTCTTATTTCTAGTATTAAAATTATGGTTATCGCATTTTTTTAAATAGTTGGATATTTTTCTTGACATACAACATATTCACAAGGAGTAATTACTGAGAAGGCAGAGTCAGAATGTTCATCTCCTTAAACTTGACTGTTGGCGACTCCGCCGGACCGAGTTCGTAAATGGCAGGTATTCCGTTTCTGCAGAATAAATATGCGATTTATATCCGAGGCATTAACCCGCAGCTGGATGCCATAAGACATCAAGCTGTGGAAGTAGCCGCCCAAGTAAACTAATCTCGCGGTGTCTACATCCGAAATACGTCGGATTCTTTTTATGGCGTATGGTGCAGAACTCAGTCTACCCGCTAGTGCATCTAGATGAGGTCCCCATTGAAGCTTGGAATCCAGGGTGATGCCAAAAAACATAGTTTTATCCACAAGGCTCAGTTATTCATTTTTAACTATTATATAAGTGGGTGTATGTTTTACATTGAGAAGAGAAAACTGTACACATTTGTTTTTTTTTTTTCATTAAGTACTCCTTTGGAGATAGCATTGTTCACATCGTCATAAAATTGTTGTTGTCTTCTAATGTTAAAGAGAAAGGAAGTATTGACGCGAACAATATTATTTCATGCTTAATATTAACATAATCAATAGGTCGTTTATATAAAAAAGAAAAAGGAATTGACCTAATATTGAGCCCTGTGGAACGCCCATGCATACCGACGGTTTTTTGTGTTCTGTTATTGAGGTATGAACTCAGAAGGACCAGTGCTTTACACCATAATGAGCTAGCTTCCTGACTAGAATATCGTGATTTACACAATCGAAGGCTTTGGAAAGATCACAAAAACGCCAATTGCGTCATGTGAGTCTTCCCAAGCACTGAATATATGTTTAATAAGTCTCCCTTCCTCCGTGCTCCAGGGACCCGACAGTGGAATTTCCCCCGGACATGTGCTCGCGCGTCACATTCGTCAACTTCACGGTGACGCGCTCGTCGCTGCAGTCGCAGTGCCTGCACCGCGTGCTCAAGGCGGAGCGGCCCGACATCGACACCAAGCGCTCGGATCTGCTCAAGCTACAGGGTAAGATGCCTATATCTATTGTCTATCTATTGAGGCATATATCTATTGTCTATCTAGGATGATACGGCGTTTACGGTTGTTTTTACGGAGTTCGTCAATAACTTCCGGCAAACAAATGGTCGTGTACCAGTCACTATTCACTGTACGACGATTCTCTAAAGCAACAGTAGCCACGTGTCCAGTTTTATTAAAAAAAGAAGCAATCATCCGCTTAGATGCACTTTTCACGCGCGCCACTTTGGTTGGTTTCGGCTCATCTTGAAAGACCCATACGCTCGATTGCTGCTTTGTTTTGGGATCGTAGCAATAAATCCATGTTTCGTCACCTGTTACTATGTCCCACACCAAATTTGACGCACCTTCGTTGAATCTGGTAAGCATGGCACTGCACCAAGTGACGCGGTCCGTTTTTTGAGCCTCGGTCAAGTTGTGTGGGATCCACCGCGAGCACTGCTTTCTCACACCCAAATGTTTGTGTAGGATTAATTGTATTTGACTCATGCCTATTTCTAAGGATGCGCGAATTTCATGGTAGGTCACATGCCTATCTGTTTCAATCGTACGGCGCACAGCATCGATGTTTTTGTTGGTCGCAGCGGTGGACGGCCGACCATCGCGAGATTCGTCACTGAGATTGATACGACCACGCTTGAATTCTGCAAACCAGCTATAAACAGTTGTCTTGCATGGTGCTTCATTGCCAAAAGCTGTTTCAAGCCGAGCGATGCTCTGTTGAGCTGTCAAATTACACTTAAAATCGTAGAAAATCATACTACGAAAATTTTCCCGAGTTAAATCCATGTTGATGCAGACACACAATTTTTTAAATGGCGCCACAAGGTAAAAACAAAAGGCAGTCAGATGAAACAAACTGCATTCTACAGCCAAAGAGTTCTATTTTCAAATGTTGCAATAAATTTTTAAATATTGTTTATGTAAGTGGCCAGTTCCGGAAACTTACAGTGCGCCCTATGTATTTATCCTTTCTCATCCTAATTTGTTATTACTCAGGCGAGTTCCACCTCCGTCTGCGGCAACTGGAAAAGTCTCTCTTACAAGCTCTTAACGATGCTAAAGGAAAGATCCTGGACGACGACTCTGTCATCGCGACCTTGGAGACGCTCAAGAAGGAAGCCGACGACATTGGTCTAAAGGTCTGTATCGTCTCAAGATTTACGTATTATTATGTTTTGATGTTGGAATCAAAGTTGTGGCAATCGTTAACGGCGCATTTTTGATTACAGGTTGAAGAAACGGATAAGGTTATTGGCGAGATTGAAACCGTCAGCCAACAATATCTTCCGCTGTCTCAGGTGAGATGTTTTGAAGATTACCTCCAAAGGCGGTGCAGGAACTTTCTTAGAGCATTTTTGTTTTTACCGTGCCATAAAGAACTACGAATAGCTGTTTCTTAAGCAGTACCAGTATATCAAAAAGACAGTGAACGGATATTATTGAGTCGTACTACGCTACAAAGTCAACTTGGCACCCGCGACGAATGCGTTTCCCCTCCCGCTCTCGCCCTCGACCCGTCATTAGGACAGTGACGGACGCTATGACGTTATTAGAGCGATTGGCGAGTAGTCTTATGTAATGTTACCTATATGTATAGACCGAAAAAACCCGTTTCTCACCCCCATGTTTGTCCGCAGGCGTGCAGCAGCATCTACTTCACGATGGAGTCGCTGAACCAAGTGCACTTCCTCTACCAGTACTCACTTAAGATGTTCCTGGACATCTTCAGCTCGGTGCTGGTGTATCCGCAGTTGAGTGCCTTGAGTGACTACGCGGC
Source organism: Argyresthia goedartella (assembly GCA_949825045.1). Classification (NCBI taxonomy): domain Eukaryota; kingdom Metazoa; phylum Arthropoda; class Insecta; order Lepidoptera; family Argyresthiidae; genus Argyresthia; species Argyresthia goedartella. The sequence goes on from OX463823.1 coordinate 22,402,851, forward strand.
ACGGCTGCAGGTCATCACGGATGAGCTGTTTGCGGTGAGTGAGATATAGTTTATGGAGCTATCACTTGGCCACAATCCAGCAAAGCGTGTGGTTGTGTGGTTACGACTGTAACTGATTCAAAAAGTAAGCCTGTCGCCATATTCGTTATTTCATACAAAATTAGCGTTTCATAGAGAATATCGATGTGGTTTAAATTAAATCGATATTTTCTATTACAGAGTTTACCATCCTGGTTGGGCAGGATTAAAAATAAAACCCCCAGGTCTCGGATGTTTACATGTTTGTGACCTCTTTGTTTCTGGTTCCCACGACACAGGGTATCCTAGTGTAGGGTCACAAGCATGTAAAAGTTATTTTAAGTATGATACATCACCCACAGGTGGTGTACGAGCGCGTCGCCCGCGGCATGCTGCACACGGACCGGCTCACGTTCGCGCTGCTGCTGTGCCGCATCCACCTGAAGGGTGCGCCCGCCGCTCCGCTGGAGCCCGAGTTCGGTGTGTTCCTGCGCGGCCGCGAGGGCGTCGCCTCCGTCGGCGCGCCCATGGAGGGGCTCACGCAGGAGCAACACGACGCCGCTGGCAGGCTGGCGACCAGGTATGGCGTGAGACAGTGCGTTCGAGAATCTGGAAACTAACGCAACTATCAATCAATCTTTCTATCTATCAGCCGACATTCACCCAATGATGGGTATAGGCCTCCTTTTTACCACGCCATTCACTCCGGTCCTGAGCCTCCCACTCTGGTCTGCCCACTGGACGCCTTGCGGTTCTGGATAGCCCCTCTGTAACCGCTTTGGTCCACCTTCCATCGTCTCTCTTTGCCAGGTGTCCTGCCTACCACTTCAGTCTCATGATTCGCTTGCCGACATCGACGATCTTAGTACGACGTCTTATCTATTGCGAATATGATCTTGAAATCTGTAGCAACTATATCCGTCCTTTTCTTAATAATAAATTAATAAATGCAGCCAATTAGCATCCTCACCGAGGGGAATAGGTCTTTACCCGGATTCGAGCAAGTTTGAGTTACTTAAGATAAATTTATTATCTCATTAGAACATGGTCAGCACTGCATCCAACCTGAATCTCCTGAGTGAGAAGCAAGCATGAAACCCACTAGACCTCTGGAGTTCTTCCTCTTACCCACAAAATTAATTGCAGTCCTGCTGTCAGCTTATACATCAATCTGGTAGGTTCATTTCGATCGCTTATAAAGGCGAAATCATTATAACTACCCGAGTGAATGGATTTGCAAAGGTAAAGTACGTTTAAATGGCGCCACAAGCGACTGCTATTTTTGTAGCTCCGTAATTTGTTTAAGAATCCTCAAATCCAGGGTTAGAGGTTACTAAAAAATACTGTTACAGAATAATAGATAAAGTTTACAATGTCATATTAAATCGATACTTTTCAGGAACTGTCAAAATGGTAATTCTGTTCACGAGATCTGTAAGGTATTGGTAGGGACTTGTGAGCGAAACGACAATTGGTGAAAGACTAGACTAATCTATATTTGGATTTAATATGTAAATAAGAGATGGGTGACGACTCTACACCACCCTTCCAATTTTTTGAAAAAAATATAATAAATTATTAAATTTTTAGGGTTCCGTACCCGAAGGGTGCCAAACGGGACCCTATTACTAGGCCTCCGCTGTCCGTCGGTCCGTCCGATCGTCTGTCACCAGGCTAATGAACCGTGATAGTTGGACAGATGAAATTTTCACAGATAATGTATTTCTGTTGCCGCTATAACAACAAATACTAAAAAACAGAATAAAATTAACATTTTAGGGGGCTCCCATACTACAATTCATTCAACACCATACACAAATTATGAATGCGCTTGGTTACGTACATGAAGTGTGAAAGTAGCTTATAATATAAAATAACTTTGTAAACAACATTTTGCTATGTAAAATCCAATCTATGAAATACTAGCATGTGACGTCAAAGTCAAATGCTGTCTTTTTAACACAAAATTAAGTTACTAATATAAATCTGCTGGAAATATACAATTCTGATATTGTCCAACGTTTTTTTTAAATGGGTTCAGCTTGCAAAAAGTTTCTAGATTGATTGGACTACCTTGTCAAATACCGTATCGTTCTCCCCATCCTACGTTTGTTCAGCGTTATGTTCCCCCGCAGACTGCCCGCGTTCAAGCGCCTGCTGGAGAAGTCGGCGGAGCTCCCCGAGCTGTCGGCGTGGCTCGCGCAGGCCGCGCCCGAGCAGTGCGTGCCGGAGCTGTGGGAGTGCAGCGCAGCCGCGCCGCCCGCGCCCGCCGCGCAGGCCATGTACCGGCTGCTGCTCATACAGGTACACTGACATATGCTGAGCGGGCGTCCGCCGCTTCTACACTTCCGTCTGTGTTAACTGTAAGGGATCTTACAGTTTTTCAGTGCCGTAAGATAACGTTCAAAGCGCCTTTACAAAGTTTTCACCTTTAAATGGGTATATCGCCCTATATGGGTAGTATTTAAACATAACGTAAATCCAGTTTTTTATTGACAAAAATACAGATTTTGCCTGGCTGAATAGCGCGAAAAACTGAGCGCGACTACTGTAAAGTAGATATATGTATAAATAAACGATTTGTATGTATAAACCAACTTGGTGTTGTGCAGTGATGGAATTTTTAAGCCAAATCGATTTGAAATTGAATTATTTTAACTACAAACTACCTAAGCTTTTCTGTACAACTCTTATTCAACCATGAATTTTATCGATGTGAAAATTAATTATTTTAACAAACTACCTAAGCTTTTCTGTACAACTCTGATACAACCATGTTTTTTTGCTCAGATAAACCTGATTGGTACAAGAGCACTTATACCCAAACTGTATATGCTTAAGTTTTTAGAAATAAATAAATACAAAATACGAAAAAAATACAAATACTGGAAATCTGAAAAACAGCAACTTGAAAACATAAACGAGCGTTGGATTTTGTTGTTCTTACATGTTCAACCTAACAGGAAGGATTTATCCGCAACCACCCTGCCCCACCACATCGTCCAGACAATCTCAGCCATTTAGCTAATAAGTGTTGGCTAAATTATTCAGTAATTTTGTCGCGCAACTTAGTAATTTTGTCGCGTAATTCAGTATTTTTTTCGCACATATCAGCTAATTTCGCCGTTGTTGATCATTCACTCAATTTTTTTTTTATTCCCCATCAGATATTAAGGTTTTAAAAAATCTGAGTCTTTCTCGAGCGACTTCAGCGGGACCATGTATATTCCCCTGTTGCTACTCTACTTTTTCAGTTATCTCATCTCTTATACCAACGGAGTAGAGAAGGGAGTTCGAGGACTTGTGCAGCGTCTATTTCAAACTTCGCGAGTTTGACCCCATATGGTTTACACCTGTTGCAATAAGAAGCGGACTTGTGCACCTGAAGATCAGCTTGTTGTCTGAAGCTCCCAAACGAATGAACCAATTTCGATTTAGTTTCTTTCCTATTTTTAGGAGAAGACCTTTTAAGAATATATTCTTTATCTCCTAACTAAACCTTTTGTATAGTGACTTGATCAGCGTTTCCAATGTAGTCAGATGCTTAACTATTCCCTGTATGGCGCAGGTGTTCCGCGGCGACCGCGTGATTGCAGCTGCGACGTCCCTCGTCGGCTCCGTGCTGGGCTCCGGCTTCATGCCCAAAGCGGAGACGGAACTACCGCTCGCCGCCATTACGGACACGCAGCTCAATGCGACCACGCCCGCCCTGCTGTGTTCCGTACCCGGGTATGATGCTAGCGGTGAGTACACAAATTTATATTTTTTTGTACATATATTTTTTTTCTTTAGTGATAGTCTGGTTCTTGGAAATGGATATAGGGATAACGGATATTGACGCGAAAATAAAACTTGAATGCAATCAAATAAGATATGAAAGTGTTGAGACATAGTTTCGTTTGGTATACCAGCTGAAACAAAATAATTGGCACTACTAATGCCGTCATTAGCCAACGACTGAGATTGTATTGCAAGTGTATTGACACTTGGAATGTCCCTCAGGTCGAGTGGACGACATGGCGACTGAGCTGAACAAGCCTCTGTCCAGTATCGCCATCGGGTCCGCCGAAGGATTCAACCAGGCCGAGCGCGCCATCAACACCGCTTGCAAGACTGGACGGTAAGGCACTATACTTGCGCCACAAAATGGCGCCCAACAAAGAGTTCTGACCTGTGGGATTTCAAATGCTGCCGCGCCACTTAGAGTGTTGGACGCATCGCGTCAACTACCTTTAAGTTCTTCGTAAGTATCCATCCCGGACCGCTGCGGCACATCAAGAGCTATTCAAATATGGGTTTAAAGCTGTACTTGAGAACAGGCTGTAAGCTGTGCGTACCGCGCGCCGACCATTCGGAACAGGCTGTAAGCTGTGCGTACCGCGCGCCGACCATTCGGTACACTACGCATAAGCCCCGCAAAATGCTAATGGGTGTGACGTCAAGGCGTGTGAACTGTCATGAACATTATATATTCAGAAATAAGAGCCACATTCTGTCAAAAAAAATGTATGGAACTTTCAGGCCTATTATCATTTTTAGGGCTTTATACTTTTTGCTATGTTAACTAATAAAAGTTGAGTAAAGTTCTTCCTCTACCATTCAACTCAACGTACACCACTGCCGTATCTTCCAGCTGGGTGATGCTCAAGAACGTGCACCTGGCCCCCGTGTGGCTGGTGCAGCTGGAGAAGAAGCTGCACTCGCTGCAGCCGCACCCCTCGTTCCGGCTGTTCCTCACCACGGAGATCAGCCCCAAGCTGCCGGTGAACCTGCTGCGGGCGTCGCGGGTGCTCGTGTTCGAGCCGCCGCCCGGCATCAGGGCTAATCTGTTGAGGACCTTCGCGACCGTGAGTCACTCGCCGTCACTTGAATGCGCTATTGGACTGGTAGCCAAAGTAGATATTTATTATGTGCTGTCGAAACGGTCATTTTGTTAGTGAGTTTTCCAAAAATATAAGCATGCGACGTCATAGTCAAATGCTGTCTTTTAACACAAAATTGAGTTCATAAAATACAACTACTGAAAATATATAATTCTGATATTTTTAACCTTTTCGTACGAATCGTTTCAATTTTCAAAATTTATTGAACACTAATGGCGTGGCGCCAATGGGCTGCTCCCTGGCACAAAATGGAGTGTTTACTGGCTGAACGTTATGATATTTTAAAAATCCCAAAAAATGTTGTTTAAGTTGTGTTTATTGTTCGTCAAATTATACCTATAATCGAAACGTTTCAGGTGCCGGCAGCGCGCATGATGAAGCCACCGTCCGAGCGAGCCCGTCTGTACTTCCTACTCGCCTGGTTCCACGGTAATAATGACGCCATTACTAAAACGCCATTACTAAAACGCCATTAAAAATTATTCTGTTAAATTACATAATCAAGAATAATAATAAAAAAATCGTTGTTAAAACTGTTTGGCTCGACCAAGCTACGAACAAAAATGCTACAAAGCTACCAAGCAGCCTAAAACATGCAGTTGTCAAAGAGTATGTACCCATTACAGGTATCGTGCAAGAGCGTCTCCGCTACGTCCCGCTGGGCTGGGCCAAGTACTACGAGTTCAACGAGTCGGACCTGCGCGTCGCGTGCGACACTCTCGACACGTGGATCGACGCCACGGCGATGGTGAGTGGCGGAGGGTTCATGTCCACGGATTTTGTCTTCGCTAGCTTTATCGGCCTGTTGAAATTCATAGTCCCGTTGTCACTTTATACTTTATACTTTATTGCACAAACAAATATAAAGGAAAGAACATGTACAAAGGCGAGCTTATCTCTAACAAGAGATTTCTTCCAGCAAACCTAGGTGGAGATGAAACAAAGAAACTAAAGGTAGAACTATATGCACAACAATAAAAATGTTAATAAAAATAATAAACTACTTACCAATATCTACATAATACTAAAAATAATGCCATATATAAATGTTACATATACATAAATAGTAGATACAAATAAATACTAATACTTATCATGTAAGGGAAAGATAGTGTTCTTTCAAACGACTTTTAGAGTGAATTGACGTATTGTCTTTAATGGCGCTGGGGAGTTCGTTCCAGAGACTGATAGCACAAAATCAAAATCAAAAATCATTTATTTCCATAGGATGTTGTTACATCACTTAGATCCGTCATTACATTTTTTTGGGTGAGTTCACTAACACAATGGCGGAATCTGTGGAGAAGAGCTCACCGAAGAAACTCCACAGTCGTCGCATCTTTTGCGTTTCCTTTTTTAAATAAAATATTGTCAAATTACAAAATGAATGCTAATTATATATCGAAACAGCCTGTTACTCAAACAATCTATTCCCATGGGCATCTGTCCTCTAAGTAATCAGATATCCTATAGTAACCTTTTTTATACAATCTCTGTTTTATTATTATTTTAAACTTGTCTAAAGGTAAGTTTTTAATATCAGTAGGGACCTTATTGTAATAGCGTATACAATTGCCTTTAAAAGAATTACTAATTTTATGTAGTCGGCTTACATAAGCAACCAACTTGTCTTTATTTCTAGTATTAAAATTGTGTATATCACTGTACTTCTGAAAATTAGTTATATTTCTTTTTACATACACAAGATTGTCATAGATATATTGAGACACAAATGTCAGAATATTGATTTCTTTAAACTTTTCCCTCAGTGACACTCTAGGCCCTAATCTATAAATTGCACGAACAGCCCGTTTTTGCAGAATAAATATACTATTAGCATTCGCAGCGTGACCCCACAATAAAATACCATAGGTCATTAGACTATGAAAGTAACTAAAGTAGACTAGTCTAGCGGTGTCTACGTCGGTAAGAGCTCTAATTTTTTTAACTGCGAACGCTGCCGAACTCAGTCTGTTCGACAATTTATTTATATGAGGATCCCATTGTAATTTGGCGTCTAAAGTAATGCCCAAAAAGACAGTCGACTGCACAAGGTCCAATCTCTGTCCTTTTATAAATATGTCTGTAGTCACCGGGTTCACATTGGGTAACACGAATTTAATACATTTAGTTTTCTTTTCATTAAGTAATAAATTGTTAACAGTAAACCAGTTCACTATACTAGAGATAGCATTGTTTACCTCGTCATAATTTGATTGCTGTTTTTTAACTTTAAATATCAAAGAAGTATCATCGGCAAACAATACTAACCCATGTTTTGCTTTAACAAGGTAAGGTAAATCATTAATATATACTAAAAACAAGAAAGGACCAAGAATTGAACCTTGCGGTACGCCCATACTTATTGAAGACCCAGGTGATCTTTTCCCATTAACATCGACCATCTGAACCCTATCTGTTAGATATGACTCCAGAAGGCCAAGTGCCTGATCTTTTACACCATAATGGCGTAACTTCCTGACAAGAGTGTCATGATGGACGCAATCAAAAGCCTTGGATAGATCGCAGAAGACACCTATTGCATCCATTGCGTCTTCCCAGGCATCAAAAATATTGTCGATTAGTTCAACACCAGCATCGGCTGTTGAACGACCCTTTGTGAAACCAAACTGAGCAATATGAATTAAATTATTGAGATAAAAATGACTTTGAAATTGATTAAGTATGAGTTTTTCAAATATTTTGCTAAGCGTTGGCAGTATCGATATGGGTCTAAAATTGGTGGGGTCTGATGTACTACCAGCTTTGAATAAAGGTATAACTTTACTTAGTTTCATCAAGTCAGGAAACACACCATTACCTATACATTGATTAAATATACAACAAAGCTGAGGTGCAATACAATCTACAATGGAACTAATAATTTTTACTGATAGACCATGGGCGTCAGCTGTCTTTTTCATTTCCAGGGATTTAAACGCTTTTACAATGTCTTCATTATTTACGTGCCTAAATTTAAAATCTGTTTTACAATCCTCAAAGTTTTGTTTAAGCATAGATTCAGCAGCAGCGGGAGATGAATTTAAAGACTTGGTTGTTGAAACTGGAATGTCCGTAAAGAAATTTTCGAAAGCTTTTGCTACTTCTAGGTCTGTACTTAGCAATTGATTATCTATCTTAAGCTTGAAGTTATTATGTGTAGCTTTGGCCTTTCCAGTCTCTCTGTTTATAATTTGCCAAGTCGTTTTCATTACATTGCTACTAGATTCAATTTTGTTTTTAATGAAATTAGATTTAGCTACGGCACAAACGCGTTTAAACATTTTTGAATAACTACGAACATAATCTAGAAAGGCCGTATTTTTGTAATATGATTTCTCTTCATAGAGTTCATATAATCTTCGTCTGCTCCTATGAATTCCAACTGTCGCCCAATCACTAAACAAAGCTTTGTTATTAACTTTTATAGTTTTTGATTTAAATACCGTATCATATTCATTTTTGACAAGGTTAAATACTGAGTTGTACAACAAATTTGGATCGTCACTGTAGGGTATTTCCCATAGTTTATCTAAAATATTATTCCTGTAGTGTTCAAGCCGAGTGTCACTAACGGGCACACATGTAATATCCTCTTTTTGGTCCTTTTTTATTTTAATATTGAATATACCTATCTGACCAGAGTGATCAGAGGTTAATTTATTGATGACCGATTTGAAAATGGGCGTAATGTTAGTAAATATATTGTCAATGCAGGTAGCAGATGTTGCAGTAATTCTAGTAGGCTCCAAAAACAGATAGTTCATGTTGTGACATAAAAATAAAGATTTTAATCTAGTACAAATATTATTATCCTCTAACAGATTAACATTAAAATCACCACAAATTATAAAAAAATTGTTTTTATCGCTGATTTTAATCAACACTTCATCCATTTTCTTTTCGAATAAATCAAAGGATGAATCTGGTGGTCTGTATACGCTCATTACAATAAGTTGTTCAAGTTCAATACAGGCTATTTCCATGGTACGCTCAACAGACAGGCTCACTATGTCAACTCGTTCCTTATATTTAAAACTATTATTTACAAGTATTAAGGAGCCACCGCGATCAGCTGTTTTTCTATTGAACGAACTAGCAACGTGGTGGTTATTAAAGTTGAACATGAACTGATAACTCTTTAAAAAGTGCTCTGTTATACATAAAATATCAATATTATTACAGTTCATGAATAACTCAATTTCCAGTTCTTTACTTAACATGCCCTGTATATTTTGATGAACCACGTTTAAAATATTCTTACTTTTACATTTTTCATTACTAGTAACTTGATTTAATGGGCAAGATGAAGGTATATTTATACAAATATTAATATTACTGCCAGAGTTACTCTCTGTTGTCCTATGGGTTAATTTAAAGAGCTTGGAACAGATTCCAAGGAGTACATGTCATCTGAGTCTGCACGTACTCTGAACCCATTCTCATAAGCGGCAGTGTAATGTTGCGGAGTTGTAAGTAGTGACCGAGTGTGAGATCTCCGTGGCCTATCCGAAGACAGAAAAACGAAACGATCCCGTAAGAAGCCGGGATAGCGAGGATTACATAAAATATTGAAGAAGCAAATGAGGATATGGGAATCCCGTCGAAGGCGCCATTTCAACTCCCTGCAATACTCCGAGACGTAGTCGAACTTGCGCAGACTGAAAACAAACCGAATCCCGAGGTTTTGTAGTCGCTCGAGTTTGTTCAGTTGCTCTTCGTTTGCGCTTGCCCAGCAGACAGCAGCGTAATCGATCAGGGGAAGAAGAAGAGGCTGCGCAAGCGTGATTTTTGTCTGACGAGGCAGGAAGTTTTGAAGACGCCTGAGGGAGCGGAAAGTGGCGAAGACACGTCTACTAACCTCGCTGACATGCTCTGACCAGGACAGCTGGTTATCAAACATAACTCCGAGGTTTTTGGCCTTGGTGCTGTATGAGATTACGGTTCCATCATAGGTTGGAGTAATAGAAATATTCTGTATCAGGTACAAAGATGGACTGAGTTACGGGTTTTTTCTGATGATTACTTCTAAATGCACATATTCCGTCGTCAAACCTGTGTAACCAATAGTGTGAGTAAAACTACCATAGTTGCGAATGAAGCTAACGACACTAAAACTACCATCAAACTACTCACGCCCATAAAGCCATTCCGAATGGGAAATATCGATCGCCATGTGGACGTTGATACTGACAGATCAACAAACCATTATAACCACATTTAGTTGTTTTGCCTGAATACAGAGGATTATTAATCGCAATAAAATTATTGACTCGGAAGAACATAGCTTTAACGATGAGATAGCGCAGCTGACAGTTGTCACTGTCACCTCTGATTTCACGCTCAGTGGTAACGGTCAGAAGCATGGACGATGATAGCGCAACATGGCGGCGATGATGATGTCATTTATGACGTCCTAACAATCATTTAGAGCTTTCATTGTCGCGCTAATGGCGGCTCGGAATGGCCCCATAAGCGATATAATCAATTCTCTTGCGACTCGCAACGCGCTGTTCGTCAATCGTTGTAGGTGGCAACTGGATCTGACATATCCTGAATGTTGACAGGTCTAATTGCTATACTTGTGTGGTCGTATCATCAGGGGATCGAGAATAGGAGAGGGCAATTTCCATACCATATTAGATAATAGTAAACATTCAGTCCAGAAGAGGTGATAATGGTGGCCCTGACTTTACATTGTGGTCCAATAACAACGGAATAATAATGTGCACCATGAGATAAGTGGCTAAGTCGGTCCGTGGTCAGAAAATTTACGCTGAATACCTAGGCCCACAGTAATAAACCGCTATCAGCTTTGAGAGCTATCCCGCTGAAAATGACAGATTTCATACGGCGAAACCGTCATGTAACATAGCTGAGCTCAGTTGGCTCACAGAGCTGAGTGCGGTTTTTTATTACGGGCCCTCGCCTCTGACCTATATCTGTGTGTACCAAAAGATATGAAGAATAACTAGCATAACTTCCCCTCCAGGGCCGCACCAACCTGCCACCAGAGAAGGTGCCCTGGGAGGCGCTGGTCACTCTCCTCTCGCAGTGCATCTACGGCGGCAAGATAGACAATCTGTTCGACCAGCGACTGCTGCACAGCTTCCTGTGCAAGCTGTTCACGCCGCGATCTTTCGAGGCTGACTTCGCGTTGGTGGCTAATGTCGACGGGGTGAGTACAACAATCGTAACTCGTGTTCCTTTACCCCTATGGCCCCCTGGGACTGATAAGAGTTTATCTGTTATATAGTTTACCTGTTATCTTTTTTATTATTCTGTTATGATTACAGAATAGTAAATATTTGGTTTTACTTTAAAATCCTTAAAAATATGTCTTTAAATGGGATAATCTATAGTTAAGTCTAAGGAGTGTGGGTAGTTTGTTTTGAGTTTGGATGAGTCTAACTCTGTACTCATTCCTTTAGACCCTAAGCAGATCCAATATTGGTTCTGCTCTCATTTAGAGAATCATTTGCTTATCCAACTTATTTTCATCCCGGAAAAAATCAAGGTTCGTCTGGGATTCAGGCATGTCCGGTTCTATGCAGGAAAAACAACATAATTCAGACATTTGATACCATTATCACATTGTCAGGCTCACGGCAACCAGCGGCACATCACGATGCCGGACGGCAACCGGCGCGACCAGTTCCTCAAGTGGATCGAGGACCTCTCCGACCGGCAGACGCCGTCGTGGCTCGGCCTGCCCAACAACGCGGAGAAGGTGACCCGCTCGATCTTGACTCATTTTAAACAGCATAGCACAGCACAGCGTCACGCCTTTTCCCATACGGGGTGGTGGAGGCAGAATCGTGTTCATGTTTAGTCGGTTATTCAATACTCCGTTTTGCCTGTCAGGGGGATAACCCATCGCCGAAGCTATTGAAGGTTTCCTCACGATGTACGATAGGATAAATATCATTGGCATATGGTCAGCACCGGACGCGCATCTCCCGCGTGAGAGGCGGGACCACGGAGCTCTTATAAGTCTGCCGAATAAACACCTAAACATTCTGACGTTGCAAAAAAGCAGCTCGAGGCGGTGTCGCCCAGTAAGTGACTCAAATATTGTTTCAGTTAGAGGTCAGGTTAGACTTTTCTGTCGCTGAGTACTAAGTGTGAAGGCTGTATGTCTTTCTATGACAATCTCTTTGGTCAAATGATTAGATGAGAATTATTTGTTTGACAGTTTGACAACTGTCACAACTCTCTAATGAATTCTCTATTGAATGCTATTGTGTATATGTTCCAATTATTGTTTCTTTACTATCTAGCTACAAATAATACACCAGCTCAGTTTATAAATATTTATTCTTGTAGTACATGTTATGTTTAGAGTTTACGGTAATCATATCAATCCACGATCTACCACACAACGCTTCCACACCGCGCACACTTCAAAAACATAAAACTAAGCAACAACTGTGTCAATAGGCTTCGTTTAAGCTCTTTCTGCATATAATGTTTTAGATGGATACTCAAGCAGTATATATCTCTCGCTTCTCTCAACAAGTTTTAGATTTCTTCACTTCTCTTTCGACTCTCACACACACACTTTCGACTCGTTACTACGCTTTCGCTGTACATTCCAGGGACTTCTAAAGAACTCACGCGACGACGACGCGACTGCCAACTCGAGTTAAATTATATATGGCGGCGACTTAATAAAGATTCGGTATCCTACGCGTCGCCGCTATACAAAATCAAACGCGACAAGCAGACGTGTCGTCGTCGCGTAATCCCGAACTCAAGCCGAACAACTACACTGCTCCGTGGCCTCTACTAACTCAGTGTTTCCGCTCGCCAGGTGCTCCTCACCACGCAGGGCAGTGACCTCGTGTCCAAGCTGCTGAAGATGCAGCAGTTGGAGGACGAAGAGGAGCTGGCTTACAACGCGGCTTCGCAGGACCACGACCCATGTAAGTAAACTACCTTGAAACGCGCTACTGTCTTATGAATCCTCAATAAAGCACGATAATAGCCGTGCCTAAAAAATATGAATATAGCTATATGAATAGCTCTATTGTGTATCTCTGACATCTAGGAATTTCTATCGCAATTCTTTTCAAATTGATTATTTGAACGATGTCTGTTTACTTCTAATTGTCGTTTGACCAATCAGACACCGATTGTTTCACATTTTCACGAGCTGTCATTAAAAGCGATTGTAACTGGAAAGCAATCGGCATTTGTAAACGGATTAGAGCTACTGTAGCCTTATTATTTATCTCTGACATCTCGGAGTTTCAATCGCAATTGACAAATCGAATAATAGTTTATGTGACTAATACATAATGGAGGGCATTAAAACTCGAGAGCGGGTTTATGAAACGAGCCGAAGGCGAGCTTCATAATAATATTACTCGAGAGTTTGAATGCCTAATTATGTACAGTTACATACAATAGTTTATCTACACACATATCATAAGCTCTCTTTGATGTGTTCAGGAACCGCATGTTCAACCGGCATGGTGGCATTGATAATTGTTCAGCACTTGTTTGGCTTGTTCAGTAGTAACAACTTCACAGACAAACAAGGGCCGGCACGCAGGCGAGCGACGGCGTTCGAATTTGAATGGCATAATTTGTCGAAAACATAATGTATCAATAATAAGATAAGCAATGAGTTTTTACCAAGTAGTATAACATATGCTGGTCGTAACGTGCGGTTTTTGGACGCAGTAAAGAAGGTTTATGATACATGTGTAGATAAAGATTATAAATCCTGGTTTGTGTCGTACTGCTGAACCCAAGCTTCTCTTTCTTATCATGTGCCGCTCCCACCACCTCTGACAGAAACCCGCCCAAGTCGTCTTACTATCGCCTCTTCAGGCATCCGTGGGTTTGAACCCATTCAGTGGCATGTTTCAATATTTGTATCAGACGTATTTTGACCAGTACCTGATTGTGTCGCCGCCTTTTGACATTTCGATAGGCCCTCAGACCAATATATCGTCTCGGTCACGATAATGACTAGTAATATTGTGTTTCCAGCATCTCTGGTGGTGGAGGGCGACGGCCGACCAGCCTGGATGAAGACCCTGCAGCAGACGGCTACCGGATGGTTGGAATTGTTGCCAGAGGAGCTTCCGGTGAGTGACACTTATCTATCGAGCAAAAATAAGTCTACCTAAGTTTATCACGATATTTTTCACAATTTCGCACCGGATTTAAATTTTAATAATAATAATTATTATTATTTCGTTTATTTGCCTCCGAACTTAAGAAATACAAGAAGAAACTCAAAATCGCGATGCATAACCAGGTCCAGGTGTTGATCGGTTAATTCGGACGACCTCTGTGGCGCAGTGGTTGTGGCTCTGCCTGCCATGCGAGAGGTCCCAGGTTTGATCCCTGGCTGGGGGTAAAAAAAAACAGGTCTTGGATGTTTATATGTGTGTGACGTCGCTGTTTCTGGTTCCCACGACACAGAGTATCCTAGTGTGGGGCCAGAAGCAATGTGAGTGCCTATATGTAAATGTTTATGTTTATTATGTTTATTTATGTGAATCCCTCGTATGTCCGCAGACGCTCCGTCGCACGGTGGAGAACATCAAGGAGCCGCTGTACCGGTTCTTCGAGCGCGAGGTGGCGGCCGGTGCGTCGCTGCTGCAGCAGGTCACCTCCGACCTGCGCAGTGTCATCTCCATCTGTCAGGTAACGGGGGCATATCCACAATAGCTCTCGTACCATTGTAGCCTGACGTACCGTTACCAGACTTCAATGGAAATGTAGTAATAATTACCTCTGACAGTGTCCCTATTTTATAGGACAGTAGAGGCACTAAAGTCTATCCTATAAATAGCCGCAAATAAAAATAAAAACAATGATACCGTTGTAAAATGTATAGTTACACTCCGTAGTATAATGATAATGTTTTATATCTTATACAAAAAAAAATGAATATACAAACGTAGCGCACGCAATTATTTCCCGATAGTTAAATAGTATTAATTGGTTTTTATTTATTGACAACACCGAGGTGTTGAGAGGCCGCGACCACACGTCTTTTGATTTATCTACAGAGTGTTGTACACTGCGACGATTTATGCAGTATCGCTGGACGATTCGAGTAATGTTAAACATTTCAATAATTAAAGGGCCCAGCTTAGCAGGTAGCGGCCCTGCCTACGAAGCTGAAGGCCCTGGGTTCGAATCCCGGTTAGGTTTGTGTGATGAGCATAAATATACATTTCAATTATTAAAGGGCCCAGCCTAGCAGGTAGCGGCCCTGCCTACGAAGCTGAAGGCCCTGGGTTCGAATCCCGGTTAGGTTTGTGTGATGAGCATAAATATTTGTTTCTTAGTCTGGGATGTTTTCTATGTATGTACATAAGTATTTATCTCTATTAAATATATCGTCGTCTAGTATCCATAACACAAGCCCTGTTGAGTTTACTATGAACCTAGTTGTGTACGATTGTCCTCTAGTATTTATTTATTTATTTAGGCAAAAAACATTATGATACAATTGTGCTAAATTGGTTATCATACACGAGGAGGTATTATTCCCGCGAGCCTTAAGGCGAGCGACAAGAGAGACGGGAGTGTATGATCTTATCAATGCATACGAGTTCCTTACGACGTTTTAAACAAACAAAACACTTGTATTGATAACAACCACACAACAGAAAGACTAATTGATGGGGAACAGATCAAAACGATCGGAGAAACATGTTGAAATATTAAAATCTTACCTATGAAATCTGTCTTTGGACAATCAATGTCACACATAGGAAAATTGCTTCTTAATCTCTTAATTTACCTTTTATTTAGTAAGTTCAACACCAATGTATGAGAGTAGATAAAGTAGTGTATGAAACTGCACAACTAGGTATTAAAACATTCGTGTGATACTATTAAAAACCTCGCCTACGGCTCGGTTTTCATACACACGCTCGTCTTGTAATATTCCTCATCATTCTGCAACAGTTTCACAAACTACTATTTCAAAACAATTGCTCGTAAAGTTACTTTACGTCAACGCATTTAGGTTCATAATGGACTTTATTAAGCACTTTTTTTTGCATCTCCGGTAAGAGTTTTTTTGCCAACAAACAATGTACCTATATTTTTGTGAATAAATAAAAATATATTTTAGGTTAACTTAAATCAATCACAATTTTTATCATTACTTCATCAAATTATATTTTTTCCACTAGATATAAGATATTATTATATTTCTGTAGTCACAACATTTATCTTTATAGGTTGTTTAGCGGTTTTGCCAGTGACTTAGTTAGTGCGCTCGGATAAAACAAAACCGCCTATCAATACAAGTCTGTTTTTTCCTCGAAAGTGTTTTGAAAACTTTGTATGAAACTCGTGTGCATTGATCATACCCACTTTGTTAACTTACCGCCTCGTGAGTGACCAACTGAGTGTACTTGTATCATAATGTACTATTAAGTAGTGCGTCATTGCTTGTTCAAAGACAGATTTCGTAGGTAAGATTTTAACATTTAAACATGTTTCTCCGATCGTTTCATTTTTATTGGAGGATGGTAATCTGACTAACTTAACTTGCTTGGTATGTAATCGATAAAATAATCGAATGGCGGCGGCTTTTAATCAGTTTGACGTGACGGTAATATTTCTCATCCATATCCCACTAGTGAAAACAACATAATCTTCATCCAAGGTTTGTGATAGACAGTCGCGCTCGCCACAGCTCCTAGTTACCGCTGAATCTGAATCCGTCGCAGTGTACGCGGCCTATGTCAAATGGCAAAGTAGCTTTTTGCAGCTAATTATGGGATACATTTTAGGTCCGTGAAAAGTTTTCATGCTTTAAGCTGGATGTAACCGACAATCCGGCTCACAGGACCATGTTGGTCATGTAAGGAAAAGTCTGGTTTAGCAGAAAAAGAAATAGACAGAACTGCTAAACTAGAATTATCTTTAAATGTTCCTTACATGAAAAACATGGGTTGTTAATGTGAGGAAAAATCTGGTTTAGCAGAAAAAGAAATAGACAGAACTGCTAAACTAGAATTATCTTTTCACACCTTTCATTCGGACAAGTAAGTTTTGCTCCACGACGAGAGGGAGCAAAATGCTACTTTTCTGTTCAAGCTACTTTTTTAAGTTATTCATTGGCATGTAGCATTTACGCAATGTGCCAATTGAACACAGATCTTAATAAAATAATCGATTGTAATTTCATCGTAGTCAATTAAAAACCAACATGTTTCAAGTTTTAACTTTAACAGCGTTATATGAAAATTTATGAATTTTTAGTAATATTCAAAAAAAATGTCACTATACATTATATGTTTTACTGAAATGAAAACTATCGATGAATGTTATTGTGATCTAATGAATATTGATATCCGAAACCATTGTAATATTCGATTTGATTATTTTTACACATTGGTAAAAGTACACAGGAATATTTTATCTGTGACCACTCCCTAATCCTTCGCAATCCGCCATTATAAAAAAAAGTTTTGTTTACGTTGTTCGATTACTGTAAAAGTGGTGAAAGTATAATTCAAAGTATAATTTTTTTTAGAGCATCCAATTTAATTTTTCCTCATAGTCGATGTGAAAAGTTGTATGTGTCACTCAGGAGCAAAATTATTTTCGTCATGGGCGAACGCTTGAATCCTTCGTTACGCTCAGGATTCTAACCAAGAATCCCTCGCTACGCTCAGGATTCTATCGTAGAATCCTTCCCTTCACTCTGGATTCAATGTACCGCCCTCGCCGTAAATACATCATTTTGCTCCCTTGTGACACAAATAACTATAAAATGTTCCTTGCTTCCTCTGCGCCCCGTATGAGAAAAGGCGTGACGCTGGGTTGGCTTGTATTTTATTCCTACTTATACAACGCAGAAGTCTACTAATTCGAAACACTCGTATAAAGTTTATTGATTTTGTTAGCGTGGCGTTATCTCGTGCCTGCTCTAATCCAACTAATATAATAAATGTGAAGTAGCGATGTTTGTATGTTTGTGTTTTTGTGCCTCAATCACGCTAAAACAGCTGAACGGGATTGAAGGAAATTTGGCACAGAGCTAGTTTACGAGCTAGATTAACATATTGGATACTTGTTATCCGACCCTACCAGAAGGAGGGTAACGTTATCTCGGTAAATGATAATTCCTAGGAACAAGCAGATGTGGTTGCGAGCTCAGCACGGAAGATCAGCTAGTAAAGTATAAGTCTCGTGTCGCAGGGCTCGATGAAGCAGACGAACGCGACGCGCGCCATGGTGGGCTCGCTGGTGCGCGGCATGCTGCCGGCGGGCTGGCGACGGTATGCAGTGGCACGCGGCTGCACCGTGCAACAGTGGGTGGGAGACTTCGCACAGCGCGTGCGTCAGCTGGCGGCCGTCGAGCGGGCCGTCGGCGCCACGGGCTCGCAGCGGCTGCAGGTACCGCACACAATCACACGATTACACGTGTCAACGACTGAGGAGAGAGAAACGAGCTTTCTGACAGATACATTTTAAATGTCACATACTAAGGTCACAATAATTTCAAATCTCTGGAGGACCGGCGAGAAATCGACGACGCCATCTGGCGAGCTGCTTTGATAGCTGGGCTGTCCGAAAACTCCTCTTTTAACAGCTGTAGGACTTTAAGCTGCCAGTTTAGTTCAGTAGTTAGTCTTAACGCTTTCAGTATTCGAAGCTCTAAATGACGACTACTTGATTGCTGCGTATATTATCCTGAAAGCTAGGTTGCTGCGTAATTTGACCAGTTACCATCCGGACTACCCCATCATCCCTATCTGCCTCCGTTCAACCTCAATCCTGTGATTCGACTCCAAAGAAGTTGTATTATTCTGGTGCCGTATTTGATCCTCCAGACCCCCCGAGCTAACAAAGTTGTTTGTCCGACAGAGCATGCCGGTGTGGTTGGGGGGCCTACTCAACCCGGAGGCGTATATCACGGCGACACGTCAGTGCGTCGCCCAGGCCAACTCGTGGTCGCTGGAGGAACTGCATCTGCAGGTGAGCATCACACGAAATAACTACTGTGCAGGATGCTGCGTGCATTCGGAAACCCTACTGCGCCGATTCCGACATGAATGAAGTTAAAGTTGAGGGCTGAAGCCTTGGACTTTGACCGTACCTTAACTTCCAGACCTGTGCTGGAGCTCTCAATACACTGGTAGATATGATGGTGTTTTGCATGGCTTATTCTGAAGGGTACACCCACTAAAATTACTTGAAAACCTTAACTCCGGCAGCTCTTATGCGATTCAATTTTCGAACTCACTTTTGAATTAGGTCATTGGTACATTAAAATAATTCAAAAGTTATTTTGAAAATGGTATCTTTGGCAACCGCATAAAAGCTGTCGGAGTTAAGGTTGTCAAGTAGTGCCCTTCATAATTGACCGCACTGTCTACCAAACAATCTGAATATACGCATCTGCTGGCTCAAACTGAGCAGCCAAGACTTCTGTTCCTGCGGGAGCATCTATGCATAATGTCTTGGTTTGCTGGAAGAAATCTCTTTTGCAGATAAACTCGCCGTTGTACATCTTTTATATTAATGTATTTTTTAGATATCAGTTTGCAATAATCATCCCGTACGACGTCGCAGGGGCGCATTTAGCCAGATATTCAATACTCCATTTAGCTTTAGGATAAATTCAATATTTTTCATAATTAGCTAGGTTCACACCGGACGATGCACCACAAGCCGGATCGCGCGCGGGTGGACTCTTTGATATGTGGTGTATAGTGAGTACGCGGTCATCGACTCCTATCTACCCGTGTACACTTATAATTGGGTTAGCGATACTTATTGATTGAGTGCAACGTTCGAAGGTTCGCAGTACCGGTCGGGTCAATGACCGCTATTGCAGCACTAACGCGCACCCACTATAGTGGTACACCATGTTTGAACGATTTATAAATCGTACGCGAATCCAGGTCGCGGTGAATCGTCCGGTGTGAACCCGGCTAATTATGAAAAATATTTAATTTATCCTTGAGCCAAATGGAGTATTTAATATCTGGCTAAATGTGCCTCTACCACCTCGTACGGGAAATGCCATGCCGCCGCCATATTTCCCTTTGTTAAATGTACAGATCCCGGCAAACTTCTCGAACATGATTTGACGTAGTAGCCTAGTTGGCTTGGTGGAGTAGTGCAAAGTAGAATTGGATGATTTCGACGCTGAGTGTGTATGTCCATTCCCGCCAGGTGACGATCCCGGACCCGGGCACTGCGGCGGACAGCTCGCACACGGAGTGGTCGTTCACGGTGACCGGGCTCAAGCTACAGGGCGCCACGGTCAAGGGCAACCGGCTGCTGCTCACCAACACCATCATGGTGGACCTGCCGATAACCGTGCTCTCGTGGATACGGTACGTGCACACAGATACACCGAACAACGACAGAAAGATAGATTTATTATATGGTGTTTATTCAACCGGTAAACTCACTATGCTGCATGACTGGTGCGGGGTCTGTCAAGATGTGTCATATACGTGACACCTGTCAAAACGTATCAAAAACTGTCACCTTTCTCTCTCTCACTTACCTTATACGAGAAGGAGAGGCTCGCTCAGAGCCAAAATACCAGTCGCGGCCTGTTGCCTAAAGGTTAAAAAAAAATACAGGTGTAAAAATGTGACCCCTGTATAAGTGCGTCATAAATGGAAGAAATATTGACTATTCGGGCCTTCGATTGACCGATTGAAGCATTCGCCACATCATGACTATTTGAATTCTCCGAAAAGGAATGGTAATATCTTAGGAAAGGAGGGACAGAGCTATGCGCTATATATAGCTCTTTCCCTCACTTACTTTATATCATTTATATATATATATAGATATATATATAATGTTACTTATTTATAGCGTTATCCAGAGAATAAAAACAGCCAATCGCCGTTTGTTATTGACCGTTTCCCCCCTCCCCCCCACAGAGGCGCCACCGAGCCGGCCGCCGCCAGCGACACGCTGACGCTGCCCGTGTACCTCAACAGCGCGCGCTCGGAGCTGCTGTTCACGGTGCGGCTGCCGGTCGCCGCGGGCCAGGAGCCGCACGCCTTCTACGAGCGGGGCGTCGCGCTGCTCACCTCCACTGCTCTCAACTAGAGACCGTGACAGGGGTCAGGCGCCGCACCCGTTACCCGGAGCGGTACTATCTGCCTAATAACGTGGCAATAAAGGTCATCCACACAATAGAGGAACTTTACCAAAATCCAATCTATGTATCGCTAATTCTTTCGCTTACCATGCAAACCCATGGCAAACCTGGTATCGCTAACTATCGTGGTACAGTGCACGTGGTAACTATCGTACTAAGAGATGCTAGAGATGCCAGATTACTATACATACCTAATACATACCTATCGCAAACTGGTACAACTATCGCAAGCGACAGATTCAGCGATAGATAAACTGGATCATAAGACATCATTTATTGGTAATATGCATTACAAGTCACTCTAATTATATGTATCTACATTGATTGAGGGGGTTTTAAACTTCTCCTAGTTTCATGATTTGTGAAGTCGTCACAATTCTTATTTAATGTATAGCAAAATATTTATTCATGTTTAAATAATTAAGCGTACATAAGTAATCCTGCTACTGTAATCGTTAATATTTATCGCTATAAAATAAATTAGTTATAAAATTTTTAAACAAACTAGTTTTTTTAACACATTTATTATATTAGATTTATTAGATCTTACAACAGAGCTAAATTACTATAAATATAATTATCGACTAGTGACTAGAGCTGACTTGTGCCTTGAATAACTGTCTTCATGCCCGGCGGTTTCAGCTTGGGTAATCTGCAAAACGAGACATTGAGTTAATAGCACTGTGGTCTCATTCCACGACCGGGTAGTGAAAGTGTCAAAATGTTTATACGGACCGGCTGTATATGTGGCAAAAAGTATGAACGTAAGAATGTACATATCATCATGGTCACAATGTTTTAGTGACAAATAGTATAATACATCTCAAAATGCAAGTACAGCAAAAGGTGTCATAGACAAAATGCTCGATTGATATAACGTGCTCGTCTCTTGATATAACGTGCTCGTCTCTAAACCAATAACTGGCAAAAAGTTCAATGTTCTTGGTGTGTTATTATGGTAAATTATTACAAATTACTTTATTTCAACTTATAACCGAACAGAATGGTTACTTCAATAAGTACTTTTGCATGTAGGGATTTCCGAGATTGTAAGAATAACGTACTTTACATATTATGCTACTGTTTTACTTGGATTCATTCACATGCTTATATTTAACATGGCCGGACATTTTGACACATGCACGTGGTGTCGCTTATACATTTCCACTCTACGTTACCTTGATGCATTTAAAATTTTAAACGCGTGTTCACGTTAGCAATTATACTTTTCCATAGCAAATTTTGCCACATACACAGCAGGTCCGTATAGGCATTTTGACACCTGCACATTCCAACCGTCGAACATTTTGTCACGTTGACTACCCAGTCAGTCCCGGAATGTGTGGTCTTACTAGTAATTCTATTGGAAAGGAAATTCCCAGTAGGTAGTTTAACAGGTAAGACTACTGCGAAACGGCCGGTAAAATGGAGTGAGTAGAGATTTAGGGGTGAATTAAATATGTGAATACGGAAAGCTCTTATTATTTCTTCTCTGAGCCGTTACTATTTATAATAAACTAGATGGGAATAATGGCTCACCTTACGTTACAATATTTTGTATCTCACGTAGCAAACAGACACCTTTTTGAATATTTGACTACGAGGCATTGAAGACACCATAATCGGTCTATGTCATCCCAGATATAAGCCCCTAGTTTAGTGGTGGCCTCTAATTCAACCTTTCGTTTAGCTTCAAGGCATAGGTAGCACGATTCCCAGAGTGAGTGAGTGTCAGTTAGTTACTCTTATGTACATGCACTTGTATGTACATAAGAGTAACTAACTGACACTTCAATTCAAATTACTTTTTCGATAATATTTAGCGAAATTATTCATGTTACCCACTATGTCGTCAGTGTCAGTGGCTCACCTGGTGTGTACAATCTTCCTGGGCGAGGCGGGGTGCACGAGGTCGTGCTGCCGGTCCCACGCCATGTACTTGTGTTGCCGACGGGCGCGCCGCCGGTCCACGTAGCTGATCTGCGAACCCGCCGACACACGTACACTGTACTGACTACGAGAACACGGCGCGCCCCTCCGCTACTCATTACGCTGTCGCGTTTACTCGCGCTGTAACCGGCCCTCCACAGCGGCAGAAACAGTGTAGGAAATTGTATGAAGTACGCCACAGCTACTGTTGACGTGAATTTGTTTGATGTTTTGTTTGTTTCCGCCGTTCACCGCTTGCCGCGCCAGCGCAAGTCGCGGGTAGCTGTGGCCGGGCGGTAAGAACGCTCCCTGTCTATTCGGCGAGTATTGGATGGGTGCGTCATGTTGTAGTACTTAGTTTAATCTCTACGCATAGTTCAATCTAGTTAATGGAACCCCTTTACCAAAGTTTTATGGTTATAGGTCTACTGGTTTAGGTTGTGCGTTGTCTGTCAGTCTGACATTCAGCGTTAAGCCTCGCCGCACACAGGCCACAAATCGTCAACACCGCCGCTACACCGTTGTTTTACACCGTTGCTTGCAGTGTCAAACGACTTCGCCCGTTTTACTGAAGCGAAGGGAAAGAGGGATGGGTAACGCACGAGCGGTGTGTGTCAACGTATTGTGGCGCCACAAGAAGCGAGCTGCGGCGGTTTGTAGCGTGTAGCGGCCACCGGTGTCTTAGCGTTTACACGCGCTCTAGGTGCAAGGAACGTTTGTGGATGTCCGAAATAACGTACTATGAAACTCTATTATTTATTATCGAAAATAAAGCTTACTTTAATTTTACTTAGTTTTGTTTTATGCAATAAACTGCCAATAATGCAAATAAAAAACAAAAATATTTTTTAGCAGAGCGTGGTTTCGATCCACGGACCTCTGGGTTATGGGCCCAGCACGCTTCCACTGCGCCACTCTGCTGTATATCCGGCGGCACGAAATACTCGTATAATAGATCACATAGCATTGACTTATCACGTTTTACCACCGCACCGATCGCCTGACGCAATCTTTCGTCAGGGATTTCTCACGATGACTCACTAGGGCGCTCCGTTATTTAATTCCTGATGTAATACTCGAATCTAAACAGTAATATATTATCAGTGTAAGTCTTTTTATAAAGTGCATATATCGAACAGGGTTGAAAATCTAATTTCTAGCGCTAACGAAGAGCAACTGAACAAACTCGAGCCACTTCAAAGTCTCGGGATTCGGTTCATCTCCGGCCTGCCAAAGTTCGAACATGTGCCACAGTATCGCAGGGAGTTAAAATGTTTGCCTATTCCAGCTTTCTGCGTGAACGATTCGACTTCCTTCCGTCGACGAGACCTCGTAGATCCCACATGGCCATGGCCTCCATGCTCTCTAATCCACCTCACAATACCGTCGCTTACGAACATGGATTCCGAATAAGCACCCTTCGGGTACGGGACCTTAAAAAGGAAAGTCTAGTCCTTAAATGCGCTCATGGACGAGGTCGTCGATTTTATTGCTCGCAAGAGTAGTAGATACAGAACTTTATGACAAGATTGCCTAGATCTCAAAAAAAGCAATTACTTGGTAAATGGCAAAAAAGTCCGACTCGCACCTGGCTGTTTTTGTACAATGTAGGAAAATGTATGAAGTGTGCCACAGCAACTGTTGACGCCAATTCCTATATTTGTTTTGGCCGCTCGCCGCTTGCCGCGCCACAATTCGTAGTCGCAGGTAGCTGTGGCCGGCCGGTCAGTGATGCCAACTTAGCAAGTTTATAGGTGCCGTACGCTCGCTGTCTCGCCGGCCGGCCGGCGCGCGGCGCGGCAACATGTGAAGGGGCGCATCAAATTATCGTTAGTCTGACATATCAAGATTAATAATGTACTCTGTGGTCTGACACACACCGCCTCGGGTGCAGCTCATCATTCAGTTGCCAATTTTATCAATGGAATATCTGAGGGGCTTTTTTCTGAAGATGATGACGTCATGAGGGTTGGGCGCTAGGAGGGAGATTCTAACCCTTGTTTTGTTTGGACGTATGATATGCCTTACATACATAGCTATGAACATCATGACGGATTGTAGATATAAATCTAACTGTTCAGATTTGAGTATTACCACAGATACTATATACATCAGTGAAGGACGAGAACTAAATAAGGAAGCGCCCAAGTGAGTCATCGTGAGAAATCCCTGCCTGACGAAAGATTGCGTCAGCCGGTCGGTGGTGAATCGTGATAAGTCGACGCTGTGTGATCTATACGAGTATTTCGCGCCCCCAGATAGACAGCAGAGTGGCGCAGTGGAAGCGTGCTGGGCCCATAACCCAGAGGTCCGTGGATCGAAACCACGCTCTGCTAGAAAATATTTTTAGTTTTTTATTTGCATTATTGGCAGTATTATGCATAAAATAAAATTTTAAGAAAGCTATATTTTCGATAACGAATAACAGAGCTTCATCATTCATTCATTAAATTATTTACTATGAAGCGCAAAAGTATCAAATGGCTGAAAGTGCCAAGGTGTAGGCAGAGGCTGGGATGCTGACGATTGTACACCCAGCTCGGCGCTAATGTTATGCGCGCGGCCGTGTTATGGTATGGTAGATGGGTGGCGGGGTAGATACCTTGTGAACTGAATCTATTTACCCATCGATAAACATCCTGCTGTGTTCTTTTCACTGCCAGTAGGTTAATGTGAGTATTGTACCATTGGTGGTCCTGTGTCTGCGGTTCCTTACTCAGAATAATAGAAGTGTGTTGTTAAAGGCAGTGTACTAATTGGCAAACTTCGCCCTCTATTATAGGTACATAAACTAATTGTGTTTAGGTACATGGGCCATATCCCAGTAGGTAACGGATAGACCATGTTATCAGCATATCTTTCCTTTCTTTGTCTGTGTTCAAGTGTGTGTGATATGTATAAACTTAATTAGAAATAAGATACAGATATTCGACCTATGTAGGTAGTATGTACTTAGAATAAACCATATTGTCATATGGTTCGCGAGCGGTTTGTGTTGGGTAGCGCTGCATAGCCAGTATCTGAGAACTTGGGTGTTATTTTTTACAGATCGATTGTCGAACATTATGGAGGTGTGGTCTCCCTTAATACGGACAGCCCGTGTTCTCGGATTGAAACGGGTAGAAATTCCCTAACTAAGGAGAAAGAATAGTTACAATATTTACATGTACAGATACCGCGGCTAGGGTGTGGATTTCACAGAACTCAGATGGTTAAACCCCAAGAGATGGGCACAGCAATCAGCTACACAAATTAACAGTAGGAATACTATTTACATATTTTTACAGAAGAACGTTTAATGAAGAAGTACGTGCTTTCAGGTCGGAGCTTAAGAAAATAGTGAAGAGTGACGAGGTGAAGAGTGAATTCCGAGCAAAAAACAAACTAACCAGCCAGTCGGCTTGCAAAACAAAGAGTATGCTACAGGATATTATGGCCGGTTAGAAGAGGGCCACCTTTCATTCAGCCCAGTCTGTTAATAATGGGCCTAAGATTCAGAAACAAATTAAAGTTCCAACTCCTGGCTCTACTGACTACGATTATACTAATGTGACAGCTCAAGTCCTTCTCAAAGACCCGAAATCGTCTCTGAATCTTGGACCAAGTATATTTTTATTTCTCATGCTTTGCCCTGATGATTCCGGATTGCGCTCAGCCGAGGGTTGCGGCGGGGCATGGTGCTTGGGGCGGGGGCAAAGCATTTTATTGCTAGCCGCATAGCTCTGTCCCTGTCCCCCGTTCCATGTATCTCGTGTCGCGTGCGCGGAATTGCGCGGTTTGGGGTTAACAGGAAAAAAAATCTTTCTCGCAAACTTTTTTGTTCTCCACTACCGTATAAATTAAAAAGATTATACAAGGCTATCCTGTAATTGGCATAAATATAAAGCAACTCATTAAATCTGCGATAAATTCAGTACATATATGATGTGGAATACAAATGAACAAATACAAATTTCAGACATCCACAAAAGTTCCTGCATCTAGGGCGTGTGTAGACGTTAAGTAAAGTTAAAAGTTAAGTAAAAAAAAATGCATTTTCTTTTAATGTAACTTTTTAAATATTTGTGTGCAATAAAGAATTATGAATTAAAGTTCCTGCATGTAGGGCGTGTGTAGATGCTAAGTAAAGTTGCTGCACCTAGGGCGTGTGTAGACGCTAAGTACAGTTGCTGCATCTAGGGCGTGTGTAGACGCTAAGTACAGTTGCTGCATCTAGGGCGTGTGTAGACGCTAAGTACAGTTGCTGCATCTAGGGCGTGTGTAGACGCTAAGTACAGTTGCTGCATCTAGGGCGTGTGTAGACGCTAAGTACAGTTGCTGCATCTAGGGCGTGTGTAGACGCTAAGTAAAGTTGCTGCATCTAGGGCGTGTGCACTTTGCGGATTTTTTATTTTATTTCGGTTATATTTATATCGATTTAATTAATTACTATAATAAAAACAAAGGGCGTGTCTGTAGACGCTAAGAAAGTTGCTGCATCTAGGGCGTGTGTAGACGCGCTAAGTAACGTCGCCGAGACTATGTAAGAATTAATTCACCAGGTCGTATAGTGTGCATTATAGTCATCGTTCATAAATGGTTTACCACCTTTTGATTCACATTTCCCTGCTCAAAGCATGCGTCACTTGTGTGAGTACTATGCCAACACACACAATGTAGTGCACTATATTATTACACGACACTTAAAACACCACTACAAAGATTTACAATTTATTTATAATATCTAATTCATTAACACAAGGATCCGCTAATTAAATCTATTGCTTAAATTCACGTATAAAAAGCAAGCTTCAACAGCGCAATCCGTTATGCACGTGAATCCCAATCGAATAGTCCAGGGTTCGAATCCAGCGTGCAAGCGAGATCTTTTTATTTTTTTGCCACTTTAATCGTTTTTACTCAGCTCTAGTGCTTCTGGTTTAAGCTTAAAATGCGTTTGTGTGAGTGAAACTTGTCAGCGATACGTATGACAGAAGAGCTCCGCGCGTGCTCCGCGCTTCAAGCAACGTAAATTTCTCTTTACACGCTGTAGGGTTTTCTCTACACTAACCTCTGAAACCTAAAATGACTCAACAAATTCAGACAAGGTTTTAAAATTCAAGTGACGCCCTCCTGACGTTTGGCCTGAAATTGCACTCAAGTAATATCGTATGATAGATAGTCCAGCCTTGCAAACGACTTATGTATTGGACTTGATATCCAATTTTGTTTATAGGAATAAATACTAAATTGTTTTTTTTTTATGTTTGACAGCATGCTGTCTAATTAAAAAGAACAACATAACATATTTAAAACATGTATGTGTTTTTGTAGATCCTTTTTTGCTGTGCATTTCAGTATTTTTGAGGTGCGATTAAATTAAATACTTTTCTATTTTAGCTTTTAAGGAAATCCGTTTCAAAGCTGTTGGTTTGCCAAATTTAAAATAAATAAATAAATAAAAAGCGAAAAGCTATTTGGAGCATGTGAGGTCAGGTAAGCCGTTAACATCCTTAACCTTGGTGACTTACGTTTGGGCGGCTGTTGTGAAGCTATGCCCTTTAAAGTCTGTCTTATTATTATATGTGAACTTAACGGGTTACCTAGAATCGGTCGACAAAATGTTGACACAACAGACTTGTGCACACAAATAGTACTATAGGCAAGATTGTACTTTAGATGAAGATCTGTTCTAAAACGGGCAACATCCTGAGGCTGCGGCTGGTACATGTTACGTTGCTACACTGCGGCTGGTACATGTTACGTTGCTACACTGCGGCTGGTACATGTTACGATGCTACACTGCGGCTGGTACATGTTACGTTGCTACACTGCGGCTGGTACATGTTACGTTGCTACACTGCGGCTGGTACATGTTACGTTGCTACACTGCGGCTGGTACATGTTACGTTGCTACACAATTCCCTCTCATGGTCACTACATGGATACAAAGATAAAACGGAACCATTGTCTGACTAATGCCGTCACTCGATTTGTTCATTATTCGATTTGTTTAATCAAAAGATCACAGTGCCGAGACTTTGCCAAACTTTAACTTAAACTTTAACTTAACTTTAACTTTAAATCTTATAACGAATTTGACAGATGAAGCCAATCCATCGCCTTCAAATGTCAGGTTGAACTCGAAGTCGAAGTCGAGAGCCAATCGCCGGTAAGGCTGCTGGGCACCAAACTATGTCGTGTCTGTTGCAGACAAATAAATTAAAATGTGCCAAATATTTTGAACCAAGTCAAAAAGTCAAAAGTCAAAGTACTTTATTACTGTAGATATCTACATAGCAAAGTCATTTTTTGCCTCTTCTCTACATTGGACCACTGTGGGAGAGAAGGGCGTAGAAACTCCCACAGATTGATTTTTAGATCTCTTTTAAAAATAGGTTGTGCTTAACTAATACAAATATGAAAAATTTAATTGTTATGATTAATATAATAATTATTAATATGATAATAAGCAGGAATAAAAGCGCCAAAAAGCTCATTAACATAATAATATACCAGCACAATTTTGTTCTATTTAAAACTAGGTGCCCGTGGCACGGCTTCGCAACGCGTTTTTCATATTCTCATAGTTCCAACATAAAACTATTTTTAGAGGCACTTCATAGTTTTCTGAAATCCACATTGACACTATCGGCCCGTTGTTGAGCATAATACGCATCAGACCTCAGATTGACGAAACTCTTTGCTTACAAACGTTATGCAACGCACTGTCAAACTTAAAGTCAGCTACCAACAAAGAGGTTGAATGTAGTAAAAATAATTATTCAACGACGAAGGAGTTTGATTGATGCTAGATCTAAAGTCGATTTCGATAGCATTTCACAATAATGTAAACAAAAATGTCAGTTGACAGTTGTCTATGATTGAGTGAGATTTGAGTGTTGTACCTACACTGATGTCAAAGGCATCGATCAAAGAGATATAGTTCGCTGTCGATTTTCGATCGTTTTTTTTCTATAAGTAGTACAAAACCAAGGAGTGGGTCGCGTAATTTCAGCTTAGACGAGCCCTAGCATCATACTAAAAACTTAATTAAATTGTCGATCCCACACATACACACACACACACACTCACACACCCTCACACACCCTCATGCACCATTCAATCAGCAGTTCACCATATCGTCAGACCAGTTTGAACTAAGTTTATTACTTTACTCACTTTATTATTCTTATAGATAGGTTCTTATATGTCTATTTTATCTTTCTATTGTTTCGTAATTGGCATTTCAAATTTTCTTTTCCTTATTAATTAATATTGTGATTTAATTGCTGTGAAACATGAATAAATAAATAAATAAATATAGATTAGCCATCTCCTTTAAGTTCTTCATTATTCTTTTCATAGTTGCAAATCAATCAATCAAACCGAGTGATCGATCGAATCGGATCGATTCAAAAGAATGAACCACACTAACTTTCCAAAGACAATAAGACTTTGATGCGCTTTGATGAGTAAAATAATAATATGACTTTTTACAAACTATTCAAATATTCGTCGACCGATAATTTTGCAATAAAATAACTATCTTAGGGGAGTTACTTGGTGTCGAAATGATGTAAGAACAATAAATGATTCCTTGGTATGTGAATGTGTTCAGGATTGATATTCAAATGTAATTAGTTATGGCGTAATCGTGTGTAAATTGGCTTGTTTACATTATTGTGAAATGAAATTGTGAATGAATGAAATCGACTGTATGGCTACCAACGCCATCTAAATGACGGGACTGTGTGGGATTAATCTGGCTCAACACAGACCTTGCTTTTAATAATTTTGTAATTATTTATTCCTACTTATTAATTATGATGATGATTTTTGTATTTTACAAACAATTTTTAAAAGATATCTAAAAATCAATCTGTGGGAGTTTCTACGCCCTTCTTCTCCCACAGTGGTCCAATGTAGAGAAGTGGCAAAAAATGTAAGTAAGTAAATGTAAATATCTACAGTAATAAAGACATTTAGAATTTGGATCTATCGAAAGAGGCTGAACTTTCCATAGAAATTTTTTCTGTGTCTGCGTTTTTCTTAATTTTATTTTTATCTATACCTCCTCTGGACTGAGGAGAATGAAACCAAATAACAATTAAACAAATCGATCGGTCCATTTATATATTTAGTAGGACTAAACGTACAGCGATTCATTTTTACAAGTATATAATTTTACAGAAAATCGAAAAAGGCCCATGGTAAGCTCAACAAGGCTTGTGTTATGGGTACTAGACGACAATATATTTAATAGAGACAAATACAAATACATAATACAATACACTTTATTGCACAAAAGAGTTTATAAAAAAAAGATAAAGGAAAAAACACATGTACAAAGGCGAGCTTATCTCTAATAATCTCTTATTAGAGATAAGCTCGCCTTTCTTCCAGCAAACCTAGAATAAAAACGAGTAGGAACAAAGGTGTTATAGTACAAAAATTATAAATGCATGTACATTTAGGTACAGGTAGGGAGACGAGCTGACATCCTAGCGAGATTATAAATGCATGTACATTTAGGTACAGGTAGGGAGACGAGCTGACATCCTAGCGAGATTAGTTGGTAACCTGTGTTAAGGAATGTCAGGCCCTAAACCCCGTCTATCTGATCTTGAGGTGGATTCAAGGTGGATCAAGTATAACTATTCAAAATATAACACTACTTTGTATATGTGTGCGAGGGTGAGTTAGAAGGTGTATATGTGTGTGTGTGTGTGTGTCACAACACACACACAAACAAACACATGTGTGCGTGTGTGCGTGTGGGTCTGTACTTGTGTGTATAACAGGAGATTTTTCATTACAGCATCATCCATGGACCAACTCTTCAGTATCTTCATAGGATAGGTTAACAAGATAAGCTGTAATTTTACGCGTGCATTCAAAATAGGAAAGCGAAAGCGTTGAGATAGTTGCACTGATTTTATTACATAGAAATGAACCGAGAAAGGGGATGAATCTTTTGGTAAAAGTGAAATTGGGGGTTGGTATTGGTATTGGTATTAGGCAGACGCGGTCTTTGCGTCGTTTTGTTATGTTTGTTACATTACCACGTGCAGTAATATTGTGTTGGGTATACAGCATTAAGTATGAAAAGCTGTCGTACATTCAATACTTACAGTCCTGGTAAAGTTGTTAAACAGGATAAATTTGGGTCGCGAAATTGATATCTTTAGGAATGACTGACTGACAGACAATGCTCAACCTAAACCAGTAGACCTATAAACGTGGAACTTTGGTATTTTAATTTCATTTCATTATCAGTGTAGAATTGCACTAAGAAAGATTATTTTTAAAATGACTTGCTTAAGGAAGGTTCTGTACAAATAAATGATGCACTGCACTCACCACACAGCTGGCGGGTATCCACACGAGCGCGCTCGCCAGTACGACGACGCCGACGATGTTGTCTCGCAGGAAGCCGAGCACGTTGTTAATGTTGATGTCCTCGATGATGTCCCAGAAGCGCTCCACTACGTCCTGGATTGTCTTCTCACAGACTCCCTGCAACCATATTTTGAATAAACAAGTAAAAATTATGTAAACTTTCAACTTTTGTGAATTTACATCTATTTGTAGGGTTCCGGAATTTAATTAAAAGGAATAAAGGAACCGTAGAGGATCACTTCGTCTGTCCCTCTGTCAAGACCGCTTTCTCAGGACGGCGGAGGTTGGAATTTATATCGATAAATCAGGTTTGTGGTCTTTTGAATTGCTGAAATTGCTTGACATTCGCAAAGGGATCCAGACCTATAGGGTACTTCCCAACTTCCCATTGATTTAGAATCATTAAATTCTACACCCAATAAGATATTAAAGTATGTCGAGCAAAGGAAACATCCAAAAACTATAAATTTCTGTCTGTCTGCCTGTGTGTCTGTATCTTCGTCTGTTAAGATCTTTTCTCTCAGGAATGCTCTCTCTCGTGAAACGTGAAACGTGAAACTCGAGGTATCACGTTGAGATTAATATCGATTACTCAAGTCTGCGGTATCTTTAAGTTTAGAAAATATTAACCTATAAGTCAACTCAATAAAAGGATACCGCCGTTTATGTCACAATTTTGTTGCGCAGAATTTCCGGGGCAGATAGGTGCGTGATTTTTAAAACATGGTTTATCGGATCGGTTATTTCTATTCTCAACTGGTGTACTCCCTCAACGCACCTTGTTGCAGAAGCCCTGTATACAGGGTGTCCCGTCGGGCAGGATGTCGTTGTGCGCCACCGGGAAGCAAGTCTTGTTTAAGCTCTTTCGGCAACAACGCTTGCACGCGTCCGCAACTGCAATTAAAAAAAGATATTTAAACAATCATATGTTTGAAAAAAAGATTTATTTATTTTTGGTTTGTTTTCTTTTAATTTTGGTACTTAAAATAGGCCCTATTTAGAGGAATGGTACGATGAAAGCGAAATAAGTATGCCAAGTTAATACCAAAAGGAGGCCATTACGCTTTCCCCTCTCCTCTCCTGCTAAATGCCTGAGGTAAATTTAAAACTAAATTTAATGAGGTAAATTTAAAACTAAATTTAATGAGGTAAATTTAAAAGTAAATTTTGTGATGTATGTCCATAATACACAATAACCATCGGGTCTTACAATGGACGTCTCTGTTTTAGTAGCTTTCGAAATGAATGAATGAAATTGGATTTTATAATAGTAATTTATGTGACTGATACTTAATGGAGGGCATTAAAACTCGATTATGAAACGAGCCGAAAGCCAGTTTCATAATAATAGCTGTAAGAAATTTCTTTTTAGAAATAGCTCACCTTTACATATTTTTCTTTATATTTTTTCCATTGTGTTCTCTGTGCAATAAAGAATTATTATAATAATATCACTCGAGTTTTAATGCTTAATTATGTACAGTTTTTACAGTACATACACTAGTTTATCTACACAAATATCATAAGCTCTCTTTGATGTTTTCAGGAACCGCATGTTCGACCGGCATTGTGGCATTGATCAAATCTAGGTTCAGTAGTACCAACTTCACAGACAAACAAGGGGCGGCACGCAGGCGAGCGTCGGCATTCGAAATTTGAATGTCATAATATGTCGATAATATAATAAGAAATGAGTTTTTACCAAGTAGTATATCATTATACTGGTCGTAACGTGCGGTATTTTGTACGCAGTAAAGAGGGTTTTTGATACGTGTGTAGATAAAAATAATAATAAATCTACACATACATCCCACAAAACCAAATGTAAGTTGGTTGTATGTGGAATTACAATCGCCATAAATGACAGCTCGTGTGATATCATCGTGTTTTTAGGAAGCAGGAATAATTACGCGTCGAAAAAGTATGCGAATCGAACTGTCAGTGACTCTTATGTTCAACGAAATAAAGTTCATTTTATCTGAATTCGAACAGTAGTTCACGCTGTTATGTATTTTGCTTGAGCCGATCTGGCCAACATAAGTTTGAAGTTGGCGACCCTTTTATAAGTTAATTTGAAAGCTATACAAGTTTCAATTCAAAGATACAATAACCCTTATCATGTGATTTTGACAACTAAGAATTTAACCTCTCCGTGACCCAAGCGTACTTACACGTCAACGTAAACAAACACTATTGACCCAAGCGTACCGACACGCACTCGATACCTTTTTTTTTAGACCGGAATGAATTAGCCAATTGTGTTCGTATTGGCAAGGTTTTAGTGTGTAAAAACGGCCAAGGAGCCAATCTTCTATTTCCGGTATGGTCTTTTGTTCATTTCATTCATTCAAGACGCTGCAAACGTGACTCGAAAAAATCACTTTTCGTAACCGGTATTTCATGAAATTTTCGAACGCTGAAATATTGAAAAATTTCTATTAGAACATACTAATGTTTTTATTGTTTTCAAAAGGTAATCTTGTGTAGACGAAAGTATCAAACAAAATGTGTATTTTCATTTTTTTTCATTTCATTTGTTTATTTGCTGTATTTTGTTGTGTTTTACTCATGTCGACTACATTTGTGACGAGAGGGAGCATTTTATTAGAAGTTTGTGATTCTGATGTCGGTACAAAAATAAATTAAGGTCACAGTGACATTTTCTTTGCATTGAGTAGGGAGAGGGTTTCATTAGCTACTCAGATGCACAACTCTCATAGTTCTAAGAGTTACCATTCAGACATAATCACTTGATATTTCAGTCAAGTCGCGCGCGCCGCGCGGGCTCATGTATGCCTGGGATTAGAGCTGGTTGGCGCCGGGCGGCCGGGTTTCGGAGAGGTTAAATCGCTTTTGAAAATTTTAGCACTCTGTTCCATCGCATAAACAAGCTAAGCCGCAATAACAGACAGCTCGCGTGCAACAGTCGTCTTATGATCGGTAAATTTTATAAAAGCTACTGGTTCCCAACTCTTTGCGTATGCTGAATAATGTGCATGATATAAATGTTGAGTGCATTACCTATATCGCACATGCAGCTGTGCATGCCCTGCGTCTCGCAGTACGGCACGCACGTTCCGTTCCGGCACCGGCCTCGCTCTAGACACTCGTGCTCGTCGGCTATAGCCGGCGCCTAGAAACAAAACAAATGTGTTACAAATACAGACACAAACATTGGTTCCTGGCCAGACAGTGAGTAGGTTGTGTGTGTGGCACCAGGATATATACCCAATTTCGTGGGAACCAGAAACAGTGACGTCACAAACATGGCGCAGCTTTTAGCGTTCTTGTCAAAACATGCTATAGATTCTGATGTGCCTTCTGATGGCTGTTGTAACCTAACTTAATCGAGTGCGGGGCTGGTCTGTACCTTGGGGCAGTCAGCGGAAGCGCCACTGCAGGTCGCTTCGCCCTCGCAAGCCGGGTGCGCCGCCTCCCGGCACACGACTCCCGGCGGGGCGAACACGCAGCCCGCGCAGCAGGGGGCGTTCTTGTCGCTGCACACCGCGCCCTGGCTGCGGCGCAGCTTGCAGTTCTTGTCGCAGCACATGTCGTTGTCTTCCGTGCCTGGGATCCAAGGGAACTTCACTGTCGGTGCCGAATTATATTAACGAAGTACGGTACACTGAGAAGGGTGGCAACGAAGCCTTGACAAATAGAGGAACGGAAATAAGAACCCTAAAAACAGTCTTCTTTGTCTTCTGTTTGGACATACACACCACGATTGATTTAGAATTCTCGATGTCTGTGTCAGTTGTTATCCACGTCGGGCCGGCTGTACATTCAGGTCGCCGGAGCATCGTGACTACTACACTGTTTGCTGAACGAACCCTACAGAACAGAACTTCTTACACCGTTTTAGCCCAAAATATCTATAACTATAGCGCGTAACTGAGTAGTTTCCTGAGATAGCGGGGCGGTACGGTCGCGACGTCTGTATGGCGCGGATCTTCAGCGCAGCAGGTCGGCAAAGCATGTTATGTGACCCCTCCTTCGCCGCTCTACTACCACAGGAATCTTCTCAGTTGAGCGTTTTGTAGAGATTAGGCAATTAAGTCAAAAGCCCGGGTCGTTTACAAAGATCCGTCATTCAATCAAATGGCTAAACCGTCGGGAAAATAACTGAACAAAACGATAAACGAGTTGCCTAAAAGTGCCAACGCAAATGAATAACACAAGACGGATTAGCCTTACACCAGGGGATCGCAGGCTGGTTGTTAAAAGTTTCCGACTATGCTTTATTTTAATCGAAAAGCTAGCTTGTTTAAACGCCTCATTTAACCAAATGGCGATAACAAAGATAAAATACGATAACAAGGCGCTGCCCTCACATGTGACCGGCAAGACAGCGAGGGTACTTACAACGCGAGTGAGCGTGACAGCGTACCTTGGGGCGCGCCATGCTAGCATAGTTCATCTCTACTTCAGTGGTACGGGTTTACCTAAGAGGCCAGCGTCGCACTCCTCCCCTCCCTCGACCCGCAGGTTCCCGCAGAAGCTCTCCTCAGGCTCGGAGAAGCAGCGGCCGGACTTGGCTTGCAGCACCTTGCGGATGGACCGCAGACTGCAGGGGGAGAACCGCTGCGAATAAGGGGAGAATACTTACGTCAGTATACACGGTTGCAGGTATTAGACCAACCTACACACTGTCTGACTTAGATATACTTCGGTAGGGTTCGAGGGTACATATCAGATTACCTCAGTATTACAGGTCGATTTTGATATAAGAAATGTTATCAGCCAATAACATTTCGTATACCGAAATCGACAGCTTTAAGTGGTTTCCGAGGCACAAGGTGTCCAAATAAACCGATTGGGGGACGTTAACAATCATAAAATACACCTCTAATAGCAGGTCGACAAACAAACGACTGGCGGCGGGCGAGCACTCGGCCACGTCGGGGTCGTGCTCGGAGCCCCAGTTGTGTCCGAACTCGTGTACAGTCACCACAGCAGGTATAGTGTGCGAGAGTACAGCGGCACGCACCTTGTTGTTGACATCGTACCCGCTGACGCTGTACGTGTACATGAGGTAGGAGCCGCCCTGGCTGGCGGCGGGCGAGCACTCGGCCACGTCGGGGTCGTGCTCGGAGCCCCAGTTGTGTACGAACTCGTGTACAGTCACCACAGCAGGTATAGTGTGCGAGAGTACAGCGGCACGCACCTTGTTGTTGACATCGTACCCGCTGACGCTGTACGTGTACATGAGGTAGGAGCCGCCCTGGCTGGCGGCGGGCGAGCACTCGGCCACGTCGGGGTCGTGCTCGGAGCCCCAGTTGTGTCCGAACTCGTGCGCCGTCACAAGGTCGGCTTCGCGAGTGATGACGCGCTGCCCGTAGTGGTTGCGGGACGAGCTGAGGCCGGAGTTGAGGTAGAGCGTGTAGCCGTTCTTGAAGTATTCTACAGGAACAAACATAGCGTCACAGTTTTTCCCATTCGGGGCGGTAAATGAACAGTTTCGCGTTTGGGTCGTTATTCAATAGTCCATTGTTTTTGGCCTTTTAGCTTTTTGATCTATTTTAGAACAATGCAGATATGCATCTAGTTTTATATTCCGTCTCCAAAAAGTAACAAAAAAATATGATGGCCTTACTAATCAAAGTAATTATGTGTAACTTATACTGTTTTGTCTTGCTTTGGCTTTTGACATTTAGTCGACGTATTAAAAGGACAAAACACTGTATAAGATAAACAGTGAATAACTTTTTTATTAGTAAGGCCGTAAAGGTTTGCATACAAAATAAAATAGTATAACCGCAAATATAAACAAAGTAATGAACAAAATAAACTCACACATTTTATTCCGTCAACATTGCTGAAAACAAAAGCAAAACAACATAAACGATTTGCGAAACAAAGTAGGCATAAAATATTACAAGAGGTGCAATAAAATAATCACAAAAGCGAGAAGCTGACAAAAATAAATCACAGTCGCCCTACATTATAGGTAACCAAAGTCACAATACTTGCCAACGTTCTACGTTTTTTCTTTGTGACGTCAAGACGATACAGTAATAAAATGGGATTTCCTGATACAAGAAAACAAGGCCAATGTACTTCAATGACTTTCGTTTATGCCGATTTCACACGAAGGCTGGCATCCGCCATTTTGCCAAACTAGGCTATGGAGGAGGGTACCTGCACGGCGGCAGTTCGGGGTATGGGTTCTTTAGTTGGCCGAACGAGCGACTAGAGCAAAGCGTCTCCGTTCAGCTTGGACAAGAATAGATAGTAATTTTTGCACTTTTTTGATCACTACTTCTGAAGTTATCAAAAATTATTGAAAAGTTTATTAAAGAGCTCTTTTCAGCGATACCCAACATGACTTACTACGGTGTTTTTTTTTCTTTTTGTCATTTTATCCACTCCACTTTTTTGCAGGCAATTTTTTTTCACACCTTTCATTCGGAAAATTTTCTGTTTAAGCTACTTTTTTATTTATTCATCCTCAGATCATTAAAATGCTGTAGAATAGAACGTCGATGAAGTTGCTAATGCCGAGGGCAGGACAGTAAATAGCGAATAGTAGGGACAGAGCTATGTGTGAGCAGAGTGTCAGTCTCTTTTCCTTTAACCTCTCAAAACCCGGGGGCAGTTGGGACGGGTCGCGATTGTGAACCTTGTGCCATGGTAATAAAATTTAAAACCTATAACGGAAAAGTGGCGATAGCGCCGGTGGCATTCAAGAGGTTAAGCGAAACAAGAAGAAGGAGAACTGCCGCCCTGCAGGTACCCTCCACAGCATAGTTTGGCAAACTGTCGGACATAAAATGTAAAAGAAAAACTATACTTTTCGAGTTGATGTCAGCCATCCAACCAAAGGGGTCAATTGAGCAAGGAGTTTCATAGAATAGAGAATTACTTGATTTATTTAAACTGATAGCAGTAGGCAGGGCAGCTTATGGACTCCGCACAGGGCGGAGGGCCTTATTGTTTTTTTGTGGGTGAAAAAGAGATGGATATAGTCGTGGTTGGATTCATCTCGAACGTCTATTTAGTGTATGCTACTGCCCCCCCCCCCTTCACCTGGCGTGCAGATCCCCCCCACGGAGTTCCTGCGCGGCGAGCCCACGTAGGCCAGCCCTAGGATGCCGCCTTCGAACTTGAGGTCCGTGAACAGGTGCGCCAGGCAGAAGTCCTTGTGAGAGTATTCGCGGCTGAAAACCTGCCGGGGAACAATTGGACGGATTAGAATAAGACTTTTTTTTGTTTCAAAATGTTTTTTTTTGTGTAGCGCCAGTAAAAAAATTGTTGCGTAACCCAGTATAGAGGTTTTCACCTGCCTCACAAAGAACAGTATAGGATAGGTTATGACAGGATAGAAGAGGGTAGGATATGAGAGCTTAAGATACAATAGAATAGGCTAGGACAGGACAGCTATGATAGGATATAATAGGATAGGTTATGATATGATAAATTTGGATACCTACCCGGTTGTGATAGGATAGGCTATGATTACGACAGTATAAAATACCCTCGCATTCTTGATACATACCTCGAGCAAGTTCCTCACGTCCCACTTCTCGCGCACCATGTTGTAGTGCGCCTCGCCCCCGCGCACGCGCGTCGGCTCAGAGTGCACCAGAATCTTCTTGATACATACCTCGAGCAAGTTCCTCACGTCCCACTTCTCGCGCACCATGTTGTAGTGCGCCTCGCCCCCGCGCACGCGCGTCGGCTCAGAGTGCACCAGAATCTTCTTGATCACGAACCCCATGCCTTTGAAGCCGTCCATGTCCTGCGGGACACCACACACAACCAACATGTTACTATTTTATCACGCAGAAGACCGGCCACGTACCTATTGGCTACTATACATCCGAGAATGGTTCGGGATGAGCACAACGTCCCTATTCCGGGCGGCAGTATTCCGTATGCAGGTTGACTTGTGTGTGTGTGTGTGTGTGTGTGCGTTACCATTTTCCTTGTAAACTACTGGACCATTTCGATGCGATTTTTAGCATTCAATGGCTATAATTTCAGAGCAGATTCGTAGATATTGTTTTACGGTTGTAGACCACAGGGGTCGCTGCAGGAGCCAGGATGGTTGATGCTTGAGGGCTTGGCAGAAACTATTTCGCAATATATTTGCCGTAAGGTTTCATTAATGTGTGCGGCAACTTGATCAGCCCTTGAACAGCCTCGACGTGAGCAGAAAGGACTTTTTACAATCCATCGGGAATTGATAGTACTGGAGATTGCTGAACAACGGCAGGGGACGACGAGACCCCTACATATACGATGATGATTGATGCCCAACTGATGTCCTCGATCGACTACAGAGGACTGTCAGTCAGGGTCAAGGTGGCACAACATATTTCGATAACTACCTTCATATAATAGGACCGAAAGCTGCAACTAAACGTTTAATTAAGATGAATCTCAATTTATAGAACGCACAAAACAAGTACTAACTGCTGTAAAACAAAAATGTAATATAGCCGCTTATGTCTCAAATGTGAGAAAGACAACACCGGAATTGAGGGGCATTTAAGAGTTGTAAGTTCAAATTTGATCATGCGTTCATGGTACGGCGCCAGATTGACGTCACATTTTACGGCGCGGCCTAGTTTATTTTATTTATTTATTTTGCTTAACCACATACATAAGTAGGTAAGATAAGATTTGAGTACATACCTGACGATCCTGCCAAACAGTGTCGTTGTAAATTTTGTGAACGCGATCGATCAGACTAATCTGAAAACAAATATAATGTTTGTTATTGTAATTTCATATTTTTTATTTACTAAATTGTCTCGGAAAATATATGGCTGGCGGATAAAGACCGGTTACTGTGTGTTTGAGTCATTGACCACTACCTCTGCCAAGACATGAGTACGTACTGTACGCCCTTGACCCAACACCACGTGTAACTAACGGCGAATAGGCTATCTCACGATTTTCCTGAAAGATTCTGTGACGTTCGAATAATAGCAGCAACAAAACGACCCCCCTTCTCCAATGACAGCACTGACAGGTTCCCGTACCACTGATGTACTGATGTAGTTCGTTGGGGGCTTTTTCATGTATTTTCTCTTCCCGGATTTTGAGCCTGTGCTACAGTGGATGAGCACTCGAGGTCAGTAAATGTTTATCTGCGAAGTAATCCCATACTAATTGCACCACGGTTTGGACTCTTATCATAACTTCAAGGTTCAATACATTCTCTACTACAACAGGATACCTCTAGAGACTTTGAAATTGCAATAAAGGGATATACATATTCAAGATAACATAAATGTCAAGAATATAATGTCTTAATTTAACTTAACGCAAAACTCGCTAAGTAATTTTGTAACTATTTAATCCTGCATATTATTTAGAATGTAATATGAAATATTTGTACTAGTTGAACATTTATTTTTAAAAGAGATCTAATAATCAAGCTGTGGGTGTTTCTTCGTCTCCTCTCCCACAGTGGTCCAATGCAGAGAAGAGGCAAAAAATTTTTAAGCATATAAAGAAAATAAAGCCTTTTTTTTATTACTTCGAGCCCGAGAGGTTGATGGGTCTATTATTACAGCTGTGTGGTTGAAATATCAAAACTGTCCTATACAGGGCAGTATTCTTACCAGATAACTGATAGTAGTTTTCGTGTTACTAGCGCCCATTTCTTGAAAGAACCTATAATCTGCCACTAATAGCAGAGGACACCGTGTCTTTGTCGGAGTGTACTCATAATCGCTCTGCCGTTTTACCCTTTTGTTCCCGTAATTTTTGACATCACCAGTATTATGGATACTTTCTGTAGTCTGGTCTAGATACTTGTCTTTCTCAGACTGCTCGTGAATTGCTTCTATTTTGTGGCCGTTCGTATCTTCGTCATCGTCGTCATCTTCTTCTAATTCTGTGAAACAAGAAACATAATAAATATGGCCCATTAAGACCCCATCGAGAGGCACAGGTCCTTCACCCGGATACGAGTAAGATAAACTCGCCTTTGTACATGTTTTTTTTTCTATTATAAGCTATCTGTGCTATTTTGCAGTGTAGCACAATAAAGGAATAACGTTTAAGATTGAGCCATACTCCACCACGTTTGGTTCAGTGCGGGTTGATAGAGGGATGTCGGGCTAGTGGCCAACCTGACTGTCAGAAGTTATCAAGCTGTCTATTACGGCCTCTGACACAGCTTTACGACTATACCACCGAGAATACTATAGCCGGGACCAACAGCTTAACGTGTCATCCGAAACACGGGAGCGATCGAAACAAATGCCACTTGCAATTGCAAATGCGAAACTGACACCCATCCAGTATCCGTCTCGCCCAGTGCCGGAAATTGCTATACTCCACGATCTTTTCTGATGTTCGAATAAGTCTAGGCCACGGACGCTTCGAAAACATAACATTAGTTATTACAATAGCTATGAATAGCCGCTATGAATCACTGTCATTCTGGTGACCGGATTGACGAGGAAAGATGTTCATATAGTGTTCGACCTTTGCTTGGTAATTTTTATCTGATATTTTTATGTGATACCTATGTAGCTATGATTTGTATGACAATGGTGAACTGTACATATCAACTTTGTATTGTCGTTGTTTCTTCCCATCTGACAATCCCACGGCATAGAGTATTTGCACCCAGAAACAAAGGCTTATTGCAACTAAATGCTTCAGTACACGGGGACAAACAATGAAACCTTTCGGTTTCAGTGCTTGAGAACGAAGCGCGCGTGTATGATTTACACGCGCATGTAGTTTGTCAAAGGAAATCGTACAAATACTAACTACCTACGTCGGTTATATTCTGAGATACCATACAAGCGCGCAGTTGGCGGAGAGCCTTCTACGCAATAAAATTTCAGATTATACCAAGAAAGAAATACATTCATGAAGAAATACGCCCGAAATATTTACACACGTTCGTCACAATAGGCGTCATTCGTATACAAAACAAGAACTAGGCCACGAGTCACCTCATTATAATTATATTTATAAACATAGCCCGCCAGTTAACCCAGTAAACCACTTGCTATAGTTAGCGGTACGAATGACCCAAGAATAAACACTTACCTACTTGTAGACTGCTAGAAAAATAAGCGTATATTTTCTTCTTTAGGCACAGATACTATAATATTATATCATGTGTCCTTCCCCAAGGTGGGTGGTTTATGGGGTTGTTAGGGATTTCATTGTGATCATCTTTACTATGAACCCGACTTGAACAATGCAACTTTATTTTTCACGTCTCCATACATATTTGGCACGGCGGTAAGCCGATTTGTATGGAGGACTGAAACATTAAGTTGCTCTAATCAATGTTGGTGTAATAGTTAAAGTTGTTCAGAATGACTTCATCAACAGGCCCTTAAAATTTGACTACATCGTTCTGTTACACCTGTATACCATAAAAAAAAAAAAACGCCAACTAGCCCAATATATGGAGGATACAAAAATTATTCAGCTTACATTAACTTCGACAGAAGATTTTTTTCTAGGATAGTTTGTTATTGTGTGGATTGGTATACCAAACAAAAGTTTGCGCCCTCGAAAGTGGTGAGACAACTTTTGGTGCCCCAAAAATCCCTAAATTTTCGGACTTATTCTAGTTTTTCACGTATAGTTCGAAAACGGTCCATATTTTGTAAATAACCTTGTTATTATAGCTGTGGTTATAGTTAATCTTTAGTCTTGCTCAGAAGGCTGGAAAATAATAAAAAATACATAATAGTAGTTTGTGACTGCTACATAATGGAGGGCATTAATACTCGAGAGTGGGTTTAATAATATCACTCGAGAGTTTTAATGCCTAATTATGTACAGTTACATACACTAGTGTATCTACACACATATCATAA
Organism: Argyresthia goedartella; assembly: GCA_949825045.1. Taxonomy (NCBI): domain Eukaryota; kingdom Metazoa; phylum Arthropoda; class Insecta; order Lepidoptera; family Argyresthiidae; genus Argyresthia; species Argyresthia goedartella. The sequence continues at coordinate 22,446,989 of OX463823.1, forward strand.
GCTCTCTTTGATGTGTTCAGGAACCGCACGTTTGACCGGCATTGTGGCTCTGCAGTTGTTTAGCTTGTTCTGTAGTACCAACTTCATGCAGGCGGGCGTCGGCGGCGTAGCGTTCGAAATTTGAATGTCAGTACCAACTTCACAAACAAACTAGGGGCGGCACGCAGTCGGGCGTCGGCGTTCGAAATTTGAATGTCATAATATGTAGAAAAACTTCACAATAAGGTCATAATGTGTAATTTTTCAGATAAGAAATGAATTTTTACCAAGTAGTTTAACATTATGCTGATCAAAACTCAAAACTCAAAACTCAAAACGTTTATTCTGTAAATAGGCCACAAGGGCACTTTCACATGTCATTTCATTTCATTTTTTACAGAACATTTGGTATTATTATCATATTATCAGAAAAAAAAAAGTACTTAATTATTGTTTCTGAGAGATGTAAAGAGTCTCAAATGTCATAATAAAATAATTAAAATATAAATAACAAAGATGTATAGTCTCTTTAGTCAATAATACAATGATAATAGGAGATGTAAATGGTCCCCACAGTCAAGAGTTGTATAATTAAATTAATCTTTGGAGGTGTAAAAGGCCTCCAAGTGTCCAGTAAAAGAAACTCTGGCAGTGAGGATGCTCACAATTAATTAGAACAATTCAGTCCCAAGCATTTTTATCGTCGTATCGTCGATCGTAACGTGCGGTTTTTGTACGCAGTAAAGAGGGTTTATGATACGTGTGTAGATAAAAATTAATAAAAATCAAAGATTTAAAAAAATCAAAGAATAAAAATATCAGTACTCTAGATGACTTATATCAATTACAGGACTAGACAGTCCTTATTTACAAGTTTTTCTAGAAACTACTAGCAGGAAAAGGGCGCTGAGCACCCTGGCGGCGCGGAAAATTACGGAAAGTTTCGGTATGAAACGTAGTTTTCGTGGTAACATTGCGGTAACTTACCTGAAACTTTTCAGATTTAGGTAATTTTCAATAATGATAATTTTACTTAAAAATGCGTCGACATGACTGTCAGAAGACACATTTCGTAGTCTTTTGTTTCCTAGATTTCGTGTTTAATGAAGACATCCTATACCTACATACTTCTAAGCATACCAAAACAAAAACGTAAGATTTTAAAATTAACGTGGAATTAAAACTACAAAATTATTGAAAAACATCAATTACATAAATGAGCATGTTACTGAGAGCCGTTCTATTTTTCAGTGCAGGGTATACCCAATAACACGATTTTTTGTTAGTGCAAGAAAAAAACAAAATACTGAAAACTATCAAGAAATGTAACTTTCGGGTAACTTTCGCGAAACTTTTTTCGAATGTAAGTTTCGATGTAATGTTCAATTCTATAGCGGCTTCGGAGACATGTTGCCGCTGCTCATTGTGGAGCTCATCTACAAACTCCCGAATTTTCCGGAGAGTTTCTGTAAACTACTAGTTCCTTCTAATAGTTTCTAAAACCTTTGAACCTTTGAAATTGATAACAAACGATCCTACAAAAAATATATTGTAGAAATGTATGTATGCTGAAACCCCCCCACTACATATATTGGGCTACAAAGTGAACGAAGAGTATTCGTCAAAAATCTACTGTCATTTCCTTAATTGAATAAGCGCGACTTGACCGTGAATCCGTTTGTTCTCGGTAGTAGGCTGGCAGCGAGCCACCATTATCGGACTAGGAAGTCTGCGGTCTAATCGACTTGCATCTGTTCTAAGAATGTTCGAAGAATTGAATTAAACAATTGTGTACCTATGTAAACTTTTAACTGACTAACTACTCGTTCAAATTAAGCAAAATACAAATAATTACTTATTTGGCTTAATTTGAACGAGCTAGATTCGAATAAGAGCATTCTTCACGAATGTTTCTAATAACTCTTTCCTTTGCAATGAATAGACTTATGAATGATAACCTTTTGACGCCAAACATGTTTGCTGAGCTACACAAAATACAACTAAATTCATACGAGACAAGGTCTCTTTTGATACAATAATTGATTAAGTTAGCAAGAGATGTATCCCCACAAATGCCATGATCGTACCAAAATGTAGGTCCTTACTGCCGTACCCAGATTCACTAGGATGCGTTAAGTGAAGATTTCCATAGTAAATTCAAATTTGGAATCTGAGTAATGGTTCTCCTCTCAAGGCCCCAAGGCATCATATGATGCCAAATCCCCGTTATAGATTGTGAATTTTATTTTGCATAAGGTTCAAAATCGAGATGCCTCAAAATAACCTGGGTCGTTGAAAAGTTAAATAACTGTAAATACGGCGGTTAGTCTCAGCTTCGCTCTTTTCTGGTAAAAAGGGTAAATGTACCTCGCCCCTCCTTGACGTATCCACAGAGGCGCGGCGGCGCGGCGCCCGCGTGGTCGGCCGGCGGCGGCAGCACGTCGGAGGCGCGGTACGTGATCATGCTCTTGTCGGCGGCGCTGCGGCCCGCGGCGGGCAGGTGGCGCCAGGACGGCTGGTGGTGCGGAGATGTTAACTTGAACATTCACTTCAGGCCGATTCCGATGGCGTCACAACTAAACTTCTCCCTCTTTGGGTGCCATCTCGCATTGGTAAATTAGGGTCAATGCCAGTTGGCGGCCAGGGGCTAATTGGCGGCCATATGAGGGACCTACTGCAGAAATATTATCATAATAAGAATTCTCATGTCTTCTTACCAACATACAACAGATTTTTGGAAAGTAGGATAGTGCTAGAATTCGGGACATTAATTTGGCTCGAATAAATGAATCAAGTGACCAGACGATCTCATTCATTTGGACGCATATGCTGCCCGATTCGATGTGTTCGCAAAAGTACGAAAATAATAGCGAGCACGTGCCGCTTTAGAAGTGAATATTTTCCTGTGCTCTTTACTTATTATGATTTGACTAGTAGGTTTTGTATCTGAGGTATATAATCAATACAATTTCTTACTTATTACGTGGAAAATGTGAAGAAAACAGTGAAGAAAACATTACGTGGCGCAAACTGACATATGAAAACGCAATAATTTTAGTTTGCGGCCGGTGGTCGGATAACTACATGATGAATCAAATATATTTTTCTTCTTTATTTTCGCATTGAGTATAAGTTCATGATTGTCCACCTGTTTAAACATTTGGGGATTTGATATTCCTTTACTGTTAGTGTAAGGCAACCACTATATTATTTAATCCTGTGAAAAATGTCCGTGTGGTCGCAATCTAACTGGTTGTCGGTAGGAGGGGGTCAGTTTGCGGCCGTAACAAAAAGGTATGGAAATCAGATGGTCGACAAATGAACAGAGATAAGTGATTTTGCGGCCGTCAATTTTTATCATTTCTACAACACTAAAATACAATATTCCAGTCAAAATAGTGATTAGAGGTTGCGTGAATTCGCATTGAGCTGAAAAACGACATATCAAAAGTCTTCACCAAGCCCAATACTGGTAAAAAAATATTCAAAGCCTATGGTGAAAACATTTTCGCATTTTCTATAAAAAAATAGTTTAAACAAAAGTTGTCAATCTTAGTATTATGTAAATAAAATATTTTTACACCTTTCCCTGTTAATCATCATTGAAGAGATATTGCGAATCTATAAGTCAAACAAAGTGGTATTTTTAACTTACAGAAAGGAATCTTTTAATTTGTATTTGTATGAATGTGCCCCGATTTCTCCAAGACGGATGGACCGATTTGGAAATATTTTTTTTTCATTTGAAACGTTCATCTTTCAAATGACACATCTATAGCGATTTGGTTATTTTTATACCAACTCGTTCATTAGCTCTCGGGAAGCAAGACTTGGTGACGCAATGTGAAACTGATGATGAAAACTGCAGATGGCCACTGGAACTAAGTACTCATTTCTAGATATTTAATGGGTTGGGATACGATTGCTTAAATAATTGTTAATCAACTAAGATTGGATTTAGATCTTTTTTTTACTTATATACATAAGTGACACAGTCTGAACCACCTTTAATGTGGTGTACTTGGAACCTAAAGAGGGTGACATACCCGAAGCGTACCGAAAATGGGGACCCTATCAAAAAGAACCCGTTGTATATGCGTCCGTCTGTCCGTCCATGTACCAGTAACACATTAATAGTAGTAAAATAAAATTTTCACAGAATGAAATTAAAGAAACACGTGTTTAAAAAAAAAAGTCCTCCATGCAAGGACTAGACTAGATTGTTTCGTTTTTTTCTTGTGTGCTGATACAGAGCTTTTTCTGTGCGAATCCAACTCGAATTTGACCGGTTTTTATGTGTAACGTGTCCCCGGTAGGTGTATTCTACGGTCATATATATATATATATATATATAGCGCACTGAAAGACAGGCGGACGTATGGACTAACGGTCGAACGGATAGGTGGATGGATGGACGGACAGACGCACTAATAGCGGATGACGGATTAGTACTAGGGTCCCTCATAGGTACCCTTTGGGTATGGAACCCTTTTATATATAATGCGCCTCGCTGGTGGTGCAGACAATGTATTGCATATGTAACTTCTATTTTTTTTAGAGACGCGATATCTCATGAATGAATGGTGAATCACACCAGGGAAAATGTATAAGATTTTTTTTTTGAGAATATCACGATGTACAACTAAAGTAATCTTAATAAAGTAAACTTGTTTTTTGTTTACTGTTTACCGGAAAAGTGTTAAATACCAAGTTTGAGTTTTACAACAATTCTTTCAATACCATATACAAACTTATGAATGCTTACGTACATGGAGTGTGAAAGTAGCCGCACCAATAACTTTGTAAACAACATTTTGCTATGTAAAATCTAAACTATTCACTCCACACCATCCCTACCATTGTACGGTGGTACGGAACCTTTCGTGCGCGAGTTAGACTCTCACTTGACCGGTTTTTTGATTTATAATCGGTAACAACCAGCCTCAAGAACAACCGTTCCAAAACTGTGAGCCTGTGAGTGAGGATTAATCACGAGGAGTGTTACTTTAAAAAATATTTTAAAATAATTAGTCATCTATTAATCGAAATTTTATTCAAATTCGTTTCTTAAAATAGGCTAAAATTTCATAAAATAAAATTAAAAGTAGTACATATTTTTTTAGCATGGACCATTGAGCCTCTCTATATGGGAAAAGGGGTGACGCTAAATATGTAAATGCGATCGATTGCGGAATTAGGCTTGTCAGGCCCCAAAATTCATTTATTTACTTGAATATTCCGATACAGATAAAAAATCTAGGCAGATTACTACAAAGGGAAATTATATATACTTTACCTCAATATGATAAGTCTCATCCGGCATATGGATAATTCCCGTGATGACTCCATCATCTAAGTGAAGTTTGACATCAGACTTCTTTTCACCAAACACCCGCCCAGTATAGTAGTTGTCTCTATCTGCAATCATAACAACAGTTCTTGCCATCTGGCTCTTCATATTTGAACTTTACTGTGTGTTCCTACAGTGTGAGTCTTCATTAAGTGCACATATCGAACAGGTTTGAAACGGATCAAATTTTATCGGCAAAAAAATATATGGAAGTATTTAAAAAACATCTCTCCCACCCTATTTGCAGGGTTCGAAATTATCAAGATAATTACGCTGCTTGATAATTATCCGATGATTATGGGATAATTATCGCCAGTGTATGAAATTTACTTGATATATTGTTTCATAGCAAATGCATAATAATTTAGGCAATTCTAACAAAAACAAATACATTTTATGATTTTTATTTAAAATTCAACACAGATTAACATTAATTAAAGTAAAAATCAGTGTCCGTCAGATTTGAAACTATAAAAATTGGATTGACCAAAGATGCCAAAGGATTCGGATATATTCATCCTTTGGCATCTTTGGATGAGGATTCTATTTCCATCGGCGGTGTTGCTGCTGCAGTTGCAGTAGAAGTTACTTGTTGTCCTAATCCTAATAGCCAACTAAGATCTTGCTACTTGGTTGTAATATTTAAACATGAATACAGATTTGCAGCCTTTTCATTGCCCAATCGGTTTCGTTCGGTTATACGCAAGTGCGGAAATACACGTTCGAATACAGTTCACTTTCATGAACGCAATTTTTGTTAAATCAAAATCAAAATCAAAAATCATTTATTTCCATAGGATGTTGTTACATCACTTAGATCCGTCATTACATTTTTTTGGGTGAGTTCACTAACCCAATGGCGGAATCTGTGGAGAAGAGCTCACCGAAGAAACTCCACAGTCGTCGCATCTTTTGCGTTTCCTTTTTTAAATAAAATATTGTCAAATTACAAAATGAATGCTAATTATATATCGAAACAGCCTGTTACTCAAACAATCTATTCCCATGGACATCTGTCCTCTAAGTAATCAGATATCCTGTAGTAACCTTTTTTATACAATTTCTGTTTTATTATTATTTTAAACTTGTCTAAAGGTAAGTTTTTAATATCAGTAGGGACCTTATTGTAATAGCGTATACAATTGCCTTTAAAAGAATTACTAATTTTATGTAGTCGGCTTACATAAGCAACCAACTTGTCTTTATTTCTAGTATTAAAATTGTGTATATCACTGTACTTCTGAAAATTAGTTATATTTCTTTTTACATACACAAGATTGTCATAGATATATTGAGACACAAATGTCAGAATATTGATTTCTTTAAACTTTTCCCTCAGTGACACTCTAGGCCCTAATCTATAAATTGCACGAACAGTCCGTTTCTGCAGAATAAATATACTATTAGCATTCGCAGCGTGACCCCACAATAAAATACCATAGGTCATTAGACTATGAAAGTAACTAAAGTAGACTAGTCTAGCGGTGTCTGCGTCGGTAAGAGCTCTAATTTTTTTAACTGCGAACGCTGCCGAACTCAGTCTGTTCGACAATTTATTTATATGAGGATCCCATTGTAGTTTGGCGTCTAAAGTAATGCCCAAAAAGTCAGTCGACTGCACAAGGTCCAATCTCTGTCCTTTTATAAATATGTCTGTAGTTACCGGGTTCACATTGGGTAACACGAATTTAATACATTTAGTTTTCTTTTCATTAAGTAATAAATTGTTAACAGTAAACCAGTTCACTATACTAGAGATAGCATTGTTTACCTCGTCATAATTTGATTGCTGTCTTTTAACTTTAAATATCAAAGAAGTATCATCGGCAAACAATACTAACCCATGTTTTGCTTTAACAAGGTAAGGTAAATCATTAATATATACTAAAAACAAGAAAGGACCAAGAATTGAACCTTGCGGTACGCCCATACTTATTGAAGACCCAGGTGATCTTTTCCCATTAACATCGACCATCTGAACCCTATCTGTTAGATATGACTCCAGAAGGCCAAGTGCCTGATCTTTTACACCATAATGGCGTAACTTCCTGACAAGAGTGTCATGATGGACGCAATCAAAAGCCTTGGATAGATCGCAGAAGACACCTATTGCATCCATTGCGTCTTCCCAGGCATCAAAAATATTGTCGATTAGTTCAACACCAGCATCGGCTGTTGAACGACCCTTTGTGAAACCAAACTGAGCAATATGAATTAAATTATTGAGATAAAAATGACTTTGCAATTGATTAAGTATGAGTTTTTCAAATATTTTGCTAAGCGTTGGTAGTATCGATATGGGTCTAAAATTGGTGGGGTCTGATGTACTACCAGCTTTGAATGAAGGTATAACTTTACTTAGTTTCATCAAGTCAGGAAACACACCACTATCTATACATTGATTAAATATACAACAAAGGTGAGGTGCAATACAATCTACAATGGAACTAATAATTTTTACTGATAGACCATGGGCGTCAGCTGTCTTTTTCATTTCCAGGGATTTAAACGCTTTTACAATGTCTTCATTATTTACGTGCCTAAATTTAAAATCTGTTTTACATTCCTCAAAGTTTTGTTTAAGTATAGATTCAGCAGCAGCGGGAGATGAATTTAAAGACTTGGTTGTTGAAACTGGAATGTCCGTAAAGAAATTTTCGAAAGCTTTTGCTACTTCTAGGTCTGTACTTAGCAATTGATTATCTATCTTAAGCTTGAAGTTATTATGTGTAGCTTTGGCCTTTCCAGTCTCTCTGTTTATAATTTGCCAAGTCGTTTTCATTACATTGCTACTAGATTCAATTTTGATTTTAATGAAATTAGATTTAGCTACGGCACAAACGCGTTTAAACATTTTTGAATAACTACGAACATAATCTAGAAAGGCCGTATTTTTGTTATATGATTTCTCTTCATAGAGTTCATATAATCTTCGTCTGCTCCTATGAATTCCAACTGTCGCCCAATCACTAAACAAAGCTTTGTTATTAACTTTTATAGTTTTTGATTTAAATACCGTATCATATTCATTTTTGACAAGGTTAAATACTGAGTTGTACAACAAATTTGGATCGTCACTGTATCGTATTTCCCATAGTTTATCTAAAATATTATTCCTGTAGTGTTCAAGCCGAGTGTCACTAACGGGCACACATGTAATATCCTCTTTTTGGTCCTTTTTTATTTTAATATTGAATATACCTATCTGACCAGAGTGATCAGAGGTTAATTTATTGATGACCGATTTGAAAATGGGCGTAATGTTAGTAAATATATTGTCAATGCAGGTAGCAGATGTTGCAGTAATTCTAGTAGGCTCCAAAAACAGATAGTTCATGTTGTGACATAAAAATAAAGATTTTAATCTAGTACAAATATTATTATCCTCTAACAGATTAACATTAAAATCACCACAAATTATAAAAAAATTGTTTTTATCGCTGATTTTAATCAACACTTCATCCATTTTCTTTTCGAATAAATCAAAGGATGAATCTGGTGGTCTGTATACGCTCATTACAATAAGTTGTTCAAGTTCAATACAGGCTATTTCCATGGTACGCTCAACAGACAGGCTCACTATGTCAACTCGTTCCTTATATTTAAAACTATTATTTACAAGTATTAAGGAGCCACCGCGATCAGCTGTTTTTCTGTTGAACGAACTAGCAACGTGGTGGTTATTAAGGTTGAACATGAACTGATAACTCTTTAAAAAGTGCTCTGTTATACATAAAATATCAATATTATTACAGTTCATGAATAACTCAATTTCCAGTTCTTTACTTAACATGCCCTGTATATTTTGATGAACCACGTTTAAAATATTCTTACTTTTACATTTTTCATTACTAGTAACTTGATTTAATGGGCAAGATGAAGGTATATTTATACAAATATTAATATTACTGCCAGAGTTACTCTCTGTTGTCCTATGGGTTAATTTAAAGAGCTTGGAACAGATTCCAAGGAGTACATGTCATTATTATTACACTGCTCAATAGAAGCAGGCGTTTCATTAGTCAAAAACTTGACTGAGTTCAAAATAAAATAAGATAGTGACTGTGCTATCTGTTTTGTATAAAACCTAGATAGGTAATACCTATCCTTAGTCAAATAAAAATATTTTCCAATACAAATATTGGTGTCTATGAAATGAAATTTTTCAGTATGACGAAATGTCAATGTGTGTATAAATGTATTATAATCATGTCTTATATGATTTTCATGTTGTGACAAAGATTGGCTGAAGGGAAACGCAAACAAGATTATTCTATCTACATTTTGTAAAGAATTTAATTTGGAAAAGTATTTAGTAATTAGTTTTTTAGATACATTTTCCCTTCTACCAATTAAAATAATTAGGGTGGTTGGTTCTAAAAACTGCGATGACAACACTTTGTTTAATATTTGTGAATATGTGGCGCCAGGCATACAGTTATTTAATATTGCCTGGCCCACGCGCTGACTAAGTTGTAAACCCATATTTTTTCCAAGTTCATCGCTGTACATTATATACCTATCCTTTGTCCGAGAGAAGGAGGCGTTATTGATAACACTATTAGTACTCAAGTCGACTGACGGCGGCGCCTGGGTCAGTATCAGCTGTTCGGCCGGCTGCTCGGCGGGACACACGGCCGGCACGGAACAGTCCGCTGGAGCTTGTTTACAATCACAGATGTGATTGTCGGTCAAAGATATGAAAGTGTCATAATTATACTTACACGTCTCCAACAAACTATTCATAGCCGACACATGTTCCTTAATTTCGTATTGTGCTGACTCATATTTACGTGTAATACTTTGTAATGATGAGTTTAAAATATGCATATCTGACTGGAGTCGCCGTGTGTCACATTCGTACTTTTCTGTAGTTTTTTCCAAACATAATCTACAATCATCGATTTCCTTAATTAATTCGACACGTTCCTTGCTACAATTTACATTTTTACAAAATATTTTATTTCTATTAGCTAGTTTTTGTGTTTTTTTTGTATAATTATTCAATTTAACATATTTCTTTAATTTATTTTTACTACAGCTCATAGTGGTTACTGATTGCGATCTATTAGGACTATCACACGTGAGATCACAAGCTGTTAGGTCAATAGTTGGTATGCCAGTTTGGCTCATGACCTCATTATAGAAGGCCCTGGTTGTAGCACTGTCTCGCTGTTCCTCCCGCTCGCTGAAAACTTGAAGCTCGTGGTGTGCCTCTGCAAGCTTTTGTTCAAGTGATTTTATGTGTTGCAATGCTACGTGGTGGACATCATGACACTTGTAAAATGAGTCGACTTGGTGTTGTAGTTCATCTCTCTGGGCACTGAGATCCTGGCATTGGATGTCCAACTCACTGAGCTCTTCTTTTAGCGCCGAATTTTTCTTAATTTGCTTTTCTATCTCCTCTTCACACTCATCTCGCTCTCGTAGAAGTATTTCACAAAGCTCTTGGCTCTTCTTGAGCTCCAGCAAGGTCTCTTTCAGCTTCAACTCCACATCGCGTGTGCTCATCTTGCTTTTTTTTCGGCCGTTGACAGTTGTCAAGTTCACTTCGCGCTCATCCAAAATAATATCCTTTATTGGTTAAATCACACCCTATCAGTGAGAAAACGTGACCAAACGGGAAAGTGACCTCCAGATTACGTGTGGTAGTGTTATCTCGCAGTGCTGTATCGATTTGAAGACAATAACAATATCACCTAGAATTAATCATAACCTCAAAATTCCATTCTGACACCGCGTTCAAAAATCTGGTCCTACATGGTGGACGCCATGGCTGTCGTCACTTAGCCTGGTGTTGCCATATAAAAAGATTCTTTTTTCGCCAACAAAATGCCTGAAGTTGCCCTACAAACGAACACACCTGGCTCTTCACCTGCCAATGTCAACAAGGAAGCCAAGAAATTAACGCAACAAATATTCCACCCAGGCTTATTTCTCAAAAAGGATGCTCCGAATCCAGGAAACCCTGTGACTCCCTCCGCGTCACACAACAGCCAAATCCCATGGCAAAGAGTGCCACAAGGACGGAACTATCAAAATGGTCGCAATGATAAAAGATTGCTCTCACCAAACAATGAAAACCCAACTCATAAGATGCCTAAAGTGACCATGGGAGGCACTATTGGCTTCACCTCAAACAGTTTTGAAGGACTTAACATAGATCCCACTGATGATCAGATCCAAAATCAAACCAATGATGATCAGATACAAAATCAACCCAAGCCCCCGAAGCAATCCAAACCACCGCCCATCATACTCTATGGAATTGATGACATGAAGAAACTCTCCGATCACCTACAAGAAGTCACACCCAAGGACAGCTATAGCTACAAAGTGATATCAAAAAACCAGCTGAGAATCTCAAGTGGCTCCATAGAAACATACAAAATACTTATTGAGCATGTAAGAAATACAGGTCTCATCGGACATACATTCACAAGAAAGGAGGACCGTTGTCACAGAATTGTGATCAAAAACCTTCATCACTCTACTCCAAAGGAAGCTATCATTGAAAGCATAGAGTCAACGGGGAACAAAGTAAGAGGAGAGATTGTGTGTGCCCTAACTAGAACCACAAAAAAGCCCTTAGACACCTTTTTTGTAAATATTGAACCATCAATAAATAACAAAAAACTGAAGGAACTAGAGTTCATATACAACCAAAAGGTCGTCATAGAAGATCCCAAGAAGAAGACAGGCATAGTCCAGTGTACCAGGTGTCAACAATATGGTCATACCAAAAACAACTGCATGAGACCACACCGCTGTGTTAAGTGTGCTGGAAGCCATAATACATCGAACTGCACTAAAAAGGATAGAGATAGCCCAGCCACATGTGCCCTTTGCCTTGGAAGTCACCCGGCAAACTACAAAGGCTGTCAAGTATATCAAGAAATATTAGCCAGGAAAACACAGCCAAGAACAGCACAGAGGACCTTTAATAAACCTCAAAGCAAAAAAACAATTGAAAACAAGCCAACCGAGACTACCCCCTCACAAGAAAAATTTGAAAACAATGCCCAACCGACTGGAACATCTAAAACATTTTCTGAAGCAGTCAAGAGTACCAATAGCCCACAAATAACCAATCAACTTGAACAGCTGATCCTCAAACAGTCAGAGAAAATTGACTTACTAATACAACAAATAGGCAACCTACTTAGCCTTATAACAGTGCTAGTTAGCAAAATTCAAGGATAGAAACCTTAGACTAGCTACGTGGAACATCAATGGCCTAGAAGGCAAGAAACTCGAGGTGGAAACTATTTTAATAAGTAACAAGCTTGACATCCTGCTTCTTTCTGAAACTCACCTAACAGATAGCAAAACTTTTAAAATTAGAGGGTTCTCATGCTACTTCTGCAATCACCCAGATATGACTTCCCATGGTGGAACGGCAATAATAATCAAGGAAGGCATTCGTCATCACCAACTACCAGAATTCAAGAGGGACTACTTACAGGCTACCTCTGTGTCAGTAGCCGATTGGAGTGGGCCCCTAACATTATCGTCAGTGTACTGCCCGCCTCAACGTGGCAAGGGAAGGCACGGCCCGTCCAAGAACAACATCAAGGACCACATGTTCACAGAGTTCTTTAACCAGCTCGGCTACAGATTTATAGCAGGAGGAGACTGGAATGCAAAGCACCTACATTGGGGATCAAGAATGACATTGACAAGAGGCAGAGAACTAAAAAAATCTATCGATTGCAACAAGCTTCAGAGTGTGTCGACTGGAGAACCAACATACTGGCCAACTGACCCTAAGAAAAAACCGGATCTTCTAGACTTTTATATTACAAAAGGAGTCTCAACCTTGTATCACCACGTGGAGTCATGCCTGGACGGTTCATCGGACCACACTGCTATTTTAATGACTTTAAGCACTACTGTTATATTAAGTGAAAAACCATGTACTCTCTATAACAAAAACACGGACTGGGAATTATTTCAACACCATGTGGACAGAAATATCAATCTCAGATTACCACTAAAGTCTTCAAATGATGTAGAGGAAGCAGCACTACACATAACTAAGGTCCTCCAAGAATCTGCCTGGAAGGCAACCCCAGTTACTCCAGAAAAGACTCAAAAATATAACTACCCGCTGGAAGTTAGGAGAAGAGTTGAAGAAAAACGTAGTCTGAGACGGAAATGGCAACTAAGCAGACATCCTGATGACAAATCCAAATTCAATAGAGCTAAACACCAGCTGAAACAATTCATTGAAGAAATAAAGAATAAAACTTTGCAAGACCGACTGGAAAAATGTCACCCAAATAAGAATGACCATCACTCACTGTGGAAACTTACAAAAACTCACAATCAACCACAACAAGCAATACCCCCTCTGAGACGTAATGATGGCAAATGGGCTAGGAGCAGCGATGAGAAAGCGGAATTATTTGCTGAATTCCTTGAAAGTGCATTCCAGCCAAATAAACCTTCTGAGTCGAGCAAAGATCCAATGATAGACAGGGTGTTAAAAGGCGACCTACAAATGTCTCCACCGTTACAAATAGCCAACCCCAGAGAAATCACAAACCAAATTCGACACCTGGCTAAGAAGAAGGCACCAGGATATGACCTAGTGACGACAGAGGTACTCGAACGGCTACCCCGGAAGGGAATTGTATTCCTAACAGTTCTCTTTAATGCAATTATGAGAATACAATATTTCCCATCTATATGGAAGATATCACAAATAATACTAATTCACAAGAATGGTAAACCTACAAATGAAGTCTCATCATACCGACCAATAAGCCTTCTACCAGTCGTATCGAAGCTATTTGAGAGAATATTTCTGCGACGACTAAAACCAATGCTGGTGGTAGAAAAGATTGTCCCAGATCACCAATTCGGGTTTCGGGCGAAACATGCAACCGTAGAACAGGTTCACCGTGTTGTCAGAAAGGTGAGACAAACACTGGAAAAGAAGGAGTACTGCTCTGCCGTCTTTCTGGATATCCAGCAGGCGTTCGACCGTGTGTGGCACAAAGGACTACTATACAAAATCAAAAGCTGGCTTCCACACACGGTTTATACACTTATGAAATCCTATCTGGAATGTAGACTGTTCCAGGTGAAGTACGGCGAAAGCTTCTCCTCCTTTAGAGAATGCCAAGCAGGGCCGGTATTATACACCATCTTCACTGCAGACATACCAGAAATAGATAATGTGCTATGTGCTACCTACGCTGACGACACAGCCTGCCTGTCTAGTAGCAAGGATCCAGCTGAAGCATCCAGACTGCTGCAATGTCAAGTCAACAAACTGGAACACTGGCTAGACAAATGGCGGATAAAAGCAAGTCCCACAAAGTCCGTACACATAACCTTTACCTTGAGGAAAGGTGATTGTCCAGCAATCACATTGAAAGGCGAGACTTTACCACACAAAACATGTGTGAAGTACCTCGGTTGCCATCTCGACAGAGGTCTCTACTGGAAGACTCACATCCTGACGAAAAAGGAAGAACTCACACTGAAATACAGAGACCTCCAGTGGCTCCTCGGTGGACCATCTAAACTCTCCCTCGAGAACAAGCTACTCATATACAAGACCGTTCTCAAGCCTATCTGGATGTATGCCATAGAACTCTGGGGTTCTGCCAGCAGCTCGAATGTTGAGATTCTACAACGGTTCCAGAACAAGGTGCTCCGCAACATTACCTCCGCACCCTGGTTTACGAGAAACACCGAAATTCACGAGTACTTGGAGATGCCTACTGTGAAGCAGGAGATTGAGAACAGGCTGAGACATTACAAGCGACGCCTCCAACAGCACTCTAACCCACTGGCACAAGACCTGCTTAACACGAAAGGAGAGGTGCTGCGGTTGAAACGAACTAACACGCTGATGCTCACACATCTATCATAAATCCCTGAACGAGGCTGCATCAATGGATGGGGCCTCCACACGCCACGCAAGACAGGCAATCTGATAAAGGCTACAAAGAGCTGCTGGCAGATGGAGAACAAAATGGAGAAAAAAAAAAAAAAAAAAATCTTGCTTCGGGTCA
Organism: Argyresthia goedartella; assembly: GCA_949825045.1. Lineage (NCBI taxonomy): Eukaryota > Metazoa > Arthropoda > Insecta > Lepidoptera > Argyresthiidae > Argyresthia > Argyresthia goedartella. Next base: position 22,462,346 of record OX463823.1, read on the forward strand.
GCATTGCACCCTTTTTCGCCTGAAAAAAAACCGCGAATAGGTGTCAGTGTATGACCGGGTGGAATACTAGCGAACACTAGGGAGTTTATTGCACAATGAAGGTGTTAAGTGTGTGTTTTTGTTGAATGTGGCAGAATGTTGCGTCTTCAACTTTGCTTCCGCTTTTGCCAAGTAAAGAGAGACAAAACGGTACCTGAGTGAGTGTACGGCAAGTGTTTCACTTATGTGAAGGTTTGTTTAGTTTGTTACGGGTGTGAAAGGTGAGATTATTGATATAAATACAGAAATAAAACGATACTTCCCCCGTTTACGTCGTTGTTATTTGAACTGATTTTGACAGTTCAATCGGCCGGTACAATCGGTCTTGTTTTTCCAAAGCTTGTATGTTTGCACAGCTGTTTCTTATCTACACATTATTTAATCACTAATTACTACTTAAATTAAGTTTACTCGTGCAGAAAAGCAATTTTGACTAATTTAATTGAAATAAAAACTACAGAGCTGTTTACATCGTCAGCTATTCGGTCTGGGGTTGCCAGCCGAAAAAAAATATTATTATAACGATATTATCAATTGATAATTATCGAGCTATTTTCAACAAGATAATTATCATGATAATTATCACGGTTAATTATCATATCAAACCCTGCCTATTTTATAGGCATATTATTTTATTTTTTCGTTTTCTTCGTAGCAAAGGGTTTGCTGGGTTCAAATGAACTAGATAGTGATGATAAATGACAGGCGGTCCTTCCAGTATAAAATTTAAATTACTCTTTGTTTAAGAATAATCCCCTAGTTTTTATCACTTTTATAGCAATAGCTTTTTTTCACAAAATTTGGTATCCAAAACGATGGCTAGATCATGTGTTGTAACTTCTTCTGCATGGTTAAGAGTCAAAAATGCAAACATTTTATATGATGTGACCTGGTGAGATCATAAACCACTATTATTAGAATGTAATTTAAGTATTGTTATTCCTAAAATAAATATTAATGATGTAAAGAGTAACAAAATCGTCTGGGGTCAAAGACAAGCTGATCAGAGAAAGCAGTATAATAGTGTATGTAAGATTAAATTGAGAGACATAGATTTTCCGCAGGAATTTGAAGAGTGTTCATAATTCTTTATTGCACACACACATATTAAATTTAAAAGGTTACATTAGGAGAAATCATATGTACAAAGGCGAGCTTATCCATTAAAAGATATTTCTTCCAGCAAACCAAGGCATGAAAGGGAAACGTATCATGAAAGGGTAGCAGTGTACAATATCTAATATCTAATCTATACTAAAATACGTATAATATAAAATACTTATATACCAGACTACTAAATACAATACATAACATATACCTGCAAATATAGTTTTTTATATTATAACGAAAGAGAGAGGAAGTGCTCTTTTACCCGGTTTTTGAAAGAGACAAGAGTGGGACTGTCTCTTATAGTGCTAGGTAGTGCGTTCCACAGTCAGTTTCAATATATTGAAAAGATAAGAGAGAATATGAGTGTCTCGGCGACGACAAATTGGAAGCCACTCCAACTCTTTTGCGATGTTGAGCCTCATGGCAGTTAATTAAACACGAAGACAGTAACGAACCACAAACGGGAGAAATCGAACAAATAAAAATTAATGACAATATTATTAACAATCCCAATGACATAGCTGAAGCTTTTAATAATTACTTCATAGACACAATAACAAACACATATCAATCCCTAAGTCTACAAAACAACTCAGTATCTATATCAAATATGGCTAATCAAAATTCTAGCATATTTCTAATCCCATGCTATGAAAAAGAAACACTTAGGACCATACAGTCTTTGAACAACACAACTGCAACTGGATATGACGAAATTGACACAAAAATCCTTAAATTTTCCACAACAGAACTAGCCCCGATCTTTACACATTTGACAAATCAATCACTGGAAGAAGGAAAATTCCCTGCTGAACTAAAAATGTCCGTCGTCAAACCAATATTCAAAAAAGACGACAAGGAAAACATAAGCAAATATCGACCTGTAACACTAGTACCAATCTTATCAAAAAATTCGAAAATATATTCTATAATAGACTGATCGGCTTCATAACAAAACACGACATCATTAAAAAGGAACAAAATGGCTTTAAAAAACGCTAATCTACGACACTGGCCTGTTTCAATATGGTAAAAATACTGGCAGAAAGTATTGACTCAAAGATCCCTACCCTAACAGTATTTTTTGATATGACTAAGGCATTTTATTTTGTCCAATATAATAATTCAGAAATAAAGGAATCCAATGAAATGAAATTCTTAGGTATTACGATTGACTCGCAACTATCATGGGGGGCACATATTAAAAATATAATTAAAAAAATCAATAGGTTTGTGTTTGTACTCTAAAGGTTGGTTAAAGTTGCAGGACATGAAACAGCAATGCTTGCTTATCATGGCCATGTCGCGCCTGCCCTACGATACGGCATAGTTGTGTGGGGCAACGCAGTGGAAGTCGGAACTTTATTTCTTATACAAAAGAAATGTGTGCGCGCAATATGCGGAGTGAGCCCTCTTGAATCTTGTAGACCACTTTTTTAAAAACTAAATCTCCTCCCTGTAACAGGGATCTACATATTAGAAATCTGTGTATTTGTTAAGCAAAATATGGACCTATTTACAAAACAAAACAACAACATGTAATTTCAATACAAGGTTTCCCAATAAGCTGAGCATAGCAATGCCGCGCACAGATCTGTTGAAGCGAAACTGCCACTGGATGGCGATCAAAATTTTTAATTATATTCCAATAGAGTTACAAGACCTACTATTTGACATTTTTAAACATAAGCTGAGAAAATGGCTAATAACAAAGTGTTTCTACAATATCAAAGATTTTTTAATTGTAAGGCACGATTCTAAACAGAGATATATAATATAATAATTTTACAATTTATCAGACCGTTTATAAATTACATACTTATATTAATTTTATGATTGTAATTTATCTTAGAAATCGAAAATTTGCATGCCACTATGTGACGAAATATGTTGAACCTATTACCTTCTACCATCTATATTGTATGTACCATATTTTATGCAAATAAACACATTCATTTCATGAGAAACATGGTCGAATTTGCGCAACCCGAAGATAAACCGAATCCCAAGATTCTGAAGTCGTTCGAGATTGTCTAGTAAATCTTCGTTCGCGCTCGCCCAACAGACATCGGCGTAGTCGATTAGCAGCAGGAGAAGGGACTGAGCAAGGGTGTTTGTGTGCACTAAAGAAAATATGAAGGGTGATTTTGGTCTGCCGTGGCAAGGAGTACTGCAAACGCCTGAGGGAGTGAAAAGACGCAAAGACCCGTCTGCTGACCTCGCTGACATGTGAAGACCAAGACAGCAGGTTGTCAAAAATAACCCCAAGGTTTTTCGCCTGATCTGTATACTCTATTGTGATGTCATTATATGACACAGGAACAATAAGCTTTTGTATCAAGGAAAGCGTGTGCATGTTCCTAAAAGCAAGGCTTGTGATTTGGTCGAGTTTACCAACAGCGATGTCGATAAATTTGGAGTTCATCTGCGAACAGATGATACGAAGAAGAGATAACGTCGTAGATAGAGTTGATGAAGACTGAAAATAGAAGAGGAGAGAGAATACCACATTGAGGCACTCCTGAGGAAAGATCACACCATTGAGTTTCGGTCTCTTCAGACTGCGTTGCTGACGACCACTCAGGTATGAGTGGAACCAGTTAGCAGCATGGACGGAGACATTCAGTGACCTCAATATAGGGACTAGAATTACAAAATCGACGCAGTTAAAGGCATTGCTGAAGTCAAGCAGGGCTACGACCGTGACCAACTTCTGATCCATGGCTAGCTGTATGTCATCGCTGACTTTTAAGAGTGCTGTGGTAGTACCATGGCCTGGTCTGAACCCAGATTGGAAAGGATTGAGAAGTTTGTTTGATGAAAGGTAGGAGGAGAGTTGAGAGTGGACTATGGATTCAAGGACTTTGGAGAGAAGGGGTAAGATAGATATGGGCCCAAAATCCTTGAAGGAGGAGGGATTGGATTTTTTTGGCAGTGGGATAACGAGTGCTTTCTTCCACAGACTAGGAAAGGAGCTTACCGATAGAGAAAAGTTGATGATGTGGGTAATTGGAGGAAGCAACTCCTCAAGGACGCTGTGGATCATCTGATGGCTGACATTGTCGCCACCAGCAGTTTTGGATGTGATAGCTAGCACTGCCTTTCTAACTGCACCGATTCCAACAAGCTTAAAGTTAAACGGTGAGGTGCAGACTGCAGCCCTCGAGCGTAGACAATGAAGGGTTGCCTCCTTAGTGGTAGGGTCCATCACGATGGGAGGAGAAGAAAAACTGGTTGAGACCGTTGATATCGACATTACCTGAAGAAGATTCCTGGGACTTGCCAACACCAATGGTTTTAAGGTTCCATACCTGAGCAGGAGTGTACATCTCTAAACGCTCATGTGGCGTCGCTTGGCATCGCGGCACATGCGGGTGCACAGGTTACGGAGGCGTTTAAAAGCTAGGAGATTGTCGTTGGTCGGAAGACAGGTGTGTGTTTTAAAATCCCCGAGGATGAGAGTGTCACTATAGAGAGAGGTCAAGTCACATAGTAGCTTTTCAAAAGATTCAAAGTAATCGATGCGGAGTGAGGGGTTATAATATACACCCAGAAGAATATTGTTGTGTAGGGTTGTTCTAGTCTGTGTAATAATTTAGAGCACAAATTAGTATTGGATAATATGTATAACAAGATTATATCTATTTTAGAAAGAGCTTCCATAGAAAGTTACAAGGGAGCTAATAACAGGAGGGCCAGAAAAATCAAAAATGTTGTAGGCTGGAACTTTCATATACATGATGATCGCCAGCAGGCTCTGCTTAAATTTCAGCTCTGGACCGTGCAGGGTAAACCGCGTTGGGGTAGGGTGTATGACTCTTCATACACCCTACCCCAACGCGGTTTACCTGCTTCAACTGCTACACATAGAGATGTGTAGCAGTTGAAACATCTTTAAAGCTAAATTAAAATGGTGTATAAAAATCAAGAACAGGTCAAGATGGACATTATAGACACACACCGTGGAAATAATGATTTTAGTTCTTTTTGGCGAGCCTCAAATAATGTAAGCTTGAAGCCAGGCCTGCCAGCAAGTGTGAACTGATGAATCTATTTGGTTTCAATTCAAGCAAGAATCATCCTGGCTGTATAGTGTTCCAAATAAAAATCTATTCTACTCTACTGACTGTACTTGACTTTGTCACATATCAATAACAATGCTCTGAGTGCAAATCTCCAACATTAAAACTTGTGTTTAATTTCTGAAATATTAGAAGGTTATGGGCCATTGCTAGTGCTATGGAAGCGAGCGGAGACTCCCCGTCACCATCGGCGACCACGACGGCGTCGGCACCAAATGCAATGATTTTTGGAACCACTACCGCTGTTCCAAATATCGAGAAACTGGAGGGAGCGAAAAACTATGCTTCATGGAGCTTTGCAATGAAGAAAACTTTCATTGTGTGCAGTGCTTTCTGGGACTGCGTTAACAGCCCTTCTTAATTTAAAAGACAGGTATGAGACGACGATACCTTTAAACGTCTAGATGCGAAAGCAATGGCGAAAAATTGCCTCTCGTTGACACCACGATTATATTTAACCGTGATGAGTGCCACGACGGCGGAAGGAACATGGAGGAAGCTACAAGCTGCATACGCAGACAGCGGCTTACTGCGATGACTGAACCTCTTGCGCAGACTATTTAACTACAAGCTTTCCTCATTTAAGAGTATGGAAGCTTATGTGAACGAGATACGAGCCACACAGCAACAGCTCATCGAAGCTAACGAGCCAGTTGAGATAACCAGCGAGTTCGTAGGACTGATAATGCTGCCAAGAGTGACCGAGAAGTTTAATCCAAAATGATGAGAATGAAAATGGTCATGGCGATCGCAAACTCTGAAACCAAACTTACGTCGGACTCCGTAGCTGCGATCCTATTAAAAGAAGACCTACGATATTCCCCATCGAAAGAGCCAGATACTGCGTTGACCATTAATTCTACTAAGAACTCAAGCCCTCGCCCACCAGTTTGCACATACTGCAAGAAGAAACTTCGTCACAGAATGTCGTAAAAGTAAGTGCAAGAAGAATGTGACTAACTTAGTTTCTAATATTACTGACGTTACATTTTTATTATCTTTCACTACACCTCCTTTTCAGCTCCCCACATCCATTTTATCCTGGTACCTAGATTCTGGGGCAAAAGCACACATGTGCAACGATATTACGCATTTTACGCATACTCAAGCTATGTCACTGCAGCCAAAAATGGGAAAATGACATGTAAAGGTACAGGCACAGTTCTATTAAATGTATCTAATAGCGTTTATTCCATTTCAAACGTTCTCTTTGTGCCTAAACTAGCTGCTAACTTATTGTCAGTCAGTAGCCTAGTTCAAAAAGGTTTTGCAGTTGTATTCTCGCTCAAAGGTGTCGCACCTTTGAGCGAGAATAGTCGCTATTCTTCTGAGACAAGAATGCAAAGTTTCCGGAATATCAGTTGCTACTGCCTCGAATAAACAAGGCAAGTATGAGCTTGACATTTCCGAAACCCAAGCTCAGCTGATTACTGACAGGAAGCTACTAGCTGTGTTATGGCATGGGCTTGTCTTGGACATATCAACGTCAAAGCGATGAATATTTAAGAAAAATATTCTACGTCAGGCATAAGCTATGATGACACGTTGAATGAAACCTACATCCCCAGTGTACAAGGAAAATTAACAAAAAGACCGTTTAAAAAGTCCAAAAGTAAGACAAAAAGTGAACTTGATTTGATCCATACAGATCTATGCGGACCAATGAGTACGCATTCATGGGGTGGTGCCCTATATTTGCTTACATTTACGGACGATTTTACTCGAAAAACTTTTGTTTTTTTATTAAAGTCTAAAAGTCAAGTTTTTTCGAAGTTTGTCGAATTCAAGCATCATGTTGAAAACCAAACTGGTTTTAAAATTAAAACTTTACGATTAGAAAATGGCGGAGAGTTCGTAAACGGACCGATGTCTACGTTTTTGCGGGAAAATGGAATAGTTCGCCAGAAAACTATCCCATATAATGCAGAGCAAAATGGAACTTCAGAACGTGTCAATAGAACTGTAATTGAAAAAGCAAGAACAATGTTTCATGACTCCAAGCTACAAAAAGCTTAATGGGGTGAAGCTGTGAATACAGCTATCTATTTAAAAAACGTAACGCCAACTCAAGCGTTGAACAATTAAATTCCTGACAAATTATGGTGTGAAAAACCGATTGATCTATCACATCTTCGTATTTTTGGTTGCGAAGCGCATGCTTTAATTCCTAAAGAGAAGGGGACTAAGTTAGATTCTAAAACAAAGGCTTCAATCTTTATTGGTTACTCAAGTGAGTGTAAAGGCTATCGCCTTATAGATCCTCATAATCCTAGGGCGATCATTCACGCACGTGATGTCATCTTCATCGAAGATAAACTGGGAAACCCTGCTGTAGCAGCGGAACCTACCACCACTGCTGCCGACAGTACTCTCATTTACGACCAAATAAATATAGAACATTCACAACCAGTAACACCAGAATCTTTTAAAGATACTGAACGAATGGGGTTGACAACTGTCAAAGTGGCGCTAGCATCACTTGTACTCATAGCGAACAGATTTTGTATGAACATTTTAGCATTTTTATCAAAAAAAAAGCAATAATGCCGCGTTGTAGTGTAATAAGTTGCTCAAAAGTTGGATTTCATAGTTTTCCCAAAGACCTAAAGTTGTCAAAACAGTGGCTGAAGGCGATCCGTCGTAAAAAAATTAGTGATAAGCAATGGAACAAGGCTATGTCGGAATCATTTCGTGGAATCAGACTACGTAAAGCAGGGAAAATACTCGGGTGAGTTACTTAGTTATCATATTCCACCTAGTTGATTAATTAAGTCGAATCTACAACAGAACAGACATTGACCAGACCAATATTGACTGACAGTTGATACTGACATTGCATTATAGGGAATACATTCGAATCGATTTAATCATCATCATCAAAGATCTGTTTTGGATGTCCTATTTTCGAACTTTTTGTATTATTTGAAGCTTAAATGAGCTTAACCCATGGACGTGTGAACTAGAATTGCATTTCCCTGAAGTAATCCCATCTTTTTTAATACAAACATATTCTTTCGATCCTTGCGCCAGATAAATCCAATTTCGAACGATTCGATTCGAATGAAAATAATGGCATCCCTACGTGTTTGTCACTTTTGAAGGAAGAGGTACAAGACGTGCTAGCGCCATCTGGATTTAGCTTTCACCGGCCAACCCCATTGAAAGCCTACCTGAAGTTTCAGAAGCAGAAACATCACAGGATTATTTGACTGCAGATAACGAATCCGGTGAACCAACACCAACTTCTCCAGAAACTGACAGCGCGATCAATCAAGCCAGATATCCGCAACGACAACGTGGACCACCTGACAGATACAGTCCGTCGATGTTTATGGTGTCAGACTATGAACCGGAAATCTACAAACAAGCCTTAGAAGATGTTCACAGTTCTGAATGGCAAAAAGCTATGAAAAATTAGTACCATTGTTTAATGAAACGCGGGAATGAAACATGGCAATTAGTGGAGAGACCCACAGACAGAAAGATTATTAAAAATTTATGTGTCTAAAAATAAAAGAATACTAACTGCGAAGTTGTTTTTAAAGCAAGATTAGTAGCAAAAGGCTTTACTCAGGTACAAGGTATCGATTATGGAGAGACTTTTTCTCCTGTAGCATGACTGTCTTCAGTCAGACTGCTTCTTGCGTTTGCCGTACAACTGCACGTCCAGTTAGGCCACCTTGATGTGAAAACCGCTTTCCTTAATGGCGATTTAGAAGAAGAAATCTTCATAGAACAGCCGCCAGGCTTTGAAATCGACCGAAAAGGAAACTTTTGCTCAATTAAAAAATCGCTTTATGGTCTAAAGCAATCCCCTCGATAGTGAATTATAAAAGTCTGCGAAGCCATGAAGCTTATCGATGACACAAGCAGCAAACGAGCATTGTATTTATGACAGACGTGACGGTAACAACATACTCGTAGTCTTCGTTGACGATTTTTTTCATCCTCTGTAATAATAAATGTATGAAAGAGACCTTCAAGAATTCACTCAGAAACCTCTTCATCGTGAAGGATCTTGGTCCTCTGAAAGACTGCTTAGGCATGCGAGTTATTCAAAATGTTGATAACATCACACTTGGCCAAACCAAGTACATCGAAAAAATCATTGAAAAGTTTGGAATGAAAGATGCAATTCCAATCTCAACTCCAATGGAAGCTGGTATGAAGCTGATATACCGTTCCAACAGCTTATCGGATCTCTAATGTATATTGCAATCGGGACAAGGCCTGACACACCGCATACAGTGTCTTATCTAAGTAAGTTCAATGTACATTACGGCATTGGAAAGCTGCTAAACGGGTACTCAGGTACCTGAAGGCAAAAAATGACCTGAAACTATGATTTGATAAAAAGGAATAAAGTTATCCTGTCGGATATGTTGTCGCTGACTACGGCAGTAATGTTGTAGACAGAAGATCACACACAGGATGCGCATTTAAAATTAGTGGTGCGTGCATATCCTGGGAATAGCGCAAGTAGCGCGCACCCTCACTGTCCACCACTGAGGCAGAGTACATGGCACTTGCTGAAGCATGTAAGGAAGCCATTTACATGAGATCACTCATCCATCAAAGAAGTTTTCGACGTCATTGAGCCCATTAACATTCATTCGGATGATCAAAGTTCACTCAAATTCACTCGAAATGATACCTTTCATAATCGCATTAAACACATAGACATAAGACATCATTTCATTAGGGAACTTTCACAAACCGATTTCAACCCACAGTTCATTTCAACAAATAACATGCTAGCTGACATACTCACTAAATCACTAACCAAAATTAAACATTCTAGATTTACTAAATGCGTTAGGTTTAGTTAAGAGTAGTTAGCAATTTTATACTTTTTGTACTGAATGTATTTTTATATAAAGGTTGATCTTATTTTTTTGTATGGAATATCTTTGATACAGAATGCTCCATTCCAGGTGTTAAACCTATTTGGTTTCAATTTAAATAAAGAATCATCCTGGCTGTATAGTGTTTCAAATACAAATCTATTCCTTCTACTGAACTGGCTGTACTTGATTGTCACATATCAATAAAAACGCTCTGAGTAAAAATCTCCTACATTAAAACTTGTGTTTAATTCCTCAAATATTTGAATGAACGGTGTTAGTAAGCCCAGTGATATTTCTAATATTTTTGGACCACTTTAAGGTCATATCGCCCCTCCAACCAACGTCGCCACAGGTGTCCGATGCCGAGACCGAGTTAAACCATGACCTGGACAGTGAGATAAGTAGGATAACAGCTAAAGAGGTAAGGCGTGCCATCAGAGGTATGAGAAGAGGCAAGTCACCAGGTCATGAAGGACTCAGCATCGAACATCTGGTGCACGCAGGTTTTCATTTGCCGCGGGTACTGGCGTTATTTTATTCCATGTGTATTGTTCATTCATACTTACCTGACGATACGATGAAAACATTTGTTGTGTCTATAGTGAAAAACAGAACAGGCGATATATCGGACAAAGCTAACTATAGGCCTATATCCTTGTCTATGGTAATAGCCAAGGTTTTTGACTGTTTAATGGACGTGCGCCTAAAAAAACGGTTCAAATTAGGGATGCCCAAATTGATTTTCGGCAAAGCCTATCTACCGAAACTGGTATATTAGCTAGAGTACCGTGAGGTACTATACAGATAGAGGTACTCCGATCTATGCTTGCTTTCTCGACCTATCGAAAGCTTTTGATATGGTTTCCTATAACATCTTATGGACTAAGCTAAGAGAAGCGGCAATGCCATCTGAACTGATATCTGTTTTTCGCTACTGGTATAATAATCAGATAAATTATGTTAAATGGTCTGACCATGGTTCAGATAGCTATATGCTACAGTGTGGCGTGCGACAGGGAGGTTTATCATCACCAAGATTATTTAACCTGTATATAAATGGCTTCATCGAGGAGCTCAGAAGGTAACATGTAATTTGTTATATTGATGATTTATGTCGCAATAATCTGAGCTCTGCCAACGATTTGGTGCTGCTGAGCCCCTCGATGAGTGGCCTTAGAAAACTGTTGGCTGTTTGTGAAACATACGCAGAGATGGTCTGCTGTATAATGTTAAAAAGAGTGAATATCTCATATTTAAAGCAGATTAGAGACTGCATGAAATGTACCGTTAATTAGTATTAAGGGGTGTTGTCTGAATCGGGTATCCGAATTTAAGTATTTGGAGCACTTGGTGAATGAATATCTGAAGGATGAGTCAGATATGGAGAGAGAGTGTAGGGCGTCGGCCAATCAGAAGCAATATGCTGCCTCACAGATTTGCTCGGTGCTCAATACAAGTAAGGATAACTCATTTTAAAGTGTATTGCCAATCTTTCTACACCAGCACTCTGTGGATCAGTTATTCACAGAAGACTTTGTTGAAGAAGAGATTGTTGGGGCTGCCACGCTTCTGAAGTGCTTCAGCGATGTTGGCAGACACGCGCACTGATGGCTTCCACGCGATAATGAGGAAAAAAGCTGCGTCATTGCTGGGCAGAATGCGCGGCAGCAATAACGGTAAGCTCAAGGCTTTTGCAGAGAGATGGGATGCCTTTTCATCCACCATTGGGTGAAAATGTTGATTTAATTTCTAATTAATTGATTGGAAATTAAGTTAACTTTATTTCTAATTTGATTGATTGGAAGTTAAATTAATTCTATAGCTAATATTTGTTATTGTGAATACATAGATAAATATTTTTGTATGGATCTCAATATCTGAAATAAATATTTTATAATAATAATAATAAAAACAAAATTATTTTACTGTGGAATATTATTCTACATCATATTAGCTTTTAAAAGACACCAAAAATAAGTTTCTATCTGAAACACTTGGCATGTTAATGTTTTTAAAATTGGTCAGTAGCAAGTTACATTGCAAAATCAAAATATAAAGAAATTAAGTTATGACAAGACACCTAGATCTCTGGAAGTGAAGTACCTTCTGTTTTTTTTTTATGATTTTTGGAAGTGAAGTCATCACTTTGGTATATGACAAAAAAACAACCAAGTGTGAGTCGGACTTGCGCACTGAAGATTCCACACAAACAACACCTATTTTTTGTGATGTAATTACAACTCATTTAACCTCTTGAATACCGCCGGCGTTAGATAATGCCACTTTTTCGTTACAGGTTTAAAATTTTATTACCATGGCATAAGATTCAAAATCGCGACCCATCCCTCGGTTTTTGAGAGGTGAACCACTTCGGGGTATTTTCGACCCCCCATAACTATGTTATAGATAAAGCTAGACACCTGAATTTTCTGTGACGAATAGGCCACAATTGAAATAGGCAAATTCCCAAAATTCAGTCAATTTCAACTAATACATTGGAAATCACAGCCATTCAAAGTTCTGTTATTTTGTCACTGACTGACTCATTCATCATGGATCATCAAAATACTAATGTACTTCTAGCCCCTATTATCCTCTAATATGTCAAACCCAAAAATGCAAAATGGCCGCTTCTGTCACGGGGTCGCACGCGAACTCCGCGCTCTAACGTCCCGTTTCATTAAAATGACGATATCTCTATTTTTTCTATGGGAGCTCTCAAAGAAGGTTATATCGTTGGAATTGCTTTTAAATTAGCTACCGGATAAAAAAATAATAGTCCAGTTTTGCCTAGCAATATATTTTAATTCTAATTTTAAATCAGGAGTATGTGATTTTTTCCCAATTATTGTAGAAAGGTCGTTAAAAATGAAAAAATATAGCAATAATGTTTGTAGTTTATTTACATCTAAATACGTTATCGCACATAAATCAATAACAATAACATGCCTCCCCATACAATAATCGTGGAAAGCAATCACCACAACCACACCACCACTCAATAAGCGCTGGCACATGACTGAGGGCGTGATATTTCATTGCCTCGGTCAACCGCTGATGCTTGCTTTAGAGTAGAAACAAAGGATGTTATGCCTTTCTCCTTCTTTCGGCCACGTTTAGTGGAAGTGTGAGCAAGATAGACAAACACTTTGATTAAATAACGGTCCTTATTTACCGCCTTTTACGCATCGGTCAAAATGTGTCCGCGTGACAGGCTGGGGTATTTTGCATCGGTCAAAATGTGTCCGCGTGACAGTCTAGCGGCTATAAGTTTTTTGCAGTTGGTACACAGTAAATGAAAATAAATATTAAAATTCCTATAAAAAAATAGTTCCTTCTCAATTTTTTTATAGGCATTTTAATATAGAAGGAAGGATTTTTTTATTTTTTTCTACTGATAAAATAAGATCCTTTTCTACCCTTTTTGATATGTGCACTTTACATCCATTCCACAGCCAGTGGTCAGGGTGTAGTAGGTTCAACCCTCACATAAATAATAAATACAACACCATACTACATACCACAATCAATGGACTTAAAACATAACAATCTATTCCAAGATTATTTTTCACTTACCAACATGAACAGTTGTCTCCTTCCCGTTGCCATCAACGGTATATGCCTTGAAGTTGGAGTGTAGTACGGATATGTGTGGGTTCAGAATCAACCTAAACTCCTTCCCAAGAGTTTTGAAGTGCAACTCCTTGATGGTGTTGTATGGGTGATTAGAATGCTTTGCACCACGCTTTACGACGTGGTGAATGAAGCTATCAGCATCCAGAGTCTCAAAATACTTGAGTTTGTGGTATATTGAGCCTGAAATGAGATAAAACTTGTTTGTCCTCAGGATCTATCTTTACAAAAAATTAACAAATGTAAAGATGAATACTAACATTTGCTTCCAATAATTTGAGATGTTATCAGTATGAAGGCCACGCTAGATAATGAAAGCATGGTTTTATTCAGGTTCCAGAACTCGATCTTTAGGATCTTTTATAGTACACGAAAATCTCTGAGTAATCTATTCTATTGAAAAATATTGACTTTTTTTGTTGGACTGACTACTCGACCTAAGTTATTGGACTGACAGTTTTGACAGTTTTGGGAGCGTTTCAAAACATAGTTAGCGTAACTAGGGCACGTACAAGTTCACGTTCTCATGATCGCCGGTGATATCAATGTGTGGGAGTTTCAATGCCTTACTACTCCCACAGTGGTCCAATGTAGAGAAGAGAGAGAAGAATGACGATTGCTAAGTATATGTAAATATCTACAGTAATAAAGACATTTGATTGATATCCACAGAGTACCTTTTATATGTTGATATCAGAGGAAAGTGAGGGATCGAACTATGCGCTATGTCTCTGTCCCTCACTTTCCTACGATATTAGCGTTCCTTTTCGGAATATAATAGTAGTTTATGTGACTGCTACATAATGGAGGGCATTAATACTCGAGAGAGGGTTTATGAAACGAGCCGAAGGCGAGTTTCATAGTAATATCACTCGAGAGTTTTAATGCCTAATTATGTACAGTTACATACACTAGTTTATCTATACACATATCATAAGCTCTCTTTGATGTGTTCAGGAACCGCATGTTTGACCGGCATTGTGGCTCTGCAATGGTTTAGTTTGTTCTGTAGTACCAACTTCACGCAGGCGGGCGTCGGCGTTCGAAATTTGAATGTCAGTACCAACTTCACAGACAAACTAGGGGCGGCACGCAAGCGGGCGTCGGCGTTCGAAATTTGAATGTCATAATATGTAGAAAAAGTACACATTATGGTCATAATGTGTAATTTTTCAGATAAGAAATGAGTTTTTACCAAGTAGCAACATTATGCTGATTGTAACGTGCGGTTTTTGTACGCAGTAAAGAGGGTTTATGATACGTGTGTAGATAAAAACACTAAAAGAGTAACTGCATGCTGCATTGTTTTCTTCGGCGCTTGATGAATGTGGTAAACAAACAAAACATGTTTGGAAATATTTAACCTAGTGTCACGTTAGCGAGATAATTGTAAGTACCTATAGATCAATGTTCTCAAATATTTTTATTTACTTCCAATTAAAATATTTTACGTTTGTTTAGGTGTCCTCTACCCTATAATTAAGACATTCACCATGCGTGCATATAAACAAATGTCCTACTAAATCATACCATTCACAATACTTATACCTCGCGCCACGAATTAAAAGCGCTGGGCGACGTTGGCAGGAAAGGAAATAGGAATAGATATTGAAAGATGACTACTACGCATTGAAGGTCATCGCTCATAACGTGTGGCGCGATGTATATCTGCTTAGATTGACCAGGTACCTATATGAAAATTTCAAAATCTCAATTTTTCCGGTCATAAGCATACAAACATTTTCATTGGCTTTTTGGAAATAAAGTTGAATATTTGGTGGGATATGTTTTCCTCTAACCAGAAGGCTTAACACATTCCACCTTTCATTAGAAATGTAAATTACCAAATGAAGGATAGATTCCTGTAACGAACAGCTTACGGCCAGTCGCAGAAGCGATCTTTAAATTATTAAAGTCCCGCAAAACGCGTGTCGTAAAACTTAACTCATAATATGGGGTACATTATGTTCAAGACAGTTCCCAAGCCTGACATTACGCCGATTAGCGTTTAAAATTTAAAGATCGTTTCGGCAACTTAGTTTTAGGATAGTACAAACAAAATCAATTAATTCAGATAGGATATTCTTTTATTTCGATGTCATTTTAAAGTAATAAGTGTAGATATATTATGAAACTTTTTACATTCCACCTCTCAGTCTAAGTACCAAATGAAGAGTAGATTCCTTCTGAATGTTGTAGTCTGATAGAGTGCGTCCATCTTCTAACTGTTTGCCGGCGAAGATCAATCGCTGCTGGTCTGGCGGGATTCCCTCTTTGTCTTGAATTTTAGCTTTGACATTCTCTATAGTGTCGGAGGCTTCTACTTCAAGAGTAATGGTTTTGCCAGTCAGGGTTTTCACGAAGATCTGCATACCACCACGCAGACGAAGTACCAAGTGAAGGGTGGACTCCTTCTGGATGTTGTAGTCGGAAAGTGTTCGTCCGTCTTCCAACTGTTTGCCGGCGAAGATCAATCGCTGCTGGTCTGGCGGGATTCCCTCTTTGTCCTGAATTTTGGCCTTCACATTCTCAATGCTGTCAGAAGCCTCAACTTCAAGGGTGATGGTTTTGCCAGTCAAGGTTTTCACAAAGATCTGCATACCACCACGCAGACGAAGTACCAAGTGAAGGGTGGACTCCTTCTGGATGTTGTAGTCCGAAAGTGTGCGTCCGTCTTCCAACTGTTTGCCGGCGAAGATCAATCGCTGCTGGTCTGGCGGGATTCCCTCTTTGTCCTGAATTTTGGCCTTCACATTCTCAATGCTGTCAGAAGCCTCAACTTCAAGGGTGATGGTTTTGCCAGTCAACGTTTTCACAAAGATCTGCATACCACCACGCAGTCGAAGTACCAAGTGAAGGGTGGACTCCTTCTGGATGTTGTAGTCCGAAAGTGTGCGTCCGTCTTCCAATTGTTTGCCGGCAAAGATAAGACGCTGCTGGTCTGGTGGGATTCCCTCCTTGTCCTGAATTTTGGCCTTCACATTCTCAATGCTGTCAGAGGCCTCCACTTCCAGTGTAATGGTTTTGCCAGTCAGTGTTTTCACGAAGATCTGCATACCACCTCGCAGACGAAGTACCAAATGAAGAGTTGACTCCTTTTGGATATTGTAGTCGGAAAGTGTGCGTCCATCTTCCAATTGTTTGCCGGCGAAGATCAATCGCTGCTGGTCTGGCGGGATACCCTCTTTGTCTTGAATTTTGGCTTTGACATTCTCTATAGTGTCTGAGGCTTCTACTTCAAGAGTAATAGTTTTTCCAGTTAGGGTTTTCACGAAGATCTGCATACCACCACGCAGACGAAGTACCAAGTGAAGAGTTGACTCCTTTTGGATATTGTAGTCGGAAAGTGTGCGTCCATCTTCCAACTGTTTGCCGGCGAAGATCAATCGCTGCTGGTCTGGCGGGATTCCCTCTTTGTCCTGAATTTTGGCCTTCACATTCTCAATGCTATCAGAAGCCTCAACTTCAAGGGTTATGGTTTTGCCAGTCAGGGTTTTCACGAAGATCTGCATACCACCACGTAGACGAAGTACCAAATGAAGAGTGGACTCCTTCTGAATGTTGTAGTCCGAAAGAGTACGTCCATCTTCCAACTGTTTGCCGGCGAAGATAAGACGCTGCTGGTCTGGTGGGATTCCCTCTTTGTCCTGAATTTTGGCCTTCACATTCTCAATGCTGTCAGAAGCCTCAACTTCAAGGGTGATGGTTTTGCCAGTCAGAGTTTTAACGAAGATCTGCATACCACCACGCAGACGAAGTACCAAATGAAGAGTGGACTCCTTCTGAATGTTGTAGTCCGAAAGAGTGCGTCCGTCTTCCAACTGTTTGCCGGCGAAGATAAGACGCTGCTGGTCTGGTGGGATTCCCTCTTTGTCCTGAATTTTGGCCTTCACATTCTCAATGCTGTCTGAAGCCTCAACTTCAAGGGTGATGGTTTTGCCAGTCAGTGTTTTCACGAAAATCTGCATACCACCACGCAGACGAAGTACCAAATGAAGAGTGGACTCCTTCTGAATGTTGTAGTCCGAAAGAGTGCGTCCGTCTTCCAACTGTTTACCAGCGAAGATTAGCCGCTGCTGGTCTGGTGGGATTCCCTCTTTGTCCTGAATTTTGGCCTTCACATTCTCAATGCTGTCAGAAGCCTCAACTTCAAGGGTGATGGTTTTGCCAGTCAGAGTTTTCACGAAGATCTGCATACCACCACGCAGACGAAGTACCAAATGAAGAGTGGACTCCTTCTGAATGTTGTAGTCCGAAAGAGTGCGTCCGTCTTCCAACTGTTTGCCGGCGAAGATAAGACGCTGCTGGTCTGGAGGAATTCCTTCCTTGTCCTGGATTTTGGCCTTCACATTCTCAATGCTGTCTGAAGCCTCAACTTCAAGGGTGATGGTTTTGCCAGTCAGTGTTTTCACGAATATCTGCATACCACCACGCAGACGAAGTACCAAGTGAAGGGTAGATTCCTTCTGGATATTGTAGTCTGATAGAGTGCGTCCGTCTTCCAACTGTTTGCCGGCGAAGATCAATCGCTGCTGATCTGGGGGAATACCCTCCTTATCCTGAATCTTGGCCTTTACATTCTCAATAGTGTCTGAAGCCTCAACCTCCAAAGTGATGGTCTTCCCGGTCAATGTCTTTACGAAGATCTGCATCTTGACCTAAAACAATAATAACGTAACTATTAGTCCATGTATCTCATTAGTAGTTTCTATGTTGTACTGGATTCTAAGGAGAGGTACATTCGTTTATTTATTTATATATTTTTTCGTGTTCTTCAACTATACCTAAACAACACCTAGAGTTCCGCTTTCTCTCGTCTTGAATTGGATAAATTAAAATAATGATATATTTAAATATATAATATATCAGAGCTGGGTCCAGTAAAAATAGCTATAGCCCTTCGAAATGCTAATAGGCATAAGTTTTATACATTTTTTTTAAACATGGCTCTTAATTCTGAGTACATAATGTTCATGACAGTTCACATGCCTTGACATTACGCCTATTAGCATTTTGCGGGGCTTACAGGTCTTGTCAACGTTGGAATTAAGTAGTTACTGGATATTTTTTAGGTAGAGTTGTATTGCTCGAAAACGGTGCGTTTCCTGCCACCAAGTTATAGGATTTTATTTGCTCTCCAGGACCTACGAAACCCTTTCTCACAATAAAAACACACAACCAAATCTTATTCCCGGCCCTCAACTTGAGACACCAACCCAAACATGAGTCACTTCCTAGATACTAAAAATGGGGGTTTTTTTTAATTTTGATATTTTCACTTGCGCATCGTTTAGGGTGCCTTACGGCCATCATTTTATGTCATACGCATGTTTTCCATAGGACCATTATTTATAGAGATATCGATATGGCAAACATCGTTATGACGTATATCTCAAAATCGGTGAGGTGCACGAGGAAAATGTATATGACCAAAAATGATGGCAAAGAGCAGCACTACACGATTCCGAGGTAAAAAGAAACAGTAAAAAAAAATATTTTCACGAAATTTTTCTAAGTCGCTGGATGACGAGTCGAAATTCCGCCCCCTTATCGACACTCTGACCGCACATTGACCAGGCTATCTAAGCGCGGAAAAAATTGATCAAATGATGACGAAATTAAAATAAAAGCTTGGTAAGTCACAAGATAAGATGCAGAACCAGTAATGATTACGATAAAAAGTGTTGATATGTATAGGTAGGAAAGACACTACATTATAGAGGCAAATGCAAATCGATCGCAAAAGAAGTGGGTCAGCGGAATATGAATTATGAAACCATCCAACCACCAACCCTTACCCTTAGGTGCAAGGGTGCATGCAATTGCAACGAAATAATTTAGAAAAATGTAGCCCACTAAGTCCCCAACCAGAGGCACAGGGCTTTATACGAGTAAGATTGAGCCCATATTCCGAAACGATTAATTTTCACTCTGCGACACAAGAGTTGTTGTGATTACGTTTGTATTGTAATAATATTTTAGCTACGTAGATTGCAAATGCAAACGAAGAAAGAAATCAATGTGCTACCAACAAACAAAATGGAGGACAATGAGAGGAACTGAGGAAATCTAATCTAACAACTGCGCAAATAGTTACTTCTTTTAGGTCAACCACAGGAAGTATTTCCAGTCATTTCGTTAATAATCAATCACACTTACTAATAGTCACTGGAATTTTGTCCGTTTCAAGTATTCTAAAATCTTAAAATAACTGCTTCAACGCTTCAACAAACAACTCTGAAGAGACAACACGTCAATAAGTTTGTTACTCAATTTTCCACTTTAAAATGCGCTCGTAAAACAGAAACACGGCCTTTTTATAGAATCCGAGACGTAACACTGTACAATCAATACTCAGCTGAATCACACAGCTTTCTCTTTCTGCTATTAGCTGCTATTAGCAGCGGTATCTTGGTTTCGAGCATGCTGTCTTTTTCACACTCATAAGGATTTTAGCGACAAAGAAAAAGACGCTATGAATAGACTGTGTGTTACAGTAATGTAACTGACAGAGACAGCGAATGTTTCTAAATTGTTCTCGAAATTGTGTGAATGCGAAAAATATTATTGTTCTCATTGTGTGTGAGTTGTGTGACTCACAAAGAGAAATATGAACAGCGGAATTTCCTGAAATGAGCGAAAAGAAATCTGAATTGCGCGACAATATTACAGATTTGCGCGAGTAAATTATTGATTGGCGACCTCTTATTGACTGTTTTTAGATTTCTGGTCGCGCAATTCAGTAATTTATCAGACGAAGCCTTGTCGCGCTCATGTTTTGTCGCTTTTCAGTAGGTAATTCAGTCAGGCAAAACCAGTGTATTTTTGCCAAGCAAAAACTGGAGTTACATATATATACTTTAAATACTACCTAAAGGTAAAAGCGGTACTTAGGTAGGTAAGAGATATTACATAACCCTGAATCAGGGCCCTAATTAGACATCTCATTACACTACACCGATTTAGGCGTCATTACTCAGTCATCAACATCATAAAGCGAACCTTGGAAAGGATGGACGTCATGCCACCTCATAAAAATAATTTAGCTTATTAATGTCCCCACCGAGGGGCACAGTCCTTCTCCCATATACGAGTAAGGTTGAACGATACTCTACCACGCTGTCTCGAACAAAAAAGTTGCTATAGCTATAACTGCCGTTGCGAGAGCAATGCCACTATAACTATACAATGTTTGTTGTGCCTCAATCATGCTGGAACGGCTGTACGTATCTGAATGAAATTTAGCAGACATATAGTATTTATAAGCTAGATTAACATATAGGTAACCTTTAATCCCACTGCACAAGAAGGAGGGTAATGCTTTATCAGTAAATTATAATTCCTAGGTACAAGCAGACGAAGTTGCGAGCACTAGCTAGTTCATAATAAAGAAAAGGAGAGAAGAAGACAAATACGGATAGAAGACAATACAAATAAATATAATTAATTAATATTTAAAACTTAGAGAAAATCATAAAACAAAACCTATGACATAACCGCTCTTCGCGCTGGTCGCGCATCGCCTTTTTTTTAGTGGGAGGGAAAAAAATTGAATTACCCATGCCCAGGAGTAAGACCGCCCTGCTATAATAATAATAATAATGTCTTTATTCCAAAAAAATATATTTTTTCCATATAACTTATAACCTAGCACACATAAAAGATAATAGGTATAATTGAATAGGTACCTATAATTTTAGTATTTCGTGTGTGACGAGCTTGTAGGTAACCTACACACCTGCTATCCTTTTTATGAAAGCGGGGAATGGTAATGTGAATTTGGTAACCGGATATTGCATTTACCCATTTTTTTCGTGACAGTTGACAGTAGTGCACTGCAGCCAACCTAACGGTGAAGGTAATTTAAATATGAAACACACTCTCCCTAATAATCTTACATGCAGAGTTGTATAAAGTATTTTTATTACCTTATTAATAACGACAGGGTGCCACCTTACACTATTTACTCTATAGACGGAGTGCCACTTTCGCGATTGCGTCGAAAAATAAGGCGCACAACAGTGGGCCGCCATTCAAATTCATTCAATTCAAAAAGTCTGCTTTGAGCTGACATTGGAGACGCACGCGTTGTACAGTTCCACAGGTCATCAAAATTTGATAAAAAATGCCTTGCTGTGCGATTAAAGTGTGTAGAAATGACAAAGGACGAATAAAAGCAAATCACAAGCCATAATTTCATCGGGAAGTCAACCTAAATTCTTGTTGATTTCACATGATTCACACTTTACGTTTTATTAGTGTTGCCAGTCTTTGTATATAATCTAAGGGTGCCGTGCCACCTACTACGTGAATGAAAACTTTGGAAAACTAACCATAACCAAACGCGATAGTTCGCATTCCGCGATCAAATCACAAATTTGTCCCCCCTATAGTACACAAGAAACGAACTTTAAATTTTAAAGCCCCGCAAATCGTTAATTGGTGTATGTGTATCGTCAAGGCCTGTGAACTGTCATAAACATCATGGTCTCACAAATATTTTATCAAAAAAACGCATTTTTTTGTGAAGGAACTACCTACTAATTTACTTGCTCCTTGCCAATTTCATGATTCTAGCTAGGTCAACGGGAAGTAGGTACCCTATAGGCTTTGTTGGCAAAAAGTGCCTTGACAGACTGACAGAAGCTCAGACAGACGGACACCGAAGTGATCTTATAAGGGTTCCTTTTAAGATACGGAACCCTAAAAACAAAATTTACCTATTGAAATGACTTAATTGCCATTAGCGTTTTTCCGGGATTTAAAATTTGAAGATTGTTTCTGTAACTGGCTGTTACCCACATCATGTACTGGATGTTTGGAGTATGGAGGGACATTTTTTGGACATAATTCTGAAAAAGTTTCACCATGAAACCGATTTGATCAGAGCAACTTTATTTTTCCTCATTTTGGGCTGAGCGGTCATCAGCTGATTTGTATGAAGAAGTGCAAAATAAACTTGCTCTGATCAAATCGGTTTCAGGTTGTTTAGAATGATTCTAAACAACCTGAAACAGATTAAGATTTTGTCGCACCCTACTCCAAATAACCTGAGTTTTGACACATACATATAAATAAAAAGTACATAAAAAGTGCAACAAGTCAGCTTAATGGTATTATTTTTTATTGTGGTTTCTACTTAGATAACATAAATATGTAACTAGATAACATAAATATTTCTGGTAATTTATTTACAATAACAAATAACTACCTATAACAATAATAAGTAATTAAGATAACTACCTACATAAAACATAACCAAAAATTATAGCTAGATTTTGTTTTTTACAGGAACATTTTCTTCCCATGGTCTTGGGCCTCGTTTATTCTCCCAGTTTTCAATGTCAATATTTTTTATATCTTCATAGGCATCCTCGAGGGTCACATCTTTAGTTCTGTGAAGACCCATCTTCTCTGCTTCAGCTTTACTCACACCTTTGACCTTTGAGAACTGGTATCTGAAATAGAATTGAAATACTCAGGTATCTTCCTTTTATGTTTCCAGTTTCAAGCAAAAAAGGGGTCAGTTGAAAGTAATAAAAACAACACAAAAGTTTTCAAGTATTTAGGGAAAATTATATAATGATAGCTCTGAAAGTTGGCTCAACTGTACAATAACTGGCATTGAATACATGGTTCATATTTTTTTATAAATTCTACTCGCTATAAGACAACTTCTTGCCAAATTTCAAGTTCCGGAGCCGCATTGTTTGCAAGAAAAAATATATTAAATAAACATATAACCTCCCAATTCAATGGCACTATGACGCTTGTTTATATTTTTTTGGAAAATTGAAAAAAACATTAGCAAATAGGTGCAACAACAAGTGCAGCAAAGAGGAGCGTATTAAGAAGGCCGCGCGCGAGCAGCGGCCAGTGAAGCATTAGAAACGTTATGTTAACAAAATAGAGACTTTTTGAAAAAAATATAATAAGGTTTTTGAAAATTCATAACAAAAAATCCTATGATCGAAACTGCAGAGGCATCCTCTCCCCTCAAAATTCAGGTGTCTGATATTATTTTTTTACCAATATATCACTTATTATTTTTGAAAATTCGTAACAAAAATCCCCTGGTTGCCGTCAATTAAAACTGTGAAGGCCCCATCCCCCTCTAATAACTCAGGTGTCTGAAGTTTTTTTTACCAATATTTCACTTATTATTTTTGAAAATTCACAACAAAAACCCCTGGTTTCCGACAATTGAAATTGCGGAGGCCCCCTCCCCCCACAAATTTCAGGTGACCGATATTTTTATTTTTTACCAATATTTCACTTTTAAAAAATCTATAAAAACTAGTAAAAAACAGGGGTGAAGGGGGGAGACCCGTTTTTACCCCTGTAGTTCTCCTTCCATTCACCTGACCCCTGCCAAATAAAATTTTCTAAATTCATGCCTCAGGAGCTAAACCTTTACCATTCTGCCCTTCAAGTGGCCCTGCAAGTGGTAAATTTTCAGTAAACTAAATAAAATAAAAATATATAAAATGTATTTCTCTTTTTACTCATTTTTCCGATTTCAAAAATATAATAGATACCCTTTTCTCCCAATTGGTTCCGTCCCCTTATCGACACTTTGATCCATACGTGTTTAATTAGGCCCTCTAATAATATCAAATACTCAGTCTAAGCATCTAAGTCTTAATCAATATTGAATTTTGTGGTGTAATATTTATTTTATCATCGATAAAAACAATCATACTATAGTATTATATGATACCTATGGCTTTAACGTACAGCGAGTGCAATGAATTTAGAAATAAAACTTGCTAATAAGATGCGTTTAGCTACAAAGAAAATATATCAATTTATATCGATAGGATTTAGTTATAAAATGCTGAGTTGTACCTTATTTGTGTCCATTCCTTCAGTCCAAATGAACCTCCAACTACAAATATTAGGAAAGGTAGACCATATCTGATAGACTTGCGTTTGCTAAATGTAATCACCGTGTTACGCAGGGACTGAATCTGAGTACTGATTTTAGAATTCATTTCAGTATAAAATTTACATAGCTGACTCTATGATTCAGGTAGTTACTAGGTAATTATTTCAGGGAGCTTTGATCGAAGAAAGAAATTATAATTTAATATTTATCTCTAAAGTAACCTCTAACCAAATCTCAACACATCAAAATCAATCGAAGTCAAGCAACAAAAGTCAAAACAAAAAATGTCACACACACACAACACACCAGTGAAAATATGAACAACAAAATGCAAACGTTGTGCTGAGCTTGCGATGTACGTGTTCGACCATTGGATTTTAGCTGTATTGAGTAGTGTTGCCAACAATCAGAAATAACCAAGTCGTAAGCAGAAAGTAAGTGGACATCCAACCAACCAAACCTATTTGGCATAGACAAAAATACTAAACCCAGAAAAAGAACTATGTTTCTCATGCTCTACTCTATGGAAATTTATAAGATGGCTGACTTTCCAGAGTGACGTATGTGTTGTGTGTTTACCAGAGTTTGAAATAAAATAAAACTATTACAGTTTACAGTGAACTGAACAATCAGTGAAGAATATTTGTTGGAAGTGATATCACGGATTTTGATACTATAACAGTTAGGTGAGTAATTTCTCCTTCCATAGCTCTGTATTTAGCCAAATTCGATTTGACTGATTTGTCGCGGCTGGAACTGCCAGGCGAGCGAGCGAGGTGTAGGCGGAATGTGTCCTCGATTATCCACATGAATTCAATCATAAATTGCGCTGCAGCACGCTGCAATAATTCTGTTGTGTCTCGCCTTAAAGCTCTCCATTGGCAGTCCAGGTTGCTCCTTAGTCATACTAAGGAGCATCCTGGCTGACTATAGGCTAGGCTTCATAGCCGAGCCTATAGTCAGCGTCATTAAATTTTTACACTGAGTGTTCCAACTCGTATGACAATAATTATATATTGCCCGTCAGCACAGTATGTACAGGGTTAAGTCATACTAGCCTGTGGTGCTGGCCTCTTTTTCTATTGAGCATCTCCAAGTGCGGCGACTTATCATTTGATTACTAAAGAGGAGTATATAGTGATCAAATGGTCACTAGGTATATACTCCTCCACCAAGCCTACTAAACTCCTGTCAGGTGTCTTATGTCTCATGTGTCACACACACTTATAGGAAGTTTATTTCACAGGTATGTGTGTACCTATGTGACATGAATCAAAAGATGCCTGGCATCCGTAAGGTTGGCTTGGTGGGTGGGAGACATCATAATATAGCTGTCTTCAAAAGTGGTTTATTAGGTCTCCTCAACGAGTGACCATACCAAGCTACTTTGCTTATAGCCCTATAACCCTATTGCAGTCAGCTAATGCAATTTTTGCACACCTAGAAAAAATACTACACACCTAGAATTTCAATGTCACCAATACAAAATTATAGTGTCCAAAACAAAATATTTGGTTACCATCTGCAAAAGAGTTAACTCCAGCAGCTTGATCAATCTCCTCAACAGAGAGAGCTGTTTGAGACACAATGTCATACATTGATCATTCATCTATTATATGATAGTTTTTCTCATGGCTTCTTTGGTTAAATTTCTAAGCCTTATACCTAAGCTGGGAATGGAAACTTGCTATTGTGTCATTGTTGTCTTAGTGATATTTTTATTGCAACAATATTGCAGTGGAAATTCCCATTGTTTCCTAATGTAGGTGAACTTGAACTTGATCAATAGCAATTTGCAATATTCAGTTTTTATATTGTAAATTGACTGCCTGTCTCTTATCTTGTGAGTCTCTTATATATTTGTAGTTTATTCGTGGATATGTTAGAAATACTTGTTCTGCTAAAGAATTTATTTCTGTCATGCATTTTTCTATGGTAGTGATAATATATCATACACATTAGATATATATTATATGCATTTGTGACACATTTAGATGTTCAAAATTCACTCAATGGCAATCATATAGGCTACCAGTCTTCACCATGCTACTGTGCTGGGTTGTATATTAAGATTAGTCACTGTGTGTAGCATTGCTACCAATGCTACCAGTGTGTAGCATTGCATCCATATTATCGTTTTAACTTCAGTATCAGTTTACTTAATTCATTTGTCTCCGCCACAATAGCAACAAGGTTAATTTATTTATTATAACATACTCATCAAAAATCCGAATACTAACAAAAAATTCAAGAACAACTTTAACAAAAGTAGTACTTATCAATTGGAGATGCTCACAACATTCACAAGGTTTTCTACAAACAGGATCACTTGTACCTCAGAATTGTTATTTAACAGGATAAATAGCATATCTGTCATACCAGGTACAAACACTATCTATGCTGGTGTTCACAATTTCAAACATCCCTTATATGATAATATCCAAACTTTGTAAGTAGGAAGATTCAACTATTCCATAGCCGAAATAGCTTTGATAGGACTTCACAGGATACTTTTGAACTCCCGAAAGGGATTGTATGAAGACAATTTGCACAGCCCATTTCATAAAACGTCCTTTGAGGCTCCTGTATCGGTAAAATTTGCCTCTCAATTTGTGGTGGTTGAAATTTTTGACGCAATAGCTAACACTGCAACATGTCTGTTACATCGTCGTTGCGGTAGAACAGTGCGTAAATTGTGTATTTTAATTTATTTTTCATAAACTACTTATTATTTCTTAATTCAAACTACTTTTTTTTTATATTTTGAATACCTATTTTTCGATGCAAGAATAACAAGACAGCAAGTTTTACGTGAAAAACATCTATTTCGTTTTTTTTACGTGTAGTTCCGATTGACGTATAACGTTTTCAATCTACAATATTTAAGGAAAAGGAAAGGACATATAATAATAGAATTTTTCGGGGTTTGGGGAGTGTCTCCTTTAAGACAAATAGCTCTTCATAGATGGGTATTTGACAATACCCATCACCCTAATTAAACTGAGTTTACTATGTAGGTACATGTATATGACTCATCCGAAGCGAGGACATCCTCGCGTGTCCTCATGATACCGGAGCGGGGAGAGCGGTGTCGTGACCCTGGTGAATAAGCACCACGGAAAATATCGTAAATATTATCCTTTTTCGTAAAAGTCGTCTGCCTTTTTGCATCAAACCTTTAACATTGTAACCTGTTTTGGTATTTAGCGAAGGGAAGTACCTAGATCTACACTTCCCAGATAGGATTGCAGAAGATCGACAGCAAATACATATAGGTAAACTTCAGGGTCAAATATTAGCTAAAGAACTAAAAGGATCATACGGATTTTTTAGCTTTATTCCAAATCCTTAAAGTCTGCCACAGCAGACTAAAATCACCCTTGCCCATTCCCTCCTACTACCTTTAATCGACTATGCGGATGTTTGCTGGATCGGTGCGAACGAAGAACAACTGAACAAACTCGAACGACTTCAAAACCTCGGGATTCGGTTTGTCTTCGGGCTGCGCAAGTATGACCATGTCTCACAGTATCGCAAGGAGTTGGGGTGGCTTCCGATCCGCCTTCGTCGTGATATGCACGTTCTCTCCTATCTGTTCAACATTTTGCAAAATCCCCGCTACCCCTCATATCTTCGAGAACGTTTCGAGTTTATTTCCTCCAGGCATAGCAACCGGAGATCCCACACGATGTCTCTTCTCTCTACTCCTCGGCATAACACTGCCGCTTACAAACACTCGTTTAGGTTAACGGCGATCCAACTGTGGAACGCACTTCCCTGCGCTATTGGAGATAGTCCCTCAATTTTCACTTTTAAGACAAGATTGAAAGAGCATATCCTTTCTCTTTCATGATAGGTACTTTTATATATGTATATATAAGTAGTAGATGTTTGATATATATTTAATTTTTTGCTTTTGTATTTTATTTAGTATATATCATTTATTACATTATTATGTTTTAGTTGTAAACAATTAGATGTGTACAGTTTTATTGCGCACTAGGACTCTCCTGTTGCACAATTTTTCCTGTCCTACCTAGGTTTGCTGGTAGAAATCTCTCTTCTTTGCTCATAAAATGTTTTGTTACCTTATATTAAGATTTCTGTGCAATAGAGAATATGAATGAGTGTCGATCTTCTGGATACCGTACATTACGTAGGTATGATAGTTTAACAAACAAAGTTTGCAATTGCAATATAAACCAACAAGAAAATTACAGACTGACAAACCCGCAACAATCCTGAACTACCTAACAACCCCCATCCATGCAATGCGTTATAGTATAGTAAGCATGTAGGTTTAGGTAGGTAGCTAAGGTACAGAGATGTCTGCTGATTGACAATGTCAGTCGGGCGGGGCCGATGACATCATCTCCGGCTCGGTGTTTGCGATCCTAATTCGACAAGCCGACTCACCGGCGACGTCCACACTCGTTAATTAGCTAAGCATTGCGCTAACTACGTCGTATACGTTTTTTACCCGTTACACTGCCGAGTAAAGTAACCTCTTGCTCCATGTGCCCAAGGCCCACGCTTACCTGATCAGATTGAGAACCACCTACAGTCAACTCGGCATTAGTGTCTGGATATTCTAAAAGCTTATTTCATCAGGATCATAGACTTTGGCCATGACAGTATTTTGACCATGTGGAAAAAGGGCAATTTCTACAAGATCGAAAGGGTTTGATTTGACTATCCACTCCTCAGACTATAGGTGCCTTATATGCCTTCGAAAAGTAATCTGTGATTGTGACGATCGACTGAGATATTTGCTATATGATGATTACGCATTGCTTAGTACCTACACAAACAAACCGATGTCTACCACCTACGCAGTACACGTCCATTAAACTTTTATTAAGTCTCCATTGACTCTTTTTATTCTGCGGGGCATCAATAAGACGCGTGAGTAATATATGTATTTTTGTTTACTCTATTGATTGTAGCTAGATATGTTTGATTACATACTCATGCTTTGAAATTATTTAATAAAATGAAAGATACGCAAATAGTGATTGGTAACTTTATAATCTAGTTTATGATAAATATCTTGCTGAGCCTAATTCGATTTTGAACTAAATTACTATAGCCTATAATAATGAACACTCAAGCTGTTAGTTATTCTGTGACATATGGCTTGAAATTGCGCCTGACGAGTTAAAATTTCTGTGAATTATAAAAAAAAAGTTTGTTTCTCTGCCAAACGAGGCGTATGGTATAAAGGAGTGACGCTATGTCATAGTATAAAATGTTATGTATGTGTTATAAAAAAGTTTAAGTGCTACAGTAGCATTCTACTAGAAGGATGTACTATGAAAGTAATGTTTATGTTATTTATGATTCATTCGATCAAATCGTAACATACATATATCTCCCAGGTCTTGGATTTTGAGTTTATACCTATAAGTGTGTGTGACGTCACTGTTTCTGGTTCTCACGACACAGGGTATCCTAGTGTAGGGCCAGAGGCAATGTAGGTACACTACCGCTCAAAAGTATTCAGCCATCCAGGTCGTAATTTCTCGATATTGATATATTTATCGTGCATGATTTTTATGAAATAAGGAATAGTTTTTTTATAATAATAAAAAAATATAGGTAGCATGACATTATTATTAGTTTCCTAAAACATTTTTTGAAGGAAAGTCTTTATAGCTTAATATATCTACTTTCGTTATATTAGTCTTGCTTGGTATTTGCTGGCAAGTTTATGAGTGAAATAATTCAAATAGTTACAATGTTTGTATCAGAACAACAAGCTATGTTTCCTTGTCACTATAAACAAACTTTATTTCATTGATCTGTCATAATTTCATCAGATTTGTGGGTTAGTCTCAAAGGTCAATTCAAGAAAACACAATAAAATTAAGAAAGATAATTTATTGGTTATTTAGAAGGGTTGGCCAGATCAAAGTTGGTCATAAGAAACAAGTTTAGAAAATAGAAACTTAAAATACAAAAATAACAATATGAGTTACCCATTAGTAGGTAGGTCTGGGTGGGGGTGTATACGCCAAAAGAAGGTGGATGAATTCAGGCCTCATTGGGGTTTTAACCCCAGCCGGCCGGTTATAAACCCGGGTGGGTTTTAACCCGGTTTATTAAAGGTGAATTAGCCCAAAACGCCATAGTATTAGATCTTAATTGAATTATTTTAATTTCGGTCTGTTAGAAAATTCGTAATCAGTCAAGTGTCAAAACAGTCATAGCAATTCAGACTCAAAGTCATAAAAATTAAGAAAAAGAAGGTTGACAAGCCACAACGTCACACACAGTAAGACAATTTTCTTAACTATTGCTGAATAAAATCTCCAAACGGGGAAAACAAGAGTGCTATCTGTTGAAGAGAGAGAAATCATTATTGGGCATCATCAAACAGGGCAAAGCAATGGAGAAATAGCTAGAGAATTAAAGGTTCCGAGACAAACTGTTGTCAAAAAATTCAAGAACACTGGTACTATTTCAAACTTTCACCGCCATGGGAGACCGAAGGTTACGATAACAGCGGAAAATACTAATATTGTAATAACCCCCAAAATAACATCACTGATCAACAGGGGTCGTGCTAAACCTTTTAGTATCTAAATCGCGAAAAGGCGTCTCAATGTTGCAGGTCTCAAAGGGGCTTTGGCCGTGACAATACCATTATTAAAAGCCATGCATAAAAAGAATCGGCTGACGTGGGCTCGCCAACATCAAAATTGGACAGCTGAAGAGTGGAAGAAAGTACTTTGGAGCGACGAGTCGAAATTAGAAAATTGTGGGACGAAGAGACGTGTTTTCTTGCTTCGATATCCGAACGAACAGTTAGCTCTGCCAAGCACGGCAGTGGTTCGGTATAACGGCTTGGGGTTGTTTTGGCGGATCTGCTGTGAGTGATTCAGTGAAAATCCAGGGTATTCTTCGTAAAGAAACCAACGTAGAGATTTTAAAAAATCACGTTGACTTCGGAAGCCCGTCTTATCCGCGACAACTTTGTGTTTCAGCAAGACAATGATCCCAAACACAAATCAAAACTGTTCGTCATTTTTAAAGCAGATGAAAAGGAGTCACATACTGAAGGTTATGACCTGGACCTGTCAGTCACCGGATTTGATTCCCATCGAATTATTATGGGATGAACTGGACAGGCAGGTGATAAAAGTATGTCCTAATTCAAAGGAAGATTTAAGGGATACTGCAGAAAATTACAGCTAAGGCATTGGACAAATTGGTGGCAAGGATGCCGAAAATTTGTAGAGCGGTTATTAAAAATAAAGGTCGGATAGATGAATCAAAGATTTGATTTTAAGTGTTGTTTAAACTTAAATATAATAAAACTTATGTAAATAAATTATTTTGTAAATAAAAATAGGTTGTATTCGTAAATCACTCAATAACTGAGGAAATTATAGGTGGCAAAATAATTTTGAGCGGTAGTGTAGGTATGTGCCTGTTTGTAAATGTAACCCTCTAGAGATGAAACGGATATCCATTATCTGGCCTATTCGGCTAAATTTACTAACATATAGAGATAGTAACGCACAATTGGTATCCGGCAGACCGCATAGTAAATTAGGCTCGAATTTAATAATATTTTATTACGGATAAATCAAATACGAAATATCGGAATAAGGTGCCTACTTTACGATATAAAATCAGCATAACTAGTAATGTTATCATTTTGTCAACCTAAAATAAAACAATTAGTACTCATACAGTACAAGAGGCAAATTGTGGTGGATGAATTTGTCACCGTAAGATTGTAAAAACCGTTAGTTTATTTATAAGCTATCTCAATAGATTATAGGCTGTCGATAAATTGTAAACGTGAACAACATTTTTTGGTTTTAAATTTGTTTCTTTTGTTCTTACATGTCAACTTAACACGACGGATAATGTGAGATTCGCTTTGAACGTTCCCCCTTCACCCCTTCACCTACACTGACCTACCACTTCGCCCTGTTATTTCGCTATTTCGCAAATTCACAATTTGACAGTTTGATTATAAATTTAAAAAGAAAACATTATATTGTAAGCAGTATGGTACAGTTTCGTGAGTTTATAAACTAACAGTGCTTTTAATCTAACGGTGACAAATACAAATTTCGCTTCATTAAGAAGCAACAAACGGTTTCGCTTGTATTCATAGATAACCTACGCATACTTCACGTTACGATGCGCTAATCGGCAAGGTTCGGCCGGATATCCGGCATCCGGCAAAACTACTATCCGTTTCATATCTAGTACTTACACAAGTCTGGCGCCGATAGCCCCGCGCAAATGGCATCCACAGTAGATGGCGGAAAGCCTCATGAATCTCAAAATTCAAAATTCAAAAAGAGTTTATTCCCATAAGAAACACATAACAACATTGGAGACATTTAACGGTATCATTTGGAGAATGTCAAATCTTAAACTAACACATGTATAAGGTACAAGGAAATATAGAACTCAATATGAATTCCGTCACCTCAATGTTTTAGATGCTGGAGGCAAAGAGGCGACTAGAAACCTCTAGCTTTATACGTTATTTTTACAGAATTGGGGCAAACACCTTCCCAAGCTTTCTTGTCTTCTACATAATCTGATATTTTGTAGTAAGCTTTTTTACATAAGTGATTTTTAACAACATTTTTAAATTTATTTACAGACAATTCTTGTAACTGAGTCGGTATTTTGTTGTAAAAGCGAATATATTGCCCTTTAAAAGATACATTAACCTTATGGAGCCTTGTAGTAGGTATAGCTAGTTTATTCCTATTTCTAGTGTTGACATTGTGCCTGTCGCTATTCTTAGGAAATTTATCAATATTTTTGTGGACGTACATTAGGTTTTCATGAATATGCTGACACGGCACTGTCATAATGTTAATTACCTTAAATTTACAACGCAGTGACTCTCTGGGACCCACATTGTAGATTGCACGAACAGCCCTCTTTTGCAGCACAAATATTATGTTAATGTCTGAAGCGTTCCCCCACAGCAGTATGCCGTAAGACAAATGCTATGGAAGTAGCTGAAGTAAACTAGTCTAGCTGTTTCCACGTCCGTAAAGACGGATTTTTTTGACTGCGTAAACTGCGGAACTGAGTTTTTAAGATAGCTTATCTATGTGTGGGCCCCACTGAAGCTTATTATCTAAGGTAATTCCTAGGAATACCGTGCTATCTACAATTTTCACCTTTAACATTAACATTAGCCGAGACTTGTTTAACATTGGGGAGTATAAACCGAATACATTTAGTTTTGTTATTGAAGATCCAATTCGACTGGTCGACCATGTACACTTTACACTTCCGAGCTGTTACGGATCGTTTATAGTCGTGTTGAACACAAAGTATAATCTAACAGTAGGACCTTATGGACAACAAGACTATTAAGATGACGAACCAAGGTTGTGTAACCGTGATAGGGATAATAAATATGTAAACACGTTATACTAACATCTCTAACACAGTCCAGGCTTGCCTATTTTTGTATATATGTGTGTGTCCATCGTAAGTTTGCAGCGGTCCCGCTAGCTTGGAAATATCTGTAAAGTTAACCTAAGAAATAATCAGACTAGTTGCGCCCCGGTTTAGACTCGCGAAAGTTATCAATTCTTTCAAGAGTCAGTGCATTCTCTATTACAATAAGATACCTCTGAAGATTTAGAAATTACCATTTGAGAAATTTAAAAACCATGTAAAAGCGACTTTGTCTAAAAATTTTCATATAACAATGTTCCAGAATACTTAAATTACGGGACTGCATGGGGTTAATCTTACTCAACACAGAACTTGCTGTTCATAATTTTTGTAATTATTATTCCTGCTCATTAATTATAATAATAAATACTGCAATATTTGTAGTAGTTTAACACAACCAACTTTTAAAAGAGATCGAAAAAACAATTTGTGAGAGTTTCTTATCCCTTCTTTACTACAGTAGTCCAATATAGAGAAGAGGCAAAAAATGACGTTATCTAAGAATATGTAAATATCTACAGCAATAAAGACATTAGAGTTTGAGTTTTCGCATCTTGGTCGTAATATCCGCACTTCCGATAAGTTCTTGAAGCTCTTTTCTTGTGGGAGAAATCGAGTTTTCGGTATCTCGCAGAAAATAGGACTTAATTTTCCTCCATTGCCGGCGCTCAATAGACTGTGATACAAATCTGAAGATTGTATTCTAACTTCTATTGCCAATAAGCAGGGGGTACAAAAATAATTATATTGGTTGCAAACATCGGTTAAGACATTTAAAGACATGTGGACGCATGCTAGGGCACCGTCATGATAGCGGTCGAACCTTCTATCGGTGCAATACTGCAACCAGCATATAGTACACCCGACACAATGAAAAATAGATCTTACTGGCCCTGTTTTATGAACCATGTGCTTATGACCAGCTGAGCTGCGCCAACGCAACACGATTCGCTTACGAAGTATACTCACCTAAATAGAGGGCATTCCAACGACAACAGTAGTGTAGCGTTTACAGTCCACAATCTAGTTCGCCTTCTACTTCATTCATGGTGAAACACCGAGCCGGCACTTTAGGAATGCCAAACGCTTCATAAATCGGTTATTGGCGGTGTTGCCAGATTCTAAATCGGTAAATTTCTGCTTATACCCCAAAAAATAATTACAGCACAGTTTTCTAATTTCGACAGTGTCATAGGCCATAGAAACGTCCGACCGGAGTCGGAAAAAAAGTTGCCTTGGGGGAATACCACTTTTCACCCAGTTTTGGGGTACTTGGCCATGTTATGTTATGTTATTTTAGCCTATTTTAAGAACTAATTTGAATATTTATTTGAGTCTTATTACTTTTAAAATAACACCCCTCGTGCCGTCACTTGTTCACAAGTTTTAGAACGGGTTTACCTGAGGCTGTTTGGTTTGATTATAAAAGGAATTCAATTCAATTTTTGGTTTGATTGACATTATGTTCTTTAGGGATATTTCAGTAATTCTGTAACATTTTTGGATGGGAATAACGGGATTTAGTTAGAACACACTTATCTCGGATTATTTTCTCAGTTTGGTGCCATTGTTTTTTTAAATGGCCAATTAAGAAAAGAACAAGTGGTGTCTCTGTTTTTACAAGAGTCATTAAAGTCTTTCTTACGTTTCACTAAAACTCGCACAAATCCGGAGAATTCCCTGTGTCGGGCACATCCAGCAGTGACTGAGGTGGTAGGTACAAACGTTACTGCAGCCTGTCGCACTGCCTCGCACGCTCCAGTTACCACAAATAGCATAAATTGTATTGCATTCTGACTCGGATGTGCCGTACTCGCGGTTTTGTTACGGCGAGGTTATTATCAACAAGCAGACTATTCATCAAGTAATGAGAGCTTTATGGGGATTGAGCACATGCTGCTGTTTTGTTGCATTCCATTTTCCATAGCCCCGAGTAGTTTTGCAGCTTTGGCAGTACAGCTTATGGCTATACGACTATAAGCGTAACGCGCTAGGCAAATGTATATTATACTACTAGAAGTAGGTAGTTCTGTTCTTTAAAACCTACTGCGCTATGCAAGTATTCCTTCAGCTTCTACTTTATATGTGTTACCGCCACCAGCTAAAAGGTTCTTTTTCTGCATCGCTCATTGAAACTGACGTAACATCATTCAACACGAATGCCATTTTAATTGGATTGGCAGTCAGTGAGTGAGACAAGTGCCGCTTGTTTGTAAAGAAAGACTGCAGCAACTCTTCAGTAGGTTAAGCTCCTCTTTGCAAACTGTTGATTACTCAATATCTAATAAATAGGGTATGTGTCTTGGTGCCACGCTTGCTCGTTGCGTCAAAGATTGCAATTAACCAATTAACATCGGATATTTTCTCTTCGTGTCTCACGGATTCCTGGCTAGTTTAATTGGTCGCGTGCTGTTGTGTTTATCACTTGTCCTCGAAATATTATAGCCCGAATGTCTCTACCACTAACTAGTTTAACCCATATTATTTAGCTAAGTGAGTGAGCACACGCACTTTTAATACTGAAATTATTGCATTTTTTGGAGAAATACGATACGAGAAGATAAGGTATGTGCTATTCTATCGATAGGTAGGTATAATTCATCTAGAAAAGTAAACGAAGTTTAGTTTTTGCTCTAAATCTTCAGCTGACAACATGAGAGTTATGTTCAAAAGATGATACGAGAATTATATTTGAAAAGTTTCTGATTTTCTATCCGCAATTCGTTTGATGAATTACTCAATGCATTGGTTGCCGACTTATCGTTCGTCTTAGGCAATAGTTGTCGATACTGCACAGTAAGAGCTTGTTATTATTACTAACACCTGTTGCATTCCTGCGTTGTGTCATTCATTCGCTCATGACCATAACTCATCATAACATAACCGAGCTGCGAGCATCACTGCCAATGCGAAGCAAACATCGTTTCCCGTAGCCATCTCGCAGATTGTATTACTGTAACCGAAGACGTATCAGACACTTGTGCTAGGAAATGTACACTACATGGCCAATTTGATTTAATCAAAGTAGGTAATCGTGAACCCAACGGATGTTATGGTTGCCTGAAACGGAATTATGAACGTTATTAAAGATATCTAATTCCAGCAAGCAAAATAACTGTGGATCTAGACATGGGTTAACGCGAAGATGATGATGATGAGTTGATCTCTAACCTCTTTCCACATGTTTCATTTATTGCTATGATCTCCATAATTTTTGTACGAATAGCATTTTATTACTATCGATAATCTTCATTTTATGGCCATGCTTACCTCGAAGCTGTCTCAATGGCTATCAAAATACATAATCTATCGTAATATTACTGAACAACGAATAGAAGTTTGGAAAACAGTACTCAAAAAGGGAGTCTAAATGAAAAAGTCGAAAGCAGAAAGTTTGAATTAGACAAACATACTAAAAGTCCTGACCCCTCTGAGGTGTGCCCCAGAGGGAGGCACAAAGAAGGTCCCTTTTTTGGTTCATGCTTACATCTCGAAAACGACGCGTAATAAGAAATTTTGTTATACTAGATAATGAAAGTTGATAAAATGCTGTACAACTTTGATTATTTACACCCATTCCCAACCTAATATTATGGGCTCCGAACTTTTCAACGGTAGATGACGAATTAGTATTAGTATATATGTTACCGGCCAAACCCGATTTCAGGACAAACTAGTTTTGCCTGGATAAACTAGTTTGCACAGCTTATATCAGGGCAAAACATTGCGGTAGCTTAGGTAAAGGGTAAAGGGGGTGAGCGAAGCGAAGCCCCCTTTATCCTTCGTGTTAGGTTGAACATGTAAGAACAACAAAAAAAAAACAAACATAAGTACACATAAACTAGTTTATCTTAGATAAAACTAGTTTGTCCTGAAATCGGGTTTGTCCGGTAACATATACATTTTTAAAGAGCAATTTGACTCGTAACTTTCTTTGGGCCACTTTTTCCTAAGATAAACTGTTTTTAAAGTTAAAAAGCAATGTGTGACAAGAAAAGTAAGGTAAAAATAAATTTTTGATTTATTTTGTCAGATCCTAGACATCGATTGGGAATTGGTAAAAAGTGAATAGAATAAAAATTGTAGAGAATTTATTCATCTTTCATTATTATGTACACAATTTCCTATGTCGCGACGTTTTCGAGATGTAAGCGAAAAAACAAAAAACGGGACGGAATGTTTGTCTCCGAACTAGTCCAGACAAGGTTCCGAAGTCAAACTTTCAGCTTTCGACTTAGAATCGTTCGTTTACTAGTCTATACGTAATATCTCAGAAATTCCGCGATGAAGACACCAATTTGTCAATTCAACATACCGATCCTTATTTGAAGACGTTCACGGCCGCTCACTTTCGCTTACTGTTGCAGAGTTAGAAGCTTGAGACAAATGGATCAGATGGTTAGCAGTAGCAGTAGCAGCGATGTCTCTATTAACATTAGGAATTACGCCTTCTACGACCGCCGCCGTGGCTCCCAGTTGCTAGAGAGCACAGGCAGTAGTAGTTAGTTTACTATTATAGGTTGCGTGGTTTGCACGCGGCTACGTACTTACGCTCAGGCGTGATCGCGAATACGCTGCCTCGTCACGTTGTCGATGTAGACAAACAAAGAACATTCTACTTGACTCACAGTTGACTAAACAGAAAATTCTCCCCGCAGCCTCTGAGGAAAAATACTCTCTGATACAACTGAGTTTGTAAGAGGACGGTTTAGCGATGGATGGTGAACGGACGTCTCAGTTTAATTTCGTCCGAGACTGATCGATTTGTTGTCAGTGAACGAAACAATATTGTGTTTTGTGATTGGCTGTGCTTTGCCATCGGCTTAAATATGGATATTGATGGTGTGTAATTTATATTTCTACAAATAATATTAATAGTATTTCAGTGTGCTTACTGGCCCGGTAATTTGATTAGTGACACATCTTATTTTCACCTAAAAGTTGAGTAATCCTAAATGTCTGCATGCGATTTATTTACGATGTAACAAATAAATACTATGAGGGTCTTAAAAAACATAATCTACTTTCCTTTTTTTCTCAGCATAAGTCAATAATTGATTATTAACCGTAGAGCAGATAACGCCGGCCTTAAAATGGCATGAAGCTCTGTGGTAAGCAATTTATGTATCAATGCAATTAAATGCATTAAAGCTTATCTAAACTTATGTCCTGGACTTGTAGGGACTAGGTAATTAAGACATGCCGCCGTTCGTTGCGTATCTATAATGCATTTGACGAATAAGTTTACTGCTTATTGTTAATGCTAATTGAGTAACTGATCGCAAACACAATTGTTTATGCAAATGTGTTATATTCATAATTCTTTAAGATACATTAATAGAAAACATAAGTACAAAGGCGAGCTTATCTCCAAAAATAGATTTCTTACAGCAAACTAATGCCAAATGCCAAAACCAAAAAAAAAACATGACAGGAAAAATTATCAAGAAAGGGTAGACAGTGCACAATATCTAAACAATAATAAAATACATACTCGTATATACCAAACTACTAAATAAGTACCAATACATACATAAACCTGTACATATAGTTTATATATGATAATAATGTACATACTACAAATATCACAAAAGAGAGAGGAAGTGCTCTTTTACCCGGTTTTTGAAAGCGAAAAGAGTGGGACTGTCTCTTATCGTAAAAGGAAGTGCGTTCCACAGTCGGACCGCCTGCAACCTGAAGGAGTGCTCATATGCGGAAGAGTTATGCCTTGGAGTGGCTAAGATATCTCACACGGTCTCACGTGTGAGATCTCCGTTGCCGATCTCCTGAAAAGAGATACTC
The DNA here is from genome assembly GCA_949825045.1 of Argyresthia goedartella. NCBI lineage: Eukaryota > Metazoa > Arthropoda > Insecta > Lepidoptera > Argyresthiidae > Argyresthia > Argyresthia goedartella. The sequence continues at coordinate 22,502,197 of OX463823.1, forward strand.
AAAGCGGTCTCGAAGGTAGCTGGAGTAGCGCGGATTTTTCGATATATTGAAAAGATAAGAAAGAATATGAGAGTCTCGGCGACGACGAATCGGAAGCCACCCCAACTCTGCGATATTGAGAAACATTGGCGAATTTGCGCAGCCCGAAGATAAACCGAATCCCGAGATTCTGAAGTCGTTCGAGTTTGTTCAGTAAACCTTTGTTCGCGCTCGCCTAACATATATTAAAATGTGATTTCTAAAAGTGGCAATTTACTATTCTATCGATGGATTTCACATTTACTTCGACTTGTTCTGATTGAAAAATAAGGAATCCAATACCAGAATATAATTTTTCTTAATTTCCATCCTCTTTTTAACACCACCAAGAAGCCTATTAATGTTGGAAGTACAAATATACCATAAGTAAGCACTTACTTTTAAGGCAGTGCGTCCTTAGCTCTATTTCTTGTCCTCAAAATAATGCCATTAATGCTACATTTCTGCTTCTTCCTCTAAATATCAGCTCGGCGATTTATCATGATCTAGATCTGTCGATTACCAATATCTTTGCAAAAATTTACGACTACTATTTAAAGTAAAGTGCTGGTCCGAATATCGACAACAACTCCTAATTATTGTGATTCGATATGTAAAGACGTGTTCTTAAATTTATTCGATTTGCATTGGAGTAAAGCTCTGGTCCCAATTTCGAAAAGGCACTCTGGATCAGTGCTAGCATTATCTTCCCATTTTAAACATTAATACAAGTGAGTGGGAATTCACATTGAAGCAACTGGCACTTATTCCTCTGGTCAATCTCTATGGACATGTCAACGAAGCGACTTAATGTGGCAAGGTTAACTAGCGTCTCCCTTGAATGGACATGTGGGTAGCGATCGCCATTATTAGAACATAGACCTCGTTTTCCACCGTGTTGTAATCAAGTTTATGTGTGACAATTTGTGATCTTGTTATCGTCGTAGTCATTGATTGTGTTAAAAGTAAACAGTACCCTAAAGAGTTTATAATGTTTTGAGAAGAAAGACCAATTTCCATGCCACAATAATAGCATTCAGGCAGGTTTTACTGACGTTTTAGTTATTGGCAGTCTACATCTATTTCTCCTTCTTTCAATAGCATCAATTCGCCAAACGATAATACCAACTCTGGTAATAGCAACAGTATTGGTTATTTCCTGAAATGTCCCACAAAGCTGAAGATTTAGTTCTGTTCCAATCGTTCCGTTCTGGTCATTATCATTTCAGAATACGGGTACGGTTTATGCGTTGAAATTGTTGACTCATTCATTCTCACTAGAAGCGGGAATAGGGGTGGCTCGCGTCATTTCAGATGATTTATGGCGAAAATGGTAGCAGAACCTGAACTAATGCCGCTTTACCACGGAACGGAACCACCCTTTTTCCTGTTTCGGAAGTCGATTCATTACATTTCCTATATTGGTTGTATCAGTTGCTTCGTGTACAAGGTGGGGTATGAATTATTGCCAGTTGCTACATTACAAGTACCTATAACTTGAATGGGCTAGTCCCCTGTCATGCAAAATGGAACATGAATGGCTGGCTAAACGTGGACACTATCGCAATTCATCAATTTAGTCTTTAGCCTTAGCTTTTTAACTTAGAATTTATTGGTGACTTATAGTTAGTGATTTTCCCAGATGTTTTCCAAGTCGCGCTTTGTCTCAACCTTACAGGAAGAAGGCAATTTTTGACCTTGAATCCGCCTCACTTGGCTTGTAATTTGTTTTGTAGCTAGGAAAAATACATTTTTGGAACAAAAACCGGTCAAGTGAGAGTTGGACTCGCATACGAAGGTTACCGTTCCACAGTACAAGAAAAAGGCAAAAAAATCATTTCTCTTGTATGGGGACCCTCTTTAATTTTTAGAACGCGTTTTTTCCATTATTTGTTCGTGGTAGCAGCAATAGAAATACACATTCTGTGAAAAATTTAACCCTCTTGCTATTACGGTTCATGAGATAGATACAGTTCGCTGAAGACAGACGGACAGAGGAGTCTTAGTAATAGGATCCCGTTTGGTATCCATATATAACCATATAAAGCATGAAACTCACACAACAAATTATCAAATACAAAAACAACGGACGAAGCTATCGTAAACATATCGTAGGTAACATAAACAAACATGGAATGCCAGACGCAAACGAGGGATTAAAAGATCTGGCAGTTCGAATCACTTCCTTAGGTAGGTATATTATTTTCGTAAGAAGGTTGAAAGTCAACGACCATGTTACCCATAATAATACTGGTAAATTCTTTAAAGACCGGTTAAAAAGCTTTGCTTGGGTTGTTTATACTCGTACTACTCAGTCCTCCCTCAGGTGTGACAAATGTGCAGGTTTTGTCATAATCATAGTAACTGTGATGGATTATCCAATAACCGTTACCTGGTAGGCTATTGCCTATTGGCATGCCTTTGCTACACTTAAGGTTCAGGTCATATTGTTTGCGCTGTCAAAGTGGAATACAAATCTGCGTGAGTCATTAGCACCTGCTTTGGAATGGAGTTATACATGTTCGGATGTGCAGCCGCCAGTGGGTGCTTAAACGGCCATGATGATTGTGTCATCTTAGGTTTACGCGCGGGGACCGGTTCCGCCGGGGCGGCTCTCGTGAAGTGAGTAGAGCGGCCGAGCAGACGCACCGAATGCCAAAACCCTGTTCCACCTCAATGGATTCTGTTTATACGAGTATTACGACTTTGTGGAAGACATCCGGCGAAAGTGTGCCCACGTGTCGTGGTGTTTTGGCGCCATGCGGGAAATTGAAGTTGGTACTTCTGACCCTTAGGTCGTTATTCAAATCGCTGTATCAATTTGCTCTAGACAGCCGTTTATCTGCTTTCTCTTTAAAAACTTGTGTATCTTTTTAATAAAGAGCTGTGGCTGTGGTAAGAGAAAGATGGTCCCGTGGTTGCGGTCCTGCCATCGAAGAGACTGTTGATTAGGCTCTCGGCGAGATTCCTAGGCTTGTCTTGGCGGGATGGAATGAAAGTGAAACCGTGGCGCGTGCGTGGTCGTTCAACTCGGCACGCACGGTCTTGCCCGCGCCTGCGCTCCTCCGTCGTAGTGATCGTGTTGTGGCCAGCGCCTGCGCCATGTCCCAACTGCGTTGCGCGGGACACGCGATAAGCATTCTGCTATGACCAATCGGAATAAAAAAAAAAATACGCGATTGTAAAAACACTATGACAGGCCCTTTTAAGAAAATTAACGGCTAAACCAGATGAGCCCAGATAATTTAAAATCTGCGGCGTATTCATTAAATGTCACGCTCACCAATGATACCATAACCAGCTGGTTTTGGTAACTAACTTTTCGCTTGATTATTTTACTGTCTTCTTCACCTTCGTGTAAGCCTATTCTTAATTCGGTTCTGTTTCTGTAACATTGTACATCGGTTTGTTTATCGGTTTTTCCTGTATTTACAAGTTCATTCGATTGTTGGCCATGACAGTTTTCGCAACAGTACATTGCATGTGGTCGTCGTCGCTGCTCAAATCGGCGCGTGCGCGTCTCCTTGGGGCCCTACGACTATGACGTTGCATATTTCTCCCGGCGAATTCCTTCTCAATTCAATCAGTGCGATTTATATTTCGTATTCAAATGTGATCCTCAATGTGTGAACGAAACATGAGTCGGTTGAAACGAACCTTTTGACTCCAGATTTGCACGAGTCATGCTGTTCGGTACGTAAATGGAAGCATGACAGATTCCAAGACGATGATCTAATTATAATACGTCCTCGCAAGTCAGAATCCTTTAGTCACGATGCTGGTACATTAAGGCTCCTTTGTAGGGGGATTTATTCAATGCGCTCGCAAACAAACTGCGCAGTTCAATCACATCACATCATGCATTCACGACCTCTAATTGAGTTTTTCCTTTGATATAGTAGCTGTTTATGTTATTCATCTCGATCGTCAAGCTCGGAATAACGTAAAATATAATAAAAGTGTAAAGATACAATACTTTAACCTTCAATTATGTATGTTCAGATGTCTCAATTGTCATACTATGTACCAACATCATTCATTATATCTCTTTGTTCAAATTATGGTCCTCGCGAATGATATCATAAGTTTTTATGTTCTTCATTAACCGAATAGCTGCCATAGCCGGCATGGTTGGTTTATCTCGGCTGGCTGTATCTGTTGAATCAAACATAAAAGTGCAATTACCGGACGGTGTACGCAACGGTGTTCAGATGCAGTTGACCGTGAGCCGGTGGCACGGAGGCCAATGTTTGGTCTGTTTGATGAAAACATGTTGTACGTATAAGATGTTGAGCGTTGCATGCGATGTAGTCCAGTGGCCGATGTGCCAGTCAGGCGTGAGCAGAACCTAACAATGACGGCTAAATTGCACTAGTTACTGCACTGTGTTATAAGGTTGCGCAATGCCATCTAGAGAGGTGGAGCAGGCAAGGCACTGCGCTAGGTCAAGTTAGAAGCCTGCATATTACCATATCGGTCTGAGTTGAATGCATTGCATTGCAATACACGACGCTTTAACAACTCAACACAAATAACGTTTTCATAATTAATATTTTGTTCCTGCTTGAGTTTGAGCCGTATGAAACTATAAAGCATCGCCAGACGGTCTCATCGTAACAGCAGTCCGGCTCGTAGGTTTATAAATAATAAACCCAGTTACGGTTGTATTATATTTAGTCACATGCTATCGATTTGGTACATAAACATTTACGCACACTGTCACATTTACTTTGGTTGCATATCCGCACTAGAAACTCCGTCACAGTAAATAACATTTATCCACCATCCGTGACCCGAAAGATTGTATTTTGTTTTTACTTTTCTGGTTTGGTGTGTTCGAACCCACAACCACCGGTATGATAACTAGGGCTCTCTGTTATTTTTTTACTCACCAACCTATTTGCAAGCCTACAGCGCTGGATTGTCAATTAGTACCCGAAGAGAGCCTCAGCATTTTCAAATAGAAATCGTTCCACATGCTCAATCTAATTAGTAGATAACTACACTTTCCTCCCAGTGTCTGTAGCAAGAACCTCGTCGTACCGCAAAAAGGTATGCGATGCCGACATACGGCAGATAGGAAAGCTCATCCTGACTCCAACATTTATGGGCTCGACTGACGGCTGCGCCAGCTAGCTACTTGTACTGGTACTGCCACCGAGCTACGTGGCTAATTTTGTACTCAATTAGTGCGCCGAGCTTGCACTCGACTGCTCACTGCAGCTATCACAAAATATCAGCTTTGAAGAGCTATTCTCGTTGCAGTGCTCGGTCGACTGTTTCGCCTCCATTAATTCTGCATTTTGCTACCTAGCCGCTCTATGTGTAACTTGTCCGTATGTGCAGTGAACTCGTTGCAAAAGAAGCATTTACACGCGAATTACGCAATGCGGTCTCGTTTAGCATATTCAAAAAAGTGGGTGATATATCAAAGTCTGTGTTGTTAGTTGTTATCGAGGTATTTGTTTACTGGCGTGTAGACAATTGCATAAGCATATGCGCAATAGTGTTAGCGACACGGAAGAGTCGTCACGCAGAGACGTTGCGCTCCGCTGCGCTGCCTGGCCTGGGTTCTATATCGTCGGATGGAGGATGAGAGTGATTCAGCATTTGGTCGACAGCTTTGATTCTTGCTGAAAGAATAATACGGACTGCATGAAGGGCTTTTTGTGAACGGGTGAATTCAAATAAATTCTGCTAAGCTACAGAATTGCTAGGTCAATTGGGCATGGCTTAACCGCGGATAAACCATCTTCTCCATTAATCGGTAGATGGATTGTTCCATTTGCTCAGCTTTGGGTCTCCAAAGGGCACTTTTTAAGGTCAATTTAATTTGGGTTACTATGCTACTGTATTTTAAGTTTATGGCCCATTTGCTGGATCACTCTACCTGGCTGCTGTTACAATTAAATAAGCTATTATTAGCAGATTGCAGAATGATGATCTGCGAAGCTACTCTAGTAACCGGCTGATGTTTAGCTTTTTTGCTGATTGAGGTATTACGTCACCTGTGTTGAATCATCGCTGAACTTGTATATTTTTCTGCTAGGTCGTGTGTTTATATTGAGGGACCTTGAAATCTTCACAAAAGCATTTCCAACTAGTTACTCAAGTGCTATTTCATTTGTTACATTAATTGCATTGCTTTTGTTTCAATAAAGCAATTATCCTGATTGATTAGTACATGCCTTACATTAATTAAAAAAAAAACTATCTTTTAAACATGTATGTCTACTAGTTTTAGAAAATATTGCCTTTCCTTTCGACATTAGACCTGAAGCATAGTAAGAATTGTGATAATAAACCGATGTGAGGTGCATGCAACCTGCCGATCCACTTCATAGCAGTGCGTTGCCGAGTCTTCATGGACTAATTATCTACTTGTAATATAACACATGCTTATTGATCCACAAAGTTGGCTAAGATTTATGTTACTGACATCGTTAAGTTTTAGTTTTAATGGATATTTCTCGTGGGTGGGTGGTATTGTAGCACAGCGGCACTTGATTTCCTACACCGACAAATAACTGATCAATTTGTCTTTGTCCACAGATCATGAAGTCTAAAACGTCGTGTTAAGTACATCCGAATATGAATTCGGACGTACATCGTCATCAGGCACATCCACCGCTTGCGCAGGTTCTCGATTATGATTATATTACCATACTTTGTTTCATGTAAAAAAACGCTGTTGATCTGTAAAACTAACTAAACCGACCTCAAATTCTCTTTGATCAGTTTATTCGGCCCTTCTCATGCATAAGTTAACGCTTGCAAACTCTTTGAAATATGATTTTTCACTTTGAAGCCTTGTTGCGAATGGGTTTACGGCTTCTAGCCATTTACCGTATGCAAAATCTTATTTCTGGACAGTACATTAAAAAAACAGAGAGTGCTGTAGTGAAATCTTGTTTATTAACTATTATCCTAGAACAAAAAAGCAGTGGTAATGCTAATTTTACTGTCGGTGTTCTTATCTTTACAAATGCCATATTTTTATTAAGATATTATTGTAATTTCAACAATAGGAAATAGCTGTACTGTGTACTTGTTGCCAATCGTACCGTGGCTAATTCTAGTTGCCGGCAAAATTATCAACCAGATGAGATCGAGAGTAATTTTAGCACAACAACCGTTCTTAGAAGAAAATTGAGGAAGCGTAAAAATCTACATAGAAGAGGCAAGTGAATCTTTTCGTTTCGATTGAGAAAAGGAAAAGTTAAACCGAATACGTACCAAATTACTTCATATTATTACTAGTATACGGATATATAAACGATGCCGATAGGGAATAACTTCAGGAGAGGAAATTATAACTTGTCGCACGTCACGGGCGGCAGGCGCTCTCGTCGATTATTTGCAGTAATAAGGAACCATAGACTGGTGATTATTCAATCCGGAATGACAAACGCCGAGAGGAAATTCCTATAGGACAGGTCCATTCACTAGCTAAAAATACGGCTTTAATGTAGTACCGGAACTTGGTAAAAAGGAACGCTTTTGGTCTGGAAATTGATATTTATGTAGATTAATTAATATTTTTCTTTACACATTTCAAGCTTCTTGTCTGTTGCATAATGACAATGTAAAACCGAGACTATTATAAAAATCATTTGGCACATACATTTCGACGATATATCTTTCGGCGACATTTGACATTTACAGCATAGTTCGCCGACCAATACTTATCGATACTTATCGGCGACACACAGGCACAGGGCCTTTGCGGGTGTGCGGTACGACACCCCCTCCGTGATTTCCTCTTTCCCCTCTGGCCATTATCCTGACATGGACTAGACAGGAGATCTGTTCAAGCAAAAGCCAACAGAGTTGTATGATTGCTATCGACGAAGCCTAATTCGAAGGACCGTTATAAATTCTTTCAATTGTATTAGCTGGAGTACTATTTATTCAAGTGTTTGATCCATTACACAAAATAAATAATATTTATTCCACCAGTGAACATTAAGCTAGTATTAATTTGTTGGCGCTTCGTAGTGGCTCCGATCTGAAATTATCAAAGATTGTATTTTTGTTTTTTCCTGTCCGTGACTTGACCAATCACGCACCACCAGGTTCATCATAGTTAATGTGCATGGTATTTGTACTAAAAAGACTAGGAACCAGAGAATCTTCGCAATATAGCCAGTGTTGAAATATAATATTGCATTGCTTCTATTTGGCGTGAAGCCAAGCCCGTGCGTTTCATTGCCGCAATGCTAAAATGCAGAGATAATTCTCGGGAATTTTATTTTATGTACTTTCTTTATGTAGAAAATGGAACTAGCTTGCGTTGCGACCAGTATCTTGCACGATATGCTGAAAACCTACCATTAAACTGTTTATAATTATCACAAAGAAAAACGATGAGCAACAACTACATGACTCGATTTTTGGAAAACGCATCAAGAAAAGTTAAATAAACTATTTTATCTACACACGTATCATAAACCCTTTTTATCTACACATGTATCTTAAACCCTCTTTACTGCGTACAAAAACCGCACGATACGATCAGCATAATGTTAAACTACTTGGTAAAAACTCATTTCTTATCTGAAAAATTACACATTATGGTCATAATGTGTAATTTTTCTACACATTATGACATTCAAATTTAAATTTAATAATTAGGCATTAAAACTCTCGAGTGATATTATTATGAAACTCGCCTTCGGCTCGTTTCATAAACCCACTCTCGAGTATTAATGCCCTCCATTATGTAGCAGTCACATAAACTACTATTACTGCGTCCAAAAACCGCACGTTATACCAGCATAATGATAAAATACTTGGTTAAAACTCATTACTATGACATTGAAATTTCGAACGCCCCCGCCCGCCCGCGTTCCGCCCCTAGTTTGTCTGTGAAGTTGGTACTACTTGTTGTTTTGGAACAAGCTAAACAAATGCAGAGCATTGATCAATGCCACAATGCCGGTCGAACATGCGGTTCCTGAACACATCAAAGAGAGCTTATGTTAAGTGTATAGGTAGATAAAGTAGTGTATGTAACTGCTGTATATAATTAGGCATTAAAACTCTCGCGTACACTCGAGTTTTAATGCCCTTCATTATGTATCAGTCACATAAACTACTACTATTGGTTACATTGAAATCAAAATGCATAATAATCTATATCCCTTTGTAACAAAGACATAAACTCTCCATACAGTTCTGTGGGTAAATTAATGAATAGAGCAGTGGCAATTTGAACGTTAACGCTAACTGTTGCCCTCGATATGGGCATTAGCGCGAAGGCTCACTTTTAACGTTAACGCTAACTGTTGCCCTCGATATGGGCATTAGCGCGAAGGCTCACTTTTCCGCGGCGCTTTATATTGAATTCAGAGCGCGGCTTCACGAAACGATGAGTTGCGGCCAGTCTTGTGTCTTGTGTCTTGTCACGAAGTTTGTCTGTTGGAAACATGCTTGGGACATAACAGGTTAAACTGTTATGTTAATGTTATTTATAACACTTAGGGCCTTGTTCAAGAAGTCTTGATAAGCTCTTTGTTACAGATTTATATTTAGATTTAATTAATTACACACAAAATGTAATTAATTAATCTGAGGGCTTTTAGGACCCTTCAAACAGGCCCTTAATCTACAAAGGCTGTCTATAACTCCGTAACCCCGCTGATCAATTACTCTTCTTGAATATCTAAATAGGCCAAAGCTGTCCTATATTCTATCTATGGCTCATGGAAAGGGCTCTAATGAATGACTGTCTAGTTAAGACAAAGCAGATACGCTTTATGACCGAGTCGTTAATTAGGTCGGTGTTCATTATCTCTTAGGTTATTGCCCTTTTAAAACATGGCCTCCAACTCCACATCTGTCCATACTTTCACAATGTATACTAAACTAGGGTATACTAAACTAGTAGCAGCCCAGAGACCCGGAGAATATAGTAATTAATTCAAGAGTATTTTTTTTAAAAAGCTAGTAAGGCCTGAATCGAGGCATAGCGCTGGTTTCTGAATGGAGAAATTCACTAAGTGAATATTTAAGTATCATTCTGTCACATTATTTTTTGATAAATCTGCAGAGACAGTGACACTAAAGTATTTGATGAGTGAAATTATCAATTCAGAAATCGAGGATAGGAACCGATTTAGCACTAATCTTGAGTCTCAGTTGATACTACAGTATTTGATGAGTGAAATTATCAATTCAGAAATCGAGGATAGGAACCGATTTAGCACTAATCTTGAGTCTCACTTGATACTACAGTATTTGATAAGTGAAACTCTCAATTCAGAAATCCAGGATAGGAACCGATTTAGCACTAATCTTGAGTCTCACTTGATACTACAGTATTTGATAAGTGAAACTCTCAATTCAGAAATCGAGGATAGGAACCGATTTAGCACTAATCTTGAGTCTCAGTTGATACTACAGTATTTGATGAGTGAAATTATCAATTCAGAAATCGAGGATAGGAACCGATTTAGCACTAATCTTGAGTCTCAGTTGATACTACAGTATTTGATGAGTGAAATTATCAATTCAGAAATCGAGGATAGGAACCGATTTAGCACTAATCTTGAGTCTCACTTGATACTACAGTATTTGATAAGTGAAACTCTCAATTCAGAAATCGAGGATAGGAACCGATTTAGCACTAATCTTGAGTCTCACTTGATACTACATTTGATAAGTGAAACTCTCAATTCAGAAATCGAGGATAGGAACCGATTTAGCACTAATCTTGAGTCGCACTCGTAGATATTTTAGGAATATCAAATAAGTTGACTCTAGATTTGTGCACTAGCTCGCTTTCTATCAATAGGCCCTAAATGGTTTCTTCACAGAACAGTCACAGTCATACTTGACTATTATGTACCTACCTAATTCCCTGCTATGGTATAACGCACAACATGCTGCTCATGCCTCATGCCTTTTTCTTCGCAATTGGTTCTAAATGGTTTCTTTACAGAACAGTCACAGTCATACTTGACTATTATGTACCTACCTAATGCCCTGCTATGGTATAACGCACAACATGCTGCTCATGCCTCATGCCTTTTTCTTCGCAATTGGTCGGAGGTGACTGTACTTTCTTTAGTTTAAAGTCCATGTACGTATATGTAATCTAACTGTTTGTGGTGTTCCCCCCCAGCACGGCGTGCAGGCGGTCGGGCCGTGCGGCTGGTACTCCGCTTCGAGTGCGCCCGCGCCGACTGCGCCCGCGCGCCTCAAGCGCGTGCTGTCGCCGCCGCAGCTCGCCGTGAGTACCTACTACTATCTACATAATGGGCGGGAATGAAAAGAAAAGGCAATTCATGTGGCAACACCCCGCCCGATGGTCCGCCGATATCATCAGTTGACGAGGTGTCGCTTGCCACGGTGGCACAGGAAGAGTCCTATAGCCAGCGGTGTTACTAGGACACCTATATAAAATATATATGCCTAGTCTAGCCACTGCTTTAAAAGGTCGGGCCACACCACTGTCTTGTTCGTAGCACGCTCTGTTTTCAGATGTATAGAAGCCGCTGCTGCCATTAAGTTACTCTTTAACGACTTGATTTTTTGATGAGCTTCGAGCTGGCTTTCTCCTCTAAAACATTATAGTTAGTAATCCGAAGGGTAAAGATTGTAGCTGCCTGAGGGCCAATCTTCGGCGGCAATAAAATCCGGTAAATTGTCCTTAAACCAGCATTGCGTGGTTCGCGCTTTGTGTGCAATTGTGTGTTTGTGTTGGAATATCAAATGCTGGTTGTAAAATAAAGTTTGGATGAGTGACATGACAACAGGCTCCAAAATGGCGGACTGATCTTTTTCTGCCATTGATTTTAGGCATTGCTTTCAAAAATGAAGCTCAGTGGTCCCCTCGTACTTAACTATCACTACATATTGGTCTGGTCCGGTACTTCGCCGCTAAGCACCGAGCTTCAGGTGTTTTCTTCTCTCTAGACATGATTTTCTGTTTGAGGAGAGAATTTCCACGGATTCGCTCGTCGCGGCTTTGCGGCTCTATTCTCTTTTAAATCCCATCCCATTTCCATCTCGCCAGCTCTGGGATTGATGCCATCAAGTAAGGTTTTTCCAGAAGACCGAAACCTATTTAGATCACAGTGAAACATGTGAGCAATAACGGACGCTCTATTTTAAATTATCCGAATTCCAATTTTTTTTTCATAATTTATGGCCAGACTAGGTAATATATCGGTTAATGTCGCACACCACATTTTGCCGGGTCGTTGACCAAACCATCGGCGAAAATTTTGCCGCGCCTATTATTATTTTTTAATTAGTAAGAAAACACCAATGGTATTAATAAAAATGATAATACCTTGGGCACTATTTACACACATTGATCTAGCCCCAAACTAGGATTCCCTGTATCTTGGGTACTAGACAACGATAACATACTTATACAGATAAATAATATATATATATATATATTTTCCTCCTAAAAAAAAAGGCGATTAAAAGATCAACAATGGCCGTGTCAGTCGGTGACGAGATATAGGCTTTGCGGCATACTTAGGCACAGCGTCGCAAGGAGGAGAATTATTATATAGCTATTATAGCACGTTATACTCAAAACTTCCTAAGTAATAGCGGGTAAAGACTGATCAACAATTGATGCGGATTTTAGCCTGATCAACAATGGCCGAAAGGAGGAAAATATAAATATATATACTTTGAAAGATAGACAACCATGACTAGGGTACAAACATCCGTTCTCATCAAACAAATATTTGCCCCTACCGGGACTCGCACCCGGAACACTTGGCTTCCTAGGCCATTCGGCCTCGGCCATTCTGGTCGTCGTGTTCCTAGCTAACTGCACTTAGGTTGATTCTATATTTACCGGTATGTTTATGTTTTCTGGCAAATTATCTGATTTTTTTTGGGGCACGTTCCACTTGTTCATTTACTTAGTCGTTAAATATTGCGCACTTAGTTACACATACGTTCTTGCATCTACTTTTACCTACCTGCCCTCTCTCATTGCATTATGTGCATTCTGTACAATTTATACTGAGAATGTGGAGTACTTGCAAGCAACATAGTACCGACACCATTGTTTGATGTGCACCAATTAGTCTGGAAATCGTTTTGTTAACTTGGCAACCGACATAAAAAAAATACTTTTTTGTTGTGTTTTTCGAAATATATGTATGTAGTGAATAGTAGTAAAACAATTTACGTTAGCAGTAACTAAAAAAATATATTGGCCCTGGAATTTAAAACACCTATTTCTTATGAATAATCGGTAGTAGTGGATTGCAGTGCAATTATATTCGTTTGTAGTAAAATAAAAATAAAAAATAAGAAAAAAATTTTGGAGAATTTTCCAAAACGATTTGTATGACTTAAATTCTGTTACGAAGGCCTAACGATTGATACAAACGGTAGACTTGAATGAGGAAGGCTCGTAGAGGCCAGTAGTGGAATAATTTTTGAAAGTAGTAAAAAAAACTGTTGATTGGAAGTGATAAAGTTAAGAAAAACAGGTTTTGGCGTCATTTTTATTAAATAATTCTCGTTTTAAAGGAATAATGATTACTACTAACGATATAATTGACTGAGGAAGGTTCGTAGAGATTTTTTGATAGTAGTTGAAAAAAAAAGTTGATTATAGAAGAGATAAAGTCGAGAAAAACTTGTTTTTGGGATTATTTTCACTAAATAATTCTCGTTTAAAGGGATGTACGATGGATTACTAGAAACGATAGAATTGACTAAGGAAGGTTCGTAGAGATTTGTAGTTGAATTCTTGAGTCACTAATAACTCAGAATACTTAATAGTACTACTAATGAAAATTGTTTTAATACTATCCACTACATATCTTTGGAAAAACACAAGATATTTTTTGCCATGTTCACACAGCTTTGTATGTACTATAGTTATAACGACTGTGAGAAAACTATTCAGTGTCAGTCGAGTAACCTTCATCGGGTGTGAATCATACTTTAGCTAGTTAGTACACATGAAAAATATGTATCTACGTATTCTTACGTTGGTACGTATGACGATTCGTACTAGTTAACATACTAGCCGTTGCCCGCGGCATCGCTTGCGCAAAAATGGCCGCACAATATTTAACCCCCACCCCATATAATATGAACACTGTCGCTAAATCCCTCACAAGCCATTTAGACATCTCGTCTATACCTACCTGACTTGCAACTTCACAGGACAAGTAGTTTTTGACTTTAATACATCCGTCCCCTTTCTCCCCCTTGTGGGGACAGCGTTTTTAAAACTTGACTGAACTGTGGCTCAAGCAGGAATAATAACCAGAGCGAAAAAGTGTTCGAGTTCAGAAAACATGAACCTTATGTCATTGTACATAAGAGTCACTGGCAGTTCGATTCGCATACTTTTTCGACGCGTAATTATTCCTGCTTCCTACACTGATCTCCAGCATTGCCAAATATCTATCTGCCAAATTACAGATTCATACATCGAGTAAATTCTGATTTTCATAAAAATACCTCACCCCCACATTTCCCCTTTGTGGGACAAATTTAGATAAAACCTTCACTGAAGTAACGTCTCACATCTATAGACTACCTAACTGCCGAATTTCAGCTTCATTGGTAAAATATTGTTTTATGTCTATGCAAAATTCATTCCCCTCCCCAGGGGCGGGAAATTTGAAACATCACTTGCTTAGTTGACATCTCATAGGTTTTTGGTTTTCATGCAAACAAACCTCCTCTACGCCCCCTTAGGAGAGGAATTACGGCAGTTTCCGATATTCTTTCTTAGTCCTAAGTCCCCTACGCTACTTAACGAACAATTGTAAAAGGACAAAAGTACGTGATTCTTGCTCCACTGGCTGTGCGTTGTCTGTCAGACAGTCAGTGAAAGCGTTTTATTAAGTACATTTTTGCTAGTAAATAAATAATGCATAATATGAGTTTCACGCCACATGATAAGCTTCAAGGTGCCCCGAGAGACCTTCACACTAGCAGTTAATCATTTTAAATAATGCATCGAAACCCAAGTTTTGATCGTAAATAGCACGAACAATAGTACATGATCGCTGCTGCAACATGCTGCAACATGCTGCAACTGCAACTGCCTGATATTTCATATATTCTACTTGAGCAGGTAAACGCGATGTTAACGATTCACGTCACGTCACGTGTTAGTCCGCATGATATTGCATAAAATGCTGTCGCGTGAACTTCCTAGTAGCGAGTCTGGTTCCTAGCTAAGTAATATTGGACTCTATTGACGAAGTCTGGTGCGCTGTGGTAGTAGTTCTGCCTACCATGCGAGAGGTCCCGGGTTCGATCACCGGCTGGGGAAAAAGAAAAAGGAAATCCCCAGGTCTTGGATGTTTATAGTATGTGATCTCGCTGTTTCTGGTACCCACGACACATGGTATCCTAGTATGGGGCCAGAAGCAATGTATGTGCCTGTAAATAAATATTCATGTTTATGTTTATTTATTCTATTCATAGACTAAACTGTAAACACATATTTTTCATACTACATTTTAGACAGTACGAAAAGCGGTGTTCTACATGCATTTATGTACCTAGTTTACAGTTAAGGGCTCTTACAATGTTTTCTGTATTTTGCTTTCAGCCAGTAAGCGGTGCGATCGGAAGCAATGGCCCCCACGCCCCGCTCTCCGCCCCGCTCTCGCCCACCGCTATGCCGAATTCCATTCCACATAATGTAAGTACATAAATAAACGTAGCCCATTAATGTCCCCACCGAGGGGTTCAGGCGTTTACCCGGATACGAGTAAGATTAAGCCATACTCCACCACGCTGCGGCTCAGTGCCGGTGGATGGAGGTGTTTTACGACTACAACTTCTACCAAGTAGCGATAGTAGCCGGGACCTACGGCTTGCGTGTCATCCGAAACACTGAACGTCCGATAATGTACTTAAGATAAATTAATTATCTCATTGGTGCATGGTCAGGATTCGAACTTGCATCTCTTGCACATAAATGCAAACTTTTTTATATTCGGCCAGTTTCTAATGCCGTTAGCCACAAAACGTCGCTACAAAACGTCCCCCTCCCCCTTATATCCTGTACTCTTCATATATTTTATATGGACTCGCCGCACACGACGGTAGCCGCCACCCGCTACAAATTGCCGCTGCTTCTTGTGGCACCACAAAAAGCTGACACACCCTTTGGTCGCTTGACGCTTTAGTCAACCCGGGCGAAGACGTTTATGAAACTGCAAGAAAACTCAAAACATTTATTGTAAATAGGCAAAAATAATGCACTTTTACAAGTCGACACAGTGAAAAGTGGTGATTCATAGCTGAATCTCTCACAGGAAAAGGAAACTCCATTAACTCTACCAGTGCTTCAGAAACACGCCCTTCAGAGAATAGGACCAAGAAACTCTATGGGGATGTACTTTTTTAATTTTCATCTCTTTTTTTTATGCCACAATGCACAATATAAAAATAATCTAATCTAATGACAATGTTATCACATCGTATCTATCGCCAATAATATGTCTCAAAATAACAGTTTTACAAAAGAAATAAATAACAACAAACAAAAGTTGTTATGATCATAACTTATGAGAAACCAGACTAGACTGCCCCCCAAGCAGCAGCCGTTCACGAGTATGACTTGTGCACCAGCCATCACCCCCCTCGCCATATTTGACGGAGGGGAGCAACCCGCTACACAGCCGCCGCAAGCCAAGACATTCCTTGGTAACAGACTCGGATTCTACGTTAAAAATAATAAATTGTCACCTCACATCGCACTTTAGTACACTTTTATTACCAGACTATTAAATTATTGCATTTGTGTAAGTTACCTTAATTATTATTATCACGGAGCTTGAAGTATTGATGCCAAGCATTTATGTCTTTAACATAGTCATTAATAGTGTAATAGGCTATCTTTATGATATTAACCTTAATTAATGTTTTAAACGTTTGCATGGGTAATTGACCAATTCCCTCTGGTAATTTATTATAAAAGCGTATGTACAGTTCCCCATAAACGAAGCATTATAAACCTTCTGCAAGCGAAATATAGGAACATTCAGTTTTTTTTAATTTCTAGTATTGAAATTATGAAAATCGCAATTTTTGATAAAGGGGTTAATATTTTTAGTTAAGAACATACAATAAGTTTTCATATATGTATTGAAAAGCCACTGTAAGAATATTGATCTCCTTAAATAGTTCCCGAAGAGAATCGCGAGACATCCTATTATATATGGAACGAATTTCTCTCTTCTGTAGCACAAATACCGATTGTATATCCGTGGATTGATCTCACAACAGAATGCCATATGACATAATAAAGTAACTGAATTTCTTAAACTCAAATTTTTCGTACAACAAAAGCTACAGAGCTTAAACTTTACTTTTTTAAATGGCTGAGTCTGTCTGTCTGTGTCCTCATTGAGGACCCCAATGCAATTTTTAATCTAGATTAATACCCTAGAATTTAGATGACTCTACCAGGTCTAAAGGCTCGTTATATATAAAGTGGGATCCCCTCTAACGTTGGGGAGCGAGAATTTTACATATTTATGTAGTAAACCAGTTAAGAACTAGCGTGATTGCTTTGCATCGTCAGAATTGTTCTGGGTTTTGTTAATCTGAAAAACAAGTGAAGTATCATCAGCAAACAAAACAATATCACATAAGCTTTTTACGAAAAATGCAAGATCGTTAATATACACCAATAACAAAAAATGGGCCCAATATTGAACCTTGAGGGACACCCATTGAAATGAGAGATCCATATTACCTCACCCCATTGACATCAACTGTCTGGATTATATTGCTAAGATAAGAGAAGACAAGATCAAGAGATAACCCCTGAACCCCGTAATGCTGATACTTTCAAATTAATGTTTCGTGACTAACGCAATCAAATGCCTTGGAAAGGTCACAGAAGACACCAATGAGGATCAATTCGACAAAAGGATATATCAATTTTGTATACCATAAATATCTGATTAAATTTCTCAAATCCATGCAGAAATGACAAAGTTAATAAACTTTTAAAAATGGCTTTTTAAAAACACGCCGGCCCGGCGGAACATGCGAAAACGTTACGAGCCGCGATCGCCCGCCCCGCCACCGGCCGCTCCGCTGCCACCGCCGCCGCCCGCCTCTATACTCGTCGTCGGTTGTTTACCCTAATCGTGCGTGATGTGCTTTGTATTTATGTGGTATAATATGGGTATAATAGTTTTTGTTTCTTTAAAATTATAGAGATTTCAATATAGATATAGATAGAAAGGAAATATGGAAGTCGAGTTTACCAAGGCCCAGCCAGACAATCTCCCGAAGATTGATTCGTTGATGGTTGCAAAGTTTTTTCAAAACAATTCCAGTCATTCCAGGGCAGAGATACGAGGAGATAAAATGAAAAGGTAAGTAGTTTTTCTTTCACCTACAGTTGGTTCTTTAATGGACACTATGTACCTTTACATAGGCAGGTACTGAGGTTTGTTATTGCGTTTTAGAATGTTTTGATTTGGGAGTAACTACTTCGTGTATCACCAATGCACCTCTACCTATTTTAATTTTTTTATTGCTCTCATCTCCAAAACTATCTTTGAAAGGATCTTCACAGCAATATAAAGTACTTTTAGTTGAAAGGAAGCTTTTTTTTTCTGGGTCTTTTGGGACTCAAAAAACAACCATACCGGCGCAGCCACACTTTTCGCGTGGAGAAAATAAAATATTTGTAAGACGACATTATCTATTTACGTCTACTACGAGTCAAGGCACTGCAAGCAACTGAGGTAGAAAGCGCGGGGGCGTCGGCGGCGTCGAACGCGAGCGTGGCTGATGACGACATCAGCAAATCTTGTATATTGGTGAGCGTTTTTTGAGAAATCGGCTTTAAATTCGTAATTTTCTAACACTAAAATCATTGGTTTTGATGTGACTATAATTCTACATATTTAGCTAAAATCCACGTTGATCCTCAATGCATCTAGTTTCTTCTCCCAGGCATCAAATATATTATTTAAGAACCTTATCTAATATTTGAAATAAATATATTATATTTAAGATATTTTTCAAATATTTTCAATAGGGCGGGGAGTATTGATATTGGTCTATGGTTAGTCGGATCGCTTTCATTGCCGGACTTATTTATAGGAATTAGTTTACTATTTTTCATTACGCCGAAAAAAACTCCTTCATCAAAACACTTATTAAAAATAATCAAGTACGAAGCAATTGAATCAATAATATGTACAAGTTAAAGATCCGCGGTGTTTTTAATATCAAGCAATTTAAATGCCTTAGCAATAGTGTCTACATCAATCTGTGAATTTAAATATATCATCACAAGTATCAACATTGTTTAATAGTATGGAAGCAGCCACCGCCGGGGATGAATCTAAGGTCTGGGTAGTAACGATTGGTGTTTGTTTAAGAAATCTTCAAATGCTTTGGCTTCTTCGCGATCTTTATTCTTCTTCATTCATCGATCTTCACCACAGGTGGTGGCGTTTTATGGCGACGTTAAGTGGTCCGTGTGCGCCGAGGGTTGTTTGTAGAAAATGTTGATAAAACGATCAATCAGTGATCACAAATATCAAATTCCAAGATTTTCGGCTTTGCATTTAGAACGTAATTCATAGATCTGAAATAGTCTGCAATAACCGCTTTGTCCGTAATAACTGTGTTTATAGTCATTGTCGATAAGATTTAGGATGTAGCTGTACTTCTTCATTGACCGAGCGAGCGAAGCGAGCGAAGGGCTCCATTTCGACAAGATAGGAGGCCGATTTTGCTTTCGTCTGTCTCTATGTCTGTGTGTTTGTCAGTTGCGGTCTAGGGGCCACAGTTTTCAAGCGATCGTCACAAAACTTGGCACACGTGTTCCTTGAATTAACAGTGTTTTTTGTCGAGAGCGTTTTACGATTTTCTCCTTATTTGGATGTTTTTTTTATTTTTTTTTCCGAAACCTATCGTGTGGGGTATCAAAATAAAGGGCTTCATGAGCCGGTTCTAAAAACATACTATAAATATACCTTTCGTCCGCCTGCTTTCTAAAAATCCATGAAATATTTTCAAAACATACCAAGTTTGGACTCCTCGAAGTAGGAGACGGATTAGTAAAGAGGATCTATACAGACCATGAGAGTGAAGGAAATAGACTATAACTATTTTCGTGAAAAGTCAATAGATTATATTTTAAATCGCAAAATGTAGTTTACAAAGTTATTGGTGCGGCTACTTTACTAATTGTTTTTTATTGAATCTGAAATACTTACCTATAAATTGGTTCACAGTCCCCCATGTTAGCGAGGTCTACTGCCCACAGGGCCACTAGTATAGGTAGTTTTATTTGATTTAGACGCATATGTTATCGCTTTTTTGTAAGGGCACGGATGTGAGTCTGCATCGCATTGCAGCATATGATCATTCTAGGGTAACAAAATGCGAATAGACTTCTAAAGATTCATAGTTTTCGTGCATAATAGGTATGTTATACCCGAAATAACATCGTCATTATTCTCAGCCCACATCTATACACTGCCGGACATAGGACTACCACATCCAGTGAGGTCCTGTCGACGTACTAACAACAACACATATAGTAACGTCTCCTTCCCACGTAATGTTAGTAATATTGTTGTAAACTGCTATAACCATTACAACTACTACAAATACAACATACTAACGCCATGTGGTTAACAACCTACGTCATCAATTCACACGTTAATCGCTAATTTGGTTTATTAATTAACAACTGATCTTCAAATGACAATAATTAATGCATATTGATTAACGATTAGCGACTGCGAAAATTTCAATGTTAACATGTATGTTTACTAATTTTGGTCCGTTTTTACATTGGAAAACTAATATTTAATGATTAATGATGATGGATAGATAGGATAATGAATGTTTCGATTTCAATATGACGTTCTATTTCATACTGATTTCTGCGGTGGGGTTAGAGTTTAGGGGTGTAGCCATGCTCATCATCGTTATTCATAATAATCCACAGAAACTTTCACCAAAAAACTCATCATGATTATCCACGGAAACTTTCACCAAAACTGTTTTTTTTTAATAATTTTTATAATTTTTTAGGATTTCTTAATTATGCCCACGTTTAGGCAGGTATTTAAAATTTTGCGTGACAGGGGTCTAGCCCATCGCCGGCTAAACGTGGGCATTGCTATACCTCTGCCCCCCGTGTAGCAAAAGGCGTGGCGCTTTATATTCTCAAATATGCCTAAAATACTAGCATTTTAGTAAACATAGCCCCACGGGCTATTAGTGACATGAGATGTTGTTGTTGACAGGTATCGATGACGTCATCGGTCCGCGCGCCCGCGCCGCCCGCCGGTCCCGCGCCCGCGCCGATGCACGCCTCGCAGACCGCGCCGCCAGGTAACGAGGCACAATCTTATTTTATTACCCGACAACAGCGGGACAACACCCGACAAGCCAAGGGGAGCGTTATGTGTTTGACTGGTATGTACATATGTTAATTTGTTCCACCAGATCATCTAAATTATTTATCAGAACTTAACAAATGAGGTATCATTAGAAGCGTCTTGCTCGTCCAATGGTTATAGGCTATGTGAAGTTACAATATATTCAATGTGGCACCCTTTAGAGAGCATACAGAACTGGCTATAAAAGTTTCATGAATTTGATCGAATCGTTAGAAGCTTATTGGTGGCTTTAGACTACATATTCTTTCGGCGATGTTTTATTAGTCGGATTTTAGTTTTTGAACGTATTGTCTTTTGATAGTTATGTTTACCAGCGAATAAAATAGGCAGTGTAGAGCTGTGTATCAGAATAAAATAGGCAGTGTAGAGCTGTGTATCAGAATAAAATAGGCAGTGTAGAGCTGTGTATCAGAATAAAATAGGCAGTGTAGAGCTGTGTATCAGAATAAAATAGGCAGTGTAGAGCTGTGTATCAGAATAAAATAGGCAGTGTAGAGCTGTGTATCTGAATAAAATAGGCAGTGTAGAGCTGTGTATCAGAATAAAATAGGCAGTGTAGAGCTGTGTATCAGAATAAAATAGGCAGTGTAGAGCTGTGTATCAGAATAAAATAGGCAGTGTAGAGCTGTGTATCAGAATAAAATAGGCAGTGTAGAGCTGTGTATCAGAATAAAATAGGCAGTGTAGAGCTGTGTATCAGAATTCAGCCGTTTTCTTAGTGACCCCTAGTGTCTCATACATAAATGCAGATATTAAATTCTCCATTTTGAGTGGCAGGGGGTGTAAACTTTGAATTGGTATTGTTCCATCTGCTGGGTAAAATAGGCAAACAAAAACATTGTAACGTTGTAAGTTACCGTTGTCTTCACTCTATCATTAACTGGTCTTATTTTGAATTTAAGTAGTAATTCTCTTAATAAAACTGCCAAATGAGGCTGGTAATCACAGTATTAATTTTCACGCGCTGTACTAGCAGCATTCCACTGTTGACAGCTCGCTCGCTCTGCTGTGATTGGCCCGTTTTAAACTGACCAGCCGTGACCGCAACTTGACTTTGCGGCGCCGGCGTCATTCCGAAAACTCACTCGGCACTGTGCGCACGTCCGTCCTGCTGGCGCTCTGTAACGGTCCCTTTTTACCGTACGCCGACGAGCGACTCTAAGCAGTGGTTGCTTGCGTTTAATCATGACGTACTGCTAGTAGTTACGTTTTAGTTTTGTCTGTGCTTCATATTAACCCCGATTGAGGTGAGTGGTGAAAGATACTGTTTTAAAATCATCTTACCGTTAGGTACTTTCGGGCTTACTCATTTGTGTCCAGAATCATCTCATTTCATTTATTGCTTGTTGCGTTTTATTCCTTTTAGACTCGCTAATTATTATTTCGCGATATTCACATCGCATTGTAACGCAAATTGCTACCCGCTTTTAGACACGCGTTAGTGTGTCTTGGCTTCTTATAGAATGTCTGGAAAATATGTTCAGCTTACTAAATTATACTAGCTACCTTTTTGTGTGGAAATTGTTGATTGTTACCGGCAGATTTCATATTTGGGCATTTCATAAAATGTCCGGATTGTTTGCATAATGTCCCAAGTGAGGTCTGCCGATAAACAAATAAATATCCTTTTTTTATATATAGAAATAATTAATGTTACCGGCAGATTGCACATTTGGACATTTTGTAGAATGTCCGATTATTTGTAAAATGTCCCAAGTGGGGTCTGCCGATAACAAATATGAATGCTTGCTTGTTTTTTATATTTTATACAACGTTACAATACCCCCTCGCCCAGTAAAGGGTTTTCATACGTAATGAAAATCCAAAACCTAATTCTAAATATTCTTAACTAGTTTTAGATCCTTAACATGCCAGGTGCCTAAGTCCTTTCCCGTCATATCCTCTAAAATGTATACCAAGGGTGATTTCTTAGCGGAGACGCGACATTTGGTATATTTGGGCGCTAACTTTTTACTAAAGTACTTGTCTTTATCACTCAAGACATAAGCACGTTTTAGGACAATGTCGCCTACGCTGAATTCTGCCTCTTTCCGCCTAAGATTATAGTGCGCCGTATTTTTTTTATGTGCGTGCCAAAGAGATGCCTGTACCTTATCAAAATATTTTGACAGGTGACCCAGATTTTCAGCGTAAATGTCGCGTGGCAGAAATAGTAGTTCCTCACCCAGATCGTTATCTGTATAATGAGAACCACAAGTAACCGTTTCTCGTCCGTACACGAGGAACGATGGAGTGTAGCCAGTTGCTTCATTGACGGAGTTGTTAATGGCATACTGTATTTTGGGAATATTAGTGTCCCAGGTTCTGTGGTCATTGTCCACGTAGGTGGAAATACATGTAACTATTGTTTTGTTATAGCGCTCGACAGTGTTTACTTGCGGAGTATATCTCGGAGAGAAGAATACGTTAGGTATCTTGTATTTCTTAAAGAGGGTATTTGTTACCGAGCTAATAAACTGGGTACCATTGTCAAGGAATATTGTCTGTGGGATTCCGTGGACCAGAAACACAGAGTCCTCCAGAGCCTTGACGACAGCTTCCGAAGTAGCGCGTCGCATGGGAAAAATAAGGCAATATTTTGAGAAGCAACATGTTACGACCAAAATATAACTATTCTGCTTTCGACTGACCGGAAGTGGACCTATGAAATCAATGGATATCATTTGAAACGGCCGTGAGCATTGTTTAGGTCGACCCATCGTACCCAGCGTCGGATGGTTTTGTGGTTTGTAAGTGAGACATTTTGAACAAGAACCAACAAAACGTACGACGTCTTGGTGCATGCCCGGCCAGTAGTATCGAAGAAGTAAGCGTCGATAGGTCTTGAAAATACCCAAGTGAGCAGCAGTAGGGTCAGCATGATTCTCCTCTATGACGCTGTCACGCAATTCTTTCGGCACCACTTCCTTCCAGGAAAACTCCGAAATCATTTCGCACTTATTTTTGGAGTGGCGATAGAGAGCACCACCTTCGATCAAGTAGTTAGGAAAGAGGTTCGGCTTTTCTAAACAACCGTTATAAATGTTTTTGTACCATGTGTCAGTAGTAGTCAAATTAGAGTTGACCGTACTGATAGAAGCACATGGGAAAGCACGAGATAGTGCATCTGGAATGACATTATCGACCCCACGACGATGTTTAAGTTCGAAATTAAAGGCAGACAACCTCACACACCAGCGTGCTAGTCTTCCGGTAGGGTTGTCCAGTGACAAGAACCATTTGAGCGCGGAGTGGTCGGTGTAAACGGTAAAGGTTTTTCCGTTTTCCAAGTAACACCGCCAGTGTTCTAGAGCGGTTAAAACTGCTAGCGTCTCCCTCTCGGTTATACTGTAGTTCTTCTCAGATCCCGACAACGCCCTACTCATGTATGCAATCGGATGTTCTTTACCATCAATCGTTTGTGTGAGCATGGCACCAATCCCAAAATTGCTCGCATCAGTGTGTACTTCGAACGGTAAATCGTAATTGGGACAAGAGAGAACCGGGGCTGATACAAGACACTCTTTTAGCTTATTAAAAGCATCATCAGCTTCAGTTGTCCACTGAAACTTGGGTGCGTTCTTCTTACTTGAAGTCAGCTGGTTGAGTGGTCCGGCAATAGTGCTAAAGTTGGGGACGAAACGGCGGTACCACGTGGCTGTTCCAAGGAAGCGTTTAAGATCTTTTTTTTTTGTGGGTGTTGGGAAATTAAGGATAGCCTCGACTTTTTCAGGATCAGTGCGAAGGCCATGCGCATCCACAACATAACCCAAGTACTTCAACTCATTTCTGAAGAACTTGCATTTTTCAAGGTTGATGGATAAGTTCGCTTGTTTTAATTTATGCAGCACGCCTAGTAGTAAGGACACGTGTTCCTCAAAGCTGCTGCTGATGATAATAATATCATCTAAATATGCGAACGCCTTTAGATCAAAATTCCCGAACAGAAGATCGACAAGCCTTTGTTGAGTGGCAGGGGCATTGGTGAGACCGAAAGCAGTGGTCTTAAAACGGAGAGTTCCTCTGCCTGGAACATAGAATGCAGTTTTGTCTTGATCTTCTGGAGCTATTGGAATTTGCCAGAACGCTTTCGACAAATCTACGCTAGATAAGAATTTTGCATCGCGTAGGTTGTCTAATATTTCAGTTATATAGGGTAGGTTATATGCGTCCTTTTTTGTGACCGAATTCAGTTTACGGCTGTCGAGGCAAAAGCGAGGTTGTCCATTCTTTTTATAGACAATGAGGACAGGGGACGACCAAGCGCTCTCGCAAGGTTCAACTACATCTAACGCTAGCATTTCGTCGACTTGCTCTACCAAAATTCGCTGCTTCTCAGGTGACATTCGATAGTAACGTTGTCTTATAGGTTGAGAGTCACCAGTATCGATATGGTGAGTTATAAGACTAGTTCTACCAAGGCCCATACTGTCAGTGGAGATTTCCTGGAATTGACTGACAATTGAATCGGCTGTGGACTTTTGTGAATCAGAGAGATTATCGTAAGACTGTATAAAAGTCTCATTTTTGTCGATACTTATTTCTGCCAAAGAAGAGTTGGACAAGGTGATGCTACCTAAGTATTTGGGACAAATATTGAAAATCCGCCAAAAGTCAATGCCTAGGATAAGTGGGCTGTCCACATTTGGTAACACGTAACCCTTAATAATGTGGAATTGTTCTTCAAAGTGAATGGGAAGATTGATGTAGCCAATACTTTGAAGGGACTGGCCTCCAGCAGCAGTCACGGAGATACAATCATCGGTAAATACTTTTAGACCATGGTCCGACAATAATTTATGAGAATCATTGCCGAGAATAGTGACAGCAGATCCAGAATCGAGTAGACCAGAAGCAGGGATGTCCCCGATTCTAACGGAAATATAGGGTCTACTGTCCTTTGTTGGTTTACTATCCAGAATTGAGGCGACTCTGAAACTAGAGAAGAAGTTTCTAAGGGTTTGTAGCCATTTTTCAAAATCTACTCTATCGAAATGACCCTTAGAACCGTCCCAATTCTGGCTAATTAGTTTTTTTTGAACGGTAGGAGTACATTTAGGGCATTCAGGTTTCTTTACACCTTTATTGCCGCACCCAAAACAGACGATGACGTCACGACTAACCTTACACTGACGAAGATCGTGAGTGTTAGAGCGGCATCTTAGACAAAAGTTATTTGACTTTACAGTTGTTGCAGGAGCGATCGCAGAGACATGGTTGTCAGATTTCGTCTTACATGGCTTGTAAGCAAATTCGGGTGCTAGTGTGTGTGTGGTAATCGTTGGTGGCTCGCGAAAGTGTGACATACGGGTTTGTATATTTTCGTAATTTTTGCACAACGTTCTCAATACCCCAATATCCACAATCTGAGTTGCCGAGGCCAACGTACTCGCATAACATGGCCGGATATTGTGCAATAGTATCTCTAATTTGTCCTCTTCGGATAATTGTTTCGATAAGCGCGAAAACATTCCTGCCATTATGGAAAGATAAATGGTTATCGTTTCTGATTCGCCCTGAGTGCGAGCCCTAATTTCAGAAAGTAGACGATAATCATAGTCAGTTTGGCTGAAATCCTCTAACAACAGAGATTTGAGATCCGACCAGTTGTTAACGCTATCTCTTATACTTCGGAACCAGTGCAATGCTTGATCGGTGAAAATTTCCGTTGCATAGGACAGAAGTTTGGAGTCCGAAATATTTCTGGCCTGACACAGTTCCGAAACCCTTTCGATAAAAGCCCGAACACATGATTTCCCGTCGTACTTCAATTTACTAAGTTCGGAAGTATTGCTACGCTCGCAAGTTACAGAAATCACGCTCGCGCCACTAACAGATGGCGTTGATTCCCTACACGCAGTATTAGACGAGGAAGATATTGAAAGGGGATCCTTTGCTTGTGATAAGAGAGCTAGGATCTTCGAATAATATTTTCGGTAAATCTCCGACAGTTGATCATGGCCCGTTTCGAACTTTTCATCCGTAGGTACCCGACTTAATCTGTGATAGACATGGTGCATCAGATTTTGTGTCCTAAGAAGAGAGGATCTATCTGGTGCAGGTCCGTCAAGAGTAGATTGCACTTTGTCCAAGATTTTGACGACTGCAAGTAAGTCGTCCTTAGGTTCAAGGTGAGATAACAGAACGTCCTCTGACGGGTATTCTGTCACAAGTTTAGTTATTTGTTTACGTAAAATTTCTACGGTAGTGCCTGGGTTTTCACCTCTGATGGCAACTTCGTACTCCAGTTCTGCTTTGTTTAGAGAGAGAAACTTAATTTGAAAAGACATGATGCAGCTCAAATAATAAATACCAAAGAGATGAGTAGTGAAAGTGTACTGATTCCTTTAGTCGCCTCTTACGACATGCACAGGAGGAAATGCAACTGCCGTATTCTTTTTTGATTTCCCGGGACAGCACAGGAAGAGAAATCAAGGAATTGAAAATGACGCTACTAATTAGTCTCCGTTCTGTTACAAAATGATTTATGTACGTTAGGTTTTGACGGTGTGAATGAAGTGAATGACGATGTAGAAAAAAATATATATGTTAAAACTGCAAATAAAAATATTGCAACTAGTGGGTAGGTGGTTAATTTTTTTATAAGAGAACGAGAAATTAAAACCAACGTAGGAATTTGAAAAAAACACTACAATTTAAAAGTTTGAATAATAACCACGTACACAGAAGTTGCTAAGCAAAACCAAAATTACAACACAGGTAAACGTTTACAAAAACACGCACACACAAACAACTAACTACTTACAGCGTAAGCAAGGCCAGACTAACCACGTTATGGGCGCCACTGTGTTCTACAAAATGTCCAAATGTGCAATCTGCCGGTAACATTAATTATTTCTATATATAAAAAAAGGATATTTATTTGTTTATCGGCAGACCTCACTTGGGACATTATGCAAACAATCCGGACATTTTATGAAATGCCCAAATATGAAATCTGCCGGTAACAATCAACAATTTCCACACAAAAAGGTAGCTAGTATAATTTAGTAAGCTGAACATATTTTCCAGACATTCTATAAGAAGCCAAGACACACTAACGCGTGTCTAAAAGCGGGTAGCAATTTGCGTTACAATGCGATGTGAATATCGCGAAATAATAATTAGCGAGTCTAAAAGGAATAAAACGCAACAAGCAATAAATGAAATGAGATGATTCTGGACACAAATGAGTAAGCCCGAAAGTACCTAACGGTAAGATGATTTTAAAACAGTATCTTTCACCACTCACCTCAATCGGGGTTAATATGAAGCACAGACAAAACTAAAACGTAACTACTAGCAGTACGTCATGATTAAACGCAAGCAACCACTGCTTAGAGTCGCTCGTCGGCGTACGGTAAAAAGGGACCGTTACAGAGCGCCAGCAGGACGGACGTGCGCACAGTGCCGAGTGAGTTTTCGGAATGACGCCGGCGCCGCAAAGTCAAGTTGCGGTCACGGCTGGTCAGTTTAAAACGGGCCAATCACAGCAGAGCGAGCGAGCTGTCAACAGTGGAATGCTGCTAGTACAGCGCGTGAAAATTAATACTGTGATTACCAGCCTCATTTGGCAGTTTTATTAAGAGAATTACTACTTAAATTCAAAATAAGACCAGTTAATGATAGAGTGAAGACAACGGTAACTTACAACGTTACAACATAGACTTCTCAAATACGTAACTTAACCTTAAACCTGAATGTAACCACTTTAAGTTTGACACCTGTTAGCTAGGGCTCTAATCACTCATTCATTAGGTATCTTTTCCATTTGGACTTAGTACATCTTCAGAGGTCTGACCCCCTCGCACATAACAGTAATGTTAAATCGCTGGCTACATACGAGTATGATTTGCCATCTTCCCATTTCCCCACAGCCATCAAAAATCCCTG
This sequence comes from Argyresthia goedartella, assembly GCA_949825045.1. Lineage (NCBI taxonomy): Eukaryota > Metazoa > Arthropoda > Insecta > Lepidoptera > Argyresthiidae > Argyresthia > Argyresthia goedartella. Next base: position 22,531,512 of record OX463823.1, read on the forward strand.
CTTACTATTACTTCCCATAGCCACTATGCTTAAAGTGCTTTCCAGATAACTTGTCCCTTCGCCGTTAAGTTGGCTGAAGTGCACAACTGTCAAAAAAATGGGGAAAATCAATATCCGGTGTCAGTATCAGATCACAATTTTCTGCTTTAAAAAATAAAATAGCAGGTTTATAGAAAGCTACAATTAAATACAAATTATACCTTTGAGAATCTGCAACGTAAATGAACATTGGGTGGTATGTATAAGTTACGGTATTTCGCCCTTACTTTTGGGAAAATAATTTTTCAATAGCTAGCAACACTGGTGTCATTGCTACAAACTTAACGGCAAAGGGAAGAGTTAGCTGTAACGCATTCTACTAAGCGTGTCATGTGTGTCTGCAGCGGTGGCGCCCAAGGGAGCGAGTGACGTGCTGGCGTCGTCGTGCCAACAGGTCGCGCCGCCGCCGCCGGGCAGCCGGCTCGCCACCATGACGCACATGCCGTGAGTACACTGCACAGCACACACTGGCTGTTTGAAGCTGACTTTAGCTCGCTAATGATTAACAAGGAGGGAGAACTCAAATATTAAGGAGTCGTTAGGGACGGTATTCTGTTCACTTATGAACCGATCTGATCAGAGCAACTTTATTTTTGACAGCTCCGAGCGGTCGTCCGATTGACATGGAGATGGCAAAGATAAAGTTGCTCTGATCAATCCGTAGCTTGCACCTTTCTGTTACACTCTATTGGATTAGAATAGGCTCTAATTCTAAAGGAAATTGTAACTTTACGTGCTAAACACAGATGCCATAAGTTCTGTCAGCTTCAAAACGGACCTTACAGAATAAGGGGGGTTACTTTTGAATTAAGGCACGACCACACCAGTCTGCTACAGAAAACATGAATTTATTTTATTTTTCTTTCCTTTTCACGTATCATCTCGATTGGACCACGAGCTTAAAAAAATAAAAACTATATTTGATTGCCATAAATCGCGGGTCCAAACTGACGGTTGCCAATTTAGCGCAAAAACAGCCATCACGGCGGAGGTCACGTCCCGAATGCAATTATGATACTTCTTTGTAAGGGACGGAGCTATGGGTCAATTTCTTCTACTTCTTTCGCTTGGAAAGGGAAGGGAGACTGACAAATAGCTCTGTCTCTTACATTGGAGTGTCACAATTGCAGTCAGGACGTTACTTCCGCTGATGGGCGTTTTAAAAAACGTTCTGTTTCATGTTACGATACGTTTCAAAATATTATTAACTGTGATAAATATCGTCAGTGAAGCTTCTCTATTGTACTGTACTTTATAAACACACATATGTGATGGATTAATCCAAGGCTGGCCAATAGATTTTCCAGGTGAGCATTTCTTAGATTGTGGCGGCGCCGGGCCACTACTACTATATTAATAAAGAAACTACTATATTTTTAAAGAAAAACAATAAATAGAATATAATAAAAGAATAAATATATATTTCCGAACTTGGTCTCGGTAGCAGCAGTCCCTACAGATCGCTGAGCCGATGTCAAACCTATTGTGCCATCGATGATGGTAAGAGCTACCGCGACATTTTGATATTATTTCGCAGGCAGCTTAAAACGTCTCTTTTATGGGGTTCCCCCTTTAATTTATAAAATCTAGTGTAGTTCATTACTTGTTGCCGTATTCGCATTAGAAATACAGTCAGCCGGACAGCGGAGGCTTAGTAATACAGTCAGCCGGACAGCGGAGGCCTAGTAATAGGGACAAGTTTGGCACCCTTCGGGTACGGAACCCTAAAAAAGCAAAATGTGCTAGTCGGGCGACCGAAGTGCTGGCGGGCAAATTCAAATGCCATGGTGTCATGGCGGGCTTGGGTTAGGTCAGCCTTGGTTTAATCTATGTGTTGTTGTTGTTTATACTAAACGACAATAATCATCAGTATTCCAATGTCCTTACACAGAGGGGTAGAGGTTGAATTAGTAATTATCCGGTCCATAACCGCGCTTAAGCGCGAGGCAACGCGATTTTTAAACCTTATGCCATGGTAATAAAATTCATAATATATAACGGGAAATAGAAATGCCATGGTAATTGAGTCATTAAAACACAAAAATAGTCTATGATTCATTCAATGAAGTCCCTCCCTGACTTATGAATAGAACCGTCAAAGTTTGTTTTCACAATAATCGTTTGTTTCTTGAAACGTGTCCATTGATAAGGTTAATCAACCGGGGTCCTATCTCGCGCTATCGCCATGCAGAAACTGATAGGGTCTCAGTTCGGTTTCACTTGCTGAGAAAACAACATGGAGTGCGATATTTCCAAGTTATACTACAAATCGAAGAAGGTGAAATTGTACATTCCGCCGGCTGCTTATGAGCCAGAGTAAATATCACGTTCTCATTTTGTTTACCTCCGATGTTACCCAGTGAAAGATACACATACCTACAGCGATATTTGTCCAGAATTTCGCTAAACAAAAATTTCGCAGAAGATGATATTTTGTTAGTCTGCCGATTTTGTGAATGTGGACGGACGATGTGGTTGTGTATGTGGACGGACGATGTGGTTGTGTATGTGGACGGACGATGTGGTTGTGTATGTGGACGGACGATGTGGTTGTGTATGTGGACGGACGATGTGGTTGTGTATGTGGACGGACGATGTGGTTGTGTATGTGGACGGACGATGTGGTTGTGTATGTGGACGGACGATGTGGTTGTGTATGTGGACGGACGATGTGGTTGTGTATGTGGACGGACGATGTGGTTGTGAATGTGGACGGACGATGTGGTTGTGTATGTGGACGGACGATGTGGTTGTGTATGTGGACGGACGATGTGGTTGTGTATGTGGACGGACGATGTGGTTGTGTATTGGCAAAATAGTAAGATCTACACAACGCATGCTATACATACAACCTTTCAAAATTTGCATTGACCGTGATGTTTAGACATACAACATATTTAACTTCTTAGTATGGCCAAAACGGATTTAACCACGTAATAAAATTATGTTAATTTATTTAATTAACACCATTATCCATAAACATAAATATGATGACACATTGTGATATCAATGATATTACCGTGTCCCTACTACATTAGGAGATAACGATGTTCTTTCAATTAAGTGCTGTATATGCCGAGAAAGTAATTATTTTTTCCTTTAAAGTCCTTATTAGAGTTATGTAATGGTTGTGTATTCATTCGCCTCGGTCTAGAGTGTTATTTTGTTATACAAATGAGCAACTGGTTGTGAATGGAAATTCATGCATATGACAAAACTGGAATGTATGTTAATGCGAATAATATGTCGTTCTGTAGTGAACTGGTGTTATACGTTGCTACATTTGTTTCCATAACAAGCGAAGCAATTTCAAAACAATCGCGCCCTACAAGACGCGCTCCCTGAATCACATTTTGCGTTAACTACTGAAACTAATCTCAGTAGTAGTACAAAATGGCGCAAAAATCAATTTTTGACCTGCTTTAAAAATGTATGACGATATTAAAAATACAAACTTTGTCTGGGTGTATATCATAAGAACTCGTCAAAAAATAACTGTATTTGCTGACGGATTAAAATAGCCTTACGTGTCCTTTAATACACTATGTATAGTGTACACCACTTTGTTAACTACATAGACCAACCTGCAGCACAATTATCATGCAGCGCGGTACAGATTTCGTGCAGAATGTACAAATTTGTCTATGGCCGGCAGATGGCACCACGGCGCTATCTCCCGAGAACGCGCCGAAGCGCTGCTGTCCGGCTCGGCAGACGGCGTGTTTCTCGTGCGCGAGAGCACCAACTTCCCCGGCGACCACACGCTGTGCGTGCGCTACCGGCACAGAGTGGAGCACTACCGGTGAGTGGCACGCTACCCGCACACTACCGCCAGTCGGCACACTACTCGCGTGGCTAGCGGGTAGTCTACTCGTGCGCAAGAGCACCAACGTCCCCGGTGACCACACGCTGTGCTTGCGCTACCGGCACTGGGTGGAGCACTACCGGTGAGTGGCACGCTAACGCTAGTCGAAATACTACCCGCGTGGCTAGCCGGTAGTGTGCACGTACGCAATAGCACCAACATCCCCGGCGACCACACGCTGTGCGTGCGCTACCGGTGAGTGGCACGCTTCCCACGTTGCTAGCCAGTAGTGTGCTTGTGCGCGAGAGCACCATCATCCCCGGCGAGCACACGCTGTGCGTGCGCTGCCGGCACAGAGTGGAGCACTACGGGTGAGTGGCAAGCTACCCGCACACTACCGCCAGTCGGCACATAACTGGCTTGGCTAGTACTTTATCAACTTTCAGCACCCTAGTAACGTGGACAGATCGTTCCAATACTATCGATTTCTGGCACAATAGGCATTACGAATGTCTTTGTGAATGTGATTTAATTCGATGATATTGTTGTTTTCAGAGTAAAATGGGCGTCAGCTCCCGGCAGTCAAACGCAACGGCTCACCATTGACGATGAGGAGTTCTTCGACAACATGACTGATCTAATACATGTAAGTCGGGAGACAAGGGTGATCCTTCAAATTTCAGACCAATATCTGTTCTTCCAGTACTAAGTAAAATATTTGAAAAGATTATACTCAATCGAATGCTCTCACACTTCACGCCAAACACTACGGTTTCACTAGGGGTAAATAGGCAAAGGCTGCAGGTATCCTTATGCCTCATATTTATTGAGCATGGGAGGCCGCACAGGTTGCTATCGGAGTTTTTTGCGATCTGTCGAAGGCATTTGATTGAGTTGATCATGATACGCTACTTATGAAATTAAATAATTACGGAGTTAGAAATAAAGCGTTGGATCTACTAAGATGGTAAAAGTAAGATTGAAAAATTCGGGTTCCACGAGATTCCATATTAGTTCCTTTCTTATTCCTGGTATATATTAACGATCTGCCTTTCATGGTGGAGAAATTGATAGACAAAAATAAGATTTGATGATGTTAATGAAGTATTGTCTTTAACCTTGAATTGGTTGACAGTTAATAATTCATTATTAAACGCTGGTAAAACCAAGTGTATCAAATACTCACTTCCAAATGTCAGGCAAGTTGAGATCAGTTTAGTGTTAGACAGCAACACCTTAGAATTATTAAATAATACGAAGTTTCTTGGAATAACCTGTGATATCAAATTGCAGTGGGGCCTCATATAGATATATTAGGTGGTAGGTTAAGTTCTGCGGCTTACGCTGTTATGAACATCAGACAAAACACGGATGTGGCTACATCTAGGCTAGTATATTTTAGTTATTTTCATAGTGTCATGTATGTATGGTATATTGTTGTGGGGGAAAGCAGCGGATATTCAAACTATTTTTATTTTACAGAAAACATTTAAACAAATTGACATAATAACTGTAGTTGGTTGATTTATTATGAAAATATAATGTATGTACGCAAGAATCTTACATACAACATTTTTCAAACTTAGCGATAGCTGTAATGTTAACCTAAGAAATTATCACAGACTAGTTGCGCCCCGGTTCGCAATTGTTTTAAGGGTCAGTGCTTTCCCTACTACAACAAGATACCTGTGGAAATTTTGAAATTGCCATTTGAACAATTTCAAAACATTGTAAAATCGACTTTGCCAAAAAAGGGATATTACAATGTTCAAGATTACTTAAATGAAGGGACTGGATTGGGTTAAACTAACTCTACACATAAGTTGCTGTTAAAAAAAAACCTTTTTAATAATTATAATAATTAATATTGTGATATTTGTATTAGTTTACAACCATTTTTAAATATTTGTGGGAGATCTTCTTTTCTGCCACAGTGGCACAGTAGAGAAGAAGCCAAAAGTGAGTATTTGTAAATATCTACAGTAATAAAGACATTTGATTCTGATTCTGATTGATTCTTATCTGCATTATTTCAAGCAATACAAGTGTGCGAATTTAGGCATAGCAGGAAAACTCTTTCAGAAATCCTAAATGCCTCGTACTTTAGATGACTATTTATTTCATTTTTTGTGACGTCGCTTTTTCTCAGCGTTGCCTTGTGCGGCGGGTCCACATGCAATGACGTGACCGGGTATGAATGTGTATGTATGTATTCCAGCACTACCTACAAGACGCGGACGGGCTGTGTACGCAGCTAGTCCGCTGTCTCCCGAAGGCGGCGCCCAACGGTGCCACCAACAACAACGGCGCCCTACAGCCGCCCTACCCGCCTCACCCACAGGTACGGATTACCTCCTTATAGGGTGCTAGCTGTTGCCCGCGGGTTCACCTGCTTGGAGTAGTTGCCAAGTGCGAGTTGTACTTGATACAAGATGTTTATAACACTTACCTATCTATTTATCTGATAAGCACAACATCTCCGAAAAGGCCCTTGAAAGAAACACCCTTCTTGTTCCTTCGCTTTTAACTTCGTGCCCGCGATATTGCGACAGTGTGGCGCCCGTTAGTTTATAATTTGAAAACATTGATAAACGCCCCACTACCGACCCGCCGGCGATTAGCCGAAGCCTTTGAACTACCTGCCTGCCAAATTTCAGATTCATAGGTATTTTTTTTTCATACAAAGTTTACTCCAGCCATTCTCCCCCATTAGTGAGGGCAAAATTAAAAAAACTCTTGTTTACACGGAGTTAAACATGGTCAAGTCATACGCGAATAAAGACGTTTCTTCTTCTTTAACTTTTAATTTCTTGTTTGTACCTCCACCAAGGCCCTTTTTGATTTTGCTTTCGTCTGTCAGTTCCGGTCTAGGGGCCACAGTTTTCAAGCGATCCTCACGAAGCACGTGTTCCTTGAATTAAAATATATTTTTTGTCTATAGTAATTGGTTCACGGTCCTCCGTGTTCGCCAGGTCTACTGCCGACAGGGCCATTAGTTATGTTCAGTTACATACACTAGTTTATCTACACAAATATCACAAGTTCTCTTTGATGTGTTCAGGAACCGCATTTTAGACCGGCATTGTAATAATAATACCTTGATAATAATAATAATACCTTGGACACTATTTACACACATTGATCTAGCCCTAAACAATGATTCCCTATATCTTGGGTACTAGACAACGATACACATACTTATATAGATAAATATTATACTTAGTTAGATAAACAACCATGAACGACTAGGGTACAAACATCCGTTCTCTTCAAATAAATATTTGTTCCCAGCGGGACTCGAACCCGGGACCCTTGGCTTCGTAGGCAGGGTCACTGCCGACTCGGCCATTCGGGTCGTCGTTGTGGCTTTGATCATTGTTCTGCACTTGTTTAGCTTGTTCAGTAGTACCAACTTCACAGTCAAACCAGGGGTGTACGCGGGCGGGCGGCGGTGTTCAAAATTTGAATGTCATAATATGTCGAAATATTGATACATTATAGTCATAATGTATCAATATTCAGATAAGAAATGAGTTTTTACCAAGTAGTATATCATTATGCTGGTCATAACGTGTGGGTTTTGGGCGCAGTAAAGAGGGTTTATGATACGTGTGTAGATAAAATATTTTAAAATTATCGCAGTAGCCAGCAAAAAAGTCGCATGAAAACGTTAATAATTGCTTAAAAAATTGCAAATTGTAAATGCAAATTTTGCTAAAAAAGTTGTTGGAAACATATGTATTTTGACCATTTTTTTTTAAATAATCAGTTCCCCGCATTAGCGATGAAAAGAAGAGTATTGCACTAGGGTGTAAGTGATCAATTACACCCTCGAACCATAAGCAGCGTCTTTTGCTTAGTGCGCTCGTGCGTTTAAATATCTCGGGTGCAATGACTTAGCTCTCTTTTGTAACAATCTACTACAAACAATTATGTGTTACAATTCGATCGTCTCATAAATACGTTTGGACGAGGTGTGAGTGTGTGCGTTTTAATGTGTGTCTCAACTCTCACCTTGCAGCAGCCGCCCCCCTACCCGCCGACGCCGAGCGTGCCTGCCGCGCTGCCGCCGCCGCCGCCGCCGCCCGCCTACCCGCTCGCCCCCGCCTACCCCGCGCCGCACCCCGCGCTGGCCCAGCCGCCCCACCCCGCGCACCCCGCGCACCACGACCAGGTGGACGCCGCCGCCTCGCCCGCACAGTTTGTTGACGCACGTGAGTCCTATACTCTTATACTCTATCCAGTGTGAATCTTCATAAAGTGCACATAACGATCTGTGTTGAAGAACATCGAAATTCATCGACAAAAAAAAAAAAACTCTCCCCTCCCATTTTTTTTATATAGTGATTTTTTCGAGTTGTTTTTTGTTATTGCAAAATTGCAAAATTTGGTTGCCAAAATATGTTTCTAAATAATAAACTTTAAAAAAAATCATTACATGATCATAGCCATACCTCATCAAGCTGGCTCAGTGCGGGTGAATGGGCGAAGATAATAAAACAATTAAAATAACTATACCTTCTTATCATTTTATAATTTCTTTAATACAGAAATACAAGAAAAATAGGCTTGGACTAAACAAAATTTGCTACGTAGCTCTTCTAATCATGTCTGGGTCGTTTCGGATGGCGTTAGCGCTACTAGAAACCGGTTATCTAGAAGATCTGCCTCCGTGTTTATGGGGGCATATTTTTTGTTTCATCGTGCCCCATAAAAAAAAATCTAGTATTGTCATATCTGGCGAACAAGGTGGCCATCCTGCCGGCCCTTGCCGATCAATCCAGCGATTTGGGAATTGTTCATTCAAATATGTCCTCACAAGCGTGTAGTTATGGGCTGGGTAGCCGTCCATTTGTAGGTATACATATCTTGTCCTACACCGTATGTTTTCCCAGACAGTGCGTTTCAATATTAAAATGGCTATTAAAAATGGGAGGGGAGAGAATATATATTTTTTTTGTCGATGAATCTCGATGTTCTTCAACCCAGATCGTTATGTGCACTTTATGAAGATTCACACTGTATACGTGCACAGATGTAGTCCAGTTTTTGAACTCATTGTCTCGTTGTCTTGTTTTACTAAATTCGCCCCCCCCCCCCCCCCCCCCCAGGATGGATGATAGCGGAGCGGGACCTGGAGATCCGCGAGAACATCGGCAAGGGCGAGTTCGGTGACGTCATGCTCGGCATACTGAACGGCGCGCAGAAGGTCGCGGTGAAGATACTGAAGGACCGCGAGGCGGCCAGCAAGTTCCGCGCCGAAGCCAGCGTGATGGCGTGAGTCTACCTCCGAAATACTAGCATAGACCAAGAGTGAGAGTTACAACGAACCAAGAAAATCTAGCCGTCATGCTCGCTTCTCAATTCTGCTCATAATTGTCAGAAAATGTCCTTAAAAAAATGTTCTTTAAAAATGTTTATATTTGCGTAGGTTTTGATTAGGGAAAATCATGACATTGAAATCGTTTGTGGCCATCTAAACAGCCTTCGGCTCATGCAGGTGGTATTCGATTACAATCTGGTTACGTTGTCCGTTGTCCGGCTCGGCAGGTCGCTGAAGCACGACAACCTGGTGCGGCTGCTGGGGCTGGTGTTCAGCTCGAACGGCAGCACGTGCATCGTGACGGAGCACTGCGCGCAGGGCTCGCTGCTCGACTACCTGCGCAGCCGCGGACGCCACTACGTCACGCAGCGCGACCAGATCAACTTCGCATAGTGAGTAAAATCATTTGGCCGTGGTGCTTTACGTCCGCGATGAGAAGATCTAAGTAGAAGGTCACGGGAAATTCAATTTCATGTCGACGTTGAGCAATAGACGGACATGACAGGTGCTAACGTATTATGAGATCGTTGCAGTTGCGCTTGAGTTACCATTTTCTGAACGCTGTTATAGAACTATAACCGCTCTCTCAATAAAAGTGCAATTGTCCTTCCTCAGCGACACGTGCTGCGGCATGGAGTACCTGGAGCGGCAGCGCGTCGTGCACCGAGACCTGGCGGCTCGGAACGTGCTCATCTCCGCGGAAGGAACCGCTAAGGTAAAGATAATCACCATCTGTTTATTGACCAAAATCATAATTATACTCGGCGCGGAACATTGGAGTCTTGGGGCCGTAAATCATTTCTCTGTCTGTCTCGCTCGCACTTACAGCCCATATGGAGCCGCATCTTAATAAATAGGTGCGGGCGAGATTGACAAGGAAATGACGTATGGCCCCAAGACCCCAATACTGCCGCGCCGAGTTTAGTACCTATTTCGCTTGAAGACCTTCATAATTTCGCATAAATATTGCGAGGTGACGGAGGCGTTTCATATGTTTTGCTTTATCTATGTTAGTAATGTTGGTAAGCCGCGTGTGTGTGGTGCACGCACACACGGCTGACTATGCGTTTGACGTTAAGCAACGCCCGTCATACAGATTGCGACACCTAAGCGACAGTCCCGAAAACGAGAACAATATTGTAAGGGCCTCTACAGATCGAAGCCGGGGTACGGGGTACATAGTTCAGTATGCGGCTATCGCCCATCAAGCCGGGTGCAGCGTCAGTCTGTAGAGCCCTTTCAAATAGTTTTGACATCATAACTGTTCAGGCTTCTCGGCACCTAATGATCTCGCAGGGGCCCATCAGCTACGAGGTAGCGTAGCGATCAGATGCCAAGAAGTGTGAACGTCGGCGATTCACCGAGCTAATACTTATGGAGTCGATCTAACCTGGTCTGTGCTTCGGTCCCGTCAACTTCCTGTCTCTCTGCAAGGCCCGGGTGCACCCTAGGCTCTTCTTGGTAGACATGTTCTTCAGCCAACCAGGTATGACTGGCAGGCCAGCTTCGACGAGCACAGTGTTCCAACACAGGTTATGTTACGTGGGAAAAACCAATCGGCCACGTAAATGCGAACTTTATCTGGTTCGGGGAACCACAACACACTCAGCTATATAGACAATCCTGAGGGGAACCCGAATACATTCCAGATGGCTTGCGATTTAATTTCAATGCCCTAATCAATACGCGTTACATTGCGAGGGCTTTTCGTCTCTCAGTTGTCAAAAACTGCTAGGTTGGCAGCAACGTCAAATTCAAAATGGCCGTTCCGAAACCATCGATCGAATATCGATTTGGAATCGAACAATCACCCGCCCGGACAGGCACCCACCTGTCCCCTAAACTACGGGCAGCCGAGACAACGTTGCTACCGCTCGTTTTAGAACCGAGCCTCCTACTAGAACCTCTGCAGACCGGGGGTCCCGTCCTTGCCAGGGAACAAGTTAACAATGCGCCCCCTGCGCCAACGTAGTGGCGGTAGGTTAGCATCCTTAACCAGAACGAGGTCACCAACACTAGGGGGGCTGGTTTTGTCAGTCCACTTAAGGCGCTGTTGTAAGATATGCAGATACTCGAGCGACCAACGCTTCCAGAAATTCTGAGTAAACTGCTGCAACATCTGATACCTTGACAACCGATACAATTTCACTCCCTCGAAGGGGTGCTCGGGCAACGCGTTAAGTGGCTGTCCTATCAAGAAATGGCCTGGGGTCAGAGCCTCCAGGTCATTTGGATCCGAGCTGAGATTTTGAGAGATTACCAATTTAATCTAAAACTTAAAATAATATCACTACTTAATGATTGTTAATCAATAGGTGCTGAACTATAGGCCAATACTCACAAGGAATATTCTAACACTTTAAGTGAAAACCTGTAATTGGCTTTCTAGTTCTAAGTTAATATCTAAGTTATATCACTGCTGTTGGTTTTCCATGGTAATAAATAAATAAATAAATAAGTAATAGTAGAATTTGACATAAAAAAAAATGCTTTAAAAGAAAAATACTAGATTCGGCAGTGTCAATCGGTGGCGTGGCACTGAAGCGCTCCAACGAGTGGACGGATTTTAATGCGTTTTTGACTGGTATACTTCTCTGTGATGAAATGTGACTTAGCCATTTCATTTCATTTTCATTTTTTAACTAATGGCAATCTGTCCTGCTGTTGCCAGACAATTTCTGCCAGTATCATGTAGTGGAGGCACATGTGAAGAGACGCGGGGCAAATCTTAAATTGGCTGAATACATTTTAGTAGGTGTCTATCCGAAATAAAGTTTTACATTATCGTTTAGTTTCATGCAATATATACATAACACACACAAGATAAACTAAGGGACAACACAATAACATAAAGGGAAGGAAGCGGATACATATCTATTATAATTTTATTTTGTTAATATGGATAAATTTAGCTAATAAAAATACTATCTTTGGGTTGGGGAATAGAGAAAGAAGGTGGCGAATATTAGTAGGGATAGGGAGACCGATTGAGGGTATTAGGGAGTACAAGGAATCAAGGCCATAAATGGGGCAGTTAAAGAAAATATGGTCAACGGACCCATCCTCAAGACCGCACTCGCAAATGGAGGAATCTCTGATTTTTATCTTCTTTAAAAACACTGGAGAACAGCAGTGACCTAAGCGTATTCTGCATAAAATTGTCACTAATATCTTTGGTAGTTTTTTAAAATTGAAAAACCATGGTTTGCTTGGAATACTCGGCTGAATTGAAGCGTAAAAAGCTCCTTTATTTCGACTTGATTCATGCCACACATCTGACCAAGTCTTCTGAAGATCTTTACCAGGAATGCTGAGCAAGTCATAACAGTGGTTAGAGAAGTACTTTCGATTACTGTTATTATCTAAGGCCGCATGTTTAGCCAACTCATCAACGTGATCATTACCAATAATGCCAGAATGACTAGGGATCCAAACCAAAATTACAGCAAAATTTTTTTGGGAACATTTATAAAGGATATTTTTGATTTCCATAATAATATTACTATGCACTTTTGATTTAAATTGGTTTTGTTGGAGGGCTTGTAAGCAACTTTTGGAGTCCGAAATTATTAAAGATTGTCTTATATTATGGGATTCAATAAACGAGCAAGCTTCGTTTTATTAAAATCGATTCAGTGGTTTGAAAGTTATCAGATTTTAGAAATATAGAATTTAAAATTTTAAGGTTTTCGTGACTGGTTGTTTATTTTTTTTTTATCTGCACACATATAATCATACATAAACCCTCTATAATGCGTTCAAAAACCGCAAATTACGACCAACTTAAAAATAAACTGTTTTGTTTATTCCCTGGCGCTAATCGCTGTGCGATGCGAGTTCCCCACTCTCGTGGCCTGGCAAACAAACTTTTATTTCTACTGCTACCGAGGAGATTTTGGAATGGAGATGCCATACCTAGGACACATTTCTTATTCGGATAAGAAATGTGTTATTATTGCTAAAGTGCGTAGATAAGGCAGTGTATGTGACTGTACATAATTAGGCATTCGAAAACTTTTGGGGTGATATTAAGAAAACCCACACTCGTATTTGAATGCCTTTCATGATGTAACACATAGTCACATAAACTAAGGTACTACTACTACTACTATAATTCTACTACTACTACTACTACTATTATAATTCATAGATAGTTATATGTTTGAGTTCCTTGGTTGCCCGCTAGGTGGCAGACTTCGGCTTGGCGCGCACGGAGGCGGCGGGCGACGACCCGGCGGACGCGCTGCGCGTGCAAGCCAAGCTGCCCATCAAGTGGACCGCGCCCGAGGCGCTCAAGTACAATGTGAGACACGTTTCATTCTGCTTTGCTTGTCCTAGGCATCAACATTTAAAAACAGGTACATGCAGTGTATTTCCTTTTAGATATATTGCCGAGACCATGCGGATTATTACTACATACTGTCCTTCTGCTTCTCGAACGTTTACCAGCAAGCTTAAAAAAGTTAAGTCAGTTAAAAATTAATTCAAATTAAGATTTACTTCGTTACATTATGAACATTTTGTGGTTGTTCCTACTGGACCTTGCGATAATTCATAGGTGCGACAGGGGTGACAGACATAGATCCGTCACGTAAACACACGCCCAACGCAACGCTGTTTTGGGAACGAGAAACAGCAACGTCATAAACTTATAAACGTCCAAAACTCCAATTAATTTTCTTTCTGCCTAGCAGGGACTCGAATGGGGTTTTCGCGTATATGTTGCGGTGTGCTTAGTTTATCAACCGACTTAAAAAAGGATGAGGTTCTCAATTCGTCGTTTTTTTTGTATGTATGTTACGCGATTACTCCGACAATTTTTAACCGATTTTGATGATTCTTGTTTTAATTAATAGGTCATACTTCAGAGGTGGTCCGATATAAATAGTATAAAAATTGATTAAGCGCTTTTTGGAAAAATCAACAACTACAAAAAATATATTCACAGATGACGTTTTGGTTAGTGGTTCCGTGCAGCAACAGTTTCGGTGATTACTTTTCACGTACGCAGACTTCTGTCGCATCCCGACCGGGGGGGAAGAGATAGGGCTTGAACTTGAAATCGATTTTTGAAAGTTTTTAACTCGGTGAATTATTTTCTTTTCTTATTTCAGAAATTTTCAAATAAGTCTGACATGTGGAGCTTCGGTATTCTTCTCTGGGAAATCTATTCGTTCGGAAGAGTGCCATATCCTAGAATCGTAAGTAACAACATTTTTGGAATCTCGACCCTTATCAATATTTATTCTAGTCTTCACAAAATAAAAGGCCCGGTGACAGCGTCCGTGTCACTGACGTAGTAAATAAGGTTGAATTTTATTTTGTGAAGTCTGTAAAGTTAAATATATTCGATGGCTAACGTAATTGTAACTACCACTGTCAATGGTAGTTCAAATAGCTTATATATAGATAGAGCAGTACTGACCAGCCCCCTCCCCCCAGCCGCTGGCGGACGTGGTGCGCCACGTGGAGCGCGGCTACCGCATGGAGGCGCCCGAGGGCTGTCCCGCGGGGCCCTACGAGCTCATGCGCGCCGCCTGGCAGCCCGAGCCCACCGCGCGACCCGCCTTCCTGCACGCGCGCCCGCGCCTGGCCGCCATCCGCGACCACACGCCCGAGCCCGCCGCCACCACCCAGCACACCCAGCCGCCGGTACGTATACTGTACAGTGTTACACCTCGCCGCCACCACCCAGCACACCCAGCCGCCGGTACGTATACTGTACAGTGTTACACCTCGCCGCCACCACCCAGCACACCCAGCCGCCGGTACGTATACTGTACAGTGTTACACCTCGCCGCCACCACCCAGCACCCCAGCCGCCGGTACGTATACTGTACAGTGTTACACCTCGCCGCCATC
The DNA here is from genome assembly GCA_949825045.1 of Argyresthia goedartella. Classification (NCBI taxonomy): domain Eukaryota; kingdom Metazoa; phylum Arthropoda; class Insecta; order Lepidoptera; family Argyresthiidae; genus Argyresthia; species Argyresthia goedartella. The sequence goes on from OX463823.1 coordinate 22,546,541, forward strand.
CGCGACCACACGCCCGAGCCCGCCGCCACCACCCAGCACACCCAGCCGCCGGTACGTATACTGTACAGTGTTACACGTCGCCGCCACCACCCAGCACACCCAGCCGCCGGTACGTATACTGTACAGTGTTACACCTCGCCGCCACCACCCAGCACACCCAGCCGCCGGTACGTATACTGTACAGTGCTACACCTCGCCGCCATCCGCGACCACACGCCCGAGCCCGCCGCCACCACCCAGCACACCCAGCCGCCGGTACATATACTGTACAGTGTTACACCTCGCCGCCACCACCCAGTACACCCAGCCGCCGGTACGTGTACTGTACAGTGTTACACCTCGCCGCCACCACCCAGCACACCCAGCCGCCGGTACGTATACTGTACAGTGTTACACCTCGCCGCCATCCGCGACCACACGCCCGAGCCCGCCGCCACCACCCAGCACACCCAGCCGCCGGTACGTATACTGTACAGTGTTACACCTCGCCGCCACCACCCAGTACACCCAGCCGCCGGTACGTATACTGTACAGTGTTACACCTCGCCGCCACCACCCAGCACACCCAGCCGCCGGTACGTAAACTGTACAGTGTTACACCTCGCCGCCACCACCCAGCACACCTAGCCGCCGGTACGTATACTGTACAGTGTTACACCTCGCCGCCACCACCCAGCACACCCAGCCGCCGGTACGTATACTGTACAGTGTTACACCTCGCCGCCACCACCCAGCACACCCAGCCGCCGGTACGTATACTGTACAGTGTTACACCTCGCCGCCACCACCCAGCACACCCAGCCGCCGGTACGTATACTGTACAGTGTTACACCTCGCCGCCACCACCCAGCACACCCAGCCGCCGGTACGTATACTGTACAGTGTTACACCTCGCCGCCACCACCCAGCACACCCAGCCGCCGGTACGTATACTGTACAGTGTTACACCTCGCCGCCACCACCCAGCACCCCAGCCGCCGGTACGTATACTGTACAGTGTTACACCTCGCCGCCATCCGCGACCACACGCCCGAGCCCGCCGCCACCACCCAGCACACCCAGCCGCCGGTACGTATACTGTACAGTGTTACACGTCGCCGCCACCACCCAGCCCACCCAGCCGCCGGTACGTATACTGTACAGTGTTACACCTCGCCGCCACCACCCAGCACACCCAGCTGCCGGTACGTATACTGTACAGTGCTACACCTCGCCGCCATCCGCGACCACACGCCCGAGCCTGCCGCCACCACCCAGCACACCCAGCCGCCGGTACATATACTGTACAGTGTTACACCTCGCCGCCACCACCCAGTACACCCAGCCGCCGGTACGTGTACTGTACAGTGTTACACCTCGCCGCCACCACCCAGCACACCCAGCCGCCGGTACGTATACTGTACAGTGTTACACCTCGCCGCCATCCGCGACCACACGCCCGAGCCCGCCGCCACCACCCAGCACACCCAGCTGCCGGTACGTATACTGTACAGTGTTACACCTCGCCGCCACCACCCAGCACACCCAGCCGCCCCGGTACGAATACTGTACAGTGTTACACCTCGCCGCCATCCGCGACCACACGCCCGAGCCCGCCGCCACCACCCAGCACACCCAGCCGCCGGTACGTATACTGTACAGTGTTACACCTCGCCGCCACTACCCAGCACACCCAGCCGCCGGTACGTAAAATGTACAGTGTTACACCTCGCCGCCACCACCCAGCACACCCAGCCGCCGGTACGTATACTGTACAGTGTTACACCTCGCCGCCACCACCCAGCACACCCAGCCGCCGGTACATATACTGTACAGTGTTACACCTCGCCGCCACCACCCAGTACACCCAGCCGCCGGTACGTATACTGTACAGTGTTACACCTCGCCGCCACCACCCAGCACACCCAGCCGCCGGTACGTATACTGTACAGTGTTACACCTCGCCGCCATCCGCGACCACACGCCCGAGCCCGCCGCCACCACCCAGCACACCCAGCCGCCGGTACATATACTGTACAGTGTTACACCTCGCCGCCACCACCCAGTACACCCAGCCGCCGGTACATATACTGTACAGTGTTACACCTCGCCGCCACCACCCAGTACACCCAGCCGCCGGTACGTGTACTGTACAGTGTTACACCTCGCCGCCACCACCCAGCACACCCAGCCGCCGGTACGTATACTGTACAGTGTTACACCTCGCCGCCACCACCCAGCACACCCAGCCGCCGGTACGTATACTGTACAGTGTTACACCTCGCAGCCACCACCCAGCACACCCAGCCGCCGGTACGTATACAGTACAGTGTCACACCTCGCCGCCACCACCCAGCACACCCAGCCGCCGGTACATATACTGTACAGTGTTACACCTCGCCGCCACCACCCAGTATACCCAGCCGCCGGTACGAATACTGTACAGTGTTACACCTCGCCGCCATCCGCGACCACACGCCCGAGCCCGCCGCCACCACCCAGCACACCCAGCCGCCGGTACGTATACTGTACAGTGTTACACCTCGCCGCCACCACCCAGCACACCCAGCCGCCGGTACATATACTGTACAGTGTTACACCTCGCCGCCACCACCCATTACACCCAGCCGCCGGTACGTATACTGTACAGTGTTACACCTCGCCGCCACCACCCAGCACACCCAGCCGCCGGTACGTATACTGTACAGTGTTACACCTCGCCGCCATCCGCGACCACACGCCCGAGCCCGCCGCCACCAGCCAGCACACCCAGCCGCCGGTACATATACTGTACAGTGTTACACCTCGCCGCCACCACCCAGTACACCCAGCCGCCGGTATGTGTACTGTACAGTGTTACACCTCGCCGCCATCCGCGACCACACGCCCGAGCCCGCCGCCACCACCCAGCACACCCAGCCGCCGGTACGTATACTGTACAGTGTTACACCTCGCCGCCACCACCCAGCACACCCAGCCGCCGGTACGAATACTGTACAGTGTTACACCTCGCCGCCATCCGCGACCACACGCCCGAGCCCGCCGCCACCACCCAGCACACCCAGCCGCCGGTACGTATACTGTACAGTGTTACACCTCGCCGCCACCACCCAGCACACCCAGCCGCCGGTACGTAAAGTGTACAGTGTTACACCTCGCCGCCACCACCCAGCACACCCAGCCGCCGGTACGTATACTGTACAGTGTTACACCTCGCCGCCACCACCCAGCACACCCAGCCGCCGGTACATATACTGTACAGTGTTACACCTCGCCGCCACCACCCATTACACCCAGCCGCCGGTACGTATACTGTACAGTGTTACACCTCGCCGCCACCACCCAGCACACCCAGCCGCCGGTACGTATACTGTACAGTGTTACACCTCGCCGCCATCCGCGACCACACGCCCGAGCCCGCCGCCACCAGCCAGCACACCCAGCCGCCGGTACATATACTGTACAGTGTTACACCTCGCCGCCACCACCCAGTACACCCAGCCGCCGGTATGTGTACTGTACAGTGTTACACCTCGCCGCCATCCGCGACCACTCGCCCGAGCCCGCCGCCACCACCCAGCACACCCAGCCGCCGGTACGTATACTGTACAGTGTTACACCTCGCCGCCACCACCCAGCACACCCAGCCGCCGGTACGTAAAGTGTACAGTGTTACACCTCGCCGCCACCACCCAGCACACCCAGCCGCCGGTACGTATACTGTACAGTGTTACACCTCGCCGCCACCACCCAGCACACCCAGCCGCCGGTACATATACTGTACAGTGTTACACCTCGCCGCCACCACCCAGTACACCCAGCCGCCGGTACGTATACTGTACAGTGTTACACCTCGCCGCCACCACCCAGCACACCCAGCCGCCGGTACGTATACTGTACAGTGTTACACCTCGCCGCCATCCGCGTCCACACGCCCGAGCCCGCCGCCACCACCCAGCACACCCAGCCGCCGGTACATATACTGTACAGTGTTACACCTCGCCGCCACCACCCAGTACACCCAGCCGCCGGTACATATACTGTACAGTGTTACACCTCGCCGCCACCACCCAGTACACCCAGCCGCCGGCACGTGTACTGTACAGTGTTACACCTCGCCGCCACTACCCAGCACACCCAGCCGCCGGTACGTATACTGTACAGTGTTACACCTCGCCGCCACCACCCAGCACACCCAGCCGCCGGTACGTAAACTGTACAGTGTTACACCTCGCAGCCACCACCCAGCACACCCAGCCGCCGGTACGTATACAGTACAGTGTTACACCTCGCCGCCACCACCCAGCAAACCCAGCCGCCGGTACGTATACTGTACAGTGTTACACCTCGCCGCCACCACCCAGCACACCCAGCCGCCGGTACGTATACTGTACAGTGTTACACCTCGCCGCCACCACCCAGCACACCCAGCCGCCGGTACGTAAACTGTACAGTGTTACATCTCGCAGCCACCACCCAGCACACCCAGCCGCCGGTACGTATACTGTACAGTGTTACACCTCGTCGCCACCACCCAGTACACCCAGCCGCCGGTACGTATACTGTACAGTGTTACACCTCGCCGCCACCACCCAGCACACCCAGCCGCCGGTACGTATACTGTACAGTGTTACACCTCGCCGTCACCACCCAGCACACCCAGCCGCCGGTACGTGTACTGCACAGTGTTACACCTCGCCGCCACCACCCAGCACACCCAGCTTGAGAAATGCGACCTGTAGAACAGCGTGAAATCTGGACATACGAATACATTTTGGCCCAACCTGAACGGAGACGCTTCGGTCAACCACACTGATGAAACTTACATAGACACGTCTCGCACTTCGTCGAAGTCTGGAAGCACTCACACAAGCGCATTTCTCAGGTCTCTCGCCTTCTGGACTGTAGGGGTTGATATTTCTCGTGACTTTTAAAAGCTTTATTCACTTCATAATGATGTAACCTGAGTACTTTATTGACTTGTATGTTTCCGTTTGTTGCAGTAAGGCGGACACAGTGGTGGACTCTTAAGTGTACAATTTACACAAAGTAGTTAATGTGCTGTGAAGGTTGCAAGCTGTATTTTATATATTAATATATGGTGTAAGTATAACTAAATTATTTTCATATGTTTAAAGACACTTCCTCTTTTGTGAACTAACTCGTCTAAGTTAGTTTCGAGTGTAATATTGTGTGTTAGAGTGAAGTTATGTCTGATATTATAGGTGTGACACTTGAATTATTAAAATATTTTTGAGGGCCTAAAATATAACGAATTGATTGTTAGATATTTTCTCGATTCCACCCATTCAGCGGCCGCCGACGCCGGGCCAGCTGACACGGATCACGGCACTCTCTAGTCAATGTCCAATTGTAATACTATTTTGTATCATATTAATTTCACATTTATTTCACTCGAGTATTTTTATTAAAAGTTTAAGGTGACTGAGAATATGAAACATTGTTACGAAACACTATTCGATAAACACCATATGGAGTAAATGATTGTGTTCAAATTACAAAATGCAATTTAACAACAACAATATTGTATTTGTCATGCGCTAGTGATAATGTTAACTTAAGCGGTTATCCAGTGATTAACAAATAGATTCCATTATTATTTATGGAGTATTTAATAACTGGCTCAAAGTGGGCACAATTGTGCCTCTGCCACCCCGTATGGGAAAAGGCGTGACGCTATGTTTATTATTTACTTTTGTCTAAATTATTACAAAAATATTGTACTTACTTCCCCTTTGGTCCTTAGATGCGAAAATTATGTACAAGTGAAGTTAGAAAAAATTAGTACATGTAAATCCTAAATTACTTGTGTATAGAATAACTAAGTGGGCCTACGCACTATGCGCTTAGCCGCATATTGCGTAGGTGCACTAAGGCCGATGAAGTGTTAACCTTACATGCATTTCTAGCTAATCTATGTTAATTTTAGAAAATTATTTGCTATTTGCTGATGTTTTGTATAATATAAATGTACTGTACGAATAGTTTAAAGAAAGAGTTGCTTATGCCAACTTTGAGGTTATGCAAAAGTAAAAGTATTTATAATACGCTGATTGGTCTTAACTCTGGATTGCCTATTAGACCTAACCTTGAAATGATGTCGCCACCACCTCGCTCTTAGGGATGCTATATGCGTATATGCTTTTTATACGATACGGCGATAATGGTGGCTTTAGAAGTGTTTAAAGTGCAATCCAGAATTGTGCCCAAAGGCCAGGAATATTGGTTGATAGAGATATTAAAATTAAATAAAGTTGAGTCGAAAAAATACTGAAGTCGAATATTTAATGCACTGATTACGTTATTTCTATATGTCTGGCACTCTCTACGGCTATAGTATTTAATGTACTATGAATCTCACTGATATTAATTTTTAATGATTGTATGTGGGAAAGCCTTTTAGCTATGTGTTAAATGTTAATTACTGAATACATCATTGATATTGACTTCATCATTGTCTAAAACTGTCTCTAAAATAAAATTAAACATTGCCGTTCGTTTTAACTGTTCTTGCAATACTAGTTGTTAAGTGTTACATTGTTTTATATACGATTTATTTATAAAATTGCGAAAATTGGTAAACAATGGTTTTGTGCTCAGAAAATTGTATTAGATTGTGCTTAAGACTCTAATCTACCAAAGCATGTGTCGTGTAAACTTTTGTGTGCTATTTCACACTGCGGTCTTCCTTTATGTTTTGATATAGTACATTATTATTATCTTTTAATTCCTGTGAATTTGATAAACATTCTGTGTGCGGGGTTGCGGTGCTACGCAGAGGCCCCGTGTGTTTCCATGTGGGAACGGAAATCTCAAGTTGTTTTTGTATGGGATACTATTATTTCAAAACTATTGTACATACATTAAATGTTAAGGTATAAAATGTATAATAAAATAACGGAAAATATAAATTCACACAATATTGGTTTGTTTCATTAGATCTGTATAGACATATTATTGCGTGGTTTCACTAGATCTATAAAGTACAGTCAGCATCAGATATATGTGAGCAGGTTAGCTACTCAAAAAGATCTACACATCTTAACAAATCAGAAATATCGATACAGCCAAAGTGTCAAAATTATGTCAACATCCAAGTTAACTCTGAGGGTGTTGACATAATTTTGTCACTTTGGCTGTATCCATATTTCTGATTTGTTAGATGTGTAGATCTTTTTGAGTAGCTAACCTGCTCACATATATCTGATGCTGACTGTACCATTCCCCAAATACAAATGTGAAGTTAAAAAATATTATTATTTTGTAAGAAGTTAGCTTTTGTTAGTAAGGAGAACCAAAATGGGGAGTCATTAAGAGAGAGACGAAAGGCTAGGCAATTCGAGCGCAAAAAACCCCGAAAAAATATAATTGCTCGCTATAACCTTATTGCTTGGTTATAAGGTTCAAAACCTATGAAAAATAAAAACCGGATTTCGCTCGCTCTCACAGACGAAAGTATTTTTTTTATAAATCAATTTTTGGCGCCGCTTGTAGCTTCTTTGTATCACTCCAGGCGCCCATCTTTTGGGAATCCGTGGTCTATGCTGTGCTGACAGTTACGTCTCGTTGTTTCTATCTCGCGCGTGTCCGTGTGCTGTTAGTGTTGTGACACCTCCCGGGTCGGGGCTAGCCGCGTCCTTCCAACGACACTAGACCGCAACTCTGCTAGCATGCCATAGTCACAGCCATGGCTGAGCTGAGCTCTGATTGCACTCGCAAAACTGAAACTCGCACAAGCGACACTGTTTCTTATGTCTGTCACAGTCATTAGTAACGTCAAAGTGCACTGCCTTGGCGTGTTTAGAACAGTGCGGCAGTTCGTCGACGTTCATACATTCTGCACTCGGTTTCTTTAGAATCGAGGCCGATGGTTGGCACCAGACGTTGGATTCGACTTGCACGCCCACAGATCCACACACTTTGGGGATCCATGGGCAATATCTTAAGTTCGGAAAGAAATAGTGAAGATCTGTGGTAGACGTCCATCCATCATTATGGAACTGTAGACAAACAATTTGTCATCTCATTGCTGTGGAACTGATGATGTTAGGGTTGTAGTAACTAAATGAGACGTCTTGCTCTGTCGACGAGTTGCCGTCTTTATGCTGCAGACAAAATTTTACATTTTACCTCCAACAATTGATCTGAACGAGGAACAGTATCTATAAATTAATTAATATACTACATAACTTGGGTGTACGTACGTACCTTCACCTGATATGGCGGACAGTTGTAGGGCGGACTGTAATCAGGCCTACGCGGTGGCATTCCTATCCTCGGAAATGACTGTAAAAAAGGAGATGCTGGCACCCTGAAAAGGTATCAGAAGAATGTATTTGAGTAAAACGGTAAAAATAAATAGAATACGATAAATCATGATCAATTAGCAAGTGGAAATTATCTCTTGCCTTGTGACGAGTGAGCATTATCAGTTTCCGTGAGGTCAGTCTCACAGACTGAATGCCCAAGCTATGTACACTTAATATAACTAACACCTTTGCTTACGGATTTAAGACGCTCTTTATAATCCACGCCTCAGGGTAACAGTAGGTTGATCCTATAGTTCTGTAAGGATCGTCAGCACTTGGCCAGCGTCTCGTCGGCACGAAGAGGAACTGCAGACTTCCGTCTGGGTTCACAATAGTTGCAACGTCACCTTCGCCTACTATCATTGGCTGCGGTTGTGGCTGGTGGTATGGTGCTGAAATGTTAAGGAAAGCCATGTAGACACCAGGTAGCACCTATCTTTATGTACAGTTTGTTTCAACGCAACGAAAGTAGTAACTGGACCAGTGCCACTATTATTACACTCAAAAAACTAAGCAAGTGCCACCAACGCGTAAGTGCGTGCGTTAGGAGTAAACAGTGACGTCAACAGATAAAACTTACGCTAAGGTGCGTCGTTCGGCACACGGGAAATTCAAGGCATTTTTTTATGAAACGCCTATGTGCGCCCGAAGCACACCAACTCACATTAAAGGTGTTGATTAAGTGTAAAGAGATTCTCAAGAGTAGCATGCCGAAGCGATGTGAATTGAAAGTGTGAACGATTATACTCAATCAAATGCTCTCACACTTCAACCGTACAAAACAACTCCACGCCAAGCAATACGTTTTCACTAGGGGTAAATCGACTACGGATGCAGGTATTACCCTTATATCTCATATTTATTCTGCATGGGAAGCAGCACAGGATGCTATCGGTGTTTTTTGCGATCTGTCGAAGGCATTTGATTGTGTTGATCATGACACGTTACTAATGAAATTAAATCATTACGGAGTTAGAAATAAAGCGTTGGATCTACTAAGATCATACCTAAGCAATAGAATTCAAAAGGCAGAAGTCAACGGCGTTAAATCTGGTGGATCGGGGGTAAAAATTGGCGTTCCACAAGGTTCCATATTAGGCCCTTTCTTATTCCTGGTATATATTAACGATCTGCCTTTTATGGTGGAGAAATTGACTAACATAGTGTTGTTTGCTGATGATACTTCACTGGTCTTCAAAATTGAAAGACAAAAAGAAGAGTTTGATGATGTCAATAGAGAATTAACTTTAACCTTGAATTGGTTCACAGTTAACAATTTATTGTTAAATGCTGGTAAAATCAAATGTATCAAATTCTCACTTCCAAATGTCAGGCAAGTTGGGACCAGTTTAGTGTTGGACATCAATACGTTAGAATTAGTAAATGACACGAAGTTTCTTGGAATAACCATTGATAACAAATTGCAGTGGGGACCCCACGTAGAAAAATTGGCTGGTAAATTAAGTTCTGCGGCTTACGCTGTTAGGAACATCAGACAAAACACGGATGTGGCTACATCTAGGCTAGTATATTTTAGTTACTTTCATAGTGTCATGTCCTATGGTATCTTGTTGTGGGGGAAAGCAGCGGATATTCAAACTATTTTTATTTTACAGAAAAGAGCTATTCGAGCAATTTATAATTTAAAACGCACAGACTCCTTAAGACAGCTTTTTAAAGAAATTGACATACTAACTGTAGCTAGTCAATTTATTTTCGAAAATATAATGTATGTACGCAAGAACCTTCCAAAATTTCCCAAACTTAGCGATAGCTGTAATATTAACCTAAGAAATAATCACAGACTACTTGCGCCCCGGTTTAGACTCGCGAAGGTTAGCAATTCTTTCAAGGGTCAATGTATTCTCTACGGAGTATGGAGATCTTGAAATTGCCATTTGAGCAATTTAAAAACCATGTTAAAGCGACTTTGTCGAAAAAGGGACATTAAATGTTCAAGATTACTTAAATGATGGGACTGTATGGGGTTAATCTGGCTCAACACAGACCTTGCTGACAATAATTTTGTAATGATTTATTCCTGCTTATTAATTATGATAATGATATAGGTATATATATTTTGTATTAGTTAAGCAATTTTTAAAAGAGATCTAAAAATCAATCTGTGGGAGTTTCTACGCCCTTCTTCTCCCATAGTGGTCCAATGTAGAGAAGTGGCAAAAAATGACGATTGCTAAGTATATGTAAATATCTACAGTAATAAAGACATTTCGAATTTGGAATTTGTGAAGTTAGCCCAACACTTCTTAGGAACGTCTCTAAAATTTTAGACGATTTAGACCTTTTTTGGACCCCCCCAAATGGTGCGGGTTTGTCGCGAGAAGGTTTAAGATAGAGATAGATAGGGACAGAGCTACATATTTAAAGTGTATATAATGCACTTTAAATATGTACCTCTGTCCCTCCTTCACCCTCCCACGACAAAACCCGCCCCGCACTCCGCATGCTGCGGGTGCAGGGATCCTCCTTGAGGGAAGACATTAGTCATTTTCGCACTTGATGGCTATAAGTTCTGCATGCCTATATTATCGAGAACTATTGTAGACCTACGTATCTCTTTTTTTCTGTTGCAGGGGAAAAAATGGAATTACCCATGTCCCCGAGTCAGACCTCCTTGCTATGTCCGGGTCCGTACACATTGAGCGGGCATCAGCTCGTGTGGTATAGGTAAGGACTAAAGGACTAAACACAATCCCTGTGTGTGATTGGTTTAGTTACCTACTCTAGCCATGGCCGCGATATATGCTGAAAGCTTACTACCTCAAATTGCTCATTTAGGCGAAATTTAGGTATGTGTGTCTGTACATGATGTCCCGTAAACAATGGATAACCCCAGAGTTATTGATAGGCCTGATAATTCCGAACAACTTTCACTATGAAAGCGATTTGATCGGAGCAACTTTATTTTTAATTCCTCCCTACAAATCAGCTGACCGCCCGGCCCAAAATGTATGGAGATGTCAAAAATAAAGTTGTTCAGAATGATGAGGCCTATCAATAGCGCCGCCCGGGATTATCCATTGTTTGTATCCGACGACCTCTGCGGCACTGCGGTTGTGGCTCTGGCTAGCATGCGAGAGGCCCCAGGTTCGACCTCCGGCGGGGATAATGAAAAAATAAAACCCCAGATCTTGGATGTTCATATGTGTGTGACGTCGCTGTTTCTGGTTACCACGTCACAGAATATCCTAATGGGCCAGAAGCAATGTATGTTCCTGTATGTAAATTATGTTTTATGTTTACGGGACACCATGTACAGGGGGGAAGTAACCCGATTTTACGAGCGGACAGCAGGTCAGGGCATCGTAGCGGCGTGTCAGGGGGGCAGATGGCCCCCGCTGTGTTATATTAGCTTAAAGCCTATATGCTAATCCTAAACTAATATTTATTTGGGTCATAAGGGGGGATCTAACCTCAGTCAGGGGGGCTGGGGGGCTGTGTGTACAGCGGGTCAAGTCAAGGCGGCGATCTCTTTCAATCCAAATTTGGTATCTGAGAAGCTGTAATGCTTCGGGAACATAGGCTTCCTTGACGTGCCTGAGGGGCGAGGGTACGTATCTCTTTCGTGATTTCTGTTGCTTTAGTTGGTGAGAATGTACCGTCGTACTTACGTGGAAAAAGAGGTGTATATTGTCCATAGCTGGCGTACATATTGGGCCCACTGAATGTCTGGTTACACTGCATGGCTGGTTGTTTAATGGTACTATTGAGTCTGGCTACTGTCTAACATGCTGTTTGGGTCATTTTCACGGTATTTATTGTTTTGTCGTGATATTAACTCCACATTTTGTTAATTATTATTTTGAGATAAATAGTCAGGCCATCGACAATTTGACACTAATTTTTTCATTGAATTTTACGCAACAATCGACCGAAGGAGTTTGAATACAGTACAGACAATTCCGTGTTGCTCGCAGGTAATGTATGACTCGCAAGCCAAATGTTACGTTAAAAATTACGTTATGTATGACAAGATCTGCCTTTGGACCTAGATCTCTGGAAGTACTTATTATGCCAGTAGACCTTTTAGTATATTTAATATTAATGATTCAAAGTTTTTTAGTATGGATCAAAATAAAAATATCGATATTGACCAGACAAACGGCCATTCCTAGGCAGGTAGGTACCTACCAATCTATCTGACCGAAAAGTCAAGTAACCGGCCCTTGCGACTCTTGCGAGTGAAGTAATGTCTTGAAAGGGCGAAAGTGATGTTGATTTATAGGCAAAACGCGGACTCTATAACGTTTTATTGATATAAGGTCTACACTTTTTCCAATCGCGTATTTATTATACAATAAAATACCCTACTTTTTGATACTTCGATGGTCTTCAAAATTGAAAGACAAAAAGGAGATTTTGATGATGTTAATGGTGTATTGTATTCAACCTTGAATTGGTTCACAGTTAATAATTTATTGTTAAACGCTGGTAAAACCAAGTGTATCAAATTCTCACTTCCAAATGTCAGGCAAGTTGAGACCAGTTTAGTGTTAGACAACAGCACGTTAGAATTAGTAAATGATGCGAAGTTTCTTGGAATAACCATTGATAGCAAATTGCAGTGGGGACCCCACATAGATAAATTAGCTGGTAAATTAAGTTCTGCGGCTTACGCTGTTAGGAACATCAGACAAAGCACGGATGTGGCTAGTATATTTTAGTTACGTTCATAGTGTCATGTCCTATGGTATCTTGTTGTGGGGGAAAGCAGCGGATATTCAAACTATTTTTAATTTACAGAAAAGAGCTATTCGAGCAATTTATAATTTAAAACGAACAGACTCCTTAAGAGAGCTTTTTAAAGAAATTGACATACTAACTGTAGCTAGTCAATTCATTTTCGAAAATATAATGTATGTACGCAAGAACCTTACCACATTTACCAAACTTAGCGATAGCTGCAATGTTAACCTAAGAAATAATCACAGACTGTGGCCGCCCCGATTTAGACTCGCGAAGGTTAGCAATTCTTTCAAGGGTCAGTGCATTCTCTACTTATAATAAGATACCTCTGGAGATTTTGAAATTGCCATTTGAGCAATTTAAAAAGCATGTTAAAGCGACTTTGTCGAAAAAGGGATATTACAATGTTCGAGATTACTTAAATGAGAGGACTGTATGGGGTTAATCTAGTTCAACACAGACCTCGCTGTTAATAATTTTGTAATTATTTATTATTGCCTGCTTATTAAATAAAATAAAAACATAATTGTATTAGTTAAGCACAACCTATTTTTAAAAGAGATCTAAAAATCAATCTGTGGGAGTTTCTACGCCCTCTCTCCCACAGTGGTCCAATGTAGAGAAGAGGCAAAAAATGACGTTTGCTAAGTATAAGTAAATATCTACAGTAATAAAGTACTTTGACTTTGACCTATATGGATCCATTTATTCCAGATCCATTTAGCAAACGATAATTAAATTGGAATACCATAATTCGATCTACGAGATATGGACAGACAGTTTTGTATCTATGTCGGCAACCTCTTGTCGCTGCGGCTGTGGCTCTGCCTCTATGCGAGAGGTCCCGGGTTCCATCCCCGCGGCTGGGGATAAAGAAAAAAACCCCAGGTCTTGGATGTTTATATGTGTCTGATGTCGCTGTTTCTGGTTCCCACGACACATGGTACCCTAGTGTGGGGCCAGAAGCAATATATGTGCCTTTATATAAATGTTTATGCTTATGTCCAAAGTTTCTGGCAATAATACTATAATCCCGATAATAATAATAATAAAAACAGAAAAACATTGCAAACATAGCTTTAATTTCATTAACATCGATAGTAAATGATATTTATAGCGTGTGTAGACAAATAATGAAGACACCAACCACTGTATTTAGAACGGCAACAAGTAGCACACTCTTCAAATGGATTTGATACATGTGTGATGGAGCGTTTTTCTAAATACGTTGCTCTGCTATAAAGTAGTGGTCAATACCTACCAATTGTTAGTCCCTAATCCCAGTGGCCGATTTGCCGTAAGGCCCAGTAGGCTCGGGCCCAGGGTGGCCAATCGTGACAAAAAATCACTGATGATAACAAGAAATAACGGAATGACAGCATTCACGCCTAAGCACACCCGCGGCCCACCGCGTCCTAAATAAAGAAAATTGTTCAGCACACTCGCCCAATTTAGTAGGTGAATTTGCAGCTGAAAGCAGCTAAGAGGCTTGTTCGTTCACTTCGCCACTCCAAGAGTTGTCCAATTTCTTTGCACCTTCCACTAAGCGTTGAGAACGCCTTCAAGCCCATCTCACCGTCAAAAGTTTATCAACAACTTGTTGGCCAGCTCGTGCCGACAGACGCATGCAAAAGTTTACGCGAACCGTGGAATGATATCCATAAAGCGATATTCTCCATCGAAAATGACATACAGCAGAAGAAAGTCGTTATATGCGAACCAACCAACGGTATTCGATTGTAACTGGAACGTTTTGCAACGGCCGTCAGGCAGCTCTGTGATGTGACCCTCTAGTTGAAATGTCGCGAGTTGACGGAGCAGAGAGTTCAAATTTGCAGCATATATGTATAGAAAAAGCTTAGAGATTCCAGAATACAAAATTTCAGATTTCTAGCATTAGTGGTTTAGATAAAAACTGTAAAAACATATCAAATTCTCTACTCGGACTTTGCACTGCTGGTGTTTTATTGCGTTTTTTTTCGAAAACCGCTTAGACTGAAATTCTGAAACTTCGTTGTCTGGGAGCTTAATATAAGCTTACAATGCCCTGAATTTGAGCCCGTTTTCTATGACTTTCAAGGTGTCAATATTCAAAAATACGGGTTCACGGATACCTTCAAGTACCCTCTAGTTGAAAATGTCGCGAGTTGACAGAGCAGACAGAGAGTTGAAATTTGCAGGATGTATAGAAAAGGCTTGGAGATTCCAGGATACGAAATTTCAGATTTCTAGCTTTAGTGGTTTAGATGAAAAGTGTAAAAACATATTAATTTTATTTATCTAGATGATATTATTGTGTAAATGTTTTTTTTTCTCGCAAACTGCGAAAGTTAGAGAAGTTCTGATTACATATTCTGGGAGCTCAAAATCCTGCTCAAATACGCTGCGAGTTTCACCTTTCTACTCAGATTTTGTACTGCTGGTATTTTATTGCGTTTTTTTCGACAACCGCTTGAGCTCAAATTCTGAAACTTTGTATTCTGGGAGCTTAAGGTGATACGAAAAAAAAAACGGGTTATTTTCGAATCAATTTACTCCAGCATGAAGTCATCTACAGATTTGATTTTTGGGTTAACGTTTATTGAGTATTTGATTAAGATTTACTCTACAGGGAAACGCGATGCGATGAAATTTTCTCGATAGAATTTAACTACGAAAACACCTCTAAATTGTTTTATTTTTTTCACCCGACCAGCCCCTGCTCACTTACGCCCTTAATACCGTCTCATACGGATTACGGGCCAGCCCTACCATGCTTCGCACCCTGCTTCAATTGGCTGATGACGAAGGTTATCGTTACCCCAATGCAGCTCAGATTATACGCAAGTCAATCTTCGTTGATGACATAGTCACAGGTCATGACTTTGTGGAATCTGCTCAGGCCCTTCAGACCGAGCTCATTGACTTGCTAGCTCTAGGTAGATTTCAGCTCAGTAAATGGACTTCAAACTCACCTCAGCTCCTTGACCGGTTCCCTGATGATCAATGTGACATGCCCAAGGACTTTTTACAGAAAAGAGCTATTCGAGCAATTTATAATTTAAAACGAACAGACTCCTTAAGAGAGCTTTTTAAAGAAATTGACATACTAACAGTAGCTAGTCAATTTATTTTCGAAAATATAATGTATGTACGCAAGAACCTTACAACATTTTCCAAACTTAGCGATAGCTGTAATGTTTACCTAAGAAATAATCACAGACTATGTGTGCCCCGTTTTAGACTCGCGAAGGTTAGCAATTCTTTCAAGGGTCAGTGCATTCTCTACTACAATAAGATACCTCTGGAGATTTTGAAATTGCCATTTGAGCAATTTAAAAAGCATGTTAAAGCGACTTTGTCGAAAAAGGGATATTACAATGTTCAAGATTACTTAAATGACAGGACTGTATGGGGTTAATCTGGCTCAACACAGACCTTGCTGTTAATAATTTTGTAATTATTTATTCCAGCTTATTAAATAAAAATAAATCATAATTGTATTAGTTAAGCACAACCTATTTTTAAAAGAGATCTAAAAATCAATCTGTGGGAGTTTCTACGCCCTTCTTCTCCCACAGTGGTCCAATGTAGAGAAGAGGCAAAAAATGACGATTGCTAAGAATATGTAAATATCTACAGTAATAAAGTACTTTTGAGTTTGAGTTTGAGTTTGACTTTGACATCGCTCCCGATTCCAATTCCATTAAAGTACTGGGCATACAATGGATCCCTCAAACTAATGAGTTCACTTATCGTATTATCTGCCCACTCCGACTCAGATTACGAAATGCTCAATTCTTAGCACAGGGAGGCCTACTATGACCTCTTAAATCTATTCAGTTTAAGGCCTTAAACTGAACTGCATTGCTAATTCGTACCATGACCTCTAAAAAGCAAGGCAGTTTAAGCCCTTAATACGTCCAGCGTTATCATGCAGTTCACCTTTTTTTTCCTCCTGAAATCGTACCATGACGTGCCATTTGACAAGCGCTCGGCGATTACTGAAACGCTCAACTGTCAAAGTAAGCAATGTTTAAAAAGTTGCTCTGAGATTAACTTTATGTGAATTGTTGTCTTGTTGTTGATAGTTTAGTAGACTCTTTGTGATTGTTCAAGTGCTTTTGAGTTATTTTCTTTATAATAATGGCAAGTGAGTGAACAGGTATTGTTTGAATTTTTTGAAACGGACAATAACTTGAATGACAATTTAAAAAGAAATCGCCACCGCCTTACAAGGGAAATGTATGATCCCTTTCATTTAACTGACGACAAATTCGTCGAACTATCGGCTTACTCCCGACTTGGCTCAAAGTTTGTGCAAGGAACTGGCGACGAGTGGTAAACCACAGCCAAGTAAATCGTCGGATTCCACCATAGAAACAAAAGTAAGAGTTTATAGAAATACATTAGTTTTATTGTCAAGAGACTTAATGAGGTAATTTCTAGTCAAGAGATCTAGACAGTGTACATCTAAATACCTACTCTTTTCTGTTGCAGGGTTTTACAGCTTTATCATTTTATGACTATGGAACATATCAAATGCCAACAGGTAAGATCCGTGGCTTTATTGCGTAACAAACCATATCAGCAGTACTGGACATAGGTCACTGCAGCAATGAACTCAATAGAAATGGGAAATACCTATAAAGAATGCACACAAACTGTAGAAGAATGTTGTTCCTATGAATAGAATAAGGTGAATTTTTAATTGATACCATAGCTTTAATTATGTAGCTGTCAGACACCGGTTCTAAACAGTCGCTAACTTGAAAAGGTTATTTATAATTAACACTTTTTTAATTTCAGGTGTAATGAAAAATTTGGAGTGATGTTATTGGCTGCATTGATGGGACACAGGTAGCTATTGTAAGCCCAAAAGGAGAGGAGAGGTATATCTGTCGGAAGGGCTATAATTCTCTAAATGTTCAATTGATAAGATTAATTGAAGTGTGTTATGACTCTGCCTACCATGCGAGAGGTCCCGGGTTCGATCCCCGGCAGGGGATAAATTAATAAAAAATTGGAAAAAGGTCTTGAATGTTTATGTGTGTGTAATGTCGCTGTTACTGGTTCCCACAACATAACAGTGTGGGGCCAAGCAATGTAAGTGCCTGTACATAAATGTTAATGTTTATTTAGTTGTATGTTGATGCCAGTTATGGTGGATCCACACATGACTCATTTAGATGATCAGTCCATCCTTCTTCCCAACTTCAAGACTATTTCAAAGGCCTCAGTAATAACTGTGGTAATAATAAAGGCTTTTAGGTAAGCTGTTCTAAATGTATTTATAAGAATGGATTATTTTGTTGGGATACCTGCCTACAGTACACCGACTATCAAAATAAAACTGGAATCCATATTAATCAGAATTATTTTATTTAGTAAACAAACAGAAATTTACAAATAAGTATGCTACTTATTTCTGAATTATTATAATAATAGTTTATAAAGTTAAAAAATGCCATTTCTTACAATCATACAAACCTAATAAGAATGCCCCTACCTCCCGCACTAGTATACTCTATTTCATATACCATGGCCCGATGCACTTGAAGCTTAACAATAGGGCTCATAATGTTTGCCTTTTTTTATCTAATTAGGAGCACTTCAAAATGGCACGCGTCGGTCCAACCTGCATGCAACTAAAGCGTGACTAAAACATTTTGGTATATACTTGAAAATAAAAATACGAAATATAAGTTGTTTACGGTATTTCATAATAATAGCTAACATGAGTTAAATCAAAAAAAAATTGTGTCAATAAAATAATAACAATCAGCTTTAAGACTAACTTAATTTAATTACTTTAAACACATGTACATTAATTATATAAAATATTTAACAATTTTAAATATTTAAAGGCAAAAATTAATTAAATACATTTATTCGCATGACAACTAACATGAAATATTGTTTATGTTGATTACTAGGTTAAACGATCAAGATCATTAGGTTGCATGTAAAATACCACGCCGCAAAAGGGTCTGGCCAGGTATCTTTTGTTATCACTAATCCTATTGTTAACGCCTAATGACCGTCTCAAGTGCATCGGGCCATGGTACATGAAATGGAGTATACTAGCAGTAGGTTACGAGATGCAGACAAGTAGCATTCTTATTTGTGTTGTCAAGTAACACTAAGAACTAGAGTATGTATAACTGTAAGGCCGTGGATGCGGGAGGCTCAGGACCGGAGTAGAGGGAGTGGCAAAGAATATGTGCCGATTGATGATGATGTTTAGCTAACTTAACATAGCAAGAAAATTAATAATAAAACATTCACTATTCACATAAATATTTTATCTATTTAATAAAGTAAGTTTTAAAGAGGAGGTCTGTGGCGCACTCAGTCAGAAAGCCAGCAGTGAGCTGTTATAGGCTGCTATGATGATTATTAAAGTATAATAGTTTTAATTACAATTGTGTCTAATATAATATTTTTACTTGCAGGTGACTCTGGTTATCCTTTGAGGAAATCTATGATGACTGCTTTATTGGATGCAACAGAAGGCTCATCTGAAGCCTACTACACTAATTGCCATTTCAAAACTAGAAATGTAATTACACAGTTATTGCAAGCATCAAAAAGTCTTCATTTAAGTTTTATGTAAAAATTGAGTTTTTTGTGTTGTTTAGTTTTTGTTGTTTTTTAAGTTACAATGTTTTTGTTTTGTAAAGATTTAATGTAATAAGATAAATATGCATGTATGTAAATATCTATACATACATATTTAGACAGTCATAATTTAGAAGCACCACAGATACTATAATATTATACTGTAGCACTGTTTTTTTTTGTCACTTTTTAAAGACATCATCATACATGTAATTTTGAATAAAAAATCTAAATTTGACTTAACTATTGAGTATACTTGTGTATGTAATTATTTTGATTTTAAACTCCAAACTCAAATAAAGTAAGTAGTTAAAAATAATGCACTTTTGTACAAGTGAAACACTAGATAAAATAAATCAACAAAACTAATGAGTACATACTGAATCTCGCACAGACAAAGGAGACTCCATAAACTGTGCCAGTGCTTCGGATATGCGCCCATCAGAGAAGATAGCCTATTTCAATTGATTCTATCAGGCAGTACACGCAAAAGAGTAACAAACATCCATCCTCTCAACCACAAACATTCGAGTCTATATTATTAGTTAGATAAATAACCGATGACCATCCTTTCCTATCTTTGAATGCACCTTCACCCATCTAGTTACATTGCGTGGCAACTCTCTGCCACATTCTTAGGGTACAGATGGCTGAGTGGACTTATTATAGCCCAAGACTATGTCTCTGTGTGAATTTAAAAAAACACATAGAGCCCCAATTGGTCGTATCACCGTATGCACAGAGTCGTATGATACACGATGGGGGCGTCGTCGTATAGGCAATTCAACCAAATTACTGCAAGCAAATATAAATTTAATACACCTATGTAATGTATGAAAAGCTGACATAAAAAGGAGTATCAATAATTATATGTTAAGCATACGAAATATTTTAAAATTACACGGAGTCAGATTTTAATTAGAAATTATATGTAAAATATTATTTTACAGTTTCGACCCGCCATCCAGTGAGGCCAATGCTATGTTTGTTAAATGAGTATGCCTTGTTGTTTGTAGCGTAGCGAACGAGAAAGAATGTATATTACTTAATAATATGTAATTAAATCAACACACAAAAGTACATCCCAAAATAAATCGTAAAATATTGTAAACAAACACATGCACCACTTGACAGTTATGAGTTGCGTTCAAAATGCTCAATATAATTTGAACGATCAATAAAAAACAACGCATAAGTTACTAAGTTTTATCACAAATTGCATTAAATAGTAATATGCACGTATTACTTTTAAGCTTTAATTTTTTCAAAGTACCATTCGTAAATAATAAAACAAATTATAATATAAGATATCCTTATAATAAAAAAAACCGGTAAATACCGTATAAACAATAAACGTTGGTTAGGAACGGTCCTCCAGACAATGCGATGAGTAGTTCTTTCTTATGGAATCCTATATATTCCCTTCTCGTTCTTACATGGATGTAAGTTAACTAGCCAGAGACAATAAACTATTCACCTTATCAAATAAGCAGCTCAGAAGTCGTTCACCTTTTATGAGGTCATGGTACGAAATTAAGTCGTTCAGTTTAAGTACTTTAACTGAACTGCCTGGATTAAGAGCAGTTTCTTATAAGGTCATGGTAGGCCTGCAGTAGGTTCTCTCTATGACCCAAATGGATGAGTAAATTTATTGAAGGTTTTATATAATGAAAAAAAAAAGTTTTTGTCTATTTTAGCTGTCTACATATTGAGAAATTTTATTTACAAAAAATCTCGCTAATTCTTAATTTCTTTGAGAAATAAACACCAATTATTTCTAAGCGATACCATACTACATATGTATACGTACAACTCCTGAAATATGAACCAAGGATATTTTTGTATTTTTACAAATTCAAGTCTAGGTTTTACAAGAAATATCGGCAATAACGTGTTTTTCACCGGTTTCAGTCTTACAGCTCCTGAAATATAAACCTAGGATTTCTTGTTGTATTTTAACAAATTTAAGTCTAGGTTTTACAAAAAAACTTCAGACCTCTGCGATGTTTTTTCAGCGAGATATCAGCTATCACATCGGTGTCGCGGCCATGGGGGTTTTCGTCTCACATATCCTAAAATATAAACATGGATTTTTTTCTATATTTTCCCAATTTTTTTACAACTTCAATCCGTTATTTGCCTAACTTTTAGGCCACTGCAACGCTTGATTTTAAAGATCTCCGTGGCCGCGCGGTTCTCCGCCTTTTATTTGCATAAATGGTGGTTAAAATAAAACAAAAATATGTCTAAGTAAGGCTGCGAACTCACAAAATACTAAAACAATACATCAACTTTTACAAAATATTGGTAGTAAAAAAAAACGTGGCCGCGCCATCTAAACGCACATGGGTGGGTGTGGCAAAGGTGAACGTTAAATTAATCCAGCAAGAACGTTCCGAGCACTGGAAATAGTAAAAAATTTGTCAGCCACAAAGGATTCTTTTGTCACGTGTAATCGCCATAGTTTTCCTTTACTACCTATTAAATTAAAGAAAGGGACTGTATGTGTATGTTTAGAGCCGCCATTTGTTCATCTGAGCGAAACGGCATACAGACGCGATGTCTCGTTAGACAGTATACTTACAATCTGAGCACGATGCGAATAGTATCTAGCTTGTGGCTTACTGGCTTGCTTTTATAATTCTTTGTTGTGATTATTACCGAAAATAAATTGTGCTCACGTTTATTCCATTTATTCAACACTCCATTTTTGCGTGACAGGGGGCTAGCACATCGCCGCAGCTATGGTGTTTGAAGGATTCCTCACTGTGTTTTCGATCACCGTTAGAACGTACATAAGCGACCTTGAAACCACTAGACCACGGGGCTTGGCACGAAAATTAAATAAATGTTTATTCACACTTACCCAAAAGAGGGGGTTGGCAGCATTGATAATCTTACAATATCATTATCACTTGTATTGATAATAAATAAGCACACCACGTTTTATCATTATATCATAAAAAGTTTCAGTTTTCACAACGAAAATGTACGCAACGCAAAAGTGTTACAAAGGAAAATGGCGCGCTTGTTTAATTTTTTCCAAGCGCCCGTGCCCGCACAAAATAAAGGCACTGGAAAACCGCTAAACAGCCTAAGAAAATAATGATTTCTGTTCCAGTCCTTCTGCTAATTGTTGCTCATAGAACGAAAAAGCAAGGCAGTTCAGTTTAGGTCCCGCTGTGGTATTAGGCCACCAGATACGCGAATTGTAGTGTTAAAATATAATTTGATTAAAAATAGATTTAAAATATGTTCTATTCTGCTTGCCGTGGCCAGCTCGATTTCCGAATAAGTTCCATTTTCAAAAATGAACTTACATTAATGATTATATTCATTTAATGAGAATTTTAAGCCCCTTTTATTGCTAATGGCATGGCAGTTCCGTTTTCTTATAAAACTTAGCTCTTATTTCCGAGTACCTACATAATGTTTATCACATTTGACGTTACGCCCGTTAGAATTTTGCAGGGTATTGGAATTTAAAGATCTTTTCCAACTCGTTTCAGCCTCCTACTAAGTAAACCATCTTTAGTGTGACGTCATACCCCTTGTCAAGTGAACGATCAAGACGCATCTAATGATACCTTATTTGTAAAATTCTGATTAGTAGCATAAAGTCAATTTACCTTAGTGTTTGGCCTACATTTGTTCACCACTATCGAGTTAATGCAGGCAAAGCAGCGAGCAAGACCTACTGATACATATATATTTAGAATGGGATAATTAAGCCCTTTCATTTGATACCCAACACGACCTTGTGCCATCACTTTTTTATCCATGAATTTATGTCATCTAAAGGACCATATTGAATTAAGTGTCACATCAATCCTATTTTAAGTGGACGGTTAGGACGCTTCTAACGATACCTCATTTGTCACATTCTGATAAATAGTTAAGATCTTATGGTGGATCAAATAAACATACATACATACATTGACGAGCAATGAAAAAGTTCCACCCACAAAATGCCGACAAACACCCATCTAATTTTTTTAAACATTTAATTTAAAATTTGAACACAATATTTACGTTTTTAATTGGTAATATTCTGATGCGTTGTTAAATGTATTTCAATATTGCAGACAGCGTCATTAAGGTAGCCTTTCCCGTTTAGAAGTAATTTGGTGCTGTCTCTGGAACTTTTTAATTGCTCGTCAGTGTACATACATGTCAACCACGTAACCCTATTTTGGTAGTAGGGTAAATAGTTATTCAATGGGCTTGTCTCACAACATAACACAACAAAGCGTCACGCCTTTTCCGATACGGGGTGGCAGAGGTACAATTGTGCTCAAATTTAGCCATTTATTCAATACTCCATTTTGCCCGACAGGGGGCTAGCCTATTGCCGTAACTATGAAGATTGAAGGTTTGTGTTTTCCTACACTACGGTGAGTTAATTGGTAGGTAGGTTTTTCCACATCAAAACTATATTCAGGATAGCTAACGAGTACAGCGTAGGCAAACAAGCAAGACTGGATCAATAGCAAGTAGAGAGCGAAGTAATGCAATAGGTATTGGTAGGTATTCGCGGCGGCGGGCGGCGGGTGGCATAGTTCCGTCTCTAGACTGGACTGGGAGACCACGGCGACGAACCCCGGGCGCCTCCTCAGCCTGGACCGGTCCGAGCGCACCGTCGCGTCGTCTCGTCGCGTGGTAGCATAGGGTATTTGACAAGGTAGTCCAATAAATCTAGAAACGTGTCTCAAGCTGAACCTTTTTCAACAAAAACGTTTGACAATATCAGCAGTTGTATTTTATAAACTCAATTGTGTGTAAAAAAGACAGCATTTGATTGTGACGTCACATGCTAGTATTTCATAGAACTCATGAACAAAATTACCGTTTTGACAGTTCCTAAAAAGTATCTATTTTGACTAGCAGTCAAATACCGTATTGCGCCGAGCTTGCAAGAGGTGCTGGCAGACCGGCAGGATCCGCCACAGCACCCCACCCCCTTTGGAGTATTAAGTCCTGCGGAAAGATAATCGGGGAATTTAGCGATACGCCCCGACCGTGTCCTTTGGTCAATGGGGCGATCTGGTTCAGGCCGGACCCTTCTTGTTTGGTTTCGGGAATCTGCCAAGATGTAGGCAGGTTTGACTGTCAATAGATGGAAGGTAATAAAATGTTTCATCGAGTGGTGTTACCGATGTGAATTAATTTATCCCAACCAGCAACACTGTTACTCGATGAAGAATTCCAAATTCCAAATGTCTTTATTACTGTAGATATTTACATATACTTAGCAATCGTCATTTTTTGCCACTTCTCTACATTGGACCACTGTGGGAGAAGAGGGCGTAGAAATTCCCACAAATTGATTTTTAGATCTCTTTTAAAAATTGCTTAACTAATACAAAATATATATACCTATATCATTATCATAATTAATAAGCAGGAATAAATCATTACAAAATTATTGTCAGCAAGGTCTGTGTTGAGCCAGATTAACCCCATACAGTCCCATCATTTAAGTAATCTTGAACATTTAATGTCCCTTTTTCGACAAAGTCGCTTTAACATGGTTTTTAAATTGCTCAAATGGCAATTTCAAGATCTCCATACTCCGTAGAGAATACATTGACCCTTGAAAGAATTGCTAACCTTCGCGAGTCTAAACCGGGGCGCAAGTAGTCTGTGATTATTTCTTAGGTTAACATTACAGCTATCGCTGAGTTTGGGAAATTTTGTAAGGTTCTTGCGTACATACATTATATTTTCGAAAATAAATTGAGTAGCTACAGTTAGTATGTCAATTTCTTTAAAAGGCTCTCTTAAGGAGTCTGTGCTTTTTAAATTATAAATTGCTCGAATAGCTAGCTCTTTTCTGTAAAATAAAAATAGTTTAAATATCCGTTTCTTTTCCCCCACAATAAGATACCATAGGACATGACACTAAAGTAACTAAAATTTAGCCTTGATGTAGCCACATCCGTGTTTTGTCTGATATTCCTAACAGCGTAAGCCGCAGAACTTAAATTACCAGCTGATTTTTCTATTTGGGGTCCCCACTGCAATTTGCTATCAATAGTTATTCCAAGAAACTTTGTGTCATTTACTAATTCTAACGTATTGCTGTCCAACACTAAACTGGTCCCAACTTGCCTGACATTTGGAAGTGAGAATTTGATACATTTGGTTTTACCAGCATTTAACAAAAAATTGTTAACTGTGAACCAATTCAAGGTTAAAGATAATACTCTATTGACATCATCAAAATCTTCTTTTTGTCTTTCAATTTTTAAGACCAGTGAAGTATCATCAGCAAACAACACTATGTTAGTCAATTTCTCCACCATAAAAAGCAGATCGTTAATATATACCAGGAATAAGAAAGGGCCTAATATGGAACCTTGTGGAACGCCAATTTTTACCCCCGATTCATCAGATTTAACGCCGTTGACTTCTGCCTTTTGAATTCTATTGCTTAGGTATTATCTTAGTAGATCCAACGCTTTATTTCTAACTCTATAATGATTTAAACCCGGTACTGGCAAATTTATATCTAAGTTTTTCGTATACGTCTCTAATCTATGGGTTGTAATAGGCTTATAAATTGATGGATCAGTCTTATTTTTACCAGCAATTGGGAATGAAACTGTTTGACCCCTGTGATCGGACGGTAGGCAGTTAATTACATTTTTACTTGTGAAGTCACAAAAAACGTTATCTGAGCAAGTTTGGCTGGTAAGTGTAGTTCTAGTCGGCTCTAGAAATACATGACATAAATTAAATGATTTGAACACCGTCCTACCGTTCGGGCTAGCCCGGCAGCCTTACCGGCGATTGCCTCTCGACTTCGTCTTCGTGTTCAATCTGATATTCGAAGGGGATGGATTGGCTTTATCTGTCAAATTCGTACCGCGCAAATGCCATTGTAGTAAAAGCGAAGTTGAAGACGAAAGCATGAACTAAATCAGTATGATTTGACATAAATCGGTATCATGTAATATTTGAAGACGATGGAAATGAAATCGAAGCCAATTTCCAGCAAATTTCCTCTGATATCATTCGGAAAGCTTCCTTTGTGGGATGGAAGTCCCACAGATTCAGCCTCTGGCGGCATCATCAGCTGACTTACGACCCTCAGCAGCTTGACGCAGAGACGCCTGCATGAGGCGTTCCTCCTCTTCTGCAGCCGGCAAGATGGCCCACGCTATATCAATTACTACAATCATAAAAACCAGCAATGTTTACTTTAGTGGGTCCCACGTGGCCATAATCCGCCCCGTAGAGCAGTACCACTCTCTGTTACTCACTCACCCAGGTGAGAGAAGACTACTCTTTTACTCACTCACCTAGGTGAGAGAAGACTACTCTTTTACTCACTCACCTAGGTGAGAGAAGACTACTCTTTTTCTCACCAAGGTAGACAGCATTTTGGTACAACAACAACAACAAAGTGGCGGCCCTTCATCAGCGATGCCAACCCCTACAAAAAAGATTACTCCAGACCTACTAAACGTAGATCTGTGTTCGTTGCGTTGGCTGTTTTTTGACGTTGGTTTCACATATTACAAAAGCAAGTTTGTTTTTTATTTTCTGTTGGTGACCGGTGCAACCAACAACACCTTTATGTTCTGATGATATGAAATTATTAGAAATAATAATAAATTAATGTGTAATATAATATAACATGAACAGATATAACAATAATGTGTAATATAATTTACTATTTCCCGTTATTTTTGATACACCACTACAAAAATTTACGTTTGACATTACCTTGTAACAGCCGTAGTATGGATTTGAATAATAAACATTAAACATTGCAATAAACGTCGGTTTCTTCATTATTTTACATTTAAATCATCATCATCATAGAACATTGCAACTTCATATATAGTTCGAATGTAATTATTTTTTATTAGAGCAAATAAATATATTTTTTAATCGAAAATGCGACGCTACTTCAAAGTTCGTCCGTTCGATCTCGACCTGTCAGGATCTCATTCTCTCAGCGGCCAGACTTATTGAAAATTTTAATTAACTTTCTAGAGCATTGAATTTGGTGTTCAAAGCCTCAAAAATTCGCATTTTTCGAGTGGTGAGAAGCGAGCACAAGTTTTTCGAAGTTGCAAATTTAGGTTAACAGCACGCTATCTGGTCCACATAACATACTAAAAAAACGGTCAAGTCTCTCGCTTGAACCCGCGCCGCGCACGAAAGGTTCCGTTACCCACACCCTACACAATGGTAGGGATGGTGCGGAGTGAATAGTGTGGATATTACATTGCAAGATGTTGTTTACAATGTTATTGGTGAGGCTACTTTCATACTCCATGCACGTTTTCAGGTGCAATTATAAGTTTGTTTGTGGTTTACACTATAAATCACGTTTGCTGTATTGGGAGCCCCCCTTAAATATTTGTTTTATTTCAATTTAATTATTTATTTTTAAAGTTATCACTAAATATTCTGTGAATATTTCAAGCGTCTACCTGTTGCGGTTATCAATAACGAGCAAAAAAATCAGTTTGTTGTAGTATGGGAGCCCCCTTAAATATTAATTTTATTGTTTTTTAGTATTTGTTTTTATAGCGGCAACAGAAATATATCATTTGTGATTCAGCTGTGTAAATATCACGGTTCAAGAGATACAGCCTGGTGACAGACGGGCAGCGGAGGCTTAGTAATAGGATCTGGTTTGACACCCTTCGGTTACGGAACCATAAAAACGAAAACTACGTCATACTTTGTGATTTTAATATTAACTCAGAGACGCAGAGACGCCGCCGTTTGCCACAAGAATTTCCACCTTATGGCTAGGTAATAAATGCCAAAACCAATCAAAAATTCTGCAAGCTCATGGACGACTACAGGTCAAAATCTAATGAGCTATATAGCAACTACGGGAAGAATTTTTACACATTTTTTCAGAGGATATAAGTCATTACTCGGTAAATGGCAAAAACGACCAAGGACGAGTCAGACTAGCGCTCCGAGGATTCCATACAAAAATCACAGGTTTTTGTAATTACAAAAAATTTTATCTATATATTTTACTACAAATTTACAGCTTTCACATTTTTTTCGTTAATTGTGTTGATTCTATGTGGAATTCTTAAAACTGTGTAGTAATAAATGTTCTATATCAACATCAGGCTAATGCCCAGCACACCTTGTATAGGTGTGGGCTAAACAAAAAGAAAAAGTCGACACAATAAACAAGAGAGCCGTTTATGTATAGGTGTGGGCTAAACAAAAAGAAAAAGTCGACACAATAAACAAGAGAGCCGTTTATGTATAGGTGTGGGCTAAACAAAAAGAAAAAGTCGACACAATAAACAAGAGAGCCGTTTATGTATAGGTGTGGGCTAAACAAAAAGAAAAAGTCGACACAATAAACAAGAGAGCCGTTTATGTATAGGTGTGGGCTAAACAAAAAGAAAAAGTCGACACAATAAACAAGAGAGCCGTTTATGTATAGGTGTGGGCTAAACAAAAAGAAAAAGTCGACACAATAAACAAGAGAGCCGTTTATGTATAGGTGTGGGCTAAACAAAAAGAAAAAGTCGACACAATAAACAAGAGAGCCGTTTATGTATAGGTGTGGGCTAAACAAAAAGAAAGAGTCGACACAATAAACAAGAGAGCCGTTTATGTATAGGTGTGGGCTAAACAAAAAGAAAGAGTCGACACAATAAACAAGAGAGCCGTTTATGTATAGGTGTGGGCTAAACAAAAAGAAAAAGTCGACACAATAAACAAGAGAGCCGTTTATGTATAGGTGTGGGCTAAACAAAAAGAAAAAGTCGACACAATAAACAAGAGAGCCGTTTATGTATAGGTGTGGGCTAAACAAAAAGAAAAAGTCGACACAATAAACAAGAGAGCCGTTTATGTATAGGTGTGGGCTAAACAAAAAGAAAGAGTCGACACAATAAACAAGAGAGCCGTTTATGTATAGGTGTGGGCTAAACAAAAAGAAAGAGTCGACACAATAAGCAAGAGAGCCGTTTATGCCGCATTTTTTGATACTAGCAAGGGCATCAAAAACCATTAGGATCCTTCCAGTTGACTTAGAATCATCATTTAGGTTTTGAGAGTTAACCCTCTACTGACGGATTTACAAAAATTTAACGTCAAAATATAAAGTTTAACACTGTATGGCAGCAGGCAGGCAGGATATTTATAGCTTGTTCAATTAAGCAGCAGGACTGATCTCACGACCTTCAAGCTGTAATCCTCACCATTGAAACCTTCATGAAAATTAAATTTGAAAATGCTAAAAAATAGTCCAGAAATAGTCCTAAATAGTCCAACAAGAAAGAAAATTAGTCCACTTATAGTTTCGAAGTTATAGCTATAAGTTGGTGAGGATTACAGCTTGACGTCAAGCTGTAATCCTCATATCTCTTGCAAGCAAACGGAAGGGCCTATTGACTTGGTTTCGGTTTCAAAAATTAGTCCAGAAATAGTCCACACGGCATGCCAAATTTCAGAAATAGTCCTTCAACGCTTCCAGAGTTATTAAGTCATCTTGGTGAGGATTACAGCTTGAACATTTGATAACATCAAATATCTCCGGACCGCCTACGACTTCTAGTTTGATATTTATGCCAAAAAATAGTCCAGAAATATTTCACCGAAACAATAATCATTCCCACCTGGTTTACTTTGAAGAGCGGCATTAAAAATGCAATGTTTAATTTCCCATACATTTCAATCAATGTACAGTCGTGTACAAAATAATAACGGGGTAAACCCTAATAAACCGGTGTATACCAATTAATCTCCATAGTCTAGTGGTTTTATACTCGCTTCTCACGCAGGAGATGCGTGTTAGAACCCGGTGCGGACCTCATACCATTGAGATAAGTAATTTAACCAATGTACATTATACAGACGTTCTTACGGTGATGGAAAACATTTTTAGGCAACCTTTTATCTCCATAGCTGCGGCGACGAGCTAGCCCCCTGCTGTAGGCACCTAACTACCTACCTTCCTACAAAGGTACAAAAAATATGAGGTTACAATTTTATTACCCCACTGCGCCAGACCGGCTGCGCTATACGACAACCAGTGTTGGATTTTGGTGCGTTGAAAAGGATAGCACAAAAATACAAAAAGGATAGTATTTTAAAAAAAAGTATAGTACGCTCTAATACTAATTTAAAAATGATGAAAATATTTAAAATCAACATCATTTATTAGTAATTTTCAAGACTTTACTGCCACTTTCCATAATAATTGAACTCTACTGACTACTCATTGGGTTAGAGATCTAGCAATTATACATACTTTATTTTGACTGTTTTTTTTAGATATGATGACAAATCATAATTTATAAGTCCATTACATGTGACTTATATACAGCCGGTAAAATAAAAGTGTAGTCAAATTAGATGTTAGAAACATCTTTCTGAACAACATTCACTATGAAACCGTTTTTATCAGAGCAATTTTATTTTTCACCACTATACAGGGTATTGTTATGTAATGCCACCCCCGGGTAAGGGACTATAGTACCCATCATTATGAATAACTTTCCCCAAGAAATATAGGCATATGGGTCTCCCATAGTAAGATGTAATCAGCTGATTGGTCAATGTAATGAGAGACGATTTTTTCCATTTGCGACCATATGTTTCTGGAGGAAAGTTGTTCATGATGATGGGTACTATAGGCGTAACTTTACAAAATAACAGCCTGTATATTCATTTTTGGAAGAGGTTAAAAATAAAAATGCTCTGAAGATGTTTCATGGCGAAACTATGATGTCCCTACATATTTATGTTTATGTAGGGACATCATAGTTTAGGGAAGGGGTTAAACCCTTGAAAATTTGACTACACCTTTATGTATACTTATACTCGGGAGGTGCCAATTATTTAGACATAAGCACTTAATTAAATACCTAAAATTGAAATGATTAAGACTGTAATTAATCAAACAATGTTTGATGTTATGTGATGATTATACCAATGAACCGACTGTGATTATTGTGATTAAAACTAAGTTATACATATAAATATGATATTAACATATACATATATATAACTATAATGAACATAAATGGATCTTTTCTTTTTTCAAATTATGTTTTCTGAGTACAGAAGCTAGCATGTTATCCTTTACACATTCATTATCAGTTCTTAACACTTTCCTCCATTGCAATGATGTCATTATTGCAATTGTCATATACCGATTGACGTGATTTTTAAACACACGTGCCTTAATTTCCACCGAAAAATGCTTTAAGATGTCTTCAAAAGTTTCAGCAAAATCGTATTTCGAAGAAATTTTGCCAGCGCGTTCGCGATACCAATTCCGCCATTGTTCTTTACATCTTAGCTCAACTATATAAATATATAACATATATATCATAGCTACAACCGAAGCTCGAAGACCCGTTCAAAATCCAAATCGCTGTCAGGCACAATGTACAACAAAAAACTCATTTATGTTTCAGTCTTCTAAGGGCTTTTGACAGCCGTTAAAAACAGTTTAAATTAAACACAACTTAAGCACAACAAGCAAAAGGCGAGTAATGTCTCAAGCAGGCCAAGCTTATTGCCTGTCAGCCAGGTTGCCCCTAACCATCCGTGTTTTATTAAGGTTGTATTTAAACTGTATTTAGCGGTTATCAAAACTCTGGTGAGTCCGGCTAAATGGGAGAACATAAAAGTTAAGTGTCGTGAACGTGAAGGACAGAGCTTGTCGCGTGACGACAAGAACCTACCAGAAAACAACAGAACCTAACAGAACGTAACAGAAAACAACAACCAGGATAACATTTAAAGTGTCAGTTTATTGGTTATATACCGTAAAGTCTATAAAAATATGATGCGAAGTTGAGGATAGATGAAATGAGAACAAGTTTTATAAAAGACAATTTAAATATAAAAAGGAAGCGGAGGATATGAAGAGTAGAAGACCGGTGGGGTTAGTGACCAGGATGCAGGTGTAGTTGTTGTTGAAATCGTCGTTGTAGGAACGGTAGCGGCGTACATGTAGCTACGGCTCGCTGGATCCCGCTGTAGAATGGAGTAGGAGACCAATGAAGCAGTGGCTCGCAGAATCCCGTAGTTTGAAGGATGGTTATTTGAAGATTTGAAGGAGTTTGAAGGCTTCGCAGGATCCCATTGTAGATGAAGTATTTGAAGATTTGAAGGAGTTTGAAGGCTTCGCAGGATCCCGTTGTAGATGTAGTATTTGAAGGTTTGAAGGAGTTCGAAGGCTTCGCAGGATCCCGTTGTAGATGGAGTATTTGAAAGTTTGAAGGAGTTTGAAGGCTTCGCAGGATCCCGGGGTTGAGCGACCCCGGGATAAGGCCTTTACTGGTACTTCCAGTTCAGAAGCTGACGTGAGACTGTCCAGTATTGAAGAAATGTTCCGCTTTTATACCCTTTTTGGAGAGTTCTAAAAATTATTTAAATTAAACGTAATTTTTGTGAGTGGCCAAGAGAGAAAGTGTATTTTTGTAAAAGTATTACAGCAAACATATCAGACCGCTAACTAGTTTGAATGGGCATTGCCATGACAACCAGATAAACAAACAGTATATCAAATGCCAAAGTTTCTTTTCAGGCTCGTAATTCGGTAAACAATACGAAAAACATGAAGTAAATTACAAATTAACGAAAGAAAAAAAAGTAGCGCACCAGCGCGCACGAAGCCCGAGATTGCAGAGTTTCGGAGAAAGCCAAAAATAAGGTCACCAAAGGTAAACCGCTTCGCTATCGATTTAGAAATGCTGATAGCATGAAAATGCAGAGCGAACATGATTTATTACTGTGTTCTAATGGTTTAAAACGTTACAGGGTCCTATGGAAATAAAGTGATGACCAATATCAGACCGTACAGCATGAATGCATGACAGAGCAAGGTACCCTGAAGGACAAACAAAAAAGACTGATGGTGGAGCTGGAGCTAAGGGATAGGAGACCAGAATAGCATGTACGTACAGGAGCAGTTACCAAAGCTTCTTTAAGTTTCTCGAAAGCAGCTGCAGCCTTGGAATTTTTAAGACATTCAAGAAAATAGCACGTAAGTAGTATAACATAACACTACAAGCTATGCGCTTACTTTCCTTACCTGCGCTTAGTTTACAGAGATTAAAAACAGGCCCTTTGATTGAATTAACCGATATAAACCGGTTTATTAGGGTTTACCCATTATTATTTTGTACACGACTGTATATGTTTTGAATGTATGGGAAATAAAACTATTTTTAATGCACTTCTTCAAAGTTAACCAGGTGGAAACCATTATTGTTTCAGTGGACTATTTCTGGACTATTTTTTGGCTCAAATTTCAAACTGAAAGTCGAAGGCGTTCCGAAGATATTTGATGATATCAAATGTTCAAGCTGTAATCCTCACCAAGGGAATCGTTGAAGGACTATTTCTGAAATTTTGCATGCCATATGGACTATTTCTGGACTAATTTTTGAAACCCAAACCAAGTCGATAGGCCCTTCCGTTTGCTTGTACCAGAGATGAGGATTACAGCTTGACGCTCACCAATCTATAGCTATAACTTCGGAACTATAAGAGGACTATTTTTCTTTCTTTGTGGACTATTTAGGACTATTTCTGGACTATTTTTTGGCAGTGTCAAATTTCATTTTCATGAAGGTTTCATCGGTGAGGATTACAGCTTGAAGGTCGTCTGATCTCGCATACGAGTTACAGGGACTAAGGCGCCATATGCCGGGAGATGAATCCTATTACCGTGATATACCCGAAGTAATCCTAGAATTAACTGCCGCATCGCCGGTAATCGCAGCAGACCATCAACGAAATGTAAACAAGTTAAAATATGTAAGCTCTCTTTTATTACTTCTGATCATCTTTAACATTATTTACGAATTCATGTTCAAAACATCATCCTTAAACTCCTCAGACCCGAGTGCAATAAACATCTTTCTTAAACTCCTCAGACCCGAGTGCAATTAACATATTTCTTAAACTCCTCAGACCCGAGTGCAATTAACATCTTTCTTAAACTCCTCAGACCCGAGTGCAATTAACATCTTTCTTAAACTCCTCAGGCCCGAGTGCAATTAACATCTTTCTTAAACTCCTCAGACCCGAGTGCAATTAACATCTTTCTTAAACTCCTCAGACCCGAGTGCAATTAATATCTTTCTTAAACCTACAAATAAAATCAGTACGGTCAAGTTGGGTAACTAACTTAAAATGTTTTTACAGATTTTTGATATTATATGAGATTCTTAAATACCTAATAACTTTTTATTATTTTGAGTAAATAGCGTTCTTTTGAGGTGGCGGAGGTGGAACTACCCAAAAATTGGTCCCAGTCACATTCAAAGTTACCATGATTTTTGGATAACTTTGTATCTGATGTTTTTCAGAAATAAAAGCTACATTAAATTCGACTATTTGAGGCGTTAGGTTTGATTGCGCCGCGCCGTCTGGCCACGTGCCGGCTCTTTCCGAAGGACGCCGACACTCACAGACACTCATAGACAGCCGCGTCTTGTGTAAAAAACCGGTCAAAGTGCGAGTCGAAGTCGCGCACGAAGGGTTCCATACCACCGTACAATGGTAGGGATGGTGTGCAGTGAATAGCTTGGATTATACTTAGCAAAATGGTGTTTACAAAGTTATTGGTGCGGCTACTTTCACACTCCATATATGTAATTAGGTGCATTCATAAGTTTGTATGTGGTATTGAAAGAATTGTTGTATGGCAGCCCCTTAAATATTTATTTTATTGTTACGGTTCCGTACCCAACGGGTAAGAACGGAACCCTATTACTAAGACTTCGCTGTCCGTCCGTCCGTCCGTCCGTCCGTCCGTCCGTCCGTCTGTCACCAGGCTGTATCTCAAGAACCTAGCTAGCTAGAGAGTTGAAATTTTCACAGATTATGTATTTCTGTTGCCGCTATAACAACAAATACTAAAAAACAGGATAAAAGAAATATTTAAGGGGGCTCCCATACAACAATTCTTTCAATATCACATACAAACTTATGGATGCACCTGGTTACGTACATGGAGTGTGAAAGTAACCGCACCAATAACTTTGTAAACAATATTTTGCTGTGTAAAATCCAAACTATTCACTCCACACCATCGCTTCCATTGAACGGTGGTACGGAACCCTTCGTGCGCGATTTAGACTCGCACTTGACCGGTTTTTTAATTTGTTATTCTGTAGTACCAACTTCACGCAGGCGGGCGTCGACGTTCGAAATTTGAATGTCAGTACCAACTTTACAGACAAACTAGGGGCGGCACGCAAGCGGGCGTTTGAATGTCATAATATGTAGAAAAAATACACATTATGGTCATAATTTGTAATTTTTCAGATAAGAAATGAGTTTTTACCACGAAGTTTAACATTATGCTGATCGTAACGTGCGGTTTTTGTACGCAGTAAAGAGGGTTTATGATAAGTATGTAGATAAAAATACTAATAGTTTTACATAAAATGTTACATTTTTTTTTAAACGAATGCCACATTTTCATTAGTAACATCAACATTTTATATGTATTTTAAGTAATTTGAACCGAAATTTCGACGATTTTGATCGTCTTCGAAACTTCACTAGTACATAAAACTTGACACCAAAATCGGCACATAAATATTGAAATATAAACCAAATTTTAATTACCTATCCTAAACTGACCACTTCACAATTTTGTATAAATAATTTCGATTTCAAATCAGAGCATCAAACGCCACTAAGTAACCTCACTGCAAAAAAAACTGTTTATTTTGCAAAAAAAAATATAAACTTATTTTTTTTTTCTTCTACTAAAAACATTTTGGCGGATCGTTTTAGGACGTTATGATATTGAAAGAAAAAACAATGCCATGGTTAGACCACGATTCAAAGGTACCCAACTTGACTGTAAAATAAAGTAGTGTCAATATCACTTCGACGATGTGGTATGTTTGTGTGCGCCTCTTCTTTAGTATGGGGCAAAATGTTCGTGGTCACTTCACATTTACGTCTCTAACACTTCCGCTGGTCGGTCGACGTCTCCAACCCTCAGCTGTACACCGTATTCCGTATATGAAAATTAACTATATATTCGGAGTTGGTCCTCTGAACCGAGATCGCGAACGGGTCGGTTGGGTGGAAGGTGAAGGCGACGAGACGACGCGCGCTCGCTGGGACCGACTGACCTAGAACGCCGGCGTAGATCTTGAACTTAAGTAGGCCGGAGTCTCGGGCGTAGAATCTGAAAAAAGACAGATAAATTGAGTGGAGTGAAAAACGTCATCCCCCAATGCACACAGTGTCAACTATACGGCCACACACGCAACAACTATTTGAGGCAATATTGGTGTGTGAAATGTGCAGAAACCCATAACACCACTGACTGTCAAAAAGATTAGAGACACTCCGGCTAAATGTGCTTTATGTCTAGAAGAACACCCTGGAAATTAGAAGGGATGCAAAGTTTTTTTAGAAATACGAAAGCGAAAGTTAGCAAAATAACACCCCAAAACAGAACCAAATGAAGAAAATAATAAAACTCGCCAGAACATCAGAACAACGACTAATGGGTCTACTCACCACAGTGATCAACAAACTCGTCCACTAATGGCGTCCTTACGCATTGCTACGTGGAACACCAATGGTCTTCTTATGAAGAAAATGGAGTTTAATTAAACTTCATAAGCTGCACATATTGAATCAGAGATCCATCTCACAGAAAATGGAAAATTCATAATAAACGAATATTGTACTTATGCGGATCACCATCCAGATAATACCTCTCATGCAGGAACTGCAATCATTATCAAGAATAACATAATTTTTTACGTTATGTTACGTTTTACGCTGATGTTTCAGATGCTTCCTGAATACCGTACTACCCAAATATATTGTTCAAGACAAGCATGGTTCACTGACCTTGTCGTCCGTATATTGCCCGCCGAAGAAGAAAAGACAACTTGAAATTACTGATGAAAATTTTACAACCTACCTTAAGACTCTGGTAAACAGATTTTTTGCTGACTGGAATGTTAAACTGCTAATCGGGAACATGAGGTTTCTGCCACGGGTTACTGAACCCGTGGCAGAAACCTCAAGAAAAGTGTTGAAGGAAACTGACTGGAGGTACTTACAAACTTCCAACCAACCTATTCGCCTACAGATCCCAACAAGTTGCCTGATGTACTGGATTTCCTTATCTATAAGGGAATATAGCCCTATTACTTGAAGGTGAAAGCTGCCTTGATTCGGCTTCAGACCACACTCCAGTTATTGCCACTATCAGCACAACATTGATTGATAGACTAACACGTCCTTATCTATATAACAAAACCACCGACTGGGATGCTTTCCGGCGGTATTTAGAAGAAAACATAAACCTAAAAGTCTCGCTAAAATCAGTAGGGGATATTGAATCAGCTGCAGTCCACGTCACAAATATTATACAAACTGCAGCTTGGTTGAGTACACCACCTGAAAGAAAAGTTAACAAGGTCAACTTCAATCTACCTCTGGAAGTCAGACAAAAGGTACTGGAAAAAATAAAACTTAGAAGAGTACGGCACACTTCTCGACGCCAGTCAGATAAGACAGCATTCAATAAAACAGCTGCGGATCTGAAAGTATACTTAGCAGAAATCGAAAACGACACAGTACAACATCAACTAGAATCACTAAGCCCCAAAGCCAACAACGAATATTCATTATGTATCAGTCATATGATAGTAGTTTATGTGACTGCTACATAATGGAGGGCATTAATACTCGAGAGTGGGTTTAATATAATAATAATATCACTCGAGAGTTTTAATGCCTAATTATGTACAGTTACATACACTAGTTTATCTACAGACATATCATAAGCTCTCTTTGATGTGTTCAGGAACCGCACGTTTGACCGGCATTGTGGCTCTGCAGTTGTTTAGCTTGTTCTTTAGTACCAACTTCACGCAGGCGGGCGTCGGCGTTCGAAATTTGAATATCAGTACCAACTTCACAGACAAACTAGGCGCGGCACGCAGGCGGGCGTCGGCGTTCGAAATTTGAATGTCATAATATGTAGATAAGAAATAAGTTTTTACCAAGTAGTTTAACATTATGCTGGTAACGTGCGGTTTTTGTACGCAGTAAAGAGGGTTTATGATACGTGTGTAGATAAACTACTATTAAATATTGATTTAATATGTTTGGTTGAACTTATATTTTGCTATGCCTTTTTGCGATACGACACGTGGCAGGTATGTGCACATGCGCAGTAGTAGAGTCCCAGCCACCACTCAAGCACGATAGCCGCGGCGCCACCGTGTCGTCTTGCCAGTAAGACATGAGTGGTGGTGAGGCACAGACTTGAATAGTAGGGACAGGGCACGGAGCGCTTGAAAGTGTCGCTACAAAAACAGTACAAAATCTGGAAAATTGGACTGTTTGCAATCAGTCGCGCTTGCGGTGACAGCCGATTGACATATCGGCAGCAAAAACAAAAATGGTGACCTGCGACGTAAAAAGGTGTAAATCATACCCAAATCGCAAAACACAAAAACAGGGAGTGTCGTATCACAAGTAAATATTATATTTTCAATTACTATTGGCTTTAAATTGATTATTTATAAAATATTGTTCTCGAAAAAATTCTCAAACGAAAATCAACCATTCGACTGACGTAACTTTGTAGCGACGCGCGACGCACAGTGAAACTGCCCGCTTCCTATAATTGAAAAACGATCCGATTTGGTTATTTTTCTATTCGTAATGTCAAGATTACTATTCGTAATGTCATTAGATTACTATTCGTAATGTCATTTGGTAAACCCCCCCCCCCCCCAACTAATTCATAACTTTTTCTATGATTAGGTAGTTTATTACTTATATATTAAAATCAAGATCTTAAATTCCAAGTCACGCTACTAATGTGTATCTGTGAGCTTACATCCTCTTTCATAATTTAACGGCAAAGACAAAAATTAATATGCCTATTTAATTATGTTTCAACTTTTTATTAATTAAACATGAGCTAATTGCGTGAGACCTCGCCCCTTGAGTAAAATTTTAGCTAGATATATTTTATTTCTACTCCTAATTTAATTAATTAAAAGTCACCGGGTATTTGAGAGTTATCCGTAGATCAACTTTCCTAATATTGTGTCTATACACCACAAATCGGAACGTGACCGACCGTGACGCCGTTACAATTTTTCGTACTGTCTTGGTACCGACGAATTCCGACAGGGGCGCTATTTTTCTTAGCCTCAAAATGGTAAGAAATTTTGTACGGGAAGGCCTATCCTTAGTATTTATATCGATGTGGTGAGGTCTATAAATATGTTGAACGCGCATGTATTTAAATAAAGCCCGCCATTGTACAATCGGCAAAGAAGTTCGGTTTGCAGGGCACACAAATGCCACTCTTTGTGTGCGTAACGTTGCGACACGAATCGCTGACTTGAATGTGTGTGCGTTACATTGGTCGTCACAGCACAGTCACAGATATTATAATACTGTCTGAGCATACAATCACTATGTGTCTTCGTTGAATATAAGACTAGTTTTTACCGCTTCCTACAGAGTGGACGATAGCCCAACGGGTTAGATGCCAGACTAATGACTTTGAGGTATTGAGTTCGATCCTCTATCAAGGAGGGAAAAAGCATGGTGATGTTTTTTTTTAGATACTTTTTTTTAATTATTATTGATCAGACCAAATATTTATTCTAGATTAAGGGCCGGTTTCACCACTGCTGATGAAGCCTATCTGCCAGTTAAACTTAGATTTTTGTATGGCGTTATTTGACAGATAGGCTTTATCAGCATGTGGTGAAACCAGCCTTATTTTTTTCATAATAAAACAAAATTATATTTCGTCCTAATAATAATTTATTACTAGTTTGTTATAATAAACTACACTTAATTTACTTATTTTAGTTTTAGTCAGACAAGGACAGATGTCGCAGTTGATGATATATAAGCTATGAATCAACATGCTAAGCAATTAGAAATTATGTGATAACTTCTAACCTGAAGTAGCAATAACATCATAGACATATAAATCACCTTATCTTATGATAACACAAAGCTTTCACATATTAATGGTTATGTTTTATTTAATATCTTAGTGGAGCTCCTTCTCTTACTATTATTTGTTGTAGTCTACTTCTCATGCCAGTGACCATATTCCAACACATGTCAGTGCCTCGCATTATCTCCCAGGTTGAAGTAACAACTTCATCTAAATTAGACCTAGATCTCACATTCGATGGATCCCAATTGAGCACCATATGTCCCCATAGATTTTCGATGGGGTTTAAATCAGGGCTTTTAGAAGGCCAGTCAATAACTGTCAAGGATTCTTGCTTGTTAAACCATTCTTGCACAATATGGGCGCGATGCACAGCGCAATTGTCATGGACAAAGTATATATGCTCATCCGGATATACAGTTCGTACGGTTGGTAACATGACGTTCTGTAAAATATCCAAGTATCCTTGAGCAGTGTTGCGAGCACTCACTTGCACTAATTCACCGGGGCCCATCGACGACATCCATCCCCAATATCCCAAAGTAATACGGCCACTACACCTGCACGGTAGAATGTTTGCTAAACTATATCGTTCATTATTTCTTCTCCACAGTATTTTACGCCCATCCTTGTCTGATCTAAAAGTCTTTTCATCACTAAAAACAACAACATTATTACACCAATCAAAGTCCAAATATTCACGGGCAAACCGCACTCTGTCTTCACGATGCTCATTAGACATCATAATCTTCTTCGCTGGTCTCCGACATCTTAAACCATCAGCTCGTAAGTGATTGCGAACTGTTTGTAGTGTTACATTATGAAGTGTCGCCGTAGACCGGGTGCTGGCAAACGGATTGCTGTTATGCGCTGCAATGATGTCGCGATGGCGATCAGATGCAGCTGTGTAGGCTACAGGCTGTGGGCCTGGTCGACGACTTTCAACATGTCCAGAATCTGCATACCTATGAACCCACAGTTGCACTGTTCTTCTCTGTAAAATAAGAAAAAAATACAATGAAGTAGTAACACAAGGTATAATTATAATCATAATTTATAAAAAACCTTCAAATTTATTTTTTATATGCATAACTCACCGATATCATTAAACGTCGTGCTATCTCGCTAATTGAAATGTTTTGTTCATACAAAACAATGATTTCCGCCTTTTTAAAAGTGGATAGATGACTTTCCATGATAGATAACAAATCTCAATCACAATTTACAAGGAACGAAATGCAATACAACTAATGCTGAGAGCGCGCAGACGCAAAACAATTTTAAAGAGGGTAGCTGTTACATTTTAAATAAAGAAGGTAGACTATGGCCTTTTTACCGGGCAAGTTTACAACTCTTCGAACTCTAGTTTGGTTAAACAATTGTAATCAATTTATATTCGATGCTATGTGAATTTAATAATACTCGTAGCTTCTAAAAAATAATTTCCTTTGAGGGATCGAACCTTTATCTACATATCGTAATTCTAGCACCTAATCCACTAGGCTATCGACTACTTTGCATAAAGCTGTGAAAACTTGCGTCATAATCAATGAATGTATGGGATCAGAAAAACGCACACAGACGCGACATTAACACGAATACTGTGTTAGTGTGCATTGCTAATCGTAGCTATTGGCAACGTTACGCACACAAAGACTGGTGTTTGTGTGCCCTGCAAACCGATCTTCTTTGTCGTGTGTACTAATTTCTTGCTTAGTTCATAACACACAATGCATAGTAAAACATTGTATGATACCCGTGCGTTAGATGATTTCCGACTGTTGTCAACTTATACATTCGCTCGCTTCGCGGACTCGTAAATAAAGTGCCAATGGAAATCACCTAAATCAACACGGAAATCACCTTTCCGCACCAGTAGCACAATTATTACCTTATAGGATATTCTCCGTATGCTTTAGGCCTCTCCATGACCGACACCCATTTGTCATCGTAGCTGAACAGCCCCAGGTCCAAATACGGCGACCCGCTATACGACTGCGCACTGATAGGTAGCTGCGCCAATATTCTCTTCGTAGCTTCTGTGCGTCCTCCGTAGATCGCTCGCACAATCGTCTGCTTGAACCTCTGTTGCGCAAGTCTCGCGTATAAATTATTTGAAGGCGAACATGTGAACTGCGAATCTGAACAGAGCCTGGCATTCCTGAACCAGTCGCAATGGTTCTCAAACAGTTGCAGCAAGCCTTCGGAGGTGTTCTCGTAAACTTCCAGGATCTTACTCTCGCTTATGTTGTAGATGACAAAGAACGAGGACTGACTGTTAGGCTCGGCGACTCGTAAGGTGACAACTTCCTCGCTCGCGTATTTAATCAGCAAGTGGTCTTCATCCAACAGCTGCATCTTCCACATCCTTAG
This sequence comes from Argyresthia goedartella, assembly GCA_949825045.1. NCBI lineage: Eukaryota > Metazoa > Arthropoda > Insecta > Lepidoptera > Argyresthiidae > Argyresthia > Argyresthia goedartella. Next base: position 22,589,471 of record OX463823.1, read on the forward strand.
ACACCGGAACATGTCAAAGTACTTGTAAAACTTCCTCAGTTCCAGAGGGTCGTTGGTTTCATCGCTAATTGCTTTAGCTCGCTTGAACAGGAAAACTAGCAATCTGTGTTTCAAGCAGTTGATCGTTTCGTCATGAAACGCCCTATCGTTCACTGGCGGATTGTACACCGAATTGACCAAGAAAGAGTCGTCGTCGTAGCAAAATCTACCGATTTTCCTTATTTCTATGAGCATTCCGTCTACAATTTGGAAGAGGTGTATGGTTTGGTGCTGCACCGAGAGTACCGATAGCACATCCTTGTACAGGTATATGCCTTGGTTGTGCGAGAGGTAGATCTTGTCTATTTTGAAATGTTTTGTGTCACACAACTTTCCTTGGTGCAGGTCTACTAGGTGCAGCGAATAGTCTTCTAATGCCGATCTGAAAATACATAAAATATATTGGAAACCAACAATTACACATGCTGATGTGTAATCTCACGCCTTTTTCACAGTAACAAGGTAAACAGAAACTAATGATAAGTACCATGCATATCTTTGCAGTGCTCACCTGATGGTCGGTGTCACAGCTTCATTATTACTGTGTATATGATAGAAGTGCGGCCTCAAATCATCAGGGATATGTGCAGCAGAACCTACAATCACGTATCTGCCATCCTCCGTGAATAGACTGCATTCCCGGTTAAGTTGCTGATCATTGCTGAACATTGGTCCGACAATTATTCGTCGCATGGTGCGCGGCTGGCACACATTTACCGTGAACTTAGGCTGAAATCAATAATACAAATAGTTGGGATATTTCATTACATTCAGATTTATAACTAATGCATTTTTTTTGATAAATTTTATACTAGATCATACTTAGAACTATCAGAACCAAAAAAGCATTTGTGCTTTATGTACCCCCTAGTAATTTTATACAATATTACATATGTCTTTGTATAGCAGTGGGATGATATGGGCTTATTTATACTAATAATAATAACATTACACATCCAGAATGATTGGCGTTTTGATACATATATTGTGAGGGGTTAAAGCAGAGTCCATTTCCAGCAAATTCAAACCCATAATACCCTATCCGAAAATTAAAGGGTTTCGAATAGGTAATTTAGGTCTTTCACTTTTTTTTTTCCAAAATTTGTCATAATATTATATATATTGGAAACTATTAAGTAATTATGTACGAAAAAACTAAATTACTTTGGGTAACTTTTTGACTGTAGTTTGTTAGCATCAATGATTCTGTAGAATAGGTAGTTTAAAATTCAAAAAACACTCTTAATTTTGATACAGTGAGACGTGATGAGAATTTCTTGGTATTGTATAATAGGTAGTCATATTAGTATTACAAATTAATTATGTTCATCGATTTAATTTAAAAACTATATAAAAAAGGAGTGTACATCTTTAAATTTTATTGAATTCACATAGGTACAGGTAAAAAGGGGCCTGGCCGACGCTACAAAATGGCGGATTACCTATTTTTTTGACAACCTCCTTATTTATGGGTATCAAATAAAAGGGTTTGACTAGTAAAATACGTACTACGTACTTACGGTATGTAGCATTAAAATATAAAACCAAGATAGCCGAATCCAGAAAATGGCGGTTTACTTTATGTAGGTATTTTTTTCAACCCCTTTAATAAGGATATCAAATGAAATGCCATATGTTTTAAAACACGTTACGTGATAGGAAACGCCGAGCAAAGCAAAACAAAAATATACTACAAAAACTTAAAAAATCATACTACACCGCTGTTTTTCGGAGATATTTAATCTAAAAAATGTTTGATACAAACCGCTCTCGCTAAGATCATAGATCTGCAGAAGATCAAAGTTTTGAAAGAAATGCAATTTCAATGAAGGGTTACTTGTGGCGCGGGAAGGGATCCACCCACGTAAGGTTTTTACTATAACCCCGCGTCCAAACAAGTAATTCGGAAGATTGGGGGTGAGGCAACATGGAGCCGTTCCAGACGCATATTGCACTTTGCCTCAACAGGAACTTACTTAATCATTATGAGGGCGCCAATCCTCATGTAGGTATTCGAGAGGCAAGTGATCCTATGGATTGCGCCTCAGCCGATACTGCATAACCTCCGGAAGTATCCGCAAAAACGCAAGGAGGACCGACTCGATTGGATTTATACAAGTATTTTTGTTTGGCAAGCAAACATTCAAAAAAGAATGCGTCACCAGAAGATCTTACGTTAGGCCAATTGTCCGATGTTTTGCACAGAGAAATTGGTTACCGGCTCTTAAGCTTATAGTAAGTCAGTTTCTTAGCAGAACCCTTGAAGCTGTTTAGATTCTGCAAGAGCAATAAACGGTTATTTAAAAAAAAACAAGATTTATTTAGATAAATCTTTTTTTGGATGATATACCTGATGATTTAAAGATCATAGATATGGATGTCATCGTGAATGAAAATCCAATTACGGACCCACAAACAAGTGCATCATCTTCAAGTGCAACATATGTAGATGATGTGAGTCGTGCAAATACGAGTAAAGAAGAGTGCTCCATTTCACATAACTTTGGGATAAAGACAGGAACTCCGATGTAGGTAAAGTATTCTAGAGTCAATTCAAAAGAACCACTAGACAGAACTATAAAAGCTTTTGTTTCTTCTGAGTCTTCCTCAAACAATTCAACAACGAAATCTAGGAAGGATTTAGAAACAATAATTAAAACATGCCTTTCGTCTTCTACATGGGCCTCAAAGATTTTAAAACAAATAAGAACAGACTCACAGCCATATACACCAGAAGAATTGTTGGAAATAGTAATAAGCAGTGGATACAGTGTTCAGACCTACAAGGACAGACAACAGGACTTAAAACAAAGGGGGTTTCCGGCTTATCCACCTTATTCCCAAGTTCTTAATGCGAGGAAAACATGCTACCCATCCGAAGAAATCAAAGCATCGGATGTTGAAGCATGGGATGCTTTTTAATGGCAAAACTCATACCTTGCAACGGATCGTTCAAAGTTCCGAGGAAAGTTTTACTGAATATTGTGACCATATAGGTACAACAGAACTGACTTGTAAATTCGAGGGTCCTTGGGGATTTGATGGCAGCACTGGCCAGTCATTTTATAAGAAGTGCTTCAATCAATCTTCTCAAGATATTTCTATCACAGAAAACAGCCTATTTGCAACTACTTTTGTCCCAATTCATATAGTATTTGGTCAAGCTATATTCTGTGGTTCAATTCAAGTTCATAATCATACAGTTTCTGTCGTAGTTTATGAATACAATATAGGAAGGAATCCAGTGAACTCATTTTATCAGAGAAGAACTGAGTAGAGCAGAAATAAAAAATCTGATGCAAGTTACCGGTACCACATCATCTGGATACATATTAAGATTCAATTTTGAATTGGCACTAATTGAATTAACACTAAGCATTATAGATGGAAAAAAAACTCAACATTATAACTGGTACCAACTCAAATTTGCGACGCCCAGTTTGTAAATTGACAGCTTCTAATTTCGGTGATTTGGAGAGATTCGACTCGACAATTGTTGCCAAAGACAATTTAAAATACAGCGTCAATCCTCTTCATGCCTGCATTTGAGTGCTTGAATTTTTGCTTCATCTAGGATATAAAAATCGAACAAAACTTGGTGGAGCAAAGAAAACTTCGTATCCAGAGTGATATTATAAGCCAAATGGGGTTATTGGTGGATGTTGTTGGACCGAATGCTGGCACCACAAATGATGGCAACACTGTGCAAAAGGTCGCTGCTGCTACAAAGGATGCAATTATATCCCTGTCTTCTTTCCTTGGTTATATGTATATGGTTTGTTACAGTTTATATATTTGGTAGATATACCTTGAAGAATCTGTAAAAGATGTGAGTTCGTATTCTGTGATGAGTGTCATCGGCTTCAGAGTTCAACAGGTCCGAGGGATAGCCGGCTACCAGGTCACCCGCAGCCGATGCACCCTGGTATTCATACACCTGAAAAAACAAACATGTTTTGTTATTTACTGTTGTCTTCTTATGGTACAACAGAGCTATAGAAGGGCTTCACAATATTATTCAAATACATACTGCAGCCCCACAATTCTAGGTTCACTCTCAACTGTGTGCCTCCAAGTGAAGACTCCAGTGATCTGCATATCTTAAGAAATACCTAATTAATTTGGAATTAAAAGACAGGCCTTACCTCTAAAGAGGTCTGGTCAGAGGAAAACGCGATGAAATGCTTCCCGTCCGGACTAAACTTACGCAGGAAGCACGGCGGCTTCTCCACATTCACGATAGTCAAGTTCGGGAACACATTCTGGTAGAACTCTCTCACAACATGGTAGTGGCTTCCTGGCTTCCTCGACCCGTACATCTCTCGGTCCCGCAGCCGCACGACTAGGTTCTGCGGCCGGATTTTCCTCGGGACGATTCGTTCTGTACAAATAAAGTCCTCATCCTTGAGGGTCCCTGGCGGCACGTCCTCGTAGTAAATATTGCTATTGCCAGAGGCAGACGCCATGGTCACGATGAGTGTTTCACTTGAACTAATACTGCAGCAGAATTTTAGAAAACTAATAATAATAAGCCATTCAAATTCAATCAATTTCAATCCTTCCGTAAAGGTTAAATTACTACAAATGTGTAGTTAAAAAGATAACTACACAGAGAGAACTAAACTAAAACTAAGCGAAGGAAGCAAGCGCAACATTCAATTCAATATTCAACCAACTATTAAAGGTTTTGAATTCTATTACCCTAGCATAAAGTTCAAAATTTAGAGCCGATAAAATGTCAAAGTCAATCATGCTGATAACCAACCAAAATACGCAACTAAACAAGGGGGAGGGGGGACAACAAAGGCTTGTTCCGATTTGATTGATTGTACAAACTGATTGGATTTCTCGTCCTCGACTCACGTAAATCTTGAACATTTAATAACGATGTAATAACAACATAAGCAGCTTATCTACGTTTACTTCACTGGCTGGACCTCAGAGTAATTTAATTAAAGAGTTTCATTTATCTGAGGGGACCCATCGAATTTCCTTACGTATTAGCATAAAACTCTGAAACTGAAGAAATCAGTACCACGGTACCACTTCACCACCCAACCTACAGGAAGCAATAAATGTTACTGTTACTAATAATTATCCGAAAATTATTTCACGTACCTACAAGTTACACGCTTTATACGTTATACGTACTTTATATGTATTTAATGAATTTGAAAAAAGGTATAAAGAAACATGGCAATGGTTATATTAAACTTAGCAAACATCGGTTTGCATGATTAATTTGGGGCCATACCGCAAATTGCACGCACACATTTCTTTTGTGCAATAAAAATATCAGTGCCGTTTTCCCAAACTACAAGACCATATCTCAAGACTGACTCTACATAACCGTGATAGGCCACCGTCTTTTTCTCCGCTGTTCTAAGGCGTTTCTAAGGCTCTAAGCCCCACTTAATACATTTTTTTTTTTTCAAACTTTGCACATGTTTTGTTTCCAATTTAAATATCGATCCATGTAATAATAATAACAATAATACCTTGGACACCATTTACACACATTGATCTAGCCCCAAACTAGGATTCCCTGTATCTTGGGTACTAGACAACGATACACATACTTGTATAGATAAATATTATACTTAGATAGATTAACAACCACTAGGGTACAAACATCCGTTCTCCTCAAACAAATATTTGCCCCCACCGGGACTCGAACCCGGGACCCTTGGCTTCAAAGGCAGGGTTACTGCCGACTCAGCCATTCAGGTCATCAATAGTCAATAGCCTGGCATACAATACTGTATATGTATGGCATGAAACGGGCATGGATATGCGCGGGCAGATCTGTCGGGTGCCTGGCCACAGATTAATAAAGAGTTAGGAACAGATTGGACACTGTATATACACGTTCAACTAAAAAGCGACCCTTGCTACAACGCAACAAAGTACAATTCATGCTGTGTAGCGCTGCGCCCGTACTTCGATTACTTACCTAAAAGTTGCCTCTCTTTCTGCCGCGTAACGCTATCCTCGTCTGAAGCGGCACGTGAAACTAAGGGTTGTCTCTTGTCACAAATAAAACTGAATATTTACTTACTAACTACGAACCACTTACTATTACTAGATTTGTGAATAACATTTATAATATAGGTAGTATAGGTAGGTACCTACCTAACCTTTTACATAATGGCCAGAAATCCTATCGACAGTCAGTAGGACAGTGACGAAACGTCATCAAACAAAGTGCTAAGTTGATTTTTTCAGGTCATCATGCTAAATAAATCCGGAAATTACGAAGTTATAGAAACCGCCACAATAATAGTCCGGGAGCCGTCTCCCCAAAATCGCTAGAATAACATTTTAAAAACGAGCTGCCCCGTGCAGCTGTGCATATTTTTAAAACCGTTCGAAATTAAACAAAGACGAACACTAAGGGCCACTTGTTCCAAACTTTTGATATTCGCTAAATTAAGTTTAATCGCCGATTTCGTACAAGGATAATTTAAGTTGTTAAACAGGCCAAGGCTTTAAGCCTATCTGGTAGCGGACTCTTTGTCACTCCGGATTTAATTCGCATGGTTCTGAATTCTGATCTGAATCCATTTTTTTATTGTAACAATACATCAACAACATCCTATCGCCACGCGCCTCCCATTCAAACAGAACTTGTAAGTAAATACCTATTTTTGTATGGGGACAATATTGCCAACGAGAATGTCAAGCAGCTTGCGTCTCATGATTATTACCTCTAAGTAGGTATATATAAATCCGTGCTCATGATACATCTCAGTGTCACGAACATCGTAAAGACTGTGTTCAACACGTGTGACATGAGATGGAAGATGCCTGACATTCGTCTTGAGATGGTTTGGTTGAGTAGTAGGCACATAATTACCTAGTGTAAGTAGGCACGTTTCCTTACCTTTCGTTGTCTTTCGGAAGTGAGAAAAACGTCAGGCTTTTATTTTTAGAATTATTTAGGCATCCATATGAGATGCAATATCGAATAACCATTATTTTTAAACTACACGCGGGTAGCGGCGTGGGGCGGCGGGGGGCGCGAGAGCGAACACGCGCATACCGCTTGCCGGTTTGCAGCCTACTAAATCTTTTCCCGCTGGCGAGGTGCGTCGGAGACGCCTATGTACTTGTAGCTTTGTAGGTAAGTTGCGGAGTGTCCCAGGCCTGGCCTGGCTATTGTCATAATTTCTATCATCATAACACAGAGCAGTAGAACAATTATACTGTATAAAAAATTCGAATTTCTGAAACCGGAATGCACCCATTTGTGGGACTAGACATTACTTATAACATTTATGAAGGTTGAAAGAAGCTTTATTTCCTGTGCCCATGGAAACTTTCGTTTGGCATGGCATGGCAAGGCAAGGCACATGCAGTACCTTGTCTTGCCACCTTGCCAAAGCTAAAGGTGGCTCATTTATTTGGTTCTCTGCCGCAAAGCATCACTCACTATAGTTTTCGCGTCCCTTTAACTTGGGAACGCTCATCAGATAGTTCGACGCCATAAGTCTTTATACAAAATGACTGCACATGGACGACATTTATCACAACTAAGTAACTGTTCTCTTCGAATATCACAGCTCCACATATTTGAGTGTCGCGAAAAACTAGTTGGAATGAGCCAGGACGGCCTGGGTCATAACCTAATATTATTTAATATTTCACAAACACACTATAGGTATCATATAGATTGAATACACTACTACTTTAATTGGGTTACTGGTACCACCTCAGAGGTAATTTTGAGTAAAATACAACATATTACATATAACACTTAAGAAGGTTGAAAGAAGCTTTATTCCCCGTACCCATGGGAACCATCTGTCACTGATGTTTGGCATAGCATGGAAAGGCAAGGCTCATGCAGTAGTAGGAAGATCGGCGTCGATCCGGAAGGTTGGAAGATGGATTTCGTAGCCGGTAGTAAGATCCTGGGGAACAAAGACAGCTTCAGAAAGTGCAGTAGTTTACTGCAATGTTCCCAGCATCATCGCAGCTACGCAGAGAAGGCGGGAGGCTGTGACGAAACACTTGGCCATCCAGGACATTGCAGTAGGGAGATAAGAGAACTAGCTACACACTAATAGATAAAGGGAAATATTAAACTGCACATCAATAATACTGAATTGCACAGCAAATATACTGATTTCACAGCAAATATCAGAGCAAAATACTACGGTAGCTTAGGTGAACGTTAAAGGGGGTGAGCGAAGCGAAGGTTCCTTCGTATTAGGTTGAACATGTAAGAACAAAGAACAAAAATGCTTAAAACATAAAAAGTATTTTTGCTGTGAAAATCTGTATTATTGCGGTATGATTAAATACTAGCCATAGATAAATACTTCCCAAATATGGGATAAATTAAAATAACATAGCAAACGTAGTAAAAACATTAGAGAAATAAAGAACAACAGTTTGACATCCGTCAAAGAAAACTATAATTTCGAATTTGGTTTTAAAGGAATATCATGGATTTCAGCCAGCTAGTACATATGATATACAAACGACTGTAATTATTATTAGTATTTGTAATTAGTTTAGAAAATGACTGTATTAAACTGATATCAAAGTTTTAGTTTAGTTTATAAGGAGATAAACTCAAGTGAATAAGAACTACATGTTACATAGATTCCGTTTTCGCCCTACTGACTCTTCGAAATGGGCAACCTGTATAAAAACGAAAATGATAACATCAACAGGCCAACTCTGACTGGCGCAAATTAACTTTTTTTTTAAAGAGCCCAATAAAAATGAGGAATATTAAAAAGAGCGGATAAAAAACTAATTGTGCGAATAACTACTAACAGCGGAATTACCTTAAGCGAGTAATAAAAACAGAGAATTGCGCGACAAAATTACTGATTGGTTAAGCCAACGCTTAATGGCTAAATAAAGACTGTCTGGACGAAGTGATGGGTCAGGGTAGGTAAAGGATAATGAGTGTAAGGGAAGCAAAGCTTCCTTTATCCTTTGGGTTAGGTTGAACATGTACCTATAAGAACAACAAAATCCAACGCTCGTTTAGGTTTGCGAGTTGCTGTTTTTAAGATTTTTAGTCTAGCAACTCAGTATTTTGTTAGGCAAAATCAGTATTTTGTCATACATTTAAATACTACCCGTTAAAAATCTCCACGAACACAATCTTACAACAGAAGAAGTAAAATGTCAGAATATGTAAATCAGTCAAATCAAACAGAATTTTGAATTTGCCGTTCGGTGTCGGTGTTTTGAGGAGTGGTTTCGTGTTCAGATTTTATTTTATCGGATTATATTTGTGAATTATTGATTGTGTGGTTCTCGACTATTGCTATTGCTAACGACGTCACTTTAATGGATACAATGGATGAACCACCATCAACTTTACGCTATGAAAAAATTGATTTTTTAGGAGAGGGCCAGGTGATACCCCGTCATGTGGTTGGAGTGTATCTACACTCCAACCACATATAAGATCCCTCGATAAGGGGGCGCCAAGGAACTTCCGACCCCTTATCGACACTCTGACCCATCATGTTACTTAATTAGATGACAAGTAGATATTACGCTTTTGTAACCTTATGGGATTAAGATCCAGACAAAGATAATATCCAGATAAAAAAGTAACCTCTATGTATCTGTACAAGCTAACACTGGAGATCTATACCATGGATAATCAGTTCTAAAGGGGGCTGAACCGGCCACTTTATATTATCAAATATTTTTTTCGCTTTCTGAAGTTTTTTTTCCCTTACACACCCATAACTACACCCAAACCTGATAATCTTTCCCCATCAATAAAGACTATCCTCACTTTTTTCATCAACATCAATTCTTTTATTTAACCTAATCCTCGACCAGAGTTTTTAATCTCACTTAATTTGGTTCCCAGTTCGCAACAGTCTACAAAGCGCGAGATGTGAAAACAGATAACATAGTTGCTGTGAAGAAGATCAAGATTGGCTCCAGACTGGAGGCTCAAGATGGCATCAACAGAACTGCACTGCGTGAGATCAAGTTACTGCAGGAGTTGCAGCATGTAAACCTGATTGGATTGCAAGGTAGGTATTATAATAGCAATTTATTAAAATACATTTTTGATTGTTCTTTTTAGAGTTCCGTACCCAAAAGGGTGCCAACAGGACCCTATTACTAAGCCTCCGCTGTCTGTCTGTCCATCTGTCCGTCTCTCAGCGCGCTGTATTTAATTAGTATGTAGAGAGTAAATATTTTCACAGAATCTGTATTTCTACAGCAACAGCAACAAATAATGAGCTACATGCAATTAAAAAATAAAAGGAGGTCCCATACCAGAGACAAGTTTTTTTGCGTTTTTTCTTTTAAGACGGTACATAACTGTGGTCTGTGAGTGGAACAGCCTTCCATAAACTGATATTAGTGAATAGTTTCAAAAGCTGGTATCCATACATCAGTTTTAAGCTGCCTGTCCATTATAAACTAGTGGCTCTGAGCTTTAATTAAACCTCGCAATCGATACAGGATATTTGCGTTTTATTTTTATTTTCCACCCACTCACACCCCCCACCCCTTGAAGTTTATCGTATGATCATGTGAAATTATCATAAATACAAATATTCCAACTACATTTTCTTTCAATACCATATACAAACTTATGATTGCACCTGGTTACGTACATGGAGTATGAAAAAAGCCGCACCAATTTGCTATCTAAAATCCAACCTATTGACTTTTCACTAAAATTAAATAGCCATGTCATTTTTACAATCTCCACAAATCCAACAACACCTTATTTGTTAAAATCTATCTTGTTGTTTGGGCTGTAGCAGTTTTTTAGAATTTTCAACCCCATATCTCAGCTATTTTGTAAAATTTTCAAAAACTGAATTGACAAAAAAAAAACGGGAAATATTAAACTGCAGATCAAAAATACTGATTTGCACAGCAAATATACAAATTTTCGTAGCAAATATCAGGGCAAAATACTGCGGCTGCTTAGGTGAAAGGGGTGAGCGAAGCGAAGCTCCCCTTTATCCTTCGTATTAGGTTGAACATGTAAGAACAACAAAAATTCTAAAAACATAAAAAGTGGTTTTGCTGATCCTTTTTTGCTGTGAAAATCAGTATTTTTGATGTGCGATTGAATACTAGCCAAAAAAAACTACTATCCAACCTGCTCACAAAAATTCACGAGAATCAACTAAGAAATTCGGCCTATAGAGGAGAGACTCTGGACACACATTCGGACATACAAAAGCATTTTGCCCAATCATGAAATGGAGATGCTTCGCGTGCTCAGTCAATAATAATAATAATAACCCTAAGTGTTACTCAGACTCCCAGGTGAGGGATTTTTTACAATCTGGCTGCTCAAATGTTGTTGTATGTGGCTGTGGGGACATTGTACAGCTCTGGCCTTACCATAGCCTTCATAAATCAGTAGTCACTTGAATAAAAACTTTTGGAGTGTCAAATAAATATGAAAACAGAGCAACTGTGCCTCTGCCACCCCTTAAAGGAGAAAGTGGCGCTATGCATGTGTGCGTGTGTGCGTACGTGTGTGTGGGTGTGGGCGTATGTGCGTGCGTGTATGTATATATGTAATTATGTGTGTGTATATATATACAATGTAAGTGTGTATGTGGGTGTGAGGGTGTGTTTGTGTGTGTTTGCGAGGGTGTTTTAGTGTGTATGTTTGCGAGGGTGTTTGTTTGTGCGTATGTATATGGGTGGGTGTATGTATATTGTTTACCTACTGAACAACCTGCTGCCATCTACAAAATATTTACTGTACTTACTGACTTTTTCAAAATATGTGATATGACCGTTAAATATGATTGTTATGTCGACATATATGAGTAGCGTCTTATAGAAACACTGAAGAATAATAAATAGAGACAGTATGGTTCTTCATAGGAAATAAGACTGAGATGGCTGTAGTTCTTTTTACAAATTTACAAATTTTCACAGCAATTCCCGTGCTCCCATACAATAATAAGTATAATTATAATTTAAGTGAAGCCCCACAGTACCCACCGAGGGGCACGGGCCTTTACCCGGATACGAGTAAGATAGAGCCATACAATACAACCAAAAAATCTACGTCGCATGCCGTTGCATCATATTAATTGTAGATCATGTATTTTTGTTTACAGATGTCTTTGGACAAAAGTCTAATGTGTCATTAGTATTTGACTTTATGGACACTGACCTGGAAATAATAATCAAGGACAGCAACATAGTGCTTACTCCAGGAAATGTTAAGGCTTACATGATAATGACTTTAAAGGGTATGGTTTGATTGTGTGTATATAGCATTAGTTCAGGAAAGTTTATGCAGATTACAGTCAGCAGCACATTAAGTTTAGATATTAATATATTTATCTACACACGCCCTATCATAAGCCCTCTTTACTGCGTCCCAAAAACCGAACGTTACGACCAGCATAATGAAATGATATACTGCTTGGTAAAAACTCAATTCTTTTTCGACACATTATGACATTCAAATTTGGAACGCCGACGCCCGCCTGCGTGCTGCCCATATTTTGTCTGTGAAGTTGGTACTACCACAGAATACTTAATAGTACTACGTAAAGATTACTCCTCAAATACACTTAAATAAATAGCTACTCTCGCTGCGCGACGATAAAGCGCAATCTAGCTCGCACCTGCCCTACCTACGACAATCGCTAAGCACCTACAGAATCGGTTGCCCCGCCCGTGCAGGCTAGATTGCGCCACATTACTACGCCTGAGAGCTTCTTTTACTCTGACATCACAAGGTCTTCCTGTAAACTCCTTCTCGCTTGATCACGGTAGGGTTACCGACGTGCGATTATTTCTGTTTGTGAATTTTAGTCTACTCTATCTAAGAGAGGTGTTTATAGTACTTATTCAGGCTGTTGGTTAATTCTAAGGCTAGGTAGTTACCTACCTCCTTACTTATGTAATTGTCATTGGTTTTATACTGGGTCTAAAGTGTTTACTTTTAGTTAAACAAAAAGGTATTCAATTAAAAAGGAATCGAATTTTATTTGCGAACAATTCCTTTAGACACCCTAAAATGTTAGGTACTTAAGTCATTTGTTGTTGCAAAAATCACAGAAAAGTTGCTTATGAGGAGCGGCTAGCGCGCGACGCGACTGTCAGCCAAGCGAGCGGCAACATGACTGAATTCCCGGCCGTCGGGTTGGCCGTTCGAACGTACCTAAACTGTGCAGTGAGACCCCCCTGGTACTACTGAACAAGCTAAACAAGCGCAGAGCAATGATCAATGCCACAATGCCGGTCGAACATGTGGTTCCTGAACAAATCAAAGAGAGCTTATGATATGTGCTTAGATAAACTAGTATATGTAACTGTGCATAATTAGGTATTAAAACTCTCGAGTGATATTATTCTGAAACTCGCCTTCGGATCGTTTCATAAACCCACTTTCGAGTTTTAAAGCTCTCAATTTTGTATCAGTCACATAAACTACTATTAAATAATAGTTTTCTAGTTAATAAATGTAGCCCATTAATGTCCCCACCGAGGGGCACAGGTCTTTACCCGGCTACGAGTAAGATTAAGCCATACTCCAACGCACCGGCTCATTGAGGGTTGATGGACGGGTGTCGGGCTTGTGGCCAACCCGACTGTCAGAAGTTATCAAGCTGCCCTCTTAGGGCCTCTGCACACAGCTTTACGACTACTATCACCGACTAGCCATAGTAGCCGGGACCTACAGCTTAACGTGGCATCCTAAACACGGAAGCGTCCGAAACAAATGCAACATAGAAGGGACACCCATCCAGTGCCCCTCTCGGCCAGATGTTGCTACCCGTACGATCGTTACCGATGTGCGAATACCGCTAGGTAACTAGATAACACATTGAAAATTATTCATTTCAGGTTTAGAATATTTACATCAAAACTGGATATTGCACAGAGATTTGAAACCAAACAACTTGCTTATAAATAGAGAGGGAATCCTGAAGATTGGTGATTTTGGTCTGGCAAAGGCCTTTGGATCTCCAACTAGAATAAACACACATCAAGTGGTCACTCGATGGTACAGGTAATTAACACTACAATATTAAACATTTGTCAATCCAACATAATTCAGTTTCTGAAATACTAATTAATCATGAAAGGTGGTTTGTTCAAAGTTCATGTCTCGTCACACAAAGATCTAACAAGAAAGACGCTACACCAGCGCTCCTAGGTAAGAGTTTTTGTTCATATTTCTTTCTCGCCACATGGAACTATTATTTGTTACTGATTTCTCGGGACAATAATGTCCCGGTATTTTTTGTAGGATTGCGTGGGGATATGGGTCCAGGACCAGGAAGACACTTTCAAACAATTTATTCAAAACAAATATGGGATGTGGAGCACCCGTTGGGTCATTCAAAGAACATTCCCGCCAGTCGATTGCAAAATGAAAGGGGAACTAATTAAAGCACATCAAGTGGTCACTCGATATAGGTTTGCGTTTTCAAAGAAATAGTAAGTCCTGGTTGTCTCTGAGACTATGGACACCTGCCTTAATCAAGTCTGATCTGATCAAAAATATGCAGGTCGCTGCCCGCCAATTGGGCTCCCTATTCAGCCGACGATTAATGACGGCAAGGCGATAACAACGGTGTGAACGGCTAAGGGAGAGTTCAAACTGGACTTTAAACAAGAATCACTTGTACCCTCAGGGTCCCACCACGAAGTACGCCCGCTCGCCATCTTACGTTTCATATCCACCCTTCAAGTGCACATCAGATACCTCTAACGATTCCCCTCTGGCCAGGGCGGGTAAAGCCAGTCAGAGCTGCGAGAAAATCCTCCGTGTGGTCGTTACGCCCCAACTGCTCAGCACTAGCTGCCCTGCGGGCTTATTATTATTGTTATTACAGGAATGCTTTAAGATTGAGCGCTATCGCGTTTTAATTCGCCGCTAGGGCTGCTGAGCTGAATAGAAAACCTTATTGATCCACAGGAGTTTTAGATTGGAGACGTCCAATTTGTGATTCGCGCTTCTGAAGTTTTTTTTTTAATCAGCCTTATTTTGGGTGTTTACGAGAAACTATCATTGTGTTGCCCATTCCCAGCCTTGTAATGTGCTTTTTATCTTTAACTTTGATTCTTTTTGGACATTGTAGGCCGTGTTTGTCATTCTGAAGGCACTTACAGCCCTAACCTGAGATTTATCCCACAGATCCCCAGAGCTTCTATTCGGCGCGCGACAATATGGTACCGGAGTAGACATGTGGGCAGTCGGTTGCATCCTCGCCGAGCTGCTACTGCGTGTGCCATTCCTCCCGGGAGAGTCGGACTTGGACCAGCTCCAGAGGATATTCCAGGTGTTCGGCACGCCTAATGAGGACAATTGGCCGGTGCGTTGACGTCCTTCTTCTTCATAATCTTCTCACGCACCCCTGCTGGGGCGTGGGGAGTCGGGGTCAGGTCGACGGACCTCTTCCCGAAGAATAGGTCATCGGATGGCCCCTGCGGGCGGTGGTCTTCTTGTGGCGCTGGTATGCAGTGGGTGATCGCCGGCTAGGCAACCAGGTCGCGTGGCAGGCGGCGGCGGTCGGGCGGGCGCGCGTGGTGCGGCGCCAGTTCGGCGATGTGCGGAAGGTGTGATGCATCCGCACGCGCGAACATGCCCTTCGCCAGCCTCTGGACAAACTGGTCCACGGTTTTCCATCTTAGGTCCCTCTGGATTGTCGCGTTCCTCACGTAGCGGGGGGGGGCGCCGACGATGGTACGCAGAGAGAGGTTCTCTTGGGCTCGGAGTCTCCGTTTGTTCGTCTCCGAGCACAGGGCGTACCATGCCGGAGCCGCGTAGGTGAGGCGGGATCTCACGTAGGTCTTGTAGATCCCGAGCTTCGCCCTCAGAGGGAGGCTGGAGTCGAAAAGTGGACGCAGCTTGGCGCGTGCCACCTTGACCTGGCTGACGACGTTGTCGACGTGTTGCTTCATGGTGAGCCGGCGATCAATGGTCACTCCCAGGTACTTCACCTGCGAAGACCACTCGATGTGCTGTCCCTGGAGCTGGAGCGATGGTGGAAGGAGACTCTTGCTCGAGATGTTGCTCGAGCTTTTGAAACATTCTTCACCAATGTACCCTTACTCACAACAGACCGTCTAAATTCATCTCCATATGAAGCAGAGACTATTAAAAAATAACACTAGCGCCAGTAATGTATATTTAAAATTTCATCATGTATATCCCCAGGACATTGTCAAAACGTTTAAATTACTTAACTTAAAAAATACGGAAGACCTGTGGGGTATATCAGTCAAAGTCATTGGTTCAGTAATTCTAGTTATAGCCCCACACTTAGCTTATATATTCAATAAATGTGTTGACGATGGGGCTTTCCCAGACCTCATGAAACACAGTAAACTGATACCTCTGTTCAAGTCGGGAGATAAGGGTGATCCTTCAAATTTCAGACCAATATCTGTTCTTCCAACACTAAGTAAAATATTTGAAAAGATTATACTCAATCAAATGCTCTCACACTTCAACCGTACAAAACAACTCCATGCCAAACAATACGGTTTCACTAGGGGTAAATCGACTACGGATGCAGGTATTACCCTTATATCTCATATTTATTCTGCATGGGAGGCCGCACAGGATGCTATCGGAGTTTTTTGCGACCTGTCGAAGGCGTTTGATTGTGTTGATCATAATACGCTATTAATTAAATTAAATCATTACGGAGTTAGAAATAAAGCGTTGGATCTACTAAGATCATACCTAAGCAATAGAATTCAAAAGGCAGAAGTTAACGGCGTAAAATCTGATGGATCGGGTGGTAAAATGGGCGTTCCACAAGGTTCCCTATTAGGCCCTTTCTTATTCCTGGTATATATTAATGATCTGCCTTTCATGGTGGAGAAATTAACTGACATAGTGTTGTTTGCTGATGATACTTCACTGGTCTTCAAAATTGAAAGACAAAAAGGAGAATTTGATGATGTTAATGGTGTATTGTCTTTAACCTTGAATTGGTTCACAGTTAATAATTTATTGTTAAATGCTGGTAAAACCAAGTGTATCAAATTCTCACTACCAAATGTCAGGCAAGTTGAGACCGGTTTAGTGTTAGATAACAGCACGTTAGAATTAGTAAATGATACGAAGTTTCTTGGAATAACCATTGATAGCAAATTGCAGTGGGGACCCCACATAGATAAATTGGCTGGTAAATTAAGTTCTGCGGCTTACGCTGTTAGGAACATCAGACAAAGCACGGATGTGACTACATCTAGGCTAGTATATTTTAGTTACTTTCATAGTGTGATGTCCTATGGTATCTTGTTGTGGGGGAAAGCAGCGGATATTCAAACTATTTTTATTTTACAGAAAAGAGCTATTCGAGCAATTTATAATTTAAAACGAACAGACTCCTTAAGAGAGCTTTTTAAAGAAATTGACATACTAACAGTAGCTAGTCAATTTATTTTCGAAAATATAATGTATGTACGCAAGAACCTTACAACATTTTCCAAACTTAGCGATAGCTGTAATGTTAACCTAATAAATAATCATAGACTATGTGCGCCCCGTTTTAGACTCGCGAAGGTTAGCAATTCTTTCAAGGGTCAGTGCATTCTCTACTACAATAAGATACCTCTGGAGATTTTGAAATTGCCATTTGAGCAATTTAAAAAGCATGTTAAAGCGACTTTATCGAAAAAGGGATATTACAATGTTAAAGATTACTTAAATGACAGGATTGTATGGGGTTAATCTGGCTCAACACAGACCTTGCTGTTAATAATTTTGTAATTATTTATTCCAGCTTATTAAATAAAAATAAATCATAATTGTATTAGTTAAGCACAACCTATTTTTAAAAGAGATCTAAAAATCAATCTGTGGGAGTTTCTACGCCCTTCTTCTCCCACAGTGGTCCAATGTAGAGAAGAGGCAAAAAATGACGTTTGCTAAGAATATGTAAATATCTACAGTAATAAAGTACTTTTGAGTTTGAGTTTGAGTTTGGGTTTTCTGGCCTGTGATGAGCGCCTGCGTTTTCCCAACATTGACGGACAGTCGCCACTTGGCGAGCCAGTCGGGCAAGATGTCCAGGGTGCGCTGCAGTTTGATGGCAGCGTGCGGAGCCTGGAACGACGACGCATAGTAGGCTGCGTCGTCTGCAAAGAGTGCCAGCTGGGCACCCGGCCCGACGGGGATGTCGTCCGTGTATCGGGCGTAGCAGGCGGGAGACAGGCAAGAGCCCTGGGGGACGCCGGCTGCGACGGGATGTTCCTCGGAGACGGCGTCTTCCACCATCACTCGGAAGCGGCGATTCTGCAGGAAAGAGGCGATTGTCTTGACCGTTCTTCTTGGGGCAGGGGATGTCGACAGCTTGTACAGCAACCCCTCGTGCCATACTCTGTCGAACGCCTTCTCCATATCCAGAAGTACTGCGACAGTGTATTCTTTTTTGTTCAAACAGACCGTCATGTAATTCAGTACTCTGGTGAGCTGAAGCGTCGTAGAATGCTCGGGCCTGAAGCCGAACTGTTCCGGGCGCGGCTGGATGTGGGGCAGTAACTTCGCTAACAGGAGCTTCTCAAACACCTTTGAGATGGTGCTCAGTAGGGTGATCGGCCGATAGCTCTCAGGCAGCTTGGTGTCCTTGCCCGGCTTGGGCAACATGATGACCAAGCCCTCCTTCCATTGGGTTGGAAAGTGACCCGTGCGCAAGATACCGTTAAACAGGCGCGTAACGGCCGCCACAGTGCGTGGCGGCAAATGTAACAGCGCCGTGTTGGGTATTCGGTCTGCGCCCGGGGCTTTCCTGGGCTTGGTACGTCGGAATGCACGCACAATCTGGCCGGGCGTGACGACGATGGGGTCCTCTTCGGGAGCTATCGGCGTGGCGAAGTACTCTCGCAGGTGTCTCTCGACTGTTGCGACGTGCTCCACATCATCCGTTAGGTTCGGCTTGAACTGCTTCTCGAGGCATTCGGCGAAGATCTCCGCGCGGTCTTGGGCTCGGAATCTTGGTAGGCCGTCGCTGCCCAGGATTGGTCGAACAGGAGCAGGAGTGGTCGACAAAGCCCGGCACAGGCGATGCACGGAGGGGACGTGGTCGCCTATGGACTCGACGTGGCGTTCCCAAGATTCTTCGGCGTGGAGGTCAAGTTGGCGCTTCAGCTTTGCCGTCATGGCGTTGAGCCTGGTCTTCATCGTGGGGCAGCGGGTTTGCTGCCACTGCTTCCGGAGAGCGCGCTTATCGCAGATGAGTGCGCGTAGCTCAGCAGGAAGAGGAGAGGGCTTCCCCCCGCGAGCTACGATGATAGGTCGAGCGCGTCTCGGATCTGGGTGGTTAGCAGCGACGCCAGGCGGTCAACGTCTTCCGGCTGGTTGACGGGGCAACTGGTGGAGGGTTGGTCAAGGGCGGCGGTGAAGGCGCCCCACTGGTAGCGGCGACGTGATGCTGGCGGAGATACCCGGGTGGGTAGATCCGCCAGGACGAGAAGAACAGGCCTGTGGTCCGAAGGGAGATCAGGGAGAACCTCCTGGCTCGGCGGTGTCCGGAGACCTCTGACGACCACGACGTCGATGATGTCCCATCCGGCCCGCGTGTCGAAGTGGGTGGGCTCGTCGGGACCGATGACGTCGTAGTTGTGGCTCACGGAGTCGGCATGGATGGCGCGTCCAGCTGGGCACACCCTGGTGGAGTTCCAGGCGGTATGCTTGGCGTTGAGGTCGCCGGCGACAAGTGTCGGGTGCGGCGACTGTAGCAGCCCCCGTAGCTCGGCGGTGCGGATTGGTGTACTGGGGGGCTTGTAGGCGGCGTAGAGTCGCAGCACCTCGCCGGCGACCTGGAGGTCGACGCCCAAAGCATACAGGGATGAATACTCCTGGGCGTCGACGAGCTGGTGGACGATCTTCCTGCCGACGATGACTGCCAAGCCTCGAAAGGTTCGGCCGCTGGAGGTCTTCTCGTCCTTGCGGTAGACGAAGTAGCCGGGCAGCGACAGCTTGTCGCTTCCGGCTAGGTGTCTCGCTGATGAGCATCACGTCGACGCGGTAGTCCCTCAGGAACACGTGGAGCAGCCGCTTCTTCCCTGTCAGCGACTGCGCGTTCCAGTGGACGACCCTGAGCGGCTCATGCATTGCGGAGCATAGCGGTGAGTCTGCCCAGGGCAGTGGGGTCGCTGAGGAGGGCGAGTAGGGCTGTGAGGTGCCCCAAGTCCTGCTGCCCTATCGCCGCAGCCGGAGTGGCGGCGCCAGCGGCGGCCGCAGTCTCGCTGGCGGCGAGAGTAGCCGCCGCGGCGCCGGCGGCAGGTGGAGCCGTCGCCTTCTTCTTCTACTTCCCCCCCCGCTTCGTCTTCTGCCTGGGGGCTCCGTCGTTTGCCTGCGCCATAAGCGAGGCGGGCGCCGTTTGTTCCTGCAGATCGGGACGTGGCGGAGGGGGAGGCTGCACCTTCTTGGGCCCGGGCGCGTTGGTGAGCGTCACAGTGCCGGCCTTCTTGTTCCGCGCCTCCTGGCGGAACACGGGACACGTCGCATTATTTGCCGTGTGCGGGCCACCGCAGTTGGCGCACGTCGGCGGCTGGTCTTTCGGGCGGGGGCATTCCCGCGCCGAGTGGGGACCGCCGCAACGTACGCACGCTAGGGGGCGGTGGCACATATGCGACGAGTGCCGGAATTGCTGGCGTTGACGTTCAATGTTGCTTTGGTATTTATCCGTTTGTCCTTTGGCCGAGAATCTCAAGTAAATAAGATTACCAGATGGATTCAGTTGGGTTGGGCCGCATTTTGGAAGCTCAAAGACGTCTTTAAGTCGAAGTTTCTTGACTTCAGTAGTGCCTTCAACTGCGTAGATTTCGACTTTCTCGTTGAGCTTCTCAGATCCCTGATCGTCTCCTCATTCTCTGCCAGCTAGTTGACTCTTATTTGAGGGATCAGCAACAGCTTATCAGGTCGGAGGAGACTTCCACTGAATGGTGGGACCTTTTTTCAGGCGTCCCTCAAGGTGGCATTCTTTCTCCTCTTCTAGTCTCGATTTTCATTAACTCCATCTCGGACGTCAAGTCTTCTTCATAAGATCTTTACGCTGATGATCTCCAGATTTATCGCCACTTCTCTCCTAACGATGTGAACTCTGCTGTGGCGGCACTCAACGCTGATCTTGAGGGTATTAGAAGTGGGCTTCATCCTTGCCCTCCTGGTCAACCTGAGCAAGGCCATGATTATAGGTACCAGACATTATATTAACTTGTTGCAGCAACAGCCTATTCCACCTGTCACTTTTAATGGTACCACAATCGTTTATACGAATAAAGCTTAAAACCTGGGTCTTATCTTCGACAACCTGCTGTCCTGGTCATCGCACCTTAATGAGGTCAGTCGCCGAGTATTTGGTACTTTTCACTCTCTCAGGAGACTTCAGTACTTATTACCTCAACAGACCAAAATCACTCACAAATGCTGATGTCTGCTGGGTCAGTGTTAACGAAGAACTACTGAACAAACTGGAATGACTTTAAAATCTCGAAATTCATTATATATTCGGGCTGCATAAGTACGACCATGTATCACAAAATCGCAAGGAGTTGAAATGGCTGCCGATCCGTCTTCGCCGGGGTTCGCATATCCTCAATTTCCTCATCAACATTTAACGGAATCCACGTTATCCAACCTACCTGCAGTTTTCAATTCCTTTCGTCCAGACCTCGGAGAACTCACGCAATTTCCATGCTCACAACTCCACATCATAACACCGCGTCCTATCAGCACGGGGTTAGACCCCGGGCACAGAGCAATATAAGTAGTAATATGAAATAGAGTGCCCTCTCCCGGGACTTTTATGCATGACAAGGTTGAAGCGCCATCTCGTTTTTAAAGTAAAAACGATTTTATATATCCATACGTATAGATAGGTATGTATCCATATCTCGTTACCTACCTAGGTATTTTCCAGTACTACGCGACCATTACAATTAGGCGCACCTTGCAGTACGTATAGTACTGCAAGGTGCGCCTAATTGTAATGGTCTCGTAGTATAGTTATTTTGTGTTATTTTGTTGCACAATTAACATAATAATCACATTGTTGCAACCAAAAACAACACAAGCAAGAAGTGGAAGCCATCTTGTGTGTGACTTGTGATTATTTTCAAGTGTCAGGATATTGTTGCCAGCAAAAATAATAAAGTGTATTTTGGGGTTACCATATGAAAAAATATATACTGCCTTTTGCCCAAACCACGATTTTAAACCACCTCGGCCCCCCTGGAAATATTTATTGTTCATAATTATATGTAAATAAATATATCCGCGCTTCTTTACAACACCACAATCTTAAAATAATTATTTAAATTTCTGTACAGAGGCATCTGTTGACTAGAGAAAGAAACTGGCTTTTACTTTAACTAACAGATGGCGCCTCTTTCTTTTTATATTTCCCTTTCTGAAGGACTGTCCCCCCTCTGACCCCGGGCCATTCGGTTGTGGAAGGCACTCCCCTGCACCATCAGGGACAGTCCTACTCTGTATATATGTAAAAACGTATGAAGAAGCATTACCTCTCTCCTTAGAAATATAGGTAGTATACGTATAAGTATTTTTTAGTATATAATATAGTAGTAGTATATTATAAGTATTAAGTTTAATATTATAGTATGTATATAATTTATTTTATCTACACACGTATCATAAACCCTCTTTACTGCGTACAAAAACCGCACGTTACGATCAGCATAATGTTAAACTACTTGGTAAAAACTCATTTCTTATCTGAAAAATTACACATTATGACCATAATGTGTAATTTTTCAACATATTATGACATTCAAATTTCGAACGCCGACGCCCGCCTGCGTGCCGCCCCTAGTTTGTCTGTGAAGTTGGTACTGACATTCAAATTTCGAACGCCGACGCCCGCCCGCGTGCCGCCCCTAGTTTGTCTGTGAAGTTGGTACTACAGAACAAGCTAAACAACTGCAGAGCCACAATGCCGGTCAATCATGCGGTTCCTGAACACATCAAAGAGAGCTTATGATATGTGTGTCGATAAACTAGTGTATGTAACTGTACATAATTAGGCATTAAAACTCTCGGGTGATATTATTATGAAACGAGCTCGACTATTGATGTCCTCCATTATGTAGCAGTCACATAAACTACTATTATCTACATTATTATTATCTCCACATGTATCATAAACCCTCTTTACTGCATCCAAAAACCACACGTTACGACCAGCATAATGATAAACTTCTTGGTAAAAACTCATTTCTTATCTGAATATTGATCACTATGACCATAATGTACCAAAATTTGTCAAATTATGGTATTCAAATTTCGAACGCCGACGCCCGCCTGCGTGCCGCCCACGCCGCCACTAGTTTGTCTGTGAAGTTGGTACTACAGAACAAGCTAAACAACTGCAGAGCAATGATCAATGCCACAATGCCGGTCGAACATGCGGTTCCTGAACACATCAAAGAGAGCTTATTATATATGTGTAGATAAACTACTATGTATGTATGTAGTTGTTAGGCGCAAGCATTATTTCCTCTTCACTTGACATATTAATTAACTTTCGTAGAACAACAAGTTTTGCAAAGAAAACACAAAATAAAAGTCAACATAAGTCTCTTTCCCGCCACTGTTTTTAATTTTTGTTTTTTTAATTTTCTGCATGTCATTTTTAGCTTAGGTCGTACGCGATACTGCCCTGTCACAATAGTCACACCTGTAACAAAAGTCACGCTTGTCAAAAATAGTCACACCTGTCAAAAATCCTGTCACAATCATGACAGCTGTCAAAAATAGTGACTACTGTCGATAATAGTGACACCTATCTGATATAGTGACTACTGTCAAAAATAGTGACTACTGTCAAAAATAGTGACTACTGTCAAAATTAGTGACACCTGTCAAAAATAGTGACTAATGTCAAAATCATGATGCCTGACAAAATAGTAACCCATGTCAAAAATGGTGACACCTGTCAAACATAGTGACACGTCAAAAATGGTGACACCTGTCAAAAATTATGAAAACTGATATCAATCTTGAAACCTGTCAAAATAGTGACACCTGTCAAGGTATTGGGATATAGGAATCAACCATGACTTTAGTACTATGGGAAATAAAAATTACCCGTTGTACTACTGATAGTAACACTGATAGTACCTCGGGGGACGAAGGTTCTATGCTAGGCATCAGGCTTCAATACGGAGGACTACTTTTAATATTATTTTATTTTATTATTCTAAGGTCGTCGATTTCGGCAAATGAATCACGAGACTGTGTAAGGGTGGGCAGGACACCTGGCAAAGTGAGATGACGGAAGGTGGACCAAAGCGGTTACAGAGTGTCTACCCAGATCAGCAAGGCGTCCAGTGGGCAGACCACCAGCCAGGTGGAGGGACGACATCCATGAGGGCTGATTGATGATTTAATCGTGTGGTTTAATACGTGTTGTGTTACTTTTAATGTTCATATTGTTTTCGGTTAGCAAATATGAGTTTGAATGAAGATAGTTATTTATGAATGGTGAAAATGTGAGAAACGAATATAGCATGATTTGTATTAATTTTTTATTTTTTTCGTATGAAAAGTCGAGGACGCGACTCTTTGATTGTCTCGCTCGATCAGGGTACTAAAGTAGAATCGCTTCTGTAATATTGAACTGTAATATCTGCAGGGCATGAAAGGACTGCCCGACTACGTGCAATTCAAGCCGTTCCCGCCGCAGCCGCTGCGGCACATCTTCAGTGCGGCCTCCGATGACCTCATCTCACTGCTGGAGAGTCTGCTCAGTCTGTTCCCGCCGCACCGCTGCGAGTGTACGCAAGCGTTACAGGGGCCTTACTTCGGGTGGGTACTGAACACGAAAGGCTTAAACTGCAGTAATACACAGGCTGTATTTTCTTATAGTTTCGAAAAAGACACAAGACAAAAAAATATATTTTTACTTCATACTCCAGGTCCTGGAGTATTGGAGTATAGTAATGTAAAAAAATACTATAATTATATAAACACAGAAGGCCTGAACATCCATTTAACCAAGGAAGGAATGGACTTGATATAATCTTGGTACGCTTGATTTGGACTTCATAAATATGGAAGGCTTTAATTTTAACGATATATACGTGGAAGGCTTGCACTTCGATATAAACGTGGAAGGCCTGTACTACAGGAATGTGAACTAAGAAGGCCTGCCACACTCATGCTATTCATTGGCAGGCAGTAGCGATCTCCTTAAACCGTGTTATCGAAGTATGCTAATGGATACATTTATGTCCCCAGCTCCCGCCCGCCGCCCACCGTAGGCCCGAAGCTCCCGATGCCTTCCAACATATCCAAGGTGGAGGCCGAGAAGCCTTCGCTCAAGAGAAAACTTCTAGAGAACATCGACGGAGGCTCGCTCGCCAAGCGGCTGCAGTTCTAAGTGGGCCTTCGCACTAAGCGGTTGCGGTTGCGGCTAGCTCCGGTCAGTGCTCCGAGCGACGAGCGAGCACCGCTATTGTTGGGCGCGGCTGGCTAACTGCAACCGCTTAGTGCGTAGGCCCACTAACACCGAGTGCTATGCCTGATACGGCGGGTGGTGAGCGTTTTTGGCAATATTCTGATCAATCGCTAATGCACACAGCTGTGTTAGTAAAGTACTGTACTAGGGCGTGATTGTTCTCGGTGTCCTTTTCAAAAGATTATAGATCGCGCGCGTTTTGAAGTATCGGTCCTGTGGCAGGTTTTTTTATTGCTTAGAATTATTTCGAAATCTTCATAACATCCGAAACACGAGCTCCAAGCTACTGAATGTGTATTGGCCACTCGTCATGTGCAATGTGCAATCTTAGGCAGCGCTAGCTAGAATGTAGCAGATGTATTGTTGTAAATTATTTTTTTTAGTTGCCAGTAAATTTGCAAAGACTATTCATACAAAGATAACATTTACTAAAAACAAATGTTCTCAGGAATTTAGCGTCCAGCTATTTAGCTTTGAACAATACGATTAAATAATCGTATTGTTCAAAGCTAAATAGCTGAACGACAAGAGATCTACATGTTAGTAAGGGCTCATTTGAGTAAGGACGTTCATATCTACAACGTAAAAAGCCTAACTAGGAAAAAAATATGTCTATGTCGTTTTAATACGAAGTACAGAAAAAGCATATTCTTCGTAATAAAACGACATCGCTAAAAGACTAACATCCAGTTACAGAAACAATTTTTAAATATTATAGCTATGGTTCATCGCGGTCCGATTTTCCACAACTCGACGACTTTAATTTGCGCCTATTTTGCGTGATGAGGGTTGTTGGGGGCACTACTCCTGCTAACCTAGCTCCGGTAGGAAGCCTAGCAAACCCATGATGTTGCCGACAGCTAACTGGAGCGACCTCGGAGAGCCGAGCCGTGTTGCCC
The DNA here is from genome assembly GCA_949825045.1 of Argyresthia goedartella. Lineage (NCBI taxonomy): Eukaryota > Metazoa > Arthropoda > Insecta > Lepidoptera > Argyresthiidae > Argyresthia > Argyresthia goedartella. The sequence goes on from OX463823.1 coordinate 22,615,839, forward strand.
GGTAGATGGCCACGCCGGAACATTCCGGTAGGACGTGGGTGGCTGTCTCCTCGACCTCCATGCAGTCTCTGCACAGGGGGCTGTCTGTAACAGTGTTTGTTTGGCAAAGCGTGTCCATTTATCGCTCCGGTTACCAAGCGAAGCTGTGGCCTTTTGAGCTGCAGAAGCTTACGCGATGTGGCCTTTTGAGCTGCAGAAGCTTACGCGATAATCCGGGCCTGATCATCGGTTGGGCCTGTCTAGTTTGCTTGCAGGTATCCAAGGTTGACCAATCACGTTGGTGAGTTACCTTTGTGTGTTGTCGTAGGGTCATCCTCAACCCGCTCAATGGCAGTGGTATTATGGGTTCTGGTCCCTCCACCGTCTGTTCCGAACCCAACCTTGCCAATGCGTCGGCTGCGTTGTTGCCGCGCGAGCCACTATGTCCCTTTATCCACTGCAGGTTAATAATACTATAGTTCGTATATAAGCCCAAAGCTGATGGTGTTGCTTTGTAGGGCTTGCAGAACTGCTTTGCTGTTGGCTAGTATGCGGATAGGGAAATCCTTTACCTCTCTTTCTGCGAAAGCTCTAGTATCCATTATGATGCCCGTACACTCGGCTTTGAAGACGGTATTGTGGGCACTTAATGATGTTAATTTCCTCATGTTTAGATTTTCCGAGAATGCCCCGGCGCCTGTACCAAAATGTGTAAATTCCAAAATACTTCTTCTTCAAAAGTCTAAATAAAAAAGCAACAGTTGTGTGTCGCTGCTAATTAATCCACATACAATACAACACAACTGTCAGGGTTAAATGAAACTGCTGGTTTCCCGGATACACCATACTGATTAGAACCGATACGATTAGAACATCATCATTCACAAGAAGGATCACCGCTACAGTCCAGGCTGATGCACTGGAGCGATCGTCTCAATCCTTCTGAAGCCCCAGAGATCTGAGGGACAAGTTTAACTCTTATTACCACTGAGCTTACCGGAAACTCTGCGGTTCCGTTGGTTAGCCTCTTACCTCCCGTACAGCCGAACCCTTGACAAAGCACGGATGTGGCTACATCTAGGCTAGTATATTTTAGTTACTTTCATAGTGTCATGTCCTATGGTATCTTGTTGTGGGGGAAAGCAGCGGATATTCAAACTATTTTTATTTTACAGTAAAGAGCTATTCGAGCAATTTATAATTTAAAACGAACAGACTCCTTAAGAGAGCTTTTTAAAGAAATTGACATACTAACTGTAGCTAGTCAATTTATTTTCGAAAATATAATGTATGTATGATAGAACCTTACAACATTTACCAAACTTAGCGATAGCTGCAATGTTAACCTAAGAAATAATCACAGACTGTGTGCGCCCCGATTTAGACTCGCGAAGGTTAGCAATTCTTTCAAGGGTCAGTGCATTATCTACTATAATAAGATACCTCTGGAGATTTTGAAATTGCCATTTGAGCAATTTAAAAAGCATGTTAAAGCGACTTTGTCGAAAAAGGGATATTACAATGTTCGAGATTACTTAAATGACAGGACTGTATGGGGTTAATCTAGTTCAACACAGACCTCGCTGTTAATAATTTTGTAATTATTTATTACTGCCTGCTTCGATATAGATAAGGGGGCTGGTTTCGACCCTTATCGACTCTGACCAAAATGGTGGTATCAAAGACAGGCGAGTTTCTTTCAAATCTCAGCAAAACAAAACATTTAATTTATTAAGGTGACAGTTGCGTTTCGCACTCACCAAAGTAAACAAAGCGTCGATTTCGCGATATGCCGCGATAACAGTTTATTCGAGGTTTGTCTCTTATGTTTACGTAAATTCAAGTGACGTTTTAGCGACGCACGTATTTTTGCGTGTGGTACGTCAGCTTGAAAACGTTTTGTATATTTTTCACGCGTGCACCCCATCCGAGAGGATGGCGTGGCAGAGGCACAGCACGGCCAAGCCAGTCACAATGACATGTCTTGTCTCGGTAGAAAAGCCGACATAATAAAAGCATTTAAAACCATGACCTGTCAAAATAGTAACACCTGTCAAAAATCATAGTTATGTGAAGTTGTGCCTTTGACACCCCCTCTGAGAAAAGACATGATATTGTGACTGGCATGGCTGTGCTGAGCCTCTTCGAGTCCACCAGAGAAAATGTCTGTTAGATATACAAAACGTTTTCGACCAACGTGCACACATTAAAACCCCAATAGTTTTTGTACATATCTGTTCCTAAAGTAGTATTTTTGCTACTAAAGTCTTAGCAATGTCCTTTTAATACGAAGTATAGAATATGAGGGTTTGTTTTTTAGATTGGCTTTTTACGTTGTATGTATTAGCACCCCGACCCGCTCAATTTACTACAAGTCTAATAATAATAATAATATTCCTTCCTCCTATATCGGCAAATCATGAGCCACTTTGATATTTAGGTGTATTGTATAGTAAGAATGTACGTATTTTTGTATTATGCATCTAATAGAAACCCGCTCGATTTTCGTAAATAAAAATATTTAAGAATAGTTCCTTATGTATTCGTAAGAGTAAGAGATAATAATAATTTCAAGGAATAAACTTTCTTATCGTTTGTCGGTTTCGACAAAATTGCTAAAATTTAAGGTGGACACACTATCTGACACAACTGCGCCTGCAAATGCCGTCCACCGCCCGTACGTCATGAGCGCGCAGTTAGAGATGGGTTAAGGACTCATCATAAATAGCGAGTTATGACTAAAATCGAGTCTAGAAACTTTAGTTAGTCTGATGTGTTGATAAAATAGTACGGATTTATTCAATTATCAAATATGTGGGGCGTTATTAGTGCGTTTTATGCTGGATATAAGTAACTAAATACTTAAGTATGTTTGTCTCTGTGTAATAAAATCTTATGAACGAAATTTGCCATACTTCTAGTAGTTACATCATCATGAAACTTTGTGCATTTATTTAGTTAGTTAGATTTCAGTAAAATAAAAATACTGGTGATGATGTTATTAAATCTTACGCCGGTTAGTTAGATGCTTACTACTAATCCCATCGAGTTTGGGCGCGTGGATTCTTCGGGACAAGACCTGATCATCATTTTACCAGACTATTTTCTCATCATCATCACCTGGTGATGGTTCTGGAAGGTGGGAGACAGAACCCCGAGCTGCTCCATGTAATACAATGATACAAGTGTAAACCGATCGAATTTGGGCTCATTAGATTCTTCGTGACAAGTTCTGTTCATTTCACATGGGGATGTTCTCATTATCATCACCTGATTGTGGAGCTCGTAGGTGGGAGATGGAACCCTGGGATAGTTACTAGTAAACATAGCATGGGTATAAAGGTTTTTTAGAGTGTTAGTAACGAATTTAGGGTTAATTTTGCATTCCGAGTTGTCGGCCGCGCCAAATAAAAATTTTGCTATTAAGAGAATCGTGTGGGCGCGAGCATTCATACAATAAGCGGTAACCTTTTTCACCCCTTTAAACCTTGTTCACAATTTTTTCACATGTTTGAGATACTATGAAAAACTTTGCTCGTGCGTTGTTTTTTTTTAAATATTTTGTATTTTAGTAAATATAAGGACCTAAACATTCACTTTTTTGACCAAAAAAAACCCTCCTGCATTTTATGTATTGTTAACCAATCAAGCCAGATTTTCAAAAAAAAGGAAAAACTACAAGCATCGTTTATGATGTGTGGAAACGAATGAGACCAAATTTGTCTTATTCCATAAAGGTTTAGGGGTAGAAAAACGTTACCGCCCAAAAGCATAATTCGGCCGAAAATTTAGGCAATTGCGCTCTTATAGCTCTGAGATAGCTTGTATTTTGGTAAATACCTACTGGCGCCGAGTTCTGTCGCCATTCGCTCGTCTTAAGGCACGGATATCAAGGTTTTAGGAGGCTAAGAACGAATTTTAGAAAAAGGTGGAAGACGGAACCTTGGGATGCTTACATGTAACCCCGTTGAGTTTTGGCTCGTTAGATACTTCGGGACAAGACCTGTTCATGTTACCAGACGATTTTACACATCATGATCACTTGATGATGGCGTTGGACGGTGGGAGACGGAACTCTGAGCTGGTTACTTGTTTTGTTTACCCATCGAGTTTGAGCTTATCAGATTCATCGTAAAAAGACCTCTGTGAGCTCAAACTGGACGGTAGGAGACGGTGCTCTGAGCTGCTTACTTGTATATGTGTACAAGTAAGGAGCTCAGAGTTCCGTCTCCCACCTTCCAGCGCCATTATCAGGTGATGATGATTAGTAAAATCGTCTGGTAAAATGAAGAAGCGAAACTCGATGGGATTATTAGTAAGCATCCAGGGTTCTCTCTACCACCTTCGAGCTCTATCATCAGACCAGCTCGATGGTACTATCAACATAAACATACCAAGTTCGTGATGATAGAAGAAATAGACGTGATAATAAATGAAGTAGATACTAAGTTAGTTTTTTCAGTTACAGCTTATACTTACCCATTTATAAATCGAGATTGAAACGCTGGCTAGTCGAGCATACGTTCTACGAATACAATGAATTGTTAATGTTAACCGTGTGACATTTTATTTTTTATTTTTCAAACTGATATTTTGTTTTAATTAATTCTTGACATTAGTTTTATTTGCATTGTTAATTCATGTACTATGACATTTTATAACTATCTTACTAAATTTTCCGGACATTTAATGGCAATTATGAATAAATATCGTATCTTATCTTTTATTTATAACACACCATAACCCCCAAAATACTTGATAATTCAATAAATCCACAGCATTATATCAAAACTGGAGTAAAAAGTTTATAGCCTCGATTTTGACTAATAACTCAGTATAAATGATAAATAGCAGTAAATAGCCATCTTGATAAATACTCAGTAAATACTAAATGCTATTTACTGGGGCCGACCATCTCTACGCGCAATACACCATTGGTACTATAGAGAAGTGTTTGCAGCTGCAGTTTTGTTCTATGTGTTTACCTATAGCCATGCATCGAATGTCGCCACATCTCATGTCATGGCGTCTTCCCTTGTTCTTATAAAATAACCATTTCAGATGTGCTCTATAATTACTGTTAGATAACCCTGTACTTTGGCAGGAGTTTATATCCTTCTAGTAATGTTTATAAAAAGATCGAACATATCTACTAATTTGTAATACCTATGTTGTTAGTAACCCTGAGAGTAATTTATACCCCAGTTTGCAACACTGAAAACCCTGTGCTACTCGTGCACTGTAATTCGTGGTTCGTGTAGATTCGTGCACTTGCTGCAGATTTTTTCGAGAAAGCTACCTTAAGAAATCTTTATTAGGGTATATTTACTCTTTTTTTGTAAAGCAAACTTAATTTGCTACAAATTGGGTCCAACCTGAGCTCTCTAGGTCTATTATATTACTTCACAACTAAAATCTTATAATATTGCATCTCTGCAAGTGCACGAGCCAGGGTCTGAGAAGCGGGCACTGCGCACATTGCGACGAGCACTCCCAGTCACACGGGTTTTTGCCCATCCCTTACCAATTTTGCACCTGCACCCGTAGCATGCCGGCCGCAGATGTTTTTTGTCGCGACAGGTGAGGGGACAGAGCTAGAGAGCGCTTAGTTCTGTCTCACTTTCCCGCGTCAACACCGCCCGCGATGTTGGCATGCTACGAGAGGTGGAGGTAGGTCGTCCAAGAATGATATTTTGCAGCCTCTGTGGTAGGGGGAGGCGGGCAAGGTTGACTTTGCCGTTGCTGCTAATTTTACAAATTTTGTGTTGTAGGGTGTTAAGCATTTTTATTTACGATCGAACCGTTCCTGGGCAATTCGTACAATTCCTAATATGTAATGCGCAAGGAGTTTCGCTGCGAAGATCGGCTACATAAGCCATGTTCGGGCGCACGCGCGCGAAACCGACTATAGGAGTAGAAGTGCGCTTCGTCTACGCTACGGAAGTCGAATCTAGAGAAGATTTATCCCAACGGATACAATCATCATTCGCCGTAATTAAAGAGGAAATTCGCTTACGAACTACCACTGTAGAAATAAGGAATCGATGTACGCGTGCATATGCAATAAAGTTCGGCAATTCGAGCAACTTTTTTTTTTTATTAGTTTTTGTGATTAAAGAACCCTTGAAAATTACTTTCTCCCTACAAAATCATGTTTATTCTTACATAACTGTCGAATATCAACTGTATGAGTACCGCCCGCCCGATACAAAGTTGGCACATTAATGAACTTAGTAATGGTTTTTATGGCATTGTTGTACATTATTAGAAAGAAGATAGACCAGCGAACTTTTTTAAAAACCTAAGAAATAGCCTCGTTTTTTTATTGCAAGTCAAAGATGATTCGTTACAGAATTTCACTTCTTGAAAAACGTTTGTGAGTTAATAAAAAAAAACTAGATGTTAATTTCCAGTATTTTTGACTATAAAATATTTTCTGGTTTTATTAATTTTACAGCCTCAAAACGTACGCGCACTCAAGCTATTCCCACGCATTAAGCTGCAGCTGCATGGAATATGAGCGAAGACTTCCCCCTGCACGCGGAGCGGAATCAGCGGCAGCAACACGAACGAGAGTGCAATCTGCATACTACAACAGGGCACGAGCGACATCAATCCGGGAGTCACAACCGCTCGTCGCCGCTGAAACGGCATCAGCGCAGACGTGCGCATGGCCAGTCAGGAGTGGTCAGCGACGGGAGACGCGGGCAGAAGCAGTTGTGGTCCGAGCTGGATAAGCCGGCCGCACACCGACGGGAACAGTTCAACGGGGGACACAACACACTCTTCAGTTAACGTTGGTCGCCGCCTCAAATAGGCCCATCGCCGTTACCTCACCGTTTCCCGCTTACCCCATTGAGCTTGATAGTGGGAGCACACCACTACCATCAACCTAGAGTCATCAATCCGCCAACATCAATCAAGAAACTGCAAGGAAATGTTCCATCAGTGTTTTCAACTGTCACAGAATACGGCGGAAAAAGCTCCTCAGATGACACGCTGCACAGCAGCCCCACAAGTTGCAGCACATACCGCCCTGACGAGATGCAGACACACGTCGACCCCAATCATAACATGGAAGCCTATCGACCGAATTACCTACTAATATTGTTAAATCCACGCCTCAACCGAAAAGGGGTGGAATCTTGGTAGGGTTGTTTTTCAGTGGAATGTCACAAGCAGTACTGACCTTGACGCCGTGGACCGGCATTCGAAAGCTCAATTCGAGGCGGGAGTACGGGATGAGGAACACGAGGGTGGGGGGTTATGGGAGTCGAATCTTACTCACGTCGTAGGCCGCTGCTGTTGCCGTCGTGATGCTGCCGACTACAAGGGTCGCTATCCGAACGCGACGAATTGGTGACCGAACCACTTCAACCTTTTACAAAACGAAGCACTCACTACGATGACGTGAAATCTACTTATTTCTTGAACGATGACGTGAAATCTACTTATTTCTTGACGATTGTTACGATATTATTATAATTAAGATTCCGCCAAGGCCCGAATACCTGACGCCGACAACTTTACCATGTGCAAAAGTGACACTAGTCATTTTTTTTCTATGCAAGTGACAGCTAGCTAGTGATGTCCCGATCACTCGCGGTCGATCCGCGCAACAAAAAAACCGGTGCGTTCCGAAGCATAAATATTAAACAGTCACCCGCCCGGACAGGCCCGAACCTGTCCCTAATCAATAGGAAGGCGAGAAAGTGTTGCGACCGCTCTCTTGAGGACCGAGTTCCCCACCTTGACTTCTGCTGATCGAGGCGTGCCATCCCGACCCGTGTACAAATTGACGATCCGTCCTCGTCTCCATCTTAATGATGGCAGGTTCGCATCCTTAATCAGCACCAAATCACCGACTTGAGGGGGGCTCGTCCGGTCAGTCCACTTAAGGCGCTGCTACAAGATGTGCAAGTACTCAAGGGACCACCGTTTCCAAAAATCTTGAGCCATCTTCTGCAACATCTGCCACCGATCACCGACTTAACTTAACATCACCGAATGGGTATTCTGGCAGGGCGTAAGGGGCTGACCTATCAGGAAGTGACCCGGCGTCAACGCTTCCAAATCATTTGGATCCGAACTGAGCGGGCACAACGGACGCGAGTTCAGTGCCATTTCAATTTTACAGAACAGCGTCGCAAGCTCTTCAAAGCGTAGAGAGGTCCCACCGATGATCCTCGTCTGGTGCGACTTAGCCGATTTTACCGCAGCCTCAAAAATTCCTCCCCAATGAGGACATCCCGGCGGACTGAAAACCCATTCAATCCCTCGTCGGGAGCAAGCCGTACCGATGGCGTCCTGGCTACCGTTCAGGAAATGAGTGACCTCCTGCAGATATCGCCTGGCTCCGACAAAATTTGTGCCGTTGTCCGAACGGATTAATGTCGGGAGGCCCCTTCGTGCGACGAACCGATCCAGACATGCGATAAATGCCTCCGTAGTGAGGTCACTGACCACCTCCAAGTGGACTGCCTTCGTGGCCAAGCACTCGAAGACGCACAGGTATGCCTTCAATAATCTGGCGTTCCGTAGCTGTGAAGACTTGACCATGAATGGTCCCGCGAAAACCGTTCCGACACCCGCAAAGGGCCGGATTTCGTTAACCCTATCCGAGGGCAAATCGCCCATCTGGGGCTGCATCGTAGCCGCCTTGGCCCGATAACAAGGCAGGCACCGAAATACGACGCTACGCACTAAGCGTCTTCCCGATAGAATCCAGAACTCGCGCTGGAGAAACACCATCAAGGCGTGGCATCCGACATGCCCATTCCGAATGTGTCGATCCTGTATCAACAGTTCGACCAACTTCCCTTTCCTAGGGAGTAACAACGGGTGGCGAGCCGCATAAGGCTGGTTGGCAATCCGCAGCCGACCTCCTACCCTCAGCAATCCTTGAGGGTCAATAAACGGGTTGAGCCGAGCCACAGCTCCCTTCAGTTGGACGCGTCCGCGTCTCAGAATGTCCAGTTCGGGCAAGTGCACCGTCTGCACGTTCCGTACCAATGCGAAAAACGCATGGTTCCGTTCCCGTGGTGTCAGGACCTGTGTCCGCACCCGTTGCGCCTCAGAATTGCGACAATTCCGCGCAAATCGGAAGATCCAGGCGGTCACATTGACCAGCTTGGCGAGCGAGCTGTACCGTTCCAGCAGGCTGAACTCCTCTTCCGGCTCTGGTTGCGTCGTACAGACACCGACTGTCGAGGCGCCGTTCGCCGAGGTAACGCGTGGACTCATTGGCCAATCCGATTGGGCTTGAGTCAACCATTTTGGACCCCACCACAAGGGATGTCCAACTAACTCCGGAGCGTGACACCCACGAGACGCACAGTCTGCTGGGTTCATTTCCCCTGGAACATGTCTCCAGATTAAGGGAACCTCCGAATTCAAAATCTGCGAAACCCGATTCGCCACAAAAATCTCCAGCTTGTGAACTGTGCCTTCTGCCAGCATAACACGATCTGGCTGTCCGTCCAAGCGTAGACCGTATCTTCTAACGCTATTGACCCACGAAGAACCGTCATCGTGTGGTTGACCAGACGAGTCAGGAGAGCCGCTCCTAAAAGCTCTAATTTGGGAATGGTCAGGCGAGTGCGCAACGGCGCAACCTTGCTCTTGGCCATGACCAACCGCACATCAACCTCCCCCGAGGAGTCGACCGTATGCAGATACACCGCAGCTCCGTAGCCCTTCTCCGAGGCATCGCAAAACCCATGCAGGGTGGCGGTGTATCGTTTGGTGGGGACCAACCTCCGTGGCTGTGAAATCCGATTGATGCCAGGGAGGGTCGAAAAGAACGATTCCCACTCTGAGCTCAATGACCCGCCGATCGGGTCGTCCCATTTCAGCTCAGCAGACCACACTTGCTGCATAAAACACTTGAGCTGAAATGTTACCGGGGTGATCCACCCGTTTGGATCAAATGTCCTAGCCACCGTTGAAAGGACGTTCCGTTTCGTCCAGACCTTCGGGGAGTCCAACTCGACCCGATACGAAAACATGTCTGACACCGGCTGGTACTGGACGCCTAATACCGACAACATATTCGGATTTTCCAGATTTTCGAAAATGTGGGGATCCTGCTGGTAGTCATCCGGAAGACCAGACAGTTACTCTGGAGAGTTCGACGTCCATTTCCGGAGCTCGTAACCTCCACCCCGTAAGAGCTCAACTAGCTCGTCCCGTCGAGCGAGCGCCTCCTCTACGGAATCTGCACCGGTACAGATATCGTCCACGTAGAGATCCTGCTCCAGGATTGCTGCTCCTCTAGGGAAATTTAACCGTTCTCGATCCGCTAACTCCCGCAGAGTGCGAATCGCCAAATAAGGACTAGACCGTAGCCCGTACGTGTTGGTGTTCAGCTCGTACACCTTGATGGGCTGATCTGGGCTCTCTCGCCACAGTATCAGCTGATACCGTCTATCGTCAGGGTGAATGACCGTCTGCCTAAACATCATCCGGATGTCAGCTACAAACACAACATTGTGTCGACGGAACCGTGTGATAACATCCGCGATGTCATGGTTCAACTTCGGCCCTGAATGCAAACACCGGTTCAGGTTCATGCCGTTAGATGTTGATGCCGATCCATCGAACACTACCCGTATTTTGCCCTCCGGGGTCCTCAAGACCGCGTGATGAGGCAGGAAGCAGTGGTCTTCACGCTTCCAGTCGATACCCGAAACCGAAACTTCTGCCGGAAAATCCCGTCACGCTTCATGCGTCGTTCCATCGACAGAAGCCGCATCTCGGCTGCAGTGTGTGAACTGCCCGGCGGTGGGCGATCACTCCGGAATGGAAGACGTGTGAGAAATCGACCTGACCGAAGGCGACCAGTATTGTTCCGATAAAACTGTTCACACTCTTCTTCAACCGGGTCCAACCGGCGGACCGTAGGTGGTTCCTCCACCTCCCAAAACTTCTGTATCACCTCCGAGAGTACAGAACCGAATAAGGGACTACTAGTCGCTAGGCGTGGGGCAGCCGGCATGACCGGACCCATTACCGCATGGCCCAGTCTGGCGTTGACCGAAACCAGACTAGTCGCCTGCAACACGTGGATACCTGGCACTAACAGGTATCCCAAGGCATTGACACCCAATAAAATGTCTACTTGGCCCGGAATATCAAACTCCGGGTCAGCCAGTGACAACCCAGCGACCAACTGTCGCACCGAGGGCGACAACCGTACGTGAGGGTGTGAGCCCATCACATTAGGCATGACTAATGCCGTGACCGTCAGATTCACCGATGAATCCACCCTTGACGAGAGAGTAATCCGACATACTCCCTTAACGGAACCGACTTCCGTGTTCCCAATTCCCCGAATGGAATGTGGATACTGCCTTACCGAAATGCCCAACCGTCTTACAAGTTTGCACGAGACTAAGCACCCCTGGGCCCCCGAGTCCAATAGTGCTCGTGCCACACATGATTTGCCGTCCGAACTCCACGCTATCACAGAGGTGGTGGGGAGCATGACCGTCTGTGGAGTGGCGGCACCCTGTAAGTGGGCGGCGTGTCCCTAGCGGGAACCTCCGCGGGATCCGAACCCGCTGAGACCTCCGTCGGCCTTGGAGTAACTCGGCTGCTGATATGCAACCGGCGTATGTGCATCAAGGGGTCCCAACCCGTATAATAGGCCCCTCGCTGTCCTGGTATCCGATCATACCGGACGGTGTACGGTGTGCCCGGTGCGCACCGTGGATGAATGGGGGAGAGCGGATCCAACCTGGGGCGCTCTAGGAATGGGGGCGACATCCGACTGTTCGCCTCCCTGTTCGACGGGCAGGGTGGCGCAGAAGGTGGTGGACTCCCAGCCTTCGCGCTACTCATAGGTGCCATCTGACACCCGCCCGTAACACGCGTAAGCCAGCGGCCCGAAGTCCTCGCTGACCGTGGACAGCGGCGACCGAGCCCCGGCTATCCCGCATGTTACCCCCCGCGCTGCCCCTTTCCCCTCGGGGGGGGGGGGTCCCGTCCGCGGGTACCCCAGTCACCCCGTTGGTGACTCCCGTTGCCCGGAGGGGGACTGGGTCCGGCCCTGGTTGGGCCCTGTGGCCGACCAACCTGAGTCCGGCCCTGGTGACCGTCCGAAGGGCCTGACCGATGCAGGCACAACACTATGTGGTGCTTGCCACCACAACACTCACACGGGAACGCGCGCGAGCACTCGCTCAGCGTGTGTGGCCCCAAACAACCGAAACACAATCGATGACGGAAGACTATCTTCCTGCGGGCAGCTACCCCGAGCGCCTTAAATTTGGCGCAACTGGTCACGTCATGACCGGCACTGTCGCAGTGCACACAGACGTCACCCGATGGCGCGGCATTCAAAACGCCAAATTGTTTCGACCTCCCCCCCCCCCCCCCGTGGGGGCGGGGGGCGCGGCCCCTCCCGCATCCGCGCGGGTTGGCGCTGCACACTGGCCTCCGTGTCCAGTGTGTCACATCGCCTACATTCACCCTCAAAAAAATCTGTCAATTGGACGAGTGTGGGCAGTTCCGTGCTACTGCCCCCATGCAGCTGTTCAAACCGACTTTGAACAGCTGCAGGCAATCGTGACAAAACCATATATAAAACAATGTATGACCATTGGTCTACCGGAAGACCAAGGTTCTGAAGGGCCTTAGTGGCCACCAGCACAGGGTTGAGCACCTGTACTCGGATGTCAACATCCCGGGTTACCTTAGGGATGCTAAACAGCTTCCCCAGCTGCGCATCAACTAACCGCCGTTTGTGTTGGTAGCGGTCAAACAATATGGACCTGGCTATCTCATAATTGCCCGCCGTGACCGTTAGGTGACCGACCAACTCCTTCGGTTCACCCCGCAGAGCCATCAATAGTTGGGCCAACTTGTAGGCGTTGTCCAGGTCGTCCCGACCGTGGACCAAACTATCAAATAAATTAATGAAGGCCGGCCACTCATCAATTGCCCCACTGAAGGCCGGAATCTCCAGGTGTGGCAGCCGTCCAACAACACCCTTCGGGGGTGGGTCTCCGTTACCCTCCCCACGGTCATTCCTTCGCGACCGCTTAATTTTCTCCGCGCGACGCTCGATGTCACCCAAGCATTCCATCGCTTGGTCAGCATCCGCGCAGAGCTGTTTCACTGCAGCCACCGAGGCTTTATCAGTAAGCCCGAGAGCTTCAGCCTCCGCAGCCAGCCGACACACCTTCCCGACGCGTGTCATTGCGTCCTCCACACGCTTGAGCAGGACATCATCCATGTCCGGTCGCTCCACATACTTATGAGTATGGGCGAGCCATCTCATTTCCTCCCGGACACCATTCCGCAGTACCGTCAAGGGTGAAGGTGCCATGTTGACCGATTTAATAGATTCTGGTCCTATACTTCACTACCGAACTAAGTATAGCCAGAGACCAGCACTTGCCCGTCAGCGCTGGGCACAGAAATTAAAACTAAGTTGTCAAAACTAAGGCAACTACTAAAACAATTAAATGCTAAAAATATATATAATGTATGGTCGCCCTGTGGATATACACCTTATAACTATACACTCTAAATCAGTTAGAGAATTCCACCATAAAGCACAATAAAAAATAACACAAAAATTTATTATAAAAAAACTATTTTTAATATAATGTAGGTAGCCGTGAACCTTCTAGAGGTGGCCTTTCCGATATGACCTACACTTCTACTGAGGTCAGCAAAATCAGCTTAATACCCCTTAAATAGCCTGACCCTGCTCTGTAAACCGAAATAATACTGCAATACTATAGACCGACCGAATGACTGTTCCTTATGCACACCACAGTAGTTTCCGACTGCAAATTTATAATAATTGTTAACTAAATCGTCAATTATACGTTCACTAACCGAAAATGAACCTAAATTGTGGTATACCGACCACAAGACTTGCTCACAAAATGATTGCCGACCAATCTGTGGTACCCACCCTCTCCCAACTACAATGTGGCAAAAAAACAACCCTACAACCGTCCGTGAATCGATTTCCTACTAGGAAACCACGCTCTGCTACCAAAATGTTAAATCCACGCCTCAACCGAAAAGGGGTGGAATCTTGGTAGGGTTGTTTTTCAGTGGAATGTCACAAGCAGTACTGACCTTGACGCCGTGGACCGGCATTCGAAAGCTCAATTCGAGGCGGGAGTACGGGATGAGGAACACGAGGGTGGGGGGTTATGGGAGTCGAATCTTACTCGCGTCGTAGGCCGCTGCTGTTGCCGCCGTGATGCTGCCGACTACAAGGGTCGCTATCCGAACGCGACGAATTGGTGACCGAACCACTTCAACCTTTCACAGCACGAAGCACTCACTACGATGACGTGAAATCTACTTATTTCTTGACGATTGTTACGATATTATTATAATTAACATTCCGCCAAGGCCCGAATACCTGACGCCGACAACTTTACCATGTGCAAAAGTGACAGCTGGCTAGTCAATTTTTTTCTATGCAAGTGACAGCTAGCTAGTGATGTACCGATCACTCGCGGTCGATCCGCGCAACAAAAACCGGTGCGTTCCGAAGCATAAACATTAAACAAATATAATAACAAAAGCAGGTCAAGACGGAGCAACAGCAAGTCAGCAAAAATTTGAAGAAACCGCTGCCTGGCGTTTTTTTTTTACCTGTTGACATTATTTCTATTGTTTGTAATTTTACCTTAACCTTGTGTCGATGTATTCATAGCTCAACCAAATTGTAATTTTATCTACTTTATTTATGTGGCACATTTATTTTCAAAATCAAAGGCGGAAGCCATGTAGGTACCTAAAAATACCTACATAGCTGACCTTTGTAACTAGGTAGTCAGATGCAAATCTAGTGCAACCTTGATATCTGTCAACATAGGCAGATTCATTAGTATTTATAGTTGGATATTTAAATATAATAAAGAGTCATTAATGGTCCGCATCTGGCTTCACTGCTCTCTTCTATATACCTAGCCTTGGTTACAGGAGAGAGTCCCCATCCTCTTCAAATCCGTACCTCCTCCTGGATTGCGGGCCCATTTTTTCAAATTATTGCTAAACGAATTGCACTTACAGGCCAATTAGTTAAATTAGGTAAAACTTAAAGCAGATTCTTAAATGTCTTAAACATGAAACAAAACCGTTGCGATCAAATAACTTGGGCCCTCAATCCTGATGCCTGCATAAAGTGGCATAGCCTAAATCTCAAGAAAGTACTTCACCTGGAATAATAATTTTCATTTGAGGGTTTACTTAAGATTTTCTTAAATAAATTAAGAAAAACCCAAATCTTAAGAATGTGATATTGCGCATTTATGGTGGATTTAACTTGGGCCCTCATTTCATAAATATCTGTACTGAGTAATCTGCAGCACATTAATTTATGTAAAGAAATATAATAATACGAATTTAATATCTTCGAGTTAAATGTCTCGGTAAATTAGTTAAAAAGAAATAACGGCACAAAAGTTCATTGTTAAAGAGTAATTGAAATTGGAATTTTCCTAAAACGTCTGAACTGAGGGCCCAAACTTTTTCGGCAGTATTGACTAGGCTAGGCCTTCTACACTACCGCACATTAAGATGAGTATTTCAAGAAATTTTTAAGTGCTCCATTCTCTTAAATGCTATACTCAAGAGAAAATTCTATAGGGTGACCATAATGCTCATCTTAAATATAAACAAGTGGTCGTCGTGTAGTATTTTGTAAAGCGCAGATGGAAAAATATTTAATTAGATACTTACGACTAGCTAGCTGTGCTATGCCCGCGCCTAAGTATACGTAGAAAAATAAAATGAGTATCAGTAGGTAATCAATTAAATATTGCACGTAATCAAATGTGTATATTATAGTACTACTATTATGTTACTGCTACATAATGCAGGGCAGTAATACTCGAGAGTGGGTTTATGAAACGAGCCGAAGGCGAGTTTCATAATAATATCACTCGAGAGTTTTAATGCCTAATTATATACAGTTACATACACTAGTTTATCTACACACATATCATAAGCTCTCTTTGATGTGTTCAGGAACCGCATGTTTGACCGGCATTGTGGCTCTGCAGTTGTTTAGCTTGATCTGTAGGACCAACTTCGGGCGTCGGCGTTAGAAATTTGAATGTCAGTACCAACTTTACAGACAAACTAGGGGCGGCACGAGGCGGGCGTCGGCGTTCGAAATTTGAAAGTCATAATGTGTAGAAAATTACACATTATGGTCATAATGTGTAATTTTTCAGATAAGAAATGAGTTTTTACTAAGTAGTTTAACATTATGCTAACATAACATTATAGGAAAATACGACTGTTCGATAACTCAACTCCGAGTCGACTGACAAAAGAAAGAAACAAACAAATAGCGCCCCCCCATTTGTATCGGTCACTGGATGCACAGGACAGTTTGTCGTGTAACGATATGAACCTAACCAGAACCTAACAAGAAACAACATCCAGGATAAAATTTAGAAATGACAGTTTATTATGTGTATATACAATGACTATTTAGAAAAATTATAGGAAGATGAGGGTGGATGAAGTGAGACAGGTTTTATAAAAATACAGGTATCCAGATAAAAAAGGAAGCGGAGGACACGGAGAGTAGGAGCAGAAGGAGCAGCAGACGTCTGGCGAACCGGTCAGTGGAGGCACTGGTGGGCGATGTTGCAGTTGAAGAGCGTGGCCGGTGGCCAATCGGTCCTGGCGAACCGGTCAGTGGAGGCACTGGTGGGCGATGTAGCAGTTGCAGTTGGAGAGCGTGGCCGGCGGCCAATCGGTCATCAGTGTCCTGGAGACACCGACGGGCAGAAGAAGTAGTGGCCCTGGTAGCGAAGCGCCGGCCAGGGTAGAGGCCCGCAAAGTGTCGGCCAGAAGTCACCGACGGGCAGGTGAAGTAGAGACCCACGAAGCGCCGGCCAGGGTAGAGGCCCGCCTAGTGTCGGCCAGGAGTCTACGACGGACGACCCAAGTGAGGTGGGACGCACCAGAGGAGCCTCTCCTTCCAGAAGGGATCAAATAGGATGCACAGTAAAAGTCACTTCTTATAGCAGATTCTTCAAGGTTCTTCCCTGGCCTCTTATTATCTCTCTGGTTGGAAAGCTGTAGAAGACAGGAGGCGTAGCAGCAGAGGCTCGCAGGATCCCGGGGCAGTGCGGCCCCGGGATAAGGCCTTTAGGTGATGCTTCTTGCTCAAAAGCTGAAGTGAGACTCCCGAATTTCAGAAATGTTCCGCTCTTATACCCTTTTTGGAGAGTTCTAAAAATTATTTAAATTAAAAGCAATTTTTGTGAATGGCCAAGAGGGAAAAAGTATTTTTGTAAAAGTATTGAAGCAAACATATCAGACCGCTAACGAGTTTGAATGGACATTGTCATGACAACCAGATAAACAACAACATAGCAATATGTCAGATTTTGGGTTTCAGGCTCGTAATAGAGAAATCAACAAGATCACACAGCCAAAATTACATAACAGCGATAGATAAAAAGGTAGCGCACCAGCGCGCACGAAGCCCGAGATTGCAGAGTTTCGGAGAAAGCCAAATACAAGGTCACCAAAGGTAAACCCCTTCGCTATCGATTTAGAAGTGCTGATAGTGTGAAAATAGGAAGTGAAAATGATTTGTTATTGTGTTCTTATGGTTTAAAACATTACAGGGTCCTATGAAAATAAAGGTGATACAAAATATATAGCTGTACAGCTCAGCAAGTATCCAGCTGAACAGACTGGAAAATGGCATGTAAGTAGCATAACACTTCATGTTATCTAGCACAAATGATAATTGTGGCATATCAGCTGCTGGATAGACACTTCGCACAGTTGGCAGCATACTATCCCGTAACACTTGCACATAATGAGCAGCTGTAGCGCGTCCTGCTATCGACACCGATTCCCCAGGTCCAGCGGCACTCATCCACCCCCACATATTCACTTATTTGCGACCAGACTCCATATTTGTGACTACTTTTTCGTAACGGTAACGAGTTCCATTCCTGCGCCATAAGTGAAGCCTGCCGTGTTGGAATGACATAAACATCTACTCATCAGTAAATTTTGTACCGTTCTAGTCAAAATCTAAATACTCCCTTGCAAACTATACCTAACCTCTTGTTTGTGGGTCTCGTTAAGGTAGGGTTTTTAGCTGGCTTTCTGTGGTGTATGCCCTCAGAACGTAGAACTCGGCGAATGTTGTCTACTGAAGTATTGAATATTTTTGCGAACTCAGCAGTCGAAAAAAAAACATTAGATTCATATTGTTCAACCATGAACCTCCGCTGTGATGCAGTTAGATGCGGGGGACGACCACTTCGAGGACGACTCGTTGCTGCACCTTCTTCTTGAAAGAGAGTTATCCACCGATTCACTGTTACCCACTAAAACAAAACAACAGTAGGTATTACACAAATATCCCAAGATGTCTAGTTATTAAAAAAAAAAAAAATGCATAAATAATATAGCATAAACATTTAAAGATCTAAAGATAAAATACCTAATTATTGAAATACAAACATAATGTTTTATAGTCACCGAATGTTTTATAGTCACCGAATGATAAAATACTCATTAAAAAGAATACTTACTCACAGTAAATCCAGTCTCATTAGAAATTTGAGATATGTTATATCCTTTCAGTATTATGCACCCTCGCTAGCGAATTAGTAATCACATAAATATCTGTACTGAGTAATCTGCAGCACATTAATTTATGTAAAGAAATATAATAATACGAATTTAATATCTTCGAGTTAAATGTCTCGGTAAATTAGTTAAAAAGAAATAACGGCACAAAAGTTCATTGTTAAAGAGTAATTGAAATTGGAATTTTCCTAAAACGTCTGAACTGAGGGCCCAAACTTTTTCGGCAGTATTGACTAGGCTAGGCCTTCTACACTACCGCACATTAAGATGAGTATTTCAAGAAATTTTTAAGTAAATGCAACATAGCGTCCATTCTCTTAAATGCTATACTCAAGAGAAAATTCTATAGGGTGACCATAATGCTCATCTTAAATTTAAACAAGTGGTCGTCGTGTAGTATTTTGTAAAGCGCAGATGGAAAAATATTTAATTAGATACTTACGACTAGCTAGCTGTGCTATGCCCGCGCCTAAGTATACGTAGAAAAATAAAATGAGTATCAGTAGGTAATCAATTAAATATTGCACGTAATCAAATATGTATATTATAGTACTACTATTATGTTACTGCTACATAATGCAGGGCAGTAATATTCGAGAGTGCGAGTTTCATAATAATATCACTCGAGAGTTTTAATGCCTAATTATATACAGTTACATACACTAGTTTATCTACACACATATCATAAGCTCTCTTTGATGTGTTCAGGAACCGCATGTTTGACCGGCATTGTGGCTCTGCAGTTGTTTAGCTTGATCTGTAAGACCAACTTCGGGCGTCGGCGTTAGAAATTTGAATGTCAGTACCAACTTTACAGACAAACTAGGGGCGGCACGAGGCGGGCGTCGGCGTTCGAAATTTGAAAGTCATAATGTGTAGAAAATTACACATTATGGTCATAATGTGTAATTTTTCAGATAAGAAATGAGTTTTTACTAAGTAGTTTAACATTATGCTGATCGTAATCTGCGGTTTTTGTACGCAGTAAAGAGGGTTTATGATACGAGTTTAGATAAAAACTAATATGTACATATTTAGCTACAAAAGACTTCACATAAAATGAAACAAACTAATAGTATGAAATATAATAAGTAGTCATCGTATGGACTTTCTATAACATCAGAGAAACCGCTAATAAGCAATCCTAAATGAAACTTAACATAAATATAGTCTAATATGATAAAAATACAATTTACTCACAAATTCAATGGCCTTGATGAGTACCTAGATTTGTTTTTATACACAAATAATAAAAACAATATGAAAAATCTTTATTCTTCAACATTAGAATCAGCAAAAACATATGAAAGATGTATGTATATAAATAGGTATGTCCCTACTATTATAAAATCTAAGCATTAAATCGTCATAACACATCATGCGCCTTGTCATGACCAAGACCGACCGCGGCGGGGACAAATTCAGTAACACCTAATAATAATAATAATCCATGGACACCATTTACACACATTGATCTAGCCCCAAACTAGGATTCCCTGTATCTTGGGAATAATTTAAAACATTTTCCTTTTACATTGATTGTTTCGGGTATGTCTTTTAAATTAACTTTGTCTGTTCCGTTCAATTCAAATGAGATAAAATTGGAGAGTTCGTAATTTGAATTTGCCTGACCACACTTTACATCACGCACAGATGTTATTTTCATCCCCAATACAAATTGCGTCTTCTAGGCTGGAAATTCCCAAAAAAATATCATATCTATATTATTCTGCAAAAGAATCACCTTTCGGAAGATCGCTTTTGACTTACACAAGTAGTTTAAACAATGTATTGTGAAAATTGCGCTGGAAATAGAATTTAATAATACATTTACAAATATAAAGGTATATACAGTATGGCCTCGCTAATCCGGACCCTCACTACTCCGGTGATCGCGGTAATCCGGACGCAGGCAGCGGGTGTATTCGCGGGGAAGCGGGAGGCATTTCACATCACGCCGCACAGTGGATCGAAACTGCTATATTCGCCTATTTTTTACAAATTCCATTAAAAAACATACTTATCGAAAGATCGTGTCATTCTGATTAATTGTTGTATAATACGTTTTTCTTTAAAACTAATAGTTTGCCCGGAAAAAAAAACAGTTTTTTTATAAGGAATGAAACAAAAAATGCTGAAATCTGGCCAAGTCTTGACAGGTCTTGCTTTGAAACTACTTAAGTCTTATTGTTTGGCTTTTTGGCTATAATTCTACGCTATCAGCGCATACCCAAACTTGCCCGTTTAAGAGATATAGGGTTCAGTAAAAAGACAAAAAAATGTTAATAAAAAGTAATTTTTTTATTGATAATATAAAATAAAAAATTGTTTTGCATTAAAATATTTACAATTAAGGCATATTTATTCCGGAATGTTCGCTTCCAGTAGAATATTCGCGACTTTTACTCGAACAAATGCCAGAAATACGTATCGAGATCACTAAAATTGCCGCTACTTTTCTCGTCGGCATGTATTAGCTATCTACCTTAATGTGCCAGATAGGAACGTATACAACGTATAGGAGCGGCGCGTGCTACATAGGAAAATACGACTGTTCGATAACTCAACTCCGAGTCGACTGACAAAAGAAAGAAACAAACAAATAGCGCCCCCCCATTTGTATTGGTCACTGGATGCACAGGACAGTTTGTCGTGTAACGATATGAACCTAACCAGAACCTAACAAGAAACAACATCCAGGATAAAATTTAGAAATGACAGTTTATTATGTGTATATACAATGACTATTTAGAAAAATTATAGGAAGATGAGGGTGGATGAAGTGAGACAGGTTTTATAAAAAATACAGGTATCCAGATAAAAAAGGAAGCGGAGGACACGGAGAGTAGGAGCAGACGTCTGGCGAACCGGTCAGTGGAGGCACTGGTGGGCGATGTAGCAGTTGCAGTTGAAGAGCGTGGCCGGCGGCCAATCGGTCCTGGCGAACCGGTCAGTGGAGGCACTGGTGGGCGATGTAGCAGTTGCAGTTGGAGAGCGTGGCCGGCGGCCAATCGGTCATCAGTGTCCTGGAGACACCGACGGGCAGAAGAAGTAGTGGCCCTGGTAGCGAAGCGCCGGCCAGGGTAGAGGCCCGCAAAGTGTCGGCCAGAAGTCACCGACGGGCAGGTGAAGTAGAGACCCACGAAGCGCCGGCCAGGGTAGAGGCCCGCCTAGTGTCGGCCAGGAGTCTACGACGGACGACCCAAGTGAGGTGGGACGCACCAGAGGAGCCTCTCCTTCCAGAAGGGATCAAATAGGATGCACAGTAAAAGTCACTTCTTATAGCAGATTCTTCAAGGTTCTTCCCTGGCCTCTTATTATCTCTCTGGTTGGAAAGCTGTAGAAGACAGGAGGCGTAGCAGCAGAGGCTCGCAGGATCCCGGGGCAGTGCGGCCCCGGGATAAGGCCTTTAGGTGATGCTTCTTGCTCAAAAGCTGAAGTGAGACTCCCGAATTTCAGAAATGTTCCGCTCTTATACCCTTTTTGGAGAGTTCTAAAAATTATTTAAATTAAAAGCAATTTTTGTGAATGGCCAAGAGGGAAAAAGTATTTTTGTAAAAGTATTGAAGCAAACATATCAGACCGCTAACGAGTTTGAATGGACATTGTCATGACAACCAGATAAACAACAACATAGCAATATGTCAGATTTTGGGTTTCAGGCTCGTAATAGAGAAATCAACAAGATCACATAGCCAAAATTACATAACAGCGATAGATAAAAAGGTAGCGCACCAGCGCGCACGAAGCCCGAGATTGCAGAGTTTCGGAGAAAGCCAAATACAAGGTCACCAAAGGTAAACCCCTTCGCTATCGATTTAGAAGTGCTGATAGTGTGAAAATACGAAGTGAAAATGATTTGTTATTGTGTTCTTATGGTTTAAAACGTTACAGGGTCCTATGAAAATAAAGGTGATACAAAATACATAGCTGTACAGCTCAGCAAGTATCCAGCTGAACAGACTGGAAAAGGGCATGTAAGTAGCATAACACTACATGTTATCTAGCACAAATAATAATTGTGGCATATCAGCTGCTGGATAGACACTTCGCACAGTTGGCAGCATACTATCCCGTAACACTTGCACATAATGAGCAGCTGTAGCGCGTCCTGCTATCGACACCGATTCCCCAGGTCCAGCGGCACTCATCCACCCCCACATATTCACTTATTTGCGACCAGACTCCATATTTGTGACTACTTTTTCGTAACGGTAACGAGTTCCATTCCTGCGCCATAAGTGAAGCCTGCCGTGTTGGAATGACATAAACATCTACTCATCAGTAAATTTTGTACCGTTCTAGTCAAAATCTAAATACTCCCTTGCAAACTATACCTAACCTCTTGTTTGTGGGTCTCGTTAAGGTAGGGTTTTTAGCTGGCTTTCTGTGGTGTATGCCCTCAGAACGTAGAACTCGGCGAATGTTGTCTACTGAAGTATTGAATATTTTTGCGAACTCAGCAGTCGAAAAAAAAACATTAGATTCATATTGTTCAACCATGAACCTCCGCTGTGATGCAGTTAGATGCGGGGGACGACCACTTCGAGGACGACTCGTTGCTGCACCTTCTTCTTGAAAGAGAGTTATCCACCGATTCACTGTTACCCACTAAAACAAAACAACAGTAGGTATTACACAAATATCCCAAGATGTCTAGTTATTAAAAAAAATTAAAATGCATAAATAATATAGCATAAACATTTAAAGATCTAAAGATAAAATACCTAATTATTGAAATACAAACATAATGTTTTATAGTCACCGAATGTTTTATAGTCACCGAATGATAAAATACTCATTAAAAAGAATACTTACTCACAGTAAATCCAGTCTCATTAGAAATTTGAGATATGTTATATCCTTTCAGTATTATGCACCCTCGCTAGCGAATTAGTAATGATAAAGCAAAGTTTAGATCAATAGCTATCTGATCCTCAGATATTTACTTTCTATCTTCAATATGAATCTACAGCGTTTGAAATGCTAAACATTATTTCTATTCGTGTTTTTATCAACCTTCGAAATGAAATGTTCTAAAGTTAATGTGATTTATCCTTCTAAAGTTAATGTGATTTATTCACCGTATTTGTATTTATCCTTCGTATAATATTGCACCGTATGTATGACACACGTTATATATATGCATCACACTGTATTGACTCACACTACTTTATGGTTCGGCAGAATATAAGTGTTACAGGTTCCCTGTAGCGTATGCTGAGCCGAACTTTTCACTGTCACGCACGTTACACGCCGCGTAGAATTTTTCATGACACCTACATACTTTTCTTTAAATTTGTAATTTTTCTGATTTTCGTATTGCTGGTTTATTGTTATTCTATTTTTTTCTGTTAATCTATGAGGTTGTAATTTGATTTTTGAATAAACTTTTTTTATTTCTTATTTCTATTTCATTTACGTTTATGGTTTTGTTTCATACAAACATATAAAATTACAAAATATACCAGATCTCAGAGGATTTGAACCATGTTTTCAGTCCGAGAGTAATCCGCTGTGCCACAAAACCAGTTGTAAGTTCAAGCGAAATTATAGATAGGTTACTGGGCTAAGTAATAGTTAAAGAGAAATATTGAACTGCACATATTAATATCTGCAAAAATACCGAGTTGCACAGCAAATATCAGAGCAAAATGCTGCGGTAGCTTAGGTGAAGAGTAAAGGGGGTGAACAAAGTGAAGCCCCCTTTATCCTTCGTGTTAGGGTAGAACATGCAAGAACAACAAAATTAAAACATAAACTTAAGTATACATAAAATATTAAAAAGATAAAGTGTTTTTGCTGATCCTTTTTTGCTATGCAAATCAGTATTTTTGATGTGAGATTAAATACTAGCTATAGTTAAACCAGTTATGTAAGTCGTTTATTTATGTAGTTGTGTGAGTAAATGTGAGTGCGCTGTGGAGCTGCAAGCGATAGTTTCTGATGGATAACTATGATTGCAATTTTGCAGTTGATCGTACTCACATGGCGACGTTGGAAACGAGAAGTTTAAAAGTTGTTAAAAGTAATCTTTTAATAAGGTCCTATTTTTGAGGCTGGATACTAAATAGTAGTATCACAGATACTATAGTACATACATGCTATGTAATAGAGAAGTTAATAGTGTAAAACATAATAATATTAATAATACATGATTACGAGATAAATATGCTTATAAGCAAAAGTATATTTGAGCAATTTATCACCATGATGAATGATATCTCCATAATAGTATACATTTGGCATAGCATAAAAACCTTCCCTCGTACTGAGTAAAGTAAGGCACAATTCATAAGACACAATAACGTGAGATAAACGTTACTCTAATCGATTGTTATACAGCTATTTACTGACATCACTTGGATCATGTTGGGGCACTAGGGCAGGTAATCTGAAAACAAATAAAATAACTAAAAATAGTCGTATTTCGTCACATTGTGTTAGGTAGGTTGAATGCAAACTTACATAGCCATAGCCATCTGTTTTGCCGTTAATATGTAAGAATATAATTATTTTGTTATCATCGAATATTGCAACAAGTTCCTCAAGTTACTTGTAGGGCTTGCATTACCGGTTAACCGGTAATCGGTATTACCGGTTTAACCGACTTTTTTTGACACGGTAAATAACCGGTAAAAAATAATAATTACCGGCAATTTACCGATTTTTTTAAATGCTACTTTCAAGTATAATTTATCGTGATTATTTTAGTAAACACAGTCATAAAAGTATTTTGCAATAGGACATAAACATAACAAACAATTATACCTACTAAAATAACAGTTTCATTGGGTATTCCAGAGAAAGTACCTTATGAAATATTTTTGAATTTCGCGGCCACCCGCGTTTACACTTTTGTCTAACACTGTACCTGCGTAGACAGCCGCCATTTTGTGTCAACCTCTGCACCTGGCAGGATTGCGGGCGCCCGCCCGTTTCCCCGCCCGCTACCCGCTTTCGTCTTTGCCGACGCGACGCAAGGACGTACGCTGGTGGCGAGCGGGGAAGCGGGCGGGGTGTCAGAATTTCTGCGAGGTGCAGAGTTAACTCGGTGAGGCTAGTAGTCTAGTACTATACCAGTCTTTGTGCCACAGAGCAATATAAGTAGTTTTAGTTGTCATGGGTTCAGAATTGTATGGGTATAAACTAACACGTTTTGTTTGTGGAAATTAATTAATTAATACGGTTGTCAATTCTGTTTCAGCGACATGTCACAATCCATGCAGTATAGTGAAAATAAAAAATCTGCCACGGACAGACCTGCAATATGGGAACACTTTCTAAGATCTAACGATGGGGCCACCGGCAAATGTAAACTATGTCAAAAAGTTATAAAATGTGCAGGAGGATCGACTTCTGGACTGAGGTCATATTTGAAATCGGCCCACGCCATTATACAGAAGGCCGTTACTTCCACTGCTGTTGATAAGCCTTCTTCTGTGCCTGCAACTACCTCAGCGTCTGCAATACCAGCTACCTCTGTAGCAACCGCCTCAAGCAGTGGTACTAAAAAAAGGAAGTTGACGGATTACTTCGTGTCTGACAACAGTACAGAATACGTTATATCACGTATGGTTGCTCTCGACGGCCTCGCCTTCAATACATTTTGCACGTCAAAAGATCTGCGGGCTCTTATGCAGAAAAGTACCAAACTCACCCAATACTATTCGAGAGATAGTCCTCAAGACAGCCAAAACTATCAAAGATGGATTGAAAAGAGAATTTTCTGAACTGAAAGTACATAAATACATACATAAGTACATATTACATAAATTTACCATCAGTTTTGACGAATGGAAGTCCGTATCAAACAAGCGATATATGAATCTGAATGTACACTTCTTGTCGAAAGCCAATGTCGCTGTTTTCGCTAACCTTGGACTACCTAGTAAGAATTGAAGGCAGCATGCGTGCGGAGCATTGTATTGACATGTTGCAGAAACGCCTTAGTGAGTTTTCACTTTCACTCGAAAGTGACATCGTGGCTTTAGTGACCGATGGCTGCAGCCTTATGAAAAAAGTTGGATATTTGTTACCATGCATACATCAAGTGTGTTTGGCTCATGGTATGCAACTTGCCATCCTTGAGGTGTTATACAAAAAAAACCGACTGCCATGCCAATACCAGATCTGCCGCAAGCACGACAACTGAATGATATGGACAGTGACACTGACAATGATACGGATAGTGAAGACAGAGAAGGGTTCAATGTCTCCGTCGAACCTCACCTCACCTCACAGCAAAATCCGTACGACCTGAGGCTTGACTACGACCTGATCAAGAGAGTGCGGAAAGTTGTGAAGATTTTCAAAAGATCCCCAGTCAAAAACGCCATACTGCAAACCTACGTCAAACAAGAGCTAGGAAAGAGCTCCAAGTCACCATGGATTGCAAGACAAGATGGAGAAGTTTGGCTGACATGCTGGAGATATTCCTGAAGCTTAAATCGGCGATCACAAAAGCTCTCATTGATATAAAGTCAGAGATAACATTCGGTAAAAAGGGAAATCCACGAAATTGAACAGATTTCTAAATGCCTCGAACAGTTCAAGAATTCCCTTGAAGCAATTTGCAGACGTGATGCCACATTGATATCAGCTGATGCCGCATTTGCCTTCACACTGAACTCACTGAAAAATATGAATAACCTATTGGCACACGATTTGGAAAATGCATTGAAAAATAGACTAAAGGACAGGAGGGTTATCGAAGCAATGATACTGCTCTACTTGCATAACCCCAACAAATACTTCTCAATGCAAGATACGACATTCTGCAGGCCATCCAACGATGAGACGATTGAAAAAATGATTGAGCTGCTACAAAGGTGTGATCCGTCGTTGCTGAATGTCAATCCCGACATGAACCAGGATGACGACATTGAAACAATTGATGACGACCAATCAGTAAGAAATCAGATTCAAAAGGCAATAGAAGACACCGTCAATTTAAAGAGACAACCAATATCAGAAAGCTCCATTGACACAAATGATGTAAAAAGATAAATAAAAGATTTGGTAATGGGGTGAGTGTAGAGTGTAACTGTATGTGTACTGGGTGTGAGGGTGTTACTGTGTGTTTACGAGTTATGTGCTATTCAAATAGAAATGATGCTCTTCGATAATAATGGAAACAGAGGAAAATATTTAACGAAGGTGTATATCTACCTTCTGACAATAGTGGCAACGTCGGTGGAGGCGGAGAGGGCGTTTTCCTCAGCTGGAATGTTATGCACAAAAATAAGATCATCACTTAGTGATAAGTCGCTGAATGCATGTGTTTTTTAAGGAGTTACTTCAAATCAAAGTTCGTGTAAATTTGAAATGACTTATCAAAAACGACTGATTTTATATTCATATAAGACTAATTTAATGTTACTTTTGTCTATAATTTAGACATGATTATTTTAATTTGTTGATTAGTTTTTTATGTTTCGTCGATAAGAAGTTTCGAGCCTTAGTTAAAATGAAAGTTGAAAATTTGTTAGAATTGTATAATAGTTTTGTTGAATTAAAGTTTTATCTAAAGACTTCCAAAGTTTGTTTTATAGTAATAAAACATGTTAATGATTATATAAATAACAAAGTTTCATTTGTTTTAATATATACATATTCTATTTCACAATAGATTTTTTTACAATAGAAAGTGGAGAATATATGACAAAGGCGAGCTGCGATGAAGATATTTATTCCAGCCAACCTAGGAACCTAACTACCTGATAATATATGCTAAGTATTTTTATTATTTTAATAGATTTCATGCTTTTTCAGTAAAAAAATAATAAAATAAGGAATTTACCGGTTTTTACCGGTTAACCGGTAATCATAAATTATTTACTGGTAATAGAAACCGTCGGTAATTGCAAGCCCTAGTTACTGGCCTCTACTCACAGCCTGTGTGCTGTGTTGCCGCGTCCGCACGTGCGCACGTCAGTCGCCGGCGGCGCCACCATGTGACACGACACTCGAAGAGCTGCGATAAGAGAAGTGGGGGAGATGACGTCGACTGTGTGGAGGGAGAGACAGTACATCGCACATTACACCCACAGAAGTCCCAATGTAACAATGTAAAATGCATTATTTGACTGGCAAAGCTGTATAACATTATAGTGTAGATTAGATAGCCCGTCAGCTTCACAACTGTATCGCGTGACGTCGCCATTACAGACAGAAGCAGCTGCTGCGCCGCCACCAGAATCTTTACCACAACCCGGAGTACATATTCCCACATGACCGATGTGCCCAAGTTTAGCCAGTAATTCAAAACTGCATTTTGCGTACAAATAGCATACATATAAGGGTAGATATCGATAGATAAGGAAATGTCACGCATGCTTATTGTACTGTATTCCAAGCGGAACGAGGGAGAAATGATGGTAGCAATAGCAAGGGATTTAACACTAGGACTAGCTATACCCTGAAAGCAAAATAACTAGACACAAGGTGGGATGCCGCTATAGGGTAGAAAAAAAATTGTTGTAGAATCAGTTGGCCAATTGGTCAAGTAAAAAAAATTCAAGGGTACCAAACTGAGAATACCATTTCGAGATAATTGTGTTACTACCTAAATCCCGTTAATCCCATAAAAAAATATTGCAGGATTACTGAATTATCCTTAAAAAAATAATACCCTTCATTTATCCTCTAAAACGCAGTTTGTTCAAATTCCCTTCGCCGTTAAGTTGACTGTCCAGTAAAACTGTCAAAACTGTTTGAAGATTTCCTGTCAGTCGATAAAACAGATGTCAGTCGGAACGTAAAGATCTATAAACTTATTTGGCCCGGTGGCGGCCTATGCTAAGCTCATTCGTAAGCCATTGACGCCAGCGACGCACTCACCGGGTCAGATAAGTTTGTGGATCTAAAAATATATTGATATTATAGTTTTTAGGGTTCCGCCTCCGCTGTCCGTCTGTCCGTCCATCTGTCACCGGGCTCAACCGGATCAACTGAAATAGGTAGAGCTGATTTTTTCACATAGATTATCGCGGGCCGATTTTCCGCAACTCGAGGACTTAAAATTACGCCTAATTCGCGTGATGTGGGTTGGGGGCAATACTCCTGCCATCCCAGCTCCTTTAGGAAGCCTAGCAAACCCTTGAAGTTGCCGACGACTTCCTGGAGCGACCTCGGCGACCCGAGGTGTGTCGCCCGGTAGATGGTCACGCCGGAACATTACAGCAGGACGTGGGTGGCTGTCTCTTCAACCTTTCAACCTCCATGCAGGCTCTACACAGTGGGCTGTCTGTATCACCTAGAGTGTGTAAGTGTTTGTTTAGCAATGCGTGTCCAGTCATCGCTCCGGTTACCGGTTGTCTTTAGCTTCAGAAGCTTACGTGATAATCCGGGTCTGATCATCGGGAGGGCCTGTCTGGCTTGCTTGCAAGTATCCAAGGTTGACCAATAAAGTTGGTGAGTTACCTTTGTGTGGTGTCGTAGGGTTTTCCTGTACCAGCCGAATGGCAGTGGTATTATGGGTTCTGGTCCCTCCAACGTCTGTTCCGAACCCAACCTTGCCATTGCGTTGGCTGGGTCATTGCCGCGCGAGCCACTGTGTCTCTTCATCCACTGCAGGGTAACAGTTACGTGGTTACATACCTCTCACAGGGCTTGGTGACACTCGAACATAAGCCCGCAGGTGATAGTGTTGCTTTGAAGGGCTTGCAGAACTGCCTTACTGTCGGATATTATGCGGATAGGGAAATCTTTTACCTCTGCTTCCGCAATAGCTGTAGTAGCAATAATGATGCCCATATTCTCAGCTTGGAAGACGGTGTTGTGGGCACCTAATGATGTTGACCTCGTCATGTTAAGATCTTCCGAGAAAGCCCCGGCGCCTGTACCTGAGTTTGTTTTAGAATCGCCTGTGAAGATCCTTAGTTCTCTTCGATTGAGGCCCTCCCAAGGGTCTTCATGGGTATTTTATACCTTTCGTCGAAGACATATTGCTTGGGTATCCTGTCAGTAGCCGCTTCTAGTAGCGGCTCCTTACGTATGTACTCGTCGAATATTTCAGTGTCTAGCATGTCTCCATAGGTTGAGCTGACTAATGAAGATGTGTAGCGGCGGCAGATCAAGTATGGCTTCCAAGGCCGCAGTGGGTGTGTGTGGTCCTCATGCATCCCGTTGCTGCCATGCAAGCCAGTCTCTGAAGTCATTGTACTTTTGCTTCGACGGTGGATAGTTTGGTTCGTGGCTACCAGACTACCGCGCCGTAGCTTATTATAGGTCCGATGATTGCTGAGTACAGCCAAAGGGTGATTTTTGGGGTTAGCCCCCAGGTTTTACCTACCATTCTTCGGCACTGCCAAAATGTGACTGTTGCTTTATCTATCTTGTTGTTCAGATGGTTGCTCCAATTTAGCTTGCTATCTAGTTTTACCTCAGCAGCAATTTGTAGCTCTGTACCAAAAAACCTCGGTTTCCGATAGTTGCCCAGAATGCGCTTTTTGGTGAACCATTTCCAGCCATTTCCGTCTTGTTTGGGTTGACTGATAGTTCGTTAGTTGTGCACCAGCGTTTCACGATCCGCCATGCTGCTTGGGAGACATCACATACCGTGCTTGAAACGATTGCACCTATTAGTATCACTATATCGTCGGTATATCCTACCGTGTAAAGTGTTGTGCGTTCAGTCTGGTGATGAGGTTGTTCGCCACCAGGTTCCAAAGTAGCGGCGAGAGGACACCTCCCTGGGGCATCCCTTTGCTACCAATGCGTGCTGGGATTCGGCTGAAATGAGTTTAATGAGTCTCTTACTCAGCATAGTACCTATCCACTCCACCATAACTGCGTTTGCTCCGTGTTTTACAAGTGCTGCTGTTATGCTAGTGAATTTAGTCTTGTCGAAGGCTCCTTCAATGTCAATGAAGATTCCTAGGACCTAGGTACATAGAGTTACTGTTGATGGCGTCCTCAATTTTGCAAATAAGAGCTGATTCTGTAGATTACTCCTTAGGTACTATAGGCGTGCTGATTTTGATGAAAATGTATGTTTCTCAGGGCCTTCTCCCGCAGATCTCTACCACATAGCCTTTCCATCGTTTTCAGCAGGAATGAAGTGTGGCTTATTGGTCTATAGGATTTAAGATCTGAGCCTGTTGCTGGAGCCTACAGGTATGAAAATTACTTTTAACTATCTCCGGTGTCTCGGTACATATCTGTGTGCCAGACATGCCACCATGACAGTGGTTAATGCCAGAACTAGTTGGTCTCCTCCCCACTTTAACAAAGCCGGAAAAATGCCATCCAGTCCCGGCGATTTAAACGAGTTAAAGCTGTTGATTGCCCACCTTGTTTTTGTGGGATGATTACCTCGAGTGCAAGTTCCCACTGATCCTCGGTCGGTGTTATCTCCTCCTCCGTCCAGTTAACCGACCTTAATAGTTGACAGTCAGGGAAGTGTGTCTGTTCTAAGGTACATTCGGCTTCTTCTGGAGTGTTGGTGAGTGTGTTATCCGCTTTGCGCAGGGATCCAAGGGTTTGATAGGATTATTGGCAGAGAATCTTCCTTACCCGTTCGCCTGCGCGCAGCTTTTGATGTTAAAGTACGTATAAGTATATTTGGTTAATTACAGAGATTATACACCTTTTGCATGATAAATGTAAGTTCATGATATTACCTAGTTTTAAATGAAAAAAAAATGTAATTGACCGAATGTGAAACGATAAGCCTACAGCTACTGTAGCGTGAACTCGCAGACGTCGTTTTAAGACTCCTTTGTTATGTTAATTTTTATTTCGATTTTATTGTGATACAGGCTGGTTGATGTTTAATAAGTTTATGCGAAATTGAAAGTTCGAATTATTCTAGATTCTTATTGGTAGTTGTCAGTTTTGGCAGGACTGGAAAAAATCATTTTCATTGAGCTGTTGGAGTCGTAAGCATTTTGGTGCACATTTATCTCGTTTGACCAGTTTTGTTCGCGTTGTGAGGAGCTGTGTAATGTGTTTTGGGCAGCCTTGATACAAGAAGAATTGTCCTTGGGCAAGAATTGATGCCCGCCTAAAATTTTCCTGATGTTTTCCTGATATTTTCCCACTATTTCATCTGAACTCAAAGGCCAGACGTTGGAAGCGATCTGGGTATGTATTTGGTGTTTATATTCCGTGGTGGCATTTTGGTGGTTTTAGAGTTATTCTGGTACTTATCATTTTATCTTATTTGTAGCTTTTGGTGGAGAGCTGCGCAATTTTCGAAACCGACACCGTGGACGCGTAGACCTCACCAAGGCGTGCTTTGGAGCAGGCAGACGCAGGCAGGCAGGCGTGCGTGAAGGAGGAACTTGGACGCCGCATCAGGAGATCTCGTATTTTTTTGACCCAATCCATTTCTTTTGTTTAATTGAATTATCATATTTATTTCTATTTTAATTTCGCGCATCTTCACTCTTTCGACAACTTTATATCTTTGAACAGGATTAGGTCGTCTGTTTATTAATATCATCTAAATTCCTAAAGGCATTTGTACGCCACCGTCAAAGATATTTTCGGCATACTTTTGGACAATCGTTCATTTAACCCCTCATACATTCCATACGAACTTCATATCCTCCTCATACAAACATTTCATCTTCACGTCAGTCCTGATCAAAGTGCGCATACAGCGTCAAAAGCAATTTCGGTGTTCATTTGCGACATAGACAATTTCAGTTTTTTATCTCTTTTCTGGTTAAATTTTCGGTCTTGGACACGGTTGTCAATATTATATTTTTGTTGTAAACTTTTGGTTTTCTTATTAAAATAAATTATACGTGTTTTGTCAGTGAATGTTTTTACTTACGTATTTATCACTACACTACGTAAGAAACCACGATTTCAGAGCTGGTAAACTTAATTGATCGAACGCTACGGAACCATTTTAGATAAACCAAAATGAAAATCCATCGAGCAGGTAAATACGTGTTTTCAAATATATATTTTTATTAAATTTCTCTTTATACTTGGAAAAACCCGATAAATCTATCGAAGACCACATGGTCTTCGATAGATTTATCAGCCATCAAGAGTCGCCAAAGGTACAGCCACTTTAATAAAACATGCAGTTTGTTTGTTTTAATGTGCTAAATATTAGCTGCTTTAGCTAAGTGGTTAGCTAATCAAACCAAACTTTAGCTAAAATTCAATTATTGCTAAACATTAGTATCAGACTAATAACCTAAACTTTAGTTAAAACAGCGAACATTTAACAAATTAAAATAGGTACCTATAATGAGTAATAGTAAAATAAATAATAAATAATATAATAATAATAGTAAAAGTAGGATTTGTTTTTCCATATGATCTTTGTTCCATCCATGGCCCTAAAAAGGTTTTTTCACAATAGGATAGGATAGGTAAGGATAGGAAAAAACAAAAGAATACTGCAGTGTTACCATTCGCAAATCACCGTAATCGTATGCATGTGAAAAGGCACCAAGTCTACCAAAAAAGTAGAAATCTACCTATAATGGACACGCGGTTCGCCGGTAGGGCCTCTTTTATTTAGTTAGTTATAATTTCTAAAGATGGCGATTGCCTTTTCTAGGGAAAATATTCGCACCTTTTGTTCATTCAGCCCATGGATAATAGGTGCCTACCATACCTATCACTTAATAATCACTATCATCATACGGCTGCTTATAACCTCCATGGTTAAGCATTACTTTATCTACCTATACCCAAATAGTAATTACTAAATTATGGTACCGACCTACTTACATTAGTTATTTATAGCTAATCAGTTTGTATTATTATCATTTTGTAAGTACTAACAAAACAATGCTTTACCGTTACTGTAAGAAACAGCTAACCTATGTTAGTTATTCGTAGGTAAACTAAAAACAAATAATGTAATACAGTTAAATAGTTTAGTAAAAGTAAGCAGTTTAGTAAACAGTTGTTAATGCTTTAGCTGTACCAGCTGTAGTAACAGCAGGTTTTACTATAAAAAGAGAAGTCTGAGCTAAATTGATTTTGCTCATGTAGATAAAGTTTAGTTTTGTTAACTATACTTTAGCAAAAAGTTGTGTAGCTGAACTATTGAGCTAACCAATTGTTTTCAGTGGATAGAGTGTGGTGTGCGTTCGAGTCCATGACTATGTCACAGAGGGTGTAGTTCTAATGCCTCTATAACAAACAATGAATCATACGGGTTTTTATAGTAGTTTATGTGGCTGATACATAATGGAGGGCATCAAAACTCGAGAGCGAGTTTCATAATAATATCACTCGAGAGTTTTAATGCCTAAAATTATGTTCAGTTACATACACTAGTTTATCTACAAACATATCATAAGCTCTCTTTGATGTGTTCAGGATATGCATGTTCGACCGGCATAGTGTTGCTCTGCACTGCCCCGTTTTAGACTCGCGAAGGTTAGCAATTCTTTCAAGGGTCAGTGCATTCTCTACTACAATAAGATACCTCTGGAGATTTTGAAATTGCCATTTGAGCAATTTAAAAAGCATGTTAAAGCGACTTTGTCGAAAAAGGGATATTACAATGTTCAAGATTACTTAAATGACAGGACTGTATGGGGTTAATCTGGCTCAACACAGACCTTGCTGTTAATAGTTTTGTAATTATTTATTCCTGCTTATTAATCATAACAATTAAATTTTTCATATTTGTATAAGTTAAGAGCACAACCTATTTTTAAAAGAGATCTAAAAATCAATCTGTGGGAGTTTCTACGCCCTGCTTCTCCCACAGTGGTCCAATGTAGAGAAGAGGCAAAAAATGACGTTTGTTAAGTATATGTAAATATCTAGTAATAAAGTACTTTGACTATTGACTATTGACTATTGACTTGATTAGTTTGTTAGGTAGTACCAACTTCACAAGTGGCGGCTGTTTGAATGTCATAATTTGTCGAAAATTGATACATTATAGTCATAATGTACCAATATTCCGATGAGAAATGAGTTTTTACCAAGTAGTATAGTATTATGATGGAGGTATCGTGCGGTTTTTGGACGCAGTAAAGAGGGTTTATGATACGTGTGTAGATAAAGAATTAAAAGTAATAGCCACACAACACATTATTTGTATTTAGCCATTTTGTTTTATTTGTTTATCGGGGAACTGACCTGGACTCTCCCGATCTTACCGAAAAATATCTTTTATTACGAGTTATGAGTTTTGTGCTTAGTTATTTATCATTATAAGATTAATAATTGCTCATTCGAATTATAAGAAATCATATTAAGGTTTTTATCACATTTGATTTTATTTCGGTAAATAAGTTACTCAATTTCTATCCACTTCCGGTTTCAATGAACAAAGAGTTTCATTAACCTAAATACATAGTTCTATAGTTACATAGTCTTTTTCAATGTTTCGATGTGCGGCCTTGTGTATTTAATATTTTATTATTAAACATTAATAAGGTATACTCGTACAAATGACTGTCGTTTTACGGTTTTCCGTATACGGTATGGAACCCTTCGAGTGCGGGTCCGACGTCCTACTCGCACTTGACCGGTTTATTTAGTTTTGTAATCGGAAACAATCAGTCTTAAGTACAACCGTTCAAAAACTGTGAACAAGTGAAGTCACACGAGGGGTGTTATTTAAAAAATATTTAAATCATAATAAGAGCTCCATTACCCGAAATATT
Organism: Argyresthia goedartella; assembly: GCA_949825045.1. Lineage (NCBI taxonomy): Eukaryota > Metazoa > Arthropoda > Insecta > Lepidoptera > Argyresthiidae > Argyresthia > Argyresthia goedartella. The sequence continues at coordinate 22,652,027 of OX463823.1, forward strand.
CAATTTAGGTTACTAAAATAGCCAAAATTTTCGTGAAATTAAATAAAAAGTAGTACCTAAGTGCTTTTTTTGGAATCGTAAAATTATTAATTTCGGAATTCACATTCCGAAATTAATTATTTTTATGTAACTGCTGAAACGAATAATAAATAATACCTACACATTCATAATCAAGTTGGACTTAGAATGGTGTAATTAAATAAACGAAGTTAAGCAGAAAATATTAATATTTAAGGAAAACGAAGAACCCAAGAAGTAAATATAAATATTGAAGTATCAAATCAACTAATCAACGCATTTTTCTGATCGAATCAATATGTATCGATTTTTACAAGCTAGCAAAAGTGCGAATTGAATTGTCATTTTAGTCCAGTTATTTTGATTTAAGGGTTTAGTACATGTTTGAGTACTCACCATCATCCAAGTGATCCCCACCTGGCCCCGGCAGAACCCTCCCACCTAGTTCTCGGAGGTTTCTCTTCACGGTTCTTACGCAGAATTTCTTCAGTGCCCTCTGTAACTTCTAACATTTTTTTGTTTGTTTTTCCTCTTTCTCGTCCTAATCACTATGTCCTTTCTTTCTGTAGGCAAACACAATATTTTATTATTAAGTATAACTGTGTGAGAGGTTTAATATAGAAAATGTTCAAAGAGCCAATTCATGGTCTAAAAACATTGTGTTAGCCGCAAGAAATGTTGAGGTTGTAAAAGACATTTTGGATGAAATGGCCTGAGAACATTTGAGAAGTAGGTAGATGTTTTCTAGATCATTCTAATTCTAAGTTACAGTTAGGTACAGATTTCGAAAAGTATCTTGGCGCTTGAGCGAGGCCACGATCTCTCTCTCGCCCATTAATGCATCTCATAAGTTCCCCTGCGCCGCCCAAGAAACTTGGCGTAACAAGTAACCTACCTTGGGCGAGTGCGAAGGGACTGACAGACGCCCGTAGACTCCGTATTTTCGCTCGTCTTCAGGTCTTAGCGTGCCCATTTTCTTCATCACAAGATATATCTGGAAACGTTTTTCACGTCATTAGCTAAACTTTTATTACTAAACATTTATTTAGAATTTCTAGATCTATACACATTTACGGACAACAACAATAATAGACTTAAAGTTCAAGCGTGATTTTTACCCCATGGTGGGTGAATGGGCTATCCATATCCTATCCTGCCAAACATTCACGAAATTCTTTTTTTCCTCAGTCAGATTAAAATTTCCAGCACGTGAAGTACTGTAAGATCATGCTGGAATGTGACATCGAGGCATCTTGAGTTTTAGGCCATTTCCTCACCGCGTCGGTATATTTTCGATTCGGTACCAATTCTATACAGATTTTCTGGCGGGAGACATTTTCTCATTGACTCGGTATGTTTTCGGTAAGGGATGGGGGAGAGCCACTCTTTACAGAGGCGCGTGCTCGCTCGCTCGGTACAGAATGTATTTATTTATTTATTTATTAATACAGATTAATGCACAACATTACAGACTAAGTTCAATTCAATGTACACATACAAATATACAAATAACATATATTCCCTTCCATTTAAACCAGATTTAAAAATAACAAATTATAGTAACGACATGTCAGTTCAATAAATGTCAACAATAATAATAATAATTCAATAATAAAAATGTCAATACAGTCATTTGGAATTTGAAATAATCAGTTCATTTTACAAATAACATAATACCCTTCCATTTAAACCAGATTGAAACATAACAAATTATAGTATCGTACATGTCAGTTCAATAAATGTCAACAATAATAATAATTCAATAATAAAAATGTCAATACAGTCATTTGGAATTTAAAATAATCAGTTCATTATACTTTAATTACATGACACAACCCTGTCACACATTCCCCTCGCAGAACCTTCCACATTCTCGCACAATATGCCTCCATGCATCACCAAACAGATCAGTCAGTGGTGCTGCAGCCAACAGAGCGTTGAGACTGTCCCGCGCCCTCACCAGCGGAGACTGCTTGCGCGCTAACGTGCGGTGCGCACCGCCCGCTACTAGCCGCTGGTGCCTGCGCGCGCGGAGGTATTTGTCGGGCACGAATAGCGTACTGACAAGCGCGACACAGTCACTGTCGCCTCGCAACAATCGATACATAGTCAGAAGCTACTCGGTGTTACGTCTATACCGTAATGACTCGGTCTGATATCTCTCATTTAATTACATAATCTCGGTAAAGACTTTGTACAATATAACATTGTTGTAGAGGCTGGAAAGTGAGCAAATGAAGGGAGAGTGACTTGTCTAAGGGACGACTTCATCTATTTCACTTTTGGCTGAGACATCGTGATTTTTAGGACTACTGAGAGGAAATATAGTTAATTATACAGAAAATTATTTTTAGATAAATTGGGTCTTGAACCGCCATCTTCCACAATTGACAGCACAAGCCAGGCACGCTTATACCGACGCGACGGCATGATGCACCCTTCTACCGACATGAAGTGCCAAAGATTGTCGTTTGAATGAAATGCAATCTCTGACATGTGACAGAACAGAACAATGGTTCTCGGTTCAATATTTTTTCTGACAGGCCAGAAATGTTTTGGTGTCATATTCATTGTTTTGGGGCCCCATAACAGATTATCTTTCGCCACATTTCCGAGTAGTGTGGAGTGAAAATTATATATGTACCGCACCGAAAACTCGGTATGTTTTCGGTGTGGTGAGGAAGTAGCCTTAATTAATGGAAAATCTGCTATTGCGGAGTTTGTGGACCCACCCAAGCACACAATATAAATAGTTGTGGAGCCTTTTTGCATCTAACATCGAGGCATCTTGAGTTTTGATATGCTATTATTTACTTCTTTGCCTCCCCAATATGAAAAGCGGGTTTGTTTTTTTTTGTATGTATTTATCAATTTCTCTTAAGACGAATGGGACCGATTTGCAAATATATTTTTTTGTTTCAACGGGTTTGCCGTTTCGGCTAATAGCTGTTGTTAGTAAGGGACAGAGCTATGCATCAATCTCCTTCTCCTTTTTTCGCATAGCCACTCAGCAGTGGCACCATACAAGCCATTAAAGGGGTCCCCATACAAGAGACGTGTTTTAACACCACCCGAGATATAATAACAATATTCAAATATGATCGTGGATTTCGCACATTATCACATGGTTGTGGTGGCGCATTGGTTTGATATCGGTTTCGCAATTTTAGGGTTCTGGATTCAAATCCTCAGTCGGACATGAAATTGCCCTCTTTTTGTTTATGTGTTATTTTTTTTAGTGGGACTGTTTATTGTTTAAATTATCCATCGCCTTTTGAACGTCCCTATAAAGAAAAGAGTTGAGGTATCACCTGTTCTAGCATGCCATAGCTCCTGATGAGGAAGTCCCTCTGAGCCAGCAGGTTCACTCGCTCCCGTTCTTCCTTCTCCACGATGGGGCCTGGCTCATACGAGCACTGCACATAGCGGGGCTTCGGAGGCGCTTTTGGTTCTTCCGGCTGCGACAGAACAGACAGACAGAACAATGTGAAATAAATAACTGTGCGCTTACTTGCCCCCATATTTACCATCGACCAACAGTTCAAAGTTCAACCCACAGCATAATAACATCAGCTACTATCCGATTCACGTTTAGTATGTGATAGGTAAGCAGGGCCTCGAAAATGCTGAAGAAGAAGAAGAAGAAAAAGCCTAGTCACTTTTCTCGATTTTCGTTCGATTTGTGCTAGTGCATAAGGAAAAGCCAGACTAGGTTGCTTCAGTGGGTGGGAGGCTGTATTACGATTTGTGCTAGACTGCTAGGTAGCCCTAGCGGGCGAAATATGAAAACTACGCCTATCCGCGTAAGCCCTAAAAAGGACGACCGCGCGGGCACGCGAAATCGAGCTATCGTAAATGCTCGATTAGGTTACGTTTTGTCGTTGTACAATAAAACTGTGTATAGAGAGAGATGATGGTATAAACCTAGTCTCAAATTCACCATATTTTTCTAGTGTGGCGTTCGCTTTATGATATACGAAATATATGTGCCACCTGCCACCGTTAACAAAACAATTTACGTAAAAGTTGGGGAAGCTCAAGTACCAGCTCAGTTTTATCATATCATCTTGGCGGATCACTTTTATGAAGGACTCCGTATATTTCTGTTTTGCACCCAAGAAGCAAGAAGAGAAATGGAATATATAACTGGGTTTTTTGGAGATTCAACTTTTAAATCATGTCCACCACCTTACACAGCTATAAAGCATAAACAGAGATATAGGACGTTCAACGGAGACTACTAAAACAAAGCCGTTGATTTTTGCTCTTTTAAGCGATAAAAAGCAATCAACATATGAACTTATGTTCCAAATTATCAAGTCGCAACTACCACAATATGCTCCAAAATTATTTCCACAGAGCACATTAATAGTCTTGATAACTTCGAGGTTGCAGCCATTAAGGCATTATTGTTGGTTTATCTTCAAGTTATTGGACATTATTGGATGTTATTATCACTGGCACGGAGAGAAAAGTGAAATATTAGGGATTTATAAATGCAATGCTGAAAAAAGCATTGTGTCATTGTGTTCAGTATCGCCGCTTCTACTTTAAGAAATGCTGTTAAAATGTTGGCTGTTAAAATTAAAATGTTATTAAACAAAATATTCATGAAAATAAGTACAGAGAATATAAATAAGATACTTCATTCTAGTTCAAGACAGTACGTGTGGGACTGCCGCTCCATCCTCTTATAGGCCTGTGCGATTCCACCTATGGCGGGTGCCGCGGATGCACATGCTGCTAGCCCTGATGATGGCGGTTTGAATTCTTGCTCGTAGCCAGCCCATTATTGTGGCAGGGGTGCGGATCCAGCGTTTCGGCGAGGTGTTTAGTGAATGATATCATTTGTGGAGCAAAAACTCCGTCGACAGAGGTTACTAAAGGGGTGAAAGTAGTGTGGCGCGTCTCGCATGGGTCGCAGTACTTCCTTTTCTTTTCTTCTTCAGCTGAACGAAGGACAGCCGCTACGGGACGTGATGCGTGGGAGGGAGCGTCGGTGTCTATGACACGGATATCAAATAACGCCTCCCTCTGGGCAATCCATACCCCACGACAAGCCAAGTCTCCGCGCAGCTCAGTATCGCCTTCGGAGATGACTGGCTCTTTCGTGACGTTCCCCAGGCTTGCTGGCACAGTTCACAGAAAAGGTCCCTTATTTCATTATGTCTGCGTGGGATAAGGCCACCTGTTTTGCAGCACAAGGCGTGGTCCACGTTGAAGTTGTCATTGCCGCAGCCGTCGCAAGTCGCAGGCATGGAGATTGGTGTGCGGTGGTATCTTATGGCCAGGGCATCTCTAAATTCGTGGGGTGATAAATCGAAGTTGTATTTTCTTGTCGGTATTACTGAAAGCCAGGTTGATGTTTTTGTTTTCATTTTTGTCGCTATAGATCTTTCTATTGCTCTTTTCTTTTTGGATGGTAATTTTGTTAGAATGCTTTCGAGAGTTTCGTTCTCGTATGTTTCTTTTTCCTTGTATCCTTCCTTTCTTGCGTCACGCAGAGAATTGTAATGTTCAGCCAGGTTTATGTCTTTCATCTCTGTTAGGGCTGTTGAAAGTATTGTAGATCCCTGTTTTGAGATTTGGTATGCACGGTTTGGTGTGTTGAAGGGGTCAGAAATGGCAAGTCCGCCTTTGTGGACTGGGAGGGTAAATAGCTGAGTTTCAAGTTTTGTGATTTCGCCTCCGATTAGTGTTGGTATGAATTTGTCATGTAATGTGTTAGTTAAGGATTCAAAAAGTTCTTCTGCATTTTTTAAGACACGTAGTAGGAAGGACCATTTAAACTGAGCTGCTTTAGTTAGGGCAGTGTAAGCGGCTTGAGGTGAGTTTTCGGCGTACCAGCATTGTGTGACTGTGTTTTCGGTTTTAAGTTTGTTAATTATTGGTAGTGTTGCAAGCGCGTACAGTGGCATTGCGAGTGGGTCTCCTTGGATTACGCCTTCTCTGCTATATAGTCTTGTATCAGAATCGCGAAATACTAGTTCTGCGTGGCCATTGTAAGTATTATAAAGAAAGCGGGCACAGTGTGGCCAGTATATTCTTGCTTGCCAGAGGGCTAGTTGTCTATTCACGGCGTTAAAAGCATTGTTCGCATCAACGAGGAGCATTCCCCAGTTTGAACCAGGTTGGCAATTTCTTTGGAAGACATCGATCATGGCATGAATGGCGCCCTCGATGCCACTGCACAGTCCACTGCAGAGCTGTGACTGGCCGCATGCTTCAGTGAGTTCAGAGCCTGTTGCTAAGATCATGCATTTGGATAATATTCTTCGTAGGCATTCGCCGACGCCGATGCCGCCAGTGCATTTGTCTAAAGCAACAAGTCGGCTTGACATTAATGCTTGTATTTGGCTCCAGGGTATGGTTTCGTTGCTAAGTTTCGTTGTGAGCTGCGCTACGGCTTCTCTTAAATGGGCGCTTGCTTGGCCGAAGCGGAGTAGGAAATCTCTCCAGTTTTCGGCTGTGCATCCAGTGGGGCCTCCGCCGCCGTGTAGTTTCTCGCAACTGTTTCGACATGGTCACAAGTTATTTCGATTTCAAGGAGTGGTGGGAGTTTTGTGACGTCTTTGGGGAGGGTGAATAAAGCGGGATCTGGAGTATTAGGCGGGGGGTGCTTTTCTCTCAGCACATCACTGACGGTTTTACCGGATGGGTCAACTTCAGTGTCTGGGTTTAAAACTTTGCTCGTGTCTTTTGTAAGGAGCCAGTTGGCGCTTCCCGCGTTTTTCCATGTAGGGATGGGTCAACTTCAGTGTCTGGGTTTAAAACTTTGCTCGTGTCTTTTGTAAGGAGCCAGTTGAGCGCTTCCCGCGTTTTTCCATGTAGTATCAGTCGTTTGAATGATTTTGTTTCTTGGTCGTTGTTGTTTTGTTTCCGGTTTCTTGTATTCCATATAGATTTTTCTGCTTTGATAGATTCCGTGATGAGTTCCTCGAAACGTTCGTCTGCCCAGAGTTTAAGGCGCCGATCGAGTAGTCTCAGTATATCTTTCATTTTTCTAACGTTTTTGTCTCTTTGCAGTATGACCGCAGCTACCCGCGTATTAACCTTTATACGCGGGTAGGTTGATTTGGTTAGCTGCTCAATTTCGTCGGCCACGAATTTTCTACTGGCAGTACCGCATTGGAGGTCATATAGCTTGCCATGAAGGTTGCAGACGTTGTCCCATGCCTTTGCAAGAGCCAGACTTGGGTTGGATGGCATTCAGGAATGGGGATCCGAAGGCTTCTTCCAATGTCACCATTGGAAGAAGCCTTCGGATTGGTGTTTGCCCATCGGTGGTTGTTGTAAGAGTAGCGGATGCTGATTGGTTTAGTACATACCTTGTTAAAATACTTTCAGAGTACCTCAATTAAATAAATGATTTAAGCTTACACACCGAACTAATAAAACATTAGAAGGGTACCATTCAACATTAAATAAAGTTATAAATAAAAACGAGAAGATGATAATGCGACTTTTAAATGCAATATAAGTACAACAACAGTTTCATGACTCCTACAAAATAAAATGACATGTGATATAAAAAATGATGACAATATAAGTCATATACAAATGCAATTAATAAATAAAGAAATTTCAGTTGGGCACTTGAAATACTTCGCGGAATTCGTTTTGATGGAAAGGCAGTTGTTTATTTATACTATTTTGGGTTACATGTAATAAGTTTTGAGTAGTATTTGTGTTGAATTATAGTACATTACGATATTAGTGCGTTAAGATGGTCATAATTTGTCAGCCATTTCAGCCCGAGCCGAAGGCGAGGGCGTAATTGAACCGAGCATGTTATAACCAATACGCACGAATATCTTGCGACGTTTTTTAACACAAACAGAAACAGAAAAAAAAAACATTTTATATTTTGTTCATTTTTAATTATTGAAACAGTTAGTGAAATTACAATTATTAAAATGATACGTAGTTGTAGTTGGAAACAGTGAGTGAAGGCACGCGGCGAATAGAAGGGGAGGAGGGGCGCCGAGGACGTGGCTACTCGCAAAAAAATAGAATATACTTCTATTTGCCGTTTTTTTTAATTTTAAATAAACTCAATCTGTGAATGCACACTGTTTACTGACTGGCGCCGCGCGGCGATTAGTTCGAAATTTGAATAGCAACAGCGCGCTGCTCACTAGCTGGAGTCGTGCGGCGGCGATCAGTTCCATATTTGAAATGGCAAATAATACTGTTATGGAATTTGTATGGACTATAACTTAACTATTTGCTTTGGTAACACACGCGTTTTTTGTGACCCGCTTTACATATTTAAAACCGGTGGAATTACATCAGCTTTACGAGCAAGGGTGTTAAAAATTACCTTTTTGATACGGAAACAAAAACCACTTAATTTTAATTATAATATAAAAAAAATGTGTGTCTGTGCCATTGAGCTAGTAATAGTAGTTCAATTGTAAAAGACGACTTAATGTGTGTATGGACTGGCCATTTTTAGAAGAGTTTGCGCAAGCACAGCCGCGGGAACCTGCCATAAATGTCAATGAGTTTGGAAAAAGAAATAAGTTTCAACCATGAAGTAATAAGAAATAAAAAAAACACATGTTAGAGCAGCTAGTGGTAATACGGGCAAAAAAATGTCGTGCTAATACTGGTAGTAAGATGAAGATGGGTAGTAACATGGGTAACTAAGGATATAAAAGAACGAGTAGGTGATGCAGAACAGCTTCTCATCTAAAATCACCCAGATAAAGCTTGGTCGGCGGCGAGGTTGATCATGACCAAACCTTGCTGTGCAAAATGTACAGCAAGAGGCCTACTTTTTCGTGAAAAGGACCTTATTACTTAATTAATTTAAATTATTATGAAATCCATATCCCACCAGTGAAAACCTATTTATTCACGGCTTGCGACACCTGCACACTCGTCTAAAAGCTCAAAAGTTCGCAATGCAATCTGGCCACAAGTCGTCTTGTAAGTCGCGCTCGCCACAGCTCTTATTTACCGCTCAATCTGAAAACACTATTTAGATGAATCGGCAGTAAATGAGAAATAACCTGCAACTTTACAATTCAGTACGAACGCAGCCTATGGCAAGGTGGCAATTTTTTGCAGTGAATTATAGGATATAAATGAGTGAATAAGAAAAAAGCATTGTAGGTTCTCGGTGGGTTGGTTTCGATTTGTGCTAAAATCTGTTTTTTCATGCGGCAGTGATGCCATTGTAAAATATATAATTAGACTCAGTATTCTTAACCGTAAATAAAAGACTCATATCACTAAAAACCATGTCTTTTCCAAAGATTTTTTAAAGATTAATGTTTTATAACTTAACCAAGAAAATAATTCATAAAAACAACGACGTAGTACACATAATTTTTTCTCGAAACTTAAATGGTATCAATTGGTTTTTACGCGTTGTCAACACTAATGTTGTGAGGCCGGCCCACACTGGACGAATGTGGCGAACGGAAGCGACTAACTAAAACAAAAAGTCTGTTTCCTAATCTACTTATACTTCTATACTAATATTATAAAGAAGTAAAGTTTGTGTGTAAGTAAAGTTGATATTTGTTAAATTGTAAGGGGTAATCTCGGGATCTACTTAAACGATTTTAAAAATTCTTTCACCAATAGAAAGCCATATTATTGCTGAGTGTCATAGGTTATATAAAAAACCGAAAAATAAAAAGACTTTTACGTGGTAGTCCATTTTGCAAAGTGAATCTGAGAAAAAACGGTCGAATGAAAGCGTTTCTTACGAACGCTGTCTTAACTATATAACTATAACTCTGACTGCTTTCTTTGAATTGTGCAATTCCGACACTTCGCAAAAACATTACTTTACCATGAAGTTCCCCACTGTTATACCTGGGCTAATCACAAATTTTCCCGAAGAAAACGCGGAGAAGATGTCGCTGGTCATCCTGGAATAAAAAAATATCCTGCTTTGGGAAGAGTATATAGTGTGCACCCTTCTCAATCGGAGTGTTTCTTTCTTCGAGTTTTGCTTCACCACGTACGTGGCCCTCATTTCAGGACTTAAGAACTGTGAACGGAGTTGTCAAAGAAACATACCAAGCTGCTTGCCATGAGAGATGTTTGTTAGAAGACGATAACCAGTGGGAAAACACTCTACGAGAAGCCTCAATTTCTCAATGTCCTTTGAAGTTGAGGGAGTTGTTTGTGGTGATATTGTTATTTTGTTACCCATCTGAGCCACTCAGTTTGTGGGAAAACTTCAAAGACGATTTATGTGACGACATAAGACATAGAATACGACAGCAGAATCAGGATTTCACTTTACCCTATAATGATGATATGTATAAAGAAGGTCTATTACAAATAGAAAATAGACTTTTAGAACTAAATGAGAAAACCTTAAATGATTTTGGTTTACCTTCTCCAATTCGGCCACATAACAATGCATCGGACATAATACTGATACGTTCGTACGATACCAATGAGTTGTCAGTTTTTATTAAACAAAATATACCGAAATTAGTCAGAGACCAGAGACAAGCTTTTGATACAATAATTGTCAGTGAGCTGAATAACAGAGGTTTGATTTTCTTTCTTGAAGCCCCGGGAGGCACTGGCAAAACGTTTCTTGCAAATTTGGTATCGGCAAAAGTAAGACAATCCGGGAGAAATGGACTAGCCGTTGCCTCTTCGGGGATTGCCGCTACTCTGTTAAATGATGGGAAAACAGCACACTCCACCTTTAAGCTACCTCTGAAAGTCTCACTAGAGCAACAGTCAGTTTGTTCCATACGTAAAAATGGGCCACTCGGGAAACTTTTACAAGAACCATCTTTAATTATATGGGACGAATGTACCATGAGTCATAGAGCTCATGTTGAAGCAGTAAACCGAACGCTCAAGGACCTCAGAAACTCTGATGCTGTAATGGGTGGCGTTACTTTTGTTTTCGCGGGCGATTTTCGGCAAACACTGCCTGTAGTAACAGAAGGAACACAAGCCGATGTCATCAGAGCATGCTTAAAATCATCTCACTTATGGAGTTCGGTTGCATCTCTCAATTTACGAACAAACATGACAGCCCATTTGAGCGACAACGACAATGACGACTTTCCGCGTCAACTACTCAATCTTGGCGAAGGAAAAATTGTCTCTCCTAACACCAACAGCAATGACATTAAACTTGACGAGACATTAGGACACATATTGCACAGGTGGAACATCTTATTGACGCAATATATCCCGGTCTTGAAAATTTATTGGAGAGAGATTATCATTGGCTTTGTTCTAGGGAAATAGTATCACCCAGAAACGATACAGTGAATGAAATAAATAAACTCATTTTAGAGAAAATGCCCGGTCAGGTCAAACACTATAAGTCTATTGATACGGTGTGTGATATTGAGGATACAGTGCACTATCCCTATATAATTTTTAAATTCTTTGAAGCCTTCTGGCTTACCTCCTCACGATCTTGTGTTAAAAGTTGGCATTCCTATCATTCTATTGAGAAACTTGAGCCCACCCAACATATGTAATGGGACAAGGCTGCTTACAAAAGAGTTACGGGACAATATAATCGTGGCGACCATTCTCACAGGGCCAGCAGTGGGACAACTGGCTTATATTCCGCGGATATACTCCATTTCATGTACCATGGCCCGATGCACTTGAGACGGTCATTAGGCGTTAACAATAGGATTAGTGATAACAAAAGATACCTGGCCAGACCCTTTTGCGGCGTGGTATTTTACATGCAACCTAATGATATTGAACGTTTAACCTAGTAATCAACATAAACAATATTTCATGTTAGTTGTCATCTGAGTTGTTATATATAATTAATTTTTGCCTTTAAATATTTAAAATTGTTAAATATTTTATATAATTAATGTACATGTTTTTAAAGTAATTAAATTAAGTTAGTCTTAAAGCTGATTGTTATTATTTTATTGACACAATTTTTTTTTGATTTAACTCATGTTAGCTATTATTATGAAATACCGTAAACAACTTATATTTCGTATTTTTATTTTCAAGTATATACCAAAATGTTTTAGTCACGCTTTAGTTTCATGCAGGTTGGACCGACGCGTGCCATTTTGAAGTGCTCCTAATTAGATAACAAAAGGCAAACATTATGAGCCCTATTGTTAAGCTTCAAGTGCATCGGGCCATGGTATATGAAATAGAGTATACCCATGATTACCACTGATTTACCCACACCGTTTAAAAGGCTACAGTTTCCAGTGAAGATCTCTTTTGCCCTCACTATTAACAAATCCCAAGGTCAAACATTCTCTCTGGTGGGCATTGATCTGAGAAAGCCTGTTTTTCCCATGGGCAGTTATATGTTGGCTTATCTCGGGTTGGAACTCCTGATAGACAATATATTTTGCTACCAAATGATAACATTACATCCAATATAGTTTACAGAGAAGTTTTGAACAATTAAAATTACCATAACCAAACTAACTTTTCCCGCGACTTGGTCCTCTTGGAATTCGTTTATCGCAAATCCCGCAGAAAATGTTTTTTCTTTCGAACAGAGTTACTTTGGAATTTTGTATTAGCATGCAAATACAAACTATACCTACGTATAACCCTCCTTTTGGCAGTTAGTAATTAAAACATCTGTACTAAACAAGGATTATTAACATGATGCCCATCGAAGTGGGTCAGCTAGTTCTTAATATAATTATTTCGTTTGATAAGCGTTTTACTTTACAGGTATTTCAGTATGCAATGAGGCAAAATCTTACGTAAGTGCATTTGCATTTGCATCAGGTGCATTTATGTGAGGTATTGATAGATAATGCAGTCGAGTTATTTATTTTAATAAATTGTACTCATAGCCACGTTTTGGTTTCTTTCATTATTCCTTAGAAAATAATAACCGTGTGATCTATGGGTTATTTCGTTTCATCCTTGCCAAACGAATCATGGCAAGGATGAAACGAAACGCGAACGAATTGAAAAAATGTTCATTTGTGACGAAAGGCGGGAATTTACGATTTTAATAGACGTTTTGACATCTGACTGAATGTTACAATACAAATGATTACTCTGGCAGGGAGGAGTTGCTCACGTCTGAAGGAAATACTTGATTCCTACAGCCCTTCACATCCTCCCGGGTAGTGCTAACGAGCAACAAATTATTCTCAAGAAGCTAATTTCAAGATTTTCGATTGTAAATTGTGATCTTTCAAATATACTTGACACTGGCAAAATTAACTTATTTATTAAAAAGACGACACGACAAATTAAAAGAAAAAAAAGAGAAAGATTGCTCTGTCAAAAAGATAATAACTTCAATGATCGGTCCACTCCGAATTTTTGACGATTTAGGCTTATTTTTTGTACTGATTACTGGTTCATTCGTGACTTTCGCTGTTGTTTACCTGCACTTCGATATCTGCTCACCTTTTTACCTCGGCATTGTCGCAATGGATACCGATCCAGAACCCATTACTGTACGTACTAAGACTGTACCTTTAGCGAGTACGAGTGCTGGTGATCCTGGTCCTTTGACAAGAACGATGGCATCTGACCCTGGACCTTCATGGACCCTCTAGGTAATAAAGACTTTTCGTCTCCTACGAAAAAAAGACCACGTAACGCTTTATAAGCATGTCTTAAGATCATGGGCTATAAAGAGCAAAAACTCGAGTGCATTCACCAAACCTCTGCTATTGCTGAAGTATCATTTAGAACCGTGCAGAAAAAAACAAAAGAGTTCCAAATGGTTCCAAAATTTATTTCACCTAAAAAATCTGGACCTAACCTTACTTTTAAAGACAAGTTTGATGAGTCCACCTTTGCAGAAATAAGAAGAAAAGTTCACCAGTTCTTTTATCGCCAAGAAGCTCCCACCTTAACAAAAGTAGCAAAAGTCACGATTGTGCACAGTATCACAATGTATTTAAACATATCGGTCTAAAATATATGAAAAAAGCAGAAAGACTGTCTAAGAAATGTCTAACTGACAGCCAAGACATAATCCTGTGGCGCCACCAATACTTACAAACTATTAAGCAGTACCGCAGAGAAGGTAACGTCAGTATGTGGCAAGTATTTAATCGCACATCAAAAATACTGATTTCCACAGCAAAAAAGGATCAGCAAAAACACTTTTTATGTTTTCAGTATTTTTGTTGTTCTTACATGTTCAACCTGATACGAAGAATAAAGGAGGCTTCGCTTCGCTCACCCCCTTTACCTAAGCTACCGCAGTATTTTGCCCTGATATTTGCTGTGCAAATCAGTATATTTGCTGTGCAAATCAGTATTATTCATGTGCAGTTTAATATTTCCCAATATATTTATTACCAAGATGAGACATGGGTAAACGAGGGGAACACTGTTCCGATAATGTGGACAGACACTAAACTGGAAACGTCACGCCAAGCTTTTATGGAACGCCTTACCACGGGCATCAAGGAACCTTTTGGTAAAGGGAAGCGTTAGATCATAAGTCTCATAGGCAGCACTGAAGGGTTTGTTGAAGGCGGCCTGTTACTCTCCGTCTCCGAGGCTAAGAAAGGGTTAGACGATTATTACAAAGAAATGAACTCAGAATGTTTCGAAAAATGGTTTGAAGAACTTCTACCAAAGCTAAAACCCAGTTCGGTAATCGTTATCGACAATGCACCTTACCATACAAGACAGCTCAACCCAGCGCCTACAACTTCATGGAGAAAAACAAAAATGCATGAATGGTTAAGGAGCAAAGTTATACCATTTGAAGAAAATATGATGCATCTTTTTACTTGGCCGAGATGCGTGGCCCACTGCTGGCCAAAAGCCTCCTCCCTTTGAGTCCATGCTGCTTGATATTGTAAAGCATAAAAAAGACTCGTACAAAGGGTAATGTTTGAGCTAAATATCATTAATTAATATGTCTATCTACCTGACTATAGCATATAGATTGTAGGTATTTAATGTACACGAAGGTATGCAGTAGATGAAATGGCATCTCCACATGGCATCACTCTGCTGAGATTCCCACCATATCGCTGTGAGCTAAATCCCATAGAGCTCATATGAGCACAAGTAAAAGGATATGTTGCTAGAAAAAATAACACATTTAAAATGGCTGATGTATTTTTTAATGAAGGCTAATGAGTTTAATAATAAATTGAAGTTCATAATAATTTTAATTATCAATCAAGGGTGATTAATTTATTTTCTACTCTGTTTTTCAGGTCACACCATATAATTGGAAACATTGTGTAGAAATCGTTATAAAATCAGAGGACAAGATGCAGAAATTCGACCATCTTATGGACGATGTTACAGAATACTTCATAATAAATCTTCAAGATGAAAGTGATGACGACGATGATGATGATGAAGATGATGAGGACGACATATCCGACGACTCCACATGAACAAATGCAATATGGTGCATCTCTCAATGCGACATTCCGTTACCCAAAGATATTGTTATTTGTATAAGTATTTTGGTTATTTTTTATTTAAATTTTATTTAAAATTGCAATTTACTTTAATTTAGAATACAAATCAAAGGATAGTGCCATTAATTTTGTTATTAGCGTAAACGCTTACGCAGCGCGCTATCTTCATCTCTAGTCTTGATATAAGTGCACGCCATTCTCGTAAAACCAAATCTAGGTTTCGTTCAGCTAAAGACTGTGATTTACTTATATCTATCTATATCCTCACTAGTACTAAGAACTATCCCTTCACTTTGCTTCGGCTGATATATTATGTTCGATATAAGACCGGGATTTTATTCATCACAGCTTCGCATCCCATACCTACTAGATAGCGCAATCAGGCAAGGACCGCAAGGATAAATGCACCTCCTAATTTACTCTAATACACCACCCAATAAAGTCAGTCGCGTTCGCCGCGGCCCCTGCCTCCTCTTCGCCATTCGTCCAGTGTGGACGCGCCATTGTCAAATGTCGAAGTGGCAGTATTTTTTTTCGGCAGAGGACTAAGAAATAGATTTTAGTGCATAAGAAGGTTACTGCGGAGGCAGAGCTTTATTCCGATTTCTACTAAAGCACAAGAAAAAGGCAAGTAGGTTACTGCGGAGGCAGAGCTTTATTCCGATTTGTACTAAAGCACAAGTAAAAAGGCAAGTAGGTCACTTCGGATGCAGAGCTTTATTCCGATTTGTACTAAAGCACAAGAAAAAGGCAAGTAAAGTCCATTTCAATAGCATTTCACAATAATGTAAACAGAAATGTCAGTTGACAGTTGTCTATGATTGAGCGAGATTTGAGTGTTGTACCTACACTGATGTTAAAGGCAAATTGATCATAGAGATATAGTTCGCTGTCGATTTTCGATCGTTTTTTTCTATTAGTAGTACAAAACCAAGGAGAGGGGCGCGTAATTTCAGCTTAGACGAGCTCTAGCATCATACTAAAAAACTTAATTAAATTGTTTTAGAAAATTTATTAGAATAGAAAATAACCGTAGATAGAGAAATATCCCAACCTGACGCGCGTCATTCGCTTGTGACCAGTGAACGATTATACCATAGAAGCATACCTTACGCTGTATTTTGACGCAACGAGAAGTGAACCCAAATGGGCGGGGCGTAAATGCTCAACCCAGGGAGGTTTCAGTCCGGTCCTTGACGCATGCGAGTGTAGATGGCTCACCGGGCTCTTTATAACAAGATTATTTTAATTCAAAATGCCTGCATGTGCAGTGAAGTGGTGTAAGAACCATACAGATCGTCGCCTTAGGGACAGTGGGATCACTTTTCACGTGTAAGTACGTGGACAAATTCAGTAAAACCAAAAAAATAATAAATAATCACATTTTATCTAAGGGGATGGTGTTATGCCAAATGAAGCAGGTAGTTGAATGCACGTAACTGCCACCGCATATGAGGAAAGGCGTGATGCTATATTAGGTTACATTATGTTGACAATTCATTGTTGTTGTTCTATTAATTAAGTTTAAAATAATAATGTAGCGTCTCGCCTTTTTTCATAGGTGGAGGCAGAGGTGCATCTTTGCTCACGTTTAGCTGTTAATTCAATACTCCATTTTTGCTCGACAGATGGCTAGCCCATCGCCGCAGCTATGGAAATTGAAGGTTTCATCGCGATATTTTCCATCAACTTTTGAAAAAATATAGTAAACATGTTTGATTTTTTATTTGATTAAACAAATTTGAATATTGTTCTTTTCCATTTAGATTCCCTCAAGACCCTAGTCGTAGACAACGATGGGTAAAAGGCGTTCAATTAGAAAGACGTGAGAGTGATTGGATTCCTAGCAAAAATGCCGTAATATGTTAAATGCATTTTAAAGGTGAAGATTTCTATTACACAAAGAAGAAGGGATTCAGGATAATTAATAAAACCGCTATTCCAATATGTACTGTAAGTATTAGCACAGCACATGAATAGATTTTACTATCGTTTGATGTTTGACTAACTAGTTTATCACAATAGTCGAAAAATAATTAACAACTATATTTATTCGTGGATTGTAAAGATAAGGCCATATAATCATAAAATCATAAATAAAGATATAATCATAAAATATTTTCAGATGGTATTTTCAAATGAATCTCCAGTTGTATCGACTCCTCCACCAAATCTCCAGTCGAATTCAACATTCAATCAAGAAAACACTGGAGTGGGACCATGTTTAAAAAAACAGCCCTCTCTAAATTGCAAAAGATGCAAGACAATACAATATGCGACAAGGAAAATGTCAACGTGAGTCTAGAAATTCCTCCTACATCCCGTAAACGTAGTTTGGTAGGTTATTTAAATAAAATTCTACTAAGAATGTTCGATTCATTTTATTATTATAATTAATACTCTTTCATTCGTGTATTTTATATTTATATATCACCGTAAGATAGTCAAAACCATTAGTTAATAAACTAAGGCGTTAGTTGATCAACTATCGACAGATAGTAAACCAGACCGACAGGGTTTACAATTTACGTTTCTTTTGTTTTTACATGTCAATTTAATACGAAGACTATTCGCTTCACCTAAGCTACCAGAGTGTTTGCCCTGGTATTTCGTTTGCAATTCAAGTTTAAACCAGTCTATTATTTAACGTTTTTAACCGTTAGTTTATCAACTAACGCGTTATATAGTAAGCAGTACGCTACAGTTTACTATCTGTCGATAGTTGACCAACTAACGAGAAAAAAACGTCAGTTTATCAACTAACGGTTTTGACTATCTTACGGTGACATATATAAAGATAAGGCTAATTATGAAATATTTCAGATGGAGTTTTCAAATGAAACTTCTATTGCAACGACTCCGTCACCAAATCTCCAGTCGAATTCAACATCGAATACACTCCTCTCTAATACGACATGCGATAAGGAAAATGTCAACCCGAGTCGAGAAATTCCTTCTTCGTCCCGTAAACGCCGTTTGGTAGGTATTCAAATAAAATCCGACAAAGAGTGTTCGATTCGTTGTATTACAATTTATTATTCCTTTATTCGGCAAATACATGGTATACTTACCGATATTTTTTTCAGGTCTCTTGTCCAAACTGTGGTTGTGACTTTGGGTTAACCATGAATTCTACTGAAAACGATACTCTTGAGATGCCACGGCCGTTATCGGGTGTCACAGATTCCAAACCAAGATGTTTTACTCCTTTGAATATTCCGTCTTCTGATTCTGACATTCAATCCGCTCTTAACCCCTCGCACCCCCAGCCACTTGGCGCCGACACAGCTCGTCCCCCAGGCACACTTAAGCCCGCGCGGCGCGCGACACTTGACTGACGTATCAAGTGATTATGTTGAAATGGTAACTCTTAGAACTATGAGAGTGCTAAATATGAGTAGCTAATGAAACCCTCTCTTAGTCAATGCAAAACTAATGTCACAGTGACCTTCCTTTATTATTGTACCGACATGAGAATCACAGACATCTTTGAAAATGGTCCTTCTCGACACAAATCTAGCCGACATGAGAAAAACATCAACAAATATACATGTTGTTTGATACCTACGTAATCTACACAATATATCTTTTTTAAAACAATAAAAACATTAGTGTGTTCTTATAGAAACAATTCAATATTCACCATAAAAGCTCAGAAAAGATCAGTCAAAATTCGCTCGCGAGAAAAAGTGATTTAGTTTTTTCCAGTCTGAATATTTTTTTCTATGAATGACCATAGACAATTGTATCGGATTATAGACTTTGTCTTATTGAGCGTCTGGAAAATCTTTAACAGTACCAACATGACAAAAATTGGCCAAAATATACCGGTTTAAAAAAGCGCGGGAGCGAGAGCGTCATATGACGCTTGGGGGACGGACGGTACTCGAGGCGAGCATCATATGAGGCTTGGGGGATTGTAAGGTTAATACCCCCAAAACGCATAAGTTTAAAAATCTAGTAAAAACCAAATCCTTGCTTTCTGAAAAAATATTGTCGAAAAACAGAATCTTAAAACGTAAAAATGACAGATTACTTAAAAAATGCATCACATTAAAAGGTATAACTGCGGATCTGAAAAAGAAAAAAGCTATAGAAACAAATTTAGGTGCACTCTCTTCACTTCCCACGGTGGCATGCGATATTATACTGAGTATTAAAAAGAAACAACAAAAAAAAGAGAAGCATAATTAAATTCACACCCGCTGTAAAAAAATTTGCTCTCACATTGCACTAATATTCTGCATCAGGACACAAGTTCGTACGTAAAGAATTTGATTCATGTCTGCCCCATCCATCTACATTAGCCAAATGGTGTAAAAGTATTGACTGCGAGCCTGGTTTCACAGAGGATTTGTTTAGAGCTATTAAGTTCAAACTCGAACATACAGATAAAAACCTTGCTTGTCTCATTGTGGACGAAATGGCAATAAGGCAACAAAAAATATTTAATGGCAAGGTAATGGATGGTCTTGTCACACATTTTGGATGCCACTGCTCGGATGAGATTGCAACGCAGGCGTATGTTCTGATGTTGGTATCTTTGAACGATTCGTGGAAATTACCATTAGGTTATTTTCTAATAAACGGAATAACGGCGGAACAAAGAGCAACAATAATCAAAATGTTTCTTACAAAATGTGCAGCTGTGGGAATAGATGTAGTTAGCTTGACGTTTGATGGTTGCGCGTCAAATCTATCTACTGCTAATGTACTTGGGTGCAACTTGAATGATCCGGCTAATCTAAAAACTACATTTGCTCATCCAACTACTGGCCAAGCCGTTGTTATAATACTTGACCCATGCCATATGGTGAAATTGGTTCGAAATACTTTTGAATCAAAAAAAGTAATAATAGACCACACTGGGAAGAGTGTTCTTTGGCGCTACGTCCAAGAACTCAAAAAAGTCCAAGACAACTTAGGTCTTCATTTTGCCAACAAATTAACTGAGAGGCATTTGAACTTCAGAAATAACATCATGAGCGTCAAACTTGCGACACAACTGTTAAGCAATAGCGTTGACAAAGCTATACAGTTGTGCGAAGAAGTTCTCGAAATCCCAGAATTTAAAGGTTCTGCAGCTACAATCAACTTCATAAAAATTATGAATGACCTATTTGACACCTTAAACACATACAGCTTGGCCGGTAAAGGTTTCAAACATCCGGCATCCTTAAAAGACAAAAACAGTCTATTTGAGTTTATTGACCACTCGGACCGTTAGTGGAAGAAAAATTATCAAGCTTACCACTACCGAAAAAAAAGTTACCAAAATAAAAGTTAAAACAGGTGTATTGGGATTACTTGTATGTGTACAGAGCCTCGAACATCTTTTCAATGTCCTCGTGTTGGAAAGAAAGGCACTGATATATATACTTCCTTACAAATTCAGCCAAGATCATTTTGAAATGTTTTTCGGGGTGATACGCAACCACGGGCGTTGTAATAACAACCCCAACGCACATCAGTTTAAAGGAATCTATAAGAAAACATTACTGAATTTGGAACTTCGCTCTAATTTCACCGGCAATTGCATACCGTTGACTGAAATACCTATACTAAACTGCTCAGTGAAAATTAATGAAAGTACCAGAGGTTTTCGCAACGATACAAGTTGTTCCTAAATTGATCCCCAAAACGATAATGATGACAATATACATGAAAGCAACTGTGATGCATTTTCTGACATGCTAGATTCAGAATTACATTTACCCGACAGAATTGAGCAAATCATAGGCTACGTATCGGGATTCTTAACAAAAAAGTTAAAAACAAAAATCGACTGCGAGCATTGTGTGCGAAAACTATTATCAGACATGAAATTGTATTTCCATCAATTAATTTGTCTAAAGGACTTTGGTGGTTTAGCATATCCGTCTGTCGGTTTGTATAAGATCTGCTTGAAATCTGAATCTGTTCTCCGCAATATAATTAAAACAAATGATGGCAAATCACTGACAAAGAAGCAAAATCTCGAGTTTATTGCAAGCAAATGCTTTGCATATGTTTCAGCTTTTAAAGATGTGACTGATGCTTTTTGCATACACAGGATTCTCTTGATCAAAAGCATCATACATCAGTTTTTGGTTATTCGATTGCATTACATAGCAAAAAAAGACTCCTTGATCATATCAAAGCGCCAAAAACTAAACAAAATAATTATATTTAGGGGCACATGAAGAATTTCTTGATGTTTAAACGAAATATCTTATAAATGATATTATAGGTATACCTTTAATGAGTTCACCTGCTGCTGTTCCTCCGTAATAACATATTTATAAATATTTGGATTCTTTAATAATGTTTCTTTTCAGAATTTGCAGGCAAGCATTGTTTAGTATTTATTTTTCAACTTGACTTACTTGAACTTGAAAATTGTGTGTAAACTGTGAAAAATAAAAATATTTTACTTATCCATTGGTCTGTTACGTAATCAAATATGATCGCGTAAAAAAGGGCCTGTCTGTCACGTCATCAAATATGACCGCGGTCTGAAGTAGGCATATTTTGATCGAAAGGAAGAATGAAACATAGGACTATCCCTTTCTAACTTGCACCAAAACATAGCCGAAAGAACAAGGATGGCATACTATCCATTGATTAGCCTCTAAAGCCAGCCATCGGCGGTTAGTGAGGCAATCAAGTGAGGCGCTCGCCAGTGGCAAAGTATCTCTTGATCATGTGCCTGCGTCGACATGATTTTGTAAAGCTTGTGGTGTAAAAAAATTGTACGAGGAGACGTGTTATTTTTATTGAATTCCTTGGAATAATGTGAATAAAACACTAACATTTAGAAATAATGATTTATTTTTTATTTATTTCGACCTTTGTACAATAAATTAGGAAAAATTCACTGACCCCTGATTTCAAATTAGAATTTAGAATATATTTATTGCTAAGCTAAACTGGACTAAACTATTTTATTGGTTTAGCTTATTTAATATTCTTTCCAACCACGTAACATTCAGATATAGGTCCCATAGAAAAAACAGAGTTATCGTCATTTTTTATTAAACGGGCCGCAGCGCGCCATGCTCCCCGCAGACCCCGTGACATGGCAGCTAGTATGCGCTCCTTGACAGTTCAATGGTTAAATGAGTACACTTTTTTCCTAATTTTTATTCGTTTTAATGGAACCAAAAAAATCTCGTCTAGCCTTTTTAGTGAAAGCCCAATGCATGATAGTATTTTAGCTCTCTAACCGTTTCGGAGATACCTAATAATTGAATAGAATTCACGTTTTTTTTTTTCTTTGGAAATAGTGATTTACAATTTATTTGAAAACATAATATTTTCAGCTTAGCGAAGTCGTTCTGTAGAACTATTTTACACAAGTATAATTTTGCTGGTTCATTATCGCATGAAGCCAAACAACGATGACGCGACGATGACAGTGAGTGAAGCACTGCGTATCTGTCACTGTATTTCAGCCTGTCACGGCTGGTCTAGTGTTGCATGAAGACCAATCAGGAGCCATTTGCGATTTGTGATAATTTCATTGGTTAAATTTTACTTGTTAGTCAAGTGAAGGTCCGTGCTCTTTTTTGTACCATTTTAGACTGACAATATGTTCGAAGGGCGTCTTCTATGGTATAATCGTTCACTGCTTGTGACAGATTCATCATCACTTGATGTGTCATCATCGGTCACATTTATAATAAAAGACTGAGTTACAGCGTCGCTTGCCACATCCATAATATCACGGGTAGACTCGATCCTTAGCGCCGTTTGCGCTCCAAATTGGATCTTCGTCCGAAATAGCTCTCTTTCACTTCTTGTGTAACAAACTACTATTGTTACCTCCTTGTTTTTTTGAGAAAGAGGTCCTATCGTATAAAAATCAAAATCCGTGATTTTAAGCAGTCGTCGTTTCAATAATAAATCCAACCAAATCGCAAAGAAAATGTCCTTTATCCAAAATACAAGAAGCAAAGTCGTCGATAATTACTGGAAACGGAAAAACGCAGAGAAATCGTAACGATACCCACTGACACAGGACAGGGACAGTGAATGAAGTAACATTTTTTTTAAATATATATTTCCTCTTTACACTTTTTTAGGTTCACCTCCTCCTTCGGTAGGTAGATCTCCTTTAAGTTCTTCATTATTCTTTTCATAGTTGAAAATCAATCAATCAAACCGATTGATCGATCGAATCGGATCGATTCAAAAGAATGAACCACACTAACTTTCCAAAGACAATAAGACTTTGATGCGCTTTGATGATTAAAAAAATAATATGACTGTTTACAAACTATTGAAATATTCGTCGTCCGATAATTTTGCAATAAAATAACTATCTTAGGGGAGTTACTTGGCCTCGAAATGATGTAAGAACAATAAATGATTCCTTGGTATGCGAATGTGTTCAGGATTGATATTCAAATGTAAGTAGTTACGGCGTAATCGTGTGTAAATTGGCTTGTTTACATTATTGTGAAATGCTATTGAAATGGACTGTAGGTCACTACGGATGCAGAGCTTTATTCCGATTTCTACTAAAGCACAAGAAAAAGGTAAGTAGGTTGCTGCGGCGGGTGAGAGACTTAATCCGATTTGTGCCGGTAAGAAAAGGCAGAGTAGGTAGGTTCATGTGTGGGGAGGCCTGTACTCCGATTTATAATAAGGAGTATCCACCATTCAAACTCAAAATGCAAATAAAATGTATACAAGGTGAGTCAAGGTGTCACATATATGTATGAACTTAGTATGCTTTTCGGGTAATGCACAATAAATTCTCAAAAATCATATATAGTGTAGGACCTATCTATTTGCCTCGGAAATGTGCCGGGGTGGTACAGGTCAGTTAACTGAAGCTGGCACGTTCGCAGTACTCACACTAATGCAAGTTCACTATACAGTATGTTTAAAATGAATAATTTTATTTTAACCTCGAAATCGTTTAACAATCAACGACATGGGGCACGAATCAAAAAGATCCTCTATATTTACAAGCAGTAGCAAAAGCAAAACAATAATTCATACTCATAAGTTTGACCGCGCGCGAGTGACAGACTTGTCTTGATGAGTGCAACGTCAACGTCCACTGACACTACACAAGCGCAACGTGTAAATGTGTTGAACGTGCTAGCTTTAGTTAATCGAACTGTGTATTCGTTAATTGTTTCTTTAGTGTTTCATTTTATTTTTATTGATTTATTGTTATTTTTGATATGTTTTTTTGTCTAAACTACTACTTAATAATAAACGACAACAAGTCGTTTATTAGTAAGTAGTAGTTTTTATAAAATTGCAATATTAGGCACGCTATCAATAATTTGTTGTGCACTGAAATATCTGAGAAGAATTCATCTAAGGAGTAAAATAATTTATGTAATAAATATGATTTTCGATATTGTTTAGATGTTTAGTCCAGTGTAACTACGCTAAATTAAGTTACTACTAAGCTAAGTTTCTTGAACTTCGTAGTTTCAAGGGTATTGATGTCACTTCCCTTTAATCCGACGCCTCTTCTATAGATTGGTCCCTTGTTCTGGGAAGTGAGTCCGTTGATGATAAGGTCCAGAACTTTAACACGATTGTCCTGAGCTTGTTAGACAAACATGCTCCTGTCAAGAAGGTTAAAGTTAAACATCTCCCCGCTCCATGGCTTACTGATACCATTAAGGGTCTGATGGCTAAGAGAAACCGTGCCAAAACTAAATACAAAAAGGATCCGACCGACGAAAATCTCTTATCATACAAAAGTCTTCGTAATCGCTGCTCCCGTCTGTATCGAGATGCCAAACGCCGTCATATTTTTGAATGTATCGAAAACTACGCCCCTGCACAAGTTTGGAAATTTCTGAAGACCCTTGGTATTGGTAAGTCCCAGGACCTGACGTTTGCTAACATCGACCTTAACGGTCTCAATCATTTTTTTGCTGTCCCCCCGTCCAGATGGATCCATCTGTCAAGGATGCCACACTCCGTAACTTGCTTTCCAGGACTGTCTCCTGCCACTCTTCTTTCAATCTGCGTCATGTTGGAATCGCTGCAGTCAGGAAAGCAGTGCTAGCAATCTCATCAAAAGCCGTCGGCGATGACAAAATCTGCTCTCAAATGTTGACAAGTGTTCTTGGAGAATTGCTGCCGGTTATCACTCACATAATTAATGCTTCACTCTCTGACTGTCACTTCCCTAGTCAGTGGAAACGTGCTCTCGTGATCCCTTTGCCTAAAACATCCAACCCAACTTCCTACAAAGAATATCGTCCTATTTCCATCCTGCCTATCCTTTCCAAAGTCCTTGAATCCATTGTACACACTCAACTATCCACCTATCTTTCCTCCATGAATCTCCTTAATTCTTTCCAATCGGGTTTTAGGCCGGGTCACAGCACTACCACCGCTCTACTCCAAAGTGACAGATGACATCCAATTTGCGATGGATCAGAAGAGGATGTCTGTGCTGGCACTGCTTGACTTCAGCAGTGCTTTCAACTGCGTGGATTTTGATATCCTGGTTGCGATCCTCCATTCACTTAATGTCTCCTCTCATGCCGCCCGCTGGTTTGACTCCTATCTCAGAGATCGACAACAACGCATCAATTCTGAGGAAACATCCACCGATTGGTGCGATCTATTCACTGGGGTTCCTCAGGGTGGCATCCTTTCACCCCTTCTGTTCTCGGTTTTTATCAACTCAATCTCTGATGTACTTACTTCTTCATATCATCTTTACGCAGATGACCTCCAAATATACCGGCATTTCTCTCCGCGTGATGTGACTCCGGCTGTGGAGGCTCTGAATGCTGAGCTCGAGAATATCAGGAAGTGGGCCCTCTCATATGGGCTTCTGGTCAACCCGAGAAAGTCGCAGGCCTTGATCTTGGGAACCCGATACTCTCTTGTTAACCTGTTACAACAACTTCCAATCGCTCCTCTAATATTTGATGGAACCGTAATCAAATACAGCGATAAAGCTAAAAATCTCGGAGTTGTATTCGATAACATGCTGTCTTGGTCGCCCCATGTCTCCGAGGTCAGCAGACGAGTCTTTGCATCGTTTCACTCTCTTCGGAAATTACAATAATTCCTTCCACGGCATACTAAAGTCACTCTAGCCCAGTCCCTTCTACTTCCTTTAATTGATTATGCCGATGCTTGCTGGGTGACTGCGAACGAAGAACAACTGAATAAACTCAAACGACTTCAGAACCTCGGGATTTGGTTCGTCTTCGGGCTGCGCAAGTATGACCACGTCTCGCAGTATCGCAAGGAACTGGGTTGGCTGCCGATTCGTCTTCACCGTGATTTCCACATATTGGCTTTAATCTTTAACATCTTTAGAAACCCCAGATATCCTTCCTACCTTCGTGAACGTTTTGAGTTCCTTTTCTCCAGAGGCAAGGTGCGGAGATCTCACACGGTGTCTCTTCTATGTATTCCGCAGCATAACACCGTCGCCTACGAGCACTCGTTCAGGCTGAGGGCCATTCGGCTGTGGAACGCACTTCCCTGCACTATAAGGGACAGTCCCACTCTCTTCTCCTTTAAGAATCGCTTGAAAGAGCACTTACTTTCTCTTTCATCATAGGTATTGTATATATAAGTATGTAATTGTATTTATCTATTTATTATTATTATTTGTTTATTCTTATTTTATCTACTATTTCTTTTATTATATGTATTTTTATAGTAAGTATCATATTTTATTGGTATTTGGTAAGTATTTAATTGCACTAGACTACCCTTTTCATTTTATATGTATCCTATCCAGATAGGTTTGCTGGAAGAAATCTCTGTTGAGAGATAAGCTCGCCTTTGCCTTTTAATTTCGTGTATAATTGTATTGTTGTAATGTTCTGTGCAATAAAGAATTGTGAACTACACTGCAAGCATGAATAGAAGTAAAGTACCTGCGGCGGCAGTGGCTGTAACGGTTTCGAAGCCACCTTATCCTTGACCTTGATCTTTGAGGACTTCTCCGTGACCGTGATCGTGACCCCGCTGTTCGTGGCCGTCACCTCTTCTGTCGCCTTCTTGTCCGATGGCTTGGGCTGTGAGGGTTTCTTGAGGGCTTCTGCCTTGGCCTTGGTTTGCTAAAAGAAATGGAGCTGATGTTTTACTAAGATAATGGTTTAACTTTGCATTTTTACAAATAGTTTGCATTGTTTTTTCTCTCGCTCAGCTGAGGGTAAAAAAACATTTTGACATCAAAATTAAGGCAATTTACGATGAAATAATATTTTTTTCCCCCACAATAGAATCTTTCAGTATTCTAGGTGACGTCTGTCAACTACAGGACTGGATAGTCCTTCCGCGACCCTACACCAGCCACCTTTTCTTTTCAAAGGTCCCATCCATTCCTGTCCTATGCCTACTAATGTAAGATATGTAAGTACATAAATATCGTTTGGTTCAGAAGCTTAGGCCTGAAACAGACATAGACATACTTAGTGGTTTCAATAAGTTCAATATATGGTAGGAATATATCTCCCAATTTCCGTTAGAGAAATTATAGTCTCGAATCATCAGGGTCATCAATAAATTGAAAGACAAAAAGGAGATTTTGATGATGTTAATGGTGTATTGTCTTTAACCTTGAATTGGTTCACAGTTAATAATTTATTGTTAAACGCTGGTAAAACCAAGTGTATCAAATTCTCACTTCCAAATGTCAGGCAAGTTGAGACCAGTTTGGTGTTAGACAACAGCACGTTAGAATTGGTAAATGATACGAAGTTTCTTGGAATAACCATTGATAGTAAATTGCAGTGGGGACCCCACATAGATAAATTGGCTGGTAAATTAAGTTCTGCGGCTTACGCTGTTAGGAACATCAGACAAAGCACGGATGTGGCTACATCTAGGCTAGTATATTTTAGTTACTTTCATAGTGTGATGTCCTATGGTATCTTGTTGTGGGGGAAAGCAGCGGATATTCAAACTATTTTTATTTTACAGAAAAGAGCTATTCGAGCAATTTATAATTTAAAACGAACAGACTCCTTAAGAGAGCTTTTTAAAGAAATTGACATACTAACAGTAGCTAGTCAATTTATTTTCGAAAATATAATGTATGTACGCAAGAACCTTACAACATTTTCCAAACTTAGCGACAGCTGTAATGTTAACCTAAGAAATAATCACAGACTATGTGCGCCCCGTTTTAGACTCGCGAAGGTTAGCAATTCTTTCAAGGGTCAGTGCATTCTCTACTACAATAAGATACCTCTGGAGATTTTGAAATTGCCATTTGAGCAATTTAAAAAGCATGTTAAAGCGACTTTGTCGAAAAAGGGATATTACAATGTTCAAGATTACTTAAATGACAGGACTGTATGGGGTTAATCTGGCTCAACACAGACCTTGCTGTTAATAATTTTGTAATTATTTATTCCTGCTTATTAATCATAACAATTAAATTTTTCATATTTGTATTAGTTAAGCACAACCTATTTTTAAAAGAGATCTAAAAATAAATCTGTGGGAGTTTCTACGCCCTTCTTCTCCCACAGTGGTCCAATGTAGAGAAGAGGCAAAAAATGACGTTTGCTAAGTATATGTAAATATCTACAGTAATAAAGTACTTTGACTATTGACTATTGACTATATCATAGTTCCTTTTACCAGATACTCCTCCCGCTGTATGCGAGCGCAGTCGCCCCTGGCCCTGGACGCCACGGTGGCAGTGTACAATGAGCCCGACGGCTGTTGGAATAAGGACGCATATTGCTCGCCCGCCGGGTACACACGTCTGCAGACCAGTTTCACGTCATCAGAAGAATTTAGTTAATTGGTTTCTAAAGCAATTTTATGTTCACTACAGTTCATTGGCAGTGGCAGCTTGATCGCACCTATTGCTGGGTATAAGCCTCCTCTTTTGTGCCAGCTTATCCGCTTCTGCGCTAGTCAAATCCAGGACATTCCCGTCACTACAATAACAATCGTAGAATAAGCACCATGGGGATTAAGCACTGTTTTATGTCACGGACGCGATATTTAATCCTGAACGAAACGAAGGACTCAAGACTTTACCCCCGAGCAAAGCGAGGGTGTTATTAGCTAATTTTTCGAGCGAAGTAGGGAATTAAGACTGAGTCCTGAGAGCAGTGAGGGATTCAAGCGTGCCCAAGAAAAAACAGCTTGACCCCGAGGAGCATAGTCTACTTTTCACACCTCCTGCGAGAAAATTTAAAAAGCAAGGCTACAATAAACGCGGACATTAGCTCATAACATTCTCGCTTCGCTCGGGAGTTAAGCCTGGAGTCCTCCGTTACGTTCAGGATTCAATATCCTATTGGTGCATTATCTACTATAAACTCCCTACCCTTGGTCAGTGCTTATGTAAAATACATACATACGTATAACATCGTCACTTATAGATTGACTTAAATATTGATTCGAGTCATAAAAGTGGAGGAAGCGACTGATTACCTAAAGTTCCCCAGATGTGTCTCCTCCCACTGAATCTGCAGTTGCCACGGACTCTTCTCTTGTTCCTTGGTCTCTTCCGGCGGCGAGTACTCGGCACACCTGCAGAATGACGGTATCTCAATAATGAGTAGAGAAGGGTCATATCCGTAATTCAAGGTTCTTTGGTAATGATTCTCCTCCTTGGACCTCCTACCACAGTCAGTGGTCCAATGTAGATAAGAGGCAAAAAAAGACTTTAGTTAAGTATATGTAAATATTTACAGTAATAAAGTAATACATTTAGATTTTTGACTTTTGACTTTTGATTACCACTAGGCGGTCTGTCTCGAACCAGACAGACCTCTCCTAATTCAATATTTCCTCATACTTGTTGTATCTTAGAAGTATCGCTGTTTTTGGTACGCATGAACCTGTTGTGGGTCCAGTGACCCAATCAAACGTATGTCGTCCCGAAGACTATGTAAATGTTTATTTGTAAATTCTATTGTACTACATATAAATACAATGACATAGGTGCCGATAATGTTTGTTTACCTATTGGTCTGAAGCAGTCGCTCCCGGATGCGCTTCCGATCCTCCTCCAACACCCGCTTCCGGTCGCACTGCCAGATGTTCAGCATGGTGAAGGTGTCGGACAGCAGCCCCTCCTTCACTTCCCGGTCGAGCTGTGTGTCTGTGTGGAAGCTGGGCGAGTGGTTCACCTAGTGGAGGAGGGATCGATGTACATTCGATTCTGCGAAGCTATCAATGTTGTCGCCTTATAAAAATAAATGAATAACAGGTAAAGTTACCTACTTAAAAATAGATTATGTTTCCATTTATATCAGCTCGCATTTATCTAACTTATAGGTACTGTCCATGTCAAGTCAAGTTTAATTGCCGTTTTTTAGGGAGATAGTCGATGTAGATATTTACTGACAAGGTACACGACAAAATTAAGGTTGAATATTATAATATTTTTATTTAAAATATTTTATTTATCACAATCAAAATCAAATGTACCTATACTATCATCGCAAGAAACAATTAAGGAATCTTGGTTTGTCAGTGGTTAATCCGACATCTTTGAGAAAATCTTTCTTCTCTTTTATGGGTATTCATTGTCTAGTTGTTCATGTGTTGTTCGGATGTTTCAGCAACATGTTCAGATGTTTTTCGAAATATTTTTTCGGTTCAATGTCTCAATTTTCCAGTACCTTTTCTAGCTACCTTTTATATAGACGAAGAGTCAGACGAGGAGACTTTTAAAAACGGACTTTTTAGGTACTTGAAGAAACTATCGCTGTCGATGAATATATTCATTCATGTGTATGTAGGAGTACATTATTAGTTTCTGGTATTATTTGGTGTTCGCATTCGCTCGCATCGTTCGTTACCTACGCGTATCTTTGTTCGTGAGGGTTTGTCTATTATTTAGTCTTGAGTTCACATAAATTTATTTTTCTGACTTCTGAGATAAAAATATCACCTTCGCCCTTTGATTTTGGCTTCTCAAGCGGAAAAAGGCTTTTTACGAACCTCGCTACGACCCACGCCTTTCTCTCGTGCCGTAAACTTCTCGGTTCGTAAATGTAAGCCTTTGTGAACTCGCGGGAAATTTACTTTTTCACCTCAGCAGCTCGAACGAGAGGGTTTTGCTGCGAGTAAACAATATGCAAAGTTGCAGTGAGTCGAAGTAGCTTTTAATTTTGAATGCAGCGGACATATAGGCGAAATCGCAAACAGCCAACGGGCATCGAGTTATAATTCGATGTTCTTTGGCTGTTTACGATTTCCCCATGTCAGATACTGCTATCAATTTTTAACTCGATTGCAGTATCTGTGCTATTAAATTTCAAATAATCGATCTTATTTTATTGTATCTCCAAGCCATTCTAATTGATAAATAAAACAATTAGAGAAATATCCCGTAATGTAAATTAGTCTAAGTTTATCATGAAAAATTACAATAAATGTCAAAAAAAATCCCCAGGTCTTGGATGTTTATATGTATGTGATATCGCTGTTTCTGGTTCCCAGGACACAGGGTATCCTAGTGTGGGGCCAGAAGTAATGTTTGTCCCCATATATAAATGTTTATGTTTATGTTATACGCAACACAGAATGAGGCATTTGCTGTTTGCTACTTAGTGTAATTTGATTTTACAATGTGTATTTTCATCCTCTTATTTGGTATGTTCTCATTGCTAAGATGATAAGTTGTATACCTACCTACGTGCAACACGAGACCAAAGTTATTTGCATCTCGTGCGTTGAGTTTATCGCTCACTCAGGATTCTAACGTAATCCTTCGCTCTCTCAGGGCTCAAGCAAGCACTCGCAGCAAAAATCAACTTTGCTCTCTTGTTGCAACTATTACTAAATTTCCAGTCGGTTTTCACTTTTTAGGGTTCCGTACATCCGAGAAGAAACGGAACCCTTATAGGATCACTCGTATGAAGTCGGGTGTTCGTCTGTCTGTCTTTCTGTCCGTACGTCACAGCCAATTTATACTCCGAATCTAATATGACCGGTTACGTTGAAAGGGCATAGAACGTTTGTGGCATAGCCCCCTCCCCCTAAACTGATTTTTTTTTCAAGTATTTCGCCGTCGATATTTATGGTAGGTATATATGGATAGAGGACACCAAAACAAAAAAAAATGTCATATCATATCCTAAATGGAAGTGAAGGTCAGCTGTTACTAAGTATCCTTTTTTGCAATGCTTCCGCGCACATCAAAAATGGTATATATGGGTAGTGGATAAAAAAAAACAAGAAAGTCATTGTAATACCATAATGGGTCGCGTTCGCTTGAAATATGGAACTAAAGGTCAGCTCCTACTAAGTATCTTTTACTTTATTCAATACATCCGCGCAAAATGCAGAAAGTCTTATTTTGGCCGTGACTAATAATACTGTGGAGCAATTTAACAATGTAGTTGCCAAAATTACTGGCGGAAAAAGGATTTGCTTTAGGGAGGGGGTCATATCAAGCAAAGCAGTAACGTCATGGAACAGTGATGCGGCATTCATTCACTCATCCAAAATTAAATTTAGGGCCAAAGTCCTGGCAAATATACAAAACAATTTATAGATCGAAAACAGCGTTCGCAAAAAATCACAGAGATATGCCGAAAGGAGAAATAGACAAATTGTGTACCACACTTCAGAAAGGAAGAAATCAAAATGAGAGGCCTTGATAACATAATGGACATGACAGTCGATAAATTTATAATTAACGTGACCGATGACAGCAGCAGCAGTAATTTCAGTAGTAGTGGTAGTTCTGAAAGTGGGGATGAAAGTGAATGTAAGTAAGATGAAGGCCTTATAGCTGGGCAGGAATTTAATGGGGGAGTTTGCCGTTTCTTCTTAACCCCGAGGCCCACCTTCAGAAACGGTGAAGTCTTTTTTATACATAAAAAATAATTGACTTGTAGTTAAGATTAAGTATAATGTTGACTCAGAATAAGATTATTTATTTATTTATATTCAATAAAAAATTGAATCTGAATCTTGAATATATATTATAGTTTAAAAATTATTCGTTTTTGTATCCTCGGCTCGTAGTATATGATAAGTGGAGAATCCTTTTTCTTTCTCTAATAATAAATTTATGCATTAGGGACTGATTTTGTTGCAATTGCATATTATGCGTAAAATTAAAATAAAATACCAGTACGACAGAATTAGAAAAAAATAATATAAAATACCAGTACGACAGAATTATAAAAAAAAATATTCAAATATCCTTAAGGTTTGGAACACCTGACGTGACCTTGCATATTCCCCGACCGCTACCATGATACGCTAAGCGACAGTAATTTCGAACGTTTTACGCAATATGTAATTATCGCTAAACCAATCACCAGCGTACCGTGGTACATAGAATTCGATGGTCGGTATTGTCACACTATAAAACAATACAACAATAGTGCTTATATAGATTATGTATTATCAAAAAGGAAAACATACCAGCAGTCGATCTTTATTTTACTGTAAAAAAATATTGTTTTATGGTCATAAACCAGAAACAAAACAGGCGAGAGCGTTTCTAAGGCAGAAAAGAGGGCCGGCATTTCCTTTTAAATACCCAATTGCAAGTGCAAGTTTCAACGTTAGTAAGATCAAAAACTCCGGCTCGATGCGGACTTGTGTGCAGCATTATGGCAGGGCCTTTGGGTATGTGTGATGTTCCACCCCCTCCGTGATTTCCTCTTTCCCCTCTGGCCATCAATCCTAACATGGATTGTATCGTAATTGGTATTGAGCCTCCGGAAAAGTTGCTTACTGCTTTTACCCTCCCACTCTAGTATCCTCTAGCAAGCCTCTCACACTGGAAATGTGTCCTAGCTTTCCCAATTCTTAACTACTATCGCAAGTGTCAAAAACAAGTCCAACCATTCCGATCTGTGGTCATTAGTTATAATTTAAAAGTCGGCATATGCCTTGCCGGCAGTAAACAAAGGTACTGCTCACGAGGACACCTACTGGATACGCCATATACTTATTATGATTCTGACCTCCAGGATGTAAGGGTGAAGTCGGTGATCCAGCAAGATGTCGAAGCCTAGAATCTCGAAGCATGCATGTACCTGTAGAATATAGACCCCTGTATAATACTTCATCAGAGAATGTCTTGCTAAGGTGCTGTCAGAAATTTACAGCATAATAATCTAACACAGGTACGTTAGTAAGGAACTGGATATGAATCCTTAAGTATGTCCAACTTCGTTTTAGATGGCTAGGTACCTACTTATCGAGCAGAAAGCGGGCACTAGGTACTAGATAGGTAAGGTAGGTCTATACATATCTAAACTAACATACATACATAATTAGCAATTTATTATACACGGTGAATATTTATTCATTTTGTTACCGAAGCCAATGTGTCAGTAGTACTGTCGAATTATAAGGTTGAAAAAATTTACGAACTTTTAATATTGTTTTAAATTATAAAATAAAATCCAACACCCGGCCAAGGAGAAGAGTACCTTGAGTGCACTATCTCGTTTTGATGTTCATGATATAAATTATCTATGTTTGGAAAAGACAATAAATTTAGTACAGAAAAGTGTTTATCTACACACGTATCATAAACCCTCTTTACTGCGTACAAAAACCGCACGTTACGATCAGCATAATGTTAAACTATTTGGTAAAAACTCATTTCTTATCTGAAAAATTACACATTATGACCATAATGTGTAGTTTTTCTGCATATTATGACATTAAAAAAATTCGAACGCCGACGCCTGCCTGCGTGCCGCCCCTTGTTTGTCTGAAAGTTTGTGAAGTTGGTACTGACATTCAAATTTCGAACGCCGACGCCCGCCTGCGGCACGTTGGTACTACAGAACAAGCTAAACAACTGCAGAGCCACAATGCCGGTCAAACATGCGGTTCCTGAACACATCAAAGAGAGCTTATGATATGTGTGTAGATAAACTAGTGTATGTAACTGTACATAATTAGGCATTAAAAATCTCGAGTGATATTATTATGCCCACTCTCGAGTATTAATGCCCTCCATTATGTAGCAGTCACATAAACTACTATAACTTACATTTTACTGAAAGTTTTCATTTATGCTTCTTTTTATTTTCTTTTTATCTTCTTTTCTGTGTTTTGAATATTTTCCTACCTGCGGTGTGGTGGGAAAATGTTTGGCACTTGTTACACGATTTGCTCCAAACCTTTTTCAACACTAACAGTTTAGAATTAAACTTTACGCACTAATTACTATACATCAAATCATTAGCTAATCCGAAAATAAATGTTCTTTGCACAAAACCAAACGACGCCATGCAAAAAATCTAGCCGTTTTGCCGCTGCTTTTCCATAATTAAACTTTTTGACATCTGACACTGGTCCCGTTCCATTTTTATATCCCATAAAAGAGCCTGCAGTCAAGGTACTCTTCTACTTGGCCGGGTGTTGCACGTGACGGGTTAATATTTTTAACTATTTCAAAAATGTTCACTGTCACTGCTTTTTCCAATGTTGTAGGAGTATACCTACTTGGCTCCGACCGATAAAAAACCAATGTGTCGCGGGATTAGAGAGGCATTTACGCACGCATGTACCCGACAGATCTGCACGCCAGGCTTGTCCGTGCCTGTTCTTGCCATACATTGGCATTTTAGCCCGCCACATACTTGCCAGGCACGACTGGCGGTCAGATTTGTCAAATACATCCGTTCGTATATGCCTGCCTATTCCCCGTGCGTGCAATCTCACTTGCAGTGGTACTACGATTTCAACTCGATCTCAACTCAATTTTTAGGAATGCCTTTTCACAATTTTTTTTATTTTATTTATCATTTAAACTGACTTTAAAAATCATTTGTACTGCATATACCTAAGCTCCAGTCCACTCCACTTCACACAAAAAACCCAGGTGTTTGTACTTCCAGCTGAAACCTACTTCTTCTTTCGTGGCTGAAACCAATGTCCAGAACAGGCTAATAGCAACCGATGTAGAGCCACTGTCCGTTGTATTTTCCATCCTAACTATTTTTCCGCTCCCACGTAGTCTCGGCTCTAGTTTTATTTAACCTACCTTTACAGCATTTAGAACTAGAATTTTAACATACTCTACATACGAAAACACGACTACTATAGCTTGTCAAATTCGCCCGCAGACCAAGGGAGTGCTACATACGAATTTGACAAGCTATAGGAAGCCACCACAATACGTCTGTAAACTACAACCAGTGACAATATCGCACCATGTCGTGTGACGGGAAGCATGCATGGTAGGAATGCTTTAGTAAAGGCCAGGCCGAGATGATAGTCTTCACGATGACCTGGTCGATGCCGTGCCACAGCTGGTCCAGGTCCACTCCGGCAGACACGAGAATCTTGTTCAGGGTCGATATCTTGCTGTTGTTGAGGAAACTTAGTTAATCATGCTCGTGAAAGAATCACTTAGGGCAGGGTTTATAAAGTCCTGATGAGCCCTATTGAACAGATCAATAATAAATGTTGTATGTAAGATGACAGATGAATCTGTTACAACATAGAGTTCATCGGGACTTCTTGAAATAGGCCTTGAGTCTCATGAAGTGGAGCCATTACTTGAAGTAGCATTTGGCATCTATCAATGGTAGGGACAGAACTAGCGTTGTCGGTCTTCTTCTCCTTGTTTCCCTTATAAATGGAAGGGACACCGACGCATAGCTCTGTCTCTACTGTTGACAGGTGCCAAATGCTACTTCTAAGAAGGGCTCCACTTTAGTTGTGTTACTTATGTTATGATGAATTACCGGTTCGTAGGACCAAATTTTGTAAGAACATCTTCGTCCTTCGAGCTGGATCGAGGCATAGTGACCAGGACTACGGAGCAAGTGTGCTTAAAGGTGGGTCCAGACATGTCATTTTGTCGCGATCCAAGAACGCTTGTTTGGACGCCCAGATCGGCTGCGATCGAGACGCGCCGTACCACCGTGCCGTACCGAACGGGCGTCCAAACTAGCGTTCTTGGATCGCGACGCTGATACGAAACGGAGGTATGTTACGGACAAAATAAAATGTCTGGATCCACCTTAACAGGCTTAACTGTGTCTAACGTCGGGTAGTGTTGCCATCTTATTCCAAAAAACATGCAGCTTTGTCAATTATGTAAAAGAAACACTCAAACTGTAATCCACACAGTGATCTATCATAAGTACCGAGTCTGCATGCCTCACGACTTCCGTGTCTAATATAATATATCATAAGGACGGACACCTGTAGCTATTTTTGCAACTTACCGTTTGCTTCCAGCCTCAGAGTCGTAGACATAGGTGCGGCTGTGTTTGTTCAAGGTATAGTTGGTCAGATGCATGAATACGTTCGTCGTATTCGAGACACTGGGGTCGGCATATTTACTAGTTGCAAATCTGTGGGAATCAATAAGCATTGAGAAAAAACCTCTAGCCAAGTCTTGCCGAAGCGAACCCCTTGAACTCTCGCGTCCAAAGAAGGGCGTCTTCCAAAGCGAGGTCTCTTCTCAGATACGAGGTACTAACATTATCTGACAAAATTTTTGAATGCTTGTTTATCTGCTTTCGATTTGGACGTCTTTTAGGACATACAAGGGAACAAATTAATTTAAGTGGTCTTTTCTTCAATCAAACCAATAGAATTCTGGTTAGTTATTTCGTAGCGAGTATAGCAGGACAACTATGGACGCGGTTAGCATATGACGGAGTTGAATGGCATGTAATTTAGGGGTTCTCAACAGAGGGTTGCTGAGGTGTTGGTCGTACCGTACAAGTCCCTCGTTATACACGAACACCCGCAGCGGGTCACATGAAGTGATGAGAGTGTAGACGCGAATGTCGAACTTGTACCCGTCAACCAGGTAGGGCCGGGCTAGGTACACCTGGAACAGACAACACACCTTCACACCGCATCCCGTACGGGGTGGCTAAGGCACATGTGGCCTACGTTTAGTCGGTTGTTCAGTACTCAATTGTGCGTAACAAGGGGCTATTCCAACGGTGGAAACATGAAAGTTAACCCACTATGTTTTCCATCACCGATAGAACGAACAAACCATCAAACGAACCCACAAACTAGTTCTAAAATGGTAAACGGCACTCCACTCGCCACTCATGAGTATGAGCTAAAGAGTAACCAAAGCCGCAGCAACACTTGTTGAGTCAGTCACAGCTGCAGCCAGTTAATTACACCTAATAACTCAACGGCCACGTAGAAGTGTCCGAAGTATTCACACGTCGGTAAAGATCGTGTGGGTAGCAACATTTGGCCGAAACGGACACTAAATGGGTGTCCGTTTCGGCTACTATCGCAACTTGGTGTTAGTAGTCGTTAAGCTTTCTCAGAGGCCCTATTAGGGCGGCTTGATAACTTCTGGCAGGGTTGGCTACTAGCCCCACACCCGTCCATCAACCCTCTCTGAGCGAGCGTAGTGGAGTATGGCCCAGGCATACTCCGGGTAAAGACCCGTGCTCTCGGTGGGGACGTAGAACCCTTAAATGATAGTGGCCAAATACATGCCACCATATTTTCAACCTCTTGGTATTAAAATCCAAAACCAATGAAAACTCTGCAAGCCTATGCCGGCCAAGAGGTTACTGGGCTACATTTATCGTTGTAAATATAACTTATCGGCCATATTATACCTGACAGATGAGTTTGTCCGAAGGCCTGATGTCCTTGAGCGACTTGGTGAGGTAGATCCCGCGCCCCTGACTGCCACACTCCGGCTTGATGATGAAAGTCTTGTTCTTGCGTGCTTTGCTGTAGTTGAGCGCTTCGCCGAAACTATACACAAATCAACATAATGGAGGCCACAGAATGTATGGCATCATAGGTTTTGGATTTTATTAAAATGGCATGAGATTCATAATCACGATGCCTCATAGCCAGGTCCTGGGCTTTAAAGGTGCACCCCGACAGCGGGACTTTTTAGGGGAATCTTAATTTTAGGGGAATGGGAATTTAAATGTTAAAAACTGCTTAATATTTATTAAAACGATTAAATAAACACAACTTAATATTTTTTATAACGATTATTATTTAATCGTAACTTTGATAATTTTGTTCGATAGGAAAAGTCTCCCGAAATTATAACGAAGTGGCGTTTGTGTTGCCGGACCGAACGGACGTGTTTTTGGTGTCCATCTACCCCCGCGATCTCACAAACGCATTAAATCAAACAAAACTTTTCAACCCCGCCGCGCGCCTTTTGTTCTGCCTCCGGACGCCCGAAAACGAGCCTAGCTTATAGGTGCAATACCACGTGTTTCGTTGATAATACCTTGGACAATAATACATTGGACACTCTTTATACACATTGATCTAGCCCCAAACTAGGATTGCCTGTATCTCGGGTAAGTATATAGATACATATTATACTTAGATAGATCAACAACTATAACTAGGGTACAAACATCCGTTCTCATGAAACAAATATTTGCCCCCACCGGGACTCGAACCCGGGACCCTTGGCTTCGTAGGCAGGGTCACTGCCGACTCGGCCATTCGGGTCGTCAGTGATTGTGGTGATATCAGCGCGGTCAACTGTAGCGGATACCTAGGGAATGTGCGGGACCCGTCAAGGTAACCCATCTGTGCAAGCCCTAGAAGTCGAGGCCAATACAGCGCGTTTCGAAGATTGTTGTGATATCAGTGCGGTCAAGTGCAGTGAATACTCAGGGAATTGCTCGATCCGCTTAGGCACCCCATCAGTGAAAGACCTAGAAGCCGAGGCAAGGTGCACGTCTGAGCCACGCAGCGACGCCGTTAGCAAGCGACACCTACTGCAACACAGCCGGGGAAACCCTCAGCGCTACTGCCTCCACCACCACCGCCGCTAAACACACCAACCTGGTGAGATCAATCCGATTAGGACATCATTGATAGTGATTACCTATCTCTAACTTTATTTCTCTGAGTACCACTCGCCTGCCAAACAATAGTAAACCACCACTTACAGCAGCTGCGGTCGCCCCTTTGACTAAGCCATTCTCACATTAACAGGTGCGCCATAGGCAGGATATAACAATTCCCGACCTACGTATCAAAATCAACTATCAAAACATTATTATAGCTACCTATACTTTTGCTTTGCCTGAAAATAAATTCGAGAGAATTCTTCTCAATATATCTTTCCGCCTCATTTTCTAAAAACAATTCTAAACAGTCATTAACAACAGCCTTGTACTGAACCCTGAAAAGTCAAACCAAAACTTAACAATCCTAGAATTATTTTTACGTGGCTTAACTGCGTAATGCTAAACCCGACAATAAACAGAAAATAAACACGTGTATGCCATAAAAAGGCTATCTCATCTCACAGGCTCTCTCCTATAGTAATATCCTACAGTGGAAACTCTATCAATGCCCAGAGATGGAAACTGCCTTTTTTATGCAATTGCAGACCAAATCAACCATCTGTTTGGAGCGACATTCAACCATACCCACATCAGAAGCGACTTATCCAGATACGTGGAAGATAACAGCAACTATCCTCGCATCAAACATGCTATCGACGCACCAAACGAAGAAGCTTTCACTGAGTGCACAAAGAATCTCCATAAACAGGGCACGTGGGGAGGTGAAGAAATGATCGTAGCGATCCATCAATACAATTGCCCATCAATAGTATATAGCCCCCAACAAGATTATAACGCAGTCGGAAGTATCAACTTGACCTTTTCCGACAGCCACTACGATATCGCATACTTAATAGAGCCCCAAAACCCAATCAACAACCAGTCAAATTTACAGCATTACACCTTCCCCATATCAAAATACAACGCGGCACCCAACATACACTCAAGTTTCAACCGCCCCAAAAACAGATAATATGATAACGGTGATTCTACACACCTTCCCCCAGCCTACCCCAAATGTACCTACTCAAGAGAAGATGACCAATGACTTTGATGCTTACCGTACCGACACAGACACTCACACGCCACAAACACATTCATCCCCCTCCGCCGGGTCAGATACAACCGGGTACAGTATTACCCAACTGATATGGCTTGCCGATGTACCTGCGCAGAAGATGAATTTTTTGAAGGCGGTTTCCCGCCAATGCTGTTGTCCAATCAACACGCTCGATGCGTCGCGCATTTTTCCTGTTCCGCTGTTATTTGTTCACCGGCTGCCGCCATGCTAGCGTGTAACGTGGCTCGCGTGAGTGAGACGGAACTAACACTTGCAGTGTACTAAAAACCTTAAAGTAGTGAAGTCTAAGGTTGATTGTAATTTAAGCTTTTTTCGTTAATCTTCGGAGCCATACCATACTTTCTTTTCTGCGTGAACGAAGATTCACGACGCGCCTTATCAGTTGGGTAATACTGTACTTCACTTCCTCTGGTTCAACCGCGACATCAATGGATGAGATCCCCGACGCGACCGGCTACACTCTATTACGCAACAACCATACGTACAAAGCAAAAATCACATGCGAATACAAGCGCATATCTACGTGACTATCTAGAGGGTGTGCGAAATTAGATAAGAAACGCAAGATCGATCATTACTATACGTAATCAATGCACACATCCCAAGTTCAAACATGAGGGCAACAATTGCGTTCACCAAACTCTAAAAGGAAACCAAACAAAGCCGAAAAGTAGCTGCTAGGCGACTTCAATGCCCACGTGGGACGACAATACTCAGTAGAATTTAGGAAAAAGGGCATAATAGGAACAAACCTATTTCACACACATTCGAACATTGTAGCGGAAATCCTATTGGACATTTGCACCCGAGAAAATCTCAAAATATAAACCACTAGGGCCCGCAAATCATGTCGTGTCACATGGTCAAACGGGAAAACGAATTCACAATAGGACCACATAATAATAACAAGAAATACATCACACACATTCAATCAGATAACCACCATGACCCGCAAGAAATTAGGAAATAAAACACCTCAAAATGAGGGGAATCCTATCACAGCCACTAACTTCAATCATAAATAGTGCGCTTACACGTCAATAACACAAGACGAACCAAATGATAATATAACGAACCAATCATGGACACACTAGGGATGAACAATATCGACCCCCAGAAATACGAAAACTTCCCGAGCATCCCGTGGGAACCCATAACAGGTGCTATGAAAATAGAGGCCCAAAAATACTTATCACAACACCCGCCAAATCGAGAGAACACCGTATCGCATTAAGCAATATACAAAAGGCAAAATTCGCCAAAGTACGCCGACCAACAGATCCCCACATAAACAGACATGTCAAAGAGTGCCGACGACGCCTTGACAGATTTAAAGAGACAGAAGGACAACAAAACTGCCGACGATTCTTTGACGGGATAGGTAAAAATCACCCAAGCAGATAGTGTATCACTTCTATAGAAAGCACCATCTACAAGCGAGATGGCTGAAAAAACAACGGTACATTCCAATGTCACGCTGGGAACAGGAACTAAAAAAGTCAGAAAGACGGAATATAGAACTTATCCCCAACGGGCTCACAGACGCTGAGTATCTGGATAACAGCCCGTCGACATCTGAAATTTTACACAATAATTAGCCAAATGCGCAACGGAACAGGTACGGACCAGGTAGTGCCGGAACCATACAAAGGGATACCGGATCAACTGTTAATGATCATCGCGAAAACAATGAAAACAGCATGCTAGTCCAAATCGTATTATCTCTCCATGGAGAGAACCCATGGAACGAAGCGGTCCAAGTATCTATACCAAAATTAAGAAACCCACAGGATAACACAGTGGCTCAAGACAGACCTTGCTGTTAATAATTTTGTAATTATTTATTCCTGCTTATTAATCATAACAATAAAAAACAACATATTTGTATAGTTAAGCACAACCTATTTTTAAAAGAGATCTAAAAATCAAGCTGTGGGAGTGAGTTTCTACACCCTTCATCTCCCACAGTGGTCCAATGTAGAAAAGAGGCAAAAAATGACGTTTGCTAAGTATATGTAAATATCTACTGTGATAAAGTACTTTGACTTTGACTTTGACACCAACGATTATCGCCAAATCACAATGTGCAATACAGGATATCAAATGCTACATACCTACTCAAGAAACTGAATGAAACAATAAAGGAACTCGGAAACTACCAAGCAGTTTTTCTACGCAATAGATCCACAGACGACCACAACTTCACCATAATGTGAAGTTGTGGTCGTCTGTAATAGTACCTACCTACATGAAGAATGGCGGGCGGGCAACCGCACATTCATATTAGCCCTTGACATTGCGAAAGCATTTGATACAATTAACCTAACTGCGCTAAGAGACATTCTCCTGTCAAGGTAAAATAAGATCCTAAATAACAGGGTAATTAAAGCCTCTATGAATGAGCGCATGTGTATCAAATGGTTTGGCCAGCAAAGCGCATGTATTAATAAAGCTCATGGGGTCAAACAAGGGTGCCCACTATCAACAAGACTATTTACTATGATTACTATATTTACTATTTACCTGTGTTCTGAGGACGTCGTCCATTTCCTAATGCAAAACATTGGAATATTAAATCCCCAACGTAAAACTG
The DNA here is from genome assembly GCA_949825045.1 of Argyresthia goedartella. Lineage (NCBI taxonomy): Eukaryota > Metazoa > Arthropoda > Insecta > Lepidoptera > Argyresthiidae > Argyresthia > Argyresthia goedartella. Next base: position 22,695,791 of record OX463823.1, read on the forward strand.
GACCAAGAGGAAGATATGAGCTTACCCCTTATTCTCTCCTTCGCGGACGATCTCACCATCGTAGGTCAAGATCTTCAACATCTCAACCAATCGTAACCCACCTAAAACATTGCTCAAAACAGTAGGCCTTGTGACAAATGACAAAAACTAAAATTCTTATAAGAGACCCCATTGATCCTCAGCGACCAGAGTTCATCGTATTGGATAGAGTTCCAATTGGATCGGTGACGGAAATAGATATCTCGGCACTTATACAGGGTGTCCGGAAGGTAGGTGCAATCCTTTAAGGGGGTGATAGCTGACATCATTTCGAACATTTTAAGCTTAACATGTATATGGCAAAAATCGTTTAATTTTTTTTTATTTAATTTTTTAGTGTTTTTTTCAAAAATACCCAAATCTCATACATAGCCGGTTCTACCACGCCAGTTAGAATTAATGTCAAAGGTGTAAAGCTGTTTTTGTATTGTCTAACGTTTATTTAACCAAATAGTATGAATTCTAAGCATCTATGTTGACTTTGAGAAAAAATAGAGACATTGAAACATGAAAAATAATTGTACAGTTTGATTTAAATACTTTGATTTGAGGTTAAATAAAATTAAATAAAATACTTTTCATCGTTCAAACCTTTTTTAAAACACGTCTGGTTTCTGCTCTTTATTTTAAGCTATTGTTCATGCAGGTAACTGGCTTAATAGCTGAGTTATGTCGAATTATTTATCTGCGTCGAACGAAGGAAAGTATTTTGATTTCAAAGTTTAATATTTAAAAAAAAACACAATTGTTGGTAAAATAATTTTATTCATTTTCAAAATGTGATCCACCATTTCTAATACAAGCACGGGCCCTATTCCTTACGGTGGTGGTGGTCACCTTCAGCATCATCTCTTCCTTCATAGTGGTAAATGCATCATTGATTCTCTGCACCAACTCGTCCTTTGTTCTTATTTCTGTCGTGTAGACAAGTTCTTTGGCCCGGCCCCAGACGAAAAAATCCATGGGTGTAAGGTCCGGCGATCGAGGGGGCCAAGGCCAAGGTCCGTCTCTGCCGATCCAACGCTCCGGGAAACAGTCGCTTAAATAGTCTCTTACATTCCGAGTCCAATGCGCTGGACAACCATCTTGTTGAAAAATCAATGGCCTCTCTAGGTCCAATAGTCCAGCTTCTTCTAAAAGTCCAGGTATGTCGTTCTGTAGGAATGATAAGTATTTTGGTCCATCCAATTTGTCGGGTAGATAGTGTGGCCCAATAAGAGTTCTACCGATTACTCCAGCCCACACGTTGACAGAGAATTTTCTCTGGAATGATTTTTGTTTTTTCCAGTGTGGATTTGCGCCCTTGTCACCCCATTTATGGAGGTTGTGGAAATTATTGATTCCCTCCCTCGAAAACTTGGACTCGTCCGTCCACAGTATACTTTTCAAAAAGTGACGGTCTTCTATGTCCATATCTAATAAGAAGCGGCAAAACTGGACTCTTCTTATGGGGTCATCTTCTTCTAAGCCCTGTACTCCAGTACCATGAAAGGGATATTTTCCTTCTTTATGCATCGTCGTCCACACCTTCCATCTCGAAAAGCCCAGGTCAGCAGCTACTTTTCTGACGCTCGTAGTGGGATCCGCAGTAAAAGCTGCCAGTATTTGTTCTTCTACATCTACATCAGCACCAGGGTTGACTCCACGTACCGGATTGTTTCCAACGCCATTTTCGATAAGCCGACGAAAGGTGTTTTGAAACACCCTGAAATTGGGTACTCTCCGATCTGGATAACGCTCCTGGTACAAGCGGCGCGCCAAAGCACCGTTTCCGTCAGCTCGTCCGTACATAAAAACAATATCGGCGTACTCTGCATTGGTAAACGCCATGTCACAAAGTGTTCAATAAAAGTCCAATGTAATTCAACACGTGAAGGAACTCAACGCCGGAGCGGACTCAACTTGACACGGTGATTTAATTAAATAATAACTCAACACGACGAACGTAGAAACCACACACAACCAGTCACGAGAGCAGATGCTAAGCAACTAGCTAGATAAAGCTGATAAAGAGAGATAGACAAAGGGCAGATTCCGGTTACGAATCGTAACCTACGATGCCAGCTCTGGTAACAAAGCAGCCCGACGCTCGGCGCTCCACAATGGATATTTCAGTAATTCTGAGAATTGGCCAGTCACCTGCATGAACAATAGCTTAAAATAAAGAGCAGAAACCAGACGTGTTTTTAAAAAGGTTTGAACGATGAAAAGTATTTTATTTTATTTTATTTAACCTCAAATCAAAGTATTTAAATCAAACTGTACAATTATTTTTCATGTTTCAATGTCTCTATTTTTTCTCAAAGTCAACATAGATGCTTAGAATTCATACTATTTGGTTAAATAAACGTTAGACAATACAAAAACAGCTTTACACCTTTGACATTAATTCTAACTGGCGCGGTAGAACCGACTATGTATAAAATTTGGGTATTTTTGAAAAAAATACTAAAAAAATAAATTAAAAAAAAATAAACGATAATCGCCATATACATGTTAAGCTTAAAATGTTCGAAATGATGTCAGCTATCACCCCCTTAAAGGATTGCACCTACCTTCCGGACACCCTGTATTACTGCAGGACATCGCAGGAGAGACACAATAAGGAGAAGATGTCAACAAGCAATATACAACTCTAAAGTCTTAAAACTCTGTAAAGAAGAATAAAATGGAATGGAAAATAGCTCGCTTAATATACAAAATGATTATTTCACCGTGCATTTCATATGGACTAAAAGTGGCAGCCCTCACCAAAGCGAACCGCTCAAGACTAAGAAAATATGAATGCATGATCTTGAGCGACATGCTCGCGAACGCCAAAAACCACCCCAGACAGACAGGGGAAAATAATGACAAAACTAATAAAAACTCACAGAATTTGCTACTTCTTAAGACCCCAAAAAAACACATACTCCTCGCCGCCCTGAACTGCAAAACTAGTAAGAAAAAAGTCGGCCGACCCTTATACACCTGGAAAGACTCCCTCAAACACGATATTAAATACTACGGAAACAATCCTTGATACTGGATGGAAATAGCACACAATAAGGATGAAGTTAGGGCCGCCTCAAATCTTATATACCAAGTCCCGGAAACAGACAGTGAAACTAAAAGCACATCGGACAACACAGCAGAATATAACCCAGGAAATCAACCAAGAACACATGAAACATCAGGAAACAAGAAGAAACATTTTTTCTGCTCTCCCATCACGTATCCTCCTCTGACCAAACTTCCTATATTGGCTAAAGGTTGCATTAATCGGTCGATTCTTTTCACAATTCCCCGTATCATATTGAGCAGGTCACTCCTGCCCCTCAAAAAATGTGCCCTCTGGTATGCCAGCCATTTGACCGGACTAGGTATAACCCTTGCTGGAGTGGTACAATTAGTTCGTTTGTTCGTTCGATAGAGAAGTCTCCCGAACATAACAAAATATGTTTTACGAAAAACAAGTACATGTTGTTATATATAACAAGAACATGAACTCAAATCGAAGTCATAACAAAATATGTTTTAGGAAAAACATAAAATCGCACCGGATTTGAGTTTATGTACTTGTTATATATGATGATTTCGGGAGACTTTCTATCGAGCAAAAATTATCAAAGTTGACACGTTAGCGAATGCAAATTGACACTTATTACAGCTGTTATGAAGAAACAACTGCTTTAATTCTTTAATGAGATTTACAAAAGGCTGTTTTGGCCTGCTGCGGCATCTTATCATTTCGTCCCTGGACTTTTACCGGTAGGAGGGTTGATGTCTATTGTATGAATGAATACAGCACTTAGACACAAATGGAGAATAACGTAAATTCAGTATTCTTACTCAGCAGGGAGGCACCACGTCTTCGGAAAGAAGTTGTAATCCTTTGGAAAGATTTTCTGCATTCTGTTCAAGTTCCTTGCCAGTAGGTCCTTCCTGATAACAGATCCAAAGCAAATAAAACAATAATCGGTAAGTGCGGGTGGTATGGGTCTCCCACACGAAGGGTTCCTTATCATCGTACAAGAAATCTTAAGGACTAAAAAATAATGCAAAAACAAAAAACTATGTCCTAAAACTTGGTTTAGATACCAATCACTAAAGATTGCGGATTCGACGTCATACCCATTTCGCCGAGGAAGAACTATGATTAATTGATTACCCTTACACTGCGAAATAATCGATGATATTTGAATGACGATGATGTGATTAATTCGCAGGGGCATATTGAGACACGGGTTTTGTATGGGGACCCCCTTTAATTTATATAATATCGTTTAGTTGATTCTGTGAATATATCAGGGGCAGGGATATTGAGACGTGTTTTGTATGAGGATCCCGTTTAATTGATATAATATCGTGTAGTTAATTCTGTGAAATTTCAACTTCATACTTGTTAAGGTTTATCAGATACAGTCCGCTGACGGACAGAAGTACAGACTTACAAACATACGGACATAGGGACAGCGGAGGCTTAGTAATCGGGTCCCGGTTGCAACCCTTCGGGTACGGAAGCCTAGAAAAACTTGTCACCGGAAGACCACGCGGCCCTAGAGAAACGAGAGGTCGGTTACTTCAACAAATGAGCAATGCTGGAAGATGGAATGACACCTAGCCAGTTATGCCAGAGCAGTATCCCAGGGAAGCGGTTGATCCACTGAACGCGCTGCACTTCGACACTGACCCTCATGTCCATCCCATCCATTACACATGAGTATATCATCTGACTTACTTATCATGAGTAATGTGGCAGACCATTGCATGAAGATCTTCGGCATACCGGAGAAGTAGTTGGTCATATGTGGCTCAATCAGGAATAATTACCAGAGTGAAAAAGGGTTCGAGTTCAGATAAAATTAACCTTATGTCATTGAACAGAAGATTCACCGACAGTTCTATTAACATACTTTTTCTACGCGTAATTATTCCTGCTTCGTAAACTGGAAGCGCTTCATGGCCTTGGTCAATTTACCTGTCTCAATTTTACTTGAAGGGCATGAAAATATCTAACCTACAGACTGCAGTGTTCTCCAGCATCCGCCAAAAGTACTGAACTTTCGATACTCACTCTTATCTTTCGTCTGTTCAGTACCCATTACTATATCATCTCAGACTTACGTATAACAAGTATTGAGTATGAGGAAGAGAGCAGTACCTGCAGATCTCCAGCATGCCAAGGTAGTGGTTGATCCTCTGGAAGGGCTCCATCTCCTTAGAGCGTTCGACGTTTACGCTCATGTCCGTCCACCTGAAGTTCCACGCGTACTTCTCGGGACACTCGCGCATGTCGACCGCTGAGGCTGTTGTATTTAATAAAGAGATAAATCTCACAGACTGAATGACCAGTAACGTACCTGCAGATCTCCAGCATGCCGGGGAAGTGGTTGATCCTCTGGAAGCGCTTCATCTCCTTGGCGCGCTCGACGCTCACGCTCATGTCCGTCCAGTAGAAGTTCCACGCGTCGTCCTCGGGACACTCGCGCATGCCAAACGCGGACGCCACCTTGCGAATCGACTCGTACCGGCAGTTCGTGAGGCAGATCGTGATCTGGGATCTGGGAATGAGATGCTTGATGTACACGTATTGTCTTCACTAAACATACTGTATGCACAGCGCCCGATTGAGTGGGTTCCTGCGATAGTGTGTTGGCGTGCGAGCTGACCCCGACTCCCAACACCCCAGAAAGGAGTAAGTGAGAAGACCAGAGAGATGATATCCCTCCCCATACCGTTTCCAGACGAACCGTCACGGACGGTAGACCATGACCGTGCAGAATGGTGCTATAGAGAAGAGGCCTATGCCCAGCAGTGGATCTACGTGGTACGAGCATGATGATGATACCGTTTCCTCTTCTTCTTCTTCCTAGCCGGATCAGCAACCACCACCGGCGCGGCTCGCGAGCTTGGCTGCGACGTGTCGTCTTCTCCGAACAACTTCTGCTCGTATTGACGCATGATAGCCGCGATGTTCTCCGCGGCTAGCCTCTCTTCCTGGGCCTGCTTCTCGGCTGCGGTGGCAACTTTACTGCCTGCGAAGGTGTTGATGTACAGATCGTTGTATGCCTGCATTATATACCTACGGTATATAAGTGTCTCCACTCATAGGGAAAGGCACCCCTGCTGGCTGAGATGTAGATTGAGATAAAGAGGACAAGAGGGGAAATTTCTTTAGCATTGAGTGAAGGAGGCTTTTACTAAATAACGCTAGATTAGATACAGTCAAAATTCAGAGCTCGATATAACATAACATAACATTACATTTAGGCAACGGGGGTTTAGGACTCGTTGGCTCGGTTGGTGAGGGACAGTTTTGCACATCTTCATCGCCGAGGCTAACTTCTGCTACTACCTGGAATATAAAGTTATCTAAAGCCATCTACTGGCATCTTCAGACAATTTAAAGCGGCCAGCTATGTAAAGGGATTATCAAGTGTTGGTTAACCCGAGTGATGATCTTTCAGTTAGGAGGAATATAAGTAGGTAGGTACCTCGGAGAGCTGACAATTCTAATGTGACATACTTACAAAATAAGACGTTGTTAACTTATAATAGTAACCATACCTCCATGGGATAAGCAAATAGAAAACAGTGAACCTAAACTATTGGAAAAACATTCAGAATCACTTGTGCTTTTTCTGGGACGAGGAACTAAGGCAACAATTTTGTAGTTTTGCAGTAGGACGATAGCTAAAATAAACTTTCCAAGACTATTGCAGGTGTAAAATAAAATCATTAAAAATTTGCGTAAGACATTGTTATAAACTGTTTTTTGTTTTTCTTTCATGAGCGCAAGCAGTCAAGTCAAAATCTCAATCTGGTTTAAAATAAGGTTGAACATCAACATGTTTCTATGGTTCGTCATCTTCCGGAATTTTCCTGAAAGGAAAGTGTTTCCGGGAAACTAAAACAATTTAAATTGTAACTATCGTTTTATTGACTGCACTGAAACATATTTTATGTAAAAAATAGAGATATTAATTTTGAGACAAATTTACAAGTACATAATACACGGCGATTTGAAGTAATTTTAAATAAATGCATTTTGATGACGAAAGAAATGCCAAGAAATCACCTGGGCAACAAGCGCTTATACACGCCGCGTGTGTTGGTTGGTTGCAATAATTGCACTGCATCCAACTCATATTTTTGCATAGGGCAAACCTAAAATAGACCATAGACAAAAGATAATATAAATAACCCATAGTCAAGAAAATTCTAGCCGTCAAATCAAGCGAAGTCGTGAACGACGACGAAAAATTTCGCCAAAAAATTATATATTGCTTGTACATAATTGCTTTTCCGTCAAAGTACATTAAAATCTAACAAAAATGGCAGAAGGACAAGAAGAAGCCAAAAATATTACGATCACAGTTAAAACCCCGAAGGAAAAACAACAAGTGGACATCGAGGAAGATGCCGATATCAAAAAAGTGAGTACGGCGACTGCAGAAACTCCGACTGATGGCGTATTATCATAGAGATATTGTACACGCAATCAGTGACGACACTCTTGTAATCATTTGGCAACAACCTGATGAATAACGTTCCATTATATTTCAGCTGAAAACAGTGATCGCTCCCAAGTTTGGTTCGGAGCCAGAGCAGCTATGTCTCATATTTGCCGGGAAGATAATGAATGACGCTGATACCCTGAAACAGCATAACATCAAGGATGGTCTGACGGTGCACCTGGTGATAAAGACTCCGCCGCGACCGGAGGCGGAGGGCGGGCCCCGACGGCCGCCAGGTAAACTAAACTGCTGACTCATTTCAACACACAATCTACACAGTTGCCGCTATCAACCTGGTTCTGGAAGTGAGACTTGTTCAAGTAATGACAATATAACAAAAATACAATCTCTGGTTTGTAAGTAGCTGTGTGTATTGGTTGGTAACATAACCTATTCTGATAGAACTGTCATTTAGTTGGTTATTCATACCAAGGTAACATGTAAAGAATTATGTCAATAAATATTTCTAATGCAACAAAACTATTACCAAATCACCCACATGCCTTGAGAAAAGCTGTTGGGTTGTATGGTATTAAATAAATAGAGATAGAGCAAAAAGTTTTAAATCCATGATAGTACCAGAGAGAGAAATCTTCTCAAAGCTATATGTCCCTGCTGTGGAATGTCAGGATACAAAGCAAGTTGTAAGTTTTCAAACAGTTAATATCCTTGTTTGTTTCCAGCGGATATCAGTGCCACACCATTTGGCTTGAATTCACTGGGTGGCCTTGCTGGTATGGAAAGCCTCGGCCTCGGACAGAGCACTTTCATGGATCTTCAGGTGAGTCTTATTCATTAATTGATAACTTTATCCTTAAACTAACCGAGCAATCACTGCTGATTGGCTGATTTCCACATGTTTTCTTGTGACTGACTTCCTTACTTATTAGTTACCCAAAATTTAAGAGTTCTAAAGGAAACTGACAGACTGACAACCTATTTTTTCCCTTATGGATCGCTCCTACATTTAGCCAACTATTCAAAACTCCATTATGTGTGACTAGCCCATTGCCGCAACTGTGGAGATAAAAAGCTTTCCTTTGTTATCTATAGTTAATTGAATACAAATTTAATAATTTTGCCTCTGCTGTCCCATTGTGCCTTTCCAGTTACATTTCAGTGACACGTAATCCAACTTGCATGTTTATTTCAGTCCCGCATGCAGCAGGAGCTACTGTCGAACCCGGACATGCTCCGACAGGTCCTGGACAACCCGCTTGTGCAGCAGATGATGAATGATCCAGAGAACATGCGCTCACTCATTACGTCCAACCCACAGATGCAGGACTTGATGTCGGTGAGTGCATATTACAGTAGCAGTAAGCGCAGCTTTTTAAGGGCAAGCAAAAGGTAGGTGATGTGTCCTGAGAACTTGTGTTTTTGCCATGAAGAATCTCGCAGGTACAACAGGTCAGCTCGGCTTATTTTGTATTTTATCTTACTCAAATTAAGGTTTTCAAGTTGCTAGACAAGCAATTCAATAATTTTATCAGACTAAACCAGTATTTCTATCTCACTCAGTTAGTTGATTTTGTCTTTAAAAATCTGGATTTATGGTCATACATTTAAATACTATATTTATTATTTATTACTAGCCAAGATAAATACTACTGGGCAAAGGCCTCACTTTTCATGCTCCTGGGTTCTCTCCCACCAGTTCTAATTGTGGTTCTGCAGCTTGTCACTCCAGTGCTTACAGGGGTGACCACATCCTCGTTTTGCATTTGGGATCCAGAAAGATGTTAATTTCGCACATTGGTATGGTTATATGGCATACGGGTGAGGTGGCCAGCCCAGTCCCACTTCAATTCGGCCGCTTTTTCCGCTACGTATTTTTTAGTGCTGGAGCGCAACTTCGTATTCCATACTCATTCAAATAACTGGACTTAATTTTAAGTCTACTTAAGTTGCCTAAATTGTACCTTCAAATTTTGCTGAAAGTGGCTATGGAATCCAAATTCCAAATGACTTTTCAAATGTACAGTAATACTGTAGATATTTACATATACTTAGCAATCGTCATTTTCTGCCACTTCTCTACATTGGACCACTGTGGGAGAAGAAGGGCGTAGAAACTCCCACAGATTGATTTTTAGATCTCTTTTAAAAATTGCTTATGCTTAACTAATACAAAGTATATATACCTATATCATTATCATAATTAATAAGCAGGAATAAATAATTACAAAATTATTAACAGAAAGGTCTGTGTTGAGCCAGATTAACCCCATACAGTCCCATCAATGAAGTAATCTTGAACATTGTAATATCCCTTTTTTGCAAAGTCTGTTTAACATGGTTTTTAAATTTCTCAAATAGCAATTTCAAGATCTCCAGACGTATCTTGTTGTAGTAGAGAATGCATTGACCCTTGAAAGAATCGCTAACCTTCGCGAGTCTAAACCGGGGCGCAAGTAGTCTGTGATTATTTCTTAGGTTAACATTGCAGCTATCGCTAAGTTTGGGAAATTTTGTATGGTTCTTGCATACATACATTATATTTTAGAAAATAAATTGTATATCTACAGTTAGTATGTCAATTTCTTTAAAAAGCTCTCTTAAGGAGTCTGTTTAGGAGTGCATTTTAAATTATAAATTGATTCAATAGCTCTTTTCTGTAAAATAAAAATAGTTTGAATATCCGCTGCTTTCCCCCACAACAATATACCATAGGACATGACACTATGAAAGTAACTAAAATATACTAGCCTAGATGTAGCCACATCCGTGTTTTGTCTGATGTTCGTAATGCAATTTACTATCAATGGTTATTCTAAGAAACTTTGAGTCATTTACTAATTCTAACCTGCCGCTGTCCAACACTAAACTGGTCCCAACTTTCCTGACATTTGGAAGTGTTAACTGTGAACCAATTCAAGGTTAAAGCTAATACTCCATTGACATCATCAAAATCTAATTTTGAAGACCAGTGAAGTATCATCAGCAAACAACACTATGTTAGTCAATTTCTCCACCATAAAAGGCAGATTGTTAAATATACCAGGAATAAGAAAGGGCCTAATATGGAACCTTGTGGAACGCCAATTTTTACTCCCGATCCATCAGATTTAACACCGTTGACTTCTGCCTGTTAAATTCTATTGCTTAGATATGATCTTAGTAGATCCAACGCTTTATTTCTAACTCCTTAATGATTTAATTTCATTAATAGCGTATCATGATCAACACAATCAAATGCCTTCGACAGATCGCAAAAAACACCGATAGCATCCTGTGCTGCTTCCCATGCAGAATAAATATGAGATATAAGGGTAATACCTGCATCCGTAGTCGATTTACCCCTAGTGAAACCGTATTGCTTGGCGTGGAGTTGTTTTGTACAGTTGAAGTGTGAGACCATTTGATTGAGTATAATCTTTTCAAAAATTTTGCTTAGTGCTGGAAGAACAAATATTGGTCTGAAATTTGAAGGATCACCCTTGTCTCCCGACTTGAACAGAGGTATAAGTTTACTGTGTTTCATGAGGTCTGGGAAAGCTCCATCATCAACACATTTATTAAATATATTAGCTAGGTGTGGGGCTATAACAAGTATTATTGAACCAATGACTTTGACTGATATACCCCACAGGTCTTCAGTATTTTTTAAGTTGAGTAATCTATACGTTTTGACAATATCCTGGGGATATACATGATAAAATTTAAAATCTACATTAATCATGCTAGTGCTATTTTTTAACAAAGTCTCTGCTTCATAAGGAAATGAATTTAGACGCTCTGTTGTGAGTTTGGGTATGTTGGTGAAGAATGTTTCAAAAGCTCGAGCTACCTCAGTGTTTGATTTAACAACATCATCACCTATCTTTAAGCAGAAATCATTGTCCTTTGGTATAACTTTGCCAGTTTCACGATTTGCCAAACCGTTTTCATTCTATTATTTGAATTTTGTATTTTTCTATTAATGTGTAAAGTTTTTGCAGTCCTACAAACCAACTTGAAAGTTTTGGAATATTTTTTAACAGTCATGAAATTTTATATCAAAGTTATAGGTTTTTTGTTCATAAAGGTCATACAAGATAGCTCTACTTTTACGAATTCCAAATGTTGCCCAGTCATTAAATTTAGATTTACCATTGTTGGCACTGACTTTCTTTAATTTAAAAACGGTATTGAATTATGTTTGAATAATGTTGAAGAAGTCAGAATAGATTTTGTTGTTCATCAAAATCCGGTACTGGCAAATTTACATCCAAGTTACATCTCTAGTCTATGGGATGTAATAGGCCTATAAAATGATGGATCAGTCTTATTTTTACTAGTAATTGGGAATGAAACTGTTTGACCACTGTGATCGGATGGTAAACAGTTAATTACATTTTGACTTGTGAATGCACAGTCACAAAAAACGTTATCTAACCAATTTGGCTGGTAAGTGTAATTGTAGTCGGCTCTAGAAATACGTGACATAAATGAAATGATTTGAACACAGTTATTAATCGTCGCTTCAGTGTTGTATCTACAAGCAGATCTACATTAAGATCGCCACAAATAATTAACTTTTTTCTGTTCTTACAAAGTTTAATGAGGGCTTCCTCCATAACTTTCTCGAATATTTCAAAATTGCCATGGCCTTTTTCATCTCTCGGAGGTGCTGGGTTGGCAGGAGTAATGCCCCCAGAGAGTGCTATGTAGATTATCTATCTCTGTTCTCGTGGGATGTCGATCACTCCGATCGCCTTCTTGTTTGGTTGCTGTTTGATTGACTTCTACAATCGTGGGTGGTTTGCTTAGTTCAGTTGCTTCAGGAAGTTTTCGGAGAGCTCTAATGTGTTGAAGGTCAGCTGATTGGTCTATTTTCAGAAGCTGATAGAAGTGCTACGCCCACCGATTGAGTATGTCTTCTTTTGAAGTTAGCCGCTGGGTACCGTCCAGAGATTGCAATGGCACATTGTGACGGGACGCACTTCCAACCAGCTTTCTTACTTCAGCATGAAACAAACCAAGTCTATAAAGTTTGGGAAAGCCAGTTGCCAGTGTTTAAAGTAAATGACGGATTTCAGCCAGGGTTTTTAATAGTTCTTCATAGAACTAGATAATCTTTGATGTCATCAGTATTGGTCATTGTGGGTGCATACACAAAGATTAAATTTAAGAAACTGTAATTCTCCTTGTGCAGGCGTAATGTGATGACACGATCAGATGTGTATATAGGATACTCACTTAGGTTCTTAGCGATGGAGTTTTTGATCATGAATCCTAGCCCGAGGGTTACCATATGTAAATAGAGGGACGCCTGTCTATGGTACCTAAAATGCCTGATTTTTCAGAAAAATTACTGTCTAAAGCAAACCGCTGTATAAGTAATAAGTAAAAGCCAACAGATAATAATTAAGAAGGATGTTTATTACTGATATTTGTCAGATGACATTATTTTTTTCTTTCTTTTCTAATACATAAACGTAAAAATCTTCACAAGATACAGTTTTGTAATTTTCGGAAAAAAATATGTTATCGGAACTTCTGCAATATTCTTTTAGAACTTCGTATTCGTCAAACAGTTTCACGTCGTCAACACTGATATTCAGATTAGAGAGAAATTCTACAGATGAGGCTATATCAGAACTTGAGAAACTTTTCATTTCTTTTTGAAAAATCAGCCACCGGAAGGAAGAGAAATCATCGATATTTTTCATCCATTTTTCCAAATAAGCTGTTAAATCCACATACAAGCCCAGAATCTCCGTTTTAAAATTATCGGTACTAATTCCGTTGTTTTCCAGAGTGTTCAGTAGTCGAATAACTGTCAATGATTTAAAATGTTCATCTTTACGAGATTTGATAGTATTCAAAGTTGCGTTTAATATACAGTTAATTTCTACAATAGTTACATTTTTTTTCTCAATAGCTTGAATTTTGGATTGAAACAGGGGCATTAATGAGCGCCATTAATAAATCTCTAAGAACGGGTCCTCAAAAACTCGTTTGATCACTGTTGGAGTTCCTTCGACAGATAAAAAATACTCTTGCTGGAAATAATTTCAGGATCCTTTCTATTGCTGGAAATAAACTTCACCATCGTGTTTTGCTGTGGGACAGCAGTTGCTGGTATAGTATTTCAACAGCTTCACAAAATGATTTTATAAATGTGTTCATCTTACTATTGGAAGACACTGCTTTAGACATTTTCTTATGTTTTTCAGATTCCATATCTCTTTCCACATCTTTGATGCCTCTAGAACCAAAACTGAAATAACAGTCGCATACCTTACACTTAGCTTCTGACTCATAGCGGCCTGGAAACATGGAGACATGGAAATTTACTTGCTATAACCTCCGAAAACTTACAAAGCTTTCTCTTTTTATTATCCATTGTAAAACAATAAAACAACTTAAAAATCACAATCACAACAATCTAACACTGATATTTTAAATAAGAGTATAACAAAGATAACCTTAGAATCAAATAAAAATAATACCTTGGACACTATTTACACACATTGATCTAGCCCCAAACTAGGATTCCCTATCTTGGGTACTAGATAACGATACACATACTTATATAGATAAATATTATACTTAGATAGATAAACAACCATGACTAGGGTACAAACATCCGTTCTCATCAAACAAATATCTGCCCCCACCGGGACTCGAACCCGGGACCCTTGGCTTCGTAGGCAGGGTCACTACCGACTCGGCCATTCGGGTCGTCAAACTGATTGAACTAATCATGCAGACTAAATAAATATTGTGGTGGGACACCTTTTCTAGTCCCGGGGACTAGAAAAGGTGTCCCACCTAGGGTTACCATATGACAGTTGTTTGCCGCATTTGACATGCATTTTAAGGTTTAGACAGGCGTGCGGCCGGCATTGGTCTGAGACAGGCATTTTCAAATTTCGCGCCCTCGTGCGCAGCGCGCTTGCATTAGTTTGAATGACACCATTGTCACCGGCGGCGCCGCGTTGCGCATGCGTACTGGTAGTTTAGGCGGCGCGAGAATGAGAGGGAGGAAAAGCTACGGTGCGTGGGCGGGAGAGGGATGGGCATTTTCTATCACTTCACCAATGAGAGCGTTTTAACTATGATTTGTTTACTGCATGAACGAAAACAATATTTATTTAGTCTGCATGATTAGTTCAATCAGTTTGACGACCCGAATGGCCGAGTCGGTAGTGACCCTGCCTACGAAGTCAAGGGTCCCGGGTTCGAGTCCCGGTGGGGGCAGATATTTGTTTGATGAGAACGGATGTTTGTACCCTAGTCATGGTTGTTTATCTATCTAAGTATAATATTTATCTATATAAGTATGTGTATCGTTATCTAGTACCCAAGATAGGGAATCCTAGTTTGGGGCTAGATCAATGTGTGTAAATAGTGTCCAAGGTATTATTTTTATTTGATTCTAAGGTTATCTTTGTTATACTTTTATTTAAAATATCAGTGTTAGATTGTTGTGATTGTGATTTTTAAGTTGTTTTATTGTTTTACAATGGATAATAAAAAGAGAAAGCTTTGTAAGTTTTCGGAGGTTATAGCAAGTAAATTTCCATGTCTCCATGTTTCCAGGCCGCTATGAGTCAGAAGCTAAGTGTAAGGTATGCGACTGTTATTTCAGTTTTGGTTCTAGAGGCATCAAAGATGTGGAAAGAGATATGGAATCTGAAAAACATAAGAAAATGTCTAAAGCAGTGTCTTCCAATAGTAAGATGAACACATTTATAAAATCATTTTGTGAAGCTGTTGAAATACTATACCAGCAACTGCTGTCCCACAGCAAAACACGATGGTGAAGTTTATTTCCAGCAATAGAAAGGATCCTGAAATTATTTCCAGCAAGAGTATTTTTTATCTGTCGAAGGAACTCCAACAGTGATCAAACGAGTTTTTGAGGACCCGTTCTTAGAGATTCATTAATGGCGCTCATTAATGCCCCTGTTTCAATCCAAAATTCAAGCTATTGAGAAAAAAGATGTAACTATTGTAGAAATTAACTGTATATTAAACGCAACTTTGAATACTATCAAATCTCGTAAAGATGAACATTTTAAATCATTGACAGTTATTTGACTACTGAACACTCTGGAAAACAACGGAATTAGTACCGATAATTTTAAAACGGAGATTCTGGGCTTGTATGTGGATTTAACAGCTTATTTGGAAAAATGGATGAAAAATATCGATGATTTCTCTTCCTTCCGGTGGCTGATTTTGAAATGAAAAGTTTCTCAAGTTCTGATATAGCCTCATCTGTAGAATTTCTCTCTAAGCTGAATATCAGTGTTGACGACGTGAAACTGTTTGACGAATACGAAGTTCTAAATAGTTATTTATGTGGGTGTTGCATAATGAGGGTCATTAAAATACCAACATGAGTATTTTAATGCCTAATTATGTACAGTCACATACATAACTTTATCTTCATTCATACCCTAATATGGCTACAGTTACCAACATAATCTGTATGTAAAAGTTAGTACTTAGTACAAAATCAATTTGTAGGTCAGTTTGAATAAAATACAATAATAAGCAGTTAAAGTTTTATTTATAATAATAATTATTTACAACATTTTGTATTGTGCAGTGAGAAAACTGCACTTTTTCTGCAGTAGCTGGGATTTCATTTGAAGTCACTGTACTGCTAGGCATAGTTATGTTAATTACTTCATTTTTATTAATGGAGTTAAGTATCTTATTAGATATTTCCACTTTGCTTTGCACAGAGTTGTCTATGTAGCCTTCAGCAACAGTTGTCGACTTCCACCCCCCATGTCGCTTTAAGGTGGTTATGTCTGCCCTAGAATCTATAACTAAAGTCGCAGATGTTCTGCGAAAGCAGTGCCCGGTGTACAGTTGGGGATTGGGGAGTTCTAAACATGTCGCTATTGTCTTGCCCAGTGATCCAAACTTGTTTATACCTACTTTTTGGTTGAAGCATTTACCTCCGATGTATTGTACAAAAAAATTTGGAATTTGACAGGGTTTGGGGCGTAGTTCAATGTATTTTTTACAAATTTCTGTATAATTTCCTGTTACGGTAAAAGTACGATCCGTTTTATTTTTGGTGTTACGAACAGTTATTACTATGGTATTTTCAAAAATTTTGACATCCTCATATTTCATGTTGTATAATTCTTGTCTGCGGCATGCCCCCATAATGCCAAATATAAGTGCAACCTGAAACAATTAGAGACACAGTAACATTAGAATGAGTAAATTCCAACAGAAAATCAACAACGGAATGCATCTGAAACATATTTTAAGCTAATTTTAACCCTTAATGTGCTAAAAATCTGGGAGCGGGCAGCTGTCACAAATTAATATCAATCTTAATTATTTATTCCACAAAATGTGTAGTGCCCTTAAGGAGCAAAAATGTAATGTTTTAGTAATTCACTACTCACTTTTTGTGAGGTTCTCAGTTTGTCAGGTGCTTCATTTAAAAAATTCTTGATTTCTTCAGGTAAGAATGTTTTTGATTTCTTTCCTGTATATCCTTCTGATTTCCGTTTGAGAAATGCAATCAGTTTGCAGTTATTTGAAATGTCCACTTCATGTTTGATATTCAATGTACTTTTAAGCATTGAATATATGGTCCACAAAGTACTGGGCTTAAACTTAGTGGATATTTCTTGGAAATATACCAATAGCACGTTTTCAGAGAATGATGTTGCTTTTTTCACGGTTTTCCAATCCATGAAATCTTTGTAGGATTTTTCGTATTGTTTCCGCGACTTTTCCGGCAGCAAATTGTCGGCAACTGTTGTTGCGGCGTCCCTGATATCAGGCGGTGTCTCGCACATTTCCACGTCATTTTCAGAACTCATGCTCACGACGCTATCCACTGCAATTCACTCTCACAAGTCTCACAAAACTTTATTTTCCGTTTTCCATAAACAAAAAAACAAAACACTGGAAACAAATGACTGACGTTTGTAGTTTTTAACAATCTAGACTCGAGTTCTCAAATCGATTGTTATAATTTCAGCATCGAATGAAATGTATGGGAATGGAACATAAATTACTAATCGACTAATTCGATAATCGAAAAAACCTACTAATTTTTACTTTTTAAGAAGACGTTCGAAATTTGAACGTAATTAAGGTATCGGTTACCGATATTAAAATGTAAACATTAAGATGCAGCCACAGATACTCATATCTAAATATAGGGCGTTTGCTCATCGATCCTGACCATAAAATAGACATATTAGGGTATGGATGTAGATAAAGAATATTGCAGAAGTTCCGATAACATATTTTTTTCCGAAAATTACAAAACTGTATCTTGTGAAGATTTTTACGTTTATGTATTAGAAAAGAAAGAAAAAAATAATGTCATCTGACAAATATCAGTACTAAACATCCTTCTTAATTATTATCTGTTGGCTTTTACTTATTACTCATACAGCGGTTTGCTTTAAACAGTAATTTTTCTGAAAAATCAGGCATTTTAGGTACCATAGACAGGCGTCCCTCTATTTACATATGGTAACCCTCGGGGTAGGATTCATGATCAAAAACTCCATCGCTAAGAACCTAAGTGAGTATCCTATATACACATCTGATAGTGTCATCACATTACGCCTGCACAAGGAGAATTACAGTTTCTTAAATTTAATCTTTGTGTATGCACCCACAATGACCAATACTGATGACATCAAAGATTATCTAGTTCTATGAAGAACTATTAAAAACCCTGGCTAAAATCCGTCATTTACTTTAAACAATGGCAACTGGCTTTCCCAAACTTATAGACTTGGTTTGTTTCATGCTGAAGTAAGAAAGCTGGTTGGAAGTGCGTCCCGTCACAATGTGCCATTGCAATCTCTGGACGGTACCCAGCGGCTAACTTCAAAAGAAGACATACTCAATCGGTGGGCGTAGCACTTCTATCAGCTTCTGAAAATAGACCAATCAGCTGACCTTCAACACATTAGAGCTCTCCGAAAACTTCCTGAAGCAACTGAACTAAGCAAACCACCCACGATTGTAGAAGTCAATCAAACAGCAACCAAACAAGAAGGCGATCGGAGTGATCGACATCCCACGAGAACAGAGATAGATAATCTACATAGCACTCTCTGGGGGCATTACTCCTGCCAACCCAGCACTTTCGAGAGATGAAAAAGGCCATGGCAATTTTGAAATATTCGAGAGAGTTATGGAGGAAGCCCTCATTAAACTTTGTAAGAACAGAAAAAAGTTAATTATTTGTGGCGATCTTAATGTAGATCTGCTTGTAGATACAACACTGAAGCGACGATTAATAACTGTGTTCAAATCATTTCATTTATGTCACGTATTTCTAGAGCCGACTACAATTACACTTACCAGCCAAATTGGTTAGATAACGTTTTTTGTGACTGTGCATTCACAAGTCAAAATGTAATTAACTGTTTACCTTCCGATCACAGTGGTCAAACAGTTTCATTCCCAATTACTAGTAAAAATAAGACTGATCCATCATTTTATAGGCCTATTACATCCCATAGACTAGAGATGTAACTTGGATGTAAATTTGCCAGTACCGGATTTTGATGAACAACAAAATCTATTCTGACTTCTTCAACATTATTCAAACATAATTCAATACCGTTTTTAAATTAAAGAAAGTCAGTGCCAACAATGGTAAATCTAAATTTAATGACTGGGCAACATTTGGAATTCGTAAAAGTAGAGCTATCTTGTATGACCTTTAGGAACAAAAAACCTATAACTTTGATATAAAATTTCATGACTGTTAAAAAATATTCCAAAACTTTCAAGTTGGTTTGTAGGACTGCAAAAACTTTACACATTAATAGAAAAATACAAAATTCAAATAATAGAATGAAAACGGTTTGGCAAATCGTGAAACTGGCAAAGTTATACCAAAGGACAATGATTTCTGCTTAAAGATAGGTGATGATGTTGTTAAATCAAACACTGAGGTAGCTCGAGCTTTTGAAACATTCTTCACCAACGTACCCAAACTCACAACAGAGCGTCTAAATTCATTTCCTTATGAAGCAGAGACTTTGTTAAAAAATGGCACTAGCATGAGTAAAGTAGATTTTAAATTTTATCATGTATATCCCCAGGATATTGTCAAAACGTATAGATTACCCTAGGTGGGACACCTTTTTTAGTCCCGGGGACTAGAAAAGGTGTCCCACGAATTGCTTATCCGAAAGACATACAAGGGGGCAGTAACCATAGTAGTCGAAAAATAATAAGTACTCTTACTTATGGGTTATGATGAGCGCGGCTATATCCAAGATGTAGTGACGAAGTTCTCGAGCCACAATTGCTGTTTTCTTCTCAGTACACAAATTGGTATTGTGATCTAATAGGGTTCTTGTCCTATGCAGCCAATTTCAAATTGGATATTTCATGTGTATTTAGAGAAATACACATGAAATAGCCAATTTCAAATTGGATATTTCATGTGTATTTAGAGAAATACACATGAAATATCCAATTTGAAATTGGCTGCATAGGACAAGAACCCTATTAGATCACAATACCAATTTGTGTACTGAGAAGAAAACAGCAATTGTGGCTCGAGAACTTCGTCACTACATCTTGGATATAGCCGCGCTCATCATAACCCACCTGAAGAAGAACAAGATTTAGTTGAACGTGGCTGCGAATATACCTTCTACGGTAAAGGGACTCCCATCTCCGAAAAAAAGGCGCTCCGCCCGTCCCCATGCGAGGCGAGCAGTGGTTCCCCTAAATAAGGCTGTAATTGACTGACAGCAATATTTAAGTGCACAAAAAGACGCGCAACGATGCAGTGTATGGCCGCCAGTTGCCTTGTCCACTACTGACGCCCTGGGCAATAGAAGCTGCCTTGCAGTCTACGTCAAGCCACTGTCTCTTATCAGCAGTCGGGTTGCGTTTGCCGCTAAGCCAGTATTCATGCAATACGCGGAAGGATTACGCCCCCTTCCTTCCTGCCTCTTCCGCTTACGGTACCAAAGCCCGCCTTCTCCGCCGCTGCTGCCGTTGAGTTATTCACCTTTAACTAGGGTTAAAGGTGAATAGCTAGCCTAGGGGCAAGGGGCAGGTTGGGTTGCCGGAGGTATTTTATTTCCCTCCAGACCTAGATGTGTCTTATCTTTCGAGCACCCCCTATCCGCCACCTGAGGACGCGTTCCCTAGGGGTGAGGCTCCCCCGAAAATTAGTAAGTTAAGATAGAAAAGATATCAATAGATAGTGATTTGGCTTCACTATAAAATATTCTGTAGGCCATCGACGCAGAAGGAAGCACATGAAGTTATATACCCCCTAACTGTTTTCTCAATTCAAACATGTTGTGTTTGATCACCAGAGGAACCCGGAGATCAGCCACATGCTCAACAACCCCGAGCTGCTCCGTCAGACGATGGAGCTGGCGCGCAACCCCGCCATGCTGCAGGAGCTGATGCGCTCGCACGACCGCGCGCTCTCCAACCTCGAGAGCATACCCGGTGCGTACATGTACATACAACCCCGCAATGCTGCAGGAGCAGTGCGCTCGCACGACCGCGCCCGACACATCGTGATATTTATCAAACGAGAGATTACAGTGTGATTCATGGTCAAGAAGTTTAAGGCGAAAATTCAAAAACCGCAGAGAATAAAATACTATAGAAAATACAATACCTCTAACTGCCACATATATTATCGTGAAGCTTATGGTGATAGGCAAAATAAATATACAAAATGTGGCACTTGTAAATCTACTGAAAATAAATGCCATTAATAGCCATTCAAACTGTCATGGTAGTTTGTCCTGCCCAATTAAATAACATTTAGATATAGGTAGCATAAGTAGGTACAAACAATTTGTTTATCACCCTATCTACTGTTAAGTATAAAGGTAGATCAATTGATTGGTTGGTAGTAGCGCTTTCGCGATCCGAAGTTCCGGTGCCATCCCTTAGAGAAGAACTGTCGGACTCGCTGGAGTGGCTATACTCCGCGGAACGAGACGAGATCGCTAGACTCTGATTCCGCGGAACGAGAGCGAGATCGTTAGACTCCCGCGTCTCTCGGAGTCGGAGTATACTCCGCGGACCGCGATACGAGAAGTCAAAAACAAAAATAACCAACACCTGTAGCATGCCCAGCGTGGAGTTGTTTTGTCGCGAAAGTTGAGGGACAGACCTTTATATAGCGCATAGCCCTGTCCCTCACTTTCCCGAGTCAACAACCCCGCGGGGTCGGCAAGCTACGGGTGCAGGTCTATCAACCGTAACGAAAGAAGATAAATTCGGAAGTATTACAAGTAATTTTTGTCAGGTGTTTCCTATTTTTCTTATAATCTAATTAAATAAAAATGCTTAATAAAATTAAATAAAAATCATACTTGAAATTTTGAGGCCTCCATTGAAGATGAGTCGTTCCGGACGGTTATAGTTCCAGAAGTATCCGATCTCGGTACGACATCGTTCGGGTCCACCCTGTCTAAATTAACAAACTCCATAGTCCGGCGGAATCGGAACGACGACAAGAATCGAGGAACGTGAGAAATAGCAACTCCACGTGTCGGCGGAGTCGGACGTCGTCGGTGCGACAAGGTGCCGCTTCCGCAAACTTTCCGTCTCTGTCTCACTTTCCGTCCCTAATTATCGTGATATTTATCAAACATTGAATATTAAAATTATTTACAAGTGCCACATTTTAATATATTTATTTGCCTATCACCATAATATTTATCGTGATAGGCAAATAAACTTCTTGACTTATGGACTGGAAATAGATGCCATTAATAGCAATTCAAACTCTCATGGTAGTTTTTCCTGCTCAATTAAATAACATTTAGATATTGGCAGTATTAGTAGGTACCAACAATTTTTTTGTCACTCAAATGTCTACTGTCAAGTTTGAAGGTAATCTCAAAACCATTTCGAGAATATGTTTTCTTTCGTCCGCCTTCGCCCGCAGACAATGGGAGTGCATCGTACGAATTTGACAAGCTATTCACGCTATCAACTATTTGTCAATAAAATGATTTGAAAGATTGTCGTGATTGTTTCAGGCGGCTACAACGCCTTGCAGCGCATGTACCGAGACATTCAGGAGCCGATGCTCAACGCAGCCAGCAGCATGGCCGGGAACCCCTTCTCTGGGCTTGTTGACAACTCCGGTAAGTAACTCCGCTCATACACCCTACATCATCATCCAATCAGCACCCATAGTCACTAACTCAACTCCACAGTAAACTACGTCATTTCTGTCAAAATGAACGTATTGGAATAATGTCACCTTCAATTCAACGAAGAAGAGGGTAGGTCATTATATACTTTGGATATGTTGTATAGTTACGAATGTCCTGCAATTTTATCAAATAACAGCTTCAACTGATTATTGTCTTCTTATACACATATGGAACAATTGGTCTAAGGGTGCTAGCTTGGATTCATTCTTGCGTGATAGATTGCATCGGTTTTACGATTATTTATCCTTAATGCTATTTTTACACCTTATTCAATAAACAATTTAAATGTCGTTTGACTGGTATCTATCGCTTCGGTTGACTTGAATATACATATGGTATATGTATGTATGATTAATGCATGTATGTATTTATGTATAATATGTATGTGAATTGCATGTCATAGAGCCCAAACATTAGATATCCGTAATATTTAAATGCAGACTAATATTCAATCTATGCGCTCGGAATGAATCAAATAGGCCGAATTATTTGATTTATTTGTCCCGAATACATGAAAGCATATTTTATATTTTTGGTGGGTTAGAAAGGGACGGATGCAGTCGTTGACGTTTTCAACAGATTAATTCCGAACGGATAGTTTGCATCCTGCCTCGGGCCGTAGTTGACATTAAAGGTGGTGGGTTTATAATCCAAGCGGCTTATTGTCAGTAGGTAAAGTTCGCGTCGGTTGGGATGGCCATAGGGCAGAGAGGAAGTCGCGGAGGGAGTCCCTCTTCTTCTTGTATGAAATGAAAAAAGGTTAATTCTCAAGCAACTGAGAAATTGTGAAATTGAAAAGTTTCGAAAACTTGTTTTGGCACTCATAAGCCCAGGGTATGGAAAACATACCAAAGTTTTTACCCATTGTCTGCTTCGATTTTTTCTTCCCGGGACCGTTGCCTGCCTCACTGCTGGAGCAATTGCAAACGAAACACCAGATCAAACACTGTGGTAGCTTAGACAAAGACTAGATAGATGGGGCGAGCGCAGCGAAGCCCCCGAATCTTCGTGTTAGGTTGACATGTAAGACACAACACAAAAAAAAACGTTACCATAGTGAAAACTTAAAGTAATACAGTGTTGCCACCATACTAAAGTATTTCTCCACCATGAAGAAATTATTTTTTCCATTCATTGAGATTTTTCCATGGAAATTACCCATATATGAAAGAGATGCGAGTAAGTAAGTTTTATTGTATTTGAACGAAATTTGAGTTAGTTCCAGAGCTGTAAATTTAACTTTTTTCCCTTAGTTATTCCCTTATTTATATGACCTTTATGAATAAAAAACCTATAAATTTGATAGAAAATTTCATGACTGTCAAAAAATATTCCAAAACTTTCAAGTTTGTTTGGAGAGCTGCAAAAACTTTACACATTAACAAAAACATACAAAATTCAAATAATAGAATGATAACGGTTTGGGAAATAATAAACCGTGAAACTGTCAAAGTTATAACTAAGGGACAATGGGTTCTTCTTAAAGATAGGTGGTAGCTCGAGCTTTTGAAACATTCTTCACCAATGTACCCTCACTCACAATAGAACGTCTAAATTCATCTCCATATGAAGCAGAGACTTCGTTAAAAATAGCACTAGCGTCAGTAATGTAGATTAAGAATTTCATCATGTTTATCCCCACGACATTGTCAGAACGTTAGATTACTTAACTTAAAAAATACTGAAGACCTGGGGGGTATATCAGTCAAAGTCATTGGTTCAGTAATTCTAGTTATGGCCGCACACTTCGCTTATATATTCCATAAATGTGTTGAAGATGGAGGTTTCCCAGGCCTCATGAAACGCAGTCAACTGATACCTTGGTTCAAATAGGGCGACAAGGGATAACCTTCAAATTTCAGACCAATATCTGTTCTTCCAGCACTAAGTAAAATATTTGATAAGAAATAATAAGAAATAAGAAATTTATTTGCAAAGATAAGGGTAAAAGAGCTCTTAAATAACATGAAAGTTCAACGCCTTAATCAGCTATTAAATTGTAGCATGCAAATGTTTGAGATCTAGTTTTAGTCTATTCTCATTATATCACATAAATTGTATAAATTAAAAACACAAACAAAACAACAAAAGCCAAGACCAGTTTCACCTACGTTTGAAGTTCAGAAATTCGTCCACAGAGTAAAAACAGTTTTGCAGGAGCCAATAGAATAATCTGCGTTTAAAAGTGTTGAGTGGCAACGTTTTTATGTCATCTGGTATTTTGTTATACACAATCACACACATTGCTGAGCAATTTTTTAAATACAGTGTTGTTCTTGGTGTGTGATTAAATACAAGCCTGTTCGGGTTTCTAGAGTTCCTCGAGAAATAATCATGAGCTTTTACGAAAAGTTCAGGATTTGACTTAACGAAATTACCGATTTCAAGTATATAAAGACAGGGTACCGGTAAGATGTTTAATTTTTTAAATGTTTGTTTGCAGGACTCATATGGTGCCATACCACAAATAGCACGCAAACATTTTTTTTGGGCAATAAATACTCTGTTAATTTCAGTTCCGTTACCCCAAATTATCAGACCATATCTTATGACGGATTCTACATACCCATGATAGGCAAGCAGTGCGGTTTTTTTCTCGGCTGTTTTGTGCAAACGTCTTAGCACAAAAATAAATCTGTTTATCTTATTACATATTTTATTAATTTGCTCTCTCCAATTCAAATGTCGATCAATTACTATACCTAAAAATGTCACACTATTAGCCTCCTCTAGAATTTGTCCGTTATAATTTATATTTAATGTCATGTTCCTGTTATATTTGTCAAAGTTATTAAAATTTATATACATTGTTTTATTTAGATTTACTTGCAGATTATTAATATTTAACCAATTAATTATAGAGGTAATAGTTGTATTAATGTCAAATTCATGAAGTGAAATGTCATCAGTAATCACGCGAGTTACATTTATTGATATATCATCAGCGAATAAAATGCAGCTTTGATTAGTGACTTCCGGCAGGTCATTTATATAAATTAAGAAAAGAAGAGGCCCGAGTACACTGCCCACAGAACGCCAAATTTATTACATTCTAGCTCGGATTTATAGCATTTAACGACGTGGCTATCATTAAGACGACTTATTTCTACACTCTGCACCCTATCGTCCAAGTAAGTCTGTAGCCAGTTTCGTGCTAAGCCTCTTATACCATTAGCCTCGAGTTTCGATAGCAATAACTCATGTGCAACAAAATCGAATGCTTTGGACATATCAAAAAATAGCACTGTACTATAGTTTTTGACGTCTATATTGTGAACAATTTGGTCTACTAGTTTGAAAGTTGCCAAGGTGGTCGATTTATTTTTCTGAAAGCCATGCTGCTCTGATTTTAATACATTATATTTTGTGAAAAAATCATTTAATCTTACATGCATCGCTTTTTCAAAAACCTTTGACAACACAGGCGTGTTGATTATACTCAATCATATGCTCTTACACTTCAACCGTACAAAACGACTCCACGCCATACAATACAGTTTCACTAAGGGCAAATCGACTACAGTTGCAGGTATCTCTCTTATATCTCCTATTTTTTCTGCTTGGGAGGCCGAACAGGATGCTGTCGCAGTTTTTTTCATAATTCATCATTCTTTATTGCACACACACATTAAATTTAAAAGGTTACATTAGGAGAAATCATATGTACAAAGGCGAGCTTATCTCTAAAAAGATATTTCTTCCAGCAAACCAAGGCATGAAAGGGAAATGTATCATGAAAGTGTAGGCAGTGTACAATATTTAATATCTAATCTATACTAAAATACATATATAATATAAAATACTTACATACCAGACTACTAAATACAATACATACATATACCTGCAAATATAGTTTATATATTATAATGATATACATACTATATATAACTCTCACGAAAGAGAAAGGAAGTGTTCTTTTACCCGGTTTTTGAAAGAGACAAGAGAGGGACAGTCTCTTATAGTGCTAGGTAGTGCGTTCCACAGTCGAACAGTTTTTTGCTATTTTCGAAAGCATTTAATTGTGTTGATCATGCATGATACGCTACTAATGAAATGAAATCATTACGGAGTTAGAAATATAGCATTGGATCTACTAATATCATACAGAAGTCAACGGCGTTAAATCTGATGGATCGGGTGTAAATATTGGCGTTCCACAAGGTTCCATATTAGGCCCTTCCTTATTCCTGGTATATATGAGCGATCTGCCTTTCATGGTGGAGAAATTGATTGACATAGTGTTGTTTGCTGATTGATGATACTTCACTGGTCTTCAAAATTTAAAGACAAAAAGAAGATTTTGATGATGTTAATGGTGTCTTGTCCCTTCTCTTATTCTAACTACTAGCTTTTGCCCGCGGCTTCATCCTCATTATTTAGTTTTTTTGTAGTCAATATATTTAGAAACAATTATAAATTTTGCAAATTTAGGATAAAAATTTTAGGTTGCTTTTCACAGTTAAGACTTTTCTTGTTTGATTTATATCTTTATAGTTATAGTTATAGTTTGTCGCGGGCCACATTTCCGCAACTCGACGTCTTAAATTTAAGCCTATTTTGCGTGACGTGGGTTGGGGGCACTACTCCTGCCAACCCAGCTCCTGTAGGAAGCCTAGCAGAGCATTAATGTTGCCGACGACTTCCTGGAGCGACCTCGGCGTCCTAAGGTGTGTTGCCCGGTAGATGGCCACGCCGGAACATTCCAGCAGGACGTGGGTGGCTGTCTCCTCGACCTCCATGCAGGCTCTGCATGGATGCAGGATTTATATCTTTATACTTATCTCTTTATGCACTACATTAGAGGTTCTGCCCTCAGATGTTAATACGACCAGGATCTTAGGTGAGCTCACTCTCGAGCAGGCCACGTAAAACTGGCCGTGCGAAAAGCAGTCTTCCCTAAGATCAATTCCTGCTGTTTTCAGTGACTGACCCTGAGATTTAGTAATCGTCATTGCGAAACAGACCTTAAGAGGGAACTGTAGTCTTTTAAACTCAAATGGGTACTCCGACGGTATAAGTGGTATCCGCGATATATATATGTTACCGGCCAAACCCGATTTCAGGACGAACTAGTTTTGCCTAGGATAAACTAGTTTACACAGCTTATATCAGGGCAAAACATTGCGGTATCTTAGGTGAAGGGTGAAAGGGGTGAGCGCAGCGAAGCCCCCCTTACCCTTCGTGTTAGGTTGAACATGTAAGAACAACAAAAATACTTAAAACATAAACTTAAGTATACATAAACTAGTTTATCGTAGGCAAAACTAGTTTGTCCTGAAATCGGGTTTGGCCGGTAACATATACACAGATTGACCTTAAGCACAGCCAGTAAATACAATGGCCTCTACCTCGTTTTTATGTAAGGCTTTCACGCGTAACCTGGTCCCATTACACAACTTAGGTGGATTGAGTTCCGCAATAGCATGACTTGGGCACCCACTTTGAGGATAAGTGTGTGAGACGGTAGACCAGGTGGGTTGAGCGCATTTAGGAACTCCACAGGATATTTCACTGTACAGCATCATCTGTATCTACTACAGTATCTACAGACTTGTACTGGTATTCTACACCTTCGAATGACTTCAACAAAATGTTGTTAATGACGGAAGCCTGATCGTTTTAAGGAGTCAGAATCGCACGTCCGCACTCCATGGATTTGCTGTGAAGGTTGTGGACATCTGGATATATTCGGGCTATGAGGCCGTCAACAGTTGACATAACTGAGGCTAGATTTGGTGGAATTGTAATCTTGCCTTCACTTTCCGGATTCCGGATTCTCCATTTCCTATTTTAAGGAAGAGATCGGTGAATCGCCCTTCAAGTGCACCCGCATGTTTTACTTAAGGTGGAGTTTTTTACTAAGGGACAAATATTTGACGCCATAATGCAAGCTTTAACTTCGTCAGCTCGGGTTTCCCTCGGCACTACCGGCAGTGTCTGACGGAAGTCTCTAGCTAACAACACGGTGACTTCACCCATCATGTTGTCGTTTCCTCTGATGTCTTTAAGAGATCTATTTAGTGCTTCAAAACCCCCTTTATGCGCCATTGTGCTTTCGTCCCAAACTATATATATATACTTGGGCCGTATTACTCTGCTTTGAAATGTTGTATAGTGGAGTTTCGACATGAATAAGTTTTAGCGGCAGCTTGAAGGCAGCGTGAGCTGTCTTGCCTCCCTCCAACAGTGTTGCTGCGATTCCTGACGATGCGACAGCTAAGGCAATGCCTTTATTATATTAGTCCTTACTTTTGCCAATAGCAAATTGATAAGGAAGGTTTTCCCAGTTCCACCAGGAGCATCCAGGAAAAATAGTTGCGCAATTCCTTTTTCAATATTGCCAAGGATCTGTTCATAAATGTACAGCCATCCTTTCCAGGGCGCAGCGATCATAATTGGTCTCCCTGAGATATTCTCGATCACTCAAAGTTGCTGCAGATCTTTTCGGCTGAGGCAATCCGTATTGTGCCAAGGTTTGTCTTACTTGAGCTAACACTGCATCCTCGAGCAATATCAAGCATCTGTTGTAGACCTCATCTATGAGCAGCTGCGCACTATCTTGCAAGTTTTTCTTAAGTTGCCGTTTGATGTCGTCCGAGAGACTGTCTTTGTGTTCCTCCCAAAGGCTTAAAGGATCAGAGAGTGGACAGAAACCTATCATTATTGTAAAAAGCTCTCGCAGCTTTAAAGGTGAATAGCACATAGCAGCTTCATCTAAAGTAACGTCCCAATGCTTGTCGTCTTCCAGCAATCCAAGGGAGCAATCCAAGCATGCAGACTGAAATGTGAATGAAGGATACCACTCCACAAAAATAGATTTAAATCTGCACGCGTTTGAGCAGTAGAACTACATGTTTGTCAACAAGGGCGTAAGACTACCAAAAAGTTTTGGTAGGGTTTCCATACCCAAGACGTACTACGGCCCCGGCGAAAAACAAAGCAACCAGAACACAAAAAATACTGGTGAAGGGGGGGGATATACAATTAGAAAAAGCGCTACAAGTTTTTATCATAGAAGTCGGAGAAACGAATGACGAAGATTCCTCGAGTGTTTCTAGCGATGCGATGATAGGTTCATTTGATTTAAAAGC
Organism: Argyresthia goedartella; assembly: GCA_949825045.1. Lineage (NCBI taxonomy): Eukaryota > Metazoa > Arthropoda > Insecta > Lepidoptera > Argyresthiidae > Argyresthia > Argyresthia goedartella. The sequence continues at coordinate 22,725,572 of OX463823.1, forward strand.
TGATAAATAAAATATTTGTTTAAATAAAAAGGTGTGCCTTCATTTTGTCGTGTACCTTTTTGATAACAATCGATATAGTGCCATCCCAACTTGACTTGGACAGTAGGTAGGCCAGCCAACAATGCATGCCGAACCGAGTGTTTGTTTCACCAGACGGCACGAACCCACAAATAGGCGCTGAGAACCGGCAGCCGCTGCCCAACCCGTGGCAGCGCGGCGGAGCGGCGCCGGCGCCGGCGGGGGCCGCCAACAGTGGACCAGGTACGTGCGCTGTCACAAACAAACAAACAAACAAACACGTGACCGGCCTCTAGCCGACCAAGCAAGACACTGGCATAACGCACATGCCTGGGTTACTAAACACTCTAAAATTGGCAGCGAAAGATAGAAACGTTTAGCAGCTTGACATACATACAAATGTATGTCAAGCTGCTAAACGTTTCTATCTTCTTATTGGGGACCTAATCTCAAAAGCTCATTGCTGGTGTTGTTGGAAGCTCTCTATCTGTCAAAGTTGTCAAATTCTATTTACTTATTGTAATATACGGCGTGCTTACCCCATTTGAGGTTAATTTGGGCAGTGTTAAGTGTATTTGAAAGATCACGTCACATGTTTTTGAACCTAACCTCAGGTGAATGAAACTCTTTGCCTCCAACTACGCCAGCGCTAAGCGGGAGCAAAGACTGGCACAGGTGCCATCGTGGTAAAACAACATTGGCTTATTTAATAGTGGTCTTAACTACCACAAAATTAGCTTGCGAGCTTTACACTGCTTACAACTGTTGTAGTAAGCAGGTAGAAGCTCGTACCGGATTTCATCTCTTGCAGCGTGTGCGTGTCGATGGCGCGGCCACGGCGTTATTTTTGGAAAAATCTATTGAATATTTTTTAAAAACATGTAAAAGTTGATTCCCAAAACCATAAATTTGTCAAAGTTATGGTTAAAAAGATATAAGCGTTCGAACGTGGCGGTGCCATTGAAACACGGATAACCGCGCAGGCACGGAAATCTTTCAAACTAAGCATTGTAGAGACCTGAAAGTTAAGCAAATAACAGATTGAATTTGTAAAAAAAAAATATATATGAAGAAAAAATCCCAGGTTTATATTTTAGTACATGTGAGACAAAACCCCCATGGCCGCGACATCGCAACGGTGAAATACACGTGATAGCTGTTATCTCGCTGAAAAAGCATCACAGAAGTCTGAAGTTTTTTGTAAAACCCAGATTTGAATTTGTCAAAATTTGTAAAAATACAACAAAAATCCTACGTTTATATTTCCGTAACACTAAAACCCCATGGCCGCGCCATTGAAACGGTAGAAAACACGTTTTCGCCGATATCTCCCTAAAAAGCATCACAGAGGTCTGGATTTTGACAAAATTTGTAAAAATACTACCAGAAATCCTAGGTTTATATTTCAGGAACTGTAAGAATTAAACCTCATGGCCGCCCCATTGAAACGTCGAAAAATACGTTATCACAGATATCTCACTGAAAAATCATCGCAGCAGAGGTCTGAAGTTTTTTTTGTAAAACTTAGATTTGAATTTGACAATTTTTTTAAAAATTCAACAAAAATTCCTTGGTTTGTATTTCAGGAGCTGTAGTACGGTATCGCGAACAAATAAGTCGTGCTTATATCTCAAAGAAACTAAGTATTAGCTAGTTTTTTTGTAAACAACGCTTATTAATTTGTAGAAATAGCTAAAATAGACAAAAAATCTTTTTTTCATGATATAAAACCTTCAATAAATTTTCAATGTTTCTTCGATAGGGCGACCATGATTCATTCATTATTTGATGAACCATTGTATATTCAAATCCATAACTTTCGAGGGTGGTCCCAGGTGGTCCCTTTTCACAGCGATGTTCGATAGCTTCGATACCCTGTTTATAGTGGGCTGTGTCAAGCTCCTCAAAATAGCCATCTACAGCAGACTCAATCTCTTCATTATTGGTAAATCTTTTCCCGCCGAGCCACTTTTTCAAGTTTGGGAACAGAAAATAATCAGAATAAGGAGGAATAAGGAGGAGGAATGCACCTAGCATGGGGAAGCAATTCAAACTTCAACTCATAAATTTTTGCCATTGCAATAGTGGACTTGTGAACCGGTGCATTGTCCTAATGAAACTACACTTTCTTTTTCGCTAAATGCGGCCGTTTTTTCTTAATTTCTTCACTCAAACGCTGCAATAGTTTTACTTAGTACTTGCCGTTGATGGTTTCGCCTTTTTGAAGATAATCAATAAAAAATATCCCATGGACATGCCAAAATACTGACGCCATGACCTTGCCAGCAGCAGAAACTGACTTCGCGTTTGGAGCCGGTTCTCCCTTTTCAGACCATTGTTTCGACTGTTCTTTCGTCTCAGGGGTGAAGTGGTGAACCCATGTTTCATCCATCGTGATGAATCGTCGTAAAAGGTCGGCTTTATTGCGTTGAAATTTCTCCAAACACTGCATCGACACTTCCTCACGTTGCTGCTTTTGTTCAATAGTGAGCAATCTCGGCACCCATCTTGTGCACAGCTTTTTCACGACCAAGTTTTCAGTAAATATGCGATGTATAGATTTTTTGAAATATTTACAATGTCTGCTAAGGCGTGCACTTTTAGTCTACGGTCTTCCAATACTAGATTTTGTACTTTTTCACTATTTCTGGTGTAGTCACTTCATTTGGTCGACTGCTGCGATGTTCGTCTTGGCAGCTCGTTCGACCTCCTTTGAACTTAGCGATTTTATTGCTGTGAATGTAGGAGCAGACTCTCCCAGAGTAGAATCCAGCTCAACTTTAATATGGGTTTGACTTAAACCTTTCAAATGAATGTATTGTATGACATATCGATTACCAATTTTGTCTATGTTTGCAAAAGGGAAATATTAAACTGCACATCAAAAATACTGATCTGCACAGCAAATATCAGGGCAAAATGGTGCGGTAGCTTAGGTGAAGGGTAAAGGGGGCGAGTGAAGTGATAGGTTGAACATGTAAGAACAACAAAAAATACTTAAAACCTAAACTTAAGTACACATAAAATATTTAAAACATAAAAAGTGTTTTTGTTAATCCTTTTTTGCTGTACAAATCAGTATTTTTGATGTGCGATTAAAATTGCTAGCCTTTGCAAAATCACTCAGATCATCCTCGATTAATGGCTACGAAACAAAAGCAAAAGAACGTAAATTCTTCTTTTTTTTTCAAAACTACGTTTAACAGTGGGAATGAGCCTCCGTATTTAACATAAAAAACATGACCCAAGGAACGGGTCGGTATCGCAAAAATATTGATGTTGACGTTTCATACATTATATAGGTTTGGTTTGTGAGAAATGTGAATTTTCTTGCTCGATTTCGACAAATTTTCCTGGTCAGTTCTTGGCCATGAGGTCTATTACCAGAGTCGTTTAATGATTCATTATGGATTACTTCGTGAACGATTTTGTATGTTAATTAAATTTTGGAATCGGATTAATCGCTCATTAAATGACTGATGACGGCGGTTAGTGCAAGTAAATAATTTGTGTTTTTTAAAGAAATATATATCTTAGTGTAAGTAAACAATCTGTGATGTATGTGATTTATAAAGAACGGAACAAAGAATTGTAGTACATTTTCGTTTCATTTTTAATTAAGAATCCTTGGGATATCATTTATAATACTGGATGGAAAGTTTTCTGTAAACAATAAACTATGGTCACCCTATCGGAACATTCTAAATCTGTTAAAGGTATCCTGAAAAAAACAATGACTATTTTAGACTGTTTTAATCATTAATACATATTAATAAGTGTTGTTTACAAAAAATATCGTGCTGATAGTTAAATAGTTTCTTTGCGAGATAAACACGACTTATTTTTTACGCGACACCGTACTATGCTCCTGAAATATAAGCCTAGGATTTTTTGTTATATTTTGACAAATTCAAATCTAGGTTTTACAAAAAACTTCAGACCTCTACGATGATTTTTCAGCGAGATATCGGTGATAATGTATTTTTCACCGTTTCAATGGCGCTGCGATGGCGTTTTACTCGTACAGTACCTGAAATATAAACCTGGTATTTATTTTTGTATTTAAAAAGAGAGATTCAAATCTGGGTTTTACAAAACACTTCAGACCTTTGCGATGCTTTTTCAGTGATATATCGGCGATAACTAGTTTTTCACCGTTTCAACGGCACGGCCATCTGGTTTCAGTATTACAGCTCCTGAAATATAGGTTTATATTTCTTGTAGTATTTTTTAAAATTTGACAAATTCAAATCTAGGTTTAAAAAACCTTCAGGCCTCTGTGATGCTTTTTCAGCGAGATATCGGCGATAACGTGTATTTCACTGTTTCGATGTCGCGGCCTTGGGGGTTTTGTATCTTATATCCTAAAATATAAACCTAGGATTTTTTCGATATTTTTACTTTTTTATTACAAATTCAATCCGTTATTTACCTAACTTTCAGGCCTCTGTGCAATGCTTAGTTTCAAAGATCTCCGCGGCCGCACGGTTCCCCGCGTTTGAATGGCGCGGCCACGTTCAAACGCTTGTAACTTTTTAACCATATCTTTGACAAATTATGGTTTTAGGAATGAACTTTTGAAATTTTTACAAAATATTGGCATAGTTTTTTTTTTTTTTTAGATAACGCCGTGGTCTCGCCATCGAAACGCACACTCTTGAAGCACGGAAAAAATGAGCCTCATAAAAAGCAAAATAGCAGTAAATTGATGATGTTGATGATGATTAAGTGGGTCTTCTTCGTTGGTTTCAGGTCTGATGAACACGCCGGGCATGCAGTCGCTGCTGCAGCAGATGTCCGAGAACCCTCGCCTCATCCAGTCCATGATGTCTGCCCCGTACACCAACAACATGCTGCAGGCGCTCGCGGCTGACCCGGACATGGCTGCGCAGCTCATCAATCAGGTACATACAGCCGCATTCCACAGACCATACATACATAGGAGTAGACGCCGCGCCGTAAGCACCCCCATATCATTTTATAATTTCTTTATTGCACACAAATAAAATAGTGTACATACATAAAATATAAATTCTAATTATAAATAAATAATAAATACATATATATATGTCACCGTAAGATAGTCAAAACCGAATTGATCAACTATCGACAGATATTAAACCGACCGGGTTTACCAGACCAGACCGACAGGGTTTAGAATTTACGTTTCTTTTTTCTTACATGTCAACCTAACACGAAGTGTAGTGTAGTGTTCACCTAAGCTTAATACCACGGCATACACTAGTATGCCGTGGTATTTCGTTTTCAATTCAAGTTTAAACCAGTTTACTATTTAACGGTTTTAACCGTTAGTTTCTCAACTAACGCGTCACATAGTAAGCAGTACGCTACAGTTTACTATCTGTCGACAGTTGACCAACTAACGAGAAAAAAAGCGGTAGGTCGACGACCAAGTTTAAGGTGAAGGGAATTTAATTTTACCTGTTATTTTGTCTGAACCTATAACACTCTCGTTAAGTCATCGCTGACTTATACGACTCCACCCGGCAAAAAAAACCATTCAAGGTGTTTAGTTTGTGCTCTGTAGCTATAAACTCAAGAAACAGCTCGCTGTTAGTGACCTTGCCGCAAACGTGTCGCTCGACAGTATATATACGGAGCACAATCTAAAAACCAATTTTAAATTAATTGTTATTGCCGAATGGCAGCGGGGTCGGATAAGTCAGCGATGACTCAATGGCCAACTTGTATCACCTTTTTGACAGCCACTAAATTCAGTCTCAATACAACTCCGCGATGGTAAGTGGGTACCTGGCTGACAGGCATAACCGATGTCGTGCTTGAACATGATCATTTAGTCGCACTTCACAGTGAAACATTTCATATATCTTCGATGTGTTATGTTCCTCACCGAACAGAACCCGATGTTCGCGAACAACCCTCAGCTGCAGGAGCAGATGCGCTCGATGATGCCGCAGATGCTAGCGCAGCTGCAGAACCCTGACATGCAGCAGATGATGACCAACCCACAGGTAGGAGGCGGCATTTTACCCTCAGTATTCTCTCACAAGTCCGATAGTCGCCTGTATTTCCATTTTTATTTGCCTGTAATCATTGCTTTGTGCAATAAATTGTGTTGAGATAAGGAGAGAAGTTGATTGCACTTTCAGCTCGCTAACGAGGCGATCCGGCCCGCCCCGATAGGGAAGATTACGCATAACTTTTTGGTAGAGGGCATTGTTTGTTTGTAACGAGTGAATAGATAATTTTTCCGAAATAATATTTTCCTTGTATTTTTTTTCCATTCGCGTTTTTTCCCACGGTTATTTTTTGCATGCGATTTTTTTACTAGTAGTATTTTTTCCTGCACGCTTTAATTTCTTGTTTCTTTTTGCCAGACATATTTTTCTATGCATTTATTTTCTCAATCCGTATTTTTCAGGTACATTTGTTTTACCGCTATAATCATTTTCCAGGTGTTTATTTCCTTATACACTTTATGCTTGATTTAACTTACATCCAAACCCGTCACGCCTTTTCTTACACCTTGTGGCAGAGGCACATATGCTCCCCCGTTTAGGCAGTTTTCACTACTCCTTTTTGCGTGACAGGGGGCTAGCCCATCGCCACAGCTAAGGAGATATGTATGACACAAAAAAGAACACAGAAAATACAACAAGTTAGGCATCGCAGAATCAAATCGCCAGCCAGCCTACTTCATTTATTTAATAAATCGCACGCTATTGTATAATGTTAGTCCGATAGTATACTATGTGGAAGTTCTAACGGTGATGAAAAACATCGTGAGGAAACCTTCATATCTCCTTAGTTGCGGCGATGGGCTACCCCCCTGTCGCGCAAAATGGACGTGTAAGGATGTAAGTTAAATCAAGCATATGAGAAAATAAGCACCTAAAAAATTAATATATTGATTAAATATATTTATATGAAAACACGGATTGAGAAAATAAATGCATAGAAAAATATACGTCTGGCAAAAAGAAACAGAAGAAATTAAAGCGCGTAGAAAAAAAACGTATAGAAAAAACGCGAATGGAATAAAAATACAAGGAAAATATTATTTATCTATACACTCTTCGTAACTTGTTAAACATTTTTAACATAACTCACCAAGTAAAAACCTTAAAAAATACGGGATACGAATGAAGTCTATGAAAGCCTTATACACGCCATTAATGTGGGCTTTGTTTCCTGGCCAGCTTTAAATTATTGTCTCTCATTGGTTCTAGAATGGCAGTAGCGTCATTTAACATTGGCCAAAATTATTCTCTTAATAAATTTGCTTTTACGTCAGTCGGCATCATTGTGGCTTGTTCGTACACTGGCACTCTGGCAACGCAGCCCTGCTGCTTTGCAAACTAAGCACAGCATAGAAATGACTTCCACACCGAGTCTTGCAAAGCAGCTTAAGTTGTTCCCCTGAACCCTTTTCGTCAATTATCTGCCTTGGTAACTAATTTAAGATTTGACATTTGCGAATACTCTTGATGCCATCGACCGCCACTGACATGATTGCATCCATAGCCTCAATTTTTATTATGTCGTAACATTGTTAGTTTATAGCTAGCTTCCCTCAGTTACCACCGGACTTTTCCGTTATAGGTTTTAAATTTTATTACCATGCCATAGGGTTCACAATCGCGATTCGTCCCAACTACCCTCGGATTTTGAGTAATTATTGTCGGTGCCGCACAATTTGGGGAGGTCGGTCACGTTTGGTACTTGGATTTTAATCAAGCCAAATTATTTTTGTAAATTTTTGTGTTATCTCTATTACTGACACAAACTTATCGGTGCCGTAGGTCTGCATCATTTCCAGGATTTCTTTGCATAGGTATATTCACTCGTATGACGATGAGTATTGTTTTGCTTTATCAAAATTTATAACACCTTCGTTCCGCCTGTTACTCTACTCATCGCATTGGAGATGCAAATGAGCGGTTGACCTCAGTTCGCGGGTAATTTCTCTTTCCATTTCTTCATACGTGCTCTGCAAAAGAGTAGTTGAAATAGCCTTGCGAGATAGTATTTATTGGTTATGTTTGTAGGTCTCAAGACATTATGAAGTGCGATAAATATGTTAACTGCAACTCCCTCTATCGTAAATCCCGCCAGGCGCTGAACGCGCTGCTGCAGATCCAGCAAGGCATGGAGCAGCTGCGCACGGCGGCGCCCACGCTCGTCAGCTCCATGGGGATGGGTCCGGGGGCGGCGCCGCCTGCACCTGTCCCGCCACCCGCGTCCACAGCCACGCCGCAGCAGGCGCGCCAGCACCAGAACACGGAGCTGTTCACGCAGGTGAAGTGCCCACGGCTTGACTGCCCAGATTCAAGATGAACGGAATAATATAACATGCTTCTGGTCCCACACTAGGAGCTAGAAACAGTGACGTCACAAACATGAAGACCTGGGTTTTATCTTCCTTGCCAGCCGGGATTCGAACGCGGGACCTCTAGCTTGGGAAGCACAGCCTCGGCCGCACACCACAGGGGTCGTCACTGAGGTTTTTTTTGGTTAGGTTTATATTATTTTAATCTGATAGCAGAACTGCATCTAAAGTGGCGGTTAACAGTAAAGTCGCAGGTTACTTGGTCATTTTTATTCACAATGTCAAAAAGAACAGTCCAAAGGCGTACTGGAGAGAGCGAGCGAGCGTAGCGCCAACCATACTACTCCAGAAAGCAATCGCCTGCGACTGACTCTTTTCACGTTCGATTTTAGTTACCAGCCGCATGCAGCCGGCCGCGGCGCGGCGAAAGTCAAATGCTGGGGTTTTGAACTTTAAGCCTAGCAAAATTTAATTTCTGCTTTAGTCACTCGTGTAAACATCTTATTATAGTCGTGGTCCATTTTAGATTCGACACGAACGGTACGCAAGGAATACAGCAGGGTCCAATATTACGGTCATTCTATATTATTAGCCGCTTCAAAGTTAATCCCGATGACACCCCATCCATCACTCTATTAATGTGAACGAATGACTACACTCCGCAAACCCAATTAGGTGATCCGCAAACCCAATCAGTTGATTAAAGTTAACATCCTATAGCCCAACAGTAATATGCCCAAGCAGCAGTGGTTCCGAGCTTGGTTCCGACGCAATATGTCGGCAACCACATCCGGAACCACAGACATGTGTAAATAATCTTGTTTCTCTCCAAAACGGGCGAAACGACGCAGTGCAAATAAAGAAGCCAAGTCCAGGAGTTATGTACAATGTATGCTCTATGTGAGTGCTGTGCGCCGTCTTCTACAAATCATGTACCTAGGCGTCATCTACCTACCATAAAGTTCATTGATTCATTCATATTTAAAACTTTCTCATCTCTTACCCTAGAAATTGAGACCAACACCAGCTTTCGTGGCTTCATCTTATCGTGACTGGAGGCCCGAGTCGATATTGAGATGGAGTCAGTTGATTTCAATTGAAATACAAATATTTAGGACCGACTATGGCTGCAGTAGATTACATTGATCCCACCTCGCCCATAGGTATTCCTTGTATGTTTGGGTACAAGAACATTTTGAGTACTTCGCTGCATTCATTAATTGTATTTCATCTAGTATTTTGGTTTTGTTGTATGACTTTGTACATCATCCTATTATTTTATCATAGTCTTATAATAGAGCCTTCACAAGCTTTGCCTATAACTTGTAGTTATATCTGTTTCGTACGCAGTTCATGCAACGTATGGTGGCGTCGATGGGGCAGAACAACTCGGCGCAGCCCCCAGAGCAGCGCTACTCGCAACAGTTGGAGCAACTCGCGGCGATGGGATTCCTCAACAGGGAGGCCAACCTGCAAGGTGAGGCGCTTGCTCTTCGAAATTAAGCGACCGGAGTTCCGCGGCTTATTTTGCGTCAGAGGCGAGGAAAGTCGTAGGCCGTAGCTGACTTATTCAAATTCCAACAGTGGGGTTTTACCCTTTGGCAAATGATGATGTGGTAAATGTGGGCAGAGGCCACCTCAACAGTAAAAAAATAAATGGTATGCGATTCTCACGTTTTTGAGATAATTGGAATTAAAGAATTAGTCTCATATCGAACATGTAGATTAGAGGACACTTAAGGTCATCGCCGACCTATACCCGCTCCCGTACAGCAGAATAATCTTCAATAAAATATGGGTTTTAGGTTGTGCTCTGTAATATATGTGTACTTTAAATATGCCGACATAACTTAGCAGACAGCTTGCTGCACAGCGAGCTTGCCGCGAACGAACCACTCGGTAATGTATCTACAGAGAACAATCTAAAACTCATATTTGAACGAACATTACTTAGATGTACGGTAGCGGGGTGATCTGTTGACACACCATACGCGCGGAATGTACGCGACAGAAACATCCATGTAAAAAAACAAAGGCAGCAAACTGAGAAAACCATTTCGAAATAAAAGCATTACAACTAAATTCCATTATTCCCATCAAAAAATTACAGGGTTAGTGAAATATCCTTGAAAAACATAATGTCCTCCATTGGTTCTCTTAAGCGTAGTTTGTTCAAATTCCCTTCGCCATTAAGTTGGCTGTCCTGTAAAACTGGCAAGTGTCAACTGTGAGCAAGTGACGTCACGAGGGACGTTTTTTTTTATTATAACCAAAATTAGACATCACTCGAAATATTGAAACTAGTTTAAACAGGCTATTGAAATTGGCTAAAATGTCATATAATAAATTTAAAAAATTGTACATATTTTTTCATTCATATTCTTTATTGCACAGAAATCTTAATAAACAACACATTAACAACACAGGTAACAAAACATTTTATGAGCAAAGGCGAGCTTATCTCTAAAGAGAGATTTCTACCAGCAAACCTAGGTAAGACAGGAAAAAATATGCAATAGGAGAGTCCTAGAGCGCAATAAAACTGTACACATCTAAATCTAAATTTTTTTACCATGCACAATTGTATAGGGATACGTTGTTGCCGAATACGCCCGACCGATGTTCGGTTTGCGTCACGGCAAGTGTTGCTGCTAATTGAAATAGCTTTGCAGGCAAAATGACGCGGAACTTCGGTCGCGTATTGTAGGCGTGGTGTGTTTTGACACATACAATCACAACGCACGCCACAGGCTGTAGTAATATTGCAATGGTGTTGATACCACCATGTTTGCAGATGACATCTCCCTCTTATTTGAGTGCCCCAGTTCCAACTTCTTTACAACCATCAAGGACTCCTACCAGGCTATTGATAAATATTTATGCCAGCATAATTTAAAAATAAACAATACCAAAACAAAATTTATTCAATTCGCTCCATACCAAAGAAAACTACTAAATTTACAACCCCTGATAGATGAACTAAACATAAAAGAAGTCAAGAATATCAAGCTGCTAGGAATAACAGTAGTGGGAGTCTACTGTTATTCCTAGCAGCTTGGATGAATTAAATTGGAAAATCCACATAAGTAACCTTAAAAATAAATTATCAAGTTTCACATACGCCCTAAGCACCATTAAATCTAATACAAGTAAAAAATGTGCTATAACAACATACTACGCCTATGCAGATGCGTGGCTCCGCTATGGTATAATAATCCTGTGGGGAGAAAGTACCAACTTCATAGACCTGCTGATACAGCAGAAAAAATGCGTTCGAATTATAACCAATACACATGTACAAGAAAGTTCCAGTATAACCCAGAACTCTTCTGCTTTCAGCCCTCACAGCGACATTCGGCGACGTGAACGCGGCGGTGGAGAGGCTGCTTGCGCTCGGCCAGTTGTCTATGAGCTAACCTCGTCCACACATGCCCGCCCGCCACCCCCGCTCGCCCCGCACGCCCGCTCGCCAGTCGCCCACACAACACACGCAGTCGGCGCGGCACCGCCGCCGGTCTCAGTGCTGTCGGGATAACGCTTCGTCCTAGTCTAGCCGTGACTGCAGTACATACACTCCACTATCCGATATTGGACTACTGGCGCCTTGGCAAAAACACAACAGCTAGTAAGTTTGCGAACATTGGCTGATAAAGAAGTTGCTGTGGAGTGTGCAGAATCGATTGCCAACTGAATGTTTGCCCCAATTTTGTATCACACACTTTCTTGTCAAGTGCCGTGAAAGATTGCAGTTTGAAGTTGCTTCAAAATTTTAAAGTGACATGGCAGTATTAACCATGTTCATGTATTTACGGTTTGGTCAGCAGCAGGAAGCTACGTCCTGATTTCATTCAGACTAAAGGCGCATTAACTGATCCGAAATCATCACTTTATATGAATAATTGTAAATTCCCACTTCATTGGTTTAGCTTGCTAATCATTCCAAATCGCCCAAGTATGTAAAAGACAAATTCAATTTTAGGCCTAAAGGCATTAATTTTTGTTTTGCCATACTTGCTGGATATCCCAAAATTATGTAATATGCAATGTGTAGGTAATGAGGTATTGGTAGGACAAAGGTAAATGTAATAAATGTTGATACATATTTTCACTGTGAGTGTATCAATAAAACATGTGACATTGCTTTCATTGAAAATGAGTCATTTCTTGAACTAACTAATTAGATGTTTCATCCATTCCTCTTTGTTTTAGATGTAATACGAAATTATTGTTTATTTTTTATGATTCATTGTCATTTTTCATAAAGCATTTTTAAGGTAAGGGTATAGTCAAAATTTAGTTGATTTTGCTATAAGACAATTTTGTACAGAGATATGTATGTATGCGTATTTCTATCTTTTATTTTGATTACACCCAACTGCATTGTGTAATGCAAATGTGTAAATATATAATTTGCAATGAAATTATTTGCAAACAATAAAACCATGTGCGTACTCTGAAAGCATATTTTATTCATTCGACTCATTATTGCTACAACAAGCATTTTACGCGGCGAGTTGGGTTCACTATTTTGATCGAACTTAATTTAACAAGGCATATTTAGAAACATGCTTTTGTTACTGTAATTTTCAATTTACATTACAACTATGGTGATTGTTGCCCTACTTTTATCTTAACAGATAAAATAAGTCACTTAACAGATAAGTAGGGACACCTCCATTGGTATAATAGCTGTCTTGGAGATTTCGCATACAGTTTGTCTGCGCGCCAAGTATGATATGATGTTAACTTGTCAAGTGCATGTAAGACTTATCATTGACATTGTTCTAAGTGTGTCACAAAGAGCTTGTCAACTGATTTTTATTTGATTTGTCACAAAACCAATGTGGGACAATGATCATGCCATACAAAGCATATAAAGTAACAATATTTATCTGTTCCTATTTTGTATATCACCAAATGCATGAAACAGTTGATTGAACATTGACTTTAGTATCAATGTCTTGTGCATTGGTCTTAACAGGAAGTTGGATAGAGATCAAAGTATTGTTTGTCCTTTGAGATATGATTGATTGACTGTTATCATGTCTTGATCTTTATCTTTAAAGATAAATAATATATTATTTGTGGTGGTAACTATTTTTAATAAGAGTTTAGCTTTTTTCGTAGCCTATAATATTATTGTAGTGGTTTTATAGTGAATTCAGTAAATTTAAGTTGTATAAAGTATGAAATCAGTACAGCTCACTGTTTTGTAGGTACACATTTGAATTTCCCAGAATATACCAACAACACTTGAAATAGGAGCTCTAAAACTAATGCACACTTCATTTGTGTAATAAACATCTTATCTCAGCACTGAGCTGTTGTATTATATTGTTTTTCAACCAAGGTATTGATAGAGCCTACAGTCAAATCTAGAGTGTAATGAAGAGTACAATACTTTTGCATGCAAAGATTCTCTTCTAAATTATATTCGGTATTATTTTGCACATCATAAATAAGCAAAGTATTTGTTATAAAAAATGAGTGTACTCTGTGATGTTAGACTGCTAGATTTGTCTGAAATCATAAGAATCTAGGTGTAACAATATTATGTGACAGACAGAATGCAATTATTATAAACATAAAAAGAGATTATTGTTTTATTTATATCCTTACCAGCGGAACCCCAAGAATTTAACTAGGACAAAGGATAAGTAGCAATGATGTTTTAACAAGATATTTATCTCAACAATATAATATATAAATCTTCTAAAATGATATGTCAAATATCCGTCAATAGTCATTTAATTATCACATTATTTTTATCGAGGGCACATAGCATGTCGACCTCCATCTACTGGCAAGGTAGCACCAGTTATGTTGCTGGCCATGTCACTTGCTAGGAAAGTGATCACAGAAGCAACCTCCTCCACATACCCTGGACGACCGAGTGCATGCGTCGCTGCACACTTTGTCAGGAATGTCTCATACTCATCCTCACTCATACCATTCTCACCCTTCTTGTGAATGCCTGTTGTAATGACTCCAGGATTGACTGCATTAACACGAACACCCTTTGGCGCTAATTCCAAAGCAACACATCTAGTGAACTGATCCACAGCTGCTTTAGACATACAATATGCGAGCACATTAGGAAAAGATCGCATGCCAGTGACACTAGAAACATTTACAATACTGCCTTTAGTTTCTAAAAGGTAAGGAGTTACCAACATGGTCAGTTGATAGATGCTGCGAACTTGCGAGAAAGTGTAGTATATGTGCAGGGGCCGTATGGCCAAGTGAGTTACTGAAATGTGTAATCTGTAGTAGCACCTGCCATCATAATTGCGCTAACATAACCAAGGCGTACTATATGGAGAACTCTGTCAATCTGAGTAGAACATTCAAATGCCTAAAATGTCAGCATACTTCGAATAAGGTCGTGCAGCAGCAGCGTCAAGACTTCGGAAACCAACCAGAACTCCTAATGAACCCCTTAAACAGTAGCACTCCACAAACGAGAGATAAAAACATAACTTTCAGGAATCCGAGAAAAATATTTGATTTAACAGAAGAAGAAAAAATGGTAATGAAATACTTTGACCAGCGTACAGACGAAAATGGAATAGACCTCTGTCGTAATATTCAGGAACTAACAGAGGAGAACAAACGATTGCGGAATGCCTGTGATATGGCAAACAAAGAATTAAAAAAATTAAATTCTGCAAACCCTAGCCCCGAAGGTCATACAACTTCATCGCACAGGTTCTACTCACCACAATATCACCGCAACTTCAGACCGAATATGATGCGCATCGGCTTTCCGCGTACTTCACCTAGGCAGTGTACGCTGGGCGTTATACAAAGGGACCATCCACAAACTACCACACGTCTCTCGGCAGCGCTGCCGCCAGAGGGCGCCACGTCTGCCAACTTGAGCATCCGCCGAGCGCTGATGACGCGGCTACCGGAACTCCAACATCGAACTGAGTACAAGAGCCCTTTACTTGGAAGCCACGGAGATACAAATGTAGTTGTCCAGCATCTGAGCACGGATACCCTCACATTCGAGAACCTGGGAGATACAATAAGCTCTACAGCTGAAAGCCAAGGAGAGGCAAGAAGCTTCCAAGAACAGACAGCATCTAACACCCAACCTGCATTGACGACGAAGCCATCAGAATCTCAACGTCTAAGACCGGATACTACTACACTTGAGAGGCACGGAGACTCCGCTACAAACCCTATCGATGAATGTTATTTGATTACTGAGAGTAAGAGTGTAGTTCCTCCTCCTATCCAACGGAGGGCGTTAGTGCTGTCTGATGAAAGTGGTAGAGGCATTAATAAAATTCTGCGAAATCTACTAGGAAGTGGCTACAATGTAGAGTCTGTTATTAAACCTGATGCCTCTTTGGATAATGTACTTGACTCCAGCCATCGTCTCTGTAATGACTTTACACGTAAGGATATTGTAATAATAGTAGCAGGTTGCAACGATAAAGACCCCCTTAGACTACAGTCAATGCTGTACTCAAACCTCAGCCATCTAGCTAATACCAATGTACTATTGTGTAAATTCGGTGCTAGCAAGTACTTGAATGACGCTAAGGTGAGCAGTACGTTCAAGTTTGTATGCTCCCGGTTTCCACATGTCACATACATTTGCGAGGACGTAAAGCACTCTCGACTCTATGCAGGTAGAAATATACTAAGGGAAATTCTTAGAGTTGAGTACAAACAAAAGTATTTGCAATACATAAACAACCTAGAGACATCCCATAAAAAAGTCTCAGACACTTCTGTCTGCGAATTGCAAGAAGATAATGTAAAATTGCAATCGAATGTGTATCAAACTCCAAGCAGTACTGCTCCTGAAAGCAATCGGGATTTTCTGTAGGTAGTCACAGTGAGCTAGGCCATGCTTCTTATGCCTCTAATAAGAAAATAGCACATGTTAATATTTGTAGTCTAAATGTTAAGAAGTTATCTCTACTAGAGATTTGGCTGGATGGGGAGATTGGCAGAAATATAGAGGTTTTGTGTATAACGGAACATCATAGAGCTCACGAAGATTTAGTAAGAATAAATATACCAGGTTTTAAATTAGCTACCAGTTTTTGCCGCAACGGTAGAAAGAGTAAAGGCGGATCTTGTATTTACATTAGAGAGGGTACACATCATAGTGAAATAACAAAAATAAAAGATATGTCTATATCAAAACTGTTTGAAATATGCGGCATTAATTTGAGTGGTACTTATGTAATATGTGTGTATAGACCAAAAACAGTTAAAGATGACCATTTTATTGAGTATTTCGAAAATGTACTCAACTTTATCTTCGAACATAAAGAACGCAAAGTTATTGTCTGTGGTGATTTTAACATCGATACACTCGTTGAGTCTGCGGAATCAAAGGAATTTGTAAGTCTACTACAGTCTTATCATATGAGGCCATTCATAAGAGAACCTACTCGTGTCACCTATCATAGTCAGACTTGTCTTGACAACATTATCTCTAATATAGTATTAAATACACCAGGCGTCATGGAGTTAGGCTTATCAGATCATTCCCTTCAATATGCATCTTTAAACGTACTAATCAAAAGAGACCACCAAGTCTTTTTCAAAATAGTAAGAAACTTAAAGGAAACAAATCTCCAAAAGCTATCAGAGCAGTTACTTAAATCGTCATGGCATGAGGTATACGATGGCAAAGACTGTAATGATAGTTTCAATATTTTTCACGACAAACTAATGATGGCTTTTGAGACATATTGTCCAGTAATAAAGGTAAGGGGGGACATAAATAAAAATAATAAAAGCTGGCTTACACCGGGCATTAAGACGTCATGTGAGAAAAAAAGGGAACTATTTATTCAATCTAAAGTTACTAAAAGCCCCTCTAAGCTAAAACATTACAAAAAATATTCAAGCATATTAGGGAAGGTAATTCAACGCTCTAAACAAATGTGCAACGAAAAAATTATATTATCTTCTAATGACAAGGTGAAAGCCACTTGGAATTTGATAAATTCACATGTAACTGGAAAAAAGAATGTAGAGGTCAGAGATTACACTGGGTTGACAGATAATACGAATACGGCAAATAGCAACCAGCACGCTTCTGATATCTTCAATACTCACTTTACAAATATATGCAGTAGTAGTAACATAGAACAAAAAAACATAAAATTACCGAACTTTCATCAAACCTCAATGTTTATTAAACCAGTTAATTGTGAAGAACTAATAAAAAAGATAAGAAACCTTAAAAATAAAAAATCATGCGGTTATGATGGAATGTCGTCCATTGTAATCAAACACATAGCGGAAGCTATTCAGGGCCCCCTCCTATTTCTTATAAATAAATCCTTAAGCGACGGAGTTTTTCCAGATAGATTAAAAAGGGCACATGTTAAGCCAATTCACAAACGCGATAATAAATTGGATGTTTCCAAATACAGACCTATCTCTTTACTGCCAGTGCTGTCTAAACTCTTTGAAAAAACAATGGCCGACCAATTACGCATTTTTCTGTGTACACAAAATATCTTAGCAAACGAGCAGTTTGGATTCCGGAAAGATATGTCGACCATGGATGCAATCTTCGAGATGACTGATTATATAGCAGAAGCCCTCAACAAAAACGAAAATGTTATGACGGTGCTATTGGATCTGTCAAGGGCCTTCGACCACGTAAACCATGATGTTCTACTAAATATATTAAGTCGTTATGGTATTAGAGGAAAAGTAAATGAGTGGTTTTTATCTTATCTTGGGGATCGAACTCAAAGCGTAATTTTGCCGGCCCTCGATGAAAATGGGGTCCTTCACAATATAGAATCAAGCCGTCAACATATTAAAGCTGGAGTTCCTCAAGGCTCTATACTGGGTCCTATTTTATTTCTATTATATGTGAATCATTTACCTTCACTTACTCCGAATAAGGTCATTCTATTTGCTGATGATGTTTCGGTATTTTTTAAATTTAATAGAGGTGATTATACTGACTTAGCTAAAACAATCACCGAATCTCTTGAGAATATTATAAACTGGTTTGTTAGCCTTAATCTCAGCACAAACGTAGAAAAAACCAAGCTAATTCACTTTAGAAACTATAATACACAGGTGCCGCATCTTGACATTAAAGTCGGCGGCAAAGAGGTGAAATCGACTCCCGATGCAAAGCTTTTAGGCATATACACGGACTGCAACTTAAACTGGAAGAGGCATGTGGATGTATTGGTGGGCAAATTAAGTAGCTTTTGTTATGCTCTAAGATCGCTGCTACATATTTCGACAAAAAAAGCCGCCCTGCAAGCTTACTTTGCGTTTTTCCAGTCGCGAGTGCTATATGGACTGGCTGTATGGGGAGGTAGCACCGATATAAACAGGGTGTTTGTCTTACAAAAGAGAGCTATTCGTATTATAAATAACATACGATCATCTCAGGAGTCTTGTAGGACTTCATTTAAGGAATTAAAACTCCATACAGTTACAGCTCTCTATATTATAGAATTATGCAAATTGATAAGGAGATACCCTGATAAATTTCCCCTGAGAGCAGCCGGGGTAAGTGAGAGACTTAATGAAAAGAATAAAGGGAATCTAGAGATGCCGTTTAGGAGGACAGTGGCATATACACGAGCCACAAAGATTACTGCCATTAAAGTGTATAATAGCCTCCCCCTAGACATTAAAAACCTGTCGGGAAGTAAATTTGTAACTAGACTTAAGAATTTTTTATTAATCATATCTCCATATGATTTGACTGAGTTTTATAACTACAAATAAGTGTATAATGTAACTGTTATGTTTGTTTCTCTCCCTGCGTTAAATTTATCAACCTATTAATTAGTAAGTGTTGGTAAAAGTGTGCAATTATCCTAGCCCTGTGACTTCCATGGCAAATTGTTATAATTATTAATTTTACTTTATTTTATAAGATGTATTTCTAATTGTCTGTAATAATATGTATAGATTTCGCTACACCCATTGGGTAAAAATATATTGAGACTACCCTGTACTGCGATTAAGACCTATGTACTATACATATATTTTATGGCAATAAATACTGAATACTGAAATACTGGTCTACTTTAATATAAATTCGCGAGGACGCCATGTGGTAGCATTGTGTTGAATTTAAAAACTATCCTGATTAATGTTATTTTGTTAATAATTAAATTATGAGCTATATTCAAATGGTTGCTATTTCCGATTGATATGGCAGCGGAAGAAGTAACCAAAATTAAATTAAATCAACATTAGATAAATTTCGGTCAAATATATCGTCGTAATACAATTTGAATTTTATTATGTTAATAATTTTATTATGAGATTATTCAAAATTCAAAAAAAGTTTATTTCCATAACTAACACATTTAATGTATTAGGTGCAGGCATCGATATAAATACTAAGGATAGGCCTTCCCGTACTAAATTTCTTACCATTTTGAGGCTAAGAAAAATAGCGCCCCTGCCGGAATTCGTCGGAACCAACGTTACGGTCGGTCACGTTCCGATTTGTGGTGTATAGACACAATATTAGGAAAGTTGATCTACGGATAACTCACAAATACCCGGTGACTTTTAATCGGTGATTAGGAGTAGAAATAAAATATATCTAGCTAAAATTTTACTTAAGCGGGGCGAGGTCTCACGCAATTAGCTCATGTTTAATTAATAAAAAGTTGAAACATAATTAAATAGGCATATTAATTTTTGTCTTTGCCGTTAAATTATGAAAGAGGACGTAAGCTCACAGATACACATTAGTAGCGTGACTAGGAATGTAAGATCTTGATTTTAATTTATAAGTAATAAACTACCTAATCATAGAAAAAGTTATGAATTAGTTAGGGGGGGGGGGGTAACCAAATGACATTACGAATGGTAATCTAATGACATTACGAATAGTAATCTTGACGTTACGAATAGAAAAATAACCAAATTGGATCGTTTTTCAAATATAGGAAGCGGGCAGTTTCACTGTGCGTCGCGCGTCGCTACAAAGTTACGTCAGTCGAATGGTTGATTTTCGTTTGAGGATTTTTTCGAGAACAATATTTTATAGATAATCAATTTAAAGCCAATAGTAATTGAAAATATAATATTTACTTGTGATACGACACTCCCTGTTTTTGTGTTTTGCGATTTGGGTATGATTTACACCTTTTTACGTCGCAGGTCACCATTTTTGTTTTTGCTGCCGATATGTCAATCGGCTGTCACCGTCCAAGCGCGACTGATTGCAAACAGTCCAATTTTCCCGATTTTGTACTGTTTTCGTAGCGACACTTTCAAGCGCTCCGTGCCCTGTCCCTACTATTCAAGTCTGTGGGTGCAGGGAAATATAGAACTCAATTTGAATTCCGTCACCTCAATGTTTTAGATGCTGGAGGCAAAGAGGCGAATATAAACCTCCAGCTTTATACGTTATTTTTTACAGAATTGGAGCAAACAACTTCCCAAGCTTTCTTGTCTTCTACATAATCTGATATTTTGTAGTAAGCAGTTTTACATAAGTGATTTTTAACAACATTTTTAAATTTATTTACAGACAATTCTTGTAATTCAGTTGGTATTTTGTTGTAAAAGCGAATACATTGCCTTTAAAAGATACATTAACCTTATGGAGCCTAGTAGTAGGTATAGCTAGTTTATTCCTATTTCTAGTGTTAACATTGTGCCTGTCGCTATTCTTAGGAAATCTATCAATATTTTTGTGGACGGCCATTAGGTTTTCATAAATATACTGACACGGCACTGTCATAATGTTAATTTCCTTAAATTTACAACGCAGTGACTCTCTGGGACCCACATTGTAGATTGCACTTACAGCCCTCATTCCAGCACAAATATTATGTTAATGTCTGCAGCGTTCCCCACAGTAGTATGCCGTAAGACATAATGCTATGGAAGTAGCTGAAGTAAACTAGTCTAGCTGTTTCCACGTTAGTAAAAAGACGGTTTTTTTTGACTGCATAAACTGTGGAACTGATTTTTTTTCGATAGCTTTTCTATGTGTCGGCCCCTTTGAAACTTGCTATCTAAGGTAATTCCTAGGAATACCGTGCTATCTACAGTTTCAAAATTTTCACCTTTAACACTAAAATTAGCCGAGACTTGTTTAACATTGGGGAGTATAAACCGAATACATTTAGTTTTGTTATTGTTCAGTAAAATATTATTGGCACTAAACCATTTGACCTTTGAGATTGCATTATTCATATCGTCAAAGTACAAACTGCGTCGTTTCATTTTAAACAAAAGTGAAGTGTCATCTGCAAACAGTACAAACTCGTGATTATCTCTGACAAGATGTGGCAGATGTCATTAATATAAACCAAAAACAGGAATGGCCCGAGTATGAAACCCTGCGGTACACCCATAGTAACAACAGACCCTGGAGATCGTTTTCCATTAATGACAACCTGTCATTTAAATAAGAAGAGAGAAGATCTTAAGAGTTATCCCTAATTCCACAGTGATGTAATTTCCTGATCAATGTCCCATGGTCAACGCAATAAAAAGGTATTTTCGGTTAGGTTTCGGTAGACAAATCACAAAATACTCCTAGAGCATCATGCGACTCCTCCCAGGCATCATATATATGTGATATTAACTCAATACCGGCATCAGTAGTTGATTTGCCTTGTGTAAAACCAAATTGTTTATAGTGGAGTATGTTTTGCCAGAGGCAATTATAAGGAGAGCGACATCTTCGGGAGTAAAGTAAAAGGCTTGAGATGCGCGCAAATACTAGACTAATTTATTATAGTTAATACTAAGCTTATATACAAAACTACGTGATGAATATAAATATACCTTATCTGTGACGTTCGTCAACTTATCTTAACATTACGTGGAAATATGACTAACATAGTCGACCGGCACACATGTCGTTGGTGTTGAAACATAAGATGCTACGATGCGACGTTCACCTTACGATTCGCCATATCATTGGAATCGAAGGATATCGAATTATTGACACAAAGCTCTGTCACTTTTTTTCAGTGTGTCGTGCAGTTATCGCAGAAACTTTAAGAGCGGCCCTTGACGCAATATAGCTATTCGAGAAATAGAGAATGTAAAAATACTAGTTCGTTTTGTTTTTTTATTTAAATTACTTTTTCAAAAACTTTACTAAATGTAGCAATACCGGTCTGAAGTTAGAAGGGTCAGATGTACTATCAGATGAAAACAAAGGTTTTACTAAATATTTTACTGTGTTTCATTAAATCAGGAAACGCCAGATTCAATAGATGCATTCAATATGAAAGCTAAATCAAGTGCAATAACATTTATTAGGGGCTTCACAACATGAACAGAAATATCCCAGAGGTAATTCTCTTAACATTTATTGATTTAAAGGCTTTAATAATATCTTTATCATCTACATAATTAAACGAGAATTGATTTTCACATCTAGGTACATAGTCTGTTAGCAAAGATTCATTGACTACTTTGGAAGTCTAAAGACTTTCTAGTAGAGATTGGGATGTCAGTAAAAAAAAAAACAGTTTTAAAAGTAATTTTCGTACGTATGTATACTGTTTTATTGCGCACTAGGACTGTCCTTTTTCATAAACACTCCTGTCTTGCCTAGGTTTGCTGGAAGAAATCTCTTTTTAGAGATAAGCTCGCCTTTGCCTATAAAATTTATTGTAACTGTCTGTGTATCTATGTTTTCTGTGCAATAAAGAATATGAATGAATGAATGAAAAACATACGCTTTAGCTACATCAATATCATTTTTGAAAGTAATATCATTATTTTTAATACATATTAATTGTTTTTAATACTGACCTTTCCAGTCTCACTTTTAATTATATCCCAAGTTGATTTAATTTTGCTATCACTTTATCTTATCTGATATAATTTGTTTTTCCAATTTGACAAACTTTTCTAAAGATTTTTGAGTACTTTTTTAATTTATCCTTGAATTCTTTACTATGATTCCATTGTTTTTCACTAAATAATTCATATAAATTTTGTCTACTTTTAAGTATACCTACTGTGGCCCACTTACTAAATTTAAGTTTGTCTGAGACCACAATCGATCTGGTAGTAAATACTGCATTGAACGCATTGCTGAATTTATAAAAAAATACAATATGACTCATTAGGGTAATTATTAGAGTAAATAGGTAGTTTGCTATCCCAATTCAATTTAAACCTTTCAAACCGATGTGCAGTCACAGGTATGTATTTTATCTTTCTTGTAGAACTTTTTTTAAGTTGAATCTCTAGTCTAATGTATTGACCTAAATGGTCTGACTTTAAATTACTTATAATTTTTTTAAGTTTTTTTTTTTCATTTGGCAAATACATTGTCTATACAATTTGCTGAGGTTTCAGTTATTATTAACTGTGTGAGTTTTAAAATTAAAAACTGTAACTCCAATGGTTGTTATTTCCGCCATCCGAAAGCGCGCAGCCAAACATTTATTTTACAACCAACATTTTAACAACTAAAAGTAAATTATATGGTGAATGGACATCGTCAAAAATACAGAGTTAATTTAGTTATTCAATGTAAATAATAACAATATTTTTAGGTATACTTATTGTTGTCAAATTTGTTAAAATATATTTATGTTGGGTTAATCTAGCTAGAGGAATCTATAAAAGCTCGTGATTGTGAGTGGAGCGGGTAATCTTGTACTGACAGTGGATTGGACCGAAATAAATTGTTGATAAGTCGAGTAAATCGTTTTATTGTCGTCGAGGGAAGTAGCTACCAGGTGAAAGGAGTTTATGCAAGCTAGCCGCCGAAAAATATTTTATTCAGTTTTCTTGCTTGGATTGATGTATTCAATGATAAAACATCGCTATATATGATAATTTAATAACATAAATTAAGTACTGGTAGGTAAGTAGTACCTAACTCAAATAGGTAATTATATTGAAAAATAATAATTATTCAAAAATTGTTTATTAAAATCAATTCATCCCAGTAAAATATACAGGCAATAGCAAAAAATATAGAATTATATATATATATGCTTACATAAAAAACTACAAAGGAAGACCTACTCACTTAAAGGTAAATTAAAGATAAACATGATTTTAAATTTAACACTGAAAATAACACTAGTGGCCCTGTTGGCTAACTGCCTCAGTGGAACTGTGAACAAATTTTTTAGGTAAGTATTTTAGATTCAATCAAAATCAAGTAGTAAATTAGCCGCACGAATAACTTTGTAAACTACATTTGCGATTTAAAATACAATCTATTGACTTTTTACGAAAATAGTTATAGGCTATTTCACTAACTCTCATGTCTGTATAGATCCTCTTTACTAATCCGTCTCCTACTTCGAGGAGTCCAAACTTGGTATGTTTTGAAAATATTTATTGGATTTTTAGAAAACAGGCGGCCGAAGAACCGGCTCATGAAGCCCTTTAATATGATAGACCACACGACAGGTTTCAGAAAAGAAAAAAAACATACAAAAATTAATGACGTCATAACTCCCCCCCCCCCCCCCCACCAAGGGAAAAGTCGAGAAAAGCTCGTGACAAAAAAAAAACTTAATTCAAAGAACACGTGTACCAAGTTTTGTGAGGATCGCTAAAAAACTGTGGCCCCTGGACCAGAACTGACAGACACGAGACATAGAGAGAGACAGACGAAAGCAAAATCGACCTCCAATCTTGTCGAAATGGAGCCCTTTACTCGCTTCGCTCGCTCGGTCAATAATTGGAATAATCGTACATTACTGCAGAGACCAATAAGTAAGCCATCCTGGACGAGTATGATTGAGCCGGCCGAGCCGAAGGCGAAGTCCAGCTATAATACGAGGCCAGGATGGCCTTATTTATGGTCGAGGCGTGTATAGTGCTTTTCTCAGAAATAAAACTATTTATGTTTCCTAATTATTCTTAATTAGTATCAAAATAGTAAAAAATATGAATGAATTTTCTACAAAATATCATCTTAAGAGTTTGCCGCCATTTTACATCGTGGTGCAATTCGGACACGTTAACCTCTATGGTACCTCCTTTTTATTAAAGGCCCTTAACTGCCAATAACCTCATTTTTTTAAAAATAGAACTATATTTAAATATTATGATATGTAATGGGATTTTATACTTACTTAATTGCGTATTCCTGGACGCTTCTAAAAATTGTCCAGTATGAGTCACTTTCGGATACTATCCTCGCAGATGTAATGGGAACATTTCATAATATTATGGAGAAAATTCTTATTACCTAATCACTCGGAATCTGAGTCCGAACAGAGGAAGAAAATCTGGAAAGTCTGGACAGCGCGAGAGTGTAGGTACATTTGTTTCAAAGAGTTTAGTTGCTAGTAATCACTAATCCACAGAGTACATTATTAGTCTTGATACACTAATCTGTGATCTCTGTCAAGCCAAATCGAGTCACTGTAATGCCCGGCCCAGAATTGTCCGACCCAGGAATGTCCGACCCCAAAATTGGAGTCCCGAAAGCCCACGATTCCGGGGTCGGTCATTCCTGGGCCGAGCATTCCGTGGCCGTACAAAATAGTGCTCGACCCCGGAATGCCCGGCCCCGGAATTGGCGTCCCGAATACCATAGACAACTGCTACATCAGAGATTAGGGTGTGTTCATAGTGTCTCTATCTCAAAAAATCTATTAACCTCTCCGTGACCCAACCGTACCGACACGTCAACGTAAACAAACACGAAAGTATCAAACAAAATGTGTATTTTGTTGTGTTTTACTCATGCGTAAAACCAAGCGTACCGACACGCACTCGATACCTTTTTTTTTTTAAACCGGAATGAATTAGCCAATTGTGTTCGTATTGGCAAGGTTTTAGTGTGTAAAAACGGCCAATGAGCCAATCTTCTATTTCCAGTATGGTCTTTTGTTCATTTCATTCAAACTCAAACTCAAACTCAAAAGTACTTTATTACTGTAGATATTTACATATACTTAGCAAACGTTATTTTTTGCCTCTTCTCTACATTGGACCACTGTGGGAGAAGAAGGGCGTAGAAACTCCCACAGATTGATTTTTAGATCTCTTTTAAAAATAGTTTGTGCTTAACTAATACAATTATGATTTATTTTTATTTAATAAGCTAGAATAAATAATTACAAAATTATTAACAACAAGGTCTGTGTTGAGCCAGATTAACCCCATACAGTCCTGTCATTTAAATAATCTTGAACATTGTAATATCCCTTTTTCGACAAAGTCGCTTTAACATGCTTTTTAAATTGCTCAAATGGCAATTTCAAAATCTCCAGAGATATCTTATTGTAGTAGAGAATGCACTGACCCTTGAAAGAATTGCTAACCTTCGCGAGTCTAAAACGGGGCGCACATAGTCTGTGATTATTTCTTAGGTAAACATTACAGCTATCGCTAAGTTTGGAAAATGTTGTAAGGTTCTTGCGTACATACATTATATTTTCGAAAATAAATTGACTAGCTACTGTTAGTATGTCAATTTCTTTAAAAAGCTCTCTTAAGGAGTCTGTTCGTTTTAAATTATAAATTGCTCGAATAGCTCTTTTCTGTAAAATAAAAATAGTTTGAATATCCGCTGCTTTCCCCCACAACAAGATACCATAGGACATCACACTATGAAAGTAACTAAAATATACTAGCCTAGATGTAGCCACATCCGTTCTTTGTCTGATGTTCCTAACAGCGTAAGCCGCAGAACTTAATTTACCAGCCAATTTATCTATGTGGGGTCCCCACTGCAATTTGCTATCAATGGTTATTCCAAGAAACTTCGTATTCATTCATTCAAGACGCTGCAAACGTGACTCGAAAAAATCACTTTTCGTAACCGGTATTTCATGACATCTTCGAACGCTGAAATATTGGAAAATTTTTATAAGAACATACTAATGTTTTTATTGTTTTCAAAAGGTAATCTTGTGTAGATTACGAAAGTATCAAACAAAATGTGTATTTTGTTGTGTTTTACTCATGTCGACTACACTTGTGACGAGAGGGAGCATTTTAGTAAAGTCTGTGATTCTGATGTCGGTACAAAAATAAACTAAGGTCACAGTGACATTTTCTTCGCATTGAGTAAGAGAGAGTTTCATTAGCTACTCAGATGTACAACTCTCATAGTTCTAAGAGTTACCATTCAGACATAATCACTTGATATGTCAGTCAAGTCGCGCGCGCCGCGCGGCTCATGTATGCCTGGGATTAGAGCTGGTTGACGCCGGGCGGCCGAGTTTCGGAGAGGTTAATATCATTTTTGCCATATGGCAACTATGGATAGCGAAACCTCCGGGAGATGAATAAAAGGCTTGAAGTATGGTCAATTAAGATCTGGTTTTATTTAACAAATAACTTTCCTTATATATAAATCGTCCTCGATAATCATCACGTACCAAGACCGGTACGTGATGGCGATTTTCTGTGTCAGTCAATAACTTATCTCAACGATACTTTAGTCCGTGATGATAAGGGATGGCTGGCACAGATACTCCCCCCTTAAAAAAACTAAAAAAACAATAGTAAGTAAATTACGATAAATGGAAAAGTAAAAACAAAGCACGGAAACATTTAAATTAAATGATTCTACACATTGCAAATAGCTGGGCTGAGGTAATCCCACTCTTCCGGAGTGCGGCGCTAACTCTTTTGTTAAAAAAAAACGGTTGGCCACTATGAAAAACACGATGGCCGCTAGTATGATGAGGATCCCGAGCGTCGCAAGAATCATCATATATCAATCAATCAATAGTTCAACGGTCATCGGGAGTCACCTCCTGGCGAATCTGCTCGGCGATATCTTCCGTTAATTTGGTGGCGTCTTGTATCCCGTTGTTTTGGGTCATGGTTAGTTGTTCCTTGGAGTTATATCCGCCCATGGTAGTTTCGTTGCGTTTCCTGCTGGTTTACTGAATAGCGAATGATACTCTATGATTTACCAATTCGCTATTTATACCAAACGAGTGCCGTCATCAAAGTTGGAATCTCAACGTTTGTTTGTACTTTCGACCAAACTTGGACGTTGTTGGTCGTGCTGACTCAACAACTGAGTCTTCCGCTTTGCTCGTTGGTTGCGGGACCGTGATGGAACTCGGCCGATCTGCTGGTAGGAAAGCTGGCTTTAATCTATCAATTGAAAATGTGTCGACGGTATTGTTCTTGTTGATGACGAAATATTTCGCCGTTCGTCGTAGAACTTCGTAAGGCCCTTTATAAGGAGAAATCAGACCTTTGGCGACACCTTCTCTCTTGATGAAAACGTGAGAGCAGGAGCTTAACTCGGGGTGGACAAAATACTTGTTTTGGTGATTTCTCTCCTCGGAACGGATCAGTATTTTGATATTCGTTGTTTCAAATCTTGCACGTAGTCGTGATACGTTAATCGCAAACCAGATTCACCAAAGAATTCCCCGGGAAGCCTTATTGTTTCTCTGTTAACCATTTCAGCAGCGCTCAAACCCGTGTCGTCTCGTAAACAACTTCATTCCAATTATTCTTCTTGCCTAAGAAGGCAAGAAGAACAATTGGAAGCTCTTTTACCCAATTTTCCTTACTATTCCTTGCCATCAAGGATGCCTTCAGTGAGCGATGCCATCTTTCCACCATACCGTTCGATTGCGGGTGATATGCGGTAGTGCGCAACTTCTCAGTTCCCATTAATCTTGTTAGTGAATGTATGAGTTCTGACTCGAGCTGTTTTCCACGATGTGAAGAAATTCGTAGGGGTGGTCCAAATCTGCAGATCCACCCTTGGAATAAACATGAAGCGACTTTTTCCGCAGTAATCTCCTTCAAGGGAAATGCCTCAGGCCAAGAAGAGCAACGGTCAATCATAGTCAGCAGAAATCTGTAGCCTTGGCTCGTAGGTAGCGGGCCGACAATGTCGATATGCACGTGCTCGAAACGCTGAGCAGGCATGAATGTGCCGATAGGTGAAATAGTGTGTAACCTTGCATTTCTGGCATGATAGGCATGTTTTACACCACTCGTTTATTTCCTTGTTCATGTTATCCCAAACAAATCTTTTTGAAATCATTTTTCGTGTGGTTTGATTTCCTGGATGGACTCAAACCATGAATCGCGTCAAAAAATTTCTTCCGAAATCCTGCAGGAACATACGGTCTCGGTTGCCCGGTTGAGGTATCGCAATATAGCTGGGAATCACTGCCGGGCACACTAAACTTGGATAATGTCAGATTTGATTTCTTGAAAAGCTCTTTAAGATTTGCATCCGTGCGTTGAAATACGACCATTTCCTCGAAGTCAATTTCTGAAGGAGTGATGATCTCCTCGATCACCCTTGATAAGGCATCTGCTGCCACGTTGTCTGATCCGCTAATATGTCTTATGTCTGTGCTGTACTGTGATATGTAGTCTAGTTGACGAATTCTCCGAGGTGGGTCATCAATATTTGGTTTTTTGGAAAATGCGAAAGTGATTAGTTTATGGTCTGTGTAGATAGTAAAATCTCGTCCTATCACGAGTCTTTGGAAATGCTTCACAGCTAGGTAGATACCCAAAAGCTCTCGATCATACGTAGAATATTTCTGCTGCGTCTGTGTCAGGTTTTTTGAAAAAAATCCAAGGGGTTTCCATTCACCATCCTCCTTTTGTTGCAAAACGGCGCCCACGCAGTTGTTGCTAGCATCAGTCATAAGCGAGATGGATGCATTATTAGCAGGGTGAGATAAACTTGCCAAATTTTTCATAAGCTCCTTGCATTTTTCGAAAGAATCTTCCCCTGTCTTGGTCCATTTAATTACACTCTTATCGTTCTTCTTGCAGCCATGTAAATATTTGATCAACTCTGCTTGATAAGATGCCGCTTTTGGGATGCTGCTTCTATAGAAATTAACCATACCCAAAAATATTCGCAAAATGTTCATTTTTTCTGGTTTAGGAAAGTTGGTTATAGCCTCAAGTTTTTCTTGAGTGGGGGAAATCCCGTTACAGGATACGTGATACCCCAAAAAATATATTTCCTTCTTCATGAATTCGCATTTCTCCAGATCCATTGTAAGACCATGTTCATCTCATTTCTTGAAAATTATCTCCAAATGTTTGCAATGCTGCTCTTCATTTTCTGATGCACAAAGGATGTCGTCGACGAAACAAAATGTGAAATCTGATATGTTTTCATCCTTTGGCTCTTGATTAGATGCTCCGCCGCGTTGTGAAGATATTTGATGTCTGAATATTGAGTCCATAAATCGTTGAAAAGTCTGACCGGCGTTCCGAAGTCCAAATGTCATCCTCGGAAATTCGAAAAGACGGAAGGGGGTGATGATGGCTGTCTTGTAAATATCTTCTGGAGCCATTGGTATGCAATGATATGCTTTCGGGATATCGAATTTGCTAAAAATGCGTTTCTCGAGAATATAAGTGAAATCTAGTAACCGTGGGAGTGGATACCGGTCAGGGACTGTTATATTGTTCAGGGCTCTATAATCTCCACATGGTCTCCATTCACCATTTTTCTTCTTCACCATATGCAAAGGACTGGCCCATGAACTGTTATGTTCACATTCCCTTACAGCGACAGCCTGCCACAATCAGAAAACAACCTTAGATATAAGCTGAATATGACCTTGCATACTATATCATGCAATAATAATATACATGTAATGGATACTAACAATTTTGTTAGTAGAAATAAATATTATTTGACTAAAGGTAAATATTACCTTCCTAGTTATTTCAAAAGACAAGTAGCAAGTTCGCTGTCCTATTATTTTAATATAACAGCCAAAAATTTGGCTACTCAAACTCAAACTCAAAAGTAATTTATTACTGTAGATATTTACATATTCTTAGCAAACGTCATTTTTTGCCTCTTCTCTACATTGGACCACTGTGGGAGAAGAAGGGCGTAGAAACTCCCACAGATTGATTTTTAGATCTCTTTTAAAAATAGGTTGTGCTTAACTAATACAATTATGATTTATTTTTATTGAATAAGCTGGAATAAATAATTACAAAATTATTAACAGCAAGGTCTGTGTTGAGCCAGATTAACCCCATACAGTCCTGTCATTTAAGTAATCTTGAACATTGTAATATCCCTTTTTCGACAAAGTCGCTTTAACATGCTTTTTAAATTGCTCAAATGGCAATTTCAAAATCTCCAGAGGTATCTTATTGTAGTAGAGAATGCACTGACCCTTGAAAGAATTGCTAACCTTCGCGAGTCTAAAACGGGGCACACATAGTCTGTGATTATTTCTTAGGTAAACATTACAGCTATCGCTAAGTTTGGAAAATGTTGTAAGGTTCTTGCGTACATACATTATATTTTCGAAAATAAATTGACTAGCTACTGTTAGTATGTCAATTTCTTTAAAAAGCTCTCTTAAGGAGTCTGTTCGTTTTAAATTATAAATTGCTCGAATAGCTCTTTTCTGTAAAATAAAAATAGTTTGAATATCCGCTGCTTTCCCCCACAACAAGATACCATAGGACATCACACTATGAAAGTAACTAAAATATACTAGCCTAGATGTAGCCACATCCGTGCTTTGTCTGATGTTCCTAACAGCGTAAGCCGCAGAACTTAATTTACCAGCCAATTTATCTATGTGGGGTCCCCACTGCAATTTGCTATCAATGGTTATTCCAAGAAACTTCGTATCATTTACTAATTCTAACGTGCTGTTGTCTAACACTAAACTGGTCTCAACTTGCCTGACATTTGGAAGTGAGAATTTGATACACTTGGTTTTGCCAGCGTTTAACAATAAATTATTAACTGTGAACCAATTCAAGGTTAAAGACAATACACCATTAACATCATCAAATTCTCCTTTTTGTCTTTCAATTTTGAAGACCAGTGAAGTATCATCAGCAAACAACACTATGTCAGTTAATTTCTCCACCATGAAAGGCAGATCATTAATATATACCAGGAATAAGAAAGGGCCTAATATGGAACCTTGTGGAACGCCCATTTTAACACCCGATCCATCAGATTTTACGCCGTTAACTTCTGCCTTTTGAATTCTATTGCTTAGGTATGATCTTAGTAGATCCAACGCTTTATTTCTAACTCCGTAATGATTTAATTTAATTAATAGCGTATTATGATCAACACAATCAAACGCCTTCGACAGGTCGCAAAAAACTCTGATAGCATCCTGTGCGGCCTCCCATGCAGAATAAATATGAGATATAAGGGTAATACCTGCATCCGTAGTCGATTTACCCCTAGTGAAACCGTATTGTTTGGCATGGAGTTGTTTTGTACGGTTGAAGTGTGAGAGCATTTGATTGAGTATAATCTTTTCAAATATTTTACTTAGTGTTGGAAGAACAGATATTGGTCTGAAATTTGAAGGATCACCCTTATCTCCCGACTTGAACAGAGGTATCAGTTTACTGTGTTTCATGAGGTCTGGGAAAGCCCCATCGTCAACACATTTATTGAATATATAAGCTAAGTGTGGGGCTATAACTAGAATTACTGAACCAATGACTTTGACTGACCCCACAGGTCTTCCGTATTTTTTAAGTTAAGTAATTTAAACGTTTTGACAATGTCCTGGGGATATACATGATGAAATTTTAAATATACATTACTGGCGCTAGTGTTATTTTTTAATAAAGTCTCTGCTTCATATGGAGATGAATTTAGACGGTCTGTTGTGAGTAAGGGTACATTGGTGAAGAATGTTTCAAAAGCTCGAGCAACATCAGCGCTGGATTTAACAACATCATCACCTATCTTTAGGCAGAAATCATTGTCCCTTGGTATAACTTTGCCAGTTTTGCGGTTTATTATTTGCCAAACTGTTTTCATTCTATTATTTTAATTTTGAATTTTTCTATTTATGTGTAAAGTTTTTGCAGTTCTACAAACCAACTTGAAAGTTTTGGAATATTTTTTAACGTAGTCAAGAAATTTTCGATCAAAGTTATAGGTTTTTTGTTCATAAAGGTCATATAAGATAACTCTACTTTTACGAATTCCAAACGTTGCCCAGTCAATAAATTTAGATTTACCGTTGTAGTCACTAACTTTCTTTAATTTAAAAACTTTATTGAATTCTGTCTGAATAATGCTGAAGAAGTCTGAGTAGATTTTGTTTGGGTTCTGTTCATCAAAATCCGGTACTGGCAAATTTATATCTAACTTTTTCATATACGTCTCTAGTCTATGGGATGTAATAGGCCTATAAAATGATGGATCAGTCCTATTTTTACTGGCAATTGGGAATGAAACTGTTTGACCACTGTGATCGGAGGGTAAGCAGTTAATTACATTTTTACTTGTGAATGCACAGTCACAAAATACGTTATCTAAGCAAGTTTGGCTGGTAAGTGTAATTCTAGTCGGCTCTAAAAATATATGACATAAATTAAATGATTTGAACAGAGTTATTAATCGTTGTTTCAATGTTGTATCTACAAGCAAATCTACATTAAAATCGCCACAAACAATAATATGGCTATCCAACTCAACACAGGATACCTCTATTTGTCTTTCTACAGTAAGTGCAAGAATATCTTTCCGTTGTTTCACCTTAATATTATTTTTTACTAAGATTAAAGAACCACCTCTATCGGCAGTCTTTCTATTGTAACAACTGACAATTTTGTAATTATTTATGTTAAGACATCATATTTTCCTTTAACCAGTGTTCTGTAATACAAATAACATCGGTGTCTGAATGATTAAGAAATAATTCTAATACAAGTTCTTTGCCAGGTAGCCCCTGCATGTTTTGATGGGAAATATTTAAGTGGGGCTTACCCTTTGTCCTAGTATTTTTCATTTGATTGCCAGAAAACCCCTGCTTATTTTGTAAAATTTTCTTATGTTTTGAGGGGTCCTCTTTTGTCGAACTATCTAGTTTAAAACACTACTATTAGTACTAATACTAACTAAAACTGAAGGCGACTGCGTTATAGTATTTACAACTGTGTCGCATATATTATACGCTAACAATGTAGCTACTCGTTTTTTTGTTTTATGAGACAGGTACATAGTATCCTGAGTCAAAGTAAAGTTATGAATAAAATTATTCATGTCGAAATATAAAATAGCATCACTATGATGACACGTTATATTGTATAGATGCATGTTCATTCTATGTACACTTTTATTTTGTTTCCCCGATAAATTAGAACAATAAGGAAAGTTACATAGAATAAACCTGCACTTCGTCTTATTATATAAATTGAGCAGTACCTCTATACCGGTATCTAATGCACTCCGACTAATGTTTGAGTGGTTTCCTACCATAATAACAATGGTAGTATTTTCATCAAAATTCCCTACAGCTACCTTTTTTATAATATCCTCAAAGGAACTATTAGGACAACAATTATTTGTCACTTGTTGCTTAAGGCCACAATGCAAAAACATACCAAAATCTACACCTATCTTATCTGAATAAACTACAGTTCTTTTGTTTGCTATTGTTCTTCTCGGAGCACGATTTGAGGTGAGTGGCGGGACACTCGTGTTGGAGTGCGGTGCGATGCACGTGCCAGCGGGCGGCGCGGCAGTCGCGGTAGCAAGCGGTGCAACGCGTGTAACGGTGAGCGGCGCGGCCCTCGCGGCAGCGTGCAGCATGACACACGACTCAGCAGGCAGCGCGACACGCGCGTCACTTAACGGCGCGGCGCTCGCGCTGATGAGCTGTGAGGTGCCTCCTCGACGACGACGGCGACGCTGTTTCTTGGTCGGGACAGCAGTGGGCGTTGCAACACTCACGTTGAGGGGGGTCAAGACCAGAGTTTGTGATGTGGGCTCATCCTTCTTGCTGGTGTCATCCTCCTTGCTGGTCTCATCCTCCTCGTCCTCAATTAGAATGCCTACCAATTCCGCGTTCTGGCGTTGTAGTTGTAGCAGCTCAGATGTTGCAGCTCTGAGTTCGACTATAATGCTCACATAATGCCTCTATTGAGCATTATACTGATGTTTCAAACAAAACCTTGGAAGCTTTTCCAAGTCATTTAAATTAGATACAACGAAAATAGAGGAAGTCTCTAGCCTGTCAAATAATATTAATAAAGTACATAATAAAAACAGAAAAATTCAATATTGTAAAATAAATGCAAAGTTTACTAATCTGGTCCACCAAAATATTCAAGGTATTAGCAGTAAATTATTAGAGTTGGAATTGTACATGAATTCTTTTAATATTGATATTTTATGTCTAACAGAACATTGGCTAAAAAGCCATGAGCTCATGTTCAATTTCAGTAACCACCAGGTTGGTAGTTCTTTTTGCAGATCACATGCTGTTCGTGGAGGCTCTCTAATATTTCTAAATAAACACATAAAGTTCAAAAATCGTAATGACATAGTATGTTTATCAGTTGAAAGCCACATTGAAGTAGCATGTGTTGAATTGGAGCGCATAATTGTAATAAGCATTTACAGCCCACCATCAGGTTCATTTGATGTTTTTGAAAAAGTCATGGATGACATATTATTTAAAGTATCAAAATCTAATAAAACTCTTATGATATGTGGAGACTTCAATGTAAATTTATTAGACACTTACTCCCTTAGTATGAGACTAACTAACTTATTTAATTCTCACAACTTAAAGCCACTTTTCATGGAACCTACTCGAATAACTGAAACCTCAGCAAATTGTATAGACAATATATTTGCTTATCCAAATGAAAAAATTGTACTTAAAAAAATTATAAGTAATTTAAAGTCAGACCATTTAGGTCAATACATTAGACTAGAAATTCAACTTAAAAAAAGTTCTACAAGAAAGATACAATACATACCTGTGACTGCACATCGGTTTGAAAGGTTTAAATTGAATTGGGATAGCAAACTACCTATCAATTACTCTAATAATAACCCTAATGAGTCATATAGAATTTTTTTTTTACAAATTCAGCAATGCGTTCAATGCAGTATTTACTACCAGATCGATTGTGGTCTCAGAAAAACTTAACTTTAGTAAGTGGGCCACAGTAGGTATACTTAAAAGTAGACAAAATTTATATGAATTATATAGTGAAAAACAATGGAATCATAGAGTTCATGGATAAAGTAAAAAAGTACTCAAAAATCTTTAAAAAAGTTTGTCAAATTGCAAAATCAAATTATATCAGATCTAAAATAAGAAAAAGTGATAACAAAATTAAAACAACTTGGGATATAATTAAAAGTGAGACTGGAAAGGTCAGTATTAAAAACAATGAATATAAATTAAAAATTAATGATATTACTTTAAAAAATGATATTGATGTAGCTAAAGCGTTTGATTTTTTTTTTACTGACATCCCAATCTCTACTACAAAGTCTTTAGCCTCTTCCAAAGTAGTCGCTGAATCTTTGCTAAAATACTATGTACCTAGATGTGAAAATCAATTCTCGTTTAATTATGTAGATGATAAAGATATTATTAAAGCCTTTAAATCAATAAATGTTAAGAAAACCTCAGACCTCTGGGATATTTCTGTTCATGTTGTGAATCCCCTAATAAATGTTATTGCACTTGATTTAGCTTTCATATTTAATGCATCTATTGAATCTGGCATGTTTCCTGATTTAATGAAACATAGTAAAATAGTACCTTTGTTTAAATTGGGTAGTACATCTGACCCTTCTAACTTCAGGCCGTAATCGGTATTGCCTACATTTAGTAAAGTATTTGAAAAAGTAATTTTAAATCAACTTCTTACACATTTCAACACCAACAACATGCCCCACTGTAAACAATTTGGTTTTACACAAGGAAAATCAACTACTGATGCCGGTATTGAGTTAATATCACATATATATGATGCCTGGGAGGAGTCGCATGATGCTCTAGGAGTATTTTGCGATTTGTCTAAGGCTTTTGATAGCGTTGACCATGGGACATTGATCAGGAAATTACATCACTATGGAATAAGGGATAACTCTTTAGATCTTCTCTCTTCTTATCTAAATAACAGGATACAGAGAGTTGACATTAATGGAAAACGATCTCCAGGGTCTGTTGTTACTATGGGTGTACCGCAGGGTTCCATACTCGGGCCATTCCTGTTTTTGGTTTATATTAATGACCTGCCACATCTTGTCAGAGATAATCATGAGATTGTACTGTTTGCAGGTGACACTTCACTTATGTTGGAAATGAAACGACGCAGTTTGAACTTTGACGATCTGAATAATGCAATCTCGAAGGTAGTCAATTGGTTTAGTGCTAATAATCTTTTACTGAACAATAACAAAACTAAATGTGTTCGGTTTATACTCCCCAATGTTAAACAAGTCTCGGCTAATGTTAATGTTAAAGGTGAAAATTTAGAAATTGTAGATAGCACGGTATTCCTAGGAATCACCTTAGATAATAAGCTTCAGTGGGGCCCACACATAGATAAGCTATCAAAAAAACTCAGTTCCGCAGTTTATGCAGTTAAAAAAATCCGTCTTTTTACGGAAGTGGAAACAGCTAGACTAGTTCACTTCAGCTACTTCCATAGCATTATGTCTTACGGCATACTGCTGTGGGGGAACGCTGCAGACATTAACATTATATTTGTGCTGCAAAAGAGGGCTGTTCGTGCAATCTACAATGTGGGTCCCAGAGAGTCACTGCGTTGTAAATTTAAGGAAATTAACATTATGACAGTGCCGTGTCAGTTTATTTATGAAAACCTATTGTACGTCCACAAAAATATTGATAAATTTCCTAAGAA
Organism: Argyresthia goedartella; assembly: GCA_949825045.1. Taxonomy (NCBI): domain Eukaryota; kingdom Metazoa; phylum Arthropoda; class Insecta; order Lepidoptera; family Argyresthiidae; genus Argyresthia; species Argyresthia goedartella. The sequence continues at coordinate 22,763,469 of OX463823.1, forward strand.
TAGCGACAGGCACAATGTCAACACTAGAAATAGGAATAAACTAGCTATACCTACTACTAGGCTCCATAAGGTTAATGTATCTTTTAAAGGGCAATGTTTTTACAACAAAATACCGACTGAGTTACAAGAATTGTCTGTAAATAATTTAAAAATGTTGTAAAAAATCACTTATGTAAAAAAGCTTACTACAAAATATCAGATTATGTAGAAGACAAGAAAGCTTGGGAAGGTGTTTGCTCCAATTCTGTAAAAAATAACGTATAAAGCTGGAGGTTTCTAGTCGCCTCTTTGCCTCCAGCATCTAAAACATTGAGGTGACGGAATTCAAATTGAGTTCTATATTTCCCTTTACCTTATACATGTGTTAATTTAAGATTTGACATTCTCCAAATGTTACCTATGTGTTTCTTATGGAAATAAACTCTTTTTGAATTTTGAATTTTTGAACTGTTTGACGGTCGACATATTCCCATATCCATCATGTCCTGGAAATCCTTTTGAGCCGTCCTGTACCTTTCTGGAGGGAGAGGCCTGGCTCTACAAGCGACCGGAGGGCCTTGCGTCTCTATGAAATGTTGAACGTTGTGATTGGGACTAATCTTCAAAGATGTAAGTACGGTGATGCGCTGATATCTCCGAAGTAAGTCTGTGATAGCAAGACTCCCATCAATGGTACTTAAAGTGGCTTGGTTTGCTATTATGGTTCTACCTCTGGATGATAGTTTGGTAGTGTAGTCAATCAACCTTTTTCTGCGTAAATCAACCCATAAATCAAGATGCTCCAGAAAATCTGCTCCAATGATAGAGGTATTGACATCGGCGATCACGAAGTTCCATTTAAAAGTTCTTCGAAGCCCGAGATCAAGGGCACAACATCGTTCTCCATATGTGCTGATCTTTGAACCGTTGGCAGCATATAATGAGTAATCTGTTTTCCCGGAATGCTTCAGCTTGCGTTTAAGTACAGATATGTTCGCGCCAGTATCGATCAAATATTTTTCTCCAGTCTGTGATAAATAGGCGATGAAATTGTGAAAAAGCACACAGCTCCGCCTCAGTGCATGCCCGCTTTAGTTTCCCTGTTGCTTCCAGGAACAAGGAGCCTCGCACTTGAAAGCTCTCTTGCCAAAACGTGAATGATAAAAGCATAACTTCAAATTTCTTCGGAATGGAGACGGGCTTCCTGACCGTGAACTTGAGAATGGCTTACTGCGATAAAACTGCCGACGATTGTTGTTATTATGAATTGCAGCTAACTCAAACTTTCGCTAGCTCAACTGCTGGTCGTCGACCCTGCTTAGCGCAGCAACTTGTTCGAAGCTCGAGACTTCGTAAATATTGTCGGCCATCTGGGCTAAATTGTCAATTCCTTTCTCTTTATTTGCCGAAAGTATTGAGGTTAAGGAGGTCGGTAATTGTTTTAGCCAAAACATTTTTGCAGTTTCTTCGTTGATTTGACCTTCCCCAAGCTCCTTGATTTTTCTTAATACTGTGACGGTTTTCTGTCTCCGAGGTCGTTGTCCGTGAATAATCTCTGGAATTTGCGATGCGGGGATTCTTCATATGTCGAAATCAATCTGTCTTTTAACTCCTGGTACTTTCCGCTGTCTGATAAGGAAATCACTGTCACTGGCTTGTTCGATTTCCTCTTTGGCTAGTTTGGTAACAACTAGGTGGAATTTGGATGTCACCTAACTTCTGGGGAGTGGTTACTGCTTCAAAATGTGCGAACCATAACCGGGGCTTGTCCTTCCAGAAGTCTTCGATTTTAGACGAAGTGCTGATTGCTTGCACTTCTAGGGTAGCTGCACACGGGTTCTGTTTCACAGGCGACGACATGCTGCTGCTTAACCGAAGGTTGCTTGATAATCAAACGTCGGGGTTGTGGTGGCTGAACCTCTGCCACCCCAACCAGCAAACCGCGCGGCCTGGACGGGCGCGCCGCCGTGGCGCGAAACTGGTCCAGGCAGCAGCGGGGCGAGAGGCGACGCGCGGGCAGGGGCAACCACGCTCAGCTCCATCGGCCGACGGCACGCGCAGTGCCAAACAGATCTCGATCAACGCCGGACCCACGCCGCTTGCGCTCACGCATACCTACTCGCGATCTTGTTACAAATCCAATACTTTACCGTGCTTACTCGCTTACCGCTATGCTGTAATATTTGCTGTGCTTTAATAGACATTTAATGTGGATGCTGCGTTTCCCTCATCTCCTGAAGCGTAGCAAAACCACATATTGGTGACCACGCCGATTGACTTTTGAACATTTGTGTGCCGCGTTCCGTTGATTTCTACACGATGTCGCTTGTGAATCAAGGATCCGGGGCTGGCAATAACAGCGGAAAGAAGAATGACGCCGACGACGCCATTTTTCAAGATTGCATCACGCCGTGGCCCGCGTAACGGTCAAGTTGCCGCCATTTTGGGCGGAAGAACCGGAGGTTTGGTTTGCACAAGCTGAGGCGCAATTTAAAATCACTGGCACCAAGGAAGATTCTACAAAGTTCTACCATGTCATAGTGCAATTGGATCACAAGTACGCGAAAGAGGTGAAAGATTTGATCGCCCATCCGCCGGAAGAAAACAAGTACGCGAGGTTGAAGGAACAACTTATCAAGCGTCTTTCGAGCTCGCGCGAACAAAGGATGCGACAGTTACTGACCCACGAGGAGCTCGGAGATAGAAAACCATCTCAATTCTTGCGTAGTCTACGTACTTTGGCATCTAAAGGTGTTACCGACGACTTTCTTCGTAGTTTGTGGTCAAGCCGACTTCCATCCAACCTGCAGGCGATTATTGCGTCGTAGACGTCGACCAGCTTGGATGACTTAGCCGAGCTCGCAGACAAAATTTGCGAGGTGACGTCACCGTCATCGCGCAACGTGGCGATGGCCAGCGCGTCAACGGATAACTTCGACGGTTTGTTGCAGCGTTTGGATAGCATCATTACTCATCGCATCCAGACAGAGTTGTCAAAACAGTTAGCACAGTTATCTACGAAGGATGGCCGGGGTCGCTCACCGTTTCGCAACAGGCCAAGGTCACGGAGCAGAGGTCGGACACCAGATATGTGTTGGTATCATAATATTTTCCGTGAAAAGGCGAATCAATGCACTCCACCTTGCAATTTTAAATCGGAAAACAGCCACGGCAGTCAATAGATGCGGCGAATGACTGTCTTACTACCACAAGCCGCCTATTCGTAACCGACCAGAAAACAAAGGTAGAATATTTGATAGATACTGGTTCCGACCTCTGTGTTCTGCCGCGACGATTTCTACGTGAATTTAGAAACCCGACAGACTACAAACTCACCGCCGCTAACGGCACGGTGATAAATACATACGGAACTATGAGTATGCACCTGGACTTGGGATTACGGCGCGACTGGAATTTCGTGGTAGCGAATGTGGACAAGCCAATCATTGGAGCTGATTTTATTTTTCACTATGCCCTCTTGGTTGATTGCAGGAACAGACGATTGTTAGACAGCATAACCACATTGTCTTCACCAGCATCAGTCACAGATTGCCTGCAGCCAAGCATCAAGGTTATATCCGGCAGAAGTGAGTACCATTCATTACTGGCTCAGTACCCATCTTTGATCAAACCTTCTGGAGTGTTCCGAGAGATAAAGCATTCTACAATGCACTACATACGCACCACGCCCGGACCTCCCATATTTTGCAGACCTCGTCGGCTCGCCGCCGACCGTTTGAAAATAGCGAAGGCACAATTTGAAGATATGGTTCGGGATGGCACAGCTCGGCCTTCAGACTCACCTTGGTCATCTGCCCTCCACCTGGCTCCGAAGAAAGATGGCTGGAGACCGTGCGGTGACTACCGCGCGCTGAATGCTCGCACGATACCGGACAGGTACCCAATCAGGCATATCGAAGACTATTCTCACAGACTGGCTGGCAGCACTATCTATTCGAAAATAGACTTGGTAAAAGCATATAATCAGATCCCGGTTTTCCCAGGGGATATACCAAAAACTGCGATTACTAAGCCCATGGGAATGTTCGAATTTCCATTTATGTCATTCGGACTCCGAAATGCAGCACAGACATTCCAGCGGTTTCTCGATGAGGTGCTTAGAGGCCTGGATTACTGCTATTCTTATATCGATGACATTCTCGTGTATTCCAGGAGCCACAGCGAACACCTGAAACACCTTCAAAAAGTCTTCGAGCGACTCCAAAATTACGGCATGCTGATCAACGAAAGCAAATGCGAGTTTGGCCAAAGTGAGGTGACTTTCCTTGGATTTCACATTTCAAGAGATGGAACGAGACCTATTCCAGACAAGGTCAGTGCTATCCAGGATTTTCCCCCACCAAAGACGGTGAATGGCTTACGTAGATTTTTGGGAATGATCAATTTCTACAGGCGTTTCATTCCTCACGCCGCTGAAGATCAGGCCCCACTACACGACATGTTGTCTGGTTCCAAGATCAAAGTCACACAGCCACTCACCTGGACGCCGGAGCAGCTGCAATCTTTTGAGAAATGTAAGTCCAGCATGGCCCGATCTACACTTCTAGCACATCCTGTTAACAACGCACCGCTCGCCCTAGTGACTGACGCGTCAAGCTCAGCCTTGGGCGCGGTTATTCAACAATGGATAGATCGAGCAAGTACCAATACCAGGGACTAACATTACTTTATATTGTGATGTTTCACAGCCGAGGCCTCGTCCTTTCGTCACGAAGGAGCTGCGACGGCAAGTCTTCAACGCCCTGCACTGCATGAGTCATCCCGGTGCAAAGTCCACAACGAAGCTGATCACCGAACGGTTTGTTTGGCCCTCTGTGCGCAAAGACTGCCGAGAATGGGCGCAGACCTGCGAGGCTTCTCAGAGATCAAAGGTACACCACATACTTCATCTCCTCTTGGCGAATTTAAATTACCTGGATCCCGATTCAGTCACGTGCATATTGATCTAGTCGGACCGCTACCATCATCTGAAGACTACAAGTACTGTCTAACAGCGATCGACAGGTTCTCACGTTGGCCTGAAGTAGTCCCTCTCAAGGACATCACGGCTGAGACGGTAGCTAGAGCATTTTATGAAAGCTGGATCACGAGATTTGGGTGCTGCGACACTTTAACAACAGACCAAGGTCGTCAATTTACATCTTCTCTGTTCAAGGCTCTCACACAACTCTGCGGCATCTAGCTTCGCCACACCACAGCTTACCACCCTGCCGCCAATGGAATGGTGGAGCGACTACACAGGACGCTGAAAGCTGCAATAATGGCGCATGGCGAGAAGAGTTGGACTCAGATCCTGCCCACAGTTCTTCTCGGTCTCCGGACTGCTTGGAAAAATGATATCCGAGGTTCCGCGGCTGAGATGGTTTATGGTGAGCCACTGAAGATCCCTGGTGAGTTCCTCAACACTACTCAAATACAAACAGCAACTCAACCAGACTTCATTGCGCAGCTCAAGGAACACATGACACGTCTAAAACCTGAACCAGCATCTAGATACACCACAAAAACTGTTTTCGTGCATGATGACCTCAAACAGCACAACATATATTCTTACGCAAAGATGCCCTACGAGGAGCGTTAGAACCGCCGTATACAGGACCACATCGTGTAGTGTCAAGGACAGCAAAAACCTTCACTGTGGAATTAAATAGAGGACCAGTGACCGTTAGCATCGACAGAGTCAAACCTGCCTACATTTTGGTAGATTCACCTTGCCAGACTACACTAAATGTTGCGCCTGAAAAAGATTGCCCTGGTGCCAGGACACGGTCAGGGCGCGACGTTAAATTCCCTTCTTATCTTTCCGCAGGACTTTAACACTCCGCAGGGGGTACTGTGGTGGCTGTACCTCTGCCACACCAACCAGCAAACCGAGCAGCCTGGACGGGCGCGCCGCCGTGGCGCGAAACTGGTCCAGGCAGCAGCGGGGCGAGAGGCGACGCGCGGGCGGGGGCAACCACGCTCAGCTCAGTCGGCCGACCCCGCGGTGCCACACAGACCTCGATCAACGCCGGACCCACGCCGCTTGCGCTCACGCATACCTACTCGCGATCTTGTTACAAATCCAATACTTTACCGTGCTTACTCGCTTACCGCTATGCTGTAATATTTGCTGTGCTTTAATAGACATTTAATGTGGATGCTGCGTTTCCCTCATCTCCTGAAGCGTAGCAAACCCACAGGGTCACCACTTTGCCATATGGCAACTATGGATAGCGAAACCTCCGGGAGATGGAATAAAAGGCTTGAAGTATGCTCAATTAAGATCTGGTTTTATTTAACAAATAACTTTCCTTATATATAAATCGTCCTCGATAATCATCACGTACCAAGACCGGTACGTGATGTCGATTTTCTGTGTCAGCCAATAACTTATCTCAACGATACTTTAGTCCGTGATGATAAGGGATGGCTGGCACATCATTAAATGTTTTTTTTTTATTTGCATACGCTTCGCTCCGCTACTTTTCGGTTTTGCTTCTTCTAAGTTCTAACCTAACCTATAACCCAATTGAAATTTAGCCACAATAACCTACTCTAGCAAAATTTGACTCAATAAATATGTAGCACTTGAACACAGTCTTCAAAGTGTTATTTTTTTAAACAAATAGCAGAATTGAGTTTGTTCTTATTTTAAACTAACCAAGGAATAATATTTAGGTTATGATATGTGTCATGTGTCAACTTGCTTACAAAAAAACCTCACTACTATGAGCGTGGCCTTAGATTCGTCTAAGTTAAATCAAAAATGTTCGAACTATCAGACGCCAGTATTTCCAGCCAATGAGAGACGTCCCTCAATTCCGGGGTCGGGCAAATCTCAGGATTTCGGGGTCGGGCATTTCGGGGCCAGGCATTACTGGGCCGTGCATTCCTGTCCCCCGCCAAATCAATCAATTTTCCATTCCCATTTTGTGGTTTTGTTTGTTTGTTGTTACAAATATAGACACAAATACATAGGTACCTACATATAATTATAATTTATATCAAAATTTGTGAAGTGAATATTCCGTGTTAAGTAAGCTTTCGCTCACCAATTTCCTGAACCAACCAAATCTTACCAACATTGTATTGTATTTGTATTATACCTTTACGATTTGTTTTGTTTATTTTTCCAGAGAATTGAAATGTATTCGCCGAGGCAGAAGATTTTATGGTTTGCCTTCGCCACACGAGTGTCTGTGATATTATTACAAGCTTTCTCTAATTTAATAATTCCCGACCACGACGCGAACGTGTTCGTAAGTCCTGTGGACCCGACGTTGCGGCACGGCTATGCAGATATTTTCTTGGATAAGCTACTCGGCGGTTTCAAGAGATGGGATGCCCACTACTTCATACACATCGCACAGTACGGCTATACCTACGAGAATTGCTTAGCATTCTTTCCATTCTTCCCTTTGGTCGTTAGATATGTAGCTTATATGCTAAACAGCATTTTAGGGTCTGTACTGAACTTCCACAGCATATTGTTGCTGTCAGCTGTACTTGTAAATTTTATAATGTTCATAAAATCGGCAGATGTGCTACACAGACTCAGTTTGAGAATACTGAGAAGTGAGAGCAAGGCATATAAAGCCACTGTCCTCTATTGTGTGAATCCTGCAAGTATATTTTTTTCAGCTCCATACGCAGAGACACTCTTTGCATGGATGTCTTTCTATACAATGCTCAAATGTACAGATAGCGAGACATTGCGGTTTGCTAACATTGACATCCTCAGTGGTTTTCCTGCTGGGTTTTCTATGATCTCTAGATCCAATGGCTCTGTTAACTTAGGATTTATATTATATGCCAGTTTCAAAAATGTTATTGAAAGAACTATACCTGAAATTATGTACAAATACAAGACCTTAAAGCGCAAAATAATTCTTCCATTCTTATTATTACCTGTGCTGACTTCGGGTATGGCTGTGTTACTGACTGTGATAATAGCCCTCATTCCATTCCTCCTAGTTCAAACATATAATTATTTTAAGTACTGCATACAGAATGAGCATAATTTGCCAGAATTTCTATCTGGCTATGAGTATGTCATGCCGGGCAGTGCCTCCAGTCCGTGGTGCAACACTACACTGCCTCTCTCATATTCTTACGTACAATCCTATTATTGGGATGTCGGATTCTTCAAGTATTATAAATTGAAACAAATTCCAAATTTTGCTTTAGCCTTACCAATTATACTCTTGCTCATTTACCACTGTAGTGTATACATAAGAAATAATGTGAAAATGTGTCTTCGACTTGGGATAAGAAGCAATATACTTAGTGGTAGAGATTCAAACAAGATGCCTTACAGACCACGACAATATTCTAAAGGTTTCGGGGCCAATGATCCTACAATGTTTGTATATGTGGTACATGTGATGTTTTTGACAATTTTCTGTATCGTTTTTGTACATATACAAGTTTCTACCAGGCTCCTGGCTTCGGCTAGTCCGGTATTGTACTGGATTTGTTCAACTATAATGAATGTGGGCCCTACTCCCACTGCTGATCAGAACACAATCAATGAACATTTCCGTCGCATTGGCTTAGGGAAGCGGATCCCTTCCCACCACTTGTCCATAGCCAATCTCGAAGGGGTTGACAATATGTACAGCAAATGGAGGACATTCATAATATCCAGAAGAATGCCAGATTTTCAATCACGTCTAATCCAGTATTACTTTTTGGGTTACTTTACTGTTGGAACTGTTTTATTTTCAAACTTTTATCCATGGACCTAAGTCTAGCACACTGTAAATAAGTACCTACCTACCTATTTGAATAGTGACAGCACATATCTACATATCACTTTCATATCTTAGGTTCGACTTCTAGCCAATTTAAATAATTATCAACATATCAAAGTAATTAGATAATGTTCAATTCTAGCTAGCTAGATAGCATTCCATTTTAATATAAATAGTTTTTTAAATAATTGCATAGCTATCTAATAAGCCTTAGATTTATCAACATTAGATCATTTTAGACACATTTAACTTTCTCTTCAATTATGATAACATGAACAACACAAATGTTTGTATCAGATAGCATATGAGCTACTGAGTATTTTATTTAGTTTTGAATTTTATTCTAGTCATAATTTGTGTTCAAGGTTTTAGTCCAAATATAATTTATGAAAATTTATAATATTTAAATGATGATTTTGTATTATATTGAGTTAAGTAGAAGCTTGTTGAAAATTCCTGATAACAAATTTTAGCCTATCAAACTCTTGTAAAGTATTTACATTGTACACCTCAAGTGGACAAATAACAAGCTGAGAAGCCAGATTATTTATCTACTTACAGATAAGCACAGCCGTCCACAGCTTAGCTACGAATTATATCTCTATTTTTCTCATTCTCATGTTGTGCATATCATAGGATGAGTACAACATGTTGTAGAATTTGTATTTGTAAAAAGCTATTTATTTAAGAAATCCAAATAATGCTTTGAGCTAATACTTCCTATACCAGTCTGCTATCTCGTTACCTGAAATTGTTCTAGATGTAGATAGCCTATGCCAATTTTTTTTACGGTTGTGAAATTGCATTCTAAATAAAGATTAAGAGCATTTAGTTACATACCTAATCTTTGTTTTCTTTTAAATGAAAAACATATGTAAATAATTAGTCAAAGTTTATTACCTATTACAAGTTATTTTTAAGTTGATTTTATGCCAATCATTAATTCTTAATCTTATAAATTGTATAGCATTATTGTAAATAATGAGATTGTCCTTATCTCCTAACGGCCTTACTAATAAAAGAAGTTATTCCCGGTTTAACTTATACAGTGTTTTGTCTTGCTTTGACATTTGACATTTACTCGACGTATGAAAAGGACAAAACACTGTATAAGTTAAACCGGGAATAACTTGTTTTATTAGTAAGGCCGTGAGAGTTTAAAAAACTGTATAATTTTCCCCAATTCTTACCACGATTTGGATATTGGCAGTATCTTCTATAAGATGCGATAGTAGAACAGACTAATAATAATTATATTTGACCATATAATTTTATTTTCGCACCACCTGCTCGAAAATGACACTTATCACGTAAACCTTACCTAAAGCAAGTCATTATAGCTAATGCTCTAGGCTTTGGCGGTCACATAAAGTTGTACTGAATTTTATTATATCACAACCTAGATCACTCCAGGGTGTAAAGTAATTTCACTTACCTATCACTGTTCTTATTGCTATGGCCATAAAATCAAATTTTGTGAAATGCGCACGGCGCTCACAGCCCAGCTCCCCGGGGGCGGGGGCGGAGGCGCCGAACTTATTCGAAAATCGAGCTGACTGATAAAACAAAACCCGCGATTGTTGCTAGACGCTGCAACTGAACTAATGTATCAAACATACATTTTCACATTAATTTACTTTAATAAATTAGTGTTTTAGAAGCCTTGCTTTTTATATTTTCTCGCAGGAGGTGCGAAAAGTAGAGTATACTCCTCTGGGATAAAGCTGTTTTGTCTCAGGCACTCTCGAATCCCTCACTGCATTCAGGACTCAGTCTTTGTTACCTCGCTTCGCTCGGGAGTTAAATCTGAAGTCCTTCCATTCGTTCAGGTTTCAATATCGCGCCCGTGACATAAAACAGTCATTTATCCCCTTGGTGCATAATTCACAATAATACCAGTAGATACTAAATATACTGTATGACTAATTAATAATAGTCGCCAAATCAACCTTAACATGCCATATCAACATGAACTATATTTACTAGTGTTAAAGTTATATATTACGTCGATGTATATACATTGGTTGCCCATTTTATAGGAAACAAATATAATGTAACCTGTTCTCTATGAAAAGGTCACCGAGCTCCATACCTAATGCCAAGGAAATGACTGAACAATGGTATTCGTCCGATACAAGACGTAAAACTGCAAGTATTTGACCGAGACGTAACTGTAGGCAGCATGTCGCCGGCGATTTGCACCTTAATTCGTATTACTTTTATTGCATACTTACTAAAATAATTGTTCATAATACGTTACTGATATTATGGAATCTGCTACTATCTAATCATCTACGGTGGAGTCTGCCGACGCAGAAATGACAATATCGCCGGAGCTCTCAGATTCCGACGGTGACGCTGGCTCGGGCTCAGGTTCCGGCTCGGGCTCAGGTTCCGGCTCGGGCTCGGGTTCGGGCTGGGGCTGGAGCAGGGGCGCGGAGGTGCAGGGCGGCGGCGGCGGGGGCGCGGAGGTGAACGGCGGCGGCGGGGGGGGCGGAGGCGGCATTTGCGCGGCGAGCGCGGGGGGCATGCCCCCCACCTGGGACAACCATTCAACACGTGGCATTAATATTTGCTACAATACACTCAATAAACGTCACGGTATTTGTGCACCTGGTTCTGCGCTGTCATTACGGCGCGGCGGGCGCTCTAATGTTGAAGCATTGGAGCGAAGCGCACAGACAATGTTTGTGTCTGTATTAGCAGTCGCGGTGAGTCGACCAGTGGGGTGATTCTCGCGCATTCAATATACGGATATCGACACCAATATCGAGTGATTTGTATGGGAATCACTCGTTATCCGCCATTTTATCGAGGGGTGATATTGTGCGAGAATCACCCCCAGGGCGCAAATTGAATTTTAGTGAGTGACTGTATTATAATATACAGGATAATTAGTTAATCGATACATATAGTTGTTGTTAGGGGTAAAATTAACCTTATAATGCCCTATCCGAAAACTAATGAGTTTTGAATATGTATATTAGGTTCAAAACTTTCTTTACCTTCATAATTTGTCATAAATGTTTGTAATGTAATTACAAAAACAATAAATCAGGTTGGGTATCTCTTTGACTGCCGCTTTTTAGTTATTAATACGTCAATTCTACAAATAGGCAGCCGTAGACAGAGACCTGTTACGCTCCTTGTTCAAAATTAAATAAATATAGAAAAAATACTTAATACATAAAACCATTCATATAATATCATAGGCCTACTTCTAACAATATAAAGACAATCATGTTCAATGTTAAATTCATAAGTTTTAAATCACAAAAAAAAATGTGATTTCCGTGCTACAAACAAAAACAATATTATATACACATACCCAGTAAGAATTTATAAGTGACGAAGTAGTGAATATGTGCCATATAATGTACAAAGTGTGATAAATCTTTATAAAAGACATTGCAAATCGTGACAATAGACAATGAAGAACTGCGAGACTTGCTTGTAAGCTGTCTTTCCCTCAGAGACACTAAGATGTGTGATCTGCAGAGACACATTTCACCATAACTGTGTAAATATTACTTCGGCATACTATATGATAATTATCAACCTTCTGAAATTGGAATTTAAATGCCAACAATGTCGTGAGATTGCTCTCCGGAATACAGAAGCAACAAAAAATGGCGTTGGAAACATCCCAACACATTCTCCACTATCAGCTAGACAAAAATTTGTTACGAGAAGAAAGCCCAGGCTAATACTGGAACGCACTGAGGCGATTGAGTCGTTACTCAACCTGTCTTCCTAAAGCTTGCACATTATATTAGAAAATGATCAGGGGAACTGAATGAGTTACGAGCCTGCAACTGGTAGTTGCAAATAGTGAGATAGCTAATCTTACCCTAGAAAATGGTAGAATGAAGAAACAACTGGAAGAACACAAAAGGAGTATCGAGATTTTTAAGTCGGCAGGAATTGACGGTGGCGGAACATCACCACCAAAATTTTTCTCACCACAATATAGACGACTACGCCCTTGTATGATGAAAATGAGGTATCCCCGTGTATCACCCGGTCAGTTCAATAATGGAGTAATCGCACAAATGACTCCAATTAACACTTCAAATCAAGCCCCGTCGAATCTACGAGACGTGATCAAAAACCGATTAATGAAGCCGTTGCGGGTGAACCGGAAGGGACCAGTAAAGCCAATTAAACTAGGATTGATGAAGCAGAGACCTGCTTACCACCCAGGACAAGGCCGGACAAGCTAGGCGCACAACCAGATGTGAAACAACCCGAGATTATCCGCAAAAGATGAACAAGGCAAAGGCATGAACAAACTACTGGTTAATATTTAAGGGAGTCAATATAGTGTAGTCTTTTATTAACCCTTCGGTCCGGCTGGTAGATATATGTCCCATACAGCTCAAGACTCATGGGACGTGACAAATCGAGGAAAATAAATAAAGCTATCATTAAGACACAGAAACGAATCCAGAAGCTTAACATTTGCCCTACACCGGAAAATAAGAAATTTGAAGATTCAGCAAGAAAGACTGCTACAGGACATGACAGAGGAATATCAGAATATAGTAACTGATTTAGAATTGAAAATATCGCGACTGGAGATAGATCTTCAAGATGTAGTTACCAAGTATTCATGGACAGAAAAAAAACAAATCGTGGAACTTAACAAAATAATACTGGACAGCAATACTAATCTACGGAGAGTACTCGAGTTGTCGCAACAGACACAGCAATGCATCCATGCATATATGTGAGTCTCAGCAAAACACCACCGCGCCCACCGAAGAGCTCACCATCGTCGCACTGGACACCGGGGATACGCCGCCAGCGGAGTCCGAGGTTGATCCTTTACATCAGCCGCGGGCCTGCCTCAGCGCGCCACCACAACCGGCGAGCCCTCGCATCAAGTATACTGCGAGCGATCAGCAGCTCGCACCCAGTGACGACACCGACGCCGCCGCAGAGCCCGAGACTGACCCTTTACATCAGCCGCGGGTCTGTCCTCTCACTGCGCACATGGTGACGAGCGACCAGCAGCTCGCCACGAGTGACGTCACCGCCGAGCTCACACGTGCGCCGCCGCCACTGAAGCCGCAGCCTGCCGCTGCACACCAGCGCCAGTGCCAGGAGCCAGACAGCCCTGCAACGACGTGCACAGCGACGCCGCCGGCCGGGACCTCACACGTGACACCTCGTAGGACTGTTATGTTCTCGGACAGGCTAGGTGTAGGTATGGGACCAGCTCTTCGTGCTTGTCGCGAAGGTACGGTTATTAACTATTGCATGCCCGATGTCCCCTTCAAAGTTATGGCCAAAAACATTTTAAACTACAAATATGAGGAGGGTACAACCGTAATATTATATATGGAGAATAGTGTTACGAGCGTGGGGATCGGGTGATTTGATAGAAAAGCACGAATTAATCCACTAATTAAAACACTCACTTTATTACCCAAATTAGGCACTTACAATTCACACGAACTGTACATAAAATCCACTAAATCACACACACACTATTTCACTAATTATGCACTCTCTATTCACACGAAGAGTCGTTCTCTCCGATTATCCTTGTACTAGCACTCGATCGCAGTTAAAATGTAACTAACTCGCGCCGGCCGTCGGCGCCTTTTATATCCCGCGGAGCCGCTCTGGACACATTGTCCACACATATCGCGAATATTCTAGTAAGGACCAGCGTGCGGGCCGAGAACATTCGAGACCACATATGTCTCTCTCTAATGGTGCACTCTCTCTGTCACTCCCGTCTCGAATGTTCCGAGTATAGCTATCTCTTTCTAGTAGTTCTATCTCTGTCACACACTTCTCGAATGTTCCGAGTATAGCTATCTCTTTCTAGTAGTGCTATCTCTGTCACTCCTACCGGATATTTCGCCATATAACGATTTGTGCTTCAGAGGCCCATAAGGGGTCCTGAAAACGCCTGAAAACGGGTTTTCAGGTTATGGCGTCATCTGATAGAGGGTGCCCTGAAACGGACTGAAAACATGTTTCAGGCGCCTGAAAACGACGGCAACTTGGGTGAAATTTCGATCTTTAGATATGTGATAGAGTAACTTCTGAAACGGCCTGAAATGACTTTTCAGCCCGCTGAAAACGCCTCTACAGCACTGAAATTGACGTTCAAAGTTTTTTGACCTAACCTACCGGCGTAACACTACCCCCTCCTAAGACATGCTCGTCCCGAGCATCATTATTTCCGTGGTATCTGGCCAGCCGGTCAACATGAACAATCTTGCTCGGACTACGAGGATTCCGCTGGATTCGATACGTGACGTCGTTTATTTTGGTGACTACCTTGTAAGGCCCTTCCCAATTCGGAGATAGTTTCGGGGACTTTCCTACTCGTCGCATAGGGTTATGTAGCCACACCAACGAACCTTCCTCAAATCCCACTTGATAAGACTTCCGGTCATATCGGGTTTTCATCTTTATGCTAGCGTGGAGCCCGTGTTCACGTACCAGGCTGTGAACATCATCAATCCGATCCCGCAAATCACTTGCATATTCCGTGATGGTCCTTGGTGTATCGGGCGGACGTCCAGTCAGGAGATCTGCAGGCAGACGGAGTTCTCTTCCAAAATTCGCATACGATGGAGTAACCGCCGTACTTTCATGAGTTGCCGACCTATAAGACAACAGGAAGAGGGGGATATGCCGATCCCAATCTTTTTGATGGCTCTCAACGACCTTGGCTAGATGTCTCTCCAGTGTCTGGTTAAATCTCTCAACCATTCCATCTGACTGTGGATGATACGCCGTAGTCCTCGTCTTATGAATTCCCATTATGCGACAAGTCTCCTGAAAGACCGCAGATTCGAAGTTTCTTCCTTGATCACTGTGGATTTCGAGTGGTACCCCAAACCGGCAGAATACTTCGTTCACTAACTTTTCAGCTATGGTTACCGCTTCTTGATTAGGAATGGCAAATACTTCAGGCCACTTCGTGAAGTAATCCATCACGACAAGAATGTACTTGTTTCCGGAGTCCGATGCTGGGAATGGTCCTGCGACATCTAATGCAACCCTTTCCCAAGGGGCTCCCACGTTGTACAACTTGAGTGTTCCTCGGCTACGGGTATGCGGTCCCTTGACTGATGCACAGTTAGTGCATCGTTTACACCAATTTTCAACATCTTCTCGGCAGTGAATCCAATAAAAGCGTTGCCGAATTTTCATTAGGGTCCTTTTTACTCCAAGGTGTCCACCGGATGTTCCATCGTGAAAGCTTCTCAAAACATCTTTCACCCTTTTCTTTGGGACAACGACTTGCAGGTGAGCATCCTTCCCATTTGTTGATTCCCATTTTCTACATAGAACGCCATTATGCATAACCAAGCTATCCCATTGTGCCCAGTAGCTTTTTGTTACCGCACTCATAGCAGCTACATCACACCATCTTGGTTTAGGTGCGCCAGCATTAATCCAATCAAAAATGGGTCTCACGTCAGGGTCCTCTTGTTGCGCTTGCTGCATGATTTCATCACTCCACTCGTCGCTAACCGAATCAGTTCTTATCATTGTCCTTGTCACCGCGGTCCCCCCTGTCCCTGCGGTCCCGCTCGCGCCGGTCCGAGCTGAGCCCCCCGCCGCCGCTGCTAAGGGAGCTCCTCTCGTGCCTTTACATATGCCAACGGCTGGAGGTGCTATGTGATACCTCAGTGAATCTCTAGTGGCGGTCGCGCGAGCGACGTCGCGAGCCGCGCTCGTGCGGTGACCGGTCACGCCTGTCCTTACGATGCTTGCGGTCACGGTCGCGGTCTCGGTCCCGCTGGCTTCGATCCCCTCGCTCGCTCCGCTCGCTGCGATCTTCGCGCGATGGCCTGGCCCGCTCCTTGTCCTTGGAGCGGGGTCTCTGTCCCTCCTAGTCCTTTTCGGACAGCCTGACTGCAGGTGACCACGTTCTCCACAATGGTAGCAACGTGGCCCAAATTCGCGGCGGGAATCTACTGGCTTCGTAGTCGACACTTCTCGCACCCTGAAAGGCCTGGATGAATCCTGTCGTACAGCTTCCACCTCGAGAGCGTGGGCTACTGCATCCTTTAGGCTGCCATGATGTCCCAATCGCACGGCTGCCCTCACTTCCAGATCCCGGATCCCATCGATGAAGGCCTGCACAAGCATACTGTCCACAAAGGATGCTGACGTACGTTGATAGGCCTTCCTAACCAACTTCTCGATTTCCAGGGCCCACTGTTGTAAGGACTCGTTACGTCCTTGTGTCCTGTCCTTTAACTGAGCTCGGTACACGTGCTCCAGGTGACTGTCACCGTATCGTGCCTCCAAGGCTTCTAGAAGGCGGTCGTACGTCCGGTCGTTTCCCAGAGCCTCTAGTATGGTAAGAGCCTCGTCGCGCAGCGCCAACGTCAGTGCTGTCCTGGCTTGCTCCTTACTCCAACCATTAGCCTGGGAAACAGACTCGAACTGCAGCTTATAGGCAGTCCACGATGAGCTACCGTCAAAGGGGGGCACTTTGAACCTGCCGCCTCCGGACACCGATGCGTCAGGTACATAGGTACTTGGACCATTAGCCACTTTGATCTCAAGTTTTTGGAGACGGCTCTCACAGGTCTCAATTTTTTTATCGACATCATGGACTCGACTCTCCAGTTTTTCATCCATATCGGCCAGTTTTTCCTGGACCTCGAACAACTCTCTCTTCCATTCGATCGTGGACTCATGTACCTCACGAAGCATTCGTGCCTGTACCTCCTGGTGATCCTTTTGTTCCCTAAGCTCATTCTGGAGGATTATAGTCTGTTCTTCCTGTTTCCTGGCCTGTTCCTCCTGTTTCCTGGCCCGTTCCTCCTGTTTCCGCGACTGTTCCTTTAGCTCTCTCGCTTGTTCCTTTAGGAGGACGAAGATAACGTTGAGGTCTACTCCTTGTGCAGCTGGAGCAGGTGATTCCGACGTACCAGGCGTTGAGTCTCCAGACCCAGACGTTTGGCTTCGCGTCGTCACTCCTTTTGGCTCGGTTTCTCGTGGCATTAACGGCATTTTCTATCCCACTTCTGACACCAAATGTTACGAGCGTGGGGATCGGGTGATTTGATAGAAAAGCACGAATTAATCCACTAATTAAAACACTCACTTTATTACCCAAATTAGGCACTTACAATTCACACGAACTGTACATAAAATCCACTAAATCACACACACACTATTTCACTAATTATGCACTCTCTATTCACACGAAGAGTCGTTCTCTCCGATTATCCTTGTACTAGCACTCGATCGCAGTTAAAATGTAACTAACTCGCGCCGGCCGTCGGCGCCTTTTATATCCCGCGGAGCCGCTCTGGACACATTGTCCACACATATCGCGAATATTCTAGTAAGGACCAGCGTGCGGGCCGAGAACATTCGAGACCACATATGTCTCTCTCTAATGGTGCACTCTCTCTGTCACTCCCGTCTCGAATGTTCCGAGTATAGCTATCTCTTTCTAGTAGTTCTATCTCTGTCACACACTTCTCGAATGTTCCGAGTATAGCTATCTCTTTCTAGTAGTGCTATCTCTGTCACTCCTACCGGATATTTCGCCATATAACGATTTGTGCTTCAGAGGCCCATAAGGGGTCCTGAAAACGCCTGAAAACGGGTTTTCAGGTTATGGCGTCATCTGATAGAGGGTGCCCTGAAACGGACTGAAAACATGTTTCAGGCGCCTGAAAACGACGGCAACTTGGGTGAAATTTCGATCTTTAGATATGTGATAGAGTAACTTCTGAAACGGCCTGAAATGACTTTTCAGCCCGCTGAAAACGCCTCTACAGCACTGAAATTGACGTTCAAAGTTTTTTGACCTAACCTACCGGCGTAACAATAGTATAGGTGTAGGGAAACAAACTATGATAAAGTTTGTTGATGCTCTCTCTAATCTAAAAGTGGGCAAGATTGTTCTATGTGCCTTCCCTTACAAAAATACAATGAATGGAAAGCAACAGCACGCTACTCATAGGTTAAATGTATATGTATAATATGACTGTACGCAATACAAAAATTGTATTCTTTGACACAAATCTATTAATTTGTAAATACATCACTGACGGAAACAGTGAGGACATCAAAGTTATTATTGTTAAAATTGACACTGACGTAATAGCTAAGTCTTTAGCTTCATTTATTTTAGAATCTGTTATAAACAGTATAACAGAAGTAAGTAATTGTATAACGGTCACCCCAACGATTAGTACACGTACAAAGAAGCATGTAACTACTGACAAGGCAATATGTACAAACGATACTATTGTATCTCTAAACTGCCGCAACCGACAACAGAAAAGCACGGCTTAAAGGTAATGCACCAAAATATGCAAGGCTTTTCTGGCAAGCAACTAGAATTAGAAATGTTTTTAGAAAGCGAAAGAAGCATGTAACTACTGACAAGGCAATATGTACAAACGATACTATTGTATCTCTAAACTGCCGCAACCGACAACAGAAAAGCACGGCTTAAAGGTAATGCACCAAAATATGCAAGGCTTTTCTGGCAAGCAACTAGAATTAGAAATGTTTTTAGAAAGCGAAAGAAGCATGTAACTACTGACAAGGCAATATGTACAAACGATACTATTGTATCTCTAAACTGCCGCAACCGACAACAGAAAAGCACGGCTTAAAGGTAATGCACCAAAATATGCAAGGCTTTTCTGGCAAGCAACTAGAATTAGAAATGTTTTTAGAAAGGATAAGCCAGTGTTCTGTCATACTTTGTATGACAGAACACTGGCTGCAAGAGTGTGCAATGCAGTTCAGCATACCAAATTATAAAGTGATCAGCTGTTTCCACCTCTAGTTTTAGTCTTTCTATTGAAAAATAGAAAGACTAAAACTAGAGGTGGTTCCTTAATTTTAGTAAAAGATGGTTTTAAGTGTAAAGAACGAAAGGATATTGTTAGTCTTTCAAGTGAAATGAATGCTGAATTCTCGTGTGTTGAGATGGAAAAATATACTATTGTTAGTTTGTACAGGCGGGGCGAAGGAGATTTTGTAGCCTTTGAGACAGTGATGGAACAAGTTCTTCAACTTGCATCCAGAAACAAGTCCAAACGCATCATAGTTTGCGGCGACTTTAACGTAGATTTACTAGACACCGCAAACCGCTCTATTCGCACTAGGATCCTAGCAGTATTTCAGTCTTACAATATGTGCAATGTCTTTCTGGAGCCTACACGATTAACGGCTACCTCCGCTACTTGTCTAGATAACGTATTCTGTGAATGTAGTATTCACGATAAACAAATAGTTAAGGCATTAAGTTCAGACCACACTGGTCAGATTGTAGTATTTGAAGAAAGTAATGCTATAAAGCCCGTTAAAGTATTGTGTAGACCAGTAACTTTGAAGAAAATGGAAAAATTTCGTAGTGGACTAGTGTCAAGTCTACCGTTAACACCTTACTGTGAAGATCCGAACACATTATATTCCAGCTTCTTCAAATCTGTATCTGCGGAATTTGAAAAGGTTTTCAATCTGACAAAAGTGAGAACGGACAACAAATCAAAATTTTCTGAATGGGCAACAGAGGATTTAAGACAGAGCAGGTCCAGACTATATGAATTGTATGAGCAAAAATCCTATGATGACAGTCCTGAGTTTAACGTCTTTGTCAAAAATTATTCTAAAAATTTCAGGAAAGACTGCCACAAAGCCAAGTGCCTACATCTTAACAATAAAATCAAAGCTTCTGGCGACAAAACTAAAACTACATGGAACATTATAAAAAAAGAGACAGGCAAGGTTAGGTCTAGTGAATCTAGTTTTAATTTAAAAGTTAACGACCAATTACTCTCATGAAACGAGGACGTTGCTAACGCATTTGAAAAGTTCTTCAGTACCATACCAATAATAACAACAGAAGCACTACCATCCTCTTCTGAAAAGTCTTTAGATTACTTGGATGAAAATGTGCCCCAAAACAAGGATGGCTTTGACTTCAAGCCAATAGGCTCTATAACTATAGTTAAAACATTTAAACTTCTTAGCATGAAAAGACTGAAGATTTATGGGGCATGTCGGTTAACGTGGTTAAATCAGTAATCGATGTGATTGCACCATACATGGCAATCACATTCAATAGTTGTATAGGAAACGGAGTTTTTCCTGACCTCATGAAAATGAGCAGATTAATACCACTTTTCAAATCCGGTAGTAAACAAGACCCTGCCAACTTCAGACCTTTATCTGTATTGCCAGTGTTGAGCAAGGTGTTTGAAAAGGTCATATTGAGTCAACTACTCTCTCACTTCAATGCATCTGGGCTACTCCACAAAAAACAGTTCGGATTCACTAAAGGCAGATCAACAACAGACGCCGGAGTAGCGCTAGTAGAACACATTTATAGTGCGTGGGAAGGATCACAGGATGCGGTTGGTATTTTCTGTTATCTTTCCAAGGCCTTTGACTGTGTGGACCATCAAACTCTTTTGCTCAAACTCCAACACTATGGTATCAAAGATAATGCGTTAAAATTAATGGAATCTTATTTAATGGAAAGATTACTACAAGTAGATATAAACAGATGAAAGTCCACTGGAACCCATATGAATATTGGTGTACCCTAGGGTTCTATCTTAGGTCCGTTCCTTTTCTTAGTGTACATAAATGACCTGCCTTATATGGTGGAAAAAATGACTCAGATTGTTCTATTTGCTGATGACACATCTATTATTTTCAAGGTGAAAAGACAAGAAGAAATTCTAGACGACGCAAATAGTATACTCTCTCATTTGTTAAGTTGGTTCAATGTAAACAACCTGTTATTAAACTCAAAGAAG
Organism: Argyresthia goedartella; assembly: GCA_949825045.1. Classification (NCBI taxonomy): domain Eukaryota; kingdom Metazoa; phylum Arthropoda; class Insecta; order Lepidoptera; family Argyresthiidae; genus Argyresthia; species Argyresthia goedartella. Next base: position 22,784,983 of record OX463823.1, read on the forward strand.
ACTAAATGTATCAAATTTTGTTTGCCTAATGTACGACAGGTTGAAAGCAGTGTAAGAATAGGATTTGAAAGATTGGACCTCGTTGAGGACACAATCTTTCTCGGAATCACTATAGATTCGAAACTTCAATGGGGTCCTCACATTACTAATCTCGCACTAAGACTTAGCTCAGCCGCTTTTGCGGTCAGACAAATCAGATATCTTACAGATGTTGAAACTGCCAGATTGGTTTACTTTAGTTATTTTCACAGTATTATGTCTTATGGAATATTGCTTTGGGGGAGAGCAGCAGATATAAATACGATATTTGTCTTACAAAAAAGGGCGATCAGGGCGATATATCGATTAGATGCTAGAGAATCATTAAGAGAAAAATTCAAAGAAATTAATACTTACGGTTACCTGTCAATATATATACGAGAATATCATGCATGAAAGAAAAAACATAGCTTTATTTAAAATTGTCGGTGATAGCCATACAATTAACACTAGAAATAGAAATAGGTTAACACTACCATTGTTTAGACTAAGTAAAGTAGGCACATCATTCATGGGGCACTGTATTCGCTTCTTCAATAAAATACCACAGGAATCATTGATCCTTCCTGAAAAGAGGTTAAAAAACTATGTTAAAAATGAGCTGATAAGAAAGTCCTACTTTAGTAGTAAGGAATACTTAGATGACAAAACTGCATGGTCCATACCATCTCAGCGCACAGAAATTCGACGAGGGGCGATGGATCAAGTCTATCACTCGCCGCCGAATTTCCTTAGACCGAAACCAGTACCTGTTGTAAAGTCACTTTTTTTTTAAAAGGTATGGGGGAGTTTCTTGCCATTTCTTCTTAACTCCGATGCCCACCTTCCGAAACGGTATAGTCTTTTTTTTAAATAAAAAATGACTTGTAGTTATAAGTAAGTATAATTTTGACGTTGAATAAGATTATTTATTTATTTATATTCAATAAAAAAAAATACTGACTCTGACGTCCCCGGGAAAGTTTCCACAGGACTGAAGCTTCGTATTGACGTTTTAATTGGGACAAGTTTTCCCAATCGGTTGCAAGGTCGTCGCTTTATATTTCGACATTGGTAGTTTACGGGTGGCAACATTATTTTACATTCTATGGTCGAAAAACAAAGCACTTGGGCTGAACTGTTACTAGAATACAATAATTTAAAGGAGTTTCTAACATTTTTTGCACATGAGTTTATGTTTATTACGTTAATAGCCTAAATTCTTTCCGATCATGCTAATGTTACTCGTTTATTTGTTCAACATACTAACAATGTCCCATTCGTCCCGCACTTCATCATGGATAATGTCAAATAGTAGTCTAGGCAGAAGGGAATAGTTATTTGTGTCACAAGGGAGCAAAATGATGTATTTACGGCGAGGGTGGTACATTGAATCCAGAGTGAAGGGTAGGATTCTACGATAGAATCCTGAGCGTAGCGAAGGATTCTAAGTTAGAATCCTGAGCGTAACGAAGGATTCAAGCGTTAACGCCCATGACGAAAATAATTTTGCTCCTGAGTGACACATACAACTTTTCACACCGACTATGAGGAAAATTTAAACTCTAAAAATTAAATAACTATACTTTTACGGTAATCGAACAACGTAAACAATTTTTTTTATAATGGATTGTGAAGGATTAGGGAAAGGTCACCACAGATAAAATATTCCTGTGTACTTTTACCGATGTGTAACAATAATCGAATCGAATATTGCAATGTTTTCGAATATCAATATTCATTATTAACAGTCGTCGATATTTTAGATTTCAGTAAAACATATAATTTATTGTGCTTTTTTTTTTTTAATATTACGAAAAATTCATAAATTTTCATATAACGTTGTTAAAGTTAAAACTTGAAACATGTTCGTTTTTAATCGACTACGATTAAATTACAATCGATTATTTTATTAAGATCTGTGTTCAATTGGCACATTGCGTAAATGCTAAATGCCAATGAATAGATTAAAAAAGTAGCTTGAACAGAAAAGTAGCATTTTGCTCCCTCTCGTCGTGGAGCAAAACTTACTTTTCCGAATGAAAGGTGTGAAAATAATATTGTTGCTTCGAATAATTTCTGCCTGTTGTTTGTTTTTTTACGTTGCGTATCTGTTTCAGCATGGCATCACAACGAAAAAAAATTTTCTAAATGATTTGTCGTTGCAACTATTGGATTTAGCAAATACATGCAATAAAAATAAACAAATAGCAAGAACCATAAAAGTTGGAGGCGTAGTTGGAGATCATATGCCTGATGACCATGATTCATATGAGATAGCCGTAAAAGGGTCATATTCTGCACTCACAAGCAGAAAGATATTCGTACACACACCAAGTGTATGGCATGTGAAAGACATTTATGCAAAAATTGGTTCACAACATGGCATCTTACCTAAGCATGCATAAGATGCCATGTTGTCTGACATAAAAGCTATCCTCGTGGAGCGGTATAGCACGCTCGATATCGGTGCGACTGCCGATAAATTGCTTTTACGTCGAAATAACGCGATCTTAATTCAATAAAAAACACCAGTATAATATATTTACCTACCCAAAATATCGAATTGCAGTCGGATCGCTTCATTCGGACGGAATGGCAATTTATATCAGCAGTCGCACCGATGTTGTTAGTACGATATCGCTCCATGAGGAAATTCCCTAAGAGTTGTCTCTTCTATTTATGCCGTGCCCAATACTTCTTAGTCTATCTATAGGTTTCTCGATAAGTTTATTAGAATAATAATAATACCTTGGACACTATTTACACACATTGATTTAGCCCCAAACTAGGATTCCCTGTATCATGGGTACTAGACAACGATACACGTACTTATACAAAACTTCTACTTATAGATAAATATTATACTTAGATAGATAAACAACCATGACTAGGGTACCAACATCCGTTCTTATCAAACAAATATTGCCCCCCCCCCCCCCCCCCCCCGGACTCGAACCCGGGACCCTAGGCTTCGTAGGCAGGGTCACTGCCGCCTTGGCCATTCGGGTCGTCAAAAAAAAAAAAAAAAAGATATTATTTGATTTAAGATAACAAGTTGTTATTTACACTAAAAATACAATCTTTTGTTAATCTTGGATTGTGCAATACATCTGTTAATTATACACAGATGTTTTTAAAAAATTCTAAAAATGTATGCAGAGGCTGTTGAAATGTCATCAATCTCAAGACTGATATGACGTGTCCCTTAGTAAAAAACTATATTTTATTTATTTTCAAATTGGGTATTTTTTATCTGTAGTCCTGGCACTGCCCCCAATAGTCAGTACCGAAAGGGTAACCAAATGATGCAATTGATCAAGTAATGGTATCATGTTCTCATCTTTGCAAAGACTTTACAAATAAAGATTTGGTCGTTATAGCGGCAGGGTCCAATGAGAGAGATCCATTGAAATTGCAGTCAATATTATATTACCATCTGAGTCAAATGTCGCATACAAAATCCTATATATAAAATAAATAAATTAAAGTTCTTAGGCACGACTACTCGTTATGAGGTCCGGGGGGAGCCTCATAACGAGTAGTCGTGCCTAAGAACTTTTTTTTTATCTACACACGTTTTATAAACCCTCTTTACTGCGTACTAAAACCGCACGTTACGATCAACATAGTGTTAAACTACTTGGTAAAAACTCATTTCTTATCTGAAAAATCACATTATGACCATAATGTGTAATTTTTCTACATATTATGACATTCAAATTTCGAACGCCGACGCCCGCCTGCGTGCCGCCCATAGTTTGTCTGTGAAGTTGGTACTGACATTCAAATTTCGAACGCCGACAAGTTTGTCTGTCAAGTTGGTACTACAGAACAAGCTAAACAACTGCAGAGCCACAATGCCGGTCCAACATGCGGTTCCTGAACACATCAAAGAGAGCTTATGATATGTGTGTAGATAAACTAGTGTATGTAAATGTAGCTGTCTCTGCAGATGTAATTGTTATGTCCGAGTGTTGGTTGCATACCAAATCATATAGCGATAGAAGTATTGATGGTTATACACTATAAAAATCAACAATACATAAGCAACGTAAAAGTAAAGGAACTAAACATATCAAACTCAAACGCTCATCAATCGATCGACACTCACATTGCAATCTTAGCTATATATAGATTCATTGATTCACTGAATGGGGGAAAATACTTTAGAAATATTTTTCTAATTGGTGATATCAATGTGAACATTGCTCTTGGAAATGACGATGACGAGGAAGACACCACTGCTATGATATATGAAGGCATGCTGGCTAATAATCATATGTTTCCCACATCTCGCATTCCCACTACATTATCGGCGTATCTCGATCATTTAATAGCTAAGAGTCCCAACCAGATTTTTAATATTACTGTAGACAGCGACGTCACAGATCATGCTCAAATTCTTTGTCAAATAAAGTTTACTCAGCGATTACACAAAAAACAACGAAAAACTACTATTAGAACAATTAATTATGATAACGTAGCAAAGACGCTACAAGGGCTACGATTGGCTTTCAGTCACACAAATTACCGACGTAAGCGAAGCAACATCAAAATTTATAAATGTACTACAACAAATAATGGAAAATAATACCGAAACAAAAACACAGTCACATAAATACAAAATTGCAAAACCATGGATTACTGAAGCGCTGGTCAAATCAATTATAAAAAGAGATTTGATGCAAAATACAAACACAATACAGAACTTCAAACTCAATATAAACGCTACAGAAACACATGTAATTAAGCAACAAATACAGCCCGAGAACTATATTATGGTCAAAAACTTTCAAAGTTTGCCGGTGATCATAAAAAACATGGTCTATTATAAAAGAAGCAGCAGACATCAAGACAACAAAAACGACATCAGCAAATGCCCTTTTATCAACAAACCCTCCTGATGATGTTAATAAGATTAATGAATACTTTATAAATGTAGGGGAAAATTTAGCTAATAAAATACTGGAAAGACTACAGACCGATGGGGAATCGTTAATTAGAACAAATATACAATTTAAATCATCTGTTGATTCACTCTTTCTTACTCCGGTTGATACCAAGGAAATTTCACAGATAATCAGTTCGCTAAAAAGTACAAAATCTGCAGGATGGGATAATATACCCAATGAATTTCTTAAAAAAAAACAAATCTTACATTCCTGAACCACTAACTTCCCTTTGTAACTGTAGCCTAAGTCAAGGAGTATTCCCAGAAGCATACAAGAGGGCTGTTGTCATACCACTGCACAAAAGTGGCAATCAAGATGTTGTCAGCAATTATAGACCAATTATTTTACTACCAACGTTGTCAAAGGTCTTAGAAAAAGTAATTAAGAATCGCCTTGTAGATTTCTTGGAGACTAAATATCTGTTGAGCTCTAAACAATTTGGTTTCCGCCAATCTAAGTCCACTAACCATGCCTTGGATGATCTTGTAGAGTTTATCAGCAAACACCTTGACCATGGCCAACATACTTTAGCAGTATTTTTAGACCTAGCCAAGGCCTTTGACACCGTTTCAATTCCATTACTATTGCATAAACTAGAAAATATTGGTGTAAGAGGTCTGGCGTTGAGTTTGCTGAAATGCTATATAACAATAAACGTAATTTTAGACTTGACGTTCCTATAACCAAAACCATGTTTGCTAGGGGATTCTTTTGGTATCTACAACCATATCTTTACAATAAGATAAGTAAACTAATTGTACTAGAAATAAATGAGCGAGGCAAAATACATAAAAATCAGTTGAAAAAATGGCTAATAACTGCAGAATAAGAATCTGTTGAGAATCTTCTTTTGGCAATTACTTAGAGATCAAAGTGCGACAAAATTGTATCATTATTTTATTTTTGTATGTTTTATTCTGATGTTTAACTTTATATAATGCATGTTAGATTAGAATATTACCTATGTAGGCACGATGTAACCTTACGCTGTGCCCCATGATACGGATTTTCCTAGTATGGGATGCTACCCACAAAGTGTATAAATGTATTGTGCCTACATGAATAAACTTACTTACTTACTTACAAATATAATACTGTGTAGTGTCAGTTCTGGGAGATATCTGAATGAGAGGAAACTAAACAGCACATTCCAATTGCTATGCTCACGTTTTGATTATACAACTTACATTGACATCTTTGAAGGTAAGAGACAAAAAGTAACGTCAAGACTGCATGCATGTAGGCTTTTATATAAGGAAATCCTAAGAATGAATTACAAAATAAACTTTGCTGAATTTTATAAGTTGAAAAATAAATTATGTAATAAAAAAACAACTAGTAAAAATGTTGAGACCCAAACAGACGGAAATGCCATGGTACATTGTAACTTATATTCTAATTTGTATAATGTGAATTACAGTGTTAACAATGTTTTTTTCGTGAATAATTCGAATATGACATTAAATAAAATTCACCAAAATATAGCTGGAGCATTGAACAAAATTGATTACTTAGAGTTAATACTTTCAGAGCTTACGGACCACAATTTTGAAATTGATGTAGTATGTTTAACTGATACATTTCTGATAGCCAGTACAGAAAAAAACTTAGTTCTTAATAATTTCAATATAGGGGATAGTTATTGTCGTAGAAAGAAAAGAGGTTGCGCTTGCATACTCGTTAAAAAGGTCATAAAGCATAAAAAATATCAAATCACCAAAGCAACCGCTACATTGTACGACTTTGAATATTGTGGATTATAATTGATAGACTACGACATCTTAAATATATACAGAAGGAGTAAATACAGGTCAATTGAATACTAAATGTTTTTAGAAAAGTTAGAAGAAACATTAAATAAAATACATATCCCATAAGTTCATAATACTCATAATTTCTTTATTGCACACAAATCATACAAAAAACAAGAGTTACATAAAAAAGTGTACAAAGGCGAGCTTATCTCTAATTAAGAGATCTCTTCCAGCAAACCAGGCAAACAAGGGAAAAGTTGATGGTTGAGCAGGGGTAGACCTATGTGTACAATATATAAAATAATAAATAAAATAAATTAAATAATAACTATAATAATATACTAAATACTTATTATATACTACAAATACTAAAAATAGTATTATTATAGTGTATAAAAATACACTATAATAATACATACTTACATGCATACTACCTATAACTCTAAAGGGAGAGGTAATGCTTCTTCACACGACTTTTAAAGATATTCAGATTAGGACTGTCCCTGATGGTGCAGGGGAGTGCATTCCACAACCGAATGGCCCGGGCTCTAAACCCGTTCTCATAGAAAGCGGTGTTATGCTGTGGAGTTGTGAGCATGGAAACTGCGTGAGTTCTCCGAGGTCTGCTGGAAGAAAGAAATTGAAAACTGTCTCGTAAGAAAGTTGGGTAGCGTGGATTACGTAAAATGTTGTAGAGGAAATTGAGGATGTGTGAATCCCGACGAAGACGAATCGGCAGCCACTTCAACTCCCTGCGATGTTGTGACACATGGTCGTATTTGCGCAGCCCGAATATAAACCGAATCCCGAGATTTTGAAGTCGTTCGAGTTTGTTCAGTAGTTCTTCGTTAGCACTGACCCAGCAGACATCAGCGTAATCGATGAGGGGTAGAATAAAAGATTGAGCAAGAGTGATTTTGGTATGTCGAGGCAAAAAGTACTGAAATCTCCTGAGAGAGTGAAAGGTAGAAAATACTCGGCGACTTACCTCATTGACATGCGATGACCAGGACAACTGGTTGTCGAAGATTAGACCCAGGTTTTTAACTTTATCGCTATATACGATTGTGGTACCATTAAAAGTGACAGATGGAATGGGATGTTGCTGCAACAAGTTAAGAGAATGTCTAGTACCTATTATCATGGCCTGGGACTTGCTCGGGTTAACCAGGAGTCCGAAGGATGAAGCCCAACTTCTTATTCCCTCAAGATCAGCGTTGAGTGCCTCCACAGCAGAGTGTGCATCGTTGAGAGAGAAGTGGCGATAAATCTGGAGATCATCAGCGTAAAGATGATATGAGGAGGACAGGACGTCCGAGATGGTGTTGATAAAGATCGAGAATAGAAGAGGAGAAAGAATACCACCTTGAGGGACGCCTGTAAAGAGGTCACACCATTCAGTGGATATCTCTTCCGACCAGATACGCTGTTGCCGATCCCTCAAATAAGAGTCGAACCAGCTGGCAGAGAAGGAGGAGACGTTCAGAGATCTGAGAAGCTCAACGAGAATGTCAAAATCTACGCAGTTGAAGGCACTACTGAAGTCAAGTAAAGCCAGCACGGAAAGCTGTTTGCGGTCCATGGCTACCTGGATATCATCTGTGACTTTCATGAGAGCCGTGACGGTGCTATGACCCGGTCTGAATCCTGACTGGTACATGTTGAGCAGATTGTTTGAGAGAAGGTAAGAAGAGAGCTGGGTATGGACAATGGATTCAAGGACGTTACATAGTAAATCTTTCAATTACACAAGGTCGCTTTGCAACGTCTGTGAAGCTATGTATAGTAAAACCATGGAGGTTGTTTAAAAAGGGTGACATTAAGAATCTGAATAATTATAGACCGGTGACTCTTATACCATTACTATCAAAGGTAGCTATGCATAACAGGCTATTTCGGTTCTTGGAAAGACGGGAAGGAAGGAAAGAAGGGTAATAAGAGAAGAACAGTTTGGGTTTAGAAACAATAGTTCCACAACATTGGCATGTTTTAACCTAGTTAAAACTATAACCGAATTAACTTAACAAGAAAAGGCCAATCGTCTCAATATTTTGAGCAAAGCTTTTGACTTAGTAAACCATAATATCCTTTTAAGTAAATTAGAGAGATACGGAATAAGAGGTGTTGCATACGATTGGATACAAAGCTATTTACAAGATAGAAGACAATGTACATAAATCTCTAAGACAAACATGATCCAAAACCAATCAACCAAACAAAAGTTTCAGTCAGAATATAGAATAAATAGTACCGGAGTGCCACAAGGAAGTATCCTAGGGCCCTTGTTATTTTTACTCTATGCAAATGACTTGCCAAGTTCTATAAACGACCATGCATATTATTTGCTGATGATACGACGTTTATGTTTGAAAGTACGCAATCAGAAACATTTCAGCTAGATATCAATGGCACAGGGCCGGGGAGATTGGCGCTTTACAGAAGAAGCCTATGCCCAGCAGTGGGTCGATGTGGGCTGAGTATGATGATGATCAATGATTCTCTTACTTCTGTGGGGAAATTGATGGAACAAAATAATGTCAAATGAAATATCAATAAAACCAAATTAATTCAATTTAGACTACACCAAGCACAATCTTTACCATTAAACATTAAATATAATAATAATCAAGTAGATAAGACAGTGGTGGTTTGACAACTGTCAAGTGAGCAACATCTTCTCCTGAAATAAAATTACAATTTGCATTAAAACATATATTATCGAGTACAATATCGTTCGCAAAGTGGAGTGTGACACCGGAAGAGCTTGTGGGAGTATTATCTTAGTGAAATTCGCCGTGAAAACGACAAAAGCGTGTCCAAAAAATTGTGCCTGCCAACCCGCCGAAAACTACAGAACCGACTATAATACTGCTATCAAAGTGGCGTGGGGTGTCTGGCGCAGCTGTGGGAGTGTTGCATTTGTGAAATGCGCCTGAAAAAATACAAAAATGCACTGGAACTGGAAAGGAAATATTTTCATCTTCCCTACAAAGTGTAACGGACTCAATTTCAGGTTGAGATAGCCGTTCCGTTTCGTTTCACATTCAGTCATTGCGAAAGACAACTGTCAAATATACTATAGTGCGTTTACGAAGCTGTTTACAATTCGATCACGAAAAACCGCTCGGAAACATAAAAGAAACATGAGCAACTTTGAGGAGAAATTAATGCAACAAATAAGAGAGGAAATAGAGAAGCAGACCAAAATTATGACTGAAGCCCTAATAAAACCCATGGCCATGGATGGGCTTACCCCATAGTAGTCTGATTTTTTCAATAGAATTTTTGCCCCTTAGGGCAAATCTCACATCATTGAAGTCATATTTGCAAAACCGGTTTTAGTTCATACAGATGAAACATGTGAGAAAACCTATCCAGTCTAAAAGAGTAAAGATAGCAAGACTAGTTCCACAAGGTTCTATTTTGGGCCCTGTTCTATTTATAACTTTTATTAATGATCTCATAAACTTTATTGCAAATTCTGCGCCTGAGGTGGAACTTGTTATTTTTGCAGATGACACTAATGCTAACGCTGCGGCAGATAGCAATGACGAACTCAGTTAAATAGTTAATGCCACTCTTTCATTATTTTTCAATTGGTTTACAAATAATAATCTTCAAATTAATGCCTCCATAACAGGGGCAATCCTCTTTAAGACTACAGCGAAAAATAAAGAGGCTATTGATATAAATCTTAATGGTGCACAAATTTAACTAGTAGTAGCAGTAGTAGTAGAGGAAGTAAAGTTCTTAGGTGTGCATATAGACTCACTGCTCAACTGGAAATGTGAATTAAAACCTTTAGAAGGCTTCAGTACTTCAGATTGCTATGCCCTTAGATGTTTACGCGATGAACTTACAAAAGATCAGTTGAAGACTGTACATTACGCACTTGTGGAATCGAAACATAGGTACAGCATTAAATGGTGGGGGAATAGCTACTAATATAACTTAAAAACAGCTTTCACAATAAAAAAAAAAGGCATTAGGATAATAGTACGCGCACCACATTGGGAATCCTGTAAGCCTCACTTTGCAGAACTAGCAATATTGACAGTCCCTAGGCTGTACATATTCGTTATACTATGCGGTTTGATTTGAAGAAACGTCTTTACAATATAGAAACTGAAGATGAACGGAATATACGCCTAAGCACAAGTGAAGACCTCGAACAGAAATTATATCCTCGCCTCAACATGTGCAGCATAGTGCCCGCTATCAGGCTGTTTCATTGTTTAATAGACTACCAATAGAGTTAAAAATAACCACTAATTATAATAAATTTGAAACGCAATTGAGGTACTTTCTGTTGGAAAAAGGTTATTACTCACTAAACATTATTTTATTGTAAAAAAAAATGTTTTGACTGAACTTTATTGATAAAAAAGTTCATTCATAATCATTTAGCATCAAATTTAGAGTGATTTATTAAATTTATACAGAGTCAGGTCATAAGTTCTGTCACACAATAAAAACTTTTGAATTTAGAACGCTGGCCACAAAAAAGTTTATTGAATTCGAATTTCGAATTTTTCATGAAAATAAAAATGTGTACTTTTTAGAATTTTCCTCATTTTTAAATATGGAGTGGACACTTAAAGAAGACCGTGTCGCAGTTATTGCGTTGCATCGTTGCGGTTACGCGCCAATTCAGATTTTCGACTTACTGAAAAATTTGAATATAACCAAAAGATTCGTTTATCGTACCATAAAACGATACAATGAAGACTCGAAGTGGTCGCCCTCGCTCTGTTAGGACTCCAGCAGTGATAAAAGCTGTGAAGGCGCGAATTCAAAGAAATCCCATACGTAAGCAGAAACTGTTGGCCCTTCAGATGGGGTTAAGCAGGACCACGGTGAAAAGGGTGTTAAATGAAGACTTAGGGCTTAGGGCATATCGAAGAAAAACAGGACATCGTTTGGACGCTCGTTTAATGGACCTGAGACTGAAGAGATGCCGCGCTTTGTTGAAGCGGTACGCGGGAAAAAAGCATCGGGAAATTCTTTTTTCGGATGAAAAAATTTTCACCGTGGAAGAGAGCTACAACAAAAATAATGATAAGGTGTACGCACACAGCAGTGAAGAAGCGAGCAACTGTATTCCGCGTGTCCAATGAGGTCATTTTCCATCCTCGCTCATGGTTTGGTTGGGAGTCTCTTATTGGGGCTTAACTGAGGTACATTTTTGTGAGAAAGGCGTAAAAACGAATGCAGTTGTGTATCAAAATACAGTCCTCAAGAATCTTGTGGAATCTGTTTCTCATACCATGTTTAATAACAGGCACTGGGTATTTCAACAAGATTCTGCGCCAGCTCATAGAGCGAAAAGCACACAAGACTGGCTGGCGGCGCTTGAAATCGACTTCATCCGGCACGAAGACTGGCCCTCCTCCAGTCCAGATTCGAGTCCGTTAGATTACAAGATATGGCAACACTTGGAGGAAAAGGCCTGCTCAAAGCCTCATCCTGATTTGGAGTCACTCAAGGCATCCTTGATTAAGGCAGCCGCCGATATTGACATGGACCTCGTTCGTGCTGCGATAGACGACTGGCCGCGCAGAATAAAGGCCTGTATTCAAAATCGCGGGGGTGATTTTGAATAAACTTTATTACCATAAGAATCTATGTTTTATTAAGTTCATTTTGCTATTTGTTTACATAAATAATAAACATGTCTAAATTATTTCATATTGCACATGTGACAGAACTTATGACCTGACTAAATACTATTCTAGAGAATAATTGATGCTAATGCATTAACAAACGACAGTCAAAGAGTAGCCCAAAGAAATTTAATTTTTTCGTAATCTATAATATAATCATTTATGACATATTTTGGAAAAAAGATAAAACCTCAATTACTAAAACCCATGAAGTTTCGAAAAGGTTTATAGGGTTAAACGTATTGGAAATGAGCTCTACTCCCCCCTCACAGTATATGTATCGACTAGCTGATGACCGAAAGTTCATCTGCGTGATCGTAGGAAATATCATTTACCGAGATAACGTTATCCTCCTTCTGGTGCAGTCGGATAAAAAGCAACGTATATGTTAATCTAGCTCATAAAATATCTCTGTGCTAAATTTCAATCAAATCCGTTCAGCCCTGTTACCGTGATAGGGGCACAAACATAAACATGTAAAATCGCTACTTTCACATTTATAATATTAGTTGGATTACTTAGATTATCCAATCACCTGTAATGATCCTATCATAGTTATTTCTCTCTTACCTATACGAAAGATCATGAATGATAATGATAGAAGATGATAATAGATAATGATTCATATGATCATAAATTTATGATAATTATAATGGGCCTGAGTTAGAAAGGTGGATATAGTCGGTGGTAGCTGATGGACTTTAAGCGGCGATATATGTACATTACATGTACGAGTCTGCGACATTTGGCCGCTCAGGAGCCGATGATGAGTGAGTAATGATGACATGCCCAGCCCGTATACTGGCAAAAAGGATCGGCCTCAGCAACTCAGCAAACATCGTCCATGCTAATGGCGACGGCAATGTCAGCGTCAGGGGGGGGGGGGGTGTGTTGGTTGTGTTAAGTTACCTCCCGCTAGGCGGCCGCCAGCGCGCCCTGCAGGCGAGCGCGCGCTCGCTTCACGCGCTCCTCCTGCCGCCGCACGTCCTCCTTGCTAATGGCGACGGCAGCGATCAGCGGCTGCTCGGGGTTTAAAAACACGCCCGGGTTTTCGAGGATGGAAGTCTTGGAGCCGGTTTGACCTGGAAATGTTTGTGCAAGTTTAAATCATACATAACTTAGATTAGACACAGAAACTAGTCTGATTTTAATGTGGAGATTGATTTATGTTGAGACTTTAAATGGTCGGTTGCTAACTCAAAGACTTGGCGATAGGGCTAGACGGAAGACCTGAAATTGGCTTAGGCACTGAAGATGAGCAGTGGATGCAGGCAGGGAATCTAGAGAGAAAGAAGTTAGATATACATACTTTGTCTATTCTAATGTCTAACCTGTGATTGGTTGCTGTGATACATGCAGGGCGGTTGCCAACGACTGGATCGTAGTGGCGTCCGTATTGTACGGACCGAGCGGTTTGATGTACTTTGGTAGAGTCGTGGAACCTATCACGCCCGACGCGTCGCATGCAGTTAGACCCTGGAAACCGGACAACAGATGAGTTTTAGGTTGTTCCTAATTAGTTTTACGCCCGGTTTCCGAAAGGAAAATTAGCTGTGACAACTTGTTAAATGTATTTCAGCCAACCGTGCCGCTATTTGGAAATAATCTTCGATTAATCGCCTGTTAGATTGGGCAATATACCCAGATACGAGTATAAGATTGAGGCATACTCCATCACGCTGGCTCTTCTTCATAATCTTCTCACGCACCCTTTCTGGGGCGTGGGGAGTCGGGTCAGGTCGACGGACCTCTTCCCGAAGAATCGCCTCTGTACACTCCTGTGGACAGGTCATCGGATGGCCCCTGCGGGCGGTGGTCTTCTTGTGGCGCTGGTATGCAGTGGGTGATCGCCGGCTAGGCAACCAGGTCGCGTGGCAGGCGGCGGCGGTCGGGCGGGCGCGCGTGGTGCAGCGCCAGTTCGGCGATGTGCGGAAGGTGTGATGCATCCGCACGCGCGAACATGCCCTTCGCCAGCCTCTGGACAAACTGGTCCACGGTTTCCCATCTTAGGTCCCTCTGGATTGTCGCGTTCCTCACGTAGCGGGGGGCGCCGACGATGGTACGCAGAGAGAGGTTCTCTTGGGCTCGGAGTCTCCGTTTGTTCGTCTCCGAGCACAGGGCGTACCATGCCGGAGCCGCGTAGGTGAGGCGGGATCTCACGTAGGTCTTGTAGATCCCGAGCTTCGCCCTCAGAGGGAGGCTGGAGTCGAAAAGTGGACGCAGCTTGGCGCGTGCCACCTTGACCTGGTTGTCGACGTGTTGCTTCATGGTGAGCCGGCGATCAATGGTCACTCCCAGGTACTTCACCTGCGAAGACCACTCGATGTGCTGTCCCTGGAGCTGGAGCGATGGCGGAAGGAGACTCTGGCCTGTGATGAGCGCCTGCGTTTTCCCAACATTGACGGACAGTCGCCACTTGGCGAGCCAGTCGGGCAAGATGTCCAGGGTGCGCTGCAGTTTGCTTGCAGCGTGCGGAGCCTGGAACGACGACGCATAGTAGGCTGCGTCGTCTGCAAAGAGTGCCAGATGGGCACCCGGCCCGACGGGGATGTCGTCCGTGTATCGGGCGTAGCAGGCGGGAGACAGGCAAGAGCCCTGGGGGACGCCGGCTGCGACGGGATGTTCCTCGGAGACGGCGTCTTCCACCATCACTCGGAAGCGGCGATTCTTCAGGAAAGAGGCGATTGTCTTGACCGTTCTTCTTGGGGCAGGGGACGTCGACAGCTTGTACAGCAACCCCTCGTGCCATACTCTGTCGAACGCCTTCTCCATATCCAGAAGTACTGCGACAGTGTATTCTTTTTTGTTCAAACAGACCGTCATGTCATTCAGTACTCTGGTGAGCTGAAGCGTCGTAGAATGCTCGGGCCTGAAGCCGAACTGTTCCGGGCGCGGCTGGATGTGGGGCAGTAACTTCGCTAACAGGAGCTTCTCAAACACCTTTGAGATGGTGCTCAGTAGGGTGATCGGCCGATAGCTCTGCCGTCCATCACGCTGGCTCAGTTGATGGACGGGTTTTACGATAAATACTGCCAAGTAGCGATAGTACCTCACGGGTTATTAAGACGATGAATTGTGAATGTGAGCGCTGAAAACCCCCGTGTGATTACAAAGCAGCGTCGCGCTGTAGCGCTCTGGCTTTTCGAGCGCACACTGAATCGTCAAGAACATGCTAGCTGGACAAAAGTCACCTCCTAATTTCCAAGAATTAGTGGTCACATGTCATTAAAAACACCCCAGAGGGAACATTTCCAAGAATTGTTTGTTTCAAAGTACGGATGTCATTAAGTACCTAATGACAGGTAAAAGGGTGAGTGTAGCAAAAAAGCGTAATTTTTTACCTTTTTAAAAGTTTAAAGGACCATATCTTTTTGTATCCACGTGTACCCGGGCTATTTTTTTTATATTACTTAGACATAACCCTTAGCTTTAATTTAAGATAAAATTTCATTGCGCGATCTCGGTACATCATTTTTATTTTTATTTTTTTTCAGAACACGTTCTCACTGTCTCGAAAATTGACTTTTTCGAGGAATGGGTGAAACAGGATAAAGAAAACCGGAATTCACGGATTTTCGACTTTTTGTCTACGAGGATTGACCTCTCGAATATCACCGAAGAGTCACGTCGAGAAATACACCTCAAAATCGCACCATATTCGAATAAGATAGTGGAAAAATGGGCCTCATCAGGACTTTATCAAGATCGTTTCTTAACTATATATAAAAGTTGGTTAGAAGGTGCTGACTTTCAGTTCAAGGTTCATGTGATCAGCCCAAAGGCGTCCAGCTCATCAATCACCGAGAAACGCACCCCGGGAAGGCCAAAAAGCAGCTTTGAAGACGCTTCACACAAGACGAAGAAACGGCGTGTTGAAGAAGCTGTGAACAAGTGGACTGCTGAGGAGTTGGCGACTGCTGCTGAGGTCGCAAGCAGAGCGGAGGGGAAGAGAAGCATCGCAAAAGCAATAAAACGTGCAAGTGATGGTGAAACATCTAAAGCTACTTCGTGCCCTGATGGTAGGCAGTTGTCTACCAATGAAGCTTGGGCTTATTACTTTGACTCCAAGGGGAATAGTCATACCTATAAGACGGCGAGAAAGTGGTCAATGAAGGCGGGGCATAACACGTTTCCATCGTGGCATAGCATGCGTAAGTCAATTAATAGTTCTTTTCCTTCAGCGGAGCACATTCCTGTGACGGAAACGCGTGTCGATTGTAAGTTGCAACCTCTTTTGGATAAGACAACGGAGAGATTGCTTATGGCACAAAGTGAAGTCATTAGAAGTGTGCTCCCTAGAGCATCATTCACGTTGATAAGCAAGTGGGGTTGTGACGGTAGTTCTGGCCATAGCACTAACAAACAGAAATTTGAGGACACCGAGGGCACTGATGAGTTCCTATTTGTGTATTCGTTTGTTCCTTTGAGGTTGTATGATGGCGACCTCATTATTTGGCAAAACCCCCGTCCATCTTCAACTATGTACTGCAGACCCATCAAATTCATCTTCTCAAAGAAATCAACGGAGCTTACACAAATAGAAACAAATAAAGTGCTGGAAGAGGTTTCTCAGTTGGTTCCAACATTGTTTTCAGTCGGAGACGTTCAAATTTCTGTGAAACACAATTTTACCTTAATTTGGTCGATGGGAAAGTATGTAACGCGTTAACGGACACACGTTTAGCACAAACGTGTTACATATGTAAAGCCACGCCGAAAACGATGAATGATGAAGTGAAAGGTTATGATGGTCAGCAAGGAAACTTTGGTTTTGGGTTGTCCACTCTGCATGCCTGGATTCGCAGTTTTGAGTATTTGTTGCACATAAGTTATCGTCTGGACATCAAGAAATGGCAAGCCAGGGGTGAAGACGATAAGTTAAGTGTAAAAAACCGCGCAGAGGCAATAAAGAAAATGTTCAAAATGGAAGGTTTGATTGTGGGCCAACCAAAACCAGGGTTCGGAAATACAAATGATGGAAACACCGCGCGTAGATTTTTTGATAACGCGGATCTGAGTGCAGGGATTACAGGGTTAGATGCTAATCTCATTAAAAAGTTTAATATAATATTAAGAACATTATCATCTGGCTATGATATCGATTTGGTTAAATTTGAAAACCTTTGTGTGGAAACGCGGGAACTACTTAAGTCTGTATTCGTGGTACTTCATGCCTGCCACTGTGCATAAGATCCTTATGCACAGTACTGAGGTAATAAAGACCTCATTACTTCCGATTGGGCAGTTTTCCGAAGAAGCCCAAGAAGCGAGAAACAAAGACATATGCCGTTTACGGCTGCATAATACTCGCAAAACGTCACGTATTGCCACAAATACAGACTTGATCCACATTCTTTTGGCATCGTCTGACCCTTTAATCAACTCAATCAGAGACGTTCGTAGAAAAAAACCCGAACAGTTAATGCCTGAAGTCTGTGACTTAATTATCCCGCCTTCAGTGGCCATTTCGCCACCTACTTGTAATTTAATTAGAAATAATTTAGATTATACAGAATCCGACGAGTCTGAGGGTGAAGAAGAATGAATTTTGTATTGTTATGTGTAAATAAATCGATTTAGTGTAGTTTTGCATCAATTATTTAATGAAATAGGTTTTTATTATGATCCTTTTAATTTAAGTTACAGTTATAATTTTGTAAATATCGTTGATTTTGTGCATTGTAATTATTAAATTTATTTTTCTTTATTTATTTCCAAAATGTGTGTATTTCTTTTGAATAAATATGTATTTTTTTAAATATTTTTTTGTTATTTATTTTTTATATCCCCCTAAAATTGCGGAATAGTCTCGAATCCTACTAGTAACAACAATTAACTGCTATTCAAGCTAAAATAAGCCATTAGAAATCAAAAAATAATTTTGTCCAGCTAGCATGTTCTAGACGAATCAGTGTGGAGCGGTTCGAAATTCTTAAAAGCCCGTGGGGCACAACGCGGCCTACCGTTGTGCCCCACGGGCTTTTCAGAAGAGGCAGCCGGGATCTGTTTCGCTCAGCATTGTACTCCCTTTCCCTTTTTATCCGATTACAGCGCAGCGAAAAAAGGAGGGCAATGTGTTTGAACTGTGATATATGTATGTATGTCTTTTCCTATATTCCATTTTAACTACTCAACGGCTGAATCAATTTTAATAAATGATACGTCATTCGATTCGTCTTGAGAGCGCGAATGTCACTGGGTACAGCTACCGCTTGGGTGCCACGTTCAACTGGAGCTGTAATTTTTCCGTGATAGGTTTTGAATTATCTTATTACCATGGAATGAGGTTCGAAATCGGTGCGGTTAAATTAAAATTATAAAAATTGGCGAATTTTGTGCGCTTAACCCTTAACCACATACTAACCCATATATGATTTTCAGGTTGAAAATCGCGACCCATTTCGGGTAAAACCATGCGGTAAGGGGTTACTGGAACTGAACTCGAGTGGGGTATCAAAATAAAGGGCTTTAAAAGTACGGTAATATATACTAATCTTGCACAAGCTATGAATAAACATTCGTTGTAAACTAATCGTGTAAAGGTTTTTCGTAATTTTGTCCTAAAAAGCAGGAATTAAATAACGTTATAAAAATTACTGAAAATCCCGACAGAGCGGTACACTTAACCCAGATGTTACTACCGATCGTTAAACGATCAATTTTGTTTCATATGATTTGAAACTTATTTAAAGTGTAAAAGTTCAAAATCGCGATCCAATTTTCAAAAATCCAGTAAAATCTGGGTTAAAAGCACAGAACAAGCAGATAAGACTCATCTAAAACTAATCTTTTATCATTCACCCAGTATTCTTTTTCTATTCTCTAAACAAGTTTTTCAAAACTTCTTCGTCACAAATTTGGAGTACTTTTCTTGCGAGTTCTCGTGCATGAGTTTGGTTTTTCCTTTTCTTACATGATGCAGAGCCAGTAAGAACATCAACGTGACCAATATCGACATCGAAAGTCGGGGTCCATGCGGACTCGCGCAACAATATGACAAAGACAGGGGGCTAGCCCGTTGCGGTAGCTATGTACACTCGCGAGCATTAAACTGGAATCACTTCATCGCGGGTTGCTCAAGACAAGTTTTTGCCTTTTTTATGCAATGTATTACAAATTATGGCATATCAATTGAAAGGTAATTTTATTAGCTTTCAAATGATATCAAAAAGATTTTAAATTAATAAAATTTCTTACCTAAATATAGGTAATTGTTGCAAATGGTTAAAGTTGTAGATGTCAAAATGAATACGAGGATTATGATAAGATATGTTTTTTTATTTACAATGTGTAATTTATCCCCTCTTAATATTTTGTATTACCCCCCCTGGCCCTAGTTACTGCTTATAAACGGTTTCTCATTGACCGAATGAGTTTTCTGACGGAATCTTGAGGAATTTCCTTCCACTCTTCGATTAAAGTTATTTTTAAATCTTCTAACGTCGTCGGAGCTGGATATATTCCTCGTACCCGTCTTTTCAGCTCGACCCACATATGTTCAATGGGGTTCAAGTCAGGACTGAGGGCTGGCCAGTCCAGTGTGGAAATCCTGACTTCTTCCAGGTTCTGTCGAGTCATTGCAACGGTGTGGCAGCGGGCATTATCAGTCATTAGCAGGAAATGTTCACCAATAAACCCGGAGTAAGGGAGCACATGGTCTTGTTAAATGTCGTTGATGTATCTTTTCGCGGTTAGACCCCCTTCCCGACATCCTCCACGTACGAATATCAGCTCCGTTTTTGCTTCGATAGAAATCCCCGCCCATATCATACGGGGGCGGGCCCCGTATGCAACTGTTTCCGAAAAACAGCATTGCGCAAATCGCTGCCCAGGTCTCCTATAGACTCTCTGTCGACGGTCGCTACCATGCAGGCACATACTTGTTTCGTCCGAGATCAGGACTCAGCTCCATTGCTTTATATCTCAATCCAAGTGATCGCGAGAAAATTGAAGCCGAGCTTGTCGGTGCGCTGGAGACAATTTGGCTGGCCTTCTTGGGGTCAAATTCGCTTCTTTGAGTCTTCGCCTTACCGTCCACTTGCTAACATTCTTCTCTCGAACATCTCTGAGCTGCCGTTGAACATCGACGCCGGTTAAGTGTCGATTTCGGAGAGATGTGGTGACAATAAATCGGTCATCTCTCACCGAAGTGCAACGCTGTCGTCCAGATCCTGGTCTCCGGACAAAGTTTCCAGTCTTCCGGATCCTTTTATACACCTTCGAGACACAAGACTGACTAAGATGAAGCTGTCGAGCGATGGTACGCTGAGACAACCCTTGCAGGATTAGGATGACGATTAGAGCGGCTTCTGCAGGTGTGGTTTCCATTTTCTTTCAGATTCAGTGCTCCAGTGACGTGAAATATTGGACTGATGACAAATTTTTACGAATGCTCACTTTTTATAGGGTCTCAGGACTTCAAAACAATACAGTGTTTTGTTGTAAAAAAAATGTTTTTTGTTTTTACGTTCCATGACATAAAGGAAGAAATCTTTTTCTGTAACATTAAAAGAGGTCGAAAGCTAATAAAATTACCTTTCAATTGATATACCATGATTTGTAATACATTGCATAAAAAAGGCAAAAACTTGTCTTGAGCAACCCGAGTTGAAGTGATTCCAGTTTAATGCTCGCGAGTGTAGATATTAAGGTTTCCTCACGATGTTCTCCATATCGTTGGTATTATAGGTTCACTGGTGACATTTATCTGATACCAGTAGTGCTTTGAATACATTGTGACATCTGTACCAGGTTTCCACATATTCTCTTTGGGATATCAATATGATGTGTAATTAAAATCAGCCAATAGGTGAGTAGATCTTGTAGAATAGTAGTAGAATTATCTGTTTCCTGTTTTTTTTTTGTATTGTGACGAATAAAAGCTTATACAGGGTGTCCGGTAGATCGATGCAAAGACTTAAACCGAAGTTAGTTCATATCATTTAGAACCATTTGAGCCAAACATACATATAGCGAAGTCTTACCGTTAAATTTTTATTGATCATTTTTTGAAGAAAATTTAATGATTTTTACAGTTAAGTGATTATCATTGCAAAACTAAAGAATAATTGGCTTATTTTACAATTGATTCTAATAAATCGCTTAGTAAGCATTCTAATAAATCTTGATTTCTACATCTGCTACGTCAGACTTGGTTTTTACAGATCATTGAAGAGCACGGCAAATTTCAATCATCAATAAAATAAGTTTTCGGACCTAATTTAACAAAAAGAAGTGAAAGCTTTTTAAGTGAAAATCTTTTAAACATTCTTAGTTAATGATCTTTCATTTAAGGTATTATTGACGTAGATACTTTAAACATTCTTGAAGTTATGACCTACTAACCAGTTTGAGGGAGAAAAATAGACTTTTTAGACAGTCTTTTTAATTAATTGAATTTATGCTATTCATGCTCGAAATGTGATCCTTGGTTCCTCACACAGGCACGAGCCCGTCTTCGGACTTATGTGGTCGTGATTTTAAACATCAATTCATCTTTCATGGCGTTGAAAGCCATTCTTATTTTTGAAATCAACACTTCTTTTGTGTTGATGGCTACATTGGAATAGACCAGTTCTTTGGCTCTGCCCCACACAAAATAGTCCATTGGGGTCAGGTCTGGTGAACGAGCAGGCCATGGAATAGGCCTGTCTCTGCCGATCCAGCAATTGGGTAAACTTATTTTATTGATGATTGAAATTCGCCGTGCTCTTCAATGGTCTGTAAAAACCAAGTCTGACGTAGCAGATGCACAAATCAAGATTTATTAGAATGCTTATTAACCTTTGACTGGTGACATGGTTTTTGTGTAACGTAACTGGTGACGAGGGGACTGAGAGGCCCACTGCGGTATCTAGTATAAATCATAGAAATTAAGTGTGGTAGCTAGCCAGAGTATGTAAAAACTGTGTTATCATATATAAATGGATAAAATAAAACAAATAACTATACTCTGAATATATATATTTTTTTGTTACGATCTTGCAATTTTAATGTAAACAATCAAAAAACTAGAGATGAGATCACAAATTACATAAGCAAAAAATTAATCAACATATTTTGACAAAAAAACACTTTTTTCTATAATATTGAAGTAATAATGAATTAAGAAAAAAACAACTAAAATCAAAAGTGTATTTTCACGAAATTGACAATGGTCGAACTTTGCAAATTTTTATATGCAGTCTGGGCATAATTTTTTTGCACATTGCAAGCACACACGTTTCGGACACGATTCAAACTAGTAATTTGATTGGCGCTTTTATCGAGGAAGACAACTGGCTCCTGCTTTCCTGGAGTTTTGATTGTTCTCGGTTAAAAATGTGAAAAAACAATACAACAAAATTACGTAAAAAATTACGTAAGTGGTGACATGGGGTCTGAGAGACCCCTGCCAAACTTTACGCCAGTGTAACTTACCGATTTGATCCTGTCCGACACAGCTATCCCCTTCTACGGCATGGACGCAAGTAAACTCGAAGCTACTCAGGTGATGAGCCCAAGGAAACCCGGAGAAGGTGCCAAAATGTTGTTTTACTGACGCCGCTGGGCCTGTAAGACCCCTTGTCACCAGTTAAAGGTTAAGTGATTTATTAGAATCAATTGTAAAATAATACAATTATTTTTTAGATTTGCAAATATAATCACTTCTGGGAAAATCTGGAAATTTTCTTCAAATACACTAAATCATCAATAAAAATTTACGGTAGGACTTCGCCATATGTTTGTTTAGGTCAAATGGTTCTAAATGGTCTGTACTAACTTCGGTTTAAGTCTTTGCATGGATCTACCAGACACCCTGTATTATTGTATCTTAGATAAGACAGAAAGACCACCTCAAGCCTCTTCTCCCAAAACAGCTGTTTAGGTTTCTCCTGTGTTCCATGCTTAAGGTCAGTCTTGACTTTGCTCTCCTGTGTCTTGAACACAGTCACCGGCTGCTTGAAGATGGAGGCAGTCTGCCGGATCGGGGGCACCAGGGAAACGTCGGACCGCACACCCCTGCACAAGTTATAGGTTTTAGAAAAAATAGTGATAGAACAATAGTACCAGTGGAGATGTTTGGATGTTTGTTTGTTTTCTTGACTTATGGTTTGTAGACTTGGCTTTTTGAAGATATAAGTGACATATCCCATACAGCTATGGTTCACATGTTTACTTCTACTGCAGTGTGCTTGCAGAAACAGAACAGCAGAGCAGGTTGGGTTGAACAGATACAAGCAGGTTCATTAATATGTGTACTTTTTTCAAATAGTAGATGAAATAAAAATGTTCCCTTGAAACTAAGCAGTGGTTAGCCCATCCAAATCTCTCGAATTGACTGTGATTCAATAAAGGTGATGTTGGTACTATTGTAAATGTGTGGCAATTTGATTTTGTTATTAACATTAGACTAACTACTTAAGACAGATTAAAAGATGATTATTAACACATAAACTTTTCTATGACCATGCTGATGTGTAGGTGGGAAAAAAGACAGACATCATCAGACATGTGACTAAAATACAATGGTGCTATGAACTAATGTGAAGTATGATACAAAAATATGAAGAAGTACACATAGTTGTTAACAAACTCAACATGTGAAAAGTACACAAGCCTTCATCGCAGCAGCCTTTGCAGCATTTTAGATCCATTGCAGGAAGAAAGAAAGAAGCTGAGTTATGAAAGAGCTCCAGGACCTGTAAAGTGTAGTGTCTAGAAATCAACGTTGGAGTGTAGATAAGGGGGCGCTAAGGAAAAAAGAGAATTTAAGTTGTGTGTGAGTGTTGATACAATCAGGCGGGGTAGCATTTATTACTATATTGTTTAGAGAAGCTCAAAATAATCATAAATAAAAAATAATAATACTACACAAAGACAAAATGTAGGGCATTGACTTCAACAAAAAGCATCTACTCAGTGAACTGCATAAACATTGTAATACAGAAAGCTGGACTGCACTAAATGATCACAACACAAGTGAAAACTATGACATTGTATTTTAGGAACCTGTAATCAAATTGAGCTCGTGCTTTCTTGGTCTTGCACAGTAGCATACTGTTTATTTGACCTTGCTGAAAGTCGAAACAGGACAGGTCCGTACTATCTCCGAGATAACGCACTAGCTCGGGTTTACTGCGGAACTTTTTACCTGTAGGGCTACAGAAAAGTTATTGTCACGAGAGAACAGTCACGGAAGGCTGCGGGAGCAACCATATTAGCTTGGATTATCAACTCAGTGGATTTTTAGTAATGGATGAGGGAATAAAGCATTAGGTGTTTTGACTTCTTTTGACCACTGTTAAATGGTTGATAATGCTCAACATTCTAGTGATATGAACAAGCACTATTAAAAAAAAAGGGTTGGGTCTTATATAAGACACATTGAAATTTGAAGATTGGAGTACTTAGGTGGTTAGGGGGGGTCCTTAGCTATCCTCTGATACCATTTTCTGATTTAGGAAACATCATTTTAGCACTTTAATTATAAAAAATGTTTACGCGATTTTTACAACTTGGCCAATCTCGGAACGACAAATGTCAAACCCAAAAGCTCCAACGTTGGATATTGGTACATGATTTTAGTACAAATTACAAGATTTTGTTGTAATGGTAGAAATTTGCGTTAGTAATTTTGTATTTTCTGACATAATGACTTGCTCATTTCATTCCGATTCCGTCAGTGTTTCGTGAATGTTCTGTTGCGCTCTCGTTCTAGCCGTGATTCTCTGGATGACTTTGGCTTTGTTTACTTACTAACTACTTTATGGAGTTTATCAGAACCAAATTGGTTGCTTTATGTCACTTCGTGTTTAAAAACTAAAGAAAGGTTTGCTAGGTTCACACCTTACAGCAGACCCGGGAGCCGGAGCGAAGCGGAGCGGAGCGAGGCGACCCCCTACTTGCTCATTTCATTCCGATTCCTTCCATGTTTCGAGAATGTTCTTTTGCGCTCTCGTTTTATCCATGATTCTCTGGACGACTTTGGCTTTGTTTACTTACTAACTACTTTATGGAGTTTATCAGAACCAAATTGGTTGCTTTAGGTCACTTCCTGTTTAAAAACTAAAGATAGGTTTGTTAGGTTCACACGTTACAGCAGACCCGGGAGCCGGAGCGAAGCGGAGCAGAGCGAGGCGACCCCCTACTCTTGGCAACCCCTCCTCCAACCCCTGTCCTCCTCCAACTCCCCCGAAATCCAAAAAATGTAGGCATTTTCTTCAATCTTTGGACCTCCATAACATAAAAACTAGTGGTTTCCTAAAAGGGGGGGTAGGTGGGGGGACCTCCCTCCCCCACCCCTCCCACCCTCCACGCCCCCCTCCCCCAAATTCAATGTGTCTTATACAAGTACTTACCCAAAAAAAATTGCCTTAGGCTGCTAAGTAAACAAGTAATTTGTTTGATGTTGTATGGATGATAGATAACCGAACTGGTCTGTTCACTGATACACTGGCTGGTCTGTCTGACACGTAATTCAGGTTAATTAATGTACTACCTATAATATATAAAGTTTAGGGCGGAGTGAGAGTGCGAATAAAAATACCTGTAGTAATATACATCCACTTTCCCAGCAGAGAGTCCAGACTTTCTCAAGACCTCCTCTCTTAGCCAACCTTTTGGAAGAGCGGAGCAATCCGATCTTTTCTTTTCAATTGAGATATTCATTTTAGACACGGAGGATGTGCTGATTTGATAACCGAACCCTCAATGTAAAACCTTGTAATTTTCGCACGGCAGTCGGCAAAGAAACAAAACAATCTAATCGTAATCGGTACTACTAGCTAGTATATTATCTGTGATCTAATCCAGTCCATACCATAGATTTCACGCAGGGGGTGCGATAGCATGGCCTTGAAAGCACGGCCCGGATTGCACGACCCCAAATGTGTACATCGTGATGGCAAATCCTGGATAGCGAGGTACGGGCCGAGACTCCTGGGCCTGGGTCGTGAAATACGCCCTGTAAGTGTAAAGGGCGTATTTCAGGAAGTGTCCTGCACAGGCTGTATTACATGACCCAGGAATGCACGACCCTGGAATTCATGTACACGTATTTTGCGACCGTGGAAAGCACAGCCCGGATCCGTGTACCAGAGTGGCAATATCTGGGTACACGAAATCCGGGCCTTGCTTTATTCGTATCCTACAAGTCGTATTCTACGACACGTACTCCGTGTACATCGCTCTCATTCGCTGGAAATACTGGTTTCTGATTGGTCGGACATTTTGGCTTTACTCTAGACGCATGTAAGGCCAAGGGGTCATAGTAGTGAGACTTATTTGTAAGCAATTTGACAGTTGACAGTGTTTACACAGTATAACCATAACCTCAAAATAATTTAGATTGGAGTAAGTAGACTCAATTTAAAACAAAAACATCACAGCATTGAAAATAAATTAAAATAGTCTGAGATCAATACGCGGCGAGCTCCCTAATTTATTACATTCTTCCTGAGATATTAATAGACTTCAAAGTGCAGAAACGATACATCCTACCACAATCGATAGAAAAAAAAACAAAAAAAACACTACCTAGATGAATAGAAAGGTACAATGGATTGGAGCTTCAGATAAGAGAGGATGACAAAAGCTGGCAGCAGGGATGAGCTAACAAAAGAAAGCGAGATGTAGAAGCCATCAAATAATGAATAAGGTGTTTCAGCTAGCAATAACACTACTTTTAGACATCAGCAGTACATTGGTATTCAGAGTACAAATTGGTGAGAACGATACTAAACAAGAATAAAATAAAGCTAAATTGTGTAAAAGTGAATTCTCTTTTCTCTTAAAACCTTCATCTGTTCGCATTAGGATATGAATATTTTGTACATTTTACAGGTACCATAATCAGCAGTTGTGGAAGACCACTGAAAGGTTCTTTTCCCATGCAGCCTAACACTTAAAACTCATTAAACAAATGTTTTTGTAATGGTTTTTTAATTCGACAAAACAGTTTTTTGAAGAACCAATGTTATCTTACAATGGCTGATACAATTCTAAGGACATAAATAAAAAAATAAAAATAAATGTTTAATTTTAATATGTTCCATAGATAATTTTACATGTATTTTTTTCACATTCAGATCAAATACTACATCTAAGACACTTTCCTTCACATAATTAACCATAAGTTTTTGTCAATCATCCATCTCCATCACCTGTACAGTTTTATTTTGATGAAATTATCACTTGATGTTGATCAAATTATGTAGATATAGCTAGATATGAAGGAAGATAATATACTTTAGGGCTTGACAGATAGAAAGCGAGTGAATGCTATACTCGGGTCAAATGCTATACTCGGGTTGATACAAAATGTGGTTTAGTGCTAACTCAATTTCTATTTAGCCTGACACAGATTCTCTTCGCACTGTACTTCATAAACTGAAAAATCACTACATGATTCTTTGAATGCGATTTATGCGATGCTCTGATTGGTGAATTTTTCATAAGCAATTGATATCCCAAGATGACATAATTACGTAACATAAACTTACAGATTATTAGAAATATTTATAATTAAAGCGATTTATCAAGTTATCACTCTTCTATCCTGTTTCACCAATCATCATCAAGTTTTAATGTACTAACAGCAAGAGCTCGTCCTACACTATGAAACCTTTTGTATCTGAGCAACATAAATTATTTACTTCTTCGGTCAGCTGATTTCCATGGAGAAGTGAAAACATGCTCTGAAGAAATCGGTTTCATGGTGAAAGTACCTAGATCAGAATGATATTCCTTGTAATACCCTTAAATATGACTAAACCTGTATAATTGCGAAAATATTGTTTAAGCCTTGCTTGTCAACGGAGAAAACATTTTATAGCTAGGAAGATTGGAAGATAAATTGAAAAAAAAGGGCTACTTTAGGCAACCGCAACTACATTGTAAAATACGCGACACGAAGCTCTGCATCACTGGCAGCACTGGTTTGAGGCCGGCATTAGAGCGGTGACCGTGCCATGTAGGGTAAAGTAAAAAAGTATGAGCTACAATGTCAGTTTCCACAAGGCATGACGATCGTGCCGTGAGCGTGTGTTGCCCATGCTTATCCACAATGAACACGGTCATTGCATGCTTGCTTGCTTGCTTATTACTGCAAGTTGCCTGGCAAGCCCGCTCCACTGACGTCACGCAGTTATCGGTCCGATCTGCGTGCGTGCGCACTGCAAACAACAAACAAATATTTCTGCTGAGTTCCCTGTACCGCTGCTGTAGTTACAGGATGAGATGTTGACGATGAATCAAACAAAAGTTTAGTCTTCCTACGCAGACAAAGTCACGGGCTGGAGTCACCCACTCGCGAGGATGGTGGGTACAGTACAGTTTGACATTCACTAGACAGATAGCATAAACCTCAAAATCATTCAGATTTGGTTAGATTAAAATAAAAACATACCCAATTCTGCCATTAATAAAAAAACACTGTGAAGACTGTTCAAGTAGCATTACATGTCTCGTAATGTAAAATTTGGGTAGAGAAGGTTATTGTGATTAAATTTCAATTGGGATATAGGTTAGGTTGGAACTTAGAAGAAGCAAAACCGGAGCGTAGCGAATCTATTCATATAATATTTAACTTTATGAATAGATTTTTGTGATAGACACTGTGAACACACCCTAATCTCTGATGTAGCAGTTGTCTATTGTATTTATGACGCCAATTCCGAGGCCGGGCATTCCGGGTTCGAGCACTGTTTTGTACGACTCCGGAATGCCCGGCCCAGGAATGGCCGACCCCGGTTTCGTTGGACTACAGGGACGCCCTATCGGAATGGACATTCCTGGGCCGGACAATCCTGGGCCGGGCATTACAGGGACTCGTAATATTTGAGCTAGACCGAACCAAATTCTATCTGTAAATTGTGTCTGTGTCTTGTTCTGAGCAGACCTTCATATAACGTTATTATCCTGATAACGTAATGCATCACAGCCCTGGAAGGCGTCTTATAACGTTATAATTCCTAAACGTTGTAGGGCATGCACAACATAACGTTATAAATAAAGTTATCATAACTATATAGGGCATCCCTTTCACGCCCACACTCCGTGGTTATAGGCCATCTTTTTCACGCATCGCGCGCATGAGTAGTGTAGGTACCTAAACAACACACGATAACTTTATTTTGATTTCATTATGTTTCTCCTACAGTTTTGTTATATTAACATTATAATAGCGCTACAAAAACAAAACTAATTGATTATAACGTTACATAACACAATATGATGTTAATGCTCTTGTGAATAGACGAGTCTATGGAGTCCCCACGCCTATTGTCCACACTGCCTTCGCTAAAGGCTCCAGTTTCTTCTCTTGCCCTTTTATCTACAACAAAGTCTGCAAACAGATAGACATAAAATCAGCTACAGCTCGGGAAGCTAAAACCGCAATCCAAAAGTGGCTTGCTGAACTGAATTATGACGAAACTGAAAAATAAAGTGGGTGTAATGTGCATACAAATTTATTTATTTATTTACTTACAGTATTTATATTATTTATTTATCCATTGAAATTATTTATACAAAGTGTATTACTACACATAATTATCTAAATTTAATTGCTGATCTTAATATAAATAAGAAATCATAAAAAGTAAAAGTAAAAAGTAAAAATTCTTTATTTCACAAATTGTTTTACACAATACAATATGGTTCCCTGTCTTCCTAACTAGTAAAATACTGTATCTAGGGAGACAGTTCTTCCCAAAAACGTGTTTCTTAATAACATTTATAATACATTTGGCTAACTTTTTTGTAAAAAAAATAAAATATTAATAATTTATTTATGGTTATGACAATTAGAAAACATTAGAAGAGGAAAAACAAAACAAAAAAAAAATAAGGTATACAATGCAATATTCATCAGTTCGTGCTGCGATGAGTGTATGTGAAATTGTTAAGTGTGAGTGTAAGTGTTGTGCTTGAATGGAAGATTTTTTGTATGAAGTGTGTGTTCGTGATTTGGGGTGTAGTGAGTGTTAGTGTGAATATATTATGCACATAATTTAAATGTAAATAGCTTTCTTTGTAATATGTGTACATATACATATTTATATCAGTATGACGTGAGCAGAAGTGAGATGGAGGATCTAGATGGCCGAGGTCAATAAGCTTTCAGTAGCATCATAGTCAAGGGATCTGAGCCAGTTATACACTTTAGTTTTGACACTATAACTTTTATCGTTTATTATATTCATTTTCCTATTAATTTTGTTGTACAAACGAGGCACGAGACTGTTAAATTGTCTGCACGCATGGGCACTTTTGACTAGCGGTATTGGAATCCGAAAGATCCTTTTGGTGCTAGTGGGTAGATATGGGACTATGATACCGCCTAATGCATTTGTGAATGTATGTTTGCCTAACTGTGAGAACATTTGTGTCCGTAAACACTTGTGTCGTGGGCTGCCGCCATGGAGCAAACAGTAGAACTTTAAGTACAGCACGCTGTGCGCGCTCAGCCTCTACTAGTATTGATTTGGAAGCACCTCCCCATGCACAGATGCAGTATTCAATAACACAGTGACATAAGGCATTATATGTCTGGAGTACAATGTTTCTGTTTGCGTATAGACGAAGGTTTTTAAAAATGAATATTAGTTTTCTAATCCTCTTTGATGTAGATGTGATGTGTGGTCCCCAATTAAGCTTGTCATTCACGATAACACCTAGGTATTTAATAGTTGTCACCCTTGATAGACTGTCAAAGTTGCAGGAAACTCCTTCCACTAACCTTCTATTACATGGATACGTATGGATAGTCAGGACATTGAGGTTATCATTTGGGCTACCAGCTGCTGTTTTGCTAAAACACAGATATTTAGTTTTCATGGTGTTCAGCGATAGCAAACTATCTTCCAACCAACATGTAACTTTGGCTAACCCACTCTCAGCTGAATGTTTTGCATCTGTCCAGTTCTTTCCGTGAAATAGGATAACTGTATCATCAGCAAACATAATCAAGTCAGCTTTATTAATATCGAGTTTAAAAAGTTCGTTGATATAAATGAGAAATAACGTCGGTCCTAGAGTACTTCCTTGTGGAACACCATAAGTGCATGTGGCATTCCCACTCAATTGTTTTTCGATTCGGACGGCTTGTTCCCGATTTGTTAGGTAGTCTGCGAACCAGGCCAGTGCAGAGCCGCGGACCCCCAGGTTTTCCAATCTGGCCAATAGGATGGGGACACATACTGTATCGAAGGCCTTTTGTAGATCGAGGAATACACCCACGCACTTTTCACCTCTGTCTACATATCGTGTCACCATCGACGTCAACTTCACCACCGCATCATGTTTATGACATTTAGAAATCCTGTCAATAAACAAAATAGGGCCCACGATACAGGTTAGACCTAGTGTGGAACCCAGAAGTAATTTGTAATTTTAACTACGTTTTTGATAATAAACATTTTTTATTTAGATTTTTTTGAATATAGCGTTATATTTTATAACATTATGGGTGTCTGGTTCCGGAAACAAATTTTGGCATTTAAGTTTTGATTAAACTTATTTCAGTCAGATGAAATTGAAACTTACAACTTTCATTCAGTCATCATTTAATTCAATATTGTTTGGTCTAAAAGAACCAGATGTTAGGGCCGTAAAACAAATAATATTAAAAAAAAACAGTATTGTTGCTTGCTGCAGTCAGTTTAGTTCTCTGTCTGTGGTGTATGTCTATCTTATAATTTTGGAAAAAGTAGTAAAGATTCGTTATCTCTCTACTATTCTCTATTAGTAATTAAAAGTACATATTAGTGGTATTTATGAAGTTAATAGTGAAACTCTACTGATTATCCAACAGCAGCAATTTACCGGTGAGTCAACCTCCCCAATTTTTGGGTTGACTTGACAAGTTTTGGCTAATCAACTTGCTACTTTCACTTTACTCTGAATATTCTGTTTTTACGTTTATTATGAGTCCCTAGTTTAAATCCCTTTATCTATTTTCGTTTGTATGCCTTACGTTCTATTTGTACTGTGTGATTTGTACATTTACACCTTTCCTTTTGTATATGTTGTTAAGAGTAACAAGAGAGAGTATATTCGCGCATCCAGCATACCATCGGCTTTTTCTACTCTTGCTCAAGAACGCTGGATTATCAAAGCTACAAAATCTTAAGAAATTCTCATTACAGTATTTGTTTTGTAATGATGGTTTGCTCACATTATTAGCTGGATTGATGATGATAACCATACCAATAGTCAGCTCAGCTATCACTCACAACACAATATCCCATCACCGGCTTATATGCAGGAATCCGGTTGGAGTGTAGATCCTTATCTACACTCCAACCGCCTTGGGTTGGAGTGGGGGCTTCCGCCCCCTTATCGACACTCTGACCGATATCGACTGACCGGAAATCCAGGTTAGAAAAATAAGGACATAATGTCAACAATGAGGTAACTCAGGCCCAACTGGCTTTGTGTCAAATAAAATTTTATACCTGTTGAGGAGATTTTGCTCAGGAGATTTTTAATTTCCAAGGAAGTGAGGTTAATTTCCCATTGCTGAATAAAGATATAAACTCCAAGACATTAAGGCCACCCTTTGAATTTTCTATTGCAGCTAGGGCTGCCAAGTGAAAAATTGTGGTGATTGTTCCAATTCTGCTCCAAAAAAGACATATTCATATTCATAATTCATAATTCATAATTCTTTATTGAACACAGTTATTTAAAAAAGATACATTAAGAGAAAACATATGTACAAAGGCGAGCTTATCTCTAAAAAGAGATTTCTTCCAGCAAACCAAGGCATGACAGGAAATTTTATCAATAAAGGGTAGGCAGTATTCCCTAGTATTCCCTAGGAATAGAAAATCATACATCACTTTTTAATCACATTAATTATAAAATTATACAGAGAAAAAACACTTCTTGTTCATTATTGTTATTATAACATTTGAACACCCAAAATCACTGCGGAATGGTGGTTCCTAATCTGCTTCTCAAGTAAAGTTCCATTGATTGTATCATTTGCCAAACTATTTCTTAATATGGTAAAAAGCCTCATGCCTTTTGCCATATGGTGGCAGGGGCTCAATTGTGCCAGCCAGTTATTGAATACTCAATTTTGCGTGACGGGCCTAGCCCATTGCCGTAATATAGTTTTTTAGCTTAAACATTTTCAATGCCTCATTCAGTTTTTCAACCTAGTTTTAGATTTTTGTAAATAATTTGAAAAAACAACTAGCGGGTATGTAATGTAATATCTAATAGGTAGTATTAATACAAAGTTAATTAAATTGGCCTTTTGGTTTGAATATGTTAGTTAAATGCTTCCATATTAATATTTTTTAGAATTCAAGTTTGAAATTCAGCAAAATATCAGTATTACACTGTTCCACTTTCTGTTTAAGAACTTCCCATTCAGTTTTAGAATGTTCGATATATTTCATTGTTGAAAGATAATGTAACAACCGAGAATGTAACTTGACAATTTTTTGTGAGACCTGATTTAAAAGTTTAAACAGATTGCAACATACAAAATCTGCAAACTACTAACTATTTTGCGTGATGTGGGTTGGGGGCAATACTCCTGCCAACCCAGCTCCTGTAGGAAGCCTAGAAAACCCTTGACGTTGCCGACGACTTCCTGGAGCAACCTCGGCGACCCGAGGTGTGTTGCCCGGTAGATGGCCACGCTGGAACATTCCAGTAGGTTGTGGGTGGCTGTCTCCTCGACCTCCATGCAGGCTCTGCACAGTGGGTTGTGTGTAACACCTAGAGTGTGAAAATGTTTATTTAGCAAAGTGTGTCCAGTCATAGCTCCCGTTACCAAGCGGAGCTGGGACCTCTAGCTTCAGAAGTTTATGTATCCGGGTCTGATCATCGGGAGGACCTGTCTGGCTTGCTTGCAGCTATCCAAGGTTGACCAATAAAGTTACCTTTGTGTGATGTCTTAGGGTTTTCCTCAACCAGCTGAATGGCAGTGGTATAATGGGTTCTGGTCACTCCAACGTCTGTTCCGAACCCAACCTTGCCAGTGCATCGGCTGCGTAGTTGCCGCGCGAGCCACTGTGCCCCTTCATCCACTGCAGGGTAACAGCACCTACTGTGGTTACAGACCTCTGACAGGTCGTGACACGCGAGGTAATGGTGTTGCTTTTAAGGGCTTGCAGAACTACCTTGCTATTGGATAGTATGATAGGGAAATCCTTTACCTTTCTTTCTGCAATAGCTGCAGTAGCCATTATGATGTGATCTCCTCATATTAAGAACCTCCGATAATATCGCGGCGCCTGTATGTGAGTTTGTTTTAGAACAGTCTGTGAAGATCCTTAGTTCTCTTTGATTGATACCCTCCCAAGGGTCTTCATGCAGTTGTATTTTATACCTTTTATCCTGCGGCTCCTTATCTTTGTACCAGTGCTCCACAATCCGCCATGCTGCTTGGGAGACATCACATACCGTGCTTGTGACGGTTGCACTTGTTAGTATCATTATAGCGTCGGCATATCCTGTTGATGAGGTCATTCACCACCAGTTTCCAAAGCAGCGGCGAGATGACACCTCCCTGGGGGCATCCCTTCGCTATCAATGCGTGTTGGGATTCGGCTGAAGTGATTTTGGTGACTCTCTTACTCAACATGTTACGTATCCACTCCACCATGACTGCGTTTGCTCTGTGTTTTACCAGTGCCGCTGTTATGCTGGTGAATTTAGTCTTATCAAAGGCTCCTTCAATGTCAATGAAGATTCCTAGGCACATAGACTTACTGTTATGGCATCTTCAATTTTGCAAATAACAGAATGAAGAGCTGATTCTGTAGATTTACCCTGACTAGGCGTGCTGACTTTGATGCAAGGGTATGTTTCTCAGGGCCTTCTCCCTCAGTTCTCTATCTCAAAGCCTTTCCATCGTTTTCAGCAGGAACGAGGTGTGGCTGATTGGTCTGTAGGATTTGGGATCTGAGTAATCACTCTTACCAGGCTTAGGTATGAAAATTACTTTTACCTCTCTCCAGTGTCTTGGTACATATCTGTGTGCCAGACATACTACCATGATAGTGTTTAATGCCAGAACTAGTGGGTCTCCTCCCCACTTTAACAAAGCCGGGTAAATGCCATCCAGTCCCGGCGATTGAAACTTGTTGATTGACAGTCAGGGAAGTGTGTCTGTACTAAGATACATTCTGCTTCTTCTGGAGTGTTGGTGAGTGTGTTATCCGCTTTGCTCAGGGATCCAAGGGTTTCATGGGATTATTGGCAGAGAACCTTCCTTACCCTGTTCGCCTGCGCGCAGTTCTCGATGTTGCTGCAGAACTTTCGCCACGAGTTCGTACTTCTGTACCATAGGCGCTTTTTATACTGGGACTTAGCTGCCCTATGGTTGTCCCAGTCATCATCTGCAGATGTGTTCATTGCCCTTATTTTAGTAGGCGCCTTACCTTACTTCTAAGCCTCTCCAGCTCAGGTCCCCACCAGTCAGCACCGGCGTTGGCCCTTCCCACTGGAGTTGCCCTATCATGATCATGATATAATACTTGCCTAAGAAGGTGCGAAGTGTCATATTTTGTACAGAAAAATCACTGGTTTACATTCTGGAGTTTTGTAGTACAGGCTGTGCCATGTTTCTTTGGCTCTGAGCGAGCTGTGACCTCTCTTTCTCGAATAGCTTTAGGTGGGGTGAGCCGGAGAGGTGACAGCTATGTACCTCAATATTAGTTGAGTAGTAGATAGTGAAGAGTAGTCGTTCGTATGTAAAGCTGTCCATTTTGCACTTTTCGTTCCATTCCATTTTACATTAATTGTTTGAGAGCTGAGACAAATATACCTAATAACTACATTAATAGAATCCAATGTGATAATTTGGATATTGAAAGGTCAAAAGATTGCAAAATTTTCAAACCCATTCCTCACCCATCTGTGGCCATTGAGAGTATTTTACTTAGTTTTGGAAATAAGTAGGCAAATTTAATGCGATGCGATTGTACAAATAAATAGCAAATCCAATATTTGAAATTTAATACAATGCTGGTCTCCAATGTAGTTAAAGTTCTGAATACAAACGTACAATATGTGTTACCTACCTGTAGGTAACTGTAACATACAACTATAGCCGCTTATTTAACCCAGTCCACATGTCAATCCAGATCATTATTTACTTGCGTCGGCAGTGGTCTCACATAAATAGTAGATTTAGTAAATGGATAACGTGTTAACATCAA
Source organism: Argyresthia goedartella (assembly GCA_949825045.1). Classification (NCBI taxonomy): domain Eukaryota; kingdom Metazoa; phylum Arthropoda; class Insecta; order Lepidoptera; family Argyresthiidae; genus Argyresthia; species Argyresthia goedartella. The sequence continues at coordinate 22,821,537 of OX463823.1, forward strand.
CGACGACGTCTTGTTCAGCCCTAATCTAATGTAATATTGATAATAGAAAGAACATAGAAAAATTGGCTGGTAAATTAAGTTCTGCGGCTTACGCTGTTAGGAACATCAGACAAAACACGGATGTGGCTACATCTAGGCTAGTATATTTTAGTTACTTTCATAGTGTCATGTCGTATGGTATCTTGTTGTGGGGGAAAGCAGCGGATATTCAAACTATTTTTATTTTACAGAAAAGAGCTATTCGAGCAATTTATAATTTAAAACGCACAGACTCCTTAAGACAGCTTTTTAAAGAAATTGACATACTAACTGTAGCTAGTCAATTTATTTTCGAAAATATAATGTATGTACGCAAGAACCTTACAAAATTAGCGATAGCTGTAATGTTAACCTAAGAAATAATCACAGACTACTTGCGCCCCGGTTTAGACTCGCGAAGGTTAGCAATTCTTTCAAGGGTCAATGCATTCTCTACTACAACACCTCTGGAGATCTTGAAATTGCCATTTGAGCAATTTAAAATCCATGTTAAAGCGACTTTGTCGAAAAAGGGATATTACAATGTTCAAGATTACTTAAATGATGGGTCTGTATGGGGTAATCTGGCTCAACACAGACCTTGCTGTCAATAATTGTAATTATTTATTCCTGCTTATTAATTATGATAATGACTAAAATATTATATTTTGTATTAGTTAAGCATAAGCAATTTTTAAAGAGAGATCTAAAAATCAATCAGTGGGAGTTTCCACTCCCTTCTTCTCCCACAGTGGTCCAATGTAGAGAAGTGGCAAAAAATGACGAATGCTAAGTATATGTAAATATCTACAGTAATAAAGACATTTGGAATTTGGAAAATTTGAATTATAATCTACCTCTGACGGCCGGGCGGCCTACCAATGAGACTGAATGACTGACCATATTGAAATGTAGGCATACATTCTTTACAGGTTTTTCAGGTATGTTTAAATGAATGTATATTTCACTCACCGTAAGATTGTCAAAACCGTTAATTTATAATCTAACGTTTTTTTCTCGTTAGTTTACAAACTATCTGTTACTGTTGACAATATGACGGGTTAGTTTATAATAAAACCGTTAAATTGTGAACTGGTTTAAACTTAAATTGCAAAGGAAATACCATGCGGTAGCTTAGGTGAAAACTAGAGTGAGCGAGCGCAGCGAAGTTCTCGAATAGTCTTCGTGTTAGGTTGACATGTAGGAACAAAATAAACGTTAATTCTAAACCCTGTCGGTCTGGTTTACAATTTGTCGATAGTTTACAAACTAACGCGTTAGTTTATAAACTAACGGATTTGACAATCTTACGGTGACATATACATACATATTACATATTTATCCAGGGACGATGATGATGAGTTAATTGAACGACGGCGACGGAGTAAGAAAGAGACGAGAAAATAATAATGATAATATATTTTGAGATTTTTTATATTTTTAATTTCGGATTCAGGCACACATGGCAAATCCGAACATAGTAGTTACTATGAAAGTAAATATTATACATATTAAAGATTAATATGTATCGATTTCTACTGCGATAAAGTGAGGTGCGAATGAATGAATGCGTTGTTTTTACGATTGTGTCAGAAAAATAAAAATGACAATTTCTTTATTACTGTAGATATTTACATATCTTTTAAACTTAGAAAATGTCATGTCGATGACGTTCTTCTGTTAGCACTATTTTGTGGAAACTTGGGCCATCTCACTGAGGCTATGGTTGACTACGGAACAATAATGCCTTAGTTTTTGATAAGCTTTAAGAAAATAAATCTTCCCTACTTCATCTGCAGTAGGCAGTGCCATGATAGCAGAATATACTATACTATACTAGTCAAGGCATGATCCAAAAATCATCCGACACCTAATGACATCGAGTAAGGACATTGCTGGGCGTGTAGCTAGCTACCTGACCGTGACCCGTCCGGGTGACGTGAAGAATGCACCATACGTTTTCACAAGTCATATGCCTTTATAGGTTTCATAGAAGTGGTATAGTAAATCGATGTAGGCGGCGCGGCTGCGTACATTCTCACGTGCCACAAGCCCTGGATCAATTAACTCCTTGAATTATTCACGTAGGACTAGGAACGAATGCTGGCACCTTGAACTTTGTTTTTTGCTAATACGGTGTCATTGGTGTCATAGTCAGGCACGGCTTTCCCAGATTGGGTGACAAAGCCTTAATCACACAGTCACCTTTTGCTAGAACTAGGAGATGTGATCTGGCAGTGTCATTTCATTTTCATTTTTCGCAAGCCTTATTAGTGGGAATTTCAGCACTCAACACTACAGTACAGTGTCAGATAGACAAGTGACAGTTACTCAGAATTAGTGAGTTGAGTAGCCTTGACTTTAATAATGATGAAGTCCTCGTAGCCGATACGGATATGTCGACTGCAAAGGACTAAAGGGAGCGTCGCTGGTGTGCCCGGATGTGGCTGCCGTAGCCAGCATTGGCATTGAAAGATCTCATAATTATAGATGGCTGCAGGTGTTCGAGCTTTGGTGTCATCCCGCTTCTTGTCCAGATCAGCGCGCCGTTCTGTGCTTCAAAATCAAAGATCTTTTTTGCAAGATGCCTCTTTTCTGGCTGCTGGGATGCACGCTCTTCCCAGGTCTTTAATTATAGTTTATTTAGGTCACGCCTCTTTGACCTACCCTCTTTGACTCACCCTCACATTCGTAATTCCATCGACAGAAAATACTGGAAATATCTGGATTTATTACTGTTGAAGGTTTAAATAGGTTGTACATTATCCCATAACAGCTTGTAAACCAGTTTATTTTCAAATAGTAAAATACTTAGCTGAAGATACTATTTAAGTTTGTTGAAAAAATGGTTGTACGGAGACTCTGCTTATGAGGCTCAGAGGGTTAATGTTTGTGACAAATGTTAATCTATCTGCTTACTGTAGTCAGTTATTGACCTAATATTTAAATGTATACTGGTATAGATCATTTACATAAGTTCGTGCAGTGGACAAAAGTGTGACATAACAATGTCGATTAAGCCTGAATGTGTTCGTTTTGGCCTAAATCCCCGACAACTCACACCATCGCCATCACGATAAACACTAAGCGAAACCATAGATAGCCCACGGCAAATGCCAAGGCACGATTAAGCCCCTCGAGCGTAGCCTGAAAGCCTCTATCAAGAACGTGTTGGGAGTAATCAGTGATGGTGTAGGAGGGGCCGCGAAGCCGCTCTATCCGAAATGTCAGGTGTGGCCTGTGACGTCACCTTCCGCCAAAATGGCACGACATTTCGGTTGGAGCGCCCCCATGTGGCCACTCCCTTGCCCGGCCTAATCTTCGCTTCAGGGCTGTCTACTGCCCGTACAAAAATACATAGAATTGTACTTTAGATTATTTCATTTGCCTACACGATCAACATAATTAGATCAACTGTATTTTAGACATTTAGAATTAAACATAAAACATTTACATACAGACACATGCATTGCTTCTGGCCCTAGGATACCCTGTGTCGTGGGTACCAGAAACAGCGAAGTCACACACATATAACATCCAAGACCTGGGGTATTTTTTTTTCTTTACCCCCAACCGGGGATCGAACCCGGGACCTCTCGCATGGTAGACAGAGCCACAACCGCTGCGTCACGGTGGTCGTCGTAAAAATTAGTTAAATAATTGGTTGTTTTTTTTACAGGGAACGGCATTTTTCCAAGGATCAATTCCTAAAAATACTTTAAATTTGCAAGTTTTACAAGCCTACACGTACAGTCAGCATCCTACATACAGGTGTCCCATAAGTCACACGTCACAGCGACACCATAGGCAGCCCTACATTAGATGCATCGAATAAGCCTAGCATGCATGACCGCAGTGAAAGTTGCATGTCATTCAATATATCGACGATTTAAAGGCTTTATTCAAATTTCTCATTTTTTTTAAGTTTTTTAATTGATAAATGAACTTGGTACGATACAAGTGTTATTTTATTTTAACTGATAGCCAGTTTCTCAGTTTTCATGATAGTTCACAGTGCCAATACCTAAGTAAAATAAATAGCGAATGAAAATATCTACTACGAAAATGTTTGACAGACACTGCTCGCATTTTACGAGGCCATAAAATAAAATCTAAACTAAAACTGCGAAGGTGTTCAAAGTGCCTCGTCGCACGATTGAGAGTTCGCATCTCGCCTATAAACCGTTGAATCTTGTGATCTGTTGGAATATTATGATGTTTTGATAACCCTGAGGGCTGAGGAGGAACGGTGGTGCGGAAGTGTCGACTGTCCATAAACAAATTGTATGCGTGCGTGGCTCGATCAGGCATACCGCGAATCCAACCTGACTATATCCAGTATATATTCACTATACTCCCCTCTTTATACCACCCTACCTGACCGCCGTATTCTGCCGCATCATGTCCGCAGCCTAATATAACTTCCGAGTCCGACCTATATTTTATTTTGTTTGTACGCACGAGCTAACTAGGCCATCGATGACATTTTGCTGAGGCGGTTTTTGAAGCCACTTTAATTAACTTGAGGGAAAGGGTGGGGAGTTAGATGTATTGTTTGTACTTATACTTCTATAGTTTACATTGTGATTTGAAAGAAACGACTAATAACGGTTTTCATTATTATGTTGCTAAACTCACTGCCATTCTCAAAGTAGTTTAATGAGCTCAACTCAGAGGTCAGAAGGGTCAGCTTTTGATTTAATAAACTTAACATTAGTGACTTTTATTTCAAGCCATGAATTCTTCAACACTATCTCTTCATTGCATTTGCAAGGCTTTTAATTTATTTATTTATTGCAAATAAAAATAAAACCACTTAGTAAACCAGCAGCCTTTATTGGTCGTAGTTAAGTAATATGTAATCGGCTAGATAGATCGTCCCTTCCCTTGGGCCATGTAACGGTAACCTTTCATCAAGCGGCATATGAAATTAGAAGCATTTTTTTAATGTCACCGTTAGCGATTGCCTTTGTTCTATCGAGTAAGGTCCCATTTATTACCTTCTACAAAAATAAATTTAAAGTTTGCGTTTTTGTTCCAGATAAAGTCCCATCATTATGCCAGTAATGACGTGTAGACTCGGCGGTTAGCTTTGGTGAGTTATTTCTGTGAACCCAGTATTCTATATTTAATTACGATCGCATTAGTTACTATGCTAATCAATTAACAATTATATGTAGTATAGATTTAATGTGTACCTAAGTTCTGCCATCAATTCGGATTAAAATCTGTTATAGGTCTATGTGGTACCAGCTATCGCCATCGTTAACCTTTAATCAATAATAAAGAAGTGCTAACTTACGACCGACTGCCACGTCAACTCGTATAAATGTCCTGCACCAAACACAAAACTAAAAGTACCTATTTAAGAATCTGTAACTGAATTTATAATTATCTCGTATTTTTATCACGTGAAACTCTATAAGGTACAGAGGTCCCGTCATATCCGCGCAACGTCTTACGGCCAAAATTAATATTCGATCTACAGGATATTAGGATTTGACAGCTACCTATCTCACTTCTCCTCGAGTTATAAAGTATATATTTTGTTTCAATTCGCTCAAACCAGATTGTCAAAATCTAGATTGGATTGAATATGGGGACCGGCCATTAATCCAGTAGCCACTCACAACGGTGGTATAATAAAACTATAAGAAGGACATTACATAGCTAAGTTTCTGTGTAAATTTCAGCATCATCTTCTTTATTGATTGTAGTTAGTGTTAGTTACCAGTTTGGTGACTGACATGAGTATTAATTCTGAATCAGCCATTACGTTTCATATTCAGACAGACAAACGAGGATTCTAACTTTCGGATTTGCATAAAGTGTAGCACCAACACGAATGTTCCCATCAGGAAGCAGCTAGGTTTGTGTTAGGGTGGGCCTTTGAATGGGTAGTGGGGCTGTCATTGTCCAGCTGTCAGCAGCCTCGGAAGAGCGATGATGCTTAACCTGTCGCCCACGACTCACGAAAACCTGTATAGTATAGTATACCGAGCAACGAGTACTGTTTGGAAGGTCGGACCAAATATAATTGACATGTCCTGGGCGTAACAGATAATGCGCGATTGTTTGAACACTGCACATAGTTTTTAGTTTGCTGTCTTTTCTATCATACCACGAAACTGGTGTGTCAACCAGAACCAGCCAGCACCAACAGAACTGGCGAGTCAAGTGTCAAAGTAAGTCGAAAATTAAATTAGAACCTTACTTTAGAAAATTAGAACGCCCTCATGTAAGATTTGCTTCACCACAAGCGTCGAGTCTACCAGCTTTCTAATCAATGGACAGAACTGCCTACTAGGATGGACGCCGTAGATATCCAGAAAGGGTGTGTTGTGTAGGCAGGCCTTGCCTTTACTCCACCCTTTGCTGTTAAAATCGCCATGAATAGGTTGAGTAGACGATTGGTGCAGTAATTGAAAGTGACAACCTGGATCCGCAACCTTTTAGGATTTTGCGAGTCTGTTAAAAGAATATTTTGCGTAGATTGTGGGTGGGTTTTCCTGTTAAAATTTTCCTGTGTTGTTTTGGGTTGGTTTGTGGGTGGGTTTCTCCTAATTAAATTAATCTTCATAATTTCAATTGGTTGGACTATGTTTTAATTGCGGTAATGCGGTAAATGGGGCTGATTTGTTCAATTAACAATTAATATTCTTTATAATTTATGCTTGCCAGCCAGTAAAGGTTATTTTACGGGTACGTGTGGGCTACTTGATAATGAACTAACCGTTGATAATGAAATTAGTTAATTACGGTTAGTACACGTACATAAACTGCAAGGTCGAAGAATTTTGTTCCCCGATTTGCTTTAATTTAGTCTTCGATATAGCTACCATGGGTAATTATATTCTCTAATTACATAGTGGTATGATAACAATCAATCATTGACTCACCGAAGTTTTCAGCTTTTATAAACTGTGTGGGAAACTACCTACAGGGCACTAATAATTTATAACTAATGAACTTGAACAACTTATTCAAAAGTTATGTCACCATCTGTTTTCATTCTAAGGCTAAATTCACCAAAATTTGTATGCCATTCGTCGTCAATTGATGTTTAAATCAATGGTTTTCAACCCTGGGGGTGGGTCGTTTCGCTTTTGATAATTGATAAAAAGTCGTATGCGCCTCGCCGCCCCTCATACCATGAGTAAGGTACTCATCACTCGACTTGCTGCCCATCTAAAGTAGTATGCGCCGTGCCGCCCCTCGTACCATCAGTAAGGTACTCATCACTCGACTTGCTAGCCATCTAAAGTAGTATGCGCCGCGCCGCCGCTCGTACTATGAGTAAGGTACTCATCACTCGACTTGCTAGCCATCTAAAGTAGTATGCGCCGCGCCGCCGCTCGTACTATGAGTAAGATACTCATCACTCGACTTGCTAGCCATCTAAAGTAGTATGCGCCGCGCTGCCCCTCGTACTATGAGTAAGGTACTCATCACTCGACTTGCTAGCCATCTAAAGTAGTATGCGCCGCGCTGCCCCTCGTACTATGAGTAAGGTACTCATCACTCGACTTGCTAGCCATCTGAAGTAGTATGCGCCGCGCCGCCCCTCGTACCATCAGTAAGGTACTCATCACTCGACTTGCTAGCCATCTAAAGTAGTATGCGCCGCGCTGCCCCTCGCACTATGAGTAAGGTACTCATCACTCGACTTGCTAGCCATCTAAAGTAGTATGCGCCGCGCCGCCCCTCGTACTATGAGTAAGGTACTCATCACTCGACTTGCTAGCCATCTAAAGTAGTATGCGCCGCGCCACCCCTCGTACTATGAGTAAGGTACTCATCACTCGACTTGCTAGCCATCTAAAGTTGTATGCGCCGCGCTGCCCCTCGTACTATGAGTAAGGTACTCATCACTCGACTTGCTAGCCATCTGAAGTAGTATGCGCCGCGCCGCCCCTCGTACCATCAGTAAGGTACTCATCACTCGACTTGCTAGCCATCTAAAGTAGTATGCGCCGCGCTGCCCCTCGCACTATGAGTAAGGTACTCATCACTCGACTTGCTAGCCATCTAAAGTGGTATGCGCCGCGCCGCCCCTCGTACTATGAGTAAGGTACTCATCACTCGACTTGCTAGCCATCTAAAGTAGTATGCGCCGCGCCGCCCCTCGTACTATGAGTAAGGTACTCATCACTCGACTTGCTAGCCATCTAAAGTTGTATGCGCCGCGCTGCCCCTCGTACTATGAGTAAGGTACTCATCACTCGACTTGCTAGCCATCTAAAGTAGTATGCGCCACGCTGCCCCTCGTACTATGAGTAAGGTACTCATCACTCGACTTGCTAGCCATCTAAAGTAGTATGCGCCGCGCTGCCCCTCGTACTATGAGTAAGGTACTCATCACTCGACTTGCTAGCCATCTAAAGTAGTATGCGCCACGCTGCCCCTCGTACTATGAGTAAGGTACTCATCACTCGACTTGCTAGCCATCTAAAGTAGTATGCGCCGCGCTGCCCCTCGTACTATGAGTAAGGTACTCATCACTCGACTTGCTAGCCATCTAAAGTAGTATGCGCCGCGCTGCCCCTCGTACTATGAGTAAGGTACTCATCACTCGACTTGCTAGCCATCTAAAGTAGTATGCGCCGCGCCGCCGCTCGTACTATGAGTAAGGTACTCATCACTCGACTTGCTAGCTATCTAAAGTAGTATGCGCCGCGCTGCCCCTCGTACTATGAGTAAGGTACTCATCACTCGACTTGCTAGCCATCTAAAGTAGTATGCGCCGCGCTGCCCCTCGAACTATGAGTAAGGTACTCATCACTCGACTTGCTAGCCATCTAAAGTAGTATGCGCCGCGCCGCCCCTCGTACTATGAGTAAGGTACTCATCACTCGACTTGCTAGCCATCTAAAGTAGTATGCGCCGCGCCGCTCCTCGTACTATGAGTAAGGTACTAATCACTCGACTTGCTAGCCATCTAAAGTAGTATGCGCCGCGCTGCCCCTCGTACTATGAGTAAGGTACTCATCACTCGACTTGCTAGCCATCTAAAGTAGTATGCGCCGCGCTGCCCCTCGTACTATGAGTAAGGTACTCATCACTGGACTTGCTAGCCATCTAAAGTAGTATGCGCCGCGCCGCCGCTCGTACTATGAGTAAGGTACTCATCACTTGACTTGCTAGCTATCTAAAGTAGTATGCGCCGCGCTGCCCCTCGTACTATGAGTAAGGTACTCATCACTCGACTTGCTAGCCATCTAAAGTAGTACGCGCCGCGCCGCCGCTCGTACTATGAGTAAGGTACTCATCACTCGACTTGCTGCCCATCTAAAGTAGTATGCGCCGTGCCGCCACTCGTACCATCAGTAAGGTACTCATCACTCGACTTGCTAGCCATCTAAAGTAGTATGCGCCGCGCCGCCGCTCGTACTATGAGTAAGGTACTCATCACTCGACTTGCTAGCCATCTAAAGTAGTATGTGCCGCGCCGCCGCTCGTACTATGAGTAAGATACTCATCACTCGACTTGCTAGCCATCTAAAGTAGTATGCGCCGCGCTGCCCCTCGTACTATGAGTAAGGTACTCATCACTCGACTTGCTAGCCATCTAAAGTAGTATGCGCCGCGCTGCCCCTCGTACTATGAGTAAGGTACTCATCACTCGACTTGCTAGCCATCTGAAGTAGTATGCGCCGCGCCGCCCCTCGTACCATCAGTAAGGTACTCATCACTCGACTTGCTAGCCATCTAAAGTAGTATGCGCCGCGCTGCCCCTCGAACTATGAGTAAGGTACTCATCACTCGACTTGCTAGCCATCTAAAGTAGTATGCGCCGCGCCGCCCCTCGTACTATGAGTAAGGTACTCATCACTCGACTTGCTAGCCATCTTAAGTAGTATGCGCCACGCTGCCCCTCGTACTATGAGTAAGGTACTCATCACTCGACTTGCTAGCCATCTAAAGTAGTATGCGCCGCGCTGCCCCTCGTACTATGAGTAAGGTACTCATCACTCGACTTGCTAGCCATCTAAAGTAGTATGCGCCGCGCTGCCCCTCGTACTATGAGTAAGGTACTCATCACTCGACTTGCTAGCCATCTAAAGTAGTATGCGCCGCGCTGCCCCTCGTACTATGAGTAAGGTACTCATCACTCGACTTGCTAGCCATCTAAAGTAGTATGCGCCGCGCTGCCCCTCGTACTATGAGTAAGGTACTCATCACTCGACTTGCTAGCCATCTAAAGTAGTATGCGCCACGCTGCCCCTCGTACTATGAGTAAGGTACTCATCACTCGACTTGCTAGCCATCTAAAGTAGTTTGCGCCGCGCTGCCCCTCGTACCATGAGGTACTCATCACTCGACTTACTGCCTACATAAAAATGGTTCAGTATTTTTGACATTGTCCTCGAACAAACAGGGAGACACAGAAAATAATTTTAAAATCGCAGATTTTTGTTCTACGGAGGTTCTTTTGTGACCCGCTTTTATTTTTTATTTACTTATCTTCAATGTACAGATACACCGGTCTCCTGTGTTGTTATATGATGTATTGATTGATGAGTATATTATTTTTATGATTCTATATGTAATTTGGAAAAACCATTGTAAATTATAAAAATTAACAAGATTTAATATATGTTATTGTTTAAATTTAAAATAAAATTTCATACAAAGTGGCTGGGTGTGTGCGCGTGCAGCATGAGTCGATTTGGTTGCTCGATTGTTACCGATTTATTTGTTATTAACGAATTGCTTCCTAACTAGATCTCGACTGTATGTGTAGATATTGCCATCTTTTTTTGACCGAAGGACCCGAAGGCTAATTAATCATGAAATAGCCGAATGAAAACATTTCAATTCTATTGGTTATTCTGTGACATTACTACTCTCTGTAACAAGCAAAGACCGCAGCACTGGGTACCCGTATCATGTGATGACATACAAACAAGTTCGATAAGCACAATTGCACATGCCTGGCTAGACGAGGGATATGTTGAAATAAAAAACTAAAACCAATCAGTGCGGGTCGGATTCGGACACGAAGGGCTCCGTAACATTATATAATAATAAACACAAACAACACGTCTCTTGTATGGGGACACCCTTTAATTAGTTGAATTGCGTATATTTATTTAATTATATGTTGCTGTAGAGGCAGCAGAAATAACACATTCTGTGAACATTTCAACTCTACCTATTCCTCCTACCTATACCTCTACGGACGGACGGACAGGGTAGGCTTAGTACCCTTCGGGTACGGAACACTGAATATAACTACTCATACATACAACTAGCCATGATGAATAGTGTCGTAAAACGGAAAGACATTATCTATATTGCGTCAATGTAGCCAACATGTAGGTCTACAGCCTTCGTTGGAGCCACTCCCCACTCCTCACTCAATCACGCCGGGACAGAGCTGTAAGCTTTTAATGCGGCTGAAAGTAGAACATAGATGGTGGAACAACCACAAACTCACCCCTTCCCACACGTGCTAAAGCCCAAACTTCACTGCGACAAATACCGTAGGGAAGGTTTTGTTAACATTAGGGTGGGTCCTCGTAAAATTGACGGTACGAACATCGTTAACTGAGCCGATAATCGATGGTGTGGATACTTACGGATATTTATATGCAACTTTAGCATGTTGACCTTAACTAAATAAACAACGCTAATTTATAAATACAGCCAATGATCGATCTACCGATCTGGGAAATGGCCTCTCGTCTCGAGCAATACTCTCAATTACTCAGCAGCTATAAATTAAGGTAAAACTGTGTTAATAGCTGTATGACCTCATTCTTTTTGTTCAGGCTTCTCGGCACCTAATGACCTCGTAGGGGCCCATCAGCTACGAGGTAGCGTAGCGATCAGATGCCAAGAAGTGTGAACGTCGGCGATTCACCGAGCTAATACGTATGGAGTCGATCTAACCTGGTCTGTGCTTCGTTCCCGTCAAACTCCTGTCTCTCTGCAAGGCCCGGGTGCACCCTAGGCTCTTCTTGGTAGACAGGTTCTTCAGCCAACCAGGTATGGCTGGCAGGCCAGCTTCGACGAGCACAGTGTTCCAACACAGGTTATGTTACGTGGGAAAAACCAATCGGCCACGTAAATGCGAACTTTATCTGGTTCGGGGAATCACAACACACTCAGCTATCTAGACAATCCTGAGGGAACCCCGAATACAATTCCAGATGGCTTGCGATTTAATTTCAATACCCTAATCAATACGCGTTACATTGCGAGGGCTTTCGTCTGTCAGTTGTCAAAAAACTGCCAGGTTGGCAGCAACGTCAAATTCAAAATGGCCGTTCAGAAACCATCGATCGAATATCGATTTGGAATCGAACAATCACCCGCCCGGACAGGCACCCACCTGTCCCTTAATCTACGGGCAGCCGAGACAACGTTGCTACCGCTCGTTTTAGAACCGAGCCTCCTACTAGAACCTCTGCAGACCGGGGGGTCCCGTCCTTGCCAGGGAACAAGTTAACAATGCGCCCCCTGCGCCAACGTAGTGGCGGTAGGTTAGCATCCTTAACCAGAACGAGGTCACCAACACTAGGGGGGCTGGTTTCGTCAGTCCACTTAAGGCGCTGTTGTAAGATATGCAGATACTCGAGCGACCAACGCTTCCAGAAATTCTGAGTAAACTGCTGCAACATCTGATACCTTGACAACCGATACAATTTCACTCCCTCGAAGGGGTGCTCGGGCAACGCGTTAAGTGGCTGTCCTATCAAGAAATGGCCTGGGGTCAGAGCCTCCAGGTCATTTGGATCCGAGCTGAGCGGACACAACGGTCGCGAATTGAGAACGGCCTCGATCTTACAAAACAATGTCGCGAGCTCCTCAAAAGTCAGCGCGGTCTGACCTACTATACGCCCCAAGTGCGTCTTAGCTGACTTAACTACGGCCTCAAAAATCCCACCCCAGTGGGGGCAACTCGGTGGGCTGAAGGTCCACTGTATACCCCGACGGGAGAGGGCCGTTCCAATATCCACTTTATTTACATTCAAAAGGTTGTCTATCTCTCGTAAGTATCGTTCCGCACCGACGTAGTTAGTGCCGTTATCAGAGCGGATCAAAGTTGGAAGTCCCCTTCGAGAAACAAACCTATCCAAACAAGCAATGAAAGCCTCTGTCGAGAGATCAGCAACGAGCTCGAGATGTACCGCCTTGGTGGATAAACAAACAAACACACATAGGTACGCCTTGTATTGCCCCTTCTGGGTAACATGCACGGCCGCTCTGGGGCTACTACATGGCTGTGGGGCCAGTCCGATTCTCTCCTGGCAAGCCAGGGTGGTCCCCACCACAAATGGTGTCTAACGAGTTCAGGAGCCCGACATCCCCTGGATGCACAATCAGACGGGTTCAATTCTCCTGGTATATGTCTCCAGGTCAGTGGGACCTCAGACGACACAATCTGGGAGACACGGTTCGCAACAAAAACCTCTAAGTTATGGACCGAAGCCTTCAGCCAGCACAAAACAATCTGGCTGTCCGTCCACGCGTACACCGTATCCTCCAAAACCACTGACCCACGCAACACTGTTAGAGTGTGATTCAAAAGTTTGGTCAAAAGAGCAGCCCCGGACAGTTCCAGTTTTGGAATCGTCATCCTTGTCCGAATAGGCGCTACCTTGCTTTTTGCCAAAACCAAACGCACGTCGACCTCCCCGGTGGAGGTGACGGTTCGCAAATAAACCGCTGCCGCAAACCCTCGTTCAGAGGCATCACAAAACCCGTGAAGGGTTGCCCTGTAATCCCCAGCAGGGACCAATTTCCTCGGCAGCGATACATTATTTATATTGAGGCCCAACCATTTTGCTAAATCATTCGATACAATGCAGCCCTGAGCTCCAGAATCTAATAGGGCGCGAGCGTATGTTGGGTTGCCCGCCAAATCCCAAACAAGCACAGAGGCGATCGGTAACACCACCGTCTCCGGTTGGGGGGCAACAAATTGTTGGGCCGCAAATTCCTAGCGAGGGCCCCCGGGGCCCCACTCTGCCTGTAACCGATCAGGTATGCAGCTATACGCCAGAGGGTCCCATTGTACAAATGGCCCACGCGCCGGTTCCATTCCCAACCTACGATTCCCCTTAAAGGGGGGTGGGCGTGAATTCAACCGTGGCCGCTCCATGAGCGGGGGGGACATCACACGTGACCGACGAGGACGAGGCGACGAGCGGGGCGACAACTGAGGCGGCGTCCGAACCGCATCCGCATAGCTCGAAGGTGTCCCATGCCACCCGCCCGTTACGGCCTGCTCAACATACCCAATGTCCCGCTGAGTCGGATGCTGAGTCGCAACCGAAAACTCAGGGCCCCCCATGTGATGACCCTGAGTGCGGCCCTGCACCCTAGTACCGCCCTGTGCACGTGGGGACATTGGCCCCTGAGTTGCGCTCCGAGTCGCAAACGAATTCTCAGGGCCCCATGCCGTGTCACCCTGGGTACGGCCCTGTGGAGGCTGTTGGCCGGACCGGTTCATGCACAACAGATTGTTGTGGGCCCCACCACAATATCCGCACATTTTTGTGCGCGTGCAGTCCCTAGCCATGTGTGGCCCGAGGCACAGGAAACACCAGCTCCGCTGCTTGGCCATCCGGCGCCGTCCCTGAACCCTAAGTTCCCCGAACTTATTGGAATTGGCCACAGCATGGCCAATCTGCCTACAACATGGGCAGGTCTCACTATGTGGGGTCAATGCACTCACAGTCCCATATGACTGCCGGTTGGTGCGGTCCTTCCTCGTCGGAGAGCCCCTACTCACAGCGCTCCCGGCAGCTCTCTGTGGCTCCGAAGGATGGGTGACCGTCAACCCCAAATTCTCTGCCCGTCGAGCCTCCTCTTCCAAGAATCCGACCAAGTCGGAGAAGGCGGGCAGGTCCTCGGCCGACCTCCCGTGAGACTGTTCGAAACGAGTCTGCACGTCAGCGGGTAGGCGGGAAAGTACAATGTACAGCAGTAGGTACGACCATTCACCAACCGGAAGTCCAAGATTCTCTAGAGCCTTGGTGACGGACAACAATGGGTTCAAAACCTCCGTCTGTATGGCCCCGACCTTGTTCACAACCGGGATACTAAACAAACGGTTCAGTTGGGCATCGGCCAACCTCCGTTTGTTATGGTAACGTCTGACCAACAATTGTCTGGCCGTTTCATAGTTACCCTCCGTAACTGTCAAATGAGCGACCAGCTCCCTAGGCTCACCCCTCAATGCTGCCACCAGCTGAGCCATCTTGACAGACTTGGTAATGTCCGATCGCATGTGCACCAAACTGTCGAACAGATTGATGAAGCTCATCCATTCACCGGACACTCCGTCAAAAGTAGGCATAGTTATGGCCGGTAACCTGGACCCTGAACCCTGAAGCGGCAGAGGTGCTTCAATGTCACCACCATGGCTGGACTCGCGCTGTCTACGTATGTCCGCAGCCTTCTGCGTGATAGCAGCTGCCATCTCCATACATTGGTCGACATCCCCTAGCAACCGTGACAGCCTGTCAGGTGCGCAACCATCAACTGATTCCGCCTGCGCGGACAATTCGAGCACCCTGTTGTAACGTTCCTTAACGTCCATAGACCGCTCCAATACCACATCATGCCTATCTAAACGGTCTATCAGACCGTGTGCGGAGGAAAACCATCTGAGTTCCTTAGAAACACCCTTCTGGATTTCAGATAACGACATGATCGGAACGATACTTACTCACAATTTGCAGTAACTCAATTTTATTGGACCCTCCAGTCTATAACCCAAACGAGGGAACCCTAAACCACAACTTAAACAATGCTGTTTTCCTTAAACAATAGGAACCGAGTTTTATATCTATATAAATTCTGTAAATACAATTTAGTTTCCCTTTATCATTATAACACACACAGATAGTCAATATTAGTTCAAGTTATAAATTGCTATAAACTGAAAACAATGTAATAGCCTGCTATCAATAGATGTAACTACCTATGTTAACCAAACATTCATTAGCATTACTAGACCACTAATAGATTGACTAACTGGTACTTCAATGCAAATTTCAATTCACCTACAATGTACCTAAGTTGAGTACCTACTATTCTGAGTCACATCTCAGTACAACTGGTCATTTAGGGAAAACTGTAATATCTGTCTGTCTACTACCAGCAATAGACTTATAGCTTACAATACTACCAATCTATGTGGATACAGGAACAACACCAAGTTAGCTAATAACCGCCTATACCTACAGATTGATAGTCCCAAATCGTGGGTTCCTGGAGCCCTTGACGGCTGCAAATCTCAGGAGACCACGCTCTTGCTACCAAAATTGTTCAGGCTTCTCGGCACCTAATGACCTCGCAGGGGCCCATCAGCTACGAGGTAGCGTAGCGATCAGATGCCAAGAAGTATGAACTTCGGCGATTCACCGAGCTAATACTTATGGAGTCGATCTAACCTGGTCTGTGCTTCGTTCCCGTCAAACTCGTGTCTCTGTGCAAGGCCCGGGTGCACCCTAGGCTCTTCTTGGTAGACAGGTTCTTCAGCCAACCAGGTATGGCTGGCAGGCCAGCTTCGACGAGCACAGTGTTCCAACACAGGTTATGTTACGTGGGAAAAACCAATCGGCCACGTAAATGCGAACTTTATCTGGTTCGGGGAATCACAACACACTCAGCTATCTAGACAATCCTGAGGGAACCCCGAATACAATTCCAGATGGCTTGCGATTTAATTTCAATACCCTAATCAATACGCGTTACATTGCGAGGGCTTTCGTCTGTCAGTTGTCAAAAAACTGCCAGGTTGGCAGCAACGTCAAATTCAAAATGGCCGTTCAGAAACCATCGATCGAATATCGATTTGGAATCGAACACTTTTAATTCAGTCGTAGTGAAGCTTAGTCGTGTAGGTTTCAACAAGAAAATATAAGACGTGCTTTCATTATAATGCAAAGGCATAAGGGCTAGTTACTGTTAGTGTTCGTCTAGACATTTTTTTTCTGGAAGCCGTGTTATCATATAAAATCAAATAAAGTTGAGTAAGATTTGGATTGTTGCCACGAGCTGGGCAGCATAATCGCAATGACACATTCTTAATTTTATTTTTAAATAGGTAATTTGATGAACTCCCTTTTCTGTGTTTGTGATGCGTAAACAACATTGGTAAACAATTAGTAGGTACAATTTATCATCAAACATCGCTAACGCGTGTATCTACGATTGTTTAATATGTTGTTAGTGTGATGTATGTAGTTAGTACCTCTTTGAGGCGCAGCCGTATTCGGCCTTTTTCATATTAATTGTCTTGACCTGACAGACGTGTTTCTATGAGCTGCTAAAGATATTCCACATATTCTTCATTGGCGACGAGTCTTAAAATATCCTTAAGCGTGTGTGTGCCCACCGATATCTTGTGATAATTTTCCAGCATTTTTTTTTTATGTAGCCTCTACAGTATCCCACTGCTGGGCAAAAGCCTCACCATTTCTAGCCCACACATCCCTATCCGTAGTTGTACTGCCCCACCGTGGTTGAAACCTGTCCAGAATGTCCCTCCATCTCCTGGGCCTTCCCCTACGCCGGTGTCCGTATGTAGGCACGAAGGCACCTATTCAGTTGCTGTTTTCGCCTATTCGTCCGGCCCAGGTCCACTTGAGTTTGGCAGTCTGAACTCCTACATCCGCGATCCCAGTTTTGACCGCAGTGTGGTGTTTCGGATGCGATCTGTGCGTTTAACACCATACTGCTCCATCGCTCGCTGGCAAACTTTGAGTTTGGACATTTGACGTTCGGTCAATGACCACGTTTGTGCGCAGGTAAGGAAGGATAGGCAGAATGCACATGTCATCGAGTTTGCTCTTCAGGGTCAACGGAAGGTTGCCCTTCATCAGCTCCTTCATAGACCAGTAACTTCGTCCGATATTCTTGTCCTGCCTGTTTTCGAAGGACACTATCTAGCCCAAGTAGGTGAACTCGTCGACGTATTGTATGTCCTGCGCATCGACCACTACCTTACGCTTTGCGCGTTAGTCATGAGTTGGGTTTTTGACCGATTCTTCTTTAGTCCAATCCCAAGGCTTACGGTGCTCAGTTCTTGGAGCATTGACTGGAGTTCTAATGGAGATGACGCGAACAGTACAATGTCATCGGCGAAGGTCTTTCAGCGTTCGGTTGCCGACGGCAATGCCCCTGTCCTGCCACGAAACTGCCAACTTTTTGAAGACCTCTTCAAGGGTACTCGTGAATAATTTTGGAGACAGAGGGTCTCCCTGTTTTACACCTCTATCTATTTGGAAATTTCAGTTTAATATTGGCTTTACTATTTGAGGCACAGCTGCACAGCTGTCTTGTACCAGAGCTGCTTCGTCTTAATCAGTTTACGGCGCAGGCGGTTGTTGCGCAGCCCCAACAGTAATCTATCTCGCAGCTGGCGCTTCAAGTCCGTGAAGTTACACTTAGCGCCTAAAAGTCCAATCGCCGCAACGAATTCTTGCACGCTTTCACCTTGTAATTGTTGACGTATGTGAAATTTCCCAGCTTGCAGTATTTCGTGAAGTTCAGGTTCATATAACTTGTCCAATAACGCCAGAATTTCACGGAACCCAACACTAGTAGGCCGATCAGGAACTAGTAGTGAAACTACCAAGGAATAGGTCTTCTTTCCAATCTTTCCACACTGAGACAAAAACAACGATCGCGCTTTGCCAAGGTCATTGTCAGTCACGCCCGCCACATCCATTGCACATAGTAATCGTTCCTTGTAATCACTCCCTGAAAAATGCCTTTTATATCTATCGATGCTCCTGTTCAAAGGCGAGTTGGCAGCGTAGTATATGTAGTCCACATATTCTTCAGTTAGTACCCCTGAGAGTAATTTATACCCAAGTTTGCAACCTTGAAAACCCTCTGCTACGCCCGTGGTGCTCGAAGCTCCGAAATTCTGGCTGCAGTTTTCGAAAAAGATACCTTAAGGAACCGTTATGAGGGTAAATTTACTCTACTTTTGTAAAGTATACTTAATTTGCTACTAATTGTGTCCAACCAGGGCTTATCATGCACGTTCTTACTATCTGTGGACGTCGAGTGAGTGAGTCGTCTTGCCATGGGGACAGGAGATATATCATTATGCTGGTTGTAACGTGCGGTTTTTGGACGCAGTAAAGAGGTTTTATGATACGTGTATAGATAAAAGTCTAAAGTTGGTTTACTTGTTATTGTTACCTTGTTAAGATGATACCTTTCGAACGACTGAACCGATTTTAATAAACCAAATAGAAAAAAGCAGCATTAAATCCGTCTACCCGTTTGACCGCCAGGGTGCCATAGACAGACCGACAGACAGATAGGCGCTTTAAACTTTTTGCCGGAGTTAAAATAAAAATAAATATAATCTTCATCGTTAGACCTGTTAGGTATATGTAATCTATTGTTAAGTACATATACCGATTTTAACTAAATTTAAATTAGTAACCCATTGTTAAGTATACCGATTTTAATCAAAGAACCATCGCAGAAATGTCTATTACCAATTAGAAAAAAATTGCACTAAAATCCGTCCAGCTGTTCGACGGCCAGGGTGCCACAGACAGACAGATAGAGATAAAATTAAAACAACTATCATCTTCATGATTAGGCATATTAGGGAAGCCATTGTTGAGTATACAGAGTTGAATAATGTAATATAATTGACCGAGCGAGCCACGCGACGAAGCGTCGTCTCCGTTCAGGATCGGGCAAACATGATGTCGTGAGTGTGTGTCCGGATGTTATCCTCTAGAGGCCTCATTTCTTGTGATTTTTGTGAGTAGGTTCGATGGTTAAAAAGTTATTATTGTCGATTAAGTTTTAGGATGTTTTTAAAAATGGCGGCGTTGTTAGATGTTTAAAAATTTCAAAAAACCGCTACAGTCCAAACAGCTAGATGGATTTTAACAAATGAGGTGTGGTTGGATTTGGCAGGCTGTATAATTTTAGTAAAAACTCAATAGTAGGGTTTTTAGGACCGCAAAATGTAGTTTACAAAGGTATTGGTGCGGCTACTTTCGCACTTCATGTACGTAACCAGGTGCATTCATAAGTTTGTATGTGTTATTAAAATGAAAATGAAGAAATTGTCACCTGCGAGGTCTACAGCTCACAGAGCCAATAGTATTACGATATGTCACCCTAATTTTGTCCAGTCCAGTCAACTACATATATTTTTTGCCGCCTATACTTGCTATGTCCTCCAACCGTCTTAATCTATGTCTAATCATCAATTGCTCTCTTAGGATTAGCATTTTTAATTGCCCATGATTAAATCATGCATTGTTTATACTTTTATGTAATCGCTGTAGGTCCCGGCTTCTATCTCTACTTGGTGGTAGTAGTAATACTGAGTCGAGAGGCCCTAATAGGGCAGCTCGATAACTTCTGACAGTCGGGTTGGCCCTCTATCAACTCGCACTGAGCCAGCGCGGTGAAGTATGGCTCAATATTACTCGTATCGCCCGTTTCGATCATATTCAGTAAACTGGTATACTACTGGAGGTTCGAAATGAATATACGATTGAATAGATCAAAAATACATGGTAGTTTCGCTTTCGTTGTTTCGATATGTCCCCGGCCTTCTAGGAGGGTGTACCTAATACGTAGAGAGACTTAAGTCGCGTTATGCCTAAACGTCATACTAAACTAGCTTAATGTCAATGTTCGTATAGCCTATTCCGCAGTATGTTCTTTTCGTATTAAAGCTAAATTTATATCTGCTTAAAGTTTCATCAGCCTAATTGCGTTTAGCCTAAAACTACATTTGAAAACATATTATTGACTATTTATAAACACTTGATCTGGAGTGTTCTATGATATAAATCGGCCGTTCCCGGTAGTCTTACCAAGTAGTCTTACCAGTTGAACTACTGGGAATTGACACTTGATCTGGAGTGTTCATACATAAATCACTTGCCTGAACTCATAGACAACAAAATTACGATATTTGCTGATGATATATCAGTGTTTTTTTTCGATTTGAAAGGACAGCCTAATTGCGTTTAGCCTAAAACTACATTTGAAAACTTATTATTGACTATTTATAAACACTTGATCTGGAGTGTTCTATGATATAAATCGGCCGTTCCCGGTAATCTTACCAAGTAATCTTTCCAATTGAACTACTGGGAATTGACACTTGATTTGGAGTGTTCTATGATATAAATCGGCCGTTCCCGGTAGTCTTACCAAGTAATCTTACCAATTGAACTACTGGGAATCGACACTTGATTTGGAGTGTTCTATGATATAAATCGGGCGTTCCCGGTTGTCTTACCAAGTAATCTTACCAATTGAACTACTGGGAATTGACACTTGATTTGGAGTGTTCTATGATATAAATCGGCCGTTCCCGGTAGTCTTACCAAGAAGTCTTACCAGTCGAACTACTGGGAATTTCCTTCCCAATAGAATTACTAGTAAGACCACTGGGAATTTTGTACCCAGTGGAATAATTACCAGTAAAACAAAACTCCCAATAGTCAAATTCTTATGTAGACCTAGGTAAGAGAGTTGCGTTCTATTCGCCTTTTTCTTCCCTGTAGTTTCATTTCCATTCCAATAGAACGCAACACTCCTAGGTAATATTGATAGACAACCAACTTAGTGAACTTGAATCAGTGAACTACTATTACTAGCGTAATGGTAGCTCAATGACTTGAATCTATGACAAGATAAAACATTTGCTTGACTGACGTCTTGTCACATAATTATCAAACCACAACTGAATAAGTAATACTGGTATTTTTTTGAATTCTGTGAAATGTGTGATATAAATGTAATTAAAAGGCGACGAGTTGAGGTATTATTGTTGAATGGTTGCCAGTACTATAAAGTAAAAGGCTTATAAAGATGGGAGCATTATATGGTGATGTGATATCGTAAAACCAAATGTGTCGGTTCTGTCACTATTCATAATAATGTTGAGGTAAAAGTACATCTCATTCAGTAGCGTGCTATCCTGATCATGCCCAAAATGAAATAGACAAATAGATGTACGGCTATAAAAAACAAGTTAGTTAATCAGATACGGTGTCAGTACCCAGGATCTACAGAAAGCCCGTATTACCACTCGAAAATTCTGGTATCAATATAATTATCAAGTTACAAGAATTAACCAGTGTAAAGTCGACACGGTGCACGAGTTTTAGTGTTTGCATCCAGTATCGCAAAGGAAATTATGTCGGAAAGTAATGACTATTTAGGTGATGGCACATTTGGAACCAGTCCTTTCATCAGCTTGTGTACTATACATTGCGATTTGGGTAGTTCTCTGGAGACTACAAATATAATACCCGTTATCCACGCCTTCCTCCCTGATAAAACAACGCAAACATAAATTACACTATTGCAATTAATATAAAGCCAAATACCGAACTGGAACCCTACGCAATACAATACAGAGTATGAAGTTGCTATGAGGTACGTTTACCGCAAATATTACGAAGCGGATGCTATTATCTATCACTATTGTGAGAGTCTGAAGAGAAAAAGCAAATCTCTAAAACTAAATGCGAACAGCAGAATAGTGTCACTTTGCAAAAGGTAATGGACGGTTTAAAAAAATAATGGACGGTTGGAGCTATTTAATGGATGAGATTGAAAACACCGATGTGCAAGAAAATATGAACATATTTAAAAGATGTTTGACTGGAAATCGGTTGTCAAATAATATTATTAAGAGGATGTGCGTATTTGGCCAATGGCATCTGACAATCAATTATTTGGAATCGTGGCACTTTATTGAATGGTGAAGTTGGTAAGAAAAAAGCAAACCATTTAATTTCCGACGCATGGTATCAAAAGGTGCGCAGTATCCAAGTCAAAATAATTTGAACATGAATAAAAGAGACAAAGTTTACAATGAACGCGACCGGTTAATTCAGGATGCCCAAATGAAATTAATTAAATTATTAATTTATAAGTGTTGGCAATTTTTTGGAAAAGTTACGTTGGTGAAGTAATGTTTATATTTGAGTTCACTATTGTTTGTTTGCCTTTTGGAAATAAGTGCAATTATTTCGTTTTTTTTAATAACTTTTTTCTGAGACTTGATTAAGATACCGTTTATCAATATTCGTTACCCGTGTTAATATCCATTTTACTATGTTTTTATTTACAGCTCTCAATTTTTTGACAGATGTCACTATTTTTACAGATGTCACTGTTTTTGACAGGTTTGTGACCTGTCACCTGACACAAGTCACAATAACTAGAAATATTTAAAACAGTGACAGCTGAAAAAAAGGTGACAGCTGTCAAAAATTGTGTCATGTGTCTAACAATAGTGACAGCTAAATTTTGATATAGTTAAACTAATAGGAAATAATAATATCAGCGATGCCTTACTATCAGTAAGTCTATTGGGAAGGAAATTCCCAGAAGTAGTTCAAGTGGTAAGATTACTCGGTAAGACTAATGGGGACGGCTCATAGAAATTATGATAAAAAAACATGTGGGTGTTGTCCATCGAGTTGTATCAAGGATGAATCAAACAATACAATCAATCTGCGATTGCAGACATTGCGTTTCATTGGTTTAAAATGAACTCCAATGATGTTGTTTTCGTCAAAAATAATTTCACTCAAAACTCTAAATGTACTAAAAGACGGCTGGCTATCCGTGTACTAAGGACAAAATCAATAATGGTGGATCTTCACTTTTATTTATTGCGGTGTGTCCGCATTTAGGGCACATTCTGCACTCGGTAGATTCTTCACTCCGCTGAATGTAGGCAGGTCCATAGCCTGAGTAAATTTCAGAAAAAAATATAATGCAGAATTTTCTCATCAAAGAAACATAGCCTCAGAAGATTAGATTAGAACACATATCTTAGTTAGCATGCAACCACAGAGTAAGGAAGAGTTTCGTTCATTTGAGCATATACAACATACAAATAAGAATATATTTCTAAATAGGTTGTATACAAAAGATCTTACTCACTAAACAAATATGAACTCCACTCTCAATTATCTTTGTGCCTACATCGTTATTGGACAAAAGATCAACATGTCTATGCATCTCTTTGTCTTCCTCGTTTCTAACCTAAATCACGTTAGGTCTAACTAGCTATGCTAGGTAGCTAGATTCCTACTTAGACTTATGACTTTTTGTCTTTTATCTACGCTTTAGGACTACCCTTCTAGAATGCTCCCCGGGAGGAGGCATGGCCTTGCACGAGAAATATTTACAGTATGCCTTAATCCTAAAGTCTTTTGTAAATTCCTTCCTTTTGTCCTCACACCTTACGAAACATCAGAAGCAGTGAAAATATCAACAAAATCTTGTGACTCTGACCCAAATTTTTCAGTAGTCGTCGTAACGCTAAACTGTTTATTGTTTACGTCCCGTTCGCCAATTGTTTCTCTAAATTGGGCTGATGTTGTTGTAGCTATGCTTTATTTACAAATACATGTCGAAATTCGTGTATTTTGTGTTATAAAAACAAATGCTGAGGCGCTGTGCCCACTGAGGTGAAGTGCCGGGGCCGTGCCATCGATCTACAAAGCCACGTTTGCACGGAATGTCCTTTTGTGTACCCAATTCCTTTAAGTCCGATACTGTAGAACATGCCTTGCTGCTGTCAAAATCTTTAATATATATAAATAATTTTTGTATAAATAAAAATAATACATAAATTTGTTGGTCAGCGCTAATCTCGCAAACGGCTGGAGCAGTTGAATTGAAGTCTTGGGATGGTTTTTTGGACAGAAAGTTTTGAAAAACGCACCGGTAAAGCCAAAACAATGAAAAATCATAGCATGAAGATTTACTACGATAATTTAAGACGCTGATTAAATAAATATGGGGTGCTGTTTTCATGTGTTTTTCAGGAAATACTGGGCAAATCGTAATTAATTTCTGGTATATGTAATTTGACTATATAATCTAGAGATTCTTAATTGGAAAACATGTTTGGATAAAATTTTCTCGATAGAAAATAAATACAAAGTCAACCCTTTTTTATGGTTTTATCCTATTACACCGCAGTAGTAAGTGAATATGACTGTCTGATAATTGCAATGTATGAACAATTGTTATTTCTAACGATTTTCAATTTGAAGGTTAATGCCCTGAAATAGTTTATTTTTTATGATTTTTTTTTACGTTTTGGCGCTTACGTTGTTTCAGGTTAGTCGCGAGTGCATTATTGGCATCCCGCTTTTTCTTATTCGCGAGTAATTATTGCATCTCACTTCCACTCGACAGCGCATTTTTATTCCATCATCGCCTTAAGACGGGCGGACGGACGGACTGTTACGTCGGGTAGTCACGCATCCAATTCGATATTTGAATTTTATTTATTGATCTAAAATTCAAAAATCTTCCCTTGAAACCATATAATAATAACGCCATGTAGGTACCTAGGTAGGTATAGTAACGAAGGTCTGTTATAAAAACAAATGCTGAGGCGCTGTGCCCACTGAGGTGAAGTGCCGGGGCCGTGCCATCGATCTACAAAGCCACGTTTGCACGGAATGTCCTTTTGTGTACCCAATTCCTTTAAGTCCGATACTGTAGAACATGCCTTGCTGCTGTCAAAATCTTTAATATATATAAATAATTTTTGTATAAATAAAAATAATACAAAAATTTGTTGGTCAGCGCTAATCTCGCAAACGGCTGGAGCATTTGAATTGAAGTCTTGGGATGGTTTTTTGGACAGAATGTTTTGAAAAACGCACCGGTAAAGCCAAAACAATGAAAAATCATAGCATGAAGATTAACTACGATAATTTAAGACGGGCGGACGGACGGACTGTTACGTCGGGTAGTCACGCATCCAATTCGATATTTGAATTTTATTTATTGATCTAAAATTCAAAAATCTTCCCTTGAAACCATATAATAATAACGCCATGTAGGTACCTAGGTAGGTATAGTAACGAAGGTCTTAAACCAATGTTGGTCCCACGATGATGGCGTGACAGAAGTACTCTAAAACTGTAGTGGTACCTACTTGAGTAGCTTTCCGAAGTCATGCCGCGTCTGGGTCCGGTGCTTTCGCAATACGGTCCGTCCGTTCTCGGTGCGTCGAGTATATGAGCACTCAACTTGCACTCACGCCGGTTCACATTTTCCTTTACCAAACTCGTTTTTGTGATCAGAAGCGGGACTAAAGCTGTAGTTTCCTAGTGACGTCATAAAGGCGCCGTGGCAAGACATCAGACTTGCAAATCGGCCTTGAAGGTTGCTCCAGATATTACAGCATTCGTATTTAGTTAGAGTCTAATCAATTAGAATGACTTCATACTTTAATGATGACGGGAAGGATAATTTGTGTACCGAGCACAACGCTCGTCTGTCCGTCCGTCTGACTGTCTGTGCTTAATTACCAATCTGTTAATGCTTGCCTTTGTCTGTACTAGTAGGCAATTTATCGATGGGAATCGGATTGACTATTGCACACGGATTAATCTATTGAATTTTAAAAGTGCGCTGAAATATCAACTTGTAAAAGTTACATTTGTTTCAATGTCTACGAACCTTTTTGGTCTTGAAAGCGAAATCGCCATCCAACGCTGCTGTCATTAGAAATACATAGTATTAGTCATTTCTGTGGCAGCAGTGGACGTGATTTGTCAGTGAATTTGGTCGGAGTCCGCACGTATTTTCACCTTGGTGCCGGCTGTTACGCGCGGTGCCGTGCGGTGTATTGTATCAAACAAAACAGTGTGTTCCGTTTGCTGGCAGGCATTGCACGCCTCCACGCTCCGCGCTCGCCGTATCACATCGTGGAAATTGAAAGAATACTCATTGATATCATAAAACTAGTTCAGTCATCAGGACCCGTCACCACAAGTGCCTTCTGTGTATTTAGTGTGGTCAGTGTTTTTTTAGCAACGGCCCGGGATTTATTTCTGTTTTGCTAATGTGACGTTTACACGGCAACTTCGGTGTATTACTGGATTGTCTGAGATTCGCCTGTCGGTTTCGGCGTGTTTGAGCAATTCGTTTATAATGTGAGTTGTTTTGTTGTATTCTTTTAGTCCTGTATTTTTTTTGATATTGTCCATTTCACTTCGCTCGCTACCATAAATATCAATTACCATAAATTTCTTGAATTCATGTAACATTTTACGCATACCCACTTGACTTTCCGCCCTAATATGGAAAAGTTGATTTTTGCAGCCTGTGTCAATCGACAGAGTATATTATTAAGAACAAAAATATGTAGTTATGAATTCCGTAAACGATAAACTTTGCGATATAAGTATAAGCGAAATTTATCTTATTAGTGCCCAAGCCTATTGAATCCCTCAACCAACTGTGGCTATTTATTAGTAGTTTACTGAATTCATAACTACTTACTTTAATATTTGAAATAATTTACTCTACGGATTGACACCGGTTTTATCACAAGATTTTAAAAACCAAGATTTTATCAACCTACAGCCAGTCTCCGATCTCGGTACAAAAATGTAGCAACCCTTTTTTACGTAACGTCTATATTATTTTTGGGCTTATATTTGTGTACCTACCCTCCTTGGTAGGTTCTAATAATTTATAACTAAAACTTGGTGAGCACTATTGTTTCACGATAAATAAATAAATATATTTTTTGTCGACCATTGTTTAGATAAACCATAAAAAATCTTCTGACTGTTAAAATAATTCTTAGAGCTATTGTTTCACGATGGTCTTAATGTCTTAGAAAAACATCCGTTGTTATTAAAGCGATCGAACTGTTTAATCTCCTTGCATTGTAATCCTCTCACTAGTCAGCAAGTTGATATCCTTGACCACATCCACTTGCTAGTTAATGCTGCACTTATCTTAGCATATTATGAAACGAAACAAACTGGTTCGGGATCTTCGGCATTTTTTCTCTTAATCTAAACGTGCACAGATTTCACGTCTGTGTTTCAGATCTGTAACTGGTGTGCCATATCTAGTGGCCTCTAGGTATTATTGATCTTTCTAAAGGTTTTAATAAGTCTAGACTAAGTGTACCCTTCATCAGTATTGCTGCTTATGCACTAACTCAGTATTACGATTTCCAGACTGGAGAGAAAAAATAGCCTTTATTTTTGCCATGAGGAAAGAACATGCAAATAATTACTCATATTAAGTATGTTTCATCACATATAATTAGAAGTAATGCCGTTTTTTCATGAGGCCTATACCCATACCCGGCGTCGAACATTCTGCTTATTATTATCATCTATTCATTCTAACACGCATTGTCAATGTATAAATGACATATGATGTTCGAAGTTTGTTTGACCTCTGTGGTGTAGTGGTCGAGGCTCTGCTTCCCAAGCGAAAGATCCCGGGTTCGAATACCTTCTGGGAAGAAGAAAATACCCAGGTCTTGGATGTTTATATGTATGCGACGCCGCTGTTTCTGGTTCTCACGACACAGGGTATCCTAGTGTGGGGCTAGAAGATATCTTCTGGCCCCACATTTATTAATTTACATACATATGTATGTAAATTAATGTTTACAAACTTAAGCATTTTTCGAGCATAATTTATATTCACGCTATATTATATTATCATATGTTGCTTTTCACTTTCATTCCTCATCTTGCATTTGATTATCTGACATATACACAGATGCCAATATACTTTTTAAAACCACACCTTTTTTAAGTCAAAGATAACTCGAAGGAACAGATTGTGACTCAAGTGTTTCTACTTCAACAATGAAAACCGTATCGTAGATATACTATCAACGAGGTACTCATTAAGGTAAACAGCCACATGTGTCACAGTTCCAGTGCAAGTTTCATGCCTGTTTCATGCTATTATTATTTCTAACCGTGCCAATAGCGAAGTTACCTATGTCAAATGACTCCTCTTTTGGGGCGGGTTTAATATCATCGTATGCAACGTGCATGAAATGCAATATGTAATTGGACTCTTATCAACTAGAGGAGAAAGTCTCTTGTTGTAGAACACCAAATAAGTACGGTGTTCCGCTACATACGTTAGCTTCACGTGTTATGTGATGTTACTTGTGTTTGTATTGTGTAAAAAATGTAAATGCTGCAGTTCGTTTTACACCCAGTTTTCTGTAATGGTGTTGATTTTACGATTTATACTATTTACCGTTCTGATGACAATGCATTGGTGTGATACTTAGAACAAACTGTCGATTGTGTTCTGATCTGAAACTGAAACCCCCTGTTTGTGTGTCTAGGTCCACGGCCCTTTGATGTTGGAAAAATGCCGCCCATACTGCAATTGTATCTAGATAGGTCCATGGGTTTTTAATGACAGAGATGTTTTAATACCCAGATGGTTTGGATAAAAATCGATTGTATATTAATCCTTTTGCATCAATCAATAACCATCCATTGGATAATAACCCAGATATAAATGTTTTTCTAGAAAAACTTGTCTTGGTTGTAAGTAATTCACATGCTTCCCGCGCCCGCATACTTCTACACTTACTAAGTTTCATTTGTGCCAGAAAGAGATGGGGTGCCCTTACATTCCTAAGGTATTACCATTCCTTTTCGGACAGCAAACAGCCCCTTTTGTTTTGAAACAAAAAAACAGTTTTGCAAATTGGCCAAGTTAAGATGCTTCTAATATAGTGAATATGTATCTAGGAAAAGTGTTGAATGATTACATCTGATAAGTGAGCTACTCAATAAGTAAGAAATAAAAAAAAAAGATAAGAATAATTATTGCGATAAATACTGTGATTTCAAATATTTTTTATTTATTTTAGAAGAAGCTTCTGATAAGGATCTATAATATCGTAGGAAAGCGAGGGACAGAGCTATAAATAGCGCACAATTCTGTCCCTTACTTTCTTACGATATTACCATTCCTTTTCGGGGAGTAAATAGCCCTTAGCTTTAAAAATAGGTCAAGATAAGATGTTTCTTATGTAGTTAATATTCATATGTACCTAAGAAAAGTATTGATGCATTATACAATATGGTTGTTTGGTGTTTGTTTTCAGCGGATATGGATTTACTATTTCATTGTTTGTCTAACGGTACTTTTTCTTTAAACAATGAAACCCCCAAAATTTCCGTGGACTCAAATACAATTCCACTATGGCTGGCATTTTGAACAAGATGAAAGGTCCTTGGACTTAGAAACACATACCCATAGGGGGGTAATACAAGGCTTTTATTAAAAAATATGGCAGGGTTTTTATCCAATGCATGGGTATTAATTGATGCAAAAGAATTTATAATAGATTTTTATCCCAAACCAATTCTGACTATTGTCTAATCTCTACAAAATCTGTGGAGCTAGATACAATTGCAGTATTGGCGGCTTTTTTTCCAACATCAAAGGGCCGTGGACCTAGATACACATACCCACACCCACCTAAAATATATGACAACCACCTAAATTACCGAATAGGTGGAGTCTTGCGGAAACAAATTGTATATTCGATTGGATTTATAAATAATTCACCACCTACGAATGCATAGCATATGTACCTATAGTACTTTATTAATCTGTGCCTATTCTAAATCTAATGGGTGGGAAATGGGAAGCCATAGAAGGGACTGAAGTATAGGTATGTAGTTGAGTTTTTGTAGTAAAAAACTGATTTGTGTTATTGGCCTTATTGCAGATTACTTTATATGGGATGTAACATTAATCATTATTATTTTCACTTGGTGGGTACTGTGAGTGTGTGTACCTATGTGGCAGGCAAATTGTATGATTCCGCATTTTACAAACGGCGTCGTCCGTTTACAAACACGCGCTGCTATGTAATATGCCGAAGGCAAATTGACAAATTGAAATTAAAATTGCAAACTATCAGAGCAAAACACTGCGGTAGCTTAGGGGAAGGGTAAAGGGGGTAAGCGAAGCGAAGCCCCCTTTATCCTTCGTGTTAGGTTGATCATGTAAGAACAACAAAAAATACTTAAAACATAAAGGAGTGTCGATTTGCCTTCGGCATATTATATTGCAGCGTGCGTTTTAAAAGCGACGACGCCTTTTGTAAAATGCGGAATCATACAAATTGTTTGCGACATAATGTATGGAATGTAACATCTCAATCATTATTATTTTCAGGTGGTGACTGTGAGTAGTAAATATTACATAGCAATCTATAGTTATTTATTTGTATAATTTATATGGTGTACATATGATTATCATTAATAATTATGTTTATATTCTGGCTGACAGATACATCGTTGAAGCAGATTCATGGTAATGACAAATTTTCATACCTCTTCCAGCTGCTAAAATTTGTGTCGTTAAATGATGTCTATTAAGGGGTGAATATAATATAATGTATCAGTCCCCAAATAAACAGACAGATAACTGTATTTATTATATATGACATTTCAGACGTATATACAAGTTCTGTCAAATTCCTCAGATAAACGTTATCTGAGGATTGAACAATCTGTCGAAAATGTAGTTTCCGAACGATAGCCGTTCTTTTTTCATGTTTCTTATTCTAATAGGTATATTGGGTAAGTGTTAACACCATACTCACACTCATTTACTTGATTACCACAACACCTTAACTTACAGTAAAACTTTGGATACTTCCGTGTTACTACAAAAAAATATACTAGTCTAACATGAAAGCTAAAAATCAAACTCTCAGACATGTGTGTAAGGCCTAACCTGACCTAACGGTGTACAAACTTGGTCGCTGACGTAGAACTAGAAGTCCAGACTTAAGGTTTTTCAAAAAGCGATCGATGGAGCGAAGCATAACCGCAGACTGCCGGATCGCGCTAGATATGATAGGAACACGACGCTACGCGCTCCTTCACCTGCAAAGCCGACGGAGGCGCAAGGAGCGCTAGCCTGTAACTATGAATTTAAACAACTCCGACCATTAATGAAACCTTACGGCTGAAATTTGGTTCACCCGTTTAGGCTTATAACTTTTGAACCGCTGAACCGATTTGAATAAAATATATCTAACAACTAAATCGCAGTGAAGTCTACTACCAATTAAAAAACCGCATTGAATTTTGGTGAATAAACACCTTTTTTGCTACTCTGATTTTGCGCATGTAATCCTTTGTGAGCGGTCATCTCTCGGATCCGTATGTGAGTATAGGCAGAACACATTGGTTGAACACCTTGGTTTGGAGGCATTGGGGGATTTTAGACTTTAAGACGTCTTCCAGTTTGCCAAAAGCGGCCCAACCCAGCCGGATGCGCCTCGAGATTTCCTTCACTTGCGAGTGTTTGCCAAAAGATAAACTGTATCCAAGGTAGAAGGTTACCTACGATTATTTTAGGTTTAGGACCCGCAAGATTTGACATAATCGTGGTCTTGGACACGTTCATCCTGAGGCCTACCGCCAGCGAAGCTTTATGCAGGTCGTCGAGCATAGTCTGAAGATCCACATAGTTATCGACTAAGAGGATAAGGTCGTCGGCAAAGCGTAGATGTGATAAACATCGGCCTTAGATGTTAATTCCTTCCCAGTCGAGTGTCTTCAGCAAATCTTTGAGCACCCTAGTAAATAGTTTTGGGGAGATGGCGTCCCCCTGGCGGACACCCTGCCAGATTGGCACGAAGTTATTCGTTGTTACAGTCAAAGGTTGTGCATTCGTACTTAAATAATTGCATTCCGGTAGAGCTCCGGATATCCACGTATATATCGCTTGTCAATATTACACCGATGGAGAGAATGAAACACGGCTCAGTGCTCGACGCTGCCGAATGCCTTTTCGTAATCGAAAAAGGCTAGGCCCATGGGCCGGTTATACTCTCAGCATCTCTCAATGCTATGAACTTTCAAAATCATCAAAATCAATAAATCACGACTGAAAAATGTTGAAACCGTGTTAGGTCCCGTCTTTATTTGACACTAGCTGACCCGGTGAACTTCATACCTAATTTTTTATTGTAAAATAAGTAATATGGCACATACCCTAAAATGTCGCGTTGGCGTAAAATTAGTAATAAAATAGTTGTCGTTAAATAAAAAGCGATGGTAGATTACACATAGGTTAAGTATTTTGTATTAAGATCTACGCTAAGCTAAAACTTTTGGGGGACAATCAACACAGAGGTAAAATGTATTATATCTAATGTGATGTATGTATGTATATATGTAACAGCGTGGCACAGCCCCCGCCCCGGTGAGTTGAGCGTTTAGCGAAGCTGCCGCTCCCACTGCACAGATATACCTTTTCGGGATCGACGTGAAAATGACATGCGAGGACGTTGTGCATCACATACTGGAAAGACTTAAGAAAAATCCGCCGTATGATCTCAAGGAGTCGAATGTACAGATTGAGGTTTTGGAGTCAAGGACTTCCTGTGATTCAAACTTCGGGTGCCGGCGGACCTCAAGACGATGTTCGTGGCCAAAGGTTACTGGCCGGAGGGCATCCTTTTCAGACGCTACAGGGAAGCGAGTCCTAAAAAGGAAATCCCTAGCTAGGCAAGATAATATTTTGTTTTTATTTAAGTTTATATAATAAATTATGTATCTTTAGTTTGTATAGATATGGGTTTTTGTAACCTGAAATAAAGATTATTATTATTATGAGACTCGTGGAGAATCCACATTATTCCTGCAAAATGTTTACTATTTCATGGTCGTCATCAATAAGATTTTGACGTATTACAGAGTTTCTTAGCTTTGAAATTTTGTAATTTTTTTCTATTGATCTGTTTTTCTTTCTCCTATACATCTTTTCTCTTGTTAGTGTCCCTGAAATTATTTTTTCGGATATTATCTAGATTTTTTTGTCATTTTCTTCCTTATTCGTTCCTTGTTGACTAGGTGAAATCATGGGCAACAATTGTATGCGACTCGAGACTAAAACCAAATACAAAAATACATTATAATATAATATATTTGAATATTTAATTTAATTTTAATTTATTTCAAGAGTTTGCAGTAGCAAATGTTGGCGAAAATTACCATCATTAATTATGTAAACTTTCAGTTTCCCTTCCTTATGTACCTTGCCTTTATGATTCCACTTTGTATCGTTTTGAATTCCGCTTATATGTAACGTTATCAAATGGACGTAACGGTATCATTTTCTTAACCTAAAATTGTTGGTTTCTAGATTTATATTTCATACTAGTAAAATACTACTTATTTATTACATTAGTTTTTAATCAGCCATGCAGTTGATGCAATTTAATTAAACAGAACTATAACTTATCTTAGTAAATTATGCGTTATAAAGTGGAAATATTTTTTCGCTTCGTTACTCGGCGCACAGAGCCTTGAAGCTAACTTCAGAAAAGTAGAATCGATAGAAAATGTAGCCAGAAAATTAAAATGTGTGCTATTTAGTAGTTTATTTCTTCTAATTGTCGAGATATCGGCGTTACAAAGTAGGAATTCAGCATATGCTTAAAAACGATAAAAATATAAAAATACTAATACTTTTATCATTAAAACCCTATTTTTATGGATGTTTTCATAATTAACGTTATTTAAATGACCGGAAAATCTAATTTTTTATGCTTAGGTAGTAATAAAATTTAAAATAAATCGCAGTCGATTGTTGGTTAGTCGTCCTGCTACACAGTAAAATGAGGGGGTTTTGAAATTACATTTCCATTTAATTAATGAAAATGTTATATTTTATTACACAATTTATGCTAATTTTCAAGCTTGTCCATTATGGAACCTACCTACATCAAAAACATTGTGGTAATTTCCTTGGGATTATAACTAATTACATGTGAAGTCACGTAACAGCCCAAAAAGTGGGTATGACTGTTTTGAAAAAATTACCCAATAAAAAGGTGTTTCTTTTTTGTAGTAACACCGTTTCTCCTGTCAATTTTCCATTACAAATAATAAATTATGGTGCCCGTAAATAAAACGGCATGTTTCCATTCTTTTATAGCATTAACAGTGTAATGTGTACATTGTCATCCATCAGTCATAGCAACACCCTAAGAGCAAACAGTTACAGTGTTTGCTCTTATGGTGTTGCTATGACTGATTTGATTACATACATACATCTATGCTGACGAATGTGTGTAGTGTGGGTCATAAAGATAATGGGATTTATGATCTCTACTGTACTTGTATTTATAGGCTTAATTTAAGTACTTCTGGATATTCTATCCTCCGATTTCTGAATTGAGAATTTCACTAATCTAATACTTTATAAAACGAAGTAATGTTCTACCTCTGCAGATGTCACAAAAAAGAACGTGACGGAACGCTACTTAAGGGCTGAACATAGGCCAATGGCATTGAGAATTAGACAAAGAAAACAAATACCTGTCGCATCGCGTCGAAGCAGACTGACGCATGCTCCCGCGCAGAGCCCCGCGGGGCAGCCCGAGCTCCGAGACCAAGAAAATTATAGAAAATATTACTAAACTCCTGTAATAATAACATTAAAAATAAAATAAAACAACCAAAAATTTTCCCTTTTTTTACCTATTTTTGCGTGTAAGTTTCATATAGGAAACTGATTTCGTCTCCGAGCGCTTGTTCATTTAGTTGAATAATAATGCATTGCGAAAAATATTTTTAAGTATTAAATATAACAGATATCCGGTAATTTTAAAAGTCCATTCTTGTCTCTAATAGACCTTTTATAACATATATTTATCCTACATTTTTATGTTGTCTAGTTTAGCCTAGAATTGAAGCTAAAGATGCATTTCTGGCCATATTTAATCCCTTAAGTATTAACTTAGAGAATTACTCAATTCAGAAACCGGATTCTCTTCTATTGATGATGAATCAAGGAATGTGTTTTTTTTTTCATATTTAATTATAGGTACCTAGTATATGTTTGTTGCGTCGCAGAAAGGTATTATTTTTTCTCAAATTCTGTCACAATGGTCACAGTTGACGACGATATTTTTATTTTCCCGCCAATTTCGATATTCACAGATCCCACAGTTCATTTTACATCCCAGAAAGGTAGACTCCTGCGCATACGGATGTTGCTCATTCGACATCCACTTAAAGTCACCTTAATTTTCATCACAGCACTTTCCTATTTAAACTTTCTTACGTAAGATGATAGATATTGTGAAGCGTTATTCATCCTAAAGGAGATCCTTCCCAAATCCAGCTTAAATACCTAGATGTTATGACGACATCGAAAAAGAAGTTTTTGATAACAGCATATTGTCAATGGGAACTACTCTAAAAATAAAATGTTCTTGTATATAAAGGTTTTTACGTCGAAAGAAGGTCTTCAAAATATCTTAAAACATAGTGTTTGATAAATACTGGTACTGAATGGGTGTCCGTTTCTATGTGGCATTTGTTTCGGGCGCTTATTTGTTGCTGTACCGGTAATGGAAATACAAATTCCAATGAAAATTTCAACACTGTACTATTACCATTTATCAGATAGAGCCCGCTGACGGACGGACAGACGAACGGACAGACAGCGGAGCCTGGTACCCTATTACACTATTTTCTCACAGTTCTGCCGCAGCGACTGACGTGACGTTACGTCAGCCATGTTGCAGGGTGACTTTTTATTCTAATATGGTAGTGTCCAAAATGTCAACCACCACGAATCGAGTTGCTAAGTTTATGTACTGATACTAGCATTAATCAAACAATATTCGCACTTCCCAAATAGAGATATGTCGCATGCACTTAAAGATATGTGTGCAAGTGCTACACAATTACTTATACTGATAGTGATCCGTTTGATAAAATCACAATAATTAAGCGACACTAACATGAAGGTTTACAATGCTAGATAATTCTCACGGCGCAGTTTAGTAGAGTTAGGTATTTTTTTCGCCATGTTTTTTTTTTTACATATAGACACATACACCACACTAGGATACCCCGTGTCGTGGGAACCAGAAACAGTGACATCACACACATATAAACATCAATTTTTTTCTTTTTCTTTATGCCCAGCCGGGGATCGAACCCGGGACGTCTCGCATGGTAGGCAGAGCCGCAACCGCAGCGCCACAGAGGTCGTCATTGCATTGTTTACAGCACGATGAGTACTTTCTGAGTGCATGTGCGATTGTGCACTGTATGCACACAACACAATGCATTACATATTTTATTGCCTCCCTCTTTGCATGTGGATGGATAGTGATCGCGCGGAACCACGAATTTGCCGTCGTCCGCGTCCGCGCGTTCATAATCCGCCGCCGTGTACAAAGGTTCGCGCGGTCATCGATGCCTGGATAATAAATACACGCCTTGTGCAAAGTTTTTTGGGGTCTTTTAGTGTCGTGCGGTTTCATCAAGCCCGCAAGTGTCCTGTTCATGCAAGTATTTAGGCCTCTTTCAGTGTCTTGCGGATTTCATCGCGCGCTCGGGATTTGCTATGGGATTAACCCCGCATGCGCGTGCTGTCAGTGACTCAGTATGGATGGCGCCCGGCGGCGGCAGTATATCGCGCATGACAAGCGCACTTTTTGTAATGCGAGGCATACGACGCGGGGCGCACTCCTGGACAGCAGCACCCGCACGCGCATCCCATATTAAATCTCCGCATTACAGCAAAAGAGCCTTGAGTTGACTATTCAATTCAATTCAAATATTTTGATTTCGGATTACTTAGATCCATAGGTACATTTTTTTTATACTTATTAATAAGTTAACTTAAATTACATTAGATAAAATAAAATATGCAAGTCCATAAATAGGACAGACTATCAGACCCCAGTCTACCGGGCTTTTCATGGTCTATTTGATGTCATGTGAATGTTTACCCAGGCGTTTACCTATGTTTTAGGCGTTTACCTAATGTTTACCTATTGACAGGCGTCTCATTCAAGTCTTTCTACTAATTCAAGTTATTTCGATTATAGTATGCTCTGATCATCATCCCTTCTAACTGGAATCCAATATCGAATATCCATATATGTATCGCAGTTAGATGGTTAAATCAGACACTTAACTTTCTCT
This sequence comes from Argyresthia goedartella, assembly GCA_949825045.1. NCBI lineage: Eukaryota > Metazoa > Arthropoda > Insecta > Lepidoptera > Argyresthiidae > Argyresthia > Argyresthia goedartella. The sequence continues at coordinate 22,859,327 of OX463823.1, forward strand.
CTAGACCGTTAATTAAATACCGACCTTTAACCAAGGCACTCAAAGTCCGTCAGACAAGTGAGTGAACGAATCGTTTAACGGTTGTCTAAACGTTCCTAGGCAACAAGACATATTCATATTCTTTATTGCACTGAAAACATAGATAAACAGACAGTTACAATAAATTTTATAGGCAAAGGCGAGCTTATCTCTAAAAAGAGATTTCTTCCAGCAAACCTAGGCAAGACAGGAGTGTTTATGAAAAAGGACAGTCCTAGTGCGACAGAAGACGAAGAAGTGTCCTAGAAGACATGTACGATATATATATTTTTAATGTGTATTTTAAGTTTTATGTTTCAAGTATTTTTTGTTGTTCTTACATGTTCAACCTAACACGAAGTATAAAGTTAGCTAGCATCTAAGCGACCGCAACGTTTTGCCCTGATAGCTGTGCAAATCAGCTGTTGTCGTGACGCCATCTTGTTTTCCAACACGCCGGCTTTCGGTAAGACAGATTATTAAACGTTTTCGACGATTCTTTATTTAAATCAAAATGTAGTGACTTGGTTAAACGTCGTCATTTAATTATCAGTCTAGAGAGTTAGTTTTGTGTCTGATTTAACCAACCAACTGCAACATATGCACTGTTTAAAGGCTATAATTAACAGACTGTTTCCGCAGTTGATTTAGTATTGATTTAGTAATTAATTGTATAATTGATTTAGTAATTAATTACTAAATCAACTGCGGAAACAGTCTGTTAATTATAGCCTTTAAACAGTGCATATGTTGCAGTTGGTTGGTTAAATCAGACACAAAACTAACTCTCTAGACTGATAATTAAATGACGACGTTTAACCAAGTCACTACATTTTGATTTAAATAAAGAATCGTCGAAAACGTTTAATAATCTGTTCTGTGTGTTCTGTGTATACACACAGAACAGTACAATACACAATATTAACTTCGGGTTTAATACGAGCAAATGTCTAATACTACCAACCTAGAGTAGGGTACCTAATGTAATGAATTAAATTAAATATTGCCGAGTTTGTTTCTTCTCAACTAAATCAACCGATTTTAGCCAAAAAGCTAACTGGGACCTCGTGTTTAAGTGAAAGGAATCTGCGCTGTGTATCTTTTATTGGCTTACTTGTGCGTGCGAAGGTCGACTGGACGGGGATTTAAGGCCCAGTTGCGGCTGTTGAGGTGAGGGGCCGCATTCGCCCGTCGTCGCCTTCTGGCGGGGGCGGGGGGTAGCGGGGAGCATGGAATAGCATCGGCGCGCCCGGCGACGTTAAAAATAAGATGTTTTTTTAGAATTTGTTAAAAAAAGAAAATAAGCTAATTGATTAAATTTAAGGAGCTCTAAAAGAGGAAAAGTTGTGTTTAAAAATTATGAGAAAGATCAGTCATTTTGTATAAAAATTATTTGTTCAGGATTTTTAACGATCGAGGCAAATAAATCCAATCGTGTAACTACACAGTATTTAAACTAGATTATATCATTGTGAATGTCATTTTTTTTTGAGATCGATGAATTTGGTGGAAAATATTTTTTATGCTTTTTTGACAAAGAGTGGTTTTGTATGGTCTTGGGCCTTAAATGTTGAACTAAAAACCTTAGCGGGCCTATATTTGAGTACATTTCAATTGCTAATCATTTATTTCTGCTCGATCAAAATGTTTCTAAATGGAGTTAAATGCAGCTGATTTATTTTAAGTTAAAACGTTTTTATTTGTATCTTATGTTTCTATGTCTAGTTATTTATTATTTGTATTATTACAAACATAGTATAGCTTTTTCCAAACAGATTCACAATTGTGCCCACGTTTAGCCAGTTATTCAATACTCCGTGACGAGGGGCTAGCTCGTCGCCCTGTTGCCAAGTTGGTTTTGCTAATTTCACTCGCTACGACGCGCTAAGAAAATGTATGCGATTTGACGGTTGCGCGCAGTCACGTGATACTTTGCACGGCAAACGTCAAATCACATTAGCGCAGCGAATGCAACTTGGCAGGACTCGGATGGGGGGGCAGCACCGTATTCGAACCGGTATATCTCTTGCGTGAGAAGCCTGAAACCACTGGAGCAGCGAGCTGTACTACGTATACGATATAATTAATAAATAATTAATTAAGTAAATAAATTAAATTCAATAATTATTTATGTATGGCTTAATTTTCATACTTACCTAATAACGACGATTAATAGTCAAGCCGATGGTCAACCACGTTCTTCTCCATATGTTACTGTATCTCACAAAATATAGGCCTTGGTCTTGACTTTAATACGTATGTTCTGCTATATTATGTAGTATTATTTTGTGAATATGTTTGGTCTTTAATTTCCTTCTGGATATTCTGATTATTTAAATTAGCAGAAAGCGCTGCTTCGTAAAGGCGAGAGAAATGGTGATGAGAGAATGGACTGCAATTATTGAAGTGCCTGCGAGATTCCATTTTTTTACCCTAAGGAGTCTCGCAAGCGTTACAGTACCTACAATAAATTGCAATTTATTTATTTTATTTTTTGAATTTACTTTGAAAAAAATATTTCAATTATATTCTCGGAAACAAAACATGACTTATGTCCTGTATAGGTATAAAATAGTTTCTTCAGAAAGTGTTCCACAAGTTGTGCTAGATTGTGGCATCGTGATAGGCTCGCTTGCCTCGCCTATGTATGATGTTGTAGCCCGTAGTGCCACTCACTTCCTTCTAACTGATGGTTTGGTGAGTAAGGTAGTTGCGGCGTTATGTCCTAGACTAGACTCCTTCACCTAATAACCTAACTAAAATCTAAAATACAACAAGGTCCTTTGCCAGAAAATCATTCTTTAATGTTCTCAAGGCCTATTCACAAGCAATGATGTCATACTACTCTAGGCTTGCACGGTGACGCCTTGTCATGGTTGAATTACATCATTGTTCTAAAATTGAGTTGAATCTTTTCGGTTACGATTTCGATAGTAATCGGTCATAATGTGGTTTCAAATATTGTATTCCGTCCCTACGTAACGTAGGTATTTTAAAGGACTTTTAATGACATATCATTACGATTACTAGTTTATTAATAGGCATGTACAATATTTAGTACGTCATTATTTGAAGATTGTTTTCCTTGACGGTTGAAGAGAGCATTCAGCGTGTTACTACAAAAAATACACATATTTTAACCTCAAAACAAACGTCAAATCCTATACATTTTTGTTTTAAAAAAAGTGTTAAACAGGCGTTTTTTTTTCTGGTAAGCCCCTCATTGTTGTGTCGCTTGTTATTGATTGTCATCAACATCTTGTCTCTTCCGGTAATACATTGATACACTGATGATAATACATTGATACACTGATGATAATACATTGATACACTGATGATAATACATTGATACACTGATGATAATACATTGATACACTGATGATAATACATTGATACACTGATGATAATACATTGATACACTGATGATAATACATTGATACACTGATGATAATACATTGATACACTGATGATAATGATATTAATTATCCCCTTTGTTCAAATAACATAGTGTCGTTATAGGTGAGATATGAACGAGATGGGTTATTTATTATGCTATGCAGTGTAGTGTTGTCAGTGTAACAATAACTTACTCGTAATTATTGTTTCATGTTTGTATACGTTCCATACGTGTAATCATTGTCACGCTACCCTCTCCTGTTATATTTATAGTAGATATATACATGTGTCTTCAAAATGTTGATGTGAAGGAGAACGAAAACGAGACAAGAATTCTGAAATCCATGTTCTGTAGCGACAGCAAACTCAACAGACAACTGATAAGTTATAAAATAAAAATAAACATCGACGACGTCGACTAACTTTTTGAAGCCAATAACTTGAAGAATTTAAGAGAGACGTAATCTGAAAATCGAGAAGTGTATGAGAATGACGAGGCTCAAATGTATTGGCTACTAGATATTTATAAAGACGACATATTATGAAATATTATAGATGTGGTGTTTTTTTTAAAATATTTATTTAATGACATTAAAATAATACAGAGTTACTGGCTTGAACACCACTTAAACAATGAGTTTAGTGTATGGTGTAATCTACTCATTGTAAAGTATTTATGGTTTAGTCTAATCTAAATCACTGTAAAAGTCAGATATATTTTCATTTAAGATTCAAAAAAGTGTGCGCAAATCTCAAGTAGTATACAACCCATTCAATTTTGATAGAAACTGTATTTTTGATTTGTGTTAATATTTGTCTGCGTGATAGGGTTGCTGATGTCCGTACGTAGGTTATTAACTTATTAATCAAGTGTGGAATCACGTAGGAGCTCGTACACTTGCCGTAGATATTGTTTGCGCCTACAGTAAGTAACCAGTTTACTCTGCACCATTCGCCTGGTCATTATAGGTGGTTGATTTTTAGGGTTCCGTACCCGAAGGGTTCCAAACGGGACCCTATTACTAAGACTTCGCTGTCCGTCCGTCCGTCCGTCCGTCTGTCACCAGGCTGTATCTCAAGAACCTAGCTAGCTAGAGAGTTGAAATTTTCACAGATTATGTATTTCTGTTGCCGCTTTAACAACAAATACTAAAAAACAGGATAAAATAAATATTTAAGGGGGCTCCCATACAACAATACCACATACAAACTTATGGATGCACCTGGTTACGTACATGGAGTGTGAAAGTAACCGCACCAATAACTTTGTAAACAGTATTTTGCTGTGTAAAATCCAAACTATTCACTCCACACCATCGCTTCCATTGAACGGTGGTACGGAACCCTTCGTGCGCGATTTAGACTCGCACTTGACCGGTTTTTTATTGAACGATTGCTTTTATTGAGGAATTGTTCTGTAACCCCTTAAGCCCTGGTGACGGCACTGTGCTGTGGTGCCACACACAGTGCCGTTATAGGTATTTTGTTTTATTAAAATGGCACGAGGTTCATAATCGCGATGCCTCATAACGCGGTCCAGCCAGGGCTCGGACGAAAGGTTAAGCAAACGAAAGTGAATATTGTGCGTAACTGGAAGAACTCCACAGTAATTATATCGTTTGACATTATCGTTCTCATATTAGTTCGAATAAAATAATTTTACAATATTAAAATAAACAGGAAATATATAATTAAAAAAATACATTTCCGTTTTTTGTGTTTGGATTTCAAGATCTGAAACGCGGACGGCCATGATTGAGCATCGTGCGGCGTCACACCACTAGTGATAAATAAAACTTCGTGTGATCGTATAAGTAAAGGATTTCATGGATCGCAGTTAGATTAACTTGTGCATAGAGTATCGTTCATCTGAGAATGTGTGTAGAGTAGTGTGACGTCACAGTCACATGGATTGGAAAGATTCTAAAATCATCTCAGCTATAGATGCACCATAAAAGCAGCACTCCAACCAGATCCGTCACAGTGGCCGGGAACCGCTCAGAACCATCATCATCATCACGAGCAATATGAGGAAGGCACACCAAGGAAGCTCTGTACAGCCAAAACTAGTCGTAGTGGCATCGTTATCGACTTCGGCCAGTACAATATAAAGTACTTTGACCACATTATGTTTCTTATATATCAGGCTGAATTTTTATGTTATCTACTAATTATTAAGTAAATCATTCGTTCGTTGATCATTCACTTTTTTGCAATCAGTACGTTGTGCGAAACCATTCACATCAACATAGGATATTATTATATTACACCTATATCCATACATAGGTAGGTATTATTTATTACTGATACACGGATGAAATATTTTGAGATTAAATCTGTTAGGACCGTCTATCACAAATGTAAGCCACGATTAGCGTAAGTGATCAAATTGACCGGCGCGGATCTCAGAAAACGTGCCAAAATCGGACTTGCAAGATTGTCTATCAATCGACGAGGAATCACCATATTGTGTAGGATAAATATATGTGCCCCTGTCAGTCCTTCTGTGAAAAGGTCTTGCTAGTTGCTCTTGTGATACTTTATTGATCACTCTCGGCGCCTGATGGTCACGTGGTGTCCTTATATCAAGCACGCATCTCAATATTGTCAATTTAACCAATCTAGTCTACTTGACTCCACTCATTAGGGATGTCTGGACAATCGTAGCTTTGCTTTATGGAGCGTCTGTTGCTACGAGCGTTGCTTGCAGTAAATACCAAAATCGAATAAAGATTAACAATACCTACTCTCTCTCTCTATGCAGTATTTTTATTTTAATTCTAATTAAGATTTTACGCACATCTTGCCTTGAAACACCTATGTAGTTTTAGGCTAGGTAATTAACTACACAATCCCTCTTATTACTACACCATGCAATACTTGTGACAATCTTCTAAAGTAGATATGTGTATAAATAAAAAGTGTATGCGTGTGAGCCCGAACGATTTGGATTTATAGACCAATTTTGTGCTTCGCATTGATGGAATACATAAGCCAAATCGATGTGAAATTGAATTGTTTTAACTACAAACTACCTATGCTTTTCTGTATGTATTTGTGCCCAGATAAACCTCAGTGGTTTATGCTTAGAGCACTTATACCTAAACTGTACTACCTAACTGTACTTAAGTTTTTAGAAATAAATAAATATATAACACAAATTGAAATGTAAAAACCATGCAAAAGCCAACTTATCTAAAAAGGGATGTTACAAGATTCAAGTTACCTACATAAATGAGAACAGTGCATTCCATGGGCATAAACTGACTCAACACAGAACTCGTCTAATATTTTTCTTAATTTTTTATTCCTGATGATATAGGTATATTTATAATAATTCATGTGCAATACTTTACAAGTTAAACTTACTTCGACATTCTTCTCCCACAGTAGCCTGATGTAGAGAACAGGCAAAAATGACGTTTTCTAATCATAAGTTAATATTTACAGAAAATAAATAAATTGCGAACTTATGTAGCATTAAAAGATATTGCAGTTGGGTTATTTGTTTATACTGTTTCCAGTTGTTGTGGAAGTGAGTTCAGGCTAGACGCGGCTGCAAATATGTGCTTGTGCCGCCCTGTATGGGAAAACAAGTAATGGTTATAGTATGATTGTTGAAACATTCATTTATATGCTGTTCACATCTTATTGACCTAGATCTTTTGAACTACCATTCAAATTTGTATAATGGACCAAAAGTAGGGCATATTATCATAGTGGCAGGCAGTATCGTATCTAGTGGCAGGTAGTATCATAATTTCTAATATGCCTATTTGGGTAATTGGTTTGTCATTGCTGGTTAAAGACAATAATTTTCCATACTTCAACGAAAATTATTATAATTCTTGTAGTAGCTAAATAATTGCCTTATATTTAATGGAAATCTTGATATTAAATTAAGAATGTTTTATACCTGGGTCCTAATTTTTTTCTATTCCTATATCATTTGATACTGGGTATTATTTTTTTGTCTCTGAACATGTTTTTTCAATGTCACAATTTTCCAGTACTTTTCTAGCTAGTTCTCGTGCTTGAGAATGGATAAATAATTAATTGCATTTTACCATTTCATATAGACAGACAAGCGGGCGGCCGATGCCATTTCAAAAGCTTTTTAAATACCCAAGTACCAGTGCAAGCTTCAACGTTGGCTGGATCTGAATCGATAATGAAACCGGCCAAGTGCGTGTCGGTCTTCGCACATGTGGGGTTCCTTAATACATTTAGAATATAAGACAAAAAATAAATTAGGAAGGTACTCACTTCACATACACCTGATACACCTAGCCAAAATACCACTATCATTCTTCACCAGCAAATAATTACTTTGTTTTTCGTAGTGTTTGTATGAATAACAAAGTTATATTTGCGGTTTTTAATTAATCTTTTATATCTTAAAAACTGCTGATTTTATTTTGTTCAAACCAATTTTTTGTTGGAAGTGTTTATTTAGATACACAACATATATATATATATATATATTTGATTTTTCACTCTCTTACTTTAAAAGTTAGTGGGGGGACCCCATTTTTCCACTTTGGAAGGGTCTGTCTCTTTAACGATTTACTTTGAGGAAAAATGGTTTCAGGAACCGCTTCGCTTCGCTCACCCCCTTTACCCTTCACCTAAGCTACCGCAGTATTATGCCCTGATATTTTCTGTAACTTTTGGTGGTCATTTAGCCATTTTGGGTAGGAAAAAAATATTTTGATGGTAATTATATTTGTTGCCCTTTGAAAGTAAAGTGTTTCTGCCACCCTAGCCAAATTGCATTTCCTTAACGTATCACTGTCTATCTACGTCGCGTCGATGCTAAGAAAATAAATGCGATTTGACGTTTCCCGCACAAAGTCACGTGATATGAAGTGATAAGTTAGCGAATGCAACTTGGCTTCGAGGGCTGGAAAGGCTTGAACTATTACGTTTATCGCCTGAAAACATAAACTATGGAATTTAATCGATTCAACATTGACTTCTTGTACTCAAAGGGTGTATTTTTGTTTCTTAATTGACCCACCCGCTCCGCTTGTTCCAGGAAGTACGCGCGCGAAGCCAGGGCGCAACATGCAGCTCCCCCGAGGCCCGCCGCCCCTCACGCCGATACGAAACGCGCGCCGTAGAAGAACCATCTCATACTTACACAAGTGCCCTTCAATAGAATAACCCCAACGTTTTGTACTCCACTTTTTACACCCCCCTTAGCATAAGTGTCTAGTGTTCAGTGTCGCGCGTGTGAGTGTGTGTGTGAGTCGATGTTGCGGCCGACATGGGAAAGTCCTCGGCGAGAACACATGGCCAAGGTGAGTAACAAATGTCTCCAAGGTTCCCGAACAACCCCGCCGCCGCCGCCGCCGCCGCCGCCGCCGCCGGCCGCCGGTTGACATTCGCCATTGACATGAGTTATTTGCGTCAAGTATGGGCGGAGCGGCTTATCAGTTTGGCAGTCAACAATGGGGTGGCGGACGCGGACGCGGATGGGGCGCGACTATCGAAGTTACTATTTTTGACTGGTTTAAAAAAAGGAGGTTTTCAGTTTGAACCGTATGTTTGTATGTATGTATCTTTGTCCGCGATTATCTCACGTTCATCTGAACAGACTTTGATGCGGTTTTCAGAAAAGTATTTGTTTCATTCTGGGGAAGGTTTTGGTTAGTTTTGACGGCGGTGCCCTTTTTTAGGCTTCCGTACCCAAAGGATAAAAACGGGACCCTATTACTAAGACTCCGCTGTCTCTGAGTCTGTCTGTCTGTCTGTCACGAGGCTGTCTCATGAACCGTAATAGTTAGACAGTTGAAATTTTCACAAATGATGTATTTCTGTTGCCGCTATAACAACAGATACTAAAAAATAGAATAAAATAATTATTTAAGAGTGTTCCCATACAACAATTCTTTCAATACCACATACAAATTTATGAAGTGACCTGGTTACGTACATGGAGTGTGAAAGTAGCCGCACCAATAACTTTGTTAACAACTTTTTGCTATGTGAAATCCAAACTATTCACTCCACATCATCCCTACCATTGTATGGTGGTACGGAACCCATCGTGCGCGAGCCGACTCGCACTTTGCCGGTTTTTAAAAAACAAGCTTTATGATTCTTCAAAGGGAAAGGGTAGGCATCCAGCTGCTAAATCACTATCAGAGCCTTAAGTAGGCACCAGACCAATGTCATCTGAGATTATCTTCCCGATTAAACCCACTAAATAAGGTTACGACATGGCAAACTATTTCCAGATCTTTGTTAATTGTCTAAGCGATATTTAAACGTGATTTCCACTTTGGTAAAAGCCGATAAAATACAGGTATGTCGCCACCACAACCATGTGAAACCCGCGAAATCTACGATTGTGTTTGAAACATGTTATGGTTTGTTATACCGCGGGCGGTGTTGAGAGTCGTCTCTTGTATGGGGAGCCCCTTTAGTTGACCGAGCGAGCGAAGAGTCCAGTTTCGAGATTGGCCAAAACTGCTTTTGTCTGTCTGTCTGTTCTCGCCTACAGGTCGCATTTCTAAACCGATTTTGACGAAAATTGGCACAAATGTTCCTGGATTTAATTTTAATTTTTGTCGGTCACAATTCTTGATAGGGGGGGGGGGGGGAGGGGAGAACGGGGGGAAATTTGCTGTAGCGTTATTTATCGACGGATTCCAATCAAATGTAAAAGGCACACTAAGGATCTCATTCTACACAAGATATGCGAAAAAAGGGGGGGGGGAGTAGAGGGAGAAAAGGGGGGGAAGTTTGTTGCAGCGTTATATATATATATGCACGGATTTCAATTTTTGAATTTGAAGAGAGGTCCACTGTTCTCACAGAACTACTAGTTTATAAAATTTGTTGCTGTAGCGGCAACAGAAATACACATATTACGGTTCATGAGATACAGCCGGACAGCGGAGGCTTAGTAATCAGTCCCGTTTGACACCCTTCGGATACGTAACCCTAAAAACTATTTTTTTTTGCAATGTTCCGCCGCAGCGACTGACATAACAACCATGTTGCGGTGTGAGCTGTTATAAACTTTATTTTTATATGGTTATGAAATAAGAAATAAGAAATTTATTTGCTATGTCAAGGGTATTGTACAGTAATTATTCTTGGTACATTGATTGTGCTCCTTAAACAGCTAGTCAATATAGCATGCAAATATATACAACACGTTTAACAAGTTTATTCAGCAGTTTTAAAATTGAAAAAATCTTGAAGTGAATAAAAACAATTATCTAATAGCCATTTTCGTAGTCTAGATGTGAAGAGATTAACATCGAGGTTTTTAATATATCGAGGTATCTTATTGTACACCGCGATACACATTGCGTCACAATTATTTTGGTACAGTGCTGTTCTGGGACAGTGTTTATAAACAAGCTTATCGGGATTTCTGGTATTTCTGGGATATACATCACTAGCCCTGGCAAATAGATTTGTGTTAAGTTTAACAAATTTCGCTACTTCCATTATATATAGACAGGGAAATGGTAGTATTTTTAACTCGCGAAACAATGGCTTGCATGATACGTGCTGCGGTACTCCAACTATTGATCGGATGCATTTTTTTTGAGCGATAAAAACCGCTTGCTTGTCGGTACCGTTTCCCCAGATGATCAAGGCATATCTGAGTGCTGCTTCTATATATCCGTAGTAGGCCGATATCGCCGTTTGTCTTGATGCAACTTTACTTAGCCTTCTTAAGACAAATACAAATCTATTTAATTTTCCGCACACTTTCTTGGTATGCTCCTTCCAATTTAGATTCTTATCAATTATTATACCTAAGAATGTTGCATGGTCTACATTTTGTAATTGTTGTCCTTGGTGATTTATACTTAGTAATTTATTATTTATAGTTTTATTAAAATTCATTATATTAGTTTTTGTTAAATTTACTTTTAAATTGGAATTGATTAAATAATTTACAATGGTTGTCACAGTTTCATTAAGGTCCGAGATATGATTACTTAAATTATTATTTTTTTGTGTCACTATTATTGAAATGTCATCAGCAAATAATATACATTTGTGTTTGATGTGGTCTGGGAGATCATTTATGTATATGAGGAATAAGAGAGGACCAAGGACACTGCCTTGTGGCACTCCGTATTTATTAAACCTAGGTTGTGACTTATATGTTTTTAAGACATTATCTTCTACTCTTGTGGTTTCTACATATTGGGATCGGTCCCCTAAGTACGTTTTTATCCAGGACAGTGATGGGCCTCTTATTCCGCATTGTTCAAGTTTTATCAGCAGTACTTCATGGTCAACAAAGTCGAAGGCTTTGGACATGTCAAACAATAAAAGAGTCGTAGTTTCTTTTTGATCAACCCGTCGGCTTAAATTGCTAACTAGATTAAAGGCCGCTAGTGTTGTAGATTTTTTTTTTTGGAATCCATATTGATCGGGTTTTAATATTTGATGTGCGGTAAAAAATTTGTTGAGTCGAATTTGCATGGCTTTCTCAAATACTTTTGACAGTATTGAGATCAGTGTTATTGGCCGATAGTTACCAACATCGTCTCTACTGCCTTTCTTATGCAACGGTTTAACTACAGATTGTTTAAGTTTTGATGGAAAACACCCTGACTCTAGAGATAGATTGATCAGATACGTTAGCACGAAGCAAAGTTCGTTAGCACATCTTTTTAAGACTTTCGTAGTCAGGCCGTCGCTTCCTGAAGCATTAGTATTATTGAGGGACATGATGATCTTATAAGTTTCAATTGGACATACAGGTTCTAAGAAAATTGTTTTGTCCAGTGAGTGACTCGTCTTTTGGAATGTATTATTACTGTTGTTTATATTTGTTGTATCAATGAAATAATCATTAATTGTGTTTGCAATATCTACCGGATTTGTGACACTTTTTCCCTCGTACAGTATCCTTTCAATGCCCTGTATTTGATTTGTGGGCCCCATTTCATTCTGGATGATTGTCCAGGAAGCTTTGCACACATTTCTGCTGTTGATTATAAATTTACTATTGTTATTTCTTTGGGCTACTTGTGTACATTTTTTTAGTATCTGAGCATACCTTTTAAACACATTTTTTGTGGTTCTTGTTTTGTGTTTATAGAAGTTAAACCTTAGTATTCTTTTTACTTTACAGCTAATTTTTAGACCTTGAGACATCCATTTTTGTTTTTTTGTTCTAGTTATCTTTACTCTTTTTGAAGGAAAGCATAAGCTGTAAAACAAACATAGTAGATCATGAAATTCGTTGAAAGATTGGTTCAAGTCAGCTTCACCGTACACATCAGAAAAGGAAAGACTTTCAAGACACTCTTTAAATTTGTTTAGATTATCCTCACAAAAATCTCTTCGGTAAACGAACACTGTTTTTGGTATGTTAACCTTCGATTTCACTGGTATCTTTAATATCTGGGCAGTTTCATGATCAGAGAGGCCGAGCGGGATTATAGATCCTGTTCCCTCTTTTACAGTACTTATTATATGGTCAAGACAGGCATTGCGCCTAGTAGGCTTGTCAATGTGATTAGTCAGATTATAATTTTTTATGATGTCAAGTAGTCTATTTGAATATATGGATTCTTTAATTGTATTAATATTAATGTCACCTGCAATAATTATTCTTTTCTTAGGATATTTCTTTGATACAATGTATAACATTTGTTCAAATTTTTCTAAAAAGACCTTCCAAAATTTTAACCACCTCGATTTGCTTATTTTACCAATCGACCAAGCCTTTGAACTATCTATGGAAAGGAATCAAACCAAAACCTTTTACATGTAATGTGTTAGATCCTGTTAGAACCTTGGTAATATGATAGCATTGATAACCATGATATTTTCATTTCGACCACTTCGTATTATGACAAGGTTCATAAGGTCAAGTTCCCATTTCGACTACTTCCCAATTCGACAAATTCCCAATTTAACCACTTTCCAATTCGAAATCTTCCCGTCTGACTTTTTACTTTACCCCAACTTTTTACTTACATTTAACCCTTGTGTAACTCGTGGGCAGGCCGCAAGGAGAAAGAAGGTTGTCTGTCAGTCAGACAATGTTAGCAATTTATTAAGTAGATAATTTACTATATAGCGTTTGATTCTGACTTAAATATTTTATCAATTATTCTCTAGTGCTCGAAATAGCTCAGGTTTTTTCATGGCTCTTTAACGAAAGGTTAAATGGGTATTTGCTTGACTTTCAGCCGAAAAGTTGTCGAAGTTTTCGAAGTGGGAAGTGGTCGAATTTAGAAGTGGTCAAAACGGGAACTTTTCAATATGAATGTTGTCGTAATGGGAACTTGTCGAATGGACACAAAAATAAAATGTTGTCGATGTGGGATGTAGTGAAGTGACTATGAATGACTCAATACGATACATACATATTGATCGAACTATTGAATGTTTGCTTGAATGACTGTTATTAATTCAAAAGTTGCTATCACTTACCGTTGCTCGTCACGAAATAGTGGGTCAAGCAGTTGCGTGTTTTACGGTGCAAAATGTGGAATTATATTTATATGGGGAATTTTGAGGAGTTACTAATCCAAGTAAACTCCAGTGTTTTGGATGGATAGGGCAGCCAGTAGCCAGCCACCTTGTAGTCACGATTAATATTCTGGTAGATAGGCAAATAGACCGCCAACTAATTAACACTTGGCAACCTCGTATACCTAGGTTGTTGATTGGCTTCTAGATTTGTTATTTAATATTTATTCGTCTCACTGAACTGAAGTCATGAATCTATTCGTCTAGTTTCTGGAAACTAAACCGACAATACAGGTGACCCCAAGGTTCTCTGACCCTGAGAGCCTCGTGGAGGAAGTAACCACTCTCTCTCGCACCCTTTGGGAGAAAGAGATGTTATCCCCTCCACGCAGAAATCCAATACCAATAAGTTGAATTAGTGCAAATAGAACAGTGTCAGTGGCGTATTTACCGTGACGACGACGGCTTCCGGCTGGTTAGTAGCCATAGCCACTCTTCACAGGGCTTTCGAAACAAAGATGACTTAATTCCTGCTAGCTGAGCTTCTAGCTGACGGCTTCATTCCTGCTAGCTGACCGACTTTGCGTTATAGAATGCCTGGTAAACTTTTTGTGACAGCCAAGTAGTCGGCAGTCGGGTGGTGGAACCATGTTTTTTCGTTTGCGTAATGTTTTTTGTAAGAGGAAAATCAACTCTACCAGTTTGAATGTATTCACGACCCTTAAAACTTTAGGGCCTGGACGGTATTCTGCTGCAGTGCAGTAGGGACTACTCTACCAGATTAGACAGGCTCCGTGGGTGGCATTGTCTGACCTGGATATATATTTCTATTACAGGACAATAATTAAGGTAGATATGAATACAAATATAAGCTTGTCTAAGGCGGAAGCTACTTTGCATAATAATGGGGTTTATTCGAAACGCTCAATGGTGTCAGGGTGACACCCTTCTTAGAATTGTTTACTTGTACCTAAAGATCATCAACGTGTAAATATAATTTATGCTGACGCGAAAACTCGCTTTTTTCCATCACTTACAGTTGTGAGTTTAACTTCCGGAATATAGTGTTCGTCTACGTAGAAGCGACCGGTGTCACCAAATAGTACGTCGCCCATTCATCGCTAATTGGCGTTCAAATCTCGTTTATGATAAGTCTGTAATCGCGTAGCGTACGTAGAGGTTTTTTTATCGCAACAGCTGAGTTTTTTACGCTGGTAACTCAGTGCGCGCGCATGTTGGTACGGGGCGGCGGGCACTAGGGCGGGCGGCGGCGGCGGTGTGGCAATATGTGGAAGTTCCTACTTTTTGTGTAGGATTCAGATATTTTTATCTTTGTACGATATAGCTGAGGGGGGAATTCATAAGAATCGTCCACTTGTGCCAAGTCTGTGGAAATTTGTTATTGTTTAAGAATTTAGGAAACCACCGCATGCAACTCGTGCGCGACCACCTATAATGTCGGGGTACACCTCGACAGGCTCCATTACGTAGATAATTTATTTAATGGGAAATGAGAAACATGAAACAGATCTGAAAATATCGTCGGCGGCACGATGGCACCACACCGCTTTTCAAGATCATACTATTTTACGTAGGTTAACAGATTTCCCAGCTGGTGGATTTGGGATGCTGTTTAGGTAACTTGTCCAGACGCTATGTGGTCACACCTTTGTGCGTCGCGCCGGGCGCAAGCGCGACGCGGCAGTCGGTCGCGTCGCGGCGCGATGGCGGGCTGGGCGCGGGGCCGCTAGTGGCGCGGATGAGCGCGCGCCCCGACCACCTGGAGCTCGAAGTGCTGGGCGGCGGCGAGGGTGAGCCGGGGGAGCAGGGGGAGGGGGCCGAGCCGCCGCCGCTGCCGCCGCGCCCGCTGCGACGGTCCTTGCTGGAGCTCCTCGGGAAACTGGTCAGGAGAGACCGTGAGCCGCCGCGTGCCAGGCACAACCACCGCTTCCGCACCTTCGTCTCTTGCGGTTAGTCTTCATCGATTCATATGCGTCATTCGAATTTGAAATGCACCTGTGATAGACGCATTATTATCATTAGTGTTGGTGGAGTTGAAATGTTAGTACTGTCTGCAAGGTCACAGACGGCGCGCCCCCTCGGGTGAATGACCGAGGGATCAAGTTCCGGATTTGTGGACTTATTGATTGATCACCACTTTTCTAATGATGTCGATATCTAAAGTTTTCCGCTAATTTTCTCGTCTGGCTTTCTGTATAGAAAACACAGCTTGTCTATATAATCTAATTTAATAACTGTGAAGTTTTAAGCAAAGAGTACATTATTTTCCACAACATTGTTTGCAACAAATGCAGATTAATTATGACACGTGTGACTTGTCCAATTTTAGCCCACCCAGCAAAAGGCCATTAACATGACGTGACGCAATCTGTTCAGCCAGAACATCTCGTTGTTATTGTTGATTTCCAATTCAATTTTAATTCAAACATCACACTTAGACGTGCCCATAAAACACGGCAATACGTACCAGTGTTAACTTTAGCCTCAATTTCCAGTAGAGACACGCATTATTTATCTTTCATCCCTATTCCTGCAGAATGAGTGTGCCCCAATTTAACGCCTCAGCAATTTCGTGTTTTGTGAGCTGGTTTACTGTCGACCATTACATACTCTTCAGAAATTGAGACGTCGTTAACTTTCATGGCAATGTTATTGCATTCGAGTCGCGCGTGTGTATAATACTTATTAAGGATCTCGGATGTTGAGAGCAACATACGAGTATAAGATCGCATCTTCCCACTTGTGTTGTGACCTTCTTACAACGATGGTTACAAAGGTTACTGTCCTACTTGACATCTGTCGCACGACTATGGTCGTATGACCGGGTAAAGTTGTAGGTGTGCAGAGAGCGGGATGAGCCGGAAGTGATGTCACGCGTGAGTTGTATATGTCCTGTCGATGGCGCCATATAGAGTTTAGTGTATCATCCATCACACAGTCTGTCATTTGGACTATAATAACGAATCGATAAACATCTCATTCAAACATTATGATCTTATTACAAAAATATTACTCCTGTTCAACACCTGTTTAATGACAAAAATGTATGGGATTTGACGTTTGTTTTGAGGATAAACTATGTTTAATATTGTTTGCTGTAGCGCGGTAAATTTCTAATGAGGAGTGAAATTTATAAAATTCACCCCGTTCTCTGTACACCTACAACTTTACCCAGTCGTACGAGCATAGTCGTGCGACCGATGTCGATTAAGTCAGCGCCTAAAGACGAATTGCGCCACCGACGACAATGATGGGTACCGCGAATTCGCGATGATATTTAAATGATGATGATAAGATAATCTCGTGTAATTCATTATTTGTTGTCGTAGCAGCAACAGAATTACGCATCCTGTGAAAATTTTAACTCTCTGCCTTAATAGGTAGATTGTACGTTTTTAATAAAACGATTAAATGTCCATACTAGTACCAAGGTCAATTTAAAATGTTCATCGCATACATCTGTATTGTAACCAGTTTCGAATGAGCTTTGTGTTATATCTTGGCTGAATTAAAAAAGTTAAAAAAGTGTAATAATATCCAATATTAAATAATATTAAGACAAAGGGTAAGCCCCACTTAAATAATACCCATCAAAACATGCAGGGGCTACCTGGCAAAGAATAATAATTCTGACACCGATGTTATTTGTATCACTGGTTATAGGAAAATATAATGTCTTTTAACATAAATAATTACAAAATTGTCAGTTGTTTCAATAGAAATACTGCTGATAGAGGTGGTTCATTAATCTTAGTAAAATTATATTAAGGTGAAACAACGGAAAGATATTCTTGCCTTACTATTGAAAGCCAAATAGAGGTATCCTGTGTTGAATTATATAGCCATATTATTGTTTGTGTCTACAGGTCTCAGAGAGATGAAAAAGGCCATGGCAATTTCAAAATATTTGAGAAAATTATGGAGGAAGCCCTCACTAAACTATGTAATAAATAACAGAAAAAAATAATTGTGGCGATCTTAATGTAGATTTGCCTGTAGATACAGTAATGAAACAACGATTAATAACTCTGTTCAAATCATTTAATTTATGTCATGTATTTATAGAGCCGACTAGAATTACACTTACCAGCCAAACTTGCTTAGATAACGTTTTTTGTGACTCGTGTTACCATCCGATCACAGCGGTCAAGTAGTTTCATTCCCAATTGCTAGTAAAAATAAGACTGACCCATCATTTTATAGGCCAATTGCATCCCATAGACTAGAGACTTATATGAGAAACTTAGATATTAATTTGCCAGTACCGGATTTTAATAAACAGAACCCGAACAAAATCTATTCTAGTCAGAATTCAACATTATTCCAACGTAATTCGATAAAGTTTTTAAAAATAAAAGAAAGTCAGTGCCAACAACGGTAAATCTAAATTTAATGACTGGGCAACATTTGGAATTCGTAAAAGTAGAGCTATCTTCTATGACCTTTATGAACAAAAAACCTATAACTTTGATAGAAACTTTCATGACTATATCAAATTCTCACTTCCAAATGTCAGGCAAGTTGAGAACAGTTTGGTGTTAGTCAGCAACACGTTAGAATTAGTAAATGATACGAAGTTTCTTGGAATAACCATTGATAGTTAATTGCAGTGGGGACCCCACATAGATAAATTTGCTGATAAATTAAGTTCTGCGGCTTACGCTGTTAGGAACATCAGACAACACTGTTTCATTTTACAGAAAAGAGCTATTCGAGCAATTTATAATTTAAAACGCACAGACTCCTTAAGAGAGCTTTTTAAAGAAATTGACATACTAACTGTTGCTAGTCAATTTATTTTTGGAAATATTATGTATGTCCGCAAGAACCTTACAACATTTTCCAAACTTAGCGATAGCTGTAATGTTAACCTAAGAAATAATCACAGATTAGTTGCTCCCCGGTTTAGATTCGCGAATTTTAGCATTCTCTACTATCTTGAAATTGCCTTTTAAGCAATTTAAAAACCATGTTAAAGCGACTTTGTCGAAAAAGGGATATTGCAATGTTCAAGATGATGGGACTATATGGGGTTAATCTGGCTCAACACCGACCTTGCTGTTAATAATTTTGTAATTATTTATTTCTGCCTATTAATTATAATAATTAATATTGTTATATTTGTATTAGTTAAGAACAAGCAATTTTTAAAAGAGATCTAAAAAACAATCTGTGGGAGTTTCTACGCCCTTCTTCTCCCACAGTGATCCAATGTAGAGAAGTGGCAAAAAAATTACGATTGCCAATTATAAGTAAATACCTATCTACATTTCTACAGAGATTGATGATTTGATTGCTTGATTGATTGGTCTTATTAGAAAATGAACACTTTCCACTCTTTTGCTATATGGCATTATTTCCCAGAATTCAATCCCTAAAAGCCCCGCAGAATTGTAATGCGGGTAACGTCAAGGTGCATGAACTGTCATGAACATGTGTTCGGATAAAGAGCCACGTTCTATCAAAAAAACTGTAGGGAACTATCAAGCGCAATACCATTCTGCGGGGCTTTTACTAACAACACTATAATTACTGTGGTGCAATGATACATAGTGACCTTTTTTAAAAATCATTAAAAGAACTTACGCGGCGGGCACTTGATTCCAAGTTTGTCCTATCGATAACAGTTTTTAAAAACATTATAAACGGTTTGCTGAAAATGGAACAGTTTCTGAAATTTTGTGATGTAAAACACGAAATTATTCTGCTGCTCTACTTCTAACTCACATCAATCGCTATTTTCTGCACGAAAGAGTCCAACCAATAGAGCAATTTTGCGAATTAAAATGGTCTCGAATTTTCCACCCCGTGACCCATTTACTAATGTGTTAATCTAAGACCCTTTGCAACAGGTACAAACCCCGACATAAATTAGGACAAAGACAGTTTCCAAAACTTACAGGGACATGATTTGTAGACTTGCAGTTTGACATTGAATCTGAATTGCAATACAAACCCCGACATAAATAAGGTCAAAGACAGTTTCCAAGACTTACAGTGACCTGTTCTTGCAAAGTGACTTTGAATTTGAAGCCTCAGAATGGTGCTGGTGCCCATGAAAGCGATTACAAGTAAGTACGTGAGAGTAGATCGATCGCCGGAGGGCGGGCGTCTCGTTGGCGCCCGCACCCCCTAACGTCGCGACAATGCTCGGTGCAGACGCCCTTGGTGAACCCTTGAGTACACAAAGTACAAGTACCCAATACGCTAGTTGTTAGCTGATGTGGCATGCCTTGTTGCATCTTCCCCCGGGCGAGACAGAACAGACGAGAACCCTTTCTAAGCGTAGGGCACTAAAATTTTCTCATATAATGTAATATAAGCTTGAATAGGGATCATGTGCATTCTTTCTTTTATGCAACGCGAATGTAAGCTTTACCGAATCCCTTAGAGGTCTGCCTAGAAGGATCAGAGATGTCCGGTACTAAGTTGTGACAATAGCACGCTTTCCAGTTCAGCTATTGTAGGATCCGTGATTATTCAGACCCATTAGTAATCAAACCGGTGCCTAGTACCTACGGCGAGGAACCCATCCATGACTCATGTCACAATCACAGAACAAACCTTATGATATACTCGTAACACTTAATTAATATGATGATACATGACTGGTTGAGTATTGTAAGTTACCGGACAATCCTATCACTAGGAAAAAGGAAAATTACTTTTCAGACGATGACTCACTGCTTGGCGCCACAGAAGTCTGTTTCAGTTGTTTGATTTGGATTGGGTTAAATTTGTGTTTCGTTTAGTCGTACTATATTTTGTAAATATTTAAGCGAAGGTTTCTTGTAGATCTCATTCATTGGCAGTGAGCAAGTTTTGTTCCACCCAGTTCAATTCAACTTGTGTATGGGCAATCTGTGGTTTGTAAAAGTCTCCACTTAAATAGCATAATCTTTTAATCCTTTCTTCTCTTTTGAATTTGAAGACTGAAGTGAAGTGAAGTTTAAATATACCTGCATCGCTTTGTGACTTTCTTTTACCACTTGACACATGTAGATAGTTTGACTTAGCAGTAGTTTTTCTATCTTTTTAGTCAAATCGATTGTATAACTTATATAGAAACATTGATTTCGTAATAAAAATATTACGTTTTACATAAGAAGAAAATAGAAGGTCCTATGGGTTCTGTAATAATTATTGTCCTTGGTATCATTGCTATTCCTATGGCACGCCTTTGGAATGATTGCTTTATTTATTAGAGTAGTCTAGGCCGAAACGACTTCCTGTCTCTTAAAAGCGGGTCCTCCTTGAGATTTTACTACATATTTAAATTCTCGATTTGAATAAGATTTTATCTTGTATGTTTATTTTCAAGGAGCGTAAGCTCGTAAAAGGTACGGTGGAGTGTTGTTTCATCGAGAGGGTTTTCAATTTCAGTCTGACTTATGATAATAATAATAAATATTAGAGGACAATCAGCTCACTACTAGAAGACAATAGTCAGCTCAACAAGGCTTGTGTTAAGGGTACTAGACGACGATATATTTAATAGAGATAAATACTTAATTAAATACATAGAAAACATCCAAGACTACGAAACAAATATTCATGCTCATCAAACAAATATTGGCCTTACCGGGATTTGAACCCAGGACCGTCAGCTTCATAGGCAGGGTCACTACCCGCTAGGTTAAACCGGTCGTCATATAGATAAGAGAATCCTATTTATATTAACAACATTGAATAACCCATCATCTAATTCTATTATGATCATTATAATACCACCTCATCTCTGCTCATCTAAAAGTACCTTTTATCACCGGTAATGGAGTTTCTTTTGTAACGCAAATATTATTCTTTATTAGTTTTGTGGTTTGATTACTTACCCTAAATGCTGAAAATACTGCATCACATCGCATCTCTTAAAGAATTGATTGTACCTTTGTAGCACATTTTGCCAACACACACTGCATCTATGGCTTCCTGCGATGTTTCTCATTTCTCCCCATAACCCGCGTGGATGAGTCGTGAACTTGTCGTCCTTTAGTACAACAATGTGGAACAATTGACTGACTTGGTCGTATTCCCTATCGTTTATAATTGGGGTGATAAAATTCTCTTTATGTTCGGTGATTCTGCGTTATTATTTCTATTCCCTCGGGGAGAGGTCGCGGTGTCTCGGATTCGTTATTGCAATAATCCGAAAAACCGCCAAGTTAATTTATCATATTATGTTTATGATTTTGTCATTTCTTTAATCATTTGTATGATCAAAACATCAGGTAC
This sequence comes from Argyresthia goedartella, assembly GCA_949825045.1. Lineage (NCBI taxonomy): Eukaryota > Metazoa > Arthropoda > Insecta > Lepidoptera > Argyresthiidae > Argyresthia > Argyresthia goedartella. The sequence continues at coordinate 22,881,458 of OX463823.1, forward strand.
TTTTGGCCTTTATTTTATATGAATGAAGATTACTTAAATTATGATTAGATTAGATGATGATTATTTAGATTATGAAGATTAGTATAAAATTTAGGTTAATCACATGGGCCATGTTATTTATAACAATCATACCAATGTTTCCAACGTTAATTACCGCTTTACTAAATCAAGGAGAAGAAGACTGACGCATAGCTGTCCCTAATGTTGACAGATGTCAAATGCTAATTCTAAGAATGGCTCTACTTTACATATCAGTGGTTCGTCATTTCAATGCCGATATTATTCGTACTACATTAGTATAACCTTGACTCTCCTCACCTCTTATTATCGGATAGAAAATAAATCTTGCATTCGAGCAAGATGTAAAAGAGCTGCCTGTTATCGCATAATATCTTAGAATGACCGTTTACGGAGAACAGCCTTGCATTGTTCGTGGCGTTCTACCGTAACAATAATACGCGTGTGTTGGCTAGGAAGCCTAGTAACTTGCACCGTCCGTCACTATCTCTTCTAGGTGTTGGTCTTAAGCGTCTGTAGTTAGGAAAACATCCTCTAGCGAATTCATTATTTTGTTAAAGAAATGCTTCTGTTGTCTCTATATTGCTTTCAAATATAGTTTGCAATTAAGAATCAATTGGAAAATAATTGCTGACATTGTTCTAGAAACTAAACTTTCCCGAAAAACAGTAATGAGTGTATTCAGTATTTTACACCGTTCCCGTCTACTCTGCATGGATTTGTTGAGGTGTCTATAAAGATTAAAGACCTGGGGTATCATTGTTAAGAGCTCGTTGAGTAGAAAAATTCTAATTGTTTTAAAAATTTTAGAAAACAAAGGAATGAGAAGCCACCATTCTTTTTTTTATTACGAAACTCTAAACGTCCCGACGCGTACTTGGCCGGGTTTTTTAAATAAATGTTCAAACATATACCTACCGACCGAACATCTCATACTAATACTAATACGTGGGTTGATGGCGCGGCCGTCCGCGCCATCAACCCACGCCAACGCTGTGAAGTCAACTCATTCGCCCGCCACAACAGTGTCTGTATACTGTCAGTCTCAATCAATCAACCAATCAAATGGCTTTATAACTGTAAATATTTACATATACTTAGCAATCATCATTTTTTGCCTCTTCTCTACATTGGACCACTGTGGGAGAAGAAGGGCGTAGAAACTCCCACAGATTGATTTTTAGATCTCTTTTAAAAATGCCTTGTCTAATACAAATATTACAATATTAATTTTGACTTGTTATGATACCTTGGAAACTATTTACACACATTGATCTAGCCCCAAACTAGGATTCCCTGTATCTTGGGTACTAGGCAACGATATACATACATAAATAAATATTATACTTAGATAGATAAACAACCATGTCTAGGGTACAAACATCCGTATCTCGTCAAACAAATATTGCCCCCACCGGGACTCGAACCCTGGACCCTTGACTTCGTAGGCAGGGTCACTGCCGACTCTCCTCGGCCATTCGGGTCGACTTCGGCTTATGTTTAAACGATCACCAAAAACGCACCTATTTTACTACCAATAAATTCGAACCGCCAGAATTAGTAAACGACCACCAAATTGTGTTTGGATAAATGATCACCAAACATGTTGTTGTAATTACAAGTAAAACAACATTGTTGTAATTACATGTTCACCTTACACGAAGGGTAAAGGGGGCTTCGCTTCGCTCACCCCCTTTACCCTTCATCTAAGCTACTACTGTTACCTACCTAAGTTACTACTAAGGTTTATCTTATTTAGTTAATTAACCCCTCAGTTACCACCGGCGTTAGCTAACGCCACTTTGCCGTTGTAGGTTTTAAATTGTATTACCATGTCATAATGTTCAAAATCGCGATCCGTCCCAACTACCCTCGGTTTTCGAGTAGTTAAGATTCCATTTTGCATTTCAAGATGGCGGCTGCGTCGGATTAATTTTTTACAATATTTATGACTTTATTAACCCTTTCACCTTGCAGCTTGCCGGAAAAGAAAAAAAAATAACATAAAAATTAAGGCAAATGTTGTTTGTTGCCCCACAAATGCTCACAATAGAATCTTCAGTACTGTAGGTGATGTCTGTCAAAAAAGTTGCTTCATAGGTGTTGGGCGTCTCTACAGGTTAAAGGTTTTTAAGTAACTAATAATAACGAATGTAGGGTCCATTTTGCATTCTAAGATGGCGGCCGCGCCCAATTTAGGTTATGCAATATTTATGTGATTTTCAAAGTTTTTTTGGGCACCAGTTACGAATTCAGGGTCCATTTTGCACTTCAAGATTTAAGATTTAATTGTTGAAATATGAATAATGCTTCCGCTTCGCTCTCCCCCTTTATCCTTTACTTACCCTGGCTCACCGCTTCGCCGCATTAACGGTTTGATTATAAACTAACGAAAATGAATTCGTTATATTGTGAGCAGCAAGTACGGTACAGTTTAAAAATTATCGACAGTTTTCAATCTCGCGAGATAAACTTCGTGAGTTTATAAACTAACAATGTTCTCAATTTTATCGTGACATCTCCATAGCTGCGGTGAAGGGAAAGCCCCCCTTCAAGTAAAACAAAACCTCTGCTACCGTTATCTTTGAGCGAATGCACAGAAATCACTGTCTTCGGACTCTGAATATTTATATCGTGTATATCGTAACCATATCGTAGATTTGACTACCTATATCATGAAATAGCCAACCATGGTTGAATTAGAACTTTCATCGAAGAAGAAATATTTTAGGCAAAACACTGCGGTAGCTTTGCTGAAGACTGAAGGGGGCGAGCTCAGCGAAGGTACTGAATACAAATGCTTTTAAAAAGACATGTTATCGTGAAATTCAACCCTTTCTGATAATTTCATGAAATAATTGGCTATATAATGATATAGTCAATCCATGGTTGGCTATTTCATGAAATAATCAAATTCTACGATATAGCTACGACATATACATACATGTACTCGTACCATTATCAAATCAATATAATCACATCGTCTCCTGATTTGCGGCGACTCACTTCAGATAAAACACCCGATATAATCACGTGGTCATTTAATTGTAACAGATACGAAGTCTCGGATCAAATCAGAACAATGAAAAGTTATGTGGAATTAGTGCGGCTATTGCACCACTGTGCTGTGTGGCTTGTATGTATGAGTGCTGCTTGTGTGAGTAACGCTTTAATACCGAGAATCGAGTGCCGGCGGCGGGGCGGTGACTAGCCTTAACCCTTTACTGCATACTAACCCATATATGGTTTCATAGGTTTGAACTTTATTACCAAGCAATAAGGTTGAAAATCGCGATCCGTTTCGGGTCAGGCCATGCATTAAGGGGTTAAGTGCTGCAATATATACTTTTTGTATACCCTCGTAATATCGACCTTTTAATTCCTTGCTATGATTATAATCCGAATAAATAGCGATAGCGAATAAATTTATAAAGCCCCCTTCAAAATGCCTAGAAATTAATTTCCCTAACTTCGGTAACGACACAACTTTTTAATGATATTAATAATGATTTATAAATGGATTAATCGAACTTTATATCCTTAAAGATGTTCTTATTATTTATTTATTTTATTGGGGATTTTTGATGTACAATATGTATCCGAGGCGGTGATTTTATATTTGATTAGGTACTTATATCTGAACTCCTATCGAAATTTGGTTTTGCTCCTTCCTTCCTATAGTACGGGTCAAAGGAACGTTCCGATGGGGGGGGGGGGGGGGGTAATCAACCGAGCTGGCAACAGGATGCTTATCGATGAACTAAGCTTGCTCGATGTAGCAATCGGTTTAAGTATTATTTTATAATTAGGGAAATTAAATAATGACCCAATTATGTGATGTGAGCTATTAAATGAGTACTTAATATATGTATACTTAATATACTGATTAATCATAGTATAGCATATAGGTCATTATTAATTTCTAAACTGTCATTAGTAAAAGTTATCGTGGTATTTTCTAATAATGAGTCCTGGAACGGACTCGTCAGGCGATCTTATATTTAACGAGAAATAAGTGTTGTTTTATTAGTTACTAGCGCTTTGCCAACTGGTAATAATTGGTAAACCGACACGTTTCTAACTAAACACTACCTTACCTTACAATTACACGCAAAAACATTAGCAAAATAATCGATATTCACGCTTCAAGCTACATTCAAGCCACAGAGTGACATAAATTATTAGATTCCAGATATCACAATTTTCATTGTAATCAGTATTTAAATAGAATCACTATTCTTTATCTATTATTGTATGAAATTCATTAACAACGTATATTTCTTTATTTTCAGAGAATGAACGGAGAATCAAAGCGAACAATAGAGAGTATAACGCCCAGTTCCGATATGCTGTAAGTACGAGCACCTATATTAATCGTGGTAAGAGTGGTGAATGAAAAACAAAATCCTATTCAATTTACCTTGTCTGAGGACAGCGCTCATAATATATTTTTCCAGCTTTACAAAAATATCCATTTCTGTACTTCTGAAATCTCCTTTGAGGCTGGTTGTTATCCTTGCACCACTTACTTCTAATAGATGTATATAGATCCAAGCTATAAAAATACTATGTACTTGAAACTATCTATAGGTAAAGACATTAGGATAATTAGATAAATTGAGAGCCTATCAGTGTTAATGCCAAAACTTTCTGAGGAGGAAAGGTCAGAGGAAGAATCCTGAAAGTCTTAGCCTGAAATCCTGAAAGCCTCTAGGTCGATGCGCTGTTGATGTAGTTGGCAATTCAACACATAATTTCGTAGTGTAAATTTATTTATGATGTCATCAATCATATTCAGATTTAGTCCGTACTGTGTATTGTCTGTCTGGTGGATTATTGTGTAATTCCCATTTCTTTAGATTACATAAACTGTAATCTAAAGAAATGGGAATTATTTCTTGTTATCGAATTATTATTTTATCGTACTCGTGCAAAACATTGTAAAATCATATCAAGCGTCATATCATAATTTGTCGTTGTATGTGTGTGCGTGACGTGAAGTTATGAAGTCTACATTTATTTGGCTTGAGTGTTGCTAGGGCATTTTTCGTAGTCATTATTTGAACCCGCGTCCTTTTTCCAGAGCAACTACATCAAGACCTCGAAGTACTCGATCATAACGTTCCTGCCGCTGAACCTGCTGGAGCAGTTCCAGCGGCTGGCGAACTTCTACTTCCTGTGCCTGCTGGTGCTGCAGCTGATCCCGGCGATCTCCTCGCTGACGCCCATCACCACCGCCATCCCGCTCATAGGCGTGCTGGCGCTGACGGCTGTGAAGGACGCGTACGATGACTTTGTAAGTGTCGTTTAGAAATAACTCTTTAGATGCTTGGTCTCGCGTCGACAACGCACATCGCTGCGATATGTCAAGTCGGAAAACGGGATGAGCCGGAAGTGACGTCACGTGCGATTTCATAAATTTCACCCCTCATTAGAGATTTAATTAATTATATGTTCATTGATTCATCACTAAACCGAATGATAGGCTGTGTGATGGTACACTACAATCTATAAGGCGCCATCGAAAGGACATATAAAATGCACTTGTGACGTCACTTTCCGGCTATCTGCTTTCTGTGCACTTACAACTTTACCCAGACGGATCTCATATAAAAATGCGTTGTCGCACGGGTATTTGGGGAATTAAGCTGACTCAATCGCAAAACCAAGGATTAACAGAACGGGATGCGATTAATAATAAGATCTTAAAGAATTTGTGAAAACCGAAAGCGACTTAACCCTAAAAGATTAATCAGACAAAATCTGAAAGAAAACAATGTTCAAAATGTTGTTACATATTGATAATGCGCCTTAGTGCTTTCACTTACATTCCCGTCAACCTGTACCTTTATTTTGGTCGCGTCAGATGATGAATTGATTTGCGATGCATCAGGCAGGAGTTTCACTTCCACGCGAGGGCGCTTGGCTTGTTTGGGGGGATCCATTTATGCGTGGCCAGCATCGTTTCGAACAGAACAAAAAAAATACGTAGCTGACTTGGCTGCACACAAAAACATATAGGCCATACCTTTCATAATATTAAGATACATTTCCAATTCTGTTATAAAAATACTTGTGACCCCGAAAAATAAGATGATGATGATAATGAGATTTGCCTCCACCTTTTAGTTCGTCATCCATCGCATGGGCATATGTTTGATTTCCAATGAGTGATTTATTCCCAGTTGACTAAAATACTGTGGTAAACGACTGCACTGTTGTGAAAAATCTATTCCTCGCAACTGGTTGTAAAGTTCAAAGGGCGCCCTTTCAAACACTGACAGTCAAACAAAGACGGCCTTTTGGTTCGCTGCTGCAAGATGATATTATTATTTAGTACGAATGGCAAAGACGGTTTATAATTTAGTGGTGGTGTTTAATGGAAGTGATAAGTTTCATCGACGTAGCAAAGGTGGAGAGGGATAAAAAGGGTAGATCTGGCTAATGTGTATTGTAGCTCAGACTTAAGATTAAGTTGTATATGTACATACAATATGTTCCATTCGGAACGTATTTAGGCGTGTTTACTTTAAGGACCGAGGAGATCGTCACCGCACGCAGGGAGGAACACACAGGTATTTGTATGCTTAGCTCGGTGTATCGCCGACGTTCGAATTCCCCCAAGGCTGTTGTTTCAGAGGAGCAAATGGGCCAATTCTTCGAGATCGGCGTCCCTCGGTTCGGTTAAAAAATATTAAAATGTTTGATTTTCTATTACATGTCGTTACACTTTTCCAATATATACAGTATGGTAGAGGCATACGCTTGACCCCGCACGTTTAATTTTAGGACATTGCAAACGGTAAAAGTATAATTTTACCCTTACTGGACCGTTAAATGAAGTTTGTTTACGATCTAAAAATCAAAAAGTTAATCTATCGTATACCGTGGTTGGAACGTTACAGCTGGGCAGCTGATCAGGATAGAAACACCTGCTTACTACGCAACGCGTATAAGTTATAGGCAGCCATTCTCATATATCATATTACAAGCGTTTAATAGAGAGTTCATTCATAGGTGTACCGATCTACCTACGCCGGTGCGACTCGTCGACAGTGGGCCATTGTTCATACAAGGACGAGTAGTTAGTGTATGGTAAAAAACATGGAATTACGAGTACCTACATAATTCATTAGCTTCTTTACTGCTTGTCGGTCGCCAAGACTTGATTAAACAGTAAACCAGTCAATGGATCCGTCATTCATTATTACCTATAGTTTCGTTGCCAAAGAGGAAATGATTTATTTCTGAGATCTGCCAGTCACAATTCAGCTAATTTAATCTATATTTACTACTATGTCTAAAGACATGAACAAAAAAAGAGTCAAAAACCGATCGTCTCATTAATTTAAATTTAAATAATGATATGTCAGTTACATCTTTGTCCATCGCTGTATTTTTTCTTCCTTCATGTGTGCTTCATGTATAGATAGTTTGGTGTTTGTTGACGTGAATGGTTTCTTGCAATGGAATACATGGATACAATGGAATTCTTTGTTACTGAAAGAAAAAAGGCGATTGATGAAAGAATTAATGAATTACACTAGTTTGCAACAAAAAATACCCACACATGAAATCAGTATCTATCTATATCTTTAGAGTAAGTCACTCTTAACCCCATATTGACGTCAAAAAATATAGACGGGGTAATCCTCATCGATATTCCATTGCTTGTTTGATGGCTGAAAAAAAATATGCACCACTTGTAGTCATTGGATTGACTCCTTATTCTCATCCACATTTCGATTTCCGAATCTACTGCAGAAGATATTCACTTCAAAAGTTTGTCACCGTCGCTGTGTATTTTTATTTCATTACTTATTGCAGTTTTCTGTTGAGTTTCCTGTTGTTACAATATAGAACATAGATTTCAAAATTCCGCTGTCATCCTCACATCAACTTACCCCCGGTTTCTGAAAGAGTGGTCAAATCTAACATGATTAATCTAACATTCATTCAAAATAGCGGCACGTGATTGGCCGAAATGTGTTGACCAAGAGTTTAACAAGTTGTCACAGCTATAATTTTCCTTTCGGGAACCGGGCGTGAGAACAATATTATTGTACATATGTAATGTTTCCTCAAATATTTCATTTTATTTACTAACCAACTAACAGGTTAATGATGTTTAGTCGTTTCACTAACAAAATTAGCATTGCCACGGGAGCGGCACACAACATCTTCCTTCGTCCATTCACCGGCCGCTGCCGCCGCCGCCGCCGCCACCGGCATTCTATTGATTTTACATATTTGCGTGCCGGATTTTTTAATGCCACACGAACATGCCCGTCTCTTTACTTTTCCCCTCATTTGAATGAGGTTGGTGAGTAATTTTATTACATTATGCGATGATGACATGTGCGAATAAAAATCGAATCTGATCGACAGCATATTCTAAGTTAGAAGTGATTAGAATCCATGCCCAATTTCAATAACATCTATCGAGCGAGGGCCGCGCCAAAATCCACGCAAAAAGTCAAATCATTGAATGAAGGTAATTTTCACGGAAAATAAAATTTCAACGATTCTTAAAATAGTATTTAAGGTTTATGTAGGCTAAAGTTGTATGCTGGTTTGCCTTGAATTTATGTTAATGATTGTTAGGATTCCGTACCCAAAAGGAAAAACGGGAACCCTATTACTAATACTCCCCTGTCCGCCCGTCTGTCTTTCTGTCTGTCACCAGGCTGTATCTCATGAACCGTGACAGTGACACAGTTGAAATTTTCACAGATGATGTATTTCTGTTGCCGCTATAACAACAAATACTAAAAAACAGAATAAAATTTATATTTAAGGGGGCTCCCATACAACAAACTTAATTTTTTATTCGATTTTGATAATGAAAACAGGTAGACGCTTGAAATATTCACAGAATATTTAGTTATATATTCACTTTAAAAATAAATAATTAAATTAAAATAAAACAAATATTTAAGGGGCCCGCCTTAAATAGCGTCCAATGTATTATTATTATTATTATTATCTATGAGCAGCTGCTCACTATATTGCAGGTTTTTCACAAGTTGCCGTTAGATGTCGTCCGAGATAATGTATTTCTGTTTCTCCCAAAGGCCTAAAGGATCAGAGAGTTGACAGAAAACTATCATTATTATAAATAGCTCTCGCAGCTTTAAAGGTAAATTGCAGCTTCATCTAAAGTACTGTCCCAATGCTTGTCGTCTTCCACAGCAGCAGCAGACGTAGGTGGTAGCACTCGGTGTAGTTTGTATGAATCGTGTAGTGAAACCTGCTCTTTTTTCACTCCTGGCCAGCTCTCTATAACTTTCCCCTTTTTTCTTCTAGATTTTTTGTTGTTGTTCCAGACAAAGAAGGAAGGGACATCAGAGAACAACAGCGTCAACAATTTTGCTAACAAAATTGTCCGTATTGCAGATTTAAAAAAAACTAATAGCGTTGTCTGAGGTGGGCTTTTTATTTTATCTGACAGGTTTTTAGAGGTGAAGTATACACACTGACCGTTTTCAAGATGAACAGCAAGATGTAAGACAGGGAGGAACCTTTCATGAATGGGAAATGTTAAGATCCTCCAAACTGCTTCGGAACTGCTTATGTACCGGCCGCTTTCGTAGATTTTTACCTCATCTTTCTCATTCTCCAGAGTAAAGGCAGCTTGATCACTACCCTTGTTCACGTACTTACAAATATATTTGATAGATTAACAGAGTTGCAGTACTCCACATTAATGACAGGACAGGATGGTAAGGCACCACCCAGTGGTTGTCCAACTTAATTTCGTTAATTTTTATTTCGTGACCATCGTCAGCTGTATACCTCCTATATTGCGGATATCCATTGGATTTGATATATAACTTCATCCCCCTTTTCACCCTTTTGGGGGTGGAAATTTCAAAGACGCTGGGACACTACTCAGTTATATTCAATCTTCAGCCTTAACACAAAATTTGAAGATCCTAACTTCAAAACTGACGGACTTTCATACAAACTTTCAACCCCTATTTTACCCCCTTAGGGGTGATACTAAAACAAACTCTGAGACACGTATTAATTAATTTTTAAACGTCAGTCTAAACACAGGATTTGAAGATCATTACTTCAAAACTGACGGATTTTCATACCAACTTTCAACCCATATTTTACCCCCTTAGGGGTGGAATAAAAAAAACGCTGAGACACGTTTTCATTAATTTTCAATCGTCAGCCTAAACACAAAACTGACGAACTTTCTTACAAACTTTAACCCCTCATTTTACCCCCAAAGTGGATTTTTTGAAAATCCGCCTTTATTCCTTGTCTACATTATAAATGGAACCTCTATGCAAAATTACAGCTTTCTAGGTTGCAGGGTTTGTGCTGGGCGTTGATGAGTCAGTGAGTGAGTCAGGCCTTCTCTTTTTATTAGGTACTTACATATGAAATTGGCGTTTTGCATGGGAGGAACATAAAGTCGTTTTTTTTTAAATATAATATATTTATTTAATCAAAGTATGTATACCATTGCTATCTATACACTTTTGCCATCTCATAGGTAGTTCTTCGATCCCTTTACTAAAAAAAACATTCGGACGGGAATCAATAAAATCTTTGAAGGCGGTTTGGACTGCCCCATCGGAGTTGAATTGTTTCCCTTTCAAGAAGTTATCCAAATTTCGAAAAAAATGGTAATCTGTTGGAGCAAGATCCGGAGAGTACGGTGGATGTCTTAGACATTCCAATTGAAGCTCCTCTAATATGGTAGCCGTCTGTTGTGCAGTGTGTGGTCTAGCGTTATCATGAAGCAGCAGTGGCCTAGAGCGATTGATCAGCTTCGGTTGTTTAGCAGCTAGCTTTTCCATCATGATTTGCAGTTGCTGACAATAGACATCTGCCGTAATCGTCTGGCCAGATTTAAGAAAGCTGTAGTGATCGACACCAGCACTAGTCCACCAAACGCTCACAAGTAACTTTTTTGGAGTCAATTTTCGCTTGGGGCATGGTTTGGCTGGTTCGGCAGGGTTCAGCCATTGCGATGAGCGCTTCCGATTATCGTACACGATCCACTTTTCATCACAGATAATGATTCGATTTAAAATCCTTTCATTATTGTGCCGGGTGAGTAATGCAACGCAGCAGTCAACGCGCGTTTGTTGATTTGCTTCACTCAGAGTTACCCACCTTTCAAACTTTTTCACCTTCCTTCAAGTGGATTAAGACTGATTAAAACAGTTTTATCACTAACACCGCAGCCTGCAGCTAACTCGGACGTGGTTTGCGATGGATCCGCTTCCACAATAGCCTTCAATTCTTCATTATCAATTTTGGTCTCCGGCCGTCCACGGGGCTTGTTCTGCAGGTCGAAATTTCCAGAACGAAAACGTTGGAACCAAAAACGCACTGTGTTTTCTATTGCGGCACCGTCAATTGAGGAAAAAACAAATGAATTATAATTTTAGAAACACAAATACATGAGTAAATAGCTGTATAAATTTTAATTTGGAATTCCTAACCATAGAGAAGATATTTGAGATCAAAGTGGCCAGTACGGCGAAACGCCAATTTCATATGTTAGGACCTAATATATAGATGGTATAGAACTCTTCGTGCGCGATATTGACTCGCACTTGGCCGGTTTTATTGTTTAAGCCGATACAATATCTCCATATTGAAGATATATGAATGCAATATTTACATGTTAGTTAGAGTAAGGAGAATATTTAACAGCACATCAAAAATACGTAATTTCACACTAAATATACATCGCGCCACACGTTATGAGCTGTGGCCTTGAATGCTCAGAAGTCACTTTTCAATGCCTGTACATATGCGCAGTAATTACCGCCAACATCGCCCAACGCTCATAATTCGTGGCGCGAGGTATACCAGGGCGAAGTGGTGGGCGGGTCAGGGTGTTTTTCCTTAGTTAATCAAGAGACACAAATTCAGCAATTCGCTCTACAAGCACATTGCCGCGGCTGTTCCTTCACAGAGCCCTACCTTACTTTGCCAAGGGAAATGTAAATGTTTGAAATACGGTTGGGTAAGTACAGTAAATTGAGAGAAAAGCTTGGCCCATAATTAACGATAATGCCATGCTATCCTGCATGTTTATGATTCTTATATTCCTTCCAATCCAAACCAATTGGAATTTTATATGTTAATGTCAAGTTTTGAGCATTGCATATGGTCTTACTGCGGAAAAGCCCCAGTAATTTCTTTATATGTAAGTAAGTATAACCACCAATGTTACAAAAAATTATAAGACTCATACTGTTTATCTTATCTTTGTAGGTATATTTCTCTTTGTTTCGAGTTAAGCTAATAATCGTATTTATAGCCATAATATTATCAATTTAAATGTTGTCCCTCTTATCCCGGTATTATCGGTAGATCTTTTCTAATTGAAATGGAATGACCGTGAAGTTTAATATTAATCTGGGTAAGTAGGTTTTATCAGGTACCGTTGCAAAAATGGGATGTCCTACATAAATCTGAACACCTGGCAATCTTTTGACCGCTATTCTTAATTCGGAGATGAGAGTCAGTCAGACTTTGAGTACGCCGATGTCCTCAAAAATCAAATCATTTATTGCAAGTAGGCAAAATAGGGCTCTTTTACAAGTCAAATACTTACTTAAGGCTCATATAAATGAAAAAATAATAATATATGATCAACTAAACTAATGACTACATAACTGATTATGGTTTGAGTTTGAGAAAGGAAATTTCCCCTGTGTGTGTGAAAGTGGTGATTCATGGCTGAATCTTGCATAGGAAGAAGAAACTCCTTTAAGTGCTTCGGAAATACTCCCGTCAGAGAAGATAGCACCAAGAAACACTATGGGGATGTCATTTTTTAAATTTTCGTCATAAATATTTTTTTATTACATAATGTGCGATATAAAAATTATCATTCATCATCATCATATCATAAAAAGTTCATAGAATATCAACATCTTCTTCTTGTGTCTTCTATCTCCTCCACTAATTTCGGTCAACAGCGGCCTCAACGATTTCTGGCCAGCAGATTCCGATTGACTTAGCTTCGTTGGCAACTGCGCGATCCGATGTATCCAGCAACACTTTGGCGCCCCGCCCCCTCTTACGTTTCCCTTCCGGGTTGAACAGGAACAGGAGCTAGTTGTCGGGTCAGCGCGACTCTCCCTCTCTCATGCCCGATCTAGTATATCGACATGCGTTGACTTCACTGTCATCTTCCAAAGGTAATTATTTGATATCGTATGTGGTCAGAATATTCTTTTCAAGATTTTTCGCAGGCACTTATAAACGAAAACTTGAAATTTTAGGTGATGTCTTTACGCACGAACCACGTCTCATAGCCATAAAGTATGACCGACTTCAGGTTAGAGGTGAACACCCTAACTTTTGTTCGCCGAGAGATTTGTTTGGAATTCCAGAAGTTAGTCAGCTGCCCGAATACTGTTCTTGCTTTATTTATTCGGGCTTCAACATTGAGATCAGTGCCTCCATTTTGGTCCAGCATACTCCTAAATAACAGAATTTGTTGAAGAGCTCTAGGCATCTGCCATTGATGTGCTTCTGCACATTGATAACATCCTAAAATAACAACACTACTAACTATATCATGTGTCCCCTATTGCAGCAACGTCACCAGAATGATTCTCAAGTAAACCACCGGCGCGCGAAGACGCTGCGCAATGGCAAACTGGTCGAGGAGAAGTGGGCGTCGGTGCAAGTCGGCGACGTGATCCGACTCGACAACGACCAGTTTGTGGCCGCCGACATACTGCTGCTGAGCACTTCGGAGCCGAACGGACTGTGCTATATCGAGACTGCTGAGCTGGATGGGTGAGTGTATGCCTTAACTAAGGGCCAGGCCACATCACTGCGTTGCGGCGTCGCATCCCAAAAAATCTGCGAAACATCTACCTTATGTGACACATCTACCCTAAAGTCGATTTGTTGCACATTTTTGGGATGCGGCGCCGTAAGTGATGTGGCCTGGCCATCACTCACTAACCCAATATAATTTATCTATCAGTTTAGGAAGTTTTAACGCATCATTCAGAATGTCATCGAATTAAGACTTAAAGAAAGCCTAGTCAATGAGAGTCTGGCTAATGACAGTTGAAGTTCGATCCGTGAATGTTTGAAGCCGCTGTAAATCAAAGTTGGGTTAGCTCTGGATATTGGCCACTAAAAGCACGCAATAGCTTCTCTGTTCCACTGCCGCCTTGATAATATCTTGCAACTATCGGACTGGGTTTTGACTCCGCTACCAAAGTGACGTGTCAGTGACAATGACGCGTCGACGTCGGTCAACTTTAGGGATTAATATTTTTGCTAGCGGAATAGGGCCCCCTCTGTCTACAGCTATTTGGACAGGACATATCCCAACCAATCTCATGCCGACTTTATGGCAAACGCGGGGGAGCAAGCCAACGGGTGCTATTTGCACAGTAAACAAATTATGTTTTAGGGCCATTGTAACAGATTCCATTTGACTTCTGTCAGTCTTAGCACATAGTAAGGTGACCAGTTTAAAAACAAAGATTAAATTTAATCGATGTTTTTAAATCGATACGGACTTCAAACATCTGTGAAATGAATGCAGTCTTTGATTTCAGTTTTTTTTATTGATTGATAGATCGACTTTTTGGGTAACATCCCTAGGGTTCGATAATGTAAAGGGTTCACCGGCCTCACCTTGGTGTTCAGGTTTTAGAACAAAACTTGTTTATTATGTTCAAAATGGTTTATTAGTAAAAGTAAATGGTAAAGTTGCCTTTTTTGTCATTATTACATTAAAAAAGTAAAATAGTTGTCTTGTCAAATAATGTTCTGTGCACTCATATACAAGGTTACTTTGTTGAATTGTGACGAAGTGTCAAATGGGACCCGTTACAATGGCCTCAGTATAAAGCTTATTCTCTCGCACGCAGCGAGACGAACCTGAAATGCCGGCAGTGCCTCGTGGAGACGGCGGCGATGGGGCAGGACGACGCGCAGCTGGGCGCGTTCGACGGAGAGATCATCTGCGAGACGCCCAACAACCTCCTCAACAAGTTCGATGGTAAATCGTTGTGTTCCAAAATAAGACACACCAGCGTCTGTTGGTAATTTAGTAGCTCTGTGAGCTGTGGACCTCGCGGGCGATACAGGGAATTTGTGTTTTTTTTATTATTATTTTCCACCCCCTCACACACCCGACCCCTTGAAGTTTATCGGATGAACAAGTGAAATTATTATAAATACAAATATTCCCACTGCATTTTCTTTCAATACTACATACAAACTTTTGAATGCACCTGGTTGCGTACATGTAGTATGAAAGATGCCGCACCAATAACTTTATAAACTACATTTTGCTATCTAAAATCCAAACTATTCACTTTTCATTCATTTTTACGATCTCCACAAATCCAACAGAACCTTATTTGTTTAAATCTATCAAGCCGTTTGGGCTGCATTTTTTAGAAGTTTCAACCCCATATCTCCGCCATTTGTAAAATTTCCGAAAACTGAATCGGCAAAACAAACTATTTAAGTATCGAACCTGCTCACAAAAAATCACGAGAATCAGTTGAGAAATGCGGAATTTAGAGAGTAGTGTAGAGGAGAACAACCGGACACACATCCGGGACACATACGAAATCATTATTGCCCAATCCTGAAACGGAGACACTACGCCCTCTTGGCTCGCTCGGGCAATTATTTTACCAATAGAGTGTCTAGTGTGTAGAGTGCTGTTGTCTAGTCGTCGTCTGAGTCCAAAGTTCTGTCATGTCAAATTAAATAGGCCCAAGTTCTATGTCAGTGGCTGTTGTCAGGAGTCATGCAGGCCGCCAGGATCCTCGTGGCCATGGTCAGCCTCTTTTGACAGTCATTCTGTCCCCAACACATAGCGTCGTGCCTTTTCCCACACCGGGCGGCACAGCGTCACCACGTTCGGCCAGTTTCTCCCTATGATTTGCATCAACACTGTAGAGTTGAACATTACCTCGGAAGTTTCCTTTTCGAAGGTAAGGTTCGCGGAAGTTACCCTCAAAGTTTCCTTTTTTTGTTAGTTAGAAAAAAACTTACTCTAACAATAAATTTGTGTGAGGTTTGCCCTGCAGTAAAAAACTAACGTCACTCAGTGACATTGATAATTCATATCATTGTTTTGTTTTTAAATAATTTTGTAGTTTAAATTTCACATTCATTTTAAAATTATTTTGGTTTGGGATGCTTAGAACTGAGTAGGTGCAGGATCGCGGCGGTATAAAAAAACGGGCAAGTGCGGGTCGCACACGAAGGGTTCCGTACCACCGTACAAGAAAACTTAAAAATCAATATAAAATAAAACAAAAATAAATTAATAATATGTCCGAATGTGGATTCGTACCCAGAACTTAGTTTGCGCAACCGATATCAAACCAATTGCGCCACCACAACCATGTGATAAGCGGCGAAATCTACGATCATATTTGAAACATGTTTGTTATGTCGCAGCTGGTGTTGAAACACGTGGAGCCCCTTTCATTCATAAAATTTTGTTGTTTGTAAATTTTGTTGCAACAGAAATACACATTCTGTGAAAATTTCAACTCTAGAGATCCTGGCCGCTGACGGACGGACATACGAACAGCGGAGGCTTAGTAATAGGGACTCGTTTGGCAGCCGTCGTCGGGTACGGAACCTTAAAACCTTTTTCCTTCCTCGTCCACACGAAATGGAGGCTACGAAATTTTTCTTCTGACATGTCCACGCGTTTTTAAGTAAAATTATCATTTTTGATAATTGCGTAAATTACCTTATTTGTTTATTTGGGTACTGAGTTTTTAATTTAGAAAGTTTCAGGAAAGTTACCTCGAAAACTTACTCTAATTGTGATACTTTTTAAGACCTACAAAACACACATCGTCATACCATTTTCCATACAGGGTGGAAGAGGCAGAAGCCATGTTGAGGATGTTGGCTACTTCCTCACCTGGTCCGTATGTTTTCAGACCAGCACAGAATCTGTACAGATTTTATGCCGAGAGATATTTTCTCACTGGCTCGGTATGTATTCGTTTCGTTACGGTATCGTTCAATCACTTGTGAGTGCGAGTGAGTGAGTAAGCGATATTGAGGGGCGCGGCGGAGCTGGGGCGGGGGCGAGGCTGGCCACTCTGTACAAATTCTGTAGCGATTCTATGCAGAGGCTCGTGTGCGCTTGGTATAGAATCTGTATCTAAACGAGTCGGTGTGAAAGCTCACATTTAATTACATGCGCTCGGTAAAGACTGTTCAGATTATGTACCGCACTGACGCGGTCAGGAAGTGGTCTGACATGGTAATAAAGTAATTTCTTTTGGGGCGCTTACTGAATCCTAATCGCGCTCCCGAGCGTTACGAATGCGTTGAGGGATTCAATATCGCTTGGTTATGCCTCGTTTGTTTTGGATGGGTCGGACAGTCAGCAATTCAGCTTATGATTTTATTTGGTAAGGATAGAAAGGAAGTCTTAGTGGTGGTAGACACCTAACTATCGCCTATTTTGCATGTTTCCACAAGGCGGTTGCTAGCTTCAAAAGATATAATTTAAGAGTCTAGTACACATAAATGATCAAACTACTTAACCTAGATAAATGACCTCTCTAGTAGTCAAACCACAATGGAGCAATAAATGATATGAATACCTATTTAAAATGTATTTAGACAAATGGCGTGTTGAATTACTGACGATACGCGAATACAAATTCCTTTTAGACCCAGCTTTGGAAAAAGGTTTATGTACTATTACCACCACATTCTCAAATACCAACCAGTGGAGCAGACAATTTCCTCCTCTTGTGCCAACTTCCGATTGTTCTTACATAACATATGTATGTGCATATGCACCAAAAAATATGTTAGCGTTTAATAAACAGTTACGACATACGCCCGCTATACATTCACACATGTACTTACGCCCACCATTTAAATAAGCCTCAATACCGCTAGTCTAAAGATATTATGGTTATTTATCACCTGTCATATGTGGGCGTCTGAGCATTTAGCATTTGTCGCTTTTTAGGTAAATGACTTATGTAGTTGTAGTAAAATCGAAATAGCTTGAATACCACCCCGACCATGACCTGTCACAATGTTGTGTGTAAAAGCAATCCATTAATTAGAATGCAAACATCGACACGTTGCAATGCTTGTTTAGTTCATATCAGTGGTGTGTGTGTGTGTGTGTGTGTGAGAGCACCTTCGGAACTAGTATCGATCTGTACCTGCTTGCCATTGTTGGTTCGGCAAATGCGGGCGATTGTATTGTCACATACTGTGAATAAACATCCTTGAGCGGCGCTCGTCGTATGGCAGCACATATGCCGATGAAAGAGGAACGTACCTGCTAATAGCTATGTGGAATGCACACTTTAAGGAAAATGACGGAAGATAACTCAAGTAATGACGATCATTAGCGAGTGGTTAAAATAACGATCGTTGAGTTCTTTGCGGTCTGGTTATTCCCTATTTATTGTCCTAGAAATATTATGACGTCACAAATAGCTTTTCAACCGCCTTCAAAAAGGAGGAGGTTCTCAATAGGTCTGTTTTTTTTGTTTGTTCCGCGATTACTCCGTCAATTATGAACCGATTTTGATGATTCTTGTTTTGATTGGTAGGTCATACTTCAGAGGTGGTCCCATATAATTTTTATCAAAATTGATTCAGAGCTTTTTGAAAAATCAACAAATACAAAAAATATATACGCGCAGTGACATTTGGTTTGTGGTTCCGTGCAGCAACAGTTTTGATGAGGACTTTTCATGTGCATTGACTTCATTCGCATCCCGACCGGTGAGGAAGAGATAGGGCTTGCACAAACTTGGAGTCGGGTTTTTTAAGTTTGTGATTATTCATACAAAACACATTCAGCGGTCATCATCCCTATTGGTTTACAAATTCATGCCTCAACTATCGGCCATGTTTCAAACTTGAGTATTCTGTCTTGTGAGTTTTTAATACATTAAATAAGCTATCTTGATATTGTTATGTTATATACGTATAATCTCGAAACTATTAATTAATTTAGAATTGTGCCGGTATGTATGTATGTGTGTATGTAAGTTCATCCCACATAACTTCTAAACGATTTATCAGAATTTGAATATAACCCCTTGGTTGTTTCCCTGTATCCATCAGGCACGTTGACGTGGCGCGACCAGCACTACTCGCTCGACAACGACAAGGTGTTGCTGCGCGGGTGCATCCTGCGGAACACATCGTGGTGTTACGGCGTGGTGGTGTTCGCTGGGAAGGACACCAAGCTGATGCAGAACTCCGGCAAGACCAAATTCAAGCGCACCAGCATAGATAGGCTACTCAATTTTCTTATCATAGGGGTGAGTAGCTCTTAACTACAGAATGTTTTTTTTCTCATGATGCTACGGCGTCGTGGGAAGGACAACGAGTTGGTATATTTTACCATTACCTCTTCTCCAAACCAAGTAGACGCCCGTCACGCATCTTCTGTCTCATGTCACACGCCTTGAAGCATGTTTCGTTTCATGGGTTTGACTTTAGACTGAAGATGTCTCACAGGCTTCTAGTAGGCTTGGTGAGATGGTATTTACCGTGCATTAAAGAATTATCAATATGAAATCCGGAGACCAAATTTGAACGTACGGGGAATCGTATTGCTAAAAATACACAGGGTCTTACCACAAAAAAATAAAATCTTGCTCAACAGTCGTTTAAACACAAACATGTGGGATTTGACGTTTGTTTTAGGTTAAACTATGCTTCTATACAGAATTGTTCTAACTGAGGTCAAACATAACCCACGACCAGGCCTGATTGATTATGAGAAGTCTATTTACTTTGCTAAGTAATAAGTTTCAATGGCGTAGTTAAATATATATTCTGCTGCATAGATATAGGCTACTTTTACTGCGGCCATTGTTTATCAAGGAGGTGAGTGGGCGTTTCGAGTGACTTTTAATTAGTGAAAGAAGATAGCAAATCTCATGGCCGCCGGGTAGCCTTTAAATAAAGTTGTCTGCTTGCCGGCGGCTGAATAATTAATTAATTAATCATTCTGTGATGATTATATTTGCCATTTGGGTTTCATATCTCTGGTATGGAACCAGACATTTTATGCCATGGATCAGAATCGATTTTTAACTTGGTTACCAAGAAAAAAAGTGTTCTATACATCACATTTGTGCCAGTTTTCGCAATGGTTTGTCCTTGTTGTCTAGTATACAGGGCAGAAGGTAAATCGATGCAAAGACTTAACCCTTTTTAAGGCTCTGTCCACTATATTGCCACTATATTTTCAACCTTATGTTACCTTGTGTATGTATAATACCTTGTTTAGTTTTGCAATGATAATCATCACTTAACTGTGGAAATCTGGAAATTTTCTTCAAAACACTAAATAATCAATAAAAATTTAACAGCCATATGTATGTTTGGCTCAAATGGTTCTAAATGGTCTGTACTACTGTACTGTACTCTTTGCATCGATCTACCAGACACCCTGTATTACAAGGCCTATATTAATAAAGCGCTCCCAGCTCTGAGAGATGTCTCATCTCAGCTATATCCCAAGGACGGATTCGCCATATCAATTCTGTTATTTTCCCGCGGTTGAGATAGCTCTCAGAGCTGAGAGCGGCTTATCAATACGGGCCAAAGAGCCTACTAATAACTTGTATATGGTAACTCTGTTGGTCCACAGATAGTTTTCTTCCTGCTATCAATGTGCGTGTTCTGCACCGTGGCATGTGGCATCTGGGAGTGGCTCATCGGACGACACTTTCAGGTACGGTTCATTCATCTTATCTGCTACTAGGATCAATTCTAGTAAATAATTCCTTACAAAATAACTTAAACCCTCTCCATAGCCATAAAAAAAAGGTTATAAAAAGCCAAACTGTCATGGCGGCCAGCGACATTACCGATTATTTTATTTTTTTCATTTACTCAGTCGACCAATCAAGTGTGCGATACCAGAGAGAAGGTACGGTTACCCTCTATTTCCGGTCAGTATTTAATGCCAGTAATAAAAAAGAATAGTGGGTAGTAGTAATTATTTTATAAAAATTAGTATAAATATCATTGGGTGTTCATGCGCCAGTGGACGGTAGGTAAATTAAACTTTAATGCAAGTCCATACTTGGTGACAGGTTAACACTTTATTGGGCATGGGCAAGCCGAATTTTTCAATAGTTTTTACTATATTAACAAGCTATAAGGTTGAAAATTTGGTGGGCAAAGCCTTATGGGTTAAGGGACATCTGGGAGATGCTTTGGCGACCGGTGCTATGTCTAGAACGCTTGCCTCGGCTACTATCGTTACATATTTGGTTGAAATCCTCGTAGAGATAGCGCGCTTGAGAACATGTCGGGCTCGCAACACCCTCCCACACCGACCCACACTAAGTCAACGCGATAGATTATTGTCCAGTCTTACTCGATACTGATACTGAGTTCACTCAGTCCTATATCAATCGGAGTGGATATTAATCACTACTTGACTACGGTGCAGAAGGTGAGAGCTGAAAAATGCGACTGTGTGCGTGCACAGGGCCGGCCAATGGCAAGTGTACACTACACTGACGTAACTTACATAGACACTCCTCACACTTCGTCGAAGTCTTATCAAATCAGAAAAAATACTGTATCGCTTGATATGTCTAATGAAAGGGCTTGTTGCGAGGATCTGTAATATATATTTTTCATAAACCTTGAACCGGATTAAGTTGAAATTTGGTACTATTTTTGTATATGTATTTTTGTGACCCAAACACGAACGTGTTACGTAAGCAAATACATTTTGAATTTGGGGGGTAAATCAGAAAAATATTAATATTAGTTTTTCAAACTGTCTCGTGCGACCTGTCTAATGGAAGAGCTTGTTGCGAAGATCTCTTTTTATTCATAAACCTGAAATGCTTAGTAGAAAAAATATTTAGCAAAATAGGAAGACCATCCCCGCCCCCTCCCCATCTACGAAACTACTGACCAAAAAAAAATACTTAATATAGGTCTTTATTTAAATATTGCAGGGGAAAAATTGAAATTTATGGCTTAAATAGAGGGCGAAAATTCATTCAATACCACACACAAACTCACAAGAAAATGTATGATACCTAATCCCCATCCAAGAAACTTGCATACCACATGTGCGGTGGTACGGAACCCATTATGCGCGAGTCCGACTTGCACTTGACCATTTATATTTATCCCTCCCTCTCGCAGTTGTACCTGCCGTGGGACACGCTGGTGCCCGCGGAGCCGGTGAGCGGGTCCGTGGTGATCGCATTCCTCGTCTTCTTCTCGTACGCCATCGTCATGAACACCGTCGTGCCGATCTCGCTCTACGTCTCTGTGGAGGTGAGTTGACACACTACCTACACACCCACACTGCCACACTATGCTCCTCGCTCCGCCGCGATGTTTCGTGCTGTCTCTCTTTGACTCGCGCCAAAAAGGGAGAGCATGACGTGCAGCTAGACGAGTGACGTGGCCACACTACGTCTCGAACTCCTCTCCTCGTTACTGCCGAGAGAATACAAGCCCGGGATCCCGATCCCCGGGATCCCGGGATCCCGGTCATTTTCCAGTCCCTAAATTTTTGGGATTAAATTTGCTAATCCCGGGATTTTCGGGAATGACAAAAAAGGGTAAATTAAATGGATAACATAACCCAGCCTGGGCTATCTTATCCATTTAATTTACCCAGGTAACATATTTCTTTTATTTAACCATGTGTACCAGTCTTCGTAAACGCAATCTTACAATGTCGGCCATATTGTTTTGTTTGACAGTTGTTATTGTTCAACTCTGTCTGAGGTTCAACTGGTGATGTGAGAAAGGTTTTATCCAGTAAGTATTGTTTAATATTACTTTTACCTGTTTTGTATGTCTCTTTGCATACTTAAACCAACGGCTATGTCGCTTATTGAAATTAAGTAAGACATGTTTCTGAGGGTTATGTTTTTGTTGCGCTGATGAAGGCTTTTTTTGCTCTTTTAAAGGTATTCATGGCAAAAAACTTCGCAAATTAGAAGAATGTCGCTTTCCAAAGATAAAGATAAAGATAAAGATTTATTTATTTGCTAAAACATGTGTCAGTCAAGATACATAAGCATGCATTTTGGATAATAAATAAGAAAAATTCGGATCAACATGTTCTACTGTTATCAGCGTACAAATTTGAGTGGCGGTAAGTCAGGACACGGTTTCAACCATTCTGATGTTAAAAAAAAAAAACTAACATTAATCTAACTTGCATTATAAAAATTCAATTATTAACATTTCAATTACATCAAGAATATTTAAATAATTACAGTGGTCAATA
This sequence comes from Argyresthia goedartella, assembly GCA_949825045.1. NCBI lineage: Eukaryota > Metazoa > Arthropoda > Insecta > Lepidoptera > Argyresthiidae > Argyresthia > Argyresthia goedartella. The sequence goes on from OX463823.1 coordinate 22,904,742, forward strand.
TAATTAGAATTTGTCATTGAGAATGTCATTTATAAATTTCATCAATAATATTTTAATAATAACAGCGGTCACTACTTTAACTGGAATTTATCATTGAGGAAGTCATTTACACTATAATAACATTTATCAACTAATAATGATTTGAGCTTATTTTTAAATAGGGAAGTATTTAATTGTTTATAGCATTTTGGTATTTTATTGAATATGATAGGCGCCATACATAGGATGCTTTTGCTCAATAGCGCCGTTTTACAGGAAAAAAGGCGCAGTCTTTCTGTGTCGCGTCTATCACGAGTCACTGTTTCAGATAAACGTGGGAATAAATGAGGGTTGGTCTTCACAAAAGTAGCTACTTCTATTATGTATAATGACGGAAGTGTCAGAATTCGGTGCTTAGTAAATAAAGGCTTACATGTCTCGGTTGTCCTAATATGAAACATAGCACGTATACACCGTTTCTGCATTTTAAATGCTACTTCTTTATTAGTCGAATTACCCCAAAATATGATTCCGAATCTAAGAGCAGATTCTACAAGCCCGTAATACGCCGTGAGTAACACATCTGTACTGACTACTGGAGATAATTTATGTAAAACATATGCTGAAGTACTAATTTTTTTAGTTAATTGATTTATGTGTTCTTTCCAGTTTAATTTATTGTCAATTGTCAAACCCAAAAATTTTGCAGTTTCAACCTGATTTATCGCATTATTTTTAAAAATTAATTTAATGTCATTGTTTTTAATTCTTTGGCTGAAGTGCATAATATTCGTTTTCTTTAGATTTATTTTTAAATTATTGTTGTCGAGCCAATTTATTATCGAAGTCAAGGAATTGTTTATATCTAATTCATAATTATCGTCTTTATATTTAATAGTCACTGTGCTGTCATCGGCGAATAGGGATATTGGATTATTAGTCGATTTTGGTATGTCATTTATATATATAATAAATAAAAGGGGGCCCAGTACACTTCCCTGTGGCACACCGTGAGTAATTTTACGCGAATTGGACCTGTATGACACTTCATTCTTTGTTTTGCAGTTCAGCCTTGATATCTCCGTTATTTGGTGTCTATCTGTCAAATATGATTGTATTAAATCTAAAACATTACCTCTAATTCCGTACGCTTCAAGTTTTTTCGTTAGGATATTGTGGTCCACATAGTCAAATGCTTGTGTCATATCACAATAAATCGCACTGACTGGAGATATCTTGTCCATTTGACACATAACATTTTTTAGGAAGTCGTACATTGCCATATTGATTGTTTTATTTCGACGGAAGCCTTTTTGTTCGTGGCATAAAATATTATTCTTTTCTAGATAGTTGTTTATTTCCTTGTAGTAATATTTTTCAAATATTTTAGAAATTATTGAGATTAAGGCAATTGGCCTGTAAAACTCCATTAGTTCTTTGTTTTCTTTCTTGAATAGGGGTTTAACAAGCGTTAGTTTCAAATCCTTTGGGAAAATGCCCATTAATATACTTTGATGAACTATATGGCTTAGTGGGTGGCATATATATTTATTTGCAGCCTTAATTATTCTTGTTGAAATGTCATCCACACCCACACTATTTGTGTTTCTAAGGTTATTTATGATTTTATAAATATCGAAGGGTGTACTTGGAGCCATAAACATCGAGTTCATTTGGTGATTAATATTACATGTCACTTTATTTCCAGCGCCTAACACTGGTTTAATTTTATCAATAAAAGAGTTATTAAATGCTGTGGCTATGGCTGCAGGATTTGTTATATAAGTGTCATTAACTTTTATTTTTGCAATGGTTTCTTTGGGTATTTTAGGTCTTGATTGACTGATTATTTGCCACATTGTTTTCGTCTTGTTCACAGACGATTTTATTTTATGATTGTTTTGAGCACGTTTTGTAAGGTTTATAATCTTTTTTAATAATTTCGTGTAGTTGACAAGATTTAATTTATTCATTGTATTTGGTTGTAAGCGAAATTTCCAAAGTAAATCTTTTTTCTTTTTGCTGCATATTTTGATACCTCGTGAGATCCATTTTGGCTTAGTACATACTTTTATTATGGTCTGTTTTCGTGGAAAGCACAAATTATAAAAGAAATTGAAATTCTCTACAAAGTTTCTGTAGGCCGATGTTGGATCAGCAGCGTCGTAAACGTCAGAAAACGATAAGTTTTTTATGAACCCTACAATTTTTTTTATATTTTAATTTCTGAAGTCTCGTCTCATTTGGCGCCAGAATTTTAATTTTAAAGTTTTTTTGACTGGAAATTTTATTATTTGGGCAGTGTGATCCGATAAACCGCATTCCAACACTTCAGTTTTACATGTTTTATTATAATTATGTGCAAAGTTATCTATGCAGGTTTTACTAACTGGGCGAGTGGGCTGTCTAAGCGCCAATTTCATATTATAATTCAAAAGTAAACACTCTAGATCCAGAGTAGTGTTATTATCCTTAAGTATGTCGATATTAAAGTCTCCGGCTAATATTATATTGTAGGACTTCAGCTTAGAAATGTAGTGGAGCACTTTGTCAAGTCTTTCAAAAAATGAGTTCAAATTATTTTGTTTCGGAATTCTATACACACAAATAATAACAATTTTAAAGTCAATTAGTTCCACTGCACAACACTCGAATATGTTAATTAAAGACATTTTTTTAATATCTGGTAGGTCTTTGCATTTGTACTGATTGTTCACCAGAATACATGATCCGCCTCGTTTATTGTCATTTCTGCTAAAGCATGCTGCCAGAGTGTAGTTTGGAAGATTTAGGAATGACTCCTGTCCTGCCATCATAAAATGCTCCGTTATACATATCACATCTGTGTTTATATTTTTGTCTGCTAGTTCATCTAAATTGATCACGAGTAAATCTGCTTTATTTAATAGTCCGGCTATATTCTGATGTAGAATATTAAGATACCTAGTCTCGAAAAAAAATTGTGTCATTATCTATTGGGTCATAATCCTTGTCTTGTAGGTCAAAATTAGTTGTTGATCCCATTTCAATAAACTTTTTTATGTCGTTGATGATTTGTCGCATACCGTATTTATTTAGCTTGCCCGTGAAGCTAGAGAACATGTCCAATGATAAATTCTTGTTTGTGTCTAAGAACCAGCAGTGTTTGTGTGTGTCAACATCAAGATATAATAGATTTATAAATTGCTCAGCTCTGTAGTTGAACATTAAAGCTCCACAGATATAGGTCGGCGGGCAAATGATTACATTTGTGTGTGTGATTTTTTTTAAGGTATTTCTCAGTAATTGTATCACACTGATGTAGTTTTGGTTCATTTTGATGTCCGATTCTCCCAGCAAAATTATACAGAAGTCTTCTTTCGTGAGTTTACATACTTTTGTCTCTATTCCCATCAGAAGTTCATTAATTTGTGCTGCAGGTTTCGAAAAATGACAGAAAGTAAACTTTTTCGCAAATGTGTCTTCAAGATTTTGTAGTACATTGTTATTTCTGCCGCTAATTACACATAGATGGGGTTTTCTTTGTTGGTCTGTTTTTGGTTGTTTTTCCATATGCTGCGTTTTCTGAGTATGCATTAGAGAATTTAAGTTAGTATTAGATATTTTCCTAGTTATCCGAGCTTTGGATGCTGTATTTTTTTATGTAGTTGTTTTTTCCCCGATACTTCGCTATTTGTTGCTGTTAATTTAGTTTCATCTATTTCTGGATGGAGCTTTTTATGTGAACATAATTGAGCATTTGAATGGCTCTTAGTTCTTAAAGGGGTCTTTTGCGATTTTGGTGATGATGTAACCGTTTTTAGTAGTTGATTTTGTCTAATTAAATCATCATTTTTTGTTTGCAACTTAGTATTTTCTATGTTTAAGGCAGCTATTTCCTCGTGTGCACTTTGCAACTCAAGAGTTAAGTTTTCAATCTTCTCTCTCATTTGCTTCAACTGTTCGCTGGCATCGTCGTCGTCCGATATGTTTGGCAAGCTATTTGTTGTGTCGTCCAACGTCCGTTCCCTGATGTGACTGTTGTTAACGTCAGACTCTGAATTGTTACGTGGGCGTCGAAATGTGATGTTTTCGAGAAAGTTCTGCATTTTTTCTTGCGCCTGTGGCTTGGAGGAGTTTATTATTTGAATATCAAGAAACAAAAATTATTTATTTAACTAGGTCTCGAACCCGGGGTACTTCGCTTAGCGACGACGTATTGAGTCAGCCCGCTAGCCGATCGAGCCACTGCGGATGTTATTGGGTGTCGCCAATTTGAGCATCTAGTGTTGCCTGAGAAAAGACAGCTTTTCAAGGTCGATCACTTATGATGTGTCATCGAACTCGTATTGCAGTCACAACAAACAGCAGTTTAACCGTCACTTCAAGACCATAATTTGGATAAACCACCACTTTTTCACTTCACATTTGTGTGATTAATGACTAATTTTAATTCACTTCAGTTTAAGTTTTAGATTATCAACTTTGTTTGTAAAAAAAGCACGATTTTTACGTTGTTTTGATTAAAATTTTGACTAGCTATGCGTAAGCGTGTCTATTACTCGCGCCAGACGGAACGTCACAAAGATAGTTTATTTATTCAACATAAGAAGGATGGAGGCTCGACATCAATATGGAGTAATTTTCTTGTCGCCAAAGATGGTCAAACGGCAAAATGTAAACAATGCCCGAGTATACTGAAGACTTCAGGAGGATCGACCAAAGGATTGCATACTCATCTATCATCAAAGCATAATATAAAAATAACCAGGCCATCTACTTCACCTAACGAAAACAACGAAGAACCGCCGCTGTTAAAACGAAAACATAGTAATTCTGTATTGGAATACCTTGTTAAATAAATAAATACATTACATAGTAATATTTGCAATTGCAACCTCTTTTTATCTAGTACTAAAAAGAGGTTGCAATTGCAAATATTACCAAACATAGAAGTTCCTATCTTTATTTTAAGATAATTATGATACATTTTGTGTAAGATGATTAACAAAATGTATAATTTTAAGTAATTGTTTATCTTTTTTTAAGAAGTATATATTTTGTTCAACTAATTATGGTCTGACAAAGTTAAATTATAAATACTGTGTCTCCAATAAACCTTAAAACTTTGATTCGTTAGACGTGTTTTTGTTTGTGACCTTAATCCCGGGACTATCCCGGGATCCCGGGATTGTCTTCATTCAGTCCCGAAATCCCGGGATCCCAAATAAAGGCCGGGATTGTATTCCCTTGCCGACGCTACTCGACGAGTGTGCAGCTGGGGTATGGATGGGGAATTCCAATATCCTTCCGGAATAGTTCCGAATCCTGCCATTTTGCTATGTAAAATCCAAACTATTTACTCCACACCATCCCTACCATTGTACGGTTGTACGGAACCCTTCGTGCGCGAGTCTTGCTCGCACTTGGCCGGTTTTATTTTGTTTATTTTGTGGTTTTCTATTGATAAAAGTTTTTACGTGTAAGGAAGGTATGACAAATATATCAGAAATATTGGCCCAATGAATAAAGAGAAGTATCATAAATAAAGGAAAGTATAAGCCATTCAAATATAGAAAGGGAGTGGCGATGGCGGCGCTACTATTTGCGTCTCGCTCAGATTGTGTACGGTCTGCCGCCGCGTCTTTATGCCATCACGTTCAACTGTATGCCTTGCGCCGCCTAAGCACCTAAGCATCGCCATTACCTCTCTATATTTGTATGGCTTATACTTTTATTTATTTATTCGGCCCATTGAGTTACCTACCTACTTCGCTCCGGGTTCATTTTTTAGCGGAAGTGGGTCTTATTATATCGCCCTGTCTCCGTCCTTCCTTTCCGTTGTCCGTTTTTAGGACGATTGTTGATTATTGTCATGTAGATTACGTTACTCGTTCAATACTAACATACATTTTGTTTGTAGGTGATAAGGTTCGCGCAGAGCTTTCTAATAAACTGGGACGAGAAGATGTACTACGAGAAGAACGGCACTTCAGCTAAGGCGCGGACCACCACGCTTAATGAGGAACTAGGTTCGTTAAATATCCAACACAGCCGCCACACACACAACTACGAGTCTTCTGCAGACTATCAAGCTGTTTGGGATAGTTGAAGGATTGCAGCACACTCAGACACTCAGGAACTGGCAATATTGGATAGCCTCAGAATTTTACTACATATAGAACGAAAGAAAACTAAAATGGTGTCAAAAATACGTCCCGCCATAAACCTTTTGTTTTCTTCCAAAAATTAAATAGAATAATACTAGAGCTAGACCTAGAGATGCTGAGTTATCTGTGTTATGTGCCCCGCCAGGTCAAATCCAGTACATATTCTCGGACAAGACCGGCACCCTCACGCAGAACATCATGACGTTCAACAAGTGTTCCATCGCGGGCGTCTGCTACGGCGACATCGTCGACGAGAGCACGGGAGAGGCCATCGATCTCAACGACGTATGTGTGTCATTGTGTCTCTGTGTGTGTGTGTGTGTGCGCTGTGACGATGGAAATATTAACAGCGCTGCGTAAGCGACCCTACTCGCCGAATGCACGACTGCTGCTCAAATTAAGTTTCGCTCAAATGTCATACTGGTACTGCCATTTCCATGAGAGTCCCACGACTTCCGAGACGACCATGTTATAAATCCCTCACTCGAATACCAGAACAAGAACAATGTGAATCACCAAGAATGGGTTTCTTTTTGGTGGTTCTTTTTGGGGTCGTTTACGTCGTGTCATTTCAGAGTGACCGTCGAATTTCTTAAGACTTGGTTTGTAAAATGTCCGTACTGTTTTGTTGTTTGTTGGTTCAATTTCATACTTTACTGATCCTTTACCAAAACTAAACGAATGATAAAATTCCAAATGTTGATTGAGTGAGAAAATTCGACGGCCATCTAAAAAGAGTGTGTTTAATTTTGATTGAGAAGTAGAGTGAATAGAACTTTTTAATAGTTACATTAATTATAAATGAATTCTTCTTGAGAACTTTTTGCATGTAGGTTTGAACTGTTATCGACACCTCGTCTATATTGTGTGTGTTTAATTCATACTGTGAGTGTAATGTATTCTGCGTGCACAATGCAGACGTTGCATTGCGTTGTTACTTGATAGATCACAAAACTATTTCATCTGCATGGAGTGGTTTCCATATAAACTCCGCCATTTTGCCATGTTTTGTGATATTGTCCAAATAGTGATGAGTCCCTCAACTGTTGGTAATTGTGCATGAGTAATATTGCAATATGTTGCCCAGACACCACTTGATGTTCTTCTTCATACAAATACGCTGATAGATGATTTGTTGTCATACACGATGCACACCAACAATCCTTACCGCCCACGTGCACTTAGAAGTACTAGAACTTTTTTTCTGGTGACTGCATGTTCACATCACAAAATTGCGAACAGAGAAGAGATGTATTTACTTTTTTGCAATTTTGCAAGTTCTTTAGCTTTTTTTCAACACTACAAGAAAAACACATCATACGTATAGTTTGTATGGTATTTCAGAACAATAACTTAGCTAGTTATACCAAAAATTGGCGAGAGATTACACTATATGGTACATTGAGCGGTAGGCGTTTATGACTTGGGTGAGTGACGGAGCCCTGTAGCTGGATCTGTCAACATGTAAGGATAAATGATACTAATGGGGAAGTAAACTGTCAAATTATTTCCACGTAGAGGGCGCTAAAGTTTGTAGATCATATACACAGAGTAAGTAAGCAAAGAGTTTCGTTCATCTGAGGTTAATAACAAATGAATCAAGAGTAAATGTGCATAAAGCAAATTTATGAAAACCTCTAGACGAAGGAAGTTCTTTGTGCTCTAAACATACAGTGCCCTCTAGCAGAAAGTTTTGCGTAATGTTCCCCACCATAAGGCCGCCGGTTATGACGCACTTGGTATTGGGCAGCGCTCTCGGGCGCCGCCGCCGGCCCGCCACTCGGTGACGGCGGAGCTGCGGCGCGACGGCGCCTCGGTGCGGCACAGTCGGGCGCGGCTCATCGACGCGGAGGCGGACGCGGGCCGCAGCACGCCGGGGCCGCGCGTCGCCGTCGCCGCCGCCGGCAGGGACCGCGACCGGCATGTACGGCGACCCTGATACATGCCTACTCTGCGGTGGATGTTAATGCGATACTAGGCACGGTGCCCACTGAGGTGCGACGTTTGCACGACATGTTCTTTTAGCCCTTTAAGTCCGATTGTGTAGAACACGACGTGCATACGTGGCCTGTGGCATGGCAAATGTCACGCATGTCAACTCAGCGGGCATAATGTCACAAGCTGATATTCAGAGACAAACCTGTCCTCGTATAACATCTATTCCGAATTATTTGAAATTTCTGTTTGACCAATCGCAATCGCTAGAAATGACAGCTAGTGTCAAGTCAACTAGCCGTGTTTTGATTTGACAATATCGTTCAAACTTTTAACTCTGACATCTAGGAATTTAAATCGCTTTTGAAAAAAAACACCAATCAGAACATCGCATAAACTAGCATATAATAACATATCCAATGTAACCCATTAATGACTCAACCGAGAGGCACAGGCCTTTACCCGAATACGAGTAAGATTAAGCCATACTCCACCACGCTGGCTCAGTGCAGGTCGATGGAGGGGTTTAACGAGCACTACCACGTAGCGACAGTAGCCGGGACCTACAACTTAACGTTTCATCCGAAACCCTGAACGTCCGATAATGTATCTAACATAAGTTAATTATCTCATTGGTACATGGTCAGGAATCGAACCTGCATCTCCTGTGTGAGAAGCATGCGTGACACCCATTAGACCACGGAGCTTTTTTAGCTAATAAACTAGCATAGTCGCAGTAAAAGACATCTCGTGGGAAGTAATCGTGTTGTTATTGGTTATTTTTTCAAAAAGCTATTGAAATTCCTAAATGTCTCAATTACATGATAAGGTTGCAAGGTTCATGTTTTTGATAGAGAAAAGGGGCCAGAGTTCACAACTCAACTTGAGTTGTGCTCAAGTGATCCGACAAATGTAACTAAAATTATAGTTGAAGTCCTTTGTACTTCAATGAATATCCGCGAACTCTGAGTATCAGCTTCCAACCACCTGGTAGCTAGGGTTGGGGTGCGGTAGTCGCACATACAGATTGTCTGCACGTGCTCGGCAGTTGCTCGTCCTCCTGCTCCAAATGTTCCTGGCTGGCGTGCACCCTACCTGTAGCTATAGGATATTGAGATGAGGGTAGCTTTCCGACTTCGGCTTCTGTTCCGGTTTGCACCCAACCGGCGAGTAGACAAATCAGATTACAAATCGGATACTTAATTTCCTTGACGTCTGTTCGGTGCAAAGAGGAGTCGAAGCGATATACGCAGTGCTAAATTCCTAAATATACATTAGAGGGGCTCAGTTTTCCGTACTAGTATTAAGCTAACACGATAACTCCTGTATCTATTACGGCTTATTAGCCTGCAGCTACTTTCGGTCGGTGTTCGGTCTCCATGCTAGCAGGATGTGTTCCGTTATGTGTTATAACAAGTTAAAATATTTACATCACAATATTCCTAGGAATTGTGAGAAACATTTACCAGGATTCTATTGAAAGCACGCAACGGAACGCATCTCTGATCCATAAACCACTTATTAATAAAACAATGTATTACCTATATTTATTCAAGATATATTTACGTATTATTTGCTCTGTATTCTTCTTCTTGCAATGTGCATAATCAATATTATAAGTTTAGCTCATGCTGTTCGGAAAAATCTTCGTGATGAGGTATCTGTACGAGAAAAATCATAATTAAAAATTTCTTTATTGCACACAAATCTTTGAAAAAAACATGAAGTAAGTACATAAAATAGTGTACAAAGGTGAGCTTATCTCTATTCCAGCAAAGTAAGTTCCGATGAGACAGGTTGATTGTTGAGCAGTACAACAATAAACTAAATATATGAATGCCTACATAAATAGAATAAAAATCCCTAAACATAAATACAAAAATATGTATATATATAATTTATGAAAAATTACGACTGATCGATCCTGTTTTATTAACTTTTCCTCGTTATGAATATTTAACTCTCCAAACAACATGAGCAGTATCAATTTTATAAATTTCATATCATTTATCTTCGTTATAATTGTACTAAAGTGAGGTATAATTCACCCGACAATTTAATCATTAAAATGAACCTTGAAGCATAAGACAGGAAATATAATATCGATATAAGAATACATTCGCTAAGTAATTGATTCCTATCATTGCCTTCGTATCGGCTCAGTACACTGAACTATTGACACTACATACTGGCTAACAAGTGGAAATGACTAGTTTCAATCACTAACACCAATAAGAACTCACCTAGCTAGTTTTCTAAGAAAACTTATTGTCCGCGTGTGTGTCTTGCATGTAACGCTGTGTGCTTGTGTGCATTTAAATACCATATATGCCTTAACAAATAACACACCCTAATTGAATGGTTGTACATAATTTCCGGAATGCTTTTATCACGTTTGCATGCTAGTTGTAAAAGTATGCAATCGATATTTTCATAATCGTGTAATGTGTGTTGCATGACGTCTGATGATGAATATAGACTTGGGGGAGATGGCCCATTGTAAGGATGATACCAACTCAGCCACAAGAACACGTCGATAATACCTGGACGGTATATCTGACTCACATTTCCCTTAGCGCTTGTTTACGTATATGTAAATAAGCACTTTTCAGCAAAGCGAGGTTAGTGACTTTAATTACCTGACATAGCAGTAATGAGGAACCACACTGTCAAATTGGTTCCGGCATGATGCTACAGTCGGTAGGTAAAAATTAGAGGTATCTATCTACCTGGACACAATTGCCAATTAAATGAAATTTTGGAATATTGTTGGGGAAAAACTGTGCGGTATGGAATTTCAGTATGTGAGGAGCCTGTGCTCACTTGGTGAAAAGCCTGGAGCCACAATCGATATCTCCGGAATAACAATACTTGCTAGTTGAACATCTGCGTGTTGTGTCGCTGCTGGTAGTGTGCGCGGTCTGGATGGTGCAATATGTTCACCCCCACCCCCCACCCCCAAGTGAGCACACACTGTTCCCAGACAATATCCTAATATAATATAATGTAGCCAGCCCATTAATGTCCCCACCGAGGGGTAAGGGCCTTTACCCGGATAGGAGTAAGATTGAGCCATACTCCACAACGCTGGCTCAGTGCGGTTTGATGGAGGGGCGTCGGGCTAGTGGCCAACCCGACTGTCGGATGTTTTCAAGATGCCCCCATTAGGGTCTCTGACACAGCTTTACGACTACTGCCACCGAGTATCGATAGTAGCCGGGACCTACAGCTTAACGTGTCACCCGAAACACGGAAGCGCCCGAAACGAATGCCACATAGAAACGGACACCCATCCAGTAACCGTCTCAGCCAGATGTTGCTACCCGCACGACCGTTTCCGATGTGCAAATACCGCTAGGCCACGGACGCCTTTTCTTTCCTTATTTTCCTTTAATTGGAAATTCTGTCCAGGTCGAAAGTAACTGCCGACTGAATATAGCAGGCGGTCAGAGAGAGAGCCAAACACAATCTCATACTGGAGAATGAGCTCAATATAGTTTTTAGGAATCAATGTTTGTGCTTGTTTCTATGAACTGACATTGACGGATATGTAACGAACAGCGCCCTCTATCTGTCATTCCCACTCGTAAACTCACTAACCTCTAGTTTACTACCCACTTGTTTGGTTCAGAGCACGCAGCCGCTGGACTTCTCGTTCAACCCGGAGTTCGAGCCTGAGTTCAAGTTCTTCGACGCCTCGCTGCTGCAAGCGGTGAAGGCTGGGGATAGACAGGTTCACGAGTTCTTCAGACTGCTTGCGCTGTGTCATACAGTCATGCCGGGCCAGAAGAACAACCGGCTCGAGTATCAGGTAATCCTACTTGCTTCAGTTGTCTTCACTGTGTGCAAATCCTGGGTAAGATGACCCTTTTGATGATGGGTTAAGTTCACCCTCGCTTGCCACTATCAAAAAATGTAAGTTCAAATCACGAGCTGTTAAAGCCCTACGCCCTACTAGGTTGAACCTAAAACTATATTATTGGTATCTAACACGACTATTTGACACAGTATTTTAAGGCGACTCTGCTTGTTTATGCGCTTGCGTCTCGTTATCTGATTAGTTTTTTTTAGGGTTCCGTACCCAAAGGGTAAAAACGGGACCCTATTACTAAGACTCCGCTGTCTGTCTGTCCGTCTATCACTAGGCTGTATCGCATGAGCCGTGATAGATAGACTGTTGAAATTTTCTTCTATAAAGTCATCTACAGATTTGATTTTTGGGTTAACGTTTATCGAGTATTTGATTACAATTCTCACTGAAGGAAAACGCGATTCCATGAAATTTTCTCGATAGAATTTAATTACGAAAATACCTCTAAATAGATTTTTTTTTTCCTGTTATACAGAAATCTGAAATTTCATTGCGGAATTGCATTCAAAATGTGGTATTATGTATTCGTAAACTCTCCTTGAAAATCTCTTACACTTTTTTTTATGTAGTTTGGCGCTACGTAATTTTAGTTTGAGACGAGCGCATTGTTTGAGCTCTCTTTTCTTTCTTATGTGGAAGTAATTAACGCTGTCACTTTTGTTTACATTCGTGCTTTTATATATAAATTTTCGTTTCACCTTAATATGAACATGCCCCGGAATTTTATTGTAGTAATGAATACATCAATGTAGCACCTGATGGCTAGCGGTACTCTTGCATCGTTAACGATCATGCGGGTCAAGCTACATCTGACCTAGTCGGGTGCTAAAAATAAAGTTGTTCTCATCAAATCAGTTTAGTATTGAAAGTTGTTCAGAATTATGTCCATAACAACCCCCCTAAAGTATGAACACACCTTTCTTTTACACCCTGAGTAAATAGCTAAATAGATTCTGGGCATGTCCATATTATTACAATGTATATTATTAACTTCGTACATATCCATATTATGTACCAAAAGTAAAAAACAGCTCACCCTTTACCGATCACTTGTAATAACTGTATACTAACTGTTGAAGTGCTATTACTTACAGGCGCAGTCTCCCGACGAGGCGGCGCTGGTGTCGGCGGCGCGGAACTTTGGATTCGTGTTCAGAGAACGCTCGCCTAATACTATAACCATAGAGATAATGGGGAACAGAGAGGTGAGATAGTTTCGTCATAAGGCCATGTGCTAATGATGTACTACACGCCAAAGTTAACTTGGCACCTCGCTTTGATGCCGTCATAGCGTTCGTCACTGCCAGATTTTTCTCCATGTTCTGATGTATCATTTCCTTCGATCAATCAAAAAATAATTGTAAGCCAAAAGACATTAATAATTCCGTTTCTTTCTTTTCAGGTTTATGATTTATTGTGTATATTAGATTTTAATAATGTTAGGAAAAGAATGTCCGTGATATTGAGAAAGAAGGACGACGGTGAAATTAGGTTATATACAAAAGGTGCTGATAATGTTATATACGACAGATTAAAAGAGACTCAAACTGAAGTCAAGATGAAGACGCAGGAGCATTTAAATGTGAGTATATTTTACACAATTTTTCGGAGGCGTATTAATTTTACATGCATAAAGGTCATAAATAAACATGATAGGATAGGCCAAACCATCTAAGGATATCGTAAAGAATCGCAAAAGCGCCCTAGCGACTACGGAACAGTTTTGAACGTCCTAAGTGTATCCTTTCACACAAACACTATTGTGCCAAAGACATCGGTCTATAATTCGAGATTCGTACTATCTCGCTCTCTTAGGAGTAAGTGATCCTTAAAGGTAAGCTCAACTGCAGTCGACGTGTAGCCGACGCCAGTGAGCAAGACTGCGAGCGTAGTTACGGCGCAAGTGAGCGAGATAGCGTACCTACGTCGTCTGCAGTTGCGGTTGGCTACGGATTTGCACCTTACGAACGCATACTCTAATTGCTATTATTCCTGTTCAGAAATTCGCGGGCGAGGGTCTACGCACGCTCGCACTCGCCTGGCGGCCGCTAGACGAGAAGTACTTCACGGAGTGGAAGCGACGGCACCAGGCCGCCGCGCTCGCCATACACGACCGGGACGAGCAGCTCGACGCCATCTACGAGGAGATCGAGACGCAACTGCTGCTCGTCGGTGAGGGGCGCATGCACACACGCACACGCACACACATACACATACACGACCGGGACGAGCAGCTCGACGCCATCTACGAGGAGATCGAGACGCAACTGCTGCTCGTCGGTGAGGGGCGCATGCACACACGCACACGCACACACATACACATACACGACCGGGACGAGCAGCTCGACGCCATCTACGAGGAGATCGAGACGCAACTGCTGCTCGTCGGTGAGGGGCGCATGCACACACGCACACACATACACAAACACGACCGGGACGAGCAGCTCGACGCCATCTACGAGGAGATCGAGACGCAACTGCTGCTCGTCGGTGAGGGGCGCATGCACACACGCACACGCACACACATACACATACACGACCGGGACGAGCAGCTCGACGCCATCTACGAGGAGATCGAGACGCAACTGCTGCTCGTCGGTGAGGGGCGCATGCACACACGCACACGCACACACATACACATACACGACCGGGACGAGCAGCTCGACGCCATCTACGAGGAGATCGAGACGCAACTGCTGCTCGTCGGTGAGGGGCGCATGCGCACACGCACACACATACACATCCGCAAGTACACTTCTCGGCGATCATTTGTCCACATCGATTGATTACGAGGATTCCCGAACACAGAGACGATTGTCCATCAATTAATGCATTCATTCAATGACATTTCATATGAAATAAATATTATTTTATGGACTTTATTAGTTTACGTCAAAGCGAACACATGACATGTATACTTTGGATATTTATAGAGAGCTGTTGCAATTCATAGTTCACAGTCAAAATAGGGGCGGCACGCAGGTGGGCGTCGGCGTTCGAAATTTGAATGTCATAATTTGACAAATTTTAGTACATTATGGTCATAATGTATCAATATTCAGATAAGAAATGAGTTTTTACCAAGAAGTTTATCATTATGCTGGTCGTAACGTGTGGTTTTTGGACGCAGTAAAGAAAAAGAAGTAAAGGGTTTATGATACGTGTGAAGATAACATTAATAATCTAGTATTTTTTTATAGCCAGCACACATCCCAAAATATTATTTTATATTATTTTGATAAAAGACGTGCCTTTCAGTTGGGGACATTAATGTAGGCTACATTTATTTATTTACTACCTTATGACTTCACGGTATATCACTAATCTCTAGGTCTAATGATTAAGCTTAGCCCCGAAAGTTTTAGGTGTCGTCTGAAAGCTAACAAAATGAAAAATAATATTCCGTAGTAAAATAATTCCATTTTGGGCACCGAATTTTGTGGAAATCTGCAATTACTAAAAAACTCTCGAAAAAATCACTATTATTAATTAATATAAATAAAGCGTAATTTTAGCTTACAGTTACCACTTTTTATTACTGGCAGCACTACGTGTCTTTCATCATCACGACGCAGTCAATTTCACTACGAAAAACCCTTCCATTCCAAAGTTTTTTTTTACTGTTGGTACCCAAATAGCGAACTTATTATATATTTTATTGCATATACACATTAGTGGACAATTACAAACATAGTTAGTATACAAAGGCGTGCTTATCTCTATTTCTTCCAGCAAACCCAGGGCTGACAGGGAAAAATAGTTTCATGCGAAGGGATAGACCTATTATGCACAACATAACAAAAAACTAAACATCAGAGTGACTTTAATATATTTATAATAAATTACTTAGATATTTACACATAAAAATACATGAGAACCTACATAATAATATAATACCTATAAATACTATATATAAATATCAATAAATACCTATACACAGTCAGGTCATAAGTTCTGTCACACAATAAAAACTTTTGAGTTTAGAACGCTGGCCACAAAAAAGTTTATTGAATTCGAATTTCGAATTTTTCATGAAAATAAAAATCTGTACTTTTTAGAATTTTCCTCATTTTTAAATATGGAGTGGACACTTAAAGAAGACCGTGTCGCAGTTATTGCGTTGCATCGTTGCGGTTACGCGCCAATTCAGATTTTTGACTTACTGAAAATTTTTAATATAACCAAAAGATTCGTTTATCGTACCATAAAACGATACAATGAAGACTCTAGTATAGATGACAGGTCAAGAAGTGGTCGCCCTCGCTCTGTTAGGACTCCAGCAGTGATAAAAGCTGTGAAGGCGCGAATTCAAAGAAATCCCATACGTAAGCAGAAACAGTTGGCTCTTCAGATGGGGTTAAGCAGGACCACGGTGAAAAGGGTGTTAAATGAAGACTTAGGGCTTAGGGCATATCGAAGAAAAACAGGACATCGTTTGGACGCTCGTTTAATGGACCTGAGACTGAAAAGATGCCGCGCTTTGTTGAAGCGGTACGCGGGAAAAAAGCATCGGGAAATTCTTTTTTCGGATGAAAAAATTTTCACTGTGGAAGAGAGCTACAACAAACAAAATCATAAGGTGTACGCACACAGCAGTGAAGAAGCGAGCAACCGTATTCCGCGTGTCCAACGAGGTCATTTTCCATCCTCGCTCATTGTTTGGTTGGGAGTCTCTTATTGGGGCTTAACTGAGGTACATTTTTGTGAGAAAGGCGTAAAAACGAATGCAGTTGTGTATCAAAATACAGTCCTCAAGAACCTTGTGTAACCTGTTTCTCATACCAGTTTAATAACAGGCACTGGGTATTCCAACAAGATTCTGCGCCAGCTCATAGAGCGAAAAGCACACAAGACTGGCTGGCGGCGCGTGAAATCGACTTCATCCGGCACGAAGACTGGCCCTCCTCCAGTATAGATTTGAGTCCGTTAGATTACAAGATATGGCAACACTTGGAGGAAAAGGCCTGCTCAAAGCCTCATCCTGATTTGGAGTCACTCAAGGCATCCTTGATTAAGGCAGCCGCCGATATTGACATGGACCTCGTTCGTGCTGCGATAGACGACTGGCCGCGCAGAATAAAGGCCTGTATTCAAAATCGCGGGAGTCATTTTGAATAAACTTTATTACCATAAGAATCTATGTTTTATTAAGTTGATTTTGCTATATAAATGTTTACATAAATAATAAACATGTCTAAATTATTTCATATTGCACATGTGACAGAACTTATGACCTGACTATGTACAATATATAAATAAAATATAATCTACTACAGAAGAGAAAGGTAATGTTCCTTCAAACTACTTTTGAAGATGTTATGAGATGGACTGTCCCTGACGGTGCTGGGGAGTTTGTTCCAGAGCTTGATAGCCCGGAGTCGGAACCCATGTTCATATGCGACAGTTTTATGTTGCGGTGTTGTGAGCAGCGACCGAGTGTGAGGTCTCCGAGGCCTATCTGAAGAAAGAAAAGTGAACGAATCACGTAAGAAGCCAGGGTAATGAGGATTATGTAAAATCTTAAAGAGAGTGAAGAGGATGTGGGAATCCCGGCGAAGACGGATTGGAAGCCACTTCAGATCCCTGCGATACTGAGAAACATGGTCAAATTTGCGCAAACCGAAAATAAACCGAATCCCAAGATTTTGAAGTCGCTCGAGTTTGTCCAGTTGCTCTTCGTTTGCGCTGATCCAGCAGACATCTGCGTAGTCAATGAGGGGAAGTAACAGAGATTGGGCGAGTGTAATTTTGGTCTGAAGAGGTAAGAAGTGCTGAAGTCGTCTGAGAGAGTAAAACGTAGCGAAGACACGCCTACTAACCTCGCATACATGCGCTGACCAAGACAGCAGGTTATCAAAGATGATTCCGAGATTTTTGGCCTTGGAGCTGTAGGGAATTACGATTCCATCGTACATTATGGGTGCAGTGGACATATGCTGTAACACTTGGAGAGAGTGCCTGGACCCGATAATCATTGACTGCGACTTACAAGGATTGACGAGTAGCCCGTGTGACAGAGCCCAATCCCTGATACACTCAAGATCAGCATTCAGCAAGGCCACAGCAGAGTTAACATCACAGGGAGAAAAATGACGGTAAAGGAGATGTGTACTTTTTCCAAGAGAGTTGGTACTTTATTCGAAATAGTCATGAACCAAGTTAAAACCGTATTTATATGAAATAATATAATTTAAAGGTTCTAAATACATATCGTGATCATTTTTTAAAACCGCCGTTTTTTTGTTACTGTGATTTTAAAATAATTATTATTTTAAATAAAACAGCCACCCAGAACAATAATTTATTATGGCAACACTGTTCTGTCACGTCATTGTCAAGAACCCCCTGTTCCGAGTCACGCCACAATCATCTACGAAGCCGTTCCGATTTAGCTTTGGCGATACAAAACGATGGCATCGTAGACGCTGTAATCGATTATTGTGTGACTCGGAACATGGGGAAAGTGTCAAAAATGACAATTGAATGAATTACAGTTTTTTTTTTTGCTGCAAAGTTAAGCAAAGGATGCAGGTTATAAATCCTACCCATACAAATCATTTTTTCAAAATTAATAAAGAATGGCGGTTTTAATAAAATAAATAATTTCGTAGGCTTTATTTATACTCGTTTCCCTACCAGAAAAACCGCATATGATTATGGTTCAAAAATCAGTACCGAAAAAATACATCTCCTTTGGAGATCATCGGCATAGAGATGATAAGAGGAAGAGAGAGTATCTGAGATAGAATTTATGAAGACAGAAAAGAGAAGAGGGGAGAGGATACCACCCTGAGGCACCCCTGCAAAAAGGTCGCACCATTCTGTTGAAGTCTCCTCGGACCTTATACGCTGCTGACGACCTCTCAGGTAGGAGTCGAACCAGCTGGCTGAGGCCGGGGAGACATTCAGAGACTTCAGTATCTCAACGAGGATGTCGAAATCAACACAGTTGAATGCGCTGCTGAAGTCAAGTAGCGCTAGTACGGTGAGCTGTTTCTCGTCCATACGTAAGGTAGGAGGAAAGCTGGGAGTGGACAATGGATTCTAGGACTTTGGAAAGGATAGGCAGGATAGAAATAGGACGATACTCTTTGAAAGAGGAGGGGTTTGAGGATTTGGGTAAAGGTATGACTAATGCTTTTTTCCACACATAGGGGAAAGAACAGCTAGAGAGAGAGTGATTTATAATGTGTGTGATAGCGGGAAGAATATAATCGAGCAAGTTGCTGATCATATTAGAGCAGATGCAATCATCACCTACAGCTTTCGATGAGATAGCCAGCACCGCCTTCTTAACTGTGTCAATTCCGACTGGACTGAAGTCGAAAGGAGTGGAGTTCAACGCCGGCCTGGAGCGGAGCCCATGCAGAGTGGCATCCTTAACGATGGGATCCATAACGACTGGGGGAGCCGAGAAAAATCTGTTAAGACCGTTGAGATCGACGTCACCAACCATTTGATTCTGGGGCTTACCGACACCTAGAGATCTCAGGAATTTCCACACTTCGGAAGGGGTGTAGTTTTGAATGCACTCAAAGATGTGGCGGCTCTTGGCATCACGGCACATACGGTTACAACGGTTTCGGAGGCATTTGTAGGCAGCAAAATTATCGTCGGTGGGTTCCTTTTTATGCTGATATTTAGCTCGGTTCCGTTTAGCCATCAACCGTTTGATGGGGTCCGTGAGCCAAGGCGCAGGAAGGTGTTTTACTTTGACCTTTTTGATGGGTGCGTGTTTGTCAAATAGTCCCAGAATAATTGTGTTGAAATGGTGGATCTTGTCGTCAACGGCCTCACTAGAAATGACAGGTGACCAATCGATTGATGATGCATCAGATTGGAGTAACGATGGATCAATGCCCTTAAAGCTACGAAGAAAGATAAATTTGGCTCTGTTCTTGGGAGACTTGACCTTATAGGAGAGATAAACCAGGTCATGATAAGAAAAAGGAGAATTAAATTGACCGTGGGCAGCAACTTTGTCTATATCAGATGATATCATGATATCAAGGAGAGAGGGAGTACAATGTGGTTGACAATGAGTCGCATTTAGAGGGAGAATATGCAAGTTGAATGAATTGACAATAGACCGGAGTTGGGCCGAGCGGGAATCATTTTTAAGAAGACATGTATTAAAGTCGCCGAGGATTAGGACATCATTATAAAGAGGAGTCAGCTCATTGAGCAGGGACTCGAAGGAATCGAAGTAATTGATGAGAAGCGAAGGACTGTAGAGAACACCGAGCAGAACTTTACTATGGTGAAGACAGATTTCAAGGAAAAGATGTTCAGCAGATTCAGAGTACTCACTCGGGGAGACACTCACAACTTTGCAGTATATGTCCGAACGAAGGAAAATAGCTACACCACCACCAGCTTTTCCAACTCTATCATTCCGATACAGCTGGTATCCAGGTAGTGAATACATGGTGGAAGGCATAGAAGGTTTTAGGAAAGATTCAGAAATAAGTATACCATCCACATGTTTTGTGCTGAACGCTTCGAGAAGGTCTGGGTAACTAGAGTGGATGCTTTAGGCATTGATATGAACAATATTTAAGTTACCCTCCAGGCCAACAAAGACATTCCTCAGTTTGGCGGATAGCGGTTCCACCACAAAGGAGTTATCGCTCTCCGCACTAATGTAGTCGTCGCTTGAGGAACAAGAGAAAAAACTATTATCAATATTACATAAACTATCCATATGTATAAAATAATGATAGATATAATAACTACCTAATATATGTATATATATATATATATATATATATATATACATATATTAGGTATATATATATATATACAGTGGTGGTCATATAATTAAGAACGACTATTTGAAAACAAGCTTTTTTCAAACTTACGAGAATAACACTTATTGCATATCGTTTTGTATCTCTCTCGGTATCGTAAAACTGTTTTACACAATCGTAGCATACAGTTAAATTATGATAAATTCAACAATATTATTATATAAGTAAACTTTTTGTATATAATATATCTTAACATGTTATTGCAAACTTACTGGCTGGCCACATAATTAAGAACGCTGGATAGTTTATTTTTTTATTCAAATTTAAATAGAGAACACTCTGTAACTAGGCCACTATTCGAGTAATTTTGGCGCCATTTAGTTCTGTAAAAGTCAAAAAATTGATCGTTTCATAATAAAAAAATGGGAAAAAATAAAAGTTGTGATGCATCTACAAGGGAAGTAATAATAAAACTTCGCGATATGAATTGGTCATATAAAAAGATTGCCAATCATTTGCAGTGCTCAAAAACGATGATATTCCACGCTGTGAAGCATTTTAACACACATCAAACAACTTTAAATATTCCTCGTGTACCTAAACAGAGAAAGTCATCTCAGCGAGACGATCGAAATATCGTGCGTTTGGCAAAACAATACCCTTTTATGGGGTCTAATGAGTTAAAAAAAGAATACTTTGGTGAAAATAACCCTTCAGCGATCTCAGCGCGCACTATCCGAAGGCGATTGGTAGAAGCGAAGTTGAACGGAAGGATAGCAAGAAAGGTGCCCATGTTGAAACAGTGTCATAGGCAAGCCCGGCTTGCATTTGCTAGGAGGTATGAAAGCTGGACAGCAAGACAGTGGAAAAATGTTCTTTTCTCTGACGAAACAAAAATTAACAGAGTATGTTCTGATGGGAAACGATATGTTCGACGCCCTCCGAATACAGCATTCGACCCCAAGTACACAAAAATGACATTAAAGCATGGTGGTGGAAAGGTGAAAATTTGGGGATGCTTCTCTGGTCATGGTGTTGGACCTGTTAGACTGATAGAAGGAAACATGGATCAATTCCAGTACAAAAATATACTCGAAGAAACTATGTTACCATATGCTGAAGACGTACTTCCGATTATTTGGACATTCCAACACGACAACGATCCGAAGCACACTGCACGCACCGTTAAAGAATTCCTCACATCTCAATCAGTTTCTGTCTTAGAATGGCCACCGAACAGCCCAGATTTAAATCCCATAGAGCATCTTTGGTGCGAAGTCAAGAAAAAGGTTTCAAATCGACGATGTGGTAACCTAACTGAGTTATATAACGCTTTTTTAGAAGAATGGCGCTCTATTTCTCTTGAAAAATGTCAAAAATTGATAGAATCAATGCCTCGTCGGTGTAAGGCAGTTATTAAAAGCCATGGTCACGCTATAAACTATTAACTTAGAATAAAATGTATTAAATTATAATTTTTAACATTGTCACTGTCTTATTTAATGTGATTTGTAAAATCTAAGTATCTACGGAAACAACTCTCGAGCAGCTTAAGAATTGTTCTTAATTATTTGTCCAGCATTTTTACTACTTGAATTTGTAATTATCGATAATCAATTAAATTTGTAAAAAAAATAGTAAATGTTTTAAATATTTACTCCTAATCCCGTTTACTTTATCGATGTAGCTATTTCATAACACAACTAATTACTTTTAAGAAGGAACTTAAAAGTACACATAGCATAGTTTTGAAAAAAAATATCTGGTACTACAAATCGTTCTTAATTATATGACCACCACTGTATATATATATATATATATAACTAAAACTAAACTAAACTAAAACACAAATAATGGAACCTGACCCAGCCCCTATCCACATAGGAATACTGGAAGAAATCAATAAGTAAACTATAATAGCTCTTCATAGGTACTTAAGACATTGGAAAATACATACTGCACATCGGGATGCACATCTTGACACAGGAAGAAAACAAAATTAATTAAATAAATCTAAAGTGAAAAAGAAAAAAAAAAAAACTCGAGTACACATTTCGCGATTCGGAACTAGCCTGAACATAATCAGGAATAAGAAAAAAAAACACGAACATGAACTCAGCTTTGTGACCGATGACAGATGAATTAAAAATATAAAGCTAGTTAAACGTACCTACATACTGCAAGAATTTACAAAATTACAATTACCTACGAAAGACAAATTGAAAAAACCACATAAAGTGCTGTAACGAGTGAAGTACCTATATTGTATTGCCGACTGCCGACGGGCCGGCACAATGCACACACATTATGCAAGACGAGATGATGAACGGGGAGACATCACAATAACCTCACTTCGCAGGCACCTGGCCTCCTCTCCTGGTCACGACGCCTCCGCCCTTCTTGGCGTTAGCAGTTGCGCCTGCGGCTGGCTTCTTCCCCTTGTCTTGCGATGGCTGGGAGCGGTCCATGCTCGGGTACTCGGATGTCAGCGGCTGTAGATCACCCCAGGACTTCAATATTAAAATGGCTATATATTTTTTTTGGGAGGAATGAGATTTGTTTTGTCAATGAATTTCGATGTGCTTCAACCCAGATCGTTCTGTGCACTTTATGAAGATTCACACTGTATAGTGTGTGACAACGCCCTACTCTACTACTAGAGACTGCTCATTTCATAGCCGAAATGAGCAGTCTCTTTCCAAAGACCGATGTGCAAAAATTATCTCCGGGTGCTGTAGCTGCCGGCATTTCGGCCTCGCACTCAGTTTATATTGCGAAGCTCGGCTTGGCCCATTACTCGAACTTCGGCCTCTCACTAAGTTGATAATTGTTACAAGGCTCGGCTTTCGGCCTCGCACTGTATTTATGAAGTTGGTTGATGTATCATAATAATGTGTAATATGTTCTTGTTTACAGGCGTCACAGCGATAGAAGACAAATTACAAGACGGAGTCCCGGAAACGATAGCAAATCTTAGTATGGCTGGAATCAAGATATGGGTTTTAACAGGAGACAAACAAGGTGAAAAACAAAAATAAAATTGTAACGAAATATACTCATAGCTTACCTGAAAACCACAATTATTTATCTAGATACTGAAATGATAATGCCTTTTTGACATTGAAGTTGCTATTTTGCCCTATTACTAAGTCTCCGCTATTATGTCTGCCCGTCCATTTGCTAATCTGTCCATTTCATCGTCAGCGGGTTGTAACTCACGAACCGTAATGGTAAAGAGTTCAAATTGTCACAGAATGTGCATTTCTGTTGCCGCTATAGCAACAAATAATGAACCAAACGCACTTAGGAGGGTGCCCATATAAAAGATGTTTTTAGGCCTATTCCGGAACCATCGTGACGTGTGACGTGTGTGAGACTGAGAGCCACGTGACGTTTCAGAGACGGCGATAAACATCGGCTACTCGTGCCAGTTGCTGACAGACGACATGGCGGAGGTGTTCATCATCGACGGCGGCACCTACGACGAGGTGGACCGCCAGCTCGCCAAGTGCCGCGACAGCGTGCGCGTCGTCAACACATTCCTGCCGCATGGTACGCCGCCGAGTCGTACTTAGTTTGTTGAAATAATTAATTAATGAATGATAAACACCAGCTACTCGTGCCAGCTGCTAACAGGCGACATGGCGGATGTGTTCATCGTCGACGGCGGCACCGCGACAGCGAGCGCGTCGTCAACACGTTTCTGCCACACGGTACGCCGCCAAATCGTACTTAGTTTGTTGAATGAATGAATGATAAACACCAGCTACTCGTGGCAGCTGCTAACAGGCGACATGGCGGAGGTGTTCCTGCCGCACGGTACGCCGCCGAGTCGTACTTAGTTTGTTGAATGAATGAATGATAATCACCAGCTACTCGTGCCAGCTGCTAACAGGCGACATGGCGGAGGTGTTCCTGCCGCACGGTACGCCGCCGAGTCGTACTTAGTTTGTTGAATGAATGAATGATAAACACCAGCTACTCGTGCCAGCTGCTAACAGGCGACATGGCGGAGGTGTTCCTGCCGCACGGTACGCCGCCGAGTCGTACTTAGTTTGTTGAATGAATGAATGATAAACACCAGCTACTCGTGCCAGCTGCTAACAGGCGACATGGCGGAGGTGTTCCTGCCGCACGGTACGCCGCCGAGTCGTACTTAGTTTGTTGAATGAATGAATGATAAACACCAGCTACTCGTGCCAGCTAGCTAGTTATCATTTGAACAGGCGCCTTCTTAACTTACTCATTCTTATCATACTAAGATCTAACCGACTAATTTGTCCGCAGGCAAGCCCGACGTAAAGTCGCCGGGCGACACGGCGAATGGCGGCGGCGCCATCACCAAACAGTCGCCCGGCCGCACCGCCAACGTCAAACTAAACACGCCCGCAGTTTCTGTCGTCACATTTAGGTGGGAACATAACACAATAGCACACAGGTAGAGAGACAAAGAGACACAATATATACCTCACCGCCTACTGGCTTCGTTGTCTGTCCTACCATCTCTTGTCGCCCGCACATAATGATAGCGGTATGTGATATTATCGATATAGTTTAGGATTTTTGGACCGAACAAATATAATTTTTTTGTTCAAAATTGTAGATCAAAATAAACTTTAAATGTTCACTCAACTTTCACTTGGTGAAATAAGTGAGATTGACCACTCCGACTTATGGCACATAACGTAACGCGTGAGACTTGAAACTCGCAGATTAAATTAATAATCCTAGCCGATTCCATGCAATATTTGTAATTATAGCGGCTACAGCGATGTAGCCTGCAGGTATACACCGGTCAACGAAAATATCTTGTCTGGATACACTAATTTCAGCTAATAGTTCAAACAAGCATATCGATGATATCACATCCTTCATAGCTAAATGGTGTAGTGTAATGTGCCACAATGCAATAGTAAATGTAGAAAAACGTCAATTATAAAATCTATATTGTTGTCACCGATAAACTTTGCATAAAACAATAAATATTATTTATACATATACAAAGTATAATACATTTATGAGCTTCTATCGTTGTTGCTTTTGATATAGTACCTGTATATTGGTTGTTGTGGTCTGTCGTGATTGCCATTGTCCATCGTAAATTTGTAATTAATTACTGCCTATTGAATCGAATCTTGTTGATGATCCGTATATGCACGATGTCAAGGACAAACTTAAACATGTACATATTTTACTCGATAAGCTTAAATTTTCAAGACCAAGACTTTAAGTAGCAAAGAAATATCAGAGCAATTAATAATTCTCATTAAATCACCCCCAACTCTTTCTGACTAATCTTCCGAGCAAACTAAACTGTTGTTTTCTACTGGTTCACTTACTAACCCTACTCCGTACTCAAAACACAACTTTTGATGTTTGTACACGAGTGCTCTTTCTCTCTCTAACCTACGGCATTGTCACTCTCTAACCCGAATATCATAACAGACCATTCACAAGTAGATGATTAGACCCCATTTATTAGAGGAGTATGACAAAGCTTGAGCTTAAAATATATAATTTTTACTACCATATTGCTGATCGAGTCCCAGAACCAATGAAAAAGTCAATCTATCCCTGTAATATAAGTGGTAGTAAAGACCACAAACCCCACAAGAACTACTAAAACCCAAATCTGACCCACCGGAGCCGTATTCCAGCAACGAGTATTCGTCGGACGGCGCGCCCGCCACCGAAACTCACGAGGCGACCAATGACGACACCAACGGCTTCGCGATAGTCGTGAACGGACAATCGCTTGTGCACTGTCTGCATCCCAAGCTTGAGGAGAAGTGAGTACCTAAAGTAGGCCGTTTCAACGGGTCACATTTGACATCTGTCAGTCTTGGCTTGATAGTGAGGTGACCCGCTTAATAATCTTTTAAATTTAATGAATCGATACGGACTGCAAACATCTGTAGTCATCATTGCATTAAATTATCTCTGATCGATTGATTTTTTGGGGATTTTCAGAATTTATTTACTCTGCTATAAAGCCATCTACAGGTTTTATTTTTGTGTTAACGTTTCTTGAGATTAGGATTCTCACGAAGGAAAACGCGATTGGATGAAATTTTCTCAACAGAATTTAATTACGAAAATACCTCTAAATTGTTTTATTTTTGCCTGTTACTCTTAAATCCTAACTAATTTCATTGCGAAGTTGCATTCAAAATGTGGATATTATGTATTCGTAAACTTTCCTTGAAAATATTTTTGACATAATAGTGTAGTTTATTTTTAAACAATGTTTATGTGGTTTGGCCCTACGTTGTTTTAGTTTGAATCGAGCACCTTGTTTGCGCTCTTTTTTCTTTCTTATGTGGAAGATTCCTTTTTCTTCCTATTCCTATTTCTTTTAAATTTATGTTTTTTTTACACTTTAAAACCCTATTTCGGGACTTCGGAGGAATTCCCGGTAAATCCGAAATTTAAGTTTTGTCAATCAGAAAATATCGGCTGAAGTGATACATGCGCAGTTAGAAAAAGTGTCGATCACTGTTTATTAGTCAAAGTAAATCGAAAATTTTCCAGTTAATCAAAGTTAAGTTAAAATAATAATAATATTGTGTGCCCTCCGTTACAAGGTTACGTTGTTGTACGTTTCAATGAAGTGTCAAATGGGACCTGTTACAATGTTCGTAGTATAGAATGTAACGCCCCCTTCCCCCAGGTTCTTAGATGTGGTGCTGCACTGCCGCTCCGTGATCTGCTGCCGCGTCACGCCGCTGCAGAAGGCCATGGTGGTGGAGCTCATCAAGAAGAGCAGGAAGGCCGTCACTCTCGCGATAGGCGACGGCGCCAACGACGTCTCCATGATCAAAGGTGTGCCGGTTGATGCACTGGTTCAACATTTAAATGAAGTCAATCGCGTGACTCCCGCGCGACTGATTTACATATTAATGACAGCCACGCGGCTGCAGCGCGGGAATCGCGCGGCTGACTAGAGTATTGTAAGCGCACCTAAGCTCCCATTCCTTATTTAACGAATCAACCAACAATGATGTTTTCCCGTTGTCATCCATTTTCGAAATGAAGCGTGCCACCCACCCCGTGTCGCGAGGCTGGAAGTGTATTTATTGAACATAAATGATTTGCTTGAACCGAATACACAGACGCGGCGAGAGAACTTTGTTTTAGTTTACAAATCTGTCTATGAATGAGCTATAGCACACTATAGCACTCCGTCCTATAGTGTTCTCCCCCCAAAATTCAAATTCAAAGAAATTAATATACTTACGGTTACCTGTCAATATACAGTGTATTACCAGCAGCTGGGCTTTTCATTAAGGACATTAAAATAACGTGTGTCTGTAACGTAACCATAACATTAATTTAATTAGTTAGTAAATTAAATTTCAGAGTTTGTTAACTTTCTAACAAAATTTTAATTGCCCGCAATGTAAAGCACGGTAAAGTCGTAACTCATGTCGTTGAATTACTTGGTACAAGGCATGTCGCGGTTTTTTACTTGTACCAAGTAATTCAACGACATGAGTTACGACTATTAGGCAATACGTGTACTACATTTAAGCTGCAAATTTAGAAAGTTTAATTGTGGAGTTAATTAACATAATTAAGATTTACTAATACGTGCAAACGATTGTTAACGGAGCATGTTATCAGTTTTAATAAATGTCCACATTCCGGTAACACACTGTATATATGAGCATATCATGCATGTAAGAAAAACATAGCTTTATTTAAAGCTGTAGGTGATAGCCATACAATTAACACTAGAAATAGAAATAGGTTAGCACTGCCATTATTTAGACTAAGTAAAGTAGGCACATCATTCAGGGGGGAACTGTATTCGCTTCTACAATAAAATACCACAAGAATCATTGATCCTTCCTGAAAAGAGGTTAAAACCTATGTTAAAAATGAGCTGATAAGAAAGTCCTATTATAGTATTAAGGAATACTTAGATGACAAAACTGCATGGTCCATACCACCTCAGCGCACAGAAATTCGACGAGGGGCGATGGATCAAGTCTATCACTCGCCGGCGAATTTCCTTAGACCGAAACCAGTAGTACCTGTTGCGAAGTCACTTTTTTTTAAAGAAGGTATGGGGGAGTTTCTTGCCGTTTCTTCTTAACCACCTTCCGAAACGGTGTAGTCTCTTTTTTATACAAAAAATTGACTTGTAATTATAAGCAAGTAGAATTTTGACGTTGAATAAGATAATTAATTAATTTATATTCAATAATGAATCCCCCCTCGTGGCCCCGCAGCCGCTCACATAGGCGTCGGCATCTCCGGCCAGGAAGGCATGCAGGCGGTGCTGGCCAGCGACTACTCGATAGCGCAGTTCCGCTTCCTGCAGCGGCTGCTGCTGGTGCACGGACGGTGGTCGTACTTCCGGATGTGCAAGTTCCTGCGCTACTTCTTCTATAAGAACTTCGCGTTTACGGTGTGCCATTTCTGGTTCGCGTTCTTCTGTGGGTTTAGCGCTCAGGTAAGGACTGAACAACAAAGCTATATAAACAGGGTTCGATGATTTGTCCCTGTGTTAGCCATTTTCACGAGATTATAAGCCATAAAAACTTCGGTTTGCACCTCTACACCAGACATAATTAAGCCTAAAAAAAACAGATATTTACCTTAGCAGGAAATGCTAGAAAAAAATGATGACAACATAAATGACAAATTAGCGACTACTTCATATTGTAAGAGACAAACCTACATTGTACACATTGTATTAAAAACTTGCATTAATCTGCAAATGTTGCCATCATTTATTTTGTAGTGTTTTTTAGGCTTCCTTATGTCGCGCAGTCGCGTCCCCGCCGCGTAGCTCCGAGCGCAGAAGGCCGTTCTGGTAAAAAGTGTTTTTTATTCCCTAATGTTACCTACAACCCAAAATCTTTCAGTTTATCTTGCAGCAAAATTAGCACATAAGCAAACAGTTCACTTCCATAATGAGCAAAAAAAAACACATACTTATTTTGTAACTTGTAACCACAAACCGCCTAAATAGTTTTCACAACCTATCCCCAGACGGTGTTCGACGAGATGTTCATCTCAGTATACAACCTCTTCTATACGTCTCTGCCGGTGCTGGCACTGGGCGTGTTCGAGCAGGACGTGTCTGACGTCACGTCGCTACAGTTCCCCAAACTGTACGTGCCGGGCCACACGAGCCAGCTGTTCAACAAGACGGAGTTCATCAAGTCTACGCTGCACGGGTGCTTCACGTCTCTCGTGCTCTTCCTCATACCTTATGGTAAGTGCACCACGTGCAACACCCATACAAACTAGGTTGGCAGTTCTGAGAGAAATGTCCTCGACCTCAGCTCCTCGAACATCCAGGCCTCTTAATCCAGTTGCTTTAGGAGTTGGGATGGCTGAACTAGAAGAGCAAGCGCAGGGGATTTACACAAAGGAACCAGTCAAATGGGTCAGGTGCTAGCACTTAAACCTCCTGAAGAAGAAGAAGCAGTGCATTTTACTTGTAAATTGTGAGTTATCTGAGCGGCCTATCCCGACTACCACGCCACGTAATACTCACAATAGCAGATGGCAAAACGATAGTGGTTGTCACAAGACTCCTACCAACTTATCTGATTTGCCACCTTACCAGTTATTTCCTTTATCTTCTAACTTGGGCTGAGTATGGTTTTATTAAACTAAAAGACACTTTATATTCATGTATTGTACCTTATTGGTCTTACTAATGTGTGATGTCATCTATTTCAGGTACGTACAAAGATGGTCTGGCGCCTGATGGGAAGATATTATCAGATCACATGCTTCTAGGAAGCGTTGTAGCTACTATACTAATCATAGACAACACAATACAGGTGAGTTGAAGTTTTCTAAACATATATTTACAGAATGGAAATTTTGATATAGATTTAAAATCACTCACAATCAATACGAACATTAGAATATTCAACTCGTGGATATCGCTGTTTTAGTTTTGTCTAGTGTGAGCACCTCGCTGCTCTCGGGAGGGATATTAGAGTCGATTTTACTGTATCGAATGAACGGAAGTCCACTCTTGCAAGTCCAGTAAGCATTCTTTATCGCTCATCACTCCCACAGACTCGGCTATTGTAAATGGAATGATGTGGTCCTCACCGATTTCTGTATGAGAGCTTTAGATAAGGAAATAATCATATTGTCATTTGCTATCACTAGATCGCGCTGGACACGACGTACTGGACGGTGTTCAACCACGTGACCATCTGGGGCTCGCTCGTGTCGTACTTCGTGCTGGACTACTTCTACAACTACGTGGTGGGCGGCCGCTACGTGGGCTCGCTCACTGTTGCGCTGACGCAGGCCACCTTCTGGTTCACGGCCGTGCTCACTGTGAGTACACCGCACACGCTGCATGCACCTCCCACCACCACCACCCTATTAGTTATCCTAGTAGAGTTGAACTAGTACATTCATACGAGTTTTTGAGTGCGTGCTGAGTGAGCGTGGGAAAGTATACGCGTGGACTGAATGGCTGATGGATTGATCATTAAGTAGATAATGGAGGGGAATTAAGAGCCCCAAGTTTTTGAATGGATTATAGAGGGTTTATGATAAGTATGTAGATAAAAGGTTTAATTGATAGTCATACGCTAGATACGTAGATAGATGAAGCTCCCTCTCTTGGCAGATGACGATCCTCATGGTGCCGGTGGTGTCGTGGCGGCTGGCCCTAGCGCGCACGGCGCCCACGCTGGGCGAGCGTCTGCGTGCGCGTGTGCGCTGGCGCTCCGAGCGTGCCGCCGCCGCCGGGGCGCCTGCCGGTCCGCGCACGCCTTCCGCTCGTCGTGCGCGTCGCTCTGTGCGCAGCGGGTACGCCTTCGCGCACCAGGAGGGCTTCGGCCGTCTCATCACCTCCGGCAAGATCATGCACCTCAAGCGCATCCCGCACGCCGACGCGGCACTGTCCGCGCTCGCCGCCCTGCCCGGCAAGTTCCAGCAGCGCGCCACCACGCCGCCTCGCTCGCCGCCTCGCTCGCCGCCCGACACGCCGCCCTCGCCGCGCGCACCGCGCCAGGACCTCGACTCGGTCGACTTATGAGCCCCGTCGTCCTCGAGAAGCTTGTTGCTCTGAGACCGACGACTTCTGAGCTCAGTACGAGGCGCGGTGACGCTCGCGACGTCTGCCGCGCGGCCCGCGTTCGGACCACGAGTAGGTTATAGTTCGATCTCAGTAGAAGTCTCCGGAGAGTCGCGTCCGCGTCCGCCGGCCGCCACGCGCGCGACTCGGCCGTGACGTACCGCCACGCGCGCGACTCGGCCGTGACGTACCGCCACGCGCGCGACTCGACCGTGACGTACCGCCACGCGCGCGACTCGGCCGTGACGTGCTGACGGACGGCTGCAACGGACGCAAGGCGACGTCGGACTTGTAATAGGTATGATATCATCTCCACTATCAGTAGGTATTCTTTTCTAAAAAGACGAATGTACAATATAAGATCGTGAATAAAGTTTGTAAATACTATAAGAGGATACAAACGAACCATAATTTTTTAAATAGACGGCATAATGTCGTCGCGACTCATATTGTGATAATGTTAATAGATTTAAAAAATTCGTATTATATTATTATCTATATTAAATTATATTTGTTGATCGAAAATATATATTGATAGATATTTATTATGGGTACACACTAAGATTACTCTTTTATATCGGAAAGCATAGTTGTTTCGTATCGTCGTTTATTTGTTGGACGAGTTAGTTAAGTCCACGAATAAACTCGATTCTGTTCACGTCACTTCATATAGACAACTGCCAAAAGTTAAATCACGCTGTCCACGTACTTACTTATGATAAAAAATATTATCTTAATTTATATTCATCACTGATAGGGCTCCGTAGAAAAATAGGGTTTTATTACCGCGGACCAATAAACTGTCTTGGGACTAAACCGTCCTCTTTATGTTTGCCTGTCCCTAAAGTAGACTTCAATCTTGGCGAGTAATTAAATTGTTTGGTGGGTACATACATGTAGCAACTTTGAATATATATTTCATTATTGCCTATCATTACTTAATGCCTCACTTTGAATACGTGGCAAAACGGGTTTTTATTTGAATGCAATCTATAATCATGATGTTGATGTCAGTAAGGAACCCACAGTGCGCAAGTACGTCTTACTCATAAAAATATGAATTTTCGGCAGAATTACCAGCACCTTTAGAAAGTATTAACGCTATTTCAATCAGAGACTGTAGGTTTAATAAATTATTATAATTTAGTAGGCACCGACTTAAGCAAACAACAGTTAAAGTGCATTCGCTTTGATACAGTCGCACAGCATTGGCAAGCTCCGCCTCTTGTCAAAGGATATATAATCTTGTCCGTATAAGTATTAGTAATCACACTTACTTAAACTTACTTATATAGAGCCGTACACGCGGGTGTACGATTCTATTTAAGCGAATGGACTTTACTTTTATTAATTTAAATTTGTATTTTACTTTAAAAGGCACTGAAAGTTGCTTTGAATTTTATAATAACGTCTATGTGTCCGAACCCCATAGTAATATGCATTTAAAACAAAGTGTAAATTTTCGCAAGCAGTTCAGATGTTGTACGTTAAAGCGATTGTTTACACACTGGTGACGTCATGAGGGCTTA
Source organism: Argyresthia goedartella (assembly GCA_949825045.1). Classification (NCBI taxonomy): domain Eukaryota; kingdom Metazoa; phylum Arthropoda; class Insecta; order Lepidoptera; family Argyresthiidae; genus Argyresthia; species Argyresthia goedartella. The sequence goes on from OX463823.1 coordinate 22,938,020, forward strand.
CACTGTTCGAACGACGACGGGATAAAGAGTTAGTGCCAAAGCATACAATACTAACTAAAATCTATATTGTGCTGTATTACATACATTTGATATGATAAAAAGTTAAATATCACTCCTTCTATAAAGTTAATAGGCCTTATTATTGTATTGATTTGGTTGATTGAAAAAGATGTTTCTATCAATATGTATGTATAATTATATTTTCGTTGAACAACTGCTACTACATGATATCGTGGAACCTTAAAAAATAGTGAAAGAATATTATATTACTAAACTTTCTCCAATGATTGTTAAAATTAAATTATGTCATCAGTTGAAATTAATGCTTGCTATAAAATAAAAATGCACACTGTATGAATGTAAGATAAATAAATATCAGTATTTGATGCAATCTCGAAAATGTTATGCAAAATAGTATAGATACACAAAGCCTAAGTATTATGTTTAATTGCACTCGTTCCAGCCGACTCAAACCCTATGCAATAGGTTAACTCGCCTTATGACCTAGGTTTAACAATCATTTAAATCTCCTTTGCGGGTTTAGTCTGCTCGATCAAGTTGCACCAGTTTCTGTTAATTTATGAAATCAAGGAGATTCGCGGCATTTCCACTGCGTGCGAAAGTGGACATAAAGTTTGCTTTCAAATCGATTTTTTTAAATAAATTATGTACTTCATGGATAATCTTTTGTATTTACATTTCCTCATCTTAATTCCAGATATACATATTTCTACAGATTGATTTTTAAATCTCTCTCTTTCACCAAAGGATTGAAGTACAAAATATTTAGTTAAGGCGATGATGGAATAAAAATGCGCTGTCGAGTGGAAGTGAGATGCAATATTTACTCGCGAATAAGAAAAAGCGGGATGCCAATAATGCACTCGCGACTAATCTGAAACAACGTAAGCGCCAAAACGTAAAAAAAAATCATAAAAAATAAACTATTTCAGGGAATTAACTTTCAAATTGAAAATCGTTAGAAATAACAATTGTTCATACATTGCAATTATCACACAGTCATATTCACTTACTACTGCGGTGTAATAGGATAAAACCATAAAAAAAGGGTTGACTTTGTATTTATTTTCTATCGAGAAAATTTTATCCAAACATGTTTTCCAATTAAGAATCTCTAGATTATATAGTCAAATTACATATACCAGAAATTAATTACGATTTGCCCAGTATTTCCTGAAAAACACATGAAAACAGCACCCCATATTTATTTAATCAGCGTCTTAATTTGGTCAGCTTTCCTAACAAAATATAGCAATTTTACCTGAAAATAAAATTGTTATTATACATACTTACTATAATGAGTAAAATAAATAACGAGAACTTTCACACATTCAAATCTCTCCGTAATCGATGCAACCGTATGTGTCGTGACGCTAAGCGCCGCCACATATACGAGTGGATCGAGAACTACACTCCTGCTCAGGTGTGGAAGTTTCTACGTACTCTTGGCGTCGGTAAGTCCCGGGATCTGCCAGTCGGTAATGTCGATCTCAACGGTCTCAATAGATTCTTCTCTGCCCCCCCTGTCGTGATGAACTCTATCGTCAAGGAAGCCACCCTGCGTAGCCTCCGCTTAAGACCTGCTGCTACTACTACTTTCGAGTTCAGCCCGGTTGGAGTCGATGCTGTTAGGAAGGCGGTGCTGGCAATATCTTCTAAAGCTGTTGGAGATGACAATATTTGTCCTCGAATGATCAGGAGCGTGCTCGACGAGCTGCTTCCTGCAATCACTCATTTAATTAATTATTCTTTATCAGAGTGTTCCTTTCCCAAAGTATGGAAAAAGGCACATGTCATCCCTTTGCCTAAAACATCCAATCCTTCCTCCTTCAAAGAGTTTCGTCCCATCTCCATCCTACCTCTCCTTTCCAAAGTTCTTGAATCCGTTGTCCATACCCAGATCTCCTCCTATCTATCCAGAAATAATTTGATCAACCGCTTCCAATCCGGCTTCAGGTCAGGTCACAGCACCGCAACGGCTTTGTTAAAGGTCACGGATGATATCCAGTTCGCTATGGATAACAAACAGCTTTCTGTGCTAGCACTGCTTGACTTCAGTAGCGCCTTCAACTGTGTTGATTTTGACATTCTCACTCAAATATTAAGGTCCCTTAATATCTCGTTTCGCTCGGCCAGCTGGTTCGACTCTTATCTTAGAGATTGGCAGCAGCGCATAAGGTCTGAGGAGACCTTTACTGAGTGGTGCGATCTCTTAGCGGGCGTTCCTCAGGGTGGTATTCTTTCCCCTCTCTTATTCTCTGTCTTCATCAACTCCATCTCCGATGTTATCTCCTCCCCATATCATCTCTATGCTGATGATCTTCAGATTTATCGTCATTTTCTCTTCAGTGATGTGAACCTGGCTATAGACACACTGAACGCTGACCTTGAGAACATCAGAACCTGGGCTTCGTCACATGGATTTCTGGTAAACCCCAGTAAGTCCCAGGCGAGTATTATGGGTACCAGACATTCTTTAAACGCATTGCAACAATTGTACATACCGCCCGTTACCTATGACGGTACTTTAATCGCCGACAGTGACAAGGCCAAAAACCTGGGTGTCATGTTTGATAAACAACTCTCCTGGACTAACCACGTCAGCGAGGTCAGTAGGCGCGTCTTTGCCACCTTTCACTCACTACGACGGCTTCAGAACTTTCTGCCCCATCAAACAAAAATTACTCTTGCTCAATCTCTTCTTCTCCCCTTGATCGATTATGCCGATGTTTGTTGGGTTAGCGCCAACGAAGAACAACTGAACAGACTCGAGCGACTTCAAAATTTCGGGATTCGGTTTATCTTCGGACTGCGCAAGTTCGACCACGTCTCGCAGTATCGCAAGGAGTTAAAATGGCTGCCGATTCGACTTCGTCGGGACACACACATCCTCACTCTTCTATTCAACAACTTAACCAACCCTCGATACCCTAGCTTTCTCCGTGAGCTTTTTCAATTTCTCCCTTCGGCTCGTCCACGTAGAACTCACACGGTTTCCCTGCTCTCCATACCTCATCACAATACCGTCGCATACAAGCACTGTTTTCGATTGCGGGCGATCGCTCTTTGGAACTTACTTCCCTGCACTATCAGAGATAGTCCGTCTCTCCCCGTCTTCAAGAATCGTTTGAAGGAGCATTATCTTTCTCTATCATAGATTTGAGCTTTGTATATATTAGTTTATTTATTTGTATTTATATTTTTATATAATATTTATGTACTTGTGTATGTAGTGTATCTAGCAGTTACCTAGTTCTATAGTTCAGTAATATAAGTATGAATGTATCTTATCAGAGCACATAGGTCTATCCAGTATATTAAATTATTCATATCAACCTTGGGTTTGCTGGAAGAGATCTCTATTTAGAGATAAGCATGCCTTTGTAGATGTCCTTTCTGTCTTATTATATCTTATGTCGTTTTATGTGCAATAAATATATACGAAATACATACTTACCTGGCTTTAAGCCTAATATAGAGAGTAGCATACTTGACTTCCTTTCCGGAGCGACGAAATTAGCCCACTTCATCCACTTCCAAACAGCTCACTTCCTGTTTAAAACTCCTAAAATACATGTCATATCCGTTTTGAACCTCAGCAACAATGCGCGCGTAAAGTTTCAGAAATGGCGGCAATTGTAGCCAGCGTTATTGCGCGCGCTCAATTTTCAGGTCATTGGCAACTCAACAAAGAGCTGATCGTGTCGTAAGAATGTGTCACGATCATGCAATGCACAGTAAAGTGTTCAGCAGGCAGCGATTTACCTAGGCTTAAAGCCAGGTAAGTATGTATAATAATAATTTTATTTTCAGGTAAAATTGCTATATTATACCTGACGTTACCTGGCTTTAAGCCTAATATTGAGTAGTGTTTGATATCGACTGCTGAGTTAAAAACGCCAATGTGATATGACTAGGAGTTCATTTATGGAAACCTTATATAAATTATGATACTGAATGTTTATGCATCATCGTGTACGTGATGCAAAGATAGGCTGCGCAAATGCAAGTCAAAAATAAGGCAAATAGACGGAAACAAACACAGACTTAAGAAAGGTCTGATGAAGTCATCTTTTGAAGCCAGCCGAGTGTCGGGCTGGCTAGGTTAGACTTGGTTAGTTAGTTTATGGCTATTAAGACTCGTCTGATCTATATGAATCTAAGAATATGCAAAGCTTTACCTCCTTAGGTATTCCCTTCAGTCATCACATCACTTACGTACAAGTTCACCGAGATTGGTGCTCGGTAGTTGGCTGCTAGCTCGCCATTCACCTCGACGACTACCAAGACAGCAGTTGTGAGGTTAGGATATCAGGTCGGTCGCCTGACCTACGAAACTCGGAGCTAGAGACGTATGCGTGCCGAATCGAATACATGTGAAAATGAGTTATTATAATTTGTACCTTGCACAGACAGGGCCAACCTGATTTAAAGACAAAACATTGATGAAATTAGTGATTAGCATTAGGTATAATCAAATTACAATTGCTGTATTTTGAATTGGAAGTGCGCCTCCTGGATGCATTACCACTGATTATGTACTTCCACATATGATTGGTCTTTGCAAAAGACTGGCGAACAAGTCTGTAATCTGACTTTAATGATAAGGTTACTCAATTAATCTAAATACCTTTTCGTATCACTTCTGAGAAGAATAGCTAGATGTGGCTGATTCTATTACAGGAGCTAGTGTGGCTATCTGACTAAACTGAAGATGCTTCTACAGTGAGCAAGCATAGTGAAAAAGACACGTTTACGCGTTATAAGCATATTTGTAAATGCCTACAGTGATAAAGGATTTCAATATCCATCGTATTCAATTATCATTGATCAGATACCTAATACAAGTATCTGTTTTCATTATTACCAGCATCTGTGTATACAACATTAACTGAAACCATGTTACCTAGGACTAAACCATAAGTCAAATATACATACTTCACTGGGATAATCCAGCGTGGCCATAACATTCATTAAAATAATAATGTGTAATGGTTTTTTTTTTTGTAAAACTTTTATGTTTTGAAAAACTGTCATTAAGCTAGTTCTCTGGTAGAAATACCAGGTTGGTGTCCTAACATAACATAGCGTCACCCCTTTTCCCACACGGGGCGGCAGAGTCACAATGGCACACACGCTCAATATGCTAATGTATATCATGCTCAGTCCGACATTCAATACTCCATTGCTACTCACTTTATAATTATTATTCCTTTACTATGTAGGTACTCTACGTAACAGCTGTAGAAATATTAAGGAACTCTGCTTGTGGGCTGTATGCCGCACCGGCCACATCCAAGACACATTATGATTATATTAGATTACCTCGATTTCGTCGACTTGGTTAAAGCTGCCTTTGCTGTTCGCTTGGGATATGTCGAAGTAAAGCGACTATTGAGAAACAACCAAATAAATAGTGGAGATGTGAAAAAATCGCGGTGTAAGGTCAACTTGGGTAAGACCGTCCAGGAGGCAAGACCAAACACACGAGTTTGTGCAGTCTCTATTAACTCTAGGCGGTTTATACTTCTGTCGGTAAAACAGTACCCGATTGTGGTTCGAGCAAGCTATGATAGATGGCGCTATCAGGCGTATGATAGAAATATAATGACTCACAAAATTAGTTGAGTTTTGAAAGACGAACACGACCTCACAAGTGCTGCGAAAAAAAATATCCTGGAAGGATTAGTGGGTATTTTGCAATGAGATTATGGTGAGTATCTTTAAAAATGTACGCCAAAGCAATTATGTATGTTGGTTTCACGAAATCTGCCTTATTTATTGAATTATATTGTTGTAAACTTTTCCAACCTAAAAAACTTGTAGTGGGGAAGTCCCTATACACCACACGAGGTAACTCCGGCACATGCCGGTCTTTCCTCAAATCAGGTGTTAACAACCTTTTTTGTTTTGTTAGATACTACTTAGTTGCTGTAATTTCGTTCAATTTACTAATAATGTTGATTTCGATGTATAACATAACATTTAAACATAGCGTCACGCATTTTCCCATACGGGGTGGCAGAGGCACAACTGTGCCCACTTTCAGCCAGTGTTTCAATGCTCCATTTTACGTGACAGGGGGCGAGCCCATCGCCGCAGCTATGAAGTAATGAAGGTTTCCTCACGATGTTTCCATCACCGTTAGAGTGTCCGTATAACGTACTTAAGATAAATGACTTATCTCATTGGTACATGGTTAGCACCGGGATTCGAACCTGCACCTCCTGCGTGAGAGGCAAGCATGAAACCCACTAGACCACGGAGCTCTGTATATCGATGTATAAATGCGCTTAATAATAGTTTCAATCACGTCATATAATTATATATAATTATTACTAACATTTTTTATAATTATTTTTTTCAGTAATCATCCAAAATGGTTAGAAATTACATAAGAAAAACTGATAAGGGTTCATATTCCAAAGATGCATTTAAAGAAGCCGTGCGGGCAATACAAACTGGCCAACTCAGCGGTTACAAAGCTGCAAAGTTATACAATATACCACGTATGACTTTAATGGACCATGTTAATAACAAACGGTATAAATCCAAAACCCTTGGGAGAAATACTGTATTTTCTTTAGAAGAAGAAAAAAAACTAGCTACAAACTTGCATGTGATGGAGAAGAATGGATTCGGCATAAGCAAAACAGAACTTCTTGAGATGGTGAGAGATTATGTCCAGATTAACGAAATATCAACGCCTTTCAATGATGATATGCCTGGGGAGGCCTGGTTCTATGGTTTTAAGAATAGACATAACCTGTCTGTCAAGAAACCCCAAGGTGTGGAATATGCAAGAAAAAAAGCGATAGACCCTTTCATCGTTTACCCCTATTTCGACCTCCTCGAAAAGACGATCAACGACTTAAATTTACGAGAAAACCCATCAGCAATATGGAATTTGGATGAAACCAGTTTCTGTAAGGACCCCTCCAAAACAAAAGTTGTCGGCGCAAAGGGTTACGCTGCGACCAGAGTCATTGCGTCACCAGGTAGAGACAATACCACTGTGCTACTGGGTGCAAGTGCCCTCGGAGAAAAAACACCACCGCTAATTGTGTTCAAGGGAAAAAATGTGTGGGATGAATGGACATCTCCTGATGGGCATCCTGGGACGACATATGCTGCAACTGCTAACGGGTGGATGGAGTCCAACGTGTTTGAATTTTTTTTCAAGAAAACGTTCCTAGCGACTGTAGGCGATCAACGTCCAATACTACTCATTTATGACGGCCACTCAACGCACGTTGGGCTAAATATTATCGAAGAAGCGCGGAAGGAAAATATAACAATACTGAAATTGCCACCGCATTCAAGTCACGTGTTACAGCCGTTGGATGTAGCAGTAATGAAGTCCTTTAAAGATAAGTGGGACCCTCTTCTTGTAAAATGGCAACGCTTGAATGTGGGTATTCCCTTACCCAAAAAAGAATTTGCTCAGCTCATCGGTGAGGTTTGGAGCAATATAGACTCCCAGGTATTAAAAAATGGCTTCCGGAAAACTGGAATATTTCCACCGTGTCGTGAAGAAGTGGCAGAAAAAGAGTTTAATGCTTTAAAGCTCAAGCGATGGAAAGAGTGTCAAACTTCTCAAGAGACTCAACAACCCTTAAGCTTGCTTACTGTAAGTCTAAATGTTTTGACACAGTACATGCCACAATTACGACACACCCCCACCACCACCTTCACAGGCAAACCTGTGATACTGGGAAAAAATCTTGGTGAAGAAATTGTAGCCTCTCAATCTTCTAGACCGTCTATTCAGATTTTGGAGAATTTAAAGGTAAATGTAAACTTCACATTTGAAGATTTACTGCTAGAAAAAGTGAAGGCTGGAAGTATAGTAAAACAACAGCGAAAAAAAATGGCCGAAGGAGCGGAAGTGATTACTCACGACGATGTGCTACATAGAAAAATTAACGAAACAGTGAAACGTATAAAACACGAAAAGCCGTTGAAGCAAAAACAGAAGGTTGTGAAGAAAAAACCAGTTAAACGAGAGAAATCAAAACGAAAAGTACCGACAAGCAATAGTCACGAGTCCCTACCAGAGCTTATTGATGATATTACACTATGAAGAAATTCAAAACTGGTATGAAGATGTAATGGCTTCAGACAACGAAATTTACGAAATTGAAAAAGAGAATGTTTCAAATAACGTTACTTTAGAACCATCGTCGTCGTCGTCGAACCACCGCAAAATGGAAGAACCAAAAACAGAAGTTTATGAAGAAGAATTCAAGAAATTGTAAAAGACAGGAGAAACCAGGGAAAGCAAACAGAAAAGTTTCAACAAGCAGCAGTGACGTGACGAACGATTCCTTACCCGAGCTTGATGATGAAAGTGACTGTGAAGACATTCAACAGTTTTATGAAGATGTTTTGGCTGAAGATTCAGACCATGAAATCGACGTACTTGGAAAAGAAAATGTTTCAGGTAACATTTCCACGGAACCCACGTTAAATACAGGAAAAAAAGTGCCCGAAGTTGCTAACTGGCTGCTGGTGAAATTTGCAACCAAGAAAACCTTAAAGTACTACGTAGGTGTTGTTATTGAAATAACTAGTGACAAAAACCCAGTGGTGAAATATCTGCGCAAGGCAAACAGTCGCGATAGAAGAACAGTATTTGCATATCCACATGTAGAAGATATATCAGAACTCCGACACCTTGAAGACATTGCGCTTTTTCTTCCTGAGCCCATCAAAGAGCGTCGTGGGCTTATTTGTTTTGAGGAAGATTTGTTCAGTTTTTATAATATTAAATAATTAATTAAGATATATAAATATCTAAGCATATTCGTTGATTAATTCAGACTTTAAATGATTTAAAATGTTTTGTTTACCATTAATATATATAATGGTAAACAAAACATTTTATGTTTTACGGATTTAGTACTAATTAGATCCTAATTACAATACTTTGATCTCAGCCAAATACTTAACCAAATACGAAATAATAAGTGATATTGATATTTATGTTAAGAGTTACGGAATTAGATCATGATTGCAATAATTACCTTGATCTCAACTAAATACTAAAGATTATTGTAGTGTTATTTAATTGATATTATTGATAAGTTTCATTCAACAAGTTTATTAGCTCTTTAATTTTATAAGCTCTTTATTTTGACACAAAATATTTTGAGATTTTTTGTTCGATTACTTATTAAAGTAAACCATAATTTTATAATAGTAACGCCTTTTTTTTCTTATATAACCCACTACTAGGGCGAGTTAAGTAGGCACCTTCACTGTAGGTGACTTCACAACGGCGGCGCTCATAAATAAGGCCATTGCATTTGCATCCCAGCCAGTAACAACTTAGCTCGTCTGGGTAGTATTCTATCCATGTGAAAAAATGTGCGGCACCCCTGAATCCAAAGATATGCCGCGCTTACCTCAATTTGAGTTTTTCTTCAATAAAAACGAATGTAGGCTTAATTTTGATAGTTGTTAAGTTATATTTTCATTACAACCCACGTTTGCATGTTACTAACTGGATTTTAGCCCGTTTAGTGTACAAATAAAAGAAATATGGCCACCAGACGGACTTTCCTCAATGACTGGGGAAGTCCGTCTACAAGACGTTATTTCAAAATATCAACCGTATTTGCCACCAAAATCAATACGAGCAGAGATTTGACTTCTTTAACATATTCACGGAAGACTACTTGTCATCTACTCTGAAAACCGTATTTCTAGAACAATAAGAACAGAAATGGTGGCAAATCAAAATCAACTTTTAATAAAGTATGCCGGTCTTACCCAAGTTGACCTTATGTATAATCTCAAATTTATATTAATGTCTTGAGAGACTCGAGGACTGTCATCAGCCTCTTTTGGCTAATATACTGAAAAGTGCATTCTTACAGCCACTTACCTAGTGAATTATGAAGACCTGCGCGGTCCAGTGACACGTAGGTCATTTGTGAGAAGTAATGTAGGTAACTTCTCTATATGGCTCCTACAATATCCTGGTGGATAACTGTCTGAATAATATTAGCAGACTATATCTTTGGATATAGTGAATCTGAACGGTGACTGCTACAATGATAATTGTCTGAAGCAGTGAAGTAGGCATATTGCCGACCATATCCTGCCGGATTGATGAAGGTAGTCGGGTTGAAAAACGACGGCTCTGTTAGATTGTAACGCGTTGTTATATTAGGGGTTGGAGGAAATAAGCTAGGTAGGTACTCAAAGTTCTTTAACAATGTGGTTTAACTTATTAACGATAAGACCAACACCACAATAAGAGTAGTTTATGATTACCCTTTGAGTATTGTATTATATAGATAGCCGGTCCTCCAGCCACATACCTAATGTTTAGAACTCCCTTTTAATCCCTTAATTAAAAGCAACAGCGCTAAAATGGAAATTATTGATTTCAAAGTAAAGAAAGTTACATAAAGTAATTAGTATAAATGGAATATAAAATAGTGTTGATTTTATATTTCTTCGTCACTGGCTTAAAAAGGGTTAAGATATCACGTAAATGAGTAAAACGTTACAATAAAACTGTAGGAAAATTGTTTGCCTCCACTATATCCGCCTCGTTCTACCAACATCAGGCGATGTTTCTCTATGAATATGTCGGTTTGAACCTTGCGCACAGATGGAAACGTTGCAGAGGCTGAATTATATCTCAAGTTTCGCTGGGATACTAAAAATGCACGACAACCAGCCATCAGATGTCTATATCTTTGCGCAAGATGTTTAATTGAACCGTCTCGCATAGACTGATTCATTTCATACTCACACGAGCGTTTAGTAGCGATGTCCTCTTACGCGCAGGCACTACCGGCATAACCGCGAACGGCTGACGTAACTGCATGTCAATGTCGCTTTAAACCGGCTCAGGCTGAAAACGTACCTATCCCAAAATGCACCCCATGCGAAAAACGTGGCACAATGCACCTTTCCTAAAATGCACCTATCCCAAAACGCACCTTTCGCAAAATGCACATATCCCGAAACGCACCTTTCGCAAAATGCACCCATTGCAATATGCACCTATCCCAAAACGCACCTGTTGCAAAATGAACCTATCCCAAAACGCACCTATCGCAAAATGCACCTATCGCAAAATGGCCGACTTACTCGTGGCCCCCCGGGTTGTCCTCCTGGGGGGACCACGAGGAATTTGAATTTGCGTACCGTCCCCCCGGACTCACACTTGACGGCAAATGAAGTTATGATGTGGTAAGTAGTACGTAGGTAGTACATGATATATTTTTTGCGTGGTGGAGTATGGCTTATACCTGGTTTCTCGTACAAAAACTAGCCATTAATCAACCGTCAAACGGCCGTTTTTTTTTGTTTGCAGTTTTGACAGTTGAAATTGGTTAAGGACTGTCAACAACGGTTTAAATATACGAGAAACCGGGGATTAATCTTACTCGTGATAACTCTTAATTATTTAATCATTTCCTTCAAGTTCTACAAACTTACTAAAGACGCAGTAATTTATGAATGAATATTTAAATGCTATTGGCTGTTGAGAAGTCTTTGTATATGTCTGGGGCAGTCATCCATGCATTGATTTAGCCATCTTCTTTTAGAAGTCCATGTCCCATACAGAATCCTGCACAAATTATTCTAAGTCTTTTCTGGCATTTTGCGTTTCGGGCATTTCGCTTTTCTGGCATTGTGCGTGTATTGCTAAAGACGCATTTCATTGCATTTCTAAGACGGTTAGAGTACAAATTCATCAATAAACATTTAAATTAATACGTTAGGATCGAATTGATAACTAACCTCTTTTGTACTTTTGTCATACTGGTCCCCGTTGGCGGTCGTAGTTTTGACTTCTGTCATTTCACAAAAAAGTGGGTATATCTGTACTTTGAAAAGTCGCAATATTTCTTTGCTTCGCAAAGGTGTGTGATGTGTGCCGAGGTTTTTTGCAATTCACAACTATGGAACAGGATTTTTCTTTTTCTACTAATCAGAAAGGAAAATGTACACTTATTTGTGGTGCATATAGACAGCTCAATTAAAGATCTACAGCAACTTCTCACGCGTGTGGAGACTTTCAGCGCACAAAATGGACTGAATATCAACACAAAGAAAACGAAATACATGATTGTTGGGCGTCCTTCACCTACAACTGCTGCTCTCCACGTTAAAGATCGTCCGTTGGAGAGAGTTCATTCCTACAAATACTTGGGATGTATAGTGAATGAACAAGAAGATCATAGTACGGAAGTTAAATGTAGAATCGAACAGGCCCGAAGTGCGTTCACTAAGATGAGCCATATTCTTTGCAACCGCAACATTAAATTATCCACATGGTGTCGTCTAGTCAGATGCTACATATTTTCAGTCCTTCTGTACGGTGCTGAAGCATGGACACTAACCCAAGCAATGTGCAAAAGATTGGAAGCATTTGAAATGTGGCTGTACAGAAGAATGCTGAAGATATCATGGACGGATAAAATTACCAATGTTGCTGTTTTAGACAAAATGCAAAAAGGAGTAGAGCTCATACGGGTTAAAAGCAGGAAACTAACATATTTCGGACATATATAACCTGCCCCAATTGATCATACAAGGCAAGATCCAAGGACGCAGAAGACCTGGTCGCCCACGTACATCCTGGCTCCAAAATCTGAGAGAGTGGTTCGGGATGAACACAACATCCCTTTTCCGAGCGGCAGTATCCCGTGAGAAGATCGCCGTAATGGGATAACCTTAATGGGTAACCTCCGATAGGAGATGGCACCCGAAGAAGAAGATAGATATAATAAGCATCGGACTAATAAAACTGGTAGTATCTTATGGCGATGTGTGTGTCGTGATGAATGTATTGCCTCACTATCACTGGAAGAAACAGGAAATACTACAACACGGCAAACAAAGCACACATGTAAAACGGTTGATATTAAAAATATTATTGATATTATTACTGGGCGTTTTGGGATAGTTGCAAAATGCACCTATCCCAAAACGCACCTATCCCAAAAGGTGCGTTTTGGGATAGGTGCATTTTGCAACAGGTGCATTTTGCAATAGGTGCATTTTGGGATAGGTGCATTTTGCGAAAGTTGCGTTTTGGGATAGGTGCATTTTGCAAAAAAAAAAACTATTCCTTGCGGTACATTTTGAGATAGGTACATTATTGGCCGAAGGACTTCACGCGGGATTTTCAACTTATCTTTAGCCAAATCGCGCTGATAGGTGTACTTTGGCGCTCAGACTGGGCTGCGGCACCAACACGTGGCTGCGGCTCGTAGTCGCCCTTCGACATATATGAAATGACTGACGGATTTATTCTCTAGTGAATAAGAGTATTTTGAATTTGGAACAAGCACATATATACTAATGCTTCTACAATACAAGAAATCCTCGGTCCCTCAAACGACGCCCAATGTCCTTGACGAAGGCCCTACCCTACACCCCTGTGTTCTCGACGGCCAAAGGAACGCACAGATAATTTCCCATTAGCTGTGCGTATTTAATGCATTTCTTCCGCGCTGCCGACTCAGCAGCAGCACCCGGGGTTACCATAGTTGAGCTGATGTAGGATGGTGCGTACGTGCACACGCAGATCGCATCCCACAATAGGCAACGATCTCTCTCCCACAGTATTAACGTGAGACCGTCCGGAAGTTTCCCGTCGCTGCGGCTCAGACCCGGAGGTTCTAGAACCGTCGGAATATTGGCAGAGACTAGCGCCCTCCGGACGATGTCTTTAAGTAAGTGATGGCGAGAGAGTCTCCCTGCACTCCGAACTTAGTGCAGCCATGGCGCCCCAGCGAGTCAACCGCCGCACCACAAACACAGCGATGTGGTTCGCAGATGTCGCAAACTAACCGAAGCGCCTCTGCCACACGCAAGGAGTTGTCGTCCAAATAGGTGCCCAACTGCGGATTCGGCAACGCATGCAGCCAGGCGTCAGACTGTGGCTGGGAGACTGCACGCGGGCGAGCAAGATCCGCTCCCAAGCTCTGCGCCAGAGAGCGTCAAGGGAAGACCTGCAAAGGTCTTCATCCCACATCTCTCCCCGGACAACGGACCTGCCACAGCCACAAAGCCTCGCCTTTGCTCCCACCTGTTCTGTTGAGTAGTTCTGTCGGCAGAACTACTGGGTTTTTTTTACCATTAGTTCTGTGATTTATAAGACTATGCTTTACACCCTGCTTCAATCTCAGATATTCCCAACTGTTCTGTTGAGTAGTTCTGACGGCAGACCTACTGGGATTTTTTTTACCATTAGTTCTGTGATTTATGAGACTATGCTTTTACACCCTGCTTCAATCTCAGATATTTCCCAACTGTTATGTCACGCGGTGTCTATAGTACCATTGATTTGTACCATCAATGGTACAAATGACACTACTTTGTGTCATTAGTAAAATTGAAAAATATACTAGTTTATCCTATGTATTTAACAATAAAAACAGCTGTAAGTAAACTAATTAGTTCTTAGGTCATTTATTATTAACACATCGTAACATAAACAAAAATTAACACTTGTTTCTTCGATAACAAAAAATTCTACCTACATAGACTCGTTACACAACACTACTCGTAAATTATCGAGCCTTTTTTCTGCCACAAAGTATTCTTCACATCTTTTCCCAATGGGGTGGCATAGGCACAATCATGACCGCGTCAAAAACTTCAATGAAATAAACGTATGTAGGTACTTAAACGGTAGTGATTATATTCTCTTTGGTAGGTACCTTATCAATGCTGTGTTCAATACCTCCTTCAACGGTCTGCTGCCCTGGTACTTTTTGGCAGAAAAAAGACTCGATAAATTAGGTATAACAGGATTAAATAGTAGTTTATGTCACTGCTGCATAATGGAGGGGCTAATCTTAACGTTTCCTTGTACAATCTTCTTCCTCCTTTCATCCCCAGACTTTCCAATTTCAAATCTCTATTATCATATGTAAACTCCCCATTTATCCAAACCCTGTGTAATTTCATTAATGTTAATAACATCAAACTCTAACTGTAGTTGTGTACCTGTTGTAGACTAATTTAATTAAACTAACAGTATTATATATTTATGTATCTATTGTTTTGTCCTTTTTTTCTAGGTTCCGGAAATCCTCAGATTTTCACCGGAGAATCCTCAGTATCATTCCGTGCCATCGCCGATACTTTGACACTGGCAGAATCATCAAAACGATGAAAGCCATTAATTAGGAGAAAAAAAAATAAAAAAAATAAAGATGTGCAGAACCATTCATTTTAGAATCTAAAATGACGCCTAAAAATTTTACGGAATTATAAATTGGAACTACATGGCCATTAATACGTATGTGCACATTCGGGATACGGACTTTTCTGGAGAAAATAACAACTTTGCTCTTTGAGGCCGATAATGACAAACCATGCTCCGTCAGCCAATCCTCGAGATAAATAATGGCAGAATTTACTCTGGTGGCAGCCTCCTCAATCGAGGCCAAAGAAGAGTAAAGGGCTTAGTCATCCGCATACTGCAGTATGCTACAGAATGAGGTAACTACTCTATCAAGGTCATAAGTGTAGATGCTATAGAGTAGAGGACTCAGGACTGAACCTTGAGGAAGACCTTTCCACACTGACCGCGGAGACAGATAATGGTCTTGGTTGCGAATCAACACAGATCTGTCCGAGAATAAGCTCGTGATGAAATTGACTATCCTCACTGGAATACTCAGATGGAGCCTGAGTACAGGAAGAAGTACATTGTCGTAGGCGGAGCATATGTCTAAGAATGCTCCCACGACCGATTTATTTTTAGAAAAAGCTATTCTTATATCCGTGGTCAGTATGGCTAGGCTATCCATTGTGGATTTATTTTTCCTAAAGCCGAACTGGGATTCAGGTAAAATGTTTTGACTCTCTACAAACCATTCCAAACGATTTTTAACAAGATGCTCGGAAATTTTAGAGAGAGTAGATGACAAAGCTATTGACCTATAAGAGGCAACGTCAGTAGAATCCTTACCAGGTTTTAATATAGGGATGATGATTTGTGACCTCCATGTTTCCGGAGGGGACCCATATGAGAAAAAAGTATTAATTAATTGTAAAAAGTATTTTTTAGTTTCGGACCCACAGTTTCTAATAAAAGAATACGGGATGCCATCTAAACCAGGAGAAGAGTCCGTTAGACTATCTACTGCCAGATTGAACTCGGATTCCGAAAATACTTCATCCAATCTATGAGAAGGAGACTGGAGGGAGAGTATAGGCGGCAGACAATCAACATAAGGAGCAGAAGGGGGGGCTAATTTACTAGCAAAGTTCTCCAACCAGACTTTGGGGTCGCTATAGGACGAGTTAGGGGCGGAAAAAGAACTCCTAAATATTTTAATATTTTTCCAGATAAGAGAAGCTGGGGAACGAGGACATAGGTTCTCGCAAAATTTTGACCAACCTAATTGCTTCTTTTTACTTAGCAATTTTCTAACCATGGCAGAGATTCTTTTAAAGTTGATAAAATTCTCTGTAGTCATGCTGGAAGCATACGTCATCTCGGCCTCTTTTCTTTTATTTACTGCTTCAGTGCACTCAGGATCCCACCACGGGGGTGAACGGATCTTATCAGGGGGAGGTCTCTTTAATGGGATTGAGGAGTTAGCACTGGTAACAATTGCTTCGAGGAATTTTGCATAAACATTGAGGGAATTTTGGGGAGAAACAGGGTCGAGTAACTTAATCCTATAGTCACATTCTCTGGCAAACCTTTCCCAGTCTGCGCCAGACAGTCTATATTTGAGTAGGGGATCGAATTTCTTTATTGGGGGATACTTATTAGGGAAGTGGACTAAAATTGGGAAATGATCACTCCCAAAAGTGGAAGAAAGAACATCCCAAGAGAGGCCAGAAGCTAAATTTGAGGAACAGAGGGAAAGATCAACTGCACTTCTAGGATCCTGAGTCGGGGACACCCTACGTGTTGGGCGACCATCATTTAGAATACAGAGGTCAAATTTATCTAAGATATCTAAAATTATAAAAGAATTAGAGTCATTCCTATAGCTACCCCATAACTGGTTGTGGCTGTTGAGATCGCCTAAAATAATAAGAGGAGTGGGAAGGGAAGAAATAAGGCTATCCAGTTCCTGGAGATTGGAAGAGTCAGGATGAGGAATATAAGCTGAAATAAAAGTGGCGTCAAAACATCTTGCGGCAACTACATCAATGTTAACACTACGGGGAGGAAGATTTATTCTGGAAAAAGGGATGCCTTTCTTAATGAAAAGAATGTCACCCCCATAACCATCTATTCTGTCCTCCCGAAGGCTGGTAAAACCTGAAACCCGAAAGCGAGAACCAGGCAGCAACTAACCCTCAGATAGGGCAATAACAGAAGGTTTATATATTTATTTATTAAATAAATAAGATCAGATTTTTTAGGATTCAGGCTCCTGCAATTCCACTGTAGAATGCTGGCCATTTTGTTGGGAATGAGAAGAGTTAACAAGTTGTAAGATCTGGTTAAGACCTTGTGTCACGTTGGGCGGTAATGGGCAATCACTGAACTTAGTCAGAAACTCAGAAGATTGATAATGGTAGAGAGAAGAAGTTCAAGGAGATTTTCATTAGGCTGGGCCGAATTGGGTGGTAGAGAAGGGAATGCATGACCATTAGGGAGAGAAGAAGGGGTGAGTTAGTGATCTCTAAGTGAGCATTCCGGTCATACCCCTGTCTATGATCAGATCTGGGTTGTCTTGTTGTAACTACAGTTTTGCGGTGCGATACAGTCTTTGGGTATTGGGAAGGGGCCATCAATTGGCTTGAAGTCGGCGTTGGGGGCACTGTTTGGAAAGAGCGAGCAGCATCTGCAAAGGATTTTCTAGGTGGTGGAAGACGAATTGATGCCTCTTTATATGATACACTTTCTTGTGACATGATGATCTTGATGGCTTTTTGTCTGTGAAATTCAGGGCAGCACTTATCAATGGCTCTATGTGGTCCAGAACAATAGAGGCAGGAGTCCTGTGTTTTTTCACAGGTTTTACCATCGTGGGGTTGGGAGCACTTGAAACAGCGAGGCTTGGAACGGCATTGGATTTTGACATGGCCAAATCGACAACAATTCCAACACTGAATAGTAGGGAACTGGTACTGTTCCACCAGAATAGAATTATAAAAGCAGTAGATTCTTTCTGGAAGAACCTGTCCTGAGATTGTTATAACAACTGATTGTGTCGGGGTATATGATACAGTGTCATCGTCCTTTTTGTTTTTCTACTAATTCTGCGGGCTTTAATGACAGGACCACAATTAGGGGGGAGCTGAATAGCCTCTACAACCTCCTCCATACTCCACTCCACAGGGATATCCCTAATTATACCCATCCGGGTCACATTATAAGTCGGTACAGTAGCTTTGTAGTTGGCTGTGGCTAATGCTGGGTGAGACAAGAATGAGTTGGCGTCAGAGGCAGACTTAAACTGAATCGCAACCCGGTTGCGACCTACACTCTTAACTCCATCTTGAGCAATGTTTTGAACATTATTTCGATGTAGAAATTGACCGAACTTGATTGGTCTCATAGTGAGACCTGAGGAGGACTCCTCTTCAATTCGGACCACATGTACAATAAATGGACCTTTGTCTTTTTCTGAGTATTTGTTCAGTGAAGAAGACTCTGCTGTAAACACAGTTTGAATGGATGGTTGTGACAAGGAAACATCGGTGACAGTTTTTTTTGGGCGTTGAGTTAATGGAAATATCCGCAGCACGCTTGGACACAGTATCTTGGGTATTTTGGGGAGATTGGGAGTTGGCTTCAGCTGAAAGGAAGAGAGGAGGAGAGAGGGAAACATTGTTGTCCGAGTCGTTTATGGAAGGAGGTATACCCGGAGGGACAACGTCCGTCTCCATGATTTACATAGAGTTAAGCCTACTTACCACCCACACAGGGACAAACACAAAACTAATACGGACAAATCACAACAATAACGATAAATTCTAGGCACAGGAAGAGTCAGTAAATGCTCTAAATTTTACTATCTATTCCGAACACGTGCGACAACCTCCACAATGACGGCAAGAATCCCTGCACATCTTAACTATGTAATTAAAAAATGCGAAAAGGGTATCAACGTCATGCGATGTCTTTTCGGTACGTGGTGGGGATCCCATCCATATTGTCAAAAACTGATCTATAATGCCATCATTTTGACTATGGAACTTTTCTCCTTGAACCTTGTAGTAAGGCTGCTCTTGAAAGCCTTCAGAGAGTGCAATTTAAATGTCTACGCATCATTATTGGTGCCATGAAATCATCTCCCACGAATGCCTTACAGGTCGAATGTGGCGATCCTCCTCTAAATTTACGTAGACAGTACCTTTCGGACAGATTCTTTTATAAGGTCATCCCACTTCAAAACCACCCTCTTTCACCTAAAGTCAAACTGTTAAGTCGGCTTGTTTTGAGTTGTAGATGTTGGTCTCATAAGGACCCTCCGTGCCTTGTAAAAAGTCTCCGGAAACTTGTAAATATAAATCAACCTTTATATCAATGTAACATGAATCCTCTCTTCAGCACGAACTTTGATGCTCTAATTCATTCTCCTAACATTGTGTTATCCCTTGGAATTACAAAATCATCTCCTGACGCCAACTCCTCGTTTAATGAAATAGTAGCTTCTTCTTGGGCAGACTGGCTCCTCGTTTTTACCGATGCCTCTAAACTTTCAGAGTCCGGTTGTGTTGGTGCTGCGGTCTGGATACCAAGGTACAAAATCATTCTGCATTATAAATGCCCCCCTCTGTCATCTGTATTTACTGGCGAGTCGGTTGCTATTCTGGAAGCTATCCTATATGTCATATCCCATAAATTAAATAAATCCATTATCTTTTCAGACTCCCTTAGTGTCTTCAAGCCATCTTGTCAAACCAGTTCAGATCAAAAATTAAATTCCCAGTTATATTAAAAATTAAAGAATTGTTGTATGACTGTCAACGTCAGGGATTGGAAATTGTGTTGGCTTGGATCCCTGGTCATGCGGGTGTTACGGGAAACGAGGAGGCCGATTCCTGCGCGAAAAATGCATTTGCCTTGGGTGGCTCTGAACATTTCCGTAATTTCAGTTCAGATATATGTTCCATCTCTAAAACTCACCTATATAAATCATGGAACGAGGCTTGGCAGGCTAGCCGTCAGATTAAAGGCAAATTCTATGGAGAAATCCAGGCTACGATTCCTTTGAAACCCTGGTACTTCAAATTCCGCGACTCGGATAAACGCACCACATCTACAATTTGTCGTCTTCGTTTGGGTCATTCCTGTACTCCGGTGCACCTGGCTAAAATTAGGGTCAGGGATAACTCTCTTTGTGAGTGTGGTCTTGCAGAGGGCTCTGTTGATCACATCTTTTTTGAATGCCCTAATCTTAACGTTTCCTTGTACAATCTTCTTCCTCCTTTCATCCCCAGACCTTCCAATTTCAAATCTCTATTATCATATGTAAACTCCCCATTTATCCAAACCCAGTGTAATTTCATTAATGTTAATAACATCAAACTCTAACTGTAGTTGTGTACCTGTTGTAGACTAATTTAATTAAACTAACAGTATTACATATTTATGTATCTATTGTTTTGTCCTTTTTTTCTAGGTTCCGGAAATCCTCAGATTTTCACCGGAGAATCCTCAGTATCATTCCGTGCCATCGCCGATACTTTGACACTGACAGAATCATCAAAACGATAAAAGCCATTAATTAGGAGAAAAAAAAAATGAAGTTAAGTATTTTGAGAAGTTCCTTGTTGAACCTCGATTTTGAAGAAATGAAGTGGTGTCGCGGTGTCGGTTCAACAATGTTAAGTGACACATTTTGTGTTACAATTCTCCAGACTACTTTCAGCAATAGAGTTAAGATCATTTTATCACGACGATGGCAGCGTAATTTTACTCATGACTATAAATTTGTTATTCAATCAATCAATCAATCAATTTCTTATACGGTGGCTTCCATCGGTTTGATGATTCTGCCAATGTCAAGTTTCAGAAATGACACGTTATTAATTTATTACATGAGCTATGGGTCCAAATCACAGGGTTTCCGGTATCTAGAACAAACAGGACAACACAATAGATAAATAAATATTAAATTATGTTAGTTTAGTTAGACTACAACAAATACTAGATAAATACAACAAAAATAATGTAGAGTTAAAATTTGATGTTCTTTACATTAATGAAATTGCACAAGATTTGGATGAATGGAGAATTGACACATGATAATAGGGTTTTCAAATTGGTTGGCCTAGGAATGTACGGCGGAAGATAATTGTATAAAGAAAATTTAAGATTGCGGCATTCAAAAAAGATATGGTCAGCAGAACCCTCCGCAAGACCACACTCACAAAGGGAGTTGTCCCTGACCCTTATTTTAGCAAGATGCACCGGAGTGCAGGCATGACCCAAACGGAGTCGACAAATCGTAGAGATGGTGCGTTTATCCGCGACACGGTATATGAAAAACCAGGGTTTCGGCGGGACTGAATTCTGGATATCTCCATAATATCTACCTTTGACCTGACGGTTATCTTGCCAGGAATCGTTCCAGGATTTATAAAGATGGGTTTTAGATAAAGAACATATATCTGAGCTGAAATTATGAAAATGTTCAGGACCGCCCAATACAACGGCATTCTTTGCACAAGAATCTGCCACCTCATTTCCCGTAACACCCGCATGGCCAGGGATCCAAGCCAGAACAATTTCTATGCCCTGTAAATGACAGTCATAAAGAGCTTCTTTAATTTTTAAAATTACTGGGAATCTAATTTTAACTCTGAATTGGTTTGCCTTGATGGCTTGGAGACAACTAAGAGAATCTGTAAAAATAATGGTCTTATTCAATTTATGGGATAAAACAAAGAATGGCTTCCAGAATCGCTACCGACTCACCTGTGAATACCGATGAAAGAGGGGGGCATTTATAATTGAGAATGATTTTATATCTTGGCATCCAAACCGCAGCTCCAACACACCCGGACTCTTGGAGTTTGGAGGCATCAGTAAAAACAAGTAGCCAATCACTCCAAGAATTGGCTACAATTTCATTAAAAGAAGTATTAGCGTCGGGGGATGATTTCGAGATGCCAAAAGACAGAATAATGATAGGAGAATGGATAAGAGCAGAGGGTTCATATTCCTTTGATATAGAGGTTGGTTGACATTTTCTAGTTGGAGACTTTTGACAAGGCATGTAGAATCCTTATGGGACCAGTAGCTCGTATTTGACACTAGCTGACTCAACAATTTGACTTTGGGAATGAGGGGGTGGTTTTCGAGCTGGATAGCCTTATAAAAGAATCTATCCGATAGATATTGTCTTCGTAAATTTAGAGGGGGTCCACACATTCAACTTGTAAGGCGTTTGTGGGAGAAGATTTCATGGCACCGATAATAATGCGTAAACATTTGAATTGAACCCTCTGGAGGCAATCAAGAGCAGCTTTATTACATGGTTCAAGCAAGAAAGTACCGTAATCGAAATGGCTGCGTACGATGGCATTATATATCAGCTTTTGACAATACGGGTGAGCGCCCCACCACGTACCAGAAAGACATCGCATGATGATACCCTTTTCGCATTTTTTCATCACGTAGTTAAGATGGGCGGAACCGTTCATTTTAGAGTCAAGAATGACACCCAAGAATTTAACAGAATTAGAA
This sequence comes from Argyresthia goedartella, assembly GCA_949825045.1. Classification (NCBI taxonomy): domain Eukaryota; kingdom Metazoa; phylum Arthropoda; class Insecta; order Lepidoptera; family Argyresthiidae; genus Argyresthia; species Argyresthia goedartella. The sequence goes on from OX463823.1 coordinate 22,960,692, forward strand.
ACTGGGATTGATGAACCGTCTATGGTGATGTCCACATCCGGAATAAGGATTTTACTGGTAAATATAACAACGTTACTCTTTGGGGCTGACAATGACAACCCGTGATCACTTAGCCAGTCCTCGAGGTACATAATAGCGGAATTCAGTCTAGCAGCGGCCTCCTCTATCGAAGGCAAAGGAACATAAAGGGCTAAATCGTCCGCATACTGAAGTATGTTGCAAAAGGAGGTAACTACTCTATCAAGATCGTAAGTGTAAATGCTATAGAGTAGGGGACTCAGGACTGATCCCTGAGGCAGACCCTTCCATACTGACCGAGGAGACAGGAAGCAATCTTGGTTTCGTATCAACACTGACCTGTCTGAGAATAAACTGGTAATTAAATTAACTAACCTCACTGGAATACTCAGATGGAGCATTTTTTGCCTGAGCACAGGAATAAGCACATTGTCGTAAGCAGAGCATATATCTAAAATACTCCCGCGACTGATTCATTTTTCGAGAAAGCTATCCTAATATCCGTGGTCAAGATGGCCAGGCTATCCATAGTTGATTTGTTTTTTCTAAAGCCAAACTGGCTTTCGGCTAAAATGTTATGACTCTCCACAAACCATTCTAAGCGATTTTTGACAAGGTGTTCAGAAATTTTAGAAAGAGTAGAAGACAAGGCTATATGTCTATAAGAGGCAGCATCTGAGGAGTCTTTACCAGATTTTAATATAGGGATAATTAGTTGCGACCTCCAAGCCTCCGGGGTAGACCCAGATGTGAAGAAACTATTGATCAACTGTAGAAAGTATTTTTTAGTCACAGACCCAGTGTTTCTAATAAAAGAGTATGGAATGCCATCCAAACCTGGGGAGGAGTCCTTTAGGTTTTCTACTGCAAGATCAAACTCCGATTCTGAAAATACTTCATTTAATCTATGGGGGGAGACTGGGTGGAGGGCACAGATGACAGGCAATCGGAAAAGGGAACTGAGGAGGGGGCTAATTTACTAGCGAAATTCTCCAACCACACTTTGGGATCGCTATAGGACAAATTATGATCCGAAAAAGAATTCCTGAATATTTTTATATTTTTCTAAATGAGAGAAGCTGGGGCTCGAGGACATAAGTTCTCGCAAAATTTTGACCAACCTGATTGTTTCTTTTTAGACAACATTTTACTGACCATGGCAGAAATTCTTTGGTAGTTTATAAAATTCTCTGTGGTCATACATTTCGCATACGTAATCTCGGCCTCTTTTCGTTTAATGATACCATCAGTACATTCATGGTCCCACCACAGAGGAGAACGAATTTTATTATGGGGAGGTTTTTTTAATGGGATTGAAGAGTTAGCAGAGGCTTTGATTGCTTCAAGAAATTTAGAATAGAGATTTATCGCATTTTCAGAAGACACAGAGTCCAGCATATGATCACATTCTTTAGCAAACCTTTCCCAGTCTGCACCAGACAATCTGTATTTGAGTAATGGTGAGAATGTTTTTTTTGGGACGGTCTTGTTAGGGAAGTTAAGTAAAATTGGAAAATGGTCGCTGCCATATGTGGAGGAAAGAATATCCCAAGAGAGGACTGAAGCTAAATTTGAGGAACAGAGAGATAGATCTACTGCACTTCTAGGATCTTGAGTCGGGGATACTCTGCGGGTTGGGCGGCCATTATTTAGGATACAGAAATCAAATTTATCTAGTATATCTAAAATTGTAGAAGAATTTGTATCATTTTTATAACCACCCCAAATCTGACTATGGCAGTTGAGATCACCTAGGATTACAATAGGTGAAGGAAGAGAAGAAATAATAATATCCAGTTCATGGAGATTAAAGAGATCTAGATGAGGAATATAAACTGAAAGAAAGGTGGTGTCAAAACATCTTGTAGCAACAACATTAATTTTATCACTATGAACAGGAATATTAAGTCTAGAAAAAGGGATACCATTTTTAATTAAAAGAATGGCACCTGCGTAACCATCTATCTATTCTATCCTCCCGGAGGCTGGTAAAACCTGTCACCCGAAAACGAGATCCTAGCAGCAACCACACCTCCAAGAGGGCTATAACAGAGGTCCAATACTTATTTATTAAATAAATTAAATCTGATTTTTTAGGCTTCAGGCTCCTGCAATTCCACTGAAGAATGCTGGCCATTTTGAGGAGGATTAGAAGAGTTAACTAGTCGTAAGATCTTATTTAGACCTTGTGTCACGTTGGGCGGTAATGGACAATCACTGAACTTAGTCAGTAAATTGATAATGGTGGAGAGAAGAAGTTCAAGGAGGTTTTCGTTAGGTTGATCTGAGTTGGACATTTCAGATTGAAGTGCGTGGCCATTGGGAAGAGAAGAGGGGGGAGAGTTAATGATATTAAAATGAGCATTCCTGTCATACCCCTGTCTACGATCAGGAGATCTGGGTTGTCTGGTTGTAAATACAGTTTTACGATGAGAGACTTTCTGAGGGGATTGGGATGGGGCCAATAGTTGGCTAGAAGGTGGGGACAGAGAGTGTACTTGGGAAGGACGAGCAACATCTGCAAAAGATTTTCTGGTCGTAGGAAGCCGAATTGAAGCATCTTTAAGAGATACTTTCCTGGGACATGATGACCTTAATTGCTTTTTGTCGGTGAAATTCCGGGCAACACTTATCAATGGCCCTATGAGGGCCAGAACAGTATAGACAAGATTCCTGGGTTTTGGAACAGGAGTCCCCATCATGCGATTGTGAGCATTTATAGCAACGTGGCTTTGATCTGCACTGATTTTTTACATGGCCAAAACGGCAACAATTCCAACACTGTATTGTGGGGAATTGATACTGCTCCACCAGGATAGAATTGTAGAAGCAGAAGATTATCTCTGGGAGAACCTGACCAGATATTGTGATCACAGCTGACTGTGTTGGGATGTAAACTACAGAGTTATCATCTTTTTTGGTTTTTCGGCTAATTCTGCGGGCTTTTATTATGGGACCACAGTTAGGGGGGAGCTGGATAGCCGTAACAACTTCTTCCAAGCTCCACTCCACTGGGATGTCCCTAATCAGACCCACGCGGGTCACATTGTAAGTGGGGATGCTTGCTCTATACTTGGCTTCGTTCAATGCTTGGTGAGATAGAAAACAATTGGCATCAGAGGCGGTCTTGAACTGGATAGAAACACGGTTGCGGCCGACGCTTTTCACACCATCCTGAGCTATGTTTTTAATGTTGTTCCTGTGTAGGAATTGACCAAACTTAATAGGTCTTAGGGTAAGACCTGAAGAGGTCTCCTCTTCGAGCAACGTGTACTATGAATAGGCCTTTGTCGCTTGGAGAGTATTGGCCTTGCGAAGAGGACTCTGCTATGTAGACAGTTTGAATGGACGGTTGAGATTGTGGCAATTCTGTGACAGATTTCTTCGGAGCTTGGTCTATACAATTATCAGCCGCGCGTTTTCGAGAAACTGTGTCTTGGGATTGGGATTGGAAGTCTCCTGACGGGAAGAGTTAAGGGGAGAGGGGAACATTTGGGGGAGGCGATTTATTCGGTGGATCGTCGTCTGTCTCCATGGTTTCCCTAAATAGAATAAAAACTTCTTACCTCATCCAAACCCTAGGACAAGCACAACACAAATACGGACAATACACAACTAATTAGATAAATTCTAGACACAGGAAGAGTCAGCAAATGCTCAAATTTTTTAGAAATTTATCCGAACACGTGCAATATCCTCCACAAATCATTGCCATCAGGCAAGAATCCCTAAATTTGTTATTAATTTCATGCAGCGACATAATGTGATGATTGCATCTATGTAAAAATAAGACGTATGTATGTACCTACTCATTGTTTGTTTCAGTTCAACAGTCGATAATTCTGACGCCGCATCGCGACGCCGGGTAACTGTGACACAGCTGGATGTCCTGTGGGAGTTTCTTAATTCCAATTGCGATGTGGCCTTAGGCCATAATAAGGCTGCCCAGGCACGGGAATATGCTAGGAGGAAGTGGTCAGGTGCAGCCGCTAATTTAAATGCACAGGGAGAGGGTGCAGTTAAAGACTGGAAGGGATGGTCAAAGGTATGTACCTACAGTGTTTAGTCAGGAATGTTCACATGACCTGGCTCTCCGGCTACCATATTGTGACAGCCGCAAGTATGAAAGAATTTCTGTGAGTTAACGGGTAAATAAATTTCTGTTTTTTGTTGTTTTAGTACTGGGTGGACGACAAAGCCAAATTAAAAAGGAGAGCTGCCGATGTACGGGCATCCCAAAACCAAACTGGCGGTGGTCCCTCTGAGGTACCACCGCTCAATGAAATTGAAAATAAATTTATTTTAATCACTGGCCAAGATTTTGGTCTAGGGATGCCCGGAATAAGAGTGGAGCCTTTTGAGGATGTAAGTTGATATTTTTAGAGCACAGAGTTATAATTGCCTAATTGAAAAAAGGTTATATAACTAAGCTTAATTATTATATATGCTTTCTAATAATTTTTGTACTTAATAAAAACATAACATCACTAAGTTTAAATCTAATTTAGGCCTTTAAAAATATGTTGACAAAGGCTAATTGCCATCTCCTTTAAAAATTTAATTGAACACTTTGTTGACCACCAAAAATTAACAAAAAAGACAACAAAAATTATCCGTAACTTTTAACTTTTTAATATTATATTTCTTGGCACACTACTCTAACCCTTTCTTTGTGAGTTAAGTATTTATAGTTGTTATTTTTTTTCAGAATAGTTCACCCAGGGTGGCGGAGGAGTTGTCCATCCCAGAAGCCTCAGCACTTCTCACTCAGCATAATCTGCACTTAAATGATCCTGTGGCAACGGTTACAGATTCTGAAGCTTATGTGGGAGAGCCAATTCAGGGGGAAATGCAACAGCCTGCTCCAGATCCTGAGAAAGTCCAACAGCCCTCAGCTGGTACAGAGCGACGCAGAAGTGTGCGTCGACGAAACAATCCGCTTACTCAGGAAGCAGAAAGACAGGCTGTTGAAAATTCTTCTAGGATTCGGGCTGAGGCTGCTACAAGGGTTGTGGCAGTCTTAGAACGAATTTCCAGCTCAATAGACTCAATTGGCTCAATGTTGGTCAGAATTTAAGCAAGGTAAGGAAAATTTACAAACATTTGGAGTCAACATAATATTTTTAAACAAATTACCCACTATACATGATACATAAAACAAATAATACTTTCAGATTGCCCGTAGCTGCCAGAGACGAGCGACCAGAGTCTGAGCTTCTTGAAGGGCCTCAAGATCTGTTAAATCTGGCACGGCCAAATTGGCTTTGTTGCAAATGTTATGCAACATAACACAAGCATTTACAATTGAGCCAGCTACCCAAGGGTTGTAATGCAGCACTCTGTGTACTAAAAGGCAACGAAAACTTGCCTTAAGCACACCAATGGTCCTTTCCACAACATTCCGATTGTGGACGTGTTTCATGGTATAGAAGGCCTCCGGGGTTCCATCTGGAGCATCAACAATTGGTGTCATCACTGTCCTTCATTGAGGATAACTGTAAAAAACCGGTCAAGTGCGAGTCTAAATCGCGCACGAAGGGTTCCGTACCACCGTTCAATGGAAGCGATGGTGTGGAGTGAATAGTTTGGATTTTACACAGCAAAATATTGTTTACAAAGTTATTGGTGCGGTTACTTTCACACTCCATGTACGTAACCAGGTGCATCCATAAGTTTGTATGTGGTATTGAAAGAATTGTTTTATGGGAGCCCCCTTAAATATTTCTTTTATCCTGTTTTTTAGTATTTGTTGTTATAGCGGCAACAGAAATACATAATCTGTGAAAATTTCAACTCTCTAGCTAGCTAGGTTCTTGAGATACAGCCTGGTGACAGACGGACGGACGGACGGACGGACAGCGAAGTCTTAGTAATAGGGTTCCGTTCTTACCCGTTGGGTATGGAACCCTAAAAAACAGGAAGTCTAAATATACTTACACAAAATCAACCTAAGGAACAAGAAACATAGATGTAGTTAATTACCTCATAGCCAAATTGCCTGAGATCTACTGAGATTCTCCATATAAGCTTTCATCGGATGTTGATTCCAAATGAAGGAATTGTGATTGGCTCCACCGTGACTAGCATTCACACTTATAATTTCCATATCAGCATTGCACATCTAAAACAAAGATTTTTGTTTCAGGTTCCTACATAAAGTTCCTACTTATCCTGTAGTTAAATTTTAATTTTATAATTCTAAAGTGTTTATGTACCTTATAATTTTTAGAATTGTATCAAGCTAGGTAAGTAATTAAACAAAAATGTTCATTGCTGAATTTTCATATAGTTTCTTCTGTTGTAGAAATACGAATTATGTTGGTACTCACTATTTGTACATTTAATGAATGATAATGCTTCCGACAGATGAAGCGGTCTTCATTTTCCATTGGCCTCACAACTGCAACATGAGTGCAGTCCAAACAGCCCAACACTCCGGGGAATCCAAAAGTATTGTAAAATCTGAAATTTAGATTAGAGTATAGACTAATAAAAACTTTTTCTCACCAACCTATATTGTTTTTGCAAACAACTTACCTTAGTATGTTTTCTTGTTGTTCAGGCACAGTCCTAGGAAATTTTATATATTTTCTGCCCATTTGTGGTGTATTCATGGCAGCAGTCACTTGGGCCACAACACTTGATATGGTCTGCTGCGCCATGGAATGCCCGTGAATGTCCCCTGCAGGCTTTTGATAGGAGCCGGTGCCGAAGAAAGATAAAGCTGTTAATACCTAAAACAGAATTTTAAATGCGACTAAAGTACGAGCCAATAAGAATCTTCTATGAGTTGATATATAATTGATCATATAGCTACCCAGCAATGGGCAGAGTTGGGCTGATTTCATTTGAAATAGGTATAACATATTTTTATTATGGATAGAGCTCACCTTCGTCTCCACGGATAAATCTGTGGATTTCGTTGGCACCGGCATTAGAGGTCTAATATCTTCCCACAGATTTTCCACTAAAACTTTTGAAAGTCGATACCTCCGAATAAAATCCAATTCGTCGTAAACTTCGAATGGATTGCTTTGCTCTCTTATAATTTTACGCCACGCTTTTTCTCCCTATTGCGGAAAGCGTAATCATCCTCCAAAAACCATAAAATTTCTTCATCACTCATTTTGAATAATTTTAACACGTAAAATAATCACTAATTTGCTTAGCAGGTTTTTAAAAGCTGCACGAGAGTAACTTTTAAATAACTGCTAAGAATGACAGTTCAGCAGCGCTGCGAGCGCGCAAAACGGAGCTTGTAGTACGTTAGCAGCCTCTATTAGGCGCTGAACGTCTGTCAAAGTGCTTGAGGTATGTAAGCCTCCTGTAATGTACTTTTTCAGGTTAACAAACCTCTTTGCTCATTGAAACCGGTGGTGGATAGAAATTGAGTAATGTCATTAACTAACAAAAGTACAAGAGTTATAATATTATTATTATTATTATTATTATTAGTTTATTTATGTATGTCTTCTTTTTATGTCTAACACCCTTAATATGTAATCACTTAACATTTAAATTATATGTTAATTTGTGCTGTCCTATTTGTTGTTTGTCTGGTTTTAGAGAGATCTCAACTCAAGGGAAGTTTCACCGATAACTGTACAACGTGATCCCCTTCGTGTCATCTTCAATATGTGATATTGGCGGAATTACTGTAGGGATCCACAGTAGAAGCCATCAAACCTAAAAATTGATTGATTGATTGAGTTATATATAATAGTGTCACCTGTCAGTGTCAACGTCTACCGTCGCGTTCAAAGCGTCCCGAATGGATATCTATGATGGTCGTCATTTTCCACTCGGAACGGGCATGATATTCGTGACGATGACGTCACGTGAGCAATGATGACTGTTGACGTGACTCCAGCGTTGCCAGATACACCGCTTTTCCGCTTTTTACCCCGCCCTTTTAACACTGGATCCGCCTTCCGCTTTTTACAAACGCGGATCCGCTTTTTTAGAATCTGCTAGAACAACCTATTTTTTGTCACTCAAACATTGCGGTCACACTTCGCGTCGAGGAGGATTAAACAGCCAACCAGAATCACAAACTCTTCTTCAACTTGCTTAGAAGCTGCGTTCAGTTTGAGCGTTGTTTCAGCAAAGAGTTTCGTTTTTCTGAGGGTTTTCCATAGGCCGGAACGGAACCGGCACTGGCACCGGGTAGGAAAGTGAGTGACTGAGCACTGGTGCAGGTGCCGATGCCGTGTCGGCGAGGCGTGTAGAAAAACGGCCATAGTCAGGTGACTATACGTATGACGTCCGCTCGCATATCATACCATCTCTTTTGCATGTGTTGAATTTTCTTGTTATCCTGCTGTCATGGCAAATCTGCGCGATAACGGTAGGTAGATGAAAAACCCCAAAATAAAAATCATAAAGGTAGTAGGTATTTAATTGCATATCAAATATGTCCTGTTTGCACAGCAAAAATGTTCAAGAACAGCAAAAGTGTACTAAAATTGTATGTTTATTTTAAGCTTCGCTTCGCTCACCCCCTTTACCTACCCTGACCCACCACTTTGCTATGATATTTGATGTGGAAATCAGTATTTTTGATGTGCGGTTTAATATTACCCTATTATAAAAACAGAAAAGCGAAATCGTTTAAGATGCCAACTGTAAATGGAGTTCTTTTAGCAGATCAAGCTGTTATAAAGATGAGGGCTTCTGCAAAAATTGCAAAATTTCAAAATCAAAAAAGACGACATGTCTGTAGAGATGAATGAATGAATATATGAAACTATACATCGTTTATGTTCACTCAATCTGGCCAAGTTATTTTCTAGCAACTGTAATGATACTTTCTTGGAGACTTTATTAAATAAAGATTTACTGCCATATTCAATTTTTATCTAATAATAATAACTAAAGTTTTTATTCTTTAAATTGAAATTTTCCCAAGTCCTTGTATGAATGAACAATTGAAAACATCAATAATCGTATGAATTGAGATAGAAAAATGAATGTAAAAGTTAAAACTTAAAAATCCGCTTTTTGTTGAAAATCCGCGTTTTTTGAAGCATCACTACCACATTTTCAACTTTCTCGTCTGGCAACACTGCGTGACTCTAAACGTAAAAACAATCACATTGGTTGCTATTGGCTGCATGGTCAATAGATCTTTGCCTGAACCCTTGAGGTGAGGGCAGCGATGCCAACTTAGCACTTTCGGTGCTAGATTTAGCACTTTTTTCGCAATTCTAGCACTGTCATTTAACATTCAGCACCTAGCACTAAATTTAGCACTAAACAGACATCATTCGGATTTTCTCTGGTAGCCGTAACAAAACGCAGCCACGCAAGGAGTAGTAAAAAAACGCTCGCTACTTACTACAGTTTTTAAATCGAACGAACGCGTCCATATCTATCTAATCTATGTAAGGGGAATTCCCGGCAATGTCTTTAGTCAGTACTGAGTAATGCGAATTTGTGAATTATCGCTATTAGTGAACTATAAAACCTACAAAAATGGATATTCCTCTAAGAAAAAAAGTGAGTTATGTTCAAAATTACAGAAAAGAGTGGGAGAACAATCCAAATTACAAAAAGTGGCTTAGACCTGTGTTTGGAAATAATATGAAAGCAATGTGTGCATTTTGCAAAACAGAATTTAATGCGAGAGTATTTGAAATTAAGCGGCATTTGGAATCAAAAAAACACATAGAAAAACTTAAACCGTTTTACTCGGGCCAGGCAATACTTTCTGTAGAAAAAGTTGATACATCCGAGAAACCAGAAGTACATCGTGCTGAGGCTCTTCTGTCAATGTTTGTGGCTGAACACACTGCAGTTTTACCCATAGACCACCTTAGCTCACTGTGTGCAAAAGATTTCGCAGACTCAAAAGCAGTTTGCGAATTAAAACTACATCGTACAAAGTGTGGTGAAATTATTAAAAATGTTCTGGCGCCACATTTTAAATCAATCTTGAAACAGGATATTGGTGACAGTAAATATAGTCTAATAATTGATGAATCGACGGACATAACTGTACACAAGTACCTAGGTATTGTTGTAAGGTATTTCAGTTCTTCAATGAAGAAAATAACGTCTACATTTTTAGCGTTGAGCCAATTAGAGACGTGCGATGCTAGTGGTATTGTAACTGCAATTGTTAAGACAGTGCAGGATGAGATGGGCTTGAAGATTGAAAATTTAGTGGGACTGGGCACCGATAATGCCAGTGTTATGATCGGAATTAATAAAGGAGTTTATAAAATTTTGAAAGAAGAGTACGGTTTGCAGCATCTGATTTTAGTCAAATGTGTTTGACACTCGCTCGAATTGGCTGTTGCTCACGCGTCCGAAGGAACAATTCCGCGGAATATTGAATTTATCCTAAGAGAAACTTATAATTGGTTCTCCATGTCAGCGACTTGACGACAAGAGTATGCAGATATTTTCTCAACCATTGATTGCGGTCAACAGCCATTAAAAATTTTACAAAAATGTGCTACTAGATGGCTCTCAATTGAACCAGTTGTGCAAGGAATTCTCGATCAATGGCAAGAGCTGAAACTGTTTTTTGAGATTGCCAGAACCAAAAACAATTGCTATACAGCTGAACTGTTATACAATTTGTAGAAAGATCCACAAAATAAAGTTTATTTAATGTACATCAAATCAATACTTGGTCAAGTACAATCTGCGCCAAAAGCGTTTGTAGGCGAAAATACTGATCCAAGCTGATACAAACTTTGATCAAATTGCTGGAATCACTTTGTGACAAAGTTGTGATCCCGGGAAGACGTCCTTCCTTCGATATTTTTGAAGGCAATGTGGTAAATAACTTGGACCCGTCGCCATACCTCGGCTACAGCTTTGAAAACGCTGTCGAATCCTTCACAGATTCGGAAAAACGGATATTAAGAAAACGTTGCATCGATTTTACAGTAAAACTAATAAATGAATTGCAACAACGGCTTCCTGAGAATGTTAAAATTCTTAAAGATATGAATGTGATGAGTGTCACAGAGGTTTTAAAACCGAACAAAGGCATTGTCGAGGTTATAAAGTTGGCAGAGCACTTTGGGCAGAATCCAGAAACCATTGATAAAATAGTTTCCCAATGGAAAAGTATTAACAATAATAAATGGGAAAATGTAACTGACACATTGAAGTTTTGGGTAGAGGTAATTGAATATAAAGATGCAAACAACGAAAATCCCTATAATAAACTAGTTTAATTGGCATTTATATTACTATCATTGCCGCATTCTAACGCCGAAGTTGAGAGGGTGTTCAGTTCAATGAACATTTAAAAAAATAAACTGAGGAATAAAATGAATTTGGACACTTTGAATTCACTTCTTCATATCCGAACAGGGCTCAAAAGCTTTAATAAAACCTGCCATACATATGAGATTCCCCAAGATATTCTTAAAAAAATAGGCAAAAAAGATATGTACTCATTTAAATTGAAAAAGTTCGAAAGCGAACAACCTTCTACTTCCACGGCGGCTTCAGCGTCAGTACAACGAGAAGCAGAAACAGCAGTAGAGACAGATGACAGTGAAGATGATTGGATGTAGTGGGAAATAATTGTTATAATTATTGGCTGATTCAAACAATTATTATCATATTAAACCAAAATTAAACAATTTTATCTTTTTTTTGTCATGTTTTGTGGGAAATAATTGTTATAATTATTGGCTGATTCAAACAATTATTATCATATTAAACCAAAATTAAACAATTTTATCTTTTTTTTGTCATGTTTAAAAAAATAGCACTGTTTTTGTTTTTTTTTTTTATCAATCTAGCACTATTTGAGATGTCATTTAGCACCTACCTAAGATATCGAGTTGGCAACGCTGGGTGAGGGGCAAACCTAAAAAAAAACGATCACACACAAACACACACAAACACACACACAAACACACACACACACTGATGCACAGAGTACATTCTTGATACACATTGATGTTTTCTTTCAGTTTTGAGGTTATCACAGAGTACCTTGCGAGGTTATTGAGTTGTAGGTTAAGTAAAGTTAACTGTGGTAAATAATAACAAAATTGTTATAAAATGAGTTATTATTACAACGTAGTTCCTTGGTACAATAGTATAGAGTGGCATAGAGTTCGAGAGAAAATATATTCTTCGTCAGCAACCGTGTTGGACAAGCAAGAAGCACTTAACCTTTTATTAATATGGAAAGCCAGATGTCCCTCGTTACCTTCGGGTATCGAGTCAACCTTGTGTATACTACAAGTAATTGTGGAAGATGAGAAAGCTCCCAACGAAATTCTCAAGCAACATGTCTTACGACTAGCCTATTCGTCGGCTATCATGAGATTTGTTAATCACATGCTTGACACCGAAACCGCTAAAGGGTCGAGTTTGTATCAAGCTGCAAAAAACCTGGACCTTCCTGACTGGATCATTGACCTCCGACACGATACAGCGCATAACAGCAATCTACCCTCAATAGAATTGCTCAGAGACGCTACAACAATCAGTATTGAGTGGCTAAAACACAATTATTGGGATAAACATAAAGAATTCATCAAGGACTATGTAATAGGAGAGAGTGAGGTGGAGGAAGGGAGTAACAAGATTGCAGCTTTGATGAACTTCTACCTCTCTCTTAGCATTTATGCCCATCCGAAGTGCAAACTAAAATGCATAGCAAATATCCCTGATATAGACATGAGAGACTCCATTGTGAATGAAATCAGGGAGTTCTTTGGTGATAATGTTGATCTGTCTAACTTGAAAACTGTTTCTATAAATGCATTGATCAATATGTTAAAAGGACAATCAAAAAGCATATTGAAGGACAAAGATGCTGGAACATACATGACAAAAGCTCTACTTGGCAAAGATTCATTGTTTATATCCCTGGAGCTTTTAGATTTGTTAGAAGAAAAGGATTTCAGTAAATATGGTCTGAGCAAACATTACATGCAATGTTTTGAAGTTTTGTTGACATTTATTCATGCTAATGATTTAATATTAGATTTTATTCTTGAATTGATATCTATGACACAAGCTGAGGAGCTTGAGAACAAAAGGCGTGAGCTAGCAGCAAAGTGGGTGTCAGAGATATTGAAAGCTCTGAACAGATCAAAACTGTTCTTACAAAAATTACAAATGTTAGTTTTGTTATCTTGTATCTTGTAACACCTCGTTCATATAAGTACCTATTGATTGGTAGTAATTACTCAAATCATTTTCTAATTTCAGGACAAAATGTGATGAGAGCTACAGCAAAAAGAGAAAAGAGTTTCAACAACTGTTTCTACACTGGTTTCCGAACGAGAACAAATGCCGACTGCTTCTTGATTTGGAGAAAGGACCACCGGATGAGCTGACCAACATACACTTCATTCAGTCCATAATATCTTACTATAATCCTTACCTAACCCACTTCATCAGAGACCTTTTCAAGTTATTGGATCCTGAACTGCCTAGGGAAATTGTGTCCAATATTTGTACACTAGCAGAGATGATATCAGACCCAGAAAAGTTTGATACAAATGCTATCAAGGTGTATACAGTTGATGACCTCAAGTCCTCATCAGATAATTTCATTCCAAGACTGCCGGCCGATCAGACTGATGATTTTGATTGTGTTGAGATTTGTGATGAGAGCCAAAAGGAGATGTTGAATCAAACAGGAAGCCAACCGAGTGTAGGAATTTGGAAACTAGCATCAAAAGATAAGCCTTGGTCTTCCTGTCCTATAGGCGTGATGCCATGGCATCAGAGCTGTAGCACTGAGCCAATGGATGTAGAATAATGAAAATCATAGATAGATAAATAGACATTTTTCTCCACAGCAATTGTTTATTTTTTTATAGTTTGTAGGTATACAGTATAACATTTTGGTTACATTTTATTATATTGACACATTATAGGGGGCCTAACAATAAATCGAACAATATACACGTTATTAGTATATTACAAGGTTTATTAATGATAACATGTAGGACAGAGCTCACAGTCAAATAGCATAGGAATATAAAACGACAATGTGTAAATGGCATAGTATTGTTGGTCCTTAGCAAATGTAACTGTAGTTCCTTTAACAAAATGCTACTCTACACATATAGCAATCTGCTGCGTTGATGTATTGCTTTTGTCTGATAAACATTACGTACATTAACAACTGCATAGACACAAAGCAAGCTGACTACACTACAATTATTTAGGGATCTATTTAACAAAATTACATTACCGAAGTTATAATCTCAAGAGTATCCTTGAATAATAATTTCAATAATATCTTTCTTTGTCTCTGATTTATGAAACAATCTTGGTAAAGGAATCCGAAATCAAGGGGGAGTAAACTTTGGAAATATCAATTTACGTACACATCTAACATTTATAATCCAACAATTTCGAAAATACAATTTTTCCAACAGGCACCAGTACGATATTCTAAAACAGATTCTCGAATCAATCAATGACTTGACAATGGATAGGCATATTAAAAACTAATAATTATGTGATTTATGTCTTAGATATTGACAGCTACCTATAATGAAGTAGAACCTTGTTTAAAATTAGTAAAACTAATTTAAATTATATACATAATCCCTGACTCCCAGAAAATAAGCCTAAATGTACATACACTTGTGAAGTGAACAGGAAGCTTCTACTAAATTGCACATTCAATGGAATTATTTACATTATACATAACCTACACATACATTTAACATTATGAGTATGCTTACTTAGGAGCTCTGGCTAAGATTATATCGATAAAAAAGCTTATAAAACTCGTAGTCCAGGCGCAAGAATCTCTAGAGAAGTCACTCATTACAACATATACTAAAACTATCATAAGGGTCGCTACGCTAACACGTACAACAGATAACAGTAACAGCTACACTTTCTTACAGTTGGACTTTAGAAAGCAAACGAAGGCACGAAAAATACAGTAGAGTTACTGCGACACAACCAGATAGACTCTACACTTTACAGACACCGGGCAGACTGCAGCAGCACACTCGCACGTAACTTGTTCAGCTGCGTTGCTTCATCTGCACACTGCGCGGCGATACACTCGACAGCTGTACGAGAACAGCTAAGTAACAATACGACAACATAGATCCGTCATAGGTACTTATAATTGTATCTAGTACAATGTGCCTTGAGATTCCATTTTATTGAAATGAGTTGTCAATAAATGTAATTAGCAGTACCTAGGTACCTACTCAATATGTTTATTAAACGATCGACAGAAACCTAAAATTACTGTCGCATTTTTCAATTGTTAAATAAAACCTTAAATATTGAGCTTAAATACATCGATTAAAATCAAGTTCCACAAATTATAATACAAAGCTTCACAGAGACATTCGTTGTATGATTGTAAATAGTTCATTACAAGAGTAGAGCCTGTGTTTAAAGAGGAAATTCTACTAGCATGACAAATGCTTTTTGATGCACGTTCAGGGGCGTTAAATAATTTGTTTTGTTTGTCATTACAAGAAAATAATATTCGAATACCAAATGCGAATAGCAGGAGCACGAGGAAGAACCCAAATGACATCGGTCGTACGTCTATGATCGTATGACTGAGTAAAGTTGTAGGTGTACAGAGAACGGGATGAACCGAAAGTGAATTTTATATGTCCTTCCAATGGTGGCCGTGCCATGGCACAAATTTATTTTAACATCATCCATCTCATCACACGGCGTGTCATTCAGACTATGACATCACTTCCGGCCCATCCCGTTCTCTTTGCACCTACAGCTTTACCCAGTCATACGATCATAGACGTACGAGCGATGTCATTTGGGTTCTTCCTCGTCATACGACCGATGTCAATTAGGGCAGCGCCTCATACCGATACCGATGCAAAGCTCGCTATGGCGTTGTGACAAATATGTCATGTCCTGTTTATTTAATGGGTTTTTAGTCTGAAAATTTTGTCGGTATTTCCTGTCGCATTTGGACTTATTGTCATCTTTATTTAACCACACTTATCGTGACATTCGGCTTATTTGTCTGACAAAATTGTCGGATTGTCGCGTTTATTTAACAGGCCCCAGGATGCAGTTAGTATGGCTATTCATATTTTCTGAAATGGTGTGAGATAGATGACTATCTTGTCTGAAGTGAAATTAATTTGTTATTAACTTGGGTTGGGTTGGCGAGTCAAATTGTTTTTGTAACCAGTAGTTTCGATTTGTAACAGGCTTGCAGGCTACAACAGGCAGCAGCGGGTACATAATTTGTGACTTGACAATACAGGTAGCTTAATAAGTAGACAGTCTTTTAGAATATGTAAGCGATAAAATATACAAGCAATTTAGATGTGAGAAGACAGACGTGGAACAAAAACAAATATATGTATATTATAGGTATTGCAGTAAGTCGAACAGAAAGTTAACAACTTGAGAGTTGGGACAGCAAGCATAGCGAATGCCTGATTCTTAGAACAATATAAAAGACAGGCGAGTATAGTGTCATAAAATATAAATTTTAAGTACCTTTCTGTATATTGTATAAAAATAATTAAGTATAAAACATTTCGGATACGCAAGTTTATAGAAAGTTATATATGAAGAATATATATTCGAAAATCAAGTCAGTGCCTTTCTAAAAAATGCTTTCGGAATGACTAATTTATAATAATTTTATATCTGCTCTCTGTAAAATAAAGCTTACTAACTAATCACTTTAGTGAACATTACCGATCATACAAAAATTCGAATACGCCCAAACGAATGTGATAATAAGAAAATTAAAGCAATTATTGCTAACTTTAAAATCACAATGATGAAAGATATACATATTTACAAAATAATGTGTGTTCACTGGTAAAATGATATTTAAATAAGTACTTTGTTAGATCCATAATAGAATAAACGACATCACATACCTCTTATTAAATTATTTCTCAGACGAAAAAATATCTGAATTCAATTAAAACATCGCTAACCAACGAGGGTTAAAAGGTAATTCCACTTGATGATACAAAATCGAATAAAACATCTGTATTGCGAAAATGTAGGTTTCTTTTCTTCTTACACAAAAATAAATTGAGCAAATCTAAATCACTACTACTATTTTTGTGAATCGATGGCAAGAAAACACATGAGTAATAAAAAGCAACTCTTTTTAAAATTAATATGATCCTTGGTGGGTCTTAATGTTGCTTGCGGTTGAAGCAAGTCTTACTTTATGCATGTTTCAATTATTTAGTTTGTCTATTTCTTGGTAATAAACACATTTTTATTGGTGCTTTTATAAAATAATAACAATAAAATTAATAAATGCCTGAACAGCCTCAAACCCTTTTAGAATAAACATCTCCAACAACGAAAGGACAATAAATACTACCAAGAAATAGACAGCAATCTCATTCCATAACTAAAATAACATACATTCATTTCTATTAGATAGGAATGTGTGTTCCCAACTCATTACAAAATTATTCGCGATTAAAACCTCAATTTTGGCAAGTCTCGTCTCGATACTTAACATAAAATTTATGTAGTGCATTTCCTTTTAAATATTGTGGTCGGTCATAAGAAAGAGCAGTTTTCGATTATTGCCTCAAACCTACGAATTATTACTAAAGTAGAAGCATTTTTAGATGTCGCATTTGACATCTGTCATCAGTAGGGACAGCTATGAGTTAGTTTTGTTCGCCTTGTTTCGCTTAGAAAAGGAAGGGAAACCCTCCTGTTGGCAACTGCCAAATGTTGCTTCTAGGAATGGATTCACTTTACAGTCCTGCTCTGCACAAACTTTTACCAGGTAGTTTAAGTCAAAGTAAAAATCCAAACGAAAATAGCTTTACCTCATTGCATTATAACCATTTTCTGATTGTTGACGTGGCTTTCTTAAGCTTTTATGCCCTCAGAATAAAGTTAAACGACTGTCTCCGATTATCAGTCCCCCAATCCCAAAATCCCCTTCACAACCAGCGATATCGACCTCTTGTTAAAAGCTGACAAGAAGGTCCTTATTATGGGCGACCTAAATGCCAAACATAAACTTTGGTCTCGGGGAGTCAGCAACACGCGTGGTAACGTTCTCTTCAGCCATATGATGTCCAGGGATTATAACATACTTGCTTCCCTAACACCCACACTAGTTCACTATCGTGATGATTTAAGTCAATCAACACCTGACCTTCTCTTGACAAAAACATCTACGATATTGAAGACCTGAAATGCGTTCCCTCTCTTTCGTCTAATCATCTCTCCATTTACTTCAAAAGCAACATACCTATAGACCACAAAATTACAAGGTGCTACAATTACGCCAAAGCAGACTGGGCCGGCTACAAATCATTCCTAAACGGTAGTATATTCCGACGACTAATCAAATTTAAAAACCGCCTGAGGAGATACGATCAAAAAGAGACGAATTGCCTGAGCCATAAAATTATTTGGAATCAAATAAACTTTGTCGATAAAAACATTAACCAAGGTGTAAAAGACCACAATGACAAACTGTGGAACAAGAAGCTTCTCAAGGTTGACAATCCAGGTCCTCTGTAGGCTAGCGAAATCTCTAAAATGCCCTAATAACTCCACAGCAATATCACCACTAAAACTTAATGATGGTTCTTTAACCTCCAATCGACAAGAACAATGCGAAGTACTAGCTAGCCTCAGCCTTTTGAGACAACATGAGCCTTACCGAAAACTGGTCAAACGAGGATGCGGAGTCTGAAGTTGGTTCATCAATATCAATTCTTAAACAATACCCCACACACAACAAGTTCTGTCCGGTCAAACCATGTGAGGTACGGCGCATCATCAGAAGTCTCAAAATTCGAAAAGCTCTAGGGTCTGACCAAATTACTACTTGTCTGATAAAGAGTCTACCCCAAAAGGCCTTGATTTTATTAAGTAAAGGGTTTAATACATGCCTGTCCTTAGCGTACTTCCCAACAACATGGAAAACAGCAAAAGTTATAGCTATAAAGAAACCTGGAAAAGACTGCTCTTCCGCATTTAGCTATCGGCCAATTACCTATCATTGACAAGATTTTCGAGAAAATCATAAATATTCGACTCCTCAAAGCCACTGCCTCGGTCATCAATCATCATTGACGAACAGTTCGGTTTCATAAACTCTCATTCTACAATCCAACAGTTGGCTAGGCTCGCAGAAAATGTTGTCCAAGGCCTTAATCAAGATGAGTCTTCAGACATGTTCTTGCTAGACATCGAAAAGGCCTTTGATACAGTCTGGCATAAAGGCCTCATTCAAAAGCTCATTGCAATCAACACCTGGAGGGGTGTTAGTTAAAATGATCGATTCATACCTGTCTGACCTATCTAGGCCTGATTCTTGACAAAAGCCTAAACTGGGACGATAATGTATCCCATATTAGGAATAAAGGCATAAAAGCCTTTAATGTGCTCAGTCCACTGCTGAATAGACGTTCAAATTTGAGTCCAAAAACCAAGCTTGCCATCTATACTACATTGATTAGACCTTGCCACCTCACTTACGGATGCCCAGTGTGGAGCAGTACGTCAAACACGAACCACCTTAAACTTCAAGTTATGTAAAACGTGCTATGAAAATTTCTTATAACACTCCTTTTCGAATTAACCTTATCAATATACATGAGCGAATTAAATTCCCACTACTTTTTGATTTCATCATAAAACTAACTAAAAACTTCTATAAATACTCCAACAGCAACCATACAAATAAACAAATAGCGAAAATTGGCACGTCTAGACCACTCGGCAACAAACATCGATATCGATACATAACTAGGCTCCCATCATCACTAGCCCTACCACAAATGACGACACAATCCACTGACCGACCAGTCGACCGGCAGCGCAGCGGCAGCCGCATTGCTCGCACCTGATTATGTAATACGCCTGATTGTCTCCTATTATGTTAACTTTATTATGCATTCCGTAAATGCACCCTATGTATTGTGTGTGAGACAGTGAGTAACAACTTTACTATAACAAATTCCTTCTGTATGATCTGTGTTTTCTACCCTCAGGTAGTCTCTTTATAAGTAATATTTTACTACCGATGGCAAAGATGCTAAAACGAAGTTTGCAAAATATACATTGAAATACTTACTCCTTTTTACAATTATGTCTTGATTTCATTTATGATATAAGTTTTAAGAGGTTATTTTTAGCCTGCTAAACATCTGTTAATACGTATCATTTTAAGTCTCAAGTAAATAAAGATATTAAAAAAAAAACAATCTACTGAAGTGTAGAATCGGAAATATTTGTAAGAAGGAACACGTTTCTGTTTTTGAATTTTCAGTACTTGTTATTGTCTTCATAACATAAAAGCAGAAAACCACGTCAACAATTAGTGTACGAGCTATGTCAGCAATCGCACATTAGGCAGTACATTGTGGATAATTTGTAGATATTTAACTAGGCCAACCGATATAACTTTATTAGAATAAGTATACAATAAAAGGCATTCTCAAAACAGCAGATGTTGATTTGGGAATCAATCTATCAAAAAACATTACCTACATATACAGTAAAAACACTACAATTAGTTAGATAAAGATTATAATGCAACGAGGTAAAGCTTATTTTAGATTAATATTTAAGTTTGACTTAACTTTTTTTAATTAATAGCTGGTGAAAACCGGCCTTATAATTTAAAGGAAAAGCACACTAAACTAAGTTAAGCCTTTCTTTTAACACTCGATTTTACTTCAAAATATTGTTAACTTTTGTTAAGTACTCGGTCTATTTAGCCATTAGGAAGTGTGTAGCTTTACGCATCGTAAGACTGAGGGAGGTCAAACCTACTGCCTAAGCAAGCAAGTAATAAGTTAGGCTCGTTTCAGACTACTAGCCCATACAGGCTAATTTGGTACGGCAGCAGTTGTCCGGTCCGACTCGCAACGCTAACTCGGACCGGAGGGCAGATGTGTTATATCGCACTTGAAGACAATGAACTGGTACGACGACTCCTCTACCCGCGACACTACCATACCATGCCTCTACACGTCGTCCGCTACTGACATCAACTTCAACACGCTTATTTCACTCGTTCAAAGGGACATGTCTCTGCCGCAGTTGTGTTCCGTGCTCACACCATGATAGGGTCGTCCGAGGAGAGCTGCCGGTGCAGCAGCGCTCGCCGCCCGAGCCGGGCCGCCCCTGCCGCCGCCGCCGCCCCTGCCCCTGCGCCCGACCCCGCCCCCGCACTCAGGTCGTCGCCGCTGCCGAGCTCGCCCTCGTGCTCCGTGGTGGACAGCATGTCGTCGTCCGAGGTCGCCCTGGAAAGACTGCGGAGACTTACATACTGATCCAGGATTTCGGTACTCATAAGGCTGGACAGTCCAGTTGAAAGTTGTTTTAATAGTTAAAAGTTAAAAAAGTTGTGAGAAAAAGCTCCTAAAGGAATTACGAATAGATTAATTTATTGATTTCAGCCCTTAGACGAGATCGATACGGGCGTCTGTTGCATATTATTAGAATTTGCGCCATTATTGCGCAAATGAAGAGTGCGTAAGTGCTAGATCCCGCGCTCGAACTATACATATAGTTCCGTCAGGTTGGGATGGCCAGAGGAGAAATAGGAAGTTACGGAGGGGTGACGTCCCGCACGACTGCGTCACGAAATCGCATTATTTGCCTCTTCATCATGTACCAAAAGAAAAAAAAAAATAAGAGAACTTGCTAGAAAAGTACTGAAACATTGTGACATTAAACATGTTCAGAAACTAGAAAAATAATACTGTGAAAAAGGAATAGACAGAGCCTTTATCTCTTTTTATTCCTAATTCCCAGCTTTCATTTTATCATAGAAGTCGGTGTAACCAATGAGCAAGATTCCTTAAGTGCTTGTTACGATGATGGCATAGGTTCATTTTTTTTAACACTGATCAATAAAATAATACGATAAATTAAAGGTGATATTCAACCTTAATTTTGTACCTTTTTAGTATCTATCGACATCGCCTACCTCACTAAAATATGGCCCCATCCCAACCTGACTTGGACCATAGTAGATAGCAAAGAAGCTCAAGAACAAATCCGCGATACATCAGCACGCCTTGTTATCAGTAGGGTGTGATAGACAGGTACACACACAGTAACACAGGCATGATGACAAGTCATGATACGTCATCATGCCTGTGTTACTGTGTGTGTACCTGTCAATCACACCCTACTGAGAACAAGTCATGATACGTCATCAAGGGTGTGTTACTGTGTGTGTACCTGTCAATCACACCCTACTGATAACAAGTCATGATACGTCATCATGCCTGGGTGTGATTGACAGGTACACACAATGTAACACAGGCATGATGACGTATCATGACTTGTTATCGGTAGGGTGTGACTCACAGGTACACACACAGTAACACAGGCATGATGACGTATCATGACTTGTCATCGGTAGGGTGTGACTCACAGGTACACACACAGTAACACAGGCTTGATGACGTATCATGACTTGTTATCGGTAGGGTGTGACTCACAGGTACACACACAGTAACACAGGCTTGATGACGTATCATGACTTGTTATCGGTAGGGTGTGACTCACAGGTACACACACAGTAAAACAGGCATGATGACGTATCATAACTTGTTATCGGTAGGGTGTGACTCACAGGTACACACACAGTAACACAGGCTTGATGACGTATCATGACTTGTTATCGGTAGGGTGTGACTCACAGGTACACACACAGTAACACAGGCATGATGACGTATCATGGATTTGTCCTTGAGCTTCTTTGCTATACCTGTATAGTTGTATCATGACTAGGACAGAAGATGAAGTCTTCGGGTTAGCGTTGCAATAGCGGCCATCGACTCCTATCTGCCACTGTACGCTCATGTTTGGATTAGCGATACTCACTTATTGCGTGTAAAGTTCGAACATTCGGACATTTGTTGGTCAAAAGAGACCCCGCGACGCCGGGAGTGTTTTCGTTGATCACAACCTGGTTAAAATATAATTTTAACCAGGTGTTCAAATTGTATGAGTTTTCACAATATTGCTACGTAGTGTCCACGCTAACAATTATCATTTAGGGAAAAGACATTTGCGTGACCTTGCCAGCGCCTCACCAAAGAGAGGCTGTTGGGCGTCCTACATCCTCATCGAGTTCTACATCTCGGAGCGCGCGCCTGGAACCACTGGGCAATTCGAGTGTTGCCATGACGGTGGAGCACTATCAGCGCAAGCTCGCATCGCCGACGTTCGAATTCCCGTCCAGGCTGAACCTTGTTTCATTCTAGCTATGGGCCCCTAATCTGAGTTCGGCCCTGGTGGGAGGATGAACACAGGCTATAGAGTCCCGCGGCGCGTGCGCGCACTACACTCCCGTTACCTGATCAAGGTGGGCAGGTGCTCGGTGAGGATGTCCTTCTCCTTCTGTATGTCGTGCAGGTGGCCCACCAGCAGGCGCTCTTCCGTGCCAGGCCGCGTCGCACCGCCGCCGCCCGCCTGCAGCGCCGCCTGCAGCGAGCTCAGCCGGTCCGCCGCCATCTGCCGCGCGTCGTCCAGTGTCGCGATGTCCTGCAGCGTGCAGCGCACCTGCACACACCCGAAGAGAGGGACATTACCACACGGTCAACGAGATACAGCACGCGCCAGATTTCTTGGCCATTAAGCCAGCTATCACCTCTCTCTCTCGCCAATGCATGCATTGGCGAGAGAGAGAGGTGATAGCTATATAGGAGATCTCTATAGTACCCATGCGCCGCTACCCCCTCCAAGCAGCATTTAGAGATTAACAAAATTGGTGACATTTTTTTTTGTCTAAGGCCTTAGATATTTTGCTGCTCGTTAATAGTGCTGTCCATCTAGAATCGATTTCGATCGATCGGACTCGAGTGACACGTCTTGTAATAGAATAAATAACATTTTTACACCACTAGCAACGGAATCAGCCGCGGGCTGAAGATGGTAACTCCAGCAGTTTGGCACCTGTGCGTGGGGCGGCACATCGGTTGCAGCCCGCATCGGTTTAAGCGCCGGTTTTCGTGCGAGGCCATGACTTCAGTGGATAACATCATCCAGCCACTCTGCGTCCTACTGATGGGCACTGGGAAGCATATACTTTGAAGCACTGCTTACTGCTGGTCACCCGGCCCTGAGCAACCGGTTTTCTGCTGGTTGTAAAGGGATAAAATAAACATAAGCTTCCCAGTGCCCATCAGTGGGACATAATGAAACGTTACATCGCTTCGTATAAATAACACATCGTCCAACTGAGCAATCGACCAATGGAGTTCGGTGAAATGAAAATCATTCAAATGACATTCGAAGTCATATAGGGAACCCGCATGCATGTATACTCACGACGCGCATCCGGTCGTGCAGGATGGCCTCCACGCAGGCGGTCTGGCGCGCGATGTCCTGCAGGCTGTCCTGCGCCACCTGCACCTTGCTCGTGCGCAGGATGCACGGTGCGAAGATTATCGAGAGCGCGTTCGAGCCCATCCTGTGGAACAAGTATCAATTAATCAATAAATAAATATAGATTAATGTCTTCATGAGTCCGCAAGTGGGTCATACACTCATACTTTTCAAATGTGGTTTTGAGATTATTCGTATTCATCTGTCGACACATTTGTACAAGAGGGTATGAAAATATAAACACAAAAGAGATCCTTTTTAAGAAGTAAAAAAACGCTCGTTTTGTTCGTCGATTTTATGAAAATATGCAAAACTGACGTCACATTTTTTAGGTCTAATGGCGGTCTTATTAATTTAAATTATAAAACGTTTTTATTCATTCAATAGAGAAGCTTCGGTCAAGAAATTCATCACATTCAATAATATTTTGAGGCCTATAAATATAAAAATGTTTATTATACCTGACGTTACCTGGCTTTAAGCCTAATATTGAGAGTAGCATACTTGACTTCCTTTCCGGTGCGACGAAATTAGCCCCAAACAGCTCACTTCCTGTTTAAAACTCCTAAAATACATGTCATATCTGTTTTGAACCTCAGCAACATTGCGCGCGTAAAGTTTCAGAAATGGCGGCAATTGTAGCCAGCGTTATTGCGCGTGCTAAATTTTCAGTTCATTGGCGTTTTGGATTTCTTTCCGTGCGAACATATTCCAAATTTGAATATATTTTTCCAAATTATTTTCTATCTGGAATTATTACGGTTGAAGTGTTCAGCGTAAGAAAAATGAATCCGTTCAATAAAAATAAAAGTGGTAAATCTTCTAAACGGAGAAAAGCCCCGCGTAGTGATTCATCAAGTGATAGCTGCAGCAGTTTCACTTCTACGTCTCCGGAGAGGAGCAGCCGGAAAAGAAGACGTCGGGGGAGTAAGAGCTCTAAGAGGATAAGTAAACTGGAAAAATCGTTCCAAGATTTAGCTGGCAAGGTCTCGTCACTGCATGACCTTTTGGTTAACAAATCGAGTGACGGAATATTGCCTTATTCAGATAATGGTTCCGTTTTATCTCTGTCTCCGTGTAGTGACCTTGAGAGGGAATTACGTAGCCCCGATAAGAAAATACAATTGAAAATGGAAACTACCCTTAAAAGTCAAACATTACGATCGTCCGAACTTCATGTCGAGACAATTAAAAAAACTTCAATATTTCGATACATGTGACTGGAGTCAGGTAAGGTATTCGGAGACGCAAAAATTGTATAATTCTGTACCTGGGTTCGTTGAACTCGAGTGTAATGACCTTGCCAAGCCCTTCGATCGTAACCATTCTTTGGCGGCAACGGAGCGATCACTCGCGGCTATATCACACGGCCTGATTATGAAGAACGAGGCGCTTAAACAGGGTTTTTCGACGTTCATCTCTTGGCTTGGCGAGAGAGGTGAAGAGAATCCCACTACAGCGAACCAGGTTTGTGACAAAATAAATGAGATATTTTCAGAGGGGGAATACAATAAGGTTCATTCTGATCTGTTGCAAATGGTCTGCGGAAAAAGGGCGGACTTCGTCCAGCAGCGTCGCGATTCAATTCTGAATTTCGTTCGCGAACGTCACATAAAAGAAACCTTACGTAAAATTCCACCCTCGGTAGATAATCTTTTTAACGAGGCCCAGTTTTCAGACTTCCTACACAAGCAAGGAGGAACCGGGAAGATTTTTATGAACACACGACCACCTGCGCAAGGCGCGTCGAGAAAGCGTTCCCTTGCGCAAAGGGATCTCCCGCAACATGACGTTGCCGCCTACGCCGGCCCGAGCCGGCCCGCGCCCGCGCGCAGTGGCGACGCGCCCCCCGCCGCCCGGGCTACCTGGGCCGCGCCGCCCGCGCAGGGCGAGCGCGACCGGCAGCGACGCGGCGGCGCCAGGGGCAAGTCTGGACGCCGTAATACAAGGAACTATTGACTATCTGCAGACGTTTCGGGCGGGGCGACTGAAACAAAAGGTGAGAGTTTGGAGGAAGTTTGGAGCTCCTCGATATGTTCTGGACACGATAACGGGTTATCGGATACCTTTCGAGGGGAGACCCCCTCTCGTACACACGTCGAGAATTCCGAAGATGTTTCATACGAAAAGTTCTCTTCATATGAAACATCAGATTATAAAATTGTCAAATCAAGGAGTCATAGAACGGGTGACGTCGTCGCCGAGTTTCGTTGCAAACATTTTTCTAGTGAAAAAGAAGGGTGTCCGAGGAAACTCCTATCGTCCCGCAGTAAATCTGAAGCTGTTAAACCAATATGTATATGTAACCAAATTCAGTTTAATAAACATGTTCAAGGTGCCGGACTTCCTCCAACCTCGAGATTGGCTAATCAAAATCGATCTTTCAGACGCATATTTTCATATACCAGTTGCCCCGGTCCATCGACCCTTTCTTCGGGTCATTTATGCAGGGAAATTGTGGCAAATGACTTGCCTACCCTTCGGCTTGGCAACAGCTCCAAAGGTCTTTGCCAGTATTACGAATTGGGTCGCGCAGACTCTAAGAAATCATTGCCCTGGCTTGCGACTGATTGTCTATCTCGACGATTTTTTAATAGCTTCTCAGTGTCCACAGCAGCTAAAAGAGCACACTTCTCTTGTGGTGAGAACCCTGCAAAGTCTGGGATGGATGGTAAACTTCAAGAAGTCTGTTTTGATGCCTCAGAAATCCATAGAATACCTCGGTGTTACATGGGACCCGTGGAAGAACGAATAGAGGCTTCCCCAGGAGAAGCTAAGAGTTCTGAGGCGCAAAACCCAGAAGATGTTGACCTCGGACGAAGTAAGTCTGCAACAAATTCAAAGTTTGTTGGGTTCATGGAATTTCGCCGCTTTGTGGTTCACGCGCCCTATTGTCATTACGCCACCAGCTAATGAGATCAGACCGGCAGGGTTATTACGTATCTTGCAAACGGAAAGCAATTGACAAAAATTGCGCAATTTCTGCTGTCAAAAGTCACTTTCTTATCATGCAAGAAGCAATAGCGGAGCATAGCAATCGGTCAATTGTGCTGCCTCTAGCGAGCAATCACAAAACTAAAAAGTGCATTCTGTCTGTAGGTGGAACCAAAGTTTCGTATTACGTAAGTCTTATTTGACAGCAAGCGATAGCTGTGCAAACGCAACAAGAAAAGTCAAACAGCGACAGCCCAAACACTGATCGCATAACGAATTGCTGTACGATTGTTTCAGTTTTTAAAAGGAATTTAATTTATTTAACGAGCAATGGCACGCGCCCTGTTGATTTTAAATGCCCTAGAAGACGAAGAGAGAAGGCATCTTGTACGACATATATATGATGTAATAATACGACTTAATTTTTTGAAAAAAATACTTATATTTTTTTATTTTTTTTTTAGACATAAACAATTACACAAACAAACCGCCCCAAGAATCTCCCGGCCCAAAGGTGCCCATTACACTGGCAGCGTTCCCGCGCTGCACAGCGAGTGAGATTCTCTGGACCAGGAAGGCCCCGGTGCGGTTGTCAACCCTCGGTCCCTCAAGCGGCGCCCAATGTCCCTGACAAAGGCCCTACCCTGCGAACCCCATACCCCTGTAGTCTCGATGGCCAAAGGAACGAACAGATAACTTCCCATTAACTGCGCGTATTTAATGCACTTCTGCCGTGCCGCTGACTCGGCAGCAGCACCCGGGGTTACTAGAGTTGAGCCAATGTGGGATGGAGCAAACGTGCACACACAGGTCGCATCCCATAAAAGACAACGACCCCTCTCCCACGGGATTAACGTCAGACCGTCCGGTCGTTTTCCGTCGCTGCGACACAATCCAGGAGGTTCAAGAACCGCCGCCGGGATGTTAGCAGAGACGAGTGCCCTCCGGACGATGTCGTTGATTGAGTGATGGACTTTTTCAAATTGGTTTACACAAACTTGTTTTGCTTTAAAAGGAAAACTAAAAATTAAAAAGAAAATGCACACGCAATAGACAGCTAATTTTTATAACCTCAAATCAAAAGTCACAACAATGCAAGCAAACTAGGTCTGTGAAACAAACAATCCAACTAGTTCTCGATTGCTCCGTCATTGCTAGTGGCACCACTTTCTTAGCCTAGAAGTGAATGATTGAACGAAAGAAAAAAGAAAAGTGCATTGGTGTTGCAGTTGGCAGAAAGCAAACGGTTAGCGAGCGATAGCTTTAGATAATACGAATTTGGTTTGACACATTGCAAATGATTGTGCGATGACTGCGCAATCACTGCGCAGTAGTTGCTGATTGCAGAATTTTAGATAATAAGCCCGCGGGTCTGTACAAGAACGCTACCGGAAGAGGTTCAGCAGAATCTTCAATGGTGGGCACGCAACTACATGTCGCGGTCCCTTCTGCATTTTCCACCTCCAGAACACTTCCTATCCACAGATTCTTCTGTGAAGGGCTGGGGCGCACAGCTCGACACTCAGATGATGTCAGGAGCGTGGACAGCAGAAGAGGAACATCTTTACAGCAATGTCTTAGAGATGCTAGCAATTCCACGAGTTCTACAGCAAAAGGGAAGGATCTTAGCAAACTCCAGTCTGTTGGTTCAATCAGACAACCGAACTGTCGTGGTGTACTTACGCAACGAAGGGCGGCTCGAGGTCCCAGCAGCTGCTCGAGCTAACGTACGAGGTACTTTTCGTCGTAGATCATTTTCATATCCACATGACGGTCTTTCACATTCCCGGCCGGTACAACTACGTCGCCGATCGCTTGTCGAGATCAAGAGTCTCAGCGGAATGGCATCTGCAGAGCAACGGAGCTTGGGAGGTGTTTCGGAGATGGGGAATCCCAGAAATCGATCTGTTTGCGTCCAGGAACGCGCACGTAGTCCCACTTTACGTAAGTCTAGACTTGATGGACCCCCAAGCAGTGTTTCACAATGCCTTCAGCCAGGACTGGCACTACAAAATGGTGTGGTTATTCCCGCCACCTTGCATAATCCCAAGAGTGTTAACTCACTTGAACCGGGCTTCCGGGGTTTACATTCTAATAGTCCCCGATTGGAAAAAGGTATTCTGGAGACCAGACCTAGAAGCCCGAGCCCTGGACCCTCCTGTACAGGTGAGAGACCTAGATCAAGTTTTGATAGACACACAGACAAACTTACCACCACCGCAAGTGCATCAAATGAACTTACAAGCGTGGCGAATTCAGGGTGGTCCTCAATGCTAGACGCCTGGAATCAAAACCAAATTGGAGTCCTGGATAGGAGCTGGAGAAATTCAAGTATGAGTTCGTATAAACCAGCTTGGAAGCGATGGGTGAAATGGTCAAGGGAAAATGAGGTTAACATGTACCAGCCGCAGCCTCAGGATGTTGCCCGTTTTTTAACAGATCTTCATCTAAAGTACAATCTTGCCTATAGTACTATTTGTGTGCACAAGTCTGTTGTGTCAACATTTTGTCGACCGATTCTTGGTAACCCGTTAAGTTCACATATAATAATAAGACAGACTTTAAAGGGCATAGCTTTACAACAGCCACCCAAATGTAAGCCACCAATCTGGGATGTTAAGGTGTTAACGGCTTATCTCACGTCACACGCTCCACATAGTTTTTCGCTTTTTGAAGTATCTAGAAGAGTGGCTATTATTTTGCTATTATGTTCGGGACGCAGAGTC
This sequence comes from Argyresthia goedartella, assembly GCA_949825045.1. Lineage (NCBI taxonomy): Eukaryota > Metazoa > Arthropoda > Insecta > Lepidoptera > Argyresthiidae > Argyresthia > Argyresthia goedartella. The sequence continues at coordinate 22,990,679 of OX463823.1, forward strand.
CATGACCTTACCTTGCTAAGATGCGATTCTGCTAATTGCATAATTGAGAATAACTCAATAGTTATGTGGCCAAAGTATGTCTCTAAGACGGATAACTCATCGTACAGACAGTCTGGCTGGCGTCTACTAGCTTGTAGCTCGAACACTAACGTAGACCCCGTGTTCTGGGTCACCAAATTGTTAGAAGTATCACAATCTCGCAGAGGTAATTTAGATTCCTTGTTCATTAGCACATGTGGCACACCAAAGCCTGCCACACCTACCATTATTGGAGGATGGATAAAATTCGTCCTCAAGCTAGCAGGAATTGATTCTAGTCCAGGTAGTGTTCGGTCGGCAGTCGCCTCTGCTAGTTGGTTGGACCACACACCTATTGATCAAATTTTAAGTCGTGGCAACTGGAAATCCGCAAGGACTTTTCACAAATTTTACAAAAAAGAAGTTAATTCTAGCCCGACCAATAGCACTGCTTTATCTAATCTATTTCAATCAGTTTAATGAATGTATTTTTTATTTGTAACTACTATTGTGTTATCAATTTATGCAAAACACTTGTGTTCTATGTTGCATATACAATTATATAGGTTCTTGTATATTTGATGATCATAATTTACACATAAATGAACTCCTAGTCATATCACATTGGCGTTTTTAACTCAGCAGTCGATACCAAACACTACTCAATATTAGGCTTAAAGCCAGGTAACGTCAGGTATAATATGGCAATTTTACCTGAAAATAAAATTGTTATTATACATACTTACCTGGCTTTAAGCCTAGGTAAATCGCTGCCTGCTGTGCACATTACTGTGCATTGCATGATCGTGACACATTCTTAGACACGATCAGCTCTTTATTGAGTTGCCGATGACCTGAAAATTTAGTACGCGCAATAACGCTGGCTACAATTACCGCCATTTCTGAAACTTTACGCGCGCAATGTTGCTGAGGTTCAAAACGGATATGACATGTATTTTAGGAGTTTTAAACAGGAAGTGAGCTGTTTGGGGCTAATTTCGTCTTACCGGAAAGGAAGTCAAGTATGCTACTCTCAATATTAGGCTTAAAGCCAGGTAAGTATGTATAATAACAATTTTATTTTCAGGTAAAATTGCCATATTTTATTTAGTGTTGATCTTCAACAAAAAATACGAATATAAAGTAACGTCAAACAACACTTGTTTTAAAACACCTTATCAGAGGAAGTGACGTAATAGTTGTAGTCAGTAAGGGAGACAACTATGCGTCAGTCTCCCTTTCCTTTTCAATTCGAAAACAGGAGATTGCCGCTCTGTCCCTTACTGACAACAGCAGAGCTACTACGCCTCTTCCGCTGTAGGTCCGTCCCTTACTGACAACAGCAGAGCTACTACGCCTCTTCCGCTGTAGGTCCGTCCCTTACTGACAACAGCAGAGCTACTACGCCTCTTCCGCTGTAGGTCCGTCCCTTACTGACAACAGCAGAGCTACTACGCCTCTTCCGCTGTAGGTCCGTCCCTTACTGACAACAGCAGAGCTACTACGCCTCTTCCGCTGTAGGTCCGTCCCTTACTGACAACAGCAGAGCTACTACGCCTCTTCCGCTGTAGTTCCGGTAAGCGTTTGCGCGGTAACTTGTCAACAAGCAGTTTGATCCCGCGATTTTTCGCATTAGATTGTAGTATTTAATGTTCTAATATGCTTGTGGTCTATTCGACATGATATACGTGAACATAATATTATCTCATGATTCCTATTGCCGAAAAATATCAACGATTGCGACGTTGAAGCGCATTTCGTCGTACTTACTCTTTTAGTATATCAAAATATACTTTATGTTTGTTTGTCTGGCATGTAATCATCCCAATTGTTAGGTTATATACCTGTTGTGTTCTTCCTGCAGCGCCACCCGGGCCAGGTGGAACATCAGTCGCTCCACGAGGTCGTAGTTGGGCTTCGGCAGTTTCTTCAGAATCGTGAACAGACTCGACACACGCTCCTGTGAAACCAAAGTTCGTTTTTATATACATAAAAATTCATATACAGGCACATACATTGCTTCTAGCCCCACACTAGGATCCCTGGTGGGATCCAGAAACGACGTCGTAACAAAACACCTGGGTTTCAATTATTTAGGGTTTCCCCTCCGGCAGATTCCAATCCGCGAACTCTCCCTTATAAGGCAGAACCGCTATGCCACAAGAAAGTGGAAAGAAACTACAAGTACGATCATTATTAAGGCGACGTGAGTTCAGGAATACGCTTATTTGAATAATTTAATAATTGAACAACTTCAGTTTGGCTTCCAGAAATTTTACATAGAAATCTTAAGACCTTTCTGCAGCGTCAAACAGCTATCCAAAACACGATTAAGCACTTTTGGCTCGATAGAATAAAATAGCGAACACGACTCTAAATTGCACTGTTTAAAAATATAAATATTCAATTCAATCATCTTTTGAAACGAAAATTATGCCAAAATTTGCATAGTTTGAATTACGAGCGTAATCAGCTATTACTTTATAAATTAAAATTATTTTAATTAAATAATAAAAAAACAGCGATTTGCGGCCGCGCACTCCCGCGGCCCTCGATCGCTCTCAGCCTTCAGTGCTCCGCGAGCTGCGTTCTAGGTTTGACCTGTGACGCTGTGCTGTGCGGCCGTTCGTCGTTTCATAAAATTGGGTAAAAAAATAAAAGGAAACGTTCAAGACTTCGTCACCTCAAGACTGTGAGAGGTAATGGAAAGAAAACTGCTTTACTACGGTAATTATAATGCAATTCCGAATGGTAGGTAATGTACATTTTTGTTGACGCGCAAAGCAATACGATAAACAATATTTAATTATTTATGTGTTGTCAATAAACAATAATCTTACGTTTCGCTGTTTTAGTTGGTCGGTCCGCAATAAAGAAAATGACAAGGAAATATCTATAACTTCGACAACATCAAATCAGTAAGTGGCAATTATAATATTTTTAATAGTTTTTTAAAGAAAAATATAAAAGTGGGCTAATTGGAATTGAGGGGCTAATTGGAATTGAGGGGCTAATTGAAACTAATAGAAAATGCAGCCAAATCTCTGCAGTTCCAATTAGCCCCTCAATTCCAGTTAGCCTCCTTTTACCATTAATTAATTAGTATATTCCAGAACAATGTAAAATAATCATAGTTAGAAGCGAATATCTTGTGTGGATTTCCAAACCCAGAACTACTCCGATGTTCGAATTTCGATTGTTGTATAGTGACAGTGCCATCCCGCTCAACGAAATATAGTTTGACAGGAGGCCGAGAGGGACGGCACTATAACACGATACCGGAGTCGCCTACACCGGGAAATAAACACAGTGTATGAAAATATCAGTAGAACAACTCTTTGAGTAATAATGTATAAATACTAGAGTAGGCGCGTAAACTGACTTTCTTGCAGCTATAAGTAGAGTGAATTCACTCAACACCAATTCAACTCCTGCTGGCGAAGCTACTGCCCCACATCCAGCCGCGCCCAGAACAGTTCGGCTTCAGGCCCGAGCATTCTACGACGCTTCAGTTCACCAGAGTACTGAATGACATGACGGTTTGTTTAAACAAGAAGGAATACACTGTCGCAGTACTCCTGGACATGGAGAAGGCGTTTGACAGAGTATGGCACGAGGGGTTGCTGTACAAATTGTCGACGTCTCCAGCCCCAAGAAGACTGGTCCAGATCATCGCCTCCTTCCTGAAGAATCGCCGCTTCCGAGTGATGGTGGAAGACGCCGTCTCCGAGGAACACCCCGTTGCAGCCGGCGTCCCTCAGGGGTCCTGCCTGTCTCCAGCCTGTTACTCCCAATATACGGACGACATCCCCGTCGGGCCGGGTGCCCAGCTGGCACTCTTCGCCGACGACGCTCCCTACTACGCGTCGTCGATCCAGGCACGGCACGCTGCCGTCAAACTGCAGCGCACCCTGGACTTCTTGCCCGACTGGCTCGCCAAGTGGCGGTTGTCCGTCAACGTTGGGAAGACGCAGGCGCTCATCACAGGCCAGTCCCCCCTTCCACCACCACTCCAGCTCCAAGGACAGGACATCGCGTGGTCTCCGCAGGTGAAGTACCTGGGAGTAACCATCGATCGCCGGCTCACCATGAAGCAACATGTCGACAACGTCGTCAACCAGGTCAAGGTGGCACGCGCCAAGCTGCGTCCACTTCTCGACTCCAGCCTCCCTCTGAGGGCGAAGCTCGGGATCTACAAGTGCTACGTGAGATCCCGCCTCACCTACGCGGCCCCGGCATGGTATTCCCTGTGCTCGGAGACGAACAAACGGAGACTCCGAGCCCAAGAGAACCTCTCTTTGCGTACCATCGTCGACGCCCCCCGCTACGTGAGGAATGCGACGATCCAGAGGGACCTCAGATGGGAACCAGTGGACCAGTTTGTCCAGAGGCTGGCGAAGGGCATGTTCGCGCGTGCGGATAACTCACAACATCCGCATATCCGCGACATGGCGCCGTACCACGCGCGCCCGCCCGACCGCCGCCGCCTGCCACGCGACCTGGTTGCCTAGCCGGCGATCATCCAACGGAACACCCCAAGTGAGAAGATCTTCACCGCCCGCGAGGGCCCCCCGATGACCTGTCCATAGGAGTGGACAGAGGCGCTTCTTCAGAAAGAGATCCGATGATCTGACCCTGACTCCCCACGCCCCAGAATGGGTGCGTGAGATGAAAACTTGATTGATTGAACACCAATTCAGTCTGTGCCAAGCGATTGCCGAGCCATGACGCTTTTGATGCGAGAGTAAGAAACTAAATAATGCCGTCATGTGCTCGGTGGTACTGTAAAAACCAAAAACCAAACCGTACAGACCAAAAAAGCCGAGGAATAACTTTTCATATTAATTCCCCTGTATTGTCAGTAAAAGACGCATATTCAATAATATTTTGTGAATTACAAAAATCAACAAAGCGACAGCCATGTTTTCTCTTTGAAAATCAAAGAGTAACAAGATTTTTACATGCAGATGTGACATTTCCGAATACCAACGTGTAATGCACGTCATGTATTTTGTAAATTTTTATTGCACTAGAAAATTCACATTACAAAGGATGGAAAAGACATTTATAAAGGCAAGCTTATCTCTAACAAGAGATTTATTATAGCCCCAAGCCCAAGATGATGAGGAGAAATTTCATAGCAGTGACAGGTAGACCCTTACGCAGAAATACCGCTCATGTTTTACTACCGCAATTAATTGATGATAATTATCATCTGACGAAAATTTAAAGAACTGTCAATTTATTTATTAAACTGACTCACAACAACAACCAATGAAAAAAAACATTAAAATATTGGATATGTGCATATTCTCTTTTATTTTATTCCAAAATACATATTATAGGTCGCATGCGCTTAAAAGTATGCAACCAGTATTGGCATGATTCACTCGATAGGTATACTTTTGGGCAAAGGCGACTACGTCTTCGGCATGTCGCATCTGAGCGCAAAGATTTTTATCTATGACAACTGACACGCCCGCTCTCGTCAAGAGGCCGGGCACATATTTTGTTCGAGCTAGCGTCTATTTAAACATTATTACTCAAAGGAACAACTACGGTATTTTATTTTTCATGCGAGAAACATAAATGTTCCTTGGAAAATTATCTGTAAAGCCGTTCAATAGTATTTGAGTGTATCGTGCAGGGAATTTCTGTTATCAGTGTGGAAACTGTTCACGTCAATTTCATATTCAATTTTAGAAATATGAATGTCTTCAGTTTTATTTCAGATGCGAAAGTTCATCTATTATGGACTGTACGGTCAAAAAAAGGTCGCCTTTGGTGCAGCTGCGCACAGTGTCGCCGACACCGTAAGTATAGACATCACAAAATTAAATTAATGTGGATATACTGTGTGTTGTTTTGGTATTTCGTATATATATACAGTGGTGGTCATATAATTAAGAACGATTTGTAGTACCAGATATTTTTTTTCAAAACTATGCTATGTGTACTTTTAAGTTCCTTCTTAAAAGTAATTAGTTGTGTTATGAAATAGCTACATCAATGAAGTAAACGGGGTTAGGAGTAAATATTTAAAACATTTACTATTTTTTTTACAAATTTAATTGATTATCGATAATTACAAATTCAAGTAGTAAAAATGCTGGACAAATAATTAAGAACGATTCTTAAGCTGCTCGAGAGTGGTTTCCGTAGATACTTAGATTTTACAAATCACATTAAATAAGACAGTGACAATGTTAAAAATTATAATTTTATACATTTTATTCTAAGTTAATAGTTTGTAGCGTGACCATGGCTTTTAATAACTGCCTTACATCGACGAGGCATTGATTCTATCAATTTTTGTCATTTTTCAAGAGAAATAGAGCGCCATTCTTCTAAAAAAACGTTATATAACTCAGTTAGGTTACCACATCGTCGATTTGAAACCTTTTTCTTAACTTCGCACCAAAGATGCTCTATGGGATTTAAATCTGGGCTGTTCGGTGGCCATTCTAAGACAGAAACTGATTGAGATGTGAGGAATTCTTTAACGGTGCGTGCAGTGTGCTTCGGATCGTTGTCGTGTTGGAATGTCCAAATAATCGGAAGTACGTCTTCAGCATATGGTAACATAGTTTCTTCGAGTATATTTTTGTACTGGAATTGATCCATGTTTCCTTCTATCAGTCTAACAGGTCCAACACCATGACCAGAGAAGCATCCCCAAATTTTCACATTTCCACCACCATGCTTTAATGTCATTTCTGTGTACTTGGGGTCGAATGCTGTATTCGGAGGGCGTCGAACATATCGTTTCCCATCAGAACATACTCTGTTAATTTTAGTTTCGTCAGAGAAAAGAACATTTTTCCACTGTCTTGCTGTCCAGCTTTCATACCTCCTAGCAAATGCAAGCCGGGCTTGCCTATGACACTGTTTCAACATGGGCACCTTTCTTGCTATCCTTCCGTTCAACTTCGCTTCTACCAATCGCATTCGGATAGTGCGCGCTGAGATCGCTGAAGGGTTATTTTCACCAAAGTATTATTTTTTTAACTCATTAGACCCCTTAAAAGGGTATTGTTTTGCCAAACGCACGATATTTCGATCGTCTCGCTGAGATGACTTTCTCTGTTTAGGTACACGAGGAATATTTAAAGTTGTTTGATGTGTGTTAAAATGCTTCACAGCGTGGAATATCATCGTTTTTGAGCACTGCAAATGATTGGCAATCTTTTTATATGACCAATTCATATCGCGAAGTTTTATTATTTCTTCCCTTGTAGATGCATCACAACTTTTATTTTTTCCCATTTTTTTATTATGAAACGATCAACTTTTTGACTTTTACGGAACTAAATGGCGCCAAAATTACTCGAATAGTGGCCTAGTTAAAGAGTGTTCTCTATTTAAATTTGAATAAAAAAATAAACTATCCAGCGTTCTTAATTATGTGGCCAGCCAGTAAGTTTGCAATAACATGTTAAGATATATTATATACCAAAAGTTTACTTATATAATAATATTGTTGAATTTATCATATTATAACTGTATGCTACGATTGTGTAAAACAGTTTTACGATACCGAGAGAGATACAAAACGATATGCAATAAGTGTTATTCTCGTAAGTTTGAAAAAAGCTTGTTTTCAAATAGTCGTTCTTAATTATATGACCACCACTGTATATGGGTCGTTTACAATTCTATTATTTCTATAGATATATAGTATTGTTTTCAACTTTATTTCAGACGCGACAGTTCGTTGGATGAAAATATTCAGCCTTTGGTGCAGTTTGATACAATTTCACCGACACCGTAAGTATAAACTCAACAATATAATATATACAGGTTGATTCTTCAAAAGTGTACATAAGAATATACGTTAAATTTTAGCTTATTTTAACGACTAAAATTATATTAAAAATAATAGAAAATTTACTTTTTTTTATCGGACTTCAAAGTGTTTTATTCGGGCACTGTGACCTCTATTTGAAAAAATTATGATATATTTTGACATAGGAGGTCGATCGTGTTGAAAAAAACACGGTAAGATACTCAAAAAAAAACAAAGCTGATGAGTAGGGCTCGGATAAATATGTGCTAAAAATCCCAAAATATGTACATATAATATGGATCTAAAAACCGAAAAAATATGGACTAAAAAGACTACTGTTTAAGACCAGAAATAAAACTTTATTCAAAATAATTGTTTGATAAAATATTCAAAAAATCAACGAAATTAAAATGCTTAGCTAAAAAATTTAGTCTGCCTCTTTATTCGAGTTGTTGCAGAATACAACAATATGTTTCTTCATATTTTCAAAATTGAAGCTCCTTCTGTTTGGTCGGAAAAACGCTTTATATTGACTGAATGATCTTTCTACGTCACAGGAAGTAACTGGCGCAAACTTAAATTTGCACAACTCTGTGAGCGAATATGCCTCCTCTGGATTGCCGTTTGGTGTTCCACTGAGAATATTGTTAATTTTTTTTAGTGTCGTAAATCCTTTATTTTTCGTGTCGACTAACCTTATTTTCGTTTTTACCACTTCAGCAACAGGGCCTTCTGCCTCCATTATTTTCTTTTCAATTGTTGAAATGATTTTAATATTGTCTTTTAATGGTGTTGTCGGATTTTCCAGCGCTTTGATGTGATGGGTTAAAAAACAATAATTGCTTTTTAGGTAGATTAAATCATTTCGCAGAGTATCGTTTTCGAAAATTTCTTTCGCATTTAAAATACTGGCGGATTCATCATCTAATGCAAAAACAATAGTTTTAATCTCAGTATAATGCTCACAATAGTACTCAACAGCTGCTAACCACATACCCCAACGCGTCAGCACAGGTTCTTGTGGCAATGGTATGTCTGGGTACATCTCTTTAAATTTTTAAATCCGACTTGGTGCCTTCAGAAAGATTTTCTTCACATTTGATACTAAGCTATTAACGTTTTTATACTGGAATCTTATGCATTCAGCTAATCTGTTGATTCCGTGGGCCAAGCATGTTACGTGAATCATTTTTGGGTACAATACTTTGAGGGCATCTCCGGCTTTGACCATGTATGGAGCAGCATCGGAAAGTAACAAGAAAACTTGTTGAAAAATCATGCAGTTTTTACTAGTTTAAGTACTAAAGATAGGAAATATGGAATTACGTCATTAAATTATAAAAATATGGTCTTAACCTTAAAATATGGATAAATATGGATTTTAAAACCCTCATTTTCCAGCTTAAAACATCATAATTTATGTAGAAATCCAAAAAAATAATGCATATGATTGAAATAAAAAATATGTGTCTACATATTTATCCGAGCCCTACTGATGAGTATCTAAGATATCACAATATAATCCGTTCAAGTAGTAATAAAATCAATTTTTTGAAGAAAAACTCGTAGATTTTCGTTGATTTTTTCATAAATCTTCAAATCTTTTAAACTGTAACTTAAAAATATATTAATTGTGAATTGATTTTTACATACATTTTGTGCCATACGTTTTGTTCCTGAGGCAAGAGCACAGCGCACATAACCTCCCTCTTCAAGAGCTCATAACAAATTATTTAATAGAGATATAATTTTTCTGTTTTCGAAAGATGGTTGAATGGAGATAAAAACCAAGTCTAAAAATAACTTTTTTTAAGTTTATTTTTTAAGAAATTTAAAGATTTATGAAAAATCATTGAACATTTATAAACTTGATTTTATTACAACTTCAACGGATTATTTTTGATATATTTAGGCGACAATCGTGCAAAGACTGAAAAGCCTGATCAGCCAGCGATACTGATTCTGATATCTGGAAGATAATTTTTGTATTGTTTAACTGTCAACTGTGAAAAATACTTACGCTTGATAAATATTTGCTTTAGGAGCCAGAAAGACGAATCATTAATAATAGAAGAAGAGCATGGAAATTGTATCAGTGAAACCAGTATGGGCCGAAGATTAATAGACATAACATATTTTTTATTACATTAGGCATACATAACAACTACAGAAGTCAGACGACGTGCGCGAGCTTGTCTTCGGAATGCCGGAAGCCATTTTGAATACCAAATTTAATAACAAGATGTGACTGATATCTGTGCGGCATTTGTGAAATGTTAGTCACCTTTCTATTGCTGAGTACCGTTGCAATAATAATATCTAGCAGGTATTATTATTGCAACTTTGTTACCTGAGGCGAGTCCGGTTTGAGGAATCCCTGCATGTAGTCTCATATCTCCGTGAATTTGAGGCGTAGTTTATTATTTGATACATCAATAAAAAGGGGAAAAGATAAGCATTTTTTTAGAAATTTTATATTTGTCACACACATTTTTTTAAAATACACATTGAAATTATAAAAGTCACTAATATTTGTTTCTTGTTTTTTTTCTTTTGACCACAATTTGATTTTTATTGATATCGGGATAATTTTAAGACTTTTAATTAATCGCGTGTTATGTGTTTAAATCGATAAATAAAAAAAAAACTGTATTTAATTTGAAACTATGTTTATTTTTAGCTTGGTAACCCAAAAAGTGTAAAGATTTGATAAAATCAGTTTTTCACCCATAAATTTTAAACTAAAGGATATCGGACCATGGTTTCCTTACTATAAAATGATCGTATGGACCGACCCGGTCCATCTGCAAAATACCTACACTATTCCCCAAAACACCCTGTATAATTTTCAATATCCAATCATCTTTATTTCAAAGCACCGTCGTCGTTGTACTGACGGGTGTTGTTACTGCATTAGCAGTATTTATTATATTTATTATTTTATTATTATATTTATTGTTTATAATAATAAATATTAGCAGTATTTATTATTTATTATTAGCAGCTATTAAGCTATACTGTGGCATCTCAGCAGCGAGCGAGCGAGCGCGCAAAGATAAATATTTCGCGCGCTTGCAAGCGGGGCAACCCCGCACCTGCTCCCCTCAGGCTCCGCACCTCACCCCCTCAAAAGCAGTCAAGCGCTGAACTGACGTCGCCTTAAAGCATTTATAAGAAATGGTAGTAAGTAAGATGCGTTACTCTCGGACGAGGTTGCTTAAATCTCTGGCTTTAATTCAATTCAATTCAATAAGTTTATTGCAGTGTTCACTCGCCGCCGTTCTCACCTCCAGGTCGGTGATCTCCGCCGCCAGCAGGAAGTCGTCATAGAGGTCGAAGGTCAGCAGCGGCTCTGGCAGCTCGCGGAAGAACCCCTTCAGGATGGAGGCGCGCACGTGAACGACGTACTCGTCGAGTCGCTTGACGCCTTCGTCGGGCCGCTCGTCGAGCAGGCGGCGCAGCTCCCGTACCTGATGGTGACGAACTTTAGCAGACTGAGCACGCGGCTCCGTGAGATGTTTTTTTTATTTAATATTTATTAACTCGTTAAAATAGAGATAGTCTGGCTTGCTTTTACGACGCCACCACCAGAGTAATAAAATCAAATTCCCTTATTTGTTGAGCACAAGCAATTTTTAAAAGAGATCTAAAAATCAATTTGTAAGAGTTTCTACGCCTTCTTCTCCCACAGTGGTCCAAAGTAGAGAAGTGGCAAAAAATGACGATTTCTAAGTATATGTAAATATCTACAGTAATAAAGACATTTGGAATTGGAATTGTTACTCTGGCCGCGGCTTCCTTTGAGTGAGTGTCGGTGTTCTTTGAAAAGAGCAGGCACGTGGCAAGGTGGCATGATCAAAGATGAACTTTACCTTGGAGCTGACTCCGCTCTTCCTGTACAGCCCCTCGGTGTAGAGCCCCGTCATCTCTATCGTGGTGAACAGCCGGTCCACCACGAGCGGTATGTTGCTGTCGCCCGTCGGCAGCTCCGGCAGCGGCACGCCGAATACCTGCCGACACCGCACCATTCATCAATCGATAGTTGTAAATGTTTTTGAACATCCAGTATCCTTCCAACACTATAGTCTTTTCGGGTTCGCACGGCAATAGCGGGAATATACCGCTGCATGCCCGTGATCGCGTTAGCGATACTTACATATTACGTGCAACGTTCGAAATTACTGTCGCTAACTTGTACGGTCGCAGCATTCTTTTATATTTTTACGTCCAGAAAAAATCGCACTGCAGCTTCAAAAATTCGATGGTTGAAAATGTATATTTATTTGGCGACACTGATAAGTATCGTAGACAAAGTATGTATGATGACGTATGATGACGTGGTTTCCGGTCTACATTCATACACTCTATACACGTACAACAAACATAAAACACACAGTTATGCATTTAATGAACCACACCGCCGCCTGCCATTCGCGCGCGCTAGGACTCGATAGTCCTTACCCGGGAAGGCATACATATTAAATTTAGGACTGCATAGTCACGATTACCTTACCATGGTTACCGACACTTACCATTCGGTTCTCAGTAGCAGTCGGGTCCTATAAACTATAGTTTGGCTGTTTACCTGGTGTACGACCACAAAAAAAACAATAGGACATCCAGGCAAATGTCACAGGACGATACGGTCCCACTGAACCCACTTTTGTGTAGTGGCTTCTCTTAAGTACCCCCTTCCGCGTCCTATGCGAAGCGTTTGCGCTAAGACAACCATGGAATCTTTTTTTCTCACTTCGTGGACATTTGAGAGGTTAGCCTTCGACTAGCTTTAGTTTAAAGAAGGCACGTGGGATGCCTGTAGACAATTTGTTTTTTCTTTCCATACGTTTACTTCTTGCATTATCTGTGGTCTATTGTGTAATGGTGACATCAGAATACACGCTTATCTATCTATCTATATGTAGTGCATACGGATTATCATTGCGATAGCGGTCAGTGACCCCGACTGCTACTGCGAACCGAATCATATACGGTAACCATGCTAACGGTCGGTATCCATTGTAAAGATCGGCGAACGCTACCATGATAAGCAGTGATCGGGATAGGTAGAGCTAATGTAGTAGACTTCCTTAGAACTATTTTTTTCCGGACCAATTTGTCCCGGTTTTGGTAATATGAATTATGTTCTTAATGTGTTAAAAATAATGTTCTAAGGAAGTCTCCACTTTTCGCCTCTGTTCCACAAACTTAAGGCACATTAACTCTACCTATTCCGATCACTGATGATATGCTAAACGACAGTAATATCGAACGTTGCACGTGATGAGTAAGTACCGCTAACCCAATCACGAGCGTACAGTGGTAGTCAGATAGGAGTTAATGCCCGCTATCCCGAAAAGACAATATCTCCCACATGACTACAGAAGGCTTGTTTGTATACTCACAAGTCCTCTCGTGTGCCCCTTCTGCTCGCGGCCGCTCGCGTCCAGGGAGCCCACGATCGCCGCACTTGGCGCCAAACCGTCTTTGCGACATGTCGACACCTGAAATGTGAATAAATGGTTTTTAACCCACTTGCTCATAAAGTGACACCTTAAGGCAACGCATTTAGTTTCATAATGGATCTTATTACGCACCAGTGCTTTTTACTTTAACTTACTAAGGTAGTATTTTTGTTTTTCAATATCAGGTAAGAGTTTTTATGCCTACAAACAACAAATATGTTTGTAAATAAACAAACTATTTCAGGTTACGTACATATTATAATAATAGCATAGAGAAATAATATAAAGAAGAGTGCCCATCACCATACAAAGCACCGTACATCGAAAAATCGTTCATTTGTAACAACCTAGATGTCGCTCATATATTTTCATCTCTATTATGATTTCAATTCACCACAAAACTTCTTGAAAGTTTTATTGCCGAACGAAACAACGTATTTTCATACGTTCATTATTAACAAAAGCCTGTTTTTTCCTCGTGTTGCAAAACGTCGTATGAAACACGTGTGCATTGGTCATACTCGGCTGACTTTTCACGCTCGCCTGTGACTCGCGCGATTAATACCGCCTCGTGAGTAGTGCCCAACTTCTTGTAATTGTATTATGATACATGTATTACGCGAATTATGTGAGATAATAGTGGTCGAGACTCTGCCTCAGCCTCACTCAGTCTTATCGTCGCTACAGCCTCACTCAGTCTTAGCACAAAAATTGTGTTTACTTTGAAACAAACAAACAAACGTTTACACTCAAGCATTACCCCTGGCCCCACACCTGATGCCCTGAGTCGTGGGAAACAGTAACAGCGACGATAAGACTGAGTGAGGCTGAGGCGGAGTCTCGACCACTATCATCTCACATAATTCGTCAGGTTGAACTTATCAAATCAATCTGTCAGTGGACGTTGTTCATTATTGGTTGGTAACGGGCCATAATCAAAACTAATTGAGCGAATGGACATGTACAACAGAATCACCTTAAATGGACGAAAAAAATATTGAATTGCGCGACAAAAATACTGAATGGTGTAGCCAACTCTTATTGCACATGTACTTATAAGAAAATCAAAATCCAACGATCCTTTTATATTTTATGTAACTCGAATGAAGGTTCGTTCTATTCACTCTCAGTTAGTCGCAAAATTTAGTAATTTTGTCAAATAAATCCAGTATTTTTGTCAATTAAAAACTTACAGTCATATTGCCCCTTTATAGCCCCCCTTAAATATGACTACGCTTTTCTGTAACAACGTATAAGGGCCGCTTATCCGGTCCATTACCGCGCCGCGCCTACCCGCGAGGCATCGCCGTTTTGAACCTTTTGCCATGATGATTAAATTCAAAACCTGTAACGGGAAATGGCATTTCTATGGATACCTTAGTATAGCACTTCCTATGCGAAGTCAGCTTGCAGGACTGGCAGATGAGCGAGCGCTCGATCGGCCACATGAAGAATGTCTTGCAGATCTCGCACTCCGTCGGGATGTTGATCATGGAGAGGTAGAATATGTGGCCCTTGTACTGGATGGGGTCGTCGATCTGGGGGCATGGGGACAAAACCGATACGGTAGTAACGTGTCGAAGGTTGAACCAAGAGTGAAGATTGTAGCCGAAGAAAATTAATATTAGCACATTGATACAACATCAGAAACTAACGAAGAATACATGTGACAGACATTAAACATACATTTTTCTACCTCAACATAAACAACCCTCCTCATACAAGCTCGCAGGTTGCTAGTACTTTAAAATTGGCCCTTCAGCTAAGTTCATAGCCGAACGCAACTGCAAACGACGAGTCGCTTGAGCGTGTAAGCAAGACAACGGGCGCAGTATGAATGAATACGTCGCGTCGCTAAAGACGTAAAACGAGTTCGTGTCTTACGCCTTTGGCGTCTCTAATGGTACGAGACGGAACTCGGGAGCACACTCTAGTACCCGTACAGTAAATAATGCTCCTTATCTCCGTACATTTAAGGTTTTTTTTTTTGATACTATTTACACACATTGATCTAGCCCCAAACTAGGATTCCTTGTATCTTGGGTACTAGACAACGATACACATACTTATATAGATAAATATAATACTTAGATAGATAAACAATCATGACTAGGGTACAAACATCCGTTCTCATCAAACAAATATTTGCCCCCATCGGGACTCGAACCCGGGACCCTTGGCTTCGTAGGCAGGGTCACTGCCGACTCGGCCAATCGGGTCGTCAATGTCTCGGCAATGTCTCTCTGTCGCCGCGACAGACCAGTAGTGACAGCGACAGCATTGATGCGTGCTGCCAAAGTTCGGAATCACAACAAACAAAAGAAGAACGCCCACAAACCTTCTTATTCTTCTTATCCTTTTTCCTCTTCGTCTTCGCCTTCATGGTGTCATGCTGGCTCATAAACTCGTTGAGGAACCCTCTGAACGCATTGACGCCCATCGTGATCGAGAGCGTCGAGCCCTGCCTCGCCGACACGGTCTCCATGACGTGGTGGAAGTTCCCGATCAAGTCCTTGTACTTGAGCGCCGAGCCCGCGGTCTGGACCACGCTGTATGAGGCGACCAGGTTGTCTTTGAACTCGCGGAGGGCGTGCTTGAAGACCCGGTCCACCTGGGGAGTGCACGTCCGTGGTCAAATTAAGAATTAAAACCGTTCAAGTGCGGGTCGGACTCGCACAACAAGGGTTCCGCACGATCGAAGTGAGGAGAGACAAGAAAACTGAAGGACGAAAAAACTATTAAACCAAAACAAAATAAATATGTCAGAACTTGGTTTCGCTACCAGTCCCTAGTCCATGAGGTAGAACCTCTTGGTGATGAAGACCTGCCTGGCGTGCAGCACCGTTGCGTCTGAGATGAGGTTGTCGGGCGGTCTGTGAACTAGGACGTGCCGGTCAGATCCTGTCACAAATGCAGCTTGTACGATCACTCACCTCAGACTGTTTCGCGTTCTCCGTGGACTCCATGAGGTAGATCTTCGTGATGAAGACCTGCCTGGCGTGCAGCTCCGTTGCGTCCTATATCAGGTTGTCGGGAGGTCGGTGAACTAGGACGTGCCGGTCAGATACTGTCACAAGTGCAGCTTGTACGATCACTCACCTCAGACTGTTTCGCGGTTTCCGTGGACTCCATGAGGTAGATCTTCGTGATGAAGACCTGCCTGGCGTGCAGCTCCGTTGCGTCCTATATCAGGTTGTCGGGAGGTCGGTGAACTAGGACGTGCCGGTCAGATACTGTCACAAGTGCAGCTTGTACGATCACTCACCTCAGACTGTTTCGCGGTTTCCGTGGACTCCATGAGGTAGATCTTCGTGATGAAGACCTGCCTGGCGTGCAGCTCCGTTGCGTCCTATATCAGGTTGTCGGGAGGTCGGTGAACTAGGACGTGCCGGTCAGATACTGTCACAAGTGCAGCTTGTACGATCACTCACCTCAGACTGTTTCGCGTTCTCCGTGGACTCCATGAGGTAGATCTTCTTCGTGATGAAGTCCTGCATGGCGTGCAGCTCCGTCGCGTCCGAGATGAGGTTGTCGGCGCGGTCGGTGAACTCGGACGTGCCGGTTAGGTTGAAGTGCTTGGGATCGTGGGGCGACTTGCGGTACTTCGGCCGGACCCTGGCAAGAACGATGGAGGGCCTTTTATTGACATACAGTCCATTTAAGTTTGATGACAAGGCAATATAAAGCTATCACTTCTACAGCCCAGTCACAATAATGAATTCGTAGTCGCCAATGTATACCCATTTATTGACTAGGTGGACATAAAAACTTAACATACTATGTGTTTCTGATTTCGATCTTAGGATTTAGGAACCCTGGTACTGGTTTGAGAGCGTCGGTGTCCCACACACACATCCAACTTATAACGCCCCTACTTTTGCGTCTAATATCATAAAACAGAGGTTTTTTGCTCTACGGCCGGGATCCGAACCTAGAATCTGACCATGTATCGTAAATTGTAACAAAATCAACACCGGTCTCTCAACACGGACCTAAACAAGCGTCACTTTATAACATCGGAAATAAGCGCTGTTTTGTAACATCGCAAACAATCGCTACTGTTACAAAGTGGCGCTTATTTATGTAATATCCTAAATAAGCGCCACTTTGTAACAGTGGCGATTGTGTGGCAAAGTGGCGCGTATTTACAAGCCGGTACAACAAAGTGGCGCTTGTTTACGATGTTACAAACTGGCACTTATTTACAAGCCAGTATAGCAAAGTGGCGCATATTGACGATGTTATAAAGGGCGCTTATTTACGATGTAACAAAGTGGCGCTTATTTACAAAGAGGAGCTTATTTATTTACGTGGTAACAAAGTGGCGATTATTTATATGACAACATAAATAATCGCCACTTTGTTACCACGTAAATAAATAAGCGCCTCTTTGTAAATAAGCGCCACTTTGTTACATGGTAAATAAGCGCCAATGTGCTCTTTCTTATTGACGATGTCACGGCGCGGCGCTTCTCACCTGGCGGGCACGGCAATCTGGCTGGTACACGGCATGGTGATGACGCCCTTGTTCTGCACGCACTTGGTGTGGTACAGTTGCTTGCAGTCGATGCAGCGCTGGCCCTGCGTGACGAACGAGTCGATGGCCTGGTGGCAGTACACGCACTTGTCGCCTTTCGCGAACCGGGTGCCCTTGCGGAACCTGCCGACGGAAGGGGGTGTGGGACTACTGCTCGTCCTATATGCCAGACAGCTCGTCACATGGGCGCAATGCCCACCGAACAGACAGTACAGAGACGCAACACGAAACACACGAAAACAGAGAAGAATACACAAAACCGAAAAGACAAAAACAAAAAAAAAAGACAAAAACTCTCTGTCCTGTGCATTCGTCTCTGTTTTCTTGTCGTGTCTCTGTCTTGTCTGTTCAATGGGCATTGCGCTTTATAGTGCTGCATACTGGCGCTGTTATTTACCGAGCGAGCGACAGCGACAGCGTGACTTGGGCCCCGGGCGCTACAAGGCTGTATTAATAACTATACTTAGGGCCTGTTTCACAATGTCCGGATAAGTTCTATGTGACACATAGCAAGACAGGTGAAATCACGATGACACGTGAAATAGGATACTAGACGGGTGTCTTCCTGTGTGTATGTCGCGAGACTTCAGTGGGGATCGGCATAGTAATGCTTCTTCTCCACTGACGCAGTAGTCCGGGAGGCTATGAGGCTATTCGTGAGGAACTCGCGTGGGTCAGATTAAGATATGTATGGGTGATACCTGACACCCTGTTTAGTAACTCCACCAAATCGGAGCTTTCCTTCTAGAGCCGCGCCATTTGGGTAATAAAACGACGACCTCTGTGGAGCATTGGTTGTGGCTCTGCCTACCAGGCGAGAAGTCGCGGGTACGATCCCTGGCGGGGGGTAAAGAAAAAAAAACCAGGTCTTGGATTTTTATATGTGTGTGACGTCGCTATGTCCGGTTTCCACTACACAGGGTATCCTAGTGTGGGGCCAAAAGCAATGTTTGTGCCTGTATGTAAATGTTCATGTTTATATTAAAATATATGGAAAGCTCAGATTTGGTAGAGTTACTAAACAGAGTGTAAGGTATCTCTTATATCTTAATCTTACGCGCTAGAGTTACTCACGAACTCCCCTCTAGACGTACCCTACTATAGAACCTACTCAGCTAAGCGGTGTTAAAATGTATAAAGCATTCAGTGTGGAATGGTAAAGGCACCACATGGCACCCGCGTTCAGTTATTAATGTCAGGAGACTCGGTCACTCCTGCCCAGCGAACTTACCTATGTCCAGCGATCTTGAACAGGCCATTAGTCGTCTGCCCTATGAAGTCGTTGGATCTCGGGTCGAGCGGTCTGACGTCACAGGTGGCGGGGTCGGAGTTGCGCCGACGCAGCGGCAGTGCGTCGCTGCCGCGCGCGCTGCCGGCGAGCGGTCGCGGCAGGGGGGACTCTTCCACTAGCATCGGCGCCACGAGGGTGGAGTTCGCTCTGGGGGTGTAAAGTTAGTAAATAACATTAGCTGCGTCTCCGTCTGTGCATGTCGTCAGGATGTTTTCTGTACTGTTTCTGCCCCGCGAAGAACAACATTTTTCAATAATAACCAAAATAGCGACAAGGCTTTTCCTAACGGGGTGGCAGAGGCACAGTTGCGCCCACGTCAAGCCAGATATTCAATAGTCAGTTTTGCGCGAAAGGGAGCTAGCCCATCCCCGCAGCTATGAAATTGTGTTAATATGTAGGTATAATAAGTAAAGCAGTTTAGTTGCCAAGCGTGTGTTGCGTTGTTGATCACCTGGCCATGGCGTCCTGGTCGGGCTTGTGACGCGGCGAGCGCACGGAGCGCGCGGGCGGTGCGGGCACACTGGCCGCCGTGCGTGCCGCGCCCGACACGTCCACCACGCGCGACGCCGCTATGCACGCTGCGGGGGGTACGGGGTTACAGTCACTCACTACACAACACAACACGGTATTTGACAAGGAAGTCCAATAAATCTAGAATCGTGTCTCAAGCTGAACCTATTTCAACCAAAACGTTTGGCAATATCAGAGTTGTTTATTTTCAGCAGATGTATTTTATAAACTCAATTTTGCGTTAAAAGACAGCATTTGACTATGACGTCCATTCAAAATTACCGTTTTGACAGTTCCTAAAAAGTTTCTATTTTGTCTAGCAGTCAAATACCTATACTATATTCAGGATAGCGAGCTGGCAAAGCGCTTTCTCTGTCACACTGACAAGAACAAAGCCAGTGTGTGTTGCTAAAGCAAAACATGGGTTAGTATTGTTTGCCGATGATACTTCTTTGATATTTAAAGTTAAAAGACAGCAATCCAATTATGACGAGGTAAACAATGCTATCTCTAGTATAGTGAACTGGTTTACTGTTAACAATTTATTACTTAATGAAAAGAAAACTAAATGTATTAAATTCGTGTTACCCAATGTGAACCCGGTAACTACAGACATATTTATAAAAGGACAGAGATTGGACCTTGTGCAGTCGACTGTCTTTTTGGGCATTACTTTAGACGCCAAACTACAATGGGATCCTCATATAAATAAATTGTCGAACAGACTGAGTTCGGCAGCGTTCGCAGTTAAAAAAATTAGAGCTCTTACCGACGTAGACACCGCTAGACTAGTCTACTTTAGTTACTTTCATAGTCTAATGACCTATGGTATTTTATTGTGGGGTCACGCTGCGAATGCTAATAGTATATTTATTCTGCAGAAACGGGCTGTTCGTGCAATTTATAGATTAGGGCCTAGAGTGTCACTGAGGGAAAAGTTTAAAGAAATCAATATTCTGACATTTGTGTCTCAATATATCTATGACAATCTTGTGTATGTAAAAAGAAATATAACTAATTTTTTAGAAGTACAGTGATATACACATTTTAATACTAGAAATAAAGACAAGTTGGTTGCTTATGTAAGCCGACTACATAAAATTAGTAATTCTTTTAAAGGCAATTGTATACGCTATTACAATAAGGTCCCTACTGATATTAAAAACTTACCTTTAGAC
This sequence comes from Argyresthia goedartella, assembly GCA_949825045.1. Taxonomy (NCBI): domain Eukaryota; kingdom Metazoa; phylum Arthropoda; class Insecta; order Lepidoptera; family Argyresthiidae; genus Argyresthia; species Argyresthia goedartella. Next base: position 23,011,461 of record OX463823.1, read on the forward strand.
AAGTTTAAAATAATAATAAAACAGAAATTGTATAAAAAACGGTTACTATAGGATATCTGATTACTTAGAGGACAGATGTCCATGGGAATAGATTGTTTGAGTAACAGGCTGTTTCGATATATAATTAGCATTCATTTTGTAATTTGACAATATTTTATTTAAAAAAGGAAACGCAAAAGATGCGACGACTGTGGAGTTTCTTCGGTGAGCTCTTCTCCACAGATTCCGCCATTGTGTTAGTGAACTCACCCAAAAAAATGTAATGACGGATCTAAGTGATGTAACAACATCCTATGGAAATAAATGATTTTTGATTTGATTTGATTTGATTTGTGTCCCGGGCTATGAGCTTTATCTGATTCCAAATCAAGTGCCATCGCATTTTATCAGTACTAGCTCGCTATTGCGAATAAAGTATAGCGTTCATTTTGAATTGGTCATTACTATGCGTCCATTTCTAATACACTACCTCCACAAAATTATATACACTGCTATATCAGAGAAGACTCAAGATTCAACACCAACGTCCAAACAGTTTGATTTAAAAGTTTCGTTAAAGACGATATTAAATGGATTTACTCGTATAAAAGAACAGATATGGAAGTGAAACGCTCATTGTAATGATAAGCTTACATTATAGCGATTTTATATAAAGATGACATGATATATAAAGTTATGGCTTTAGAGTCGCGAAATTCATATAGATTTTGCGTCTCACATAAATAACTCACCATAGTAGTAGAACACTAATTTACAACATACATTTACATAACCCAATAACAGGAGGAAACAACATATCATTAACAAGTAACAAAAGCAAACACAGTCATCTAAACCGCTCTTAAAAACAGATGAATATCGTAGTGACATCTTGACAGATGTATTTCCCCGGTAATACTGAACTAAAAATAGTTTTACCATAAATTACAGATCATTACAGTATTTTGGAGTGTAAACAAACATAATTAGTAACAATGTTAAGACTAATTAGCGTATAAAGATATTTAGAAAATGAGTTATAAGGTTAGGGGTTCGATTTGATGAAACAGAGTTATTTCCCTTTTTCACATTGTATACGATAGCACAACAACGGTAATCCGTCTTTTATATTTTGACTTTCTCTACTTTACAAGTATGGTACACAGTCAGCAATTCAGCATCAGTTATACAGGTTGACATTTAATTAGCTGACCATATTTTAGGGAATCATAGTACTCATCAATATGAATAACTTTCCCTATGAAACATATGGTCGCAAATGAAAAAAGTATCATCCCTCAATACATTGACCCGATCAGCTGATTACAAGTTACTATGGGAAACCATTATTTTTTTCGTTTGCGGCCTATGTTTCATGGGGAAGGTTGTTCATAATTATGGGTACTATCATTCCCCAAAATATGGTCAGCTAATTAAATGTCACCTATATAAAGGTGTCACGTAAGCTACTGAAAAAGATCTACACATCATAAACCACCAGAAAGAGCTACACAGCCAAAGTGTCAAAAACATGATAATATACTCTGCGTCAACATGGATGTTGACATCATTTTGAGTCTCTTGACTAAACCTTGACCTTGACCAAACCGGCCACTGTGTGTGGCGATAGAGTCGGTAGACCTGCCTAAGGTCGATGAGACTTGTTTTCTGGGGTTTCAACAAGACAGTGGCTTGTCCTGGGGCACGCACATTGATTGGCGATTGATTCTCTGATTGTTAAAGATATTTGACTGTGTTACAGTAATCTAATAAGTGATTTATGTATCCTATTATTGTGTTTTTGGTAAATAGAATGGATATTTGCATCACGCAATGCACTACAAAAAATGTAAGATATGTGGAGTGTGAAGGTATCGAACTGATGGGGAAAATGTATATTTATGGCCAAATTTCCTTTGCATGAGACTCAGTAAGTACCTCTATCTATACTGTTCTTGTTACTGTCTTTGTAATAAATGAAGAAATTGAAAAGTAAAAACATTTTTGTAACCTCAATTTAAAAGATGAATAGTGATGTGTGATAGTGTCGATAAGCAAGGTATCCGAAACTTAGAAAAATCTTTAAAAATATTGTGTATATTTCAAAAATTGTTTTTCTTACAGAGCCATCTACTTCGGGACAAAGTCCTAGGTCAAGGAAAATAAAAAGGCCACTGGATTTAGATTCAGAAATAACACTTCACAAAAAGAAACTAATGAAACAACTGGAGAAAAGTAAACGAAGAATTCGATCTCTACAACAAGATAACATTTTAAAAAGATTGGAGTCAGCAGTTTGTCTATTTTATTCAAATTTATAGCAACAGCATTAAAATATTTGCGAATTAAATAAAATGAACAGAATGCTTTTTATGATTATCTTATAAAGGCTTCAATTTTATTTTGAGAGCTGTTAAAATTATAATTTGATTATTGCAAATCTATCTCTCAAAGTATAATTTTAGTCCCGGAATTGGTCTTATTCATTACAATGGCTACGGTAACAAATATAAAAATATCGATATCGACAAAATAGTACAGTCTGCAACAGAGACATCTGACCCCCCAACTTTTAAAACGTAATTCCATTCAAACTGCTGAGAAGCGCCACCTACCACGATTCTTGGCACCTAAACTTGTTTCTGGAAAGTGTGCAGCCGCAGATTTTGTATTTCTATTTCAAATTGAAGGAAACCGGCTACATCAATAATAACCAGGAAGAAACAAAAACAATTGCTTTACAGAGCGGGGTTCGAACCATGGCCCTTCGATTTATGAAGCAAGCGCTCGTCCCATTGCACTAACCAACGATCTGTATATCATGGCGAAAATTAATATCATATGTTCTACTTCTATGACGCAGCGCTCTAACTTCATATCGTCAACCGCACGCAATGCATTTACAAATAAATTGAAGGTAGGATATCAGAATTATAACCACAGAACAAGAATACGTTCAGTTCGTGTCACAATATCACATAAGTTACTGCGGATCTTGTGATTTTGAAAGTTTGGACTAGTCATCATGTCTCATTTTTTAACTGATTTTGTTAAAGCCAAAATAATAGTGTATTGGGAAGACAACCACAGTATTAAAAGTATATCTAGAGAATTAGGTATCGCGGTAAGTAAAAAATAATTATATATTATACTAATTTGTAACAATTTTTTGTTTCGTGTAACATAGGTTTAGTGTTAAAATTACTAATATAAGATGCCTATATTCTCTTACAGAGAAACACGGTTCGTCTTTGGATTCGGAGATACCAAGATAGTGGTGACGTAAAGCGTAACCGCCCCGGCCCGCAAGCAATGACCTACACAGATGCATCAAACCGACATCGTGAAATCGTTAATCTCCACACAGAAGACCCATTTAAGACAACACGATCAACTGCCATAGATTATAATATTTCACTGCAAACAGTAAGGAGACATTTACATGCAGGGGGTATCCATAACTACAAGCCGGCCAAAAAAATTAAATTAACCGAAGCCCATCGCCAAGCAAGAATGAGATTCGCATCTGAATATCTAAACTTTGATTGGGAGAACGAAATCGTAATTTTTACCGACGAAAAAAGTTTTAAGTCCGATGATGATGGCAGAAAAATATTATGGAGAAGAGCTGGCGAGCGTTATAACCATCAAAATATTTTGCCTTTGAGAACAAGTGGCAGAATAACTTTAGGTAAGAATATTTATAAACATATATGTTATATGTTGTGTTTGTAAACAACATTAACATCATACAGACAGGCACATACATTGCTTTTACTTCTGGCCCCACACTTAACCTTTCACGTCCCGTCGTCGTCGCGATATCCGGTCGGCCGAAATTTTCATAGGATTGGAACTCTATAAGTCTATGGCGTTAAGTTGAAAATCGCGATGTATTTTTGCTTATATTTTTATAGGACGTATCTTGAGAGGTTAAATAGCCTGTGTCATAGAACCAAACACGGCAACATCAGAAACATGCAACTTCTAACACCTTTTGTCTTCGTGCCCAGCCGGGATTCGAAATATTATTATTTTAAATTGTATTACGCAGTGTGGATTATTTGTTATTTAACCAAATTATTGTTTTGCAGGCTATTGGGGTTGGATGTCCTCCATGGGCCCAGGGGAGTTGATCGAATTCGGCGGCCGAATGAACAAAGATAAATACTTGGAAATTTTACAAGATGTGATGATTCCAACAGTGCGCAACGTGTATCCAGAGGGGCAAATATACTTTATACAAGATAATTGTTCCGTGCACCGTTCGTGTTTGGTTAGAGAGTGGTTTGCCGCTCGTAATGATATAACTGTCATTGAGTGGCCATCTAAAAGCCCAGATTTGAACTTAATTGAAAACTTGTGGGGTCAAATGGTTCTTAACTGGGATACGAGTGATGTTAGAACAAAAAGTTATTTAGACCAAGAGGTGATGAGATCTTGGGACCTTTTCCGCCTTAGTAATATGTGTTCCAACATGGTTACAGGAATGAAGTCCAGGCTTGAACAAGTGCTTCAAAATGAGGGGCACCCTCTCCGATATTAAAAATAATTTGCTGCCACTACTTATATCGAAGCAATGTTTCAATAAATTGCTATCCAGGTATAGCACTATTCGACCCTATATGCTATTTAAATATCATGCTATGATAAAGAAAGTTGAGAGATGTAAATTGTTACTTAGACTTAGTAGCATGTTGATTCTCCCTACGGAAGATTTATCATAGTTTGAGTTTATATCTTTATTTCGTTTCTTTGTTGAAAAAGTCTTAAATATTGATATCGAAGCAAAGTTTCTATAAATTGCTATCCAGGTAGCACTATTTGACCCTACATGTTATTTAAATATCATGCTATGATTATGAAAGTTGAGAGATGTAAATTGTTACAAATATACTTACATAGTAGCATGATAATTCCCTCTACGGAAGATTAATCATAGTTTGAGTTTAAATGTTTGTCTAAGATACACATTTCTTTGTTGAAAAATTGAAATTAAATAAATAACTTTCAAAATTATTTTTATTTTATTTATAATAACAATAAGTTATAAAATAAGCTAGGTAAGTTATCTAACAATATAACAACCCATCGTTTCTATGAATCACCATATTATATTCCAAAATTATTACACCAACATTACCAATATTTTGCTTAGCAAAAACTGAGCCTTTGTGGATTCGAACATGCTACCTCTAACTTATCTTGACATGTAGCTATTTGCGCCACGTAACACTCATGATTTGTGACGAAATAAGCGTATCCTACGCTTCGACCCTGTGGTGCCTGACCTGGTGGTTTATCGAATATCGAATAGATGGCATTGATGGTAATGAAGGTCATGAAGGATTTAACCACGAGAGAGGGCGCTTTTGTAGCACTTTTATGGGGGGTCATATGTCTCTGTTGCAGACTGTACATCCCTTCAGTTTAACTTATGTTGGCAGCCTTGTTATTGACATTTATTTAGTGTTGGTACTAGTTTGTAGCGCAAAATACGCTTTCTTCAGATATACGGAATTCCCGACTCTTCTTAGGTAGTAAATTATATACTCTTTGGGGGCTTAGTCCGGCGAATAAGGTGCGTGGGGCAATAATTCATCGCCACAATTATGTATTTCAGGGCGGATTCGACCAAACTCAATATTACACGAGTGTAACTATTACGGGCATAATTTTACTCTTTGAATTTACCCTTGGTTAAATTCGTTTACGTTTTTCCAACGAATCCGAGGAGTACGTTATACCTGGTATTGTTAATCTAAGGTTTGAAAAAGAATGATGAACGAATATATAAACCGACACAAATTTACACGCTGTCGTTTCTCTTAGCTTGACTTGAAATGTCATTACAATTCAATTTTGTAGGATAATATAGGGAAAGAAATGTCAAAAATGTTGAAAGCAAGTTGTTTGTTGTTTGATATTTCAGTTTGTTTGTATTGTTCATTGGCGCCGTGTTATTTTCTGATAATTGTATCAAAATGTGTGACGATAAACGAAAACGTAGCCCTAATTGGCTTCTCTCTGAAAAGAAACTGCTACTAGATCTAGTAGAAAGTCATTTCGGAATAGTAGAAAATAAAAAAACGGATGGCATATCAATGAAGACCAAACTGGCCGAATGGCATATTATATCCGTAGAATATAACAGCCAAACCACACACTGCCACCGTGAAGCGGAAAACCTTAAGAGTCAGTGGGAAAACATGAAAAAGGCGGCGAAAAAGGCAGTATCTGATGCCAGAATGCGAAGGATTCAAACAGGTTAGTTTTATGTAAAGATAAATTACATAGGTACCTACAACTTTCTTTGCATCTATTTTAAGTGTAATACATAAACATTTACATACAGGCACATACTGTGCTTCTGGCCCACACTAGGATACCGTGTTGTGGCAACCAAAAACAGTAACATCACAAACATGTAAACATCCATGACCTGGGGATTTTTATTTGTCCTCTCCAACCGGGGGTCTGGAGTGTGAGTGTGAGGAACGGGTTCTGTACTTTACTTTACTATATGGACACTCTGACCCTAACGGGATTGGAACCGCAACACACATTGTGTATATTTATGAAACATTAATTATTATATTTACCTACTTATTTTTTATTAGTATACATTTTTTGTTGTCAGGTGGTGGACCTCCAGATCCAAAAAAGGAAGATCCTATTTATTCAAGAATTTTATCTTTAATACCAACCAGTGCTATAGGGTTATATAACTCATTTGACAGCGATAGCGTAGCCCCTGCTCAAGTTGATTCTGAGACTGTTAATGCTACAGGCTCAGATTCGGAATATCTTCCTGGTTCATGTAATAAAGGTTAGTAGATATTGCGTAATAGTTTTAGATATTATAAGAATACATAGCACAATTTCATTGACATTAATTATATTTTTTATTTTCAGATATGAAAATAATTGAAATTGACCAGCCTCTTCAGGTGAAAGATATTATGATGGATTGCTCTACATCTGTGGACATTGTTTTTAAGGTTTCTAATGTATATGCATTTTAATAATAAGCCCACATTGAAAGGAAATGTATTGCCAAGCATGGTGATTAAGAGGCATTAACACTAATTGTTAGTATTAATGTTATTTAATTTCGTATTATAATCATATTTTTGTTTTAGGATACCCTTGAGTCTACTCCTGCGTCTACTCAATTATATACTAATGTCAATGTCAGTGAAGATGTGGAGTGTGATACTCAGAAACAACAATTTGTTGTAAAGGTGATTATTTTTGTTCTTACATACATACATACGGGGTGGCAGAGGCACAACTGTGCCCACTTTCAGCCAGTGATTCAATACTCAATTATGGGTGACAGGGGGCTAGCCCATCGCCGCAGCAATGGAGTAACGAATTCGATGTTCGAGATTCGAACCTGCACCTCCTGCGTGAGAGGCAAGCATGAAACCCACTAGACCACGGAGCTCAGTTCTTATGCTCCTACAAACCGGAATGCAACCATGCAAACGGTTTATTTCTGGATTCAGTATTGATGCTATATTTTTTATTTTCAGGATTGGGGAGATTATACACCTCAGTTGCTTAAGACTCCACTGACTGCCCAGTTGAAAACGCCAAAAAACAAATCAGGCATATCAAGGAGAAGACCTCTCCACACTCCAGTCACAAGTAGTTTAGAATTGCTTCACAAACAAAAATTGAAGCAATAAATTTACAAAAGATTTTAGCCGCAGAAGAGGCAGAAGGGAAAAAAACAATTTTACAATTAGAAATAGAAATAAAAAAAGAAATCCTTAAACAAGAAAAGTTAAAAACCAAGCTGTTGTTGTCAGAACTAAGGAAAAAAAGCAGGAATGTGAAGAAAAACAATTTATAGAAAATCTAGACGATTAATTCTTTACATATGCTCTTTTTTTTAGTTCTCCTTTTTTCAATTAATAATAAAAAAGTGTCTATTATATATATGACATGGTTTTTATTTAATTTTAATTTCACAATAGATTTTGGAAGTAGTTGGATATTAGTGCTTCTCGTGCCCTATATTCTCGAGAAAGACGTGATGCAGCATCCACAACAGAAGGTATCTGCCCGTCAGCTAAAAGTTGAGTCCAGGGAGCTGGGAGCGCAACTTCAGGATCATCTGGAGGAACTTGTTCGCCTCGACGTCTCAAAATGTTATGCAGTACAGCAGTGGCGATTATAACATTCAGAACCCTTTCCAATTTTATACGCATTCCAAATGCCAAAACAGGAAAACGCCTCTTCCACACACCATAACTTCTTTCGACTGGATTTCTTGTCCTGATCTGTGATTCGTTGTAGAGTTGTTCCACTGGTAGTCTGGGGTGCTCTAATGGAGGCATCATGTATGATGTTGATGCATAACCTCCATCTACTACTAATAGCGCCTCACCATACTTAGCAGATTCAAATTGAGCTTTTCTGTAGCTATTATTGAATATGGTGCTATCGTGAGCTGATCCTGGCCATCTAGCTACTATATCTATAATTTCTAGATTAGCATTGCATATGGTCTGCACATTTATAGAGAAGTATCCCTTTCTGTTCCTAAATAGTTCAGCTTGCTCACCACCCACTTCCAATCGTAATGGAACAGAGGCAATACGAATATGGGTACAATCCATCGCACCAATAATAACTCTTGGAAAGCGAGCTATACGGTAAAATTCATCTTGTCCTTTCCTTATTTCACTACTTGTTTCAGGAAACTTGATGTATTCCGTATGGAGTGAAGCTATTGCAGCTGTTACTTGATGTATTATTTTATTTGCAGTGGGAGTGCTCATACCACAGTAGTCACCAACACTCATCTGTGTAGAATTAGTTGCATAGAATCTCAATGTAGCTAACAGCTGATTTATTGGCGATATGGAGAAATTCCTGTAAAATAATAAAAAATATATTCACTCATTCATAGGTAGATTTTAGGTTAGGTTGAGTAGTAGCACAACATTTCAAGTAAGTAGGTACCTACCGGTCTGATGAGTATTCCAATCTATGTTCAAGCTTTGCTAACAAACACAGTGTGGCTTCCTTGGATAAACGAAATCTTACAGCAAAATCTTGGTCATCATACTCATCAAAGTAATTGGTTCTTTCCTTGATCCACCTTGGACGTCTTGGCACATATTCATCATCACTGTCGGATTCTTCGATCATATTTCGCAAACGTTCCATCGTGGCGCGGTGTTGATTTTATATTCTTTTACATACAAACAATCAAAAAGAGGACAATCGGGGATAATTTCAGAAGTGAAATGACGACATGTGACGTGCGTGACAGTGACATCTCTGCTTTGACAGCTGTTATTAATCTCAGTTTAGCCTCTTACACCGCCAAAATCGCCCGTGTAAATATTTACTCGCGTATAGTTACCTTAGTCTCAGGTTAGTAGTTGGTCAAATGCAATATCAGGTTTACCCTTAGTATAAGCAGTAGTTACTCTCGAGTAAAAACTTACCCCAGTTTGGTCGAATCCGCCCTCAGACATTGATTCAGCCGAAGTGTGCCATGAACAACACTTTCTTCCACAGCAACCCCGGCTTTTTTTCTTTGATTTCTTCCCGAAGTCTTCGCAAAAGGTTGCAATAATATCTTGAATTAATAGTTTCGCCTTTGGGTAAACAATCCACCAAAATAATCCCCTTCGCAACCCATAAAACTGAAGCCATGACTTTGTTGGTCGACAATACAACCTTAGCCTTCTTCGGAGTTGGTGAGTCAGATCTTTTCCACTGCTTCGATTGTTGTTTCGATTCAGGAACATGGTGGTGAACCAAGCTTTCATCCATGGTAACGAAACGGGACAAAAAATCCTAGGGATCTTATCAAAAAGTTCCAAACAATCGCGGAAAATTGTGAATCGAACTAACTCGTTTTTGTTCAGCTGAAAGCAATCTTGGGGCTAAACGAGCAGATACCTCATGGAACCCCAATTCTTCCGATGTAATGTTTTGTACCCTGCTATAACGAATGCCTGTGATCTCAGCTATCTTATTGATGGTCAATGTTCGGTCACTCAGAATCAGATCACATATTGTATTGGCGTTTTCCTTCATGGTAGATGTTGAAAGCCTTCCGCTCCTAGGGTCGTCTTCAATGCTCTCCCGGCCACGCTTAAACTCTACTAGTATACTCTAGCCCCCCACTTTTTGACACTGGAATACGATGAAGCAGACTCCCCCAATATGTAACCATATCTTGATGGATATCTTTTGGTGACAGGCCTTTTTATGGAGGTGTTAAATTTTCTCCATTATTGAAAATCTTGTCTGAACAAAATATTTAATTTAATATTATTTAACAAAATATGGCTTGCAGTATCGCCTTTATTCCCAGTTGGCACCGTATCATACGCTATCGGTGGCAACTGGGACATAAAACATTCAAATCAGTCCCAGTTGCCACCGAAGGCACTGTTGTACTTAGCTGTACACATTTGATAGCTGTACACTCCTGCTCTATAATATTTATTTATTCCTATGCCGAAGTCGTCGAGTTGTTCCTATATCTAAGACCCGCGTTTTCTCAGATCGGGTGGCAGAGGCATAGTTTGATCTAATGTCAATGATTTTGACAGATGTCTTAATTTTGACAGATGTTTCATTTTGATAGATCTCAATGATTTTGACAGGTGTCATGACTTTGACAGATGTCTTAATTTTAACAGGTGTCATGATTTTTACAAATGAAATGTGTAGATCTATTTGAGTAGCTTACGCGCACACATGTATATCGAATGCTGACCGCAGCTACAGGTGCTGGACGCTATTGGCACACACGATAGCGACGGGCATAATCTCCTGCCACCAATTCACTTATTATCCTTCTTGGTAACCTCGCCTACAAGGTTGTAATAAGTCACATTTGACACATCATCAAAGTTCAACAACGTAACCTAATGAAGGGCACACAATATTATGTATTTTTACAAAGTTAGACCTCCACAATTGCTTATCTTTTTTCGGTTAACAATACATACCTATTTATTATTATAATGACATAATACAGCAATTTTACGATTTACTTTGAGTAATACACCATTCTAAACTATAAATAAAAGTTCTAAGAAACTGACAACTGAACTTTGTAAACCTTGTGGTTACATTGGTGAAACCTTTTTTTTTAAATACAATACCCAGCAAACCGATCGATTAATCGTTCAAAAATAATCGATGTTTGAGGTCTGCATAAAAACATTAAATCGTCATTCAATTTAATCGATGTTTGCTGCTGGTCACCTTACTTTGAGGCCCATGTAAAATGTGATCCTACAATAGGATACACAATCTCTGACCCATTAGGCACATAGTCTACTTCACGCACGTTCACGTATTCAATACGTCTCCTAAGTGCGTTAGTCCGGCCGTCACCGGGACGTCAACGTGAACGGGATGAAAGCAGTAAGTAGTAGCCAATATTCGCTCCCCCTAAAGGCGGTGAGATTGTTTGTTCGCGCGCACTCTTAGCAGCGACACGACATGTGCGGCCGTGTCTATCGCCCCAGATTTGGACTGTTTATCCCTGAGTGCGAGTTGGCATCGGATACTGACTAAATCATCTGATACAGCCGGAATAGGCTTTAAGGATTCTGCCCACTACCCCGTATCATAACACGACCGTGCTAGGAGATGTCGGGCAAAAACATATTATTTGTATTGAAAAGTATAAGACCTATGCCCACTACACCATTCCGACACCGACCAAGACCGTTGCGTGCCATGCACGGAGCGCCAACAATTGTCGGTGAGAATGTATTGCCGGTGCAGAAACGCTACGCGCGTGGCACGCTACGGTCACGGAACGGTGTAGTAAGCTTAGAATAGACTCATACTTTTCAATACAGATAATATTTGTAGGGATGATGATTATACGCGGATGATACGCCGATAGTACAGTCACTAACCCCGTTTATTTTATTTATTTATTATTAACATTAAATATTTGTGGACGTAGGAGCTTTCGTGTCGATTCCAAACAACTGAGCTAGCTGAGAGAAGCTGAATCACACCCAGATTATAGAATCCCATACTATTCTGAATCACAAACCCTAATCTTTTGAAACATTCCTTGGCCAAAGTGCTCATGTGCTCATAGAATGTAAGTTTAGGGTTATGTATACGTAGGGGTATGCTACGCTATTGATACGTTATAGTGGGCATAGTAGTCCGTGCCGTGTTGCTTTCCGCGCCTGATACGTTCCTAGCACGATCATAGTACGTGGAGAACTCCATGACGATACTCACGCGGCGGATGCCTGGGCGTGCGTCGCACAGGCGGCAAGCTGACGAGGGAACGAGAGGGCGGCTCCAGCGTGGTGGTGGAGTGGCTTCGCTGGTACATCTGCGGCGTCGATGCCCACTCGAACACGAGCTCGTTCTGATTGCTGCGGGGCGGATATTGCTTGGGTTAGCGTGTAGACTTAAGGCGACACAGTGAGCCAAAAGTCTTAAAATCTATTTTCCCACAATATATTTTTCCAACTTCTGGCCTAAAAACAGCTCCTTCGCCGCTTGATTTTGGGTTCTCAGGCGGGAAAAATCAATTCCTAACTCGTTCAAAAAGGCTTTTCACGAACCTCGCCTTCGCCTCGAGCCGCAAACTTCTCGGTTCGTAAATATAAGCCTTAGCGAACTTGTAAGTAATGCAATATTTCATCTCAGCAGCTCAAACGAGGTAAACAGTGTGCAAAGTTGCATTTTGCTCAATAAGTGAGACAAAGTAGCTTTTAATTTTGAATGCCGCGGACAGGCGAAATCGCAAACAGCCAACATTCTTCGAGTTATAATTCGATGTTGTTTGGCTGTTTGCGATTTCGCCAATATCACATACTGCTATCGACTGTTAGGGTTCCGTACCCAAAGGGTGAAAACGGGACACTATAACTAAGACTCCGCTGTCCGTCTGTCACCAGGCTGTATCCCATGATTCCCATACAATTCTTCCAATACCAAGTGCGAGTCTAACTCGCGCACGAAGGGTTCTGTACCACCGTACAATGGTAGGGATAGTGTGGAGTGAATAGTTTAGATTTTACGTAGCAAAATGTTGTTTACAAAGTTATTGGTGCGGCTACTTTCACACTCCTGAGGCTACTTTCACATTCATGGAGTGTGAAAGTAGTCGCACCAATAACTCTCCACACTATACCTACCATTGTACGGTGTAGGTGGCACGCGCCAAGCTGCGTCCACTTTTCGACTCCAGCCTCCCTCTGAGGGCGAAGCTCGGGATCTACAAGACCTACGTGAGATCCCGCCTCACCTAAGCGGCTCCGGCATGGTACGCCCTGTGCTCGGAGACGAACAAACGGTGACTCCGAGCCCAAGAGAACCTCTCTCTGCGTACCATCGTCGGCGCCCCCCGCTACGTGAGGAACGCGACAATCCAGAGGGACCTAAGATGGGAAACCGTGGACCAGTTTGTCCAGAGGCTGGCGAAGGCCATGTTCGCGCGTGCGGATGCATCACATCTTCCGCACATCGCCGAACTGGCGCCGCACCACGCGCGCCCGCCCGACCGCCGCCGCCTGCCACGCGACCTGGTTGCCTAGCCGGCGATCACCCACTGCATACCAGCGCCACAAGAAGACCACCGCCCGCAGGGGCCATCCGATGACCTGTCCACAGGATTCTTCGGGAAGAGGTCCGTCGACCTGACCCCGACTCCCCACGCCCCAGAAGGGGTGCGTGAGAAGACCATGAAGAAGAAGTGTATTCATTGTGCCTTAGACGAGGAATTATCAGGTACCTACCACATCACCTATAAGGCGTAGTCTTAGTAAACATAGGTCGTGCAAAGACAAAAATTAAGATACGACGGGATTACAACGTGATTGTGAGTAAAGACATCTGTTTGTCATCAAGCTTTTTGTCAGTGTCAGTGTTTAGAACCAAACGGTACCTAATCGCAATTTCGTCAACATAGTATAAATAATTAAAGTAAAATCGGAACGCACCGTTTTTATATATGACCGTAATTTGGTGATAGCTGTCACTTGACATGTAAGCTTCTTGTTTTGGGCAATGTATTGAAATCGGTTATTGTTTAAGCAATCCATTGCCCAAGCCAGGTTTTTTGCTGCTCCAGGGAAATCCCGCGACATCGCAAGTGTATTTGGCGTGATATTTTAGCCAGGTTTCAAATTGTCGTGTGTTCGACGTTTCACGGGAGACCGCCGCGTTGGTCAACCAGATACTGTTAGACTAGGTCAAAATCACGTGTTCGTATTTTCGTGTGTGTTGTGAGTTCTACTGGTGAAAACCTACGTCGTAGCTTATCAGGAAAGGACATTGCGTGACCTTGCTCCAAGAGAAGGCTGTTGGAGTACGGCATCTTCAACGAGATCCACAACTGCGGAGCTGCTCGATGGAAGCTGTCGGTGAAGCCTCAGCAGCAAGGTCGCCAGTAAGGTATTGTGTTAGTTTGTAAATTGTAGCTCGGTGAAACGCCTACTTTTGAATTCCACCACGGTCGGACTTTGTTTCATTCTAGCTATGGGCCCCTAGTCAGAATCCGGCCCTGGTCGGAGGTCGAACAGTCAGTCTGTGCCAAGTCTGTCGTATTACCTGGGTGCGCCGCGCTCGGTGTCGGCCGGACTGTGCTGCGCCCACGGCTCGCCGGGCGGCAGGTACGCGTCCGTCGGCTGAAGGAAACCGTCGCTGTGAGTGACGGAGTCTGGGGCGAGACGCTCGCGGTTCTGTTGGAAATATTTGCATGGAATAGGAATAGGTTCACCTTGAACGTGATAACTTGTAGTTGATGTGTCTGACATAAAGTTCGTTGAGTCAATGATATAGACTACACAACACTTCGTTGGGTGGGATACGTTCAACGTGCAACGGCAGCTGTACTTGTCAGCTCGCAGGTAGATCTGGTCGTGCCGCAGCCACAGTTGTTCTTACGCCAGCTCGTCAACCGTAATCTTGTTGGTTTCATTCATTCATTCAATCAATCATTCATTCGTTCACCAGACGGCCGTGACGGTACTTGGCAGATCCCAGGAAGATCTGGTCGAGCCGCAGCCAAAGATGCTCATTCAGCCACTCTTCCGCCGTCTATCGTTGATTTCATTCGCTCATTCATTTGTTGGTTCGCCAGACACACGTGACAGTACCTTGTACTTGTCAACTCGCAGGGAGACCTGGTCGAGCCGCAGCCACAGTTGCTCGTTCGCTTCTCTTCCGCCGCGATCTTGATGATTTCATTCGCTCATTAATTTAATCAATCATTCTATCGTTTACCAGACGGCGGTGACAGTACTTGATAGATCCCAGGTAGATCTGGTCGAGCCGCAGCCAAAGTTGCTTATTCAGCCACTCTTCCGCCGTCCAGCTTTGATTTCATTCGCTCATTCATTCAATCAATCATTCATTCGTTCGTTCACCAGACACCGGTGACGGTACGTTGTACTTTTCAGCTCGCAGACAGATCTGGTCAAGCCACAGCCACAGTTTCTCGTTCGCTTGTCTTCCGCCGCTATCTTGTTGATTTCATTCGCTCATTCATTCATTCGTTCATTCACCAGACGTCCGTGAAGGTACCTTGTACTTGTCAGCTCGCAGTTAGTTCTGGTCGAGCCGCAGCCACAGTTGCTCGTTCGCTTCTCTTCCTCCGTGATCTTGTTGATTTCTTTCGCTCATTCAGTCATTTTTTTTTATATACAGGCACATATGTATACAGGCTTCTAGCCGCACACTAGGATACCCTGTGTGGTGGCAACCAGCAACAGCGACGTCACAAACATATAAACATCCAGACCTGGGTTTTATTTTTCACCGCCGCCGGGGATCGAACCCGGGACCGCGCTACAGACGTCGTCAATAATTCTATCGTTCACAGACGGCCGTGACGGTACCTTGTACTTGTCAGCCCGCAGATAGATCTGGTCGAGCCGCAGCCACAGTTGCTCGTTCGCTAGCTCCTCCGCCGTGATCTTGTTGGCGGCGGGCGCGGCGTAGCGCGGCGCGTCGTGGCTCGCTTCCATGGGGGACAGCCCGAACGTGTCTTGCTGCTGCTGCTGGTTTATGCTGGAAGGATATTGCTATTGGTTGGGGCTATGTGTGATAGTAATGGAGAGTGGTTACTCAAAATAGTTACTTGGACTGCCAGAACGCTGTTTTAATTTGTGGGTGTAGTTTGTGTAATTGCGAAGTCACAATGTTTTTAGATCAAGGGTTGGTCTTGGTATCACAGCTCACTAGCACAAAATAAATAGGTACAGAAATCAATCTACATATAAGCGAGCTAGAGCAACGCACACATAGATACTGCTCACGGACACGATATCTCAGAGCTGTTAAAACCAGTGCGATCGTGAGTGTCATCCGCTTGACACGCGCGTTTGTTAATGCAAATAATGCAACAATGGAGCAACGGAAAAAAATATATTATAACTGTTCAGTGGCCGGTTGTTTTAATTCAACATTAAACTATGAATTAGCGTTTTTTAAGCTACCAGTGGTTTCGGAAAGTAGCTATCTGCCTGTATTTCGATGGTTCGTTTTAACGTTATATGTATAGAACTGTTAGGTAGGTAGGTAAGGTCCCCGAATAATATATCTAAGATCGATTTAAATAAATGACAGTTGCCTATTTTTCAATCAGTATAATAAAATAAGTATTAACAAAATTTTTGTTAGGTAATTTCACGCCACCTTACTTACGTAAGTTGAAAACATGTTTTTTTGTTTGTGTAGATATTGTGTTGTTTTTCATGTCATTTGACAGGTGTAGGTCTAAAGCTGACAGGGCAATAGAAATTTTATAACTCGGGTAGTCCGTTTAGAAGTTTTCGATAGTGAAAATTGACAAACGTAAAATTGAGTAGGTATTTTTCTGATCTGTAAACCTTTTGTATTGTAATGTTTTCATTCTTCTCGTTTCATTCTTCATAATCATACAACTAGATAGGAGCGCCAGTACCACGATAGTTTTTCGTGCATAAGCCGTAGTTGACAACCCTAGAGCGATCGCCGAGCGTAGCTATGAAAAGTGAAGTACATACATGTGGTTGACTTCTGTACCTATTATTTTGTGTCACTAGGTTGAACTGTATGTATGTAGCGCGATAATATTGCTTGCTTGAGAACCTGTCATAATTTTAAGAAAATTACCTTTTGAATCCCGATATATCCGTCGGCGGGTCGTTGATATTATGTGTTTTATTGAGGCGTCGCTTTCTTAGGTATGTTTTTTCTACAGCTACCGGTTCCACGTTTTCGACCCGTTTTACCTTATTGAAACTGAAAAGTAAATAAAGAATTTATTGTAAGTTTGGAAGCCAAAATTATCACTAGGACACTATCCAGCAGATTGTTTGGTACACATTACGAAGAAACTAACACACCTATAGTTTTGAGCGTTGACATTTGGATTTTATTCATGTTTTGTTTCCACGAATATCATGGAAATGTTATTTACTAATTTAATTAAAAAATTAAGATAAAATAAATTGTATGAACTGCAATTGTTGTACAGTCAGCATCAGATATATGTGAGCAGGTTAACTACTCAAAAAGATCTACACATTTTAACAAATCAGAAATATCGATACAGCCAAAGTGTCAAAATTATGTCAACATCCAAGTTAACTCTGAGGGTGTTGACATAATTTTGTCACTTTGGCTGTATCGATATTTCTGATTTTTTTAAATGTGTAGATGTTTTTGAGTAGCTAACCTGCTCACATATATCTGATGCTGACTGTACCTATTGCCTGCGAAACTTTGGCGAAAACGCCGATTTGAGGCATCTCCTTTCGCGCACCCTTACGAAGCTACGCTTTCTGCTTCTAATGCTGTTTTTCAGATTATCTGAGCAACTCGATTGTGACCTGCCCACGCCATAATAGTTTTTATTGCTACAAAGCGATAGTTATTGTGCACTCCAGCGGTAAATTAGACAGATCTAAAGTAGAATAAGAAGGGCTATTCTGGTCTGAATGTACTTACGTCGCGATCGGTAGCGACTGTGTTGCCCTCAGTTGTCTCGTTTTTTCCGTTTCATCTTGCATTAATTTATTCCTAGAACATACAAATAACGCTATAAGCTCACTGTATTTTATTATGCGGTCTACAACAAATTAATTACGATTGTATCATACTTTATATTGCGAAAATGATAGTCTTTGGACTCACAGTTGAAGATCGATCATGTTTGCTATCTCTTCGATGTCCGGCCGCTGCGGGTGAAGTGGCAGGTTCTCATTTACCACCAACCGCTTGCTGTCGTGCTGCGAAGTCAAATACGACACCATTAGGGTTCTGCAGTGTTACGATTCAAGATACTACCCTCGTAATGACCTTATTGTCAATGGGTCTGACAGAATCTTTGTGACTTTATCGGGCGTGTGCAAATATTGTGGCTCATGATATCTGTCCCTAACAAGAATAAGAGGTAGCGAGCTATCCAGCTGTTGCTGGTGCAGCCAGCTTGCTTGTGTTAGAGAGTATACCTCGTCGCGCCTGCTGGCGGGGTCGGCTTCTAGCCAGATGTTCCAGGTGTAGCCAGCTTGTTTGATTGCTTGTGTTAGAGAGTATACCTCGTCGCGCCTGCTGGCGGGGTCGGCTTCTAGCCAGCAGATCCAGGTGTAGCCATCTCGTTTGATTGCTTGCTTGTGTTAGAGAGTATACCTCGTCGCGCCTGCTGGCGGGGTCGGCTTCTACCCAGCTGTTCCAGGTGTAGCCAGCTTGTTTGATTGCTTGTGTTAAAGAGTACACCTCGTCGCGCCTGCTGGCGGGGTCGGCTTCTAGCCAGCTGTTCCAGGTGTAGCCAGCTTGTTTGCTTGCTTGTGTTAAAGAGTATACCTCGTCGCGCCTGCGGGCGGGGTCGGCTTCTAGCCAGCTGTTCCAGGTGTAGCCAGCTTGTTTGATTGCTTGTGTTAAAGAGTATACCTCGTCGCGCCTGCTGGCGGGGTCGGCTTCTAGCCAGCTGTTCCAGGTGTAGCCAGCTTGTTTGATGGCTTGTGTTAAAGAGTATACCTCGTCGCGCCTGCTGGCGGGGTCGGCTCCTAGCCAGCTGTGTGGTGTGAACAGCTTGTTTGCTTACTTGCTTGTATTGAAGAGTATACCTCGTGGCGTCTGCTGGCGGGGCCGGCTTCTAGCCAGCTGATCCAGGTGTAGCCAGCTACTCAGGTGTAGCCAGCTAGTTTAATTGCTTGGTTATGTGAAAGAGTATAATCGTCGCGCCTGCTGGCAGGTCGGCTTCTAGCCAGCTTTTCCAGGTGAAGCCAGCTTGTTTGCTTGCTTACTTGTGTAAAAGAGAATACCTCGTCGCGCCTGCTGGCGGGTTCGGCTTCTATTCAGCTGTTCCAGGTGTAGCCAGCTTGTTTGCTTGAATTGAAGAATATACCTCGTCGCGCTTGCTGGCGGGATCGGCTTCTAGCCAGCAGATCCAGGTGTAGCCAGCTGTTCCAGGTGTAGCCATCTCGTTTGATTGCTTGCTTGTGTTAGAGTATACCTCGTCGCGCCTGCTGGCGGGGTCGGCTTCTAGCCAGCTGTTCCAGGTGTAGCCAGCTTGTTTGATTGCTTGTGTTAAAGAGTATACCTCGTCGCGCCTGCTGGCGGGGTCGGCTTCTAGCCAGCAGATCCAGGTGTAGCCAGCTTGTTTGATTGCTTGCTTGTGTTAGAGAGTATACCTCGTCGCGCCTGCTGGCGGGGTCGGCTTCTAGCCAGCAGATCCAGGTGTAGCCATCTCGTTTGATTGCTTGCTTGTGTTAGAGAGTATACCTCGTCGAGCCTGCTGGCGGGGTCGGCTTCTAGCCAGCAGATCCAGGTGTAGCCATCTCGTTTGATTGCTTGCTTGTGTTAGAGAGTATACCTCGTCGCGCCTGCTGGCGGGGTCGGCTTCTAGCCAGCAGATCCAGGTGTAGCCATCTCGTTTGATTGCTTGCTTGTGTTAGAGAGTATACCTCGTCGCGCCTGCTGGCGGGGTCGGCTTCTAGCCAGCAGATCCAGGTGTAGCCATCTCGTTTGATTGCTTGCTTGTGTTAGAGAGTATACCTCGTCGCGCCTGCTGGCGAGGTCGGCTTCTAGCCAGCAGATCCAGGTGTAGCCATCTCGTTTGATTGCTTGCTTGTGTTAGAGAGTATACCTCGTCGCGCCTGCTGGCGGGGTCGGCTTCTAGCCAGCAGATCCAAGTGTAGCCATCTCGTTTGATTGCTTGCTTGTGTTAGAGAGTATACCTCGTCGCGCCTGCTGGCGGGGTCGGCTTCTAGCCAGCAGATCCAGGTGTAGCCATCTCGTTTGATTGCTTGCTTGTGTTAGAGAGTATACCTCGTCGCGCCTGCTGGCGGGGTCGGCTTCTAGCCAGCAGATCCAGGTGTAGCCATCTCGTTTGATTGCTTGCTTGTGTTAGAGAGTATACCTCGTCGCGCCTGCTGGCGGGGTCGGCTTCTAGCCAGCAGATCCAGGTGTAGCCATCTCGTTTGATTGCTTGCTTGTGTTAGAGAGTATACCTCGTCGCGCCTGCTGGCGGGGTCGGCTTCTAGCCAGCAGATCCAGGTGTAGCCATCTCGTTTGATTGCTTGCTTGTGTTAGAGAGTATACCTCGTCGCGCCTGCTGGCGGGGTCGGCTTCTAGCCAGCAGATCCAGGTGTAGCCATCTCGTTTGATTGCTTGCTTGTGTTAGAGAGTATACCTCGTCGCGCCTGCTGGCGGGGTCGGCTTCTAGCCAGCAGATCCAGGTGTAGCCATCTCGTTTGATTGCTTGCTTGTGTTAGAGAGTATACCTCGTCGCGCCTGCTGGCGGGGTCGGCTTCTAGCCAGCAGATCCAGGTGTAGCCATCTCGTTTGATTGCTTGCTTGTGTTAGAGAGTATACCTCGTCGCGCCTGCTGGCGGGGTCGGCTTCTAGCCAGCAGATCCAGGTGTAGCCATCTCGTTTGATTGCTTGCTTGTGTTAGAGAGTATACCTCGTCACGCCTGCTGGCGGGGTCGGCTTCTAGCCAGCAGATCCAGGTGTAGCCATCTCGTTTGATTGCTTGCTTGTGTTAGAGAGTATACCTCGTCGCGCCTGCTGGCGGGGTCGGCTTCTAGCCAGCAGATCCAGGTGTAGCCATCTCGTTTGATTGCTTGCTTGTGTTAGAGAGTATACCTCGTCGTGCCTGCTGGCGGGGTCGGCTTCTAGCCAGCAGATCCAGGTGTAGCCATCTCGTTTGATTGCTTGCTTGTGTTAGAGAGTATACCTCGTCGCGCCTGCTGGCGGGGTCGGCTTCTAGCCAGCAGATCCAGGTGTAGCCATCTCGTTTGATTGCTTGCTTGTGTTAGAGAGTATACCTCGTCGCGCCTGCTGGCGGGGTCGGCTTCTAGCCAGCAGATCCAGGTGTAGCCATCTCGTTTGATTGCTTGCTTGTGTTAGAGAGTATACCTCGTCGCGCCTGCTGGCGGGGTCGGGCAGTGCGCGCCGCACGAGGTACCCGCGCGCCGCCGCCTGCAGCGCCACCACGCAGGCGCGCAGGCGCACGTACCAGCGCCGCACCAGCGAGCCGCGGAACCACGCCTGCAGCATGATGGCGGCTTCTAGGCGACTCTCGAGCCAGCTCCTAGGAACAGGCGTGATGGATTTAAAAAATGGTGTTGTTACACTTGCTCGTTACTAATATGAGGAGGCTCATGACTACACCACAAGAGATAGAGATGAAGGAATTAGAGAGAATATTTTTTTATCAGACACGCATTCAATCAGTGATTATTCTCGATAGCCCTTTTGTATTTTAGGTAAGCATGTCGTAGTAATAAGGACAGAGCTGTCCGTCAATCTCCTTCTCCTTGTTTCGCTTGGAAAATAAAAGGGAGATTGACGCAAAGTCAGTCAGTCAGTTTATAGTATCATGCGTGTAATTTGCTGTCAGAACGGAAAAGCGGCACCTCTGTTTCAGGTAAACATTGGTGACACCTGCTAATCTCACCTGCAGTAGCTCTGAATGACGAGGGAAGCGCGGCGGAGCGCCAGGAAGCGCCGGCGCACCAGCACGGCACGGAACCAGCGCTGAATCGTGATGATTGACGCCATGATCTGCTGGTGCAGCCGGTATTCCAGTTTTGTTTGTTCCGACTCGCGCAAGAAGATCTTTGTCGCACCTGCAAGAACATACTATTTGTAAGGGTATCACACTTATAAAGATTTCCCTGATCACCTACAATTATCGAGAACACTTCAACGAAATCTCTGCTATAAGGCCTCTTTCAGTGTCATGGGGGTGTTGTTAGTTAGTATGTGTGAAGTAAATGCGTATTACGTGTAATATCTATACTGGGTGACATTTAATTAGCTGACCATATTTTGGGAAACTATAGTACCATCAATATGTACAACTTTCTCTAAGAAACATATGGTTGCAAATGAAAAAAAAAATTCATCCCTCAGTACATTGACCCGATCAGCTGATTACAAGTTACTATGGGAGACCCAAATGATTTTTTCGTTTGCGACCATATGTTTCATGGGGAAAGTTGGTCATAATGATGGGTAGTATCATTACCCAAAATATGGTCAGCTAATTAAATGTTACCATCTATACACTCACCCAGCTGATAATTATCCCTGTCCAAATTCAACGTGGCCAGGAAATGCCTCACGTCTATCTGCGAGCTCAGCAGTCCCTTCGGCAACAGTATCCTGTACAGCTGTATGAACTCCTCGTACGTGAGTCGCACGTTGTATCCCGCTTGCCGGATCCGTACGGTCTCTAGCATGCCGGTGTATCGCAGCTGGCGCTGAACTGTTTCTTCGTCGAATACGTTGGGCACTTTATCGCTGTTTGACTTTATACATCTGTGAAGGATTTTTGATGCTGATTAGATATTTTCGGTATGGTTTGAACTATCAATTAGTAACTAACCTTAGGTTTTGAGGTGTGAGAGCAAAGAGAGCTCCATTGTTTGGTATTCAAAAACTGCTGTCCAACTAAGGTGCAACTTCAGTGTCATACTGAAGCCAATATATCATTAACAAGCTTCGAGTTGGCAGTTGTATACCCCGTCCTTAGGTCCACTTGCGCTAACAACTAAACCCGGAGTTCAAGACATCATCAATCAGCCTACATTCACCTTGCTGGGTAATAGGCCTCTTCTTTACCACGCCATTTACTCCGGTCCTCAGAATACGTTGCAATAGGTCACTTCCTGTCCGAACACTAAAGTTAGGTTGTGTGAGGTCACAACTTTATGTACAACCTGGAGCCGGGAGGAGTGTGGCGATCCCATGATGCAAGGTCAATCCGTCTCGTGTTAATCATTTGCCTAGTCACGTTTAGGTAACTCGTTTAACTTTTTTTAAGTTATTTTCCCGAAGGACTTTTAGCCATTTGATTGAATGCCGGCCCTTATTAGTTAAAGGCCCGGTTTTTTGTCTAAGGGCCTAATTTATCCAAATATGATGATATCCTATTGCTATATGAAACGCTCGGGCCGCACAGTCTCGAGAGCTCACCTGATAAAGAACGGGTTCGCCTGATTGAGCGTCTCCATGAGCTGCGCCAGCGAGTGCTGGAACTGCGCCGCGACCGTCAGCGGCTGCTTGCGCTTGCCGGCCGGCGCGGCGGTCCTGCCGGCGAGCGTCTTCACGCTCTGCAGGTTCTTGAGCCCCTTCTTGGTGCGCTCGCGCGGACGGAACGACTTGTTCTTCCTGCGGGGAGCGGGGGAGGGGGCGGAGTGAGCGGGGGAGCGGGGCAGCCCGGCTCACGGTCACGTGACGTCGAGTCGACAGTTGTTAGGTTAGTAACGCGAAAAAGTGGAGGTTTCCAATCAGATATAGACAGCAGTTATGTAAAGGTTCCATTTCGAAGCCGACCGTGACTGCAAAGGGCGTGTCGCGTCAGTGTGTGACCGAGACAGCGAACGTGGTTAGCTCGCGAGTAAGCGCTACAGCGGTAGCTATACACTACCCTCGCTGTCACGCTCACTCGCATCGCTCACACACTAACGCGACACGTCGCCTACAGTTGCAGTCGGCTTCGAACTGGCACATTAAACCACCAGAAATGTGACGTTGCATGTTGATACATGAGTACTAGAGGCTAGAGGGACCTACTGAGTGCGGCGTGAGACGTCAAGTGACTGGGTATACTTGCGCGGGCTGTCAAGTATGTCGACATACATGCGATTTAGATGCTCCGAATCCTGGCTTGAGACATATTATTTACATCGAACTGAAATTGACAGGTCTTAAAGGATCGAGCAATTTTTTGTCGAATGAAAACTAGAGGATTGTCTAAAGACCTGTCGATTTAGCGAGTTTCGAGTCCAGGCCAGAATGAGCGAACCATTTTTAACTACGTTATAGAATACATATCGTTATCTACAGCCTTTACAGCAAACAATAAACGTATAGGTAAGTGACACAAATTAAACATAATAAAATACAAAATGTCGCTTCAACACACGAGCATTATCCCTTATAAATACACATATTTCGTTAAAAGGGAACGCTAGAACGTTCCGTGAATGCAAGGAAAATTAACACCAATAGCCATCACCGTAAGAGTCCCCAACCGTAAAGAAGAATTCATCAAATAATAACAAACACAAATGATGAGGGAATGAGTTTCGCTGAGTTACAAAAATAAGCCTAGATTCTAGATCAATATGTTCTACTTGTTTTAACTCAAGCTATAGTATTAGTATACAGACGAACACTGCTGCGCCGGTTAAACACGAATAGCACTTTTTATGGTCTAATCTATACTTTATTTGGGTAGGCGGTGCGCTGTAAAGTGATTTCTCAAAATATACTTCAACAAATCAAAAACTTAAAATTTCATAAACGTCTTTAGGTACACTTTTTCATTATGCAACTCTGGCTGCTGGCTCTCAATTAGGTATTGGACAAGGTAGTCAATAAATCTGGGGACATATCTGAAGTTGAATCATTGTGTACAAAATAGTTTGACATTATCAGAATTGTATATTTCCAGCAGTTGAAGTTTTATTATCTCTTTGTGTAAAAAGGCGGCATTTAATTATGATGTCGCATGTTTGTATTCCATAGAAGTCATGATACAACTGGACAGGTAAAGCCGAGAAGCTCGAGGACAAATTCACATGTACAAGTAACACAGGCGTGATGGATGACGTATCGTGAATTTGTCCTTGAGCTTCTTGACTTACCCTGTATCGTTGAATCATCGTGATGCTACTCAAGAACAGAATTACCGTTTTGACAGTCTCTAAAAAGTATACATTTTGACTAGCATTGCAATACCGAATAGTGATTCATAACTCATTCCACGCCATTTGAATTTGTTCGATGAACGCAAGTGCGACAGTCCGCTAGCGATATTCACGACAATGTCGAAGAGAACACGGGTGCTGCATACATCACTATCTGGCTAGCTCGTTGCATGACGTCCGTGTCGTCGATACGCTCCACGCGCCGGCACCGCGTCTCGGCCACTCGGTAATTCTTTGTCCCCTTCCCTCCGACGCGGCTGTCTCGCTCCCGCTCGTGAGCGCGACTCGCCGCCTCTCGGGACTTACTCGGAGTACGGTTCGGCGATCTTTCGAATTTCGAACGGCGAAAGGAGGTAACATAAATTATTGGGAAATTAAAAGTAAATGTAAATATGCTGGCATGCAAAACGGGTGAGGTGAGGACGCAAAAGAGAAGAGTGAGGGATTTTTAGTTGCAATATTAGTCTCTAAGAAAATAATACTGCTAAATGTTTCTCATGATTCCATTAAGCTAGAAATATGGTTCAATCGCGTATGAAACTTAAAGTTAATAACGTTTAATTTTATCTAAATTAATTTACACAGCAAAATGGAACCACGAGGTAAAACGAAAATCTATTATTTGAAGATCTATTGAAAATTCAAGAAATAGACAATCCTAAATAACATGGAAAACAAAAGTTTTACAAAGGTCTCGACAACTTTCTTCAGTGAATCCACACCACGACCAACGAGTTATGCGGACTTTGTAAAGTTATCTAATAAGGCCCCCCACTACTGTACTAAAGAATGGCAATACCAAAGGCCTCTATGCATTCTAACGCCACTTAGAAGTGAAAGAGGGTGTCGGAACCAAAAACACAACTAAAAACGCATGCAATTGTACGTCTTAGTGCATAGAGAAGGAGCATGCCATATTGCCAATCTGTGGACAACTTACGCAATTCGGTTGATTGCGAGATTGATTGAGGATACCGTCGCTAGTTGGCTGGGCAACAAGACACAAATCATTACGTCACACTACGAATATACGAGGACGCACACACACAACATGTCTTCATATGTTCCGAAGCTCTTTTTGGGGGCATTTACAGGTTATATGTGTTACAGTTGCAGTGATGATGCTGGCTTCATTAGTATTCGGGTTCTCAACTCAGGCATGTATTAATTATATGCATGGTTTTAACTCTAAACTTCTATAATTATTAAAATACCTTTAAATGACCGTACAAATAACAGCGTAGCGGGCTGCGCTTTTTACATCAATATAATCTGATCACACTTCCTCGAGACACTGCAAATTGTTTCGTGTTTCATATTGAGATCAATGTTACGCACTTCACCCACCTCTTCATCAGAAAGTGACAGTCACCCAAAGTGGACTGTTTACGTAACAAGAAAGAAGTGACGATCAATCCAATTACACATGGACTGTAAACGGAACAAGTCCGTCGTGTTCTATTCAGCAAATCGCTTTACTTTTGGCAGTTCACAAACAAGGACATGTCAAAAGTTAAATAAAGTATTGCACGGAGTTTAGTGTGGTGGAGTGTACTATGCAGATGTATGGTGTTGGTGGGTGGCTCACGCTCACCTGATGAGTGTGTCGTTGAAGACGTGGAATGGAGTATACTAAGGGGGAGTGTTCTATGCAGATGTATGGTGGTGGTGGGTGGCTCACCCTCACCTGATGAGCATATCGTTGTTGAAGGCGTGGAAGGGAGTATAGTGTGGTGGAGTATACTAGGAAGATGTATGGTGGTGGTGGTGGTGGATGGCTTACGCTCACCTGATGAGTGTGTCGTTGAAGGCGTGTAACGCAGTATAGTGAGGTGGAGTGTATTATGCAGATGTGTGGTGGTTATGATGAGTAGCGCTCACCTGAGAGTGTGTCGTTGAAGGCGTTAAAGGGAGTTTAGTGTGGTGGAGTGTACTATGCAGATGTATGGTATTGGTGGGTGGCTCACGCTCACCTGATGAGTGTGTCGTTGAAGACTTGTAATGGAGTGTACTAAGGGGGAGTGTTCTATGCAGATGTATGGTGGTGGTGGGTGGCTTACCCTCACCTGATGAGCATATCGTTGAAGGCGTAGAAGGGAGTAAGGTGAGGTGGAGTATACTATGCAGATTTGTGGTTGTGGTGAGTGGCTCTCGCTCACCTGACGAGTGTGTCGTTGAAGGCGTGGAAGGGAGTACAGTGAGGTGGAGTATACCACGAAGATGTATGGTGGTGGTGGTGGTGGGTGGCTCACGCTCACCTGATGAGTGTGTCGTTGAAGGCGTGTAACGCAGTATAGTGAGGTGGAGTGTATTATGCAGATGTGTGGTGGTTATGATGAGTGGCGCACGCTCACCTGAGAGTGTCGTTGAAGGCGTGGAAGGGAGTATAGTGAGGTGGAGTATACTATGCAGATGTATGGTGGTGGTGGGTGGCTTACGCTCACCTGATGAGTGTGTCGTTGACGGCGTTGAAGGGAGTATAGTAAAGGTGGAGTGTACTATGCAGATGTATGGTGGTGGTGGGTGGCTTACGCTCACCTGATGAGTGTGTCGTTGACGGCGTTGAAGGGAGTATAGTAAAGGTGGAGTGTACTATGCAGATGTGTAGTGGTGGTGGGTGGTGGCTGGCTCACCTGACGAGTGTGTCGTTGAAGGCGTGGAAGGGAGTATAGTGAGGTGGAGTATACTATGCAGATGTATGGTGGTGGTGGTGGGTGGCTCACGCTCACATGATGAGTGTGTCGTTGAAAGCGTGAAGGGGAGTATAATGAGGTGGAGTGTACTATGAAGATGTGTGGTAGTGGTGGGTGGTGGATGGCTCACCTGACGTGTATGTCGTTGAAGGCGTGGAAGGGAGTATAGTGAGGAGGAGTTGTCAATGAAAATGTGTGGTGGTGGTGAGTGGTTCACGCTCACCTGAAGAGTGTCGTTGAAGGCGTGGAACCGAGTATAGTGAGGTTGGAGTGTGTTATGCAAATGTGTGGTGGTGGTGAGTGGCTCACTCTCACCTTACGAGTGTATCGTTGAAGGCGTGTTAGGGAGTATGGTGAGGTGGATTGTACTATTCAGATGTGTGGTTGTGGTGAGTGGTTCACGCTCACCTGAAGAGTGTATCGTTGAAGGCGTGTAGCGAAGTATACTGACGTGGAGCGTATTATGCAGATGTGTGGTGGTTGTAATGAGTGGCTCAAGCTCACCTGACGCGTGTGTCGTTTAATGCGTGTAACGCAGTGTGAAGTGGAGTGTATTATGCAGATGTGTGTGCAGTCAGCGCGGTGCGGTAACGCTCAGGCTCACCTGATGAGTGTATCGTTGAAAGCGTGGAACGAGGCACGAGGGACGCGAGAGGCGCCGTCCGAGCGGTGCAAGCGATGGCGGCGGCCCGCCTCCATGAACGCGAAGTAGCCCCTGCAATTTATGTGTCATTATTCTTTGTCTGTCTTGAAATAATATGGTATTTATTTATTCACGTTAAAATGGTAACGGTAAGACATACACACAACCTCTAACCCCAAACACAAATACCGCCCTCCGTTCCGTTCCGTGGTTAAAAAAGCGCTCTGCCGACTGTTGTTACTACAACGTCATTTGCTGATTCAGTTAAGAAACTAAACTGATCCTCAAAATAACCATGTCCATTATAAAAAAGTGGCCAAGTGCGAGTCGGACTCGCCCAAGAAGGGTCGCGCCGTAGCAAGTAATTATGTCACTGGATGTTTGTGTTGTAACTTTGTTTTTCATAGTGTTTGTATAAATGACAAAATTATCGTTGCGGATTTTAATAAATGTTTTATATCTTAAAAACTGCTTATTTTATTTTGTTCAAACCAATTTTCGTTGAAAGTGTGTATTGATTTACACAGCATATATTTTTTATAGATTTTTCACTCCCTTACTTTAAAAGTTAGAGGGGGGGACACAGTTTTCCACTTTGGAAGGGTCTGTCTCTTTAACAATTGACTTTGAGGAAAAATGGTTTCAGGAACATCGACGTCGTTTTTAATTATCTATCTATAGACACCTCACACTTATAGGTTTGATGAAAAATGGTTTCAGTTCCATGTATGGGGAGCCCCTTTAATTATTAAAAAAAATGTACAAAAACCGTAAAAGCGGTTCACAGAATAACAAGTTTCATCTATGTAACGAACGGACGGAAGGACAGACAGATTTGACGAAACTATAAGGGTTCCTAGTTCTCTATGGAACCCTAAAAAATGCAATGGAAACGGTTGCCATGTTCTTGTTTTGAACCTGATCTGAATCTCTATAAAGGTTGTGGTAGCCCGCCTCCGGGGGTCAGCGTCTCGCCGCAACAGTCCGTACCTGAAGAAGGCCCTCACGATCGCCCAGCGGAACACGGCGACCGGGTCCACACCCACGAGCTCGCGCACGAACGCGAGCGACGAGTTCTTGAGCACGCTCACGATGTCCTGCCGCATCAGGTCCAGGTTCTTCTCGCGCATGTGCGTCGCCTGCCCACCAGATACGGGTTAGCATTTACATACATAACCACAAACGTTTTACTCTGGCCATGTAGTAGGATACATTTTGCGGATTTAAGTTTAGCTTATCTATGAATAGGAGGCGCCCTGAAATTTTCTAGATGGCTTCGAAGCCAATTCGATCCAAATCAGTTTATTAGAAGTTGATAAGAAGCTGTCGCTTAAGCCTCGCTGTGCTCCACTCCAACCTTATTACTCTTGTGCATTGTGACATGTGAACACGCAAAATTGTGGTTCCATTTGAGCATGGATGAATATAACTAGAGGACAAACCACCGTAGTACTTTGAAGCGTAATTCGATTTTTAGTTTAAATGTATATTGCTTGATAGAGCTACTAGTTCGAAATTTCTTTCTAGTATAGGTAGTATCGTGGTGGCGCGCTTAATTTAGGAAAGATGGCGGTATTAGCGTTAATTTCCTAAGAAACAAGGCTTACGCTTACGCTATCTCTGAATTTGCGTCGATATACTACGCTGTCACCCTAAGCACCCAGCATCTATTGCATGGTACAGCGACATCTAGAAATAATACAGGTTTCTAGCAGGGTAATTTCTTTTGTATGACGTTGTCAGTCCTCTAGCCTTATTCGTCCATGATTTGCCTCAGCATCATCGGGTATGGTGCCAGCACTCACCTGGTACTTGACCCGGCCGGCGTAGTGTTTCACAATGAAGGCGGGCTCGCGCCGCTGCGGCTTCTCGTAGAAGCTGTTCTCCTCGTGCACCGAGTTGAACTTCTGGAGGAGTGTCTCATTCGTCGCCCACGGGAAGCTGCGAACAAACATTAAGAGAGGCGTCACAACTAAACTTATACAAAAAAAAACCACGAATTTGAAAACGGAAGCTATGGCAACCAGACAGATATACGCGTAGGGGAAGGGGCTAAGAGAATGCACGATGAGAATGGATGCAATCGTTGCAAATATCACATGGTATGCATGATCAGTTGATCACATAGTCAATAGATTTCGGTCACACACAGAACGCGTATTTCCGAGCTTATAGTAAATCATACTAAAGTGTAAGCAAAATACTACGAATGTGTGTAAAGCCTTCAAGAGTTCTGCAGTACAACAGAGCTATGGTCGTAATTTTATCGTTATATTTTACGAGTTTCTAGCAACTATGTAGCGAAGTATTCAATCAATCAATATATTGTTGTCTGTTGAGTTACCTTAAATGTTCTGTATGGTTGCCCACTCGGTTATGTTACGACTTCGCACAAACAATAAAACTTCGCGCCAAAGTAACTCAACCGAAATAGAATTACAGATAAATAGTTATTACTTACGTTACGCGTGTAACAGGTAACGGTCTATTCTACACAGTAGTAAACCCTTTCAAGATGTTAAGAGCAGTAGCGCTGGATTAAGAACAGGATCAGAAAATTTTGGCAATGCAGGGTCAAGCCTGTCATTATTTCTCGCGCATGTAAACTGAACAAATATCAACAAGTTATGCCTTTTCTAGGGTTGGCGTGGATACGTTTAACCACTCTGCACCCATTTTTTTTACAAAACCTGCACGTTCTCCCGTGTAGTGCAAACGAGCAACAAATTATTCTCAAGAAGTTAATTTCTATCGACAACCTGACCAAATTGTGATGTTTTAAATACAATTGACTCTAGCAATATTATCCACAAAGAAGATAGGTTGCCATTATACAGGGTGACATGTAATTAGCTGACCATATTTTGGTGAATGAATATTTTTCTTTTGCGACCTTGTCTCTTGGGAAAAGTTGTTCATAATGATGGGAACTATCATTCCCAAAATATGGTCAGCCAATTTAATGTCACATGTTTAAAAGTATGAAGATAAGAATAATGCGTCCATCCGAGCCAATATCTAAGTTCGTAGTTACTTGCACTGGTCATCCAGCACGCACAGCAGTCCACCCGGCTTGCCCTCGATGAGCTGCAGACAGCCCGTGTTGTCCGAGAAGCCTATGTCAGTCCAGCGGATGCGCTCGCGCCGATACTCCTCCTGCTCGTATTTGAACACGTGCTGGTTGAAGTAGTACTGCAGGTGTTCATTCGCGAAGTTGATGCAGAGCTGTTCGAAACTGTTGCTGGGGCCGAAGTCCTCGAAGCCGAAGATGTCAAGCACGCCTGGAAAGCGACGCAAACGCGTGGCACAATACTGGGCAAAAGTACTACACAGTTGTTTCGCTGTTGAAGAGTATCTCCAGGGTTCCGCACCCGGAGGAAGGGTGCTAAACGGAACTTATTGCTAAGCCGCCGCTGTCCGTCCGTGAGCGGGCTGTGTCTAATGAACCGTAATAGGTAGAGTTGAAATTTTCACAGAAAATATATCTCTGTTGCCGGTACAGCAACAAATGTATGAGATTTTATAATTAAAAAGGGTGCCCCCATTTATAGTAATTGGCTTAGACATAAGCATTTATCTAGCATGTAGTTTTCCAAATAAAATAATATAGGTTATCACTCCGCATGTGCGAAGAAACCGAAGTACCTGCCTATAGGTGAACTGTTTGTTGCAGGACTCCCACATACCTATACTGTGACCCTGGTGATCCCTCAGCGTATCCTTCTTGGAGAGCAGCGCGTGATTGACCTGCATCACGATCCAGTCGAAAAGTGCGCCGTACAGACACTTCGCCATGGCGTCGCGCGTCGCTATCGCCTCGGGCAATCTGCGGACAACATGCGAGCTATAAGTATGTCGAGAAAGGCTCCATAAAGCTCTCTATCCAGAGCACCGTACCATGCCATGGCCGTGCTAGGGATGTATCAGGCGCGGCGGCACAACACGACACGGACTACTATGCCCACTATATAACGGTTCTAGTGTCCGTACTATCCGCGTATCATCATCATCATCCGAACAAATATTCTCTGTATTGAAAAGCATACTTTACAATACAGAGAAATCTATGCCCACTGCACCGTTCCGTGAACGTCGCGTACCACGCGCTTATCGTGTCCGGACCGGCAACGTATTCTCGCCGACAATTGTGGGCGCTCCGTGCATGGCACGCGAGGTCTCAGTCTGTGACGGAACAGTGTAGCGGGCAGTCTCATATTCTACCCTCCTGGTACCGTCATGGTATGATACGGTGTACTGGACAGACTATAAAGCTTTCCTATGTATAGGCATAGCCCCAGCTTATATCCAGCCATATTAGAGAGAGCGTGTGGGGTGACATTACCACATAGCACATATGCCTACCTGTTCTGTGTTTTAAATCTATCCTTTCCACCGTATGTTGCTGGGGGAAATCGCTTTTTACAGATAATCTTGCCTTTTTACATATCTGCTCTGTATTGTTTGTAATTTGTTCTGTGTTGTGCATTAAATATACAATACGAAATACATAGTTATTATGATATTTTAGATGCTGAGGAATCCTTATAACAGAGATAAACTGATCTGTGGGTGTATAACTGACGCCAATTTTGTTGTCGCCTCAATGCCGCCTGGGTGGTGTAGCGGCGCGTAAGTACAAGAGAGAAGCATACATGGGCGAGAGGAGAGAGGGTGACCTCGCTCACTCGCTATGAAACCTTACGATAGCTGTACCTGTAGTTGATGACCAAGGTCTCGCCACTAGCCCGGGCTCGCTTCGAAGTGAGCGCTGCCAGTAACGTCTCCTGCTTCACCCGCAGCAGCGACGAGATCAACGTGACGACTTCCGGGTTGCGCACGCCGACTGCTTCGTCATGGTGGTAGGACTTGCGTTGCGGTTGGAACTCCACATTGCCTGGAAACGGAAAGGGGTGTGTCATTTCCCGCACGGAGTTCTCACTCATGTGCCTGAATATAAATGTCATAAATGTCCCATCGTCAATGCAACTAACCTATGCCCGGAAATAACGATCCCACCAAAAACATTTTCATGTAAAATGTTGCCAAGACGAGACCATATGACTGGCACTGTCAAAAAGTTATCAGATCTCATGTAGAGCCAAGCTTCTATATCTACGCGCCCTAACTTCACAAACTCTAAATCCTTAGTCAAAATATGTGGCTTGGCCGTTTCGCTACCGCCACATCCGCGAAGGTTTCAAATTCATTCACTATTCATTACGATAGTAAATACTATCGTAATTTATGACTCCCACAGATTTAGAGGCGGCAATCAGAACACCGGCTTTGTGGTTTGTAAACATTGCAGTCACCGCCTCTTTTAATGTCATCCCAAGTTTTACAAAAATAGGTAATTTCGCAGTAGCTTTTATATCACAATAAATTGTGTAATGTAATTAATTGATGGCTTTGATTCTATTTAAAGTTTATTTTTTTCTTTTTAGAGCAATTAAATAAAATCTTTTTTTTTATTTTCAATTTATTTTCAATTTTTTAGTTATCCTAGACTAAATAGACAATGGTTTGGTTGATAGTACCACCCTCCATTTCGTGTACTGTGCAAGCCCAGCATAATACATATTTTGCCTGAGGCAATTATAAGGAGAGCGACATCTTCGGGAGTAAAGTAAAAGGCTTGAGATGCGCGCAAATACTAGACTATACTAGACTAATTTATTATAGGGAATCCTAGCTTTTATACTAGGTTGGTACATGTTATTAATGACGTGCATAAGACATAGTGCGTGATGAATATAAATATACCTTATCTGTAACGGTCGTCAACTTATCTTAACATTACGTGAAAATATGACTAACATAGTCGACTGGCACAGATACTCCCCCCTTTAGGGAAAAAAATAAATGAATGTACTTATAACAATGGAAAAAATCTAAGTTAGGTACCATAACAAACTTATCAACTGCAATAATAACTAGTAGTATTTTAATAAACATAAAACCAGATCTTAATTGTGCATACTTTAACTTAATCTATTTTTATATATAAGGAAAGTTTGTAGTGTTATGTTACTTACATGCTATTTTCCAGTCTGTTCAGCTGGATACTTGCTGAGCTGTACAGCTTGATATTTGGTATCACCTTTATTTTCATAGGACCCTGTAACGTTTTAAACCATAAGAACACAATAACAAATCATTTTCACTTCGTATTTTCACACTATCAGCACTTCTAAATCGATAGCGAAGGGGTTTACCTTTGGTGACCTTGTATTTGGCTTTCTCCGAAACTCTGCAATCTCGGGCTTCGTGCGCACTGGTGCGCTACCCTTTTATCTATCGCTGTTATGTAATTTTGGCTATGTGAACTTGTTGATTTTTCTATTACGAGCCTGAAACCAAAATCTGACATTTACTATGTTGTTGTTTATCTGGTTGTCATGGCAATGTCCATTCAAACTCGTTAGCGGTCTGATATGTTTGCTTCAATACTTTTACAAAAATACTTTTTCTCTCTTGGCCACTCACAAAAATTGCTTTTAATTTAAATAATTTTTAGAACTCTCCAAAAAGGGTATAAGAGCGGAACATTTCTGAAATTCTGAGGTCTGACTTCAGCTTTCAAGCAAGAAGCATCACCTAAAGGCCTTATCCCGGGGCCGCACTGCCCCGGGATCCTGCGAGCCTCTACTACTACGCCTCCTGTCTTGGCGAGCCTCTACCCTGGCCGGGGGTCTCCACTTCTGCTGCCCGTTCTCTACTTCACCTGCCCGTCGGTGACTTCAGGCTCCACGTTGGGCGCCAAAATGTCGTGTAGCGACAAGAACCTACCAGAACCTAACAAGAAACAACCAGGATAAATAAAATAGCTCACGCTAAAAATAGCGCTCGCTATGATCTTCGCCGGTCTTTTAAAGAATTTAATGTGGGAGATACTGTTTGGCGTAAAAAAAAAACATGTTTTAAGCAATGCTGGCGCATACTTTAATGCTAAACTTGCCCCTAAATTCATTAAGTGTAAAATAATAACCAAACTTTCACCATTAGTATACATTCTAGAAGACCCTAACGGAGTTAGAGGCAAGTGGCACATTAAAGACATTAAATCTTAAATTTTCTTAACTTCTATTAACTGTTAATTTGTATATATGTATAAATATCACCATCATTTCACCTTATTATTTTTATTTCTTCCTTTAATCCAGTGTTCTTCAACACATTTTACTTTAGGACCTCGAATTTTCGTTGGTTAGTCTTCACCTATTTTTTTATCTTTATCTCAGACACATCTCGTTGGTGATGTTGCTGATCTCTGGCTTCAACAAGCTCTACCGCTCTGGCCGTTCTTAATCTTAAGTCAAAGCGAGATTAATTTGTTTCTCTTTACCTCTACTTATTTTTTTTTCCACGCAGGAGCGGATGACAACTCCTTAACCGTAGTGTTATGTTACTTACATGCTATTTTCCAGTCTGTTCAGCTGGATACTTGCTGAGCTGTACAGCTTGATATTTGGTATCACCTTTATTTTCATAGGACCCTGTAACGTTTTAAACCATAAGAACACAATAACAAATCATTTTCACTTCGTATTTTCACACTATCAGCACTTCTAAATCGATAGCGAAGGGGTTTACCTTTGGTGACCTTGTATTTGGCTTTCTCCGAAACTCTGCAATCTCGGGCTTCGTGCGCGCTGGTGCGCTACCCTTTTATCTATCGCTGTTATGTAATTTTGGCTATGTGAACTTGTTGATTTTTCTATTACGAGCCTGAAACCAAAATCTGACATTTACTTTGTTGTTGTTTATCTGGTTGTCATGGCAATGTCCATTCAAACTCGTTAGCGGTCTGATATGTTTGCTTCAATACTTTTACAAAAATACTTTTTCTCTCTTGGCCACTCACAAAAATTGCTTTTAATTTAAATAATTTTTAGAACTCTCGAAAAAGGGTATAAGAGCGGAACATTTCTGAAATTCTGGAGTCTGACTTCAGCTTTCAAGCAAGAAGCATCACCTAAA
Source organism: Argyresthia goedartella (assembly GCA_949825045.1). Classification (NCBI taxonomy): domain Eukaryota; kingdom Metazoa; phylum Arthropoda; class Insecta; order Lepidoptera; family Argyresthiidae; genus Argyresthia; species Argyresthia goedartella. The sequence continues at coordinate 23,047,931 of OX463823.1, forward strand.
GGCCTTATCCCGGGGCCGCACTGCCCCGGGATCCTGCGAGCCTCTACTACTACGCCTCCTGTCTTGGCGAGCCTCTACCCTGGCCGGGGGTCTCCACTTCTGCTGCCCGTTCTCTACTTCACCTGCCCGTCGGTGACTTCAGGCCGACACGTTGCGGGCCTCTACCCTGGCCGGCGCTTCGCTACCAGGGCCACTACTTCTGCTGCCCGTCGGTGTCTCCAGGGCACTGATGACCGATTGGCCGCCGGCCACGCTCTCCAACTGCAACTGCTACGTCGCCCACCAGTGCTTCCACTGACCGGTTCGCCAGACCGGTTCCACTGCTCCTTCTGCTCCTACTCTCCGTGTCCTCCGCTTCCTTTTTTTTTATCTGATATCTGTATTTTTTTATAAAACCGGTCTCACTTCATCCACCCTCATCTTCCTATCATTTTTTTCTAAATAGTCACTGTAAATACCCATAATAAACTGTCATTTCTAAATTTTATCCTGGTTGTTTCTTGTTAGGTTCTGGTAGGTTCTTGTCGCTACACGACAAGTTATTGTTAAACAAAACTAGACAGCAATAGCACATACTTCAACTTAATCTAAAGTTAATCTTACACGAATTAGAAAAATAATGGAACTACGGTTATGTGAATTCTACGTAAGTTTAAAGAATTACTTAATATTTACCTCCAAGCAAGTCTTGTGTCTGGCCGCCCACTACATAAAATAAACTAAAAACTGGAAAACAGAAAAACACTAGGAAAATGGGGCTTCGCGGTTAGTGAACTAACCTAACCTATAACTGGAAAAGATCCGCAGGAGAGTCGTCTGATGCTGCAGCCACCCATGTTTTTCAGGAATCGATGAGTCAATTTACGTCGCACCTCGTTGAAGTTGTAATCACTGTTTGTTTATAATTGCGACCGTACCTACACAAGGATGATTGTGCTGAATCAGCGTCAGCATTAAATCTGTAACCTTGGCTGTAGGCAGTCAATGATCTCGTACGTCATATGTACGTGCGTGCTCTTCACTCTTGAGTGAATATTAAGTTGTCGATTGATGACATTTGTGTGCCTAAAAACCTTGGGATTTGGCAACATAGGGTACATCTTGTACACCAATCGTTTATATATATATATATATATATCTCTCTCTCTCTTCAGTGATTTGATTATTCTTCGTGCGATGTTCTTCCTGGGTGATTTCAATATTCGTTGAATTAGGTATATAGATGATGTTTCAATACTCTTCTGGGGGCTGGAACGGCTTCCTAGGTCTTGAAATTGAAAAGCTGCTTGCTGTGAATGAATTTGCCGACGCGTTCGTTTCTGCTGGTGCGAGCTCCATTTTGATAAATCAGCAGTCAGCTGACTATCGGTTCTTGCGGTATCTTGAGTTCGATGCGGGAAATCTTCAGTTGAAATCTTTTGGCTTCTGGTCCGTTTTCAAATCTGGTCCGGTCATGGCTTGCTTGATATAGTCTTGGTTTGGGTGGAGTCTTGATTATGGAGTTCTGCAGCGTGGTTTGAAATAGGTATGCAGAAGTCGGGGCTCGGCGATCTTGGACGAAGTGCTTCTTGCTGCACTTCTAAGGTGGCAGCACACGGAGTTTTCTTCGCGGCTGGGTCCATGCTGCTATTACCGAAGGTTGCTGATGTTCAAAAGTCGGGTCACCACTTTGCCTGAGGCAATTATAAGGAGAGCGACATCTTCGGGAGTAAAGTAAAAGGCTTGAGATGCGCGCAAATACTAGACTATACTAGACTTATTTATTATAGGGAATCCTAGCTTATATACTAGTTTGGTACATGTTATTAATGACGTGCATAAGACATAGTGCGTGATGAATATAAATATACCTTATCTGTGACGGTCGTCAACTTATCTTAACATTACGTGAAAATATGACTAGCATAGTCGACCGGCACACATATAATTGGCAACATCCATCGTTCAGCAGTACCCCTGACTATATTTTGTCGGAAATTGTAGACTTGGGTTGAATAAGGTGAACTCCATCTTTATCAAAGTCTCCACGAACGGATGGTATGTCTGTATCATACATTTGTGCTCTCCGGAAGCAGGGCCATATGATTTAAAAGCTCAAACGCTGAAACTAGTAATCATACGAGCTCAATCTCGATAGGGTTGCGACATGAAAATATTGTATAGGACCAAAGGACACGTCAAGACGAATCAAAAGCGCCCAAACTCGATAGGGTTGCGTCGTTTTATTACAGAATTCCCATAGCCACCTTCCGGCTGCATCATCAGATCAGCTCCATGTTATCAAAATATTGTATTGTCATCTGATTTACATATGCATTCAAAATTTCAGCTCAATCGGAAAACGGGAAGTGGGTCAAATGGGCCTGAACACATAACATAACAAATGTGCAATATTGCAAGTCAAATAAAAGCTTTTAAACAAGCCCATGATCATTTGGGAAATATGCTATAGTCACCTTTTTAATATATTTTTATTGAATTAATTATTAATGAATTGAATGTATTTACAGTTTTGACATTGTTTGTTGTTTTATATTGCAATCATTCTTGTTTGTATTATTAGGATTATTACTGACTTTTTAGAATTGATAGAATCTTGATTTGAAAATTTTAACAATATAATAAAGTCTGTATTTAATGTAATCTTGTGAATGTTGTGATCGCCTGTATTAGCAAGCATGCATAATTGCATAAACGTTAGAATCATATTTTAATTTACTTGAAATGTGCATTGTATTCTCTAAAGAGCTGTTGGTGTTCCATATATATATTATTGAATATATAAATATCCCTCGTTCTTAATCTTATATATATTACAATATGATTAGAATCAGTTAACGATTCGGCCAACCTCGGATATTGTCGTGATTCCTCATCTCTCACATCGAGTTATCAATTTACAGATATGACCTCTCGTTGTCTTATTGAATACAATACAAGAACGATATGAGCAACAAAACCTCCTTCGTAGCTCAAAACTAACACAACCTTTATATTGAAATAAGAAATTGACTATTTTGACAGTCTGCCTTCTTAGTGTCAATAAAAACAGTGGGAATTTCATTCGTGAAAATATTCGATTCTATCAAATTTTATCAAAATTAACTGTGAAATTGTAAATAATGTATAACTATTTACAAAATTCTATTTGTATTTGATAGGGTTAACTTCCGAGATGGTCCCATGTATAGATGTTATAGATGTTATTAATGTTCAAATTCATGTCGCTTCTGCATAATAAATTTCTTAGGTCTACCTGTTAGTAATGTCATCTTGGCAGGTGCTATACATTGCGTTTCTGATACTTCAAATTGAATGCAACCTAAAAGAAATCGCGGTAATATATTTCGTGTCATTTCCGACTCCGGATTTAGGCGATGATATCCGAGAAAAGCCGAATCTTTAACTGATTTTAATCGTATTCAAGTAGGTATTGACAATATTATTCACAAGCCTAGCCATTACTCATTCAAATAGTTAATAAATTTTGATGAACAAAATGTTACACAATAATCTTATCAAAAGAATTTCTACTATCACTTCTCTGATAGTCGCCCAAACTATGTAGACCGGAACTAACCATTCAACAGTCAATAAATTTATAATTGAAAATCGCATCAAGTATTATAATAATAATAATACCTTGGACACCATTTACACACATTGATCTAGCCCCAAACTAGGATTCCCTGTATCTTGGATACTAGACAACGATACACATACTTATATAGATAAATATTATAGTTAGATAAACAACCATGACTAGGGTACAAACATTCGTTCTCATCAAACAAATATTTGCCCCCACCGGGACTCGAACCCGGGACCCTTGGTTTCGTAGGCAGCGTCACTGCCGACTCGGCCATTCGGGTCGTCAACTATTATAACCGAGGTGCCAGAGGTTTAGAGATAAGCTAACATTTTGGCAGTGTGAAAGATGATCTGGAATGAACTTTCGAGTTCGTCTTCTTCTAGGCACTTTAAGTAACTATGTATGTAAGTAAACAGACAAAATTCTTGTACATAATATTGACACAAGAGAGGATGTACGATAAAGCAACTTACCTAGTAGCAGGACCGCGGACAAGACGGCGAACAACCGCCTCTGCTTGTCCAAGGTGAAGCCGACCATCTCCATGGATTGCTTCAGTCTCGAGAACTCATACTGCTCATCCACTCCCGGCACTACACTACAACCTGTCCGCGACAAGTAGTTGTACTTGTCAACACTGAGCAAATGCAACTGTTCCTTCTCCTGTTCGGACGCGCCAGCGAGGAGATAGTAAAACACGTGGTAGTTCCTCTCGTTCCGCCCTTGACTGCAGATTCTAGACTTTTCTAGAAGGTACTTCTGCACGACCGCGCCGTGCACCATGCCATTCTCTTTGTAGTTGACTTGGATGAACTTGCCGAAGCGACTCGAGTTGTTGTTGTGTGCGGTTTTCGCGTTGCCGAACGCTTCTAGGACTGGGCCGGCGCTGAGTATGGTCTGCTCGACGCCGCTGCCGTGGGAGCCTTTCTGGCTGAGCGCGGTCAGGTGGTGGAGCAAGAAGTTGGTGCTCTCTGTCTTGCCCGATCCGCTCTCCCCGCTGATGACGATGCACTGGTTGGTGCGCTCGCGCAGCATACAGTGGTAGGCCGCGTCGGCCACCGCGAATATGTGCGGCGGCAGGCTCGACCCGATCCGTTTGTTCTGGTACAACTTGACATATTTGGGGTTGTATATTGGGTAGAACTTGAACGGGTTGAGCGCTATGAGGATGGAGCCGACGTATGTGTAGATGTACCCGGCACCGAACCTCGCTCGCAGGTTGTCGAGCAAGGTCTGCTCGTTGAGATCCGGCAGCTGGCAGAGGTCGGGGTACTCGCGGTCCTTGGGCTGGTAGAGGAACCGCTGGAAATAGTCTTTGATCAGCTGCGGGTCCACCGAGAAGTTCTCCATCCAAGGCTCCTCGGCAATCTTCTCCCGCAGAACGAACCTGAAATTAATAAAAGTCAAATCAAAACATTATTTAAAGTTAATTTTTGGGATCATAATTTGCGTCGGAGATCGACAAAATCTTACTGCAGCTACAGCTAGGGATGCACACGTATGTGTTCCACGATTTTACTAGCAGTAGGACTAAATAAATAAATAAATCACTCAGGTTTTAATAAGATAAAGCAAATGGCGTTTCCTTACTTTGTCATTTGTGGAGCGATATTGTGTTCGCGTGGAACATGTATTTATTTGTCACATGTTATATTTAGAGGATGTATTTGTTGCGATTGTTTGATTGGCAGGAAGACCGCGCGGCTATCTGTCGGCGCGGGCGCAGGAAGAGTGACTCACGCGCGTCACTAGTGACGATGCGAGGAGAGGTTTACCCAAATATCAGTTACACACTTGGTTGTACTACAAAAAATACTAGTCGAGTAAGTATGGTCTGTATTACTCGTAGGTTAGGTACAAAAAGTGTAACGTTTACTGATAGTAGAGTTCAAAACGCTACAGTCTCGAGTACCAAGAGGCGCGCGGTCAGATTGAATAAAAGCAATTGCTTTTATGTAATTGCAAATAATATGAATCATGATATCTAGTTATACCAACCTCAGAACAGGTGAGCTTGCATTAGCTTAGTACGTTCGGTTTTATATCAACTGCAATAATTATGTACGTTTTGTGCGCTAAAGAATGTGCATTAATAATAAGTCCACTAGAATCATAGTCCGTGAAGGTATAAATACGCGGGAATGACAAATTACCATAATCACTGTACGGAGAGAATGAATCATTGCGTGACACCGTATGATTGTCCTCACGTCTTTGCGAATGCTGCTCAAGTGACAGCTAAGCAGAGATTGTATGTAAACTAATAACGCGGCAAGGTCACCCAGTCCTATAACCGCTATACCATCACTATCTATCCTACTAATTACGGATGCTGATTGTTGTGTGTCACGCAATAGAGCATAGTTTTAGTGAACAACTCATTTATATATTATTGAATTCAGTCAAGATCGGAACAAATGGAAATCTGTATTGAGAGCCCCGTAATCGCCCTGCTGAGGGGTCACCCCTCAGACGAGATGATGATGATGATGATAAATTCAGTCAGAGGAATCATAATCACATTAGGTAAATTAATAAATGAAGTCTTGTCCTGTCTTTTCCTTATATCCGCTAGAACTGGAACTTTTCGTGAATGTCGTAAACATCGACTAAGAGAATAGAGGCTGAAAGTCCTGTCAGGCGATGATTTTGGAATTTATTTCTAGAATATAGGATAGAATACAAATATGTTTTTGCTTTGGTTAACTCTAGTTGGGTAAACAGCTGTGTAGCCTCGGCGCACACTGACAACAAAACGCGCCCTCCTGTTTCCTTTACTCTTCATACGTTTTGTAGGGACCGGCGCACACAAAGCGCCGCTGCTCGCTTCTTGTGGCCGGCACTAACTATACGCCGCCGCCGCAAAACGCTGAAACACGCACGCCACTCGTGGGATTAAACCATCCCTCTCTCCCTCCGCTTTAGACACTGCAAGCAACAGGCTAAAAAAGTGGCGGCCACCGACCCCACTAGTGGTGACGACTGACCACAAGTGGTCGGCGTTTTGTCGTCAGTGGTCCGCGTTTTGTGGCGAAGTTTTGTAGTCCGTGTGCGCCGAGGCTAATATATTATTGTATACAAAGCTGACCTGAATATCGTAGGTTATATGCTGATCTACTTGTGAAGGATTTGCAAGTTAATCAGATCATTCTTGATAGCACGCACTGAAGGAGCGTGTGTATACGCCGTTGTTTGAGCGCGCTGTAGAATTATTACGATTTCGCGCCAACAGGCAACGTTTATATTATAACACAATTCTAGTTCAAGGTGAACTTCTGTTTATGTAGAGTTGCGTTGCACTAAAATCTTCATTGAACGATGGTATTTGGATTAATTCGGATAATCGCAGAGTGCATTTGTAGAATGCGATATACTTCAATAAGAGTAGGCCACTGCAATATGCAACTAAGTTTGGATTGTTGAATGATTTTGAAGGCAATTTTAAATTTAAGATGACCAATCTTATCTCTATTTTCACACTGACTGTTTCTCGAAGAATGAAGGGACGATTGTTGACAACGCTTTCCCCACTTCGTGAATAGAGAAACGACATTTCTCGGATTCTTCATTTGTAGTTTCCTTTGATTGTTTGTTTTGTGTTGAATGTGCTTAGAAATACCTGGCTGACAAATATGGCCTACACCTACACATATTGTACATTGTAGTGGTACCTACAAAAGTAATGGCAATATGTAAAAGTCGGGATGAATGGAGATGATTCTTACGTATCCTATCGTGAGACTATCAAACATACATTTATCTATTCTATGATATGTACGTAATTAGACTAATTAGATTAGCGACTTCTAAATTTTATGACTCTGTATTGATGGTACATTTTCAAATTTTCATTGTTGGGCGCGGGTTGAGCACAAAAAAAATAGATTTAATCGAAAGTCGTCCAGAGCGGGCGAGTTTCTTTAATCTACTTGCTGGATTTTATACCGCGCTTGTTTAGAGCGTTTTAACCCCTTGGCTGGCATAACCAATTAAATTTCGGCATGCCAGAAATTTAATTGGTTTTGGACGTTAATACCTAGCTATAAGGTTGAAAATATGCTGGCATTTTACCACTGTCTGGGTAGGGGTAGAATACGATTGTAATGCTTAGGGGTATCTTAACTCCTTCAGGTGAATTAATTGTATTAAATAATCACCTTGGGTATACGGTAGATGGTTGTATTTGTGTATATCAGGTTAGGTTGGGTAATTATTAGTTGTATATATACTTTAAATTGTGTTATTAAAATAACAACCCCCACTATTAGATTATAATAAAAATACCTTGGACACCATTTACACACATTGATCTAGCCCCAAACTAGGATTCCCTGTATCTTGGGTACTAGACAACGATACACATACTTATATAAATAAATATAATACTTAGATAGATGAACAACCATGACTAGGATACAAACAAATATCTCCGAGTCCCGGTAGGGGCAAATATTTGTTCTCATCAAACAAATATTTGCCCCTACCGGGACTCGGACCCGGGACCCTTGGCTTCGAAGGCAGCGTCAGTGCAGATTCGGCCATTCGGGACGTCATAAAACAGAAACGTGGGAGTCACCTGTAGTACTGTCCCGATGTTGTGTTCGGCCACAGCAGCATGACTGCGACCGGAGACTCGTTGGGACCGAGCCGGCGCTCCTTGCACTCACCGCTCACCGTATCTCCCACCACCTGCCAACAATCGAACACACACTTTAACAACCCAGTGGCGATGCGAGACGTTTAGGGAATACGGTATCGGACTGGTAGGTAGTAAAAATAGATTACTTTTTAGAAACTGTCAAAACAGTGTGTGACAACAAAACAAAATGTACTAGCACGTCATAGTCAAATGCAGTCTTTTTTACACGAAATTGAGTTTATCAAATACAACTGTGGAAATATACAATTTTAATATTTTCAAGCCGTTTTGTAAACTTCAGACATGTTGCTAGATTTAATTGACTGCCTTGTCCAATACTGAATTAATTTGACATCAACCAGATAGCGTCACGCCTTTTCCCGTACGGACTGACAGCGGCACAATTGTGCCCACGTTCAGCCAGGTACTGTACTCGATAGGCAGTCCATTTTGCATGAAAAAGGGCTAGTCCGCAGCTATGAATATCGAATGTTTCCTCACAATTTAAGTTTGATATATATGTTTAGTTCTTTATCTTCTTAGGTATCAATTGATTCTTGATTGAATATTTATAAGAGAAACTTGCAATCAGCAAATGATATAATAATTTATAAATACTTAACAAGTATTTGTAACCTTTTATGTTTATCTTTTATTTTATTGATTAGTTTAGATGTTAAATAAAATTATAGTTAGTTTTTTGTTTTGTAGTCTGACATGTTTGATGTTGAAATTGTATTGGCAGGTCATTGACATGAATAAATTAAAGTCAATTCAGGCTAAATTGCTAATCAGATATGACTTATCATTACATACTCATTTCCTAATAGCCATCCTAGGAAAGATAAGTAAATTAATTGCTTGTATGACTATTTATTTGATTAATTTTTCACACCACCTGCTCGGCAACGGCACATTATTTACTGTATTTCCCTACCATAGCAGATTATCGTTTATAGTATAGCGTTTCTATTTGCCCATACCCTGGGGTGAATAGAAATAGTCAAAATTATGCAAATTTTCTTAATTTACCTTGAAAAAAGCAGGTAAAATAAATCTGAAATAGTAAAATATACTATCAGACTAATAAAACATAATAATAGTCACGTTATGCTGTCATTGATATTTAAAAGATATGCACAATCATTTTTTAAAGTTTCTTTACCCTGCTCTCCCACAGTGGTCCAAAGTAGAGAAGAGGCAAAAAATTATGTTTGCTAATCATATGTAAATATCTGATTCAGTAATAAAGACATTTGATTCTGATTCATACAACTCTGGGGAACAGCGAAAACTTCAAACACAGACATACTGCAACAATTTCAAAATGGGTGTTCAAAGCAATAGTCAACGCGTGATGGTTTATGAAAATGGACGAAATCCATAAATACCTGAACATTCCTAGAGTAAAAGAGGAAATTTGCAACAGGATGTTTGTCATAAAAACAGACTGGCCCACATGTTGAGGGAACCCAAAAAAATAAGTAGCTTGAAAAGGCAACACTCTGCCAACACGCAGGGCCTCGGCGGGCAGCGTGGGGGAAACGCTAGGTATCCGAAACCTAGCGATTGGCTCACCGATGTCCGACGAGGTCGAGGCGCTTCTCGGCTCCGAGGACGAAAGATCTCCAGCAGACTCAAACTCCAGCAGAGGGGGAGTAATAATAATTATGTGTCCTTTCACAACACGCTTTGCACACATAATAAAATAATTTATACATATATATATATATATATATATATATATATATATATAATATATGTATACATGCATTAAAAAAAAAAAAAACATTCACACTACATATAATAACAATAACAAAAGGCGCTAACACAAATATCATACAAGCCAACATCCAACATAGCTCCTCCGGTGCAGCGGCCCTTCGGAGAACTCTCGAAGAGTACCCGAAGACGATCGCACTTATACAAGAGCCAGCAATTTATAAAAGCAGGGTATGTGGTTTCAATAACTTATATGGAAATATATATACCTACTATTCAAACACAAAAGTGAGGGCGGCCATATATGTCCCGAATCACTACAAAGCCACCTTAATAACACACCTCTGCTCCCCAGATCTAACCGTGGTGGACAGTGACACGGGGCAAGGGGGTCTCTCGTTATACCTCGCCTCGGCATACCAGCCAGGCGAAGGGGAGATACCTACGGAGGAACTGGAGGTGCTAGTCAGAGAGTATGAAGAAAATGACATACTCCTCGTAATAGGATGCGATGCCAACGCGCACAGCACCGTATGGGGCGGAAAGGACATAAACAAAAGAGGTAAGGATCTCATGGAATTTCTCTCAAAATACGAACTGTCGACACTAAATAGAGGATCAGAGCCCACATTTGTCACAAGAAAGGCACAAACAATACCAGACATAACGATTGCCAACTTTTTGGCTCTAGACCTAATATCGGGATGGAGAGTCTCATCAGAAGCATCGTGTTCGGATCACAGATGGATCACCTTCAGCCTGAAGAATATAAAGTTAAAACCTAGGCAATTTCGTAACCCTAGAAAAACCAACATAAGTGAGTATTATCAGCACCTAGAGACGGACTTATATAGAACTGAGTACAACATCAAACTGGAGACAACAGAAGAAATAGAATTAGCGGTCATTCAACTCAACGGAGCGATAAATGAGAGCTACAACAAATCCTGCCCTCTAATGACAGCGAAGCCATCTAAAGACAGCTGGTGGTGCGACAAACTGGAGAGAATGCGGGTTAACATGAGAAAGCTTTTCAATCATGCCATCAACATGAAGGCAGAGGACGACTGGAAAGCTTTTCAAAAAGCATGTAACCAGTTTAAAAAACAAACTAGGTGCAATTTTAGAGAATCGTGGAGAAATGTCTGCAGCTCGATAAACAACGATATTGCTACAAACGCATTTCCCGGGGTGTACAATCCTACCCGCAAAAGAGGTAGAGACACCGGCGGAAACACCAAGCTCCTCGCAAACATTAACACCCCCGCCGGAAGCATGGGTGGAAGTAAAAAACCTGATAGATGATGAGAAGGTGAGATGGGCGATCAGCTCTTTCCTTCCGTATAAATCACCAGGACCAGACGGCGTAATACCAGCCCTACTGCAATGGGGAGAAAAGCTCATTGTACCTAGACTTGTAAAAAAATTTAAGGCATGTCTAGCACTCGGCTACATGCCCAGGATCTGGAGAGAAGTGAAAGTAGTCTTCCTGCCGAAACCAGGCAAGGACGACTATACTGAACCTAAATCTTTCAGACCTATAAGTCTCACATCATTTATTCTGAAAACGTTAGAAAGAGTGTGTGATAGATTTATAAGGGACGGTCCCATGAGAACCAACCCTATACACCCAAACCAACATGCGTACCAAGCGGGAAAATCTACAGAGACCGCCTCACATGCAGTGGTCAGAAGAATAGAAAGCTCAATACTAAGCCAACAGTCGTGCCTGGCGGTATTTATAGACATCGAAGGAGCTTTTGATAAAAAAAACTTCAGTAGCATCAGAACTGGATTGGAGAAACTAGGCACCAACCCTTACATGATAACCTGGATAACAAAAATGCTGGAATCAAGAATAATCTCTCTGGAAATCAGCGATAAAATCAAATGCAAAGTGGCCAAGGGCTGTCCACAGGGGTGTGTGCTATCAGCACTATTGTGGGTACTAGTAGCCAACGACCTGGTGACACAACTCAACACAAGAGGATTCTACTCAATAGCATACGCCGATGACGTGACAATACTCGTGAACGGCCTTTTTATAAACACGATATTTGACCGCATGCAACTAGCACTACGGTACATAGAAACATGGTGCAAAAATAACGAACTCTCAGTAAACCCCGCCAAAACTGAGATGGTACTATTTACAAAAAAAAAAAACCACGGCAGTTACAGGCTGCCCAAACTCTTTAATAAAACACTAACACTATCAAAAGAAGTGAAATATTTAGGTGTATGGCTTGACCACAAATTAAGTTGGAGCAAGCACATGGAAGCAACACTTAAAAAAGCCACCATATCGTTCTTCCAGTGTAGGAAGATGGTAGGGAACGGATGGGGACTCCAGCCCAAAATATGTCGATGGATGTATATGGCTGTGGTGAGACCCATCATCACATACGGCTCCCTGTATGGTGGCAACGAACAACACTATGTACAACTACAACACAACTACAGCAGTTCCAGAGAATGGCATGTGTGGCCATGACAGGCTGCATGAGGTCAACGCCATCAGCGGCACTGGAAATCATGCTAGGCATACCACCATTGGACCTATTCGAACAGCAGGAGGCCAAATCGGCGGCCATAAGGCTATACAGTACTGGACAATGGAAAGGACAAATAGCAGATAAAGGACACTGCACAATTCTAAAAAAAGCATTCGGGGAAGTACTGGAAGCCATTATTGGAATTGATCGCATAAAAACAGAGTTCCTATTCGGTAGGAAATATGAAATCACAGCCAAGGACTTGGAAACACCAACAATACCAAATCACAAAAGCATAACATTATACAGAGATGGCTCAAAGAAAAGCAAGAACACAGGCGGAGGTCTTTTCTCGCCAGAGCTTGACATTAAACTTTCCCTAAGCTTCGGAAAGGAGACGACAGTGTTTCAAGCTGAAACACTGAGTCTCCTACACAGGGCAATGCACTTGATAAATGATGCAGAGGGGAATGACATAACCTTTAAAACGGACTGCGCAGCCCTACTAAGCTCACTAAAAAGACCGTTGACAAAATCAAAACTCATACTAGAATGCCACAAGGCACTCAACAGGCTAGGTGAGAAAAACAAGGACACAGTCCAGTGGGTAAAAGGTCACCAGGGTGACCAAGGCAACTGGGAGGCAGACAAGTTAGCAAAATTAGGGGCAGAAAGGCCAGCAATCGGCCCTCCACCATTCTCGCCCTTATCAGCGGAAGCTCTACGAAAAAGGCTCAGAGAAGCCACAGTACAGCAACAAAAATACTAACAAGCCTTATTACAGGCCATTGTACACTAAACAAACACTTGACAATTACAGGTGCAACGGACAGCCCCCTGTGCAGGGGGTGCATGGAAGTGGATGAAACAGTAGAGCATATGCTACTGGCATGTCCATCCACAGGATGGCTATCCTAGGAGACACAACAAACACCCACAAGCTCCTAGAACACCCAGGCCTCCTTCTCCAGCTGGTGCAGGAGTTAGGATGGCTGAAGTAGATGTGCAGGCGAAGGGGACATGCACAAAGGCCCCGCTCAAGTGGGCCAGGTGCAGGCACTACAACCCCCTTGTAGAAGATAGAAGATAGAAGGGTTACACCTGGGATAATTTACCCCAAAGTGACTAATGAAGACAACCTGGCAATGGGAGGGCATGCCTAACACGCCATTTACTCCAACATAACAGCTGCTTATAGTTCTATAAGCAGTTTTTTTTTATCACAGATATAATAATGCTTTAATTGAGGCTTTAACACATAGCCTAACTTTTTTGCTTCAATTAGGAACTAAATGAACTATTTTGCATGCACTGAGATTAGGTTAAATCCAGGATTGTAGATCCAAGAGATTTTATTACAATGTTAAAATAAAGTAGAAAATAGAGTGATACTGTAATTTATCATAATGGGTCCATTATCGCGAGGCATCATGATTTTGAACCTTATGCCATAGTAATAAAATTGAAAAACTATAATGGGAAATGGCATTTCTAGAAACACCATGGTAGTTCAGTGCATTAAGTGCGTATGCAGGCGCCTACAGAATATTTGGGTTCATAAAATCTTGTATCTCAAGTATGACTAGATGAAAGCTACACATACAGGAAGGCATGGCGGAGGCACACTATAGCCAGAAATTCAACAATCCTTCTGTATGTAAGGGAGCCAAGCCTTACACCTTAATTATAAATGGATTAATTCCTACCTCGGCCATCTCATAGGGTCCTCCGGCACCATCATTGAGGCTGAGTTTGTCAGCAATGCATGAGACAATCTCTTCGGAGCTAGTTTGCTTGGAAGCCTCAACAGAGAGAGCCTCATACTGGGCAGAGAGGGCAGCCACAAACACCTGAAAACATGAGATGTCCATGATATGGCATGATTTTGAATTTGATTCAAATGATAGGTCGGTGGTCTTTCTATACTTTGTGATGTCGATATTTTTTTTTTGTTTGATGTATCAGTTGTATACTGCAGGATTAGTAAAGATAAATAGAAAACTGACCTGCACAATGTGTCTGTGATTTTCAGTATTTGCCATCCTGCCACATTGTCCTACTCCATGCAACATACATCAACATAAAAACATCTTGGTTGCATTATGTTACACTGCATTTCCCTCAGATTATCAACTCTGTTCACTTTCAAACCAGTTTGGAATGCGAAAATATAACAGCACATATTTTAGGATTTGTTTCAGGCTTGCGGCCGAGTCCCGGGGCCGTGGCATGCACCTGACCCACCACAGTCGGTGAATCCAGTGACAGGTAGTATGAACGAAGTCACATCTTGGTAGGCAGTATCCCGATTCATACAACGGAGAGACGGTTTATTTCACTAGTTATCCCAACACTTTATTAACACCGTGGCGCGACACAAAGAGGAGAAATCTCGTAAAATTGGGTCACATGCAGATAGAATGGAATACCGATATCCCAGACAGTTTCGCCTGTCATACGACTTCTGCGTTTGTCGAGATTCTTTACAACGAAGGACGCGCTCCAAGCAGATCCGGTGCGACAGGCACACAAATAGATGCGGAGTACACAATTATTCAACACTTTTCAATACAAAACTGCAGCAAAATCGGTGTCTTCCAACAACCTGTTATTTGTCAAACAGCACTTTCCACTGCACAAAGTGGTGGTTTTGATTATTAGTTAATAATCGTATGAATAACAATAAGATCCTAACAATGGAGTTCCCCCTTTTGCCTAGTTTTGAAATTAATTCGATAGACAATTTTTAATTCAGAGAAATCTAAAACTGAACCACCATTTTTATTTGTGTCGAGTTGGGGCTCGTTCCGGATAATGATTCTGTTAAACTGCTCAGTGCTGACATTTAGTTTTTGTTTTTTGCTTGTAAATGTATCCTAGCCAAAGACTTTATTTAGCCTGTCTTCCAAGATTTAGCAATACATGATATGAGAAAATTAAATATAATTTACTGCAGTTTTGAAAATACTGGATCTAAATTCTGATTTTGTGATTTAGATTGTCTCTATTCAAAGATGGGCAAGTGAACGGGCAATGATAATGTAAATCGGAACATGCGGAATGTGTGAAATGCGTGACTATTTTAAAAAGTCATTCTATTCATAGCGTTGAGCAGCATATCGGATGACCTTATGAATTAGTCGTTTTGTACCATAGACAATGTAGACTGAGACCATAAACTTTTACTTGATTAGTTTAATCAGGATCGAGCATAGGAAATTGATTATTCAGCCTTATACAATGTACGCAATGGTGCAAGGGAGTTGTAATTTTGGAATATTTATCCTGGAGGCCTAATACCAACTCTTATAGCAGGACCTAAACTCAACTACCCTGCTTTTTCGGACTACAGCATGCGTGCGGTAGGACTGTTTAAGTTGCCGCTCAAACACCGTTCACCTTTTTTTGTATAGACTTTTCGTACTATGAAATATATGACAGCAGCAAATCGTTTTAGCAACACGTCTGTTATGTTAAATTAGACGATCTTGAAAAAGCTACTATAGATATTAGCCTTAACAATATATTATTTATAGTGGTTTTAGCGGATTACTCGTAAATTTTCGAGTGTTATATGTAGACCAGTGGATCATCACGACGGCCTCGTGAGAAATCGCCACCATTGTCTACGAGTTCAGACAGTTCCGACAATGAGGTACCGTTTTTCGGCTTCAACCGCATACGAAAATTGTTTAACCACTGTTTAGTTCTGGGTCCCACACTATCCAAAAAAAAAACTACCTGGGTAGAACCCGAAACCGGTATAATGCCATTTTGTGGTGTAAATAGTAAAGTAAAAGTAAAGTAAAAAATGTATTTATTGCACAAAAAATACACGAGCAGATATCTTAAAACAAATAAAATCTGTGCATAATCTGAACTTAAATCTACAAAATTACCAGGGGTCCTTGCACTAGGCTATGCCTGTATCGCGAGGAACCAATTAAATTGTAAGAAGCAACAGTTAAGTATAACATAGAATAAAATAATTTAGTTAGTAGTAGCAGAAGTTGAGTTCTACCACATCTATAACATTAATTATAATTACTTATATTCAAATTAAACTAATAGTATTTCTGTTTTATTATAATCTAGTGTTAGTAGGAACATTGTTAGTTTTCTTTTGGCTTCCATGAATGAGTTAGTCTTAATATCACAGAGTTTGACGAGGTTATTGTAAATGTGAGAGCTTACGTAAGGGTCGAATCTACTTGTAAAAGATGTATTTATAGTGGGAATTGGTATTCTGTAAACGCGTCTTTGTAGTAAGTGGGTGTAGGAGCTGGAGTTGATTGTAGCTTTATGAGCCGTTAGGGAGATTTTAAGTATGAAAAGTTGACGGACTGTTAAGACTTTGGCATCTTTGTACAGCTCTTTGGTTGGGTATCTGAAAGTTTTTTTCAACATTACTTTTAAAACGGATCGTTGGGCTCTTTCTGCGCTAGTTAGGACAGTCTTTGCTGCACTCCCCCATACGGTGATGCAGTATGTCAGTAGGGACTGACATAGCGCTGTGTAAACGTGATTAAGGATGTCTCTACTGGCTGCGTTGCGAAGTTTCTTCATCACTCCTATAGTCTTTCTCACCCTTTTAGACAGCCCAAATACATGCTCTTTGAAATTGAGCTTTTCGTCAACTGTAATTCCTAAATATTTGATAGTGTTAGTTCTTTCGATTGTGTTGCAGGTACAAGTTATAAGGGAATTTTTGCAAGTGTGGACCTTTAGCTTAAGTGTCAACGGAGGCTCAGATGCGGAGGTTTTTTGGAAACATAGATATTTTGTTTTATCGTTGTTTAGCGTTAGCAGGTTACTTTGAAGCCATTCTGAAATAGAAGTTAGACCATTTTCTGCAGCTTTGAAGGTGTTTTCCCAAGTCTTTCCACTGTAAAGTATTGCGGTGTCGTCGGCATAACATAGAATTTCAGCACTGTTTGAGTTAAGTTTATGGATATCATTCATGTAGATTATAAAAAGGGACGGGCCTAAAATACTTCCTTGTGGAACACCGAAGCGGACTGGAATTGTGTCGCTTTTGTATGTGCTAACTTTAACGAGTTGTTTTCTTTCAGAGAGATAACTTTTAAACCATAATAAGGGAGTCCCTCGTATCCCCATCAACTCCATCTTTCTGAGCAAGATCGGTATTGATACGGTGTCGAACGCCTTAGCAAGGTCCAGGAAGACGCCGATACAGTTAAGACCTTTATCTAGATAGTCGGCGACTAGGTTCACCAGTAGTTTGACCGCGTCTTCCGTAGATTTTTGCTGCCTGAAACCGAATTGTCTGCCGGAAAGAAGATTAAATGATTCTAGGAAGCTGACTAATCGTTTGTTGACCACTTTCTCCAAGATCTTTGACAGACTACTAAGCAGTGAGATGGGTCTGAAATTGCCAGGGATGTCTTTGGGGCCTGCTTTATGAATAGGAGTGACAGACGCTATCTTCCAGCATTCAGGGAAGTGTCCGGTACTAAGGCTTAAATTAAAGGTATGGACTAGTGGGTGAATTATTTCATGTCTGATTTGCTTTATTAGTTGGTTGTTAATACCATCAAGACCGGGAGCACTATCTGATTTTAGCTGTTTAATTATAACGTCAAGTTCTTGGGCATCAGTTGGCTGCATGAAGAAAGAGTTTGGAGCTACATTTGTCAGGGTAGTTTTCTGCGCAAGAGTATCTTCGGTATTATTTGTCTGCTGCATGATTTGATCAGCAAGTTTTTGTCCGACAGAAGAGAAGTATTCATTGCAATCATTTAAAGAATCCACAGGTTTTTTGCAGTTTGTGACAAGTTCTAGGGCGTGGTTTTTATTTGAATTTAAATTACAAATTTTCTTTATAGACTTCCAGAGCCCTTTTGGATTATTTTTGTTGGTTTCGATTTCCTGAGTTTCATAGTCTTGCTTGAGTTTTTTCAAAAGATTATCGCAAAAAGTTCTGTAACGAGTAAAAGTAAGCTTCAGAATTACGTCATTAGGGAAACGCCTCACTTTTAAGTGTAGCTTGTCTCGGTGGCGGATACATCTAACTAGGCCAGGTGTAATCCATGGCTGGATGGTGTACCTCGTCCGGCTAACTTGTTTGCACTCAGTGTGTTTCTCTACCGTCCTTGTTAGGATATCTGTGAGGAGCTCCGCTGCGGAATTGGCATCAGAATTTTCTAAGAGTGGGGTCCAGTTCGTTGATTTTAAATCTTCTGTAACGCCCTCATAGTTGATTACGGTTTTCGTCCTGATTAAATTTAATTTAGTTCTTTTGGTTTCTATACCTAAGATGACAATTTTATGGTCGGTGATATCGTTATCGCAAGCTCCGGCTAAGGTAGGTGAATTTGTCTTTACGAAAATATGGTCTAGGCATGCGTCTAATCGAGTTGGGACACTTATAGCTGTCCTTAATCCGTGCTCGGCTAAGAGACTGAGGTATTCTGAGGGGTCTATTTTGTTTTTGTTGGAGTATAAGATATTTATATTTATATCTCCCGCTAAGATTATGGATGGTCTGTGTTTAAATTTATTAAGGATATTATGTAGGTTTTGTATAAATAGATCGATGCTACTAGGGCTGCAGAAGGAAGGCGATCGATATATTCCGATAATTAACGCTTGGTTTGGAATGTCTATAGCAAGGGAGCAAGCTTCATCGAAGTGTTGCTCAGAAACATTTGCATTCCAGGTAGTTTTGACGTAGGCTACTACTCCTCCATTTTGGTTTATGTTGTGTTGGGTGTGGTGACAGGTGTAGCCAGGAATGTCATCTATCGAGGTTGTGTCATCAAGCCAACATTCAGTCAAGATAATAACATCGTATATAACGCCCATCCTATGAAGACAGACTTGGAAGGCAGCAAAGTTTTTGTTAAAGCTTCTCACATTAAATGCTATAAGCTTTAGGTTATAATTAGGCGTTAGGGCGTTTTTACATTCATCAGCAGAGTTTAGTTCTTGACATGGGATGTCTAAAGTTGAATCGATTAGTACTTGGAGGTCTTGATTAGCCATTTATGACGTGTTTATCATATACACTTAGTGATTGCGAGTTAGTTAAATGTGAGTATGAAGCAGATGTTAATATTAAATAATGTTGGTAATTTTTGTTTCGAGAATTGATGAAGTTGACATTATTTTGTGTAGAGACTAATTTGTTATAGATTTTTTCACATATAAAGTAACTTAAACTTAATACTATGGGTACGAAAAGTGTGATGAAACTACGCGAGCTAGGAGCACTGTAATGGCTGGGATGGTGTGGATTGGTCCAGTCCTTGGGTGAAATCGGATCCGCCTCCCAGTTTATTCAGAACGCTTTCGGATTCAACGTGGAGGATGGAACTAGTGTCCGTTCGACGCATCAGAATTCTTCCGTTTGTTGTCCATGTGTGCTTGAATCCCAGTTTGGCTCCAAGTCCGCGAGCTTTGCTGAAAAGCACTCTATTTTCTTTGGTGAGGTGTTCGTTGATGAAAACGCGACGTGACGGTCCAGCGATGTCGAGGGATTCTGTGGTCAGGCCGCGGCGTGCTCGTGCCGCACGTATCATGTCGTCGCGCGGGGCTCGGCGCGTGAAGGTCAGCACCACCGGTCGCGGGCGCGGCGCGCCGCCCTGCCCGCCGCCGTACATGCCCACGCGGCGCACGTCGTCCACGTCGCGCTGGTCCAACTCGACGCCCAGCTTGGTGGATATCACGTTCACTATCTGCATCAGGTTTTCTCCCTTGTGTTCTGTTACTCCTGTGATTTCAATGTCTTTGCGGAGACCGCGTTGCTCTTTAGCTGAAAGTTCTTGGCGGAGCTCAGCAACTTCAGCGCGCAGGGTTTTGACTTCCTCCTTGTATCGGTTTAGGTCTTTGAGTTGCGTTTTAATTTCCGTCATATCTTGGCGGAACTGAGCAATATCCATCGAAGTAGAGTTAAGGGATTCGGTGAAGGCGCTCATGTCGTTCTTCATGGCGGTAAAAACCCCTTGCATCTGCGTCAGTGCCGCTGTGAAGGATGCAATAACCTCGGCTGGGGCTGCCATTGACTTGAGGCCGCTGACTGCGCTGAGGAAATTAGGTGCCGCTCTATCCGTTTCGTTTTGGGTCGGTTGGCTCGGTGTGCCTGTTGGAGGGTCATCTTTTTTGTTCATGCTCTCCGTTTTGCAACTAGGACATATGAAATGCTTGCTATTGTTTCGGATGAGTCTGTGATCTTGACGAGACAGCGTAAGACACGAGATGTGGTATCTTAATAAGCATTTTGAGCATCCAGCTTCGGAGCCGTCGTCGCCCAGAATATCCGTGTTACATTTAGCACAGATCATTGTTGATCGAAGCTAAGAGCGCTATCTATATGTTGTAATCTGTAACAGTGATCTTCCGCTACTCAGCGCTAGATGTCTCTGCAAGGTTAGTGAAACTATTCGGTACTAGATGTCGCTGATGGTTAATACTATCATCGATAATTATTGTAATTGTTATCTAATGTCTAATACACTCTGAATATTACAATAGTGAGCTTGTTTGGGCACTATTTTATGGTTTCACTATGTTTATTTCACTTCAAAATAGTCACAGGTCCCGTTTTTGCGGAAATCAAATACACTTGGTAACCGTTATGAGTTGCCGCTGTTTATGTCACTTTTTTGTCACTGTTTCGCTAATTCGGTGCGAGATAACACTCACACTACTGAGTTGGGTTACTATCTTCACAATGTACTTGAATAACTTATTATTAATTCAGAAATTACTCGGAATATAGAATTTAATGTTAGAAGATTTGAAAATGTTTGTTTACACTCGGACGCCACCTAGCGGTCTCAATAAACAATAGGGCAACATCCAATCTCGTTGGGGTTGGCCGGTGAAATCTTATCATAGGTGGCGCCACGTGCATTTAGTTCCTATATCCAGTTGCCACTTTCAACGATCGACTAATTTCTGGAACTTTTTCTGTGATAATTGGTTATCGGAATTTATTTACTACATAACAAAAGTAATTTTTCGTGCATATGGTATAATGTCATGTAATTACTACTATACAACTTAATTTTGTATTTTTGGCAGCGGTTTTTTACAATACACAGCACATGACTGGCGATTGAACACACTGCACTGGTAACACAGAAGCGTGACTTTGACGTTAGGGGAACCAACCGATACTAGCGCCACTTTGACAGTTGCCAACCCCATTTAAAAAATCGCGGGCGCGCAACCAGATTTTTTATTCTGTGAAAGATAACCGCCGTTACGCTGTAATTATGAGGTAAGTACGCTGCTTTTACTATGTAATTAGACAAATATCCCAACAAAATAGAAACCTGAGGATGTCTAGTTTACGCCTAGTTTGTATGTATATCATAGTTTCAAGACTTCCAGCTCAAATAAATTCCGTTGAGAATTTCCTAAGAAAGGATCAAAACATGTAGGCTACGGTACGTATTGAGTTTCTAGTGCCAAATTTACAAAGACCTATTGAAATTGTAGCGGAAATAGAAGGAGTAGTTCCTTAATTAAGTAAGACAACCCTTGTAGAGCAGAAATATAGAGAGATTAGTGAATATTCCTCGTTTAGTAAGTACCGTGTTTGGCGCGGTTACCGATTTGGGTACGCGAGACCCAGCGGACGTTTTGAAATAGGTCGTAAAATAAGGCTCTCCATAATTTTGATTTAGATTAAGCACAGAGTCCTAGGTTTTTAAAAAAGTCAAAAATAATAAAAATAATTAAAAGTAAAACAACAATGTATACTAATTGAACGTTAAGCGTACGCAAGCTATTTTTTTATAATATCCATGTAAAGACCATTTTCATTTGACACCCATATCACAAAGATACAACAGTATTAGTATATTTTGTTATAAAAGTGAAAAAAAAATATGGTGTCCGGTTGCATTGCATGTTTTTTTCTTGACGTCACCTTTGCATCCAATGTCTCCCGTATGCCTAAGATAATAATTAAACAAAATGTTAGTAATGGAAAAATATTTTTTCCAAATATTTTTTCAATCATTTTCATTTCAATTATTGAAAAAAACATATATTTTTTATGTTCAATTTTGTGAAACCCATAATACCTTTAATTTCATACCCATATGGAGGAGGAGGAGGAGGATCGTTAACAAAATATACTAATACAGTTGTATGTATTACTATATTTTGTTCCAAATATTTAAAAAAAATATGGATCTGGCTACCATGTTGTCTTTTGTAACTTCACCTTTGCATCCTTAAGCATCCGTAATTACAAGACCAATCAAACGAAACCTCATTTATTCAAATCAGTTCAGGCATAAGTACCTATATAATATGTATGTACGTAACTATGTATGGTTGCCTTTAAAAAATAAAACTTTATGGTGTGGCAAACCATCTTGACAATATTTTTCGACATGAAGCCAGAGCGGTTTGGTTGAAATTGGGGCTGCTAGCGGTAAGTATTAATTAATTTCTGCTGTGTCAAACATACGTAGTAAAGAATTATTGGTATCGTTAGAAAGCTATATAAATGCGGGTTTTTTTAAACAACCATATTATCTAAAGATTGTAAAATTAAAGGCCAGGTTCGATTTATAGAAAACATACGACAGTAAAATTGTGACATCGTGAAGTTAAAAAAAAAGAGTGTGCTTTAGAGGGTTTCGGTCCCGGGCTCCCGGGATCGGGAATTCCTGGGAAATAAGTCATTCCCGAACCCGGGAAAATTTTGACGATTCCCGGGAATTCCCGGGAAATTCCGCCATTGATTTTTATGTCAGTTTTAACTCTAAAAGCTTGCCAATCTTTATCGTTATGCACAAAGAACTCTAAAAAGTTGTGTAGGTAACAAGAAAGACAAGTATTCGTTGGCCAGCCAGGTACTTTTTTGAACTTTATGAATGATATAACCTAAAGTAACTAGAGATTTGTACCTAGAAAAAATATATAATTTTGTAGGGCGGTACTTCAAACAAAACTTTACATGCATGAAGTCAGTCGCTATCTTTCGCAAAGTGTAGTTGCGAATTCTTAGAAATTGTGTGTGTCATTGTTTTGCAGCTGCAGGGTCATCGCCAATCTGGTTTTCTTTGTTTCACCGCAGCCCGCTAGCCCCTAATCACTTATCCGAAGTAAGGAGTAAGTAGTATTTATTTTTGTCAGTATCAGTTAGATGTTCACCTGAACAACGTGATAGTCGTGAAATTTTTAACGGAATACAAAAGTGAAAGAACAAGTGAGTTTATGATAAAACAAATTATTGTCATAATTGGTAAGTTGCAAATTCTGTGTATTTTTATGTATCTATGTATGTTTGTTAACACCTTGGGATATAAACGGTAAATTTAATCGGTGATCAGGTACCAACTTTTTTAACTCAGTAATGATGGCGGTCACGTTGAAGTCTTAATTACATGAAAACAAACTTATTTTTTTCTATGAACTTTTATTTTGAAATGAAGTTTATTCTAAATTCCTTGACACCCAACTAATCTGTATCTGTGAAGCTTACAACCTCTTTTATTTAAGGGCAATGACAATTTATGAGTGACGTGGAAGTCGTTCGCAGGTTGACCATGTATCTAAGCGGTTATTAGTTTTAATTATGTTTTAGCTTTTTATTAATTAAACAGTAAGGTGAATTGCGTGAGACCTCGCCTATGAAGTTTAATTTTAGCTAGATATTCATATTTTTCTACTCCTGATCACCGATTAAATTTCACGCTTTTAATTGTTGATAAATAAGCATAAAATGTAACGACATAACTAAATGTTAAGGTTTAATTTGTAAAAGGGTGAGATGGATACTCGAGCATCTTCAGAAGTGTGGAAGTATTTTAAGAAAAAAGGCCTAGAAAAGGCGCAATGCAATCGATGCCCAAAAGAGTTAAGTTGCAAAGGCTTATCTACCAGTGAACTTGCAAGACACTTGACAACAGTACATGGCATAAACATAAAATATCGATCCGATGAAGAATCTTCGCAGGCATCAACTTCGGCATCTTTACCGGCTACTGGTACTTCCACTTCACCACCACAAAAAAAAAAGGGCCATATGAAACAGACGTCTTTGGACCAGCATATTAAAATGCCCAACACTATTGGCGAAGTCGTCTCGAATTTAGCAGCAAGTGACGGAATATCAATTCTAGCAATCACCAACAGTGATGTGATTCGAGGCTATGTTATCAAAGATGGTCTAAAAATGCCGAAATACGAATCTGACGTTATGAAATTAATTATGGCGTTCGCTGAAGAAAAAAGTGAAGAAATCATCGCAACCATGAAGAAGTACGTGGATAACAATGGACGATTCAGTATCACTCTTGATGAATGGACTAGCATCAGGAATAGGCGCTATTTCAATATAAACTTACATGGCAAAGACGGAAAAGTTTATAATCTGGGTCTGACATTCATACCGGGGAAATGAGGAGCACCAGAAACAAGAATAATTGTAGATACAGTCTTGGCTGATTTCAATATGAACTTCGAGCATGATATTGTAGCTGCGACAAGCGATGGTCCAAAGGTGATGAAAAAATTTGGCCGCGAGAGCCCAGCAGAGATGGTGCTATGCATGAACCATGCGATCCATTTGGCGTTGACAGACGTCCTTTATAGACAAAGGACTAGTGACACAGCATCTGAAGAATGAGACTCAGAATCTTACGATTCTGAACATGATATTGTGGAGAGACCTTCCCGTGAAATCCGACCAGATTTAAAGAGAGTTCTTGAAGACACGCGGCTTATTGTCAATTTATTTCGCAGAAGTCCACTAAAAAACGGAATACTTCAAGATTACGTTCGTCTGGAACACAACGTAGACAAATCACTGAATCGGGACGTTAAAACGAGATGGAACAGCATAGAAACAATGATAAGTCGTTTTATATAAATAAAAAACTGCATCAAGAAGGCGTTGATTGATTTAAATAACGCAAACTTATGGCACGAGGAAAACTTAACTGTTTTGGAGGATTTACTTAAAAGCTTGAATCCTATTAAATTAGCAGTGGAGGCGCTGAGCTCCCGAAAAGCAGGTATTCTGATCTGCGAAGCAGTTATTATAACACTTCTTGGAAGATTGGCTGAGTTGGAATCCCCGCTTGCTGTGGAGTTTTTCAATTGCTTGACACGAAGGATTACTGAGAGAAGAGATTCCAAGCAATATATACTTTGACGCTCTTTCTGCAAAACCCTACCATTCAAGCTAATGAATACATCACAGACAGTGCTGAAACCAAGGAATCGATGAAATGTTTTGCTGAAAAACTCTTTCGGCGATTGTTTCCAGAAAAATCTGCAGCTGATTCCAGTCCAGAGGAGATTTTACAGGCTCTTGCTGAAAGGAAAAGAGAAATGAGTTTTGCTGAGCAGCTCCAAGAAGCCATACAAAATGCATGCAAGGGCACTTCATCGCCAAGACTTTGACTTGTATATATCATCTGGTAAAAGAACACCAAACCTGGATCTACTGCACAACGCCCTTGGAACTATCATGGCCACGTCGACTGAAAGCGAGAGCACTTTTTCTGTATCGGGAAATTTTGCAACAAAGATAAGGAGCAGGTTGAGTGATAAATCACTTAGTGCATTAGTTTTCTTAAAACATTATTTTAAGGAACAGAAGAATTAAAGTGGGATATGATAGAGAATATGATTAAAATGATTGAAATAATACAGATTCAGACAAATAAATAGCTTATATGATAAATTAACTTGTTTTATTACTTTTCTGGTAGGTACAAATAGCAAAATCAAAATATAATTAAAAATTCCCGGGAGCCGGGAATTCCCGGGAAATCGGATATTTTGTTCCCTGGTCCCGGGAATGAAAAAAATCCGAGAATACCGAAACCCATAGACCACACAACTGAAGTAAAACTTCTTTAGCTCTAATGCTTCAAAAACACATCTCCTGCACTGTGTCTGGCTATGAGAGGAAGAGAGAAAGAAAATGTGCGTGCACCTCTCGTTCGCCTCGCCCGTGTTGAATTTATTATTTCATTTGCAAAAATCAATTGATTACTTATTAATCGATTTAAATATGCAAAAGTAAGGCCATCTTTTTATGTTTCTTTTTCTCGTACTGTCAGTGATAGGAGTCGGTCGATATTGCTTTCAAGTGACATCTATATATAAAAATAAAATCTCAATTAAACTATAAACGGTGTTTGCTATTTATTCGAATCATAGCCCAATAATACCAATAGGTTACTGGGTCCAGTATACGCGATAAAGAAAACATTGGGACTAAATTAAAAACTCGGAAGTTTGAAATACCGTAATAAAAAATGGATGGTGTAAAAATGAAATGTAACATAAAACCTTTCAATGGTGAAAAATACAGCGTTTGGAACTTTAGAATTCGCGCGCTATTATGTGAGCTGGACGTGATCAAAGTGATAGACGAAGAACCAATAATACGCAGTAGTGAGTGGGACAAGTAAAATCAAATTGCTAAAAGTGTCATCGTGGAATATTTATCCGATTCCTACCTCGGTTTCGCGAAAAAAGATAGCACGGCGAAGGAAGTGTTCAAGAGTTTACATGCCCTGTATGAGCGCAAAAGTATTGCTACTCAGTTGGCATTGCAAAAAAATTGTTGGCGCTAAAACTGCATGGTGATATACCACTCGTCAAACATTTCGCTATTTTTGATGACCTCATCGCAGAATTACTAGCCGCGGGTGCTAAATTGGAAGAAACTGATAAGGTGGCCCATTTATTTCTGACAATACCCTCAACTTATGATGGCGTTGTAACCGCGATCGAGACTCTAGCGGAGGATAACCTGACTTTAGCATTCATTAAAACAAGACTGTTAGACCACGAAGTAAAACTAAGAAACGAATCTACCGATGCAAGTGCTAAGGTACTACAAATTGAAAAGAGGCCATTTACCTCGCGAAAACGTAAATATGAGAACCCTCAAAGCTCAAATTTACAATATAAGAAGGACAATCGAGCTAAAAAGACCTCATTCAAGAAGTATCATCATTGTGGACGTCAAGGACATGTGAAAAACGACTGTTTTTATTATAAAAGAATGATGAACAAGCCTAAAACCATGGAAAGGACAAGAACAGTTCAAGCCATTGATACTAGGCAACCATCCACATCGACAAATTATGACGGATTTGCATTTATCACGGGACAATATGAAGAAAAGGATCAAGAGAGCAAAATAACCTTTTTGTTGGATTCTGGAGCATCGGATCACATAACGAACAGGGATGATCTTTTCCTTGACTATACGAATCTGTTAACCCTAATTAAAATTTCAGTAGCTAAGGATGGTGCATTTATTTCAGCTACCAAAAAGGGAACCCTGCATGTTACCAGTGACACGGGCGTTCAAGGAGTCTTGTAGGACGTACTGTTCTGCAGTGAGGTCCCATACAACTTATTGTCAGTATCAAAGATGCAACGGGCGGAACTGACAATAATTTTCGACAAAAATGAAGCCAAAATCATAAAATACGGTACAGTAATAATGAAAGGTAGGTTAACCAATAATTTAATTGCTGTAGATTTTGTAGCGTCTGTTAACATGACTCACCCGACTTACCAAGCATGCAGCAGTGCCCAAAATAATTATACTTTGTGGCATCAACGTTTAGGACATATCAGCAAGACGAAATTCTTAGAGATAAAGAATAATAAAATGGTTGATGACACAGCAAATTGTTCCAGTAATGCCAAACGATGATTTATGCGAAGCGTGTATAAGCGGGAGACAGAGTCGATTGCCATTTAACCATGCCAGAGATAAAAGTCATATTAAGCGACCATTATACGTAGTTCATTCTGACGTCTGTGGACCCATCACTCCTACAACAGTTGACAACAAAAACTATTTCGTGTTATTTGTTGACCAGTACACTCATTACTGTGTTACCTACCTGCTAACTTACAAATCCGATGTATTCGCGGCATTCAAAGATTTTGTTTCAAAAAGTGAAGCAAAATTTAACACCAAATTAGTTAATTTGTATTGCGATAATGGTGGAGAGTATTTATCTACCGAAATGAAAAGCTATTGTGTTGAGAACTTATCATTTGACAGTTCCGCGAACTCCGCAGTTGAATGGTGTTTCTGAACGAATGGTACGAACTATAACCGAAAAAGCTCGTTCAATTATAAACGGTGCATAACTAGATAAACAGCTCTGGGGCGAAGCAGTATTAACTGCTGTGTATTTGATAAATATAACACCAACTAAAGCTCTCAGACAAACACAAACACCATTTGAAATGTGGCATAGTAAAAAGCCTCAAATTAAATATCTGAAGGTTTTTGGTTCAACTGTGTATGTTCATATCAAAACGCATAAAGCAAAATTTGATAACAAGTCATGGAAAGGTGTCCTTATGGGATATGAACTAAACGGTTGCAAAGTTTGGAACCCAGAAAGCGAAAAATATGTTGTAGTCAGAGATGTTATAGTAGATGAAATAAATTTTCTGCAGTCCAGGCCTACGCTAAAGCCTAAATAGAATATTCAAAATTCTCATGACAAAACTGATAACGAAAATATGCCTTAATCAGTGTCACCAAAGTTTCAGAACTCTGACAGATCGAAATCAGATAATGGTAAATCTGATGATCATATTTGCCCGACTAAAATTCGCAAAATAAACCATGACGTACAATCTGATCTAAGGGTTGGTGTAAATAATGAGAATAGCTCTTACCGGATGCAGGACACAGAAAATATTAATGTTGACACTGAACTGAGAAGGAGTGATAGGCTCAAAGGTCAGCCACCTAAATCTTATACAGAATATTATTATGATTATGACTATCTGATGTGCCCTTATTCCACTTTATGTACATTACCTAAATCTTACGACGAAATCAAAACACGAGACGACAGAGTTCAATGGGAAGACGCAGTTAGGGATGAATTAAATTCTCTCTCTATAAATAACACATGGACTCTTGTACCAAGGCCTGAAAACAAAAATATCGTAGACGGTAAATGGATTTTTACAATAAAACATGATGAATTCGGTAAGCCTTTACGGTATAAGGCTCGCCTTGTTGCTAGGGGTTTCAGCCCAGAATATCTAACGGACTACAATGAAACATTCGCGCCAGTAGCTAGGATAGCCAGTTTCAGACTATTGATAGCCTTTGCTAACCAATTCAATTTGTCAGTCCACCATATGGATGTTAAAACAGCATTCCTCAACGGTGAGTTAAAAGAGGAAATCTATATGAAAATTCCTGACGGAGTAATTGGCAAGGACAATCATGTCTGTAAATTGAATTCCCTTTATGGACTGAAGCAAGCTGCTAGGTGTTGGTTCGAGGTATTTGAAAAATCTCTTAAAGAAAAGGGTTTTCTAAATTCAGCAGTGGACAGGTGCATTTATGTACTAGAAAAAGGTGATGTTCATAAAAACATTTATGTAGTTCTTTATGTAGATTATTTGGCCATAGTTTGCGGTGACATTGAAACAATGAAAAACTTTAAAATGTATTTAATGAGCAAGTTTGAAATGAAAGACTTGAATGACATAAAGTTCTTTCTAGGTATAAAAGTTACCAGGTACGATGATAAAATATCATTAGATCAAAGTGCATACATAAAAATTGTTCTAAGTTTTAATATGAAAGATGCAATTTCAGTAAAGACCCCTTTAGAAAGTAAACTGAATTATGAGGCTTTGAATTCTGACGAGAAACATGACGCCCCATGTAGAAAGTCATAGGTTGCTTGATGTACATCATGTTATGCACTCGACCTGACTTAAGTACATGTGTAAATATACTAAGTAGGTATGTAAATAAAAAAAACATACAGCTATGGCAGTGTCTCAAAAGAGTACTGAGGTACTTAAAAGGTACTATTGAATTAGGGCTGTGTTATCAAAGGTGTCAGGACTACAAAAATATTCTATGTGGATATGTAGATTCTGATTGGGGTGGTAATGATACAAAAGACAGAAAAAGTACAACTGGATATTTATTCAGAATGTTTGATAATTGTACAATTACTTGGAGTACAAACAAACAAATGTCTGTCGCAGCTTCATCTACTGAGGCTGAATATATGGCATTGTTTGAAGCTGTGAGGGAGGCGTTGTGGCTTAAATCTCTTGCGATTAGTATCAATATGGTTATAGATCAGCCTATTCTGATCTATGAGGACAACAATGGGTGCATTAGTATTGCCAATAACCCATCAAACCATAAGCGATCTAAACATATTGATATTAAATATTGTTCAGGCTTCTCGGCACCCAATGACCTCGCAGGGGCCCATAGCTACGAGGTAGCGTAGCTATCAGATGCCAAGAAGTGTGAACGTCGGCGTTTCACCGAGCTAAAGTAAATAGATTCTATCTGACCTGGTCTGTGCTTCGTTCCCGTCAAACTCCTGTCTCTCTGCAAGGCCTGGGTGCACCCTAGGCTCTTCTTGGTAGACAGGTTCTTCAGCCAACCAGGTATGGCTGGCAGGCCAGCTTCGACGCGCACAGTTCCAACACAGGTTATATTACGTAAATACGAACTTTATCTGGTTCGGAGAACCACAATACACTCAGCTATAAGACAATCCTGAGGGGAGCCCGAATACAATTCCAGATGGCTTACGATTTAATTTCAATGCCCAAATCAATACGCGTCACATTGCGGGGGCTTTTCGTCTGTCAGTTGTCAAAAAACTGCTCTGTTGGCAGCAACTGTCAAATTCAAAATGGCCGTTCCGAAACCATCGATCGAGTATCGATTTTGAATCGAACAATCACCCGCCCGGACAGGCACCCACCTGTCCCTTAATCTACGGGCAGCCGAGACAACGTTGCTACCGCTCGTTTTAGTACCGAGCCTCCTACTAGAACCTCTGCAGACCGGGGGGTCCCGTCCTTGCCAGGGAACAAGTTAACAATGCGCCCCCTGCGCCAACGTAGTGGCGGTAGGTTAGCATCCTTAACCAGCACGAGGTCACCAACACTAGGGGGGCTGGTTTTGTCAGTCCACTTAAGGCGCTGTTGTAAGATATGCAGATACTCGAGCGACCAACGCTTCCAGAAATTCTGAGTAAACTGCTGCAACATCTGATACCTTGACAACCGATACAATTTCACTCCCTCGAAGGGGTGCTCGGGCAACGCGTTAAGTGGCTGTCCTATCAAGAAATGGCCTGGGGTCAGAGCCTCCAGGTCATTTGGATCCGAGCTGAGCGGACACAACGGTCGCGAATTGAGAACGGCCTCGATCTTACAAAACAATGTCGCGAGCTCCTCAAAAGTCAGCGCGGTCTGACCTACTATACGCCCTAAGTGCGTCTTCGCTGACTTAACTACGGCCTCAAAAATCCCACCCCAGTGGGGGCAACTCGGTGGGCTGAAGGTCCACTGTATACTCCGACGGGAGAGGGCCGTTCCAATATCCACTTTATTTACATTCAAAAAGTTGACTATCTCTCGTAAGTATCGTACCGCATCGACGTAGTTAGTGCCGTTATCAGAGCGGATCAAAGTTGGAAGTCCCCTTCGAGAAACAAACCTATCCAAACAAGCAATGAAAGCCTCTGTCGAGAGATCAGCAACGAGCTCGAGATGTACCGCCTTGGTGGATAAACAAACAAACACACACAGGTACGCCTTGTATTGCTTAGCGTTACGCAATCGTGAACTCTTCACCATAAACGGTCCTGCAAAATCCGTACCAACACCTGAAAACGGTCTGACCTCATTCACACGATCAGGGGGCAAGTCCCCCATGAGAGGTTGCATCGTGGCAGCCTTAAGTCGATAACAAGGCATGCACCGAAACACGATGTTCCGTATGACACGGCGGGCAGATAAGATCCAAAACTCCCGCTGGAGCGTGGCCAACAACGCGTTACAGCCGGCATGCGCGTTTTTAATATGACGATCAGTCACCAGCAATTCAACTAACTGTCCCCCCTTGGGGAGCAGAAGTGGGTGACGAGCCGAATACGACAGATTCGCATTGCGCAATCTTCCTCCTACCCGAAGTAACCCGGTCGAATCAACAAAGGGGTTGAGACGCGCGACGGCTCCCTTCAATTTCGAACGTCCACTTCGTATAGTCTCCAATTCTGCCCCAAACTTCGAGGACTGTACCAACCGGACCAAATTCAGTAGCGACTCGTTTCGCTCTGCCGGAGTCAGAATAGGGTTCAACGTTCGCTGATCGCGAGGAGTACGACAATTTCGAGCGAATCTCCTAATCCAAGTGGACACGTTTATCAACTTGTCAAGTGAGCTATACCGGTCCAGCAGAAACCCGGCGTGAGGGTCCTCAGCCTTCTGGGTAACATGCACGGCCGCTCTGGGGCCATGATCCGAAGATACTACTACATGGCTGTGGGGCCAGTCCGATTCTCTCCTGGCAAGCCAGGGTGGTCCCCACCACAAATGGTGTCTAACGAGTTCAGGAGCCCGACATCCCCTGGATGCACAATCAGACGGGTTCAATTCTCCTGGTACATGTCTCCAGGTCAGTGGGACCTCAGACGACACAATCTGGGAGACACGGTTCGCGACAAAAACCTCTAAGTTATGGACCGAAGCCTTCAGCCAGCACAAAACAATCTGGCTGTCCGTCCACGCGTACACCGTATCCTCCAAAACCACTGACCCACGCAACACTGTTAGAGTGTGATTCAAAAGTTTGGTCAAAAGAGCAGCCCCGGACAGTTCCAGTTTTGGAATCGTCATCCTTGTCCGAATAGGCGCTACCTTGCTTTTTGCCAAAACCAAACGCACGTCGACCTCCCCGGTGGAGGTGACGGTTCGCAAATAAACCGCTGCCGCAAACCCTCGTTCAGAGGCATCACAAAACCCGTGAAGGGTTGCCCTGTAATCCCCAGCAGGGACCAATTTCCTCGGCAGCGATACATTATTTATGTCCGATAGCGAAGTGAACATTTGCGTCCAATCAGTCAACAAATCACCTGAGAGGGGGGTGTCCCAGGTCAACTGAGCCGCCCATAGCCTTTGCATAAAACATTTGAGAGCAAAGGTGACTGGAGAAATCCATCCATTCGGGTCGAACGTTCTCGCAATCGTTGACAGTACTGACCGCTTCGTCCAGGCCTTCGGTGTTTCTAAAACCACCCGATAGGTAAACTCATCATGGACGGGCCGGTACTGAATTCCAAGCACTGACAACATGTTAGGGTTGTCAGGATTCTCAAAAACGTGCGGGTCTTGTTGAAACTCATCTGGGAGACCAGCCATCAACTCAGGGGAGTTGGACATCCACTTGCGTAGTTCATAGCCGCCTCGTTCCAGCAATTGAATGAGCTCGTCACGTCGGTCCAGAGCTTCCTCTACACTGGCTGCCCCTGTGCAGACGTCATCGACGTACAAATCTTGCTCCAGGATAGCGGCGGCTCTAGGATAGCTCACACGGTCACGCGACGCCAACTCCCGCAGGGTACGCATCGCCAAATACGGGCTAGACCGTAACCCATACGTGTTCGTGTTCAACTCATAGACCTTGACTGGCTCGGCCGTGGACTCACGCCAAAGTATCAACTGATACCTTCTGTCAGCCGGATGAATTACCGTTTGCCTAAACATCATCCGAATGTCTGCGACAAATACAACCTGGTGCCTCCGAAAGCTCGTGAGAATATCCGAAATATCACGACTCAACTTGGGTCCCGAATGTAGACACTGATTCAGGGACATCCCGTTCGAGGTAGGTGCTGACCCATCAAAAACAACTCGAATCTTGCCGGTAGGGGTTCGTAGGACGGCATGGTGTGGAAGGAAACAATGATCCTCAGATCTCCAGTCCACACCCGATACCGACATGTGTCCTAACGACTCATACTCCCTCATGAAATCGACGTATTTTTGTTTAAATACGGCGTCCCTTGACATCCTACGCTCCATCGACATCAATCTCGTCTCAGCCATCTTCCTAGATTCTCCTAGTGGCGGTCGATCGGCCCTGAAAGGCAGTCGAGTTACAAAACGACCAGAACGAAGGCGACCAGTACTATTCTGGTAAAACAACTCGCACTCTTCTTCGTCTGCGTCGACTCGTCGTGCTTGTGGCCCCATTTTACGCTGAGTCGGATGCTGAGTCGCAACCGAAAACTCAGGGCCCCCCATGTGATGACCCTGAGTGCGGCCCTGCACCCTAGTACCGCCCTGTGCGCGTGGGGACATTGGCCCCTGAGTTGTGCTCCGAGTCGCAAACGAATTCTCAGGGCCCCATGCCGTGTCACCCTGGGTACGGCCCTGTGGTGGCTGTTGGCCGGACCGGTTCATGCACAACAGATTGTTGTGGGCCCCACCACAATATCCGCACAATTTTGTGCGCGTGCAGTCCCTAGCCATGTGTGGCCCGAGGCACAGGAAACACCAGCTCCGCTGCTTGGCCATCCGGCGCCGTCCCTCAACCCTAAGTTCCCCGAACTTATTGCAATCGGCCACAGCATGGCCAATCTGCCTACAACATGGGCAGGTCTCACCTGCACCCCTGGGTGGGGTCAATGTACTCACAGTCCCATACGACTGCCGGTTGGTGCGGTCCTTCCTCGTCGGAGGGCCCCTACTCACAGCGCTCCCGGCAGCTCTCTGTGGCTCCGAAGGATGGGTGACCGTCAACCCCAAATTCTCTGCCCGTCGAGCCTCCTCTTCCAAAAATCCGACCAAGTCGGAGAAGGCGGGCAGGTCCTCGGCCGACCTCCCGTGAGACTGTTCGAAACGAGTCTGCACGTCAGCGGGTAGGCGGGAAAGTACAATGTACAGCAATAGGTACGACCATTCACCAACCGGAAGTCCAAGATTCTCTAGGGCCTTGGTGACGGACAACAACGGGTTCAAAACCTCCGTCTGTATGGCCCCGACCTTGTTCACAACCGGGATACTAAACAAACGGTTCAGTTGGGCATCGGCCAACCTCCGTTTGTTGTGGTAACGTCTGACGAGCAATTGCCTGGCCGTTTCATAGTTACCCTCCGTAACTGTCAAATGAGCGACCAGCTCCCTGGGCTCACCCCTCAATGCTGCCACCAGCTGAGCCATTTTGACAGACTTGGTAATGTCCGATCGCATGTGCACCAAACTGTCGAACAGATTGATGAAGCTCATCCATTCACCGGACACTCCGTCAAAAGTAGGCATAGTTATAACGGGTAACCTGGTCCCCGATCCCTGATGCGGCAGAGGTGCTTCAATGTCACCACCATGGCTGGACTCGCGCTGCCTACGTATGTCCGCAGCCTTCTGCGTGATAGCAGCTGCCATCTCCATACACTGGTCGACATCCCCTAGCAACCGTGACAGCCTGTCAGGTGCGCAACCATCAACTGCTTCCGCCTGCGCGGACAATTCGAGCACCCTGTTGTAGCGTTCCTTAACGTCCATAGACCGCTCCAATACCACATCATGCCTATCTAAACAGTCTATCAGACCGTGTGCGGAGGAAAACCATCTGAGCTCCTTAGAAACACCCTTCTGTATTTCAGACAACGACATGATCGGAACGATACTTACTCACAATTTGCAGTAACTCAATTATATTGGACCCTCCAGTCTACAACACAAACGAGGGAACCCTAATCTATAACTTAAACAATGCTGATTTCCCCAAACAATAGAAACCGAGTTTTATATCTACACAAATTCTGTAAACAACAATTTAGTTTCCCTATATCATATAACACACACAGATAGTCAATATTAGTTCAAGTTATAAATTGCTATAAACTGAAAACAATGTCCAAACATTCATTAGCATTACTAGACCACTAATAGATTGACTAACTGGTAACTGGTACTTCAATGCAAATTTCAATTCACCTACAATGTACCTGTAATGTAATTACTATTCTGAGTCACATCTCAGTACAACTGGTCATTTAGGGAAAACTGTTATATCTGTCTGTCTACTACCAGCAATAGACTTATAGCTTACAACACTACCAATCTATGTGGATACAGGAACAATACCAAGTTAGCTAATAACCGCCTATACCTACAGATTGATAGTCCCAAATCGTGGGTTCCTGGAGCCCTTGACGGCTGCAAATCTCAGGAAACCACGCTCTTGCTACCAAAATGTTCAGGCTTCTCGGCACCCAATGACCTCGCAGGGGCCCATAGCTACGAGGTAGCGTAGCTATCAGATGCCAAGAAGTGTGAACGTCGGCGTTTCACCGAGCTAAAGTAAATAGATTCTATCTGACCTGGTCTGTGCTTCGTTCCCGTCAAACTCCTGTCTCTCTGCAAGGCCTGGGTGCACCCTAGGCTCTTCTTGGTAGACAGGTTCTTCAGCCAACCAGGTATGGCTGGCAGGCCAGCTTCGACGCGCACAGTTCCAACACAGGTTATATTACGTAAATACGAACTTTATCTGGTTCGGAGAACCACAATACACTCAGCTATAAGACAATCCTGAGGGGAGCCCGAATACAATTCCAGATGGCTTACGATTTAATTTCAATGCCCAAATCAATACGCGTCACATTGCGGGGGCTTTTCGTCTGTCAGTTGTCAAAAAACTGCTCTGTTGGCAGCAACTGTCAAATTCAAAATGGCCGTTCCGAAACCATCGATCGAGTATCGATTTTGAATCGAACAAATATCATTTCTCAAGAGAGCAAATTGAGAAAAACGTAATAAAACTCAATTACATACCCTCAGGTCAGTAGCTGGCGGATGCTTTGACAAAGCCGTTGCCTGCCATCACTTTTCAAGGAATTAGAAGCCAGATGGGTGTATAATAGTTTTCTGTATTTGTGTTGATGAACTTAGAATTACATTTTTTTGTTGTTGTATATAATGTAAATAATGAGTTCTATAAATTCATTTAATGATGTGAATGAAATGATTTAATTAGGTTTTTCTGGGTTTTCCCTAATCCTGAGCAACAAATGTTGGATCATCATATTGTATTTTTCCGAGTGAACACTTGAAAGTTATACTCGGTCCGTTTAGTTAAATAATCTTTTTTTAATTGTATAATTAAAATTATTTTTTGAGCGGGCGTGTTGAATTTAATGTTTCATTGGCAAAAATCAATTGATTACTTATTAATCGATTTAAATATGCAAAAGTAAGGCCATCTTTTTATGTTTCTTTTTCTCGTACTGTCAGTGATAGGAGTCTGTCGATATTGCTTTCAAGTGACATCTATATATAAAAATAAAATCTCAAAAAATCTAAACGATGTTTGCTATTTATCCGAATCATAGCCCAATAATACCAATAGCCCGATCACACTTTTCGTAACGCTCTCGTCACGCATTCGCCAGCTTACTCCCTAAGTCAAGCGTGCGTAAAGAAGTTTTACTTCAAAAAATGACACAATAATTTCACTTATAAGTATTTTTTACTTTTCACATTCTTTTTCTGTTTTGTTTACCTGTTATAATTATAGTAGTTTGGCAGCGATAACGTTTTTTGTAACATGTTAGCTGCAGCTCGAGTCACAACGCTGCTCGGCCGCCAGCTCGGACATTTGAGCGTGGGGTGGCGTGGCGCGCCGGATAAACCAGTGGTGATAAACGTCGGTCTTTAATTAACGGTCTAGGGTGTTAGTTAAGTGTCTGATTTAACCAAATAACTGCGACATGTACTATCGACAAAAGTGAATCCTGACCCACAATGGAACCTTGTAAAATTAACACCGTGCACTGAGTCAAAAAGTCGCGATTCTACAATTGTAGAATCGCGACTGTTACAAGGTTCCATTGTGGGTCAGGATTCACTTTTGTCGATAGTACATGTCGCAGTTATTTGGTTAAATCAGACACTTAACTAACACCCTAGACCGTTAATTAAAGACCGACGTTTAACCAAGTCGCTAAAGTTCCGTCAGACAAGTGAGTGAACGAAACGTTTACGAGTTGTCAAAACGTTCCTAGGCAACAAGACATATACAATATAAATACACTTAAGTATACATAAAACATATTTTATGTTATTTTTTGTCGTTATTTCATGTCCGACCTAACACGAAGGATAAAGGGGGCATCGCTTTGCTCACTCCCTATGTCTGTTCGCTCTATTTTTTTTTCTTTTATCACTTTTTACAGGCTAAGTATGTGATGCTGGCTTTAAACAATTCTGCGGCTTCGAGGGACTTAGCTAATTTCCTCTGTGTTGGTAGTTCACCAACTGTGTAGTAACCATAAATATGGTTCCGAATCGCTGCGGCATCAAAATCGTCAATTTCTGTGACTGTACAAGTTTTCTTCCTTTTTATGGTTCCGTATCCAAAGAGAAGAAACGGAAGACTCCGCTTCCTGTCTGTCCGTCTGTCGCCAGGCTGTATCTCATGAACTGTGATAGTTAGACAGTTGAAATTTTCACAAATGGTGTATTTCTGTTGCCGCTAAAACAACAAATACTAAAAACAATATAAATTAAATATATAAGGGGGCTCCCATACAACAATTATTTCAATACCACATACAAACTTATGAATGCACCTGGGTACGTACAAGGAGTGTGAAAGTAGCCGCACCAATAACTTTGTAAACAACATTTTGGTATGTAAAATCCAAACTATTCACTCCACACCATCCCTACCATTGTACGGTGGTACGGAACCCTTCGTGCGCGAGCTAAACTCGCATTTGACCGGTCTTTTTTTAATTCGCGGCTAGCTCCGCAAGCCAGACCCGTGGGGGCCCGCGCAGCCTGGGGTCTGGCTGCGTCTTCTGAAAAACCCGTGGGGTACAACGCTGGGCCCCGTTGTGCCCCACGGGCTTTGCTCATGACGCGGCCCAGACAAACGCCACCTCGACTATATGACTAGTCCGACGCTGGTTATCTGTTCAATAGGGCTTATCGGGACTTCTTGAAACATGCCCTAAATATGTTCGCATAAAGCGGGACACTTTGTTGTGGCAATAACATTAAAAATTAAAATCAAAAGATGATCCTGTCCGATCCAGGCCGTTGTCCATCAATAGAGTAAATTAATTGAACCACATGTGTGTAATTATGAATTTCTTAAACGATATCCCTTGCGAGAAATCTGAGTTCAATCAAATTGCAAAAAAGTTGTTTTTGTCTCCCTACGAAGTCAGATTTCTCGAAAAGTGGGTGTATCGTTTTAGAAATTTATAATTACACGCATTTGTTTGTAAAATAGTACTCTATCGATCGACACCCGTTTCTTCACTGGCTGCAGAAATCATGCTTTGTTAACTGTTAGGTACTATGCCAAACCTTACATGCGCTTTAGGAAGACAAGATTCTTATGACGGCTGCTCACGAACTGTATGAAGTGTACCACTCGTCATACTGACACTTGATCAGGTATCATTGTATCCACCTCAAGATAAGAATACTTAGATGGGGTTCAGAGCCATTTCTTAACACAGATTACCTACTAATCTAGCTAGGATGTCAGCTCGTCTCCCTACCTAAATATAAACGCATTTCTAATTCTGCACTATCTATAACTACGTAGTACTATTAGGTATTATGTGCTGTAATTGCTCGAGCGAGCGAAGCGACGAAGCGTCTCCGTTTCAGAATTGGGCAAAAATTCTTACGTAAGTATGTCCGGATGTATGTCCGGTTCCGGTTGCTCTTCTCTAGCCGCATTTCTCAACTGATTCTCGTGAATTTTTGTGAGCAGGTTCGATAGTTAAATAGTTTTTTGTCGATGCATTTTTAGGGAATTTTACAAAATGGCGGTGATATGGGGTTGCAACTTTAAAAAAACCGCTGCAGCCTAAACGGCTTGATAGATTCTAACAAATGAGGTGTTGTTAGATTTGTGAAGATTGTAAAAATGACATAGGCTATTTAATTTGAGTGAAAATTCAATAGGTTGGATTTTGATGGCAAAATTTAGTTTACAAATTTATTGGTGCGGCTTCTTTCATACTGCATGTACCTACGTAACCAGGTGCATTAATATGTTTTTATCACACCTGCTCTGAAAATACATACTAATTATACCAATTAGAGGGAAGAAACGCCTTTATCCCGCCCTTCAAATCCTTTCATCCCAAGGTATGGAAGTTTGTATGAAAATCCTTCCGACCCAAGGGTGGGAAGTATGTATGAAATTCCATTACATACCCGGTTTTTTTTTTATTTGTCAGCAGTCATACTGCAAAGAGACTTTAAGTGTCTACTAATTAAATTTCAAGTAAATTGTTACTGGCCACATACAGTTTTTTTTTTTACCAGTTACCAACCTCCTTGGTGCATACAGAAAATTAAAAACGAAATTATTTTTGTATATAAAACGCGCGGAATCACGGAAGAAGTGGCTGCATGACCTTATGATCTTAGCCTACTCCAGAAACGGGCGAATAAAAAAAGGAAAAGCCCGCGCATTTTCGCAAAAACTTCGATTGATTTAGCATTTATCTTTGTGTTTTTTGTAAAATATGGATGCATTTATGTCTATAATTTTCCTCGTAGGTCTAATAAAAAGCACTATACATACCTCAGGATAAAGTACAGTTCCATACCTCAAACGGTTTGCGCCCCTCGCAAGCTCGTGGCGCAAATGCCATAATCTCGGTATGGAACTGTCACTTTCTTCCATCTGAAGTAATGTACTATTGTATGTGGTATTGAAAGATAATGCAGTCGGAATATTTTTCTCATCCGATAAAGTTCAAGGGGTCGGAGGTGTGAGGGGGTGGAATATAATTTAAAAAACGCAAATTTCCTGTATCGCTCGCGAGGTCCACAGCTCACAGAGCCACCTTTGTTCCTAACTACCTTTTTATTAATGAACATTTCCTTTCTGAGCAATAACTGATATTTGTTTTTATGTGCTTAACTAATTGTGTAAGGTAAGTAGGTTATTTAACAATAAATATAATTTGATTCATCTGTACTTGGATTATTTTATTTACATGATTTATTACGCACATATGTTACGGCTAAAGCTCGAAGAACGGTTTATACTAGAATTAACCGGTTAAAGCTCGATGTAGGTACCTATGACAACAATAAATACGGTTTTTGGGTTTTAACTGGGTAGTTTAAAATAAATCCTTGCGCCTTTGTATCTTGTACACCTGCACCTGTTGCATCTGCCTTCTTGATCCTGCCATGATAGTTTCATTCATTCACTGTAGTTTAAGGATGCATGTTCCAAAGTCAACATAACCAAACCACTCATAGATATTTCTTCTGGCCTTTTACTAGGGCACCTGGTGCCGTAGGAATAATCTGGGGATTTGTTTTATCCCTGCTCGGCCGGCGGGCTGCCTCCTCTGCGGCCCTCGCACGTGAGGCAGAATCTCGACTGCTGCTCCACAGAGGTTGGCGGTGCGGTATCAGTTATTCTTCTATGTAGGTGCAGTCAAGATGGTCGAGTAAAACCCAATGCAGCTACTATGGCGCACAAAATAAGTGCGGCATAAAGCCCTGAAGCGATAGTTTGCTGGACAACACCGCTACAGCATAGTCATCTTAAACATCTCTGCAGCACAGTCAACGCACGCACGAATCTCAGCAAGGTATTTATCTACTTATAACCTCCAAAGATCGCGAATACAGTCCCGGTCAGGTCGAACCCCAATGCAGTACGAACGTAGTCCATTTACCAAGTAAGCACAGTACAAAGTTTAGAAGGGGCACAAGCGACTGTTTATGATCGCGACAGACAGTAGAATCGTTGAGTCCTTGTGACACGACAAGAAATAAGCGGTACTCAATATGAGCGGTAGTTATCCAGAAGAGGCTAGACGACATTGCTGCTGATTAGTAGTCACGTCAATTCAGAACGCTCGTATGAAGTTCAAACAATGTGTGTCCTTGAAGCAGTTACACCCTCCTCGTCCGCACATACATCTGGTTTTGTCTCCTGGCGGCCGCAGCGGCGGCGTTCGCATTGCGTCTCGCGTGCACTTTGTGATGCTTCGCAAGATGGTCGGACCGCGAGAACCGCTTCTCACAATGCGAACACCCGTAGGGCTTGTCCCCAGAATGACTCCTTCTATGTCGGGCCAGCTCGTCCGACCGAGCAAACTTCCATTCACAATCAGCCCATGTACACCTGTAAGGTTTGTCACCGTTGTGCCGCCGCAAATGAGAACGCACGTGCGAGAGTTTAGCGTAAAGCTTCCCGCACTCAGGAACGGGACACTGGAAGCCGCTGAACTCGGGAATGAACTTCGGCTCGCCCACGCCGCTGCTCGGAGACGACACAGGGACACTGCTCGGCCAACTACATTGACTTGGGGATATAAGGTTCGGGTGTTCCGCACACATCGACCCGATCTCTATCCCGATGCCCAACACCGATATAGCACCCAGATCGTCGGTGCTGCTTGACGAGTCTTCATGAATTTGGAATCGTGAGTCAAATCCAGAGTGGGTGTTGTCTTGAGGCCGTTCGCTGCTGACAGCTCTCGACAGGTACTCGTCGAAATCAACACTATAGTCGAAGTCCGGTAAGTCGAACAGTACCGGGGTTCTGTCGGCGAAGTTAGCATCGTCCGCACTCTCGTTCGCATTGCTCACAAACACGTCACTGTAAAAGTTCATGTGGTCACTGATGCACCAGTCATTGGAACCGCCGAAGGTAGAGGAAGCAGGAAGCTCGAAGTTGATAATGCTCTCTGCCGGTGAGAGCTGGAAGTACTCATCGTGCTCCTCACTCCAGAAAGCTTCCTCCAGCGTTCCCACAGCTTCGCGATACATCATGATCTGTAAATATGTTCAGGACAAATTTTAAAACAATAAGCATAACATTAAAGTTTACGTCTTCATATCGGCTCTACATAAAAGAGTTGAGCAGGATAAAAACCAAAATAAAGCACTAAACAACAAATAATATCAAACACTTACAGATTGAATGTCCGAATTGTTTACGAACTGTGTTCTAGGCGGGAGATCTCGGGCCAACGAGTTAAGTGATTGTCCTGTGAGCGGAGTCGATTGTGTGTTTATGATCGATTGTTGGAGTCAGCAGGCGGCCGGCTGGCGAGCGCCTGAGGGACAGAATGGAGCGGCCGAGCGCACGCGCAGACCGTAGGACGCCGGACAGACGCGCGCGGACGTGGTATGTGATAACAGGATCGACGATTATCCGCTGTCGCACATGCGACTACCACTCACCACCACGTTATCAAGGGTGCAGATAATGTTCACATTCACAGAATCTCCCGCATCCGTCGAACCGCCAATTCCATTTGCAGAGATCACAGCTCCAACGCAACGGCTAGAACTTAACTCACCGATGTATTGTGTTACAACTACAGTTGAGCGATATAAAATTAAAAACACAGCTCTTTAGATAAACCATGGATGGGCATATCATTAAAGAGAAGTATTTATAGTGGAATAATATGTGAGTTGGATTATTTATTTTCTTGTTATCGTAGTTTCGCATGCGACCTGTCCAGTTCTTTCACCCATGCAGCGGTCGCGGGTATCAATGACTCTCCTCTATTGATGACGCGCAATCTCAGTACGTTTTAATAGAGTCCGCTTTATTGAATACGTTGATGTGAAATGTCGAGCAGATTAAAAACCGATCAAGACAAATCACAAAACAACATTATACAATTTGATAAGGATTAATGCTTTCGTTGGCCTAGTCTCGACGAGCTGAATGAACCTAGGTACACTAACTACAGCTCGGTGTACATAATACTTAGGACGATCATAACGAACCAATAGTACCTATCTCTGTCAACGCAAATTACAACCCTCTATGTTGCGACGATGGGCGAGCCCGCTGTCACGCACCAGAGGTGATATTACTTAAGTTCTCAGAATCAACCCAACTGTATCGTCATAAAATCCTCGTGACTTTTGCGCACTTTTGGCGCGATAATTTTCAAAAAATCCCGTACCGATATCAATATCTATGACGGAAATTATTTGTGGTTACATCACAGAGTCGCGTTTTTTCAAAGTTGTTTCCGTCAAAACTAATAGGATTTTCAACAACTTAAGCTTACTTACTTACTTACAATTTTACTCGATTGTATGTGTTATTTTAACACACACAATCGAGTAAAATTGAGCCATACTCTGCCTAATTCGAAAGGGTTGATGGTGGTAGTGCTA
The DNA here is from genome assembly GCA_949825045.1 of Argyresthia goedartella. Lineage (NCBI taxonomy): Eukaryota > Metazoa > Arthropoda > Insecta > Lepidoptera > Argyresthiidae > Argyresthia > Argyresthia goedartella. Next base: position 23,092,344 of record OX463823.1, read on the forward strand.
CTGCCATTAGGGCTCCAACTTCAGCTTAACGATTCCACGTCCCCGTGGAAGATGCTTAACTGGGTCGATCGGCCAGGATGCTCGACCCTGAGGCTAGGCCCGACGACCATCCTATAGATGATAGAAATCAAGGGCCTTTTCACCATAATTAACTAAACTCTTTGAGTTACTACAGTATTTGACAAGGTAGTCCAATAAATCTAGAAACGTGTCACAATATTTCAACAAAAAAGTTTGACAATATCAGAATTGTATATCTCCAGCAGTTGGATTTTATATAAACTCAATTTTGTGTTAAAAAGACAGCATTTGAGTATGACGTCACATGCTAGTATTTCATAGAACTTGTGAACAAAATTACCGTTTTGACAGTTCCTAAAAAGTATCTATTTTGACTAGCAGTAAATACCGTAGTGGGCATGGGCGAGCTTGCAGAATTCCTAATTGGTTTTCGCATTTATTACCGAGGTTGGAAATTTGGTGGGATGTTTCATCCTTAAGTCCAATTAACTTACGGCGATGACAATGACTTTTTGGTAGAGGGCACTATAAGTTTGTAACACAAAGAGTTTCATTCATCTGAGGTTTGTAACTTGATAAACTCTGAAACTCTGCTTATATTTACTTTATACTTTTACTCTGTGATTAATTTATAACATTTGTAAGGTACCTCAGATGAACGAAACTCTTTGCTTACTTTCTCTATGTTTATTATATAAACTTTAACCCTTTACTGCATACTAACCCATATATGGTTTCATAGGTTTTGAACTTTATTACCAAGCAATAAGGTTGAAAATCGCGATCCATTTCGGGTCAGGCCATGCATTAAGGGGTTAAGCGCGCGGAACTAATTTGACAGTTTGCCACGGGCGTCTCCAGGAGAAGCTAAAAGATAAGGAAGTTATGCCAGGCTAGCGCATAGAACTTCCTTATCATTGCCAGCAGTGTTATATAGGCCAGACCCAGCCCAAAAAATAGTTATTCGTAAGAGTACAATATTCTACCAGAGCAAGCAGGTAATAAATGGTAGTAAGTAAGTAGCTTGTTTACCAACATTACGTTGTTTGCGACCGCTATCGGCGCAGGCGCCGCCGCCGGTGGCTGGCACCGCCGGCATCTGGCCAGCACAAGTTCACATCTTAGATTACAGTTGCAAACATACATGGCGACCTCTGTGGCATGGCGGTCGAGGTTTCTGCTTCTGCGAGAAGTCCCGGTTTCGAATCCCGACCAGGACGAAGAAATAGGACTCGCGGAGATTAGACTCGCGAAAGTAAGAAATTCTCTCAAGCGTCCTCTACTACAACATGAGACCTCTGGAGATTTTGAAACTGCCATTTGAGCAATTTAAAAGCCATGGAAAACGACTTTGTCTAAAAATATTGCAAAGTTCAAGATTAGGTACCTATATAAATTACAAGACTTTATGGGGTTAATCTAACTCAACACAGAACTAGCTGTTAATAATTTTGTAATTATTTATAATTAATATATGTAATTAATATGTCTTTTGTACTACGTAGTTAAACAAAATCTATATTTAAAAGATAACTAAAACCAATCTCCCAGTGGTCCAATGTTGAGAAGAGGCAAAAAGTGACGTTAAGAATATGTAAATTTCTACCGTTTTTTTTTTTTACTTTTCTCTTTGGTCTTCGGTGTTAATGCTGGTGATGTGGCTGTTTCTGGTCCTCATGATACAGGGTATCCTAGTGTGGCGCCAGACAGGAGCAAAGTTTGTATTGTACCTGTGTAATATTTAAGGCTGCTTATGGTTCGAGGGTGTAATTTATCATTTTCACCCGAATACAATACTTACTCTACTTTTCATCAATATTGCAAGGAAATAAAAAAAACAACCTGCAAAACAACTGTTTGTATAAAAAAACACTTTTAAGAGAAAATTCATTCACTCATTCATTTCACACGCATAGATTTACGAAGCACGAGCCGAAGGCGATGGTCGTAGCGAGGTTCGTAAAAAGCCTTTTCGAACGAGTTAGGAATATAATTTTACCGCCTGAGAACCCAAAAGCAGGCGGCGAAGGTGCTATTTTTAGCTCAAAAGTCGGAAATAGTTATTTGTGTCACAAGGGAGCAAAATGATGTATTTACGGCGAGGGCGGTACATTGAATCCAGAGTGAAGGTAAGATCTATTCTACGATAGAATCCTGAGCGAAGCGAGGGATTCTTAGTTAGAATCCTGAGCGTAACGAAGGATTCAAGCGTTAACGCCCATGACGAAAATAATTTTGCTCCTCAGTGACACATACAACTTTTCACACCGACTGTGAGGAAAATTTGAATTAAATGCTCTAAAAAAATTAATAACTATACTTTGAATTCCACTTTCACCACTTTTACAGTAATCGAACAACGTAAACAAAAGTTTTTTTTATAATGGTGGATTGTGAAGGATTAGGGAAAGGTCACCACAAATAAAATATTCCTATGTACTTTATTAATGTGTAAAAATTATCGAATTTATTTATTTATTTATTTATTTAATAAGTACACAAAACAGAATACAGCCCTTAGAGACAATAATATATCAATACAGGTCTTTGTGTTGGACTGTAGCCCAAACTATGTGTACATAGTAAAACTTAATTTAATGTGTTTATGATTACATTACATGATTTATCAAACTAACATATAAAAAAAGAATAGAAATCTAGTTCTAATTGTTTGAAGATGGCTGGGACAGAGCAGAGTTAATTAATTTAATAAATTTATAAGGTCTAGGTTCATAAATATCAAGATCAGGGTATTCGCTGGAGAGATCGTTGTACAAACGGCACATTCTTGAGATGGGGTTATAATAACAAATATTGTTCCGGTAAATGTGAAGGTGAAACGGTCTGTAATAACGAGTACGGGTAAAGCAGTTGAGATTAAGTTTGTTAAGCAAAAAAGGGGAATCGATTTTAGAGTGTAAGATTTTGTGAAGAAGCTTAAGATCCAGTATCTTTCTTCGGTTTTCGAGGGAGGTGAGTTTAAAGTAGTTCAATCTTTGTTCATAATTTAGAAGAGAGTTACTCTTATTAAAGCGGCATGACAAAATCTTAAGCATTTTGTTTTGCACACTGTCAATATTATTAATATGAACTTCGTAGAAGGGAGACCAAACTTGGCAGCCGTAATCCAAAATACTTCTCACAAGAGCCTGAAATAGATAAATAATACTACCGGGTTTTTTGAAGTCCTTCGTGTTTCTTATTATGAAACCAAGAAGTTGACGGGACCTTTTAGTTATGTGTTCATAATGCTGTCTGAAAGATAACTCCGCGTCGAAAAGCACGCCAAGGTCACTAGCGACAGTCTTGCGATCTAAGGCTATGCCATCTAATGTGTATGTGTAAATAATTTTGTGATGTTTTTTAGTGAAAGAGATGACATAGCACTTGCTCACATTGAGACACATTTTATTGACAGAACACCATTCGCTTAGGCATTTCAGGTCATTTTGTAATGTAATACAGTCATTAACATTATTAATTTTAGAAAACACCTTAAGATCATCGGCATATAAAAGACAGTGGCTCGACATTTTATTGATTAGATCATTTATAAATATTATAAATAATAACGGACCCAAATGGGAGCCTTGTGGTACTCCTGATGTGACTGACGTAGGTGATGATATGAACCCTTTTATGGCAACAAGTTGACTTCTGTTTTGCAGATATGACATGATCCAACGTAGCAAACTTCCATGTATACCGAGGGCGGATACTTTATGACAAAGAATTATGTGGTTCACTTTATCGAATGCTTTACTAAAATCTGTGTACACTGCATCTACTTGACCACCGACGGCAAAAGATGAGCATAGGAAATGTTTATACTCCAACAGATTGCTGATTGTAGATCTACCTTTAATAAAACCATGTTGTTTATCAGAAAGAAAGGGTTTAACCTGGCAGAAAATATATCCATAGACGAGAGACTCGAATAGTTTCGCAATACATGATAAGATACTTATCGGTCTGTAATTTTCGCAGTTTGATTTGTCACCTGACTTTAGCACTGGGACAATGTGAGCTGTTTTCCAGACGGTCGGGAATATTCCCGTTTGGAGAGATCTATTGTATAATATGATAAGAGGAAGACTGAGTTCCTCTCCGCACATTTTTATAAAAGATATTGGAATACCGTCTGGCCCTGCCCCTTTATTCGAGTCAAGTTGTTTAATTTTAAGTAGAACGTCTTCTCTCTTAATATCTATATTTGCCAAGCAACTGCCCAGATCATACGACAAATGTCTGAAGTCTCTAGTTAGATTACTAACTGAGTAGTCATCCTGAACCAAAACAGAACCGAAATAATTTGAGAAAAGCTCGCATATACCAACTCCGTCCGATGATGATTGCTGGCAGTAGTTGACAGTCTGCGGTATAGAGACATGTCCTTTTTTACTATTAATGAACCTCCAGAAACCCTTTATGTCATTATCCAGAGAATCCTCAACAGAAGACACGAAATTACGGTAACATGATGTCGTAAGCCTTTTACATCGAGCACGTAGTAGAGAAAATGTATCGTAATCCCTGGGGTTCCCATACATTTTAAACTGACGGTGGAATCTATTCTTCTCCTCTAGACAGTTTTTTAGTGCCGGGCTGTACCATATGGGGAAGTTATAACCTTTGGACTTGCTCAGGGGTGTATGTTTCTTAATAATTTCATTGAGCTGGCTATAGAAAGTCCTCACACTTTCATCCAAATTCGGTGAACATAGACTTTCATACCATTTAACGTTATGTAAATCACTGTTAATTTTACCGAAGTCGCATTTATGAAAATTGAATTGCATATCTTTTTTATTAGTCAAGGATTTTGTAATCCTAATTTCTGAGGCATCAATCACGAAAGCCGGATGGTGACGGTCTAGTCGGGTCAAGGTGTCAGCACCGTAGACCTGGATATTATCTATTGTGGAAAGGACAAGGTCTAGATATACATTATTATGATTAGGAATATTTTGGAACTGATTTAGATTGCAAATAGACATTGTCTCCATCAAAAGCCTCGCTTTATGATCCAAGGGATCACCTGGAACCAGTGCTGTTGAAGTAATAGACCTGGTCCAGGTTATGTTGCGCGTGTTGAAGTCTCCAACTATAAGGAATGTTTCGGATTCCTTAGCTTTAAGTATACTTACTTGAAGATTATCATAAAAAGAGGATAACTCGTCTTTCGTTATGTGCGGAGGGAGGTAGCAAACACAAATATTTAAAGTAGGTTTATGGTCATGATCAATTATGCTTACCCAGACATCTTCAACCAAGCTCTCCGTGGCTGTTTGACGGAGGACGTTTAGATCTTTTCTGGTGGCAATAAGTACTCCACCGCCTTCATCCTTACATATTGTCGTTTCTTGTCGATCACGGCGAAAGATATTGTATCGATTATCCAGAATTTCTCCGTCAAACACCCCGGCGTTAAGATTTGTTTCAGTCAAGCAGATAACATCATAATTTAAGTTAGTAGCGTTTATGTATACATCAGTTAGCTTGGATCGGATCTTATTTACGTTTTGATAAAATATGTGTAGCATTTATAATTAAAATATTATTACAGCAAAGTAGAATCAAAGGAAGGTATGTACTTAAATAATATTTTTTAGGATATCAATATTTTTAACATGAACGTGGGGAGCGCCTTCACTTTTGCGTAGGTAAACCTGTCCGTTGCGCACCCAGGCGTACTGGTAATTATTATCCTTCTTAAATTTGCGTGCAGCAGCGTACAGTTGTTTCATTTCTGGTGAAAGATGTTCTTTGACGTAAATTCTCATTCCAGCATCAGAGAGACCAACGTGCGTGCTGTTCAGCAGGTTGTTGGGATTAGATTTGTTAAAGCGATAGACTGCGGAGATTATATTGTCTCGTACAGTCTGCAACAGAGACATATGACCCCCCATAAAAGTGCTACAAAAGCGCCCTCTCTCGTGGTTAAATCCTTCATGACCTTCATTACCATCAATGCCATCTATTCGATATTCGATAAACCACCAGGTCAGGCACCACAGGATCGAAGCGTAGGATACGCTTATTTCGTCACAAATCATGAGTGTTACGTGGCGCAAATAGCTACATGTCAAGATAAGTTAGAGGTAGCATGTTCGAATCCACAAAGGCTCAGTTTTTGCTAAGCAAAATATTGGTAATGTTGGTGTAATAATTTTGGAATATAATATGGTGATTCATAGAAACGATGGGTTGTTATATTGTTAGATAACTTACCTAGCTTATTTTATAACTTATTGTTATTATAAATAAAATAAAAATAATTTTGAAAGTTATTTATTTAATTTCAATTTTTCAACAAAGAAATGTGTATCTTAGACAAACATTTAAACTCAAACTATGATTAATCTTCCGTAGAGGGAATTATCATGCTACTATGTAAGTATATTTGTAACAATTTACATCTCTCAACTTTCATAATCATAGCATGATATTTAAATAACATGTAGGGTCAAATAGTGCTACCTGGATAGCAATTTATAGAAACTTTGCTTCGATATCAATATTTAAGACTTTTTCAACAAAGAAACGAAATAAAGATATAAACTCAAACTATGATAAATCTTCCGTAGGGAGAATCAACATGCTACTAAGTCTAAGTAACAATTTACATCTCTCAACTTTCTTTATCATAGCATGATATTTAAATAGCATATAGGGTCGAATAGTGCTATACCTGGATAGCAATTTATTGAAACATTGCTTCGATATAAGTAGTGGCAGCAAATTATTTTTAATATCGGAGAGGGTGCCCCTCATTTTGAAGCACTTGTTCAAGCCTGGACTTCATTCCTGTAACCATGTTGGAACACATATTACTAAGGCGGAAAAGGTCCCAAGATCTCATCACCTCTTGGTCTAAATAACTTTTTGTTCTAACATCACTCGTATCCCAGTTAAGAACCATTTGACCCCACAAGTTTTCAATTAAGTTCAAATCTGGGCTTTTAGATGGCCACTCATTGACAGTTATATCATTACGAGCGGCAAACCACTCTCTAACCAAACACGAACGGTGCACGGAACAATTATCTTGTATAAAGTATATTTGCCCCTCTGGATACACGTTGCGCACTGTTGGAATCATCACATCTTGTAAAATTTCCAAGTATTTATCTTTGTTCATTCGGCCGCCGAATTCGATCAACTCCCCTGGGCCCATGGAGGACATCCAACCCCAATAGCCTGCAAAACAATAATTTGGTTAAATAACAAATAATCCACACTGCGTAATACAATTTAAAATAATAATATTTCGAATCCCGGCTGGGCACGAAGACAAAAGGTGTTAGAAGTTGCATGTTTCTGATGTTGCCGTGTTTGGTTCTATGACACAGGCTATTTAACCTCTCAAGATACGTCCTATAAAAATATAAGCAAAAATACATCGCGATTTTCAACTTAACGCCATAGACTTATAGAGTTCCAATCCTATGAAAATTTCGGCCGACCGGATATCGCGACGACGACGGGACGTGAAAGGTTAAGTGTGGGGCCAGAAGTAAAAGCAATGTATGTGCCTGTCTGTATGATGTTAATGTTGTTTATAAACACAACATATAACATATATGTTTATAAATATTCTTACCTAAAGTTATTCTGCCACTTGTTCTCAAAGGCAAAATATTTTGATGGTTATAACGCTCGCCAGCTCTTCTCCATAATATTTTTCTGCCATCATCATCGGACTTAAAACTTTTTTCGTCGGTAAAAATTACGATTTCGTTCTCCCAATCAAAGTTTAGATATTCAGATGCGAATCTCATTCTTGCTTGGCGATGGGCTTCGGTTAATTTAATTTTTTTGGCCGGCTTGTAGTTATGGATACCCCCTGCATGTAAATGTCTCCTTACTGTTTGCAGTGAAATATTATAATCTATGGCAGTTGATCGTGTTGTCTTAAATGGGTCTTCTGTGTGGAGATTAACGATTTCACGATGTCGGTTTGATGCATCTGTGTAGGTCATTGCTTGCGGGCCGGGGCGGTTACGCTTTACGTCACCACTATCTTGGTATCTCCGAATCCAAAGACGAACCGTGTTTCTCTGTAAGAGAATATAGGCATCTTATATTAGTAATTTTAACACTAAACCTATGTTACACGAAACAAAAAATTGTTACAAATTAGTATAATATATAATTATTTTTTACTTACCGCGATACCTAATTCTCTAGATATACTTTTAATACTGTGGTTGTCTTCCCAATACACTATTATTTTGGCTTTAACAAAATCAGTTAAAAAATGAGACATGATAACTAGTCCAAACTTTCAAAATCACAAGATCCGCAGTAACTTATGTGATATTGTGACACGAACTGAACGTATTCTTGTTCTGTGGTTATAATTCTGATATCCTACCTTCAATTTATTTGTAAATGCATTGCGTGCGGTTGACGATGAAGTTAGAGCGCTGCGTCATAGAAGTAGAACATATGATATTAATTTTCGCCATGATATACAGATCGTTGGTTAGTGCAATGGGACGAGCGCTTGCTTCATAAATCGAAGGGCCATGGTTCGAACCCCGCTCTGTAAAGCAATTGTTTTTGTTTCTTCCTGGTTATTATTGATGTAGCCGGTTTCCTTCAATTTGAAATAGAAATACAAAATCTGCGGCTGCACACTTTCCAGAAACAAGTTTAGGTGCCAAGAATCGTGGTAGGTGGCGCTTCTCAGCAGTTTGAATGGAATTACGTTTTAAAAGTTGGGGGGTCAGATGTCTCTGTTGCAGACTGTACGCGTGACGAAGATAGTGTTACCAATATATTCCTGGGGCGCGAGGAGGTATTATCCATCTTAGCGACTCTGCGGCAGTTTCGGATTTCATTTTCGTTTATTGGAGTATCTAAGGACTGGCACAACTTCTGAAATATAGCCAAAACATTCTCGGTGCGATTTTCTGGTACGGCTTGAAGCTCCAAGTTCAAGTCACGAGACATTTTCTCCATGTTAGCGAGACGGCCATTCAGGCGACGTATTTCAAGTTGAAGTCCAGAGTTGTCAGCTTCCAGGTTTTTAATTTTCTTATCATTCTCCGATATTTTGGTTTTACAGTCATTTTGTTCCGCAGATAGAAAATCCGTAGTTTCAGTAAAATCATTCTTCACCTCCTGAATGGCATTACTTATCTCGGCAGATACCATAGATTGTACATCAGACTTCAGCGCTTCGCGGAGACTGAGCATAAATGATGAGGAGGGGGCCAGTTTTCTATCCAGCAAGTCACCAATTTGTTCAAGAGTTACAGAATGCGCTGGTGGTGAGCCATCATTTAGTAGTAGGCGCTTCTTACGGTTTCTCGTGTTGACATGTTTATCAATACCAATAGTGGTTAAGTCCGGCTCAGATAGTACTTGAGGATTATCAGTTTCACCCAGAGAAGAAAAGCGATTCTGGTGTAACAGCGTGTCTGCTGTTTTCTTCGGAGAGTGAGTCATCATCTTGTTGAAGCACCCAACGCAGCAAATACAGTGCCAAGCGAAGCAATAACTCGAGCCACTAAAAGCGTTTTAGCTAGTTGAGTGCGTAGCAGGTAGTTGCAGAGATGTCGTAATGCGGCGCGATTCACGAATCTTACTTACTCACGGACCGGACGGCCGCCGGATCAATTCTTCGATGATGTAGTGTGGCTCAAGGACCTCTTGGTCGATTTTGAAACGTAAGCAATCAATTACAGACGAATGGAATATTACAATGGTTTCGGATATCAATATTCATTATATCACAATAACAGTCATCGATAGTTTTGATTTCAGTAAAACAAATAATTTATTGTGACATTTTTTTTAATATTACGAAAAATTTATAAATTTTCATATAACGTTGTTAAAGTTAAAACTTCGACTATGTCATCGTAGTCGTTTGTAATGTGATTTCATAATTACATTTGATTATCTTAGTCTGTGTTCAATTGGTACATTGCGTAAATGCTACATGCCAATGAATAAATTAAAAAAGCAGCTTGACCAGAAAAGTAGCATTTTGCTCCCTCTCGTCGTGGAGCAAAAGTTACTTTTCCGAATGAAAGGTGTGAAATAGTTATTTGTGTCACAAGGGAGCAAAATGATGTATTTACGGCGAGGGCGGTACATTGAATCCAGAGTGAAGGTAAGATCTATTCTACGATAGAATCCTGAGCGAAGCGAGGGATTCTTAGTTAGAATCCTGAGCGTAACGAAGGATTCAAGCGTTAACGCCCATGACGAAAATAATTTTGCTCCTCAGTGACACATACAACTTTTCACACCGACTGTGAGGAAAATTTGAATTAAATGCTCTAAAAAAATTAATAACTATACTTTGAATTCCACTTTCACCACTTTTACAGTAATCGAACAACGTAAACAAAAGTTTTTTTTATAATGGTGGATTGTGAAGGATTAGGGAAAGGTCACCACAAATAAAATATTCCTATGTACTTTATTAATGTGTAAAAATTATCGAATGGAATATTACAATGGTTTCGGATATCAATATTCATTATATCACAATAACAGTCATCGATAGTTTTGATTTCAGTAAAACAAATAATTTATTGTGACATTTTTTTTAATATTACGAAAAATTTATAAATTTTCATATAACGTTGTTAAAGTTAAAACTTCGACTATGTCATCGTAGTCGTTTGTAATGTGATTTCATAATTACATTTGATTATCTTAGTCTGTGTTCAATTGGTACATTGCGTAAATGCTACATGCCAATGAATAAATTAAAAAAGCAGCTTGACCAGAAAAGTAGCATTTTGCTCCCTCTCGTCGTGGAGCAAAACTTACTTTTCCGAATGAAAGGTGTGAAATAGTTATTTGTGTCACAAGGGAGCAAAATGATGTATTTACGGCGAGGGCGGTACATTGAATCCAGAGTGAAGGGAAGGATTCTACGATAGAATCCTCCTGAGCGTAACGAAGGATTCAAGCGTTAACGCCCATGACGAAAATACTTTTGCTCCTGTGTGACACATACAATTTTTCACACCGACGACAATGAGGAAATTTTAAATTAAATGCTCTAAAAAAAATAATAACTAAACTAAAATAAAAAAATAAATACTTTGAATTATACTTTCACCACTTTTACAGTAATCGAACAACGTAAACAAAACTTTTTTTCATAATGGCGGATTGTGAAGGATTAGGCAAAGGTCACCACAGATAAAATATTCCTGTGTACTTTTACTATTTGTGGAAAATTGAAATTGCTCTAAAAAAAATTAAATAACTATACTTTGAATTATACTTTTACCACTTTTACAGTAATCAAACAACGTAAACATTTTTTTTTATATAATGATAGATTGTGAAGGATAAGGGAAAGGTCACAACAGATAAAATATTCCTGTGTACTTTTACTATTGTGTAAAAATAATCGAATCGAATATTACAATGGTTTCGGATATCAATATTCATTATATCACAATAACAGTCATCGATTATTTTGATATCAGTAAAACATATAATTTATTGTGACATTTTTTTTAAATATTACGAAAAATTCATAAATTTTGATATAACGTTGTTAAAGTTAAAACTTGAACCATGTTCGTTTTTAATCGACTACGTCATCGTTGTCGATTGTAATGTAATTTCATAATTACATTCTATTATTTTAATCTGTGTTCAATTGGCACATTGCGTAAAAGCTGCATGCCAATGAATAAATTAAAAAAGTAGCTTGAACAGAAAAGTAGCATTTTGCTCCCTCTCGTCGTGGAGCAAAACTTACTTTTCCGAATGAAAGGTGTGAAATAGTAGATTGTTAACCGAGGGCTGAAAGGCACCCATTCCTGACTTCGTTCGAGCGCCAATAGTTCGAGGCAGAAATGGGTGCTATCACCCGAGTAAAACACTCTACTTTTCATTACGAATACGAGGAAAGTAAACACAAGCCAGTTAAAATCAAAATTATTTTATTAAAAAACAAAGTCATTTGAAATCAAAATTATTTTATTAAAAAACAAAATCACTAGAAATTAATATTAACGTTGTACAGTTATTGAGCGTTAGAGAAATATTTTTTCCAGGCATAATATTTTAATTTATTTCGCAAATCACATCTCGCCTTGAAAGTGACTAATAAATACATAAAGTACATTATATTAATTATAAACATCAAAAAGAATTTAAATGTCAACAAAACTAATAAATGAAGAATTAATCGTTTTATGGCTGTATAGGTTACTGCCATTGCGTTGTTCAATATAAACTACGATTCATATATATATATTTTTAATACTTTTCTGCTTTAGAGCAGGAATGTACCACTTTCAGCACGGTGTGCCTGGATGAACAATGACCCCCTTTCAGAGTATGAGTAATGAAAAATATATTTCCTACATTTTCAACAAGATTTGCGTTTTTCCATTTTTTTGTCATGCGATTTTCTTGCCTGCCAGTGCGGTCGATTTATAATGAAATAGTACGTTACTGTCGCGGCCTGTAATTAGTGCGTCCTGGTTGCACTGTTGGTGGCTGAAAGCGCGGGACAGCGCAGCTCAAGGCCTACACAGCGCGATCAGCATTGCAGGCTTTGATGGACAAGCTGGAATAAAAGCCGAGACCGAAGGTTGAGGCTTTTATAGCGCGGACGAGAGCGTAGCTAAGCTAAGCTCGAGGCCTTCATAGTGTGGCCAGCAGTGCAGTCATTGCGGACCAAGGCTTGTATAGTACTTTACTCAAATAATAAGAGTCATTAAATAAAACCAGCTTATTATACCTAGTAATCATTTATTTAATAAAAAATAAAATTGTAAATGTACAGTTACTGAAATTTAAGTCTGCCTTTCCAGGGTTTATATTACTGATACTAGTTTGTGTTAATGCTGGTGCGGCGTTTGGTATTTGTATTTGGTATTCATTTTGCACAAATTGTTTTGGCACACAACAAAATATTGGAAAGAAAATTGAGAGTGGCAAGAAGATCTCCCGCTCTTTTTTTTTTGTCACACATAACCAAATTCTGAACAAAGCCTTTTTGCACTACCCTTTTTTACCATTTTTGAAACAAAGCTCAACAATCATGGATTTTCACAGGAAATTGCCGGTCGCTAAAACACGACAGTAATGGATTTTCACATGATATTGCCGGCATCTTTTCTGGCTCCTCCAAGTAGCGCGGGAATGTTGAATTTGCTCAAAGAAGTTTGTCAAATAATGAACACGTTACTTGCTTTGTTTGAGTAAACCAATGTATTGTGTCACTTTTTTAAGCCTTGCCTCAAATATGAGTCTTGTCCCAAAAAAACAAAGAAAGTAGCCTCGTTCGATTTTCCGTTGTAAATCGCATTTGCATCCCGCATATCGTTTAACTTGTTTTCAGAGAATTAGTAATAAAAAAGTTCTCTATATGGCAACGCATTTAGGTTCTTAATGGAGCTTATAACGCGCTAGTGCTTTATTATTTATTACTGCACTGTGTGGTAATGCACTTTACTTTTTTTTTCAATCTCCGCTAAGTGTTTTTTGCCTACAGACAATGAATATATTGTGAATAAATAAAAAATGTTAGCTTAAGTACATATCGTGAAAATCAATCATTATTTTTTTATAATTATTTCATCAAATTATGCTTTCCTCCACTGCTCGGAAATGTGGCGAAAGATGGTTAATAGGGCCGCAAAATAGAAAAACAGGCCATAAAAACATTGTTGGCTTGTTTGTTATAGTTCTGTCACATGTCAACATATGGCGCTTCATATACCGTGTCTGATTTTACCTAAGTGCGTCATGCCATTGCGTCGGTAAAAGCGTGGCTGCATGATATTTGCGGTCAATTGCGGCGGAAATCCAAACCTTATTTATCTAAAAAAATATGCTTAAAATTAATTTTATTTCCTCGCAGTAATCGTGAAAAGTACTATGTAATATGTCGGCCAAAAGTGCAATAGATGGACTGGACCGACTCTTTGAGAGCAACTTGCTCACTTTCTACCTACAGCAATGTACTATTTCACTACATATTAACCCTAATTTGTGTATTCAAATGATTATTTTTATTAAGCTGTTTGGTGGTTTTGCCAGTTGCCAAAACAAAACCAGCGCGCCATTTTCACTAAACACTTGTTTACGATTTCATGATGTTGTGTGGTTATTATCAATACAAGTTTTTCCTCGCAAGTATTCGCATATGTATATCGAATGAAACTCGTGTGCTTTGATCATAAACATTCGGTCCTCTTATCCGAGTGATGCCTCCACGACGTTGCATAAACAAAATTTATGTTTTTAAGGTTCTGTACCATAAAAGGAAAAAAGTAACCCATAAAGGATCACTTTGTTGTCTGTCTTTCCATCTGTCTGTCTATCATTCTCAGGACCGTGTAGAGATATCAAGTTAAAATGAATAGTAATTACTCAGGTCTGTGGTCCCTCAAAGTTGTGAAAAAAACAAACATCTAGGTCAAAGCAATCCAAAGGCCTTTTATGCCACTTACTGAATTACTCGCAAGTAGGGTTACCAGATACAAAATTTAAAAAGCCTGACAAAATGCCTGAATCCCATTGAAAATGCCTGAAATTTCCTCTTATTTGAGCGTTGCAGGTAAAAAAAAAATGCTTTTGCGCGACGCGTGGGCTGGAAGTGAGTGCAGAACCTAACAGCGCCATCCACTCCTACTCACCCACCACCCCGCGCGCGCCTTCATGACATGCGTCTTAGGGTCACCAGATTGTTTTTTTTCGTAATTTTGGGATTTTTTTATAGCTTTGGGGAAACGAAAAGCTCAGGGAAATTTCTGGAGAAAAAAAAACCTCACCAAAGTTAATTCGGCTGAAGTTTATAGGGCTAAAGAAAGATGAAGATGTTGCGCTTATATATGAGTGCAATCAATAATAATATGTCATAATAAATGTGGTTTGATAATATGTTGTGGTTTTTCATTTTAAACATATTTTGTTAATTATTATTTTTTATTTAGTGTATATTTAGTAAGGTTAGATTTTACATATATGTAAATGTTATTGTTATAATACTTGAACGAATTGTATATAATATTAAAAAATAAACTACTAAAATAGGTAGTTAAAATGAATTGATAGTTTCAAGATAATTGGAGATATTTTTTAATAAATATATTCAGGAGGATTATTATTTGTTATTTTATTAGTTTAACACAATCAATTTCTAAAAGAGTTCTAAAAATCAATCTGTGCGAGTTTCTCCGCCCTTCTACAGTGTTCCAATGTAGAGAAGAGGCCAAAAATTACGTTTGCCAAGTATATGTAATACAGAAATAAAGAAATTTGAACTTTGAACTTTGTAATAAACAATATCGAATAAAAAATATTGATAATGAAAAAAATCTGAAATTTTGTAAATCAAAAGCCAGAAGTCCTGAGATGAGCTTGAAAAGCATGAGATTTCTGGCCAAGTCTCAGATATGGTAACCCTACTTGCAAGGGAATCAAAACCCATATACTTCACGGTGACCTAGAATATGAAGTTTGGCAAGAAGTAAGGTCTTAAAGATAGATAAAGCAATACTTCTAAATCTTCTTATTCTTACTAAAGGAAAAAGTCCGAAAACTGTTTTGTAGATCCATCACAAAAACGGGGCGCAAGTCCAACTCGCACTTTGCGGGTGTTTTAAGGGTTCCGTGCCATAAGGATAGGATCACTCGTGTGTCTGGGCTAAGTGTGTAAAAGTAATTTAAAACGACCGAATTCTAAGCCGATTGTGTAAAAATTTGGTACACATGTATTTTTTTATGTGACCCAAACAGGAACGTGTTACGTATACGTGATTCAGAAAATTAAAATAAAAAGTGAACTGTATCATCATGTGACATGTCAAATGTGACGGTGTCGTGTGATTTGTCTAATGAAAGGTCTTGTTGTGAGGGTCTAATTTCTTTTAATACCCATGCAAGAAGCATTAAATCATTGTGCGGTACTACAGAACCCTTCGTACGCGGGTCTGGATCGCACTTGACCGTTTATTTAATTGTGCAAGCACAAAAATTGCCTCTGGCCCGACGCAAGCACATGTGTCGTGAAAAGAAGATCTTAAAAAAAAAAACTTGCCTTTCCATAAAAGTCGCTCCACAAGAAGAATGACTAAATCATGCAGCTCAAAAAGGAAAAAAATCATCACTCCGCTTCCATTTTCTCTTCCTCTATTGGTTTGAAGTATTCGCATACATACTCATTTAGTCTTGTTTACTTCGCAATACGTACCTACACTCATAATATGGGGTGATAGATAGAAATATAGATAGTGAGTGGGTACCTACCTATTTAGCTTGAATTCTCTGATAAGGCTCGGTGGCTGGTACCGCCAGCAATGTGTCCATCCAATACTTAGTATCGAATTACATTATTCACTGTGCAATGGCCGGTGTATCGATGAGATGTGTATTAAGTACAATTTATTTGCTCATGGGGATGATTTTCACGTCCACGGGAAGGAGTTTCTAACACGAGCATCCAAAACCACTGCTTGAATTTTAATTAAATACACCTTTGTGTTACCCAGCATAGTTCGCCCAGCAGTCCGGTAGAGCCCAAATAAACATAAATATGTAGGCTGTCAAGTTACGAAGGGTTGGTGTGAATAACCCCCGGTGACGGAAGCTTAATTAAGAAAATTTCGAGAGTAGGTCCTAAAATGAAATGAAAGAAAGAAAATTTGAATGAGTCCGAATTTCTTTTAAAACAAATTTGCCTATTTGTTAAAGCTATCCTACCTACCTAATCATATTACCTAAAGGAAACTGACCCCTGGGCGATGCGGTATCTGGGGTAGTCCAGTGGAGTACGGAGATGGAGGTAGGCAGCGGCTGTCTTTGCCCAGGTCTTATAGCGGTGGCCAGGGAGACGACGGTAGCGATCAGGCCTATCTAGCGTTGGTCAGGTTGTACATAACATGTTAGAACACTGATTCTTTGGATATCGAGTTCCTTGGGGGATACGCAATCTTCACATTAATTTGTTTCCTCCTACAGGGTTACCCGGGCAAGATGAGCCCGGGTAATTGGCTACTTAGTTCCTCTTTCTTTCCAGGTTCTTAGATCAAAGACCACATTCTCTGATTTTCCATTCCCAGGAAACATGTTTTCTTTTTTAATTTTACATTCCTCCACCCAGAGTGCCAGTGAGAGCCATAGATAAAGACTCTAAGAAGCGTATAAAAAGATCAAATAACATGTTGTCAAAAACTAATGTGTCAAAGATGTAAACAACTAAACAGGCAGAAGCAAGATTCTTGCCGTCATTGTGGAGGATATTGCACGTGTTCGGATAAATTTCTAAAAAATTTGAGCATTTGCTGACTCTTCCTGTCTCTAGAATTTATCTAATTAGTTGTGTATTGTCCGTATTTGTGTTGTGCTTGTCCTAGGGTTTGGATGAGGTAAGAAGTTTTTATTCTATTTAGGTAAACCATGGAGACAGACGACGATCCACCGGATACATCGCCTCCCCCAAATGTTCCCCTCTCCCCTTCACTCTTCCCGTCAGCAGACTTCCAATCCCATTCCCAAGACACAGTTTCTCGAAAACGCGCGGCTGATAATTGTATAGACCAAGCTCCGAAGAAATCTGTCACAGAATTGTCACAATCTCAACCGGGGTAAGTACTTGTATAAGACACATTGAATTTGGGGGAGGGGGGCGTGGAGGGGGGGAGGGGTGGGGGAGGGGAGGTCCCCCCACCTACCCCCCCTTTTAGGAAACCACTAGTTTTTATGTTATGGAGGTCCAAAGATTGAAGAAAATGCCTACATTTTTTGGATTTCGGGGGAGTTGGAGGAGGAGAGGGGTTGGAGGAGGGGTTGCCAAGAGTAGGGGGTCGCCTCGCTCCGCTCCGCTTCGCTACGGCTCCCGGGTCTGCTGTAACGTGTGAACCTAACAAACCTATCTTTAGTTTTTAAACAGGAAGTGACCTAAAGCAACCAATTTGGTTCTGATAAACTCCATAAAGTAGTTAGTAAGTAAACAAAGCCAAAGTCGTCCAGAGAATCACGGATAAAACGAGAGCGCAACAGAACATTCACGAAACACGGAAGGAATCGGAATGAAATGAGCAAGTAGGGGGTCGCCTCGCTCCGCTCCGCTTCGCTCCGGCTCCCGGGTCTGCTGTAACGTGTGAACCTAACAAACCTATCTTTAGTTTTTAAACACGAAGTGACCTAAAGCAACCAATTTGGTTCTGATAAACTCCATAAAGTAGTTAGTAAGTAAACAAAGCCAGTCATCCAGAGAATCACGGATAAAACGAGAGCGCAACAGAACATTCACGAAACACGGAAGGAATCTGAATGAAATGAGCAAGTCAGTCAGAAAATACAAAATTGCTGACGCAAATTTCTACCATTACAACAAAATCTTGTAATTTGTACTAAAATCATGTACCAATATCCAACGTTGGAGCTTTTGGGTTTGACATTTGTCGTTCCGAGATTGGCCAAGTTGTAAAAATCGCGTAAACATATTTTATAATTAAAGTGCTAAAATGATGTTTCCTAAATCAGAAAATGGTATCAGAGGATAGCTAAGGACCCCCCCTAACCACCTAAGTACTCCAATCTTCAAATTTCAATGTGTCTTATATAAGACCCAACCCCTCAACCGTCAATTCAAACTGTCTACATAGCAGAGTCCTCTTCGCAAGGCCAATACTCTCCAAGCGACAAAGGCCCATTCATAGTACACGTTGCTCGTATTGAAGAGGAGACCTCTTCAGGTCTTACCCTAAGACCTATTAAGTTTGGTCAATTCCTACACAGGAACAACATTAAAAACATAGCTCAGGATGGAGTGAAAAGCGTCGGCCGCAACCGTGTTTCTATCCAGTTCAAGACCGCCTCTGATGCCAATTGTTTTCTATCTCACCAAGCATTGAACGAAGCCAAGTATAGAGCAACCATACCCACTTTCAATGTGACCCGCATGGGTCTGATTAGGGACATCCCAGTGGAGTGGAGCTTGGAAGAAGTCGTTACGGCTATCCAGCTCCCCCCTAACTGTGGTCCCATGATAAAAGCCCGCAGAATTAGCCGAAAAACCAAAAAAGATGATAACTCTGTAGTTTACATCCCAACACAGTCAGTATCAATTCCCCACAATACAGTGTTGGAATTGTTGCCGTTTTGGCCATGTAAAAAATCAGTGCAGATCAAAGCCACGTTGCTATAAATGCTCACAATCGCATGATGGGGACTCCTGTTCCAAAACCCAGGAATCTTGTTTATATTGTTCTGGCCCTCACAGTGCCATTGATAAGTGTTGCCCGGAATTTCACCGACAAAAAGCAATTAAGGTCATCATGTCCCAGGAAAGTGTCTCTTATAAAGATGCTTCAATTCGGCTTCCTACGACCAGAAAATCTTTTGCAGATGTTGCTCGTCCTTCCCAAGTACACTCTCTGACCCCGACTTCTAGCCAACTGTTGGCCCCATCCCAATCCCCTCAGAAAGTCTCTCACCGTAAAACTGTATTTACAACCAGACAACCCAGATCTCCTGATCGTAGACAGGGGTATGACAGGAATGCTCATTTTAATATCATTAACTCTCCCCCCTCTTCTCTTCCCAATGGCCACGCACTTCAATCTGAAATGTCCAACTCAGATCAACCTAACGAAAACCTCCTTGTTTAATTCCACGCCTCAACCGAACGGCGTGGAATCTTGAGGGGCTGGGTTGTTGCCAGCACGGGAGAGAAAATCTTGATTGTTACCCTACCTTGTCGTCGTAGACCGGAAATCGAAAGCTCGATTCGTGGCAGGAATACGGGATAAGGGCACAAGTTTGGGTAGGATCAGGAATGAATCTCACTGTCGCTGCCCGACGCTGTCGCCGGCGTGCTGCCTGCCGACACGTTGAGTCGCCGTCCGATACGACGATGTCCAATCAACACGGATCACTTAACCGCTGACGCGAATCTACTTATTTCCCGACGATGTGGTAGATTTACACTCCGACCAGGCTCGACACCTGTATTAGACGATTGTTACACCGAATTACAATCAATGGCCCGATGCCCAGACATGTTTGTTCTCCCGACGAGAAAAGATAACCTCCAATTTTTCATCTCGTTTCGATACGAGTGACAGCTGCGGTTCTGTTTCCGTTCCGAGTCGCGCAACAAGAGGAGGTGCGTTCCGAAGCATAAATATTAAACAGTCACCCGCCCGGACAAGCCCGAACCTGTCCCTAATCAATAGGAAGGCGAGAAAGTGTTGCGACCGCTCTCTTGAGGACTGAGTCCCCCCTTGACTTCTGCTGATCGAGGCGTGCCATCCCGACCCGTGTACAAATTGACGATCCGTCCTCGTCTCCATCTCAGTGATGGCAGGTTCGCATCCTTAATCAGCCCAAATCACCGACTTGAGGGGGGCTCGTCCGGTCAGTCCACTTAAGGCGCTGCTGCAAGATGTGCAAGTACTCAAGGGACCACCGTTTCCAAAAATCTTGAGCCATTTGCTGCAACATCTGCCACCTAGTTAACCGACTTAACTTAACATCACCGAATGGGTATTCTGGCAGGGCGTTAAGGGGCTGACCTATCAGGAAGTTACCCGGAGTCAACGCTTCCAAATCATTTGGATCCGAACTGAGCGGGCACAACGGACGCGAGTTCAGTGTCATTTCAATCTTACAGAACAGCGTCGCAAGCTCTTCAAAGCGTAGAGAGGTCTCACCGATGATCCTCGTCAGGTGCGACTTAGCCGATTTAACCGCAGCCTCAAAAATTCCTCCCCAATGAGGACATCCCGGCGGACTGAAAACCCATTCAATCCCTCGTCGGGAGCAAGCCGTACCGATGGCATCCTGGTTACCGTTCAGGAATTGAGTGACCTCCTGCAGATATCGCCTGGCTCCGACAAAATTTGTGCCGTTGTCCGAACGGATTAATGTCGGGAGGCCCCTTCGTGAGACGAACCTATCTAGACATGCGATAAATGCCTCTGTAGTGAGGTCACTGACCACCTCCAAGTGGACTGCCTTCGTGGCCAAGCACACGAAGACGCACAGGTATGCCTTCACTAATCTGGCGTTCCGTAGCTGTGAAGACTTGACCATGAATGGCCCCGCGAAATCCGTTCCGACACCCGCAAAGGGCCGGATTTCGTTAACCCTATCCGAGGGCAAATCGCCCATCTGGGGCAGGCACCGAAATACGACGCTACGCACTAAGCGTCTTCCCGATAGAATCCAGAACTCGCGCTGGAGAAACGCCATCAAGGCGTGGCATCCGATATGCCCATTCCGAATGTGTCGATCCTGTATCAACAGTTCGACCAACTTCCCTTTCCTAGGGAGTAACAACGGGTGGCGAGCCGCATAAGGCAGGTTGGCATTCCGCAGCCGACCTCCTACCCTCAGCAATCCTTGAGGGTCAATAAACGGGTTGAGCCGAGCCACAGCTCCCCTCAGTTGGACGCGTCCGCGTCTCAGAATGTCCAATTCGGACTTAAAGTGCACCGTCTGCACGTTCCGTACCAATGCGAACAACGCATGGTTCCGTTCCCGTGGTGTCAGGACCTGTGTCCGCACTCGTTGCGCCTCAGAATTCCGACAATTCCGCGCAAATCGGCAGTTCCAGGCGGTCACATTGACCAGCTTGTCGAGCGAGCTGTACCGTTCCAGCAGGCTGAACTCCTCTTCCGGCTCTGGTTGCGTCGTACAGACACCGACTGTCAAGGCGCCGTTCGCCGTGGTAACGCGTGGACTCATTGGCCAATCCGATTCGGCTTGAGTCAACCATTTTGGACCCCACCACAAGGGATGTCCAACCAACTCCGGAGCGTGACACCCACGAGACGCACAGTCTGCTGGGTTCATTTCCCGTGGAACATGTCTCCAGATTAAGGGAACCTCCGAATTCAAAATCTGCGAAACCCGATTCGCCACAAAAATCTCCAGCTTGTGAACTGAAGCCTTCAGCCAGCATAACACGATCTGGCTGTCCGTCCAAGCGTAGACCGTATCTTCCAACGCTATTGACCCACGAAGAACCGTCATCGTGTGGTTGAGCAGACGAGTCAGGAGAGCCGCTCCCGAAAGCTCTAACTTGGGAATGGTCAGGCGAGTGCGCAACGGCGCAACCTTGCTCTTGGCCATGACCAACCGCACATCAACCTCCCCCGAGGAGTCGACCGTACGCAGATATACCGCAGCTCCGTAGCCCTTCTCCGAGGCATCGCAAAACCCATGCAGGGTGGCGGTGTATCGTTTGGTGGGGACCAGCCTCCGTGGCAGTGAAATCCGATTGATGCCAGGGAGGGTCGAAAAGAACGAGTCCCACTCTGAGCTCAATGACCCGCCGATCGGGTCGTCCCATTTCAGCTCAGCAGACCACAATTGCTGCATAAAACACTTGAGCTGAAATGTTACCGGGGTGATCCACCCGTTTGGATCAAATGTCCTAGCCACCGTTGAAAGGACGTTCCGTTTCGTCCAGACCTTCGGGGAGTCCAACTCGACCCGATACGAAAACATGTCTGACACCGGCTGGTACTGGACGCCTAATACCAACAACATATTTGGATTTTCCAAATTTTCAAAAATGTGGGGATCCTGCTGGTAGTCATCCGGAAGACCAGTCAGTAACTCTGGAGAGTTCGACATCCATTTCCGGAGCTCGTAACCTCCACCCCGTAAGAGCTCAACTAGCTCATCCCGTCGAGCGAGCGCCTCCTCTACGGAATCTGCACCGGTACAGATATCGTATACGTAGAGGTCCTGCTCCAGGATCGCTGCTCCTCTAGGGAAATTTAACCGTTCTCGATCCGCTAACTCCCGCAGAGTGCGAATCGCCAAATAAGGACTAGACCGTAGCCCGTACGTGTTGGTGTTCAGCTCGTACACCCTGATGGGCTGATCTGGGCTCTCTCGCCACAGTATCAGCTGATACCGTCTATCGTCAGGGTGAATGACCGTCTGTCTAAACATCATCCGGATGTCAGCTACAAACACAACATTGTGTCGACGGAACCGTGTGATAACATCCGCGATGTCATGGTTCAACTTCGGCCCTGAATGCAAACACTGGTTCAGGTTCATGCCGTTAGATGTTGATGCCGATCCATCGAACACTACCCGTATTTTGCCCTCCGGGGTCCTCAAGACCGCGTGATGGGGCAGGAAGCAGTGGTCTTCACGCTTCCAGTCGATACCCGAAACCGACATGTGGCCGAGCGACTCGTATTCCCGCATGAAATCGACGTACTTCTGCCGGGAAATCCCGTCACGCTTCATGCGTCGTTCCATCGACAGAAGCCGCGTCTCGGCTGCATGGTGTGAACTGCCCAGCGGCGGGCGATCACTCCGAAATGGAAGACGTGTGAGAAATCGACTTGACCGAAGGCGACCAGTATTGTTCCGATAAAACTGTTCACACTCTTCTTCAACCGGCGGACCGTAGGTGGTTCCTCCACCTCCCAAAACTTCTGTATCACCTCCGAGAGTACAGAACCGAATAAGGGACTACGAGTCGCTAGGCTTGGGGCAGCCGGCATGACCGGACCCATTACCGCATGGCCCAGTCTGGTGTTGACCGAAACCAGACCAGTCGCCTGCAACACGTGGACACCTGGCACTAACAGGTATCCCAAGGCATCGACACCCAATAAAATGTCTACTGGGCCCGGAATATCGAACTCCGGGTCAGCCAGTGACAACCCAGCGACCAACTGTCGCACCGAGGGCGACAACCGTACGTCAGGGTGTGAGCCCATCACATTAGGCATGACTAATGCCGTGACCGTCAGATTCACCGATGAATCCACCCGTGACGAGAGAGTAATCCGACATACTCCCTTAACGGAACCGACTTCCGTGTTCCCAATTCCCCGAATGGAATGTGGATACTCCCTTACCGAAATGCCCAACCGTCTTACAAGGTTGCACGAGACTAAGCACCCCTGGGCCCCCGAGTCCAATAGTGCTCGTGCCACACAAGATTTGCCGTCCGAACTCCACGCTATCACCGAGGCGGTGGGGAGCATGACCGTCTGTGGAGTGGCGGCACCCTGTAAGTGGGTGGCGTGTCCCTAGCGGGAACCTCCGCGGGATCCGAACCCGTTGGGACCCCCGTCGGCCTGGTAACTCGGCTGCTGATATGTCACCGGTGGCATATCAGACCGTATGTACATCAGGGGGTCCCAACCCGCATAATAGGCCCCTCGCTGTCCCGGTACCCGACCATACCGGACTGTGAACGGTGTGCCCGGTGGCCACCGTGGATGGAGGGGGGAGAGCGGATCCAACCTGGGGCGCTCTAGGAATGGGGGCGACATCCGACTGTTCGCCTCCCTGTGCGCCTCCCAGAGCGACGGGCAGGGTGGCGCAGAAGGTGGTGGGCTCCCAGCCTTCGCGCCACTCATAGGTGCCATCTGACACCCGCCCGTAACACGCGGTGAGCCAGCGGCCCGAAGTCCTCGCTGACCCTGGACAGCGGCGACCGAACCCCGGCTATCCCGCCTGTTACCCCCCGCGCTGCCCCCTTCCCCTCGGGGGGGGTCCCGCCCGCGGGTACCCCAGTCACCCCGTTGGTGACTCCCGTTGCCCGGAGGGGGACTGGGTCCGGCCCTGGTTGGGCCCTGTGACCGACCAACCTGAGTCCGGCCCTGGTGACCGTCCGAAGGGCCTGACCGGTTCAGGCACAACACGATGTGGTGCTTGCCACCGCAGCACTCACAGGGGGACGCGCGTGAGCACTTGCTCAGCGGGTGCGGCCCCAAACAACCGAAACACAATCGGTGGCGGAAGACCACCTTCCTGCGGGCAGCCACACCGAGCGCCTTAAAGTTGGCGCAACTGGTCACCTCATGACCGGCACCGTCGCAGTGCACACAGCCGTCACCCGACGGCGCGGCACTCAAAACGCCAAATTGTTTTGACCACCCACCCCCCCGTGGGGGTGGGGGGCGCGGCCCCTCCCGCATCCGCGCGGGTTGGCGCTGCACACTGGCCTCCGTATCCAATGTGTCGCATCGCCTGCATTCACCCTCCAAAAAATCCGTTAGTTGGACGTGTGTGGGCAGTTCCGAGCTACTGCCCCCATGCAGCTGTTCAAACCGACTTTGAACAGCTGCAGGCAACCGTGACAAAACCATATACAACACGATATATGACCATTGGTCTACCGGCAGATCAAGGTTCTGAAGGGCCTTAGTGGCCACCAGCACAGGGTTGAGCACCTGTACCCGGATGTCAACATCCCGGGTTACTCTTGGGATGCTAAACAGCTTCCCCAGCTGCGCATCAATCAACCGCCGTTTGTGCTGGTAGCGGTCAAACAATATGGACCGGGCTATCTCGTAATTGCCTGCCGTGACCGTTAGGTGACCAACCAACTCCTTCGGTTCACCCCGCAGTGCCATCAATAGTTGGGCCAACTTGTAGGCGTTGTCCAGGTCGTCCCGACCGTGGACCAAACTATCGAACAAATTGATGAATGCCAGCCACTCATCAATTGCCCCACCGAAGGCCGGAATCTCCAGGTGTGGCAGCCGTCCAACAACACCCTTAGGGGGCGGGTCTCCGCTACCCTCCCCGCGGTCATTCCGTCGCGACCGCTTAATTTTCTCCGCGCGACGCTCGATGTCGCCCAAGCACTCCATCGCTTGGTCAGCATCCGCGCAGAGCTGCTTCACTGCAGCCACCGAAGCCTCATCCGTAAGCCCGAGGGCTTCAGCCTCCGCAGCCAGCCGACACACCTTCCCGACGCGTGTCATTGCGTCCTCCACACGCTTGAGCAGAACATCATCCATGTCAGGTCGCTCCACATACTTGTGAGTATGGGCGAGCCATCTCATCTCCTCACGGACACCATACCGCAGTACCGTCAAGGGCGAAGGTGCCATGGTTACCGATTCAATTGTTTCTGGTCCTATGCTTCACTACCTAACTAAGCACAGCCAGAGACCAGCACTTGCCCGTCAGCGCTGGGCACAGAAATTAAAACTAAGTTGTAAAAACCAAGGCAACCACTAAAACAATTAAATCCTAAACAATATTTAATATGGTCGCCCTGTGGACATACACCTTATAAATATACACTCTAAATCAATTAGAGAATGCCACCATAAAACACAATACAAAAATAACCCACAAAACTTGATTATGAAAACAATACAAAATAATAAGCTGTGACCTTCTAGAAGTGGCCCCTCCGATATGACCCACACTTCTACTGAGGTCAGCAAAATCAGCTTAATACCCCTTAAATAGCCTGACCCTGCTCTGTAAACCGAAATAACACTGCAGTACTATAGAACCCGACGGTCTACCGCAAGTAATACAATCTAGTTACTTCGCAGAATGACTGTTCAATCTTTTATGCGCACAAACAGTAGTTTCCGACTACAAATTTATACTAATTGTTAACTAAATTGACACTTATACTTTCACTAACCGAAAATGAACTTTAATTGTGGTACCGACCACAGACTCATTGCCGACTTGCCGGCCAATCTGAGATATTCTTTTCTCCCAACTACAATGTGGCAAAAAAAACAACCCTACAACCGTGAATCGATGATTTCCCACTAGGAAACCGCGCCTGCTACCAAATGTTTAATTCCACGCCTCAACCGAACGGCGTGGAATCTTGAGGGGCTGGGTTGTTGCCAGCACGGGAGAGAAAATCTTGATTGTTACCTTACCTTGTCGTCGTAGACCGGAAATTGAAAGCTCGATTCGGGGCAGGAATACGGGATAAGGGCACAAGTTTGGGTAGGATCAGGAATGAATCTCACTGTCGCTGCCCGACGCTGTCGCCGGCGTGCTGCCTGCCGACACGTGGAGTCGCCGTCCGATACGACGATGTCCAATCAACACGGATAACTTAACCGCTGACGCGAATCTACTTATTTCCCGACGATGTGGTAGATTTACACTCCGACCAGGCTCGACACCTGTATTAGACGATTGTTACACCGAATTACAATCAATGGCCCGAAGCCTGAGCAGACATGTTTGTTCTCCCGACGAGAAAAGATAACCTCCAATTTTTCATCTCGTTTCGATACGAGTGACAGCTGCGGTTCTGTTTCCGTTCCGAGTCGCGCAACAAGAGGAGGTGCGTTCCGAAGCATAAATATTAAACACTCCTTGAACTTCTTCTCTCCACCATTATCAATTTACTGACTAAGTTCAGTGATTGTCCATTACCGCCCAACGTGACACAAGGTCTAAATAAGATCTTACGACTAGTTAACTCTTCTAATCCTCCTCAAAATGGCCAGCATTCTTCAGTGGAATTGCAGGAGCCTGATGCCTAAAAAATCAGATTTAATTTATTTAATAAATAAGTATTGGACCACTGTTATAGCTCTCTCGGAGGTGTGGTTGCTGCCAGGATCTCGTTTTCGGGTGACAGGTTTTACCAGCCTCCGGGAGGATAGAATAGATGGTTACGCAGGTGCCATTCTTTTAATTAAAAATGGTATCCCTTTTTCTTGACTTAATATTCCTGTTCATAGTGATAAAATTAATGTTGTTGCTACAAGATGTTTTGACACCACCTTTCTTTCAGTTTATATTCCTCATCCAGATCTCTCTAATCTCCATGAACTGGATATTATTATTTCTTCTCTTCCTTCACCTATTGTAATCCTAGGTGATCTCAACTGCCATAATCAGATTCGGGGTAGTTATAAAAACCGGTCAAGTGCGAGTCTAAATCGCGCACGAAGGGTTCCGTACCACCGTTCAATGGAAGCGATGGTGTGGAGTGAATAGTTTGGATTTTACACAGCAAAATATTGTTTACAAAGTTATTGGTGCGGTTACTTTCACACTCCATGTACGAAACCAGGTGCATCCATAAGTTTGTATGTGGTATTGAAAGAATTGTTGTATGGGAGCCCCCTTAAATATTTCTTTTATCCTGTTTTTTAGTATTTGTTGTTATAGCGGCAACATAAATACATAATCTGTGAAAATTTCAACTCTCTAGCTAGCTAGGTTCTTGAGATACAGCCTGGTGACGGACGGACGGACGGACGGACGGACGGACGGACGGACGGACGGACGGACGGTCGGACGGACAGCGGAGTCTTAGTAATAGGGTCCCGTTTGGAACCCTTCGGGTACGGAACCCTAAAAATGATACAAATTCTTCTACAATTTTAGATATCCTAGATAAATTTTATCTCTGTATCCTAAATGATGGCCGCCCAACCCGCAGAGTATCCCCGACTCAAGATCCTAGAAGTGCAGTAGATCTATCTCTCTGTTCCTCAAATTTAGCTTCAGTCCTCTCTTGGGATATTCTTTCCTCCACATATGGCAGCGACCATTTTCCAATTTTACTTAACTACCCTAACAAAACCGTCCCAAAAAAAACATTCTCACCATTACTCAAATACAGACTGTCTGGTGCAGACTGGGAAAGGTTTGCTAAAGAATGTGATCATAGGATTAAGATGCTGGACTCTGTGTCTTCTGAAAATGCGATAAATCTCTATTCTAAATTTCTTGAAGCAATCAAAGCCTCTGCTAACTTTTCAATCCCATTAAAAAAACCTCCCCCTAATAAAATTCGTCCTCCTCCGTGGTGGGACCATGAATGTACTGATTGTATCATTAAACGAAAAGAGGCCGAGATTACGTATGCGAAATGTATGACCACAGAGAATTTTATAAACTACCAAAGAATTTCTGCCATGGTCAGTAAAATGTTGTCTAAAAAGAAACAATCAGGTTGGTCAAAATTTTGCGAGAACTTATGTCCTCGAGCCCCAGCTTCTCTCATTTGGAAAAATATAAAAATATTCAGGAATTCTTTTTCGGATCATAATTTGTCCTATAGCGATCCCAAAGTGTGGTTGGAGAATTTCGCTAGTAAATTAGCCCCCTCCTCAGTTCCCTTTTCCGATTGCCTCTCATCTGTGCCCTCCACCCAGTCTCCCCCCCATAGATTAAATGAAGTATTTTCAGAATCGGAGTTTGATCTTGCAGTAGAAAACCTAAAGGACTCCTCCCCAGGTTTGGATGGCATTCCATACTCTTTTAATAGAAACACTGGGTATGTGACTAAAAAATACTTTCTACAGTTGATCAATAGTTTCATCACATCTGGGTCTCCCTCGGAGGCTTGGAGGTCGCAAATAGTTATTCCTATATTAAAACCTGGTAAAGACTCCTCAGATGCTGCCTCTTATAGACCTATAGACCTGTCTTCTACTCTTTCTAAAATTTCTGAACACCTTGTCAAAAATCGCTTAGAATGGTTTGTGGAGAGTCATAACATTTTAGCCGAAAGCCAGTTTGGCTTTAGAAAAAACAAATCAACTATGGATAGCCTGGCCGTCTTGACCACGGATATTAGGATAGCTTTCTCGAAAAATGAATCAGTCGTGGGAGTATTTTTAGATATATGCACTGCTTACGACAATGTGCTTCTTCCTGTGCTCAGGCAAAAAATGCTCCATCTGAGTATTCCAGTAAGTTAATTTCATTACCAGCTTATTCTCAGACAGGTCAGTGTTGATACGAAACCAAGATTGCTTCCTGTCTCCTCGGTCAGTATGGAAGGGTCTGCCTCAGGGATCAGTCTTGAGTCCCCTACTCTATAGCATTTACACTTACGATCTTGATAGAGTAGTTACCTCCTTTTGCAACATACTTCAGTATGCGGACGATTTAGCCCTTTGTGTTCCTTTGCCTTCGATAGAGGAGGCCGCTGCTAGACTGAATTCCGCTATTATGTACCTCGAGGACTGGCTAAGTGATCACGGGTTGTCATTGTCAGCCCCAAAGAGTAACGTTGTTATTTTTACCAGTAAAATCCTTATTCCGGATGTGGACATCACCATAGACGGTTCATCAATCCCAGTTTCTAATTCTGTTAAATTCTTGGGTGTCATTCTTGACTCTAAAATGAACGGTTCCGCCCATCTTAACTACGTGATGAAAAAATGCGAAAAGGGAATCAACATCATGCGATGTCTTTCTGGTACGTTGTGGGGCGCTCGCCATTTCGATTACGGTACTTTCCTGCTTGAACCATGTAATAAAGCTGCTCTTGATTGCCTCCAGAGGGTTCAATTCAAATGTTTACGCATTATTATCGGTGCCATGAAATCGTCTCCCACACAAACAACCGAAACACAATCGGTGGCGGAAGACCACCTTCCTGCGGGCAGCCACACCGAGCGCCTTAAAGTTGGCGCAACTGGTCACCTCATGACCGGCACCGTCGCAGTGCACACAGCCGTCACCCGACGGCGCGGCACTCAAAACGCCAAATTGTTTTGACCGCCCACCCCCCCGTGGGGGTGGGGGGCGCGGCCCCTCCCGCATCCGCGCGGGTTGGCGCTGCACACTGGCCTCCGTATCCAATGTGTCGCATCGCCTGCATTCACCCTCCAAAAAATCCGTTAGTTGGACGTGTGTGGGCAGTTCCGAGCTACTGCCCCCATGCAGCTGTTCAAACCGACTTTGAACAGCTGCAGGCAACCGTGACAAAACCATATACAACACGATATATGACCATTGGTCTACCGGCAGACCAAGGTTCTGAAGGGCCTTAGTGGCCACCAGCACAGGGTTGAGCACCTGTACCCGGATGTCAACATCCCGGGTTACTCTTGGGATGCTAAACAGCTTCCCCAGCTGCGCATCAACCAACCGCCGTTTGTGCTGGTAGCGGTCAAACAATATGGACCGGGCTATCTCGTAATTGCCTGCCGTGACCGTTAGGTGACCAACCAACTCCTTCGGTTCACCCCGCAGTGCCATCAATAGTTGGGCCAACTTGTAGGCGTTGTCCAGGTCGTCCCGACCGTGGACCAAACTATCGAACAAATTGATGAATGCCAGCCACTCATCAATTGCCCCACCGAAGGCCGGAATCTCCAGGTGTGGCAGCCGTCCAACAACACCCTTAGGGGGCGGGTCTCCGCTACCCTCCCCGCGGTCATTCCGTCGCGACCGCTTAATTTTCTCCGCGCGACGCTCGATGTCGCCCAAGCACTCCATCGCTTGGTCAGCATCCGCGCAGAGCTGCTTCACTGCAGCCACCGAAGCCTCATCCGTAAGCCCGAGGGCTTCAGCCTCCGCAGCCAGCCGACACACCTTCCCGACGCGTGTCATTGCGTCCTCCACACGCTTGAGCAGAACATCATCCATGTCAGGTCGCTCCACATACTTGTGAGTATGGGCGAGCCATCTCATCTCCTCACGGACACCATACCGCAGTACCGTCAAGGGCGAAGGTGCCATGGTTACCGATTCAATTGTTTCTGGTCCTATGCTTCACTACCTAACTAAGCACAGCCAGAGACCAGCACTTGCCCGTCAGCGCTGGGCACAGAAATTAAAACTAAGTTGTAAAAACCAAGGCAACCACTAAAACAATTAAATCCTAAACAATATTTAATATGGTCGCCCTGTGGACATACACCTTATAAATATACACTCTAAATCCATTAGAGAATGCCACCATAAAACACAATACAAAAATAACCCACAAAACTTGATTATGAAAACAATACAAAATAATAAGCTGTGACCTTCTAGAAGTGGCCCCTCCGATATGACCCACACTTCTACTGAGGTCAGCAAAATCAGCTTAATACCCCTTAAATAGCCTGACCCTGCTCTGTAAACCGAAATAACACTGCAGTACCGCAAGTAATACAATCTAGTTACTTCGCAGAATGACTGTTCAATCTTTTATGCGCACAAACAGTAGTTTCCGACTACAAATTTATAATAATTGTTAACTAAATTGACACTTATACTTTCACTAACCGAAAATGAACTTTAATTGTGGTACCGACCACAGACTCATTGCCGACTTGCCGGCCAATCTGAGATATTCTTTTCTCCCAACTACAATGTGGCAAAAAAAAAACAACCCTACAACCGTGAATATCGATTCACGGTTGTAGGGTTGTTTTTTTTAGTAGCAGGCGCGGTTTCCTAGTGGTAAATCATCGGATTTCCCACTAGGAAACCGCGCCTGCTACCAAATGTTTAATTCCACGCCTCAACCGAACGGCGTGGAATCTTGAGGGGCTGGGTTGTTGCCAGCACGGGAGAGAAAATCTTGATTGTTACCTTACCTTGTCGTCGTAGACCGGAAATCGAAAGCTCGATTCGGGGCAGGAATACGGGATAAGGGCACAAGTTTGGGTAGGATCAGGAATGAATCTCACTGTCGCTGCCCGACGCTGTCGCCGGCGTGCTGCCTGCCGACACGTGGAGTCGCCGTCCGATACGACGATGTCCAATCAACACGGATAACTTAACCGCTGACGCGAATCTACTTATTTCCCGACAATGTGGTAGATTTACACTCCGACCAGGCTCGACACCTGTATTAGACGATTGTTACACCGAATTACAATCAATGGCCCGATGCCTGAGCAGACATGTTTGTTCTCCCGACGAGAAAAGATAACCTCCAATTTTTCATCTCGTTTCGATACGAGTGACAGCTGCGGTTCTGTTTCCGTTCCGAGTCGCGCAACAAGAGGAGGTGCGTTCCGAAGCATAAATATTAAACACTCCTTGAACTTCTTCTCTCCACCATTATCAATTTACTGACTAAGTTCAGTGATTGTCCATTACCGCCCAACGTGACACAAGGTCTAAATAAGATCTTACGACTAGTTAACTCTTCTAATCCTCCTCAAAATGGCCAGCATTCTTCAGTGGAATTGCAGGAGCCTGATGCCTAAAAAATCAGATTTAATTTATTTAATAAATAAGTATTGGACCACTGTTATAGCTCTCTCGGAGGTGTGGTTGCTGCCAGGATCTCGTTTTCGGGTGACAGGTTTTACCAGCCTCCGGGAGGATAGAATAGATGGTTACGCAGGTGCCATTCTTTTAATTAAAAATGGTATCCCTTTTTCTAGACTTAATATTCCTGTTCATAGTGATAAAATTAATGTTGTTGCTACAAGATGTTTTGACACCACCTTTCTTTCAGTTTATATTCCTCATCCAGATCTCTCTAATCTCCATGAACTGGATATTATTATTTCTTCTCTTCCTTCACCTATTGTAATCCTAGGTGATCTCAACTGCCATAATCAGATTCGGGGTAGTTATAAAAACCGGTCAAGTGCGAGTCTAAATCGCGCACGAAGGGTTCCGTACCACCGTTAATGGAAGCGATGGTGTGGAGTGAATAGTTTGGATTTTACACAGCAAAATATTGTTTACAAAGTTATTGGTGCGGTTACTTTCACACTCCATGTACGAAACCAGGTGCATCCATAAGTTTGTATGTGGTATTGAAAGAATTGTTGTATGGGAGCCCCCTTAAATATTTCTTTTATCCTGTTTTTTAGTATTTGTTGTTATAGCGGCAACATAAATACATAATCTGTGAAAATTTCAACTCTCTAGCTAGCTAGGTTCTTGAGATACAGCCTGGTGACGGACGGACGGACGGACGGACGGACGGACGGACGGACGGACGGACGGACGGTCGGACGGACAGCGGAGTCTTAGTAATAGGGTCCCGTTTGGAACCCTTCGGGTACGGAACCCTAAAAATGATACAAATTCTTCTACAATTTTAGATATCCTAGATAAATTTTATCTCTGTATCCTAAATGATGGCCGCCCAACCCGCAGAGTATCCCCGACTCAAGATCCTAGAAGTGCAGTAGATCTATCTCTCTGTTCCTCAAATTTAGCTTCAGTCCTCTCTTGGGATATTCTTTCCTCCACATATGGCAGCGACCATTTTCCAATTTTACTTAACTTCCCTAACAAAACCGTCCCAAAAAAAACATTCTCACCATTACTCAAATACAGACTGTCTGGTGCAGACTGGGAAAGGTTTGCTAAAGAATGTGATCATAGGATTAAGATGCTGGACTCTGTGTCTTCTGAAAATGCGATAAATCTCTATTCTAAATTTCTTGAAGCAATCAAAGCCTCTGCTAACTTTTCAATCCCATTAAAAAAACCTCCCCCTAATAAAATTCGTCCTCCTCCGTGGTGGGACCATGAATGTACTGATTGTATCATTAAACGAAAAGAGGCCGAGATTACGTATGCGAAATGTATGACCACAGAGAATTTTATAAACTACCAAAGAATTTCTGCCATGGTCAGTAAAATGTTGTCTAAAAAGAAACAATCAGGTTGGTCAAAATTTTGCGAGAACTTATGTCCTCGAGCCCCAGCTTCTCTCATTTGGAAAAATATAAAAATATTCAGGAATTCTTTTTCGGATCATAATTTGTCCTACAGCGATCCCAAAGTGTGGTTGGAGAATTTCGCTAGTAAATTAGCCCCCTCCTTAGTTCCCTTTTCCGATTGCCTCTCATCTGTGCCCTCCACCCAGTCTCCCCCCCATAGATTAAATGAAGTATTTTCAGAATCGGAGTTTGATCTTGCAGTAGAAAACCTAAAGGACTCCTCCCCAGGTTTGGATGGCATTCCATACTCTTTTAATAGAAACACTGGGTCTGTGACTAAAAAATACTTTCTACAGTTGATCAATAGTTTCTTCACATCTGGGTCTCCCCCGGAGGCTTGGAGGTCGCAAATAGTTATTTCTATATTAAAACCTGGTAAAGACTCCTCAGATGCTGCCTCTTATAGACCTATAGCCCTGTCTTCTACTCTTTCTAAAATTTCTGAACACCTTGTCAAAAATCGCTTAGAATGGTTTGTGGAGAGTCATAACATTTTAGCCGAAAGCCAGTTTGGCTTTAGAAAAAACAAATCAACTATGGATAGCCTGGCCGTCTTGACCACGGATATTAGGATAGCTTTCTCGAAAAATGAATCAGTCGTGGGAGTATTTTTAGATATATGCACTGCTTACGACAATGTGCTTCTTCCTGTGCTCAGGCAAAAAATGCTCCATCTGAGTATTCCAGTAAGGTTAGTTAATTTCATTACCAGCTTATTCTCAGATAGGTCAGTGTTGATACGAAACCAAGATTGCTTCCTGTCTCCTCGGTCAGTATGGAAGGGTCTGCCTCAGGGATCAGTCTTGAGTCCCCTACTCTATAGCATTTACACTTACGATCTTGATAGAGTAGTTACCTCCTTTTGCAACATACTTCAGTATGCGGACGATTTAGCCCTTTGTGTTCCTTTGCCTTCGATAGAGGAGGCCGCTGCTAGACTGAATTCCGCTATTATGTACCTCGAGGACTGGCTAAGTGATCACGGGTTGTCATTGTCAGCCCCAAAGAGTAACTTTGTTATTTTTACCAGTAAAATCCTTATTCCGGATGTGGACATCACCATAGACGGTTCATCAATCCCAGTTTCTAATTCTGTTAAATTCTTGGGTGTCATTCTTGACTCTAAAATGAACGGTTCCGCCCATCTTAACTACGTGATGAAAAAATGCGAAAAGGGAATCAACATCATGCGATGTCTTTCTGGTACGTGGTGGGGCGCTCACCCGTATTGTCAAAAGCTGATATATAATGCCATCGTACGCAGCCATTTCGATTACGGTACTTTCTTGCTTGAACCATGTAATAAAGCTGCTCTTGATTGCCTCCAGAGGGTTCAATTCAAATGTTTACGCATTATTATCGGTGCCATGAAATCGTCTCCCACAAACGCCTTACAAGTTGAATGTGTGGACCCCCTCTAAATTTACGAAGACAATATCTATCGGATAGATTCTTTTATAAGGCTATCCAGCTCAAAAACCACCCCCTCATTCCCAAAGTCAAATTGCTGAGTCAGCTAGTGTCAAATACGAGCTACTGGTCCCATGAGGATTCTACATGCCTTGTCTCCAAAAACTAGAAAATGTCAACCAACCTGTATATCAAAGGAATATGAACCCTCTGTTTAGTACTAACTTTAATGCTCTTATCCATTCTCCTATCATTATTCTGTCTCTTGGCATCCCGAAATCATCCCCCGACGCTAATACTTCTTTTAATGAAATTGTAGCCAATTCTTGGAGTGATTGGCTATTTGTTTTTACCGATGCCTCCAAACTCCAAGAGTCCGGGTGTGTTGGAGCTGCGGTTTGGATGCCAAGATATAAAATCATTCTCAATTATAAATCTCATGTCCTCTCACCTCTTTCATCGGTATTCACAGGTGAGTCGGTAGCGATTCTGGAAGCCATTCTTTATGTTTTATCCCATAAATTGAATAAGACCATAATTTTTACAGATTCTCTTAGTTGTCTCCAAGCCATCAAGGCAAACCAATTCAGAGTTAAAATTAGATTCCCAGTAATTTTAAAAATTAAAGAAGCTCTTTATGACTGTCATTTACAGGGCATAGAAATTGTTCTGGCTTGGATCACTGGCCATGCGGGTGTTACGGGAAATGAGGTGGCAGATTCTTGTGCAAAGAATGCCGTTGTGGCGGTCCTGAACATTTTCATAATTTCAGCTCAGATATATGTTTTTTTTATCAAAAACCCATCTTTATAAATCCTGGAACGATTCCTGGCAAGATAGCCGTCAGGTCAAAGGTAGATATTATGGAGATATCCAGAATTCAGTCCCGCCGAAACCCTGGTTTCTCAAATACCGTGTCGCGGATAAACGCACCATCTCTACGATTTGTCGACTCCGTTTGGGTCATGCCTGCACTCCGGTGCATCTTGCTAAAATAAGGGTCAGGGACAACTCTCTTTGTGAGTGTGGTCTTGCGGAGGGTTCTGCTGACCACATCTTTTTTGAATGCCGCAATCTTAAATTTTCTTTGTACAATTATCTTCCGCCGTACATTCCTAGGCCTACCAATTAGAAAACCCTATTATCATGTGTCAATTCTCCATTCATCCAAATCTTGTGCAATTTCATTAATGTAAATAACATCAAATTTTAACTCTACATTATTTTTGTTGTATTTATCTAGTATTTGTTGTAGTCTAACTAAACTAACATAATTTAATATTTATGTATCTATTGTGTTGTCCTGTTTGTTCTAGATACCGAAAACCCTGTGATTTGGACCGAAACATAGCTCATGTAATAAATTAATAACGTGTAATTTCTGAAACTTGACATTGGCAGAATCATCAAACCGATGGAAGCCACCTTATAAGAAATTGATTGATTGACAGAAGCAATTTTCATAGTCGAGTTATTGCTACGAACAAAAGTGGAAATGAAGTCATTACATGAGTCGTTTGTAAGGCTGGACTATTTATCAGACAACAATACATGAGTGCAAGGTTCAGGCCCGATAAAATGAATTTGGTGAGTCATTTTAGTGAAAACCTTTAGCACATACATTGCTTTTGGCTCCACACTAGGATACCCTGTGTCGTGGGAAGCAGAAACAGCGACGGCACACACATTTAAACATCCAAGACCTGGGTTTTTTTTTGTATTTACCCCCAGGCGGGGTTAGAACCCGGGACCTCTCGCATGGTAATCAAAGCCACAACCACTGCGCCGCAGAGGTCATCAATGAACGTTTGTTAGTTTATTCAAACTTCATAGTTTCGAGAAAATTATGGAGGAAGCCCTCATTAAACTTTGTAATAACAGAAAAAAGTTTATTATTTGTGGCGATCTTAATGTAGATCTGCTTGTAGATACAACACTGAGCGACAATTAATAACTCTGTTCAAATCATTTAATTTATGTCATGTATTTCTAGAGCCGACTAGCATAACACTTACCAGCCAAACTTGCTTATATAACGTTCTTTGTGACTGTGCATTCACAAGTAAAAATGTAATTAACTGTTTACCACCCGATCACAGTGTTCAAACAGTTTCATTCCCAATTACTAGTAAAAATAAGACTGATCCATCATTTTATAGGCCTATTACATCCCATAGACTAGAGACGTATATGAAAAAGTTAGATATAAGTTTGCCAGTACCGGATTTTGATGAACAGAACCCGAACAAAATCTATTCTGACTTCTTCAACATTATTCAAACAGAATTCAATACAGTTTTTAAATTAAAGAAATTCAGTGCCAACAAGGGTAAATCTAAATTTAATGACTGGGCAACATTTGGAATTCGTAAAAGTAGAGCTATCTTGTGAACCTACCTTTATGAACAAAAAAATATTCCAAAACTTTCAAGTTGGTTTGTAGAACTGCAAAAACTTTACAAATTAATAGAAAATTACAAAATTCAAATAATAGATTGAAAACGGTTTGGCAAATTATAAACCGTGATACTGGCAAAGCTATACCAAGGGACAATGATTTCTGCTTAAAGATAGGTGATGATGTTGTTAAATCCAACGCTGAGGTAGCTCGAGCTTTTGAAACATTCTTCACCAATGTACCCTTACTCACAAAAGAGCGTCTAAATTCATCTCCATATGAAGCAGAGTCTTTGTTAAAAAACAGCACTAGCATCAGTTTTTAAATTTTATTATGTATATCCCCAGGATATTGTCAAAACGTATAGATTACTTAACTTAAAAATACTGAAGACCTGTGGGGTATATCAGTCAAAGTCATTGGTTCAATAATACTTGTTATAGCCCACACCTAGCTTATATATTAAATAAATGTGTTGATGATGGAGCTTTCCCAGACCTCATGAAACACAGTAAACTTATAACTCTGTTCAAGTCGGGAGACAAGGGTGATCCTTCAAATTTCAGACCAATATCTGTGCTTCCAGCACTAAGTAAAATTTTTGAAAAGATTATACTTAATCAAATGCTCTCACACTTCAACCATACAAAACAACTCCACGCCAAGCAATATGGTTTCACTAGGGGTAAATCGACTACGGATGCAGGTGCAGATGCATTACCCTTAGATCTCATATTTATTCTGGATGGGAAGCCGCACAGAATTCTATCGGTGTTTTTTGCGATCTGCCGAAGGGTTCTGATTGTGTTGATCATGATACGCTACTAATGAAATTAAATCATTACGGAGTTAGAAATAAAGCGTTGTATCTACTAAGATCATACCTAAGCAATAGAATTCAACAGGCAGAAGTCAACGGTGTTAAATCTGATGGATCGGGGGTAAAAATTGGCGTTCCACAAGGTTCCATATTAGGCCCTTTCTTATTCCTGGTATATATTAACGATCTGCCTTTTATAGTGGAGAAATTGACTAACATAGTGTTGTTTGCTGATGATACTTCACTCGTCTCCAAAATTGAAAGACAAAAAGAAGATTTTGATGATGTCAATGGAGTATTATCTTTAACTTTGAATTGGTTCAGAGTTAACAATTTATTGTTAAATGCTGGTAAAACCAAATGTATCAAACTTCCAAATGCCAGGCAAGTTGGGACCAGTTTAGTGTTGGACAGCAGCACGTTAGAATTAGTAAATGACACGAAGTTTCTTGGAATAACCATTGATAGCAAATTGTAGTGGGGACCCCACATAGAAAAATTAGCTGGTAAATTAAGTTCTGCGGCTTATGCTATTAGGAACATCAGACAACACACGGATGTGGCTACATCTAGGCTAGTATATTTTAGTTACTTTCGTAGTGTCATGTCCTATGGTATCTTGTTGTGGGGGAAAGCAGCGGATATTCAAACTATTTTTATTTTTCAGAAAAGAGCTATTCGAGCAATTTATAATTTTAAATGCACAGACTCCTTAAGAGATCTTTTTAAAGAAATTGACATACTAACTGTAGTTAGTCAATTTATTTTCGATAATATAATGTATGTACGCAAGAACCTTACAAAATTTCCCAAACTTAGCGATAGCTGTAATGTTAACCTAATAAATAATCACAGACTACTTGCGCCCCGGTATAGACTCTCGAAGGTTAGCAATTCTTTCAAGGGTCAATGCACTCTCTACTACAACGAGATACCTCTGGAGATCTTGAAATTGCCATTTGAGCAATTTAAAAACCATGTTAAAGCGACTTTGTCGAAAAATGCATATTACAATGTTCAAGATTACTCAAATGATGGGACTGTATGGGGTTAATCTACCAACCACTACACATCTCTTGGAGAAAGAGCACAAGCGATCCCAACAGCAGTATAGGCTACTTAACATCGAACTCATCGGCGTCCCTGAAACACCTAATGAAGATCTACCACTGGTACTGATGAACATAGCCCATAAGTTGAACTCAGACCTCAAGCTGGAAGACATAGAGTTTATAACCCGAGTCCAACCAATGAAGCGCAATCAAGACAAGCCCAAAACGATTATTGCAAAACTGAAGAGCAGACTGGTCAAGGACACATTAATCGATCAATACAAACGCAAATCCCGCGAAAATAAAGGGCTTACCTCATGCGTCCTTGGATTCGAGGGAGACTCACGAAAAATATTCGTGAACGAACACCTCACAATTGCAAACAAAATACTTCTTAATGACTGTCGAGAGAAGGCCAAGATACTTGGAGTGAAATTCGTATGGGTAAAAAACTGTTGCATTTATGCCAGGAAAGACATCAAACACCCGCTTGTGCCAATATCCACTGTAGAAGATATGAACGTGTTTCTCAAATGAATTGCATAATTTACTCTGCTTCTTTAACTGTAAGTCCATATTTCTTTCCCACTTTCCCCTCTCTGCCTAACCTATCAAAGTCATTCAATTTAAGTTTTTCCTATACAATAACCATTCAGACCTCTAATCACGCCAACACTACTGACAATACAGTCATCTTCAAAAATCCTAAAGTAATGAATAGTTGCGTACCCCTGCCATCGTTCATCGGTGCCCCGGCGATACCCGGCGAACATGTCCAGCGCTCGCGTATTGCGATTACCCTCAACTTCATCATTAAAACGCCGCCGCCGCGCGAGCCTCTCGCCTGCCTCAACACACTTCCAGCTCAACAAAGTTTACCAGTTTTAGTTGTTTTAGCTCGTCTTAAATTTTATTCTGTGCATGTGCATCCCACAAAACACGAACATTTAACGTTATTTAACATCGGAGTTACCTTCGTTTATTCTATCGATCAGTTCATATCCATCGTTTACAATCCAAACAAAATTAAAAGTGAATAACTTAAGTTTTTACTATCAAAACGTTCGTGGTTTGAGGAGCAAGCTACATAATTTCTATCAGAGTATTGCTATTAACGACTATGACTTAATAATTGCAGTGGAGAGCTGGTTGCGTGAGGGCATCCTAGATTCAGAAATATGTGACGATAGGTATGATGTGTTTCGCAGTGACCGTCAACATAAGTCGTTGGGTGGTGGTATTTTGGTATTAGTCAAAAAACATCTCCGCGCCTCGGAGCGCCCAGACTTGTGTTATGGGTCTGTTGAAAGTATGTGGATAACAATACCTCGTAACGCATTAAACTGCCACGGAGGCGGTGACACGCAAAGTACATGCGATTTGCACATAGGAACCGTGTATGTACCCCCAATTTCCTGTGACGAAAATGCGCCAAAATTAATAAGTGATTTTATAAACTCGATGACGTGTGCTACCACAAAAACGCCTTCTGATATGTTTTTATTGGCAGGTGATATTAATTCTCATTTCGTATCGTGGGATCGTTCCCCATATGGGTATACTATCCA
The DNA here is from genome assembly GCA_949825045.1 of Argyresthia goedartella. Lineage (NCBI taxonomy): Eukaryota > Metazoa > Arthropoda > Insecta > Lepidoptera > Argyresthiidae > Argyresthia > Argyresthia goedartella. The sequence continues at coordinate 23,133,746 of OX463823.1, forward strand.
CAGAGAAACTAAATCAGACTTGATAGAGGCGACGACGGAGTTTCTGAATATGACCGAACTGATGGGACTTGCTCAATACAACTTCACGTGTAATTCCTGCGGCAACACACTCGACCTAATTTTTTCAAACCTAATTCTTGATTGCCGTGAGTGTGTCCAGCCTCTTAGCAAAATAGACGTATTCCATCCACCACTTGAATTAATAATTAATGAGCTAAGCTCGCGTCCATTACGCACCCAACCTCGCGTATTGCGGAAATTTCACAAAGGCGAATACAAATTATTAAACGAAGAGTTGTCACAATATAACTGGCATCAATTATTACACACTGGCTCAGTCGATGATGCAGTTGATTGTTTTTACAAGATTCTGGAAGTACTAATGTCTAAACATATACCCACTATCAAAACTTCGTCCCGATATCATTATCCAAAGTGGTACACCCCCGCATTCATCAATAGCCTCAAAGAAAAACACAGATTGCATAACTTATGGAAAAAATATAGAAACCCGCTAGACTACACCGCTTTTTCATTAATAAGATCCAGAACTAAAGCACTACAAATCGAATGTCTTGAGCAATACCTGTTGCGATGTCAAAATTCTATAAAAAAGGACCCTAAAGAATTTTGGAAATATATTAAGTCTAAGCGGAACAATAATGGATATCCGTGTAACATGCAATATCAGGGCAAAACACTTTCAAAAGGAGAAGACATTTGCAACTCATTCAACGAGTTCTTCCAAAGTGTATTTATTACTCCTTCCACGTCTCATAAATTTGATGCAGGGTCAGATCAAAACACTGTATCTGAAAATATGTGTCATATTCAAGTAACTGATGCGGGGTTATTGAAGTTATTTAATGGACTTGATCACCGAAAAAGTGCCGGTACCGATGGAATACCAGCCATTTTCATACAAAAGTGCAAGCGTGGACTTCTTAGACCCATTAAAATTATTTATCAAAGATCCTTGAATGAGGGTGTTTTTCCCAAACGTTGGAAAGAAGCACAAATTGTACCTATTCACAAGAAAGGTGTCAAAAATTATATAACGAATTATAGGCCCATATCAAAATTAAATATTCTCGGTAAAATGTTTGAAAAAATTGTATACCACTATGTATATGCAAATACTATCAAGAGCATACCTACGGCCCAGCATGGCTTTATTAAATCCAGATCAGTCGAAACCAACTTACTTCTTTTGACCGAGTATATAACATCTAATATGAGCACAAAGGCTCAAATTGATGTTATATATAACATCAACGGACTTTGAGAAGGCATTCGATCGAGTAGACCACGATAACTTACTAACTAAGCTGCGTATATTGGGTATAAACGGGAACCTACTTAGGTGGGTTGAATCTTACATAAAGAATAGGTGTCAGGCGGTGGTACTAGGGGGATATCGATCAAATTATATAACAGTGACATCTGGCGTTCCTCAAGGATCGCATTTAGGACCCTTATTTTATAATATATACCTCTTCGACATACCTCAATGTTTCAAAAATTCTAATTATTTATTATACGCCGACGACAAGAAGATATTTAGACGAATAGAAACCATAGATGACTGCCACTTACTTCAATCTGATCTCGACAATCTTTCAAAATACTATTCTCAAAATCGAATCAGTGTAAATACAAGTAAATGCCAGGTGATTTCGTTTTCACGAAAACATACTACAATACAATATAACTATATGATTAGTAAGGAAGCTATACCAAGAACGAATATAGTACGTGATTTGGGAATAATGCTTGACCATAAACTTACGTTTAATGAACATGTCGAACATATCACCAGCAAGGCATTCAAGTCATTGGGTTTTGTTATTCGGAGTAGTCTCCCATTCAAGGACGTACACTGCTTCAAAGCTCTTTATTATGCGTATGTCAGAAGTGTTTTAGAGTTTGGTGCCGTTGTCTGGCGACCACTCTACGCCCAACATCGCACCCAAATAGAGCGTATCCAGTGTCTGTTCGTGAAGCACCTCAACTATAAAGCTAGGTTTCTATCTAACGACTATGCTGAATCTTGCTTACGTCACAAGGTAATGTCATTAGAGGACAGGCGCGATCTCATCGATATGATGTTTTTGTTCGACCTATTAAATTGTAAATTTGACTGCGGTGACTTACTCAAACATGTGGGGTTCAATATACCCAACAAACGAACCCGTCGTACACCACTTTTGTACGTGCCCAAATTCACAACAAACTACGCTCAAAACTCCCCATTTATTCGCTTACCCACACTTTACAATAAAAAATTCTCATCTATTGATTTGTTTGGCCTATCACGTAACACATTTAAAAGTAAAATTCTGTCTCTCATTAACTTACATGAATGACTTTCTATTGTACATCGTTTATCGCTTATAAAGATACTTTACCCTACTCCATTCCTTCACCCGCCCGCCACCCTCCCCCCTCCCCCCTCCTCCTACGTCATGAAATATGGACAAGTACATAATAAAAATAGTATTTACAATCTTAATTTAAATACCCACTCACTATAACTTAATAACATTAGACATAAGTAACTATCATTCTTTAAAACTGCTGTATTGAATTGTATATTTGAGTACCTTGTAATTGGCGTAATATCTTATAATGTCACTTGTATATAATACTAAAAGCTGTAAGGTTTACCTAAATAAATAAATAAATAAAAATAAATAAATAAATCTGGCTCAACACAGACCTTGCTGTTAATAATTTTGTAATTATTTATTCCTGCTTATTAATTATGATAATGATATATATGTGTATATATATATGTAATATGTTATATATTACATAATTATTATTATATTTACAATTATATATGTATTAGTTAAGCATAAGCAATTTTTAAAAGAGATCTAAGAATCAATCTGTGGGAGTTTCTACGCCCTTCTTCTCCCTCAGTGGTCCAATGTAGAGAAGTGGCAAAAAATGACGATTAATATGTAAGTATATGTAAATATCTACAGTATTACAGACATTTGGAATTTAGTGGAGTCATTCTTTATGTCGCATTTGACATCTGTCATAGTAGCGACAGAGCTCTGAGTCGTGTATGAGTCAGTATCTTTCTCCTTGATTCGCTTAGAAAGGGAATTAACTACTATTAATCTACTTTTACTGGCACATAGCTCTGTTCCTACTATTGACAGATGTCAAATGCGACTTAGAATGGATCCAATTTTGAAAAATGATTTCATTCTCTTCTATGTGAAATCGGTCTAGCCCTTAGTTGGCCTATGTTCAATCATATTTGCCAGTCATGTGAAATGTATCGTTCTGAATGTGCTGTGGTCTCAGCTCCCAAACAAACATACCTCTGTGGGGCTGCGGTTGTGGTACTGCCTACCATGCAAGAGAGGTCCCGGATTCGATCCCCAGTCGGGGATAAAGAAAAAAACCTAGGTCTTGGATGTTTATATGTGTGCGACGTCGCTGTTACTGGTTCCCACGACACAGGGTATCCTTGTGTGGGGCCAAAAGCAATGGAAGTGCCTGTATTTGAACCTATGTTTAATCATATTTCTAAGTCATGTCAAATGTATCGTTCTGAACGTGCTGAGGTGTTTGTTCCCAAATAAACATACATATAAACAAACATACAAATCTTTTCAAAATATTAGCTGTGATGAAATGACATACACACATCCCAATTATGATGTTGAAAGCTCCATTACTCGATAAGACTCATGGGAAGTATCATTTGACACATGCATTTCATGTATCTGTCGTAGCCATTTCATAGAATTGATTATTTCATGAACTGGCCAGTAAGCGTTGAATTAGATGAAACATGTACTTTTCAAATCATTTTTATTGATTGCTACCTGCCTATTGATTTTGTGATATACTCACGTGTCGAACTAATCCGCTGCACTCGTCCCCCTTTAGTCTTCACCTGATGCTAGGGCAGTGTTTTTCCCCAAAAGATTTTTTCGTTCAATGAAAGTTCTAATTAAATTTCATGATATGGTCAATTCTACGATATGGTTACGACATATCAATAGCATGACGGCGATGCATCTTTCGAACTAGATTATCTCTTTGCATCAATAATAGATGCTTATACTGACTTGGATAGGTACAAATCTTAAGAGATATTTATTGTTTTTGTTTACTAAAGTGAATGCAAATGCAAAAACCTAGGGTTCGTCAAAAAATATATATATTTGAGGAGCTACAAATTTATGGTTTTCAATTTTTCTCCTTTATTCGTGCCCAATTTCATCATTCTAGTTCAAAGGGAATCACCCTAGATTATGATTCTCTTGCGAGTAACGATCAAATTAATATCTTTAGCTTGCGTTGACCTAGATTTTTTTTTCCGCATTCTTACCTCAAAATAGCAACTTCGCCGTTTGGTTTTAGGATCTCGGGCGGAAAAATTAAATTCCTAAATCGTTCGAAAAGGCTTCGGCTCGTGCCGTAATCTTCTCGGTTCGTAAATATAACCCTTTGAAAACTCGTAGATAATTGAATTAAAATTGCTCCCTTGTTTACAATCTACTGTTTTACGGCTTGCTCCATATACTTGAGTACGCTATTAATATACCTCGACGTGGTCCAGAGAAAAAGGGTCTTGACAGACGGACAACGAAGTGATCCTACAAGGATTCCTTTCTTCTTGTACCCTTTAGATCGCCATCCAACAGATACAAAACGTGTTACTCATACGCCAAACATGTTTGCTTTGGTTTGCAAAATACAACTTGATTCATACTATACATTAAAGGTATCTTTTAATAAATCACATCAATAACAAATTGAGATATTTTCCTTAAAACTTCTCCAATAAGGTCTAGCTTCGTGCCAAATTTCATGATTCTAGGTCAGTGGAAAGTATCATATAGGTTTAAATTCCCTTGCGATTACCAAGCAAATTCAGCGAAATTGTGGTTTGTGACATAAACGACGGTATCTTTTGAACGGGTTGACATTTGAGTTTGTTTTTTTTAGAACTTTAAGAGAACATAGACCTAAGTAATCAATATTAATTTCAACTTGATACCTCCCCGCGTTCCAGACAAGCGGGCAACGAAGTGATTCTTTTGTTGGTTTTAAAGTTCGAAAAATGACACGAATTACAATTGTCGGCCAGAGCCGATTGTGGCAGTCAAGCGGTTAAAAGGTACAGAACCCTATTCGTTCAATTATATATGAAGGAACAATACCGCTGGGTAAATAAAACATAGAGATTATCCTATATTGAGGAATAAAAGAAAAGAGCTTATTAGGTTTGCGCATATTTTTTTCTATAATACGAGCATTTTACAACAATATTAAACGAAATCATCATTTGAGATCTGCTGCCAACATACACTACGGCGCTCAACAAAATAAAACGTAGCATACAACGCGCACTCTAATCTATATAAACATGTCGCATAAGTACATACAGGCTTCACAATATTATCTATAAGTAAGTTTAATAAGCGCGGACGGGCGAATATGCTACCTTGTTTCTGTTATACAATAAAGCATATTCAGGCAGGGAATGCAAAGAACCAAACAGCTAAATGCTAGTAGTTAGGTACAGCCACTAGGATGTCTTTGAGTTTCTGAAGTTAGCTGCGGATTACGCTGTTAGCTCCCGGTTCTGCGCCACGCCTTGTCGCTATCTTTAGACCCAAATAACCATAAACCCGTAATGGCTCCGAGATTTCCAGCTGCTTTCTTCGCAAGTTCGCCCGCCCCCGCTTCCCTAAAGCTATATCACCTCACTCCGCTCATAGAACGTCCGATCGTCACTTGTACACTGTTCACTTGATCAGTTTTGTTCGTTGGTCTGTTTGCTAGTCTGTCGCACCACTTAGTAGATAACTTCGTACACTGTTGCCTTCTTGTCGCCGGAGCCGGTGACGATGTATTTGTCGTCGGACACTTAGTAGATAACTTCGTACACTGTTGCCTTCTTGTCGCCGGAGCCGGTGACGATGTATTTGTCGTCGGACACTTAGTAGATAACTTCGTACACTGTTGCCTTCTTGTCGCCGGAGCCGGTGACGATGTATTTGTCGTCGGACACTTAGTAGATAACTTCGTACACTGTTGCCTTCTTGTCGCCGGAGCCGGTGACGATGTATTTGTCGTCGGACGAGATGTCGCAGCTGAGCACTGAGGATGATTCCTTTGACTGTAACAAAGAAATTAATCGTTAGTCAGTGACTATTTGATAGGGTTTCAGAGAATGGCAAAGTCATACACAGTTTGTAAACGTCAGCTTTTAAGCTGGAGCAATTTGTGGTAACTCTTAAAAATATAAAAAGCGTTTAACCTCAAAACAAACGTCAAATCCCATACAATTTTATTTTTAAACAAATGTTGAACAGTGTTTTTTTTGTGGTAGAACCCTATTTGTTTAGCTCTTAGAATCAGACGTATAATATATTAAAGCATTTCTTCTACTTCATCACGAAATATTAGTTAGAAAATAAGCAATATACCTATAGTTCTGACTGTCAACTTGGTTGCTTGAAGTGCTTTTTGTATTTACCTGGAACATACTAGCGCCATACGGAGTGCGCCACGCGTTGAGCAGATTGTCCTTCCCCGTGGACACGAACCACTTGCCGCACAAGGCGAACCGCAGGGTCAGAACGCACGACTCGCGACAGTAGTATTTACCTAGTAGTAGCGCTATTCAGCCTGCGCCACTCGTTGATCAGATTGTCCTTCCCAGTGGACACGCACCACTTGCAGCAGGACAACGGCAGCGACACAACGCACGACTCGCTACAGTAGCATTTACCTCGAATAGCGCCATTCGGCGCGCGCCACACATTGGTCGGATTGTCCTTCCCAGTGGACACGCACCACTTGCAGCAAGAGCCGGACCGCAGCGACACCACGCATGACTAGCTACAGTAGCATTTACCTAGAATATACTAGCGCCATTCGGCGTGCGCCACGCTTTGATCAGATTGTCCTTCCCAGTGGACACGAACCACTTGCAGCAGAATGCGAACCGCAGCGACACCACGCACGACTAGATACATTAGAATTTACCTTAAATATACTAGCGCAATACGGCGTGCTCCACGCGTTGAGCAGGTTGTCCTTCCCCGTGGACACGAACCACTTGCCGCACGAGGCGAACCGCAGCGACAGCACGCACGACTAGATAAATTAGTATTTACCTGGAATATACTAGCGCCATACGGCGTGCGCCACGCGTTGAGCAGGTTGTCCTTCCCCGTGGACACGAACCACTTGCCGCACGAGGCGAACCGCAGCGACAGCACGCACGACTAGATACATTAGTATTTACCTGGAATATACTAGCGCCATACGGCGTGCGCCACGCGTTGAGCAGGTTGTCCTTCCCCGTGGACACGAACCACTTGCCGCACGAGGCGAACCGCAGCGACAGCACGCACAACTAGACACATTAGTATTTACCTGGAATATACTAGCGCCATACGGCGTGCGCCACGCGTTGAGCAGGTTGTCCTTCCCCGTGGACACGAACCACTTGCCGCACGAGGCGAACCGCAGCGACAGCACGCACGACTCGTGGAGATGCAGCTGGTACTTGTCGGGCTTCACCGCGTGGAGCACTTCCACGTTGCTGTTCTCCATGCCCACTGCTAGCCACTCGCCTGGTAGTAAGGTTGCGGGTTAGGTTTAGTTTTAATAGTCTTGAAAAACACTGAAGGAATAGGTCTTCGATGCGTTGACAAATGCGGTATGAAATTATTTAAAAAACGCTACCTTCATCAGAGGTACCAAAGATGTTCTGGACAGGAAGGAATTTTCATCAATAAGTATACATTTAAAAATAAAAAACCTCGACACATTAATGAAATCTTACGGCTTTTATAATGGAAACAACCATATCGAAAATGGTTAAATAGGTTCTGATAACCCTTCAAGCGTCAAGCATCCTGACTGCTGCAGGCGCTCCGAAATTATAACCGAAAAAAAAACCACACGGAAATCGGTCCAGTAGTTTTTCAGAAAAATGGTAACGAACATAAGAACATACACACACACAAACAACCTATTACACCAAACGCATATACCTCCTCCGTTCCGTCCGTCAGGAATAATTTATTTATTTATTTTCGGAAATCATACAGTAGCTACCGAAATAGTAAGTTACAAAAATAGAATGCCTTACTTACTATTACGGTACACACATAAAAAGAGGTTTAACACTCAAATGCTACCATTGTTACAAAACTGGACATATCATGCATAAAAATGAAATAAAACTATTTTTTTTCCACAAAGAATTCATATAGATTTACCTGTTGGGCAGTATCCCAGTGAGAAGATCTGTGAACTGAAATCATGCTGCTGCAGTTGTCTGCCTTCCCGTAAGTCCCATGATCTGAAACATTAAAAACAATTAATGTACTCGTAGGTGAGAATTCTCTGTTGAACTGAACTTAACTGGACTTTCACAAAATGTATAATTGGTATAACAGGAGTAAATGAGATTAGCAACTAGCGAAGAACAGATTGGCAAAGACCAGGGAGGTGTATGGAGAGCTGAATCACCTTCACCGCTAAAAAACGCTAATAAAATACAGTCCACTATAATATTATAACTGCTCTTACGCTCATGAGTATATTTATTTATATCTCAAAATAAGAAATATTAGGCGCGATAGTCATTGGACAGGCAAGACTGAGACTCAACACGAAGACAGAGATAAATACACTGAAAGAACGAGAAAAAATGCGCGGTAGGTATCGCCCCTTAGGTACCCACCTGACAGTATTATCCAGGCCACCGGTCCAGAGCTTGGTGCCATCTGCCGAGATGTCGATGCAGGAGGCGCCGTCCGTGTGACCCTGAAACTGACGCACCAGGGTCTGGTTGTGCAGGTCCCAAACGGCGATGTTGCCGTCCGAACAGCAGCTGAAGCATACCTGCAAGTAAAGATGGAATCGGTCAGTTCTATCCTATTCTATCATATTCTTTCCTTTGCAGAAGCGAAGGTTGCCAACAATTTTGACAATCCTTTTGAGATTTTGTGCGGTTTTTGAGTACTATGAGGAGCAATAATTATGATAATAATAATAAAAAATATTAGAGGTAAATCTTACACAAATCGAACTAGGCCCATAGTAAGCCCAGTAAGACTTGTGTTATGGGTACTAGACGACCATATATTTAATAGAGATAAATACTTATGTAAATACATAGAAAAGATCCAAGACTATAATAATAATAATAATAATACCTTGGACACTATTTACACACATTGATCTAGCCCCAAACTAGGATTCCCTGTATCTTGGGTACTAGACAACGATACACATACTTATATACATAAATATTATACTTAGATAGATAAACAACCATGACTAGGGTACAAACATCCGTTCTCATCAAACAAATATTTAACCCCACCGGGACTCGAACTATCCGCTAGGCTATACAATCGTTGTTACAAGGTTATGAACCATAAATCAATTGGTGTTCCACAAGGTAGAATTTTAGTCAATTTCATTTATTCATATTATTTATTGCACAGAAAATATAGATAAACAGACATTTACAATAAATTTCATAGGCAAAGGCGAGCTTATCTCTAAAGAGAGATTTTTTCCATAAAACCTAGGCAAGACAGGAGTGTTTATGAAACAAGACAGTCCTAGTGCGCAATAAAACTGTATACATACGTACGAAAATTACTTTTATAAATAAAATATAAATTTCAACTATATAAAATATAAATATCAAACATGCAATAAATATGATACCTATCACGGAAGAGAAAGGAAATACGCTTTCAATCTTTTCTTAAAAGTGAAAATTGAGGGACTATCCCTAATAGTGCAGGGAAGTGTGTTCCATAGTCGGATTGCCCTTAACCTAAATGAGTGTTTGTAAGCAGCAGTGTTATGCCGAGGAGTTGAGAGACACCGTGTGGGATGTCCGATTACTATCCCTCCTACCTAGTCGATCTTAAGAAGACTACCTCAATTTTCCTCAGGGTGTTAGAAATCTCCCTGAGAAAAGCATTAAATCTCCACAGTTGCGGCGATGGGCTATCCCCCTGTCAGGTGAAGTGGAGAAATAGTTGGCGAAACGCGCGCCCGTTTAGGAAAAGGCGTGACGTGTAAGTTATTAGGAGTACCACTAGGTAGGGGATGGGATTCCACAAGGCAGTATTCTGGGACCTACCTTCGAGTCTGGGCTAATGGCAAGTGCATAGCAAGCAGGTGCAGACGAAGTTAGCTCCGCTTTGATCCTAGGTGTAGGTGATGCCAGGTCCCAGATGGAGAGATTGGAGGCTTCGCCGCCAACGATGAGGGTCCGGCCATCGGGTAGAAGTTTCACTGATCTGATGTAATTATCACGTTGCTGTGGAGAAAAGATAGAGGTCATTTTGAGTACACAAATACGAGAAGATTTGTTACGAATGCTTTAGAGAAGAGATGATGATTAAAGATGTAATTTATACAGTACAGTACAGATATAGGAGTTCACAGGCAGACTGGACTAGCTTAAATTAGAGACTCAATTTTATTTTCAATTTATCTACTTTTAAAATCATTATTTGCTACGTTTTAGTTAACAGTTGGTTACTTGGCTATAACGAGATGTTTCCGTCATAATTAGGTCACTGCAAAATTTATGTAGTTTTTTGCTCGTTAGCGCAACCCGGGGGACATAGTGCACGTGCGAATTTCGATTACCAAGTATTTTAAGAACATGCTATAGAATAAACAGTCAATAATTAGATTACTGATATAGAGAAGGGGGCTATAACTATCTAGCAGTGGGAGTATGTTGATGATGATGATGATGATGATGTTAAGAGCGAGTAATAAAGTGTTGAACCGTATCGACAGTTACCCACTCACCAAGCAGTCGAGTTGGCTGACAGGCGCCTTAGTCGGTTGGCTGATATCCCAAACCTTCACGCAGCCCTTGCCACCTGTGTACACGTACTTCGTGGGGCTCGACACTGTCACTGCGCAGACCACCTGGAACAGGAATACACTACAGTTGTAGCTGTGTACATTCTAGAATAATTAGCCTAATTATCTACCAATGAAATTAAATAAAAGTTGAATGATGGGTTGTATGATTTCGATGAAAAAGAATTCTCAGTTAAGTTTTGAGCATCCTATCCAGCTTCAGCAGGCAGCTACACAGGATGCTATGTTTATTCACTGATACCCAGCAATCTTAGAGATGTCGTCCGACTATCGGCCGTATGGAAGGAAGAATTTGGAAATTACAAAACGTATTCAAGTAAAGTTCAACAAACCTCGCCGTGAGCTAGGGCTGACACCTGACGCGCGTGCCGGGGGATCCCCGGGCCCATGAGCGCGTCAGGGGGAAAAGGGACCGGCTGCATCTGACCCTCGGCTGACACGTGGAACGAGTACGCTCTGGAAGAGAGGGAGAGGGATCTGTTAGGTAGTTGTGTCGATGACTTGTAACGATATGTAGAAAGCAAGTACTTATATAGTCAGGTTGTTCATATTATGAAGATTTTATCTTCTTACTGGTTAATGTGTAAGTAAGTAAACATATACGCACATAACAGTTTAGTTAACTTAACATTTAAGTAGTATCCTAAGAATAATCAATAACAAGCTAGATACTGATAAAACGGAATGCGATTATTACCTCTCCACTAATAAACGTTAGTAAAATATTAAGAAATTGCTTGAAGAGGAAAGCAAGGTTTGGATGGAGCATGTACAGGACTTAGGGCTAGCTACTAACCTGTGTAGCTAGCACGACGACAACTTGAGAGTTTAACTGACTGCAAATTCTTTTCCCAGGCACTATTGTAGATATTCGTAAAGTGCGTGTCGGGCTAGCTACACTGGTTTTAGCTGATCTAGTATCTGTTGTGGTGGAATTGGAGGTACGAGTAATATTCGTAATATCCGGCGTCAATAGGTAGCAGGTAACTGAATGAGAGGGACAGAGGAGCAAACATTATAAGCTGATTTAGTTGTTACAAACTAATTGTGAGTGAAGTGTTCGAAACCCACGTCTTTGATCATGTTTTGAAACAGTGAATTGAATATAATGATCTACTATTTATAGTAATAATCTAAGTATATTCCCAGATGCCTCCTTCAAGATTGGCTAGAATATTATTGTGGCTAAATTTCAATTAGGTTATAGGTTAGGTTGGAACATATAAGAGGTAAAGACGGTGCGCAGCGAAGCGGAAAAAACATTTATGTAAACAATAGCATAGGGGCAGGGGTATCTGGGAATGTTATGCCCCCTTTTCTGCAACTAGAGGGGACAATGCTGAAGGGGGCATCTGTAAATAAAAGCTAATCTAGGTTTTACATACAGCCAGTAATCAATCAACCAAATAAACATTTTGATATCAAAAGCAGACTTACGTTACTTACTAGACGTATGACACGATAGTAATCAGTAACGAAACTCACGGTTTCCCTCCAGGAATAGGCGCCAGCGATGCCGGCCCAATCGGCGGCCGTAGCGGCTCGTACGCCAATGCCGCCCTTGCCGAATACCCTGCAAGTCCGTACGCATCATGCGCCCCGTTTCCTAAATACGGGTATTGCAGGGCCGGCGGCTTCACTGCGGCTTTGAGCGGCGCCCCTGCAGCGGCGCTGCCGCCGCCGCCCCCGGATGTTGGGGTGACGGGTTTAGAGATGGGCGTACTAGGTTTCTCGTCCAGCTTCTTGGCTGAAGGTGTGGAGGCGTTACTTGAGGTGCCCGACCTGAAATTTGGTTGAATTTGAATTTGAAGAAATTTGGTGTTGAGGTTATGGACTAAGGAGTTTTAGAATAGTGTATTTAACCGATTTGCACAGTTTTATAATTTTTCAAATTCTTGAAGGCAATCATCAAATTTTTCATACTTAATTGGCTTAATAAACGATTAAAATTATAATGAACAATAGTGTTTTTTGTTCCGTCCATGATAATCGATTTGTTTGTGTTGATTGTAACGTGCACGAACCACGAAGTAAGGATATCGCGTGGAGAGAATGATAGCTTCGTGTCGTTAATTGATTGGATTACGTTTTCTGCGTCGAGTCTAATAAAAGTCAAACTGACCTTCTTTGTCCAATTTGTAGCTAGCACGTGTACGGCTTCGTCGAAAGGGATTAGTGGGAATTATCACGCTTTTGTTAAGAGTTCAATACCTTGGGTGTGACGTGAAATTGATATTGATAGAGACTATTTAAATCGTATTAGTGTTCTATATCTATGTCACTATTGCTATCGGTGACTCCAACCAAACAGTAAAGCCGAATATGAACAGATAAATACACGTATTCTTGCAAATTATAGAAGAAGAAAAAAACAACATGAAATTGCCGCCCTATGCTCCGCTTAGACAGCCTATTGGTAAACCCGCTACTGTCTTGCGCTTGCGCGCCTCCTTCATCCCTACCAAATCAAGTCTAGAGCCATGGCTAATGAAGAGCTGTAGTACCTGGGACTATGAGGCGGGTGCTCCTTCTTGGGTTGCAGCTTATCCAGCCCGTTCTCCCGGGGCGAGGGCGCGCCATTGTGCGGAGACGTCGGCTCCTCGCTCGCGTCATCCACCACCAGGTCCTGTGAATCGTCAGTTTTGGGTTATTGGTAAGACTTCTGTGTAACTGTTTAGCAAATTGAGTTAAAAGTTGCATCCAAAAATAAGTTTTCATCCCAAACTAAACGTTCACCAATATTTCACACCCTATTTTATACTAAACTACATGGGGTCGCTTGACTCCGCTCCGCTTCACTTCGGCACCAGGTTGTTTTATAAAGTTGTGACCTAACAAAGCTAACTTTAATATTCGGACAGAAAGTGACATATATCAACCAACCTGTGAAACTACGTGGGGGCACCAAATTTAGAGAAAATTTAACATATTTGGGAGACAAAACATATATTAGCAAACAATATATTGATTTCCGATGTATTCTACTTACATGGCCCATATCCTTCTCCTCTTTCTTCATCTTCTTATGGTCCGGCTCGGCCGGACTCCGCGTTCTATACTTTTCTCGCTCGCCGGGCGATATTGAGTTTCTCTGCAACAAATAAGAAATAAACGTCAATAAAGCGATGGCGTAAATAATCGAAATACAAAGCAAACAAGCATAATGGAATCTCGCATAAGCTGGGGCTTACGTATATCAATCAATCGATCATTGTTTGCAAATAAGTCGGCACGCAACTGGCGACGCATGCCGGCACAGGCGAAGTTTGCTTGATAGCAAAGAGGGCGTGAGTGAATTTACAGAAAATTTACAATTAAGATAGTTTTATGGCCTGTTTCAAGTAGTCTCGTAATCATATGTAATTAATAAATTACATACTATCATTCATTCATGAAAATGTTGTCGTGAAATGTTACTGAGTAGTTAGTAGGTATAAGTAGGTACTATGTCTATAGTACCTACTTATAGTTTGGTAAATTAATACAAAATAATTAAACTGCACATGTATGTCCAGCAGTGGACACGAACATGCTAAAGGAGAAGAAGAATAATTAAACTTGGTTAAAACCGATCCACTTCTTATACTCATAGCTTACAAACTTTTCGCAACGTTATTACTTAAAGACGCCAGAAAATCAGCGTGCAAGTTATTCGTGATGAGCACATCTCGTTTTATTCAACGATGGTTCTGTGAATATCACAATATCATATCAAAACACACCGAGGCAGAATAAACTGACCGCGTGATTAGGTCCGGAGAGCTCTCACCCCACCATGGGGGGGAAGGGTGAGGCAGCCCACAACAATTTGGATGAGCGAGCAAATACCGACTAATGAAATAATCATATACGTGCCGGCCTGCCCGCCGCGCTCACTGATTCCGATGGCTGTTGACACAACAATGTACTCGGCTGTACATATATTTGTTAGGCAAGCCACGTCGATTCTCTCTTCAACCGTTTCTCCGAAAGTGCAAAATCAATGGTACTCGTATACCTCGCGCCACGAGTTATGAGCGGTGGCCTTGCATGCGCAGTAGTCACTTTTCAATGCCTGTACATATGCGCAGTTATTCCCGCCAACGTCGCCCAGCGCTCTTAATTCGTGGCGCGAGGTATACTTACCTAAATAATCGTCCTGACTTCCGAGTTAGGTTGGATCGGTCGAATGCGAGAGGTTTGATGCTATTTTAGATTCACAAAGATCATATTACTGTGCATTCAAGTGAAGGTA
Source organism: Argyresthia goedartella (assembly GCA_949825045.1). NCBI lineage: Eukaryota > Metazoa > Arthropoda > Insecta > Lepidoptera > Argyresthiidae > Argyresthia > Argyresthia goedartella. Next base: position 23,148,900 of record OX463823.1, read on the forward strand.
TAAGTACGGTAATGGATCGGCGACCGCAGTTTTATCAATTTCGAGATGGTCCATTACGAGTTACATCGTAATAGGTAACATGAAGGACAGTTGGGTATAAGAGGGCCGTGGGGAGGACTCACGCTTGACCGCTGTGCCGGAAGTAGGGGCTCGTGCCACCAGGGATACAACGGGGCCTAATTTTACGAGGCACTAAGTTAGTGTCCAGTGAACTCCAGCGTATACCGGCTGTTAATTTGGCCGCCAGCTCTCGCCCTGTCGCCGCCCGCTGTGAGATACCGCTAGCCCCTAGACAATAATACTCGGTCGAGATTCACATCTATTAGCTCCGCTCCAAGATACGGCCAGCGGCACAATAGATTTAGTCCACTTAATGATTCGCTTTAAGTGTTATTGTCTGACTCGCAATTTCATTTATTCTCTCTCACTCAGAGTCCGACTGAATCGGCTTTTTACGAGGCAAAAATTAGATAATAAAATCGGATCGTTGCAAAGAAGGTGCCATTTTGCACCTCCGCAGAGTGAAACCGACGACGTGGCTTATATGGCGTCGGTGTTATTGGATATTTTGATAGGCGATATGTTAGCGATAAAGTTTTATTAGAGGCACAAGTCGCGTGGAAGTGGCTGTCGGGTTGGGACGTGCGAGGCGAAGGCGTCCAGGGGTCGGGCTCGGAGTGACCCTCATTTTACGACGCACTCTGATCTCACCGCTGTACTTCCCTCGTTCCGATATCGAATTTCGGTGAAACACTATTTCAGGGAGCCGAATGGGATGATTGCCGATATGTGAGACGGCAGGCTTGACGCCGAACCAAAGAAGTATACATAATGTCGAAAATCGATGTACCTAATCTCTATATATCGCCAACATCTGATATCAAATTTCAATTGTCATTCGTTCGCTTCTGTTTCTATGAATCCATGGCGGTTTTGTTTTGTTTTGGTTTGCGATATTTGTGTGATTTCGGAATTCGGTAATTGGGACTATTGATTCTTGTGTAGTAACGAGCCACTGACGAATGTAGCAATCAACGCTCGTTCTACACTAATACGAGTATATGTACATTAACTTAATTCTAATACTAATCCACCGAGTTGTTGTTATTTACGCAATCTTTTCCATTTTCAACACAAAGCAAAGAGGTCTAATCTTTCTTTATCCGATTACACGGACGCGGGTCAGTCTCAAGAAAAAGGCAACTGAGTGCGGGCCATGGGGGGGGGGGGGGTGAACGGGGGGGGGGGGGGGGGGGGGGCAGTGTCCAAGTCGTAACAAGTAGAGTACAAGCAACAACTACACGACATATCAGTTCGGCGCGCATCGCATGTCGCGCGCACACACGCGCGGGTCTGGCGGGGGCGACGACGACGGCCGGGCGTGTGACGTCACATATAAAGTGGCAACACACAGGCGCGCTGTTAACGCCGCCCGGCTTATTGTCTGCGGTCACGCGACGAGCCGTTTAGCCGCGCCGCCCGCCCCGCCGCCGCCCCGCTGCCGCGCCGGTTAACCGGAAGGGGGGCGGTTAACCGGACGCCGGGGGGCGGAAGCGGGGGAAATAGATAAATAGACCGCCCGCCGCCGCCGCTCGGATATGTACGGATTGAGTTCGGACTATATTTCAGGCATAATAGTTTGAAAAGTTACGTGATTTACACGCGACATTTTCGGCTTTTATCGGGGGCCGCCCTGGTTTTATGCCGCCTTCGTTTTATGAAACTGTCTTCGAAAAGTTTTATTGCGCACCATTTACTTTTAAGTCCCATTACGACGTCATTTTATACAAGTTCGTATCACCCGACCTGTTTGGGGCCGGCAGAGTACGCCAGCCGTCGTGCGCCTCACTGGATGCTCGGTTCTGCATGAAAAGACCTCATTTATATCACATCAACATTACCCACGCAGGTATACTTGCGCATCATTAAACTGCTACCTGAACATCCGCATGCTCATAAAAAATAAACGATAATCACTCGGAAACGAGAACCAGTCTTCGTCGGAAACGTGCCTTACAAAAACTCTACAAAAAATTAATCGCCCGCGAACGCGTAAACCGCGGGCGCTCTGCGACTTTAAAATTAACTTTACCGGTTCATTCGTATACATAAATAATGGAGGGAATTTCTGAATGCGCATTAAACTCCTATAAAGAATACATTAGCATAAATTTATGGTAGTGAGTCGGCGTTTCGAGCGCGTTTTTACGTGGCTCGTAAAGTTTATAGTCGCGAGTGGAGGATCGCGTTTACTGCGCGTGCTATCGGTTTATTGCCGACCCCAAATATCCAAATTGCCCGGAGCTCGTTGTCGAGCGTGCGCCACCCGCTCGCACTTCGCAGGCTCTCTGCCGCACGCAGCCCCGCCGCGCGCCGCCCCGCCGCGCCGCTCCCGCGCCGCCGCACGCTCGCAGCCATCTCGGCTCACAAGTGGCGAGGCCATTACTCCACCACTCCAGGTTATGAGCTCTCTCTCCGCGGAGCGCCAGCCGCACTCACAAATGCACTGCTTGGAAACATGCCCAACATAATTTCTATGTTCGTTACCTGCAGTTAGCTGAGTGAGCGTACTTGCTTCTCGGATTCAGGCTGCTTACTAAGAATCGATGACTCCACATCTCCACTCGAACTAAATCAAACTCGCAAAGTCTGTCTGATTGCTCAATATTACCTATTCAGTGAACATTAAACATCGGTTTATCAAAGTGGCGCCCGACTAGGCCCACAAATGTATCACATAAAGTAAATTCTAGGGAAGCCGTCGATAAGCAATCTCGCCCGCCCCTTGCTCCATTACAGGAGTAATTAGCACAATTAACAGGCTCGGGTTGAGGGGTAAGGGGCGAGGGGCGAGGCGAAGGAAGGGGGAGGGCGCGATCGCGTTCACGTACGCAAACAAATGTCACGTGGCACGGGGCGCCTTAATTAAAACGATAATTGAGTTGACTTGCGAAATTCGCCCGCCATTCCGAGATTCCGTGAGGACTTGAGGAGTCCCGTGAAACTCCTCTTTAAACTACGCCACCGTTAAGTGTCGAAGAGTTTAATTTCGCGTTAGCGTTTACTTTGGGGTTTTGAGGCAAATTTAAATATGTGAAAGGCGCGGGCTGGCGTCCCTAAATGACTTTGTTAAACAACCACAAATCGAATTTTGCTGTCACCATACAGATAACTCGCTTAGGAAATTGGTGTTGACGAAATAAGTACTTGTGATGGAGGCATTTTTCTGGGGCTCGTTTATCTTTCTGTTGCTTGAATCGAAGTGAATAAACAAAATACTTTTAATATGGTAATACGAGTTGCGGTAGCCCATCAGGGAGGCGCGATTGATGTATATAGAATTGTAGACAAACGTCGGCTCCTTTAATTGCTTTCCCTCTGCTAAATCACGGAGGATACTGGATCCGGAGGGTGGTCCCCCACAATATGTGCATCAGTACTCCCGCAACGGCTTAATGCCGGGGATAAACAATTCGTTATACTTGTCGACTATAACGCCGTTGTAATGGCTTACAAATTTAATTCGTTGCGGGCGCTATCTGACCTTTTATAAATTTCCGCCCCCGTTAAATCAGTTAACCTCTGATTTTCGATTCTATTTTATTCCTAGGAAAATACTCAATTGTGCACGTGACATGCCTGATAAGTAAAGTATCCTGAACAAAGTAAGGGGATGCATATTAAAATAATTACACCGACCCAACCGTCTACCCAAAGCTATACCTATTAAAGTTAGTGACAATAATATGGATAAAGGGTCGAGGGAAAGTGCGGTCAAATGTAAGGAATGTAGGAATCTCGCATGATAGCTTCCCCCCGCCCGCCCCGGCCCGGTTGCCGCCCCCGCGAGGGGCGACGGTTATTTAAATGAGAGTTCCCTCACCACCCGTCAATAAAACATTAAACACGTAACAAGTTTATGCGCAGCGACAACCCTAGCGGATTCCGCCACTTCGTTAATCCGGGGCGGGGGCAGCCCTAAATTAGGGTCGAGACAAGCCGTAATCCCCCGGTCGGCGCGACGCGACGCGACGCGACGCGGGGGGATTTATATTGTTATTGCTTCGCGTCCGGAATTATACGAGGGTTGAGGGACTAATGAAAGGGGAAATTTAATTCCTAATGATTCTCGTCTTAGCCCGTAACGAGGAAACTCGAAAAAGGGCTGCGACCCGAGCACATTTTTATGATTAATCGCTTCAAGCTCACTCGAGATACGAAACGATTTTTCCCTTTGCTTCCTCTCCATCCTTTATTTGTTTGTTAGAGTTATTTTTTGTGCGACCACTTTATTTATTTGGGGGAGCATCATGTCAGTATTTCGAGTCGCGTTCGCGAGTTAACCATAATATCGGATGTTAAATTTATTCATGAATCATTTTAGATGCTCGTACACGGCAGTGAGGAAAACATATGTAAATGTGTGACAGTACGGTCGGAGGCATAACGAACGTGCTATGCATCTGGTACACGAAGTATGTTGGCACAAGTGTAGTAGCTTGGCTGGTGGGTAGGTAGTCTAGTCGGTGCGGTAACAGGAACACGACTCGCGGACGTGTGTGTGCCGTGTCGGCAGCACCGCTACACCGCACTCGCCCGCCCGCCTCATTGTTAACTTGCTGCCTGACAACAGCACGCAACCTGACTGCACTGAAGGCAGACTCCTTGCACATTGCACAGGCCGCCGGGAAATTACGGATAATTCACGCGGCATGCGGTTGTTGATGTGACAACTGACAACACTGGGAAAGTTCAGCCAGGCGTGACTCGAGAGTCGCAGCGTGCCGCAGTCGGCCGCCCTTCGGCTCATTATACCGGCGACTAATTGAGATAAATTATGAAGACGTGCACCGAGCCGCGGGGATGCCGGCTACACCCACCGACCTGCTAATTACTTGCCGTTTCAATTTACTTCAGCGCCTTTGCTTAATAACGGCATTATTTTTTTACTCATGCAGGTTTACAGGCGCCAGCGAAGTCTTTAACGGTCATATAAACATTCTCGTAAACATTTATTATTGTGGTGAGGTACGAATTGCAGGTATTATCTCGTGGCAATTAAGGCGTGGCCACACACGTCGTCGCAGTGGGAATGGTATGTGTCGTGAGAGGTGGGGCGGAGTCTGTTTGAGCACGAGGAACCGCTACAGAGGGCTTCACCGCAAAGGTGTCGTCTCGGAACAACGCCAGAGCCGGTCTGTTGCGGTCTCTAACCGCATCGTATATTCCTGACTACCTTCACCGCCCTCGGCTGGGAAGGCATTTGTGAATGATATTGTTCTTGTTTTCATTAAATATATATAATATAATATAAATATAATTTTATCAGTATACATATAAATTGAATCATGACGGTTTATGAGTTTCGGTACACTACGATGCAATATGTGCCAACCAATCTTTAGAGCATTCCTTTTCTTTGCAGTAGCGAGAACACGTTCCAATATAAAATGCATTAAGGAAAGATCTACGGCTCGAGGAATTTTCGCATTGTTTACGAGCGGCACCTACAAAATATTGCAGTTCCGATATGAATCGGCGGGCGTTGCTCGGCAACGTATTGAATATTTCATTTGGAATATTGAATCGGAGCCGGAGTGCGGGCAACGTTACGACACGGTTCGATGCATCGATGCTATCCAACTCGCAAATGCGAACAATGAATCGATGCGGCACGATTGAGGTCGTGAATAACTTTGACGATAACAGAGAAATGCTTAGAGAGGTTGCCACAGAAATTGCTGAATCCGAATAACAAAGGAGAGGGTGGGTGTAAAGCAATTCAATCACGCAACCGGAAATAAATCCGGATCTTAAAAAAAAAAACACGAAAATAACTGTTTCTCTATGCAGTCAAATAAAACGTACAATATCTACTACAATTACTAGTGGACTGTACACAGGTTCTCAATCCTTACCGCAATTTAAGAAGAGCTGGCGATTCCGTTCCTTTAGTCATAGATTGTTTGCTTGCACTCCATGCCTGCCAGATACTGTTTCCGTCTGTACTATAAGCCTGGCAGGAAGGGGGCGGCAGTCGCGATTCGATCATGCTCACATAAATCGATACGGTATCGGAACAAAGCACGGCGACCTGCCGGGGACTCCCGGCTTCAGCTTCAACCGAGCTAGACAGACCTACCGATCTAGATTTATATTGTGCAACTGTAAGATAAGTGATCGAAACGTGACAGACAATGAATGTTGCATTTTGTATTTGTTATTGTTTTGCATCACGATACCATCGCGATTTGTTTCCAGCCGATTGATTCTACATAGGTACTTATTTATGTTCTAGTTGTTGTGAATTCAAGCGTTTTCATAATTGTATGCAATTAATAATACATCATTCATTATGAATCATTGTTGTTTTTGCTAACGCCTTGTGGAACTAATCGTGAATAACGACTATCTGTAGCTCGGTATTTATAATTTGTAATGAGAATAATATAATTTATATCAAGCAAGAAAATGTGTTTTATTAGGCGCCTGCTACTGTGTGTATGTTATTGTTTTATTCGTTTCTAGTTATCCATAAAACATTATGGTTCGCGGTTTAAATAATTCCTATTTCAATTAAATAAACCCATCCTATTTAATTCGAATAAAAATGTATTTCTTAAACCATTACTAGATACGTATAAATGCTTGCGTTAGACACATGTCTGCCGACAATATCACAAATAATGAAGCGACGGTGGCCGCTTTGTACAAGAGGTCCGGTGGCTGTGTCCGCTGTGGATATCAGGTCCGAAAAAGTGAGAACTCCGCTCCAGGTTGCTACGCCTGGGGACCACTGGTCCAACAGCTCGGACGTTCTATATGTAGTAAGTAACCAAAGAAACTTCTCTTGCGCGATGCAGGATCGATTGTCAATTGTTTCTGCGATCCGTGATAACATCTGTTGACAACTTCTGTCAATTACTGCGTTTATTTGCTTGACATCCATCTTGTATGTCTTTATATGGATCGCCTGATAGGTGACGCCACAATAGTACAGTCAGCATCAGATATATGTGAGCAGGTTAGGTACTCAAAAAGATCTACACATCTTAAAAATCAGAAATATCGATACAGCCAAAGTGACAAAATTATGTCAACACCCTCAGAGTTAACTTGGATGTTGACATAATTTTGACACTTGGCTGTATCGATATTTCTGATTTGTTAAGATGTGAAGATCTTTTTGAGTAGCTAACCTGCTCACATATATCTGATGCTGACTGTACCAAAAGCCAGATTCTGATATACAAGTATCAGCACAATATCAGTATGTGGAGTATATCTTTGCCTGGCAAACAGTGTGATCCCTTGCCAGTAAGATCTGTTCAGATAATCCCTCAACCGCGATAACATATCGTCTGCATACATTACCTCTCCTTACATACACAGGAGAGAACATTTGCTCTGTTATTCAGGATTTGGGGATCAGTTACACGCGTAACGAACGATAAAGCTCTACTATATTGTGTCGCCTTTTTAGATGACACCCTCGTCTAATTATTAATGAAGAGGGGACGGTGAGTCGCCCAGAAAATAATAATGACAGAGTTTGGAGAGACGTATAATAAAAATGACGAACCCCTAATTGAAAAGGAAACGGTATTTATTGGTAGTGATTGATTTATGATTGTGCAGATTTGTCGAGGTAGTTAGGTACATACAAATAACACATAAACATTTTTTCATGCAATCAGTTACAGATTTTTGAAGGTTGTCAAAGATGTCGGCAAGATTCAGAAATATGTGAATAATTAAGTGAATAATAGCTTTAATTGTTGTTTTATAATGTGTGTTTTGGAGAGCTTGTATCCTCACAACAGATAATGAAATAAAAACCAAATTGCGTTGTTCTGAAAGAAAGACATTTTATTAAAACCCTGGTTTATCCATTACAGTATTTCACCATTATGGCAAGTACAGTTTAAAGGTAAGTTATTATAAGACTTACCTGAAAGAAAAACAACAATTAAAGCTATTATTCACTTAATTATTCACATATTTCTGAATCTTGCCGACATCTTTGACAACCTTCAAAATGTACCAGAGACTACGGAAACGAGACGACGACGTCTCGTTTTACATACTATTAAAGCATTATGTTGTATTCGCCCATAAACATAGAATTCGTAACACCTTCAGATTTATTATAGTTGCGAAGAAAAATACTTCCATATTTATTCGAACAGAAATATTTCTTCTTGTATTTGTAGTACCTACCTACTTCATGCAATAATGCCGCGCAGGTGCAGTAGCTACATAAAGCATGACATCCCCCCCCTCGCCCCCTCCCTTCAAAATTACAGTAGCCAACAAGCCATTTTACTTAGTGCCTACCGGTAGCCGAGAGCGGTAAAAAGAAACTGCCGTGCAATCTGTTACACTTTAGGGCGTCTTAATAATTACAAGTGGCCATTCATTCCAATTAAGAAAAGTCTCGGGGGCGATAAATTCTCCGTGTTCCGTCGCGGTTCGCACTCCGACAAGTTTTGTTGTCGCCTCGCGTGAACACGGCCTATGTAGGGTTGCCACGGGCAGGGAAATTTGAAAAATAATTTATAGGGCTTCCTCTCCCTTTGACCTTTCACCCTATAACCATACAAGTAGGTATCCTATAATCATGGAAAATGTGCGCAAGCCAAAACAACGCGAAGGTTGGTTAAAGAACATCACAAAAGCATTCATAATCGAATCAATTAAAACTTAATTGAATTCGTGGCGAATGAAGAGAAGAGGCGTATCGGCGGAAAGAATAAACGCAAATTTATTCCGACCGGATTTTTTTTCGGCATCTATTAAATAAAGAAGTCGTGGAGAATGCTAAGCAAGGTTGAGCGGCCCTTGCGAGTTTTCCACTTGAAGTGGCGCGGGCGAGGGGCGGCGGATGGGGGCGCGCGGGGGGCGGGGGCGGCGGGGTGTTATTCAGAGTGGCTTAGATAAGGTAAGGAGGATGAAGCGCCGAGATGCGCGGCGTAATGAACCGGCTCCGAGCAGTTTTTGTGCGATTCGGGCGCCCAAATTGAATATTAGGCGCGATTTGAGAGCGAACGAGCGGGCGCCGGTAATAAATCCGCGGTTATTATGTTACCCAAATGAGATTGTAGAAGGACTCGCTCTGTTAGGCTTAGACCGACGTTCCATTTTGAACGCCCCAGTGTAAATTGGCAGCTCTGCTCAGTTATTTTTGGGGGTTCATAAATGGATCTATTGTATGAATTCAATTCAGTTCGATCGAGGCGATGTACAATAATGATTTTACGTTTTAACTTCAGCTCAAGTTCTCATTTACTTTGTACCTAAATACACCCAATCAGGCATACAATATATGTTACAGGGCAGGCTAAACAAGCTCATGTTTGCAAACAGAGTGCAGCTGCAAGTAGAACGACTCCGTGATTTGCAATAAAAGCTCTCGTATCGATGGAGCCGCGCCCGGCCAAGAACTGTAACTTGACGCCCCCGCGTCTCGCCGCACTCGGTTTATGCAAACTTTATTACGGCGTGCAGTCACCCCCCCCCCCCCCCGCCCCCTTTCTGCGCCCGCTCGACGCCCCCCTGAAGGCTCTTTCAGGTTTCGCTTCAAATTGGCGCGTCCGAGCCGGAGCGTGTTTGCACAGATGGACCACTCCGTGAGCCGATTGCTAACATATAGTGCCACCGCGGCATTCTCTGCGTAAACTCTTCAATTGGAATTGTTGCCCGAATTTAGGGTACTGAAATTAATTGTAAAACGCCAACTATCTTTGTACTTGTATAGTAACTGGTAACAAAGCTCTTATGTTACATTGTTTTAGCCAAGTCTTCATTTGTGAAAGTAATAACGTCCGCTGTATCTAGAGCAGTAACTTATACAGCGAATCCTAAAGGTGTTTATCGTGAAACCGAGTGCCACTCGTAAAACACCAGCACACTCATTTCAGCATCCCCCCGCGACCGAGCGCTACCAGCGAAATTGAAATAAATTGAGCTGTCGAAAGAGGTATCCGGCATGGGGAGAAGTAGGTTAGTGCAGCACAAAGACAATGTTACAGAACAGAGAGGGGCACGGTATCGATTCGCATGCATTTCGCTTGCAGCGTCGGGAGAGCACAGATGTGCGGCGGCGGCGGCGGCGGCGGCGGCGGCGGCGGCGGCGGCGGCGGTAACGTTCAGCGGAGCACAACAGTGGGGGTGCAGGAGGAGGGGGTCCCCGTCGGCACTCGTCTCCAGTAACACGATAGCCGACATTCGCAACACCTCGCGAACAACGCGGTCGCCGGCGTACCGAGTTGCCGAGCAGGGGGCGCACTCGAGGCTCGCGCGCCCGCCACCCGGCACCCACTTGTTTCAGTCAGCAGCGTGTTATGAAATCAACGTGTTGGAGCGCAACCCTCTCCACTCACACCACTCCATCTCTACCTGTACGGAACACCCTCGCAGCTCGCTATCCTAAATGGAAAAGGAGCGCTGTGAAAGCATCGGCATATTTTTCTGAAAGCGCAAATACCTTTGCTGTTGCGAATTTTTCGCCGAAAATAATTAAAAAGTTGGGATACTCACATGCCTCTCTTCCGCTGAGCTGATACCTGGAAGGGAATAATAGCGATAAGTTTGTTAACCAACAGAAAACAATGTGATGTAAGTACGCCCACACAGACGTCTATTGTTAGCAATTTATATTCGACATCGGCCTTTCGAGCCATAACATTTGTCGAAATCCGTAAATTAGCATACAACGACGATATCTCGATAGTTGCTTTGTTTGAGAGTGGCACTCCTTGGGGTGCTGCATAAAATAAAGCAGGTAATAAAAAGTTCGTGTACTATACTTATGAATCTTCTTCAGGGTGACAAGTTGCAAGATAAAGATGATAATAATATGTATTTAATTATCATTTGACACAAGTTTTAAGAAGCTACGCGTAGGTACAATAATTCTGATTATAATTCATCTCAGATATTATAATTAACTCTGCAAGGTACGTTTATGGAAGTATATAGGTACTAGGTTTGTATACCCAAAAAAGGACAGTTATCCATCTGGCCTACCATAAAATTTATATAGGAACCAATTCCGAAGGATGGATAGCCTAATAGGGGGACGGTTATATCACCTATCGTCGGTTCCGAGGGTATCCATACGAGCGCAATAATTCAGGCAGGGGTCGACGTCGGGTGTAAAGTGGCCGATGAATATTGCAGGAGACGCCTGTCACGAGTCCGTCCCCGGGGACTCCCCCTGCGTCCGTAAGTTCCACGCAGCCTGCACCACTTACGACTCATCGCATCACAGACGTCAAATTAAGCACATTTCGGACCATCACTCTTTATAGATGACTTGGTACAAATCGATTTATTGATAGTAGATTTGTTTGCTTTGTTTAATATTGCAAAAGCATATCCCTGCGATATTTAATTATCAGCTACAGATCTCAACTTGATACAGTTACAGACAGACATCACTATGTGGTAGCTTGGCCTAGGTACAATACAATTTATGCAATCCTATTATCGGACACATAATGTACGGTGTGCTCTACGGTCTACATACATGTGTACGTTCGGCAGACGGCATTAGCACAGTATGGGCACAATTAATTTAAATGCAATAGCCTCAATTATTGGTCGGAATTAGGCTATCGGACAGTATCCGACTGCACCAACATACCATACATTAGTTAGTAGTTTAGTACATAGGTACTACCCTATTTGTTGTAATTAGAGCATCGTGTATATGCTTAGTCGACCGGAACAATTAATAAAGGTATATCCGATAACTTACCTACACACTTGTACAGACTCAGTGGCTTTGTTCGATAGTTTTAACTACTTACTAATTCGCTTTTATTACATCTATGAGGGCGCTTATTAGTTTTAATCATAGTTTATTAAAAGGCATTTACAGAAAGCGGTGAGCCCTGCCCCAGTCCACCTCTACCTCGCTAGTCGGCTCAAAGCCACCGCACACACTCAAGTCACCCGCAAAATTACGTTACTAATTGACTAAAACACGCGACGCTCACACCGGCAAGGAATAATTAATTGAGCGCGGGCGGTGCGGGGAGCGAGCTCGGTACCTGCGCGGTAACTCTTACATCAGTACACCGATAATGGCACAAATTAGCCGGGGAAGTGCCGGGCGGGCGCGGGCTGCTCGGGGGTGGCGGGGGGGGCGCTAAGCCGGAACATCCCGGGGCGCAGATTACCGCTTGCTTTTGTAATTAACCGGAGCGACGGGCGGCTTCCAAATCCATTTCTGTGTTACATTTTCATTTGCGGCGCGCTCTCGTTCTCGCCAGGATTACATGCGCGCTGTATCCCGACCGTTGCTACATAAAGGCCGCCCTATATCAATTTATACGACAGGTTGTAGGTAAACGTTTAAGATTCAAGAATTCCAAGTTTACCCAACGATTTTCATTTACAAGATATTCCTGTTGATTCTCTTTCGCGGTAGGTACATGTGGAGGCAGAGGATTCCGAGAATCGACACTCGTTCATTCTTTCAAAGCAATATCGGGTTCAGCGGCGTCACCGTCAGCGATTCGTAAACACGCAAACAGTGAGTTCAAAAAGCCTCTCGAGCTGGTAAATATTGAATCAGAAGTGGGATCGCTCGGCGACGTCTGAAGGGTCCCGAAGGGGGCATAGGACGCGCGCGCGCGGTAGGGAGGGCCACTAATACGTCTCCAAAGGTTATAAAGCAAACCGGTACCCTCAGACAAACATTCGGTACACTTATAAAATATTCAGACTTATGTACGTTTCGTCCCTTGTTTAATCGCGGCCAATATTGCTGGGTTGTGTTTGTCGAGTTGAAGTTTGCTTTGGGGAATGAGATGAGATACGTACCGTTGCCCTTGTCGTCGGGTCGGTGTAAGTCTGGCGGCTTGGCGAGGACTGAGAGCGGATGGTGCGGCACGCCCAGGCCCAGCAAGCCGCTGGGCGGGAGCCCGCCCTGGCTCAGCAGGGGCAGGGGCGGCGCGCCGTGCGCCGGGAGGTGGGCCGCGTGCATCTGCTGCAGTAACCGCGGCAGGTCTGGTCTTTGTTGCTGTAACAAAAAGCAAAGAGTTCACATGATGTGCGGTGCAGGGGCGTCAACTACAAAAGGGGCGCAGCGACTCACCCGAGGGGGCGCGATTTTAAGTGCTAAAATAAAGGCAACCGGAGCTCGCGGCGTCGAGTGACGACAGACAAAAGTGAATAGATGTGTCACCGCAGCGCAGAGAGCTGCATTTTTAAAGCGATTGGAGCCAAATTAAAAAGTCCTCCCATCCGACCCCCTTCGCACCGCGATATTTTAAATTTTAAATGAGAGTTTCGCCGGCGACGGTGCGGCGTCCTCGTCGACTGAGCGAAATTGATTACTCCTTCTCCATTATTCCCCGTTTTCCACTTTTCCCGCGTTTCCCTTTCCTATCTCGTCTCGTTTAACGATATTATTATTCGCGACCGCCGCGTCCCTTGCGCCGTCTGTTTTGTTTAGGGCCGCGTCATATTATGCCCTTAGAATACTAATATCCGACCCGAGCCCTACTTTATTGGGCTACCCCGATATTACTGCCAGACTACATTTATGATTGTGGGGAATTGCATAATGTATAAGGTGCACGGAATAATAGAGTATTATTGGATCTATTACAGCTGTCACTCGTCAGTATATCACTACCCTAAACTCCCCCGCACGACCGTCGCCGAGACTCGGGCGAGTTTTCCGCCCGGCTGGCCACGTGTTTTTTTGTACAGTCGGAAATTAATTGGATTTTCGCCGAGGGTGAAACATATTTTTTATTGGCCGCTCTCAACTGTGATTTATTGTGTGTCAAAAGGTGGCGAACGCCACTTAGCTGGAGTGGCTTTAACGAAAGGGGATTTTATAATTCGAATCAGTTCAGTTCAAGCGGCTACATATCACGCGGCAGTGGCGTTGCTAAGTTCCCTGGGTGCGCTCGAATTTGTTTCGCAGTTCAGTGCAGGCACCGTCTGAAGTAGTGCAATAAACCATTGTCCCAAGAGGGGGCGCGGGGAGTAACGAGGAGCGAAGGCATTACCCGAGACATCTCGGTTAATATTCCGGATGAGCCTGCAGCGACTCCCTGCCGCCGCCGCCGCCGCCGCCGCGCGCGACCGTGCCGGGCTAATTGCCGCTTGCAAACAATTAATAATTCAGGGCGGGCTATTTATTTACATTTTACAGCAAGGACTAATTAGACGGGTCGAAGTGACAGCGCTGCTCGCGGAATCTAAATTATACAAACAAAGCCGCCGCCAGTATAATTACAGCTCTTCGGGAGCGTCGAGTCTGTCGAGTCGAGGCGAGGCGACGTCGTCCGTGATGTGATCCTGTCTCATCGAGAGCTACGGCGCGCGGCGTGCTGACACCTCCCGACCCGTCGCCCCCCGGCCGGAGCCGCCCCTGACCTCCTCCCCCCCACACCACACCGCACCTGCCGCCCCCTTACCTCATTGTTATGAATGACAATAACGTGGCGTTGATACCTCGCCGCGATATTTTTTCCGACGCGCATAATTTGGACGTGATTAAATAGCGGGAACGGAGCGCCTCCCGGGATTGAAACTCGTCGCCCTCACGAGTCTTACTTCCGTTCGTTTGTATTGGGAACTCTTCTGTTTTTGACTGATCACATAATTCTCGTACACATCGTTGTTCCCCGAATTGCCTTTCAATACATTGAAACCACTATAAATATTGATATGTCCCATGTAAGTACACATACTCAAAATAATCATGATCTCCTCCAGTCGATAGCTTTCGCCAAACTCAGAAAAGAAAATACGCATTGAGTTGACAAGTTTGCGCGTTTCCGCTTCCGCCCCGATAAGTACGCAACGCTATCGAAAAGAAAAATATCCGAGCGAAGAGCTGTGCACTCACTTCTCACGAGTAGGAGTCCCTCGCAGGTAGTGTCACCAGCACAAAGCCGGAGCTGCTGTTTGTACAACTCAACATCTCCAACATAAGGTTGAAAAGTTGTGCGGCGGATTTCCGCTGATGTTACTTCTGCGGCTTCGTACGGGAGAAAAATGCGCCGTCGCGTTTAGGTTTTCACGGCACATTTACCTCCGCATATCCCTTGGAGATTATGCCACCCGCCATTTTTATAAGTGGATACGAGCGGGCCAGAGATAACTGCGGTGACACGGAATATTTCACGGAAAATATTCTCTACTAAACGCAGTAATTTTATTACGAAGGAAAATGTATCGGCGACAAACCGAAGCCGCATTGTGTGCCGCCTAACTGGCTTCATGGTAGTCTAAGTAGAGCACGGCATTAGCGATGCAGCAATTAGTAAATGTTAAATGAGATGTTATTGCCTCGGCAATTACACGGGGCCTTAATGACAAATAAGTGGGGTTGGTAATTTACAGCATTAACCCGCTGTTAGCCACGGTCTACTACAAACCATCAGGTATGGAAACTTTCCACGGCATCATAATCATACTTAGGAGTGGGTTAGACAAATGCAGTTTTAGTTACTTTGCGGCGTAGACGCGTAACAATGCTGTTAACTAGACGAGTATGAACCGCGAAAGATCCACAAATTAACATGTTCGTCCTTATGGCGCATTAAACATCAAGAGTAATAACAACAAAGGATATTTCAACGTCACGGTATATTGATGTCACTGAGGCGACGCGATTTATACGATTCCGCCCCGTAATGTCTTCTGGCTGATACGATATTTACATAGAGCGTATGCGGAGTCGTTCGTCCGTGAATGCGGGATATAAACCGGCGACATAAGCTACAAAGAGGGTAGTTTATCGAGGGGGCAGAGCGGGGCGGGGGGCGGAGGGGGCGTGCGGGTTGCACGCACCATTAGCCGACAAGCAAGCAGGAAGCCCCGAGGCACGCGACGACGTCGACACATGTGTTATGTCTTTCAACATAATTGCTACTAATCACATGCAAACACACGAAATAATATACAGCCCTAGCGACGATCCAATTACTGGAAGTGGAATCGTGACAGTCTAAATGTATTTGTGGCTTTATAACCCCCGCCTCATGAGTCGTCGGACTGCATAATCTAGTTTCTTAATCTCGGGACGCGAAGTAAAATATTTGTCCAGCAATAAAGAATAAAAACAACATCCTTCACTTGGCAAATAAGAGGGAAAAACTTCAAACGGAATAAGCAAACATAAATAATACAACGCGCGGGCCGGATGACTCGTAAAACTGATTACATAATGTCATCCGAACGACGAAAGCTGGAGAAAAACAGCAGCCGAGGCTAAGCGATGATGTCCAGAGGTGCCGGCGACGCATAAGAAGCAAGCAAGCACGGTCCCATGGAATATTTATCACACCGCCACGCCCGCGCCGCAAACGTGCTCGGGAAAAAATGACAAATTCATGTCACCCCCCCCCCCCCCCACCCGCGGAGCCGCCTCACCAGATTTATTCACACTGTTTTTTATCCGAGGGCGCCAATCTCTGCTGCGAACTAGATATAAATGTTTCCACGACTCGTTTGTTTATAGAGCTATCGACGGGGAAACCAGATACAGCTTGTTAACACGCCGTGCACCTGGCTGGTCTGTCTCAAGAGATAGCGTGTGTAATGCTGCATTGTCCGAACAGTGAGCGCATGAAGCAGACATTGATTTCCCCCAAAATAAAGAGACAGGGTAAACAATACCGGCGTTAGCTCCAGAGAACAAGACTTTAATACGCAATAAAGACTATCGGATTCACATTTTTGTAACACGAAATCAGGAGCATATAGCGAGGAATATTGTTTCGTTTCGAGGGCTGTCATATTCCAGAGCATGTAAAGAGCTTCTATCTGGAAACTATTACCTAGCGGGGGAGTAAGGCCCCCCTAACGCCCCGCCCGCAGAGTCGACGACGCGGAATAAAATCAGAACGAGAAATGATGTACCGATAACATCGACGCTACTGCCAACCCTAACTCCGCTATTGTAGCGAAATTCACGCACATTGCTTGCACACAATGGAGAGCAGTTTCTCTATGCTCCTAGCGCTTTGCTGTAAATGCGAACCTCTCAGAGTGGATTTAACTATATTCTCATTTATGGCCGACATTTACATCACACGAAACATTTATTCGTTTGGTTATATTAGTCAGTACTTTCATCTACATTTGCATACCCGTGTAATTATAATTAACCAATTTATGGTTATTTTTAACTAGCTGATGCCCGCAACTTCGTCTGCCTGTTCCTAGGAATCATTATTCACCGATACCTACCCTATATGTAAATCTAGCTCATAAACTAACTCTGTGCTAAATTTCATGCAAATCCGTTCAGCCGTTTTAGAGTTATTGAGTTACAAACACACATACATCCAAACATCTAAACATCGCTACTTTCACATTTATAAAATTAGTTGGATTGGATTGGTATGTAAATGTGATAGAAGTATGAATACATTATGTGTAATGATTAGAATTATGAGTAATTCATGAAACATAATTTTGTATCGAGCCCGACATTAATAATGTATTAGGCACTCATGCCTTGATACACAAAGGTCACTTCTACAAAAACCCACTTCACGAACGAAAGTTATACACAATAAACAAAACACAAGGCCGCAATAAAACTAAACGCTTCGGAAGGCGGAATACTCAGACGTTAAGTGATTTTAATAGGCGAGCAAACACGAGTCCCTACTTTGAAGAGCGTTTCCTCTTCACAAATCGGCAGGCGACGGAATCGGTGCAAATTCTCAGGCACCCCAATCCCCTCGCGAGCCGAGACCCCCTGACTGAAGGGACCGGCGGCACCCGGCTAGCCCCTTTGATCCCTAGCTGACCCGAAAATAAAAAAGGGCCTTAATAAAAAAGGACCGACATACGGAAGGTGGCGCCGCTTTTTTATTTAAATTAGAGCATTTTATAGGGAGAGCGATATTGCGTTCGCGTACCTCTAAAGCTCTTCGGTTACCTATACAAATATATGTAAATCTCCGTAAAGGAGGGCGATGAACTCCACGGGCTCGGCAAATGCTTTAGGGGTCGTCTGGAATTTTTACCCCCCGAATATTTGGAGTGGCTCAATAAAGTAAACATATGAAATGATAATAAAGAATTCCATTAGCAATATCGATCTGTGTATTCATAAATGTAGACGTCTCGTGGCTGCGCACCCAACAGCTGATACCGGACAGCTATTAACAAGAGCGGAACGTTGATGAACGTGAGTAAATAATCCAAGAGATTGTTGATTCACAGCCAAATGTTACAGTAGGTACAGTACGTACGATCCGGTTTCAAAGTGTTAATTCTCTAATTTAACTAAAGGACAGCGCGCGGTGCCAAGTATTTCGCAAGTAAATCAGTTACATGGGTAGACTATTATCGTAGGTAGTTGTGTTGTTTTTTGTTGCATGTGAGGCGGCGGGAGGAGGTGGCAACACGGCGGGCACGTGACGCCGCAAGTTGGCACTGTGCCAGCCGCCGCCGGTACCCGCTCTGCTACGTCTAATGGCCGACGTTGACGTACACCCGACAAAGTGACTTCCAAACACTTTATTTTCGCTCTCATTATCTTTAAAGAGATTTATTTTCGCCGCGGCACCGCCGCTCACGCCAAACATTGACACATCTGACCACTTGGCACTACAATGTGAATTCTCTGTACCGATACCAATACTCCGCGAGTCGACAATCAAGTCGTCACGACGGGGAACTGCCAAAAAATGTAATTAGACCGCCGGCGAAATTAGTTAGACCGACAATTTGAGGACGCGTCTAATTCGCGGCGCGAAAGGTGCGGTTAGTAGGGGCATATGCAAATTGATGTAAAATGCTAATAGAAAAGTCATTAGGGATGTGCCGCGGCTCGCCCACACAAGACAAATGGACGCTTCACAAGTGTATAAAACATGCTAATTCGTGGTAGCTGTCGAGATTATAAAATGAATATCGGTCAAGTGCGGGTCGGACTCGGACACGAAGGGTTCCGTACCATCGTGATAAAACCACAACAAAAAGAAAAAAAACACTAAATCCTAAATGATAAAACCAAAATAAAAAGAAAAAATATATGTGTTCTCTGGGAATCGAACCCGGAACTTCAAGATTGTGAAACCGATAAGAAACCGACTGAGCCATCTCAAAGTTATTAAGGGCAGCGAAATTTATGGTGATATTGAATCCTGATGTTATGAGGTATTTCGCAGGGGCAGGGATTTAAAAAAAAACAGTCGGTTGTATCAGGGCCCCCTTTAATCTTCAAAATTGCGTGTAGTTCATTATTTGTTGCTGTTGCGGCAACAGAAATAGAGCCCGGTGACGGACGGACGGACGGATAGACAGAAGTACAGCAGAGGCTTAGTAATAGGGTCCCGTTTGGCACCTTTCGGTTACGGAACCCTAAAAAACAACATTATCGAGTATTCTAATTCGATAATTTTATCCGACAGGCCTGGCTCGATGCCATATTTCAGCTCAAACTTAGATCGTTTAATTAACGAGCGACCGTCGAACTCTCACAGCGACCTGTTGAAAACCTCTTTTGGAGTCTAACGCCTTCAGTCTGCGCCATGTGCCAAGTGTTTATCGCTCAAATTAATTTACTGCTTTGTCTCGACATCACAGCTGAGGGGAGCGATAATAGTCGCTTCGGGAGGAGCATCCGAGGCGAATGTGGGTCAATCAATCTCAATAATAGCGACGCGGCCTGGTGGCAGCGATTTACTGGCGTTGTCCCACCCATTACATGTTTGGCGGCCGCAGATTGATAGGTGTGTTTGGCGAACAAGCGATGTTTGGGCAGATGCCATGTGGAGACGTTGAAAACGTAAAAAAATGCCTACTCCGTGGCGTGGCGAATTGACTCTAATAAGATAACCTTTTGGCAGCAACTTTGTGCACCGGCTTAACTAAGTAGTTGGGGTAAAACATAGTTATTACAAAGTTTCATAATATTTATCATTCTGTTCGGATTTACAAATAGCTAACTAGTTTTAGTACTGTTTGAGTTAGTACAAGACACGCTGAAATGAGTTGCTGTTGGGGAGCTACGTCGATTTGATTTCCTAGTCGTCACTCGTCAGTAAAGAAAAATAAATGTAGGGGAAGCTTTTTTACCTACAACGACAAACGGAACGGATCGGAGGCAGTATATGCTTTTGGGGTTAGAGGTTGTTTGTGTGTGTGTCCGTTACCGTTTCCCTGAAAAACTAGGAGACCGATTTCGATGCGGATTTTTTCATTAAACAGCTATAATTTCAGAGCAGGCTCTTAGATATGATTTACGGTTGTAGACCACCAGGGGGCGCTGCAGCAGCCAGAATGGTTGACGCCTGAGGGCTTCTCATCAACTATTTGGCCATTTCCGATGCGGTTTGTTGCATTCTATACCTACATATCATTCAACAAGTGAAACAAGTTTAAGCCATAAGGTATCATTAATGGGTCGGGGTGTTTTATAAATTATTTATTTTTATTAAACCGATTCCACAAAAGGAGGAGATTTACATCGGGATCTATGTTTTTTTGTTCATAAATAAGTGGGCAGAGGCAGTTGGTTTAGCCCTTTGACTGACAAGTGATCTAGTCCATCACCATATTGTATGTATGTGACTTGGCGAAACAAAACTATTCTCGAATGACAACAGCATCGACTTTGGACATGGACTCTCTTTCTATAATATTCTAATTACTAGTATCTATTGTATCAATATTCATTATATGACATGGTGGTACTATTTGTAGCAAACAAGTTTTGATATATTCAATTCCGAGTAGCCGCACCGAACCGTTTGATGGCAACGATTGGCGAATCCGGACCGGGGCAGTAAACGTTTTATTTCTTTTACTTGGAAATGACAGATTAAAGAGACAGTTAAAACTTTATTATTCTCGGTCCAAAAGACAGATATGCAGCCATCCGTCTGCAAGTTAAACCCGGGCGTTTGTGTATTGGTGCGCTGCCAAAATATAATGTAGACCAAAGTTCTCTGTATCCATTTCCTTATTCGGTTCGATCCCAGGCTGGGGATAAAAAAACAGGTTTTGGATGTTTGTTTATATGCGTGGGATATCGCTATTTCTGGTTCCCACGACACACTGTATCCTAGTGTGGGGCCAGAAGCAATGTAAAAAAGTTTTATAAAAGTTTATGTTTATTGTCAATAGTGTTTGAGCAAGCTATGCTGTTACAGTATTGACAATAATATCAAGGTCTATAGGTCTTAGACTTGGTTGTTTTAAACACGTGACATTTGGATATTTAACCACATTACAGCGTTCTAATGGCGTTACGGCGAGGTTTATAGACATTGCGATGTGACCGGTGTTATATAATATTTATAATAATAAAAATAATAAAAATGATTATTATCAAAAACGTAGATAAAATTACAAATTACTACTGGATTCCACACTAGGTCTAACCTGTATCGCGGGTCCCGGTTTGTTGATTGACAGGATTGTTAATTGTCATAAACATGATTACTTATTATGTTAAGATAAGCAATTACATTTATATTAATGTGTGTAGTAATAAATTTTAGAGACATCATTTAAATAGATATATCAGGGCTATATAGAGAGTAATAAAAATAAAAATAAATTAGATAAATACTGTGAATAAATAAATATGTATGCACAGCACACCCAGTTTTCTCAGTGAAGGTCACCAATTACATTTAGATCGTCATAATTGAGCACAGCAAGCCACTTTTGGATTGCGGTTTTAGCTTCCCGATACTTTCTCCTGTAGCAGATCTAATGTCAATGTGCTTGCAAACTTTGTTGTAGATAGATGGCCAAGAGAAGAAACTAAAGCTTTTAGCGAAGGCAGTGTGGACTATAGGCGTGGGGACTCTATGGACTCGTCTATTCACAAGGGTATGGTATGAGTCAAAGTTAGTAGTAATCTTATGCTGCACCAGAGTTATCCTAAGTACACTGACGAGCAATGAAAAAGTTCCACCCACAAAATGCCGACAAACACCTTAATATCTCCTAAGACATAAAACCAATATTACGTTTACAATATTTACGTTTTTAGGGTTCCGTACCCGAAGGGTTCCAAACGGGACCCTATTACTAAGACTCCGCTGTCAGTCCGTCCGTCCGTCCGTCCGTCTGTCACCAGGCTGTATCTCAAGAACCTAGCTAGCTAGAGAGTTGAAATTTTCACAGGTTATGTATTTATGTTGCCGCTATAACAACAAATACTAAAAAACAGCATAAAATAAATATTTAAGGGGGCTCCCATACAACAATTATTTCAATACCACATACAAACTTATGGATGCACCTGGTTACGTACATGGAGTGTGAAAGTAACCGCACCAATAACTTTGTAAACAATATTTTGCTGTGTAAAATCCTAACTATTCACTCCACACCATCGCTTCCATTGAACGGTGGTACGGAACCCTTCGTGCGCGATTTAGACTCGCACTTGACCGGTTTTAATTGGTAATATTCTGATGCGCTGTTAAATGTACTTCAATATTGCAGACGGCGTCATTGAGCTAGCCTTTCCCGTTTAGGAGTAATTTGGTGCTATGTCACTGGAACTTTTTCATTGCTCGTCAGATATAGGAGTTGCCGAACCGACAGCACCTTCCAAATGTGTCGGTGGGGTGTCTAAAAAGCTTCTTTCCCATTACTTTGAGCAACGATCTTTGAGCTCGTTCCACAAGAATCGGGACTGCTTTGATCTCGTTCCACAAGAATCGGGACTGCTTTGAGCTCGTTCCACAAGAATCGGGACTGCTTTGAGCTCGTTCCACAAGAATCGGGACTGCTTTGAGCTCGTTCCACAAGGATCGGGACTGCTTTGGAAGCGCCACCCCATGTCGTGATGCAATATGTCAGTAGCGACTGCATGGCAGAGTGCAGTGCACACTAATATTTAAACATTATGACATCGCTGTTTCTGGTTCCCGGAGTCCTGGCATCCTATTACGGTACAATAGAAAGAAAAAAAACGGACGAGTTCAGTGGAGAAGTCTGCCTTTGCCTCTTCTAGGGAAAGGCGTACATGCGTATGTTTTTTATAATCAATTATGAGCCCATGATGTCCTTCTGCTGGCCTCTGTTGCCCTCTATCCGATTCTGGAGCGGTCTCCCTCCAGTCCTCATCCCGTAGACACACTGTACGTAAGATATACGCATGAATGTATGTAAAAGTCCACTTACCCCAATGATAGCGTTGAGTTCTGTCATAGTGACCTGCTTGGCTCGCTCCACCGCCGACGCGACCTGCTGCTGATGCTCCTGCGACAGGAACGGTAGAATCTGCGCTATTATCGCGTTCAGCCGCTTGGCGATTTCAGTCTGGAATGTTCGAAGGTTTGTATTAGTTTGATGGAGTATGTAGGAAGAGGCCTATGGCTAACGTTGCTCGATGTGGACTGGGTGATAATGAAGCTGGATTCAGTTTGAGATATGCTTGAAAATAGCAAGGAGTTAATCCAGTTACAAATATTTTTTATATATCCCGTAGACATTCTTTCGCCTCATAGGCAAAATAGTTTATTATTAAATAAATAAATATTAGTGGTCAACCTTACACAAATCGGACTAAGCCCGTACTAAGCTCAACAAGGCTTGTGTTATGGTTACTAGAGGACGATATATTTAATAACCAATTATTCATGCTCATCACACAAATATTTATCCTCACCGGGGTTTAAACTAGGGATGCAACGATACGCCTTTTTGCCGATACGATACCGATACCGATACGCTTATAAAAATATCGGCGATACCGATACCGATACCGATACGCTTATTGATCGCTAAAGAATGACTAGGGATGCAACGATACGCCTTTTTGCCGATACGATACCGATACCGATACGCTTATAAAAATATCGGCGATACCGATACCGATACGCTTATTGAACGCTAAAGAATGACTAGGGATGCAACGATACGTCTTTTTTCCGATACGATACCGATACCGATACGCTTATAAAAATATTGGCGATACCGATACCGATACGCTTATTGAACTAAAAAAAATGAAGGTTAAATAGATGAAATATAAGTCAGGTTATTTTTTCATAAGGTAATATAAAAATATAGACAGGTTGATACAGTTTTAGTTTTTAAAATGAACATTCATCAAATTTTTGTTTCAAAATAGAGCGCGGCGTTTCCCCCAGGCATAGTTCGTGCTTCGTTTGCAACTAAATGGACGAGACAACCCGCGCGTTTACATTACATTTATAAAGCGAAAAATTTGTATAGTATCGTTGTATCATCATTGTTCGATTCCAAATCGATATTCGATCGATGGTTTCGGAACGGCCATTTTGAATTTGACGTTGCTGCCAACCTTGCAGTTTTTGACAACTGACAGAAAAAAGCCCTCGCAATGTAACGCGTATTGATTGGGTATTGAAATTAAATCGCAAGCCATCTGGAATGTATTCGGGTTCCCCTCAGGATTGTCTATATAGCTGAGTGTGTTGTGGTTCCCCGAACCAGATAAAGTTCGCATTTACGTGGCCGATTGGTTTTTCCCACGTAACATAACCTGTGTTGGAACACTGTGTTCGTCGAAGCTGGCCTGCCAGTCATACCTGGTTGGCTGAAGAACCTGTCTACCAAGAAGAGCCTAGGGTGCACCCGGGCCTTGCAGAGAGACAGGAAGTTGACGGGACCGAAGCACAGACCAGGTTAGATCGACTCCATAATTAAATGCTCGGTGAATCGCCGACGTTCACACTTCTTGGCATCTGATCGCTACGCTACCTCGTAGCTGATGGGCCCCTGCGAGGTCATTAGGTGCCGAGAAGCCTGAACATTTTGGTAGCAAGAGCGTGGTTTCCTGAGATTTGCAGCCGTCAAGGGCTCCAGGAACCCACGATTTGGGACTATCAATCTGTAGGTATAGGCGGTTATTAGCTAACTTGGTGTTGTTCCTGTATCCACATAGATTGGTAGTATTGTAAGCTATAAGTCTATTGCTGGTAGTAGACAGACAGATATTACAGTTTTCCCTAAATGACCAGTTGTACTGAGATGTGACTCAGAATAGTAGGTACTCAACTTAGGTACATTGTAGGTGAATTGAAATTTGCATTGAAGTACCAGTTAGTCAATCTATTAGTGGTCTAGTAATACTAATGAATGTTTGGTTAACATAGGTAGTTACATCTATTGATAGCAGGCTATTACATTGTTTTCAGTTTATAGCAATTTATAACTTGAACTAATATTGACTATCTGTATGTGTTGTAGTGATAAAGGGAAACTAAATTGTTATTTACAGAATTTATATAGATATAAAACTCGGTTCCTATTGTTTAAGGAAAACAGCATTGTTTAAGTTGTGGTTTAGGGTTCCCTCGTTTGGGTTATAGACTGGAGGGTCCAATATAATTGAGTTACTGCAAATTGTGAGTAAGTATCGTTCCGATCATGTCGTTATCTGAAATACAGAAGGGTGTTTCTAAGGAACTCAGATGGTTTTCCTCCGCACACGGTCTGATAGACCGTTTAGATAGGCATGATGTGGTATTGGAGCGGTCTATGGACGTTAAGGAACATTACAACAGGGTGCTCGAATTGTCCGCGCAGGCGGAATCAGTTGATGGTTGCGCACCTGACAGGCTGTCACGGTTGCTAGGGGATGTCGACCAATGTATGGAGATGGCAGCTGCTATCACGCAGAAGGCTGCGGACATACGTAGACAGCGCGAGTCCAGCCATGGTGGTGACATTGAAGCACCTCTGCCGCTTCAGGGTTCAGGGTCCAGGTTACCGGCCATAACTATGCCTACTTTTGACGGAGTGTCCGGTGAATGGATGAGCTTCATCAATCTGTTCGACAGTTTGGTGCACATGCGATCGGACATTACCAAGTCTGTCAAGATGGCTCAGCTGGTGGCAGCATTGAGGGGTGAGCCTAGGGAGCTGGTCGCTCATTTGACAGTTACGGAGGGTAACTATGAAACGGCCAGGCAATTGTTGGTCAGACGTTACCATAACAAACGGAGGTTGGCCGATGCCCAACTGAACCGTTTGTTTAGTATCCCGGTTGTGAACAAGGTCGGGGCCATACAGACGGAGGTTTTGAACCCCTTGTTGTCCGTCACCAAGGCTCTAGAGAATCTTGGACTTCCGGTTGGTGAATGGTCGTACCTACTGCTGTACATTGTACTTTCCCGCCTACCCGCTGACGTGCAGACTCGTTTCGAACAGTCTCACGGGAGGTCGGCCGAGGACCTGCCCGCCTTCTCCGACTTGGTCGGATTCTTGGAAGAGGAGGCTCGACGGGCAGAGAATTTGGGGTTGACGGTCACCCATCCTTCGGAGCCACAGAGAGCTGTCGGGAGCGCTGTGAGTAGGGGCCCTCCGACGAGGAAGGACCGCACCAACCGGCAGTCGTATGGGACTGTGAGTGCATTGACCCCACATAGTGAGACCTGCCCATGTTGTAGGCAGATTGGAAATAGAAATAGAAATAGAAATAGAAATAGTTTATTGTAACAAAAGGTTTACAGATACTCTTAATTTAATACATTGACACCTACTTGCTAATAAATGACTCGTATACAAAGTAAAAGTTACCAGTGGCCCTCACACTAGGTCAGACCTGTATCGTGAGGACCTGGATCTTTGATATAATGTTGGCTCTATTTTTATGTATGATTGGCTGGCCAGAGGTGTTCTTGGTGTAATAATAGAATAATAATCTTTAATAGTGTGACAGGCATGAAGTGTTGTAAAAGTATGTGACAAAAACAAAAAAAAATGATAATACATGGTTAGCTCAAGTGGTTGCAAATTAAGTTATAATTTAATCATACTAGATATACATATACAATCTAGGGAAGGATGTTGGGAGGGGGAAAGGATGTAGGGATAAGGATTACGAGTCGATTTTCAGGAGATCCTCTGTTTCTCGATATGTAAGGGTTTTTAGCCACTTAAGAATAAGGAGCTTAGAAGTCCCTACCGTACACTGTTTAATGGCACAGTGCTCAAGAACCCTGTTGTATATAAATGCTGATAAGAATTTAGGGAAGCGGCGGGCGAATGAGGTTTTGACTTCAGTTATCGGAACACGGAAGACCCTTTTCTTCAGCAGTTCTTCGTAATTGGTGCTGTGGACTGTGTGGCGATGCATATGAATGGCAGTTCTGTAGATGAATGTTTGGCGTGTGGTGAGTAGGTCTGCTTCTGCATATAGAGCTGCAGTCGGGAAACTGTATGGCTTTTTTAGCATTACTTTGATCACCGACCGTTGAGCTCTCTCTAGTTTGAGCATAGCAGTTATTCCAGATCCGCCCCATACCTTGATGCAGTAGCTCAGTACTGAGTCGCACAAGGTTATGTAGACTAGTCTAAGGACATTTTTGCGAGCCGAGTGTTGTAGCGCGCGCATTACAAATATAAGTTTTCTCACTCTTGACGCTGTATCGGAGATGTGGGTCTTAAAGGACAGGTTCTGGTCAATTGTTACTCCCAGATATTTGATGGTGTCGACACGATCTATCTCCGCACACTCACATCGGTTCTGGTTACAGAAAGAGTGGATTCGCATATGAATGTTGGGTTTGGGTTCTGAGGCCCGGGTTTTGTGGAAGCACATGTATTTTGTTTTTTTGCCATTCAGTGTGAGGAGATTTCTGTTCAACCAATTAGCGATATTTGCCATCTCCTGTTCACCTTTTTCCAGGACCTCATCCCAATTGTCGCCATTGAAGACAGCAACAGTGTCGTCAGCATAGCAAATGATGTTTACGTCTGGGGACGGAGCTTTATGAATGTCGTTTATATAAATCAGGAAGAGGGTGGGTCCGAGTACACTTCCCTGGGGTACGCCGACGTCAATTGGTAGTTCTCGACTAATGTTTTCGTCTATTTTTATGCTGAGTTTCCTGTCGGTGAGGTAGCTTCCGAATTGGCCATGCTGTGGCCAATTGCAATAAGTTCGGGGAACTTAGGGTTCAGGGACGGCGCCGGATGGCCAAGCAGCGGAGCTGGTGTTTCCTGTGCCTCGGGCCACACATGGCTAGGGACTGCACGCGCACAAAAATGTGCGGATATTGTGGTGGGGCCCACAACAATCTGTTGTGCATGAACCGGTCCGGCCAACAGCCACCACAGGGCCGTACCCGGGGTGACACGGCATGGGGCCCTGAGAATTCGTTTGCGACTCGGAGCGCAACTCAGGGGCCAACGTCCCCACGTCCACAGGGCCGTACCCAGGGTGACACGGCATGGGGCCCTGAGAATTCGTTTGCGTCTCGGAGCGCAACTCAGGGGCCGTCCCCACGTGCACAGGGCAGTACAGGGGTGCAGGGCCGCACTCAGGGTCATCACATGGGGGGCCCTGAGTTTTCGGTTGCGACTCAGCATCCGACCCAGCGGGACATTGGGTGTGTTGAGCAGGCCGTAACGGGCGGGTGGCATGGGACACCTTCGAGCTATGCGGGTGCGGTTCGGACGCCGCCTCAGTTGTCGCCCCGCTCGTCGCCTCGTCCTCGTCGGTCACATGTGATGTCCCCCCCGCTCATGGAGCGGCCACGGTTGAATTCACGCCGACCCCCCTTTAAGGGGAATCGTAGGTTGGGAATGGAACCGGCGCGTGGGCCATTTGTACAGTGGGACCCGCTGGCGTATAGCTGCATACCTGATCGGTTACAGGCAGAGTGGGGCCCCGGGGGCCCTCGCTAGGAATTTGCGGCCCAACAATTTGTTGCCCCCCAACCTGAGACGGTGGTGTTACCGATCGCCTCTGTGCTTGTTTGGGATTTGGCGGGCAACCCAACATACGTTCGCGCCCTATTAGATGCTGGAGCTCAGGGCTGCATTGTATCGAATGATTTAGCAAAATGGTTGGGCCTCAATATAAATAATGTATCGCTGCCGAGGAAATTGGTCCCTGCTGGGGATTACAGGGCAACCCTTCACGGGTTTTGTGATGCCTCTGAACGAGGGTTTGCGGCAGCGGTTTATTTGCGAACCGTCACCTCCACCGGGGAGGTTGAAGTGCGTTTGGTTTTGGCAAAAAGCAAGGTAGCGCCTATTCGGACAAGGATGACGATTCCAAAACTGGAACTGTCCGGGGCTGCTCTTTTGACCAAACTTTGAATCACACTCTAACAGTGTTGCGTGGGTCAGTGGTTTTGGAGGATACGGTGTACGCGTGGACGGACAGCCAGATTGTTTTGTGCTGGCTGAAGGCTTCGGTCCATAACTTAGAGGTTTTTGTTGCGAACCGTGTCTCCCAGATTGTGTCGTCTGAGGTCCCACTGACCTGGAGACATGTACCAGGAGAATTGAACCCGTCTGATTGTGCATCCAGGGGATGTCGGGCTCCTGAACTCGTTAGACACCATTTGTGGTGGGGACCACCCTGGCTTGCCAGGAGAGAATCGGACTGGCCCCACAGCCATGTAGTAGTATCTTCGGATCATGGCCCCAGAGCGGCCGTGCATGTTACCCAGAAGGCTGAGGACCCTGACGCCGGGTTTCTGCTGGACCGGTATAGCTCATGTGTGTTTGTTTGTTTATCCACCAAGGCGGTACACCTCGAGCTCGTTGCTGATCTCTCGACAGAGGCTTTCATTGCTTGTTTGGATAGGTTTGTTTCTCGAAGGGGACTTCCAACTTTGATCCGCTCTGATAACGGCACTAACTACGTCGGTGCGGAACGATACTTACGAGAGATAGACAACTTTTTGAATGTAAATAAAGTGGATATTGGAACGGCCCTCTCCCGTCGGGGTATACAGTGGACCTTCAGCCCACCGAGTTGCCCCCACTGGGGTGGGATTGTTGAGGCCGTAGTTAAGTCAGCTAAGACGCACTTGGGGCGTATAGTAGGTCAGACCGCGCTGACGTTTGAGGAGCTCGCGACATTGTTTTGTAAGATCGAGGCCGTTCTCAATTCGCGACCGTTGTGTCCGCTCAGCTCGGATCCAAATGACCTGGAGGCTCTGACCCCAGGCCATTTCTTGATAGGACAGCCACTTAACGCGTTGCCCGAGCACCCCTTCGAGGGAGTGAAATTGTATCGGTTGTCAAGGTATCAGATGTTGCAGCAGTTTACTCAGAATTTCTGGAAGCGTTGGTCGCTCGAGTATCTGCATATCTTACAACAGCGCCTTAAGTGGACTGACAAAACCAGCCCCCCTAGTGTTGGTGACCTCGTTCTGGTTAAGGATGCTAACCTACCGCCACTACGTTGGCGCAGGGGGCGCATTGTTAACTTGTTCCCTGGCAAGGACGGGACCCCCCGGTCTGCGGAGGTTCTAGTAGGAGGCTCGGTTGTAAAACGAGCGGTAGCAACGTTGTCTCGGCTGCCCGTAGATTAGGGGACAGGTGGGTGCCTGTCCGGGCGGGTGATTGTTCGATTCCAAATCGATATTCGATCGATGGTTTCGGAACGGCCATTTTGAATTTGACGTTGCTGCCAACCTTGCAGTTTTTGACAACTGACAGAAAAAAGCCCTCGTAATGTAACGCGTATTGATTGGGTATTGAAATTAAATCGCAAGACATCTGGAATGTATTCGGGTTCCCCTCAGGATTGTCTATATAGCTGAGTGTGTTGTGGTTCCCCGAACCAGATAAAGTTCGCATTTACGTGGCCGATTGGTTTTTCCCACGTAACATAACCTGTGTTGGAACACTGTGTTCGTCGAAGCTGGCCTGCCAGTCATACCTGGTTGGCTGAAGAACCTGTCTACCAAGAAGAGCCTAGGGTGCACCCGGGCCTTGCAGAGAGACAGGAAGTTGACGGGACCGAAGCACAGACCAGGTTAGATCGACTCCATAATTAAATGCTCGGTGAATCGCCGACGTTCACACTTCTTGGCATCTGATCGCTACGCTACCTCGTAGCTGATGGGCCCCTGCGAGGTCATTAGGTGCCGAGAAGCCTGAACAATCATCATCATCAAAAGTAAAGTATCGCCGACCATAAAAATATCGCCGATGCCGATATATCGGCAAACCTGAAATATCGCCGATATGTCGGTATCGGTATCGTATTGGTTGCATCCCTAGTTTAAACCCAGGACCGTCAGCGTCGTAGGCAGAGTCACCCCCGCTAGGCTAACCGATCATCTTTATAGATACCTTAACCTCTCCAAAACCGGAGGGTAGTTGGGACGGATTTTGAAGAACAACAACAGGCGATAAGGTGATAAAACTATTTCAGTATAACAACCACATTTTTATAGATAAAGTCATCGCGGAATATGTGCTATGCATTACACAAATATGGATGTGGAACGCACTTCCCTGCACTATTAGGGACAGTCCCACTCTCTTCTCCTTTGAGAATCGCTTGAAAGAGCACTTACTTTCTCTTTCATCATAAGTATTGTATATATAAGAATGTAATTGTATTTATCTGTTTATTATTATTATTCGTTTATTTTTATTTTATCTACTATTTCTTTTATTATATGTATTTTTATAGTAAGTATTATATATTTTATTGGTATTTGGTAATTTTATAATTGCACTAGACTACCCTTTTCAGTTTATATGTATCCTATCCTGATAGGTTTGCTGGAAGAAATCTCTGTTGAGAGATAAGCTCGCCTTTGCCTTTTAATTTCTTGTAAAATGTTTTGTTGTAATGTTCTGTGCAATAAAGAATTGTGAATTGTGAAATATATGGTGAAGATATGCAACTTAATCGTATCTTAATTAAAACAAGCCACAATAAAAAACAAA
Organism: Argyresthia goedartella; assembly: GCA_949825045.1. Classification (NCBI taxonomy): domain Eukaryota; kingdom Metazoa; phylum Arthropoda; class Insecta; order Lepidoptera; family Argyresthiidae; genus Argyresthia; species Argyresthia goedartella. Next base: position 23,180,550 of record OX463823.1, read on the forward strand.
ATGCTACTTAATTCTCCATTCGCATTCAGTCTAGACTCCAGCAACCGATATAAATTCATTTCGCATAAAATAGTAGTTCAATGAGCAGAGTAATCTGGCTATAATTTGGGCAATACTTTACGTAGATTGCATGCACGATCCAATAACGTTCCCACGTTCCGGTACGGCGACCACAGAGTATAATAATGTCGTTAACTCTGCGGCCCGATAAGCTCATTGAATAATCTGCATCAAATAAAATTAACACGACAAACAGTATTCAGGATTTTGATGATGAATGTGTCAGTGGACGCAACGTGCGGTGTTCCGTGTTCAATTTCCCAATATAAATTGAACCAGCCGATCAAGAGAGAAATTAACATAATAAGAGCTCTTTAATGTTTACTGTAATGCTGTGGGCATGATTGTGGTGAATGCTAATTGAGTGAGAACAGATATTTAATATCATTCTTAATTAATTGCGTCTAACTTTGAGTTAACTCGGTCAATTTATTTCTTGAGGCCTTGAAGATGCCTTTATATGTCGTTAGGGGACGCATGCAGGTCTGTAGATTGTTGGTAACCCCAACAACCTAATTTTATGTGTGGCAACATTGAGCATTTTTTTGGTCTTACGGTGGACTGTTATGGCCGAACGTTGTGCCCTTTTATTGTGATAATTATATAAAATAGTGTGACTTGTAATACACCGTATAATCATAATTAAGTGTTTTAATTATGTCACTCTTGGGGCTGAACACCGGGCTCCACATTTTACAATGATCCAAGTATCCTTTGAGGATGTAAGCAACTCTCCCCCAGATTAAATTTATCTCAGTTTAGTTTTATTCATACGAATCGTGGCTTTGCGAATGGCCGGCGAATATTCGGCAGGCGCGGCGAGAACGCAACTCACCGCAATTGTCCTAATTTATATTTACAATACCCATTTTGTCCACCGACGTCGCAATAACACGCGCACGTGTGGCTTCGGGGGATTCCTAACCGAGGGTAACAAGTAGTAGCCCTTTAATGTCCCCACCGAGAGGCACGGGACTTTACGCGAATTTACGTGCCGAGCTTGTGCCCAACCCCACCACTGTCAAAAGTTTTCAAACAGCTTTACGACTAACAATAGCTCATATCATAAGCGTAATATTTGTTTGTGGGTCCTTTTCTAACTCCTTTTCGTCAAAAGTAACTTCTTCTCCTGCCCTGTTGCCTACTCTAATTCCAAACTACTTGTGTTTTTTTTAAAGCCCGCAGCCCGTTATCAGATTCTACAAATCACTGCTAAAGACTAGTAGTAAGAAACCAATAATAGTCCGAAACTACGGTTCAGTCCGTTTCGTTCGTTTCGTACAGCTTTCGCCTTTAAATCCTCAACGAAAGGGATATTGTAGAGGGGTCATAAAAACCATGTTATCTCAGATCATAAGTAATTAAACAGCTCTACTCACGTATACACGAGCAGGTGTTTACGCAACCGGATGGGAGAATAATTAATGTGTCGATCATTAGCCGGTAAGTTAAGATGCGATAATACTCGTAATTAAATACTCGTAAATAAAATTATACACTCCTTTGAACCTTATCTTTTTCATTGACGTAACTTTTTAAATATCTGTCTGCAAAAAAATAGTATGAATTTTGAATACTATTTTAATAGTACATATAACTAACTACGGTATGTTGTTTGTTATAAGAATATGGCGTGTAAAACACCAGATGACCGTAGCCGTGAGACTCAGCTGTCTTGTATTACACAGAAATCACAAAGCTATATATACCTAAACGTATAGCAACAATCGGATATAGCTGGGGTGGGCTACATAGTGGCTAACTCCGCTTCTTTCTGTACAGTCATCAACGTCAGTTTTGTCCTGAATAGTGACCACATCGGAGTATCCTGGCGTAAGTATCGTAGTCGGCACAGTATTGTATGCACACGTTGCAGCCGGCGGCGGCGGTGGCAGCGGCGGCGGTGGCTAGCCGCAAATTGCTCTTTCATTCCGCAGCGCGCCGCAACACGACATGCGGCGGCTGTGACAGGAATGGGCGCCAGTTGCATACCCAGTGAGTTTGCCAGAACAGCTGGCAATAAAAGTGTTAACCAGTAAGAGACTCAACTGGTAAGGCATCACATCATTCTGCCACTACAGAGCGAAGATATGCAGAAGAAAGAATAGATATCATTGCTCCAGCTCAAGGATTTTTTGAAATTGCCTTTTGAGCAATTTAAAAAGCATGTTATAGCGACTTTGTCGAAAAATGGAAATTACAATGTTCAAGATTACTTAAATGACGGGACTGTATGGGGTTAATCTAGATCAACAGAGACCTTGCTGTTAATAATTTTGTAATTATTTATTATTGCTTATTAATCATTTTTTTTTATATTTCTAATAGTTAAGCACAACCAATTTCTAAAAGAGATCTAAAAATCAATACGTGGATATCATTGCTCCAGCTCAAAGATTTGTTGAATATGCCATTTGAGCAATTTAAAAAGCATGTTAAAGCGACTTTGTCGAAAAAGGGATATTACAATGTTCAAGATTACTTAAATGACGGGACTGCATGGGGTTAATAATTTAGTAATTATTTATTATTTCTTATTAATCATAATAATTAAATTTTTAATATTTGTAATAGTTAAGCACAACCAATTTTTAAAAGAGATCTAAAAATAAATATATGGGAGTTTCTACAGTGAGAGTGGTCCAATGTAGAGAAGAGGCAAAAAATGACGTTTATATAAGTATATGTAAATATCTACAGTAATAAAGTACTTTGACTATGACTTTGAAAAGATAACTGTGAAGAAGTCAACAAACAACAAAGTTCACTATGTGGCTGAGATTTCTCTCTTAAACAAAGTTGTGACCATATTTATATGTATATCAGTCACAAATTGACATTTTACACATGAACAAACAGACCCTGAACAGTTTCCCCTTCCCTTCCCATCTCATATAAACTCTACGTATAATTGCCTACGAAGCAAGGGTCCCGGGTTCGAGTCCCGGTGGGGGCAAATATTTGTTTGATGAGAACGGATGTTTGTACCCTAGTCATGGTTGTTTATCTATCTAAGTATAATATTTATCTGTATAAGTATGTGTATCATTGTCTAGTACCTAAGATACAGGAAATCCTAGATTGGAGTTAGATCGATATGTGTAAATAGTGCCCAAGGTATTATTATTATTATTAATTAACCTTTGTTCCCTAACATATGTTTGGCCTAAAAAAATGGAAGCCTTTAATTGGCTTTATGTTTAGATTAAGTTTAGTTTATGTCATTTATTGATATGTGCTGTAGGCTTTGATAAATAAATAAATAAATAATTAGATACCGCCGCCGCCGGCTGCAAGTATTCGTAGCGAGGCGTAGCGTAGCTCTGCGTAATCTCACCCACTCATCCCATATTTCATATCGTGCTACGTGTTACGGAAGCTTAGTGCGTTACGTGCGTTGCCGGTGCTACTACGCAGCTATGTCTGTCTATAGTCGGTGCTATGCGCCCTACAAATAGGTAACTGTTATCATAACTTTCTGTCTGCAATCATTTTCATTTGTATGCTAATTTAATATAAGTAATGCTCGTTATACCGAATTGCAAATACTAACTGACAGCTGGATGCACTATGGAATCAATTCATATTTCGGCCCATCAGAGAGAACGTGAGTTACAAATTTATTCAGATATGTCCATTTTTAGGGTTCTGTTCCCGAAGGGTGCCAAACGGGACACTATTACTAAGCCTCAGCTGTCCGTCCGTCCGTCTGTCACCAGGCTGTATCTCATGAACCGTGTTAGTTAGACAGATTACAATTTTATAGATGATGTATTTCTGTTGCCGCTATAACAACAAATACTAAAAAACAGAATAAAATAAATATTTAAGGGGGCTCCCATACAAACTATTCACTCCACACCAACCTACCATTGTACGGTGGTACGGAATCCTTCGTGCGCGAGTTAGACTCGCACTTGACCGTTTCTTTTAGATAATAGTAACACGCCTTCCATATGACGGGCCTAAATTGAATCCAAAGCACCCGGTATTGGAAGCAAAAATTAACACAGTCAAGCATTTTGAATATTCAAAATATGCAGAAAAGTGATAATTGATATTGAAAGAGCAAAGCAGTGAAGCCGCAGGCCACAGCGGCGAAATCGAGGCTCGAGCAGCCACAAATTACATTTAAATTTTGCCGCTTCCCTCTATTGTTGGCAATACTAGCAACTGGCAACACATTACTAAAACAGCAGTTTAAAAGTGCCATTTTACGGCAGCAAATATGTCAATTCGCAAACAAAAACCTCACAACACGTGCAAATTTACTAGCCCTTACTAAATGTCTTAACTCGTAAATTAAAAATAACAGGTAAACATTTTAACAACGTAGTACTAGGAGTAGCGGCTATAAAATTGTAAAATGTTAATGTGGTAATTGAACATCGTTGTTGAGACTGACGTCAATTTTCACCACAAAGTGTTTTAATTAACTTAAATTAAAAACATACGCATATACACTTTTTGCTTACAACTTCCAGGTACTTGTAAGGCACCAGTACCTCCGAGTGGGTATGTATAGAAAGTGAAGAGTCTGGATAACATATTCCTAGATCCGAGCAGATGTTCCACAGCCGCAGCTCTAGGTCGGAACAGAACTGCGAGATAAAAGGGGACGAACAAAAGAGCCGCAAAAATACGTACTTTTGCCGAGCTTCTCCACAAAAGATATAGTACGGTTTGTCATTAAGGAGTTCATCCCCACGCGAAATAAAAGAGGATTGTCGAGGTGGTGAGGGGGGTTGAGGAGGCCCGGGGAGGGGGAGGGGGTGCACTAATGGCGCCGACACTCATCCGCTAATGCCGCGGGTTACTCCTACTCTTTTTGCCCGATTTTCACGTGGTTTAGTCGCGCGAGCTTTTAATCTGGAGCTGTATCTTGCCTAGAGTAACGTTCCATTACTCGCGGCGTCCCTTCCAGCCGCGCCATAAGCACGGCTGCTGATGCGTATTCCATTTAATACCCCTATTTTGCGGTCGGATTGCTCTCGCAGTGTTTAAAGCGTCTTTCTCTTTTGACACCGCGCTGGGTGTTTAATGTTTATGGCCCATTCTCTGCAGCCGACTGGTCTACTGAGCGCACGTGAGACATTTCTCAATCAATTACAGGCCACCCCGTTAAGGAAGTGCCCGGTATGCACGCCGCACCGCGCTGTGACCCAGATGCGGGCGCGGTTCGCGGTCACGACTCACAATTTATTGTCTTCCCCCGAGTCGCTATTACTCCTGCCGTGCGGTGCGGTGCGCCCGCGGTTATTATGAGCGAAAATTACCCGATTCTTGCAGGATTAGAAAGAGGAAAGTGGAGTTTGCAGCGTTCGGTTGTAATACAAGCTGCGGCGGCACAAGTTCGAGCGGCGGAAGAAGACCGCAGGCGGCTGCGAGCTGCGCGCTCTCCACTTCGTCCGATGAACTTTTACCGCGATTGTGTTTCACAAAATTAAACTGAATGGTCTGAGCGCCGCAGTTGCAAACTGCTGCGGTTACAGCCTTCATTAGCGACTGGAGGTCTTTTATGAATTATTTATGCCCCCGCCGCAAGCCCGCTGCAATCGGAAAGTTTTGCATTTACAAAGCAACATAAAGGCTACAATTGAGTGCGGGGTCTTATTATGAAGTGGTGATAAATTATCGTCGAACGCGACCGGCCGCTCTATTAATAAATGGGCTATTATTTGAAGGCGGGACTGACATTATCGACTGGTATCGGATTCGGAAATCGATTATTGTTTAAATATAGCGCAGGGCTTGCGGCACGTCGATAATGCTCTGTCGTTGACACGAGCAGTTATCTAATTTGGCTTGTCGATATCACCCAACAGACCGTACGGTTAATTCGACACTGTTTCTGTTCACCACAGCCTGCCTGACATAGTAGATATTCAGCGGGTGCAATTATAAAACAAATTGTACCGCGCGCATTACTGAACGCGCAGCAAGGAATCGGTCATGTTAATATAGGCAACAACACGACGCGCTCTATTGAGCATAAACAAGCTCTCGGCGCTCGCGTTATGTAGAACACGTTAAAATAAATATTTAAAGAGCCGGCCCCATTCGCATTCCGGCGCTGTTAGCCTGAGTGCTACCGTCGAATGACAAAATAATTGCCCTTACTTAAAATAATTATTGACCGGCCGGCGATACTTACAATAAATTAACGGCGGATATGTAGCCACTACTATCCGGGAAGGCGTGCAATAAATATTCGTTATAAACAAATGGAATATAATTAGTGTAGAACGTGTTTTGTGAGAGCTAGGCCTCGAGTGGGCGGGGGTCGTTATCTCCGGCAACTATCGCGGCGATATCACGTCGCGTCAAGTGATCAGACTGTAATTACAAGGACCAGCTATAATATGACGACGAGGGAACAAGAACAGCTGTCTGTCGGTGCAGGCCTCGCCTCGGGCCTTATTAATAATATCGATTGACACAACTCACTCGGCCAGGCATCTCAATTTGTTTACTGGTACAATAATTATGCGATTGAAACGCGGGCTTATAAAAACGCGGTAGAAAGCGAGTTATGGGCTTGCTAACAAGCCACTTGATCTGACGTTTGTATTTGTATTTAATTATTATCTAGAGTAGTTGGTGTCTCGCTATCTCGACTCGAGATCTTGAAATTGCGTGCTCGAGCGGGCATTAGTCTCTAACTAATGCCACAACTATAATATATTGTGAATAACGCAATTACTTTCGAGTGATCTGATTAAATATGTTAGACTGGATTGAAAGATTAGCGTCGACAAAGGTTCCCGTTTCACAATCGGTCTGCGTCGGTCGCTGTGTAGTGTAGAGGGTCTGTTTGCTGGCGCAATGTTTGTTGAGAAACATTGGAGCCAGCTTCCTAGCTACCCCTGTTTGTTTAGGTCCACGACAAACGTTTATTGTCGGCTATATATGCGTGTGTGTGTGTGTATTTTGCCTCGTCCCTAAAAACGCGTGAAGACTCTTTGACTCGACACTTTATTCAAGAGCGCTTATGAGCGAGAGTGTCGGATTGCTTGACATTGGGAGGTACACTACACAATGCTTTAATTGCTTTTTATCTCAAACATACTGAGTTCAGTTCTAAGAAATACACTTAGTATAAATAACTCATTGAATAAATATAACCCGAATTATTGACCGTAGTACAGTCTTAAGTTATGCTTCTCCCGTCCGTCCGCAGGAAATACACCGACAAAATTTACCTCAAAAGAGGTTAGCACGCTATTAGTAGAAAGAAGAAGAAGAACTTTCTGCTTCACTGTTTGTCAAAGAATGGGCGCCTAACTGTAATGCAAATATAACGAACCATTCTGGCATCGTAAAAGCTATACACAAACATACAATTATGCTTTGTCATAGGTTATGTTCCTAGTAAACGCGGAGAAACCTCGCGAATGCGGCGCTTACGTGAGCGCTGAGCATCATAAAGAAACAAACAAGTTCCTTTACCCTCCGTGTTGAGAATCGGTCAATTTGTGCAGTCGTCTCTCAGGCGGTATCAATTCCGCGGACAAATCAATCATCTGTGGGCGGATCGTCTCGATGACGAGATTCGCAATGAGTCAGCGTTTCCGCCGCCGCCGCCGCCGCGTCGATTAACATGTGTTCGGCCTAGTGAGCGACTCGAACAATAATAACTTGTTATTACACGAAGCACGCGAGCGTAGACGCGTCTGTTCGCTTGTAATTCGCGGGAACAGCAATTAGCGCGTTTAATATCAAAGACTGATTAGTTGTCTAATTTAGGGTTAGATCTATACAGAGCGAATGATGCAATTATATTTGTATCTACATAATTGGTTTGCCCTTTGTCGTCACATTTCCAACAAAAGGAAACAATTTACCTATCTAAACTATTTTCTTTCTCAGATATAAGTAAATCGCTAAATGTATGTTTTATACTACGCGAACGAGCAGAGAAGGATGATTATTGGCACGACCCGAATGGCAGAGTCGGCAGTGACCCTGCCTACGAAGCCAAGGGTTCCGGGTTCGAGTCCCGGTGGGGGCAAATTTTTTTTTGATGAGAACGGATGTTTGTACCCTAGTCATGGTTGTTTATCTATAATATTTATCTATATAAGTATTTGTATTGTTGTCTAGTACCCAAGATACAGGGAATCCTAGTTTGGGGCTAGATCAATGTGTGTAAATAGTGTCCAAAGTATTATTTATTTATTATTTAGTTAAGTAGTTCCTTTACAGGTGCAACGGAAAAGTGTAGTCACATTTAAGGGCGATGTTAGGGACATAATTTTGAACAACTGTTACTATGAAACCGAAATTTACTTTTCACTTCTCCATACAGTTTAGGCCGCTCGACCAGCTGCTTTGTATGGTACATAGTGAAAGTTGTTCAGAATGAAACCCATAACAACCCCCTAAAATACGTCTGCACCGTTCTGTTACACGCTGTATCATATTTCATGTGCGCCGGCCATTATAAGAAAAGTAGGGATTATTAATTCTAAATAGGCATGCGTGCGAGCATAGACTTATCCACGGTTAGATGGGCATCAATTATTTAATACTCCGCTAAGTTGATTCGCGTCAGCAACATATAAGCCACGATGCATAACAGATTGTTAGGATATATAATAAAGCTGAGACCGCGATAAAGTAATCCGAAAAATACTATTGCTGTTCGCGTCATCGACTTAAATCCGCCGTTTGATTTTCGTATCGGCTGGCTGCCTGTTTTTGTGGAAGTTATCGTTTGAATAATCTATCGTTTATCATCGTTCACTCTACTTACGAGATACAGTCATGATGTATCATAACTAGCTTATAGATTAGGGTGATTAAAGATAAGAAACATAAACCTTTTATAATGTGTTTGCAAAGAAGTAAAAAGGCAAACCTCCAACCATGATAAAGGTATTAGTATAATCTGATACATCATAGAAAACTCAGTTAATCAAAACCTTGCGTCAACAAATACGTGTTAAGAATTATGTAGAAACCACGGCAATGTTTTGTTTCCGGGACATATAGCTATTAATATTTCGTTGATCCTGATGGTGGAATCAGTGTTCCTGTACCTGTATCGACGACCGGACCCTGCCTATGAAAGCTGTCCTGGGTTCGAATCCCGGTAAGGGCAACTATTGGTGTGATGAGCAAGAATATTTGTTTCTCAGTCTTGGATGATTTTTATATATTTCTCTGTATTAAATATATCGTCGTCTAGTACCCATAACACAAGCCTTGTTGGCCTAGTTCGATTTGTGTAAGATTGTCCTCTGATATGTATTTATCTCTGGCTACAAAAGCGGGAAGCATTTTCGGGAGTACCGACTCGTTTAATTTTGTTCCATTTCGCTTTACATTCGTGGGGTGGTATAAAAGTATAACAAATAGTGCTTGGTGCACTCTACTCCCCGGTAGATGGTAGGAAAGTCGTTCTATCAGAGTTGTATTTACACACAGCAAGCTGTTACACCTTACCCTCTAAGAAGTACGCTTTTTCTTGTCTAAAATGGGTCTGCACTTCAATCAGGTTGCCAATCTGACTCGCTTGGTGGTATACATCCACCAGGATATGTGTATGCTTATAATTACTGCTAAGAATGGAATCTATAAGAAATTATCTGTCGAGGTGCGAACTAATTTTGTATGTGTGTAGGGCAGCCCAGTTAATTCCGTTTCAAACTGTATCCTCAGATCGCAAAGTCGCAAAATTGTTACTACGGATATTGTGTCAAAATCTCTGACAATAAATCTTCGTCCATGCCCACGAACATTTTACAAGTTAGAACAAAACCAAATCAAATAATGCTGGATAATACATAAACGTCATCCCACGCGCCAATTCCGCTGAACAATATTATACTCGGAACAGTTTCGAAACTACACGATTCGTATGTTTGTATGTTTGCTCAGCACTCCTGCTGTAGAAATGCATGGCCTAACATTTTACTTACACAAACATGACGAACGTTGGTATTTTTGCGAGTAGCATAGCATATACATATATGGGATTGTGCAGACATGCCGGAAGTCGACGTTTGTGCCTACGAGTAGAATAGCATATCGGATTGCGCAGACATGCCGGAAGTGGACGTATACTTACTACGAGTTGTGTAAAGGAGGAATTAGCATGCCATGCTTCGTTTACTGCTCTGCCGAGGAGGCACTCTCTACGGCAGTGCCTTGTAATGTTGGTTGCGACAAGAATTTGTATTTGTAGCCGTTTTTAGGGTTCCGTACCCGAAGGGTGCCAAACGGGACCCTATTACTAAGCCTCCGCTGTCCGTCTGTCTGTCCGTCCGTCCGTCACCTATTTCGGACCAACCGAAATAGGTAGAGAGCTGACATTTTCACAGAGGGTGTATTTCTATTGCCGCTATAACAACAAATAATGAACATATCGGTTTTGGTGAAAATTGGACTCTCCCGATGTTATCGGAAAAGATCTTTAATAGCAGGTATTGAGTGTTCTGCTCAGTTATTTGCCAATATACGATTAATAATTGCTCATTCGAATTATAATAAATTATATTATAGAAGTTTATGTGACTGATACATAATGGAGGGCATTAAAACTCGAGAGTGGGTTATGAACGAGCCGAAGGCGAGTTTCATAATAATACCACTCGAGAGTTTTAATGCCTAATTATGTACAGTTACATACACTAGTTTATCTACACACACATATCATAAGCTCTCTTTGATGTGTTCAGGAACCGCATGTTTGACCGGCATTGTGGCATTGAGTTGTTTAGCTTGTTCTGTAGTACCAACTTCACAGAGAAAGTAGGGGCGGAACACAGTTGGGCGTCGGCGTTCGAAATTTGAATGTCATAATATGTAGAAAATTTACACATTGTGGATAACCACAATGTGTAAATTTTCATTTTTCTTATCTGAATATTGAACATTATAAAATGTTCAATATTCAGATAAGAAATGAGTTTTTACAAAGTAGTTTAACATTATGCTGATCGTAACGTGCGGTTTTTGGACGCAGTAATGAGGGTTTATGTTACGTGTGTAGATAAAGATTTTTAACATATTTGTTTTTATTTCTGTAAATAAGTTACTTAATTTCTATCTATCACTACCGGTTTCAATGAGCAAAGTTTCGTTTGTGTGTGTGTCTATGGAACCCTTCGTGTGCAGGTCCGACGTCCTACTCGCACTTGACCGGTTTTATTTTGTTAGGTTTATTTCGTTACCTAATCCCCTACGACAGCCTTTTTCTGTAGAGAATTTGATTTAGAAGGGGCCTTCAGCCATTTTTTTCTGAGACGAGTAAAGAGGTACAAAATGTACAGACATGACATTCTACAGCGGGCAGCGCCGAGCTGGTACGTTGACACAGTCGCTGGCTGTTTGCACAATGTGTTTGTCCTTACGATGCTTATTGTGAACTGCAGGAGACGGCTGAGGAACGTTTGCGCGGAGTGGAGTATTTATTCAATTTATTATGGGATACGGACAATGACTGGGCCCTGATATTCTGCATACCTGACGACCCGAATAGCCGAGTCGGTAGTGACTATGCCTGCGAAGCCAAGGGTCCCGGGTTCGAGCCCCGGTGGGGGCAAATATTTGTTTGATGAGAACGGCTGCTTGTACCCTAGTCATCGTTGTTTATCTATCTAAGTATGATATTTATCTATATAAGAATGTGTATCGTTGTCTAGTACCCAAGATACAGGGAATCCTAGTTTGGGGCTAGATAAATGTAACTGACTCTGAAACGTTACTTCTACGATGTAACTTTTCAGAATCAGTGAAAGATATTTCAGTTAGAGCCTATTTGTTTTGTACCACGATTGTGTTTGCCAATTCACTAGAGTTACCTGAGTTAAGATGGTGTGATAAATTAATTCCTTAATTAAATTTGTAATGAGCTCTTACTTGACATATTGAAATAATTCACTACTACGCCCACTCTAATATTATATTGTACTATCCTTCGCCTTCAAACTACCAACTCACGTAGCACAAAACCCGGGTATTTTACACTTCTGCTCGTTTTCCCTTCTGACGGCAGTCGGTGCGTGCGGTCTGCGGTCGCGGCGGCCGACCGCACGCCGCGGTTACCCGAACTCGGTCCCTACCCGCGGTTTATACCCCCCCCCCCCCCTACCCCCCTAACACCCCCGTTGATACGGATAGTGATAGCCCCGAGGGTTTATCTCGATAATGTGTCGGTTTATTTACTAGCCATTCTGCAATAGAATTGCCGTTTGAAAATTTAACTGTACTCTACCGTGCAATAAAATGTCGCTTGTTCAATATCGCGCAGGATAAAGAAATGTAAATGTTACAAAGATAAATTATGCGAGCTTGTTTTGGGATTGGCTAGTATTTAATCGCACAGCAAAAATACTGATTTGCGCAGCAAAAAGGGATCAACAAAAACACTTTATATGTTTTAAATATTTAATGAGTACTTAAGTTTATGTTTTAAGTATTTGTTGTTGTTATTACATGTTGAAACTAACATGAAGGATAAAGGGGGCTTCGCTTCGCTCACCCCCTTTACCCTTCACCTAAGCTACCGCAGCAAATATAATGGATATTTACAGTTTAATATTTCCCTTTGGGATTTCAAGTAGTTTTTGTGTCGTGTTTAATGTCCTAAAGATTTAAATTAAATATAAGAAAACTTGGCAACCACACATTTTTTTAAACCGATAACAGTTACTAAATATTTAATAAAGTTAAATAGCCATTGTAAATCGTAACAAAACCGTTACGACGTCACAGCGCTGCATTATTGAGCGATTACTTCCCATACAGAACATTTGACATTCGCCACGCTACCCTAAGGAGTAGAGATAGAGCTCCCCCTCACCCCTTGCGATTACATTCCCCTTGCGTTCAGGAGGGGCATTCCTAAGGCAACCCATTTTCTAACACAACCCATTTTAAATATCCAAACATCCAATTCAACCAACCAACAAAAGATATTTCATAGCATACTATTACTCCAGATTAAACCGAACATTCACAATGGAATACATTATCGAACTTCGGGTAGAGTCGGGAATTACCCGTTCTGGAACCGTCACGTGCAATAACGAAACGACAGACTTGAATGCACAGTCGGGTACCTAACCGAGCTACCCTACGGTCTTTTCACCGTTCTTATTACAAAGGTCATAGAGGTTTAATTCGTGGTGCAGTGGTGTAGGTAGTTTAACTTGAACTCGACTGCAAGTCTCATTGTCCACTCGACGGAACAGTGTGCGAGTCAGGCTGAAGGGGGCTAGTATTGGATGAGTGGCCATTTTGTAATGGGTTTGAATGTTTTGTCGAGTTTAGAACTTACGCGTATCTGGTCAGCGGATCGCGGAACAGACATTATATGACAGGCCATTTTGTGAGTACACCATATAATTTAACTGCTAATGTAAAATTGCTCAACGTGCTATGTATTTGAAGTAATTTTATATTGTGGTGTCTAAAAATCAATCTGTGGGAGTTTCTACGCCCTGCTTCTCCCACAGTGGTCCAATATAGAAAAGTGGCAAAAAATGACGATTGCTAAGTATATGTAAATATCTACAGTAATACAGACATTTGGAACTTGGAACTTAGTTAAGGCTCACTTTGAACGGAAAATTGAACATTCAGGAGCAGATGATGAAATTTTTTAAAAATGTGTTGAAACACTAATAAAATATAAGTGAAGAAAAAGGAGAGTTGAACGAGGCCCTCGCCTCAGAATTTGGTGCACAAGGTGTAATATTGTCGTACCCCCCCCCCCCGCCCCCCCCGCCCCTGCTACTTGTACCGAGTCACCCCTTCAACTTCACCCCTTGTTTGTATTGAGCCACAGCCCCCTATCACAGCAACAGCCACACAACTATCGTGATACCACAGATTTACATTAGTACAAATACAGCACGAAATTGTTTTAAAATGCACAAAGCGTACAGCACAGCGCCAACTTTTTGGTATTCTTTTCAGCTTCCGTATGTACGAGCTCTTCACGCTGAATACCCAATGAGGGTGAGTCACGGACTGTAGTTAGCGATTCTAATGGGCTCGTTTCGAGTGAAGCATAATACTTACAAGGTGTTCATTATGCGTGCGTGACAGACAGTTGCCTTCGGGCTAGACAACTAATCGAATGCCATATTCAAGTGGCTACAACAATAGGCACAACTATTCTGTGCATTCTTTAGTTTTTATTCACTTCGGCCGCCATAATATTAGTCTGAAAGGCTTTCACTTGATGCTCTGTGTAGAGTTCGTGACGTGAGGTTGCGAGAGGTAGCGCGGGCTGCGAACAAGCATCAACAAATTGTTTCGGAATCAATATCGGGTGTCTCAATCAGTGCAATTAAGGCACGGCCGTATTCAGTGTAATTAGTTGAGCGCCGTCTCCGCCCGGCGGCGCTTGAGGGGCGATAAATAAACGAGAATCACGTTAAACGCGCGTCCGGTCGACATTCGGGAGCCCTGCCTCAGTTGAATATAAAGGGTTATACGAAATAATGATATAATAACGATATTTAATGAGGGTATATGCAAAATAATACTTAGGTTTTTTAAACTAGTTTTTGGACAAATATAATATGAGTTGAAAAGAGCTAAAGAGCATTGAAATGCATACCCTGACACCTAACTAGTAGGAATGCATGTATGCGCCTAACATCATACATGCGCACGGAAAAGATAAATCAACGAAATCAAACAAATTCCTTTTTTGCATGCAAACACGAAAGTGATAGTCGGGTTAACGTGTATTAGAGAAATAGCGACCGTACCTAAAACACTAATGATAAGGTTGTTCCATCGCCCGATTCAGACTGAACACAGCAGCGTTTATTAGTCACGCACGACGCGAAGGGCCGCGGGCGACTCGACATGAGCGAACATTGATTCACTAATTACTTTTCATCGCCAACAAACGCGCCGGTGAAAATGTTACACGCTGTACGAGGGCAATTTAATAAACCCACGAGGGGCGCGAATGCCCCATTTTTTCGCATCGCTCGCACACATCGCCGCCCCTGTGTAGGGGACGAATTTGAAAACACAATTAGACTTAATACAGAGGTGATTGTGACGCCGAGGGTCGAGGCGAGGGTTAAGGCAAATCCTTTAATTTGGATCCCCGATCAAATAATAAAGCGGCGAGGCAGTGATATCGAGTTTAGTGGTTTTATTGCAAACGCCATCTGTCGCCCGCTCGCTCCGGCGGCGGAGGGGCGGCGGCGCGACGGGGGGCGGCGCAGTGGCGTCAGAACTGAGTAGCGAGCGCCCTGTAGATGGAGAGATAATTTCGCTTTTAGAACGAGGGGCGGCGAAGCGTGCATTGTGAGTTGTTGCGTTCATTTAGACAATTCACGAGACTGTATCTGAAGATGTTCTCGATAGCGGCCGCCATTATGCGGGGGCCCTAACGAGCGGCCGGCTGTACGTTAAAGCGAAACTCAACAGTTATAATTTGATAAGGCACGTTGTTCGACACGGTACACGGTACCTACGCTGCTGCTGATTCCGTATCGGTGAGACAGGGGGCTATTGTTTGTTTTATTTGTTTATGGTAGCATTGAACTGACAGCTTAACGATCAGGCTGATAAGAAAAATATAATAGGCTTAAAGAAATATTTGCAGACATCGTGCAGTTGGTTGGTAAGTAGGATATTTTTTCTTTAGGTAGATATAATAATCAATTTACCTCTAGTAGGTAAACAAGCTAAAACATTACGAGTATAATCTTAAAACTGTTATCCACAATGTAGTTATCATATCAAATTACGTGATAGATAAAATAATTAAATATTGACATGTGAAAGACACAATGAAATGAATCACACTTAAGTGACTTATAAAGATATTGAAGCCCATTCAAATACATTGTGAAAGGCTGTGTGTAGACAGCAACATAACAATGTCTCGTGCAACATCGTAGCTAGCTACTTACCAAGAACAATCAAACAGGATTGAAGAATGCCCAAATGAGCCGGTTCGCTTGTTTCATTCATTATACAATTCGTAAGCGGATTGGGCACGTGCAATGATTTTATCAACGAACGCTGGTGTGGGCGCACCCTAACATAAGGGCAAATACAACTTGTTTACAATACCGTTATCGACTCTATACTCGAAGAAATAAGGGCGGTGGTTGATCGCGCTGTAAACATAAGCTGGTCGAACAGTAAACATTGGGAGGGAATGAATAATAAAATTTGATCCAAATGCCCGGAGGGGTAGTGGGTAGTGGGCTACGAATCCAAATAATAACGGGGAAAGTTATTGGATTAAATTATACACATGTCAGGGATGCTTTGAATTTCAAATTTATAGCAAATAGAACCGGCTGAGCCGACCAGTTTATGTTGAATAATATTTACAAAATAAACATTCATAAATCACAAGCATTTAAGCCGCCTACGATATTTTGAACGTACCTACCTTAAAAATGTTTACAAGATTTTAAAGTATTCAGATGACTACGAAAATACTAAATAAAAAGATGACTAATAATAACAACGTAAGTAATAGGAAATTCCGTACAGCAACATGAAATAGTTTCAAATACAAATTATTAGATTAAGTCCTGCTTGATACACCTATATCGCGTTAGCTCGGTTCGAGGTGGTTCGAGTCAACGATTCGGTATTTGATAACAAGCACGGGTTTTGCAGGGCGGGCGGTGGGGGGCGGAGGGGAGGCGCGGCGGCGGCGGCGGTGTGTTCAGCGGAGCTCACCGCAGGGGTGTCACCGCTTGTAAACCTCGACAAAGTATTCCACACGATCCACACCAGCCCGCGCGACCGAGCGCAGCCCTATTGTTTGCCACTCTCCGCGTTTGACACATCATGAAATCACTCTACCATTATGAATTCACTGCGCTCCAACAATTTGCACACAGCTATTGAACTCCCAGAAAGTTCACGAACTATTCCAATTATTTATGTGCATATATGTATATTCCTGCCGAACAATACAAGGATTTGCGTAGAGAGCGAGTCTAATGCGGAAACCGCTTCAGTAATGAGCGGCGTGAAAGTCAGCGCGGGCGTAGAGAATGCTCGAGAGGCGCAGAACAATGCCGCACCGTGTCGATACAGCTGCACAAAGACGTAAAGATCAATTCGAAGCGTAAGTAGGTGAGATTAGCCACGGACTCCGAGCTGGAACAGCCCCGAGACTAACAATGAAAATCTAAGCAATTAGTCGTAGTCAGAAAGAGCGGAACACACGCGTTCGATGCGGTCACGGCGGCGAGGCGTCACGCCGCGGTCACGCTGCCCCGGCGCGGCCGGCGCGACAACTGTCACGCTCATCAAACTAAGGTTCTCATCGTCGGCCCGCGGTTCACTTCCCGCGACCTTGCTAGACAACAGAGTTCATTGCAATCGGACGTGATTGACAAACGTAATCAGACGTTACAGCGGTTTTCGACGCTCTCGTCTAGATGAAATTACCCTTTATTGAGAGTTTAAACGAAGCCTGTTCTCAGTCACGCAACGACGGCCACCGGCAGAGAAAAACACAGATAAAAACAGGATTACAGCAAAAAGGGCATTTGGTTTTTTCGCTACAACAGCATGCGAACGGCCGGTATTGTTGAAACAGTTCACAAATAAAGCAACCCTCATAAAGTCGCGAGTGTAAGGGCTCGTTGTTGGTTGCCGCTCGGCCGGGCGCGTTAAGTGCTAATGTAATAATCCATTACAAAGAAGCGCGCCAGTGTACGCTAAATAGCGCATTCAACCGTTGAGAGGTCGGAGACTCAGCCAGCCATCTGTCGGCGAACAATGCGCCCCTTCAACGTACCCCAAGCGATCCCGATGTGTGCACACACCCTAACTGTAGAAATATTACTCGGCTGGCTAATGGTATTAATATTTCTCCGGTTTAGTGGCGGCGTACAGCGCAAATAGTGTTATCCTCTCAGTAATACCTTTATTGTTCGTAGACATATCGTGATGGTTATGATTATAAGAACACAGGCTGATGCAATGCAATGCCAACGATTATGCAATTCATAAACAACAACTGTAAAGACATCTTTGTAGTAACTGTAATGGGCAGTTTCAGTTGTGAAAGCCTCAGGCTTCAGCCCCTTATGAAGGAAAGAAACAAAGACAGAGAAAAGCAACTCTTTCGACGCCCGCCCCGTTCCGTTTCACGCGAACTGTAAATTGATTCCTCGTCCCCGCCCGAGGACGTGTTAAACTACGGCTATTATTAAAAAGTGTAGAAACGAGCGTGGCGGGCGCGGCCGGGCGTAAAATCAACAGATTACTGCGGAACCCCCGCGGCTCGCCCCTAGCTACGGAACCCTGCTATCAACAATAATACATGGAGCAGCCATTGTCAGGGTTGCCGCTTTGTTGTTGTCAGTGGTTACAATAGAAAAAACATTTTTAATAAATCGCGCAGGTAACTCGTAAGAATTGGCGAAATTTGCCAGATTAGGATCATCGCAGAAATATTACAGGACATTTTTTTAATCATTTGAATTAAAAATATCACCGAATTTCATTTAAAGGTGTTTCTATTAATTTGGACTCGTAAAAGTTAACAATTACAGGCTCAGCTACTTTTAGGCGAGAACCTTTCGTTCGTTTAATCATTCCAATTTCATCAATAATTTGCTTAGTTATTATGTTCTCACTATAAACGAATCGTACTAGTATTATGCAAGTAGTACGTGAGACAAGGGTATTTATTGTATTGTGCCGTCACGAGCGGTGTCAGCCCTACATCTACATCCCACTCTCTCCCTGCTTGTGAATTCACTAAACGTCCCTAACTCGCAGATACATTGTCTCCATTCTCATCTCGCATTAGGGGAGCCCTTCCAACCCAGGCTCAATAATAAAGTATTGAAATAAACGCCCTCATAACAATAACCTTCAAGATTATAGACTGCGATATATCCCGCAGACTTAAAATTCATGGACGAAAATGTCAGGGGACTCATGGAAATGAAAATCAGACTACGAGTAAAACTCCGCGAATTATAGCTAGCTTTTCTATTCGTCTTTGGAACTACAGCCCTCAGTGTCCAGGAATAACATGTATGTACAATCATTGTATATTGTATGCACTCGTATGTAGGAAAAATCTGTATTGTCAATAGAGCGTGTTTGATTTAACTGCTGGCGTAGCGTGCCCGCCCGCCCGACCGCCCGCCCTCGTTCGCGCGCCCGCCCAGGCGATGTCAAACAACATTCAACCAACTACTATAAGGTACCCTCCAGCCAAGCGCAATGTTTTTTTTACTGTCAGATGTTTCCCCTCGTATCACTACTACTCACTACCGATGCGATTATAACAACTTTATATCAATACAATCGAAGTTTTATCGCTTCAATGTTTTTAATGTTGATTTAACGGAACGAACTACAAATGACAGATAAATCAAAGTGAAACATACCTGTTTGTGCATCTCCACATTGAGGCCGTAAGACATTTCGTAGTACTGAAACAGAAACATTTGGAATTAGCGGGAGTTCAAACTCGGCAGTATTGTATTTTTGTATTCCCGGCAGAGTAGCAACTTTGAATTGCTATTAATTTAAACAAGCCTTATCATGTCATTCAGACACGTAGGAATTTTAATAGTTTTTGCCAAATTGACCACACAGATCATCGTACAACCGAGCATTGTCGCAATAAAATACGTGCGTGTCAAATAATTTGTTGTAATTGGTCAAATTTTCAATGGCGATTGGAATTTTTCTATGTGCAAATAACATGTTATGGCTACTTGATGTTCAAACTACTTCAAACTCTGACATAAACGTTTGGCAGAGATAAGCTTCTTCAAATTGTAGAAGCCAAGTGACTAAACATCCGCAGTGTTACTATTTGGACCAGAGCCAATACTGTTTCCGACACATAAAAATGCCGGCGAGAATTCTCTCTAGAGCGAATTAAAATAAATTGCAACCGATTTGGCAACACTTAATCGTGATACATATCCCGAGCGCAAACATACCGCGGATTAGCGACAGTTTACAATACAAGAAACATTTCTGGCGAGTGTTGCCACATGCTCCTATTAAACAGGAGCCAAAACAGTCTCAGGAACAAATTATTACGTAAATATTTGCCTCGATAATGTGGGTGATTATCCCTCAATCAACGAGGGACATGAAACTGACTGCTTCAATAGAATACAATAGAGAGATGCGGGCGTGCCACTATTAACACAATATTGATTTACAAACACACATGTTACGTTTTGATAGCATCTCCGGTCGGTCGTTAAAATGCTCGATCGTCGGCCATTACAGTTTGCGTTTGAACAGTTTATTTAGGTATCGATTTAATTTGTATACGTAGGTAAAATAAATATTACTCACCATTACATAATGCCTTTGTATTTCTATTTTTTCACTAGCCAGCTTTTCGCATTCTAATTTTAAACTGGAAACAAAAAAAAGCAATTCAGTTAAAGAGATAAATAACATAATTAAACTAGTCTCTCAAATGAATATCAGGGAGAGAGATAATGATGAGAACATTGTATCATTTATTCGAGAGCACTTATTTGTGCCCACGAGATAAGAGTTATATGTTCAATATGCCACTTGTTTGACACGGTTATCGTATCGTTTTATAAATTATAGTTTTAAAGTATGTGATAATATGTGGATACTTGTAGGTAAATTTTAGATCGACAAACGAACCATATCCGTATCAATATCCGTGTGAACTAAATACTATTTTGGACGCTTACTCGCTTGTTGCCTAGCAGTTGTCGCTAGGAGCTTGTTGCCTAGCAACATCTAGCAGTTGTCGCTAGGAGCTTGTTGCCTAGCAACATCTAGCAGTTGTCGCTAGGAGCTTGTTTGTTTTTAAGCTTATCTCATTAGACGTCTTCATCCGCCAAATTTAAAGTAAAAATTACTTAATATGTATCGATTTCCTGTTAGAGTTTAAACTTTTTATTAGTAAAACAGCGAGTATTGTAAGTAGGCGTAACAATGGAAGATAGCAGGGGTGTTCTCTAAAAAAGATCCCATGGAATACGCTGGGGAAAAAAACTCAGGTAGGTAGGCAAACCTTTTGATTCTGGGTTCGACGGGATATCGCTTTACCCGAAATTCCTATTGATCTTGCTTTAGATAAGATTGATAAGATACTCCAGGCAGAGCATAAACAATGTTTAATTCCAAGTATCAGTTGTTAATCGACGTAAAATCGTACAGGGGCTAATAAGTATGGAATTATACTGACTTGTGATATTGCGCTTGTAGGAAATTAAACTCCTCTTTTATCCTATCACAGGACTCGCCCACTGTGAATTTGATGGGCTGCCCCGGCTGCGGCGGACCCTGAAACAATAAAGGGATCCCATGAATACATCAAATACAATCACGACACATTTTATACAGTAACCGGTAACCGCTACCGTATTTCCATTCCGACGCTACAGGGAAGCGAAGCCTAAGAAGAAAATCCCTAGCTAGGCTAGATAATATGTTTTGTTTATTTAATCAATTATGTATCTTTAGTCTTAAGGTATGTATAGATATTGGTTTTTTTAACCTGAAATAAAGATTATTATTATTATTATTATTACATTTTTATTAATATTAGGTTCATAAATTTGCAGTTATACCATAATACTAGCAAAGGGAAAATGGCAGAATTATACACTAACTGGAAAAGCGTAATATGGTTGCTTCCATGATATGAATAGGAATACCGTTAAATACCTTGACGTAGTTTAACAACGTTAAACTGGACACGCAACTATTGAAAATTAAATGGTCATAACTCATCAATCTCGAGCTCTCTCAGCATCAAAGCATTCCTATCACGAGCACGAATTACACGCATCGAATATTACCATAATACAAATTATCCTTTAATGACCATAATTCGGTGCGACCCTATAAAAAACGAGCCAGTCGACTCGACTCTTAACACAAATAAAATAACACAAACACGCGAGCACGTAATAATAAAGAAAAACAAAATAAAAAACTAACTCCATAATAAGAAGCATGAAAATAAAAATAAAGCGAGGGACACAACAACACACGGTCGCTGGGAGGCCGACGGCAAAAAATAAATAACCGCCCGTTCGGTGCCCGGCGCGAGGAACAATCCGACATTAAAAATAATAAAAGGAATATAAATAAAAGCGTAAAAGGAACTGGCCCGGCGGTGTAGACGTTGTAAATGGAGCCGCGGACAATCGGCCCACGGAAATATGCGCCCGGGAATTTAGTGAATGTAGCCACCGTATTGGATCCGACATCTTATAGTGAGGTTACACATGCTTCACTTGTGATACACAGTTGAGTCTTGCTAACCGCAAACACAATTTCGCACTCACTGAGCTGGGTGGGTAGTTATAAAGGTAACATCAGCTTTTTGTGGGTAAATATATTACGTGATATATATATATATATAGTGATGTCAATATCACTTGATATCAATGTCAAAGATTTCATTCAGATAAAAAATC
Organism: Argyresthia goedartella; assembly: GCA_949825045.1. Lineage (NCBI taxonomy): Eukaryota > Metazoa > Arthropoda > Insecta > Lepidoptera > Argyresthiidae > Argyresthia > Argyresthia goedartella. The sequence continues at coordinate 23,203,019 of OX463823.1, forward strand.
TCCATCATCCTTTAAGCAATAGAACTCGGTGCTAAAGATCTAATGAGAGCTTAGTCAATTGGCCGGTAGCGATCGGCGGCGGCGCGGCGGCGGCGGTTGTGTCGCGGCCGCCGCCTCGGGTGTGGTCCCGACTCCCGAGACGACGCAACATGTCTTGCAGCGAGCGACAAGCGACTCGTGTGCGCGCACCTTTATTGTCGATCCTTTTTATCTCCGCTCAATAAGTTACTGCGGTGGCGTCGATCTTGTATTTGTTTTATTTGTCTCGCGTCTTATCGGTGTTTATCATCGGCAGCTAATGCGACCTCTTTGGTGTTATTTTCCAGCCATCGCTTTATATACTTTGTTTATACTGTATACTTTGTTATTATTTATTAAGCGTAATGAACTAGTATTTTCTGTCCAGCCGGATTTATTTGAAATTAAAAGACAGGTATTTAAATTATATCTATTTAATTAGAGGTTGATGTGATAAGATTATAGCTTAATTGATATTGTCGTCATATTGTATGTAGAATTATAATTGGACTTAAATATCACAGTCGTAGGCATATATCACGTTTTCACAGTAATATATTGATTTTATTGCTCTCTTGATATTTATTCCCACGAGTCGCTTTTTGTCCGCACTCCCTAAATAATACTTCACATTTGATCATCCTAAATCTTTAAATCGATCACAAAAGAAATGAAAATAATCCGCTGCATTGCAATAATAGGCTGAATAAACGTTTCCCCCTCGGCCGTGGAAGAAATAATATCCCCATAAATTATCACCAAAAAGGTCAAATTAAAATACAATGAAGAGTCTTTGAGTGGCACTATTGTGTGAGCGGGCCCGGATGAAAGGCTCACATCCAGCGGCGACCACTCACAAAAACAAAACTAAACAGAACGCGTTTAAACGAATAATAAAAGAGAAACGTGTTCTTATTTCAAATTATTGAATACGTCTGCCCGCTGCCCACGTCTACCTGTGCACCACTTTACCAGCCAGGACTTTTATTTATTTTTTGCTTGCGTTCAAATTTCGAACGGGCAAAGGCTGAATGGATATACGAGTCTGAAATGCGATAAAAAACATTCAGACTAACGGCCGATCCCAATAACCTATCTTCTATCCATAATCTGCAGATTTGAGACAGCTAGTGTCAAATTTGACATAAATCCCATAGCGCAACTGTCGAATGTAACGCGTAATCTGCAGATCACGGATAGAGATAGGTTATTGGGATCGGCCGTAAATGGAAATCTTGACGGCGACGATAAATTGATGAATGAGTCAACTCGAGACAAGCAAAAATTACTATGTCAGAAGGATAGATGTCAATTTGTTTATTAGGCGACCAAACTGAGTGTCTTGACCGATTCGTGGGCCGCACACGAGTTCAGCGACTTAGTAAACAACTAAACACCATTCGCACTTACAATCCAAACAAGATACACAAATATTTGAACAACTCTAGTGAACACAGACACGGTTTAAGACTTAACTAACGCTTTTTCGGCCAAGCTAATTTAGCTTCTATACCAAGCCGGTTTAGTCTCAAACCTTCGGCGATCGGCTTATTTTTCTAATGGGAGTAAACTAATATGGTAGCCGAGGAAACAGAGTTTTTTTTATTTTCTGAGAAAATCAACACTGCTCAATTTCGTTGTGTTTTTTCGAAAGAAGAGGTTACTTGAGTCTTTTAATAAATAAGTACCTTATATGATGTCACCGTAATATTGTCAAAGCCGTTAGTTACGTTTTTTTTCTCGTTAGTTGGTCAACTAACGACAGATAGTAAACTGTAGCGTACTGCTTACTACATGACGCGTTAGTTGTTTAACTAACGGTTAAAACCGTTAAATAGTAAACTGGTTTAAACTTGAATTGCAAACGAAATGCCAGGGCAAACACTGCCGTAGCGAAGAAGACTAGAGGGGGCGAGGGCAGCGAAATCAAATTACGCGTTAGTTTATCAACTAACGGTTTTGACTATCTTACGGTGACATATACACTGTACTATACAGATAGCAAAAGTATTATGCCCATGTTTACCTGTCGTCTTTATGGGCTACAGCCATCTATCACGTCACTTACTATTACGTAAAAGGTCTTGTTTCCTTCATTGCTTGTACAAATGCCTGGTTTCATTCAATATTGTCACTGCTTTTTACAACTACCTCCATAAACGCTTATATTTTTATTTGTTCACACAACGCAAATATATGCACATACAGATAAGGCCATTTGATGACACCTTGATAGTGATAGATAGAGTAGTTTGCCTACTCCAAATGTTTTGTTTGTACTTACTGATAAGCCTTAGTGGAGCCAACATCATTCACTCCAGCCACTTCAGCTTATCGCGGGTTGCTAATGCCGTCTTGGCTTGAACCTTTTGGTATGACGGAGCACGTTTTACTGCCGATGTGAAGGCTGGTAGGCCTATTTCGAAGTCTACTTAGTTTAAGTGGAATTTCGCACAAGAAGAATCGTTGGATTGGATGGCTCATTTTATGTATTTGATTAAGTAGAGGCTAAGTATGCCCTCGCGACAATCTTAAATTAAACTAATATTCTGTAAGCTGTAGACCACGGGAGTCGTTGGTGGAAAGCTGAACTTCTAACTTACAAAGTTATGAATGCACCTGGTTATCTACATGTAGTATGAAACTAGCCCACCAATAACTTTGTAAACTACATTTTATCGATCCAAAAGCATACGGCTACTTTCATAATCCATATTCATGTTCATATTCTATAACGTACAAAATATATAAAGGTACAGACAGTTACAATAAATGTTATAGGCAAAGGCGAGCTTATCTCTAAAGAGAGATTTCCTCCAGCAAACCTAGGCAAGACAGGACAGTTTATGCAACAGGACAGTTCTAGTGCGCAATAATAAAACTGTGTAGATACGTGCGAAAATTACTTTCACAATATACATAAAAAACCCCAACCTTATAAGATACAACAGATGGCAAACATATATATATAAACTATAAAATATCATACATACATATATTTACATAGATATCTAGGTACCTAATACGGAAGAGAAAAGAATTGCACTGTGAATCCCTAATAGCGCAGGGAAGTGCGTCCCACAATCTAATTGCCTTTATCCTAAACGAGTGTTCGTAAGCGGCAGTGATATAATGCCGGGGAGTTGAAAGGAGGGACACTGTGTGGGATCTCCTTAGTCACCAGGGGCATTCATAAATCTGTATGTGGTATTGAAACCAAATGCAGTCGGGTTATTAGTTTTTGAAATAATTCCACTTGTTCATCCGAAAAAGGAGTCCTGGTGGGTGTGAGGGGTGGGAACTGGGAACATAATGAAAAAAAAACGCAAAGTTCGTGTCGTAATAATTTTGACATAACCTTTTATTGATTGCTTATCACTAGTGGCTCTGTGAGCTGTAGACCCCGCGAGTCGTTGGTGGACAGCCGAGCTGAACTTCTAACATACAAAGTTATGCATTACCTGGTACCCTTTATGGAGTATAAAAGTAGCCGCACCAATAACTTTGTAAACTACAATCCAACCTATTGACTTTTCACCAAAGTTATATTGCTCATGTCACTATCACGGTCTTCACAAATCCAACAACACCTCATATGTTAAAATCCGCCGAGCTGTTTGGCAATACCTTTGTTTTTTTTTAAACATTTTCAACCCCATATCTACGCCATTTTGAAAATTTTCCAAAAACTGAATGGAAAAATAAATTACATATAATTATCGTATCTGCTCACAAAATTTCATGAGAATCGGCTGAGAAATGCGACATGTAAACACAACAGCCGGAAATCCTGGCAGAAATCCGGACATAATAATAATAATAATAATACCTTGGACACTATTTACACACATTGATCTAGCCCCAAACTAGGATTCCCTGTATCTTGGGTACTAGACAACGATACACATACTTATATAGATACATATTATACTTAGATTGATAAACAACCATGACTAGGGTACAAACATCCGTTTTCATCAACAAATATTTGCCCCCATCGGGACTCGAACCCGGGACCCTTGGCTTCGTAGGCAGGGACACTGCCGACTCGGCCATTCGGGTCGTCTAATTGGAAAGCATTTTTGCCCCGAGCTGAAGGAAAACGCTTCGTCGCTCGGAAGACAAGCTCACGTGAGCATGACGATTATAGACCTCATAAAACCTGCATTAGATATTAACACAGACACCCTATACGCTACATTACATATAGGTACATATAATTCTCAAGCAAGAACAAACTTGAGGCATCTCAATTTGTTCGTAGCGGTAATACCACTCAAATATTGACTGAGTGGAGCGACACCGATTTTGTTCAAACAGTCGAATAATCGTGTGTTGTTTATTAACACTTCCTCCTCCCCCTTCAATGATAGTTTCCTCGTCTGCTTCATTACTCATATTAATGTGCGCTATTTAATTAAGACGTCTGTCGACTAAAACGACAAGTAATAATAACAAATAATAGTTTAATACTAGTGGCTCTGTGAGCTGTAGACATGGCAAGTGAGACAGGAAAACGTTTTTTTTTCACAATTTTTCAACACCACACCCCGACCCCTTAAAGTTTGTCAGATAAACAAGTGGAATCATTATAATAACTTAATAAATACAAATAACTCAACTGCATTTCTTTGGGTACTATTTCAACGTATGACAGTAAGTCCAGTTTTTGCTTTGCAAAAATACTGGTTTTGCCTGACTGAATTACTGAATAGCGGGAAAAAATATCCGTGACCAGAAATACTGGCTTCGTCAGACAAAATTACTGAATTGCGCGACTAGAAATCTAAAAACAGCAACTTGAAAACCTTAATTCGAGTAACATAAATACAAAACGAGCGTCGGATTTTGTTGTTTTTACATGTTCTACCTACTTTATCCTTCTCACCTACCATGACACCCCACTTCGCCCACAGTCTTTATTTAGCCAATAAGCGGTGGCTAAACCATTCAGTAATGTAGTCGCACAAATCAGTAATTTAGTCGCGCAATTCAGTATGTTTTTCGCTCATTTCAGTTTTTTTTTCGCTCATTTCAGGAAACTCCGCTGTTGATGGTCACTCGCTCAATTCGTTTTTTATTAGGTCGTTTTATTATTTCCCATTTTCTTTCAATAGCAGACTTATGAATGAACTTATGAATGCACCTGGTTACGTTCATGGAGAATGCATGTAGCCGCACCAATAACTTTGTAAACTACATTTGTGACTAGATCACAATTGTATAATCACCTATGTCACTCTCACGGTCTCCACAAATACAACGACACCTCATATTTGTGAAAATCTGTAGTCGTTTGGGCTGTAGTGGTTTTTATTACATCTTCAATCCCAATTCTCCGCGATTTTTAAAAAAGTCCAAAAACTGAATCGACAAAACAAAACAAAAAAATATCGAACTTACTCACAAAATTTCACGAGAATCGGTTGAGAAATGCGACCTGCAGAGAACTGCCGGACAGAAATTCAGACACTCGCTCATTTAAAAAACCCAACAACTTGAAAATAGAATAAAAGGCATAACTTTTATTAAAGGGCATATTATCGAACCTGCTCACAAAATTTCACGAGAATCGGATGAGAAGTGCGACCTGCAGAGGAGAACTGCCGGACAGAAATCCAGACACTCGTTCATTAAACAAGCCCAACAACTTTGAAATAGAATAAAAGGCATAACTTTTATTAAAAAGCATATTATCGAACCTGCTCACAAAATTTCACGAGAATCGGATGAGAAGTTCGACCTGCAGAGGAGAACTGCCGGACAGAAATCCAGACATACTAGCTCAATTAAAAAAAAACAACAACTTCAAAATAGAATAAAAGGCATAACGTTCAGGATTCATAGGTTCATACGATACCTACTGAGAGAGAATAATCTCGAAGAAAGTAATTATCTCGAGTGATCAAATATTTAATAGTCCGAAGAGTACTCGTTAAATAAAGAATATGATCTATTTTTTTTATAGGCAGCACTTGAAATAAAATCTGCTTTGTATGAAATCTCCCAGTGAATTCACATTATAAATCACAGTTCACAACATCGTGAGAATAGTTCCGGAGAATCTTTCTGCTATTGTGCACACGTCTCATTATACGAAAATTATGTTGTAAGTACATGTGAAGATTGTTAGACGATAATAGTTAAATTGCTTCGAAGCAGGCAAAGAGGCGATAAACTGCCACAGTCGGTGCCCATTGAACTTTTTTCTTTTATTCAGAAGATATCTGAATGACATCTAAAAGAGGTTTGGATAAAAAGTTAATGTTGTGAAATGTGATGTTATTTGCAATAGCATACTTGAAAATGGACATTTCTAATGTCAGTAGGTATGTTATTACATGTATGTTCTATTGAACATTACTGCCGTGGCGGGGAAAGTCGGCGGTTGCAGGACGAGGCTCCGACTTTAATACGAGTCAGGCAATAGCCATTTCCGCCGAGGCTTGTATTGGGCTTTTCTCAAAAAAATGCAAAGAAATAAATGGAAATTCTATAAAAAAACCTTTCTCAATTCTCCAGGACATGTAATTCACGTAAGCTTTTATTAGCGGAATTTTATAAAACGATCGAATAAAAAACGAATTAAGCGAATGATCACTGAGCGAATGGCCATGAACAGCCGAAATACTTGAAATGAGCGAAAAAAAAACACTAAATTGAGCATTTTTTTCTGATAATAATAAAATTCAGAACGAGCTTTCAAAAAGTGGGCATTTCAGATATTAAAATTCTAACCGTGCGACCAAATTACTAAGTGAGCGACTAGAAATACAGAGAGGGCAACTTCAATAATGGAACACAGAAAGCCAATATTGGCTAGAGTAGGTAATTGTGGCTAAATTTAAATTGGATTATAGGTTAGGTTAGAACTTAGAAGAAGCAACCCCGGAGCGTAGCGGAGCGTATTCAAAGAAATAACAAAATTGGCTAGAGTAGGTTATTGTGGCTAAATTTTAGTTGGGTTATAGGTTAGGTTGTGACTTAGAAAAAGCAACCCCGGACAAGAGCGGAGCGTATGCAAAGAAAAGTTTCTCATTTTTTATTTTAATTAACACAAATTAATGTTTGTAAGTTTCTGTTCTGTTGATTTCTCCTCACTCGCAGTCAGTCGCTCACTTAGTAATACAATAACTAAAAATATTATTTTTGTCACTTGAAACTTTAATTTACAGTCACTCGTTTAAATACTGCCCCTTTTATCATACCTTTCCCTGGACTTCTTTGGTTACAAATATTCCATTTTATTTTGTCTTCCGCCCTTAAATTAGGCGGAGTACATTTAATCTCCATTTCACTCTCATTATATTATTCAATAAAATAGTTGTTGTTAACTCTTTCTTTTTAGCTATTTAGTTTGTTTTGCCGCTAAGGATAGACATTTTTTTCTCTAATATACTCAAATATAAATCGATGATACGGCCTTGTGATGGTGTATGCACGATTTTTGATGACTGTGCATATTAAATTTATGTTCGAAATTCAAATAAAAACTATACCTTCATTCTTAATTTCTGGCGAGATTCTTTTTTTTAAGTTAAGATTAAGAGACATTTGGCTGTATATTTGATATTTTGCGTATTGTATTTCTGAACGTTATATGAAAATTTCCGCGCATTTTCGAGAAAAATATATTACCATATTAGATTAATGTGAGTGCTTGACTTGAGTCAAAATCTCAGCCATCCATACGGGAAAACCTACATGGTGAGGTACAGGACCAGGTGACTCCAAGTTTCCCTGTCCCCGAGTGCCGCGTGGAAGGGGTATCCTCTCACTTTCTCACCCTTTGCGAGAAAGAGATGTCACCCCCTCCACGCGGCACTCAGGACAGGAAACTTAGCGTCACCTGTACCAGGTATTATTTCATCATACCATATTTGCTCTAAACATTTTCACTATCATGTCGCAAATGATTAAGACGGTTAGTACCAAGAAAGAAAGACACGTAACGCCAATATTGTTAGCCTCTGGATGCCGCCTGGAGGGGTAGCCGCACATCGGTGCAATAAAGAGGCTGCATGGACGAGACAGAGAGGGCCATGGCTATTAGAAACTTCTTAAATACATCGGAATTGTTCCAGGTGAGGGTAAAATTTGTGTGATAAGCATGAATATTTGTTTCTCAGTCTTGGATGTTTTCTATGTATTTACTTAAGTATTTATCTCTATTAAATATATCGTCGTCTAGTACCTTTAACACAAGCCTTGTTGAGCTTACTAAGGGCCTATTCCGATTTGTGTAAGATTGTCCTGTTATTATTATTTTTTTCTATATTTTTTAGTCCGTCTCCACGAGCTGATGCCCGCTCAATGTGTATGAACCCTGACATAGGAGGGAGGTCTCCTGGGCATGGGGTACTCCATTATTTTCCTCTCCAACAAAAGAAAAACAGACAGAGAGGTGACAGCTGGCTAAGTGGCCAAGAAACCTTAGAATCCATTACAACCGAGAAAGAAGGAAACAGAAAATCCTGTCCCACCGAATTCCCAGCAGGAAATAGCTCTGTTCGATTTTCGAATTGCGGTCGGCAGTCGGCACTGGCCAGTTGCAACCGCTGCAACAGCTGGACTGCGGTCGCGGTCGGCTCACAGATTCCCACATGTGTTGCGTTGCGAACAGCACTTATATTACTCGACCATCAAATTAACTTTACCACAGCCTGCTTGTTGTTTTTTGTTTAGCACTGCAGGCCCACCGTACCACCGGCCTTACTCCTGGTGGTACGGTGGGTCTTTAAAGTTAAAGAAACCACCAGGTGTAGTGACCCTTGCGTTGACTTATCCCCTGTCCCATTCTTCCGCAAAGCGGCCATGACAGTCACAATAAAAATTAACATGTCTTATCTCAGATGGGGTGGCAGAGACACAACTTTATGATATTGACAGCTGCCATGGTTTTGACAGGTGTAATGGCAGGTGGCTCAATTTTTGAGATGTCTCACTGTTTTGACATCTGTAACCATAAAAATGTCAATTAATGTCAAAACCATGTCACTGTCAAAAATAGTTAAACTATAGAAATAGCTAAACCTGTCAAAAATCATAAAATTGTTTTACGTGAAGTCACCCCCCAATCTGAAAAAACATGTCGTTACGATGAAAACTCATACTATTTTAACGTACAACGTTATCACTATCATAAAGTCATAAGTCAAAGTCAAAGTTCTTTATTACTGTAAATATTTACATATAGGTACTTAGCAATCGTCATTTTTGCATCTTCTACATAGTCGGTCCTTAAGTTGTGTCACAAGGTTTTTGATAGATAAAACTCAGCAATAAACTTTTTCTTATTCGTATTATACATGATTAAAAAGCTTATTTTATACGAATCAAATTGCAATAAAATACGTTTAGTACGATTATCGCAATATGACAAAAAACCTTATAACTTGAGACAATCGCGAACCCAAAACACGCCGCAACTGACAAAAATACCACTTACCACAAATTTAATAAAAAAACAGTGTTCCAGATAACCAACAAGGTTTTTTATTTATTCTGAAACCTCGATTTTAGACCATGCTTAACAACTAGCATTTGATTTTCTGATAGCTTTCAGTTCCAACTACTCCCAAAGAGAACATTACGTACTTTTTACGTTTTCAGAAAAACGTATAAAAATGATCTTGTGGGCAACAAGTACACTACGTAAAATGTGAATATGAAAATTAGTTTTACCCAGACTTAGTTATCTTATGCTTCAAAATGAAGGTAACGGTTTCAGGGAGGGTTCTGACTAAAATCTTACGTAAGTTTGAAAGGTTTCAAGAGTCATGGAAAAAAGATAAAGTGAATCACGTCCGTATTTTTGATTGGGTAAAAAAGTGCAAAATCTCTGAAGAAACTAGCATTTGTGTAATATGGCTTAAGCATTTGAATCCAATAATCGTTCTAATTTATCAGTATTTAATGAGCTATCAAACCATATATAGTATTAAATAAAAATAAACTTGGTATTATTTACTATGCGGCAAAATATTTGTGACAGAACTTATGGACCGACTAGGTATACATTGGACCACTGTGGGAGAAGAAGGGCGTAGAAACTCCCACAGATTGATTTTTAGATCTCTTTTAAAAATTGGTTGTGCTTAACTTTTACAAATATTAAAAATTTAATTATTATGATTAATAAGCAATAATAAATAATTACATAATTATTAACAGCAAGGTCTCTGTTGATCTAGATTAACCCCACACAGTCCCGTCATTTAAGTAATCTTGAACATTGTAATATCCCTTTTCCGACAAAGTCGCTTTAACATGCTTTTTAAATAGCTCAAAAAGCAATTTCAAAACTTCCCCCCCCCCCCCCCCGCCCTCAAACTCATACGAAAAAGTCAGTGTTGGAAAAAATACCCGTTGTTTTTCAGGCAAGTAACCTTTTTAGGGCTTGATCTATCTATATGAATAGACTGCGATGTTTATTTTTTGTTTCAGTGATTTATTTCCGATGCTCCCCTTGTAGGCAGGCAACTACGACATATCCATTCCTTTTGTAATTTCACGGGTAATTGAGTGTCACTGACAAAGGCAATGCAAGCCCCCCCCCCCCCCCCCCCGTAATTCTCTACCCGTAGTCGGTTGTTGTCCTGAATTTATTCATTGTTATCCTGGTGTGCTTGCATTGTCGTCGAAATTCAATGGAGGAAAAAGTATTTAATGGTTTTTATTGATTTATGTACAAGTTGACTATTTGATATGAAATAATTGCGGTACATTTTGATCAATAGTATTCAATAGTTTCGTAGTAAGCGTGCGAACTTTTTTGCACGCCCGTTGAACTCTTTTTAATTACGAGCAATTACTATCGATTTGCCGTTGGAAAGAGCTTAACGCGCGCGCGAGTTCAAGTTCATTTGTATAATAGCGGTACTATATTGACTGCCTCTGTAGGAGACTAGCATACAATATAAAGTTCGATAAGAAGACACTCATCCATATTTCAACTAAATTCAAAACAACGAAAAACTAAATAGTTCCCGGGCTTCTTTTTTTTTGTCCGTTTTATGTTACATTTGGTATTTTATCGAAGTTAATTTTCTAGATTCCTCCATTGATCACGATCGAAGGTACCAGGCTGCCATGAATGGGCGCAGATCGCCGTGTCTTACTTACCGGATGGCGGGCTGCCGCCACTGCTGCGGCGGCGGCGGCCGCGTTCATAGCGCCCGCGCTCGGATACATCCTATCAAACAGCGCACAGCATTATCCGCCTCACAAAAATACCAAACACCACACACACTCCACCACAAGCAAATAAAACACTACACAAAATCAAATCCAGAGTCCGTGGCACGTTGCACGAGGTTATAATTAAGAGCGGAGAAACACGTCTGCCTTGTACAGCGGTCACGGGAGAACTGACGCGGTGAGGTAGAGGGGTGGGGGGCGGAGCGGCTTCCCCCCTCTCCCGTCGCACCCCGCGGACGTTCCCCTCTGTACAAAGATGCCACGAGACTTGACTTTGTGATTTTGAGTAGTTGACTGTGGTATTATCTCGAAACGTTATTATTATGGAGTCGAGATAATCAAGCTCTTTGCGATCATGTCACAATTACAACAGCTTAAAGCGATATTACAAAGAGTCGGAGTAAATTACAGGTAGTGTTAGGTTGATATGCTACTGACAGAGTGAACCTACTATATGTAAATTGCTGCTCAAAATATATACATATCAACATATTCACCTGGGTGATTGTATTGTAGCATTAATATTAGGTCCTTACATATGAAATTGTCGTTTCGCCGTATTGCCACTTTGATCTCAAATATCTCCTCTATGGTTAGGAATTCCAAATTCAAATTTATACAGCTATTTACTCATGTATTTGTGTTTCTAAAATTATAATTCATTTGTTTTTCCTCAATTTGTTCTTTTTCTTGCGTTACTCAGCTTACAAAATGGAAAACTTGAAATATCGCGTTATTTACGAGTTGAATTCTACCGTGGCACCAGTGCTGCAGAAACGGCTCGAAGGATAAATGATGTGTATGGCGACGGTGCCGCAATAGAAAACACAGTGCGTTTTTGGTTCCAACGTTTTAGTTCTGGAAATTTCGACCTGCAGAACAAGCCCCGTGGACGGCCGGAGACCAAAGTTGATAATGAAGAATTGAAGGCTATTGTGGAAGCGGATCCATCGCAAACCACGTCCGAGTTAGCTGATAATGAGATAAAACTGTTTTAATCCACTTGAAGCAAATTGGGTAGGTGAAAAAGCTTGAAAGGTGGGTACCTCACGAACTGAGTGAAGCAAACCAACAAACGCGCGTTGACTGCTGCGTTGCATTACTCACCCGGCACAATAATGAAAAGATTTTAAATCGAATCATTACCTGTGATGAAAAGTGGATCCTGTACGATAATCGGAAGTGCTCATCGCAATGGCTGAACCCTGCCGAACCAGCCAAACCATGCCCCAAGCGAAAATTGACTCCAAAAAAGTTACTTGTGAGCGTTTGGCGGACTAGTGCTGGTGTCGATCACTACAGCTTTCTTAAATCTGGCCAGACGATTACGGCAGATGTCTATTGTCAGCTACTGTAAATCATGATGGAAAAGCTAGCTGCCAAACAACCGAGGCTGGTCAATCGCTCTAGGCCACTGCTGCTTCATGAGAACGCTAGACCACACACTGCACATCAGACGGCTACCATATTAGAGGAGCTTCAATTGGAATGTCTAAGACATCCACCGTACTCTCCGGACCTTGCTCCAACAGATTACCATTTTTTTCGAAATTTGTATAACTTCTTGAAAGGGAAAAAATTTAACTCCGATGGGGCAGTCCAAACCGCCTTCAAAGATTTTATTGATTCCCGTCCGAATGTTTTTTTTAGTAAAGGGATCGAAGAACTACCTTTGGAGATGGCAAAAGTGTATATAGCAATGGTACTTTGATTAAATAAATATATTATATTTAAAAAAAACGACTTTATGTTCCTCCAATGCAAAGCGCCAATTTCATATGTAAAGACCTAATACATACCTAGTCAACATGGTTTCAGGAAACTAACAGTTAATCAGAGAGTAACCTCCCCCCTCCCTCACCCCTAGGCGTCTCAGGTGATTGAGGGGGGAGAAACGCATGTCACGTTTGAAGGCTAATTGACCTCAAAGGAACCCTAAAATTACACTTACTACATTCCAACTGTTTCTTTCAATAATGCATCAGTGCATCCCAAGAGGTAGATTATCAGCCTTTTTTGAATAAATTACCCGATTATCGATTTAGAAGTGTTTTCCCACCACTCTATGACGTAAACAAAGAATGGAATCACATCAGACAGGGTGCAATTGAAATGGTCTAATCATATCTTGTCGTGTAGTATCAAATTTAATCCGAGATAGGACTCGTTTAATAGCACCCTTGCAATACTCGGTACAGACAGACAGACGAACCGCCGGAAATGACGAATCCTTATGAGTATAACATGGGTTCCTCTTCCACTCTACTCGTACACATGGCTCTGCTAGAGATAAGAATACTTGCAGTACACAAGACACTCAGCCACTCAGTGGAATGTCAACATCCTGGCCACATAGCCGTCCCAAGCAACTATTTCGATGATGAAGACTTATATATTTTTGCCTTGCCGCCATCGACCGGTTGGCCTTCCCTGATCTCTTCAGTCAAACAATGAGACCTTAGATAAATATGACATCAATGAAATGGAAGGTGCTTATTACGATAATTTGATACTAACTGACCACCTCATGCGAGAGGTCCCGGGTTCGATCCCCGGCTGGAGATAAAGAAACAAAAACCCCTAGATCTTGGATGTTTATATGTGTGTGACATCGTGTGGGGGCCAGAAGCAATGTATTTGCCTGTATGTAAATGTTACTGAACCATGAGTCAAAATAGTTCATGGAAATAGCTCAGCAAATGCTCATAAAAATCACGAAACAAATACTGGGACGACATGTATAGCAGGAGGCACGTCTATCATGAGATTCTTTCAGCAAACCTATAATTGAGAGAATCTAAAGCAGTAAATAAAATTATGCGCAAATACCTGTCATATGTCCGTAGTTATTCCTGCCAGTTACCGGGAAGAGCAGTCAACAGATAATACCTTGGACACTATTGACACACATTGATCTAGCCCCAAACTAGGATTCCCTGTATCTTGGGTACTAGACAACGATACACATACTTATATAGATAAATATTATAATATACTTAGATAGACAAACAACCATGATTAGGGTACAAACATCCGTTCTCGTCAAACACAATATTTGCCCCCACCGGGATTCAAACCCGGGACCCTTGCTACGTAGGCAGGGTCACTGCCGAGTCGGCCATTCGGGTCGTCAGATCACGTTACGTTAATATGCAGGCACAGTAACGTAATGGAATAATGACGCATTTTTCGGAAAACTCCGGGCGTGCCAGCAACTGGCAGTCATTAAACATTAAATTCCGAAACGAGGAAAAAATAAATAAAGGATCCGAGGATCAAGTCACCTCGGCCAGTCGCCATGCGGCGTTTCTGGGAAGTGACGGTTTTTGTAGCAGGCCGGGCGGGGGCGACGTATTATTACAGGTTCACATTGTGATAGCCAAATAATCTGTTGTATTTCGGTAGGCACAGCAAGAAATGAAATTGACTGGGTTTTATACTAAATGTAGACCGTTATCACTTTTCCTTGTGTTTTGTTCGTCATATTGCCATGATTGTTATAGGTATAACAGGTTTATGTATTTATGCAATAATACGATTTCATAAAAGCAAGATGCAACTTCAGAAAAATCATCTTAATCTGTAATAAAATTATACAGTGACATTATATGGGTGTCATACAGATTATACAGTGACATTATATGGGTGTCATACAGATTATACAGTGACATTATATGGGTGTCATACAGATTATACAGTGACATTATATGGGTGTCATACAGATTATACAGTGACATTATATGGGTGTCATACAGATTATACAGTGACATTATATGGGTGTCATACAGATTATACAGTGACATTATATGGGTGTCATACAGATTATACAGTGGCATTATATGGGTGTCATACAGATTATACAGTGACATTATATGGGTGTCATACAGATTATACAGTGACATTATATGGGTGTCATACAGATTATACAGTGACATTATATGGGTGTCATACAGATTATACAGTGACATTATATGGGTGTCATACAGATTCATTCAATAAATTAAAGGCTAGTATTTAATCGCTCATCAAAAATACTGATTTGCCCAGCAAAAAGGGATCAACAAAAACACTTTTTTTGTTTTAAATATGTTATGTGTTTAAGTTTATGTTCTAATTATTTTTGTTGTTCTTACATGTTCAACCTAACACGAAGGATAAAGGGGGCTTCGCTTCTCTCACCCCCTTTACCCTTCACCTAAGCTACCGCAGCATTTTGCCCTGATATTTGCTGTGCAAATCAGTATTCTTGATGTGCAGTTTAATATTTCTCTAAATTAAATGCGGTTTAACACAAAACAAACAAACTTCTAGGCTCTACATTAAATATTATATCTAAAAGCACTTTGGGTTTTACTCTACTCTGTTCGCGCCACAATATTATGCGAGTAACTAATTGTTCTCGCCGGCTAATTATGCATGTTGTTTTGTTTAACTTTGTCCACTCGCTGCGCCTCGCTCGGCTGTCCGCCAGCAGATAACACCGACACCGCGCTGTTATTTGTTTTATACAGACCACCGACCGAGAACTGATGTCTGATTACAATTTATCGCTTCTTATCCACGCTAACACCATTTGTAAGGATCACTTGCGCATTCAAAGGGTTAGAGCAATCGGAGTATGTTGTCTTTGGTATTGTATTATAACACCTATGAGGATATACGAGTACAGCGGTTGACCCTTCGATTTAAGGCAGTCTTATCTGGATTTGAATTTGAAACAATACAACACACTTCATATGTAGTCATTATTTTTCGGGAAATATTAAACTGCACATCAATAATACTGATTTTCACAGCAAATATCAGGCCAAAATACTGCGGTACTAATTTAGGTGAAGGGTAAAGGGGGTAGCGAAGCGAAGCCCCCTTTATCCTTCGTATTAGGTTGAACATGTAAGAACAACAAAAATACTTAAAACATAAAAACTGTTTTTGCTGATCCTATTTTGCTGTGAAAATCAGTATTTTTGATGTGCGATTAAATACTTATTTTTATTGCCTTATTTTTCTCCAAGGTCGTTGTATAAGTTAATAAAGTAGCCCTTTGCGATGGACGATGTGATAGTCAACTGAAACTATAGCTACCTATCGATACTATGTTGATTCGAGTCGGGTATATAGTATAGGTCCTACATAGATTGTTATTTATATCTCCCGTTGTTCGTGCGTGAGGCGCTGCCTGGGGGTCTCTGCTCGGTCTGGACACATGGCTTGAACGTAAAAGCTTTACGAAGATAGATCACCCATATAAATTGTCACGGCTTCTTGTTGGTTAACATTGATACGACGCAGTTAAGAACGTATGTTTCTAGTCCCCATATAAAGTTATGAGTATACGACACTAAATACCTACATACCCATTGAACTGTGTGACCAATCGGTGTAATTTCAAAGCCATCCAACCAAGAGCTGGGGGGTTACCACAACGTCTTAGCCGATTCAGATTAGGAACCTAATTGGATCCGCAAAATTATCGTGACCGTCTTAAAACAAGTCTTTGACGAACCGAATGGCCGAGTCGGCAGTGATGCTGCCTACGAAACCAAGGGTCCCGGGTTCGAGTTCCGGTGGGAGCAAATATTTGTTTGATGAGCACGGGTGTTTGAACCCTAGTCATGGTTGTTTATCTATCTAAGTATAATATTTATCTATAAAAGAATGTGTATCGTTGTCTAGTACCCAAAATACAGGGAATCCTAGTTTGGGGCTAGATCAATGTGTGTAAATGGCGTCCAAGGTATTATTATAATATTATTATTATTAGGTAAATAAAGCCCATTATGGCGAATTGGAATGGAAATGGTTGCCATGGTGATGTTCTTGTTTTGAACCTAATTTGAATCGGTCAAAGATTGTGGTAACCCCCCTGGTCCGCATCACGAGCAGCAAACAAGCTGTCACACGAACAGCCTCACCACAAGCGATTCTCGAATTCTCGAGCATTTTGTATCGAGTGATCGGTGGCTCCGCGCGACATGTGGCCGTTCAACGGAGCGGGGCGAAGCGGCCCGGCTGCTCGATTCAAATGAAATAAGAATCGAGCGAGACGCGGCGGGGGGCGCAAAAAGGAACAGAAATAAAGCGGCGACGAAGCTCAGGTTATTGTCGCGAGCTCGTTATTGCCGCTCGTGTAATGCTACGTAAATTACGTGTGACGTAGGGAACTAGTACAGTCAATCACAACAGGCTTTTCCTTCAATCACGATTAGAGAATCAGGTAATAAATTTATAAAGGATATTATCATGTCGTAGAAAAGTTTGAATGGACACGCCAGATGTTTTGTTAATATGTCGCAGTTGGTTGGTTAAATCAGACACTTAACTCTCTAGACCGTTAATTAAATACCGAGGTTTAACCAAGTCACATTTTGATTTAAATAAAGCATCGTCGAAAACGTTCAACTATCTATCTGACCGAAAGCCGGCGCGTTGGAAAACAAGTTGGCGTCCCGATAACAGCTGATTTGCACAGCTTATATCAGGGCAAAACATTGCGGTAGCTTAGGTGAAGGGTAAAGGGAGTGAGCGAAGCGAAGCCCCCTTTATCCTTCGTGTTAGTTTGAACATGTAAGAACAACAAAAAATACTTATAACATAAACTTAAGTACACAACACACATACACAATTATTTATATTGCATATGTCTTGTTGCCTAGGAACGTTTAAACAACTCGTTAAACGTTTCGTTCACTCACTTGTCTGACGGAATTTTAGCGACTTGGTTAAACGTCGATATTTAATTAACAGTCTAGAGAGTTACTTAAGCTACTGATTTAACCAACTTATAACTGCGACGAGTAGATTACCTACCAAAAACGGCCCCAAGGAAGGACCATTTTCATGAAAGGACCATGCATGCCCCCCCCCCCCCCCCCACACCGACCAACAGATGACAAACGTGTCTCAGCAAATAGATCTTGGCTATCTGATAATCAATAATAAATGTTAAAAAAGAATGATTATTATTATAATCTTCTATTGTGATGTATGACGCCATCCACCGTAGGTATGGGGTTTTAATACCATACAGCTTGTAATGTTGTGGTGCACAGCGGCGTGCGGTCGTTGATGTATTTTGTACTCAACCGTCCGATGGCACTTCAGTATCAAGCACGTCGTTAATCCGCGTAAGAAACTGGTTTTCCGGATTTCGGACATTTGAGTCATTAGCCGGTGACTGCGTAACACATTGGCTGCGTGTGCGTGTTACGGATGTTGAAGGCCCGCATCACCTGATGCCATTCGAATCGAGATAGACTAATTAATGGGTGCGCTACATGGTACAAAGACCGTCGTGGGACTAGACTCTAACGCGCACTCGCCATCATGGTTTTGCGAGCGTCGGCAATACTCTGGCTGCGGCCAGAACCAAATGCGTCCACCACCATCCACCAGCATGGAAGGCTTCATCCACAACGTCGAGGGGCAGCCGCCGACAACAATGGAGTCCAACATTTAGCTTAATCTACCAGAATGTTTCGAAAGCTCGAGCAACATCAGCGCTGGATTTAACAACATCATCGCCTATCTTTAGGCAGAAATCATTGTCCCTTGGTATAACTTTGCCAGTTTCACGGTTTATTATATGCCAAACTGTTTTCATTCTATTATTTGAATTTTGTATTTTTCTATTAATGTGTAAATTTGCAGTTCTACAAACCAACTTGAAAGGAAGGGCAGCAGGTTCCCCAATATGCTGGCACCATTTCCTCGCTGTATCGCTAAACTGATACGTTGAGCGAGGTAGGTGCCAGCTCTGCGGTCTCCTGGAGCTTCGACGGGACGCCTAGAGATGTCTTTAAGGTCTCGCCGAGCGTCAGGGCCCCACGGCCCGAGGGTCTCCACGTTTAATTCGTCGCCTATGGCGGCATATTCCCGCCACCCTTGTTTGGAAGCCCTGAAAGAATAATATGTATGAAAATTTTGCGTTGCTGATAGTATTACATAGAATTACTCAGACAAATCTCTGTGGTTTTTGAGTACTTTTTGTTAGAAATTAATGCGTATATTTAAGATACAACAAATAAATAAATAAAAAACCGGTCAAGTGCGAGTCTAAATCGCGCACGAAGGGTTCCGTACCACCGATCAATGGAAGCGATGGTGTGGAGTGAATAGTTTGGATTTTACACAGCAAAATATTATTTACAAAGTTATTGGTGCGGTTACTTTCACACTCCATGTACGTAACCAGGTGCATCCATAAGTTTGTATGTGGTATTGAAAGAATTGTTGTATGGGAGCCCCCTTAAATATTTCTTTTATCCTGTTTTTTAGTATTTATTGTTATAGCGGCAACGGAAATACATAATCTGTGAAAATTTCAACTCTCTAGCTAGCTAGGTTCTTGAGATACAGCCTGGTGACAGACGGACGGACAGCGAAGTCTTAGTAATAGGGTTCCGTTCTTACCCGTTGGGTACGGAACCCTAAAAAAGAGAACTTCTCCTTTTTTGAAGTCAGTTAAAACTGACAGAGGGCCCGTGTAAGACTTATCTTTAGTATTTCCATAAAACAAAGGCTAGTATTTAATCTCACATCAAAAATACTGATTTTCACAGCAAAAAAGGATCAACAAAAATACTTTTTGTGCTTTAAATATTTAATGAGTACTTAAGTTTATTTGTTGTTGTTCTTACATGTTGAACCTAACACAAAGGATAAAGGGGGCTTCGCTTCGCTCATCCTCTTTACCCTTCAGCTAAGCTACAGCAGCAAATATAAGGGATATTTGCTGCGCAAATCAGTATTTTTGATGTGCAGTTTAATATTTCCCTAAAACTTACAATTACAACAAAAAAAATATAAAATCTTAAGTCGACTTCAAAATAACTCAAAAGTAAGAAATATAATTTTGAACATATACACGAATTTAACCACCCAAACCACTTCAAACGTTGGTATAAAAACAGTTTCTTTTTAGTTCGGAACCAGGCCTTGAGTAACTGTATGAAGTTGTAATTTTGTAACGTTGCGAATAAGGCACCTTCACAAAAATGAAGTTTTGTACCTACGTTTGAATTGTTTTGGGTCGTAAATTTCATGAAAAATTACTTACTTTTGAGTATATTTTTGTCAATGTCAATCCAACACACATCACTTGCTTCGCCATGATATTTCGTACGTAATTCAGCAGATGTTGACGCGATGTTTCCCACTCTAAACTACGATGGCACTCGTGTAAAGCACCAACGCCTCGTTAATCCGCGTAAGTAACCGACATTTCGGAATCCGGACATTTGAGTCATTAGGTGACCGATCTATATCATTTTGGTGACAGATCTACTATTTAGAGGACAATTCGGGCTAAAAAAGTGATAAATCTATTATTTACTAGACATATTTAGGTACAATTATTTAGTGTACATATTTAGTGACCGTTTTGATTTGATTCGAACGACTTAAGAATCTCGGGATTCGATTTATTTTCGGGCTGTGCAAATTCGACCATGTCTCTCAATATCCCAGAGATGGGGTGGCTTCCGATCGTCGCCGCCGACATTCTCACATTCTTTCTTATTTTTTCAAAATATTGAAGAATCCGCGCTACCCCCAGCTACCTTCAAGACCCTCAAAGCTATCTCTTTTCAGGAGATCGGCACCGGAGATCTCACACGGTCTCACTCTTAGCCACTCCAAGGCATAACACCTCCGCATAATAGCACTCCTTCAGGTTGCAGGCGGACAGTCCCACTCCTTTCGCTTTCAAAAACCGGGTAAAAGAGCACTTCCTCTCTCTTTTGTGATAGTTGTAGTATGTATATTATTATTATATGTAAACTGTATGTACGGGTTTATGTATGTAAGTAGTTTGGTATATACGAGGAGGTATGTATTTTTTTTTAGATATTGTGCACTGCCTACCCTTTCTTGATAAATGTTCCTGTCATGCCTTGGTTTGCTGGAAGAAATCTCTTTTTAGAAATAAGCTCTCCTTTGTACATATGTTTTCAATTAATGTACCTTTTTATATAACTGTATTCAATAAAGAATTATGAACTTATTTGTTAACTTATATATTTCTTATGAACAGATATAATCATAAGGTTAAGTATCGAAGTTCAGTGACAAGTCTAAATTTAGATGACAGACAATATTGTTCGCATCTAAAATCACTCCAAAACCAACAGACAATGCCACGAAATTATATCATGATCCTCTTGATTTAATTCTCTTCATACGTAGATAATTAATAATCCTAGAAATTATTATGATGATAATTTGAACTACGTACATTGAGCCATTGATCCATTCAATATTATAATGTGAAAGTTTGAAGTAGACCTCCGTAGTCTAGTTGTTTCGCTTTTGACGGACGAGATACGGGTTCGAATCAGGTGGGTGCTGAGCTGAAAGAGATAAGTAATCCTCAATCTCCATAGCCGCGGCAATGGGCCAGCCCTCTGTCGGGGAAACACACATAGCGATGTTTTGAAAGTTTGAAGGCTGTTAGCCAATCACCCAAAAACGACTGGACGGATTTGGATGATATCTTTATCCAAACGAAGTGGCGAGCACCAGTCTACTACCTGCCATTTTACTGGTGGTTGTGAAGAGTAGCGGACGCTGGGCTGGGCCATACACTATTTGCTATTCATATTCAGGCTGTCGGAGCAATTCAATTTCTTACCATACCTGAGAAATATCTTATTCGCTGCTATTCACAATCAATAGCTATAGGTACAGACACATTCACAATCAATAGCTGTAGGTATATATATAGCTATGTATTCAGTGAGTCGTTAATTTGTTATTCAGCTCGTTATCTATCCAATGTGTTGATTGTGTATTTGAACGTCAACGTTTTATGAATTGTCGTATTAGTCAATTGTTACCTAAGGTATATTGTTTTGGTAGATTATATTTACATAGTTACCTACAACAACCCACAGCTGTCAGCATGTCAAGCTTTAAGCTAGGTTTACACGAGGTCAGTGCTGGCTGGCAGTTTCACTGGATGGCTGCCAGCGCTGGCGTGGTATTGGCCTCGTACTAATAGTTTTTGGCTAGTATTTAATCACACAGCAAAAATACTGATTTTCACAGCAGCAAAGATCAGCAAAAATACCTTTTATGTGTATTTTTGTTGTTCTTACATGTTCAACCTAATACGAAGGATAAAGAGGGCTTCGCTTCGCTCACCCCCTTTACCCTTCATTCACCTAAGCTACCGCAGTATTTTGCCCTGTTATTTGCTGTGAAAATCAGTATTATTGATGTGCAGTTTAATATTTCCCATAGTTTTTAAACCAAGCCAGCGTATTTTTCAGTCCAGAGCAGTGGCTTGGAATAGCGCCAGCCAGCTGCCTCTATGTCCAGTCGACTGGAGTCATTTATTTATTTCTCTATAGGTATACATATTTATCTACTTAATTACTAGTGGCTCTGTGAGCTGGGGACCTCGCGAGCGAGCGATGCAGGAAATGTGCGTTTTTTTAAATAATTTTCCGCCCCCTCACACCCCCGACCCCTTGAAGTTTATCGGATGTACAAGTGAAATTATTAGAAATACAAATATTCCGACTGCATTTTCTTTACATACCACATACAAACTTATGAATGCACCTGGTTACGTACATGGAGTATGAAAAAAGCCGCACCATTAACTTTGTAAACTACATTTTGATATCTAAAATCAGACCTATCAACTTTTTGCTAAAATTAAATAACCTATTGGATGTAATTTTAACGATCTCCACAAATCCAACATCACCTCATTTGTCCATCTATCAAGCCGTTTGGGCTTTAGCGGTTTTTCAGAAGTTTCCACTCCATATCTTCGCCATTTTGTAAAATTCCATATAAATACAACCGGACACACATCCATTTTTGCCCAATCCTGAAAAGGAGATTATTCGCTCGCTTCGCTAGCTCGGTCAATAAGTATACCATTTCAGCTACCCTACTACAAAAAAAGTATTCCAACTTTTAATTACACCCGAAAAAAAAACTCTACGTTAACACTTTGGCTTCCGTGTTGTAGTTGCGGAGACAACGAAAGAACGCACGATTTGCGAATTATATTTAGTGGCAAATCAAACTTTAGTTATTAACTATTTATTGCCTGATATTAATTTGGGTATGTACTCCTCTGATATGAAAATAAGTACTTACGAATATTGTAGATAAACAAGTAGGTACACAATAAATAATCTTGCAAAGTCGATATTGTTTACTTCAAAATTTATATCACTAATCACTTCCCACTTACCTATTATGTTTTTAGGTAATTCTGTAATTCGTATTTCTCATTGCACGGTTAACGAGAGGAATGATTACAAAAAAACTACCTTTCCAACGTCGTCGTCCAGCGCTCTTAATTCCAAGGTATACCAATAAGAGAAATGTAGTACCTATTTATCATTATCCAAATCCCTTGGACTGCATTTAGTCGTGGTTCAACGAACGATTAATACTAATAGCATGTAATAAGTATACATCGTTGTAAACCCGTAACCATGTTAAGTTGTAGACCGTCTAGCGAGACGTGCAGTATATCCTTTTAATTAATGAGTGGAGTGGAGCGCCTCTGAGACACAGTTAAATGCTTTTTGTAGCGCAAACATTGGTATTTTAGTACCTTAAAAGTACTTAGCCACTTCATGATTAGACTTTTCTGAATGTACCCAGTAAGGAACATTTAAGAGGCTCTAACGCAGGACGTAAGTACTTACGATCGTCGCTGAGAAGTTTTTCCCGGGATCAAACAGGCGGTCGTGCGTGCGAGAATGTCAGCTATGTGCAAACACGCTCCAGACTTCTCGCCGATGGAAAGCGGGGCTATTGCTTGAGAAGCAGAAGGACAGGAGTAGGTACCGACTGTACGTGGTGTGACCTGCGACTCGCCATTAGCGCCGTGCTGCGCCGCATTCAATAATAATGAACGAGCTGCACCAAAATATCCCCTGTTTACACCCACTCGCTCGCTCGCTCCGCCACCGCCGCCGCCACACCGCACCAACCGACCGCATTTTATTTTTTCGCTGTCGCACATTTCGCCGTCATAGCTATTTCCACTCGAGGCATTATACGACGGCATATGTGTGCGTGAGTCAACGTGGACCGCTTCGTCGACGTCGAACAACCTTCACTGAATCCTCGCTCGCGATTGGGCTACGAGGCGAGATCGCTTATTAAAGGCGGAGTTACACGCGTTTCTGCGCTCGGATAGGTCCGGATGGAGTCGAAGCCGGCGCCGGTTGGCCGAGCTGATTTTTATAAGCGCTGCGGTCCACGTGGACTCGTTTATCTATTCAGACGCCGGCAGCGCGGTCGCGGGGGGAGGGGGTGCCAGGGGGGTATACGGGCAATCAGTAAAGGCGGGAGGAATACGGCCATATTTATAAGAGCTGCGGGGATGCAATCACGAATGCGGCGCGGGGGGAGACGGCAGGCGGCAAGAGGGAGGCAGCGGCCATTTTGAGGGCAGCTCTTTTTATTCGTTTTTCGCGCGGGGTGCGTTCGTTCGTCGCTCGACGCTGTATGGCAGCAGCGGCTCGGCGCGGTGACGGCGGCGGCGGTGGCGGCAGCGCGCTAATTGCGGGGGTAATGAGGGCGCCCTTGCTCACTCTATTAAACTTGCTGCTTTATCGAGTGCCTTATTGGTTCCTTAAAATCCTAGGATAAACGGTATAATGATGAAGACAAAGTAGAGCAGAGCAAACTATCTGCATAGTTGCCTACACCACGCGAGGAATAGTGAACAAATTGAATTAAAATGATGACTCACGCTTAACTCATGCAACGCGACAGCGCATAACTCTAACCTAGTCAGCGAGCGAGTATATTTTTATTAGGTAGTAGTATTTCCACCTAGTAGGTACCTAAAAAACGTAAGACTAGGGTAATAAAATATTCAGGTTCTAAAACATTTAATTTTTAAAGGTTTTTTTTAAATTAATGTTTAAAGAAAATAAGTGCCCCCCCCCCCCCCTAAGGGTCTTAATTTCCAAAAATTATCTCTCAATGATCACTTACCCTACCAACCAACAAAGGTAAACTGCGTTTTCTCAGTAAAGCATTAAAGTTTTTATTCTCTCTCCGCAGCCGAGTCAACTTGATATCGGTTTCTCTCACATTAGTAGAGTAATTGCGGTAGGTAAGTACAAGTTACTTACATTGTAGCGCGCGGTCCCATTACGTTTTCTCAGGTTTACAATAGCCTCATTTAACAGATTACTATCGAATTATCGTACTTGGTAGGTATTTAGTAAGTGCCCTCGACATGCTCATAGATTAGATAATATCTCAATGACAATAATCTAAATATAATCAATCTTTTAGGAGGGTACCTACTAGTGTCGAGAAGAATAATGGGACTTTATCTTTGTATTTACTTACAATGCCCATCTATGCAATAACGTTAAATTGTTAATGTAACCATTTATGTCATGCAAGCAGCTTCAACTACTTTCCTATTCTACAACTGTGTCAATCGGTATACCTACCTATGTACTACCTACAAAGTTATACCTATGCAGTGCAACTGTGTCAATTCTCAGCACTTTTGTTCCTCTCTGCGCTTCATTGTTCTCTACATTCATTTGTCCAAGTCTGACGTTAGCCGCTAGACTGTCTCGCAAACTGTGCAAACAGTCAAGCATGATTCACAAAAAAATAATCAACAAAACCAACTTTTACATCCCTCCAAATTTTTCGACTCAGAGTGTTTTAGTATACGCCCTCAGCAGGTAAATAAATCTCTACACAAAAGCTGCTAGATCATATAAATTAAACAGCGCAGCACGTTAGTTACCTTCAATAACAATAGGAGCGGCAGACAATAGCCTGCCTAACAGTCAAGTGTAACAATTTAGTCGATGCGTAAGTAGGAGATAGCCGGAGGCAGAGATATGAAAATTCATTAACGAGGGTTGCAAGCACTCGTTGCGCCCCACAAGACACGAACATGGAGCCAAACAGCGCGCGTGAACCCACGAATAATTCACACGCGAGCCCTACAAATAACCCCTCCCCCTCCCTTCCCCCCCACCCCACCCCTCGACTCCCGTCGTCGTCTCCGCTTGCCGCAAACTGAGTTATTTATCACCCCCGCCACCCGACTGCGGGGACAGGAAATACCCGCACGTATTTTTACTGCCTGAAGACCTAACCGCACGGTCCGACTCCTAGCGACATCTCTCGGGGGTGGTGTAAAGACATTGTAAAATTTAGAAGCGATGTCGACACGACATGTTGCGTTCGATTCGACCGTGATCCCGCCCCAACCACAATTTAGTTAGTGTACTTACATATTAGCGGTCGGCTCCAGATCTAACTTTTGACTTTTAAAATAATTACCGCGGGCAGAGAATGTGTTAAACTATTTTCATGTTATAAGAGCACTTTATATATTTTGCACTGTATCAAAGATTTTTTCGCGAGATAGCATTTTCATAATTGAGAAATATACCTACTATTCTAACTATATTTGTCATTTGGGCTACAATATGTAAACTCTCAAATCTCAATACGAAATATTAGGCTGTCTTGTCGCTCAACCTTTCTTTTATCTTAAGGAGGATTAAATCAAAAAGTACATACACTCGACAACACAAAGTTTTATTCTTTGGACACTCCACGGATCACGCACGCACGCAAAGCGCACGCACGGCACGGGTCAGTTCCGTGTCCGTGGAGGGGAGTTTGCCACCTGACCTCCCCCGCACACCGCAAGGACCCTGCATCGTTTTCCCAACGGATTTATGTTCATAGCGAGCTTCGGATTAAAAAATCCGAAGTCCAATGCCATTTTGGGTCCCGTAGGTATCTGCAACGGCTGTTTTATAGTTTGGCTAAGTTTTTTAACCTAAATAATACATGTAAAGTCAAATAATTGATGATTGCGCTTAGCTATGAAGCCACACCACGCACTTTCTACAATCTATGTCTTCTTATCTAATTCTATAAATATTTGTGTGTCAGTTTGTTCAGTAGAAATAACAGAGACCTATTACCTACAAAGGATGAATTAATTTGATATAGAGTATAAGAAAAGCTTTAATAATAGGATTTTGCCGTTAACCCTAAGAAGGGCGATTGGCGCCCCCATCGACAGCACCCGATTAGCGGGGCGCCTAGGGAAATTAAAAGTATTTTATTCTAGTATTAATTCCCTTTTTCGTTGTGGTGAATTATTTGAGCGTGGATTCGGTCTGTTCGGAGTTATGCATGTAGTTGCCATATAGAGGGTGGGTTCTTGTTAAGTGGGTAGGCTAGGCTACATTTGCATACAAGTCAGAGAGTCAAAGTCAGTCAGGCTTTGCTATGTTCATGAAGACTCATTTAGATGAAGTCTATTGCCTGGTACAAGAGGTCCTGATATGCCTTATTGAACAGATTTATAAACCATAGAGAGTGATGGGCGGGAACGTCCCCACAACCAACAACAGCAACTAAACATGCAACAACTCTTGGCATTACGATGATTTCTTACTGTGGCGAGAATTGCCCTGCGTATAGGGTTTTCTCGGAAAATTGTATGCCTATAGGAAAACCCCATTGATGTTGGAGTTAAAAATGGTGATTACGCTTTGTATGCGTTAATAAAATAATATCTGAGCCGATGTCGAGTTTGTTGGTGGGTGGGGCAGTCCCCATACAAATCTTCCCAGGGTTCTTTTGTACTTATGTAAAATTACAGCTTATCAGGATTTCTTGAGACAGGCCAGTACAGCTCTTCTAATAGGTAGTTCGACAGATACTTCAAAACAAACGAAACAATAAACCCCTTGCCCGTAAATAGTCAAACCGCCAAAACAATGTCACGATAAATTCACGTTTGTGGTGTATTTTTTTCGCGGACGCGGCGGGAGGGCCGGCTCGACAAACAACATGGCTATAAATCAAATATTAGTACAAAATAGCCGCGACGCCTTCTTTGCCTTTGTGTCCCGTCCGTATTGTTTCCGCACGAAACTCTCTCCATAATTACAAAATGGCTCCGATTTCAAAAGCTTCGTTCGTTCGGTAGCCATTAGCCATACGGATTTTTTAACTGTCGAGTCGGGCGTGTGCTGTATTAATTTGCTTTCTTGGGTTCTGACAACTTCCGACGGATAATTGATTGAAAAATCTTTGGAGCGTTAGTGAAATGAACAAATCTATGTGGAAGAAAACACATAATTCATGCGCATAGAGCATTATATATGTCACCGTAAGATAGTCAAAACCGTAAGTTGATAAACTAACGCGTTAGTTGATCAACTGTCGACAGATAGTAAACCAGACCGACAGGGTTTAGAATTTACGTTTCTTTTGTTCTTACATGTCAACCTAACACGAAGAGTAGGTATTCGGGGGCTTCGCTGCGCTCGCCCCCTCTAGTCTTCACCTAAGCTACCGCAGTGTTTGCCCTGGTATTTCGTTTGCAATTCAAGTTTAAACCAGTTTACTATTTGACGGTTTTAACCGTTAGTTTATCAACTAACGCGTCATATAGTAAACAGAACGGTACATTTTACTATCTGTCGATAGTAGACCAACTAACGAGAAAAAAAACGGTAGTTTATCAACTAACGGTTTTGACAACCTACGGTGACATATATAACAATATGATCGTATTTGATAATGACGTCTAATTACAAAGTTTAATAGTTATGGAGAACACTGCAATGTCTTGAGATCAAGTTTCTTCACAACGCAAAACTATACCTGGAGGGGAACCCTACTCTTTATAGAATGAACACTTCATCCCACTCCTGATGAGCCGGGCTTTTCAATATAAAAGCAAGCTGCATGCTACCTTCTAGTCAGATGCTAAACCTAATACTAATAATACCTACTAAACTACTTACTTCTATCTAGCAAATTGATATTGAGCTCGACAAAAATACTACCTACCTATGCAATAATCTAGGTTATAGGTACTCGTAATCTGTACCTATGTACCTATATATACGACTAGGTAAAGCTAAATTTCACGCAAATACTTACAACCGTATTTGCGTTATTAAGACACCAACTTCCACACTTCCACGTGGGAGGATATTATTAGGATTTCATTTTACAACCCTCAGCCTAGAGCTGACAATTAAAAACAATTTCACATCACAACCCGTTACGCGAGTATCATGTGAACAGTCGACTTGAGAAACAAAAGACTCGCAGGATAATAAAAAGAGTGGATTATAAAAGCGGGTTAACAATCTTGCCCTTTTCAAGAATTCGTCACCGGCGAGAGAGGAGCGGGTATCAAAGGGGAGCACGTCTAATATTTCCGGGCCTGTTGTTGACAAAAGAGGCCCCTTTCAATGAAGGATATAAGTAATCCATAAAAGGGCTTCTAAAGAGTCGAATTGTTTTCCAGAAATCATTGCGCGACCTTCTGGTATTTCTTTATCGCGAATACTTATTTCTTTTCCTCTCCTC
The DNA here is from genome assembly GCA_949825045.1 of Argyresthia goedartella. Lineage (NCBI taxonomy): Eukaryota > Metazoa > Arthropoda > Insecta > Lepidoptera > Argyresthiidae > Argyresthia > Argyresthia goedartella. The sequence continues at coordinate 23,232,605 of OX463823.1, forward strand.
CCTTACCTTTAATATGATCTTTGAAGTAGAGAGGTAGGTACCTACCACGGTTCCTATCTGTTTATTATATTATTTTAACAGGATCTGATCTTGTCTGGGATATTGGCGATGATCAGTTACGGATCAAGCTAGAAGAGCTATTAATCCTAGGTTTAACCGGTTAGACCTATCATTATTTTTAATAATATATTTTTCATATTTAAATTAGTTAAGCACTAGATATCTAAACGATATCTAAAAATCAATCTGTGGGAGTTTCTACGCCCTCCTCTCCCACAGTGGTCCAATGTAGAGAAGGGGCAAAAAATGACGTTTGCTATTATATGTATATTTCTACAGTAATAAAGTACTTTGACTTTGATTAACCAAGCTTGTCTGTTAAAGGCCGAAGTATTACAAAAATGAATACAAAGCTGACTGGTTAATGTTAGATTTTAGGGAGATAGAGGAAAAGGAGATTTCCGTAGTATTCTCGTGACAGTTTCAGAAGTAACCAACGATGATCTTAACAAACTAGGCAATTTACGTTGAACAGTTGAAGATTGTTTTCGAGAAATATTTCCTCGAGAAATATTGAAAATGTATCACCAGCGAAGAAATGATTACATCAGTTCGCAAATGAACAATCGATTCCAAGAGGACAAGCAAAGGTGATAAAAGGTGCCATTTCAAAACAAAATATGGCACAAAACAGTGCACATGTAAAGCTACTGGAAAGGAATGCCATTCAAACTGTCGTGGTAGATTATTCTACTCATATAAATAACATTTAAATATTAATTATAAGTAGGTAGCTTACCATGGCAATCCAACTTGCAACTTCTTTCTCGTAAATATTGCTCACCTCTTTTTGAGAATGTTGTAATAAACCTGTCATAATTATTTATTGATCTAAGGTTAAACCTAGGTTAATCCGGTTAAACCTAGGATTAACCGCTGTGTGTGCTTTAGGCGTAACATATACTTATATAGGTATACTAATATGGTAAGTACATATATGTAGGTAGTGTAGGGTGTACATGAGAAAACGAGTAAGTATCTAAACATAGGTACCTACTTATTTCTGCAAATGACCTTTTAGACTAGGTATGTAGGTGTATTTACATACACCTACCTATCTAGATAAGTATTATATACCTAGCAACATCTTGATGAACGGACTACTGTTTGTTTACCAATAATCATGCATCTCATTATGTAGGTAGGTAGGTAACTGACGCACATCAATGAGGCATTGTGCAGCAGCGTTGCGTTAGCAAGTGGACTAGGCTGTCTCGAAGCCGTCTGAAGAAGGGAGTCATTGTTTGTTACAGATGTGGCCTGTGGCCGCTGCAAGCAAGCAACTGTATGCAGTTTCCTCCACACCGGCACACCGTGCCTCTATCCAACCAACCTTCACCAACTTATACCCGCGTGTTCGCGGGAATCGCTTTAAATTCAACAACCGCACCATCGCACACAACAGTCGACCTTACCACATTATGCCATACGAACTACTTCTATATCTTCAACTTAGCTTAAGTCGTTTCAAAAATAGAACACGTCGCCACTTTAACACTCGATTCAAAACCTTACGTTTTGAAGAATAAAGTTCAAACTCGAATCAATAATGCAAAAGTGGTAAAGGCTGTTGGTATGAGTGCGGAGGTGAGAAATACATTAGCGGTGCCGTTTTCTATTGGTCGTTGCTCCTGTGTTGATACTAAGCAGTCCACGTGGACCGCTGGGGAGTTTACTTGTCTCGTTTTTTTCACCGGGTGGTTCTCTGTCCATCTCACTCTAATCTGCCACGCAACGTGGAATGTCGTGTTTCGGAGTTGTTCAGAAAGTCGTGAGCGTGCATCGTGGTTCAAACCCGTAGCCCGTGGCGAAACGGCGCAAGTAGTCTGCCACTCGCGTTCGACAGTGACTCTAATAGCAATGGCATGGAAATTATGTTTACTTCAATCGATACCTCATTATGATGTTTAGCGAGGCAAAGCATATTGATAAGCATTTTTTAAGTCAATTAAGGTTGTAAGCTAAAAGCGGTTGTTGCTACATTTAAATTATCGGCCGAGGCATTCAAATAACGCCACTTTTTTCGTGTCAGCACGATTTTATTTATAGGTATGTTATGGCGAGCATAATAACGCGGCGTGGGCGATACGATACTGTGCATATCGAATATTCATTCACTTAGTCACGGATGTCGATTTAGAAGTCATACATTTTATTAACTTTTATTGCATGTCATTCATGGATTCATAATGATTGCCAGTAAATTCGCCATTGTTGTTTAGTACTTAGCTCAAGTTTAAAAACACAGACTACACAGAGTTGTACTTGAACATTGAAGAACATGAGTACATACAGTACTACATCCTGGATAATAAAGTTAATAAGTAGGCATGGGTAATTTATCATTAATCATCTATATCTACAGTTTATTAAAAGTACACTGACCTGGATTTGGACTCTAATTCGTGTGTAAAGGATAAAAGTTTAGGTAGCAATTAAGCAAAGCAGTAGGTAGGTAGGTACTACGTGTGGTTTTAATTAATATTCATGTTTCCTGAGCCAATAAAGCACAGCAAAAGCAACGAATGAGATTTAGATACTGATATAGCTATCTATCTCCACGTCGTGGGTAGTTAATACTGGTACTTATCTTCACTAACTCGGGGTAATCACGGGGTAACTAATTTACGCGTGTAAATATCGTACGCGTGATTTGTGTTTTTAGAGCACTGTCTGTCAAAACCCCATTAATGGCGTGGCTTTGGGGGTTTTGAATTGATAGAATTTGATTTTATTTACACTTACAGGCAAATATTCAGAGAATAGAAGTTATAAATAACTCCTACATAACATAACCTTTTGGCCAGATAAGTCGATCGTTTGTAGCCCAGAGAGTATAGTCCTATTTCCTTCGAACAACCTTCCTGCGCCATCTGTTGACAGCGGGCGGAGACGTACGATCTGTGGAATAGGGGGTTTTCTGACAGCTAATAAAAAAAAAGTCGACTCGAATGTGAAATTTCATGTATAATGTAAAAAAAAATCTTACTTTAAGACATGTCGTTGCGAAGTGAAATGATAGGAAGGAAACTATCTAGGATTGTTTAACTCTTTACTGCATACCGTGACAAATTTGGAACACTCGGCTTTTGATAAAATTTATGACTGCCTGCGGCATCTGTAATATTTTCTTGGAACTAATTCGTATGTAGGGAGTGTGACTCACCTAATTTGTGGCTGTGGCGCCTCTACAGAGACGCCTAGGAAGGAACTAAAACCGAATGTTTCGTCAGTTCGTGGGCAAAATTTGACATTTCACAATCAGCAGTTTTAGTTTTTCAAAGGGATTTTTATTGGCTTTTTCCTAGTAACTGAAGAATAATTGTGATTCAGCTGATAGAACAATGGACACAGACTTTTTACGGCAAAATAATTAAGTTCAAACCATAATATGTAGGGAATATTTTCATAAATATTCCGGATTTGGAACAACATGCAGTTGTTATGTTTTTGTAGTACCAAATATGGAACTCAATGCATTCCATTTAATTCCCCATTAACATTTATTTTTTCCAAAATTAAAAAAATCCTTGCGGTAAAGGGTTAATAAGCCCTAGAATGGCTTTTGATAATGATGCCATTAAAAATATGAGACTTTTTAGGTAGAAACATCAATTGGTAAGCAGATCTTTAATTTAAGCTATCCATAAACTGTCAAAAAATTGGAAATTTAAATTTTAAGCGTTGGGGAGCCTATTATACTATCAATTATTTTCTCTAACACACAGTATTTCTCTTTCACACATCTTATTTAAAATAAATGACCTCCATAATAATATGTGTGTATTAAACTGTCTATCTATGTATAAATCTAGATGAAGACCTCTGTGGCGCAGCGGTTGTGGCTCTGCCTACCATGCGAGAGGTGCCGCGTTCGATAGAGAAAAAAAAACCCCGTCTTGGATATTTATAAGTGTGTGACGTCGCTGTTTCTGGTTCCCGTAACGTACGTAAATGTTTATGTTTATCTTGGATCCAATATCATTATCTTTTACATAACTCAAAGGTGAAAAGTTTTTTTTTGATTTGTGAATTCGAATGGGGCGGGGGGGGGGGGGGGGGTAAAATTTATTTAACAGTGCATAATTTTCATCATTGGCGACAGCATCTTTAGTAGATGCTTGTTGCAGCGCTAGCGGGTCCCACATCGTCGTTGATGGCTATAGAGCCCTATTGCGGCCCGGCATTTCTTGCCACATCGATTGCTGTCAAATCGAGAATCCGTTGGAAGAGACGAGGCACAGCGAAGCTTTTTCTGCTTTATATTCCAGCCAGTCTTCGTCGTGCTTGGTAACTCCGATTTTGATATCATGGAGCCTTTCAGGTCTCATTTCGTCACGATTTTCCCAGCAGTCGGTCTTGATTCCTAAGCTTATCATGTCCCGCTTGCAGGAGTCTTTTAACCGTAGCAAGGGGCGCCTTACGGGTCTCTTCGCGTTTGCTATCTGACTCAGCATTACTTGGCGTGAAGTCTCTCGGGGGGCAGTCGATGGACGTGGCCAAGCCAACGCAATCTTCGTTGTTTCAGCACGGTGGTGATACTGCAGCAGCTTGTCTTTGAGAGAACTGCCTCGTTACTCATTTTGTCTCTCCAAGTGACTCCAAGTATAGTCCTCAGGCAGCGCATATGGAAGGCATTAAGTTTGTGTTCTTGTTTTGTGTAAGTAGTCCATGTTTACGAAGCGTACAACAATATACTAAGGACGCAGGTCTGGTATACAAGGACTTTAGTGTGAGTGGTAAGCTTCTTATTACTTCAGACGCGTTCAAATAGCTTTCCAAAAGCGGTTGATGCTCTGCCAATCCGAGTATCTATCTCCTTGTCGTTTGATAGTGAGGAGGTGGTGGTAGAGCCAAAATAGCGGAAGTGTTCCACGACATCAAGGATGGTGCCGGCGAGTGTGATTTCAGGAGGCTGAATTACGCCCTGCACCATGATGACGGATTTCATGACAGGCGTTACTAAATATCGTCACAAATTCTTGTAATTCACTTTCAGAGTTTGCGAATAGTGCAGCATCGTCTGCATACAGGACTTCTCTGGCAATTAAAACCAGACGCTTATTTTTGACCTTCAGTAGATTAATGTTGTACAGTCTTCCTCCTTTCTTGTATGCAGATGTACTCCTACGTCACAATCCTCAAACGCAGTCAGAGGAGCGCTGATTGAAAAATGCCAAAGAGGGTAGGAGCTAGTACGCAGCCTTGCCTGAAAACGCGGCTAACGCCGAAGGGCGTTGATCTTTCTCCATGAAATATGACAGAGCCTCTCATGTTGTCGTGGAAGGACCGTATGATGTTTAAAAGTTTTGGAGGGCACCCGATTTTGTTCAGTACTTCGTACAGCCCATTCCTACTAAAGGTGTATAGCAAAGGCCATGTATAGCAGTACTTAGTGTTCTCGGCATTTCTCCTGCAGTTGTCGAAGGGTAAAAAACATATCGTTGGTAGATCGGCCAGCTCTGAACCCACACTGAGTCTCTGGGTAAATCCTAGTAGCTAAGATGTCCAGTCTTCGTACAACAACCCTCGCAAATGCCTTTCCCGCAATGCTCAGTAGAGATATACCCCTGTAGTTGTTACAGTCACCTCTGTCTCCTTTGCCTTTATACAAGGTGACTATCTCGGAATCCTTCATGTCTTGAAGAATGGTTTCCTCATCCCAACAGCGCAGTAATAGAGCGTACAGGGGAGATGAAACACTGCCAAGTCTCACTTATTCGGCAGGTATGTTCTCAAGACTTGTGCTCTTGCCTAATTTCAGGTTTCGGATAGCAGCAAGGAATTGTTCACCCGTTGGAGGGTCGTCGAGTTCAGTCACCGGAGGTCGAGGTGTAAGAGTAGTCAGTGCATCAGGATGTAAAGCAACCTCTTGTGAATACAGGTTTCAGTGTGTTATGCCCACCTTTCAAGTTATTCTTTCTTATCTGCGATTGGATTTCCGTCGAAGTCTTTGATTGCAGCACTTTTTCTTTTAGTAGGACCGATTGCAGTTTTTATTCCCCGGTACATACCTTTAAAGTCACCTACATCCCGGCAATTTTGTATTGACTGGCATAGTTTGACCCAGTACTCATTCGCGCAGCTACGACTGGTGCATTGTACTTCTGCTTTCGTTGCCTTGTATATGGATAGTTTGACAGGGTCTCTTGGGTTGTTCAAGAGATTTATATGAGGAGTCCGTTTTTGCACTTTTTGCACTATTAATGGGAGCAGAATGTGTTCGTACTCGGCAAACTAATCATCAGCACCCTTCGCCTTCCTGCCAAACACTCTTTCGGCAGTTTCTGAGATTACTTTCTTTGTGACCTGCCACATATCTTTGGCACAGGCGGCTCCATCTAAGATGTCACTGGAGAGTTCCTCCTTGATCAGATTCTCTTGTTCTTTACAAAGGTTTTTATCGCGCATAGCTGCGGTATCCAGTGCAATTTTACGGGGAACTTTCTTAGTTGAGTGAATTTCCTTAAGAGTAAGCCGGGTCTTCGCTATCACTGTGAACTGTGATAAGTACGAGAGTTAAGGATGTAATAATAAAATCGATCTGTTGCCAATGACCTGAACGGGGGTGCCTCCACGACATAATTATATTTATGAATAGGTTTGCACTTTTAGTAGGTATTAGGCACGCAAAGAGATAGCGATGCACATATCTCCAGCAAGCGTTGCCCGTTTTTGTTAATGTTGCCGGTTCCATTGCGCCCGATGCGTTCCGTCCAGTCGTCGTACTTGTTTACTATTCTCGCGTTAAAATTGCCGAGCAGAAGGAGTTTATCAGATGCCCGAATATTCTCCAGACATTTGCGTAGGTCTTCATAGAAGTTGTCCTTTGTATCGTCAGGAGTCTTAAGAGTCGGAGCATAGGCTGAGATAAGAGTGATCGGACCTGCAGCTGTTAATAGTCTTATAGACATTATGCGCTCGGACACACATAAAGGTGTTTGAATATATCTGAGTAAGCAGTTACGGACGGCAACGCCAACCCCGTGTTCTCGTCTATCGCCGTAAATTTTTCCCTTCCGGAAAAAGGTATAGTTATCTTCACGATACTGCCCTCGTCCAGGAGACGAGTTACCTACAACAACACGAAGGCGGAGAAGTTCTCTATCAATGATGGTGGTATTTTTCAGCTCTGGTGGTTTCGATTGATGGTGTCAAATCTTCTGATCCGGGTAGCATGGTTCTCACGTTCCATGTAGCAAATCTTGTGACACTGATGGGATTCTTTTTGTTATTATTTTTATTATTATTGTTGTTGTTTTTACTATTCACATTATTATTATTATTATTATTATTATTTCTTCTTTTATTGTTAGGTGCACCAATACCCATCCTGTTATACAGACGCAGCGACACGCCTGCTGATCCACACACCTGTAGGAGCGCAAGATGAGAGGCGGACCAGTACCTTATTGGCCAGGGGCTCACCAGCTGAGGCAGGCGGTTACTGATCAGTTAGTCGCGATGCCCTATCCTATCGTCGGGAGCCACCCCTGGCGCCCGCGCACACGCCTATTAGCACAAGGCTTATCACCGGTGACTGCGACTCCCCGTGTTGTGATCCGCACCTTTTCAGGTACGGGCGGAGTGACCTCTCCACAGGCGCAGCATGCCTGGGACGCAGTTGTGAGAGCACGGATATGCCTATCATCCATGATCTCCTCTCAACCTCTCCGACTGTATCCCCAGGAATGACGAGTCATTACGTGAGGAGCCGGTTTGGTTGCAGGGGCAGCCGACTCGTTCAGGTTAGACCTTAATGTCGCCTTCGGTACCCCAGATGCGTTGCCTCTTCCGCCTGATCAGTCGTACCGATGCCTTCCGTCTCCGCCTTCTCAGCCGATGAGGTCTTCACCCGGAACCCTGCGGGCACGGGCTCCGCGATATACCCCGCAGGTCTGGGTCCCTGCCCGAACTTGGCCACCGACCCACTCCGGCCTACTGGAGTGAGGGCTGCCCCGTGGCTTGGTCGCGTCGGACAGGAATTACCCCGGTGGGTGATAGAAAGGGAGAGATAAATCAAATTTATTATTATTTTTATTGGTTCAGAATATTTAGTACTTCCAGTTTTTATTTTAGTTTACAAAAAAAAGTAATATGATTTATTATTTTTACCGTGTTCTTCACATAGTTTTCTACAACATATATATTTTTTTCGTTACCGGCGAGATTGTATGAAGGCTATCCTTAGATCCTTAGATAAGCCCGCTTTTGCGCATAAGTATTCATGTATTTTTACTCATTATTTACCGTGCAATAAAGGATATTGAAAGAGTCTGGTGGATGTTGAGGAAGCGAGGGATGTATGCCAAGATCGTAGCAAGTGCAGGTCTTTAGTATCTGCCTAGCCCTCTTCCGGGAAAAAGGTGTGATCATATGAATGTATATCTATGTTTTTTTCTCCTCCGAAAAACAGACTTAGACTTTCGCGCATTCAGATGGACGAATCGGCGAAAGTCTATCGAACATACAGCCAATTCTGCTTTGATGACGTGTACAGTGCTACACGAGTATTTTCAGGGTTCCGTACCCGAAGGGTGTCAAAGGGGACCTTATCACTAGACTCCGCTGTCCGTCTGTCTGTTTGCCTGACCGTCTGTCACAAGGCTGTATCTCATGAGGCGTGCGATAGTAAGATAGTTGAAATTTTCACAGATGATGTATTTCTGTTGCTGCTATAACAACATATACTAAAAAACAGAATAAAATAAATATTTAAAGGGGTTCCCATAAAACAAAAGTGTTTTTATGCTCGTTTTTGATTGATATTGATAACGGCAACAGGAAAACGCTTGAAATATTCCCAGTGATTAAATTCCACGCCTTAACCGACAGGGCGTGGAATCTTGGTAGGGTTGGTTTTCACCAGGAGTACTGACCTTTGACGCCGTGGACCGGAATTCGAAAGCTCAATTCGAGGCAGGAATACGGGATGAGGAGCACAAGGGTGGGGGGAGAGGAGTCGAATCTTACTCTCGTCGTAGCCCGATGCTGTCGCCGTCGTGTTGCTTGCCGACACGAAGGGTCGCTGTCCGAATGCGACGAATTGATCCCCGAATCACTTCGTCCCTTCACAACACGAAGCACTCACTCCGATGACGTGAATCTACTTATTTCCCGACGATTGGACGATTGTTCCGTGATGATTATTACAAATTAACACTCCGACCAGGCCCGACACCTGTGTTAGACAATTATTACTAATAAAAATACAGCCAAGGCCCGAATGCCATGTGCAAAAAAGTAACCTCTAACTCGTCATCACGTTTCTATACAAGTGACAGCTGCTAGTTCCGTTCCGATCACTCGCGGTCCGAGTCGCGCAACGAAAAAAGGTGCATTCCGAAGCATAAATATTAAACACACAGAATATCTAGTTATATATTCACTTTAAAAATAAATAATTAAATTAAAATAAAACAAATATTTAAGAGGGGCTCCCATACAACAGACATGATTTTTTGCCGTTTTTAGGGTTTATCTCTCTGTCTGTATGTATGTCCGTCTGTCACCAGGCTGTATCTCATGAACCGTGATAGTTAGACAGTTGAAATTTTCACATATGATGTATTTCTGTTGCCGCTAAAACAACAAATACTAAAAAACAGAATCTGAAATCTGAAATCTATTTATTGTTTCTTTTTCTTACTTCCTAATTATAGTAATGGACCTAACTCCTAAACTAAGGCTACCTGTGTGTCAGGAGCTAGAGCCAAATCGGAACATAGTTTTCTGTTAATAGATACGTAGGAACGTTTATAGTTACTTAATTAGTTACCATAAATAATAATAATAATAATTAAGAGGGCTCCCATACAACAATTCTTTCGGCTGTGCTTTAGAATAATTTGAAAATAAGAGATATACTGTAAGATTAAGAAAATTATCAGCATTCCAATGGTGTTAATCTTTTTCTGAGCAAATGTTTACTTTTCGAGAATTAAGCTTTCAAAGTTTAATAAATTTTAACATATTTGACATGTTTGACACTGTAGGCGTAGGAGTGCGTTCAAAATCATATCCAACCGATTTTTGGGGTTGGTTTTTATATCGTTCTAGTCGAATTTGTTTATAATGAGGTGTTTTATGGATAGCTGGCAGTCACTGTTCATACCAAAGTGCCTTTCTTTTTGTTAGGAAATGCATATAAAAAAAATAAACAAAGATGAAAATTGGAAAATTTCTGTAAACAAAACGTAAAAATTGGACAATTTCTGTGAACGAACCGTAAATAATAACGTAACGAAATGTCAGACCATACTTAGTCAAGATTATGACATATCGTCAAAATTATTGTCATTATTGTATGTTTGTGGGTGAAAAATGACCAACCAAAATGGACGCGTTCATGACGCCATTCCGTTTTCTAGTAGTTTCGCCAATGTTCTCTTTTATTGATCTCTCGATATTTACAAACAAAAACAACTGGCTAGAGTAGGTTATTGTGGCTACTTTGAAGAAGCTAAACCGGAGCGGAGCGGAGCGAAGCGTATGCAAACAAAAACGACAAAGTTTTTTTATTAATTATTTAGGCAACATAACCTCAAAAACAAAAAAAAAACATGAAAAAAAGGGGGGTTTGCTCACCCCCCCTTTTCAGAGGGAGTTCCCCCCCCCCCAAAATTCGTGCCGCACGATTCAAAATTTTACCATTCTTTCAATACCACATACCAACTTATGAATGCACCTGGTTACGTACATGGAGAGTGTGAAAGTATCCCCACCAATAACTTTGTAAACAACATTTTGCTATGTAAAATCCAAACTTTTCACTCCAAACCATCCCTACCATTGTACGGTGGTACGGAACCCTTCGTGCGCCGGCTCGCGCTTGAACACAGACCTTGCTGTTAATAATTTTGTAATTATTTATTCCTGCTCATTAATCATAATAATTAAATTTTTCATATTTGTATTAGTTAAGCACAACCAATTTTTTAAGAGATCTATAAAATAAATCTGTGGGGGTTTCTACGCCCTACTTCTCCCACAGTGGTACAATGTAGAGAAGGGGCAAAAAATGACGTTTGCTAAGTATATGTAAATATCTACAGTAATAAAGTTCTTTGACTTTGACTTGGCCGGTTTATATATATAATGGTATGGATCCCTTCGTGTGCGAGTCCGACTCGCACATGGCCTTTTTTAGTACCGCAGTGTTCTCAATAATAATTTTAGGATTCCACTAAGCATATTGTGAACTTACGCCATAATTTTGTTGCACCGTTATCGTTATCGGTACAATAATTAATTGTCATAGCAGACTAAAAGGCAAATCACATAATTTTATGGACGAGCTTTTTATCAGGAAATTATGAAAATAAATGTGACAATTCAATGTATAATATCCAATATGGCAAAACCAGTTTCTTGAATCATAACAAATGTGAAAAATCGAGGACTAAAGTATCATTTAAAATGTGTAATATTTCATTATCTTATAAATATGATTACGACATAAATTTAAGTGTAATAGCCCCCAACGATTACTACCACCAAGTACCTAGCGATATTAGCCGTGACCTACAGCTTAACGTGTCATCCGAAACAAATGCCACAGAAATGGATACCCATCCAGTACCCGTCACAGCCAGATGTTGCTACCGTACGATCGTTTCCGATGTGCGAATACCGCTAGGCCGCGGACGCTTCTATATCAATACGCTGTATCAACAAACGAAAATCAAATATGTCTAAACTGTACACCCGACAGCAACAACACAAGAAACATAACAAAATTTATATTTTTCGTCTCGAATCTATGCTCTCGAGGCCTTGTCTGCACCTCTATGGGTACCAGACAATGTCTCGGTCGCATATGTCAAAATTAGTGTCTATCTCGGCCGAAATCATCTCGGCAATGCCGCCATGCTACCGGATGTAGACAAGGTTCGGTCGTCTCCATGTCGATCGCGGTCACCATGCTACCGTCGAGATATCTCGGGCTAGATAAGAGAAATTGACATGTTTGCATAGACAAGGCCCTTTCTCGAGCGTGGCATGCTGGCCGGCCCCAAAGAGTAATATAAGTATAATAAGGCCGGCCCCCTTGGTCGTCCTAATTTTGACAGTTCAAAATAGCTGAGTTGCTACACTTCAATATATAAAATAGTAGTAGACAAGTTACGGCAAGGTTTATTACTTATATATTGTTATATTTATAAGTCAAAGAAACTATTATTTGAAATACACATTCGTTTAATAATTTATTGTATTTTTGCTTTGTTTATTCGATATTGATTTAATTTTTAAGCAACTAACAAAAACTACAGCTGAATTTTATGACATTTATTCTAGCAACACCTGTTAAAATGGTAGATACAAATAAATACTGGATTCAATTTCTAAAGTATCCCAACCCACCCAACATCAACTAGAAGTTGTTAACAAGTTGTCTTTTTCTTTCTAATGGTAACGAAATAAAAAAAAACTGATAAATGATATCGATTTCGTGAGTTATCAGAAAATATACGAGTTGCTGAATAGAACCGCCTACGCATTTTGTTTTTTCTTGCTATCGGCACGGAAGTGAAGTGAAATGTCTTGACAAATCTAGAAAATTGTAAACGGTGTGTCATCAACTTGTTTCATTTCGTATTTACGATGGCGAAGAAATGATTGCTACTCCCAACAAATCTTACGTGCTTGGCGCTCTGGAGTTCTCGCAATTAAAGTCTTGACAAGCTGAAAATGACTTGAAAATGTTGAACGGATGTAGCGAAAATTCGGAGGCTAAAATTGCAGAGCGCAATGAACGAGCCAAAAAGTTATATCGGTAAGCCTGTGCCTCGTATTTGCTATGGAAAGGCTTTTGCGATGTGACCTATTTATTGAGTGATGCCTTGATAGGTCAAAGGTGACGGGCAGTGTTTCCTATTTGACCACGTTTTTGTAGTTGACTTGTACTTGCAGGTATGTGACCGATGTCGCCAGGCGCATCGACGAAGCTACCGCCAGCTGTCGCTCGGTCACTGATCTCTTCACAACTAACTTTGAGGTACAGCGACAGAAGCTACGGGACAACTGCGAGAAACTCATGTTTCTCGACCCACTGAGCTATGGCAAGAAATCCCTAGAGCTGTTATGGAGAAAAGTATACTACGATACAGTGTCTGCGGCAAAGAAACACCAGTATGAAGAAAATGCATGTGATAACTACTTGTTTACTCACATAGTGTGCGGGATTGGGCACTTCCATCACATAATCTCGAGGATACAGTCAGAAATGAAAGTCCAGTTCAACATGCTAGACTACTCCCCACTGCAGAAGGATGAAGAGAGTGAAGAGTTGGATGACATGTCTCACGATGATGATCTTCAGTTGTTTGGCAGGTCCATTTTACACTCTTGCCTCATTTACCTCGGAGACCTGAGTCGCTATCAGACAGAATTGTTCCATACATTTGACCCGTCTGTAGCAGCTCGCTACTACCTTCAAGCAGCACATATCGACATGTCTTCTGGGATGCCTTACAACCAACTTGGCAACTTGTATCAGGACAAAAATCACAATCTGGATTCAGTTTGTTATTATATTCAGTGTTTGAGTTGCACTGTGCCATTTGATGGAGCTCTGGCCAATCTAACCAAGCTCTTAGAGAAAAACACACAATATTCTGATTCATTAGATAATTCAGAAACAACAAGCCAGGCTGAACACATTCAGAATACTATTGCATATTTCTTATCCTTGATCCAGATTTGGTATCTTGCGCAAGACGACACAGATATACCACAAAAGTGCAACATGATTGCCCACCATCTGAGATACAGTATGGACTTCCACAAACTACCTCTACCAGACATCAACAAGAGCTATGATGAATATTTACAAGCAGTAGAGGAAGAAATATTGAACCCTTCACACTTGACAAGCAATATAATCCATAAACTTATCCAGATATGCCTGTTTACAGTTGCAAAAGTAAATGAAACTGATGAAAAGAAAGCTTTTGCCTGTAAAGCTTTTACATTAGCTTTATTGTCACAACTTTTACAGAAACTATTGCAGCAACTCCACTCCCTTGGTCTTAAAAATCCTGCTGATTTATATACCCACAGAACCAGCCTGATCATTGTTGAGTCAGAACCAGTGCAAGATATATTTGAAGATACACTTGAGTTTGTTGATACTGACGCTCCAGTTGCCACTGAAGAGGAGAGCAAAGAAACAAATGGTGTTCCAGCAGGCATTCCTCACTCACAGTCTGATGAAGATTCCATAACACTCGAGAATGGTGATGTCAAAGCGAACAAGAAGATATTGGCAAAGCGACGTCGTCGTCGCCGTGCTGGCTCTGAGAGCTCCGGCGATGATTCTGAAACCGAAGGTAGTTCAGAGAGGAAGGAATCAGAGAAGGAAGAGTCCATTTCTGATGAAGATGCACTATCTGATTCCTCATATGATTCAGAGAATGAAGCAAACACATCGCGTGAAGAGTGCTCAGACACTGAAGAAGTTCCTATGGAAAAGCAAAATGGTAACGGAACCGAAGACAACTTGAATAGCAAAGATATGAATGGGGATGTAAAAGATCATGTTTCCAAAAATGAGAAGCAAACAGATCTAAAATGGGAAAGCCAAGAAGAGCCGATACTCAATGAAACTGAGATACAGAACTTCTTACGTGGTGACAACTTTCTTCCAAGCATCAAATTATTGCAAGATTGGGTCCTGAATGAGAAAGAACTAGTGAAATCCTGTGGTGATAGTGGAGAGGCACTATTCCAGTGTATTGTGGATTTGCTTAACATATTCACATATTATTTCAAGCCAAACGCTTCAAGCGATGACGCTAATGAGTCTTGCAAAATATTGGAATATGCAAGGAGTGTTGCAAAGAAACTGGAACTAGAATACAGAACTATACCACTGCCTGAGGACTTAAATTTACGCGGAACTAACATTTGTAAGTTCGACAAGAATGCTGCTGAATGGCAGCTGCTGAACAGATACAAACCATCAATCTATGAAGAGAACATTATAAGAATCTTACAGTTTATTGATTTTGGCAACCAAATAGCTGCAATAGTGCCCAGAATAAGGTTTAATAGGTCGATGCAAATAATGTACTTGAAGAAAACGCCAGCGGCGAAGTTAAATACCAAGATCGCTCATAAGAGGAGCAAGGAATGGCATAACAGTACCACAAAGCAACCTCCAGTAAGTTTAATATTTCTGCATTGCATCTGTTTTTCGAAAACCATTCAAAATAATGAACTCCAGGCATAAAACGCAGAAACCTATTCAGTTATGAAACCTCTGCTTGTAATGACGGTCAATCTTGTAGCGCCACCTTTTCTAGTACATAACTGTAAGATTCTAATAGTAATATGGTAACTTTCAGACGGAAGCAGCAGAGAGCGGTCTGCTCAGACGTCTCGGGCGCCTGTGGCTGGCGTCCCGCGTGCGCGAGCTGGAACGCTCCGGCCGCGCCACCGCCGCCGCCGCGCCCACCCTGCTAGCTCTCGACTCTGCGGCGCTACACAAGCAACTCAAGCGCATCAAGCAGCTGATAAGGGCGAAGATCTTCATACTGTTGGTGCCTACTGTTGGTGAGTTGTGGAACTGGCTCGGTCTTGGCACCATGGTTGTAATACAGAGAAGCTGAAGTTGAGTGTAGGTCTCTCCATTTACATTCGGCTCATCCCGGTCTTATACCCACTACTGGATGTAGGCATCTTCCATAGTCACCCAACCGTCGACGTCGCCGGTACTCCTCTTATGGCCCTGCCGCACTTTGCTCCTCGCTCTGTCGCGATGTTGCCTGACTGGCCATACACTGATCTACTCGCGCAATCAACCGCGATGCCCGATGTGGCTATTGGTCGATATGGCCAGTGCTTTGCCTCGGGCCAAAAAATCGATAATAAATATATAAAAAAATTAAAAAAAAACCCCGACTAATTGAATTGTAAGGAACTACATTAGAAAAGGCTGTCGTATATCTGGGTAGTAAATTATTAGCAAAAGGTCAAGCATATCTCTAAGTCGCGTAAAAAATTTACAAGGTGTTGCAATTTGTGAACTAAATCAAAGAAAACTATGTAATAGCCCCCATAACAAATCTGCTTTGGCAGAATTACAAAGATTAAAATGTGGACGTCAATCTGTGTCTCAGTAAAACATTATTTCTGACTTGTGTGCAGCATCACCAAAATCCGTCCACCCGTTTTAGCGCCTATGCCACAGACCCCACTTTTTCGTCGTCTCTGACTTGTACCATATCACCAATATCCGTCCAACCGTTTGAGCGCTAGGGTGCCACGGATCCGCACCTCACACACACACCCTCATAAACACACAGTCAGACGCCTCAAACCTATAAAAAAACTCATATTTTTCGTTGTCTGGGATTAAAGTCTAAAATTTGGTGATAAATCATAACTAAGAACCATCGCAGGGAAGTATTACGTATCGCATTTACAAAAACCCGCATTAAAATCCGTCCACCGAGGGCCACAGACAGACACACAGACACTTCAAACTTATAACCTCTAAGTGGTCGGGGGTTAACAAAACAGGGAGCGGTGGATGACGCAAGTTACTCTTCATGCTCCCCGCCCGCCTGCCCACTATGTCTCTACGTCTACGCTACTCGACTAGTGTGTGGCAGGGGAATAACGCCCGGTGCAGGCGTGGGACAGTCCTATAGAACGAGAATATTATAAAAGAAAGAGTCACCATCTGTTAATTATGGTAGAAGTTAGTTTTTAAAAGTTTCTTCAAATAGTCAACAGATGACTCTCTGCTGAAATTCAGATAATTAATTCAAGATTGTGTTGTTTTAACAAAGTGCGGATATATTTATCTAACTTAATATACTACAATAAAATATTTCAGAGGGCTGACGCAATTTAAAATTGAGATTTTGTCAAAGCGAAAGGTATATTTTTCTATATGGTCACCCAAAAATAATCTTTATTATTTTTACTGGCAACAATGACATGTCACAATTTCACAAGACTACAGTGTTGCCGATTTAGTTAGAAAATGAAAACACTTCTGTTTTATTTTAATAAGTAGTACTACTAGTACTATGTACTTTTATCAAGCTGGCCATTTTGAGCAATGAGTGTGTTATTTTTCTGGTTGCAACTTCTTTGTTATATTTATGTGCATTGTGCAATAAAAAAACACATTAAAATTAGCTAATTACTGGAAAATACTTACCTACCCATCGAAAGAATTGAATGTGTACTTACATATACAAGGTGACATTTAATAAGCCAACCATATTTTGGGGAATGATAATATCCATTATTATTAACAACTTTTCCCAAGAAACATATGGTCGCATGCGAAATTATTTTTTTTGCTTCCCATAGTAACTTGTAATCAGCTGATCGGGTCAATGTACTGACGGACGTTTTTTTTTCATTTGCGACCATATGTTTCTTGAGAAAAGTTGACCATACTGATGGGTACTATTTTTCCCCAAAATATGGTCAGCTAATTAAATGTCACCTTGTATAGGTATATGGATATATTAATTAGTTTTGACTCTGAATACTAGATGGCGCTTCAACCTTGTCATGGATAAAAGTCCCGAGAGAGGGCTCTCTTTTCGCTTATACTTATATTACTCTTTGGCCCGGTGTCTGGAACAGCGATCGAATGTACTATCGAACCAACTGAATCATGACCCACTTGCCTGATAATTCGTTTGAAACTTTCAAACTTGTAAGATCTATCGGAATGTCAGTGTCTAATCAAATGATAACAAGTTCGTTACCAAGGAAATAAACCTTCAAGCGAATTTCGACCTACTTGCATTTAAGGGGTTTAGCAAAATAAGCTTTTGGTGGGTCATGATTCAGATGGTTCGATTGTACAGTGTCCGGCAGATAATAATGCACCTATGTGTATGATAGCGTCATCTCTGTCGCACGAAGTACTAACTAACGTGTGCGACAGAGATGACGCTACTATACTATGTGCATTATTAACTGCCGGACACTGCAACAGACTGTTAATCTCATGTCAAACTAATTTCAGCCAATCACGTGCCGCCAGTTTAAATTGTTCTTCGATTAATCGTCTGTTACATTTTACCGCTCTTTCAGAATCTTTTACTGTCCGATGAAAGTTTGATCGGCCTAACATCCGTTTTCGCACTCTAGTGGTGCAAGAGCTGGACGAGCTCAAGCGAACGTCGAGCTGCGCCCGCGACGCCATCCGCTGGCTAGAGCAGCAGCTGCAGGGTGGCTCTCGCTTCGTGCGCGCACAGCGCCCCGGCCAGAGCAGGCCTCTGCCGCGCCTCAAGTACCCGCGCAAGCTGCCGCCGCACCTCCACAACTACATTCAGATCCTCGAGTTCTGCCACCACTTCGTCGCCGACGAGAAAGGGAACGGCGACTCGGACAGCGCCAAGTGCAGTCCGCTGCTGGTCCTTCTGACCGGCAACGAGCCGGGAGAGACCGAGGAGTATAAGGAGCTGAGTGTGACGGGCGCGGCGCAGGCGGCCGGCGTCACGGTGGAGACGGTGGACCGGTTCTACAGCAAGTGGCGACAGACGGTGCGCGCGCGCAAGTCCGCCAGCAAGAGGTGAGCGCGCGCGCAGCGGATGTTGGCTACAGTGACTTGGTGCGCCGGCGCGTCTCGCGGGCCGCAGGCAGCACCCGCGGGCTGTTCCCTAGGCGAGAGATAGTGTATCTCACTCGACTGAAAACAGCTAAGAAAAAGGAATTTATAGACTCATCACGTCGTCTTTAATATCTTCTCGTAAAATGGGGATTTCGCTTGTTTATTTTTCATATAGATTTACATGTTCTTGCATTTATAAAGGTTATGCATCGCTCATTATTTCCATTCACATTCATTGCAGGGTCTATCAAAGAAATCTGTTACAATTTCGTAACAGGTGTTGCTATTAAAATAATGTTTGGTTCCCTATTTGAAACGAAGTTCATTGTGTTTTCATGTAATACATCATTATCTTTACATACATAAAATAAATATTGTTTTCAATAACTTGTTATTTTATTGCACTACCTACCTAAATATTATAATTATCATCCATCACTTAAGTACAGTTAGCATCATATATATGTAAGCTTGCAAGATACTCCTCAAACACTCACATCACAATCAACCAGAAATATATACAAAGTGTCAAAATTATGAGTTAAAACCGGCTAAGTGCGTGTCGGACTTCGCACATTCAGGGGTAGCAAACGTAGTTTAAAATCCTAAAAATAATGGAATTTTAAAGAAAAATCAGATTTACAAATAAATTGGAATTTATTAGTAAAATGTTGTACGTTATATCACTCGATGGAGTAAGTATATATTTTCTTAGCTGTATGGGAGACCCTTTAAAAACATTAAAAATATATCGACAATTTGTATGGCTTTGGAAAACAATATCTTTATGCTGTGAAAATTGGTAGACGGCAGCTAACCGCTTGGCTGAAAACAGTGAGACGGACGACAACGACGGTCGGAAGGACGGACACGTGAGTGACAACAATACAATGACAGGCCTAAAGTTTCAAAATGATTTCAACATCCATGTTGACGCAGACGATGTTATCATAATTTTAACACTTCTATGTAAATGATATTTCTGATTGTCTATTGCCGAGTCATTCGAAACATATTTGAAAATTTAAGTGGCGATTAATAGTAGTTTATGTGACTGCTACATAATGGAGGGCATTAATACGCGAGAGCGGGTTTCATAATAATATCACTCGAGAGTTTTAATGCCTAATAATGTACAGTTACATACACTAGTTTATCTACACACATATCATAAGCTCTCTTTGATGTGTTCAGGAATCGCATGTTTGATCGGCATTGTGGCTCTGCAGCTGTTTAGCTTGTTCTGTAGTACCAATGTGCCGCAGGCGGGCGTCGGCGTTCGAAATTTGAATGTCAGTACCAACTTCACAAACTTTCAGACAAACTAGGGGCGGCTCGCAGGCAGGCGTCGGCGTTCGAAACTTGAATGTCATAATATGCAGAAAAACTACACATTAAACCACTTGACCGTAATTCGAAGCATAAACAATTGAGATAGGCATATCTCTTTTCCTTTTCCCTAGATATTCGTGTATATAGCTCTGTCTCGCTCGCACATGACATCACCAGGGGAGGGGTAGCTCGGCCGATCGGGCGCGCGACCCAGTGATGCCAACTTAGGGTAATTTACCCTAGATTTAGGGTAAAAATTATCCCGCAGGGTAATTTTCAGGGTATAAATTTTCCTAGGGTATTTTTTAGGGTAATTTATTTACTTGGGGTTGTTTTTGGAGTAAGGAAGTAGTAGCTAGTAGATTTTTTTTATGTCAACAAACATTGTAACTCTAAAAGAAATAGGCTTTCTCTGCCCATGATACAGAGTATAATGACTGTAAGGTATAACGTAAAGATATTTCACAAATCTTGTGTTAACTTCACTCCTACAAAAACAATGTTAGACAAATTTAATAATAACATGTATGAGTATCACAAAAATGATAGTGATACAGCAGAGGAGACTTTCATTGTTATGTGCGAATAATATTATTAAAAATAATTATTATTGTTTTATTTGTAACAATATATGGAATTTTTATTTAGGGTATTTTTTCAAAATTATAAAGAATCTAGGGTAAATTGAGACGAAGCCTGGGGTAATCTGAAAATTTGCCGCGACCTGTCTTGCTCATTGGCGTTCTTTTCCTTGCCGGGTACGGTCGTTACGGCTTCAGGTGAATCAATATTTAAAAATATTTTCAAACGACCGTTGATATTTTCCCTTTTTGAAGATTATCGAACAATCTTCACTGTTATATAGATATTCTTTATTCAACTATCCACATTTAGTGGTAGAAGTCAAAAGTTTAACGGTTTTCCGTTCGTGTACAATTATTTTTTATAAATTTTTAGATAAATATGGAAAATGAAAGCTCGTTAGTTTCGCAAGAGGAGCCAGTGGCGGGCCCTTCCAATTCTGCTAGCAGGAATATAAAGCACAGCAGCAGTAGTAGCTCTGATACTAGTAGCTCCAGCTCTTCGACGAGTTCCTCCGATGCAAGGTCGAAACGTAAACGCGCACGTCGACGCCGCCATAACAAAAAACCGGTCAAGTGCGAGTCTAAATCGCGCACGAAGGCTTCCGTACCACCGTTCAATGGAAGCGATGGTGTGGAGTGAATAGTTTGGATTTTACACAGCAAAATATTGTTTACAAAGTTATTGGTGCGGTTACTTTCACACTCCATGTACGTAACCAGATGCATCCATAAGTTTGTATGTGGTATTGTTGTATGGGAGCCCCCTTAAATATTTATTTTATCCTGTTTTTTAGTATTTGTTGTTATAGCGGCAACAGAAATACATAATCTGTGAAAATTTCAACTCCTAGCTAGGTTCTTGAGATACAGCCTGGTGACAGACGGACGGACGGACGGACGGACGGACAGCGAAGTCTTAGTAATAGGGTTCCGATCTTACCCGTTGGGTACGGAACCCTAAAAAGGGGGGGGGGGGGGGGGGAAGTAAGCGCCGCCGTACTGAGCGTAAAAGGAGAAATAGTCAATTACTGTCAAATAACTTCGATGATGCAATTTCCCTCTATGCAGATGAAGATTTCGGATAATCGGAAGAACATGGTATAAGTTTTTCACACGAAATGAATGTTGAGACAAAGCTCAAGGAACCGGCCGTTCCAAAAACGAGCGAACGGTTCCTCGAGATTTTGAAAGACATACAGTTTCCAAGTCAGACTGGTGTGAAGTACGTTACGCGGAAACACAAAAACTGTATAATTATACCCCGGGTTTTGTCGAACTCGAGACAAATGAGGAAGTTAAGGCTTGTGACAATCTCAAACACCTTGCTTACACGGAGAGAGTCTATGCCTCGTTGACCTATGGCATTTTAAAACAGAAAGAGGCCCTGCAGAACGAACTTTGTGGTTTCATGACTTGGATTGGGGATTCTGCGGTCAAAGAACAAGGCATTCTTAATATCGAGGTCATTAACCAAAAGCTTAATGATATTTTTATATCCAGTGAGTTCAGTAAGGTCTCGGCAGACCTTTTGCAAATGATTTGTGGCCACAGAGCTGAAACCATACAAATGCGAAGGGATGGCATAACTAATGCAATTCGTGATCCGTTAGTTAAAGCGTCCATACGAAAGATACCCCCAACAGAGTTAAGCTTATTTAACTCGGAGCAGCTGGTTACTGCGCTTGAAAAAGCAGGTGTTATCAAGAAGACCTTTTGGCCTGCATCTGGACCAAAAAGTGCCTCAACTTCGCAAGTTGGAAAATGGCCAATACGCCCCTCACAGGGGCAACTTTCTACTGTTCATGTACCCTCGCAGGGACAATATTTAGCTCGAATGGCATCCTCGCAGGGTAGCAATTGTAATATGTGTATGCCTTCGCAAGACTACGGTTCCCAAACTTGGAATGCTCCCTCGCAGGGCAGCAACTTACATAACCATTGCCCTCCGCAAGGGCATGCGCCCCCACACTTCTATCATCAACGAGGTAGTGGTACAGTGAATAGAGGTTCCTTTCGCACCCGCGGGGCAAACCAGAACCAAAGGAGTTGGCGTGGCGGTTACAAGCGAGGGTGGGTCATCACCCTGGGGCTATAATACCGCTGCTGCCAAGAAACGTAAGTATTGACAGGAGGGGATTCAGAGCCGGTCAGTTATCAATGTTTGTGGATCATTGGAGAGAAATGCAAGCACCGCAGTTTCTTCTCAAGATAATTCAAGGTTACCGAATACCATTCCAACGGAAACCTCCTTTAATCATGCCCAACATGAAAAACAAAGCATTTCATACTCCTGTATCGCCAGAAATGACATCCATAGTTCAAAACATGGTAAGCCAAGGAATACTGGAAATTGCGAGCCTCACTCCAAGTTTCCTATCTACCCTCTTTTTAGTGGCAAAAAGCGACGGTTCTGCTCGACCGATTTTCAACCTAAAAGCTCTCAACGAGTTTGTTCTGACCGACAGATTCAGCCTTATAAATGTATTCAGGATCCCAGACTTCATTCAGCCGCTAGACTGGATGTGCAAATTAGACCTTTCACAGGCATATTTTCACTTAAAAGTGGCAGAGTCTCACAAACGGTTTTTGCGCCTCATTTACCAGAGTCAACTGTACCAAATGACGTGTCTACCCTTTGGTCTCAGCACGGCTCCAAAGATATTTGCAACCCTGACCAATTGGATTGCCCAGATAATGAGAGGAAGAGGTGTGAGGATTTTGGTTTTTCTGGACGATTTTCTGATAGTTCACCAAGACCCACATATACTGTCGAGTCACGTGAATCTCCTCAAAAAACTTTGCAACTGTTGGGCTGGCAAATAAATTTCGAAAAATCTATCCTAAATCCACAAAAATCTCTTGCTTATCTAGGTGTACAATGGGATCCCTGGACAAACACCAAGAGATTGCCAAGGACAAAACTACCCCAATTGCAAGGAAAAATTTGCGAAATTCTGGACTCAGGAAAGACAGATCTAAAACAGTTACAAAGCATAGTAGGAGCCCTAAATTTTGCAAGTTTTGTTGTTCAAAGGGGCAGGTTACACTACCGAGCACTTTTGAAATATCTAAACACATTGAATCCGGACAATCCCCTCAGTGTCTATACCTTGCCTGTAGATGCAATAAACGACTTAGAGTGGTGGGCTCAAAATGTTCATCAGCCATCATTACTGCACCCTCCACCAGCAACCCACTTCGTAACGACAGATGCCTCGGATCTAGGTTGGGGTGCCCAAATAGACAACCAGTCTCTATGGGGAACTTGGACTCAGAACGAGCAAAATTGTCACTGCAACGTGAAAGAAATGCTGTCGATCTTGAAAGTATTTCAAAGTCATGCCCTATATCTGAGTCAGTCAACGGTAACTGTACAGTGCGACAACCGTACGTTGGTAGCTTACTTACGCCACGAAGGCGGAACCAAAACCTCTCGCTTGATGGATATAACCTTCCAACTTTATCGCCTCATGGATCAGTACCAAATAACGATCAATGTTTATTACATACCGGGGAGGTACAACAATCACGCCGACCATCTGTCTCGTTTTCGCCAGGTCCCCGAGTGGCACCTATTGCCCCAGTGCACCAGAATTATATTCCAGAAATGGGGAACTCCGTCAGTGGATCTATTTGCATCCAGCAGTGCCCACGTAGTCCCTCAATACGTGTCGAAAGATCAAGACGACAGTTAAGCGATAACCCACGATGCCTTCTCAATAATTTGGAACTTCCATCTAGGTTGGCTGTTTCCACCCCCGTTCTTGATACCCAAAGTCCTGAGCCACTTCAATCAGGCCTCGGGAACATACTTGATAGTGGCACCACGTTGGGAGAGAGTTTTCTGGCGCGGGGATCTCAAGTCACGTGCACTAGCTCCACCATTCACGATACAGAACCTAGACCAAGTACTAGTAGATGTGACGTCGGGGCTGCCACCCCCCCGAGTTCGGGATCTGGTCTTGGAAGTATGGAAATGTGGGGGTGGTCGCAGAATTTAGGTAACTGGAATAATGCACAATTAGAACTTTTAAGAGGCTCGTGGCGCGCATCCACCCTCAAAACCTACAAACCAGCATGGGACCGATGGGTTTTATGGTGTAAAAAATTTAAAATTAATCCTCAAAATCCCTCAGGTTCAGATTTAGCTCGGTTCATAGCTGACTTACATTTGAAATACAAACTTTCTTACAATACAATAATGGTACACAAATCTGTTGTCGCTCCGCTTTGTGATGTAAATAATTCAGGTATTTTAAGTAATCATGTTTTAGTAAAGCATGTCTTAAAATCAAAATCAAAAAATCAAAATCAAAATCAAAATCAAAATCAAAAATCATTTATTTCCATAGGATGTTGTTACATCACTTAGATCCGTCATTACATTTTTTTGGGTGAGTTCACTAACACAATGGCGGAATCTGTGGAGAAGAGCTCACCGAAGAAACTCCACAGTCGTCGCATCTTTTGCGTTTCCTTTTTTAAATAAAATGTTGTCAAATTACAAAATGAATGCTAATTATATATCGAAACAGCCTGTTACTCAAACAATCTATTCCCATGGACATCTGTCCTCTAAGTAATCAGATATCCTATAGTAACCTTTTTTATACAATTTCTGTTTTATTATTATTTTAAACTTGTCTAAAGGTAAGTTTTTAATATCAGTAGGGACCTTATTGTAATAGCGTATACAATTGCCTTTAAAAGAATTACTAATTTTATGTAGTCGGCTTACATAAGCAACCAACTTGTCTTTATTTCTAGTATTAAAATTGTGTATATCACTGTACTTCTGAAAATTAGTTATATTTCTTTTTACATACACAAGATTGTCATAGATATATTGAGACACAAATGTCAGAATATTGATTTCTTTAAACTTTTCCATCAGTGACACTCTAGGCCCTAATCTATAAATTGCACGAACAGCCCGTTTCTGCAGAATAAATATACTATTAGCATTCGCAGCGTGACCCCACAATAAAATCCCATAGGTCATTAGACTATGAAAGTAACTAAAGTAGACTAGTCTAGCGGTGTCTACGTCGGTAAGAGCTCTAATTTTTTTAACTGCGAACGCTGCCGAACTCAGTCTGTTCGACAATTTATTTATATGAGGATCCCATTGTAGTTTGGCGTCTAAAGTAATGCCCAAAAAGACAGTCGACTGCACAAGGTCCAATCTCTGTCCTTTTATAAATATGTCTGTAGTTACCGGGTTCACATAGGGTAACACGAATTTAATACATTTAGTTTTCTTTTCATTAAGTAATAAATTGTTAACAGTAAACCAGTTCACTATACTAGAGAAAGCATTGTTTACCTCGTCATAATTTGATTGCTGTCTTTTAACTTTAAATATCAAAGAAGTATCATCGGCAAACAATACTAACCCATGTTTTGCTTTAACAAGGTAAGGTAAATCATTAATATATACTAAAAACAAGAAAGGACCAAGAATTGAACCTTGCGGTACGCCCATACTTATTGAAGACCCAGGTGATCTTTTCCCATTAACATCGACCATCTGAACCCTATCTGTTAGATATGACTCCAGAAGGCCAAGTGCCTGATCTTTTACACCATAATGGCGTAACTTCCTGACAAGAGTGTCATGATGGACGCAATCAAAAGCCTTGGGTAGATCGCAGAAGACACCTATTGCATCCATTGCGTCTTCCCAGGCATCAAAAATATTGTCGATTAGTTCAACACCAGCATCGGCTGTTGAACGACCCTTTGTAAAACCAAACTGAGCAATATGAATTAAATTATTGAGATAAAAATGACTTTGCAATTGATTAAGTATGAGTTTTTCAAATATTTTGCTAAGCGTTGGTAGTATCGATATGGGTCTAAAATTGGTGGGGTCTGATGTACTACCAGCTTTGAATAAAGGTATAACTTTGCTTAGTTTCATCAAGTCAGGAAACACACCATTATCTATACATTGATTAAATATACAACAAAGGTGAGGTGCAATACAATCTACAATGGAACTAATAATTTTTACTGATAGACCATGGGCGTCAGCTGTCTTTTTCATTTCCAGGGATTTAAACGCTTTTACAATGTCTTCATTATTTACGTGCCTAAATTTAAAATCTGTTTTACATTCCTCAAAGTTTTGTTTAAGTATAGATTCAGCAGCAGCGGGAGATGAATTTAAAGACTTGGTTGTTGAAACTGGAATGTCCGTAAAGAAATTTTCGAAAGCTTTTGCTACTTCTAGGTCTGTACTTAGCAATTGATTATCTATCTTAAGCTTGAAGTTATTATGTGTAGCTTTGGCCTTTCCAGTCTCTCTGTTTATAATTTGCCAAGTCGTTTTCATTACATTGCTACTAGATTCAATTTTGTTTTTAATGAAATTAGATTTAGCTACGGCACAAACGCGTTTAAACATTTTTGAATAACTACGAACATAATCTAGAAAGGCCGTATTTTTGTTATATGATTTCTCTTCATAGAGTTCATATAATCTTCGTCTGCTCCTATGAATTCCAACTGTCGCCCAATCACTAAACAAAGCTTTGTTATTAACTTTTATAGTTTTTGATTTAAATACCGTATCATATTCATTTTTGACAAGGTTAAATACTGAGTTGTACAACAAATTTGGATCGTCACTGTATGGTATTTCCCATAGTTTATCTAAAATATTATTCCTGTAGTGTTCAAGCCGAGTGTCACTAACGGGCACACATGTAATATCCTCTTTTTGGTCCTTTTTTATTTTAATATTGAATATACCTATCTGACCAGAGTGATCAGAGGTTAATTTATTGATGACCGATTTGAAAATGGGCGTAATGTTAGTAAATATATTGTCAATGCAGGTAGTAGATGTTGCAGTAATTCTAGTAGGCTCCAAAAACAGATAGTTCATGTTGTGACATAAAAATAAAGATTTTAATCTAGTACAAATATTATTATCCTCTAACAGATTAACATTAAAATCACCACAAATTATAAAAAAAATTGTTTTTATCGCTGATTTTAATCAACACTTCATCCATTTTCTTTTCGAATAAATCAAAGGATGAATCTGGTGGTCTGTATACGCTCATTACAATAAGTTGTTCAAGTTCAATACAGGCTATTTCCATGGCACGCTCAACAGACAGGCTCACTATGTCAACTCGTTCCTTATATTTAAAACTATTATTTACAAGTATTAAGGAGCCACCGCGATCAGCTGTTTTTCTGTTGAACGAACTAGCAACGTGGTGGTTATTAAAGTTGAACATGAACTGATAACTCTTTAAAAAGTGCTCTGTTATACATAAAATATCAATATTATTACAGTTCATGAATAACTCAATTTCCAGTTCTTTACTTAACATGCCTGTATATTTAACATAACTGTATATTTTGATGAACCACGTTTAAAATATTCTTACTTTTACATTTTTCATTACTAGTAACTTGATTTAATGGGCAAGATGAAGGTATATTTATACAAATATTAATATTACTGCCAGAGTTACTCTCTGTTGTCCTATGGGTTAATTTAAAGACCTTGGAACAGATTCCAAGGAGTACATGTCATTATTATTACACTGCTCAATAGAAGCAGGCGTTTCATTAGTCAAAAACTTGACTGAGTTCAAAATAAAATAAGATAGTGACTGTGCTATCTGTTTTGTATAAAACCTAGATAGGTAATACCTATCCTTAGTCAAATAAAAATATTTTCCAATACAAATATTGGTGTCTATGAAATGAAATTTTTCAGTATGACGACATGTCAATGTGTGTATAAATGTATTATAATCATGTCTTATATGATTTTCATGTTGTGACAAAGATTGGCTGAAGGGAAACGCAAACAAGATTATTCTATCTACATTTTGTAAAGAATTTAATTTGGAAAAGTATTTAGTAATTAGTTTTTTAGATACATTTTCCCTTCTACCAATTAAAATAATTAGGGTGGTTGGTTCTAAAAACTGCGATGACAACACTTTGTTTAATATTTGTGAATATGTGGCGCCAGGCATACAGTTATTTAATATTGCCTAGCCCACGTGCTGACTAAGTTGTAAACCCATATTTTTTCCAAGTTCTTCGCTGTACATTATATACCTATCCGTTGTCCGAGAGAAGGAGGCGTTATTGATGACACTATTAGTACTCAAGTCGACTGACGGCGGCGCCTGGGTCAGTATCAGCTGTTCGGCCGGCTGCTCGGCGGGACACACGGTCGGCATCATTTCGATCAATTTCGATTAGAAAACCTACTCCTGTTAATTTGCCTATTTGGAATATTGACGACTTTGTTTCGTATCTTGGTGAGAGGTCAATTAATTATGACAATATTTTTGATGTATCGAGCCAGGCTTCTGCTCTTTTAGTTCTCTGTTCTGGTAGAAGAATTCATGATTTAACGCTGCTTAGGATAGATGAAAATCACTACATAAGAGAAGATAATTCTATAACTATGTGGCCTTCCTTTGGGTCAAAGACTGACTCAGCTGATCATAGGCAGTCAGGTTGGCGATTGTATAAAAATGATAATAATAGGAAGTTAGATCCTGTATATTGGGTGGAACAAACCGTATTACTGCTCTCAGTGAGACGGCAGGAAGCTAATAGCACTAGCTTGTTCATCACAACTAGAGGTGCCGCTCGTACGGCCTCAAGAACTAACATTGCATGTCAAGACCCTGATGCGTCAAGCGGGTATTGTTGCTACTCCTGGAAGTGTTCGCTCCGCAGTTGCTTCCAAGAATTGGTTGGACAATTTCCCCATGGAAGATATTATGGCTCGGGGAAATTGGAGATCCTCAAATACTTTCAATAAGTTTTCCTTAATCCTTAATTAATAAG
Organism: Argyresthia goedartella; assembly: GCA_949825045.1. Lineage (NCBI taxonomy): Eukaryota > Metazoa > Arthropoda > Insecta > Lepidoptera > Argyresthiidae > Argyresthia > Argyresthia goedartella. The sequence goes on from OX463823.1 coordinate 23,262,002, forward strand.
TTAATCCTGTTACTTAGTGACCTTTTGTCAGTGTATAAAGTGATTAATTAATTAGCAACCATCATTAATATGTATAATTTAAGTAGGAACTACCTACCAATGGTTACTTAACTATACTTACCTTTATCGTGGTTTATCTTTACAATCATACGCACATGTTAATATTTTTATGTTTACGTTTTATTAAACAAATTATTCAATTCCATTTCTCTGTGACTTTAACTGGTTCCCATTAACCCATCAAATTGGCGTTCTCATCACCAGGCGATAACAGACACTTCTTAATTGTTTATGCTTCGAATTACGGTCAAGTGGTTTAATAGCAGCGTTTTACCTGAAATAAAACGTATATTAAACTACTTACCTAATTCGAAGCATACTGTAATTTCTGCCTGGTGACCAAGTGAATCATCCAATGAGCAAGACAGGTCGCGCGCCCGATCGGCCGAGCTACCCCTCCCCTGGTGATATCATGTGCGAGCGAGACAGAGCTATATACACGAATATCTAAGGAAAAGGAAAAGAGATATGCCTATCTCAATTGTTTATGCTTCGAATTAGGTAAGTAGTTTAATATACGTTTTATTTCAGGTAAAACGCTGCTATTATGGTCATAATGTGTAATTTTTCAGATAAGAAATGAGTTTTTACTAAGTAGTTTGACATTATGATGATCGTAACGTGTGGTTTTTGTACGCAGTAAAGAGGGTTTATGATACGTGTGTAGATAAACAAATTTTTAACACCCTTGCTCGTAAAGCTGATGTAATCCCACCGGTTTTGAATATGTAAAGCGGGTCATAAAAAACGCGTGAGTTACCAAAGCAAATAGTTAAGTTATAGTCCATACAAATTCCATAACAGTATTATTTGCCATTTCAAATATGCCGCCGCAAGACTCCAGCTAGTGAGCAGCGCGCTGTTGCTATTCAAATTTCGAACTAATCGCCGCGCGGCGCCAGTCAATAGACAGTGTGCATTCACAGATCGAGTTTATTTAAAATAAAAATAAACAGTTATTCGGTAATTTAAAAACTTGGCTGCATGCTCTAGCGTCTTTGCCAACATTTTCACGCAGCCACGGCAGAAAATAATCCTCGCGCCATTTTTCTCAATTTTCTTTTCTTTGTACTTGTATTGTGAATATCTAAAAATGACAACTTTCAATAATGAAGATGAGCAATATATTACTTCAACTCCACCGGATATACTAACAGAAGCGCGAACCGCATGCGACAGCTTGCTGCCAATATCCAAGGACAGATGAAAGGACGTATGAAAATTTCTTGAAGTGGAAAAACATGTAAAATGCCATGTCATTTTCCGAAAATGTAGTTTTAGCGTATTTTAATGAACTAGCTAGTAAATATAGGTAAGCGTAGCTCGTTGTGGACAACATATTCTATGATGAAAAGTACCCTCAAGATGAAAAATGGTGTCGATATTAATTTATATACAAATCTCATTGCATTTTTAAAGAGACGCTCTGATGCTTTTATAAAGAAAAAATCTAAGGTACTGTCATCAAATGACGTCGAAATAGTAGTTTATGTGACTGCTACATAATGGAGGGCATTAATACTCGAGAGTGGGTTTATTATATTTTTCATAATAATATCACTCGAGAGTTTTAATGCCTAATTATGTACAGTTACGTACACTAGTTTATCTACACACATATCTTTGATGTGTTCAGGAACCGCATGTTTGACCAGCACTGTGGCTCTGCAGTTGTTTAGCTTGTTCTGTTGCACCAACTTCGGGCGTCGGCGTTCGAAATTTGAATGTCAGTCAGTACCAACTTCACAGACAAACTAGGGGCGGCACGAGGCGGGCGTCGGCGTTCGAAATTTGAATGACATAATGTGTAGAAAAATTACACATTATGGTCATAATGTGTAATTTTTCAGATAAGAAATAAGTTTTTACCAAGTAGTTTAACATTATGCTGATCGTAACGTGCGGTTTTTGTACGCAGTAAAGAGGGTTTATGATACGTGTGTAGATAAAGTTTCTAAAAGATGCTCCAGATAGCCAGTACCTGGCAACAAAGGTCAGTTTGCCTCCTTATTTTATGTATTGATCTACCTACTGTACATACTCTTTTACATATTTTTTAACGACCGTCTGTAAGCTAAGTACCTATACCTTATCTAACACATTTTTATTTCTTTTCAGGTTGCGTTAATATTTGGTATTCATGGTGCATGTAGACGGCAAGAGCTTCACAATATTACCACAAAAGACATTGAAAATCAAGGCAAAATGCTTTTAGTTAAAATCCCAAACACTAAAAACAAAATACCCCGATCTTTTATTATCGACGGCCCATTTTATGACGTGGTCAAAAAATATGAAGCTCTGCGTACGTCTATAGACAAAAAGTAATTATTTCTTTCAGAATTACCAAAAAGGTAAATGTACTGCGCAACCTATGAGCATAAATAAATTCGGTGCCATGCCAAAGGAAGTCGCCAAGTTTTTAGGATTGCCGGATGCTGATTGTTATACAGGAAACAGTTTTAGAAGAACGTCAGCTAAAGTCCATTTCAATAGCATTTCATAATAATGTAAACAAGCCAATTTACACACGATTACGCCGTAAATACTTACATTTGAATATCAATCCTGAACACATTCACATACCAAGGAATCATTTATTGTTCTTACATCATTTCGCCACCAAGTAACTACTAAGATAGTTATTTTCTTGCAAAATTATCGGACGACGAATATTTCAATAGTTTGTAAAAAGTCTTTTTTTTTTTTCCGTCTTTATCCCTAAGGAAAGGCAATAGCAATCAAAGCCGTACAGCCATGTCTTCAGTGTTTACATCTTCTTATTCCGTTTCCGAGGTTTCGAAAGGCCGAAGCCAGGTCTTCCGTATTTCTTGTTTTTAAGGCCAAAGCCGAGTCTTCCGTAGTTTTGTTCTTTAAGGCCGAAGCCAGGTCTTCCGTAATTGTAAAAAGTCATATTATTTTTTTACTCATCAAAGCGCATCAAAGTCTTATTGTCTTTGGAAAGTTAGTGTGGTTCATTCTTTTGAACCGATCCGATTCGATCGATCAATCGGTTTGATTGATTGATTTGTTGAATGTTGTTGTTGAATTGTTGATGAAAAGAATAATGAAGAACTTAAAGGAGATCTAGCTACCGAAGGAGGAGGTGAACCTAAAAAAGTGAAAAGAGGAAATATATACATATTTAAAAAAAAAAAAAACTTCATTCACTGTCCCTGTCCTGTGTCAGTGGGTATTGTTCCGAGTTCTCTGCGTTTTTCCATTTCCAGTAATTATCGACGACTTTGCTTCTTGTATTTTGGATTAAGGACATTTTCTTTGCGATTTGGTTGGATTTATTATTGAAACGACGACATCTGCTTAAAATCACGGACTTTGATTTTTATACGATAGGACCTCTTTCTCAAAAAACAAGGAGGTAACAATAGTAGTTTGTTACACAAGGAGTGAAAGAGAGCTATTTCGGACGAAGATCCAATTTGGAGCGCAAACGGCGCTAAGGATCGGGTCTACCCGAGATATTTAGCATATAGTGGCAATTGAGTGAGTTGAATCCAACTGATTTGGGCACAGGTCAAGTCTTACGTAGGAAGAAATAATAAATCTTTTAAAATGGCAGTAATAAAAAATTTGCTAAAAGAAGGATTGGCGAGAGTCGGAGCAGACCAATGGGCAAAATGCGTCGGTCACGTTCAAAACGAAGAGGAAAGGATGAAAATATTAGAAATTATGGATGTGGCTAGCGACGCTGTAACACAGCGTTTTATTATAAATGTGACCGATGATGACACATCAAGTGATGATGAATCTGTCACAAGCGAATGACGCGCGTCAGGTTGGGACATTTCTCTATCTTCGGTTATTTTCTATTCTACTAAATTTTCTAAAACAATTGAATTAAGTTTTTAGTGTGATGCTAGAGCTCGTCTAAGCTGAAATTACGCGCCCCACTCCTTGGTTTTGTACTACTAATAGAAAAAAATCGATCGAAAATCGACAGCGAACTATATCTCTTTGATCAATGCCTTTGACATCAGTGTAGGTACAACACTCAAATCTCGCTCAATCATAGACAACTGTCAACTGACATTCTGTTTACATTATTATGAAATGCTATTGACATGGAGTATACATTACTTGCTGATTCGGGAGCTGATATATTGACTTTAAAGCGGCATGGCGGGTGACGTTCTAACGCAGTAGCAGAATCTTATGTAGAAGATTCCATCCAAAACAAAGCAAATATAAGTGCCGAAATAACTCAGACAATAAATTTGGAGCCACAATCGAAGAAGTTTTGCCCTGAGCCGCGCCCCTCTACTTCTACTGATGATGCTTTTTTATTTACAACTAATGACGAATTACAATGCTCTTCTGCCGCCTTTCAAGAAGTTTCGTCGTCTCCAACATTTACCCTAACACAAAACAATGTCATTATTAATAGTAATAATAGTAATAACATATTTAAAAAACCAACTACAACTACTTATCATTTTAATAATTGTAATTTCACTAACTGTTTCAATAATTAAAAATGAACAAAATATAAATGTTTTTTTTTTCTGTTTCCTCGCAAATGTGTTAAAAAACGTCGTACGATATATTGAATAGAACGCATGTATCTATGCCTTAAATATTTTAAAAAAAAAACTATGATGTGTGTCGTCTATGGCCAATCTCACTTCCTGTAAGCCTCTCGTAATGGCGATTATATTTTGTCCCTATTTTTTGTGTATTTTATAAGTATTTAATTAACCAAGTGACATTTACTGTTGTAGACATTTATTCTGATGAATAAACTGTTCGTACAAAGTTTAACTGTGTTTTGGTATGGTCGTGGCACACAATTCCACTGCCTGTCACTCGAAACCGACTAATCTTATAGGTTATGTCCTCAGTGCAGTTGTGCCTCGCGATTTGCTTATATACTGTGTGGAATACATCTGAGACTCGGGCTACTGAAGTTTATTGGCTCACCTTTAGCGGATGACCTACTCGCTGGGGCGTCCAAACGTTTTTAGCATCATGTTCGGGTCATTTGATCATCTTCCTGAAAGTTTCAGGGTGCGGAATTCGATAGTTTTTAAGATATGATTTTTTGAAAATCTGAAAATACTTTGTAAAATGATGTAACGCAACGCAAATAATATATTTAAATCTTGTCTGTGGTCAAAATACATTACCTACATTTCGTTGTACGCATATTTGAAAAGATGAGAATTCTCTAAAAAAAGGAGGAAATGTGGAATATTTTTTTAATAATACCTATTTTAATAAAAACGTTCATTTAACTTGCAACTTATGTTTGTTTATTTCTTTTACGTCAATCAAAGTTAATTTAAGGTCGCTGCATACGTAGCGGGGTCAAAACACGGACGGGACGGCAACGAGACGGGGCGTGACTGCCTCGTTCAAGACGGGAACGGGGTGTAAATGCATACGCACCGTGACAGTGAATCAGATCTAACGTGCTAGTGTTGTTAACAAAAAAATATGGATTTTTCATTTCAAGAATTGGCTTTAATTGCTATTGCTCTAGATGACGAAGCATCTACGGCCGTGAACAAGAAAAGGCGATTTTCTGTACATCCTACATGGCAGAATAGAGAAAAAGAAGGAGAATACCACACTCTCTACAAAGAACTTCTGGATGATGAGACTCAATTTTATCAGTATTTTCGAATGACAAAAGAATGTTTTGCTGTACTGGAAAATAAACTAAGGCCTCATTTACTTAAGAAAGACACTGTTATGAAAAGAGCTATCACACCTCGAGAACGTTTGGCTGTATGTATAAGGTAATCAAAGACATTTTTACATAATTATGTAGTAATTGCTTATTTATTTCAAAATAGTAATCATGTAAGTAACATTTATTTTAAATTGCAAACATAGGTAACACATGTTTTAATATTATATTCATATAACAGTTATCTTAGAATATTAGACATTACCAGAATCATACTTCGAAAAATAAAGTTGTATAGACTCCAACGGCTGTTCAGAAAGTTGGGTTGAATCCAACATCCTTGGCTGTTCAGAACGTTGTGTTGGATCCAACGACCCTGGCTGTTCAGAACGTTGTGTGGGATCCAACGTTCCTGATTGTGTCCCTGGTCCCATTGATGGTGATGTAGGCGAAGGAGAAGACACAATTATAGGCGAAGATTGCGAAGAAATTATATTTTCAGTTAATTGCTGAAGCTCCAAATTGTGTATTACTTGAAAAATTTGCCCTTTTGCCAAATGTTGCAAATATGGAGAAAACGATTTTAAAGTAGGTGCAAGTCCCTGTAAAAATGCGTCGATAGGGTGTTGTTCCACTTTTTCAGTATGTTCAGTGTTTTTGTTTCTATTCATGAGCACATATTTCATTAGAGTAGATGAAGCAGATTCAGGTACAGGGGCAGACAATTTTTTTTTCAGACTTGGTTTACTTTGTGGCTCTTGTATTGGTAGATCGGATGTAAGTTCACCTTGCTCATTTGTGGCTGAAAATGCAGCAAGTGACTCATCATGTGCCTGCGAATGTGCCTCTTGATTAATGTCTAAATCGTTGCTCATGGATTGTGTTATGTCAGATGGTGGAGAAGGCATAGATTCGCAACCTTCCACAAAATTCTCTATCTTATCTCTATCTTGGTCAACGGCCTTAAGAAATAGAAGTTGTTCATAAAATTTGTACAATTTTATTTTCTTCGTAGCTTGACCAGTGCTAGTTTTTTGACTTTTTAAACATTTTTTGTACTGGTCTCTTATATTGGTCCATCTTTGTTTGCAGAGCACCCAATCTCAAACAAACAATTTTTTTATGATAGCAAACAAAAAGATACTAATATGACTAACCATATTTCATTATTTTCAGATATTTGGCCACGGGTGACTCACATTTGACAATTTCATTTAGTTACCGCTTAGGTCATACCACAGTTAATAAAATTGTCAAGGAGACATGCAAAATTATAGTTGACCAGTTAATGAGCGAGGTATTACCCGAGATGACTACGGAAATGTGGAATGCTGTTGCTGAAGATTTCTGGCTACTATGGAAATTTCCTAATTGCTTAGGAGCACTAGACGGTAAACACGTAGTGATCGAGGCACCACCTAACAGCGGATCTATATTTTTTAATTATAAATCGACATTTTCTATTGTTTTATTGGCCCTAGCAGATGCAAAATGCAATTTTATTTACGTAAACGTTGGAGCTCAGGGAAGAAATCATGACGCCGGAATTTTTTCAACTTCTTCACTAGGACAACGTTTAAACAATGGTACTCTAAACATACCTCAAGATAGAACTTTACCCGGTACAAATATTATTGCACCTTTTGTCATCATAGGTGATTCTGCCTTTCCACTAAAAACACATTTATTACGTCCTTATCCATACAACAGTGGAAACCGCGAATATGACGTCTTCAACTATCGGTTAGGTCTTGCTCGTCGCTGCGTAGAAAATGCTTTTGGTATTCTTTCTCAGAAATTCCGAATATATCAGGGAAGAATAAAAATGAATCCAGATTCGGTTGATAATATAATACTAACAACATGCATATTACACAACTTTATAAGGAAAAATAGTGAAAATGAGGTTAATCAAAGTAACATATTAGAGAATTCAAGCCTTAGCAATTTCAGTCCTCAAGGCGGTGGTGCTTCTCGTCATGCATTTGGTGTACGCGAAAAATTCAAATTATTTTTCAATTCTTCTGTTGGTTTGTCTAATACGCATCATGAATAAAATGTTTATTAGGACTAAGTTACCAATTTGTCATAATGACGATTAAATTGTTATTTATTAATGATTAATGATTACTGGTAATAACATACAGATAATGTAGTATGATTATTAAAGAGTTTGAAGCTTAATAAAGAGTATAATTTTATTTTACAGCTCCAAAACTATTTCCATCCCTCACAGACTATACGTTTAGATTAGACTATACGTTTAGATTGGACTATACGTTTAGATTAGATACGTTAGACTCTGTATTGCCTACCTTATATTAAGTTTGAATGAAACGTTATAAATTAATTCAAATAACACTTACCGCTTTCAGGGAGTGATAATTCGTCTGCAATTTTACGCCACACATAATTCTTGTACTTAGTGTCTATATACTTAGGATTACCTAAATTATATAATGCTGGATGTGACCTGACACACTCGATTAGTTTTACGTCGTCCATTTTCCACACTCGTGTAGATTTTTTATTTCAATAATGTCAAGCAACACTACTTCTCTCTCCGGAACGAACGGAATGACTGTGCATACGTAGCGGAAACACGGACGGGACGGGGCACGCGCAACGCGGGACGTGCTAAACATCGTCGGCGACGATGTTTTTCCCGCCCCGTGAGTGCCACGTTCCCGTCCCGTAAGTGTCTCCGTGACATATGTACATCATGTACATTTTGTATGAAACGATGTTTCCAAAACTTCCCGTCCCGTCCCGTCCGTATAAAAACCCGTCACGTATGCAGTGACCTTTAGTATTTCTTTCGTAAAATATCACTTTTGATAATAAAAAAGTTGTCATTTTTGTTTAAAACGGAACGCAAAATGTTGGGGCGTTTTGCCGCGTTTTTGGTTGGGCGGCAAAGTAGTAGTCCCTTTTCTAGTAGTTTCGCGAATGATCTATTTTCTTGTTCTCTCGATATTTACAAGCAAAAACAACTGGCTAGAGTAGGTTATTGTGGCTAGTTTTCAATCTGGTTATAGGTTATGTTAGAACGTTGAAGAAGCTAAACCGGAGCGTATGCAAACAAAAACGATTGGCTAGAGTAGGTTATTGTGGCTACTTTTCAATCGGGTTATAGGTTTTGTTAGAACGTTGAAGAAGCTAAACCGGAGCGGAGTGCAGCGTATGCAACAAAAACGATTGGCTAGAGTAGGTTATTGTGGCTACTTTTCATGTAAAATTTGATGATAGCATTATGGAGCATTTGTGGAGGAGAAAGGTGTCGAGGCAGAAAAATGACCTTTTCGAAGAAAGCAACTAGGCAGGGGGAGGGGGGGGGGGGCATCTACCCCCTTCCCCCTCCCCCCACTTAAAGATCAAGATCAGTCTAAATTTTGTTTTAATATAACAACATAACCTCAAAACTTTAAATGATCATATCTCAGAAACTAGGCATTTCCGCGGCGGGGAGTAGTAGGGGGGGCATCTACCCCCCTCCCCCAACCCCCCCTCCCCCCTCAGGGTCAACAAAAGTAGGTCATCCGCTAAAGTCCTTCCCCTGTCACTCGAAACCGACTAATCTTATAGGTTATGTCCTCAGTGCAGTTGTGCCTCGCGATTTGCTTATATACTGTGTGGAATACATCTGAGAATCGGGCTACTGAAGTTTATTTCCACAAGACATCACAATGTCCACTCCGCGGTCGTCATCATCGTCGCCGATGTCGGGTGAGGCCCCCCGTACGGAACACGTGGCAGGAGCCCCCGCGACTGCGTCTGCGCCTCATGTGAGTATGAACAATATTGAGAGGTTAGAAGGAGCCGCCAACTTTCACACGTGGAAGTTTTCTATGAAAAATCTAATGATATTGGAAAACCTGTGGAAAGCGGTCGAAGGGCGTGACAATGACCACGTGCGTGATCAACGTGCTCTGGCGCGCATTTGCATTTCTTTTATTAACACTAGCTTATTTCAATACGTGCGTAACGCTAAAACCGCCGCTGACGCTTGGAAAAGCCTTTCTGATATTTTTGAAGATAAAGGATTGTATCGCCGAGTTTTGCTTCTGCGACGATTGCACAAAATTCAATACACAGATTTCAATTGCATGTCCAACTACATCGAGAAGATATCGACATTAGTACATCAATTGCATGATATTGGCAAGGTGATTGAGGATGTCGAAGTCGCCGAAATATTGCTTAGTGGCTTGCCAGCAGAATATGATCCCCTTGTGTCCAATCTATCTACAGTATCTGTTACGAACGTCATATCAAGCGAACTTGTCAAAAGTCGACTGCTTCAAGAATATTCGAGAAAATCTATAGTTGATAGTAGTACAGCCTATATAACCAAGACTAATTTTTTAGTGTGTGACTACTGTCATAAACAAGGACATACAAAAGCAAGATACTTCGAGTTGAAACGATTCAAAAATAATTCTAAAACGGCAGCGGCGACTAGTATTGAAAAGACAAATATGGTGTCTGCATTCTTGACTCAATCAAATACACAGGATTTTTACATTGATAGCGGAGCCACCAGCCATATGGTTAACGATGGAAGCCTACTGGGAAATGTGAAGAAATTTGATTCAATTGTTACTGTAGCCAATAACGACAAATTACAATGTAAAGAAATAGGGTCAATAACCTTTCAGGTGAGTCCATTATCTTTATCCAATGTATTGTTACGCCGGTAGGTTAGGTCAAAAAACTTTGAACGTCAATTTCAGTGCTGTAGAGGCGTTTTCAGCGGGCTGAAAAGTCATTTCAGGCCGTTTCAGAAGTTACTCTATCACATATCTAAAGATCGAAATTTCACCCAAGTTGCCGTCGTTTTCAGGCGCCTGAAACATGTTTTCAGTCCGTTTCAGGGCACCCTCTATCAGATGACGCCATAACCTGAAAACCCGTTTTCAGGCGTTTTCAGGACCCCTTATGGGCCTCTGAAGCACAAATCGTTATATGGCGAAATATCCGGTAGGAGTGACAGAGATAGCACTACTAGAAAGAGATAGCTATACTCGGAACATTCGTGAAGTGTGTGACAGAGATAGCACTACTAGAAAGAGATAGCTATACTCGGAACATTCGAGAAGGGAGTGACAGAGAGAGTGCACCATTAGAGAGAGACATATATGGTCTCGAATGTTCTCGGCCCGCACGCTGGTCCTTACTAGAATATTCGCGATATGTGTGGACAATGTGTCCAGAGCGGCTCCGCGGGATATAAAAGGCGCCGACGGCCGGCGCGAGTTAGTTACATTTTAACTGCGATCGAGTGCTAGTACAAGGATAATCGGAGAATAGTGAGTGCATAATTAGTGAAATAGTGTGTGTGTTTTAATTAGTGGATTTTAAGTACAGTTCGTGTGAATTGTAAGTGCGTAATTTGGGTAATAAAGTGAGTGTTTTATTTAGTGGATTAATTCGTGCTTTTCTATCAAATACGAACCCCACGCTCGTAACAGTATTGTATGTACCGCGGCTATCATGTAATTTGATTTCAGTTTCAAAATTGACTGAAAGTGGTTATTCAGTTATTTTTGACCAGAGGGGCTGTTCTATCTTTTATAAGGGTCAAACCAATTGCAACCCAATTGCATGTGCTGCATGTGTGAATGGATTGTACAAACTGAATGTGCGTGTGTGTGAAAATACTAACAAGCCATCGCCAAAGGAGCTTTCCTTGCTTCTGGAAGCTAGCCAGGAATCATCGAGAGCCACAGTAGCAGCTGCAGAGCTATGGCATAGACGTCTAGGTCATCTGAACATAAAAGGTATGAAGTGTTTGCAGAATGGTGCATGTGGTATATCATTTCAGGATGGAGAATTGAAAGACTGCGCTCCATGTCTTGAGGGGAAGATGTAGGCCGCATCTTATCCCGTGAGACAAGGAAAGCGCGCTGATGAACCACTGCAGCTGATCCACTCCGACGTCTGTGGACCACGACTAGCAAGTTGCATATGAAAAAGCTTAACTTAGGCGAAATACTCAGCTCCAGCAATTTGCCTCTGAGCATCGAAATCAAGACTGAGTCATATGCTGATGAGATATCAAGAAATGTAGCTAGAATGGGCTCATTGCAAGAGAAAGCAATCCTAAGATCAGTGGAGAGAATAGCGTGGCTGTCATTAACGCTACGGCCTCTCCGAAAGTCATGCTGATTGTTTGGGAGAATTTGTCTACTCTCGACAAACCAATCAAGTCTAGACTTAATCAGATGTTCTGTAATTTTACAAAGGACAGATGGGAGAGCTATATGTCTGTAAGAGGTATGATATGAGAATCAGAATTCTTGCCGGGATTCAATACAGGAATGATTATTTGTTCTTTCTAGGGGTTCGGAATAATGCCCGTAGAAAACATAGAGTTAATAAGGGAAAGATAGTATGAAAGATTGACGAGAAAAGAATAAGGGAACCCATCAGAACCATGGGCAGAATCCCAAAGAGTTGAAATAATATTTTTTAATTCCGTCATTGAGAAAGGGGAAGACATCGGGTCAGAATCTATTAAATTATCTGTAATCGAGACTTCCAACATAGAAGAAACATACGGGGCAGCTAGTTTATCTAGGAAGTCTTCAGACCACGAATATGTATTAGAGTCAGGAGAGATCTGAATGTTTCGAGAAAGGCGAAACCTCCTTATATTTGACCATATAATGGAAGGATTTGTAGAAGGGGAAATAGGGAGGCAGAATTTATTCCAACCAGATCTCTTTTTTTTACTTAGTTTCCGTTTGCAGGAGGCTTCAGTTTTTCGAAATGAGATGAAATTATCTAGGGTCGTGGATTTATTAAAGGTTTTCTCGGCTTCCCTTCTACTCACAACGGCCTCAGTGCAATCAGGGTCCCACCAAGGGGGCGGAGGAAGATTTTTAGGGTTTTTTTTGTTAGGGATATTCTTATCAGCCGCATATTGGAGAGATTCAGAAAACCCACTGTAACAGTCCCGAACGTTATCCTCCGAAATAGATTGAAGAGATTTGATTTTGAGTTCCAATGAAGCAGTAATCCCCTCCCAGTCATCAGCATCAAGGCGAAATTTTTGCAGTAGAGAGAATATAGGAGAAATGGTTCTCAAAGGGAACCAAACTGCAATAGGGGCATGATCGCTACCAAGAATATACTGAGAAACATTCCCTGAGAGAAGGGGGGCCAAAGAAGTGGAGCAGGGTCTAGTGAGAGGTCTAGGGCAGAAGGAGCCTGGATTGGAGATATCCTAGGGGTAGGACGACCATCATTAAGAATGGAGAGGTCTAATTCGTCAATGACTTCAACCTATCTCTTCCCAGGAGCATCGCAATCAGCTGATCCCCAAAGCTGGTGGTGGCAGTTTAAGTCGCCAAGAATTATCAAAGGGCTAGGGAGAGTGCCAACTAAGTTATAAAATCATTAATAATATTGACAGAGGCCTTGGGGATATATATACTCAGAACATGAAAGTTTGACACCTTGGCAGCAACTGCAAATGTCAGTAAATGTTGGAATAGGGATACGGGAGTATTTAGCATTGTTACTAACTAGGAGGGCAGCACCATCCCAGCCATCAGGTCTGTCATGCCTTAAGCATGAATAACCTGAGACGGAAAAGTTAATATCGAGTTTGAGCCAAGTTTCCGAAATGGCAGCTTAAAGAGGGTTATGTTTGTTTAGAAGATAAATGAGATCTTTTTTTTTCGCATAAGCTACTAACATTCCACTGGAGGAGCTTGTCCATTATGTTAAGGTTATCCCTTTGGGGACGATGGGAGAACTGGGTCTGAAGTTCAAAAGGTGTATGGGGAGAAGGGCCGTTCAGAGCACACCCCTTCTGAGAGGGGGGTGGCGTCCAGCTGTTGAGAATACCCTGATGGGCAGATTTGTCATAACCATGTTGATAATATAATCAATCCCTTCTTTGGGTTGAGTGTAGACTGTTTTTCTATATGAGTGAGAGAGAGGAGGGTAAGAAGACTTACCAGGGGCAGAGAAAGTGGGAGGCGGCGGTAGAAGTGAAGGAGATTTGAAGACAAATGGAGAGTTTTGAGAAGATAGGGATTCTGAGTTACATACAATCTTCTGTTAGAAGAAGGGTGTCTTTTAAGAGCTTCTTGGAAATATATGCCTTCTTGGGACCTAGACAGTTTGATTGCTATCTGTCTGTTCTGATCAGGGCACTCCTTGGCAATGGCAGAGTGGCATCCAGAACACAAGAGACAAGACAAGTCAAGAGAATCGCAGGAAGCTCCGTAGTTAGGTTGGGCGCATTTTTAACATCTGGGCTTGAATCGGCATTGAGCAGCATCATGGCCGAAGCGACAACAATTATGACATTGTATAACCAGAAACTTGTAGGAATCCACCGGGATTGAATTATGGAGCAGGAACACTCTAGGGGGAAGCTTTTGACCGTCGAACGTCAATACCACAGTTTCAAGGGGGATCCACTCTGTGGAATCCCCAGTCTTTTCCTTCCTTTTCAAGCGACGAGCCTCGACCACTCTGCCGTTCCCCAACGGGACCGAGATGAACTTACATATTTAGTCTTCTGAGAATTCCTTCGGCACTGCTTTGACGATGCCTGACCGGGAGACATTGAACGAAGGAATTACCGCCTCATATTTTTTTTAAAGAGGGTATGTATAAAGGCTTTAGCATGAGACTCATTTGTGAATTCTACGGAAATACGGTTCCGACCTATCTTTTTGATGCAAGCCGGCTTGATATCCGTGAATTTGTTTTTGAATACGAAGAGAAATTTATAGTTTTTGTTGTGCACTTATTGATTAGTCTCTTTTCAGGCGCATTCCACAGAATGACGTTAAAACTAATACCATACGAGCGGAGCCGTGGGCAAACTTCTTTATGGCAACAAATATAATGATCACCAAAATATTTTTATTCTACCCAAAATAGATAAATGAACACCAAAAGTTGCAAAAAATATCAGGGCAAAATACTGCGGTAGCTTAGTTGAAGGGTAAAGGGGGTGAGCGAAGTGAAGCCCTCTTTATCCTTCGTGTTAGGTTGAACATGTAAGAACAACAAAAAATACTTACTTAAAACATAAATTTAAGTACACAAAACATAAAAAGAAGTTTGGTGATCATTTATCCAAACACAATTTGGTGGACAATTATCCATTCTGGCAGTCATTTCGAATTTATTGGTAGTAAAATAGGTGCTTTTTTGGTAATCGTTTAAACACAAGGCATTCTTTATTGCACACAAATATTTAAAAAGTTACATTAAACGAAAATACATGTACAAAGGCGCGCTTATCTCCAAAAAGAGATTTCTTCCAGCAAACCAAGGCACTACAGGCTTTTATGATAGGTACTGTAAGGTCGCAGCGGTTCTTGAACACCACCTATAATTGCCTACCTAATCTGTAGGGCTAGGGAGTTTAATTAGGAAGACGTTAGTAACACCAAACTTGTGTTTATTGATCAAATATGGTTACAATTTATATAAAAGGGATCAAACTGGCTCGATAGCCGTTAAGCTAATCCTAACTATCTAATAGTCAATAGTCAATAGTCAAAGTACTTTATTACTGTAGATATTTACATATACTTAGCAAACGTCATTTTTTGCCTCTTCTCTACATTGGACCACTGTGGGAGAAGAAGGGCGTAGAAACTCCCACAGATTTATTTTTAGATCTCTTTTAAATATAGGTTGTGCTTAACTAATACAAATATGAAAAATTTAATTGTTATGATTAATAAGCAGGAATAAATAATTACAAAATTATTAACAGCAAGGTCTGTGTTGAGCCAGATTAACCCCATACAGTCCTGTCATTTAAGTAATCTTGAACATTGTAATATCCCTTTTTCGACAAAGTCGCTTTAACATGCTTTTTAAATTGCTCAAATGGCAATTTCAAAATCTCCAGAGGTATCTTATTGTAGTAGAGAATGCACTGACCCTTGAAAGAATTGCTAACCTTCGCGAGTCTAAAACGGGGCGCACATAGTCTGTGATTATTTCTTAGCATAACATTACAGCTGTCGCTACGTTTGGAAAATGTTGTAAGGTTCTTGCGTACATACATTATATTTTCGAAAATAAAATGACTAGCTACTGTTAGCATGTCAATTTCTTTAAAAAGCTCTCTTAAGGAGTCTGTTCGTTTTAAATTATAAATTGCTCGAATAGCTCTTTTCTGTAAAATAAAAATAGTTTGAATATCCGCTGCTTTCCCCCACAACAAGATACCATAGGACATCACACTAGGAAAGTAACTAAAATATACTAGCCTAGATGTAGCCACATCCGTGCTTTGTCTGATGTTCCTAACAGCGTAAGCCGCAGAACTTAATTTACCAGCCAATTTATCTATGTGGGGTCCCCACTGCAATTTGCTATCAATGGTTATTCCAAGAAACTTCGTATCATTTACCAATTCTAACGTGCTGTTGTCTAACACCAAACTGGTCTCAACTTGCCTGACATTTGGAAGTGAGAATTTGATACACTTGGTTTTACCAGCGTTTAACAATATATTATTAACTGTGAACCAATTCAAGGTTAAAGACAATACACCATTAACATCATCAAAATCTCCTTTTTGTCTTTCAATTTTGAAGACCATTGAAGTATCATCAGCAAACAACACTATGTCAGTTAATTTCTCCACCATCAAAGGCAGATCATTAATATATACCAGGAATAAGAAAGGGCCTAATATGGAACCTTGTGGAACGCCAATTTTAACACCCGATCCATCAGATTTTACGCCGTTAACTTCTGCCTTTTGAATTCTATTGCTTAGGTATGATCTTAGTAGATCCAACGCTTTATTTCTAACTCCGTAATGATTTAATTTAATTAATAGCGTATTATGATCAACACAATCAAACGCCTTCGACAGGTCGCAAAAAACTCCGATAGCATCCTGTGCGGCCTCCCATGCAGAATAAATATGAGATACAAGGGTAATACCTGCATCCGTAGTCGATTTACCCCTAGTGAAACCATATTGTTTAGCGTGGAGTTGTTTGGTACGGTTGAAGTGTGAGAGCATTTGATTGAGTATAATCTTTTCAAATATTTTACTTAGTGTTGGAAGAACAGATATTGGTCTGAAATTTGAAGGATCGCCCTTATCTCCCGATTTGAACAGCGGTATAAGTTTACTGTGTTTCATGAGGTCTGGAAAAGCCCCATCGTCAACACATTTATTGAATATATAAGCTAAGTGTGGGGCTATAACTAGAATTACTGAACCAATGACTTTGACTGATATACCCCACAGGTCTTCCGTATTTTTTAAGTTAAGTAATTTAAACGTTTTGACAATGTCCTGGGGATATACATGATGAAATTTTAAATATACATTACTGACGCTAGTGTTATTTTTTAATAAAGTCTCTGCTTCAAATGGAGATGAATTTAGACGGTCCGTTGTGAGTACGGGTACATTGGTGAAGAATGTTTCAAAAGCTCGAGCAACATCAGCGTTGGATTTAACAACATCATCACCTATCTTTAGGCAGAAATCACTGTCTCTTGGTATAACTTTGCCAGTTTCGCGGTTTATTATTTGCCAAACTGTTTTCATTCTATTATTTGAATTTTGAATTTTTCTATTAATGTGTAAAGTTTTTGCAGTTCTACAAACCAACTTGAAAGTTTTGGAATATTTTTTAACATAGTCATGAAATTTTCGATCAAAGTCATAGGTTTTTTGATCATTTATTTATTTATTAACATAATTTATCTATGCCTTGACAGCCGAGGCCAAATCGACATAAATTACAGATATATACCAATAAAATAAAATATTTACAATCCAAATTAAAATTCACAATATGTCATCAATCATAAATCAATTAAATCAATTAATAAAAAAACCAAATTCAATGTTATAATTTGACATTACTGTCATTCCATCATCTCGCAGAACCTGCCACACATTCGCACAATGTCCCTCCATGCATCACCAAACAGATCGTTCAGTGGTGCTACCGCCAACAGAGCATTCAGGCTGTCCCGCGCCCGGACAAGCGGAGACTGCCGGCGCGCCACCGTGCGGTGCGAGCCGCCCGCTAGCAGCTGGTGCCTGCGCCCGCGTACGTAATTGTCAGGCACAAATAACGCGCATACCGCACTGACAAGCGTCGCGCAGTCACTGTCGCCTCGCAACAATCGACACACAGTCAGAAGTTGTTCAGTGTTACGTCTCACCTCTAGTGAGTTATATCCAAGCATACCCAATATAAAAGCGGTTGGATAGAGATAAGGTTAGTACCCAAATTTCCTCTTATATAGGTATCGTAAAAAAGCTTTTTGTACCTTCTCGAGCATAAGCACGTATGAGCTTTCGTGTGGATTCCAAACAACCGAGCTAGATTCCAGTTTGGTTCTCACTAAGGCTGTGTAAAGAAGCTGTACCACACCCAGATTACGGAATCCCTTACTATTCCGAATCACAAACCCCAATCTTTTAAAGCATTCCTTGGCTAAAGTGCTCATGTGCTCATGAAATGTAAGTTTAGGGTCAAACGTAACACCGAGATCGTTCATCGAATACACTCGAGTCAAGGACTCCGCGCCGAGTGTATACGTCACGCTAATAGGCCGAGGAGGGCGCGTGAAAGACATTATGCAACATTTTTCACTATTGAATAGGAGTTTGTTGCTCACACTCCATCTATAGACCGCATCTAGATCTTCCTGTAGTAGCCTACAGTCATTTTCTGACATTATGGGAAGTACCAGTTTGAGGTCGTCCGCGTACAGTAGGCATTTAGAATATTTTAGCACAGATTCTAGGTCATTTATCATGATGATAAATAACAACGGACCAAGAATAGAGCCTTGGCTAAAACCCGACCGCGTGTGGTACGGCTGGGACTCAAAGCAGCCATTTCGCACAAACTGTTGGCGGTTTTTCAAGTAGTCAGCAAAGAAGACCAACAGCCTTGGGGAAAATCCTATGGCGCACAATTTCTTCATTAGGGCATCGTTATCAACTCTATCGAACGCCTTACGGAAGTCCAGATAGGCGACGTCCACCTGACATCCCCGATCCATGTTCTCTGCGACCAAATCGACTAACGTCAGTAAGTTGGTGGTTACTGAGCGACGAATCCTAAATCCGTGTTGCGAGTCGCACAAATATGGCGCTATCTGTGGATAGATTTTACCGTATATGACTGACTCGAACAATTTTGCCAATGAACTCAGGATCGCAATCGGTCGATATTGATTTACAGAGGCAGTATCACTAGTCTTGGGTACAGGACTGACTCGAGAGAGCTTCCAGCTGGTGGGGTACTTCCCTTGCTCAAAAGCTAGGTTGAAGATACAACCTAAAGGCAGTACCAGCTGATCACTATAGGCCTTTAAGAAGTAAGGAGGGACGTTGTCCGGTCCAATTGCGCTACTTGGCCTTAGTTGCCTCAGTCCTTTCTCTATATCCCTACGGGAAACATGTGTAATTTGGACGTAGTTAGCAGTACGCGAGTCATCGGATCTGTTTACCAGATCCGGTGCCAGCGCCGGCTTGTCACTGAGGAAAACGTCGGAGAAGTAGTCTGCAAATGCGGCTGCTGCTTCTTCTCCGGCACACTCTTGCCCCTGATGCATGACCCGAGGTTCGAAACCACCCTTCGATCTGAGGCCGCTCACATGTTTCCAAAACGCGCGTGGGTTGTATCTGATATTACCTTCTAAACTCACCATGTGGTTTATGTAAGCTGTAGCTATGCGGCACTTAATACTGGCTCTCAGCTCACTGAATGCGGCGTAGTCAGCTGGTCTCTTACACGACTTCCACTTACAATGTAATTTAGCCTTGGCGGCCAGGTCGTGTATTATATCCCCAGTATACCACACTGGGTAGCGTCTAGTAGGTACACATTTCCTGGTTTTTTTCGGCACTGTCGCATTGAAAATATCGTATATGGTGTCGTAAAAACGACCAACTGCCGTGTCCACATCCGGAGCTTCAGCAATATCGTCCCAAGTGACGCTAGACATGTGTTCGTACAGGACTGTGTGGTTGCCCTTGGCAAAATTCCAGTCATTGTGACCGTCAATGTTGCTGGGATCCAAGCGGCCGTATCGCTGGACTGCGCCTTGCATTGACGACAGTGGCACAATGATGTCGAGAGGCGGGTGGTAGGCGTCAGCGTGTGGCACCAGGCTGCCTGACACGGAGGTGCGCACGGTTACACCACGGACGCTCTCCGGCAGTAATACCACATCAAGCACGCCCCCGTGAGCATTCATCACATCATTCGTCTCATACATACAACAAACACTCAGAAAATAGCAATAATAATCATTAATAATAATCATAAAGGTCATATAAGATAACTCTACTTTTACGAATTCCAAACGTTGCCCAGTCATTAAATTTAGATTTACCGTTGTAGTCACTGACTTTATTTAATTTGAAAACTTTATTGAATTCTGTCTGAATAATGTTGAAGAAGTCTGAGTAGATTTTGTTTGGGTTCTGTTCATTAAAATCCGGTACTGGCAAATTAATATCTAAGTTTTTCGTATATGTCTCTAGTCTATGGGATGTAATAGGCCTATAAAATGATGGACCAGTTTTATCCCTAATCGTAATTGGGAATGAAACTGTTTGACCACTGTGATCGGAGGGTAAGCAGTTAATTACACTTTTACTTGTGAATGCACAGTCACAAAAAACGTTATCTAAGCAAGTTTGGCTGGTAAGTGTAATTCTAGTCGGCTCTAGAAATACATGACATAAATTAAATGATTTGAACACAGTTATTAATCGTCGCTTCAGTGTTGTATCTACAAGCAGATCTACATTAAGATCGCCACAAATAATTAACTTTTTTCTGTTATTACAAAGTTTAATGAGGGCTTCCTCCATAATTTTCTCAAATATTTCGAAATTGCCATTGCCTTTTTTATCCCTCGGTGGCCTGTAGACACAAACAATAATATGGCTATCTAACTCAACACAGGATACCTCTATTTGTCTTTCAACAGTAAGTGCAAGAATATCTTTCCGTTGTTTCACCTTAATATTATTTTTCACTAAGATTAAAGAACCACCTCTATCAGCAGTCTTTCTATTGTAACAACTGACAATTTTGTAATTATTTATGTTAAAATACATCATATTTTCCTTCAACCAGTGTTCAGTAACACAAATAATATCAATGTCAGAATTTTTTAGAAATAATTCTAATACAAGTTCTTTGCCAGGTAGCCCCTGGATGTTTTGATGGGCAATATTTAACTGGGGCTTACATTTTGACATATTTATTGGCTCTTGTATGCTAGAGATTTCCTCTATTGTCTTATGAACTAATTTAAATTACTTGGAACAGATTCCAGTGTTGCATGCAAAGTATAATTAACAGGTGAATTCCCAATAGGGGTGCATGTCATATTACTCTTAAAATAAGCTGATGTCAAGTTGAACTTAGTTAAACCAACTATAGCTGCGTCGCATATATTATAAGCTAACAATGTAGCTACTAATTTTCTATATTTATTAGACAGGTACAATGTATCCCGTGTCAGAGTAAAGTTATGAATAAAATTATTCATGTCGAAATATAAAATAGCATCGCTGTGATGACATGTTAAATTAAATAAATGAATATTCATTCTATGCACAGATTTGTTCTGTAGTTCTGTCAAATTACAGGCATATGGAAAATTGCATAGTATAAATTTGCATTTCATCCTACTATGTAAGTCTAGAAGTGTTTCAACACTTTTATTCAAATCATTCCGACTAATGTTTGAATGATTTCCTACCATAATTACAATAGTGCTGTACTCATCATAGATACCGCGACTAATCATCTTCACTAGATCTACAAATGAACTATTTGGACAGCAAATGTTCGTTACTTTTTGGTTAAGCCGGTTATGTAATAGAGTCCCAAATCCTGCACCTACTTTGTCGGAGAACAACAGAGTTTTTCTCTGAGCACATATTTTGGTAGCTGGCGGTACACGAGTGGAGGTGAGTGGCGGGACACACGTGTTGGAGTGCGGTTTGATGCACGTGGCGGCGGTTGGCGCGGCATTCGCGGCAGCGAGCGTCGCAACGTGCGCAACGGCGAACGGCGCGGCCCTCGGGGCATCTTGCGGCATGACACACGCCTCAGCAGGGACAACGAGCGGCGCGGTGCTCGCGCTGTTGAGCTGCGAGGTGTCTCCTCGTCGACGACGGCGACGCTGTTTTTTGGTTGGGGCAGCGGTGGAAGCTGCAACACTCTCGTTGAGGGGGGTCGAGACCAAAGTTAGTGATGTGGGCTCGTCCTCCTTGCTGGTCTCATTCTCCTCATTCTCAATTAGAACGCCCACCAATTCCGCATTCTGGCGTTGTAGCTGTACTAACTCAGACGTCGCGGCTCTGAGTTCTGCTAACTCACTTTGCTCTTTGGCATAACGTTGTAGTGTATTTGCTAGCATTTATTATAATATTATAATATAGCATTTAGCATAATTTGCATCGGTCGCTGATCGATGCCTAAGGTGAAGTGTGTCACATCAACTTTTCACATCACAGCCTCTTTTTTTTTAAATTACAAATTACCTAACAGTGTCATAGCGAACACGCACTCTAAAGAGGCCCGTATACAATATTATCGCATAGACAAATATCAGTATCAGTACATTTCATTTTGTATCAGACAAATACAGTACCAATTCCTGTACTGCCTTAGTTTGCTGGAGGAAATATCTTTTTAGAGAATATTTGTATGCAATAAATAATTATGAATTATGAAGTGACCAAACTTAACCGGGAAAATATAAGTCCCTGCTTTTGGATCTTCGTGTTTGAAAACGTGAATTATGAAGGGATTCGGGTCTGAATTGACGTAATTATTCCGGGTAGGATTTACTTTAATTTACTCTGTGACTGACGGGGATGAGATTTCTTTTAGCTTTTTTAATTGTTCAGTAGGGGCTTGGGAGTCAGATGCTACGCTTTTATTATTTATGTTAATATGGGAAGAGGAGACGTCATCCATCTCTATCTCGCTCGACCGTTTGAAGGAGACTGCACATTTAGGGCTTCTTAACGTCGCTCATCTCAACCAAAAGTCTCACTAAACACCTGTCAAATTGTATAAAATAAAAGTAAACTATTCCACGTTAACAGTTACTATCAAATCGACAACAAAAAACGCGTGATTCACCCACGTGCACCGTTGCCGGAAAAAAACAACAACGGTTACAAGCAATTTTCTGAAATCATTTACTAGCATCAACTACATGCACTAATCCGTTATTATATTAAATAGGTTATACAATCAGCCAGAATTATAGTTAGCCAATCATACATATCGGATGTTTCAGTTTTTTCCCACAGGACAATATTCGCGTGGCTTGATCATTCCTTTGATCAGTACATTTCTATTAATTTATTTCAGTCGCTGGACGCTTCGCCGTTCGCACCGCACGAATTTTCTCTATTTTATTTATTTTATTTTATTGTATTTGGGACATCAACAGCAAATAATATAGATAAGTTACAATATTAAACAATACAAGAATAAAGCCAGTTACAGACATCCACAGAAGATACAGAAAAAAGTAGAAGAAAAACTTAGCAATAAGAATAAAGAAACTAACCCAAGAAAAGTGACCTACTTTTAAGAATTACAAGTCAGTAAAAAATAAGATTAATATGTACATTAATGAATGGAAGTATGTGTTAAATCCACGCCTCAACCGAAAAGGGGGGGAATCTTGGTAGGGTTGTTTTTCAGTGGAATGTCACAAGCAGTACTGACCTTGACGCCGTGGACCGGCATTCGAAAGCTCAATTCGAGGCGGGAGTACGGGATGAGGAACACGAGGGTGGGGGGTGATGGGAGTCGAATCTTACTCGCGTCGTAGGCCGCTGCTGTTGCCGTCGTGCTGCTGCCGACTACAAGGATCGCTATCCGAACGCGACGAATTGGTGACCGAACCACTTCAACCTTTCACAGCACGAAGCACTCACTACGATGACGTGAAATCTACTTATTTCTTGACGATTGTTACGATATTATTATAATTAACATTCCGCCAAGGCCCGAATACCTGACGCCGACAAATTTACCATGTGCAAAGAGACAGCTAGCTAGTCATTTTTTTTCTATGCAAGTGACAGCTAGCTAGTGATGTCCCGATCACTCGCGGTCGATCCGCGCAACAAAAAACCGGTGCGTTCCGAAGCATAAATATTAAACAGTATGTAATATAAATATATACATGATAAAGTGCAATGTGAGGAGTATAACTGTGTTGTGAAGGCATGTATGTGAGTGTGTGTGTGTGCGTTTGTGTAAGATCACTTATTTCCCTCATCATCTATCAACACATTCATGATATCCTGACGGATCTTGGCTTTAGAGGATGAAAACGGATCTAAAGCGTTAATTTTTTCATTAAATTCAGAGGCAAAGCGAACCATGGTAGAATTTTGGGCATAGTTGGTGTGAGCGAGAGGGATGGATAATAGCCTATTAGATGTATGGCGAGTACGATGTTTTGGATCACAAAAATAAAATTCGGATAGCAGCGCAGGAGAATCGAGACGACCAGATAGGATATCGTGGAGCACCATTATATCCAATAATACTCTGCGATCTCGATCTCGGATCGAGTCGACGCGAGTGAGTGGTTGGTTATTAATATTATAATTATATACAATAGGTTCTTTACGTCTGGTGAAGGATATTTGGACACATATGCTAGAGTTTACAGAAATTCTGTTCTGTTTATAATATTGACTAAGGCGGTCGAGGTCGGATTGCAGCCTACCACAATCAATACTACTTGTCACATCAAGGAAAATCTTTTTATCATCGGCATATAACAAAAACCTACATTCACGAAATACTGTGTATATGTCATAGAGATAGGCATTATAGAAAAGAGGACCCAAATGGGAACCCTGTGGCACCCCAGAGGGTATGTTTATGAAGTTTGAATTATGTCCCCCAACAACCACAGCCTGCTGTCTTTTAGATATATATGCGGTGACGCACCTGAACAGGTCACCGTGAATTCCCAAATGGGACAACTTGCGCAACAGGATGACGTGGTCCACGCGATCGAAAGCTTTCTCAAAATCTGTGTAGACCACGTCAACCTGTCTGCGTCTGTCCATCATGCAGAGTACAAAATTCAAAAATTCAGTAAGATTACTAATAGCAGATCGACCCGTGTTGTTGTGGTGGGATTCCGCGCGAAATAATTGGGTATATACAGTTAGAGACGGCTTTCTCAAATACCTTACCAAATACATTGACGATGGATAGTGGTCTATAATGTTCAATATTATTTTTAGTGCCCTTTTTATGGATCGGGAGGATATACGCTTTCTTTCAATTAGCCGGATACGAACCTTCTTTTAGCGGTCTGTTGAATAGTATGCAGAGGGGAAAACATAATTGTTTCGCGCACTGCACTATGAAATATGTTGGGATCTTGTCACTGCCTGCACCACCATTGATATCGAGCGACTTAAGTAATTTAAGTATAGAGTCAGGTTGTAACTGAATGGTACTGATTTTGTTGTTATCGTCACAAAACGGTGGAGCCAAAGGTAGATCGGGATAGGATGCTGCTGGTTGTTTGAAAACTGAGCTGAAACAATCGTTAAAACCTTTACAAATGCTAGGGCCATCGGAATACTGCACACCATTGTAAACGAGTGATTGCGGGTAAGCCGAATAACGCCTACGTGCTTTTACGAACGACCACAATTGTTTAGGGTTAATTTTGATGTTTGTTTGCATTGTTTTAATGTAACGTTTGAAATATTCATCTTGAAGTACTTTCTGCCTTTTTCGCAGTAGTGAGAATTCCATGTAATCCAATGGATTATTGTACAGTTTCCACTTTTTGTGACATTGGGCTTTGACTCTGTTTATTTTAATAAGTGCCTCAGTAAACCATATAGGATGCAGCGTATTTTTCCTTCTGGTGTCCATAGGTATATGTTCACTGATTGCTTTATTAATAATAACATAAAAATTATCGATCGCATCATCAAGGGCACTCACATTGAGGCATCTGGACCAATCGGATTTATCGAGTATATTACAGATTGCATCATAGTCGCCCTTATGAAAGCGGTATCTAGGACAGTTTGCTTCAGTAAGAGGTTTAGATGTTAGGTCGTAGGCCAGTATTTCTAGAGATGGGTGGGCTAGATCTTCTTTAATGAGTGGGACGGGGGTGCGTGAAATTTCGAGTGCGACATTACTAAAAACTAAGTCTAAAGTATGCCCGCTGTCATTGGTTACAGTGTTGAACTGATTAAGTTCAAGTACTTGAAATTCATCAACTAAGTTAGTGGCTGCTTCTTGGACTGCTATAAGTTCCCTACGCAAATGTTCAACACCGGTGGGCGACCATCGCAAGCAACGCAAGTTAAAATCACCGGCGACAATGAAGTTTGAATCAGGGTATAAAGTTTTCACAGAGTTCACGGATGAAATTAAATTATTGATGTGGAGATGGAGAACCGGAGAGCGGCCACTTTTTTCGGGAAGATATGCAGCGTATTCGTTTAAGTCTTTAGAAGTACCACGAAGTGTCTTAGCGGGTATGGTAACCCATAGGTATTCTGTGTTAGACGTAGTCCATTCGGGTCGCGCAACCGCGTTTAGTGTGCGACGTGCTATAACCAATACTCCGCCACCATCCATTCTACCCGTGGCGACACGGTCGCGGTCAAGGCGAAATACGTCGTAACGGCCGTCGCATAATTCCGAGTCAAGCACTCCATCTACGAGCCACGATTCAGTAATTATTACCAAATCAAAATTGTTGGCTAAAATGCTATTAGGTATATAATATTAATGTTTTGGTCCTCAGTCCTCTGACGTTCTGATAATAAATGTTTAATTGATTAGCCGCGAAAGGAGTATAATTGAGGTTTTATAGAGAAAGTAGTTAAATTGGTGATAAAACATTAATAAAAATACGTTAAAGCCATGAGGCGAGAAGACAAGTGAGGGAGGTGTGTGTGTAATAGTATGTGTAGAGTGGTGATTATCAAATAAAATGTTAAAGTGTAGAAATAAATAGCGACGAGAATACAAATCACACGATTTTGTGAAAATCCACCGGAGTGCGAATGTGAATCAGGGGGCAGTTATCGGCTTTACGAGCATAACCATTGCAATGTTTGGTCCATACGTAATTGTAGTTGTGCTTATTACATATCACTTTTAGATCCATAAACATTTTTTTGTTGGATGGTGTCAGATGATGGTGGACATAGAGTTTTTGCTCGGGACCAGAAATGCCAATGTCGGATGTTTTGATACCATTTGTTTTGATTAGCCCAGCAATGATAGCATCTTTTGGCGAGCGGTTGCGAAGCTTTGTTATTAAGACTAGGGCGACCAGGTTTCGCCGTCATCGGCTGTACGCGGTGTGCGAACTCAATGTCTTCGGGCTTGAGCACAACCCCCGCGTGCGCTGCTATTTTGATGGTTATATTACAGGGTGATTCATTTTTCAGCTCGGGGACGCCGGATACCTCTAGGTTGTTCATACGTAGCCACTGTTGATGTGAGCCAAACTAGTACTCGAGTTCCGTTACTCGTTTCTCGGAATTCTGTAAGTTTTTATCGAGCACTGCAATTATATTACCTACTTTGGTTCTCAACTTCTACAAGTCTGGTCTCGAGGTGGGCAGTCCAAGATGTGACTTGTTTTTTAATTTCAGACTCAATAATTAGCCTGATCTCCTTCTTCAGTGCTTCGTTACCCTTATGATTAAGGGCTTCGAGACGTGTCTCTAAGGAGGTGATATCAAAAGCGCTGTTGCCCGAGGACACAGGTTTATTGCCGGCTGTAACGTTGGGCCGAGGTGTGAGATTCGCAGTAGCGTCGACAACAACGGCGGCGACGGCGGAGGCGACGGTGGATGTATGAAGTCGTGGCGCGGGATCCTTAAGGTTGACATGGCTAGTAGACGAAGTACGCAGTGGCGTCTGAGACCGTTGCTCTGATTTGCAACTGTCGCATTTATGTACTTTACGATTGTCTGCAGGAAGCCTTTTGTAGTCCTTTACCGATATATCCAGGCACAGGTGATGATAGGTGCGAGTGCAGGATAAGCAACCCATAAGTTCGGTTATGCCGACGAATTTCCCGCAGGCTTCACATTTAGGGGTTTTGGGTGTCATCTTAGTTGCGTGTTTTTTATTAAAATAAAAACAACTAAAAAACAAGAAACAAAAAGTTCAAATAATAACAGTTTCTTCAACACTAACACGGCGGATCAGGGACTCGAACTATGTTACACTCACAGAGTACATTATTATAACACTGTCTTGCGAGTCCAACGTCAGAGCGACCGCGCCACGAAGCCTTTCAAAATAGTCGCGAAATTCAAGATCTTGTTTGAGAGATGTGCCGGAACAGTGAAGGAGCCAGACGGGTGAAATTTGGCTGGCAGGATCACAGAACACAATTACTCGGCAGGATAGCTTATGCAACTCGCAGAGACGGTGGAGTCGTGATGAGCGGGACCAAAACACAGCTCTCTTTTCCTCGAGGGTCGCGGGGGGCCGCTGATGCCTCGCAGCGCGGATGAGTGTACACTGGTCCCACGGAGAATAAGGCCGTATGCAAATTGGAGGACGGGATAAGATTGTAATGACTAATAAGTTGACTTATTATTACTTTACGAGAGCAACCGATTACACGTCTTGTTAGTTAACTTATTGGGCGCGAATGTGCGAATGTCCCGTGGGTAATGCGTTAAGGCGCTACGTAGTCGTCCGTGCAAAGGTCCCCGTTACATACTGTGCAGTTACTCCAGGCGGAAAGGCCCGCAGAGTGAGAGGGTCGGAATCGGGAAAACTTGAAAAAACGTAGCGCTAAACCACAGAAAGATTGTTTAAAAATAAAGTACGCTATTTTGTTAAAAAGTTTTTTAAGGAGATTTTGCGAATACATCATCTTCATTTTGAACGCAGTTCCACAATTAAATTAGTTAAGATTTCAGAATTACAGGAAAAAATGAAACAATTTAGAGGTGTTTTCGTAATTAAATTCTATCGAGAAAATTTCATCCAATCGCGTTTCCCTTTAGTGAAAATCTTAATCAAATACTCAATAAACGTTAACCCACAAATCTAATCTGTAGATGACTTCATGGTGGAGTAAATGGATTAAAAAAAAAAACATTTTTTTTTCGTATCACCTATGTGGTGGTTGACTATTACCAGTAACAATAAAACTGCTTCTTAATTACACTCGCTATAGTTTATTTTAGATATCCTAAAAATATGAGATAAATTAAAAAATAAGTTATGTAACAAAGTACAGTTTTGATTTCATTAAAACCATAGCCACTAGCCAAAAACATAATTTAGACAAACAAAAAACTTTTTAATGCTAATTTATAAATAAGTAGTTACTCAGGATCTGAAAAACATAATTTTGGGTTCTATTAGTTTTTCCATCGCTGTCATCTTATAATCCAGACAGTAATTTTATATGAAGTGTCTCTTAGTTAACACAAAGATCCTAGATTTACATAAAATTTATGTACACTGATATTGTCAACGTGTGCATGATAGGTCGGCGAAGTTTGTATCGAATGTGGGATCTTAGCCTAATAATATGCAAATTAAATAACTAGAATACTGCTACCCAAAATAAATATAAAAATGCTAACACTTCTTTTCAAAACTGCTAACTGGTCAGTTAGACAATAACAATTGCCACAATCAAGATCCGATTGTGAAGTAATTGTTACCTATTTCTAATACATTACTGATACCTACGTCGAACTCGCCGTAAACGGTAAGTGTTTAGCTTTTGCATATCATACATACAACCAACCTAAAAATAATTAAAAGCTCTGAGATAATAAACTTACTTACAAAATGTACAAACGTACATTATGCGCTCAACAATGATTCAACAGTCTTAAATATTTCCCTATACAGTATTGCACTAACAAAACTCAAAAGATAAGAGTTTCTCGAACATTATATTTATGAGGATACACTTTGTAACTTTTATAATATGTTCTCCTAATGGTGCAAAACAGTATAGTAACCGTCCACACGTCATATCTGTACATTATTAACCGTCCACACGTCATATCTGTACATTATGATATTTACATCGAGTCGCGTTGGTCGCTTGCGACTTGTTTACCGGACTAGACTAGCACCCCACCAGTCGAATGAGCTGCTGAACGGTGGCCCGGTCGAGCAGGCAGAGATCAAAGTCGAACGTCTGAGTGGTCACCTCGTAGCGGCCTGTTTCCGCGATGAGGTTGACGACTCGTTCCAGCTCCTCGTTGCTCTTGATGGTCATGATGCGCTCTTGCAGGCCGCGAAGTTGCACCATGTAGGCGGGCGACAGGTCCCCGGGCTCCGCGTCCTCCCCGAGGCTGCTGGACACGCCGTTGTCCTGCACCTTGGTCTCGGTGGACGTGGACGCCCCACTCTCCCCAAGCTCGTCAGGCTTCCCCGGTTCCACTTTAGGAACCTTCCTGCTTTCAGACTCTTCCTCCTCCGCGGCTTTTCGTTTGCGCTTCTTCTCCTCTCGTTTTGATGATTTGTCCTTGTGTTTTTTAGACTTTTCTTTTTGCAGCGGCGGCGGCTCGACCACAGGTTCCGGTTCGGGTTCTGGTTCGGGTTCGGGCGAGGGCTCCTTCTGCGTTTCGGGGGAGGGCTGTTCGATCTTGAGTTTTGGCGGGTCTTCTTCCTCAGCAGCTACCGAGGTTTCAGAGTCGGAGTGGCTGCTGTGGATGTCCTCGGCGCCCTGCTGCGACAACAGCGCGCCACTCTTGGAGCTACACTGGGAGGCGGTGTCGACGGAGATGGGCGAGGCCGGCTCCGGCGGCCGATCCTTGTGCATGGGCGTCTCTTTGCGCTCCACTGGCTCAGGCTTCTCTGGCGGCATGTCTCTCACTGTCTCGTGTTTATGTTTCTTCTCCTTACTGGATTCTTTATGTTTTTCTCTGGACTCATCCTTTTTCTTATCTTTCTTCTTGTGTTTATGTTTTCTTTCTGGATCGCTTTTGTCTTTCGGTTTGTTTTCCTGTAGTCTTTCATTAGTATCTTGAGGGGTTTTCTTCAAGTTCTCTATAGAGAACTTGTTCATGGGTTTGTCCACTTTACTAGTTTTCTCTTTGAGTACATGCTGCTCTTTTATGTTCTCTTTTTCTCTTGGAATTTCTTTTGGTTTGGGGATTTCTTTTGGAACTTCTTTAGGTGGTTCTTTTATTGTCTCTTTACTCTTGTGACTCTCTTTTTTATGTTCTTTCTTTTCTTTCCTCTCTTTATCTCTATCGTGACTTTTCTTCTCTTTTTTCTTCTTCTCTTTTACCTCTTTCTCTACTTTAGCATCTGGTTGCTTCTCTTCAACTTTGTGTGATTTCTTCTGTTCAAAAGGTTCTGTGAGCTGTTTTGGTGGTTTGTAGTCATCTTTGACACTGGACGCACTGCTGGAACGTGGAGGGGGACTGGGAGGCCGGCGACTGGGACTCATACATTTTTTCTTTACGGGCTCTGGTGAAGGTGGCCTCTCACTAGGCCTTTTGCTTGATTTTTCCTTTGATCTCTCAGGTTCTTTATAACTTTTAACTTTCTCTGTTTTAGATTTATCTTTATCTTCTTTTACTTTAATCTTTTCAGGCTTTCCTTCTTTGTGTTCATGTTTAGACTTCACTTTGTCAGAACTGGAACTGCGCTCCTTGTCTTTTTTCTCAGACTTAATAGATGACGCATTCTTCTCAAGTTTCTTAGGGTCTGGTGATATTTTGGGTGGTTTGTGAATTGGTGGTCCAAACAAGTTTTCAAACGAACTATTGTTTGTTTTAGGAATGTCATCCTTGTGTTCTTTGGACTTATATTTCTTGACCACATCAGTGGACATCTTGGGTTTGCTAACTAGTGGTGGTTGCGGTTTCTCCTCATTGAAGTATTCTCCTCGTCGACTCTCAGGGTCAGGATTTGTGTAGAAGGCGTTGTTGCTAACTATTATTCCACCTCCCTTCAGTAATTTCTTTTTGAAATCCTCATTAGGGTTTTGGAACACATATCTGTCTTTCAAGAATGCAGATTGTTGCAGTGTCAGGTCATAAGAGAATTTGATCTTTTTGGGCTCATCCTTGTTTTTGAGATAGATCTCAATGGGAAAAAGAAATCCTGCATATCCTGACTCCTTGATTGAAAATGGTGGCTCTTTTACAACTGAAAAAGAGACAAAAATCAACATTTTATTGTCATACTTCCTTGAGCTCATGCACAAGCATTACATTTTGCTTATTAACTTGAAAATCTAATTAAGCAAAGACCATGCCTGATGGAATATAATTGATTTTGATTGGCATTGTGATTGATAATTTTATAAGTCTCTGATAAGATTATCTTTGAGTGGCTACTGGCTGCAACATATAAATTATTTTTTATAACATGGTGCATAGTGCTCAGTGCTAAGATTTTGATTATTATTATGAGTTTTGCAGAATTTTATTTTCTTTTTGGATACACTATTGTGGACTTAGTATGTACCTAATAAGAAAGTCATATTTCATTTACAAGTTTCAAAACATTGCATGCATTGCATATTCACAATTTAGTGTTAACATTTCTACAAATAGCTGCAGGCCATTAGTCGGAATCCAGCAAGATTTTGTGATATGCCACCACGCAGATTCAGTGGTCCGCTAGGTTTATGAAAGACCCATGCTAGTAACTAATGAACAAAACTGTTACAAGTTTAATATTTCCATGAATAAAATAGGTAGACTTGATGAAACTGATGAATATTCCAGAACCTTTTGGGGTCTCTTGTTAAATAGCAGTAGGTAGTATGTAAACACGTTAATTACCTCTCCTCGGCTTGGGAAATGTCTCGTGCAGCAAGAAGACAACCTTGTCGACAAAGTGGCTGATGTCAGCGTTCTCGCAGCCGCGTACGAATACTTCCCAGTCATGAGTGAACCCTTCAGGTGACTGTTTCGTACGAACGGAGGCTTCATGCCCTATCTCAAAGTTGACTTTTATCACCGTCATACTCGTTCTGCACAAAATAAAATATATAGGTTATCATCAGGTCAAAAACACATCAGGAAGCCAATCCAGGAACAATAATAAAAGAAATATAAGCATAGAATACCTATGCTATGTTTACAATACGTTTCACCTGGTTTACTTACCATTAAACACATAGAACATTCCATGAAGAGTTAGAAGACTAGGAGGCAGAACGTCAGGACGTTTAGAAGATTTTCTATTCCACAATCACAGTTTAGCCTTCCTAGTATCAAAGAATACAAATATAACTTTAGCGCCCTTGTTATTTTGATCCGCCATATTTTTGTAGCACAGAAATAGTGACGTGCAAAACCGTTAACAATCCAAGAATTAGATGCTACTTGAACGCAGCAGCATAGCAAGAAAAGTCAAGGCGACCTTTCACCGGAAGTAGTTAATAATATCTATCTGTGGGTGATTACGGAAAAAAGACTGACATGACAGTTGTCTGTGGCTGAATTAATGCATGTTTTGTGCCTCTACGTTGTGTACGTGTTTTAATTAACCTTACAGGGAAATATAGGTACTACATCATGTCTGGATTCTTGGCTGCAGCTCTGAGACCACTCAGGTATATAATATGGCCATCAGGTATATTGTCATATCTCTCACATAACCTTAACATATCCCTAATTTCTTTAATATTTTCCAGGTTTATGACTCAAAGCCTTCATACAATTGTCCAAGCGGCTCCTAGCACAGCTGCTCTAGTCAAGCCAGAATCGTTCTCATTGATCTCGATTAGGACTAAGGTCCGTTGTTACTTCCCTCGACCCAATGAAGTAAGACGTGTTCGGAGACACGGCTGGGAAACTCGAATTTCCACGCCCAATGGACGTAGGGTGATAATGCGACGGCTACTAAAAGGAAAACATGTCCTCACCCATTAGAATTTATAGTGTTTAGGATATTTAGGTTTATTTGTAGCAACTCTTAAATGGGCCTATGCACTAAGCGGTTGCGGCCACTGGATGCTGTTGCAAAGTGCGAATGAAATTGCCTGGCTGCCAGGCAGTGTTCCGAGCGACCACTGTGGTTGGGTGACAGCCTCAACACAGTGTGAATCTATTACAGCTATGCGGCAGCTAGCCGCAAAGCTTAGTGTGTAA
This sequence comes from Argyresthia goedartella, assembly GCA_949825045.1. Taxonomy (NCBI): domain Eukaryota; kingdom Metazoa; phylum Arthropoda; class Insecta; order Lepidoptera; family Argyresthiidae; genus Argyresthia; species Argyresthia goedartella. The sequence continues at coordinate 23,295,844 of OX463823.1, forward strand.
GGCCACTAACAGACAGGTATTTAATTCTAAAAACAGAGAAAATAAAAACATTTCTGCAATTCAAAATTTTTATATTAAACTGTTTTCATAATCTAACTGTGCCTACTCAGAATAACAGTTCCTAGAATCATTGAACTACCTAATTCAAAAAGCTATTTAAACAAATCACCCTGACTGTAACTCTGAAACTCTCTTACTATCTAATCATTTCCAAACAATTGATTATGTTGGTAGGTATACCTCACGCCAAGAGTTATGAGCGGTGGCCTTGAATGTACAGTAGTCACTTTTCAATACCTGTACATATGTCGCCCCAGCGCAACTCCCGTCCAGCCCTTTGCGAATCGCAATTAATTCCTTGTTTACAACCATTTGCGAATCAAGAGAACTTTTTCCTTAACCGCTGATGACTAAGTTTCGCAACCAGTTTCGGCAAAAGATGTAGTTTCCCTTATTAGCAACCTTGGATAATAGTTTGATGACAATTTTTTTTTTGATTTGCCTACAAATTTTTAGTCCACTTCAAAAATATCAAGGAGACAATTAATAGGTATCTAAGCTTGATAATGCTCTCATTGCGAAGTGCTCATGTCCTAAGTAATTTCACAGTAACTTTCCTATTACCATTGGGATTTTTCGTTTCAATTGCATATTTTTTTATTCAGTATCTTATCCACTGGTTACGCATCCCATCGCAACAACGTAAGTTTGGGAACTTCTTATTCTTTGTTCGCAACCAATTTGTGGGTAAGAAAAAAGTTCTCTTGATTCACAACTGGCAGCGAACAAGGAATAAAAATTCTAAACTCGCAACTGGTTGCGAAAACGGCTGGAAGGGGTAACTCTACTAAAATAACATAAAAAAATAATTTGCCTTGAGAACGCGCGGCTACCTGGAGCGTTGAAGCGGCCCACATCTGAAGCACAGATTTAAAATGTAAGCCAGGTAGAAGTCTCTGTTTGTAGTCCATTCGGAGAACAAAACTTTGTAATTTCTATATTACACTTATGAGTCTAATGACTAACATGTTAGTTGAACAAGTATTTCTGTTGAGAATGGACAGAGTCCTCAGAAGTTGGAGATTTGGCTGGCTTGAGTAGGTGGGAGACTTCAGACACCACCCATGTGGTTAGCTTTAAGATGGCGAGATGGGCTGCCAGTTGCAGTGCAAGAGCTCCAAAACCTTTGTACAAGCCTGCAACACCTTCCTTAGAGATTGTGGTATTGCAGCAATCCATGAAGCCGTCATAGCCCGTGAGAATTGGAATCACTGACTTTCCTGTTTCAAGGTTGTCTATGATTGTTCTTGTTCCCTGGGAAATAAAATTAGGTGATTTTCATGGATGCGGTTAACCTATGTATAGAGCTAAAATCTAATAATCCATTCCCAAGGTAGCTCTCTCAACTAGAAAAGTACTGGCAAATTGTGACATTCAACGGAAAAAATATTAAGACAAACATGTTCAGAAGCTAGAAAATTAAAACACCCTGAATAGGAGTAGAAATAGAGATGGAAGATAAGATAAGTAACCAGTGATGAACAAACATTCCTCAAGTGTTTCGTAGGGATGATTGTATCATAGGTACATTTGATTTTTTTAGATAGTGATAAATAAAATATAAGTTATACCTTCATTTTGTCCTATAAATTTTTGGTGACTATCAACATGGACTACCTCACTAAATTATGGCCATTAAAGTTGACATGGACAGTTGAAATATGTACATCCATTACTATCAATATAATTACTCTAATTTTATTCAGACTTTACCTGAATATGTAATCTGTGTATGATTGTCTCGACAGGGTAGAATATAATCTCCATTGAAATAAAAGCAAATATGTTGGCCTTCAGGTTGATATCATCAATGAGAGGGTTGGATCCTTGCTTCGGGTAGTTCAGGTACGCGTCGCTCAACTCATGCTTGTGCCTCTGTTTGAACCTCAAGAACCTAACTGTAAGACTCCTTAGTGTTATGCTAGAAAAGAAAAAATATGATATCAACAAGACACCCACATAGACTTTAGCAGAGTTGTCAGAAATCTTAAATTAAAATTGTGAGCTTGTCTGAGATATAAAAGTAGTTCATCTGATCACTGAGTAAACTCAATTGTCCCAAGCTCAAGGTGACAATGTATTGTCAACTGACATGTTTAAGAGATCTAGCATGAACATCCAGGCCTCCTACTCCAGCTGGTGCAGGAGTTTAGGATGGCTGAAAAGGGGGCCAGTGGGCCAGGTGCAGGCACTTTAACCCCCTGGTGAAGAAGATCTAGCACTTCTTTGAGGGGAATCATCTGAGGAATATAGGGAGTTACTCAGAGCCACTCACTGCATTATGTACTTGGCGACAGTGAACGCCATAGTCGGTGCGACAATCGCCCAGATCGGCAACATGCGGCCGCGGCTCGGGGTGCCCCACTCGAGCAACCTCGCCAGCCCTTCACGGAACACATCCAGAAGTGCTGGCTTATCGCTGGCAATATCACTCTGGACTGTTTCAACTAGGCTCGCTGAGTAGAAAGGTGTGATGACTGCTACACTGATGCTGGGGATGACACATGAAATATTAGGCAGGAGAAATAAAAAAACAGTAATATTTACATCAGTGACTGTAAATTAAAGTTTTAAGTGACAAAAATTATAAATTTACATTATTGTATGACTAAGTGAGGGAGTGTGAGTGATGATAAATCAACAGAACAGCTTTAATTTATTGAGTGACTCAAAATACAAAATAAGATTCTTTTCTTTGCAAAATTTAGACACACAATAACCTACTCTAGCCAAATTTGGCTTTCTGTGTTCCGTTATTGAAGTTGCCCTCTCTGGATTTCTCGTCACTGACTTATTCTAGATGTAATTTGGTCGCACGGCTAGAATTTTAATATCTGTAATGCCCACTTTTTGTAAGCTCATTCTGGATTTTATTATCAGAAAAAAAAATCAGTGTTTTTTTTTGCTCATTTCAAGTATTACCGCTGTTCAAAGTCATTTGCTCAATTAGTGTTTTATTTGAGTTTTATAATTTCCCAATGATAAATAAAACCCTTGTGGACCGTCTCAGAATGATTCAAATGATACCATTCCTTTATTACATTGTCGATACCAAAAAATAAGGAACATCAAAAGATATGACTTTTCCCCCTCTATGAAAGTATTTTCATTTTCCTAGCTATTATGAAAAATAGAAGAAGAAAAGATACTAATTAGCTTCCTTATTGAAGTATTCTACAAAAGATACATATACTTCATAGGTAGCCTTTTAAAATGCTTACCTTTTCAATGCAATGTGTTGCAGAAATTGCAAAACTGTCTGGCACTTGTCAAACTCTCTGAAACCCATAAAAAAGGACATAATTTATCATCTTTCCTTTTGATTTTGGATCATACAAAGATTAGGCATAGTAAGACTAATAAATAATTAATGAATAATGTTTTTTTTTGACATTTTCTGGTTAATCAAATTATAACCCTTGTATACTGACTTGGGCCACCCAGTGCCTTTAGAGACAATATCTTCAACGGCGAGGTTAAGTCCCTTCACTATGCAGGTAGAGCCGATTCCCTTCCAAAGTGTTGTCACCTCCTGTCTCCTGTGTAGCCTCACCACAACCGGCAAGAGGGTGTATGGTACTATGTGGTAGTTCCGCAGACCATTGTGTACCTATGGAAAATGTTTGTGGGTAATTTGAATTGGAAGACACAATTTGTATTTGATATTTGCGGATGTACTGCATAAAGATAAAAATAATAAAAAGAATTTCCAAAAAAATATGGTACATAGTTACCTGACATTGCCTTCTCAGTACAATGAAAGGGTGACTCAGCAAGTTCTCTGTTATCAGACTAGCTACACTAATAGCCGTCGTCACATAGGCACTATTATCTGAAAAGATCATAAATTGAAAATACAAGACTGGTGTATGAATAGATGCAGCTGATGTAGATATGAAGCTTTGGGACGGGTTACATACGAATTCTTCCATATGATATAGATATTAGCGTAACGAAAGAGCTTACCGTCATCATTTACATCATCCATTACAAGCGGTGGACCCTGATATTCTTCAGTAACAGGGGTATGGTAACCATAAATCTGCTGATAACGAGTGTCGTACAAATCATTGGTCTCTCTGTTAGGGTCCAAGCCGAAAGGCCTGTTGTACCCAGAAAAGTCGAGACCAGACATTTTCACAATTTAAAACATTATATCCGCAGTAAATTGAGACAAAAATATTTTACTTTCTCCGCCTGCCTACAAAAAAATGTACAAAAAGTAAATAAAAAAACAAATGTCAAGTTAAATTCCGTTCCGTTTGCTTCTGAGGATCCGAAACGAAAATGATTAATTGTGTGTGTGTCTGATATGAGCCCCTGAGCGAGGTTTAATAAAATATTGATATGATTGTGCTCGATTTGGTAAGAAAATGCTTTAATAAATTTTGAGCACAAGCAAAATTATGTAATAAACTTCATGCGTAGAATGGAAAGAACAACACCAGACGTTCTGAAATTCAATTGCATGTATTTTCTATGCACAATATTTTTTTGCAATAGGTTTCTAAGTTGAATTATCGATTTCATTATGTACCTATTGCATAGCATATCCATTGTTTGTTACTTTAGACATAATTCGAAACCAAGGGTCCCGGTTTCGAGTCCCGGTGGGGGCAAATGTTTGTTTGATGAGAACGGATGTTTGTACCTTAGTCATGGTTGTTTATCTATCTAAGTATAATATTTCTCTATATAAGTATATATATCGTTGTCTAGTACCCAAGATACAGGGAATCCTAGTTTGGGGCTAGATCAATGTGTGTAAAAGGTGTCCAAGGTATTATTATTATTATTATATTATTAATTGCTATTCTGTAGATGTCACTATAAATGGCTATAAGGAAAATGAATAAACTTTTGATAAACTATACAAACTTGTACTAAACTAAACTCGTTTCGAGACCCAACCCCAGAGAAGTCTCACCGTGCATTCCGAGTCACGTCAACAAAGACATCATTGCTCACATGATAATAATAATAATAAATAATCGTTTATTCAGTAATAAGTGTGTGTACAGTTTCTTGTTATAATAATATTCTTACAAATAACAAAATGGTGAGTCTCTGCTATCCAAAGAAGGGTGAACCCTCTGTTTTGGGTGAGTAGGGCGCTCTTGCCTAAATATACATGACCAGAAATTAAACACTGCTTCTATAACTGAGATTTGTATTTTCATCTTCAGCCAGTACACTATTTGAGAATACGCTTTGTCCCATTTCTCGTTAAGCTTTTATTCGCGTTTGCACGATTGAGCGTTAATTCGGAATTTAGGGATCCACACGGCTGCTCCAACATTCCCGGAAGAGGAAACCTTGGATGCATCCGTGAATATGGGCCACCCTGACCACTTTTCTGTAATTATTCTATTACTTTGCCTATTGGGTTGACGAGAATCTTTTTGAATGCCAAAATCTAATAAGATTTGAGGTTTAAAAATATGACAATGATATGGGAATGAAAAGAGGGGAAAAGTTTCATAATGGAATATGAGGTGACGGACACGGAAAAAAAATATGAAACTTCGAAGTAAACAAGGAAGATTGCTCAGGGATCTCTAACCTTGAGCCGTGGTGATCTGAAAGAGTCTTTGGAGTTTAGAGAGTAAGAGGTGGGAAGAATCTTGAACAAGCTTAAAGAAAAATGGATCACATAAATACTGATTGTGGAGATAGAGCGGAGGTCGACACATTCAACCTGGAGAGCATTAACTGGGGATGATTTCATTATTTTCCTGAAATTATTCTCAGATATTTAGCTTGAATTCTGGAAATTTTGACGGTAGCAGCTTTATTACAAGGGTCCAAAAGGAAACCGCCATAATCAAAGTGGCTACGGATAATGGCGTTGCAGATTAATTTTTGTCAATAGGGGTGGGCCCCCCACCATACTCCTGATAATGAGCGAAGAACGTTAATACCCTTCTCACATTTTTGGGCAACATAGGACAGGTTTGGGATATCAGTCAGTCTGGAGTTGAGGATCACTTCTAGAAACTTGAAAATCATACGTGTATAAATTGTATAGGAGTGGGCTCATGACAGATCCCTGGGGGAGACCTTTCCATACAGTACGACTTGTAGGTGGAGAGTTAGTATTTTTTATGAATATGGATCTTTCCATAAGAAGATTGCATATAAATCGAATCAACTTCTCAGGAATACTCAGATTTTGCATAGTTTGCCTGAGAACTGAGAGCAGGACGTTATCATATGCAGAAGTTACGTCAACTAATACTGCCACCAAGTACTGTTTCTTCTTGAATGCCAGGTGGATATCAGTAACAATGATGCTTAGACTATCCATAGTGCTCATACCATTACGAAAACCTAACTGGGATTTAGCTAGAATGTTATTATCATCGATTTAGTATACCCAAGATACACCATCTCCTACAAATCTAAGTCTCAAATGTGTCCCATTGCTAAGTTACATGTGTGTGCGTTTACTAAGGCAAATCTAAAACGCATAATGTACTTAAGAACATTTCAATTTTCCTTTTATGCAACCTTATTTCAATAGAATTAAGGTGGGATTTCTATTGCGCGCGATGGGCTGTTATGACATTACAAAATTAGACCATCGCGCAAGTCGTAAAATTGTATTGCTGTCAGCCGTAGGTAAGATTATTTTAAACAATACTATTCCTTAAATCAATCACTATTAAGTAGAATTCAGTTTACGCAGCGTGACAATCATAACAAATGTTTACTTTGGAACAGAGGAATAATGGAGTGGTCATGAAACTGTACTCAGTAATAACTCGGTTCATTAAAATAATAAAACAGGTTGAGGTGGTTAAAATTAACTTATTTTTAAAAGCTTTTATTTAACTTGCACTGTGTGTATGTATGTGGGTGGGTGTGTATCATGGTTCGCGTCAAAAATGTCGGCTTGAATTTGACCCACTTTCCGTTATCCGATTGAGCCGAAATTTTGCATAGGTATATAAGTTGGATGACAATGCAATATTTTTTGACTTGGAGCTGATCTGATGATGGAGACGGAAGACGACCATAGGAACTCTGTCTTAACACATCACAAGCCCGACGAATTTGGGCCCGTTACATTCGTCTTGACAAAAACTTTGTACGTAAATATTTGTACGCTGCTGGAGAGTAAAAATGCAGCGTTAGTGCAAATTTTCGAAGTTCTGGGGGATACTTGGCAAAGGAAACTTTTCTTTTTGCCGTTAAAATGTCTACAACTTTGTCATTGGATTCGTTAATATTCTTTGTCAAATCATTACTTAACGATTCATCAACGAGCCGTTTCTTTTTTAAGCCTGTGACGATTTCTTTAAGTGTTAAGTTTCGCTTCATAAGTCTTTTGTTCTTTTTTTTTTAATTTTGGATTTGTTTATTTTTTAAATCAATGGTTTTTTGGCATATTTTGAGTGTTTTTTTGTAATGAGATGTTTTTGGAGTATCCAAAATTGAGGTCAAATCCGATGATATCGGAGACGGCGAACAGCGATTGAGTTCAGTGATCTGTTCGTTTTGAGGCACAGCTTCCACTGTACTATTTTCCTGAAACAACAAACTTGTTTATTATCTGTTCCTATATTATAATAAAGTCCAGATCGAACGAATCTTTTGACTGCAATACTAACGATTTCTCTACATCAGTGGGCATAGCGAGTTTGTTTGTTAATGCAATTAATGTTAGAGTGGTAGTTGTGATAGAGGGTACTGGTTGGCTCGTTAAAATTTCGACCTACAAATAAATTTCATGATTAGATCAAACGCCGCTATGAAGATATTAACAATAGCTAAACTGCAAACATAGATTTCCAATATTTTCTTGCCTCCGAATCGTCACCAAGTCTGGCTGTGCTAGGATCATTCCTTGCCGAACCTGGTGATACATTTTCAAATTGTGTCGTTGATTTTTCAATCGAAAAAGATTGATAGGTATTAACTTGTGTACTTATGTTGTGTACTCACTAGATCACAATACTTTATGTAAAAACTTACTGCAATACATGGTATGACCCCTTTCTTTACTTTCCGAAAGCCTTTCTTCGTATAATACATGTCAATTTCTGAGAAGTGACAAGAGTTAGCTCTCTTGTCACACTAGAATCATTTGGCTTAAAAAATCTTCACTCCTCTCATTAGCTATAATTTTCCGCCATTTTTCCCTTTCAATTTCATTTTTAGGAAATCTGGAATAATAAATAAAAACATATTTAACTATAATAAAAAACACCAATCACCATTCGAATAAATTTTGTCCTTCTCTGGACCGGCTATAGTTATTTGATATTAATTCCAGATTATTGAAATACCGCAGAAAGAAAAAAAACAATAAGCGACTCTATTCATTTAGTATTTGACTTTGTTCCACTTCATACTGCGTTGGGTCAAATGAAGAGAAGTGTTGAAATAAATTTAAAACAATTATATTTTTAACGATTTTGAAGGCGTATTTTGCCACAAATTCACTTCATTATAAAAATATTATCTAGTACTTACCGAAAATACGATATGCCATTCTTTTTCAACGTGGTTAAGGTATTATTTTTGCACTTTTTCACGGAGCACTTTGGCATGTTCACCCGACAACGAAGCGCGCGTTACTGAGAGCGCAACTGTGCTTAGAAGTAATTTAAGCACAGTTTTATCGAGACACCTTTCAAGCGTTGACGTTGTATCTTGGGTATACTAAATCGATGGTTATTATGCTCAAGGTACCATTCAAGTCTGGTTTTCAGTAGGTGTTCCATAATTTTACATAGGACGGATTAAAGAGCAATAGGTCTACGGGAATTAGGGTCAGAGGGATTCTTTCCGGGTTTGAGGATTGGGATTATAATTTGCTCCATGTAGTCGGGGAAGAACCAAAGTAAAAGAAGAAATTAATTAATTCCAAATATTTTAATTTACATTTTGTGTTGGATTTTGTTAAAAAAGAGTAAGGAATCCCATCGAATCCAGGGGAGGAGTCGGTAAGGCCTTTCAGTGCGCACTCCAATTCGCGGATAGAGAAAGGGGCGTCCATATTCCCACATGCAGAAATAAAGGAGGGGGGAGACGGGAAATCATCAGAATTAGGAGAGAATGGAGGAGACAGTCTGTCAGCAAAAGCGTCTAGCCAAACTGCAGGATCATTGGAGGACACATTCTCTATGTTAATAGAGCATCTTAATCTACGGATGTTTCTCCAGACTTCTGAAGGGCGTGTGCGAGGAGAGAGACTTCCACAAAAAAAGTTCCAACCCGCTCTTTTTTTCCGATAAATTGTTCTTTTCGCTCGAGCGGCTACGTGCTTATATTTAATAAAGTTATCCATAGACATGTCAGCAATGTATAATGTTTCAGCAATTTCAGCATCGTTTCTCTCCCCGATCACCAACGTACATTCGGAATCCCACCAAGGAGATGAGACTCTACGATTCCTTGGCTTCTTAATAGGAATGTGTGAATTTGAAGATGACAAGATGGCATCCACAAAGTTATCATCTAATAACTTCCTAAGTTATTAGAAGTGCATTGAGGAATTGATCAATTGAGGAATCCATTTTAACATCTAATGAAGAAGAGAAGTCATCCCAGTTAGCTTTAGTCAACCTGTATCTAAATATGTCAATGGCGATATAAGACTGAGAAGGAAGAGATATAAGGATAGGGAAGTGGTCACTCCCAAAGTACTTGAAAGCCTTTTCCAGAGACATGAAAAAGAAAGAGAGGGGTAAGTAATAATAAGATCGACAGCAGACTTGGAGTTCTGATGGGGAAGGACTCTACGAGTAGGGGAACCATCGTTAATTATACAGAGAATTAACTTCTCCAGAAAGTCAAGAAGAAGATGAGAGAAGGGTTCACTTATAGGAACCCCAAGAGATGTGGTGGGAGTTAAAGTCTCTTATGATCATAACAGGGGGAGTATGGGAGGAAATTGTAGATAGTAAAGAGGGAATGAGTGAGGCTGTTGGGGTAGCTATGTACAAGGACAGAAAAGACACACCAAGAGCTCTAAGAGCTATGGCATATGGAGGGGAATTTGGGTAAAAGTAAGGGAACGCTTTACTAGTAAAGCAGTCCCTGCATACCCGTCGTCTCTGTCCTCCCGAAGGCATGAGTAACCAGGAACCCGAAAACGGGAGCCAGGCGCCAACCATGTCTCCGAGACGGCAGTGAGGGCAGGTTTATATTGATAAATCATATTAAGCAGTTCTGATTTTTAAATCTTAATGCTTCGACTGTTCCACTGAAGTATTTGGGGGAACATTGTTAAGGATATTGGAAATTTGTATTATTCGTTGTGCAACGTTGGGCGATACTGAATCAATCACATAAATTTAGATATTATATTTACAATGAGGGACAAAAGGGTTTCAATGAGGTTGTCGTTTGGGGATATAGATTGAGCTGGTTGAGGTAGGCAGAACCCATTAGGAACTGAGGATTTTGGATCTGCAATAATCATATTATGGGTTGATCTGTCATAACCTTTAAGTGGAGGAGGTCTGGACCTTAGGGAATAAACAGTTTTTTTATAAGATGTTGATATAGTAGGGGCTGGAGTTGAGACCAATGGGGCTTTGAGCATGACTGCATAGGATCTTCCAGATGAAGGGATCTTGATAGAGGCTTCTCCATATGAGATGTTCTCTTGGGTCATCATGAGCTTTATTGATTTTTGTCTGCCCTGTTCAGGGCAGTTTTTGTCCGCAACATGGTTGCCTGAACAGAAAACGCATGTTGGGTCGGTAGTCAACTCTGTACAATCTTTACCTAGGTGGGGCTGACAGCATCGGAAGCAACGAGGTTTAGAACGGCATTGAGCCTTGATATGGCCAAAGCGTTGCATTGCATGATGGCATTGAATTGTGGGCAATTGGTATGGTTCAACTAGCAGGGACGTGTGGTAAGAGAAAATTATTTCCGGTAAGACTTGGCCCCTAAAAGTTAACACAACAGACTGTGTAGGAACCCAAGAAGCAACATGATCCTGCTACTCCTTGCGGTTCAATCTGCGTGCTTTCAGGATCTCGCCACATCCTGTTGGAAGACCCACTGACTCCACAAACTCATCCATCGGCATGTCCACGGGGACACCCCTCACAAAGCCCATTCGGGATACTGCATATGTAGGGATATAGACCTTGTATTTATTTTTTAAGTAACGGGTTTATTAGGAAGTTTTTGTCCTCACAATAGTTCGAGATTGTCACAGACATTTAATTTCTACCGGTTTTTTTTATTCCATCCTTTTTTATGTTTTTTATGTTTAGATTGAATAGAAGTTGTCCGAATTTCAGTGGATTGAATGAAATTGCAGCATTTCAGCCTCTCTTTCCACTAATAAACTACATGTGGGAGAATGTCCCCCTCACTATATGACCTAACGAGATCCCCCGTCAGGCTGGGATGAGTATAGATGGTGACCACGGATGCCGGTTTTAATCCCGGAGCCATAACAGTTTTTTTAGCTGAAGAATAATTTCTCTATCGACACCGGGATAGGACCTTTTACCGTTCTGATCTAGGATCGGGGGAGTTATCAGGGAATAAGGTCAACTCCATGCGCTCGTTAACCCCCTAGGATCCCTGGCCTCATCCGTCCCGCCAGGGTCCACCGGGGGAGAAAATCCCTCAGGGATCTAGACACACAAAAACTTCTTACCTGGTTAAATAAAACAACCACCACCAGATAAACACAATCACCACTCAACGGGAGCCAATGATTAGGCAAAAGTTTGGAAAAAATCCCTCTAACACGTGTGCTAAACAAAGACGCGAAAGCGGAATCCCCTGGTTGCTGTTCAACAAGTTTGATTGTCAGCTGGCAGCGCTGACGCTCAGAAGCATGGGCGATAATAGCACAACATGGCGGCGTTATTGATGTCATTCATGACATCATATCAACCACTTTGAACTATCGTTGTCACGCTAAAACTCATTCGGAAAGACCTATTCTATTCTATTTTTGTGAATGGCAGTTGGTTGCCTATCGACAAATTCTGCCAGTGTTACGTGTAAGGCTTGACATGAATGATTAGACAAGCCAAGGAATTAACAGAATACTCTGATGGAAATAATACTTTCTGAGTATTCTTTGTAGGATGTTAGTACATAGACATCTGAAACAAACGCAAATAACTTGTTAGTACCTAACTATGCCTGCAAAAGACAAACAAAAATATATAATAATATATGAATATATATATTAGAGTAAATAATATATAAATAACTTAATAATAGGAGATAAACTACAATTTTATACTATTTACACGGATGATAATTTCGATGAGTGCCGGTTCACGGAAAAGGTAAGACAAGAAGCAGTGAGACCCTTGACTGAACTAGATTGTTTCCACAAAGAATTCCAAGATGTTCGAAGATGCTCTTTGGAGAGGTGTAGTAGATCATAGGGTTGATGCGAGTAATGGGACTTGTCAACATCCCCCGTGACAGCATTTTTTGCAAGTTGGTCTGCGATCTCATTACCTTTGATCCCAGAGTGACCGGAAATTCAAACAACGTGAATAATTTTGTTTTTTTGACTACATTTCCAAATTACACATTAGATTTTGACAAATGGCCCGAATACTACTTCGTGATTCTGAGAATATGACCGCACGATCAATGGAGTGGGAATCTATGAAGGAGCAAACCTCCAGGATACCCACACATTCTTCCGCGAATACCGAAGACTCAGGGGGACACATGAGCTGGATATGAATATTTGAATTTTGAAAATAAATTCCAACACCCGTCGCGCTAATAGGCGACAGTTTGGAGGCGTCGGTGAAACACTTGTGCCAGCCGTTCCATCTTTCTGCAATAGCATCGGTAAAGGTAGAGTTAGCAGCAGGAGAATTTTTGGTGATGCCGATATTTAAAAATATGTGCACCCTAGAAACCAGAACATCATAGTTTACAAGGAAGATTGGATATTTGGAAGTCTTGACAACTTCATCTGATAGGTTATGGGCTTTTTTAAAGCTTTTTACTATCGGAGGACAGCTTTTGAATTTCCAGTATAAGTACCTGGGATTGTCTATAAAGGAGTTAAGTTCGGAAAGAATGGGTAGAAGAGGATGAGTGGAGAAAGAAAAGGCTCGATAGAAGAACGGTCAGCGAGGTATTGTCGTCTTAACGCTTAGGGGGGATCACAGCAATTCACTTGTAGGGCGTTAACTGGGGATGACTTCATGCAGCCAGTAATAATCCGGAGGCATTGAGATTGAATTTTATCTAGTTTAGCTTAGGCACATTTATAGGCTGGTTCGATGATAAACGATCCATAGTCCAATACGCTGCGAATCAGAGCGTTATATACTAGTTTAAGGGAGTAAGGGTGCGCGCCTCACCATACCCCTGCCAAGGCCTTAAGGATAGGGACGGAACGCTCACACCTGGCTACAAGATAGTTAAGATGGTGAGCACCTGAAAGTTTTGGGTCCAAAACTACACCCAAGAATTTAACCCTGTCTTTAACTAGGATGGGGGAGTCGTCGTCCTGGACGGGGGGAATGTTCCGCTTTCGGGAAAATATCATTACGGGGCTTTTAGAGGGGGATAGGCTAAGGCCGTGAGATATAAGCCATTGATTTAACGAGCTTAGGGAACAGTTCAGAGAATGGGCAGCGTCCGTTATCGATATTTCTGAAACAGACAGAGCCAAGTCATCGGGGCGTATTGAAGAATTTTACAGTTTAGATTTAGAGATTTAGCCAGATCAGACGTATAGATATTGTACAAAATCGGGGATAACACCGAATCCTGAGGGAGACCCTTAAATACAGATCTTGGTTCAAATTCTTCTCCTGGTATCCTTAGGACCACGGATCGGGAGGAAATGAATTGCCACACACATTGAACTATCTTCACGGGTATCATCAGCTGAAGCATTTTATGCCTGGGGATATGAAGAAGTACGTTGTCGTATGCGGATGAAATGTCCAGAAAAACAGTAACAACGGATTCGCTTTTAGTGAAAGAAAGGCGAATATCCGAAACGAGGCATCCCACGCTGTCCATAGTTCCCATGTTTTTTCTGAAACCAAACTGAGATTTTGGAAGAATATCCTCCTTTTCGGTAAACCACGCTAGTCTCAGTTTTACGAGGTGTTCTAATAATTTAGAAAGGACCAACGATAGAGCGATTGGTCGGAATCCGTTTACATCGTCTGAATCTTTGCCAGGCTCAAAATAGGGATGATGATCTGAATCTTCCAGGATGCGGGAATGAAGCCATTAACAAAGCAATAGTTTAAAAGGTCAAGGAGATATTTTTGGCACTTAGGTCCAGAATGTGAGAAGAAGGAGTACGGAAATCCATCAAGTCCTGGAGCTGAATCTTTCACATCAGTGAGGATCACTTTCAGTTCATCTAAATTAAATGGAGCGTTGAGAGGGTGGTGTAATAGGTTGGGACTATAGGAAGAAAAGAAGAGAGCAGAAGAGCAGGAACTTTCCTCCTCGGAGGGAACATGGGCTGGGGCAATTTTTTGAAACAAACAGTCAGCTACTTCGCATGGCATAGGGCTCGCAGGGCGATGTGAAAAGCTACGTCTGACCCGGTTTATACTTTTCAAGACAACTGAGGGAGGGGTCGTCTCCTTTCTATGGAGACGACTCGTTGACGCAGCGATCCATCGGTATTCATATAAATTGGCTAGGGAAAGCTCTCCGTTGCACACTTTTTCCGCTTCATTTCGCGCTCGAACAGACTCAGTGCATTCATGATCCCACCAAGGAGGAGAAGAAATTTTATTTCTTGCTGAGTTTTTAAGGGTAATGCACTCATCAGCTGAAGAGGAAATAGAGCTAGAGAAAAGAGAAAAGCATTCTTTGACATCTTCTTGATCATTTAGAGAGTTAAGGTCTGCAAGAGAGGAAATTCTGCTATCTAAGTTCTTAGTATATGTGTCCCAGTTTGCTTTTGCAATTCTGTATTTCATTAAGGGGGGAGCATCCCTTTCAGGAAGAGATCGCTGGGGCAAGGTTAACAGGATTGGATAATGGTCGCTTCCATATGTATAATTAAGGCGTTCCCATATGCATAACCCAGCTAAATCTGAAGAACAGAAGGCAATATCTACACAGCTTCTTCGTTGGTCAGGGGGGGAACGGCGCGTAGGGAGACCATCATTAAGGACACACAAATTAAGCTCATCAATAACTTCTATTAAATAGTTCGCAAATCTATCACAATATTCTAAACCCCAACGATAGTGGTGACAGTTGAAATCTCCCAAGACTATGAAGGAGCCCTGAACATGTTCAAAAATATTCCTTAAAATTGGTATATATTCAAGTTGAGGATCACTTATGTAAACTGAAATGACTGTGATACTCTCAACTCTGCAAGCACATTTAGATTATCGGGAAGGGGTGAGAGAGAGAGTGGAGGATGATGACACCGCCCTGTTGCTAATGAACACAGCGCTACCACCATCAGATCTGTCAGATCTGAAGATATGATGACGGGGAAGTGAAAAGTTATAAGAGGGTTCCAACCAAGTTTCTGTTATACAACATGAAACTGGGTTGAATTTATTAATGAGGTTGACGAGGTCAGATTTTTTAGGAGCTAGGCTCCGAGTATTCCATTGTAGGAATCGAAGAGGCGGCGCCATTGATGGAGGATATTACTGAAATAATAGTATTGGCAACGTGTTCAGGAATGGATGGTGAAGATGAAATGAGAATAAGTAGTAGGTTAATGATGACCTCTGTAAGGTCTCTTGGGTCAGAGGGTGAAGAGGGAGAGGAAGAATAGGCGCATCCATTCTTAGATGGAGAAAAGGAATAGTTATTTAAAATTTGTCTATGGGCTTGCTGGTTGTACCCAGGAGTAACTTGGGTGTGAGAACGAGGTTTAGATTGAACAGTCTTTTTGTATGATTTTGTGGGAAGGGGCGCAGTATTTGGCAGATGCTGCTGAGAGGTAGAAATTATTGAAGATTTGGCTACATCGGAAAAGCTTTTGTAGGCTTTAGGAATCGTTTGGTTGGCTTCTGCGTAAGATATGTTACGATCAGCCATTTTTGTTTTGATGTTGGACTGTCTCTGGTACTCAGGGCAGGATTTTCGTATGGCAAAGTGGTTACCAGAGCATTGTGCACAAAGTGCATTTGCTTCAGTAATGTCACATGAGTCACCAGGATGATCATTGGAGTATTTAAAGCACCTTGGCTTGGACCGACACTGAGTATTAGTATGGCCAAACCGGAATCACTTGTAACATTGGACCGTTGGATAGACATATTGTTCTACTTTTAATGCATTAAATGCGAAGAAGACTTTCTCTGGCAGTTATTGTCCATCAAAGGTCAGAATTACAGTTTGAGTGGGAGTCCACTCTGGCTTACCGTTACTGCTGGTAGTTTTCACCTACGACAGCCCGTGTGAACTTTAATCTCGGAGATGATCTCCTCATCTGTCATGTCACAAGGGATGTTGCGCACAATTCCCATGCGGGTTATATTGTACATTAGAATTAATGCAGAGTAGCCTTTGTCTGTAAGAGTAGGGTTGCTTAAGAATGAGTTTGCATCTTGAGGGGAGTTGAAAGTCAATGCAAGACGGTTCCGACCAACTTTAGTTATACCATCTTCAAGAACCTTGGTTATTCCGTTACTCTTTAGAAAGCGGCCAAATTGAATTGGGTGGAGAATGGTTGCTGGGCGGTCACATTCTATGTTGACTTTGTGGACATGCACCAGGTAATGAATGCTGTCTAAAGCTGAATATTTTTGACTTCCAACAACGCCACGCGGATTTTTAGAAGGATTATTCGGGACATTGTCCGTCATCATGGCGTCATCTCGAGATAGTTTAGAACGGATTTGACTAGCCTCACGACTTGAAAAATCGTCCAAAGGTAATGATCCTATCGGGGAGTTAGTAAAAGGAGTATTAGAGTCTGTAGGATGAGGGGGATCCGGGGGCTTTTCTTTGCTCATTTTTTGGTTAGTTGGGTATAGGCCCCTTACCTTACCTTTCGGTGTTACCGCAACTATATTACAACACAAAACACTTACAGGACGTCACAAAACACAAATCCTTAAGAAAACACACAACAATTGCTAAGGTTTATTAGATTTCACGAAAACACATGCGCCACCTAAGAACACCTTGGCCAAGTCCTTCGGAAAGACCTCGTCGACGCTATCGATTATGGTGCGATTCGGAACGCACTGTCAAACGTCGCGTGAAATGACAATGACATGACAGATGACAGTTTCAGCTGACACCAAAAACAACCCAAGACGCATGATCAATTTTCTCTTCTCTCCCTGTTCTTTGTGATACATTTTCCAGCCAGCGGATATCGATTATAATTAAAAGGGCACCAGCCTGTCTGCCTCTCAAACATGAGGGCTCTAATTTTTCTCAATATATGACTAGTGCAGTGGCTTGAAGATGTTCGGCCTCCTAGTAATTTGTTTCTCGACCTTACACATCCAAAGTAAGTACTTGTTTTCTGTGTAATTGGTGTCTTGTTGAATGTGAACCGAGGCCGAGAGATCCCGGGCTTTATGATATTCCTACTGGTTATGTAGCCTTCTGGTTGGGACTCTGGAGTGCCATAAAAGCAAAATTATAGAGATTTCATAAGTAAAGGATATTGGTTGTTTTGTCCCTAGAGTCTATTAAGTTTTGTTTTAGTGATGTCCAATGGGGTTAAAGACTCAGGGAGATTCTAATCAATTTTATAGCAAAAGACAAGACAGGCAGTGACAACAAGAACAGTACCATTTCTTTTACAAAGTCAAATCAGAGTGAATAGATATGTATAATAAATAACTTTAATACTCTCCCTTATTTAACACTCTTTGATTCAAGGGCATGACCACGAGACTCAGATAAACAAAACTCTTTGCTTAAATAAATGTAGTGTAAATTTTGGATGGAGTACACTTTCTTTGTTGGTTTGGTCTCTTTTGGTTTATTTTTGATCTGCAGAATTAGGTAATAGTCGCCTTGTGTTTGTCAGACACAATAAACTCTTCAATTGCATTGAACAGCAGATCTGTCATAAGTCTTAACATTAACAAAGACTGAATATTTGAAATCAACGGTTGGAGTGTAGATAAGGGGGCGCCAAGGAAAAAAAAACTTAGAATTTTTTCTGCGTGTAGATAGCCTTCCGCCCCCTTATCGACACTCTGACCAAATCAACAATTTCAGGCAACATTATTACCCGACTACTTTCAGAAGGGAGGGTTATGTTTTTCCAGTGTATATATGTAAGTGTGTATGCATGTAGATTTCTATGTTCCCTGCTACAGCCTGAATGGCTTGAAGGATTTTAACGTTTGAGGTGTTGTTAGATTCCTCTTGATCGAGTGATACTGGGTACATGATGAGGCAGATTTTAGATGCCATATTGTGAGTTACAAAAATAATTTAAAACAAAAATTATGTTTGTAATGCATTAAAATATACCTGTTATTTATAGGTACTTAGTAAAATATAATACAGGGTCCTCTGTATATCTCTTCACACTAAATTATAGAGCTAGTTTTTTTCCATTTTAGTGGTTATTCTATACAGAAGTTGTATATAGAGACTGCAGGCAGACAATGGCTGAACCTGGCAAAAGAAAGAGAGAAATAGAAGGAATTGAAGGAGGCCTACATTTATATATGTGTTATGTTTATTATACTTATACAGTATTAAAGTATTTTTTATGTAGTCTGTGTATGTATGTGTTTAGGTCACCGAAGTTGGCTCCAAGAAACCAATCTCTTGCCTCCTTGGTGTTGCAAGGAGGAATCCTTCTGACACCAATCCCGATGCAGCAAACTTTGTCATCCTGAAGTGGACCGTGGCTTCCATAGAATTCTCAACAATGTTCTGCAGCATTTTCCTAACCGCAGAAGACAGAGCTTCATCCATTGTCATGCCATCTTTACGGATGCTCTTCAACAGAGCTAAGTGGATTCCGCTCTGCTCCTGTCCGCGATTCTGGCGCTTTGATGGCTTCCGTCGCCTGGCTCTCATCTGACTCCTGACGCTTAACTTTCACGGAATTTCTGGGCGCAGAAGTTGCTGAGGTGGACTGAGCATCAACCTCAAGTCACCTTCGTTGTTGCGTCGTTTGAGCTTCTCCCGGTTTTTCTCTGCCCTACTACTGTACTTGAATGAAGAACTCCCAATCGCCGCCAACTCTGTCAACTTTGTCGCAGGTTTGGGAGACATCAATAATCTTTCCTCTTCTTGGATCGTGAGATCCCTGTTAAATTTCTTGAGAAGACTTTGATCCATAGAATCATTGTCCCTTAAGAAAGCTAGCTTGTTTGACGGAGGTTTTCCTACTTCACCAGAAACCAACAGAGAAAATCATCTCCCTGTTCTCCTCTCGGTCTCCTTCTCCAACAGAAGCAGAAATTTGGTGGCCCCCAGAAAACGACCCGCCTTAGCCTGCAGGGGAAGGTCCAATCCGCTATTGCGGATTGTGGACAACTAGCGGGTCCTACAGTCAGTATAAATACTGACATGTATACTACCTGTCATTCTAAACAGAGAGGTAATGCTTCTTCACATGATTTTGAAATATATTTATAGTAGGACTATCCCTGATGGTGCAGGGGAGTGCATTCCACAACCGAATGGCCCGGGGTCTAAACTCATGCTCATAGGACCCGCTGTTATGCTGTGGAGTTGTGAGCATGGAAACTGTGTGAGTTCTCCGAGGTCTGCTGGAAGAAAGAAATTGAAAACTAAAGTAAAGTAAAATGTTGTAGAGGAAATTGAGGATGTGTGAATGCCGGCGAAGATGGATCGGCAGCCACTTCAACTCCTTGCGATGTTGTGATACATGGTCGTATTTGCGCAGCCCAAAGATAAACTGAATCCCGAGATTTTGAAGTTGTTCGAGTTTGTTCAGAAGTTTTTCTTTAGCACTGACCCAGCAGACATCAGCATAATTGATGAGGGGTAAAAGGAGAGACTGAGCGAGAGTGATTTTGGTATGTTGAAGCGATAAGTACTGAAGTCTCCTGTGAGACTGAAAAGTAGCTAATACTCGGCGACTGACCTCATTAACATGCGATGACAAGGCCATACAAGGCAACTAACTGGTTGTCGAAGATAAGACCCAGTTTTTTAGCTTTATCGCTATATACGATTGTGGTACCATTAAAAGTGAAAGATGGATTGGGCTGTTGCTGCAACAAGTTAAGAGACTGTCTGGTACCCTATAATCATGGCCTGGGACTTGCTCGTGTTGACCAGGAGTCTGAAGGATGAAGTCCAACTTCTTCTACCCTCAAGATCACCCTACAAGTCCTCCACAGCTGAGTTTACATCGTTAGGAGAAAAGTGGCGATAAATCTGGAGATCATCAGCATAAAGATGATATGAGGAAGACATGACGTCCGCGATGGAGTTAATGAAAATCGAGAATAGAAGAGGAGAAAGAATGGCACCTTGAGGGACGCTTGTAAAGAGGTCACACCATTCAGTGGAAGTCTCCTCCGACCTGATACGCTGTTGTCGATCCCTCAAATAAGAGTCAAACCAGCTGGCAGAGAAGGAAGAGACGTTCAGGGACCTGGGAAGCTCAACGAGAATGTCGGAATCTACACAGTTGAAGACACTTCCGAAGTCAAGTAAAGCCAGCACAGAACGTGGTTACGGTCCATGGATACCTGGATGTCACCTGTGACTTTTAGCAGAGCCGTGATGGTGCTATGATCCTGTCTGAATCCTAACTGGTACATGTTCAGCAGATTGTTAGAGTGAAGGTAATAAGAGAGCTGAGTATGGACAATGGATTCAAGGAATTTGGAGAAATTTGGATTGAATTGGGACGATACTCTATAAAAGAGGCGGGACTGGAAGTTTTAGGCAAAGGGATGACTAATGCTTTTTTCCACATGGTGGGAAAGATTCCATTGGATATGGAAAAAAATAATTAAGTGTGTAATAACTGGCAGTAGTTCATCCAGGATTGTAAAAAGCATTTTAAGGCAGATTTTATCGTCACCTACAGCTTTCGAGCTGACTGCTAGTACCGCCTTCTTAGACTAGACCGCCTTGTCGGGTAAGGACTTAGAGCGCAGGCTCTGAAGAGTGGCATGTTTAACCGTTGGATCCATCACAACAGGCGGGGCAGAAAGGAAATGGTTGAGACCATTGAGATCTACATTACCAGTATGTAGGTCCTGAGGCTTACTTATATGTACCAAGTGTTTTTAGACACTTTCACACCTGTGCTGGTGTGTAATTTTCAATATGCCGACGCCTAGCATCACGACAGAGAGAGTTGCAGCGGTTGAGAAGACAATTGTAGAAAAGGAGATTGTCATCTGTCGGATTCTTACGGTAATTACACTTGGCTCTGTTCCTCTTGTCCATGAGACGCTTAATAGTATCGCGGGTAAGTGTTTCACTATAACTTTTTATAGGTAAATGTTTGTCGTAGAGACTTAGTTAGGACTATGATATTGAAATTGTCGATTTTCTCGTCCATGGTCTCGCTGGATATTACAGGGGACCAGTCAATGGAAAAGGCATCCGACCTAAGAGACTCTAGGACCTAGAGTCTCTTTGGTCGATCCCTAAAGTTGCGGATATTAAGAAATTTTGCTCTGCTCTTGAGAAGCTTCTTATACGAAAGATAAGGTCACGAAACGAGAAAGGAGAATGTGTGTGTTTTTTTTATAGTATTTTATTTTTTTATAATAATAATATTCTCCCACAGTGGTCCAATGTAGACAAGTGGCAAAAAATGACGTTTGCTAAGTACAAACGTACGTACGTTTTACGTTTGTATATGTAAATATCTACAATCCTACAGTAATAAAGAACGTGACTTTGACTTTTGACTTTTTTATTTCGGAGCACAAAAGTTTTTGGTTTCTTCATATCATACTCAATTTCTCTCAATAAACAAACAAACAACTCAATTCAAAGCCAGTGTTTGTGTATTGGGCCTTCGACCTGCAATGACCTCTAAGATGCTGTTGGTGCTCCCACGCGTTCTGCTTCAGTAAGGAGGCTGTTTTCTTACGTAGGATGTCATGGAATCCATCAGTACGTGCACCAAAAACATGCCCGATGCAAAACGTGACCATTTATGTTTTCCCTCAAAGCGGTACTACTGCGGAATTTTGTGAAAATTGTCAACGGCGAGTTGGATTCGCTGACGAAGACATACGAAAAACCTAAAAAACTTATTGCTGATTTAACTGATTTTATTGATTATTATGTAATAAAGGGGTTGAATTTAATTCTGGTTTTGTTGTTACAGAGGCCCTGGCTCAGGGAGAGTGTACGGATGTTCGCGGCCGGCTGATCTCGCACGGGATGCATTACGTGCCCGGCCCGGACACTTGCACTCTCTGTATATGCGACAATGGACAGGCGAAAGTGTGTAAAGCTGTACTGTGCTCTCCGCCTCAGGTGATCTTATACATTTATTGTGAAAACTTGTTTTAACTATAATATTGACACAATCGTCCCTAAACCGGTCCTCCTAACCCTATAGCGAAGATTGGCGTGTGGAAGCGGTGTACTTATTAGATTCAAGTAAGACCTACACAAACTGTGCGAGAGGCACAGTGTCGCCCACATTTAGTGAGTTATTCCACAGTCAATTACAAATATCTATAATAAGGGTTCCGTACCACCGTTCAATGGAAGCGATGGTGTGGAGTGAATAGTTTGGATTTTACACAGCAAAATATTGTTTACAAAGTTATTGGTGCGGTTACTTTCACACTCCATGTACGTAACCAGGTGCATCCATAAGTTTGTATGTGGTATTGAAAGAATTGTTGTATGGGAGCCCCCTTAAATATTTCTTTTATCCTGTTTTTTAGTATTTGTTGTTATAGCGGCAACATAAATACATAATCTGTGAAAATTTCAACTCTCTAGCTAGCTAGGTTCTTAAGATACAGCCTGGTGACAAACGGACGGACGGACGGACGGACGGACAGCGGAGTCTTAGTAATAGGGTCCCGTTTGGAACCCTTCGGGTACGGAACCCTAAAAATTAAAACACCTTCGACACAATAAATTTAGTCGAAGAATTGGCAGATTTTTTCTTTTTTAAGCTGAAGACATTTGAACCACTGATCCGATTTTAATAAAAGATAGCTAAGAACCATCGCAGGTAAGTCTAATACCATTTTTAAAAACCGCAATATAATCCGTCCACCCGTTTGAGCGCTAGAGTGCTACAGAGAGACGTCATGAAGCCGTGGAGGATTGTCGTGACCAGTATCCGAAGTGTTCCCTCCCTTTCGCCTCTCGCAGGCCCTTGAGTTCCTTCGGGTCGGTGGCGCCGCGTTTTATTGTGTCGTCCCCAAACTCGTCTCCGATATTAAACCCATTAAAGGACACCTCAATCACCGGGAACCCCAACCTCCTCCCAGCCCAGCAGCTCCACTCTCTCCCAGCTCACAAGGGCAAATTATGATGAAGGTAACTTCATCCCTGTCACCTCCAAGTGGAATAACCGGAAGACTCCGTCATCCGAATCCCCCAAGAGCCCCGAGGCCAAGCAGAACAGACCCGCTACTTAACCACCATCATCCAAGACCCAGCCCGCGCATTTTAAACGCCCCCGGCCCCGTGCCCCAATCTTGTGAACCCTCCATACCCCACCGGTAACGGGGAACCCGTAGCTCCTTCGACCCCCACGCCCCGCTCTCACTCCCCATCGCCCGTAATAGTCCGTGATGAAACCGCCTGGACTCGTGTATATATCTATTTACAAAGAAATTGAACCAACTACACAACCACGCTAATATCTGCCGGAACCCGCTTCCAGGTGGCAGAGTCCAACCACCACTCACCAAGGGCGAACCATATCGCCCTTCACACACTCTTCACTCCCTCCCGAGGATAGGACATTTAGATTTGTAGGCCCCGTCCCCATAAATCTCACCACTTCCGTCATCAAACATGACTTATTGTCCAGTATTTTCCCAGCAATCGAATTGCACAGAATGCACCGCCCCAACATCCCTTACATGCCTGCAAAAGCATTTAATATGGCATTATTGATCGCCGAACCCATCGCCGCAGGGAGGCAGCTATGCTCCCTCGAATACCACATACAATCTGCTGAGAAATATGTTGCCTTGCTACTAAAGTAAAACATGAGAACTGTCAGAGAGGCACTTCGACAACCGAGATGTATTTTGCACTAGTTAAGATGTCACTTTTCCCCTCTATTCTACGCTAACAGACATTTATCTAACTCTATCTCTTTAGTTTTGTAAGTAGAACCCGTATATATCATCTGTGCCATAAACAATTTAATTTAATTTCAATCCATCTGCGGCCCCCCAGACATCAGAGTCCATACCTACACAAATACCATAACATAGTACTACAACTGTCAGCTCAACAAGATGCCCAAAGCAGATGCTTTACACCCTCCTCGCATCGTGAAATGCGCAGGCCATCATGCCACCTCCGTCTGTAGGAAGGACGTGGCAACTCCTCCCAACCTGCATATTGTGCGGCCACATTGTAGGGCCACGGCTACATTTCCGCCACCTCAAGCGCTGCCAATATCATAAACTACCAACCGAGTCCCCCCCCCCCCCCTCCACCGAGGTCATACATTTTTATTTATTTATTTTATTATTTAATTTTATTCGGAAGATATACAGCACAATAAATGAATGTAATGTAACTTATATAAATATCTTTAAGCCAATTACAAATCTTCACTTCTTAATTACTAACATACGATTTTCTAAGATCGTTAACATAACAGGAGTAGAAAAATATCTTAAGTTACTTTGTTGCCTCGGTTTACACTAACACTAATATATATTAATTTAATTAAATAAGCCTTATATTAATTTATGTATGCTACTATATTAAAACAAGAAGAGATTATAAATGTAGTTGTAATAATACAAAATTAAATCTACAACTATAAGTATTACCACAAAAAACGATTGTACAGCTTAGTCCATGTTGGTAAAGTAGTCTTTAGTCATTACTTTCCTTATTGTAGATGGTTTTGTGCAAAAAAGATCAATGTCTAGTGCGTTACTATTGCTGATTTCATTAAATGAGTGACTAGCCCTTATTATATACGCGTTCTGTCGGTATTGAGTGCTCACCCACGGTATGTACAAAGGCTTGCTGCTTCTGCTTACTCTAGAGGGAGCACAAAGTGACACCTCGGTTAACAATTGGGGACAATCAACAGAGCCGTTTGCGATCATTAATCTACGTCATTAATGTCGCGACGTTGATGCAGTGGGAGAAAGTGATATCTTCGACATCTGTGTTCATAGTCTCGCGATCTTTGACGTGCCTTAAAATCTAGAAATCTTAAAAACTTCTTTTGGATGCCCTCGATACGTGACTTGTATACCTCATATCTGGGGTTCCAGACTTGCGAAGCGTATTCTAAGTGAGATCTAACGAAGGCGCAATACAATATTTTCAGGGATTTTAGAGATTTGAAGGAGTTTGATGTTCTAATGATAAAACCAAGAGCTCTAGATGCCTTTGCAACGCAGCTGTTTACATGTTTTTCAAATGTTAGTTTGTTATCGAAAAGTACTCCTAGGTCACAAACCTCACTAACTCTAGTAATGGGGCGGCCCTTCAGCTGGTAACCTTGATCGATTAATGTATGCTTTCTAGTAAATGATACGAGATAGCACTTGTCCACATTCAAGTCTAGTTTATTTGTTACACAGTATGCCTCAAACCTCAGGAGATCAGACTGTAGGTCGAGGACGTCATCAATTCCATAAATAGGCTTAAGGATTTTGGAACTTAAAAAGCAACTATTTATGTCGTTGATAAAAATAACAAACATAAGGGGCCCTAATAAGGATCCTTGGGGTACTCCAGACGGGATCGATGTCCATTTTGATGTGAATCCTAGCAATACAACTGCTTGACTACGATTTTCTATATAAGACTTAAACCACCTATAAAGATCTCCATGTATTCCAGCCACAGCAAGTTTCCTCATAAGTACATTATGGTCGATACGATCGAAGCACTTGCTGTAGTCGGTGTAAACTACGTCAATTTGGGCGCCACCCTCCATGCTTTTGGTTATGTAATTTGTAGCAAGACGCAAGTTGGATACTGTCGATTTGCTTTTTAAGAATCCGTGCTGTTCCTCAGTAAAAGAAATACGAAGTGCAGCATATGTTTGATCATAAATGATCCTTTCGAATATTTTAGCGAACAGACAGAGTTTTGATATAGGCCTATATTGTTCTACTTTACTTTTGTCACCCTTCTTAAAGACAGGTGTTATGAAGGCAGTTTTCCATATAGTGGGGACTACACCTTCAAATAATGATCTTTTGAATATGAGCTCAAGTGGAGTCACCAATTGGTCTGCACACTCTACGATGAATATCGGGTGAATGCCATCGGGTCCGCCGGATTTTTTGAGGTCTAATCCTTTAAGATGCCTTAAAATCGTGGTTTTTTCAATGGATATAGACCCTATCTCCGCCGATTTACTATGTTCATTATAATACAAATGGTTGGCATTCGAAGAGATTTCCAAGAAGGTGGAGTGGAAGTAGTCAGAAAATAAGTCGGCTATTTTATCACCAGAGCTAGCACACCTTACACCGTATGTCATTGCATTCGGGTAATTATTGCTTACTCCTTTACTTTTGACAAATGCCCAAAATGATCTAGGGTTTTTGAGTATGTTTGACTCAATTTTATCAATATAAGCGTGGTAGCATTCCCGCTCTAATGTTTTAGCTCTGGTACGCAAGTAGGCAAATGATTCATAGTCGGAAAGGTTGCCGTAGGTCTTATACTTTTTATGATATTTGTATTTTTCCTTTAATACTTTTACTAATGCAGAAGTATACCAGGGCGGGTAGTGGTTAGGGCGACACACCTTACTTGGAATGTAAACATCGCGGAATGCGTGAAGTTTACAATAGAATTGGGCGACGGCGTCATCCAGAAGATCCCTGTCTAATAATTTATGCCAGTCAACTGCACTCAATTCCGACCTAATTGATGTATAATCACCGCGTAAGTACATGTATTTAGTTCTAGTTTCTTGTGGCAGATCCGAGTAGGTAGCAAAATGGACTGAGATGCACAGCGACACATGATGAGGGTCCTCTGGTAAGAGCGGATAGGCCGCCGCACTCACTACGATATTATCGTTAGAAATTATTAGATTCAGTATCTTTTGGTAACGATTAAGTTCACTATTGTATTGCTTTAAATTGCAACAGTTAAGTACGTCTATGAATTCCATTTGATATTCGCCAGCTAGCCCATCCGGCGTTAGTTCCTTGCAGTTGAATTGCTTGGACCAACTTATATTCGATAAGTTAAAGTCACCTAATATGAGAAATTTGTCAAGAGGATTATTCAATATAATATTATTTAAGGAGGCACTGAAGTTCGAAATTTGAGTAGTAAATGAATTTCCTTTATTTTCCTTACACAAGTAGACGGTGCAAATATGCGTTTTTATTTGCGATCGGCCGGTACCTAAGGTAACAGTTATCCATATATCCTCGGCTGATGAGCGCCACTCGGTCGCTCCACCACTGAAAACTCGTTACGTACAGCCAGCAACACACCCCCTCCCAACTTTTGTTTTGTAGCAATATAATTCCGATCCCTACGCCATACAATATAACGCTCATCAAATAATTCATTATTCGAGATGCTGTCTAGAAGCCAAGACTCCGTTATTGCTATGATATCATAGGAGTTTAGGCATACATTACGGTAAAAATCACTAGTCTTGGTTCTCATGCCACGAATATTTTGATAATAAACATTTAATGTGTTCATTTTTGAATTTTACAATAATTGAGGTATGAGTTAATATTAACATGCCTGGAATAAATACCCAGTAATATAAGAGTACCAGTGATAGCACATATCATAAGATTGAACGTTATATTATAATCGTAATAGGGGTAATCCTTCGAATAACCATAATAATATGAGTTTCGGCAGAAAATATTGTAGCAAGGCGGTGAGCAACCAACATGAGACAGAATCGACGTTAATACAATCAACAAGCACAGCAAATCAAAGCCATAATTGAAAGCAATAAGGTTCATTTAATGAATAAAATAAATACATCTCAAGCCTCCTTGACTACCCCCGACTATAGCCCCCAAACTTCGCCTCCTACAGGCACACCGGCAACACCAGGCTGCAGGATTTTACCGAAAATCATCATCATTTATCATCTTAGTACGCTCATTCAAGTAAATACGACAAACTGAGAGAGAAGTTGCTGATCTTCTCAATAGACATCAAATAGATATCGTCGCTGTCCAGGAAACCTACCTCAAACCCAAACATAGGCGCTTCATTATAGCAAATTACAACCTCCTCCTGTAACGGCACCAGGCTAAGGTCTGAGCCGCCGCTAACAGTAGCTATGATCGTCTATTCTTTCTATCCCAAAATGAGAGGACCCGATTCAGCTGTAAGATTTGTAAGTAAGAATGATAAGTCTGAATTTCTCGTTCGTTGAGAAATTCGTCAGGCGTACAATAGTCGAACGAAGCTTGGTTCGGAAAGTTACAGTTTCAAGTTAGACAGAGAAAGCATATATGTCCGCGAGCCGGTAATTCGCATCAGTCAGCGGTGTATTGCGCCAAAACGATCGTTGTTATATTTTATGTGATGGCACCATCTGGTTTTTGTATATATGAGCGCATTGGAACATCTTTTGTTGTAATTTTAGTTTTAGTTTTAGTGATCGATCACAGTTATAGTATAGATATCCGTCGTAGTTTTACGACGTGAGTACTCAATTATATTTCATGTGCTCGCTCGTAGCGGCTTGTGGTGGTTCCAATTATATATTTTGTTCACGGCAATAACGATCCGAAAAGACCGGTTTACACAATTGCGATTTGAGTTCCGAAATGGGTTCTGAACTAGCGGTTACCTCAAAAGGTCCGTAACGTTTTGAAACCTTCAACTCTGCGCAATTTGAGCTGGATGTTATCGAAACGCAAGCATTATTGTTTTAGGATATCTAACCCACACCATAGCGAAGTGCATAATTCGATAAATACCGAACTATGAATTCCACTAGCCGCAGCACGTCCTGGGCTGAGCCAAATCATATATACCGACTCAACTTACACATTAGATATCCAGCGAAATTTACATTTAATTTAAAAATGCAACTTGAATCCAATCTGACCCAAGGCAATGCAAAACACCTACCCGGACCTAAACAATGAACTTTAGACTGTAAATTGATCTCTTCGCGCGTCCCCGACAACACTCAAATGTCAAAATATCAACAGTATATGTTAACTGTGTTGACACCGGTTTAACTTTGTTCTGAATTTGTTATTTCCATCCGCGGAACCTCATCGATCAAACAGTCTCCCTATGCCCTGACAACCTAGGTTTAGCCGCAACTAAACTCCTGTCTAGCCTAGTCTAAAAACCTAGTGTTATACCACGTCCATTATCGACACCACTCGAAAATGGTTGAGTTTGATTTGAATGTGCTTGAATGTTTAACGACTGTGTGTGTGGGAATTACAAAACTCGCTATTCTAAGGAATGAGGAGAGGATTAGCCCGCGAATATCCTAAGAGCCAATCCAGGAACCCTATGGTGAAGGAAAAAGGAATTTAGGGTCGCTCCAAGCCCAGACTCAGACTCAGATAATTGACTTAAAAGTTCTTTCCTAACGACCCAAGGTTAGTTTTGGAATTTGGGGTAGGTTGATATAAAGGTTAGGAACCGAGGTAAATCTCGGCGCTTCAGACGCTCACGAAAACCCACTGAAACTTCGCAATCACCAATTCGTATAGTTCTGACGCGTAACACGGCAGCCAAAACTGTTTAGAACTCGTGAGGACGACTGTCACAGCGGCTAGACGCAGAGACTGAATGCTCTCCCCTCCCAGACTCTGGTATTTATACGCCTCACATGCGTCCTTTGCAAATACGCTCTGCCCAAGCGAAGCTTCTTATCACTAACTACACAGGGTCCAATTTCAACCATGCCATGCAGATCCGCCGTTCTACAAATTGTGTGTACGCATATTCACTATGATCAACCGTAGGTTATCACTCAAATCATTTGGTACTGCCGATACACAGAATCTGTTGATCGCTGACCAATAAAAGCTTGTTGCGATTAATTAAGCATTACCCGACCACTAGGTGCGCGTAGCAAAAGACCTACCAGAATGATATTCAATCCAGAGGTGTCAGACCCTCCATCTCATACCTCAATCGCAATTGTATATTTGCAATCTACATAATAGCTTTCTCCGTTCCGTAATAACCTTTCATTATTTAGTTATTCATAATTTTATTCAACGCGCAGCCAAATCGGCTCTCATCTCTACACATCTCGCAGGAATGCGACAAAAAACCTTGACCTGAACTGAAATTCCACGAATGAACCCACGCGTCTTTTTTTTTGCGAACTTTGCCAGTAAGCTATGCAAAACCCTCAAACGTTATCTGAACCGATTCTCGTATTCAAAACAGCGCGGCGTTGGGCTAGCCCTCTATCACGCAGAATGAAGTATCTAATGTACCGACCCTCGTGTACCATTACAGCCCCCTCCCAGACCTTGAGACACTGTTTATCTCAGTTAACATGGCGCAAGGATCTCATTACCACTATGCTACCCATACTTTGTACATATCTACTCCATATGTTCGGACATCTCAAATCATGTACACCGACCGATGAATCTGTCAATTATGTATATAATATTTACACAACTCGATTGAGTTCTCCCTGTCTTATCTTATTTATCTATCTTACTATACAACCTCGCTTACCCGCAATTTATCCTAATTCGTATTACTATATATATACAAATTGTTTTTTTTTTTTTCCTTTTTTTTTTTGTTTTTGTTTCCAAACCATGCAAGATCCTTAAACCTACAAAGTAGTTACTCAAATTTACAGCTTACAGCTTAATTATATAACCTTTATACACTATCTTATTTATCTACGCCCTTATTCGTCCTCACATAATACCTGGCTATATTTATAGTATTGAAGTTACCCAATATCTCATTTGAACCCGGATCTACTAACGTATAACAGTTGGGATATACCACTGCCGAAATAACATAAGGCCCTTTATACAACAACGAAAATTTCCGCATGATTTTATGTTCTTTATTTGAACGCACAAAAGTCTTAAGTTTCACATAATCACCTATACGATAGACCTCTAACTTACGCCGTTTGTCCGCCTGTCGCTTACGTCGTTCACTAGAACTTTTAGAGTTTTCTATCGCTACACTCCGCACCTGTTCCGAATCTCGCACACTATGGCCTAATAACCATTCATCGCCTAATTCCTTGTCAATAGTTAACGGTTCCCGCCTACCAAACGCTAACTCATTAGGCGCAAAGCCTGTGCTTGTGTGTTCGATATTATTATAGCAATTCTGAATGTCCGGTAACACGTCTACCCAACTACGATTACTTCCGCCGCAATAAGTCCTAATCAGCCGACCTAGCTCGCGATTCACTCTTTCTACGCTATTAGAATTTGGACAATACACCGACGTATGAGTGACCCGAATCCCCAGCTGTTTGAGTCCAAATTCCCAAACTTTCGATATGAACTGTGGTCCTGAGTCCGTAATTATAGTTTCGATAGGTATCTCCCTATGAAATCTCTTTGTACAAGCGAGCACGCTCCTACCTGTCGCTTTTCGCATTGGATATAATTTTATTACTTTACTGTACACGTCTTGAATCACATATATATATTGATATCCGAATTTACCAACGGGCAATGGCCCATAAAGGTCCGAGAAAACTTTCTCACCCAACTTTTCCGCCAACACCGGTGTACAAGGACCAACGGTATTGTTAGTACTAGGTTTGACCTTTTGACATATGTCACAACTTCTTATCACCGCGCTTATCACCCTACTCATATGAAGAAAATAATATCTGTCCTTCATCAGTGCTAATATTTTATATCTGCCGTAGTGACCTATTTCTTCATGTATGTGTAAAATTAGTTCCTCCTGTAGTGATTTCGGAATTACTAGCAACTGTACGTTCCGCTTCGGCACGTGAAAATATAACGTATCACCTACTAGCTTGTAATTTCCAAAACCTCTCGTTCCGGTATCTACCACATTACGTCTGATACAACCGCTAATTCGATTTAACCGCTCATCTTCGCTTTGTAATCTCGCAATGTCCCGTAAACTCGAAATAACACTTGCGGTATTCGATGCCTGAAACCAGAATATCCCCGGCTGAACATTTGTACTGTCAATCATGCCTCCAGGTCCCGCTATCTGCCTGCTTAGCGTGTCGGCAATTTGATTATCAGTCCCTCGCACAAATTCTATGTCGTAATCGAATTGCTCTAAAAACATAATCCACCTCGTTACGCGTGCACCCAATAAAGTCCACGACTTAATGAACGTCAAACTTTTATGATCAGTTCTAATAATAACTTTTTCTCCCCGCAAGTATATCTCAAATCGCTTTAAAGTGTATATAACTGCATACATTTCCTGTTCACTGATCGACCATCTAGTCTGGGCACCCTTGAATGCCTGCGAACAGAACCCTATAATTAGTTCCTGGCCCGATTCATCTAATTGATAAACATAGCCCCCAATTCCTATAGCGCTGGCGTCACATTGAACATAATATGTTTTTCCCGCCAATGGCTGACTCAAAATTATACTTTCTAAGAATTGGTTTTTTATCTCGTCAAAAGCACTTTGCATCTGCGCACTCCAGACGAACTTGACTCCAGACCGCAATAAATTGTACAAGGGCTGTGTTAATGTTCCAAATTTTTTTATAAACCTCCGAAAGTAATTTATGAACCCCAAAAACGCCCTCAATTGCCTGACAGTTCTGGGTGACGGATATAATTTAAGTGTTTCAATTTTGTCCGGGTCCATCTGCAAACCTTGTGTAGACAAAATATGCCCCAATAACTTGACCTTTTTTTGTGCAAACTCGCATTTTTTTAGTTTGCATGTGAAGCCCGCGTCTTTCAATTTACTCAGAACCGTGTCCACTTGAGACAAATGCTGTTCGAAGTCACCCTCAGTTAAAATTGCCAAATCGTCAACAAAATTTAAACAATATGACCTAACCTCTGGTCCTAGAATTAAGTCCATCGCCCTCGAAAATGAACCCACACTGGTTTTCAACCCCTGAGGTAAAACGTTGTAAACATAACTCCTGCCTTGATATACAAAACCCGTGTATCGTTTAGATTCGTCTGATAATGGTATAGAAAAATACGCATCTTTGATATCAATAACTCCTATGTAATTTATCCGGCGCCCGGATTGCAATATCTCACTCATTAAAGGTGTGGTTTCAACCTCCCCGACCATTCCCATGTTCAATTGTCGTGCATCTAGAAGAATACGGACCTCTCCTGTCTTCTTTAATGTACAAGTCAATGGACTGCTGAAATCCGTAGATTGCCTGCTAATAATACCTATCAATTCCATCTCTTCCAAACGTTTTGTTACTTTATCGCGATATGCGAACGGTATGGGATAGCTTCGTTTTACGAAAGGCGTTTCATCTCTCATTTTTATCTCATGTATATATTTATTTGTCCGACCTATCCTATCGCTAAACAACTCTGCATGTTTATTTAACACCGGCAATAACCTTGTTTTGTGTTCAACAGGTATTGATGAATTATTCACATATTCCTCTATCATATTTCTACTGGTATCTTGGTTCTGTACTTCCATTGTACAACAGCAAAAATCCTGATTAGGGCCAGTACCTAATGGTATTTCACACATCCGCCCGGCGCTTCGTATAATTAGCCTCTTATTACCCTCACACATTAAACTCGCTCGCGTCTGTTGTATAAAATCAAACCCCAAAATTAAATCTTTAGGCACCCTTGTTAATACTAGCATTGGAGTATCGATAACGCATTCACCTATTGTTAATGGTAACGTTACTAATTTATCAACCTTTTCCTTACTGACTCCAAATGCACCTGTGATTCTCAAACTTGGAATCGGTATTTCCGTCGGTTTTCCCAATTGACTGCACACTTCTTCGTACACTCTCCGACTTATTACGCTGATTTCGCTCCCCGAATCAATCAAACTCCTTACAACAATATTCCCAATACGCACATCTATCTCAGGTAATGTCAAAGTACTACATAACTCGCGCCCACACTCAGTCGAATCGTCGTCTCTGAATATCGTATGTAAACGTCTGTCATTTCGATCTCTACAATTCGATCTAGATTTTTCCTCTAAACACACGGCATATCCGTGCGCTTTATGCGCTAATAATTGAATAAATTCATTCACACCCACGTTCGAATCCAAATTACACAAATCATACAGTCTATGCTTTTTTTCCAATTCGATCGGCTGTCCACCCGAACCGTAATAAATATCTGAGCGCGAACGACCCGCGCGAGTCCACTAGTTTTTTGAATTCTGACTTATCGCATTATTCCTGTCACTTGAACTTTGCCCTGCCTCTGTATCTCCTGAACTATCATTGCCCCTCTGAAACTTTATTGCCTTGAAGCTAGGCTGCGGCTGCCTGCCTCTACGGCGAAAATAACCGCGACCACGCGTCCCAAATTCGTTTCGCGCCTTCGTTACCGCGTTATAATTATTACTACGACTTATCGCGTTATAACGTAACGTATTTACCCGCA
Source organism: Argyresthia goedartella (assembly GCA_949825045.1). NCBI lineage: Eukaryota > Metazoa > Arthropoda > Insecta > Lepidoptera > Argyresthiidae > Argyresthia > Argyresthia goedartella. The sequence continues at coordinate 23,330,511 of OX463823.1, forward strand.
TAGCTCGATATTGCCCACGCATATAGCTATCCCGCCTCACGTTATTCGTATTCATAGGTTCCGAATCATGTATCGCACTTAATCCCCCATCGACATTCCGTTCTAAATGCCGAAGGAATTCGACCGCATCACGTATAGACATTGCCTCTTTTCTAGCAAAAAACGCTACCTGAATATCACGCGGCAACTGTCTGAAAATCGTGTTGATTTTCTCCGTATCAGTAAACGGTATCGTAAGCTCATATATGCTATTCAATTGAGAGGCAAAGAATTCTTCCATACTTTGTCCTTTCTTAGAATCAAACTTCGCAGTTAGGAATCTTTGCTTAATTAATTCCTGTTCATTATCACCCCAGAATACCTCTCTGAAATCTTTTTCAAAATCCGAATAGGTTCGCCATGAGTCTCTGTATATGCTCATTCGAACTTTCGCAATTCCTACCAAACTATCCGTTGCCCATATCAAAGCCCTAGAACTATCTCCCGAGACGTTAATATAAGCCTTTAAATCTCTTAAGAAAATCATCGGATTTTCCGAATTCCGCCCATCGAATGTCGGCAACTTCTGTGTCATTTTCACAATGCACGATTGACGTTTTTCTACCGATTGTTCAAACGTCTCTAGTTCCTGTCTGTCAGTCTGTCTGTCCGAAGTCCTACTAGTATTGCTCGTGCTGGAACCCCTTTCCAAACTGTCTAATCTTTTCACTATTTCAGATAACAATTGCGTCACCTGCCCTGACGCCATTTCACTTGTGTGTGAAAGTGAATTTTGTGCTACCCGACTATCGTTTTTCCTACGCCGGCCGGCCATTATTCCTATTAAACCGCCGTAGCTCGTCTGAAAACAATGCCCCTTTTTTTGCTTATTTCTTATTTACAAACTGAACTTTAAAATCGTTTCTACGTTGTGTTATTTTTAAAAGTAACGCGTTAGACCTTGATTCTTTTAGAATATCTAGGTATCAGACTATCTAGGATATCCTTCCGTCTCGGCACCAAAAATCTGTAACGGCACCAGGCTAAGGTCTGAGCCGCCGCTAACAGTAGCTATGATCGTCTATTCTTTCTATCCCAAAATGAGAGGACCCGATTCAGCTGTAAGATTTGTAAGTAAGAATGATAAGTCTGAATTTCTCGTTCGTTGAGAAATTCGTCAGGCGTACAATAGTCGAACGAAGCTTGGTTCGGAAAGTTACAGTTTCAAGTTAGACAGAGAAAGCATATATGTCCGCGAGCCGGTAATTCGCATCAGTCAGCGGTGTATTGCGCCAAAACGATCGTTGTTATATTTTATGTGATGGCACCATCTGGTTTTTGTATATATGAGCGCATTGGAACATCTTTTGTTGTAATTTTAGTTTTAGTTTTAGTGATCGATCACAGTTATAGTATAGATATCCGTCGTAGTTTTACGACGTGAGTACTCAATTATATTTCATGTGCTCGCTCGTAGCGGCTTGTGGTGGTTCCAATTATATATTTTGTTCACGGCAATAACGATCCGAAAAGACCGGTTTACACAATTGCGATTTGAGTTCCGAAATGGGTTCTGAACTAGCGGTTACCTCAAAAGGTCCGTAACGTTTTGAAACCTTCAACTCTGCGCAATTTGAGCTGGATGTTATCGAAACGCAAGCATTATTGTTTTAGGATATCTAACCCACACCATAGCGAAGTGCATAATTCGATAAATACCGAACTATGAATTCCACTAGCCGCAGCACGTCCTGGGCTGAGCCAAATCATATATACCGACTCAACTTACACATTAGATATCCAGCGAAATTTACATTTAATTTAAAAATGCAACTTGAATCCAATCTGACCCAAGGCAATGCAAAACACCTACCCGGACCTAAACAATGAACTTTAGACTGTAAATTGATCTCTTCGCGCGTCCCCGACAACACTCAAATGTCAAAATATCAACAGTATATGTTAACTGTGTTGACACCGGTTTAACTTTGTTCTGAATTTGTTATTTCCATCCGCGGAACCTCATCGATCAAACAGTCTCCCTATGCCCTGACAACCTAGGTTTAGCCGCAACTAAACTCCTGTCTAGCCTAGTCTAAAAACCTAGTGTTATACCACGTCCATTATCGACACCACTCGAAAATGGTTGAGTTTGATTTGAATGTGCTTGAATGTTTAACGACTGTGTGTGTGGGAATTACAAAACTCGCTATTCTAAGGAATGAGGAGAGGATTAGCCCGCGAATATCCTAAGAGCCAATCCAGGAACCCTATGGTGAAGGAAAAAGGAATTTAGGGTCGCTCCAAGCCCAGACTCAGACTCAGATAATTGACTTAAAAGTTCTTTCCTAACGACCCAAGGTTAGTTTTGGAATTTGGGGTAGGTTGATATAAAGGTTAGGAACCGAGGTAAATCTCGGCGCTTCAGACACTCACGAAAACCCACTGAAACTTCGCAATCACCAATTCGTATAGTTCTGACGCGTAACACGGCAGCCAAAACTGTTTAGAACTCGTGAGGACGACTGTCACAGCGGCTAGACGCAGAGACTGAATGCTCTCCCCTCCCAGACTCTGGTATTTATACGCCTCACATGCGTCCTTTGCAAATACGCTCTGCCCAAGCGAAGCTTCTTATCACTAACTACACAGGGTCCAATTTCAACCATGCCATGCAGATCCGCCGTTCTACAAATTGTGTGTACGCATATTCACTATGATCAACCGTAGGTTATCACTCAAATCATTTGGTACTGCCGATACACAGAATCTGTTGATCGCTGACCAATAAAAGCTTGTTGCGATTAATTAAGCATTACCCGACCACTAGGTGCGCGTAGCAAAAGACCTACCAGAATGATATTCAATCCAGAGGTGTCAGACCCTCCATCTCATACCTCAATCGCAATTGTATATTTGCAATCTACATAATAGCTTTCTCCGTTCCGTAATAACCTTTCATTATTTAGTTATTCATAATTTTATTCAACGCGCAGCCAAATCGGCTCTCATCTCTACACATCTCGCAGGAATGCGACAAAAAACCTTGACCTGAACTGAAATTCCACGAATGAACCCACGCGTCTTTTTTTTTGCGAACTTTGCCAGTAAGCTATGCAAAACCCTCAAACGTTATCTGAACCGATTCTCGTATTCAAAACAGCGCGGCGTTGGGCTAGCCCTCTATCACGCAGAATGAAGTATCTAATGTACCGACTCTCGTGTACCATTACACTCCGTATTGACCGCTTACCGACTCCGGACCGCAGCAAAGACCCAAAAGGCAGTACCGCCATCTATTAAAGACGATCCGTTCACGTATCCCCTATAGATACCCCTCAACTAGTAAAATGCGAGGCAATTGCCATCCGCATAGCAATGTCAGGCCACGATCCCATAGTCATAGCAACAGTCTATGTGCCGGGCGGAGAGAAGATGATAGCTAATGATTACAAAGTTCTCTTAGAACTAGGCAGTACAGTTATTCTAGACGGTGACTTCAACAGCAAGCACCTACAATGGAACTGTAACGAGACAACTACTAACGGGTGGACCATACACAAACTTCTTGAATACCTCGATGACTGCAAAGTTATAGCTCCCTATACCCCGACCCATTACCCCTACCAAAGAGACCTCAGACCAGACACTCTCTCCTACTGCAGTTTCAAAAACAAAAGCCTCCCAGTCTGAGCCATAAGTGTGCTCAGTGAGCTTCACTCGGATCACAGACCAATCTCATACCATCTCGGCAGGCCATTTGACTAACCGACTGAAACCAGGAATGTTGTTAATATTCGGAAAATCAAGCAAACCCTCACAAACCAAGATCAGATATATATTACATCAGAAATTGACAATAGAAGCCGAAATCTCGGATATAGGCAGCAGTCTCAACGAAGCCCTAACCGGCGCCTCTAGTGAGGTCCCGTTACAAGGCAACCATCGCTTCGAACTCCCAGGGGACATGAGACTGCTGCTTAGTGCAAAGAATGCGGCACCGAGGTTATTAAAACGAATGCTTCGCCTTCAACAAGAAGTTGTCAGATGCTTGCGAGAGTTCAAAGGCACTCGCATGAATGACTTTCTCTCCAGCTTAGCTCCTAGTCACACTTCCATCTTTAAATTAAGTAAATACCTGAAATCTGTTGAGATTGTTCCTCAGTGCATTTTCAAACGTATGGAAAGAAGCCGACGTTATCGGCTTCCACAAACCCCGGAAAGATAAAACAGACCCCACTAGCTATCGCCCCATTAGTCTACTTTCTTCCATAGGAAAAGTCTATGAAAGGCTTATTCTCGACCGACTCAAAGAAATTGGCATATATATAAACCTTATCCCCAACGAGCAGTTTGACTTTAGTACCGCATAACGGAGCCGATATACAAAGGGTTCCAAACATCGGCAAAGTCTATAGATACCGGTGCCATATCTTTGACGTAGCGAAAGCTTTCGGCATTTTAGTTTGGCACAATGGTCTTAATTATAAACTTTACTAACTCAACCTTCCCGATACGCTAGTACTCATTATCAAAAACTATCTCACCGGGCACAATTTTTGCTATCAAGTAGAGAAATCTCGCTCTCAACCCCACCCCATAGCCGCCAGAGTCCCGCAAGGCTCAGTAATCTCTCCTACTCTCTTCTCACTCTATGTCCAAGACGTCCCCCGCACGCCGTGCGTTGAGCTAGCTCTTTACGCTGACATATGGTTCTCTATTACACCAGTAGGAAGAGGGCACGTGTTTTTCAAGTACTCCAGGAAGCAGTAACCGAACCGGTTGTATGGGCTCTCAAATGGAGAATACAGATGAACTCCAAGTAAAGCGCAGCCGTGCTCTTCTCAAGGTGTAAGACTCAATCCGACCGCGCTTCCTCATCACTACCCAAAATCACCCTCTTCGACCATTCTATCCCCTGGGAGAACAAATTGAAGTACTTAGGCATGACATTAGACTCCCAACTAAATTTCGAAACCACATTAACCTCTTAAAGCTACAGCAATTTTTGAGGCATCGTAATTTTAAACCTCATGACATGGTAATAAAATTCACAACCTATGACGGGATAATGGCATTTATAGATGCCCGTGAGCGTTAACCGGTTAAGACGGGACCGCGACAAAGCAATCACTCATGAAAAGTAAAAGCAAATTCCCATGCAAAATAACCCTCTTCAAAACTTGCATCCGCCCGGTATTCATGTAAGCAAGTTCAGTCTTCGCACACTTCTCCCACTCTCTTAAACCACTGCAGGTGCTCCATAACTGCTTCATGCGTAAAGCCGTAGGTGTCCTGTGGTACATGCGCAACGTTGATCTCAATAGACTTAAGACTTCCTACAGTAAACTACTTCAAATATGCATCTAGCCACCCAAACCCGCTTATCATTCAAGTAACCTTGTATGAATCAATTCAATTTTCAATTATGGCCTTTAACATCTATAACAGATGATTTAAGCAGCGTCCGAGGTACATACTCGCTCGTGACTATACAGTCCGATCCTGGTGCGGCAGACACGTCCACACGCACGACACACATGTTGTGTCGCTGCTGATGCTGGTGGTCTTCCCACCTGTTGGCTTAGATTTGAAACGCGGATACGTCGCGCTTGACACAATCCTTGAAACGCAACAGGGTCGTCGGACTGGTCTCTTGGCGTGCGCGATTTCACTCAGGATAGTTTGCCGAGGCAAACGAGTGTGCCCCATATCCTAGCCACCGCAGCCGTCTCTGCTTTAGCATGGCGGTGATGCTGTGTAATTGTACGGACTTGAGCACTTCCTCATTTGTGATACGGTCCCAGCACGTTATGCCGAGTATGGTCCGAAGACAGCGCACTCAACGTTCGTGTTTTGCGTACGTCGTCCAGGTTTCTGCTCCGTACAAGAGGGTGCTGGACACATGCTTAGTTAACAAGCATTTTGGTCCTCACTGTAAGATGTTTATTGTCCCATACTCTTGTACGCAGCTTCCCAAATATAGTGGCTGCTACGCCGATGCGAGAATCGATCTCCACGTTAAGTGAAACATCGCTTGACACATGCGACCCCAAGTAGCAAAACCTGTCAACTACCTCTAACGGAGTACCGTCCAGTAAGATTGCTGGTAGTTCCGCATCTCCCTGTTCTAGCACAACGGTCTTCTTCGCGTTGATCGACATAAAGAACATCGTGCACGCTCTTGAGAACTTGTCCATGAGGCACTGGAGTTCCTCTGCGCTGTGTGAAACAAAAGCCGCGTCGTCAGCAAATAGAAGACTGTCTATGTGCAAGTCCTCCCGAAACCGCTTAGACTTGAGTAGATCGATGTTATTAAGTTTCCCATCAGTCCTCGTATGTAGATGGATACCCTGGTGAACCTCGCCGTAAACAACTTTCAAAAGCAGCAAGAAGAATATACCGAACAGGGTAGGTGCCAAGACGCAGCCCTGGCGGACACCTCTACCAACCTCAAACGGAGAGATTTATCGCAGTTGAACACAATAGCTCCCTTCATGTCCTTGTGGAATGACTTGATGAGACTCAAGAGCTTAGGCGGACCCTTTCAAGAGCTGTGTATAGCCCCTCTCTAATCACCATGTCGAAGGCCTTGTTAAGATCAACAAAGACGATGAGTAGAGGGGATTGTTGCTCTCTACACTCCTCCTGAATATGGAATATTATATCCACCGTAGAACGCTGTGCGCGAAAGCCGCTCTGAGCCTCGGGATATACGCGGTCGGAAAATTTCTGGAGTTTGTCCAGGACTACACGGAAAAACGCTCTGCCGACGATGCTAAGAAGGGAAATACCGCGGTACGAGTTACAGTCGCCGCGGTCGTTTTTCCCTTTATATAAGATGACAATATTAGCATCGTGCATAACCTTTGGCACGCTTCCTTCTTCCCAGCATTTGGAAAGGTGGTTGTAAGGTAGGTCGCACTATATTTTGAGGACTTCTGTGTGTATAAAGTCTTTCCCCGGACTCTTACCGCTCTTGAGCGATATGACGGCTTGATGTAGTTCCTCTATCGTGGGTACGGTGACTAGCTCGTGCCAAATTGCCATTTTCGGAATTAGATCCACTGCTTCTGGCCGTATGTCGACTGGATACGAGTAGAGGCCGGTGTAGTGTTCTACCCAACGATTGAGCTGACGATAGTGCCGTATATTAGTGATGGTAGTGCCATCAGCCTTCTTTAGAGGTGCCGTTTTTTTAGGTAAATGTCTTCTAATACCCGAATAAACTCCGCCGATGTTACCTGTATCTTAAAATCTGCACAGTATACTTTGGCAGAGCTCCTCCCAATATGCGTTAGCGTAAAAACGCATACTACGCTGGAGCGATGCCTTAGTGGGTTGAGCACGCGCACTATCACAGGGGTTTAGGCGATAGTTCAGGGCTGCTGAGCGTTTATCGTCAATAAGGGGTTGCAGATGTTCTTGGTTTTCCAGGAACCAGTTTGGGGATTTAGTTTGTTGGTAGCCAAAGACACTGCCGGCTGTGTCGGTGAAGCGGACTTTAATCCTCTCCCACTCATCTTTGATAGGCGCGGTTTTGTATCAGGTAGCTAGTACTTGGTGTACCTTGCTCCCTAAAACCTCCACACATCGGTATCTCATAGTAGCGGGGGGCATCTGCTTATTATTGTAGTCCGTTTACTACACGAGGTGATGCCCTTTCAATGTGAACAGACCTGGACATAGCAGGGAGGTCTGACTCCTGGGCAAGGGTAATTCCATTTCCCCTCCAACAAAAAATAAAGAGTGCCACAGGCAGATACGAAGACAGACAGACAAACTCTTACCAACTACCAACCAACTAAACTTACACCACCCCTCTTTTTTCGTCGTGAGTTAAAAATATCAATGAAAACAGACAATGAATAACAATGAGATTTGATCCAGGACTGCCGCTCATTCCGCGTCGGCAACACCTGCTGCGAGTTCATCTGCCTCGACGACGTGGTCAAACCGATCGACCACACGGACGTGCACAACATGCGCATGGCGACCGCGGGCGGAGTCGCCGTGCTGCTGGCGGCGGCGGCGCTGATGCTTTACCACTATAGGAGGCAGAAGCGACGCCGCCCCGCCAGGAACGACGACCAGAGGAGCTTGACTAGCATCGGGTAATCCTACCATCCTGCTAATTTTGATTTTTGGTTTGTTACGAGTTCTCCTAGCTTGATTCTTTGTTTGTTACGAATACCCAATTCAACTCAAGCTGCAGGCGAGCGCTCGCAGTTAATTTACATGAACATTCCTAAACCCAGACTAACAAATCTGTTTGCGTGGTTAAAAACTAGAGCAATTAACTAAAGCGTGTTATTAATATTATGATTGATGGCGCATTCACATGGCTAGCATGTCAAGTTATGAGCAATCAATGAGAGTTTCCCTAGGGGGTCCCTGTAATTTTATATGACTAGCAAGTTGAGTAATTATGAGTAACTACAAGACTTGTTATTAGGGGTGGGGCGCAGGCCGCCTTTGCTCGAGAACACTAAACTTGAATTTGAGCACCTAGCAATGGAACTGATCATTCGTCCCTATCTATCATCTCACTCAATTGTATCAAATTGCATCCTATCGAGTCTTCTTCGGCAGTGATTTAAAATGGTTTGCATTATTGTAAAACCGACTCCTAAGTATACTCATAAATCTTTATTCTTGTAAATGTATATACTTTCTTTTGTTAAAGTCCTAGCAGCCTATTTATTAATTAGTTCATTGTGTCATGTGGAGTTGTTAAACAATGGACATATATGACTCAGAGCTGTGGCATTTATAGATCACAGTTCATTATCTGTAGTTTTAAATAGCTTCCTCTGATCTCATGTCGTGAATCATAATTTTACTAGACGGAGCTCGCAGCTTCGCTCGCGTGGAGTCGATAAGAATGGTCACGTGTACTCGAATACATAGGATACATAGAATACATAGAATTTTTATAGCATTATGTTTTATCGGATAATCGGTTAGTCTAAATCCATTCTTAATGCTTTGCTACCATTGCTACCCTACGCTAATATAAGAAACCCCTGACAAAATTCGTAATTGTTTAGGCTGTGTATGCGTTGTCTGTCAGGCAGTCAGCATTAGCATTTTATTAAAAATATTATGTACTCTTTATTACAAAAATCTGTCAAGAGCGAGTCGGACCACACACTTAGGGTTTTGTACCATCGTACAAGAACAAACGCAATAAAACATGTCTGTATTGGGACCTACTTCAATTATTAAAATTGCGATTAGGTCAATATTTGAGAAAATTTCAACTCTCTTCTATACTTATTACAGCTTATGGCATACAGCCCGCTTACGGACAGGTAGAAAGACAGACGGAGAGAGGGATGGACGGGAAGCGGAGGCGCACCTTCCGGGCGCTGGATAGCCTCAACGCATGATTGATTGGCTGCAGAACCATTGAATGATCTGTTTGGCGATGCATGGACCTGCCTCAGTGCCTCATGCCTGCCACAATCAGCTCAATATACCTCATATTGAGCTGATTGTGGCAGGTCCAGCGAAAGGAAACATGATTGTGCTCTCATCATTGAATTTTGTGATTATCAATCGAATTTTATTATTATGATATTATACCGGGAATTTAATAGAACAAACGAGCGTTAAGCGCGAAATCGGTTGACAAATGCTACCTGCACCCGTAGAATGCCGACCCCGCGGAGGGTGTTGAAGCTGGCTGCTGCTGCCAAGGTGGAACGGAGACGCTTTGGTCTCCATTTCAGCAGCCAGCTTCAACACACCCCGCGGGGTCGGCATTTTACGCGTGCAGGTAACATTTGTCAACAGCTGGTTCGAAAATTATATTTTTTTGTCGCTTCAGTTTTTAGTATTTTTTTAAATGTCGGAGATACGGGGTTGAAAATGTAAAATAAAAAAATAAAAATCTAAATGATGTTCAAAAATGTCACACAACTTGTTTGCTTCCCTATGACGCAACTTTTCTTTCCAAACATTTTTCATCCGATACAATTCTGGGGTCGGGGGTGTGAGGGGCTGTAAAATGAAAAACAAAACGCAAAGAACAAAGGGCAACTTTGTATGGACCGTTTGCCTAGAGTGAAGCACTTTCTAACCCAGCTTAAAATTAAGAACTGATTTATCTCAGTAAAAAGTTAATCGAAGTAAAAAGTTACAGCCGTTTCTGAAATACAGTAACTTGACCGAGCGAGGGAAGCATCTCCGTTCAGCTCCTGCAAAAATGCTTTCGTAAGTCTGGATTTCTCTCCGTCTGTTCTCCTCTTCAGTACGCATTTCTCAACCATTCTCGTAAAATTTTGTGAGCAGGTTCGCTAATGATAAGTTATTTTTGTCGATTCAGTATTTGAAAATATTTCAAAAGTGCGGAGATATGGGATTGTAAATGTAAATAAACCGCTACGGCCCAAACGGCTTGACAGATTTTAACAAATTAGGTGTCGTTGTATTTGTGGAGACCGTGAAAGTGACATAGGCTATATAGATCGCGGAGCTCAAGTGGCGATGAGCGGGACATTTGGTCAGAAGGGAGGACGGAAGGTGGACCAAGGCAGCAACAGAGTGGCGGCCGCGAACAGGGAAAAGAGCAGCGGGCAGACCACCGGCCCGATGGTCAGATGATATTGGCTGTAGTCAGTGGACCAGACTGGCGGGAGACAGATGCGAGTGGCGTGCTTTGGGAGTGGCCCATGCCCAACAGTGGGATGATGCGGGCTGATATGATGACGAATGATATAGTTTTAGTGGTTATAGTCTATGGTTGGATTTAAGATCGCAAAATGTAGTTTACAAAGTTATTGGTATGGCACAAATACAATTAAACTAAAGTGCGGTCGCCATCGACGAAGAATTTCGTACATTGACCTGTAATTATCTATCTCTATTGCTCCCGCGTAAATATCATGCGTCACGCTCGCACGGATACAATGACCGCCGTCTGTGCGGGCGTGACGCATTACATTTAAGCGGGAGCGATAGAGATAGTTAACAACAGGTCATTGTACGAAATTCTTCGTCGATGGCGACCGCACTTTAGTTTAATTGTATTTGTATTTCTATCACCTAATGTAATACCTACAGGTATTTCATTTGTTTGTTTCGCCTTAGTTCGCTGTAATGGCACAAATAATAAATAAATGAACAAATAATAGAGTCCCGTTTTGCACCCTTTGGGTACGGAGCCCTAACAATGATTTGATATAAGCCACTTATTCGCTACTCAAAGAAATTCACATCCAAACCCCAATTTATGTAAATTTTATTATGATGAATTTCAGTCGAATCCAGTTAGGTACTGAATATCTCAAAATGCTTATGTGATGCACCAGTACAACCCGCACTGAGCCAGCGTGCTGGACTATGGTTCAAACTTACTTATATAAACGTAAATATAAAAAAAAACATTAACATGGAGGCACATTCATACCTTTTATGATACCAATTCCTGTAACCAAGGCATTACAGGAATGCGTATCATAAAAGGTAGGTATGTGCCTGCATGTTAATGTTTATGTTTTTTTTTGCTGGAAGAAATCTCTTTTAGAGATAAGCTCGCCTTTGTACATGCATTTTCTTTTAATGTAACTCTTTAAATATTTGTGTGCAATAAAGAATTATGAATTATGAATACATTGCTTCTGCGGGTTTACCACAACGTCTTATACCGATTCAGATTAGGAACCTAATTGGATCAGCAGAATTACCGTGACCGTCTTTAAAACAAGTCTTGCCTATTATGGCGAATTGGAATGGAAATGGTTGCCATTGTGATGTTCTTGTTTTGAACCTAATTTGATTCGGAAAAAGATTGTGGTAACCCCCCTGGTCCCACACTAGGATACTCTGTCGTGGGAGCCAGAAACAGCGACGTCACACACATATAAACATCCAAGACCTTGGGATTTTGTTTTCACATCCGGGATCGACCCGGGACCTCTCACATGGTAGGTAGAGCCACAATCGCGGCGCCACAGAGGTCGTCGTATACGGCTAAAGGCCCGTGCCCCTCGGTAGGGACATTAATGTGCTACATTTATTTATTAATTTATTACTGCAACAACTTTTAAGGCCATCCGCACAAGGAGCTACGCGACTGCTACTCCTCATACTTTAGAGTTGCATTTGAGTTGCATGATGGACGAATAAAACTAGAGGACAAACCACCGTAGTACTTTGAAGCGTAATTCGATTTTTAGTTTAAATGTATATTGCTAGATAGAGCTAGTAGCTCGTTGCTAGTAGCTAGTTCAAAAGTTCTTTCTAGTATAGGTAGTATCGTGGTGGCGCGCTTAATTTAGGAAAGATGGCGGTATAAGCGTTAATTTCCTAAGAAGAAACAAGGCTTACGCTTACGCCATCTCTGTTTTTTCGTCGATATTACTATGGATTATACTACGCCGTCACCCTAAGCACCCATCATCTATTGCGTGGCACAGCGACATCTAGAAATAATACAGGATTTTAGCTTTCTAGCAGGGTACGTTTTTTTATATGACGTTGTCAGTCCTCTAGTTTTATTCGTCCATGGTTGCATGCAATTTTTTGACACCTGTTTTATATGGGCTCGTCGTCGTCGCGTAGCTCCATGTGCGGAAGGCTGTAGTTGTACTTCAGCTTTGACCGTTGTCCCCAGCTACATAAGCGGCAGCATGGCGTACGTCGGCAACAGCTGCGAGATGGGCCTGACGGCGTGGAAGCCTCCCAGCAACTACATGCCGCGCGGGGAAGCCCCGCCGCCGTACGACGAAGCCGTCGCACAGTCCCGGGCCGAGTCTATGAGGTGACGCCGGTGAATTACATATAACTTTGCCTAGCTTTAAAAAAATGTGTTAGGGAATAAAATATCTTAGATATTACTGAAAAATAATACTTGTCGTTCCCCAAATAGTCAAGGAGTCAAAACTATCTATGTAATAGTAAAAACAAGTAAGTATCTAAAATAATGAAAGTAATATAGAAAACACTACATACATAGCTTATTTTTTGAAATTGTGATATGACTTTGGCAACCGGTCACAGACCGGCACAGCATGGTCTACCCAATCTAATTGATGGATTAGGTACCCTAAAGGGAAGGCCTTGCACACGTGGCCTTTTGGTGATGCATGTCTAGTAACTGGGCACGGCGACTTACACATTATTGTACTAGTGCCATTAGCGGTATTAATGAAAATACATAAACATTAACATACAGGCACATACATTGCTTCTTATATACCGCATATACCGTGATGTAGTATTAACTTGAGTAGTTTACAACCTTCTTATCGCCCTGTTTTGGTAATATTTACCAGTATTATGCGATCGGAGTTAGTCGATTTCCCTATCTCCAGGGAGTCTGCAAATCCGTTCCTTCCAGCACGTTGCTCCACCATGGAACCATTAAGAATTTTTATTAACAATTTTAATGATCTAACTAATGTTAAATGTACCACCTTTTTACGCAACAAAGCAACAAAGAGTTCGAGTTTTTATGTGTCTGAATACCAGGATTATGGAGCAGTCGTTCCACCGGTCCTACCCTGCTACAATGGAGTCCCTTGCGCGGCCGGAAGACGTGCAGTGCGGCCACGGATACGCCAACGTGCCGCGCCCACTCACACAGGTACAAATACCTCATCGATATGTTCACCCACTGTTGTCTCCTCTTCCTCAATAATATGCCAGATATTCCGGTTCTGACCCATCCGCATCCACTCTCTACTATGAGATAATGTCATAGACAAATACCTACTCCTACTAGTGTTGGCACGCGATGATAAATTGAAATGATATATTATATTGTCGTGAGCAAAAAGTTTCTTGGACGAATTTATTATTACACAAGTCAAACCTGCCTATTTAGATCTGTTACATCATATATTACATCTCAAGAAATCTTTAGTTTTTTTTATGAATACGTCCAATACATATTTGGCGTATTCAAACGAAACAAAAGAAATCTTGAGATTTAATGTATATCCCATTGTGGCTTTATTCAGGGTTATTTTTGGACCCCTTTCCAATTTTTTTCACGTCATAGTATTGCAGGAGTACAATCCATTTTTGAATAAAAAAACTTTTTTTTTTAAATTATTTGTCATTTTTTCCTTAACATTTTCTTTCATAGAATTACTTATATACTTGCTTGACATACGTTTTAAGTATAACAAGCAGGACTAGTTAGTACACGGGTAAATCTCGCGACAAGCTTTTATATTATTTAATAATTTGTGTAACAGTTGTACTAAATTGATTGGTTTGATTTAATTTAAAGTTTATTTTCTTTTTTTAGGGCACCTAAATAAATGCTTCTTTTTAAAAAGTATTTTTTCACCATTCATTTATGTTTTATTTTTTAAGTTATGATTGGGAATGTTTCTAAGTTGTTGTGGTCGTTTGCCTGTTAATTTAGTACAGTCTTATTCTTCAATAATTATACCTTCTAACGACTTGACCCTACTCAAGGCCATGTATGCTTGACCTAATTAGACAACGGCATGGTCGACATTACTACCCTGCATTTTATGTACTGTGCAAGCCCAGCATAATATTATTGGCAACATTCTTCGTTCTGCAGTGTCGTGGCTATATTTTGCTGGAAAGTGCACAGTCTTGGGTTGAATGATATGAACACCGTCTTTACCGAAGTTTAAACGTACGGATGGTATGTCAGTATCGTACATCTGTGCTCTCCGGAAACAGGGCCATATGGTTTCTGTAATGTGGCCAATGGCACCATTCACTCTGGTGAATGGTATGTGTCCAAAGGCAGACCTTTGGACACATCCAAATTATAACGTAACATCACCTTGGCTGCAACAAATATTTCTAACTCCTTAGGTAGCTCTCCTGTTTTGTATATATCGGATGGTATAATATTATTTAAATCTAAATTGTCATTTTTTCGAGTACAATCAATAAGACTATCTTGTGCTATTATTTTGTTAATAGTTACACCACGTGCACAGAACATTTAGAGAACAGTTTTATAGTGATTATTTAAAAAACAACACATGTACTTATAATTAAAAAAAAAACATCAGTTACATTTTACGGGAATAACTTAAGAATAAATACGTGATCAAAATTTGATGGATAAGTTTATGCTTAATTTAATTCCCAAGACGTAAAAAATTTGTAAAAGAACATGGTTAGGTAAAGTAGTAAGTACTATACCCTTATTTTTATAGAAAAACCGTTCATTATAGTAATTTTATCAAAAACGTCTAAAAATAAGCAGTGAAACGGAAATGTCACTGAAAGTTTGTTTGTTTTGGTTGGGGATAAATACGAACTGATAATAGTTGCTTAGGAAAGAAAAGAAAAAAATTGGAGACCGGTAGGACAACGCTCTGAGGCTCTGAGATTACATGTCAGAGCGATGTTCTACCGGTCTCCAAATTTTGAACATTATTGGTAATTCGTGATATGGCCCAGCCGCGTAAAGCCAGACTCTGTGTATGGCTTTACGCGGCAATTCATGTCCTCCCTTTTTAGCTCTTTCGGGAATTTTACATGAACAAAATGTATGTGCCTGTCAGGCAAGCTTGCGGAAGGTGTTGAGACAATAATTTCATGTACACTCGTTAGCGTGGGTAAATATTTACTATAGCAACCACGTTGTTCTGTGAAACTACAGGGGGTCGCATCGCTCGACTCCAGGTTGTAGGTATTATAAAGTTGTGACTAACATAACCTAACCTAATTTCAGTAGGTATTCGGACAGAAAGTGAACATCCAATTAACAACATTATGCGTAGAGGTATACACAGGTTTTGTTCAATCAGTATGCGCATGACTGAAGGCCAAAGTCTGTGTGTAGTTTAACACCTAACAGCGTTGAGCCGTTGAGCCGTACACAGGTTTTGGCTTTATGCGGCTCAGACACCTCATTCTTCGCTCATTTAGGTAATGTTCCCCATACCCAGTACGCGTCAGGTTGGAATGGCACTCGGGAAGTCATGATACATTATGATTTAAGTAAGTTGTGGCTTCCCTATCGTCCTCAAAGATCACAGTGGGATGTGTTAGTGGGTTAACATGCGAATGAAGGACGGGTGATACGATAGGCAATGGGGGGCGACAAACACACTTTTACCACGTCTTCCCAACCTTCCGAGAACAATACCTATCTGTATAAATGTAACCACAATTGTCACCAGCCGATTGTGATGCCTCAGGGCTGCTACGCCCCACTACTGCAGAGCATGCATGGAGTGGACATCCGGGAGCATCCCAACCCCTTGCCTCATCATCTGCTGGCCCCGAATGGTGAGTTGACAATAGTTGACATTGTTGTGAGTGCCGAATTGAAAGTGCCTCTCAGCCTCTCGTACCACAATTATTAAACCGGACTCATTAAAAACTCAACTCAGCCAATAAGATTATCCTACTTCGTTTCGTTAAATTTGTAAAACTTCGCGTAGCTTACCGTTTTAGAGGACCCAGAAAAATTAAAATAAATGCGCCTCACGTGCATACAAGGAAATTATACGCAAGGACGGTCGCGCCGCTAAAAAAAGGGTTTTTCGGTGCAGCGATGGTAGCGGGATATCCAATTTTGGAGTAGATAGTTTTTTTATACTAAAGATTATTTAACCAATCCAGCACCACGCGATCTGCGCGATTTTGAACTACACTTGAGAGCAATAAAATCGACGACCCCGTCCATCATGACCTTAGAGTGTATTTATGGAATGGACTGTCCTTTTTCATATTATTGTTTGGTACCACTGGAAAGCTTGCTGTCTTACCTATCTAATGGTACCAAACAAGCGTATATGGTGTGCATGTACACAGTATCTTACCTCTCTCTCTCTCTCTCTACCATATTTTGCATCGCTTGCGAGGCACCGGGGTACGGGGTTCACAGCAGGTATAAAAGGGTCAATTTTCCCAAATTAGCCACTCGATGAGTTGAGCCGCGATCATCCGCGCATACGGACCTACTGCAACGCTCCACTCAGCTGCTTGCGCGCCGTTTCATTGCGAAACGCCCGCGTCAACACGCGCCCGTGCGCGTCGCGTTCGCGCTACAACCGCGTCGCGAACTGCACGGAGGGGAAAACCTTCGGGGGCGGACGGACGTCGGCTTCGGCCTAAGGTCGTGCCAGATCGGAACCCCTTCCCGTGCCAGCTCATCCATAGCCAACCAGCGCTATGGATGAGTTCCACAGCCCTTCTCAGGGCTACGCTGCGCCGGACGGGAGCCCTCCACTGGGCGAAACCCCGAGGCGCACCATCCCCCGCCACCGCTTCAGATCGGCCTCTCTCGAGCGGCCCCTGGTTTTGTCGACCTCGACAGAATACGGGTCGCCGATCGTCCCGCGACCAGTCTCGCCGAGAGCAGAGCTCACGCTGGACGAATTGTATTTAATTCGTGCCCGTGACGCCAAACTATTTTCGGCGGGACTTCTGCGGGCCATGGAGGCCTACCTCGTCGAGCGCCGCGCAGCCATGGAAGGCTGCCAGCTAGCAAGCATCGGCGACGAACTATTGGACGCCAGGCTGCTGGAGCAGGCCCGCTCGCAGCCCCTCATTCTGCCGCCGACCCGTGGGGGCAAACGACGACCCTCGGACGACTTGCAGCAGGAAGCCGCGAAGCGAGCGCTGCTGGAGCCCTCGCCGTCACCGACTCCCCCGCAACCCCGAGGCCTCGACATGCCGCGGCTATCGCCGGAGCCGCTGGCCACCTCGTACGCGGCGGCCGCGTCCGCATACGCGCCCATGCCCACCGCGCTGGCGACCGTCGCGAATCAGTCCGCCGCGAACGCGAGGCCCCCCCGCCCCATCCCGCACACACACGGAGTGCAGGCCGCGCCCGCGCCCCCCGTCGCGAAACTCGTCGCGCCCGCTAGCGCGCCCCCCGCCGCGCCGCCCGCCGTCGCCCGCCGCCCGCCACCCGCCGCACCCCCCGCTGTGCCCGCTAGTGCGCCCCCTGCCGCGTCGCCTACCGCAGGCGCCCCGCCGCCACCCGGTGCCCCCGCTACGGGCGTGGCCGTCACGAAACCGCCCTCCAAGCCGCGCTACCCGCCTATAGTGGTGGAGACCCTCCCGAACTGGGTCCACCACTTCCGCGAAATCCAGCAGCGGCTGAAGAGGGTCCCGAACGCGCGCCCCTACCAAAAGGGTGTGCGATTTTCGCCTGCAGATGACGAGGAATACCGGTGCGTCCAGTCGTACCTCTCGACGTTGGAGAATACCACAGGGGTGCACTGGTACTACTCGCTTCCCGCCGAAAGGAGCCTGAAGATTGCCATCCGGGGGCTGCCGGCAAACACTGAGCCCGCGGAGATCACTTCCGCGCTGGCAGAGCGCGGCTACGAGGCCAGCTTTGTCAAACAGATTCGGGCACGGAAGGGCAGACCGGGCTGCATTTTCCACGCGCAGCTGAAGAAGACGCCGGGTATAACAGCCAGTCTGTACGATACAGACGAGCTACTTTTTATGCCCGGCGTGAAGATCGAGGCGTGGCGCGGGAAGAAAGGACCAGCTCAATGCCACCGATGCCAGAAGTTTAGGCATAGCAGCCACAACTGCCACCGCCCCCAGGCCTGCGTGCGTTGCGGAGGACCGCACCCCGCCGCGGACTGCGACCGGCCTAGAGAGATGCCGCCGACGTGTGCCAACTGCGGAGGCCCGCACACGGCAAACAACACGTCGTGCCCTGTATTCCGGCAAGAGAGCCGAAACAAGAAGGCCGGTCCAGCGGCCCGCACCGGTGGCCCCAAGACGCAGCCGCCCCCCCCAAACCCCCAACTGTGCAGGAGTCGGCGCCCTCATCACTCATGGCGGAGGCCAACCCGGCCACCGCGCCAGGCGCGCCCCTACCCAAGCGCAAACGGAAGCGGGGGGGAAAGAAGAACGAAGTGCCGAGAGCGGCTGAGGAGAAAGGAGCCGCAGCACCACCACCTCCACCAGAGAACGAACCGCCGAGGGATCTTGTCGCAGCACTCATCAAAGCATTCCAAGATCCCGCAGTCCTAAGGAGTATCGCCGAACATCTGCCCTGATGGCTGACTCCTTAAGGATTGTGCACTGGAACGCCCAGTCACTCAAAGGAAAGAAGCAGCTGCTGAAAACCTTCCTGCGAGAGTACCGAGTCGACGTCATGCTGGTTAGCGAAACCCACCTCACCGTGAAGATGAAGCTCACCCTCCCCGGCTACACAACCTACCGCAAGGACGAGCGATCCCCGCAGGGGATTGCTTACAGAGGTCTGGCTATCCTGGTTAAAAGGAGTATCGTCCACCAACCCATCGACTTCGAGGAGCACACTACAATCTACGTCCTTGGCGTCGAAGTACAGGTCGCCGGCAACGTTGTGCGACTCTATGCCGCCTATCACCCCCCCGGTGAGAGACTCAATCCCAGGGAGCTCCGGGGACTGCTGGAGTCGCCGCAACCGACTCTCATCGCCGGAGACCTCAACGCCAAGCACCCACACTGGAACTCCTCGAAAGTGTGCGCCGCCGGACGCGCACTCCTCGCCGACTCCGTGAGCCACGACTACGATGTCATCGGACCCTACGAGCCGACTCACTACAACCCGGACGGCTCTGGGGACATCATCGACATCGTAGTCTACAAAGGAATCCGGACCCAGCCAAGCCAGGAAGTCCTGCCAGACCTTCCCTCGGATCACAGACCCATTCTCCTCGTCCTTGCGGATTTGCCAACAAGAGTCTCGCCACCAGCGCCCCGTCGACGGTACAACTGGGCCTCCTTCTCGGCCGCACTCGCCGAAAACCCCACCACCCGGACAGCCACACAGCCAGAAGACGTCGAAGCACTGACTTCAGAGTTGACTAGCAAGATCCAGGACGCGCTCGACACATCCTCGCACACCGTCTCTAGCCGGAGGAAACCCCAACCCCTCCCGGCGAAGATTCAGGCACTGATCTGCGAACAGCGCCGTCTCCGGAAGCTATGGCAACAAACCCGGTGCCCAACTCTGAAGTCTCGCCTCAACGCCATGACGGCCACCACCAAAAGATGCCTTGCCGACCACGCCGAAGAATCTTGGGAACGCCACATCGAGTCCGTAGGCGATCACGTCCCCTCCGTGCATCGCTTATGCCGGCAGCTGTCGGCCACCCCGGCTCCTGTTCGACCGCTGCTGGGCAGCGACGGCTTCCCGAGATTCAGAGCAAAAGACCGAGCTGAAATTTTCGCCGAATGCCTGGAGAGGCAGTTCAAGCCGAACCCCACCGACGACGCCGAACACGTAGCAGCAGTGGAGGAACACCTGCGGCACTACTTCGCGACGCCGATAGCTCCTGAAGAGGACCCCATCTTCTTCTCGCCCGGCCAAGTCCTGCGAACGATCAGGCGCACCAAGCCCAGGAAAGCCCCGGGCGCAGACCAAATCACCAACATGGCGCTGCGCAACTTGCCGCTACCGACTGTGGCGGCTATGACGCGCCTGTTTAACGGCATCATGCGCACGGGGCACTTCCCTACTACATGGAAGGAAGGCCTGGTCATAATGCTCCCCAAGCCGGGCAAGAATGTCAAGAAGCCCGAGAGCTATCGGCCCATCACCCTCCTGAGCACCATGTCAAAGGTGTTCGAGAAGCTGCTGCTAGGAAGACTGCTGCCACATATCCAAGCTCGCCCGGAACAGTTCGGCTTCAGGCCAGAGCATTCGACGACGCTCCAGCTCACCAGGGTACTGAACGACATGACGCTCTGTCGGAATAAGAAAGAATACACCGTCGCAGTACTCCTGGACATGGAGAAGGCGTTCGACAGAGTATGGCACGAGGGGTTGCTGTACAAGCTGTCGACGTCCCCAGCTCCACGACGAATCACCCGCGTCGTGGCCTCGTTCCTACGGAGTCGCCACTACAGAGTGGTGGTGGAAGACGCCGTGTCAGAAGCCCGCCCCATCGAAGCCGGCGTCCCACAAGGTTCCTGTCTTTCACCCGCCTGCTACTCCCGATACACGGATGACATCCCAGTTGGCCCTGGTGTACAGCTGGCCCTCTTCGCTGACGACGCAGCATACTATGCGTCGTCCTACAAAGCACCCCACGCCGCCGTCAAAATGCAACGCACGCTGGACACCCTGCCTAAATGGCTGGCCAAATGGAGGCTCTCCGTCAACGTCGGGAAGACGCAGGCGATGATCACCGGCCAGAGCAACCTGCCACCACCACTCCAACTCCAAGGGAAGGACATTGGGTGGCTGCACCAAGTGAAGTATCTGGGGGTCACCATAGACCGCCGGCTCACGATGAAGACCCACGTCGACAACGTCGTAAACCAGGTCCGGGCTGCACGGGCAAAACTTCGTCCACTCCTGGACTCCGGCCTCCCCCTGCGGTCGAAGCTCGGGATCTATAAAACGTACATCAGGTCCCGCCTCACGTATGCCTCGCCGGCATGGTACGCCCTCTGCTCGGAGTCCAACAAGAAGAGACTCCGGGCCCAAGAAAACCTCTCCTTGCGTACCATCGTCGGCGCGCCTCGCTACGTGAGAAACGCAACGATCGCAAGGGACCTAGGATTGGAGACACTGGACAAGTTCGTCCAGAGGCTGGCAACGAACATGTTCGCACGAGCGGACGGCTCTCAACACCCGCTCGTGCGAGACCTGGCGCCATACCACGCGCGCCCGCCTCACCGTCGCCGCCTACCCCGAGACCTGGTTGCCGAGCCGGCAGCACCCCTGGATTGAGGCCACACAACCCGAAGAAGAACACCTCAGCCACCCAATGACCTGGCCGTAGTCACGGCCAGCGGAAGACTCCGCGGAAGGGGGCCATTGCCCCGGGACCGCAACCCCGCACCCTGGAAGGGGTGTGAGAAGATCACCAAGCAAGCAATTAGCCACTCTTCGCCGACGACGCTGCCTACTACGCGTCGTCGATCCAGGCTCGGCACGCTGCCGTCAAACTGCAGCGCACCCTGGACATCTTGCCAGACTGGCTCGCCAAGTGGCGGTTGTCCGTCAACGTTGGGAAGACGCAGGCGCTCATCACAGGCCAGTCCCCCCTTCCACCACCACTCCAGCTCCAAGGACAGGTCATCGCGTGGTCTCCGCAGGTGAAGTACCTGGGAGTGACCATCGATCGCCGGCTCACCATGAAGCAACATGTCGACAACGTCGTCAACCAGGTCAAGGTGGCACGCGCCAAGCTGCGTCCACTTCTCGACTCCAGCCTCCCTCTGAGGGCGAAGCTCGGGATCTACAAGTGCTACGTGAGATCCCGCCTCACCTACGCGGCCCCGGCATGGTACGCCCTGTGCTCTAGACGAACAAATGGAGACTCCGAGCCCAAGAGAACCTCTCTTTGCGTATCATCGTCGACGCCCCCCGCTACGTGAGGAATGCGACGATCCAGAGGGACCTCAGATGGGAAACAGTGGACCAGTTTGTCCAGAGGCTGGCGAAGGGCATGTTCGCGCGTGCGGATGCCTCACAACATCCGCATATCCGCGACATGGCGCCGTACCACGCGCGCCCGCCCGACCGCCGCCGCCTGCCACGCGACCTGGTTGCCTAGCCGGCGATCATACAATGGAACACCCCAAGTGAGAAGATCTCCACCGCCCGCGAGGGCCCCCCGATGACCTGTCCTCTTCCTCATCGGATCTCTTCCTGAGGCGCTTACTCAGGAAGAGATCCGATGATCTGACCCTGACTCCCCACGCCCCAGAATGGGTGCGTGAGAAGATTGCTTGATTGATTGAAGACTTGCAGAAGGCGGCTTGACTGCACACAGGCCAGCTACAGGTCCGAAATTGACCCCAGCACATCGGCAAGCCAGACTCCGATTTGCAAGACAACATTTGAATTGAACTATGGATCAATGGAGGACTGTATTGTTCTCGGATGAATGCAGAATTTGCCTGCATGGCAATGACGGAAGGGTAAGAGTATACCGAAGATCTACAGAGCGATTTGCACAATGCTGCATCCGTGAACGCGTTGCATATGGCGGTGGATCTTGTATGGTCTGGGGAGGAATTTCTCTTGAAGCAAAGACGGAGATTGTGGTCATCGTCGGCCCGGACAACAATAACAGAAGGGGTCTTACTGCTCAGCGCTACATTGAAGAAGTTCTGGAAGACCATGTGATGCCGTTTGGAGGTCTTGTTGGAGAGAATTTTCTCTTTATGCAAGACAATGCCCGACCCCACACTGCAGCGGCTATGCCTCAATATCTTCAGGAGGTCAACATTCCAGTGATGGAGTGGCCAGCGCGGAGTCCTGACATGAACCCAATTGAACACATGTGGGCAGAGTTGAAACGGAGAATTATGGCCAGAGATGCCCCTCCCACAAATCTCCGCGACCTGCAAATCGCTGTGCAAGAAGAATGGGAGGCGATACCTCAAACTTTCGTCGTGAGGTTGATCAGATCGATGAGAAACCGAATGACAGACGTTATTAGAGCAAGAGGAGGCAAT
Source organism: Argyresthia goedartella (assembly GCA_949825045.1). NCBI lineage: Eukaryota > Metazoa > Arthropoda > Insecta > Lepidoptera > Argyresthiidae > Argyresthia > Argyresthia goedartella. Next base: position 23,353,875 of record OX463823.1, read on the forward strand.
ACTTCTTATTTAAAAACTGATTCAGTCTTTTTATTTTAATAAATGTCAATTTTGTTTTACCTTTACCATGTCTTTTATTTTATCAATTAATTACCCAGATTGTACGACCCCTCCTAAAACTGTGTACATACACACCATATACGCTTGTTTGATACCATTAGATAGGTAAGAGAGTAAGCTTTCCAGTGGTACTAAACAATAATAAAGGACAGTCCATTCCATAAATACGCTCTAAGGTCATGATGGACGGGGTCGTCGATTTTATTGCTCTCAAGTGTATATGTCATAGTAATAAAATTCAAAACCTATAGCGGAAAAATACCAATTGAAAATTATTGTAGTGTACAGTCATTTTCCATTGGTATATTTTTTTTTTGTTATTATAATGCAAGTAGTCGGGTTTATTTAAGCGAGGCGCTGCTTCTGATGCCTGACCTTATACCAAAATAAGATAAACTAGTGGCTCTGTGAGCTGTAGACCTCGTGAGTGACACTTTCTTTTAATAACAAATACAAACTTATGAATGCACCTGGTCATTTACATGGAGTATGAAAGTAGCCGCACCAACAACTTTGTAATCTACATTTTGCGGTCTTAAGCCCAACTTTTCGCTAAAATTATATAGCCTGGTACTCTCACGGTCTCTACAAATCCAATGACAATTCATTTATTTAAATCCGTCAAGCAGTGTTGATTGTAGCGGTTTTTTTGAAATTTTGAAACTCCCACATCTTCGCTGTTTTGAAAATTTTCCATAACTGAATCGACAATAAAAATCTATTTAACTATCGAACATGCTCACAAAAATTCAAGAGAATCAGTTGAAAAATTCGGCCTTTTTTGCCCAATCCTGAAACGGAGACGCTTTGCTCGCTCGCAATAAATTTATCTTACATGCATTGATCAGAAGTTCTAGCGGTGCTGAGAGACTTGCTGACGATTTGGACACAAATTTCTTAATGCAACCTTTAGCCAATATAGGAAGTTTGGACAGTTTTGTGATGGGAGAGCAGAAAAAATGTTTCTTCATGTTTCCTGGGCCCCGATGCTTCTAACCACAAGCCTCACACAAGCCTATCGCAGGCTCGGAAGTCACGTTTCATCGAGTCGGGAGAGAGAGAGATAGCGCGAGCCTGCGATAGGCTTGTGTGAGGCTTGTGCTTAGCAGCATAGAGGGCCTGATGTTCTGTTTCATGTGTTGTTGGTTGATTTTCTGGGTTCTGTTCTGCTGGGTTGTCCGATGTGCTTTCAGTTTCGCTGTCTGTTTCCGGGACCTGGTACATTACATTTGAGGCGGCTCTTCATCCTTATTGTGTGCTATTTCCATCCAGTAGCTGGATTCTTTCCGTAGTATTCAATATCGTGTTTGAGGGAGTCTTTCCAGGTGTATATGGGTCGGCCGACTTTCTTCTTACTTGTTTCGTAGTTCAGGGCGGCGAGGAGTATGTGTTTTTTGGGCGTCTTAAGATATGTGTATAGTAGCACATTCTGTGATTTTTATTCGTTTGGTTATTGTTTTCCCCTGTAGGATGTCGTGTATTTTCTTATGTCTGGGGTAGTTTTTGGCGTTCGCAAGCATGTCGCTCAAGATCATGCGTTCATATTTTCTAAGTCTGACTTAGCTTTGGTGACGGCTGCCACTTTTGGTCCATGCACGGTGAAACAACCATTTTGTATATTAAGCGAGCTATTTTACAGTCCATGTTAGTCGTCCTTACAACGTTTATTAAGGGTGTTGCCTAGTGCTTGTTGACATCTTTTCCTTGTGGTGTCTCTCGTGCCATGTCCTGCAGTAATATAAGTGCCGAGACATATTATTTCCGTCACCGGTTGAATTGGAACTCTAGCGAATACGATGAACTCTGGTCGCCACGGATCAATGGGGTCTCTTATTAGAATTTTCATCAAAAATTTTCATCCAAATAAACAACATCTTCAAAAGTCGTTTGAAGGAACATTACATTTCTCTTCTGTAGTAGATTATATTTTATTTATATATTGTATAAGTATTGATTGATGTTTATATATAGTATTTATAGGTATTATATTATTATGTAGGTTTTCATTTATTTATATGTGTAAATATCTTAGTAATTTATTATAAATATATAGTCACTCTGATGTTTAGTTTTTGGTTATGTTGTGCAAAATAGGTCTATCCCTTCTAATGAAACTATGTTTTCCTGTCAGCCCTGGGTTTGCTGGAAGAAATCTCTATGTAGAGATAAGCTCGCGTTTTTATACCAACTGTAACTTCTAATTATCCAATAATGTGTATGTGCAATAAAGTATAATAATAATAATAATAATTATTATTTTAGTTTTTGTGTCCTTTGTCACTAGGCCTACATGTTTTACGATTTGGTCGAGATGATGAAAATATTGGCATCAAGGATCAGATCGTCCGCGAAGGAGAGAATAAGAGGTAAGCTGATTTCTTCGTCTTGGTCCAGTTTTATGTTGGGGATTTCATCTTCCAATGTTCTGAGGACGTCGTCCATTATAATGGTTAATAGTCTTGGTGACAATGGGCGCCCTTGTTTGACCCCATGACCTTTATAAATGCGTGCGCTTTGCTGGCCGAACCATTTTATACACGTGCGCTCATTCATACAGGCTTTAATTACCCTGTTAGTGAGGATCTTATTTGTCCTTGACAGGAGAATGTCTCTTAGCGCGGTTAGGTTAATTGTATCAAATGCTTTCGCAATGTCAAGCGCTAATACGAATGCGCGGTTGCCCACCCGCCATTCTTCATATAGTACCCTGCTTAATGTGAAGATGTGGTCGTCTGTGGATCTATTGCGTAGAAATCTGCTAGGTAGTTTCCAAGTTCCTTTATTGTTTCGTCCAGTTTCTTGAGTAGGTATGTGGGATAGATTCGATATCCTATATTGCACATTGTGATTCGGCAATAATCGTTGGTATCCTGCGGTTTTTGGAATAGATACTTGGACCGTTTCGTTCCATGGGTCACATCACATTATGTCTGCATGCTGTATTCATTGTTTACGCGATGATCATTAACAGTTGGTCTGGTATGCCTTTGTGTTCCGGGACTACCTGGTCCATACCAGGTGCTGTTCAGTTACGCATTTGGCTAATTTTTGTGTAAATTTCGGATGTGATGGGCCGTTATCAAGATACTCAGTGTCTGTGGGCTAGTAGGGGATAAGGTCTATATTGGGGACCTTCAGACTTTTTTAGATCCTGTTCCCAGCGTGACATTGGAATGTGCCGTTGTTTTTTCAGCTGTCTCGCATGTAGTTGGTACTTTCTATATATAAGTGATATATTATCTGCATACGTTTGCTTGGGTGATTTTTACCTATTGCGTCAAAGAATCGTTGGCATTTTTGTTGTCTGTCTCTTTAATTATGTCAAGGATTCGGCGGCACTCTTTGAGATGTCTGTTTATATGGGCATTTGTTGGTCGGCGTAATTTGGCGAATTTTGCCTTTTGTATATTGCTTCACCTCTCAAAAACCGAGGGTAGTTGGGACGGGTCGCGATTTTGAACCTTATGCCATGGTTATGGTAACCTATAACGGAAAAGTGGCGTTAGCACCGGTGGTGTTCAAGAGGTTAAGGCGATGCGGTGTTCTCTCGATCTGGCGAGAGTTGTGATACCTAAGTATTTTTCGGGCCGCTATTTTCATAGCTCCTGTTATGGATTCCCACGGGATGCTCGGGACACTTTCGTCTTCCTAAGGGTCGATATGGTTGATCTCTAGTTGGTATTTTGTTTTTGTATTATTGGGTTCGTCTTGTGTTATTGTCGTTCAAGCGCACTAATTTGTTGTGGTTCACGGTGGATCTCTGAGGCGGGCATAATAAGTCTGTTTCTCCCTAGATTATCTTGTGGTGTGAGATGTCTGGGTCATTCCATTCGCCTTTTATGATGCTGAATGTGTGTGATGTATTTCTTGATATAATTATGTGGTGAAATTTCGAATACGTTTTCCCGTTTGACCCTGTGACACGACATGACTTGCGGGCCCTAGTGGTTTCTATTTTGAGGTTTTCTCAGCTGAAACTGTACAATGTTCTATTGAGTTTGAAGGAGGTTTGTTCCTATTATGCCCTTTTTCCTAAATTCGACCGAGTCTTGTCGTCCCACTTAGGCATTGAAGTCGCGTAGCAATAGTATTTCGGCTTTGTTTGGTTTCCTTTTAATGGTGTTTAGCAGTTTGGTGAACGCAATCGTTGACTTCGTGTTTGAACTTTGGATGTGTGCATTGATTACGTACAGTTCCCCAATTTTGATAATGCGCATAGGATTCTTCGCCACTGTTCGTTAAAGTTCGTATTTCCGAGCGATCGGGAGATGATATCTACATAGAGTGGATACAACCTACCAATCGTCTGAAGGAACACTATCTTCCTATATCTTAGTTATGAGCTTTCTTATATGTATTAGTTTAATAGTTATATATGCTATAAACATATGTATGTACTGGTGTATGTAGTGTATTTATTTAATAAATACACTACATACTTATAATATCAAATATATACAAACCTGAGGGAAAAGAAAAATAAATGATAAAGCAGGATTTAAAAATCTATATTATTATTATTATTAATCGGAGTCAGAGAACATCTCTATTCCTGACATCGGAGAGGCATCGTATAAATCATTGTATTGTTCTTGGTCACTTTCCTCACTGGTATCATCACCTGTGTAAATAATCATCATTTCATCAGCAAAATTATCCATCCTTGGGTCGATTTTCCTAAATTCATCTTCGCATTTTATGGCATGATCACGATCTTTTCTCCATTCTTCAGACCCTATCATATTGACTTTTTCTAATATAAGTTTTGTAATGGACGTTACATTCATTGCGATATTTTTTGTGGCCACATATTGTTTTATTTGTGCCCAAATGTTTTCAATAGGGTTAAAATCGGGATGGTATGGTGGTAAACGTACAATTTTGTGCCCATGTTCCTCCATTATATGATCAATAGCAAATGTGGTGTATCGTTCTTTATGTATCTTTATGACTTCGTATATTTCGGGTTTCAATTTATTTGGGTCATGTGGAATATTATGTTGTTGCAGCCATGCTATCATTTGTGGTTTGGGTATGTTTGAGTTTGGTGGTTTCACAGACAGCTTATTATGATACGGGGCGTTATCGATTACCATCACACTGTTAGGAGGCAAGTTGGGAATCAATTGATTTCGTAGCCAAGTTTGATATTATTCCGCGTTCATTTCTTTATGATAATCACCCTCTGAATCAACACATTTATGCAACATTAGAGCCCCTGGGACGAATCCTTTTTCATTGCCCGCATGGACTATAATAATTCGCTCTCCTTTAGAAATGGGTTGTTTTATACCTTTTTTGTTGCAATCTTGCCAAGTTTTACCTTTAGTATGCGATGTGTGCACGTATGACTCATCCATAAATACTATGTTTCTACCAGCGTCCCTCAGCTGTTGTATTTCTCTGAGATATTTGATCCTTTTTAAACGTACATCTTGCTTTTCCATAAGTAACCGCCTGTTGGTATCAGTTCTCAGAAACCTAAACCCCATTGTTCTCAAAATGATCCTTAAAGTCTCTGCACAGCCTTTGAAATTAATAGCTTCGATTAACTTTTTTCTCAAATTATTTATAGTTGGGAGTTCTTTGAGTGTTAACTGAAAATTGTATATTATATCTCGAATAACACAGTAGTCGAAATCATCAAGCCCCATCCGAAACCTACTTTTAGGTTTTCCTTTTTTTTGGTGATGTAAATTTCTTTGATTGATTTGTTTTTTTTTCATTTAAGATGTTAGTCAAAGTCCGCCGTGAAATTCCTGTAGCTTTTGTAACACGGTCTTGAACTTTATTAAAATAACCATCATGGTCTTTTTTGAATACATTCGCTTCATTTAAGAAATAAAGGTATACATTAAACACAATCTGTCGTGTTTGTGACTTAAGCGGCTTCCCACGTTTAAATTTCTCCATTCTGGAAGAAAATAGGAATTATAATTTACATTACATGATCAATAGACACTCGTGGATATTGATTGTGCCGCTACATGATAATAGTTGAAATTAAATATACCTCTCTGGAAACAAAACTAAGAAGGGTGTGTAGTATGAATGAGCTCTATATGATTCCACTTACAAACAGCATGCGTCCGGTCGCCGTCAATATTCAAAGACAACTGACTCAAATGTGTGAGGGAGTGGCAGGGGAAGCAGCAGCGGCGACTTTCGATTGTTTGTACATGACAATAACACCTATTTCTTTAGGGCAAGGTACAAATTGCAAGTGCAATGTTTAGGGCTCATACAACTATTCGGTGTGTGTTATGATTCGGTAGTTTTCGGCATACGAACATTGGCGAAGATTCGTATGCGCATTATTAAATTTGGGGAACTGTATAGTGTATTGCTGGTGGAGTTTATTGTACCTGTCATGATTTCCATGTCACGTTTGATATTGTGGACTGTTAGATTTAGGTATTTTATAATAATTATTGCTAGCCCCTGGTGCGATTTGCTAGATCTGCCTGATAAATACCAGAAAAAGTATTTAGATTCGTATGACTCGGAGGTCATGTTCCTTCCTTGAATAAACGCGACATGTATGTTTCTGTTATAAAGTGCAGAGTCGATCTTCCGTTTTTTTCTAATTTCGCACACCCTCTAACATTCCACGTAGATATGCGCATGTATTCGCATGTGATTTTTGCTTTGTATGAAGGGTTGTTGCGTAACAGAGTGTAGCCGGTCGCGCCGGGGATCTCATCCATTGGTGTCGCGGTTGAACCTAAGTTGTTTATTCTAATGTTTGTTACGCAAGGTTTGGTACTTCCCGGTATTTCCAAGATGAGCTGTGACCGGAGACCATAAAATGGGTGCCAGATGTGTGAGGGCACACTGTGGGCCTTTTATTCGGGTGGCTTTGGAGCTTTCTCTATTGTTCCTAAATAGCAGTCGTTTGTTTTGTCCTGTTTCTGGGAGTTTGGTAAGACTGGCTTTTTATGGCATTCACGTGTTTTGTTTCTCTTTATTGTAGGGTTTAGTATATGCAGTTGAGCTACGTAAAAATAATTCTAGAATTGTTAAGTTTTGGGTTGACTTATTCACAGAGTTAACTCAGTACAGTACCCGGCGTATAAGTTGACCCACAATGGCGGCGTCTGCGCAGGGTAAAATGTATCGAAAACAGTAGTTTTTACCTGCGCAGACGCCGCCGTTGTGGGTCAACTTTTACGCCTCGCATTATACAAGGTTGTTGTAAATTACTGTTTTAAATGGTCTTTAGAAGATGATGAGAAAATAGAAGCCGAGGAGAATTCTCTCGAATTCATTTTCAGGCAAAACAATATAAGTATATGTAACTACAGTGGACCCCCGATAATCCGGCCCCTGTCTAATCCGGCGCCCCCTGTAATCCGACATGACAGAATTATGTTTGACAATCTTTGCTAATATGTATGTATAGATCACGCAAGTTTGAACAGGTCACAACTCGTACGCGCCACCGCTATTGTGCTCGACGCGTATGCATTGTTTTACTTAGTTTGAATTTGACTACTAGTGATAGCGGTACGGCCTAGCGTACGTTCATTGTTTACTACATATTTATTCATTGTGTATTAGGTATATGTAGTACCTAGTAATGTCGTCACAAACCCAGAAGCGAAAGCACAAAACGTTGACAATTAAAGAAAAATGTGATATTTTAGATCGCTTAAATTATAGATTATTTTGGTAGATATGTATGTATGTGCATTTATGCTTATTTTTATAATAAAACGTAAGCTCTCAATTGTTATTTAATTTACTAAATTCGACTTACATAAATTAAGTCTGATTTGTACTTCAAAGTATGTACATACATATGTACGTATAATATATTGGACTCTCGTCATTAGATATGTAATTTGTCGGATTACAAGGTACTCTTTCGTAAAAAAATCCGGACTATAGGGGTCTTAGGCAGTGCTCTATAATCCGACAAATTCGATAGTCCGACACTGCCCTGCATAATGTTTGCCGGATTACCGGGGGTCCACTGTATAATAATGTTTTGATAGTTGATTTAATAATTTGATATGACGTAGGTAGGGAATTGTTATATCCTGCCTATGGGGCACCTGTAAATGTGAGAATGGCTTAGTCTATAGGGGCGACCGCGGCCGCGTTGAGTGCTGAATTACTATTATTGGGCAGACGAGTGGTGCTGAGAGAAATAAAGTCAGAGGTAGGTAATCACTATCAATGAGTCCTAATCGGATTGATCTCACCAGGTTGGTGTGTTTAGCGGCGGTGGTGGTGGAGGCATTAGCGCTGAGGGTGTCCCCGGCTGTGTTGCAGTAGGTGTCGCTTGCTAACGGCCTGTCGCTGCGTGGCTCAGATATGCACCTGGCCTAGACTTCTAGGGCTTGCACATCTCGTTGTAGTATTATTTTTAGATACCACAGTATCATCAAAACGGCTAGTCGGATTTCTAATAGTAGTTTATGTGACTGCTACATAATGCCTAATTATGTACAGTTACATACACTAGTTTATCTACACACATATCATAAGACTACCGATACCAACTTCTGTAGTACCAACTTCACAGACAAACTAGGGGCGGCATGCAGGCGGGCGTCGGCGTTCGAAATTTGAATGTATTTTGGTACATTTTGGTCATAATGATCAATATTCGGATAAGAAATGAGTTTTTACCAAGAAGTTTATCATTATGCTGGTCGTAACGTGTGGTTTTTGGACGCAGTAAAGAGGGTTTATGATACGTGTGTAGATATTATTTTATTTTATTTATTTATTGTTTGAATGGTCTAACTTAACTTAAGTTTTTTTATCTCACTGTACTTTTATCCATTATTAATCACGGTGCGTACAGTAAAAAGGTATTACAACTTAAATGTTTTTGTTATCTGCGAATAGTTGGTAACAACGATGCTATCACGTTTCAGTGGGCTTCCCCTCTGCGATTCGCCTGACGGGCTCTCTCGGCGCCATCAGCAACCGCGGCCTACTGAGCCTGCTGCACCGCGAGCCGCAAGACCACGAGCGGCCCCACAACGTGCCCGGCTTCTATACTAGCGCCGCGCCGCCCAACATGCATAGCTCACTGTGAGTCAACACCATCAGCAACCGCGGCCTACTGAGCCTGCTGCAGCGCGAGCCGCAAGACCACGAGCGGCCCCACAACGTGCCCGGCTTCTATACTAGCGCCGCGCCGCCCAACATGCATAGCTCACTGTGAGTCAACACCATCAGCAACCGCGGCCTACTGAGCCTGCTGCAGCGCGAGCCGCAAGACCACGAGCGGCCCCACAACGTGCCCGGCTTCTATACTAGCGCCGCGCCGCCCAACATGCATAGCTCACTGTGAGTCAACACCATCAGCAACCGCGGCCTACTGAGCCTGCTGCACCGCGAGCCGCAAGACCACGAGCGGCCCCACAACGTGCCCGGCTTCTATACTAGCGCCGCGCCGCCCAACATGCATAGCTCACTGTGAGTCAACACCATCAGCAACCGCGGCCTACTGAGCCTGCTGCACCGCGAGCCGCAAGACCACGAGCGGCCCCACAACGTGCCCGGCTTCTATACTAGCGCCGCGCCGCCCAACATGCATAGCTCACTGTGAGTCAACACCATCAGCAACCGCGGCCTACTGAGCCTGCTGCACCGCGAGCCGCAAGACCACGAGCGGCCCCACAACGTGCCCGGCTTCTATACTAGCGCCGCGGCGCCCAACATGCATAGCTCACTGTGAGTCAACACCATCAGCAACCGCGGCCTACTGAGCCTGCTGCACCGCGAGCCGCAAGACCACGAGCGGCCCCACAACGTGCCCGGCTTCTATACTAGCGCCGCGCCGCCCAACATGCATAGCTCACTGTGAGTCAACACCATCAGCAACCGCGGCCTACTGAGCCTGCTGCACCGCGAGCCGCAAGACCACGAGCGACCTCACGATGTGCCTGGCTTTTATACTAGCGCCGGGACAGAATATAATATTTATATGTCACCGTAAGATAAAAACAGTTAGTTGATAAACTAACGTTTTTTTTTCTCTTTAGTTGGTGTTGACCAACTAACCACTATAACTATCGACAGATGGTAAACTGTAGCGTACTGCTTACTATATGACGTGTTAGTTGATAAACTAACGGTTAAAACAGTTAAATTGTAAACTGGTTTAAACACGAATTGCAAACGAAATACCAGGGCAACCACTGCGGTAGCTTAGGTGAAGACTAGAGGGGGCGAGCGCAGCGAAGCCCTCGAATCGTCTTCGTGTTAGGTTGACATGTAAGAACAAAAGAAACGTAAATTATAAACACTGTCGGTCTGGTTTACTATCTGTCGATAGTTGTTCAAATAACGCGTTAGTTTATCAACTACTTGTTTTGACTATTTTACGGTGACATACATTTGTTGCACAAAAAAAAACAAAATATGCCGCCACTGCCATCAAATTTATCCTTTTCATCTTGGGATATGAAATATCACACTATTGACATTGAGTACATTTGTTACTCTGCTCGCGAGACTTACAACAATCATATGTATTTTTCACTTCACACAAAGCAGTCGAGAAAGCTATATTCTAACCCTGCCCTAGTGCGCTGTTATATGCACGTTAAAGAGGTTTAACACATTCAATTCTCGCCTTTTCTGATTCTTTCCCTGAGTTAGAAGAAACTAAGATATTCAACAAATGGTCCTACCAACAGGCAACATCGTACGATCCCGCGCATCTCGACGGCCATCGACACTACGATCCTGGACTCCGCGCTGCCGCCGTTCAACCGCGCCGACCGCTCGCTGCATAATGAGATACGAAGGTACTTGTAATTAGACATCCAGCGAATAGTCGGCAACTATTCGGTATTCAGCCACTTTTTTCTATTATTCGGTATTCGACCCAATGTTGCAGAATATTCGGCTGATTACCGAATAGTAAATTACGAAAAAAATACATTTAAAGCCATTGAAATAAACCTATGGAACAGACATCGCGAACAAATGCATGTGAAGCAAGCGCGGTAGTGGGGGCGCGCGGGGGCGCGCGGGGGCGGCTAATCAGTCATAGATGCGATGTAACCGTCATAGAGGTGACACCTTGTTTATATTCTGCCCAACTTTATCTCTAAGTCAATATAAAATAATTAAATATTGTGGGAATGGTCGCATGGGTAGGTAAATCAAAAAGTTGCATGTAAATCAAAAAGTTGCATGTAAATAAAAAGTTGCATGTAAACCATGCTGTATGATCGCAGAGGTCGGAGTAGGTAGATTGATTTAAGGTAGTTGACGTCAAACATAGAGGATAATATGGATATGCCTCCAAAATACCGGAACTTCATAGTTATTGTGATATTTATTCCGGAATTTTGAAATTAGCACGAATTTGTGTTTAAGGTGACAAACGTATTAATAATATCAATCTACGCTGCCAGTGTTAGCTAATGGTGAAAGAAATCAGTATTTTATTTTATACAAAAATACCTTGGAATAGTTACACCGTATTTTGTCCCTTACTGTTGTATTAGAAATGACGCTTGACAGTATGAGACAAAACTTAGACAGGGCCTTTTGTTTCTTTATCTCATGTTCCTCTATGTTCACAATGCATTGACCGCACGCAACGACCAATCAGAAGCAAGTATCCTGTATGACTCATTGGGTGTTTGTTAGAACAATGTGCGCGCGCTGTGTTCAGGGTATCTCACTCGCTTTCCTCGGTTCGTAGAGTGCGCTCCTAATTTGTGAAATTCCTGTGTTTTGTAAATAATAATCTCACCGTATCTCTACTTCAGTATTTCGTATATTTCGAATATTTACCTGAAATGAAACATGTAACATGTTTGGCGCATGCTCTTCATCGTATTTCAGAGAAGATAAGATCAGAATATAACGATGTCGATATTTTAGTAGCAAATGTTAAAAAAATATTTCTAAAAGCCCCGAACAGAGTATAGAGTTTAAAAGAAAAATATCGTGACCTAACACTGCCTCCGCAACCAGTAATTACAAGATGGGGTACTTGGTTGGAAGCAGCATTTTACTACGCTCAACACTTCGAAACAATAAAAGATGTTCTAAACAACTTCAACAGTACTAGTTCAATAGCCATTCGCAATGCAAAAAATATTTTAGAAAAACCAAATTTACAGGAATATTTAAAATATATCGAAGAAAATTACCGTATTGTTCAAGTAATTCTAAAAGAGTTACAAAATCAAAAATTATCCATAGTTGATTCACTTTTAATGTTTGACCAAGTGAGAGCTACCATTAACGAGTGCAACAGTGACAATATTAAAAATAAATTAGAATATGTCATGGAACGAAATCTGGATTTATATGGATTTATTTTATAGAGAATATAGCTAAAGTATTGAAAAAAACGTAGCAAATAATCTGATAACATATTTTAAATTTGCTCCATTGACGTCTACAGATGTTGAACGATCATTTTCCATGTATAAATGGATATGAGACGTCAAAAATAATACTTTAAAATTAGAAAATATTGAAAATATGATGATTATTTATTTTAATTCTATTAAAGTTGAAAGCCAAAATATGTAAATTGTATCCGATGAGGATTAAAAATAATTTATTTATGTTTTTGTTTAATTAAAAATAATTGTTCATTGAATTCAATCAATCATTCATATAATAAACGATTTTGTTAGTCTATCTTTATGTTTCTTATTTTATTTTATTCCATAATTCCAATCCAGGAACTTTTTCCGGTACTTCCAGCACATTATGGATAAAATGGCATGTCCATATTATAATATCTTGACGCAGGTATATAAAATCAATCTACCTACTCCGACCTATCAGGGTAACTTAATTTTTCTCGTCTCAGTACATTTCGGTTCGAGTGCTCAGTTGATTTGTTTTTTTTTTAAAGAGAGTGAAAAATTATTTTTTTCTAACCAAGTAGTGAATTGAAAGATTAGATTAATCAAAGGAATGAAGTATTACAAAAAAATTAAAAGCCGTATAATAATTGTAGTATTATATTTATGTACCCTTAAACAAAATAAGTTTAGTTAACTTTTGCCGTTTGGATAAATAATTATTTGTCTGATCAGATTTAGCTTCGTGTTTCAAGCGAATTATAGTGTATTTATTTATGATAGCCCGTATCAAATGATGTCCCTAACAAGGCCCTTTTTGTTACATCCTGTATGTGTAATATTATTGTTTTCTGCTTATAAACAGAAACTTCGGATAATTCTACCACAAGTAAAATACTCTGAGATGCTACCCGCACTTGTTACATACACATAGCACCTTTTAGTCTATGACAAATGACGTGACATGTCGTCTCCGCGTCTCCGCTAAATATTTTGCTGGAATTAAGTTCAATTAAGTTTTTACATGATTTATCGAGATACTCAACGATGGAAAGGTATTCCTTTGCACCTCCCTGTATTGCTTGAATTATTGGTGCAGTATCGTAACACACACGAGGGCATTTTCTCAGAGTTTGCACCTTTTTTCCATTTCACTGCACACGTCTACGACGCTTGAGAGCTAGCAAGCGACTGAGTGGCGTGCGGCCAGTTCGCTTATCATAAAGCAACCACAGTAGTGGTTCGCGTTGTCTTCTCTATTACGTAAGTAAATGTAACTCAATGTTTAAATCGTGATAAATAACATCGGATAGCAATCAACGGATTAAGCCTGAAATAAATTACCGCTAAGGTGACGTGATAAGAAATAATAAATTACAAGCCATTTAAATGGTGGGACCATTTTTTAAGTAACACATAGTACCACAGTCTGACAGAAAAATAAAGAAAGACCAAGAAAACCATCTTGCCAAGATTATCTCGAGAATAAAATATATACCGGTTCGCAAAGAATCTATGACCCGCGATATATAAAACTACCTACATTTTTATGTGCATATTCGCGCCGGATATTCGGCGCCTTGGCTAACAACGTGGCCGAATTTTCAAATTCGGTCTAATCACCATACATTGCTTCTCTAGTTGTAATTATGATAGTATAGCTGCAGCGATGGGCCAGCCCCCTGTTACGTAAATTGACTATTGCATAACAGGCTGAACGTGAACACATGGATGGTTCTTTCTAAAGAACTTCCGGTTATAATAAGCGGTGACTCAGCAACTGCAAAGTGCTTTCTTTCCAGTCCTTTCTTTTCCCGCAATGCAGGTATCATATAGTTGGACCAGAGTAATGTAGTAATCAATGTCTGTACATTAATATTTACGTTTCATCTGATCGTGTTGTGATATCTTACCAAAATGCATACATACAAAAATACGTACAAACATGACTACAAACCCACGTACATACATACAAACATAGATAAAAACAAACAAACATATATATATACATACATACAAACAAACAGAGAAACATACATAGAAACATATATACAAACGTGCACTCGCCTTTGCTCCCGCTTGGTGGCGCTGGAGTTGTTGGAGACAAAGAGTTTAATTCATCTGAGGTTAGGTTCAAAAACACGTCACGTGGTCTTTCAGATACACGTGACACTGGCAAAATTAACCTCAAATGGGGTAAGCATATAAGTAGAATATAAATAATTATAAGAAGAAGTAAATAGAATTTGACGACTTCGACACACCAGCACCATCAGCAATTTCGGATTAGGTGCCATTTACCCCAAACAAATCCTCCAATAAACATGCAAATGGGGAAGGAAACTATTAAATTATTTCCACGTAGAGGGCTTCGCTTCGCTCACCCCCTTTACCCTTCACCTAAGCTACCCCAGTATTTTGCCCTGAATGCCCATTTGTACATTTCGTTATCGCTTTTTATCTGATTTGAGGTTAGAAACAATTTTTATTTAAACTCGATAAATATGCATTACCTTGTAATAAGAGTGGTAGTGTTATAATCAGGGAGCCAGCCCCTACCACATTTAACCCATTGAACCCCCCTTCTCCTGCGAAACGATTCTAGACCCAAGCCGAATTCTCCTTATCAGATCCTAAGCTCCGGCTGGTAGGTTCCTCTGACACAAATAATATCTCTTGTGTATGTGGAGCTGGATTCCAAGGAAAATATGAAGGTACTACATGTTTTTTCAAGGTGTTTTTATAATCTGGAAAAACAATAAGACATTATTTTTCTGGGAGGTGCTTTTTGTTGCATTGCCTATTTTATGTTTATTTTATTTATGCGAGCGAACATGTCAGCCGTCAGCCAGAGAGCACAACTACATCAGAGCCAGAGGTATGTTATTTTTTGTAGCTTCTATGATGATGATCTAGCTATCTATCTATAGATGATGTAGATCTAGAGTACCTTATGCCATAAAAAGTCCACAAACTTACGGGGCTGGTAGTATGAATCCATGTAATCGGAGTTTTTGAAATGTAATGGGCATATTTGAAGGCAATGTCTGTTTTGAAATTTTTCCTTAGTTTCACTGCTTTTATCCAAAGAGATCTTTGAGGTTCTTGTTTTGGAAAGCTATGACACCCATTATTCTTGCATCCAAGCACAACACAAACACGACCCATCATCTTTTTGTCGGTGTCCACTGACCAGAAGGTGTCCAGCCAGAACAGAAGGTGTCCAGCCAGAACAGTTATTTAATTTAAACGTAAAATTTGAGTCCAATCTTCCAATTTGAACAAACTTGAACGACGACGTCTTTCGTTCGCAAAGAGATCACTCGGAAAAAGAACACGAAAAAAAGCCCACGGTATTCCCCGGTATTCCTCATTCAATTCACAGATTAAAATTTCACCATAAAGCACTGCACATATTGATCTGCGGTCTGCACCTCAGGTCTGCACAATGGCAATCTGAGTCTATGCGAGAAAAAAAAAGTGATTTGCCCAGCGCCATCTATTGGATTTTGCGGAAGCAGTTCTCAGAAAATACCTTATTGTCGATATCCAGAAATCTATAGATACTCAGACGAAGGGAACTCTTTGGCTACTGACACTGTTTGACAATTATCAGACACATAGTGCCCTCTAAAAAAAAGTTTTTCGTAATTTTCCCCATTTAAATCCAGTGGAAAATTCTAAAATCACCCAACTTGTTTGACCTCTTTCCAGATCCTTCCACAAGCCGAACGAGAGCTCCCGCCAGCTGTACACAGAGACCGGGCGCAGTATACCTCGCAACCTGAACCTCGCGTCTAACGCCGAACTTAGCCGAATGGAGCCGAGCTTCGGCCAATCAGGGCCCACGCTGAACGCTAGGGGCGTGGCCAATAGTAACAACAGTACTGGAAGGTATGGTCTGTTTGATATGTATGCGCTGAGGTGGAATCCTGATTGTTGTTATGATATTGGTTTTGCTAAAGGAGATTTAGACAAATAATCAAAGAAAACATGCTCCTCATAATTCGCTGGACATAATTTGGGCTGTTCTTATTAATTAGTTCTGCAGCTCAACCACAATTTGGAAAGATCCCCGTTTTTAGGGTTCCGTACCTTAAAAGAAAAAAAGGAGCCTTTAGAGGGTCACTTCGCCTGTCAGTCTGTCAAGACCCTTTTTCTCAGAAACTCGTGTAGGAATCAAGTTGAAATTAATATCTTTTCCTCAGGTCTGTGGTCTATTGAAATTGTCAAAAAATCAAACATAAAATCGACGCAATCAAGATTGTCACATTTTTTCTGAATTGTCTGGATACTCACAAGGAATTCAAACCTTTTTTTTGGTACTTCATGTTGGCCTGGAATCCTGAAATTTGGCAAGAAGCAAGGTCTTACAGCGCAAATAAAGAAAAAAGGGTTTTGTAGCTGCTTCATAAAAAATGCGATTGAGCGGAACCCTCAATTCCGCTAGTCAACTCGCACTGGGTTGGTTCTTTTTACAAACATGTTCTTATTGTGCCTCTCCACCATCTGTCGATCAGCTCTACACATTTGACGCGTGACGCGGGTGACTGAAATGTCAAGCCTACTGTTGAAACATATATACAGGGTGTCCCAAAATTCATACGTCACAGCGACACCGAAGGTAGCCCTGCCTCAGATGCATCTATCAAGCCTAACATGAACTCAGTGAAAGTTGCATGTGTTTCGAGAAATATTATCTAGCCATTTCTTGGATATCCCTTTCTTTCAGGTTTTTTTTAATTTTTTACCCTATCGTGAATAGTTATTTAAGACGACACAAGAGTTATTTTGCCGATACCTTAAGTAAAATACGATAAATTGATGATTTCGTCTTAGCTTAAATTTTCAGCAAAAACATTGGCCTCGCCTTGACCAGCTGTCGTGACAAAAAAAAACACAGAATGAGATAATACCTTTACCTGTGGTTCCGCCTAATAAGAGAGGTGTATCAAGAACAGTGAATATCTAATTTTATACCAGCTTTTTCATTGTTTATTAAATGTATGCAAAAGAGAGAAAGATACTTTATTAAAGTTAACTAGTGAGATCGATTCCAGAGGCGTCAGTACTAATAATATGACTTAACATAGCGTCACGCGTTTTCCCATACGGGGTGCCAGAGGCACAATTGTGCCCACGTTAAGCTTGTAATACAATACTCCATTTTGCGTGACAGGGGGCTAGCCCGTCGCCGCAGCTATGGAGTAAGGAAGAAAAGATAAATAAAAAGATAAATTACATGGTCGGCGTCAGGATTAGAACCTGTATCTCCTGCGTGAGAATAAGCGTGAAACCCACTAGACCACGGAGCTCATACTACATATTAATTAAAATAATTACTCAACTGGCAACTATAGATAAGAGCTGTGGGATTTCAAATTGTCAGTTTATTTTGTTAGTTAGTTACTGTTTTCGCCTTTATCGGACCACTATTTCTTTAGTGGCCCACTTTTGAGAGGTTATCTTAGGGTAGATTGGGTTAGTTTAGATTGGCTTATGTTAGGTCACATTACTTTGCTTTAATTTACGTTGGATTAGTTTGGATTAAGATGGATAAGTTGGGTATGGACCATAAATACATTACTAAAAGTTCACTATCAGATTTCTTTTCTTATACAAACTGGTTGCCGATATTTGATTTAATACTTGTCATATTTCTCTGCACTCTGGTTATTTCTTGACTTGAATAGTTTTTAAATCTGAAACTCTATCTGATATTTGCTTCTTTGGAATTTAAGAGCTTTACAGTATTGCCAAGGATCTATGGAAAATCGTAATACTGCCTAATACTCTCTATATACAGACTTAACCTCTTGAATGCCGCCGGCGTTAGCAAACGCCACTTTTCCGTTATAGGTTTTAAATTTTGTTACCATGGCTTAAGATTCAAAATCGCGACCCGTCCCAACTACCCTCGGTTTTGAGAGGTTAATGTATGGTGAGACTAGACTAGTTTCTACTAGAGGTGATAAAGCTTGTTCGATGGATCTGAGACATACCTGCGGTGTCGCTGTGACGTATCAATTTTGGGACACCCATGGAGTAGTAACTATTTCAGCCCAAAATTGACTTTTTAGCTATTGGGAATGGGAGCAGCGAAAAACGTGTGTACTGTATGACGATCATATATTGAATGAAACATTGAGTGAATCATCTTTATGAGTGGTAAATGAATGAACATTTTATAGATGAGTGAATGAAATTTTGTATTCCAATAGTCCCCCTCAAAATTTCTACTGTTATATAATTCAAATAAGTATTAATTACTTATTTATCAATTGTGTACTCACATAATTTTAAGTTTGATTACATGTAAGTGGGCCAGGGTGGGTCAGTACAGCTACTGATAGGGATGTGTGGACTCGAAATGGTGAGGCCTTTGCCCAGCAGTGGGACACCGTAGAGGCTACATAAAAAAAAAAAAAAAAAAAAAACATGTAAGTATCTCAAATTATGTTTTGGTTACATAATTTTTAGTATTTACACAATGTGTATTATAATTTCAGTAGACATTTAAACTATAATAAGTTTAATTTTGATCTTAATTGGAGGAATTTTTCTGATGGTACCATTTTCGTGATGATGTCAGCCAGTTGATTTCCTGAGGAAACGTATTCTAACTTTATTACTTTGTTAGTAATTTGTTCACGTGTGAAATGGTATTTAATGTCTATATGTTTTGATCTTTTATGGTTTGTGGGGTTATTTGCAATACATATACAGCTATTGTTATCTTCATATATTGGAATGGGCTGTGGTATTTGGATTGCAGTACTATTTAACAAAGATCTTATCCACATTGCTTCTCTCACAGCTTCGAATAGGGCCATATACTCAGCTTCCGTTGAGGAGGCGGCAACTGTGCTTTGTTTGCGAGTATTCCATGATATGGAACAGTTATCAAACACTTGGAATATGTAACCTGTTGTGCTTTTACGATCATTTTCGTCGCCTGCCCAATCGGAATCTGCATACCCATGAAGTAATTGCTGATAATCGCACTTCTTATAGGTCAACTTTAAATTAAGAGTTCCTTTAATATATCTTAAAAGATGTGTTAAGCATTTCCACAATTCCGTATTATTCTTGCTTTGGTACCTACTCAGAATACAGATTGCTGAGCAAATATCTGGCCGTGTGCAAAGCATGGCATACATGAGGCAGCCTATAACGTTTTTGCAAGGTGCATCATAGTTTGTATCGGAGTTCAGGGCCAGATGGTCTAATTTTGATGGGAATGGTGACTTTGATGGATTACAGTCACTCATGGCAAACTTGCTTAAAACATTATTTAAGTAAACTGACTGATCTAAAGTGATTGTATCATCAATTCTAATTACTCTTATGCCTAAGAATAATTTTATTTCATTTAAGTCAGTCATGTCAAACATCTTCATTAAACATTCTTGATACATATTTAAAATATGAGTTTGCTTTGTACATAAAATCAAATCATCAACGTAAAGTACAATATATACATTATTGTCAGTGCAATTTTTATCAAGAATGTATAAACATGGATCTACTCCTGAATTTTTAAAACCAAGTTCCTTGAGAACGTGATCAAAACGTTGGAACCAGCATCTAGAAGATTGTTTTAAGCCGTACCTACAATGTTTTAGTTAACTTGCAAACCTGGTTCGGTTTTGCAGAAACACCCTCAGGCACCTCCATGTAAATATCATTTTCAAGTACTCCATTTAAAATGCAGTTTTTACATCTAAGTGATGTACTTGCAAATCATACTGATTTGCGAATGCTAACATGAATCTGAATGTAGATATACGCGCCACTGGTGCGAACGTTTCGTCAAAATCTTGAAGATATTTTTGCGTAAAACCGCGAGCTACAAGACGTGCCTTATAACGGGTTGGTTCTCCCAACTCATTATTTTTAATCGTAAAGATCCATTTACAATCCACTATATTCACATGTTTGGGTCTTTCTACAAGAACCCATGTTTGATTTTTATGTAAAGATTCTATTTCACTCTCTACAGCTTTAAACCACTTATCGCTATCGTCCCTGTTTGAAATATCACCATAAGTGCTTGGTAGCGACTGAACAGTAGTTAATGATAAGTAGCACAAATCTGTATCACACATTTCTTTATAATTTATTGACGGCAGTTGTTGAATTCTTTCACTTCGCCTTATTTTGTTTGACGAATTTTCGGCATCCGATTGATCATCGGGTAGACTCTCGTGTTTCGTGGCTGTTGACTTATTATCACCGTTAGGCATATCAACTTCGGCGGGCATTTGTTTACTTTGGTTTGTCGGCCTGGAATGAACAAAGCTCAATTCGTCGAATATGACATCACGGGCTACAAAGGATTGGTTATTTTGAACATTGAACAGCTTATAACCATTATTATCGTATCCGATTAGTATTGCTTTAAACGATTTATTCTCAAACTTTGTTGTTCTCGTTTTATCATGGACATAGGCCGTTGCACCAAATATTCTTAGATGTCTTATTTTAGGTTTTTTATTATGCCACATTTCGTATGGTGTTTTGTTGTTGGTCAGAGCTTTAGTAGGGAGTCTATTTATTAGGTAGGTAGATGTTAATATTGCTTCCCCCCAAAAAGACTTTACTAATTTCGCATTTGCAATCATGGTTTTAGCCATTTCGGTAAGCGTGCGATTCATTCGCTCTGACACACCATTTTGCTGTGGTGTATATGGTACCGTTAGATGGTACGTGATACCCTTGGAAACACAAAACCTCTTTAAAATCATTTGAAAGATATTCTCTACCGTTATCGCAATACAGATTTGTGACTTTCGTATTGAATAGATTTTCACTCTTAGCAACAAAATCTTTAAATCATTTAAGCACTTCCTATTTTGCATTCATTAAGTACGTCACTGTATGAGTGTAGTCGTCAATAAAACTAACGAAATAGTTTTTGTCATCAACGGTGCTAGGCGTTATCGGACCGCACACATCTGAGTGTATAATGTGAAGGGGCCGATTCAAGTGCTTTTTCTCTTTAGTTTTTGCAAACGGGAGACGGGATTGTTTACCAAGAATACATGGTTCACAAATGGTATTGCTGGGATTTATCTCATTTATCAATGAGTGGTCGCTTTCATCTATTGTACCCTTTAGTATTTGAAACTTTTGTTTGTTGACATGTCCAAGTCGTCTGTGCCACAAATTATAAGCGTCAGCGGAATCATGGGTCAAGTGAACATCGTGTCGATTTACTCGAAAATTTAGTCTGAACAGGTTATTACTGTTGACCCCAGTCATAATGCATTTGTCCTTATGATGCACCTGAACACCGTTGTTGCCAAAAATCACTGTAAAAGCTGCATGTTGCATCCTATTTACAGAAAGTAAATTATGACGTACCTCGGGCGAAAACAACACATCATCAATCAAGCCTTTAATACCCAAGTTTGTTGTCACCTGGATTGTTCCTTTACCGTAGGCTTGTATAGACTCGCCGTTTTTCGCAACTCCGATCTTGAGAGGCGTCGGTAGTTCCGAGTACGTGGTAAACACATCAAGGGTGTTTACAATATGATCAGTCGCACCCGAATCTAAGAGGAAAGATATTTCCGTATTAGTAAAATTACTGTTAGAATCAAATAACTTACAATCGGGTGAAACCATAAAAGCGAAACTGCCCTCGTCATTGTTGCAGGGCTGCGCGTTGTGCGCCGACCTCTGGTAGCCGCTGCTGTTTCCGCTGGCTCCATCTTTCTGGATTTTCTTGAAATATCGGCAGTCCTTCTTATAATGATTTCGGCGCCCACAGTGATCGCAGTACATTTTGGAAATTTTGTACGTTGAATTTCCGGCATTATGATTTTGTTTCACTTGAGGATAGGATTTTTTATACGAAAAATTTCCTTGCTTTTTCGGACGGGAAAAATTCCTCATGCTTGCATGTAAAGCCTTGAGCTCTGTTGTAGGTTCAGCTTTGAGTTTCACTTCATGATCAAGCAGCCGTGTCTTCACAAAGGACAGGTTCAAATGTTCTTCACCGAGAGTTTCCAGTGCCGTGATAACACCATCGTATGAACTGGACAGCGTCAACAGGATGTGAGACACCTTATCCATTTCATCGAGTCTTGCTCCGGCGGAAATAAGTTCAATAATGATGTTGTCGAACTTTGTGAAATGTTGAAGTAGGGAATCATCTGGCTGAAGTTTGAGGTTCAGTAATTGCTTGCGTAGCGCCAACTGTGTGGCCAGGCTTCGTCTTTCATAAATTTTATTGAGATTATCCAGTATGGATTTAGCCGTTACAGCGTCTTTTGCAAAATTCAGAAATGCATCACCCAAATATTCCACAATAATACCTTTTGCAGTCTGTTTATTTTTCAGCCACTCAGCGTCAGGATTAACCGGTATTGGTTCTTCAATAACAGCAGCCACTTGAAGTTCTTCTAATAATGATTTTATCCGGAATTTCCAAGTACTGTAGCGTTCACCTTTAAATTGCTGGATGTTTCGTTTGCTTCGCGACTCCATTGTTCAATCAACACCGCACTGAAGTATCGCACCGCACAGTTCAAAGTTCACATAAACAAAATGGGAGCAGCGAAAAACGTGTGTACTGTATGACGATCATATATTGAATGAAACATTGAGTGAATCATCTTTATGAGTGGTAAATGAATGAACATTTTATAGATGAGTGAATGGAATTTTGTATTCCAATATTAGCATTATGGGAAAGCGCTACAAACATACTTAAAATCTGGCCTCTAAGTTCACTAACTGATCTCTGATTTCCATAAATTTAAAATGCTTTTGCGGAATCCGCCTAAACACCTTAGAAGTGGATATAAATTCCGAGATTTGGAATCACAACCCACTAAAACACACGGCAGCTAGTAAAGTCAATAAAGTTCTTGGAATATTCTACCTAAATTCATATCTGAGTAAAAGTAAAATCACAGACTGGTTATTGTCGATTACTTCTGACGAGATGTCAAAGTCAAAGTCAAAGAACTTTATTACTGTAGATATTTACATATACTTAGCAAACGTCATTTTTTGCCTCTTCTCTACATTGGACCACTGTGGGAGAAGTAGGGCGTAGAAACTCTCACAGATTGATTTTTAAATCTCTTTTAAAAATAGGTTGTGCTTAACTATTACAAATATGTTTTTTTTTATTATTATGATTTATTAATCATAATTAAAATCTGCTTATTAGCAGGAATAAATAATTACAAAATTATTAACAGCAAGGTCTGTGTTGAGCCAGATTAACCCCACACAGTCCCGTCATTTAAGTAATCTTGAACATTGTAATAGCCCTAATGGAAGGAAGGATGGAAGCCTTTCTTATCCCGCTACAATGAGCACTACCAAAATATTGTGTGTTCTAAGGTGTAGTAAGTTTCTGTTCATTCTGTTTACATGAGTATAATTAAATTAAAACCAATTTTTACTTATTTATAAGTTATCTTCAAAATTATATCTATCTAGACTATTGGATGAAATTTAGATCCTAGGTTTTTTTTTTCTTTATTTTCTTTAGTCTTAAGCTTAAGTAAAAACTGACTAACAAAAGTATAACATTTGAAAAAAAAAGTGTGTTATAAACAAGCAAAAACTGTTTTAGCGGGTATTGAAAATAGATGACTTATAATACCTGTTGATTGCAGGTCCCGGGCGCACAGTGAGGACTCTCAGACGCCGGCGGAGTCGAAGTCGCTGGTGAAAGCGAAGCCGGCGCCGGCAACCGAGCCGCCGCTGCCGGCCGCGCCGGCGCAGCCCACACTGCCGCTCACTGTCGACAAGGTAACAAGGCCCAGTACACAATAACGTCGAGATCACTGAACTCGCAATGCCAATCTTGTAGATTAACGGGAAACAGAGAAATGTCATTGGCCAGCACAAAACCTTTGACTTTGACGTTCATATTAAATTTTTGTACTGGCCAAAGATATTGCTTTGTATACCTTAATCGATGGTCAGATGACATTGTTAAGGTGGCTGGAAAGCACTGGACGAGACTGGCGGGTGACCGCAGCGAATGGCGAGCTTAAGGAGAGGCCTATGCCAAGCAGTGGGATGACAAGGGATGATGATGATCAATGAGATATCTTAATCTACAAGATTGGCAATTCGAGTTGAGTCAAGCCTTGTACCAACCGCCATGACATGTCGCACGATCCTCCGCCAAGAGGAAATGATTAGAAAATTTCATCATTGTTTCCGCTCACTGCTGGGTATATCTTGGCGACCACTCAACTGTCTGATGGTACTTTAGTACCAAGTCCGTTCATAACCGGCAAGCATGACGGGTCTTCCGGCAAGCATGACGGGTCTTCCGGCAAGCATGACGGGTCTTCCGGCAAGCATGACGGGTCTTCCGGCAAGCATGACGGGATATTGAACACCTTACCTCCCGACATCAGGGACTCGATCAGTCAAATTATTATCAAATCTTCTGGAGAAATGTACCTACTAATGATATTGAATTTTAAAATTATGTTATGGAATGTCATGAATTATTGAATATTATGTAATTGATAGATTAATGATGTTATTGAATATTTTAAATAATGCTATTGCTTATTATATACGATATCAATGAGTAGATCACACCACACACAAACCCCAGTGGTTTAAGTGGTGTTCCCATAACACCTAACTATGTAAATTTTTGTGTAAATAAATATATACATAAAAAGTCAATTGCCTCAGTCAGCCTCGGTCATGTGCTACTCGAATCATGACATTTATGTAAAAGGGCATTATATTATTCAGGCATCTACCAATAGATTAATGACGATTAAAATCTACTGCTTATCTCGGTTATTCCGTTCATTATCATTATCAAAATTTCCCTAAAGGCTCCGTTAAGTATATTTCGCTTTTATGTATTCAGGTTTCAGGCCCCGAAATTCACTCTCTACACTAGAGATAAACTACGATAACATGGCGCGGCCGTCCCCTACTTGCCGGCGAGACAGTGAGCGTACCTACGACGCGACAGCTACCTATGGAGTAGTGGAGGGCACGCCATGTTTTCGTAGTTTATCTCTACAATATATTTGTTTGTTGTCATTGCAGCCGTCATGCGTGTGCAGCTACGAGGATGCGCAGGCGCCGGCCGCGGAGGAGCACGACGACTACCGCAGCGAGTGCGAGAACTGCAAGTCTGCAGGCAGCTCCAGGTGAATGTAGCTCCATTATTATATCTATTCAGGAAACCCTCATTGAAAATTCACATACACGAGACTCGAGTTTATCTCAACGTGCTCACTTTCGATCCAAAATATTTTTTTTCCGCATTGTAACCTCAAAATAGCAACTTCGCCGCTTGATTTTGGGATCTCAGGCGGAAAACTTCTATTCCTAACTCGTTCGAAAAGGCTTCTTTAGAACCTCGCTACGACCTTCGCCTTAAGCTCGTGCCGTAAACTTCTCCGTTCGTAAATATAAGCCTTTGCGAACTCGTAGGAAATCTACTATTACAATGCATTTGCTCGAAAAGATGCGTTTTCCAAGCAAGATGTCTTTTACTTTTCAGTATTTTTAACTCTGTCGCCATCACACCGCAGAGTTTTATTGTTTCAGTAAAGTTTCACAAATTATTCAAGTACAGATTATCATTCATACTTTAGATCTATAAATTAATTTTAAATATTCTTTAAACATGTTTGGCCGAACGTATATTTTGCTAGTGCCTTGTTGCGATACGACGTGGCAGCTATTTGCACATGCGCAATAACAGACTCCCTGCTAACACTTCAGTCCGATAGCCGTGGCGCCACCGTGTGGCCTAGCCAGTGAGATTAACATAATGAGTTCCACATTCCGTCGCAGGACATAAGTGGCGACGCGGACTATATGTTGAGTGCGCATGTATTTAAAATAAGCCCGCCATTTTACTCATTTCTTGTTTAATTCGTTTTTGTTTATATCCTCGCCCAATGCATGATAAAACATTGTATGATACAAGTGCGTAAGATCATGTCGACTTATACACTGGTCGGAAATCACCTACTTTCCGCACTAGTAGCATAAATAGCTATTCCATAGCCTACGTTTCATTTCACGTTCCTCAGTTCCTTACAGCTAATAAACATAAATGTTTCGTGCCTATAATTGATGGTTGTATTTAATGAAACATGTCTTTTTAAAGCATTTTTATTCAGCACTATATGGTGTTCTTTTATAAATGTCGAACTAACACGAAGACTATTCGGGGGCTTCTCCGGGCTCGCCCCTTTAGTCTTCATTTAAACTACCGCGGTGTTTCGCCCTAAAATATTTTTCTTCTTCCCTTTCTTCCTTCAATGAATTTTAACAGTTGGCAGTAATACATTTTATGATATGTCCACGACTTCAGTATATACTGAGCTACCTGAAACTCGCATCGAACACCGAACTTAGCCGAGCTTCGACCAATTGGCGCCCGCGCTGGCGTAGGCAATAGTAGCAGTAGTACTGATAAGAAAGCCTTAGCCTCGCCGCACACGGCCCACTAAACGTCGCCACAAAACGCCGCCACTTGGCCGACCAGTTGTTGTCAGTGGTCGGTAGCCGCTACTTGTTTACCCCGTTGCTTGTGCAAAATGTGTCAGTGAAAAGAAACGATTGAAGTGTATCTTTTCTGTCAGTGAACTAGTTCACTCCTGTAGTTCAGTAGTTCATTTAGTCCACCTTATCCGAACGAGTTAATGAGAGATACAGATCGTGTAGAAGTATGAGAGATTTAGTTCATTAGTTCATTTAGTCCAACATATCAGAACGAGTCAATGAGAAAGGGATGAAGAAAAACGCTTCGACGAACCTTCAAGAACAGTGCAACCAAAAATATGATTTTGATGAACGGTGCATCTTTTAAATTTCATTGCCGTAAAGCGGATAGCGATGCCAGCGAGCGATGGATGACGACGAAACGACGAGAGATACATTGAACTAAATGAAGTAAAGGCACATTCGAATGAGTGATGATTGAGTGATAAGGTTATTATTCGAAATGAACTACATCATTTAGATTTTTACTTAAATTTTTACTTCAATCATTCGTGGACTAATGTCTACTTGCACTGTTGTGCATAAACGACTTCGTCGGGGTTGGCTGAAATGAAGGGAAAGGGGGTTGGGTTGATCGCACTTGTGGTGTGTGTCAGCAATTTGTGGCTCCACAAGAGCAGTGGCGATTTGGAGCATGTGACGGCCACGAGTGTTTACTGTGCGCGGCGACTCTATATAAAAAGTATGACGACTCCAGGATCAGGGGGGCGGTGTTTTGTGGCGACGTTTTGTGGTTCGTGTGCGCCGAGGCTTAGGCGCAATTGTCTGTTCAGTTCGCGCGCATCTTTGTTTCGTTCCATTCTGTGTATTCTTCTCGGCTTTCGTGGCATTCTTTGTCTTGTCAGTTCAGTGCACTGCGCCTTAGGAGACGCGGTGCAGCGTGGGCGAGGCGCTGTCAAACCAAACATATGTAATATGACGCGTGCGCCGTTAACGTATGCCTGATTTTACCGCGCGACGCGCCGTTTCACGTGCCGCGCTACAGCCTGCGTCTCCCTGAACGACCCCTCCTTACACATCCATTTATCCCGCTAAGGTGGGTGGTTGAAGAAGGCTGGGTGGAGGAGGAGTCTGACGGCACGCAGACCCTGCAGCGCCGCGCCCCGCCGCCCGCGCCGCCCCCGCCCGCCACCGCTACGCTGCCGCAACCCGTCACTAGGCAGAGGTAGGTCGACCCACAGCGCTGACTCCCATTCGGGGTGGCCTCAGACCATTCATAGAAGCCTAGTGTTTTCGGGTTAGAATGGCAATAGTGCACATTGACTCCTGTCTACCGCTATGTTATGTTTATTAGTTATTAGTTAGTTACTTGTTTATTACGTGCTATTTTCGAAATTACTGTCGTTTAACTTATATTGGTAGCGGTCGCCGATCGTTACCATGTCTACCGACGGTTACCATGGTAACCTTGTATGTTTCGGTTCGCAGTAGCAGTCGGTCAATGACCGCTATTGCGATAGAGGTCATTGACCGACTAACGAGCTAACTCGTATAAACAACATGTCATCGAATAAACGCAACGCTGAAACGTAGCTCACACAGGTGGCCGCCCACCAAAATGAAAACTGATTTCGTTTTCTTTACTAAGCAAAACGAAAGGATAATTTCGTAGGTACGCTTACTTCTTCATCCCTATGGAAAAAAAGAGACAGCCTCTGCGTCGCGTAGGAAACTTCGAGTGAGCGAGTGTAAGGCACGGAAGGGGAAGGGCTAGAGGGGAGGGGTGCGGGGATCTCTTTGTTTGTTTTGTTTAGTCCGTCACCGCACTGGTGCGCGAGCGCATGTTGGCGCGTACCTCGCAATTTCATTTTGATAACAAATGTGGAATTTTGTGAAACAAGTAAGTACAATAAGTCGGAAATTATCTAGCCCGTTTCATACAAGCCGAGCTAAGTTTCTGTGGCTCTGAGCAAGCGGGAACTCTCTTTCTGACGGGTAAGGTTGGGATGAGTGAGAGAGAGAGAGTTACCGCTCGCTCAGAGCCAAAGAAACTTGGCGCGAACTGTATGGTTATTGCCTATATTTTTTTGATGTTTTGTAGTTAGTAGGTACCTAACCTAAATTTTTGTTTTACTTCATCTTTCCATTGATTTATTTCTAAATAGGTACTTACTACGATGTTGCTATGGTACCCAACTTAAAAGACAAACCTACCTTTAACAAGTGTGACGGATAATTTGTTTGAACTCGCGAGCCGCGGCACGCACGCACCACAGAGTTGCGAATTTGTCAGAATTGACACAACAACTTAACTCTTAATTTTTTTGACAATATTAGGCAATATTTGTTTTTTATTTCTCAATATTTTTTATTATTAAAAAGTAAGTTGGCGTATATAAGGTTATGCGTTTATTCAATGACACGTTGTATATGCTATCACTGTAGTAGTTTTTTTTTTCATATCAACAAACGACTGAGAGTTATAGGAGTGATAGAGCGACTGAGTGGGTCATAGGTGCAGAACACCTATGGTATGTCACGCGATGTAGGTACATTTGTGGCGTCTACCTTGTGGTTGGCAGCGGCACAGTGGGAGCACGTTTAGTCAACTCCCTTTGCGGGACCACTCTTGACCAATTAATCTTTCAATATATCCTGTTCAAGATTTAAACATGCATGTCGATATTTGGTATCCTGCCATCTGGAATAGACAACTTTCCTCACGATGGACGACATGGCTTTGTATTTAGCCCAGTTCAAATAGGCAAATGGTGTTCTGCCTCGCCCGTATTACCCACTTTAATCGATGCAATGCTTCTCTGATACGTGGGAATCGTGGCCAAATATTTTCATTAAGGTGTACGTGTTTCCGATTGCAGCCGAACCGTGATGGGCCCTTCCAACTGGGAGAACTGGTTCAAGACTATCCCAGACTCGGAGTCGGAGTCCGAAGAGGAGTGATCTAAACTTGCATTGCACCCAACCCACCCACCGTGTACACTGGTTTACACTTTTTGTACAGTTAATTCGCGTTAAGTATGCAGTGACGTATCGTTGTCGCTCAATATTAGAAAGTCACCAATCGATACATCTTTACCTTCAGGTGCAGTAATGACGACACTGCAATTTTAACACGAATAAACTGTAGGACTAAGTAACAGCCAGTTGCAGAATCGATCTGTAAATTTTAAAGCCCATTAAACGCGTTTATGGGCTTACGTCAAGGTGTGTGAACTGTAACTCATGTACTCAGAATAAGAGCCATGTCACATCACAATAACAAAATTTTATGGAACTGAGACGCCATTAGCGTTTAAAGGAGTTTCTAGCGTTTCCGTAACTGGCTGAAGTCTATAAACATTTTTCAATTTGGATCTCAGTTTTGGTACAGGTTTAAATTGTTGTTGTTGTTGTTGAGAATCTGGACTAAAGCTGTCATGACTAAGAATGAATAGACGACCTACTGATTCAAGTAGATAGTTTTAATTTGGGCGTGTACTAGAAAAAGTATAAATCAGCTGTATAGAATCGGGGATGCATCGCAGAATGTCGCGCCTGTGTGAATGAATATAAGCCCCGCAGAATAATAATGCGCTTGACAGCTCCCGTCAGTTTTGACATGTGGCGTCATCGTCAAGAGACACGGAAGACCGTGTGGCGAAAAGTTAGTACGGTTAGCCAACGATATTGGTCGCGTGTGACCGCGAGTAGAAGAGAAAGGTAATGTATTTATAATAAAATTATTTGACTTTATTATAACCTGTGAAGCAAATATTGTATGGCCATGCTAAACGGGAGCCGTTTTGCTCTTTGGAGTGCATGAGGAGTTTATTATTAATACCAGGTATGACAGTGAATCGGAGACTGAAAACAGTACCAATTCCTTGTCCGAATAGGATTATTTGAGTGGAGTTGAGGAAGCTAGAGTTTAATAGATTCATATATAATCCTAATTACATAACCATATAAAATCTTGCGGATGACGTATTTTTTATTATTCATGCAAAAGGTCTTTTTTGTGCAAAGGCCTTTAGGCTGAATAAATAAAAAAAAACCCAGTGTTTTCTTGGTTGCACCCATCATAAGCAGAAATCCTGCTTAACAATTTATTGGCCCTACTTACTACTTAGATATAAGTATTGTACTTGTTTGCTAACTGTACTCACAAGAACTGACGTCACACATCTTGGCGTTGTGCGCATTATTAGCCTGCGGGGCTGGCTTGGCAGATAGAGACAGAGGACGTAGTTACGGCGAGTATAGTATGAACCTACTGGTGTCACGCTCCCTCGCGTCGTAACTACGCTCTCTGCCTCTGTCTCCGACATGTCGTCTGCATTTGCCGTCGGCTTCGATCTTGCGGCTTCATGAGTGCAATTCTGATATCTGATTTCCGATTTCCGTTTTTCTTTTTTAATTAAATACATTTTTGTTGAAATTAAAGCAAGCGTTTTTGCTTAAGCGATGCATATCGTTTGGTAAGAGGTTTTGGAGCAGTTTGACCTTACGACATGTAAACACAAACCTAACATTTGCTTATGGAATTTGTCTAAATTTGCACAAAATGTAGTCATTCCTATATTTTATCTATTCCAAATATACATAAGTCATACGACATTATATATCGTGATACTGATAATAATATCAAAATGTTTTATATTTTATTTACACTTGTTATATTTTTTTCGCACATCTAATGTGTTCGTGTGTAACACTGTTTTAAACTTTATTTTGAAGTGGAACCTAAGATATAATTTTTTATATGATTTTATTTAATACTTTTTATTTTTCTTAATAAATATTACTAAAATGCATGACAACTAAA
The DNA here is from genome assembly GCA_949825045.1 of Argyresthia goedartella. Classification (NCBI taxonomy): domain Eukaryota; kingdom Metazoa; phylum Arthropoda; class Insecta; order Lepidoptera; family Argyresthiidae; genus Argyresthia; species Argyresthia goedartella. The sequence goes on from OX463823.1 coordinate 23,385,528, forward strand.
TATGACGTAGATGTAGAATAAGTATAAACAGGTTTAATTATGGTAATTCTATTGTGAAATCGGTGTGTTAATTAATAACACAAACTCCTGTTCAATATAACGAAACGTTTACTCCCACCAACCCAACCCCATTTTACTCCCACCAACCCAACCCCATTTTACTCCCACCAACCCAACCCCATTTTACTCCCACCAACCCAACCCCATTTTACTCCCACCAACCCAACCCCATTTTACTCCCACCAACCCAACCCCATTTTACTCCCACCAACCCAACCCCATTTTACTCCCACCAACCCAACCCCATTTTACTCCCACCAACCCAACCCCATTTTACTCCCACCAACCCAACCCCATTTTACTCCCACCAACCCAACCCCATTTTACTCCCACCAACCCAACCCCATTTTACTCCCACCAACCCAACCCCATTTTACTCCCACCAACCCAACCCCATTTTACTCCCACCAACCCAACCCCATTTTACTCCCACCAACCCAACCCCATTTTACTCCCACCAACCCAACCCCATTTTACTCCCACCAACCCAACCCCATTTTACTCCCACCAACCCAACCCCATTTTGAGGCATCGCAATTTTGCACCTCATGCCATTGGTAATAAAATTCAAAACCTTTATTCAAGAGGGTAAGGACTCAATTGCCATGGTTTGAATTTTATAAGGATCAAATTCGCGATGCCTCGCGCGTAGGTAATTGACCGATGGGAAAATTACCTCTATTGCATGCTTGGGTCGTTGTGGGGTTAACCACTTCAGAAAGAAGGAAGTTGTGTGTTCTTCTATCTGGTATATTTAAAAAAAGTTGAATCATATATGAGAAATTTTAATCTGCTCATGTTGCCAAAAAATATATTTGTCTAAAATTAAATATCTTAAGATTCCAAATAAAAAGAAACTAAATTTGATTGATTTCAGTAATTATTTTTCAACGTAGTATTGGAAACAATGAGGTTTCGGAATGTAAATAAATATAAATCTTGTTGGTGTTCAACATAGTATTTTTGTGTAACATAATACTAAAATAAAAGTTCAAAAGATAAACTAATATGTCTATTTTTGTCTGGATAACATAAGATTCCGTAGAAAGTAAGTTAAAAAAATAGATAACAACAGTAAATTACATATGTTTTTATTTATTAACATATTACGTTTGATTAATCACATTGTTTCTTTTTGATCCGGCAGACGTCGTTCTGTCAAAAGCTACCAACGCCGCCTAACGACAGAAGCATGAACTGAACCAAAGATTTTTCGATTTTTCGGCTGTTTCCACTTATATATTTATGTTACCCAAACACAAACGTATTACGTAAACAAACTAACTTTCAGTTTGGGGGTACTTTCATTTTTTTTTCTCCGTTACAACTTTCCTAGAACTTCAACGAATATTTTTAAAAATAGTTCATCCAAATTGGTCCAGCCGTTCTCGAGTTTGGTTCTTACCAACACATTTAGGGATTCATTTTTATATACAGATATTTTTTTTAAAGTAGATTCCTAATGATTTTGCCTTAGGCAGCTATAATGAAATATAAACTTAGAATAGTCTGAATTTCAGGGTTGTACTGTTAACTAACGGATACTAGAATCAAGATTGTTTACATAATAAAATAAAGATAACAATGTGCTTCGAATAATCTTGGTAATAACTGTTTGAGCTTGTTATGTATCGAGATCGAGACATAGTATTTATTTCCTGTGGGCTGTGACGGTTCCATATCAAATTTTTGAATATTACTTCTACTTGTTCACAATTATTTGTCATTATTTTACCTAATGATACTTTGACCACGAAATGCCAATTCTTCAAATAAATTTAATGGAGAACGCATTGGGAAAATGCGCAAAATGGATACTAGGAACGTAAAATAATCACTTGCAATATATGGAGCGTCGGTAAAAGCCTGTGTCCCTCGGTGGGCAAATAAACGGGCTTTATTTATATTTGTTTAAATGAAGCGTCCTCCACAACATTGTGACATACTTGTATTGTATGATATGAGAGTAAACGAGCGAATAATCGAAATGTATGGGGCCTATATGTAGTTTCTGTTGGTGGATAAGATACAGGAACTGTGGTGAGTGGTGAAGCATGTATTGTTTAGCGTATACACTTGTCAATACGCTTAACTATTCCTTTGTCAACTAATGTATTGCTCATAATTTTATTAAATTTCACCTTCTATTATTGTACCCTTAACTACATATGAATGACTATTCGGAAAGTGTATGTTTATTAAAAAGAACCTAAGTTCATTTCGAGATGTTCAAAAATATATGAGATCGTTTATTATCTCATTATTTTTTCGTGTCGTATATATCTCACATTAGCGATGCTATCTCAAGCAAGAATATTGATGGGATGAATCTAACAAAATCAGTATTATTATAATATTTCCGAACCAAATATGTTACAAACGGAATAAACCTGAATGGACATGTCACTGGATGTTTTTATTTTCATTTTATTTCTTAGATAGTAACGAAAAAATCTTTCTATAGCACTAAGCTACTATTGAGTATAGGCCTCCTCTTCAGCACGCCACTTGACGCGGTCCTGCGCCGAACTCATCCACTGGCGCCCAGCAAAGGAAGTAGGTAAGTAGGTAACATCGTCCGACCGCCGGGCGGGTGGTCTGCCTCTTGTTCGAGTTGCGTCTCTTGGCCACCATTCCGTCACTGCTTTTCTCCACCTTCCATCTTCCCTCCTGGCCAAATGTCCCGCACATCTCCATTTTAACCTCGCGATCCGCTTACCCACGTCTGCGACCTTGGTTCGTCGTCGTATCTCCACGTTGGGTATGCGGTCGAGAAGGGAGATTCCGAGCATCGCTCCAGTGCCCTTTGTGCTACTCTGATTTTGCGCATGTATTTCTTTGTGTGCGGCCACGTCTCGGATCCGTAAGTGAGTATAGGCAGAACACATTGGTTGAACACTTTGGTTTTGAGGTATTGTAACTGTACATTATTAGGAATTATGTATCAGTCACATAAAATACTATTACAGTCATGGAATAACAGTTTATTTTTAACAGTGCCATTTTGCCTTGAGGAACTACTAGTCGGTTTGGGTATCGAGTCTTAAATGAATATATAAAATATTAGTTTAAATAAAACGGTGATAATAAGTATTCAACCTTGATTTTATCGTGTACATATTTGGTAACTATTGACATCGACTACATCACTAGAAAATCTTAATTGACGCGAACTACTTTGACCTCCCTAAAATGCAATGTTATATATAACACTTCTAACGGGATTCATATATTACTTTTCATTTTACGATATTACGAGTAAATCTCATCAACTTCTCTCCAGTCTGCGTAATAATCTTTCAAGGATTTATCTATCACATCGTCATCTTCGTCTTCTTCTTCCACTTCTGGGTCAGGAAGCCATGGACCGCACTGCCTGTATCCCTCCTCCTGTGAAGTGAAGATGATTTTAGTCGATATAGGCGTCATACGCCTCAGGTCAGGGACAATGGTGATACCATATAGTCACAGTCACACAAGTATAGGTGTTAATTATCCATCGAACGCGTGTATTCTTGAATTGAATGAGCAGGAGGTAGCCCGAAAACTTTGTAACAAAGGGTCCACACTCTCACCGCAAATACGTAAGCCTGAAGTGGCCTTCCGAGAGTGTATGATCGCGCTATTCGTCTAAAGCAATTAGCCTCGTAGCGAGGTAAGTATCGGTTAAGTTAAGTCCCTATGTTTTGGCCCTATAGTAGAGCAAGACCTCGCTCAGTCAATACGTGGCTAATAACTTGGCAAAAGGCGATACAGGCGCCAGACGCCACATGTTGTCTGTGTATTTATTATTATGGAGCGACATACATCTGCATACTGGTGCGGGTAGCACTTGGTGTGAGGCGAGCGAGTCGGCAGCGGAATCCGGTCGCGCCAGCACGCAAGTCGGTTCGCCGAATGGTTGAGTGCTCGAATCTCTTCTGTCATCTCCACCTGCAGACAATTATCATCTCACATCACTTACGTGTAGTACCTAGGTAAGAAACGATGGACCGGGGTGAATACTTACAGTGGAAGCATACTAATAAGTCGCATTTGGTATTGGTCAATAGTAGGGTCAGCTGTACGTCAGTCTTCTTCTCCTTGTTTCGCTTAGAAAAGCAAGGGAGACTGACGCATAGATCCATCCCTACTAGTGACAAATATCAAATGCGACTTCTAAGAATGGCTCCACTTTAGTAAGAAGGCCGCCTAAGCTAATTTCGTTTCATACTGTGGTAGATCAATAAGCAAAGCTGCAAGAAAACATTGATTCATTCTGTAGTAGTATGTATGGTGAAACAACTTCTTTATTTAGCAAAATATGAATGGTAATAAGGAAGGACCCGGTGTGTGGCAATGACACAAACAATTTGCAATAGTAACATGGCAAGCTGCACCTTACCACCTACTTAGATATTGTTGAACTTTGGAGCAAATGGAACCAGAAGAAAAGGGCTCTTTACTCTGAATAACCCAGACTCTAGAAGTAACTCACTTGAGCATTGATCAAGGGATTGGGGGGCGGCCTGCCTTTGACAGGACACAGATTGTAGACTGCCAGCAGCACGAGATTAGTCCTCGGTACCAAGGCCCCGACTAGCGGCCATTCGCAGATGTTGGCGGCTCGGGACAACGCCTCCAGTGCTGCTTGTGTCTGCTGAAATATGTTTTTTTTTTTAAATTTAGGATGGTAAAAGGAGCAAGTTTGTATATGACTGCACTGCAGACGACGTGTCGTGCGAGCGAGACAGCGAGCGTAGTAGAGGCCGCGCGAAGTTTCTTTGGTACCAAGCAAGCTGTGACCTCTCTTTCCCGAATAGAGTAAGGGGGGATGCTCGCTAAGAGCCAAATAAAGCTGGCGCGAATTGTACCTACCGCTGTCTCGCTCACAACGTTCGGCTACGACGGATGGGTATGCGTAACATAACAGGATGCTAACCACCCTTTACTTTGGATCAGGAGATGTGAATAATGTATGCCTGTAATTGATCGGTGTTCAGAAAGTTTCATCACGATCATGCTCAGGATCGGTCCACATTGGTCATTGACCCACTGATGGGAATAGGAAGCACCAATCCTCGCGGTCCTGTGTTCGGAATAAAAGAAATATCACGTGCTTTTTTAACGACCTCACAAAAGGAGGAGGCTTACAATTTGTCGGGCTCTAAATATGTTTTTTATGTATGTTAGTCGATTTCTCCGATGACGGAAATCATCATCATTTTGTGAAGTGGAACTGATGATGAAGATCACAGGGGATAATGAAGAAATAAAGTGAACTCTTTAATTAATAAGTAATAATACCTTATATTATATATAATATTTAAAAAGTTACATTAAAAGAAAATACATGTAGAAAGGCGAGCTTATCTCTAAAAAGAGATTTATTCCAGCAAACCAAGGCATTACAGGAATTGGTACCATAAAAGGGTAGGCAGTGCACAATAAATACTATAACTAAAATGCCTAGGAATAAATAAAAAAATACCTATAAAATACAGATAAGAAATACAAAATCAACGGTTTTTTAAAAGCTTTTACTTTTTCGTTTAAATTATTGTCTAAAAATATTCAATATCCGGAATATGTTTCAAGTGATGCAAGATTCAACTATATAATTGTTATTTTCAGTCATTAGGTATTCCAGTCATGATAATAACGTGCTTATCATCACCTATAATCCAAATTAACAGTGGCATACTTTCTTTATTTTAACACATTAGTGTTTATGATTGAAAGGCGATAAGATGATAGGGAGGAGGCATTATCACATAACAGTATTATCTATCACGCAGATCATTACGTCAAAACGCGACCCGTGCGGCACGTGGCGGCACGATCGGTTATTTTTTGCTTGATACTGCTAAGGTTCGTAGCAGTATCAAGCACAAACAGTGGCAGATCCAGGATTCTTCTTTGGGAGTTTTGACCCCAATGAGGGTAGGTAAATCATAAACAATATTCTGACGGTTCTAGAACCTCCGGGTTTGAGCCGCAGCCACGGGAAAAGTCCGGACGGTCTCAGGTTGACACCGTGGGAGAGAGGTCGTTGCCTATTGTGGGATGCGACCTGCATGTGCACGTATGCACCATCCCACATCAGCTCAACTATGGTAACCCCGGGTGCTGCTGCTGAACAGAAATGCATTAAATACGTACAGCTTATGGGAAGTTATCTGTTTGTTCCTTTGGCCGTCGAGACTACAGGGGTGTGGGGTTCGCAGGGTAGGGCCTTCGTCAACGATATTGGGCGGCGTTTGAGGGACCGAGGATTTAACCACCGCTCCGGATCATTCCTGTCACAGAGGATCTCGTTAGCTGTGCAACGCGGTAATGCTGCCAGTGTAATGGGCACGTTTGGTGCGGGCGTTTCTCGGGGCGGTTTATTTTTATAGATATGTATTTTGTTTCTTAAGTTTAGTTATGACGAAGCGTTTGGCGGATTTATGTCATTGTAGGTACAATGTGCCTATAACTACAATAAGATTATTGTAGTTATAGGCACTAGACCTTAGACTGTCTTCTTTAATTTATGTACATACTTTAGCTGGATAAACAAATTTGTTATAGTTATCTATAAAATGTTACTGTTGTTGATGCTATTAAAACACATGTTTATAAAAATTTAATAAAAACTATATAAATAACATACACAATTAAGAATAAATTGATCACAACTGAAGCTTAGGTACCTATATAATAATAATAATAATAATAATACCTTGGACACTATTTACACACATTGATCTAGCCCCAAACTAGGATTCCCTGTATCTTGGGTGCTAGACAACGATACACATACTTATATAGATAAATATTATACTTAGATAGATAAACAACCATGACTAGGGTACAAGTATCCGTTATCATCAAAAAAATATTTGCCCCCACCGGGATTACTTTGGGTTGTCACGGAAGAACTGACATATTTTTGGGCAGTGCCGGTCCTTAACCTTAAAATAGTATTATTGAACTGATTTATAATAATTATAGTAGTTTAAAAACTAAAAACACCCTTTCGAAATTAAGATGAACCAAATGAGCCCAAACTCGATGTGTTTACAATTAAGAATCCCGCAGGGTTCCGTCTACCACTATTCAGCTCAGAACATCGCATAAAGATATGAATAAGACTTATCGAGACGAATCGAATGAACTTAAACTGGGTGGGTTTACAAGTAAGCATCATAGGGATTCATCTCCTACCTTCGAGCTCATCATCAAACCAGCACGATGGTACCATATTGTTGTGTTGTCATCTGAACTACATAAACATACAAAGTTTCGTACTGATAGAAGACCTTAGAAGTAAGCAAAATTTACATTCCTAGATTTGTGCACTCATGTTAATTAGTTACAAGTCAACCTAATAAAAAAGAGCAGTTTTTCCTTTTTCATATACGGGCAGCATGAAGAGCATCGAACAACCCATATGTTGTTAATTCTTGTAAAAAGTAATGATAAGAACTGCAATGAGTGGTGGTAGCCGCTTCGGAAGGTTTACATGGCTAGCAAGTCCAGTAAAGAGAAACAACGAAACCCCCTATCAGTGATGGCGTAAGCCGTCCCGGAAATGGATTTTCACACGGCTACCGATTGAAGTAATGAGCAACCTACTTCATCTGCAATGAGTGGCTTCGCAAGACGCCTCGGAAATTACACATGGCTAACAAATCGGGTAATGAGTAACCCACTTGATATGTTGGGAGTGTCCCCCATATTTCACGTGACTAGCAAGTCCAGTAAAGAATAACGATAACAACTGCTACAAATGCTGCAAGCCTCTCTGAATATTTCACATTGCTAGCAAGTGCAGTAAAGCGTCATCAGGAATCTTGCTTGCGATGCATATAAAAACTGCTGTCGCCATCTGGCGCACGCCGCGCTCTGTAGACCCCTCTCCTGGATCCGCTAGTGAGCACAAATAACCATAGCATACGGATGCCATATTTACTTGTTATACATGTTATAATGTGCAGGTACCTATACATATGATGACGTGAGATCAAGATACCTAGGTAAGCTATCGTCTGCAGCATGAGTATTTATGGCCCGGAAGTACAACCGAAAACCTAAAGCTCGCCTTTGTACATTAATGTATTTTTTTAAATATCTTTGTGCAATAAAGATTTATGAATTATGACAAAGCTTGACGGAGGTTCAAAGTCCTACTGTCACTGTCTCTCGCTCCGGCAATGGCAGCGCCAGTATGACATTCTTTATTCGAGCAGCCTAACACCCACCTGCAACTCGTAAACAGGTCTCGTCCGATCACAGACAGAAAACCTGGTCTTATTGATGAGTACCCTCCTGTCGTACAGCTGTTCAAACTTCTCACGCTCGTAGCTCCTGATTGTGGCATTCCGTCGCTTTTGTAGTTCGACTAAAGTGTCGCTTTTTACGTGGCCACCTGAGGGTTTAATTAAAATAAATAAGTTGATTCATAAATTTATTTTGAAAAAGCTTAAAAATGGGACGTTGATTGGGCCACACTTCTTACCAGATAGATACCTTAAACGGCTAAAACTACTTGGATTTTGTCCAGAACGACCTCCCGGTTTTGGTGGAAGAGTCTAGAGCTCCGATGGATCGGGAACTCATATTCCAACAAGACGGCTGTCCAGCACATTGGACTATTGGAGTCAGAAGCTATCTTGATGACTGTTTTACAATTACTGGATCGGCAGAGACGGGCATATTCCTTGGCCTGCACGTTCACCAATGGACTATTTTGTGTGGGGCAGAGCCAAAGAACTGGTATTTTCTAACGTAGCCATTAACACAAAATCTATTTCAAAAATAAGAATGGCTTTCGACATCGTGAAAGATGAAATGATGCTCAAAATCATGACCACAGAAGTCCGAAGACGGGCTCGTGTCTATGTGAGGAACCAAGGATCTCATTTCGAGCATGAATATAATTAATTAAAAAGACTGTCTAAAAAGTCTATCTTTCTCCCTCAAACTGGTTAGTAGGTCATAACTTCAAGAATGTAAGGTATCTACGTCAATAATACATTAAATGAACGACATTAACTAAGAATGTTTTTATAAAGATTTACACAAAAAAGCTTTCACTTGTTTTTGTTAAATTTGGTCCGAAAAACTTATTTTATTGATGATTGAAATTTGCTGTGCTCTTAAATGGTCTGTAAAAAACAAGTCTGACGTAGTAGATGCACAAATAAAGATTTATTAGAATGATTATTAAGTGATTTATTAGAATCAATCGTAAAATAATGCAATTATTGTTTAGTTTTGCAATGATAATCACTTAACTGTGAAAATCTAAAAAAAATCTTCAAAAACACTAAATCATCAATACAAATTTAACGGTAAGACTTCGCCGGATGTATGTTTGGCTCAAATGGTTCTAAATAGTCTGTACTAGCATCAGTTTAAGTCTTTGAATCGATCTACCGGACACCCTGTAATTCAATGTATTGGAAGGTCATTGGCTAAAGTACTGCAAAGCGTCATCGATTTCTCGTAAAAGTAAATGTTATGATGATATAATGGAAAGTTTTGGTAGACATATCTGGCTTGTTGTTTTCACGTACAATCGGAAAATTTATAGCTATAGATAAAGTTATTAATAGATTATTGTACATTCAACTCAGTCAAATCAGTGCCTTTGTAAAAGAGCGCATCGCAAAATAATCAATCGCATTACGACAACACACGATAAAAGTTTGGTAGAGCCATCCGTATCTATCTATTAACACACTTACTCAAACTGATAAACGCGAACATCAGATCCCTTGTTACTATAACCACCAGGTATAAAGTGTTCCAGGCAGAATATAGCAGGGACGGGAAGAGTTGCAATATTGTCATCAGCTGAAAAGAAAACAAGACATTGATTTTGATGTAAGAGTAGAGTAGTTGGTATGGTAAGTATATAGAAAAATACACTATGTCCAGATCAGATATAATAAAGTTAGAGCCTGGGGGAGTCCACTCTGTAGATTCTCTTGGAGCTCTACCTAATCTTGCGCGAATCGTCTAGTCAGTAAAAGGTTTACTACACCCTGCGTAACCAGATTTTATAGTTCACAGGAATTATTTGTTTTGGTATGAATATGTAAGATTGGGTGTAATATTTACGTCACTGGTAAACTCCCAGTAATCTCTCTAAGACTTACCTTCGGTGCGGCACCATAAGCAGTCTCATTCTGCGGTGGGAAGCAGACAGCTTGGTAGTCATGTACCCAATGTAACTTAAATATGCTTGCATTCAGTAGCAATGCCAAGGTGGTTGGATGCACGTTGGCCAAATGTTGGCGGACCGGGTCTCGTAGTTCCTTGTAGTCTTGAGGTGGGCCGCCAGCGACGATCCAGCCGCCATCGTCCACGACCACGCACGTCCAGTTTTTTCCGTCGCAGACTGCTTCGCAATCTTCCGGGTTGTCTTCGCTGCACTGTTGATGTAACTAGTTTTAATAATAAACATCATCAGCATTATCAGCCCGTCAGGGTACCCGCTGTTGAGTATACATTTAACCGAAATTGAATGGCGTATCAAGAGGAATCTCCATTTAATGTTATTTGAGTTCCTCGTTAACCTCTAGTGCACAAAATACTTACGGCAAAGTTAGTAGCGGTGTCGACAACGTCCTGAAAGTGTTTCGGGTGGAAGTGGAAGCCCGCCACGCCCACAACTCCGACTCCTGGCTTGCCCAGCGTTCGCGCGGCCGTCATCCATAATGACCTGTTACTTAGCTGATGGCGACAAGAGAGTTTTGGTTAATTATTAATGCAATATAGAGTCACGACTTTGGCCTTACGGGGTGGCAGAGGCACAGTCGTTCCCACGTTTAGCCGTTTTTGTTGCAAGCATTGAGGTTCCCATTAGTTGTTATCATCGCACGCCGATATGGCGGTGCTGTTTATGTACGAGGTTACATAGATATTAATATACGAATCCGAATGCAATATTTGTTGGTAGAGCGGTGCCTCTACATACGGGTAGAGGAGCATCTTCCGTCTTCCGAAACCGTCTGACGGGCGTGGCCGGCGCATGGACGACCAATGTATCAGGAGCTGCCGCAGCTCTGTTGTACCAGGTCTCTGTGGGGCCGCCGGGCCACTCGTCACCTTCGGGAGTTGGGAAACTGCCGACTGTGTGGTACAGCTGCCAGCGGGTCAGACCGCTTTCTGTTGGAAATCACAGATTAGTTAGTGCAGTGTTAAAGATTAAAGTGACACATACACACAAACACACATAACCTCACGCGTTTTCCCATACTGGATCCAATAGGCACAGTTGTAATAATCACTGCTTATTGGTGGGTAATAAATCAAGCATATCATGGTGAAGATGATAACGACACAGGCGCTGATGACGAAGGGTATGATGATGAAGATGACGTCGATGCCAATGAAGATAGATAAGGTAAAGAGAGGACGAGGACGAGATAAATCTGCATCTTTAATCTGTAAAATTAAAATCATAAACAGTCTCGCTCACCACTGGCAAAGAAAGCAGTATTAGATCCCAGATGGCATCCAGTAGTGCAGTCTCGGTCTGTGCCCGGCTCCTCATGTTCCCGGGCCCATTGCTCCGTAGCTATTGCCTCCTTGCAAAGCCGTGCCATCAGCTTTTCATTACCTGTTAGATTTTTCTTTTCTTTAGCCGTAGCCTATTAAGAAGCATTTGCCCAGCATTGGGTCGAAGTGGGCTATGACTATGATTATTATGTTTAGCTGTGTTTGACGGTCCTAGTTTCATCTTTCGAGGATGGATGGAGGCTCGATAGCATCACGAAGTCTTTTGCTCCAGTCCAGGGGGTGGACGCCTTTGATTTGGTTACCCCCATGCATATCCATAACCCTAACTGGCTCTTTCCAACTTGACTAATTGACATAACACTGCTTGTGAAATCACCTTTGTATGATTGAAAACATATTTAGCCCAATGTATTAGTGCCTTTGGTTCAGTCCATGGAAGCTTAAAAGCTTCCATGGACTGAACCAAAGGCTTCGTGGTGCTACCGATGTTATAATGAGAACTTGTCGAATTGGCATACAAATTAAAAGCTGACTAGCTAGCTACAAATTGGGACGTAGTTATAATTGACCTAAAGGATACCTTACACTTGAATTGTCAGTGTCATTACCTACCTAGCAGATAATGTACGCAAGCCCTAGTCCACGCCTCTAGCCCTAGTATAGTACAGTCAAGTAACTCACACTGGTAAGTCTTCTCGAAGATGGTCGGTGGCAGTGGTGAAAAGTAATGCTTCAGATTCTTCATAGGAAAGTTGGGCTCCTCACTGCGCCGGCGCAGGAAGTGAGACACCTCGCGCTCCCGCTTCGTGAAATAGGGCTCCACGTGTCTGCAGTATAACCTGGGAGAACCACAATCTCTGGATATATTCAACAGCGAGCAGCCCTTGAATAAATAAATAACATTTGTGCCATTGAAATATATAAATAGCATTTGCTAGAGTGTAACCATGTGTCATAAGGCTTCAAAGGCCTGTTGATTGAGCTACCTGTACCTTCACACCGAATACACAAACTACTGCTTAAATTGAGTACCGCTTAAAGTCATGATTAGTAATTTCTTTATTACTACACAAAACAGACATACAGATAACTTAAAACCGGTAAAGTGCGAGTCAAACTCGCGCACGAAGGGTTCCGTACCACCGTACAATGGTAGGGATGGTGTGAAGAGAATAGTTTGGATTTTGCATAGCAAAATGCTGTTTACAATGTTATTGATTCGGCTACTTTCACACTCCATGTACGTAACCAAGTGCATTCATAAGTTTCTATGTAGTTTACAGATAAATAAAATATATTTCTTTGTTTTTTAGTATTTGTTGTTATATTGGCAACAAATACATCATCTTGCTCTTTTTTGCTCGTTATTGGTATCGGACACAGGTAGATGCTTGAAATATTCACAGAATATTTAGTTATATATTCACTTCGAAAATAATTAATTAAATTAAAATTCAACAAATATCTAAGTGGGGCTCCCATATAACAAATGTGATTTTTTTGCTGTTTTTATAGATAATGGTACGGAACCCTTCGTGCGCGACACCGACTCGCACTTGGCCGTTTTTTTAAATTTATGTCTTCATTGGTAACTTGTGACTTATAACCTATCACGATACGTGTCGGTGGCATCTCTAAGATTAAAGGTTGCAATACACCCATGCACCCATTATTTTAAACTTTCACTTTATGCTAAAGCGACGTAAGGGCAAATGGCTGCTTCCAGAAGCCTCATGTAATTCTTTCTATCCAATCAATTCTATCAAGCAAAGTCGCAATAAAAGACAGCTCCTGTGAAATAATCTCCTTGTTATTGTTAAATTTTTCAAAATAAATCGCAATTCCTTAATTTGTCGGCGTTACATGATAGAGCAACAGTTTGTATCTAGGTATAAGGTGTCCAAACTCTCACCATTCCGGATTCACCGCGAAGTCAGTCCCGTGGAAGGCTCTGGTGGCATCTTGCGCCAACTTCTGCGTGAAGGAGGCTTCAGGTACAGCGTGCAGCCGGCTGTACCTCGGTTGCACCACCACGACCGTGTAGTGATCGAGCACTCTCCGCCAATGGTACTCTCGGTGCTCCAGGAGAGCTCGCATGCCGCCGTCGAGGATGTTTTTGGCGAACATTATCTTGTCCCCTTTTGGTTGGTCTCTGACTACTGTGTTGCGGAACTGGGGAAGAGTTATGCGTTGTTGATGTGACGGATATCGGGCGTGGTGAGCGGTGCTTATGTATAACTTACGTTATAAAACGAACTATGGCGAGAGGTATCCAAGTGACGTTATTGAGTAGACTTTTTATATATAACCACTTTAACAACATTGTATAAATCTTCATTTTAATTTAGACCTTTGATAACTCCATTGACATTTGTATGGAGTTGTCAAAGTTAACTCGAATTTAGTGTTAACTTATTTATATAGCTTGTCAAATTCGTAGGTAGCACTCACTCCCATGGTCTGCGGGCGACGGGGGACGAAAGATGCGGGGGCTGCGAGGGCGGGAAAGAAGAGCGCGTGAGGACTGTTAGTTAATTGTCTTAGCACATTTGATGTGGGGAATTATAGGCCAATTTCTCTACTAAACACAATGTCGAAGATGCTTGAGAAACTGGTTAACAACCGCTTTACCGACTACTGCATAAACTGAGACTATTATCAGACAGTCAATTTTTTTTCCGCAGAAATAAATCAACTGAAGATGCCACCACTCTTCTGACTAAACCTAGTAGCTTCGCATCTGGACCTAGGCGGGAGATGTCTTGGTATTTTCCTGGACCTAGCAAAGGCCTTCGACACACGTATGGGAATTCGAGGTTTAACACTAAAATGGTTCAGCAGCTACTTAACGGATAGGAGACAGTGTCTTAAGATCAATCCCTGTCCAGAGATGAGTGACCCGGCCCCAGTGAAGTTCGGAGTCCCTCAAGGCACTATTATGGGTCTCACACTCTTCATTATATATATTAATGATCTTCTAAATCTTCCTATCCCGATTGCCGAGATCATTTGCTATGCTGATGATACAGTCATATTGTTCCACGGAAAATCCTGGAACAGTGTTTACAGATCAACCGAGTCAGGGTTGAAAGGGGTGGCGAAATGGTTGGACACGAACTTGGTCACATTAAACGCCATGGCCTTCCATCACCGAAGCAACTGCCCCTCGGGCAAACGTCAGGGTGCAAATCCATAGGTGCGATCCCATCTCAATATGTCACTGCCGTGAACTGGAGCGAATGGTTACCTTTAAGTATTTGGGTATAATGCTGGACGACAAAATCACATTTGGGGCCCATATCTCGATGGTATCCAGTCCTATATGCAAACTCACCAACGTCATGAAGTCTCTTGAGAGATTCGGCGAACAAAAGTCTACTTATATCCATCTATACAGCTTTGTGCCAATCATGCCTTACTTACTGCATATCAGTGTGGGGTAGAGCTGCCAAAACCTACCTAGTACAATTTGAGCGAGCACAAAGGTCGGTTCTCAAAGTTATGTTACGCAAGCCGCGACTATTTCCTACAGACTTACTTTATCGGGAATCCGGTGTTCTAACTGTTAGACAGTTGTACAAATTTAAAGCCGTAACTACAGGAGACTTCACCGCATCTTCTACCTACGCTATCCAAATGGAAAAGAGACGCCCCCGTGCTGTAGTGTCCAATGCAGAGACCATCTTTGCACGTCGTTTCCCCTCTTATGCCTTTCCATCCTTTCTGAACAGAATCCAAAACATCTATAATATAGTCGCTAAACCCTTTATAGAATCAAAAAACATTTTGAAAGAGTATCTGTTGTCGCTGAACTATGAAGTTACTGAGTCTGTACGGTTACACCGTGCATATAATGTTTTGTTGACGTGGCAGTTTACTCAGCCCTCATATTTCTACCGTAATAAATTTAGTTGACCACTTACAGTGAAGACAAAATGACGTGTTTCATTACTACCACTACTTTACTACTTCATTCGTAACAACTCACTACTAGAACTTTATACAACTGTGTGGAAAGTGCCGTCTACTAAGCACTTGATCATACAGAGTCTCTTTTGAAAAAGTCCATGTGAACTTTATCTGATTTTTAACACGCTTTTACTGGCTTCACTTGTATGTGTTTATTAATATGTGAATTTCATACACCTACCTAAGTATTTTAAAATTTAATTTGAAAAATATATTTTAATACTCTTAACTCTAAACCTGCCTTCTAGGTTTGACTTGTTTGTTTGTCAAATTGTCAATTCCTACTGTGTAATCAAGGGTCCCATAGGACAGGCTTTGCCTAGTTTGGGATCCGCTATTATTTTCTAGACACTAATATTCTAAACGTGTTTCTTTTCTTTATGTATTACCTTGTGTAGTACTACGAAGGCAAATAAATGATTTTTTACTTTACTTACTTACTTACAGTTGTTACCTACCTACAATTTGGAATCAAAAAGAGAAACTTACCTCAAGCCATTCATGTGGATAGTGTCGGGGCAGATGGTCAATAGCTGATTGCTCCAAGTCTATCATGTCCACTGTACGGTACCCAGGCTTCAGGATATCGCCATCGAACTATGGGATAAAATAAAGTATATTGTACTGAAGGGGGTAACTAACAAATATATATGATTAAACTGTGGCGAATACCAATAAATAATTTAGATTGGCTTGTGTTTAAACGATCACCAAAAACGGACCTATTTTACTAGCAATAAATTCGAAACGACACCCAGAATAAGTAAACGACCGCCAAATTGTGTTTGGATAAATGATCACAAAACTTCTTTTTATGTTTTGTGTATTTTTTGTTGTTCTAACATGTTCAACCTAACACTAATGATACCCTTCACCTGAGCTACCGCAGTATTTTGCCCTGATATTTTCTGCAACTTTTGGTGATAATTTACCCATTTTGGGTAGGAAAAAAATATTTTGGTGGTCATTTAAATTGTTCTCATAAAGAATTTAGATTTTGTGCTTTTGTTTCTCCATGTAAAAAACGTGTAGAGTACTTGATGTTATATTATTGACTTACTGTTGGCTTCAAATCATCGTGGAGTACAATGCTGCCGCGATGGTCAATAATAAATATTGTACTGCCAGCTCCGAGCTGAAAACACAAGAAAATAATCGTAAATGTCTTATTAAAAGAATATCATTAGTTAGAGATTTCAAAGAGCCATTAAAAAATATACCAAAGAAAAATACCGATGTATGGTATTAAGCAGTCAATGTCAATGCTTACCTCATGATAAGGAAGTATTAGCTTCAAATCGTCCAAAGGAATGTCAACCCCCGCTACCCCCAATAGCCGATTTACAGGATACTGTGGGAAAAAGTTTCATTTATGTTGTGTTTCCATATTATGTACAATCTGGAACGAGCCCTCGGTGGTCGGTTGGTGGAGTTGGTCGCGCCGAAGACTTTGCGACGTAGATACTTCGACGTAGTTTATTTAAAAAAAAAAAAAACAATGGTAAAACCAATATTTTACAATTTAATTACATTATGTCCAATTTACTAACATACAATAAAAATATTAATTTAGATAGAAAAATTGAGCCAAGTCACTGTCGACGTCGGTGGGCAATCAATTGTATTTTGGAAACTAAAACTTGTTTTAAGACGTCCTCGTCCTTCATAATGATGAAGCACAAATTTTCGACGACTTTTTTGAATCATCGCTGAAAATTCCATTAAGTGTTGCTGCCACAAAGTGACACTTGGGGTTATTTTTAGGGTTACGTCACCGAACGGTACCAAAAGGGACCCTATAACTAAGCGTCTGCTATCCATCCGTCTGTCTGTCCGCCACCAGGCTGTATCTCGTGAACCGTAATAGTAAGGTAGAGTTGACATTTTCACAGAATGTGTATTTTTGTCGCCGCAACAGCAAAAAATAATGAACTACACATGATTTTATACATTAAACGGGGTCCGAGACGAAGAGACGAGTTTAAAACCACTGACCGTACTAATTAATCATCATAGTTTTAGTGCGTAAGTTTTATCTAGACCGATCATATTTTATTTAGACCGATAATAATACCTTGGACACTATTTACACACATTGATCTAGCCCCAAACTAGGATTCCCTGTTTCTTGGGTACTAGACAACGATACTCATACTTATATGGATAAATATTATCCTTAGATAGATAAAAAACCATGACTAGGGTACAAGCAGCCGTTCTCATCAAACAAATATTTGCCCCCACCGGGACTCGAACCCGGGACCTTTGGCTTCGTAGGCAGGGTCAATGCCGACTCGGCCATTCGGGTTTTATGTTTAATATAAATTTATAAGTGGCCGCAGAGCCTTATTATGAGTGAGTAGCTCGTTCCCGTGTCACAGCGAGCGAAACAGAGAGACACATAATGTAGCTGGGTTCAAGATGCTTTTAATATGTATAGGTCGCCTCACGAATTAAGAGCGACGGGCGAAAATGTCGGGGCTTACTGCGCATAAGTATATTAAATAATTCACCCAGTTAAAAACTAAAAATGACTTTGAGTGCAAGCCCTATTTCTTCCTCCCTAGTCGGGATGCGAATGAAATCTGTGTACATGAAAAATCCTCATCAACACTTTTGCTGCACGGAACCACAAATCAAAACGTCATCTGTGCAAATATTTTTTGGTTTTGTTGATTTTTTCAAAAAGTTATAAATCAATTATTAATAAAAATTATATGCCACCTCTGAAGTATGACCTACCAATGACAATAAAAATAATCAAAATAAATTCACAAACGTACAAAAAAAATATGAGTAGGATTGAGAATATCCTCCTTTTTGAAGTCTGTTGAAAATGTGTACTGCTCAAGGCCACAGCTCATAATTCGTGCATCGACGTGTAATGTGTTCTTATAGAAAAAATTGCAGTTAAGAAAAATTCTTAGTAAAACTTCGTACAAATTTTCTACAAAGTAGATATTTTAACGAGGTTGTTTTTTTGTTTGACAATGCAATGACCGGACTAAGAGAAACTGCAGATCCTTTTACTTATATATATAAATATTATACTTAGATAGATAAACAACCACGACTAGGGTACAAACATCCGTTCTCATCAAACAAATATTTGCCCCCACCGGGACTCGAACCCGGGACCCTTCGTATGCAGGGTCATTGCCGACTCGGCCATTCGGGTCGTCCATACAAAGCCTACTGACAGTGATTAGCCCCCCATATTTAATTGTTTTGATCTCAAAATTAGAATTTTATGGCATAATTAACATCATAACAAACTAAAAAAAAACAATGCTTTTACCCGACCTGGCCACTAAATGATAAGAAATAAAGCTAAAAATTCACAACTTTTTGAAACAATCTTGATATAAAAACGCAAATATATATATTTTTAGTGATACTGTTTAGAAAAAATAATAAAATATTGCACCTGGTTTGTTAACTTACCCACAGGCAATACGGCATTTGACTGCTAGTGAAAATAGAACTGTCGAAACGGTAATTTTGTTTACGACTTCTATGAACTAATGGCATGTGACGTCATAGTCAAATGTCAAACACAAAATTGAGTTTATAAAATACAACTGCTGGAAATATACAATTCTGATATTTTCAAATGTTTTTGTTGAAATACGTTCAGCTTGAGACACGTTTCTAGATGTATTGGATTACCTACCTTTGAGCGTTAGAGCCAACTTATATTTGGCTCTAACGGTCAAAGGCCATTCATGGCTTAAACATGGCATTACTCTGGTTTCCCCTATGTGTTAAATAATACCATCCAAATTTCGTTAATTACCGTTCTTGTAGATTTCCTTCGCTTTTCCTGTAACAGGGAGTTTTTATTTAATAACCGTAGTATGCAAAAACCATGTCTATCTATGTGTATAGAGATGATTATTACTTGTTATTAACAAATTATTGTGATTTGTGTTGTAAACCATAACATGAAATTGTCATATATAGGTTAGATATTGAGAAGATAGATGATATGATGATAGATAAATCACAGGATCCAACCAACCTCAAATAATTCCGTAGTGATATTCTGAAAAACAAATAGTAATTATAGAATAGATTAGATAAAAATGCTTTATGGGCCAAAATATGATATGATTTAGTGATATTGGTTGCAAGATTAGTACTGAGATATTAGTATTCGATTAGCCCACACTTATTTCGTAGATAAGTTAGTTTCTATGTAAAAATATAGGTACCTAAATCTTGAGGTGTATGAGTCATAGTAATAGGTGTAAAGTATATTTGGTACCTCAACTGTCACGTGATCGAAGACAGGTACAGCAACACTAATCTGGAGACGATAGTGGATATTCTCTAGTTCGTAGTACTCGCCAGACTGGTCCTAGGTTAATAGAGAAACGGAGATTGTTGTTTGACAATCTATTTTATTAGATTACCTCTATTTTGTGTATGTATCCAGATACGAAGCTGGCGTAACAGGATGACCAAATTTTGTAGTACGGTTACATGTATTCATGTCACCGGTAAGATTGTCAAAACTGTTAGTTTATATTCTAAGGTTTTTTTCTCGTTAGTTTACAAACTATCGATAAATTGTAAAGTGTACCGTACTGCTTACGATATGACACGTTAGTTTATAATAAAACCGTTAAATTGTGGACTGGTTCAAACTTGAATTGAAAAGGAAATACCAGGGCAAATACTGCGGTAGCTTAGGTGAAGACTAGAGGCGGTGAGCGCAGCGAAGCCGCCGTATAGTCTTCGTATTAGGTTGACATGTATGAACAAAATAAAATATATAAATAAATTTGACGATAGTTAAGAAACTAACGCGTTAGTTTATAAAACAAAGGTTTTGACAATCTTACCCAATCTAATAAGTTTCTAAAAGAATCAGGTCGATGTAAAGTTTTTTTGGGACCTCCTTGGTAGCATGTAAATCCAGTCTAAATCCAATCCAGTAAATTAGCCCCAATTTACTGTATTGGATTCTCCATTTGGTCAACCAATTAAAAGTCATCTTGCATATCTAGACCTACTTATTATATTTATCTTTATTGGATAGTTTTGTATAATATTGAATTTTATATTCACGAGGTTCAACTGGTGCATGAAATTATTTTGCCTGCGAGCGTCGCTCATCAAACTGCGTTTGTCCTTTCTTAATTCTCTGTAGCGGTAGTTTTGCTCCTCACTCTCTTTCTGTCTCCAATGGAACTCCCCTCGTCTTGGATCCTGGAAAAAATACGTATTACTATAATAACACAGTTTTTTTTACGAGTTATCTTAATAAGTCCTAATAGGTTTGTGAAGGCAAAGGTTGCTAATCTTAGTAAAACTACTCTTGTCACTATTTAGCGGGGATATTATGGTTTGATATAATGGACTCAGCCTGCACATGGCCAGGTAGTGGCATATTCCTCCGGGGTTCTATTAGATAGGTACTCAATAGTGGGTTTCCGAACATGCTTATTGAAGAAACCCATTGATGAGCTGACATAAATGATCGCACAGAAAGAAACGGAATAAGCAGGGCTGGCCGGGCTACATCATGTATAATATTAGAATGTAGCCTGCATGTATACTGACTTAAGTAACAGGACGTCCATTAATTACGTAAGGGAAGTCGTGCCAAGTCTCTCGACATCTCACAAGGAGGGGGGGGGGGAGCGAAGAGGGAGGCTGGGCATATCTCTTTATATGAGTAAACATCACTGAGCACACTAGGATGGTCTTCTCTCTGACCCACAAGGGGTCTTTTTATTATTTAGCCGGGATATTATAGCAAAATGGATATACCTCTGCATGTGCATAAACATCACTGAATACACTAGGATGGTCCTCTCTCTGACGCACAAGCGGTCTGTCCAGCACTTGCAATATGTTCATGACTTGCTGCGTTGCATCGTTCGGGGTGACCAGCTCAGCGAAGTATCCGTCCTTTGTGCACGTTGCCCATTCTCCGAAGGTGCGAGTGTGATCACGCATGCCCTCTAGCTCATGCAGCCACATAACGAATAACCTGAAAGAAGACTATGGAAAATCTCGGCATAGGATCGACAACCGTTTTGGAAATTGAATAAGGAATAGGCTAATAGTTGACAACCGTGCACGGCCTTCACGACGTGAGTTTGATTGAGTGACGGAGTCTTGATACCTGATATGACCTTCAGGGTCCCACTCCCGCAGCTTATCGGTGTAGTTGCGTTCCAAACTGTCGGTGAGAAGCACGATCGCTTGCTGACATGATTGTGTTCGTCCCGGCACCTTCAAAATGAAAGGTAGAATTGACAATTGTATTGCAAACCTTGTAACATGAAATATGGGCACTCGATCTATCAAGATACACGGTTTAGCTGAAAGAATTGAAAATTCTTAATGCAACTCATATAATATAACATAACATTAACATATAGGCAGATACATTACTTCAGGCTGGAATTTAGAGAAATAAGGATCTTAAGGTATCAAAGAGAGTAACTTTTAGATAGGTATTTATTACTCCAAAGGGAGGGCTTGTAACAACTGAATGGTGATGATCAAGATGATGATGGTAAATAGAGACGGATCCTGGGGCTCGAACCACCTCGATCGATAAATGAGCGATCTACAAAACCGTTTATGATTACTTACATTTTTCTGATTCTGCAGCATCCTCACAGCAGCCTTTAGAACCTTGTTCATTTTGGTCTCGTTCTTCGCTGGGAAGCCTTTCATGGCAGCCATCATGGCTGCTGAGTTCACATGGTTGGCCTGGAAAAAAGAAAGTAAGTATGTATCAAGAATAAGTACGGAACAATTCATCTTTGGCCATACCAGGCCAGACCAAGTTTTGGGTGGATTCTCTCACCGTACGTATTTTTATTGAACCTACGGGAACTATATCTGATCATGGTAAGGAGAAGTTTACAATTAAGTTTACAAGTATAGTCACGATTAGGTGATTTACCCCAAAGCAGTATCTACGATAGTTCTCATTATTCTTATAAACATAAGTAGTACTACTTAGTAGGTTAAGTACTACTTATAATGCATGGTACACAAGGTTCAGAACTGGTAAGTTGAAGCAATCGTAACAGTACCGTCTGCGAGCAGTTAAGATCAGTTGTAAACATTCATAATGTTCATCAACTGCCATGGTGACTTCCAGCATTTCCATTAAGCATTCAGATAACCTTTGAGATTATTACCGAAGTTTGACTTACCGACACTAGTTTATTGTTGAAGCAGGCGATGGGTGACGTCACATTGATGACATTGTTGAACCTCAGCACATTGACCTGGTCGTCGTCAGTCAACGCGGTGAGCAGCGTCAGAGTGAAGACCTCAAGAAACAATAAGAAATACTCATATTCAAAACGGCTAGTATTAATCGCACAGGAAAAATTCAGATTTTCACAGCAAAAAAGGATCAGCAAAATACTTTTTGTGTTTTAAGTATTTTTGTCGTTCTTACATGTTCAACCTAATACGAAGGATAAAGGGGGCTGCGTACCAAAACTGTATCAGTCGGCGAACCACCTGCTGTCCTGGTCTAACAACATCAGGAAAACAATGGGTGCGGGATGCGTAGGACCTACTTGAATGTCTTCTTCTTCGTGTGGAAACCTATAGGGAGGATCAAAGTAGATCCTTCCAGTATTCAGCCACCGCGATGGCTTTGTCATTACCCTGCATAAGGTCGGCGTGTGTGCAGGAAGTCGGACACAGCGGGCACGATAGTAGTTGGCCAGAAGTTTGAGGGGCACCGCAACGGCAGCTTGTGCTTGCATCCTCAGGCAGGATGCCCCAGCGTCGCATATTGGTGGTGTTCTTTGGTGCGCCTGACGCGTGATCTCAGCCGGTTCAAGGTTTTCCACAGCTGCCAGCCCAGGTTTTGTCCCGGAGGTTGTTCCTCAGGTTTTCCCCAATCAGGGCTTATGTTGCTTTGTATGGATTGCTCCCAATATTTGAATATACTAAGCAATAACGCAAGCTTAAGTGACATCAAAGAATATCGTGCTAAAACGGTGGTAAAATATAGCACATTACATCAGATATCCGAAGTCAGCTGCCGCAGGGTGCAAGTCTAATCTTCTTCCTGTATAGAAAACGGCGTTTTTATAGAATACGATTTCTATACGAGACCTCAAACAGTATCCTATCCTCCTAGGAGCAGCATCAGGTTAGCGAACCCTATAGTTTTATTTCGCACTCCCTGCCCGTGACATCTCATGTTGAAGTGCTCACGAAAGAGCCTGCCACATAGTATTATTCCATAGTATTATCTATTAGTATTATTTTCTGTTGGACAAAGGTCTATTCGAATAAGTTCAACGGAATACCTCAGCAATCAGGTTAAGGTTCTCATTCTTGCTAGTCATGGAGCCGGTCGCGTCAAGCATGATGAGGATGTCCCGTGGAGCCCCCCCGGCCGCGACGTACCACGGCCGGAGGCGGCAGTCGTACACGTCTGTGTCTGCCGTGTCTATCTTCAGTTTGTACATGTCGTCCCAGAGAGCGGCTGCGAGCGAAAACACATTGTGACACGTACGACACCCGTGGTTCGACACGCGGATACCTCGCGCCACGAATTAAGAGCGCTGGGCGACGTTGGCGCTCATAACATGTGGCGCGACGTATACCAACAGGGTCCCACTTGCGGTAGATAATTACCTCTCAGTGACCATTGTCACTGAGAGGTAATTATCACCTTCATCCTCGCGTCATTACGCGAGGATGAAGGTGATTTTTAGTTATCTTTTATATGACGATTTTGTAATTCTTTTCTCTGTGGTTTATAACAAATTTATATGAGTAGCAATAACCTCAATTTCTACCATTAATTACTTAAAAAAATGATTCCCCAAAAACCAAATAGGAAGTCTGTGAGCAAAGCAAAGTTAATAAAATGTTAATCTCTCTAGTATTTCGATGAATATATTGACAGTGGTTCTAGTAGAGCCTATTTCCAGCCGATTGTACCATATGATACCCTACCACAAAATTAATGGGTATCTTTTAATTTTGGTTTTATCTGTTTTTAAATTTCCAAAATCGTCATAAAATTATTAATTAAGAAAAAGCTAAATAACTTTTTACTGTACCTACCTAAAAAAACTCTGAATATTGATGAGAAATCTAAAATTAATATTCATTATACAACAATAGCGACTTTGAAAAAATAAGTATGGAACTAAGGGTACAGATTAGTTGAAAAATATCTTTGTGGGACGGTCAAAAACTTCCCTAAAGTTATTCAAGTATTTACGCAATTAATTGACCGAGCGAACGAAGCATCCAGTTTCGAGATAGGCCAAAAATGTTTGTCTTTTCTACAGTTTCAACCGATTTTGACGAGACTTTAGTCGATCGCAATTTTTGATTAGGGGCAAATATGGGTGGAAAGGGGGGACGTTTGCTGTAGCATTGTTTATCGACGGATTTCAATAAAATTTAAGAGGCACAAGATGTTGCCTAAAAAATCCAAAAAGGGTTAGTGGAGGAGAAAGCACTTAGGGGGATTTTCGATCTCCCTGTAACTATATTGCAGATAAAGCTAGGTACCTGAATTTTCTGTGACTTATTAGTCACAGAAAATTCAAGTCTAAAATTTTAATAGGCAAATTCCCACAATTCAGTAAATTTTAACCCTTATATTGGAAACGACAGCCGTTCAAAGTTCCGTCATTTTGGCAATGATGGACTCATCATCGATCATCGAAATTCTAATGTACTTCTAAGCGAGGTCTACTGTTACAAAAGAACCACTAGTAACTTTATCCCGATTATTGTAAATAAAAAAAAAGGTACAAATCAGAATAACTCGAAAACCGTTTTTTTAACAGGGTATGCTATGTTTAAATTTGCTGGAAATGGGCTATACTTTAACCCCTCACAATAGGTGTATCGAATTAGGTCAACCTGTAAGATTAAAAATTTTAGCTGCATATAGGAAAGAGTGAAGCGTCTGAATCATGCTTTGATAGCAATGTTATCATCCGTCGATAAAAATATGTGGTATCACTTAAGTGGATAATATCTATCATAGATCAGAGCTACATACAATATTAATACACTAGTATCAACAAGAAGCTAAATGCATATTGCATTATGTATATCGATAGTGCGATACATTTTATTGTTATTACCAGGAAAATGTCTCATGAATCCTTTAGCACTGCAAAAATATTGGAACGAAGTTGTGGCATCCTGTGCATAGTTTTCTTGAAATACCGGCAGCAATTTCTCCGACCAGTAGACCGATGATTTCACCTTCTTATCTGCAAAAAATATGTTAACCATCGTTATTATCACCAACATCATAATATTTTTATTTTGGTTTGGTATCAATCTTGATTTACGAATCTGATGCCATGCCCAATGACCCCCCTTCGGACGTGGTACAGTGCCTGCCTATTTCCTCCGTCTTAAGAACAAAGATCTCCTTCTACTTCCTACTATTCTTTAACTTCGCCTTCATGCGGCTTTATGGAGACCGTGGGAAAAAACCTCAGCAGAACGATTACTTCGTCATCATCATCAACGTCTTAATACCCTCAGCAGGAGTATGATCGCTCAGGGGTATAGGGCTCTTAATACTGTTTTCCATTTTTTCCGCATAGTTGTGGTGATGGACTAGCCTCCTCCCAAGTAGCACATGTTATAAGCCACTAATCAAATATTTCTATAAATTATCTATTTGATGTCTATTATTAGAAAAAACTTTCTAAAGAAGATCTGGATGTAGTGTAATAATTGTAATAGTGTATATGGTCTAAAGCCCGGTGTTTTAATAGTAGTTTATGTGACTGCTACATAATGGAGGGCTTTAATACGCGAGAGCGGGTTTATGAAACGAGCCGAAGGCGAGTTTCATAATAATATCACTCGAGAGTTTTAATGCCTAATTATGTACAGTTACATATACTAGTTTGTCTACACACATATCATAAGCTCTCTTTGATGTGTTCAGGAACCGCATTTTTGACCGGCATTGTGGCTCTGCAGTTGTTTAGCTTGTTCTGTAGTACCAAATTCACGCAGGCGGGCGTCGGCGTTCGAATTTTGAATGTCAGTACCAAACTACCAACTTCACAGATAAACTAGGGGCGGCACGCAGGCGGGCGTCGGCGTTCGAAATTTGAAGGTCATAATTTGTAGAAAAATTACACATTATGGTCATAATGTGTAATTTTTCAGATAAGAAATGAGTTTTTACCAAGTAGTTTAACATTATGCTGATCGTAACGTGCGTTTTTTGTACGCAGTAAAGAGGGTTTATGATACGTGTGTAGATAAAACATCTTATAGACCAAATGACTTAAGATAAGGTGAATTTACTATAAGGGCACTAGAGATGCACTTAAATATCCTATTTATAGTATTCCTATAGGCCATGGTTTATCATCAACATATTTAGTCTATAAATAATCAATTTATACTATTCAAACACGTCAGATAATATTTCATAAGAATTTAGAATTAAGTGTCTTAAAAGAGTACTATTTATCTATTCGTTCGAGCTGTTAAGATACCTATTAGAGAAGTTTTTCTATAAATACATAATTATAGACTATTTATATAGTTTATATATAGAGTTTTTAAGCAAAGTAATATAGAGTGATTATTCTATGGGCGTAATAGTGATTCACTTGATAATCTACTTCTAGATTCTCTCTAGGCTTGTTAGCCTACTAGGCTAAAAAATGTTATTATAAAGCTGTTGCTTAATTATAAGAATTTTTAGTCTATAGATATTCAATTCGGTTTAGTCGAACCCTAAAGAGAGTATCTCATAGGACGAATCATTCTTTTAGTACGGTGTAGTAGACGTGATGCAGAATTTGTTTTCCTGAGCTGTCCATATTAAGTGTTTGCTTTTATTATTGCGCTGTGTAAGTATGATTTCTTCAGTCATCACAAAAAAACATAACCATTCCTGCGAATAAAACAAACAAACAACAAATACAAAATGATTAAAGTAGAAAATATTAAAAGATCTGGTGGGTTCCGCAGAAAAGTACAGCTGTACATGAAAAGGCAAGTTGAAGAAAGTGAAAGAATATTATCTGAAGATATAAATAATGCAGAATCTGAAGAATGTGATAGTGTAATGATATCCGAAGACATTAATAGTGAAGAACCGACACATACAACGTCGTTGATTGCGGACCCTGATTCTCATAGATTAGAATGTGCTGATTCTGGTAATGATGAAGACTTGATGCACGACCGAGCACATACGCTGCGCAGTAATTTGCGGCGATGGGTAACAAGCCACGGAATCACTCAAATGGCATTGAAGGATTTGATGGCAATTATCAATGAATTCAAACCAGCCACGTTGCCTAAAGAACCGAGAACATTGTTGAAAAGTGCTAGGCTTGTCAATATACAAAACATGGAAACGGCGAGTATTGGCACCATGGCCTAAAAAAGAATCTGGTAAAATTATTCCAAAATCTAACTTCAAATACCAGAGAGAAGGCCAAGAATCTTGGGGTTGTATTTGATAAATTGTTGTCCTGGTCGCCCAATGTTTGTGAGGTCAGCAGAATAGTCTTTGCGTAATTTCTCTCCCTACGGAGATTGCAGCACTTCCTGCCGCGGCAGACTAAAATCACCCTTGCCCAGTCCCTCCTACTACCTTTAATCGACTATGCGGATGTTTGCTGGATCAGTGCGAACGAAGAACAACTGAACAAACTCGAACGATTTCAAAACCTCGGGATTCGGTTTGTCTTCGGGCTGCGCAAGTATGACCATGTCTCACAGTATCGCAAGGAATTGGGGTGGCTTCCGATCCGCCTTCGTCTTGATATACACGTTCTTTCCTATCTGTTCAACATTTTGTGAAATCCCCGCTACCCCTCATATCTTCGAGAACGTTTCGAGTTTATTTCCTGCAGGCATAGCAACCGGAGATCCCACACGATGTCTCTTATTTCTACTCCTCGGCATAACACTGCCGCTTACAAACACTCGTTTCGGTTAACGGCGATCCGACTGTGGAACGCATTTCCCTGCGCTATTAGAGATAGTCCCTCAATTTTCACTTTTAAGACAAGATTAAAAGAGCATTTCCTTTCACTTTCGTGATAGGTACTTTTATATATGTATATATAAGTAGTATATGTTTGATATATATTTAATTTTTTGCTTTTGTATTTTATTTAGTATATCATTTATTACATTATTATGTTTTAGTTGTAAACAATTAGATGTGTACAGTTTTATTGCGCACTAGGACTCTCCTGTTGCATAATTTTTCCTGTCCTGCCTAGGTTTGCTGGTAGAAATCTCTTTTTAGAGATAAGCTCGCCTTTGCTCATAAAACGTCTTTTCATCAAGATTTCTGTGCAATAAAGAATATGAATGAATGAATGAATGAAATACTACCATTGAAATTGACATTAATATTGACGGGTTACCAACATACAAACTTTCTAAAATTGAGTTCTGGCTAATTTTAGCCAAGATCAACGGTTTGCCCGCGTTATCCGTTATTGTTATTGGCATATATTGTGGAAACGGCAAACCCACTGATGTCAATGAATTTCTCGCACCTATTGTGACAGAGGTGACAGAAATCATCCGGGAACCAATCCAACTGAATAATTTTCAGCTGTGTGTGAAGGTTCGGGCCATAATCTATGATTCTCCTGCTCCTGCACCTCCTAACCTAACGCATTCATCTCCTGTCTACCGATTAGCTTAAATAGAAGCAGAATTTGCAATACCTATCATTTCAAAATGATGTTATTATATCTGTTTGATAATAAAAATTTAACTTATCTTTGCTTCCTCCTCATCAATATTGCAAAAACACTCTTTTTTCCACACTTTCGTACACTTTCTAGAGAAGGTTTTGTAATACTGTGACCAATCTAAGTTTACAGAAAATAAAACTTATTGTAGGTAATCTATAGATAGCAATAGGCTCACTCTTACTATTATAAGGATTGGGTGTCTAGAGAAAGTCAGTTTATTGTATTAGTACACTATAGGATGCGCTTCAGGTAGATATTAGAGCAATCAATATAATGTTTTACATTTTTATGGCAAATCCAAGAATAGACTTTGCATAGTAGCTGGTTTTAGCATTCCTAGTCTTTTGGAGCATATTAAATAAAAAATAAAAATATATGCATGTATTGTGCATACTATTTATATACTAAAATAATGAAATTAGTAAACATACAATGAGCGCATTTGTTTAATTTCAAGTATTTCGACTAGTTACACGATGAACATAAATCCGCACACTTATTTCATCCATAATGACATTTAAAACTTAATTCTAATAATAAGTGACCAACCAATTCGTATCATTGGTTTTTATAAACACACTACGCCATTGAGGTGTAAAGTATCACAAAACCAGATTAGAACAGTTTATTCCTGTGAGATACTAGCATTATTCCTATTGCATTATAAACTATCACGCGATAGAGATCTAATTGTCTATTAACTACCTATAGCTTATCTATAAGTGCCAAATGGTGTCTAGTCATGGTCTAAATAGCCTACTACAGGAGTTCCTTCAGAGTAAGTTCAGAGTCTTGTCCTTTCTCCGTCTATAGCTACTGTCCTAACTTTATCTTGTAAGGTATTAATAAGGTTGTGCCCACTTTTACTAAAGGCTAACTATTAGCACCTTTGAAGATATCTACAAGGATTACAAATCTAAAGGTAGACAATCGAATCTATTTTATTAGATATCTTAAAGACCTTGTGTAGACAGTGATGTGCTACTTGGTGTCAGTCAAAATGGACTAATGAATATTTATCTAAACGTGGAGGTAACTTACCTCCACGTTTAGCATATGTACCACCATGTGTACGTGTTTGTATTGTTTTAAACTAGTGGTCTACATACCGCATATAAACACCTCCTGCGCCGTCTTCACACTAGTATGCTCCAAAGACACTTTGCTGTCGAAATGTGCGCTTTGCTCTAGTTTCATTTTGTCGTTACTCCTGCATGATGTAGGGAACTTCCACATTCTTTCATTTGGTTTATCAGGTAACTCCTCCTCTTCTTTTATTACGTCAAGGTCCTGGAAATATTATAATATTCGCCAAAAACTATTGAAAATACGTCTTTATCACGGGATGGATTTCCGTATAACTGGATTGCAACCTGTATATATGGCGCATTTTCCTATGATCTGATATTTTTCATGGTTAGGATATTTATGTATAAACATAGAAATTTATCTTTTTACGTATCAAAAATAATATGAAGCAGAACACATCAATTTCATCAATCGTTGGCCAAACTTCACTCTGATTGTGAATTTTAATTTTACCATGCTATCAAAGAACATGTAGTCCCGCGGCGGGCGAACTTTATGATACGTCTTAGCCAACTCCTCAGCCTTGGTCATGATTTTTTTGGCAGCCTCCGCTCTCCTTAGCAGGAGTTCCTCCAGGGCAGCTGCAGCTCGGTCGACGGTGGCTGCACCGTCTCGAACCTCGATCTTAATGTCGGAGAAGCTCTTTAGCAGCATCTCGCGGCGAACCACCTTTTCTTCTGTCTCGAATAGTGCTTCTGAGATTTCGCTCGCCCATTCTTGTATTCTGTAGAGAACAAATAGTGATAGAGTCTTCAAAAGTTAGTTAGTATTAGTGAACCATCTTATGAAATAACAATACAGCCTGGCCCAGTTATCTTTCGGGGACACCGATCATAAAGAAATGAACATTTTTAACGTCACGCCTTTACCTTAGATTGTCAGAGGCATAGTTGCACCCACCTTTTGCCAGGTTTTTTAACTCCATTTGAAAAAGGTAACAAATACATTGTTTACCATTATAACTATAAGTTTTGACTCCACTCCAAAATATGTTAAATGTTCACCAAATTTAGTGTCCTTAGGGTCAATATAGGTCACCTTCTATTCGAATACTATAGTTATGTTTGTTAGGTAACAACATGATATAGGTTATACAACCTGGAGCCGATGCGAACCGGGGCGGAGCGTGGCGACTCCATATAGTATGAAATAGGGTGAGCTTTTAATTAAATTGGTATAAAAATTATTTTTTATATGTAACTTTTTACGCAATTTGGCAAACAGTTAAAGATAAAGTCTTTGAAAAATACTTAAACCATTTGTAATATAAAACTTTGCCCTCATTATTGGTCCCATGGAGAACGGAGAATATGCAACAAAATGTACTTACAATTTAGGTGATATCGTCTTTGGACCATGTTTGCGTGACTGAGGCTTCGGTGCTTTATCAGTGGTTGCCGGCTTCTTCCGTGAAAATTTCGACATAGCAAGCTTATTAGTTTTATTCTTTGGTATCACTCGTCCGACGTCCGCTTGAGGAAGTTCTAAAGTTTTAGTAACATTGATATTTAAAACTGGAATTGTATCTTTCGGTTTAACACTCAAGTTAATGCCACTCTCACAAACAATAACTAACGTGAAAACTAAACCTAAAGATGGATACGAGTACATATTTTTGCAGCAAGTTTCGCGTATTTTTTCCTAAGTGGCTGTGTCTGAGCCGCCCAGCGTTTGCCCACAGACTCGACTGACTATTGGGCGTCCTGCCCGCCCTAGGACTGCTGTCGGAGCCCGCCCGTCTGGCGCCATCTCCCAGTCCGCCCCAGCCGCAATGCGAGACAAACGGGAGATTCCCGCCCGCCCCACATTTGTGTAGATCAGCTGGGCGGAATCAATGGGGTTTGGTTACGGAGAGAAATAATAATATAAGATATGATGATGTTTAAAACTGACGTGTTCGAAGCATATTTGTAAAAAAATAAGTAATAAAGAATACTTAGACTTTGAATTTAACATTTTAAGTTTCGTATTTCATAAGAAGATAACTAGAATAGGAGGTAAACTCCAATAACGTGGCGCGCTCCTGCAATAGGAAATAAACCTTGCGTCATCATTCACAATAGTCATTTGTAGAATCATTTGCGCACCATTTTATCGTAGTTTATCTCTACATGTGTTTAAGGCCAAAACAATAAGCTGGAAATTTTGTTGTAATAATTTCCTGTTGGGTAGTAAATAAATATATTTATTGGTTTCAGGATAGTTGACTTTGTTGTTGTTGTTCTTAGTAGGTACCCAGACGATGAAAAAAAATCGGTCGTTCATTATTCCATTACGTCAGTGCTATTGAACGATAAGTAAATTATACGTGAATTGATAATCTTCGGAAAAGCACTGCAATCATTCTAAGATCTAATGAAAAAGCGCGTGGATCATGCATGATAAAGAAATCCTAAAAGAAAAAACCACCATCGTTGACTGGTACATAAGCCAAATAAACATAGAGATGAAATGTAAATATGAGTGGAGTGTAAATGAATTATGTCAGAGAAAGACGTTTATATGATCCTTTGTGATGTTCCCGTTCAAGGACACCGCTGAGGTCCTACATTACAAGACAGACAACCCTCATACTAAGCATATTATGTGTTCCATTACCTTCTTGGTCCCGTCGCAACTTTCGTCCTAGCTCTCGCGGCAGAAGCCTTCGCTGTCCAGTGCCCCTCAGAGCAAGACAACTGGGATGCCGACCTTCTGCCTCAAGTGTGACAACGGAAAGCCAGTAGAACAAGCCTACCCGTCTGGTCTGCTCTACAACGATGAGTCGGAACAATGCAACTGGTTTGAGAATGTCAAGGGCCGCGGTAGCACGACCGAACACAAGCTTGGGAGGTCAAAAAAGCTTGAGAGACATTAAGCGCCTGAGAGGCTCGAGATGCCTGAAGCGCCTGAGAGGCCCGAAGCTCCCCAGAGGCCCGAGGAATCCGAGCGGCCTGAGGAAACCGAGAAGCCTGGGGAATCCGAGAATGCCGAATCACAAGAAGCCAGGTCCGAGTAATCCGCTGAAGTAATCGAGTTCCTGCTAAACGGCTGCCCCGCCAGCCCGCTTGCCACTGGCTGCTGCCCAGCAGACTCGTCTGCAGGTGGTTCCACTCAATGGCGGACTAAGACCTTTTGAAGTCCGGGGCGATCTTTAATTTTGGGCCCCCTGACGCCACCCAGATTTGAATATTTACTGAATTAAATACAATCCAAACAGAAAAACTAATTTAATAAATATTTTACCACGTCACAAAACAGATTTACAAGTGAAGCAATGACAGCAAACAAGAAATTAAAATTATATTATTTTCAAGTTATTTTTTCTGGCTTTTATTACACAAAATTTATTTATTACGTCATTAAAATCCAAAACCAAATTAGTCAGACTGGCAAGTCGTTGTTGTCATGGTCGAATTAATATAATTTTTCAACCGACTTAAAAATGGACGAGGTTCTCAATTCGTCTGTTATTAGGGCTCCATACCCAAAGGGGGACCCGATTACTATTACTCCGCTATCCGTCTGTCTAAAGGTTTTATCTCATGAACCCTAATAGTTAGACAGATGAAATTTTCACAGATGATGTATTTCTGTTGCCGCTATCACAACAAATACTAAAAAATATAATAAAGTAAATATTTAAAGGGCTCCCACACAACAATTCTTTGAATACCACATACAAACTTATTAATGCACCTGGGTACGTACATGGAGTGTGAAAGTAGCCACACCAATAACCTTGTAAACAACATTTTGCTATGTTAAATCCAAACTATTCACTCCACAGTCATCCCTACCATTGTACGTGGTGGGAACCCTTCGTGCGCGAGTTAGACTCGCACTTGACCGTTTTTTTTTTGTATTTTGTCAGTCGATTAGTCCGTCTATTATAAACCGATTTTTATGATTCTTATTTTGATTGGTAGATCATACTTCAGAGGTAGTCCCTTATAAATTTTATCAAAATTGATGCTGCGCTTTTTGAAAAAACCAACCAATAAAAAAAAAGTACGTTTGAAGTTTTGGTTTGTGGTTCTGACGACGACAATCGACTCCATTCGCATCCCGACAGGGGAGTAAGAAATAGGACTTGAACTTGATGTCGGTTTTTTTATAATTTTTTAACTTTGTGAAGAAAAACTTCGTTGGCATGACGCCTCTGTTACCTACACTACTTTTTATTAAAAACTGAAGGATTAGACATAGTATGCACCTATGATTTGTAAAGTACACATAAGTAAAATTAATAAAACCTATGTAGGTATTTCTGTTTTAGGAGATCAAGCTGTCACCAAAGTATTCTTGCTCCATCTATGACATAGTATGTTGGATATGGATTCGGTAAAATCCCTTATAGTAATAAATTCCATCTCTTTTAGCAGACCATGAAGCAGATTCCTCCGGCGGGCGATGAAGCAGATTCCTCCGGCGCGGCGGACGATGAAGCAGATTCCTCCGGCGGGCGATGAAGCAGATTCCTCCGGCGGGCGGGCGATGAAGAAATTAGGTATTTATTGTTAGGAATACCACCCTTTATAGGGCATAAGCCAAAATCGGTCGATATATCGACCACTTACCCATTCTCACTAAACTCGCTCTTATTCACATAACTATTGTATAAATTTTGAACCTTATGATTTTTCGAGTAGTTGATGAATGAGCAAAGGTCGTGGAGGTGACCGAACATTACAGAATGCAATTTAATATATTTTATAACGACCTATGAGCGTGTTCATAAAAAAATATTTGTTGTCTTAACAGCTCACCGGTTTTCACGATAGGATTTCTTAATTTTTTCGTGATAAATACGCATTAAATGGTATGTACACGCTACGTTATGAATCATAATGTAGCGTATACATACCTTTTAATGTTATGATATTTATCATTAATTAGTTCAATCAGTATGTGTATTAATATGCAAACTGCGTTGTTGTTTATGATTTTCATAAACAACAACGCAGTTTGCATATTAATACCAGTACTCCACATAATTATACCTCATTTCAGTTTTGCAATGCATTTATAAATTGTGGTATTTTGTCTCTATTAATCAAGATATTCTACTGAAATTTTATGAGGGGCCAGGCATATAATTGTGTTATGACGTCAAATTAACAAATATCCATTTCGAGTTTCTGCTAAGACAATATACGACACTGTTTTCAAAATATAGCTTAGAATTTAGTAAATATACTGTCATTTTCAGATGCCTACAAAAAAGAACCTGCACGCCAGAGACCTCGGCAATCTCGAAAATAAATGAAAAATTATTGTTTTGTCCTGTTTTATTTAACAATTACCTAAAATAACATATATACTTTAAATTGAACAGAAAGCTCCTATACAGAAAGTTGACCCTATACACTACATACACTATGTATTAAATGCTCACTGGTCAAATGGTTGACCACACATTTTGGTTCCAGGTGGTCACAGGTCGTATGGTTGACCACCTGTTTTTTTAGCTTTTTCGGAGTGAGACATACATTTTGTCAAATTACTTTATTTGTTTAGCCCAACAGAGCAAAATATCAAAAAATCTAAGTGATTGGCCAAAAAATTAAATGGCCCTATTAAGGGCGATCGAGGCCCACATGTTCGACCTTTTCTACGACAACTGTCTCGTAAGAACAACTTTTTTTTATGCATGTGTTAGGTTTGTAATTTGTAATTTCTTTATTGTACTACACAAAACAGTCATACAGATAACTTATAATAGAAAAAAACATGTACAAAGGCGAGCTTATCTCTCAAAAGAGATTTCTTCCAGCAAACCAGGATGGTAGGAGAGGTGATGGTTGAGCGGGGGAAGACCTGCGCGTACAATAAAACTCTATAAATACTACGACTAATATATACTACAAAAGTATGTATTATACTGATAACCCTAATTGCTAAAAATAGACTGCATACACAATTACTTAAATACGACGTAAAAATATGAATAAACCGTATAATAAACTAATACATACAAATATATATATATTATCTAACTGGAAAGGGAGAGATAGTGCTTCTTTAGCCGGTTTTTGAATATATTTAGAGATCGACTGTCCCTGATAGTGCAAGGAAGCTCATTCCACAGTCGTACGGCTCGGATTCTGAACCCGTGCTCGTAGGCTGCAGTGGAGCGATCTGGAGCTTTGAGCGTAGACGCCATATGAGTTCTCCGAGGCCTGCTTGAAGAAAGAAATTCGAAGCGATCACGTAGGAAGTTAGGGTAACGAGGGTTCCACAAAATATTATAAAGGAAACACAGGATATGAGAGTCCCGTCGAAGCCGAATCGGTAGCCACTTCAGCTCCCTGCGATGCTGAGATACGTGGTCATACTTGCGCAGTCCGAAGATGAACCGAATCCCGAGATTTTGAAGTCGTTCGAGTTTGTTCAGTTGTTCTTCATTTGCGCTCACCCAGCAAACATCAGCATAATCAATGAGGGGGAGAAGAAGGGACTGAGCGAGAGTTATTTTGGTCTGGCGAGGAAGAAAGTTCTGAAGTCTCCTGAAGGAATGAAAAGTTGCGTAAACTCGCCTGCTGACCTCATTAACATGCATTGACCAGGACAATTGATTATCAAAGATGACACCCAGGTTTTTAGCTTTATCGCTATACATGATTACAGTACCTTTATAAGTTACAGAATGGACAGACAATTGCTGCAACGTGTTTAAAGAGTGTCTGGTACCTATAATCATGGCCTGGGACTTATTCGGATTAACCAGCAACCCAAATGACGATGCCCATCCACTAATACCAGCCAAGTCAGCGTTTAACGCTTCCACAGCGGAATTTACATCATCAGGAGAGAAGTGACGATAGATCTGAAGGTCATCCGCGTAGAGATGATAGGAAGAAGAGAGGACATCGGATATGGAATTGATAAATATTGAGAATAGAAGAGGAGAGAGAATGCCACCTTGGGGGACACCGGAAGAGAGGTCACACCACTCCGTACAAGCATCCTCCAACTTGATACGCTGTTTTCGGTTCCTTAGGTAAGAGTCAAACCAGCTGGCAGAGAGGGAGGAGACGTTAAGAGATTTGAGAAGTTCAACGAGAATGTCGAAGTCAACACAGTTAAAAGCACTGCTGAAGTTCAGCAGAGCCAGCACCGAGAGCTGCCTTTGATCCATGGCGACCTGAATATCATCGGTCACTTTTAATAAAGCCGTAACAGTACTATGACCCGTTCTAAAGCCAGACTGAAAAGGATTAAGTAGATTTTTAGAGGAAAGATAATGGGAGAGCTGAGTATGGACAATGGATTCGAGTACTTTAGAAAGGATCGGCAGGATAGAAATGGGGCGATACTCTTTAAAGGAGGTAGGATTGGATGTTTTGGGGAGAGGGATAACTAATGCTTGTTTCCAAGCAGTAGGGAAAGAACAATTGGAAATGGAGAAATTTAAAATATGTGTTATGGCCGGAAGCAGATCATCAAGGATAGTTAGAATCATTCGTTGACAGATATTATCATCTCCTACAGCTTTGGAGCTAATTGCTAGAAATGCTTTCTTAACCGTGTCGCTTCCAACATTGCTCAGGTTGAAAGGAGTGGTGTTGGGTAATGACCTAGAGCGCAGACTCTGAAGAGTGGCTTCCTTGATAGAAGGGTCCATTACAACTGGTAGAGCAGAGAGGAATTGATTGAGAGCGTTCAGATCAACATCACCCGAATGCATGTCCTGGGATTTGCCAATACCAAGTGTCCTGAGGAATTTCCACACCTGAGCTGGGGTGTACCTTTCGATACACTCGAAGATGTGGCGGCGCTTGGCGTCTCGACAGAGACGATTGCATCGATTGCGAAGGCATTTGTAGGAAAGAAAGTTGTCATCTGTCGGATCCTTTTTGTAGTTACACTTAGCGCGATTTTTCTTGGCCATTAGGCGCTTGATATCATCGTTAAGCCAGGGCGCCGGCAGGTGTTTTACCCTGACTTTCTTAATGCGAGCATGTTTGTCGTAAAGTCCCAAGACAATTGCATTAAAGTTGTGGATTTTGTCATCAACGTTCTCGCTCAAGATGACAGGGGACCAATCGACCAGTGAGACATCAGACCAAAGGGACTCCACATCTATGCCTTTGAAGCTTCGAATATCTATGAATTTCGTTCTGCTCTTCGGACACCTAATCTTATAGGAGAGGTAGATGAGATCGTGGAAGGAGAAAGGAGAGTTAAGTTGACCGTGAGAGGCAACCTTATCCAAGTTGGAGACGATTATGATGTCTAGAAGAGAGGGAGAATAATGCGGCTGGAAATGAGTGGCCTCAAGTGGCAAGATGTGGAGATTGAATGAATCAACTATGGACCTGAGTTTGGCAGAACGGGAATTCTTTTTGAGGAGACAGGTGTTGAAATCCCCAAGAATGAGAGTGTCGTCGTAAATTGGGGTCAAATCATTAAGAAGGGATTCAAAGGTGTCGAAGTAGTCAACACGAAGAGAGGGGCTATAGAGGACACCAAGCAGCACCTTACTGTGATGAAGAACAATTTCAAGGAAGAGGTATTCAGCAGACTCGGAGTACTGGCTAGGGGATACATTAATCACCTTACAAGCAATTTCCGCACGCAGGTAAACAGCGACACCCCCGTCTGCCTTTCCGGTTCTGTCGTTCCTATATAGCCTGAAGCCTGGAAGAGAGTACATGGATGAAGGGAGTGAAGGCTTAAGGAACGACTCAGAGACAAGGATGCCGTCCACACGTTGCTCAGAAAAAGCCTCGATGAGATCGGGGTAGCTAGTGTGAATACTTTGAGCATTGATGTGCACTATGTTCAGATTTTTCCCTGACCCACCAAAGACAGTCTTAAGTTTGACGGAAAGCGGTTCTTCCACAGTGGAAATATCGCTCTCCGCACTAATAAATTCATCGCTAGAAGCACACGACAAGAAGCTATCATTATGGATATCCATACTACACTGGTCAGCAAATAAACCGAGCCACCCGCTACCTAGGAACTCTGATTCGATTTTCTCAAAAAGTATAAAACTTACAACTATCAAAGTTATACCTACAAAAAGTGCGTTTCATGGTGATTAAAATGACTACAAATTAATTCGAAAGTACCGTCAACTCACATTGTAATCAAGCAACAAACACAATGCTAACGATTTGCTCGGTTTTCACCAGAGTTTGAAATTAGCGTTCTTTTTCTCTACAATGAGGGTAGTCGGATATTTCTTATCATTTCTTTAGTTTTTGCCCATCGTTTGCTCAGACGCGTGTGTTTTTGCTACTTTTTTCGATTAATAATGGATACAACACCTCAGGGAGCAGCTCAAGCTGTAGCATTACTTCAAGCAGGCATTGCGCAACGTGAAGTCGCTCGAAGGCTTCGAATCAGCAGATCTTCGGTGCAACGAGTTTACAGACGATACCTAGAGACTGGAGCATTCGATCGCCGTCCAGGTACGGGCAGACCTAGGGCTACATCAGCAGCAGATGATCGTTATATCCACCTTACTGTTCTGCGAAATCGCCACCTCAACGCAATTCAAGTCCAACAAAGTCTGCGTGACGAACGCCAAGTGGTCATAAGTTCAGATACCGTCAGAAGGAGACTTGCTGAACGGAACCTGACCCCAAAAAGAGCTGCAACAGGCCCAGCATTAACGGTAGCACACCGTCGAGCACGACTTGAATTTGCTCGAGAGCATAGGGATTGGACATTAGAGCAGTGGAGTAATGTACTCTTCACTGATGAGACCAGGGTGAGTCTACATGGAAGTGATCGACGTCAGAGAGTATATCGTCGCCCTGGAGAACGTTATTCTCAGTGTTGCATCGAGGAAACTGTTGCTTATGGAGGAGGATCTGTAATGGTCTGGGGCGGCATCTCGTTAACAGCACATACGGCGTTAGTTTTCATCGAACCGACGGGCCGTACACGTGGACTGACTTCTCATCGCTACATTACTGAAATCCTCGCAGACCATGTGGTACCTTACGCAGGATATATCGGACAGGATATGCAATTGATGCATGATAATGCACGGCCTCATGTTGCTCATGTGGTGACCCAGTATCTACGCGACGTCAGCATTCGTACGATGGACTGGCCAGCTCGAAGCCCGGACTTGAATTCGATAGAACACTTATGGGATGAGCTGAAACGTCGGGTTCGAGCCCGGGTACCTGCTCCAACAAGGCTTCCAGAGCTGCCAATCGCAATTGAAGAGGAGTGGAATACAATTCCTCAAGATTTTATCGTCAGGCTCGTAAGGTCGATGAATACAAGGATGCTGGCAGTTATCCGAGCAAGGGGAGGGAATACGGAATATTGATCAAAAACTTTTTTTTGATTTATCTTTGTTTTTGGCTTTAATTTTTTTTTCACTTTATCATTACTAACGATTGTCACGACTGGAAAACGACTCTTCTTTGTAAAATCCTTAATAAACACTGAAATATTGATTAAACCCAATGAGTTTCCTTTCATTTTAATCACCATGAAACGCACTTTCTGTAGGTACAACTTTGATAATTGTAGGTTTTTTAGTTTTTGAGAAAATCGAATTAGAGTGCCTAGGTAGCGGGTGGCTCGGTTTATTTGCTGTCCAGTGTATATATAGGTAAATAATATAGATATATGTATAAAAATATATACTAAAATAATGTAAATGTTAATAAAACACAAAAAAAAAAAAAAACAAGTAAATAACTTAACGGGATGACCTAGACCCATTGCCAGACAACGATTGCTGAAGTAAAATACTGATTGTAAATATATATGACATTGAAAACAAATAGTAATTATTAAGATGGGAAGGTGTAAGTTACTTATTAGTCATTGTATTCATTTATAAGTTTTAATTTAAAAATAAAGTTGTCATACGTAATTCGGATCATTGATGTGAAGTCGAATTTTATTAATTTTATTTTAAATCATTAATATCCGTAATAAGGGTAGTAGTAACTACTATAATTATGAATAAGAATTTAGAGATCATTGGATAAAGTGGTAAATGAATTTATTTATATTTTAAAAATAGTAAATTGGTAGTCAAATAAGGTTGGAATGCAAAAGCAACCAATCAGCATTTACGGCGCCAACAACGATGGTATTTTGGCATTGATGCGAGGCAGAGTTGTTAAATACTAGATGATTGGGCGCGGGCCCTCACTTTTGCTGGTGAATTCGGTTCCGAAGCTTCTCCACCCCTATCGGCCTCTTTTCCCACAGATGAGCATTTTCTATTTATTGTGTTTGATGTTAGTTTCTTCTAAACGTTTATCAATATAAACGTTTAGAACTATTTCCAACATCTACACACAATTCAATGATTGTGTGTAGATGTTAGAAATAGTCTTATCTTTACTTTGACAGACCGGAACATATTTATGTTCCGGTCTGTTTAAAGTTGTATGATATCCAAATAATATATTAACTTGTTGGTTAATTAACTTTCTTATTTCACAATCATTTTACTACATGACTAGACAACTAGCTTACCCTATACTTTAGTAGATAGAATAGAATGACGATGCTAGTGTCCGTGCGATGTTCAGTTAGCATTAGAAGATAACAAGTTGTGGGATTAGAATTATAGTAGTAATAGCATCTTTAGTTAGTTATACCTAACCATACGATATCCCTATTCCTTACAAATGCATGCCAATTCCTTACACATGCATGCCAAACCAGGCCCTCCGAACGAACCTCATATTTGTTCATGATTATAAATGACCGTATCTTTTGATTGAGTTGAGCGAATAGCGTTATTTTTACTCAACTTCAAGTGACATGAGTAATTGTTAATAATTTCAACGTGG
The DNA here is from genome assembly GCA_949825045.1 of Argyresthia goedartella. Lineage (NCBI taxonomy): Eukaryota > Metazoa > Arthropoda > Insecta > Lepidoptera > Argyresthiidae > Argyresthia > Argyresthia goedartella. The sequence goes on from OX463823.1 coordinate 23,427,634, forward strand.
TACGTATACGCTTTCCTGAGAGAAAGGGTCTTGACAAGCGAACAGCGAAGTGATCCTAATAAGGGTATAAATAATAGATAGACATCAGAAAGAGGAAAATAACCGAGGTACTGCCCAGCACAAACTAAACCCTAAACTCAGAAAAGTAAAACGTAAAATGTGTCTGATAACTAATAATAAAACAACAATCACTCGCGAAATAGCTGAAGACACATTTGGGTCTGAACACAACATATGTCACTACCTAACTCCAAACGGCGGAGTTGACCAACTTATCCAGGGCCTAGATCAGAAATTTAAAGACTTAAACCAACGCGATCTTTGCTTAATTATGATAGGCGAAGAAGATTTTATTACTTAGACGACTATAAAACACTAGTTATAAACATAAGAAATGCGACAAAAATAATTAAGAACATTGCCACATCCACCCCGACCTTCAGACATGGACGTTTCACTAACACATTTTATAACAGGGTCGATATATTCAACAACCTACTGAACCTGGACTTGAGGATTTTAATGAAAAATTTAATAATAATAATAATAATAATAATCTTTATTTCAGGCTTACAAAAAAAACCCATATCTATAAATACCTTACAACTAGAGATACATAATGTAATATAAAAACACACTAAATATAATCTAACCTAGCTAGGGATTTTCTTCTTCATTCTCGCTTCCATATAGCGTCGGTAAACGATGCCCTCCGGCCAGAAATCTTTGGCCAGGAACATCGTCTTGAGGTCCTCCGGCACACGAAGTTTGAAGGCAAGGAACTCCTTGGGTCTCTCTGACTCCAAAACTTCGATCTGTACATTCGCCTCTTTTATACCAGACCGTGTCGGCTATTCGCTGCGTTGGCAAAGAGGTATCAGCCTGACGCAATACCGACAACTCACGTTTCAGGTCGGCGCAGATGCCTTCGGAAGCCTCCAAATTGATGAAAAATTTAAAACAAGCTCAAACTATCTACAGCAGAAACCAACAAGATGTTTTTTCTTAAATAACGCGACTCTTACTATATTTAACAAAAACATTGCAGGAGTACTCCACAAATTTGATCGTCTTTTAGTAGCCCTTAACGAACTAAGAAATGAAAAAAACATATGTAGATGTTATTTGTTTAACTGAGAGCGAATGAACAAAAAAATGTTACCTTACCTAACTATCAAGTAGCTTCTACATTCACTAGGAAAAGACAAAATAAGAAAAAAGAGAACCGCGGCGGCACAGCGATTCTTATAAAAAATGCACTAGAATTTGAAGAGCTTAATATAATTAATACCCTCGCAGAAAACTATAATTTTGAATGCACATATAGAATACAGGGAAATCAATACAACATATTTGATTGGTCTGCTAGCTGGTGGATTGACTAGAAATAAAAGTTCTTAAATAAATCCAGATTCTCACTTTAATTTCGCTAGCACAAGATGTTGTCGAAGTCATGTCTCGTGTCAGAGTACCAAAGCCGTCGTTTTAAAATATAGAATGTCTGTCCGTCAATCTGTCTCGTTATTGTCGTCAGTCAGCCAGCATCCCCAGCCAGCCAGTGCCGAAGGTGGCCAAGGAGTCGCCGCGACAATATTCTTTCAAATCTTAGAAAACATCCTTCATATTTACAAAAATAAAAGAATAAAAATTATCATAGCAGGCGACTACAACATAAATAGACTAACCAAAAACACACCAAAGACAAATTTTGAAAAATTGCTAGAAACGTATAATTGCTAACTAAGATTAAACGAGCCTACTAAAATAACCCCCAAAACTAAGACCTGCATCGATAATTCGTGACAAACTTTATTGATGGCCAAACAAACGTTTTAAATTCAATTAAAATACATATATAAAATAAAACAAATGTGTTGAGTAATCTACCGTTTAGTGACGACTCAGGAGATGCATTCGAAAAGCATATGGAGACATGTGCAGAATTAGACTATCAGCTGGATGTAAACCAACTTAGCTTACAAATAAAAAATGCTCTAAGAAGAAACGCGAACTACTCTGGAAGTATCGTAAAACACCAACGGAATCAAATAAAAAAGAGTTTAAAAAATTCACAACATAGTACAAGAAAATCCTTACTCTAACACAAAAATCGCAGTTTTATGTAGATAAAACTGCCAAAAATAAAGCTAAGGCTATTTGGAAAATCATTCAGAATTTGCAACGAAGTAATAAAAATATCATAAACGAAAATAATCATAATAACTAAAAAAATATATAACCCAAGAGACAGCTAAGACATTTAATGATTTCTTTTTCGACCATGTAGAATCTCAAAATAGCAAGATACATAATTTCAGACCAACCAAATCTAACCAAAAATCAACATTCATGGTACCAACAGATGTTACGGAAGTCTATTATCTAATAAAAGGTCTAAATAATACAAAAAGGATATGATGAAATCAGCACCAAAATACTAAAGACTAGCTCTCACATAATGGCCCCGCCACTAACGTGTATTATAAATATCTGCTTTGAACAAGGCACTTATCCAGACCGACTTAAAACTTCTGTTATAAAACCTATTCACAAAGCTGGAGATAAAAAGACTTCTTTAAATACCGACCAGTAGCTCTTATACATATAATATCTAAAGTCTTTGAACTGGCAATACATAACAGACTAAATTCCTTTATTTGTACAACATATTTGTAGACAAAAAGAATCCCTTTGGAAAAAATAAGTCCACAATATTAGCGATTTATTACCTCTTAAAACATGTCTTTGACAATATCAACAATAGACAACATGTCTCAGTAATCTTCATGGACATGACTAATGACTTCATGGACATACACATGTTTTAAGTGTTAAGGAAGTTTAAAAATAAGTCCACAAATATCAATAGTCAATAGTCAATAGTCAATAGTCAAAGTACTTTATTACTGTAGATATTTACATATACTTAGCAAACGTCATTTTTTGCCTCTTCTCTACATTGGACCACTGTGGGAGAAGAAGGGCGTAGAAACTCCCACAGATTGATTTTTAGATCTCTTTTAAAAATAGGTTGAGCTCTTAACTAATACAAATATGAAAAATTTAATTGTTATGATTAATAAGCAGGAATAAATAATTACAAAACTATTAACAGCAAGGTCTGTGTTGAGCCAGATTAACCCCATACAGTTCTGTCATTTAAGTAATCTTGAACATTGTAATATCCCTTTTTCGACAAAGTCGCTTTAACATGCTTTTTAAATTGCTCAAATTGCAATTTCAAAATCTCCAGAGGTATCTTATTGTAGTAGAGAATGCACTGACCCTTGAAAGAATTGCTAACCTTCGCGAGTCTAAAACGGGGCGCACATAGTCTGTGATAATTTTTGTTAGGTTAACATTACAGCTATCGCTAAGTTTGGAAAATGTTGTAAGGTTCTTGCGTACATACATTATATTTTCGAAAATAAATTGACTAGCTACTGTTAGTATGTCAATTTCTTTAAAAAGCTCTCTTAAGGAGTCTGTTCGTTTTAAATTATAAATTGCTCGAATAGCTCTTTTCTGTAAAATAAAAATAGTTTGAATATCCGCTGCTTTCCCCCACAACAAGATACCTTTGGACATCACACTATGAAAGTAACTAAAATATACTAGCCTAGATGTAGCCACATCCGTGCTTTGTCTGATGTTCCTAACAGCGTAAGCCGCAGAACTTAATTTACCAGCCAATTTATCTATGTGGGGTCCCCACTGCAATTTGCTATCAATGGTTATTCCAAGAAACTTCGTATCATTTACTAATTCTAACGTGCTGTTGTCTAACACTAAACTGGTCTCAACTTGCCTGACATTTGGAAGTGAGAATTTGATACACTTGGTTTTACCAGCGTTTAACAATAAATTATTAACTGTGAACCAATTCAAGGTTAAAGACAACACACCATTAACATCATCAAAATCTCATTTTTGTCTTTCAATTTTGAAGACCATTGAAGTATCATCAGCAAACAACACTATGTCAGTTAATTTCTCTACCATGAAAGGCAGATCATTAATATATACCAGGAATAAGAAAGGGCCTAATATGGAACCTTATGGAGCGCCAATTTTAACAACCGATCCATCAGATTTTATGCCGTTAACTTCTGCCTTTTGAATTCTATTGCTTAGGTATGATCTTAGTAGATCCAACGCTTTATTTCTAACTCCGTAATGGTTTAATTTAATTAATAGCGTATTATGATCAACACAATCAAAAGCCTTCGACAGGTCGCAAAAAACTCCGATAGCATCCTGTGCGGCCTCCCATGCAGAATAAATATGAGATATAAGGGTAATACCTGCATCCGTAGTCGATTTACCCCTAGTGAAACCGTATTGTTTGGCGTGGAGTTGTTTTGTACGGTTGAAGTGTGAGAGCATTTGATTGAGTATAATCTTTTCAAATATTTTACTTAGTGTTGGAAGAACAGATATTGTTCTGAAATTTGAAGGATCACCCTTATCTCCCGACTTGAACAGAGGTATCAGTTTACTGTGTTTCATGAGGTCTGGGAAAGCCCCATCGTCAACACATTTATTGAATATATAAGCTAAGTGTGGGGCTATAACTAGAATTACTGAACCAATGACTTTGACTGATATACCCCACAGGTCTTCCGTATTTTTTAAGTTAAGTAATTTAAACGTTTTGACAATGTCCTGGGGATATACATGATGAAATTTTAAATATACCTTACTGACGCTAGTGTTATTTTTTAATAAAGTCTCTGCTTCATATGGAGATGAATTTAGACGGTCTGTTGTGAGTAAGGGTACATTGGTGAAGAATGTTTCAAAAGCTCAAGCAACATCAGCGCTGGATTTAACAATATCATCACCTATCTTTAGGCAGAAATCATTGTCCCTTGGTATAACTTTGCCAGTTTCGCGGTTTATTATTTGCCATACTGTTTTCATTCTATTATTTGAATTTTGAATTTTTCTATTAATGTGTAAAGTTTTTGCAGTTCTACAAACCAACTTGAAACTTTTGGAATATTTTTTAACATAGTCATGAAATTTTCGATCAAAGTTATAGGTTTTTTGTTCATAAAGGTCTTATAAGATAACTCTACTTTTACGAATTCCAAATGTTGCCCAGTCATTAAATTTAGATTTACCGTTGTAATCACTGACTTTCTTTAATTTAAAAACTTTATTGAATTCTGTCTGAATAATGTTGAAGAAGTCTGAGTAGATTTTGTTTGGGTTCTGTTCATCAAAATCCGGTACTGGCAAATTTATATCTAACTTTTTCATATACGTCTCTAGTCTATGGGATGTAATAGGCCTATAAAATGATGGATCAGTCCTATTTTTACTGGCAATTGGGAATGAAACTGTTTGACCACTGTGATCTGAGGGTAAGCAATTAATTACATTTTTACTTGTGAATGCACAGTCACAAAAAACGTTATCTAAGCAAGTTTGGCTGGTAAGTGTAATTCTAGTTGGCTCTAGAAATATATGACATAAATTAAATGATTTGACCAGAGTTATTAATCGTTGTTTCAATGTTGTAACTACAAGCAAATCTACATTAAAATTGCCACAAATAATTAACTTTTTTCTGCTATTACAAAGTTTAATGAGGGCATCCTCCATAATTTTTTCGAACATTTCAAAATTGCCATGGCCGTTTTCATCTCTCGGAGGTCTGTAGACACAAACAATAATATGGCTATCCAACTCAACACAGGATACCTCTATTTGTCTTTCTACAGTTAGTGCAAGAATATCTTTCCGTTGTTTCACCTTAATATTATTTTTTACTAAGATTAAAGAACCACCTCTATCAGCAGTCTTTCTATTGTAACAACTGACAATTTTGTAATTATTTATGTTAAAAGACATCATATTTTCCTTTAACCAGTGTTCTGTAATACAGATAACATCGGTGTCTGAATGATTAAGAAATAATTCTAAAACAAGTTCTTTGCCAGGTAGCCCCTGCATGTTTTGATGGGAAATTTTTAAGTGGGGCTTACCCTTTGTCCTAGTATTTTTCATTTGATTGCCAGAAAACCCCTGCTTATTTTGTAAAATTTTCTTATGTTTTGAGGGGTCCTCTTTTGTCGAACTATCTAGTTTAAAACACTACTTGCTTAAGGCCATAATGCAAAAACATACCAAAATCTACACCTATCTACTACTATCTATCTACACAATCTACATTATCTGAATAAACTACAGTTCTTTTGTTTGCTATTGTTCTTCTCGGAGCACGATTTGAGATGAGTGGCGGGACACTCGTGTTGGAGTGCGGTGCGATGCACGTGCCAGCGGGCGGCACGGCAGTCGCGGTAGCGAGCGGTGCAACACGTGTAACGGCGAGCGGCGCGGCCCTTGCGGCAGCGTGCAGCATGACACACGAATCAGCAGGCAGCGCGACACGTGCGTCCCTTAGCGGCGCGGCGCTCGCGCTGATGAGCTGTGAGGTGCCTCCTCGACGACGACGGCGACGCTGTTTCTTGGTCGAGACAGCAGTGGGCGTTGCAACACTCACGTTGAGGGGGGTCAAGACCAGAGTTTGTGATGTGGGCTCATCCTTCTTGCTGGTGTCATCCTCCTTGCTGGTCTCATCCTCCTCGTCCTCAATTAGAATGCCTACCAATTCCGCGTTCTGGCGTTGTAGTTGTAGCAGCTCAGATGTTGCAGCTCTGAGTTCGACTAACTCACTCTGTTCTTTGGCATAACATTGGAGTGCGTTTGACAGGAGGTCACGTAGATGCTGGATTTCTATTCGGGCATCTTGGAGGTCTGACTGTAAACCTCCATTTTCAGCCTCCAACTCCACCGGTGGTGTGTTACCTGTGTCAGATGTGATGATGGTGACCTCTCTGGCGGTAATCTCGAAGCGAGCGGTGTTAGGCTCGACCTCAGATACAGGGCAGTTCTTGTGAAGGCATTGTTGTGACTGTTGCGAAAGCTCGAGTACGCTCTGTAAATGTGTGTTGCTGTCTGCTATTATTTTATCTAGTTCTATTATTTGCTCTGCTTCTGATTGTGGGTAAGCAGTAGCCATATTTTGCAGTTCAATCTCGAGTTGCGATATTTTCAGCTCTAAATCAGTGACTATTTTCTGATACTCTTCAGTTCTTTCCTGTAGCAATCTTGAAAATCCTGATTTTTTATTATTTTCCGGTGTCTGGCAACTGTTAAGCTTCTGTAGCCGGTTCCGGGTCTGGACAATAGCTTTATTTATTTTTCTGGATTTTTTAAAGTATTTTCTTGTTTTTAACAGCGGTGTAGTTTTCTTATTAGTACTTGATAAGTCATTTATTATTGGTTTTGGCTGCTGTGTTGGATTCAAATGAATTTGCCCGACCAACTCATGGTACAGAGAGATATTTTTTTCTGTGTCTTCCTCAGCCTTTTGGTCCTTTGCTTTTTGTAACTGTTGTTCAAGCGATGATATTCTCTGAAGGCTCAACTCGTGAGTATGGTAGCACTCGTCAAGTGAGTCTAACAGATTTCTAAACTGGTCTCTTTCCGCACAGGCATCGACCCAATCACTATGCAGCTGGCTCAACTGGCTTTTAAGATTCTTATTTGAGATAAGAATTTTCTCAATCTCAAGTTCACTGTCAGCTCTCTCTTGTTCATATTTAGCATTTAGTTCTCTTGAGGTCAAAAGATCTTGAAGAGCGTTGTGCAGCTGCAGTGCGGTCTCAGCTCTGCGCGTTGTCATCTTGGACACCATGCTGGAACCGAGAGACAGGGTAATACAATATAGTTCTAATAAAGAGAGGCGATTTGTGTATGTGCTGTGTGTTTATATTGTTTTAGTACTGGCAACCAATTCATGTGAAAAATAATTTACCTAATAACTACACAAAACTTTAATGTACATATTTATTATATAATAACAAATCAGTCAGTCTAGGTAGAATTTAATAAATGGACTTTATTCTTAATAGATACTAAGTAGTTTATTGTTATTCTATTACCTAACTAAATTAAAGTGGTGTTATTAAATTTAGGTACTTATTTATTCTTATCAGTACACTATTAAATTTTTATTCTAATTAGTCTTAATTTTGCTATTTTTATACTACCTATGTTGTGTATTATGACCTCAGAAGGGATAGTGAAACTTTGAAACCAGGTGATAAAGTTCTGCAGTGATGGTTTACAACAATTCTGCTAGCCTTGTAGGTTTGACAGCTGAGATATAGTTATTTAAACAGGTGTGTATAAGTTCAGAGAACTGTAGAACCATAGAACTACCTCAGGCTCCGCGCATCTACTTTACACAATTTACATTGACACTAGGTTGGTCGGTATTCAATTTGCATTGTACTACACTGATTTTGAGGTATTTGTGATATGGAATGCGCGTGGTTCTGGTTAGTTCTGTCTAAAATATGTGTTGAGCGTGATTAGATTATGAAACAAAAATACTCAGCTGGTAAATTCCTTTGTGTTATTCAAATTCACATTCGAGTAGGTAACGGCTCGGTGGATGATGCAATCTTGAGAAAACTGGCCGCAAACACTTGTCCCCCTTTTATAAACACTAACAATGATTCTTACGTAGTAAATTATATACTCTTTGAATAATGTTGCACTATATTTATGGCCTAAATACAAGTCTTGGCCAACCCCTTGAGTTTCTGCATCGCGAAGTGTACAACTGTCTTATCATCCCAGCCATAAACTCCCAGCCATATCGCTATTATACTCATGCTCCGTCTTCGAAATGAGTAACCTAAAATAGACCTTATTACTGTGTAGTAGCGCATCCAGCTGTCACACTCAACACTGTATTTGAGGGTATTAGTATTTTTTTTTCCTTTTCCCTCCGGATCCTCCACCCGTCGTTCGTCATTCACGTTTTCAGTGTCAATCACTCAGCAAGCTTCCTTTGATTTAAAAAAAAGTTCTTTGAAATTTCGTCATGGCGAAACGGAAAAATAGTGAGAACATAAGTGAAATCGCTAGGAAGCTAAGAAAATTGGAAAAGAAGATGAATAAAAGTAAATCTAGACGTAAAAGGATCATTTCATCGTCATCGGAAGAAGGTTCGCGATCTCCAGGAAAACAACAAGGTAACTTTAACCTATACATATGTATATTACGCACCAGGACGCCTGCGGGGCGATCCGAGCGTACTTATTTACAACCAGGTTGGCTTTCGGAGCCCTCCGCTGTAAACACATTGCGAGCAACCAGATTGGCCTACGGGGCCCTTCGCTGCAGCGCAATAGTATAGCTATAATACAGCTACATGTACCGTTTTTAGTTGGAGAAGACGAGAGACCGACGAGGGAAGTAATCTCCGACCTTGAATCAATCGTCCTTGACCGAACTACGACGGAAGATCATGAGCCTGGCCCTGGCCCTTCGACCAGCAATCTAGGCCAACCCAACGGGCATCAAACGCCGGACTCTGGGGCCAATGAAACGAGCGCCTACGCAAACGGCGACGCCGCCGCCGACACACAATACCTGACAGTGACGCGACTGACAATGTCGCGCTGCTGGATGGTGAAGCGCTCGATATATTGGGTGAAGATCCAACAAACATCATTATATATGGCAAAGACATTCGATCAGAGGTAGCCACCAGGTACGAACATATAGTGACTAATGGCTTGAATAAAGATATAAGAAGTGACCTCTGCAGTAAGTACCCTATCCCTGCAAATGCTATGCTCATCGGGGCCCCAACCCTCAACCCCGAGGTCAAGGCCGCTCTGACCGAGCCGGTCATCAAGCGTGACAGACTTATCGAGACGCGCCAAAAACGTCTTGCCTCCGCTATCACTTGCTGCTGCAACCCGCTTACTAGACAGCAAAGAAAGAGACAACACGCTTTTAAAACTCATAATGGACGCGGGCCGCTTCGTATGTGATGCTCAGAACAACGAGTCCGTATCAAGACGAAACCTAGCGGTTTATTCACTCAAGAAGGAGATGCAAGGCCCACTGCTTAACACTAAAATAGACAAATCTCTGTTTGGCGAGCAGTTGTCAGAATCCTTGAAGACTGCAAAGGCTGTTTACAAGTCCGGCACGGATCTTAAAATACAGACCAACAACAAAACCACAACACCAGCAAAAAACTGGAAAGGCCAAGCTGCCAATCGCCGGCCCCCGCCGCCTCCGATGACACCGAGGAATCGGGGATACTCTGAGCCGATGGTGCCAGCGCAGTCGGGAACTCTGCCGCCGCCGCCGCCGCCGCTGCCACCGACGCAGCGCAGCGGGCGCGGGTACTCGTCGGGCCGCCGCCGCCATACAAGCAAGCGCGCAGGCGATACTAGACCCAGTAAGATACGGGGGTAGGCTGGCCCTTTTCTACAATGCATGGGTTACAATTACGAACGATCCTCAGATATTATCATGGATAGAAGGCTATAAAATAGTATTTTCTAAACCAGCCATTCAACTGCATAATCCCCCTGTTCGAACATATTCAGAAAGCGAAAGAAATATATTTTTCAAATCTATAAATAACTTAGAGACAATAGGGGCGATATCGCCATGCATACCATAAAAGAACTGAATAAATCCATTGAAACCAATCATTTTAAAATTGAAGACCTTAGAACTGCTCTAAAACTAACATCAAAAAATTGCTACATGTCAACAATCGACCTAAAAGATGCCTATTTTTTCATAAAGATTCATCCGGAGAGCAAAAAATACTTACGATTTTTATGGGAAGGAAAATTATTTGAATTTAATGTCCTGCCGTTTGGTCTGTGCACCGCTCCGTTGGTTTTCAATAAAATAATGAAGCCCGTAATAAAACTGTTACGGACGGGGAGCTTCATGTCTACCATATATTTAGATGACATACACTTGATTGGTAGGTCCTATCAGGAATGCCAAGACAACGTCTTAATCACAAAAAAGCTAATATCTTCACTCGGATTTAAAATCAACGATGAGAAAAGCAAACTAACACCTTCAACCAAGTGTACTTTTCTGGGTTTTACCATCGATTCAGTAAAATTTCAACTAGCTTTCAAAAAAGATCTTCTAAAATTCATTAACATTAAACAATGTAACATAGGAGAATTCGCCCAACTCGTTGGAACCCTGGTCTCCGTGTGCCCAGCAGTTGAATACGGGTGGCTTTATACGAAAGAGTCTGAAAGATGTAAATACCTGAATCTAACAAACAACGATCATAATTATGACGTCATCATGAACATACCGGATTCATGCCGTAACGATTTTCTTTGGTGGCTAAACGCCGTAGACCACTCAGTTCACAGAATAACTCAAGATAATTACTACTTAGAAATATTTTCTGATAGCTCAACGACTGGGTGCGCCGCGGCCTGTGGGGGTGAAACGGCCAGCGGCCAGTGGTCCAACGAGGAGCGCAAAAATCACATTAACTATTTAGAGTTGCTTGCAGCATTTATAGCACTAAAGATTTTTGCAACTAGCTACAACAATTGCCAAATTTTACTCAGAGTAGACAACTTAACAGCAGTCTCCTACATAAACCGTATGGGAGGCGTTCAGTTTCCACAACTAACTAAAATTACTAAAGATATCTGGCAGTGGTGCGAAGCACGTAAAATTCTTATCTACGCGTCTTTTATTCAATCTGAAGACAACAAAACTGCAGATACAGCATCAAGAAGTATACATCCAGATATAGAGTGGGAACTGAATGACTCCGCATTCCAATTAATATGCCAGCAATTTGGAACCCCTGATATAGATTTGTTCGCGAGTCGAATAAATAAAAAATGTGACAAATATGTAGCATGGCACAGAGACCCAGATGCAATTGCAATAAACGCATTTACTCTTTGTTGGTCAGAATTCTTCTTTTACTCGTTTCCGCCATATTAGGTTTTACTAAAAACCATGCGTAAAATAATATCAGATAAAGCAACAGGTGTAATAGTTGTCCCCAAGTGGGAAACTCAGCCTTGGTATCCCCTATTTAGACGCTTACTCATTAGCGATACAATTTCATTCAGTCCTTCTGACAATATCATTATTTCACATTCCAGTCAGAGCAATATTCAACCGAACCTTACACTGATGGCCGGAGTGCTCTGCGGTCGGCGCTACTGCGACGCGGCGCACCGGCAGACGCCTTAAATATCATGATCGCTTCACTCGCCGATAACACTATGAAGCAGTATGAAGTCTGCCTGAAACACTGGTTTGCTTACGCTATAGATAAATCCATCGACCCGTCGAAGCCTCCATCCCCGCGGTATTATCGTTCCTCACACACTTATACAATTCAGGAAGCCAGTACGGCTCGTTAAATAGCTACAGGGCTGCATTATCAATGCTGATTGGATCGCATATCTCTAACGACGATTCAATCAAAAGATTTTTTAAGGGGGCCTTCCGCCTTAGACCTCCCTTACCTAAGTACGATGTCATCTGGAACACGTCCACCGTACTTGATATTCTTGGAACATGGTACCCAAACGAGGAAGCTTCGCTCAAGCATCTTTCAAAGAAATGCGCAATACTTCTAGCACTTACGACTGCACACCGAGTACAAACATTGTCTAAAATTAATATACAAAATATTACAGTCTCTGATTCTCAAAAAAGAAATCAAAATAACCGATCTTATCAAGACATCCCGGCTGAGGCAAAGACAACCAATATTATATTTACCATTCTTTACACAAAAACCAGAAATATGCCCAGCACTTACGCTCACTTGCTATCTAGATAGAACCAAAAATATTCGGGGTGACAATCAGATTCTTTTCATAAGTCACAGAAAACCTCATGCCAGTGTCAGTAGCCAAACCATAAGCAGGTGGATCAGGTGCACCCTTGATGAGTGCGGCACAGCACGCGGCACGCTAGCACGTCGCGCGCGCTCCACCTCGGCCTGAACGTAGACACGATCCGTAAGACCGCGGGCTGGAGCGGCACGTCTACGACTTTTGATAGGTTCTACGATAGAACCATTGTTGATAACAATAACCAATCCTTAGCCAGACTGATTATAGAGTAAATTACGTAAATTGTAATAAATTAGTTTATAATATCTTATAAGTACATTATGTTATATTATATGTTGCAGTAAGTAATAATTAATTTGTTATTACTTCATGTTGAATTAAAAACCAAATGATTGATTATCACACCTATGCCTTTGATATTTCCTGTTCACATAGTAAGTACGCATACTCTCAAAGTCTACACAGTAATAAGGTCTATTTTAGGTAACTCATTTCGAAGACGGAGCATGAGTATAATTAATGATTAAACGAACTTACATGTACGTGAAGTTCTATCATAATTATACGAAGGCTCCGTCTGAAGAAATGAGTAACCACATTCCGCCCTTCCCGGCCCCACGCTTCATCGGAAATATCATAGCATAGAGAGGAGCTGAAGCCAAGCAGGGGCTAAGTGAAGACTCCAAACTAAATGACGAACGACGGGTGGAGGATCAGGATACCCTCAAATACAGTGTTGACAGCTGGATGCGCTACTACACAGTAATAAGGTCTATTTTAGGTTACTCATTTCTTCAGACGGAGCCTTCGTATAATTATGATAGAACTTCATGTACGGGTAAGTTCGTTTAATCATTAAATATTGTGGACTTATTTTTATAAAGGAATGCTGTTCCTCTACAAATATATTGTGCGCTTTTAGAAAGGATTTTAGTCTGTTATGCCTTTGATTTTGTAGACCACAAACTATTGCTGGAAAAACTCGAAAGTTTTGGTATTAGGGGTCCAACACAAAATCTATTAAATTCATACTTCACAAGTAGAACACAGTTTTACACTATCAATAGTATGGATAAAACGTTAACAGAACAAAACCATGCGTACACTCACCTTCGGCTCGTTTCATAAACCCACTCTCGAATATTAATGGCCTCCATTATGTAGCAGTCACATAAACTACTATTAAAACATAGCTGTTGTATATTTTTCTTAACTATCTTTCCTTCCTTGTACAAAATGTAAATATTAATGGTTCTTTAATTTAAATAGGCTTTTTTGCCATTTAAATATTCTCGTAGTTGGACTTAATTAACCAACTGCAGATCAAATCTCTTAATTACTAGAAAACTATCTAGTTTTCGTTCCTAGTTCCCTCTTAAAGGAATTACGTAGGTGCCTCTACTAAACATCTTTGTGTTTACTTACAGAGTTGTGGAATGTTCCACAAAAATTTGAGTCTGTTACTGTAAATAGTCTGGTTCTTGAATCTGAGCGGGTGACGACTCTTTGAAAGCCTACGTCAGGAGAGTGTGACTCAATAGTTTCGACTCTGGAGTGTTATAGAACGTGAACCCTACCCCAACCACTGATTGCGTGATGTATGAAAGATGATGTTTGCTGCCTGTATGCAATAAGAGTGCTGTAGTAGTAATATGCCCTGGTCTGAACCCAGATTGGAAATGATTCAGAAGTTTATTTGATGAAAGGAGGAGAGATAGGAGTTGACTATGGATTCAAGAACTTTAGAGATAATGGGTAAGATATATATGGGCCTATAACATAGATATCGAGAGATAGGCCCTTGGCGCTAAGCTTGTATCGGAACCAGTGTCGCCGAAAAATAAGAACACGTACACATCCACACCACTCATACATCAATCATTCCGCTTTTATTGGTCAGTGCAATGTCATGCACCTATCGTCCGAACACACTCACACTACCGCAAGTACACTAGCTAGCCTAGCTAGTGTTGGGACAATGCAAGGACAGCGTGTTTCATTGATCGATTATAATTTATAGACAGCGGTATCTATGCCGGGTTATATAAATAAAATAATACATTGTTTGTTAATATGACATATTTATTTTACAAGCAATACCTATTACTATGTATACAGGCTGTACATATGGGTACCAAGCCGAAAAGGGTTGTTTGGGACATGATTTTGAACAACTTTCTCAATCAATCTGATTTGATCAGAGCAACGTTATTTTTTACTTCCCCATACAAATCAGCTGACCGCTCGGCCCAAAATGCACTGAAAAGTAATAAATAACGTTGCTCTGATCAAATCTTTTCAATAGAGAACGATGTTTAGAAATATTTTCTTAACAACCGCCTTTCAGCATTATATACATATATACGTCGCGCATGCGCAGAAGTCACTTTTCGATACCTATACATATGCGCAGTAATTTCCGCCAACGTCGCCCACGCTTTTAATTCATGGCGCGAAGTATACCATTTCTGTAAAATCCTGTACAGTAAATACTACCTATTGACCAGAAAATTGAAATTATTTATTAAGAACTTGCCGTTTTGACAATTTAAGCGTAGCATTTTTTGCTAAGTAATGCAGTCTTATATTAGTATATCTTTCCTTTAGAGCTTTGATTAGTAATATTAGATGATTATCCATTGGGTTTTGTTCGAATTGGTGAAAATCTATTTCTTTCTATCGATTCAAAAACATTATTCTCACTATCACTATCCCCATCACTATACTTGCTTGCTACGTATCGCCAAGCTTGGCGATACGTAGTGAAATTAAGATACAAAACAAGCAATGGATAATAAACCTAGCGAGAACAACATGACATTGTCACTTTAATGATCAATTGGTGACGCATTTTTCGTGAATGATTTATTAAATATCTTGACCGATATTCAGGGCCTAATTAAAAACATGAGAAGACATCCTTGATTTTCAGTGCTAAACTAGTGACGTATATCCGGTCCGTCCGTTCCCGCCCGGATGTTCGGTTAAGCCGCGTGGTACCTTGTTTGCGCGCGCGCCCCACCACACCACCGAGGCAGTTCGGATTGTTGAATTCGAATTTAGCTTCATTGGCGTCTTGATTTTCGCACGGCACAGTCGCTGCTCAGCTCCTGAGTACGGCCCGCAAAAAATCTATACATCGTGACGTGAGAACTTCTTTTGCATATTATAACCAACTGTTCGTTAAAGAATTTCTTAGAATTTTCTGATTTATTGCAGGCAAATAAAAGATTCCCAACGGTGTGACCATTCGTTTGTGTAAAATGGAGCAAGAAACCCCGGAGGTTCCGTCCAGTGTGGAGCACGTGGCGGCGCGTAAGGATAAAGGCAAGAAAAGGCGGAAACCGGTGAGCTCTTCGGACTCCGATAATTCTAGTTCGTCCTCGTCGAGTTTCTCGGAAAGCGACGATCGCAGGAAGCGGTACCGACGGCGCAAACGCATCAAGGAACGTAAGTTCGATCTTCTTTTTAACGAGATTAAAGATCTTAAAAGCCAACTTGCTGCTACACAGGAATTTCACGAATATGATTGTGAACCACGGCATGACTTGATTGACCCTAATGTTAGTGAAGACCTCTACGAAGGTCATGTTGAGGAGTCCGAGCCCGCCAACATTGACTCGGCTTTCGAGGTCGATCTTAACATTTTTACTGGTACAAAAACCAAGGAGCCCGCTGTACCGCAGGCGTCTCCCGAACTAACACAACAATTAAAAGATTTGCAGCGATTCAATAGCCAGGACTGGATTAACGTCCGATATGCCGACGTCCAAAAACACTATTTATTTGCGCCGGGTTTCACTAATCTTGAAGCTAATGACGAGATAAAGAGGTACGATACATCTAAAACTACCTTAAACATGGAAAAGGCTTTTGCCGGCATTTCCTATGCATTGCTCAAACAGCGCGACGCGCTTTTGAGTGAATTACAAGCCTTTCTAGCCTTGGCGCATCAGGTCGAAAACCTACGATTCGACGATATCCATACAAAGCTCAAAGAAATGTTGGCCAATGGTGAGTATAGCAAGATTTCAAACGACGCTCTCCAGCTTGTCTGTGGACACCGGGCTGAACTTATTCAATACCGCAGAGAAGGCATACTCTCATCAGTAAAAGACCAGTACCACAAAAATACATTACGCAAAGTTGCGCCGTCAGGTTCTCATCTATTTGAAGCCGACAAATTTAATGCTTTATTGGAAAAAGCGGGTGGAGTTTAAAATGTGTTTTGGGTGGAAGGAATGTCTCGCTACAATACTGCGCCACAGTACGAGCCTTCAACTTCTACCCGCAGTCAGACGCAGAAACAGGCCGCAACTTATAACAATCGCACGCAATATCATAATCAAAGCCAGTATCATACTTCGGCCCGAGGCAGGATAGGTAATAATTCGTTTCGCGGGCGAGGCGCGCGGGGTTCACGCGGCCGTGGTCTCCCCGACAGGTCAGGAAGGGATTATCAACCCAGACGTTCTCCCTCATCCCACCGGGATAGGAGACACCAAACCCATAAACGAAAATATTGACTATGCCATGCACATGCATGCAAAATTTCACGCCGGACAACTCCGCATTTACTACGATCGTTGGAAACAGTTGGGAGCTCCCACATACATTCTAAAAATTATACAAGGATGCCGCATTCCTTTTGTGTTGAAACCGCCATTGCACATTCCAAACAGTCGCAGTGTGAAAACACCAGAATCAGAACAAATGTCGAAAATAATGAAAAACATGATCTCGCAGGGTGTGCTAGAAAAGGTGCGCCCATCGCCCAGCTTTATTTCCCCGATATTCCTGCGCCCCAAGAGCGACGGCACATGGAGGCCCATATTCAACTTAAAAAATCTGAACCAATACGTCAACACTCGACTTTTCAGACTAATAAATGTTCATCGGGTAACGGATTTTCTACAACCCAAGGATTGGTTGGCCAAAGTGGACATTCACCAGGCATACTTTCATGTCCCTGTATTCGAAGGCCACAGAAGGTTTCTCCGCCTTCTGTACGGCGACAAAAACCCACAAATACTGGAAATGACGTGCCTACCCTTCGGCCTTTGTTCAGCACCGAGAATATTCGCCTCAATTACCAACTGGATAGCACAATACCTCCGCGATCACGGTATCCGGATCATCGTGTATCTCGACGATTTTATGCTGGCTCATCAAAACAAAGCCACTCTCATAAATCAAGTGTCGTTGACACTGAACACGCTCGCCCACCTAGGCTGGCAAGTGAACACAGACAAATCTGTTTGCAACCCACAGAAGGCAGTGGAATACCTGGGCATTGTGTGGAACACATGGCAGAACGCGAAATACATTCCTCAGAGGTTAGTAGCAAAAATACATTGCACGGTATCCAAAATCTTGACAACACGGACAACGTCCGTCAAAGAGTTACAAGGTCTCATTGGCCTGCTGAACTTTGCCAGTTTTGCTGTACCGAGGGGTCGTCTAAATTATCGGTATTTACAGTTACAGGCCAACAAGGCCTTGAAACTAAAGATGACAAAAACCTTTCCTCTAGTTGCGAAAGCCCTAGTCGAGTTAGAATGGTGGCAGTTGAATTGTCAGAAGAGTACTCTACTTCATGTCCCACTATCGTCTCATTACCTAACAACAGATGCCAGCGACATCGGCTGGGGGGCCAAATTAAACGAAATCTCAATAACAGGCTCATGACTACCCTCACAGCAGAACCTTCATTGCAACTACAAGGAGATGTTGGCCATATTAAATGTTTTACGCCATCATTATCAGCTCCTGAGCTCACAGTCGCTGCTAATACAGTGCGACAACAAAACTGTCGTCTCTTATCTAAGAAAAGAGGGAGGGGCGAAATCTATAGCCCTTACGGAGCTGGCAATGAAAGTGCTACAAGTACTGGACCAAAACAACATTCACATGTCCATCTATCACATAGCAGGGAACTACAACTGCGAAGCAGACCATTTATCACGTCTCAAAGACCCACCAGAATGGCATCTCCTGTCAAACATAACAAATGTCGTGTTTGCCAAGTGGGGAACCCCCGTAATCGATTTTTTTGCTTCCAGGAGAGCTCACGTGGTTCCAACGTACTGTACACTGGACAGAACCGACAACCAGGCGAGCATGTACGATGCTCTAGGCAGCAAGTGGGATTTCAAGTTGGCATGGCTGTTCCCGCCGCCTTATCTCATTCCCAGAGTATTGACGCACTTAAACAATGCACTGGGTGTGTACCTGATCGTAGCCCCGAGATGGCACAAAGTTTACTGGAGACCAGACCTGAAGAGCCGCGCATTGTCACCCCCATTCACGATAAGGAACCTGTCGCAGGTCCTAGTCGATGTAACGACGGGACGTCCGCCCCCCAACATATCGGAGATGACGCTGGAGATATGGAGATGTGGGGTTGGCAAGAACACCTAAGTGACTGGAGCGAGGAACAAAAAGCTCTGCTCCGTTCGAGCTGGCGTGAATCCACTCTTAGAACGTATAAACCAGCTTGGACCCGTTGGCGAAACTGGACCATAACTCACAAGGTACATACACATAAACCTACAGGCTCAGACCTGGCCCGATTCCTCACTGATCTACATCAAAAGGAAGGCCTTTCATACAGCACTATCCTTGTTCATAAATCTGTAGTGTCTACTCTTTGTGATCCCAGTGAAAGTAATAAGCTAAGCTCACATACACTTGTAAAACAAGTCCTAAAGTCCATTGGGTTAGCTATGCCTAAACCTATCAAAGCCCCCATCTGGGATATAGACTCCCTTGTAAACCATCTTTCTAAAAGAACCTGCAATTCATCAAGTTTATTTGCCACCTCTCAAAGAGCGGCTGCTTTACTCCTACTATGCTCGGGTAGACGTGTACACGATTTAACTTTACTTACCGTTACTCAGGAACACTGTATTATTTCAGATGACAGCATAATCTTATGGCCATCTTTTGGCTCCAAAACTGACTCCATTACCCATCAACAATCGGGATGGAAGCTAAATAAGAATAAGGACAAGTCACTGGATCCTATCTACTGGATACGCCGCCTCACTGAGTTGGGGAAACCTAGGCGAATTGCTGCTAAGTGCGATAATCTGTTTGTGAGTACTACAGGCGACCCCAAAGCTGCTACACGTACAATCATAGGGGGCTGGCTGAAGAAACTACTTCAAGATGCAAACATCAATACTACGCCTGGCAGTTTCAGATCAGCTGTTGCATCCAAAAACTGGATCGAACACTTTCCCATTGATGACATACTATCCCGAGGCAACTGGAAGTCTGCTAAGACCTTCCAAATTTTTTATCAAAGAGAAGTAAAATCTGGAGATAGAAAGAGAGTCATTGATTACGAACCTATTCTCCTCTGTCGAGTAATTAAGACAATTATGTATTGTTCAATACTTTATTCCAAAGTTTGATTTATATTTGCTGATTTTAGTAATACCTACCTAATTTATTTACTGGTTTGGTGCCATTTCTACGCAGGTTCTATCAAGATGAATAATAATACCTGTTTATAAGTTAAAAGTTAATTTTATTTCTTTAAACCACACTAATCACCTCATCTTAACAGAATGCAATACAGAACAGATACAATAATGTCATAAGTCATAGTACCTAACCTACATACAGTACATGTAAACTTTAGGTTTCTTCCTAAGGGATCATCGATCAGTCCGAATAAATTATAGATAGATACTTACTTGTTTATCAAAATACCTGAATCATTCATAATTTCTGTATGTCACAACATAAACATACCTACTTTTATTTAAATATGTATGTTTACGAATCACATTAGCGTCCACCAACACCAGGCGATATCAAACACGTCTCTCATGTTTTTAATTAGGCCCTGAATATCGGTCAAGATATTTAATAGAGACGTTTTACCTGAAAATAAAACGTTTATTAAATACTTACCATATTCAGGGCCTAATATTTTTTAAATCTGCCTGGTGGACATGAGAGATCCAATGAAGCTAAATTCGAATTCAACAATCCGAACTGCCTCGGTGGTGTGGTGGGGCGCGCGCGCAAACAAGGTACCACGCGGCTTATCCGAACATCCGGGCGGGAACGGATGGACCGGATATACGTCACTAGTTTAGCACTGAAAATCAAGGATGTCTTCTCATGTTTTTAATTAGGCCCTGAATATGGTAAGTATTTAATAAACGTTTTATTTTCAGGTAAAACGTCTCTATTTTCGTAATAATGTTTATTTCTTGTGTTTTAAAAATAAATAATAGTTGGAATGAGACTTACAAGTGATATGTTATTCCGCCGTTCTTGGAGTTCACAATCCCAAATAAGTATTACACAGGTCGGCATTTTCGAAAAACAGCTGAAATGAATTGGTCACTGCGGTTGCCCGGCGACTACTGAGACTTTTTCATTTCTAGGCAATCGCGGCTAGATTTGTTTACGCGTACTGTTCGATTCCAAATCGATATTCGATCGATGGTTTCTGAACGGCCATTTTGAATTTGACGTTGCTGCCAACCTAGCAGTTTTTGACAACTGACAGACGAAAGCCCTCGCAATGTAAACGCGTTTTGGTTAGGGTATTGAAATTAAATCGCAAGCCATCTGGAATGTATTCGGGTTTCCCTCAGGATTGTCTATATAGCTGAGTGTGTTGTGGTTCCCCGAACCAGATAAAGTTCGCATTTACGTGGCCGATTGGTTTTTACCACGTAACATAACCTGTGTTGGAACACTGTGCTCATTGAAGCTGGCCCGCCAGTCATAGGAGGTTGGCTGAAGAACCTGTCTACCAAGAAGAGCCTAGGGTGCACCCGGGCCTTGCAGAGAGACAGGAGGTTGACGGGACCGAAGCACAGACCAGGTTAGATCGACCCCAATTACTTCAGCTCGGTGAATCGCCGACGTTCACACTTCTTGGCAACTGATCGTTACGCTACCTCGTAGCTGATGGGCCCCTACGAGGTCATTAGGTGCTGAGAAGCCTGAACATTTTGGTAGCTAGAGCGTGGCTTCCTGAGATTTGCAGCCGTCAAGGGCTCCAGGAAGGCACGATTTGGGACTATCAATCTGTAGGTATAGGCGGTTATTAGGTAACTTGGTTGTGTTCCTATATCCACATAGATTGGTAGTATTGTAAGCTATAGGTCTATTGCTGGTAGTAGATAGACAGATATTGAATTGAATTACCAGTTAGTCAATCTATTAGTGGTCTAGTAGTGCTATTGAATGAATGTTTGGTTAACATAGGTAGTTACATCTATTGATAGCAGGCTATTACATTGTTTTCAGTTTATAGCAATTTATAACTTGAACTAATATTGACTATCTGTGTGTGTTATAATGATAAAGGGAAACTAAATTGTATTTACAGAATTTATATAGATATGAAACTCGGTTCCTATTGTTTAAGGAAAACAACATTGTTTAAGTTGTGGTTTAGGGTTCCCTCGTTTGGGTTGTAGACTGGAGGGTCCAATAAAATTGAGTTACTGCAAATTGTGAGTAAGTATCGTTCCGATCATGTCGTTATCTGAAATACAGAAGGGTGTTTCTAAGGAACTCAGATGGTTTTCCTCCGCACACGGTCTGATAGACCGTTTAGATAGGCATGATGTGGTATTGGAGCGGTCTATGGACGTTAAGGAACGTTACAATAGGGTGCTCGAATTGTCCGCGCAGGCGGAATCAGTTGATGGTTGCGCACCTGACAGGCTGTCACGGTTGCTAGGGGATGTCGACCAATGTATGGAGATGGCAGCTGCTATCACGCAGAAGGCTGCGGACATACGTAGACAGCGCGAGTCCAGCCATGGTGGTGACATTGAAGCACCTCTGCCGCTTCAGGGTTCGGGGTCCAGGTTACCTGCCATAACTATGCCTACCTTTGACGGAGTGTCCGGTGAATGGATGAGCTTCATCAATCTGTTCGACAGTTTGGTGCACATGCGATCGGACATTACCAAGTCTGTCAAGATGGCTCAGCTGGTGGCAGCATTGAGGGGTGAGCCTAGGGAGCTGGTCGCTCATTTGACAGTTACGGAGGGTAACCATGAAACGGCCAGGCAATTGTTGGTCAGACGTTACCATAACAAACGGAGGTTGGCCGATGCCCAACTGAACCGTTTGTTTGGTATCCCGGTTGTGAACAAGGTCGGGGCCATACAGACGGAGGTTTTGAACCCATTGTTGTCCGTCACCAAGGCTCGAGAATCTTGGACTTCCGGTTGGTGAATGGTCGTACCTACTGTTGTACATTGTACTTTCCCGCCTACCCGCTGACGTGCAGACTCGTTTCGAACAGTCTCACGGGAGGTCGGCCGAGGACCTGCCCGCCTTCTCCGACTTGGTCGGATTCTTGGAAGAGGAGGCTCGACGGGCAGAGAATTTGGGGTTGACGGTCACCCATCCTTCGGAGCCACAGAGAGCTGCCGGGAGCGCTGTGAGTAGGGGCCCTCCGACGAGGAAGGACCGCACCAACCGGCAGTCATATGGGACTGTGAGTGCATTGACCCCACATAGTGAGACCTGCCCATGTTGTAGGCAGATTGGCCATGCTGTGGCCAATTGCAATAAGTTCGGGGAACTTAGGGTTCAGGGACGGCGCCGGATGGCCAAGCAGCGGAGCTGGTGTTTCCTGTGCCTCGGGCCACACATGGCTAGGGACTGCACGCGCACAAAAATGTGCGGATATTGTGGTGGGGCCCACAACAATCTGTTGTGCATGAACCGGTCCGGCCAACAGCCTCCACAGGGCCGTACCCAGGGTGACACGGCATGGGGCCCTGAGAATTCGTTTGCGACTCGGAGCGCAACTCAGGGGCCAACGTCCCCACGTGCACAGGGCAGTACCAGGGTGCAGGGCCGCACTCAGGACCATTACATAGGGGGCCCTGAGTTTTCGGTTGCGACTCAGCATCCGACCCAGCGGGACATTGGGTGTGTTGAGCAGGCCGTAACGGGCGGGTGGCATGGGACACCTTCGAGCTATGCGGGTGCGGTTCGGACGCCGCCTCAGTTGTCGCCCCGCTCGTCGCCTCGTCCTCGTCGGTCACATGTGATATCCCCCCCGCTCATGGAGCGGCCACGGTTGAATTCACGCCCACCCCCCTTTACGGGGAATCTTAGGTTGGGAATGGAACCGGCGCGTGGGCCATTTGTACAATGGGACCCTCTGGCGTATAGCTGCATACCTGATCGGTTACAGGCACAGTGGGGCCCCGGGGGTCCTCGCTAGGAATTTGCGGCCCAACCATTGGTTGCCCCCCAACCGGAGACGGTGGTGTTACCGATCGCCTTTGTGCTTGTTTGGGATTTGGCGGGCAACCCAACATACGTTCGCGCCCTATTAGATTCTGGAGCTCAGGGCTGCATTGTATCGAATGATTTAGCAAAATGGTTGGGCCTCAAGGTAAATAGGTATAATAAATCAATACGGGGCGTGGGGAATGTTACGGTTACGAATGTAGTTGGTCAATCGGTGATCACGTTCTCTCCACGTTATGACATTTTGACAAAAACATCCGTGCAAGCTTTAGTAATGACGCATGTCATGGGCAGACACCCCTTGGTGAAGTTGAATCCGGCCGTTCGATTCCTGACATCAGGACTCAAGTTGGCGGATCCCGATTTTGACACTCCAGCCCCGGTCGACCTGCTACTGGAAGCAGACGTTCTGGGTAGGTTTCTGTTGTCGGATCGGCGAGTTCTTCAGCCGGACGGGTTGATTGCTGTGGATACTAAGTTTGGTCACGTGATCATGGGTCCGGCATTGCCAATGGTTAGGCCTGCCGAGTCAGATGGCATACTTATTGGCTCAGCGTTGTCAGACGTTATCCAACGTTTCTGGGAGATAGAGGAACCTCCCACCGTTCGTCGAGTCGACGCAGACGAAGAAGAGTGCGAGTTGTTTTACCAGAATAGTACTGGTCGCCTTCGTTCTGGTCGTTTTGTAACTCGACTGCCTTTCAGGGCCGATCGACCGCCACTAGGAGAATCTAGGAAGATGGCTGAGACGAGATTGATGTCGATGGAGCGTAGGATGACAAGGGACGCCGTATTTAAACAAAAATATGTTGATTTCATGAGGGAGTATGAGTGGTTAGGACACATGTCGGTATCGGGTGTGGACTGGAGATCTGAGTATCATTGTTTCCTTCCACACCATGCCGTCCTACGAACCCCTACCGGCAAGATTCGAGTTGTTTTTGATGGGTCAGCACCTACCTCGAACGGGATGTCCCTGAATCAGTGTCTACATTCGGGACCCAAGTTGAGTCGTGATATTTCGGATATTCTCACGAGCTTTTGGAGGCACCAGATTGTATTTGTCGCAGACATTCGGATGATGTTTAGGCAAACGGTAATTCATCCGGCTGACAGAAGGTATCAGTTGATACTGTGGCGTGAGTCCACGGCCGAGCTAGTCAAGGTCTATGAGTTAAACACGAACACGTTTGGGTTACGGTCTAGCCCGTATTTGGCGATGCGTACCCTGCGGGAGTTGGCGTCGCGTGACCGTGTGAGCTATCCTAGAGCCGCCGCTATCCTGGAGCAAGATTTGTACGTCGATGACGTCTGCACAGGGGCAGCCAGTGTAGAGGAAGCTCTGGACCGACGTGACGAGCTCATTCAATTGCTGGAACGAGGCGGCTATGAACTACGCAAGTGGATGTCCAACTCCCCTGAGTTGATGGCTGGTCTCCCAGATGAGTTTCAACAAGACCCGCACGTTTTTGAGAATCCTGACAACCCTAACATGTTGTCAGTGCTTGGAATTCAGTACCGGCCCGTCCATGATGAGTTTACCTATCGGGTGGTTTTAGAAACACCGAAGGCCTGGACGAAGCGGTCAGTACTGTCAACGATTGCGAGAACGTTCGACCCGAATGGATGGATTTCTCCAGTCACCTTTGCTCTCAAATGTTTTATGCAAAGGCTATGGGCGGCTCAGTTGACCTGGGACACCCACCTCTCAGGTGATTTGTTGACTGATTGGACGCGAATGTTCACCTCGCTATCGGACATAAATAATGTATCGCTGCCGAGGAAATTGGTCCCTGCTGGGGATTACAGGGCAACCCTTCACGGGTTTTGTGATGCCTCTGAACGAGGGTTTGCGGCAGCGGTTTATTTGCGAACCGTCACCTCCACCGGGGAGGTCGACGTGCGTTTGGTTTTGGCAAAAAGCAAGGTAGCGCCTATTCGGACAAGGATGACGATTCCAAAACTGGAACTGTCCGGGGCTGCTCTTTTGACCAAACTTTTGAATCACACTCTAACAGTGTTACGTGGGTCAGTGGTTTTGGAGGATACGGTGTACGCGTGGACGGACAGCCAGATTGTTTTGTGCTGGCTGAAGGCTTCGGTCCATAACTTAGAGGTTTTTGTTGCGAACCGTGTCTCCCAGATTGTGTCGTCTGAGGTCCCACTGACCTGGAGACATGTACCAGGAGAATTGAACCCGTCTGATTGTGCATCCAGGGGATGTCGGGCTCCTGAACTCGTTAGACACCATTTGTGGTGGGGACCACCCTGGCTTGCCAAGAGAGAATCGGACTGGCCCCACAGCCATGTAGTAGTATCTTCGGATCATGGCCCCAGAGCGGCCGTGCATGTTACCCAGAAGGCTGAGGACCCTGACGCCGGGTTTCTGCTGGACCGGTATAGCTCACTTGACAAGTTGATAAACGTGTCCACTTGGATTAGGAGATTCGCTCGAAATTGTCGTACTCCTCGCGATCAGCGAACGTTGAACCCTATTCTGACTCCGGCAGAGCGAAACGAGTCGCTATTGAATTTGGTCCGGTTGGTACAGTCCTCGAAGTTTGGGGCAGAATTGGAGATTATAAGAAGTGGACGTTCGAAATTGAAGGGAGCCGTCGCGCGTCTCAACCCCTTTGTTGATTCGACCGGGTTACTTCGGGTAGGAGGAAGATTGCGCAATGCGAATCTGTCGTATTCGGCTCGTCACCCACTTCTGCTCCCCAAGGGGGGACAGTTAGTTGAATTGCTGGTGACTGATC
This sequence comes from Argyresthia goedartella, assembly GCA_949825045.1. Classification (NCBI taxonomy): domain Eukaryota; kingdom Metazoa; phylum Arthropoda; class Insecta; order Lepidoptera; family Argyresthiidae; genus Argyresthia; species Argyresthia goedartella. The sequence continues at coordinate 23,454,341 of OX463823.1, forward strand.
GTCATATTAAAAACGCGCATGCCGGCTGTAACGCGTTGTTGGTCACGCTCCAGCGGGAGTTTTGGATCTTATCTGCCCGCCGTGTTATACGGAACATCGTGTTTCGGTGCATGCCTTGTTATCGACTTAAGGCTGCCACGATGCAACCTCTCATGGGGGACTTGCCCCCTGATCGTGTGAATGAGGTCAGACCGTTTTCAGGTGTTGGTACGGATTTTGCAGGACCGTTTATGGTGAAAAGTTCACGATTGCGTACCGCTAAGCAATACAAGGCGTACCTATGTGTGTCGAGCTCGTTGCTGATCTCTCGACAGAGGCTTTCATTGCTTGTTTGGATAGGTTTGTTTCTCGAAGGGGACTTCCAACTTTGATCCGCTCTGATAACGGCACTAACTACATCGGTGCGGAACGATACCTACGAGAGATAGTCAACTTTTTGAATGTAAATAAAGTGGATATTGGAACGGCCCTCTCCCGTCGGGGTATACAGTGGACCTTCAGCCCACCGATTTGCCCCCACTGGGGTGGGATTTTTGAGGCCGTAGTTAAGTCAGCTAAGACGCACTTGGGGCGTATAGTAGGTCAGACCGCGCTGACTTTTGAGGAGCTCGCGACATTGTTTTGTAAGATCGAGGCCGTTCTCAATTCGCGACCGTTGTGTCCGCTCAGCTCGGATCCAAATGACCTGGAGGCTCTGACCCCAGGCCATTTCTTGATAGGACAGCCACTTAACGCGTTGCCCGAGCACCCCTTCGAGGGAGTGAAATTGTATCGGTTGTCAAGGTATCAGATGTTGCAGCAGTTTACTCAGAATTTCTGGAAGCGTTGGTCGCTCGAGTATCTGCATATCTTACAACAGCGCCTTAAGTGGACTGACAAAACCAGCCCCCCTAGTGTTGGTGACCTCGTTCTGGTTAAGGATGCTAACCTACCGCCACTACGTTGGCGCAGGGGGCGCATTGTTAACTTGTTCCCTGGCAAGGACGGGACCCCCCGGTCTGCAGAGGTCCTAGTAAGAGGCTCGGTTCTAAAACGAGCGGTAGCAACGTTGTCTCGGCTGCCCGTAGATTAGGGGACAGGTGGGTGCCTGTCCGGGCGGGTGATTGTTCGATTCCAAATCGATATTCGATCGATGGTTTCTGAACGGCCATTTTGAATTTGACGTTGCTGCCAACCTAGCAGTTTTTGACAACTGACAGACGAAAGCCCTCGCAATGTAAACGCGTTTTGGTTAGGGTATTGAAATTAAATCGCAAGCCATCTGGAATGTATTCGGGTTTCCCTCAGGATTGTCTATATAGCTGAGTGTGTTGTGGTTCCCCGAACCAGATAAAGTTCGCATTTACGTGGCCGATTGGTTTTTACCACGTAACATAACCTGTGTTGGAACACTGTGCTCATTGAAGCTGGCCCGCCAGTCATAGGAGGTTGGCTGAAGAACCTGTCTACCAAGAAGAGCCTAGGGTGCACCCGGGCCTTGCAGAGAGACAGGAGATTGACGGGACCGAAGCACAGACCAGGTTAGATCGACCCCAATTACTTCAGCTCGGTGAATCGCCGACGTTCACACTTCTTGGCAACTGATCGTTACGCTACCTCGTAGTTGATGGGCCCCTACGAGGTCATTAGGTGCTGAGAAGCCTGAACACGTACTATGCCCCTCAACCTATCTCTCGATATCTGTGGCCTATAACTTTTGAATAGGAGGGATTGGAATTTGTAGGCAGTGGGACAACGAGTGCATTCTTCCACAGACTAGGATGGGAGCTTGCCGATAGAGAGAAGTTGATAATGTGGGCAATTGGAGGAAGCAACTCTTCAAGGACGCTGTAGATCATCTGATGGCTGACGATGTCTCCAGCTTTAGATATGATAGCTAGCACTGCCTTTCTAACTGCGCCGATTCCAACAAGTCTAAAGTTAAACGGTGAGGTGCACACTGGAGCCTTTAACCATAGACGATGAAGGGTTGCAGTGGCAAGGTCCATCACGACGGTAGGAAATGAAAAAACTGGTTGAGGCCGTTGTGATCAACATTACCTGAAGAAGATTCCTGGGACTTGCCAACACCAAGGGTTTTAAGGGACTTCCAAACCTGTGCTGGGGTGTACATCTCTATACGCTCATGGATATGGCGTCGCTTGGCATCGCAGCACATGCGGTTGCACAGTTTACGGAGGCGTCGTTGGTTGGGTCCCTCTTATAACGCCTTTTCGCCACGATTTATTTTTGCTTGATGGCGTCGGTCAAATACAAGGCAGGAAGATGTTTGACCCTAACTTTTTTCATTGGCGCGCGCTGGTCAAACACCCTCATAAAAATTGGGTTGAACTTCAGGGTTTTGTCATCAACGGTCTCACAAGCTCACAAGTGATGACAGTGGTCCAACAACAGAGAGACATCGAATTTCAGGGAGTCGAGGTCCATACCTTTGAAGCTCCAAATATCCAGAAATTTGGCCTTGCGCTTAGGGGGTCTAACTTTGTATGATGATAAACCAGGTCGTGGTAAGAGAAGAGAGTGGTAAACTGGCCATGAGAAACTAACTTGCCTGTGTTGGAGATGATCATGAGATCGAGTAGAGCGGGAGTACAATATGATTGAAAGTGAGTAGCGCCGAAGGGAAGAATATGCAAGTTAAAGGAATTTACAATATTTTCAAGTTAAGCAGAGGGGGTGTTATTTTTAAGAAGACAGGTGTTAAAATCTCCGAGGATAAGATTATCACTATAGAGAGGAGTCAAGCCACATAATAGCATTTCAAAAGATTAATAGCAATCGATGCGAAATGAGGGGCTATAATATACACCCAGAAGAATATTGTTGTGGTGCAAGCTGATTACAAGGAAGAGATGCTTAGCCAAACCAGAGCTCAGGCTCGGCGAGTGGCTGATGACTTTGCAAGGAATGCCAAAACGTAAGTAGTGCAGTGATAAATAAATTAAGTAAGTAAAAACATTCACTAACAAAACACGTATAATTTTATTTTGACAATAAAACCAAAAGTTTACAACCAAATATTAAATGACAACCATGTCCAAGACCGAAAATTTAGCCAGAAAAGAGATAAAAAAAACTGAAGTTGTCTATGTCGCAAATGAACACCGAAATTGAATTTGACGCTGTATACGCACTTGTATCTGCAGCGTGAACTCGCAGACGTCGTTTTAAGACTCCTTTGTTATGTTAATTTTTATTTCGATTTATTGTGATACAGGCTGGTTGATGTTTTATAAGCTTATGCGAAATTGAAAGTTCGAATTATTCTAGATTCTTATTGGTAGTTGTCAGTTTTGGCAGGACTGGAAAAAATAATTTTCATTGAGCTGTTGGAGTCGTAAGCATTTTGGTGCACATTTATCTCGTTTGACCAGTTTTGTTCGCGTTGTGAGGAGCTGTGTTATGTGTTTTGGGCAGCCTTGACACAAGAAGAATTGTCCTTGGGCAAGAATTGATGCCCGCCTAAAATTTTCCTGATGTTTTCCTGATATTTTCCCATTATTTCATCTGAACTCAAAGGCCAGACGTTGGAAGCGATCTGGGTATGTATTTGGTGTTTATAATCCGTGGTGGCATTTTGGTCGTGTTAGCGTTATTCTGGTACTTATCATTAAATGTTATTTGTAGCTTTTGGTGGAGAGCTGCGCAATTTTTCGAAACCGACACCGCGGACGCGTAGACCTCACCAAGGCGTGCTTTGGAGCAGGCAGACGCAGGCAGGCAGGCGTACGTGAAGGAGGAACTTGGACGCCGCATCAGGAGATCCCGTATTTTTTAACCCAATCCATTTTTTTGTTTAATTGAACTGTCATATTTATTTCAATTTTAATTTCGCGCAGCTTCACTCTTTCGACAACTTTATATCTTTGAACAGGATTAGGTCGTCTGTTCATTAATTTCATCTAAATTCCTAAAGGCATTTGTACGCCACCGTCAAAGATATTTTCGGCATACTTTTGGGCAATCGTTCATTTAACCCCTCATCCATTCCATACGCACTTCATATCCTCCTCATACAATCATTTCATCTTCACGTCAATTCCTGATCAAAGTGTCACAGCGTCAAAAGCAATTTCGGTGTTCATTTGCGACATAGACAATTTCAGTTTTTTATCTCTTTTCTGGTTAAATTTTCGGTCTTGGACACGGTTGTCATTCAACATTTTGGTGTAAACTGTTGGTTTTATTATTAAAATAAAATTATACGTGTTTTGTTAGTGAATGTTTTTAATTACTTATTTATCACTGTAGATAGCAACGCCAGCGTCAGGTTTACCTGTCCTATACAGTGATGCCAGGGAGTCGACAACTCCCGCACCAAGAGAGTCACCAGTGAAAGAACATGAGAAAATACTATCTGTAAAATTATGATATCCATAAAATAAAATAAAAATATTACAACAGCTATAAAATAAATATAAAACTAATCTATAATCCTCGTCTTACGAGGTCAATCCTGTTATACAGATGCCACACACCTATAGAAGCGCAAGATATGAGGCGGACCAGTACCTTATTGGCCGGGGGCTCACCAGGTGAGGCAGGCGGTTACTGATCAGTTAGTCACGATGAACTATCCTAACATCGAGAGTCACCCCTGATCCCCGCGCACACGCCTATTAGTGTAAGGCTTATGACCCGTGACTGCGACTCTTCTTGTTGTGATCCGAACTTTTTCAAGCGCAGGGTGGAGTGACCTCTCCACAGGCGCTGTATGTCTGGAACGCAATTTTGATAGTACAGAATTGCCCATCATCCGTTATCTCCTCTCAACCTCTCCGGCTGTATCCCGAGGAATGACAAGTCATTACGCGAGGAGCCGGTTTAGTTGCAGGGGCTGCCGACTCGTTCAAGTTGCACTTTAAGGTGCACCTTAAAGTCGTCTACGGTACCCCAGATCCGTTGCCTCTTCCGCCTGATCCACCGTACCGATGGCTTCCATCTCCGCCTTCGCAGCCGTTGAGGTCTTCACCCGTAACCCTGGGCACGGACTCCGCTATATACCCCGCAGAACTGGGTCCCTGTCAAACTTGGCCACCGTCCCACTCCAGCCTACTGCATTGAGCAGTGACGATCCCCACGGCTTGTACGCGCCGGACAGGATTCACCCCGGTGGGTAATAGAGAAGGTGACTCAATCCCCCCCGGGGCTGGGTTAATGGTCTTGTGTAATGAGGAACTGTCGAAACAGTAATTTTGTTCACAAGTTCCATGATGTCGTAGTCAAATTCTGTCTTTTTAACACAAAATAGAGTTTATATAATACAACTGCTGGAAATATAAAATTTTGATATTGTAAAACCAGTTCACTTGCGCGGGTCGTGACATGTCGTGCGCCTTCACCCAAAATGTTGCCTAACGCATACTGTGACATTCTGCGCTTATCAAAATATAATCGAGATGTCGAAGTGTGATAAATGCTCAAAACTTGTGTCGAAAAAATAATGGGGATTGCAGTGTAAAATAAAACCAAATTAGCTATATTACAGGAAGAAAACATAACATTATTTACTTAAAATATGACTTAGACAGTATAAGAGACAGACAGTTAAAGCTTTTTAATTTTTAATTCAATTCCATTCAAAGATTGTTGTTCATGATAGCACAAAAATTGACACTTGATGAACGTCATAACGTTAGATTCCCGAAACTGGGAACATTCAAATAATAAACCACTATTTATAATAAGATAAAAATCCATTATCATAATCCGGTGACCTACACTAATTAGCAACTGAATGACCCTGAGTACGCGCATTAGTGTTAGAACTCCCCATCGTCACACAAACTCTTTTGGGTTATTCCAACGATGGGACATGAATATTGGAAGTTTTTAAACTAAAAAAAAACGCTTTTGTTGAAATAGGTTGCTTGAGACACATTTTTAAAAATAGAATCTTGACGAATATTGCCAGTTGCTTGAAAAGTAAAATTTTCGCATATTGGTTATCTGTGCATCACAGTGGGAACCAAAAGTAAGGTTTTATATTTTTATTTATTTTATTTTAGCCTAAATTATTGTTATACAGTCTGTAACTATTTCATAACTATGGGTCATGTTGTCTGAAAATAAAAGATTATTATTATTTTTATTACTGCCTTGTCAAATACCGTATTCTTTTCTCCTGGTATCTAACTTCTTGGTAGTGTGCAAACGGGTAGGGATAGCTTTTCGGTTTAAAACGGAAATTTCGTCATGAGTTCATGTTTGATTTTGCAGTGAATTTCAGTGATTCTTCTTCAATGTTGAAAAACATGAGTAAAGGGAACATAAAGTCTTTGAATTAATTTTCTCTTCAGATTCAATTAATTGGCTTGTAAGCGTGATTTCACTTCATGTATGTGAGTCGGGTCTTGTTCGGTGCTCATGCACCCGATATCAAGAGTCAGTCGAATAAAAGTATGATGTCATTGTCGGATAAGTTTGCTATTTTTACAATTCCTTCGTATCGAATAGATTGTGTGTGATGCAATTAAAGGAAATTTGTTCGGGGACCATTAAATTATCGTCGGGACTATCGTTTTGCATGCAGATTGATTTTAAGGGATGTGCTGCTATTTTGTATCTACTCAGAAGTAGGCATTACTCACATTATTTAGGTGAAAAATTGCTAATATCACTCCCGTACACAATCAAAGCAGAATCCAAAAACTATCGTGCCATTTCTATATCACCGACATTGTCAAAGCTTTTTGAGCCCTATCTCCATAATATAATCATTAAAGAATAGCATGGCTTTGTTAAGCGTAGGTCCACTACTACAAACCATCTCTTTGAAAATATGGACAGCAGTATTCAAACTGACGCGATGTACACCGACTTCACAAAAGCTTTCGACAAGGTTAAAAGTTATTATTACATAAAATTACAATGGCATAAGAGGTAACTTTCTACGATGGTTCTCATCTTACATTACCAACAGAAGATAAAGAGTTGTAGTTAACGGTTTTCAGTCAGATATGATCAAAGTCATCTCTGGTGTCCCGCAGGGTGCCATACTATGTACCCTGCTATATATTACTTTCATTAACGATATTAAAATCTGTTTCCATAATTCAAAGTTCCTACTATAAGCACGTGGCCTAAAAGTTGTCGTGTGCCGACAAGAACCTACCAGAAACCAGAAAACAACAACCGGAATAAAATTAAAAGTGTCAGTTTATTGGTTATTTAAAGTGAAGTCTATAAAAAAGATGATGCGAAGATGAGGATGGATGAAATGAGAACAAGTTTTATAAAAGACAAATTAAGTATAAAAAGGAAGCGGAGGATACGAAGAGAAGTAGACCAGTGGGGTGATGACCAGGTTGCGGGCGTATTTGTAGTTGTGGTAGCTACAGCTCGCTGGATCCCGTTGTAGAAATCGTCGTTGTAGGAACGGTAGCGGCGTACTGGTAGCTACAGCTCGCTGGATCCCGTTGTAGAAATCATCGTTGTAGAAACGGTAGCGGCGTACTGGTAGCTACAGCTCGCTGGATCTCGTTGTAGAAATCGTCGTTGTAGGAACGGTAGCGGCGTAGGCACGGCTCGTAGAATCCCGTTGTAGAAATCTTCGTTGTAGGAACAGTAGCGGCGTAGGCACGGCTCGCAGGATCCCGTTGTTTGAAGATTTATTTGAAGGTTTTGAGGGAGTTTGAAGGCTCGCAGGATCCCGGGGTTGAGCGACCCCGGGATAAGGCCTTTAAGTGGTACTTCTTGTTCAGAAGCTGACGAGAGACTGTCCAGAATTCTTCTTCATTATCTTCTCACGCACCCTTTCTGGGGCGTGGGGAGTCGGGGTCAGGTCGACGGACCTCTTCCCGAAGAATCGCCTCTGTCCACTCCTGTGGACAGGTCATCGGATGGCCCCTGCGGGCGGTGGTCTTCTTTTGGCGCTGGTATGCAGTGGGTGATCGCCGGCTAGGCAACCAGGTCGCTTGGCAGGCGGCGGCGGTCGGGCGGGCGCGTTGTCCAGAATTGAAGAAATGTTCCGCTTTTATACCCTTTTTGGAGAGTTCTAAAAATTATTTAAATTAAACGTAATTTTTGAGAGTGGCCAAGAGAGAAAGAGTATTTTTGTAAAAGTATTAAAGCAAACATATCAGACCGCTAACTAGTTTGAATGGGCATTGCCATGACAACCAGATAAACAAAGGCATCAACAGATGTCAAAGTTTCATTTCAGGCTCGTAATACGGTAACCAAAACGAAAACCATGCAGTAAATTACAAATCAACGAAAGGAAAAAAAGTAGCGCACCAGCGCGCACGAAGCCCGAGATTGTAGAGTTTCGGAGAAAGCCAAAAACAAGGTCACCAAAGGTAAGTCGCTTCGCTATCGATTTAGAAGTGCTGATAGCATGAAAATGCAGAGCGAACATGATTTATTAATGTGTTCTTATGGTTTAAAACGTTACAGGGACCTATGGAAATAAAGGTGATGACCAATATCAGACTGCACAGCTCACCAAGTAACCAGCGTAACAGAGCAAGGTACCCTGAAGGACAAACAAAAAAGACTGATGGTGGAGCTGGAGCTAAGGAATAGGAAGCAAGAATAGCATGTAAGTAGCATAACACTACATTTTCCCCCCGACCCTGGAAAAATTTTTGACTCAGCAAAAATTTTGATATGTGCAAAAATAAACCAGAAAAACACAGCTTTGCAGAAACAGACATCACCAGGCAAAATCAGGTATACCATCTCTTACATTCCTCATCTTCATTCAGGTAAGGGTGGAGTTCACATTCAATGACTACCACTCTAAAAGTGTGTTTTCAAAACGACATTCAGGCTTACTTAAGGAGTTGTCATCCGCTCCTGCGTGGAAAAAAAAATTAAGTAGAGGTAAAGAGAAACAAATTAATCCTAAGGTAGCTTTAGTCGCTTTGCCTTAAGATTAAAATGGCCAGAGCGGTAGAGCTCGAAGCCAGAGATCAGCCATATCACCAACGAGATGTGTCTGAAATGAAGAATATACATATATACAACAGAGCGGTAGAGCTCGAAGCCAGAGATCAGCCACATCACCAACGAGATGTGTCTGAAATGAAGAATATACATATATACAAATTAGAAGTTAAGAAAATTTATGCTACTTACATGCAAAAATTTTATATAAAGATTAGAGTCAAGTGTTATAGTTAAGTGTATAGTTAAGTGTTATAGAAGTGAAGTGAAGTGAAGTAATGTAAGTTAAATGTAGGCCTAAATATAATCCAGATGAGTTGAAAAACTAGATGAAGTTTTGTTTTAGAATTTGGAAAAGGTGAAAAGGATGAATAGATAAAGATTTAAGAGTGAAAGAGAAAGCAAATCAAAGAGAAAGAGACAAGGCGCAGAAAAGGTGAAGAGTGGAGAAGAACTTTTACGTTGGGCGCCAAAATGTCGTGTGCCGACAAGAACCTACCAGAAACCAGTAAACAACAACCGGAATAAAATTAATAGTGTCAGTTTATTGGTTATTTAAAGTGAAGTCTATAAAAAAGATGATGCGAAGATGAGGATGGATGAAATGAGAACAAGTTTTATAATAGACAAATTAAGTATAAAAAGGAAGCTGAGGATACGAAGAGAAGTAGACCAGTGGGGTGATGACCAGGTTGCGGGCGTATTTGTAGTTGTGGTAGCTACAGCTCGCTGGATCCCGTTGTAGAAATCGTCGTTGTAGGAACGGTAGCGGCGTAGGCACGGCTCGTAGAATCCCGTTGTAGAAATCTTCGTTGTAGGAACAGTAGCGGCGTAGGCACGGCTCGCAGGATCCCGTTGTTTGAAGATTGATTTGAAGGTTTTGAGGGAGTTTGAAGGCTCGCAGGATCCCGGGGTTGAGCGACCCCGGGATAAGGCCTTTAAGTGGTACTTCTTGTTCAGAAGCTGACGAGAGACTGTCCAGAATTCTTCTTCATTATCTTCTCACGCACCCTTTCTGGGGCGTGGGGAGTCGGGGTCAGGTCGACGGACCTCTTCCCGAAGAATCGCCTCTGTCCACTCCTGTGGACAGGTCATCGGATGGCCCCTGCGGGCGGTGGTCTTCTTTTGGCGCTGGTATGCAGTGGGTGATCGCCGGCTAGGCAACCAGGTCGCGTGGCAGGCGGCGGCGGTCGGGCGGGCGCGTTGTCCAGAATTGAAGAAATGTTTCGCTTTTATACCCTTTTTGGAGAGTTCTAAAAATTATTTAAATTAAACGTAATTTTTGAGAGCGGCCAAGAGAGAAAGAGTATTTTTGTAAAAGTATTAAAGCAAAAATATCAGACCGCTAACTAGTTTGAATGGGCATTGCCATGACAACCAGATAAACAAAGGCATCAACAGATGTCAAAGTTTCATTTCAGGCTCGTAATACGGTAACCAAAACGAAAACCATGCAGTAAATTACAAAACAACGAAAGGAAAAAAAGTAGCGCACCAGCGCGCACGAAGCCCGAGATTGTAGAGTTTCGGAGAAAGCCAAAAACAAGGTCACCAAAGGTAAGTCGCTTCGCTATCGATTTAGAAGTGCTGATAGCATGAAAATGCAGAGCGAACATGATTTATTAATGTGTTCTTATGGTTTAAAACGTTACAGGGACCTATGGAAATAAAGGTGATGACCAATATCAGACTGCACAGCTCACCAAGTAACCAGCGTAACAGAGCAAGGTACCCTGAAGGACAAACAAAAAAGACTGATGGTGGAGCTGGAGCTAAGGAATAGGAAGTAAGAATAGCATGTAAGTAGCATAACACTACATTTTCCCCCCGACCCTGGAAAAATTTTTGACTCAGCAAAAATTTTGATATGTGCAAAAATAAACCAGAAAAACACAGCTTTGCAGAAACAGACATCACCAGGCAAAATCAGGTATACCATCTCTTACATTCCTCATCTTCATTCAGGTAAGGGTGGAGTTCACATTCAATGACTACCACTCTAAAAGTGTGTTTTCAAAACGACATTCAGGCTTACTTAAGGAGTTGTCATCCGCTCCTGCGTGGAAAAAAAAATAAGTAGAGGTAAAGAGAAACAAATTAATCCTAAGGTAGCTTTAGTCGCTTTGCCTTAAGATTAAAATGGCCAGAGCGGTAGAGCTCGAAGCCAGAGATCAGCCACATCACCAACGAGATGTGTCTGAAATGAAGAATATACATATATACAACAGAGCGGTAGAGCTCGAAGCCAGAGATCAGCCACATCACCAACGAGATGTGTCTGAAATGAAGAATATACATATATACAAATTAGAAGTTAAGAAAATTTATGCTACTTACATGCAAAAATTTTATATAAAGATTAGAGTCAAGTGTTATAGTTAAGTGTATAGTTAAGTGTTATAGAAGTGAAGTGAAGTGAAGTATTGTAAGTTAAATGTAGGCCTAAATATAATCCAGATGAGTTGAAAAACTAGATGAAGTTTTGTTTTAGAATTTGGAAAAGGTGAAAAGGATGAATAGATAAAGATTTAAGAGTGAAAGAGAAAGCAAATCAAAGAGAAAGAGACAAGGCGCAGAAAAGGTGAAGAGTGGAGAAGAACTTTTACGTTGGGCGCCAAAATGTCGTGTGCCGACAAGAACCTACCAGAAACCAGAAAACAACAACCGGAATAAAATTAAAAGTGTCAGTTTATTGGTTATTTAAAGTGAAGTCTATAAAAAAGATGATGCGAAGATGAGGATGGATGAAATGAGAACAAGTTTTATAATAGACAAATTAAGTATAAAAAGGAAGCTGAGGATACGAAGAGAAGTAGACCAGTGGGGTGATGACCAGGTTGCGGGCGTATTTGTAGTTGTGGTAGCTACAGCTCGCTGGATCCCGTTGTAGAAATCGTCGTTGTAGGAACGGTAGCGGCGTACTGGTAGCTACAGCTCGCTGGATCCCGTTGTAGAAATCTTCGTTGTAGGAACGGTAGCGGCGTACTGGTAGCTACAGCTCGCTGGATCCCGTTGTAGAAATCGTCGTTGTAGGAACGGTAGCGGCGTAGGCACGGCTCGTAGAATCCCGTTGTAGAAATCTTCGTTGTAGGAACAGTAGCGGCGTAGGCACGGCTCGCAGGATCCCGTTGTTTGAAGATTGATTTGAAGGTTTTGAGGGAGTTTGAAGGCTCGCAGGATCCCGGGGTTGAGCGACCCCGGGATAAGGCCTTTAAGTGGTACTTCTTGTTCAGAAGCTGACTTGAGACTGTCCAGAATTGAAGAAATGTTCCGCTTTTATACCCTTTTTGGAGAGTTCTAAAAATTATTTAAATTAAACGTAATTTTTGAGAGTGGCCAAGAGAGAAAGAGTATTTTTGTAAAAGTATTAAAGCAAACATATCAGACCGCTAACTAGTTTGAATGGGCATTGCCATGACAACCAGATAAACAAAGGCATCAACAGATGTCAAAGTTTCATTTCAGGCTCGTAATACGGTAACCAAAACGAAAACCATGCAGTAAATTACAAAACAACGAAAGGAAAAAAAGTAGCGCACCAGCGCGCACGAAGCCCGAGATTGTAGAGTTTCGGAGAAAGCCAAAAACAAGGTCACCAAAGGTAAGTCGCTTCGCTATCGATTTAGAAGTGCTGATAGCATGAAAATGCAGAGCGAACATGATTTATTAATGTGTTCTTATGGTTTAAAACGTTACAGGGACCTATGGAAATAAAGGTGATGACCAATATCAGACTGCACAGCTCACCAAGTAACCAGCGTAACAGAGCAAGGTACCCTGAAGGACAAACAAAAAAGACTGATGGTGGAGCTGGAGCTAAGGAATAGGAAGCAAGAATAGCATGTAAGTAGCATAACACTACAAAGTTTATCGCCGAATTAAAATCACAGATAACTGTGACCTCTTTCAAGATGACTTGAACAGATTTACTAAATACTGCTTTATTAATAAACTACACATTCATCTTGACAAATGTAACCAGATCACATTCACAAAAATATTAATACTTTACATTTTCCATATAAATTCAATAGGAATAATATTGCAAAGGTGGACTCCCTGCGAGACGTAGGCGTACTACTGGACTCTAAATTACGCTTGGACCTGCACATTAAAAAAATGCTGATAAAGTGTTTCAAATTGACGGATTCTTAATGAGAGCAACCAAGGACTTTAGGCGTGCTTCTACTTTTCTTTATCTATTCAAAATTCTGATAAGATCACAACTAGAATATGCCATCCCTATATCGAATACTTATAACGATAAATACACCGTAATGATTAAAAACGTTCAAAAGAAGTTCCTTCGTGTATTGCATTACACATGTCATCACCCATACTTCAAACTCTCGTATCGTGTAATGCTTACCTACGCTTGAATCTAGACGTACAATTCTAGAAGCAACGATATTATATAATCTCTGTAATAACAATTTCGACTGCAGAGACTTCACTAGTAGATTGTGTTATCTGGTGCCTCGATTTTCCATAGACGTGCTGTGCGTGACCGGAAACGAATTCGCGACTACTCAGTGAAAATCAAATGCAGCACATTGCGTACCTCGTAGTCAAGATTGATAAATTAGGCACAAGGTCACTAAACTAACACTATCAATATAAATAAAGGTCCTAAATACATTATCTACACCTAAGTCTTATATTTTTAAAATCCTATTCAATTCTAATAAATAATAATAAATCTTCTTACGTTGTTATCTTACGGAAGACTTTGCCACACCAGATTGTTCGTGACGGAAAAATTACACAGGAAAACAAAAAATTTTAAGGATGCAACACAAGAATAACAACAGATATATTATTAACTAATTAATATATGATAATTCTGTTAACTGGGGAAGATGATAATCTTCCCCAGTTTCCTTCACGTATCAATGTCTAGATACCTCCTCGTCTAGTCGTCTTCGTTCGTCAAATCCTTGATTAGGGCTTAAAAGCTCAACCAGCGGCTTGCGGAGGCAACAGGGGCAATGATGTCTGGAGTCCCTCCGTTTTCCCACACACGCATTAACTCAGGGATCCTACCGGCTGCGCGAAACAAGGAATCAGCAACTGATGGAATAAAAAAAATGATAATTCATTTAAAAATTTATTTGAAGGATAGAACTTACAATAACTAATTCATTCAATCGATTAAAGTAAAAAAAGGCACTAAATGAGTAAAGTAAAAAAGTATGTAGGTTACACGGGTTGCTGACGCAGCATAATGAAAAGGAAATTTAAGTTAGAACAACGAGTTATATTCAATGTCAGACCGAGAAGAGAATACAGCGCCTAGCGGCGAATGGAATAAACTGGACGATATTAGTAAAAGCATTTACAAATTATGTTTAGTTCCAACATTCTCCCTTAAACATAATCCCATCGATCTTGAAAAATGCTCCAGTTTAGGCTGAGAGATTCCTTTGGTTAATACGTCGGCCACCATCTCTTGCGTCTGAGTGTACAGCAACCGAATTTTCTGCTCGTTCACTTTGTCACGGATGAAGTGGTGCCGCACGTCTATGTGTTTTGTTCTTGGATGATAACCATCAAAACTTGAAAGTGTAATATAGCTTTGGTTATCACAATAAATTTCCATCGGCTCATTTTTGAGGTGTGGCCACATGTCTTCTTGAAGTTGTCTCAACCACATAGCCTCTTGAGTGCATGTTAAAAGAGACATGTACTCTGCCTTCATTGATAACAGCGCAACTATTGGCTGGCGTATAGAGTTCCAACTCACAGATCCTCCCTGAAAGAGAAATACATAGCCGGTACATGACCTTCTGTCATCTTCTGAGCTATTCCAAACGGCGTCACGATAGCCATGTCATATTTTCTTCAGGGCACTGCTTGTATGTCCGCTCATAGTTCTGAGTACCTTGCAGAAACCGCAACATTATTTTCAGTGCTGTCTAATGCTCCAACTCTGGCTTTCTATTGAATTTACTGAGTAGATTTACAACATAACTTATATCGGGTCTCGTTCCCTGAGACAAGTATAACAAGCATCCAATTTATCTCTTGATGTGGCATATCAGTTAATATCGAATTTGTTTCTCCACTTAACTGCAATTTTGTATTCGGATCAATAGAGGTTTTTACGGCTTTACATTCAGTCATACCATACTTTGTCAAGATTTGCTGTATGTATTTACTTTTATCAATCTATAAGATTCCCTTTTGTCTATCTCTGGTCAAATGCAATCCTAAGCAGTACTTTAATTTTCCTAGGTCTTTCATCTTGAATGTTGCACACAATCTTTACTTCAGATCATCTTTTATTTTCTTACAGTTAGTAAATTTGACCAAATCATCAACATAAATTGCTACAAATAACATACTGTTACTATTAATTTTATAATAAATGCAGGGATCTACATTTGAACGTGATAGGCCAATTTCTTTCAATGAAGCATCAAGCTTTTTATTCCATTTCCTGCTCGCTTGCTTCAGACCATACGAGGCTTTCTTAGCTTACAGACCAGAGGACCAGTTTCAAACATTGGCGGTTGGACCATGTATATTTCTTCTTCTATATCTCCCTGTAAAAAAACTGAAATCGCGTCCATTTGTTCAATATCTAAATCATACTTTGCAGCTAAGGCAAATAGATATCTGAGGGATGCATATCGGATGATTGGCGTAATACTTCAATATAATCTCTCCCTTTTCTTTGAGCGCAACCTTTTATTACCAATCTCGCCTTGTATTTGGTAAGATTGCCCTTTTCATCTGTCTTGACTTTAAAAACCCACTTGCCTTTTACTAAGTGGCAGATTGGTGAGGATCCAAGTTTCATTATCGATAAGAGATCTGTGCTCTTCGGCCATTGCTTGTTTCTAATATTTTGATTCGGGACTGGACAAAGCCTCTTCAACTGTTGTTGGATCAACAATCTGCGCATAACATATGTAATTTCTTACAATTTCTTTGTCTTCTTGATTTACATTTCTATTTCGAGGTCTCTGATTTATATTTATTATTGGAGTTGCCATGCTGTCACTTGAATCCAAGAGTTCTGAGCTTGGCTCATATGTCTCATCATTATCATTAGAATAACTTTAAAATCACGTGCTTGACTCTTGTGAAGGTGACAAAGTATCATCTGGTGTGGACGGCACACTTATAATCGGATCCAAGCATCGCTCCATGTTCGGCAAATCGGATACTATTTGAGATGCAGGTTCAATATTATTTTGTCCATTTTTTTTCAGGGGTCACCTTTGAGAGCGCTTGAGTAGGTGATCGATTGATAATATAGGCTGCTGTTAGCACTTCTTCAGCCCAATTCTGCTTATGTAACTGTGCATCAAACAGCATGCATCTAGCACGCTCCACCAAGGTCCTGTTCATTCGTTCAGCAAGACCGTTCTGCTCCGATGTGTACGGAATGGTCGTCTGATGTTTGATGCCAGAGTCAGCTAGAAATTTTAAGAATAAATAGTTACAATATTCGGTACCATTATTCGTTCCGAATATTTTTATATTTGCATCCAGCTGATTTTACACCTCGGTTTTGAACTTCTCAAAAGTCGAATTAATATGCAGTTTATTCTTCGGAGTGTACACAAACACATTCCGGGAATAATTATCAATTAACGTGATGAAGCACTTCGCTGCTGATGATCTGATGCTCATCAGCAGCGAAGTACTTCTCGATGCTCTGGTACCAATATGTTTAAATGGCAATCTTGTTTGATTACCTTCTATACATGGTACTTATGACTTACATTCATTGTTTCTTAGCAAGCTTACACCTTTAGCGCATGTTTCTAGCATAATCACATCAGAATAGTTCAAATGACCCATTTTTTTGTGCCAAGCTTCAATATTTCCCTTACTCATAGCTGCGGCAGCAAAAGAACACTGAGAAAGTGTATATAACTGATACATGTTATTTGTTAGTCTTTCTGTGGCTATAAGCGTCATTTCGGCATCGTATATATTACAGCCTTTCTCATGAAATGTAACCTTATATCCATTTTTAGTTAACTGGTTAACTGATATGAAGTTGGTGCTCAATTCGGGTATAAATAAGACATTTTTCACCTGTACGTGATGCTCATCAGAGTTTTGGCTTGTAAAAGTGTTCAGATTTACTTTACCAATTCCTTGCACGGTGGCAGCATCACCACTGGCCACCTTGATGTTGTTGATCGTAGGTGGTTGCATCCCATATATCTATTGTGAGTTCCTCGTCATGTGCATTGAGGCACCAGAGTCTATACACCAACTACATGTTACTATTACACTGTTACAGGCTGAAAATATTGCAGAAAAAACATTATTTTTAGTTTTCTTTTTAGAACCCTGATTGCTGAAATATCCGTATTCATTACATGAGTAGCAACGAGGACCCCTTCCCTGAGATCTACTATGCTGAGTACTCTTAGATTTATGCTTTGTGAAAAATACAGATGTTGTCGACACTGAAACTTTGACTTCTTGCAATTTTTTTGTCGTAATCATATCTACACTGATTTTTACACCGAAGCTCTCAATAGCCATGATCATCGGCTTGTAAATTTCTGGAAGACCAGCTAGCATCAAGGTACTCAACCATTCTGCATCCACTTTAAAACCAATATTGCTCAACTTGTGAGCGGTTGCCATAGTTTTACCGACGTAAGTGCTCTTCGACATTGGCACAGCTTTCTAAATTAGTATTTATCAAGTCTCGTAACAACCAACTTTACGATTCAATCCCGAGTCTTCAAAAGCACTCTGTAAGTTCTGCCATACTTCGCGAGTACTTGCTGCGTCTTCTATATGAACATAGTTACAGGAGACCACCAGCAAGATAATTGTTGACTTTGCTTTCATATCTTGCTTGACATTGACCCTGGCTCCATGGCCGCCTGGCAGAGGGGAACAAAAGGCGCAAATAAGCAGCACTCGTCCAGGCCTACATATATATATATATATATATATATATAACGAGACGGGGAAGGCGTCAGGATCTTCAGACATGGCGCAGCGGCGAAATAAAACGTTTTCCGATTCTTCACACTTCTAGTTATTTGATTTTTACAATCATCTCCTTAAAATACAGCTTGATTGAAAAGATATCGACGGATTAGGTCTCAAGAAACGCGGCAAGTTCAGTGCGGAGAGGTACACTTGTGTTCTGTTCCGTAGTGATGCTCAGTCCAAAGTGACCGCGCTTCTCTCTCCTCGCGCGTAGACTCCCAAAACACGTTTTACCAAACCCAGGCCTCTCATTGGTCGAACCTCGCAGGCCTACCAACCTATCTGTCAAAACAAGTGTTGCCAGCTCCGCACCGACCTCACCCAGGCGGAAGCCTGACGTTTCAAATCAATAGCACAGAATACTTTAATAGTTTGACGTTTAAGAATCACAATATTCAAGACTACCTACGTCAAAACACAAAATACGAGTCTTACGTTTATAAATCTTAATAATCACAACTACCAACACAAATACCACTAAGTACTGCTATCGAACGTCAGAGGGCGTTGGCAGCACTCCGACACGGCCATCATGACATATCACGCGTCCACGCGTGAGGACGTACCTGAGGACAATAAGTTTCCGGAGAGTAAAGTGTTACTCGGCCAACCTGACCAAAGGGATATGTGTGGGCAACTAGCTCTGATACCCGATAGCAATATTACATCCATCAATTATTTAGAAACCAAATTACAGTCAGTCATAAAATAAGAATCATTTTAACTAGAACTGAACAGATCCAAACCAAAACAAGATTAATCCTTGCATCTCATTTCTATGTGCACAGCTCATCTTTACACCGTAACCTCTATCCGGTTACAACAACAGTGACCTCTATCCGGCCATCCAACTGTGACCTCTGTCCGGTCATCCACCCACCAAGGACCTCTATCCGGTCATGGTCGTGTCACCTCCATCCGGTAACAGCATCAGAAACTCAAAGCCAATCACCACACCTCATCAGCAACCGCATGCCACCGTCAATCAAGGTGGCCGCACTGCAACGGGAAGATCAGGTCCCGAATGGTCCGACCCTTTTACGCCTACGTCTACAGTTGCTGTGGGCTATTGGCATCACTCATATCCATCATACTCTAACTAATAAAAGTTAAGTACCAAAAATTATCATAAAACATATTAGGTTCTGTTCAATTCAGTTCATTTTAAAATTAAGCACTCTCAATTAGAATTAAGTAGATTCATTTTGGTCATCAGATTCATCATCGATAACACTGTTATCAAAAGTACCACTATCTGGCATTTTACGCAGTCTGTCATGGGCGTACTTGTAAGTTCGGTTAGAGGTAAGTGATTTCAAAATGTACCGATTACCTTCTAGGACTTCACTGACTTTAAATGGGCCCTTGTACTTAGGATCAAGTTTTGTCTGGTTGCGCTCTTCATTTTGGAGCAGAACGAAATCACCAACAGAGAACGGATTCAGCTTAGCTTTAGTACTATCGAATCGTAACTTGTCATACTCAGCACCTGCTTGTATGTTCTGTATAGCTTGGTTTCTCACCTGTTCTATGTCAACCTCAGGCTCTACGTCGTCAGCGAACATGACATCTAGTGGTCTAGCTACCTTACCAATTAGTAACTCCAGTGGACTGAACTTAGTTACTCTACTTTGAGTGCAGTTTAGAGCAAGCTGGATATCTTGTAGAGAATCTTGCCAGGACTTTTTACTTACTTCAACTGCTGTGAGCATGTTCTTTAGAGTGCTCATAACACGCTCTACTTGGCCATTTGCTCGGGAACTGCCTGTAGCGATGAGATGAAGCTTTATATTGACAGAATTACAGTAGTCTTTGAAATCTCTACTTGCAAAACAACGACCTTGATCTGCAATCACTCTTACTGGGGTCCCAAACAAAGATACGCAAGCCTTTAAAGCTTTAATGCTACTCACCGTGTCAATTTGTAGAGTATGGTGCAGGAACACATACTTTGTGAACGCGTCGATTAGTACAAACACGTACTCCTTTTTGTTATTTTTCCCACTAAGCTTACCGGTGGCGTCGATGTGCACTGTGTGCCAGGGTATAGCGACCTTGGGAATAGGGTGGAGTTCAGCTTGAATCTTACCAGAGTGTGACTTTGAAACCTTACAGGTTACACAATTCTCGACGAATCGTCGCACATACTTGGCCATATGTTCGAACCAGTAACTCTCAAATACTTTCTCTAGAGTCTTTTGCCAACCCAGGTGCATGATTCCTTCATGCACATTGTTTATTATTGACCACCGAAGTGACCGAGGTACTATGGGTAAAGAGTGGGTCTTACCATTGCGCTGAATTTTACGATGCAAGACACCGGACTTCAGTTCGTACGTTTTCGCAACGCTTTCAGGAAGCTCCTTATTTTTGTAGTCGGCCAGGGTCTGTGAAAGCTCCTGGTCACGCTGTTGCTCAGCTAGAAGCCAATTGTCCGAAAGCTCAGCGAAATTCACGATCCTTTTCTCTACTTTCGAGATGACCTTCTCTTCTACAGGTAGAGGATTCCTAGAGAAAAAATCTACGTGTGCCATGCGCTTACCCTCTCGGTGAATGATGTCGAAGTCAAAGCTTTGCAGGAAAGCCCACCATCTGTGCACACGTGGGGCTAAATCAAGCTTTTTGCGAGACATTTGTAGAGAATTACAATCCGTTACCACGAGAAATTTTCGGCCATGAAGGAAGTGACGGAAGTGTTTCACTGCGTTGACGACAGCCAAAGTCTCCAATTCATACGAATGGTATTTCGACTCGGCGTCAGTGGTACGCTTGCTGAAATAAGCAACCGCTCGCATCTTACCTTCCTTCTTTTGTAGTAGTATCGCACCATAGCCGATGGCACTCGCATCGGTATGCAATTCTACATCGAGATCTGGGTCGTAGATACTCAGCACAGGCTCATTCGTAAGGGCAGATATGATCTGCTGCCTAATCTTCTCGTGCTCAGGTTTCCAGGTTAGTTTGCCTTTGCCAGAAGTGAGGGAGTATAGTGGGGCCATAGTTTGCGAGAACTTCGACACGAACTGGCGAAAATAAGATGCTAACCCGATGAACTGACGAAGTTGTGTTATCGTCTCAGGTGGTGGTAAAGCCGTGAGAGCCTCTATTTTGCGGGGATTGGGGCGAATCTGTCCTTGACTAACCTCATAACCAAGGTACTCTACTTTCTCTTTCAAGAACGAGCACTTTTTGATGTTCAAGGAGAAGTTCTTATCAGATAAAGTCTCTAGGACGACTTTTAGCCTCTCCAATGATTCAGCAACAGTCCCTCCAACAATCATCACGTCATCAACGTACACGACAACATATGAATGGACAAGATCACCTAGAGCTTTTACTATTGCTCGTTGAAACACAGATGGAGCGTTTCTTAACCCGAAGGGCATTGTCAAGTACTCAAATTGGCCGTCAGGCGAGACAAAAGCTGTACGCTCTATCGATTCCTGCTCTATAGGGACCTGGTGGAAGCCAGATGCCATATCCAGCACAGTGAAGTAGTGGCCACCATGAAGTCTTGCTATCTGATCCGATATGAGCGGAAGTGGAAACCTATCCGGGATGGTATTATCATTTAATTCGCGATAGTCGACACACAATCGTTGGGAGCCATCCCTTTTCTGTACCAAGAGTATTGGACTAGAAAACGGAGAAGAACTAGGTCGGATGATGTTAGCCTCCAGTAGCTCTACAATCTTGATCCGAACAGCTTCGCGCTCCGCAGGACTCAACCTATAAGGTCTACGATTGACAGTCCTATGGGGATCTTTTAGCCGAATTTGCATGGGTGCTGTATCAGCAGGAGTTCGGGGTGTTCCTACGATAAAAGAATCCCTAAACGACTCTAGGATCTCTATCAGCTTAGATTTACTGTCAGATGGAACGTCAGTGTCGATCGTCTGTAAGTCAATAGTCTCAGTTTTCTTGATATTACAGGACTCTACAATACGCGTTTTGACAAAACTCAGTTTGTTGAAAGTCATATGCACTTCTACACCTTGCATCATAATCTCTCTACCTATCATAAGGTCATAACGCAAATAGTGATCCGGTAACACATGAAAAACAACCACAATAGCAATATCATCTATCTCCACAACAGTCTCAATCTGCATGGTAGAGTAAACCGAAGTCTGCCCTATGCCAGTCATAGTCACTGTATTATGTAATCGCTTGCCTTGAAGCTTGCACGCGACAGACTCTCTTACTAGTGAGCATTCAGCTCCAGAATCATAATGAAACAAGAACTGCTCACCAGATGTGCGAAGATGTCCCGTGTGTGCATTCACGTTGCATACGTCGATCCTCTTCTCCGAAGAGCTGGCTCCGGGGTTGCTCGCGTTGGGTTTGGAGATCCTCTTCGGGCAGCTGCTAGCGTAGTGGCCTCGGGCTTGACAGTGGAAGCAGGTAACCGACGACTTGTCCCCCGTTCCGACGCTGCTGCTAGACTTTGGACGCTCGTCGATCTTCCTTGAAGTAGGCTTGACGCGGAGGTTGCACGAAACAGACTTGTGGCCATGTTTTCCACAGGTGTAGCAGACTGGTTTAGGGACCGTAGAAAACCGTGCACGCTTACTATCTGGTCCATCTTGATCACTGTTCATTTTCCTCTTCATAAACGACACAGCCTTCAGTTCTTGTCGCAGTTCATTGCGAGTCTTTATATCATGGGTGAATGCGAGGCGTTGAACACGTGGATTGAATTGGGAAATGTGCGCCAAGATAATACCAATCGCAATCTGTTCAGTAGAATGAGTGTTCCATCTTGACATCAGGGATGACATGAGGGAGGCAGCATATGCAGCTATGCACTCGTCGTCTTTTGGTTTATTACCATGAAGATTGATCAGGAATGATGCAATAGTTTCGGGGCACTCATACCTTGCAATGAAAAGAGCCTTGAAGTCACTCCAGGTCATCCCAGGGAATGCGATTGTTGAAAGCCACGTAGACGCATCTCCCTTCAAAGCATGGCTGAGGGCAACCATGAGTTTGGCGCCTTGTTGTTCTTG
Source organism: Argyresthia goedartella (assembly GCA_949825045.1). Classification (NCBI taxonomy): domain Eukaryota; kingdom Metazoa; phylum Arthropoda; class Insecta; order Lepidoptera; family Argyresthiidae; genus Argyresthia; species Argyresthia goedartella. The sequence goes on from OX463823.1 coordinate 23,477,212, forward strand.
ATCGGCGATGCACATATCCGCCGTCGAAATCCAGGCTCGGGCATTGACGTCAGTTTTCTTGGGATCGAAATCTGGCAGTTTCAAATCACGCGGCGAATTAGGTTTCTTGATAGCTTGCACCAGCGCCATGAAATTCCGATTTTGTTGTTCGAGAAGTAATTCCCATCTTCTATCTTCGGTTTGGTCATGTGGGACTTCTGGATTACATCCCACTTCTGATAACGAGACGGGGAAGGCGTCAGGATCTTCAGACATGGCGCAGCGGCGAAATAAAACGTTTTCCGATTCTTCACACTTCTAGTTATTTGATTTTTACAATCATCTCCTTAAAATACAGCTTGATTGAAAAGATATCGACGGATTAGGTCTCAAGAAACGCGGCAAGTTCAGTGCGGAGAGGTACACTTGTGTTCTGTTCCGTAGTGATGCTCAGTCCAAAGTGACCGCGCTTCTCTCTCCTCGCGCGTAGACTCCCAAAACACGTTTTACCAAACCCAGGCCTCTCATTGGTCGAACCTCGCAGGCCTACCAACCTATCTGTCAAAACAAGTGTTGCCAGCTCCGCACCGACCTCACCCAGGCGGAAGCCTGACGTTTCAAATCAATAGCACAGAATACTTTAATAGTTTGACGTTTAAGAATCACAATATTCAAGACTACCTACGTCAAAACACAAAATACGAGTCTTACGTTTATAAATCTTAATAATCACAACTACCAACACAAATACCACTAAGTACTGCTATCGAACGTCAGAGGGCGTTGGCAGCACTCCGACATATATATAATAATAATAATCATTTATTCAGTAAAGTGTATACATTAAAATTTCTTGTTTTTACATTTGTAAAAGAACAAGGGATGTTCACTACTCCCTAATAAAGGGCGGACCCTGTGGTATAGGATGAGTAGTTGTTCTTCCCACCAGTAAATGACATTGTCTATACTCAAGCAGAAACTTGAGTCATTGATTTAAATGAGAGTGCAGGTTATAAAAAATCAATAGAGAAATATAAAAAAATAAACTAAGTTGTGAAACCCTTCTCAATGATCTGACTCCTCTTTATAGCGACACCCTGATTCTCGGCGACTTTAACACTTGCCTTCTCAAAAATAACGTTCGCTTGGCAAAGCTCAAATCTCTTGTAAGTTCATTAAACTTACACATCCTTCCCCTGGGTGCCACCCACTTTCAACCACACTGCACCCCCTCTCTTCTAGATCTGATGATTACTTCTAACTTATCCAAGGTTGCTGTGCATGGCCAACTTAACGCACCCTTCTCCTATCACGATTTGATTTACCTCTCATTCAAGTTAAGGCCTCCCAAGCGTGCAGCTAAATTCCTCGACATACGTAGCTTCAAGGGCATGGATCTTAACTCCCTTAAATCAGATGCCGCCTCCGTCGACTGGTCCTCTGTTGTTGGTAGCGAGACCGTTGAAGACAAAGTCCAAAACTTTAACTCTGTTGTCCTGAGCTTGTTTGATAAGCACGCTCCGGTCAAGAGGGTTAAGGTTAAGCACCTTCCTGCGCCGTGGCTTACTGACACCATCAAGAGCCTGATGGCCAAGAGAAACCGTGCCAAGAGTAGATATAAGGTGGATCCGACCGACGAGAATCTTTTATTTTTCAAACGCCTCCGCAATCGTTGCACTCGTCTGTGTCGTGATGCCAAACGTCGTCATATCTACGAGTGTATTGAGAGCTATACTCCAGCACAGGTTTGGAAATTCCTGAAGACTCTTGGTGTAGGTAAGTCCCAGGACTTGGCTGCTGGAAATGTCAACCTCAACGGTCTCAACAATTATTTTGCTAATCCCCCAGTCGTGATGGACCCCCTCGTCAAGGAAGCTACCCTTCGTAACCTACGGTCCAAGACCGCAGCCCACAACTCACTCTTCAACTTCAACCGTGTCGGAATCGGCGCAGTAAGGAGGGCAATCTTAGGATCTCGTCGAAAGCCATTGGTGAGGACAAGATCTGTTCTCAGATGATAACCTGTATCATTGAGGAGCTGTTACCGATCATTACCCACATAATTAATGTATCGCTTGAACAATGTTGCTTCCCCTCTCAGTGGAAAAAGGCACATGTGATTCCCCTACCTAAATCGTCCAATCCCGTCTCCTTTAATGATTTTCGTCCCATATCTATTCTGCCTATCCTTTCCAAAGTCCTAGAATCAATTGTTCACTGTCAGCTCTCCTCATACCTTTCCTCTAGAAACTTATTAAATCCATATCAATCAGGTTTCAGGCCGGGTCAGAGTACTACCACGGCATTGCTTAAAGTCACCGATGACATTCAATTAGCCATGGATCAGAAGCAGCTTACGGTTCTCACACTGCTTGATTTCAGTAGCGCCTTCAACTGCGTCGATTTCGATATCCTGGTTGAAATTCTAAAATCGCTCAGAGTCTCCTCGCACTCGGCTCTCTGGTTTGACTCCTACCTGAGAGACCGCCAGCAGCGTATTAAGTCTGAGGAGATCTCAACGAACTGGTGTAATCTTTCCGCGGGTGTTCCGCAGGGTGGTATCCTTTCTCCTCTTCTCTTCTCAGTATTCATTAACTCCATCTCCGACGTTCTTACTTCTTCTTATCATCTCTACGCAGATGACCTCCAAATATATCGGCACTTCTCTCTTAGTGATGTAAATCTGACCGTAGAGGCGTTGAATGCTGACCTCGATAACATCAGTAAATGGGCAATTTCATATGGGCTGCTTGTCAACCCGGCAAAATCTCAAGCCATGATCACGGGTACACGGCACTCAATTAACACAATACAAAATATCCCCGTCGATCCTGTGACATATGAGGGTACGATAATCACCTACAGCGAGAAAGCTAAGAATCTTGGGGTTATATTTGATAACTTGCTGTCCTGGTCGCCCCATGTTTGTGAGGTCAGCAGACGAGTCTTTGCGTCATTTTACTCCCTACGGAGATTGCAGTACTTCCTGCCGCGGCAGACTAAAATCACCCTTGTTCAGTCCCTTCTACTACCTTTAATAGACTATATATATATATATATATATTCATTACATTATATATATATATATATATATATATATAATGTAATGAATAGTTGATTGATTGTTATTAGTGTTTTAGGATAAAACTGTCATAATGTTTTCAGTTTCATCATATAACATATGATGAAACGATCTCAGCTTTTTGTATATAGTTTTTTTTTATTTTCATAGATGGTCTTAGTGTAAATTTCACTGTATTTGCTGATTTTGTTGTAAAGAAAAGGTCCTAGGAACTTTAAAAATCTTTGCATAAAATTTGTATGCACCTTTATTGTTTGGCATACTTTATCATTTCGCCGTTTTGAAATTACTGCTGTCTTACTTGTTATGAGTGTACAGTGTTGTTTTAGTATAATACTTTGTATATAAATCTGTCTTACTGTTAAGACATCACAGAAATTGAAGAGGTCTGTTGTAGGGAAAAGGAAAGGGTTAAATGTGCAGACCTTCAATACTGCCCTCTGAGCCCTCTCTACGCGTAAAATTGTCGTCTTATGCGCGCCACCCCAGCTAGTTATGCAGTAACGTAACGTATCGGCTAGAGCAACATAAATACGTTTCATGAGGCATGGGTCTGCTACATATCTTAGGCTCTTGAAGACATATATTAATTTACTGATTTTGGCACTAAGAGACTGTATGTGATTTTGGAATTTCAAATTATTATCAAGAAGTATACCTAAATATTTGATAGTCGGCGTCCTTTCCAGAACTCGACATGTGCACGAATTTAGCCCCAGTGTAACGCATATGTGAGCTAATAATTTGTGTTCGCTATTCGGTTGTGTCACAGACCAGATATCGAGATAGACGCAGCAAACACGGTCGAATGTATGAGAACCAACCGTGTAACTTTTTCACTACCTACTATGACGTCACGAGCGCCTTTTAGTGATGGGTTGACATGTTAATCGTGAAACAGAGTCAAAGGCGCGCCGCCAAATCGAATCAAAATGAGCGCTGCTGCGGGAATCCCCTACCTACCACGACCACGTACCTGCCGCGTTGCCTTTTTGTCAGTAAGCCGGCAGTGTTTCGAGCGGGAGATCGTATCGTAGCATCGCACCCGGATATCACATCATAGAGTGTTAAAGTATGTATTTGCCTGTAGTACCTATTTACCTTTTATTATTCATATGTAAATCCGTCCAGCCCCCTTATTCAGTAACTCGAATCGATCTTAAACTGTGGAATAGTATCAGATTTCCCATAGTTATATACATAGTTATTTATCGAGAGGAGTATCTGTAAAGTTTCTAACAAAATAGTTAATCTGATCTTATTTTCCCATACAAACTTCTATATTTCTATATTTCCCATACATTTTTAAAATCTTGTCTCAGTGCACCCCCAGACCTCATAAAGAATCTACTTGCGAAATTTGGAATCTCTATACCCAGCGGGTTGGGCTGTGCTTTGATATGTCAGTCAGTCAGTCAGTCAGTCAGTCAGTCAGTCACTCAGTCTTCTTTTATATATTAACATAAAATTAATACATAACAATCTCACATATACGTTATTCTACTACTAAAATATAGATTGCAACTCAGAATTATCATTCTTCCGTCAACAAAATCGAATCGTCCAGCGATTTTGCAAGAATCGTCGCATTGTACAACACTATCTGATTAAATCGACAGAAAAATGAGCAAATCGACTGTACCATGCAACTGTAAGGTTAACGAAAGTAGTAGAAGTAGTTTGCTTCACTGTTCATTGAGGGCTACGAAAGAGATATCCATGAATTGCGTAAAGTGGAAGCAGCAGTGGATGAAGTCCATGGGAAATATACGCTATGGTTCAACCTATCTCAGTAAAAACGGGAGACGCTACTCGAAATTAAAAATAATTGATTATTAAATAAATTAGGCGAATTTCAGAAATAAAATACATACGTATGAAAGGTAACGCCGTCGTTTTCTTTGGAAACAACATTGCTTGAGTTGTTGCAATTCACAACGGCACAGTGAGGCATTTTTATGTTTATAGTACACGGCTTACATTCGAACAGCCAGAGAGCGACTGAGCCGGGATGAGCGAAGTTCGCCTATTAAAAGTACACGCGAAGTAGGTAGACTTTCGCTGTCTATCTCGATATCTGGTCTGTGGGTTGTGTAGAGTTCAGTATAGAAAAAGTTAAATATTTGGTTTTCTCAGAGTTGAGGGTCAGAATATTTTGTTGCAGCCAACGAGATACAATATTGAAACCCAGTTGAGCGCTAACAAATACCTCATCCCAACCTCTACCAGCAAAAAGTAAAACCGTGTCATCGGCGGCGTGTCACGAGGCGGCAGAGGTCATTTATATATATAAATTAGGAACAGAGTAGGTCCAAGGATACTTCCTTGTGGAACTCCCCAATTTACCTATTGTGTACTGCTCGTAAGTTCATCAATTTTGACATATTGGGTTCTATTTGACAGGTAACTTCTAAAAAGATCGAACTGGATAACTCTGACACCTATAAATTCCAGTTTTTTTATAAGGAGCTCTACCGAAACCGTGTCGAATGCTTTGGCTGAATCAAGAAATATTCCTAAACAGCGTTTACCCTCGTCTAGGTTTTCAGCTACTAAGTTTGTGAGGTCATGTACAGCATCGGAGGTAGATTTTCCAGACCGAAAACCGTATTTATTTCCTGCCAGGATACTGTTATTATCCAGGTAGCTGATAAGTCTAGTGTTCATGATTCGTTCCAGTAGCTTAGAGAGAGAGGGGAGTATAGAGATAGGTCTGTAGCATTCAACACGGTCCCGGTCACCCTCCTTGTGGATTAGGAGAACTACGGATCGTTTTAGCGCATCAGGGAAGATTCCCTTCTCTAAACATAAATTAAAAATGTAAGTTAGAATCGCGACAAACAGATTTTTATGGGATTTTAAAACCTTATTTGAAATCTTATCCCATCCCACAGAGCATTCGTTTTTTAGAGTCATGATAAGTCTTTCAATTTCTTGATTGTCAGTTTGTAACATTGCAAATGAGTTTGGTTGGCAGCTGTTTACGATTGGTGTAATAATTTAATCTTTATGGTTTATTGCCTCTGCTAGATTTTTTCCTACATTTATAAAATAGTTATTTACTTTTTCTAAAGATGATATAGGTGAATTTAAAGGTGTCAGAAGTTTTCGAGGTTGGTCCTTTGTCGGAGTGGCTGAAGAAATTGATTTAATAGCCTTCCAAAGCTGCTTGCTATTGTTTCCCGCTTGTTTTAGTTGTGATTTTTCAAAATTTCTCCTCAATTTCTTTATCAAATTATTACAAAAGGTCCTATATCTATTGTAAGTTAGTTTTAAAGTTTCATTTCCTGGGTTTGATACTGATTTTTTGTGAAGTTTGTCCCGATTTCTTATACAGCGGAGGAGTCCAGCAGTAATCCAGGGCTTAATAATACGTTTCTTAGTTGGGATTTTGCGAGTTTTTGTATTATTCTCAATAGCACTTAGTAAAATACCTATGAACGTATTAATAGCGGTTTTTGGATCCGGTATTTCATAAATTATTTCGTAATTACTTTTTCCCAGATTCTGTGCAAATCCCTCAGTGTCCAGAATAGAATAAGTAGATGGCGGATTTGAATTTGTATGCTTTGTGTCAAGACATAAAAGCACAGCTTTGTGATCAGTTATAGTTGAACTCACGACGAAAGCTGTTACCTTAGGGTAACAGCTTTCTTTTTAGTTTTTAGTAGCAAATGATCTAAGCAAGTATTGCTGAAATCCCTAATCACAAAAGTATGACCAGGTAGCAGTCCATATTAGGCAGTTTTATCCAAGTAGAGGTTGGCATCCGAATTATGGTTTACTCGGTTTACTTGTTTAATATTACAGTCTCCAGTCAGAATTACATTAGAGAAAGAAGACAAATCCTGAAATACATTAGATAAGCCGTCAAGAAAAATTTCTATATTTTTGAAACAGGGTGGGCGGTAAATGGCGATAACATGCTTTATCATGTTTCAAAATAAGACAATTTCCTTCAGCAATGTTTGGCTCTTCTATGGTGACAAGTAGATTTTCTCTGTAATATATCACCACGCCATCATTTTGATTTAGATTTGTTTTATTTGCATAATGTTTAAACCCTTGAATTAAGGGAATTATAGGTGTACATTACATTACAACCAACATTCGGACAAAATCAGAATATTACAATCAAATTTCAGTTCATGCAGAAGTACTAGGAAGTCTGGAAGATTGCGGCCATTACTCCTAATATTTTGCGAGATTATTTTTAGACAAGAATGCGATGTGGGAACATATTTTATACAGTTACTTGTTTCAGTAAGGATGGACTTACAGACCGATATGCCATCAAGATCATTTATTAATTGTTGTACATTATAGAATATGATTATTTTTTACATAAGATCTCATTAAATTATTCTTAACAATTTCCTTAGTTATTGTTATGATTGTTTTGTTTATTTTTTGGTTTATGCTAATGTCTGAGATATAGTTATTTTAATTAAAGATGATTGGCTTGATATATTTATTAATTAAAGGACTGTCCTACAGATTTATGATTTTTTGTGTGGGTGGTGATATGCATTGTGTGCGTTTTTCTGTTTGTTGTGTGTGCATATTCGTAAGAAGTGTTAGAGTGAATAAGTGTATTGTATGGAGAGGAGTTGTTATGTACAAATTCATAAAGTTAACTAGAGCTATATAATAATAATTATTGCTTACATTATACAAGATAAGAGTATTTGTAGAAACAAATAAAATAAGTCACGCCTTATTTTTAGGGTTCCGTACCCGAAGGGTTCCAAACGGGACCCTATTACTAAGACTCCGCTGTCCGTCCGTCCGTCTGTCACCAGGCTGTATCTCAAGAACCTAGCTAGCTAGAGAGTTGAAATTTTCACAGATTATGTATTTATGTTGTTGCTATAACAACAAATACTAAAAAACAGGATAAAAGAAATATTTAAGGGGGCTCCCATACAACGATTCTTTCAATACCACATACAAACTTATGGATGCACCTGGTTACGTACATGGAGTGTGAAAGTAACCGCACCAATAACTTTGTAAACAATATTTTGCTGTGTAAAATCCAAACTATTCACTCCAAACCATCGCTTCCATTGAACGGTGGTACGGAACCCTTCGTGCGCGATTTAGACTCGCACTTGACCGGTTTTTTTTAAGGTGTCTAGATCACTGTCACACAAGATACGGCTGTATGGTTTGACTTCGGACTTTAGAAGGTAGACTACGCCACGAGAAGTTCAGCAGAAGTCATACTTGTTCTCCTTCGCAAATTCTCGTGCCATGTAAAACAAACGCTGCGTCTTGGGGGTGAGTGTCTCTGAGATGAAAATCCCTTTCTTCGGTGCAACGATTCCCAGATGAGTAGTATTTATTATTTATCAAGTCTCGTAACTCGTAACATATTTGTGCCATCTGGAGCAGACACCCTCGGTCCTTGGGCTCCAGAGGCGCGATCCCTGTTGAAAGAACTTTCCTCGCGCCTGATCGATTCCTCTAATGACCGGAGGGCTGGAGACTACCGTGGGCAACGGCTGGGCTATATATATATACATAGTCAGGTCATAAGTTCTGTCACATGTGCAATATGAAATAATTTAGACATGTTTATTATTTATGAAAACATTTATATAGCAAAATGAACTTAATAAAAACATAGATTCTTATGGTAGTAAAGTTTATTCAAAATGACCCCCGCGATTTTGAATACAGGCCTTTATCCTGCGCTGCCAGTCGTCTATCGCAGCAAGAACGAGGTCCATGTCAATATCGGCGGCTGCCTTAATCAAGGATGCCTTGAGTGACTCCAAATCAGGATGAGGCTTTGAGCAGGCCTTTTCCTCCAAGTGTTGCCATATCTTGTAATCTAACGGACTCAAATCTGGACTGGAGGAGGGCCAGTCTTCGTGCCGGATGAAGCCGATTTCACGCGCCGCCAGCCAGTCTTGTGTGCTTTTCGCTCTATGAGCTGGCGCAGAATCTTGTTGGAATACCCAGTGCCTGTTATTGAACATGGTATGAGAAACAGGTTCCACAAGGTTCTTGAGGAACTGTATTTTGATACACAACTGCATTCGTTTTTACGCCTTTCTCACAAAAATGTACCTCAGTTAAGCCCCAATAAGAGAATCCCAACCAAACCATGAGCGAGGATGGAAAATGACCTCGTTGGACACGCGGAATACGGTTGCTCGCTTCTTCACTGTTGTGTGCGTACACCTTATCATTTTGTTTGTTGTAGCTCTCTTCCACGGTGAAAATTTTTTCATCCGAAAAAAGAATTTCCCGATGCTTTTTTCCCGCGTACCGCTTCAACAAAGCGCGGCATCTCTTCAGTCTCAGGTCCATTAAACGAGCGTCCAAACGATGTCCTGTTTTTCTTCGATATGCCCTAAGCCCTAAGTCTTTATTTAACACCCTTTTCACCGTGGTCCTGCTTAACCCCATCTGAAGGGCCAACAGTTTCTGCTTACGTATGGGATTTCTTTGAATTCGCGCCTTCATAGCTTTTATCACTGCTGGAGTCCTAACAGAGCGAGGGCGACCACTTCTTGACCTGTCATCTACACTAGAGTCTTCATTGTATCGGTTTATGGTACGATAAACGAATCTTTTGGTTATATTCAAATTTTTCAGTAAGTCGAAAATCTGAATTGGCGCGTAACCGCAACGATGCAACGCAATAACTGCGACACGGTCTTCTTTAAGTGTCCACTCCATATTTAAAAATGAGGAAAATTCTAAAAAGTATACCTTTTTATTTTCATGAAAAATTCGAAATTCGAATTCAATAAACTTTTTTGTGGCCAGCGTTCTAAATTCAAAAGTTTTTATTGTGTGACAGAACTTATGACCTGACTGTGTATATATATATATATATATATATATATATTATATAGAATTTGGAATTCCTAATCATGGAGGAGATATTTGAGATCAAAGTGGCCAGTACGGCGAAACGCCAATTTCATATGTAAGGACCTAATATATATATATATATTTGTTTATTAATGGATAATCTTAACTTAATACTTAAGTGTTACAACTCAGGTCTGCCAAACTGTGCAGCAGTTTGATGGCGGACATAGCACTCTCTGAACACATATAATACTTTAGGTACGTATAAGGCAACAAATACAATAATGATCACCAAAATACTCTATCTACCCAAAATGGGTAAATGATCACCAAAAGTTGCAGAAAATATCAGGGTAAAATACTGCAGTAGTTTAGGTGAAGGGTAAAGGGGGTAAGCGTAGCAAAGCCCCCTTTATCCTTCATGTTAGGTTGAACATGTAAGTTGTATACTTAAGTTGTATATTTCAACGTCAATTGGTCTGACCGTAATAGGAATACAAAGATATTACGACGTTATTATATTGGTGGGATCGAAGCTTATTTCATGAGGCGTCAACTACGTTGGTGTGGTCACACGCGATGAATGCCAGAGGAGCGTCTTGAAAAATATCTCTTATACTGCGAACTACTTAACGGAAAAAGCGAACAAGGCGAGCAGTTCTTGAGGTTCAAAGACGTGCAGAAGCGACATATGAAGAGTTGTGGTATAGACTGCGATCTATGTATTATCGAGCTACTGTTGATGCCAAGCGAAAGAGCTGCGAGGCAGAACACCTGCTGCAATACAGCACCACTACCAAAATGGCGTACTGACATGTAACCAGTGCAACCACAATTTTACCAACAAAATAAGTGAGCCATACGAGGACGCCTCGCCATATGAACGACGACTTCACCAGCCGTAACAGTCGCCATGATAGTTCCCGGTCGGTGAACATCATCTTCTGACTTCTATAATAAAGCCAAAGTTTCTAAAAGCCTTATTTGTGATGTATTCAATGTGTTCTTGAAATGTAAGTAAAGTAACGATATGTAAATGAAACGTTAAATTTTAATACGTGTATTATCGGTAAATCACTGTTATCAATCTAAGCTCTTATGATATGAAAGATCAGATACGAATTAATCATGATAGAGAAAGCATATAAAAATGTTTCCGCCATCATTTACTGGTACATAAGCCAAATAAACATCAACATGAAAGGTAAATATGAGTGGAGTGTAAATGAATTGTGACGGAGAAAGGCAATTTTACAATCCTGCGTGATGTTGCACTTCAAGGACGCCGATGAGGTCCATCACACACAAGACACACAACTCTCATCCTAAGTATCTTATTTGTTATACCTTCCAGGTCCCATCGCCATTTTCGTCCTAGCCCTTGCGGCAGGAGCCTTCGCCACCATGTGCCCTGCACAGCAAGACAACTGGCAAGCTGCCCTACTCCTGCCTCATCCGGACTGCGACAAGTTCTTCTCGTGTGACAATGGAACACCAGTAGCACAAGCTTGCCCGTCTGGTCTGCTCTTTAATGTTGAGTCGCAACAGTGCGACTGGCCTGATAATGTTAACTGCTGCGATACGAACGAAGCCAAGCTCGTGGGCTTCGTTAGGGCCGGAGCGCCTGAGAGGTCCGAGACACCCGAAGCGCCCGAGATGCTTGAGAGACCCGAGGAACCCGAGCAGTCTGTGCAATCCGAGCAGCCTGAGGAATCCGCGAAGCTTGAAGAATCTGAGATTTTTGAGGAATTTGAGAATTTTGAGGAATCCGAGAATGTAGCAGAAGAACGTAAAGTGATCGATTTCCTGCCCAACGGCTGCCCCGCCAGCCGTCATGTCCACTGGCTGCTGCCCAGCAAACTCACCTGCAGGTGGTTCTTCTATTGCGTTAACGGACACCGCGAGCTCAGTTCCTGCGCGAAGGGACTGCATTTCAACAGTGAACTGCAGGTGAGTGCAAAGCTCGGTAGAGCGGATTGACAATGCTAACTAAGGGCAAAAGGCTATCAAACTTAGGCTGACTAATATGGTTCAAACATATATATTTCTGAATAATCGTTTAATCCATAAAGAAAAGACTGACCTACAGTATGACAATTAGCTGAGTTAATTTTGGGGAATGACAGTACCTAGTAGTATTATAAGTTATTTCTAAGTAATGGTTACCGTAAAGAGCTTAGTGGTTTCACGCTTGCTTCTCACACAGGCGATCTCGAACCTGCATTCGAATCCCATCTACTAATGTGATAATTAATTTATCTTAAGTACACTATCGGACGTTCAGTATTTCGAATTACACGTTAAGCAATAGGTCCTTGCTACTATCGCTACTTGGTAGTAGCAGTCGCAACACTTCTCCATCAACCCGCACTGAGCTAGCGTGGTGGAGTATGGCTTAATCTTACCCGTATCCGGCTAAATGCCTGTGGCCCTAGGTGGGGGCATTAATGGGCTAGGCTTTTTTACTGATTACCGTCACAAATGACAAAACCCAGCCAAGTGGGCAGTCGGACTCGCGTGTTGAGGGTTCCGTACAAATTAAATATTTTTTGTGTTGGAAATACAATTTACGGTTTTTGGATTTCATTCTTTACTTGCTTTTTGCCAAATTTCATGATCCTAAGTCAACGGGAAGCACCTTGGAATCTCTTGCAATTACCGAACAAATAAATCAAATTTGCGGCGTAAACGACCGTATCTTTTGATTGAGTTGACCGAGTAGTTGGATTTTTACTCAACTCCAAGGGTCCACAGACATGAGTAATTGATAATCATTTAAATTTGGTACGTCAGCGCATTCCTTTAGAAAAAGGTCAATGAAGTTAATAAGGGTTCCTAACCTTAAATATGTCAGAGTTCTGAGGATACTCTGACAAACATATTCTGTACGTTTGTTAAAATAGGTTTTACAAATTCACAGGTCACTTGTCATTGTCAGATCATCTATCCCACTGTTTTAAAGCTTGTGTTATATCAAATATGTGAATATTGATTGACATTTTATTTGTTCTAGGTCTGTGACTTTCCTGAGAGGTCTGGCTGCTCCAATTTGCAGGAAGCCTAAGGAGTACGAAGTTCTGTTCTTATGGGAAATAATCGGATTTCAACATTTTCCATAAATATCAGACGTAAGAGAACATAAGATAATTGAAATGGTTAAATTAATAAAATGAATGTTTCTCTATCAAGTCTTGATTTGATTACAACATCTGTCGTTAGAAACTTTAGACGTGTCGATTAATTGTACCATGAGAAACTCGTAAACAATTAATACTTTCCCCAAATTTCTCAAATATTTTCTGTTTTGAATCATTTCAAAGCTAAGGTTGCTACAAAAAGTTCTTAGCAGCTGCGCCACTTGCAGTGGAAGAGCACACCAAGGACTAAGTGCTACAAGATTATTCTACCTCGTAGTTAGTATGTATGATGAATCAATTAAGACAATCATTCGGACTATGACTAGTTATAGTATATTGTCACTCTACAGTGCAATCAAAGAACCTATTGTCACACAAAGATCCCAAAATGTTTGCAAAGAAAGGGGAATTAAACTAAGATTTGGATGATTTTTAGTTTATAAAAGCTTTTTTTAATTTAACTTGCAATTTATGTAAGTTTGTCCGGGTGGAATCTTGCAAATGAATGAATGCATGCTTAGCTATGTGACATCATTCTAAATTCAATATGGCGCATCTTTCATGATGGCATTAATATACATATACGGATACGGCATCCCGAACTCCATATTGTTTTGAGGCTAAGAAAAATGGCGCCTCTGCCGGAATTTTTTGGAACCAAGTCGTTACGAAAAATTGTAACGGCGTCACCGCGTCACGTTCCGTAAATTAGGGGTGATTTGAATTGTGATTTGAATTTCGGGTGAATAGACACAAAATTAGGAAAGTTGATCTACGGATAACTTTCAAATACACGGTGACTTTTAATCGGTGATCAGGAAAAAATCTAGCTAAAATTACCTCAATGTTCAATTAATCAAAAATTTTAAACCCACTTAGATAGGTACATTAATTGTCATTGCCGTTAAACTATGAAAGATGATGTAAGCTCGAAGATAGAGATTAGTAGAGTGACTTGCAGGATCTTGATTTCAAATAAAAGTAATCATAGAAAAAATGATCTTTGATTAAGTCATCGTGTATATAACGGGTTATTTAACATAGCGCCATGCTTTTTCCCATACGGGGTGGCAGAGGCTTAATTGTGCCATAAGTGGCACTAGCTAAGCTACAATATATTGCAAGGAATATTGCAACACTAGCTAAAGCTAGTGATGCAATATTCCATTTTGCGTGACAGGGGGCAAGCCCATCGCCGCAGCTAATTTAATGAAGCCGGAGTAAAAAGTTTCCTCACAATGTTATCCATCACCGTTAGAATATCCGGTTAGATTATTTTTTGAAATATTATTCTGTTGCGGCGACGGGCTAGCACTATTTCACGCAAAATGGAGTGTGGAATCCAGATATTCCATACAGGTATTCCATTATAGGGACTATGAAATTATTTTCTATGTAATAATGTAAAAAAACATAGCTTTCATTTGTACAATTTATTATATGTATTTACATTGTATATAAAGTTACGATCTTACCTACCATCTGCATCGTTTCTACTTTTGATCTATTTTTTTTTAAACTCTGATAACGAGGCGGCTGTAAAAGTAAAACTTTTATTTTTCCTAAGTTTAGGTAATAAGCTGGACTCAAAGAACCGACATTTACATTTACCTACCAAAATCCTGTGAAATAAGACACCGATTTATAAGAACGTCGCTACAAAGTTACGTCAGTCGGATGATAGTCAATTGTCAATTATAAGACGGGCTGGTTTCCGCAACTCGACGACTAAAGCGCCTATTTTGCGTGTGGGTGGGAATGCGATATCATTCGAGCCAACCCAACTCCTCCAGGAACGCCAGAAGGCCCTTTACGTTACCGACTATCCCTGGAAGGTCCCTCGATTGACCGAGGTGTTTAGCCCTGTAGTCCGCTACTTCTGTGCACTCCATGAGGACGTGAGCAGCCGTTTCTTCTGCCTCCAAGCAGGCTCTGCAAAGGGGGCTGTCGGTAACACCTAGGACATATAGATGTTTATTAAAGAAACCATGGCCAGTAAGTGCTGCAGTCACCAATCGCATGCGCGGCCTACTAAGTCGAAGCAAGGTCTTAGCCAGCCTAGCGCTAGGGGACGGCAAGGCCAGCTTAGCCTGCCTGCACTCCTCATGGTTTGTCCAAAGAGTGGCATGACCATTCCTGGTCGACTCTCTCAGAAATGAGCGTACCATCTTGAAGGGAAGAGGGATGATAGGTTCGGGACCATACGCTGTCAAGCTAGATCCTTTACGCGCCAACTCATCCGCTGCATCGTTACCTCTTGACCCGCTGTGTCCTTTTATCCATTGAAGGATTACGCGGTTATGTTGACATACCTCCATTAGTCGTTTGTGATACTCGTAGATTAGCCCTGAGTTAATAGTGTTGCTATTTAGGGCTTGTAAGACGGCCATGCTATCCGAGAGTATTCCAATGGAGGAATCTCTTACCTTTCTCGATGCTATGGCATTAGCGGCCGATGCCCTGCTATGGCATGATGCCCATGCATTCAGCTTGAAAGCTGCCCATAATACTGTTATGGGCACCCAGTGGAATGGCTATCTTGATGTTTAGGTCCTCCGAGAAGGTGCCTGAACCAGTGCCTGCTTCAGTTTTTGAACCATCGGTAAAAATTCTGGCTCTTTAACGTCAAGCCCCTCAACCCGATGGTCTTCATGTAACTGTATATTGTATTTTTTGTCAAAAACAAATTGTTTAGGGATTCTGTCACTGCAAGCCATAGAGATGGGAAATTTTTTGTAAACTTCCCGTAGGATGGCGGTGTGTGAGGTCCTGTTTTTCCTCCAAAGTCCTAAGGTGTTGAGTCTCACCGCAGATGACGCGGCCTCCTGCTTAATATACAGCTGGAGTGGCGGAAGACACAGCATGGCCTCCATTGCTGCTGTTGGAGTAGTTCTCATACTACCTGTGATAGCCATGCAGGCCAGCCTTTGGAAGCTTTGGAGTTTGCTTACCATTGTGGTTAGTTTGGTCCTGGTCCACCACACCACAGCTCCGTAGCAGACAAGAGGACGGATCACCGTCACGTACAGCCAAAGAATGATGTTGGGAGAAAGTCCCCACTTTTTCCCCACCATTCTCCGACACTGCCAGAAAGCAATACTCGCCTTCTTTAGTTTGTTGTCAATGTGGCTACTCCAGTTGAGCTTGCTGTCCAAGTTTATGCCCAGGTACTTCACCTCAGTTGCTAGCTGGAGTTACGTTCCAAAGAGCTTAGGTAGGGTATACCTACCAAGAGCCCTATTGTTAGTGAACATGACCATTTCCGTTTTTGTCGGGTTAACCGCCAGGTCATATTCTAGACACCAGCGCTCCACGATGCGAAGAGCTGTTTGTTTAAGGTTGCACACTGTGCTCGCAAATTTACCTGTGATGAGGATTTCCAAATCGTCGGCGTATCCTACGGTGTAGTATCCATTAGCGTTAAGGTCCAGGTCGTTAATGACCAGATTCCACAGAAGCGGGGAGAGCACTCCTCCCTGCGGGCATCCCCGCACTACCTCCGCCGACAGGGACTCACCAGCTTCTTGTGTAAGGGTATATGTTTTAACGCTCCATCTCTCAGGTGTCTCTCGCACAAACGTTCGAGAGTCACAATTCACAATTCACAATTCTTTATTGCACAGAACATTACAACAATACAATTATACACGAAATTAAAAGGCAAAGGCGAGCTTATCTCTCAACAGAGATTTCTTCCAGCAAACCTATCTGGATAGGATACATATAAAATGAAAAGGGTAGTCTAGTGCAATTAAATACTTACCAAATACCAATAAAATATGATACTTACTATAAAAATACATATAATCAAAGAAATAGTAGATAAAATAAGAATAAACAAATAATAATAATAAATAGATAAATACAATTACATACTTATATATACAATACCTATGATGAAAGAGAAAGTAAGTGCTCTTTCAAGCGATTCTTAAAGGAGAAAAGAGTGGGACTGTCCCTTATAGTGCAGGGAAGTGCGTTCCACAGCCGAATGGCCCTCAGCCTGAACGAGTGCTCGTAGGCGACGGTGTTATGCTGCGGAATACATAGAAGAGACACCGTGTGAGATCTCCGCTCCTTGCCTCTGGAGAAAAGGAACTCAAAACGTTCACGAAGGTAGGAAGGATATCTGGGGTTTCTCAAGATGTTAAAAAGTAAAGTCAATATGTGGAAATCACGGCGAAGACGAATCGGGAGCCAACCCAGTTCCTTGCGATACTGCGAGACGTGGTCATACTTGCGCAGCCCGAAGATGAACCGAATCCCGAGGTTCTGAAGTCGTTCGAGTTTATTCAGTTGTTCTTCGTTCGCACTCACCCAGCAAGCATCGGCATAATCAATTAAAGGAAGTAGAAGGGACTGGGCTAGAGTGACTTTAGTATGCCGTGGAAGGAAGTATTGTAATTTCCGAAGAGAGTGAAACGATGCAAAGACTCGTCTGCTGACCTCGGAGACATGGGGCGACCAAGACAGCATGTTATCGAATACAATTCCGAGATTTTTAGCTTTATCGCTGTATTTAATTACGGTTCCATCAAATATTAGAGGAGCGATTGGAAGTTGTAACAGGTCAAGAGAGTATCGGGTTCCCAAGATCAAGGCCTGCGACTTTCTCGGGTTGACCAGAAGCCCATATGAGAGGGCCCACTTCCTGATATTCTCGAGGTCAGCATTCAGAGCCTCCACAGCCGGAGTCACATCACGCGGAGAGAAATGCCGGTATATTTGGAGGTCATCTGCATAAAGATGATATGAAGAAGTAAGTACATCAGAGATTGAGTTGATAAAAACCGAGAACAGAAGGGGTGAAAGGATGCCACCCTGAGGAACCCCAGTGAATAGATCGCACCAATCGGTGGATGTTTCCTCAGAATTGATGCGTTGTTGTCGATCTCTGAGATAGGAGTCAAACCAGCGGGCGGCATGAGAGGAGACATTAAGTGAATGGAGGATCGCAACCAGGATATCAAAATCCACGCAGTTGAAAGCGCTGCTGAAGTCAAGCAGTGCCAGCACAGACATCCTCTTCTGATCCATCGCAAGTTGGATGTCATCTGTCACTTTGAGTAGAGCGGTGGTAGTGCTGTGACCCGGCCTAAAACCCGATTGGAAAGAATTAAGGAGATTCATGGAGGAAAGATAGGTGGATAGTTGAGTGTGTACAATGGATTCAAGGACTTTGGAAAGGATGGGCAGGATAGAAATAGGACGATATTCTTTGTAGGAAGTTGGGTTGGATGTTTTAGGCAAAGGGATCACGAGAGCACGTTTCCACTGACTAGGGAACTGACAGTCAGAGAGTGAAGCATTAATTATGTGAGTGATAACCGGCAGCAATTCTCCAAGAACACTTGTCAACATTTGAGAGCAGATTTTGTCATCGCCGACGGCTTTTGATGAGATCGCTAGCACTGCTTTCCTGACTGCAGCGATTCCAACATGACGCAGATTGAAAGAAGAGTGGCTGGAGACAGTCCTGGAAAGCAAGTTACGGAGTGTGGCATCCTTGACAGATGGATCCATCTGGACGGGGGGGACAGCAAAAAAATGATTGAGACCGTTAAGGTCGATGTTACCAAGCGTCAGGTCCTGGGACTTACCAAGGGTCTTCAGAAATTTCCAAACTTGTGCAGGGGCGTAGTTTTCGATACATTCAAATATATGACGGCGTTTGGCATCTCGACACAGACGGGAGCAGCGATTACGAAGACTTTTGTATGCTAAGAGATTTTCTTCGGTCGGATCCTTTTTGTATTTAGTCTTGGCACGGTTTCTCTTAGCCATCAGACCCTTAATGGTATCAGTAAGCCATGGAGCGGGGAGATGTTTAACTTTAACCTTCTTGACAGGAGCATGTTTGTCAAACAAGCTCAGGACAATCGTGTTAAAGTTTTGGACCTTATCATCAACGGACTCACTTCCCAGAACAAGGGACCAATCTATGGAAGAGGCGTCGGATTTAAGGGAAGTGACATCAATACCCTTGAAACTACGAAGTTCAAGAAACTTAGCTCTACGCTTGGGGGGCCTAATTTTGTAGGATAGGTAAATTAAATCATGGTAGGAGAAGGGGGCACTGAGTTGACCATGTACGGCAACCTTAGTGGGGTTAGATATTATCATCAAGTCAAGAAGAGAGGGGGTACAGTGAGGCTGAAAGTGAGTGGCATCAAGGGGAAGAATGTGTAAATTCAAGGAGTTAACAATGGATTGCAGTTTGTCTGATCGAGCATTGTTTTTAAGGAGGCAGGTGTTAAAATCACCAAGAATAAGAGTAACAGGATAAAGAGGAGACAGGTCATTAAGAAGAGTTTCAAAAGATTCAAAGTAATCTATGCGAAGAGAGGGGCTGTAGTAAACACCCAGAAGAACTTTATTGTGACGAAGACATATCTCTAAAAATAAGTGTTCCGCAGAACCAGAGTATAGGCTGGGCGAGTGGCTGATAACTTTGCACGAGATGTCAGAACGAAGGTAGATGGCAAGAGATAGAGATAGAGAGTCTTAAGCAAGAACGAGGTGAGACTAATCGGCCTGAAAGATTTAGCGTTAGTGTAGTCGCTCCTTCCTGGCTTCGGTATGAAAATTACGTTTACTACTCTCCACCTTTTGGGAACGTATCCGAATCTAAGACATGCTTTCATGATTCGGACCATTATATTGATGACGGGTTCCCCACCCCACTGTAGAAGTGCTGGGAAGATTCCATCTGGTCCTGCTGATTGAAAAGGTTTAATGCTATTAATGGCCCATCTCACCTTGTCAGCAGTGATAATATTATTAGTTATGTCTAAGTGGTCGACAGCTTCATGGTGAACCTCTTCCGGCCACACAATCTCTTGAATAGTTCTACTTCCGGGGAAGTGAGTTTCCAACAAGAGACTGTGTGTTTCTGTGGTGGAAGATGTATATGTTCCATCGGGTTTTTTAAGCGACCCTAGCCTGGAGGTGCCTTGTTGAGCTAGTATTTGCCTTACCCGATTTGCTTGATCAACGGTTTCAATGTCGCTGCAGAATTTCCTCCATGAGTTGCTGCTTTTGAACCGTAGTCGTTTCTTGTACTTGGATTTGTCATCTTTGTAGTTGTCCCAATCCTCATCAGCACTGGTGTTCATCGCCCTGTTTAGCAGTCTTCTGATCTTAGCACGCATCCTATCTAGACCAGGACCCCACCAAGGCTGCCCCTTGATGTTGGTAGGCGCTGGTGTTCTAAGCGGGCAAGTTGAATGGTAGCAGTCTATTGAAGTATTAGTCAAATCTGTTACCTGTTGTTCGATTTGTTCGGGTCCCTCCGGATCTGGTAGAGTCTCAGCCCAAGCAAGTCTTTCACCTAGGATAGCTCTGTACCTGGTTCTGTCTTCTAACTATTTGCAGCCAATAATAATTGTAAATTATATTACTTATTTATGAAGTCACTCCTTGTTTTTTTGTATTGTGCCTCCCGCATGATTTACAGCAGTAAACAACGCAGGACACCATTTTATTCTGTCATACGTACACGTCTATCGGATGTCGGAGAGAGGTTCGTGCTCACTACCAGTATGGGCACCAATTAAACGTCGACACTTTTGAGCGCCTGGTGACGGGTCCCCTATATTCAAGTCTGTGGATGGCGGACTAGTTATTTTTTCTGCACTACCACAGTATGGGTATCAAATGAAAGGGCTAGCTGAGGAGAACACGAAAACTTAGCAATTTATAATTTAAAACGAACAGACTCCTTAAGAGAGCTTTTTAAAGAAATTGACATACTAACAGTAGCTAGTCAATTTATTTTCGAAAATATAATGTATGTACGCAAGAACCTTACAACATTTTCCAAACTTAGCGATAGCTGTAATGTTAACCTAAGAAATAATCACAGACTGTGTGCGCCCCGTTTTAGACTCGCGAAGGTTAGCAATTCTTTCAAGGGTCAGTGCATTCTCTACTACAATAAGATACCTCTGGAGATTTTGAAATTGCCACTTGAGCAATTTAAAAAGCATGTTAAAGCGACTTTGTCGAAAAAGGGATATTACAATGTTCAAGATTACTTAAATGACAGGACTGTATGGGGTTAATCTGGCTCAACACAGACCTTGCTGTTAATAATTTTGTAATTATTTATTCCTGCTTATTAATCATAACAATTAAATTTTTCATATTTGTATTAGTTAAGCACAACCTATATTTAAAAGAGATCTAAAAATAAATCTGTGGGAGTTTCTACGCCCTTCTTCTCCCACAGTGGTCCAATGTAGAGAAGAGGCAAAAAATGACGTTTGCTAAGTATATGTAAATATCTACAGTAATAAAGTACTTTGACTATTGACTATTGACTATTGACTAATAGTGTCACATTTCGAATTCGGCTTAGTTGACATAACCTCAATTGGCTGACAATTATCATACCTAAAGTAGAATTTTTAATTTGAGGCCAGAAATGTAAACAAACAACTGTCATTTTCTAGAACAATACCGTTGACTTTGACATTCATATTATATTTTTGTACCGGAAAATGACAGTTTATTGTTTACATTTCTGGCCTCAAATTAAAAATTCTACTTTAGTTAGAAGTTTGTTGGCACTCATACATAATACCTAATTATTCATATCTATAATGGACAGACGTATGCAAACCCGTAAGGCACGCGAGATAGAATCCGAACTAAAACTGGCTTTAGAAGAATTAAAACTATCTAGAGAATTGTGTACCCAGTTGACTTGTGAGCGGGAGGACAATGAAAAGATATTGATAGAAGCATTAGGTAATAATACTAAACTAAAATCCGAGCTGTCTACGTTACACTTACAATATGAAAATGTACTTGAAGAACAAAATAGGTTAAACGTGATAATTCATAGTTTTGATTAGTGCGGTGCTGAATATGTACATCTATGCTGGAGAGGGAGCTGTGTGTTGCCCACAATCAAATCACACAATAAGAAGAGGAGTCTTATGGTTCAGCACCAGTAAAAAACCAAATTTTATTTGAGGAATTGATGTTAGCGGATAATTATGCTGGCCAAGTTTTTATTGCATGAAGAGATGTGTCCAGTTCAGTGATTGATTTAACTCGTGAAGACTCAGTGGTGGGCACCGTGAACCAGCAGCCATGCAGCATAAACTCATCAAAATATATGTTAAAATTAAATAAACACATCACTAAAACATCAAAAATGTTAAAATATTAAAAAAAAGTCAATAGGAGTTTACATAATAAAAGTAAAATTGAAATTTTGGAAAAAACTTTAAATTTTTTCCAAAATTTCCAAAACCCAAAAATGGCTTAGAGGAGTTCAAAATTAATAAAAAAAAATATGAGAAAGATATAAAGTCTGAAATTGTCAGTGTCACTATTGACACTTGCTTGAGATCATTACCTCTATGAAAAATCTCAAAAGGCCATTTGGGAGTACTCTCTCGTAATGGATGAGCTGCTTAAACTGTCTCATAGTAATCAGGAACGAGTCTTTGGTGGGCAATCATTTGTGTGACTGCCAACGTTCCGTTGAACAGCCGGAGAGACCAGCATCACCCATGAGCCATTAAATAAGTAATAGTGACCCAAGATTTCAGGTCCGCTTAAAAATATCACAAGCAATGTAATGTTTTGTTATGAAATTGGAAGACTCTTACGCATATTATTTAATAACTTGGGACACTCACTCATAAATAACTGTTTGCCAAACTCCAGTCTTCATGATGTTATGCAAAAAATATTAAAAACACTTGATATGATGCCTGAATCAAACTTAATACTCATGTTTGGAAATAGGGGTGAGGTAAACAATTGGGACCTAATTAAATATTTTGTAACACTTTGCTCACTAAATGTTAATAAAATTGTTATGTTTACATTCCCATACAGTAAAAAATTGCCACACGCTGAAAATTCTCTTAGATATAAGCTAAACATGACATTAGATACAATATCGTATAATAATAGATTGATTCATCTGATTAACTCTAACAATTATGTTAGTGATAATGTTTATTTGACCAAAGACCTTCCAGATTTTTATAAACGACAGGAAGCTGTGTCGCTATCTTATTTTTATAGTATTACAGCCAAGAATTTGGCGAACCAGACTGCTTCTATTGAGCACAGACAAGGAATATCGGAAGAAATTCTAAGTAATTTAAATTAGTTCATAAGACAATAGAGGAAATATCTAGCATACATGAACCATTAAATATATCAAGCAAGCATAGGAGATCAAAAATGTGTAATATCTTGCCCGAATGAAAAAAATCAAATAAGGGTAATAATATCGCAATATTAAATAGTGTTCCGACAAAGTGTAAGCCCCACTTAAATATTACCCATCAAAACATGCATGGGCTACCTGGCAAAGAACTTGTATTAGAATTATTTCTTAATAATTCTGAAACCGTTGTTATTTGTATTTCAGAATACTGGTTAAAGGAAAATATGATGTCTTTTAATATAAATAATTATAAAATTATTAGTTGTTACAATAGAAAGACTGCTGATAGAGGTAGTTCTTTAATCTGAGTAAAAAATAATATAAAGGTGAAACAACGGAAATATATTCTTGCACTTACTATAGAAAGACAAATAGACGTATCCTGTGTTGAAATAGATAGCCATATTATTGTTTGTTTGTTTGTCTACAGACCTGCGAAGGATGGAAAAGGCCATGACAATTTTGAAATATTTGAGAAAATTATGGAGGGGTGAGGGTTTCTCACTAAACTATGTAATAATAGAAAAAAGTAAATTATTTGTGGCGAACTTAATGTAGATTTGAACAATGAAACAATGATTAATAACTTTATTGAAATCGTTTAATTTATGTCATGTATTTCTAGAGCCGACTAGATTTACACTTACCAGCCAAACTTGATTAGATAACGTTATTAGTGACTGTGCTTTCACAAGTAAAAATGTAATTAACTGCTTACTCTCCGATCACAGCAATAAGTTCATTCACAATTGCTGGTAAAGATAAGACTGATCCATCATTTTATAGGTTACATCCCGTAGACTAGATACCTATATGAAAAACTTAGATAAAAATTTGCCAGTACCGGATTTTAACGAACAGAACCCGAATAAAATCTATTCAGACTTCTTCAACATTATTGAAACAGAATTCGATAAAGTTTTTAAAATAAAGAAAGTCACACAAGACAACAACGGTTAATCAAAATTTAAATACTGGGCAACGTTTGGAATTCGTAAAAGTAGAGCTATCTTGTAAGACTTTTATGAATAAAAAACGTTAGTTTGATGAAAAATGTCATGACTATGTTAAAAAATTGCAGAACTGCAAAAACTTTATATATTAATAGAAAATACAAAATTCTAATAATAAAATGAAAACAGTTTGGCAAATAATAAACCGTGAAACTGGCAAAGTTATACCAAGGGACAATGATTTCTGCTTAAAGATAGGTTACAGTTGATGTTGTTAAATCCAACGCTGAGGTAGCTCGAGCTTTCGAAACATTCTTCACCAATGTATTTTTACTTACAACGGATCGTCTCAATACATCTCCATATGATACAGAGAATATGTTCAAAAACGGCACCAGGATCACTAATGTAGATTATAAATTTCATCATATATATCCTCGGGACATTGTCAAAACGTTTAGATTACTTAACTTAAAAATACTGAAGACCTGGGGGGTATTACAGTCAAAGTTATTGGTACAGTAATTCAAGTTATAGCCTCACACTTACTTTGTATATTCAATAAATTTGCTGAAGACGGAGCTTTCCCAGACCTCATGAAACACAGTAAACTGATATCTCTATTCAAGTCGGGAGACAAGGGTGATCCTTCAAATTTCAGACCAATATCTGGTCTTACATCACTAAGTAAAATATTCGAAATGATTATACTTAATTAAATGCTGTCACACTCCAAGAGTACAAAACATAACTACGCCAAACAATACGGTTTCACTAGGGATAAGTCAACTACAGATGCAGGTATTACCCTAATATGATAGATAAGATAGAAAGATAAATTAATTTCTTATTTGCAACATGGTACACACACATATACATAATTATATCTCAAACTTTAAGAAGAAAAATCTACAAAAAGAAAACAAACACAGCAGTTAAATAAAACAATCAATAAATAATAAAATTATACAAGCAAACATTGAGGTAGGTACGGTAAGGATAACTATGTGGTATTCTGCCAGAGCCAGCACGGACGAGACAACGGTCTGCTCAAGTACACATTTAACAACGTAAAAGATGATGATTTTAATAAAATAGTTCAATAAAATAAATTGTATTCTATAACATTGTATTAAAATTATAGCATTAAAATAATATCATTAAAATATATAGTAATATAAGAAATAAAATAAAAAAAATATAGCAATTTGTATTAAAATTGATGTCAGTGTAAATATCACAGGTAGCAGGTAGATTAGCTCCGTGCCGTTCCCTCAGTCTACTGCTGTATTATTAAATACTTTCTATAGGCACTTCTAAACCCAGCCTTACTAGTAAGTAGTCGAAGGGGAGGTGGGATGTTATTCCAGCACTTGGTGGCACGTTACTTAAAACTGCCACGGAAAGCTGCACCCTTGTGTCGAGGCATTGAGAGAAAAGGAGCAACTCTCTGGGACATACGCCACGTAAGTTTGTCACAAAGATAAGAAGGTGTCCTCTTCACTATAATCTCAAACAATAGCGTTGAAAAATACAAATCCTGTCTAGCTTTCATCCTTAAAATATTTGCCCTGTTTAAAAATGGAGTAATGTGCGTTTGGGGGGAATTACGAAACAGAACCTGACACAGGCATTTTGTACTCCACGTATGAGTTTTTGTGTTTTCTCAAATAGACACGCTCATACACTGTAATACAATAGTTAAGCTTGGATAGTACTAAGGCTTCACTTAACTGTATTCGCAGGTCAACGCTAAGAAGGTAACGGATTCTATACATAACTTTAAGCCTATAGAAGCAATTCCTTACAACCTCAAGGACAGGTCCCTCAAAACGAAGTTTGTCAGTTTTGTGCTTCCCGGACCCGTGTAATGGCGACCCCATTTTCCAGGACCTTCGGATCATGCATAGTTATTGCATGTATTTGATTTTTTCAGTCCAACATCACTTCGATTTATTTGGGTTAAGGACTAGAGTGTTAGAAGATGCCCATTGCGATGTACGGCCCAGATCTTCATTCAGAGCCTCCACTCCCATACGGGGATCATTGTCAACTGATATGTAAATTTGAAGATCATCGGCATACAAGTGATAATTACTGTTAATTATCCTTCGAGTGATGTCTGCACTATATATTATAAACAGAAGGGGTCCAAGTATGGATCCTTGTTGGGACTCCTCTATTCAGGGTAGCCAGCTGTCTTATCCAGCCGGTTGACACCGATTGCTAAGGTAGCTACTAAACCAATATATGGTAGGAATATCGAAGCCATAAAAAGCCAGTTTTGACAGCAGTAGGGGAATGTTTAAAGCATCGAAAGCCCTAGAAAAATCTAGCAGAGCGAGTATGGATCCTTCTCAGGACCAAGGCAGGGGTGCCCTGGTCCTGAGAAGACAGGATATTATCCACCACATCTAACAGGGCCGACGCAGTGCTACGCCCCTTTCTGAACTCGGACTGGCGCAGAGGCAGTATGTTATTACTCTCACAGTACTTTGAGACCTGGTTTTATATCACTTTTTCCAAAATTTTAGATAAATACGGTAAGATACTTATTGCACGTAGATCTGAAGGTCATCAGCGTAGAGATGATAGGAAGAAAAAAGGACATCGGATATGGAATTGATAAATATTGAGAACAGAAGAGGAGAGAGAATGCCACATTGGGGGACACAATTATCATAAGTCGATATGTTTGCGAGCTTGTAACATGACACCTCATGTAGAAAAGTTATAGGTTGCTTGATGAACATAATTTTATGCACTCGACCTGACTTAAGTATATGTGTAAATCTACTAAGTAGGTATGTAAATAAAAATAACATAGAGCTGTGGCAGTGTCTCCAAAGAGTACTGAGATACTTAAAAGGTACTATTGATTTAAGGCTCTGTGTGGACAGGTGTAAGGACTACAATAATATTCTATGTGAATATGTAGATTCTGATTGGGGTGGTAATGATACACAAGACAGAAAAAGTACAACTCGATTCAGAATGTTTGATAATTGCACAATTACTTGCAGTAAAAATAAATAAATATCTGTAGCAGCTTCATCTACTGAGGCTGAATACATGGCATTGTATGAAGCTGTGAGGGAGGCGTTGTGGCTTAAATCTCTTGCGATTAGTATCAATATGGTTATCATCAGCCTATTCTGATCTATGAGGGCAACAATGGGTGCATTAGTATTGCAAATAACCCGTCAAACCATAAGCGATCTAAATTTATTGATATTAAATATCATTTCTCAAGAGAGCAAATTGACAAAAATGTAATACAACTAAATTACATTCCCTCGGGTCAGCAGCTGGCGGATGCTTTGACAAAGCCGTTGGCTGCCATCACTTTTCAAGGAATAAGAAGCCTGACGGATGTAGAATAGTTTTCTGTATGGGTGTTGATAAACTTAGAATTACATTGTTTTTGTACATAATTTAAATAATGAGTTCTATAAATTTATTTTCATGAAGTGAATGAAATTATCTGATTAGGTTTTTCTGAGTTTTCTCTAATCCTGAGCAACAAATGTTGAATCAAAAATTAAAGATAAAAAAAGACAAATAAAAACATAACATAAAATAGTGCAAAATAAGCAGAAAAACAATTTTCTCGTCAAGCGTTGTTTTCATATTTATTCTGCATGAGAGGCCGCACAGGATGCTATCGGTGGTTTTGCAATCTGTTATAGGCATTTGATTGTGTTGATCGTGATACGCTACTGATGTGATGAGTTTTATAAATTCCCTTCTAATTCTTGATGGAAACTTTGGTGAAGCCTGTTGAATTTATTATTTCATTTGTAAAATTCAATTGCTTACTTATTAATCGAGTTAAACATGCAAAAGTAAGGCCATCTTTTATGTTTCTTTTTATCGTACTGTCAGTGTTAGGAGTCGCTCGATATTGCTTTCTAATAATAATAATAATAACAATAATAATAATAATAATTCTAATACAAGTTCTTTGCCAGGTAGCCCCCGCATGTTTTGATGAGTAATATTTAAGTTAAAGGGCTTACCCTTTGTCGGAACACTATTTAATATTGCGATATTATTACCCTTTTTTTGACTTTTTTAGTTCGGGCAAGATATTACACATTTTGATCTCCTATGCTTGCTTGATATATTTAGTGGTTCATATATGCTAGATATTTCCTCTATTGTCTTATGAACTAATTTAGATTACTTGGAATGTCTTCCGATATTCCTTGTCTGTGCTCAATAAAAGCAGTCTGGATAGTTAAATTCTTGGCTGTAATAATATAAAAATAAGATAGTGACACAGCTTCCTATCATTTATGAAAATCTGGAAGGTCTTTGGTCAAATAAATATTATCACTAATATAATTGTGTGTAAACATTATCACTAACATAAATTCAACACGCCCGCTCAAAAATCGCTTCATTATACAATTAAAAAAAATGCTAATTTAACTAAACGGATCGAGTATAACTTTTAAGTGTTCACTGGGAAAAATACAATATGATGATTCAACATTTGTTGCTCAGGATTAGGGAAAACCCAGAAAAACCTAATCAGATCATTTCATTCACTTCATGAAAATAAATTTATAGAACTCATTATTTAAATTATGTACAAAAACAATGTAATTCTAAGTTTATCAACACCCATACAGAAAACTATTCTACACCCATCAGGCTTCTTATTCCTTGAAAAGTGATGGCAGGCAACGGCTTTGTCAAAGCATCCACCAGCTGCTGACCTGAGGGAATGTAATTTAATTTTATTACATTTTACTCAATTTGCTCTCTTGAGAAATTATATTTAAAATCAATAGATTTAGATCGCTTATGGTTTGACGGGTTATTTGCAATACTAATGCACCCATTATTGTCCTCATATATCAGAATAGGCTGATGATAACCATATTGATACTAATCGCAAGAGATTTAAGCCACAACGCCTCCCTCACACCTTCATACAATGCCATGTATTCAGCCTCAGTAGATGAAGCTGCTGCAGATATTTATTTCTTTTTACTGCAAGTAATTGTGCAATTATCAAACATTCTGAATCCAGTTGTACTTTTTCTGTCTTGTATATCATTACCACCCCAATCAGAATCTACATATTCACACAGAATATTATTGTAGTCCTTACACCTGTCCACACACAGCCTTAAATCAATAGTACCTTTTAAGTATCTCAGTACTCTTTGGAGACACTGCCACAGCTCTATGTTATTTTTATTTACATACCTACTTAGTAAATTTACACATATACTTAAGTCAGGTCGAGTGCATAAAATTATGTTCATCAAGCAACCTATGA
Organism: Argyresthia goedartella; assembly: GCA_949825045.1. Lineage (NCBI taxonomy): Eukaryota > Metazoa > Arthropoda > Insecta > Lepidoptera > Argyresthiidae > Argyresthia > Argyresthia goedartella. Next base: position 23,506,682 of record OX463823.1, read on the forward strand.
CTTTTCTACATGAGGCGTCATATCATATCGACTTATGATAATTGTTTCCCCCAATGTGGCATTCTCTCTCCTCTTCTGTTCTCAATATTTATCAATTCCATATCCGATGTCCTTTCTTCTTCCTATCATCTCTACGCTGATGACCTTCAGATCTATCGTCACTTCTCTCCTGATGATGTAAATTCCGCTGTGGAGGCATTGAACGCGGACTTGGCTGGGATCAGAGGATGGGCATCGTCATTTGGGTTGCTAGTTAATCCGAATAAGTCCCAGGCCATGATTATAGAATCATGGCCTGGGACTTATTCGGATGTTTAAAGAGTGCCTAAGGTACCTATGTACCAGACACTCTTTAAACACGTTGCAGCAATTGTCTGTCCCTTCTGTAACTTACAACGGTACTGTAATGATGTATAGCGATGAAGCTAAAAATCTGGGTGTCATCTTTGTTAATCAATTGTCCTGGTCAATGCATGTTAATGAGGTCAGCAGGCGAGTTTACGCAACCTTTCACTCCCTCAGGAGACTTCAGAACTTTCTTCCTCGCCAGACCAAAATAACTCTCGCTCAGTCCCTTCTTCTCCCCCTCATTGATTATGCTGATGTTTGCTGGGTCAGCGCAAATGAAGAACAACTGAACAAATTCGAACGATTTCAAAATCTCGAGATTCGGTTCATCTTCGGACTGCGCAAGTATGACCATGTATCTCAGCATCGCAGGGAGCTGAAGTAGCTACCGATTCGGCTTGGACGGGACTTTTTCCTTTATAATATTTTGTGGAACCCTCGTTACCCTAACTTCCTACGTGATCGCTTCGAATTTATTTCTTCCAGCAGGCCTCGGAGAACTCATATGGCATCTATGCTCAAAGCTCCAGATCGTTCCACTGCAGCCTACGAGCACGGGTTCAGAATCCGAGCCATGCGACTCTGGAATGAGCTTCCATGCACTATCAGGGACTGTCGATCTCTAAATATATTTAAAAACCGGCTAAAGAAGCACTATCTCTCCTTTTCCAGTTAGTTGTAAAATGTAAAGATCCCCCCCTTTATGTTTATTTTATATTTTATATTTTAACCTATACTTAACAAAACGCTTTTAAGCATATGTTAATTGCAGAAATATTCAATAGTAATATTTCTCAGTGTAATGGCCTAATGTGATCGTATTACTGTGGTAGGACTTGCTACGTTGTGTAATTTTTTGTTTCAGCAAACCCAGATTCTTTTAGAGGCATGAAATAGGTAAAGAAAATCCATGAGAAAGAAATTAATAGTTTGAGATGGAGATGATGTAATTGGTCATAAAAATTTGTTTAGAAAGATTTGGAAAGATCCTTGGACGAGGCAAACATCGAATAATTATAAACTTAAAGAAGGTAGTTACAGTTCCCTAAATCTAGAGTCTGTCGCTTTTGTCATAAAAAAATGGGGGAAGGGGGGAGTGGAAGATGCCCCAAACCTCGCATCTACCTGTGAATTCCAACCAGCATTGCTAAGTGAAAGATCTCGCATTTAGATTAACATCTAGTTGCGAGATCTGTTGAATTTCCTTTAATGAGGAGTAAGGATTTCCCTAAGCTTGGCACAGGATGCTACAATAGGGCCTAACGGACTCTAAGTGACGCATGTACTTATATCAAATGACAAACTTAGAGCTATTTTGATATTCCCTACGGGTGTGATTCCTCGACCGAATGCAAATCATGTTAATTCGTTAGCATTCCCGCAGAATGAAACTGTGACAACGCCACGTGACTCGGAAGTATTCGCGGTCAACTGTCTCACTCAGACAACCGCGAGAACCGGCCAGCAATAATTTAATTCGCGGGGTTTGGAAGACATATTCCCATCCTTTCTTACGCGTGGCGTGTCCTACTTCCTTGTCATCGGGCACCACTGCTACTCGCCATGACAATATGTACATCCCCTACCCTTTAAGACTTTTCAGGCAATCACACCACCTACAAAGGGGCAGATCCCTATTATTCGCCCAAGTTTGCAATATGACACAACCACCACATCACACAAGAGGATAAATTACAATTCAATATACAATACAAATAGCCAACAGGCACTCCGGCTACCAGGTAGTGAAGTTTTAATCAACACCAAACCGAGAGCATAATTCTTATCTGTAATAAATAACAATCAAAAATAGCTTCAATTGAAGCAGGCTAAATAAATTAAGTATATGTAGGTTTTTAAGAACGCTAATGCAAGCTCTGTCGTTCATAAGAATTTGGTATAGTTAAAAAACTCCACGGAAGGTGGAGAAAAATGTAACCAGAGTAGTTCTATAAAACGTTAATAAATACAAGTGCCAAGTAGATTAACGCGATACTATTAAGTTTTACCTGTGTAACTTAATTTTACAGAAATTTAGAACACAAAGGAAGGGAAATAAACTAATCCGTCAGTTTGATTATTACAGGATGAGCTAACTGACAAAGAACTCAACTGTAATTTTAGTTCAGGATATGAGGATGGGGAATGCCTACCTAAGCGGCTAGCCGACGACAGATCTACCTTAATCAGTTTTAAAACCCAGTAACACGCATCTCATGTCGACGCAGCTATTTAAATAGGCGAACGACAGTGCTACGCATTATGGATTATCATTACACGCTTTGTACCTACATAACATTTTCCGTTTGTTATTCAGATAAGTATAATGAGGAGTCCGAGTCGAGATAATTAACTCAAAGTTCCAGTAACAATTATATACGCCCCTACTAAGACCGAAACCTCTACTATATTGACACTGCCTTGTGGTGTACAGTTCAAAAGGACAAGCAACGACAATATTGATAATACACGGTACCGGTATTTAAAGTGAAGAGCAGTCAATAAATTAGGTTAAGTAAACTGTGCATCAAACCAGACAGGAGTTCCCGGCACGCTGAGATGCCGCGCGAAAGCAGGTCAATGCTCACCCGATCAGCCGACTGATGGTCAGGTACCGCCGCGCGTTGCTAAGCCAACAAGCGCGAGCGCAGCCCCTGGTAATGTCACTTTGTGCTATTCTTCACTCGACAGCCGATGCCTTCCACGTGTACCTTTACTCACCACCCGGCGAAGGCCTTTTGAAGCCGCAGACTCGCCTCTCGCGCCCGGCACCAGAAAAACTCCCGCACTTCCTGTTATTCCGCTTGATGAAGTTCTCCTCGCTGTCGACTGCCCTGTTCCGTGTCTCAACCCATTGAGTTACATTTAGTTACAATGTCTCAACCCGGTCTCCTCTGCCAAATTCCCGGCTTTTCGGCGTAGGCGCATCCTACCTACTCTACTACCTACCCTTCCAGTCTCGACCAATCACATCGCCAAATCTCATTCAAGAATACGCCCCTATGTCATCTCATTGGCCCATGAATGATTATGAGCCTAATCTAACCTATCAGAGCTCAATTAATTTCATCGATGCGAATGGCCGAGTCGGCAGTGCCCTACCTACGAAGCCAAGGGTCCCAGGTTCGAGTCTCGGTGGGGGTAAATATTTGTTTAATGAAAATGGATGTTTGTACCCCAGTGATGGCCGTTTATCTATCTTAGTATAGTATTTATAAGTATGTGTATCGCTGTCTAGTAACCAAGGTACAGGGAATCCTAATTTGGGCTAGATCAATGTGTGTAAATAGTGCCCGAGGTATTATTATTATTACTAATTAATTTCAAAGATGTCATACGGCATTCATTCAGTGGGGTTCCAACAATGGCATCTATCCCTGGCTTTATTTAGACAACAACGTCTTAAAATAATAAAACATCCGCGCCGTACCCGCCTTTTTTACACCATCATCATTAAATTACTGCAGGACAGAGAATTGTTAAAAATTAACAAATTACAAGTTATGACTTGCTTACCCAGAACTTCGTATTTCTTGCCATGATGCAAGTAATTGGCCAGAAGATAAATGATCTTTATTTTATTATCTCGAATGATCATAAGAGTGACTTTGTGATAGACTTAATTACTTACTTCCTAACAAGCCATACATAGAACCGAGTTTTGGCTAAATAGTTCTGGTCAATGTTTCTTTTAAGTCTAACAAAACTAATCGGTGCACATTTTTTTTACAGTCAGCTTTTATAACTTTATTACTTAAGTTATTCCCAAAAGTCGAACAAACCGATATGAACTACCTTTCTTGATTTTATGATAATTTTGTATGATTTAGTTAAACAGTGCATGTTGGGATCGTTACAATATATATATATATAAATTGGTATGTATTAGTTTATAATATGGCGTATTCATATTGTTACGTTGTATTTAAGTAATTGTGCAGTCTATTTTTACAATTAGGGTTATCAGTATATTATTGCTTGTAGTAGGTATACCTATATATTACTTGTAGTATTTATAGAGTTTTATTGTACGCGCATGTCTTCCTCCGCTCAACCATCACCTTTCCTACCATCTTGGTTTGCTGGAAGAAATCTCTTTTGAGAGGTTAGCTTGCCTTTGTACATGTTTTTAGGGTTCCGTACCTTAAAAGGAAAAAAGGAACCATCATACGATCACTTTGTTGTCCGTCTGTCTGTCTGTCTATCTGTCCGTCTGTCACGACCCCTTTTCTCAGGAACGCGTGGAGGTATCATATTGAAATTAATATCGATTACTCAGGTCTATGGTCCCTTGGAGCTGTGAAAAAAATAAACTTCTAGGTCCACACAATCAAAAGATACCGCGATATTATGTCTCAATTTTGCTGAAAATGCTTGATATTCGTAAGGGAATCAAAACCTAGAGGGTACTTCCCGTAAACCTAGAATCATGAAATTTGGCACGAAGCAAGGTCTTAGCACAAATAAAGAGAAAAATCTGAAAACAGTGTATTATTACGATTTTACTCCATTGCTATTGCAACCAAAATCTTTTTATCTCCATTCTTACCGAAACCACGCAGGGGAAGTGCATTGACCTCGACGTGACCATATTCAGGTTAATCTAGCTGGATAATTATTAAAATAGCCTTTTCCCATACGGACTGGCAGGGGCACAATTGTGCACTATTTTAATCAGTTATTCAATACTCAATTTTGCGTGACAGTGGGCTAGCCTATCCCATATGAATTTTATTATGTAAATATTGTAAAAAGCTTTGTATTTATTGTTTGTGCCGCTTTGGCTCGCTGTAATGCCACAAACTTTTATTGATAATAATTAATAAATAAATAAATCTACTATATCTAAGATAACAATAATAAAGATAGATTCGACCTCATCATCATGAGATCATACTACCAATATCGGCGCATGATCTCATGAAGTTGATAGTGTTCCTAGGGTAATATTTCAAATCTGGGGTTAGGTTTCCATTTTGCCGCGGCCGCTTATCTTTCCGCACAGACTCTAAGCATCTAATTTGATATGAACAGTGGCCTGTCGCATAAAACTTTACATACATGGTAGAATTTTACAAAATTGTGAAGCTGACAACAAAATCCCCAACAACCACCCAAAGACTTTTCACTAAACAACAAACAAACAAGTGCTTTTAAATATTAATTCATAAATTACTGCGTCTCTATTCATGTTGTAGAACTTGAAATGAAATGAATGGAATAATTAAAGAATATTCATAGTTTTGAGCTTTGTTTTCCCGGGACATTTGTAAACAAAGACGTCATCATAAAATATAATAGGGTACTGACAGCGTGTACGGAACCCTTGGTGCGCGAGCCCGACTCGCACCAGGGGTTCGACCGTTTTATTTCTATTATAAGTTATCTGTAAGTAGAGGGTTATTGTTCCTTTTAAATCAATTAGAAATCAAAATAAATTCTTTCCATGCTTCCCTTCGCCTTCGCCATGCTTCGCTTCGCGTTGCCGCTTCGGCTTGAACGTGTTTAAATTGAGCTGTAATGTATGGAAAGGCGAAGAGAAGCATGGAAATAATTTATTTTGATTTCTAATTGATTCAAATGTAACAATAACCCTCACCTAATTTTATTTCATTGACCGCTTATTACAGTTTGATAAATACGTTAAGACTGATAAATATAAATACTTTAAATTTAAAGTAAACACAATAATATTACATTTGTTTCCGAACAGTGGTAGAGTTAAAACCATTTCAATAAATATGAGATTTATTAAACAAAAGCAATCATCACAGTTTGAAAAGTATTGTTTCGACAGAATAAAACGAAACGGACGACACGGCTCTCTCTTACCCAACTCTATTCGATGTATAATTTGTAGTCCATCGAACTGTGGTAAAACTAATTTGATGATCGGTCTCTTACTGCATAAAGAAGGGCTTCGTTTTAAAAATGTTTATATTTACTCCAAAACCTTATACCAACCTAAATACATATATTTGGAACGTGTTTTGAGTTTAGTTCCTTCTGTAGGGTTCGCAAAATATCATAAAAACGAAAACATACTAAGCCCTGAAAAGGCTATGCCTAACTCCATCATAATATTTGATGATGTAGCATGTGGAAACCAAAGCAGTATTAGAGACTACTTTGCAATGGGTAGACATAAAAATATAGATTCTTTTTATCTAAATCAAACGTACACTAAAGTACCAAAACAACTTATACGTGACAACGCCAATCTTATAATTATTTTCAAGCAGGATGAAATAAATATGAAACATGTTTATGATGAGCACGTAAATGTAGACATGAGTTGGAATAATTTAAAAAATATGTGTTCCAAAATTTGGAGCGAACCGTATAGCTATCTTGTTATAAACAAGGATTGTGAAGAAAACAGTGGTTGCTATCGATTTAAATTTGATACATTTATTGTTGAATAACATATTCTATTTCTATTTATGTCCTTGAAAGGCATTAGTTGAATCACTATAACATTTGATGTCGCAGAGACTAGACACACGAAAAAAATGGACCTGGAAAACACGTTAAAAAAATAAATAGTTAAATCTGCCGATGCAGTTAAAAGGAAAGTAAAGCAGATTCAAGAACATAACAATAACAATAATTTAGTTCTAGAAACAATGTTTAAGCCCATAACTGATTCTTTAAACCAGATTTCGAAACAAAATATTCAAAGGATTCCATCAAATGAAGACTTACAAGCGGAAATGTCCCCACGGATGCTGATCAAAAAGCGTAAGCGTAGCAACTCTGATGAGCTATCTGAAAGTCAATTTAATGAAAGAGATACTGTTGACGTAAAAAGTAAAAGAAGGCTGACTGTAATATCAAAACAAACTGAACCAAAAAGTTTGCTTGTATCTGAAACCGAAAGCGGTACGAGTGAATCTGAAAACGAAAACCATAATTTAAACTTATCTAATACATCATACAACACAGCAGCCGGTGATGATGAAAGTTGATGAGTTCCGGCGTATACCAAGATGTTCCATTTGGTGTGAGAATGGTTCTGGATAAACACATGTTAGGGTCATCTCGAGTTACTCTAAAAGACAAATCCATTGTAGTGAACGGTAACAAATATATCACAACACCAGGATTAATAGAATTGTTGTTTAACAAATTTCCTGATATGGATCTTATCACCTCAATAGATTTGGAAAACTATAAGCAACTAATGTTGATCACTAATGCACATCGAAGAGATTTCGATTCAACTAAACCAATTAAATCTAACAAGGGATCAAAATATCTAAATATCATTAAGCTAGCGGCTTTAAGAGCAATAAAGACTGTACCAGCAGTACTGAAAATTTATGTCAAGGTTCTGAATTGCCTTTATTGAAATGAATGAAAAAAATACTGATTATGTTTATTGGGATGACCCTAATGAAGTAGTTGAAAGATTAAAACTTCTTATAGCATCACGTGATGCTGGTAATACTGGTCTAGATGGAGAAATAATTTCAATATTGAATGAATTACAGGAAAGCGGTATCATTGATTAAATATATAACTATGAATTCATACATAATACCAGTATTTTATTACCTGTCATCGAGTCAACACTCATAAAATGAATATTGATAAATTTCGTCATCATGTACACAAATGATTGCGACAATCAGGAAATATAGAGGGTGATATAGACTTACGTCATGCTAGATTGAAAGGTTTGAAGTTACCACGATCTTCAGACGAGGCAACTAATAAAGCCTACGTCGATCAACTCATAAAGTCAATACCTTCGAGACTAGAAATCTATGATGACCTTAGGAAAATACAAAATCAAGTAGATTCTTTAATAGTAAAAATAAATAAAAATTAAATACTACGACCTTATTCGTACTCGGAGAAACGAATCCTTTTTTTATTGAAATTTTCCCGTGGGACATTTTTCCCAAGTATATAACTTCATTCAAAGTGCTGTGCTAAACGCCGATATTGGGTAAGTGGTGAATACTCCTTATTAGGCATTCTGTAGGTTAAGATTTTATGATTGCATCATCTACCATGTTCATTGCTCACATTCCTATCTATTGCTATTTATAATCGTGTGCACAAATGCTGTTTTATAATTGTGGATGCTTCTAGAAGTGCTTATTGCATCATCATCGTGCCTTGTCTGCGCTTAAATATGGAAATAGCTACCCACATTTCATAATTTTCTATTTTCAAGTTACTAAATTTCTTTTTTGGTTGGGCACATGGAAAGTTTACACGACCGGTATTTTACGCCCGTATTGTGTCCATTCCAGGTGTAATGGAACATCGCTTAACGAATGCAATCAGTGTACAGTGAGAATCGGAATTAGCTGTGTCAGTTCCTTTACCGCTTGGGTTATTGAGTGATTCGAAGTAAGTTGACAAAAGGGTCATAGAACGTGGTTGGTTCGGAGAATCGAGGTCGGGTCAGGTTTTTTTGTCGCATTCCTGCGAAATGTGTAGGGATCAGAGTCGAATCGGTTGCGCGCTGAACTTACTTCGGTGGTATCGTTTTTAGGTAAATAAAATTGAGCAAAGAATTCGAAGTTGATTTTTAGCGAATTATATGCAACAACTTTCGCGTCGAGTATTTGCTTCACATAGCGACGCAGTGCTATGATATATTCACGGGGTGGAGTGTGCACCTCCACTGGGTCCGTAGATGATGGTAGTTGAGGACCATTATTTGACGCGGTACTAATAGCTTGTTGGTTAGAGCAAACTCGATAAGAAGCGTTTCGATTCCTGAACGCACTTGAGAACTTTGAAATGTTGTCACTGACATGTATCAAACTATTGTTCTTATGTAAAGTAGACCGTAAATGTGCAGAGAAGATTCGACTTTGAATAGATTTATCACAAACCTCACAAAATATGGTTTTGTCACCAATGTTATAATTTGTATTTTTCCATACAACTATCTACAGCAAAATTACTCTACGTACTTACCGTACGTATTCTACCTATCAGCTAAATATATAACTTAACTATCATACGATAAATATATCATTGACGAATGATAAAACAAGGCACCTTGACCACTGGTCTGCGCAGCAAAAAAAAAATGGCCCCCGATTTTCAACCTTATGCCATGGTTATAGAGTCCAAAACCAATGAAATGAAATTGTTATAGATTTTATACTAAACGCAAGCCAGTGGTTATAAAAACGATATCAAACAACAATTTAAAAAAAACTTACGAAATTTTTTTTCTCCTGTGTTTCTGAACTACTAGTCACTACTACTAAAGTACTAGTCACTTTCACTTTAATTCGTTTCCACTTGTTGATCAAAATTGTGGCTTTCCATTAAAGTATCCGGATTTTATACATTTTTTTTGATGATTGTACAATAATGATGCAGTGTTTTCCAACATTTTTTTCTGTATTACATTACTTGAAGCGTGCACATAAAAAAAATAATCGAACAGTAAAAAGAAAACGAAACCATGTACAATGCTGGGGTACAATGAAAAGGCAGGATGATTTGGTATGTTTCTTAACTCTCATGTCTCGGTCTTACAGCCTAAGTCTTATCGTTGCGGTATGATACTAGCTGAACTAATCCTTGAGTATATTGAAAGCGGAAACATTTTTAAATACCGTAATCATGATTTGTAGTACGTATATTATGTTCACTCCATTATTTATTCCCTATCATACTCTCCTTCATTTGTATGGTGAAAAATTAAAATATTTTAATTCGCAATTTTAGGTAAACCAGATGTAGGTATGCTAGCATAGATTACTTTTTATGTCCTAGATTATTTAGATGTTATCCTGAAGATATATTTTTTAACTGAAGTGTCATCAAATCCTAGTAAAGGCTAGGTTTATGTAAAACAGTAAAAGTATAGTGGTACAAAATCAACTAGCGTCTAATACAAGGTGACATTTAATTAGCTGACCATATTTTGGGGAATGATAGTATTCATTATTATGAACAACTTTCCCAAAGAAACATGTGGTCGTAAACGAAATAAATTTTTGGGTCTCCCATAGTAACTTGTAATCAGCTGATCGGGTCAATGTACTGAGGGACGAAAAATATTTTTCATTTGCGACCATTTGTTTCTTTGGGAAAGTTGTTCATAATGATTGGTGCTATTAATCCCCAAAATATGGTCAGTTAATTAAATGTCACCTTGTATACAACAAGCATTAGAAGTACACTCGGGTTAAAGAAAATGTTATCACTTTTTGTCAGCTTAGTTTTCTAAATTAAAACTTTGAGGACTTTTTTTTGATAGTAAATGTATAATATAGATTATAGGTACATTTTTTATTTTTTATTTTTATTTATTTATTTTATTTGGGACATCAACAGCACATTACAGTAAAAATATAACAATACAAAACAGTACAGTGAAGCAGGCCAATAACAGATGTCCACCGATATACAAATATATATAAGTTTAGGAACTAAAACGTTTGCAATTTATAAGGTTAAAGGTTTAAACATGTATTTATATAATGATAGTGAAAGCACGAACAATGTATAAATTTGGTTATTGAGGAGAAACAAAACAAAATATAATTAAGTAAGATTAGAATTAGAGTGTTGGACGAGTGTGATGTGTGATATGTGGAGTGTATGTGATGGTGTATTGGAGAAAGATAGTGAGATATGTAGCCCTAGTGATTTTGAATGTTGAGGAAGGGGAGGAGGGGAGGGAAAGGGATGGGGATTATAATATTAAGTGCTTGAGTGACTGAGTAACTTCATAGTTCGACTCTTGAATGTGTTCCTTGTACAATCAAATGGGTCAATAGAACTGAACCGTTTATTGTATAAGTTTAGGATACGAAGTAAAGTTTAATACAAAAATTTCATATGTAGAAATATGTAATGTATAATCAATCTAAATTGAAGTGTGGAATACCTACTCAGATAGTAGAGATCGTCTTGTATATACTCAAATCGAAAGCATCGTGAGGAAACCTTCATTACCTCATAGCTGCGGTGATGGGCTAGACCCTCTAAAACGCAAAATGGAGTAATGATTAACCGGCTAAAAAGTGAGCACAGTTGTGCTTCCACCGCCCCGTAAGGGAAAAAGCGTGACGCTATGTTATATTAAAATGTTACATACGCAAATCGAAAACTAATAATAATTATAATGTTAAACATATAACATAAAATAGCGTCACGCCTTTTCCCATACGGGGTGGCAGAGGCATAATGTTAGTTACGGTCTTTTGAAATAAAGCCACTTGTAGGCGACAGTACTCATATTCAGCACCGCTCTCAATGTTGAGTAGTAATGCTGCTGACTAAGGTTTCCAGATAGCGAAACATCCGATCCACAGATACGTACGGCTAGCTTGTGTGGGAACCTGGTATCCTAACAAGTTGAGACTTGCGCGTACCAGTTGTATTTCATTCGTTTTATATAAGATAATTTGATCCTGATTGATGTTCGTAGTGTTGGTTATTTTTTTTTGGAGTTATTTTTTTTTTCAAAAAGCCGAGTTTTATGAGTTTTTTATTAATCAAGCAAGTAGGTAAGCTTCAACTAAACTTTTTATGTAAGTATCAAAATTTTTGTGAAGATCTGGTGTTTGTACCCTCAAATTATCCTTTGTTTAATCTATTGAGATGACATACCTACATAACAAGCGAAGGTCTGATTTATCTGTTGATTCCCAAGTACCAAGTGCGTAAAAATCAGCAACCACCTAACCAAAGGTCTAATTTTCTGATGGTTCCAAAATTATAACGAGTTTTTCAGACATTAGCATTCACCTTTACTTAGGTCTGATTTCTTAAATCATAATTGTAACAAATCTCTCAGACATCAGCTACAAACCTAAGTAAATATGTCATCTCAGTATGGTGACATAAAACAAGGTTTTTACACTAGGTACTTCCAGCCAGATAAAAATCGTCTTTTTATGTAAGTTTCAATATATTTTTTTAAGTTTTGATTCTCTGGTGTTTGTACACTCAAAATATATTTTGCTCAAAATATAATCTATGAGGCGAAATACTTCAATAAGCGAAGGTCTGATTTATCTGGTGATTCCAAAGTTATAATACTACATAAAGTCAGCAATCACCTAACGAAAGACCTAATGTTCTGATGGTTCCAAAATTATAACGAGCCCTTCAGACATTAGCATCAACCTGCACTTAGGTCTGATTTCTTAAAGTTTTCACAATTATAACGAATCTCTCAGACAACAGCCATAACCTAAGCAAATATTTCATCTCATTGTGGTTAACAGATGATACTACTTTCAGCCAGACAACAGACGTTCACGAAATATCAAAAAAAATTCGTAAGGTCTCATAATAATATAACTCGGCTTTAAAAAGCAAAAATAAAAAAAAATACTTTCTGAGTGTGTGTGTGTGTGTGTAGAAAATCAAAATAAATTCTTTCCATGCTTCCCTTCGCCTTTCCATACATTACAGCTCAATTTAAACACGTTGAGCTGTAATGTATGGAAAGGCGAAGGGAAGCATGGAAAGAATTTATTTTGATTTCTAATTGATTCAAATGTAACAATAACCCTCTACTTCTGTATCACTGTTTTGTGGAGTACAATAAAGAAATTTCGAAATTACGACAACATAACATTGCTAAGCATAACATTGACAATTTCTTGAAATGCCAGTTGATAAACGGATAAACTACATAAAGTCAAAGTTCTTGTGCCACAATTGTTTACCGCTAAACATAAATATTCCAAAAGGTCGTGTTCAACTTGCAATGGGAAGCATCACACTTTAATTCCCCTTGCTAATCCGCCTCCTAAGCGAGCTAGTATTCCTATAGTCGCCGAAACAACAGCTTAACAACAACAACATACAACTGCGACTTTGATGCAACAGCATCCCATGCAACAGCACCCTTTGCTATTACAGCATCAGCAACAGCTACCATAGCAACAGCTATCGCACCCACAGCTGACACAAAACAGTTGCCACAGCAATAGCTGTCACGGCAAGAGTTGTCAAATATTATTGATAATGTAAATCTTGACAATGACGAAATTATAGGTTCAGACTTCTTAGCAAATTATGCTTCTATCCACTTTTTTAATCGCCGCCTTGTCGTAAGTTAAAAAATGTTGATGAACGCATATTGGTGATTCCTCCCAGATGCAAAATGGTTAGTGAATGTCCTGTCATGAATCCTGAAATAAAAGAAGGCATTATATTGGAAACCAAATTACCTGAATATCCTAAATTGTATTTCACTCGCTGTCTCGTAATTGTAAAACCCAATGGTAAGGTAAACATGTTAGTTCCCAATGTGTCCGAAGAAAGGGTTATCCTGAAAAATGCTAAACTCTCCGTCGAACCTGTCTCGTATATTTTAGAAAACAATCATCAGGCTACTGAATCGATCAATTATATATCGACGGAGTCGATGATAATTGAGTTACAGAGCCATAAACTTATCTGTAGAATGGCGAAAGGGGAAACTACGGACGCCATTTTGAAAATGTCACTTCGCTGTCAGTTGTTGTTCTGTTGTGTTGTTCAGTTGAGAGTCCATTAGTTTTTCCAATATTACAAGTATTTTGTTTGATAATCATGCCGAAAGCAATCAAAGGTGGTGTACGAGAAATTATTCTCAAAATGAAATTATTCTTTGATGCAGAAAAGCTGCAAAAAGCTCCAATAATACTGTTTGAAAAAGAATACAAACGCATTGCAGCCGCTTCAGGCTAGTTTTACCAGATTATTATTAAATAAATTCTTGACATCGTTTGATAATACGTTATTAACTAAAACAGCTGTAGGTATTTATTAGTTCCAATTTAATTTAGACTATATATAACCTGGTGCCCGCGACTTCGGCCGCCTAGAATTCGGTTACATTTTCTCAAATTTTATTACTCTAATGATGAGTTTATTTTTCTTTTAGGTATTGGTATATCAACAATTTATAAAATTGTTGCAGAAGGTAAAACCGCTGAAGAAATGGGTACGAAAATAACCACAACAGGAAAATCGAGAAAAAGGACACGTGGCAAAATAGAAGTTGACAGTTTCGATCTAGGTTTGGTCAAGCGAAAAGTGCAAAATTTTATTCGATTAAAAGGGAATTACCAACGATTAATAAACTGCTTACTGTTATAAAGGACGACATAAATTTCCAAGGTAGCAGAGAAACACTTCGTAAATTGTTACAAACCATTGGCTTTCGTTTCCAAAAAACACAAGCAATCGCAAGGTTTTAAGCGAGCGCAATGATATTTCTGCGTGGAGAGCTAAATATTTGCAAGAATTAAATAAAAACGCTTTATCAGCTAATCGTCGACCAGTTGTATACTTAGACGAGACTTATATACTTTCCTCATATACCACTAAAAAATGCTGGCAAAGTCAAGAAACAGATGTAGTTCTAGAACCTGTATCTAAAGGGCAACGTTTTATTATTGTTCATGCCGGAGGAGAAACGGGGTTTGTCCAAAACGCAGACCAAGTATTTAAATCAAATATCAAAAGTGGGGACTACCACGACGAAATAATAATAATAATAATAATCTTTATTTCAGGCTTACAAAAAAACCCATATCTATAAATACCTTACAACTAGAGATACATAATGTAATATAAAAACACACTAAATATAATCTAACCTAGCTAGGGATTTTCTTCTTCATTCTCGCTTCCCTGTAGCGTCGGTAAACGATGCCCTCCGGCCAGTAATCTTTGGCCATTAACATCGTCTTGAGGTCCGCCGGCACACGAAGTTTGAAGGAAAGGAACTACTTGGGTCTCTCTGACTCCAAAATTTCGATCTGTACATTCGCCTCTTTTATACCAGACGGCGGATTTTTCTTCAGCTTTTCCAGGATATGACGTTCAACGTCCTGGCAGGTCATTTTCACGACAATCCTGGAAATGTATAACTGAACGGTGGGAGCGGCAGCTTTCAGGCTGCTCTCACCGGCGGGGGCTGTGCCACGCAGATTGCGGTTGCGTCTGGAGCGGCGCTTCCTGTTTTGGACCAGGATAAAGCCTTCCCCATCAACTGTCGCGTTCGGCGGGCCACGGGCGGGCGTAGCCGGTGTCGCGCGTGGCGGGCGGCGGCGGCGGGCACGGCGGGACACAGCAGCATACGTGTCCTTCTGGGGTTCCAGTATTTTGGATGTTCCAGAAGAAACCGCATCCGGTGCTGGTCGACTCAACTTTGTGACGTCACGAGGCGGTGCGATATTTATCAACGCCGGCTTGACTCGTGGAACTGGGTCAGCTGCAGTAACCGCATTTTTGCTTACCGGCGTAATGTTGTTGCGCGTGTCGGCTATTCGCTGCGTTGGCAAAGAGGTATCAGCCTGACGCAATACCGACAACTCACGTTTCAGGTCGGCGCAGATGCCTTCGGAAGCCTCCAACTTGCTCCGGATTTCGGTGACGTCAGCCTGCAGCCGCACGATGTCCTTCAGCAGCCGGGTGACGTCGACGTGGTCAAATATCACCGGTGGCAGCTTGTTTAGGTCGCGGGCCACGTAGGTTGGGACGTCATCGGGTTCGGTCTCCTTGAACACCCATAGATGTCCTGGAGATCCTTCTTTCCGCTCGTGTTCCTCCGCGCCACAAGGCGCACGGTGGTGACGGCGGTGTCATGCAGCACTTTCTTGGCGGCGGCGATCTCAACCTCCTTGAAGCTGGTCGAGCAGATCTGCTCCAGGGAGAGCTCGTCCATCACGTCCAGCTTCTGTTGTACGAAGGCGAGCAGCTCGTTCACCAAGATGGTGTCCGCGCGCTTGGCTGGTACAGCCATGGCGGTATCAATATTGCGAAAACTAGGTCGACACTGAGTTATGGGACATTGTTGCGGACGCTGCTAGGAAGCGTCCGTACTTGCCGGTGTCGCAGTTGCAACTGAAATGAATAACACAAACTTCATAATAGTAGTTAACCAAATAATTACTAACCCAATCTTGAATAACCATCTTTGGTAGTAATGGACACCGCTCCATACCATAGCATTCGGGTTAATAAGGCTCCAAGTACAAACACAAACAAATCCGAAATTCAAAAGTGGTTAAATGAGAATCGTTTCGAATTCTCATCAGAAATGACTAAACCACAGTTGCTGGAGATTATCAAACGATACAAACCTGACCCTGTATATGAAGTTGATAATTTATTAGCACAACATGGTCACAAATATTTACGGCTGCCACCCTATCACTATGACCTAAATCCTATTGAGATGGTATAGAGTTCAGTGAAAAGGAGAGTAGCAGAAGTAAATATAGAGCACAAAAATGAAAATATGCCGAAACTAGTAACCGAAGCGTTCAGTTCTATTGATGCCTTAAAATTGCAAAAATATTGTGCACACATGCATAAAATTGAAGAATACTCTTCAATTTTATGCATAAAATTGAAGAGTATTATCGACAAAACGACGGATATTTAGATAAGCCCTTATGATAGTCAATTTAGACGGTGGCTCTGATAACGATAGTGACAGTGACTCAGATTTCGAGGAAATTAGTGGAATTTATCCACTCGACCATACATATGGCATTAGTTTGCACATAATTCGGCTTTATTAGATCTAAAAAGTTTTCAATAAGACGAAAATTTGAAATGCATTGTGTCAGCAATTATATTTTTATAAGCAATATTTATACTTAATCATTTGTCGATCGTACGGTCTGGTCGAGTAGACCGCTTGTAAAATAAGTATTTAGATGTTAAAAGTTGTGATAAGTGCCAAGTGCTTTATATTGTGGATTTTAGTTATTAATAAATGTTATGTACATATGTATATTTTTTATTTGGCTAACAAAACGGCTATATATATGTATCAATCCTAAATTAATAAATCGCTAAAAATAATCGTGTGTTACATCCACTATTTGCACCGATTGCAGAAATTAATTTAATATGTGGCAACCCTTTGCGATGGTGGCGTATCCTTTCATTCTACAGATAAGTTTGTCAATCTTTACGTCATGTTATAATAAAAAAATGAAATAGATATGTTTTTAAACTTTTATAATGTTGGCAGTATGTGTATTTATATTTTTTTCAAAATTTAGTAAAAAAAACAATAAGGTTTGTAATTGAAAAAGCGGGTACATGAGATTAAATATAAATACCGTGTCCTTTGTTGATAAAAAATGGCATACTTCAATAAATAGTCACTGACATTGCAGCCTTCAACGCTTTGGAGCAATTACTCATTGCTAAAATCTAAAAAAAAAAAAGAAAGAATCACACTACAATTACAACAAAGAAACAAAACACAGAGATGAAAAATGGCAATGATATGAAATAAAATGACAGTCGTGGTGTGTCTCTGTCATTATAAATGGCGTCTGACTCAGCATTATGCTGAAGTCCAGGCCTTCAACGCTGATTTTCAATCAGTGCCATGTGTTGCCTCGCGAGCGTCCCAGACCGCGGCGTGGTACAATCCATAAATACATAAATGTTCGATTCCAAATCGATATTCGATCGATGGTTTCTGAACGGCCATTTTGAATTTGACGTTAGCTGCCAACCTGGCAGTTTTTTGACAACTGACAGACGAAAGCCCTCGCAATGTAAACGCGTTTTGGTTAGGGTATTGAAATTAAATCGCAGGCCATCTGGAATGTATTCGGGTTTCCCTCAGGATTGTTAATATAGCTGAGTGTGTTATTGTTTCTCGAACCAGATAAAGTTCGCATTTTCGTGCCCGATTGTTTTTACCACGTAACATAACCTGTGTTCGAACACTGTGCTCATTGAAGCTGGCCCGCCAGTCATACCTGGTTGGCTGAAGAACCTGTCTACCAAGAAGAGCCTAGAGTGCACCCGGGCCTTGCAGAGAGACAGGAGGTTGACGGGACCGAAGCACAGACCAGGTTAGATCGACCCCAATTAACTTCAGCTCGGTGAACCGCCGACGTTCACACTTCTTGGCAACTGATCGTTACGCTACCTCGTAGCTGATGGGCCCCTACGAGGTCATTAGGTGCTGAGAAGCCTGAACAATAAATATAAAAAATATATAAAAAATAGGTAACAATGATGGTAAATATAGATATGGCTGTTATATACAATACATACAAAAAGCTAAATAAATAAACATGGCCCACGCTTTTCAATCTTATGACTTAAGTGTTGGGTTTTCGGTCCCACTGGCAAATCTGAAACTTCAGCAGAAAGTCGCTGTTCGATGCGCCGGTGTCAGTATTCTATGTTTATGCACGCCACGTTGACTTGTTGCCCATTTTATCTTGGTGTACAAGTAGGGTGGGGTTTCCGTGCGTATCACACCAAAGTAGTAGTAGTAGTAGTTTGGCTAGGTGTAAATGCCGACGAGCTTCCAGAGCTTCCATGTTCAGAAGTTTTGCTGCATCCAAGTATGAGGTGATAGGGGATCTAGGAGGAATTTTGAAACAAAAAAGTGTACATGCGTTTTGCACACGTTGAATTAACCTTTTTAATCTAGATAATATCAATGATTCACTTAGACTGACAGGCAAATCAGTGCTAAGGTAATCACGTATATTATAAAGAATCTTAAGGTGGTAGAAAAAATTGCTGACTACGATAAAAACTAAGCATAAATTGTCTTTTTCAAATTCTTCAACTGAATCTTAATATACCTGTTTTATAAAATGTGCTTATAGTATCTTTAGAAATCAGGAGAGAAATGCATTTAAAAAAACAACTTTAATTGAACCTGAATAGAATTAAACTTTAACAAAAGAGCAATTAATAACAAAAAAGAAATAATAAAACGCAATAAGCTAGGCAACACAAAACACGTCCAAACGGCACTGAGAATATCGGGAAAGAGAGGGCGCGCGGTCCGCGCAGCCCTTTATATAGAAGCGCGGTCGCCTGCCCGACGGCCATGGTCTGAAGCCGCTAACACGGCCTCTCCTGACACCCTGGCGTCCTCGACAGGACTCTCAAGCAGATCTGGCATTGAGGAGGACCCTAATGCTGGTACAGGCTGATCTGGTGATCTCGATCACCGCTTGGATCAATTTCTTAATCAGTCGGATCTGAAATCACACATAGGTACGCAGCAATACAAATCAGAGGTGGCAAGCAATTTTAGTTTGGTAGGGGTTGTTTAGTTGCCACAGCCACATAATGAATAAAATTAAATAGTTAAGCTGACGCTAATTCATTTATGATTTTATTGAAATCACAAACAAATAGCTCCGGATACAACAACCACATAAAATTTCATGCACCACAAACACCATTGACAGAGGCGTAAACGTTTGCATATCAAATGGCGACTCCCATTGCAACAGAGGCGTCCCTCTGCATACCAGGAAGATTTCCACCGTGGCAGAAGGTTCTCAGTTCGCATACCACACCCACTTACACCGACAGCAGAGGCCTCACATTCGCACTGCAGTGACTCTTCGGCGCATTAGAACAGTTAGCATACCGAAAAGATTTCAAAGGCCTCCGGACCAATGCTCGCGTGTCTATACACCGAGAGGTTTAAAATGCCTCAGGCCCAAATGGTTTATGAAGGCCTCCGGCTCAAAGCTCGTGTACTCGTACACCAACTGCCCGCTGACGACAGAGGCATCCCAGTAGCATGACGCACAGAAACTGTTGAGGAGAGGTCATGTAGATTAGCTTAACAAAACCTGCCACCGAAGGCGACAACTCACCCTCAAAGAAAGCGGCACAGGTTTCAGGGGTCCATTCACCTCTCCAAGGTACCATGAACTGGTCGTTGGGCAGCCTCTTGACCACTCGATAGGGCCCACGCATGCCAGGGTCCAGCTTCCCCTTTGATTGCGTGTACTTGATCACAAAAACCAAGTCGTCAACCTGAAATATACGGGGAGGACTACGGACCTCATTAACAACAGCATCCTGTCGCGACTGGTTAGCTGTCAAACGTTCGGCCGTCCTTTGCAGCAGCATCTTCATTCTAGACTCACGATTAGCTGAGGCAGGGTTTATTGCGACATCCCGCACTAGAGCACGTATTGCAGGGGTTGCGCTTTCGTGGCCCATGAGCAGGTTGAGAGCGGAGGTCTGGGTGGTCTTCTACTTCGTCAGGTTCAGAATGAGTTGTAGCTGCCAAAGTTCATCAGCCCACTCACCATTTTGCTGGCTGGCTACGATTCTCAACATATTAAGCACCGTTCGGACGTAACGCTCGACTTGGCCATTAGCATTGTGCATTTCGGGCGTTATATGATGAAGTTGCAAGCATCCATGTCGTGAAGCCTGCTGCCTCAAACAAGCGTCCGCGATCACTTACTAATAGCTTAGGGGTCCCAAGAGATAACAAGTTGGAATACACGTTTCAGCTCATCTAGATCCTGACGATTGAGGGATAACAATAGGCAGTACTTTGTGTATGCGTCGACCACAAGCATGACGTACTTAAAACCTTTAGAGACAGGTAGCGGCCCTAGCACGTCATGAAGGGTGTCAAATGGAACATCCGGTTTGGTCCAGGATACTATTGGGTGTAGGGGCGCACGTGGCACACGCTTGTGGGCGACACATGTCAAACAATGTGCGATGTATTTCTTAACAAAAGCCCTAAGGCTAGGAAACCAAAAATGTCTGAGTATAAGATCAGTTACTTTATCGGCACTTATGTGACAATGTCCATCATGAAAAATTCTGAGCAGGCTCAAGCGATGGCCCTTCGGTACATAGCATAGTAGCCTCGGCTCTTCGCCGGTAGATATGTACCGGTAATAAAGGACGTCGTTGCGCACTGCGTACCTGGTGGGGTCCAATTGACCTTGCTCTAATGACTGGATCATTGCTCGAGTCTCCTCATCAGCCGCCTTGGCGATCTGTGCCCAATTGCGTGGTCGTTCAACATCATTTACAGTACATGGGTTGCGGCTCAGGTAGTCCACGTGTGGCAACATGGCGCCTTTGCGATAATTGATGGTGAAGTGAAAGTCTTGTAAATAAATACACTACCTTGCCACACGCGGCAATATATCTCTTTTATTTTGGGTGGCTTTCAAAGCATTACAGTCCGTGACAACGACAAACTCTATACCTATAAGATAATGCCTGAAGTGTTTTAAGGCTTTCACCACAGCCAGGGTTTCTAGCTCATAAGAATGATACTTCTGCTCAGCACCCTTCGTAACTTGGCTGCAATAAGCTACTAGACGCCAAGTACTATCCTTATGAACCTGCTGGAGAACCGCCCCGTACCCATGACTGCTCGCATCCGTGTGGACTTTGGTTGGTAAATTGGGGTCAAATATTGCGAGTACCGGTTCGCTTGTCAATATTTTGATTATGTCTTGTCGGGCATGCTCGCACTCGGCACTCCATAAAAAATCGTCGTCTTTTCTTTTGGTCGAATAATTGGCGATATATCTGCGAAAGTAACCTGCAAGCCCTAAAAACTGTCTTACTTACTTGTGTACATTTTGAGGAGTGAGGGAGTTAGCAAGAGCTTTAATTTTACCCATGGCTGGTCGAACCCCGCTGTTCGAAATTACTCGACCTAAGTACTCGATCTCGGTGCATAAGAATGCGCATTTTTAAGTTTTATCGAAAAACCTGCTTTGGTAAACACAGACAAGACTTCTCTTAGGGGTTTGTAAACCTTCCTCGATAGAAGTGGTTACGATTAGACAGTCATCAATATATACCAAGACTTTTCCCGTGGATATAAGGTCCTTTAAAGTTGTACTGATGATGCGCTGGTATACTATCGGCGCATTAGCTAGGCCATAGGGCATTTTCACATATTCATAATGTCCCTCGCATGTGACAAATCCGGTGAGTGGAATAGAGGCCTCATCCAGGCATACCTGGTGGAACCCGGTCACCATATCTAGGGTGGTAAAGTACTTACCTTTGCCCAGGCGGTCGATGTGGTCATCTATAAGGGGCAGTGGGTATCGGTCTTTTACCGTGATCCTATTAAGCGCCCGAAAATCCACACATAAGCGATCGGAGCCATCCTTCTTTTTGACTAAGAGAACTGGACTGGAGTAAGGGGACTCCGACTCGCGTATTATGACCCTTTGACATCAAATCATCTATTATGTCACGTACCTTGCGTTTTTCGTTATAAGACATCTTGTACGGCCTGTAGTAAATCGGCGTGTCATTGTTAAGGCGGATATGCATGACACCCGTGGTCACTGTTGAAGTAGCTGTACCTGCTATCATAAACTCGTCGTATTCACTGAGGATACTCAAAAGTTCATCCAACTCACGGCCGGTCAGCGAAGTGTTAACAGGAGAGCCTGTCTCCATAGCAGCAGTAGCGGACATCTTTGCAGGTGCGGCGCCGCGTATGATGCGTTGTGAATCCTTTGTGCTTATGTAGGTCACGCCGTCTCGGTTCAATACATCCGTACCTATTATGACTGGAGCGTTCATATACTCACTAGGGACCACCAGGAAGTCTACTTCTAAGGAAATACCTTCTAGCTCGATGACCAGAGTGACGTAGGTATCGATGGTAATAATTGAGTCACTTACTCCCTTAATTTGACGGTTAGTCTGTTTTTTCGTGCAGGAAAAATGATTCACCACCGACGAAGAGATGAGGGATACGTCTACCGCTGTCTATCAAAATATCCACTGGCACACCCTCAATCACACCTACAACAATGTCACTATTTTTCTGCTGCACAGTGAACAAAAATTCACCTTGTTATTCGGCCGTCGTTGTTGGCCAGAGCGCTGTTTTGCAAAACACCTGTCAATACTGTGGCCTGCCTTTTTACAATAGGTGCATACAGGATCTCGTTCACGTTTACCATCATCCTTGGCTGGCATTAGACTGTCTTTATTGCTAGGCTTAGACTTTTTAGGACAACTCACCTGACGATGTCCCGAATCACCACATAAAAACACTTATTTGTGCCGGGCGATTGATATGGTTTTAGGTTTTTTACGCTTGTTAGGGTTTGCCTTATTTACATGTGGAGCTGAGGCACGAAAACTCGTGGAGTTATTTTTCTCCGGCTTGGTGAATGTCGATAAATAGTTCACTAAATCATTGTGTAAAAGATTTGCATTGGTCGCGGTAGCTTTAACCTGAGGATCTCTAATTCCGCGGAGAACAATAGCTGTAATGAGTTCATCGGTCATTCCCTTGACAATACGCAAACGTAATAATGTTTTACGTCCGTAGTCGGCAAAGGTGAGAAACTTGTCCGAATTGGTCGACATAACTTCATATAAAATGTTAGCTACATCTACCCTCTTAACACACAAAGGTTTAAAATCTATTTTGAAGTTCGTCCATGAGCGGTCATCAGAAATCCAATCGTTTAGCCACGTTTTAGCTTCACCCTTCAGACACCTTCCTACACGAGCCAAATATTCACGATTATCCCAGCGATTAGAAAATTTTGCTTTATCTACTTCATCGAACCAAGCGTCAACGTCGTAAATGCTGGGGTCAAAAATCGATACATAATAACTTTGTGTGCTTACCGATTTAGTGACTGGATCGCTTCCACTATTAATTCAGTACCTTGCTTGGAAATAGGCTCGTTGGGCTCTGTAGGCTGTGACCGCGTCTCCAGCGCAGTCAGGCGAGACACGATAGTATGCCACGATGAACGATTTCGGCTTCGACTTCGGTCATCGCGATGTTCACGACGTTCGCGGCCATGGCTGCGGCTGCACTCACGGTGGCCTGCGTGTTCGCCGCTATCACGAAAACGGCCATGATCATCACGGTGACGGCGGCCGGCGCGCGAGGGAGTAGTCTCCCTGCGCCTGCCCGGATCATGTCGCGACAAGCTGCGCGAGCGCCGCTCACGTGTACGCGGCCGTGATGATCTATCCATCTAACCTTAACAGATAGCAACAACAGAAACGAACACAAAAAGCAACAATCTTACCGACGTTTTTAGGTTATGTCGGAACGTGTTTTGCGAGAAAAAATTTCAAATTTGGATGGGTATCAAGTGAATTTGGATTTTACGGATGAAAAAGATTACTTATGGATGGAAACTACTGAAAGGGGTCAAGGCAACTAGGGTCAATGTTCCACTAGTTGACCATTTAAGCGCTTTTTATGAAGCTTATTGCCTTAGTGACCTTTTTATCAACTGTTCGAGAAATTTCATGTTATCAGCGACTAAACATGTATTATAACTTGTAATTAAAATATAAATCGGATTTCTAGTATATGTAGTTTCTGACATACATGAAATTTACTCCAAAAATATGAAATGTACCACTAACTGACCAGTGATACCTTAAAGTTGACCATGAAATGTACCAATAAATGACCATTCAGGATAACTAGGATTTAAACACAATATGTAAGAATATGTTTTTTTTTATTCATAAACTAATAAAAGTATCTACCTACCTAACGTACATACGGTTTCTGTATTATGATATAACAGTAATTTCTATCACTTATAGCTAAACATTATACTTGAAACGTAAGATACTTCACCATTTCTTTCACCAGATAAAAACCTCTTTTGTTTGTCAAGACTGAAGTGCTTATTATTTCAACGATATCACTTTCAGGATACCAAATTTTATCCTTCTTTTCGGGCCACTTGAAAGTATTACAGGTGGAAAAATTAATTGTGCTTATTTCGTAAGTTGCAGCACTTTGTGATATTTGGACACCCTCTATCACTCCTGGAAAGTACTCTCCTTCATAGTTTACTATAACGTAAGCACCCTTACATAATATCTGTTTTATTGGTGAATTTTCGGCATCTGAATAACTTCCTTTCATCACTTCATCGCTGTCGCTTTCGGTATCGCGTCTTACTATTCGTCTGCGTATTTTTCTAATATTTTTTCTCGATATAGTTATCTTTTTACTTTATTCTACTCGACTTCTTTTTGTAGCAGCCTTGCCCGTCTTTTTCTCTTCTCGCAATTTCTTCCTTATCATTATTTCGTTCAGTTTACCCTCCTTCTCTTTTTCTTTTTGTTGGTGGTATTCTCGAAATTGAGAGGATGTAATAGCAAGTGGAATTCTTTCTTTTGTTTTCTTTTTTATTGGTGAGTCAGAAGGCCAAAGCAGGCAGTTAGCGAATGCAGGACTTATTACTTTTTGTTTCTGAGCCATTATTCTTACCATATTTTCATTAGAGTAAGGCACAATCCTGATATCTTTTTGTGGCGTGTTTTTCTTGCTCTGATGGTTAGAAGCCAGATTTTCTAGTGTTTATTCATAGGGATTGGCAGCGTCTGCAAGAGTCTGCACGATGGGATATTTTCTGTAGATACCAAAGCCTTTGATGGTGTCTGGAAAATAATGGGAGAACCCGTAGTCTCTTCAGAAACCACTGGCGGTGTCTGGAATATAGTAGGAGAAATCGTAGACTCTCTAGAAGTCACTGGTGGTATTTGAACATCTCCGCGAGATCCTGAAGGTCCTGGAGTTGGAGATTGCAGAATCAAGGTAGGTTCATTTTGTGATGTTTGAACATCTCTGGGAGCTCCTGAAAGTTCTGGAGTTGGAGATTGCGAAATCAAGGTAGGTTTATTTGGTGGTATTTGAACATCTCTGCGAGTACCTGAAGGTCCTGGAGTTGGAGATTGCAGAATCAAGGTAACCTACCTTGATTCTGCATCTTTCATTTTGTGATGTTTTAACATCTCTGGGAGCTCCTGAAAGTTCTGGAGTTGGAGATGGCGAAATCAAGGTAGGTTTATTTGGTGGTTTTTGAACATCATTGCGAGATCCTGAAGGTCCTGGAGTTGGAGATTTCGGAATCAAGGTAGGTTCATTTTGTGATATTTGAACATCTCTGCGAGTTCCTGAAGGTCCCGGAGTTGGAGATTGCGGAGTCAAGGTAGATTCATTAGAGTTATCTTGCAAAAAATGTTGGCCAAACATTTTCCAAACATAATACAATTATTTCGCAGTATTATCAATCCCAATCACGAGAAGCGTTCTTGCATTTTCTTGCACAATTTCTACTCCGGGCACTACGGCTGCGGCTTCAGCTGGTTTTGACACAACTCTGCGATCAGCTGTTCCATAACCTTTGTATAGTCGACTGCTGACGGATTAAATGGATATAGCCCGCATCTCTCAAATCCGTTTTTTACTAAATCTGGAGTCACATTATCCTCAAAGACTTTTTTCAGTAATGGAGCAAACCCCGCACGAGTGATTGCTTTATTCCCAGTGTTTTGTTTATATTCAAACACTGTGTTTTGCCAACCGCTTTTCAAACTTTTAAATAACAGTATTCGGAAACTTGTAGAGTAACATGAGAGCGGTGGCCATCGACGAGAAGTAGGACCGGCCTTTGGATATTGTTATTTTTTAACCACGGGTCAAATATGTACTAACATAGTACAGGGCACCAGTCATCCACCCTTTGCGTGACTTCCCGATTTCCCAGTCTGTTGGTATATTATTGGCTCTGTCTTTTGCGGAGATGCGGGCCAGGGGATACACAATAATTGGTGCAAGAACTTGCCCTGCAGCATTTATGCCCACCATCACAGTAAGCTGTTCTTTTTCTTTGCCTGTCTTTATTTCATAGAAGTTTTTCATTCCTACTGGACCGAGAACTAACCCAGATTTGGGGCAAGTTTGAAAGCCTGATTCATCAGCGTTGTATATCCTAGAGGGATCATCTAAGATGTCAAGCTTTTGTTCTTTTTCCAAATGGTCTTTTACCGATTTATACCAACTCCGAAGGTCATTTTCAGTGACTTGTGCTCGAGATAGAGATATATTTTCTGCAGTCCTTTCCGTTATCTGGGGGTGACGTTTTTAAAAAAATCAACCCATTTTCTCCCCGGTCGATTGTTTTTAAATGGGGTTTTATGGCCATCTTAGTCGATAATATTTTTTACCGTTTCCACCAAAGTTCGTTTTTTAATCTGTATACCTTTTTTGGCATTGGCTATTATGTATTCCACTAAAAGCATTTCCTCCTTCTCGGATAAGTAGGTGTTTCGACCCATTTTTCTTTTCTTTTCTACCTTTTAATTTATTTATCAAGGTGCTATGAGGCACACCATAGTGTCGACTAGCCTCCCTGATTTTAAACCTGTTCTCTCGTACTGATTGTATTGCAGATTGCATGGCGGAGTCGGGGTACTTTAGTATTTTCATATTATCTTTCATTTTTCTTACTGCAATAGAAACAAAAATCGTGCAAGCATAGGAAAAAGAAACAAGATGAAGAACAAGATGAATACAATACAACAAGATGAATACAATACAATATTTCAAAAGGTGGTGAATGGTCATGGTCATGCATTAGGTCCACCATTATTTTAAGAAAGTCCCAATCGTTGACCACTTCTTCGATCTGGACAACTATTGGATCCTGAATATATATTTAAGTATGAAAAATTAAGCTGCAAATGAAAAGTATTAGATTTTGTATTTTGGCTTAAAAATGTATACATTATTAAAATATGAAACACCCAATACCTGACCACAGTGGTCAACTTTTAGAAAAAACACATTTTAGCAGCTCTAAAACATAACCACCACCATCGGAGCCACATGGATTATGAAATAGCAAAAATGTTAGTTTCAGTAGCTTGTTTTATTCTCATTTCATAGCGCCAACACAAAAAATATCAAAACCCTCTGAAACCGATAGCGTAGGAATAAAAAACATTGTTAGTAAATTGGGTGAACACTTATCGGGCGCCATCTTCGAAATGGTGTGCAATAAAGAATTATTATTATTATTATTATTATCAACATTAATGTGTGGATAATGAAAAGTGGAAGACTTGTCAACACTGTAATAAATAATTTACCTTTCGAGTTAAATTATCAATAATTTCATTTTAGCCAGATTAGGACTGACGTGAGTGACGTAAGTGATTTTTGTTTGACATTTGGCACTCTTTGGTTGACTTGACTTTTTGTGGTAGGCAAAGAAATGTATCCCATTACGTTTCTAAGTGACGACATGTTTACTTTTGGCGGGTAAACTTTTATAGCTTTGTTTTTTAAATAGACGCAGTGAATAAAACCCAAAAATATTTAAATAAGTTTCATATAATGGTCTATATTTTCAAAATAAAATAAAAAAAAAAAACATAAAAATGCCTGGCCAATTATTCTAATTTGTATAGCTTCGAAACGACTTCTGAACAGCACATGGATGGGTTCAAAAGCTCATTTATTTTACGCAGTTAAATAACTACTAAATGGTAGGAAACAATAATAATAAAACAGATGTAGAGGTTCTATGGTCTATTCAGCGAGTAGTTTGACTGACTGTTGACAGATCGTGATGATGGAGTTAGTGATTTTATGGTGCGGTTCAGAATAGCTTCCTTCATATTCATCACAGTCAATTTTGGTTCTGAAGGAGTTGAATCGATACCACATTGATGGTATCATGTTTTTGATTACGGTTAAGTACTGTTGGGTTTACTTGATTTGCCGGACTCGGAGCGCATCATGACGATTGACAGCTTCACTCTTCGGAAATGTTGCTGATCAATAAATGTTGCTGAGGAGGCAGGCTCTGGTTCTATTTTTGGTTCAGAGTTGTGACAATTTATGATAATACAGCTAAGTCTAAATGATTATTTTTAGATCATTTTTAGATTTAGAGTTCCATGGAGTTTGGCTGTATGTATCACGCAAAACTTATCATGTCTTATCTCCTTAACTTCTTAACTTATTATAAGTTTATTGTAATTATTAGGTTGTAAATATGGCTAGACAACCGACGGCCCCTTTATTTACTATAAAATGCACGAGTTCAATTTAGAGAGAAATAAAGTTTTATAGATGCTGCGATAGCGTCTGAAAGCAGTTGACGTACATTCAATATCAGAATGGATTTAGATGATAGTTTTAGTGATGATATTCTGGTTCAAACAGTGTCTATATAGATTTTCCTGGAGAGACTTAGGAGTCTTATTATTTATTTCTGCTTCTGTAACCTGATGACAACGCAAGAGTGCTGTAGTGCCGAGCTGAGAGAAGTCTGATCTTGATTCAGGGATGCAGCCGTCACGGGCTGAGAGAGGTCTGACTACTCTCTAGGTATACTCTCTAAATCTCTATCTAGGTATAGATAATTATGAAAATGAACCTTGGGTGATTGTTTTACTGTCATTTACGCGCCAAGTTATCGTTGTTTATCTTTAAACATGAACATATGAAATAAGTACAGGGAATAGGTAGAGCTATGTAAACGAAAACAAGTGTAACATACAAATAATAGTAAAATTATAGTTTGTTGTTGTTTATATGTGCATGTTGACACACATATTCTTTTCTGAAAACGTATCGCATTGGGTTAGAATATCGTCTCTTCGTTATCCAGTTGGTGTGGGTATTGGCAGATAATATTTTGATTAACTTATCACACTGTTTTTTGTAACATTCGCTTTTCAGTTTCCACCACAACCCGCGCGAGAAAATGTGTCATCGTCAAATCGAATCAACTCATAATCCTCATCCAAGAATAATAACAGGTAGTTTATTGTTTCGAACATCTCTGTTATGATACAAACAATTCACCAAGACAAAATTACCACAAATCACCGGTGAGAAGTTGTGACCTTGCAGCGCACGCGCTTTAACGCTCTTTAACGCCTAGAGCATCCATGGGTGGCAGCGTTGTACCCCACGGGCTATACAGACGATGAATTGTCAATTTTAGCGCTGGAAAACCCCATGGGGTACATACAAATGCTAACTAAACTAGTAAACGTGATTGGGCTGGCCTGAGTTTACTTGCCCTTTCTTTCTCGACCAAAAAGCCCACGGCTTTACGAAGCGGAGTGGCACATCCTAATAATAGTTAACTACTTTTCATAATAAAAATCTAAATAAATACAAATAAAGTTATACTTTATTTTTATTATACAATAATTTTTAATATACAAAACAAAAAAGTACTTGTTGTTGTTATAATATACATAGTCAGGTCATAAGTTCTGTCACATGTGCAATATGAAATAATTTAGACATGTTTATTATTTATGTAAACATTTATAAAGCAAAATGAACTTAATAAAACATAGATTCTTATGGTAATAAAGTTTATTCAAAATGACCCCCGCGATTTTGAATACAGGCCTTTATTCTGCGCGGCCAGTCGTCTATCGCAGCACGAACGAGGTCCATGTCAATATCGGCGGCTGCCTTAATCAAGGATGCCTTGAGTGACTCCAAATCAGGATGAGGCTTTGAGCAGGCCTTGTCCTCCAAGTGTTGCCATATTTTGTAATCTAACGGACTCAAATCTGGACTGGAGGAGGGCCAGTCTTCGTGCCGGATGAAGTCGATTTCACGCACCGCCAGCCAGTCTTGTGTGCTTTTCACTCTATGAGCTGGCGCAGAATCTTGTTGGAATACCCAGTGCCTGTTATTAAACATGGTATGAGAAACAGGTTCCACAAGGTTCTTGAGGACTGTATTTTGATACACAACTGCATTCGTTTTTACGCCTTTCTCACAAAAATGTACCTCAGTTAAGCCCCAATAAGAGACTCCCAACCAAACTATGAGCGAGGATGGAAAATGACCTCGTTGGACACGCGGAACACGGTTGCTCGCTTCTTCACTGCTGTGTGCGTACACCTTATCACTTTGTTTGTTGTAGCTCTCTTCCACGGTGAAAATTTTTTCATCCGAAAAAAGAATTTCCCGATGCTTTTTTCCCGCGTACCGCTTCAACAAAGCGCGGCATCTCTTCAGTCTCAGGTCCATTAAACGAGCGTCCAAACGATGTCCTGTTTTTCTTCGATGTGCCCTAAGCCCTAAATCTTCATTTAACACCCTTTTCACCGTGGTCCTGCTTAACCCCATCTGAAGGGCCAACAGTTTCTGCTTACGTATGGGATTTCTTTGAATTCGCGCCTTCACAGCTTTTATCACTGCTGGAGTCCTAACAGAGCGAGGGCGACCACTTCTTGACCTGTCATCTACACTAGAGTCTTCATTGTATCGTTTTATGGTACGATAAACGAATCTTTTGGTTACATTCAAATTTTTCAGTAAGTCGAAAATCTGAATTGGCGCGTAACCGCATCGATGCAACGCAATAACTGCGACACGGTCTTCTTTAAGTGTCCACTCCATATTTAAAAATGAGGAAAATTCAAAAAAGTACACATTTTTATTTTCATGAAAAATTCGAAATTCGAATTCAATAAACTTTTTTGTGGCCAGCGTTCTAAATTCAAAAGTTTTTATTGTGTGACAGAACTTATGACCTGACTATGTATGTAAGCGATTTTCAAAGTTACTATATACAATGTCTGAGGACAGACATAAGTCAGGATGGCCGAATGTTACATAGTGATTTGCATAGTTACCACATTCAAATTATTGTTTTCAATTGGAACAAACTTAACATTAAAACTATATGACCATTTAAATTCAATGTGTGTAAATAGTGTCCAAGATATTATTATTTATTTTAGTACTTTAGCTAGCAATATTATTGTATATTTACAGTATCACGTTGATCAGTTATGATTCTCAGCACGCCAATCGATGTTAAGTATATTGTCACCCGGATGCACGGGTTGTAGTTGTATCATAGTTTAGAGTTTTCGCGCGATGTCGGTTGTAAGGAATGGCGCCTGAGCCGACAGCGCGCCCATAGGTGTCGATTTATTGACTTCCGGATGAAAACCAGAATTATGTCTGGGCGCGCTGTTAGTTGCAGAATGGTGCCACGGCTGTTACCGCGCTAAACGGAAACGAGCTTCTGACATCCGGAATGAAGGATTAGCGCGGTAACGGTGGAGCGAATAGAGTTTTGACAAAGGAGGAAGGGAGACTGTATTGAGACGGGACCGAGAGTAGAAGTGTAGTGAATCATATTTGAAGTAAAAGTGCGGGGTATAATAATTTAAATAGTATCGTAAAGAGCAATTCAAAGTAAAGCATAGTGTCCGTGAATAAGAAAGAGCAAAAAAAAAATTTATATACATTACATGGCATGAACTTAACTTCTAATCTTAATATTTAAAGATTTTTTGAGTTAAGGAGCTGCTTATTCATAAATTTACATATACATTATATTTTTACATTTATTGAGGTAGGTTTAAACAAGTACCGCTTAATAATATTTTTTGTTTGCTGACAAGTTTTGTTTTCTATTCTACTAACTAATTCTATTGGAAATCTATTCAATACTCTAGGCAGAATTGACTGCCAGACTCTCTGGCCATATTCGTTTTTACTTGTTGGTATCTCGAAGTTTGAAAGATAAGGTAGGTTACGTAGATTTACGGGTCTTTTCTTTTTTTTTAAAAGGGGTATATTTTCATTATACTGAATAACAATTGGCAAATCCAACTTATCAAATACGTTCATCACTTTACAATAATTGAATAGATTTTCATAGTTATTTTTATATTTATATTTAATCTTTGCGGGAACAATCGCTTTCAGTAATCTTAATTGTAGGTTGTAAATATGATTTAAAGATGTTTTGAATGTTCTTCCATAGCTGGCTAAGCCATAGCTTATTACAGAATCAGCCAAGGACATGTAAAGAAGTCTTAGCGTATTATAGGGAACTTTATGCCTAAGTACACACAGTTTTGACAAAATGGATCTTAGCTTATTACATACATGCTCAATATGTGGACCCCAGTTGAATCTATGGTCTATTTTTAGTCCAAGGTAAGTATGTTCTTGTACAAGATCAAGATGAACGCAGTTACAGGAAGCGCTCTGTAGGTGCATACAGTTGTGTTCGTGGGCCACGATCGCCGGTATAAAGTTTTTTTTTTTATAAGGCGAATGAATATGCATGAGTTTTGTTTTAGAGTAATTTATCGATAAACCTAGATCGTGAGCCCACTTACATAATAGATCAAAATCCTCCTGCATCATACTTTGGGCCATCTCAAGGTCCTGATGAGCGGTAGTTATACAAGTATCATCTGCAAACTGATATACTGAGCCATGCCGAAATATTTTGCACATATCATTGACGTATAATAAGTACTCGGTTGGTCCCAGGATCGATCCTTGTGCCGTACCACATAAGGTGGGAATCAGATCACTGAGTTCACCAGCTATGCTTACCGCGTTATACCTATTAGTATGATAGTTTTTCATGAGTTCTAGCACAGGTCCTTGTATACCGTTCTGCTGCATTTTCTGGTAAAGTGTCTTATAATTTAAAGTGTCAAAAGCTTTACTGAAGTCTATCATAACGGTAAGTACATGGTATCTTTTATCTAAATAGCTATTTATTTCGTCTGTAAATAATGACAAAAGCTGAGATGTGCTTTTTCGTTTTTGAAATCCAAATTGTTTTACATGTATTAAGCCATTACTTGATAGGAAGTTATTTACGGAATTTCCGATATATTTTTCTATAATTTTATCTAAGCATGATAGGATTGTTATAGGTCTGTAGTTGTTTGTATCTGTATGACTACCTTTTTTATGTATCGGTCTTACAAGTCCTATTTTAAGTTGGTCGGGATATGTGGATTGCGAGATACATAGATTAATTAGATGCATGAGGACCGGTGTAATTTTTTCAGAAATATATTTTACGTCTTTTGCCCTTATCGTATCATACCCTGGGCTTTTTTTATCGTTTATTTTTCTAATTATTCTGTGTAAGACTTCTTCGTTAATTTTTCCCAGACGTAATGATAAGCTAGGGGTATGTATGTACTCCTTCTCATCAAGCAATGGCCTATCACAAGTGTTCAATACATTTTTAACATTGTTATCGAAATCGTGTGCAAACTTATCTGATAATTGCTTTGGTCTTAACCTAAAGGACTTAACCAGTACATCATCGATAGCCTTTATAATTCTACCAGTCAATCTATTAATAATTTCCCACATTTTTTTAGGGTTTTTAAAATTATTACAAATTTCTCTTTTTGTTAAATTATTTCTAGCATTACAAATCATTCTGTTAGTTCTGTTTCTATATTTTTTGTATATTAACTCATTTTGTTTATTACTTGTATCATTTAAAAATATTTTTAAAAGTTCTTTCTTTTTGTTACACATGTTAATTAACTTATCAGATATCCAATTACAATCAGACTTTGCATACTGATTGATTTTAGTTTGATAGGTACACTTACACTGCCTGGTATTTTTTAATAATAAAATCTACTACTTCGTTCGGCTCGGTGCAGCCGAGCGCAGAGCTCCAGTCAATTTGACTTAATTCCTGTTTGATTTTTTCATTATTCAACTTATTAACAGTCTTATAGGAATTCACGCAGTCGTAACTGCTGAGCGCGAGGCCTGTTACATAATGGTCGGCTAGTGCATCGCGCACAACAGCTGAGCGCACTGAATGCCCGAGCGTACCTCGCCTGGACGCGCCACGAACGAACAAATGATCGATACATGATTTGGATATGCCATTTACATTTGACTCAACTCGTGTGAATTGTGAAATACAACACTCAAAACCTAGTTCATTTAGGCTGTTTAGGTAAGACCTTACAGTATTGTTGATGCATTTAGTGTCTATGTTGGTATCACCTACTAATATACAGTTTTTGTTGGTGGGATACGCGGATAACAATTGCGAAAGTTCAATAACGAAGTCATTTTTATTCCAGCTAGGGGGCCTATATATTGAACACAAAAACGTTTTATGGCCGTTTAAACTTTCCACTTCACCACATAAACATTCAAAGTTTAACGTATTCACTGAAGTTCTAATAAATGAGATACTCTTGTGTGCGTAGATAATTATGCCACCTCCTTTTCTTTGTTTACGTAGTTCTGTGTACATTACATAATCCTTGATATCGAACAGAGTAGAAATCGAATCACTGATGTTCGCCTCAGTGATTATTATTAGATGTATAATTAGCGGGCTGCCAGCGACAATGTACTCAAGTTGCGAGTGGTTTTTGATCATCGAACGGATATTTACATGTAATAGAATAAGTTCATTTTGCTCGTGAGTTATATCACACATAAAATCATTCCATGAGTCATGAGTTGTCTCTGTTATGGTTGGGTCGACGAGATCCATACAGAATTGATTTTTTTAACGAGCTGCCTTATTATTATTATTTTTTTATATTGGAGATCACACCTACTGGTACAGTAGGGAGGAGGTACATACCTAGCTTTTCTGTAGCTCCTTACCAATTCGACCGATGTCGTTCTCCGAGCGGACGTAGTATATCTTCTTGTCACCTTCATTTTTTCGAACCATTATCTGTCCGTTTTTGCACCAGACGTACTTACAAATTGATTTTTCTTTGAGGCTTATCTTGGTTTTCCAGAGCAGGTAGGACATCGTAGGTATGAGTGACTCACGTAGGTACACCTTATTTTCACCTACACCGCCCAGGTCTCGGGAAGTCATCTTTGTTGTTTTGGCAGCTTCGCACCAGAGCTCGCGCTTACCCTCACGCAAGGATATTTTAATCGGCGCGTCGGTCTTGGCGCGCTCGGCCTGCGCCGAACTAGGGCAGCTGGGCATTTTTTTTCTATGAGCTCGGATAATATCGTCCGGTTTCTGATTTAGCAGTTGGCAAACTGATGCAGCAATTTTTTGGACATCCTCGTTCTCTTGTTCAGTTATTCCACAGATTTCGACCTCATTTGACGACTGCGCCTGCTCCAGTTTGCTTAATTTTTGCTCTAAAACCTCCATCTTTAGTGTTAGATTTTTGCATGTATTAGCATTTTCCTTACATAAATTCTCCGAAATTTTAACTCGCATTTCGTAATCTTTAATTTTTCCTTCGTATTCGTCAATTTTGTCGGAATAGAATTTGAGGGTATTCTGTAATTCATCTCGAATAATTTCTCTAACGGTCTTTTGTAACTGACCAACCTCTTGTCGAAATACAGACAGCAATTTGTCTTGATCGCTATGCGATGTTACTTCAGCATCGGATTCCTCATCATCGGGATCTGGTAAAATGACCGATATACGCTTTTTTTTGCCTTCCGTTGCAAGCGCGCACGAACGACACTTCCAATCAGAGTCCGTTGAGGACAGCACACATAGTTGTTCGGTCGATAGCGATACACAAGAGCTGTGGTACCACTTGCAACACTTATTGCACTGCACACCGGGATTCTTTTTGGTAACGGTTTTACTACACTTCGCGCATTTGGCCATTTTGTAAATATTATGCGCTCGCGTACTCACGGGTAATTAGGTCACGACCTTCCGCTGTCGCTGCGAGCGGGCAACTTGAAATTATACAGGCCGTAGTTATTTCAATTATAGTTTTGTTTGCTGAGACATCTCATTAGCACTGATGGATTCTTATCTATGACAAACTCCACTAATTAAACTCCACTTTAGCGGATTGCTCGGACCTGGCTTCTTCTAATTCGGCTTTCTGGGCTTCCCCGGACTTCTCGGATCCCTCAGATTGCTCGGATTTCTCGGGCCTCTCAGGCCTCCGGGGATCTTCGGGCCTTTTCGACCTTCCAAGCTTATCTTGGTTCGTGCTATCGCGGCAGTTGACATTTTCAGACCAGTCACACTGTTTCGACTCAAAGTTGTAGAGCAGACCCGATGGGCAGGCTTGTCCTACTGGCTTTCCGTTGTTACACTTGTAGAACTTGGCGCAGTCCAGATGAGGCAGGAGGAGATCGGCATCCCAGTGGTCGTGCTCTGTGGGGCATTGGGCGGCGGAGGCTTCTGTTGCGAGGCCTAGGACGAAAATTGCGACGGGACCTGCAAAGTAATGTAACAAAGAAAATACTTGGTATGAGAGTTATGTGTCTTTTGATGTAGGATCTAATTGGTGTGGACCTTGAAGTGGAATATCACAAAGTGTCGTAAAAACGCCTTTCCCTGACACAATGGATTTACACTCCACCCATATTTACCTTTCATGTTGATGTATATTTGGCTTGTGTACCAGTCAATAAAGGTGGAAATAGTTTTATAGGATTTCTTTATGTTGCAAGAACAATGCATTTTTCATATCATGAGATCTTAGATTGATTGCAGTGATTTGCTGATGATACACGTATTAACAATAAGCGTCTATTTTACTTATCGTTCAATAGTACTGACCTATTCCTTGGAATAATGAACGACCGATTTTAACTGATCGTCTAAGGATATGCGTCTAATATGGGTTAGGTACTAAGGACAATAACAACCACAAACTCAACTATCCTGAAACCAAATAGTATATTTATTTACTAGACAACAGGAAATTATATCAACCAAATTTCCAGCAAATTGTTTTGGTCTTAATTCTCGCGGGGAAACACTTATTATTACAAATGGTTTAATTTATTTTTAACCGACTTTAAAAAAGGAGGAGGTTCTCTGTTTTGTTTTGTTACCTCAAAACTGGAACTATTTATGAACATATTTCAAATTTTCTTCTAATTGAAAGGTCCACCATCCAGTATAGTTACATTTTATAAAATTAGAAATCGGTTCAGTAGTTTGTTTTCTAAAGCAAAAAGACTGGAATTATGATGTCTTCCAGGTAAACAAAATAACGTATTATTGCTTTACTTTGACTTATCAGTGGTTGTTAAGGTCATTGTAATAAGATGAATTCCGTCTCTAAGTACCGTATATTCGTTTATAATGTCGTGTAATACGTGTGGACTTGCCTGTCAGACAGAGAGATTTCGTACCTTGTTTTCGTGTATTTTGACAACATTTGCATCCCGACCGGGGAGGAAGGAATACGGCTTGGTTTTTTTTTAACTTGGTATATTATATGTGATGTTTACGTTCTTGTATGCATATTTCTCACTTATGTGCCGTATATTTGTATTATATACATTATATCCCATGGCGAAAAGTAAGCTTTATTATATACACTGACGAGCAATGAAAAAGTTCCACCGACAAAAACCCGACAAACACCTTAATATCTCCTAAGACATGGAACTATATTACGTTTACAATATTTACGTTTTTAATTGGTAATATTCTGATGCGCTGTTAAATGTACTTCAATATTGCAGACGGCGTCATTGAGATAGACTTTCCCGTTTAGGACTTTTAGGAGTAATTTGATGCTATGTCACTGAAACTTTTTCATTGCTCGTCAGTGTATTATTGATTATCGGAAGACAGATTTCGTAGTCTCGTAATTTCCGATAACGATCTGTTGTAACAATGGGGTCGATTATTTACTTGTTTGCGTCTAAATCTGACAAGACTATGCCTTCCAAATTTCTGACTCGGCTTAACGCAACATATATTTGTCCTTTTGCAATTGATTTTTTTGCCAAGGTCAATCACAGCTCTTTCGAGGGTTGTACCCTGTATCTAGTTTATGAACAGTGACCACCCAGCTTAATAAAATAGGCAACATACGACGCTCCACATCCCCGTAACTCCTTGTTGCCTGAGACGTAGTACTTGATGGTGGTATGGGTGTGCAACCGTTTCTATCTTTTAGCCTCAGACCAATAGTTTCATCATCTTGTACAAAGACGACATTCGCATCGTGTATAGGGGAGGAAGAAATAGGGCTTGAACTTGAAGTCGGTCTTTAAGTTTTTAACTTGTTGATTATTCAAACACTAATGTTTAACAGTTTCCCAAATTGTTTAAGAACTGTCATCCCAAAAAAAATAATTTCATCCTCAATTAATTAATGGTTTACCAAAATGTTACAGCCTCTTTTATACTAATTGACATGGGGTCGCCTCGCTCCTGTCTGCTTCGCTTCCTCTCCAGATTGTTTTACATATATAAAGTTGTGACCTAACAAACTTAACTTTACTATTCGATTTAACCAATATGGTTCTGTGAAACTACAAATGGGAGTAAAAACTTACAGGTATATTGGTTTTTGTTATACCTGGCAAAAGGTGGGTGCAACTGTGCCTCTGTCATCCTCTAAGGTAAAGGTAAGGCATGACGCTTTGTTAAGAAATCGCATCATTTTATGATTAGTTTCCCGAAAAAAAAACTGGGCCAAGCTGCATTCTAAAGTCTTAAGACGGTTTACTTATAAATAAAATAGTAAAAATACCAACTAACTTTTGAAAACTGTATCACA
Source organism: Argyresthia goedartella (assembly GCA_949825045.1). Lineage (NCBI taxonomy): Eukaryota > Metazoa > Arthropoda > Insecta > Lepidoptera > Argyresthiidae > Argyresthia > Argyresthia goedartella. Next base: position 23,545,868 of record OX463823.1, read on the forward strand.
ATCCATTCGCCACAAAATACAAATACGAGCAACATCTCAAAAGCAGTATTAGAGACAGAAGCCAAGGTGGTTCCGCTGCGACATGTCACTAAAGAGCTGCTCCGACATTTATATCGTGGTTTGAGACGGTGCAGCCAGCATCGACCGAGGTGCAGCTGCCCTGGAGAGACTACTACTGAAAAGGGCAGAGGCTGCCAAGAAGATATGACCATGGCCGAGGAGCTGGCTAAAACGTTCCATAAAAGTTCGCCCGACGGGGGATTTCACCTGCTTTGATAGCATGGTAGCCAACGAAGTTCAGCTTGTAAGGCTTTGAATAAAATTTAAATTTCACATTCAAAGTGATGTTTGGCAAGCGGTTGAATAAATTCCTGTGTTCTGCTTCATACTATTTTTGAAGCGAAAATAATTACATCTTTATATCCTAACCATGAATATCCGTGTGAATTTTGTAATATTATGACATGACTGATATTTTCATAAAGTACTTATGATAATTATGTTGCATGAACGAAATAATATTGTATTTCCTAACCTACAGATCCTACTATACTTACATTCTTAAACTTAGGGATTTGATGTGTAGTAATTATAATATGTATTATATAAGTATTAATGTTCTTCTATATGTAGAATATTAAGTAGTTTTTAATGACGCTTATTTATATTATTTTTATTTATTTCTGCACATATCATTGCTATAAGATTGATTATTTTGATCTTTTGTTTGCTGGAAGAAATCTTTTGTTAGAGATAAGCTTGCCTTTGTAAATTTCTTTTCTATAAGCTTATAATATTAATTTTCATGTGTAATAATAATATACGAAATATGATTTAATATCTTTACTGTGCCAAAGTTAAACAAATTAAGCTTTGAATGATCTTTATGACACAAAAAATATTGTTTGATATATCATTTTCCGGCATCTCTGTTGAAGATTGTCATAATTCGGCTCCAAACACTAGCCTAAAATCATATCACCTGACAGATTTAAATTTTTGTCATCGAAGAACGGCTATTCTTTGATGTAAAGTGGATGATAAAGAATCTTTATGATTCAAAGCATCATGTCTGATATTAAATTGACTGGCATCTTGGTTGGAACAAGCCGAATCCAGCTCCAAATGCCAGCAGCCTGATTTTTTTATAGCAGTCGACAGATTTTAATTCGTCGATATCGTCTTAAGAAGTCGTCAATTTAGGGGTATGCTGCATTCAATACTTGCAAGTTTATTATTAAGGCCGGTGGCGTTGTAGCATTCGTGCGTGATATCTGGGCAGTGGATGTGCTTGTGCCGGATATAATTGATGCCAATAGCTTTCATACAATCATTCACAGTCCTTGCAATATACAGGTCACCCTCATTCGACGATAAAAAGATTTTATTTTTATATAATATATATAAAAATCAAGCACCACTAATTTAAAAGACTGGGATATCAATATTAACCTTTTGGATTTTACTGATAGCCATATATTTCATTATCGGAAGAATCGGGCCTTAGGCCGGTAATAAATAAGGCTACTAGAGGGCGTTTATGTCTAGACCACTTATTCGTAGTAACTTAAGTGTGGTCTGTCAATTTCCGATGCATCGGAAATTGACAGACCACAGCCTTACATTTAGAGGCTTTATACTCGATATAAAAAAGAAAAAATGCAACATAAATATAAGCGAAATTAATACTATTGCACTACCGGGAGAACTAAGTAATAAAGACTGAGCGAAGGTTCTGAATTGTGATGATGTCTCGTTGAGTACTAGAATGTTCTTGGAAATTCTTACACAAGTACTAAAACGGTAACTATCAGTCGTAGCAAGTGCATACTGCTGCATATGAGTACTCGTAAAGAGCCAAAAAATAAGCACCACAATTATAGTACAAACGGTACAATAGTAGATTGTTTACCAAGGGTGGAAAGTGACCCATTTCACCCGAGATATTTCTGGCGCTTGTAACATCCCCCCTTTATATAATTCGACCCTTTCCTTGAAACGCAGTTTCTTATTAATTGTGATGGCCAAATAAAATAGATAAGTAAATTAGAACTCCTACTACATGTGAAACCAGTAACCCTAATTCTAGAGGTATGAGTAAGAATTGCTGTCAACTTTGACAATAGATTTTAAACCAGGAATGTTTTAAATTGAATAATTAGTCATTTTAAATTTCAATAAAAGATATATATTTAAATATGTCCCCACTAACAAGAATGATACAGATTAATACCTATAAAGTGACTAACAACTTTATAAAGCAGATTCATATAATAAAATGTCATAGTATATTTTGGATATAGATTAAAATAAAATAAAAAATAAATAAAAAAAATATTAAAATAATAAAAGGAAAATTTGATATTCATAAAATTTTGGGGAAAAACCCCTACCACTTGATTCGGTCTTCTACCCAGATAATTCTACGAAACCAATTGATTTGTAGTTCTGATACTCGTTTATAAAAATAGTAGCGGATAAAGTATTCTGAATTGGATTTAGTCATAGATACACCGGATTGGGATGGGGTATGACCGGTCAGGATAGGATTATATTTTGTGAATGACATTCAACTGTCTCATCAGTCAATATCCGATATTTATGTAGATTATATTAAATATTCTTCCACATATAGAAAACTATAAACATACACAACGAAGTTTCACTGGTTGTTTATGTTACATTTTATGTGTTTCAATAAAGACTCATTTGTCTCTTAGTAATGCACAAAAGCATAGCATAAAGTATAAAATATTTCTTCAAATCCATAGACGTGCGTAAGTAGCATGATTCATTTTAAGGTTTAATTGACCTTCAATCTGACCTCAGCAGATCCAAACATGATATTGTTACTTCGTAAAGTGCGAAGGTATAAGTATATGTATCCGTATAGTAATAAAAATATGCATATCTGAATAGAGCATAACTGTGAATTTCCGTACCTTTATTGCTTCATTCTGGCGTTATGTGAACATTGGCGGTGGCTTTGCGACGGGTTATTCCATAATTTGATCAAAGGTTAATTAATAACTATTGTATTAATAAAATTAACCATGACCCCCTTCCATGATTACAATACAAGGTCTACAATTTGATTTATTTCGTAATAGCGAATGTAATTACAAATCGAAGGTTCAGTAACGAATGAGCTCTAGTTAAAGTTAACTGTGTGACACTAGCGATGCGGCAAACACACACGTCATGCGCACACGCCTGCTTAAGCACCAGCCAATCCAAAGCTTCAAAGCAACGCCGCTAGGTGGCGCGAAAATAGATATCTACCCTAACATCGCCATCTACAATAATTATGTAGGCAATCTAACGCAACTAGCATAGGTACCTATTTATTTACCCGCGTTGCGAAATGATGCTTCTTTATCCTTTATATTTATATTTTTAAGGTCTATATTATAGGTTGGTACTCCCGGAAACATGGAGAGGTCGGTCCACCTACGAGATGGACCGACGACCTGGTGAGGATCGCTGGATCTCGTTGGATGCAGGTGGCTACGGACCGGTCACGCTGGAGTGCGATTGGAGAGGCCTATGTTCAGCAGTGGACGTTAACAGGCTGAAATGATGATGACTCCCGGAAACATGGTTTAGAAACAATAAAAATATATCTTTCTTTCCACACATATAGGTACTCATTCTACATAGGTATCTACCCACGGAAATTAACTTAGAAACCTCAATCTAACCTTCTATCTAACCATGTACCTATAGATCACTGCCCAATCAACAACCCGTGACATCTACCTAGGCATTAATAATTCCATAATCGTATTTAATACCTACATTCATTTCGTCTTAGGGGGCCAATGCCAATTCGTGTCCTACCAAACATATATTTACCTACTTACTAACGAAAGTATTTCACAAAGATAGGTATTTAATTAAACGAGTTTCCTATAAAACTTCCTAATTAAAACATCGCATTACTTCCCCTCATAAAGAATTCACAAAATATACATACATGACGTTTATACAAAGGCACATACTCTGATCCTATTGTCCTCGGCCGGGAATCGATCTCGTGACCACTCGTATTGTAGGCAGAATCACACCCACAGCGCCAGTCTTTTAACTAGGGTAGGTACCTAACTATCTAATAAGAATTCATAGAATCATTATCTACCTTTTGGTTTCCTAGATACCTAATAACACTTTGGACACTAATTACAAACATTGTTCTAGTTCCAAACTAGGATTCCCTGTATTTTGGGCACCAGACAACGACACACATAAATATATAGATAAATGTTATACTTAGATAGATAAACAACCATGACTAGAGTACAAACATGGACAAATATTTGTCCCCACCGGGACTCGAACCCTGGCTTCCTAGGTAGGGTCTCTGCCGACCCATAGGTATATATATGTCGCGCCACACGTTGTGAGCGGTGACCTTGAATGCGCAGTAGTCACTTTGCAATATCTGTACATACGCGCAGTACTTCCCGCCAACGTCGCCCAGCGCACTCATTTCGTGGCGCGATTTGTACTGCTTCGAATACAAATACAAACAGAGACCCAATTATAACAGCCTATAGTCAAATACTTTAAATGCACTGGAAAATAATAATAAACATTATAAAATATGTAGGTACAGGTACTGCTTAATTGATATAACCTGTTGAATCTCTGACTTTTCGTTTGTGATACTGATAATTATAGGTAACTAGTGAATTCGACAGACGTTGTCCTGCCGGGCTGATTTGTGAATCTAAACAATCCAAGGGGCCACACAAACGCATATAAAGAATTCATTCAAATCGGTCCAGCCGTTTAGGAGGAATTCAGTGGCATACACACGTACAGTAGAATTACATATATAATATGCGATACTAACTCATGCGATGTTATGAAATTGGTAGGTATAAATTATCTAAAATCCTAACTAGATATCTACCCGATACTAAACTTGCATAATTCCTCCATGTTACTATCAGTTACCTATTTAGAACCATTTCTTCTATGATGATTATTAATAAACCGTCGAAAATTTTAGAAGCTCGCTACTGTGAATGGTTAATGTAATAGGTACTTTCTTATCAGCAATCTGGAAGTAGGTATGTAGATTCATATAAAATTGTACCTACCCTTAGATACATCATGGTAGAATGGCTCTAGATTAAAATACTTTAGGCAAAGCTTTCATTTAGACACCTGCACTCAACAATGTTTACTAAACCTTTCTATATTTGTAGATATCTAGATCTATTTTAAACTTTGTAGCCGTCTGTGTCAAGTGAACGTATGCGAAAGAAAATTACATGATAAACTATGCATCCCCAGTAAAAGTAAATTAATATATAACACATTATCTGTCGGATCACCAAAACAAAGGCCCCTCAGCCTCCCTGAACACAGACAGACATCCTGTCTAGGAAATAAAAATTTATTTAAACACCAACGCGAATAATGGTTTCCTTTTATTTATTAACTTTAAGACTGTATTAAATTAATTCAAGTGGATCGCCTAAAATTCAGGCTTTACCTATTTAAACCATTAATTAACAAACTGATTATATTATTTATCGCACTAAAATTGAAACTACTGGTTTTATAATTTAGAGAACACTTTTCTGTCCCTATGCCTAAGTAGTTTCAATATAACTATGAGCCCGTAAACGCTCAAAAGTTACGTTAGGTACTTTCCACTATCAAACAGCTGTTTGAACGCACAACATAGGTAAATAGGTACTTTAAAACACTTCAATGAGTGGCTCCAGGTTCAGAGAGAGACTTCTCGCGGCAACTCTTATAAAAATATAACTGCCGTAATCGCCCCCATATCATTCCTTTATACAACAGATTTGGTATTGCCAGGATTTTTAGGGATATTTTAAAACTGGTTTTGTGGCTTAACTCTTTAAGCAAATGCATTTTTTTTTTATATTAATACTCTAGACCAAATTGCACGTCATTTTCAATATCAACCATTTAGATATCTCATCCCGTATAGAAATAACAAATCCCTAAAAATCAATTAGGATTCACTGTCATTTTTATTATTATTACTTTTTGCTTTTTATTCACAAATCATCACAAAATCAGTAAAATACACAGGTCATTTATGTTCCATCAATGTGGCAAAGAATTCAAAATAACACTCATCTCTATATCCTGCGTTTCAAACATTGTTTTGTCTTAGTACCTACCATTATTAAAATCTAAAAGAACATTGTCCAATTTCGGCTAAGCGTGGACAGAATGTACGGGGTAATACGTGATAACCACTGATTATAAATAATTCCTTAGCGAATATTTTCGATTATCTAGTTGTGTCAATCGACAGCTAAAACTAAAAGGGAATTTAAGTGAAACACGGTCTTTTTTCGGTCAAACGGACGACATTTTTGCATTCAATCGTTCAAATAAACAAAAAAAAACTCGATTTTTGGGTAAACTACCTACTTATTCATGGCAATACTAGACAAAAAAAAACTGTCTGTCACCCACCGCCGCCTGCGCCGGTAACATTTGTTCTGAGTTCTGTGTTTGACGACTGTGTGGTTTCGATAATTCGTGAATGTGTTTGTTTTCTACTTTGTCTTGTTATAATGGACCCCGACTCCGCGTTTAATGATGACTCTGGCTCAACTACGGACTCTGTACCTGAATTTCACGACAACCCTGGCGCTTCTACGGATTCCGAACCTGCTATGAACGATGACCCCGGCTTTAAGTTGGAAATTGAGCCAGCTCTACACGAGAACCTGCGCACTGACACGGAAGAGGCGGCTTCCAATCAGCCCGTTACTGATGCTGCAGAAACAAGATGTGTTAACTGTGGGAATGATCTCACTCAGAGAAGGATACATAACCTTCATCTTATGGAGGTGCTCTCTGTTATACGACAGTGGGTTGCTCCTCAAATCGTAAGTCTCTTAAAATCTTAATTCATGATCTGGTTAGAGTGTTATAGATAAGTATGGACTTGCGCCCCCATATCGACACTCTGACCCATGATCTACCATTGTGTTTAAAAATGCCATTGCATGAATACATATATTAAATATGTACATATTGTTTTTGTTTACAGATTGGAGAAAGTAGTGTTGTGTGCCACTCTTGTTGGATTTCGGCGCTATATCAGTCAAGAGAATAGGTGAATGAAGAGACATCAACCAGCACTGGCCATAGGAGAAATGTTTGTGTGAGCTGTGGATCCTCATTGTTGCGAATGAGATCTCACACACTGCATACAGGCACAGAAAGGGAATCCCGAATCAGGAACATCATAATGGAACAGATTATTTTAGAATGGGTACGTTAGAATGGTTGACTTATAATAAGCATTAGGATCGATCCTTAGTGGTGGTGGCATTATCTATGACTTATTTTCAAGTCATGTACATTTGTTTACAAATACAGTAGCAATACCACTCGTTAGTTGACTACACACATTACATTATATGTCTGTCTGACCTGTGGACTAGGTCGACTAAGCTGTCAGGATGTACAGGTGCTGTGCAAGCCTACTCCATCTATACAATATCTCTCGCCTTAGAATGACACAGCTACGTGACACTGTATAAATCATGTACAATAGATGCAAAGACCTGTATTTTGTTTTTAATCAAAATCTGTGTTTAAAAATAAATATATTATATGTAGGTATGTTCTTACAATCAAATCGTTTGAAAAGAGTGGGCATGCCTCTGTCTACCAAAATCCCTGTGATTATTTATCCTTTTAAGAAATGCTAAACAATTGTTGTTCATTTCAGTTGCGAGGGTCAGATCAAATCTGCCATCCTTGCTGGCAGCGAAGCGACCGTACAGCTTCACAGCCGCCAGTGCCACCGCACATACATCGGGATTTAAGCATAAACCTGCCTGACTATTCAAGAGCACCGGACACACAAGCACAGTGTTTTGTACCCGAATGCAATTCAACCGAAAGGAGAATGGTCCCGAAATGGCTGAGAGTAATGTTATTCGCAGAGTACAAATATTATGTGCCTAAAGAGTGTAGGATATGTACATTTCATCTGCAAAACCACAATTGGGAGTTTCTAGTGGATAATAATAATGGTATTCACACATTTTCTGTGGAGCATGTGCAACACTTTGCAACATTTGTCAGTGAAAGAAAGCTCACCATGGATTTGACAGATGTAGAAGGAATGTCTGATGAACAATGTCACTACTGGCTAGGATTATCTATAGCGAATTTCAGGCAGCTTAAAGCAGAGCTACTCTATCAAACTACTAATACTTACTAGTCGAGGCATAATCTGTTCCATTATGATGTTCCTGATTCGGGATTCCCTTTCTGTGCCTGTATGCAGTGTGTGAGATCTCATTCGCAACAATGAGGATCCACAGCTCACACAGACATTTCTCCTATGGCCAGTGCTGGTTGATGTCTCTTCATTCACCTGTTCTCTTGACTGATATAGCGCCGAAATCCAACAAGAGTGGCACACAACACTACCTTCTCCAATCTGTAAACAAAAACAATATGTACATATTTAATATATGTATTCATGCAATGGCATTTTTAAACACAATGGTAGATCATGGGTCAGAGTGTCGATATGGGGGCGCAAAGTCCATACTTATCTTTAACACTCTAACCAGATCATGCATTAAGATTTTAAGAGACTTTGAGGAGCAACCCACTGTCGTACAACAGAGAGCACCTCCGTAAGATGAAGGTTATGTATCCTTCTCTGAGTGAGATCATTCCCACAGTTAATACATCTTGTTTCTGCAGCATCAGTAACGGGCTGATTGGAAGCCGCCTCTTCCGTGTCAGTGCGCAGGTTCTCGTGTAAAGCTGGCTCAATTTCCAAGTTAAAGCCGGGGTCATCGTTCATAGCAGGTTCGGAATCCGTAGAAGCGCCAGGGTTGTCGTGAAATTCAGGTACAGAGTCCGTAGTTGAGCCAGAGTCATCATTAAACGCGGAGTCGGGGTCCATTATAACAAGACAAAGTAGAAAACAAACACATTCACGAATTATCGAAACCACACAGTCGTCAAACACAGAACTCAGAACAAATGTTACCGGCGCAGGCGGCGGTGGGTGACAGACAGTTTTTTTTGTCTAGTATTGCCATGAATAAGTAGGTAGTTTACCCAAAAATCGAGTTTTTTTTGTTTATTTGAACGATTGAATGCAAAAATGTCGTCCGTTCGACCGAAAAAAGACCGTGTTTCACTTAAATTCCCTTTTAGTTTTAGCTGTCGATTGGCACAACTAGATAATCGAAAATATTCGCTAAGGAATTATTTATAATCAGTGGTTATCACGTATTACCCCGTACATTCTGTCCACGCTTAGCCGAAATTGGACAATGTTCTTTTAGATTTTAACAATGGTAGGTACTAAGACAAAACAATGTTTGAAACGCAGGATATAGAGATGAGTGTTATTTTGAATTCTTTGCCACTTTGATGGAACATAAATGACCTGTGTATTTTACTGATTTTGTGATGATTTGTGAATAAAAAGCAAAAAGTAATAATAATAAAAATGACAAAGAACCCTAATTGATTTTGAGGGATTTGTTATTTCTATACGGGATGAGATATCTAAATGGTTGATATTGAAAATGACGTGCAATTTGGTCTAGAGTATTAATATAAAAAAAATGCATTTTCTTAAAGAGTTAAGCCACAAAACCAGTTTTAAAATATCCCTAAAAATCCTGGCAATACCAAATCTGTTGTATAAAGGAATGATATGGGGGCGATTACGGCAGTTATATTTTTATAAGAGTTGCCGCGAGAAGTCTCTCTCTGAACCTGGAGCCACTCATTGAAGTGTTTTAAAGTACCTATTTACCTATGTTGTGCGTTCAAACAGCTGTTTGATAGTGGAAAGTACCTAACGTAACTTTTGAGCGTTTACGGGCTCAAAGTTATATTGAAACTACTTAGGCATAGGGACAGAAAAGTGATCTCTAAATTATAAAACCAGTAGTTTCAATTTTAGTGCGATAAATAATATAATCAGTTTGTTAATTAATGGTTTAAATAGGTAAAGCCTGAATTTTAGGCGATCCACTTGAGGACAATAGGATCAGAGTATGTGCCTTTGTATAAACGTCATGTATGTATATTTTGTGAATTCTTTATGAGGGTAAGTAATGCGATGTTTTAATTAGGAAGTTTTATAGGAAACTCGTTTAATTAAATACCTATCTTTGTGAAATACTTTCGTTAGTAAGTAGGTAAATATATGTTTGGTAGGACACGAATTGGCATTGGCCCCCTAAGACGAAATGAATGTAGGTATTAAATACGATTATGGAATTATTAATGCCTAGGTAGATGTCACGGGTTGTTGATTGGGCAGTGATCTATAGGTACATGGTTAGATAGAAGGTTAGATTGAGGTTTCTAAGTTAATTTCCGTGGGTAGATACCTATGTAGAATGAGTACCTATATGTGTGGAAAGAAAGATATATTTTTATTGTTTCTAAACCATGTTTCCGGGAGTACCTACATATAATAATATAGACCTTAACAATATAAATATAAAGGATAAAGAAGCATCATTTCGCAACGCGGTTAAATAAATAGGTACTATAGGGTCCTAACCACTAGACGATCACGGCCTATAATTAAAGACGTTAGTAACACCAGACTTGTGTTTATTGATCAAATATGGTTACAATTTATAAATTAATATATTAAAGGGATCAAACTGGCCCGATAGCCATTAAGCTAATCCTAACTATATAATTTAGATCGGTCGCTGACCGATGTCTAAGGTGAAGTGTGTCACATTGACTTTGATGTGAAAACATCAAAGCCTCTTTCTTTTTAAAATTACAAATTACGTAACAGTGTCAAAGCGAACACTCACTCTAAAGAGGCCCGTATACAATATTATCGCATAGACAAATATCGAACCTAACTGTATACCTTACAATAATTACCCCCTCCTTTCAAAAAAACAATTTCCAACGGTTTTTTTTTCCAAAGTTGCAACCCTAACTCAAAGTCTAAAATCTAAAATGTCAACCCTATCTCAAAGTCTAAAATCTAAAAAACGTTAAATGTTATCATTAAGTGGGCTTGCTATGCTTGAAATCTAAAAAACAGTAAATATGCCGCAAGCATAATCTTAAATAACATCGAGTACCCTAATCCTTATCCGACCAACTACACTTAAGGTGTAGGCTATGCACCTTAAAAAACTTAATTAAAAAACTTAAATTATAACACCCTATGATCCCATCATACGATTATTCGCAGCTTAACACTAACCTTCCTAACGCTAGAAAACTATCTATTACAATACGAAGGCAAACATCTGAATCTATCTAAGATTTAGCTTCTCGAATGGTTATCATTCCACAAACTTTCTGACAAAAAAACTAGCGAAAAATTTATCAGACAACTATAATACCTCCGTTCTTAAAATTATCACAACTCCATCTTTGCTTAAAAATAATTTAAATCACCACATTGTGAGCTCTTTCCACCGAATGGAAATATTTCAAAAATTAACGCAGGCAAAGATCAAAGAAAAAAATATATCATTTTCAAATATAGGAAACGTCAACAATATTAACAGGATTAATCTATAGAACCGTATTTCTAAGCCACACTTAAGATTGAGTTCATTAAAAAAGCTTTAAAACCGATACTACAACTTACAAACATCTCAACTAATCCATTGGAATTCAGTAAACTATCTTTTACTATTAACAGTTTAAGATAATCGCCGTAAGTTGCAACCAATTACACAAGTTAAAACACTACAAAGAATCTCGAATGTGTGTCGAATACCCGAGTTATCCCACATCAGAAATTACTTTCATTGAGAAACCTTCGTTACCAACTTTATGAACAACCCTTACTCTCCCCTTACCAAATCATCCCAACTCTATACTTTAAGAACGCAGGAACATAAACAGAACCCTATGACGAATAGCTATTGCCTCGTCATACTGCTCTCAAAAATAAAAACAGGCGATCGATCGGTTCAAACAATTATACAAACTGTCGTTTATAAAGGTTGCTCATATAAAGGTAATCTAGCACGGAAATCTAGTATGTTACAAATATTTCTTGGGTCATTGGTGAACGGTCCTCATCAGACATCATAGTTCAGCAACAACATGAAAAGAAACACCGGTTAATAAACATTTCATAACAATACCGCATACATAAACCACAAACCAACAACCGGGATAAAATTATATTATACTCCTAATGTATAATTATTTAATATCAGACGAACTCCTCAACGCAGCACAAAGCGTTTTAAACGATTTGTGTTAACAATTACGCTCCGTGACCTCCCAACGATCTCAATGACCTTGTATGGTCCCTGATACAGACGTGCCAACTTCATACATCTTCCCGTTATCCGCCTTGGTACGTATAACAAAACTAAGTCATTCACCCGGAACGATCTGGGTTTTGATCTCATATCGTAATACCGTTTTTGTTCACGCTGTGCGTTCGCAATATTCCCTAACGCCTTAGTCAGCAGCCTTCCCATACGATTTACCCTTTCATCTATCGTTTCGTCTAAACCAAATGCGTTTAATCCTAATGATCGATCCACCACTGAGCACTGTTCCCTACCAAATAAAATATTATACGGCGACACTTTCGTTGACGCCTGTACGCTAGTGTTATACGCATGACAAGCCGAATGGCCGAGTCGGCAGTGACCCTGCCTACGAAGCTAAGGGTCCCGGGTTCGAGTCCCGGTGGGGTCAAATATTTGTTTGATGAGAAAGGATGTTTGTACCCTAGTCATGGTTGTTTATCTATCTAAGTATAATATTTATCTATATAAGTATGTGTATCGTTGTCTAGTACCCAAGATACAGGGAATCCTAGTTTGGGGCTAGATCAATGTTTGTAAATAGTGTCCAACTTATTATTATTATTATTATGTACTACCAAAGGTAAAACTGAGCACCATTGCCTTTGATTACTACCTAAATATTTTGATAACATCGAAGTTAACGTTCTATTCATTCGTTCTACCAAACCGTTACTCTGTGGGTGAAACGAACTTGTATGTATCATTTTAGCCCCAAACTGTTCTACCGTTTTTTTTACGATTCCCGCCGTAAAAACTGTACCTCTATCTGAAATAATTTCCCTAATAGGCCCGAACCTACAGAAAACTTCCTCAACTAAAAACCGCACTACATCTTCCGATGTAACCCTAAGTAACGCCTTACATATCGCAAACCGCGACGCATACTCTACCGCGACTATAATAAATCGGTTATCTCTCGACGAACGTGGAAACGCACCTAACACGTCGATTCCTACCTTCTCAAAAATATCCGAGACCCTAATCGGCATCAAATCTGCTACGCTTTTAACTAATTTCCTTTCTTGACACGGCACGCACGAAGCTATATAACGCTCTATCTCCTAATCGGCTTTCGGCATGAAATATTTCGACCGAAACCTCTTCAACGTCTTTGCGAGACCCAAATGACCTCCTGTCCACGCCTCATCATGTAATTCGTTCATTACATTTTGAATTAAAGACCTAGGCAATACTAATACCTCCTTAATTTCTCCATCTCTACGTACGCTTTTATATAATAAATTATTTCTCAAACAAAAACCGCTACGCCACGCTTCCGGACGTTTGCTCAACCGCGTTAACCATCTACTACAAAATGAATCGTTCTCTTGATCCGCCTGTAACGACTCTACATTAATACTAAAAACTTCAAAACCATCATCATCAGGTTCAGAACGAGAAGAAGACTGAGGTCCTTCTGTTTCCCGTTTCCCTTCTTCCATTAGCGGATTCCTACTCAGAAAATCTGCCACTACATTGCTTTTCCCCAAGCAATGAACTATCTCGAAATCCCATTCTTGTATCGCTAACGCCCATCGCGCTAACCTACCAGATATATCTTTTTTCGACTGTAACCAACATAACGCGCTATGGTCTGTAACAACCTGAAAATATGATCCCCAAAGATAATGCCTATAGTGACTTAACGCCCATACTAACCCCAGACACTCTTTCTCCGTCGTAGTATATTTTTTCTCCGCATCCGTTAACTTCCTAGACGCATAGGCAACCGGACTCATTTTTTCAACGCCCTGCATCAACACTGCACCTAACGCCTCGTAGACGCATCCACATAAACCCTCGTAGTAACCGACTTATCCCCCGAATAATACGAAAGTATTGGCGCACTACACATAACCTTCTTGATATAATCGAACGAATTCTGCAATTTTTCATTCCATTGAAACTTTACCCCCTTTTTCAATAATTTAGTGAATGGTAACGATATTCTCGCAAAATTCGATACATATTTTCTGCAATAAGAAAATAAACCGTTTTGTAAATAAATTGTTTCACATCCTTCGCAGATGTGGGAGTTGGAACCTGTTGCATAGCCTTCAGCTTTTTCTCACTAGGATTTACTCCTACATTCGAGATTAGATAACCTAGCATCTCAATCTCGCAAAAACCGAATTTACATTTGGATGGCTTGAAGGTCAAGTTCGCTTCTCTAAACCGCCCAAAAACTTTCTGCAACGTATCGGTAAACTCCTCGAACGTTCTACCATACACAATTACATTGTCTACATAAACCATAACCCCTTTAAATCTTAAATCCGCTAAAACTTTATCCATCATCCGTTGGAAAACTGCTTGACTCGTTGCCAAACCGAACGGAACAACATTAAATTCATAAAGACCCGTGGTCGTGACGAAAGCCGTTTTATGCCTACCTTCCGTAATAACCAGACGGTTATTACGGAATAACCTGAATTGAGATCTAACTCCGCAAAATACTTGGCCCCGGCCAAACTATCGACAATGTCTTCTATCCGCGGAATAGGATAACTATCCCTTCAAATTTTCTTATTTAATTTCCGATAATCTACACAAAACCTCCATGAATTATCGGGTTTTTTAATTAACACAACGGGTGCAGCATAAGAACTAGTGGATTCCCTAATAACACCTAGTTTCGCTGGCATACGCCAGGTGGCGCTACTACGCAATACGTACATTTGACCAGCTCCGCAGTTTTAAATTCCAAAACGAAGTAAAAAGTTACAGTTTTAGTGATAGTGTTAGTGAATATAAAAGAGTATGTAAAAATAATAGTGATTGCTCCAGTGACAAACCGACAACCTTGGATTTCATAATCCTAATCGCCGTTAACTAACTAGGCAATTTGAACTGTGATGTGAGTGTGGACAAAATACTGTGTGTGTACGTGATGTGATTGATGGAGCTTTAAAGAAAAGTGACCACCCGAACCTATGTGCTTCTGACAATTCATTCTAATTACAAAATTGCAAGTCATTAGTACGACTAAATCAATCATATAACGCCATCTAGCGACAAGTAGCGACACTTATGTAACACTTACTTAGCGAAACTACAACTTCGCAAAAGTGACCATAGATGTCACTACCAAATAATTAGCAAACGCCATCTATTGCTGAATAGCAGAAGGTGCACAGTTTTTAATGTAGAGTTGGTCAGTACTCCAAAATGAAGTGCAGCGAATGCCATGGAGAGTTACTTTACGCTACAGAGTTACTTAGATGTGTCGTATGCAAGGGCACATCCCATCATAACTGCGCAAACATCACCACAGCGTATTATATGTCGAATATTGCTTCACTACGCGATACTTATAAGTGTAGAAAATGTAATGCCGGTTTGCAAACACAAGCGTCAAATGAGTTAATAGACGGTTCTCGGCCGGAACATATAGAACCCAATAACATTACATATAGAAATCCGAGGAACCTACCTGCGGAGAAGAATGAGTCATACATAGACCGGTCCTATCAGAGTCTACCTGACGCGAGTCTAAATAATAGCCTTGAACTGCACGAACTTCAAGAAGAAATTAGTAGAATTCGTACGGAAAACAATATAGCAAACAAAGAAATTGAGAACTTGTTATCTGAGAACGCTGAACTGACTCATGAGATCAAAAAATACAAGAAAAAAATTAACCTTTACAAAGAAGTGGGTTTTGAAGGTCTTCAGGGTATATCAAGGGTTCCCGTGGCTGGCTCACCCAAATTCTTCACGCCCCAGTATCGTGGTATCAGGCCAAACATGTTGCGTATTGGATACCCTAGGACATCACCACGAGAAGTCACGAATAATGTTGTCCAGAGGAATCTAAATAGGTCATTTACAGATTACCCATGCTCTAGCTCATCATTGCATACTGTAACACAAGGATACGAGCCGCGAAAGCCTGACATGGCGTCACTGCATCACAGTGAACCTGTTTTAATTGATACTGCTGTGACCGTAGATAATACGAAAGAACCAAATGCTTACAGAGGCCCGTGCGACGATAGCACAACTGAAGTTCAGAAAAAAACAGACATTATAAAAACCAATAAAGATATCTGTAAGAAAGAACCAGCGATCGGATTAGTTAGGGTTATGATATTATCGGATGAGACAGGCAAAGGATTACATGGACCAATACGAGGAATGTTAGGGGACAGTTTTATTATTGAATCTTTTTCAAAACCTAATGCGACTCTTGATCAAGTTTTGAATTCTTGTGAAAGCCTCTGTGAAAGCTACACTAAGTCTGATTTTGTTGTCATTTTGGGCGGGTCCAACGATAAGGATCCTCTCAAATTTCAGTCTTTATTGTACTCAAACTTAAAGAAACTTGAACACACAAATGTGATAGTAAGTAATGTTTTGTATGGCAAATATTTAGCTGAGAAAAAGATCAATGAAACAATTAACTTTATTGCGAGTAGATTTGAAGATGTTTCTGCTTCGGACTTCTGGGATTCAGGTGATGAATTTTTTAGATTTAACATAAGTAGGAGGTTAGTTGCTAGTAGACTCATACATAGAGAAATTTGTAAACGCTCTTATCATAATGAATATAGGAACTATATGACAGATTCACATAATAGTGGAATGCGCAATGTAAACAGGTCCAACAAGGAGACACAAACAAGTTGTCTCACTGTGAAATTGAATACTTCAATGCAAACAGAAGGGATTGAGAATGAAACGTTTTTTCGTGAATAAACGTAACAATGGCACGGGTAGTATGCTAAGGTCATCAACAGGTAGTGATTCACAGTCATCAAAAAAAATTAAAACAGGTGAACATGTGGTGCAATTTATTGATACAATAGGAATATTTCATCAGAATATTTGTGGTATCTCTAACAAACGTGACGACTTAATAGTTTATCTCAATTCACTAGAAGAAATTCCAACCTATGTATGCATAAGCGAACATTTTTTAAATGAGTCATCGGCGGCAGTTTTTAGCTTAGATACCTATATTGTTGCTGACAGTAATGTACGAAAGGGCAAAAAGAGAGGCGGTTCACTTATTCTATGTCAAGGAGAAAGAGAGTTTGAAGTTTTGGAAATTTGTAAAAAACTGTACAAGATTAACTCATTTGAGGTATGTGGGATTCGTGATATCGCTACAAATCTATATATTTTCTGTTTATACCGGATACCAGAAGTAAGCAATTTTACAGACTTCTTGAACTCACTAGAACAACTACTTGAGTACTCTTTTAAGAAGGAGTGTGTCATCGCAGGAGATTTTAACATAAACCTGCTTAAAGGTGATGAAAAAACAAATGATTTTCTCACATTGTTACGATGTTATAATTTTACGCATATTATAAATGAAGCTACATTTCAAAGAAACAGCTGCGAATCATGTATTGACAATTTTCTAACAAACTCAAACTTAGATCTCTTACATGACGTGATGGCAGATAACAATAAGATTGGGGATGGTCATTTTGCTATCTCTTGTTCAATAAATTTAGAAATTAAAAAGAGAAATATTACAGAGGGTGATAGAGATTACATTTGGGCAGAGAAAAGAACTTATAGTAAAATTAACAAATTAAAATTTAGAACACATTTATTGAATCATCAATTATTCGATATAGGTACAAATACATTCTTAAAAACTATTAAAGAAATACACAACAAATGTTTTAAGAAAATACACAAAAAAATATATCTCAGAAATAAGAAGAAAGTGAATTGGATTACTAAAGGAATAAAAGTTTCTAGTGTTATGAAACGGTTTTTGAAAACAGCAGACCTCCAAACATGTCTTAAGTCTGTTGTATCTTACGTAGTAACATACATGAATACTTATAGGCGAGTTTTAAGAACAGCGAAAAGGAATAATGTTAACAATGAACTGAGGAAAACTAACTACTCTACAAAATCTATATGGAATATTGTAAATCGCCATAGAAATAAATCAAAACATGTTAATAATAATAAAGAGCTGCTTCTAAAAGACGATGACCATATAATAGACAAACCTGATGATATTGCGGATATTTTCTCAAAGGAATTTGATAAATCAAATAACAATAATACAGTGAATGCTAGCAAGGCGTTGAATTTCTTATATGAGAATACAGATAGAGTTAATGAAAATTTAGTCGTAAATACTGTGACTGCCTATGATATTACTAAAATTGTTAACAATATGCAGGCCAAAAAGTCATGTGGAGTAGATGAATTGCCAATAACGGTTATAAAGGATAATATTGATATCTTGGCATATCCTCTTGCAGCTTTTTACAATGAGAGCATTGAAACTGGTACGTTTCCTGACCAGCTAAAGATTGCTAGGATTTTACCAATATTTAAAAAGGGTTCGAAAACCGATTCTGCTAATTACAGGCCAATATCTTTATTACCAATTTTGTCAAAGATTTTTGAAAAATTAATTAAGAATGCTCTAGTTGTACACCTTATTAAGAACAAAGTTCTTAGCACAAGGCAATTTGGTTATAGAACAGGCGTTAGTACAGCAGATGCAATAGAGGCACTACTTAATGATGTGCTTACAAACCTGGAAAGAAAACACAAAGTTGCAGCATTATTTTTAGATCTAAGTGCAGCATTTGATACAGTTGATCATGAACTTCTCATTAAAAAATTAGAAAACTATGGCGTAAGAGGACAGCCATCAAAACTAATTCGAAGCTATTTGCAAAATAGATACCAGTTTTTTGAAGTCAGATCAATAAGTAAAATGAAAGAACAAGTAGTTTCTTCTAACTTAGTTAAAATAAGAAGAGGTGTACCGCAAGGATCAATATTGGGACCCATCTTCTTTGTGGTTTTTATAAATGACTTGGTAAATGCTATCATCAATAACTCAATAGACACTAACTTGGTCCTATTTGCTGATGATACTAATGCAATAACTTCGGCAACCAACATAGTCGATCTTAATAGAAGACTAAATATTGTGCTGGCTTGTTTCAAAGATTGGTTCTTGCACAATAATCTAGAATTGAATGGCACAAAAAGCAAAATAATACTTTTTAAAACAACCACAAGAAACACTGAGACCTTGGACATAGTTTATAATAATGAGAAAGTCAATGTCGTTAAGTCACTAAAGTTTTTAGGGGTTCATATTGATGAAAATCTTAACTGGAAGGAGGAGGTGGAAGTGATTGTAAAATCCATTAGTTCCGCTTGTTTTGCTATGAAGACCTTAAGGGATGAGGTCTCTCAAGACCACCTCAGAGCAGTGTATTTTGCATTAGTAGAATCTAAGTTAAGATACTGTATTAAATTTTGGGGTAACAGCTACCAACGCAATATTCTTAGTGCCTTTAGGATGCAAAAGAGAGCAATCAGAGTATTAGCTAGAGTTCCTCAGTGGATCTCATGTAAAGAATACTTTTTGAAGTTTCGTGTATTAACTGTCCCTAGTCTCTATATACTTATATTACTGACTACCCTGAGTAAACACCTGAGTGACCTAGAAGTTCCGGTAGAGAAACATTTAAGAAACATTTCCAGGAGGCAGGACATTAAACTTCAGATAATTCAACCTCGCCTAAACATTGCCAAGCAAAATGTTCTTTATCAATCCATAAAATTGTATAATTCATTACCGAAAAATTTGAAAATAATTGATAAAACGAAGATGTTTGAAGGAAAAATTAAAAAATATTTGATGGAAAAATCTTTTTATGACATTAATGACTTTTATGCTGAACCTAATTGTTAGAAAATTTGAACTATTTGTATTGTATAATTTATCAACCACAAGATATGACAACATGTGACATTAATTTAAATTATTGATTTATTCTGAAAATTAAATTTAGTAATAATATTAGATATTAAGTGATTTCAGACACAATGTATATTGTTAATGAATTAATAAATAAATAAATAAATAAATAAATTTCAACATCTCCGCGACCTGCTCCTCAATAATTTCTCGTTGCACCGGCGAAACGGGATACGGGTGACAATGAACCGGCTCTTCATCATAAGTCTTAATATCGACCGACACTATCTCCGACCTACCTAACTGGTCAGTTGCAAACGCAAATCTATCCGCATTCCTATCCAACAACGCCAATAATACCTGTTTATCATTTCCACATAAACCCTCATTTACGATAAACCGTTTATCTTCTACCCCAAACGCAAATTCGCACGAAACCGATAACCCCGAGAAATAAACGTAATCGCCCTTTCTTAACTCCTGAAAGTCGATCAAATCTATCACGTCACGATCCTCGATAACCGTGGTTTCCCCGAAGTTCACTTGTTTCCTTCTAGAACCGTCTAGAAAGTCCGACCCTATCTTTTGTTTTGAAAGAATCCCTACGCATGACATTTCGTTTTACCGGTGTCGTGTTTTGTTTCGTATGGAAATTATTGAAAAACGGTATTTTTCCCTGGAAAAAACACATACACGAATGAACAAAATCAATATTCATACCGTTCTTTACTAAAAAATCCACCCCTAAAATAATGCTACAATTTAAATCAGTTATTACTAAAAAATCCTGTGAAAAGTTAAGATTGTCCAAACTAAAATCTATAACACATTTCCCTACAATTTGCAATAAACTTCCATTTACCGCCTTAACCCGTCTCTTCTCTTCTTGCATACATCTCGCACCCACTTGATCTGCAACGGCTGGGCTGATGCATGAAGCCGTAGCACCTGTATCTAAAAGAGCTGCCACGTTTACACTAGAAGAATTCAATAAAACTAATGGTCTGACCTGCTGATCCGCCTCGTCTGCGACGATCTTCCCCAAGTTCAAGTTCATTGGTCGTTTCGCTTCCGTGCTACGCTGCTGAGCTCGTCTGAGGCCCTTATCCCACAGGTCAGCCTGGTCACCGCTATCGGCCTCTAGCGACGACGCGTTGTAAAATCCGCTGCCTAGGACGCAAATTATAATTATTAGTACTAGGTCTAATATGTGGCTCCTGACCACTTGTCGACGGCGAAACATTCGGCGTTCCTCGTGGGTCTTGAGTAGGGCTTTGATTAAATTGTGCACGCCTAAAAGAATGAAACGGCCTGTCTCCTCCCCCTCTATTGCTATGAGCCAAATTCGGTCCAAAAGTTGCCGGGTTCCTAAACACATTTACATTATCATCACTTCCCTGACTTAATTTCTCCATCTGTACCAGTACTGCCCTTAGCGCCTTCTTATCTACAAAATGGCTCAACATTAATTTATTTTTAAGATGGGTTTGCAATCCTCTTAAAAACGGCGTTATAAAAATGTCATCTTTGGTAACTCTAGCCTTCCTCGCTAGGTCCCCTAGGTAATGGAAGTAGTCCAACAAACTTCTTCTCTCTTGCTTGGCATTGTAGAACTTCTCTGTAAAGTCTGTGCTTCCGAATTCTACATTAAATTTATCCACCACCTCTTCAAATGTCTGGGCACTGCCCCTAATTTCCCTAAAAAAATATAAGGCTCCACCTTTTAAATACGAAGGAAATAATAATTTTGACTCCTCCGACGATATAAATTTCTTCCTCGATGCAGCATCTCTGAAGTCTTCTAAATAGTCTTTAAAGGACTCCTGAGGACTCCCCGAAAAACAAGTTGACAAATCCTCCATCATAATATTAAAATTTAAATCTTCCCTATAAATATTTTATGAAATTATTTCATAAAATTTTTCACAAAATGTCCGCTGCGATAAAAATCTTCCCACAATATTTTTCTATTCAATTCTTCACTCGATTGGCAGGTCGAGGTAATTCCTAAATTAAAAACTTAAGTACAGAAATATACTTCCTTTCAATGTAGTTTCGATCCTTCCTCGATTCTTTAAGGTCTGGATCGACGATCACTATTCTCTTCTATGACGTCACTTCTTATGACGTCACCTCTTATTTCTTATGAAGCGGTCTTCTTATATCTCCAGTTCGTTCGGCGCCTCCGCCAATGTAGGGTCCTAACTACTAGACGATCACGGCCTATAATTAAAGATGTTAGTAACACCAGACTTGTGTTTATTGATCGAATATGGTTACAATTTATATTAAAGGGATCAAACTGGCCCGATAGCCATTAAGCTAATCCTAACTATATAATTTAGATCGGTCGCTGACCGATGTCTAAGGTGAAGTGTGTCACATTGACTTTTCACATCAAAGCCTCTTTCCTTTTAATATTACAAATTACGTAACAGTGTCAAAGCGAACACTCACTCTAAAGAGGCCCATATACAATATTATCGCATAGACAAATATCGAACCTAACTATATACCTTACAGTACCTATGCTAGTTGCGTTAGATTGCCTACATAATTATTGTAGATGGCGATGTTAGGGTAGATATCTATGTTCGCGCCACCTAGCGGCGTTGCTTTGAAGCTTTGGATTGGCTGGTGCTTAAGCAGGCGTGTGTGCATGACATCGTCGGAGTTCGTGTGTTCGCCGCATCGCTAGTGTCACACAGTTAACTTTAACTAGAGCTCATTCGTTACTGAGCCTTCGATTTGTAATTACATTCGCTATGACGAAATAAATCAAATTGTAGACCTTGTATTGCAATCATGGAAGGGGGTCATGGTTAATTTTATTAATACAATAGTTATTAATTAACCTTTTATCAAATTATGGAATAACCCGTCGCAAAGCCACCGCCAATTTTCACATAACGCCAGAATGAAGCAATAAAGGTACGGAAATTCACAGTTATGCTCTATTCAGATATGCATATTTTTATTACTATACGGATACATATACTTATACCATCGCACTTTACGAAGTAACAATATCATGTTTGGATCTGCTGAGGTCAGATTGAAGGTCAATTTAACCTTAAAATGAATCATGCTACTTACGCACGTCTATGGATTTGAAGAAATATTTTATACTTTATGCTATGCTATTATGCATTACTAAGAGACAAATGAGTCTTTATTGAAACACATAACATGTAACATAAACAACCAGTGAAACTTCGTTGTGTATGTTTATAGTTTTCTATATGTGGAAGAATATTTAATATAATCTAAATAAATATCGGATATTGACTGATGAGACAGTTGAATGTCATTCACAAAATATAATCCTTTCCTGACCGGTCATACCCCATCCCAATCCGGTGTATCTATGACTAAATCCAATTCAGAATACTTATCCGCTACTATTTTTATAAACGAGTATCAGAACTACAAATCAATTGGTTTCGTAGAATTATCTGGGTAGAAGACCGAATCAAGTGGTAGGGGTTTTTCCCCAAAATTTTATGAATATCAAATTTTCCTTTTATTATTTTAATATTTTTTTTATTTATTTTTTATTTTATTTTAATCTATATCCAAAATATACTATGACATTTTATTATAGGAATCTGCTTTATAAAGTTGTTAGTCACTTTATAGGTATTAATCTTTATCATTCTTGTTAGTGGGGACATATTTAAATATATATCTTTTATTGAAATTTAAAATTACTAATTATTCAATTTAAAACATTCCTGGTTTAAAATCTATTGTCAAAGTTGACATCAATTCTTACTCATACCTCTAGAATTAGGGTTACTGGTTTCACATGTAGTAGGAGTTCTAATTTACTTGTCTATTTTATTTGGCCATCACAAATAATAAGAAACTGCGTTTCAAGGAAAGGGTCGAATTATATAAAGGGGGGATGTTACAAGCGCCAGAAATATCTCGGGTGAAATGGGTCACTTTCCACCCTTGGTAAACAATCTACTATTGTACCGTTTGTACTATAATTGTGGTGCTTATTTTTTGGCTCTTTACGAGTACTCATATGCAGCAGTATGCACTTGCTACGACTGATAATTACCGTTTTAGTACTTGTGTAAGAATTTCCAAGAACATTCTAGTACTCAACGGGACATCAACACAATTCAGAGCCTTCGCTCAGTCTTTATTTCTTAGTTCTCCCGGTAGTGCAATTGTATTAATTTCGCTTATATTTATGTTGCATTTTTTCTTTTTTATATCGAGTATAAAGCCTCTGAATGTAAGGCTGTGGTCTGTTAGTGAGGTTCTGCTGACAATTTCCGATGCATCTACTTAAGTTTCTACGAATAAGTGGTCTAGACATAAACGCCCTCTAGTAGCCTTATTTATTACCGGCCTAAGGCCCGATTCTTCCGATTATGAGTTTGTCGCCATTCCATCCGGTGTTCCGCAGGGATCTCTGTTGGGACCTCTACTCTACATTGCCTTCCTCTATGATATTGGGAGCTGCTTCAGACACTCCATATATCTTTTATACGCAGATGACAAAAAGGTGTATAAAAAGATAGTCTCTGTTTATGACTCTGTACTTTTGCAGGAAGATCTGACTAGGCTGGGTACTTACTACAATGAAAATAGGATAAATGTTAATTTGAAAAAGTGTCAACACGTCAGCTTCACCGGAAAGACTATGCCAATAGTTAGCACCTACCAACTTAATAACACCCCTATCGAGAAGGCTGACACAATAAGAGACGTTGGAATTCTGCTCGATTCAAAGTTAACCTTATCATATCACATAGATGCTATAATAAATAAGGACTATAAGAACTTAGGCTTCGTCCTCCGAACTAGCCAGGCTTTCATTAACCCGCTATGTCTTAAAGTACTATACTACTGCTACGTACGTAGTGTTCTTGAGTATTGTAGCCCAATCTGGAGATCACAGTATAAAACCTACTCTGAATCAATTGAAAGTATACAACGTAAGTTCGTCAAACATCTTCACTATCGTACCGCTAACTGTTATGGTCATAGTGATTACACTACCTTATTGGATCATCACAAGCTGCAGACACTTGAGGATAGACGGAGTCTCCTGGATATGTTGCTGCTCCACGACATCTGCAATGGACGTCTCGACTCACCGGAGCTAACTGCCTCTGCACTTCGTCTGAACGTTCCAACTAAGAGAACCAGACACACATCTCTTTTCCACGTCCCCCGAACCCGATCTAACTATGCACAAAACTCCATTATAAATAGAATTCTTTCTAATTATAATGGGGTTTTGAAGGAAAGGGAAGTAGACATTTTTCATTCATCCAAACAGGCCTTTAGCAAACAATTATTTTCTGACCCGAAACCCATGCACCCTGCTTAGTGGTAAATGCTGCCAAAGATCCGATCCCAAGACTACGGTCATAGGGCTAAGCAGGGGCGTACACCACCACACTATACTTCACTCCACACTACACATTTTACCCGTGCATTCAACATTCAAAATTTATAATTTAATAATTGAATTTGTTTTTAGTAAAATATTTTACTGTTCTCTTTGTGTATACACAGTCAGGTCATAAGTTCTGTCACACAATAAAAACTTTTAAATTTAGAACGCTGGCCACAAAAAAGTTTATTGAATTCGAATTTCGAATTTTTCATGAAAATAAAAATGTGTACTATTTAGAATTTTCCTCATTTTTAAATATGGAGTGGACACTTAAAGAAGACCGTGTCGCAGTTATTGCGTTGCATCGTTGCGGTTACGCGCCAATTCAGATTTTCGACTTACTGAAAAATTTGAATATAACCAAAAGATTCGTTTATCGTACCATAAAACGATACAATGAAGACTTGGTAAATAATACACCAATTGTGACGTGGAAGTGTTATCTAGTGATATAAAACAGTACAAACAATACTACAACAAAGTTCTTATAAGTGATTGTAAAGTGCCAATAAAATCCAACAAAACATATGTGTGTTACAACTAAAACATTCGAATATGTTGTGCAAAAGATAAAAGTGACCAAAATGTCCAGTGCAATGCATAAATACTGAAAATAGTAACAATTATCAGATAAACATAATATCAAGATAACGGTAAATTAACGGTCACTTACTCATAGCGAAATCTATGAAATACCAAAATAAGCAACCAACTAAAGTACTACGCAACGCAACAATCCTGCGGATAAATCTCATCACTAAAGGATTGGCTAAGTGATACCACAAATTCCCCACAGATGTCGCCTGTGCAGAGCACACAACGTACAATCCATCTTTTTGCAATGATTTGTATTGCTTGGATGGCGTAAAGTGCAGTACAAGTGCTTCAGACCCAAACGATCCGGGTTCGATTCCTGAGTATCATAAGAATCACTTTTTATCACTTTTTATTGCCTCATAAACCAAACTAACATGGCCACACATTGCATAATATGAAAGATCCCTGCTGAAATCCGAGATACCGTACAATGCTCTATCTGCACTCATAGACCTAATTTCGATTGCTCAGGGCTATCCGAAAAACTATATCAGTTATTGACTGCCGAAAAGAAAAAACACTGGAAATGTAGAACTTGTGTTACACAGAAGAGTATAAATGAATCAACAAAAACACAACTTAATGCAACTTTACAGCAGAATGTAACCATAAGGAAGAAAAAAACGACACCTAAAAAGACTACAAGCTTTGTTCCATCGGAAACACCAAGTAACATGGATTAAGCCCATTCTAAAACTGTCGTAGGTAACTCATATTCTCTGGACTCCAGTTTACTATCAGATGGCAATACCCGCTATGAATGCTCCCCCCCCTGGCCAACTATCTAACAGTATGGAAGAACGATCATGTATTAGCAGCACTCAGGATCTACAACACCGGATTACTACACTAACCTCCGAATTGATGACTACCCAGAATGAGTTAGAAAACACCATCATTGAGAACAATGAGTTAAAAAGAACTGTAGACAAACTTACACAGGAAGTTGGAATCCTTAAAACCCTATGTACAAGCCCTCCATTAATGGCCCAAAACTCGTCTACACCCAGAAAAAACAGGATTTCTAATATTAGTCACAGATCCAAAACGCCCCAACATCCCGCGTCTGCACGAGACTATAACTTAGAAATAGAAAAAATTAAATTAGAGAAGCAGATTTTAGATTTACAAGAACAACTATCACAGGCCAACAAGGACATTATAGAGCTAAAAAACCTAATGAATAATTTAGAATTAAAACTGATTGAGAACTCGAACAACTCTACATTACCGAAGCCAACTCTCACTGTGAATTCTCAGACCAGAAATAAAATATGTGTCATTAGTACAAACAGAAGAAACAAAATTCTAAATATTGCAGAAAATACATTTGAACAGGAAAAATATGATCTCTGTCACTACCTAATGCCAAATCGTGATATAAAAAACCTACTAAAAGACATAGAGCTGAAGATAGTGGACTTAAATTTTATAATATAATAAAATTGTATACAATAAATGACTTCTGTATTATACTCCTGGGTGAAGACGATTTTAATAGCTCCAACAACTACAGAGAACTTGTTTTATCGATCCGAACAACATTACAAAGAATACAAAGTACCATCATTTTAATCTGTCTACAAACATTAATCTGTGCAAGCAATGCCAATTCAACTGGAGAGTGGAAAATTTTAATAAACTACAAAATGATGATGTAATTAAATACGAGTACGCATATTTGATTGACTCAAACCGCAATCTGAAATACGATGAAACGACGTTCCATCCACGTAGGGGTACTATTAAAAACTTTGGCATGCGTGTTATGTTTGAGGACATCTTTAAAAAGATTGTAGAAATTAAGGACTGGAACTACAATATAGATACAGACATTGATAATTATGTAAACAATAACAGTCAGTCATTTTTTCGTCCCTCAACTATTAGATAACCTTGTAAATCCAATACCATCCTCAAACACCATACCCAATGGCGAAACTAACCTTAATGTATTGTTCCAAAATATTCAAAGTATTTCTAACAAAATACATCTTCTTGATGCACTCATCGAGGAAAAACCTAACCTACATCTCTTGTGCATATCTGAAACTTGGATAAGTAGCGAAAAGAAGAAATTACTAAAAATTCATAACTATAATTTAGGCGCGACATTCTGTCGTGAACAACATACAGGTGGGGGTGTTTGTATATTAATAAAAAATACATTTGAATATTTAGAACGCATAGACATCTCATCTATGTCAATAGAAATGGTTTTCGAAATATGTGCAATTGAAATTCCCATAATTAATTTATTAATTGTAAATCTGTATTGGCCTAGTAGTAGTCGAGAAGTTAACACATTTTACAGTTCTTTGGAAAAACTTTTAAGATATATCTATACCAAAGAAAATTCTAAAAACATCATGATAGCTGGTGACATGAATATAGATTTTTTAAATAAACACGAAAAAGTTAGGCTTTCAAATTTCATGTTAAGTTATAATTTTCATCAAAAAGTCACAAAGCCGACGAGAGTTACACCAACCAGTTCAAAATGCATAGACTTAATCTTTACAAACTTTAATAAAAAAGACTACCATGTCGATGTCCAAGAATTAGGTCTTTCGGACCATAGAAGTGTCTTGTTCTCTACTCCTCTTAATATTCAAAACCCTAACCACTTTACATTGATCAAGCGTAATTTTAACGATTTCAATATAAATAGATTTAAAAACGAAATCTCAACAGTAGACTGGGAAAGTATATTAGTACCTGATAAAAATGTGAATGATAATCTTAATACATTTGATAATATTATACATACAGCCCTAAATAAATGTATTCCTAAAATATTAATAAAATATAAGCCAAACCAGAAAAATACTTACCTAACTAAGGGTATAAAAATATCATGTCGCAATAAAAGACAATTAAAACTACTAATATCACAGACTAATAATAAAGTTCTACGAAACTACTATAAAATGTACTGCAAATCTCTAAAAAGGATAGTTTGTAAATCTAAGAAACTTATCAACATATATAAATTTAATAGTTCAGTTAATAAAACCCAATGTATGTGGAAAATAATACACAATGTAACAAACAAATATAAAATTATACAAAATATAAGACTCAAATTTTCAAACAATACTTTATCTAACCCGAAAATAGTTGCAAATGAATTCAATAATCTATTTGCATCTATAGGAAAGTCACATAAATCTAGATCAGAGAAAAACAATCTTCCCGCAAGTAAAATAACAAATTCTTTTTTCCTCACACCTGTTGAACCAAAAGAAACATTTAATATAATAAAAGGCCTTGAGAGTAAGAAGTCTTTTGGTATAGATGAAATTCCTCCGTTGCTGGTAAAACATTGCGCGGATATTTTGGCAGTACCCTTTTGTAAACTTATCAATCAATCTTTTACAGAAGGAATATTTCCCGAAGCCTTAAAAACATCTCTTATAAAACCTAAACATAAAAAAGGAAACGCCACTGACATTCATAATTATCGACCTATTGCTTTACTGCCTACTTCAGCAAAAAATTTTGAAACTTCTATGGCCATACGACTGAATAAATTCTATGAAAAATATAACATACTACATGATAACCAATACGGGTTCCGTAAAAATAGGTCTACTATATTGGCAATATATAACTATGTGCAAAAAATTTTTGAATCAATAGACAATAAACGGTATGCTGTGGGTTTACTGCTCGATATGAGCAAAGCGTATGATAGAGTATGCTTTGAAACTCTATTAGAAAGACTATACGACTCTGGGATTAGAGGCTTAGCATACAGGTGGTTCAAGTCGTACCTGCATAACCGTGTCCAATACGTAGAGATTGAAAATACCAATTTTATCACAGGTAAAGTAGAATGCGTTAGATCAGATAGAGTCCTTTCTACTGGATCTATTCATCAAGGTAGCGTCTTGGGATGTTTATTATTTCTTATTTATATAAATAATCTACCTAATCTAATTGATGACCCTTGCACCCTTTTCGCAGATGACATTTCCATATTATTTTCCTGCTCGAATACCACCGAATTAAACCAAAGCTTAGATATGACCCTAGATAAGATCACCGACTGGCTAGATGAATCAAATTTAGAACTCAACCTTAAAAAAACTAATATAATTCAATTCAAACCCTCACAAAAAGTCCCATTACAAATTTCATATTGCTATAAACAAATACCACTGGAGACTACAAAGACAGCAACCTTGTTGGGGATCGATCTAGACACAAACTTGAGCTGGAAACCTTACATACAGAGATTGCAAAACAAACTATCATCTTTTACTTATGCCCTCCATCAACTAAAAAGGGTAACTGATGTCAAAACTGCGCTCACAGCCTACTATGCATACGCACATTCCAGACTATCGTATGGTATTATATTATGGGGGAATTGTTGTGAAATAAAGGATATTTTTATTCTACAAAAGAAATGTATTAGAATACTTACAAATATTGACCAAATGGTATCTTGTAGATCTTATTTTGTAAAACTCCAAATACTTACCTTAACTTCTATATATATATATATATTAGAATCTTGCAAATTTGTAAAAAAACATGGTAACTTATACTCCCCTCTAGAAAATAAAAATAAAAGGAATAATCGAGACCAAAATAAATTAAAGAAACCATTTTCAAAGTTAGAACTCGTGTCTTCTAGTCCCCATCATATGGCCATCAAAATATATAATCACATACCAAATTACTTAAAAAACATAGAGAAAGAAACACTATTCATTACCTATTTAAAGAAGTTCCTCATTGAAAAATGCTATTATGATGTGAAAGAATTTTTCAATGATAAAATTAGGTAAATATTTCTAGTCGCTAATTACTTGTTCATTACATGTTATTACTAATTTATTGTTTATATAATTTACTCTTAATTTATTTATTTATTGTTAATAATAATAATCTCTACAATATTTTGTTAATTGTCTCTATACAATTTTGAACATAAATGTAATCATTTTTCAATTTTTTTCAATTTTTCGTAAAATGGACAACTGGCTGTCCTTCGCATGTTGCTGTGCCCTAGCAGGGCGTCACAATGTACTAACTTTTATTTTACCACCTTGTGAAATTTTGTGACTTTGCAATAAACTATTATGAATTATGAATTATGACTCAAGTGTAGATGACAGGTCAAGAAGTGGTCGCCCTCGCTCTGTTAGGACTCCAGCAGTGATAAAAGCTGTGAAGGCGCGAATTCAAAGAAATCCCATAAGTAAGCAGAAACTGTTGGCCCTTCAGATGGGGTTAAGCAGGACCACTGTGGAAAGGGTGTTAAATGAAGACTTAGGGCATATCGAAGAAAAACAGGACATCGTTTGGACGCTCGTTTAATGGACCTGAGACTGAAGAGATGCCGCGCTTTGTTGAAGCGGTACGCGGGAAAAAAGCATCGGGAAATTCTTTTTTCGGATGAAAAAATTTTCACCGTGGAAGAGAGCTACAACAAACAAAATAATAAGGTGTACGCACACAGCAGTGAAGAAGCGAGCAACCGTATTCCGCGTGTCCAACGAGGTCATTTTCCATCCTCGCTCATGGTTTGGTTGGGAGTCTCTTATTGGGGCTTAACTGAGGTACATTTTTGTGAGAAAGGCGTAAAAACGAATGCAGTTGTGTATCAAAATACAGTCCTCAAGAACCTTGTGGAACCTGTTTCTCATACCATGTTTAATAACAGGCACTGGGTATTCCAACAAGATTCTGCTCCAGCTCAAGACTGGCTGGCGGCGCGTGAAATCGACTTCATCCGGCACGAAGACTGGCCCTCCTCCAGTCCAGATTTAAGTCCGTTAGATTACAAGATATGGCAACACTTGGAGGAAAAGGCCTGCTCAAAGCCTCATCCTGATTTGGAGTCACTCAAGGCATCCTTGATTAAGGCAGCCGCCGATATTGACATGGAACTCGTTCGTGCTGCGATAGACGACTGGCCGCGCAGAATAAAGGCCTGTATTTAAAATCGCGGGGGTCATTTTGAATAAACTTTATTACCATAAGAATCTATGTGTTATTAAGTTCATTTTGCTATATAAATGTTTACATAAATAATAAACATGTCTAAATTATTTCATATTGCACATGTGTCAGAACTTATGACCTGACTATTATACTTATTTAACCACCTCAGTATAATGTCATGATGTTTAGCTTAAGGAATTTAAATCCATTATTGGCTTAAGTTAAGGTTTAATTAGCTGTCTAATCATGCATATATTTAGCTGTGGATTTTTTTAAGATAATAAAATAAATAAATGAAATATATGACTATCAGTAAAATCCAAAAGGTTAATATTGATATCGCAGTCTTTTAAATTAGTGGTGCTTGATTTTTATACATATTATATAAAAATAAAATCTTTTTATCGTCGAATGAGGGTGACCTGTATATTGCAAGGACTGTGAATGATTGTATGAAAGCTATTGGCATCAATTATATCCGGCACAAGCACATCCACTGCCCAGATATCACGCACGAATGCTACAACGCCACCGGCCTTAATAATAAACTTGCAAGTATTGAATGCAGCATACCCCTGAATTGACGACTTCTTAAGACGATATCGACGAATTAAAATCTGTCGACTGCTATAAAAAAATCAGGCTGCTGGCATTTGGAGCTGGATTCGGCTTGTTCCAACCAAGATGCCAGTCAATTTAATATTAGACATGATGCTTTGAATCATAAAGATCCTTTATCATCCACTTTACATCAAAGAATAGCCGTTCTTCGATGACAAAAATTTAAATCTGTCAGGTGATATGATTTTAAGCTAGCGTTTGGAGCCGAATTATGACAATCTTCAACAGAGATGCCGGAAAATGATATATCAAACAATATTTTTTGTGTCATAAAGATCATTCAAAGCTTTATTTGTTTAACTTTGGCACAGTAAAGAAATTAAAGCATATATTTCGTATATTATTATAACACATGAAAATTAATATTATAAGCTTATAGAAAAGAAATTTACAAAGGCAAGCTTATCTCTAACAAAAGATTTCTTCCAGCAAACACAAGATCAAAATAATAAATCTTATAGCAATGATATGTGCAGAAATAAATAAAAATAATATAAATAAGTATAATTAAAAACTACTTAATATTCTACATATAGAAGAACATTAATACCTTATAGAATACATATTATAATTACTACACATCAAATCCCTAAGTTTAAGAATGTAAGTATAGTAGGATCTGTAGGTTTGGAAATACAATATTATTTAGTTCATGCAACATAATTATCATAAGTACTTTATGAAAATATCAGTCATGTCATAATATTACAAAATTCACACGGATATTCATGGTTAGGATATAAAGATGTATTTATTATCGCTTCAAAAATAGTATGAAGCAGAACACAGGAATTTATTCAACCGCTTGCCAAACTTCACTTTGAATGTGAAATTTAAATTTTATTAAAATCCTTATAAGCTGAACTTCGTTGGCTACCATGCTATCAAAGCAGGTGAAATCCCCCGTCGGGCGAACTTTTATGGAACGTTTTAGCCAGCTCCTCGGCCATGGTCATGATCTTCTTGGCAGCCTCTGCCCTTTTCAGTAGTAGTCTCTCCAGGGCAGCTGCACCTCGGTCGATGCTGGCTGCACCGTCTCAAACCACGATATAAATGTCAGAGAAGCTCTTTAGTGACATGTCGCAGCGGAACCACCTTGGCTTCTGTCTCTAATACTGCTTTTGAGATGTTGCTCGTATTTGTATTTTGTGGCGAATGGATTGTGATACAGTTTTCAAAAGTTAGTTGGTATTTTTACTATTTTATTTATAAGTAAACCGTCTTAAGACTTTAGAATGCAGCTTGGCCCAGTTATTTTTCGGGAAACTAATCATAAAAAGATGAGATTTCTTAACAAAGCATCATGCCTTTTACCTTAGGGGATGACAGAGGCACAGTTGCACCCACTGTTCAGGCCTCTCGGCACCCGATGACCTCGCAGGGGCCCATAGCTACGAGGTAGCGTAGCGATCGGACGCCAAGAAGCAAGAACGTCGGCGATTCACCGAGCTAAGTAATAGATTCTATCTGACCTGGTTTGTGCTTCGTTCCCGTCAAACACCTGTCTCTCTGCAAGGCCTGGGTGCACCCTAGGCTCTTCTTGGTAGACAGGTTCTTCAGCCAACCAGGTATGGCTGGCAGGCCAGCTTCGACGCACACAGTGTTCCAAATACGAACTTTATCTGGTTCGGAGAACCACAATACACTCAGCTATAAGACAATCCTGAGGGGAGCCCGAATACAATTGCAGATGGCTTACGATTTAATTTTAATGCCCAAAATCAATACGCGTCACATTACGGGGGCTTTTCGTCTGTCAGTTGTCAAAAAACTGCTCTGTGGCAGCTCCGTCAAATTCAAAATGGCCGTTCCGGAACCATAGATCGAGTATCGATTTTGAATCGAACAATCACCCGCCCGGACAGGCACCCACCTGTCCCTTAATCTACGGGCAGCCGAGAAAACGTTGCTACCGCTCGTTTTAGTACCGAGCCTCCTACTAGAACCTCTGCAGACCGGGGGGTCCCGTCCTTGCCAGGGAACAAGTTGACAATGCGCCCCCTGCGCCAACGTAGTGGCGGTAGGTTAGCATCCTTAACCAGCACGAGGTCACCAACACTAGGGGGGCTGGTTTTGTCAGTCCACTTAAGGCGCTGTTGTAAGATATGCAGATACTCGAGCGACCAACGCTTCCAGAAATTCTGAGTAAACTGCTGCAACATCTGATACCTTGACAACCGATACAATTTCACTCCCTCGAAGGGGTGCTCGGGCAACGCGTTAAGTGGCTGTCCTATCAAGAAATGGCCTGGAGTCAGAGCCTCCAGATCATTTGGAACGGCCTCGTTCTTACAAAACAATGTCGCGAGCTCCTCAAAAGTCAGCGCGGTCTGACCTACTATACGCCCTAAGTGCGTCTTCGCTGACTTAACTACGGCCTCAAAAATCCCACCCCAGTGGGGGCAACTCGGTGGGCTGAAGGTCCACTGTATACCCCGACGGGAGAGGGCCGTTCCAATATCCACTTTATTTACATTCAAAAAGTTGACTATCTCTCGTAAGTATCGTTCCGCACCGACGTAGTTAGTGCCGTTATCAGAGCGGATCAAAGTTGGAAGTCCCCTTCGAGAAACAAACCTATCCAAACAAGCAATGAAAGCCTCTGTCGAGAGATCAGCAACGAGCTCGAGATGTACCGCCTTGGTGGATAAACAAACAAACACACACAGGTACGCCTTGTATTGCTTAGCGTTACGCAATCGTGAACTCTTCACCATAAACGGTCCTGCAAAATCCGTACCAACACCTGAAAACGGTCTGACCTCATTCACACGATCAGGGGGCAAGTCCCCCATGAGAGGTTGCATCGTGGCAGCCTTAAGTCGATAACAAGGCATGCACCGAAACACGATGTTCCGTATGACACGGCGGGCAGATAAGATCCAAAACTCCCGCTGGAGCGTGGCCAACAACGCGTTACAGCCGGCAAGCGCGTTTTTAATATGACGATCAGTCACCAGCAATTCAACTAACTGTCCCCCCTTGGGGAGCAGTGGGTGACGAGCCGAATACGACAGATTCGCATTGCGCAATCTTCCTCCTACCCGAAGTAACCCGGTCGAATCAACAAAGGGGTTGAGACGCGCGACGGCTCCCTTCAATTTCGAACGTCCACTTCGTATAGTCTCCAATTCTGCCCCAAACTTCGAGGACTGTACCAACCGGACCAAATTCAGTAGCGACTCATTTCGCTCTGCCGGAGTCAGAATAGGGTTCAACGTTCGCTGATCGCGAGGAGTACGACAATTTCGAGCGAATCTCCTAATCCAAGTGGACACGTTTATCAACTTGTCAAGTGAGCTATACCGGTCCAGCAGAAACCCGGCGTCAGGGTCCTCAGCCTTCTGGGTAACATGCACGGCCGCTCTGGGGCCATGATCCGAAGATACTACTACATGGCTGTGGGGCCAGTCCGATTCTCTCCTGGCAAGCCAGGGTGGTCCCCACCACAAATGGTGTCTAACGAGTTCAGGAGCCCGACATCCCCTGGATGCACAATCAGACGGGTTCAATTCTCCTGGTACATGTCTCCAAGTCAGTGGGACCTCAGACGACACAATCTGGGAGACACGGTTCGCGACAAAAACCTCTAAGTTATGGACCGAAGCCTTCAGCCAGCACAAAACAATCTGGCTGTCCGTCCACGCGTACACCGTATCCTCCAAAACCACTGACCCACGCAACACTGTTAGAGTGTGATTCAAAAGTTTGGTCAAAAGAGCAGCCCCGGACAGTTCCAGTTTTGGAATCGTTATCCTTGTCCGAATAGGCGCTACCTTGCTTTTTGCCAAAACCAAACGCACGTCGACCTCCCCGGTGGAGGTGACGGTTCGCAAATAAACCGCTGCCGCAAACCCTCGTTCAGAGGCATCACAAAACCCGTGAAGGGTTGCCCTGTAATCCCCAGCAGGGACCAATTTCCTCGGCAGCGATACATTATTTATGTCCGATAGCGAAGTGAACATTTGCGTCCAATCAGTCAACAAATCACCTGAGAGGTGGGTGTCCCAGGTCAACTGAGCCGCCCATAGCCTTTGCATAAAACATTTGAGAGCAAAGGTGACTGGAGAAATCCATCCATTCGGGTCGAACGTTCTCGCAATCGTTGACAGTACTGACCGCTTCGTCCAGGCCTTCGGTGTTTCTAAAACCACCCGATAGGTAAACTCATCATGGACGGGCCGGTACTGAATTCCAAGCACTGACAACATGTTAGGGTTGTCAGGATTCTCAAAAACGTGCGGGTCTTGTTGAAACTCATCTGGGAGACCAGCCATCAACTCAGGGGAGTTGGACATCCACTTGCGTAGTTCATAGCCGCCTCGTTCCAGCAATTGAATGAGCTCGTCACGTCGGTCCAGAGCTTCCTCTACACTGGCTGCCCCTGTGCAGACGTCATCGACGTACAAATCTTGCTCCAGGATAGCGGCGGCTCTAGGATAGCTCACACGGTCACGCGACGCCAACTCCCGCAGGGTACGCATCGCCAAATACGGGCTAGACCGTAACCCATACGTGTTCGTGTTCAACTCATAGACCTTGACTGGCTCGGCCGTGGACTCACGCCAAAGTATCAACTGATACCTTCTGTCAGCCGGATGAATTACCGTTTGCCTAAACATCATCCGAATGTCTGCGACAAATACAACCTGGTGCCTCCGAAAGCTCGTGAGAATATCCGAAATATCACGACTCAACTTGGGTCCCGAATGTAGACACTGATTCAGGGACATCCCGTTCGAGGTAGGTGCTGACCCATCAAAAACAACTCGAATCTTGCCGGTAGGGGTTCGTAGGACGGCATGGTGTGGAAGGAAACAATGATCCTCAGATCTCCAGTCCACACCCGATACCGACATGTGTCCTAACGACTCATACTCCCTCATGAAATCGACGTATTTTTGTTTAAATACGGCGTCCCTTGACATCCTACGCTCCATCGACATCAATCTCGTCTCAGCCATCTTCCTAGATTCTCCTAGTGGCGGTCGATCGGCCCTGAAAGGCAGTCGAGTTACAAAACGACCAGAACGAAGGCGACCAGTACTATTCTGGTAAAACAACTCGCACTCTTCTTCGTCTGCGTCGACTCGACGAGCGGTGGGAGGTTCCTCTATCTCCCAGAACCGTTGGATAGCGTCTGACAACGCTGAGCCAATAAGTATGCCATCTGACTCGGCAGGCCTAACCATTGGCAATGCCGGACCCATGATCACGTGACCAAACTTAGTATCCACAGCAATCAACCCGTCCGGCTGAAGAACTCGCCGATCCGACAACAGAAACCTACCCAAAACGTCTGCTCCCAGTAGCAGATCGACCGGGGCTGGAGTGTCAAAATCGGGATCCGCCAACTTGAGTCCTGACGTCAGGAGTCGAACGGCCGGATTCAACTTCACCAAGGGGTGTTTGCCCATGACATGCGTCATTACTAAAGCTTGCATGGATGTTTTTGTCAAAATGTCATAACGTGGAGAGAACGTGATCACCGATTGACCAACTACATTCGTAACCGTAACATTCCCCACGCCCCGTATTGAATTATTATACCTATTTACCTTGAGGCCCAACCATTTTGCTAAATCGTTCGATACAATGCAGCCCTGAGCTCCAGAATCTAATAGGGCGCGAACGTATGTTGGGTTGCCCGCCAAATCCCAAACAAGCACAGAGGCGATCGGTAACACCACCGTCTCCGGTTGGGGGGCAACAAATTGTTGGGCCGCAAATTCCTAGCGAGGACCCCCGGGGCCCCACTGTGCCTGTAACCGATCAGGTAGGCAGCTATACGCCAGAGGGTCCCATTGTACAAATGGCCCACGCGCCGGTTCCATTGCCACCCTACGACGCCCCCCGAAGGGTTGTGGGCGTGAATTCAACCGTGGCCGCTCCATGAGCGGGGGGGGACATCACATGCGACCGACGAGGACGCGGCGACGAGCGGGGCGACAACTGAGGCGGCGTCCGAGCCGCATCCGCATAGCTCGAAGGTGTCCCATGCCACCCGCCCGTTACGGCCTGCTCAACATACCCAATGTCCCGCTGAGTCGGATGCTGAGTCGCAACCGAAAACTCAGGGCCCCCCATGTGATGACCCTGAGTGCGGCCCTGCACCCCTGGGTGGCTGCGTGCTTGTGGCCCCATTGCCCGCTGAGTCGGATGCTGAGTCGCAACCGAAAACTCAGGGCCCGCCGTGTGATGACCCTGAGTGCGGCCCTGCACCCTAGTACCGCCCTGTGCACGTGGGGACATTGGCCCCTGAGTTGCGCTCCGAGACGCAAACGAATTCTCAGGGCCCCATGCCGTGTCACCCTGGGTACGGCCCTGTGGTGGCTGTTGGCCGGACCGGTTCATGCACAACAAATTGTGGTGGGCCCCACCACAATATCCGCACAATTTTGTGCGCGTGCAGTCCCTAGCCATGTGTGGCCCGAGGCACAGGAAACACCAGCTCCGCTGCTTGGCCATCCGGCGCCGTCCCTCAACCCTAAGTTCCCCGAACTTATTGCAATCGGCCACAGCATGGCCAATCTGCCTACAACATGGGCAGGTCTCACCTGCACCCCTGCACTCACAGTCCCATACGACTGCCGGTTGGTGCGGTCCTTCCTCGTCGGAGGGCCCCTACTCACAGCGCTCCCGGCAGCTCTCTGTGGCTCCGAAGGATGGGTGACCGTCAACCCCAAGTTCTCTGCCCGTCGAGCCTCCTCTTCCAAAAATCCGACCAAGTCGGAGAAGGCGGGCAGGTCCTCGGCCGACCTCCCGTGAGACTGTTCGAAACGAGTCTGCACGTCAGCGGGTAGGCGGGAAAGTACAATGTACAGCAGTAGGTAGGACCATTCACCAACCGGAAGTCCAAGATTCTCTAGGGCCTTGGTGACGGACAACAACGGGTTCAAAACCTCCGTCTGTATGGCCCCGACCTTGTTCACAACCGGGATGCTAAACAAACGGTT
Organism: Argyresthia goedartella; assembly: GCA_949825045.1. Classification (NCBI taxonomy): domain Eukaryota; kingdom Metazoa; phylum Arthropoda; class Insecta; order Lepidoptera; family Argyresthiidae; genus Argyresthia; species Argyresthia goedartella. The sequence continues at coordinate 23,585,432 of OX463823.1, forward strand.
CAGTTGGGCATCGGCCAACCTCCGTTTGTTGTGGTAACGTCTGATCAGCAATTGCCTGGCCGTTTCATAGTTACCCTCCGTAACTGTCAAATGAGCGACCAGCTCCCTGGGCTCACCCCTCAATGCTGCCACCAGCTGAGCCATTTTGACAGACTTGGTAATGTCCGATCGCATGTGCACCAAACTGTCGAACAGATTGATGAAGCTCATCCATTCACCGGACACTCCGTCAAAAGTAGGCATAGTTATAACGGGTAACCTGGTCCCCGATCCCTGATGCGGCAGAGGCGCCCCAATGTCACCACTATGGCTGGACTCGCGCTGCCTACGTATGTCCGCAGCCCTCTGCGTGATAGCAGCCGCCATCTCCATACACTGGTCGACATCCCCTAGCAACCGTGACAGCCTGTCAGGTGCGCAACCATCAACTGCTTCCGCCTGCGCGGACAATTCGAGCACCCTGTTGTAGCGTTCCTTAACGTCCATAGACCGCTCCAACACCACATCATGCCTATCTAAACGGTCTATCAGACCGTGTGCGGAGGAAAACCATCTGAGCTCCTTAGAAACACCCTTCTGTATTTCAGACAACGACATGATCGGAACGATACTTACTCACAATTTGCAGTAACTCAATTATATTGGACCCTCCAGTCTACAACACAAACGAGGGAACCCTAATCTATAACTTAAACAATGCTGATTTCCCCAAACAATAGAAACCGAGTTTTATATCTACACAAATTCTGTAAACAACAATTTAGTTTCCCTATATCATATAACACACACAGATAGTCAATATTAGTTCAAGTTATAAATTGCTATAAACTGAAAACAATGTCCAAACATTCATTAGCATTACTAGACCACTAATAGATTGACTATGCAAACTTCAAACTGCAAACATGATATGACTTCAATGCAAATTTCAATTCACCTACAATGTACCTGTAATGTAATTACTATTCTGAGTCACATCTCAGTACAACTGGTCATTTAGGGAAAACTGTTATATCTGTCTGTCTACTACCAGCAGTAGACTTATAACTTATAATACTACCAATCTATGTGGATACAGGAACAAAACCAAGTTAGCTAATAACCGCCTATACCTACAGATTGATAGTCCCAAATCGTGGGTTCCTGGAGCCCTTGACGGCTGCAAATCTCAGGAAACCACGCTCTTGCTACCAAAATGTTCAGGCCTCTCGGCACCAGAATGACCTCGCAGGGGCCCATAGCTACGAGGTAGCGTAGCGATCGGACGCCAAGAAGCAAGAACGTCGGCGATTCACCGAGCTAAGTAATAGATTCTATCTGACCTGGTCTGTGCTTCGTTCCCGTCAAACACCTGTCTCTCTGCAAGGCCTGGGTGCACCCTAGGCTCTTCTTGGTAGACAGGTTCTTCAGCCAACCAGGTATGGCTGGCAGGCCAGCTTCGACGCACACAGTGTTCCAAATACGAACTTTATCTGGTTCGGAGAACCACAATACACTCAGCTATAAGACAATCCTGAGGGGAGCCCGAATACAATTGCAGATGGCTTACGATTTAATTTTAATGCCCAAAATCAATACGCGTCACATTACGGGGGCTTTTCGTCTGTCAGTTGTCAAAAAACTGCTCTGTGGCAGCTCCGTCAAATTCAAAATGGCCGTTCCGGAACCATAGATCGAGTATCGATTTTGAATCGAACACCCACCTTTTGCCAGGTATAACACCAACCAATTTACCTGTTAGTTTTTACTCTCATTTGTAGATTCACAGAACCATATTGGTTAAATCGAATACTAAAGTTAGGTTAGGCGAAGCAGATAGGAGCGAGGCGACCCCATGTCAATTAGTATAAAAGAGGCTGTAACATTTTGGTAAACCATTAATTAATTGAGGATGAAACAATTTTTTTTGGATGACAGTTTTTAAACAATTTGGGAAACTGTTAAACATTAGTGTTTGAATAATAAACAAGTTAAAAACTTAAATAGACCGACTTCAAGTTCAAGCCCTATTTCTTCCTCCCCTATACACGATGCGAATGTCGTCTTTGTACAAGATGAAGAAACTATTGGTCTGAGGCTAAAAGATAGAAACGGGTGCACACCCATACCACCATCAAGTGCTACGTCTCAGGCAATAAGCAGTTACGGAGATGTGGAGCGTCGTATGTTGCCTCTTTTATTAAGCTGGGTGGTCACTATTCATAAACTAGATACAGGGTACAACCCTCGAAAGAGCTGTGATTGACCTTGGCAAAAAAATCAATTGCAAAAGGACAAATATATGTTGCGTTAAGCCGAGTCAGAAATTTGGAAGGCATAGTCTTGTCAGATTTGGACGCAAACAAGAACAAAAATCGACCACATTGTTACAACAGATCGTTATCGGAAATTAAGAGACTACGAAATCTGTCTTCCGATAATCAATAATATATAATAAAGTGTACTTTTCGCCATGGGATATAATGTGTATAATACAAATATACGGCACATAAGTGAAAAATATGCAAACCAAGAACGTAACCACCACATATAATTTACCAAGTTAAAAAACCAAGCCCTATTTCTTCCTCCCCGGTCAGGATGCGAATGTTGTCAAAATACACGAAAACAAGGTACGAAATCTCTCTGTCTGACAGGCAAGTCCACACGTATTAACACAACATTATAAACGAATATGCGGTACTTATAGACGGAATTCATCTTATTACAATGACCTTAACAACCACTGTTATGTCAAAGTAAAGCAATAATACGCTATTTTGTTTACCTGGATGACATCATCTTTCTGCTTTAGAAACCAAACTACTGAACCGATTTCTAATTTAAAAAAACGTAGCTAAACTGGATGGAGGACCTTTCAATTAGAAGAAAATTTGAAATCGGTTCATAAATAGTACCAGTAACAAACTACAGCCGAATTGAAAACCTCCTCCTTTTTTAAATAATAATAATAATAATAATCATTTATTTCAGACCAAGTCCATATACAAGTTTTAATAATTAGTCTTACAATCTATGTTAGTAGTACAATATAAATACTATACAGTGCAGAGCAAACCATTTTTTTTTCTAATTTAGGCGCGAATCTATGACTGGAAGTGTGTGAGCTGCAACCCAATGCAACCCAATAAAGGGATTGTCTACCCTATCTGCTATTATCTCCAGGAGACCATTGGCGCTGCCACGAGTTCTGCATAAGATAGACGCCATTCTTTTACGCATAATTGCATGGAAGCCATCAACACGCGCCTCCGCAAACATTCCTGATGCACTATAAAATCGTGGCAGCCCCAAAAGTACCCTGAAGGCATTGTTATACTGGATACGCAGGGCATTGTACGATTTCTGCGTATATCGAACCCACAGACTGCAGGCGTGGAATCTTGAGGGGGTGGTTTTCACCAGCACGGGGAGAATCGCAAGTGGTACTGACCTTGACGCCGTAGACCGGAATTCGAAAGCTCAATTCGAGGCAGGAATACGAAATAGGAGCACAAGGTGTGGGGGGAGAGGATCGAATCTTACTCTCGTCGTAGCCCGATGCTGTCGCCGGCGTGTTGCTTGCCGACACGAGGAGTCGCTGTCCGAATACGACGAGTTGGGGACCGTACAACTTTAACCTTCACAACACGAATCACTCATTCCGCTGACGTGAATCTACTTATTTCCCGACGATTATTATGATTAACACTCCGACCAGGCCTGACACCTGTGTTAGACAATTGTTACACTAACATACAGTCAAAGCCCGACGCCATGTGCAGACATTTTTTCTCACGACAAGAAAGTAACCTCTAATTCGTCATCTCGTTTCTGTACAACTGACAGCTGCGGTTCCGTTTCCGCTAGTGATGTCCCGATTACTCGCGGTCGATCCGCGCAACGAAAACCGGTGCGTTCCGAAGCATAAATATTAAACAGTCACCCGCCCGGACAGGCCCGAACCTGTCCCTAATCAATAGGAAGGCGAGAAAGTGTTGCGACCGCTCTCTTGAGGACCGAGTCCCCCACCTTGACTTCTGCTGTACCGTGCCATCCCGACCCGTGTACAAATTGACGATCCGTCCTCGTCTCCATCTCAATGATGGCAGGTTCGCATCCTTAATCAGCACCAAATCACCGACTTGAGGGGGGCTCGTCCGGTCAGTCCACTTAAGGCGCTGCTGCAAGAAGAAGCAAGTACTCAAGGGACCACCGTTTCCAAAAATCTTGAGCCATCTGCTGCAACATCTGCCACCTAGTTAACCGACTTAACTTCACATCACCGAATGGGTATTCTGGCAGGGCGTTAAGGGGCTGACCTATCAGGAAGTGACCCGGCGTCAACGCTTCCAAATCATTTGGAGCCGAACTGAGCGGGCACAACGGACGCGAGTTCAGTGTCATTTCAATTTTACAGAACAGCGTCGCAAGCTCTTCAAAGCGTAGAGAGGTCTCACCGATGATCCTCGTCAGGTGCGACTTAGGCGATTTAACCGCAGCCTCAAAAATTCCTCCCCAATGAGGACATCCCGGCGGACTGAAAACCCATTCAATCCCTCGTCGGGAGCAAGCCGTACCGATGGCGTCCTGGTTACCGTTCAGGAATAGAGTGACCTCCTGCAGATATCGCCTGGCTCCGACAAAATTTGTGCCGTTGTCCGAACGGATTAATGTCGGGAGGCCCATTTGTGAGACGAACCGATCTAGACATGCGATAATTGCCTCTGTAGTGAGGTTACTGACCACCTCCAAGTGGACTGCCTTCGTGGCCAAGCACACGAAGACGCACAGGTATGCCTTCACTAATCTGGCGTTCCGTAGCTGTGAAGACTTGACCATGAATGGTCCCGCGAAATCCGTTCCGACACCCGCAAAGGGCCGGATTTCGTTAACCCTATCCGAGGGCAAATCACCCATCTGGGGCTGCATCGTAGCCGCCTTGGCCCGATAACAAGGCAGGCACCGAAATACGACGCTACGCACTAAGCGTCTTCCCGATAGAATCCAGAACTCGCGCTGGAGAAACGCCATCAAGGCGTGGCATCCGATATGCCCATTCCGAATGTGTCGATCCTGTATCAACAGTTCGACCAACTTCCCTTTCCTAGGGAGTAACAACGGGTGGCGAGCCGCATAAGGCAGGTTGGCATTCCGCAGCCGACCTCCTACCCTCAGCAATCCTTGATGGTCAATAAACGGGTTGAGCCGAGCCACAGCTCCCTTCAGTTGGACGCGTCCGCGTCTCAGAATGTCCAATTCGGACTTAAAGTGCACCGTCTGCACGTTCCGCACCAATGCGAACAACGCATGGTTCCGTTCCCGTGGTGTCAGGACCTGTGTCCGCACCCGTTGCGCCTCAGAATTGCGACAATTCCGCGCAAATCGGAAGATCCAGGCGGTCACATTGACCAGCTTGTCGAGCGAGCTGTACCGTTCCAGCAGGCTGAACTCCTCTTCCGGCTCTGGTTGCGTCGTACAGACACCGACTGTCAAGGCGCCGTTCGCCGAGGTAACGCGTGGACTCATTGGCCAATCCGATTCGGCTTGAGTCATTTTGGACCCCACCACAAGGGATGTCCAACTAACTCCAGAGCGTGACACCCACGAGACGCACAGTCTGCTGGGTTCATTTCCCCTGGAACATGTCTCCAGATTAAGGGAACCTCCGAATTCAAAATCTGCGAAACCCGATTCGCCACAAAAATCTCCAGCTTGTGAACTGAAGCCTTCAGCCAGCATAACACGATCCGGCTGTCCGTCCAAGCGCAGACCGCATCTTCCAACGCCATTGACCCACGAAGAACCGTCATCGTGTGGTTGACCAGACAAGTCGCCTGCAACACGTGGACACCAGGCACTAACAGGTATCCCAAGGCATCATCACCCAATAAAATGTCTACTGGGCCCGGAATATCAAACTCCGGGTCAGCCAGTGACAACCCAGCGACCAACTGTCGCACCGAGGGCGACAACCGTACGTGAGGGTGTGAGCCCATCACATTAGGCATGACTAATGCCGTGACCGTCAGATTCACCGATGAATCCACCCGTGACGAGAGAGTAATCCGACATACTCCCTTAACGGAACCGACTTCCGTGTTCCCAATTCCCCGAATGGAATGTGGATACTCCCTTACCGAAATGCCCAACCGTCTTACAAGGTTGCACGAGACTAAGCACCCCTGGGCCCCCGAGTCCAATAGTGCTCGTTCCACACATGATTTGCCGTCCGAACTCCACGCTATCACAGAGGCGGTGGGGAGCATGACCGTCTGTGGGGTGGCGGCACCCTGTAAGTGGGCGGCGTGTCCCTAGCGGGATCCTCCGCGGGATCCGAACCCGCTCAGACCTCCGTCGGCCTTGGAGTAACTCGGCTGCTCATATGCCACCGGCATATCAGACCGTATGTACATCAAGGGGTCCCAACCCGTATAATAGGCCCCTCGCTGTCCCGGTATCCGACCATACCGGACGGTGTACGGTGTGCCCGGTGCGCACCGTGGATAAATGGGGGAGAGCGGATCCAACCTGGGGCGCTCTAGGAATGGGGGCGACATCCGACTGTTCGCCTCCCTGTTCGCCTCCCAGAGCGACGGGCAGGTTGGCGCAGAAGGTAGTGGACTCCCAGCCTTCGCGCTACTCATAGGTGCCATCTGACACCCGCCCGTAACACGCGGTGATCCAGCGGCCCGAAGTCCTCGCTGACCGTGGACAGCGGCGACCAAACCCCGGCTATCCCGCATGTTACCCCCCGCGCTACCCCTTTCCCCTCGGGGGGGGTCCCGTCCGCGGGTACCCCAGTCACCTCGTTGGTGACTCCCGTTGCCCGGACGGGGACTGGGTCCGGCCCTGGTTGGGCCCTGTGGCCGACCAACCTGAGTCCGGCCCTGGTGACCGTCCGAAGAGCCTGACCGGTTCAGGCACAACACGATGTGGTGCTTGCCACCACAGCACTCACAGGGGAACGCGCGTGAGCACTCACTCAGCGGGTGCGGCCCCCAACAACCGAAACACAATCGGTGGCGGAAGACTACCTTCCTGCGGGCAGCTACCCCGAGCTCCTTAAAGTTGGCGCAACTGGTCACTTCATGACCGGCACTGTCGCAGTGCACACAGCCGTCACCCGCCGGCGCGGCATTCAAAACGCCAAATTGTTTCGACCGCCCACCCCCCCGTGGCGGCGGGTGGCGCAGCCCCTCCCGCATCCGCGCGGGTTGGCGCTGCACACTGGCCTCCGTATCCAGTGTGTCGCATCGCCTGCATTCACCCTCCAAAAAATCCGTCAATTGGACGAGCGTGGGCAGTTCCGAGCTACTGCCCCCATGCAGCTGTTCAAACCGACTTTGAACAGCTGCAGGCAACCGTGACAAAACCATATACAAAACAATATATGACCATTGGTCTACCGGCAGACCAAGGTTCTGAAGGGCCTTAGTGGCCACCAGCACAGGGTTGAGCACCTGCACTCGGATGTCAACATCCCGGTTTACTCTTGGGATGCTAAACAGCTTCCCCAGCTGCGCATCAACCAACCGCCGCTTGTGTTGGTAGCGGTCAAACAATATGGACCGGGCTATCTCATAATTGCCCGCCGTGACCGTTAGGTGACCGACCAACTCCTTCGGTTCACCCCGCAGTGCCACAAAGAGTTGGGCCAACTTGTAGGCGTTGTCCAGGTCGTCCCGACCGTGGACCAAACTATCGAATAAATTGATGAATGCCGGCCACTCATCAATTGCCCCACCGAAGGCCGGAATCTCCAGGTGTGGCAGCCGTCCAACAACACCCTTCGGGGGCGGGTCTCCGCCACCCTCCCCGCGGTCACCCCGTCGCGACCGCTTAATTTTTTCCGCGCGACGCTCGATGTCGCTCAAGCATTCCATCGCTTGGTCAGCATCCGCGCAGAGCTGCTTCACCGCAGCCACCGAGGCTTCATCCGTAAGCCCGAGAGCCTCAGCCTCCGCAGCCAGCCGACACACCTTCCCGACGCGTGTCATTGCGTCCTCCACACGCTTGAGCAGGACATCGTCCATGTCAGGTCGCTCCACACACTTGTGAGTATGGGCGAGCCATCTCATCTCCTCACGGACACCATACCGCAGTGCCGTCAAGGGCGAAGGTGCCATGGTTACCGATTCAATTGTTTCTGGTCCTGTACTTCACTACCGAACTAAGTGTAGCCAGAGACCAGCACTTGCCCGTCAGCGCTGGGCACAGAAATTAAAACTAAGTTGTCAAAACTAAGGCAACCACTAAAACAATTAAATCCTAAACGTATTTAATATGGTCGCCCTGTGGACATACACCTTATAACTATACACTCTAAATCAATTAGAGAATGCCACCATAAAACACAATACAAAAATAACCCACAAAAATTGATTATAAAAACATTACAAAATAAAATTTATTAAAAAACAATAAGTGGTGGGCTCCGAGACTATAAACCTAAACAATAGAGCACCCTAAACCACACTGGATTCCGGAATCCAAGCTATTTTTAATATAATGTAGGTAGCCGTGAACCTTCTAGAAGTGGCCCCTCCGATATGACCCACACTTCTACTGAGGTCAGCAAAATCAGCTTAATACCCCTTAAATAGCCTGACCCTGCTCTGTAATCCGAAATAACACTGCAATGTTATGGAACCCGACTGCAATACTATAGTCCGACCGAATGACTGTTTCTTATGCACACCGAGTAGTTTCCGACTACAAATTTTAATTGTTAACTAAATTGACAATTATACTTTCACTAACCGAAAATGAACTTTAATTGTGGTATACCGACCACAGACTCACTCACAACTGATTGCCGGCCAATCTGAGATATTCTTTTCTCCCAACTACAATGTGGCAAAAAAACAACCCTACAACCGTCCGTGAATCGATGATTTCCCACTAGGAAACCGCGCCTGCTACCAAAATGTTTAATTCCACGCCTCAACCGAACGGCGTGGAATCTTGAGGGGGTGGTTTTCACCAGCACGGGGAGAATCGCAAGTGGTACTGACCTTGACGCCGTAGACCGGAATTCGAAAGCTCAATTCGAGGCAGGAATACGGGATAGGAGCACAAGGTGTGGGGGGAGAGGATCGAATCTTACTCTCGTCGTAGCCAGATGCTGTCGCCGGCGTGTTGCTTGCCGACACGAGGAGTCGCTGTCCGAATACGACGAGTTGGTGACCGTACAACTTTAACCTTCACAACACGAAACACTCATTCCGCTGACGTGAATCTACTTATTTCCCGACGATTATTATTATTAACACTCCCACCAGGCCCGACACCTGTGTAAGACAATTGTTACACTAACATACAGTCAAAGCCCGACGCCATGTGCAGACATTTTTTCTCACGACAAGAAAGTAACCTCTAATTCGTCATCTCGCTTCTGTACAAGTGACAGCTGCGGTTCCGTTTCCGCTAGTGATGTCCCGATTACTCGCGGTCGATCCGCGCAACGAAAACCGGTGCGTTCCGAAGCATAAATATTAAACAGGCTTTGACAACCTTAGTACACCGTGCAAATCTGCGAGCCAACATATTACATCTCACCGACAACGCCCTGCGTTCCCGTTCCATATCAAGGTCATCTATGAGACTTTCTGTTACCCAATGCCCCAGGTATTTGAACATAGATACTTGCGCCAGAGGTGACCCATCTATCATTAACGGGTGCGGCAAAGAGTAGGTTTTACTACCCGCTTTAAATATAAGAATTTCACTCTTTTTTACGTTCTATCTAAGTCCATGTTCCCTAGCATACTCCTTACAGATTTTTAATAGTGCTTGAAGTCCACGTATTGATGGGCTTAGCAGCACCATGTCGTCGGCATGACTAATATTATTAATAAATTTGCCGTCAACAGAACAAACAACCTTTGAACCACTGAGCTCACCAATCAGTCGGTTCATGTAGATGTTGAAGAGCCTTGGCGAGCTTATACCCCCTTGCCTTACCCCGCACTCCAGCCCATATTCATCCGACATAGACCCTGCCCATCTCACACTATTAACCTGATTCAGGTACCAATATCTAAATATCTTAGTCAGTTCAGCGGGCAGATCGGTATCATGACGAAGTTTATCCCATACGATATCGTATGATACGAGATCAAATGCCTTGGAAAGGTCCAGGAAACATGCATAAACAGGTGTTCTCCTATCAGTGTAATAGCGGACGGTGTGTTTAAGATATAACACAGCAGTTTCGGTGGACAGCCCAGGGCGAAACCTAAATTGACCATCATTTAACTTACTATGCTGTTGCAGTCTGGAATCGAGCACACCGTCGAAAACTTTTGCTATTATAGTTGCCAGCGAGATGGGTCTATAGTTAGTCTTATCTAAGGCATCCCCCGTCTTGTTTTTTATTACTGGAACCACGATTGTCTTAATTAAATCTCCAGGCAAATAAGAGTGTCGGATACACAAAGTAAAGAACATCGCCAGTACTCTAGGTAGGTGAACACCCGCGTATTGGAGGTGCTCGATGCTAAGACCGTCATGGCCTGGTGATTTTCCCCTAGTCATCTCTTTGATTATTTTAAACACTTGGTTAGAAGTAACACACACAGGCTCGTCATCAGTGCATCGGGTCCCCGCATCGAGCCCCCCAGCGGTCCCTGGGCCCAGCGGCGAATCCACTCTAAAGTGATCTTTAAACATATTTGCGACTTCCTTAGGATCGCACACGCCGTCGACGCTCACAGGTAGGCCGGATCTAGGATTTAATTTGTTTGTATGCTTCCAAAATTTGCTAATGTCTTTAGCTTTGTGGTGTGTTGCAATGATATTCATTTTGATTTGATTCTCATTGTTTTGACACCACTTTAATTTATCTTTAAACTTTTTTCTACTTTGAGACATGCCCTTCTCGAGGTTTTCCGTTTTCAGTCCAGATATTGAAGTAGAGCCGGGCCTCGCTGTGAACGTCACGAACATGTTTGTTCCAGCCAATGATGCGTCGGTTTATTCTCGCTCTCTCTTCTACACTACTTAGGGTTGCAGCCTCACTCAATATGGATATAACACTTTTATACATTACATAGATGTATACTAGAGTATACTATGATGTTCTGCATCACTGCACATGTAATCATAACAATATAGTAATTGTTTTGGAAAATCTATGCACCTGAGTCTATGATTACAAAATTCAGTATATTTTTCAATTTGTACAGTATCTCTATCTCCCCAGATAACCTTGCTTTGAGTAGGAGTAGGAGCCAACATTTTCGACTTTATAATATTTATATTACACACCAGTTCCAGAGGAAAGTGATCAGACCAGAACACGTCATAATGCACTTTGGAACTTACCACAGACTGCCAGGCTGCACGGGTGACCACACAATGGTCTAACCATCGCCTAGATTGGTGTGCATCACTTATATAGGTGTATGTGTCAGTCGGTAGTAATTCCATATCAGCACACAACCAGTTCTGTTCCGAGCAAAAATCTAACATTTCATTACAAAACAATGCTCCTGGGTGGGAGTTCCAATCACCTAGTATGTATACAGATTCTACAGCACAGTTATCAATTATGGCGTTTATTTCACTCATACATTCTATATATTCCACTAAATTATCCGTACAGTCAGTCGGCATATACACCGAAAACACTAGCAAAGACCGCTCGCATATGCGATGCATATCGATGGTTATTGCCACTAGACGCACACTCTTGCACTTAATTACTGTTACGTTGGGAAAAACATTTTTTCGCCATAGTAAAGCAACGCTACCGTAGGGCCTACCAGGTAGTATGCCAGCTGCCGAGTCCACAGCTGAGCTACCAGTGCAGCCGAAATCTGGATGTAAGTCCCCAAGTATTTGCGTTTCATGAGACATAAGCCATGTTTCTTGAAGACATAAAACATCACATTGTTTACATAATTCTATGATGCTTTCTTTTGATCTCTTAACCGATTTACAGTTAAAAGTAATGAACTTACATAATTGTGATACTTTATTCGTACTATCCATTTTTTAGCGTGGGGTTTTCAATAGTCAAATGACTATTATTCAACCTATATTTAAAAATTTATAGTATCTCCTAAAAAATATATCCTCGGGCCATAGTGAATCTTCGTCAAATAAAGACAGCTTGCTTTTCGGTATTTGCATTCGGTATGAGTCATAGTTTTTATCCTCCGGCAAGGTACCTACCTGACCTTGACCGGGTTGACTTTTACTTGGGTCTTTGCAAATATGTACTCGACTATGTCTTTTGTACATGTATCTTTATTTACATTATAAATGTAAATAGGAATTTTCGTTTCAGCCGCCCTAAATTTGCATTTTTCATCAACTATCGCCTTCCCTTTCTTCCCTACAAACTTGCTAGTTCTCTTTTTTTGTACACGAGTCCAGCCATCCTCATCGGTATTGCCTTCATGTTTAGACTCCATATTTCGCTGCGCATACGGCGTCTGTTGAGCCGACGTGGGAGACAGAAGTGTGGTGTTGCGAGTGACCGCTTGCTGACTGGCGGCCTCCATGCATATTTGTATTGAAGGTGATCGCATGGTTGTTTCTACTGTGCATTGAGACGAAATAGCTTTGTCGCTCGTAGACTTTGAGGTGTCATCAGATACGTCACTTCGGAGATCGATTATTTTTGTCCTCTCAGCGTAGGTTTGTTGTGGCGGGGCGTTTGCCAGTTGATCAACCGTTACGTTTTTTTCCAAACTACCCTCGGGCAACATCGACGATAAGTTCGAAATAGGAAACAATCCCATAGGTCCACTGTTGTAATGAAAGCTATCTTGTAGACAGTGTGCGCCTCTTTTAGTATTTACTTTAGACGACGAAGATTGTGCGATTCAGTAGACTTATTTGTAAATATCTCGACTTCGGCTTTTAGTTGATTGAATTGCTCAACTGTTACACAGCGGCTACTTTCGTCTATTTCACATTTATTTTGTATATCCCTTAGCTCTTTTTGGATAACAATTATGTCCATATATAATATTACAAGTATTACATTTCACGATTTGAGAGGCCATTGCCTCCAATAATCACGGTTTTACTAAGCAACAACACGAAACGCATGCGGGCGCGACGGAGTTTGACACACGACTGAAGTCGGTCAAAAATAATTAAACCATTTGTAATAATAAGTGTTTCCCCGCGAGCATTAAGACCAAAACAATAAGATGGAAATTTTGCTGATATAATTTCCTATTGTATAATAAATAAATATACTATTTGGTTTCAGGATAGTTGAGTTTGTGGTTGTTATTGTCCTTAGTACCCAACCCATATTAGACGCATATCCTTAGACGATCAGTTAAAATCGGTCGTTCATTATTCCACGGAATAGGTCAGTACTATTGAACGATAAGTAAAATAGACGCTTATTGTTAATACGTGTATCATCAGCAAATCACTGTAATCAATCTAAGATCTCATGATATGAAAAATGCATTGTTCTTGCAAGATAAAGAAATCCTATAAAACTATTTCCACCTTTATTCACTGGTACACAAGCCAAATATACATCAACATGAAAGGTAAATATAGGTGGAGTGTAAATCCACTGTGTCAGGGAAAGGCGTTTTTACGATACTTTGTAATATTCCACTTCAAGGACCACACCAATTAGATCCTACATCACAAGACACATAATTCTCATACCAAGTATCTTCTGTGTTACATTACTTTGCAGGTCCCGTCGCAATTTTCGTCCTAGGCCTCGCAACAGGAGCCTCCGCCGCCCAGTGCCCCACAGAGCACGACAACTGGGATGCCGATCTCCTCCTGCCTCATCTGGACTGCGCCAAGTTTAACAAATGTAACAACGGAAAGCCAGTAGGACAAGCCTGCCCATCTGGTCTGCTCTACAACTTTGAATCGAAACAGTGCGACTGGTCTGAAAATGTCCGCTGCCGCGATAGCACGAAGCAAGATAAGCTTGGGAGGTCGAAAAGGCCCGAAGATCCCCAGAGGCCTGAGAGGCCCGAGAAATCGGAGCAATCTGAGGGATCCGAGAAGTCAGAGGAAGCCCAGATAGCCGAATTAGAAGAAGCCAGGTCCGAGCCATCCGTTAAAGTGATCGAGTTCCTGCCCAACGGCTGCCCCGCCAACCGGAATATCCACTGGCTGCTGCCCAGCAGGTGGTTCTGCAGGTGGTTCTACTACTGCGTCAATGGACACCGCGAGCTCAGATCCTGCGCGAAGGGACTTCATTTCAACCCTGAACTGCAGGTGAGAGCAATGTTCTGTAGAGTGGATGGACAGGCTAACTAAGGCCAAAAGACATACGACAAATTTTTCAACTAAATAAAATAAAATAGTATCTACAGCTAAATATGGTTGAAATTTTGTACATATCACTGGATAATCGCTTAATCCATAAAATTAAGTTCAGAGAAATACTGATATATGATAGATGTGATATCTAATTATGTGAGATATTATAAAAACTACCTTGTAATGGTTATCATCACAAATGAAAAAATTGAGATGAAAGTACAATTTACGGTTTTCGGATTTAATTATTTACTTACTTTTTGCCAAATTGTAAGTATACTCTTGCGAGTATCAGACATATAAATCAAATTTGCGACGTAAAATACCATATCTTTTGATTAAGTTGAACTAGTAGATTGATTTTTACTCAACTTCAAGGGACTACATGAGTAATTAATATACATTTTAATTTGGTAAGTCTACGCTTTCCTGAGAAAAAGGGTCCTGAGAAAGACGGTCGACGAAGTGATCCTAAGAGAGTTCCTAACCCTTAAAATACCCTTAGAACTCTGACGTCCTTTTTCTGTACGTTTGTTAAAATAGGTTTTATCTTAATCATAGGTCACTCTTTAGAACATGTATCCCACTCTTTTAAAGGCTGTGTTATATAAAATATGTAAATATTGATTGAATTTTTATTTGTTCCAGGTCTGTGACTGGCCTGAGACGTCTGGCTGCTTTAATTTGCTAGTGCTGGAAGCTTAAGAAGTGCGAAATTCTTATGGGCACAAGGAATAATCATTACGAGAGTACATAAATAATCGGACATCAAAATGTATCATCGTGAATGTCCAACTAAAGAGAACTTAAGATAATTTAAAGTGTAAGGATATTGTTAAGTTAATAAAATCAATGTATCTCCATCAAGTTTTGATTTGATTACAACATCTGTCGTTAGCAACTATAGACTACTACTGTCTAATTAATTGTGCCATGACAAAATCTCAAATAACTAATATCTACTTAAATATTTTATGTTATCCACGTAGAGTTTCTTAGTGCTACGGTGTAGAATAAATGGAGTTTCTCATAGATAAGAATCCATCAGTTCTAATGAGATGTCTCAGCAAACAAAAGCTATAATTGAAATAACTCCGGCCTGTATACTTTGATTCCTGTAGTCCTGCTCTTTCTTGTTCACTGACACTATGCTTTACTTTGAATTGCTCTTTACGATACTATTTTAATTATTATACCCCGCACTTACACTTCAAATATGATTCACTACACTTCTACTCTCGGTCCCGTCTCAATACAGTCTCCCTTCCTCCTTTGTCAAAACTCTATTCGCTCCACCGTTACCGCGCTAATCCTTCATTCCGGATGTCAGAAGCTCGTTTCCGTTTAGCGCGGTAACAGCCGTGGCGCCATTTTGCAACTAACAGCGCGCCCAGACATAATTCTGGTTTTAATCCGGAAGTCAATAAATCGACACCTATTGGCGCGCTGTCGGCTCTGGCGCCATTCCTTACAACCGTCATCGCACGAAAACTCAAAACTATGATACAACTACAACCCGATGTTAAGTATATTGTCACCCGGATCCACGGGTGACAATATACTTAACATCGATTGGCGCGCTGAGAATCATAACTGATCAACGTGATACTGTAAATATACAATAATATTGCTAGCTAAAGTACTAAAATGGTCATATAGTTTTAATGTTAAGTTTGTTCCAATTGAAAACAATAATTTGAATGTGGTAACTATGCAAATCACTATGTAACATTCGGCCATCCTGACTTATGTCTGTCCTCAGACATTGTATATAGTAACTTTGAAAATCGCTTACATATATTATAATAACAACAAGTACTTTTTTTGTTTTATATATTAAAAATTATTGTATTTATACTTTATTTGTATTTATTTAGATCTTAATTATGAAAAGTAGTTAACTATTATTAGGATGTGCCACTCCGCTTCGTAAAGCCGTGGGCTTTTTGGTCGAGAAAGAAAGGGCAAGTAAACTCAGGCCAGCCCAATCACGTTTACTAGTTTAGTTAGCATTTGTATGTACCCCATGGGGTTTTCCAGCGCTAAAATTGACAATTCATCGTCTGTATAGCCCGTGGGGTCCAACGCTGCCACCCATGCATGCTCTAGGCGTTAAAGAGCGTTAAAGCGCGTGCGCTGCAAGGTCACAACTTCTCACCGGTGATTTGTGGTAATTTTGTCTTGGTGAATTGTTTACAGAGATGTTCGAAACAATAAACTACCTGTTATTATTCTTGGATGAGGATTATAAGTTGATTAGATATGACGATGACAACAGTGGAGAACAAATTTTCTCGCGCGGGTTGTGGTGGAAACTGAAAAGCGAATGTTACAAAAAACAGTGTGATACGTTAATCAAAATATTATCTGCCAATACCCACACCAACTGGATAACGAAGAGACAATATTCTAACCCAATGCGATACGTTTTCAGAAAAGAATATGTGTGTCAACATGCACATATAAACAACAACAAACTATAATTTTACTATTATTTGTATGTTTCACTTGTTTTCGTTTATATAGCTCTACCTATTCCCTGTACTTATTTCATATGTTCATGTTTAAAGATAAACAACGATAACTTGGCGCGTAAATGACAGTAAAAATGTCTTTTACGAACAATCACACACGGTTCATTTTCATAATTATCTATACCTAGATAGAGATTTAGAGAGTATACCTAGAGAGTAGTCAGACCTCTCTCAGCCCGTGACGGCTGCATCCCTGAATCACGGTCAGACTTCTCTCAGCTCGGCACTACAGCACTCTTGCGTTGTCATCAGGTTACAGAAGCAGAAATAAATAAAGCGAGAGTATCTCTCTTGAGACTCCTAAGTCTCTCCACGAAAATCTATATAGACACTGTTTGAACCAGAATATCATCACTAAAACTATCCTCTAAATCTATTCTGATATTGAATGTACGTCAACTGCTTTCAGACGCTATCGCAGCATCTATAAAACTTTATTTCTCTCTAAATTGAACTCGTGCATTTTATAGTAAATAAAGGGGCCGTCGGTTGTCTAGCCATATTTACAACCTAATAATTACAGTAAACTTATAATAAGTTAAGAAGTTAAGGAGATAAGACATGATAAGTTTTGCGAGATACATACAGCCAAACTCCATGGAACTCTAAATCTAAAAATGATCTAAAAATAATCATTTAGACTTAGCTGTATTATCATAAATTGTCACGACTCTGAACCAAAAATAGAACCAGAGCCTGCCTCCTCAGCAACATTTATTGATCAGCAACATTTCCGAAGAGTGAAGCTGTCAATCGTCATGATGCGCTCCGAGTCCGGCAAATCAAGTAAACCCAACAGTACTTAACCGTAATCAAAAACATGATACCATCAATGTGGTATCGATTCAACTCCTTCAGAACCAAAATTGACTGTGATGAATATGAAGGAAGCTATTCTGAACCGCACCATAAAATCCCTAACTCCATCAGCCAGTCAGTCAAACTTAAAATTATTGTTTCCTACCATTTAGTAGTTATTTAACTGCGTAAAATAAATGAGCTTTTGAACCCATCCATGTGCTGTTCAGAAGTCGTTTCGAAGCTATACAAATTAGAATAATTGGCCATGTATTTTTCTGTTTTTTTTTTTTAAATTTTATTTTGAAAATATAGACCATTATATGAAACTAATTTAAATATTTTTGGGTTTTATTCACTGCGTCTATTTAAAAAACAAAGCTATAAAAGTTTACCCGCCAAAAGTAAACGTGTCGTCACTTAGAAACGTAATGGGATACATTTCTATGCCTACCACAAAAAAGTGGCAGTCAAGTCAACCAAAGAGTGCCAACTAAATTTCAAACAAAAATGACTTACGTCACTCACGTCAGTCCTAATCTGGCTAAAATGAAATTATCGATTATTTAACTCGAAAGGTAGATTATTTATTACAGTGTTGACAAGTCCTCCACTTGTCATTATCCACACATTAATGTTGATAATACAAAGGTTCTTTTCTTTTATATTTATGTAATTGTAACAAATCACTTTGTCTAATCCAACTGTTTTCATTATTACTCAACCCCAACCATTTTACAAAAAGATTTTTTCCCTTTCTTTTGAGAACTCTTTCAATCAAATAAATATCACCGTATTTTGTTTTAAGAAGTTCTTTTTCATAAAAACAACCTTTGATTAAGTTTTGATTTTTGTCTTGTAAATAAACCTTTATTTTTTTCACAATCCTTGTTAATAACAAGATAATTATATGGTTCACTGCAAATTTTGAAACACATTTTTCTAAAATCATTCCAACCCATGTCAACATTAACGTGTTCATCGTAAACATGTGTCACATTTATATCATCCTGCTTGAACAGTACAATAAGATTAGCATTATCACGTATAAGTTGCTTGGGTACTTTACTATAAGTTTGATTGAGGTAAAAATAATCAATATTTTTATGTCTTCTTAGGGGAAGATGTCTCTAATACTGGTTTTATTTTCAAATGCTACATCATCAAATATAATCTTCTTGGTCATGATATTTTGCAAATCCGATCGATGGAACTAAACTAAATACTTGTTCCAAATATAAATATTTAGGTTGAAATAAGGTTTTACAGTATACGTAAACATTTTTATCTACACACGTATCATAAACCCTCTTTACTGCGTACAAAAACCGCACGTTACGATCAGCATAATGTTAAACTACTTGGTAAAAACTCATTTCTTATCTGAAAAATTACACATTATGACCATAATGTGTAATTTTTCTACATATGACATTCAAATTTCGAACGCCAACGCCCGACTGCGTGCCGCCCCTCCTTTGTTTGTGAAGTTGGTACTACTGAACAAGCTAAACAAGTGCAAAGGAATTATCAATGCCACCATGGCGGTCAAACATGCGGTTCCTGAACACATTAAAGAGAGCTTATGATATGTGTGTAGATAAACTAGTGTATGTAACTTTACATAATTAGGCATTAAAACTCTCGAGTGATATTATTATAAACCCACTCTCGAGTATTATGTAGCAGTCACATAAACAACTATTAAAGTGGAGTCCTTTTTCATGGAGTAAGAGATGTATCATCAAATGTTTCTACCGCAGTTTGATGGACCGCAAATAATACAACGAATTGAGTTTGGTACAAGAGAGCCGTGCCTGCTTTCTTCTTTTATATTTTTAAAATAATATTTGTCAAGTTCTAGTGAATGTTTCTGTTTTACAAACCTCATTTTGAATAAGCGTAAGGTTCAAACTCTACGACTGTTTAGAATACAATGATTTTCTTAACAATTTATCACCGAATTTAAAGGTAGGACCGGTTTGTGCACTAGTTTCCGGACATGAAATATGTTATGGGGTAGGACAATAATCTGAAATGAGGATTTAACTTTCAAAACATTATTTGTCACAAAAAAATACATTTTGTTTAAAAATGACACCTTGTTCTTTTCTATGGACACAATGATTTGAGTGCATATCTCGGCTCCATACTCGATGGACTAATCACGTTCTGAAAGTTACTACTCATATACCTTCCCAGATCAAAAATAAAAAAGCAAAGTATTTTAAGATGTTTAACTGTTTAATATTTGAGACTTAGGTGTAAAGGTTTTAATATACAAATTTTAACAAAATTAAAAACTAACCTATCACTAGAAATAACAGTTTTTTTTAATAACTATCACTTATTCTCTTAGCAATTCTCTTAATATTATCAGTCATGTCCATTATTTCATCAATCGGATCTAGCACGATGTGCTGAGAGCTCACAATAAGCTCCATTCCCCCCGACGGCGGCGGTGACTGCTTGCTGCTGCTTGCACTGGGTTGCTCCACGAGGTCAATCACTTCGATCTTAATAAGGCGTAATCCTTTCTGTGGCTGCTTACACATCACGAATGATCCTGCGTCCTCCACAGAAGACCTCTTCCTAGGTCTACTTGGAGATTTCCTCTTTATGTTTGTTAGAGGAGGTAGTGGCATAGCCGGAGCAGGGGGAACCTCTTATACATCGCTGTCGTATCCAGCTAACATATCCTGTACGTAGTAGTAGGGGTTCATTTCTTCTGTCATTGTTCTGAAAAAAAAAACAAGTTATAAAATAGATGTCTGGTGACAGACGAACGGACATCGAAGTCTCAGTAATAGGTTCCCGTTTTTAACTTTGGGTACGGAACCCTAAAAAAATAAAATTAGAAAGAGAACATTTTCTCTGTAATGTCCAGCCTGCGTTCCCATGACGGGCTCACGGTGACGTAGGTATCCGGCTCTCAGAATCTCTAACCTCACTCAGCATAATTGCAATACAAGTACAGTCAACAGCATGAGTAGGTTAACTACTTTGATTAAATTTGGTTTATTGTTTAGCCAAATGTACGTGTACCGTGTTATCATAAAAAGTTAGACATCGATTTCAGCACTTGTTTTGAAGTGATGAAAGTAGTAGGTACCATAATCATGAGATTATGATAAATAATAATTGTCATCAGTAATTAATGCAAAAAAGTTGCATTTGCCAGCGAGGGAAAAAAACAAGGTAATTACCTATATCGGTATAGTTAGTCCCGACTTAAACCTAACTAAAATAATAATAATAATAATATTTTATTTATTTCAGACAATTAAGGTCCATAGTTAAATACTAGTTATTAAGATAATTTAAAAAATATGATGTTATAATCTGGGTATGGAGCTGCACCCAATGTCGCAGCATTGGGGAGCCCCACCTGTCTATAAACACATTCAGCATCCCGTTACTGCCGCGGCGCGGGCGGGCGAGTGCAGAAGCGCTCCGTTTTCTCATTATTGCATAGAAGTCATCCGTGCGCGCCTCTGCAAACATCCCCGAAGCACTGCATCTCCACGGCTGCCGCAACAGGACCCTGAATGCGTTGTTATATTGGATTCGCAGGTCGCTGTATGCCCGCTTTGTATAGTCGACCCATAGACTGCAAGTGTAATATGATTGCCAGCATGAATTGGCTTTAAAAAGCATAATTTTGACTACATTTGTACACTTTGCAAATCTGCGGGTCAACATATTACATCGGACAGCCAGCGACCTGCGTTCCCTCTCAATGTCCATGTTGTCTTTTAGATCGTCGGTGACCCAGTGGCCCAGGTATTTAAAACTATTCACTCTGCACAAAGGTGTACCGCAGAGTGACACTTCTGGTACATCAGAGTATGTTTTTGAGTAGGACTTAAAAATCATATACTCACTTTTTTTAGAGTTATACCTGAGCCCATGTGCCACAAATATTCAGCAGTCTCCTTAGAGCACCTACTGACGGGCTCAGTAGCACCATGTCATCGGCATAACTAATATAGTTCATACAAACTCCATCAATATGACAATCAACCTTGGTGCCGCTGAGCTCGCCGATCAGCTGGTTCATGTACAGGTTGAATAGGCGGGGCGAGCTCAACCCCCCTGCCTCACCCCGCACTCCAACCCGTACACGTCCGAGCTAGCTCTCGCCCACCGCACACTGTTCTGTTGATTACAATACCAATACCTAAACATTGAAGTAAGCTCGGGAGGCAATGTTGTTTCCTCATTTAGCTTTCGCCACAATACGTCATAATGTACAAGATCGAACGCCCTCGACAAATCAAAAAAACAGGCAAATACAGGCGTTTTCCTAGCAGTGTAATACTGGACCGTTTGCTTAAGGCACAGTATGGCACTCTCCGTTGACAGACCTGGCCTAAACCCAAACTGAGCGTCATGAATTTCAGAGTGCATAGCCAGCTGTTTGTCAAGCAGACTATCCAGTACTTTGGCTACAACGGCAGCCAGGGAAATGGGCCTGTAATTAGACAAGTCGGAGGCGTCACCGGTTTTGTTTTAAAATGATCGGCACTACCACGGTAAACATTAAATCTTTCGGCAGATAGCTGTGAATAATACAAAGGTTAAAAAACAATGAATGAACCCTTGGCAAGTGCGGTCCGGCGTACTTAAGGGGCTCAATGCTGAGACCATCGTGGCCCGGTGACTTCCCTCGTACCATCTCTAATAATGGTTGCAACATTTTTAGCCTTAAACATGATGGGGGTCCTCTCGTTACTGGTCCCAGGATCATTCACCCGATGCTCGCGCGGTATGGGCGATTCCACTCCAAAGTGCCGCTGAAATAAGTTAGCAATATCAGTCGGCTCACCCACACTAGCCACGCCCGCAGGCAAACCCGTCCTTGTATTAAGTTTATTAGTTGACTTCCAAAATTTACCAAATTGTTTTTCTGAGTGACTTTTTGCAAGATTGTCCATTTTAATTTGTTGTTCGTTTTTCAAACAGAACTTTAACTTAGCATTAAGTATTTTCCTAGTTTCACATATTTGATCATAACAATAACCAGAGTTTACTCCACCATGTAACAACCACATTTTATAGCAAAGACGGGCCCGCCCATGAGCGCCACTGACATGGGTATACCAACCAGTCACATACTTATGTTTTTTAATCTTACTTTTCCCTTCGTATGTACATTTAGCACCCTCCCTAAGGATAGTTATCAGTTTATTATACAAGACATCCAATAAAGAAAAATGATTACTATTTTGAAACATTTCAAAAGAACACTCAGTGCATTCAGTGGGGAAGTCAATAAATTTCAACTGAGAGTTACAATATTCGTAATACTTTGCTATTTGATCATGATCACGTTCTCCCCACCTCACTTTATCACAAAGTAAAACGGATGTGGACAATTTAGGTTTGATAACACTAATTTTACATTCGAAAATAACTGGATAATGATCCGAGGGATATACTCCATACAAAACTGACGTTTTTATAAACAGGTTTTTTGCAGCACTCGTTACAATACAGTGATCAAGCCAGCGCCGCGAGCCGCTTGCTTGACAAACAAAAGTGTGTGAGTCACTCGGCAGTAATTCACTATCAATACATGACCAAGTCTGCTCCGCTGATATACTCAGCATTTCTCTATAGAAGCGTTCACCGGGATGCGCATTAAAATCGCCCAATATAATAACTGACTCCACTCCTTCACTGTCTTGCAGTAATTTCACTAAAACATTGGCAACAATCTATAAGGCTATCACTCTTTTTGTTATTAAACGGCATGTATACACAGAAAATCAATATAGCTCAGTTGTTATGGATTAGTTTTATAGCGACTATGCGATCACTATTACACGATATAATCGACACGGACTGGAAAGCGCACTTCCTCCACAATAAGGTGACACCACCGTACGGTCTTCCACTAATGATACCAACAGCCGTATCAATGGCTGACTTGCCAGTGTACGCAAAGTCATCATGCAAGCTGCCAAGTGCAGGTACATCATGCGGCCATAACCACGTCTCCTGTAGGGCGATGACGTCAGCAGTTTTGCATTGTTTCCGCACACACTCAGTGGACCTGATCAGACCTTTACATTTAAAAGTTGAGAATATAACGTTCTTGTTTTCTTCGTCCATTTTATTAAGAGTTAATGACTTCCTTTGCAATCTGAGGATTTCCTCTGTCTGTTTTCTTAAAGAAAATGAAACGTCGGAACTTGACTCCCTCTGGCCACAGTTTCTTATCCAAAAATGAATCTAGCTTACTTTTAGGTATATAAATCTTGTATGCACCATAGGATTTTTTTGTTTTCATTTTCTCTAACTTAATACACTCCTGGGTCTTCATTTTTACATATTCCCCAATGTCATGTTCCGTAGTCTGTTTATTAGAAGATCAAACGAACTTACCTTAAGTGAAGTTCGATCATAATTATCTTGTCTTTGTCGAGGAGATTTATCAACCATGTAGTCCCAGTTCTGGCAGCAAAGGCTTCGCACGTAGTTTATAGCGCCCTCTAGGAAAAAACAAAAGCAAACTCCTGCTTTGCCTGCCTACTGGGCGCTACCCCCGCTACCCGTCATTCTTTTTAGAGTAAACGGCAACATTGTTATGGGGAATATAACGGGAAGGGAGGGACCTTAAATCTCCTTGACAAAGACAAGATAATTATGATCGAACTTCACTTAAGGTAAGTTCGTTTGATCTTCTAATTATCTTGTCTTTGTCTCAGAGATTTATCAACCATGTAGATGTTTAGAGATTAACAATCAATGTTGCTAATGAAATAAAACTTATGTTTTTACTTTGAGATAAATGTAATGAAAAAACAAACTATTACACAAACTTAACGATTATCCCTCAGCAAATTGCTGTCACTATCTACCATAGGCCTATTATAAAAGTTGGCAAATACAGAGGATTGGTCGGTCCAACCGGCTGATCTCCGAATAATATCTATGCTTATGCCTGATCGGGCTGCTGATGATGTGGATGCGTGGCGAGTGCTATGGGCACTAAATATAGACGTGTCAATGCCACTCGCTGAAAGCGTATCTTTTAACCAACGGCTAATCGTTTGCGACGTCGCCGGCCTGAAGGGTTTCTTATATGTCAAAAAAAGTTTATCATTTAACGAAGTCCTGTGACTTGATGATATATTCATGTAACATTGCAAGGTTGTAGCAGGACATATACTAAGATCTTGTGAAAAAAATGGTAAATTTATTACCGGTTGAGCCCGACCAATTCCTGAAGTTTTAATTAAATCGTCAATTAATATGATAATCTTATCACTATAAATCTTAATATTACTTATCTTAATCAATGACAAAGTCTGAACTCTCTGACCTGAGGCTAATGCTAAAAGCATGACAGTTTTCTTAGTAATTAGTTCTACATTGACAGACTCATTTGATTGGCTGCTGAGATAATCTAAAACAATTGCTGGGTTCCATGTAACATTATACTTTGGGAAACAAGGTCTTAACTTAAAAATACCTCTAAAGAACCTTCTTAACTTGTCATCTTGTGCTACTTTACATGAATTAATAAAAGCTATTGCAGAACGGTGATTATTTAAAGTTCCGTATGATGATCCAGATTGAAAACAGATAGATAAAAAATCAAGTATTTGATTTACATCAGCGTTATAAAAATTACAACCCTTGTTGTGGCAGTAATCCCACCATAGCTTCCAGCTGGAACAATACTGAGATTTTGTACTGGATGTTATGGAAGCACTCATTACTTGTACTGCAGATTCTGGTATTCCTTGTATAATCAACGCTTCCCGGATGACAAGCTCACCGCCAGGGAAAGGTGGTGGTGTAACGGGTGTGTGGACCTAAATGGTGATGAAAGAAGATTTACATCCGGTCTGAGTATCATCCCTTCCCTATGCATAATGATTTGAATAATGGGTACCAAGGCTGAGAGGGCCAATGAGGAACTACCACTATGCCAGTTGCTTTATCAGAAATTATTTTATTGAGCATTTTAAGAACTAAAGCGAAAGGAGGAAAGGCATAAAAATTTATTTTTGACCAATTTATTGTAAATGCGTCGATGTCATTAGCGAACGGATCTCTTTTCCATGATATGTATTTATCACATTTAGAATTTACTCGGGATGCGAACAGGTCGATATCTGGTATCCCAAATGTCTGAGTAATTCTTAGATATTCTTTAGTGTTCAATTCCCACTCTGTGTCCAAATTGATCTTTCGAGACTCGAAATCTGCTTCAGCATTCAATGAAGATTTTACATAACTGGCAAAAATAAATATTTTCCTTTCTTCACACCAGGCTCAAATATCTTTAGAAAGAGAATTAAGGTGTTCAAATTGAACACCCCCCATTCTATTTACATAGGAGATTGCAGTTGTGTTATCAACACGCAGTAAAAGGTCACAACTCGACAAGTCTTTCGCAAATGTTTTTAGGCCAAAGAATACCGCGAGTAATTCTAAGTAGTTTATGTGATTACCTCTCTCAGCCCTGGTCCAATATCCGCCAGTTCTCTCACTCTTGCAAGCGGCACCCCAGCCTGTGGTACTCGCATCTGTAAATATTTCGAGAATGAAATTATTTGATTTTATGGATCTTGTTGAGGTTAATATATTATCTCGCCACCAAAGCAAATCATCCTTTATGTGGGATGGTATGTTCATATCTTTGTTGTAATCCTCATTGCTATCTAAGAGGGCTAAATATTTAGCTCTTTCTAGTGTCTTTGTGTGTGCCCAGCCGTAGCTTACTGCTGGGCAAGCAGCAGTGAGAGAACCCAGAAAGCGGGAAAAATCCCTTATCTTAACTACTTTTAATTTAATAATAGTGTTAATATATAGGAATAATTTTTGATTTTTATCCACTGGAAGTTCTAAAATCATGTCCTTTGAATTTAAAATAAAGCCCAGGAATTTACAAGACTTGTTTGGGACTAGAGTGCTCTTCTTGTAATTTATGATGAAACCTAAACACTCTAGGCATTCAATTGTTTGTTTAGTGTTAACTAAGCAGTCCGCTACTGAGTCACCTATACATAAAACGTCATCCAAATACCTTACAGACCTCAGCCCACGTGATCTTAGGTATGCAAATACCGGTTGAAGGATCTTGGTAAAGATATAGGGGGCCGAGCATAATCCAAACGGTAGTGCGGTAAACTCATACAGGATGTCTCTGTGATAAAATCTCAGATATTTTCTAGAGTGCTTGTGGATTGGTTGTAGGAAGTATGCTTCCTTCAAATCAATATTTGTCATAGAGTCACCCTGTTTGATGAGCTTAATAGCCGTTCTGATGTCTTCCATTTTGAAATGACTTGTTTCGACAAATTTATTAAATTTTTTAAGATTTAATATAAACCGAAGACTACCATCGCTTTTCGGAATCAGGAAGACATCGGAGACGAACTGATTAGCAACAGGTTGACATCTTTGTATCGCTTCTATGTCCAACAAATGGGCAACTTCTCTATCCAAAATTTTAAGCTCTTGCATGGTATATTTTTTATTAGACTGACTTTCCGACGACGGCTGCTTCGGAGTTTCTAATAGTGGAATCGAGTAACCTGCTACCGTGGATAAGATGAATTCATCATTTGTAATAGTCTTCCACTCCTTTACAAAATATTGTAAGCGTCCTGCTTGTACCTGGTGCTGGATTGGAGGATCTATGGTCGCTGACGGTCGGTCTGCGAGCGGTGGCCGGCATTCGTCGCCGGAGCAGCGTGGCGCCTCTGCGGCGGCGGCGGCGGCGGCGGGCGGGGACGTGCCGGCGGTGGCGGCGGCGGTCCTCCGCGTCGGCTCGGATATACGTAGCGACCTCGTTGCGCCCCGGTCCTACAAATCATAGTGGTTGTTAGAGCAAATAGTTAACCAACTTAAGTAGGTACAGTGCCTATTAGAAAACCAAATATTGTATGTAAGTACCTGTTGAAGTTAGCCTAAGAGTTATTGCAATATGCAACAGCCTGTAACGCAATATGCGTGCAAGCAAGATCTCGTATCATCAAACCTCTTCACTGACAATATGGCAGTTTGTAGGTTATGAAAAAAATGTACGGGGTGACACGTGCTTCACCGATTCATGTCGATACGCTCATGAAATGCAATATGCATTTGTTCTGTACTTAGAACCCCGAGCGTAGATGGACACAATCAACTACTTACCCTCTATTGGAGTCTCCTCCTCATCACTTGAGGAAATTCTACGCCTCTTTTGACGTAATTTCTTCTCATATTCCTTCATTTTCCTTCTGTATCGCTCCTCCTTGGTTTCATTCTTACGTTTTGGCATCTTCCGAAGGTTTTCGCGTAGTTGAACCACGTAATCACGATATTCAATATCACTAATTCTCGTTACGAAAATTTTTATTTTAAATAACCTCCCCCAACGTGCTATCGCGTGCGCGCGCACAGAACGGAATGACGGGTAGCGGGGGTAGCGCCCAGTAGGCAGGCAAAGCAGGAGTTTGCTTTTGTTTTTCCTAGAGGGCGCTATAAACTACGTGCGAAGCCTTTGCTGCCAGAACTGGGACTACATGGTTGATAAATCTCTGAGACAAAGACAAGATAATTCACATTATATACGAAAAGAGGGATCTTTGTGTCGGAGGCTTTTAATTTTCCCGTCGGTGAAAGTACTGCTTTGCCTGTCCTACCAGCAAAACGATAACTAGTAGACCTACGTTTCTGAACAAGTGTCCATCCCTCATCTCGGCTACAGTCAGTCGGCCATACTCCTTCCTTTACCACTTCTGCCATGGTCAGCTGTTTGGTATTAGTTAGACCAGCAGCATGCTGGCTACTAGGTGACGACTTGTCTAACAGCGTCGAGTTTACTGGTGCAGGTGGAACGGTCCCGTTCTGCGATCCACAGTCCACTCTTGGTTGAATAATGGAGCGATATGCCAGTACATGATCTGCCGAGTCAACACAGCTCAGCTGGCCAGCCTTGTCGACGGTGGTGGTGGCGGCGGCGCTCGTGATATATCCAGTACGTACGGCGGTAGCCCGATCGGCCCGCTATCCGTCATAGATGTCTACCCACCTCTTCTCGTGTTGATGTTAGTATGAAACAGCGATACTGGTATCTTAGACTGCTCTTTTAAGTCTTCAAGTTGACCTTTTGTTACGTAGGTTTCCTTGATTTCTATAATTTGCGCTTGCACCGTTAACACGTCCTTCAGAAGTTTCGTGACATCAACATGATCAAAACAGATAGGCGGTAATTTATGTAGTTCATACGCCACAAAAACAGGTTTTTACTCTGGGTCAACGGTTTTGAAAACTGAGATCACGTCTACAAGATCCTTTTGTTTCTTTTGTTTACGTCTTGAAATGCACTTTTGTTTAGTCTTGACAGACGCAAACAACAAATTCTTCGCCTTATCAATATCTTCTTCAGAGAAGGCCGATTCACAGATTATTTGAGACTTTTATTTTCCATAACATCGTGTTTATTACGAATAAATGCTAAGACTTCAGATATAACAACATTACAACTTGGACACTTGAGCGTATTCACAGACATCGTAATTCGCAACACAACCGATCGGTAGCGCATCGACGCGAGACTGAAAATAGTATACGTAAGCTGCATTATAATATAATCCTAAGTAAGTCGTAATACTAAGGAACGACCATGAGTTTTTTCAAGCGATGAACTAGCAACTTGTTCTTTATGCATCTAGCTAGTGACCCGCGTGGGGCGAATCTACGCCTATCCTAAGAAAAAAAAGCATATGTTGTCATCTATATGTAGATCGTACTTAACAGCAAAAAGGTTTTATACCTATTAAGACCAAATCAAGTCACATTTAAATGGACTAAGTCAGATGATAAAGGAAAAATTTCAAATTTGGAACACCTCTCAGTCTTTGGACTGAGTCGATGAGATGATAAGCTGCGGATTAGTAATTTTTTTTCGAAATAATTTGAAACTTATCTTCATTGCTCATTAAGTTTACGAAAAACAACAAACTATAGACTAAAACCTGAACTAAGAATAAATGTACCTATTAGTAAAAACCACATCATAATCTGTTCAGTGGAACTGGAGTGATTGCTTAACATACATAGCCGACAGAATTGGAGGCCAACTTTACTTTATACTATTTATAAATATGAGTAACACATGAAAAATGAACCGCTGGCTACCCTTCTGGAATTCATACTTGCACCGCCATGACACGTGAGCCGATGATGATGAAACGTTGTAATCGATACCCAAGAATCACACGGTTTCAAACCTTAGTTAGCAGTTTTGACGCTATTCAGGGATACTCAATACCCTTTCTGGAATTCATACTTGCACCGCCATGACACGTGAGCCGATGATGATGAAACGTTGTAATCGATACCCAAGAATCACACGGTTTCAAACCTTAGTTAGCAGTTTTGACGCTAGTCAGGATACTCAATACCCTTTCTGGAATTCATACTTGCACCGCCATGACACGTGAGCCGGTGATGATGAAACGTTGTAATCGATACCCAAGAATCACACGGTTTCAAACCTTAGTTAGCAGTTTTGACGCTAGTCAGGATACTCAATACCCTTTCTGGAATTCATACTTGCACCGCCATGACACGTGAGCCGGTGATGATGAAACGTTGTAATCGATACCCAAGAATCACACGGTTTTAAACCTTAGTTAGCAGTTTTGACGCTAGTCAGGGATACTCAACATTGTTCTCTGGAAAGTTTATTGAATGAGTTTTGGATAGTAAATAAATTTGATTAAATATTTTTTATTTAGTTTAGTTACAGGTTTCTTTTGAATACTTTAAATATACATTATTGTGAAATTCTTAACATAAAATTACGTTTTGTAATTTTATTCCTCATTTAGTTAGTTATTTAGATGTCATATATTTTGTGTAATACGGTAAAAGGTTGACAACCATTGCTTTTTATTATAGTCATAAAAAATGTATTTTAAAAAAAATAATGAATTTATTACAAAAAGTTATAATTTCTTCAGCGTGTGTATTCACGCCAACAAGACCGAAAGAAATACACGTGTTCGAATACCAGCTTAAATTTTGGTAAGTACGCTGAGCCGCAGTGTTCGTTTACAGTGTTCGTTTAGAATCCCACAAAGCAACATTTAACATTGTTTGATATTACTTAAATAAAAATGTGATTTTTGGTTTTCCTAAGCTTGCCGATGGAATCCTTTATTTTTATCAGGTAAATGTCAAAACTAACTACCTTAATCCATTTCCGAAGGATTGATTTTCTTGTTGTGTCACACAACAGCTCCTTGTTAAACTTATCAGATATCTGCTCTGGCGATATGTCTGATTGCATGCCAATGTCAAAATCATTGGTAGGTACCTCGCAGGCAACAGAGTCTACTTGAGAAAAGGGTTGATTTTTCTGATGGTGGGGCTTTTAATTTTGTATGACCTAACACACAACAAAAAAAAACTGAACGAAGGTCTGAATTTCGGATGGGTTTACTATTAACAAAACCTGTCGGACATCAGCTACAACCTGAGTGAAGGTTTGAGTTAGTGATGGTGGTACATTATATACTCCAACAAGAAATCACTTACAACCTGAGCATGACTCTTGATTGTCTGATGGTCTCAACCTTACCTAGATCAATTGTACATAAAGAGCCTCTCAGACATCAGCGACAAACCTGAGCATAACTTTGATTTGATGCTGGTTTCACAAAACAGGAACGTGACACATTCCAGGCAACATTGAAACTTCACAATGGAGCCTAGTTAACGTACTTACCTATAAACATAAAACGGTTTTTTTTCTTTAGAAACATAGGTAAAATCGGCTTTTTTAGACCAATACTCACATTTATCAGTGAACTACTTACATTGTGTGTTGTGTGAGCATTTCACATACAGTGATTGTACTCCACGGCGCGACGAGCTGATGGTGAGTCGAGGTTTTATTTTTACTTGCTCGATCCGTATCGATTCACAAGAGAATATCACAGCGAGGCGTGTATTATTGTATCATTCTGGATCGCTTCGATCGAGCGGAGCTCCGATTGAAAGTGAGCCACAATTAGGCGATTGTATATCGATTTTGATAGAGAGGAGCGCAATGTGACACTGAAATTGATGTTTTATTTTTACTTACGTATTGCTTAACGATAACCGTAAGTTGTGTATTATTGATGATTAAACGAACTTACCTAGTGACGTTCGATCATAATTATATGAGTCGCTTCATTTGAAGATATAAAGACCATTTACTACGTAGTTTCTCTAACCTACAAGGCAACTTCGCACACTTCATAGTTTTTTTTTTTTTTTTTCACATCACTACTCCCGCGCCGCCATACCTGTCATTCTTTTCAGAGATAGGGTACTCCTACTTGTATATACGTAAGCCAAACTTCGATTACCAAGGGTTCATGGGTGGGAGGGAGTTTATATCTTCAAATGAAGCGACTCATATAATTATGATCGAACGTCACTAGGTAAGTTCGTTTAATCATCAATTATATATTCGTCGCTTCATTATTCGATATAAAGACCATTTACTACGTAGATGTTCAGAGTAAGAATTTTGGCTTAAGTATGTACGATTATTTCAGGTTTGGAACAATGAAAATAAAATATTACGAATCAATTATTATAATAATAACACTCTATAAGTAATCTTATCGTTATTTAACCTATTAACAATAACTCTTTGGTAATAAAGTTGATCTTGCAAAATTATCATTTGTTAATAATGGGCGATTATAGAATTTTGCAAAAATTTGAGAGGAATTAGTCCAGCCAGCCTTTTTTCTAATTACGTCTATGGGAACGCCGTTAGCGCGTGCCGCAGACGTGGCGGCGTGCCGGGTGCTGTGCGCGCCGAACACCGCCACGTCCACGCCACTCGACTGTAGCACGTCCTTAATCCATCGACTGATGGACTGTGTACTGGCAGTCTTATAAGGTCGACGGAATGTCACAAATAAGTTTTGTATGTTTTTAGATCTGTTTGTTTTAGTCATAACCAAATAATCTTCCAATGCTGTAGCTGGGCAGATGTTAGGCTTATCTTTAAAGTAAGGCAGGAATAATACAGGCTGATCCCGACCTGGGGCAGATGTTTTAATGATGTCAGTTATTACAATTTTTATACCATCATTGGTAATATTGATATTTTTTGTCCTAATTAGAGAAATTGTTTGGACCCTATGGGCCGTACACAGAGCAAGAAGAATTGCCAGTTTCTTTGTAATTTTTTCAAGTGAAAGTTCCTTATTTGGAAACCAATTACTAATCTCATTTAAAACAATCTGGGGGTCCCAAGTACTTGTGTACTTGG
This sequence comes from Argyresthia goedartella, assembly GCA_949825045.1. NCBI lineage: Eukaryota > Metazoa > Arthropoda > Insecta > Lepidoptera > Argyresthiidae > Argyresthia > Argyresthia goedartella. The sequence goes on from OX463823.1 coordinate 23,618,294, forward strand.
GCAAACATGGTCTTAATTTAAACACGCCTTTTAAAAGCCTTTTGATACTATCGTCTGACCCAATATTACTTCCTAAAAGTAGTGACAGGGCAGAACGATGAGTGTTTAATGTACTATATGAGGAACCTCGATCAAATTGCTCAGAGAGAAACAACATGAGGGAAGGAATAGAGGCACTAAATATGTCCAGATTTTTCCGTTTGCAAAAGTCCCACCAAATTTTATATGTGACACTGTACTGTTTTATAGTACTATCGGCAAGGGAAGCAAGCATCAGGGTTAAACTAGTGGTTGGCATGCCACGATAGATGAACGCGAGCTGGAGAGCACCGCGGCACCCAGGGTAAGCTTCTTGTGCAGAGGATGATGTGTCCTGAAATTGGAACACAAAAGGTGTTTGTTAGGCTCAAGAAATATAATTTCTGATGCAACCATACTTTGTAACTGGGGATACCAGGCCTGCGAAGGCCAAATCGGAAAAACAAAGATACCTGAAGCTTTATCCGTCATGATTTTGTGCAAACATTTTAGAATAAGCGAAAACGGAGGGAATGCGTAGAAGAAATAGTTCTCCCAGTTGACTGTGAATGCGTCTACAGCGACGGCGTCAGGATCTTGGTTCCAAGATAAATAATGATTACACTTAGCATTAGTCCGAGAAGCGAAGAGATCGATATCTGGTTGTCCGAACTTTTGAGTTATCAACGTAAATGCCCTGTCCGAAAGTTCCCATTCCGTATCAGGGTTTATCCTTCTCGACTCTTCATCCGCTTCAACATTGTCTTTGGTATTAATATAGGATGCGTATAGCCAGATTCTTCGCTTCTCGCACCATTGCCATATATCCCGAGATAGCATGTTCAAGTGTGGGAACTGGATTCCTCCCATTCGATTTATATAGCAAATCGCAGTCGTGTTATCTACACGTAACAATATCGCACAGTCTGTAGATTCGCGAACGAAACATTTCAGTGCTAGGAATACCGCGAGCAATTCTAGATAATTGATATGGAATTTTAACTCCTCATTTTTCCAACCTCCACCGACTCGTGTTTCATTGCAATATGCACCCCAGCCCGTCCTGGATGCATCGGTAAAAATTTCCATGGAAAATTTTGAATTCCCTAAGGGGGCGGAGGTTGAGAATATGTTATTTTTCCACCAGTTAAGATCGTCTAGGATGACATCTGATAACCGAATTTTCGTCTCATAATTGGTTTCTGATTGAAGCGCCAGAAATTTTTCTCTTTCTAACAGTTTGGTGTACAGCCAACCATATCTAGCTGCCGGACAAGCAGCTGTTATCATACCAATCAATTGAGCAAATTCTCTAATTGTACAGGTAGGAAGTAACAGAAATTTGTCCACTAAGCGTGCGATATTGGTACGTTTTTCCTCAGGTAAAGACAGAGTTAGATTTATGGAATCATAAATAAATCCCAAAAATTTGCATTTTTGACTGGGCTTTATAGAACTTTTTTCATGGTTTATAACAAACCCTAGACACTGTAAGAGTCTTAAGGTTTCTGTTACATTCTCATAGCATAGCTGATAAGTGTCGCCAATGCAGAATATGTCGTCAAGGTATTGTACTGACTTGTAACCGCGGCCTCTTAAGTAAGACATGACTTCTTTCATGATTTTGGTAAAAGTTCGCGGTGCAATAGATAACCCATAAGGCATGGAGTTAAACTCATAAGTGATTAACTGAGAATATTCCTTTTTAAATTGAAAACGTAGGTATTTATGATAGGCATCTGCAATAGGAATGAGTAAATAGGCCTCCTTGAGGTCTATAGTAGCCATAAAACTATCGCGTGCAATTAATTTAGAAGCTGTACGGTAGTCTTCCATTTTAAAATGACATTTTCTTATGAATTGGTTGAGAGGTTTTAAGTTTAATATAAAACGTTGTCCACCATTAGGTTTCGGGGTGAGAAAGATTTTTGAAACAAATTGACTGTTACGCGGTTCACATGGTTTTATCGCACCCAATGTTAATAACTTTTGTATAGCTACTGACATGTTCTTATTCTCAGTAGGGGACAATTTATTTTGTGGCAAAAACTGTTGAATCGGTTTTTCAGTAAATGGTATTGGAAATCCATTTGAAATCCAATCCAAGATAACCTTATTATTGGTAATGTGAAGCCAACAGTTGTAAAAATGGTGGATTCTACCCGCATGTACCTGGACTATTATTGTGTCGGAACACGGGGCTTGTTCGGGTTGGACAGCTTGTTCTGATTCTGAGGTAGCAGTGGTGGTCGACGATGTACTGGGTTGGTCTTCCTGTACCCTCCGCGCCCCCCCCTGTTCGACGGCGCGTAGCGTGGAGGGCCCGTCCAGTTTTCCTGATAGCGGGGCCTTCCAATCGTCGACTGAACTGTGGTTACAGGAGTCTTCGGAGGGATCACTGTCTTCTTTATCTGGAGACCTTGTTTTTCGACAGCTTTTGAGGCCCTTATCTGGTCTGAAAGCTTAGATCCAAACAGAGTATCGTCTCTTTCAGTATCTTTAAGAATATTAAGGAATGATTTTTCCAATCCCGGCACCAATAGCTTTGTACGGGCTTGTGTTTCCATAAAGTGAAGGTCACTGAGGATGCGACACCCATCACTAATCATCTTAATTGCTTGGACTGGGACCTTATCATCACTTGTTATAAGTAAGGTCAATGCTTGATTTATTGCTGTCAGGCCAACTCCCAGCTGCTGCTGTGCCATTTTAATTTTCTTGTCGCGGTTTTTAGACATTTCTGTGATTGCAGCAGCTATTTCAGCATTTAAGTTTGGTGCTTGTAGAAGCGGGCAGTTTTCTGGGATGGTATAGTTTTTCATTATTTTCTCTTTCGACTCTTTCGTTAATCCTTTCTTTAGTATTTGCTGCCAAATTTTTGCTAGATTCTCGTGAATCGGTGGACCAAACTTTGGAGCGTCCTCCACCGACTCACCCAACGCCATTAACACATCCGGATCCAACTGCGGGACACTGTGTTGCTCCACCTCGAGTATTTCTGGTCCAGGTAAGATATTAAAATTCATCTCCGGTTGTCTTTCTTCGTCGTGATGACTTTCTATGGACAACATTAGAAACGTTATTAGAAACTAACAACATTATGTAAGTCGTCATTATTTACCATCGTGTTGACTCGCGGCCAACCCCCAGGTATGTAATTTTTTAACAGAATCGTAAGTCGTACAACGTAAGAGTATGTACACCTAACTGTTTCTGTGTTTTACCGTCGTGTTGACTCGCGGCCAACCCCCAGGTATGTAAATCGTTACCAGAATCGTAAGTCGTACAACGTAAGAGTATGTACACCCAACTGTTTCTGTGTTTTACCGTCGTGTTGACTCACGGCCAACCCCCAGGTTTATCACTAAGCACTCGGTAAAAAGTGAGTTGCTTTGTCTTTTGTTAGACTTCGAAAAAAGGTGAGGTTATGTTACCGTCGTGTTGACTCATGGCCAACCCCCAGGTGTAACCTGTTCATTAGTCGAATCTAGACTACCTTTAGCATTGACTTAGCACTTACCCAAAGGATTATCACCATCCGACTCTGATGAGTCAATCACTCGTTGGACCCGACGCGTCTTTTCATGCAATTTTTCCTCGAGCTTGCGCAGTTTTTTACGATATCGCTCGAGCTTATCTTTGGCACTGCGCTTGGGCATGGTTGTTTTCTAATCAAGAAACACAATATGAAACCTGTAACTATAACTTAATCGCAAATATCTTGAACAAAAAGCGGGAGCGTTGTACTGAGTTGCCCCGCACGGAAAAAGAATGACAGGTATGGCGGCGCGGGAGTAGTGATGTGAAAAAAAAAAAAAAAAACTATGAAGTGTGCGAAGTTGCCTTGTAGGTTAGAGAAACTACGTAGTAAATGGTCTTTATATCGAATAATGAAGCGACGAATATATAATTGTGGAACTTTGGATCACGTCGATCGAGTGGAGCGAAGCGGAGCTCCGATCGAAAGTGAGCTAAAGTGCCCAACAATACCCTACTGCCCTCACAGGAGATACGCAAGGAAAACTCGTCTGAGGTGCCGAAAAATGCGAATGAATATGTTCAATGAACCAGAAGACGGAGAAGGATGGACAGAGTTCCGGAAAAAAACACGTCGTCCGCAATCTTTGTGCTGTCTAGCGGGACCGAGCGTCACCACATTGCAAGCCGTCGAGCGCCGCAGATACTTCCACTTATGGAATATGCGGTCGGAATAGGAAGACGTTCAGGCATATCTCCAGCAAATGTGTGCTCCGGAAACCTGAACCGTAGATGAACTGACGCCGAGGGGCGACTATAAATGATATAAAATAGGCGTCCCGGCTTATTTGTATGTTTTTTTTTTCTGTCTACATGTGGCCTGAGAATGAATGTGAAGTTATGGATAACCTTTCGAGGAATTTGACTGAGAAAAGACTCACGGAAGTAGCACTGGTAGGCCCAAAGGTGGGGATTTGTTGACAATATGCTACCAAAATACCAGGGGATTACGCACTAAACTGAGCAGCTTTTATACTAGCGTGTTAGCCGCCAATGTGGTCTTGATTGCGGTAACAGAAACAGGCATTAATGATACTGTTCACGAAACTCAAACTCAAACTCATTTATTCATGAACACAGGTACATGGTAATAAGGTATTAGTGGTTTATACAGTTCTCTATGTTCTACCATTTTGGCATATGAATTTTTGTTACCTACACAATCAAGTTAAAGTACAATATCAATAGGGAAAAACAAACAAATATGCATGCAAAAATTAAAATTAAAAAAGATATAAGTATTTGGGTTACACAATGTCAGACATGATACTCGTAGTCTCGTAGCTTGATAGTTATTTATAGAGAGTTATTTATTTCAGTTAAATACGAATTAATGTTATAATAACATTTTTGAACCAGCAGGTTGTTAAGTTTCTTCTTACAATGAGCAATTCGTAAATCTTTAATAACATTTGGCACTTGATTGTAAATTTTAGGTGCCATACATAGTATGTTTTTTTGCATCAAAGCTGTATGAGCCTCAGGTAAACAAATTTTATGTCAAAACTGACTACGTAGGGCTCTGCTATAGACTGCAGAGGCCTAAACGAAATATTCAGGATGACACTTTATAAAGACAGCTACTTCATAGAGGTAGAGACATGGTAGAGTAAGTATATTATATTTTTTGAACATAGGTTCACAACTGTCCATTACCCTAAGACCACATAGAGCCCTTACGCATCTTTTCTGAGCCCTAAATACTTTTTCCTTTTCTATAGAGTTACCCCAGAATATAACACCATAGCGCAATATTGAAGAAACAACTCCATGGAACGCTGTTAGTGTTAGTGTTATATTTAAAACTTTTGATACCTTATAGAGTAAATATGCCGAACTACTTAATCTTTGACAGAGTTGAATACAGTGTGCCTTCCAATTCAATTTGTTGTGTATAACTAAACCTAAGAATTTTGTTGTTACAACTTCTTCTATTTGTGCACTCTCATATTGAATATTTAAAGCATCTAATTTTGATTGTCTCTGGAAAAAGTTCATAAGTTTTGTTTTATCTAAGTTTACTAACAAGTTGTTATTAGTCATCCAGTCAATAATTTCTTTTAAAGCGTCATTTATCTTAAAATTACTATCCATAGATTCATCACATTTAATTATCATTGTACTATCATCAGCAAATAATGTCATCGGGTTAGTTGTGTTACTAGGTAGGTCATTAATATAAATTATAAATGATACGGGCCCAAGGACACTTCCCTGGGGTACACCGCACAGAATTTGTCTCTCTTTTGATCTGTTAGTACGTTCAACTTTATTATTTGTACATATTGTAGTAATTTCAGTATACTGTTTCCTATTTTCTAAATACGACTCTATAAGACTCAATACATTTCCACGTATACCATAGGTAAATAATTTATTAATAAGGAGTGTATGATCTACATAATCGAACGCTTTGGTCATGTCCATATCCCGTCAAACGTCCTATGCGCTACATAAGCGCATAACTTTTATGGGCGGCTAGCGTCCTGTGCGCTGCATAAGCGCATAGAAAGTATTGCAAACTTCGACGTTTTATGAATATTCACCAAGTTTCAGAACGTTCCCGGAAGTAGTCTTAGATTATGAGTAGTTTAGTTGTCAACCGTGTGATATGATTGGAACTGACATTGAGACAGCCAAATCAGATCAAAATAAATAAAATACCAAGCCATGTCGCCATTTTGGGCAGGCGACCGGCCGCAGACTTATTTTATGTTTTTCAATATTTATTTATTGTGAAGTAATTACTGTGTTTTGTAATAAAATAATACATCTTATCGCTGGAGAAATTAATAGTGGTGATGTGAAAAATGGAAAATAGTGTAAGTTTTGTGTTTGGCCCGTAAGAACGAAATATAATCAGAGGTGTCGGTGTCAAATAATGGATTCTGCAAACAATCGATGAAAAGCCTTATCAACTTTATTATCACATGTGAGTACTATACATCACAAGATAGGTAATTTCATAAACTTTATTATGGTATATAACATGTTAGGAAACTAATAAAATAACCTAACAAACTTATAAAATTCCTAACGCAAGTCGATTGAAAGTTTATTTTCGCCAGAACCTTGGACGCGTTAGGGTCCTCGAGATTCACTGTACAGGGACATTCCAGAGGATATAGATTGCAACAGTTGGTTTTCTTACATCCATACTTGTAATTACCTCGTTCAGGAAATCGTATACAGCCATATTGATTGTTTTGCCTTTACGGAATCCTTTCTGTTCGTCCACTAAAATATTAAATTTGTCAAGGTATGCAACTAAAGCCTTACTGAGGATGTTTTCAAATACTTTAGACATAATGGAGGTTAGGTCTATAGTTCTTCATTTCTGATCTTTCCGATTTTTTATATAATGGTTTCACAATCACTGGTTTAAGCGCCTCTGGATACGATCCATACTCTATGGCAAGGTTGACAATGTGACTGATGGGTTGGGCAATGACATGCTGGACTTTCTTTATTATCTTTGTGTGGAACTGTCTTCTTATTTTTTAATTGACTAATGGCATCAATGATATCGTTTGGGTTAGTTGGAGGCATAAACATTGATTGTGTTTCTGTCATGATTTTGGCAATGTATGTGTCATTGGATGTTGCTTTACTGATTTGTCCAATATGGTCAACGAAATAATTATTAAAAGCTTCAACTATCTGTTGAGGATCCGAGATTTCACCAGCATCTGTCTTAATTTTAGATATTGGTATGTAAGGTAGTGAAGACCTAGCGCTATTTATTATATTCCAAGCTGATTTAGACTTATTGGTACTTATTTTCATTTTGTAGTCATTTTGCGATTTTTGAGTTAGTTTAATTATTTTTTTAAAACTTGCCTGATATGTTTTAAAAGCTTCATGGTTCTCTGGAGTGGGTTTAGAATTTAGATCTATAATTCCAAAGTAGAGTTCTTTGTTTTTTGCTACAGGTTTTGATCCCGCGAGATATCCATTTGGGTTTTTTGCCTGTTTTTATAGTTTTGGATATATAAGAAAAGCATAGATCATATATTAGACTGAATAGTTCAAAGAAGCAATCGTAAGCTTTGTTGGGATCATTACAAATATAAACTTCTGAGAATGATAAAGACTGCAGGTGTTGTTGAAATTTCATCATATTTTCATTACTATAGTCTCTTCTTTGTATCTTCCATGAGTTAATTTTACACGTTTTCCTAACTGGGCATTTTAGAAGTTGGGCTGAGTGGTCGGATAGACCAAAATCAACTACCTTTGCTTCACTACCACGCTTAATGTTATGGGCGAATTTATCTAAACACGACCTTGACACTGGCCTAGTGGGTTCTTTCAAAGTTAGCCGAAGATTATACCCTTGCAAGTAATTTATGAAATCTATTGAAGTGGTATTTTGCTCCAAAATATTGATATTAAAGTCCCCACATACAATAATGCATTTGTTCATATTTAAGAATAGCCTCCGCAAGATCTTATCTATTTGATCGTAGAAAATTTCTAAGTACCTAGATTTTTTCTTTGATTTTGGGACTCTATATACACAGGCTACAATAACATGGTAATCGACTAGTTCCACCGCACAGCACTCAAAAATGCCTTTGATCGATAATTTAGAAATATCACTTAGATTTCTACATTGTAACCCTCTCTTTACTAGTATGCACGCTCCTCCTTTCCTCTCGTTATCTCTGGAATAGAAACCTGTTAAATCATAGTCAGTTATAGTCAATGAAAATTCTTGGCCTGACAGTATGTTGTGCTCTGTTATACAAATGATATCAATTGGAGATTGTTTCTTCTCTAGTTCGTCCAAATATATTGTAAGAGTATCAGATTTAGGGATAAGGCCAGCTATATTCTGATGCAGTATATTTATATGATCAGCGAAGAGATCTGAATTGAAATTACCTATTATGATTATGCACGAAAAAAATCTAGGGTCTTTGGCTGCTTCTAAGTGTTTGAATTATAATCCGAAGTAGTAACCGAGTCAGTCTGAGTATGCATATCAACCGAAATTACCCAGTTTGTCTTAGTTCCAGAATTTACTGCTAGAGGTAGCTGCTCTTGTGTTTTGGCGTAGTTTGAGGATACAGTGATTTCTTATGTCAAATTTCTGCATGTAAATAATTTGTTAAGTTTTATTCTATTTGAGCATTAATTGTCATTTATATCTAAGTAGGTTGCATGTGTAAATCGAGAGCACATTTGCACAAAAAAAATTATTAACTCCACATTTAGGTATTTACCTAAATGTGGAGTTAATTATTTTTTTTCGTTTAAATTCGCATTTGTGCTGACGATGTTGCAGAGTATTACATTCGAGTTTACAAGTGAATTTAAATTATAGTAGAGTAAAGATTTTAGCCTAATAGGATCTTTGTCGTTTGAACCTCCTAATATGACTATGTGGTCATTTTTCCCATAACTCTTGCATAATAGAGAGCAAGATTCTAGCACCTTGTCCATGGTGGCGTACGCTTTGATGACCGACTCTACTCTAAATTCTTCCCCTAAGAGTCCTTGGAGATGATTACACATTCCTCTGCCCTGTTCATCCGATAGAATCATAACACGTCGTCGCTTTTGTGGTGGTTGCGTTGTTGATTTTGTATTACTCAGAGTGTTACTAAGTTTTTGGGAGTCGATCGCTCGTATTGATGCCAATACATTTTCAGGTCGAAACAGAGGGGTTTCGCCTGACAAACCATCCGGCATGCTAGTCAACAATTTATTGTTGTTCTTGTTCTTGTTGTAACTTGTTCACGATTGTGTCCTTTGGCTCCATCTGTGTAACAACACGACTGGTAAACTCTATCGGCGATTTTCGTGGATACCCGACCTGTATTTTGCGGTACTGGGGAGAGTAAAATTTTGGATACGATTTCTGTTTGTTCATGGTTTCATCAAGACCTACAGCTTTATAATTCAATTTTTTTCTGCCAGTTTTCTATCTCAGTGTTTGCTGTGTCAAGTTCTATGCGTAGCTTGTCGTTATTTTCTTGCAGTTCCTCCAGTTTCTCCTCGCTTCTTATATCGCAAGGCAGGCTTCGATAGCTGAGATCCAAGATAAATAATACGTCATGCGAGTCTTGCAGTTCGTGTAAGCTGGTAATCAACTTACGAGGCCCCCGTTTTGTGACATTTACATTAGCTGAAGAAGAAGTGAATGGAGTAGTGTTCTTACTGTTCGAGGATGACGATGTATCCGAGTATTCCTGTTTATGTGGACTTACTTGCTGCGGGTGTTGACATGCATCACATTTAAAATTCTTCCATCACCCGGTGTTGGCCATATAATGTGCTGTGGTGATATTCAGGCAATTGTGATGAAAATGGTTATTACAGTTCGAGCATGTGAGTGACTCGTTTGTACTGTACAAATCATCCTTATAAGCACTATTACCGTCCTCTATTGTCAGATCCTTGAACTAATTAATTTGCGTTGCAGGTAGATCAAGTTTGTAGCAGAGTCCAAGTCAGTAGGATTTCCTGTGATACTACTCATAAGTTGAAGATGTCGCTAGTGTCGAGAATTTTTATTCCAAGCAAATGGTTATTTTTTGTTTACTTTTCGTTTTCTGCTGGATTCGAACCACACATGTAAATTAGGCGATATTCAAGAAAAATAAAAAACTCTTAACACGAAGGCATATAGGTTTCGAACCCGTGTCGCTGGGGTCTGAGGCGAGGCTGTTGTAGTTTACGCTTTCGAGGTGTTACAAACGTTAGCGAAATGTAGGGTTTATAACCTCACGCTGCGTAGTTGATCTGTGTTGTCTCTTTTAAGTGCCGGTAGACTGATAATGTGATCGTTAAAATACCGTTATCTTGTTATGATGTTTATGTGATATTTCTTGTTTTATCCAGTATTAGAGTATTGTACTAGTAGTTTTTCTTCACTTTTCACCTTGCGCAGGATATTTGTTCGTCACAGTTGCATTACACATATGATTTGTTTGGTTTTTATCACTTCGCACTCACTTGTAATCACTTTGTTATAATATGGTTTGTACTAGCTTTCATCATTGGATAACAATTCCACATTTCAATTGGCTTACTATATACCGAAAAATTCCGATTTTTAGGGTTCCGTACCCAACGGGTAAGAACGGAACCCTATTACTAAGACTTCGCTGTCCGTCCGTCTGTCACCAGGCTGTATCTCAAGAACCTAGCTAGCTAGAGAGTTGAAATTTTCACAGATTATGTATTTCTGTTGCCGCTATAACAACAAATACTAAAAAACAGGATAAAAGAAATATTTAAGGGGGCTCCCATACAACAATTCTTTCAATACCACATACAAACTTATGGATGCACCTGGTTACGTACATGGAGTGTGAAAGTAACCGCACCAATAACTTTGTAAACAATATTTTGCTGTGTAAAATCCAAACTATTCACTCCACACCATCGCTTCCATTGAACGGTGGTACGGAACCCTTCGTGCGCGATTTAGACTCGCACTTGACCGGTTTTTTTAATTTGTAATTCTATGTACTTTTATCCATTAAAATTATTATTTATACGGAGCTCAATGTTTACATGGCAACTAGCGCCACCGGTCCTGACAATGGAGAGCTAGTTCCTGATGGATGCACATTGTTGTGAGGTGACAGGATGGATGGACGCAAACACGGAGGAGTTTTGCTGGTCGCAAAACCTACACTGCAGCTGAGAGCGATTCCGTTCCAAGATGGTATAAACATCGACGCCGCTCTTTTTGAAATGGTTTCTGCGACTGTGGATCGGCATAATAAGTCCTTATTAACGTGCATTGTAGTTTATATACCGCCAAATTAAAAAAAATGAATATGTACAAATGTTGAATATAATTGAGAATATATGTGTTAAATACGATAATGAATTAGTTGTAGACGATTTTAATTTGTACTCTGCAACTATAGATACTATAAGTTATTTTGAATTTTTTATGACCTTCTACGAGTTCCGTCAAAGAAACTTTGTCGAGAACTGTAATAGTAGAACACTAGACTTAGTTCTATCAATGCTGGGTGAGAGCGACGTCAAGGTAGAGTTGGAGAGCGACTCCCTTGTCCCAAAGGTAGACCCACCCTTGCCCGTCAATGTCTGGAGCAATGTGGTACTAAACTCTACTGTCGACGGATCCGGGAAGCAGGTGTCACCACCGGATCTAGGTAATTCTGAGCACAGGCCGCGGTGGAACTTTCGCCAAGCCGACTTTCCTCTTCTATATAGCTCTCTGATGACCGCAGACTGGGCACCTCTATATGCTTCAAAGGATGAAGAGGGGGCAGTGCAGTGCTTGTATACAACCATGATAAATATATATATTGCATATATAGATAATACCCATATATAGATAATTGCACTCCAAGAAAAAAGCGTAGAGCCGGGTACTCTACCAGATACTGTTATCCGGAATGGTACACGGCGGACTTAATACGCGACATTAAACTTAAAGCTAGTCTTCACAAAAAGTATAAAGCTAGTAAGTCTCAGTGTGATTATGAAACGTTCTCTAAAAGTAGAGCCCTCGTCAAGAACAAAATTGTTATAAGGCATGACCAGTTCCTAGCAAGAGTTCAAGCTCAACTTACAAAGGATCAGATATCGTTCTGGAGCTACGTCAAAAACAAACGTTCTAAACGTAGTAGGCCAGCCCGTATCAGCACAAATGGCGTTGCTATAGCCGACGAAGCATGTTCACATGAGTTCGCGAGATATTTCGAGTCTGTCTACGCTGAGGTGCCACCGCGGCTGGACGCGGAGGCGGCTTTGAAAGGGAGTGGAAGCCCCCAGGTGTACGTCGCGCAGCTCATACTCAGAGATGTGCGCGCTGCCCTGACTCAGCTTAGCACATTATTTAGTTAGGGACTGTAGGAGGGTGCTGGACAGACCGTTGCTCTACCTCTTCAACCTCTTTCTTGTCTTTAGAGCTCTGAATATCCCGATATCTGGATGACACAAGAGATATTCCAGTGCCAAAAGGTGAAACAGGGTCGGATATCAGCGGCTACAGACCAGTAGCGGTTCTGTTCATGTTTGCAAAACTCTTTGAGTCGGTGTTACAACGTAGTATATACCTTCAGAAGAGGGAACAGGTTTCGGACGCACAGCACGGATTCCGACCAGGCCGTAACACCGCCTCCAACCTTCTGTGTTTCGTGTCTTACGTAACGCCTCCACTTGATGCGCGGGGGCAAGTAGATGTCGCTTACTTCGACTTTAGAAAATCATTTGATACAGTGGACAATTACATCTTTCTGGAGAAGTTAAGTGGGGTCGGCTTTACTCCCCAACTTATGCGGCTTTATGTGAGCTATCTTAAGCACAGAAGACAGTATGGGAAATACGCGGGTTCTACATCAGAGCCGTATTTCACATTTTCTGGCGTTAGTCAGGGCAGTAACTTGGGGACTTTAGAATTTATCATTATGATTAATGACCTTCTGAAGGTTATTAAGGACGCTGTCTATCTCTTGTTTGCGGATGACCTCAAGTTATTCCTGAAAGTAAGGGACATCTCGGATTGCGAAAAGATGCAGAGGGATATAAATCGTGTGGTTGAGTGGAGCAAACACAACAACTTATTCTTCAATGTTGGGAAGTGCGCGCTGAAGTCTTATACCCGCGTACGCGAGCCTATCCACCATAAGTACTCGGTAGATGGGGTAGAAATGACGCGGGTAAGAGAGGTCAAAGATCTTGGAGTGCGTATGGCAACTGATTTAACGTTTTGTAAACACATTGTATATGTCACTAAGCAAGCATTTAAAAAGCTCGGATTTGTAATGAGACAATTAAGAGAGTTTAGGAGCTTTGAAGCTGTAAGTACCCTATACAATGCTTTGGTTAGAAGCAAACTAGAAAGTAGTGCGATTATCTGGCACCCACATGAAGCGAAATATAGCGTCATGGTGGAGAAAGTGCAAAACCGATTTGTTAGGTACTTATATCTGAAGCTGTACGGAGTCTATCCTTTCTTCCCGCTTATGTATCCAACCCTGATCGTGTTGGGCATGGTTGGTTACAATGAGCTGGGGGTGAGGAGGGGCCTCGCACTTTTTACTTATGTATTTAAGGTTTTAAACCTCTAAAACCTTTAAAACCTCTAGTGTTGGCGAGGCTGGGACTGTAAGTGCCGAACATCTACCTCCGAGCAAGGAACCACAAGTTGTTCTACATCCAGCTGGCGAGAACGAGGATGCTACGGAAGACACCGGTGATGAGGGCTCTCGCTCTCTTTAATGATATAACAGAGAGAACCGAGGTGGACCTGTTCCAATGTTCTTTGACGGGATTCGCAAGGGTCGCCACTTATTGTCTGTGTTATAGATAAGATTTGTTTATAGCTTTTTTGTCCTTATATTTACTGTCTGTTTGTGTCGATTTGCTTTTTACTGTAATGTCACAAGCATGTATGTTTATAAATAAAAAAAAATTGACTACGGATCCTAAATTGATAAAAACATGGTAAATGAGTGCAGTTTCATGGACGGCTTTATAGATTTAAGTTAACCGATTATGGTGACGTAGCGCACTCCAAAATGCTAGCCTATAAAATGGCGAACACATTCAACAGTTGTTATTAGTTGAAACAATAGGATTAAAACGAAATTAAAAATGCTAATTTTAAGTGGGGCTTTGAAATTTTGTTCCTACACCTTGAGATGTTGCATAGAAAATAATTGCCCATGTAAAAATAAGTCTGAGAAAACAGCATAAAACCAAAAAGACTTAGTTTAGTCCTAAAAATATATCCAGTATTTTGTTGTTTTCACAATTCCGTATATTTTGGTAACACGAGTAAGAACTTGTAGTTAAATTGTGGAGTGCGCATTAATCCACGATTCAAAGTCAAGTCAAATTAAGTTCTGCGGCTTACGCTGTTAGGAACATCAGACAAAGCACGGATGTGGCTACATCTAGGCTAGTATATTTTAGTTACTTTCATAGTGTGATGTCCTATGGTATCTTGTTGTGGGGGAAAGCAGCGGATATTCAAACTATTTTTATTTTACAGAAAAGAGCTATTCGAGCAATTTATAATTTAAAACGAACAGACTCCTTAAGAGAGCTTTTTAAAGAAATTGACATACTAACAGTAGCTAGTCAATTTATTTTCGAAAATATAATGTATGTACGCAAGAGCCTTACAACATTTTCCAAACTTAGCGACAGCTGTAATGTTAACCTAAGAAATAATCACAGACTATGTGCGCCCCGTTTTAGACTCGCGAAGGTTAGCAATTCTTTCAAGGGTCAGTGCATTCTCTACTACAATAAGATACCTCTGGAGATTTTGAAATTGCCATTTGAGCAATTTAAAAATCATGTTAAAGCGACTTTGTCGAAAAAGGGATATTACAATGTTCAAGATTACTTAAATGACAGGACTGTATGGGGTTAATCTGGCTCAACACAGACCTTGCTGTTAATAGCTTTGTAATTATTTATTCCTGCTTTTTAATCATAACAATTAAAATTTTCATATTTGTATTAGTTAAGCACAACCTATTTTTAAAAGAGATCTAAAAATCAATCTGTGGGAGTTTCTACGCCCTTCTTTTCCCACAGTGGTCCAATGTAGAGAAGAGGCAAAAATGACGTTTGCTAAGTATATGTAAATATCTACAGTAATAAAATACTTTGACTATTGACTATTGAGTCAAAGTCAAATCAGTTTATTACTGTAGATATTTACATATACTTAACAAGTCGTAGAAACTCCCACAGATTTTATTTTAAGATCTCTTTTAAAAACTGCTTGTACTAATAAAAGTATTAGAATATGAACTATTATAGTTACTAAGCAGGAATAATTAATTACAAAATTATTAACAGGTAGGTCTGTGTTGAGCTAGATTAACCTCATACAACCCCATCATTCAAAATTAATCTTGAACATTGTAATATCCCTTTTTCGACAAAGTCGCTTTAACATGCTTTTTAAATTGCTCAAATGGCAAATTCAAAAACTCCAGAGGTATCTTATTGTAGTAGAGAATGTACTTACCCTTAAAAGAATTGCTAACCTCGCGTCTAAACGCGAGTCTAAACCGATGTGCAACTATTCTGTGATTATTTCTTAGGTTAAAATTAAAGCTATCGCTAAGTTTGGAAAATGTTGTAAGGTTCTTGCGTAAATACATTATATTTTCGAAAATAAATTGCCTAGCTACAGTTAGAATGTCAATTTCTTTAAAAGCTCTCTTACGGATTGTGCTCGTTTTAAATTATAAATTGCTCGAATAGCTCTTTTCTGTAAAATAAAAATAATTTGAATATCCGCTGCTTTCCCCTACAACAAGATACCATAGGACATGACACTATGAAAGTAACTTAAATATACTAGCCTAGATGTAGCCACATCCGTGTTTTGTCTGATGTTCCTAACAGTGTAAGAACCAATTCAAGGTTAAAGATAATACTCTTGACATCATCAAAATCTTCTTTTTGTCTTTCAAAATACAAGAGCAAGCAACTGGGATATCAATTTGTTTGGGTTAGGAATGGACGCATCTTCATGCGCAAAAATGTGGACTCAGCATACGTCCTGATTAAGGACATGGACACTCTGCATAAGTTATCTTAGCTTAAAATGATTTCTCACTCATCCAAGTCTTAAATGGTTTATTTATCTCTTTACATTCAGTGACCTAAATATATACTATCAGAATGTTCGTGGCCTCAGATCAAAAACAAACACTTTTTTGCAAAATGTATCATGCTGTAATTATGACATCATAATCTTAACAGAGACTTGGCTAAATAGCGGAATACTGTGTAATTAATTATTTGATGATAGATTTGTCATATTTAGGAGAGACAGAGACTTAAGTATTAGTAGGAAAATGGACGGGGGTGGTGTTCTGATAGCCATAAATAAAAACTTAAAATCGAAAGGAATGTTGGACTGGGAGAGTACCTGTGAGGACCTATGGGTAACAATCGAAATTAAAATGATACAAATAGCTCTATGTGCAGTTTATCTCCCGCCGCCTGTAAACACTGCATTGCTGGATTGCTTCTTGGCAAACTGTAATCGGGTATCTGAACTCACCCCGTCCAAAACTTGCATCTTGGGAGATTTCAATCTCGCTTTTATAAACTGGGACACTCACGGGACCAATAGATCTCATGACCATGCAATGCCTGCAAGACAGGAGTTACTAACTGACTTCATGTCCTTCAACAACCTAGTTCAAATAAATAAGATCCTAAATACCAGTGGCAATATCTTAGATTTAATACTCACAGATTTACCTGATTGCCGGGTCTCTTCAGCAACTGACATTTTATCTAAAGTAGATCCCTTACATCCTCCCATCGACGTTTACATGTCTTTCGCGAAACCGGAATACTAACCACAGAACAGCTCCCCAAGACATAACTTCTACAGGGCCGACTACACCGCTATCAATGATTTCCTAGGTGGTATTGAATGGGCGAATCAAATAGGTATATCCATGCATGTTAACGACATGGTAACCATCCTCTATAAAAATCTCCACGAGTGCATCGATAAATTTGTCCCTTTTAAACAGCATAATAGGCAGAAATACCCCCCCTGGTTCAATAAAAGCCTTATCAACTTGCTGAGAGAAAAAAACAATATCAGACAACGCTTTAAGAAATTCAGTAACCCTCTATACAAAATTTCGTTCGATATTGTAAAAAAGGCTGCTACAATGATTATCTCAACACCCTAGAAGATAATATAGCCAAAAATCCCAAACTTTTTTGGTCTTATTAAGATGCAGATACACGAAGCCAGTGGCACTGGCGCTAGTGAGACTTTCAGCCAGTAATGGCCTCGTCTAAACCTAGCTAGATGGGCGCTCTATTCACCCCGGCACTGGCCGCCAGCTGACTTGGATTGATTTTACAAGGCTAAAACAAGGTTTACAACAACAAGCCAGTGAGACTGGCAGCCAGCATTGGCCTCGTGTAAACCCAGCTTTACGTCAAAAGTAAGCGCAATGGACAATGCTCCTACCCTTCCACTATGACCAATGATAATTAAACTGCAACGTGTGGTAAAGAGGTTTGCGAACTATTTGCGTCATTCTTTTTATCTGTTTATAATACCAGTAACCATAACTCAGACCAAATTGACAACCGCGACCTGCACAGCGACAACTTTTCGAATCTGGAAATTAAACCCGACGAGATTCTTTCGAAACTTAAAAATCTCGACCCCAGCAAAGGACCTGGACCAGATGGTATCCCTCCATTATTAATTAGGGCCTGTGCACTCAGTCTAGTCAAACCCTTGCATGTCATCTTTAACCATTCATTAAGGTCAGGCACATTCCCATTAAAGTGGAAAACGGCCAAGGTTGTTCCAATATTTAAAGGTGGTGAGGTTTCATCGGTAAAGGATTACCGCCCAATCTCTCTATTGTGCACGTTTGCCAAAATATTAGAGTCCTTGATCTGCCCCCCCATCCAGAGATACTGTAGGCAGGCTATAACAGACCACCAACACGGCTTCCTCGAATCAAGGTCTACATGTACCAATTTAGTCAGCTTCGAGGACACTCTTGTAGAAGCAATAGATATGAACAAACAGGTTGACGTTATATATACTGACTTTTGCAAAGCATTCGACAAGGTTTCCCATCAGGTCCTGTTGCACAAGCTTGGATTGTATGGATTTGCGGGCCCTATGTTGCGATGGCTAGAGTCCTACTTAAAGGTTCGCACATTCTGTGTCGTTGTTAATGGGTTTTTATCAAGCTATAGCGATATAACATCAGGCGTTCCACAGGGATCACACCTTGGCCCAATATTGTTCAACTTATTCATTAACGACCTCCCAAATTGCTTCCGACACACTACCGCATTCATGTACGCTGACGACTTAAAGATCGCGAGAGTCATCGACTCCCAGCAGGACTCAGCCCCACTGCAAGATGACCTCGACTGTCTCTCAGACTGGTGTCGTAAAAATGGAATGCAATTAAATGCGTCCAAATGCTTTCATATATCGTTTACCAGAAAACTGCACGTATCACAGACACATTATTCCATAAACGGTATTATGCTCGCGTCATTAGACACGATCAAAGATCTTGGAATCCTCTTTGACCAGAAGTTGACATTTACCGCTCACATCGATGGCATTGTGCAGAGGGCATCAAAAATGCTAGGATACGTTATCAGAAACGGCAAAGCTAACGGCAAAAGAAAAAAATAATAAACTTATATACACATAAAAATAATTAAACCTCGTTAAAATCAAAATATTTTCGGGATCTTCTTGATGACGCCCTTGCTGGTTGTCGTCTGTCCTCGTGCTTATCTACGACTCCCATCTCGATGCTCTGGATACGTTGGTCCATGGGATGCGTCGTTGTAGGCCTGGCTGCTCGTCTGCGTCGCTTTATGCAGTACACTAACATGGTGACTAGTGCTGCTGCTACCAGTAAGTACATCACTATGTACTGGTGTAGATCGTGTGAGTGGATAGGTTCTGGTAGCTTCTCGTGATTCTTTTGGTAGCGGATCTTTTGCTCTATTTCGGTATGTTCCTCGGACGATTCCTTTCTTCCGGTTTGTAGTTGAAGATTCGGAAAAGACCGGTTCGCCATTATGTTCACCGATGATGAAAGTAGCTGTGGTATATCCATGTCTAGTCCTGTATTCATTTGGCTTCCAAAATAGTTCTGAGAGTAGATAGTAGACTCTTTTCTCTGAACTGTGCATTGTTGAGTCATAACAATTGAGCCGGTGCCGCTTATCGTGTTTGAAGTCATCTGTTCGCCGCAAATAAAACGTAGCGTGCATACGTCACAACAGCTAGCTATTCTGTTAATGCAATTTGATCCAGTTATTTCTGCAATTTATCGCCGTAGTCTCGCACGGCAGGGATTTCCTTTGACTGAATATTATTGCTTCACACGGTGCGTTTTCTTTGTGCAGGTTGTATATGGGATGAATTGTAGTGCAGATGAAGTTGCTTTCGTCCATCATGGCACATTCTTGTAGATCTTCTTCTTCCATGCTGACGTAGGTGTTCTTTATAAAGTTAATCGCTATTAAAGACGACTGTGTTTTCACCATAACAGTTCTTCCGTGTCTGTTTATCGGTAGTGGGATAATACGGTATGCTGTGAAGTCTTCGTCACTCGTGAGTGGAATGTGAATTTCGTACAGCAGGTAGTTAGTTTCTTCAATTCTCCTTGTACGTTTTTGATAGGCAACGTTAATCTTTTTGACATTTTCGTAGCGATGAAGTTCAACTGCTCGGTAAGCTGTGAAGGCGTTAATAGATGAGTGTCTAAGTGGCCTCTATAGACGTTGGTCAGTGCGTTTATCAGTATTTTTTGAGTTCTTCTAAGATTGTCGATGAGTAGATTGGATGTCAATGCTGCTGCATTCACATCGTTCATTAACATCACCGTGAGTAGGGGGCTTTCCACGCTTTTCAATGTGAAGTTGACTTCTCTTGTAAAGTTGTTGATAGCTGTAAATTGCCTCTTCATGAATTCTTCGTTCTTCTTCAAAACTTCGTTTTCTGCTTCCACTATGATAGTCTGATTCTTGACTAAATTTAATAGATAATCTTCGTTTTTCTTCACGTTTTCAATGTCTTGATGGTATTTTTCGGCAAAATCTTCGTCTAATGTTCCGAATAGTGTCCTTGCTAAGCTTCCTAAGCCGTTGAAGTATCCTCTTTTCTTCCTGTTTTCGTGGTGTGACATCAGAATTGAGTTGTATGCTGTAAATTGTTCAAGTTCATGTCGTAGTTGTGCAATGAGGGGTCCGCAAACTTGATTTACTGTGTCTTTTTGGCATACGTATGGTTGACATATTCTTGTACTTTCTTGGCTCCTTCCCAGTACGTTGTTAGATTATAGTATACTAGTAGTCTCCATTCGTCGTGGATGTATTGTATCTTCCCAATATCGTCGAAATAAAGGGGATGTTCTGTCTTAAATGGTGTCATCTCGTAGCCCCCTTCTGTCGTTACAGATTTTACGCTGCTGATGGAAGCTAGTATCGTCATCAGCATTGTAAAATAGCAGCTCAGTGTGGTTTTCTTTCTGTTTGTCTTGTGTTGTTGAGTATTTTGTTCTGTTTGTTGTTTTTCTTCCTTTTGGATCGTTTCCTTGTCGTCCCCAGATATGGAGGTAGTGTTGATAGGTAACGGCGACAACTTCAGTATCGGACGCTTGAGTGTCCCGTTTTGAGTCTTCAGCGTGACGACTCTGACGTAGCCGTCGCGGCTGGTGTGTGTTTCTTGCACTCGTCCAAGTGCCCATCTTCCTGGTGATAGATTTTCGTCTTTGATAAGGACTAAGTCGTCAACTTCGATATTTTTCGTCGCCTTGTTCTATTTGCTTCGCGTTTGAAGTTGGTGTAGGTATTCTGTCGACCACCGATGCCAAATATGCTGTTGCATATGTTCCACTAACTTCCATCTCTCTCTTAGGTCCACTTGTATGAGCTCCTTGTGATTCTCTTGGTAGAGATAAGATTGGACCCCCAGTCAAAAAATGTCCTGGAGAAAGGTAGCCCAAGTCTTGTGGATCTTCTGTCAGCGGGCTAAGTGGACGGGAATTCATGCAGCCCTCAATCTGTGTCAACAATGTTGAGAACTCTTCATATGTCAACTTCTGTTCTCCTAACACGCGTCGAAGATGGTACTTCATCGACTTCACCGCAGTCTCCCATAGCCCGGCCCCCGTTGGCCAAAGGGGTACGTTGTAATGCCAGGTGATATGTAGCTTGTTGATGACGTCTTTGAACTTAGGTGATGTAAATGTTGCCAACTGTTCGAACTCTTCTTGTAGGACTCTCCCTGCTCCTACGAAGTTTGTGGCGTTGTCTGTATATACGTGTTTCGCACAGGCTCGCCTTGCGCAAACTCTTTGAAATGCCGCCAGGAACGTTTGCGTTGAGAGGTCAGAAACCAACTCTATATGAACAGCCTTTGTCACCATACATATGAATATGGCTATGTATCCTTTGCTGGTCTTGACTCCACGCCCTTTGTTTATCTTGATCTCCACGCTGCCGGTAAAGTCAATGCCCATATGGGTAAAGGGTCTTGATGGAGTTACTCGTTCTTCTGGAAGATCACCCATCAGTTGCTCATTTGTCCTGGACCGGTGTCGGTGACATTTCACGCATTGTCGAATGACGTTCTTGACGGCTCAGTTTCCTCCAGTTATACAATATTTAGCTCTAACTTGAGCTAAAGTTAGACGAGCTCCGCCGTGTATCATTTTCTTGTGGCAATCTTCTATTATCAGTTGTGTAAGTCTTCCTCTATAGGGCAGTATTACAGGATGTTTCGTTTCTTCAGGCAGCGAGGAATGTTGTAGTCTGCCGCCGACCCGGAGTAGTCCATCGTCATCTAAATATGGCTTCAAATTGAGTAAACCGCTTTTGTTGTGGATAGTTCCTCGTTTCTTCACGTTTTCGAATTCTTCACAATAGTTTTCTCGTTGCACTTGTCGTATTACGTAGGTCATGGCTCTGTCGAGTTCTTTGGACGATAAAACTTCACCTGATGTGATGTTTGTTTACATCGTAAGACCGTAGTAAATCGTAGTATCCATGCGGTAACCCGAGCCAGTCGTGTCAATGAGCTGTGGAGCTTGAGTAGGTAGTCCGCGACGCGCTCGGTGTCAGCATTTCTCGATGCGCTGGAGTTATTATTTATACATTCGGCTGTGCTCGTTATAATAAACGTTTGAGTTGTTTTATTTTCATGCTCGATTTTCGTAGTTTTCAGCCACTTTGGACCGTTCCACCACAGCTCAAAGACGCAGCATGCGATGGCAATAGTCCTCGTGTAGCACAGTCTGCCGGGTTTTCATCTGTTTTCACGTAGCGCCATCGTTTTGCGTCCACGAACGTAATTATTTGTTTAACACGATTGGCGAAGTATTTTTCCCAGCGCGTGACGTCACCTTGTAGCCATGCTAAGACGACTTGCGAGTCAGTCCAACATGCGATGTGCAATTCGTATTCACTGAGCGATGATTTTATCTTCTCGATGAACTTTGATAGAAGAACTGCTCCTGCTAGCTCCAATCTGGGTAGAGACGTCTTCTTATTCAGCGGTGCTACTCTCGTCTTCGCGCCAATAAGGTGTGTTATGTATGTCTCGTCGGAGCTTGTAGTGCGGCTGTACACCACGCAGGAATAGGCTTTCTCACTACTATCGCAGTATCCCAGTAGTTCGATGGTATTCTAGTTGTGTAGCCATCTTGGTACTGATATCTGGTTCACGTTGGGAAGGTCGTTTCGAATCTTCTGCCATTCGATTTCAATTTCGTTAGGCAGGCGTTGTTCCCAGTCGATTTTGCTGACCCACACTCTTTGGAAAAGGAGTTTGGCTTTCACCACTATTGGAGCGAGCCATCCAAGGGGGTCATAAAGTTTGCTAATATCAGACAATAGCTTTCTTTTCCTAGTTTTGCCTTTCTGTGCAGGGAGTTTCCAGTTGAAAATAAAAGAGTCTGTCTTCTTGTTGTAGCTAATTTATTTATTTATTTATTTAGGTAAACCTTACAGCTTTTAGTATTATATACAAGTGACATTATAAGATATTACGCCAATTACAAGGTACTCAAATATACAATTCAATACAGCAGTTTTAAAGAATGATAGTTACTTATGTCTAATGTTATTAAGTTATAGTGAGTGGGTATTTAAATTAAGATTGTAAATACTATTTTTATTATGTACTTGTCCATATTTCATGACGTAGGAGGAGGGGGGAGGGGGAAGGGTGGCGGGCGGGTGAAGGAATGGAGTAGGGTAAAGTATCTTTATAAGCGATAAACGATGTACAATAGAAAGTCATTCATGTAAGTTAATGAGAGACAGAATTTTACTTTTAAATGTGTTACGTGATAGGCCAAACAAATCAATAGATGAGAATTTTTTATTGTAAAGTGTGGGTAAGCGAATAAATGTGGAGTTTTGAGCGTAGTTTGTTGTGAATTTGGGCACGTACAAAAGTGGTGTACGACGGGTTCGTTTGTTGGGTATATTGAACCCCACATGTTTGAGTAAGTCACCGCAGTCAAATTTACAATTTAATAGGTCGAACAAAAACATCATATCGATGAGATCGCGCCTGTCCTCTAATGACATTACCTTGTGACGTAAGCAAGATTCAGCATAGTCGTTAGATAGAAACCTAGCTTTATAGTTGAGGTGCTTTACGAACAGACACTGGATACGCTCTATTTGGGTGCGATGTTGGGCGTAGAGTGGTCGCCAGACAACGGCACCAAACTCTAAAACACTTCTGACATACGCATAATAAAGAGCTTTGAAGCAGTGTACGTCCTTGAATGGGAGACTATTCCGAATAACAAAACCCAATGACTTGAATGCCTTGCTGGTGATATGTTCGACATGTTCATTAAACGTAAGTTTATGGTCAAGCATTATTCCCAAATCACGTACTATATTCGTTCTTGGTATAGCTTCGTTACTAATCATATAGTTATATTGTATTGTAGTATGTTTTCGTGAAAACGAAATCACCTGGCATTTACTTGTATTTACACTGATTCGATTTTGAGAATAGTATTTTGAAAGATTGTCGAGATCAGATTGAAGTAAGTGGCAGTCATCTATGGTTTCTATTCGTCTAAATATCTTCTTGTCGTCGGCGTATAATAAATAATTAGAATTTTTGAAACATTGAGGTATGTCGAAGAGGTATATATTATAAAATAAGGGTCCTAAATGCGATCCTTGAGGAACGCCAGATGTCACTGTTATATAATTTGATCGATATCCCCCTAGTACCACCGCCTGATACCTATTCTTTATGTAAGATTCAACCCACCTAAGTAGGTTCCCGTTTATACCCAATATACGCAGCTTAGTTAGTAAGTTATCGTGGTCTACTCGATCGAATGCCTTCTCAAAGTCCGTGTATATAACATCAATTTGAGCCTTTGTGCTCATATTAGATGTTATATACTCGGTCAAAAGAAGTAAGTTGGTTTCGACTGATCTGGATTTAATAAAGCCATGCTGGGCCGCAGGTATGCTCTTGATAGTATTTGCATATACATAGTGGTATACAATTTTTTCAAACATTTTACCGAGAATATTTAATTTTGATATGGGCCTATAATTCGTTATATAATTTTTGACACCTTTCTTGTGAATAGGTACAATTTGTGCTTCTTTCCAACGTTTGGGAAAAACACCCTCATTCAAGGATCTTTGATAAATAATTTTAATGGGTAGAAGAAGTCCACGCTTGCACTTTTGTATGAAATGCTAATGCCCAAGGTCTTGGTTGACTCTTCTTGATTGAAGTCTAAACAGCTGTTAGTGCTGCAATCTTCAGTTGGTAGGTTTTCGAGGAATCTTGAGTCGTTGCTGGCCCATTTCCTCAGATAAAAACCTCCTTTCTTGAGTAGTGCGGAAAGTTTGTAGTGTTATGCTACTTACATGCTATTCTGGCTTCCTATCCCTTAGCTCCAGCTCCACCATCAGTCTTTTTTTGTTTGTCCTTCAGGGTACCTTGCTCTGTCATGCATTCATGCTGTACAGTCTGATATTGGTCATCACTTTTATTTCCATAGGACCCTGTAACGTTTTAAACCATAAGAACACATTAATAAATCATGTTCGCTCTGCATTTTCATGCTATCAGCATTTCTAAATCGATAGGGAAGGGGTTTACCTTTGGTGACCTTGTTTTTGGCTTTCTCCGAAACTCTGCAATCTCGGGCTTCGTGCGCGCTGGTGCGCTACTTTTTTATATACATTGTTACTTCATTTACTTCATGTTTTTTTCGTATTGTTTACCGAATTACGAGCCTGAAAAGAAACTTTGACGTTTGTTGACGTCTTTGTTTATCTGGTTGTCATGGCAATGCCCATTCAAACTAGTTAGCGGTCTGATATGTTTGCGTCAATACTTTTACAAAAATACTCTTTCTCTCTTGGCCACTCACAAAAATTACGTTTAATTTAAATAATTTTTAGAACTCTCCAAAAAGGGTATAAAAGCGGAACATTTCTTCAATTCTGGACAGTCTCACGTCAGCTTCTGAACTGGAAATATCACTTAAAGGCCTTATCCCGGGGTCGTTCTACCCCGGGATCCTGCGAAGCCTTCAAACTCCTTCAAATCTTCAAATACTCCATCTACAACGGGATTCTGCGAGCCGTGCCTACGCCGCTACCGTTCCTGCAACGAAGATTTCTACAACGGGATTCTGCGAGCCGTGTCTACGCCGCTACCGTTCCTACAACGACGATTTCTACAACGGGATCCAGTGAGCCGTAGCTACAAGTATGCCGCTACCGTTCCTACAACGACGATTTCTACAACGGGATCCAGCGAGCCGTAGCTACAAGTACGCCGCTACCGTTCCTACAACGACGATTTCAACAACATCTACAACTACAAATACGCCCGCCACCTGGTCATCACCCCACTGGTCTACTCCTCTTCGTGTTCTCCGCTTCCTTCTTTCTACAGACATCTGTATTTTATAAAACCTGTTTCACCTCATTCATCTTCATCTTCCTCTCATTTTTTTAAATTAATTCATTGTAAATAGCCCAAATAAATTGTCATTTCTAAATTTTATTCTGGTTGTTTTCTGTTAGGTTCTGGTTAGGTTCGTATCCTCACACGACAAGGTCTAACTGAAGTTGTTTTGCTTCTTCGATCGTCATTGCGCCAGTTATGACGTCATCCATATAGCATTCTTTTGTGAGCTTCTTGGCTACTTCAGGTTAGTTTGCTCCTTCATCCAATGCCAGTTGTTTCAAGGTCCTCATTGCCAAATATGGGGCCGATTTGGTACCATATGTAACGGTACGAAGAACCATGTCTTGTAAGGGTTGTTCCCGGTTTCCTCTCCAGACGATTTTCTGAAGATGATGTTGATCTTCGTGTATGAGAATCTGTCTGAACATCTTCTCTACGTCGGCTGTCAAAGAATACTTATAGCATCTGAATTTTATCAGGAGTGTTTGAAGGTCCTTTTGAAGATTGGGGCCTTTTTCCATGACGTCATTTAGACTGAGTCCCGTACTTGTCTTCATGCTAGCGTTGTAGACCACCCTTAGTCTAGTCGTAGAGGAACTTTCACGTAGAACCCCATGGTGTGGTAGATATACGGAAAATCGGTCCGTCATTGACGTCGGCGCTGGTTTCATATGTCCGAGTTTCTGATATTCTTCGATGAATTCTCGGTACATTTGCGATAGTTTGTTTTTACGATCCATTTTTCTTTCTTGCTGTAAAAATTGGGATACAGCCCTGTTTTTCGAGATGCCGAGTTGTTCTTCATAATTTTCTTTCATGGGCATTTTCACAACATATCTTCCGTCGCTCCTCCTCGTCGTTGTTTCGATGTAAAAAAATTCGCAGTAATCCTCCGTTGATAGGTCACTGTCGTTGTTGTTACTTATTTCTTCTGTTTCCCAGAATCGCGATAAGTCTCCCAGCTCGTGTAGCGTAACTAAGCAGTGAAAGGTCTTGATGTTTCCGCACAGAATCCATCCGAGTTTCGTTTGTTGAGCGACGGGTGTGTTCGTTTCTCCTTTCAGAAGTCCGTCGAGGATGATGTCGGAGTAGACGTCAGCTCCCAATAGGAGGTCAACTGGGTTTGACACGTTGAATTCTGGATCGGCGAGTTTCATTGTTTCCAAATGACTCCAGCTTGACTTCTCAAATGTTGTGTTTGGCAAGTTTCTAATAAGCTTCTTCATTATTAGAGCTTGTACGTCGATTGTGTAGTCCGTGTTAAGGGATTTGCAGTTGAGGCTGAGAAGGCCTTTGCAGTTTCCCATTGATACGCCAACCCCAGATACGGTGGCGCTCATCTTTTTGCGTTGCAGACGTAGTCTTTGCGCAGCTTCTTCGGTGATAAGTGACACCTGGGATCCTTGGTCCAGAAGAGCCCGCAGAGTTATGTACTCTCCTGCTTGATTTTGGACCTTTAGCAGGGCTGTTGTTAGCAGAACTTCACATTCGTTGTCCCGGACGTGGTTTGTCGACCTGTTTGAGGGCCCTTGGCCTTGCAAAGACCGGTAGGCTTGGTGTGTCATACCAGTGGTTATATTTTTCTTCTGGTGGAGTAGGGTGTGATGGGCGTTGTTGCACGTCACACATCTCTTAGTCGAGGCACATGTGCGTTCCTCGTGACTGTAGAGGCAGTTTTTACAAAGTTGATATTTTGTAACTGTGTCATTGCGTTCATCGACATTCATGTTAATGAACTTCCTGCAGTGCATAAGCACGTGCGTCGTATTTCTGCAGAGCGGGCAACTTTTGACCGATGCATGATAGGTATGGGGCGTTCTTTCCGACATATTAAAGTTCATCGCTCTTTGACGGTTGTAGTTTTTCTGCGTATTATTCGGAATTGTTGATTTCGCTGTAGGGCTGCTACGAGTTTTGATTGTTTCCATAGCCATGAATCTTGACTCCAGGAACTTGAGAAATTCGTCCAGTTCTGGCAAGCTTCTCGGTGAATCCAGGTGTTGTATGTAGTCGTTATATGTGGCTGGGTCTAGCTTTTGCACTAGAATGTGCACGATCAGTGGATCGTGCACATTCTAGTGCAAATATTGCAATATTGCAAATATTGGACTCGACAAATCTACGTGGGACCCACTGGTCCCACGTAGATGTGTCGAGTCCAATATTACCCAAACCATTCAAACTCTCGAGGGTAACATCGTGTAGTTTCTTCAGGCCGTATACGTTTTGTTGGTGCAGATCTGATTGATTGAGCAGGCTTTGCGAAAGACGTAAAAAGCAGCCTAGGGTTATCGTAGCATTGTATGAGTATCTCCCAACAGGAATCGTGGTTGTCAGCGTTCGGTGCCAAGTGCTGGACCAATTTTTCAGCTTCGCCTTTGAGCTTGGACTTCAGGTGTGATATCTTCTGAGCCTTCGGCAGCAAAGGGTTGGAGTGGATGAGCTCGATGAATAAGTCCCGGAACGGTAGCCATTGGTTGTAGTTTCCGGTGAACTCCGGAAGCTTGATGGTAGGTGTTGATTTTTCGTAATGTATGTTGGCCCATATTTTCTTGTTTATCTCCTTTCTAATGTGATCGTAGGTTTCTTCACAGCTGTAGTATTGTTCGTCGTAGTTCCTGTCAGATCCTTTCAGCTTAATCTGCCAGTGAAGTTTGTCGATGGCCTCCCATCTATTTTATAGTGTTGAGATTATCTTCCAAATCCCATTTTTCATTCATCGTTTCCAAATTGATTTTAGAAACGGCTCGGTTGAATGCCATAAATTGACATTGTTGTTGTTGTAATAACTGATGAGGAACGTTGTTGTTGGGTCTTTCTTCAGCTTCGTACGGGTTCATCACTTCTGGTGCGGCTGCAGCGCTCGTACTTGGGTTCACCGAGGTTGGAGTTAGGAACGTAGCAGTTTTTTCTTCCCGTACACGTATCATGTCGTTCAATGTCGTTTTTTAGATGTCTCTCGTTTTGTTGTAGACGTCGTCTTTGAAGTATTGAATATCTCGCCCTTTTGTTCGATGAGGATATGGTTTTGTTCAAACTCGGACCAATGAGTTTCCAGCGCTTCGATCCGCTTCCGTAAGTATTCAGTCGTTTTTCTTGAAGCGCTGTCTTTCTTGTAGTTGGTCCAGATTTGCTTGATGTTCTCAAAAGCTACCTGATGGCGGTCGATGAGTTCACCAATGGTAGACATTTTGGATGTAATGGTGTAGTAGCTCTTGGCACTGAGATGTAGTTACGTAGTGCAGGCGCTGGTTCACGAAGATCGAGGATGTAGGTCGACGAATCTTCCCTTCACTCAGTAATGCTCCACACTCCCCACGTTATGTGCACCTTCTCAATAACTGCAGGAGACGGATGAAGCAGAAACAAGTGGCTGTTTGTCGAAGGACCAAATTGATGTATGGGCCACCCCCGTACCCCGTAGTGTGTGTCTTGAGATGGTTCCCCGTTGTTGTAGTTGACAAGAGATGAAGTAAAAGATGAGAAGTCCAATCAAAGTATATTCCAACGCAAAAGGTACATGAGAGATTATGGAGACTAATTTCCCGTAAGTTGTGGTTACGTGGAGAGTTGATTGTATTCTAACTAAAATGCCTAATTAAATCGATAACCTCAACTCGCTAAGGAAATAACATAGCTGACGTTAGACCGATTAAGTAGAACGCGCGTGAGGCCGCGGTGAGTACGGTCATGTGTGAACCGTACATAATATATGTGTCTAGTAGCATTATCCCTACATTAAGAACTGTCGAGTTTGTATACACTTGATGCATATATTGTTAGTAGACCTAATACAATAAAATAAAATAAAATAAAATAACTTTGCTAGTTTCACGGTTTATTATTTGGCAAACTGCTTTAATTCTATTATCAGAATTTTTTATTTTTCTATTATGTCTTAAGTTTTTGAAGGTCTACAAAGCAACTTGAAAGTGTTGGTATGTTTTTAACAAAGTCATGAAATTTTATATCAAAGTAATAGTTTTTTTGTTCATAAAGGTAATACAAGATAACTCTACTTTTTCAAATTCCAAACGTTGCCCAGTCATTAAATTTTGATTTACCGTTGTAGTCACTGATTTTATTTTATTTAAAAAAAAATGAAATCTGTTTGAATAATGTTGAAGAAGTCTGAATAGATTTTATTTGGGTTCTGTTCATTAAAATGTGGCACTGACAAATTTTTATCTAAGTTTTTCGAATATGTCTCTAGTCTATGGGATGTAATAAACGTATAAAATGATGGATCAGTCTTATCCTTATTAGCAATTTGGATTGAAACTGTTCGACCGCTGTGATCGGAAGCTAAGCAGTTAATTACATTTTTACTTGTGAATGCATAGTCACAAAAATTTTATCTAGGCAAGTTTGACTGGTAAGTGTAATTCTATTCGGCTCTAGAAATAAATGACATAAATGAAATGATTTGTATAAAGTTATTTATCGTTGTTTCATTGTTGTATGTATAAGCAAATCTATATTAAGATCGTCACAAATAATTAACTTTTTACTGTTATTACAAAGTTTAGTGAGGGCTTCCTCCAAATTTTTTGCAAATATTTCGACATTTCGATGGCCTTTTTAATCCCTCGGAGGTCTGTAGACACACACAATAATAAGGTCATCTAACTCATCACAGGATACCTCTATTTGTCTTTCAACAGTAAGTGCAAGAATGAGTTTCCGTGTTTCACATTAATATTATTTTTTACAAAGATTAAAGAAACACCTCTATCAGCAGTCTATCTATTGTAACAACTGACAATTTTGTAATTATTTATAGTAGTAAGTAAGTTTTTATTAATTTCCAATACAATAATAATATTTGTCAATTTCTGCGAATCCCACACAAGGCGAACCTGTATCGTGGGATTCAGACAATAACAATAAAAACTGTGTCTTAACTAGATACTTTTGCACAGAATAAATTATAAAATTAAATAAATATTAAAATTAAATTTCTTTTCAATACATCATATTATATTAACCTTTTGCCAGTGTTCTGTAATACAAATAACATCGATGTCAGAATTATTTAGAAACAATTCTAAAACAAGTTTTTCCCAGGCAGCCCCTGGATGTTTTATGGGTATTTAAGTGGGGCTATTGTGTTCTAGAGATATCTTCTATTTTCTTATGAACTAATTAAAATTACTTGGAACAGATTCCAATGTTGCATGCAAAATATTATTAACCGGTGAATTCTCAATAGGGGTGCATGTCATCTTACCCTTAAAATAAGCAGGTTTCTGATTTGTCTATTCAATAAAAACAGCTGACGTCAAGTTGAACTTGGTGAAATCAACTTCGCACATATTATATGCCAACTATGTGGCTACTAATTTTCTATATTTATTAGACAGGTAGATTCGTTCTGTACGACTCTGTTAATAGATTTTGTAGTAGTATACGGTTTAATACTATCCAATACATGGCTGTAATAGTCGTAAGTCGAATTCGACGAGAGTATTACCAAGGTGTTACAAGACAGAATACAGTAGCAAAGTGAGCCCGTTTCCGGACAAGTAAGTATTTATAAGTTAATTCTAATTATGCTAAGCATTGTTTCCGGGAAACTTATAAAACCGTTTTCTGCTTGTTGGGTTAGCTAATGTCCCTTTCCTTGCAAATATTTTTGGCTCTTTGGAAAACAATAGGTTCTTTGAGGGTACAGTGACAAAGAAAGGCTTTAACTAGTGACAATCCAAATAATTCACTTTTTTGATTCATCATATTTACTTGCTATGCCTTACAATGGGATAGGATAGGAGGTAGGATAATCTCGTAGCATTTAATGTTTTGTGCGCTTCGCCACTTGCTACTAGCTACGAACTTTTCGTAGCGTCAACATCTAGACCCTTCTTGTTACGTCATTTGTGGACTTGTGGTAGCTAGCACAGGACCTTCTTTACCGTAGCAACAATCTAGAATCTAGCTATGCTGTTATGTGGGCTGTTAAAAGTTTTCTTTGGTCTAGATCGGTAATTACTACGCCGTCTAAAGATCGTACTCTACTAAGTGCCACATAAGATTGTCCTTTGGCGATAGTTCTTGGTCCAAAATATAAAAACCTAAAAGTAAGAAAGTATGGAGAAATATCCCGACAACTTAGCCTGCTACTTATTTGAATTAACCTAATAAATTCAAGACGAAGTACGAAGAATATTAAACTAAAAATCAGAACCAAAAATCAATACTCGTGAATTAAGCTAATGATCTAATGTGGAGGGATATTCCAATTAACCTAACCTAACCTACTTACTTATTCAAATGAAAATAAACATTCAAGAAATAATGCTACAACTATTACAAACACAACCAAAATTATTACAAATACAACCAAATTTAACAATAATTTGGTAAAACCGAAACTATAGCACACATATTTATATGTCTAATATAAGACTTATAAAAATGAAGTGCACTTTATATAATACCTATGTAATAGGTACCTGCTCTCTAAAAAGTTTGAAATAAAAAAACAAAATTAAAATTTTTGATAAAACCCACGAAAGTTAAAACGTAGTTGAAAAAGGATAAAATAATTTTGAAACCCCCGACTCAAAGAATTTATGCTATGAACTTAACAAAAAAAACGAGAAAATGTGTCGGGGGCTGCTATTACGTTTTTTTTTCAAATTTTATGATTAATAATTTAGAGTGTGTAATTTCAAAATTGAATTTTCTTGCTGCTATTAAATGAATGTTTGGCATGTTTATAGTAACTCGATTATTTGTTTATATTTAAAATAGAGATAGCAGCCCCCGACGGATTTTCTTGTGTTTTTTTTATTAAGTTCATAGCATAAATTCTTTTGAGTCGGGGGTTAGTTTATATTGAAGAAACAAATATTTTTGGGTCTTTGGAAAATAATAGGTTCTTTGAGTGTACAGTGACAAAGAAAGGATTTAACTAGTGACAGTCCAAATAATTCACTTATTTGATTCATCATATTTACTTACTATGCCATACAATGGGATAGGATAGGAGGTAGGATAATCTCGTAGGATTTAATGCTTTTGCGCTTCGCCACTTGCTACTAGCTACGAACTTTTCGTAGCGTCAACATCTAGACCCATCTTGTTACTTCATTTGTGGTAGCTAGCACAGGACCTTCTTTACCGACGCAACAATCTAGAAATGATATGAAAACAACCTAAAAATAAAAACGGAAAAACTTGCGAAAATTTTATTTAGATATTCGCGAGTTTGTCACGCCACAATTTACTGGAAAATATAGTTTCTAGAGACAGATGTTTTAATCAAATTAAGACTTGATGGAACATTAAATTTTTATGATTTGAGAATATGGTTACACTTTTCATTATCTTATATTCTTTTAAGTTTAACATTCTTGATGATAGATTTTGATGTCCGATTAAATATATATTTTCGTAATGATCCTTGTGCCCATAAGAACTTCGTGCTTCTTAGGCTTCCAGCATCAGCAAATTGGAGCAGCCAGAAGTCGAAGGCCAGTCACATACCTGGAACAAAGGTTTGATATAACACGGCCTTTAAAACAGTGGGATAGATGCTCTGTTGTTTATGATTAAATACAGAATATGTACGTCAGAGTACTCAAGATATTTTTTTAGGAGCACTTATAGGATCACTTTGTTGAAATTCATATCTATTAATCACTTATGTCTGTGGTCCTTTGAAGTTTTGTAAAAATAAAACTATTAGGTCAACTCAATTAAAACGTTCGCTTAAGCCGCAAATTGGATTAATTTATTCGATACTCGCAAGAGACTCCAAATTTGTAGGGTGCTTCCCGTTGACCGAGAATCACGATATTTGGCAAAAAGCAAGTAATGTATTAAATCCGAAACCATAGTTCCCATCACAAAAAATATGTAATTTGTAAGGGACCCTCGGTGCGCGAGTCGACTTGCACTTGCCTGGTTATTTTTCATTTAAGACGATAACCATTATAGGGAAAACTGTTAATAATTATGGGTACTGTCACTTCTCAAAATTAGCTCATTTAGTTAGATGTAACACTGTTTAACAGTCTTTCTCTGAAATTAATTTTATGGATTGAACGATTATCCAGCAATATGAAAATTTGAACCATATTAACCATATTAGTTAGCCAAAGTTAGGTAGCCTTTTGGCCTTAGTTAACCTGTCCATCCACTCTACAGAACATTGCTCTCACCTGCAGTTCAGGGTTGAATTGCAGTCCCTTCGCGCAGGATCTGAGCTCGCGGTGTCCATTGACGCAGTAGTAGAACCACCTGCAGACGAGTCTGCTGGGCAGCAGCCAGTGGACATGCTGGCTGGCGGGGCAGCCATTAGGCAGAAACTCGACCACTTCAGCAGATTTCTCGGACATGGCTTCTTCTAATTCGACTTTCTCGGATTCCTCAGGTCTCTCAGGCTTTTTGGACCTACCAAGCATGTCTACGTTTATGACATCGCGGCAGCTGGCATTTTCAGGCCAGTCGCACTGTTGCAACTTAATGTTGTAGAGCAGACCATTCGGGCAGGCTTGTTCTACTGGCTTTCCGTTGTCACACTTGTAGAACTTGGCGCAGTCCAGATGAGGCAGGAGGAGGTCGGCATCCCAGTTACTTTGCTCTGTGGGGCACTGGGCGGCGAATGCTCCTGCTGCGAAGGCTAGCACGAATATTGCGACGGGACCTGGAAGGTAATTTAACAAATAACACTGTTAGTATGCGGAATTGTGTGTCTTGTGATGTAGGATCTCATCGGTGTCCTTGAAGTGGAAAATCACGAAGGATCGTAAAATCACTTTTTTCTGACATAATGAATATCCAACCATATTTACCTTTCATGTTGATGTTAATTTGGCTTATGTACCAGTCAAAGATGGTGGAAACATTTTTATAGGATTTCTTTATCATTCTTGATCAATGCATATCTGTTTTTTCATATCATGAGATCTTGATTGATTGCAATGATTGGCCGATGATACACGTATTAACAATTAACGTTAAATTTACTTAATTCCAAATTCCAAATGTCTTTATTACTGTAGTAATTTACATATACTTAGCTATCGTCATTTTTTGCCACTTCTCTACATTGGACCACTGTAGGAGAAGTAGGGCGTAGAAACTCCCACAGAATGATTTTAGATCTCTTTTAAAAATGCTTATGCTTAACCAATACAAAATATATATATCATAATTAATAAACAGGGATAAATAATTACAAAATTATTAACAGCAAGGTCTTGAGCCAGATTTAACCCATACAGTCCCATCATTTAAGTAATCTTGAACATTGTAATATCCTTTTTTCAACAAAGTCA
The DNA here is from genome assembly GCA_949825045.1 of Argyresthia goedartella. NCBI lineage: Eukaryota > Metazoa > Arthropoda > Insecta > Lepidoptera > Argyresthiidae > Argyresthia > Argyresthia goedartella. The sequence continues at coordinate 23,653,595 of OX463823.1, forward strand.
CTTTAACATGGTCTTTTAATTGCTCAAATGGCAATTTCAAGATGTCCAGACGTATCTTGTTGTAGTAGAGAATGCATTGACCCTTGAAAGAATTGCTAACCTTCGCGAGTCTAAACCGGGATGCAAGAAGTCTGTTATTATTTCTTAGGTTAACATTAGAGCTATCGCTAAGTTTGGAAAATTTTGTGAGGTTCTTGCGTACATACATTATATTTTCGAAAATAAATTGATTAGCTACAGTTAGTATGTCAATTTCTTTAAAAAGCTCTCTTAAGGAGTATGTGCGTTTTAAATCATAAATTGTTCGAATAGCTCTTTTCTGTAAAATAAAAATAGTTTGAATATCCGCTGCCTTCCCCCACAACAAGATACCATAGGACATGACACTATGAAAGTAACCAAAATATACTAGCCTAGATGTAGCCACATCCGTGTTCTGTCTGATGTTCCTAACAGCGTAAGCCGCAGAACTTTTTTTACCAGCTAATTTTTCTATGTGGGGTCCCCACTGCAATTTGTTATCAACGGTTATTCCAGAAAACTTCGTGTCATTTACTAATTCTAACGTGCTGCTTTAGAACTAAACTGGTCCCAACTTGCCTGACATTTAGAAGTAAGAATTTGATACATTTGGTTTATTACAGCATTTAACAATAAATAGTTAACTGTGAATCAATTCAAGGTTAAATATAATACTCCAGTGACATAATCAAAATCTTCTTTTTGTCTTTAAATTTTGAAGACCAGTGAAGTATCATCAGCAAACAACACTATGTTAGTCAATTTCTCCACCGTAAAAGGCAGATCGTTAATATAAACCAGGAATAAGAAAGGGCCTAATATGGAACCTTGTGGAACGCCAATTTTTACTCCCGATCCATCAGATTTAACACCGTTGACTTCTGCATGTAGAATTCTATTGCTATGATTATGATGATGATGCTATGATCTTAGTAGATGCAACGCTTTATTTCTAACTCCGTAATGATTTAATTTCATTAGTAGCGTATCATGATCAACACAATCAAATGCCTTCTTCAGATCGCAAAAAACACCGATAGCATCCTGTGCGGCCTCCCATGCTGAGTAAATATGAGATATGAGGGTAATACCTGCATCCGTAGTCGATTTATCCCTAGTGAAACCGTATTGCTTGTCGTGGATTTGTTTTGTACGGTTGAAGTGTTAGAGCATTTGATTGAGTATAATCTTTTCAAAAATTTTACTTAGTGCTGGAAGAACAGATATTGGTCTGAATTTTGACGGATCTCCCTTGTCTCCCGATTGGAACAGAGGTATAAATTTACTGTGTTTCATGAGGTCTGGGAAAGCTCCATCATCAATGCATTTATTAAATATATAAGCTAGGTGTGGGGCTATAACAAGTATAATTGAACCAATTACTTTGACTGATATACCCCAATATTCAGTACATTTTAAGTTAAGTAATCTATACGTTTTGATAATATCCTGGGGATATACATGATAAAATTTAAAATCTACATTACTGATGCTAGTGCTGTTTTTTAACAAAGTATCTGCTTCATATGGAGATGAATTTAGACGCTCTGTTGTGAGTAAGGGTACATTGATAAAGAATGTTTCAAAAGCTCGAGCTACCTCAGCGTTGGTTTAACAACATCATCACCTATCTTTAAGCAGAAGTCATTGTCCCTTGGTATAACTTGCCTGACGGACCCACACATGTCAACATCTCCCGGAATGCCTCCGGGTGACTGACATGGTGATCTAGAAAGAACCATTCCCCATGGGACCAAGCGCGTCGCAGGTTGCGGATGGCGAATGGCCCCCCAATCGGAGGGTCAGCTGCCTGTTCCATGAGCAGGTAGCCGCGGACAAGGGAGCCCATCTGACCTCCTCTAGGTATGAAGATCGGCGTTTTAGTGTTCTCCGGCGCGAACACTCTAAAGTAAGGGCGTAAGGCAGCCCATCCGGCCTCCTTCAGAGGGACAAAGATTGGCGGTGAAAATAAAGTGTATGGTACGTGCGCACTCTAAAAAATCACGACCTGCGGGCGGTAGGTGCGCAACGTCCGCAGTACCGTGCCGGTTTACCGGCCGGACAACGCCTAGTCGTCGGCAACGTTACACATATCGTTGCGGGCGGCTAACGTACTGCAAACTTGAAAGATGGGGGTGCAGTGACCAGCAGCCGTCATCAGCACCGCGCGGTGATGACACGCGACGTGTGATTTTGGCGAAAATTTTCTGTATGCCTGAGAATCCATTAAAATGATTTGAATTGATATTGTTGTATTATGACCGAGGGTTTGAAGAATATTTATGTAATTATATGATACATTTCTTGAAATTAGAACGTATATTGTTAAAATCGGTCCAGAGTGTCTTAAAAAGGAAATAGCGTATTAAAAGTTAGATGAGGCAAAATGTGTGTATAGAAATGTGGATAGGATTTTGACTCAGGTGAACCAAGAAATAGAAAGAAAGAAAGATAGCTCTGATTGGGTGAAAAATATACAGAAATTATGAGACAGCATTACAGGAATCTACGATGAAATTCGTTCCTTATTATCGTATGTAGATAGTCAAACGAAAACAGATTTAATAGAAGAGGAGACTGTTATAAGAATTGTGTAGAGAATAAAATAAAATCATCTAAAAGGGAGACTTCGCTTGATAATAAGACTGCCATTTCCCTGTTGCCTGTGATTAATGGCCAGGAACAAATAACAAAAATTTCATTAATGATCAACAAACAATTCATTAATATCAAAATTATATGAAGCTTTAATATGTGAGGCCACTAAATGCCAATTAATATATATATATATATTGTCCTGAAAACTCGTTTCTCAGCTAGCGCGAAATTCTGTTTCAAAAGTTCGTTCATAGATGTGACTAGTCTATTCATGATATTAGGAAATTCTGACTCCCGAAAATGTTGTCAGTCACCCTACAAACGCAACTATAAAACTAAAAATTTGGCGAAGTGTTGGAGGACTTGTCCTCAATGTAACACTAGCACATTTTGAGAGTAGATAAGACCGAAATCATAGCCATAGCCTGTGATATTCGGACGGCTAAAGCTTAGTCATCATCGTGCCAAGAGATTGGGATTGAATTATTTCATCAATAACAGCTAAATACATACATACTATAGCGTCACGCATTTTCCTCCACGGGGTGGCAGAGGCAAAATTATAAGCAGAACACTAACTCAATATAAACTAAAACGAACCCACTGAAAATATAAGAATGATAAGTAAACCTACAAAAGAAATACGTACAATACTAATAATAACTGCAGTCAATGTTCGAGCAAGTGAGCGAAAAGGGAACGGATATTTCTACAGGAATTGTATAGAGGCCATAATAGCGGATTTCGTGGCCATACATATAAGTACTACCGTTCAAACTCAATCGACAATCGAAAGCGCATATTTCGACAGAAAAGAGTCTTTGGAGCATACTCGTGTAAAGACGGCGCAGGAGTTGTTTATATGCCTGCTTACCTACCCCTGCCTACGAAGCCAAGGGTCCCGGATTCGAGTCCCGGTGGGGGCAAATATTTGTTTGATGAGAACGGACGTTTGTACCCTAGTCATGGTTCTTTATCTATGTTAATATAATATTTATCTATATAAGTACGTGTATCGTTGACTATTACCCAAGATACGGGGAATCCTAGTTTGGGGCTAGATCAATGTGTCTAAATAGTGTCCAAGGTATTATTATTATTATAATTAATATTATATGCGGTATGTAGACCACTACTTTAAAACAGTGAAAACACGTAGGTACACATTTGGTCTAATATTCATTACTCCATTTTGCCTGACGGGGGGCTAGTCCTTCGCCGCAACTATGGAGATATGGACTGCCCTGATACTGAGAGGCCTATTCCCCTGTTGAGGGGTAAGAGGACGAGATGATGATGCTAAAGTAATCATTCTGTTGAGTTTTTTTTCCCCACGGTCTCCTTACAGTCGCATGAAGGCGGAGTTACAGAATAGAATTCAGTAGAATAAGATCGGTGTTTTCCATGTTCGAAGAGGGGTCAATGGACATGGCGTCTGATTTGCATCCTCAAATCAATGAAAATTGACAATAAAACAAAACAAAAATAATATGATGATGCTGATTATAACGATCATAAAATCATTTGATGAAGATAAGAAGGTGAAATCATCGGTCTACTGGTCGGAGAAATCTCTTTTACAGATATTATCCACTTAAGTGATACCACAGATTTTTATCAAAGCATGATATAATTGCTATCAAGGCATGATTCAGACGCTACACTGTATTTCTATGCAGCTACCTAACATTTTTAATCTATATATGGTGACCTGATTCCATATTCCTCCTCTAGTTGGATAAAAATACCTTCAGGCGTGCGCCAAGGATCCTTGCTCGGTCCGCTCCTTTTTTTCTATATATGTTAATGATATTTGCCACTACTTTAGGTTCTCAAAATTTTTGCTAAAGTTGTTTTTAAACAAAAAAGTTTTTAAACAAATTAGCGACGTCGACGACTGCAGTCTATTGCAGGAGGACTTAGGTAGGTTTGAATTTTACTGCCAGCAAAATAAACTAGACCTGAATGTGTTGAAATGTCTTGCTATTACTTTTTCCCGTAGCCCTAAGCCTACCCAGTATAGTTACACACTCAAAAGAATCCCCCTGAAGGTGGTAGATGAAATTCGGGACCTTGGAGTTATTCAAGATAGTAGGCAAGCTTACGACAAGCATATTGATGGCATTATAAGAAGAGCAAATAAAGCTTTGGGTTTTGTTATAAGAACCTGCTCTCGTACCTCGTTATAAGAACCCAGTTTACACGTATTAAAGTTATTAAAATCTTGTGTTGTGCTTATGTACGTAGCATCCTCGAGTATTGTTCACAGATCTGGAACCCTCGATATGAAATTTACATAGATAGGATTGAGTCCATACAGCGTAGATTTCTGCGATATCTGCAATTTAAGTGCAATCATTTTGACTCGGACTATTCAGCTTTATGCAAAAGACACCATACGCTCCCCCTACAAGAGAGACGACGAATTGCTGACGTTGTACTCCTTTGCAAAATTGCACAAGGAGAAATTGACTCTCCGCAGCTTCTTGAACAAATCAAAATTAAAGGCCCCAATAGAACTAATAGACATTTCATTTAGACATATCTTTCAGTTTCACGAATTATAGACAAAACTCCTTTTTCAGTAGAGTGGTAGCTACATTCAACGGTTTAGTCGATATCCCCGACCTTGTTTTATTCAACTCAAAACCGCAAAGTGTTTATAAACTCCTGACAAAGTGCAGGTTTACTGCGTTAGCATCTTAAACTAATTAAATTGTTATTAGGTAATATTATTTGTATCTCATTGCGGCCGAGGCTTTGCGGCTGTGGCGGGTCCGTTGCCCGGGGTGAGATGAGCCAGAAAAGCCAGGAATTCAGCGAGCCTGGGATGAGGAGCTGTGCAAGTCATCCCTTGACGGGCTGGTGGAGCAGAGCACGGGAGCCGAACATGCTCGCCTGCTTGCAGCATCCCAACCAGAGTCTGGCGCCTGGCTACATGCGTTGCCATCTCAGCAGTTGGGCACCTTTTTAGATGACAACTCCCTGCGTATGGCTGTGGCGCTTCGTTTAGTTTGCGAAATCTGCGAACCACATCGCTGTGTTTGCGGTGCTGCAGTTGATTCGCTGTGGCGTCACGGGCTGCATTGTGTTCGGAGGGCAGGGAGACTCTCTCGCCATCACTCAATCAACGACATCGTCCGGAGGGCACTCGTCTCTGCTAACATCCCGGCGGTACTTGAACCTCCTGGATTGTGTCGCAGCGACGGAAATCGACCGGACGGTCTGACGTTAATCCCGTGGGAGAGGGGTCGTTGTCTTTTATGGGATGCGACCTGTGTGTGCACGTTTGCTCCATCCCACATCGGCTCAGCTGTAGTAACCCCGGGTGCTGCTGCCGAGTCATCGGCACGGCAGAAGTGCATTAAATACGCGCAGTTAATGGGAAGTTATCTGTTCGTTCCTTTGGCCATCGAGTCTACAGGGGTATGGGGTTCGCAGGGTAGGGCCTTTGTCAGGGACATTGGGCGCCGTTTGAGGGACCGAGGGTTTGACAACCGCTCTGGGGCTTTCTTGGTCCAGAGAATCTCACTCGCTGTGCAGCGCGGGAACGCTGCCAGTGTAATGGGAACCTTTGGGCTGGAAGATCCTTGGGGCGGTTTGTTTGTGTAATTGTTTATGTCAGTTGTTTCTGTAATAACTTATTTTATTAGTAAGGCCGAAAATCAAGTATCTCAGTGCCGGTATTGTAATATTCTATGAGAAATTGTATCTCATTTGTTTTTTGTGTATTATGTTTTTTCCTATAACTTACAGTTCTGTCCTTTTATACCTATAATTTCTTGCTAATTATTATGAATAAATTTATAAATCTTGTCAAATATAAGTCATACATTCTTTATGTACAATGTTGTTATCCAGACAGAACTATATTTTGAATTTTTCTCTGTTTAACCGCAAGCAAGTTTTTTTTTTTAGCTTCTACATGCGAGAACACATTAATGGTTATAAGTTATTATATACGTTTATCAATAGAGTGTGTAAAACTGTTTGTTCTCTTAAAACAATAAAATAAAATAAAATACACATATAAGAGGTTAAAGAAGAGCCCATTTCCAGATAATGTTATTAAAGAATACCTTATCCAAAAATTAAAGGGTATCGAGTTAATTTGGTTTTGAACTTTTTTTTTCAATTTCCGTAATTTGGCTTAAATCACTTTGGGTAGCATTTTGACTGTTGTTCTTCTAACGTTGCCGTAGGAGCCGTTCTTGTACAAGGATGTATAGGATTTGGCAAACTCGTGTGTTTGTTCCAAACCCCGAACAATAGCGAGTTGAACTACAGCACAAAAGAGAAGGAGCTTTATTAATATTTAACTAAGTACTCGTTTATTTCGTCATATTGTTGTACACATAGGTCTACTCCTGCTCAGTAATTAACTTTTCCCACTTTAACCTGGTTTGCTGGAAGAGATCTCTCAGTAGAGATAAGCTCGCCTTTGTACGCTATTTTTATGTAACTCTTTTTGTATATCATTTATGGGCAATAAAGAAATTATGAATATTATGAGCTTTTAGCCATAGTTTAGACTACTAAGTATTTCCGGCCTATTTGGACGCGAATTCATTCATTTTATTTTCATTTGTACTTTTTTTTAATGTTTATTGAGTTTATGGTCATGCTCACTAAAATGTCTCATTGCGACTACCCTGTGAAACGTGTTGCTCCCCTCCCCCAAGTATGGCAAGGGGGGTGATGGCTGGTGCCCAAATCATACTCGTGAACGGGTGCTACGTGGGGGGACAAGTCCGGTTTCTCTTAAGTTATGTTCCTTATGTTTGTTCTTATTTATTTCTTTTGTAAAGTTGTAATTTTGAGACATCTTATTGGCGCTTATAGATACGATGTTATAAAATTGACAGTTAATTTTCCTGTGCGAGATTCAGCCATGAATCATCACTTGAAAGGGAAATTTCCTTTTTCAAACTCAAACTATAATCAGTTACTCATAAGTTTAGTTGATGATATTTCATATATTTTTAAATTCTCACCTTGTATACGTGTGTGACATGTAAAAGTGCATTATTATTGCCTACTTACAATTAAATATTTGAGTTTGAGTATCAGTTACATACATACAAATGAATACCAAAATAAAATATATTTGCACTATTTATTATTTGACTACGGATCCCAAATTGATAAAAATGGTAAGTGAATACAGTCTTGGAGTTTCATGCACGGCTTTATAGATTTAAGTTTACCGATAATGGTGACGTAGCGCACTGCAAAATGGTAGCCTATAAAATGGCGAACACATTCAACATTGAAAAATAGGAGTAATACGAAATTTAAAAATGCTTATTTTAAGTGGGGCTTTGAAATTTCTTCCTACACCTTGAGATGTTGCATAGAAAAGAGGTCCCCATGCGTTTAAAATAAGTCTGAGAAAATAGCATAAAAACAAAAATACTTAGTTTAGTCCTAAAATATATCTAGTATTTTGTAGTTGTCACAATTCCGTATATTTTGGTAACACGAGCCGGAACTTCAAATCAGTTTATTACTGTAGATATTTACATGTACTTAACAAGTCATAAAAACTCCCACAGATTTTATTATTACATTTCTTTTAAAAACTGCTTGTACTAATAAAAGTATTAGAATATTAATTATTATAATTAATAAGCACGAATAAATAATTACAAAATTATTAACAGCAAGGTCTGGGTTGAGCTGGATTAATCCCATACAACCCCATCATTCAAAAGTAATCTTGAACATTGTAATATCCCTTTTTCGACAAACTTGCTTTAACATTCTTTTTAAATTGCTCAAATGGCAAATTCAAAAACTCCAGAGGTATCTTATTGTAGTAGAGAATGCACTGACCCTTGAAATTATAAATTGCCTAGCTACAGTTAGAATGTCAATTTCTTTAAAAGCTATCTTAAGGAGTGTGTTCATTTAAATTATAAATTGCTCGAAAAGCCCTTTTCTGTAAAATAAAACTAGTTAGAATATCCGCTGCTTTCCCCCACAACAAGATACCATAGGACATGACACTGTGAAAGTAACTAAAATAGCCTAGATGTGGCCACATCCGTGTTTTGTCTGATGTTCCGATGCGTAGGCCGCAGAATTTAATTTACCAGCTAATTTGTCTATGTGGGGTCCCCACTGCAATTTGCTATCAATGGTTATTCCAAAAATCGTATCATTTACTATTTCTAACGTATTGCTGTCTAACACTTAACTGGTCTCAACTTGCCTGACATTTGGAAGTAAACATTGGATACACTTAGTTTTACCAACGTTTAACAATAAATTATTAACTGTGAACCAATTCAAGGTTAAAGACAATACACCATTTACATCATCATAATCTTGTTTTTATCTTTTCAATCAAATGTCTTTATTACTGTAGATATTTACATATACTTAGCATATACTTATACTTAAATTTTGAAGACGAGTGAAGTATCATCAGCAAATAATACTATGTCAGTCAATTTATCCACCATTAAAGGCTGATCGTTAATATATACCAGGAATAAGAAAGGGCCTAATATGGAACTTTGTGGAATGCCAATTTGTACACCCGATCCATCAGATTTAACGCCGTTGACTTTTTCATTTTGAATTATATTGCTTAAGTATGGTCTTTACTAAGATTTTCTGGATTAGACTTTACTGGATCTACTGAACCAACAGTGTATTTCCTACTCTGTAATTATTTAATTTCATAAGAAGGGTATCATGATCAACACAATCAAATGCCTTCGAAAGATCGCAAAAAACTCCGATAGCATCCTGTGCGGCCTCCCATGCAGGACAAATATGAGATATATTAGGGTTCTACTTGCATCTGTAATCAATTTACCCCAAGTGAAACCATATTGTTTGGCGTGGAGATTTGTAGGAATTTTGTACGATTGAAGTGTGAGAGCATTTGATCTTTTCAAATATTTTACTTAGTACTGGAAGAACAGAGATTGTTCTTAAATTTGAAGGATCATCCTTGTCTCCCAACTTGAACAGAGGTATCAGTTTACTGTGTTTCATGAGGACTAGGAAAACTTCATCGTCAACACATTTATTGGATATATAAGCAAATAAGGCGGACAACGTGCACAACGAATCAACTCAAGAACTAATTAAAAAAATACAACTTACCTAAGTAAACCAATTACTTAATTAGGTGCGGAACCTGTATATTTACCGAGCAAAACCCTAGTGTAAATCAATGTGCATGCGGTCTGATAATAATTATAAATTGCGTTAATGCTAGTAAGCGATAAGTACAGAAACTATTGTTACTGTGCAGAACCGTAAGGTGCACTGATAACAATCCGGGCGCGATGCGCAGCGAGTCGATACTTACACAATATCTATGCAGATAATAATTAACAATTAATGTAATGCTATGTGCAGATTCCGTTTTACGCACAACAACAACAAGAAACCGATTTTATCAAAACACTAGCGAATAATAAATATGTCATACCTACGTAGGCAGGTATCGTGTTTGCTGGTCACTTCCAGACAATTTCCTACAATTTACCTACTTAGACACAAATAAGGTAACCTGATGATAATTAAATTAAGAGTGCGATGCGATACTATAACCTACAGCGATGGCGATTATTTTGTAAGTAGGTAGGTGGTTTCGGGTAATTCCAAACGACCAGTGAGGTGAGACCCGCTACCCATAAAATAACCCAGTAAAGATTATTTTTCCTACTGGCGCGATGATGCGATTAGGTAAATGTATTATGTACCTATGTATAAATAACCAGATATTGTTGGGCACTTCCGATTCCAAACAAATACCTATATTACTTTCAAACAAATAAACTAATGAAATACAATTCAATAGTGCGATGCGATTTATTAGATGCGATAATTATTTACAAATCCAGGCAGTTCTCGATAGTTCTGGTAGGTAAATCTATACTTCCCGAATTACTACCTAACAGTTGCAAATAAATCAGTGAATTGATTCACTAGGGGCAATGCGATGCTATAATAACCCAATATTGGATTAAAAAACAAACTTAACTAAACACCCTAATCTACGGAGCGATTGAATGTATATAATGTGATACAGAAATTATTGTCTACGAGTTTATTACTCTTATCTAGGTACGGCTGCCGGCTGCGTTTGCGCGGCGATCCTAAACTAGACGCGGGTAGAAGTGATGACGATAGGCAAAGATAAAATACGTAGGAATTTCGATTTAATTTATGAGTTTAATGTTTTAAATACATGTATACGGTTCGAAGGAAGTTAAGCAGGTGTGCCAAGCCTGGCACGACGCAACCAATATAATTAGAGCTATATTGGAGTGAAAACAGTGATATAGCTAGTTCTGTGAATCGACAATTTCTACTATTTATTCAATTGACTTTATGCATATGAGCCCCGTTAACATAGGAACAGCCACTAACCTGAGCCTCCAGAGTCCACTGGTTACCGAAACGTGGCGATCCCGAGAAGGCGCTGCTATGTAGTTCGTTCCACGTTGGAGTCCAGTCCTCAAATGCACTATGCACGTCACCAAAATGCACACAAGTACGAAGATTTGTAGGGTTGAAAGGGTTGTTTGCTCGGGATAATATCCAAGCGATGGCGCAAGGGAATTAGCGAGGTTGTATGCACCCCGGAAGCATTGAACGATAACTGGCTTGCGCGCAGTAGTCACAGCGCGCGGGTAGGTGCGGGCTTAGTTTCGTCCGAAAACCAGTTCAATGAACTGTTCCCACGTTGGTATAGAGTGCTCAATCCACAAAGTCAATCTGTTAAATATCTAATTATAAAGAAGCGAAACCACACGTAGTTATGAAGACATGCTTATTGCCTGCTTTCTAAATCAGGGTGAACACGGTTGATGGTTGTGCAAAGTAGGTACTTATGTCCAACATATTGCTTACTATGCTACCCTATGCGAATGATGCAGTCAGTATGCAGATGTTCAATACAGTTTTCCTGAACCTGGCACAGAGTGAATATCATATCCACCATAAAGCGCTGTGCGCGAAAGCCTCACTGAACCAAGGGATGTACGCGGTTGGCGAGTTTCTGGAGTTTGCCCAGGACTACACGGGCAAACTCTTTGCCGACAATGCTAAGAAGGATAATACCGCGATACAAGTCACAGTCGGTCATTTTCCCCTTTATATAAGGATTACCGAATTGAACCTGTACAATATGGCTCACTTTCCAATGAGCTGACATGTTTCATGGTTAGAATTTAGAGATTTATCTCTTTGCGCATCAACATAGTATGGAGCATAACACAGACATCGTCAAACGATAAGTAAATTTAACGTTAATTGTTAATACGTGTATCATCGGCAAGTCACTGCAATCAATCAAGATCTCATGATATAAAAAAAACAGATATGCATTGATCATGCATGATAAAGAAATCCTATAAAAATGTTTCCACCATCTTTGACTGGTACATAAGCCAAATAAACATCAACATGAAAGGTAAATATGGGTGGATATTTATTATGTCAGAAAAAAACGATTTTAAGATCCTTCGTGATTTTTCACTTCAAGAACACCGATGAGATCCTACACCACAAGACACACAATTCCGCATACTCAGCGTGTTATTTGTTAAATTACCTTCCAGGTCCCGTCGCAATATTCGTGCTAGCCTTCGCAGCAGGAGCATTCGCCGCCCAGTGCCCCACAGAGCAAAGTAACTGGGATGCCGACCTCCTCCTGCCTCATCTGGACTGCGCCAAGTTTTACAAGTGTGACAACGGAAAGCCAGTAGAACAAGCCTGCCCGAATGGTCTGCTATACAACATTAAGTTTCAACAGTGCGACTGGCCTGAAAATGTCAGCTGCCGCGATATCACAAACGAAGACATGCTTGGTAGGTCCAAGAGGCCTGAGAGACCCGAGGAATCCAAGAAATCTGAGGGTTCCGAGAAGTCTGAGGAAGCTGAGAAAGTCAAATTAGAAGAAGCCGGGTCTGAGAAATCCACTGATGAGATCAAGTTCCTGCCCAACGGATGCCCCGCCAACCAGCATGTCCACTGGCTGCTGCCCAATAGACTCGTTTGCAGGTGGTTCTACTACTGCGTCAACGGACACCGCGAGCTCAGATCCTGCGCGAGGGGACTGCAATTCAACAGGGAACTGCAGGTGAGAGCAAAGTTCGGGAGAGTGGATTGATAGGCTAACTAAAGCCAAAAGGGTTCCTAACTATGGCTTACTAATATGGTTTATCTACACACGTATCATAAACCCTCTTTACTGCGTTCAAAAACCGCACGTTACGATCAGCATTATGTTAAACTACTTGGTAAAAACTCGTTTCGTATCTGGAAAACTACACATAATGGTCACTATGTGTAGTTTTTCTACATATAATGACATTCAAATTTCGAACGCCGACGCCCACCCGCGTGCCGTCCCTAGTTTGTCTGTGAAGTTGGTACTGACATTCAAATTTCGAACGCCGACGCCCGTCTGCGTGAACTTGGAACTAAAGAACAAGCTAAACAATTGCAGAACCACAATGCCGGTCAAACATGCGGTTCCTGAACACATCAAAGAGGGCTTATGATATGTGTGTAGATAAACTAGTTTATGTAACTGTACATAATTAGGCATTAAAACTCTCGAGTGATATTATTATGAGAACCACTCTCGAGTTTTAATGCCCTTAATTATGCAGCAGTCACATAAACTACTATAATATGGTTCCAATTTTGTTCATAAGGGTGGATTCTCGTTCAATCCATAAAATTAATTTCAGAGAAAGACTGATATACAGTGTAACATCTAACTAAATGAGCTAATTTTGAGGAGTGACAGAACCCATAATTATTAACAGTTTTCCCTGTATTGGTTATCGTCACAAATAAAAATTACCAGGCAAGTGCGAGACGGATTCGCGCACAGAGGGTTCCTTACATTTCTTTTTTGTGATGGAACTACAATTTACGGTTTTCGGATTTCATACATTACTTGTTTTTTGCCAAATATCGTGATTCTAGGTCAACGGGAAGTACCCTACAAGTTTGGAGTCTCTTGCGACTATCGAATAAATTAATCCAATTTGCGGCTTAAGCGACCGTTTTAATTGAGTTGACCTGATAATTTTATTTTTACAAAACTTCAAAGGATCACAAGCATGAGTGATTAATAGATATGAATTTCAACGAAGTGATCCTATAAGTGCTCCTAAAACACCTTGAGTACTCTGACGTACATATTCTGTATTTAATCATAAACAACAGAGCATCTATCCCACTGTTTTAAAGGCCCTGTTATATCAAACATTTGTTCCAGGTATGTGACTGGCCTGCGACTTCTGGCTGCTCCAATTTGCTGATGCTGGAAGCCTAAGAAGCACGATGTTCTTATAGGCACAAGGAACGATCATAATATATATTTAATCGGACAGCAAAATCATCATGAATGTCAAACTTAAAAAAACAAAAGATATATTCTCAAATCATTAAAATTAAATGTTCCATCAAGTATTAATTTGATTGCAACGTCTTTCTCTAGAAACTATAGACAAGTATTTTCCAGTAAATTGTGGCGTGACAAACTCGTGAATAGTTAATATCTAAATAAATTTTTCGCAAATATTTTCCGTTTTTATTTTTAGTTTTTTTTTTCATATAATTTCTAAGTTGTTGCGTCGGTAAAGAAGGTCCTGTGTTAGCTACCACAAATGACGTAACAAGAAGGCTCTAGATGTTGACGCTACGAAAAGTTCGTAGCAAGTGGCGAAGCGCACAAAGCATTAAATGCTACGAGATTATCCTACCTCCTATCCTATCCCATTGTATGGCATGGTTAGTAAATATGAGGAATCAAATAAGTGAATTATTTGGACTGTCACTAGTTAAAGCCTTTCTTTGTCACTCAAAAAACCTATTGATATCCAAAGAGCCAAAAATATTTGCAAGGAAAGTGGCATTAGCTAACCCAACAATCAGAAAACGGTTTTATAAGTTTCCCGGAACCAATGCTTAGAATTAACTTATAAATACTTACTAGGCCGGAAATGGGCGCACTCTGCTACTGTATTCTGTCTTGTAACACCTTGCTAATACTCTCGTCGAATTCGACTTACGACTATTACAGCCATGTATTGGATAGTATTAAACCGTATACTACTACAAAATCTGTTAAGAGAGTCGTACAGAACGAATCTACCTGTCTAATAAATATAGAAAATTAGTAGCTACATATGTACGGTGTAGTGGCCGCACGTCTTGAAGATGTTATCGGAAGTTTATTTATTTATTTATTTATTTATTTATTTATTATTAGACACATCAACAAAATACATATTTTTACACTTAATTGATTTACAAGTTAATGACAAATTCTGATATATATTTCTTTTATAGACATGCACAACATTTACAGTTTGATCACGCAACAACGTTAAGATAATTAATATTAAATTTAAAAAATAGGCTTATACAATACAATATAATACATTAGGAATTGGGAATTGGGATTGATACAATAGAAATTGAGATTGCTTATTAACTATGTGGTTATTTTTGATTTAAATTTAGGTTGGGTGTCGTGGAAAATATCTATATCGTTCTGAGCGCACAACATATTGTATGAATGAAACATTCTTGGTAGTGGCGAGTGCTGGCCCAAGTTGGTCCTGCATCGCGGTAAGGTGAACGTTTTGGTGATTGGGTTCCGTGGTACATTGTAAGGGACTGAAAGCTGCACCGCACCAAGCAAATCATTACAGTCTATTAGGCCATTAACTAATTTGTACAAGAATACCAGGTCATGAGCTTTCCGGCGACAGTACAGCGATTGCATCTCGAAGAAGGCTAAGCGCTGATCATAAGGGCATCTGTGGGAAATCCCCCGGGCTTTGTAAGCAAGGGCCCTGGTGAACGTTCGCTGCAAACTTTCGATGCGTTGTGAGTGTATACAGTACGTAGGGTTCCAAGCTGAACTTGCAAATTCCAAATGACTTCTGACCAGCGCGTTGTACAAAAGAATTTTGGTACTGACTCTTTTGAATCCAGCTGCGTTTCGCCTCATAAAGCCAAGCATCTGAGCCGCTTTTTTAGAAATCGCATCGACATGAGGGATAAAAGTTAGTTGGCTGTCTATAAGGACTCCCAAGTCACGTATTTCCTTTACCTCTTGCAGACGAACACCGTTGATTGTGTAAACTGACTCGACAGGCTTAATTTTCCGAGTGAATTTTATATGGTAACATTTTTTGGCATTGAGACTCATTCCATTGTCAGTACACCATTGCAACAGTCGGTCTAGGTCACGTTGAACCATGGCGGTGTCGTTGCTGTTGTTTACCACTCTGTAAAGTTTGAGATCATCGGCAAAGAGAGAGCACTTGCAATTTTCCATATGCGATGTAACATCATTGATGAAGATGAGGAAGAGAACCGGGCCGAGGTGCGATCCTTGAGGCACGCCGGATGTGGCACAGTACACATGCGACTCGTAGCCGTTCACGGCTACCACTTGTGGTCTCATTGCTAGGTAGGATGAAAACCATTCGAGAAGTGATCCGTGTACACCGAGGGACTCCAGTTTGGTGAGTAGGAGTGAGTGATCCACCTTGTCAAATGCACTGCTGAAATCTGTGTAGATGGCGTCCACTTGTAGTCCCTTATCAACTTTTGATGACAAGTCCGATATATAGGATACTAAATTAGTTTCTACAGAACGTCCTTTCCTGAATCCGTGCTGGTGATCCGATATTCTTGTTTGGATGTAATTGGTGAGGATGGGACAAACAATGCTTTCAAACAGTTTGGAAAGACACGACAGCATTGAGATAGGACGATAATTCTTGACGTTGTCCATATCACCTTTTTTGTGGACTGGTACAATTCTGGCCTTTTTGAAAACTGATGGAAATTTACCGTCTCTGATGGATGTGGAGAACATTATCGCAAGGGGAAAAGAAATTGCAGGTCCGCAGCGTTTAACAAATAAAGGTGGAATATTGTCAGGCCCTGCTCCCTTGAATATATCTAGTTGTTTTATGTGTTTTAGAACATCTCGCTCAGTTATCGCGATGTTACATATATTGTGGTGGTGAACATTTGTTGATCTTGCATAAGGCGTGGCAGTACTGCTAGAGTATACCGAGGAGAACTGACTGGCAAAGAGATTAGCGGCCTCGTCGTCCGTGCCAGTTTGCCCGTCCATTTGCATTTTTGCAGGGATATTGGGGTGGCCCTTCCGTCTGTCTTTGATGAAGCTCCAAAAAGCTTTAGGATTCTTGCTGATGTTTGATTCAATCTGTTCCATGTAGTTTCTATGACATTTTTTGTAGAGTTTGTCACATCTGTCTCTGAGAGTTTCAAATAGGAGCTTATCGCGTGGGTTATGGAATCTACGATATTTTTGTCTTGTTTTGTGTTTCTCAGTTAGCATTTTTATTAGCGCTTTGCTGAACCATTTAGGATACTTATTTGATTTTGTCTTACGCTTAGGAACAAACTTATCTATACTGTTTCTAAGGACTATGTAAAGTTCGGTTGTCATGTCGTCGACAGTTTTGCACTTTTCAAACGTTGTCCGCCAATCCGTTGATTTGAGTTCGGAATTTATTTTGTCGTAATCAGCTTTAAAGAAGTTATGACCTGTGCAGGCCTTTGGGTTCAGGAAACGAATGGAGGAGAAGTCGATGCATAACTCTATTTGTGGGTGATAGAAATCCAGCTTGCTCAGTAGGTCGGGAGGCATCCTGGTGGTAACATTGAGTATATTTGTGAGAATTAAGTCAAGTATCCTCCCATCCCTATTTTTGACATGGTTGATCTGACGAAGGTTATTAAGAGCCATAAAGTCAACCAAGCTATATCCTAGGTTTCTATTGTAATTGAGGGGTACGGGATGTGAGGGGTCGTCAGTGACGTTCCAATCGATGAAACTCAGATTAAAATCGCCCAAAATCAAAGTATCATCTGCAAAATCTGTCACGAGATTAACGTTGTCGAAGAAAGCGTTCAGTGATTCTAGCTTGATTGGAGAGGGTAAATAGACCGAACAGAAAGCTACCTTTTTTGAGTGGTTGTCGACTTTGATTTCTATTGTCACCCAAAGATCCTCGTATTTAGCTGTATCGTTACTTTCCCAGCCGGTAACACGGGCTGATTGGATCCTTTTGGATACTGCTATTAATGTACCACCCCCGTCCAGTTTGGTCTCTCTACTACAGATACGATCTCGCCTATAAACAATGTATCGAGAATCAAATAGCTCAGAACTCGCCACACCAGAATTAAGCCATGTTTCAGTTAGTATTATTATGTCGTAGTCGCTATTCAGAACGTTTTTATAGATATCACGGGTTTTAGTTCGTGTGCCACGCACATTTTGATAATACAGACTTAGCTCTTTTATTTTATATATAACACAATAACACTTATAATATATAACACAATAACACTTATAATTTTAGTTAGTTTTGGTAGTACGGATGCAATAACGCTAACGAGGGTTTATCAATTTCAGGCTCTCCCGGTTTCGTATGTATATGGCCTGGGCATCTTCGTCTTTGCGTATATAGATAGAAGTTATGTTTAAGCTCTGGTAGCTATGATGGGTTCTTGTAGTTGTTGTAGTTAGTTAGAGAAAGATCACCAAAGTTCAGTAAAGCACTATATTGTCACTTAACAACACGAAATACAGATAAATTAGGCAAGTCTTTCTTGGTAGATGTTAACCCGATCAATATCGTATTGCTACTGCTTGTTTTTGTATAGGTACTAACGTCATGCTAAGTGCAACGCTAACAAATTAAAAGTAGGTCGTTATTAATTATGTACAAACTGTACATCTTGGAAGCCCCAAGAAAAGATAAAAGTATGATAAGAAAGATTTGCCTTAACAATAAAATTAATCAAAATTAAAAACTAAATTGTCTGCACCGAGAATAAAGTCCCGCCGCGATGCATCCGCTCGAGGCGTCATCGGTCTCGGATTGCCCCGTGTTGGTTTTTGCTGATTCTGCAGTTCTGTGCTTATCGTTGATAGCTCGATTTGCTCGCGCCGCTCTCTGACTGCATTATGTTTTCTCGTACATTTTGGAAGGCAGTGAGTCTTCGCCACCCACACGATGCCGACGATGATGAGGACGGTGACCATCGAGTAGCCAACCACGTAGT
Source organism: Argyresthia goedartella (assembly GCA_949825045.1). NCBI lineage: Eukaryota > Metazoa > Arthropoda > Insecta > Lepidoptera > Argyresthiidae > Argyresthia > Argyresthia goedartella. The sequence continues at coordinate 23,672,321 of OX463823.1, forward strand.
GGTGCAGATCATGTCTTGTTAAGTTGGCGGGCAGGCTATTTTCCTTTCTCTTCTGAAATTCAACCTGTTCTCTGAGTTTCTTCATGTCAGCATTTTCGCTCGTAAGTTGATAAGGCACCTTAGGATAGGTCAGGCTCACTATGTTGTTTACAGTAGAGTTTATTGTTGCTTCCGGAATGTTATAGTTTATTGTTGCATTACTTTTGTATTTGTTGTGTGCGAAGATGCTTAGATCATCGGACTGTAGCACACACCCCTGTGATATTGTTATGATAGCGGCAGATGTGAGCGTGTATGATGCGATGTCTTCGTTGCAGATAGTCCGTATAGTGCATGTCCCGCAGCATGTTGCCAGCCAACTGTTCGTTAGGTGCAACTCGATCCACTCTGTCTTGCATGACGCCGGTTTAACGTCACAGGGCAAGGTCGTTGTGTGACCCAGTAACTTTGCTTCGCACGGAATTTTGTCAATGTTGTTATGAAGATTGTAGATCGGCACATTCTGTTGACAGATGTACTGGTCTTGATTGTGTACAGTACAGGAGCGTAAGTCGTTTTGGAGTTCGACTATTGAGGTCTGATTTTTTATAAGTTGTAATAAGTATTTTTCGTTTTCTTGCACGTATTTAATTATCAGTTCATTCGCTTTGGTCAATTCGTTTGTTGTTATGTGAGGTATTTGTTGACTTGCAGTAGATTGCGTTTTTGTGACGAAGCGCAAAATCCAGGCGATGACTCGGCGAACTCGGGTCAAATTACTGTTATTCACCAGTAATGTTTCTATAAAATGCTCGGGTTTTTTATTGATAGTTATTATGTTGCTGTTATGTTTCTCGCTTTCTTTGCTTTCTGTTAAGTTTGTATAGAGGCATTGTTGAGACGATGTTGATGTTTCTTGTAGGGTATATTCGGGGTCCTTTAGGAACTCTGGGCCCTGCCACCAAAGGCTAAAGTTGAGTAGTTTACATGGTTGTAAACCTCTGGATGCACAATCAGCTGGGTTGAGCTCCGATTTCACGTATTGCCATGTGTTAGCTGGCAATATAAGTTTTATTTTATTGACTCTGTTTGCTACGTAGGTTTCCCACCGCGATGATTCACCTTGTATCCATGCTAGCACCACTTGTGAGTCGCACCACGCTCGTTTGATTATGTTGTAGCCGGCGAGAGCTGTTTGAACTTTTTTCATTACTTCCGCTAGCAGGAGAGCGCCACATAGTTCCATTCTTGGTAGGCTTATTTTCTGTGATATTGGCGCCACACGAGTTCTTGCGATCAGTAGGGTTAAAACAAACTCTCCGTGTTCATTAAGGACTCGGCTGTAGACAACGCAGGAGTACGCTTTTTCACTTGCGTCGCCAAATCCCAGCTCGATGTTGTTATTTAATCCGGCAATCCATCTGGGAATTCGCATTTCTGGAATGATTGGTATTTCACCTTTCAGTTTAAGCCATTCTGTTTTAACCTCCATTGGTACCTCTTCATCCCATCTCAGGTTACTTATCCATAGTTTTTGAAAGATAAGCTTGGCAGTTAGTGTAACGGGAGATAGCCAGCCCAACGGGTCATAAAGTTTGGAAATCTCTGATAGGAGTGTTCGTTTTGTTAGTTTTGAGGTTTGTTGGAGTGGCCAGTTAAACTTGAATGTATCCGCTTCCGGGTTCCAGGTTAGACCAAGGGTTTTCTGTGATTCTTCGTATTTAAATTCAAAGTTGTTTTTTGTCGAAATTTGCTCTTCAGTTAGTTCCTCTAGCAGAGCAGGGTGATTTCCGCTCCACTTTCTTAGGTTCATGCCGCCTCTTTGTAGCAACATGATGAGTGATTTTTGTAGCTTTTTAGCTTCTTCCAGAGACGAATGACCGCTGATCAGGTCGTCCATGTAAAACTCTTGAGTCAAGGTCACTGCTGCACCTGGATATGGTACCTTGTCTCCATCATCACTAGCTAATTGTTTCAAAGTTCTCATCGCCAGCCATGGAGCACACTTCGTACCGTAGGTTAAAGTTCGTAATTTGTATTCTTGCATGTTTTCTGTTGGTGAGGCTCTCCAGATGATTTTCGTCAGGTCTCGTTGTTCTTCCTGAATCCAGAGGCAACGGTACATTTTTTCAATGTCCGCTGTGAAGGCATAGCGGTAAGTTCTCCACTTCAAAATCAATGCTTGAACGTCTTTTTGTAGGTTCGGACCCTTCTCTAGCAGGCTGTTGAGGCTGTAGCCGCTAGATGTCTTCTGAGATGCGTTAAACACTGTTCGAAGTTTGGTTGTAGTTGAACTTTCTCTCAACACTCCATGATGTGGGAGAAAACACTGAAGAGCTGATGTTGTGGTCTGTGATGGCGCCATGTGACCTAAATCTTCGTATTCTTTCATGAAATCTCGATACATGGTCGCTAGTTGTTGTTTTCTCTCCAGTCTCTTTTCAAGTTGAAGAAATTGCGAGATGGCTATGTTTTTTGAATTGCCAAGTTTTCTCTCAAAATCCGAACATAAGGGCATCTGAACAATGTATTGTCCTTGAGAATTACGCTGAACAGTCTTCTTGTAAAACTCTTCACATTGCTCTTCCCTTGGCGTATCCGGTTGCTGCTGGGAGATGTCTTCGGTTTCCCAAAAGCGTGTTAGTTCTTGTAGGTCAATCAAAGTTACATTACAGCAGTATGATTTAGTTATGCTGCCACATAATATCCACCCCAACTGCGTTTGTTGTGCAATAGGGGCTGATTGATTGCCTTTCAGTAAGCCGTCCAGAATTATTTCAGCGTACACTCCTGCCCCAAGTAAGAAATCTATGTTTTGAGAGATGTTATACTCCGGATCGGCGAGTTTTAAGTTGCTTAAATGAGGCCAGTTAGCCTTGGGGAATGACACGTTCGGTAAGTTGTTAGTTACTTTTTTCATAATCAGCGCTTGAGTTTCAAACGTGTAATCCGAGTTAATTGATTTACAGTTTATTTGAAGCCTTCCTTTGCATTCCCCTGAAGATGATCCAATTCCATTGACGCTAGCATTAAATTTCTTTCGGGGTAGTTTTAGAAGATGAACCGCCCTTTCCGAGATCAGGTTTACTTGTGCTCCTTGATCCAGAAGTCCGCGAAGATTTTGGTAAGTTCCGTCAATAGATTTAATATTCAATTGAACTGTTGTTAATAAAATCTCTTTATCGTTAGTTGGTGCGTGATTTGAAGTATTTGCTTGACCCGAATTGGATGATTGCTGAGTTGAGATGTTTATGTTTGCAGTTGTTTTCTTTGCGTAATGAAGCATCGTATGATGTTTCAAATTGCACTCTTTGCATGTTTTCGCTGATTTGCAAGCGTCCGAGCCGTGGCTAAAAAGACAGTTTTTGCATAAACGAAGTTTCGCAATTGTGCCGTTTGTTTTCGCTGTATCCATGTCGACGAACTTCGGACATTGCATCAAAACATGATTTTCGCTGCATAAAGGACATTGTCCATAAGTTGTATGACAGATTTTGTTAAATGTTGGTTTGTAGTCAAAATGTTTTTTTTCTTGAGTTTGTTTATTCGACGGGATGGAGAAGGGCTTCGTTGAGTTTTCTTTTCTTGTGCTTTTCTTTGCTTCAAAGGCGAGAAATGCTCCCTCCAAATATTTTAAAAATTCTTCAAGTTTCGGAATCGCTGGTTGATCAACCCGAGTTTTCACATAGTGCTCATAGGAAGTTGCGTCCAGTTTTTGCGACATCAAATACACAATGATGGGGTCCCATGTTTGTACGTCTAGGCCGATATTCACGAAACCGTTGACAGCTTCGTTTATGACGTCATGCATCTTTTTTAAGTTGAACGCGTCGCGTTGTTGTATGTTGGGCAAATGCATTATGGTGTTCATGAAGGTCACAAATTGCAGATGACGATTGTCGTATCTTTGCACTAAAAGTGCCCAGCATGAATCGTAGTTATCCGCGCTGATCGATAGGTGTTGAACAATCCTGTCAGCTTCACCATGAAGTTTCGTCTTTAAATGCTGCATCTTTTGCGCCTTGTTTATAGTGGGGTTGTTGTGGATTGTTTCCGTAAATAGATCTTTAAAAGAAATCCACTGTCTGTAGTCTCCTTTAAATTCCGGTATGTCGACTCGCGGCGCAGAGTGCTGATAGTGCATTGTTGAATGTAGTTTGTTTTTTAGTTGTTTGCGTAATTGTTCATAATCCTGTTCGCCTTTCAGGAAAAGACAGTTGTATGCCTCACACTGGACCCCCGCCAGACTTGCCTCAATCTCACAGTGCAGTTTGTCGACAGGTTCCCATTTCGACTTTAATATGGCTAAACAATCTTCCAGTTCCCATTTTTCAGTGATGGACTGAAAATCGATTTTCGCCATGGCGCGATCAAGCGCTTTAATGTTAATTTCTTGCTTGAACATAAGTAAGTTAATGTTGTTTTCATTAGCCTCTGGGATCCCCGCCAAATCAAAGTTGATGTTGTAGTCGGTAGGGGTTGGTTTTGACCCTTGAAGAGCTTGCAGTTTCTTCAAAATATCATGTTTCGTTTTTTCATACATTTTCTTAGTCATAGCATAGACGTCATCGGTAAAGTACTTGATGTTCTTTTCAGGAACCATGGCCTCAATTGTTCCATGCCTTTCTTCAAACTCCTGCCAGTAGTCGTCGAATTTGGAGAGCGTATTCGATAGGTAGTCCTTAGTCTTCCTTGATGACCCGTCCTTCCCATAATTAATGCATCCCTGTTTGAATTTGTTAAAAAGTTCAAGTTGTAAAGTTAGATGTTCCATGATGTTCCTCAAGTTTGAACGCTCAGGGATTCGGCGAAGTTTAGTTGTCCTCCTTTCCCGTCCTGCAGTTCACAGTAACGCGAAAAGGTAAAGTTGTTATTGTTTGTTCACTTTCACGTCCTGCAGTTCACAGTAACGCGAAAGGTAATGTTGTTATTGTTTGTTCACTTTCACGTCCTGCAGTTCACAGTAACGCGAAAAGGTAAAGTTGTTGTTGATTGAAGTAAGTAGTTTCAGTTCAGAGCTCGCTGGATAATGGATGCAAGTGATCACGGCCGTGAATCTCAATCCCCTCCGTCCCTGCACCGATGCTTACGACTTCTCAATTCAATTCGGTGATTCCGCTGGTGGAGGCCGAAAGAACCGATCCGTTATCAGTGAGGAATAGAAGGAACAAAGAATCGCTTAGTTTGTGGCACTTGTTTCTCGATGCTCGAAGGACCATAAAGATGTACGGTGTAGTGGCCGCACGTCTTGAAGATGTTATCGGAAATTATGTTTAAGCTCTGGTAGCTATGATGGGTTCTTGTAGTTGTTGTAGTTAGTTAGAGAAAGATCACCAAAGTTCAGTAAAGCACTATATTGTCACTTAACAACACGAAATACAGATAAATTAGGCAAGTCTTTCTTGGTAGATGTTAACCCGATCAATATCGTATTGCTACTGCTTGTTTTTGTATAGGTACTAACGTCATGCTAAGTGCAACGCTAACAAATTAAAAGTAGGTCGTTATTAATTATGTACAAACTGTACAACATAGTTGGCATATAATATATGCAAAGTTGGTTTCACCAAGTTCAACTTGACATCAGCTGTTTTTATTGAACAGACGAATCAGAAACCTGCTTATTAAGGGTAAGATGACATGCACCCCTATTGGGAATTCATCGGTTAATATTATTTTGCATGTAACATTGAAATCTGTTCCAAGTAATTTTAATTAGTTCATAAGACAATAGAAGATATCTGTAGAAACCAAGAGCCCCACTTAAATACCCATAAAACATCCAGGGGCTGCCTGGGAAAAACTTGTATTAGAATTGTTTCTAAATAATTCCGACATCGACGTTATTTGTATTACAGAACACTGGCCAAAGGTTTATATGACAGAAATTTTATCTTAATGTTTATTTAATTTTATAATTTATTCTGTGCAAAAGTATCTAGTTAAGACACAGTTATTATAGTTATTGTCTGAATCCCACGATAGAGGTTCGCCTTGTGTGGGATTCGGAGAAATTGACAATTTTTTTATAATATTGAAATTAAATATAAACTTACTTACTACTTACTATAAATAATTACAAATTTGTCAGTTGTTACAATAGAAAGACTGCAGATAGTGGTGTATCTTTAATCTTAGTAAAAAATTATATTAATGTGAAACACGGAAACTCATTCTTGCACTTACTGTTGAAAGACAAATAGAGGTATCCTGTGATAATAATAAATAATAATAATAATAATAATACCTTGGACACTATTTACACACATTGATCTAGCCCCAAACTGATGCCTTAGATAACCATATTATTGTGTTTGTCTACAGACCTCCGAGGGATTAAAAAGTCCATCAAAATGTCGAAATATTTGAAAAAAATTTGGAGGAAGCCCTCACTAAACTTTGTGAAAACAGAAAAAACTTAATTATTTGTGACGATCTTAATAAAGATTTGCTTATATATACAACAATAAAAGAAAGATAAATAACTTTATTAAAATCATTTAATTTATGTCATTTATTTCTAGACCCGAATAGAATTTCACTTACCAGTCAAACTTGCCTAGATAAAGTTTTTTGTGACTATGCATTATCAAGTAAAAATGTAATTAACTGCTTACCTACCGATCACAGCGGTCAAACAGTTTCAATCCAAATTGCTAGTAAGGATAAGACTGATGCATCATTTTATAGGTTTATTACATCCCATAGACTAGAGACGTGTACGAAAAACTAAGATAAAAATCTGTCAGTGCCATATTTTAATGAACAGAACCCAAATAAAATCACAAAAATAACATTATTCAAACAGATTTCAATAAAGTTTTTAAATAAAATAAAAATCAGTGACTACAACGGTAAATCAAAATTTAATGACTGGGCAACGTTTGGAATTTGTATAAGTAGAGTTATCTTATATTACATTACATTTATGGACAAAAAACGTATTACTTTGATATAAAATTTCATGACTATGTTAAAAATATTCCAACACTTTCAAGTTGCTTTGTAGAACTGTAAAATCTTAACGCATGTATAGAAAAATAAAAAATTCTGATAATAGAATTAAAGCAGTTTGCCAAATCATAAACCGTGAAACTGGCAAAGTTATACCAAGGGAAAATAATTCTGCCTAAAGATAGGTGATTATGTTGTTAAATCCAACGCCTAGGTTGTACGAGCTTTCGGAACATTATTGGCCAAAGTAAATTCATCTCCATATGAAGCAGAGACTTTGTTAAAAAATCAACACTAGCGTCAGTAATGTATATTTAAAATTTTATCACGCATATCCCCAGCACTTTGTCAAAACGTTTAGATTACTACACTTAAAAATACCGAAGACCTGTGGTGTATATCAGTCAAAGTCATTGGTTCAGTAAATTTAGTTTGCTTATATATTCCACACTTAGCTTATATATCCAATAAATGTATTGACGATGAAGTTTTCCCAGTCCTCACGAAACACAGTAAACTGATACCTCTGATCAAGTTGGGAGACAAGGATGATCCTTCAAATTTAAGACCAATCTGTGTTCTTCCAGTACTAAGTAAAATATTTGAAAAGATCAAATGCTCTCACACTTCAATCGTACAAAATTCCTACAAATCTCCACGCCAAACAATAGGTTTCACTAGGGGTAAATTGATTACTGATATATCTCATATTTATAACCCTAATATATCTCATATTTGTCCTGCATGGGAGGCCGCACAGGATGCTATCGGAGTTTTTTGCGATCTTTCGAAGGTATTTGATTGTGTTGATCATAATACCCTTCTTATGAAATTAAGGCTTTAACTAGTGACAGTCCAAATAATTCACTTATTTGTTTCCTCATATTTACTTACCATGCCACACAATGGGATAGGATAGGAGGTAGGATAATCTCGTAGCATTTAATGCTTTGTGCGCTTCGCCACTTGCTACGAACTTTTCGTAGCGTCAACATCTAGAGCCTTCTTGTTACGTCATTTGTGGTAGCTAACACAGGACCTTCTTTACCGACGCAACAACTTAGAAATTATATGAAAAAAAAACTAAAAATAAAAACGGAAAATATTTGCGAAAAATTTATTTAGATATTAACTATTCACGAGTTTGTCACGCCACAATTTACTGGAAAATACTTGTCTATAGTTTCTAGAGAAAGACGTTGCAATCAAATTAATACTTGATGGAACATTTAATTTTAATGATTTGAGAATATATCTTTTGTTTTTTTAAGTTTGACATTCATGATGATTTTGCTGTCCGATTAAATATATATTATGATCGTTCCTTGTGCCTATAAGAACATCGTGCTTCTTAGGCTTCCAGCATCAGCAAATTGGAGCAGCCAGAAGTCGCAGGCCAGTCACATACCTGGAACAAATGTTTGATATAACAGGGCCTTTAAAACAGTGGGATAGATGCACTGTTGTTTATGATTAAATACAGAATATGTACTTCAGAGTACTCAAGGTGTTTTAGGAGCACTTATAGGATCACTTCGTTGAAATTCATATCTATTAACCACTCATGCTTGTGGTCCTTTGAAGTTTTGTAAAAATAAAACTAGCAGGTCAACTCAATTTAAACGGTCGCTGAAGCCGCAAATTGGATTAATTTATTCGATACTCGCAAGAGACTTCAAACTTGTAGGGTGCTTCCCGTTGACCTAGAATCACGATATTTGGCAAAAAACAAGTAATGTATGAAATCCGAAAACCGTAAATTGTAGTTCCATCACAAAAAAGAAATGTAAGGAACCCTCTGTGCGCGAATCCGTCTCGCACTTGCCTGGTTATTTTTCATTTGTGACGATAACCAATACAGGGAAAACTGTTAATAATTATGGGTATTGTCACTCCTCAAAATTAGCTCATTTAGTTAGATGTCACACTGTATATCAGTCTTTCTCTGAAATAAATTTTATGGATTGAACGAGAATCCAGCCTTATCAACAAAATTGGAACCATATTATAGTAGTTTATGTGACTGCTGCATAATGGAGGGCATTAAAACTCGAGAGTGGGCTTATGAAACGAGCCGAAGGCGAGTTTCATAATGATATCACTCGAGAGTTTTAATGCATAATTATGTACAGTTACATACACTAGTTTATCTACACACATATCATAAGCCCTCTTTGATGTGTTCAGGAACCGCATGTTTGACCGGCATTGTGGTTCTGCAATTGTTTAGCTTGTTCTTTAGTTCCAACTTCACGCAGACGGGCGTCGGCGTTCGAAATTTGAATGTCAGTACCAACTTCACCGACAAACTAGGGACGGCACGCGGGTGGGCGTCGGCGTTCGAAATTTGAATGTCATTATATGTAGAAAAACTACACATAATGACCATTATGTGTAGTTTTCCAGATACGAAACGAGTTTTTACCAAGTAGTTTAACATAATGCTAATCGTAACATGCGGTTTTTGAACGCAGTAAAGAGGGTTTATGATACGTGTTTAGATAAACCATATTAGTAAGCCATAGTTAGGTAGCCTTTTGGCTTTAGTTTAGCCTATCAATCCACTCTCCCGAACTTTGCTCTCACCTGCAGTTCCCTGTTGAATTGCAGTCCCCTCGCGCAGGATCTGAGCTCGCGGTGTCCGTTGACGCAGTAGTAGAACCACCTGCAAACGAGTCTATTGGGCAGCAGCCAGTGGACATGCTGGTTGGCGGGGCATCCGTTGGGCAGGAACTTGATCTCATCAGTGGATTTCTCAGACCCGGCTTCTTCTAATTTGACTTTCTCAGCTTCCTCAGACTTCTCGGAACCCTCAGATTTCTTGGATTCCTCGGGTCTCTCAGGCCTCTTGGACCTACCAAGCATGTCTTCGTTTGTGATATCGCGGCAGCTGACATTTTCAGGCCAGTCGCACTGTTGAAACTTAATGTTGTATAGCAGACCATTCGGGCAGGCTTGTTCTACTGGCTTTCCGTTGTCACACTTGTAAAACTTGGCGCAGTCCAGATGAGGCAGGAGGAGGTCGGCATCCCAGTTACTTTGCTCTGTGGGGCACTGGGCGGCGAATGCTCCTGCTGCGAAGGCTAGCACGAATATTGCGACGGGACCTGGAAGGTAATTTAACAAATAACACGCTGAGTATGCGGAATTGTGTGTCTTGTGATGTAGGATCTCATCGGTGTTCTTGAAGTGAAAAATCAGTGAGGTGAGACCTACTGGCGCGATGATGCGATTAGGTAAATGTATTATGTACCTATGTATAAATACCCAGATATTGTTGGGCACTTCCGATTCCAAACAAATACCTATATTACTTTCAAACAAATAAACTAATGAAATACAATTCAATAGTGCGATGCGATTTATTAGATGCGATAATTATTTACAAATCCAGGCAGTTCTCGATAGTTCTGGTAGGTAAATCTATACTTCCCGAATTACTACCTAACAGTTGCAAATAAATCAGTGAATTGATTCACTAGGGGCAATGCGATGCTATAATAACCCAATATTGGATTAAAAAACAAACTTAACTAAACACCCTAATCTACGGAGCGGTTGAATGTATATAATGTGATACAGAAATTATTGTCTACGAGTTTATTACTCTTATCTAGGTACGGCTGCCGGCTGCGTTTGCGCGGCGATCCTAAACTAGACGCGGGTAGAAGTGATGACGATAGGCAAAGATAAAATACGTAGGAATTTCGATTTAATTTATGAGTTTAATGTTTTAAATACATGTATACGGTTCGAAGGAAGTTAAGCAGGTGTGCCAAGCCTGGCACGACGCAACCAATATAATTAGAGCAAAATTGGAGTGAAAAACAGTGATATAGCTAGTTCTGTGAATCGACAATTTCTACTATTTATTCAATTGACTTTATGCATATGAGCCCCGTTAACATAGGAACAGCCACTAACCTGAGCCTCCAGAGTCCACTGGTTACCGAAACGTGGCGATCCCGAGAAGGCGCTGCTATGTAGTTCGTTCCACGTTGGAGTCCAGTCCTCAAATGCACTATGCACGTCACCAAAATGCACACAAGTACGTAGATTTGTAGGGTTGAAAGGGTTGTTTGCTCGGGATAACATCCAAGCGATGGCGCAAGGGAATTAGCGAGGTTGTATGCACCCCGGAAGCATTGAACGATAACTGGCTTGCGCGCAGTAGTCACAGTGCGCGGGTAGGTGCGGGCTTAGTTTCGTCCGAAAACCAGTTCAATGAACTGTTCCCACGTTGGTATAGAGTGCTCAATCCACAAAGTCAATCTGTTAAATATCTAATTATAAAGAAGCGAAACCACACGTAGTTATGAAGACATGCTTATTGCCTGCTTTCTAAATCAGGGTGAACACGGTTGATGGTTGTGCAAAGTAGGTACTTATGTCCAACATATTGCTTACTATGCTACCCTATGCGAATGATGCAGTCAGTATGCAGATGTTCAATACAGTTTTCCTGAACCTGGCACAGAGTGAATATCATATCCACCATAAAGCGCTGTGCGCGAAAGCCTCACTGAACCAAGGGATGTACGCGGTTGGCGAGTTTCTGGAGTTTGCCCAGGACTACACGGGCAAACTCTTTGCCGACAATGCTAAGAAGGATAATACCGCGATACAAGTCACAGTCGGTCATTTTCCCCTTTATATAAGGATTACCGAATTGAACCTGTACAATATGGCTCACTTTCCAATGAGCTGACATGTTTCATGGTTAGAATTTAGAGATTTATCTCTTTGCGCATCAACATAGTATGGAGCATAACACAGACATCATCAAACGATAAGTAAATTTAACGTTAATTGTTAATACGTGTATCATCGGCAAGTCACTGCAATCAATCAAGATCTCATGATATAAAAAAAACAGATATGCATTGATCATGCATGATAAAGAAATCCTATAAAAATGTTTCCACCATCTTTGACTGGTACATAAGCCAAATAAACATCAACATGAAAGGTAAATATGGGTGGATATTTATTATGTCAGAAAAAAACGATTTTAAGATCCTTCGTGATTTTTCACTTCAAGAACACCGATGAGATCCTACACCACAAGACACACAATTCCGCATACTCAGCGTGTTATTTGTTAAATTACCTTCCAGGTCCCGTCGCAATATTCGTGCTAGCCTTCGCAGCAGGAGCATTCGCCGCCCAGTGCCCCACAGAGCAAAGTAACTGGGATGCCGACCTCCTCCTGCCTCATCTGGACTGCGCCAAGTTTTACAAGTGTGACAACGGAAAGCCAGTAGAACAAGCCTGCCCGAATGGTCTGCTATACAACATTAAGTTTCAACAGTGCGACTGGCCTGAAAATGTCAGCTGCCGCGATATCACAAACGAAGACATGCTTGGTAGGTCCAAGAGGCCTGAGAGACCCGAAGAATCCAAGAAATCTGAGGGTTCCGAGAAGTCTGAGGAAGCTGAGAAAGTCAAATTAGAAGAAGCCGGGTCTGAGAAATCCACTGATGAGATCAAGTTCCTGCCCAACGGATGCCCCGCCAACCAGCATGTCCACTGGCTGCTGCCCAATAGACTCGTTTGCAGGTGGTTCTACTACTGCGTCAACGGACACCGCGAGCTCAGATCCTGCGCGAGGGGACTGCAATTCAACAGGGAACTGCAGGTGAGAGCAAAGTTCGGGAGAGTGGATTGATAGGCTAACTAAAGCCAAAAGGGTTCCTAACTATGGCTTACTAATATGGTTTATCTACACACGTATCATAAACCCTCTTTACTGCGTTCAAAAACCGCACGTTACGATCAGCATTATGTTAAACTACTTGGTAAAAACTCGTTTCGTATCTGGAAAACTACACATAATGGTCACTATGTGTAGTTTTTCTACATATAATGACATTCAAATTTCGAACGCCGACGCCCACCCGCGTGCCATCCCTAGTTTGTCTGTGAAGTTGGTACTGACATTCAGATTTCGAACGCCGACGCCCGTCTGCGTGAACTTGGAACTAAAGAACAAGCTAAACAATTGCAGAACCACAATGCCGGTCAAACATGCGGTTCCTGAACACATCAAAGAGGGCTTATGATATGTGTGTAGATAAACTGGTGTATGTAACTGTACATAATTAGGCATTAAAACTCTCGAGTGATATTATTATGAGAACCACTCTCGAGTTTTAATGCCCTTCATTATGCAGCAGTCACATAAACTACTATAATATGGTTCCAATTTTGTTCATAAGGGTGGATTCTCGTTCAATCCATAAAATTAATTTCAGAGAAAGACTGATATACAGTGTAACATCTAACTAAATGAGCTAATTTTGAGGAGTGACAGTACCCATAATTATTAACAGTTTTCCCTGTATTGGTTATCGTCACAAATAAAAATTACCAGGCAAGTGTGAGACGGATTCGCGCACAGAGGGTTCCTTACATTTCTTTTTTGTGATGGAACTACAATTTACGGTTTTCGGATTTCATACATTACTTGTTTTTTGCCAAATATCGTGATTCTAGGTCAACGGGAAGTACCCTACAAGTTTGGAGTCTCTTGCGACTATCGAATAAATTAATCCAATTTGCGGCTTAAGCGACCGTTTTAATTGAGTTGACCTGATAATTTTATTTTTACAAAACTTCAAAGGACCACAAGCATGAGTGATTAATAGATATGAATTTCAACGAAGTGATCCTATAAGTGCTCCTAAAACACCTTGAGTACTCTGACGTACATATTCTGTATTTAATCATAAACAACAGAGCATCTATCCCACTGTTTTAAAGGCCCTGTTATATCAAACATTTGTTCCAGGTATGTGACTGGCCTGCGACTTCTGGCTGCTCCAATTTGCTGATGCTGGAAGCCTAAGAAGCACGATGTTCTTATAGGCACAAGGAACGATCATAATATATATTTAATCGGACAGCAAAATCATCATGAATGTCAAACTTAAAAAAACAAAAGATATATTCTCAAATCATTAAAATTAAATGTTCCATCAAGTATTAATTTGATTGCAACGTCTTTCTCTAGAAACTATAGACAAGTATTTTCCAGTAAATTGTGGCGTGACAAACTCGTGAATAGTTAATATCTAAATAAATTTTTCGCAAATATTTTCCGTTTTTATTTTTAGTTTTTTTTTCATATAATTTCTAAGTTGTTGCGTCGGTAAAGAAGGTCCTGTGTTAGCTACCACAAATGACGTAACAAGAAGGCTCTAGATGTTGACGCTACGAAAAGTTCGTAGCAAGTGGCGAAGCGCACAAAGCATTAAATGCTACGAGATTATCCTACCTCCTATCCTATCCCATTGTATGGCATGGTTAGTAAATATGAGGAATCAAATAAGTGAATTATTTGGACTGTCACTAGTTAAAGCCTTTCTTTGTCACTCAAAAAACCTATTGATATCCAAAGAGCCAAAAATATTTGCAAGGAAAGTGGCATTAGCTTACCCAACAATCAGAAAACGGTTTTATAAGTTTCCCGGAACCAATGCTTAGAATTAACTTATAAATACTTACTAGGCCGGAAATGGGCGCACTCTGCTACTGTATTCTGTCTTGTAACACCTTGCTAATACTCTCGTCGAATTCGACTTACGACTATTACAGCCATGTATTGGATAGTATTAAACCGTATACTACTACAAAATCTGTTAAGAGAGTCGTACAGAACGAATCTACCTGTCTAATAAATATAGAAAATTAGTAGCTACATATGTACGGTGTAGTGGCCGCACGTCTTGAAGATGTTATCGGAAGTTATGTTTAAGCTCTGGTAGCTATGATGGGTTCTTGTAGTTGTTGTAGTTAGTTAGAGAAAGATCACCAAAGTTCAGTAAAGCACTATATTGTCACTTAACAACACGAAATACAGATAAATTAGGCAAGTCTTTCTTGGTAGATGTTAACCCGATCAATATCGTATTGCTACTGCTTGTTTTTGTATAGGTACTAACGTCATGCTAAGTGCAACGCTAACAAATTAAAAGTAGGTCGTTATTAATTATGTACAAACTGTACATCTTGGAAGCCCCAAGAAAAGATAAAAGTATGATAAGAAAGATTTGCCTTAACAATAAAATTAATCAAAATTAAAAACTAAATTGTCTGCACCGAGAATAAAGTCCCGCCGCGATGCATCCGCTCGAGGCGTCATCGGTCTCGGATTGCCCCGTGTTGGTTTTTGCTGATTCTGCAGTTCTGTGCTTATCGTTGATAGCTCGATTTGCTCGCGCCGCTCTCTGACTGCATTATGTTTTCTCGTACATTTTGGAAGGCAGTGAGTCTTCGCCACCCACACGATGCCGACGATGATGAGGACGGTGACCATCGAGTAGCCAACCACGTAGTGGTGCAGATCATGTCTTGTTAAGTTGGCGGGCAGGCTATTTTCCTTTCTCTTCTGAAATTCAACCTGTTCTCTGAGTTTCTTCATGTCAGCATTTTCGCTCGTAAGTTGATAAGGCACCTTAGGATAGGTCAGGCTCACTATGTTGTTTACAGTAGAGTTTATTGTTGCTTCCGGAATGTTATAGTTTATTGTTGCATTACTTTTGTATTTGTTGTATGCGAAGATGCTTAGATCATCGGACTGTAGCACACACCCCTGTGATATTGTTATGATAGCGGCAGATGTGAGCGTGTATGATGCGATGTCTTCGTTGCAGATAGTCCGTATAGTGCATGTCCCGCAGCATGTTGCCAGCCAACTGTTCGTTAGGTGCAACTCGATCCACTCTGTCTTGCATGACGCCGGTTTAACGTCACAGGGCAAGGTCGTTGTGTGACCCAGTAACTTTGCTTCGCACGGAATTTTGTCAATGTTGTTATGAAGATTGTAGATCGGCACATTCTGTTGACAGATGTACTGGTCTTGATTGTGTACAGTACAGGAGCGTAAATTTTCATCAGTTATCGACATGTAGGTATTCTTTTTGAAGTCTGTTGCTAGGTATGGGGTTCTCGGTTGGATTATGACTATTTCAGCGCCCATCTTGATCGGCAGTGGAATGATCCGATATAGAGCGTAGTCCCCTTCCGCCACCAATGGTATTTGGATTTGAAACAGAAAATAATTAGTTGTGACCCTAGCTCTGACCTTCAAAAGCTTGTATAATTCCTTGATGCTCTTCGTGACATCAGTGTCGCCCGGGATTGACAGGGTCTTCGGTAGTTGTTCGTTTATGTTTTTCAGTTGTTCCATTAACTTAGTAGGTGTAATCAAATGAACGTCAATGTGTCCTTGGTACACGTCAGTGAGGGTATTGAAAATTATTTCTTGTATTTTTTTCAAGTTGTTAATAAGCATGTAGGCTGACAGGGATGCCGAGCTGAAGTAGGTTGTCGCCATTACGACTTCTAATTCTTCTTTAATTGTTCAAAGTTAATGTTGGTTTGATTGATAAAGCCGTCGATCATGTTGAACTGTTGTTGTATATTATTTTCATTTTTCTTGAGTAAGTCGTTTTGGAGTTCGACTATTGAGGTCTGATTTTTTATAAGTTGTAATAAGTATTTTTCGTTTTCTTGCACGTATTTAATTATCAGTTCATTCGCTTTTGGTCAATTCGTTTGTTGTTATGTGAGGTATTTGTTGACTTGCAGTAGATTGAGTTTTTGTGACGAAGCGCAAAATCCAGGCGATGACTCGGCGAACTCGGGTCAAATTACTGTTATTCACCAGTAATGTTTCTATAAAATGCTCGGGTTTTTTATTGATAGTTATTATGTTGCTGTTATGTTTCTCGCTTTCTTTGCTTTCTGTTAAGTTTGTATAGAGGCATTGTTGAGACGATGTTGATGTTTCTTGTAGGGTATATTCGGGGTCCTTTAGGAACTCTGGGCCCTGCCACCAAAGGCTAAAGTTGAGTAGTTTACATGGTTGTAAACCTCTGGATGCACAATCAGCTGGGTTGAGCTCCGATTTCACGTATTGCCATGTGTTAGCTGGCAATATAAGTTTTATTTTATTGACTCTGTTTGCTACGTAGGTTTCCCACCGCGATGATTCACCTTGTATCCATGCTAGCACCACTTGTGAGTCGCACCACGCTCGTTTGATTATGTTGTAGCCGGCGAGAGCTGTTTGAACTTTTTTCATTACTTCCGCTAGCAGGAGAGCGCCACATAGTTCCATTCTTGGTAGGCTTATTTTCTGTGATATTGGCGCCACACGAGTTCTTGCGATCAGTAGGGTTAAAACAAACTCTCCGTGTTCATTAAGGACTCGGCTGTAGACAACGCAGGAGTACGCTTTTTCACTTGCGTCGCCAAATCCCAGCTCGATGTTGTTATTTAATCCGTCAATCCATCTGGGAATTCGCATTTCTGGAATGATTGGTATTTCACCTTTCAGTTTAAGCCATTCTGTTTTAACCTCCATTGGTACCTCTTCATCCCATCTCAGGTTACTTATCCATAGTTTTTGAAAGATAAGCTTGGCAGCTAGTGTAACGGGAGATAGCCAGCCCAACGGGTCATAAAGTTTGGAAATCTCTGATAGGAGTGTTCGTTTTGTTAGTTTTGAGGTTTGTTGGAGTGGCCAGTTAAACTTGAATGTATCCGCTTCCGGGTTCCAGGTTAGACCAAGGGTTTTCTGTGATTCTTCGTATTTAAATTCAAAGTTGTTTTTTGTCGAAATTTGCTCTTCAGTTAGTTCCTCTAGCAGAGCAGGGTGATTTCCGCTCCACTTTCTTAGGTTCATGCCGCCTCTTTGTAGCAACATGATGAGTGATTTTTGTAGCTTTTTAGCTTCTTCCAGAGACTAATGACCGCTGATCAGGTCGTCCATGTAAAACTCTTGAGTCAAGGTCACTGCTGCACCTGGATATGGTACCTTGTCTCCATCATCACTAGCTAATTGTTTCAAAGTTCTCATCGCCAGCCATGGAGCACACTTCGTACCGTAGGTTAAAGTTCGTAATTTGTATTCTTGCATGTTTTCTGTTGGTGAGGCTCTCCAGATGATTTTCGTCAGGTCTCGTTGTTCTTCCTGAATCCAGAGGCAACGGTACATTTTTTCAATGTCCGCTGTGAAGGCATAGCGGTAAGTTCTCCACTTCAAAATCAATGCTTGAACGTCTTTTTGTAGGTTCGGACCCTTCTCTAGCAGGCTGTTGAGGCTGTAGCCGCTAGATGTCTTCTGAGATGCGTTAAACACTGTTCGAAGTTTGGTTGTAGTTGAACTTTCTCTCAACACTCCATGATGTGGGAGAAAACACTGAAGAGCTGATGTTGTGGTCTGTGATGGCGCCATGTGACCTAAATCTTCGTATTCTTTCATGAAATCTCGATACATGGTCGCTAGTTGTTGTTTTCTCTCCAGTCTCTTTTCAAGTTGAAGAAATTGCGAGATGGCTATGTTTTTTGAATTGCCAAGTTTTCTCTCAAAATCCGAACATAAGGGCATCTGAACAATGTATTGTCCTTGAGAATTACGCTGAACAGTCTTCTTGTAAAACTCTTCACATTGCTCTTCCCTTGGCGTATCCGGTTGCTGCTGGGAGATGTCTTCGGTTTCCCAAAAGCGTGTTAGTTCTTGTAGGTCAATCAAAGTTACATTACAGCAGTATGATTTAGTTATGCTGCCACATAATATCCACCCCAACTGCGTTTGTTGTGCAATAGGGGCTGATTGATTGCCTTTCAGTAAGCCGTCCAGAATTATTTCAGCGTACACTCCTGCCCCAAGTAAGAAATCTATGTTTTGAGAGATGTTATACTCCGGATCGGCGAGTTTTAAGTTGCTTAAATGAGGCCAGTTAGCCTTGGGGAATGACACGTTCGGTAAGTTGTTAGTTACTTTTTTCATAATCAGCGCTTGAGTTTCAAACGTGTAATCCGAGTTAATTGATTTACAGTTTATTTGAAGCCTTCCTTTGCATTCCCCTGAAGATGATCCAATTCCATTGACGCTAGCATTAAATTTCTTTCGGGGTAGTTTTAGAAGATGAACCGCCCTTTCCGAGATCAGGTTTACTTGTGCTCCTTGATCCAGAAGTCCGCGAAGATTTTGGTAAGTTCCGTCAATAGATTTAATATTCAATTGAACTGTTGTTAATAAAATCTCTTTATCGTTAATTGGTGCGTGATTTGAAGTATTTGCTTGACCCGAATTGGATGATTGCTGAGTTGAGATGTTTATGTTTGCAGTTGTTTTCTTTGCGTAATGAAGCATCGTATGATGTTTCAAATTGCACTCTTTGCATGTTTTCGCTGATTTGCAAGCGTCCGAGCCGTGGCTAAAAAGACAGTTTTTGCATAAACGAAGTTTCGCAATTGTGCCGTTTCTTTTCGCTGTATCCATGTCGACGAACTTCGGACATTGCATCAAAACATGATTTTCGCTGCATAAAGGACATTGTCCATAAGTTGTATGACAGATTTTGTTAAATGTTGGTTTGTAGTCAAAATGTTTTTTTTCTTGAGTTTGTTTATTCGACGGGATGGAGAAGGGCTTCGTTGAGTTTTCTTTTCTTGTGCTTTTCTTTGCTTCAAAGGCGAGAAATGCTCCCTCCAAATATTTTAAAAATTCTTCAAGTTTCGGAATCGCTCGTTGATCAACCCGAGTCTTCACATAGTCCTCATAGGAAGTTGCGTCCAGTTTTTGCGACACCAAATACACAATGATGGGGTCCCATGTTTGTACGTCTAGGCCGATATTCACGAAACCGTTGACAGCTTCGTTTATGACGTCATGCATCTTTTTTAAGTTGAACGCGTCGCGTTGTTGTATGTTGGGCAAATGCATTATGGTGTTCATGAAGGTCACAAATTGCAGATGACGATTGTCGTATCTTTGCACTAAAAGTGCCCAGCATGAATCGTAGTTATCCGCGCTGATCGATAGGTGTTGAACAATCCTGTCAGCTTCACCATGAAGTTTCGTCTTTAAATGCTGCATCTTTTGCGCCTTGTTTATAGTGGGGTTGTTGTGGATTGTTTCCGTAAATAGATCTTTAAAAGAAATCCACTGTCTGTAGTCTCCTTTAAATTCCGGTATGTCGACTCGCGGCGCAGAGTGCTGATAGTGCATTGTTGAATGTAGTTTGTTTTTTAGTTGTTTGCGTAATTGTTCATAATCCTGTTCGCCTTTCAGGAAAAGACAGTTGTATGCCTCACACTGGACCCCCGCCAGACTTGCCTCAATCTCACAGTGCAGTTTGTCGACAGGTTCCCATTTCGACTTTAATATGGCTAAACAATCTTCCAGTTCCCATTTTTCAGTGATGGACTGAAAATCGATTTTCGCCATGGCGCGATCAAGCGCTTTAATGTTAATTTCTTGCTTGAACATAAGTAAGTTAATGTTGTTTTCATTAGCCTCTGGGATCCCCGCCAAATCAAAGTTGATGTTGTAGTCGGTAGGGGTTGGTTTTGACCCTTGAAGAGCTTGCAGTTTCTTCAAAATATCATGTTTCGTTTTTTCATACATTTTCTTAGTCATAGCATAGACGTCATCGGTAAAGTACTTGATGTTCTTTTCAGGAACCATGGCCTCAATTGTTCCATGCCTTTCTTCAAACTCCTGCCAGTAGTCGTCGAATTTGGAGAGCGTATTCGATAGGTAGTCCTTAGTCTTCCTTGATGACCCGTCCTTCCCATAATTAATGCATCCCTGTTTGAATTTGTTAAAAAGTTCAAGTTGTAAAGTTAGATGTTCCATGATGTTCCTCAAGTTTGAACGCTCAGGGATTCGGCGAAGTTTAGTTGTCCTCCTTTCCCGTCCTGCAGTTCACAGTAACGCGAAAAGGTAAAGTTGTTATTGTTTGTTCACTTTCACGTCCTGCAGTTCACAGTAACGCGAAAGGTAATGTTGTTATTGTTTGTTCACTTTCACGTCCTGCAGTTCACAGTAACGCGAAAAGGTAAAGTTGTTGTTGATTGAAGTAAGTAGTTTCAGTTCAGAGCTCGCTGGATAATGGATGCAAGTGATCACGGCCGTGAATCTCAATCCCCTCCGTCCCTGCACCGATGCTTACGACTTCTCAATTCAATTCGGTGATTCCGCTGGTGGAGGCCGAAAGAACCGATCCGTTATCAGTGAGGAATAGAAGGAACAAAGAATCGCTTAGTTTGTGGCACTTGTTTCTCGATGCTCGAAGGACCATAAAGATGTACGGTGTAGTGGCCGCACGTCTTGAAGATGTTATCGGAAATTATGTTTAAGCTCTGGTAGCTATGATGGGTTCTTGTAGTTGTTGTAGTTAGTTAGAGAAAGATCACCAAAGTTCAGTAAAGCACTATATTGTCACTTAACAACACGAAATGCAGATAAATTAGGCAAGTCTTTCTTGGTAGATGTTAACCCGATCAATATCGTATTGCTACTGCTTGTTTTTGTATAGGTACTAACGTCATGCTAAGTGCAACGCTAACAAATTAAAAGTAGGTCGTTATTAATTATGTACAAACTGTACAACATAGTTGGCATATAATATATGCAAAGTTGGTTTCACCAAGTTCAACTTGACATCAGCTGTTTTTATTGAACAGACGAATCAGAAACCTGCTTATTAAGGGTAAGATGACATGCACCCCTATTGGGAATTCATCGGTTAATATTATTTTGCATGTAACATTGAAATCTGTTCCAAGTAATTTTAATTAGTTCATAAGACAATAGAAGATATCTGTAGAAATCAAGAGCCCCACTTAAATACCCATAAAACATCCAGGGGCTGCCTGGGAAAAACTTGTATTAGAATTGTTTCTAAATAATTCCGACATCGACGTTATTTGTATTACAGAACACTGGCCAAAGGTTTATATGACAGAAATTTTATCTTAATGTTTATTTAATTTTATAATTTATTCTGTGCAAAAGTATCTAGTTAAGACACAGTTATTATAGTTATTGTCTGAATCCCACGATAGAGGTTCGCCTTGTGTGGGATTCGGAGAAATTGACAATTTTTTTATAATATTGAAATTAAATAAAAACTTACTTACTACTTACTATAAATAAATACAAATTTGTCAGTTGTTACAATAGAAAGACTGCAGATAGTGGTGTATCTTTAATCTTAGTAAAAAATTATATTAATGTGAAACACGGAAACTCATTCTTGCACTTACTGTTGAAAGACAAATAGAGGTATCCTGTGATAATAATAAATAATAATAATAATAATAATACCTTGGACACTATTTACACACATTGATCTAGCCCCAAACTGATGCCTTAGATAACCATATTATTGTGTTTGTCTACAGACCTCCGAGGGATTAAAAAGTCCATCAAAATGTCGAAATATTTGAAAAAAATTTGGAGGAAGCCCTCACTAAACTTTGTGAAAACAGAAAAAACTTAATTATTTGTGACGATCTTAATAAAGATTTGCTTATATATACAACAATAAAAGAAAGATAAATAACTTTATTAAAATCATTTAATTTATGTCATTTATTTCTAGACCCGAATAGAATTTCACTTACCAGTCAAACTTGCCTAGATAAAGTTTTTTGTGACTATGCATTATCAAGTAAAAATGTAATTAACTGCTTACCTACCGATCACAGCGGTCAAACAGTTTCAATCCAAATTGCTAGTAAGGATAAGACTGATGCATCATTTTATAGGTTTATTACATCCCATAGACTAGAGACGTGTACGAAAAACTAAGATAAAAATCTGTCAGTGCCATATTTTAATGAACAGAACCCAAATAAAATCACAAAAATAACATTATTCAAACAGATTTCAATAAAGTTTTTAAATAAAATAAAAATCAGTGACTACAACGGTAAATCAAAATTTAATGACTGGGCAACGTTTGGAATTTGTATAAGTAGAGTTATCTTATATTACATTACATTTATGGACAAAAAACGTATTACTTTGATATAAAATTTCATGACTATGTTAAAAATATTCCAACACTTTCAAGTTGCTTTGTAGAACTGTAAAATCTTAACGCATGTATAGAAAAATAAAAAATTCTGATAATAGAATTAAAGCAGTTTGCCAAATCATAAACCGTGAAACTGGCAAAGTTATACCAAGGGAAAATAATTCTGCCTAAAGATAGGTGATTATGTTGTTAAATCCAACGCCTAGGTTGTACGAGCTTTCGGAACATTATTGGCCAAAGTAAATTCATCTCCATATGAAGCAGAGACTTTGTTAAAAAATCAACACTAGCGTCAGTAATGTATATTTAAAATTTTATCACGCATATCCCCAGCACTTTGTCAAAACGTTTAGATTACTACACTTAAAAATACCGAAGACCTGTGGTGTATATCAGTCAAAGTCATTGGTTCAGTAAATTTAGTTTGCTTATATATTCCACACTTAGCTTATATATCCAATAAATGTATTGACGATGAAGTTTTCCCAGTCCTCACGAAACACAGTAAACTGATACCTCTGATCAAGTTGGGAGACAAGGATGATCCTTCAAATTTAAGACCAATCTGTGTTCTTCCAGTACTAAGTAAAATATTTGAAAAGATCAAATGCTCTCACACTTCAATCGTACAAAATTCCTACAAATCTCCACGCCAAACAATAGGTTTCACTAGGGGTAAATTGATTACTGATATATCTCATATTTATAACCCTAATATATCTCATATTTGTCCTGCATGGGAGGCCGCACAGGATGCTATCGGAGTTTTTTGCGATCTTTCGAAGGTATTTGATTGTGTTGATCATAATACCCTTCTTATGAAATTAAGGCTTTAACTAGTGACAGTCCAAATAATTCACTTATTTGTTTCCTCATATTTACTTACCATGCCACACAATGGGATAGGATAGGAGGTAGGATAATCTCGTAGCATTTAATGCTTTGTGCGCTTCGCCACTTGCTACGAACTTTTCGTAGCGTCAACATCTAGAGCCTTCTTGTTACGTCATTTGTGGTAGCTAACACAGGACCTTCTTTACCGACGCAACAACTTAGAAATTATATGAAAAAAAAACTAAAAATAAAAACGGAAAATATTTGCGAAAAATTTATTTAGATATTAACTATTCACGAGTTTGTCACGCCACAATTTACTGGAAAATACTTGTCTATAGTTTCTAGAGAAAGACGTTGCAATCAAATTAATACTTGATGGAACATTTAATTTTAATGATTTGAGAATATATCTTTTGTTTTTTTAAGTTTGACATTCATGATGATTTTGCTGTCCGATTAAATATATATTATGATCGTTCCTTGTGCCTATAAGAACATCGTGCTTCTTAGGCTTCCAGCATCAGCAAATTGGAGCAGCCAGAAGTCGCAGGCCAGTCACATACCTGGAACAAATGTTTGATATAACAGGGCCTTTAAAACAGTGGGATAGATGCACTGTTGTTTATGATTAAATACAGAATATGTACGTCAGAGTACTCAAGGTGTTTTAGGAGCACTTATAGGATCACTTCGTTGAAATTCATATCTATTAATCACTCATGCTTGTGGTCCTTTGAAGTTTTGTAAAAATAAAACTAGCAGGTCAACTCAATTTAAACGGTCGCTGAAGCCGCAAATTGGATTAATTTATTCGATACTCGCAAGAGACTTCAAACTTGTAGGGTGCTTCCCGTTGACCTAGAATCACGATATTTGGCAAAAAACAAGTAATGTATGAAATCCGAAAACCGTAAATTGTAGTTCCATCACAAAAAAGAAATGTAAGGAACCCTCTGTGCGCGAATCCGTCTCGCACTTGCCTGGTTATTTTTCATTTGTGACGATAACCAATACAGGGAAAACTGTTAATAATTATGGGTTCTGTCACTCCTCAAAATTAGCTCATTTAGTTAGATGTCACACTGTATATCAGTCTTTCTCTGAAATTAATTTTATGGATTGAACGAGAATCCAGCCTTATGAACAAAATTGGAACCATATTATAGTAGTTTATGTGACTGCTGCATAATGGAGGGCATTAAAACTCGAGAGTGGGCTTATGAAACGAGCCGAAGGCGAGTTTCATAATAATATCACTCGATAGTTTTAATGCATAATTATGTACAGTTACATACACTAGTATATCTACACACATATCATAAGCCCTCTTTGATGTGTTCAGGAACCGCATGTTTGACCGGCATTGTGGTTCTGCAATTGTTTAGCTTGTTCTTTAGTTCCAACTTCACGCAGACGGGCGTCGGCGTTCGAAATTTGAATGTCAGTACCAACTTCACCGACAAACTAGGGACGGCACGCGGGTGGGCGTCGGCGTTCGAAATTTGAATGTCATTATATGTAGAAAAACTACACATAATGACCATTATGTGTAGTTTTCCAGATACGAAACGAATTTTTACCAAATAGTTTAACATAATGCTAATCGTAACATGCGGTTTTTGAACGCAGTAAAGAGGGTTTATGATACGTGTTTAGATAAACCATATTAGTAAGCCATAGTTAGGTAGCCTTTTGGCTTTAGTTTAGCCTATCAATCCACTCTCCCGAACTTTGCTCTCACCTGCAGTTCCCTGTTGAATTGCAGTCCCCTCGCGCAGGATCTGAGCTCGCGGTGTCCGTTGACGCAGTAGTAGAACTACCTGCAAACGAGTCTATTGGGCAGCAGCCAGTGGACATGCTGGTTGGCGGGGCATCCGTTGGGCAGGAACTTGATCTCATCAGTGGATTTCTCAGACCCGGCTTCTTCTAATTTGACTTTCTCAGCTTCCTCAGACTTCTCGGAACCCTCAGATTTCTTGGATTCCTCGGGTCTCTCAGGCCTCTTGGACCTACCAAGCATGTCTTCGTTTGTGATATCGCGGCAGCTGACATTTTCAGGCCAGTCGCACTGTTGAAACTTAATGTTGTATAGCAGACCATTCGGGCAGGCTTGTTCTACTGGCTTTCCGTTGTCACACTTGTAAAACTTGGCGCAGTCCAGATGAGGCAGGAGGAGGTCGGCATCCCAGTTACTTTGCTCTGTGGGGCACTGGGCGGCGAATGCTCCTGCTGCGAAGGCTAGCACGAATATTGCGACGGGACCTGGAAGGTAATTTAACAAATAACACGCTGAGTATGCGGAATTGTGTGTCTTGTGATGTAGGATCTCATCGGTGTTCTTGAAGTGAAAAATCACGAAGGATCTTAAAATCGTTTTTTTCTGACATAATAAATATCCACCCATATTTACCTTTCATGTTGATGTTTATTTGGCTTATGTACCAGTCGAAGATGGTGGAAACATTTTTATAGGATTTCTTTATCATGCATGATCAATGCATATCTGTTTTTTTTATATCATGAGATCTTGATTGATTGCAGTGACTTGCCGATGATACACGTATTAACAATTAACGTTAAATTTACTTATCGTTTGATGATGTCTGTGTTATGCTCCATACTATGTTGATGCGCAAAGAGATAAATCTCTAAATTCTAACCATGAAACATGTCAGCTCATTGGAAAGTGAGCCATATTGTACAGGTTCAATTCGGTAATCCTTATATAAAGGGGAAAATGACCGACTGTGACTTGTATCGCGGTATTATCCTTCTTAGCATTGTCGGCAAAGAGTTTGCCCGTGTAGTCCTGGGCAAACTCCAGAAACTCGCCAACCGCGTACATCCCTTGGTTCAGTGAGGCTTTCGCGCACAGCGCTTTATGGTGGATATGATATTCACTCTGTGCCAGGTTCAGGAAAACTGTATTGAACATCTGCATACTGACTGCATCATTCGCATAGGGTAGCATGTTAAGCAATATGTTGGACATAAGTACCTACTTTGCACAACCATCAACCGTGTTCACCCTGATTTAGAAAGCAGGCAATAAGCATGTCTTCATAACTACGTGTGGTTTCGCTTCTTTATAATTAGATATTTAAAAGATTGACTTTGTGGATTGAGCACTCTATACCAACGTGGGAACAGTTCATTGAACTGGTTTTCGGACGAAACTAAGCCCGCACCTACCCGCGCGCTGTGACTACTGCGCGCAAGCCAGTTATCGTTCAATGCTTCCGAGGTGCATACAACCTCGCTAATTCCCTTGCGCCATCGCTTGGATGTTATCCCGAGCAAACAACCCTTTCAACCCTACAAATCTACGTACTTGTGTGCATTTTGGTGACGTGCATAGTGCATTTGAGGACTGGACTCCAACGTGGAACGAACTACATAGCAGCGCCTTCTCGGGATCGCCACGTTTCGGTAACTAGTGGACTCTGGAGGCTCAGGTTAGTGGCTGTTCCTATGTTAACGGGGCTCATATGCATAAAGTCAATTGAATAAATAGTAGAAATTGTCGATTCACAGAACTAGCTATATCACTGTTTTTCACTCCAATATAGCTCTAATTATATTGGTTGCGTCGTGCCAGGCTTGGCAGACCTGCTTAACTTCCTTCGAACCGTATACATGTATTTAAAACATTAAACTCATAAATTAAATCGAAATTCCTACGTATTTTATCTTTGCCTATCGTCATCACTTCTACCCGCGTCTAGTTTAGGAGCGCCGCGCAAACGCAGCCGGCAGCCGTACCTAGATAAGAGTAATAATCTCGTAGACAATAATTTCTGTATCACATTATATACATTCAATCGCTCCGTAGATTAGGGTGTTTAGTTAAGTTTGTTTTTTAATCCAATATTGGGTTATTATAGCATCGCATTGCCCCTAGTGAATCAATTCACTGATTTATTCGCAACTGTTACTATCGAGAACTGCCTGGATTTGTAAATAATTATCGCATCTAATAAATCGCATCGCACTATTGAATTGTATTTCATTAGTTTATTTGTTTGAAAGTAATATAGGTATTTGTTTGGAATCGGAAGTGCCCAACAATATCTGGTTATTTATACATAGGTACATAATACATTTATTACCTAATCGCATCATCGCGCCAGTAGGAAAATTAATCTTTACTGGGTTATTTTATGGGTAGCGGGTCTCACCTCACTGGTCGTTTGGAATTACCCGAAACCACCTACCTACTTACAAAATAATCGCCATCGCTGTAGGTTATAGAATCGCATCGCACTGTTAATTTAATTATCATCAGGTTACCTTATTTGTGTCTAAGTAGGTAAATTGTAGGAAATTGTCTGGAAGTGACCAGCAAACACGATACCTGCCTACGTAGGTATACATATTTATTATTCGCTAGTGTTTTGATAAAATCGGTTTCTTGTTGTTGTTGTGCGTAAAACGGAATCTGCACATAGCATTACATTAATTGTTAATTATTATCTGCATAGGTATTGTGTAAGTATTGACTCGCTGCGCATCGCGCCTGGATTGTTATCAGTGCACCTTACGGTTCTGCACAGTAACAATAGTTTCTGTACTTATCGCTTACTAGCATTAACGCAATTTATAATTATTATCAGACCGCGTGCACATTGATTTACACTAGGGGTTTGCTCGGTCAATACAGGTTCCGCACCTAATTAAGTAATTGGTTTACTTAGGTAAGTTGTATTTTTTTAATTAGTTCTTGAGTTGATTCGTTGTGCACGTTGTCCGCCTTACACTGGGTGTGGTTCCGTACTGCTAAAATAAAGTTTGACTTGGTGATTTTTGTTTATTATTCGCATCTCATTACGTTTTAACTTCGCTTACCATGGATGATAGCACAAAGCTTAGGCTTTATGAAAGCAAACGTGATTCTTACTTCGCGCGTATTCAAGGGATATATGATTCCATAAAAACGTTACCCACCGAAAAAGCGAGAAAAAGTTTAATTGCGCAAGCCAACCAAATTGATACGCTGCGAAGTGAATTCAGTAGTGTTTTGGACAGTGTAAACATACTTAATTTGAAATTGGACCCTACTTATTCTCTTCCCCCGGACCTCAGCTCTGAGAACACGTCTTTACAGTGTATTTGTGGAATTAAACCATAAAAATAAAGAAATATTCAAAATTAAATCAGTGTTAAATATTAAGAGCGCATACATTCGTAGAAGGTGATAGCTGCGCACACACAATCCCCGACTCCACTACTATACTACACCACCACCGTGCCCCGCCAACACTCCGCCCGCAGAACCGGTAGTACTCCACATCTACTACGCCCCGCCCATCCCCATTGACTAGTAAGTGTAGCTCCACCCATCACTTACTAACTGCTCACGCGTCTACTGCCTGTCGACTACTGCCGTCCTGGTACATTGCACTAGCGGTACAGTATGGCTACCAAACGTACTCCGCCGCCGAAGTTGAACGCTTCCGTAATTTTAATGGACTCTGCCTCGGAATCAGAATTTGAGCAAGGAGCTGGTGGCAGTCTGCCAAATCTTCCTGAAAGTATAACACAGAATGTGAACATGGGACGTCTGAAGAGAAAACAGGAAGGCGATCTGGCTGAACTCAAAGCCGAAATGCGATTCGACTTCAGAGACTGAGCAGCAAAACAAATTCCAGAATTTACAAGCCACATTAGCTGACATCAAAAAACAAAATCTGACACTCGCTGCACAAAACACTGAGATACAAGTTTCAATGGAAACTCTCTACTCAAAGCATAATGACATTCAAAAGGAATTTGAAAGCCTCAGACTAGAACGTAGAGAACACCTGTCGTACATCAAGGACCTAGAGACCAGGCTAGAAAATATGGAGAGATACTCTTACGCAACTAAGTTAGAGATCAGGAATATTCCGAAGGAAACCCAGGTTGAGGATAAAGAAGATCTGACTAAGATAACCATGAAAATTGGCACCGTCCTGGGGATACAAGTCCAAAAATCGGAAATAAGAGATGTTTACCGGGAATTTGCTAAACCAGATCAGACAAAACCACTAGTGGTTGAATTTACATCTGTAATAATAAAGGAGAACATAATGAAGGGTCTAAAAAAATTCAACAACAAGAAAAACAACAAGAATAAACTTAATACGAGACACTTAAGAATGAACTGCACTGAAACCCCGGTATACATCTCAGAGTGCCTCACAACCAAAGCAAGAAGACTACATTACCTGGCTCGCGACTTTGCGAAGATAAATGGGTATTGCTATTGCTGGACCGCATATGGCAAAGTTTACCTTCGGAAAGCAGAAAACCACCCCTTCATCAGGGTAGACGATAAGGCCGTACTCAACAAACTGAAAGTGAATACTTCGCCGTCAGTCTGACTAGTGACGCTCATAGTATTGTATCTGCTCTTCGCTGTTACACAATTGTTATTTCTATATAAAATAATGTACTCCACAATCACACACTACCACAACACTCTGAAACATAATGCTATACTTACACACAAAACATATATATTAATTTCTGCTACTCCATATATCAACTCCTACATCCAACACACACACTCACTAACCTGCGAAAATATCTTATACTGTCATATTCTCGAATCTGCTGATATTCTAAAACATATTATACAATCGAACTACTGCACTCTTAGCGCATTTGGAATGAGGTTGTTCGATTCAACTCTGAGAACTTTACAAACGAGCCCTAGCTACTACTTCCTTTACATTTACTCCAATTAATGTCATTATCAGTAATGATATAGAGCAAAGTGGCGAAATTTCTTGTACTACTATCGAAGAGCCTGGCGACTACTCCTCAATACTTAAACAAAACTACCCTAGAGATGCACTACGAATAATCACGGTCAACATTCGCAGCGTAAATTCCAACTTCGATTATTTTATGCTATTTTTATCCAGACTAGACCTTAAAATAGATATAATTGTGAAGACTGAATGCTGGATTAATGACCAAAGTACAATCTTTTTCTTCTTCTTCTTCAGCATTTCATTTCACCGTCCACCGTTGGACATATGCCTCCCCAGTTGTCCTCCATCTTGTGCGGTCCGCGGCCATTCTCGTCCAGGATAGGCCGGCCGTGATCTTTATGTCGTCGGACCACCGTGTCGCAGGTCTTCCAACGCTTCTTTTTCCTGTGCGGGGTCTCCAGAACAAAACTTTAGAGCTCCATCTTCCGTCATTTCTGCGACAGATGTGTAAAGCCCATTGCCATTTAAGTCGCGCGACTCGTTTTCCTATATCGGTAACTTTAGTGCGTTGGCGGATGAGCTCGTTTCTTATCATGTCGCGGCGGGACACTCCGAGCATCGACCTTTCCATCGCTCTTTGTGTGACTCTAAGTTTGTTCATCATCCCGGCAGTAAGCGTCCATGTCTCGCAAGCGTAAGTCATCACCGGGAGAACACACTGGTTATAGACTCTAGTCTTCAGCGATTGAGGGATCTTGGAGTGGAAGACGTCCTTGAGCTTTCCGAATGCTCCCCAAGAAAGCTGGATTCTTCGGTCAATCTCGCGATCCAGCGAGTCCCGTCCCAGTCTGATGATCTGCCCTAGGTAGTTATACTCCTCCACTTGCTCCATCACTCGGCCGTCTACTGTGATCGGATCTTGGGACATATCGGTCGTGCCCATAACCTTAGTCTTGTCCGAATTCATTTTAAGACCTACCCGGATAGATGCGTGGCACAGATCGTTGAGCATCTTTCCCAGTTCTGTGGGGGTTTCAGCCAGTATGACGATGTCGTCATACTGGCTGTTAATAATTAATAAGTTAATAATTTTATTTTTAAAATAAAACTAAAAATATACTATAATTTGTATGTCAATTTAATTAAAAACAAAATTTTTAAATCATAAAAAATTTACCCAATGTTAAATTCCACGCCTTAACCGACAGGGCCTGGAATCTTGGTAGGGTTGTTTTTCTGTGGAATGTCACAAAGCAGTACTGACCTTTGACGCCGTGGACCGGAATTCGAAAGCTCAATTCGAGGCAGGAGTACGGGATGAGGAACACGAGGGTGGGGTGTGATGGGAGTCGAATCTTACTCTCAGCGTAGCCCGAAGCTGTCGCCGTCGTGAGGCTTGCCGACACGAGGATCGCTATCCGAAAGCGACGACTGGATCACCGAATCACTTCAACCTTTCAAAGCACGAAGCACTCACTCCGATGACGTAAAATCTACTTATTTCCCGACGATTGTTCCGCGATTATTATAATTAACATTCAACCAAGTTTTCCGATGCTGGCGTTAGACATTTTCCATGTGCAAAAAAGTAACCTCTAACTCGTCATGTCGTTTCTATACAAGTGACAGCTAGTGATGTGCCGATCACTCGCGGTCGATCCGCGCAACGAAAAAACCGGTGCGTTCCGAAGCATAAATATTAAACAGTCACCCGCCCGGACAGGCCCGAACCTGTCCCTAATCAATAGGAAGGCGAGAAAGTGTTGCGACCGCTTTCTTGAGGACCGAGTCCCCCACCTTGACTTCTGCTGATCGAGGCGTGCCATCCTGACCCGTGTACAAATTGACGATCCGTCCTCGTCTCCATCTCAATGATGGCAGGTTCGCATCCTTAATCAGCACCAAATCACCGACTTGAGGGGGGCTCGTCCGGTCAGTCCACTTAAGGCGCTGCTGCAAGACGTGCAAGTACTCAAGGGACCACCGTTTCCAAAAATCTTGAGCCATCTGCTGCGACATCTGTCACCTAGTTAACCGACTTAACTTAACATCACCGAATGGGTATTCTGAGAGGGCGTTAAGGGGCTGACCTATCAGGAAGTGACCCGGCGTCAACGCTTCCAAATCATTTGGATCCGAACTGAGCGGGCACAACGGACGCGAGTTCAGTGTCATTTCAATTTTACATAACAGCGTCGCAAGCTCTTCAAAGCGTAGAGAGGTCTCACCGATGATCCTGATCAGGTGCGACTTAGCCGCTTTAACCGCAGCCTCAAAAATTCCTCCCCAATGAGGACATCCCGGCGGACTGAAAACCCATTCAATCCCTCGTCGGGAGCAAGCCGTACCGATGGCGTCCTGGTTACCGTTCAGGAATTGAGTGACCTCCTGCAGATATCGCCTGGCTCCGACAAAATTTGTGCCGTTGTCCGAACGGATTAATGTCGGGAGGCCCCTTCGTGAGACGAACCGATCAAGACATGCGATAAATGCCTCTGTAGTGAGGTCACTGACCACCTCCAAGTGGACTGCCTTCGTGTCCAAGCACACGAAGACGCACAGGTATGCCTTCACTAATCTGGCGTTCCGTAGCTGTGAAGACTTGACCATGAATGGTCCCGCGAAATCCGTTCCGACACCCGCAAAGGGTCGGATTTCGGTAACCCTATCCGAGGGCAAATCGCCCATCTGGGGCTGCATCGTAGCCGCCTTGGCCCGATAACAAGGCAGGCACCGAAATACGACGCTACGCACTAAGCGTCTTCCCGATAGAATCCAGAACTCGCGCTGGAGAAACGCCATCAAGGCGTGGCATCCGATATGCCTATTCCGAATGTGTCGATCCTGTATCAACGGTTCGACCAACTTCCCTTTCCTAAGGAGTAACAACGGGTGGCGAGCCGCATAAGGCAGGTTGGCATTCCGCAGCCGACCTCCTACCCTCAGCAATCCTTGAGGATCAATAAACGGGTTGAGCCGAGCCACAGCTCCCTTCAGTTGGACGCGTCCGCGTCTCAGAATGTCCAGTTCGGACTTAAAGTGCACCGTCTGCACGTTCCGTACCAATGCGAACAACGCATGGTTCCGTTCCCGTGGTGTCAGGACCTGTGTCCGCACCCGTTGCGCCTCAGAATTACGACAATTCCGCGCAAATCAGAAGATCCAGGCGGTCACATTGACCAGCTTGTCGAGCGAGCTGTACCGTTCCAGCAGGCTGAACTCCTTTTCCGGCTCTAGTTGCGTCGTACAGACACCGACCGTCAAGGCGCCGTTCGCCGAGGTAACGCGTGGACTCATTGGCCAATCCGATTCGGCTTGAGTCATCCATTTTGGACCCCACCACAAGGGATGTCCAACTAATTCCGGAGGGTGACACCCACGAGACGCTCAGTCTGCTGGGTTCATTTCCCCTGGAACATATCTCCAGATTAAGGGAACCTCCGAATTCAACATCTGCGAAACCCGATTCGCCACAAAAATCTCCAGCTTGTGAACTGAAGCCTTCAGCCAGCATAACACGATCTGGCTGTCCGTCCAAGCGTAGACCGTATCTTCTAACGCTATTGACCCACGAAGAACCGTCATCGTTTGGTTGACCAGACGAGTCAGGAGAGCCGCTCCTGAAAGCTCTAATTTGGGAATGGTCAGGCGAATGCGCAACGGCGCAACCTTGCTCTTGGCCATGACCAACCGCACATCAACCTCCCCCGAGGAGTCGACCGTACGCAGATACACCGCAGCTCCGTAGCCCTTCTCCGAGGCATCGTAAAACCCATGCAGGGTGGCGGTGTATCGTTTGGTGGGGACCAACCTCCGTGGCAGTGAAATCCGATTGATGCCAGGGAGGGTCGAAAAGAACGAGTCCCACTCTGAGCTCAATGACCCGCCGATCGGGTCGTCCCATTTCAGCTCAGCAGACCACAATTTCTGCATAAAACACTTGAGCTGAAATGTTACCGGGGTGATCCACCCGTTTGGATCAAATGTCCTAGCCACCGTTGAAAGGACGTTCCGTTTCGTCCAGACCTTCGGGGAGTCCAACTCGACCCGATACGAAAACATGTCTGACACCGGCTGGTACTGGACGCCTAATACCGACAACATATTCGGATTTTCCAGATTTTCGAAAATGTGGGGATGCTGCTGGTAGTCATCCGGAAGACCAGACAGTAACTCTGGGGAGTTCGACAACCATTTCCGGAGCTCCCGTAAGAGCTCAACTAGCTCGTCCCGTCGAGCGAGCACCTCCTCTACGGAATCTGCACCGTTACAGATATCGTCCACGTAAAGATCCTGCTCCAGGATCGCTGCTCCTCTAGGGAAATTTAACCGTTCTCGATCCGCTAACTCCCGCAGAGTGTGAATCGCCAAATAAGGACTAGACCGTAGCCCGTACGTGTTGGTGTTCAGCTCGTACACCTTGATGGGCTGATCTGGGCTCTCTCGCCACAGTATCAGCTGATACTATCGTCAGGGTGAATAACCGTCTGTCTAAACATCATCCATATGTCAGCTACAAACACAATATTGTGTCGACGGAACCGTGTGATAACATCCGCGATGTCATGGTTCAACTCCGGCCCTGAATGCAAACACTGGTTCAGGTTCAACATGCCGTTAGATGTTGATGCCGATCCATCGAACACTACCCGTATTTTGCCCTCCGGGGTCCTCAAGACCGCGTGATGGGGCAGGAAGCAGTGGTCTTCACGCTTCCAGTCAATACCCGAAACCGACATGTGGCCGAGCGACTCGTATTCCCGCATGAAATCGACGTACTTCTGCCGGAAAATCCCGTCACGTTTCATGCGTCGTTCCATCGACAGAAGCCGCGTCTCGGCTGCATGGTGTGAACTGCCCAGCGGTGGGCGATCACTCCGGAATGGAAGACGTGTGAGAAATCAACCTGACTGAAGGCGACCAGTATTGTTCCGATAAAACTGTTCACACTCTTCTTCAACCGGGTCCAGCCGGCGGACCGTAGGTGGTTCCTCCACCTCCGAAAACTTCTGTATCACCTCCGAGAGTACAGAACCGAATAAGGGACTACCAGTCGCTAGGCGTGGGGTAGCCGGCATGACCGGACCCATTACCGCATGGCCCAGTCTGGTGTTGATCGAAACCAGACCAGTCGCTTGCAACACGTGGACACCTGGCACTAACAGGTATCCCAAGGCATCAACACCCAACCGTCTTACAAGGTTGCACGAGACTAAGCACCCCTGGGCCCCCGAGTCCAATAGTGCTCGTGCCACACATGATTTGCCTTCCGAACTCCACGCTATCACAGAGGCGGTGGGGAGCATGACCGTCTGTGGAGTGGCGGCACCCTGTAAGTGGGCGGCGTGTCCCTAGCGGGAACCTCCGCGGGATCCGAACCCGCTCAGACCTCCGTCGGCCTTGGAGTAACTCGGCTGCTGATATGCCACCGGCATATGCCACCGCTGTCCCGGTATCCGACCATACCGGACGGTGTACGGTGTGCCCGGTGCACACCGTGGATGAATGGGGGAGAGCGGATCCAACCTGGGGCGCTCTAGGAATGGGGCCGACATCCGACTGTTTGCCTCCCTGTTCGCCTCCCAGAGTGACGGGCAGGGTGGCGCAGAAGGTGGTGGACTCCCAGTCTTCGCGCTACTCATAGGTGCCATCTGACACCCGCCCGTAACACGCGGTGAGCCAGCGGCCCGAAGTCCTCGCTGACCGTGGACAGCGGCGACCGAACCCCGGCTATCCCGCATGTTACCCCCGCGCTGCCCCCTTCCCCTCAGGGGGGGTCCCGTCCGCGGGTACCCCAGTCACCCCGTTGGTGACTCCCGTTGCCCGGAGGGGGACTGGGTCCGGCCCTGGTTGGGCCCTGTGGCCTACCATCCTGAGTCCGGCCCTGGTGACCGTCCGAAGGGCCTGACCGATTCAGGCACAACACTATGTGGTGCTTGCCACCACAGCACTCACAGGGGAACGCGCGCGAGCACTCGCTCAGCGTGTGCGGCCCCAAACAACCGAAACACAATCGGTGACGGAAGATTATCTTCCTGCGGGCAGCTACCCCGAGCGCCTTAAATTTGGCGCAACTGGTCACGTCATGACCGGCACTGTCGCAGTGCACACAGCCGTCGCCCGACGGCGCGGCATTCAAAACGCCAAATTGTTTCGACCGCCCACCCCCCCGTGGGGGCGGGGGGCGCGGCCCCTCCCGCATCCGGGCGGGTTGGCGCTGCACACTGGCCTCCGTGTCCAGTGTGTCACATCGCCTACATTCACCCTCCAAAAAATCCGTCAGTTGGACGAGCGTGGGCAGTTCCGTGCTACTGCCCCCATGCAGCTGTTCAAACCGACTTTGAACAGCTGCAGGCAATCGTGACAAAACCTTATACAAAACAATGTATGACCATTGGTCTACCAGAAGACCAAGGTTCTGAAGGGCCTTAGTGGCCACCAGCACAGGGTTGAGCACCTGTACTCGGATGTCAACATCCCGGGTTTTTCTAGGGATGCTAAACAGCTTCCCCAGCTGCGCATCAACCAATCGCCGTTTGTGTTGGTAGCGGTCAAACAATATGGACCTGGCTATCTCATAATTGCCCGCCGTGACCGTTAGGTGACCGACCAACTCCTTCGGTTCACCCCGCAGAGCCATAAATAGTTGGGCCAACTTGTAGGCGTTGTCCAGGTCGTCCCGACCGTGGACCAGGCTATCGAATAAATTAATGAAGGCCGGCCACTCATCAATTGCCCCACTGAAGGCCGGAATCTCCAGGTGTGGCAGCCGTCCAACAACACCCTTCGGGGGTGGGTCTCCGTTACCCTCCCCACGGTCATTCCTTCGCGACCGCTTAATTTTCTCCGCGCGACGCTCGATGTCACCCAAGCATTCCATCGCTTTGTCAGCATCCGCGCAGAGCTGTTTCACTGCAGCCACAGAGGCTTCATCAGTAAGCCCGAGAGCTTCAGCCTCCGCAGCCAGCCGACACACCTTCCCGACGCGTGTCATTGCGTCCTCCACACGCTTGAGCAGGACATCGTCCATGTCAGGTCGCTCCACATACTTATGAGTATGGGCGAGCCATCTCATTTCCTCCCGGACACCATGCCGCAGTACCGTCAAGGGCGAAGGTGCCATGTTGACCGATTGAATGGATTCTGGTCCTATACTTCACTACCGAACTAAGTATAGCCAGAGACCAGCACTTGCCCGTCAGCGCTGGGCACAGAAGTTAAAACTAAGTTGTCAAAACTAAGGCAACAACTAAAACAATTAAACCCTAAAAAGATTTAATATGGTCGCCCTGTGGATATACACCTTATAACTATACACTCTAAATCAATTAGAGAATGCCAACATAAAGCACAATAAAAAATAACACACAAAAATTTATTATAAGAAAAAAAAGCTATTTTAATATAATGTAGGTAACCGTGAATCTTCTAGAAGTGGCCCCTCCGATATGACCCACACTTCTACTGAGGTCAGCAAAATCAGCTTAATACCCCTTAAATAGCCTGACCCTGCTCTGTAAACCGAAATAACACTGCAGTACTATAGAACCCGACGTTCTACCACAAGCAATACAATATAGTTACTTCGCGGAATGACCGTTCAATCCTTTATGCGCACAAACAGTCGTTTCCGACTACAAATTTATAATAATCATTAACTAAATCGTCAATTATACGTTCACTAACCGAAAATGAACCTAAATTGTGGTATACCGACCACAAGACTCACTCACAAAATGATTGCCGACCAATCCGAGGTATCCACCCTCTCCCAGCTACAATGTGGCAAAAAAACAACCCTACAACCGTCCGTGAATCGATTTCCCACTAGGAAACCGCGCCTCTGCTACCAAAATGTTAAATTCCACGCCTTAACCGACAGGGCGTGGAATCTTGGTAGGGTTGTTTTTCTGTGGAATGTCACAAAGCAGTGCTGACCTTTGACTGCCGTGGACCGGAATTCGAAAGCTCAATTCGAGGCAGGAGTACGGGATGAGGAACACGAGGGTGGGGTGTGATGGGAGTCGAATCTTACTCTCGTCGTAGCCCGAAGCTGTCGCCGTCGTGAGGCTTGCCGACACGAGGATCGCTATCCGAAAGCGACGACTGGATCACCGAATCACTTCAACCTTTCAAAGCACGAAGCACTCACTCCGATGACGTTAAATCTACTTATTTCCCGACGATTGTTCCGCGATTATTATAATTAACATTCAACCAAGCTTTCCGATGCTGGCGTTAGACATTTTCCATGTGCGAAAAAGTAACCTCTAACTCGTCATGTCGTTTCTATACAAGTGACAGCTAGTGATATCCCGATCACTCGCGGTCGATCCGCGCAACGAAAAAACCGGTGCGTTCCGAAGCATAAATATTAAACACCCAACATAAACAATTATAAAAGCATAAATACAAAGCGTAGTTATAACCAAAACGATGGAGTTATTGTTTATACAAGAGAACACTTAGACATAGAGGCTTACGAACCAGATGATGTAGTGGACGGCAACTGCTTGGTACTGAAGCTAAAAAATGACTACACGATTATATGTTCTTATAGACCATATTGTTTTGATAATCCAGCAAATTATATTGCTTCCTTGGACAGATTACTACATAGTATACATTGTAAAAATATTTCACGTTCCACGAAAAGTACATTTCGAACGAATCGACGTAATAAAAATGAACATCTACGGACCATATCTTAGATGCGGGGCTTGCCTTGAGGACATTAAAGAAGCCGTGTACTGCGCCTGCGTGGTCTGCAAAAATAGACTACACGAAAAGTGCATTTATGACTCAGTCATACTAAATGAAGCGGATGCAACCAACTCAACCTGCATATGTTCAGAGTGTAAAAGCAAGACAAAAAAAGGGGACAATACAAATACGCCGCTGCGAAAGCCGGATCCAGAAGGCAGAGACGAATATGCTAATGTTACACAGAGAAGAGACAAGAAAACTCTTACACTGGACTCCTCTTTGGACTATATTGAACATAGCAACAACGACATGGCACTTTTACTTCAAGAGATGCGCCAGATAAAGATAGCAGTAGAAATTCTCACGAAACAAAGCCAAGAGATTGCACTGCTGCGAAAAGAAGTTCAAGACTTAAAAA
Source organism: Argyresthia goedartella (assembly GCA_949825045.1). Lineage (NCBI taxonomy): Eukaryota > Metazoa > Arthropoda > Insecta > Lepidoptera > Argyresthiidae > Argyresthia > Argyresthia goedartella. The sequence continues at coordinate 23,711,752 of OX463823.1, forward strand.
ATCAGTTGAATGCCACACAACCAGACTCTCTCACCATAGCAACCCGGGACAACGAGATCTCAGAACTCAAGGCCACTGTAACCCATCTCCAAAACTCATTAAGGGTACAAGAACAGCTGTCGTTAAAAAATGAACTGGAAATTGCAGGGATCCCAGAACAAGAGAGTGAAAACCTAAACCATATCGTATTCCTCGCGTCAAAAAAGTTGGGAATAGAACTTGTTGAAGCTGACATCGACGGGATTTTTCGAGCAGGCCCCTCACAGGCAAAAGCAGTCAATCGTTTAGAAACAGTCATTAAAATGCCTCGCCCCATTGTGGTAAAATTAGTGCGTAGAGCTAAACGTGACCAGCTCATCAAGGCTGCCAAAATCAGAAGTAACCTCACTTCGGAAGGAATCGCCAATGGTGCTGCAACGAGACTCTACTTCAATGAGCGACTGACGAAAGACAATCGTATTCTGTTTCGTGACGCGAGGCTCCGCACTAAACAGCACAACTTTCGTTTCTGCTGGGTTAGCGATGGTTGTATTTATGCGCGAAAAGCAGAGAAAAAACCTGCTATACCCATTAGATCTCAAAAGGACCTGGACCATCACGTCGGACTCGCCTCCTGAACTGGTTATGGTTATGCTTATCAAACTATTTTTAATCTCGCTTAATTGTTCTTTATTTTATACACACACACTTAATACAAACACCATCCACAATAACACTTACCGCATTACAGACACACACATGAATTTTACCTGCAACACTCTCTACATAAATCATGCACATGCTAAAAAAATTCTCCATACCTCAATAACTCATGAATCTCTAACACAATTCAACAATATGTATCTTAATAAAACAACCTCACTATTATCAAACTGCAATCATCAAAATAATAAATGGCTAACTTAGAGTTTATAGACGAATTCGACAAATCAGTAGAGATTCCATGCCATCGAATAGCATTGCCAGAATTAACAAAGAGTGTGTTGCAAAAGGACCTCGATTTTAAAATTATATCTTTTAACATACGCAGTCATAATCACAATTTCGATAACTTTATTATAGCGCTAAACCGGTTCGAGATATCCTTTGATGTCATTATTCTAACAGAATGTTGGCTAGGACAATCGCCTTTAATACATACCATAGATGGGTACTCACATCATTATACACAAAAGTATACAAATCAAAACGGAGGCGTTATAGTTTATATAAAGGATTTCTGGAACGCTACTGTCTCTGAACCTGATAACAATCTAGATACTAACTGCCTTAAAATATCACTGCCCAATAACTATATAATTTTTGCAATTTACAGATCCCCAAATAACAGCTTATCAAACTTCACGACCTTTCTCGAAGAAATACTAGAAGAACACAAAAACAGCCCTAAAATTATACTAGCCGGTGACATTAACATAGACATTTTGTCTTCAGATTCATCATCATCAAACAACATGCATTCAGATTACCTTTGTATAACTGCGGAGCACAAACTTATACCTGCAATTACCTTACCTACTAGGGCCACTTCTTGTCTTGATCACATCTTTATAAAAAGCAATCATCAGGCAATTTCAATAGTATGTCAAACATCAGTCACTGATCACGATTTTACAGCTGTTGGATTGAAAACCAAACATTGCCAAATAAATACTAAAAGACAAATATCAAAAGTAAACTTTTCTGCAGTCGTTCAAGAGCTGCAATCTATTGATTGGTCAGATATTATGCTTAGTTCGGACGTGTCTATAGCTACAGAGCTCCTATCTACAAAGCTACAGGATACTATACAAAATAATACTACTTTCAAGAGCATTAGTAGATCTAAATTTAACCTCAAGCCTTGGATAACTCCGGGGCTTATACGATGCATAAAACATAGAGACAAACTCCATCTTGCGTGTAGAAAATATCCCAAAGATGAAACAGCCAAACTAATATTTACAAGATATCGCAACTTCTGCAACGATTTGCTTCACAAACTTAAGGCTCAGTATGAAAATAAACTGTTAACAGACAACAACAAAAACCCTAAGAAACTCTGGAGCGCTATTAAAAGCATATGCGATCTAAACACATCCAAATCGAATGCCCCCATGTCACTACTCACAGCCAAAGTCACACCTTCCGACTCTATTCACGACTGTAACCAATATTATGCATCTGTAGGCGAAAATTTAGCAAAAGAAATCCTAACTAAAACCAACCAATCCGAATCATCTCTAGCCTCTGATACCAATTCACAAAATTCTCTACCACACTCGTTTTTTATATATCCCACAGATGAGAGGGAAGTCAGTGACTACATATCTCAATTAAAAAACGACAGCGCTCCCGGTTCAGACGGACTCAAACCATCTCTCATAAAAGAAATCAGTTCTTTGATAATAAAACCTCTCACACATATATGCAACTTAAGCCTGTCACAGGGAGTTTTTCCACAGATATGGAAAACTGTCTCACTAACTCTGATTCATAAATCTGGGGATAAGACTACGCCCTGTAATTTTCGACCGATTTCACTTCTGAGCATCCTCTCAAAAATATTAGAAAAAACTGTACATAGACGTCTGTGCAAATATTTGGAAACTAACGACTTACTGTCTCCTTGTCAATTTGGATTTCGTCGGGGAAAATCTACAGAGGATGCAATTGCTAAGTTACTAGAGACAGTGACGGGTAATCTAGATAAGGGACGGTGCTGTGTTGGTGTCTTTCTGGATTTAGCAAAAGCATTCGACACAGTGTCCGTTCCAATCTTACTGAAAAAGCTGGAGAACCTAGGAGTTAGGGGCGTGGCTTTGCATTGGTTTTGGAGCTACCTCAGTAATAGACAAATTATTACTAAGATAGGGAAACTAATAAGTTCTCCTCTGCCGATAAACTTCGGAGTTCCACAAGGCAGCATCCTGGGACCGACATTGTTCCTTATATATATGAATGACGTTTCCACTTCTATATCCCCCTCTCTGAAAGCTGAAACTATATGTTATGCTGATGATACAGCGATAATTTTTAACGATTCTTCCTGGGACTCAGTGATAAAACAAGCAACTGCTGGTATCTCAGAAATCGCAATTTGGCTTGCAAAAAACTTACTTACACTTAATACCTCTAAAACAAAATTCATTTGCTTTCACAAAACTAAGGCTTCCCAACCAAAATCTAATTTCAAGTTACATATTCACACTTGCAACCAGTCATCTAAAGTATGTAACTGTGAATACATTAGTAGAGTCTGTGACATCAAATACCTAGGTATAGTGCTTGACGAAAAACTTACATTTCAAAAACACCTGAGCACACTCGCAGGTCGAGTACGCAAAATTATTCACATAATGAAATCACTTCGCCGCGGTGCTCCGAAGGAAACACTAAAGCTGGTATATCTAGCTCTGTGCCAATCCGTCCTCACCTACTGCATCAGGTGTTGGGGAGGATCTTCGAAATCTTACATGTTAGAAGTAGAACGAGCACAGCGCTCGGTACTAAAAGTAATGTACAAGAAACCTCGCATGTATCCTACCACTTTATTGTACGAGGAAAGCAAAGTGCTGAGTCTACGAAAACTCTACATTTTGAAGGTGGTGTTGATGCAGCATAGAATTATCATTAATAGTACGGAATACGAACAACTACTGTCAAAAAGAGTATTTAAAATTTCTAAACCTTCTGTAAACACTGCCTTTGCTCAGCGATTCGCACCATTTTTGCATACACACATATACAACGTCGTGGTAAAAGAGTGTGAAGGAGGAATAAAGGAATGTACTGTAAAGGAAGCTAAGCGAAAAGTTCTTATCTGGCTGAATAAAATAGATTATGATGCCACAGAAACAACAATTGGTGTCTAAAACTTTAACATACACACACACACACACCCTCTCACATACATACATACACACACATGCAGATATCTATTAATTATTTTAACATAATTTAATATAATATAAATTTAAATAATAACAGTGATTAATTGTTAAACTTAAATTCAAATTAAATTTTATTCAATTTTCATGTTATCGCCGCAAATAAGGATTGTCAAATGTTTATTTCCTCCCTCACAAGACAGGCTATGCCTAGTGTGAGGGTCAGCATACCTGTGAATTGTATTTCCTTATGGCAATAAACGATTTTCATTTTCATTTTTCATTGTTTTTACGGGGGACATCAACATTTATATCATGCCTGACTCTCTTACTGGACAAGCTGCTGAATATGTAGATCTTATGGCCGCTTTTGGACTAAGACAAGGAGTTGATCGACCAACCCACCAAAAAACTTGCTTCGACCATTTTATGGTAAAGTCGTGTAATAAGGCATACACAGTTGTATTCAATGAGTTCACAGACCACTGTCCAATTATGCTCATCATAGATAACAATGAAATGAAGAAAAATAAAACTTGTCATGAAAAGGTCCGTATAAATACTGAGGGCATAGGTTTACGCCTAAGTGATCATACATGGAATGAGCTTCTGGCTACTACTGATGCTAATATAGCAGCCGAGCTCTTAGTCGAAACTTTAAAAAATATTATTGAGGATAACACCACTGTTACTAAGGTATCTAAACGTAGAAAGTCACTGAAGCCATGGATTACGATAGGAGTAATAAAATCAATTAGGAAAAGAGATAAACTACATAAAAAATCTAAGAAAAACACAAATAATGAGATTATGAAAGAAAAGTATACAACCTACAGAAATATTTGTAACAAAATAATAAAAACTCAAAAAAGAATATTACGAGCAAGAATTTAGCAAACACTCTGGAAATTCTAAGGAAACCTGGAGGATTATTAAAGAAATCTGCTCACTAAATAAGACAAATGTCTTTACTTCTGATTTGCTCAATATAAGACCGACCCATGTAGAGTCGCTGGAGGAAGTTAATAACTACTTTACCACAATAGGTTACAAACTGGCAAAGGGCACCCTTACTAGGCTTAATAAAACTGAAGCGGATCTTGCATACCTAGCGTCCTCTAGAATTACACTAGCAAATTCTATGATGCTGTATCCTACTGACCCAACGGAAATATTTCAAACTATAGCAACGCTAAAAACCAATAGTCCGCCTGGCTGGGATAGCGCATTGGGTGTATACCTGTAATGTTGTACATCGTAATTGTATATTAAATAAATTAAATTAAATTAAATAACATACCTACTACTACAATTAAAACATTTTGTCATCTATTGGCTTCACCACTATCACACATATGCAATTTGAGCCTGGCTAACGGTACCTTTCCTACTATTTAAAAAAAAGGAATAGTCTGCCCAATTTTCAAAGCGGGGGATAGAAAATTGCCAACCAACTATAGGCCCATAAGCTTGTTAATTCAGCTATCTGGAATCAAAAAATCTATTGTCAGGCAACCAATTCGGGTTCAGGTCGGAAAAGAGTACAGAGGATGCGGTGATGAAACTGACGTCGCTTGTAACTGAACATGTCGACAGAGGTGAAAAATGTGTGGGCGTATTCCTAAAAATATTCCTTAAAAAGCGTTCGACACAGTGTGCATTCCTATCCTACTAGCGCGCTTAGAGAACATGGGTGTGCGCGGCTCCCCCTTAAGATGGTTTACTGACTACCTAACTAACCGCAAACAAGCTGTGCGCATAGAAAAGCTCTTGAGTGGGAGTGCCTCATGTATGGTGTACCACAAGGCAGTACGCTGGGACCGACCCTATTTTTGGTATACATCAATGAACTCTGTAAACTGGATATGATAGGAGCTGACCTGATAATGTTTGCTGACGATACGGTCATTCTCTTCCATGAGACAAATTGGACCAAAGTGCAACGTCTAGCTGAGACAGGACTAGCTAAGGTGACATGTTGGCTGGAGGACAGTCTGTCATCGCTTAATACGATGAAGACTAAATATTTGTGCTTCAGTAAAACTGCTGCTGGAAGTCCAGAACAAAACTTCAAGCTTACTATACACACGTATCCATGCAACAGAGAGTTAGTGGAAGGTGTTATGTGCGGCAGTGAAACTCTCTTGAGGGTGCCCAGCATAAAGTACCTTGGTGTCGTTGTAGATGATAAACTACACTGGGGTCCGCACATTACAGCGACAGCTAAAAGGATACGTAAGCTCATATTTGTATTCAAGCACCTCCGTTTATATGCAAATAGAACTCTGCTTTTACAGACTTATAGCGCCTTATGCCACTACGTGATTGAGTACTGCATCTGTGCTTGGGGAGGTGCTCGCAAAACTATTCTACTGGAGGCCGAGCTTTTTTTTTTGTTGGAGGGGAAAAAAATGGAATTACCCATGCCCAGGAGTCAGACCTCCCTGCTATGTCCGGGTCCCCACATATTGAGCGGGCATCAGCTCGTGTGGTATACGGACTAAAAACAACCCCTTTGTGTTTACAGTTGTCTTATTAAGAACTAACTGTGAGCCATGGAACTGGAGGCCGAGCACGCCCAGCGTTCCGTGCTTAAAGTTCTTCTGTACGCGCCCTGGCGGCACCCCACCACGCTTGTGTATAAAGAATCCAATGTGCTTACCATCAGGCAGACCTTTATATTAAAATGTATTAGGCGATATCATAGTCGTACAGTCCCGCTCTTACCTGTAAGTACCAAGAGGATTTATCGATTTCCAGTTCCACGTGCCATAAGTGCTTTTGCGCGTAGGCACTACAACTATGTAACACCTCGCTTGTACAGTACTATACACAATCACAAAAGAAAGAAACTACACTTTAAAAAACAGAGTCTACACCTGGCTGAGATCCCACGATTATGAGGGCACCGAAAGCCTACTGGACTCAGCCTACTAAAACCATTAAGATAAGTAAGCATATTACAGTTACATTCACCACACTGCACTCACTACAAGCCTAACACACACACCTACACTAACAACTATATAAAATCTTTTTGTTTTTGTAATTATATTTTGAGCAACCGCGTTCACAGACGAGTTCCGCATCACATCCAGCAGCCGCTCCCGCATCGGCTGCCACCGCAGCTCCCGCCGCTTCGGGTAGCACAGGCAGTTCCCCAGAACAGGTGGCTTTATGTACACACTCAGCTTCGGTCCAGCCGACCACTCGTACTACCGAGGTGCTAGCTACCGCCAAGGTGCTAGTAGTTGGTAGGAGAGGCAATTATAATCTGGTCAGGTATTTGTTGGACCCTGGTTCACAGAAAAATTACATTACGACTCGCTGCTGCCGCATGCTTGGATTACCTATCCGCGACGGTACAGGAAACGCTGTAAAAGGTATTGATGGTACTTCTCAACCAGTACAAGGTTCAGTCGACCTCACGTTTAGCTCTCGGCTTCGCGCGCATCCTAAGTACAATATTGATGCGTTAGTATTGGATCAAATTACAGGTCAGTTACCGTTGTGCAAAATAAACGTATCTGATTTTAATAACATCGATCCTACATTACTCGCTGACGATACTTGGGGTGTGCCAGGTAATAGACATCCTGTTGGGAGTGAAACTATTCGCTAAATTATTGCGACCAGGTCACGTCACACCAGGATGTCCCGATGCACTAGAAACTGTGCTTGGATAAATTATTATGGGAGATGCGCCTATCTCAGAATCTGAATCAGCCACACTTTCATTATGTGCAGTGTCGTCTCCTCAGTGCTGCGATCTACGCAAATTCTGGGAACTCGAGGTAGTCGCTTCGCCCCCCATTATGAGTGTGGACGATAAATATTGGTAACATTTTTATTGCTCCACCACTACTCGCACACAGTCAGGAAAGTATATTGCCGCCTTGCCATTAAAAAATTACGCATCAGCGTTAGGAAACTCGCTTGATTTAGCGCGTCGCAGATTTTTAAGTTTATAACGCAAACGTAAGGCTAATCCTCAGGTCAAAATACTATATGATGACGTCATTAAGGATTATCTTAAACAAAACTATATTTCTCTGGTGAAAAATGTGCTCCCTGAAGGCTTTCCACGTTATGAAGGGCAAGCGTATTATATCCCGCACCATGCTGTCATTCGCGAGGATAAACTTACCACAAAAATTTGTGTGATTTTAGACGCTAGCGCGAAAACGGACAAGGTGTCTCGCTTAATGACATCCTGCTGTAAGGATGGGCCTATTAGGTGTGGAATGAGACAGTCACATGTTCGAAAGACAGTTGTATATTGAGTCATGAATCATAATAAAGAGGCTATTTATAGATGTAAGTAGGGTTCAGGTGTGCATACACTACACCTTCCCCCTTTTTTGAAAGTAAAAAATATGCATATAATTTTTATGACATTTAACAATTTAGATCTAATAACATCAAAACAACAATCTAATAAGTAACTAATTTCTGTAAAAATAACAATAAAATAAATCACCTGTGTAAAATATCAATTGAAAATTTAAAATCTGTAAAAAATATAACAAATGAAAACCTTTTATATTTTTGTTTGCTGGATACAATTTTTTCAATACTATCAAAATCAACTATAACCATTTATTACTATTTCTCACCCCTTTTTAACACCTATTTTTAAACAACTTCATTAAAGTACATTGATAATGATTACATAAGAACATCAGGTTATGTATTTTCTAAAACTAATTTTGAATACACGAAATAAACGAATAAGTACATACACAAGTAAATACACGAAACTAAAATATCTATCTGTTTTAGGGGTAGGGTTGACGACATGAACGAATTTTATACATTTAAACAAAATAACACAAAATCATAAAATAAATGAAACGCAAAACAAAAGTACATATTTCTCAATCCTTCATCAAACATGAGAACGTTTTATTTTTAACACATTGAACTTTTACACAAAATTATAACAATTAATCAGTTGCAATTTCAAAACTCCACATTTCTCATTCCTTCTAAATCTCTTTCCTTTCTTCACGCATTTATTTACTTTTGTCAAATTTTATTCCATAATCACTAACTACTTTTTTTGTTTATTTATCCATTGCATACCTACTTCCATCTCAAAAGAAAATCGTCACATCTTATAAAAATATAAATCTTTGGGTATACATCTTCATTCCAAACTAACAAAATATTCTCTCTTTTCTTACACAAACGCTATCAATCAAAGTCTCTTTTTTTTTTCTCTTCCACTTCATATAGGTACTTTTTAGGGGTATCCGGATCCCATGTTATTTCACATTATAGTGAGTGCACTTTTATAGGTACTTTTATTATTTATTTATTTATAGACGTCTTATGGTACTTTTATTATTATAACAATACTTAAATACATATACTACTAGTACCTGGCTCCAGGTCTACCTGCCTGAGCCTGCTCGCGAGCTTATTAGGTCATCGATATCCAACTTTCTCACGAAGGAAACTCGTTCACATCATGATCGAAGAGGAAGGATTCGTGCCTTGTACCTTGTACCTTTGAGACTTTGATGAAAATACAATAACATATCGGACTCGCCAATAGTTACGTACCATACTAAAACATAACTTATACTCAATCAATACGAATCCTTCGAGTTTTAAGATATTCTGTAAAGATTGGATGATCAGTCCAACTTTTCTCGAAAACTTAACAAACGAAGTGTTCCCAACTAACTTACTCTGTGGCCTAGAGTAACCTATCCTGCACATTCCATACCTTCTCTCAAATTCATACTTTTTATTCCTAACGACAACATTAATCTACATTCCCAAATCCAAACAAAAATATAACTTTCTTAGGTAATACGTACTCACATAACATAACTTAAAACTTGCAAATATTAAATAAATCTTCACATCAGTGGTTAACTTTTCGTTCCATTTCATTTTCATACTTTTCAACTCTCACTATCAACCAATATTTTCTCACTTTTATGAAGTATCCGAATCCGAAGTGACCATATCCGCTGGTCAGACTATAATTCTATTAATAAACTCGAATGCAATCTGTAAAATAAATGCAAGTACAATTTCTAAACAAACTTTTATGATAAACTAACGTTAGTGGTTCCGTCGTACGTTTTTTTTTTTAAGTATATCTGTGATTAAAGCTGAACTTCTTTTGCATACTAAATATTTTGTACATACATACACAATATGAAATTTATACATCCCATACTATTCAAATTCATTCCGTATTATAACTTGAAAATGGTTTCATACTTAATCTCTCTGCGGTACCCTAAACTCGCTATCAATCATCCATCACCTTTTATGTATCTTCCATATTAGTCGCATGAAACTAAAATCTTTCGCTCTATACAAGTCGCACTGCGGTAACATGAACTACTAATTATTATAATAACAATTCTGTTTCTCTGTAATCAAAACATGTGTTATGTTCTAATCTAATTTGGTTTCTTCTGCAGTGTAGCATGTCCATATTTGGTTCGCCTGCGAACACTGGATTGAATTTCTATACTTAACTTTTGAATAACTTTGACTGTTACCAAGTCAAATGAACAACTGAATCATTTATGTACTTGATTGTACATTTGGAGTAAATCAGAATTATGATGCAATATAAAAAAAATACTAGCGGTTATAACACAAAAAAATAACAAAACTTTCAACTTCATACTTCACACTTTTTATCACATTATTCCCAGATTTTTCAAAATCTCCTCAAAAATAAAAAAATACTGTCAAATCATCTCATCCCAAATAACTCGTGTCTAACTTATTTACTTTTCGGCTTTCAAAAATATCTCCATTCCTAAAAAAATAATATCAATCGTTCATTCACACTTCTCTTGCTGACTATACTGTACTACTAACTTTTCGTTCTATGCCATTCATCATAATACTATTTTAGTTACTTCATGCAATCTTCATTTGGAAAAATAATTATATTAATATTGATCGTATCGTCAACCCTTTGACAATACAAAATCTAGCCAAAACTTAAATATACTAATCGACAAATAATTTAATTTACTTACATGTCATACGTATAATAAAACCCATTGTCCAAAAAACACATTGACGCCACGACGTCATCGCCCGTGTCGCATGCAGCTCGCTCGGAGTCAGCACATCCTGGGATCCGTACATCTCCCAGCTGCGCTTGACCCGTACGGTTACGCCCAGCGCCCTGCTTCCACATCATCAGGCTTAGGAAATCGCCCGGCACCCGGCAGCACAAATCTTCTGTAATATTTTCTTTTCTCTTCTTGTGTAAATATATTCTTTCTTCTATAATTATCTTCTTTCTTCTATTTATCCGTCTTCTTCTGGCTGCAATCCGCTAATCTCTTCATAGGTCATCCCGTTCTTTTTTCTCTATATATTTATCTTCGTTATATTTCTCTTTTCCAAGTTCTTCAAGTATTATTTAAATATTATTTGAATTTATTTAATCGCCATTCGGCACAGCACTACCTCGCGAGAGGTAGGCTGGCCTGGCACGGTCGCCATGTAAGGATGGGCCTATTAGGTGTGGAATGAGACAGTCACATGTTCGAAAGACAGTTGTATATTGAGTCATGAATCATAATAAAGAGGCTATTTATAGATGTAAGTAGGGTTCAGGTGTGCATACACTACACTGCACGCTGGCCCAGTTCTTCAGGCTGACTTGTTTAACATTTTGCTGAATTTAAGGGTTTTCGCAGTGGCGATCACGGCCGACGTAAAAGCGATGTATCTCCGAATAGGTATACGACCGGAAGATCGGTCGCTTCAACACATTCTTTACCCTTTCCGAGAAGATGAGTAGATTCAAATCTCGCCGTTTATCGCAATCCGCACCGTGCAGCAACTGTATCAGGATGAGGGGAAAAGCCTTCCTCTGGCAAGCGACATTTTGCGCAGAGACATTTATATGGATGACATAGTCAGTTCTGTTCCTAGCACTGCGCTAGCTATAGACTCCGCCCATCAACTGATAAAAATATTCTCGCTTGGAGATTTCCAGTTGACTAAGTGGTTCAGTAACAGCATGGAGGTTCTACAAGCTATGAGTCCTTACGACTTTCAGAGAGCATAGATCTGAGTAAAGATCCGACGCAAAAGATATTAGGGCTTCGCTGGTATCATGATCACGATTATTTCTCCTTTCAGGTAGATCAGGATGATCGCCCATGCACGAAAAGGAATATACTCTCATCCGTCGCACGACTTTTTGATGTCTTAGGACTGGTGGCTCCAGTGATTCTATATGCCAAACTTCTGATAAAGGAACCCTGGCTCGTTAAAATGGGTTGGGATGACGTCCCACCAACACGCATTATTATAATTGTGGGAACAATTCCAGACCGAATTGCCTATGATCTCGCAAATGAGATTCGAACGACACGTTGGTGTCATTGATAATTGTAAAATCTCTCTCTTCGGGTTTGCTGATGCTAGTGAGAAGGCATACGGGGGATTGGTCTACGCCCACGTCGTCAAACCAGACGGTGACATCGTGGTCTCACTTGTATGTGCAAAGTCAAAGGTTGTGTCGCTAGCACGCCTCGAGTTATGCGCTGCCCTCCTTCTATCAACATTGTTAAAGAGAGTTGTTGACTTTTATGCAGCTCGGCATGCCATTGAGGCTGTCATAGCTTTTTCAGATTCCACTGTAACATTAAGTTGGATCCGTTCCCCACCGCATCCCTGGCACACATATGTCGCCAATCGCATCGCTAAAATTCAAGAAAATTTGTCACCAGAACACTTTTACCATGTCAAGGGAGCTGAAAAACCTTGCGACTGTCTGTCTCGCGGTTTAACACCGGTTCAGCTAGTCCACTATCCTTTATGGTTGAATGGACCACCATGGCTAAGATTGCCTCGCGTCGAATGGCCCGTCAAACCATTCGTCACAAAAGAAGTGCAACAGCTTCCGGAAATGAAGACTGTTGCTCTGCCTGCAACGTCTCCCGAAAGCTCGAATGCAGTTTCTCCTCCTGGAGACATCCTTTATGACCGAGCCAGCAGATTTTCCTCATGGATGAAATATTTAAAGACAATTTGTTTTGTGTATAAATTTATAAAACGGCTCCCTAGAGGGCCGATTACCGCATCGGACTTAGAGTTTGCTGAATTGTCAATATTGCGATCTCTTCAGCGCGTTCATTTCAATTCTGATCTGAAGCATTTGTCTAGGAACGAGTTATGTTCGAAGCTCGTGCAAAAGTTAAGTCCGTTTCTACATGATGGCCTCATACGCATCGGTGGCCACCTCGCGCCATCAGATACTTCTCCCACGACAAGATCATATTGTGGAACTTTTGGTTACGTACTACCACATAAGGAACTTTCATACAGGCCCCAACCTGCTTGTGTCTTTACTGAGACAACGCTATTGTATTCTGTCCGCGCGACGTATTACACGTCAAATTGCTTTTAAATGCAACATTTGCTTCCGAGCAAATGTTGCATTTAAAAGCAATTTGACGCCAGCCGCGGCCAGTTTTTCTTATCATGGCAGATCTACCACGCTTTCGGGTAGAGACTGCGCCGAAGGCTTTTGCTCACTCTGGTCGTGACTACACCGGGCCTCTATCTATAACATCTATACCTGGTAGGGGTCAACGGGCCAGGAAAGCGTACATTTGTCTGTTCACATGCTTCACAACGCGTGCTTCAGATCTAAGTACTGCAAACTTCATGTCTGCGTTTAAGCGCTTTTTATCTTGCAGAGGTCCAGTGGAATGCCTTTATTCCGATAACACGACAAATTTCGTTGGTGCGCCTCGTAGGTACGAGGCGCACCTCTAATAGGTAGAGGTCCGCGACCTCTACCTATTCTTGAGTAATGAATATCGCCCTCTTTGGGAGTCAGTACTCGCAGACAACCGCATAACGCTGTAAAATATTCCTTGTAGAGCCCCGCACTTCGGAGGCTGTTGGGAAAGTGAAATTAAAGTGGTGAAGACTCACCTCTTCAAAGTGGTAGGTAGCCAAATCCTGACGTTCGATGAACTCAATACAGTGTTAGTTCAAGTGGAGGCCTTATTGAATTCGAGGCCTCTCTATTCACTCAGTTCTGATCCTTCCGAACTGTCGGCATTAACTCCTGCTCACTTTTTACACACGAAACCACTCGTCTTTCTTCCCTCGCACGAAGTCAATGAAACGCGTTTACACCTTATTTCGCGTTATGAATTGATGGACAAATTGGTCCAATCCTTTTGGAAAAGGTGGCGCCAAGAATATTTGCACACCTTGCAATCCAAACAGAAATGGAATACTCCAGCCAACCCTGTTCGAGTTGGCATGGTTGTGAACACCATGCAGGACAACGTTATGCCCTTGCATTGGCCATTAGGTGTGATCACTCACATCTTTCCGGACAAGAAGGGAGTATGTAGAGTAGTTTCTGTCAAGACGCAAAGTGGGACTCTACATAGTCGCCCAGTAGTAAAGTTGTGCCCTTTGCCAACACAATAATTAGTTAGGTATTATTTGGCTTATCCATCTATTTATCTTAGTTTAATTATTTTAGGTCTATGTTTTTTAACCGCATCGCAGTGCAGATGCTATTATATATTCTATCATATACGTAAGTTAGCCTTCATGGCTTATGTGGAGTCTATGAAGAGTCTCATATAGAGTCTCATGTAGTCTTATGTAGAGTCTTATGTAGTGTGTAATGTAGAGCTTCTGGGTAGAGTTATGATGATATGCATTTTAGTATATTTTTCTCCTTTCGTGTTTCGAAAGTAGGATCTTTCAAGCTGGGGGAAAAGGTTTCGCTTCTTTATTATTAGATATTTAACAGATTGACTTTGTGGATTGAGCACCCTATACCAACGTGGGAACAGTTCATTGAACTGGTTTTCTGACGAAACTAAGACCCGCACCTACCCTATTGCGCGCAAGCCAGTTATCGTTCAATGCTTCCGGGGCGCATACAACCTCGCTAATTCCCTTGCTCCATCGCTTGGATGTTATCCCGATTAGCAAACAACCCTTTCAACCCTACAAATCCACGTACTTGTGTGCATTTTGGTGACGTGCATAGTGCATTTGGGGACTGGACTCTTTAACGTGGAACGAACTACATAGCAGCGCCTTCTCGGGATCGCCACGTGTCGGTGACTAGTGGACTATGGAGGCTCAGGTTAGTGGCTGTTCCTATGTTAACGGGGCTCATATGCATAAAGTCAATTGAATAAATAGTAGAAATTGTCGATTCACAGAACTAGCTATATCACTGTTTTTCACTCCAATATAGCTCTAATTACATTGGTCGCGTCGTGCCAGGCTTGGCAGGCCTGCTTAACTTGGTAAGATCCAACGTGTTTTAACTCCATTCTACCACCAACACCAGCAGCATCACCAACATATTACATGGTGACCTTGCCTAGCCTTGTTATGGCAGGATCTTAAGAAAATGCTGTAAGAAAGATATTGTCATGACGAGCATCATCATCATCATGATCATCCACTGAAGAAAACTTGAAGCGGCCCTTGCGTGAAGAATCAATCTGAAATCAAGCCACGAAGCGAAAAATGAAGTCAGTAAATTTTTGACACTACAAAGGAACACTATTGAGAATTGTTCGAGTGAGTCCAGGGTATCCCGGCTCGAAGAGTTCCAAGGTTATCTCGGCCAGAAGTGGTCCAGGGTTATCCCGGCCAAATCAAAAAGATGACGACATCCTGCATCTTCGTGCAGTGACCAGTGTGCTTAGTGGGAGTTTTTCTAACTCATCGAACGCGTTTCCGCGAACTCAGTTTTGTGTGGCCTTGAGCCAGCGCCTCCTATCGGCAAGTGCGAGTTTACAAAGCACTATTGTCACTTTTTGTCACGATCGAATGCGTTCGATTTATCGGTATTGATCGAGAAGTGAACGCGTTTACGCTGATTTTGCGAGTGCGAGTTAGAAATACGTCATCATTTTGACAGTTCGAATGGTGAATCGCTCACGTTCGCAAAGTAAAGTTCTCACTTTGGATTTGAAGGTGAGAGCGACTAAATTAACCTACAACGAAAAGTGTAAACTATAAAATCACATGTCAGCACGTCGATTTTTGCTTGGAGGATTTTGGAGACAGCTCGAGCCCAAGACGAGCTTCAAACAATCCATGTGAGGAATCACGATCGTTCCAATGTGCTGCCAGCGACCCTCTGGCAGATGTGACGGAGAACGAATAAAAAATATATATCGCTTTACCGGCCCAGTTGGAGTTCTAACCGAAGAAACCATGAGGGGTATAAAACCAAATAAAGCAAATCAAATTATTATCGTACCTACTTAGATTTTTCTACATTTTAGATTTATTTTAAACTTGTTTTTTTTATAGTGCTGGAACATGATGAGGATGACCAGGCTGGCAACGAGGTTACAGAACGAAGTGCCACCACAGATCTAATTCGTGGAAGGGCATTGCGGAACCAATCAATCAGAAGAACGCAACAATAACATGTTGTCCACTGTAAAACGGGATAAAATAAAAATTGTTATTTCATATAAATAAATGTTTATTATACTTATAGTAAGTAAAATACGTACAGTCAATACATTAATTTGTAGCTTATAAACCACCACCGAATTCCCCAAGCCACTGATCAAAACTTGAAGCCTAACCTTTTTCCTCTTTTCCGTGGATTTTTCATCACCACTTCCAGCACTGTTTAATAAAGCAATCAAGACCTCAATCTTTTATACGAAAAATTCCCTTTGCATTGCTGGTGGGCATAGTCAGATCACCATGTCTGAAAAAATAAAGGCAAATATTAATGAACAACCAACCGTCCCTACATGGACGAGAATGGCCGCAGATCGCACGAATTGACAGTCCAACAGTGGAGACCATCATGCTGATGAAGAAGAGAAAGATAAATCACGATATAGAGATACACTAAATAATACAGCACATTAGGTGCACTTACTGTTCCATACATGTTACTAGCATTTCAAATTGTTGCGCACTCATTTTCATCGTGGACTTTCGGGGTTTTTGAAAATCCGGCAATCAAAGTCGCATGTATCGCGAACCTAAGCAAGATCAAGATAACTATGTGAGAGAGAGACTGTTTGCTTTACAAACATGTCAAAATCGCGTATTATTAAAGCCCGTCCAAATAATAAATAGACACCTTTTTAATCGACAAATACGGTCAAAAATAAAGAAGCGAAACCATTTCCCCCGGCTTGAAAGATCCTACTTTCGAAACACAAAAGGAGAAAAATATACTAAAATGCATATTATCATAACTCTACCCAGAAGCTCTACATTACACTATACATATAAGACTACATAAGACTACATGAGACTCTATAATAGACTCTACATAGACTCCACATAAGCCATGAAGGCTAACTTACGTATATGATAGATTATATAATAGCATCTGCACTGCGATGCGGTTAAAAAACTTAGACCTAAAATAATTAAACTAAGAAAAATTGATGGATAAGCCAAATAATACCTAATGTTTGGGGTTTTTTCACAGCTCTTCAAGTAAACTCGTTGATTCTTGATATTGTATATTGTATATTAAGTTGTATCACAATTTTGTGGGGTTAAAGCCCGTCTAAGTTATTGCGTTTTAGTAGTAATTAAAGTAAAAATAAGCAGCAGATCAATATTTAACGAACGATCACGGATGACAGCGCTCAGGTCAATGCTGTGTGTACTTCTTGTGAGTACCAGTCGAAGATGCGCAGTTTCTCCAGTAGATGGCGCTAGCTGTTCCTCATCAACATGCCCGCGGCCTTGGAAGCATCAGGTTCCAACGAAGAAGGCGGCTCCAATCTCGCAAACTAGTCATCAATGACGTTGTGCATCTGCTGATCAGGTAGAAGTGGACATATTTTAGGAAATGCCCGTCGTATTTCCCCGTTGGCAGTTTTAATGATTGCGACTCGGGATTTGCCGTCCTTGCCGGAGATTGTTCCTTTATCAGAACTAATGTGTTAGGCGTTAATGTGTCTTGATTAGTCTGCCATTTAGTTCTCATCTGGAGTTCCGAGATATACTCCTTGGACCACCGCTGCCAGAAGTGTTGCCGCATCTGCTCCACACGATCGTAGCGAGTAAGGCGATGTGAAGATGTGGTGGTGACGTCATCGCAGGGCGGCGCCGTCAGCGGTCGGCCAATCAGGAAATGAGCTGGACTAAGAGGGAGCAAATCATTGGGGTCTGTGGACATAGGAAACATGGGTCTGGAATTGAGGACAGCTTCAATTTGTGCTAATACTGTGCTCAACTCCTCATATGTTAAATTAGCGTTTCCTACGACACGACGCAAGTGAAATTTGCAAGACTTGACCCCTGCCTCCCACAATCCACCAAAGTGAGGAGTATACATTGGTGGAATACATTTTAGTTTAATGTCATTATTTGTGGTAAATTCTATGATGTTTTGTGAATTCTGATCTAGAAACTGAGAGAGTTCTTTTAATGCACCCACAAAGTTCCTGCCATTATCCGAAAAAATCTCTGAAGGTTTTCCTCGTCGTGAGATAAACCTTTTTAAAGCTAGAAGATAACATTCGGTTGAAAGAGTAGTCACCAACTGCAAGTGTATTGCCCGCGTTGCGAAACAAACAAATAGACAGATGTAACATTTTTCCAACTTCGCGCCTCTCCCACGACGGTTTAGCATGAACACAGGCCCTAAATAATCGACCCCGCAGCGCATGAACGGGTAGCCTGGTTCCAATCTTTCAGCGGGTACATTTCCCATTTGCACTTGCATGATTTGCCCCTTCAATCTTACCCATTTGACACAAGTCCGAACTACTTGTTTCGCTAAATCACGTCCCTTGAGCGGCCACCAGGTTTGCCTAACCGTGGACAATAATAGTTGAGGGCCAGCATGAAGAAGATACTTGTGCTGAAATCGGAAAAGAAGTCGGGTGAATGTGTGTTTACCACAAAGTAAGACCGGGTGTTTTTTATCATAGGTAAATGTTTCGGAATTATCCAACCTACCACCAACTCTAAGTAAATTGTAATTGTCGGAAAATATACTGAGACCGGCCAGATTACGGGTAAACTTAATGTTTTTGTTATTTATTACAGCCTCGTAAACATCAGGGAACGATTGACGTTGACTAATGCGGGCCAAAGTCTTATTTGCGTTGTTTAATTCGTCAACACTAAGAGGTCCTAACTGGCGATCTGTTTTAGTTTTAATGCGAGTATTATTAATAAAGCGCAATAGATAAGCAGCTGACCGCCGCATGCGGTTAAAACATGAATATCTATCAAACGGAAACATCGCATCATCAGATTGACAAACCAGTGTCGTAGTTGTTGCCCTAATCTCAGGTAATTCGTCGGAATTAATGTCACCGACATAATTATCACGCAAATTCGAAGTAGGGTTCCGTAAGAATTTTGGGCCGTACCACCACATATCGCATGATTGAAGCGCGTCGATATGGGCACCTTGTGACAATAAGTCAGCGGGGTTCTGTACGCCAGCAACATGTAACCATGTCGAATCTCCTGTCAAGTCATTTATTTCAACCACCCCATTCTGAACAAATGTTTTTAAAGCGCTAGGCGACATTCTAAGCCATCCGATTACAATGGTAGAATCCGACCAAAAGAAAACATCATCAAATGTTAACCGAAGTGATTTTATAATTTTTGCGTATAATTTTGCAAATACAAGGGCTCCGCATAGTAGTGTAGTAAATTTAAGAAGTCTTCTTATAGCGAAATCGCAATAATTCATAACAGCGATTTTTAATAAATAAAAAAAATATATATATATTTTATGATTGTTTTAAATATTTGATGTTTGTGTTATTATCTGTTATGAACAGCTGTAAAATAGCTGTTAATATCTCAACCCCAACCGAAAAATAACGGTTGATGCCGTTATCATAACGAATTGAGAAATATCACTATTCCGATAATTTTTTTGGCGGATTCCTTATTGAAGTTACTCGTTTTATCATTTTAAATAAGTTTATAAGAGGTAAAAGAGTGATAGTATTTCCGGAAGTATTTTTTTTTCCGGAAAAAATTAGTTGGATTTATAAATATAGTGTCTTAAAATTACATTCCTTACGTTATTTAAAAAAATTACGCTGTTAGAGAATTAAAAAAATTGATATCTTATTTTTACTACACTATAGCTCCAACCGCGGAATGCTAACTGGTTCTACGGGAGCGGCCTTACTCTTTGCACTTAATGAATTCACATCAACTAATGATTCACATGATGCGCTATAGGTATAGCTGCGTACGTACGCACAAGCCCCGTAGGCATCCTGTGACGCGTCCGCAAATATGTGTAGTTCCGTACGATATGATTTTTGAGATGTAACATGACGTAAGATTCGAAGATCATCTAAATGTTTTAATTTATGTATAAAGTTTTGCCACATTAGTAAAGATGGCGAAGGTATGGGATCGCAACCAATTTTGCACAACCATAATTTTTGAATTAGGATTTTAGCTATAATGATCGTCGGTGCTAACAATCCTAATGGGTCATGGATTGGATGGATTTGAGCGATAGTTAATAATATCGTGCGTTTAGTTACATGAGTCACGTCTTGTTTGCATTTTGTAGTGAATAATAATTCATCGGAAGTGGGTAGCCAACCCAAGCCCAACGTTTTTGTCTGACAGTTATCGCCTAATGTTAATGATTTTGACGAAAAGTTTGTTTGTGAACAGTCTGAATTAAAGACCCATTTTCTTAAAGGGAAGCACGCGGGATTCAAAACGTTCGAAACGCGGTCGCAAATATCTAATAAGTGATCCTTATCATCGTGTCCTGTCAATAAATCATCAACGTAGAAATCTTCATCAATGACTTTCGCGATGACATCGTCATTGCATCCGCCGCGAGTTGTTTTAGGCACCTTATGCTTAAATATGGCGCGGATGCAGTACCGTAAGAAACTGTGTTTAATTGATACATGCCTATCGTCTCCGAGGGGTCATTTCGCCATAGTATTATTAATTGTAAAGGACGCTGGTCGGGTTGCACCAAAATCTGACGGTACATCTTCTCCACATCTGCACACGCGATATGTTTGTACTGACGGAATTGTAACAAAATCGAAAAGATATCGTTTTGCAATGTGGGACCGATGTCTTGAATGTCGTTCAAAGATTTTCCTTTCCGCGCTTTCATCAAATACCACTCGGAGTTTGGTAGTTGTGCTATTTATTCTCTTTAAATACGCCATGATGAGGCAAAAAATAACACGGCTTTTTATAATCTACAATGCGACTCATGTGATTTAGATATTCATTCATAAAGTCACTATACATTTGTTTATAGTCCGGGGCGCTCCGGTTTAACTTTCGTTCAAGATCTAGGAACCTGTTCTCGCCCAATGTAAATGTATCGCCTAATACATCAGCGGATCCTTTAATTAAATGCATGCGCACGGAAAAACGACCTTTATCGTCGAGAAGAGTGGTGTCTTTAAAAAGTTTTTCGCATGCATTCTCGGATGCCGTGTATTTAGTATCGGTCTGAACTTCCTCAAGCTCCCAAAATCTGCGTAGTTGTGTGTCTAATTCGAGTGACTGGACGAAATTACATTGCATCCGATTAATGCTTGAGTATTTGTTGTGCAATGAACCCGAAATGACCCATCCTAACGTTGTGTTTTGCAGAAAGGGACCGTTGGGGAGGCGAATAAGGCCGTCACTCAATAATTCCCAAAATTTATTGGCACCGATCAAAAGATCAACTTGATTTGGGGAGTGAAAGTGTGGATCGGCTAACTTTACATTCTCCGGGATTTTAATGTTGTGTGTGCTTCCTAACGATGGAAATTGAGCAGTGATGCGGTCTAGAACCAAGCAATTAAAGTGCGTGTGATAAGGACTAATTTTGGACCGCAGCTGAATTTCACATGATTTTGTGGATTGAGTTACCGAGTTACCTACCCCGGTAACTTGAACAGTGGACTGTATTAAAGGTAGCTGAAGTTTTGCGCATAATGACTCTGTTATAAAACAGTGTTGACTTCCGTTGTCTAGAAGTACCCTAATTGTGTGATATTGATTGTTTTTATCCGCTACCTCCACTAAGCCAGTTGATAACAGTACCGGTTCTAAAGACGTGTGCGTAATACTGTTGTCGCTGCTACCATAATGCGTGTGAATTGTACTAGTGTGAGACGCGGTATGTAATGAGCCGGGCTGCAGTGCAGGCGGCAGCGGTGGCGCAGTGTATGCAACTGCTGAAGATGTTAATGCACCAGAGTCTGCATGACACTCGCTGTGTATGAGGCTGTTGTGTTAAAAGTTGCATCGCTTGCATGGCCCAAACCAGCACGTTGCAACAGTGTGTCCGGCGCGCAGGCAATTGGGACATAGTTTTTTATCGTCTATGTGTTTTAATTTATCTTGGCTTGACAAGTTTAGGAAAGTTTCGCACGAATAGATCGGGTGATTAGCAGTAAACAAACTACACGGGCGATAATGCTTTGCCTTTAATGAACTTGACGATGATTTTTTTTTATTGTGATTATTACTCTGTGAAGCTACATAACTGTGTGATTTTAATGATGGATTCGACGACAGTTTCTTTGTAGTGATTTCTGGTGTGTGTTTAGAGTGAGATGTTCTTATTGTTTCTGGTACGTCAGCTCTGTCTTTAAGAAATGTAATTAACGCGGAAAACGGTAATTTTGATGTGTGATTTTGAGAATTAATGATGGTGCTTTTGTAGATTTCCCATTCCCGCTCAGTGGACGAATCTAGTTTTGAGACTATCACGTAGATAATTAAAGTATCCCATGAGTCTGTCGGTTCGTCGAGGGATTTGAGGGCACGCATATTCTCAAAATCGCATCAATAAATTTGCGAATTTGTGACGCACATTCCTTTGTCATAGATTGCGTTGAGAACAAAGCCTTTACGTGATTGTGAACCAGTAAACGATCGTTATTGTAAGGGTTTTGTAAGAGATCCCAGGCAGTGAGGTAATTTTCGGCTGAAAATTCTAATGATTTGATCACTTGTAATGCGTTACCGATTAAAGCTGAACGCAAGTAATGAAACTTCTGAACATTATCCAAATTACAAAGGTGTGTGTGAAACAAAGGTGTCGCGGAACTCTAACCAGTGATCGTAGGTACCATCAAAGGAAAGCAACGAAATAGTAGGCAATTTAATGTTGCTTTTCATGCCAGTCTGATTTGTTTGGTTCGGAGATAACTGAGTATGGCCCAGAATACCATTGCACTTGGTGACAATCGCATAATACTGATTCTCAAAAGATTCTCTCTCTTCAGTTTCTTAATCTAATTGACTTTCTCCTATCATGCACTCAATTTCATCCTGTACCTTTTCAAATTCTTGTAATAGTGACTCAAAATTTTGAAAACGCTCTTTTAATGCTGACTTCTGAACTGCAGTTACATCTTTGCTCAGCGAATCGACATACTTCGAAAACAAAGTGAATTTACCAAACGTCTAAATTCTAACTCATCTCTGTTAATTGCAGTGTCATCGGAATCTGATCCTGAATTAGTAACCTTTTGTGGCATTGTGGGAGATAGAAATCAAAGTAGTCACTTGAAATAGCCGATAGATCGCGGATGATTTGCACTTGAAGCTAACTTGAAGGTTACCTTAACTGCGCACACGCCACGTATAACTGGAATTTAGCGATGAAGCACAATGTTAGCACACTTTGAATACAGGGATTGACTGGCCTGACCGTCTAATTCTGATCTTGCTGCTTGCTGATCCTGATGATAATCCGTTCGGCGAAGAAGTTCCAATGTTTGTGGTTTTCAGCTCTTCAAGTAAACTCGTTGATTCTTGATATTGTATATTAAGTTGTATTACAATTTTGTGGGGTTAAAGCCCGTCTAAGTTATTACGTTTTAGTAGTAATTAAAGTAAAAATAAGCAGCAGATCAATATTTAACGAACGGTCACGGATGACAGCGCTCAGGTCAATGCTGTGTGTACTTCTTGTGAGTACCAGTCAAAGATGCGCAGTTTCTCCAGTAGATGGCGCTAGCTGTTCCTCATCAACACCTAACTGAGTTGGCAAAGGGCACAACTTTACTACTGGGCGACTATGTAGAGTCCCACTTTGCGTCTTGACAGAAACTACTCTACATACTCCCTTCTTGTCCGGAGAGATTTGAGTGATCAAACCTAATGGCCAATGCAAGGGCATAACGTTGTCCTGCATGGTGATCACAACCATGCCAACTCGAACAGGGTTGGCTGGAGTATTTCATTTCTGTTTGGATTGCAAGGTGTGCAAATATTCTTGGCGCCACGTTTTCCAAAAGGATTGGACCAATTTGTCCATCAATTCATAACGCGAAATAAGGTGTAAACGCGTTTCATTGACTTCGTGCGAGGGAAGAAAGACGAGTGGTTTCGTGTGAAAAAAGTGAGCAGGAGTTAACGCCGACAGTTCGGAAGGATCAGAACTGAGTGAATAGAGAGGCCTCGAATTCAATAAGGCCTCCACTTGAACTAACACTGTATTGAGTTCATCGAACGTCAGGATTTTGCTACCTACCACTTTAAAGAGGTGAGTCTTCACCACTTTAATTTCACTTTCCCAACAGCCTCCGAAGTGCGGGGCTCTACAAGGAATATTTTTCAGCGTTATGCTGTTGTCTGTGAGTACTGACTCCCAAAGAGGGCGATATTCATTACTCAAGAATAGGTAGAGGTCGCGGAGGTAAGAGCGAGCACCAACAAAATTTGTCGCGTTATCGGTATAAAGGCATTCCACTGGACCTCTGCGAGATAAAAAGCGCTTAAACGCAGACATGAAGCTTGCAGTACTTAGATCTGAAGCGACCTCGAGGTGAAGAGCACGCGTTGTGAAGCATGTGAACAGACAAATGTACGCTTTCCTGGCCCGTTGACCCCTACCACGTATAGATGTTATAGATAGAGGCCTGGCGTAGTCACAACCAGTGTGAGTAAAAGCCTTCGGCGCAGTCTCTACCCAAAAGCGTGGTAGATCTGCCATGATAGGAAAACCTGGCCGCGGCTTTGCAAGCAAATATTGCATTTAAAAGCAATTCAGGGCACCCTCTATCAGATGACGACATAATCTGAAAACCCGTTTTCAGGCGTTTTCATGACCCCTTATGGGCCTCTGAAGCACAGATCGTTATATGGCGAAATATCCGGTAGGAGTGACAGAGATAGCACTACTAGAAAGAGATAGCTATACTCGGAACATTTGAGAAGTGTGTGACAGAGATAGCACTACTAGAAAGAGATAGATATACTCGGAACATTCGAGAAGTGTGTGACAGAGATAGGACTACTAGCAAGAGATAGCTATACTCGGAACATTCGAGAAGAGAGTGACAGAGAGTGCACCCTTAGAGAGAGACATATATGGTCTTGAATGTTCTCGGCCCTCACGCTGGTCCTTACTAGAATATTCGCGATATGTGTGGACAATGTGTCCAGAGCGGCTCCACGGGATATAAAAGGCGCCGACGGCCGGCGCGAGTTAGTTACATTTTAACTGCGATCGAGTGCTAGTACAAGGATAATCGGAGAGAAAGACTCTTCGTGTGAATAGTGAGTGCATAATTAGTGAAATAGTGTGTGTGTTTTAATTAGTGGATTTTAAGTACAGTTCGTGTGAATTGTAAGTGCGTAATTTGGGTAATAAAGTGAGTGTTTTATTTATGGATTAATTCGTGCTTTTCTATCAAATACGAACCCCACGCTCGTAACAGTATTTTGACCTGAGGATTAGCCTTAAGTTTGCGTTCTAAGCTTAAAAATTTGCGACGCGCTAAAACTGTTCACAATATTTATCGTCCACACTCATAACGGGGGGCGAAGCGACTAAACGTGAGGTCGACTGAACCTCGTACTGGTTGAGAAGTACCACCAATACCTTTTACAGCGTTTACTGTGCCGTCGCGGATAGGTAATCCAAGCATGCGGTAGCAGCGAGTCGTAATGTAATTTTTCTGTGAACCAGGGACCAACAGATACCTGACCAGATTATCCTTGCCTCTCCTACCAACTACTAGCACCTTGGCGGTAGCTAGCACCTCGGTAGTACGAGTGGTCGGCTGGACCGAAGCCGAGTGTGTACATAAAGCCACCTGTTCTGGGGAACTGCCTGTGCTACCCGCAGCGGCGGGAGCTGCGGTGGCGGCCGACGCGGGAGCGGCTGCTGGATGTGATGCGGAACTCGTCTGTGAGCGCGGTTGCACAAATGTAACAAAGTATGCCGTCAGTATGTAGCAAAGGAAGCCGTCACATTTTTTACATGTAGGCTTGGACAGACATTTAAATACGGTATGCTGATTACTCAGATAATTACCACACATGCGATTATCTTTTATGAATTTAAATCTATCATACGTGTTCAATTTTCGAAAAGCATTACAATTAAATAAATGCGTGTGCGTCGAATGGCAGAGTGAACATTTAGATGCGGTAGCAACATACACCTGCGGGACCTTATAAGTCGCGGTCGCGTGCTTAGTGTTGCTGGCGGTTGGACGCGGCTCAGAGCTGCGCTGCGGTGCGGTGCGAAACAGGATTTTTACTTGCTCGCGCACAAACTTCACGAAATAATCGTAATCTATATTTTGTGGATCTTTCTGCGTCCGATGGGACATTTCATAGTGTTTAGCGATGTCTGGATCCACTAACTTGAGACCCAGATGAGTAAAAATAAAGTCGTCTAAGTTATTTATTTTAAGATGTTTTAGTCCAGCTATCGTGGCTGTGAATTTGTCGAACACCTTTTCTATATTGGCGGGCGAGGACCCGGCCGACTTTAACGAAAACAGCTGATTAAGATAATTGAAGGCTAATGCGCGGTTGTCCAAATACTTCGCGATAAGCGCGTCCCATACCACGCGACAGTTATCCGCGGACGGTGAGATTCCAGCGGCCACATTTTGAGCTTTGCCTTTGAGGCAACTCAGCAGATAATGAATGCGATCCGAATCTGACAGATCCGTGTTTGTGTGGATGACCCGCTTGAACGTTTCGTAAAAGAACAGGAAAGCTTGAATGCGTTTGACCCGGGCCTAGGACCTGCGTTGCTTGGCAATGGCGAAGACTCGGTTAGGGAAGACACCTGGTCTTTAGTTTCACAAAGAAAATCATAAAATGCATTTAAAGCACTATATGAAATTGCATAAGTAGGGTCCAATTTCAAATTAAGTATGTTTACATTGTCCAAAACACTACTGAATTCACTTCGCAGCGTATCAATTTGGTTGGCTTGCGCAATGAAACTTTTTCTCGCTTTTTCGGTGGTTAACGTTTTTATGGAATCATATATCCCTTGAATACGCGCGAAGTAAGAGTGACGTTTGCTTTCATAAAGCCTAAGCTTTGTGCGTTAATCCATGGTAAGCGAAGTTAAAATGTAATGAGAAGCGAATAATAAACAATAATCACCAAGTCATACTTTATTTTAGCAGTACGGAACCACACACAGTGTAAGGCGGACAACGTGCACAACGAATCAACTCAAGAACTAATTAAAAAAATACAACTTACCTAAGTAAACCAATTACTTAATTAGGTGCGGAACCTGTATATTTACCGAGCAAAACCCTAGTGTAAATCAATGTGCACGCGGTATGATAATAATTATAAATTGCGTTAATGCTATTAAGCGATAAGTACAGAAACTATTGTTACTGTGCAGAACCGTAAGGTGCACTGATAACAATCCGGGCGCGATGCGCAGCGAGTCAATACTTACACAATACCTATGCAGATAATAATTAACAATTAATGTAATGCTATGTGCAGATTCCGTTTTACGCACAACAACAACAAGAAACCGATTTTATCAAAACACTAGCTGACCCGCTCTCGCTTCGCTGCGGGTAGCTCTACCCCTACTTTGCCCTTACCTATCCCTACCCTAACCTACCTGTTTAATATTTATGCTTCGGAGCGCACCGGTTTTTTGTTGCGCGGATCAACCGCGAGTAATCGGGACATCACTAAGCGGAAACGGACCGCAGCTGTCACTCGTACCAACGAGAGGAAAAAATTGGAGGTTATCTTGACTCTTTTCTCGTCGGGAGAAAAACAACATGTCTGCTCAGGCATCGTGCCATTGATGGTATTTCGGTGTACCAATTATCAAATACAGGCGTCGGGCCTGGTCGGAGTGTTAATCATCTACATCGTCGGGAAATAAGTAGATTCGCGTCAGCGGTCAAGTGATCCGTGTGGATTGGACATCGTCGTATCGGTAGCGGCGACTCCACGTGACGGCACGCAGCACGCCGGCGACAGCGTCGGCAGCGACAGTGAGATTCACTCCATATCCTATCCCAAACTGTGCCCTTTTCCCGAATTTCCGTCTCGAATCGAGCTTTCGATTTCCTGTCTACGGAGACAAAGGTCAGTAACAATCATTCAATTCACTTTTCTCTCACGTGCTGGCAAAAGCCCACCCCCTTCGGATTCCACGCCGTTCGGTAGGCGTGGAAATTAATCATTTTGGTAGCAAGCGCGGTTTTCCTAGTGGGAAATCATCGATTCACGGTTGTAGGGTTGCCTTTTGCCACATTGTAGTTGGGAGAAAAGAATATAATAGATTGGCCGGCAATCTGCTTGTGAGTGAGTCTGTGGTCGGTACACCACAATTAAAGTTCATTTTCGGTTAGTCGGAAACTATAATTTGTAGTCGGAAACTACTGTTGTGCGCATAAAAGATTGAACAGTTGTTCAATATTTGGGTTGGTTCATTAGTTATTTTTATTAATTTTAAGTGGACTGTATCGCGGGGCGGTATATAATCCTATTAGAAGGGGTTGAAATATTATCGCGGTTGAATCGGAGATGCACTCGTATTGATAGGGGAAACGGTCCTGCCTGAGGAATTAGAAGACAGAGAGACAGAACAGATTGGGAAGGGACTCACCAGCGGTCAGCAATCAGCAATCCGGATATAGCGGCTTCCTTCACCTGCTTCGATGCAGAGGGAATTTGTATGCTTCGAGACGAGACGCCCAGGTCCCAAATCCTTTGCACAAATATAGCTGGCCAGCTCCCACAGATGCACTATCACTTTGGCAATCGTTAGATTCACAGTAAAGCGGATAATTAATTTATTAGCGGTAGACGACACGGAAGCAAAGTGTTCAGACGTCCATATTTTTTTTCTTCTTAGTAGTTCCAGTTTTTGACACCGCAGGCGCCACTCGAGTCTTCTATCTCGTTCGGCGCGTTGTGCGATGAGTGAGTAGGAAGGAGAGGTGGATATAGGAAGGATTCGAGTGCATATCCGTAATTTAAATTTAAATTAGGTATTGGCGTAAACATCCTCCCGGCCTTGAGAATACGTATACATAGTATTATCAAAAAAAAAAAAACGGTTATGAAAAATATATTGATTTAAGTATTTATGTTATGTTATATGAGTATATAATCTACCTACCTATTATTTAAGAAGAGTTATTAGTCTATTTTTAATTTATGTATTTACTGAGATGGCAATGGACAAAGTTTGACGATAGGTCGTTTGAAAGTGCTTGTCGCAGTTTTAACTAGAGCAACTCGAACTCTACCATCTTTACCCGGGTAAACCTCTTGAATAGTGCCTAACGGCCAGCGAAGCGGGGGAACATCATCCTGATGTATTAGTACGACAGTACCCGGTTTCACATTGTCTGTGTCCTTAAGCCACTTTTCTCTCGCTTGTAATGAATTTAAATATTCCAAACGCCACCTTCTCCAATAGCTATGGACCATTTGATCGAGCAACTGTTTGCGATGACGCAGGGATTTAGATTCCTCGGAGATATTCGCGGAAGGTAGGTATGTTAAAGGAGAAGCCATTATGAAGTGAGCTGGAGTCAATGGCTCCGGATGTGGATCCTCTGTGAGGACACAAAGCGGTCGAGAATTTAATATAGTTTCAATCTGCGTCAAAACAGTTAAAAGCTCCTCATAAGTAAGTAATTGCGAGCCAATTACGCGGTATAAATGAAATTTAATACTTTTAATATTGGATTCCCACAGTCCCCCGAAATGTGGAGCGCGGGGCGGTATCATATGCCATTCAATACGATGGTCAGTAAATAAATCGTTTAGTTGAGACTTAGCTCCCACAAAATTAGTTCCGTTATCGGAATACATGTGGGAAACAGGGCCACGCCTGGAAATGAAACGCTTAAAGGCGGATAGAAACGTATCTGATGACAGATCTGTAGTCAGTTCAACGTGAACCGCTTTAGTCACTAAACAGATAAATAAACAAATGTAGGCCTTTTGGCTCTTTTGCCCACGGCGTCTACATAGTGTAATATTAATAGGGCCAGCATAATCGACACCTGTATGAACGAAAGCTTTAGTTTCTTGGACACGATAAGAAGGTAAATCGGCCATTTTAGTATGAAGCGGAGAAGGAGAATTTTTGAAGCACGCATTGCAAGCGTGAATGCGTTGTCTAATCACGTTTCGTGAAGACAAAATCCAATATTTTTGTCTCAACAGAGCACTGAGGACATTGGCACCAGTGTGGCAATGTAAGCGGTGATAATAGTCAATTAAAATATGAGTAACATGATCGTGTTTTGGTAACACTGCGGGATGTTTAGCTTCGTATGGTAGATTGCTGTTCGACAGCCTACCTCCTACTCGTATAATATCATGTTCATCAATAAATAAATCAAGTTTTCTAAGCGGTGAAGATATAAGTTTGTTAGATTTTAAGTCCTGTTTCATTTGCGTAAAATGGGAACTCTGAACAGCGCGGATAAGATATCGTTCAGCTACTGTGAGCTGTGAAACCGATACCGTATAGTCACGCGGTATAATTTTCATAAATTTAAGTACAAAAGCAATAATTCTCAGAATTTTATTATACGAGGAAAACTTCTGAGCTAGTTCATAGAGCAAACTCGAAGCGACAGTACTAGCGGAAGAGCAAACTAGAGTTTTGGTCTTAAATTCAGGTAATGTCTCACAGGCCTCCGGAATGAATGGAGTAACCGGCCAGTGAGACACCTGAGAGCGGAGCCAAGTAGGGCCGTGCCACCATAATGGGTGAGACAGCAACTGGTCAGGTAAGAGACCTCGAGAGAGGCAATCACTGGGATTTTCTTTCCCCCTGACATGATAGAAGTGGCGCGGATCGAGATTTTCTTGACATTTCGCGACGCGGTTACTAACATAAATATCCCATCTATGTGGTGAAGAGTTAATCCATGAAAGAGCAATTTTTGAATCAGAGTATGCGAAGATGTTGTCAATTTTGGTACGCGTGCTGTATGTCTCATGAACGAGGCGAACTAGTTTAGCCATAAGGACAGCGGCGCACAATTCGAGTCGTGCTAGTGACACAACCTTTACGGGGGCGACTTTGGATTTGGCGCAAACGATATTGACGTGCACGTTTCTGTCATCGTCCGTGACATGGAGATACACGACGCAACCGTATGCTTTCATGCTTGCGTCCGCGAAAGCAACAATATTTGTGCTGCAGCCCGTACGTACACCCAAGTGACGCGGAATTTCACAACTGGAAAGTAGAGGCAATTGCTGATTAAAGTCATGAAATAAAACATTTATATCGTCGGGCAGGGGTTCGTCCCAGTCGACTTTAAGTAGCCAGAGCTCTTTAATTAAGAGTTTAGCATACAATATGACGGGAGCCGCGAAACCAAGAACATCCCACAAGCAGGCGATGCTCGACAGAATAGTTCGTTTAGTGAACGTATCCTTTATAGGAGCAGTCGAAAAAGTAAGAATATCTTTTGCGGGTAGCCATTTAAGGCCCAATATCTTCGTATCGTCGGAGAATTCGAGCGAGGCTCGGTTCGATTCCGGTACGGAATTTAATAACTCCATCGAGTTACTAATCCATTTAGTTAAATTAAATCCACCAGTCTTAAAGAAGTCGATGAGTTCGCGTGAGACTGAAATTCCCTCATCTACCGTAGGGACCGAAGTGGTCAAATCATCCATGTACAGCTCACGAGCGGCTATGTCCGCAGCGTGCGGGAATTGATTTTGTTCATCAAGTGCCAGCTGTCGCACAGTGCGCATAGCTAAGAAAGGACTACATTTTAATCCAAAGGCAACTCGATTAAATTGAAATTCGCGTATAGGTTGCGAAGGGTCAAAGCGGAATAATATCTTCTGATATTTGCGGTGCTGCGGCTGGAGAAGAATTCTAAGATACATTTGTTTTATGTCGGCCGCCATCGCTACCTCAAACAAGCGGAAATTAAGTAAAAGGACGAAAATATCAGCCTGTAGATTCGGCCCTGCGTGAAGAGTGTCATTGAGTGAAATACCATTATGGCATTTAGCACTAGCGTCGAGCACGACACGTACTTTAGTAGTTGTTTTATCGCGTCTAACGACGGCATGATGCGGTATGTAATATCCCTGGGAGTCCTCACTGTCAGGCGGCACTTCGGACAGATAATCATTATCTATGTAGTCCTGCACAACTTCATTATAGCTAGCTCTCAACTCAGGATCCTGCAGTTTACGTTCCAGCGACAGCAGCCGGCGAACAGCGATGGAGCGAGAGTCACCTAACTCGGACGGATCTCGACAAAAAGGTAAGGCGGTACAGTAGCGACCAGACGAGTCACGTGATACAGTGGAGCGATATATTTCCTCACATTGACTTTCCTCTGGGCTAAGGAACTTCTTAGAAGGCATTTCCTCCATTTCCCAAAACTTAGTTAAAGATTTATCAAGGTGGAGGTTATCAAAGCGGTCACTCATCTCCATGCTATTAGAGCAAGTGAAGAAGGTCGCGGTATTTATTTGTTTAGATGCGGAAGCGGTATTATAATTTTTATTATAGCTAGAAGCGGCAGGTACATCACCCATTAAAATGTATCCGAATACGGTTTCAATAGCGGGTGGAGCGGGAGGAGCGACAACCCTGCCCCCTAGCAGTAGATGCGGAAACAGCTGAGCGCCGAGGATCAGATGGATCTCACCCGGAATGTGCCAAAGTGGATCTGCGAGCGGTAAGTCAACCAAATGTTGCACTATAGAAGTGTCAACATATTCGGAGGGCATGCGGTCAGTTATTTTATTGACAACCAAAGCGGTAATATTATATGAGTATTTTTTATTTTTCGCGGTAACGAGTAGCGAAACGTACCCGTGAACCGTTTGGGAAGCGGATCCGACGCCCTTTATGAATGAATTCGCAAGCGGAATGGGCTTTAGACCGAGCTGATCACAGCAAGCGGACGTAATTAGATTGTTTTGAGAGGCGTTGTCGATCAAACATCGGACAGAAGCATTCTGTTTGTCATGATTTAAAACATTAACTTCAGCGGTTGAAAGTAATATAGTCGTATGCGGTGTAGACGGAATAAACGATTGGCCAGAGTCAGAGCGAGCGTGAGCACAAAGCGACACGTTAGGCAACGCGCTCTCCTGTGGGTGCGAGCGAGACGACATTACGTCTCCGCTAGTGGCATCGTTGTTCTGAGCGGGCGGCGGCGGCGGCGGCGGCGGCGCGTGAGGCGCGGAAGCGGAAGAGGTTATTTTGCTGGTACCTCCAAGGTGCAACAAAGTATGGTGAGCCTTGTTACAGGACTTGCATGTATATGTGGAGTTACACTGAGAAGCGGTATGAGATAAACTGAGACAGTTCACACAAGCACGTTTAGATTTTATGAAATCAAAACGGCCTTTGGCGGGAAGAGATTTAAAGGCGGTACATTTATATAACTGATGATGATCAGATTTATGACACATCAAACAGGGACCAACACCGTTACTGTCACTCGTTAGAAACGTTTGTGATTGGTAGGTATTGCGCGGGCGATTCGGTTTTGTATTATTATTATTAGGGTTGTTCTCCACTGACGTGGGAGCGCGGTTCGACGGAGCAGCAGCGGTCCGCTCTAATATTTTAACTTGGCTTTTCATGAAGTCAACGAACTCCTTATAGGAAGGAATTTCCTTGTCTCTGATAAATGTTTCAAAGGCGTGCGCGGTGGCTGAATCAATTTTACGTATGGCCATAGACATCAAAATAAAATCCTTTAAGTCCTTGAATTTTAATAATTCTAAAGCCGAAACCGCGGAATCGAATGTTTCTATAAACGTATTTAATGACGTAGAATTATTCGACGCGGGTTTGATATTCAAAAGAATAGATGCGTAATGACTTCCAAGAGCTCTTTTATCTTGGTACTTTTTAACTAGACTTTCCCAGATGGAAGTATAATTCTCACCTGACGGAATAATACCAGCGATTATTTTCAATGCGGGACCGGACAATTTACCGGTTAAATATTGAATTCTCTGAGCGTCACTTAAAGCTTGGTTCAAGTGTATATTCGCCTTAAACGATTCGTAAAACACAGGCCAACTATCAATCTTTCCATCAAACGCAGGAAGGTTAATTGGCGGGAGTTTGAACGGTGAAGACGAACCTTTGGTCTCGTTTGAGTGATGCGGTTTGTTTTTTGATAATATGCGAGAACGTACTCTCTGTATCCTGGCGTAAATATCTTCGAAAGCGTTAAGCGCGCTATAGTTAGGTACAAAGTTCGGATTTCCCTGAAAACCTAACTCATTTATCGAATCCAGATTCGAACTAAAGTCCGAGCGAATGGCTTGCAGCGTCTCACTCTCAGCCATAAAAGTCTCAGTGGAACGCAATTCTACCTCCGTAATATTTATTTTCTGAGCGACGTCATTTAGACTAGTCAAACGAGAGAAGATCGCGTTATTTTTTGCTTGTAATACAGTTATTTTGACAGCGGCCATAGTTGATAAACAACGAATGGAATTCAGACAAGCGAAAACGTGTAACGTACGTAAATACTAATATGCGGTATCGCGTACCTGTGGGTAAATAAGTACAACACAAGGTAGAATTCGAGCGGCTAACTAATTGTGAGTTGCCTATATCGGTAGGATAGTACGACAAGCGGGTTGCGTTATGAGTATGAGTACCTAGATAGGTGGGTATGTAAATAAATAAATACTAACAGCGCAGGTAGGTACCTATGGCTGCGGTGGCGGCGGTTATGAGCGGGAGAACGATTAGCGTCCAATATGGCGGATGAATTACGTGTAAAACTATCGGAGTTTTGACACAAAATTACAATGAAATAACTGATCCGGCTCGAAGGACCAAAAATGTTCAATATTTGGGTTGGTTCATTAGTTATTTTTATTAATTTTAAGTGGACTGTATCGCGGGGCGGTATATAATCCTATTAGAAGGGGTTGAAATATTATCGCGGTTGAATCGGAGATGCACTCGTATTGATAGGGGAAACGGTCCTGCCTGAGGAATTAGAAGACAGAGAGACAGAACAGATTGGGAAGGGACTCACCAGCGGTCAGCAATCAGCAATCCGGATATAGCGGCTTCCTTCACCTGCTTCGATGCAGAGGGAATTTGTATGCTTCGAGACGAGACGCCCAGGTCCCAAATCCTTTGCACAAATATAGCTGGCCAGCTCCCACAGATGCACTATCACTTTGGCAATCGTTAGATTCACAGTAAAGCGGATAATTAATTTATTAGCGGTAGACGACACGGAAGCAAAGTGTTCAGACGTCCATATTTTTTTTCTTCTTAGTAGTTCCAGTTTTTGACACCGCAGGCGCCACTCGAGTCTTCTATCTCGTTCGGCGCGTTGTGCGATGAGTGAGTAGGAAGGAGAGGTGGATATAGGAAGGATTCGAGTGCATATCCGTAATTTAAATTTAAATTAGGTATTGGCGTAAACAACAGTCATTCTGCGAAGTAACTAGATTGTATTACTTGCGGTAGAACGTCGGGTTCTACAGTACTGCAGTGTTATTCGGTTTACACAGCAGGGTCGGGCTATTTAAGGGGTATTAAGCTGATTTTGCTGACCTCAAAGGAAGTGTGGTTCATATCGGAGGGGCCACTGCTAGAAGCCACTTATTATTTTGTATTGTTTTCATAATCAAGTTTTGTGGGTTATTTTTGTATTGTGTTTTATGGTGGCATTCTCTAATTGATTTAGAGTGTATATTATAAGGTGTATGTCCACAGGGCGACCATATTAAATATTGTTTAGGATTTAATTGTTTAGTGGTTGCCTTGGTTTTTACAACTTAGTTTTAATTTCTGTGCCCAGCGCTGACGGGAAAGTGCTGGTCTCTGGCTATGCTTAGTTCGGTAGTGAAGCATAGGACCAGAAACAATTGAATTGGTAACCATGGCACCTTCACCCTTGACGGTACTGCGGTATGGCGTCCGTGAGGAGATGAAATGGTTCGCCCATACTCACAAGTATGTGGAGCGACCTGACATGGACGATGTCCTGCTCAAGCGTGTGGAGGACGCAATGACACGCGTCGGGAAGATGTGTCGGCTGGCCGCGGAGGCTGAGGCCCTCGGGCTTACGGATGAGGCTTCGGTGGCCGCAGTGAAGCAGCTCTGCGCGGATGCTGACCAAGCGATGGAGTGCTTGGGCGACATCGAGCGTCGCGCCGAAAAAATTAAGCGGTCGCGTCGGGATGACCGCGGGGAGGGTAGCGGAGACCCGCCCCCTAAGGGTGTTGTTGGACGGCTGCCACACCTGGAGATTCCGGCCTTCGGTGGGGCAATTGATGAGTGGCCGGCATTCATCAATTTATTCGATAGCCTGGTCCACGGTCGGGACGACCTGGACAACGCCTACAAGTAGACCCAACTATTGATGGCACTGCGGGGTGAACCGAAGGAGTTGGTCGGTCACCTAACGGTTACGGCGGGCAATTATGAGATTGCCCGGGTCATATTGTTTGACCGCTACCAACACAAACGGCGGTTGGTTGATGCGCAGCTGGGGAAGCTGTTCAGCATCCCAAGAGTAACCCGGGATGTTGACATCCGGGTACAGGTGCTCAACCCTGTGCTGGTGGCCACTAAGGCCCTTCAGAACCTTGGTCTGCCGGTAGACCAATGGTCATATATCGTATTATATATGGTTTTGTCACGGTTGCCTGCAGCTGTTCAAAGTCGGTTTGAACAGATGCATGGGGGCAGTAGCTCGGAACTGCCCACGCTCGTCCAATTAACGGCATTCTTGGAGGGTGAATGCAGGCGATGCGATACCATAGATTCGGAGGCCAGTGTGCAGCGCCAACCCGCGCGGATGCGGGAGGGGCCGCGCCCCCCACCCCCACGGGAGGGTGGGCGGTCAAAACAATTTGGCGTTTTGAGTGCCGCGCCGTCGGGTGACGGCTGTGTGCACTGCGACAGTGCCGGTCATGAAGTGACCAGTTGCGCCAACTTTAAGGCGCTCGGTGTGGCTGCCCGCAGGAAGGTGGTCTTCCGCCACCGATTGTGTTTCGGTTGTTTGGGGCCGCACCCGCTGAGCGAGTGCTCACGCGCGTCCCCCTGTGAGTGCTGCGGTGGCAAGCACCACATCGTGTTGTGCCTGAACCGGTCAGGCCCTTCGGACGGTCACCAGGGCCGGACTCAGGTTGGTCGGTCACAGGGCCCAACCAGGGCCGGACCCAGTCCCCCTTCGGGCAACGGGAGTCACCAACGGGGTGACTGGGATACCCGCGGACGGGACCCCCCCCCCCCGGGGGAAGGGGGCAGCGCGGGGGGTAACAGGCGGGATAGCCGGGGTTCGGTCGCCGCTGTCCAGGGTCAGCGAGGACTTCGGGCCGCTGGCTCACCGCGTGTTACGGGCGGGTGTCAGATGGCACCTATGAGTGGCGCGAAGGCTGGGAGCCCACCACCTTCTGCGCCACCCTGCCCGTCGCTCTGGGAGGCGAACAGGGAGGCGAACAGTCGGATGTCGCCCCCATTCCTAGAGCGCCCGCTTGGATCCGCTCTCCCCCCTCTATCCACGGTGGCCACCGGGCACACCGTTCACAGTCCGGTATGGTCGGGTACCGGGACAGCGAGGGGCCTATTATGCGGGTTGGGACCCCCTGATGTACATGCGGTCTGATATGCCACCGGTGGCATATCAGCAGCCGAGTTACCAGGCCGACGGGGGTCCCAGCGGGTTCGGATCCCGCGGAGGTTCCCGCTAGGGACACGCCGCCCACTTACTGGGTGCCGCCACTCCACAGACGGTCATGCTCCCCACCGCCTCGGTGATAGCGTGGAGTTCGGACGGCAAATCTTGTGTGGCACGAGCACTATTGGACTCGGGGGCCCAGGGGTGCTTAGTCTCGTGCAACCTTGTAAGACGGTTGGGCATTTCGGTAAGGGAGTATCCACATTCCATTCGGGGAATTAGGAACACGGAAGTCGGTTCCGTTAAGGGAGTATGTCGGATTACTCTCTCGTCACGGGTGGATTCATCGGTGAATCTGACGGTCACGGCATTAATGACTAATGCCGTGACCGTCAGATTCACCGATGACGACCGATTAGGCATGACGCCTAATGTGATGGGCTCACACCCTCACGTACGGTTGTCGCCCTCGGTGCGACAGTTGGTCGCTGGGTTGTCACTGGCTGACCCGGAGTTCGATATTCCGGGCCCAGTAGACATTTTATTGGGTGTCGATGCCTTGGGATACCTGTTAGTGCCAGGTGTCCACGTGTTGCAGGCGACTGGTCTGGTTTCGGTCAACACCAGACTGGGCCATGCGGTAATGGGTCCGGTCATGCCGGCTGCCCCACGCCTAGCGACTCGTAGTCCCTTATTCGGATCTGTACTCTCGGAGGTGATACAGAAGTTTTGGGAGGTGGAGGAACCACCTACGGTCCGCTGGTTGGACCCGGTTGAAGAAGAGTGTGAACAGTTTTATGGGAACAATACTGGTCGCCTTCGGTCAGGTCGATTTCTCACACGTCTTCCATTCCGGAGTGATCGCCCACCGCTGGGCAGTTCACACCATGCAGCCGAGACGCGGCTTCTGTCGATGGAACGACGCATGAAGCGTGACGGGATTTTCCGGCAGAAGTACGTCGACTTCATGCGGGAATACGAGTCGCTCGGCCACATGTCGGTTTCGGATATCGACTGGAAGCGTGAAGACCACTGCTTCCTGCCCCATCACGCGGTCTTGAGGACCCCGGAGGGCAAAATACGGGTAGTGTTCGATGGATCGGCATCAACATCTAACGGCATGAACCTGAACCAGTGTTTGCATTCAGGGCCGAAGTTGAACCATGACATCGCGGATGTTATCACACGGTTCCGTCGACACAATGTTGAGTTTGTAGCTGACATCCGGATGATGTTTAGACAGACGGTCATTCACCCTGACGATAGACGGTATCAGCTGATACTGTGGCGAGAGAGCCCAGATCAGCCCATCAGGGTGTACGAGCTGAACACCAACACGTACAGGCTACGGTCTAGTCCTTATTTGGCGATTCGCACTCTGCGGGAGTTGGCGGATCGAGAACGGTTAAATTTCCCTAGAGGAGCAGCAATCCTGGAGCAGGACCTCTACGTGGACGATATCTGTACCGGTGCAGATTCCGTAGAGGAGGCGCTCGCTCGACGGGACGAGCTAGTTGAGCTCTCACGGGGTGGAGGTTACGAGCTCCGGAAATGGATGTCGAACTCTCCAGAGTTACTGACTGGTCTTCCGGATGACTACCAGCAGGATCCCCACATTTTTGAAAATTTGGAAAATCCAAATATGTTGTCGGTATTACGCGTCCAGTACCAGCCGGTGTCAGACATGTTTTCGTATCGGGTCGAGTTGGACTCCCCGAAGGTCTGGACGAAACTGAACGTCCTTGCAACGGTGGCTAGGACATTTGATCCAAACGGGTGGATCACCCCGGTAACATCTGAAATGTTACCGGTGCATAAAACACTTGAGCTGCAATTGTGGTCTGCTGAGCTGAAATGGGACGACCCGATCGGCGGGTCATTGAGCTCAGAGTGGGACTCGTTCTTTTCGACCCTCCCTGGCATCAATCGAATTTCACTGCCACGGAGGTTGGTCCCCACCAAACGATACACCGCCACCCTGCATGGGTTTTGCGATGCCTCGGAGAAGGGCTACGGAGCTGCGGTATATCTGTGTACGTTCGACTCCTCGGGGGAGGTTGATGTGCGGTTGGTCATGGCCAAAAGCAAGGTTGCGCCGTTGCGCACTCGCCTGACCATTCCCAAGTTAGAGCTTTCGGGAGCGGCTCTCCTGACTCGTCTGCTCAACCACACGATGACGGTTCTTCGTGGGTCAATAGCGTTGGAAGATACGGTCTACGCTTGGACGGACAGCCAGATCGTGTTATGCTGGCTGAAGGCTTCAGTTCACAAGCTGGAGATTTTTGTAGCGAATCGGGTTTCGCAGATTCTGAATTCGGAGGTTCCCTTAATCTGGAGACATGTTCCAGGGGAAATGAACCCAGCAGACTGTGCGTCTCGTGGGTGTCACGCTCCGGAGTTGGTTGGACATCCCTTGTGGTGGGGTCCAAAATGGTTGACTCAAGCCGAATCGGATTGGCCACTGAGTCCACGCGTTACCACGGCGAACGGCGCCTTGACAGTCGGTGTCTGTACGACGCAACCGGAGCCGGAAGAGGAGTTCAGCCTGCTGGAACGGTACAGCTCGCTCGACAAGCTGGTCAATGTGACCGCCTGGATCTGCCGATTTGCGCGGAATTGTCGGAATTCTGAGGCGCAACGAGTGCGGACACAGGTCCTGACACCACGGGAACGGAACCATGCGTTGTTCGCATTGGTACGGAACGTGCAGACGGTGCACTTTAAGTCCGAACTGGACATTCTGAGACGCGGATGCGTCCAACTGAAGGGAGCTGTGGCTCGGCTCAACCCGTTTATTGACCCTCAAGGATTGCTGAGGGTAGGAGGTCGGCTGCGGAATGCCAACCTGCCTTATGCGGCCCGCCACCCGTTGTTACTCCCTAGGAAAGGGAAGTTGGTCAAACTGTTGATTCAGGATCGACAAATTCAGAATGGGCATGTCGGATGCCACGCCTTGATGGCGTTTCTCCAGCGCGAGTTCTGGATTCTATCGGGAAGACGCTTAGTGCGTAGCGTCGTATTTCGGTGCCTGCCTTGTTATCGGGCCAAGGCGGCTACGATGCAGCCCCATATGGGCGATTTGCCCTCGGATAGGGTTTACGAAATCCGGCCCTTTGCGGGTGTCGGAACGGATTTCGCGGGACCATTCATGGTCAAGTCTTCACAGCTACGGAACGCCAGATTAGTGAAGGCATACCTGTGCGTCTTCGTGTGCTTGGACACGAAGGCAGTCCACTTGGAGGTGGTCAGTGACCTCACTACAGAGGCATTTATCGCATGTCTAGATCGGTTCGTCTCACGAAGGGGCCTCCCGACATTAATCCGTTCGGACAACGGCGCAAAATTTTGTCGGAGCCAGGCGATATCTGCAGGAGGTCACTCAATTCCTGAACGGTAACCAGGACGCCATCGGTACGGCTTGCTCCCGACGAGGGATTGAATGGGTTTTCAGTCCGCCGGGATGTCCTCATTGGGGAGGATTTTTTGAGGCTGCGGTTAAATCGGCTAAGTCGCACCTGACGAGGATCATCGGAGAGACCTCTCTACGCTTTGAAGAGCTTGCGACGCTGTTCTGTAAAATTGAAATGACACTGAACTCGCGTCCGTTGTGCCCGCTCAGTTCGGATCCAAATAATTTGGAAGCGTTGACTCCGGGTCACTTCCTGATAGGTCAGCCCCTTAACGCCCTGCCAGAATACCCATTCGGTGATGTTAAGTTAAGTCGGTTAACTAGGTGGCAGATGTTGCAGCAGATGGCTCAAGATTTTTGGAAAAGGTGGTCCCTTGAGTACTTGCACATCTTGCAGCAGCGCCTTAAGTGGACTGACCGGACGAGCCCCCCTCAAGTCGGTGATTTGGTGCTGATTAAGGATGCGAACTTGCCATCATTGAGATAGAGACGAGGACGGATCGTCAATTTGTACACGGGTCGGGATGGCACGCCTCGATCTGCAGAAGTCAAGGTGGGGGACTCGGTCCTCAAGAGAGCGGTCGCAACACTTTCTCGCCTTCCTATTGATTAGGGACAGGTTCGGGCCTGTCCGGGCGGGTGACTGTTTAATATTTATGCTTCGGAGCACACCGGTTTTTTGTTGCGCGGATCGACCGCGAGTAATCGGGACATCACTAAGCGGAAACGGACCGCAGCTGTCACTCGTACCAACGAGAGGAAAAAATTGGAGGTTATCTTGACTCTTTTCTCGGCGGGAGAAAAACAACATGTCTGCTCAGGCATCGTGCCATTGATGGTATTTCGGTGTACCAATTATCAAATACAGGCGTCGGGCCTGGTCGGAGTGTTAATCATCTACATCGTCGGGAAATAAGTAGATTCGCGTCAGCGGTCAAGTGATCCGTGTGGATTGGACATCGTCGTATCGGTAGCGGCGACTCCACGTGACGGCACGCAGCACGCCGGCGACAGCGTCGGCAGCGACAGTGAGATTCACTCCATATCCTTTCCCAAACTGTGCCCTTTTCCCGAAATCCCGTCTCGAATCGAGCTTTCGATTTCCTGTCTACGAAGACAAAGGTCAGTAACAATCATTAAATTCACTTTTCTCTCACGTGCTGGCAAAAGCCCACCGCCTTCGGATTCCACCCCGTTCGGTAGGCGTGGAAATTAATCACTACCCCTACCCCTAACCAACCCCTACCCAACCCCTACCCTACCCTACCCCTACCCAACCACTACCCTACCCCTACCCTTCTCCTACCCTACCCTACCCTACCCCTACCCTACCCTACCCTACCCTACCCTACCCCTGCCCAACCCCTACCCTACCCCTACCCTACCCCTACCCTACCCCTACCCTACCCTACCCTACCCTACCCTACCCCTACCCTACCCCTACCCTTACCCCTACCCTACCCTACCCTACCCTACCCCTGCCCTACCCCTACCATACCCCTACCCTACCCCTACCCTACCCCTACCCTACCCCTACCGTACGCCTATGCGTATGCGTGGCTAAGTTACGGAATAATATTGTGGGGAAATAGTACAAATGGCTCAAGTGTGTTTACCCTACAAAAAAGGCTTATCCGAATATTAGCAAATATAAAACCGACCGATAGTTGCAAACCATATTTTGGGGAACTCAACATTTTAACACTAACCTGTATGTACTATCGAACCATCTGAATCATGACCCACCATAAGCTTATTTTGCTAAACCCCTTAAATGCAAGTAGGTCGAAATTCGCTTGAAGGTTTATTTCCTTGGTAACGAACTTGTTATCATTTGATTAGACACTGACATTACGATAGATCTTACAAGTTTGAAAGTTTCAAACGAATTATCAGGCAAGTGGATCATGATTCATTTGGTTCGATTGTACATCCTAGAAACCTGTAAGTTCGTTCGCAAACACCCTGAGTTCTATAAAACCCGTCAAGAGAAAATGCAGACCAACCGAAATTTAAGACCCAGGAAAGGACTGGCACAGCTCTCCTCCAATTTAAAACTTCACTCATCTGGCCCACTAAGCATGTCGATAAAAATCTATAATAATTTACCTGAATATATATTAAATGAAACTAAAGAGAACAAATTCACAAAATCACTTAAGCAATTGCTGATTACAAAGCGCTATTACAATATTAACGAGTTCCTAAATGATAAACAATAACCAATAAAATAAGAATTAAATAATATATAATAAACTACTATAATATAAAATTTTAATTAATAACAAACTAAACCTAACAATTATATAATAATTCAGCAGTTAATAATTTCTTATGTTTCTCATACTTAAAAATATATATATATATATATATATATAATATATATAATATAATATAATAATGTAATAAGTATAGTAAATAATAAATTATAATAAGAAAATAATATTTAACCATCACAAATGTTAGTTGTAAGCTAGTTATTAAGACATTGTAGTGCCCTTACAGGGTTCATTGTTGGATAAAATTTTGTTAAAATGTACCACAATGACACAATAAATATATGAATATGAATATATTAATATGAATACCCCTACCCTACCCCTACCCTACCCCTCCCTACCCTACCCATACCCTATCCTGACCTACTTTTAAACCTTCCCTGGTCTACAACAAACATTTCAAAACCAAAATCAGCTAAATCGGCCCAGCCGTTCTCGAGTTTTAGCGAGACTAACGAACAGCGATTCATTTTTATATATATAAGCCTTCCCTGGTCTACAATAAACATTTCAAAACCAAAATCAGCTAAATCGGCCCAGCCGTTCTCGAGTTTTAGCGAGACTAACGAACAGCGATTCATTTTTATATATACAGCTAAATCGGCCCAGCCGTTCTCGAGTTTTAGCGAGACTAACGAACAGCGATTCATTTTTATATACACAGTCAGGTCATAAGTTCTGTCACACAATAAACACTTTTGAATTTAGAACGCTGGCCACAAAAAAGTTTATTGAATTCGAATTTCGAATTTTTCATGAAAATAAAAATGTGTACATTTTAGAATTTTCCTC
Organism: Argyresthia goedartella; assembly: GCA_949825045.1. Taxonomy (NCBI): domain Eukaryota; kingdom Metazoa; phylum Arthropoda; class Insecta; order Lepidoptera; family Argyresthiidae; genus Argyresthia; species Argyresthia goedartella. The sequence continues at coordinate 23,755,970 of OX463823.1, forward strand.
ATTTTTAAATATGGAATGGACACTTAAAGAAGACCGTGTCGCAGTTATTGCGTTGCATCGTTGCGGTTACGCGCCAATTCAGATTTTCGACTTACTGAAAAATTTGAATATAACCAAAAGATTCGTTTATCGTACCATAATACGATACAATGAAGACTCTAGTGTAGATGACAGGTCAAGAAGTGGTCGCCCTCGCTCTGTTAGGACTCCAGCAGTGATAAAAGCTGTGAAGGCGCGAATTCAAAGAAATCCCATACGTAAGCAGAAACTGTTGGCCCTTCAGATGGGGTGAAGCAGCACCACGGTGAAAAGGGTGTTAAATGAAGATTTAGGGCTTAGGGCATATCGAAGAAAAACAGGACATCGTTTGGACGCTCGTTTAATGGACCTGAGAGTGAAGAGATGCCGCGCTTTGTTGAAGCGGTACGCGGGAAAAAAGCATCGGGAAATTCTTTTTTCAGATGAAAAAATTTTCACCTTGGAAGAGAGCTACAACAAACAAAATGATAAGGTGTACGCACACAGCAGTGAAGAAGCGAGCAACCGTATTCCGCGTGTCCAACGAGGTCATTTTCCATCCTCGCTCATGGTTTGGTTGGGAGTCTCTTATTGGGGCTTAACTGAGGTACATTTTTGTGAGAAAGGCGTAAAAACGAATGCAGTTGTGTATCAAAATACAGTCCTCAAGAACCTTGTGGAACCTGTTTCTCATATCATGTTTAATAACAGGCACTGGGTATTCCAACAAGATTCTGCGCCAGCTCATAGAGCGAAAAGCACACAAGACTGGCTGGCGGCGCGTGAAATCGACTTCATCCGGCACGAAGACTGGCCCTCCTCCAGTCCAGATTTGAGTCCGTTAGATTACAAGATATGGCAACACTTGGAGGAAAAGGCCTGCTCAAAGCCTCATCCTGATTTGGAGTCACTCAAGGCATCCTTGATTAAGGCAGCCGCCGATATTGACATGGACCTCGTTCGTGCTGCGATAGACGACTGGCCGCGCAGAATAAAGGCCTGTATTCAAAATCGCGGGGGTCATTTTGAATAAACTTTATTACCATAAGAATCTATGTTTTATTAAGTTCATTTTGCTATATAAATGTTTACATAAATATTAAACATGTCTAAATTATTTCATATTGCACATGTGACAGAACTTATGACTTGACTATGTATATAGACTAGCGAATAATAAATATGTCATACCTACGTAGGCAGATATCGTGTTTGCTGGTCACTTCCAGACAATTTCCTACAATTTACCTACTTAGACACAAATAAGGTAACCTGATGATAATTAAATTAACAGTGCGATGCGATTCTATAACCTACAGCGATGGCGATTATTTTTTAAGTAGGTAGGTAGGTGGTTTCGGGTAATTCCAAACGACCAGTGAGGTGAGACCCGCTACCCATAAAATAACCCAGTAAAGATTAATTTTCCTACTGGCGCGATGCGACAACTTAGATGCGATTAGGTAAATGTATTATGTACCTATGTAAAATTAACCAGATATTGTTGGGCACTTCCGATTCCAAACAAATACCTATATTACTTTCAAACAAATAAACTAATGAAATACAATTCAATAGTGCGATGCGATTTATTAGATGCAGTAATTATTCACAAATCCAGGCAGTTCTCGATAGTTCTGGTAGGTAAATCTATACTTCCCGAATTACTGCCTAACAGTTGCAAATAAATCAGTGAATTGATTCACTAGGGGCAATGCGATGCTATAATTACCCAATACAGGATGAAAAAACAAACTTAACTAAACACCCTTATCTACGGAGCGATTGAATATATATAATGTGATACAGAAATTATTGTATACGAGTTTATTACTCTTATCTAGGTATGGCTGCCGGCTGCGTTTGCGCGGCGCTCCAAAACTAAAGGTGCAAAACAAAGGTACAAAAAGACAGAACTGTAAGTTATAGGAAAAAACATAATACACAAAAAATGAGATGCAAATAATATTACCTAATAACAATTTAATTAGTTTAAGATGCTAACGCAGTAAACCAGCGCTTTGTCAGGAGTTTATTACCACTTTGCGGTTTTGAGTTGAATAAATCAAGGTCGGGGATATCGAACAAACCGTTGAATGTAGCTACCGCTCTACTGAAAAAGGAGTTTTTGTCTATAATTCGTGAAACTGAAAGGTATGTCTAGATGAATAGGATGTCTATTCGTTATATTGGGGACTTTAATTTTGATGTGTTCAAGAAGCTGCGGAGAGTCAATTTCTCCTTGTGCAATTTTGTTCATTTTTAATTATTGAAACAGTTAGTGAAATAACAATTATTAAAATGATACGTAGTTGTAGTTGGTTTTTTAATTATGTTATTATTATTGTTACTATTCATAATGTCATTGTTTTGTGTTAGGGTAAATGTTGGAGACGACGAAACTTCTTGAAAGGCGGCAGAAGAGCATTGTAATTCGTCATTAGTTGTAATTTTTTTTCTCATGAAAATTGTTAAAGGCAATGTAGATTGTCCATCCCTGCTCAGTAAAATTAACCTAAGAGTTCCTACCGTCAGTGCTCGTAGGCGTCCACTCTTTCAGGTGCCCCTGGTGCATAGTAATTATAGGAAGAATTCGTTCTTGATGAGAGCGTGTTCTGCCTAAAATAATGTATGTGGTGGTGGTGGCGGTAAGGTGATGATGGCGTTGACATATTTAGTGGCAGTGCTCAATCAGTAAGGATTCATGTTACAAGGCAATTTGTAAATTCTCTAAAGGATGACTAGTGGTGGTGTGATGTTTGTGTTTTCTTCTACCTAAAATTATGTGTCCTTTAAGATAGGCCACTTAATTAAGTAGTTGAGTAGTTTATAGTTTTTATGCTTAGGTTTTCATCTGTGGGAGGTTATTATTAGCTTATAAGTATGTATTTTTTCTGTTATTATTAAGAATTAAAGCTGTTACCTTCCTTAAGAATATAAAATAAAAATAAAATAAAATAAAATAAAATAAAATAAAATAAATAAATAGAATAAAATAAAAAAGTATCATCAGTAGAAGTAGAGGGGCGTGGCTCAGGGCAAAACATCAGTTCCATATTTGAAATGGCAAATAATACTGTTATGGAATTTGTATGGACTATAACTTAACTATTTGCTTTGGTAACACACGCGTTTTTTATGACCCGCTTTACATATTTAAAACCGGTGGAATTACATCAGCTTTACGAGCAAGGGTGTTAAAAAGATGATAAAATCATTAGATGAAGATAAGAAGGTGAAATCATCGGTCTACTGGTCGGAGAAATCTCTTTTACAGATATCATCCACTTAAGTGATACCACAGATGTTTGTCGACGCATGATATAATTGCTATCAAGGCATGATTCAGACGCTATACTGTATTTCTATATGTAGCTACCTAGCATTTTTATTCTATACATATAATGTTTTTTTTTTTCTGTTTCCTCGCAAATGTGTTAAAAAACGTCGTACGATATACGTGCGTATTGGTTATAACATCTTAACGCACTAATATCGTAATGTACTCATCAAATCAGCAAATCATATTATTTTTGTTTTGTTTTATTTTTAATTATTATTGATTTGAGGATTTGGTATAGTAATACAAGTCAGACGCCATGTCCATTGACACCTCTTCGAACATGGAAAACACCGATCTTGTTCTACTGACTACTATTCTGTAACTCCGCCTTCATGCGACTGTATGGAGACCGTGGGAAAAAAAACTCAGCAAAATGATTACTTTACCATCATCATCTCGTCCTCTTACCCCTCAGCAGGGGAATAGGGCTCTTAGTATCAGGACAGTCCATGTCTCCATAGTTGCTCTGGACCGATTTTAACAATATACGTTCTAATTTCAAGTAATTTATCATAAATATTCTTCAAACCCTCGGTCATAATAGGTACAACAATAGATGAATTCAAATTATTTAAATGGATTCTCCGGCATACAGAAAATTTTCGTCGAAGTCACACTTCGCGTGTCATCGCCGCGTGGTGCTGATGACGGCTGCTGTGTGCTTAGTGGGAGTTTTTCTAACTCATCGAACGCGTTTACGCGAACTCAGTTTGTGTGGCATTGAGCCAGCGCCTCCTAGCGGCAACGATTTGAAATTAAAATTCTGAGTGCGAGTTTACAAAGCACTATTGTCACTTTTTGTCACGATCGAATGCGTTCGATTTATCGGTAACGATCGAGAAGTGAACGCGTTTACGATGATTTTGCGAGTGCGAGTTAGAAATACGTCATCATTTTGACAGTTCGAATGGTGAATCGCTCACGTTCGCAAAGTAAAGTTCTCACTTTGGATTTGAAAGTGAAAGCGACTAAATTAACCTACAACGAATAGTGTAAACTGTAAAATCACATGTCAGCGCGTCGATTTTTTGCTTGGGGGATGCTGAAGACAGCTCGAGCCCAAGACGAGCTCCAAACAATCCATGTGAGGAATCACGATCGTCACAAAGCTCGTGCTGCCGGCGACCCTCTGGCAGATGTGACGGAGAACGAATAAAAAATATATATCGCTTTACCGGCCCAGTTCGAGTTCTCACCGAAGAAACCATGAGGGGTATGTATAAAACCAAATAAAGCAAATCAAATTTTTACTGTACCTACTTAGATTTTTCTACATTTTAGATTTATTTTAAACTTGTTTTTTTTTTATAGCGCTGGTACATTATGAGAATGACCAGGCTGGCAACGAGGTTACAGAACGAAGTGCCACCACAGATCTAATTCGTGGAAGGGCATTGCGGAACCAAATACTGTAAAACGGGATAAAATAAAAATTGTTATTTCATATAAATAAATGTTTATTATACTTATAGTAAGTAAAATACGTATAGTCAATACATAAATTTGTAGCTTATAAACCACCACCGAATTCCCCAAGCCGCTGATCAAAACTTGAAGCCTCACCTTTTTCCTCTTTTCTGTGGATTTTTCATCACCACTTCCAAGTCAAGACCTCAATATTTTGCACGAGAAATTCCCTTTGCATTGCTGGTTGGCTTAGTCAGATCACCATGTCTGATAAAATAAAGCCACATATTAATCAACAGCTACGGTACAACCGTCCCTACATGGACGAGAATGGCCGCAGATTGCACGAATTGGCGGTCCAACAGTGGAGACCATCATGCTGATGAAGAAGAGAAAGATAAATCACGATATAGAGATACACTAAATAATACAGCACATTAGGTACACTTACTGTTCCATACATGTTACTAGCATTTCAAATTGTTGCGCACTCGTTATCATCGTGGACTTTCGGGGTTTTTGAAAATCCGGCAATCAAAGTCGCATGTATCGCGAACCTAAGCAAGATCAAGATAACTATGTGAGAGAGAGACTGTTTGCTTTACAAACATGTCAAAATCGCGTATTATGAAAGCCCGTCAAAATAATAAATAGACACCTTTTTAATCGGCAAATACGGTCAAAAAGGTTTTTTTGTTTTAGCTGGTTGTTCATTTTGTCACTAAAGCGCTACCAACTTAAAGATAAAGAATAACGCAACTCACGGTGAGTAACGTCAATCGAATAGTGATAATCGAATGCGACTCACTCGGACTCACACTCGCAAATACTCGAATGTCACTTTTCACAGTGATTGCCATAGATAAAAATGTATAGTAGGAAAGTGATTGCTCGAGTGCAACTCCCACTAAGCACACAGCAGCCGTCATCAGCACCACGCGGCGATGACACGCGACGTGTGACTTCGACAAAAAAAAAACTGTATGCTGGAGAATCCATTTAAATAATTTGAATTGATCTATTGTTGTATTATGACCGAGGGTTTGAAAAATATTTATGATAAATTACTTGAAATTAGAACGTATATTGTTAAAATCGGTCCAGAGCATCGTAAAAAGGAAATAGCGTATTAAAAGTTAGATGAGGCAAAATGTGTGTATAGAAATGTAGATAGTATTTTGACTCAGGTGAACCAAGAAATAGAAAGAAAGAAAGATAGCTCTGATTGGGTGAAAAATATACAGAAATTATTAGACAGCATTACAGGAATCTACGATGAAATTCGTTCCTTATTATCGTATGTAGATAGTCAAACGAAAACAGATTTAATAGAAGAGGAGACTGTTATAAGAATTGTGTAGAGAATAAAATAAAATCATGAAAAATGGAGACTTTGTTTGATATTAAGACTGCCAATTCTCTGTTGCCTGTGATCAATGACCAGGAACAAGTAACATACAATTAATTAATGGTATTAAATTGTATGAAGCTTTATTAAGTGAGGCCACTAAATGCCAATTAATATATATGATGTCCTGAAAACTCGTTTCTCAACTAGCACGGAATTACGTTTGAAAAGTTCGTACATAGATGTGACTAGTCTATTCATGATATTAGGAAGTTCTTACTCCCGAAAATGTTGTCAGTCACCCTACAAACGCAACTATAAAGGGCGAAGGCGACATATCGAAAAATTTGGCGAAAAGTTGGAGGACTTGTTCGTCAATGTAAAACTAGCACATTCTGAGAGTAGATAAGACTGCTATTAAGCGGTTAGCAGATGGTTTGTCGGATAGGCGGCTTAGCACCATCATCGCGTCGCGACAGTTCGATTCGTTAACAGAGGCTATTAGGCCGGCGATAGATGAGCAGTCCATGAGTGCCCATAATCAGGACCAAGCATTTTAGGGGAAATCATAGCCATAACCGATGTGGCCATAATAGCGGATTTCGTGGCCATACATAAGTACTACCATTCAAACTCAATCGACAATCGAAAGCGCATATTTCGACAGAAAAGAGTCTTTGGAGCATACTCGTGTAAAGACGGCGCAGGTGGTATTTATATGCCTGCCTACCTACCCCTGCCTACGAAGCCAAGGGTCCCGGGTTCGAGTCCCGGTGAAGGCAAATATTTGTTTGATGAGAACGGACGTTTGTACCCTAGTCATGGTTCTTTATCTATGTTAATATAATATTTATCTATATAAGTACGTGTATCGTTGTCTATTACCCAAGATCCGGGGAATCCTAGTTTGGGGCTAGATCAATGTGTGTAAATAGTGTCCAAGGTATTATTATTATTATTAATATTATATGCGGTATGTAGACCACTACTTTAAAACAGTGAAAACACGTAGGTACACATTTGGTCTAATATTAATTACTCCATTTTACCTGACGGAGGGGTAGTCCTTCGCCGCAACTATGGAGATATGGACTGCCCTGATACTGAGAGCCCTATTCCCCTGCTGAGGGGTAAGAGGACGAGATGATGATGATAGAGTAATCATTCTGCTGAGTTTTTTTTCCCACGGTCTCCATACAGTCGCATGAAGGCGGAGTTACAGAATAGTAGTCAGTAGAACAAGTCACGGCGTCTGACTTGTATTACTAAACAGAGGAGTGACGTCACGGACGACCAAGAGGAGGTGCGCGTAATTTTTGCTCTCACTTTTAAAAATAATAAAAACAATCTAAACTCACTTTGAACGATTTAGTCGTGTGATTTTCTGTATTCGTTTACTGGGACAGTGTTTGCGTGAAACTGTGATCACGAATGTGGCTATAAATTAGCAAATATTTCAATTGGAGTTTTTCTACAAAGCTTTTTTTGCGCCATAGAAGTGGGTAGGTACCGAACAAGATATTATTATTTAACGCGCCATCTAACGGATATCCCTGAATTCATCAATCTGACAGTTCGAGTATCGTATCAACACAATGAGTCAGAAATGCCGGGCTTGCGGTCGGTTTACCAGTATTGCAGAGGGCGCTAAATGCACCAAGTGTGCCATTTTCTATCACCGAGCCTGCGTCAACATTCCTAAGGATGGAAAAATATCCCCATGTTGGCAATGCCCAGAATGCAAGGTGCTGACGCCCCGGAAGGATAACACCGAGGACCCGGTACGAGGTGAGGGGGCGAACTGTGGCCCTTCGCAAGAAAAACCCTTATCGGGCGGGGATGTAACTGCGGAGATTCTCCGGGAAGTCCGTCTGCATCGAGCGGAAACCAGATCTCTGCGCGAAGGTTTTGAAGCCCTGCGGACTGTGGTGGGAGCTTTCGACACCAGGTTGGGGGACGTAAAATCGAGACTAGCAGTCCTAGAGGTGAAATTTTGCGAGTCGCAGTCTAACCCGGAACATTCTGAAAATAGAGAAATGGAAATTCTGCGCTCCTCTGTCGAACAACTCAAGTCTGAGCTGAATGACCGCGTTCAGGACATGTTCTGCAACGACTTAGAAATAACAGGCGTCCCGGAGGAGCAGGGCGAAAACGTGGGACATCTCCTCGGACTCATCGCGACTAAGCTGGGCGTTACCTGCGAGGGGCGCGATATCGTATCGGTAGAACGTGTGGGTATACGACGCACGCCATCTAGCGGTAACGGCGTGGACATACAGAGTGCGCCCGCGGCGGCGCGCCCACGGCCGCTGGTGCTAAGAGTGGCACGCAGGCAGCTACGAGACTCACTGCTACAAGCTGCTCGTGTTCGTCGCGGCCTCACGACAGATGGCATGGGGCTCGCTGCCGCTCCTACTAGAGTATACATAAACGAGCGCCTTTCGAGATTCAACAAAATGCTGTTTTTCAAGGCGCGCGAGTTGGCTCGCTCTCGCGGGTGGAAATACGTATGGACCAGAGGCGGACGAATTTCAGTACGCCGCGAGACCGGGAGAGCGCCTTTCCGGGTACGGTCAGAACAGGACCTCGAGAAGATTTTTGGTGGGGAAGGAAATTAGTAGCCATGTTTTTTTATGTATTAAATATATTTTTATTGTCATCAGAGTCGGCAGTCCTCGATGAGTTCATGTTTCTCGTTAGTACGAAGGATCTATTTTTAAATTATTGTTTTTTATTTTCCATAATGCAAACCAACATTTTAGGTTACGTTAAGCGTGAAATTTTGGTTGCGAATTGTGTAATTCTATCACTATTAAAATATGTACTAGAGATAAATTCGTTCCATCACAGAATGTGTTGTTTCCCAAAAAGTAATATTGTTACTAACGTTATTTATTTAAACAAAAATGCTTTCACCGTATTGCGCTCGGTGTCAATCATTTGTTTTGAAAATGTAGTATCGCAATTTATGTAATGGCTTCCAAAAATTTAAAAGTTGGGTTATACAATGCAGGTTCCCTCGGCACTAACCACGACAACACGATAGCGGCAGTTACTCGGAGAGGCATTGATATTTTAGCCGTGAACGAGAAGTGGGTGCACGAGGGTCAGGAAGGTCGAGCGCCTGCCATCCCCGGCTACCAGTTCCGGCACACTCCGCGACCGCGCGAGCATCGCACGCGAGGTGGCGGGGTCGGTTTCTACGTACGACGGGGGATCACTGTTCGGGCGTGGCGCCACCCGGTCGACCCGCTGCACGCTGTGGTTGAGCAAATGTGGCTCACTGTGAACCTTAACGGAAATAAAATAATGATTGGCACGGCATATAGGCCGGATTGGGTCAATATGACCTTATTTTTCGACGCGATTACAGATTCAGTGAGCTCAATTCCGGCATGCGATAATATAATACTAGTAGGATGACAATAAAACAGTCAAGTTTAAATCTTTCCTATCTTGTTTCCAGTTAGAGCAGCTTATTACAGAACCTACTCATTTTACGGATACTTGTACCTCGCTAATTGATGTGGTGTGCTCTGATTTGCTTGCAAAAAGCATAACTCTGGACCCGGTCGGAAGGCTCAACGGGCATCGGCTTGTGGTCTGTGAGTTCAACATAAAGCGAGCCAAAATCGCCCCACGTACTGTCACGTATAGGTCCATAAAAAATATAGCTGTGGATAGTTTCAACAGTAACTTACAAGCTATACGATGCGATCTGATAGCTCAACACTCAGACGTTAACGAGATGCTTGTGATATTTAACCAATGTGTTGTACAAATATTTGATTTCCATGCGCCTGTTAGGTCGGTGGTTATAAAAGACCGCTCCTACCCTTGGATTACGGACACTATTAAAGTCATGATGAGACTCCGTGATTGAGCCGCCATAGACTATCATAAAAGTAAAACAGTGGGCAAAAAAAAAATATTTTCAAGAATTGAAAAGTATAGTAAATAAGGCTATAACTCAAGAAAAATTTGCATTCTTTAGACACAACATTAACAATAATATTCGGAACCCAAAAAGACTTTGGAAGAACCTTAAGGGCACATTATTACCTAAAAAAGACACTGAACTGCCGTCCTTTTTTAATGACCCGAATGTTATAAATAACCACTTTTTGTGTTTACCAGGTGCCGCAGTAACTTCTATTTCTCACATGACATTTTTTGAATATCATAGACATAATGAGGCCAAGTTTCAAATAGAGCCAGTCAGCTTAGACCGCTTGATTAAAATTATAAAGGAGTTGAAATCAAACGCCGAGGGTTGCGATTTTATTACTCTAGATATGCTGGTAATGACACTTCCTCACACTATAGACGTAATTCAATCTATTATAAATACCTCCATTTCCTCAAATACGTTTCCTGATGTATGGAAGCATGCCATTGTTCTACCACACCAGAAGAATAATAGCCCTACCGAACTAAAGGATCTCAGGCCTATCAGCATTTTACCATGTCTGTCTAAAATTTTAGAAAATGTAGTTTGTGAACAGTTAACCGACTTTCTTGAAAGAAACCATATGTTGCCTGTGGTGCAATCAGGCTTCAGAAAGGGGCGCAGCACCACGACAGCATTGCTCGACGTTACCGATAATATACTAAACGCACAGGACAAAGGCATGTGCACGCTCTTGGTGTTGCTTGATTTTTCAAGGGCCTTCGATTGCTTAAATATAAACCTTCTTTTGTCAAAGCTACGCTATTATGGGTTTGATCACGACGCTATTAATTGGTTTGATAGTTACCTCAAAAATCGCTCCCAATGTGTTAAGATACATCGTAGTGATGGTTTGCAAGTGGTGTCTGACAAAAGTCAGGTCAATAGGGGTGTCCCCCAAGGATCAATTCTGGGGCCAATTTTATTTATTTTATTCTCAGCGGATATTACTAAGCATATCAGACACTGTAAGTTTCACATATATGCGGATGACATCCAAGTATATATATCGAGCAAGCCACATGATATTAATGACGCAATATACAACCTTAATGAAGATCTTGGTAGAATATCTGATTGGTCCTCTAGTAATTGCCTTCGATTGAACCCAACAAAAACTAAGTACCTAATCTTCGGTAGCAAGTACCAAGTAGATAATATAAACCCAACGACATGTGTTGAGCTCATGGGAGAGCCTATCGAAAGAGTGTACGAAGCCAGAAACCTAGGACTTATCATGGACAGTGGCTTACGTTTTGAAACGCATGTGAGCCATTGTGTGCGAGACTGTTTTTATAGGTTGAAGATTCTGTACAAGATGAGGCCGTATTTGGGGTTAACGTTGCGAATACAATTGACTGAGTCTCTTGTTCTGTCTAAACTGAATTACATGGATACGGTTATTGGTCCGCGACTTTTAGCAAAAACCAAAAAGTTTGTGCAATGCGTACAGAATGCTTGCGCGCGATTCAATTTTGATATTCCGTTAAGGTATCACGTGACACCATACCTAAATAAACATACAATTTTAAAATTGCATCATCGTCGAAAGCTTCACTTGGCGTGTCTTTTGTTCGGGGTGATGAAATATAAGGAGCCAAGTTATCTTTTTGAGAAACTTTCATTTAAGTCGAGGCACCATGTGTCCCGGCAATGCTCAACGCAGCTCGCTACAGAGCGGCACAGCTCTGCTGCCTTTAGAGGGAGCTTCCGCTATGCTGCGACCAAGTGTTGGAATAATATCCCTCCACCAATCAGGAACCTGCGTTGTTTATACGGATTTAAATGCACGTTGAGAAAATTCATTTTTGAGCATCAAAAATTCGAAGAGTCTATACGAAATGACACTAGCGCAATATAGCTGACTATATATCATATGAAATTTGAACTTTAATATTAATACTGTTTTATATTTATATAGATTTATTTTGTACCTTTAATTAACCTGTTACCTACTATAAAGTCTGAATATTCATGTCTAACTATGTTTCTCTTTTAAAATGTTTTTCCTTCTGCCTGTGTTTATAAATGTTTACACAAAAGTGCACATTGTTGTGCGTGTTGTCACCCGTCGGTCACAACGGAAGACCAGCGCTGATTGTTCGCATTCAGCATATGCTGAGTTGAGGCCGGCTTGTGACAGGAAATATTCTTATGTACCTAGTTGTTCAATATTGACTCCTATTTTTGTTTCCTGTTGCAAATAAACTTCTTTCTTTCTTTCTTTCTTCTTTCTTTCTTTCTATACCAAATCCTCAAATCAATATATATAAATCAAAATAACAATTGAAAATAAAACAAAACAAAAATAACATGATGTTGCTGATTATAAAGATGATAAAATCATTTGATGAATATAAGAAGGTGAAATCATCGGTCTACTGGTCGGAGAAATCTCTTTTACAGATATCATCCACTTAAGTGATACCACAGATGCTTATTGACGCATGATATAATTGCTATCAAGGCATGATTCAGACGCTACACTGTATTTCTATATGCAGCTACCTAGCATTTTTAATCTATACATGGGGACCTGATCCCATATTCCTCCTCTAGTTCGATAAAAATACCTTCAGGCGTGCTCCAAGGATCCTTGCTCGGTCCGCTCCATTTTTTCTATATTTGCTAATGATGTTTGCCACTGCTTTAGGTTCTCAAAATGTTTGCTATATGCGGACGACATGAAAGTTTTTATTTGCGACGTCGACCACTGCAGTCTATTACAGGAGGACTTAGGTAGGTTTGAATTTTACTGCCAGCAAAATAAACTAGACCTGAATGTGTTGAAATGTCTTGCTATTACTTTTTCCCGTAGCCCTAAGCCTACCCAGTACAGTTACACATTCAAATGAATCCCCCTGAAGGTGGTTGATGAGATTCGGGACCTTGGAGTTATTCAAGATAGTAGGCAAGCTTACGACAAGCATATTGATGGCATTATAAAAAGAGCAAATAAGGCTTTGGGTTTTGTTATAAGATCTCAGTTTACACGTATTAAGGTTACTAAAATCTTGTATTGTGCTTATGTACGTAGCATCCTCGAGTATTGTTCACAGATTTGGAACCCTCGATATGAAATTTACATAGATAGGATTGAGTCCATACAGCGTAGATTTCTGCGATATCTGCAATTAACGTGCAATCATTTTGATTCGGACTATTCAGCTATACGTAAAAGACACCATACACTCCCCCTACAAGAGAGACGATGAGTTGCTGACGTTGTACTCCTTTGCAAAATTGCACAAGGAGAAATTGACTCTCCGCAGCTTCTTGAACACATCAAAATCAAAGTCCCCAATATAACTAATAGACATCCTATCTCATCCCCAATCTCATCCACAACCAAAGCTCATCTTTACCATTTACAACAACACATAAATAACTTAAACACCCCTGTGGCACATATGTACAAGTACAACCGACTATTCCCACCAGATATTACCTAATGGAAAGCCTTTCATACGATCTAGATAACACTCACGAGACACCGTGCCACTTTGTAGACCTACCAGAAAGTTGTAAAAACCTATTAAGCGTTTACCTACCTAAAAACCTATAAAACCTATTAATCTAAAAATCTTAAACTTTAACATAAGAAGCATCAATCACAACTTTAATTATTTCAGTGTTTTGCTTGGTCGCTTGAATACTTTCTTTGACATCATAATTCTCACAGAATGCTGGCTCAATGAAAACACCATTATTCCCACGATCGAAAACTACAGCTTCACCAGCTCAACTAACCACATAAACCAGGCCAGCGGTGTGGTGGTGTACTACCGTAATGACCGCGAGACCTACGTACAAGAACCGAAATTTCGAGAGGCTACCTGCGTGATTCTAGAAATAAAAAACTGCGCGACAATTCTGGCTGTTTACAGATCACCGAGCTACAAAAAAATTCAATGCTTCAACGTAGATCTAGAAAATACGCTTCATGGACTGGGCAGCAAACAGAACGTCATTCTTGCAGGTGATATCAATATCAACACGATAACGGGCTCCGTTACGACCGACGACGAGGGCCGCACCAACTACCTGTGTTTGTTAGCTGAGTTTGGTCTAAAACCCTCGACAACACTGCACTGACGATCTTTACCACGAGCTTCAAATACTTAGTGTTCGGCGGCTTTATATACTCAATGCCACCCTGACAGTCCATAGACATCTACTGCAGTCAGGAATGTACGGCTCTGGGTAAACAGTAATAAACGAAACAGTACCTACTGTTAAAACCACATTTTCCCAGAGATTCAGCGAGTTCCTGTACCCTTTTATCTACTAATTAAATTCTTATGAGGTAATATTATTTGTATCTCATTTTTTTGTGTATTATGTTTTTTCCTATAACTTACAGTTCTGTCTTTTTGTACCTATACTTTCTTGTTAATTATTACGATTAAATATATAAATCTTGTCAATTATAAGTTATATACATTCTTTATGTACAATGTTGTTAACCAGACAGAACTATATTTTGAATTTTTCTCTGTTTAACCGCAAGCAAAATTTTTTTTTTAGCTTCTACATGCGAAAATACAATAATTGTTATGAGTTATTATATAAGTTTATTAATAGAGAGTGTAAAACTGTTTATTCTCCTTAAACAATATATATATATATATATATATATATATATATATATATATATATATATATATGAGGGGTTAAAGAAGAGCCAGCCCATTTCCAGAAAATACTATTAAAGAATACCTTATCCAAAAATTAAAGGTTATCGAGTTATTTTGGTTTTGACCTTTTTTTTCAATTTCCATAATTTGGCTTAAATCACTTTGGGTAGCATTTTGACTGTTGTTCTTCTAACGTTGCCGTAGAAGCCGTTCTTTTACAAGGATATATAGGATTTAACAAACTGGTGTGTTTGTTCCGTACCCCGAACAATAGCGAGTTGAACTACAGCACAAAAGAGAAGGAGCTTTATTAATATTTAACTAAGTACTCGTTTATTTCGTCATATTGTTGTACATATAGGTCTACCTCTGCTCAGTAATTAACTTTTCCCACTTTAACCTGGTTTGCTGGAAGAGATCTCTTATCAGAGATAAGCTCGCCTTTGTACGCTATTTTAATGTAACTCTTTTTGTATATCATTTGTGGGCAATAAAGAAATTATGAATATTATGATCTTTTAGCCATAGTTTAGACTACTAAGTATTTCCGGCCTATTTGGACGCAAATTCATTCATTTTATTTTCATTTGTACTTTTTTTAATGTTTATTGAGTTTATGGTCATGCTCACTAAAATGTCTCATTGCGGCTACCCTGTGTAACGTGTTGCTCCCCTCCCCCAAGTATGGCAAGGGGGGTGATGGCTGGTGCCAAAATCATACTCGTGAACGGGTGCAACGTGGGGGGACTAGTCCGGTTTCTCTTAAGTTATTTTCATTTTGTTTGTTCTTATTTATTTCTTTTGTAAAATTGTAATTTTGAGACATCTTATTGGCGTTTATAGATACGATGTTATAAAATTGACATTAGATTAGATTAATTTGTATTGTGCTATCTTCACTGACGGGCATATTTCCGAAGTACTGGTAAAGTTAATTTTCCTGTGCGAGATTCAGCCATGAATCACCACTTGAAAGGGAAATTTCCTTTTTCAAACTCAAACCATAATCAGTTACTCATTATTTTAGTTGATGATATTTCATTTATTTTTAAATTTTCTCCATGTATAAGTGTGTGACATCTAAAAGTGCATTATTGTTGCCTACTAACAAAAAATATTTGAGTTTGAGCATCAGTGACATACATACAAATGAATACCAAACTAAAATATATTTGCACTATTTATTATTTGATTACGGATCCCAAATTGATAAAAATGGTAAGTGAATACAGTCTTGGAGTTTCATGCACGGCTTTATAGATTTAAGTTTACCGATAATGGTGACGTAGCGCACTCCAAAATGGTAGCCTATAAAATGGCGAACAAATTCAACAGTTGTTATTACTTGAAACAAAGTAGTAACATGAAATTTAAAAAATGCTTATTTTAAGTGGGGCTTTGAAATTTCTTCCTACACCTTGAGATGTTGCATAGAAAAGAGTTCCCCATGCGTTTAGAATAAGTTTGAGAAAATATCATAAAAAACAAAAAGACTTAGTTTGGTCCTAAAATATATCTAATATTTTGTTGTTTTCACAATTCCGTATATTTTGGTAACACGAGCAAGAACTTGTAGTTGAATTGTAGAGTGCGCATTAATCCACGATTCAAAGTCAAATCAGTTTATTACTATAGATATTTACATGTAATTAACAAGTCGTAGAATCTCCCACAGATTTTATTATTAGATTTCTTTTTAAAACTGCTTGTACTAATAAAAGTATTAGAATATTAATTATTATAAATAATAAGCACGAATAAATAATTACAAAATTATTAACAGCAAGGTCTGGGTTGAGCTAGATTAACCCCATACAACCCCATCATTCAAAAGTAATCTTGAACATTGTAATATCCCTTTTTCGACAAACTCACTTTAACATGCTTTTTAAATTGCTCAAATGGCAAATTCAAAAACTCCAGAGGTATCTTATTGTAGTAGAGAATGCACTGACCCTTGAAAGAATTGCTAACCTTCGCGAGTCTAAACCGAGGCGCAACTAGTTTGTGATTATTTCTTAGGTTAACATTACAGCTAGGTACAGTACAAGTTTGGTAAATGTTGTAAGGTTCTTGCGTACATACATTATATTTTCGAAAATAAATTGCCTTGCTACAGTTAGAATGTCAATTTCTTTAAAAGCTCTCTTAAGGAGTGTGCTCGTTTT
Source organism: Argyresthia goedartella (assembly GCA_949825045.1). Lineage (NCBI taxonomy): Eukaryota > Metazoa > Arthropoda > Insecta > Lepidoptera > Argyresthiidae > Argyresthia > Argyresthia goedartella. Next base: position 23,772,840 of record OX463823.1, read on the forward strand.
AAATTATATATTGCTCGAATAGCCCTTTTCTGTAAAATAAAACTAGTTAGAATATCCGCTGCTTTCCCCCACAACAATATACCATAGGACATGACACTATGAAAGTAACTAAAATAGCCTAGATGTGGCCACATCCGTGTTTTGTCTGATGTTCCTAACAGCGTAGGCCGCAGAACTTAATTTACCAGCTAATTTGTCTCTGTGGGGTCTTCACTGCAATTTGCTATCAATGGTTATTCCATAAAACTTCTTATCATTTACTAATTCTAACGTGTTGCTGTCTAACACTTAACTGGTCTCAACTTGCCTGTCATTTGGAAGTGAAAATTTGATACACTTGGTTTTACCAACGTTCAACAATAAATTATTAACTGTGAACCAATTCAAGGTTAAAGACAATACACCATTTACATCATCATAATCTTATTTTTATCTTTTCAATCAAATGTCTTTATTACTGTAGATATTTACATATACTTAGCATATACTTATACTTCAATTTTGAAGACGAGTGAAGTATCATCAGCAAACAATACTATGTCACTCAATTTACACCATTCAATCCACCATTAAAGGCAGATCGTTAATATATACCAGGAATAAGAAAGGACCTAATATGGAACCTTGTGGAAAGCCAATTTGTACACCCGATCCATCATATTCAACGCCATTGACTTCTGCCTTTTGAATTATATTGCTTAAGTATGGTCTTTACTAAGATTTACTGGATAAGACTTTACTGGATCTACTGATCCAATAGTGTATTTCCTACTCTGTAATTATTTAATTTCTTAAGTAGGGTATCATGATCAACACAATCAAATGCCTTTGATAGATCGCAAAAAACTCCGATAGCATCCTGTGCGGCCTCCCATGCAGGACAAATATGAGATATAGGGTTTTACCTGCATCTGTAGTCAATTTACCCCTAGTGAAACCGTATTGTTTGGCGTGGAGATTTGTAGGAATTTTGTACGATTGAAGTGTTGAAGCATTTGATTTTTTCAAATATTTTACCTAGTGCTGGAAGAACAGAGATTGGTCTTAAACTTGAAGGATAATCTTTGTCTCCCAACTTGAACAGAGGTATCAGTTTACTGTGTTTCATGAGGACTGGGAAAACTCCATCGTCAACACATTTATTGAATATATAAGCAAAGTGTGGGATATAGAAGCAAACTAAATTTACTGAACCAATGACTTTGACTGATATACCCCACAGGTCTTCGGTATTTTTAAGTGTAGTAATCTAAACGTTTTGACAACGTCCTGGGGATATGCATGATAAAATTTTAAATATACATACCTGACGCTAGTGTTGTTTTTTAACAAAGTCTCCGCTTCATATGGAGATGAATTTACATTGGCCAAGAATGTTCCGAAAGCTCGTGCAAACTAGGCGTTGGATTTAACAATATAATCACCTATCTTTAGGCAGAAATCATTGTCCCTTGGTATAACTTTGGAAGTTTCACGGTTTATGATTTGGCAAACTGCTTTAATTCTATTAACAGAATTTTTTATTTTTCTATACATGCGTTAAGATTTTACAGTTCTATAAAGCAACTTGAAAGTGTTGGAATATTTTTAACATAGTCATGAAATTTTATATCAAAGCAATAAGTTTTTAGTTCATAAATGTAATACAAGATAACTCTACTTTTACGAATTCCAAACGTTGCCCAGTCATTAAATTTTGATTTCGCGCTTAGTCACTGATTTTATTTTATTTTAAAACTTTATTGAATTCTGTTTGAATAATGTTGAAGAAGTCTGAATAGATTTTATTTGGGTTCTGTTCATTAAAATATGGCACTGACAGATTTTATCTTAGTTTTTCGTATACGTCTCTAGTCTATGGGATGTAATAAACCTATAAAATGATGGATCAGTCTTATCCTTACTAGCAATTTGGATTGAAACTATTTGACCGCTGTGATCGTTAGGTAAGCAGTTAATTAAATTTTTACTTGTGAATGCATAGTCACAAAAAACTTTATCTAGGCAAGTTTGACTGGTAGGTGTAATTCTATTCGGCTCTAATGATTTTAATAAAGTTATTTATCGTTGTTTCATTGTTGTATGTATAAGAAAATCTATATTAAGATCGTCACAAATAATTAACTTTTTACTGTTATTATAAAGTTTAGTGAGGGCTTCCTCCAAATTTTTTGCAAATATTTCGACATTTTGATAGCCTTTTTAATCCCTCGGAGGTCTGTAGACAAACACAATAATATGGTTATATACTCATCACAGGAAGTAAGTGCAAGAATGAGTTACCGTGTTTCACATTAATATTATTTTTTACTAAGATTAAAGATACACCTCTATCAGCAGTCTTTCTATTATAACAACCGACAAATTTATAATTATTTATAGTAAGTAGTAAGTAAGTTTTTATTTATTTCCAATACTATAAAAAAAAAACTCCGAATCCCACACTAGGCGAACCTGTATCGTGGGATTCAGACAATAACAATAAAAACTGTGTCTTAACTAGATACTTTTGCACAAAATAAATTATAAAATTAAATAAATATTAAAATAAAATTTCTGTTAAATACATCATATAAACCTTTAGCCAGTGTTCTGTAATACAAATAACATCGATGTCAGAATTATTTAGAAACAATTCTAATACAAGTTTTTCCCAGGCAGCCTCTGGATGTTTTATGGGTATTTAAGTGGGGCTATTGTCTTATGAACTAATTAAAATTACTTCGAACAGATTCCAATATTGCATGCAAATATTATTAACCGATGAATTCCCAATAGGGGTGCATGTCATCTTACCCTTAATAAGCAGGTTTCTGATTCGTCTGTTCAATAAAAACAGCTGACTTCAAGTTGAACTTGGTGAAATCAACTTCGCATATATTATATGCCAACTATGTAGCTACCAATTTTCTATATTTATTAGACAGGTAGATTCGTTCTGTACGACACTGTTAATAGATTTTGTAGTAGTATACGGTTCAATACTGTCCAATACATGGCTGTAATAGTCGTAAGTCGAATTCGACGAGAGTATTACCAAGGTGTTACAAGACAAAATACAGTAGCAAAGTGATACCGTTTCCGGACTAGTAAGTATTTATAAGTTAATTCTAAGTATGCTAAGCATTGGTTCCGGGAAACTTATAAAACCGTTTTCTGCTTGTTGGGTTAGCTAATGCCCTTTCCTTGCAAATATTTTTGGCTCTTTGGATAACAATAGCTTCTTTGAGTGTACAGTGACAAAGAAAGGCTTTAACTAGTGACAGTCCAAATAATTCACTTATTTGATTCATCATATTTACTTACCATGCCATACCATGGGATAGGATAGGAGGTAGGATAATCTGGTAGCATTTAATACTTTGTGCGCTTCGCCACTTACTACTAGCTACGAACTTTAGGTAGCGTCAACATCTAGAGCCTTCTTGTTACGTCATTTGTGGTAGCTAACACAGGACCTTCTTTACCGAAGCAACAACCTAGAAATGATATGAAAACAACCTAAAAATAAAAACGGAAAATACTTGCCAAAAAATTATTTCGATATTAACTATTCGCGACTTTGTCACGCCACAATTTATTGGAAAATACTTTTCTATAGTTTCTAGAGACAGATGTTTTAATCAAATTAAGACTTGATGGAACATTTAATTTTAATGATTTGAGAATATGGTTACTCTTCACATTATCTTATGTTCTTTTAAGTTTGACATTCATGATGATAGATTTTGATTTCCGATTAAATATATATTTTCGTTATGATTGTTCCTTGTGCCCATAAGAACTTCGTGCTTCTTAGGCTTCCAGCCAGCAGCCAGAAGTCTCAGGCCAGTCTCATACCTGGAACAAATAAAAAGTCTATTAATATTTACATAATTGATATAACACGGCCTTTAAAACAGTGGGATAGATGCTCTGTTTTTTATGATAAAGTACAGAATATGTACGTCAGAGCACTCAAGGTAATTTTTTAGGAGCACTGATAGGATCACTTTGTGAAATTCATGTCTATTAATCACTGTGTCTGTGGAATTCTTTATCATGCATGATCAATGCATATCTGTTTTTTCATATCATGAGATCTTAGATTGATTGCAGTGATATGGCGATGGTATAACGATTAACGTTTTATTTACTTATCGTTCAATAGTACTGGCATATTTCTTGGAATAATGGACGACCGATTTTTTCTCATCGTCTAAGGATATGCGTTTAACGTACTAAGGATAACAACAACCACAAACTCAACTATCCTGAAACCAAATTATATATTTATTTACTAAATAATAGGAAATAGATTTAACAAAATTTCCAGCTTATCGTTTTGGTCTTAAAGCTCGCAGGCAAAGATTTGTATTAAAAATGCTATTATTGTTTTCCAATGGCTAAGGTTTGACTTTTTACCAAATTAAGTAAAAATATACATTCAAAAAAAACATTTTGATCCCTTTTTGAATACAATTTTACACTATACTACATGGGGTCGCCTTGCTCCGCCCCGCTTCCCTTCGGGTCCAGATTGTATTTAACGTTGTGACCCAACAAATCTAACTTTAGTATTCGGACTGTAGTAGTGTATGTGTAGTATGTAAGATCTATAGTTAACAACGTGTGTAATCATCTCTATATAACCAAAATATTATTAATAAATCTTCAGTTCATAATCAGCAGCCGTATCTTTTCAATCAACTCAACACCCGTCCTTACATGGCGACCTTAGCTATTTACGGATCATGGGCCGCGCTCCACGAAATACCTAGACGCGTTCGCGCAGCATAAAGGACAATTACTTACTCATTTATTCGTGTAATTAACTACTGACGGCTTCACCAAAATGTGCAACTCGAGACAAGAGAAAAGAGAAGAAGGTTTTATTAATCAGAATGGCGTTGGAAATTCTGCCACTACTGAACAACTACAGTTCCACCTTTCGGCGATCAGCTCTGTGATGATGGTTTTCCTCGGGCTCCTGCTCATATTGGCTGTCGTTCTTGCCTACAAGTGCTACAGGAAGTGCCACCACAATTGGATCGATAACCAGATCATTCGCCAAACCCTTAGGCGATCTTTTTCACGGTCACGAGCAAATGCAGCGGCATCTTCGTGTTCTACGTGCGGTCACAACGCAGGAGATGAGCTACCGATGAAGGCGATGAGCGGCTAGTGCTAAAGTGATAGTGAATAAAGTGAAGTGCGAAAACGTAGGTAGCGTTCATTTAGAAATTCGCTAATGAAGGTATGGTAATCATTTTAATAATATAATATTGTTTCTCTAGATTAATTTTATAATAATTTTATAATAATGGAATTATGGCCGAAGAGCTCAAAGATATACAAGAAACGTTAAAGTCAATAAAATAAAATTTAGTGAAGTTAAGTTATGATAAAAGGACTAAAGAGCGTTTGACAGAAAAGTTAAAAGAAGCAAATATTATAAATGAGCGATACAATGAATTAATTACGGACTTGAGGGAACAAGTAAAGAGTAAAAAAATAACTGGATAGAGTTTGTTATTGGTTAAATCTTATTGTGAAAAGATAAAAGAGTCATATAAATACATAAGCGAATTTTGTAATAAAACATATACAAGGGATAGTACGTCTGGATCAACATCAAGTAATCAAAAAGTGTCCAAAATGGAGTTCGATTTAAAAACTGCTTTAAGTTTGTTGCCAGTTATGAACAACGATGTTTCGAATACAAAACAACTTATAGACGGAGTGGAATATTACGATTCTATTTTAAATGCTCAGCAGTGTAAAACTAATTTGATAAATTTCGTTTTAAAAAATAGGCTCAGTCAAGTGGCAAAATTGAAGTTAAAAGCTAATTATGGTTCCGTAGGAGAATTGGTAACGGATATGCGATCGATTCTTTTACCAAAAAAGAGCCCCGTAGCATTGCAAAATAAGTAACAAAATATGTGCCAGGAGCAAAAATCCGTCAATGAGTTCGGTAAAGAGATAACAGAAGTATTTATGGACCTCACCATTGCCCAGGCAGATGGGAATCCAGAAAATCTGAAAGTCTTACAGCCTTTGAATGAAAAACAGGCAATAAAGCGTTTTGCCGACGGGTTACGTTATAAAAGACTTGGTACTAGTCTTTTATAACTAGATAGCAGCTCGAAATTTTGACTCATTGAAAGATGCAATCCAAGCAGCGATCGATGAAGAGTTAGTAAGTCCATCAACGTCAGGTAATATAATGACGATAAACAGAGGTAATACAAGTTTCAGAGGTACACGTGGCGGTGGAGAGCACCCTCGAGCATTCAACCCCCAGTTTCGTGGCAGAGGTCACTACAGTAACTAAAATCAAACTGGTCGGGGTCACCCGTCCCATCGCGGCGAGTCCTCTACATTCTACCGAGGCCGCGGTGGATATCAGCAGCAGTACCAGCACTATGGTCGAGGTCAGTCATTATAACCTACAGAGGTTAGTACCCAAATTATTATGACAATCGAGGACAAAGTCGTAATGAACAGATAAATACTATCTGCGATAACATCAACTTAAATGAAACGGAAAATTAAACTGACTGCACTGTACAACAAGAACAGCTTCAGTTTTTTCGGGACTAAAGGAGAGTTCATTTGTGCAACTGAAGGCACGTGTTGCATCGAATGACAGGTTGAACAGAATCACCACCCATTTTAGTAGACACGGGAGCATCCGTTTCTGCTATCGAATATAAACATGTATCGCATTTAAAGGTGCCTATCCATAAAGAGAGCCGTTACATAAACGGTTTAGGAGGTAAAGTTGAGGCAATTGGATACATTTATTTAAAGTTAAATAGGCTACATGGATCTTCGGATGAATTCTATGAAAACAAATTTTATGTATTTGAGTCACTACCGTTTGATGGTATACTGGGACAAGATTTTCTTAAAAAACATTTTGCAATTATAAATCTCAAAACAAATAATGTCTCGTTATGTAATAAATTAGGAATCAGTATTAACTTGCCAATAAATAGCAAAAAAAAAACATGCTTATCTTTTACCACCAAGATCAGAGTCGATTCACTACTTGAAAACAGATATGACAGAGGAATGCCTAGTTGGTGCAACAGAATTACGCGAAGGAATTTTTGTCGCTAGTACATTAGTGAAACCTTATTACGGAATGATACCTATTTTAATTCTAAACATAAATGAGCATGAAGTACACTTAAATGAAATATCACCGAATTTATATAAAATTAGCGAATACCATATTTGTACCTTTGATACTTGTGACAAATCAAGTTCAAGTCGTGTAAAAAAATTATGTGATTTGATACAGTTGAAACTTTTAAATAGAGAGGAGCTGAAAACTATTGAAAATATATGTGCCAAATATTCCGATATATTTTTACTCCCAGGCGACAAACTAACCACCACGGATGTTTATAAACATCGCATCACGGTAAAACCCAACGTAGACCCAGTGTACAACAAGCCTTATAGATTGCCCTATTCACAGAAGACGGAATTAAATAATCAGTTAAGTAATTTGTCGAAAGATGGCATTATCGAACCTTGCAAAAGTGGTCCCCAAAAAAAAAGATAGTTCAGATAATAAAAAATAGCGGTTAGTCATAGACTACCGAAAACTGAATAACAGTATACACGATGATAAATTTCCCTTGCCCAACATCACAGAGATACTAGATTCTCTTTCAGGCTCTCTTTACTTTATCAATGTGATCTTGACCTAGAAAGTAGACAATACACTGCATTTAACGTGGGTCAATACAGTGTTACTAAGAGTGAAAAAGAAAATAATAAACATACAGCATCTATTTCAGGGCAATACCAAATGACACGAATGCCTATGGGGATGAAGACAAGCCCTAACTCATTCTCAAAGATGATGACAATAGCCATGTCCGGTCTAACTTATGAAAAAAGTCTCATTTATTTAGATGACCTTGTTGTTTTTGGTAAATCACTTGATGATCATAATAAAAATTTAATTGACGTTTTTTCAAGGTTAAGAGAGGTAAACTTAAAATGAAATCCACTCAAATGCAACTTTCTTAAAAAGAAATTGTTATATTTGGGACACGTTATTTCTGGCGAAGGCATTTTACCCGACCCTGAAAAAATACATGCATTGAAAAATTGGCCACTTCCTAAAAACGTAGAGGAAGTTATTAGATTTGTCGCTTTTGCTAATTACTATAGGAAATTCATACCCAATTTTGCAAAATTAGCTTACCATCTAACAAGACTAACAAAGAAAAATGTACAATTCATTTGGGACGAAAATTGTCAAAAATCATTCGAAAACTTAAAAAACATTATCTCAATATAGGGGGTGATCCCCCTATATTGCAGTATCCGGATCTATCAGAAAATAGGCAATTCATGTTACAAACAGATGCGTCAAACTATTCCATAGGAGCAGTTTTATGCAATCAGAATAAGCGACCGATCGCGTTTGCAAGCAGAAATCTAAACAAAGCGGAGTTGAATTACCCTACAATAGAAAAGGAACTCTTAGCGATTGTGTGGGCAACAAAGCACTTTCGCCCCTATTTGTATGGACGAAAATTCATTATACAAACAGATCATAAGCCATTAATATATTTATTTGGTATGCGAGATCCATCAAGCCGCCTTATGAAGTTTAGACTAATATTGGAAGAGTATGATTTTATTGTGGAATATGTAAAAGGATCAGAAAATGTAGCAACGGACGCAATGTCACGTTTGCGCATGACGTCACAAGACCTAAAAGATATGAATGACCGTGTTATCAACGTCATGACTCGTTCACAGTATAGGAAACAACAAGAGGATCAAGTTTCAACTTCTAGTACAACAAACAAGGAAACAACACTGACGGGCATATTTCCGAAGTACTGGTAAAGTTAATTTTCCTGTGCGAGATTCAGCCATGAATCACCACTTGAAAGGGAAATTTCCTTTTTCAAACTCAAACCATAATCAGTTACTCATTAGTTTAGTTGATGATATTTCATTTATTTTTTAATTTTCTCCATGTATAAGTGTGTGACATCTAAAAGTGCATTATTGTTGCCTACTAACAAAAAATATTTGACTTTGAGCATCAGTGACATACATACAAATGAATACCAAACAAAAATATATTTGCACTATTTATTATTTGATTACGGATCCCAAATTGATAAAAATGGTAAGTGAATACAGTCTTGGAGTTTCATGCACGGCTTTATAGATTTAAGTTTACCGATAATGGTGACGTAGCGCACTCCAAAATGGTAGCCTATAAAATGGCGAACACATTCAACAGTTGTTATTACTTGAAACAAAGGAGTAACATGAAATTTAAAAAATGCTTATTTTAAGTGGGGCTTTGAAATTTCTTCCTACACCTTGAGATGTCGCATAGAAAAGAGTTCCCCATGCGTTTAGAATAAGTTTGAGAAAATATCATAAAAAACAAAAAGACTTAGTTTGGTCCTAAAATATATCTAATAGTTTGTTGTTTTCACAATTCCGTATATTTTGGTAACACGAGCAAGAACTTGTAGTTGAATTGTAGAGTGCGCATTAATCCACGATTCAAAGTCAAATCAGTTTATTACTATAGATATTTACATGTACTTAACAAGTCGTAGAATCTTCCACAGATTTTATTATTAGATTTCTTTTTAAAACTGCTTGTACTAATAAAAGTTTTAGAATATTAATTATTATAAATAATAAGCACGAATAAATAATTACAAAATTATTAACAGCAAGGTCTGGGTTGAGCTAGATTAACCCCATACAACCCCATCATTCAAAAGTAATCTTGAACATTGTAATATCGTAGACGACCCGAATGGCCGAGTCGGCAGTGACCCTGCCTACGAAACCAAGGGTCCCGGGTTCGAGTCCCGGTGGGGGCAAATATTTGTTTGATGATAACGGATACTTGTACCCTAGTCATGGTTGTTTATCTATCTAAGTATAATATTTATCTATATAAGTATGTGTATCGTTGTCTAGTACCCAAGATACAGGGAATCCTAGTTTGGGGCTAGATCAATGTGTGTAAATAGTGTCCAAGTTATTATTATTATTATTATCCCTTTTTCGACAAACTCACTTTAACATGCTTTTTAAATTGCTCAAATGGCAAATTCAAAAACTCCAGAGGTATCTTATTGTAGTAGAGAATGCACTGACCCTTGAAAGAATTGCTAACCTTCGCGAGTCTAAACCGAGGCGCAACTAGTTTGTGATTATTTCTTAGGTTAACATTACAGCTAGGTACAGTACAAGTTTGGTAAATGTTGTAAGGTTCTTGCGTACATACATTATATTTTCGAAAATAAATTGCCTTGCTACAGTTAGAATGTCAATTTCTTTAAAAGCTCTCTTAAGGAGTGTGCTCGTTTTAAATTATATATTGCTCGAATAGCCCTTTTCTGTAAAATAAAACTAGTTAGAATATCCGCTGCTTTCCCCCACAACAATATACCATAGGACATGACACTATGAAAGTAACTAAAATAGCCTAGATGTGGCCACATCCGTGTTTTGTCTGATGTTCCTAACAGCGTAGGCCGCAGAACTTAATTTACCAGCTAATTTGTCTCTGTGGGGTCTTCACTGCAATTTGCTATCAATGGTTATTCCATAAAACTTCTTATCATTTACTAATTCTAACGTGTTGCTGTCTAACACTTAACTGGTCTCAACTTGCCTGTCATTTGGAAGTGAAAATTTGATACACTTGGTTTTACCAACGTTCAACAATAAATTATTAACTGTGAACCAATTCAAGGTTAAAGACAATACACCATTTACATCATCATAATCTTATTTTTATCTTTTCAATCAAATGTCTTTATTACTGTAGATATTTACATATACTTAGCATATACTTATACTTCAATTTTGAAGACGAGTGAAGTATCATCAGCAAACAATACTATGTCACTCAATTTACACCATTCAATCCACCATTAAAGGCAGATCGTTAATATATACCAGGAATAAGAAAGGACCTAATATGGAACCTTGTGGAAAGCCAATTTGTACACCCGATCCATCATATTCAACGCCATTGACTTCTGCCTTTTGAATTATATTGCTTAAGTATGGTCTTTACTAAGATTTACTGGATAAGACTTTACTGGATCTACTGATCCAATAGTGTATTTCCTACTCTGTAATTATTTAATTTCTTAAGTAGGGTATCATGATCAACACAATCAAATGCCTTTGATAGATCGCAAAAAACTCCGATAGCATCCTGTGCGGCCTCCCATGCAGGACAAATATGAGATATAGGGTTTTACCTGCATCTGTAGTCAATTTACCCCTAGTGAAACCGTATTGTTTGGCGTGGAGATTTGTAGGAATTTTGTACGATTGAAGTGTTGAAGCATTTGATTTTTTCAAATATTTTACCTAGTGCTGGAAGAACAGAGATTGGTCTTAAACTTGAAGGATAATCTTTGTCTCCCAACTTGAACAGAGGTATCAGTTTACTGTGTTTCATGAGGACTGGGAAAACTCCATCGTCAACACATTTATTGAATATATAAGCAAAGTGTGGGATATAGAAGCAAACTAAATTTACTGAACCAATGACTTTGACTGATATACCCCACAGGTCTTCGGTATTTTTAAGTGTAGTAATCTAAACGTTTTGACAACGTCCTGGGGATATGCATGATAAAATTTTAAATATACATACCTGACGCTAGTGTTGTTTTTTAACAAAGTCTCCGCTTCATATGGAGATGAATTTACATTGGCCAAGAATGTTCCGAAAGCTCGTGCAAACTAGGCGTTGGATTTAACAATATAATCACCTATCTTTAGGCAGAAATCATTGTCCCTTGGTATAACTTTGGAAGTTTCACGGTTTATGATTTGGCAAACTGCTTTAATTCTATTAACAGAATTTTTTATTTTTCTATACATGCGTTAAGATTTTACAGTTCTATAAAGCAACTTGAAAGTGTTGGAATATTTTTAACATAGTCATGAAATTTTATATCAAAGCAATAAGTTTTTAGTTCATAAATGTAATACAAGATAACTCTACTTTTACGAATTCCAAACGTTGCCCAGTCATTAAATTTTGATTTCGCGCTTAGTCACTGATTTTATTTTATTTTAAAACTTTATTGAATTCTGTTTGAATAATGTTGAAGAAGTCTGAATAGATTTTATTTGGGTTCTGTTCATTAAAATATGGCACTGACAGATTTTATCTTAGTTTTTCGTATACGTCTCTAGTCTATGGGATGTAATAAACCTATAAAATGATGGATCAGTCTTATCCTTACTAGCAATTTGGATTGAAACTATTTGACCGCTGTGATCGTTAGGTAAGCAGTTAATTACATTTTTACTTGTGAATGCATAGTCACAAAAAACTTTATCTAGGCAAGTTTGACTGGTACGTGTAATTCTATTCGGCTCTAATGATTTTAATAAAGTTATTTATCGTTGTTTCATTGTTGTATGTATAAGCAAATCTATATTAAGATCGTCACAAATAATTAACTTTTTACTGTTATTATAAAGTTTAGTGAGGGCTTCCTCCAAATTTTTTGCAAATATTTCGACATTTTGATAGCCTTTTTAATCCCTCGGAGGTCTGTAGACAAACACAATAATATGGTTATCTAACTCATCACAGGATTTGCCTTTCAACAGTAAGTGCAAGAATGAGTTACCGTGTTTCACATTAATATTATTTTTTACTAAGATTAAAGATACACCTCTATCAGCAGTCTTTCTATTATAACAACCGACAAATTTATAATTATTTATAGTAAGTAGTAAGTAAGTTTTTATTTATTTCCAATACTATAAAAAAAAACTCCGAATCCCACACTAGGCGAACCTGTATCGTGGGATTCAGACAATAACAATAAAAACTGTGTCTTAACTAGATACTTTTGCACAAAATAAATTATAAAATTAAATAAATATTAAAATAAAATTTCTGTTAAATACATCATATAAACCTTTAGCCAGTGTTCTGTAATACAAATAACATCGATGTCAGAATTATTTAGAAACAATTCTAATACAAGTTTTTCCCAGGCAGCCTCTGGATGTTTTATGGGTATTTAAGTGGGGCTATTGTCTTATGAACTAATTAAAATTACTTGGAACAGATTCCAATATTGCATGCAAATATTATTAACCGATGAATTCCCAATAGGGGTGCATGTCATCTTACCCTTAATAAGCAGGTTTCTGATTCGTCTGTTCAATAAAAACAGCTGACTTCAAGTTGAACTTGGTGAAATTAACTTCGCATATATTATATGCCAACTATGTAGCTAACAATTTTCTATATTTATTAGACAGGTAGATTCGTTCTGTACGACACTGTTAATAGATTTTGTAGTAGTATGCGGTTCAATACTGTCCAATACATGGCTGTAATAGTCGTAAGTCCAAATAATTCACTTATTTGATTCATCATATTTACTTACCATGCCATACAATGGGATAGGATAGGAGGTAGGATAATCTGGTAGCATTTAATACTTTGTGCGCTTCGCCACTTACTACTAGCTACGAACTTTAGGTAGCGTCAACATCTAGAGCCTTCTTGTTACGTCATTTGTGGTAGCTAACACAGGACCTTCTTTACCGAAGCAACAACCTAGAAATGATATGAAAACAACCTAAAAATAAAAACGGAAAATACTTGCCAAAAAATTATTTCGATATTAACTATTCGCGACTTTGTCACGCCACAATTTATTGGAAAATACTTTTCTATAGTTTCTAGAGACAGATGTTTTAATCAAATTAAGACTTGATGGAACATTTAATTTTAATGATTTGAGAATATGGTTACTCTTCACATTATCTTATGTTCTTTTAAGTTTGACATTCATGATGATAGATTTTGATTTCCGATTAAATATATATTTTCGTTATGATTGTTCCTTGTGCCCATAAGAACTTCGTGCTTCTTAGGCTTCCAGCCAGCAGCCAGAAGTCTCAGGCCAGTCTCATACCTGGAACAAATAAAAAGTCTATTAATATTTACATAATTGATATAACAAGGCCTTTAAAACAGTGGGATAGATGCTCTGTTGTTTATGATAAAGTACAGAATATGTACGTCAGAGCACTCAAGGTAATTTTTTAGGAGCACTGATAGGATCACTTTGTGAAATTCATGTCTATTAATCACTGTGTCTGTGGAATTCTTTATCATGCATGATCAATGCATATCTGTTTTTTCATATCATGAGATCTTAGATTGATTGCAGTGATATGGCGATGGTATAACGATTAACGTTTTATTTACTTATCGTTCAATAGTACTGGCATATTTCTTGGAATAATGGACGACCGATTTTTTCTCATCGTCTAAGGATATGCGTTTAACGTACTAAGGATAACAACAACCACAAACTCAACTATCCTGAAACCAAATTATATATTTATTTACTAAATAATAGGAAATAGATTTAACAAAATTTCCAGCTTATCGTTTTGGTCTTAAAGCTCGCAGGCAAAGATTTGTATTAAAAATGCTATTATTGTTTTCCAATGGCTAAGGTTTGACTTTTTACCAAATTAAGTAAAAATATACATTCAAAAAAAACATTTTGATCCCTTTTTGAATACAATTTTACACTATACTACATGGGGTCGCCTTGCTCCGCCCCGCTTCCCTTCGGGTCCAGGTTGTATTTAACGTTGTGACCCAACAAATCTAACTTTAGTATTCGGACTGTAGTAGTGTATGTGTAGTATGTAAGATCTAAAGTTAACAACGTGTGTAATCATCTCTATATAACCAAAATATTATTAATAAATCTTCAGTTCATACTCAGCAGCCGTAACGTTTCAATCAACTCAACACCCGTCCTTACATGGGGACCTTAGCTATTTACGGATCATGGGCCGCGCTCCACGAAATACCTAGTTCGCGCAGCATAAAGGACAATTACTTACTCATTTATTCGTGTAATTAACTACTGACGGCTTCACCAAAATGTGCAACTCGAGACAAGAGAAAAGAGAAGAAGTTTTTATTAATCAGAATGGCGTTGGAAATTCTGCCACTACTGAACAACTACAGTTCCACCTTTCGGCGATCAGCTCTGTGATGATGGTTTTCCTCGGGCTCCTGCTCATATTGGCTGTCGTTCTTGCCTACAAGTGCTACAGGAAGTGCCACCACAATTGGATCGAGAACCAGATCATTCGCCAAACCCTTAGGCGATCTTTTTCACGGTCAAGAGCAAATGCAGCGGCATCTTCGTGTTCTACGTGCGGTCACAACGCAGGAGATGAGCTACCGATGAAGGCGATGAGCGGCTAGTGCTAAAGTGATAGTGAATATAGTGAAGTGCGAAAACGTAGGTAGCGTTCATTTAGAAATTCGCTAATGAAGGTATGGTAATCATTTTAATAATATAATATTGTTTCTCTAGATTAATTTTATAATAATTTTATAATAATGGAATTATGGCCGAAGAGCTCAAAGATATACAAGAAACGTTAAAGTCAATAAAATAAAATTTAGTGAAGTTAAGTTATGATAAAAGGACTAAAGAGCGTTTGACAGAAAAGTTAAAAGAAGCAAATATTATAAATGAGCGATACAATGAATTAATTACGGACTTGAGGGAACAAGTAAAGAGTAAAAAAATAACTGGATAGAGTTTGTTATTGGTTAAATCTTATTGTGAAAAGATAAAAGAGTCATATAAATACATAAGCGAATTTTGTAATAAAACATATACAAGGGATAGTACGTCTGGATCAACATCAAGTAATCAAAAAGTGTCCAAAATGGAGTTCGATTTAAAAACTGCTTTAAGTTTGTTGCCAGTTATGAACAACGATGTTTCGAATACAAAACAACTTATAGACGGAGTGGAATATTACGATTCTATTTTAAATGCTCAGCAGTGTAAAACTAATTTGATAAATTTCGTTTTAAAAAATAGGCTCAGTCAAGTGGCAAAATTGAAGTTAAAAGCTAATTATGGTTTGGCGAATTGGTAACGGATATGCGATCGATTCTTTTTCCAAAAAAGAGCCCCGTAGCATTGCAAAATAAGTAACAAAATATGTGCCAGGAGCAAAAATCCGTCAATGAGTTCGGTAAAGAGATTACAGAAGTATTTATGGACCTCACCATTGCCCAGGCAGATGGGAATCCAGAAAATCTGAAAGTCTTACAGCCTTTGAATGAAAAACAGGCAATAAAGCGTTTTGCCGATGGGTTACGTTATAAAAGACTTGGTACAGTCTGCAACAGAGACATATGACCCCCCATAAAAGTGCTACAAAAGCGCCCTCTCTCGTGGTTAAATCCTTCATGACCTTCATTACCATCAATGCCATCTATTCGATATTCGATAAACCACCAGGTCAGGCACCACAGGGTCGAAGCGTAGGATACGCTTATTTCGTCACAAATCATGAGTGTTACGTGGCGCAAATAGCTACATGTCAAGATAAGTTAGAGGTAGCATGTTCGAATCCACAAAGGCTCAGTTTTTGCTAAGCAAAATATTGGTAATGTTGGTGTAATAATTTTGGAATATAATATGGTGATTCATAGAAACGATGGGTTGTTATATTGTTAGATAACTTACCTAGCTTATTTTATAACTTATTGTTATTATAAATAAAATAAAAATAATTTTGAAAGTTATTTATTTAATTTCAATTTTTCAACAAAGAAATGTGTATCTTAGACAAACATTTAAACTCAAACTATGATTAATCTTCCGTAGAGGGAATTATCATGCTACTATGTAAGTATATTTGTAACAATTTACATCTCTCAACTTTCATAATCATAGCATGATATTTAAATAACATGTAGGGTCAAATAGTGCTACCTGGATAGCAATTTATAGAAACTTTGCTTCGATATCAATATTTAAGACTTTTTCAACAAAGAAACGAAATAAAGATATAAACTCAAACTATGATAAATCTTCCGTAGGGAGAATCAACATGCTACTAAGTCTAAGTAACAATTTACATCTCTCAACTTTCTTTATCATAGCATGATATTTAAATAGCATATAGGGTCGAATAGTGCTATACCTGGATAGCAATTTATTGAAACATTGCTTCGATATAAGTAGTGGCAGCAAATTATTTTTAATATCGGAGAGGGTGCCCCTCATTTTGAAGCACTTGTTCAAGCCTGGACTTCATTCCTGTAACCATGTTGGAACACATATTACTAAGGCGGAAAAGGTCCCAAGATCTCATCACCTCTTGGTCTAAATAACTTTTTGTTCTAACATCACTCGTATCCCAGTTAAGAACCATTTGACCCCACAAGTTTTCAATTAAGTTCAAATCTGGGCTTTTAGATGGCCACTCAATGACAGTTATATCATTACGAGCGGCAAACCACTCTCTAACCAAACACGAACGGTGCACGGAACAATTATCTTGTATAAAGTATATTTGCCCCTCTGGATACACGTTGCGCACTGTTGGAATCATCACATCTTGTAAAATTTCCAAGTATTTATCTTTGTTCATTCGGCCGCCGAATTCGATCAACTCCCCTGGGCCCATGGAGGTCATCCAACCCCAATAGCCTGCAAAACAATAATTTGGTTAAATAACAAATAATCCACACTGCGTAATACAATTTAAAATAATAATATTTCGAATCCCGGCTGGGCACGAAGACAAAAGGTGTTAGAAGTTGCATGTTTCTGATGTTGCCGTGTTTGGTTCTATGACACAGGCTATTTAACCTCTCAAGATACGTCCTATAAAAATATAAGCAAAAATACATCGCGATTTTCAACTTAACGCCATAGACTTATAGAGTTCCAATCCTATGAAAATTTCGGCCGACCGGATATCGCGACGACGACGGGACGTGAAAGGTTAAGTGTGGGGCCAGAAGTAAAAGCAATGTATGTGCCTGTCTGTATGATGTTAATGTTGTTTATAAACACAACATATAACATATATGTTTATAAATATTCTTACCTAAAGTTATTCTGCCACTTGTTCTCAAAGGCAAAATATTTTGATGGTTATAACGCTCGCCAGCTCTTCTCCATAATATTTTTCATAATATTGTAGGTCATTGCTTGCGGGCCGGGGCGGTTACGCTTTACGTCACCACTATCTTGGTATCTCCGAATCCAAAGACGAACCGTGTTTCTCTGTAAGAGAATATAGGCATCTTATATTAGTAATTTTAACACTAAACCTATGTTACACGAAACAAAAAATTGTTACAAATTAGTATAATATATAATTATTTTTTACTTACCGCGATACCTAATTCTCTAGATATACTTTTAATACTGTGGTTGTCTTCCCAATACACTATTATTTTGGCTTTAACAAAATCAGTTAAAAAATGAGACATGATGACTAGTCCAAACTTTCAAAATCACAAGATCCGCAGTAACTTATGTGATATTGTGACACGAACTGAACGTATTCTTTTTCTGTGGTTATAATTCTGATATCCTACCTTCAATTTATTTGTAAATGCATTGCGTGCGGTTGACGATGAAGTTAGAGCGCTGCGTCATAGAAGTAGAACATATGATATTAATTTTCGCCATGATATACAGATCGTTAGTTAGTGCAATGGGACGAGCGCTTGCTTCATAAATCGAAGGGCCATGGTTCGAACCCCGCTCTGTAAAGCAATTGTTTTTGTTTCTTCCTGGTTATTATTGATGTAGCCGGTTTCCTTCAATTTGAAATAGAAATACAAAATCTGCGGCTGCACACTTTCCAGAAACAAGTTTAGGTGCCAAGAATCGTGGTAGGTGGCGCTTCTCAGCAGTTTGAATGGAATTACGTTTTAAAAGTTGGGGGGTCAGATGTCTCTGTTGCAGACTGTACTATTATAGCAGCTCGAAATTTTGACTCATTGAAAGATGCAATCCAAGCAGCGATCGATGAAGAGTTAGTAAGTCCATCAACGTCAGGTAATGTAATGACGATAAACAGAGGTAATACAAGTTTCAGAGGTACACGTGGCGGTGGAGAGCACCCTCGAGCATTCAACCCCCAGTTTCGTGGCAGAGGTCACTACAGTAACTACAATCAAACTGGTCGGGGTCACCCGTCCCATCGCGGCGAGTCCTCTATATTCTACCGAGGCCGCGGTGGATATCAGCAGCAGTACCAGCACTATGGTCGAGGTCAGTCATTAACCTACAGAGGTAAGTACCCAAATTATTATGACAATCGAGGACAAAGTCGTAATGAACAGATAAATACTATCTGCGATAACATCAACTTAAATGAAACGGAAAATGAAACTGACTGCACTGTACAACAAGAACAGCTTCAGTTTTTTCGGGACTAAAGGAGAGTTCATTTGTGCAACTGAAGGCACGTGTTGCATCGAATTACAGGTTGAACAGAATCACCACCCATTTTAGTAGACACGGGAGCATCCGTTTCTGCTATCGAATATAAACAAAACATGTATCGCATTTAAAGGTGCTTATCCATAAAGAGAGCCGTTACATAAACGGTTTAGGAGGTAAAGTTGAGGCAATTGGATACATTTATTTAAAGTTAAATAGGCTACATGGATCTTCGGATGAATTCTATGAAAACAAATTTTATGTATTTGAGTCACTACCGTTTGATGGTATACTGGGACAAGATTTTCTTAAAAAACATTTTGCAATTATAAATCTCAAAACAAATAATGTCTCGTTATGTAATAAATTAGGAATCAGTATTAACTTGCCAATAAATAGCAAAAAAAAACATGCTTATCTTTTACCACCAAGATCAGAGTCGATTCACTACTTGAAAACAGATATGACAGAGGAATGCCTAGTTGGTGCAACAGAATTACGCGAAGGAATTTTTGTCGCTAGTACATTAGTAAAACCTTATTACGGAATGATACCTATTTTAATTCTAAACATAAATGAGCATGAAGTACAGTTAAATGAAATATCACCGAATTTATATAAAATTAGCGAATACCATATTTGTACCTTTGATACTTGTGACAAATCGAGTTCAAGTCGTGTAAAAAAATTATGTGATTTAATACAGTTGAAACTTTTAAATAGAGAGGAGCTGAAAACTATTGAAAATATATGTGCCAAATATTCCGATATATTTTTACTCCCAGGCGACAAACTAACCACCACGGATGTTTATAAACATCGCATCACGGTAAAACCCAACGTAGACCCAGTGTACAACAAGCCTCATAGATTGCCCTATTCACAGAAGACGGAATTAAATAATCAGTTAAGTAATTTGTCGAAAGATGGCATTATCGAACCTTGCAAAAGTGAGTGGTCGAGTCCGATATTATTGGTCCCCAAAAAAAAGATAGTTCAGTTAATAAAAAATGGCGGTTAGTCATAGACTACCGAAAACTGAATAACAGTATACACGATGATAAATTTCCCTTGCCCAACATCACAGAGATACTAGATTCTCTTTCAGGCTCTCTTTACTTTACGACGTTGGATTTATCAAATAGCTAGATAGTTGGATAATCAATGTGATCTTGACCTAGAAAGTAGACAATACACTGCATTTAACGTGGGTCAATACAGTGTTACTAAGAGTGAAAAAGAAAATAATAAACATACAGCATCTATTTCAGGGCAATACCAAATGACACGAATGCCTATGGGGTTGAAGACAAGCCCTAACTCATTCTCAAAGATGATGACAATAGCCATGTCCGGTCTAACTTATGAAAAATGTCTCATTTATTTGGATGACCTTGTTGTTTTTGGTAAATCACTTGATGATCATAATAAAAATTTAATTGACGTTTTTTTCAAGGTTAAAAGAGGTAAACTTAAAATTAAATCCACTCAAATGCAACTTTCCTAAAAAGGAATTGTTATATTTGGGACACGTTCTTTCTGGCGAAGGCATTTTACCCGACCCTGAAAAAATACATGCATTGAAAAATTGGCCACTTCCTAAAAACGTAGAGGAAGTTATTAGATTTGTCGCTTTTGCTAATTACTATAGGAAATTCATACCCAATTTTGCAAAATTAGCTTACCATCTAACAAGACTAACAAAGAAAAATGTACAATTCATTTGGGACGAAAATTGTCAAAAATCATTCGAAAACTTAAAAAACATTATCTCAATATAGGGGGTGATCCCCCTATATTGCAGTATCCGGATCTATCAGAAAATAGGCAATTCATGTTACAAACAGATGCGTCAAACTATTCCATAGGAGCAGTTTTATGCAATCAGAATAAGCGACCGATCGCGTTTGCAAGCAGAAATCTAAACAAAGCGGAGTTGAATTACCCTACAATAGAAAAGAAACTCTTAGCGATTGTGTGGGCAACAAAGCACTTTCGCCCCTATTTGATGGACGAAAATTCATTATACAAACAGATCATAAGCCATTAATATATTTATTTGGTATGCGAGATCCATCAAGCCGCCTTATGAAGTTTAGACTAATATTGGAAGAGTATGATTTTATTGTGGAATATGTAAAAGGATCAGAAAATGTAGCAACGGACGCAATGTCACGTTTGCGCATGACGTCACAAGACCTAAAAGATATGAATATCAACGTCATGACTCGTTCACAGTATAGGAAACAACAAGAGGATCAAGTTTCAGCTTCTAGTAATACTAACGCTCTTATTGACGAAGAGCCAGCGCAACCGAAACTTGTAGAAATTCATAGTAGGACAAGATTATCTGTAGAATTGAGTTTTATAGAGATAGAATGTTTAAAAAAAATACGCGATATGCAAGAAATAGAGATAGAAAATAATGTATTTTGTTTTGTAAGAAAAAGGATGACACTGTATATTAACCCAGTATCCCAATCGCAACTGACGCCAGCCGCTTTTGTGAGGGAACTGAGAAGTTTTTGCGGAAAAATAAACGTAAATGAGTTAATATTTGTAAGAAATGAGAAATATGATAGTTTTATAAAAAAAATAGTAAATTAAATAAAGATAGATACAAATTGGTCCGGACCGCGACTGTGTATACTAAACAATATAAAAAGAGTTGATATAAAAGACGATAGAAAAGTAATATTAAACGACTTTCATCTTTTGCCGACTAGCGGCCACGCAGGCATAAGACAAATGTACAGCAACATTAAAAAATATTACTTTTGGCCAGGATTAGAAAAAGACATTACGGAGTTCGTTAAAAAATGCGATAAATGTCAAAAATACAAACACAGTTCACATTATGTAAAGGAACCAATGATGATAACTTCTACCGCAACATCAGCAATGGCAAAAGTTTTTCTCGATGTTGTCGGGTCATTAGATAGAGACGATAACAATTATTCATATATTCTTACTATACAATGCGAACTAAGTAAGTACGTTGAGGCATATCCCATGGTAACTAAGTCAGCAGAAGAAGTAGCTAGAACTTTTGTTAACAATTTTATACTTAGGTACGGCATTCCGGAGAGAACAGCAACAGATCGAGGAGCTGAGTTCCTGTCCACCATTTTCAAGGAGGTATGTAAATTATTAGACATAACAACCCTTCAATCCACAGCTTATCATCACCAGACCATTGGAGCATTAGAAAACTCTCACAGATCTTTAGGAAACTTTTTGAGAATTCAGTGTGATTGTCATTCGGAATCATGGAGTACATGGCTGCCCTTCTGGTGCTTTTCTTATAACACATCAGTTCACACAGCTACGCAGTTTACGCCGTTTGAGTTAGTTTTTGGCAAGAAATGTAATATTCCAACCAATCTAAATAAAGACAAGGTAGATCCGCTGTAAAATTGTGATAACTACCCATTAGAGTTGAAATACAGGATACAAACATCGCAAAAAGAAGCACGCCAAAGTTTAATGACTAGTAAAATATTGCGTAAAATAAAATATGACGAACACAGCAACCCTATAACATATAAAAAAGGAGATATGATTTTATTAAAAAACGAAACTGAGAACAAACTCCAGCAAATTTATAATGGACCATACAAAGTAAATAGAGATGTTGCTCCGAATGTAGAGATATATAAAGAAGGGAAACTAGATTTAGTACATAAAAACAGAACAAAGTTATATAACCAATCATAGTCTTAAGAAATCATGTAATCAGAAATGAATATAAGAATTATATAATCAGAAATAAATAGGAGAATCATATATAATATCATTTTAAAAAAAAATAAAAAATGTAACCAACAAAAATAAAATAAGGCATATATTTATTTTCTTTTTTTTCTTTTGGGGTAAGATGTAGTAGTGTATGTGTAGTATGTAATATCTATAGTTAACAACGTGTGTAATCATCTCTATATAACCAAAATATTATTAATAAATCTTCAGTTCATACTCAGCAGCCGTATCGTTTCAATCAACTCAACACCCAGGACGGGTGTTGAGTTGATTACAGTACAGGACATAAAGTGAGAGAGAGCAACAAATACGGTTCTGTGAAACTACCTGGGAGCACTAAATTTGATTAACCTTTTACATATTTGGAAGTGGATAAACTTATAGGTATATCATTAAATTATATATTTGTTGCCTTTTTCAAATGGAGTACTAACTGGCAAAAGGTGGGTGCAAATGTGCCTCTGAAAAAGGCGTGACGCTATGTCAATAATTTTAATGTCTTTATCTACACATGTATCATAAACCCTCTTTACTGCGTACACAAACCGCAAGTTACGATCAGCATAATGTTAAACTACTTGGAAAAAACTCATTTCTATCTGAAAAATTACACATTATGACCATAATGTGTAATTTTTCTACATATTATGACATTCAAATTTCGAACGCCGACGCCCGCCTGCGTGCCGCCCGTACTTTGTTTGTGAAGTTGGTACTACTGAACAAGCTAAACAAGTGCAAAGGAATTATCAATGCCACAATGCCGGTCGAACATGCGGTTCCTGAACACATTAAAGAGAGGTTATGATATGTGTATATATATATATAAACGAGTGTATGTAACTGAACTTAATTAGGCATTATAACTCTCGAGTGATAATAATATGAACTCGAATTTCAATGCCCTCCATTATGTATCCAGTCACATAATAGTAGTTTATGTGACTGCTACATAATGGAGGGCATTAATACTCGAGAGTGGGTTTATGAAGCGAGCCGAAGGCGAGTTTCATTATAATATCACTCGAGAGTTTTAATGCCTAATTATGTACAGTTACATACACTAGTTTATCTACACACATATCATAAGCTCTCTTTGATGTGTTCAGGAACCGCATGTTTGACCGGCATTGTGGCTCTGCAGTTGTTTAGCTTGTTCTGTAGCACCAACTTCACGCAGGCGGGCGTCGGCGTTCGAAATTTGAATGTCAGTACCAACTCCACAGTTAAACTAGAGGCGGCAAGCAGGCGGGCGTCGGCGTTCGAAATTTGAATGTCATAATATGTAGAAAAACTACATATTACGGTCATAAAGTGTAATTTTTCAGATAAGAAATGAGTTTTTACCAAGTAGTTTAACATTATGCTGATCGTAAAGTGCGGTTTTTGTACGCAGTAAAGAGGGGTTATGATACGTGTGTAGATAAACTACTATTATGATCAGTCTCCCCGAAAGATAACTGGGCCAGGAGCATTCTAATTTCATAAGGTGGTTCACTAATACTAACTACCGTATGAAGAGTGTACCACTACCCATTGCTCACAGAATATAAGAATGGGCGAGCGAAATCTCAGAACCAATATTCGAGACAGAAGCCAAGGTGGTTCACAGCGACACACTACTAAAGAGCTTCTCCGACATAAAGATCGAGGTTGGAGACGGGCAGTCACCGAGGATCTCCTTTCTGAGGAGTGCGGAAGCTGCCATGAAGATCATGACCAAGGCTGAGGAGCTAGCTAAGATGTACCACAATGTTCGCCCGCCGAGGGCCTACACGGTCTTTGATAGCTTGGTAACCAAGGTTCAGCTTATAATCTAATAAAATTTAAATTTCTCATTCAGATGAAGTTTGGCGAGTAGATCTGCTTCATACTATTTTTGATGCGCGAAGAGATACGTCTCTATATCCTAACCATGAAACATATCAGTGAATTGGAAAATGAGCCATATGTTCAGGTTTCAATTAGGTAATCGAGAAATCTTTCACAAGACAGAGTCAGGTATTTTTTCTAATTTCAATAGTTATTGAAGAATATTCAAATATTCTTAGGACATTGATCTAATAGAAGAAGAGGAGTTGCTACCACGTAAATTACAGGAAAGAATGTGGACGTTCTCTACATCACGCAGGAGTATCAACAAGATGAAACGAGAGCAAAGCGCATATTGCGACAGCAAAGAGTCTTTGGAGCATAATATTGTGATCACGCCGCAGGAGGTGTTTATATGCGGTATGTAGGCCACTACTTTAAAACAAAACAAACACGTTCTCATTAAGCTAAATATTAATTACTCCATTTTGCCTGACAGGGGGCTAGTCCATCACCGCAACTATAGAGATATGGACTGCCCTGATACTGAGAGCCCTATACCCCTGCTAATCTAAACATTTAAACCGTCAAAAAATACATACAGGCACATACATTGATTCTGGCCCCACACAATGATTCCCTGTACCGTGGGAACCAGAAACAGCGACGTCACACACATATAAACATTCAAGACCTGGGATTTTTTTTCTCTACCCCCAGCCGGGGATCAAACCCAGGACCTCTCGCATGGTAGGCGGAGCCACGACAGCTGCACCACAGAGTTCGTCGAATTAAAAAAAAAATATGGTTGTTTGTAAAGTAGGTTTACGATCGAGATGTTTACGTGATAAGCCTCCGCTCGTGAGGATTCCGCGTGACAAGTTTCACGGAATGACTGGCAGCGCTCGAGATGAGACGGGAGATCGGTCCGTCTCTCTCTCGTTATACCTGCGATCGCGCTCGTGAGGTTTTGGTGTGACACAAGTTTCTGAACATGTCACCCGACTAAAACGATTTTAAAGACGTTATCACGTCAAAAATCGGTAACAGGACGAGACGATGTTAATGAAATAATCATTCTGCTGAGGTTTTTCCCCTCCGGTCTCCATAGAGTCGCATGAAGGCGGAGTTATAGAAGAGTAGTAAGTAGAAGAAGATCGTTGTTCGTCATGTTAGAAAAGGGGTCAATGGACATGTCGTCTGAGTATTACGATACTCGTACCAAATCCTCAAATCAATAACAATTGACACCAAACTAAAAAAAATACTATGATGTTGCTGATTTATTCATTCATTTATTTATTACATAGGTATGATGTACAGCATTACAGGAAAATGACCAATGCGCTACACAAAAAACAAATAGAGATAAAAGGTAATGCATATTTACATATAAATTACAAATCAGGTTCCATTTTAAATAAAGCTCAACACAATTTAAACAACAGTGTACACAATAAAAGCAAATTTAAATTAAATTCAATACTGTCAGATAATGTCAAGGTAGGTTCAAACCTGAGATGTTAACATATATAGAATATCAATGTCAAAATAATCCACAGACAATACAATTCATCTCGCAGAACCTGCCACATTCTAGCACAATATGCCTACATGCATCACCAAACAGATCAATCAATGGTGCTGCACCCAACAGAGCGTTGAGGTTGTCCCGCGCGCTTACCAGCGGAGACCGCTGGCGCGCCACCGTGCGGTGCGTGCCGCCCGCTAACAGGCGATGCCTGTGCGCGCGGAGATATCTGTCGGGCACAGGCACCGCGGCGCATCGCTGTCGCCTCGCAATAATCGACACACAGTCAGAAGCTGCTCGGTGTTACGTCTGACCTCTAGCGAGTTTTACCCGAGCATACCCAATATATAAGCGGATGGATAAAGGTAAGGGTAGTATCCAAATTTCCTCTTATACAAGTATCGCAGGAAAGCTTTGTGTACCTTCTCGAGTATAAGGACGTATGAGCTTTCGTGCGGGTTCCAAACAACCGAGCAAGATTCAAGTTTGGTTCTCACTAGGGCTGTGTAAAGGAGCTGGACCACACCCAGGTTCTGGAATCCCTTACTATTCCGTATTACAAACCCTAATCTTTTAAAGCATTATTTGGCTAAAGTGCTCATGTGCTCGTGGAATGTAAGTTTAGGGTCGAACGTAACACCGAGATCCTTTATCGAATACACACGAGTCAAAGACTCCGTACCGAGTGTATACGTCGCGCTGATAGGCTGAGAACAGCGCGTGAAAGACATTAAATAACACTTAGCAGTATTGAAAAGGAGTTTGTTATTCACACTCCACCTATAGACCGCGTCTAGATCTTCTTGCAGCAAACAATAATCATCCTCTGAGCTTACGGGAAGTATCAGTTTCAGATCGTCCATATACAGAAGGCAATTGGCATGTTTGAGCACTAATTCCAGGTCATTTATCATAATGATAAATAACAACGGACCAAGAATAGAACCTTGACTAACGCCGGATCGTGTATGGTATGGCCGAAACTCGAAACAGCCATGTCGCACATATTGCTGGCGGTCCTTCAGATAGTCAGCGAAGAAAACCAACAGCCGAGGGGCAAATCCAATGGCACATAACTTCTTCATAAGGACGTCGTTATCGACTCTGTCGAACGCCTTACGGAAGTCCATATAGGCAACGTCCACCTGACATCCCTGATCCATACACTCCGACACATTCTCTACTAAAGTCAGTAAGTTGGTGTTTACTGAGCGGCGTTTCCTGAAGCCATGTTGCGAGTCGCTCAGATATGGCGCAATCTGCGAGCTGATTTTACCATGAATGATCGACTCGAACAGCTTTGCCAAAGAACTCAGGATCGCTATGGGTCGATATTGATCAACGAAGGTAGTGTCACTTGACTTCTCGCGAAAGCTTCCAGCTGGTTGGGTCTTTACCTTGCTCTAGGGCCAGATTGAATATCCGACCCAAAGGTAAAACCAGCTGATCGCTATAGGTCTTCAAGAAGTAAGGAGGGACGTTGTCAGGTCCAATTGCGCTCCTTGGCCTTAGCTGCTTCAGCCCTTCCTCTATTTCTTTACGGGAAACATGTGAAATCTGCACATAGTAAGCGGAGCACGAGTCATCGGAACTATTTACCAAATCCGGATCGAGCACTGGCTCATCAGGGAGAAAAACGTCTGAGAAGTGGTCTGCAAATGCGGCTGCTGCTTCCTTACCAGCACATTCTCCTCCCAAATGCGTGATCCTAGGTTCGAAACCACCCTTCGATCGTAGGCCACTAACGCGCTCTTTCCAAAAAGAGCGCGGGTTATGTCTTATATTGCTTTCTATACTACTCATGTGGTCAGCGTATGCGATACTTGAGACAAGCTCTAAGCTCGCTGAATGAGACGTAGTCTGCCGGCCTCCTCCACGCTTTCCATTTCCGGTGGAGCTTGGCTTTCCTGGCCAGGTCCTTTATTTTGTTACCAGTAAACCACACAGGGTTGAAGGCTGGGTGAATCTGTTCTTCTTAGGAATACACTTGATAAACACATCGTAAATGGTATCATAGAGACGACCGACTGCCGTCTCTACATCAGTAGCATCAAGAACATTGTCCCAGGATACGCCACACATGAGGTCGTACAGGACTGCGTGGTTGCCCTTGGCAAAATTGCAGTCATTGCGGCCACCAATGTTGCTAGGATCCAAGCGGCCGGATCGCTGGTCGGGGCCTCTCGCACACAATACGGGCACAATGATGTCGAGAGGCGGGTGGTAGGCGTCAGTGCGTGGCACCAGGCTGCCTGGCACGAAAGCGCGCACACTTACGTCACGCACGCTCTCCGGCAGCAACACCTCATCAAGCACGCCTCCATGTGCATTCCTCACCTCATTCGTCTCATACAAACCACAAACACTAAGAAAGTAACAATATTAGTTATCAACAGACACCAACACACTATTTAAATTGAGGTCGCCAAGAATAATCACAGTGTTCCCATTGAGTTGTGAGATGTTCTCCTCTGTCTTGGTAAACCAACTAAGGTACTGTGCATACTTTTCGGCTTCTTATTTTACCTCATACTTGGGTCAATGTGGACCACGCACACTATGTGTTGGGTACCGTCCAGTGAAAACGAAGCCCACAGGTCCTCTCCCTGTTCCGTCTCGAGGTCGTAAGGTCGGCGAAGTGCGATGCCAGGGCGGGCAGCGAGCAGCACACCTCCACACAGGGTGGCACGATCGCGGCGTAGAACGCTCCAGCCACCCTCTGTCACCTCAGCATCGCCGATGGAGGAATCCAGAAAGGTCTCTGTGGCAGCGACGAGGTCTTGATCCACGAGGACAATACTGTTCCGCCAGAATTCCAAGCGGCTCTTAATACCTCGAACGTTTTGGTATTGGATTACGAGTGCTCGTCGTGTGATGCGGCCTACCCTGGTGAGCCAGTCTTCCGCCTGGCTCCACGAAAGGGAGTCCAGGCTTTAATTCTGGCGTTTTCAGGAGGAGCATTTATCATAAAGATGGACGGGAACGCCTATCTTATATGATTTATAGTTCCCTTTCGGCTTCAGCTCATCAACCGACCCACTCCCGGTGCACACAGTTGCTGAAGGTATGCTCTCACTTCGTCCGCTCCAGAAAGCATATTCCACAGATGGAAGAAACGACGCCGTTCCACTGCTTTCAGCGTCGTCACATCAGGTCCAGCCATGCAGTACAAAGACTTCGGTTGGCGCGGTTTCCTCTTTACTTCTTTCCAGTCACTACCATCTCCAGTCTCTTCGGAGGAGTAATCATCCAGCTTTTCTGAGCCCCCTTTCGGTTTGGGAAGTTCTATCGCAGGTAGTGCTTTCGCAGGTGGTTCCTTCGCGGATGGTTTTTTCGGGGATGGTTCCTTCGCGGGTGCTTCCTTCACGGGTGGTACATTGGCGGGTGGTTCTTTCGCAAGTGGTTCATTCACAGGTGGAGTGTTGCCTACTGGTCTGGGCTCACCCTGGCTGCCCCGACCCCGCTGGTCACACTGATCCGCTGTTACGCCAGCGTAGGACTTCATGGCTGTTGAGGATGCAGAACTCTTAGGTTGATTCTTCTTGGTACTTGATTGTACTTCGACACAGTCCAGTTTGGCAGAGACGGCTACCATGTCTTTTGAGCAGTTGTTGATGATTTCTGGATGTTGTGACATCGCTGATTTCAAAAAGCTAAGGCTCGCCGCGATTTCGGCAATGTCTCTACGGATTTCTCGAATCTCCGTCATCAACTCCAGGAACTCTGTAGACCTAAGGACATGATCTTCTTCCTCTTTTCGAGTCCTTCTTTCCCTGTGCGTTACATTAGCGTTTGCGTTGGGGTTTGCACGCACTGGGGAATCATCACCCTTTGGCACATCAGCTGGTGCGATCGATGAAGAGGACAGCTGCATTGGTTGGTTCACGGGGGTTTGCACGAAGACCACGGGGGCCACGGGGTTCATAGGGGCCGCGTGGTTAACGGGGGCCTTGGGGGCCAAGGTGGTCTCATTAGCCAGGGTAGCCTCATCACTAACACTGACCACATTGTTCAACTCAGGCGCTGGTGGCGGGATAGGCTTTTTCCCTACTGGGGTGTTATCGTTCCTGGCTCGCCGCGTACTGGCTTCTGGGCAGGTTGGCTTCGGACATCGCCAATTAAGTTTGAGAGCGGCATAGTTTGTGGCGTATTGTGCACTCGTCATGTGAACGCACCCGTGGTGGTATGCGTCTCTACAAACACTTCATAAAAGCAATTCAGTGCGAGGTATATGTTGAATGCAGGCTGTAATGGTACACACATTGAATACAAGAGTCAGTTCATTTAACGCTTGGGTTATCGAGTAATTAGAAGTAAGTTGGCAAGAAATGAGCCTGAGAATGTAGTTAATTTCGGCGAAAAGAAGTCGGGTCAGGTTTTTTTGTCGCATTCCTGCGAAATGTGTAGGAATCAGAGCCGATTTGGCTGCGCGCTGAATAAATTATTGATAACTAAATAATGGAAGGTTCTTATGGAACTATACAGAGAAAGCTAATGTGTTGACTGCAAATATACAATTGCGATTGATTATTACGGTTTTGCTTATCTTTCCAGTGATCTTTGTCTTAGACGCTAGCGGTCGGGCAGTCAGGCTTAATTAATTGCAACCGCTTTATAGCCAGCGATCGACAAATTGTATTTGTTCGCACGTGCACCCGGGTCCTGTGATAGTAGCTCCAATGTGTTGGCAACTGTGGGAGGGGGCGATCAGGTGATTTGTCGGTTGGCCTTTTAGGTATGGTGACCTAATATGCATTATTTTCGTTTTTTGGGCATTCAAAACAAGGCCAACGTCGTGGCACCATCGACTCAGGTTGTCGAAGTCCACCTGCAGGTCTCTCATAGCGATATTAATATCGTTATGAGAGACTATGAGACATGTGTCGTCGGCGAATTGGTATGAGGTGCTGTGTGAGGTGATGTTGGGCATATCATTTACGTAAGCTATCTATCTAAGTATAATATTTATCTATATAAGTACGTGTATCGTTGTCTAGTACCCAAGATACAGGGAATC
This sequence comes from Argyresthia goedartella, assembly GCA_949825045.1. Classification (NCBI taxonomy): domain Eukaryota; kingdom Metazoa; phylum Arthropoda; class Insecta; order Lepidoptera; family Argyresthiidae; genus Argyresthia; species Argyresthia goedartella. The sequence continues at coordinate 23,804,248 of OX463823.1, forward strand.
CTAGTTTGGGGCTAGATCAATGTGTGTAAGTGTCCAAGGTAATATATATATATATATATATATAAGCCAGGAAAGGAAGTGGGCCGAGTACAGACCCCTGGGCAGTGCCTTCGGTTACCTTTATTGGGTCGCTTAGGGTGTTGCCAATTATGACCTGTATTTGGCGGTTGCGCAAATAGTCCGAGCACCATTTCAATAGAGCACCCCTTATTCCACTAGCTTCGAGCCTGTTTGCTAATTCATCATGTTTAAGTGTATCAAACGCACGAGAAAAGTCAATAAATAGTGCAAGTACGTGTTTCCTATTATCTAATCGCTGATTGATGTCGTCGGCGAATTTGGACAGTAAAGAGGTAGTGCTTTTTCCCGGCTGGAAGCCATACTGTGTACTGTTGATCACCTTATTGTCGCTATAGAACGAGTGAATTTGCTGGCATATGTACTTCTCAACTATTTTATCAATTGAAGACAACAATGTGATCGGACGGTAACTTGCGGGGTCCTTGTGGCTCCCCTTCTTGTATACCGGCCTGATACAACCGTTCTTCAGATCATTTGGATATGAGCCCGTTTGAATACTGGTGTTGATGAGGTTAGACAATGCAACACACACCTTATCGCCTATTCTTTTTAGATCTAGCGTTTTAATTCCGTCTAGGCCAGGAGCTTCATGGATATTGAGCTTATTAATAATTTTTAAAATGTTGTGACTGGATGCTTTTTGGAACCTTAAACTTGCTTGTGTGTGTGTTTGGTGGGAGTTGTCATTCAGTAATAATTTACTGATTCCATAGTGTCAAACTAATGTTTGACACTATGGAATTATTCTTTTAACCGAGTTGCTAAATTCGTTGACGAATAAGTTGCTGATATCTTTAGTCGAATAAATAATATTGTCAATGAACGCGTTCAGAATAGTTTGGTCTATGGATTTTTGTTTTCTACCACTGATTGAATTGATTATTTGCCAGATTTTTCTGATATCACCAGTGTTTTGTTTAATTTCGTCTTGATAGTAGTTGTTTCTTGCATGTTCTAGTACGTTATTACATTTATTTCGTAGTTTGGTGTATTGTAGTCGTGTTACAGAATCAGTTGTCTTTTTTCCAGTTTTTGAATAATAAGCCTCTTTGTTCACAGAGCTTAATTATATTTTTATTTATCCATGGTTCTTTTCGATTATTTAGTTTTGTAGCTTGGATTTTTTTGAGTGATTTTTGGTATGCTTTGGTAAAATTTATTTTAATATAGGAGTAAATCTCATGCGGGCATTTCATAGTATTCGTATAATTCCAGTCGATGTTTTCAAGTTCCTGTGTGAGAATCTTGTGATCGTGTATCAGTACCTGTTTTCGAGGTATGTCTCGCGAGCCGGCTGCATTGCTGCCGCCCGTGAGAGTGAGCGCTGTGATTCGATGGTCCGCTAGTACAGTACCGATAGCCGCCGTGTGTGGGTCAAGCGAGGGAGCGCGAATTAATATGTGGTTAATACATGACCTAGTTATTACATTTCTTCTTTTCTCTATACGCGTATAGTCGCTAATTCCGCTCGCTAATCCACACCCGGCTAGCATGTTTAAATACTTTAAATGTAAATGTTTGATAATCTCTGGCTGATGTGGGAGTCCTGAGGTCAATGTTCATGTCCCCGACTATTATTACGTTATTTTGGTGAAGAGTGTTACAAATGATTTGGTTCAACTCGGTGATAAAACTAGATTTGTTCAATCTCGGTGGTCTATATATTGCACAAATAGCAACTGTGAGGTTAGATTCGGTTTTAAGTGTTCCGGAAATACATTAAAAATTAATCGTTATTGTCATTAGAGGTGTGAATTTTAGATTTTGTTTTACATATATTATTATGCCTCCACCTTTTCGCGTATTACGTAGTTGTGGGTATACATCTTATAGCCATCGACATTAAACAATTTACATATTTGTTCTGAGATATTGACCTCAGTGACTGCTATTATATCTATTGGATAAATACTATTGTGTATGGTTTGTAGCAATTTAGGGAAGTTTTTTATTGTTGAGCGTATGTTAACATGAATACAGGTAAGGTTATAGTTACTGTTTGACTGTGGTATTACGCTATGGTATGCATTGATATCAGAGCAACTAAAGCATTCATTTATGTTATGGACTTTTTCACCCATTTCTAGAGAGGGAATTTAAATACAAAGTTTTACATACCTACATGGACTTACATATTTACTTGATCAAAGCATCTATATCCGAGGTTTTCCTAATTATAAACACTTTACTCTTGTCTGACTTTCTTACTCGGATATTGCCAAACTTGAATCAGATATATTTGTAGGAGGATTTGAGCTGGTCTCGAGTTGTCCACAAAAGCGTTTTGATTTCCGGGGTAAGTGCCTTGCTTACTATGATCTTTAGGTCGGCCAGCTCGTGGGGCAGCTCGGGCAGCAGGTCGCCCAGCGGCAGCTCGCTGTCCCTGCTGGCGGTGATCCACTGGTCCCTTGTCGTATCGTCCTGCAGCTGCAGCCGGATGGCACCGGGTTTCTCCTGGCTGCCGTTGAGCCGCCGGATATCTTTCACTTCGTTGAAGTTCAGGTTGAGTTTGGTTGCGATCGCTTTAATTACTTCAGGTTCTTTTAGTTTTATGTCCTCACTTTTCGGCACCCCAAAGATTTCTAGGCTACTCGAGGGCAAGCTCTGGTTGAGGTTTGTCACTTGCTGTTCAAGCACAGATATCTTCAGCTCAAGATTCTCATTTTTGTTGGGTTGGTTGATGTTTTGGTTCTCAAGTTTTTTTATTTTTACTGAGTGTTCCTTAGTGGTAGTCTCCATATTCGTCACTTGATCACTTAAGAAGCTCAGTGACTCCCGGAATCCATCCAACTCTTCCCTAAGCATTTTCCGCATTTCTTTGTTGATGTCCTGGAGGAACCTTTTCGCATCGACGGTCACCAGGTCGGTTGTTGACTTGGTCGGTTCCTCGTCCGCGTCCTCAAAGTCATCGTCGGGAACGAAGAAGGAAAAGCGCCTTGGAGAGCTCCGTAGACAGTCTTCGCAGCTCCATTCTAGGCCGTTGCTGGTTTAGCGCAGGGCAGTCAGCTGTTTGGCTGATATTTTGGCACATTCTATTTTAGCATGTACAACCTTATCACACCTGCTACATTCTAGGCCCAGCGATTTTTTGGTGATGTTCTTTTTGCATATAAACATTTAGACATGATTCTCGGTTTCGGGGGGTAGTACACAAATAAACTCGAGTAACGCACGACACTTGTTCACTTGATGAGTACAGAACGCAGCTGTTTCCACGTCCGTAAAAAGACGGATTTTTTTGACTGCATAAACTGCGGAACAGAGTTTTTTCGATAGCTTATCTATATGTGGGCCCCATTGAAGCTTATTATCTAAGGTACTTCCTAGGAATACCGTGCTATCTACAGTTTCTAAATTTTTACCTTTAACATTAACGTTAGCCGAGACTTGTTTAACATTGGGGAGTATAAACCGAATACATTTAGTTTTGTTATTGTTCAGTAAAATATTATTGGCACTAAGCCAATTGACTACGTTTGAGATTGCATTATTCACATCGTCAAAGTTCAAACTGCGTCGTTTCATTTTAAACAATAGTGAAGTGTCATCTGCAAACAGTACAATATCATGATTATCTCTGACAATATGTGGCAGGTCATTAATATAAACCAAAAACAGGAATGGCCTGAGTATAGAACCCTGCGGTACACCCATAGTAACAACAGACCCCGGAGATCGTTTTCCATTAATGTCAACTCTCTGTATCCTGTCATTTAAATAAGAAGAGAGAAGATCTAAAGAGTTATCCCTAACTCCATAGTGATGTAATTTTCAGATCAATGTCCCATGGTCAACGCAATCACGCAATCAAAAGCCTTAGACAAATCGCAAAATACTCCTAGAGCATCATGTGACTCCTCCCAGGCATCATATATATGTGATATTAACTCAATACCGGCATCAGTAGTGATTTTCCTTGTGTAAAACCAAATTGTTTACAGTGGAGCATGTTGTTGGTGTTGAAATGTGTAAGAAGTTGATTTAAAAATACTTTTTAAAAAACTTTACTAAATGTAGGCAATACTGATATCGGTCTGAAGTTAGAAGGGTCAGATGTACTACCCGATTTAAACAAAGGTATTTTACTGTGTTTCGGTAAATCAGGAAACACGCCAGATTCAATAGATGCATTAAATGTGAAAGCTAAATCAAGTGCAATAACATTTATTAGAGCTTCACAACATGAACAGAAATATCCCAGAGGTCTGCAATTTACTAAACATTTATTGATTTAAAGGCTTTAATAATATCTTTATCATCTACATAATTAAACGAGAATTGATTTTCACATCTAGGTACATAGTCTTTTAGCAAAGATTCAGCGATTACTTTGGAAAAGTCTAAAGACTTCGTAGTAGAGATTGGGATGTCAGTAAAAAAAAAACGCTTTACATCAATATCATTTTTAAAAGTAATATCATTATTTTTTTATTCATATTCATTGTTTTTAATTCTGACCTTTCCAGTCTCGCTTTTAATTATATCCCAAGTTGTTTTTTTTATCACTTTTACTTATTTTAAATCTGATTTTACTTGATTTTGCAATTTGACAAACTTTTCTAATGATTTTTGAGTACTTTTTTACTTTATCCTTGAACTCTTCACTATGATTCCATTGTTTTTCACTATATAATTCATATAAATTTTGTCTACTTTTAAGTATACCTACTGTGGCCCACTTACTAAAGTTAAGTTTGTCTGAGACCACAATCGATCTGGTAGTAAATACTGCATTGAACGCATTGCTGAATTTATGAAAAAAAATACAATATGACTCATTAGGGTTATTATTAGAGTAATTGATAGGTAGTTTGCTATCCCAATTCAATTTAAACCTTTCAAATCGATGTGCAGTCACAGGTATGTGTTTTATCTTTCTTGTAGAACTTTTTAAGTTGAATTTCTAGTCTAATGTATTGACCTAAATGGTCTGACTTTAAACTACTTCTATTTTTTTAAGTACAATTTTTTCATTTGGATACGCAAAAACATTGTCTATACAATTTGCTGAGGTTTCACTTATTCGACTAGGTTCCATGAAAAGTGGCTTTAAGTTGTGAGAATTAAATAAGTTATTTAGTCTCGTACTAAGGGAGTAAGTTTCTAATAAATTTACTTTGAAGTCTCCACATATCATAATATATTTATTAGATTTTGATACTTTAAATAATATGTCATCCATGACTTTTTCAAAAACATCAAATGAAGCTGAGGGTGGGCTGTAAACGCTTATTCCAATTATGCGCTCCAACTCAACAAATTCCACTTCAATGTGGGTTTCAACTAATAAACATACTATGTCATTACGATTTTTGAACTTTAAGTGTTTATTTAGAAATATTAGAGAGCCTCCACGAACAGCAAGTGATCTGCAAAAGGAAGTACCAACCTGGTGGTTACTGAAATTGAATATAAGCTCATGGCTTTTTAGCCAATGTTCTGTTAGACATAAAATATCAATATTAAAAGAGTTCATGTACAATTCCAACTCTAATAATTTACTGCTAATACCTTAAATATTTTGGTGGACCAGATTAGTAAACTTTGCATTTATTTTACAATTTTGAGTTTTTCTGTTTTTATTGTGTATTTTATTAATATTATTTGATGGGCTAGAGACTTCCTCTATTGTCGTTGTATCTAATTTAAATGACTTGGAAAAACTTCCAAGGTTTTGTTTGAAACATCAGTATAATGCTCAATAGAGGCTTTATGTGTAGCCAAATTTTTGGCTGTTATATTAATAGGATAGCGAATTTGCTAGTTGTCTTTTGTAATAACTAGGAAGGTAATATTTACCTTTAGTGAAATAATAATTTATTTCTACTAACAAAACTGTTAGTATCCATTACATGTAATTATTATCGCATGATATAGTATGCAATGTCATATTCAGCTTGTTATAGCTTAGGTTGTTTTCTGATTGTGGCAGGCTGTCGCTGTAAGGGAATGTGAACATAACAATTTGTTTTACTTTTAAAGAATAGAGCTTGTCTAAATATTTAATTAAGTATGACTTGTTCACATTACCCCTATTACCGAGGCATATGATTAAATAAGAGTTATCACTATATATAGCGTTATCTATTTTTTGCATAATATCATGCAGATTACAGTTTGCTAAACAATTATTTATTACCGTATGCTCCATATACATAATTATTACCTATATGAGTAAAACCTCTCTAATCATTATTCTATATAATAATAATAAAAATATTAATAATAAAAATATTAATAATAAAAATATTTATTCATCAAAAAACTTGGACAGTAAAAAGTTACAATTAAAGGTACTTAGCTAAATAGATTGATACAAAGATAATGTGAACATCTGAGCCTGAGCTAGGTCTAAACCTGTATTTTAGGCTACAGCGCTCTTCCCTTAAAGTATGTAAAGCTAGTTTATGGTACACAGAAAGAAACCAACAACAAAAATAGTAACATTTAAAATTAAAAACATGTTGTACCTAAATTAGTAGTTATACTTATACAATTAACATGAAAATAAGAGAGTGGGTTAGTGAGTTTGTTTGTGAGTTTGTTTGTGATCCTCTCTGTGTGTGGAGTGATTGTGAATGAGTGTGTGTGAGAGGGAGTGTGAGATTAACACATATGTCAGACTTATTTATAATTATTAAAATAGTAAATATTTTTGTAAGTACTTTGAAATATTGGTTAGCTAGTAATTTTGAGTAATTCCTCAGTTTTGTCATAGTCGAGTGAGTGTAATATTTTATATACCGTTTTTTTTAAATCAAATGTTGAGAGAGTACAAATTTCAGCTGTTCTATTTATTCTATTGTATAGGAAGTGACCAAGGAAGCAGGGAAATTTTTGAGCAAAAGAGGTTCAAAACAATATATTGTCTAAACAAACCCTATCTTTACGCCGTCTGGTCAGTAAAGAAGGGCTATATATTAAAGATGAGTGTTGTTTTAATATAATGTGATACACAAATAGTTGCCTCACCGTTAGGACGTTGCAGGAATTATAAAGGAAACAGGTAGGGAAGAGGAGGGGACGGAAAGTAGAGACCTTGAGTACAGCTCTTTGAGCAAGTTCGAGAGGCAAGATAGATGTTTTCGGTGCACCTCCCCACAAGGTGATGCAGTAGGTGAGCACGGATTGACAGAGTGCCATATAAACTCGTTTTATCAATCCGGCTTCAGCAACATGGCGAAGCATTTTGAAAACATAGAATAGTTTGCGGATTCTGCCAGTGACCAGGTGAATATGAGGTCGAAAGGTGAGATTATTATCGATGAGGACACCAAGGTATTTAATGGTTGTACTTTTGTGCAGGGCTGGACAGGAGCATGTTCCACTATTTGGATATATGCAGTTGTGCGCAAATATCGCACCTTCATCGGTAAACTTTGTGTTTCTGATTGAAAAGGTAACGTAAACTGTTTTATCAGAGTTTAAAGTCAGCAGGTTATTTTGAAGCCATTTGGTGGCATTGTTGAAACCTCTCTGGGCAACTTCGTATGTCTCTTGCCAGGTGTTTGTCGAGAATATCAGGGCGGTATCATCTGCATAGGTTATTACTTTGCCATTATCAGGATTCAGGTCACACAGATCATTTATGTAAATGAGAAAGAGTGTAGGCCCCAATATTCTGCCCTGAGGAACGCCGTACGTGATTGGTAAGTCATCGCTGCAGTGCTCACCGATTTTTACAAATTGAGAGCGACCAGTGAGATACTCCTCAAAAAACCTCAACTGCACCCCCCGTATACCCAACCTATCGAGTTTGTCCAATAGGAGGGGGACAGAGACCGTGTCAAACGCCTTGGCAAGATCAAGAAAAATACCTAAAAACCTTTCGCCCGGCATCAAGATTTTTCACCACGTAGTCAGTGAGTTCATGGACTGCGTCACTAGTCGAGATATTATTTCGGAATCCGAATTGGCAATCAGATAAAAGGTTGTATGATTCTAGGTATCTTATTAGTTGACGGTTAACAATTCATTCCAGTAACTTGGAGATTGATGATATGATATGATATGAGTAAAATACTTGCTGCGGATACTTTTTTTTTTCAATGACAATTTTGTTTTAGGGTCGCATTGTGGTATATCAATTTAATAGTAAGGTAGCGTGCTCGGATGTTTACTTTTTTTAATATATATAAATGATCTACCTAATACTATTAATATACCATGTACGCTATTTGCAGATGATATATCCCTGATTTTTCCTAGTCAAAACGTAGAGAAATTAACTATGGACCTAAACTCACACCTAAATAGAATTAAAACTTGGTTAGATGACCATAACTTAGAAATTAACTTTAACAAAACCAAATTAATGGAATTCAGACCTTACCAAAAACGACCCCTAGATATTATAAACTATAAATTTAACGGAACTGTAATAGAAAATGTAGAGACTTCTTGTCTCCTAGGTATCAATTTAGATAATAATTTAAATTGGAAAAGCCACATTCTAAAGATAACTGGTAAGCTCTCAAGCTTTATATATGCCCTATCAGAGCTGAAAAAAACTACAGACCTCAGGACGGCAACATGCGCTTATCATGCGTATGCACAAGCCTGGCTTAGGTACGGTATAATTCTTTGGGGCAATAGCACAGACGCAAAAAACGTCTTTATATTACAAAAAAAATGTATTAGAATTCTGGCTAATATAGACGCGAGGACGAGCTGTAGAAGATATTTTGTGGAGTATAATATTTTAACTATGACAGCGCTCTATATTTTAGAAATCAGCGTCTTTGTCAGGAATAATATGCCTCTTTTTCCACAACATACTCGCCCTGAGGGCCTTAGATCACAACAACGCCTAGCCACCAAGATTGCTAAACTAGAAATCATAAACTCTGGTCCCCACTCAATGGCAGCAAAAGTTTTCAATGTTCTACCATATCACATACAAAATATAAAAGACAATACTTTATTCAAAATAACCCTCAATAAGTACTTGATCCAGAAATGTTACTATTCTCTTCAAGAATTTTTCAGTGATAATTAATGTTAAAGTACACAATAGAAAAGAAAATATGTATAATTAAATAATACTAGAAATAGACAATTATAAGCTAGCAATTAAGGAATTAGTTTAATCATATTGTAGTGCCCTTACAGGGTGTCATGTACCTCTTGAATTACATATAAGAACTGTAATGACACATGATTATTGCAATAAAGAAATCTGAAATCTGAAATCTGAAATCTAAAAGCCATCATCACCCCAACAAAACATCAAAGGGAAAGGCAGTGCGTCATAAGATCGATTTAATTCACTGATGCGCTGGAGCGTCTTGCTCCGTTTTTCCAGGATGATGTCTCTTCGTTCAAACTGCTGATCAACTACAACTACAGCCACTTAATTCGCCATTGGTGCATTACATCTGCCTCCGTGTTCCGTTCGGGGGTTTTTATCTACAGCAGCTTTCAAAACCTTAATGTATGGGTTCACCTGATGTAGCATATCTTGCAGTTGTTTGATTATTTTTTTGTTCAAAAGGAGAAATTTATAAAATCTAATGTCTGCTTCTTTCTCATCTTCAACGACAAAATATATTTGCAGGAACTGTGGATTTTGACCTGGTTCTGGTAGCATACTTCCAATTAAATGGTACAACTGTCCTTGAAACTTAAAAGTCGGTAAAAAACCATCTGGTTTTATTTGCTTACCACCGAAGGAGGTCATTTGGAAGCAAGCATTATACTTTCGGATGTTATTCATGAAGTGAACGTGATTTGGGTGTAGATCGTTAATCAGACTGTAGAGTGGTTCACGCAGTTGTTTTAAAGGCTGAAGAAGTACTTTCCCAGCGCTACAAAACCTGCCTTATCTTTCCACTTCAATGCCTTACACCACTGACATTTGTGTGACATGGCACCTAAATCTACCGACGTGTCACTGCTATATTCAATAATTGGATTATAAGAAAATCCCGAAAGATACTTATTTTGCCATTCCCACTGATTTACATTTTTTCTATAGCGCGATTGAATTGAATTATGTTTTTGAGGGTTATCAGCCTGATAAGTGGCGACGGATTCCCAACGTTTTTGGGGATTTGCAGCCTGATAAGTGACGACAGATTCCCTATGTTTTTGAGTACATGCAGCCTGATAAGTGGCGACAGACTCCCTATGTTTTTGAGGATTTGCAGCCTGGTATTTAGCAACAGATTTTCTATGTTCCTTTACCTTATTGTCAGAATATATTTTTTGAGCTTTTTTTACTTGATCCTTTCTAGTCTTATCGGAAAATCTAGCTCTACGTTTTTTTTGCTACGTTTTGTGGAAAAGTAAACTTGGTTTGGGTAAATGTTGGAGATGTAGGCGATGATAAGGTCGGGGAAGAAGCAAACATTGGTTGAGTATAAGTCGGTGATTCGGTGAAAGAGGGACTTTTTTATTAGGTGTTTGCGTAAATGTAGGCGGCTCTCGTTCTTGTTCATTCTGATATGGCTTGTATACATCGAAATGGTCATTCGATAAGTCAGAAGTGAATCGGAAACTACCGATAGGATTGGACTCACCTCCAAAGCTCTCATAGAGCTGTCCATTTCGGTAGACTTCGAATCGATGTTGGTACAACTGACCCGCAGCTACAAGCTCACACAGTCCGCCATAAGTATGTGGCAGCGACATCTCATGATATCATGATAGTAAGCGGCTGCGTTCGGTTAATTATTCCCTACCGCGTCATAAGACATAACTTCGAAATCGGCCCAGTACTTTGTAACATGTGTCACAATTTGACTCCTGACGTCGGCTGCTTTATCTTGGCTGGAGTATATTATGTGGGAGAGCACGCGAAACAGGCAGGCGCCATCCCCAATAATATGCTTCACCATGTGTGGAACCAGTCCACGTCCCCTAATATGTAACATTTCACTCATTATAGTGAAGTTCTATATTAGTTGACGGAATAGGGAAACTCAATAGAACAATAGAACGAAAAGAAAGCTGCTAGAAATTAAACTCAGAAAATGTCCATAGAAAAACCAAGATAGCACAAGAAAGAATGAGATACGAACGCTCAAAACAGAAGAACTACTTAAATAAAGAAAAACAGCAGAATTTAGACCAAAACAGCACCACTGAGAACAGGATAATAATAATAATATAATTTATTTATCAGCACAGCACAAGGAAGTTTATAAATTTTTCTTGATTGAATATGTTTTTTATTCTTAAAATCTCAAGTTTTCTTTTAGTTGGTGCATCACTGTTCAGTTTATCTATTCGCTAATTTCATATGAAGGAAGTAAAATCTCTACAAATACTACCACTTTCTAGCATGTATCTAGGTGTAAAAGTACCAGGACATCATACATTTGTAAGAGGTAAATATTTGTTAAAAATTTATAAGTATCGAATACCTATAGAGTGGAACTAGTGATAACGAAGTTATCATTAGTACCATTATTTCAATTTCTATTCATAGTGGAACTAGTGTTGATAAAAATTATCATTAGTTCCATCATCGTACAAAACATTGAACTAGTGTCAACAAACCTCCCAGCCATACAAAACAAATGGATTTATCCTTGTGCAATTAAATTACGTTTTTGACCCCCTTTGGGTCCGAATTTTCAAAAATCCGTTTTTAGTGCTCAGTTACGCTATGAAAGCAACCATTGGGCAAAAGTTTCATGCCTCTAGGCCTAACGGTTTGGGCTCTGCGTTGATCATCAGTCCGACAGTCAGTCAGTCACTCAACACATTTATAAATTAGATAGAGAGATAATACCCATACATTTCTTGTGCGGTAGCCATGCGGTACAACCTGCCTTGCTGCTCTCCGCCAAGCCACTGTCTTTTATCAGCACTCGGGTTGGGTATAATTCATCGCTACTGATAAATATTTCAGCATCAAATTTGATAACTCGTAAGAGGGCTTCTTTATATATTTTAGAGAATCAACATCTGTCCCGTAATTAAATCCCATAAAAATTAATAAATCATATTCTTTTAGCACGAAAATTAGTCAATTCCTAGATTTTCGCCGATTTTAGAAGAAAAAATCTGAATCACGTATCTATAGCATCACGAACAATAGGAGATTCAGTCATCAATTCTTTTAAGTTAACGTATAAAAACAAAGGTGACTATAATTTCAACGACCTCTACTTTCATAAGTAGAGCTCGTTGAAATTATTTGAACCTATTAATAAAAGCGTGTTAAAAAGTACGACGAAGCAGCCAATGCCTTTTTAAATACATAAATACAACCTTTTACGTAAGCAAGAACGAAATCGATCGAAAGGGTCGATGCGGACTTGCAAAACACTGTGTGAGAGGTGTGCAGGACGTTGCCCCCTCTGCGATTTCCTCTTTCTCCTCTGGCCATCAATCCTGACATGTACAATATATGTATATACAGTAATAAAGAAAATTTTACTTTGGCTCTAGACTACAACCAAAGAACCTTTTGTTATCCAAGGATCCCAAAATGTTTGCAAAGAAGGGTCATTAAACTAAGCTTTCGATGATTTATAGCTTTATACGGTTTCTTCTTGCTTGTGTTTATGAAACAACAAGTCATGATGAGTTGAATATAAAAACACAGTCTTATTGAGTTCGAATCATTTATTCATGGAGATTTAGGTAGACTATCATCCGTGTAATACATATATTAGTATTCCGTTTTCGTAATCTCCATGACATCACTGTAGAATCTTGAACTGAGCTCGCCCACCACAGTCGACGTTTTCAGGCCAGTCGCATCTTTTGATATCAGGTTTGTATAATGTATCTTCAGGACAATTTAACTCTACGGGACGACTTCCAGCACATTCGTAGAACTTGTTGCAGTCTTCATGGGGAACTAACAGTCCTTCTGAATTAGAGGCCGCACAGTCCTCTGCCGCTGATTTGAAGTTTTCATTTAATATTTTATACACATACTTTAACACACTGTTCTCAACTGGTATGGCTAATTGCGTTCGGTTACCACAGTTAACATTTCCTTTCCAGTCACATCGTTTAGCATCAGGGTTGTACAAAGTATCGCCAGGGCACTCTAGTTCCACCGGGCGTCCACCAGCACATTCGTAGAACTTATTGCACTCTTCATGGGGAACTAAAGTGCCTTCTGAGTTTGCGGCGGCACAAATCTCTAGTTCAGGGCCAGTACCGTTGTAGTTACCAATTCTGGATGTTTCTAAGGTGCGATTGCCACAGTTAACATTTCCTTTCCAGTCACATCGTTTAACATCAGGGTTGTACAAAGTATCGCCAGGGCACTCTAATTCCACCGGGCGTCCACCAGCACATTCGTAGAACTTATTGCACTCTTCATGGGGAACTAAAGTGCCTTCTGAGTTTGCGGCGGCACAGATCTCTAGTTCAGGGCCAGTACCGTTGTAGTTACCAATTCTGAATGTTGCTAGGGTTCGGTTACCACAGTTAACATTTCCTTTCCAGTCACATTGTTTAACATCAGGGTTGTACAAAGTATCGTAGGGGCACTCTAGTTCTACCGGGCGTCCACCAGCACATTCGTAGAACTTATTGCACTCTTCATGGGGAACTAAAGTGCCTTCTGAGTTTGCGGCGGCACAGATCTCTAGTTCAGGGCCAGTACCGTTGTAGTTACCAACTCTGAATGTTGCTAGGGTTCGGTTACCACAGTTAACATTTCCTTTCCTGTCACATTGTTTAACATCAGGGTTGTACAAAGTATCGTCGGGGCACTCTAGTTCTACCGTGCGTCCACCAGCACATTCGTAGAACTTATTGCACTCTTCATGGGGAACTAAAGTGCCTTCTGAGTTTGCGGCGGCACAGATCTCTAGTTCAGGGCCATTATCGTTGTAGTTACCAATTCTGGATGTTGCTAAGGTCCGGTTGCCACAGTTAACATTTTCTTTCCAGTCACATCGTTTAGCATCTGGGTTGTACAAAGTATCGTCGGGGCACTCTAGTTCCACCGGGCGACCACCAGCACATTCGTAGAACTTATTGCACTCTTCATGGGGAACTAAAGTGCCCTCTGAGTTTGAGGTCGCGCAAATGGATGGATTGTATCCATCGTATGCAACTACTGTGGCCACTGCGAAACTGAGTAGCAGATAAAGTGTTTTATCTATAAAGTACAAAGAGATTGGTAAATTAAATAGAGTTGTTGTAAATTTAGAAGGTGGGACCAATGTCCCTAAAGATTAGGTTTAGTCAATGTCGCACCTACTAGCAGAGTAGTGACTCAGAGCCGAGCAGGTACTCAGACACATCACATACTTATAGGTAACTATACCTAAGCAATTAAAAAAACATGCAGCCTATGTAAGTATAATTAGGCTGTAGAGGTGTATGGTTTCAGAGAGTAATATTGTATAAGATAGAAAATTGCGCTTAGAGCTATTGCCATGTGGGGTGGTGGTGACATAATTTATCCTTAAATATGCCGTGATGGGGACAGAGTAATATTCGACTTACTTATCATTTTAACGGGTCTGTCCATGTGGCCTAGATCTTTCTGAATACATCACGATAAAATTACAGTTATCATATTTATACCACTTAATACCTCACCTTCGTAGTTCTAAGGATTTTTATCAAGTACCTCCTGTATGTAGATACGATTATATTTCAATAGGCACTCAAGTAAAGTTATAGTGATGTACCTAATCGATTCTGAGTAATTTTTCAAGAAAAGGTAAATATCCCTGTGGATCAAAACCCGTTATTTTACTGGACCAAAGAGATGGCGATATTATTATGGCAATCAGCGAATGTAAATCAAGCCATTGGACTCGGTCAAAAAGGAACCCTATAATAGATATGTAGGGCAGATATGCAAAAAATATCCTTTCATCGAAATGTGAAATCATTGGCTGATAATTATCACAAATTCCGATGTGACACACTTTCAAATAAAACAGGGCATGACGACATTAATTTAGTTATTGGAAATAGGCAAATTCCTGGAAATATTCTCAAAGCACTTTGATGGAGATAAGGATTGATAGTTGTTTTGTTATGCTAATGACAATGGGCTGAAATTACGTGTGAACAGGTAGATTAAGTGTAGGTGATCCATGTGTTAAAAAATGTGGTTCCTAACTACAATGCGTAAAAATGTAGAAATCTAAAATAGAGTGCGTAATCCCAGCAAAAAGTTGTGCCCTAGACGATTACGTAATGATCAATCAATGTTTGTCTTCACGAGATGCGTAATTTACGAGATCTCGAAAACCGGGAAATGGTCGCCCATCAAAAGCTTGGATTTCTCCATGCCCACTCGTTCGACAATGTTTCTTGTTTGCCGATAAATTCGACAAATCATGAAATACTTTTGTACCCAGTTCATCAGCCTACGATCATCAATTTTTAATTTTTTTGCTGAGCGAACATTTGTCTAGCAATATCGTTAATAACTCTTAAACTATAAATAGCCCTTGTTCAACTAATGGGCCATGTAAAATATCAAAGGTACCAAACTGAGCAAACCATTTAGAGATAATTATGTTCTTAACTAAATTCCGTTAATCCCGTCAAAAATATTACAGGATTATTGACATATCCGTAAAAAAACATAATATACTTTATTTGTCCTCGGGCGTAGTTTTTTCGAATTTCCTTCGCCGTTAAGTTGGCTGTTCTGTAAAACTGTCAAGTTTCAACAGTTTTCCTGTCAGTCGATGACCCAGTTTTTTTTACAGGCACATTATACATACATATTAGACTAAACTAAACATAAACACATTTACATACAGGCACATACATTGCTTCTGGCCCCACACTAGGATACCCTGTGTCGTGAGAACCAGAAACAGCGACGTCACACACATGTAAACATCCAATTTTTTGTATCCCCAGCGGGGGATCGAACCCGGGACCTCTTGCATGGTAAGCAGAGCCACAACCGCAGCGCCACAAAGGTCGTCACAAACACACAGATATCAGTCGGAACGTAGACAAATATTGATCTTATCGTTTTTTAGTTTTATAATCGGAAACAACCAGCCTCAAGTACAACCCTTCCAAAACTGTGAGCAAGTGAAGTCACGAGGGGTGTTATTTTAAAAAGTATTAAAAAAATGAGGCATCCATTACCCAAAATATTCAAATTCGTTTCTTAAAATAGCCTAAAATTAAAATAAAAAGTACGTATTTTTTTAATCATGGCCCATTATTCATGTTTAACTTTTTTCTGGGCATACGTACACCTAAAAATATGGTAGGGGCATTTATCACAAGTCAGAAGTAGGTAGTTATCACAAACGAATTTATGATTTAAGGACAAAATAGGTAAACATTATTATGTGCATTTAAAATCATCTCTATCCAAGGCTTATGATACGACAGGCGTTGGATTTGCCTGTACACAACATCGTCGCTGTACAGTAAACAAGTCTGCGTTTTATCGCCTGACATTATAATCACCGCAAAGAAAAGTACAGTTTCAGAAACGCGGATAGAAAAATATTGCTATGATAAAGAACAGTTGCTTATCCTATCTAGTATCTAGTAATCGATGAACAATTGGAAATAGAGAAAACGGTATCTTTATCATAACACTAACGCTAACGTTGTATATCTCTACAAAACCTTATTTAATTTCCAAATCTTATTCCATTCCGACGATCTCATTAACGTGCGAAACGGAACGCAGCGGTATTTGTGGCGCGCTTCTGCGACCGGTAGTCAACCAACTAGTCAGCGTAGAACTGCGTGCGCGCATCTACGTCATACACGAGTGAGTGAATCAGTCGAGTCGTAAACATCGCAAGGAGGACGTGAGATTATGACATTCGTGACTCTAATAGTCATGTCTTGCACCTAAACAGCCGTCAGCCACTTCATGCCTCTATCCTCGTCTTTTAAACAGCACAAGTGAGTTTCTAAGGTTTTTATCGGTGTCTTGTGAGTCTGATGAGAAAATCGATTGGAATGACCTCGGTCTTGTGTTGCAGATGTCACCCGTCAACGCAAGATCAACGGCGGTTCTATCATATCTTGGAAAATGACTGAAGGACTACTAACCAAGAGTGATAAGTCTGTAAGTCTATATCTAGCTGCTATGTGTGCTTTAGCGGGAGTTCTACCGAGTGTATCTAGGTAATTACTGGCCGTAACGAAGATATGCGTCGGCGCATGATTTTCCCGCAGCTGAGTAAATCTTCTTGTTTTTCTTTAGTGATTTGATGACGTATCCCTCGTCACGCCACAATGCCAATTGATACCAGGTCACGTGGTAATGTATTCGGCTTATCAGCAACCGGCTACCTTATCATGGGTAAAGGCACACATTTTGTTTAATCACGTTATTCTCTCGGTTTTATTTATGTACATATTCAAGTAATACCTACTTGTGAATGTCAAGTCAAGCTAATCGATACCAACTACGATTAGTTGTTCGTTTTGTCTATTAAAATCATTTGTTAAGTGGAATTACGGGTGAATTAACTTATGTGGCGCTGAATTCTACGTTGTATTGTTTAATTTGAGAGCATGTCATGGTGGCAATAGTGCCTAGTTTTTATCATTTACATTATTACTCAAGACATCATATTAGGATGAGTAGCATTTTAGATGCACTTATCCTTAACTATGATAATGACAAATCGAGTTCAATGTGGCTGTAACCGACCCGCGAATGTCACCATACAACTCAGATCACAATGAATACACGCATGGTTATTTATGAGAACAATTTAAATGACCACCAAAATATTTTTTTCTTACCCAAAATGTGTAAATGATCATCAAAAGTTGCAGAAAATATCAGGGCAAAATACTGCGGTAGCTTAGGTGAAGTGTAAAGGGGGTGAGTGAAACGAAGCCCCCTTTATCCTTCGTGTTAGGTTGAACATGTAAGAACTAGAGATGGGCCGAATGTGGCTTTAACCGAATACGAACTTCGGCCGAACATTCGGTTAAAATAAAAAAATCGGCCGAACTTCCGCACCGATTTCTCGAGAGCGACACGTCATGACTTGTTTACTCATTTACATGAATTGTCGAAATGAATAGATGCACACCGCCGAACTGTAGGTGTTTTTTTTGTTTATTTATAGTTACGCATTTAAATTACGCAGTAGTTAGGCATATACCAAGTTTATTTTGTTTAGTTTAGGAAAAAATGTATAACTATTGAATTTCAAAATAAATGACAATTAATAAAGGCCTAATTTTATTTTACGATTATTATGATATTGATAAGTATGATTCCTATTCTATTGAATTCAGTCAAAATGCAATTGAGTATTTTACTTTTTTTTGCACCGAATATTCGGCATTTAAACCGAATTTCGGCCGAATGTTTTGTGATCATTTACTAATTCTGGCAGTCATTTCGAATTTATTGGTAGTAAATTTTCGATTTTTTTGGTAATCGTTTAAACATAAGCCATTATTTAAGAGGTTGGTAGGTAAAGTTCGCGATAGGTAAGGATGGCGCTCGGGAAGACATGGTAAATTATAATATAAGTAAGTTCTGGCTTCCCTATCGTCCTCCAATATCACAGTGGGATGATGTACTTATTAGTGGGTTAAAGTGCGATGAAGTGGACGGGTCCGATAGGCAATGTAGAGCGACAAGCGCACTTGTAATATTATGAAATATAATCTAAAAAAACAACAATCCATTCGCTACCAATTTACCGATGGAACACAATTTGTTATTAGTTACACATTAATTTATAGATGCAAATTGTTACCTTGTAATAATCTTCCTCTATATTTTTTCTGATTAAAATCAATAACCTAGTCGTACATAAAATAAGAGACTATTATTTTCGTCGACAGAGCGTTAGTCACTCGTACGGTACCTCAAATACTACTTATAATATAATACTTTCTATACATATAATATATACTAGTCTCGTTCTCATTTATACATAGGTATGTCACCGTAAGTCAAAACCGTTAGTTGATAAACTAACGTGTTAGTTGATCAACTATCGATAGATAGTAAACCAGACCGACAGGGTTTATAATTTACGTTTATTTTGTTCTTACTTGTCAACCTAACACGAAGAATATTCGATTCGGGGGCTTCGCCGCGCTCGCCCCCTCTAGGCTTCACCTAAGCTACCGCAGTGTTTGCCATAGTATTCCGTTTGCAATTCAAGTTTAAACCAGTTACTATTTAACTGTTTTAACCGTTACTTTATCAACTAACGCGTCATATTGCAACAGTACGCTACAGTTTACTATCTGTCGATAGAGGACCAACTAGCGAGAAAAAAACGTTAATTTATCAACTAACAGTTTTGACAATCTTACGGTGACATATACATATAACACTCGTAACACTCTAGTAATGCTATGGTACATATATTTATCTCAACACAGCATTTTTACCGAGGCTTTATCTAGTTTCAGTAATAAAAAATTGAGCACTACCCTATTGCGTTTGAAACACGAAAGTTATAGTAAATTAATAAAAAAATAAAAATTTTAATGCTCTGCCTACATAATTCATTACAGAAGAGTGCCATCTAACTGACCATGACCTATCCTTTCCAAGAGGTTACCGATAGATAAGAAAGCTACTACAACGTAAGATAAAAAAGAAAGTACCCACCTCTGCCATCCCTTATGGGAAAAGGCGTGAGCTATGTTGTATGACATAACCTTTTTAGTGATTCATGAAGTAAATTGCCATTATGCTACTTATTTGATTCCTGTAAAATTAGGACGACACCTACGTACCTACCAACCTACTCTGATTACGAAATAAAAGTAACAGCTAAGCCTTTTACGACTTACGAATGCGAGTACATTACATAGGTAGGTATGATACTAGGAGGGGTGATAATGATAATATATATTAAAATCAAGTTATATTAACAAACAAATATCTGGAAAACTATAAACTACCACAGATACGAGATGTAGAAGACCCAGTAGAAATGTATTGGGGCTGAAGGTACATCATTGGCATCATGGCTCAGATGGGACACATTATGGTATACTATTGTTAAATGTCGCAGGAAGACATTTTGTCTCTAATGCATATTCTGTAGTTTGCCTTTAGAAACAACTTTCCCCATGGAGCTGGTATATGATGATGAATGAATAATGCCGGTAACCTCAGCCAAATCATCCTCTTTTGGATTTGATAAACATTCAAAAGAGTATATTTTTATGATAATAAAATTGTAGACGGTTTTAACTCTATCATGTCTGTGGATTCCATGAACGTAATAGTGGCTTCACGTTCGTGACTTCGTGTGAGTTGTCAGTTATACAATTTTGAGGACTTCAGCTATTTCGCTGCTTCGTCAGTTAGAGTGAAGAGGTCAGTGAGGCCTCCATCATATTTTCTTTTAGGATAGTCTCGAATTATGTGTTCCATGCATGGCGGACATCCGCCCCGCAATAACAGGCTGCTGATTCCTCCAGCCACAGCGGTGCATGTATGCAACCGTGCGGCCATGCCCGGTTCTGAGGCGGTTCAGCTGACACCATGCCTTACGGGTAAGGCTGAAGCAGGCCACATAGCGCGAAGATCGGATGGCCGATGGGGCAAAAAGGTCCTTGAATGGAGACCACGTACTGGCAAGCGCAGTGTGGGTCGGCCACCTACGAGATGGACCGACGACCTGGTGAGGATCGCTGGATCTCGTTGGATGCAGGTGGCTACGGACCGGTCACGCTGGAGTGCGATTGGAGAGGCCTATGTTCAGCAGTGGACATTAACAGGCTGAAATGATGATGATGATGATGAAGGCTGAAACCCATAGGTTTCCCCGTTAGTTCGAAGTTAGGTAGTTAGTTAGTTAGAGGTAGGTTACTAGTCCAATCCTGTTTCCAAGCTTCCGTGATGTTGAAGTTTGTCTGAATGCGGTTCCCTGTCGTATATGGAATCGGTCCTGTTATCATATATACATTTGAGTACAAACAAGTACTTACACAACACTACGTTTTACGAATAAGCTTATAAGCCCGCCAGGTTTCATGGCCCGTGAGCGAGCTCCCACATCTCTCTCTATCGCCCGTGTGTGTATCACTCTTGTACACATGCGCCGCTAGGCGGCATGTAGAATCAAAGAAACATGGCGGAGCCTGTATTTGCAAGTATACTTATAAACATGGTAGAAATGCCAAGCCACGCAACTCCCATCGATATCTTGTCAGATCACAGGTCGTCCCAGATTCCATATACTATGACTCCTATAAAAGGATATTTTTTTACATATTTACCGATAGAGGTCTAGCTCATCGCTGCAGCAATGGAGAGTTGGAGATTTGATGGTTTTCTCACTTTGAATTCCGTCACCATATTAGAATGTATGATGTAGTTATAAAATATTAAGACTATAATCAACATTCTCCTATTCCTAAAAATCACGGCCACGGTCACTTTAGTATGCTACCGCGTAATGCTAATTAATTTCATGGCCAATTGACCTTTAATGCGTACCCGTTAAAGTTTATATTGGAGCCCATCACCGAGAGCTGCCCCCTTAGCATGCCCCGCGCGACTCGTGTTTACTCGCATTTTATCGCGTCTGAATATCCAAATTCGCAACTCATTCAAACAATAATGTAACGTAGCATAGACAATTGCGAGTCGCGCGGGGCATGCTACGGGGGCTGGTTGAACGATGTGATGCTGTGACGTCACACAAGTCAAGGACCCAAGATCAACTCACTGTAATTTGGTGATTGCCTTTGACTTCCTACTCGTGTGTAAAATCTACTGGTTCTTAATTAAATACCTAGGTAGGTAATACAGTAAATAACTACGTGTTCAATACATTGATTCTGCAATCAATGTCGGTTCTTCAATCAAAAACCCGCCCAGACCAAGCAGGCTAGTAAAGTAAGCAACACATGTCGAAATCCTAGAAGGTAAATGGCGATGAATTCGGAAAACACTGCGACAAAGACTAGAGCTGGTCGGCTCAGACGGGAACGGGACTCGTCGTTTCGTTTTCCTTCAGATTTGAAGACTAGTCTTCAAATCTGAAGGAAAACGAAAGAGAGGGTAAGAAAAAGTGTTCCTGGACGCGAACAATTGCCGACCAAGCCAAGTCCATCGGAATCAACTTGCCAGAAATAGCTAAGGACACTAATGATCGACATAAGTGGAAAACTTGTATTATGCCCTTATGTTCCTGGAGTTAATGAAGAAGAAGAAGTATCTTCAAAACTTTTCCTAAATCTGGCGAGCACACACCCACGATTAATACGTTACACCGATTTGTCTGTCTTTCGCAGCTCCAACCCTCGACATAGACGGATAATATAGACCTAGTACTATACTTTTCTATCTTCCCACCTTTCCCGTTCCAGATGTGCGTGCGCATCTGGCTGGAGGTGGGTCACGAGTGCTCTGCCCGGCCTCAGTCGTCGCGCGGCCGCGCGCTGGCGCTGGACTGGCGGGTGTGGGTGCGCGGGCGCCGCGGTCGCGACATCAGCACGTTCGTGCACAAGGTCGTGTTCTTGCTGCGGCCGGCGAGCGCGTTTGTTTATCCGAAGAGAGGTGGATACTAGTTTACCCATATAAACCAACCTACAAAATTCTGCTCCGCTATGTCGAAGGAAGCTGCAGGATAACGAATACAAACGTTAACGGCTCATGGACGATGGATTCATAAATAAACAGGCATTGGCCGTTTTGAGAAGTCTATCGCCATAGTAACCTATCTTGCTGAACAGTGACTTGCTTCTTTTGGAATAACTGTACTCTATAATTTTAAAGCCGACGTCATGATATCAGCACCGAGTATCAGCACATATCTCATGAACAAATATTGTACCTAGCTAGACAAATGTTAAACCAACAATCTCGATGCTACAATCATATTCACGTGAGTTTATAGTAATTTTCCTTGCCAGCCTAACCATTTGTCTATTTAATTTCAGTCATCCAAGAACCGCCGTACGAGATCGTAGAGTCGGGCTGTGCATCCATCGACATCCCAATCCACATCTACCTTAAGCACACCATCAAACCGAAAAAGATCAAACTCAGATACAGCCTTCACATCGAGAACATCACTACCAACAGCTCAGAAACAAACTGTGTCTATTACGATTTCGAAAACCCTTCGGAAGTCTTCAAAAACTCCCTGATGAAGGGCGGTGGGGAAGTCATAGCCAGGACCGGCTGCCTTAACGGTTTCGCTGAGAAGTCCCTAATATTTGTATCGGACGAAGGAAAGCACAAGACTAAACACAAGAAGTACAAGTTCGCCGAACCCGCACAGTGTAAACGAATCACCAAAAAGAGCAAAACTCAGGATATCTGTACAAAGTGTGGTGATGGGACTGGTGAGCTCAAAAAGTTGCTCAAATCAGTATCAATGACTGACTCTGAAATAGATTTAGTCTCACAGTTTTACCTGGCATACAGTAGCTATGAAAAATCTGAAGATGGGATTGTGTTGCCACCATTTTCGGACCCAATCTTCAGATTGCCTGAACTACCGATGTCATTGAGATCTAGTTTATCTGGCGGTCAACACGACTACGTTCTACGTTGAGTTGAGTGGATTCTAAGTCTAGTTAATTTGTGCCATTCATATAAGTAATAATAGATAGTCATTTAAGTGCTCTATCTGCTCAAGTGCCTTAAACTTTCCACTCAATTAACCTAAAGGTTTCTGCCTTGTTTTGTGTAGTGTAAGTAAGTACAATTTGATAGCCTAATGAGCTAATTACGTCCTTAGCCTTTGGGTATATTTCGACCACTTCCCATTATGACAAGTTTATTTTGACAAATTCCCAATTCGACAACTTCCCAATTCGACAACTTCTCAATTCGACAAATTCCCAATTCGACAAATTCCCAATTCGACAAACTTCCCTTTGTCGAAATAGTAAGTGGTTGAAATGGAATTAAAGTAACCTTTGTAGTCAAGCGGTCGAATTTCTGCCTCACAAGTCAGAGGTCCCGGGTTCGAAACTCGGACGAGGCGATAATAACATAATAATAAGATTCATGAATTAGATAGTTACATGACCGTGACGTCGTGTTTGTGATTCCCGCGACCGACACTCATAATATTTTTGTGTGGGGCCAGAGCCTCAACTGTTTAGTAAATTATTCGTGTATTGCATTAGGCTCCGGACCCATTACGCAAATAGTGTTTGCGGCTGACTGATTGATTTACTTCGTATGCGTATTATAGCTAACCGTCAGCCGCGGACCCACTAATGATATACAACGTATAACAAAATACTTAGCCCTAAGTGTCCGCAGCGTTTATTGAAACTTGATATTTTCGTAACTATCTTTATGCAATGTTAGCAATACCTAGTTAAGGTATGAAGATACATCGACTCATCAATCATTCATGGCTGTTACCGTAAATTAGTGCTAATTGTTAAATTGTTAAACAATTGAACATGATTTTGTAAATATATGTACCTACTTATCCCCCAAGAAACCTGCCTGAAAATGTTTAAACTTTTGTTTCTAGAGGAAATAGGACAGACAAGAACCATTCGATCTATGGAGTTATTGACGATTACTATGAGTAAGTTATCTCAATTCCGGAACATGTATCCTGTCAAAATAAAATCTATTAAAATCGGTTCATCTGTTTGGGTCAGGACGAAATTTCTAAATAAATATAGTTTTTATATCTGATAGCTTAGTAAATGAGTGCTAACAAGGGGGTTTAGGTGGAAAAGTCGAATCAGATAGTTTGACTTCGGTACTTTGTTTGGACTAGTTAGAAGACATACATACAAAAAGTCCTGACCCCTGAGGGGAGCCCTAAGAGGGGGGAACAATGAAGGTCCCGTATTTTAGTTTGTGCTTACATCCCGAAATCGACGAATCGTCAACGTTTGTTGTATTGTACCACATAATTAAAGCTGATAAAATTCTCTACAACTTTGAATCTATACACATTTATCTATTCCCAATCGTTGTCTATTATTATGAGCTCCGTATTTGCATAGGCTTATATATATTTGAAGAGCAATTTAACCTTACGACTTTCTTGATGACACTTTTTTCTCAGATGAACTGTTTTGGAGTTAAAAAAGCAATGTATGTCAAAAAGTAAGGTAAAAACACGGTGTATAAAAATCTAGGTTGGGGATAATTTTATTAGCTTTCATTATTTGGTACGCCAAAATTTCCTATGTTTCGTCGTTTTCAAGACTAAGCAAAAAATAACAATAAACTGGACCTTTTTTATGCCCACCCCCCTCCTAGGGCTCACCTCTGAGGGGTCAGGACTTTTAGTATACTGTGTCATCTTACTAGTCCAAACAAAGTCCGAATTAGAACATTCTGCTTTCGAATTTTCCATCTAGAATCGTTCGTTACCTAGTCTACGAGTATAAATTGTAAAATGTGGATGTTGCATGCACCAGTTCACCTGTAGTAGTAAACTAATGGTTTGTTTTCAAACACACTACCTACAATAGTTCTAATGTATTTTTGTATCTTTTATTCATACATAAGTGAGCTCTCCGTGGTCTAGTGAGTTCCACGCTTGCTTCTCACGCAGGGGATGCAGGTTTGAATCTGGTGCTAGCTGACTATGTAGGTACCAATGAGATGTAGTAGCCGTAACAAAAAAAATGGTCTTGACTTAGTAACGTGAAAGTTGTTCAACGACAAGCAATTTTTAGAATTCGCACTCCGTCTTACATTATCGGCTGATGAGTTGAGGTCCCGGCTACTATCGCTATTGGTAGTAGTAGTCGTAAAATCTCTCCATCAACCCGCACTGAGCCAGTGTGACGGGCTATGGCTCAATCTTACTCTTATCCGGGTATAGGCCTGTGCCCCTCGGTGGAGACATTTATAGGGCGACATTTATTTATTATTATTTGGTATATTCATAAATAGAGCTATTTACTTATAAAACATCACTGACAAGTGAATGTACATATTATTCATTTTAAATGTTTGCTGTGAGTTCGGATCTCAATAGCCATAATCTGCTTATGATTGTAGATAAATTACCTGTTTAGTTATCTATATTTGTAAAAAATATTAATAATCATGATTGAAGTACCTAGCCGTGTTATATATGTGTAGCGAAAATAGCATTTATCTATGTTCTGTCCCTTGTTCGTACAGTCAGCATCAGATATATGTGAGCAGGTTAGCTACTCAAAAAGATCTACACATCTTAATTTTGTCACTTTGGCTGTATCGATATTTCTGATTTTTTAAGATGTGTAGATCTTTTTGAGTAGCTAACCTGCTCACATATATCTGATGCTGACTGTACCTACAAAGATCATTTAGTAGTTGTGTAAGTAGTAGGAGAAGGTAGGTAGTCAATTGTGTTTAACGACTCAACTAGTCGCATAACTCGTGCGTGTGATTACGACTGTTTCAGGTTTTTTCAATAAATTTCCTATAGGTCTTCATTTATAATAGTAGTTTATGTGACTGATACATAATGGAGGGCATTAAAAGGCGAGTTTCATAATAATATCACTCGAGAGTTTTAATGCCTAATTATGTACAGTTACATACACTAATTTATCGACACACATATCATAAGCTCTCTTTGATGTGTTCAGGAACCGCATGTTTGACCGGCATTGTGGCATTGAGTTGTTTAGCTTGTTCTGTAGTACCAACTTCACAGACATAGTAGGGGCGGCACGCAGGCGGGCGTCGGCGTTCGAAATTTGAATGTCATAATATGTAGAAAATTTACACATTATGGTCGTAATGTTCAATATTCAGATAAGAAATTAGTTTTTACAAAGTAGTTTAACGTTATGCTGATCGTAACGTGCGGTTTTTGGACGCAGTAAAGAGGGTTTATGATACGTGTGTAGATAAACATATTAAAAAGTAGATACATATTAGTAATTATAATTAATATTCATGATCATCAGGATAATTGACCAGCCTTACATCCATGGGATGACGAGACTATTTTAGCTTCAACGTGTTTTAACCTAAAATAAACGTTATATGTATAGTTGTTGTTATTTATGAAGTTGTTTTAATGATGATTTAATTTTATTCTATTGTTTGAACATTGTATTTTTCTATTAAAGTTTGAAGTCCGTTTATGCATTCCATGTAGTTGTAGTGGTTTGTTTGTCATTTTAATGGTGAAAAACATCTATTTAATGATTTAATAGTATAATGATTTGATACCCAAATATATATAGGTACTTATTTATATAAATTAGATTAGCTACCATTAAATTAAAAATAAAACTTTAAAAATTTAATTTTGTTAATTGGAATTATATTTTAAATTTAGTAGTTAGCGAAGCCACGAGTACCTCAAGGGTATTGTTTAATGGAATCGTGATTTGCTATCTATATGTCTTTTTCGAATCCATTGATTCCATTATAAAGTCATCTACGATTTAATTTTCGTGTTAACGTTTATTGAATATTTGATTAAGATTCTCACTGAAGGAAAACGCGATTGGATGTTTTTTTTTTATGTACATCAGAACGTTTGGTCAATGGATGTAGGGAGCTGGTTGCTACTCCAGGATTTAGTGACTAATTGGTGACTCATAAATATGCCAGCCAGATAATTCAACTGACTCAACGGTTGGAAAGTTATAAGTATTTATGTCTGGCCGAGGGGCCTGATATCAGGCCCCTCGGCCAACTTGAATCTTCGAAACTAAGGACCCTAGATACACTGTAACTGAATAAACATTTAGTGACTGAGAACCAATTGTCTTTTACTCCTAGTGGCACCGTTTAGAAGCAAAATGAATTTTAGTCACTGGAACATCAGGTCGTTTGGCCAGTGTGACTTCCATAAATAAGGACCAGAAAGAGAGAACATTTAGTGACTGCACCGAAACGAAGGTTCGTTGCTCTTTTTGAATTAGTGACAGCCCCATTAGAGAATAAACCTGCAAAAGTTTAACCTCCAAATATTAGGGCTAATCGATTTCTCCATAACGAAGAAGCCTAGAGCGACCGATTGAGGGGGAACATGTAGTGGCTATACAAAGTTTCATTGCTCTTTTCGAATTGGTAACAGCTCCATTAAAGGATAATTTTAAAATTTCAGATATAACCTCAATTTTTTTTTCGTGGGAGTGGGATGCGGTACGAATGAAATAGGGTGACCATATTTCCAACAAAAAATGTATGTACAGCGCCTCAACAAAGTCACTTGGCACCCGCAAGGAATGTGATCTCCTTACCTGTACCACGACGCGTCAGTACGACAGTGACGTACGCTATGACGTTACCAGAGTGAACTTTCCTTTGTAGGCAGTAGATCATTAATTGAGGTAAATTCTGTTCAAAGTAACCCAAAATCCATGTAGGTATGACCCATAATTTTACTTTCGGAGCAATTTTAAGGTAGTTCTGTTGATATTTTCGATAAATTTATACTTTAGAAAGGTGAACACTAAATAATAAATATGTTATGCCAAAGAACACTAAATAAAAAACATGATATTTTAATTTGTTTGTTTGTTTACTTTTTTATATATTCAAGAGCTAGATTTGATATAAAAATCAGTAAAAACGTTCACATACCTACCATAACTTGGCCCGTGACTTCACAAAACTATTCACAAGAAGCTGTCGAATCGATATATGTTCTCTCATGGTGATGTAATTTAACTGTGATTCTAAAAAGTACAAACAAGTAATAGGTAGAGATTTGAAATTTTCACAGGATGCATATTCTATTGCCGCTTCAGCAACAAATAATGAACTACACGGGATTTTATAAATTGAAGGGGGACCCATACAAGAGACATGTTATACCCCTGCAAATTACCAACTCATCAGTCAAATAAATCGTAATATTAGAGGCTTTTCACAACGTTGTGATGACGCAATTGGTTTGTTATCGGTTGCGCAATCGTCAATCCGGGTTCGCATCCTAGACGGACATCATCATCATCATCAGCCCTTGTCATCACACTGCTGTCACTGCGGTCACCCGCCATTCTCGTCCACTCGTCTTCCTTCGGGCGGACATAATATTGTTTAATTTTTGTTATTTTTAGTGTTTTACTTTTACTGCGGTATGGAACCCTTCGTGTGCGAGTACGACCCGCACTTGATCAATTGATCATATTTTTTGTAGTACTGGTTTGTTAAGAAGTGCAATATAGGTACGTACATAAACATTTTTCCCTGATATTAGTTGTGCAAATCAGTATAAATTATATTCACCACGGAAGTGTGGTGAATATATATACTAACCGGTTAATATGATAAATATTGCTGTATTAATCCCTTTAACAATCGATATTAGTAAATATGAAAACCACACATTTGGTATTCCGTAACTTTGGAGCGCAACGTTCAAAATTGAAAATGGCGTGCCGCTCAGTGATCATCATTGTGCTAGTTCGATGGCCACTGAAATATATCGACTTTATCGACTTCCGATAAATTGGTATTCAGTAAGCTCGGTGTACATCATTATGAAGTTTAGCAGTGGACCACCCAAAGTGTCAAAATAGAAGTAATAATAATAATAATCTTTATTGTAACAAAAACCCATATCTATAAATACCTTCTAACTAGAGATACATAATTTATTATAAAAACACAGAATATTATCTAACCTAGCTAGGTGTTTTAATCTTCGTTCTCGCTTCCCTGTAGCGTCGGTAAACGATACCCTCCGGCCAGTAGTCTTTGGCCAGGAACATCGTCTTGAGGTCCGCCGGCACCCGAAGTTTGAAGGACAGGAACTCCTTGGGTCTTTTTGACTCCAAAACCTCTATCTGTACCTTCGCCTCCTTGAGACCAGCCGGTGGATTCCTCTCCAGCTTTTCCAGGATGTGACATTCAACGTCCTCGCAGGTCATTTTCGTGTCGATCCTGGAAATGTATAGCTGAGCGGTGGGAGCGGGAGCTTTCAAGCTGAATTCACCGGCGGGGGCTGTCCCACGCTGATTGCGGCTGCGTCTGGAGCGGCGCTTCCTGTTTTGGACCAGGATAAAGCCTTCCCCATCGACGGTGGCGTTCGGCGGGCCTGGCCGGTGGCGCGCGCGGCGCAGCCTGCAGCTTCTGTTGTTCGGCGGAGGGCGGTGCATGGCGCGGGCGGCGGTGGCGGGCACGGCGGGATACAGCAGTATACGAGTCCTTCTGGGGTATACCAGAAAAAACCTCATCCGGTGCTGGTCGACTCGGCTTCGTGACGTCACGAGGCGAGGCAGTATTTGTCGGCGCGGGCTTGGCAACCTGCGCAACTAGGTCAGTTGCAGTAATGGCAGTTTTGCTGCCCGGCGTAATGTCGTCGTGCGCGTCTGCGATCTGCTGCGTCGGCAGCGAGATATCAGCCTGACGCAATGCCGACAATTCACGTTTGAGGTCAGCACAGATGCCTTCCGAAGCCTCCAACTTGCCTCGGATTTCGGTGACGTCAGCCTGCAGCCGGACGATGTCCTTAAGCAGCCGCGTGAGATCGACCTGGTCGAATGTCACCGGCGGCAGCTTGTTGAGGTCCCGGGCCACGTAGGTCGGAACGTCGTTGGGTTCGGTCTCCTTGAACACCCGGAAGATGTCCTGAAGATCCTTTTCCCGCTCGCACCCCTCCGCGCCCGGCTAACAATCGTCCAAAATAAAATTTCTCAGGTCATTGGTAAAATAGGCACAGGAAACAGATAGGAGCTCTAGCTGCGGCAGAACGAGGATCTCTTGTGACACTAAGTTTGTTGTATTCCATTCCACCGATGATGATATTCCTACGAAAGAATTTCACTGACACCCTCATGAAAGGTGCTCCACCTGGTGCCATAGGAAGAGTCCATCCTTCTGGTTGGATACAAGGAAACTTATTCACGGAGTGGTTCAAACATTTTATTGAGAAGACTAACCCATCGGAAGAATCTCCCGTAATGCTCATACTTGATGGACATTATAGTCACACGCTAAACCTAGACGTGCTGGCTCTTGCTCGGGAAAACCACGTCACGATCATAAGTCTACCGCCACATACCTCGCACAAGCTTCAGACTCTGGACAGGACTTTCATGGGTGCACTAAAATCTCATCACAGTGAGGAAATTTGTAAGTTCATGCTTCACTCCAACAAAATAATGCATAACGGGTGAACTTGCATATAATGGTTTCAGGGTAACGGGAACTTATCATTTTAATCCATCCATCTTTACCGTTAATGTAAAGTAATGATAATGAAATGGTTGAAAGCAAGAAAGACAGACCGAGAAGAAATATTAAGCCGCCACAAAGATTTGATGAAGAATTTGGATATTATTGTATCAGTGTAAACTACTGTGATGCTATGACCCCAAAAAATTTCGAGGTATCTTCCAGATATCATCGGATATCTGGAAGGTAGCCATGGATAGTGAGATGGAAAGTCTAGAGAAAAATAAAACATGGACACTCGTCGACAGACCACCCAAGGAGAAAAAGGAGATTGATGTAAAATGGATCTACAAAAATAAAAGTGAAAATAAATACAAAGCAAGATTGGTTGTAAGAGTTTTCCAACAAAATGATTGTGTTGATGATACTTTCAGTATTCAGTATTTATTGTGTCATATAAATAGGTACATTTCACTTATAAGTAGGTACTATATAATTATAAGGGCCCCGTTAGGGCATTGCACAGTGACTTAAATAACTAGATGATCATTCAAATTCATTTCATAAAGGCTCCGGTTCGATCCTCACCAGCCGCACTTCTATACTTTTTTTTTCAGAAGCTGGAGATCAATTCGTCACCGACGTTATTCTTTTTCTTTTTTTTTGGGCTCGACTCCCTAGTTTACGATTTTGACAATTTAATTATTTTATTATTATTATTACTTGACATAAGTTATTGCT
Source organism: Argyresthia goedartella (assembly GCA_949825045.1). NCBI lineage: Eukaryota > Metazoa > Arthropoda > Insecta > Lepidoptera > Argyresthiidae > Argyresthia > Argyresthia goedartella. The sequence continues at coordinate 23,836,007 of OX463823.1, forward strand.
ATAATTTTAAGTTTTATGACTTTTTGTTAGTTGGTACGTGACTTTTGTACTTATATCTAATATTTTGATTTGTGTGTGTGTATTTTATAAAAAAAAAATATAATATTGACTTGATTTAGACTTTTTTTCCGTTTTTTTTTTATACTTACTTACTAGTGCCTTGACAGCATGTTGTTTGTTTTAATTATTTTTAATAATTTATTAGAAAAGTTATTGACATTTAGAATTTTGATGAAAATTTATATTTGGTGCATGTGTATAATTGTAATCATCTGATAATGACTGTGATATGAGTGTCTCCAGCCAGGGCTGTTTGTCCTCATTGTCCCGGTTCCTCAAGGGATTTTATTTATCCGCATGGGTTGAACGTTCACATTGGTCGTAAACACAGAGACGCCGTATCTCATTTGCCGCTTGGGGATGTACAGGCTAGTGCGGGCGTTCCTTCTCCATCGCCGACGCTAAATGATTTGTCTTCCTTGAGAAAGAGTGTTAGGGTTTTGAAGCATGTCCCGAAGGGGGCGAGATGCTTGGCGGCTGAAAGGTTATCGGAACTCATTGAGAGGAGTGTGCAGACCAATAAGACTAAGGATTGGTATGACCTCCTTACCTTTGCTTACTCTAGTCTCAGGGTCCCATCTTCTGAAGATAGAAGCCGGTCCCTTACATCAAAGGTCAAGGATAACATTTCCGCCGGTAGTTTAGACAGCATTCCGTTTTCGGATGCTCGTCCGGAAGGTGGGGGTGGCGGTGGTCACCGTCGACGTGCTTTTTACAAGTACGTCGATTCAAAGGTTCATGGTGGTGACTTGGGCGGTGCCGTGCGGATTCACCTGTCAGATTGCTCCGTGGCTGAGGACAACGAGGAGACTTTAAAGTCCTTGCGGCTTAAGCACCCGGCACCGTCCCGTGCCCTTCACTTCCCCCCGCAGCCGGACCTCTCAAGCGAGTTCTTGGCGGTTGAAGCGGCTGACGAGTTGGAAGCCATTATGTCTTTCAATAACGGGTCCGCAGCTGGCCTTGATGGGATCCGCCCAGCAATTCTTAAGGAGTTGACTTCTGCGGGTGCTGGGGATGGTGGTGCGACTCTCTTACGCTCGCTAGTCAATCTTACCAACTTCATGCTGAGGGGAATGGTTAACAGAGATGTATGCCGCCCCTTCCTTTATGGCGCTTCTCTCTGTGCTTTGAGTAAGAAGGATGGAGGGATTCGCCCTATTGCTGTGGGGAGCGTGCTTCGACGTCTGGTGGCCAAACTCTGTAGCAGAGCTGTAAGGGGAGTTGCATCGTCGTTACTTCAGCCTCAGCAGCTGGGTTTCGGAGTACCCTTGGGTTGCGAGGCCGCAATTCACGCCACCCGGTCGTTTGCGTTCGATCCGAGTAACATTGACAACGTCATTGTTAAGATGGACCTACGGAACGCATTCAATTCAGTTGAGCGTGACGTTATTTTAAATAAGGTCAGTCAATGCGTTCCTTCTGTCTATCCCTTTCTACATCAATGCTACTCGGGTCCGAGTAATTTGTTTTTTGGGGAGAACCTGGTGGAGTCACAGGTGGGTGCGCTACAAGGTGATCCCTTGGGACCGTTGATATTCAGTTTGGCGATCCAGGATGTGGTTAAGTCCATGAGGTCCCCTTTGAATGTTTGGTACCTGGATGACGGCACAATCGGGGGACCTCCAGATGTGGTGCTGGCTGACGTGGATGTCATTATTCGCGGTCTTGAGGACTTGGACCTTCATCTGAACCCGCAGAAATGCGAGTTATATCCGTGCTCGGGTATCTTGGCTCAGGACTTAACAGCGGAGTTTGACGCTTTAGTCGCTGGGGTGAAGGTCCTCGATAAAACTGATTTCACCTTGTTGAAATTTACTGTCAATGGTTATTCCAAGAAACTTCCTACCATTTACTAATTCTAAAGTGTTGCTATCTGTGGTTGCTATCTAACACTAAACTGGTCTCAACTTGCCTGACATTTGGAAGTAAGAATTTGATAAGTACTCTTGGTTTTACCAGCGTTTAACAATAAACTATTAACTGTGAATTGGTTCACAGTTAATCAAGGTTAAGGACAAAAACCATTAACATCATCAAAATGTTCTTTTTGTCTTTCAATTTTGAAGATGTATAAATAAGTTTAATCAGCAAACAGCACTATGTCAGTCAATTTCTCCACCATAAAAGGCAGATCGTTAACATTATTTAAGACACCTTATGTACACCATGGATAAGCAAATAAAGTATCTATTTCTATTTCTACTATATACCAGGAATAATAAAGGGCCTAATATGGAATCTTGTGGAACACCATTTTTTGTAATGTTTGTTCTTATAATTCATTATGCATTACCTGAGGGAGTTATTAATTTCGTTCCAGCCTAAATAATTCTAAGTAAATATAACCTGTAGAGACGCACAGCATCTGTTGTACTAAAGATTCTATTGTGGGCATTTGTGAGGTAACAACATAAAAATTTGCCTAAATTGTTATGTTTTTTTTTTCGGCCAGCAGAGAAGTGTTAATAGTGAGTGAGAGTGAGAAAGGGTTAACTCGGAAAAAAAACACAATATTAGTAGATTATTAACCAAGGGGATAAAGCAGTGTCTTCTGTCGCGGGTGACGATTTAAATCGCGAGCGTAACGAAGGACTCGAGGTTTACTCCCGAGCGTAGGTAGGGTGTTAAAAACTTAAATAAAACTTAAACATAAATGATTTGATTTGAGTATTTCTCTGTTCTTGCGTCTGAGGAACTTGCGTTTCATTGTTGATAGTATACGTCGGAGATAGTGGTGGTGGTGCATCGTGAATTACGGACGAAGATAAGATGCCGCAAGTTGATGGTTGTGGCTCTGATGGATTAAGTTTTATATTTTTGTTAATTTGACTGCTTAATACGGTTTTATTCACCATTGAGCTTTCGATATAACCCTCAGCTACTCTATCAGAGCTCCAACCACCCTGTCTTTTTATTGACGTAATATCCGCCCCTGAATCCGCCAAGAAAGTCGCCGAAGTTCTTCTAAAGCAGTGACCGGTGTAGAGTTCAACATCTTTGTGCCGGTCGACTATGTTAGTCATATTTCCACGTAATGTTAAGATAAGTTGACGACCGTCACAGATAAGGTATATTTATATCCATCACGTAGTTTTGTAGTAAGTTGTATATAAGCTTAGTATTAACTATAATAAATTAGTCTAGTATTTGCGCGCATCTCAAGCCTTTTATTTTACTCCCGAAGATGTCGCTCTCCTTATAATTGCCTCTGGCAAAGTGGTGACCCGACTTCTGAACATCAGCAACCTTCGGTAATAGCAGCATGGACCCAGCCGCGAAGAAAACTCCGTGTGCTGCCACCTTAGAAGTGCAAGCAAGAAGCACTTCGTCCAAGATCGCCGAGCCCCGACTTCGGCAACCAAGACCACATCAAGCAAGCCATGACCGGACCAGATTTGAAAACGGACCAGAAGCCAAAAGATTAATAATTTCAACTGAAAATTTCCCGCATCGAACTCAAGATACCGCAAGAACAATGAACCGATAGTCAGCTGACTGCTGATTTATCAAAATGGAGCTCGCACCGGCAGAAACGAACGCGTCGGCAAATTCATTCACAGCAAGCAGCTTTTCAAGTTCAAGACATAGGAAGCCGTTCCAGCCCCCAGAAGAGTATTGAAACATCATCCATATACCTAATTCAACGAATATTGAATCATCCAGGAAGAACATCGCACGAAGAATAATCAAATCACTGAAGAGAAAGAGAGAAATATATATATATATAAACGATTGGTGTACAAGACGTGCCCTATGTTGCCAAATCCCAAGGTTTTTAGGCACACAAATTTCATCAATCGACAACTTAATATTCACTCAAGAGTGAAGAGCACGCACGTACACATGACGTACGAGATCATTGACTGCCTACAGCCAAGGTTACAGATTTAATGCTGACGCTGATTCAGCACAATCATCCTTGTGTAGGTACGGTCGCAATTATAAACAAACAGTGATTACAACTTCAACGACGTGCGATGTAAATTGACTCATCGATTCCTGAAAAACATGGGCGGCTGCAGCACCAGACGACTCTCCTGCGGATCTTTTCCAGGTTATAGGTTAGGTTAGTTTACTAACCGCGGAGCCCCATTTTCCTAGTGTTTTTCTGTTTTCCAGTTTTTAGTTTATTTTATGTAGTGTGCGGCCAGATACAAGACTTGCCTGTAGGTAAATATTAAGTAATTATTTAAACTTATGTAGAATTCACATAACCGTAGTTCCTTTATTTTTCTAATTCGTGTAAGATTTACCTTTAGATTAAGTTGAAGTATGCACAATTACTATCTAATTTATGTTTATTAAAAATCCTACTAGTTATTATTGCAGTTGATATAAGTTTGTTATGGTATACACATTTTTAAAGTTATTTCGATTCATTTAAGGTTATTGTTTGATTCTAACTTAGATTTTTGTTCATTGTTATAAGTACATTAATTTATTTTTTTCCCTAAATATTTCCACGTAATGTTAAGATAAGTTGACGACCGTCACAGATAAGGTATATTTATATTCATCACGTAGTTTTGTAGTAAGTTGTATATAAGCTTAGTATTAACTGTAATAAATTAGTCTAGTATTTGCGCGCATCTCAAGCCTTTTACTTTACTCCCGAAGATGTCGCTCTTCTTATAATTGCCTCTGGCAATATATTTGGCAATAATATATGGCAATAACTTTTAAATATTAAGCAATTTACTTTGGCATATTGCAAATTTTATTTTTGCCGATTGCTTGTCGAGTACATTTCCCATTCCGATAGTTTATAAAAAAAATTATTGTTTTCCATGTTGGTGGGACGTAATGCTTGGTATTTATGAATGATTTTAGTATATTGTACAATGAATGACCGATTTTTCTTTGTCTTAGTTTCCTTTACATTAATCAGCAGCAACTCATTAGAATTATTTTCAACGTCCTCCACCTTTAAGTTTACAAGTTCACATCCGCGGCAAGCACCATTAAGTCCAAAAATTACAAAACAAAGATAAAAAATAGGTAAATATATAGAATAATTACCATTACTAAGATACGAAATATTCATAGTTAAATCATGTATACTTACTTTTGTGGCCAGAAAAATTTCGTCAGTAGCTTCATTAAGAATTTTTTCGACATTTTGAGTTGTAAAAATTTTAGACTTCTTTGCGCAATGCCCTTCTGATTTTATTTTTTAAAAAGCCAGTAATTTGGTGAATCTATTTATTTCAATGCTATGTTTGATGCTTATTGTAGCTTTCAGTTTTGAGTATATGCACCAAAGTGTATTCGGATTCTTTGTCTTGGATAAATAATCAAAATAGACAAGAAGTACTGATTCTGAAATTGATAGGCCTTTCGCACTTCTCCACGTTGAAAATTCTTCATAAGTTTATAACATTAATTTTCCTTGGATTTTGTTGGAAGCAAATTAATTATAATTGCGGCAGCATTTGCACTGATGGAATCGAACAATTCACTGTCACCGTCGCTTTGATTTAACATCGTAACGTATTTTTTAGAACATTAACTTATTTATAAAAATATATTACAATAAACTTATCGTTTATGTATTTGAATTGAAGAAAACAAAAACGCGGCAAATTCCTAGACTAATTATTTTTTTTTCGGAAAAGCAAAGGCATCAAGCTCATACGGCCTTGTCGGTTTTCGTAATTTTATGTAATAATCATAACTGCATAATAAATGCGTATTCCTTTTTCAAAAAGATGTATAATGCTTTATATACAAACTCAATGGTGTAAACACAGATGTAGTTCAGTATAAATTTCGGTAAGTATTCCAAATTTTAATCACATTCTCCCCTTATAGGATGAATGAAATTCAGTACAATTTTCTTTACCTCTTTTTAACAGATTATTAAAAACTAATTTAAATATAAATGTTACTGAAAATGAAGGTGATAATGATAATGATTTACTATTAGAAGCTCTGGCTGAATTAACCTAAGTTAAAAACAATAATTATAATTTAAAAGCAACAGAAGGCATGTTTTCTGGCTAGACTTTAGAAAACGGGTGGTTTGCTAGGGCTTTCGTTATATTTAGTACATAGTTTGGGTCATTTTAAACACGGTCTAAAAGTTTCAGGTGTCGGAACACAATACTTAGTTTTGAAGTAAAACTTCTTTACGCACGCTTGACTTGAATGCGTGACAAGAGCGTTACGAAAAGTGTGATCGGGCGAGGCGAACGAGAGGTGCGCGCGCACGTTTTCTTTCTCTCTTCCTCTCATAGCCAGACACAAAGCAGGAGATGTATTTTTGAAGCATTAGAGCTAAAGAAGTTTTACTTCAGTTGTGTGGTCTAAACTACACTCTTTTTTATATGTTTTTTTGTCTATAAAAATTTGCTTATCGTATGACATACACGATAATACAACACACAATAATAAACTCAAAATGTGTTACGTTTTGCTGTACGCTTATTGCAAGATGAGAATACATAGATGAAAGTGTGCATTAAACCGAATTATATTGTATTAAAGCTATTTTTGATTATATTTTGCGTCACAAACTTGTTTCTTTCCGTTTTTGGACTTGTGCTTATTTCAATGTGTTTAGATTTACTGAGGTTCAGTTTTTAGTAACGGAACACAGAAAGCCAAATTCATTCATCATTGCTTGCATCTGGTCCTTTTAGGCCTTTATTGCTTGCATTCACGTCAGTGAACATAGTTTCTTTTGAGTCGCTTTGAACACCTACTTTTGCTAGAGTAGGTTATTGTGGCTAAATTTCAATTGGATTAAAGGTTAGGTATAGGTTAGAACTTATAAGAAGCAACCCCGGAGCGTATGCAAAGAAAAGCCAAATTTGGCCAGAGTACGTTATTGTGGCTAAATTTCAATTGGGTTATAGGTTAGGTTGGAACTTAGAATAAGCAACTCCGGAGCGTATGCAAAGAAAAGCCAAATTTGGCTAGAGTAGGTTATTGTGGCTAAATTTCAATTGTATTATAGGTTAGGTTAGAACTTAGAAGAAGCAACTCCGGAGCGTAGCAGAGCGGAACGGAGCGGAGCGGAGCGTATGCAAATAAAAGCCAAATTTGGCTAGAGTAGGTTATTGTGGCTAAAAATAGGCAAAATCTGTAGTTCCCCACCTTAATACTCCCTCATACCCACGGTCCAGAATGTTAGCAATTATTATTGTTAGCAAACGAAATTGGCGTTTTGAAAAAAAAACTCTACAAACGAATTCCGAATGATTTCCGACACATCGCGTTTTTTTGATATCGTCTCTAAATGCACCTATAATGCTTAGAAAAAATCGGCAAAAGCATCTGAAACATACCGCTTTCTAAAGTACTCTCTTTTTTTATTTTTGTTCCCTTCAAATTAATACAAATAACTGAATCTGGGTTAGAAAAAAAATAGGCTGGGGATTTTTCTCGAAAAAGCAGTTTTTCGGGGTGTTTTTTAATGAGGTTCGGGGGGAAATATACGAAGCACTCTGGCAACACTGGTCCGGTCCATCCGTCTCTCTGTCAGTGTTAACAAGGGTTACACGATCAGTTTGGCGTCAGTTCAGTCCATCAGTTTGGTCCGGCTAGACTGATGCCAGAATGATGGATGAAAAACACAGTTACACGCTCAGTCTAGACTGACAGCAGACTGATAAAACTTACGTAGTCAGCATTTGTAAAGTGAAGACGACAGTCAAGTGAGTCACCTGATCCTGCCAAGCCATGGATATTTTGAAGAAAAAAAGAGTCTGTGCTATTATAATTATCGCTTTACTGCTCAAGAAACGCGTAAAAAGGAAGCGATGGATGAAAACCTGGCTACAAAAAAGAGAACATTACACGCATCTTAATTTATTAAATGAAATACGACAACAGGATGAAGAAGAAGACTTCCAAAACTACTATCGAATGAAAGAAGCCTGCTACGATCATCTGTTGCAAATGGTCAAACCATATTTGGAAAAACAAGATACCTGTATGAGGAAAGCAATATCCGCCGAAGAAAGATTAGCTGTCACTTTACGATACCTTGCTACTGGAAGGAATATTAAAGATCTTAAATATTCTGCAGTAATGTCACCTGCTGCCATCAGTCAGTCAATTATTCAGACATGCGAAGTATTAATTTATGTCCTACAGCCTTATATAAGGGTAAGTAAAAAAAAACGATTTATTAATATTTTTTATTATTTTGCTTACAAATCAACAATGTAATTAAAATGACACTATGTAATTGTTTAGGTTACTAATTTAATCATCATATTATTATTCCGCTTCAAATTGAGCGAATAACGAACCAGCTGTATATTCGCTGTCTTGAGACATAGAAGATGGGGACGGAATGTGAAGAGTGTAGACCGGAGGTTGTGCGGGAGCTGCGGCTTGGGTTTGGGTGTAGATGCGTGATTGTGCTGTGACAGGGGTTTGAATATAGATTGGTGATTGTGCGGGAGGAGCTCTGGCTTGGGTTTGGGTGTAGATGCGTGATTGTGCTGTGACAGGGGTTTGAATATAGATTGGTGATTGTGCAGGAGGAGCTCTGGCTTGGGTTTGGATGTTGTTGGAAGAATGCGTGGGAGATGTGACAGGGGTTTGAATATAGATTGGTGATTGTGCAGGAGGAGCTCTGGCTTGGGTTTGGATGTTGTTGGAAGAATGCGTGGGAGATGTGACAGGGGTTTGAATGTAGATGGGTGATTGTGCGGGAGAAGCTGTGACAGGGCTTTGGATGTACTCGAGAGATGTTGTGTGTGAGTAGGAAGATGATTCAGATGGAAATGGGCAAAAGGGAGATGGTGCAGGTGAAGGGGTTGATGTTACATTTATTTGAACTGAGTATCTGTGCAAATTTCCCAATTCCGCTTCAAATAGCACATCATTAATGGCCTTCTTGGCATATAATCTTTGAGTAGGGGTCAGTCGTTCTAACGTTTCTGCCCAGTCAAATGCTATTGAACGAGCACCACTAACTTGGGGTTCTGATAAATAATTGCATGCTCGTTCCAGTAATTCATTTTGTGTTTTAAGGACACTTTTCTTGGAACTAAGAGGAGGCGGTCTTGCGGGTGGTTGTGGGGCTGCCACGAATGAAGAAATAGTCGCAGCAACTTCTTGCTCTTTTTGAACTTGATCAGATTCAGCTTCATTCTGATTATCATCACTAGCCTGAAAAAAGAAAACGTACTATATTAACTTCTACTATTTTTTTTCCATTTCAGAAGCCGTCAAAAGAGGAATGGAAAAGAATTGCCGCTGATTTTGGTGATAAATATCAATTTTGGAATTCTTTGGGAGCTTTGGATGGTAAACATGTCAAGATCCAAAGACCAGAACACTCAGGGTCACTTTATTTTAATTATAAAGGTCATTTTAGTATCGTCTTGATGGCACTGGCAAATGCAAATAAGGAATTCATAATGATTGACGTTGGTGCGAATGGTCGAGTATCGGATGGTGGTTTTTACACAAAATTCTGGGATCTCTATAGTAAAGGCGAATTAGATATACCAGAACCATCGCCATTGCCATACATAACCGAAAGTTTTCCTTTTGTTTTTATATCTGATGAGGCTTTTGCACTAGGGAAAAATTTAATGAAGCCATATCCACAAAGTGCATGTATCAATAATAATGAGCGAAAATAATTTAACAGGCGGCTGTCACGAGCTAGATCAGTTATTGAAGGTGCTTTTGGTATAATAAAAAAAAAATCGGTGTATTTCAAAAGGCAATATGCTTTGAGCCACGAAAAGCCTCAACCATAGTAACGGCTTGCTGTTATTTACATAACTACTTAATGAAAACCAAATCCCGTCGCTACTTGGCATCAAACTGGAAAGTTACGAAAGCTACTGATATTGAATTGACCGATTTGGAACCCACTCCTACCCGAAATTCAACTAATGATGCCAAACAGATAAGAGAAAGACTCTGCCATTACTTTAGTCATGAGGGTAAATTGGAAATTAGCAAAAATGACCTTCAATAGTGAATTGAGAACATACAATAATAATTTAACAGCATTATACCTACTTTGTTTTATTTTGTGAGTTATTAACATCTACCTACCTACCTACCTTATTATAAATAAATAAATATTTCGCGACAATCTTACACAAATCGAACTAGGCCCAAACTAAGCAAAGCTTGTAGTATGGGTACTAGACTACGATATATATATATATACTTATATAGATAAATACATAGAAAACATCCATGACTCGGGAACAAATATTCGTGCTCATCACACAAATAAATGCCCTTACCGGGATTTGAACCCGGGACCTCCAGCTTCGTAGGCAGGGTCACTACCAACTAGGCTACAGAGGTCGTCATTATGTACCTACACTATACATAGAAAATATGTTCTTACTTACCCGATCTACCGGAACAGGCTGCTCAAATGTATCCAAAAATTTAAGATATTCGAAAGTCCAACTTTTTGGACGGTTTAAGTCATCTGTACTAGACCCCGATCTTCGCGATGAAATAATTTTCTTCAGCTCTCTCCTGTAGTTGGACCGTAAAACGTTTATTTATTTTTTTGACATCCTCTATAGTTGCCCCGGGTTTAATTTTTATATATATATTGAGGAGTTTTCGCAAAGCGTCATTTCTCTTGTGTTTATTGATATAAAAAGTATGGGTTTTATCCCAGAACTCTGGCAAGGACTCGAATGCGAGAATGAATTCTTTTTCTATCTCGATTGGCGGTGGCGGGAGTGAAGCGCTCGGCAGCGGCGCGGGCGGCGGCGGCAACGCTTCGTCGTTTGGCACGTCTTGCTCCATTGCGTCGCGGACGGTGACTAATAATGTACTCTGTGGGTGACTGACGCGACTCGCGAGAATGATTCGAGCGGTTACACGATCAGTCTGGCATCAGTCTGATGTCAATCACAACAGAATGATAAAAATATTTTAAAATATTTAATTTTTGTCATTCTGGACCATCATTCCGTCAGTCAACTGGTTAGACGATAATTCTCGCGTCATTCTGAGCAAACTGATGGACTGAACTGACGCCAAACTGATCGTGTAACCCTTATCTAGTATTAGTATCTTATTAAATGTCTGTGGTCAGTGTCTCATAAAATAATGTACTCTGTGGCAGCGTTGCCAGATCCACAGAGTAGGATCACAACCTCTTTTGATTATTTTTTTATTTTGCGGCTCTAGATAATTTCTTTCAGCCTGACTTCTAGGGAGGAATGAAATAACTAATTCTAAAGCAGAATTTGTATGTGGAAGCGTTTCTACTGAGTGAATGTTGAGTATTGCTATATACTGGCGCGCTCGCACGTTTCGGACGTGTGCATGTGAATAAAGAAATTATAATATAAATTCTCTACTCAACTAATCCGTGACCTACTTTGTGTTTGTGTGTTTTGTGTTCGTTGCAACTATTGAAGTGTTATTGACTATCATGCATCTAACATAATTTGTAGCAACTATATGTCAAGATGAGCGAAGGTAGCCCGTTCAACCGGAGCCACCTCACCAGCCGTTCACCACCCCCGACCTGCCCTTCTACATGTCAGAGCCAACACAACCCCCAGGACAATGAAAATACAATGGAAGTTGTGCGTACCAGTGAACTACAGAATTGGATGGCCACGATTGAAAAGTGCCTCAACGAAGTATGCTCTATATCCTCCGAAGGAAAACTTAACTCGGAACAAAAACTGAGAATAAATAATCTGTGCCGTAAAATAGGAAATGGGACATCTCAATTGGCTGTCCAATACCAATCGCTTAAACAAAAAGCCCTTCAAGCCCAAACCACAATTCAGACGCTGAAAGAAAATCAGGACCTATCAATAAAAATACAAGCACTTAATGAGGCCATTAAAGATAATTACAAAACAGCGACCTCCGGCTCCACTTCTTTTGCCGAGATTGTCAAGAAAAGTAGCAACAACTTTATGCGCCCCAGCACCCTGAGCTCTGTAGCTATTTACCCTCATGACCAGAACAAGACCAGTGACGAGACTAAAGATCTAGTTCAAAAAATTATTCGCCCTGAAGTTATGAAACTCCACGTCCGTGGTCTTCGCAAGACAAAAAACGGTGGGGTCATTATAAGCACTGACTATAAGGAAGACATAGAAAAACTTAAGCAGGCTTCTCAACTATCTTCCTCAGGCCTGAAGGTGGATGAGCCCTCGAAGCGTAGACCGAGAATCACTGTTTTTGGAGTACCCACTTCCCTAACAGAGAGCGAAGCTTTTAAATGTCTCTTTGAACAAAATCTTGCCGAAAAAATGCCGAAATTGACGCTAGACTCATTTTTGACCTCAATAAAGCTGAGCCACAAATCTGGCAAAAAGGACACAGATGCCGTTAATTATATAATCGAAGTACCTGCCGAAATCCGCAAGGCACTCATTACTCAGGACAGGGTTTTTATCAATTGGTCATCGTGTACTGTAAGAGATTTCACCCTAGTAACAAGATGTTACAAGTGTCAGCAGTATGGACACGCTGCTAAGACCTGCAAAGAGGCAAAACCAACTTGTGGACATTGCGGCGAACTAGGGCACCTGACGACCGACTGCACAAAAACATCTGAATTACCAAAATGCGCAACATGCCTACGCTACAAAAAGCAAAGTAGCCATAAAACAGGCGACGCTGACTGTCCGGCCAAGAAAAATGCTGAGTACAGATACATAAACTCAATTAATTATGGCGGCGCCTGAGAGCGCCTTACTTAATTTTTATAGCACTTTTATATATAGTGTTACATATGGATAAGCTAATTGATAACATAGATAACTTAAGTTTAAGTAGTTCTCAAACCTGTCAGGCTGATCAATGCTCTGCTCTTGTTACCCAGCCTCAATTGAAACTGAAAGTTCTACACCAAAACATTAGGAGTATTAACCATAATTTTGACAGTTTCTGTACACTTCTCGCTCAAACTAACATAGAATCCGATATCATTGTTTTGACTGAATGCTGGATGTCGTGCGTTAGCAAGTTACCGCCACTAGACGGATATGTATGCCACAGCACTGACAAGTATCACAATCAAAACGATGGTGTTGTCATATACCACAAGACACACCTCAAACCAATTGTACAGCAAGCAAATCTTACTGAAGCCACAGCCCTTACTGTCCAACTTGATAATTCCACATTGATTATAGGTATTTACCGGCCTGACTGTTTCAAAAATGCCGATAGCTTTATTTACTCGTTACAGAATCTACTAAAAACCTATCAGAATTTCAGCAATATCATTATAATTGGAGATATAAATATTAACATAATACCAAATAATAGTGATAGTAACTTTAACACATACATAGACATACTTACCATCGAAGGACTATTTCTGGCATATGATATTCCAACCCGAGATAAAAGCTGCTTAGATCATGTAGTTCTCAAGACAAAGCTCAAATCAACCAATCTTATAATTCAGTCAACTGTAACTGATCACTGTGCAACGCTTTTCTGTCTTGACTGGAACAAAGTGCATGCAATTCCTAATAAGTTCGTCAATCGATTAAACTATAATAAGTTTGTAGAGGAATTTAAATCTTATGATCTCTCCTATTTATATCTAACAGAAGATCCTGATGAAGCCATGAGAATCTTGATAACACTTTTAAAATCAGCCGCAAAAAATAGCTCTTACAAACACAAAATCCCTAATAGCAAAATAACGAAAAAGCCTTGGATGACCACAGGACTTCTTCGCTGCGTTCGAAATCGTGATAGTTTACATAAAAAGACAAAAAACCAGCCAGAAAATACTGTCTTGGCAATTACCTACAGGCGATACCGCAATTTCTGTAATTCTCTAATTAAGAAACTAAAACGAAAATACGACAGAGGCCTACTGGTTTCTGCGGGTTCTAACAATAAAAAAATCTGGACTGCAATCAAATCCATATCTCATCTTGAAAAATTCAAAAGTTCACCTATAGAACTTCTTACTTCAAATCCCTCTCAGACTAATGCTATAAATACAGCTAACATGTTCTTTAATAACGTCGGAAAAAATCTTTCGGAAGCGATTCCGCGCACCCCACCGCTAATGTTATCAAGAAACGTATCGAACCGCTCCCTACACTCTTTCACACTGTATGAGACCACTGAACAAGAAATAGAAACACAAATCCTCGCACTCAGACCAGATTGCGCTGTAGGATGTGATGGAATAAGTGCCAAAATGATAAAATCTGTTAAGGACTCCCTAGTTCCCATACTAGCTCACATCTTTAACATCTGTATGCAGAAAGGAATTTTCCCTTCCGATCTAAAGAAATCACTTATATGCCCAATACACAAGGCTGGGGATAAAAGTGTGGTCAACAACTACAGGCCTATCTCAATCCTACCTAGCTTATCGAAGTTATTAGAAAGAATAATAAATAATAGATTGGTAAAGTTCCTCGAACAAAATAACTTATTATCAAATAAACAGTACGGCTTTCGAGCCGGTAAATCTGCTGAAGACGCACTTTTAACCTTTACGAATGCTATTGCTAAAGACCTTGACGACAAGAAAAAATGCATCACTATATTTCTTGACTTGGCGAAAGCGTTCGACACTGTATCTATCCCTCTACTCCTGAAAAAGCTTGAATTCCTAGGCATACGGGGAACTCAGCTGAGCCTATTTGAAAGTTACCTGTCAAATAGAACTCAACGAGTCAAAATAGATGAACATGTCAGTGATGAACTACCAGTCTATCACGGGGTCCCACAAGGTAGTATCTTAGGCCCCACACTATTTTTATGCTATATTAACGAACTATGCGACCTAAGCCTTGCACAATGTAAAATTGTCTCCTACGCAGACGACACCACTCTCACTTTCAGTGCTGACACCTGGGCTGATGCCTTCTCCCTAGCCCAAAATGGGTTCAATCTTGTTACGCACTGGCTTGCAGCTAACTATCTAACACTCAATTCCGATAAAACAACATACATGATGTTTTCTATTGTCAACCAGGCTTCATGCTCTGAGATTCGCCAAAACTCAACTATAATCTCCCACAAATGCTCCTACCCTCCAAACAGCACCTGCACTTGTCACAGTATTCTTAGTACTAACTCAACTAAATACCTTGGTATAACTATAGACTGCAACCTGACATTTAACGAGCAAGCACAGAATCTAGCCAAGCGTATAAGAAAACTAGCCTATGTCTTCAAGCAACTACGACACGTCGCAAGCGATAAACTAATTAACCAAGTATACAAGGCTCTAGTCCAATCACTGTTGACGTACGGAATTACATGCTGGGGTGGATCCCCAAAGACTCACATCTTAGCAGTGGAACAAGCTCAAAGACTTATACTAAAAATCTGTCTCTTCAAACCTTATAGGTTCCCAACCAGAGCTCTACATGAAATTTCAGACACTCTAACCGTCAGACAACTGTACATATTACATACAACACTAAAACAACATTCTTACACTCCTTACTCAACTGAAATCGGTATAAATCGACGAAATTATGCTGTCTGTTCTGCTGTAAGAAGCAGAACTTTCTTTTTGAACAGATTTCTCGTCTTTCAGGGTCCCAGGCTCTATAACATTATCAATAAAGATCATAGTATATTTGGTCTATGTAAATTTAAATGTAAGCAAATTATAACTAATTGGCTTTTAACACTAAACTACGAGCAAACTGAAAATATTTTATCTATAATAAAGTAAAATCCGCACATACATTTTAAATAGCTGAATACACACAAAACAAAAACAACACTCACACGCATTTTCACCGGCGACCCAGGGAGGGACACATTTCATAATATTATGCTCTCATACATGACATAATTTGTAACTTTTGTTTAGACTCTAACGGTGTTAATGTGAGCAGCTAGTAATCATAACACAAGCATTTTTAATGCTTAGCTTGGTTGTTGGTCTGCTGTATGAAAATAATGTAGCCTATCTGTAATTTATGTTCTTGTTATATACACCTTTGAACTGTAAGATTTTATGAATAAATAAATTATTATTATTATATTATTAAAAATTATTAATGCACCCAGACCCTAAAAGGAACGATTTGCGTCCTTTTTACCGAGAAACCGTCCCATTTACGTCTCATTGGCAAAACCGTCTATTTTGGGACGTTTACATCAAATGCACCAGTTTTTTTAATGAATGCATCCAAAAAATTCACAAATTTTATCTAAACGCATTTTTATTCATGTGCAGAATAAATTAAATTAATGTTAAGTTTGTGCAAAATTGATTTTGAATGTTGGTTGGTTGACTGAGTGACGTGAAGTGAGGAAAAAAACAAATCACAACCAATCAACGCAAAATGCAAAAAAATGCAACTAAACAAAGTTGTTTGCCAATTGTATTAATTATGTATAAAGATACATTTATCCATTTATTATGATAATCGTCGCTTTTCAGATTTAAGATTTAGCAATATTTTGCATTTGCATGAACTTAACTAACCCAGCTTGCAATAATGACTAAGGCTTTATTTAAACTTTAGAAGATAGATTTGTCAATAAAAATTGATAATCTTTGCTTCAGATTTCCGATCCATCAATGCAATACATATATTGATTCGATAATACGAATGTGGGCTGATTGATGATGATTTATGAATACGCATGAACTAACCGAACCCTACGTATCATGAAGTACTTAATAACTAAAACAGGTACTTCCTATTTCATATAATTGATTATAATTGTATTTACTTAAAGAAAATAGAAATCGTGCTTCTCGTCCCGTTTCAGATTCCAGACCGTCCTTTATCCCGTGTAGGACCTGGCAACACTGCTCTGTGACTCTGTGGTCATCTCTTATCCATCAGTCATCAGTGTCAGACCACACCACAGTCATGCATATTTTTCCTTTCAATCAAATTCGTTTTAAAATCAAAAGCAGTCGTCAATCCTAAAATCTTAGTTCAGATTGAAAAACATCGCAGAAGAGAAGAGCGAAGAAAGAGCACTGTTATTCACGATAATTTTATCTATCAGGAATAACCAAGATCCCTCAGACTTCTAAAATCAACCATGGTTTGTGTTCCGTGCTTCATCATTCCCGTGCTACTGATCCTGTGGCGCAAGTTTATCCAGCCGTATGTCCTGAGGTACTGGAACCCGTGGGCCGTGAAGGATGCTGACGGGAACACTATTACCGAGGAACCTTTCAGCTGCGAGGGAGGTGTTTGCGCCTTCGGCAGAAAAGCCAAGAAAGAGACGACTGAACAAAACAAGGAAAATAAGGACATCTGTGAGAAACAACGGTTAAAGGCAGAGTAGGTAATAATACATTTTGGTGTTCTTCAAATTTCTTCACTTCAAATTGTTTTAGTTGGAAAGATGAATATTATTGACTTTGTGTATGTACTGCTTTGACACCTACCTATTGATTCTGGATTGCACTTTCATACTATGACTTATTGTGGGGTGTGGGATATTAATGTTTCTGCTAGAATTGTTTGGATATGAATCAGATTTCCTTTGCTTGTTTTACAGAGAGTACAAGACAAGTAATAGTCTATCTAGTGTACATTAATTAATTGATCAAATTAATTATTATTTTTATTTTTTTATTTAATAACTTGGTATAGTGTAGGTACACTATGTATTTAAATATTAATAAATTTTATTGTTGATATACAGAGCAATTATTATTCTTTGTGATAATTACAAATGAAAATGTATTAGTTGAATTATTTATTCCAAGATGAGATCCATATGTATGTTGTTTGCTTTGGCAAGATGGTGCAAATTATCAAGCTTACCATCTTTTGGCATGGGACCTTGCTTGAGTAGGTTCTTGTTATTTAAGATGTGATGTTGAACAGTACTGAATCTTGACAGATTTTCCTGAATGTGAATACTTTGTAGCAACACTGGGTTCAGTCATAAATCTGTAAATCTATACTTGGTGATTGAACTACATACTACCTGTCTGAGCAGGCATGTTTTCATATTCAGTACCATTAGAAATGTCTCAAGGCCTATAATTATTATGATGTACAGTTAGCAAAACATCATGCTTGACACTTGTAGTTGAAGTTTATGTTATGGAAATATGAAGTCTTGTTTCTGAATAAATAGGGGCCGGGCCACACAATGCGGTGTGGTTCGACCCACAGATGCGTGTGTATCTTACTGATCCATGTACATTTTATTTTGTCAGTCAATAATTTAAACCAAGCATCTCAATTTGAATGTTTATTCACTTTCCATATAGCTATGTGACACATAATAAAGTCTAGGCATTTATAAATGTACTCACATCTAAGTATTACTAAAATGAAATGGTAAACTATATAAAAATATTCAGAATCTGTCCATGAAGCAGAATTACCGAGGCAAATTTATATGACCTAGTTTAATATTATAACCACAGTGAAGTTTTGCTTTGCCTTACAAATTCTGCTTCTGGGTTTATTAAAATTAATGCTTACAGCTACATATAATTGTGTGTACAGCTTACATGAATACTTGCAGAATCTTATGCAGTACACAATCAAAATATTAAAACAAATATGCCACACTCTGGTTAAAACACTACCAAAGAGAATCTATAGATATTTTACATAGAAGAGGTTATTTTATCTATTCACCTAGACACATTTTATATTGGAAAACACATGTATGTTTTCAGTAATTCGGAAAATAACATTATTTTCAACACACCTGCTCGTAAAGTAGGTCTTATTACAGCGTATTTACACTGATAATGCAGAATATTACCCATGCCGTGCCTTTTACATTACATTATCGCACTAGTGCCTTTTCATTACATATCTTTTTAAATATTAGCGAGAAGTATTAATGTTTCGAAAACAGCTAAGTAGTTATTTGCGTAAATATAAAATTCAATTCAAAATGTGATAAATAATTAAAAAATTTCATGAAACTGCTTGTTAGCTTGTTGGTATTTATATTTTGACGGTGTATTTTTACCTATAAATACCCAATTTCAAAATTTATAAATATGTGGCTGATTAGCTACTTTGCCGGTGCCCTTATCTCAGACTTGCGCGCGCATGCAGCGCTGAGCGCGCGAAAAAATAAAATTACGGCCGCCATCTTTTAAATGGGTTTCTGTTTGTTAAGTTTATTCACAGTATTGCATTTCGTTAGTTTTATTTACTTTTCCTCGCAAGTGTGTTGAAAAACGTCGTATGAAACACGTGAGCATTGGTCATTACACTTCTCGTCTCCATTAAGCCTTCGCCGAAGTGTAATGACCAACATACCACACTTGTATCATAATGTACTATTTCAACACACCTGCTCGTAAAGTAGGTCTTATTACAGAGTATTTACACTGATAATGCAGAATATTACCCATGCCGTGCATTTTACATTACATTATCGCACTAGTGCCTTTTCATTACATATCTTTTTAAATATTAGCAAGAAGTATTAATGTTTCGAAAACAGCTAAGTAGTTATTTGCGTTAATATAAAATTCAATTCAAAATGTGATACATAATTTAAAAAAAATATGAAACTTCTTGTTAGCTTGTTGGTATTTATATTTTGACGGTGTATTTTTACCTATAAATACCCAATTTCAAAATTTATAAATATGCGGCTGATTAGCTACTTTGCCGGTGCCCTTATCTCAGACTTGCGCGCGCATGCAGCGCTGAGCGCGCGAAAAAATAAAATTACGGCCGCCATCTTTTAAATGGGTTTCTGTTAAGTTTATTTACAGTATTGCATTTCGTTAGTTTTATTTACTTTTCCTCGCAAGTGTGTTGAAAAACGTCGTATGAAACACGTGAGCATTGGTCATTACACTTCTCGTCTCCATTAAGCCTTCGCCTTCGGCTCAGGCTTAAAAACCGACTCGAGTGAAATGACCAACATACCACACTTGTATCATAATACACTTGTATCATAATGTACTATTATAAGCTTATCAGGTTCATCCAATGCCTTACATTCTGCAGGACCAAATCATAATAACATACAAGCCATCTGCACAAGTTACAAAAAATATATAGTAACTTACTAGAACTTGGGACGGACAGGACTACCTTTAACTGGTGACAAGGGGTCTAACAGGCCCAGCGGCGTCAGTAAAACAACATTTTGGCACCTTCTCCGGGTTTCCTTGGGCTCATCACCTGAGTAGCTTCGAGTTTACTTGCGTCCATGCCGTAGAAGGGGATAGCTGTGTCGGACAGGCTCAAATCGGTAAGTTACATTGGCGTAAAGTTCGGCAGGGGTCTCTCAGACCCCATGTCACCACTTACGTAATTTTGTTGTATTGTTTTTTCACATTTTTAACCGAGAACAATCAAAACTCCAGGAAAGCAGGAGCCAGTTGTCTTCCTCGATAAAAGTGCCAATCAAATTACCAGTTTGAATCGTGTCCGAAACGATAATTTTTTTGCACACTGCAAGCACACATGCTTGCAGTGTGCAAAAAAATTATGCCCAGACTGCATAAAAAAATTGGCAAAGTTCGACCATTGTCAATTTCGTGAAAATACACTTGATTTTAGATGTTTTTTTTTCTTAATTCATTATTACTTCAATATTATAGAAAAAAGTGTTTTTTTGTCAAAATATGTTGATTAATTTTTTGCTTATGTAATTTGTGATCTCATCTCTAGTTTTTTGATTGTTTAGACGACATACATTAAAATTGCAAGATCGTAACAAAAAAATATATTCAGAGTACAGTTATTTGTTTTATTTTATCCATTTATATATGATAACACAGTTTTTACATACTCTGGCTAGCTACCACACTTAATTTCTATGATTTATACTAGATACCGCAGTGGGCCTCTCAGTCCCCTCGTCACCAGTTACGTTACACAAAAACCATGTCACCAGTTAAAGGTTAAATGCAATAAACGCTAGTCCAACTGAAGCAACTAACAAATGAAGAGTCCAACATATCGCCCCATTTTAAAGATTCGTAATAATTTAATATTCAAGTATTCACAAGATTAGGCTTTACTTAAGCACAACACATTCGGCGCCAATTTTTTTAATGCATCGCGATTTTGACACTTATGCCATGGTATGGTGTTAAGAGTTCACATCCTGTGAAAAGCAAAAGTTCCTAATTAGGTTCTCTGCATCTCAGCAGGTACATTTAACTCTGTGTCATTACGTATTGATGATGACTTTTACCTTAGATACTATAATATTATACTAATAACTATAAGTATTAGTAATAAGTCCACTGATATTGAGCACACTTGAATGACAAATATTAACAGATTTACAGTTAAACATGCAGATGGTTTATATTAACAGCCCATTAAACCACATCATTAGAAACACTTAACAACTCATTCAGACGAACCAAACACAGACATGTCCATGAAATCCACTTGCATCGGTATCCTATTTGACATTTTTAAGTTCAACTTCGAATACTAGCGTTGAATTGGGTGGAATAACTGGCGGCGATCCTTTAGCTCCGTACCTGGTGGAAATTAACACAAATGTTTTTTATAAAGATATATGGAAACAGGAAACACTTATTTGCACGAGTCTGAATAGATTCAGCATTGACATCAGAAGAAGAAAATTATAGATTGTAGACAGAAGACCAATGTGTGCCACACTCATGGGCAACGATATTTTTGTGCAGCTTGCACTCGAGACTACTGGGGTTTGGGGGACACAAGGGAAAATCTTTGTTAAGGATTTAGGGCGCCACCAAAGGGATAAGGGTTTTTACTACCGCTCTGGCGCATTTCTGATGAAAGGGAGCCCTGGCTGTGCAGCAGGGAAATAATGCTGCCAGCGTCATGGGAACCTTTGCCTCACAATTGTCCCGAAGTAATAATAATATAATAATAATAATGCCTTGGACACCTTTTACACACATTGATCTAGCCCCAAACTAGGATTCCCTGTATCTTGGGTACTAGACAACGATATATATACTTATATAGAGAAATATAAGTATATATATAGAAGTGGTTAATTCGGGTAATTGTTTCTATTGTTTTATTTTCTTTTATATTGATTAATTGTTAATTTTATTGTATTTTAATTGACCAAACTTGTGTTTAAAAAAATAATTTAATAATTATAAATAAACAACAAAATTAAATATTAAAATTCCAAACAAACTTCACACTGAAAATACGATAGAATAGATGGAAGTGGTGAAAAGCTTCAGTACGCCAAA
The DNA here is from genome assembly GCA_949825045.1 of Argyresthia goedartella. Classification (NCBI taxonomy): domain Eukaryota; kingdom Metazoa; phylum Arthropoda; class Insecta; order Lepidoptera; family Argyresthiidae; genus Argyresthia; species Argyresthia goedartella. Next base: position 23,858,154 of record OX463823.1, read on the forward strand.
GTATTGTATTGTCTTTTTGAAACACATTTTGGTCCAACTACGTACATACATAATCATTAGGCTTTAACGTCAATTACAAAGGCGCGGGGAGTGAGAGAAAGAGAGAGGTGAACCTTTAGCGAAACCTAGTTTTACATGGCGCCATTTAGTTATAGGATGGTTAAGGGAAATGAGGCCTAAAATTTCTATATATCTTTTACCTGCACAAATTAAAACCGAACGTCATATCGCGTTCAGTTTGAATTTGAAAAATGACTTGCTATATGATCCAAATTTAAATGATTAAGAAGCAACCACAGGAAAGTGCGGTCCGACTTACGCCATAGCGGGCGGGCAGACGATCCTCCTCTTCCCTCCGACCTTCATGCCAGCCACGCCCACATCCCAGCCGGAGATGACTTCCTTGGAGCCCAGTCGGAACTTGAACCCGGGGCCCTTCAGGCAGTTGTCGAACATCTTGTTGTTGCTCTTCAACCGTCCCTCGTAGTACACCTGGGTGACAGACAACATTGAATCGTGAATATTGTTCTTACTTCATCGTCAGTGTCATGTATTCAAACATAAGCGGACACTAGTTAAGAATAACATCAAGGAAGAAGACCTTGCATACCTCAAACTAAGCAAAATACTAGACTTCACTAAAAGAAATTGTAAAATTGGGGAGGGACTGAACTGTACAGAAGGAGGCTGAACCAACAGTAACCAGTTATTGAGACTGGGAATTGGGTGAAATAGTCACAATAAAGGACCGATCACCCGCCTGTGCTTCATCGGGCGTCCCACCTCAACATCTTTCTATCTTCCTGGGTGTCAAATCAATCTTTTTTAGCCCTTGCTGGCAGACTATAGGCGGGGTCCCCCACGGTGCGCCACCGTTTGCGATCCTGTCCGTCAAGCTGCCTGCCACCAGGTCCGTCACAGATCCATTTAGCCACCATTTCTTAGTGGCAGTCTAAAAAATAGGTTAATTTCAACAACAGCATTCAGGAACCAGGAGACAATCAAGATTTTATATCTTATTCATATATATTTTTATTGTACATACAGTTACAAAAACAATAAATAAATATAAATAGTGTACAACGCCGAGCTTATCTCTGTAGTAGGTCTGTACGCGTTAGTGTTGCGATAGCGGTCATTGACCGACTGCTACTGTGAACGGAATCATACACGGTAATGGTAACCATGGTAACGGTCGGCGAACGCTACCATGATACGCTCAACGACAGTAATTTCGAAGTTTGCACGCAATAAGTAAGTATCGCTATTAAACAATCATGAGCGTACATCGGTAGACAGAAGTCGATGACCGCTATTGCAACGCATACCCGCGAAGTAAGAGATCTCTCCCAACAATACAAGTCATTTCGACTTAATAAATAAATAAAAGTATTCCATTAATATTCCACCGAGGGGCTAATATCCGGCTTTACCCGGATAAAATTAAGATTAAGCCCTACTCCACCACGCTGGCTCAGTGCAGGTTAATGGAGGGGTTTTACGACCACTACCACGTAGCGATAGAAGCCGGGACCTACAGCTTAACGTGCCATCCGAACCACTGAACGTCCGATAATTTCATAACCCCTTAATGCATGGCCTGATCCGAAATACCTATAGATCGCGATTTTCAACCTTATTGCTTGTATAACTTAGAATAAGTAAAATTTGTAAAAAGAAATCATCACAAGAAGAAACATGTTTGGAATGGCTCCAATAATCTATAATAATAATAATAATACCTTGGACACTATTTACACACATTGAGCTAGCCCCAAACTAGGATTCCCTGTATCTTGGGTACTAGACAACGATAGACATACTTATATAGATAAATATTATACTTAAATAGATAAACAACCATGACTAGGGTACAAACGTCCGTTCTCATCAAACAAATATTTGCCCCCACCGGGACTCGAACCCGGGACCCTTGGCTTCGTAGGCAGGGACTGCCGAATCGGCCATTCGGGTCGTCGAAAAATGCCCTTCCAGATGCAATAAGGAGGTTAAACGATTTACAGGCATTGAAGAAAGCATTGTATAAAATTTGGAACGACAAAGCATACTACACTGTTGCAGAATAATTAGACGACAAATCGAAAGCATGAGTTTGACATTTTACATGGGCAACAATTGCCAAATCTATTAAATGTAATTATTGGCAATATAGGGCAATAGCGTAGACAAAGACTTTTCGTCCTGCAAAAGAGTTGTGTGCGGATAATTGACGGACTCAAGTCGAACAAGATGTCATGTAGATTCCTTCGTGAAACTGAAAATCTACACAATTACAGCTCTGTACGTAATAGAAATTTGCAAACTGGTAAGGCGATATCCAATGAGGTTTCCATTGAGACCCCTTGGAGTCAGTGATTGGCTCAACAGTGACATAAGGGCGATCTGGAGGTGCCGGCGGCCTCTAGAACTGTTGCATACTCACGATGCGCAAAGATGGTTGCCATAAGAGTATGTAATAAGCTCCCCGACGAAATTTAAATATTGCCCGACACAACTTTTTTTGAATTTGAATTAATTTTATAATATAAATTTTAATAATGTATGACATTCTGAATTGCTAATTAGGCTTTAGTTTTAAGAAATACTTGATTATCCTGATTACTGCAAAATTATTTAAATTCTTTATTGTGTGACATGTGTAGTACTATTTCCGTCTATTCCTGCCTGTGATTGCCCCCAAGGTAAGGCAAGACATTTATGGCAATAAATATACTGAATACTATTAATTCTGTAGGACATATTATTTCGTAAATTGTACATGTATATTATTGCATAATTTGACATTAATTGATTCTAATTTAAGTTGACAAGCATTCTATTTTTTTTAACTTATATTTGCACGTGTTGACTGGTCTCTCGGTATGACTCTTTTTAAGGTGATAGGAAAAAAATGGGTTTTTTTTCGAATCCGTTTACTCCACCATGAAGTCATCTACAGATTTGATTTTTGAGTTAACTTTTATTGAGTAATTGATTGATTCTCACTAAATGAAAACGCGATTGGATGAAATTTTCTCGATATAATTGAATTACGATAACACTGGAACACATAATTCTGAAATCCTAACTAATTTCATTGTGGAACTGCGTTCAAAATGAAGATATTATGTATTCGTAAACTTTCCTTAAAAAACTTTTTAACTTAATAGAAAACAATTTTTCTGTGGTTTAGTGCTACGTTATGACATTTTTTCCGATTCCATCCCACTCACACTGCGGGTCTTTCCGCCTGGAGTAACAGGGACCTTTGCACGGACGAGGTATCGCCTTAATGGTAATATTAATTGTAATTTTATCATATTGCTGTAAATATTCAATAACATTTGCACATCCCCATAGGATAAAATATCGTTAAGTTCAACAATTATACATAACAATCCCCAACACCTATATTTGCAAATAAATGCCTTTGAATTTGAAGCATGGTCAGGTTTAGAACCTGTGTGAGAAATAAGCGTGAAACCCATTAAGCTCACGGACCTATTAAGCCGACTTAAGACCCCAAAAATTAAAACATCTGAAACACTACAAAAAGTTCACGCCTATTTCACCTACCTGAACCACCTTGCCAGGCTTGGCCACAACTCCACCGCCAACCTTCAGGTCTTCGATGGCGACGCCCCCGCTCACGGTTTTCTTTTCCTTCTTGTCTCCGGCCTCAGCCTCCTTCTCTTTTTTGGCCTCTTTCTTCTTGTCAGCTTTTTGTACTTCCTGTTTCTGTGGATTAGGAGTAGGTGCCATGAGACTTTGCTTAGATGAAGTTTCAGCAAGTCAGATATGTTCCTAATTTTTTTCAACCTGCAATATTTTCATGTGCTTTGGTTTTTTTTAAATGAACCTGAGCAGAGTAGTTCTGTTAATGATGGGATTGTCTCTTAAGACAATCCCAAGTTTAACCGTCTACGAGCTTTGTGACCGAAATAGAGAGCCTTAGATTAATTCTTGAACACTTTTACATTCTCAAGAGCCACACCTTAGCCTTATCTACTCCATTGAGCTGAGGCTGTCCATTCTGCTGCTGAGCCAACTTCTTCTTCAGCCGCTTCCGCTGGCTCTTAGTAAGCTTGGACATGTCAACCTCCTGCTCCTTGCTGGTGTTCACAGTGGTATCAGCCTCCGAGGAATCCGCCTCCTCGGCCTCTGAGTCGTCTTCCTCGGCCATGGCCTCTGAGTCGTCGTCTTCGTCGGAATCCTCATTGCTGCAGAAAGAGATAATGGGGTCATAATGTGGTCGTATGTTTCGTCGACTAATTTGTTTCCTGTCTTTAGTGGATTTAATAAAAAGATTTTGACACCTTATGCCAGATTAGCAGAAAATCTGATAAGCTGAGTGTCAGATTAGTAGAATGTGAGATAGGCGGAATGCCAGATTAATTTTTCACGTGATATTTCCGTATTAAGAATATTTCGAGGGTAGCCAAAGCCAATACAAATTATAGATAGATTGTCTCTTTAAATAGATCTCTTTCCAGCGAAGCATGAATGGAAAATAGGAAAGTAAAGTTTATTTAAGTGTATTTTCATCATCAATTTGTCTGGACGTTACGCGAAATCAAAATTTGGTTCTTCATGCTGTCGGCTAGTTCGGGCTAGCATCAAAGGGCCTGTTAAATAACCCCGACAAATTACCGAATTTTGGTATTATTAAGTTAAGACCAATTATGTACCTCAATATTGTCGCAGTTATTATTAATGTGTGAGGTGCGCGAGGAAAATGTATATGACCTAAAATTATGGCAAAGAGCAACACTACACGATACCGGATTAAAACAAAATAGTTAAATAAATATATCGACAAAATCTTCAGTCCCTGAAACCGGTGCTTTATTAGCTAAGGTGGCACAGCACGGATTTTTTTGTCTCTAAGTGTATTTATTTTATTTTGATGTTTTACTTGCGTGTCGTGTAGCCATAATTTTATGTCGTATGTGAGTTTTCCCTAAGACCAAAGACCATTATTTACCGAGATATATCGATAACGAAAATATTATGACGAATATCTCGAGTGAGCATGCGAGAAAAATGTATACGACCTAAAATGATGTCAAAGAGCCACTATAAACTAACTAAAACACTAAAACAAAGTAGGAAAAAAAAATCGACAATTTTTTTTTCACACCTTTCATTCGGAAAAGTAAGTTTGCTCCACGAAGAGAGGGAGCAAAATGCTTCTTTTCTGTTCAAGCTACTTTTTTAATTTATTCATTGGCATGTAGCGTTTACGCAATGTACCTATTGAACACAGACTAAAATAATCGAATGTAATTATGAAATTACATTACAATCGACTACGATGACGTAGTCGATTAAAAACGAACATGTTTCAAGTTTTAACTTTAACAACGTTATATGAAAATTTATGAATTTTTCGTAACATTTAAAAAAATGTCAAAATAAATTATATGTTTTACTGACATCAAAATTCTATCGTAGAATCCTTTGCTTCACTCTGGATTCAATGTACCGCCCTCGCCGTAAACCGTCTTCTCTTGGCCAACACTCTGTGACTGCTGTGGTCCACAAGATTAAGGCTCCTGTATCGTTAAAATTAGCAATGCGATTCGCTGTCAATTGCGGAAGATAGCGAATTTATTTAAAAAAATATTTCTTTTTATTTTTGCCTGTGATTTTTTCTGCATTTTAATAATTATTCTGCCTATTTGGGGCGGAGACGAATCTAACAAATAAGATATCAATAAAATCGGTCCAGCCGTTCTTGAGCTATAAGTGGTATGACTAACCAGACTTTGTTTTAAATATTTAGATTACATACATCCAGGGCTATATAATACGTAATATGATTTATAAATGTATTTTTTGTCTATGGTGTGTTGTGTACTACCCTGTATTGGTGTCCATATTCGCCGTCATCGTCCCAGCGGCGCACGAGTCGCGGAGAAGCGAGAATTCCCCGGAAAGATTTAAACGGCGTCTCCACAAGCTTCGTTATTGATGTGCAGCTAGCGTGATGCATCGGCGGAGTGTGGGGAGGCGCGGCCGCCCTCCTGACTTGGTAACAAGTTCGGCGATTGCCTGAGAGGCGTCAGGCGACAACCTGTTGATGGTCACGAGACGCACGGGCGGCCATGTTTTTGCAAGCGGAGAAGCCGCCGCTTCGAGACAGACGCGTTGGTTCAACGCGGGCCTCGATTTGAGACGGACGTCGCGCATTCACGTTCCCGGTACAAGACGAAGCCCTGCATTCTGAGCCCGGTCCTCATCAGAGTACACGAGTGGTGGTCTGACGCAGACGTTCCCCGCACCTGCCCGAGGTCGAAGCGCCTCGTACAATACTTTATCTACTCTCATACATTGGTGTTGAACCTAGAATTTTCCAGTCTTCATAGAATTCATCATATAATTTTCTCAGTAAAAATTTATAATAGCAACACCTATTTCTTATACATTACATATGTATATTAGAAACACTAGATCAATTTTGCAAATGTATACCGTTTTATTATAAGCGACCGATATTGTGATGAAAATAATGTTATTTGTGTCTAAGGGAGGGTGGTACATTGAATCCAGTGTGAAGCGCGTTAACGCCCATGACGAAAATAATTTTGCTCCTGAGTGACACATACAAATTTTCACACCGAAGTAAAATCGGTCAGAGTGTCGATAAGGTGGCAGAAGCCCATTATGTACACTCCAACCGGAAAATCTAAACATAATGCTCTAAAAATAATGAAATAACTTTACTTTGAATTATACTTTCACCGCTTTTACATTAATCAAACAACGAAATCAAAACTTTTTTTTATAATGGCGGATTGTGGAGGATTAGGGAAAGGCCCACCACAGATAAAATATTCCTGTGCTACTTTTACCCATGTGTAAAAATAATGAAATCAAATATTACAATGGTATCGGATATGAATATTCATTATATCATAATAAAAGTCATTGATAGTTTTGATTTCAGTAAAACATATAATTTATTGACTTTTTTTTTAAATATTACGAAAATTTCATATATTTTCATATACCGTTGTTAAAGCTAAAACTTACTTGTTCGTTTTTAATCGATTACGATGAAATAACAATCGATTATTTTATTAAGATCTGTGTTCAATTGGCACATTGCGGAAATGCTGCATGCCAATGAATAATAAAAGTAGCATTTTGCTCCCTCTCATTGTGGAGCAAAACTTACTTTTCCGGATGAAAGGTGTGAAATAGTAGATTTCCCACGAGTTCGCAAAGGCTTTTACGAACCGAGAAAATTACGGCACGAGCCAAAGGCGAGGGTCGTAGTGAGGTTCGTAAAAAGCCTTTTCAATATCAAACAGCAATAGAATTTCTCTCCCTGAGAACCCAAAATCCAGCGGCGAAGGTGTTATTTTTAGGTCAGAAGTCGGAAAAAAATATTTTAGCACAGTGGCATGGTGAGCGATAAAATTTTACATCTGAGATGTAAAATAGTGAGAAGGCTTCCTAGAATTATCCAGCAATAATGCATGAATCGTCATTGTTTACAAGACTTTTTTGATAAATTGACAGAAAATGAGAAAATCGCACGCAACTGTACCGTTCAGTGTGGACGCGGCCTCACAACAGACTCAGTGTTGTCAATACATAAAAACCAATTGGGGTTGCTAACTTTTGGACAGGAACGGAAATCTCAAAACCATTTCGAGAAACAAGCTTTCTATAGTTTCTATTTATCACATTTATTATATAAGTATACATATTTAAGATATTTTAATAAAACACAATGACATTCATTTGACCTTTATGACTTTCTCATAATATGTATGATAAAATGCCTTTACATGATCTAGAAAAAAAAAATGAAACCGCAATGTATTCACTGAAATGACTGTGATCTATGAGTGGCCTCTCATGATTGTAGGTTATATTCAGAGGATTTATTTTGATATTTTATCGTTTTGTTTTTATTCGCTACAACAAGAATAGTTTTTTTTTAAAAAGCAGGCTCCTGAAATTTACCGCAAGTTACCAAAATTATGACCATGTTGAAGTCTATCTCGAATTGCCAGAACATTGCTCAAGTCAGAGGAGCCAAAGCCCTCATGTAAGTAAGATACTGATGCTGATATCCTGGAGTCAAACTGTGCTGATTGTCCAGATTCTGCATGTGGGAATTTTCAGAAGATTCTTATTCATCGGTTGTAAATTGCATATGTATGCAAATTGCCATGTCAACGATTGAAGTCTACTGATTGACTGAGATTTCCATAGGTCACCCTCCTGTCAAAAAGATGACCCTTTCCGATGCTTGTTTTGTGGGCTCGTATTAGGATTCTATGAGTCATTATTCTAAGGTTTTGGTAATATATTTTTAAAAGGGAATTGAGATAAATGAAAAATATCAACATCATTAATAATTATTGCTTACCTGTCACCCTCAGCTGAGGTGTTCACCTTGAAGGATTCGTCATTGTCATCGGTGTCGACATCGTCGCCATCCAGCAACTTCTGGAGGTGACTGCCATCATCATCGTCATCATCAGAGTCGTCACTGTCTTCAGCCACTGGCTTCTTGGCTGCTTTCTTAACTTGCTGCAAGGCACAATGAAGTAATTTTGTGTAACTTCTTTTATATACTCCATCAACCCTTACTGAGTCAGGGAGATGGAGAATGGCTCAATCTTACTCCTATCCTTGTAAAGGGTTGTGCCTATCGGTGGAGACATTTATAGGCTACATTTATTTTAGTAGGGATAACACATTTTTCATTATATTACACATAAACATTGTAAAAAACTAAATTACAAACTCATAGTTGGCAAAGCTGACCACAGAAACACACATTTTAAAATCAAGAATCAATCAGAATCTATTTGGTTTGATTGTAATTGGATTATGTGTATTTTTTGAGGCTATGAATAAAAAGGTAAAGGCTGAATCAGTTACAGAATTGAAGCTGAACAAAACTGAATAAGAGATTAGAAAGACATGTATGTTTTGTTGATAATATTTAGTGTTAACGTTACACAATAGTAGTTTATGTGACTGCTACATAATGGAGGGCATTAATACTCGAGAGTGGGTTTATAACTCGCCTTCGGCTCGTTTCATAATAATATAACTCGAGAGTTTTAATGCCTAATTATGTACAGTTACATACACTAGTTTATCTACACACATATCATAAGCTCTCTTTGATGTGTTCAGGAACCGCATGTTTGACCGGCATTGTGGCTCTGCAGTTGTTTAGCATGTTCTGTAGTACCAACTTCACGCAGGCGGGCGTCGGCGTTCGAAATTTGAATGTCAGTACCAACTTCACAGACAAACTAGGAGCGGCACGCAGGCGGGCGTCGGCGTTCGAAATTTGAATGTCATAATATGTAGAAAAATTACACATTATGGTCATTTCAGATAAGATATGAGTTTTTACCAAGTAGTTTAACATTATGCTGATCGTAACGTGCGGTTTTTGTACTCAGTAAAGAGGGTTTATGATACGTGTGTAGATAAATATTTTTAAATTGTGTAGCAAGTTCCAATAACAGTCTCATAAAAATATAGGGAGAAATAGCTTAGTTATTTTAATATGCATTCAGTGTCTATAATTATATGACCACCATTGTTTCTATCAACCCTGGCTGAAGTTGTTTTAGCGGGTTTTGAAACTAGACAACTCAAATGGTGATGTGGACCAGAATCGCTTACAGACCTCACAAATTGAAGTACAATTGTGGAGTCATATATCCAACATGCAGAAAAATGTAGACAAACCTTTGCTTTCTTGGCATTGCTATTGTTGGCAACATCCTCGAGCTTCCTCTTGGCGGCAGCGACCAGCTGTGGCGGTTCATCATCTTCCTCCTCCTCCTCCTCCTCGCCCGACATATCCTCCTCAAACTCCGGGTCGAGGTAGCCAGTTAGGTGGACATTGCACTTTCCTGGGCCAGGAGAACAAATGTGGATGTAATTTTGTGGATTGGGTTGATTTTTTCTTTTAATGGATGAGATCCAGGCTCAAAATTTAATCAAAATCAAGAAACCTATGTTGTGATTGATCACAACATAGGTTTCCAGAAGCATCAGTAATTCAGAGTATCTGAATGTACGTTTTATACTTATTATGTACAACATACTACTGGGTTTCACTATTGCTTCTCACACAGGAGATGCAGGTTTGATTCCTGACCATGTACCAATAGTCACAATAGAGGACTGATCACCCGCCTGTGGTTCAGTGGGCATCCCACCTCATAATCATCATCATGTACCAATGAGATAATTTATCTTAAGTACATTATATGAACATTCTAACGGTGATGGAAAACCTCCACTACTCCATAGCTGCGGCGATGGGCTAGCCTCCTGTACAATTGTGCCTCTGCCACCCCGTATGACGCAAAGTGTCACGCTATGTTATGTCATGTAAAACATTTTCATACTCTAGCGTTCAAACAAAGTGACAATAAAAATTTGAAAATTTCCTAAGCAACTGGGTCATCTGACTACAATGCCAACCAACCATTTGTCAAAAACGAAACGGAGTCACCCTGCTTGAAGTACAAGTCGAGTGGCACCTGGATGCCCTTGTTCTTCTGCAGGGTGCACACGAGGAAGTTCTTGCCATCGACAACCACCATCACCTGGCAAGGCTCAGTGTCGCCAGTTGAGATGTCCATGGCGGCTTGTGAGATGTGGAACGGCTTCTCCACCACTTGGGTGTACCTCTTGTTGGGTTCCATGATAAGTCCTGAAGCCAGAAAATTTTATAATGTATGGAGATATTTATGTATTCTGATAGATGTGTAATGCAAGGCAATCACAATTTATATCAGTAAAATATAGCTGGATAGTAATGGCCGTGTCTTTTTAGCGAAACCAAGGACATTCTTTAATTGCCTCCTCATGAGTAGTTCCTAAGCCTATTATAGAATAGCTTCTTGATGAAAATGCATGCTTTACGAAGCTCAATCGTAAGGATAAGTCTATTGAAGGGCCTACCCACCACCAGGTTTTAGGCCAATACAGTGAGGCTTTTGAAGGAAAGCGTCTTGAAGCTTTGGTCATCATTCAACAGGTTGTATATAGGCTACAGCACAGTCGCTTCACTGTGTACAGCATGTATTATTGTATGAATATCTTAGCGTGCTATAGCTTTAAACAATAAAACGCATGGGTGCTCGGAGTTTCAACACGTGGTGAGAATCGGCCGGCAAGACATGCACCTAACTTACCCCAAAACATCTTGCTGCTGTTATTTGGCACAAATTTATCAAAAGTGACTAGGGTTTATAACTTAAATTAAGCGTAGGAACTAAAAACAGCACTTAGAACGGGACTATTTGGTTATACAAAGGCTTTTTCGGATATTTCTCTTAAAAAATTAATGGCACCCGCGCGGCAAAGTAAACGTGAGTGCGAGACGTTTGATTCAATTGATTTGACGTTATGACAAGCGATGTTGCCAGGTAAAAAAAATACGTAATGTTGCGATCCGTTTTGTGCCTTATATATAAATAAATGTAATATCCAAAGATAAACGAAACTCTTTGCTGAAATACTCTATGGTAAAATCACTTACTTCTTTACTAGGGTGGACTACGAGTCAGTTTTCTTTTCGATTATGTCATCGAAGGAAAACACAGAAGTATAACCTGAGGTGAAAAATGCCCCCACAAAAATTGTAACTGACGGCGCCGGTGGCGGCTATTATGGCCGTTCACTGTGTCTATAGATCGACCAATCAGGAAGGAAGAACCAATCACGAGCCTTTTGACCTTTTCTAGAAGAAAGAAGAGCACTTTTCTAAGTATCGTTTTATAATGAGAAATTGTAAGCGCCCATGACGACGAGTTTTCTGCTGCTATACCACAGAGTAAAGAGAGTATCGTTCATTTGTTAGGAGGAGAGTATCTTTCATCTGTTAGTAAGGAGAGAATCGTTAATCTGTTCATTTATGAACTATGATTTGGTGATTGATAAGATAAATGAGATAGCTGAGCAGGGTTTTGTGACGTGATAACGTCTTATAAATCGACGAACGCCGGCTGCACGCACGAAAAATCATGACTCATTGTCACGTTCTGCCTGAGCCGAGCGTGAAAGCGAGAGCACGGAACAAGCGATAGAGAGGCTCGATCAGCCTAAGCGTTCCCCTTATGACGTAATCACGTAAAATTGTCGTCCGTAAACCGACTTTAAAAACAATCTTTTTTTTTTATTCAATTAGATTTTCTTTTTTTTTTATCAGGTATACACACCCTGTATACAAATTTAATAAATTATTTTAAAAACCAAATGCCAGTTACAAATATTGTTTTGGTTGTTTCGGTCATAGAGTGAATTACTGGTGTCGGTGTCCTATACCTTCAGTCAATCACAAAATCACAAACAATAAATCACAAAATACAACTAAATATAATATCTTGAATAACTAACATGTGTAACTACTGTGCTTTGCTGAGACGGGTCTATAAAAATAAGTGTCTGTTGGTTCTTTACTTTAGAGCGAGCGACAGAGATCACGCATAAACCATGTAGGTTTCCGTGATCGCTCCGTAAACATTGTATAAAAAAATAAAACAATTTGTAACATGGATAAATAAAATAAAAAAAAAAAACACAGGAAACGAATGCGTCACATTTGAGAGCTCAATGGCACTCGCATGAGCGACTATTTCTCCAGCATAGGGGGCTATGATTTTCTTTTTTTATCAGGTATACACACCCTGTATTATTTGGGTTCTTTACAAGTATCAATACTACAAGTTTAATAAATTATTTTAAAAACCAAATGCCTGTTACATATATTTTTTTGTTTGTTTCGGTCATAGAGTAAATTACTGGTGTCGGTGTCCTATACCTTCAGTTAATCACAGGAAACAAATGCGTCACATCTGAGAGCTCAGTGGAACTCGTATGAGCGACTATATCTCAAGCATAGCCCCCAGTCACATAGACATTTTTAAATTCAGTAAATATCTCCAATCCCGCGAGATTATTCCTATGCCCCCCTTAAAACGGGCCAACCACCCTCAGCCTTTGATGACTACAAAAAAGCCGAATAAGTTTCTTGCCGGAGGCCTGAAAGCTTAATACTCTCCCTCCTCACAGCTAATAGACCCCAATCACCCTAACAAGGTTATCTCTAAAGTTGATAATAGAAGCTCTCTCCCACCCATTGACGCTATTCAAACCCAGGAAAATCAAAATCAAGGAACTCATACCCAAAAAAGCAAAAATCACTAACCAGCCAATTAAATCTTTCCCGCTCAAACTTTTGACCAGCCTAGCGTTCATATATAATGACCGTCTATGTGCCTTTCCAACCGCAGGGAAAGAAGCTGAAGTGTAAATGTTTATGTTCAAAAGTAAAGATTCAAAAACACTGATCTAGATTTACATAATAATATGTTCTCGTTGTCTTGGTAAATGATACTTCCTAAGTACTTGTATATAACAAGTAGACTAAGTTCCGGGCACCAACTGGGTATCATATACCATATACCAAAAAAAATACCTCAGAAAGTAAAAGAAGAGTAAGGGGCTCAGATATTTGTATTGACTTTGGCCTGATATGGTTAATCCGGCCCTGCACAAAGATCTTCAGTATTTTTTAAGTTAAGTAATCTATTGTTTTGACATTGTCCTGGGGATATATATGGTTAGAAAAGATCCAAAAAAAATATGGGAGCTGGTACAAGGAGACCAGCAGTGTCCAAATTCATACCACTTACTGAGCATATTTTGTTATACAGCGCGTGTCAAAAAAATTACCTGTGACAAGTATTGAGGCGAGCGAGACAATATCTCCCTACAGTTCTTAAGCTAGTTAGCTACACTGCCGCCCATTGTATATAGCCACATGCATGGTTTTGGTGCGCAAGTGATAGAATGAAGATTTTATCAAAACCACTGGTTATTTCTTAAGCGAAATATAACTCGGCTTTCGGTTATAACTATGGATCGAGGTTGTCATTTGTAATAAAATATTTTAATTGACAAAAGTGTTCATTTTCTTTCTCAACTTTCTTTCTCAAAATCACACACGGGTCTTAATTTTTTGCACAGTTTGCGCGCGCGCTTCACAGTGTGCGGGCGTCTTCGCGTTGTGTGATCGCGAATATGTCGCCGTCATATAAAGTGAAATGCGCGAGTTGTAATATCGTGATCGACGAGCTACTATCCTTCATCCAGAACAAGCTGGATGTCATGGATGAGGCCAGCCTCATCCAGATCTGCTCTACATCGTTCTCGGCGGAGGAGATTGTGTCGTCGAAGTCGTTACTGTTTGAATTCTTACCAACTGGTAAAAAGAGTTACCAACTAATAAACAACACCGTGACCTCCAGGACATGATTTCACTATTTAAGGACATGCAACCAGATACAATGCCACTGTTTGTAGCCCACGACCTGCAAAAATTACCTCCCGTGACCTTTGATCATGTGGATGTGACTCATCTGTTGAAGGACTTGCTTAAACTGAAGGAGCAAATGCAGTTTGTTCAGGAGAACTACGCCACTAAGGCACAGGTTGACGAATTGCGAGAAGAACGGCAAAACCCTACTACAGACTCATTAGCCAATATTGATTTTGTTAACTGTCGCAGCCGTGGTGGTGCGTATCTGGATAGCGGCCCAATGGGTTTGTTATCACATCAGTGTACGCTGTCGGAGGAGGGAGATGGAGCTGCCCGGCCGGTTTGGATGCAACCCGCTGCCTCGTCATACTTCCAAACAGTTGAAAAAACAAAAGCAGCCAACGAAGAATCCGTCCTACCCTCATCTTGCTCGATAAACAAAGAGCCGTTGGTGTTGTTATCATCGCCACAGCGTCACGAGACAGCTGGGAGCATAGCGGTGCAAGCACACAGTGGCAGTGCGTCGATGTCGAAGACTTTGTTGCACGCGGAGACAGAGATAGCAAGCGGTAATATCCATGAGCAAACTGAGACAGAGGAGCAAACTATTTCACCGCCGCCGCTGCCGCTATCTCGTTTGAGCGGCCGGTCAGCTGACTGCGAGGTGTTAACGGTAAAAAACCACAACACAAGCCGCCCTAGCCTTGCTGATATTGTAAGGATTGGAACTAAGAATGAGCAACAGCAAGGTAACTGGACTCTTATCACCAAAAAAAAGAAGAAGATAAAGTCTAAATTCAAGAATCGCTTTGTAGGTCAGATGGGACAAGCTGACGTTGAACCTGGCGGTCTTTTCAGGGCGGCTGACCCAAAAGTCCCCTTGTTTATTACAAATGTCAACAAAGAAACCAAACCTAAGGACATTGCAGACTATATTTACGCAAAGACGCAAGAGAGAGTATACTTGCGACAAATTGTCACACAAGATGGAAGTGATCATCACATTGCCTTTAAATTGTATGTGTCTAAAGAAAAACTTCCTTTTTACAAAGACGCCAAGTTATGGCCAAAAAGAATTTTCTTCCGCCGCTTTGTACCTTATAAGTACAATATGGTAGACAGAGCTAAAAACTCTGATGATTCGAAGCCGCAATCACAGAATAATGTATAGTACACCACCAAGAAAACTTAGTCAGCTTGTGAGCTTTAATTGTCAATCGCTGAAACCTTCAATGTACAACATAAGATCGTTATGTGATAAGGCGGACGTCATCGCACTGCAAGAGACATGGTTGATGCCCTACGACATTCCACTTCTGGGAGCCATTCACGATGATTTCGAATATACAGGGAAATCAAGTGTCGATCTAGCTACCTATACCACGGGGCGACCGTATGGAGGCGTGGCCTTGTTATGGCGTAGGCATGCGTTCTCGTCTGTGTCGGTGATTCAGTGCGATAGTGATAGAATAGTTGCTATTAGAGCGTCGGTTTATGATCGCGATATTGTTATAATGTCTGTGTACATGCCGACGGATATACCGGACAACTTGGCTGAGTTTACGGAGTGCCTGGGTGAGGTAAACGCTTTAATTGAGAGTAATGAAGTTGAGTCTGTGTTCATACTTGGAGATTTTAATGCCCATCCTGGTCAATTATTTTGGAATGAATTGTCGCGGTTTTCCCGTGATCAACAATGGGTTTGTGCAGATACGGAGACTTTAGGTATTGACTCTGGATCATATACGTACATTAGTGATGCGCGCGGGTGTACAAGATGGCTAGATCATTGTGTTGTTACATCATCTGCATGGCCAAGTGTCAAAAAGGCACATATTTTATATGATGTGACCTGGTCGGATCATAAACCTCTTGTAATGGAATGTGATTTAAGTACTGTTATTCCAAAAAAAACTGCAAAGTAGTTTACAATGTAATAAAATTATTTGGGGTCAGAGACAGGCGGATCAAATCTTACATTATAATAGCCTATGTAATAATAACTTAAGAGAGATTGATTTCCCTGAGGAATTCCAGGATTGTTGTTCTAGTTTGTGTAACAATTCAGATCATAAATTGTGTTTGCAAAATATGTATAGCTGTCTTGTAACCAGTTTAGTGCGAGCTTCTGTGGGAAGTTATAAGGGATCTGAAAATAGGAGGGCCGGTAGAAATAGAAATATTGTGGGGTGGAACCGACACGTATATGATGCTCACCGGCAGGCTCGGGTTGCATTTCAATAATGGACCCTACATGGTAAACCAGCTTGTGGTAGGGTATATGATGAGATGTCTGATAGTCGTCGCATTTTTAAATCAAAATTAAAGTGGTGTTTAAAAAACCAAGACCAGCTTAAAATGGACATTCTAGCTACTCACCGTGAGAATAAACATTTTGGTTCTTTTTGGCGCGCCACAAATAAACTGAATTTGAGGCCCAGCCTGCCGGCGAGTGTAAATGGTATAAGTAAGCCCGGTGATATTGTACCGGCACCAGGCCAAGGTCGGAGCCGCCGCTATCAGTAGCTATGATCGTCTATTCTATCTATCCCAAAATGAGAGGACCCGATTCAGCTGTAAGATTTGTAAGTTAAGAATGATAAGTCTGAATTCCTCGTTCGTCGAGAAATTCGTTAGGCGTACAATAGTCGAACGAAGTTTGGTTCAGGAAGTTACAGTTTCAAGTTAGACAGAGAAAGCATATATGTCCGCGAGCCGGTAATTCACATCAGTCAGCGGTGTATTGCGCCAAAACGATCGTTGTTATATTTTATGTGATGGCACCATCTGGTTTTTGTACATATGAGCGCTTTGGAACTTCTTTTGTTTAGTGGTCGACCACAGTTTATAATATTTGTTTGTGATATCGTATAGATATCCGTCGTAGTTTTACGACGTGAGTACTCAATGATATTTCATGTGCTCGCTAGTAGCGGCTTGTGGTGGTTCCAATTATATATTTGGTTCACGGCAATAACGATCCGAAAAGACCGGTTTACACAATTGCGATTTGAGTTCCGAAATGGGTTCTGAACTAGCGGTTACCTCAAAAGGTCCGTGAAGTTTTGAAACCTTCAACTCTGCGCAGTTTGAGCTGGATGTTATCGAAACGTAAGCATTATTGTTTTAGGAGATCTAACCCACACCATAGCGAAGTGCATAGTTCGATAAATACCGTACTATGAATTCCACTAGCCTCAGCACGTCCTGGGCTGAGCCAAATCATATATACCGACTCAGCTTACACATTAGACCTCCAGCGAAATTTACATTTAATTTAAAAATGCAACTTGAATCCAATCTGACCCAAGGCAATGCAAAACACCTACCCGGTCCTAAACAATGAACTTTAGACTGTAAATTGATCTCTTCGCGCGTCCCCGACAACACTCAAATGTCAAAATATCAACAGGATATGTTATTGGTGTTGACACCGGTTTAACTTTGTTCTGAATTTGTTATTTCCATCCGCGGAACCTCATCGATCAAACAGTCTCCCTATGCCCTGCCAACCTAGGTTTAGCCGCAACTAAACTCCTGTCTAGCCTAGTCTAAAAACCTAGTGTTATACCACGTCCATTATCGACACCACTCGAAAATGGTTGAGTTTGATTTGAATGTGCTTGAATGTTTAACGACTGTGTGTGTGGGAATTACAAAACTCGCTACTCGAAAGGAATGAGGAGAGGATTAGCCCGCGAATATCCTAAGAGCCAATCCAGGAACCCTATGGTGAAGGAAAAAGGAATTTAGGGTCGCTCCAAGCCCAGACTCAGACTCAGAATAATTGACTTACAAGTTCTTTTCTAACGACCCAAGGATAGTTTTGGAATTTGGGGTAGGTTGATATAAAGGTAGGAACCGAGGTATATCTCGGCGCTTCAGACACTCACGAAAACCCACTGAAACTTCGCAATCACCAATTCGTATAGTTCTGACGCGTAACACGGCAGACAAAACTGTTTAGAACTCGTGAAAGACGACTGTCACAGTAGCTAGCCGCTGAGACTCAATGCCCTCCCCTCACATGCTCTGGTATTTATATGCGTCCTTTGCGAACACGCTCTGCCCAAGCGAAGCTTCTTATCACTAACTACACAGAGTCTATTTTCAACCATGCCATGCAGATCCGCCGTTCTACAAATTGTGTGTACGCATATTCACTATGATCAACCGTAGGTGATCACTCAAATCATTTGGTACTGCCGATACACAGAACCTGTTGATCGCTGACCAATAAAAGCTTGTTGCGATTAATTAAGCATACCCGACCGCTAGGGCGCGTAGCTAAGACCACCAGAATGATATTCAAACTAGAGGTGTCAGACTCTCCATATCATACCTCAATCGCAATTGTGTATTTGCAATCAACATAATAGCTTTCTCCGTTCCATAATAACCTTTCATTATTTAGTTATTCATAATTTTATTCAACGCGCAGCCAAATCGGCTCTGATCTCTACACATCTCGCAGGAATGCGACAAAAAAACTTGACCTGAACTGAACTTCCACGAATGAACCCACGCGTCTGCTCTGTTTTTTTTTGCTAACTTTGCCAGTAAGCTACGCAAAACCCCCAAACGTTATCTGAACCGATTCTCGTATTCAAAACAGCGCGGCGTTGGGCTAGCTCTTTATCACGCAGAATGAAGTATCAAATGTACCGACTCTCGTGTACCATTACAGCCCCCTCCCAGACCTTGAGACACTGTTTATCTCAGTTAACATGGCGCAAGGATCTCATTACCACTATGCTACCCATGCTTTGTCCATATCTACTCTATATGTACGGACATCTCAAATCATGTACACCGACCGATGAATCTGTCAATTATGTATATAATATTTACACGACTCGATTGAGTTCTCTCCTGTCTTATCTTATTTATCTATCTAACTATACAACCTCGCTTACCCGCAATTTATCCTAATTCGTATTATTATATATATACAAATTGTGTTTTTTTTTTTTTGTTTTTTTTTTTTTTTTTTGGTTTCCAAACCATGCAAGATCCTTAATTCTACAAAATAGTTACTCAAATTTACAGCTTACAGCTTAATTATATAACTTTTATACACTATCTTATTTATCTGCGCCCTTATTCGTCCTCACATAATACCTGGCTACATTTATAGTATTGAAGTTACCCAATATCTCATTTGAACCCGGATCTACTAAAGTATAACAGTTAGGATATACCACTGCCGAAATAACATAAGGCCCTTTATACAACAACGAAAATTTCCGCATGATTTTATGTTCTTTATTTGAACGCACAAAAGTCTTAAGTTTCACATAATCACCTATACGATAGACCTCTAACTTACGCCGTTTGTCCGCCTGTCGCTTACGTCGTTCACTAGAACTTTTAGAGTTTTCTATCGCTACATTTCGCACCTGTTCCGTATCCCGCACACTATGGCCTAATAACCATTCATCGCCTAATTCCTTGTCAATAGTTAACGGTTCCCGCCTACCAAACGCTAACTCATTAGGCGCAAAGTCTGTGCTTGTGTGTTCGATATTATTATAGCAATTTTGAATGTCCGGTAACACGTCGACCCAACTACGATTACTTCCGCCGCAATAAGTTCTAATCAGTCGACCTAGCTCGCGATTCACTCTTTCTACGCTATTAGAATTTGGACAATACACCGACGTATGAGTGACCCGAATCCCCAGCTGTTTGAGTCCAAATTCCCAAACTTTCGATATGAACTGTGGTCCTGAGTCCGTAATTATAGTTTCGATAGGTATTTCCCTATGAAATCTCTTTGTACAAGCGAGCACGCTCCTACCTGTCGCTTTTCGCATTGGATATAATTTTATTACTTTACTGTACACGTCTTGAATCACATATATATATTGATATCCGAATTTACCTACGGGCAATGGCCCATAAAGGTCCGAAAAAACTTTCTCACCCAACCTTTCCGCCAACACCGGTGTACAAGGACCAACGGTATTGTTAGTACAATCGGCAAAGAAGTTCGGTTTGCAGGGCACACAAATGCCACTCTTTGTGTGCGTAACGTTGCGACACGAATCGCTGACTTGAATGTGTGTGCGTTACATTGGTCGTCACAGCACAGTCACAGATATTATAATACTGTCTGAGCATACAATCACTATGTGTCTTCGTTGAATATAAGACTAGTTTTTACCGCTTCCTACAGAGTGGACGATAGCCCAACGGGTTAGATGCCAGACTAATGACTTTGAGGTATTGAGTTCGATCCTCTATCAAGGAGGGAAAAAGCATGGTGATGTTTTTTTTTAGATACTTTTTTTTAATTATTATTGATCAGACCAAATATTTATTCTAGATTAAGGGCCGGTTTCACCACTGCTGATGAAGCCTATCTGCCAGTTAAACTTAGATTTTTGTATGGCGTTATTTGACAGATAGGCTTTATCAGCATGTGGTGAAACCAGCCTTATTTTTTTCATAATAAAACAAAATTATATTTCGTCCTAATAATAATTTATTACTAGTTTGTTATAATAAACTACACTTAATTTACTTATTTTAGTTTTAGTCAGACAAGGACAGATGTCGCAGTTGATGATATATAAGCTATGAATCAACATGCTAAGCAATTAGAAATTATGTGATAACTTCTAACCTGAAGTAGCAATAACATCATAGACATATAAATCACCTTATCTTATGATAACACAAAGCTTTCACATATTAATGGTTATGTTTTATTTAATATCTTAGTGGAGCTCCTTCTCTTACTATTATTTGTTGTAGTCTACTTCTCATGCCAGTGACCATATTCCAACACATGTCAGTGCCTCGCATTATCTCCCAGGTTGAAGTAACAACTTCATCTAAATTAG
The DNA here is from genome assembly GCA_949825045.1 of Argyresthia goedartella. NCBI lineage: Eukaryota > Metazoa > Arthropoda > Insecta > Lepidoptera > Argyresthiidae > Argyresthia > Argyresthia goedartella. The sequence goes on from OX463823.1 coordinate 23,879,322, forward strand.
ACCTAGATCTCACATTCGATGGATCCCAATTGAGCACCATATGTCCCCATAGATTTTCGATGGGGTTTAAATCAGGGCTTTTAGAAGGCCAGTCAATAACTGTCAAGGATTCTTGCTTGTTAAACCATTCTTGCACAATATGGGCGCGATGCACAGCGCAATTGTCATGGACAAAGTATATATGCTCATCCGGATATACAGTTCGTACGGTTGGTAACATGACGTTCTGTAAAATATCCAAGTATCCTTGAGCAGTGTTGCGAGCACTCACTTGCACTAATTCACCGGGGCCCATCGACGACATCCATCCCCAATATCCCAAAGTAATACGGCCACTACACCTGCACGGTAGAATGTTTGCTAAACTATATCGTTCATTATTTCTTCTCCACAGTATTTTACGCCCATCCTTGTCTGATCTAAAAGTCTTTTCATCACTAAAAACAACAACATTATTACACCAATCAAAGTCCAAATATTCACGGGCAAACCGCACTCTGTCTTCACGATGCTCATTAGACATCATAATCTTCTTCGCTGGTCTCCGACATCTTAAACCATCAGCTCGTAAGTGATTGCGAACTGTTTGTAGTGTTACATTATGAAGTGTCGCCGTAGACCGGGTGCTGGCAAACGGATTGCTGTTATGCGCTGCAATGATGTCGCGATGGCGATCAGATGCAGCTGTGTAGGCTACAGGCTGTGGGCCTGGTCGACGACTTTCAACATGTCCAGAATCTGCATACCTATGAACCCACAGTTGCACTGTTCTTCTCTGTAAAATAAGAAAAAAATACAATGAAGTAGTAACACAAGGTATAATTATAATCATAATTTATAAAAAACCTTCAAATTTATTTTTTATATGCATAACTCACCGATATCATTAAACGTCGTGCTATCTCGCTAATTGAAATGTTTTGTTCATACAAAACAATGATTTCCGCCTTTTTAAAAGTGGATAGATGACTTTCCATGATAGATAACAAATCTCAATCACAATTTACAAGGAACGAAATGCAATACAACTAATGCTGAGAGCGCGCAGACGCAAAACAATTTTAAAGAGGGTAGCTGTTACATTTTAAATAAAGAAGGTAGACTATGGCCTTTTTACCGGGCAAGTTTACAACTCTTCGAACTCTAGTTTGGTTAAACAATTGTAATCAATTTATATTCGATGCTATGTGAATTTAATAATACTCGTAGCTTCTAAAAAATAATTTCCTTTGAGGGATCGAACCTTTATCTACATATCGTAATTCTAGCACCTAATCCACTAGGCTATCGACTACTTTGCATAAAGCTGTGAAAACTTGCGTCATAATCAATGAATGTATGGGATCAGAAAAACGCACACAGACGCGACATTAACACGAATACTGTGTTAGTGTGCATTGCTAATCGTAGCTATTGGCAACGTTACGCACACAAAGACTGGTGTTTGTGTGCCCTGCAAACCGATCTTCTTTGTCGTGTGTACTTGGTTTGACCTTTTGACATATGTCACAACTTCTTATCACCGCGCTTATCACCCTACTCATATGAAGAAAATAATATCTGTCCTTCATCAGTGCTAATATTTTATATCTGCCGTAGTGACCTATTTCTTCATGTATGTGTAAAATAAGTTCCTCCTGTAGTGATTTCGGAATTACTAGCAACTGTACGTTCCGCTTCGGCACGTGAAAATATAACGTATCACCTACTAGCTTGTAATTTTCAAAACCTCTCGTTCCCGTATCTACCACCTTACGTCTGATACAACCGCTAATTCGATTTAACCGCTCATCTTCGCTTTGTAATCTCGCAATGTCCCGTAAACTCGAAATAACACTTGCGGTATTCGATGCCTGAAACCAGAATATCCCCGGCTGAACATTTGTACTGTCAATCATACCTCCAGGTCCCGCTATTTGCCTGCTTAGCGTGTCGGCAATTTGATTATCAGTCCCTCGCACAAATTCTATGTCGTAATCGAATTGCTCTAAAAACATAATCCACCTCGTTACGCGTGCCCCTAATAAGGTCCACGACTTAATGAACGTCAAACTTTTATGATCAGTTCTAATAATAACCTTTTCTCCCCGCAAATATATCTCAAATCGCTTTAAAGTGTATATAACTGCATACATTTCCTGTTCACTGATAGCCCATCTCGTCTGAGCACCCTTAAATGCCTGCGAACAGAACCCTATAATTCGTTCCTGGCCCGAATCATCTAATTGATAAACATAGCCCCCAATTCCTATAGCGCTGGCGTCACATTGAACATAATATGTTTTTCCCGCCAATGGCTGACTCAAAATTATACTTTCTAAGAATTGGTTTTTTATCTGGTCAAAAGCACTTTGCATCTGCGCATTCCAGACGAACTTGACTCCAGACCGTAATAAATTGTACAAGGGCTGTGTTAACGTTCCAAAATTTTTTATAAACCTCCTAAAGTAATTTATGAACCCCAAAAACGCCCTCAATTGCCTGACAGTTCTGGGTGACGGATATAATTTAAGTGTTTCAATTTTGTCCGGGTCCATCTGCAAACCTTGTGTAGACAAAATATGCCCCAATAATTTGACCTTTTTTTGTGCGAACTCGCATTTTTTTAGTTTGCATGTGAAGCCCGCGTCTTTCAATTTACTCAGAACCGTGTCCACTTGAGACAAATGCTGTTCGAAGTCACCCTCAGTTAAAATTGCCAAATCGTCAACAAAATTTAAACAATATGACCTAACCTCTGGCCCTAGAATTAAGTCCATCGCCCTCGAAAATGAACCCACACTGGTTTTCAACCCCTGAGGTAAAACGTTGTAAACATAACTTCTGCCTTGATATACAAAACCCGTGTATCGTTTAGATTCGTCTGATAATGGTATAGAAAAATACGCATCTTTGATATCAATAACTCCTATGTAGTTTATTCGGCGCCCGGATTGCAATATCTCACTCATTAAAGGTGTGGTTTCAACCTCCCCGACCATTCCCGTGTTTAATTGTCGTGCATCTAGCAAAATACGGACCTCTCCTGATTTCTTTAATGTACAAGTCAATGGACTGCTGAAATCCGTAGATTGCCTGCTAATAATACCTATCAATTCCATTTCTTCCAATCGTTTTGTTACTTTATCGCGATATGCGAACGGTATGGGATAGCTTCGTTTTACGAAAGGCGTTTCATCTCTCATTTTTATCTCATGTATATATTTATTTGTCCGACCTATCCTATCGCTAAACAACTCTGCATGTTTATTTAACACCGGCAATAACTTTGTTTTGTGTTCAACAGGTATTGATGAATTATTCACATATTCCTCTATCATATTTCTACTGGTATCTTGGTTCTGTACTTCCATTGTACAACAGCAAAAATCCTGATTAGGGCCAGTACCTAATGGTATTTCACACATCCGCCCGGCGCTTCGTATAATTAGCCTCTTATTACCCTCACACATTAAACTGGCTCGCGTCTGTTGTATAAAATCAAACCCCAAAATTAGATCTTTAGGCACCCTTGTTAATACTAGCATTGGAGTATCGATAACGCATTCACCTATTGTTAATGGTAACGTAACTAACTTATCAACCCTTTCCTTACTGACTCCAAACGCACCTGTGATTCTCAAACTTGGAATCGGTATTTCCGTCGGTTTTCCCAATTGTCTGCACACTTCTTCGTACACTCTCCGACTTATTACACTGATTTCGCTCCCCGAATCAATCAAACTCCTTACAACAATATTCCCAATACGCACATCTATCTCAGGTAATGTCAATGTACTACATAAATCGCGCCCACACTCAGTCGAATCGTCGTCTCTGAATATCGTATGTCAACGATGTATGTATGTATATGTATGACGTATGTATGTAAACGACTGTCATTTCGATCTCTACAATTCGATCTAGATTTTTCCTCTAAACACACGGCATATCCATGCGCTTTATGCGCTAATAATTGAATAAATTCATTCACACCCACGTTCGAATCCAAATTACACAAATCATACAATCTATGCTTTTTTCCAATTTGATCGGCTGTCCACCCAAACCGTAATAAATATCTGAGCGCGAACGACCCGCGCGAGTCCACTAGTTTTTTGAATTCTGACTTATCGCATTATTCCTGTCACTTGAACTTTGCCCTGCCTCTGTATCTCCTGAACTATCATTGCCCCTCTGGAACCCTATTGCCTTGAAGCTAGGCTGAGGCTGTCTGCCTCTACCGCGAAAATAACCGCGACCGCGCGTTCCAAATTCGTTTCGCGCCTTCGTTACCGCGTTATAATTATTCCTACGACTCATCGCGTTATAACGTATCGTATTTACCCGCATAGCTCGATATTGCCCACGCATGTAGCTATCCCGCCTTACATTATTCGTATCCATTGTCTCAGAACCATGTATCGCACTTAATCCCCCATCGACATTCCGTTCTAAATGCCGAAGGAATTCGACCGCATCACGTATAGTCATTGACTCCTTTCTAGCAAAAAACGCTACCTGAATATCACGCGGCAACTGTCTGAAAATCGTGTTGATTTTCTCCGTATCAGTAAACGGTATCGTAAGCTCATATATGCTATTCAATTGAGAGGCAAAGAATTCTTCCATACTTTGACCTTTCTTAGAATCAAACTTCGCAGTTAGGAATCTTTGTTTAATTAATTCCTGTTCATTATCACCCCAGAATACCTCTCTGAAATCTTTTTCAAAATCCGAATAGGTTCGCCATGAGTCTCTGTATATGCTCATTCGAACTTTTGCAATTCCTACCAAACTATCCGTTGCCCATATCAAAGCCCTAGAACTATCTCCCGAGACTTTAATATAAGCCTTTAAATCTCTTAAGAAAATCATCGGATTTTCCGAACTCCGCCCATCGAATGTCGGCAACTTCTGTGTCATTTTCACAATGCATGATTGACGTTTTTCTACCGATTGTTCAAACGTCTCTAGTTCCTGTCTGTCAGTCTGTCTGTCCGAAGTCCTACTAGCATTGCTCGTGCTGGAACCCCTTTCCAAACTGTCTAATCTATTCACTATTTCAGATAACAATTGCGTCACCTGCCCTGACGCCATTTCACTTGTGTGTGAAAGTGAATTTTGTGCTACCCGACTATCGTTTTTTCTACGCCGGCCGGCCATCCTGAACACTAAACCGCCGTAGCTCGTCTGAAAACAATGCCCCTTTTTTGCTTATTTCTTATTTACAAACTGAACTGTTTAAAATCGTTTCTACGTTGTGTTATTTTTAAAAGTAACGCGTTAGACCTTGATTCTTTTAGAATATCTAGGTATCAGACTATCTAGGATATCCTTCGGTCTCGGCACCAGCAATCTGTACCGGCACCAGGCCAAGGTCGGAGCCGCCGCTATCAGTAGCTATGATCGTCTATTCTATCTATCCCAAAATGAGAGGACCCGATTCAGCTGTAAGATTTGTAAGTTAAGAATGATAAGTCTGAATTCCTCGTTCGTCGAGAAATTCGTTAGGCGTACAATAGTCGAACGAAGTTTGGTTCAGGAAGTTACAGTTTCAAGTTAGACAGAGAAAGCATATATGTCCGCGAGCCGGTAATTCACATCAGTCAGCGGTGTATTGCGCCAAAACGATCGTTGTTATATTTTATGTGATGGCACCATCTGGTTTTTGTACATATGAGCGCTTTGGAACTTCTTTTGTTTAGTGGTCGACCACAGTTTATAATATTTGTTTGTGATATCGTATAGATATCCGTCGTAGTTTTACGACGTGAGTACTCAATGATATTTCATGTGCTCGCTAGTAGCGGCTTGTGGTGGTTCCAATTATATATTTGGTTCACGGCAATAACGATCCGAAAAGACCGGTTTACACAATTGCGATTTGAGTTCCGAAATGGGTTCTGAACTAGCGGTTACCTCAAAAGGCCCGTGACGTTTTGAAACCTTCAACTCTGCGCAATTTGAGCTGGATGTTATCGAAACGTAAGCATTATTGTTTTAGGAGATCTAACCCACACCATAGCGAAGTGCATAGTTCGATAAATACCGTACTATGAATTCCACTAGCCTCAGCACGTCCTGGGCTGAGCCAAATCATATATACCGACTCAGCTTACACATTAGACCTCCAGCGAAATTTACATTTAATTTAAAAATGCAACTTGAATCCAATCTGACCCAAGGCAATGCAAAACACCTACCTGGTCCTAAACAATGAACTTTAGACTGTAAATTGATCTCTTCGCGCGTCCCCGACAACACTCAAATGTCAAAATATCAACAGGATATGTTATCTGTGTTGACACCGGTTTAACTTTGTTCTGAATTTGTTATTTCCATCCGCGGAACCTCATCGATCAAACAGTCTCCCTATGCCCTGCCAACCTAGGTTTAGCCGCAACTAAACTCCTGTCTAGCCTAGTCTAAAAACCTAGTGTTATACCACGTCCATTATCGACACCACTCGAAAATGGTTGAGTTTGATTTGAATGTGCTTGAATGTTTAACGACTGTGTGTGTGGGAATTACAAAACTCGCTACTCGAAAGGAATGAGGAGAGGATTAGCCCGCGAATATCCTAAGAGCCAATCCAGGAACCCTATGGTGAAGGAAAAAGGAATTTAGGGTCGCTCCAAGCCCAGACTCAGACTCAGAATAATTGACTTACAAGTTCTTTTCTAACGACCCAAGGATAGTTTTGGAATTTGGGGTAGGTTGATATAAAGGTAGGAACCGAGGTATATCTCGGCGCTTCAGACACTCACGAAAACCCACTGAAACTTCGCAATCACCAATTCGTATAGTTCTGACGCGTAACACGGCAGACAAAACTGTTTAGAACTCGTGAAAGACGACTGTCACAGTAGCTAGCCGCTGAGACTCAATGCCCTCCCCTCACATGCTCTGGTATTTATATGCGTCCTTTGCGAACACGCTCTGCCCAAGCGAAGCTTCTTATCACTAACTACACAGAGTCTATTTTCAACCATGCCATGCAGATCCGCCGTTCTACAAATTGTGTGTACGCATATTCACTATGATCAACCGTAGGTGATCACTCAAATCATTTGGTACCGCCGATACACAGAACCTGTTGATCGCTGACCAATAAAAGCTTGTTGCGATTAATTAAGCATACCCGACCGCTAGGGCGCGTAGCTAAGACCACCAGAATGATATTCAAACTAGAGGTGTCAGACTCTCCATATCATACCTCAATCGCAATTGTGTATTTGCAATCAACATAATAGCTTTCTCCGTTCCATAATAACCTTTCATTATTTAGTTATTCATAATTTTATTCAACGCGCAGCCAAATCGGCTCTGATCTCTACACATCTCGCAGGAATGCGACAAAAAAACTTGACCTGAACTGAACTTCCACGAATGAACCCACGCGTCTGCTCTGTTTTTTTTTGCTAACTTTGCCAGTAAGCTACGCAAAACCCCCAAACGTTATCTGAACCGATTCTCGTATTCAAAACAGCGCGGCGTTGGGCTAGCTCTCTATCACGCAGAATGAAGTATCAAATGTACCGACTCTCGTGTACCATTACAATATTGCTAACCATTTTAAAGACCATTTTAAGGTGTTTTCTCCGTTGGGGCCGCCCGTGCAGCAGGTGTCTGATGCTGAGACCGGCCGTGACCCAGACAGGGTTTTGACCAGGTTCACAGCTAAGGAGGTTAAGAATGCGATCATGGGTATGAAGAGAGGGAAGTCTCCGGGTCACGACGGACTCAGCATCGAGCACCTGCTGTACGCTGGTCTTCATCTGCCGCGGGTGTTAGCCTTGTTCTACTCAATGTGTGTTGTTCATTCATACTTGCCTGATGACATGATGAAAACGGTTGTGGTGCCTATAGTGAAGAACAGAACAGGCGATATATCGGACAAAGCAAATTATAGGCCTATATCCTTGGCCACGATAATAGCCAAAGTATTTGATTGTTTAATGGAAAGACGTCTGAACCAAACAATTCAGATACATGATGCACAATTCGGTTTTCGGCAGGGCCTTTCAACCGAAAGTGCCATTCTAGCCCTGAAGAGCACAGTTAGGTATTATACGGACAGAGGCACTCCTATATATGCGTGCTTCCTAGACCTTTCTAAGGCTTTTGAGATGGTCTCATACAATATCTTATGGGACAAGCTCAAACAGTCGGGACTACCACCTGAGCTGATCTCTGTTCTTCGCTACTGGTACAACAATCAAACAAATTATGTAAAAAGGTCCGACCACGTCTCTGACTGCTATAGGCTGGAATGTGGGGTGAGGCAGGGGGGATTGTCCTCCCCAATATTGTTCAATCTGTACATTAATGGCCTCATCGAGGAGCTCAGCAGTTTACATGTCGGCTGCCATATTGACGGCATATGTTTAAACAATCTCAGCTACGCAGACGATATGGTGCTGCTGAGCCCTACGGTGGGTGCACTTAGAAAACTGTTGGCTGTGTGTGAGAATTACGCAAATAGTCATGGTCTGCTATATAATGTAAAAAAGAGTGAATATCTAATATTTAAGGCAGACTCGAGGCCGCTTGAAAATGTACCGTCTATGAGCCTAAATGGTTGCTTTTTAAATCGGGTAAACGAATTCAAATATCTGGGACACATAGTGGACGAAAGTTCGAGAGATGAGCCTGAAATAGAAAGGGAGCGTAGGGCGTTGACAGTTAGAAGTAATATGCTGGCTCGCAGATTTGCTCGGTGTTCAGAACAAGTAAAGATAACTTTTTTTAAAGCTTACTGTCAATCTTTTTATACCAGCAGTCTGTGGGTCAGATATACGCTGAAAGCTTTCAGCGCCCTGCGCGTCCAGTATAATAACGGCTTTAGGAGGTTGTTGGCGTTGCCACGTTTCTGCAGTGCATCGGCAATGTTTGTCGAAGCTCGCACAGACGGTTTTCACGCTATAATGCGGAAAAGGGCTGCTTCACTACTAGGTAGAATGCGTGGCAGCAAAAACAAAATCCTGAATGCTTTCTCGGAGAGGTGGGACAGCCCGTTCGACCCTCCACTGGATAAAAATGTTAATTTGATTTTTAATTGATAATTTGAATTTATTTTGACATTTTATAATTTGACATTTTATTTTGATTTAGTTTTATTTATTTTGTAGATATTGTAATAATGGACTATTTATTAATTGTTAATGTAATATTTATTTATTTATTATAATTTTGTTGCTGTACAACTATGGATCTCTTGTGTCTGATATGAAATAAATAATAATAATTATTATTATTTTTTTTGAATCGCCTTAAAAAATATCATAATGTATGTTATAAGCACTTGTGTTCTACTAATCTGCTGAAGATATGTTCAGACTATTAGAAACTTAATTAATTTAATGTAATCTTGGTACAAAAATATTAAATAATCATGCATAATAACCATATCGCAAAAAAATACCGTTTCGCCACAAACAGTTTCAATGGACAAAATGGTAAGATGTCATTTCAGAACGTAGTCGTATTTATTATTCATAGCAATCGCTTCTGACTGGCTTGAAGAAAACTGTTATGGTGTCAGTTTATAATTTTTTCGCCAGTCTTGATTGATCGTTTGGTCACAGTTTTCATTTGGGTATATTGAGGTGGTACGTAGAATGCCCCTGTGGCCTAGGTTGAGGTCTTATATCTGAAGGCGGTTGGGAGGCTTGTAAGACAAAAAAAAAAAAGTTTTTGCGACACAGTTTTGCAACAGTGCTTAGAACGCTTAGCTGTGCTACGTGTTATAAGTCGGGACAAAAGGCACGCGCCCCGGTGTGGTTGTAAACGATGAATGTTTTGAGCGCCCAGATGAGCCGGCGACCATCCGCTTTGGCTTCCAAAAAACAACTCCGAACAGGATCAAATTGTATCGACAAAAAACCTACTCCCCCCCCCCCCCCCCCCCTCCCTCCCTATATTTTTAGAGTCTTGTTTTTCATTTACTTCGTTATATAACTTCGAGATGGAAGCGTTCGTCGGGTTAAAATGATCTGGATCGTGGTGATAAAGTTCCCGTCTCTATTTAGTTCTAGCTCTGATCCCGAGAGCCGTCGAATTGCTTCGGCGTTACCCCGGCATTTTGTACTTATATCGCTCTAATTCGAGAGCCAATAGCCGGTAAGGCTGCAGGTGGTACTCAGTATCAAATAGTCACTAAAAAGTGTTAACTGTAAACTTAATTAAACACTTTCTTCACGAATAAAACCCCATTTTTTAACACTTCTTTGTTAATTGCCATTTTTTACAAAATTTGGTAACCAAACAAAATGATTAACTATGGAATATTATTCAACATCACACTAGCTTTTAAAATACACCAAAAACAAGTTTCTAAATAAAACAATTTTGGCGTAATGTTTTTAAAATCGGTCGGTAGAGGGTTCAGGTTCAGGGACACAATAACAAAAACGAAATACAATGAAATTACGTTATGACAACATCACCTAAATCTATGGAAGAATAGCACCCACAGGAATATTTTTTATACGATGTTTTGAAAGAAAGGACATTACTTGGTTAGTGACAAAAGACGACCCAGTGCGAGTCGTACTCGCGCACCATGGATTCCGTACAAAAACACGATTTTTTTGTGATATACCTCACTAAGTCACTACAGATTAACGGCTTTCCCATTTTGTTCCTTTACTTGTGCTGCAATACCTGTCTTTGTGCTATATTTAATGTAGTCCCTGAAATCTGTCAAAAAATCTAATTTCTAGGTCAATAAGATTCATCCGTTTATGCCTAATCAAAAACAATAGCCTAGTACAAGTAAAGGAAAAAATTTGAAAATCGTAAAGTACATAACAAAAAATAAGTCTTTTCGTACGCAACCCTTCGTGCGCAAATCTGAGTCGTACTTGGCTGTTTTTTATTGGTCCGGTGGTTGGCGGTAGGCTGCCTTGCCTAGATAACGGCCGGCTTTTTATTGAATATAGTTGTACATCTCGGACCGGCATACAGCTCAGTTTCAGATAAAATGAAATGGCAACACTAAGAATAGACAATAAACCTAAACTCTTTTCTGTATCTGTCAAAGTTGGAAATAGTGTTTTTCAGCCATGGTAATATATTTTTTGAGATTTATCACGATAAATCACCGCAATCTTTATCAAGAGAAGTGAATTTGTTTGCTGGACACATCGTATAATGTATTTAGTTTATCGGTGTGAAGATATTTATCCGCTATCATGCTCAATTTCAGGGTCGTGTCAGGACTAAGACCGTCAAGAAAGCGGCGAAAATTATCATTGAGAAGTACTACACTAGGCTGACCCTAGACTTCGACACCAACAAAAGAATATGTGAGGAAATCGCAATCATACCCACGAAGCCTCTGCGTAACAAAATCGCTGGGTAAGTTTGTTTTCCTTCACAAAACAAGTAGGGTTATATTCGCTGACCCATAACCATGTCAGTCTTTCTAGTCTATGCTGGCATACTCCTGCTTATATTATCTTTTCTCGGATTTGTCTCGCAGTCAACCTTCTCCAAATTATTGAAATAATAATTCATCATCTTTATTCATTGGTTGTTTACCTTTTACTTTACCTTTCAACAGGTTTACCCATTTTCGATTCTAACGCTAACATTCTGTTTTCAGCTTCGCCACTCACTTGATGAGGCGCCTCCGACACTCTCAGGTCCGTGGAATCTCCATCAAACTGCAGGAGGAGGAGCGAGAGCGACGTGACAACTATGTTCCGGAGGTGTCAGCTCTTGAGCATGATATCATCGAAGTTGACCCTGACACCAAGGAGATGTTGAAAATGCTTGACTTCAACAACATCAATGGCCTCCAGCTGACACAGCCGGCCACGCAAGGAGGTTATGGTAACAGACGTAATTAAGTGAAATAAATACTTATAAAAAATATAAATAAACCTTTTTTTTCAACAAACCGATCCACGCAACTTCTTCTGCTTGTTCCTAGGAATTATCATTTACCGCGATAATGTTACCCTCATGGTGCAGTCGGATAAAAAGTACCCAATATGAGATAGTGAGATATATATAAAATCTCACTATCTCTATTACTAAATTTCATTCAAATCCGTTCAGCCGTTTTAGCGTCATTGAGGGCAAACATCGCTACTTTCCCATTTATAACCTTAGTTGGATATAGGTACACCACTTAGGTTAATATTGAAAATAGCCCCAGCTTGTCAATTCTATTCTAGTTAAGGCCTATTATTGGGATAAAGGAGGCTGGATTAAGTTGTAATTAATTTACTCAATGGCTGGATCTGAGAGATTTGACATACCTACCTATTTTATAGAAAATATCAGTTATGATATACATAATAAGATTCTGATAGGTATCCACTTAATTTAAGTATTTTGAAGAGGTTGTAGCTACCAATAAACCTATCAATTTTTTTTTGAAAGCGGGAAATTGTGATCTGAATGACAACGGGGTATTTCTTTTCCCCAATTTTTACAGGAGCAAGTTATCTGAAACCTGAGGGAATCGGACTATAGAGTGCATTTTAGCTTTAAATTCCCTTCGCCGCCCCGTTAAGTTGGCTGTAGTGCACAAACAACTGTCAACCAGAAAATGGGTAAATGCAATATCCGGTTGCCAGATTCACATTATAATCCACAACAAAATTAAGATATTGTATGTCATTACCAACCAACAAACTCGTTACAATACGCAATACTATAATGACTAAAGTGGTAACTACGAGTAGTCTTCTACTGATGTGCCGCGGATATTCCCAAACCCAGTTGTACCTTTTACGCGGGACGACCCCGTAGGTACTACCTACGGGGTCGTCCCGCGTAAATGGGAACGATCAAATCATACAGAAGTATACGCTACAGAGTAGGGCCTCGCTGATCCGGACAGGCAAAAAAACGCCCCGTGCCGGATTATCAATAGAGGTGGGCGTAACTGCTAATTTTAAATAATTTAAATAGTTGCTGTGCTAATTTATTAAAGCTGCTAAAATAAATGACTATTCTGCTATATTGAAATATTTTTTATTATTATTATTATTTCTATATTCTATATTATCTCTCCCATTCATATCCATATCATTCTATATTATTATATTCACACTTGCCGTTATAGCTTTTTCGTGCTCTTCACTGCACTTAATCTTATACACTAATTTATTGAGTATACACTAATCTCTAGCTAGAATAGTCCAGAACTAAACTCTTTTATTTATTCGCACGCTGCGCAAATTACGTAGTTACGCAACGGGAATCAGCGATGCACCAAAACCAATAAAACAAACGCCTGTCATGAGTTTTATTGGTTCTAGCTAAAACATGTGTCAGGTGTTGTATAACACCTGACACCTGTTGTAGCTAGATAGAAGCAGGCGCTACGTTGCCGAGCCGTGCTGGCCAGCAAATCGCGTGCAACTCGCGACGACTGAGAACTGCCAAGCGGCAACGTAACGCTAAGCAAGCGCGTTATAGCATTAATTTGTCAAAAGCTATAGTGCTATTAATTATTTTTCAATAGCATGCTATTTAATGCGCTTTCGTTATAATGACCACCTCTGATTATCAAGGTGTCCGGATTGTCGTCTGCAAAATAATTTTGAGGTTAATCTTATACTTAAATACATTAATTAGATGAAAGACGGACGGGAGGGACCACGTTCTGTAAGGCTTCCAAACTTTAAAATCTTGTCATTGTTCTTGTTTATATCGCCCACAGTTGACTTGCCTATATTCCTTGTACTTCCGAGCAATGCAAAGGTAGTTGTCGCCTTCGTCTATAATCTCTATAAATTTGCACTTTATCTTTTAAAGTCAATGTTGTATGTATTGTATGTAATGAGAGCGAGAATAACACTATACGAACACGCAGATCGATTGATAATAGACTAACGCGGCACAGTCGGGCACAGGTGCGTATATCTCCTTTCAATCCACAGCGTTCCCTTATAACTTCATTCTTCAATTTGTGCTTCAATGTTACTCCACCCACATATAATCCTTAAAGACCTCATTTCTACAGCGTTTATTCGGCTTTCATGCTTCTTCTGCCATACCCAACATTCACTCCCATACATCAATGTCGGACTCAACACTCCATTATGAATCGCCAAACGTGCCTTTTGGGACACCGACTACTCATCAAGGAGTGCAGTGCCCCATTGATTTTATTGCCCGCACTCAATCTCTTTTCACTATCACCCTCACATTTTCCATCTCTTGTAAACATACTACCCAAGTATATAAACTCATTCACTTGTAACACTTGTCCATCATTAATCATAATCACGCATTTCTGTCTGTTACTTCTTCATCCTTTTTTAAAACGATGACCTTGGTTTTACTGACATTCACTTTCATTCCCTTTATCTTAAGTGATTTGTTCATGAGAGTTACCATCTCCTGCAGCTCACCCACTGACGACGCAAGAATAATTTGATCATGGGCGTATAAGAGGCACTTGATAAGTACCTCTCCCATTTGCATCCCACAATCACGCCTTTTCAAATCATTAACAACTATCCATGAACAGATTGTACAGCCATGGCGATGCTACGCAGCCCTGTCTCACGCCACGTTCGATGCTAAACCAGCCCGTGTAAGCACGGTTTATCCTGACGCATGCACTGGAGTCGTCGAACAAGGACTTCAGTGAACGAATCGTTGGCTGTCCACTCCATACACGGATAGGGTTTCCCACAAATCCCTACCTACATGCTCTAAGAAATACCTTACATATTTCTTATAGCATGAGCAGTTGTTCGATATTTGTCTGAAAAATAGACAAAACTCTAAAGTTTAATATTTTTGAAAAAAAAAATTAAACGTCACCTAACAGCATGATGGACTTTAACATTTTAACCGGTCGAAATTTTGAACTTTATGGCATGGTAATAGAATTCAAAACCTATAACGGCATTTTGGGTACCAAGTCAATCAAGATTAAAAGCTATTAGACACACGGTGATAAGGGTGGGCTTAAATTGTTTATAATTTAATATTCTTTCAAGTCTACAACAACGACTTATGTCAAAGAAACCTTTTGAATTAAATCGCAAAATCTGAAAAAAGGCAGTAGGTATTTAGGGTTAGGGTTTACCCAAAGGTTAAAAACGGGACCCTATTACTGAGTCTGTCTGTCTGTCTTTCTGTATCTCATGTATCAGGCTGTATCTCATGAACCGTGATAGTTAGACAGTTGACATTTTCCCAGATGATATATTTCTGTTCCCGCTTTAACAACAAATACTAAAAAACAGAATAAAATAAATATTTAAGGGGGTTCCCATACAAAAATTCCTTCAATACCACATATAAACTTATGATTGCACCTGGTTACGTACATGGAGTGTGAAAGTAGCTGTACCAACATTTTGTGACGTAAAGTCCAAACTATTCACTCCACACTATTGTACGGTGGTACGGAATTCTCGTGCGCGAGTCCGACTTGCACTTTTTTTTTGCTTTGACTGGCGCATAGCTGCTATCTTATTTTTTGAAAGTGGTGATCTGAGTCTGACAACCGGATATTGAATTTCCTTTAAGCAAAGAGTTTAATTAATCTGAGGATTTCCCCCATTTTTTTGACAGTTGTGACTTACTTAACGGCGAAGAGTCAAGTTACTGCAAGGCACTATACTCAAAGGCAACGCACTTTAAAAAACGTAGACGTGTTTTTGTATCATATTAATTACGAAACAAGTTTTGAAGTGACGCTAGACTTTTTTTTGTACTGGCAACATCAATAATTGTTTTGCTTGCTCGGACGGGCTACCTACTCACTCGCTCGCTTGCTCGTTCATTTTTGGGCTTGGGATATTTTTTCTGAGATCAAATATTTGTTCTATGAGTTCTAAATTAAGTTGGTGCTACTTCGTTACGAGTACCTCAGGCGTATTATGAAAGATGGATTGTGCCCACCTAGCGGACAACGTGAAATTTGCTAGCGACCGCATCGCTGAAGACTACAGGACCACAAAGAACATCGGTTGTTCAGGTAGTAAAAGTATATAGTGAGGGATTTTTGTTTGGTTTAGCTTGTGGGCATGACTGCGTAGTTCATGAAGAGACTTCGTGGTCATAACTTGAGGTTATGGTAAAAAATCAATACAGGGAACTCTAATAATCAGCTGTTATCGAGGGGAAGTGGGGAGGGCGGTGGGAATGACCGTGACTGCCGTGACTAGAATGGCTCGGTCGGCAATTTCCGTTCCGACGCTTAGCGAAAAATGTGAAAATAATCAGCCGTATGTTTTACCCTCTTGAAGTTGGGAGAAGGTGGGACATCTAAGAAATTCTCTTCCAAGACTAGAAATTAAAAACCAATGCTGAATAAACTGGACTTATGAGGTTGCCAGATGCCTGGATGCTGCTTGATGATGGATAAAATTTAAGGAAATGCAGTATGTAGAATAAAATTATAAGAATAATAAGAATCTGGCATCAAGAATATTAAGAATCTGGCATCGGTCTATAATAATATTAAACACTATAATTAAATGTCTAAAATAGTGTAGTAGTGGGTATCATAAGTACACAAATTATAATAATATGTATTATAGTTCATGTGATATTGATTATATCATTTAAATCTGTGATATTGCTTTGTTTTAATGATAAATTTGAATAAATACACCTATCATAGAGCTTTGTACAAAATATACTGTCACAGATTTAACATGTTTGAGGTTGTAGAGGCACAGATTTTTATCCACATGTAGCCAGCTGGTGTAGATCTCTAGGCCTTCTACATTTAGCGGTTGGAGGCAGATAAGGGGACACCAAGGAAAAAAAGCCATTTAGCCACTTTGGTGGTAAAATGTTTAAAAGTTATAATTTTGTAGTTTTAATTTTTAGATCATAAATTTCGACTGTTAGTAAAAAATCAAAAACTCATTACAAATATGGGCTACAAAATTGCGCCCCCCTGTATTGACATCAATGCTAGTAAAGTGAAACAACTATATTAGATATTTACTGCAAAGCTTCTCATTAAAATTGTATGTTTGGACATTTTTTATGAATGGAAATTTTTAGACTAAACTAAACATAAACACATTTACATACAGGCACATACATTGCTTCTGGCCCCACACTAGGATACCCTGTGTCACGACACAGCGACCAGAAACAGCGACGTCACACACATATTAATATCCAAGACCTGTGGTTTTTATCTGTACCACCAGCTGGGAATCGAACTCGGGACCTCTTGCATGGTAGGCAGAGCCACAACCGCAGCCCCATAGAGGTTGTCAAACTGTCAAACAAAAGGTCGACTGTTTGTGGTTTTTCATACTTAGAAATTACTTGTGCAAAGGAGTACTCATGAAAATTTAGAATGAATGTATATGTCACCGGAAAATAATACGATCCGCAAGTTTATAAATTTCCTAGGAAATTTATAAACTTCCTTCTAGATTATATTAGGCTAGGTTAGGTTAGGTTAGGTTATGTTAGGTTAGGTTAGGTTAGGTTAGGTTAGTATATTTATAAACTTTCGGAAAAAAAATTAGGAAATTTATAAACTTGCGGATCATATTATTTTCCGGTGACATATATATGGCTTTGACCATTAACAAATTCTTGCTTTGTTACATGATTTCTTCAGTACATGGAACATAGCACCTTACCACAAAAAAATAAGCTACTGTTCAACACTTGTTTAATAACAAAACATACTACGATGTTTAATATATTTTGTGGTAGCACATATAATGTTTTAATCTTATTATCAATTCCTTCAACAGATTGTGCCACAAAGGACCATAATTGGCTCTGCCTTCAATGTGGTGCTGTCAACTGTGGTCGCTATGTCAAAGGACATGCAAAGCAGCATGCGGAGACTCACAACCACCAACTATGTATGAGCTGTGATGTGTTTTCCGTATACTGGTAAGTTTTGCCTCTGATCCTGTAACTTCATAATGCAGATGAGTACTTGGTCAACTCGGCACCTGCGAGGAATGTACCGTCTCTCGCTTGCTCTCGCCCTCAACGCGTCAGTAGAACAATGACGGACACTATGTCATCCTCCGAGTGATGTGCCAGTTTTACTTTGGTGTGTAGTATTGTTTTAAACTGGAGTTGGGCAGATCAGATATCAAAGGGAAATATGAGAAACCATGGGTGAAAGTGGCTCACTGGCTCTGACTGAAATATATTTAAGTACTTGGCTTGGAGAGACTGACAGACAAGACAGAAAAATATGTTTACACAGCAGGACCTCTTTAATCCGAACTCCGAAAAATTTACCACCTGTTCGGATTTCTGGAGTGTTTGGATTAAAGTACAAAAAATTAATAGGGTATTTTTTATGAAATAAAACTAATAGTACTGTGAAATTTGAAATGTATATTCATCTATAAATATTATATTTATTAAGCTTTTTTAAAGAAATCCAATATTTTAGTTTGTTGGGAGGTATTTAATGAAAAATAAAAAACTTTATCACGCAATTAATGTAAAAGAATTTTTTCTGGCAAAGGAATGTCCAAATGTGGGGCGTTCAGATTACAGAGTTTGGATTGAAGACGTCCTGCTGTAGTGATATTGACTGCAATGAGAAAGATGAATAAAACTGAAACTGATATTTATTATTTATAATTTTTTAACTTGAAAACAACTATCAGAGATAAGTTGCTATAGCTTGTCTCTAAGAAAATTGTATGGCTCATGGTAATTTCCCTGGCTGTGTGTAAACCAGACATCAAAATGTTATGATTTACCTTTTAGGTATGTTAAAGCCATATCTGTGAAACTGGTGGTAAACCTCTCTCTTCTTTTATAAAGTCAGAATTATTTATATATATGATGCACTCATGAATTTGTCATAAGTAGGTTGATGTAGAAAATACATTGATTATGTTAAGTGTATAATTCTGCTAAAACTTTTCTTGTCTGGCTGCCTGTATTAGAAACTTCAAGGTAAACAAAGAATGTGTCAATTCACATAGAACAGGAATTTTAAACACTGACTTATTTTGTGCTGAGTAAATTGTTACAATAGCTGTTTTTCCACCACACGAAAAGTGATGCCAGATTTATATATATTAACATCTGTGTTCTTACAATCTTTTCCCCAGGTTCAGCAATAAATATAATAATTAACTTATTTAATTAGACATTCATTTTATTATTATATAGGTTTTGACTACTGGAAGTAATATGATAATGTTTATTTGCAGCTACAAATGCGATGATTACGTATCAAACGACACTGATACTCAACTTATACACAAGATACGGGAAAGTATTATGCCTAATAGAAAAGATAGAGATGTTGATGAAGGCAATATAGACCACGAACCTAGTGAGGGTAATAGCAAAGAGAGTAGCGAAGGAAGAACTAGTTCATTGTCTAATACATCCTCAGTTCCGAACCTCGAACACAATGGTTCTCCTCTGGAATCGGAAGAAAACACGACAGCAGATATACCCAGTTCTTCTAACAATGCCCCTCAAGATAATGGTAAGACGGCGAAAAATATAAAGGTAAGTTTCATTCTACATCAAGACCTTTATAGTTATAGTTATAGTTTATCGCGGGCCACTTTTCCGCAACTCGACGTCTTAAATTTGCGCCTATTTTGCGTGACGTGGGTTCGGACCCAGCATCAAGACCTATATGTGAAAATCTATGGACCCCCACCACTGTTGACGTCAGCAGGTAAACTCACATTGACTTGTATTCTCAAACTGGAAAACTCATGATAAAACTAAGATGATTCTAGATAAGTGATTAAACGAGAAAACAGAAGGATTACTCAGACTTACTTGCATATTATCATTCACCTATAAAGTAAGTCTCATTCAAACCTTTAGTTATTACCTCGCCTACATAATCAAAGATTCGGGTCGTTAGTGGTCAGATTTCTGTAATAGGAAGACACTTGAGTGGGTCTGGGAGTCACTATGAAAAGTTGTTAGTTGTTTTATCTTATCTTAGCGTGTGATGCGCAGGAATGAATTCAACTCGGATAAGAGTATAAATATCCGATTTTGCTGATTTGTGGCTCCTAATTAAGAATTGTGATTTATGTGAGAGTTATTTACTAATATTAGAATATAATTTATTTTGCTCAATGTGGCAATCTAGACAAGAAGCGTAACGAAAACTTTCAAATTTCAGGACACAGAAGAGCCAGTAAGAAACCTGAGACCGCGGTCAAGAAAGCGTTCCCACTCTGGAGACAGTAATTCAACAGAGAACTTAGCCACGCCCGCTGGCCCCAGATACAAGGAAAAGAAGAACGGCAAGACGCAAAGAGATAAGAAAGTCGTAGGCCTAAAGAATTTAGGAAACACCTGCTTCATGAACGCAGTGCTACAAAGTCTGAGTAACATTCAGGAGTTTAGCTGTTACTTCAACACGTTGCCTTCACTGGAAATGAAGACTGGGCTGAATGGCCGGAAGGTGTACCACTCGAGGAGTTACACGCGGCAGGAGATGCACGATGTCATCATGGCGGAGGAGCTGAGGAAGGTAAGTGTTGTTTAATTTTCCATTTAACTTATCTTGCAATTATAGATTGGAGTTGACCGCCACTTATTCTGATCCATTTGTTCTCCGAAAATTATGCCAATGTCACAGGACTCCAATTAAACGTTAATACGAGAAAAATAGTGTAGATATGGATTTGAGTAAGCAATTAAACCACTTCACCACTCCAACAACCTAGTGCTTATGAGATAGCCATTTAAAATTTCACAAATACGGGCATAGTTAGAAATGAAAATGAAAAAAAAAATAAAACTTTAACTAAACTTAACTTAACAAACAATTTGATGAGACCTCCTTTTAAGTATTTAAATATCTGTGCTAGAAGGTCTCGCTCTTTCACAATACACTTTCTTCTCCTATCAACTTCATCCATGAAAAGAGATGTAAGCGCTAAGACAGCATCTTTCATTGACGGCCCCTGTTTAAATCCATATTGTGAAATTTGTTGAGGTAGTTAATTAAACGATTATTAACAAGGTTTTCTATTTTTTTTTGAGATAGCCGGTAAAACTGATATGGGTCTGTTATTGTTTGCGTCGTTACTATCCTCATTACTCTTGTGCCTATGCACAAGTTTTCAATCATAACGCCTATGCGTTATGATTGAAAACTTAAGGCTAGAGGGGAAAATTCCTTTTTCCGACTTCTGAGCTAAAAATAGCACCTTCGCCTTCGGCTTGTGCCGTAAACATTTTGGTTCGTACATATAAGGCTTTGCGAACTCGTGGGAAATGTACTATTTCCGACTTCTGAGCTAAAAATAGCACCTTCGCCGCTTGATTTTGGATTCTCAGGCGGAAAAATTCTATTTCTAACTCGTTCGAAAAGGCTTTTTATGGACCTCGCTACGACCCTCGCTTTCGGCTTGTGCCGTAAACTTCTCGGTCCGTTAATAAGCTTTTGCGAACTCGTGGGAAATGTACTATTTCCGACTTCTGAGCTAAAAATCGCTCTTTCGTCGCATGATTATGGGTTCTCAGGCGGAAAAAACTATTCCTAACTCGTTCGAAAAGGCTTTTTACGAACCTCGCTACGACTCGCGCCTTCGGCTCGTGCCATATACTTCTCGGTTCGTAATTATAAGCCTTTTCAAATTTTTCAATTTCAATTTCAAATTAAGTATTAGCTAGATGGGTAATAATAACGACTAGATTAAACAATTACTTCTCGGCTACGTAAAAAAAATGGCTTGTGCTTAAACGATTACGAAAAACGCACCTATTAAATTCGAAATTTCTGCCAGAATGGATAAGTGATAACCAAATTGAGTTTGGATAAATGTTCGTCAAACTTCTTTTTATGTTTTGTGTACTTAAGTTTATGTTTTAAGCATTTTTGTAGAAAACTATTCCTAACTCGTTCGAAAAGGCTTTTTACGAACCTCGCTACGACTCTCGCCTTCGGCTCGTGCCATATACTTCTCGGTTCGTAATTATAAGCCTTTTCAAAATTTTCAATTTCAATTTCAAATTAAGTATTAGCTAGATGGGTAATAATAACGACTAGATTAAACAATTACTTCTCGGCTACGTAAAAAAAATGGCTTGGTGTTTAAACGATTACGAAAAACGCACCTATTAAATTCGAAATGACTGCCAGAATGGATAAGTGATAACCAAATTGAGTTTGGATAAATGTTCGTCAAACTTCTTTTTATGTTTTGTGTACTTAAGTTTATGTTTTAAGCATTTTTGTAGTTCTTACATGTTCAACCTTACACGAAGGATAAAGGCTTTACCCTTCACCTAAGATACCGCAGTATTTTGCCCTGATATTTTCTGCAACTTTTCTTGTGATCATTTATACATTTTGGTAAGAAAAAAATATTTTGGTGATCATTTAAATTGTAGCCAAAAAAATAGAAGGTAAAAATTGCTTACGATCACCCCCTCGTCCGACAGGTGCTGATAAACCTGAGCGCGGGCGGCTGCGGCACGAAGGGCGCGATCTCGCCGGAGTGCCTGTTCCTCGTGATCTGGAAGGTGGTCCCGCGGTTCCGCGGCTACCAGCAGCAGGATGCGCACGAGTTCCTGCGGTACATGCTCGACAGGTATAGCAAGCGACTCATCTTCTTTATCGTCATTTAATCCAAGCTAAATGAAAAAACAAGCTAGTTCAATAACCTTCAGGATTATGTAGGGTTCGGTACCCTGAACAGCGTCTGATAAGTTCCTCTCGATTAGCATCGCCGGGGTAGTGTTAATGAGGTCCCATTTTCCAGTTTTTCGCCTATAGCTCGAAAACGGAATGCCTTAGCGTGAATGTTTGAAATATAAAACTAAAACTTGTATTAAATATATAGTAAATTTACCACAACTTTGTTTCCACACATAATTATGGTTTTCAAGATATACTTACCCTATTCAATGTAAAACTTCATAATAGTTTTTATTTTGCGTTACGTTTTACATTAAACTTATCTAGGTCCTCACTCGTTTGTTTCTCAAACATCGTCGGGAAACACACCATACACATTCCTGAAGCTTTTGGAGCTACATAGTTTTGTGCTGCTGATTGTCCTATTTTGGTTCAGTCTGCTTGGATTAATTAGGTCTTCTATGAGCAGACTCAAGAAATATGCAAGAACCGTAACATCACCAAAGCCACAAAGATCCGGCTGGTCAGACCGCTTCTGATCCCCATATTCCTCTAAGCTGCAGAGACATGGACGCTACGTGGAAGCGAGAAAAAGAAGATAGATGCTCTCGAGATGTGGTGCTGGAGAAAAATGCTTGAGGTATCGTGGACAGAGTTCCGTACAAACGACTCCCTCTTACAGGAACTCTTCTTCTACAGTGTAAGCTCGCATCGTCACTTTCTTTGGACACGTACCTTGACGCGGTCACTTGTCCATTGAAGGACTGGTAGTGCAAGGCAGAGTGGAAGGTACCTGAATGGGTGGTAGGTCACTAATGTGATGTAAGGGCCAAATTAATTCAGCTATGGACGATCCCCATCACAAATGCACCAGAAAAGCAGCCCTCAGAGAAGACTAGCGACGAATTGTGAGGCGACTCACTGACTTCGTCTGACTCACTCATGTGGACTTCACTCAAACGAAGTGACGACCACGAGCAATCTGTCAAGAGTGATAAAACTAAGAAGAAGCTTGGATTGATTAGGCCTCTTACATCTTTATTGTTGATCTATAACCCGAAATAGGACTGCACTTTCTACACGGATGCTGAGAATCCACTTACGCAGCACAGGCGGTCCCGTGTTTTTGCCTTATCGCTTGCTTTTGGGTTTATGTAGGAAAATAGGGTCGTAGTGTCTATCAACTCTCCAAGATGGTATGGTAATATCGTGTAGCATCAACCTCTCTAACGATAGAGGCTATTTATAAACATTACTATCAACACAAAAATGCGCACCATACTTGTGAGAGTTCCTACAAATTGGTTAGGTTATGGATGAATTGCCTCTATGGTCGAAAAAAGAAGAGTATTAAATGAAATATAATCACATTATTTATTATTAGATTTTTTTCTGCCTAATTAACGTTCTTTAGTACGACTTTATTTTGAATACTAGCTGATGCCCGCAATTTCATCTGCGTTTTTCTAGGAAGTATCATTTACCGAGATAACGTTACCCTCCTTCTGGTGCAGCCAGATAAAAAGTATCCTATATGTTAATCTAGCTCATAAACGATCTCTGTGTTAAATTGCATTCAAATCTGTTCAACCGTGTTAGCGTGATTAGGGTACAAACACACAAACATCCAAACATCGCTACTTTCATATTTATTATATTAGTTGGATAATCTGCCCTGATAAAAAGCATTTACAGTCAATGCGCTTTTAAGAACCCTTCAACTGTGCATCCGTCACATATTCTATACATTTTAACCCATCAAAATTTCATCACGTCACCGGAAGTTTTACTCCAAAATATATTTCAGACTGCACACGGAGCTTCTACAGTTGCTGCCTCCGGAGAGTAAAGATGGCGGCTTCGTGACGTCACCGCGGCCCGGCGCTGCGTCTATCGTCACTGCCGTGTTCGGCGGCACGCTGCAGAGCGAGGTAGTACACGCACATGTACAGGCCCCGTCCGGTTTCTTGGTGTTTGAGCGAGCGGTCGCCTCTCTCTCGCCCCACCTTCTTACCCTATGCCAGAGAGAGGTAACAGCTCGCTCGAACACCAAGAAATCTGGCGCAGCCTGTACCCATACATACTTAGAAATGGTCGGCTTGGTAATTGAATATTCCCGCAGAAGTTCCCATACTAGGATATTCCTGGGAATGCTCCCAATTTTGGGAACTGTCTCGCTCATGTTATGACTTCAGTTATACAAAAGTATGGGACACGCTCCAACACAATCTCTCTTTGACGACTGGCTATGTAGTATCTTATGTTTGTGGACTGGCTGTCTAAAACTATGCACTCAGGGTTTCACCATAGACCAGAAGACAAGACAACGAAGCCTATCGCTTGTGAACTCGCCGCTAGGGGCGCTGGTGTAGCGGGAGGTCACCCGATAAAAAACGAACTGACAACCTCATCCTTTTTTGAAGTCAGTTAAATTTTGACAGCTTTGACACTTCAAAACCAGTAAAACGGCAGCCCTCATTTAATTAAATTGTAAATTAACCTCCCTTTTCATAAAACTTCTCAAACCTATGATAGCTAAAATGTGCCAAAGCAAATGTGTCCTTGTCGCACAAACACAAATTTCAAAGAGACTGACAAAGACAAACGAATTATAACGGCATTATAGTCAAAATAGGTTTATTAGACGTTTATGAATAAGGCGGGCCTTTACCTGGATATATATGTTGTTAAATGTATCGTAAATTCACAATAAAATCACTTTTTGAAGTCGTGCCTATGTGACCCCAGACCAATTATGAAAAAAAAAGCGCGACAATAATCTATCCTCCAGGTGCGTTGCCTAGCCTGCGGTACGGAGAGCAAGAAGTTCGACCCGTTCCTCGACCTCTCCTTGGAGCTGCCGGAGACGGGGCGGCACGACAGCGCGTCCGCGCTTGCAGACTGCCTCGCCAGCTTTGTACAGGTACTATTGTATGTTCCTAGACTTCTCCTTGGAGCTGCTGGAGACGGGGCGGCACGACAGCGCGTCCGCACTCGCAGACTGCCTCGCCAGCTTTGTACAGGTACTATTGTACGTTCCTCGACCTCTCCTTGGAGCTGCCGGAGACGGGGCGGCATGATAGCGCGTCCGTGCTCGCAGACTACCTCGCCAGCTTTGTACAGGTACTATTGTATGTTCCTCGACCTCTCATTGGAGCTGCTGGAGACGGGGCGGCACGACAGCGCGTCCGCGCTCGCAGACTGCCTCGCCAGCTTTGTACAGGTACTATTGTATGTTTCTCGACCTCTCCTTGGAGCTGCCGGAGACGGGGCGGCACGACAGCGCCTCCGCGCTCGCAGACAGCCTCGCCAGCTTTGTACAGGTACTATTGTATGTGCCTCGACCTCTCATTGGAGCTGCCGGAAACGGGGCGGCACGACAGCGCGTCCGCGCTCAAAGACTGCCTCGCCAGCTTTGTACAGGTACTATTGTATGTTTCTCGACCTCTCCTTGGAGCTGCCGGAGACGGGGCGGCACGACAGCGCGTGTAAGTTTTGTTGAGGACCCGAAGGAAAATCCGACTCTAAGGTGAAAAAGCGACTTTACCTTGTGTTGGAGGATGATTTATTAGGAATCAGAGGCAAAATCCGGTTCGAATGACCAAATCAAAATCCGGTTAAAAGGACCAAATTTAAATACCGGCGTCTGTACTGTGGCGTTAAAGGATATTCAGTTGAGGATCCAAACAAAGGAACATCCGGCTCAAACGAGTAAATTTACAGCCAGTATAACAATGGCAGACAGGTCGCGAAAATCCACTGCATATATATCTAACACATTTGTTTAAATAACGTTTAAAAGGAAATTCACAATACTTACTGGATGTGTGTGTCCGGCAGCTCCAAGGAGAGGTCGAGAAACATACATTAGTGTCGGTTCACCCGCATGCAGTTTGGTTGTTATGTTAACACATTTGTTACAAATCGCCCGTATTTTTGTTATTGGTTCACTGTCCTGTTGCACTTCACTGTC
Organism: Argyresthia goedartella; assembly: GCA_949825045.1. Taxonomy (NCBI): domain Eukaryota; kingdom Metazoa; phylum Arthropoda; class Insecta; order Lepidoptera; family Argyresthiidae; genus Argyresthia; species Argyresthia goedartella. The sequence goes on from OX463823.1 coordinate 23,905,838, forward strand.
CTCCCAAAGACGAAATAGTTATTTGTGTCACAAGGGAGCAAAATGATGTATTTACGGCGAGGAGATTTACATTGAATCCAGAGTGAAGGGAAGGATTCTACGATAGAATCCAGAGCGTAGGGAGGGATTCTAAGTTAGAATCCTGAGCGTAACGAAGGATTCAAGCGTTAACGCCCATGACGAAAATAATTTTGCTCCTGAGTGACACATACAACTTTTCACACCGACTATGAGGAAAATTTAAATTAAATGCTCTAAAAAAATTAAATAACTATACTTTGAATTATACTTTCACCACTTTTACAGTAATCGAACAACATAAACAAAACCTTTTTTTTATAATGGTTTATTGTGAAGGATTAAGGAAAAGTCACCACAGATAAAATATTCCTGTGTACTTTTACTAAAGTGTAAAAATAATCGAATCGAATATTACAATGGTTTCGGATATCAATATTCACTATATCACAATAACAGTCATCGATAGTTTTGATTTCAGTAAAACAAATAATTTTTCATTACTCATACTCTGAAAGGGGGTCATTGTTCATCCAGGCACCGTGCTGAAAGTGGTACATGCCTGCTCTAAAGCAGAAAAGTATTAAAAAAAATATATATGAATCGCAGTTTATATTGAACAACGCAATGGTAGTAACCTATACAGCCATAAAACGGAAGTATTTTTTTTAATGTTATGCTCAAAGTAAAAGACATCAACGGGGGCACCGAAATTACTTTTTTTATGAGTAGTATTTTTAAACTTGAGTTTGTTGTTTGTTTTTTAATAAAATAATTTTGATTTCAAGTGACTTTGTTTTTAATAAAATAATTCTGATTTTAACTGACTTGTGTTTACTTTCCTCGTATTCGTAATGAAAAGTAGAGTGTTTTACTCGGGTGATAGCACCCATTTCTGCCTCGAACTATTGGCGCTCTCACTTCGTTCGAGCGCCAAAACATCTCGTCAGGAATGGGTGCCTTTCAGCCCTCGGTTAACAATCTACTATATTGTGACATTTTTTTAATATCACGAAAAATTTATAAATTTTCATATAACATTGTTAAAGTTTAAACTTGCAAAATGCTTGTTTTTAATCGACTACGTCATCGTAGTCGATGGTAATGTAATTTCATAATTATATTCGATTATTTTAATCTGTGTTCAATAGACACATTGCGTAAATGCTACATGCCAATCAATAAATTAAAAAAGTAGCTTGAACAGAAAAGTAGCATTTTACTCCCTCTCGTCGTGGATCAAAACTTACTTTTCCGAATGAAAGGTGTGAAATAGTAGATTGTTAACCGAGGGCTGAAAGGCACCCATTCCTGACGAGATGTTTTAGCGCTCGAACGAAGTGAGAGCGCCAATAGTTCGAGGCAGAAATGGGTGCTATCACCCGAGTAAAACACTCTACTTTTCATTCCGAATACGAGGAAAGTAAACACACATTCGCAAGATGGCGCGCGACCGCGAAAGACGGCCATTTTGAATTTGCGTATTTGGTGGTTTTATCTGTGTCTTAAACAATATTTTAATTTATTTCGCAAATCACATCTCGCCTTGAAAGTGACTAATAAATACATAAAGTACATTATATTAATTATAAACATCAAAAAGAATTTAAATGTCAACAAAACTAATAAATAAAGAATTAATCGTTTTATGGCTGTATAGGTTACTACCATTGCGTTGTTCAATATAAACTACGATTCATATATATTTTTTTAAATACTTTTCTGCTTTAGAGCAGGCATGTACCACTTTCAGCACGGTGCCTGGATGAACAATGACCCCCTTTCAGAGTATGAGTAATGAAAAAACATTTTCGGTACCTATACGTAGCAAAGTCAACAAACACAACCTTTCACTACGTAGCTAAACTCCAGATTTGTTATCCTTTGACAAGAGGCGGCACTATCAAAGGAGCGGTAACAAAATGTGTAAAGTGTACGCCATCGTTTGTCAGGTGGAGGAGCTGGCGGACACGGAGCGCTACTACTGCGGCGGCTGCAAGTGCCGGCAGAAGTCCACCAAGCAGTTCTGGATCCGGCGGCTGCCCAACGTGCTGTGCCTACACCTCAAGCGGTTCCGCTGGCACAACTACTTCAGGTACTACGTGACTATATGCCATAGTTGGCTCCTCGATCTGATAACGTCATAGCGTCCGTCACTGTCCTTCTGACGCGCCGAGGGCTAGAGCGAGCAGGACAGTAGGGGAAACGCAATCCTCGCGGGTGCCAAGTTAACTTTGTGTCGTTTTTTTTCTTCTGCTGTCTTAGTCCCAGACTCGCGAGAGCCCGGACTTGTGTGTGTCGTAGTTGAAATAACAAAACGCCGACTATCACAGCTATATCGCCACACTTTAAAACCGCCTCAGGTGATATATCGACAAAATCATCACTTTTTAAAGTTATTTCTCTGCTGTTCAAAAGAAGTCCCAAGTTTAAGGCGATGATGGAATAAAAATGCGCTGTCGAGTGGGCGGGGACTAACGGCGGCGGCGGCGGAAGTGGCGGCGGCGGCTTGATCGGCGGGCGCGCACCCCCCCCGCTTCACCCCATCGCGTGAATTCGCGTGTCGCTTTGAGCGACTGTGCCGCTCGGAGTGTGTGGGATGGGAACATAGCGTACAGATGTAATGAATAATCCTTTCCTATCGGCAAAACTCGGAACAACGATAACACCCGAATGGTGCCGATGTGTCTATGAATTACTGTATTATTAAATTACGTGTAGTTATCAAATAAATCGCATACTTTATTTATCAATGTCAAATGTCAAATTGCCCGTTTGACGTACATTACACTGAGATGTTAAAACCACCACGATTCTATCATATAAAGAATTCGTTAGGTAAACAAAAATATAACTAGTTACTGAGGACGTTTTATTTCAATAAAACGCATTGATAAAAACCAAATTCCGGTTGGGATGATCTAATGATTCTATAAGGATTGGAACCCCAAAAGTCTAACTATAAGTCAAAACTACAGTAGGATTTTGCAGACCTTTTTTATAACAATAAATTTTTGTAATTGATTAAAAATTTATTGTTATAAAATTTATACATAACATAACAAAAAAGACACCTCAACATAAAACAAAACAAACCAGCAGAGAAATTAATATAAATAAATATATTTTCTGATTGGATGAACGACTTCGATTATGACAGCGGGATAAGAGGAGGAGGAGCGGGGTGGACAGTGTGATGCGAAACAATACTTCCAACTTCCATATCACAGTCAGAATCAGAACTATTTTCTGGTGTATCATCGTCAGAGTTTTCATGAACGGTGATTACAAAACTAGCCATATAATTTTCCAACTTTCCAACAAATGCGAAAACGAGTACCGAAAACACGAGTTTTCGGTACTCGTTTTCGCATTTGATGGCGTGGTCACATACTTTGGCCCAAACATCGGAACCAATCATATTAACCTTTTCCTGTACCAATTGTTTCACAGTAGTCATATTCATACTGATGTTTCTTTTGGATACGTATCCCTTTATTTGAGACCATATGTTTTCAATCGGATTGAAATCAGGATGATATGGTGGCAATCTTAGTACGCTGTGTCCATATTCGTTCATAAGTTTATCTATAGAGTATTCTACAAAGTCTTGTTTGTACTTGCAAATAATTTCATATATTTCAAGTTTTGTTAATGACGGATCAATCGGAACGTTATGTTTGGATAGCCAATCAATCATGTCTTGCTTCCTGGTATTTGAATTAGGAGGTTTTTCTACGTACTTATTATGATATGCAGCATTATCTACTACTAGTACCGAATGTGGAGCTAAGTTTGGAATGAGTTGATTACGAAGCCATTTTTCATAGTTTTCATTGTTCATCGCGTTGTGATAGTCACCTGTTTTATCAGTAGACTGATACTACATTAACAATGCCCCAGGTATAAACCCCTTTCTACTACCAGCGTTCACTATTATAAGACGTTGTCCTATAGAAATTAACTGTTTCACTCCGTTTTCTGACGAGTCAGCCCAGCTTTTACCTGCCAAATGTGAGGTATGGATGTATGTTGTTCAGGCTGCAAGTGCCAGTATATTGGAAACCTTTTCTGCATGGAATCTGCAACAATTAAACTTTTTCAAAAATTCTAGTGACAACATTTTAGATCTCATTGTATCAAATTTTGCAGCGGATGTCAGAATGTCACTACATCCACTAAGCAAAATTGACAAATTCCACCCACCACTCGAAATCACTACAAAGGATATATTTGCAGCACCATTGGAAGAATCAAAACAAACTAAATATATACGGTAAGGGTAATTATGAGGAATTAAATAAGATACTCTCGGGGACTGACTGGGATAAACTCATTTGCGCACCAGACTTGGACAATGCAATACCTCTGGACACCCGTCGTAAAAAGTGTAGCTATCCAGTTTGGTATAGCACACCACTGATCAAAATTATACAAGAGAAAAGTAGAGCTCATTCTAAATGGAAGCGGTATGGAAATCCCCGCGACTACGACGATTTTTCATTGCTCCGGAGTCGCCATAAATTCATTCTTGATCAGTGTTACAACAAGTATATCACATCAATGCAAGAAAATATTAAGTCCGATCCTAAACAACTCTGGTCCTATGTCAGAGCACGTCGTGGTTGTTCAGCCTACCCGAAGAAATTTGAATACAAGGATAGCAGTTTTGAAAAGGGCGAAGATATCACTGCTGGGTTTAACCAATTTTTTGCATCAGTATTTGTCGAACCCGCACCTGAATACGATCATTTAGAGTTGAACCCTCCTTGCTGTGACGATGGTAGTGTTGTCAGTACATTGGAACTCTCAGCAGATTCTGTTGAAATATACTTGGCATCCTTGGATCCTAATGGTGGAGCTGGGAGTGACGGGATTCCCCCATATTTTATTTTTAAATGCGCCAAGAGCCTGTCCACACCGCTTAATATTTTATTTAACATGTCCCTTACTAACGGTACATTCCCGACAAAATGGAAAGAAGCCCTTGTGGTACCCATACATAAAAAGGGTTCTAAATTACAAATTCCGAACTATCGCCCAATCTCAATTTTGAACATATTCGGAAAGATTTTTGAGAAAATTATTTATGACAATATATACGGTACATTAACAAGGGGAATTCCACCGCAACAACATGGCTTCCTGAAAGGCCGTTCCACCGTGTCGAATCTTGCAGAGTTTGTCAATCACGTTCTCCGCTCAATGGACAAAGGGGTGCAGGTTCACGTGGTTTACACGGATTTTGAAAAGGCGTTCGATCGTGTGGACCACGTCATACTGCTCCGTAAGCTCCATAGATTGGGTCTGCGTGGAGACATTTATAGGTGGGTGACATCCTATGTAACCAATAGATGCCAAGCGGTAGTACTGGGTGGCTTCAGATCTGACTATGTCAACGTCCCCTCTGGGGTACCCCAGGGATCACATTTGGGTCCTCTATTCTACAACGCATACCTTTACGACATATACACAGTATTCCATAATTGTAAATTCATAATGTATGCAGACGACAAAAAGATCTTTACTGGAATACGTAATGCGATTGATTGTATTGGAATGCAGGAAGATTTGAACCGGCTTTCCGAGTACTATGTAACCAATCGAATTAAGGTAAATATTTCCAAGTGCCTTCAGATCTCTTACTCGTAGTCCAAAACCAATTGTACATTCGTATGCTTTTAAGGATCAGATTATCGCACGCGTGAATACTGTTCGTGACTTGGGCGTCACTCTTGACGCAAAATTATCATTTGACCAACACATTGACGACATCACTAACCGCGCTTTCAGAAACTTGGGATTTATCTATCGAACATGTGCTGCGTTTAGTGACATTACATGCTTTAAGGTACTTTACTTCGCCTACGTGCGCAGTATTTTGGAATACGCCAGCGTTGTCTGGTGTCCTCAATACATTACGCACAAGGAACGAATAGAGCGCATTCAAAAGTCTTTTGTAAGATTTTTAGATTATCGTGCCAAACGTAGAGGACAAGACTACTATTCATCGTGCACTCATCACCATATAATGAATCTTGAAGACCGTCGAATAGCACTTGATATGTCTGTCCTACATGATATCCTGAGCGGCCGTATCGATAGTCCCAATCTTGTTGAACTGGTCGGCTACCGCACTTCTACCACACGCACGCGCCATAGAAATGCATTCAAAAACCGCATAATGAAGGTACTTAATAATTAAGCATATAATTCCTTTACTACTGCTCCCCAACTTAAATTAATTTTCCTTTCAAGCACAAACACACCCTCACACACACATATACACCCTCACACACACATATACACCCTCACATACACCCTCACAACCACTCACCCTACACACACAAATTTTAAGCATAACGTCGTCAGCTCCTATTTTAATTATGTTAACTGCTCTTCTGTGGACATCTGTCATTGGCCTTGTTTACTGTATTTTGTTTTTTGTATAAATGTATGTGTATTGTGCTGTTGATGTCCCAAATAAAGAAAATAAATAAATAAAAATAAATAAATGTTTCATCCATATAAACAATCTCTCTCCGTTGCAATCTGTACTTTTTTATCGCGGCTAAAAACTTTACTCTTTTTAAACGAACATCATCTTTCTCGATAAGTAATTTTCTGTTGTTTTCAACTTTTTTATACCGAAATCCCATTTTTCTAAGAATTTTTGTTAGCGTAAAGTCACATCCCTTAAAATTTATGGCTTCGGATAACTTGGACTTCAAGGTTTTAATTGTAGGTACTTGTTTGTATATCAAATGGAAATTATACACTAATCGGCGTATAACGTTGTGGTCAAAATCGTCAAGACCTAGACAAAATAATTTATTTGGTCTACCCAACTTTGCCGACTTCGGACTATTGGAGGTGGATTGATTTATGTATTCTTTTTGCAATATTTTATTTACTGTTCGTTGAGAAATTCCACTGGCCTCCGAAACTCGTTTTTGGACTTTACAAAAGTAAGCAGTATAGTTGGTATGTTTGAATTTATCATTTTCAGTTAAGAAATATAAATAAATATTGAAAATAACTTCGCAGGCTTGCCGAACTAAACGTTTCCCTTTTCTTAGTGCTTTCGGCATGTCTGTTATAAATTGTTAATGTGGATCCAATAAAATCAATGTTTATTATTTACAAAAATGACACGAGTCCATGAAGTTTATCACAAAATCTAACATAAGTTTTGTTATCTCGTTTATATCGGGCTTTTACCACCATTCACCGGGTAAATCCTAAAACCTAATATATACTTCAAGTACACAGTAAAACTGCGTTTGCTCTCCCCCTTTATCCTTCACCTACCCTAACCCACCACTTTTCCCAGTGAATCGTCATTTCAGTTTATCAACTAACGCGTTATATTGTATGAAGTCCGGTACAGTTCACAATTTAGCGACAGATTACAATCTAACGGATTTAAAATCGTTAGATTGTAAATTCACGGATTTCAAAATTTTACGGTGACATATATATGAAAATAATAAAAACTTACTCGTGAATATCATCATCACGGTAGGTCAGTTTGAGATCAGCTCTCTTTGTACTTGATTCCTGCTGCGATGCTACATAGTCATCAACAGTTTGTTCGGCTGAATTCAAGAAAAGTAATGGCGACTCTACGGGCCCCTGTTCCACGACGACGTCTACGGCTGATTCTTTAGGAAATCTGTAAAAGAAACCAGGGGTGCATTCAAGAACATCGCCCGCTCTCGCCCTCCGACGCACCAGCCCCTTCAGAAAGTCAGGGCGATCATAGATTTGTATGGGGATCTGTCATCGGGCGACTTTCGCCCGACGATATCACACTCGGTGCGATGTTTCTGAACTCAACCCAGAGTTCATATTTGACAGCGCGTAAAAGTAAACCAGAGTAAAAAATGTTTGAGTTCAGATGAAATGAACCTTGTACACAAGTGTCACTGACATTTCGATTCTAATCGGAATAATTGAGTAGGTATAATACGGAACGTCTGATTTGGCGCGTCGAGGCAATATCCACAAAATACTCAGATTCTTTATTACGATGTCAGTAGGTTCAAAATCGCGGGCCGTGGATGGACTCAACCACAAATCCAATTTTCTAATACATAGAAATGATAGAATAAGAAAAGTAATTACTACCTACTTACCTTTCTCTTTTTCCCATCATACGACCTCTGGATTTCAAATAGGCCTTGTACTGGGTTTTGTTTAGATGTTTCTTCTTTTTATTCACCATTGTTTACTTAGCACTACTTATGTATTTACACATAAGTTATCTTTGTACACAAAATCGTATTATGTTTAATAAATTGTAGATTATCCAGGAGCACTTAGCACTATGTATTTACACTTATATCGTCAACTTATCTTTGTACATAAAATTATCGTAACGTTCAATAAAATATAGATTATGCGGGAGCATCGACACAGGTCCGTCCTCGGCGAAAACCACACACAAGACTGACGAAGATCGCGGAAGTGAGATGCAATAATTACTCGCGAATAAGAAAAAGCGGGATGGCAATAATGCGCTCGCGACTAAAGTGAAACAACGTAAGCGCCAAAACGTAAAAAATCATAAAAAATAAACTATTTCAGGGAATTAACTTTCAAATTGAAAATCGTTAGAAATAACAATTGTTCATATATTGCAATTATCAGAGAGTCATATTCACTTACTACTGCGGTGTAATAGGATAAAACCATAAAAAAAGGGTTGACTTTGTATTTATTTTCTATCGAGAAAAATTTATCCAAGCAAGTTTTCCAATTAGGAATCTCTAGATTATATAGCCAAATTACATATACCAGAAATTAATTACGATTTGCCCAGTATTTCCTGAAATACACATGAAAACAGCACCCCATATTTATTTAATCAGCGTCTTAATAAATTAATATAACAATTTCGGCACCTTTTTCTAGATTTTGTAATAACAGAAAGGCGATTGGAGGAATTTCGCTCGATAGAAATAATTATTGAAATGATGTCTAAATTTACACTTTTTTTGATTTTCTGACATATTGTAATAGCACACAGAATTCAAAAAATATTTATTAAGTTGGCTTTGACAATACCTAAATTAGCTAATAATGAAATTTTCATAGCTATTTTGGTTGATTTTGTATCAGTTTAAAACCAACTTTTTGTAATTTTTCCCCGATTCCGTCCCTCTCACACTGCGAGTCATTCCGCCTGGAGTAACGGGGACCTTTGCACGGACGAGGTATCCCCTTAAACGTTAGATTTCCGCCGCGCGCAGGCTCATTACGACCCGCAATCGGCCGGCTAGGCCGAGGCCGTGATCGAGCGCGCGCCGACATGACAAAAACGTTCATAATTAAACACTTATTATAGCTGGATGAAAATAACAAAATACTTCCAGAAAGCTTATGTGAAAATTTATGTCAATAGTTTATTACTTGTTTGACAAATAAAGCGTTAAGAACGTTTTAAAGTTGGAGATTCTCTCTAGATCGAACCAAAACGGCTTCGTATCATTACGGAAAATTGACACATAAACCCATGCCGGATTAACAAAATCCGGCATCGGTTTATGTGAATTTTCCGGGAATATGTTTACATTAAATTTGATGTACAATAATCCTAGAAATATAGTAATAAAAGCAGAAAACTTGCCTCATTACTCATTTGAGGAATTTTGATAAATAATACGACATTAGATTTATCTTAATCGCCCGAGTGTCACTGTAATAAAATAAGCTATTTTCGAACCTTTATTTGATTCCCCACTCGAGTATCTTGAAAAAATGTTTTCCCGCACTAATGAGCGCATATAATTCGCCATTTTGTTTTTTTGTCTACCCAGTGACACTCGAGCGATCAAATGCTTCAAAACAACATTATCAAATTAACAATTTTATTGTAGTTTTTATATTTATTGTTTAGTATTTATAGCTGTAGAATCGTAACCATGGGGCGCACAGGTTTGGTGTCATAGTAAAAAATAATAGGAATTGTGTCTTCTATCCGAACATTTTACTTTTTTTTTCTGGCCGGCACTTTCACTTTTTGGCCCAGAATGAATGATCTCCTTTGAATGACGATGATTGGTATTTTGCCGGGGCGGGGATATTGAAGCACGTCTCTTGCTTAAGAGGGGTCCCCTAGTCGGCACTCGACGACAACACAATTTTTATAATAGAAGAGACATTGGTTGCGATTTGGAAGGTGACACAAACTAAAATTAACAGCCAACTAGACAACTAAACGTCATCATGACGTCATCTTAGTTGCTTAGCTTTAATTGGTATTCGGAAGGCGCCAAAATTAATCGATATTTGTTTTTAAAAGTTAATTTTAACTTGTCTCCTTTAGTGTTTGCCAATTTGTATGGATTTCGTATTCGGAAGGCATTTTAGATGGCCGATTTTAGTTCCTTTTTGACAGATAGCAGTTAAAATTAACGAGCATGCATGGTTTTGGTGGCAATTAAAATTAGCTTGAGGCCATTTTGGTCGGATTTCGTATGAAAACTATTATTTCGTGTGTATTTCAGTCTAATTCGAGATAATCACGCAATTTAATCAATCAATCAATCGAACGTAACTTTAAGCGGCAAATTTATTTTTCTTGTCATGACTTCTATTTTGGCGGTTTTCACGCGTCGTGAATTCTTGATCCTCAAATATGTATAACGAAATAAAATGGATATCGAATGCGTGGCGGCTTCTTAGCCCTAGACGAAGAGTCTAATTACCGGCGGTAAGTTAGAACAGATTGTTATTCACATTCTTATCAATTTCCTTCAATCAATTAAATCAGCGCACATTTACGCACTGCTGGGTACAGGCCTTCTTTTACCACGAGATCTATACCTACTCAGGTCCCGTGCCTTTCATTTTTCTACCTCTTCTTCAGTTATGTTAGGTAAACTAAATTGATTTATGCTTGCATATTGCAGCCCAAACTATGCCAGGCTCATAACTATGATGGCAAGATATATAGACATAAGAATGGAAGCTGCAAAAGTCCACCGATTATAACGTTTGCCAAAACTTTCGAAATACATACCTATATTATGTGGACCTACTACGTATTATTTTTATTTTAGATTCAGAAGACGAATAGGAGACCACTGCTGGCGCGGCCAACGATATGGAAGTTGAAGACGCGTTTGACTTCCTGCAGGAAGGCCGTCAGCAGCGGGCTAACCTTGTTCATAGTTAAAAAATATAGTATAATTCATAAAAAAATAAACACAATCTTATACTTTTAAATATTTTATTAACAAAGTGATTTATTTATTGTGGTTCCGTGTGCCTCTGCACAGTCTGGAGGCTCCAGCACACGGCAACAGCGGTTGTGTCAGCCCTGATGGCGGCCGTCTATTCATCTGTTGACTCCCGCAAAGTTTCGCGCATCAAGCGGGAGTTTTCATTTAAAGCCTGCACCAACAGGAGTGCAGGTGAATCCGCTGCCCTGCAAAGTAAACAAAAGACTACATAAGTATTTGTATTATGAAGTATAACAGAGACATAAAGAATTTGTAAGCAAACAACTTATTGCTTTCATTATTCACATCTTGAAAAGCAACAGCCTAAATGAAATATACAACAAGCTACCATTCAACAAATTAATATGAAAATGACTAACAAAAGACATGCAATCCATACTCTTGAGCGAGACGGCATTAAGACGTCAGACAGTAGAAAATCCAACCGACATGGAAGTATTAGAGTAGCATGGGACTTTTCTTGGCGGACAAGTTTATCAACACAATTTCTTGATTAGCTATCATTTATGCTTATGACCACTAGAATGACTTGCTTTGCTGTAATGACCACGGCATGGCCACTAGGTCCATGCCTATACAATACAATTTAAAAAGAATACATTACACAATACAAACAAATTCATGAATGACATAACTTTCATAATAAGCTATGTTCTCCGGCTAATTCTAGGCCAGTTAATCTATTTGTATCACTTATAGGTAGCTGTGTCATAGGCCCTAACAGGGCAGCTTCATTTCTTCTGACAGTTGGGTTGGCCACTATTAAGGGTTGACACCCCTCTATCGAACCGGCAGAGCCAGCATGGTGGAGTACTTATGACTCAATCTTACTTGTATCCAAGCAAAGCCCCATGCCCCTCGGTGTGCACATTAATGGGCTACATATTATTATGTGTATCATTCTCACACTCTAGTACCTATCTGGTCAGTAGAAACTTATCTAAACGAATAGTAGACATACCTATTGCCTCCTTCAAATCTCTGCCGCAGCCCAATACATTGAGCTGTGTGGCAAGGGCCGACCACTGCTCCTGCTCCATTATCGTGGGCCTCGCTCTATTCCCTGCAAAAGTTTAGCAAAGTGAAAACATATGCCTTCCTCACTATTTGTGATTTGATTGCGCGGGAAAATTGCCGGCGGATTTCTGTCATTTATACCTAGTGGTAGGTCTTCTCATCCCGAATTAGAGCAAAATAGATAGGTGGGTACCATGTCAGACATGCATATCAGTGTCCCATAGTGGGGAGAGATGAGAAGTCGCAGTCACAATACACATCACAATCTGTTTACCAAACAAACAAGTTATTGCAATGAACATACCCCGAACAATCTCGTTGTTTGAATGGAGCCGCTCTAAAAGCAGCGGTTAGCAGCGCCTGTTGCCGTTTCGACATTTGTTTCTTGCTGGTCTTCTTCTCCAATAATAACACGAAATACAGCACAAAAAGAAAGGAAAAAATCAAAATCACAGTGAAAAGAATAATGACTGAAGTAAGTGTGACAGGCGACAAACAAGACAGTTCGCGCGCTGCCCCCGGCTTGCAACACAAACGTTCTGAAACTGATTGAACATAATTTTAGTTTATTCAAAATGAGTCTATCCGTGGATTATTATCGAAATTATCTTAAAACTATAATTTAAACACTATAAAATGCACTTGTAATAATAAATTAATAATAATTTGAAAATATATTTGAACAGTTTCTTTATTTGACTATGACGAAATATATCGATTTTATCGAAACATAATCGAGAAATAAAAAGATACATTGTGGTTCAGAACTGTCCCTGGGGGCGGTAATTCGTTTAGTTGGAAAAAAAAAACGACAACTATTCTTAGTTTGCGTTTAGAGAGCGTGACTTCCAAATACCGATTAACGTAATTCAAACTAATATTAGTTCTCAAAATAGTTTAGAGCGGCTAGTTGTCCGTGCCTTCCAAATCGCAACCATTATCTCGTATGAATGAAGTTGTATTTTGCATAGCATAGAAAACAGGTTTGGCATGTGAGTGAGTGACACATTTTGTATTTGATATATGGCGGTCAATAGGTTAATTTATAAAATCTCGGCAGCAGAGCGGCAACAGAAATACATATTCTGTGAAAATTTCAACTCTACCTATTGCGGTTCATCAGATAGAGTCCGGTGACGGACAGCGGAGGCTTAATAAACGGGACCCGTTTGGCACCCTTCGGGTACGGAACCCTAAAAAAGACTCTTCACAGATGTATAGGGATCTCACAGGGCAGCATAACTTAGTATTATTTTATAGCGATTAAATAAATAACAAATACATAACTTCAAATCCAGTGCGAAATTGTAAAAATAATAATTGTGAAGAACAAATTTTGTGATATCTTCGGGAGACTTTTATATCGAGAAATAGTAGAGTGGTGCACCAAGCAGAAAGTAATTCATTATCGCATCCACTGGTTATTTGGAGCCCGAGCGCTAGCGACGGCTCTAAAAGGTACGAGTGCAATATACATTACTTAATGCGAGGTGCATCATCTGGTTTTCTTTCAACTACTGCAAGGAAAGAAGGTGATAAATAACAGTAGTGAAAGAAAGTACTTTAAGCATTTAAAATTTGTCAGTGAAAATTAACTGTTTACTTTCCCGCCCTTTTTTATTTAAAAAGCCAGTATTTTTATGCCTAGCACTCACATCACTTCACACGTAAACTGTGTAACTCCATAGGGCCGTCAGGTTGGATAACCGAACGCATTCTAAACCTAGGGTTTTACTTTTAGTAACATGACATGTGCCACCACCCTTCTTTGCGCGATGAAACAATAGTAAATTGTTGCCCAGGTATAGAAAGTAAGCAATAGATGGACGAGTTAGTTCGCGGGCCGAGCCGCAGGTGAGGCCCGCGAATATGCGAGTCCATCTATTGCATTTTCTACCGAGGCATTTACTATGTGCTTTTCACGCCTAATGTAAGGAAATAAAACAGGTTGAGTACACAGTATAATACACAGTTTAATTAAAAGTAATATTGATATTCGCATTAGGGCAGTTGTGGAATGACAAGAAAATGTTTTTTCCCGGAACATTTATATTAGTATTTTGTGTCATTTCGGCCGGTATGGAGTGTGATGCCGACCGAAAATAATCGACCAATAGCAGAGTAGAAAGTAAAAAAGGCCGCTAAACACTACATTTTACTTTGCAAATCTACATTGTTTGACTGTTTTTGAATTGTACTACTAAGAACTACTTTCTACTCTCATTTCAATCCATCTTTGGCCATATTTCCGAGCAGTGCAGTGGCGTGAAAAAACTATAACAGTACAGTGAAGGATTTCCATACTTTTTTTCTGCAACAAAGTGCCGCTTTGTGCTGGATATGTACAGGTCAGTTAATTAAAGCTGGCACGTTCACAGTACTCACACTAATGCGATTTCACTATACAGTATGTTTAAAAATGAATGGTTTTGATTGAAAATGCAATCATTTTAAAATATGAGTAATGGTAATAGTAGATAGTCTAATCTGGTTTTAGTAAAGCCCGGGATACATATGCCTGCAAAAAGCTTGCTAGATGCTGGTAAAAATAATGCTAATACTGGCATTCCGTGAAGCTGCGATACTCATGCCTGTGGGTAGTATTCGGTGGTACACCAGTTACTAGAATCAAGCTTCTTCATGCCAGTGACGTGTTCGTGCTACAAAATTGATTAAATTGATGAATTAAATGGTGCTAATTATAGCTCCATTTAATTCATCAATTTAATCAATTTTGTAGCACGAACACGTATATTAACAACTCGTAATTTTATTAACAAAGAAACTTGGCCATCGAGCCATTTAGCCTTTTTTTATTCAATAAAATATCAAAAACTACAAAACTTTTGACAATAAGGCTGCGAGCAACTAGCAAACACGTTACGAAGTATTTGGCGTGCTTGTAGCCGGCATGCGAGTGTCCCTCCCCAATTCCCCGCGAGGGAAAAAAATCAAACGAGCTGCTATCTCCTGGCAAGCTATGGCCTGGTACGTGAGCTACTACCAGTTTTCGGCATGCTTTTGTGCAGGTAAAAAGCATGTGTATTCCCGGCCTAAGGTTGGGTGGGTTGTGAATAAATTTAAAAATATGTTACTTTCATTATGTTACTTTTAGTTGTGTACCTATATTTATTGTCCTGTTAATGTTTTCCGGGACCAATTCTTTCAGAAGACATTTTATTCTAACCTCGAAATAGGAAAACAATCACATTAAGCCGCGGTGATTGACATCTGACACGAATGCAAAAAATATCACTATATTTATAAGCAGTAGCTAAAGCAAAACAATAACCGTCTTACCAAAAAAAACTTTAACCATTGCTTAACACATGATTATAAAAATCGTTACCACAAAACTGATTTTAGCGTCTTAGCAGGGATAGGCATGGCGTATATTATGTGATCAATTTAGGCAACCGTGAAAGCTTGTTTAGTGAGTGTCTTGTTTGTCAAGATGGCGGAATTATTGACCAGATGTTCTGCTGTGTTGGTTTTGTTTACGAAAAAGCGGTTTTTACTCCATTAAAGTCCAAGTTTTATCGTGAGGAAACCTTCATATCTCCAAAGGAAATCGTGGGGAAACCTCCTTAGTGGCCGCGATGGGCTATCCCCCTGTCATGCAAAATGGACTTAATTATCTAAAAGTGGGCACAACTGTGCCTCTGCCACCCCGGATCGAAAAAGCATAAAGCTATATATCATCCAGTGATGAAATTTATGGTGGGCTACTGGGAGACAGTGTTTACGTCGCGTGACACGTTATGAGCGGTGGCCTTGAATGCGCAGTAGTCACTTTTCAATAGCTGTACATATAGTAATAGTAATTCCTGCTAACGTCGCCCAGCGCTCTTAACTTACTTATACTATGGGATGAAATTTGTACATCTGCTACCGGTGTGCCCATCCACTATAAAAACCATACTAGCCGCAAGCCACAGCAATCTTGGGAGAAGTTTCATCTGCCTGAGATCTACTCAACCATCCAGGGTGGTCGCTCAAGCTGGAGTTGGTGCAGGAGTTAGGCCAGTTTGTGAAGGAGATAAGCCGGCTTTTCACTATGGGATGTAATGAATTATGTATTAAGATGCAGGCAGATACACGAAGACAGTGGCGCCGGTGCCAGTTAGACTGGTAGCCAGTACTGCCTCATGTAAATCTAGCTAGACGGGTGCTCTATTCACCCCAGCACTCGAAGACAGCACGGGACTGGCTTGATTTTATAAGGCCAATACAAGGTTTTTACAAGGCCAACACCAAGCCAGCCAGCACTGGCCTCGGGTAAACCAAGCTTAAAGCCTAGTTTATACGAAGCCAACGCTGGCTGCCAATAAGACTGGCAGCCAGCGCTGGCGTGGCATTTGCCTTGTGTAAACAGTTTTTCAAGCCAAGCCAGCGCTGGCAGTCAACGCTGGCGTGAATAGAGCGCCGGCCTATTTTTCTAGCCAGTGACCTCCGCCCGCATACCCCTCGACCCCCGCGCCAGCGCCAGCGACACGTGTAGACGCTTCTCGCAGTCACTGGCGAACGTCTATACGGTGTGTATGTTTTAGTTTTTTGTTCGGAACTCTGCGACAAAATGTCGAGAAAATTCAATGAAGAGGATACTTTAAAATTCGTACAACTTTATAGAGAGCACGAATGCTTGTGGGATAAACGTTGTGATGCATACAAAAATAAAGAAATGCGCACTGCAGCACTAGGACAACTTCGTCTAGGAATGAATATAGATGGACTTACTATCAATGAAGTTAAATCAAAAATCAAAAGTATTCGAAATACTTACTACTTGGAACTCGACAAAATCGAAAAATCTACGAGGTCTGGGGCTGGGGGGAGCGTTTATAAGCCAAAGGCAAAATGGTTTGATGAATATGATTCGTTTGTAAAGCCGATTACTATAAGGAGAAAAACCATAGTAAGTAAAATCACATTATTATTTATTTTAAACGAAATTTACATTTAAGCAACTTATAAAGCCATTTACAGATACGCGTTTTGTCAGATACACAACTACTCGTCAGGTACATGTCATAACAAAAGAAGGTTATGTATTTGATCAGTGTATGTATGTTTGTATGTACATTTAAATGTAATTTCGTTTCAATGTTTATTTTCTAGGTCGATTGTTAATGTATGCTATTTAATTGCCAAGGAACTCTTCCTTCATTATTTAACATATTTTTCAAAATGTCCCTTTTCTCCCTTGCTGTGTCTGCTGAATGATTGCTACCTTGATTGCCAATACTCTGTAGGGCATGTATTTGACTCCTCCATGAACCGGGCAGAAAATTTCCCTGTTCATCTTCCCTATCAACACAAGTAACGGTGATGTAAGACCTTGTTTTTTTTCGTAGCCAATTATGAAGGGCGCAACAAGCACAAACGATTGCATCTACTGTTTCCAAGTTAGTCAGTATTGGCTTTTCTAATACCCGGAATCTACTAACTAAGATTCCAAATACATTTTCGATTATCCGTCTTGCCCGAGATAATCTGTAGTTAAAAACTTTTTCTTCTGTACTGAGGTTTACACCTGGATACGGCTTCATTAAATAAGTCTTTAGTGGAAATGCCGCATCTCCTACAATGACTCCACTGTCAGGTAATAAGTTATTTTCCAGGTCTCGGTAAATCGAACAATTCTTAAAAACTCCTCCATCAGATGCGCTACCACATGCGCCGACATCTATGTACGAAAAACAGTAGTCGTGGTCGGCAATAGCTAACAATACGACGCTGCTTGTTTTTTTATAATTAAAGTATAAACTTCCACTTTTAGGAGGAGCTTTAATTGACACATGTTTTCCGTCTATAGAACCATAACATAAGGGAAAATTCCATCGTGTTTTAAACCCCCTTTCGATGTTTTTCCATTCTTCTGCATTTGGCACCTGTAAAAAAAGGATAGTAATTAAAATCTCTCCTATTTAATACAATTTTAGACACAAACATACTATAACATTACAATTACAGTAATTTATTTTGTTTAATTACAGAATAACATGGATACACCAAATAGCAATGAACCAGGATCATCGAATAGCAATGAATCAGGACCATCGTTGGTTCCACGCTCTGAAAATGGAGAAAATGAGTCGGCAGAAGAGATACCACAATTTACCCCACCCACAAAACCTAAGCGGAGCAAGTTAACACAAATATCTAACATGATAAGTGACTTAAGAGAAATTAACGACAGAACATGCGTTGAAGAAACAGAACTAGATCTATTTGGAAAAAGCGTCTCGGCACAATTGAAACAATTGACAGAGGAACAGGCAGTCATTGCTAAGGAAAAGATACAGAGTATATTGACACAATGCAGGCTTACAGATATACGAGCCAAGAATGCGTATTCTTGTCAAATGCAATTGCAAAATAATTGGAATTCTACACAAGTTCTTCCAAGCTTCACAGTACCCCAATACTCTCTGCCAACAACTACAATCTGTCCTCCTCCAGAGCCCAGTCCATCGACATGTTCTTCTTCGTGTTCCCAGTATACTACTAATATTGTATCCCCAGAAACTACATACAATTATGAAAGTTACGGCGAAAGCGTAGACAACAGTGATGTCATTCAACAAGCCTTCGATAAGGCTTAATATCACATGTTAGTTGTATTTTTAAAAATGTGTGCCTTATTATTTCAATTTTAAGTAAATAAATAAACTCTTACCTTAATAAACTGTTTTAATGCTTCATAGATTGCTCGACAAACTTCTGGTATGAATTTTGATATAGATGGTTTGGAAACACGGTAAAAATGACTCAGGCTTCGATAACTCATTCCAGTTGCTAAGAACGATAACGTTACTTCTAATTTTATTTTTGCTGGTAATGCATCTCTCATCAGGGTGTCTTGGCGCTGAATCGAGCTCTGTATAAGTGAAAGTAACTCATCAAAGTTTTCAGCAGTAACCCGCAACGCCAACCTGTACTCAGAAGGATCTTCTAATCTTAGTTGTTTCAGCAACAAGGCAGAAGCACCAGTTATAGGTCTATCGCTTAACCATTTTCTTATCCAAAGTCGTTTCGCTTTCTTTTTTTCTAACATATCAATCAACTCTTCTTTTAATAGTGCAGAGATGTTCCTTAAACATTTTTTTTTCAATAGACTTTGCCGCGAAATCATTATTTTTTACTTCAAACGTGTGCACACCCGAAGAAAAATCCGCGAATGAAATGGCCTCGTCTAAACAACAGGGGCCAGGCCAACACTGGCTTGTCGCAGGACTGGCGCCAGCATGACTGGCTTCGTATAAACTCTGCTTAACATCTCAAGTTGTGAAATAAATATTGCTTGCCAGTCTTTCTAGTGCCCGTTCAGCAATATTTATTTTACATCTTGAGATGTAATTTGTATTAGATTATATCCCATAGTGAAAAGCTGGCTTTATTCATTAAGGACCCCTGGAATGAAAGGAAATAAAGCGAAGCAGTAATAACACCACATTTTGATATCAACATTTTTAATTTGTTTATTAACAATTTCATTAATATCGCCAATTCCTTGAAAGATTTTCTATCTCTATTATTAATGTTTCTATCTGAGGGATTAATGTTTACACCACAATTCATGTTCATCTTCTATCACATTTGTGGGTTTTTATTTCCATATTTGATTCAAGTATGTATGGCGGCTTTGCTGGTGCTGAAAAGACAAGATTTCAATTAAATTATACCAAAATGCTAAGGTAGAGGTGGATGAAACACTTGGTTAGAGGGGATGACGGACAGTGGACCGTAGCGATAGAAAATACAAGGGGAAAGATAGGGCCATCCAGTGGGCATTGTCCCACAATATTATCAAGTCAACATCCCTCTGTATGCAGTTGGCAAAGAACTTTGGAGAATGGCGCGATAGAAGAGACTTGTCTTTGATCGACTTGACTCACTAACCAAGAGGCCTATGCCCAGAAGTGGGTTGATGTGTGCTGAAAACGATTATGAAGATTTCTTACCTTTTCTGTTTCGAAATCCTGGAAATTTAGGTGTTGTTTTGTTGATCGTCATCACTACCCAGGGTAAGTGCAGGGCGGGCAGTATGATCCAAGAATTTCCTTTCCTGAGCAAGGGATAAATAATAATATCCCGAACCAAAACAAACAAATTGTCTGACGAACTATCAGTGACAGTTCCGTGTGTCGTTCCGTTCCGTTTCGCTGCTTATTTTTTTAGTCGTGTTTGATAAAAGTACTAAAGTGAACGGTTTTTCTACACAAAAATAAGGATTTATCACTACTTTACCTAACCATGTTCTATTACTAAGTTAGGAATTACATTAAGCATACAATTTTCCATCAAATTATGTACCTATTCATTCTTATGTTATTCGCGTAAAATGAAACTATGAACGTTTTTTTAAATATTTTTTCATATTGTGTTGTACGGCCCTGGAAATTCAGTCCTTTGAGGCTAGTTGATGAACGAACGAAATTAACTGAATGATTTAGGCGTTTTTTAGTTAAATACTCACTAAACATTTTTTTGTGGTAACGAAATTTAGAAGCTTGCTAACCATTTCTTTACTGATAGATGATGATTTTGCTAAACAAGTGATCATACCGTGTTTTTATTATTTTTTGTAGTAAGACGGTAACTGTCTCCTTCATACTCATAAATTTGGTCAGATCATGAATCAGAGACAGACAGGCTATTCTTGAAGCTTATGTGCAACGTCACGCCGCGCGCTTTTTCAAAGACACTACACAAGTGAACTTGAGATTTACCAAAGGCTAATGCGTCGCCTTAATCCTTTGACTGCACCTGTCAGCCTCGCTACTTCGCCCTTACGCCGCCCTGCTTTGTGTCTAATGTAAGAACCACTCTCAAAATAATAACTTCAAAGTTATAAATCTGCCATGTAAACCTTTATTGCGTTAATTGTTGTGTTTTTTTTAGCAAAACAATATTTAATTTTGTCACAGAACCAAAGTGGACACTTCGGTGACGTTCCCGCTGAAGGCGCTGGACATGTCGCAGTTCGTGCTCAGCAACCTGCCGGAGACGCGGCGCTCGGGGCTCGGCAACAATCTGTACGACCTGGCCGCCATCATCGTGCACCACGGCTCCGGGTCGGTAGATGTCGCTAGTGGGCTGAATTCGATTTTAGTAGAAACCTCCGTCGCGCAAGCAGGGTTTTTTCATAACCTTATAATGATAATGCAATGAGTGTAAAACCAGTTAGTTGTCTTTGACAACCTGTACGACATGGCGGGCGTCATCGAGCACCACAGTTCCGGGTCGGTAGATGTCGCCAGTGGGCTGAATTCGATTTCAGTAGAAACCTACATCGCGCAAGCATGGTTTTTCATAACCTTATAATAATAAGGCAATGAGTGTAAAACCAGTTAGTCGTCTTCAACAACCTCTACGACCTGGCGGCCATCATCGAGCACCACGGTTCCGGGTCGGTAGATGTCGCTAGTGGGCTGAATTCGATTTTAGTAGAAATATACATCGCGCAAGCAGGTTTTTTCATAACCTTCTAGTAATAAGGCAATGAGTGTAAAGCCAGTTGTCTTCAACAACCAATAGGTACCCTTATTATGTATTTCTGACATCAAAGCAACGCCAGTGAAATTGAAAAATCGACTAATCAGACCACGATTATTTTACACGAGCGATTCCTTGCGATGTGATTGGTCGATTTCAAATTTGAATGCCATTGCGACTGATATCAGAAATAAAAAATAATACCCTGTGTCGTGGGAACCAGAAACAGCGACGTCACGCAAATATAAAGACACGTTTTTATAAATTCTTGCCCAGCCGGGATTCTAGCCCGGAGGCTCTCGCTTGGGAAGCAGAGCCTCGAACCGCAACGCCACAGTGGTTAACTCAACCTTTCTAATAATTTGTGTTCGTCAACAGCGCCGGCTCGGGCCACTACACAGCGTTCGCGATTAACGAGGAGCAGTGGTTCCACTTCAACGACCAGACGGTGCGCGCGACGGACGCCGAGACGGTCGCCGGCTGCAAGCCCTACATCATGTTCTACATCCGCCGCGAGCTGTCGCTGCCGCCGCACGCCGCCGCCTTGTGACCGCGCCGCTAGGTGGCGCTGATAAGGAGACAGTTCGCCGCGCGGCCGCTAGATGGCGCTGGAGGTTTGCTGGCGAGTTCACTCTATATGTCTTGGTTCTTGCCCAGTGACCTGATGCGCTGACAGAGATTTACTTTGACTCGATTTCACTCGATCTGACGAAAGTCTCAGGGATTGAGCGTATACAGAATATATGTAGATCGCGGAGGTGAAGGTTCTCCTCTTGGCCGCTAGATGGCGTCAGCGTGCGCAGGTTGCACGCGGCAGGTACGTAGGCTAGTTTTCAATCCGCAACACATGATCTCGTGGCAATATTAAATGATGAGGGAATGTCTCTTGGTGCGTACGGTTCTTGCTAAACACGCGAGTTGAGTGAATCTTGTACCCAATCCACTTACTCCGACTACTTATTATTATTAAACTGTAATTTTAAACTTTCTTTATGGACCTAAAGATTCTTTATGATGACTGGTAGGACCAAGTAATATTTATTTTTTACCTATATCATGAATTTATTTTACTTTGTTACTATTTAAAACTTAAAATTTTAAGTTTCTCGTAATTCCGCTCGATTTCGATAAATTTACTCAATAATATATTATGAATCAATAGGTACATAACAAGCCGTGTTGGCTCTGCTGTATAATATATGTACACGTGGATTCTACAAGCAAGGTTCACCCGCTCTCGTGATTGACTAATTAGTATGCAATGGTTTTAGACTAGATTCAACACAAGCGTCATAGGACCGGTATTTGCTGATTCCACATTGATTCTTTTATTTGGATTTTTAATTTTACAATTCATAAGCCTTAACCGATGTTGTTTTTTCGTATGGTTTTCAAATTATAAGATTCATGCAAAAAATCTTTTCAACTATATCGGTCCTTAGTAGCATGGCTTACCCCTATAACATAGAATGGATCACTGATGGGCCTATGCATACATAGACTTCTGTAATCAATCAACCACTTACTTTTGTTATTATTTCCAATGTTGCAGCACAGTAGTAGATCCATACAGGTATAAACTTCACGATACGTCAGCTCCACGCCTGAGTTAGAATGTACCTGCGAATCACACCCTCTCTTTCTAACACAGGCGTGATGACGTGTCGTGCTTCTTGGCTACGCCTGTATGGTTCTACTCTGAGTAGAACAAAATCACCCACCATTTCTATAAACAACTTTGCTGGTCCCTACTTTATATATACATGTAATGGCAGGTACAAAGTACAAACCAAACATTCATACATTGTCAACATCGAATCGTAAGCTACGTTAGTTTTGTGAAAGCCTTTAAAGTGAGCCTTTCAAATTGTAGGATACTGAATGAAATTATCCATTAAGTTAGTATTTAATACCAGTTTGATGCACACAAATCATACGCATGGCATTCCTAGTTTTAAATGTGAGCCGGTCTCACTTAGTCCTCGTTTGGATTACTTCTGTACATTTTATGTTTCAAATGAACTCGCCTTTTACATTCGAGTAATACAGCAATTTTAACAATACTGAGAGCTCCGCGATATAAATAAAACACAGGGCAGGTGTTCATTTGAATGTATTTATTTTACAACCTTTTCTACAAAACTTGGCTTCTTATGGCGCTTTTTTTCGTCAACAATGTTAAGAGTTTTTGAGATTCAAATAGCATTTTATCCAAGAAATTATAATAAAGTATAATCTGTAAATGTTAAAGGTAGCAGTTACATAAACTGAAGATTTAGCCTCTATACATTTTATAACAGACCTATACATTCAAAGAGAGAGCTTATAAATCCGGAAAGCATTGAATATTATTAGTCATAGACAGTAATGGATGAAATGTCTGTCGGTTTAGGTAAAGAAATGGTAATTTGATTGTGCCAGTAAGTAATGGAATGCCATACATGAACTTGTCTCACAATCCCTTATTGCCATAACATTCCTAAACTTGAGCTGTTGTAATTGTTCACGAACATTATGCATTACGGGAACACAAACGCCAATCAACAGTTTATATTGTAAAACATAATGTGATAGTCTTATAGAATAATTGTGTACATATTGCTGATGTTTTTACTCATGTCAGTTACTATTTTTCATTTACAAAGTATATGAAACGGAGCGAACACGATTATGATTGAAGTTTATTTGTGTACTTCATTTACTCGAAGATGATAGTGATTGAATTTAATAAATTCGCAAATTTAAATACCAATATCGTTGTTTCATTTGCTCACTATAGTATTCGATTGTTGATGTGACGGTGTTATGACCGACAGACAGACGACCCGAATGGCCGAGTCGGCAGTGACCCTGCCTACGAAGCCAAGGGTCCCGGGTTCGAGTCCCGGTAGGGGCAAATATTTGTTTCATGAGAACGGATGTTTGTACCCTAGTCATGGTTGTTTATCTATCTATAATATTTATCTATATAAGTGTGTATATCGTTGTCTAGTTCCCAAGATACAGGGAATCCTAGTTTGGGGCTAGATCAATGTGTGTAAATAGTGTCCAAGGTATTATTATGTTATCCATTTAGATTAAGCACACTGAACCAAAAATGCCCTTTTTGCTTCAGTCTGATTCTCAATATTATGTAGTTCCAAAAGCTTCAGCATTGTGGAGGTATATGGATCAAAGTAAAAGAAGATTTTTTCGCACAACAACTTGTTTGTAGTTTTTTTTTTGTTTCGACTTAGTTTCTTAATTAATGTCGTCCGACCTCTTAGGAGGTCATTCATTATGCCAGTGTTAATTGTGATCACCTCTTTGTCAGATTCTCTTTTGAGAAGAGAACCAGAAAAGGAAATGTTTCGGTAATGGATTGTTGCTTGTTAGCACTACCCAGAGGACACGTGCTGGGCGGTTATGGACAAGAATAGCCGAGTCCCTGATTACGGGCATTAGCCCGGCCCAGTATTGTCCGGCCCAGGAATGTCCGGCCCCGGAATTGGCGTCCCGAAAGCCCACGATTCCGGGGTCGGTCATTCCTGGGCCGAGCATTCCGTGGCCGTACAAAATAGTGCTCGACCCCGGAATGCCCGGCCCCGGAATTGGCGTCCCGAGTACCATAGACAACTGCTACATCAGAGATTAGGGTGTGTCCATAGTGTCTCTATCTCAAAAAACCTATTAATAACATTAAATGTTTTTTTTTTTAATTTGCATACGCTTCGCTCCGCTACGCTTCGGTTTTGCTTCTTCTAAGTTCTAACCTAACCTATAACCCAATTGAAATTTAGCCACAATAACCTACTCTAGCCAAATTTGACTCAATAAATATATTGCACTTGACCACAGTCTTCACAGTGTTATTTTTTTTTAACAAATAGCAGAATTGAGTTTGTTTTTATTTTAAAGTAACCAAATATGAATAATTTTTAGCTTATGATATGTGTCAAGTGAATGTTAAACTTGCTTACAAAAAAACCTCACTACTATGACCGTGGCCTTAGATTCGTCTAAGTTAAATCGAAAATGTTCGACCAATCAGAAGCCAGTATTTCCAGCCAATGAGAGACGTCCCACAATTCCGGGGCCGGGCATTCCGGGGTCGAACAGGCAGTGCACGGCCTCGGCCTGGATTTTTAATTTCACAATTCATAAGCCTTAACCGATGTTGTTTTTTCGTATGGTTTTCAAATTATAAGATTCATGCAAAAAATCTTTTCAACTATATCGGTCCTTAGTAGCATGGCTTACCCCTATAACATAGAATGGATCACTGATGGGCCTATGCATACATAGACTTCTGTAATCAATCAACCACTTACTTTTGTTATTATTTCCAATGTTGCAGCACAGTAGTAGATCCATACAGGTATAAACTTCACGATACGTCAGCTCCACGCCTGAGTTAGAATGTACCTGCGAATCACACCCTCTCTTTCTAACACAGGCGTGATGACGTGTCGTGCTTCTTGGCTACGCCTGTATGGTTCTAATCTGAGTAGAACAAAATCACCCACCATTTTTATAAACAACTTTGCTGGTCCCTACTTTATATATACATGTAATGGCAGGTACAAAGTACAAACCAAACATTAATACATTGTCAACATCGAATCGTAAGCTACGTTAGTTTTGTGAAAGCCTTTAAAGTGAGCCTTTCAAATAGTAGGATGCTGAATGAAATTACCCATTAAGTTAGTATTTAATACCAGTTTGATTCACACCAATCATACGCATGGCATTCCTAGTTTTAAATGTGAGCCGGTCTCACTTAGTCCTCTTTTGGATTACTTCTGTACATTTTATGTTTCAAATGAACTCGCCTTTTACATTCGAGTAATACAGCAATTTTAACAATACTGAGAGCTCCGCTATATAAATAAAACACAGGGCAGGTGTTCATTTGAATGTATTTATTTTACAACCTTTTCTACAAAACTTGGCTTCTTATGGCGCTTTTTTTCGTCAACAATGTTAAGAGTTTTTGAGATTCAAATAGCATTTTATCCAAGAAATTATAATAAAGTATAATCTGTAAATGTTAAAGGTAGCAGTTACATAAACTGAAGATTAAGCCTCTATACAGTTTATAACAGATCTATACATTCAAAGAGAGAGCTTATAAATCCGGAAAGCATTGAATATTATTAGTCATAGACAGTAATGGATGAAATGTCTGTCGGTTTAGGTAAAGAAATGGTAATTTGATTTTGCCAGTAAGTAATGGGATGCCATACATGAACTTGTCTCACAATCCCTTATTGCTATAACATTCCTAAACTTGAGCTGTTGTAATTGTTCACGAACATTTTATTTGTAATTGTTCACGAACATTTGTTCATGTTTTTATTTTAAACTAACCAAATATGAATAATTTTTAGCTTATGATATGTGTCAAGTGAATGTTAAACTTGCTTACAAAAAAACCTCACTACTATGACCGTGGCCTTAGATTCGTCTAAGTTAAATCGAAAATGTTCGACCAATCAGAAGCCAGTATTTCCAGCCAATGAGAGACGTCCCACAATTCCGGGGCCGGGCATTCCGGGGTCGAACAGGCAGTGCACGGCCTCGGAAAGCCCGGCCCAGTAATGTGCGGCTTGGAATGTCCGGCCCCGGAATTGGCGTCCCGAATCCCACGATTCCGGGGTCGGGCATTCCGGGGCCGGGCATTACTGGGCCGTGCATTCCTGTCCCCCGAATATCCTGCGGAAATCAGTATATACCTAACCTGCATGTTTTTTTCAAATTCTTGAACGCACTGTATTAAAGGCTATAACCGTGTAAGGGAACCAAATATGCCCCTGACGTTATTAGCCAATAAATACAGCCTATGTATTGGTAATAATGCTGGTTCTCTCATCTGCCAAGTTTTATGTCATAATTATTGACAGTTTCCCTGAAATGTCACTTGAAAGTTTTTAATACTTTTCTAAATATCTTGAAAACTACTGGTCCGTTTCTTTTCTGATTAACGTATGTTGTTAATGGCTTGAAGGGGAATAAATTCGCAAAAAACAAGACGTCTCTAGGTCAACATTAACTTGGTCATTTTTTATGTCAAATATTTCAAACTTTTTTTTTGACGCTTGTGACTCAGCGACACCCACCATTTTTTTACACTGATATGACATCTCTTTCCGTACAAATATATATTGGTCTAAAATCAATCGGCTTGGAGCAACATGGTGAATTTTTAATAAACTTCAGGTGCCTAATAGGTTAGGCACCTGAAGTTTATTAAAAAATCACCATACTGCTCTTATAAATATTACGGGACAATCTTACATAAAACTTGGCAGATGAGAGAACCAGCATTATTTCCAATACATAGGCTGTATTTATTGGCTAATAACGTCAGGGGCATATTTGGTTCCCTTACACGGTTATAACCTTTCAACGGATTTAGAATAATATGAGATGGTTTTACTCATATTTTTTGATAGATAAGTAACTGTTATACTTTGACAAAACCCTTACTAATAATGTACAGTATGTTTTTCCGTTATGATAGTCAATGTTACCTTACAAGATTTTCTTAAACGACGACAAAACCAAACTAGGTAGGTACGTAATTTTTTATCAATCTCACGAAACATTCAACATCTATATTAGGTATGGTTATTTAGGATCATGTTGGTAAAGAAAAGGTAGGAGAATTGCTAAGTTAGTTGTCACAGTACCTAATAAATATGTGTGGATATTTATTTTTGAACCGAGGGTTAGTTTTATTTTATTTTACCAGACCTCTATCGGCTTGGCTTTCACCTGGTTCCCGCTTGACGTTGAGTTAGGGATACCCTATATGCATATATGTATACACAAGGTGACATTTAATTAGCTGACCATTTTTTAGGGAATGACAGTATCCGTCATTATGAACATCCTTCCCCAAGAACCATATGGTCGCAAACGAAAAAAAAATTGGGTTCCCGCTCTCGCCCACGACGCGTCAGTAGGACAGTGATGGACGCTATGACGTGAGGTACCAAGTTAACTTTCTCAGACTGTCTATGTTCAGGGGATTCACTCTGCCAAATCTTATCCCTTAATCATCAAACGCCATATCATAACCAATGTATGTGATTGTACATAAATGTTTACGTAACCTAGGTTTTTGTATATTGCACTTCTAATCAAGCCAGCACAGCATAAAAATAAAGTGCGGGTCGGTCACGAAAAGTTCCACAGTACAGTAAAATCTAGTGTAGTTAATTATGTGTGTACCGGCAACAGAATACAAATTCTGTGAAAATTTCAACTCTACGGTTCATGAGATACTTAGGCTTAGTTTTAGGCTAAGCGCGCACTAAGATTTTTAATAGCGCGATTTTTTTGTAGCAGAAATATAACGTAAGAGTTTATATGCCAGTGGGCGCATATGCGATAAAAAAATCGCTGCGATTAAAAAATTGTGAATTGTCACATTTTTTTTCGCGGCGCGACGCGATTGTCGCAAAACTAAAGTGAAGCCTATGGAGTTGCACGGCCCCGCGCGCATTGCGATAATAAAATCGCAAACTCCGGTGCAGTCGGCATTACGCTCTCCAAGTGAATGGGCGCGAAAGTGGTAGGTACAAACATGTCGACACTGGTTTCACCCGACTGTCAAGATTGAGACGCTAGATGTGGACCATTTGATAATGGAAATACAAGGAAGACCAGCTTTGTGGGATAAACACTCCACATCCTAGAGAGAGCGCATTTTGAAGACACGATTATGGGAGGAAGTTTGTCAAAAGGTTATTCTCATGGACTCACTAAAGAAAAAAAGAAAAAGAAAGGTAATATAAAGATACAAACATTTATTTAGTAGTTAGCTAGGTGTCTTCATCATCATCATCATTCATTCATCATCAACCCTTATAGAATAGCGGGAAGGTTAGGCCATACTCCAACACGGTGGCCACCAAGTCCGAGTTGATGGTAGGGAGCCGTACATAAATTATGTCATTTGAATTGGGGGGGGGAGTCTAGTCTGTGTACGATGGGGCGGGGGAGTCTTGGCTACGCCTGTATGGTTCTACTCTGAGTAGAACAAAATCACCCACCATTTCTATAAACAACTTTGCTGGTCCCTACTTTATATATACATGTAATGGCAGGTACAAAGTACAAACCAAACATTCATACATTGTCAACATCGAATCGTAAGCTACGTTAGTTTTGTGAAAGCCTTTAAAGTGAGCCTTTCAAATTGTAGGATACTGAATGAAATTATCCATTAAGTTAGTATTTAATACCAGTTTGATGCACACAAATCATACGCATGGCATTCCTAGTTTTAAATGTGAGCCGGTCTCACTTAGTCCTCGTTTGGATTACTTCTGTACATTTTATGTTTCAAATGAACTCGCCTTTTACATTCGAGTAATACAGCAATTTTAACAATACTGAGAGCTCCGCGATATAAATAAAACACAGGGCAGGTGTTCATTTGAATGTATTTATTTTACAACCTTTTCTACAAAACTTGGCTTCTTATGGCGCTTTTTTTCGTCAACAATGTTAAGAGTTTTTGAGATTCAAATAGCATTTTATCCAAGAAATTATAATAAAGTATAATCTGTAAATGTTAAAGGTAGCAGTTACATAAACTGAAGATTTAGCCTCTATACATTTTATAACAGACCTATACATTCAAAGAGAGAGCTTATAAATCCGGAAAGCATTGAATATTATTAGTCATAGACAGTAATGGATGAAATGTCTGTCGGTTTAGGTAAAGAAATGGTAATTTGATTGTGCCAGTAAGTAATGGAATGCCATACATGAACTTGTCTCACAATCCCTTATTGCCATAACATTCCTAAACTTGAGCTGTTGTAATTGTTCACGAACATTATGCATTACGGGAACACAAACGCCAATCAACAGTTTATATTGTAAAACATAATGTGATAGTCTTATAGAATAATTGTGTACATATTGCTGATGTTTTTACTCATGTCAGTTACTATTTTTCATTTACAAAGTATATGAAACGGAGCGAACACGATTATGATTGAAGTTTATTTGTGTACTTCATTTACTCGAAGATGATAGTGATTGAATTTAATAAATTCGCAAATTTAAATACCAATATCGTTGTTTCATTTGCTCACTATAGTATTCGATTGTTGATGTGACGGTGTTATGACCGACAGACAGACGACCCGAATGGCCGAGTCGGCAGTGACCCTGCCTACGAAGCCAAGGGTCCCGGGTTCGAGTCCCGGTAGGGGCAAATATTTGTTTCATGAGAACGGATGTTTGTACCCTAGTCATGGTTGTTTATCTATCTATAATATTTATCTATATAAGTGTGTATATCGTTGTCTAGTTCCCAAGATACAGGGAATCCTAGTTTGGGGCTAGATCAATGTGTGTAAATAGTGTCCAAGGTATTATTATGTTATCCATTTAGATTAAGCACACTGAACCAAAAATGCCCTTTTTGCTTCAGTCTGATTCTCAATATTATGTAGTTCCAAAAGCTTCAGCATTGTGGAGGTATATGGATCAAAGTAAAAGAAGATTTTTTCGCACAACAACTTGTTTGTAGTTTTTTTTTTGTTTCGACTTAGTTTCTTAATTAATGTCGTCCGACCTCTTAGGAGGTCATTCATTATGCCAGTGTTAATTGTGATCACCTCTTTGTCAGATTCTCTTTTGAGAAGAGAACCAGAAAAGGAAATGTTTCGGTAATGGATTGTTGCTTGTTAGCACTACCCAGAGGACACGTGCTGGGCGGTTATGGACAAGAATAGCCGAGTCCCTGATTACGGGCATTAGCCCGGCCCAGTATTGTCCGGCCCAGGAATGTCCGGCCCCGGAATTGGCGTCCCGAAAGCCCACGATTCCGGGGTCGGTCATTCCTGGGCCGAGCATTCCGTGGCCGTACAAAATAGTGCTCGACCCCGGAATGCCCGGCCCCGGAATTGGCGTCCCGAGTACCATAGACAACTGCTACATCAGAGATTAGGGTGTGTCCATAGTGTCTCTATCTCAAAAAACCTATTAATAACATTAAATGTTTTTTTTTTTAATTTGCATACGCTTCGCTCCGCTACGCTTCGGTTTTGCTTCTTCTAAGTTCTAACCTAACCTATAACCCAATTGAAATTTAGCCACAATAACCTACTCTAGCCAAATTTGACTCAATAAATATATTGCACTTGACCACAGTCTTCACAGTGTTATTTTTTTTTAACAAATAGCAGAATTGAGTTTGTTTTTATTTTAAAGTAACCAAATATGAATAATTTTTAGCTTATGATATGTGTCAAGTGAATGTTAAACTTGCTTACAAAAAAACCTCACTACTATGACCGTGGCCTTAGATTCGTCTAAGTTAAATCGAAAATGTTCGACCAATCAGAAGCCAGTATTTCCAGCCAATGAGAGACGTCCCACAATTCCGGGGCCGGGCATTCCGGGGTCGAACAGGCAGTGCACGGCCTCGGCCTGGATTTTTAATTTCACAATTCATAAGCCTTAACCGATGTTGTTTTTTCGTATGGTTTTCAAATTATAAGATTCATGCAAAAAATCTTTTCAACTATATCGGTCCTTAGTAGCATGGCTTACCCCTATAACATAGAATGGATCACTGATGGGCCTATGCATACATAGACTTCTGTAATCAATCAACCACTTACTTTTGTTATTATTTCCAATGTTGCAGCACAGTAGTAGATCCATACAGGTATAAACTTCACGATACGTCAGCTCCACGCCTGAGTTAGAATGTACCTGCGAATCACACCCTCTCTTTCTAACACAGGCGTGATGACGTGTCGTGCTTCTTGGCTACGCCTGTATGGTTCTAATCTGAGTAGAACAAAATCACCCACCATTTTTATAAACAACTTTGCTGGTCCCTACTTTATATATACATGTAATGGCAGGTACAAAGTACAAACCAAACATTAATACATTGTCAACATCGAATCGTAAGCTACGTTAGTTTTGTGAAAGCCTTTAAAGTGAGCCTTTCAAATAGTAGGATGCTGAATGAAATTACCCATTAAGTTAGTATTTCATACCAGTTTGATTCACACCAATCATACGCATGGCATTCCTAGTTTTAAATGTGAGCCGGTCTCACTTAGTCCTCTTTTGGATTACTTCTGTACATTTTATGTTTCAAATGAACTCGCCTTTTACATTCGAGTAATACAGCAATTTTAACAATACTGAGAGCTCCGCTATATAAATAAAACACAGGGCAGGTGTTCATTTGAATGTATTTATTTTACAACCTTTTCTACAAAACTTGGCTTCTTATGGCGCTTTTTTTCGTCAACAATGTTAAGAGTTTTTGAGATTCAAATAGCATTTTATCCAAGAAATTATAATAAAGTATAATCTGTAAATGTTAAAGGTAGCAGTTACATAAACTGAAGATTAAGCCTCTATACAGTTTATAACAGATCTATACATTCAAAGAGAGAGCTTATAAATCCGGAAAGCATTGAATATTATTAGTCATAGACAGTAATGGATGAAATGTCTGTCGGTTTAGGTAAAGAAATGGTAATTTGATTTTGCCAGTAAGTAATGGGATGCCATACATGAACTTGTCTCACAATCCCTTATTGCTATAACATTCCTAAACTTGAGCTGTTGTAATTGTTCACGAACATTTTATTTGTAATTGTTCACGAACATTTGTTCATGTTTTTATTTTAAACTAACCAAATATGAATAATTTTTAGCTTATGATATGTGTCAAGTGAATGTTAAACTTGCTTACAAAAAAACCTCACTACTATGACCGTGGCCTTAGATTCGTCTAAGTTAAATCGAAAATGTTCGACCAATCAGAAGCCAGTATTTCCAGCCAATGAGAGACGTCCCACAATTCCGGGGCCGGGCATTCCGGGGTCGAACAGGCAGTGCACGGCCTCGGAAAGCCCGGCCCAGTAATGTGCGGCTTGGAATGTCCGGCCCCGGAATTGGCGTCCCGAATCCCACGATTCCGGGGTCGGGCATTCCGGGGCCGGGCATTACTGGGCCGTGCATTCCTGTCCCCCGAATATCCTGCGGAAATCAGTATATACCTAACCTGCATGTTTTTTTCAAATTCTTGAACGCACTGTATTAAAGGCTATAACCGTGTAAGGGAACCAAATATGCCCCTGACGTTATTAGCCAATAAATACAGCCTATGTATTGGTAATAATGCTGGTTCTCTCATCTGCCAAGTTTTATGTCATAATTATTGACAGTTTCCCTGAAATGTCACTTGAAAGTTTTTAATACTTTTCTAAATATCTTGAAAACTACTGGTCCGTTTCTTTTCTGATTAACGTATGTTGTTAATGGCTTGAAGGGGAATAAATTCGCAAAAAACAAGACGTCTCTAGGTCAACATTAACTTGGTCATTTTTTATGTCAAATATTTCAAACTTTTTTTTTGACGCTTGTGACTCAGCGACACCCACCATTTTTTTACACTGATATGACATCTCTTTCCGTACAAATATATATTGGTCTAAAATCAATCGGCTTGGAGCAACATGGTGAATTTTTAATAAACTTCAGGTGCCTAATAGGTTAGGCACCTGAAGTTTATTAAAAAATCACCATACTGCTCTTATAAATATTACGGGACAATCTTACATAAAACTTGGCAGATGAGAGAACCAGCATTATTTCCAATACATAGGCTGTATTTATTGGCTAATAACGTCAGGGGCATATTTGGTTCCCTTACACGGTTATAACCTTTCAACGGATTTAGAATAATATGAGATGGTTTTACTCATATTTTTTGATAGATAAGTAACTGTTATACTTTGACAAAACCCTTACTAATAATGTACAGTATGTTTTTCCGTTATGATAGTCAATGTTACCTTACAAGATTTTCTTAAACGACGACAAAACCAAACTAGGTAGGTACGTAATTTTTTATCAATCTCACGAAACATTCAACATCTATATTAGGTATGGTTATTTAGGATCATGTTGGTAAAGAAAAGGTAGGAGAATTGCTAAGTTAGTTGTCACAGTACCTAATAAATATGTGTGGATATTTATTTTTGAACCGAGGGTTAGTTTTATTTTATTTTACCAGACCTCTATCGGCTTGGCTTTCACCTGGTTCCCGCTTGACGTTGAGTTAGGGATACCCTATATGCATATATGTATACACAAGGTGACATTTAATTAGCTGACCATTTTTTAGGGAATGACAGTATCCGTCATTATGAACATCCTTCCCCAAGAACCATATGGTCGCAAACGAAAAAAAAATTGGGTTCCCGCTCTCGCCCACGACGCGTCAGTAGGACAGTGATGGACGCTATGACGTGAGGTACCAAGTTAACTTTCTCAGACTGTCTATGTTCAGGGGATTCACTCTGCCAAATCTTATCCCTTAATCATCAAACGCCATATCATAACCAATGTATGTGATTGTACATAAATGTTTACGTAACCTAGGTTTTTGTATATTGCACTTCTAATCAAGCCAGCACAGCATAAAAATAAAGTGCGGGTCGGTCACGAAAAGTTCCACAGTACAGTAAAATCTAGTGTAGTTAATTATGTGTGTACCGGCAACAGAATACAAATTCTGTGAAAATTTCAACTCTACGGTTCATGAGATACTTAGGCTTAGTTTTAGGCTAAGCGCGCACTAAGATTTTTAATAGCGCGATTTTTTTGTAGCAGAAATATAACGTAAGAGTTTATATGCCAGTGGGCGCATATGCGATAAAAAAATCGCTGCGATTAAAAAATTGTGAATTGTCACATTTTTTTTCGCGGCGCGACGCGATTGTCGCAAAACTAAAGTGAAGCCTATGGAGTTGCACGGCCCCGCGCGCATTGCGATAATAAAATCGCAAACTCCGGTGCAGTCGGCATTACGCTCTCCAAGTGAATGGGCGCGAAAGTGGTAGGTACAAACATGTCGACACTGGTTTCACCCGACTGTCAAGATTGAGACGCTAGATGTGGACCATTTGATAATGGAAATACAAGGAAGACCAGCTTTGTGGGATAAACACTCCACATCCTAGAGAGAGCGCATTTTGAAGACACGATTATGGGAGGAAGTTTGTCAAAAGGTTATTCTCATGGACTCACTAAAGAAAAAAAGAAAAAGAAAGGTAATATAAAGATACAAACATTTATTTAGTAGTTAGCTAGGTGTCTTCATCATCATCATCATTCATTCATCATCAACCCTTATAGAATAGCGGGAAGGTTAGGCCATACTCCAACACGGTGGCCACCAAGTCCGAGTTGATGGTAGGGAGCCGTACATAAATTATGTCATTTGAATTGGGGGGGGGAGTCTAGTCTGTGTACGATGGGGCGGGGGAGTCTTGTCTGCGTACTATGGGGGGGGGGGGGGGGGGTACCAAAATTGTTGTAAATACCAATTACTCTAAAATATTTATATTACACATAGAACAAGTCGTCGTCACAAGGAGACGGTTCGGGGACTTTACCCGTGATCGAAGATTTACAGAAATGGGTGGAATCTCCATGGGAGCAAGTCAAAGAAAAATAAATTTGATTAGGTACATATGTTAATAAAAATTGCCGAAAAGTACAAATTAATAAAAATTAACGAAAAACAAAGTTTATATCAAATTTTATGTATGGCTGTTTTAATGTTAAACCTATTTTTTTTCTAAAATTCGCAATTAATTTAATTGAAAAACAAGAAAAAAATTGACGACGACGTTAGTTTCGCTGAAATGATGGTTCCAACGCTACGAAAATTAAACGACGAACAGAAATTGTATGCAATAATGGAATGGAAAAATTTATGCAATGCTTACTTATATTATATAAATCACTCGCTCTTGTCAGCGGCGCCGGCCACGCCGAAGATTATATAATACATATACCTAAATACAAAACAAACGTCTCAGCTCTGTGTTCCGTCCCGCAAACAAACGATCTACACAAAAACCAACCTTGTTACATAGGTATGAAGTATCGGAAATGCATCTATTGCAAGCACGTTCATTCCATTGCACGCCATCTATGTCGTAAAGGGTGAACCTTTGATTTACACTCGTAGTAGAGTAGAAGCGTTCATGTTGGAGAGAGTTAAACTACTCTCTTAGGAATAATGTAATTAATGACACAAATGTTCATTTCCTATTGCAGTCGTGAGGCCGGAGTAAAAAAAATCTCTATAGTGGCGGGCCAAGTTAACGTAGTTAAACGTTTTTTACAGTTTTTTTTGATATTACATCTGATTCTCATATTAACATGTTTATTTTTTTGTGTAAATAGTGTTATTGGGTTACTTTTCTAAAATATCGAAAAAATCAACAGAGGTTTACAATTTTATTACCATGGCAAAATCGCGATGCTTCAAAACAACCTGCTATTTTGAGAAGGAATGTGATATTTTGGGTCACACACATGGATTTTGGGCTCCTCCGAACAAACTTTACCTTGGTAGGTATAGGTACCTCAATTTTTTTTTTTTTTTTTGGTACGGCCTACAAAAGGAAATTCAATCTGATGACGTCATAGCGTCCGTCACTGTCCTACTGACGCGTAGCGAGCGAGAGAGGAGGGGAAATCGCTTTCCTTGCGGATGCCAAGTTAACTTTATTATTGCGTTGTACTTGTTTCGTTGGAATATATAGTCACCCTATTTCATTCCCCAACTAGAGATCGAGGCGTACTAGGTAAATTTCGTACCTAATCCACCTGTTCCTAGTCCACGAAAATACTCGATTCAAATACCTGTTCTTGGAGTTTCACCTAGTAACTATCATAGTATGAGGGCGGGCGTAGTCGTGCCAACCCCGGAAAGTCACGTTCTTGCAGATTAGGGCGTTACCAGAGTAAACGGAGCTAGCTCCACTGCGAGTGTGTTCGCCCAACGCTTGACTATATTCGAAGATCTAATTAGTCTTAAAATTATGCTATGAAACATATCGTCATGCATTTTCCCATACAGCTTGGCAGAGGCACAGTTGTGCTCACGATTAGCCAGTTATTCAATACTCCGCGTTGTGTGATAGGCGGCTAGCCCATCGCCGCAGCTATTGAAATGAAGGTAAATTATTCCTAAATAGATAAATTTTAAACATCACATTCATCATTGCATCCCTATTTCCAGCCCTCATTTACAGCTCCTGATCTTCAGGAGTCTCGTTCTGATCTCTGTCGCGACCAGTCCTATTTTTAGTTCTTGTCAATCTCTGTATCCCGTTTTTCTGATTTAAATAAACATTTCTTAGAAACTTGAAGCCTTTTTTTTTAAAGGGCTTAGCGATTTGCGTGCGTGAATAATATTTCAGAGCATACACAGAGCATGACTCGTGCACAAACATGTCTCACTGACTATGTACCTGCTTACTGACGATATATGATTATTCCCTGTGTAAAGAACGTATAGTATTGTTTAATATTTATGCTTCGGAACGCACCGGTTTTTTGTTGCGCGGATCGACCGCGAGTAATCGGGACATCACTAAGCGGAAACGGACCGCAGCTGTCACTCGTACCAACGAGATGAAAAATTGGAGGTTATCTTTTCTCGTCGGGAGAACAAACATGTCTGCTCAGGCATCGTGCCATTGAAGGTATTTCGGTGTACCAATTACCAAATACAGGCGTCGGGCCTGGTCGGAGTGTTAATCATCTACATCGTCGGGAAATAAGTAGATTCGCGTCAGCGGTCAAGTGATCCGTGTTGATTGGACATCGTCGTATCGGTAGCGGCGACTCCACGTGACGGCAGGCAGCACGCCGGCGACAGCGTCGGGCAGCGACGGCAAGGTTCGGTTCCTCTCCTATCCCGCATTCCTGTCTCGAATCGAGCTTTTGATCTCCGGTCTGCGACGACAAGGTCAGTAACAATCATTCAACTCACTTTTCTCTCACGTGCTGGCAAAAGCCCACCCCCTCAGGATTCCACGCCGTTCGGTAGGCGTGGAAATTAATCATTTTGGTAGCAAGCGCGGTTTTCCTAGTGGGAAATCATCGATTCACGGTTGTAGGGTTGCCTTTTGCCACATTGTAGTTGGGAGAAAAGAATATCTCAGATTGGCCGGCAATCTGTTTGGCAATGAGTCTGTGGTCGGTACCACAATTAAAGTTCATTTCGGTTAGTGAAAGTATAAGTGTCAATTTAGTCAATAATAAATTTGTAGTCGGAAACTACTGTTTGTGCGCATAAAAGACTGAACAGTCATTCTGCGAAGTAACTAGATTGTATTACTTGCGGTAGAACGTCGGGTTCTACAGTACTGCAGTGTTATTTCGGTTTACACAGCAGGGTCGGGCTATTTAGGGGGTATTAAGCTGATTTTGCTGACCTCAAAAGAAGTGTGGGTCATATCGGAGGGGCCACTTCTAGAAAAATAGTATTTTTTTATAATACCTTTTTGTGTGTTATTTGTATTGTACCATATGGTGGCATTCTCTAATTGATTTAGAGTATATATTTATAAGGTGTATGTCCACAGGGCGACCATATTAAATATTGTTTAGGATTTAATTGTTTTAGTGTTGCCTTGGTTTTTACAACTTAGTTTTAATTTCTGTGCCCAGCGCTGACGGGAAAGTGCTGGTCTCTGGCTGTGCTTAGTTCGGTAGTGAAGCATAGGACCAGAAACAATTGAATTGGTAACCATGGCACCTTCGCCCTTGACGGTACTGCGGTATGGCGTCCGTGAGGAGATGAGATGGCTCGCCCACACTCACAAGTATGTGGAGCGACCTGACATGGACGATGTCCTGCTCAAGCGTGTGGAGGACGCAATGACACGCGTCGGGAAGGTGTGTCAGCTGGCTGCGGAGGCAGAAGCCCTCGGGCTTACGGATGAGGCCTCGGTGGCTGCAGTGAAGCAGCTCTGCGCGGATGCTGACCAAGCGATGGAGTGCTTGGGCGACATCGAGCGTCGCGCCGAAAAAATTAAGCGGTCGCGTCGGGATGACCGCGGGGAGGGTAGCGGAGACCCGCCCCCTAAGGGTGTTGTTGGACGGCTGCCACACCTGGAGATTCCGGCCTTCGGTGGGGCAATTGATGAGTGGCCGGCATTCATCAATTTATTCGATAGCCTGGTCCACGGTCGGGACGACCTGGACAGCGCCTACAAGTTGGCCCAACTATTGATGGCACTGCGGGGTGAACCGAAGGAGTTGGTCGGTCACCTAACGGTCACGGCGGGCAATAATGAGATTGCCCGGGTCATATTGTTTGACCGCTACCAACACAAACGGCGGTTGGTTGATGCGCAGCTGGGGAAGCTGTTTAGCATCCCAAGAGTAACCCGGGATGTTGACATCCGGGTACAGGTGCTCAACCCTGTGCTGGTGGCCACTAAGGCCCTTCAGAACCTTGGTCTGCCGGTAGACCAATGGTCATATATTGTGTTATATATGGTTTTGTCACGGTTGCCTGCAGCTGTTCAAAGTCGGATGGGGGCAGTAGCTCGGAACTGCCCACGCTCGTCCAATTAACGGATTTTTTGGAGGGTGAATGCAGGCGATGCGACACATTGGATTCGGAGGCCAGTGTGCAGCGCCAACCCGCGCGGATGCGGGAGGGGCCGCGCCCCCCACCCCCACGGGGGGGTGGGCGGTCTAAACAATTTGGCGTTTTGAGTGCCGCGCCGTCGGGTGACGGCTGTGTGCACTGCGACAGTGCCGGTCATGAAGTGACCAGTTGCGCCAACTTTAAGGCGCTCGGTGTGGCTGCCCGCAGGAAGGTGGTCTTCCACCACCGATTGTGTTTCGGTTGTTTGGGGCCGCACCCGCTGAGCGAGTGCTCACGCGCGTCCCCCTGTGAGTGCTGTGGTGGAAGGCACCACGTCGTGTTGTGCCTGAACCGGTCAGGCCCTTCGGACGGTCACCAGGGCCGGACTCAGGCTGGTCGGTCACAGGGCCCAACCAGGGCCGGACCCAGTCCCCCTCCGGGCAACGGGAGTCACCAACGGGGTGACTGGGGTACCCGCGGACGGGACCCCCCCCGAGGGGAAGGGGGGCAGCGCGGGGGGGTAACAGGCGGGATAGCCGGGGTTCGGTCGCCGCTGTCCAGGGTCAGCGAGGACTTCGGGCCGCTGGCTCACCGCGTGTTACGGGCGGGTTTCAGATGGCACCTATGAGTGGCGCGAAGGCTGGGAGCCCACCACCTTCTGCGCCACCCTGCCCGTCGCTTTGGGAGGCGAACAGTCGGATGTCGCCCCCATTCCTAGAGCGCCCCAGGTTGGATCCGCTCTCCCCCCTCCATCCACGGTGGCCACCGGGCACACCGTTCACAGTCCGGTATGGTCGGGTACCGGGAGAGCGAGGGGCCTATTATGCGGGTTGGGACCCCCTGATGTACATGCGGTCTGATATGCCACCAGCAGGTGGCATATCAGCAGCCGAGTTACCAGGCCGACGGGGGTTCCAGCGGGTTCGGATCCCGCGGAGGTTCCCGCTAGGGACACGCCGCCCACTTACAGGGTGCCGCCACTCCACAGACGGTCATGCTCCCCACCGCCTCGGTGATAGCGTGGAGTTCGGACGGCAAATCTTGTGTGGCACGAGCACTATTGGACTCGGGGGCCCAGGGGTGCTTAGTCTCGTGCAACCTTGTAAGACGGTTGGGCATTTCGGTAAGGGAGTATCCACATTCCATTCGGGGAATTGGGAACACGGAAGTCGGTTCCGTTAAGGGAGTATGTCGGATTACTCTCTCGTCACGGGTGGATTCATCGGTGAATCTGACGGTCACGGCATTAGTCATGCCGAACGTGATGAGCTCACACCCTCACGTACGGTTGTCGCCCTCGGTGCGACAGTTGGTCGCTGGGTTGTCACTGGCTGACCCGGAGTTCGATATTCCGGGCCCAGTAGACATTTTATTGGGTGTCGATGCCTTGGGATACCTGTTAGTGCCAGGTGTCCACGTGTTGCAGGCGACTGGTCTGGTTTCGGTCAACACCAGACTGGGCCATGCGGTAATGGGTCCGGTCATGCCGGCTGCCCCACGCCTAGCGACTCGTAGTCCCTTATTCGGTTCTGTACTCTCGGAGGTGATACAGAAGTTTTGGGAGGTGGAGGAACCACCTACGGTCCGCCGGTTGGACCCGGTTGAAGAAGAGTGTGAACAGTTTTATCGGAACAATACTGGTCGCCTTCGGTCAGGTCGATTTCTCACACGTCTTCCATTTCGGAGTGATCGCCCGCCGCTGGGCAGTTCACACCATGCAGCCGAGACGCGGCTTCTGTCGATGGAACGACGCATGAAGCGTGACGGGATTTTCCGGCAGAAGTACGTCGACTTCATGCGGGAATACGAGTCGCTCGGCCACATGTCGGTTTCGGGTATCGACTGGAAGCGTGAAGACCGAAGTGAAACAGCGCGAAGGCCGAAGTGAAACAGCGCGACCAGCAGGCTCTGCTCAATGACTTAGAACTCACTTGTGTTCCGGAGTATGAGGCCGAGTCTGTTATCCACATCGTGACTGCTGCGGCGATGAAGCTCGGCGTGAAGTTAGATGAGCGAGACGTGGTCTACGCGACACGCGTCGGAGCCCCTCGCGTGGAGGGTACACCGGCAACAGCAGCAGCGGCGGTGGCGAGCGGCCCACCCCGGAGGGACAGGCCTCGGCCCATAGTCGTGCGGCTGGCGCGGCGTTCCGTTCGCGACGAGCTGCTGAAGGGCGCGAAGGTGCGGCGCGGCACCACCACTGACGGCCTTGGCCTGCCGCCTCACGCTCCGCAGAAAATGCACGTGAATGAGCGCCTCACGAGAGAAAACCGGGTCCTGTTTGCCAAAGCCCGTGAATTGGGGAAGCTGGGTTGGCAATTTATATGGACCAGGGATGGTCTCGTGCAAGCCAGAGAGTCCAAGTCAGCTAAAATACAATACATCCGATGCGAGGCTGATTTGAAGCGTGTTTTTGCCGACATCCCATGTTCTAACACAAAGTAACGAGCTTACTGTATTGTTGCTTTCACAGAATTGTTTACTTTGCACTATCTCAAAACACATTTTTGTTATTTACGTACTTGTACTTTTATCTCAATGTCAATGTCCTTCGTTTCACAAACATTCTTCCATTTTACTCTTAGGTTTCATTGTTATTTGTAACCAGTCACTTTGTTATACGATTGCCGACTCAACAATTTCCTTCTTATATAGTTTTACGCTGTATTGTACCGACGGCACCATGTGGTGTGCGTACGCGGCGGCTAATGGGCTTGTTGTGACTCATGCAAAACTGGTTTCTGGGCAAGTTACGCAGCTCATACACAACACTTCTATTATTTCTATTTGCACACTCAAATCACGCTTACAAAATTATGTTACTACTATCTATTTATTGTACTATAGTTTACTTATTCGTATTATTTTATCAATATCCGTCTTTTACCGATTTGCGCAGGATTGCTTTAACTATCAAATACAGAGCTGACTAACAAACATATCAAAATTTCATTGTGGAACGCGGGATCTTTGAACACAGGGCACGATGAGCTCACAGTGGCTATGCTGCAGAGATCACCCGATATCTTAGCGGTGAACGAGACTTGGCTTAGGGACGGCGAGGTGGGGCGCGCACCGGTGATACCGGGATACAGATTACGTCATCTGGCCCGCCCGCTCGATGTTAGACAGGCTCGCAGCGGTGGTGTCGCATTTTACATTAAGCTAGGTTTAAAAGCAAGGGCCTACCCTCACCCGCTATCAGAGTCTAAAGTCGAGCAAATGTGGCTTTCCTTAAATGTAAATTCAACTAAAATTATTATAGGTACAGCATATCGACCGCAGTGGATGAAAGTAGACGACTTTTTGGATGCACTTACAGACTCCATTACATCATTTTCGAGATTTGATCGTATAGTTCTAACTGGCGATTTCAATATTGATTTATGTGATTATGACAACATAATGACTCGTAAGTTGCGGCAGTTTCTCGAGTACACGAAACTGGTAAACTGTGTAGCGGAGCCAACGCATTTTACCGATACTAGCGCAACATTGATCGATCTTGTCTGCACAAATGCACATGTGGCTGGAGTTTCCGTTGAGCATATGCCAGATCTCGGTGCACATGCTTTCGTTACAGTGGAATTAAAGTTAAAAAGGGATAAATATCAACCGCGTAAGATTACGTACAGACCTCTAAAAGATATTG
Source organism: Argyresthia goedartella (assembly GCA_949825045.1). Lineage (NCBI taxonomy): Eukaryota > Metazoa > Arthropoda > Insecta > Lepidoptera > Argyresthiidae > Argyresthia > Argyresthia goedartella. The sequence goes on from OX463823.1 coordinate 23,949,711, forward strand.
ATATGCCGTGTTTCAACGACTATTTAAATAAATTTAATTGGGACGCTATCTTGGAACATACAAATGTTGATCTTATGTTAGATGCTTTTGAAAAATGCATTATTGAGTTGTTTGACAAATTTGCCCCTTTAAAAACAATGGTTATAAAGAATAAACCCATGCCATGGTTGACCAGCAATGTCAGGTACATGATGAAGCTTCGTAACAAGGCTCACGACCGTTATAAGCAGTCAAAATCTGAATCTCATCGGCAAGAATATAAGTCACTAAAACATTTAGTTAATACTAGTTTATTCGCGGAGAAGAAAGCATTTTTCGACGAAAATATTAACAAAAACTTCCATAACCCTAAATTATTGTGGAAAAAACTTAGAGATACTACATTACCAAATTTCAAGAAAACTAATGATATTCCTGATAACATTGGGACTCCCGACGAAATGAATATGCACTTTTTAAATATTCCAGGGGTCAACTCTGTTAAGATTTCAGATCTCACTTTCTTTGAGTTTCACAGACATGGCCCTGCTGTCTTCCAGCTTCAACCAGTAAATGAGCATGCTATCGGTAAAATAATTTGCAAAATGAGTTCTAACGCTTGTGGTGCTGATCACATTACCATGAGCATGATAATACTGACGTTACCGCAAACTCTTAAAATTATCACCAATATTGTAAACAAATCTCTTACTACGGCCACTTTCCCCACTCACTGGAAGAATGCTGTCGTGCGGCCGATCCCAAAAAATAATTATCCACAACGTGTATCCGACTTGCGTCCTATCAGCATTCTTCCGTATTTATCTAAGATTCTTGAAAAGATTGTTTATAATCAGGTCGTCTCATTTGCGGAAATAAACCATATATTACCCAAGCTACAGTCTGGATTTAGAAAGAACCGGAGTACCACGACTGCCCTGCTTGATGTCGTAGATAATATACTTGCGGCTCAAGATACCGGAAATGGCACTATCCTAACCCTCTTAGATTTTTCTAGGGCTTTTGACTCAATCAATTCGTGTATGTTGCTTTCTAAACTTAGTTATTATGGGTTTGACACGGCCGCGGTGAGATGGTTCGAAAGTTACCTTACGAATCGTAGTCAGCAGGTGGTTTTAAGGAAGAATGATGGCTCCTGTGATGAATCGCAAATCACCTGTACTGATAGGGGTGTCCCCCAAGGTACCATATTGGGGCCTCTATTATTTATTATTTACAGTGCTGATATCATAAAATGCATTACTCATTGCAAATATCACATTTATGCAGATGACCTACAAATTTATACTGATTTAAATAATGACAATTTTAATGACAATGTTATCCATATTAATAATGATTTAGATAGGGTGGGCGCCTGGGCTGTTAGGAACGCTTTGGTCCTGAACCCAGCTAAGTCAAAATACATGATTTTAGGATCAAAAAATCAAATCAAGACACTTACAAACCTAAACCCACAAATTTCAATCGCGGGTGTCTTGGTTGAGCGTGTAAATGAGGCTCGCAACCTTGGACTTATAATGGACCAAGAGCTTCGCTTCGAGAAACATGTTCTTGAAATGGTCAAGAACTGTTTCTATAGGCTTAGTATATTATATAAGATAAGATGCTTTCTAAGCGAGCAAATGCGCATCTCGCTGTGCGAGTCCTTGGTCTTATCAAAGCTAAATTATGGCATATCAGTATATGGACCCTGTCTTTTCAAACGAACTCAACGGCTGGTCCAAAGGGTTCAAAATGCATGTGCGAGATTTTGTTTCCTTATTCCTTCACGCGGGCACGTAACACCCTTCCTTAACAATGCCAACATACTTAAGATAGCCGGCAGACGGGACCTTCATCTGGCCTCGCTCCTATTTGGTGTAATAAAGCGCAAAACGCCCGACTATCTATACGAAAAACTTACCTGGCGACATCCACACCATCACCAGCCTAGGACCACCTCGAGCCTACTGTTGATCCCCCGTCACGGGTCTGCTGCTTTTCGGGGCAGTTTCAGATATTTGGCTACGAAGTGCTGGAACAATCTGCCGCCACCAATCCGTGATCTAATGTCTATAGCTCATTTTAAAATAATGTGTAAAAAACATTTTTTAACACTTCAAAAGTCAAGTGTTTGACTCGGTTCCGGTGAGCTCTCACGTTACTCGCGTTACTCGTGTTTTGTTTTATAATGTTACCCTGTGGTTTTAAAGTCGGATGATACTGATACTTTTATGTACTTTATATATTTTCACAATGCACACAAGTTATTTTTGTTTATTCATTTATTTATTTCACTCTCTACGTAGGAATTTATATGTTGTTTTAATAAAATAGGTTATATAACACCCATCCATATATAATACCCACGCACGATATTTAGGTGCCGACAGAATATCAGCGCTGCGGGACTTGCTGCAAGTCCCGCAGCACATGCTGAGTCGGAACCCATTCGCTGTTGCGGTGCACACCGCATGGGGAATCTGGTCATTTTTGCTTTTTTTTTTTTTATTTTTTTGTGAACCATACCTGTGTGTCTTAACAGTGAATAAACGGATTCTTATCTTATCTTATCTTATCTGCTTCCTGCCCCATCACGCGGTCTTGAGGACCCCGGAGGGCAAAATACGGGTAGTGTTCGTTGGATCGGCATCAACATCTAACGGCATGAACCTGAACCAGTGTTTGCATTCAGGGCCGAAGTTGAATCATGACATCGCGGATGTTATCACACGGTTCCGTCGATACAATGTTGTGTTTGTAGCTGACATCCGGATGATGTTTAGACAGACGGTCATTCACCCTGACGATAGACGGTATCAGCTGATACTGTGGCGGGAGAGCCCAGATCAGCCCATCAGGGTGTACGAGCTGAACACCAACACGTACGGGCTACGGTCCTGTCCTTATTTGGCGATTCGCACTCTGCGGGAGTTAGCGGATCGAGAACGGTTAAACTTCCCTAGAGGAGCAGCAATCCTGGAGCAGGATCTCTACGTGGACGATATCTGTACCGGTGCAGATTCCGTAGAGGAGGCGCTCGCTCGTCGGGACGAGCTAGTTGAGCTCCTACGGGGTGGAGGTTACGAGCTCCGGAAATGGATGTCGAACTCTCCAGAGTTACTGTCTGGTCTTCCGGATGACTACCAGCAGGATCCCCACATTTTTGAAAATTTGGAAAATCCAAATATGTTGTCGGTATTAGGCGTCCAGTACCAGCCGGTGTCAGACATGTTCTCGTATCGGGTCGAGTTGGACTCCCCGAAGGTCTGGACGAAACGGAACGTCCTTTCAACGGTGGCTAGGACATTTGATCCAAACGGGTGGATCACCCCGGTAACATTTCAGCTCAAGTGTTTTATGCAGCAATTGTGGTCTGCTGAGCTGAAATGGGACGACCCGATCGGCGGGTCATTGAGCTCAGAGTGGGAATCGTTCTTTTCGACCCTCCCTGTCATCAATCGGATTTCACTGCCACGGAGGTTGGTCCCCACCAAACGATACACCGCCACCCTGCATGGGTTTTGCGATGCCTCGGAGAAGGGCTACGGAGCTGCGGTGTATCTGCGTACGGTCGACTCCTCGGGGGAGGTTGATGTGCGGTTGGTCATGGCCAAGAGCAAGGTTGCGCCGTTGCGCACTCACCTGACCATTCCCAAATTAGAGCTTTCAGGAGCGGCTCTCCTGACTCGTCTGGTCAACCACACGATGACGGTTCTTCGTGGGTCAATAGCGTTAGAAGATACGGTCTACGCTTGGACGGACAGCCAGATCGTGTTATGCTGGCTGAAGGCTTCAGTTCACAAGCTGGAGATTTTTGTGGCGAATCGGGTTTCGCAGATTTTGACTTCGGAGGTTCCCTTGATCTGGAGACATGTTCCAGGGGAGATGAACCCAGCAGACTGTGCATCTCGTGGGTGTCACGCTCCGGAGTTGCTTGGACATCCCTTGTGATGGGGTCCAAAATGGTTGACTCAAGCCGAATCGGATTGGCCAATGAGTCCACGCGTTACCTCGGCGAACGGCGCCTTGACAGTCGGTGTCTGTACGACGCAACCAGAGCCGGAAGAGGAGTTCAGCCTGCTGGAACGGTACAGCTCGCTCGACAAGCTGGTCAATGTGATCGCCTGGATCTTCCGATTTGCGCGGAATTGTCGCAATTCTGAGGCGCAACGGGTGCGGACACAGGTCCTGACACCACGGGAACGGAACCATGCGTTGTTCGTATTGGTACGGAACGTGCAGACGGTGCACTTTAAGTCCGAACTGGACATTCTGAGACGCGGACGCGTCCAACTGAAGGGAGCTGTGGCCCGGCTCAACCCGTTTATTGACCCTCAAGGATTGCTGAGGGTAGAAGGTCGGCTGCGGAATGCCAACCTGCCTTATGCGGCTCGCCACCCGTTGTTACTCCCTAGGAAAGGCAAGTTGGTCGAACTGTTGATACAGGATCGACACATTCGGAATGGGCATGTCGGATGCCACGCCTTGATGGCGTTTCTCCAGCGCGAGTTCTGGATTCTATCGGGAAGACGCTTAGTGCGTAGCGTCGTATTTCGGTGCCTGCCTTGTTATCGGGCCAAGGCGGCTACGATGCAGCCCCAGATGGGCGATTTGCCCTCGGATAGGGTTAACGAAATCCGGCCCTTTGCGGGTGTCGATGCCTTGGGATACCTGTTAGTGCCAGGTGTCCACGTGTTGCAGGCGACTGGTCTGGTTTCGGTCAACACCAGACTGGGCCATGCGGTAATGGGTCCGGTCATGCCGGCTGCCCCACGCCTAGCGACTCGTAGTCCCTTATTCGGTTCTGTACTCTCGGAGGTGATACAGAAGTTTTGGGAGGTGGAGGAACCACCTACGGTCCGCCGGTTGGACCCGGTTGAAGAAGAGTGTGAACAGTTTTATCGGAACAATACTGGTCGCCTTCGGTCAGGTCGATTTCTCACACGTCTTCCATTTCGGAGTGATCGCCCGCCGCTGGGCAGTTCACACCATGCAGCCGAGACGCGGCTTCTGTCGATGGAACGACGCATGAAGCGTGACGGGATTTTCCGGCAGAAGTACGTCGACTTCATGCGGGAATACGAGTCGCTCGGCCACATGTCGGTTTCGGGTATCGACTGGAAGCGTGAAGACCACTGCTTCCTGCCCCATCACGCGGTCTTGAGGACCCCGGAGGGCAAAATACGGGTAGTGTTCGTTGGATCGGCATCAACATCTAACGGCATGAACCTGAACCAGTGTTTGCATTCAGGGCCGAAGTTGAATCATGACATCGCGGATGTTATCACACGGTTCCGTCGATACAATGTTGTGTTTGTAGCTGACATCCGGATGATGTTTAGACAGACGGTCATTCACCCTGACGATAGACGGTATCAGCTGATACTGTGGCGGGAGAGCCCAGATCAGCCCATCAGGGTGTACGAGCTGAACACCAACACGTACGGGCTACGCTCTAGTCCTTATTTGGCGATTCGCACTCTGCGGGAGTTAGCGGATCGAGAACGGTTAAACTTCCCTAGAGGAGCAGCAATCCTGGAGCAGGATCTCTACGTGGACGATATCTGTACCGGTGCAGATTCCGTAGAGGAGGCGCTCGCTCGTCGGGACGAGCTAGTTGAGCTCCTACGGGGTGGAGGTTACGAGCTCCGGAAATGGATGTCGAACTCTCCAGAGTTACTGTCTGGTCTTCCGGATGACTACCAGCAGGATCCCCACATTTTTGAAAATTTGGAAAATCCAAATATGTTGTCGGTATTAGGCGTCCAGTACCAGCCGGTGTCAGACATGTTCTCGTATCGGGTCGAGTTGGACTCCCCGAAGGTCTGGACGAAACGGAACGTCCTTTCAACGGTGGCTAGGACATTTGATCCAAACGGGTGGATCACCCCGGTAACATTTCAGCTCAAGTGTTTTATGCAGCAATTGTGGTCTGCTGAGCTGAAATGGGACGACCCGATCGGCGGGTCATTGAGCTCAGAGTGGGAATCGTTCTTTTCGACCCTCCCTGTCATCAATCGGATTTCACTGCCACGGAGGTTGGTCCCCACCAAACGATACACCGCCACCCTGCATGGGTTTTGCGATGCCTCGGAGAAGGGCTACGGAGCTGCGGTGTATCTGCGTACGGTCGACTCCTCGGGGGAGGTTGATGTGCGGTTGGTCATGGCCAAGAGCAAGGTTGCGCCGTTGCGCACTCACCTGACCATTCCCAAATTAGAGCTTTCAGGAGCGGCTCTCCTGACTCGTCTGGTCAACCACACGATGACGGTTCTTCGTGGGTCAATAGCGTTAGAAGATACGGTCTACGCTTGGACGGACAGCCAGATCGTGTTATGCTGGCTGAAGGCTTCAGTTCACAAGCTGGAGATTTTTGTGGCGAATCGGGTTTCGCAGATTTTGAATTCGGAGGTTCCCTTAATCTGGAGACATGTTCCAGGGGAAATGTACCCAGCAGACTGTGCGTCTCGTGGGTGTCACGCTCCGGAGTTAGTTGGACATCCCTTATGGTGCGGTCCAAAATGGTTGATTCAAGCCGAATCGGATTGGCCAATGAGTCCACGCGTTACCTCGGCGAACGGCGCCTTGACAGTCGGTGTCTGTACGACGCAACCAGAGCCGGAAGAGGAGTTCAGCCTGCTGGAACGGTACAGCTCGCTCGACAAGCTGGTCAATGTGACCGCCTGGATCTTCCGATTTGCGCGGAATTGTCGCAATTCTGAGGCGCAACGGGTGCGGACACAGGTCCTGACACCACGGGAACGGAACCATGCGTTGTTCGTATTGGTACGGAACGTGCAGACGGTGCACTTTAAGTCCGAACTGGACATTCTGAGACGCGGACGCGTCCAACTGAAGGGAGCTGTGGCCCGGCTCAACCCGTTTATTGACCCTCAAGGATTGCTGAGGGTAGAAGGTCGGCTGCGGAATGCCAACCTGCCTTATGCGGCTCGCCACCCGTTGTTACTCCCTAGGAAAGGCAAGTTGGTCGAACTGTTGATACAGGATCGACACATTCGGAATGGGCATGTCGGATGCCACGCCTTGATGGCGTTTCTCCAGCGCGAGTTCTGGATTCTATCGGGAAGACGCTTAGTGCGTAGCGTCGTATTTCGGTGCCTGCCTTGTTATCGGGCCAAGGCGGCTACGATGCAGCCCCAGATGGGCGATTTGCCCTCGGATAGGGTTAACGAAATCCGGCCCTTTGCGGGTGTCGATGCCTTGGGATACCTGTTAGTGCCAGGTGTCCACGTGTTGCAGGCGACTGGTCTGGTTTCGGTCAACACCAGACTGGGCCATGCGGTAATGGGTCCGGTCATGCCGGCTGCCCCACGCCTAGCGACTCGTAGTCCCTTATTCGGTTCTGTACTCTCGGAGGTGATACAGAAGTTTTGGGAGGTGGAGGAACCACCTACGGTCCGCCGGTTGGACCCGGTTGAAGAAGAGTGTGAACAGTTTTATCGGAACAATACTGGTCGCCTTCGGTCAGGTCGATTTCTCACACGTCTTCCATTTCGGAGTGATCGCCCGCCGCTGGGCAGTTCACACCATGCAGCCGAGACGCGGCTTCTGTCGATGGAACGACGCATGAAGCGTGACGGGATTTTCCGGCAGAAGTACGTCGACTTCATGCGGGAATACGAGTCGCTCGGCCACATGTCGGTTTCGGGTATCGACTGGAAGCGTGAAGACCACTGCTTCCTGCCCCATCACGCGGTCTTGAGGACCCCGGAGGGCAAAATACGGGTAGTGTTCGTTGGATCGGCATCAACATCTAACGGCATGAACCTGAACCAGTGTTTGCATTCAGGGCCGAAGTTGAATCATGACATCGCGGATGTTATCACACGGTTCCGTCGATACAATGTTGTGTTTGTAGCTGACATCCGGATGATGTTTAGACAGACGGTCATTCACCCTGACGATAGACGGTATCAGCTGATACTGTGGCGGGAGAGCCCAGATCAGCCCATCAGGGTGTACGAGCTGAACACCAACACGTACGGGCTACGGTCTAGTCCTTATTTGGCGATTCGCACTCTGCGGGAGTTAGCGGATCGAGAACGGTTAAACTTCCCTAGAGGAGCAGCAATCCTGGAGCAGGATCTCTACGTGGACGATATCTGTACCGGTGCAGATTCCGTAGAGGAGGCGCTCGCTCGTCGGGACGAGCTAGTTGAGCTCCTACGGGGTGGAGGTTACGAGCTCCGGAAATGGATGTCGAACTCTCCAGAGTTACTGTCTGGTCTTCCGGATGACTACCAGCAGGATCCCCACATTTTTGAAAATTTGGAAAATCCAAATATGTTGTCGGTATTAGGCGTCCAGTACCAGCCGGTGTCAGACATGTTCTCGTATCGGGTCGAGTTGGACTCCCCGAAGGTCTGGACGAAACGGAACGTCCTTTCAACGGTGGCTAGGACATTTGATCCAAACGGGTGGATCACCCCGGTAACATTTCAGCTCAAGTGTTTTATGCAGCAATTGTGGTCTGCTGAGCTGAAATGGGACGACCCGATCGGCGGGTCATTGAGCTCAGAGTGGGAATCGTTCTTTTCGACCCTCCCTGTCATCAATCGGATTTCACTGCCACGGAGGTTGGTCCCCACCAAACGATACACCGCCACCCTGCATGGGTTTTGCGATGCCTCGGAGAAGGGCTACGGAGCTGCGGTGTATCTGCGTACGGTCGACTCCTCGGGGGAGGTTGATGTGCGGTTGGTCATGGCCAAGAGCAAGGTTGCGCCGTTGCGCACTCACCTGACCATTCCCAAATTAGAGCTTTCAGGAGCGGCTCTCCTGACTCGTCTGGTCAACCACACGATGACGGTTCTTCGTGGGTCAATAGCGTTAGAAGATACGGTCTACGCTTGGACGGACAGCCAGATCGTGTTATGCTGGCTGAAGGCTTCAGTTCACAAGCTGGAGATTTTTGTGGCGAATCGGGTTTCGCAGATTTTGAATTCGGAGGTTCCCTTAATCTGGAGACATGTTCCAGGGGAAATGTACCCAGCAGACTGTGCGTCTCGTGGGTGTCACGCTCCGGAGTTAGTTGGACATCCCTTATGGTGCGGTCCAAAATGGTTGATTCAAGCCGAATCGGATTGGCCAATGAGTCCACGCGTTACCTCGGCGAACGGCGCCTTGACAGTCGGTGTCTGTACGACGCAACCAGAGCCGGAAGAGGAGTTCAGCCTGCTGGAACGGTACAGCTCGCTCGACAAGCTGGTCAATGTGACCGCCTGGATCTTCCGATTTGTGCGGAATTGTCGCAATTCTGAGGCGCAACGGGTGCGGACACAGGTCCTGACACCACGGGAACGGAACCATGCGTTGTTCGTATTGGTACGGAACGTGCAGACGGTGCACTTTAAGTCCGAACTGGACATTCTGAGACGCGGACGCGTCCAACTGAAGGGAGCTGTGGCCCGGCTCAACCCGTTTATTGACCCTCAAGGATTGCTGAGGGTAGAAGGTCGGCTGCGGAATGCCAACCTGCCTTATGCGGCTCGCCACCCGTTGTTACTCCCTAGGAAAGGCAAGTTGGTCGAACTGTTGATACAGGATCGACACATTCGGAATGGGCATGTCGGATGCCACGCCTTGATGGCGTTTCTCCAGCGCGAGTTCTGGATTCTATCGGGAAGACGCTTAGTGCGTAGCGTCGTATTTCGGTGCCTGCCTTGTTATCGGGCCAAGGCGGCTACGATGCAGCCCCAGATGGGCGATTTGCCCTCGGATAGGGTTAACGAAATCCGGCCCTTTGCGGGTGTCGGAACGGATTTCGCGGGACCATTCATGGTCAAGTATTCACAGCTACGGAACGCCAGATTAGTGAAGGCATACCTGTGCGTCTTCGTGTGCTCGTGTGCGTTTACAAGATTTTTGTAAACGGTGGTCCCTTGAGTACTTGCACATCTTGCAGCAGCGCCTTAAGTGGACTGACCGGACGAGCCCCCCTCAAGTCGGTGATTTGGTGCTGATTAAGGATGCGAACCTGCCATCATTGAGATGGAGGATGGAGTCAACTTGTACACGGGTCGGGATGGCACGCCTCGATCAGCAGAAGTCAAGGTGGGGGACTCGGTCCTCAAGAGAGCGGTCGCAACACTTTCTCGCCTTCCTATTGATTAGGGACAGGTTCGGGCCTGTCCGGGCGGGTGACTGTTTAATATTTATGCTTCGGAACGCACCGGTTTTTTGTTGCGCGGATCGACCGCGAGTAATCGGGACATCACTAAGCGGAAACGGACCGCAGCTGTCACTCGTACCAACGAGATGAAAAATTGGAGGTTATCTTTTCTCGTCGGGAGAACAAACATGTCTGCTCAGGCATCGTGCCATTGAAGGTATTTCGGTGTACCAATTACCAAATACAGGCGTCGGGCCTGGTCGGAGTGTTAATCATCTACATCGTCGGGAAATAAGTAGATTCGCGTCAGCGGTCAAGTGATCCGTGTTGATTGGACATCGTCGTATCGGTAGCGGCGACTCCACGTGACGGCAGGCAGCACGCCGGCGACAGCGTCGGGCAGCGACGGCAAGGTTCGGTTCCTCTCCTATCCCAAAACTGTCTCCTATCCCGCATTCCTGTCTCGAATCGAGCTTTTGATCTCCGGTCTGCGACGACAAGGTCAGTAACAATCATTCAACTCACTTTTCTCTCACGTGCTGGCAAAAGCCCACCCCCTCAGGATTCCACGCCGTTCGGTAGGCGTGGAAATTAATCAAGTATTTTGTATGCGATATGCGACCTCAGGTCAAAGTCCGAGATTAGCTAGACGGCCCCTGTACCTATTTAACATTAAGTACATAAGAATTAACCTAGTCAAGTGCTAACTTTCTATGTACTTACATAGCTGCCAAATATACAATTTGTCCACATGGGTGTTCTCCGGAGTGACATCATTGAGTCAGATATTTCAGCACTCATCTTGAAAATAGGTATCTTTTACAGAAATAACTATCGCAATCCCAAAGTTGACAGACGTGCAAAATAGCTCAATTGAAAAATGAAACGCCAAAATGTTTAAAAACTTTCGCACTTAATAAGATGTCGCACGTGTGAAAGAGATGGGGAATGTCGTTATCCATTATAAGTGATAAGATAATAAGAGCTCCGTGGTCTAATGGGTTTCACGCTTGCTTCTCACACAGGAGATGCAGGTTCAATTCCTGACCATGTACTAATGAGATGAATAATATTTATCTTAAGTACATTATCGGACGTTCTAACGGTGATGGTAAACATCGTGAGAAAACCTTCATTACTCCATAGCTGCGGCGATGGGCTAGCCCCCTGTCACGCAAAATGGAGTAGTGAATAACTGGCTGAACGTGGGCACAATTGTGCCTCTGCCACCCCGTATTGTGTCATCCGGGTAGTATTAGGTTTGAAACCATCAGTGTACAATGAGATAGTAATATTCACCCAACTACGATGAAACGTACGAATTTTCTTAATCAAATGTGGTTTATTAAAGAGAAAATAAAATAAATAAGTAGTTAAATTCTTCTTAATATTGTCTGTCTAAAATGCACAGTATTGCACAGAATGTTTATTAGATAGGTGTAAAATATTTTATGCATGCTAAAGTTCTTTTTTTGTTGTTCTTACATACACGAAGGATAAAGGGGCTTCGCTTCAGTCAACCCTTTTTACCCTTCACCTAAGCTGCCGCAGTGTTTTGCCCTGAAGTGGCGGACCGCGGTGAACGTCGGGAAGACAACAGCCCTGTTGACCACCCGCTCCCGCCGTCCGACCCCGCTACAGTTGAGGGGCCGGGACATCGAGTGGCAATCGACGGTGAAATACCTCGGTTGCAACATCGACTGCTCGCTGCGCATGGTCCCGATGGTGCAACACTGCATCAACCGGGCCAAAGCCGCGCGGGCAATGCTCCGGCATGTCCTGTCGTCCAGCCTGCCTCTGAGAGCCAAGCTGCGGGTGTACAAGGCCTATGTGCGCTCGCGGCTCACCTACGCGGCTCCAGCATGGTACGCCCTGCTGTCGAAGACCCAGAAGGCACGGCTGCAGCGGTTCCAGAACATCTCCCTGCGGGTGATCACGGGAGCCGGGCGGTACGTGCGCAACACCACAATCATGAGGGATACCCGGATGCCCACCGTGGAGAAATTCGTCGCGCGGCTGGCACGGCGCATGTACGATTGCGCCGACAACAGCCGCCACGCACATCTCCACGATATTGCTCCGCATCACGCACGTCCGCCTGAAGGCAGACCACTCCCAAGAGAGTTGCTGCTCATCCCACTGTCGCCAGTGTAAGCCCGCAGAAGAGGGCGAAAGCACGGCACAGTGAAGAAGAAGAAGCTCCCGCACCGTTGTCGCCAGTGTATGCCAATAGACGGCGAAAGCACAGCACAACAAAGGCCACGCGAGGCCCCTGACAAGTAGGGGCCACCCAAGACCGGGGGGGACGTTACCCCCCCGAGTTGACGCCGCGGACATGAGGCAACCATAAGTCCTCGACCCCGCAACCGTAGTGGTTCTCGCACTCCGCGCGAGAACACACTCCGCAGACCACGCGCGGTGTTTTTCCCTGGTATCAGTTGTGCAAATCGGTATAAATCATATTCACCACGGAATAAGCGGTTAATGTGATAAATCTTGCTGTATCAATTCTTTTAACTATCGATATTGGTAAGTATGAATAATAGACGGTTAGTATGCATAATAACCGAATAATTATCTTGTACGTAGCATATACATAATTACTCAAACTATACGTGACACTAGGTGGATCACGTCCAGACGCTTGCGGACCAGGTCACGACGAGTATTGAAAAATATTTATTCGCATGGCGTCAACCGGCACTGCGTCAACCCGCTATACTATGCCCGATACTTTCATTCGCGCTGCATCAACTTTCAGTTTATTCCTTACTAGACCTTAATACCTAGTGCCGGGACCTGTTCTAGTACATACGCCTCACCTCTATCACCAACCGCATTCACCATACCATAGTACATTTTGAGGTTATATCTGAAGTTTTCAATTTATCCTTTAACGTATATTTCAGTATAGTCACTAAATGTTCCCCCTCTCTCGGTCGTTCAAGGCTTCTTCGTTATGGAGAAATCGATTAACCCGAATATTTGGAGGTTATATTCGAACTTTTCCACGTTTATTCTCTAATGGGGCTGTCACTAATTCAAGGAGAGCAACGAAACTTCGTTTCAGCGCAGTTACTAAATGTTCTCACTCTCTTTCTCTCCATCAGGTCTTTATTTATGGAAATCTCACTGGCCAAGGGACCTGATATTCCTGGAACTAAAATTCATTTTGTTTCTAAACGGTGAAACTAGGAGTAAAAGAAAAGCAGTGGTTCTCAGTCACTAAATCGTCACTAAATCTTTATTCATTTACAGTGTCTCTAGGGTCTGTACTTTTGAAGATTCAGGTTGGCCGAGGGTTCTGATATCAGGCCCCTTGGCCAGATATAAATGCTAATAACTTTGCAATCGTTGAGTCATTAATTATCTGGCTGGCATATTTCTCAGTCACCAATTAGTCACTAAATCATGGAGTAGCAACCAGCTCCCTACATCCATTGGCCAAACGTTCTGATGTACATAATTATTTGACGCTTTTCAGGACCTAACCCCACACAATCCTAAAGCCTTTGGAACTATGTACAAGCAGCATCAGATATATGTGAGCACGCAAGCTACTCAAATAGATTGACATTAACAAACTATCATAAACCACTACACAGTGAAAGTGTCAAAATTATCTCAGCATCCACGCCAGCACAGAAGCTGTTGACACAATATTGACAGTTTGGTTGTGCAGACATTTCTGGTTGTCTAGGTGTGTAGATATATTTGAGTAACTTGCATGTTCATATATATTTGATGCATATATGATGCTGACTGTGCATAGTTTTGTGCCGCAATTTTTTTCATTTATCTTGGATTAAATGGCCACTACCGTACGTTACGTAGGTAAAGTTCAATAGAAGAATTAGAACCGGACAGCTTTGCATACGGAGTTGCATATTTCTGTGCCTTTGTCAACAAATCTGGTAAAACAACTTGTCGCCACTTCAGCAAAGTTTATTCTAAAACTATAGAATCTTACAGAAGCCCTACCTACACAACATACACCTGAGGGCTCGTCTCCACCAAGCAATCTTCTCTCCGTCGAAATCGGTGCCGCCCAGAGATATCTGCAAAGATGGCACACTGTCAGCAACATGCCCGAAATCAGCCCACGGCGCAGACCTTAGCAAGAATGAGTTTCTTACCAACAAGCGATGACCAGCATCGGTACTGCTCGTCTCTACTCGTTCTCTGCCTTCGTACACCTTCGAGTAAGAGTCCCTAATCCAATCGTTACAATGCAACGCTTCCACTGACCCTGGAAAACTGGCTATCGGGTGCTTCTTTTGCTTGTGAGGTTTTCTGTAAGCGCTGGCTTGCATTGGAATGCTAAAAATATCATCTGTGGATACGAGTACCGAGGATGTGAGTATAGGCTTTTCCACGTTATCGCAGATTGTTTCGCGAACTTGATTGATCTGTGTCGTGTCTCTTTTGAGCATTTCAATGTCCATGTTAGCTTGTGAAGAAACGCTTCTTCCAGTAATTACATCAATTGCATAACCTTTAATTAACAAATCTTCTTCTGTAGTTTGACTTTCAGAATCTACCGTCGTCTCTATATGTTCCATCTTTTGTCGCCTCCTCTCTCTAGCGGATAAAATGACGGAATTGTAATTAGTGGATTTGTCTTCTACTAATTTGGGATCTGTATTTACAGATTTTGCTTCCACTGTCTCGCTTTCTCCGATCCAACTGTTTGCTTGTTTTTTTGTAAGCGTATCTCGGCTGGATGAATTTCGACTATCTTCGGTCACTTCAGCTACAGTGGACAATGATGGCCCTGTTAGATTAAGTCGGGACACTAAGTTGGACGGGATTGGTGACGAGACTCTGTTTGGTTCCTTGTCTCGCAAGGTAACATCTTCGTCTGCATCAGTAGAGCTAGTAGACATACTCGGTATATTAATATTTTCCATGACAAGTTCATTCTGAAACTCCTGCCTATTTCTGTAGGAGTAGATCCACACCGTCCGTTTCTCAGTGTCTAAATTTGGCTCTTGGTTTTCGATCTCTTCAATATCATAATGATTGGCGTTTCCATTCCACTCGTATGCATCGGGTACGCTATTGCATTCGATTATTTCCATATCAGCGTAATTATCCTCTGATGATGTTTCGGAGTTCAGAGCATAGTGTCTGTTGATTATTGTAAAGCAGTTCGTTTGGTGATTAATGTCAAGGTCGTTTATGCTATTGGCTTCATAAAAATAATTGTAAACGTCTTTTTCGTCGCCATGGTCTGTATTAGCTGATGTATTTATAGTTCTATATCGGTTTTCGGTGTCTTTTTTCTTTCGTCGTCGTTCTCTTGCTTTCCAGTTTGTCATACCGTTGATGTAATGGCCTTTTTCTTCACCATTGTAGACATGACTCCAAGTTGCACTCCCGTTGAGTTGTGTTGACTCTTCAGGGGAAAGTTCGAGAGCAAAAGATTGTTGTATGTCCTCTAGAACTGATCGTCGAACATCGTCATCTGTCCAAACTGGATTCATGAAAATTTCAGGGCTTCCCGGGCTTGTCACATCCAACTCCGTTACTTGTCCACCTGAAAAAAATATGGTTTGTCTCTGTAATCTGCGGTATGCGCACCTAAGAATATAACTAGGTATCTAAATAATATTTTAACTTCTTACGGTTATAGAATCCGTTTTTGCTACGAGTTATACGTCGCATGATAGATTTTCTTTGCTTTGCATTAGGGTAACAACATAAATCAGCATTGTTATGATATTATTTTGATGATTGACATCTGTCTGTTCCCGTATGTCGACCAAAGACAACTCCAAAATAACAAGTCCAAATCCCAACCTACATGTTTGTACCCTTTTCATCATAAAACCGGGATTGTAGTACTCTCTCATTCTCAACCCCCTTTCGGCGCACTCCACGTGTGGGATAGTGGATGAAAAAAATGTCCTTGGAAGCAATTTAGTGCGCTAAAAGCCAGCTCCGTATGCGGTGGTAGTAGCGTTGGCAGTGTTGGCGAAACAAAGTGCAAATGGATTGATTGCGCCAATTCCCTGTCACAAAGGGAAGCAAATTGCATTAAAAGCTCCGTGGCAGAGGCCATTTCGCAAGCACTTACTCCATTAGAGGCGTGCAAATAATGTTACCTAGTGCGGTGAGAGAGGAAATAGAGCGATAGCTGGAAATAGGACACATTTTCTTGTGTGATCTAATTTCAGTGTGACGCCACGCCAAGGTATCCACCGACACTTTTATCTACAAGAATCTTTAATGTTTTGCCTGGAAAAAATATTTCGAAATAGTCGATGTGTTAGATAGCTAAATATTGGGTGCTTACCCTATGAAATTGGCGAATTTTTCTTACAGGTTCAAGAGTTCATAATTCGAGTAATTCAATAGCTATTTCCAGTTTTTTTATTGTTTTAAAATTAATTTCAATATTTTACATCTACTTATTAAATTTTCTTTTAATTTTCAGTTTGATAACTAAAATGTTATCTTCAAAATCAGTGCCTCCTAAATATCATCCATTTTCATGATAATATTCGTAATATTTTTTTACAGCTGACACTTTTAAAAAATTATATAAAATTTTCTGTTAGCTAAATGTTGTCTCATTCATACACACAAAGTTTATAAAATTATCATGCCTAAAAAAAATTCAAAAAGGTTTGTACTGAAAATTGAGTTAACTTCGATTTCTCCATACAAAACGCCAATTTTATATGTAAGGACCTAATATAAATATGCACACTTACATGGCGCATGATTTTTTAAATGTATACGTCATCATCTTCATCAATCATCAATCATTCTTAATACGCTTCGAAACTAAAACCTTACTATGTATAAGATTATAGGAATGCGAAATGAAGGAATATCAGTCACCGAAATTTGCGAATTTTAGGACATCGAACAAACGCACAAACGACTCTGTATGTGACCATACCTACTCAAAAAGGACAAAAGTCACCATTTCCCGTAGTATTGAACATTTTGGATTTTAATAGTTTTCCCGTTATTTGTAACACTAAGATAAAACATCGAAAACGGCTCCAGAAACATCCCTCCTCAATATAAAGTTAGTCGGTGTTAGAAACGCTCACATTAGGCTCACTCCACACGAGGTAAAGTTTAATTAATTGAATTACCAGCGCTTTACTGCTCTGCCACTGAGTGGTGGTGCCTTCCTGGTGGAGCCAATGCAATCTCGAGGCTCAGAAATAATAATCATTTTCTAGTTCCTTCTCAAAGGTTATTTTGTACATTTTTTTCTACGATACCTTATAAATGAGATTGTGTACACTTTATGTGTAGCTAATGTGGACTGAGAACAAATGCTCTAAGTATAGTTATCCTATATAAGTAAGTACACCTATGTTTTATTTACCTATTACCGATAATACTCTATATAATATGGAATGTATGTATAGTGCATTACTGCCGCGGTCTATAATGAGTTAATGACTGCGTTGCTAGCAGCACTGTTGGTAGCCAAAAGCGCAGCGTAGTTCAGCTCCATCCTACACAGCGCTTGTAGGCCGAGAGTCATTGCGGACCAAAGCTTGTAAGTATAGTGCTTTACTCAGACAATGCGATTAATTTCAATTTACTTATCAAGAATATTGAATCTTTTGATTCTTCCCCGCGCTTTTGTTTGTATATTTCTAGGCTGCCTGTTCTTATACAGCCAAATTCTTAATAAAATGTTTTTGCACTTGACCATTTTTGAAACAAAACTCGGCAACAACAGATCTTCACAGGAAATTGCTGGTGGCTTAAACTCACCAGCAATAAATTTCCATACAACTTTGCTGGCGCCTATTCAAGTAGCGCGGCATAGCTCCACTTTGCTCAAAAGGTTGCGAAAAAGTTAGTAACAAAATAGTAAAAAAATACGAATGAACTGAGTTTTCCGCCATTTTACATAGTAAAATATGAGTGCAATTCGGATACGTCAACCTCTGTGGTACCTCCTTTTTATTAAAGGCCCTTAACTGCCAATAACCTCCTTAGATTATCTTGGAAAAAATAGTTCTATATTTAAATATTATTATATATATGGGATTTCATACTTACTTACTGGACACTTTTGCGTTTTCCTAGACACTTCTAAAAATTGTCCAGGATTAGTCACTTTCAGATCTTCACAGAGGTTGTGGGAACATTTCGTACTATTTTTGAGAAAATTATTTTGCCCCCATGTCATCCCAAGGGATCGGAAACGAGTCACACTACATGACAGGTTATTTCTTAACTATACTGAAGTGTTGCATTGTTATGCAATCATTATTACCGTATCGTTATCGTAATCATGGCTAAGTACGGCACACGGGCACAAATGGCTAAGTACAATGTTTAAGAATATAAAATGGTTTTGTTTGTGGATGCGAATGCTTTGCATAAATTTGGAAGGCGCTGAATTCACGACGATAATTCACAAATTAACAGGCGTCGAAGTGAGCTTTCATACACTTTATTGCATTACGAGACGCTTTGATCGCTGGACTAACATTAATTCAATATGAAGATGTAAGCACAAACCAACTCACTAGGTACCTACTTTGATATCTAATACCTGAGTTTAAAAACGTTAAAATATTTCAAAGATATTTTTTGTTTGGAAACCAAATTTTCTAAATAATGCATTTTCTAAAAAAAAAGCTATGAAAAAGGGGGGTCAATTTCAACAACTGCGGTTTTTAGGGTTCCGTACCCGACTTCGCTGTCCGTCCGTCCGTCCGTCCGTCTGTCACCAGGCTGTATCTCAAGAACCTAGCTAGCTAGAGAGTTGAAATTTTCACAGATTATGTATTTCTGTTGCCGCTATAACAACAAATACTAAAAAACAGGATAAAAGAAATATTTAAGGGGGCTCCCATACAACAATTCTTTCAATACCACATACAAACTTATGGATGCACCTGGTTACGTACATGGAGTGTGAAAGTAACCGCACCAATAACTTTGTAAACAATATTTTGCTGTGTAAAATCCAAACTATTCACTCCACACCATCGCTTCCATTGAACGGTGGTACGGAACCTTTCGTGCGCGATTTAGACTCGCACTTGACCGGTTTTTTTATGTCTGTCGACAAATTTTTGGTAGCTGTTTTTTACAATGTCTATTTTTGGACAAACTATAGTATTACATAGTCAGGTCATAAGTTCTGACACATGTGCAATATGAAATAATTTAGACATGTTTATTAGTTATGTAAACATTTATGTAGCAAAATGAACTTAATAAAACATAGATTCTTATGGTAATAAAGTTTATTCAAAATGACCCCCGCGATTTTGAATACAGGCCTTTATTATGCGCGACCAGTCGTCTATCGCAGCACGAACGAGGTCCATGTCAATATCGGCGGCTGCCTTAATCAAGGATGCCTTGAGTGACTCCAAATCAGGATGAGGCTTTGAGCAGGCCTTTTCCTCCAAGTGTTGCCATATCTTGTAATCTAACGGACTCAAATCTGGACTGGAGGAGGGCCAGTCTTCGTGCCGGATGAAGTCGATTTCACGCGCCGCCAGCCAGTCTTGTGTGCTTTTCGCTCTATGAGCTGGCGCAGAATCTTGTTGGAATACCCAGTACCTGTTATTAAACATGGTATGAGAAACAGGTTCCACAAGGTTCTTGAGGACTGTATTTTGATACACAACTGCATTCGTTTTTACGCCTTTCTCACAAAAATGTACCTCAGTTAAGCCCCAATAAGAGACTCCCAACCAAACCATGAGCGAGGATGGAAAATGACCTCGTTGGACACGCGGAATACGTTTGCTCGCTTTTGCACTGCTGTGTGCGTACACCTTATCATTTTGTCTGTTGTAGCTCTCTTCCACGGTGAAAATTTTTTCATCCGAAAAAAGAATTTCCCGATGCTTTTTTCCCGCGTACCGCTTCAACAAAGCGCGGCATCTCTTCAGTCTCAGGTCCATTAAACGAGCGTCCAAACGATGTCCTGTTTTTCTTCGATATGCCCTAAGCCCTAATTCTTCATTTAACACCCTTTTCACCGTGGTCCTGCTTAACCCCATCTGAAGGGCCAACAGATTCTACATACGTATGGGATTTCTTTGAATTCGCGCCTTCACAGCTTTTATCACTGCTGGAGTCCTAACAGAGCGAGGGCGACCACTTCTTGACCTGTCATCTACACTAGAGTCTTCATTGTATCGTTTTATGGTACGATAAACCAATCTTTTGGTTATATTCAAATTTTTCAGTAAGTCGAAAATCTGAATTGGCGCGTAACCGCAACGATGCAACGCAATAACTGCGACACGGTCTTCTTTAAGTGTCCACTCCATATTTAAAAATGAGGAAAATTCTAAAAAGTACACATTTTTATTTTCATGAAAAATTCGAAATTCGAATTCAATAAACTTTTTTGTGGCCAGCGTACTAAATTCAAAAGTTTTTATTGTGTGACAGAACTTATGACCTGACTGTGTATATGTGATTGATAGATAATGGAGGGCATTATAACTCGAGAGTGGGTTTATCAGACCGAAATAAGAATTATAAAAAATATAATAAAAATATGTTTATGGCAAACAAGTTACTCTTATTTCTTTTATACCTTTACATTACCCAGATCAGTTCTAAATATTATTAATTTATACACTTATATGTAATATTGTAGTGTGTTTGATTAATTTTACGTGTATCTTAAAATATTTATAATCACAACAAAGTCAATAATATAAAAACACAAAACATAACAATAAAATCATCCCCTGAAGATTTTAGGAAAAATAAAATTATCTTCTAATTATGATGTCGATTCGAAGATGATGATTCGAAGATCTTCCAAAGTTATAACCAAATTATCTGCTAGGCAGTGATAATTCAACTGTTTTATCTTATCTGATCAGTTTCAATATTAATCACAATCTAAATTAAACAAACTTATCTGTATCTTAGAGCTGTACACTCCATTTAGCATAATATAACAATAAGAATAAGCAGTTGGAGTTGCTTTGAATTATTTATGTACACAGTCAGGTCATAAGTTCTGTCACACAATAAAAACTTTTGAATTTAGAACGCTGGCCACAAAAAAGTTTATTGAATTCGAATTTCGAATTTTTCATGAAAATAAAAATGTGTACTTTTTAGAATTTTCCTCATTTTTAAATATGGAGTGGACACTTAAAGAAGACCGTGTCGCAGTTATTGCGTTGCATCGTTGCGGTTACGCGCCAATTCAGATTTTCGACTTACTGAAAATTTTTAATATAACCAAAAGATTCGTTTATCGTGCCATAAAACGATACAATGAAGACTCTAGTGTAGATGACAGGTCAAGAAGTGGTCTCCCTAGCTCTGTTAGGACTCCAGCAGTGATAAAAGCTGTGAAGGCGCGAATTCAAAGAAATCCCATACGTAAGCAGAAACTGTAGGCCCTTCAGATGGGGTTAAGCAGGACCACGGTGAAAAGGGTGTTAAATGAAGACTTAGGGCTTAGGGCATATCGAAGAAAAACAGGACATCGTTTGGACGCTCGTTTAATGGACCTGAGACTGAAGAGATGCCGCGCTTTGTTGAAGCGGTACACGGGAAAAAAGCATCGGGAAATTCTTTTTTCGGATGAAAAAATTTTCACCGTGGAAGAGAGCTACAACAAACAAAATGATAAGGTGTACGCACACAGCAGTGAAGAAGCGAGCAACCGTATTCCGCGTGTCCAACGAGGTCATTTTCCATCCTCGCTCATGGTTTGGTTGGGAGTCTCTTATTGGGGCTTAACTGAGGTACATTTTTGTGAGAAAGGCGTAAAAACGAATGCAGTTGTGTATCAAAATACAGTCCTCAAGAACCTTGTGGAACCTGTTTCTCATACCATGTTTAATAACAGGCACTGGGTATTCCAACAAGATTCTGCGCCAGCTCATAGAGCGAAAAGCACACAAGACTGGCTGGCGGCGCGTGAAATCGACTTCATCCGGCACGAAGACTGGCCCTCCTCCAGTCCAGATTTGAGTCCGTTAGATTACAAGATATGGCAACACTTGGAGGAAAAGGCCTGCTCAAAGCCTCATCCTGATTTGGAGTCACTCAAGGCATCCTTGATTAAGGCAGCCGCCGATATTGACATGGACCTCGTTCGTGCTGCGATAGACGACTGGCCGCGCAGAATAAAGGCCTGTATTCAAAATCGCGGGGGTCATTTTGAATAAACTTTATTACCATAAGAATCTATGTTTTATTAAGTTCATGTTGCTATATAAATGTTTACATAAATAATAAACATGTCTAAATTATTTCATATTGCACATGTGACAGAACTTATGACCTGACTATGTATATTTATTATGATTACTATACCTTGGCAGCAAATTTTAGAAAATAAACAATGGCAACATATATTGTGACATGTTAGCGGACTATGAACAGACTACAGGCAAACCAAATATTTCATCAAAAAATCACGCAGTAGCCTATAAATATCGCCATAATTTATTTTGTACAATTTCTTGCCAAGACCTAAAGTAGGTATTTTTATTATTTTCTTTATACCCGACTAGACACTATATAAATGTATTTTTTTTATTTTTTAACTAATTAACTGAGAACTAAAACTTTTCATTTCATTTTTCAGTCTTGATAATCATCACACAAAAGAGTCCATTGGGGTCTGGTCTGGTGAACGAGCAGGCCAAGGAATTTACCCGACTCTGCCGATCCAGCAATTGGGAAAACAGTCGTCAAGATAGCTTCTGACTTCAATAGTCCAATTTGCTGGACAGCCGTCTTGTTGGAATATGAGTTTCCGATCCATCGGAGCTCCAGACTCTTCCACTAAAACCGGGAGGTCGTTCTGGACAACATCCAAGTAGTTTTGGCCGTTTAAGGTATCTGGTAAGAAGCGTGGCCCAATCAACGTCCTGCCTATCCCTCCGGCCCACTCATTGACTGATAATTTCCTTTGGAATGGCACCTCCTTTTTCCAATGTGGATTGTTACGCTTGTCTGCCCATTTATGCCTATAATGGAAGTTCGTGATACCCTCTCTGGAGAACTTGCTCTCGTCAGTCCACAATATTGATTTAAAAAACTGTGTATTTTCATTCAAAAGAAATCGGCAGAATTATATTCTTCGATGGGGATCTTGCTCTTCCAGACCTTGTAACCCCGTCCCATGAAATGGATACTTGTTGTTATTGTGCATGGTTTGCCATACCTTCCATCTAGAAATGTCAAGATCTCGAGCAACCACTCTTATGCTGGTGGTAGGATCCGCTTGAAATGATGCCAAGATGTTTTCTTCGTCGGTAGGACTGTATCTGCCTTGGTTGACTCCAGTTGTAGCGCGGTGAATCCCAACTTCAGCAAGCCGACGAAAGGTGCTGTAAAACACTCTGACATTCGGTAGCCGGCGGTTTGTGTATCGCTCTCCATACAAACGTCGAGCCATCGCTCCATTGCCGTCTGCCCTGCCATAGATAAAAAGAATGTTGGCATATTCTTCATTAGATGAACTATCCATAACGGGAAGCTTTCGACCCAGAGCAGAACTTGAAGAAAATGCAAGTCGTAAACATGGACGTACAAAAAACGACGACGACTTTTTTAAACGTCCATGGTCGTAAAGAAACCAATAGTTCAATCCAATTAATTTCAATTTCGTAGGCTGTTTAGTGCATAGGAGATGCATTAGGCGGTGAGAAGCTATCTTGACGACTGTTTTCCCAATTGCTGGATTGGCAGAGACAGGCCTATTCCTTGGCCTGCTCGTTCACCAGACCTGACCCCAATGGACTATTTTGTATGGGGCAGAGCCAAACAACTGGTCTATTAAAACGTAACCATCAGCACAAAAGAAGAGTTGATTTCAAAAATAAGAATGGCTTTCGACACCATGAAAGATGAATTGATACTCAAAATCACGACCACAGAAGTCCGAAGACGGGCTCGTGTCTGTGTGAGGAACCAAGGATCTCATTTCGAGCATTAATAGCATAAATTTAATTAATTAAAAAGACAGTCTAAAAAGGCTATTTTTCTCCCTTAAACTGGTTAGTATGTCATAACTTCAAGAATGTGTAAGGTATCTACGTCAATAATACCTTAAATGAAAGATCATTAACTAAGAATGTTTTTATAAAGATTTGCACATAAAACATCTGCATCTTTCACTTGTTTTTGTTAAATTAGGTCCGAAAAACTTATTTTATTGACGATTGAAATTTGCCGTGCTCTTCAATGGTCTGTAAAAACCAAGTCTGACGTAGCAGATGCACAAATCAAGATTTATTTGAATGCTTATTAAGTGATTTATTAGGATCAATTCTAAACTAATCCAACTTATGGTTTTGCAATGATAATCACTTAACTATGAAAATCTGGAAATTTTATTAAAAAACACTAAATCATCAATAACAATTTAACGGTAAGACTTATATGTATGATCGGCTCAAATGGTTCTAAATGGTCTGTACTAACTTCGGTTTAAGTCTTTGCATCGATCTACCGGACACCCTTTGACTGACGACATCCGTGGTGTTAGGGTCGAGGATCCCGAGTTGGAATACCAGCTGGTGCTTTACAAGCCAGTGATCCCGAGTTGGAATACCAGCTGGTGAGGAAGAGGAAAAAAGACTAGGTCTTGGATGTTTACATGTATATCCCATAATAGTTAGTAAATTTATTTTTATTTGCAAAATTGCTGTTTATTAGCAAATTGTAAAATATACTTTACTGTAGATTACTAAGTATTTTATAAAAAATAAATTGTGTGGAGACTGCTTATGAGGCTCAGAGGTCAGAGAGGCGTAATTTAAGTTCACAGAGATAGTTTAAGTGACTATTTGATACTCTAGCAGTACTGCATATATTTGAACATTACCATCCATTCATTTGAACCCGACAAAACCCTCCCCTAGAGTTTATGAAGGATATTGCTTAGTATTATTATTTTTTTTCATTAAAATATACCTAAAATTAAATTGAGGCCTTACATCTATCGCGGCGCGCACGCACCCCGTGGACCGGCCGTGCCCGCAGGTTAGTTACAAACAATTCGTAAACTACCGTCCCTGAGCCGCGCGTAATTTTACAAAACAACACGTCGCATATGTTTTTGGCAGTTGGTACAAAGTAAACGAATAAAAATATTAAAATGCCTTTAAAGTAGGGAAGGGAAGGGAGAATATTTTTAAATATGTTTTTTGTCGATAAAATGTAATCCTCTTGAACCCTGTTCGATATACATGTGCATTTTGTAAAGACTCGCGATATTTTGAAATGAATGAACAAGTACTTTATTATTGGGAGTCAATAGTAGGAGAGTCAAGGGATCTACTTATTCGGTGAATCATATTTAAGTAAGTAGGTATCCAAAATTTTCTTAAAGTGAATAGGGTCTCTAAGCAATTTATATGAATCCGGCCTCGTACAAAACAACAATAGACCACTTTGCATCATAGAAAACAACCTAAAACTTCGAGACAAAACGGTTTTATTGCGGAAGCGAAAATATTTGCTTCACGAGCTCGCCATTAGCTGTTGTGTTAACAAAACAAGATGGCGACCGAGCGCGTCATCGTAATTACTTTATTTTTGTCTATCAAAATATTTTAATTGGTTTTGAAGTAGTGTAATATATGATTAGCGGGCTACAAAGCTGTATATTTGCTTAATGGAAGAGTGTTCGAGATAAAAGCTTGCACTATCGGCGGCGCGATCTCAGCGGTAATTAGAGGGTGCGGCTTGACTGTGGATACGCCTCTTCCTCTTCAAGCCACTTAAAACTACACTACGTTCTTGTCACTAGTCTTGCGTATGTTTTTGAGTGTTGGAATATACGGTTAATTTATAGGTGTCATTGCTAACTCATTTGTATTAAAATATATAAGCTGAGAAGTATAACCACTGAATATAACTTTAAAACGTCATGATTCAACTGAATCCTCCGCTATTCTCCGCAACGAAAATCCCGCAAAGAAAGAGACAGCAATACCTATCGCTCTATCGTTCATCCTCGTCGTTATCAAGGCTCGCTGTCTCGCTCACTCACTCAAGCGACTCTTCTTTTGCAGTTGCGGTCGGCTTCGAATATGGACCTCAGCTTTCTGCAGGTACCAACGGAAGATTTTATATGCGTACGATACCAATCAACTACTTACAATCAATCAAATAGAAAGTATGCTTGTAAACATCCCAGTACTTCAATGAAGCCGTTGTACGAATGTGAGCAAATTTAAAATACTTATTCACACTTTTCTCCCAAAATGACCACCAAATTGGCACTCATAATGGTAGATTCGTGTGAAATGCACACTTATTTCCCCGATGTCAAGCAAATGAACACATGTTTGAGGGAAAGCACTCAACCATGCGCGCTACCTGGCAATCAAGCCGCTTTTAGTGAAATTGCCCTATAAATATTCACAAAGAAAGTTGAAATAAAAGAACTTAATATCGTGGTATCAACCGACTATAATTGCAAACGTAAGAAAGCCGACACAAGACTTCACGACTGTAGGGCAGGTAGGTTACACGAAGTAATTAGTTGATGGGAACATACTTGCAAATATAAGTATTCAATGGCTTGCATGTTTTTATGGGGAATAACTACACCGAAAATTCAGCAAATAACCATGAATAGCGGAATACTGATTAGCGCGACTACATTACTGAATTTTTATGGCATCGTGCATTGGCTAAATAAAGACTGTCTGGGCGAATGATGGCTTAGGGTAGGTGAAGGGTAATCTCTTTATCCTTCGTGTTGGAATTTGTTGTTATTCCTTGTTGTTGTTCCTTGAACATGTAATAACAACAAATTCCAACTCGTTTTGTATGTTATGTTACTCGTATTAATGTTTTCAAGTTGCTGTTTTTAGATTCAAAGTCAAAGTGAAAGTCAAGATTTCTTTATTACTGTAGATATTTACATACCTATACTTAGCAAACGTCATATTTTGCATCTTCTATACATTGGACAACTGTGGGAGACGTAGGGCGAAGAAACTCCCACAAATTGATTTAAGGTATATTAAAAAAAAATGGGTGTGTTGAACTAATACAAATATTACAATATTAATTTATAAATTATGAGCAAGAATAAATAATTACAAAGTTATTGACATCGAGTTTTGTGTTGAGTTAGATTAACCCTAATTGCCCCGTCATATAAGTAATCTTGAACATTGAAATATCCCTTTTTAGACAAAGTCGTTTTACAGGTCTGAAAATTTTTCAAATGGCATTTTCAAAATCTCCAGAGGTATCTTTTTGTAGTAGAAAATTGCTAATCTTCGCGAGTCTTAACCGGGGCGCAACTAGTTCGTGAATATATTTCTTAGGTTAACATTACAGCTATCGCTAAATTTGGAAATGGTTCTTGCGTCCATACATTATGTTTTCGAAAATATATTGACTAGCCACAGACAGTTACTATGTCTCTTCTCTTATCTCTAATCTCTTTACTCTTAGAGAGTATGTGTATTTTAAATTAGGAATTTCTCGAATAGCTCTTTTCTGTAATGTAAACATAGTTAGAATACCCGCTGCTTTCCCCCGCAACAAGATACCATAGGAAATGATATTATAATGATATTATATGTTTATGTGATTGATACATAATGGAGGGCATTAAAACTCGACAGTTTTAATGCCTAATTATGTACAGTAACATACACTACTTTATCTACATACATATCATAAGCTCTCTTTGATGTGTTCAGGTATCGCATGCTGTTCGACCGGCATTGTGGCATTGATCATTGCTAGGCACTTGTTTAGCTTGTTCAGTAGTACCAACTTCACAGAAAAACTGGGGGCGGCAAACAGGCGGGCGTCGGCGTTCGAAATTTGAATGTCATAATATGTGAAATATTGATACATTATTACTCATAATGTATCAATATTCAGATAAGAAATGAGTTTTTACCAAGTAGTATATCATTAAGCTGGTCGAACGAGCGGTTTTTGGACGCAGTAAAGATGGTTTATGATAAGTATGTAGATAAAAGTAATTAATATATACTATTTTAGCTGTAGCCTCCGAGTTTTATCGGAAAAATCTATATTTCTAGTCGAGCTCATTTTTGTCGCTATTCGGCCAAACCAGTATTTTTGGCAAGCAATAACTGGATTTATATCAGGCATACCTTTAAATACTACCCGTTTTATAATGACCATGACTAGTTTTTCTGGTTTCCGAATCAGTTGGCTGGGTCGACCTGCATATTAAATTAGCATACTGCCTATAATTAAGTTTCTTAGTGTACTCAGAATGTTTACAGGAGCAAAATGACGAATGTTTCTGACTTTTTCCCGATACCTCGAACCTCAAAAACTTTTCTATCAGAGATCGAAATGTAGAATATAAGCCAAAATAAATAAATTAGGAAGGTACTCACTTCTTATACACCTGATACACCTGGACACAATATCACTATCATTCTTCACCAGCAAATATTTACTTGGTTTTTTATTGTGTTTGTATGAATGACAAAGTTAAATTTGCTGTTTTTAATAAATTTTTAAATACCTATCTACAGACACTTACACATAAAGGTTTGATGAAAAAAAAGATTTAAGTTCCATGTACGGGGAGCACCCGTTAATTTTTTATTTTAAAATTTTTGTATAAAAATCGTAAAGCGGTTTACAGAATACATCTAAATACCACGTTTCAACTGTGTAGTCTTGATAGTTTCGGAATAACGTTGCTGGGACATACGGACGGACCGACAGACGGACAGACAGTCTTGACGAAACTTTATAGAACCCTTATGGGTTCCTTGTTTCTATACGTAACCCTAAAAAGGTGTTTATTGTTGGTAGATCGGTATCTCGGTGCGTGTTGCGACGGGAAAGAAAACAGCCAAACATCACGGCAGCCGCTCGCACCAGCAGCGGTGACAGGACAGGGGATGTCCACTATTTGAAAAGTACCACAAACGAGTTGGTAGCATACCAACAAGTAAAGTAACACCCTTTTCCTATATGTAGAGGCAGAGGCACAGTTGCTCTGACATTTAGCCAGTAATTCTATACTCCATTTTAACTCACATGGGCTAGGTATCGCAGCGACTATAAAATTATCTAATTTGGAATTTGTTGGTTCTTAGTATTTTTTTCATATTTGTTTCTAGAGTGGCTATGCCCACATAGAACCTGATTAGATATGGGAAATATTAAACTGCACATCAAAAATACTGATTTGCACAGCAAATATCCCTTATATTTGCTGCGGCAGCTTAGGTGCGCTTCGCTTACCCCCTTTATCCTTTGTGTTAGGTTCAACATGTAAGAACAACAAAAAATACATAAAACATAAACTTAAGTACTCATTAAATATTTAAAACATAAGAAGTGTTTTTGCTGATCCTTTTTTGCTGCGCAAATCAGTATTTTTGATGTGCGATTGAATACCAGCCATTATATAATGATGGGACCTACCAGGCACGGGACTGAGAGTGACGTTAGTGATGTATGTTAAAGAAATGCAGAGAAAGCTTGTGACACAATACAGTATTGGTGACATTCCTCGCCCCAGAAGTCCAGCCACAGCCCAAAGTCTGATTAATAATAATTTGGACTCTATTTACACACATTGATCTAGCCCCAAACTAGGATTCCCTGTATCTTGGGTACTAGACAGTGATACACATACTTATATAGATAAATATTATACTTAGATAGATAAATAGCCATGACTAGGGTACAAACATCCGTTCTCATCAAACAAATATTTGCCCCCTACCGGGACTCGAACCAGCGACCCTTGGCTTCGTAGGCAGGGTCGCTGCCGACTCGGCCATTCGGGTCAACTATTCGTAATCCTCCCAAATGTTGCGGGCGCCAGATCCTAAGGCGTAAATGGAAGTGATGATTTGACACTTTTGCCGACCGAATGTTTTAGGAAACAAAGTTGTTCTGTTATCCAACCAGCTACCTATGCCGCCAGAGTGCACCTAATCGACACGTTTTTCACACAAAATTGCTTCTTAATTTCACACTTTCCGAAACACCTCTTGAGCCATTATTGTATTTCAACTGTTTTTAAGTTTTTTACTGCCGCCATTTCCTGTTCCAGATGCAGTGAAAGGAAAATTAGTGAAATAATTTAGAGGTTTGATAAAATTGGCTACATTATTAAGTCGGTTCATTTTTTTGGCTCAGTTGAGAAACGCCAAATACGTAATTGATATTACCTATCTAAGATAATGAATTCCATGTATTGCCTTTTTCTACTAAGTCTATTTTGTAAACACTTACTTCACATTTTTTTAAATATAGGTACATACCTAGGTTAGGTATCACATTTAACTATTTATCTTTCTGCAGTTTGAAAAAGACTCACCTATTGTCTGTAAAGGAAAGGTTTATCTGCTGTGGGCCATTTATTTTTAAGTTTTTTTTCCGTCGCGTCAATTATTTCATCAGGAAGATCTAAGCGGCGCGGCGCCGGCGCAACCCGAGATGTTATCTAATCGTATTTACACATTAACATCACAGGATAGCGCCCCTGGTGTTTGTGTTGTTTTGTTAGATGATTATTGGTTTTATGTTGACGTCATATGCATCCAAATGCAGTATAATAAGTACTTTGGATTTATCTGACGAAGTACGCTAATTTATTTCATAGTTTAACTACTATCATAAACTTACACCCACAAATAGATATGCTAGATACTCTGCGATAGATTTTCTATTAGCGGATATATATTTCGCAATATATCCCAAGACCTTCAGCCACGGAACGATAACCTCACTATAAAATGAATTGAAACGCATCTTTACCATGTGTAAATCAAATTATCTAGCACTAACACACCGGCACTGCAACACACAATACATAAAACGCAAATACATTCACACACAGAGCTCTCGTCTGTGATTACCCGCCGGTGTTAGAGCACAGATTACAGGGCAGCTAATGCATCGACGTATTTCGGGACAGGGCCTGATGTACCGACCTATTAGGTGGCGTTAGAGATTGAGGCTAGGCTGAGTTGTGGCACCACAAACTAAAAGAAGTAAATGGCGCTGTTTTGGTAAACATTATTGAGTATATAGAGATAAAGAAATCAATCATAACTAAAAATATGAGTTGTATAAAGTTTTTGGCAATTGATGAATGACCACCCGAATGGCCGAGTCGGCAGTGACCCTGCCTACGAAGCCAAGGGTCCCGGGTTCGAATCCCGGTGGGGAAAAATATTTATTTGATGAGAACGGATGTTTGTACCCTAGTCATGGTGGTTTATCTATCTAACTATAATATGTATCTATATAAATGTGTGTTTCGTTGTCTAGTACCTAAGATACAGGGAATCCTAGTTTGGGACTAGATCAATGTGTCCAAGGTAGATAGGTATATGTTTATGGGCGTTAGAGAGCGCTATACAACCGCTGCGTAGCGCGAGCTGTAGCAGCTACGACGTAGCAAGTAACTTGCTCTGGTAAAAAGATATCAACGGACGATTTTTGCTACAATTCTTGGCAGAAGGGAATTTGTATGTGGCGAAGGCGCAGCCTTGTAAGGGCGTGTGGAAGCTGATGTCTCTCGAGAAATTGTCTATGAACTTTAAAAGGCAAAAACATCGATTTGAAATGACGTTTTGCAGGCACTGCAGTACAATAAATGCAGTCCATGCAATTTATTTAAACTTTTTTATTTTGAGTTTATTAAGAAAATAAGATTTCAACTATATTTATGGAGACTAAAAAATCACTGTGTCAAAGCTCAAACCTATAGGTTTAATGGTTTCTTCATAAATGGTACCAAACGAATTTTTGTATTGTGGCGTAGTGATAGAATTAAACTAGTGGTTCTGTGAGAACAGCAGACCTCGCGAGCCCTTCGACATACATACATACATACTTAAACATATTGTCACGACTGAAGGACAAAAGGCTTTATTATAAAGTGATACAAGTTTGTTTTGCGCAACGATTTAACGAAGAAAGTCCAATTTAAATTGAATTTCAGGTGCTTGAATTTTCCAATTAAGTACTATGCAGACCTTTGAGCGAAATACGGGGTATAAGTTCTAGCGATTCTCGCGCTTCCTTGGTCCTAGGAGGTCAAATCTGGTGTCTACGGGTTTGTCTCGTGAAGGCGGAGAGAACTGCGTAGTCTGATTACTGATTAGGTATGTATTTACCGAAATAAATTCGGTATTGCTTGTGATATTTGCTACAGCAAACGTATTCGTTAGACTTAATTTTTTTTCAATATCCTATACAAATTTATGAATTCACTGGCTACGTACACATAATTATCTAACCTATTCACAAAATTTCACGAGAATCGGTTGAGAAATGCGACCTGTAGGTGAGAAGATACAGACAGACAGAAGGACAAATGCATTTCTGGCCAATCCCGAAACTAAGCACTTCGCTCGCTCGGCCAATAAGTAATGAGTCTAAGAAACTTTGTAATAAAATTGTATACGTAATTAAGATGGATTTCTCTCACAACGCACCGTGTAATTATGTTAATTTATATTCACAAAGAACACAATAAATCATTGGCGCTTTTAACACCCAATAGAGCAGAAACATCTGAATTGTGGTTGATTAAATAGCGATTCTTTATTCAACAGGCAACTATTGTTGTAAAATAAAACACTAGTCAAACTAATATAATTGAAATGCAACGTTGCGTCAGAGGTGTCTAGTTGAGAATAGGGGCACTGTTCGACGCTTTATAAATATAAAACAATCATTTGGACATTTCAAAGAGCCGCCGCGATGTGTAACGCAATGCTTTTGGTTGGTTTAAGTATCAGGCCAAAAGCGAGTGTATTATTTCTCAACCTACGTAAAATAGGCGCAAGAAAATGTGTCTCTTTACAATAAGGAGAAAACTGACACGCCAACTGTACCTTCTAACTTAGGCTTTGTGATATGTTTGTACTATGTCACACACCTTAAATTGTCATCTCTTGGGCTAATTACAGAGCTTAATAACGCTCAGTCGCTTGTGGAGGGAGCTGCGTAATTATTAGAGAAATGCAGTTACTAGTTTAGTGAAGCCATCGTCACTTGCGCCACAAAAACAAATAAGCTTCGTCATCGCGCGGCGCCTTTTCAATCCTCATCTTCGCGCGTCAGCTCTAGTCTATGGTCCCTCCCCCACAATAGCAACAAAGAGGTTACACCACGACCCGCCTCGTTATGTAAAACCAAACAATACCTGCAATGTGCTATATCGCTTTCGTGTTACAATCGAATCAAATTAACAATGGCACTTGAAAACAAGAGGCTTTTTCTTGCGGTTTGATTTGATTTGCTTTGTCCTTTTACTGGGTGCTTTGTTTGTTAGATGGCTCTACCCTCTGAAAACTCACTGTGAATATACGATCTGGAGGCTTTCGATTACCCCCACACCATTCAAATGATTACATTGACTGTTGTGACAGTTATTAAGCTCTGAATTCGTGACTCTAAATCACTGTGGTGTGTGGTGGTATACTTAGATGAGATTACACAATGAATCCTACGGCATAAAGTGAAAAAGCACTACTTGAATTACGCAACCCTAATTGTATCGCCACCATCCCAATATTTACTTAAAACAATACACACAAATTGCATTGCCCGACTTCGCAATTGGGCATTACAATGTGGCAAATAGGCAAGGAGAGCGCCAATTCCACACCTCATCTAGTCATCACCATTCAAAGAACAAAACGCAGAATATATTACGGGTGCCACCCTCTTGTATGTACCATTTTATACAAACGAAACGAAATGCGCCTGTGGAGGTGTTTATGCAAAATAGCCACATAGTCGAGAACTCGAGAGTATATGCAAACATTTCTCCCGCACAAACACTCCGCCCGAGGCAGTTCGGGTTTGAAGTCGGGAATACTCGGGAGTAAGCTAGTGTAATGGCTTGCGTTTGGATTTCACTACAGAACGGGAATGTCTGATGTGTGAGCGACTAATAGTAGCTTCGTTTCCCTTCTTCTTCTTCTTCTTCTGAGGTCCTTTAACTGCTTGTGGATCATAGGATCTTCATAATAGTCTTCTATATCTGTCAATCTGACAAGCGACTTCTGGTTAGCCAATCTTTCAAAATTACGCAACTTCTAGGTCATCGTCGATCACTTTTTATTCATCATACTCAGTCTACATCGACCCACTGCTGGGCACAGGCCTCTTCTCTAAAGCTCCAATCTCCCCGGTCCTGTGCCAATCGCACCCACTGGGATCCCGACGACTTGATGATATCATCTTGACCATCGAGCTGGTGGTTTGTCCACTGGCCTTGTCGCTCCCCGTGGCCACCACTCTGTGACTGCTTTGGTGCACCTTCCGTCTTCCCGTCTAGCCAAGTGTCCCGCCCATCTCCACTTCAATCTCGTTATCTGTTTTCCCATATCTGCGACATAAGTTTTCCGTCGAATTTCGACGTTTGACAAACGGTCAACGAGAGAGATACCCAACATGGAACGCTCCATTGCTCTTTGTGCTAATTTTATAGTATGCACATTATGCTTTGTGAGCGTCCACGTTTCGGTTCTATAGGTGAGGATGCAATCGGTCAAAGGATAAACGATGTCCAAGATAGACGTAATCGCTGACCACCTGTACGGTGTCACTGCCAACAATTATGGCCGGTACATTTAGTAGGCGACTCGTCATGATCTTGGTCTTGGACATGTTCATCCTGAGACCGAATGTTAGGGAAGCTTCGTGCAATTCTGCGAGCATATTGAGAATGAGGTCATGCGCAAACCTGAGCTGCGACATGCGTGCCTCGTTGGTGTTGACTTCTCTCTCACTCCAATTCAACGTCTTCATAATGTCCTCCAGAACGTTGGTGAATAGTTTGGGTGAGAGAGTTTCCCCCTGTCGGACACACCGGCCGGTCTATAGACACGGAGTCGGTGTTCCTATGCATGCGCACCTGCATTGTCGTGGTCCTGTACAGCTCCCGGAGGATATCGACATATCTCATGTTAATGCCGCAGCGATGGAGAGAGTGGAACACGGCCCAGTGCTCGACGCTGTCGAACGCCTTCGCATAATCGACAAAGGCGAAACACAAGGGCCGGTTGAATTCTCTACTTTTTTCCATCAGCTGCTTGACCGCATGGATGTGATCCATTGTCAAGTAACCCCTTCGGAAGCTAGCTTGTTGGACAGGCTGATTTTTTATTAGTAAGAATTAATAGACCTATTGCATCTCACGTCTAGTCCCCTAGAGTGCCGACCTGAGTAGCAATCCCAAACGCAGCTCCCGAAGCTACCGAATTTGCATGTCGGTACCCACTCGCCGCCGGTGGCTAGGTAACCCAATATACGTCTGTCAGTGTCTGCCAAGTTCTACGTGCCTTGCCGCGGCCCCGCTGGGCTGAGTATTGCTGGGGTGGGAATTGGGGATGGAAATTATTGTCGAAAATATCGTTTCATTAAAGAGCAATTGATCACAAAACAGTATATTAAATAAACACTTATAATATTATAGCCACTTCCTGTTTACTATACCTGAAGCCAAGTTTCTTGGTGCTTTAATATAAATATTTATGTAAAATGGCGCGCTGGTTTTGCTTTTCCGAGCGCCGCGTTAAATAAAGGCAATGGTAAAACCACTGATCTACCTTTTAAAATAATGTTAGGGTGATATGTAGTGAAAGAAATAGAATTTGATGAAATGCTGATAAAAATTTGGTTAGTCATTTAGCATGCTAAATGCTAAATTAATAACCAAATTTTTATTTAAAATTGTTTATTTATTTACAGAAATATTATTAAAAATAACGGTCAAGTGCGAGTAGGACGTCGGACTCGCACACGAAGGGTTCCATACTACTGTTCACGGAAGAAATAAAAACGACAGTCATTCGTACCTTTTTAATTTTTAATAATAAAATATTAGAGACTATAAATACATTGAAAAAGAGTTTTGTGTATGTAGTAAATAAGTATTGAAATATTTACTAAGGTATACTCTTTGCTCATAGGACCCGGAAGTGAATAGAAATTAAATAACTTATTTACAGAAATAAAATAAAATTTGATAAAAAAACTTAATATTATTTATATTTATAATTCGAATGAGCAAATATCGTATAATCACAAATAACTAAGCACAAATCTCAATACCCGCAATTAAAGATCTTTTCCAATAAGATCCGGAGAGTCCATTTCAGTTCACGGATAAACAAATAAAACAAAATGGCTAAAAAACGGACCATAGAAATAATCTTTTGTCAGGATACTACTTTTAATTCTTAAACCCCATATGCTTCATTATGTGTTGTTATAGTGGCAATAGCCATTTTGATTGATCCGGTAGAGCCCGGTGACAGACGGACGGACAGACGGACAGCGGAGGCTTAGTATTAGGGTCCTGTTTGACAACCTTCGGGTACGGAACCCTAAAAAAGTAAGGTAGTAAATTACGCCCTATCTATTG
The DNA here is from genome assembly GCA_949825045.1 of Argyresthia goedartella. Taxonomy (NCBI): domain Eukaryota; kingdom Metazoa; phylum Arthropoda; class Insecta; order Lepidoptera; family Argyresthiidae; genus Argyresthia; species Argyresthia goedartella. Next base: position 23,986,190 of record OX463823.1, read on the forward strand.
CGGAGTAAAGAAAAGCACTAGCACATAATAAGTTCTATTATAAACGTAAATGCTTTGCCATAACGAGTCACTTTACGAGCAAGTGTGTTGAAAATAGTATTTCATACTGGCGACTTAAGTCCCTGTTTCGAACTGACTCAGTTCGAAACAGGGACTTAAGTGCAGTTAATTGAGTGTCTCTGAGTGTCCCTGTTTCGAACTGACTCAGTTCGAAACAGGGACTTAAGTGCAGTTAATTGAGTGTCTCTGAGTGTCCCTGTTTCGAACTGACTCTGTTCGAAACAGGGACTTAAGTAGTTAATTGAGTGTCTCTGAGTGTCCCTGTTTCGAACTGACTCAGTTAGAAACAGGGCTTTAAGTGCAGTTAATTGAGTGTCTCTATACTCTATATCACTGAATCGATAAAAATTATAAATGAAACTTAATGTGGGGTTGGTAATTAAAGCGGTCATCATTGAAACATACACTACACTCGTAATTTAGCGGCACGTCATAAAACTTTGTAGAGATTTGCAGATAGCATAACAACTTACCATGCTTGTTATAACTGTTATAAATCTTATCAACATAATTATAGTCTCAATAGTGATAAAGTACTTCATTACTTAAGTAAGCACTAGGTAACGGCAAATGCCTAACAAACTCTAGGCCATAATTTTATCTTCACACGAAATCTTTCCGTTTACCCGACTGTAGCGAAGCGGAAAAGAGGAGGGTTATGGGTTTGACCTGTACATGTATATATGTCTGTTTCTTTGTCCCCTCGTAACTATTCAACGGCTCAATTTAAAGGTTTTTTTTATGGCTGAAATATATTATATAGGTATATATTTATCATATTAGATTTTATTTCTTTAAATAAGTTACTCAATTTCTATACACTTCTGGTTTTAATGAGCAAAGAGTATCGTTAACCTGAGTACATAGTTCATATTCATATTCTTTATTGCATAGAAATCTTATTAGTAAGTTAAAACATTTTATGAGCAAAGGCAAGCTATCTCTAAAGAGAGATTTCTACCAGCAAACCTAGGCAGGACAGGAAAAGTTGTGCAACAGGAGAGTCTTAGTGCGCACTAAAACTGTATACATCTAATTGTTTACAAAAACGTAGAAGAACCAAAGTTGCTGACATAGCCCGTAGGATAAGCAAGCTGAAGTGGCAATGGGCAGGCCACATAGCGCGAAGATCGGATGGCCGGTGGGGCAAAAAGGTCCTTGAATGGAGACCACGTACTGGCAAGAGCAGTGTGGGTCGGCCACCTACGAGATGGACCGACGACCTGGTGAGGATCGCTGGATCTCGTTGGATGCAGGTGGCTACGGACCGGTCACGCTGGAGTGCGATTGGAGAGGCCTATGTTCAGCAGTGGACATTAACAGGCTGAAATGATGACAACTAAAACATAATAATGTAATAAATAGTTTTCAATGTTTCGATGCGGTCTTGAATGTAGTCCTACCCTAGTATTTAATATTTTATTATTAACCTAAAAAACCGAGGGCAGTTGGGACGGGTCGCGATTTTGATCCTTATGCCATGGTAATAAAATTTAAAACCTATAACGGAAATGAGGCGTTAGCTAATACCTGTGGTATTCAAGAGGTTAAAATTTAAAAAGGTACACTCGTACAAAATACATTCGGTAGTAGTAGTCTCAGGTACGGAACCCTTGGTGTGCGGGTCCGACGTCCCACTCGCACTTGACCGGTTTTATTTCATTATGTTTGGACAAGCCCCGGACAAGGCAAAGAATAATAATTTTAGTGGTGCACCAACTATTTTCAAATCTCTTCAACTGCTCCTCCGGGCTCAGGTCAGGTCACCACACCACTTCAGGCGGAAGAATGTGAAGGCAAACAGCATATGTCAAGGAGTGCAGACAAACAGACAAATAAGAGAACGAGTGGATATGGACCTTTTACTTGAACTCTTTAGTGGGCAGGCTTGTGTCGATTTTTGATGAGTCAAGCGATGATACGTGGGTATTATTGTTGAGAGAAACAAATGTTTGTTTATTGATTTTAAAGTTGCAATTTAAGTTGGTTTACCTTATCGTGCCAAGCAATTTCTTTCAAGGGTCAGTGCATTCTCTACTATAATAACCTCTGGAGATTTTGAAATTGCCATTTGAGCAATTTAAAAAGCATGTTAAAGCGACTTTGTCGAAAAAGGGATATTACAATGTTCGAGATTACTTAAATGACAGGACTGTATGGGGTTAATCTAGTTCAACACAGACCTCGCTGATAATAATTTTGTAATGATTTATTATTGCCTGCTTATTAAATTTAAAAAAAACATAATTGTATTAGTTAAGCACAACCTATTTTTAAAAGAGATCAATCAATCTGTGGGAGTTTCTACGCCCTTCTTCTCCCACAGTGGTCCAATGTAGAGAAGAGGCAAAAAATGACGTTTGCTAAGTATATGTAAATATCTACAGTAATAAAGTACTTTGACTTTGACTTTGAATCAACCCAGATACACTGTATGGTAACATTTGTTTGTGTCGCGATAGGTACCATTCGAGATAATCGGAGATGCCGGATTGAGCAACGAGTACGGAAAAAGAGAAATGTAAACCGTTGCGACCGCACAGATTTCAAACCTTTAGTTAGATTTAAATGGCTAGTATTAGTAATCGCACATCAAAAATACTGATTTGCCCAGCAAAAAAACGATCAGCAAAAACACTTTTTATTTTTTTTAATATGTTATGTGTACTCAAATTTATGTTTTAAATATTTTTAGTTGTTCTTACATGTTCAACCTAACACGAAGGATAAAGGGGCTTCGCTTCGCTTACCCCCTTTACCCTTCACCTAAGCTACCGCAGCATTTTGCCCTGATATTTGCTGTGCAAATCAGTGTTTTTGATGTGTAGTTTAATATTTCTTGAATTAAATAGTAAATAGAGGCCCAGTTCAGGGCCTATAGTATCCATCATTACGAATAACTTTCCCTAAGAAACATATGATCACAAATGAAAAAAATATTCGACCATCAGTACATTGGACCGATCAGCTGACTACATGTTACTATGGGAGACCCAAGTTTTTTTTTCGTTTGCGACCATATATTTCTTGGGGAAAGTTGTTCACAATGATGGGTACTATAGTCCCTGAGCCGGGCGTCACTTTACAAAACAACACCCTGTATATATAGTGAAATATCGAAGCAAATTCTAGTGAATATGTTGCATCACGCCGCTATGAAGGATTATTTATAAGTACTGATATCTAGTAAGAAATAAAAATGAGTTGGAAAGTTTAAGAACAGTGAATTAAGCATACGATAAAACGAAATCGGCAGGCATAGACTCTACTGGGGAAAATGGGAATGAAACAATTGCTATGCAGAACAAAAGAGTTGTGTGACCCATCTAAACAAGTATAGACGCCTTGAGAATCGATCTGGCAGTATGTGCAAAAATTCTCAAATTAACCAAAGCATAAACATCTACATTCAGGCATATACATTGCTTCTGGCCCTACAGTAGGATACCCTGTGTCGTGGGAACCATAAACAGTGACATCACAAACACGTAACCATCCAAGAACTGAGGATCTCTTTTTCTTCCTCCCCGCCCGGGGTTCGAACCCGGGTCCTCTCGCTTGGGATGCGCAGCCTCGACCGCAACACCACAGAGGATGACCAATTCTGTTACCAGTTTGACACAAGTGGGCTTTTGTATATGTCGCAGTTAGTTGGTTAAATCAGACACTTAACTAACTCGCTAGACTGTTAATTAAATACCGACGTTTAACCAAGTCGCTAAAGTTCCGTCAGACAAGTGAGTGAACGAAACGTTTAACGAGTTGTCTAAACGTTCCTAGGCAACAAGACATATACAATATAAATATTTTTTTATGTGTACTTAAGTTTATGTTTTCAATATTTCTTGTTGTTCTTATATGTTCAACCTAACACGAAGGATAAAGGGGGCTTCGCTTCGCTCACCCCCTTTACCCTTCACCTAAGCTACCGCAATGTAAGCTGTGCAAATCACCTGTTGTCGTAGCGCCATCTTGTTTTCCAAACGCCGGCTTTCGGTTAAACGTTTTCGACGATGCTTTATTTCAATCAAAATGCTAGTGTCTTGGTTAAACGTCGGCATTTAATTACCTGTCTAGAGAGTTAATAAGTGTCTGATTTAAACCACCAACTACTACATATACATATATATTCGAAGTATTCCTGCCCACCGATATATACTTAGCATCAATTTGGCCGGCCACTCGGCTGTTTGCTCGACTAGATGAAATCTTACACTGCGCTGTGCGCTCCTTCACTATATTGAGAGACCTCTTTTCTCTTGCGCGCCAGTGCTTAAGAGCTGGTGGAGCTTTAAGGCGTTTTAGGTATTCTTAGATAACCACATGAAATGCGTCGATTTTTCTGCACAAACCTCTGCACGCAATAAGCTAAAACAGAAATAGACAGTAAAATACAAACTATCCGAAAAGCCGCCACCTAGTTTCTGTTTTTGTCTCGAGTCAGATAATCTTTATGGGTATAGTGAATAACTTAGCGAGATTTTATAAGTAGTTTTATGTATTTTATTTATATTGTAAACTGAAATTTACTACCACCTAAGTCAAATTAAAAACTAAGTATCGATTAACCCGCCCCGCGCCACTCCAGGTGAAAATGTGCCCAAAACACTAGCCGCATTGTTTAATGTTGGTTTACCCAAATGTCGATAGGATTGGATTTCCTAAATCAGAATAATTTGGAGCTCATAAAACAGAAACAGCTTCCTATTTATACGTAAAACTTACATCCATACGACCATTCCACTCGTAAGTCCACCCGTGGTCCACCGGAGCTGTTTGCCGTCTCTTCAATATGTATTTATTGACACATGTTTGCTGGATGTGTTTCTAATGAGCCCTCTGTTTCGGAGGCAATCGATAAATACACCGATCACTACCAGTCTTTCACCGAGGAGATAGGCATGTCTAAATATTTGCTTGAAAACCATCTGACGGTAAAGAGCTACCGCTAGTGTGGGAGTGCTATTTCTGGGAGTAATAAGGAATATTGTTTGACGTAAAAATAATAAAATTGAGGTGAAATATCGTCAAAATCGACACTTTTTGAAGTTATTTCTCCGCTGCTCAAAAGAAGTACCAAGTTAAATAAATTTGTATAACAATTTGGGACCTTTTTCTAGATTTTGTAATAAGTAATAACAGAAACACGAAATGAGGTCTACACTTTTTTATTTTCTGAGAAATTGGGATATCACACAAAATTCAAAAATATTTATTTAGTTGTGTTTTGTTTGACAATATCTAAATTAACAGTCATATAATTTTTTATAGCTATTTTAGTTAATTTTGTATCAATTTAAAAACAACTTTTTGTAAATTTCCCCACTTCCGTCCCTCTCACACTGCGGGTCTTACCGCCTGGAGTAACGGGGACCTTTGCACGGACGAGGTAGCCCCTTAACTTTAAGCGACAAACTATTTTATACTTCACGCCATACCTTTGCGTTTCTTATTTGATGAGGTGATTTGTATTTTATATCATGTTATCTTCCGAGAACGTAAGAGTGTGTATGTGATGTCATTATGAAGCTCGTACTGCATTCTCTCTATACGATGTGATGTCATTATGAAGCTCGTACTGCATTCTCTCTATACGAGTGCAACTCAAAATACAAATGCAGTGTATTAGTTTGGAAATGACAACAAAAGACCTATTAACGGCAACGCAAAATAAATTTCTAAATAAAGTATATTTTTATTGCTTTCTAAACTAGTTTCGTGAACACCATATTTACTTGGGACTCCCGAGAATTCACCAACAATAACATAGATGGGAAAGCAAATAATAAATTCAATGTAATTCTACTGCCGACATGAGTCAATATTTAAAGCAAATACATTATACGAAATAGCGCAAATACCTTATATTATACGGTGTATGTGTACGGTGTCCGATGGTCAATAAAATACTAGCCCCAGAACCTGAATCTGAAAGACTGTTAATTTGACATGTGCAGTATTTCAACGTGTGACGGTAAATCCAGTTTTCGATAGACAAAATTACGGAATTATGCGGAAAAATTTGTGAATTATGCTAAAAACAGAACGACTAGAAATACTTGTTTTTGGGCAGAAAAATAAACCGATTTGTGCTAAAAATTGAGAGTGACTAGAGATTTGAAAAACATCAACTGAAAAACCTTAATTTGAATCAGTTAAAATACAAAACGAGAGTTGGATTATGTTCGCTTCGCCTTTTATCCTTCACCTCTAGGTACCATGATCCACCACTTCGCCCAGACAGTCTTTATTAATCGACCGAATAAAGAAAATTAGCCAATTAGCTTTGGCTAAGCCCACTAAGTATATTTATTACACAATTCAGTATTTTTTCGGACAACTCGGTGTTTCTTTCACGCATTTTCCGGAATTCATGTCGGTTATTTGTAAAATGGTCTTTGATCAATTAGTTTTTGATATGCTCGTTATATTGCACCTAATTTTAAATTCCTTCACAAATGGGGGGAGGGCTCTAATTCCCCAAATACTATAGGTACAGTCAGCATCAGATATATGTGAGCAGGTTAGCTACTCAAAAAGATCTACACATCTTAAAAAATCAGAAATATCGATACAGCCAAAGTGACAAAATTATGTCAACACCCTAGAGTTAACTTGGATGTTGACATAATTTTGACACTTGGCTTGGCTTGCTCACACATCTGATGCTGACTGTACATACATTTACAAAAACACGTGCATAACGATTTGTTCTTGATCGTCCAAAATGGGATATAAACTTTCGAAACTTTTCTTCTTATTCTAAACATGTTTCGGCCACTATTGGACATATGTATACAGGTTAAAGTCATGACTTTCTTTAGGTACAACTCGGTAGATTGTAGCTAAATCTGACCTAAATATAAATGGGTTAACAGTTTGCTTGATATAAAAATTGTCAGCAATCCTGTAATTTTACCACAATGTCAATTTCCAGAATCCCAAAATATCATCGAATATCACATCGTCATCTCAACAAACTCATGGTACGTTCGTTTTAAGAATAATCTCCTGTGGACTTTAGAGCGCGAGTTTGTGCCCATTGTGCCCCGTCTAATGTCAACACTTGACAGAAATCGTTCTGAGAAGGGCATTGTGCCTTCTAGATTTCAAAACCTTGCGGTGTAGGTAACCGGGCACACAAAACCCGAGGCTTCGGATATAAAAATAATGTATTTATTCTAACACGTGTGGGACGATATTGACAATATTCCTGCTAAGACAAACAAATATTGGATATGTGCTTATATCGACGATTTGAAAAGATTGGGTGTCTGTTCTATTAACAATTAGGGAGAACGAGATGTAAACATAAGTAGGGACATTTATTTAAACTCAAATAGCGATTTTTTTTTTGTAAAATTATCTAGAACTTATGGCTTAGATACATTCTTCCAGTTTAGCTCAAAGGTGATCAATCACTGAAAAAGCAGCTATAGAACATAATGGATGAAGCTACACAAATCGTCCAGAAAAGTTATTTTTCCGAGTGAAACCGCATACAATCTTTGTATAGATCTTACAATAGTGACAAGCCACATTTCGTCGTCGCCAAGAGATATACGACGATCTATCACGATCGGTACAAAAAGCGATCTTGTTTATCTAAATAACAGTGTTGTCATGAGACTTCTATCGATATTTTAAGCGTTATTTCGTCTTGAAGCATTGTCGCGCTGGTGGTCTCTTGTTGTTAGAAAACACTCGGGAACTTGGTTGAAAATACCTACTCGTACTACGGTGTCAATGTTCCTATCTATAGGTACTATTTTTGATGAAATCGAAGTATCGACCTTCTGAATGGACCCTTCTGGATTGGTCAACAGGGTGCACAAATCTGTCTCTGCGACCCCGTATGGGAAAAAGCGGGTTTATGCTAAAGATACAAGGAAGGGAACACCCCGATCTGTCCATTGGCAAGCACGAAAAGCCCTCAATTTCCGTGCATCGCGACCTCGTTAGCCCATTCGTCACGCCATCAGTCAAGTGAGCCTGAACAAAAACGTCAATTTGCCCTCTCAGTATTCACGGCTGCTCCCAATCAATTTGCGAGTTTCTCCCCTCAGCATCTGTTGCCTACTTCCGACTTCCGCCTCCCGCCCGTGCAACCCTGCCACAATTAAATGTGTCCAAGCCACCGACTCTCAATACTACACGCATCACTGAACCGCTCGGCACGTCGCTACATTTCTATTTCGAAGGGTAACATTTAAACATTTTGCTCTGCCGATGGGAATGCGTTTTGATTGTGCCACTAATTTCCGATGTTTTCATTGATGATTGCTGAGATGTGAATTGATGAGATGAATGGAGAAAGGTTCGCATGGACTTGTTTGGGCGTTGTCGTGTTAACTAAGCAGTGACTTCATATTGCCTGCGGCATATTAACTGTTGTTCGTGTTTTCTCAGATGTTTCTTCTTATCTTTAATATTAATGCTAAGGCAAGTGACCTCATTACTGCTTTATTCTAAATTTGACTCTATTGCCAAGGTACTCTTCTTTCCGTGTTTTATTCGCATTTGACACATCTTATAGTAGATAACATGGCTAACGCTCGAAAATATAAAAAATGGGACTTACGAAAATTAATAAACCAGTGCCACGGGGGCGATACGACAGGACGCTACATACACACGCTGGACTGGAAGCCTCAGATAAGCGCACGCGTAATTATAAGCTAAGATTTTAATATGCAGATAACGCCTATGTTTGGAAAAATCGTATTTATAGCTTTCTGACGTTATCATACTTGCTCTATACGGTATTGTCCCATTTGTAACTGACATTGGGCCTCAGAATCAAACATATAAGACCACGGGTAGAATATGCATTTTAGAGTTTGATCGGATCCCAAAACAGCGTTAGCATCGCTGATATGCGGAATTCAGTATCATATTTCTACAAGTAGATATGTATCTATCACTATCACACTTGATTTCGATACATTTATTTAGGAATCGAATTTAACACACACCAACTTCATTTACACGGCCACCTGGTTCTCACTTACTCGTAAGTTCAACTAAATATCTTATATACTTACTTACTTAATTTCATCAAATACATTTTTTAATACCTTATTTTAATTTCATATTGGATATTGAAGGAAATGCATTCGTAATGGAGTACGTGTCAGATACGCAAAGGACACTCACAGTCATAGTGTCAGTGGCTGACGCTCCCGAAATGACAGCGACAGTATGACCTTTAAGCGGCAGTTCATTTGAGCAGCAGACTGAGCATTCGGCTAAAGGTGACCAGACCACAATCTGAGCGTGAGATACAAATGTGGGTATATTTGCTCTCCCCAACTTCCCTTATTTCCTTCTCACTCTCAAAAAGTTTGTTTTAACACCAATTTCACATCCCACTTCACGATCAACAGTTTCATATTCCATATTTGTTTTTCAACACCCCGGGCAGCTGAAGCGAACCCTTACCACTCCAACTGAGTCAAGGTGTGATTGAAACCGCGGGCGGTCCAACTCTTCTATCCACTCGCCAGTGTAAGCTCTTCTGCTGTTTGTTTTGGTTTTTTTACGACGCATGACGGCGCCCTGCGAATCTTTGTAGATGTTACTGATTTTATCAGAAACTACAAGATTACACAATTTGGTCTAGCGCTGGTATGTGTATCTGCAAGTGTAGGTTGAAAAAGTGAAGTAGTTCCTTTGTTTCTCTCACTCACAGCGGCTTAATTAGGTTAGGTTACCAACAATGCAACTCAAGGATTATCTGCCTCTGTAGCAAGTGTAGAGGATATGTTTGGAACAAACAGAACAAACACAGCGTCATGCCTTTTTACGTAAGGGATGGCAGAGGCACAGCCGTGCCCACATAAACTAGTCAGCCTCCAGCCACGTCAAAAGGCTTTTAAAATTTCAGGAGAAACACAATTTCACAGTCTAGTTTGTGAGCTTCGATCGAATTTTCAACTTGTATTAATTCATGCATGCACGCACCCACGAGTTGCCCTTGTGGGATGTCATGTCTAACCAAGACTTTAGTCCCCGGGAGCCTGCCACCGTCCCGATTTGCAAATTGCAACAGTAAAAAATCAGAGGAAAACGCGGCAGGCGGGCGTCCCCGCCGCAGGCCGCCGCATTCAGATTGCCCAGCCATCGACGCATTAACACCTATTACCCACACAACCCATTGTGCCAACACGAAATACTGCACTTTATTCCCTTATTTCTTTTACTTTTTAATGTTTATTGTCGTTTGTTTCGGGGCGCAAACCGGCACAATACGGACGCGCTTCGCCAGTCGCTTTCAAGTGTCGGTAATTTGGCGCCATTCACTCATTGTTGGCGCAAAAGTCAGTTCGTCACTTGACGGGATTGGCAGCGTTTAGGTTTGGGAGTGGGCAATTCGCAGAGTGGACGTTTTGTCCGCGGAGTGCTCCGCGACCTCTTGCTAATGGACACTTTTAGCCGGCCGGCTTACGGAAGAAACTATTTATCGGTTCTTTCAGGCGCCATTGTTGGTGGAACTTTGTTGCGCTGAAATCTGCTTTGATATCCGTCGGTGGCTGTGCTTTTATCATTTTAAGGCTTGAACGTAGTGGTTTTGTTTGAGAAAATACGAAATTATCACCCGAGCTTATGATGCCGAGGTATTATGTGCTCCGCCTAAAGTGGCTACCACCACACTGTAAACACTTTTGTTATATTAATATACTCCTCATTGTTTTTTTTCCCAGCACAAACCCTTCCCCCACATCTCCTCCCACCTTCCCATACTCCTATACTTTTACTGCTATCTATTAGTATTTTTCACACCTATCATTCGGAAAAGTAAGTTTTGCTCCACGACGAGAGGGAGCAAAATGCTACTTTTCTGTTCAAGCTACTTTTTTAATTTATTCATTGGCATGTAGCATTTATAAAATAATCGATTGTAATTTTATCGTAGTCGCTTAAAAATCAACATGTTTCAAGTTTTAACGTCAACAACGTTACATGAAAATTTATGAATTTTTAGTAATATTTAAAAAAAATGTCACAATAAATTATATGTTTTACTGAAATGAAAACTATCGATGAATGTTATTGTGATATAATGAATATTGATATCCGAAACCATTGTAATATTCGATTCGATTATTTTTACACATTGGTAAAAGTACACAGGAATATTTTATCTGTGACCTTTCCCTAATCCTTCACAATCCGCCATTATAAAAAAAAAAGTTTTGTTTACGTTGTTCGATTACTGTAAAAGTGGTGAAAGTATAATTCAAAGTATAGTTTTTTTTAGAGCTTTTAATTTAAATTTTCCTCATAGTCGGTGTGAAAAGTTGTATGTGTCACTCAGGAGCAAAATTATTTTCGTCATGGGCGTTAACGCTTGAATCCTTCGTTACGCTCAGTAACTCTGGATTCAATGTACCGCCCTCGCCGTAAATACATCATTTTGCTCCCTTGTGACACAAATAACTATAAATTTCCTATCTAGATTTATTTTGTATGATTATTATTTCTCTGAGCACTTAGGTAAAAATAAAAAATTGTATAATTTAATATTCTCAAGCGTAAGGTGGGGTCTGACGTACAGTGGTAAGTATATCTGGCGCCACGAATTAAGAGCGCTGGGCGACGTTGGTGGGAATTACTGCGCATATGTACAGGGATTGAAAAGTGACTACTGCGTATTCGAGGCCACCGCTCATAATTCTTGGCGTGACGTTTAATACTAGTTCAGGCTCCAACGTAACGACTTCTACTTAAACTCAACTTCACAACTTGTCATTAATTATAAGTACAACCACCCTATGAGTTCTTCAAGTAGAATTGTGTAACTATTTCGAGTATAGGGTACAAACATCCGTTCTCATGAAACAAATATTTGCCCCCACCAGGACTCGAACCCGGGACCTTGGCTTCGTAGGCAGGGTCACTGCCGTCTCGGCCATCCGTAAATTACCATTAATACCATACCCATGCCATTAATTAATCTAGAAAACGTAATATGTTCCCACCCGCATCCTAAAGTAGGATACACAAGACATCCTTTACAGTATTTGGTCCACGTTCGTTAGACCACCACCCAGCCCCCTCGCAACCCTCCCTCCCGTGCCTCACCCCCTCTGACGCCTGGCGGCGGCTATTAAGGGCTGAACATAGGCTAATGGCATTGAGAATTAGACAAAGAAAACAAATACCCGTCGCATCGCGTCGAAGCAGGCTGACGCATGCTCCCGCGCAGAGCCGCGCGGGGCAGCCCGAGCTCTGAGACCGAGAAAATTATAGAAAATATTACTAAACTCCTGTAATAATAACATTAAAAATAAAATAAAACAACCAAAAAATTTCCCTTTTTTTTACCTATTTTTGCGTGTAAGTTTCTATATGAAACTTATATGAAACTATATGAAACTGATTTCGTCTCCGAGCGCTTGTTCATTTACTTGAATAATAATGCAGTGCGAAAAATATTTTTAAATATTAAATATAACAGATATCCGGTAATTTTAAAATTCCATTCTTATCTCTAATAGACCTTTTATAACATATATTTATTCTACATTTTTATGGTGTCTAGTTTAGCCTAGAATTGAAGCTAAAGATGCATTTCTGGCCATATTTAATCCCTTAAGAACGCCTGGCGACGTTGCCGTTGGTGGGAATTACTGCGCATATGTACATAGTACAGGGATTGAAAAGTGACTACTGCGTATTCGAGGCCACCGCTCATAACTCTTGGCGTGACTTTTAATACTACTTAGTTCAGGCTCCAACGTAACGACTTCTACTTAAACTCAACTTCACAACTTGTCATGAATTATAAGAACAACCACCCTATGAGTTCTTCAAGTAGAATTATGTAACTATTTCAAGTATGGCTCAATTTTACTAGTATCCGATAAATGTCCGTGGCCCTCTGTTGGGAGTTAAAGGGCTACATTAAAAAAACTGAGGCCTACTTTAAAGTTATAATAATAATACCTTGGAAAATATTTACTCACATTGATCTAGCCCCAAACTAGGATTCCCTGTATCTTGGGTACTTAGACAACGATACACATACTTATATAGATAAATATTATACTTAGATAGATAAACAACCATGACTAGGGTACAAACAACCGTTCTCATGAAACAAATATTTGCCCCCACCAGGACTCGAACCCGGGATTCTTGGCTTCGTAGGCAGGGTCACTGCCGTCTCGGCCATCCGTAAATTACCATTAATACCATACCCATGCCATTAATTAATCTAGAAAACGTAATATTTTCCCTCCCACCCGCATCCTAAAGTAGGATACACAAGACATCCTTTACAGTATTTGGTCCACGTTCGTTAGACCACCACCCAGCCCCCTCGCAACCCTCCCTCCCGTGCCTCACCCCCTCTGACGCCTGGCGGCGGCTATTAAGGGTGCATTTACATGCGTTTACGCGAGTGACTTGCCAAAGGCACATACTCATTTGATTACTGGCGGGCCCGACGATTCCCCTCCTACCTACACAGGCACTGGAGCTGGAGGGTTGATTAGTTACACCAAATGATGCAATAATGTTTAGGGCTATTTGGGTGGTGTGGACTTTATGTGAATAAATAAAATAAACATAGCCCATTAATGTCGCCACCGACCTTTACCCGGATACGAGTAATATTAAGCCATACTCCACCACGCTGGCTCAGTGCGGGTCGGTGGAGGGGTTTTACGACCACTGCACCGTAGCGATAGTAGCCGGGACCTACAGCTTAACGTCCCATCCGAAACACTGAACGTCCGATAATGTACTAAAGATGAATTAATTATCTCATTGGTACATGGTCAGGATTCGAACCTGCATCTCCTGTGTGAGAAGCAAGCGTGAAACCCATTAGACCACGGAGCACTTCTTTCACACTTTAAGTAAGATTCTAATGACAAAGAAAAAGATCTTGCATCTCCAGAAAAAATAAGTAGGTAGTTGATTACTGTCTACGAAAAGTTTGACAAACAGATTTTAAAAGAATGAAAAAACATAACTTAACCCTTGTAAGTTATGTCAGCTTCCGCTTACGCATTAAGGGACTTCCGCAAAAAAAATAAACTACTGTTCAACATTTGTTTAAAAACAAAAATGTATGGGATTCGACGTTTTTTTTGAGGTTAAACGCTGTTTAATATTTTTTGTGGTAAGTAACTATCAACCAGTGGTACCATAACATAGAGTTTTGCGTACAAATTAATAAACATGTGGTTATTTGGATTCGATATGAAAACTTTAAAAGTATACTTAGTCTAAAGAATAATACAGAAAATAATACAAATACAGGAACATTGGGTCGATTCTGGCCGTCGTTTGTTCTAATGATAGACTTTTTATAAAATGAGTAGGTACCAAAATATCAGTTCGTCATCATTATATATATATCATATCATCATATTCGACCCACATCATCCCACCGCTGGGCATAGGCCTCTATTCTACAGCCTCACGGTCCTGGGAAGACCGCATCCAGTGAGATCCTGTCGACTTGATCTATTCTACAGCCTCACGGTCCTGGGAAGACCGCATCCAGTGAGATCCTGTCGACTTGATGATATCGGACCATCGGGCAGGTGGTCTGCCCACTGGCCCTGAATATCAGTTGCGTCATATCAAACATATCTGATGTTTTTTTCTGACGATGCTATCACAGATAATAATTAATATTGTATCCGGAACGTCCTCAATCATGTTGAAAAGCCACCCTACTCGTATTACGCCACAAACCCTTTGTGATTGGGCTGATCCGAGCTTAAGTCCCTATAACACTTTCGCACAATACCTGCTGTGGCCAGGATGTTGACGCATGGGCCCTTCGTGGGGCCCTTCGGCCGATAACACTGTTCACGTGTTTGTAGTTCTGTAATCTGCAGTTTAGATGATAAGATAAGAAGTTTAAGATGCGATGACTAAGCTGAGGCGTGAACTAAATTACTTAGTCCTCAAACAGGCTTCATATTTTTTGCTTTACTTGAGTTTGGGAGAATAAAATGAAATTGTGATTTTTTTCTAGACTGAGATGCATTAAGTTAATGGCTAGACAAATATTTTCTGCGAGATTACATTTTAAATAACATAACATTTACATACAGGCACATACATTGCTTCTGGCCCCACACTAGGATACCCTGTAACGAGGGAACCAGAAACAGCGACGTCACACACATATCAACATCCAAGACTTGGGGTTTTTTTTTTCTTTTTACCCCCAGCCGGGGATCGAACCCGAGACCTCTCGCATGGTAGGCAGAGCCACAACCGCTGCGCCACAGAGGTCGATGAAAGAAAGTTATACTTTAACTGTTCCTGTGCCAATTCGATTGAGAAACTGCACGGCGGTGTTACTTTACTGTTGGAAGGTGTGCCACTCAATCTGTCTATCTATGGTATAGATACAATGTTAAGTTAAATCCTAATGACTGTTTCATGTGAAATTTGTATTATTTATAGAAGTTGAAATGAAAATATTGCATGAGTTATCGGACCTCCCTCTCAATGGGAGCAGTTTGTATAAGAAACTTACAAAAAATACCTACTTAGCGATATAGCTTTTTCTCGTATGGGATGGCAATGGCACAGATGCGCTCACATTCAGCCAGTTAGTTATTGAGGGTTTATCACATCTTGCACATTCAACCCTCTTAACAATTTACTTTGGTCAGTGAGGTACTAATTTGAATAATTAATACCTCACTGACCAAAGTAAATTGTTAGATATACATCGCGTAGGTATATTTACTTTAATCAAAATTATAAAAAAAAACAAGTTATGTTTATAACTGAAACTTACAAACAACATTCATTATCCTTTGTTTGATATACATTATACTGTTCGTATACTTTAATATCTCCAAATATTTGGATATATCTATTTATTTTATTTATTTATTTATGTATTATGGATCCTTTACAAAAAATACGCTTTGCTAGCTTAAGATAGAGACTTAAATATAGAGAACATGCGCTTTTTAAATTAAAAAGGAACACAGCATGCAATGCGACAATGTTAAAGTTAATTATACACTTTTAAAAGTTAAGACTACTGTGTATAAATGCATATTTTTTTAATTAATACAATTTATCTTAATTTTTAAAACTAATGAATTATGAACGAGGCCTAAACTAAAATTATTTTATTCAAACATGCTTTAAAGCAATAAGACATGCAAATATGTCGAGTTCAGATTCACGGTGTTTTGTGCTGAGTTCATTGTACCTACAGTTTGCATAATCTGTGCAACGGAGCGCTTGAGCCTAGATTGGAATTGGCAGTATCATTGAAAAATAACCTAAAGTTCGATCGTGGTAGTCTTTTTGGTGCATTATAAATAATAGTTTAAAAAAACTAAAAAAACACGCTTTTATAGCTAACCGAACTAAAAATTAGAAAATATTTTTTTATTTCAGAGAGTTTATAATACAGTAGTAGAAGATCGAACAATCAATCAGAATTTATCACCTCAAAATAAAATTATAATAAAGTTTAAGTAATTAACAAAAGAATTCAATTCAGAGTAAACAGCGTATATATAACTGTCACTTTATTCTTAAAACTCTGGAGAACTTTTTCGTTGTGTCTAGCAACCTGATCATTCGTTGGGTAAATTCTTAATGCACTCTCGATTGAGAATTCATTAGTCGCATCTGTTGAAACTTTTTCAAGTAGAATTTCAAGATGCCTAGACGTCATTTCTCCAACTCTAAGGGCGTTAAGCACATCTATAAATGTCGTGTCTCCTTGTTGACGCATATTTTGTTTAAGTTCAATCAGACCGAACTGTCGCCACAAATGTGTAGCTGGCTTCATGTGTTCTGGTTGTTGAAAAACTTGATGTCCTCGAACTGGTGGTAACTGCATTAGATCACCAAAGAGAATCACGTTTATGCCTACAAAACAAGCGTCCGAGGTTTTCAGCTGTCGCAAACGACTTAAATCAATATGTAAGGGGGCGTCGATACAATAATTCTTTCAATACCACATACAAACTTATGAATGCACCTGGTTACATACATGAAGTATGAAAGTACTCGCACCAATAACTTTGTAAACAACATTTTGCTATGTATTAATCCTGGCCGTCCTAATAAGGATAATGGGAAACTGTTATCAAATTATTGCATTGTCATCGGTCCTTGATACGTATGCAAAGTTTCAAATTAATCAGACTTCTGGAAACTGGTGAAAATTAAGTTCAAAGATTCCGTTACATACATAGATACATACATACATACAACCCAAGCTAATAAAAGCGTGTTAAAAAGTAATTTTCCCCAGTAAGTCAGGACAGTCGAGAGCGCCATTGACTAGCTTGTGTAAAAATATTAATTCAGGTCTTTTTCTGCGTGCCACCAGAGTGTCAATGTTATAGTGTTCTAGACGCGAACTATAACTGGGTAACTTTTTGGCCTTGTTATCACCGTACGCTAAATGGTAAAGGAAACGTCTCTGTACACTTTCTAGCCTGTCGGAGTAGATTTTGTATCGGGGGTTCCAAACCACGCTACAATACTCTAGTTGTGATCGTACTAATGTGTTAAAGAGACTTATCTTTGTTAGAGGCTCTTTGAAGTTTTTGGTATTACGTATCACAAAACCAAGTGTCTTTAGGCTCTTGGTTACAATCCTGTCGATATGCTCATCAAACTTTAGCCGACTATCCAGCATAACGCCGAGATCACGGATTGAAGCAGCGGTACTTAATTTCTTATCCCCAATAGAGTACTTAGGTACCTAGTATATGAATCGTGAGAACTGGCTACAAACAAACAACATTTAAAATGTATCTTAACAATACAAAATACCCTTATAATCCTTACCTTTCACCAGGGTTTTTTCTTACGCCTTATCTGATTGTATCTCTGATTCCGTCTTCCATATTATAATTATAAGGGATAATTTTGAGTTGTAAAGTACGTGCATTTACCTAAATATGTGCAAAAATGCTGAAAATAATTCGATAAACAGGTAAGTAATTAAAATCCTAGTAAATAATTGAAATTAGTATCAGGGGACTTGATGTTAAGGTATCTGAGAAAAACCTATTAATCTTCTAATAACTAACTGGCTGAACGTAGGCGAATCTGTGCCATTGCCATCCCATATGAGAAAAAGCTATATCGCTATGTAGGTATTTTTTTTAGATTGTTATGCAAACTTCTCCCATTGAGAGCGAAGTCCAGTACTTCATGCTGGGGGCTATACACTATCCCCCTCACCCTCACGCGCCCCTCACCTCAACAGCCAGAACTGGGCCTTAACATTCTCAACCTTCTAGGTAGCTAATCGCTCTTCTAAGTATCGGTTAATATGTGAAGACTCATTTCAGGTACAATCCAAAGGTCTCGCCTGGCGTGGGAACAACGCGTCAAATCATTAAGAAAGATAAGTACATAAGATAAGGAACACCACACTGCGCTCCTTAACTGGCATCGCTGATGTGGGTGCACAGACCGCTAAGCTAAAGTGGAACTGGGCCGGCCACGTGAGTCGCATGCACCCAGAAAGATGGGCGAAAATCGCCACTAACTGGGTGCCACAGGACGGATACCGGCGTAGAGGCAGGCCTAAACGGAGATGGCGGGACGACCTCGACAAGTTTTTGCCGGGGTGGCCGGAGGTGGCACAGACCAGGGAAGTGTGGACGAAAGAGGGGGAGGCCTTTGTCCAGCAGTGGGACACCTCAATGGCAAAATAAAAAAGTGCATAAGAAAACACAATGATTCATGTTTTAATGTGTTAGTAGTAAACAACGCCTCGACATTTATGGAACTCTGTTCGCCTATCTATTTATGAATGAAGCTTAAATCATTTGTGAAAGCAATCGATTGGGCAAATGACAGAAGAGCACCTTTTTATATGATATTGAGCCGACATTGATGCATCGACAAGAACTCCGTGGTCTAATGGGTTTCAAGCTTGCTCCTCACTCAGGAGATGCAGGTGCGATTCCCGACCATGTACCAATGAGATAATTAATTTCTCTTGAGTACATTACACGGATGTTCTAATGGTGATCGAAAACATCGTGAGGAAACTTTAATCACTACATAGCTGCGGCGATGGGCTAGCCCCCTGTCACGCAAAACGGAGTATTGAATAACTGGCTCAAAGTGGGCACTATTGTACCTCATCCACCCGTATGGGAAAAGGCGTGACGCTATGTTATTGATGCATGGGAGTGAATGTTGGGCTTAGCAGAAGAAGCATGAGACAGAATAAACGCAGTGGAGATTACGTTGTTGAAGGGTAGAGGAGTAACAATTAATGATAGATTAAGGAATGAAAATATAAGGGAATGCTGTAGCTTTAAAGAAGATATAGTTGTCACCTATAGAGAAAGGTCAGCTTAAGGTGGATCTAGACATGTTCTTTTGTCCGTAATGTGCCTCCGTATCGTTTCAGCGTCGCGATCCAAGAACGCTAGTTTGGCGTCGATCGCAGCCGACCCGGGCGACCAAACTTGCGTTCTTGGATTGCGACGCTAATACGGAGGTACCATTATCAGCAGTTATGTAATACCACTGTAAGGGTTCATTTCCCATACAGCCCAACAATTAAAAGCCATAAAACAAATGGTTTTTGAAATTCGACAAAAAGTTCAATAGCAAGGGTTTACCGCCACATGCTAGCTGCAAGGGAAATAAGTTTTGACGTGGGTTTCCACGTCTGCTACTGATAGTACGTTACGGACAAAAGAACATGTCTGGACCCACCTTCAGATGGTTTGGTCACTTTGAAAGGATAAGGGGAAGGTGATTGACCAGAGAGATCTATATAGCGGGTGTGAAGGAGCCGCTGGACGGGGACGCCCAAGAAGGTTACATAAAAAGATCAATTTAGCTATTTATTAGTTAAGGGGCAAATTAAAGGGGGAAATATTAAACTGCACATCAAAATACTGATTTGCACAGCAAATATCAGGGAAAAATGATGCGGTAGCTTAGGTGAAGAGTAAAGGGGGTGAGCGAAGCGAAGCCCCCTTTATCCTTCGTGTTAGGTTGAACATGCAAGAACAACAAAAAATATGTACTTAAAACATAAACTTGAGTACACAAAAAATATTTAAAACATAAAAAGTGTTTTTGCTGATCCTTTTTTGCTGTGCGAATCAGTATTTTTGATGTGCGATTAATTACTAGCCATTAAAAGTACCCGCATCCGGCGAGCTTATGAAGAGGCTTGAATTTTGTGGAGGCGATAGTTGTATGCCAGGATCGTAGCAAGTGATGGAGGTCTTTAGTCTCTGCCTAACCCTCTTCTGGGAAAAAGGCGTGAGCATATGTATGTATGGTATGATATTATGTAATCTGATTAAATGATGATAATGACAAATTAATGAGTTACGTATAATCAATCAATTTATTAGATAATGATTTCCATCGGTTTGATGATTCTGCCAATGTCAAGTTTCAGAAGTGACACGAAGTTACGTACTACAATATTACCAAAGAAGAAGACAGCCTGTTCTCACACACCTTTATGATCATACAAAACTATTAATATCAGCCGTATTATGCCATATTATCGTCCTAAATTACTGCAAACAAGAACAAAATCTCCTCCATGGGGCTGACATAATAAATTATTCCCTAATATTTTTTATAATTATCCTTAAATAGTCGCGGTTTTTATCATTACCTAAAGTAATAAACTATAGTTTCGAATGGGTCTTCTGAATACACTAGATTCACCATTTTTATCCTAGCAATAAAAGTACCTACATATATTTAGCGTGATCCTATGCATCTGATATGGTCCGGGCGCTTTATTTTCTTAGTGTGTTTGTGTGTGTCTTTACATATTAAGTTTTTGACATAGCAGTTGACGGATGGTGAACATTGATTTATTTTCATTGCAATTTATATTGAAATAATAATTCAGTTTTATGTCTTAACTATGGGAAGATTTGGGTTAGTAAAAATGTCAGCTTGTTAGGTTATAATAACTTCTATTTATTTTTTCGACTTTATAAGACGTCTCGTACTCGTCTATAATGTTCATTTAATGTTTCATAGTAAATAGACAACAGGTTTACATGTCACTGATAACAACATTGCGTAGACACCCATCACTCCAATATTTACAGGTGGCACCTACATTTATCTACACTCTTGGTCGTTTTCAGACTATAATATTAAAACCCTCTAAGAATCACTGGTCTAAATACATTTACGTAAATAACTAGAGCTACTATTTACAATAATTTACATATTATCAACACTAGAAGGAGAGCTATTTAAACAAAGAACACAAATATATATCACAACGCGTCTGAAAAAGACATCAACGCGTGTACAAAGTACGGATATATAATACTAAAATAGTTTGTACGGAAAGAAAAATTAAGTGTTATATAAATGCATTAGACAAAAGTTTAGTCACAGGAATTGAAAAACTCATTATTTTTGGATCACTGGTCACGTTCACGTTTGATGAATGTGTCGGGCGGGCGCTGGTCGGTGGGGCTGGGCGCGGGCGCGGGCAGTGCCGCGTGCTGCTGCGGCAGGCGGCGCAGCTGCTGCAGCAGCGCGGGCTCCAGCGCTGGCCACCAGCCGCCCAGCAGCGGGTACTGAGCCGCCGGCGCCGCCAGTCGCCGCGGCGACTCCTCGCGCTCCTCCGCATCGCTCGCCACCACGTCGATATCTTCCTCCGCTTCTTCCTCCCCGCTGCTGTCTCTCCGCGCGCGCTTGTCCGGGGCTTCATCCGGTGCCAGCAGTGACGCAACATCAAACTGCCGCTTCCTGGCAACACCACCTCCTCCCAATCTCCCACCCCAGAACGGCAGGGCGGGTAACGCTGTTGGTGGTGGCGATTGCGGCGGCGGAGACGGCGAGTCCTCCCCATCGTCGTCCACAGCCAAACCCATGTGCTTCCTCACTTTCCGCTGTGCCTTGCGCCTCCTAAAATCACCTTTACGGAAGTCCTCGACGTTCGCCGGATGGATCGCCCAGTAGTGGCCTTTCCCGTTCGCGGATCTGCCCGCCTTGACGAAGCAGTCGTTCAGTGACAGATTGTGCCGGATGGAGTTCCGCCAGCCAGGTCCGCGCGACCGGAAGTACGGGTAGTTATCCAGGATGTGCTGATAAATGTCCGATAGTACTAGCTTCCGATCGGGGACACTAAGGATGGCGATGGCGATGAGTCCGATGTACGAATGCTGCGGCTTCGGTTCTTCAGGCTGCAGAGCTCGCTGCTGGAGTAGGGACATGGATAATGCCAGTCTCGGTCCATAGGGCGAATAGCATGGTGCGACTGCAGGCGGGTAGAGACGGAATCTTTCAGCGACGGCGTAGTTGTACAACTGTAGGCGGTAGTGGTCTATGACGGTGACGGCGGAGGTCGGGGCGTCCTTGCCGAGCGGCCAGGAGGGTCCTTCGGCGCCGCTGCACATGTTCTCGGGTCGGTGTCTCGCGCTCGACTGACTGTGTCCGCGACTCGGGGCGGGCCCGACTCCAGCCAATCCCCGGCCGCACGGCGCTGGCTATACGTGTTATTGTTTAGCGGCCCCCCACCACTCCGCACCACTCCGGAGCGCGCGCCCTGCCTTGAGGCGCTGCGGTACTGCTCGCAAATTATTTCGCAAACAATCATACTGAAGAAATAATCTTAAAACATCTTAATGCTGCTTTGATAGGTACACCATTAATGAATAAACACAATGTTAAAAATCTAGGTTATTTATGATAGTTATACCAAATAATAAAATTTTGGATTTATTTATGAGGATTGGATTTATTTACTTACTTTTGTCATCATACTTTTCAAATTATCAGATAATGTGATAATTTTAATACGTTAGAAACTAATAACCTAGCTTATACACTTGCGATGTTCTGGTCTCCACGACAAACTGGAATAAGTTTGAATTCAGAAACAATGTATGTGCCTATATATAAATGTTTATGTTTTGTTATTTTATATAATGATTAAAGGAAAAGGATGTCCTTATAACATATATCCTTTCGGATTTGGAAAGTATCTCCTTTAGGAAGGGCATTTCACAATATTTCGTATCATCATTAAACCCCTTAAATGAGTATCCATGATCTGGTGAGTAAAATAAAGATGTATTTGTAACGTCTTTGTTACTTACTTCTATCAACTCCAATAAAGAATGCAGAATTTTTCATTGGTTTTGGAATTTATTACCAATCCAGGTGCATTCATAAGATTGTATGTGGTATTGAAAAAAATGTCGTATGGGAGCTCCCTTTAATATTTATTTTATTCTGTTTTTTAGTATATGTTGTTATAGCGGCAACAGAAATACATCATCTGTGAAAAATTCATCTGTCTATATCTGTCACGGTTCATGAGATACAGCCTGGCGACAGACGGACGGACGGACGGAAGGACAGCGGAGGCTTAGTAATAGCGTTTGGCACCATTTGGTTACTGAACCCTAAAACAGTGTATTCTATTCCGTGAGAGTAACAACTGATATGTGAACCTAAATTGCCCTTGTTCATCTTACATAAATAAGTTATATTTCTAGCAATATGCAAGGACTAGATATCTAGTATACCTATATAGGTATACTAGATATCTAGTCCTACAAGGAAACTCTGTCATATATATGACAGAGTTTCCTTGTGTAGGATTTAGGATTCCCACCAAAGCTGCAGGGGCTACTTGGCAAAGAACTGGTGTTATAATTATTTCTAAATAATTCTGACACCTATGTTATTTGTATTACAGAACATTGGTTAAAGGAAAATATTATGTCTTTTAACATAAATTATTACAAAATTATCAGTTGTTACAATAGAAAGTCTGCTGATAGAGGAGGTTCTTTAGTTTTTGAGAAAAATAATGTTAAGGTGAAACAACGTAAAGATATTCTTTCACTTACTGTAGAAAGGCAAATAGAGCTATCCTGTTTCTAGTTAAATCGTCATATTCATTTTTGTGTCTACAGACCTCCGAGGGATGAAAAAAGCAAAGGCAATTTTGAAATATTTGAAGAAATTATGCAGTAAGCCCTTTAAACTATGTAATAACAGAAAAAACTTGATCATTTGTGGCCATTTCAATGTAGATTTGCTTGTAAATACAACAATGAAAGAAATTCAATCTTAAGGAGTTATAAATAAAGAGATCTACAAAGATCATACTTAAATATTAAAATTCAAAAGGAAGAAGTCAACAACATTAAATCTGACGGGTTGGGTGTAAAAATGGGCGTTCCACAAGGTTTTATATTAGGGCATATTTTATTCCTGGTATATAATAACGATCTGCCTTTTATGGTGGAAAATTGACTGACAAGGTCTTGTTTGCTGATGATACTTCACTGACTTTCAAAATAGAAGGACGAAAAGAAGATTTTGATGATGACCAATTATCTTTTACTTTGAATTGGTTTGGTATTGGTGCAACAATCTACTATTGCACAAAACCGGTCAAGTGGAAATAAATTAATCTTGGATCTTATCTGAAGGAAGTTTTTTTTTCTGACGCTACACAATGAAACCGTTACAAATGACAACTTGGTAGCGAGTGCTTCCCTGTTATTTTAGAGATATCACAACACACAACAACACATTACTTCTCAGCTTCGAGTCGGAAAGGGACGCACTGATAAAAATACACTACCTTTCCCTTCATCAGAGTGAGACCGCAGATTGTACTGCAGTCCCACACATCACCACTAAGCTGTAAACCCTTAACACAACAGTTTCAATAACATACCTTATACCAAGCCCAAGAAGATTCATATTCCAAAACAGAAGCGCCAATCTTACAACTTTATGTACGGTTGGTGGTAACGCACGCAGGTAATGAATGAATGCGACAGCGGTGTTAGTAACGCGTGAGAGCAAAAGAGAAGACATGTTGCTGTCGATAAAACGAAGGTTTTCCAACAATACAGTTGCCGCCCATTTAAATACGCCATCTTGTTTACGGTGTATACTTCCAGAAAGCAGTGTTTCGGCGAGTAACAAAATTACAGGAAATATTTATCGTAGACAATGGCTACGAGAAATCGTAGCTGCTTCGTAGAAGACGTGTCTGCGAAATTCTGTGTCTCTCTTTGGGAATAAATATTTGTTTTGTTTCGCAAGGATTTTGGATGATTCATTTCAATTGTGTAATTAGTATTTTGTATTTATTATCTTAACCTACCCTTAATAATGAATAAAGCCAATTAAGCGTCACACTAATTTACGCTAGGTATGTAGCTAAAGACTACATTATAATTTTGTATCCTAACGTTAATTATACCTAGTTACTCTAATTTTATTCAATTACGTATAATAATAAGTAGTTATTATAAGTATTCAGTCATTATTTAGGAGCTTCGCTCTTGTCCTTGGAGTTCGTTCCGCATGCACTTCTACACACTGCCCTCTCCCTGACGTTATTACTATCTATATTATAAATAGGTTAATTGTAAACATATACAGGTAGGTATGGCAATTTTCTAAATGAAGCCAAAGCACTTACGCGATAGAGCGATAGATTCACTTTTTTTTAATAAGATACAAACTTTACATAACCGCACTAGCAGTCTAGTTCAATTTAAACAGTTTGAATCTCATTTACACGCCTATTGAATATATCCCACTACATATGCAAAATACAGTACAAATAAAACAAAAAACATTGTGTTTGTCGTGCGGCCGTCGATTTCCACGCAAATTGTTTACGGTACGGTCAGCATCGTTTAATTGTTTGAAACTTTACGAACGAGATGTGGCCGGAATTCAAATTGAGAACGTGTTTTGTCCGGCCATTTTATTTACGGGCAGCATAGGTAGATGCTCGGGAAAGTCGGCAATTGATTTTAGTCTCGAAATTTATCGTCGATCCTATAACGAATATCCTGAAGAAATAATCTTACAACATCTTAATGCTGCTTTGATAGGTACACCATTAATGAATAAACACAATGTTAAAAATCTAGGTTATTTATGATAGTTATACCAAATAATAAATTTTTGGATTTATTTATGAGGATTGGATTTATTTACTTACTTTTGTCATCATACTTTTCAAATTATCAGATAATGTGATAATTTTAATACGTTAGAAACTAATAACCTAGCTTATACACTTGCGATGTTCTGGTCTCCACGACAAACTGGGATAAGTTTGAATTCAGAAACAATGTATGTGCCTATATATAAATGTTTAAGTTTTGTTATTTTATATAATGATTAAAGGAAAAGGATGTCCTTATAACATATATCCTTTCGGATTTGGAAAGTATCTCCTTTAGGAAGGGCATTTCACAATATTTCGTATCATTTTATTTACGGGCAGCATAGGTAGATGCTCGAGAAAGTCGGCAATTGATTTTAGTCTCGAAATTTATCGTCGATCCTATAACACAACATAAGTTTTTTTGCCATAAATAATGTTTCTACTTTATTTTTCCTTAGTTAGGTATAGGATTCTGATTCCTCAAATTGGGTAAGAAGTTCCAAAATCTTACATAAATATGAATAAAAATAATTTCTTATTATAAATGACTACCTAGTATTTAATCGCACATCAAAATACTTATTTTCACAGCAAAAAGGGATCAGCAAAAACTCTTTTTATGTTTTAAGTATTTTTGTTGTTCTTACATGTTCAACCTAATACGAAGGATAAAGGGGGCTACCGCAGTATTTTGCCCTGATGTTTACTGTATAAATCAGTATAAGTATTTGCTGTGCAAATTAGTATTTTTGATGTGCAGTTTAATATTTCCCATTATAAATTAGCATTATTATAAACCATTATTGAAACTGTTAATAAATCACAACAGTCTAAAACTGCATCATGTGGTGAGACAGTGACGTCATCATTTCATATAATTACTGTGGTTCCAAGAATAAAAGATAACCTTCCACTTCCTTACCCATGGGAAATATCGGGTTGATGTCTTTGTAACTTTAAAGATTGGCGATAAGTTTGTTTCCAGGAACATACAAAGTAGGTATAAACGGGCAAAACACAATGGTTTGTAATTTGTGATAAATTGAATTTGAATAATATCGGTTTAACTGCGATTAGGTAATTAATAGGTTAATTAAAATATTAACTTACTTTTTTAGAGTAAATTTCATTATTTGGCGTTTGGTCGCTAGCATCGTCGCCACAAAGGAGGCAGCAGTAGACAGCCATTAGTAAAACGCGAGGTGAGAACTCACGATACCTCGCGCCACGAATTAAGAGCGCTGAGCGATGGTGGCGGGAATTATCTGCGCATATGTACAAGTATTGAAAAGTGACTACTGCGCATTCAAGGTCACCCCTCATAACTAGTGGCGCGTGGTATACCTATAAAGTTTCCCACCGCTAGCAGTAGGTACACGACATGCGCATAAACATATTGATAAATATAATTTTATTGTACGCGCAGGTCTTCCCTCGCTCAACCATCACCTTTCCTACCCATTATGGTTTGCTGAAAGAAATCTCTTGTTAGAGATAGGCTCGCCGTGTTTTTTTCTATAAGAAGTTATACTGTATGTCTTTTGTGTGTAGTACAATAAAGAAATTATGAATTACGAATCTTCATAGAGTGTATTTTTGGTAGAATAACATCACCCTGCGCCATAATTCGGCGACCCGCCGCGTCTTTAGATTCCAAAACGGCACTTTTCTCAATTATGCAAATCAAGTATTTCTTCTACGTTAAACTTTCATTGTTGTTTTAATTGCGAAGGGCTAGAGCTTAGGGCCTCACAATGACGTAGGCGGGGCGCCCCGCCCATCGTTCGAGACCTCTTTTGTGCTGGCTGTACCTACCCGGTTACTTGACGCGTTTATATTTGTGCTGCTGACTGTACTGAGTTTATGTTATGTTTGCATTGTTTATGTAACTGATTGCTGCTTTTCTTATTATTATATAGTGCAGGGCGTCAGCATTCCGTGAAAAATCAGGCAAGAGCTTTTTTAGTAATACCTTGAAAATGTATCAACTGAGTATATTTTTTTACATTTTGTACACAATTTGGTATACTACTACTATCTTTAATAAGTAAATAATAACTACCGTGAAATTGTATAAGATTATAATGATAACTATTGAACTTGAACTATCTTTGCTTTGCCACAATTAGATATCGAATGCACAATTAACCAGTATTCGTTTTTAACTTCATCGTTTAATTAATTCCCCGTTGGCGCGGCGGCGCTCCGTCGAGGAAATAAACGTCCAAAACTTCACACCAAAAAGATTTCCAACTCGCGCCACCGCGGCACAACTCTGCCATTTACCCACCCACCTACCGAATGCAACACATGGACAAATAACCGCCACGCACAGAAACTAACTGTTTAAGATGTTTTGTGCCTCATCGTTCGTGAAACTAGGTAGCATCATCAGCAATTGTAGAAGACCACTGTAACGGTTCTATTCCCATGCAGCCCAACACTTAAAAGTCATAAAACAAATGGTTTTTGAATAGTTTTTGAAATTCGACAAAACGTTTAACAAAAGCCAGGGTTTACCGCCACATGCTAGCTGCAAGGGAAATAAGCTTTAAAGTGGGGTTCCACTTTTGCTAATGATAGTAGCTAAGAAAAGTCGGTTAAGTGCGAGTAGGCTCGTACACGAAGGGTCTCGTACCATCGTACAAGAAAAAACGCAGAAAAACTCGTCTCTTGTAAGGGAACCCAATTTAATTTTTGAAATTGCGTATAGTTCATTATTTGTTGCTTTAGCGGCAACAGAAATACACATTCTGTGGAAAATTTAATTCTCTCGTGAGATGCGGTCTGCTGACCGATAGACGAGGCTTGTAATAGGCTCCCGCCAGTTTGGCTCCCTTCGGGTAAGGAATCCTTAAAAAAGGTGGAAGACGATTGTAGAATTTTTGAGACGCGCCAAAAATAAATCACGGTACCAAGTCAACAACGGTAAACAAGATTGAGAATAATGTAAATCGGTACTAGAGTTAACTATACTAGTACAAAATAATTAATTGTAGTCTGGTCTTCGGAATGTCTCGGCCAGTAAATAGCGAACCTTGATGTTATGCCGGCTATTCTAAGGCCCATATTAACCGCTCTAGGCTTTGAGAGATATCTCAAGCACGTGAAAATAACATATTTGATTTAGCGAAACCTTCATTGTCACACCGTTCAGAGCTGCGAGCTGCTTATTAATACAGGCCTAAGGACTAAAAAGTAAATACGGAATTCTAGGAAACAATTGCAGTTTCGCAATAGATATTTGTGTCACAAGGGAGCAAAATTATGTATTTACGGCGAAGGCGGTACATTGAATCCAGAGTGAAAGGAAGGATTCTACGATAGAATCCTGAGCGTAGCGAGGGATTCTTAGTTAGAATCCTGAGCGTAACGAAGGATTCAAGCGTTAACGCCCATGACGAAAATAATTTTGCTCCTCAGTGACACATGCAACTTTTCACACCGACTGAGGAAAATTTGAATTAAATGCTCTAAAAAAAAAATAACTATATTTTGAATTCCACTTTCACCACTTTTACAGTAATCGAACAACGTAAACAAAACTTTTTTTTATAATGGTGGATTGTGAAGGATTGGGGAAAGGTCACAGATAAAATATTCCTGTGTACTTTTACTAATGTGTAAAAATTATCGAATCGAATATTACAATGGTTTCGGATATCAATATTCATTATATCACAATAACAGTCATCGATAGTTTTGATTTCAGTAAAACAAATAATTGATTGTGACATTTTTTTAATATTACGAAAAATTTATAAATTTTCATATAACGTTGTTAAAGTTAAAACTTGAAACATGTTCGTTTTTAATCGACTACGTCATCGTAGTCGATTGTAATGTAATTTCATAATTATATTCGATTATTTTAATCTGTGTTCAATAGGCACATTGCGTAAATGCTACATGCCAATCAATAAATTAAAAGAGCTGCTTGAACAGAAAAGTAGCATTTTGCTCCCTCTCGTCGTGGAGCAAAACTTACTTTTCCGAATTATAGATGTGAAAAATTATTTTAACTACCTACTGCTTTTTGTGATTAGGTACCATATGGTAGTTTTCCGTCCATATATTTTACCTCGGGCACGGGCACCCACCGCACTTCGCTCAAAATAACTTCTGCTTCTAAAGTTAATTCCGCCGCCGCCGCCGCCGCCGGTTCCTCGGAATATTGAATTAGGGGAAAGAGAGTTTGTGTAGAAAACTGTGCTGAAAATATTTTCCCTTCACAAAGGAGGTATTAACGGGGTGGTGGAGGCTTCACGTGATAATTTTATGTAAATGTATCCTCCTTTGGCAGAGACGAGGGGCTGGCTTTCAGGCGTACTGGTTATTTGTTTATGCCGTCGGATGAGAAACAACATGGTGTTTTCTTATGTCTCTCTCCGGTTAAACAAAATATTTGTGGAGTTTCATACGCTCTGATAGGCGTAGCCAAGTGATTATGAGTATTCTCTTTGGGCGTAGCTAAAGGAAAGCGGACAAAAAAGTTTGCAATGACGATTTCCAGTTCAACACCCACTGTTTCTTTTCAACACTCACGCGAAAGTTGCGGTTTTTACGAGGGATCACTCTACCCGCTTATAATTCATTTTCTTATGAGTATGTAAAGTATACTAAAACACATAGTATATCTACTTACCATAAGTTCTATTTACCTCAAATTAGACAATATTTAGGAAGTAGTAATAATTTAGTATGCTGTCAGCAATTTTACTCAATTTGCGTCTATAAATCATGCATTTACAATTTGGTTTCATATACAAAATGCGGACCTAATTTCAAATTTAGTATCTACCGTAAGTTAATGTTAATCACTAATCAAATCAGACCAATTAGGAACAACATTTAGACCAAATCAAAGCGTCGAATACGTACGATACGAATAGGTATATCATCTCTATGTGGGTGAAATGACACCATTCGGGGGGCAAAGTGGGGTTCTATCCCTCCCTGAACCACCCTCTTTCCCTAATTAGCCCCCTCTGACATCTACTTTTCCCCCCTTTGAAAACAGAGGCAGGCATCGCGGGAACAACAATTCATTTTAGTTCAGTGCTTTGCTTTTTGATGTTTAGATAGATAGACAAAACGTGTATTCAGTCGTCACAATACACAAAACAGCACACAGAAAATACAACAAGTAGGCATAGAAAAATAAACCCACGAACTATTATATAATAGAAACAACAATAATGATTATACAAACGAATGGAAATCACAGGCGATAGATAGATAGATGAAGCGTGTATTCAGTCGATATAATACACAAAACAGAAAATACAAAAATTAGGCATAGAAAAAAAACCACACACTATTATAGAATAGAAACAACAACAATCATTATACAAGCGATTGAAAAACACAGGCTGCTTACTACAAAAAATATTAATGGTAGTTTAGCCTCAAAACATATGTCAAGTCCTTCAATATCTTCAATATACTTTATTGGACAAAACAGCGAATATAAAACAAATATAAAGGAAAGAACACGTACAAAGACGAGCATATCTCTAACAAGAGATTTCTTCCAGCAAACCTAGAATGGAAAGAACCTAGAGGAAAAAAAGAAACTACTTACACGTAGAACTATGTGCACAACAATAAATATGTTAGTAAAAATAATTAACGACTTTCCAAAATCTACATAATACTAAAAATAATACTATGTTTAAATATGTAACATGTATATGAATAGATACAAATAAATACTAAAACTTATCATGGAGGAGAAAGAGGGAATAGCGTGTTTAAACGAGTATTGAACGGGAGTTATGTTTTTGTGGTAAGGTCACAGAGCATTGGGCCAGTGTGACCAGATATATATACGTTCTATTGATGTTTCCACTGTTTCATCAAACAATTAAGGAAACATTACAAGATGTTATAAGTACTAATAATAATACTAAAGGCTAGTATTTAATCGCACAGCAAAAATACAGATTTTCACAGCAAAAACGGATCAGCAAAAATACTTTTTATGTTTTAAGTATTTTTGTTGTTCTTACATGTTAAACCTCATACGAAGCTTCGCTCACCCCCTTTACCCTTCACCTAAGCTACTGCAGTATTTTGCCCTGATATTTGCCTTGAAAATCATTATATTTGCTGTGAAAATCAGTATATTTGCTGTGAAAATCAGTATAATTGCTGTCATAAACAGTATATTTGCTGTGCAAATCAGTATTATTGATGTGCAGTTTAATATTTCCCCAATTCTAAATACCTGCTGCATGATTATCATGAACCTTCCGCTCAATAAACCAAATGGATACCTATCTTCGTCCCCTAAAAAGATAACCTGCAAACCGCAGACTTTAATCAAGGACGGGCAATGCTGTCTAACATTCGACATAACGTCTGAGGCATCCGGTCCCTTGGCGCGGGATTATCCTCAAATAAGCGTATTACTGCCCGCCAACCAGACCGTGCTTTGTGATCCAAATAACTATGGCTTCCTCTATTTGAGAACGAATTCTAGTTTGCAGAGAGCTGTAGGTTAGCTTTTTGGGGTTCGCATTGTAATTAGTTTGTGGTAAGAGATGGGAGCTTTTGTGTAACACGGCTACTTTGTATTGGACTCAGTGAATGTTAAATGATGCTCTGCAAATGTTTTTTTATGATGGCGACCTGGCAGCTAGAATATCTCGGGAAATATGACGAGGCGATATTCTTACAATACGTAATTATGACAACAGAGTTATCTAAGAAACGCATTTCTATCGCTAAGCCAATATCTCGAATCTTCAAACACAATGCCAGACAACGCAATGCCCCAAAAGTATTTATTGTGTTTACACAAATCGTAGGTGGTAATCCGAGGAAATGTAGATTATATTCATTGCCCCAGAAGAAGGACTATTTTTATTGTGCGCCCCAAAAAAATATCTAATAATATTATTAGGCTCCAGTTTCGTTTGTTACTGTTGATCGTGGGTTTATTAAAATGTCAACCCTGGTGAATGGAAGTGCCAATTTGTATAGAATTACCCTCCTTGAATGGAGCCAAGCACTTGAGGTGTTACCTTACGATCCTACTTTTAAAAATGTTTATTCACAATCACATGTGGATTATGATACGATCAACCTTGTGTGCAGGCAGATAGGGGTTAATTTAGCTTATGTGACTTGTGTAGATGAGTTGCATACAATAGTTTTCATGGTTACGCAAAAAGTAATTATCTAAGTGGGATAGTAAGAAAATATAAGTTTTATTTAAATGTGATTTTAAAACTGTCGTTGAGAGGGTAGAGTAGGTGGGTTCACTGTGAGAGTAATATCGGGGTCGCTAAAAGATACTTGAAAATAATAATGCTTAATGTTGGTTATTAAGAGAAATGGCGACTAAAATAATATTATCTTTTCATTGTAATTATATCACTATAATAATAATAATGAAGCCAATTAATGTCCCCACCGAGGGGCACGGGCCTTTACCCGGATACGAGTAAGATTGAGCCATGCTCCACCTCGCTGGCTCAAAGCGGGTTCATGGAGGGGTGGCGGGTTAGTGAGCAATTCGACTGTCATGTATTTTCAAGCTGCCCTATTAGGGTAGGGGTGGGGTAGGGTAACCAGACACAAAATTTAAAAAGCCTGAGAAAAAGGATTACCATTGAAAAATCCTGAGATTTTCTCAAATTTTAGCTTTGTAGGAAAAAACATAGTATTTTTTTAGATCTTGTTTATTACAATTAACAAATAATATTCTTCCTATTATTTATTATTGTAATAAGCTAGATCTAAAAGAATACTATCTATATTTTATTGAAAATTCAAATAATTCTGAAATTTCCTAATTCTGGCCGGAATCCTGCGATGAACCAGAAAAGCCTGAGATCTCGGTCCAAAGCCTGAGAGCCTGAGAAGAGCCTGAAAAGCCTGAGATCTCAGGCCCAACCCTGAGATATGGTAACCCTATATTAGGGCCTCTGACCAGCTTGACGACTACAACCACCGAGAATCGATAGAAGCCGGGAGCTACAGCTTGACGTGACATCCGAAACAAGGAAGCGCCCGAAACAAATGCCACATAGAAACGGACACCCATCCAGCACCCACCACCACGCGCACCCATCCAGCACCCACCACCACGCGCACCCATCCAGCACCCACCACCACGCGCACCCATCCAGCACCCACCACCACGCGCACCCATCCAGCACCCACCACCACGCGCACCCATCCAGCACCCACCACCACGCGCACCCATCCAGCACCCACCACCACGCGCACCCATCCAGCACCCACCACCACGCGCACCATCGTTTCCGATAAGGAAATACCGCTAGGCCACGGACGCTTCAGTGTACTATCCTTAGATAATTGAATTTACATAATATCAACATATAAACATACCCTAGATCGAGGGAATCAGAAACAGCGCCGTCACACACATTTAAACGTCCAAGATCTGGGTAGTTTTTCTTCCTCCCCAGCCAGACTTCGAACCCGGGACCTCTCGAATGGGAGGTACAGACCCTCAAACCGCAACACCACAGAGGTCCCCCACAGAGATAATGTCACCACAAACAAGTCTCTAAATGTGCAAAAGTCTAAGGTCCAACAAAATATATCTTGATGATGATTATGAGGTGGGACGCCCGCTGAACCACAGACGGGTGATCGGTCCTCTATCGTGACTATTTCACACAATTCCCAGTGTTTGGGCACTGGTTACTGTTGGATCAACAGATGTCCCTCGCCAAATCTTCTTGTTCGTTTAATGAATTCTAGGATGTCGCTAAACTTTAAGTTTGACAAATCATCTGCTTTAATGTCATCCATCCCTAGTATTCGCCATCTTATGTTTGAATACATTACGCATTCTCCCAAGAAGTGCTGGCTACTTTCTTCCAAGCCACAGTGAGGGCATGATGGGTCCTGTACGAGCCTTAATAATGATAGGTGTCTATTTAGTTTGCAGTGACCTGTCACCACACCTACCAGTATTGCTAAGTTTTATCTACTAAGATTAAGTAAATACTTAGCCTTTTTGGGGTCTTTCCTTAAGATAAACATCTTAGACTGCCTACAGTCTTGGTGTTCTTTCATTTTTGGTTTGCATCTCGCGTAGTTATCATGTTGAAGATGTTCTTTGTGACAGTCGCTGATATAGGTAATCTTGGTTCTGGTCCGATAAAACGCTCATCAGCGCCGTTTCTTGCCAGCTCATCTGCTTTTTCGTTACCGTGAATCCCGGCCGGGGACCCATGCGATAATTATTGCTGATAATTATTTCAAATATATCTTAGCTCTCAAATGCAAAAAAAGAAACGCACGTTGTCACCACAACTAACCACCAACAACTGTTGTGATTGAATCAACCACGCCCGGTTTCACACGCGTTCACGAGTGTCTCGACAATAGGCCCTTGTGTTAACTAAGCGTTAAGGATTAGAGCGGCGGTTAAGTGGATTAGAGCGCATGTGGCGACCGGCCCTTCCGAAGGCTATTGTGGTTGTCGCCAACTCAGGAGATTACATGTGTTAATGCTTGTTAAACTGAAATTAGTAAAACAAAAAAAAAGTAGGCGAAGAAAATAATCCATCAACATGTTTTCTGAATCTAGCTAGAAATAGATGGAGACAACTAGCAAGATTCTAAAACATCTGAAAAATCAGCGCCAGACATGACAGTATCAAACCCACGCATTCATTAGATGGAAGACGGATTTCATTACAGTACCTACCTGAATATTTAGTGAAACTTGTAGTTGACAAAGGCTTTTTAGGGTTCCGTACCCGAAGGGTGCCCCAAACGGGACCCTGTTACTAAGCCTCCGCTGTCCGTCTGTCTGTCCGTCCTTCCGTAACCGGGGTCTATCGGATCAACCGAAATAGGTAGAGAGCTGAAATTGTCACAGAATGTGCATTTCTGTTGCCGCAACAGCAACAAATAATGAAACATACCGATTTTCAAGAATTAAAAGAAGTACCCTTAGAAGAAATTATTGGTAGATATGGCCATTTTCTTAGCCATTTTGTTTTATTTGTTTATGGGTCAAAAATAGACTCTTGCAATCTTATCGGAAAAAAATAATAATTGCAGGTATTGAGTTTTGTGCTTAGTTATTTGTCATTATATGAATTATAATTGCTCATTCGAATTATCATAAATAATATTAAGTTATTTATCATATTTGATATTATTTCTGTAAATAAGTTACTTAATTTCTATCTACTTCCGGATTCAATGTGCAAAGAGTTTCGTTAACCTGAGTACATAGTTTATTACTTACATACTACCTAATGGCATGCCTACGAAGCCAAGGGTCCCGGGTTCGAGTCCCGGTGGGGGCAAATATTTGTTTGATGAGAACGGATGTTTGTAGCCTAGTCATGGTTGTTTATCTATCTAAGTATAATATTTATCTAAGTATATAATTATGTCTATCGTTGTCTAGTACCCAAGATACAGGGAATCCTAGTTTGGGGCTAGATCAATGTGTGTAAATAGTGTCCAAGGTATTATTATTATGATTATTATTATTATTATTATATTTTTATGAATTTTTCATTTCACTCTTGTAATAAAGAGGTTCTGATACACGGGCTTACGCCAAGTGCTTATCTACTAAAGATCACGGTCCTTGCCCATGAATTTCCGTACAATTCTACATGTATTTAGTATTGTTGCTTTTTGAAGAAGTATGTGTGTGGATCTGGGTATATTTAATGTTTTGAGACTAGTGTGTAATGTGTATGGGATGACTCCTGTGGATGAGATGACTATTGGGATGGTTTTGACATATTGTACATGCCATTGTGTTTTAATTTCAATGGCAAGGTCTGTGTATTTTGTGTTTTTTTCTGTAAACGTTGTGGTAAGGTTGTGTGTATTTGGTATGGCTATATCTATGAGAAATACTGTTTTGTTTTGTTTATCGTGGAGAGTTATGTCAGGCCTGTTGAAATGAATAGTTTTGTCTGTAATTATAGTTCTGTCCCAGTAGAGTTTAAAGTCTGTTGATTCTAAAACTGTTTGAGGTGTGTATTTATAGTAGGCTGTTTTTTGTGCAATCAATTTGTATCTGAATGCGAGGTGTTGGTGTATGATGGCTGCAACTTGGTCGTGGCGATGTTTATAATCTGATTGTGCGAGTGATCTGCAGGCTTCTGTGATATGCTGTATTGTTTCTGAAGTATTTTGGCACTGTCTGCACATGTCGCTTGCCATTGTGCGGTCGTGTATGATATGTTTTCTGTAGTTACGAGTATCTATAACCTGGTCCTGTATGGCTAACATAAATCCCTCCGTTTCCGGGAACAGCTCGCCTTTCTTAAGCCACGCGTTCGACGCAGTTTTGTCGACGTTAGGGTTGGCTAAGTCTAAGCGGTGTCTACCGTGGAGGGATTTTCGTGTCCAGATGTCGATTTTCTGTTGCGGTTTGATGATAGTTTCATTTATTATTATTATTATTATTATTATTATACATACACAAAACTATTTTTCAATGTTTCGATGTACGGCCTTGAATTTAGTCCTACCTATTAGTTAATATTTTATTATTAAAAATGACAAGGAATATGTACTCGTACAAAAGACTGTCGTTTTACGTTTTTCCGTGTACAATGGTATGGAACCCTTCATGT
Source organism: Argyresthia goedartella (assembly GCA_949825045.1). Taxonomy (NCBI): domain Eukaryota; kingdom Metazoa; phylum Arthropoda; class Insecta; order Lepidoptera; family Argyresthiidae; genus Argyresthia; species Argyresthia goedartella. The sequence goes on from OX463823.1 coordinate 24,023,759, forward strand.
GCGGGTCCGATGTTCTACTCGCACTTGATCGTTTTTTTTTTAAATGAGATCTCAATAAATATGCACACTCTACATCTCCAATACATTACCCTCGGACCCTCCAAATAAGGAAGCACTCGAGTGGTCAGTGGAGAGTGCTCACGAATGAAAACATTTCACCATTGTACTTCGAATCCCAGCGAACAATGGACGAAAGCTATTGTCGCCGATTTTGTTTCGTCAATACGTAAATAGTTCATAAATATTTGAGCAGCTTAACCCTTGGGAACGTTTGGAACTCATCCCGTTTAGTAGATGTTGCAACAATAGTGACAAGTTTGCCGGAGTTCCGGAGTGATATGAGATTTGGTTACTGTTTACGCTGACTTATGTTAATCTGTGTGGTTACTAGTTACTACTATGGGGACGGGCTGCCGACATTGAGACCATCTTCATTTTGAAGAAGAGAGCGATCCGATTTATTTATAAGCTATGTAATAGAGTGTCTCTGAGAGATTTCTTCAAAGAAACCAACATCCTAACAGCTGCAAGTCAATATATCTATGAAAACATAATGTATGTCAGGAAAAATATCAGTAGCTTTAAAACCATTGAGAGTCGCCACAATGTGCAAACTAGAAATAAACATAAACTTTCTTTTCCAATGTTCAGACTCACAAAAGTTAGTAGTTTTTTTATGGGACACTGTATACGCTTCTACAATAAAATTCCGCAAGAAATATGAAACTTAACTGAAGCTCGATTCAAAAAATGTATACAGCACACTTTGTGCACAAAGGCCTACTAGAAAATTAATGACTTTTTACAAGACACCGACATTTGGCATTAAACCAGTTCATTGCACCCTATTTACTATGTACTAATAATTAGGCACCTACTTGATGATTTATTATTTTTGCTTGATTATGTTATGACGTTCATTAAGTCTCAATTTTTGTGCTATTATGAATAAAAATCTTTAAACTGAACTAAACTCTGGGTTCCGGGGATCTTCTAACAAGGACATTTTCCCGCTATAGGTTTTGAATGATATTACCATGGCACGAGGTTCAAAATCGCGGTGCCTCATAACCAGGTCCAGGTCTCCAGCGGTTAAACATAACCAGGTCCAGGTCTCCAGCGGTTAAACATAACCAGGTCCAGGTCTCCAGCGGTTAAACATAACCAGGTACAGGTCTCCAGCGGTTAAACATAACCAGGTCCAGGTCTCCAGCGGTTAAACATAACCAGGTCCAGGTCTCCAGCGGTTAAACATAACCAGGTCCAGGTCTCCAGCGGTTAAACATAACCAGGTCCAGGTCTCCAGCGGTTAAACATAACCAGGTCCAGGTCTCCAGCGGTTAGGGCCTAATTTAGGCATTTTATGGTAGCCCAATGTGAAGTGAATCAAATAAACATCACATGTATATGGGGTGAAAGAGGCATATGTTAGCCCACGTTTGGCTTATAATCCATTCTGCGAGACAAGAGGCTAGCCCATCGCCGCAACTATGAAGTAACTTAGAATTTAATAAAATATGCTCAAGATAAACTAGGATAAAATTTATACAAGTGCAACAAAGTGTATTGTTATATTGTATTTATTGTAATTCTACTTAGTATAGCTGGCTGTTTAATTGCTTTAGTTTTTATTAATTCTAGATTCAAATTTGCAAATACTTGTCAAGACTATTTTATTTTTCCTCCGATTCCAGTCTTTAGCTGATCTCGAGAACTTCGGACGTACACTAGTCTACTTGTATTCTCCAAGAACTTCAGTCTTGCTTAAGAGTGCATTTGTGAAATATGGTACTGTCTGCCTGTACACTGTGAGTTCTTCATGAGCTTCCCTGTCTGCATAGTTTCTAAAGTGATGTGTTAATCTGCCCGATGGACACGTATTTATTATATTAGTTTTCCACCTTTCCCTGCTGCTACAAATCTAACTGCCTCTGATAGTTAGTTCCCTTCACGGCTTCCCGACCTCTCTGCGTGCCTTGTCGAAGTCGGAGAAGGGAAAATCGCAGTCGCTATTTTATCTCTAGTCTACTTAAGCTGTTGTCTTCAACAGGGATCCACTTCCACCCCACCTGGTTCCTGTCCTGCCACCTTGCACCGGCCGGATCCTACCTAGTCCCAGCCCTGCACACTCCTTCATCCCGTCAATCCGTCTGGTCGTTGACACCTTGAGGCCTGCCGTCGCGTACTATCTCCACCGTCCCTGACGCCCTCCTCCGTGCCGTTAAGAGTAGAACACACCATGATCATGAGTCTTATTCTAATGCTAGGAACCACCCTAACGAGTCATAAACCATGCCATAGCCGTGGTCTTCGTAAATACAATTGTATAAACATATACTAATACTATACTAATTTGCAGATAAGCAACCATCATCAAGGACCCACAGGATCCTGATTTTGTACGATTGAAAGTCTACTAAGTACTTATTGTACTGTATGTGTTCAATTTTCATTCTCTATAAAGTTAAGGTATTTAGATGGTCGAAGTCTCGTCTACACGAGCGTGCTTTAACTCTATTACACCTATATGCCATATCACAGTAATAAAAATAAAGATAGTCTTATATACTAGAGAAGACATTAACACAGCTGAAGATTGAACACCACCTCTAGGTAAAACAAACATCGTGTGTGCTAGTTTTCTGTTCTGAGGAAGAAGGTGTAATTTGAGAGACAGCTGCAGCAAGATCATGTGGCCATGTGCCTACGTTTGTCCAGCAGTCGCCTGGGCGTTTCCTTCCAAGAACGAACTAGGCCGGACACGTGAAGAATAAACACATCGTTCTAAAGTACCCTTAATTCAATTATAACACAATTGTTGATGCTTTTTGCTATCCAGGGCTTTACGCCACAACAATGCACGTATTTTGCCAACAATAACTGTATTTTCTGCTCGCACTACAATGGCGCCACGTCACTGTCACGGACGGTCACGACGCCCATCCTATTTCGGACGTTGTTTTTTCAACACTCAGAACTAACTGTACTTGAAGTATGAATAAGTATTTGTATGTGAAGTGTTTATAGCCCTGCTCCAGATTTGATCTTAATCTGGGATTAGACGAGTGTTGGGACTTTTGTCTGGTATTTGGAGTTTATTTCGAGATTTGCTTGCAGTTGATGGAAGTGCCACCTAAGGGGTACAATGGTTGTCTATGAATGGTCAAGAAACTCACACGTAGCATTAAACCTTAGCAAAATATTGTTGCAATATTTTCCTATCGTCCTATTTCCGGTTTAAAGGTTTTTGTGTTATCTAAAAGCTCTAAAATGTATTTACTATCATTGGACCCAAGTAAAGCTGGTAAGTAGATAAACCTTTCATTTATATATCGAGGGCATTCAGGCAGAACCGAATAAGTGCGCAATATGTCTTTTTAAATACTGAAACATAAGTTATAGTTTGAATATGAAATTGAAGAAAATTTTATAAATTAAATTATATAATATTTTGTCATTGTGATCAAAAAAGGAAAAGTTGGCGTCAGGCAGGCAGATTTTGCCTCGTATTCGTAAATAACCAATAATAATAAGATAGGTATTTAATTAGTTTATGTTAAAATAATTGAAATAATCTTGTATTTAGGACAGCAAAATATATATTTTTTCAAAGTTATCCGATTTACCAGTATATTTTTTAATTACTGCTTTATAAAAACAAATTACTATAATCAAGCAGTATTATTGTTGACTATTGAGAACAACAGCTTACCTACTGTGTTTTTGAACCGATTGACAGATGAGACAAACAAGTTAGCTTCTGGAAAGTTTTTGGTCGTGATGTGAGTAAAGGCGATGTATTGGCGCCCTTTTGCCAGCATTGGTGCAAGTTGCTTTTACGTGGAAGAGCCGCTTGTTCCGATGAACTCTCAGAGCTGTATGGTATCTGAAACGGGAGACAAGCTCTGGACAGTTGTAGTCACTGGTGGAGATTCGAGTTTACCCCCCGCCCCTCAGACACGTCAACTTGACGAAGGCTGTGTTCCCGAAGCATTACTGCCCCCCTATCACGCCGCTATCATGCCCTCTGACTATGAGCTGATGTCCGCTCGTAAAATCGTGTAAGCAATAGTCAATAGTCAATAGTCAAAGTACTTTATTACTGTAGATATTTACATATACTTAGCAAACGTCATTTTTGCCTCTTCTCTACATTGGACCACTGTGGGAGAAGAAGGGCGTAGAAACTCCCACAGATTGATTTTTAGATCTCTTTTAAAAATAGGTTGTGCTTAACTAATACAAATATGAAAAATTTAATTGTTATGATTAATAAGCAGGAATAAATAATTACAAAACTATTAACAGCAAGGTCTGTGTTGAGCCAGATTAACCCCATACAGTCCTGTCATTTAAGTAAACTTGAACATTGTAATATCCCTTTTTCGACAAAGTCGCTTTAACATGCTTTTTAAATTGCTCAAATGGCAATTTCAAAATCTCCAGAGGTATCTTATTGTAGTAGAGAATGCACTGACCCTTGAAAGAATTGCTAACCTTCGCGAGTCTAAAACGGGGCGCACATAGTCTGTGATTATTTCTTAGGTTAACATTACAGCTGTCGCTAAGTTTGGAAAATGTTGTAAGGTTCTTGCGTACATACATTATATTTTCGAAAATAAATTGACTAGCTACTGTTAGTATGTCAATTTCTTCAAAAAGCTCTCTTAAGGAGTCTGTTCGTTTTAAATTATGAATTGCTCGAATAGCTCTTTTCTGTAAAATAAAAATAGTTTGAATATCCGCTGCTTTCCCCCACAACAAGATACCATAGGACATCACACTATGAAAGTAACTAAAATATACTAGCCTAGATGTAGCCACATACATCCGTGCTTTGTCTGATGTTCCTAACAGCGTAAGCCGCAGAACTTAATTTACCAGCCAATTTATCTATGTGGGGTCCCCACTGCAATTTGCTATCAAGCGTTATTCCAAGAAACTTCTTATCATTTACCAATTCTAACGTGCTGTTGTCTAACACTAAACTGGTCTCAACTTGCCTGACATTTGGAAGTGAGAATTTGATACACTTGGTTTTACCAGCGTTTAACAATAAATTATTAACTGTGAACCAATTCAAGGTTAAAGACAATGGCAGGCAAACTCCTCCCATATATATCATATATATCGCCCAAAAGGGCAAATTACAGGTAGAAAGCCTTCAGCATACACCGAGGCCATGGCTCACAGTTAAATCGAATATCGATAACTGTAAAACACAAGGGGTTGTTTTTAGTCCGTATACCACACGAGCTGATGCCCGCTCAATATGTGGGGACCCGCACAGCAGCAGGCAGGTCTGACTCCTGGGCATGGGTAATTCCACTTTTTTTCCCTCCAACAAAAAAAAAAGGTGCAGATTCGCTTGAGAACGACAGCGTCTGCGAGCGTGCGACGAGCATTGAGGAACATACAAGTGTAATCCCAGAAGTAAGCGGCTTAACAAAGATAAAACAAACTCATTCGAACAAAACTTATTTATTTCTGAATATAGTCTCCTTTCAACGCAATACACTTTTCCTAGCGATGTTCCATAGCTTCGATACCCTGTTTATAGTGAGTGGTCTGTGTCAAGCTCCTCAAAATAGCCATCAACAGCAGACTCAACCTCTTCATTATGGGCAAATCTTTTCCCGCCGAGTCACTTTTTCAAGTTTGGGAACAGAAAATAATCTGGCGAATAAGGTGTATGAGGAAGCAATTCAAACTTCAACTCATTAATTTTTGCCATTGCAATAGTGAACTTGTGTTCCGGAACGACACTTTCTGTTTCGCTAAATGCGGCCGCTTTTTCTTAATTTCTTCACTCAAACGCTGCAATTGAAATTCCATTTGAGCAATTTAAAAACCATGTTAAAGCGACTTTGTCGAAAAAGGGATATTACAATGTTCAAGATTACTTAAATGTCGGGACTGTATGGGGTTAATCTGGCCTTGCTGTTAATAGTTTTGTAATTATTTATTCCTAATTATTAATTATGATATAATGACATTATAAAATTTGTATTAGTTTACAGAGCACAAGCAATTTTTAAAAGAGATCTAAAAATCAATCTGTGGGAGTTTCTACGCCCTTCTTGCCACAGAAATGGTCTCCCACAGTGGTCCAATGACCACTGTGGGAGACCACTAATTTTTTGCCTCTTCTCTACATTGGTAGAGAAGAGGCAGAAAATTACGATTGCTAAGTATGTAAATGTAAATATCTACAGTAATAAAGACATTTGTAATTTGGAATTAGGAATTCAATAGTTTTACGTAGTACTCACCGTTGATTTCGCCTTTTTGAAGATAATCAATAAAATGTATCCCATGAGCATCCCAAAATACTGACGCCATGACCTTGCCAGCAGATGAAACTGATTTCGCCTTCTTTGGAGCCGGTTCTCCCTTTTCATTCCATTGTTTCGACTGTTCTTTCGACCATCGTGATGAATCGTCGCATCGTAATCGTTCTCCAAACACTGCATCAAAACTTCCTCACGTTGCTGCTTTTATTCAATGGTTGAGCATTCGCGGCACCATCTATCGCACAGCTTTTTCATGACGAATTGTTCAGTCATTATGCGATGTATAGCACTTTTTTAAATCCCCACAATGTCTGCTAACTCGCGCACTTTTAGTTTACGGTCTTCCAATAGTAAGTTTTTGTATTTTGTTTTTGCATTTTGTACTATTTCTGGCGTAGTCACTTCATTTGGTCGCCGGTGCGATGTTCGTGTTGGCAGCTCGTTCGACCTCTTTTGAACTCACAGCAATAAAATATTGGGTATATTTTATTGCTGTGAATGAAGGAGAAGACCCCCCCAGAGTAGAATCTAGCTCAACTTTAATATGGGTTGGAATTAAAGCATTCAAATGAAAGAATTGTATGACATATCGATGACCAATTTTGTACATGTTTGCAAAATCCCCAGTTCAATTTAAATTAATGGCTGTGAAAAAAACAACAAAAGAACGTAGATTCTTCTTTTTTCAAATTAACGCGCCAAATAATTCAAACTTTCGAATAAAAAAAATAAAAAGCAGCCAGTATTGTTATCCATGTGCCAGGGCCAGGTCGGCTACTTTTGGGACGCCTACGTATGTCTTTATGTAAGTTTGCTACATGACTTCTTGGGAGATCTGACCCGGTAGTGTGTGTATATGAGTGATATTTCATTGTAAATAACCAGAATTCCAATCAGAAGCTCCAGGCTTTATTATCTTCGGCCCATACCTCTATGGTAAAATCGTAAACCCATCACGCGATGGAGAGGTCACGTGTCTGGCCGAGGCCAGGAATGCCTGGACGTAAGCCTATCCGAGTCAAAATTTCCCAATAAACCTAAAGAACCAACAGCTGTGCGACGAGCCACACATGACTCGCGAACACAGTAGTTCAGCAGAGCGCGCTCGTCTCCTAGCAACCAAGGAGAAGGAGTCTGGACACGGACTGCGCAATCCCTGCGTGACCTTACCACTCTCTCCTCATGCGTAAGGAGGCGTAAGGACGAAGGAAAAGTACCTCTGCCGCTGCGGTGCGAGAGTGGACCAGCTAGTTACATGCAAGACTTAATAAACTTACAGTCTTCACAAAATAAAGGCCCGGTGGCCCAAACTAAATTCGACCTTATTACGTCAGTGGCACGGACGCTGTCACCGGGCCTTTTATTTTGTGAAGACTGTAAGTGAGTTCGTTGTCTGTTCTGCCTCTCAACAAAACTAAGAATTGATTTTGTTTTTACCGCGAGAAACAAATGAAATCCAATGTACTGATTATGTAATGATTATAGTGATTATATAATTTGTTGCTATAAAGTTCAAGAAAACCAGAGCACAGTGCGTAATTTGACACCTGCCAAAATAAGTCCAGACTCCAGATGTGTTTTTGCTGCCGAAAATGTTATAAAATCAAGTGTCTCACAACCTCACCAGTACCGTCAGATGGAAACATTCGGCACAAAAGGGCGAGGGGCGCCAAATAATTACACAACATTTACATACATTTGAGCAACGTGGGTGCCTCGGGATGCCAGACTTTAGATGGAGTGTGGCCACGACACGAGCGACGAGCGGTAAGTAACAGCGGTATGGGGTTTCGTCCTCGTGCTCCTACTAAATTCTCCTACTGGCAGGAGCGCGAGGACGAAGTTACGCAAATGCGGTGATGGATTCTATAGGTCAAAAAATAATTTATCTATCCATGTGTCTCGTATCCCCAGAAAGAATTTACTCGTCAACACGGAAACGAGCGAATGTTAGTATAGATATCGCAGGCTATGTTGATGTGAAGGAGAACCAAAACGAGACGTAGGTGACGGCGGAAATTTGAAATATGTTCTATTTTGAAATTTGCAATCCCACTAATATTATAAATGCGAATGTTTGTGTTTGTGTGCGTTTATATGTTTGTTACTCTCTCACGCTGAAACGGCTAGATGGATTTGGATAAAATTTGGAATGTAAGTATATAGCTTATGCCCTGACTAAACATAAGCTACCTTTTAAACGACTGGTAAAAGCTAGTAAGTAATAGAATAAAATCAATAATAATGTGAATGTGTTGAGTAACTCCATACTGACCATTACATTAGGCACAGTTAGCTGTCAAATGTCACATATGCAGTTACGGAGAATGGAATGATCATTCTCCTATGATCGTAATATGATCACAAAGAGAGATATAGATCATTGGAGCCTAAAATATATGGTTTGTCCGACGAATCCGACAAAATGTATCTGAAGGATCATTTTATTTGACCGATTAGTTTTATAATAGGTAGGTAGGTAACAGGAAGGCGCCCGAAAACAATGTCAATCACCAATGAGATGAACAGACCAGATCAAGTCAGCTAAAGATGATTCCCTGTACAAATGCACCAGAAAAGCACCGAAACCGGCCAAGACCATCGTCATCTTCATCATCACATGAGCAATAGGACAGCACACCAAAGATGCTTTCAAAAGACAAAAATAGCCATTGGGCTATTTTTGTCTTTGATTGTGGCAACATAATCATCAGGTACCCCGACCTCTACTTAATAGCCATTGTGGCAACATAATCATCAGGTACCCCGACCTCTACTTAATAAAGTACTTTGGGCATATTGTTTTTCTTATTTGTTAGGCTGAATTTGCGACCTTTGGAAAAAAATGTTAGGGAATCCTACATTTTTGTCAAAGGTTAATATGCATGCTTGGATAATAGATTAGTTTCATGCATGCGTATTTTTTGCTGTTATCTATAATAATTCATTCATTCGTTCATCAATCACCTTTTTTGCAGTCATTGAACATCAACATAAGCCTGCGATATCTATACTAAGAGCCAACCTCAGCAGTGTTTCTGACCTAATAACAAAATACTTCCAAGTATTCTCATACATTTAATTTTAATTAAGGGCAATATAATCATCAAACCCGGAGCAGACGACAAAATTCAAAATTTCACACAATAACATCACATCGCCAAGCAAAACAGAGACCGTGAAACACACTCGATCCAATCCTTTATACAGGAGTAATCACAGAACTCATCAAATCCCAAACCACTCCTATAAGACTTCCAACTTAGCTTCCTAATCCACCCCCGCACAATAACACGGCATTATTAATTTCATATCGCGGACAAAAGAGTATGTTGCTACAAATATCGCCGACAAAAGACTCGCTAGTAATTAATGGGAGTTGGGGCTTCGGTTCCTTGAATCTACTCGTTAGCTCCCAAGGGAGGGGTAATCGGCCGTCACAATACGGTAGTTACAGTTGGGGTGGTATCGTCGACGTTTAACTACGGAATTATTTGGTAAATGTTGCTAAATAATAACATCAATGCGGGTAACGCGTTGTTGCTGGGGTGGTGTTGGTTTAGGGAGGACAGGACAGACGGTTGTCTTCTTTCTTTCTTTAAAAAAATAAACTACTGTTCAACAAAAGTATATGGGATTTGACGTTTGTTTTGAGGTTGAACAGGGTTGAAATGCCTGTCCTGCCGTCTCGTCTATCCGAGTCTCGTTCGGACTATTGACTATTGTGGGATTCCATCTCAGCATCCAGATGCCGCCAACTTATAGATATGATGTTTTGAGTATTTTAGATCTCTCTTGTGGCTTCTTGAGGCGCATTCAAGATATCGAAACCAGATGTCCACTGGATCTTCATGTCGGTTAAAAATTTAAACCAAGAACCGAACCATCCAGTGCCTACCTTACATACAGGCTGTATTGATGTCTTGCAATATCCACACCACATGAAGTCGGTCGGAGAGTCTTCTCCCCTCCCCCTGCCCCCTGCCCCCTGCCCCCGGGTGCGAAGGGGGTGGCCAGCCAATGAGGGCTCTCGCGACGTCACTCCACTCCGCCGGGACCAGTGCAAACAGGGCATCGTTGCAGGTGAGAATAGATAGCGCAAATGTTTGTTTTGAGGGGAACAGCTTGAATGATTGGTTCCCTTTGACACCAGCATAATGTTGCTTAGAGGCGTTTACTTTCGTCATTTACTGAAAGTGTGATACTTTAGATAATTTGTTAACCAAGCCTAAACAATTGGTAATATACTCACAAAATAACGCGTTTTGTCGTGAAGAAGTGTAGCTATTGTATAAAGCTGATGTCGTTTACCCAAGGTTAATTCCGACTCCTGCCATAAATAAGGTAGGTGCGGCAAATAACGCCAACCTAAGAGGAAACTGAAATAGCTCTTTATATTACCATTCTAATCAGAAAAGTAAGGTATATATGGAAGCTTTGGTTTGTCCTCTACCCAAATATGGGAATGGTTTTAAAAGATTAGACCAAATCAATTATTTTTGGGAATTTAAAAAATACCTTCCCTTCAGGCGGTATTAAATATGGTATCGGTAATAACGCCAGTTTAGTTCCTAAGCCATCCATTTCATAAGTAAGCATTAAAAAGGATTAATAAAAATAATCAGGAAAGTAACAGTTATCATTAACTTTGACAGTGGTGAAAAGGAACTAAAATCTTTTATAGTGTCCGAAAGATAAAATAATTTCCTGCGTCTCACAAAACTGTTGAGGAATCAAATTTTTTAGTATATAGCCAAAAAAATTAGGTATGGTTAAACATAATGTTAAATGTCAAGCAAGACTTACTTATTTTTTATCACAAATTATGCATTATCAAGTCTCATACAATGGGCGATATTAGAAGATGCAGGGTAAGGAACGCCCGGCAGTAGGTAATAACGCCATTTTCAAATTTAGTAATTAACTAGGTATATTATAAGATTAGATTGTTAAATTATTAATCTGTTCACTTACATCAGTAATCATAAGGGTAATAAAAAACTATTTAAAGAAAATTATTTTTATTTAATAAGGTCGTAGTAAACAAAACAGGATTGTTCGTACAGGGTTACTTGTAATTATTTGTATGAAAATGACAATAAAGTTACTTTGTTCATTCGGTAACTAAAATAAAGTAGCAGTAAGTATTTTGAAGCATTTAAGTAGGGTCTTCTTGAAAATTATGTCTAATTTTCAGTCTTCTTGGAAAATATTAAGTCTAGTTCTCTCTGTTATATTAAAGTAAATTAAATCAGGTATTTGATATTATAATAAGAAAGAGTTACACGGCGTAATACTTAATAACTATCATACAATTATTAATATCGCAGATCCATAATCACGTTTAGCACTACACAAACTTATACATATTTGTAACTTGTACTTATACTTATTTGTCTTCTTGGTAACTTAAAATACTTATTGGTTCAGTTCTCTCGGTAATGAAGTAAGTGGTAATAATATTTAGTGAGTAACAGTAAGAAAATATTAAATCTAATTCTCTCTGTTCTATTAAAGTAAATTAAATCAGGTACTTAATATTATAATAATAAAGAGTTACACGGCATAATACTTAATAACTGTCATACAATTATTAATATCGCAGATCCATAATCACGTTTAGCACTACACAAACTTATACATATTTGTAACTTGTACAGTTATACTTATTTGTCTTCTTGGTAACTTAAAATACTTATTGGTTCAGTCCTCTCGGTTATAAAGTAAGTGGTAATAATATTCAGTGAGTAACAGTAACAAAACATTATACCTGCTTACTTATTAACTATCTTATCCGTACTTATGTACAGTGAGCCAAGCAGATATCTGACGCCCCAGCCTCATCAATTCTATACGAAAGGGGGTCAGATATCTGCTTGGCTGACTGTACTTAGTGTTAAGTAGTATCGCAGACACAGACCTCAGTAAACGGACAGAAATCAACAACAATCTGGACATACAAATTCTTTGTCAGCTTTCGTTAGGCCAACACATATTTCATGATACCATTTTTTGCATTTACTGCAAAATCGCATGTCTTCGACCTTTTCTTCAAAACATGCATGGCAGTACCATTTGTTATCATCTGTCTTGACTGTAAGTTTATCTTTATTTGTGCTAGATATAGGATTCTTCTTCTCCTTGCCTTTTTTCCCACACTCTTTTTTCCCTTTAGTTTTTCCTTGTAGATTTTTGTTGGTCGAAGTTTGCACAGCATTATTGCCCTTCTTTTTTTCTTTTACAGGTTTCTTCTTCGCAGGATTGCCATTCCTTTTTTCTTCTACAGAATCTTTGTGAAACAAATTTTTTGTTATTTGTATTTGTCTTTCAAATTCATAGCTTTTTTGCGCGCCTTTTCGGAATTTCTTTTATTTTTTTTATAGTTCGGAGTCGGCAAAAGCATTCCAAAGGAACCTTTGCTGAGATCAATCAAGGGATTATCTTCGGTGTCTGGGAGATTTGTCTTAGTGGGCGTAGAGTACTTTTTTATTATTTCCTCAATAGGCAAATCCATTTCTTCATCATCTGACGTAAAATTATACAAGTCTTCTGCAAAGCACTTGGTTGTTAATGGCCTGCTCACAAATGATTCAGAGTCAGAACTATAAGTAGAGGATGAGCTCGAAGAATTTGTATCTGGTATTTTTCTGTGAAGTCCCGAACAACTTGGAATTGGGGTTTGCTCGGGTATCAATAAGGATGGACTGTTGTTTTCTTTTTCAACTTCTTCAAAGGATTCTGATGCTTCTGTCGAGGAACTGTAATCGACAAGTCTTGTGTGATGTTCAGGGTTGGAACTCTTTAAAGAGTGTACGGGCTGGTGGGACTGAGATGCTTGTATTGGGAGGCTGGCTGATGGTTGAGTTTTGGATGCAATCGATGGGGGTACCGAGGGATTTTGGTCTCTAATGTGTTGATCATGGACGGGGTTCTCCAAGAGCATCTCACCTTCTTCATCTTGTTGGAGCGTAATTTCAGTCAGAATAGATGGGGCGTAAGCTTGATCGGGGATTGCCTCTGGATCGAAAGGGAATAGGCCTGTTGCTCTGAATCCACTGATGATGTTTGATTGACTTATACACTTCGGCCAAACCCTGGAAAATATTTTGTTAAACATGCTTTTATTCAATGTCGTATCTGGCTGTAGGTATAACACCCTTAGCACCTCTTCGTCCCAGTAGCTTTCGAACGACTTGTTAACAGATTTATCCAAGGGTTGCAGCTCATGTGTGGTGTTTGACGGCAGGCAGTACAAGACGATGCTATGTTTTTCGGCTTCCTCTACTGCTTCGTAGGATAGGTGGCTTTTGGCACCGTCAAACACCAATAAACATTTCCCTGGAACCTTGTGCATTCCCAGATGTCGAATGAACTCCACAAACAATTCTTTTGTCATACTGCCTTTCTTTGCCATGTGGACTGTAGATCCCACAGGCAGATTTTCAGAAAACTCAGGATTCATTCGTATTCCCTTGAATATTATCATAGGTGGAATGCCGGTCCCTGTAGCATTGATACACATGGCTATGGTGACATTTTCAGCATGTTCGGGTGCAATCATACGCACTCTCTTGCTGCCTTTTGCCGCTAAGACTGTGTTCTGATGATGGATCGTTATTCTGCAGCCTTTCTCGTCCATATTATACAGACGTTCGGGATGTTCGACGATACTCAACTCTTCGTATAGTTTTAGAATTTCTCTAAAATGCTGCTGGACAATCGGTCTATTCATTTTTTGAGCTCTTGCCGGGTTCATCGTCTGCGGTTTACGTTTGGATATTGTAGGATTTCTTTTCAAGAACAGTTGAAGCCAGGCGGCAACTGCTCTCTTTTTGATGTGGCTGAACCTGTGAGGGATTTCGTATCTCTCACAAAATTGGTATGCTTGTTGTCTAATGAATTTTGGTGTAAGCGGTACGCCAATGTCAGCAAACCTCTTTATTCGCTCGCATAGTTCGGTTTCTTGCTGTTTTGTAAGGGTTGATTTTCTTCCTATTCTTTTTTTAACACCCATGGATGCCATATTATCCCTCAGTGTACGTCTTGGTATTTGATATTGCCGTGCCGCAGCATTTTGGGATAAACGTTTTGTCAAAACAGCATTAATTGCTTCTTTGAGATCTCTTTCACTCCACATTCCCCTTTTCTTCTTAGAAGAAGGCATTTTTGGACCTTAGGGCAAAAATTAAAAGTTAGTGTTAGAATTGCATTGACTAAGTTAGTACTTATTAAGTCACAATTGTCTTTAAGGGGCCGTTATATATTCTGAATCGTTCTCGAATCGAATCATATAACACATAATTATTCATCATAAGTATGTTTATAATATTTTTAGAATTGCAATGTTATGCTTTCAGGTTAAAAACGAATACATTTTCAATAAGGTAAATTAAGTATCCATTCACAAAAAAACGTCGATTGATAATACAGAATAGCGGATATTTACATAAAAATACATATTTTTATTGCCTCTTAAAGTTGCACCATTAAGTTAATTTTTAAATAGAAATTGCGGACTGTAGGTAGGAATTACTTATAGGAATCAAAATATTCTAAGCGCAAACTTGCTTATAATTAAGAAAACTTCTTAATTATAAGTCACCCTGTTAATATTTTTGTTAAGTATGACAATAATATAGGTATTTTACGCAGTAATTAATTTCAAAACTTGGCCCATTTTTAACAAATATATAAGTATTTAGTTAGTCACCCTGTATGAATAATACTTTTGATTTTATTAATTATTTACTCATTTATAAATAACAAAATGTTTAACTTCATACTCAGGTACCTATTTATCCAGTTAATCGAGACTAAATAACAATAATTATCTGTAAATACTTTATCGATATCAACGCCCAGCAGTGTCTAGGGAACGCCCGGGCGGAATTAACGTGGGCGGTATTACCCGACGCTGGCGGTTTTACCAAAATCAACCGTTTTTGGTAATAAATTAGGTGATAATGCCACAATATTATGTAGATCTTAACGCTAATGTTCTTGTTAACACACAAATCAAACGGCTACTTACTAATCATACTATAAACAAGTGAAAGCTTACCTTTCTGCGCGCGAAAAATTAACTATTGAGCGGCCGCTACCGACGCGCGCGACGTATCGAGGGTCACTGACAAACGTGGGCTGTCATCGCTCTTGGGCAGAGCATTTCTGTGTTTGGATTGGTCTGTTCTATGTGTGTGTAGAGTATGGCACTGTAAAAATGTGTACTAATAGGTTTTTCGGCGGGTTGGCGGATTTATCAACTTGGCGTTATTTGCCGCATCTACCTTATTTGTAGTATATTCGGTGACTACTATATGGAAAGAAGCGATATTGTAATTGTAATGTCGAGGGGATAATTATATACAATCAAAGATCCATCTGATAACCAGCATCTACTAAACATTATTGTTTATCTCTGGGTTGCGCAAATGCGTCCATGTATCACAGCATCGCAAAGAGTTGAAGTGGCTGCCGACCCGTCTTCGTCGGGATTCTCACATCCTCAACTTCCTCTACAAACTTTTACGAAATCTACTCTACCCAACCTTCTTACGAGACCGTTTTCTATTTCTGTCTTCCAGCAGGTCTCGGAGAACTCACGCAGTTTCAATGCTCACATCCTATGAGCAGCGGGTTTAGACTCCGGGCCATTCGATTGTGGAATCCCCTGCATCTGCAGGGACAGTCCTTCTCTTAATATAAATATATTCAAAAGTAGTGTATATTATGTAATATTTATGTAGGCACTTTTATATTTAGTTTATATTGTTTTATACTATTTATTTAGGTATGTGGTAGGTAATAGTAGTTTATGTGACTGCTACATAATGGAGGGTATACTCGAGAGTGGGTTTCATAATAATATCACTCGAGAGTTTTAATGCCTAATTATGTACAGTTACATAAACTAGTTTATCTACACACATATCATAAGCTCTCTTTGATGTGTTCAGGAACTACATGTTTGACCGGCATTGTGGCATTGATCATTGATCTGCAGTTGCTTAGCTTGTTCTGTAGTAGGTACTAACTTCACAGACCAACTAGGGGCGGCACGCAGGCGGGCGTCGGCGTTCGAAATTTGAATGTCATAATTTGATATTTTTTTGTAAATTATGGTCATAATGTACAAATTTTCAGATAAAAAATGAGTTTTTACCAAATAGTTTTACATTACGCTGGTCTTAACGAGCGGTTTTTGGACGCAGTAAAGAGGGTTATGATACGTGTGTAGATAAAATATATTATTGTATCCTGCTAAGCAATCCACCTTTCTCCTCCTAATTGGTTTGCGGGAATAGATCCCTCATTAGAGATAACCTAACCTTTGTACACTATTTTTATGTTGTTTGTGTAAGTAAAATATAGAAATTATGATTTGTTAGAAAAAAATCATCAAGGTCATCTTTTCCCTTCAATAATCGTAATCAATAAAATCTTCTTTCTTCTTCTTATAAACTGCATCTTACTAAAATCTCCCTCCAAATGTCGATCTATTCATATACACATTAATGTCACCCGCCACGAAGCATCGCGTCGACATCGGATGATCCTGAATGCCACATAATTGAGTGGGTCTTACTACATACAGTCACTACCACGTCGCGTTCACCCAATGCAACTGTGGTCCCTATGGCTCAGGAAATACGGACGGTACAAACGCCACAAGGGGTAACTGGAGAGATAGTGATTGTACTTTAATTGAGTGGCTTCTTACCCGCCGCCCGTCTAGCCCCATTGTAATCCATTGTTGCGAGCATTTACAGACTAAATACGCGGGGATCGGAACTGATTAAGCAGTTTTTGGAGTAATTATTCAAGGGAGTGTATTCAGTGGTTCTTTTCAATAATTTCAAAATCATATGATACTCATTATAAAATCGTACGTCCTACAAGCTATGCGTGAAATTACGTTGCAGTCCCCCCAAATGGGACAGGCGTTTTCTCAAAAATCGATATATTTAAACCTACATCTTTCTTTTCTAAGTCTAGTCCTTCTCAAAGCTAGTCAACCGAATATCCTAGGTACAGTAAGCCATGGAATCAGCTGGGTTGGCCTACCTACATGGTAAATTAGTATGCCACCCGGCACAGCTGATTGGGTTTCTTACTGTACACCTCGCGCGCCCTCCAGGGACGGTAGCGAAGTCCCGCAAACGGAATAGATAATTCAATAACACGAAAGTCCGCCGACTAATCTGTAAATTAGCAATACGATATGAATAAATAGATTTCGGTCGAACAAAGCGGATGCCTTGGGAATACTTGCGAGGGGCTTGCTCCTATTCAGGGTCCGTTTAGTTGGGTAATGAAGGGTTTCACACATTCGCAGTGTTGTATGATGTAATATTGTTATCAGTTTTGTTAACGTAATTTTTTATTTTTCTACCCATGTGCTCAAAGTATTTTAGGGTTCCGTAGAGCAACAAGGAACCCTTAGAGTTAAACCGTAGCTTGTCTGTCCGTCTGTTCGTCCGTATGTCACAGCAAGTTTATTCCGAAACTGTCAGGACTAAACAGTTGAAGTACAGGGATGTAGATGTATTCTGTGAACTGCTTTACGATTTCTATACCATATTGAAAAAATAAAAATTAAGGGGGGCTCCCCACAAATGGAACTGAAACCAAAACATTTTTTTTACAACAAACCATATGTGTGGGGTTTTTATAGATAGGTCTTTAAAAATGATGTTTAGGTTCTTGAAACCATTTTTCCTCAAAGTAAAACGGTAAAGAGACCGACCCTTCCAAAGTGGAAATATTTGTGCCCTCCCCCCCCCCCTTTCAACTTTTAAAGTAAGAGAGTGAAAACTCTAAAAAAAAAATGATTTTGTGTATCTCAATAAACACTTTCAACGAAAATTGGTTTTAACAAAATCAAATAAGCAGTTTTTAAGATATAAAACCTTTATTAAAAATGCATATAAATTTGTCATTCAACTATGAAAAACAAAGTTATTATTTGCTGATGAAGAATGATAGTGATATTTTGGCTAGGTGTATGTGAAGTGAGAACCTACTTTAATAATTTTAATAATATATTTTTTTGGCTTATATTCTAAATTTATTACGGAACCCTAATGGTACAAAGTCCGACACGCACTTGGCCGGTTTTTTTTTGCTTTGTCCCCGCAGAGTTTGGCACGGGAAAAAATGTAGATGTGCACATATTTTGTTTTTAAAAGAACCATTGATTTGGTCCACCACCACCTCTAAAAAGTTGGTACACTACGATTATTTTAACTTTACCGCTCGACACTTCTCGGACTTTAGTTTTTATGGTTCCGTACCCGAAGAGTGCCAAACGGGACCCTATTACTAAGCCTCCGCTGTCCGTCTGTCCGTCCGTCCGTCACCGGGCTCTATCGGATAAACCGAAATAGGTAGAGAGCTGAAATTGTCACAGAATGTGCATTTCTGTTGCCGCAACAGCAACAAATAATGAAACATACCGATTTTCAAGAATTAAAAGAAGTACCCATAGAAGAAATTATTGGAATGGCCATTTTCTTACCCATTTTGTTTTATTTGGTTATCGGTGAAAAATGGACTCTCCCGATCTTATCGGAAAAGATTTTTTAATTGCAGTTATTGAGTTTTGTGCTTAGTTATTGCAATTGTTAATCATGTAATGACAATATGATTAATAAATTAGTTACTCAATTTCTATCCCCTTACGATTTCAATGAGCAAATAGTTTCGTTAACCTGAGTACATAGTTTAATACTTACATACTACATACACAGAACTATTTTTCAATGTTTCGATGTACGGCCTTGAATGTTGTCCTACCCAGTATTTAATATGTTATTATTAAAAATTAAATAGGTTTAAGAACTTGTACAAAAGACTGTCGTTTTACGTTTTTCCATGTAAAATGGTATGAAACCCTTCATGTACGGGTCCGATGTCCTACTCGCACTTGACCGGTTTTATTTTTTTATCGTAAATCAACTGACAAAAACAGTTTTTTAGATTTTTCCCTTACTCCCTCTGTGCCAAATTTCAAGTTAGTAGAGACTAACTTGAAATTTGGCCCGAAGTGTCGGGCGGTAAAGATAAAATAATCTTACTCTTCGCTTGTAGATACTATACTCTATAACTTAATGAATGTCAAGTGTGAATTTTCAAGTTAGGCTCGGCATTTGCCGAGCCTAACTACACAGTTTTAAACATAAAACATAATCAAAAACATTTGTATTTGGGAAATAAAACAGACCGGTATAATAATATAATATCTCAACTGGTGATCTGCAGAACTATCTTCCAGTATGAGTACAAATTGTTTACGCCTGACTATAAACGAGCAGCAATAAACCTACCAACAATTTATCTGATACATTTCTTGTAGTTACTGCAAACTCTCTTTCTTATTACTATCAATTATATAGGTATGAGGAATACATTTATCCGAGCATAGATATAGCAATTAGAGAGTAAAATCCTGCAAGATTAGATACGGAAAATAATTGGTTCTTAAACCGGCTGTACAAGACTGATAATGACTGGTCCTGTCGCTATTTGCCTGAGGATAGGAAGCTCGCGCGTGCGCGCAGGGTAATTGTTTCCGATACCTCACCCCTCCGCTTCCCTCACAACCTCTGCCACCCTCACACCCCCCCCACTGGCAACTCGCTATTGGAGGGAAGAAGCATTCTTTGTTTACTGGGACTGGGATTTATTTTCTGTTTGTTACCTGGAGTGTACTTTACCGCGGTGGCTAGACCTATGTGTCTAAAGCAATATCTTTTTATTAGCCGACTTCAATAACCATTTTTTTTTTTAAATACCCTGACTCATTGAATTGCAAGGAACTACAGTAGAAAAAGCTGTCGTATATCTGGGCAGTAAATTATTTGCAAAAGGTCAAGCATAAGTCTAAGTCGCTTAAGAAATTTACAAGGTGTTGCAATTTGTGAATTAAATAGAGAAAACTATTCCATATTCCCCAGGACAAATCGACTTTGGCAGAATTACAAAGATTAGAATGTGGAAGTGTGAGCAGCATCACCAAAATCCGTCCACCCGTTTGAGCGCCTATGCCACAGACTCCTCTTTTTCGTCGTATCTGACTTGTACCGCATAACCCATATCCTTCCAACCATTTCAGCGCTAGGGTGACACACACACACACACACACACACACACACACACACACACACACACACACACAAACACCCTCAAACACACACACACTGACACACACACACACACACACACACACACACACACACACACACAAACACACAAACACACAAACACACAAACACACACACACACACGAAACACAAACATGCATGCACACAAAGACAGATCTATAACAACACTCATATTTTTTGTCGTCTGGGATATAAACAAAAAGACTAAAATTTGGTTGACTTGTGTCTTTGTTAAGCTAATAACTTTCGAACTACCAAACCGATTTTGATAAATCATAGCTAAGAACCATCGCAAGGAAGTACACTATCATTTACAAAACACTACATTAAAATCCGTCCACCCGTTTGAGCTCTAGAGTGCCACAGACATACACACAGACACACACACACAGTCAAACAGACAGAGAGACACACTTCCAACTTATAACACCCCTCTTTTGGTCGTCGGGGGTTAAAACAAAAAGGAGGAGATTCTCAATGCGGTCGTTTTTATCACGATTTTATTATCACGCTTTTATTAGCTTCACCTGTATTTTTGTTTGTTTGTTTGTATGTAACCGACTCCTTTGGACTCGATTTTGACCCACTTTAAACGGACAGATTCAATTCAAACTTTGTACACTTATCAAGAATCAGCGACAATGTAATAATTTCATAAGTTTATCTCATTATCCTGATTAGGATCGCCAGGATTAATTAATTTCTCACACAACCTCTGTGTGAGAGCAAGTGAATCGAACTAAACTCGAACTAAAAAATGAAAAATAAATATAGTTTAAAAAAACTAAAAAACACGCTTTTAAAGCACTTCGAACTAAAAAGTTAAAATCATTTTTAATCTAACCTTAAAACAATAATTAATAAAAATACTATTATTATTGTGAAAATTTCCATTCCATCCGCTTTGTTCCATATCTTTCGAACATCTAGCGCCCGACGCTTTTTGTTTCACAATTAGTGGTGGTTAAGGTAATGATCGTAAGATGAATGATTTTGACGACATTCGCATCCCGACCGGGGAGAAAGAAATAGGGCTTGATTTTTTTTAAGTTTTTACCTTATGTGTCAGTGTCCCCACCTTAGGATTTTCCCCTCTCTAGATTTAGGGGATTTTTGAAGGTTTAGGGGATTTTTAGGGTATAAAGTTATTTAGGGGAATATTGAGATTAAAAAAATATGTTGGGGATTTTTTAGAGAAAGTTTTGATTTTCAGTTCGCAAAAAAATTTAATGCGTGACTGCATGCACCCGAACGTAACTTTGCATGGTGATTTGCCGTTCTCGATGAATGATTTTAAGGAAAAAAACACTGAAGAGTTAGAAGAAATGGAAACCCAAACAATGGACGCATTCCATAAAATTATATAGTGTGTAATTCTCCTCAATTTGTGTTATAGTTTTAGAATAAATTATTAGGGGATTTTTTTTTGAGAAGTCGCTAATTTAGGGAAAATTCACGAGGAGTCCGGGGAAAATCATATTCAGAGGGTGGCAACACTGTTATGTGTGGTGTTAAGTGGTGTGGAGCTTAATATAAGAGGCAACATACGACGCAACACATCTCCGTAACGCCTTGTTGCCTGAAACGTAGAACTTTATGTTGGTACGGGTGGCACTGTGCAACCCGTCTTGTAGCCGCAGACCAATAGTTTATTTCATAGTTTATAATTCTTTATTGCACATAAATATTTAAAAAGTTACATTAAAAGAACATGCATGTATAAAGGCGAGCTTATCTCTAAAAAGATATTTCTTCCAGCAAACAAAGCAAGCAGGAATTGGTATCATAAAAGGGTAGGCAGTGCACAATAAATACTATAACTAAACTGCCTAGGAATAAATTAAATATCTATAAAATACAGACAGGAAATACAAAATAATTACCCATATATACTACATAAACTTTACATATAATAATATAAATACAATAACTTTTACTAAAGAGAGAGGTAGTGCTCTTTAATACGTTTCTTAACCTCTCAGTATCCGAACGCATCAATAGCTGCAAAGTCAAAATACCGTTGGTTACCACGCGCAGCTATTGATGCGCGGGTGACGCTGTGTTTACAAACCGGTATTTTGGTACAATTTTAGTGCATAATGTTGGCATGCTTGGCAAGTGTAAATGCGGCATTTATCAAACTCTACCATGAACAGAAAAGAGTGGGACTGTCTCTTATAGTGCAAGGAAGTGCGTTTCTCAGTCGGTAGTAGTTTCATCACCATCTTGTACAAAGACGACATTCGCATCCGGCCATTCGTTTTTTTAAGGTTTTAATTTGGTGATTATTATATTTATATTCATACACTGATAGATAAGTATTATGTGCCATAAAATCCATGATAAGTATCAGTGTAAGCGCATACCACCAACCTTTATTGGCCATTCACGATATTTTCAGATGTGTTGAAGAAGTGCCTCAGTGAATAGGAATACATTTATCCCGACATGACCGCCCAATGACCGAACACAACACTTTGGAAGGATTTTACAAAATAATAAGCACTTACAAATAATAAGTCTCATCTCAAAAAACATTGCGTGGAACAACATGCGGTGTAATAAAGCCCAAAATGGCGGGAGGGGTGTCAAGGGGGAAGCGGGGTGCGCGGTAAATGGCGCATTATCCGGTGATAGCGGATTAACGCGATACATACAACCCTTTGTGATTGAAAAACTACAACAAAACATTCGCAGAGCTGATTATTTATTCCTGTGGCACGAAATAATCGATCAGCGAGTGCGGATAGCCGCGTCGGGATTTGTGGCAGTTGGAATAAACGGAATAAAAGAGATGTTATGCATTGGGAAATTGGGGTGAATACGTGTAAATGTTTGCGTATGTGGTAATGGTAAATGAAAGGATTTTAAATAAATAAATAAATTAATGTTTGACTTGTTACAGACTACCTACCTAACTTACAGGTTTAAGCAAGTTAGAATTCATGGACCTGACTCACTAACTTATTAGCACCTATTACCTTTGCTTTGACTAAATTGGATATTGTTTTCCGTTCATAAAAACCGCCCAGGTGCGTTTCGGACTCGACAACGAAGGGTTCCGTACCATCGTTGAAAAATAAACGCAAAAATACACCCCCCCCCCCGCGGTTAATCACCCTTTTAACTTTTCAATGTGCAACTATTTCAGTATTTGTTGCTGTAGCGGCAGCAGAAATACATTTTCTATGTAAATTTAAACTATTATGAGATAGAGCCAGGTGACGGACAGAAAGACAGACGGACGGACAGACGGACTAGGGTCCCATATTTGGCACCCTTCAGATACGGAACCCTAAAATTTTACTCATTGATAGTAGTACATCTACTACATATTAAAAAAAAACTCGTTTAATTCAAGTAGTACCTAAGTATTATGTCTGGTTGTTATCCTTTAATGGTACCTCTTCAAGTCTACAATTGTTAAACAAATATTATATATTGTTTAGTAATACTGTGCACCACAACCCTTCCACATCTCAGCTGCATAATAAAAATTCATGTCACACAATTTAGCCCCCGCTTTATTCTAACAACCACTTTCACCATCAGTACTGTCCTGTCAGTTTATATTTGCCTGCAACCAAATGTAGGCGTCGCGTCGGCACGTTCCGCTGTTTTGGCAATATCTCGCCAACTTAAACTGATCTCATATTGCGGCTACAAGAGAAGTACGTTGTAGTATTGAGAGGTCTACAAGTACTGGTTGACGGCTTGCACAAAGTAAACTAGCCAAATGAATAGGTGTCAAGATCGATGCGTCAGCGCCGGCCCCAGTGGGAGACCCCACGTGATGCGTAACAAGAGAGCTTCCCTCATAATGCTACATAATTCAATTGATTCCCGGCGCTGCCAGCACGCTCCCAAGTAACTTCGTTTGCAGCGTTTTGATATCGGATACGCCGGTTTGACGCCTCACACAATTCAGTTTTCTCTTGACCCCCGGGGAAGAATAGAAAGAATTGAGATAAAATGACTAAGCGTTTTTATTTATAAATAGTTGTAACATTACAGCGTTTATTTCTAGTGGTGGTAGGAGGCAGCTGGTGACGAGAAGCTGACATGTCCGAGGTTCTCAGTGTAGGCGGGAGCGGCGTGGTGAGGGGGAGCCGGCGCAGCGTGGTACTGGACTGGCGCTGGAGCGTAGGCTACCTTAGCCACTGGAGCGGCGTACGCGAGCTTGGCTACGGGAGCGGCGTAGGCGAGCTTAGCC
The DNA here is from genome assembly GCA_949825045.1 of Argyresthia goedartella. NCBI lineage: Eukaryota > Metazoa > Arthropoda > Insecta > Lepidoptera > Argyresthiidae > Argyresthia > Argyresthia goedartella. The sequence continues at coordinate 24,048,427 of OX463823.1, forward strand.
ACGGGAGCGGCGTAGGCGAGCTTGGCAACTGGCGCGGGCGCATAGTAAGCCGGGGCGGGTGCATAGTAAGCCGGGGCGGGCGCGTAGTGAGGCTGGGCGGGCGCCAGGGCCAGCTTAGCCACGGGAGCGGCGTAGGCCAGCTTGGCGGGCTGCTGCTGCGGATGTCCCTCGTACGTGACTTGAGCGTTGTAGCCGTGCTCTTTGTCTGCGGTGTAGTGCACGATGCGCGTGATGCCGTCGGGCTGCAGCAGAGAGTAGTAGCCCTGCACAGCGTCGCCCTGGCGGCTCTCCTTGTGCTCCTTCACGTCGCCGGAGTGTGTGTCTTGTACCGAGTACGCGTACTCGTATTGCGCGGGCGCATAATGTTCAGGCTCGGCGTATTTGGCGACGGGGTGCGCGTATGCGGCGGGCTGGGCGTAAGTCAGTTTGGTGAGGGGCTGGGCGTATCCCAGTTTGGCGAGGGGTTGGGAGTAAGTCACTTTGCCTACTGGCACGTGGACTGCGGAAGCGGCAGCAGCCAGACAGAATAGGGTCATGAACTGTGAAATAAAGATATCAAATCAGTAAAACAAAACAAAACTTATATTCCCAAAAAAAAAACCTGTCAAAAATTGCACTAATGTAGAAAATTATGGCATACCTGCATGAACGATAAACTTACTACCATCTCATGAATAATAATGACTTAATCAAATCAAATAAAGGCCTTTACTCAAATGTGGGCGCAAGAGGCTGGATAGAGAGATAGTTATATAATCTAATAAACAATCTTAAATAGTCTTCAAAATAAAAAGTTATTTATTTTATTTGCAAGTAGCTACTTACTTTAGCAGCCATGTCGATTTGTTTGTTTGTAACAAGCTAATGTGCTTCTTACGGTGCGCCGAAACGCTTTTATAGTTCGTCGGTTGCGCCGCGCACGCGCCTAGGACGGTGCAAGCATGCGTACCATCGCCAGCGGCGCAGTGGCAAACTGGACCAATCTTGCGCAATTTTTAGCCCTATTGATTGGGAGATTTGTCGTCCGAATGCTGGCTGCTGCTGGCTTAAGAAAATAGGTTGAATGAGATGAGCGTAAAACTCGCAAATCTAAATAACGGGAATGGAATGTAATATCGGCATCATGGGCCTTACTTATTTCTAATTGAATTTTACCCATTCCTTAAGGGCTTAGCGAGAAATATGTAGTTTTTTTTTTTTACTTAATTTATTTAATAACAGAACTGAGTTGAATTTACATGAGGAGGCCTATACTCAGCAGTGGGTTCCCTGACAACCTAATGATGACGATGATGATGATTTAATCCACTATAGTTGTGCGGGGCCGATGGTAGTAGTATCGACTAAGTCCCGTGAGTCCGTCGAAGAATCACGTAGACGCGCAATTTGCATATTGTGTCAAAACTCAAAGGGAAATATTAAACTGCACATCAAAAATACTGATTTGCACAGAAAATATCAGGGTAAAATGCTGCGGTAGTTGAGGTGAAGGATAATCGGGGGTGAACGAAGCGAAGCCTCCCTCCTTCGTGTTAGGTTGAACATGTAAGAACAACAAAAAATACTTAAAACATAAACTAAAGTACACATGAAATATTTAAAACATAAAAAGTGTTTTTGTTGATCCTTTTTTGCTGTGCAAATCAGTATTTTTAATGTGCGATTAAATACTAGCCAAACTCAAATGTTTATTGTAAGTAGGCAAAAAAAACACTTTTACAAGTCAGACATCACTCATTCATGGAGAAAAATAAATCAAATATGATCAACTTAACTAATGAGTAAGTTAGCGGTTATGGTGCGAGTTTGAAAAAGGAATTTTCCCTTTCAAGTGGTGATTCATGGCTGAAACTCGCACAGGAAAAGGATACTCCATTAATTCTACCGTGCTACGGAAATACGCCCGTCAGGGAAGATAGTTGCACCAAGAAACTCCACGGATATGTATTTTTTTTCAATTTTCATCATTTTTTTAATGCCAAAATGTATGTATGTACCTACAATATAAAAAATAATCTAATCTAATGACAATCTTATTATAGCATCATATGATTATCTCATTTGTCGTAGAAAATACTGTACGACTTGTAGATATGTACGAGTGGATATTTCCTAGATCCTAGAAAGTATTGACTCAAAAATATTAACAGTATAACAAAACAAATTACACATAGTTTAACCTCAAAACAAACGTCTAACCCCATACATCATCTAGCTGGTTTAATATTCCAAGAAATATTTAAGTGAAATCATGTAAGTAAACTCCATAATTTAACATCCATCGCATATTGTATATGAAAGCAGTAAATTAAGGGAGTAATCTGTACTCTTTGCTAATATATAATAAAATATCCAACTATTTTAACTATCATGCAAGAAGAATTCTCAATCATTCGGTTTCCAATCATTTCTTTAAAAAGTAATCGCTTGTGCTCCACAGCGACTCGAAGGGAGACCTGCCTTAGGTATACATCGAATAAGCCAAACATAATCTCAGTGAAAGTTGCATGTAATTCGAGAAATCGACGATTTAAAGGCATTATTTAGATTCCCCATTTTTAACACTGTTAGTGCCAGCCATTCCTTGGATAGCCCTCACTTTTAGTATTTTTATCTACACACGTATCATAAACCCTCTTTACTGCGTACAAAAACCGCACGTTACGATCAGCATAATGTTAAACTACTTGGTAAAAACTATCTGAAAAATTACACACTATGACCATAATGTGTAATTCTTCTACATATTATGACATTCAAATTTCGAACGCCGACGCCCGCCTACGTGCCGCCCCTCTTTGTTTGTGAAGTTGGTACTACTGAACAAGCTAAAAAAGTGCAAAGGAATTATCAATGCTACCATGCCGGTCGAACATGCGGTTCCTGAACACGTTAAAGAGAGTTTATGATATGTGTGTAGATAAACTAGTGTATGTAACTGTACATAATTGGCATTAAACCTCTCGAGTGTTAATGCCCTCCATTATGCAGCAGTCACATTAACTACTATTATATTTCTACTCTATCGGAATATTTACTTAAGACGACACAAGTGTTATTTTGTTGATACAAATATAGAATACGAGAAATTAATGAGTTAGTCTTAACTTAAATATTCAGCAAAAATATTGACTTCGCCCGTGTGAGAAAATATATCTAAGAATCGGTCAAGTGCGGGTCGGACTCGCACACGAAGGGTTCCGTACTTATAAGAAAACTTAACCACTAAAAATAAAACTAAAAAATAAGATAATAAAATGTCCGAAAGTGGATTCAAACTAGGTTTGATATCGGTTTCGCAATCTTAGGGTTCATTGCAAAACCGATATCTACCAATTGCGTCGCCTCAACCATGTGATAAGCCGCGATCTACCCTACTTTTAGATCATATTTGAATCATGATTGGTTTGTTGTCTTGCTTGTCGTGCTGGGGGTCCTAAAACCTGTCTCTTGTACGGGGAGCCCCTTTAATTTAATATATCTGGTGAAGTCCATTATTTGTTACAGTAGCGGCAACAGAAATACATATTCTGTGGAAATTTCAACTCTCTAGCTATTACGGTTCCTGAGATACAGCCCGCTGACGGACGGACGGAGAGACGGACCGCCAAACAGACGGACGGCGGAGGCTTAGTAACAGGTTCCCGTTTGGCACCCTACGGGTACGGAACCCTAAAAACGTGCATATGCTATGCCGACTCAGAAATGTTACATAAAACCAGAGTTTCTGAATTTGCATAGTATGAGTTTATGGAAGATTTTAAACTTTTCACAATTACGTAGAAATTTAAAAATAAAATCTAAAAGACAGTGCTGTCCGAAAATGGCTGGCAAAACACTGTCAAACATGGGGATTTTGAATAAAATTTTAAACCAACGATATCCCGAATTGCATGCAACATTCACAGAATTCATTTAAGGCTAATTCGATGCATCTAAGGCCGATCTATCTTCAGTGTCGCTGTGGGACATGACTTATGGTACACCATACCATACATATAATAATAATAATACCATGGACACTATTCACACACATTGATCGGGTTACTGGCGTTTGCCCCCGTTTTCGTTTCCCACCGAAAATTATTTACTTTATCATCGAGGTGGTACAGTCAAAGAAAAAGTACTAAGCCAAAATTATCCATTTATTTCAGATCATAATTATAATTATTATTATTATTGTTTACCATTATTACAAATCAAATCACAGTTAAATTATTTTACATTTTCACAAATCAAATCACAGCTTCGCCAGTTTTACATTTAGTTTCCTACAATATGTACTTATATGAAAATGCTGAGTTATTTAAATTTGTCAAAAAGTGCTTAATTATAAATAAATCAACAGAAACATACCTAATATCAATAATTAAAACACTAAGAATAGAAAACAAACTTTGATTAAAAACAAGATTTAAAACTAGGATTCCCTGTATCTTGGGTACAAGACAACGATACAAATACTTATATAGATAAAATATTATACTTAGATAGATAAACAACCATGATTAGGGTTCAAACATCCGTTCTCTTCAAACAAATATTTGCCCCCACCGGGACTCGAACCCGGGACCCTTGGCTTCGTAGGCAGGGTCACTGCCGACTCGGCCATTCGGGTCGTCAAACACCCTAGTCCTACACACCTTACATATGTGTTATACCTATTAATTAAGTTATCCGATTATCGCTCAAAGAAAGCGCCCCAAAATGGTTGAATAAAGAAAGCCTTCCCGCAGCTATGTAAATGATCTGTCAATCACAATCAGTAGACACCATCTATCACTATACAATTGGTACACGCATGATCCTCGCATTATTATTGTAGCATGTAACAAGGGGGCTCAGACCAGCCCAGATGACGACATGTTACATTACATTACAAAGGTATAGCAATACCCAATCACTATAACACGATGAACCGTAATCCGTATGTAAGTCGACGACCTCTGTGGCGCAGCGGCTCTGCCTACCATGCGAGAGGTCCCGGGTTCGACCCCCGGCTGGGAGTTAAAAAAAAACCAGGTCTTGAATGTTTATATGTGTGTGACGTCGCTGTTTCTGGTTCCCACGACACAGGGTATCCTAGTGTGGGGCCAGAAGCCCCATATGTGTCTGTATGTAAATGTTTATGTTTATTTTATTTATTTAAAAGTGCGCGTGAATCTCAATCAGCGGCCTGCATTCGGCGTACGTACCTATAAAAGGTGTAATATTAGTCATATTTTAGGGGGTTGTTATGGGCAATATTCTGATGTCCCTAACAAACCCCTAAAAATGACTACACCTTTCTATAACAACCTGTATATGTAAATTGACAAGGGAGCTTTTCTAGAATGCCGTCGAAAGTTGTCGGAAGTAGGTGATAAACTTGGCAGATGGTACTACGGGCATTTGGAAAAATTGGTACAATGAGATACCCAGCTGAAGTTTGTACAATACATTCGAGAGATGTTAAAAAATACTAGTGTGTGTTAAAGTCATTCATAATAATTTTATTTAGATAGATTATTGACTGTTATCACTGATTGATCTGACATGCAATGCAAAAAGTAGAAAAAGCTTTAATAAGTATACTTCTAATATTCGAAGGAAAATTAACAACACTTAACATAACATAGCGTCACGCCGTTTCCCATATAAGAGGCACTTCGATACTCCATTTTTGCGTGACAGGGGGCTAGCCCATCGCCTTAGCTATGGCTAGAACGTCCGTATAATGATGTACTTATGATAAATTCATTATCACATTGGTACATGGTCAGGAATCGAACCTGCATCTCCTGTGTGAGAAGCAAGCGTGAAACCCATTATAGCACGGAGCGTCATTTTCGAAAATTAACATTATTGATAAAAACGAAGAGTTTCCTAGCCATGACTGGTGATAGACATCGACAAAGTTACCTGGCCCGGGACAGCGTCGTTAGGTCAATGACTTACGTATGAGACTAGCTTAAGCCACCAGGCCAGATATGTTTTTGGACTGTACTTTTCTTTATTGATAGGCGCTACCTCGTCCGTGCAAAGGTCCCCATTACTCCAGGCGGAAAGACTCGTAATGTGAGAAGGATGGAATCGGGAAAAAAATAAAAAGCTTAGCGCTAAACCACGGCAAAATAGTTAAAAAATAAACTACGCTATTTTGTTTAAAAAAAATAAGGAGATTTTGCGAATACATGATCTCTACATTTTGAACGCAGTTCCACAGTGAAATTAGTTAGGATTGCAGAATTACAGGAAAAAATAAAACAATTTGGAGGTGTTTTCGTAATTAAATTATATCGAGAAAATTTCATCCAATCGCGTTTCCCTTCAGTGAAAATCTTAATCAAATACTCAATAAACGTTAAACCAAATCTGTAGATGTCTTCATGGTGGAGTAAATGGATTCGAAAAAAACCCCTTTTTTCGTATCACCTTAATCAATCAGGTGATTATTGTTTTTCATTAGCAAGTACCTACTTAATTAAGTACTTATGCTGTCTCTGGGTATTCCCAAAATGAATGATAGCTAAATAAGTACTGGATCACAAATTCGCTGGATCACAAAACGAATCTTGGTGGAGTGGATAATTTACTTGATGGATGGAATCAATGCACTTCGTTTAATTATTATAAAACGGTACTCTTACGGTAGGCACTAGACAACTGTATTTACTTTTTCACCACAATCAACAATTAACCATAACTAATGACGTAATAAAGTAGCCCAGATATTGTTAACACAACACTATTACAGATATAACAAATGTATCATTTCTCTCATTAGACATTAGACATTAGACAGACACCTACTTACCTACTACGCGTTTGATATACACCATTACTTTTTTAGCGCATTTCATTGTAATAAGTATCATTCATTCGTTTCATTATTACACTTCTTACGTAAGCAATGGACGAGTAGCATAATGTTTGGTAATGGTGCGTAATATACGCAAAACAATATGGTGATACAGTTAGGCACATATGCAAGATGAACTAGATTACGTCTCTAATTACTGTGAAAAAGAGTGATTAATTAACATGTGAGAAGAGTGATAATTATCGCTTAATATACAAGGTAAAAAGGTAAGGAAAGTTTTCATTGTGCATATTGAAATGTTGATAAAATTATCAACATTATCTAGAAAAATATAAAATTATCTAGAAACCGTTGTTTTCTTTCACATAACATAGCGTCACGCCTTTTACCATACGGGGTGGATGAGGCACAACTGTGTCCACATTGATCCGGGTTGTTCAATACTCCATATTTTTTTTCATGTTATTTATACTGTGTGTGAACTCCGTGGTCTAATGGGTTTCATGCTTCTCACACAGGAGATGCAGGCTCGAACATGACCATTTACCAATGAGATTAATTTATCTCAAGTACAGTATCGGACGTTCAGTGTTTCGGATGGCACGTTAAGCTGTAGGTCCCGGCTTCTATCGCTACGTGGTAGGTAGTGGTCGTAAAACCCCTCCATCAACCCGCACTGAGCCAGCGTGGTGGAGTATGGCTCAATCTTACTCGTATCCGGGTAAAGGCCTTTGCCCCTCGGTTGCCATTAATGGCTAAATTTATTATATTATATTTCTAGTTTACCGCACCCGAACACCAGCTGCGGTATAACAAACCATAATATTCAAATATGGTCGTAGATTTCGTGGTTTATCTTATGACGCCACGTGGGTTGTGGTGGCGCAATTAGTTTGATATCGGTTTCACAATCTCAGGGTTCTGGGTTCGAATCCACGCTCGGACTTATTTTTATTTTGTTTATATGAAGTTTTATTATTTGGTTGAGTTTTCTTGTACGAACTGGTACGGAACACTTCGGGTGCGAGCCCGACTCGCACTTGACCGATAATTTATATACAATTATTAATTAAAGTAAGTCGCACCTAAGTATGTCTTATAGGATGGTCTAACTAAAATGGTCTAACTAAAACTATAAAACTAATCAAATCAGCTAAAGATGGAGACAAAAATATGGATACTTACTTAATTAATAATAGTTTACTAAGTTCGATACTTAACTAAGTTCGATATAAAAAATAAAATTAACCAGGGCATTTTAAATCTCCGTAAGTCGTTTGTGATTGCGTAACAACGTTATGTAATTTAAATTTTATTACAGTAAATAATTAAAACCTTTATTTTTCGAGATGACTGTGAAGTATTTTATATGTAACTTAGTCTGTCATTAGGTAATTTCAACTACTTTTAAACTCATACAATTAATCCAATTTCAAAGTAGGTACCTATACGTATCTACGAGTCATATTCAATTAATATTCTAACGCCCCGTTTATACACCACGCACTGATTTGGTGAAATGGAATGTAAAAGGATGTTGTGATTGCTAACAAGATAATAAAAATCCATTAATCATTGAGACACTTAATAAAAGACCGCAATTGCTTATTTTAATGACTATTATTACTCCTTCGGCAATTTAGGTATCGTAAAACAGAAATTGACAATAACAGGTTTGACTAACAATTTAGACAAAACGCAAAACCTTAGACACAAAACGGTCAAGCGTGAGTTGGATTCGCGCTCGAAGGTTTCCTTCGTACAATGGTAGGGATGGTGTGGGCGGAGTGAAAAGTTTGGATTTTACATAGCAAAATGTTGTTTACAAAGTTGTTGGTGTGCGGCTATTTTCATACTCCATGTAGGTAACCAGGTGCATTTATACGTTTGCATGTGTTGGATATTGTGCGAGAATGTGGAAGGTTCTGTGAGAAGATTGCATGATAGTGTAGTCTTGTAATTATTCTCTCGAATGTTTATGGATATAATGATAATATGGTAACTGCATTTATACGATTGAATTGAACTTATTATATTTGACATTATTATGGTAAATATATTTGTAATAATTGAATTGTATTGTATTTTCTAATTTTGTATATTTGTGTCGACTTGGCTTTGCTGTAATGGCACAAATAGATTATGTAAATAAATAAATAAAAATAAATAAATAAATAATTGTGGTTTAGAGATAAATAAAAAAACATGGCTATTTCGGGTTGATTTTTCTGTAGCTTAAGTTAAATATTGTGTATTATTTTCATAATTTTAGGCCCTGTAGTTTCGTAGATAAGGGGGGCAAAGGTAATTTCTTTGCACTTTTTTGATCATTAATTCTGAAGTTATCAAAATAAAAAAATAAAAATAAGTTTATAAAGAGCGCTTTTCACCGATACCATAAAAGACTTATAAAATTGTTTTTTACGTTTTTTCATTTTACCCCCTCCACTTTTTTGTAGGCAATTTTCATATTAGACTTGAATTATGTTGCGGTTATCAAGATTAATATTTTTGCAGACGATTTCAAGACTCTACCTCTTATACTTCCAGGAAAAGTGCCTGTGACAGACGGACGGACCTTTTTACCTTTTGAGGTACGGAACCCTAAAACGACTTTAAATACATCTACTATGATTTGTTACAAAACATACCGATATGCGTCTTAATGAATTAAAGAGTTCCTTTTGTTTCTCCACGACCCTACATCAGATCCTGACCGACGTTAATAAATGTGGGGCAGTACTCCTGGTACCTACGTCACCATCACGTCCAATTCACCATTATGCATAAAGAAGAGCATACTTAATTAATGACAAACCTTAATAAAGTTATCATAAAGCAACAGTCAAAATCTAAGTCAAATTTATTTCAAAGTCAAATTTTCATTTTTTGCTCCTTCTCTACATTGGACAACTGTGGGAGAAGCAGGGCGTAGAAACTCGCACAGATTGATTTTTAGATCTTTTTTCAAAATTACTTATGCTTAACAAATATTACAAATATTGATTATAATAATGAATAAGCAGGACTAAACAATTACAAAATTATTAACAGCTAGAACTGTTGAGCCAGATTAAACCCCATACAGTCCCATCATTTAAGTAATCTTAACATTGTAATTATCGCTTTTTGACAGAGTCGCTTTAACATGCTTTTTAAATTGCTCAAATTCCAATTTCAAAATCTCCAGAGGTATCTTGTTGTAGTAGAGAATGCACTGACCCATAATATAGTTGTTAACCCTCACGAGTCTAAACCGAGTCCCTTTTCTGTGATTATTTCTTAGGTTAACATTAGAGCTATCGGTAAGTTTGGAAAATGTTGTAATGTTCTTGCGTACATACATTATATTTTCGAAAATAAATTGACTAGCTACAGCTAGTATGTCAATTTCTTCAAAAAGCTCTCTTGGAGTTCTCTAAGAAGCCTGTTCGTTTTACATTATATATAACTCGAATAGTTCTTTTCTGTAAAATGAAAAATATTTTGAATATCCGCTGGTTTCCCCCACAACAAGATACCATGGGACAAGGCACTATGAAAGTAACTAATATATACTAGCCTAGATGCAGCTACATCCGTGTTTTGTCTGATGTACTAGCATAAGCCGCAGAACTTAATTTACCAGCTAATTTATCTTTGTGGGGTCCCCACTGCAATTTGCTATCAATGTGTAGAATAAATAAGCAGTTCCGGTGGCCATCTGTGGTCTTTATCATCAGGTCCACTTCACAAAATGATGCTTCCCGAGAGTAAAGCACGACTTATTATGAAAAATACAAAAATCGCTATAGGTCTGCCTATATATTTGAAGAGTTCTCTCAATTTCTCCAGGATCCCATCACCAGATCTTAACTTGGAACCAATCGGACGGTTAATCCTTTCAAACAAAACAAAACAATAATCAATACGAATTGTAAACCTCCTAATTTTGTGAAGTCGGTAAAAATATACATATATGTCACCGTAAGATTGTAAAAACCGTTAGTTAATAAAATAACGCGTTAGATTGGGGTCTGGGGCCGATTAGAGTCTTCTCCATGTAGGTGTCGCAGTTAGTTGATTAAATCAGACACTTAACTAACTGTCTAGCCGTTAATTAAATACCGACGTTTAACCAAGTCACTAAAATTCCGTCTAACTAATATTATAATACAATATAAATATTTTTTTATGTGTACTTAAGTTTATGTTTTAAGTATTTTTGTTGTTCTTACATGTTCAACCTAACACGACGGATAAAGGGGGCTTCGCTTCGCTCACCCTTCACCTAAGCTACCGCAATGTTTTGCCCTGATATATAAGATGTGCAAATCAGCTGTTGTCGTGATGCCATCTTGTTTCCCAATACGCCGGCTTTCGGTAATACAGATTGTTAAACGTTTTCGACGATGCTTTATTTAAATCAAAATGTTAGTGCCTTGGTTAAACGTCGGTATTTAATTAACGGTCTAGAGTGTTAATTAAATGTTTGATTAACCAACCTTAACTACATTGGAAAGAGTTAATACAGCCGTGGTCATACTGAGTTGCTCGCCCTACTTTTTTAATTGCTCATGTCATTGATATAAATTTTTACATAGGGAGATGAAGTGAGCATGATATGTACATTTCCATCACTATTACAAGTAGTAGGTAAAGAAAACGAACTCTTTGCTGAATTTGATAGATTAGATGTGACATCTGTAACTGACAAACAGGTATAGATTATGTCTAAATATATGTATGACTCGGTAGGAGTGAGTTTTGGTTTAAGTATACCTCGCGCCACGAGTTAAGAGCGCTGGGCGACGCTGGCGGAAATTACTGCGCATATGTACAGGTATTAAAAATTGACTACTGCGCATTCAAGGTCACCGTTCATAACTCGTGGCGCGAGGTATACCTACCCAGTAGTAAATGCAAAAGTCACGCTACCAGCGTCTCCATTGACTGAGGAAATGCTGAGTTTATTCGATGCATCTGAGGCAGTTCTACCTGCGGTGTCATGTCGCTGTGACTTATCATTTAAGGGACAACCTGTTAACCGGAGTAACACCGTAGCCAAAGGACTTGCAAATGAGCAAATATCCGCATAAAGTCCGATACCCAAAGTTGATATTACATACGAACATATGTTACAACAATATCAAACAATACATTAAACCCGTCCAGATTCCATCGATCAGCTTATCTGGCTTACACACACACACACACATTACATTTATTATTAGTTGGTCATGCGTGTGTGTCAGTATGTTGTCCCAACGCGGTCATGGCCACGGTCAAAATGCTCGCGTCAAACTACTTTTAATTTCTACTAAACTAAACACGAAGACCTTCCCCACCGCCTTTCACAGTACCTTTCCACAATATATTCGGGGAAAGTAGCAACAGATTGTGAGGTATTGTTATATTGGTTAGTAATTGAGATAAATGTTTTATTACTTCAAGTTAGTTACTTTCGTAATTATTAGTGTCGTGTATGCAAATTCGTTGGTAAGCGCGATTAGAAATTGTACTTGGACTGAAGTTAGGTAATTTTGTTTGTTTATTTGGACAGGCTCCTATAGTTTATACAACAAAGGTCGAAGGTCAAAGCTTCTTAATTCTCTGACATTATCAAGCAGTAAATACTTCTTTTTCTCGAGATGATGGACATCTGAGTCTGAGTCAGGCGTTATCTCGATCGGTAGCCTCGCGCAGCTCAGGTTGCGGGCACCTAGGGAACGCAGTTTTGTGCGCAAGAGTCTGCTAATGGACCCAAATCGACTCCGTGTCGTTTTTGAAGATGATACCCCACCATGCGAGGTTTGCCTAGGATCTCCCCACCACAACTCTGAGACTACAGCTTAAAGCACTAACACCCGTTTGCACTTAATATAAGAATCGCCTTAGTTATTACCTAACTTGTTTAGGCTGCTCCTAGCAAAAAAAATTGATGCACTAACCCTAAGGCATTCCTAAGTCCAATCTGTAAGTGCAATATTTTTTTTTAGCTAGGCTGTTTGCTTAGGTGAATCTTAACTAAGACAAGCCTAACTTACGTTTAGTGCAAATGGGCGTAAGCCTTTCTGTTTTCCTTTGTCTCCTAACTAAAATATCTAGCGAAACTTAGTGTCTAGTAATTTTATATGTGTTTGTGACGCGTAGAAAGACTTAATGAGTGAGACTCGGAAATATACGAGAACGATAAATAGAGACAAATGTCTTTTGATTTAAGAAATATCCCTCTTAATTGTGTAAACTCAAACCTTTATTCATAGTTAAAGTTAAATGAGTAGTTCGTAAGAAGTGTGTATCCCCATCTGGGTAAGTTATTTTCTAATTTTCCAATATATATCTTGTGTTCGCTTTCCTCATTCTGTTATATTGCTGTTTTCTTAGAAACTCATATAATCCTAATACGCACCCCCGAAACACGCCTCGGAAAGGTTCATCTTTTTGACAGGAGGGTGGTCTATGAAAATCTATTCAAACGCGCTTAAATACGAAAAACTCTATGAAAAGAAAATACAAAATGATGATTTGTGGCCTAAGTTAGAGCCATTACAGCTTTAAAAATACCAAACAAGCTAATGGGATCAGACTGCAACACTTCCTGATTCATTTAATGCAAATATTTCTATGAAATTTGTTATGTTATCAAGATAATCTCTCCGCAATTTGTTTACGCCGCCGCAATGCTATGTAAATGTAGAGGAGGGAAAAATACCACATCTGCTTTTTTGTTGAATCCTAATTCTGCCATATCTATGATTTTAATATCGCTCATTTAGAAGGAAAGTGAAGATGAGGTGGTATCATTATTTCTATGCAACTGCGCGCGCCGGTGCGTTCGTCCGACAAAGGAAACAATGTGAATGTATGCGAGCAATACTGACACTAAGAAAAAAATGATTCGCTTCTTTTTGAAAGCGTATTACAGGGCATTATCCGTCTATAAGTTATTCGTCTCTAACGGCTATTTCAGTTTAAAAAAAAAAAAAAAGTTTCTGTTTTTTATATTTCTATTACCAAAATTCGTCTACAGATCCGACTAAACCCACTTTTCTTAAAATCGTTTCGTTTTCCAATTCCTCGTCTCTTGTTTGACTTTCTGGGGCTAAACCCTCAAACGTCACATCCTCTGGACACATGAAACTTAGCGCAGACTGCCACCCCTAATTATAGTTAACCCCCCCTAGTTAACGGCGTAAAATCTGATGGATCGGGTGTTGAAATTGGCGTTCCACAAGGTTCCATATTAGGCCTTTCTTATTCCTGGTATATGTTAATGATCTGCCTTTCATGGTGGAGAAATTAACTGACATAGTGTTGTTTGCTGATGATACTTCAATGGTCTTCAAAATTGAAAGACAAAAAGGAGATTTTGATGATGTTAATGGTGTATTGTCTTTAACCTTGAATTGGTTCACAGTTAATAATTTATTGTTAAACGCTGGTAAAACCAAGTGTATCAAATTCTCACTTCCAAATGTCAGGCAAGTTGAGACCAGTTTGGTGTTAGACAACAGCACGTTAGAATTGGTAAATGATACGAAGTTTCTTGGAATAACCATTGATACCAAATTGCAGTGGGGACCCCACATAGATAAATTGGCTGGTAAATTAAGTTCTGCGGCTTACGCTGTTAGGAACATCAGACAAAGCACGGATGTGGCTACATCTAGGCTAGTATATTTTAGTTACTTTCATAGTGTGATGTCCTATGGTATCTTGTTGTGGGGGAAAGCAGCGGATATTCAAACTATTTTTATTTTACAGAAAAGAGCTATTCGAGCAATTTATAATTTAAAACGAACAGACTCCTTAAGAGAGCTTTTTAAAGAAATTGACATACTAACAGTAGGTAGTCAATTTATTTTCGAAAATATAATGTATGTACGCAAGAACCTTACAATATTTTCCAAACTTAGCGACAGCTGTAATGTTAACCTAAGAAATAATCACAGACTATGTGCGCCCCGTTTTAGACTCGCGAAGGTTAGCAATTCTTTCAAGGGTCAGTGCATTCTCTACTACAATAAGATACCTCTGGAGAGTTTGAAATTGCCATTTGAGCAATTTAAAAAGCTTGTTAAAGCGACTTTGTCGAAAAAGGGATATTACAATGTTCAAGATTACTTAAATGACAGGACTGTATGGGGTTAATCTGGCTCAACACAGACCTTGCTGTTAATAATTTTGTAATTATTTATTCCTGCTTATTAACCATAACAATTAAATTTTTCATATTTGTATTAGTTAAGCACAACCTATTTTTAAAAGAGATCTAAAAATAAATCTGTGGGAGTTTCTACGCCCTTCTTCTCCCACAGTGGTCCAATGTAGAGAAGAGGCAAAAATGACGTTTGCTAAGTATATGTAAAAATCTACAGTAATAAAGTACTTTGACTATTGACTATTGACTATAACAAAGCATAAGGTGGCAGTGTTAGAAAAAAGTTGTCATCAAAATCAGCATACTCTAAAGTTTAGGTACATCCTGTTTACGGTAATCCTGTTAACAAAATGTGTTAGCTTGAGTATGATGTGACAATACTTATCCGCACTATACTCGATAACTCATAAAACTCACGCATGCATGACCTTTGCAAATGTTGTCCATAGTTTACATTACACCTAGGGTCGATCGTGATTGTTCGTGAGATGGTAATCTCACTATCAAGTTTGGTTTGATACATATCGTGAACCTGTGTCGTGGCCTTTACCTCACCTCATGTTCGGTTTACTGGTTAATTAATCCACAAAATATCAGCCTCAGGCTACGAATCTGTCACCAACATTCACAAAGCGTATCGTAGGCGACCACCGTATAGCTATATAAAATCGGAGCAGGATTCCGAATTGTTACAGTCAATTTGAAACATTTGTATTAGCCACAATGGCAGCTAAGGTAGGTTTCTTAGCTACGTACTGTATTGTTAATGTGATATATTTTAAACGGATTATTGTGACTGTCTAACCGTGGGCACAATTGTACCTCTGCCACTACATATGGTAAAAAAATGTCACGATTTCATAATTCAAATATCTATTTTGTTGACAGTTGGTGATGATCGTCGGTCTGGTGTGCGCAGCGTCCGGCCTGCCGCTGTACGCGGAAGAGCCCTCAGCACCTGCGCACTACGAGTACGCATACTCAGTACACGACACACACTCCGGCGACGTGAAGGAGCACAAGGAGAGCCGCCAGGGCGACGCCGTGCAGGGCTACTACTCTCTGCTGCAGCCCGACGGCATCACGCGCATCGTGCACTACACCGCAGACAAGGAGCACGGCTACAACGCTCAAGTCACGTACGAGGGACATCCGCAGCCGCAGCCCGCCAAGCTGGCCTACGCCGCTCCCGTGGCTAAACTTGCCCTCGCGCCCGCCCAGCCTCACTACGCGCCCGCCCCAGCTTACTATGCGCCCGCGCCAGTTGCCAAGCTGGCTTACGCCGCACCAGTGACTAAGGTCGCCTACGCCGCACCAGTGGCTAAACTCGCCTACAGCGAACCTTTGTCTCATGTCACCTTCTCATCTCCTGCCATCTCTTACCACCACTAAGTTCAAGGTAGACTGATATCTGTTATCGTTGAGGTTTTTTATTATGAAGTGATATTAAATTATTTTAGCTACACAATATTTTTTCTATTCCCAATTATCCAACACAAATATCTACTCCGCTCCGCTTTAAGTACGATAGGCCTTTTTATCACCTCTCCATGTTTCGCTTAAAAAAGGAAAGGGACACTTCTGACGCATAGATTTGTCCCTTATTTACAAGTGTCGTGCGGTGCCGTTACTGTGTAGTCGGCAGATTAAAAACGGCACATCTCTTCTTTTTTTTAAATCTATAAATGTGTTGAGTGACTGACTGACTGTCTGACTGATAATCAACGCAGAGCCCAAACCGTTAGGCCTAGAAGCATGAAACTTTTGCCCAATGGTTGCTTTCATAGCGTAACTGAGCGGTTTTTTGAAAATTCGGACCCAAAGAGGGTCAAAAACGTAATTTAATTGCACATGGATATATCCATAATTTTTTTATGGCTGGGAAAGTCTATTGTTAGTTTATTTTATAAGGGGACAGGAATGCACGGCCCAGTAATGCCCGGCCCCGGAATGCCCGACCCCGGAATCGTGGGATTTGGGACGCCAATTCCGGTGCCGGACATCCCAAGCCGCACATAACTGGGCCGGGCATTCCGAGGCCGTGCACTGCCTGTTCGACCCCGGAATGCCCGGCCCCGGAATTGTGGGACGTCTCTCGTTGGCTGGAAATACTCTTTACTCTTTATACTTTATTGCACAAAAACAGAAGATACAGATACAACAAAATGGAAACTAGGTGTACAAAGGCGAGCTTATCTCTAAAAAGAGATTTCTTCCAGCAAACCTAATATGGACAGAATACAAGAAGAAATACTTTCACTTGACACATATCATAACATAAAAATTATTCATATTTGGTTAGTTTAAAATAAAAACAAACTCAATTCTGCTATTTGTAAAAAAAAATAACATTGTGAAGACTGTGTTCAAGTGCATTATATTTATTGAGTCAAATATGGCTAGAGTAGGTTATTGTGGCTAAATTTCAATTGGGTTATAGGTTAGGTTCGAACTTAGAAGAAGCAAAACCGAAGCGTAGCGGAGCGAAGCGTATGCAAATTTAAAAAAAAAACACTTAATGATATTAATAGATTTTTTGAGATAGAGACACTATGAACACATCCTACTCTCTGATGTAGCAGTTGTCTATGGTACTCGGGACGCCAATTCCGGGGCCGGGCATTCCGGGGTCGAGCACTATTTTGTACGGCAACGGAATGCTCGGCCCAGGAATGCCCAACCCGGGAATCGTGGACTTTCAGGACGCCGATTCCGGGGCCGGACATTCCTGGGCCGGACAATACTGGGCCGGGCATTACAAGGACTCATTTGATATGATTCATGTCGAATTCTATTTTACAAAATGGCGGCTTTGACGATCAGCTGTTCATGTTTTCCTTTAGAATATTTTTTTTCGTCACACACACCAAACATGACACATACCAATGAGGTTTTGATAATTGATACTAATTGATGTATCAAAACCTCATTGGTGTGTGTCAAGTTTCGTGTGTCCCAGAGTATTATTCATCTGAGGTCCCGCCCGTGCGTGGCTGATGCATCGATCGCGTGAATCGAATCTCTGTGGTTCAGCGGTTAGTGGCTCTGTATACCACGCGAGTCCCGGTTTCGATCCCCGGCAGGGGAACAAATATCAGACAGTTTGGGCTCGTTTAATTTGTCTTGACGAGTACTTTGACACTAGATGGTAACCAGGGTCTGATGATGGAGCTGGAAGGTGGCTCATAGGAACTCCATAATTAAACGACGCAACCCCATCGAGTTTGGGCTCGTTTAATTTGTCTTGACGAGTACTTTGACACTAGATGGTAACCAGGGTCTGATGATCGAGCTGCAAGGTGGCCCATAGGAACTCCATAATTAAACGAAGCAACCCTATCGAGTTTGGGCTAGTTTAAATTGTCTTGACGAGTACTTTGATACTGATGACATTTGATGAGTTAAGTCTTTAGCAGGTCTTCAAATCGAATAACTTGACTGCTCCAAGTTGACTTCGAAGAAACCTTGTAATGTTGATGCATTAAAAGAAATGGATAGAATTAGAAACGTTATATATAAATAACTGGTGATTACATAACTAATTTAAACATTATTTTACCTTACTACAAAAATGTAAAAAAATAAAAAAATAAA
Source organism: Argyresthia goedartella (assembly GCA_949825045.1). Lineage (NCBI taxonomy): Eukaryota > Metazoa > Arthropoda > Insecta > Lepidoptera > Argyresthiidae > Argyresthia > Argyresthia goedartella. The sequence continues at coordinate 24,066,966 of OX463823.1, forward strand.
ATACATAAATTTTAAGTGCTCAAAGCAGCGCTTATTATTTGAACGTACTACGGACTACATAACGGAAACACGCTACTACGTGCTACGAACTACGTCGTAGTAAATCTCGATTTAAAAATACTAAAAGATAAAAATAAAAATTATGAAATTGGGACTGTGATTAAAACGGGAAGATTTAACAATTAAAGTGTAAAGGTTTTATTGTTAAAAATATATAATTATCAACGGTATGTAATTATTTTGTCGTGGACGAAGAAGTTTAATTATCGTTAAAGGTTACAATGAACTTATAAAGTGATATACTTGTTATTGGAGTTAATTTATTTTAAACTTTTTAGTTCATTTTTAATAAAAGCTTGTTTATAAAAATGTTTTTTTTTTATTATTATTATTTTTACTGAAAAACTTAGTTGGAATTTTCATATTTTGGCGCTAATCACTTTCTGGATTTTCTCAAATTGTGTAGATTTCCTTGTGCTGTGCTGATAAAAAAATGTTATTATTGTTCTCAGTGGTGCTGTTCTGGTCTAAATTCTGCTGTTCTTCTTTATTTAAGTAGTCCTTCTGTTTTCAGCGTTCGTATTTCATTCTTTCTTGTACTACCTACCTACTATCTTGGTTTTTCTATGGACATTTTCGGAGTTTAATTTCTAGCAGCTTTCTTTCCGTTCTATTGTTCTTTTGAGTTTCCCTATTCCATCAACTAATATTGAACTTCACTATAATGAGTGAAATGTTACATATTAGGTGACGTGGGGAAGCATATTATTGGGGATGGCGCTTGTCTGTTTCGCGCGCTCTCCCACATAATATACTCCAGCCAAGATAAAGCAACCGACGACGTTAGGAGTCAAATTGTGACACATGTTACAAAGTACTGGGCCGATTTCGAAGTTATGTCTCATGACGCGGTAGGGAATAATTATCCGAGCGCAGCCGTTTACTATCATGAGATGTCGTTGCCACATACTTATGGCGGACTGTGTGAGCTTGTAGCTGCGGGTCAGTTGTAACAACATCGATTCGAAGTCTACCGAAATGGACAGCTCTATGAGAACTTTGGAGGTGAGGCCAACCTATCGGTAGAATCCGATTCACTTCTGACCTATCAAATGGCCATTTCGATGTATACGAGCCATGTCAGAATGAACAAGAACTAGAGTCGCCTACATTTACGCAAACACCTAATAAAAAAAAACTCCCACTTTCACCGAATCACCGATTAACACTCAACCAATGTTTGCTTCTTCCCCGACCTTATCATCGCCTACATCTCCAACATTTACCCAAACCCAGTTCACTTTTCCACAAAAGGTAGCAAAAAAACGTAGAGCTAGATTTTCCGATAAGACTAGAAAGGATCAAGTAAAAAAAACTCAAAAAACATATTCTGACAATAAGATAAAGGAACATAGAAAATCTGTTGCTAAATACCAGGCTTCAAATCCTCAAAAACATAGGGAATCTGTCGCCACTTATCAGGCTGCAAATCCCCAAAAACCTAGGGAATCTGTCGCCACTTATCAGGCTGCAAATCCTCAAAAACATAGGGAATCTGTTGTCACTTATCAGGCTGATAACCCTCAAAAACATAATTCAATTCAATCGCGCTATAGCAAAAACGTAAATCAGCGATCTTTCGAGATTTTCTTATAATCCAATTATTGAATATATCAGTGACAGGTCGGTAGATTTAGGTGCCATGTCACACACATATCAGTGGTTTAAGGCATTGAAGTGGAAAGATGAGACACTAGGCATGTGTTGTAGCGCTGGGAAAGTACTACTTAAGCCTTTAAAACAACTGCCTGAACCACTCTACAGTCTGATTTACGATCTACACCCACAAATCACGTTCACTTCATGAATAACATCCGAAAGTATAATGCTTGCTTCCAAATGACCTCCTACGGTGGCAAGCAAATAAAACCAGATGGTTTTTCACCGACTTTTAAGGTTCAAGGACAGGAGTACCATTTAATTGGAAGTATGCTACCAGAACCAGGTCAAAATCCACAGTTCCTGCAAATATATTTTGTCGGTGAAGATGAGTTCTAGAATTAGATTTTCTAAATTTCCCCTTTTGAACAAAAATTTAATCAAACAACTGCAAGATATGCTACATCAGGTGAACCCATACATTAAGGTTTTGAAAGCTGCCATTGATAAATCACCTGCATTGGAGTTATTGAAAGTTGTAATTCATGCAGATAAAAACTCCCGAACGGAACACGGAGGCAGATATAATGCACCAATGGCAAATGAAGTGGCTGTAGTTTCAGCAGTTTGAACGTAGAGACATCATCCTCGAAAAACGGAGCAAGACGCTCCAGCTCATCAGTATATTAAATCGATCTTATGACGCATTGCAGTATCCTTTGATGTTTTGTTGTGGTGATGATGGCTATTCAATTGATATACCACAATGCGACCCTAAAACATAACTGCCATTGAAAAAAACTTTTTACTCATATAGAATAATGATTACAAAGGGAGACGACAACTTTTTGATTAAATATCGTGCTCTCTTTAGTCAATATTTGGTTGATGAATATGCCAAAATAGAGACAGAAAGTCTGAATTACATCAGGAACCATCAAGCGACATTGCGATAATTATATTCACTTAAAAGACGCTATTGACGGCAGCACGGCAGTTGGGACAAATTATCGTTCTCCCATCATCATTTACAGGTGGACCACGTTATTTACATGTAAGAACGTAAGATGAAATGGTGCATGTTAGGCATTACGGTCGTCCCGACCTTTTTATTACTTGCACATGCAATCCTCGCTGGAAAGAGATAAATGAATTATTTCGCGTATCTTTCGTTTAAAGGTTAAGAAGATTATGAACACTGACGAAAGGTAAATTATTCGGTGAGGTGAGTTGTTATGTGTATACAGTAGAATAGCAAAAGCGAGGACTCCCACGTGATCATATTCTTTTATGGCTTCAGCAACGTATCACTCCTGATAAAATTGATAGTATTATTTATGCTGAAATACCAGACATCAATCATGACTATGAGCTTCATGAAATCGTTAAAAGTAATATGATACATGGCCCATCGCCAGATGATGGAGGATTATGTGTGCATATCAGGGTGTTCCGTTAGATAATCGTTGGGTGGTGCCTTATAACCCTGTGTTGTTAAGAATATTTAATGCGCATGTGAACGTGGAGTACTGTCATTCTATAAAACCATTAAATATGTATGCAAATACATAAATAAAGGAACAGATCAGGCTTCCTTTGCTTTAGAGAATGAAAAGGACGAAGTTACAGCCTACGCAAGTGGACGTTACATTAGTTCAGCAGAAGCGGTATGGCGAATTCTTGAATTTCGTGTCCATGAAAGATACCCACCTGTTATGCATCTTGCTATTCATTTAGAAAATGGGCAAAGGGTTTATTTTAATGATCAGAACTTAAGCGACAAATTGAGTAGTCCCCCTACGACAAAGCTGCTATCCTTTTTTGACTTATCTAATAAAGATTCCTTTGCGAAAACACTGCTCTATCCAGAAGTACCTTCATATTATGTTTGGAACAAGCAAACGTTTAAAAGAAGAAAGAGAGGTGTAAACGTTGATGGATAGCCAGAAATAAAAAAGATCATGTACTGGTTAGGGTTTATTCTGTACATCCAAATAATTCTGAATGCTACCCCCCACCTTCAAATGCTCCTTCATGTAGTCCGGGGTCCTATTTCATTTGAGGCGCAGAAAACTGTGGATGGTCAGTTAAATCCAACATACCGATCTGCGTGCAATGCTCTAGGTTTACTCGAAGACGATAATCACTTGCATTCAGCACTAGAAGAATTAATAAGATTCGGGATCTTTTTACAATTATTTTAGTGTCCTGCCAGGTATCCGACCCCTTAAGTCTTTGGGAAAAATTCAAAGAACCTTTGGCAGAGGATTTCAAAAAACAGCTAACAAGACAAAATGTCGTAGACGTGGAGCACGTATCTTATTTTATTTATAACAAATGTCTTACAGCACTAGAGGATGCTGTTTATCACTAGGCGGCCGACATCTTAAATATTATGGTTTGCCTCAACCAATTCAATCAGTAGTACATTTTCAGAATAGAGGGAACCTTAGGGGGATCAGTTACGATTTAATAGCCTTGAAAGACACTGTATTTCACAATGAAGCAACTCTCAATGACGAACAACAGGTTGCGTACACTCAAATCAACAATAGTGTTGAAGCGAATGAGGAACGGATCTTCTTTTTAGACGCTCCCGGTGGAACCGGAAAAACATTTCTAATTAATTTAATTCTTGCCAAAATAAGAAGTAGTGGCAGCATCGCCTTAGCTGTGGCATCGTCTGGCATAGCAGCTTGAGGGAGGAAGAACTGCCCATGCTTCCTTTAAGTTACCTCTTAATTTAATAATAGCTGAGACTCCTATTTGTAATATTTCCAAACAAAGTAATATTGCTGAGGTTTTGAAAAGTACTAAAATAATTGTTTGAGATGAAATAACAATGACACATAAAAGCGGCATTGAAGCCTTAAATAGATCACTTTGTGATATAAGAGGCAATAAATTAATGGGTGGCGTGACTGTTATGCTGACTGGAGACTTTAGGCAAACACTTCTGGTAGTGCCAAAAGGGACTTCTTCTTTTTAGACGATCATGAAGTAAAGCCCGCTGATGAAGTAACGTCATGTATAAAACAATCAAATTTATGGCGTAACGTTAAAGTCCTCAAGCTTTCTGAAAATATGAGGATACATTTGGATGGGGATGAGTCGGCTGATAATTTTTCAGATAAAAAATGAAATTGGAAATGGTGACCATCCGTCAAACATTGGAATGATCACCTTACATCAAAATGTATGCACTGTTGTAACGTCGGTTGAAGAATTATTATCTAAACTGTACCCCGATATTATACACATAAATGACAAACCCATAGATTTGTTATGTGAACGTGATATTCTTACTCCTAAAAACGATCAAGCAGCAGCTATTAATGATACTCTGCTAATGTCTTTCGAGGGTGAAGAAAAGGTATACAAATCAATAGACACTGTTATAAATGTAAATGATGCAACTGACTACCCAGTAGAATTTCTGAATTCTTTAAATCCTCCAGGATTACCACCTCATAGACTTATTCTTCGTATCAGCACTCCAATTATGTTATTAAGAAATTTAAAACCACCTAGGTTATGTAACGGTACCCGATTGATAGTAAAATCATTACAGCCTAACATTATAGAAGCTACGATTATTACTGGAAGTGCAAAAGGAGAAACTGTATTTATTCCTAGAATCCCATCAATACCCAATGATTTCCCATTGGAATTTAAGAGATTGCAATTTCCATTAAAGTGTGTTTCGCTAGGACTATAAACAAATCCGTAGGGCAGAGTTTAAGATTAGCAGGGATAGACTTAAGAGAAAATTGTTTCTCTCATGGACAATTTTACGTAGCTTGCTCACGAGTAAGTTCACCAAAAAACTTGGTGATATTGGCACCAAAAGATAAATTGGTTAGGAATATTGTATATAAAAAAGTTCTAAAGACAAATAGCCTTGGACAAAGTTTAATACTTTGTCCAAGGCTATTTGTCTATAGAACTTCTTAAACCCCAATAAAGTTACCGCACAAGGTGTGCGGTAACTAAAATGTGCGGTAAAATGATTAGACCATATTTTTAAAAGCGAAGGTTTCGGGTTTTTTAAGTGTTTTTTAGTTTTCATTGTATTTACTGAATTTGATGATTCTTTTCACATTATATTGGATGTGTAATTCCACACAATAACCATGTTTGTAGTTGCATGCATAATAGTGATGGCCAATTATCCTCTAAACATTAAGCTAAAGATTACAATTAACGTTTCGCCGTACAAGACCAAAATTATTTGTATAAGTGGCAAAGTGATGATGTTGATATGATAACATATGAAAATAGGCACATGAAAGTTGAAATTAAGTAATGGCCAATGTTGGCAATGGAAATGGTAACGTGTATGACCGGGTGGTTAGACATGTGATCTTCAAACAGTCACACATAGCTACCAATGAAGGATGAACTTATTATGCAAACCCGGTGGGTTGCCGTTTGCTGTGCCCCGTTGCTACGAGTAGAATGAGTTCTTTCTATATTCTATTTGCTTCATTTCATAAATAATTGTACCAATATTATTATCGACTTTGTAAGCGCCGTCGTAGCGCATAGTTAATTCATTTCATATAGGCAATACGCATCGTTACGAAGGTCCGTATTAGATAAGGAGGCGTAAGGAGTGATCGTGGGGATGGCATTGGTGGATCTCCCGGGGTCCTTGTGGACACCGGTTATTTAACATGATATTGGTACAATTGTAATAGTAACGTATGGAAATGGTTACTAAAGGTCGGCTTAGCATTGATTCAGAAATACCCTGTTGTATAAAAACGTGCATCCACGAGAGCGAGGTCCGCGGTAAAAGCTAGTATTTCCATATTTTTTATGTGAAACAGTTCGTCGAACTGTCCACAACGGACAACGGATACCGAATGGTTACCAAGTCAAAGCTTGTTCCGATAACTAGAGGAGTTCCTCAGGGCTCTTTATTGGGCCCAATTTTCTTCGTTATATTTGCCAATGACTTGTTCGAATTTATTGGTAAAATATGCCATTGTGCGAAAAAGGTAAAGGCATGAAATCTCGAAAAAACCCGTTTTCACCCTTATCACCCCCTGAAATTTCATCGTAAACTTTAGCGCTATTTTCGAGAACTCAAAACATATGTTCCTCGTTTAATTTTGGATGACATTGAAACAGAAATAACGACTGCTGTTGGCAAAATTGGCTGTTAACCCTTTCTCAGGTGGTGGACATAAGAGACTCGGAGAAAAGGACAAATAGATGAATTAGAGATGTAACCACATTTTGGCGTCGTGAAAGTAATCAGTGCAGAGTTATATACGGAGGGTTGGGGAGGGGTAAAGCCGCCCCATTCAAACAGAAACAAAGACTGCTGCTAAACAAAAAGAGGGATTGAAGCTATTAACTCTTTTTGACTTCGTCAACGTAACCAGTACAAGTAAGTTAAGGGGGCGGAGCCCCTCCATTGACACATAAATAACGATTTCTACTGGAAAAATATAAGAATTGGAGTGCTTACTCTTTCTGGCGTCGGAAACATAATCGGTGCGATGTGAATGACGGGGGGTTGGGAGAGTAGTGCCCCCCAACTCAAACAGAAACGAAACAACGACCGCTACTGGACAAATAGACGAACTGGAGCTGTTAACCCTGTCTGGCGTTGTGAACGAAATCAGTGCGGAGCAAAATACTGGGGGTTAGGGGAAGCACACAACCCATCGACTTTATCATTTTTGTTTAATCAACGTCAACCCTCTGTGATCTCGTCTAGCCAATCGTCCCGCCTATCTCCACCTTAGTCCTGGTATCCGCTTTCCTGCGCAAATAATGCACTATGCAAATATCTACGTAATAAAGTTTTTTTTATTTGATCTTGGCTTTGAACACATTAAAAGAGTAGATCCACTATAACCACTAGTTAGTGTCACGCCTAAACATAAGACACCAACTTGAGTTGCTGCAAAAATTACAAGTGTGACAGCAAAGAACGTGATGCAAGGAACTTCTTGGACTACGTAAGTCTTACTACAAAAAGTATTAAACATAGTCTAAGCCGTGTCTACCTCAAAACAAACGTCAAGTGGAGGTCAGGTACTATTTGAATAATTTTAGAGCAATAAATGATGTTCAAAGTGCAAAGGTCTTTTCCCAGAACACTAAGGACATGCTAGAAAGTAGAAACAGTCCCGTAGACCTACATAAGTAGTTAGTTGTAGTTAATGTGGAAAGTTTACATAACTATGTACGTATGTACCATAAATGGGGGCAACAAAACCAATAATTGGTAGCAAGATTAATTTAATATCGATGCTTTCTAATAAATAAATAGCCTCTACATACTCTATATCAGTCTTCCTACAGCTGCAACAACATCTCAGTGATGGTAGGAGATGATGGGAGATGAGAAGGTAACATGAGACAAGGGACCGCTGTTGGCGAGCTTAGCCACTGGTGCGGCGTAGGCGAGCTTGGCAACTGGGGCGGGTGTGTAGTGAGCCGGGGCGGACGCGTAGTAAGCCGGGGCGGACGCATAGTGAGGCTGGGTGGCCGCCAGGGCCAGCTTAGCCACGGGAGCGGCGTAGGCCAGCTTGGCGGGCTGCGGCTGCGGATGTCCCTCGTACGTGACTTGAGCGTTGTAGCCGTACTCCTTGTCTGCGGTGTAGTGCACGATGCGCGTGATGCCGTCGGGCTGCAGCAGAGAGTAGTAGCCCTGCACAGCGTCGCCCTGGCGGCTCTCCTTGTGTTCCTTCACGTCGCCGGAGTGTGTGTCGTGTACTGAGTATGCGTACTTGTAGTGCGCGGGCGCTGAGGGCTCTTCCACGTGCAGCGGCAGGCCGGACGCTGCGCACACCAGACCGACGATCATCACCAACTGTCAAACAAAACAATTACACTAATTATTAATAAGAAGGTGATAGGCTTTTTTGAGTTCGCTTGTTTGATAGTAATAACAAATTAAATAATTACGTAGCCAAGTAATGCTTTTACTCCAACTACACGTTATGTTAACTCTACTCAGATGTTTACAGATCAACCTGTGGCATATTTGTTTTATTTAAGGTACAAAAAAAAGCTTACTTTAGCTGCCATTGTTGCTAAGTGTTAAGAATGACTGTGACATGTCGTTCAATTACTTTAAGTTTTATATATATGTATAATTTGATTAGCCCAGGGCCATTTAGCTGCTGAACCTGCAAAGTGTCTTGCGCATGCCCATATACCGTCACTAACTGAAAGCTAGTAGTGTCATGTGAAATACATAATTAATCTGCTATGTGAGTGATAGGGTCAAGGTCGTCCAGACCAAACCCAGATTCTAATAGAACAGACGACATTGTTTCAGAAAACTTATTTCCTGCTGACTTTCACCTTTATATAATTTTCCATCGCTTGTGACGGTGTGTGGCGATGAACTTTTCTGTCAAATTATTGCCTTTATTCGTTAAGGTATAACTGTAAACATGAAAATAAACGATTAGAAACAGGCACACATTGCTTCTGGCCCCACACTAGGATACCATGTGTCATGGAAACCAGAAACAGCGACGTGACACATATATAAATATCCAATATCTGGGTTTTTTTTCTTTACCGGGATCGAACCCGGGACCTCTCGCATGTTAGGCAGAGCTACAACGGCTGATCCACAAAGGTCGGTCATTTACTGAAAGGTTTAGGCAAATATAGGACTGTCTAGGCGGTGAATGATAAAGGGGATGGGCGAAAGCGAAGCCTCTTTACCCTTCGTGTTAGGTTGAACATGTAAGCAAAGCAAAATTCAAGGTACCTGTAAAATTACCAACACGATTGGCAAATTTGGACTCAACTCAACATGGGTGTTACGTCAGTCGCTGCCGCAGTACAATGCAAAACTGAGTTTTTTTGATTATTTCATCAAACATACAGTTTTAACATATTTTGAATGTTTAGTTATTTTAACCTATTTTTTGACGCAATAACCATATTAAGATACTTTTCGATCCCAAGACATGGCAAGTTTAGTAAGTTTAAGGCAAAACATATGTAAATTATTTCATGAAGTTACCAATGACATATGAAGTTTTCAAACACACATAGTGAAGAATAGGGATGTCTTTCGTAATTTCGTAATTTCTTTATTGTACTAAACAAAACAGACATACAGATAACTTATGATAGAAAAAACATGTACAAAGGCGAGCTTATCTCTAAAAAGAGATTTCTTCCAGCAAACCATGTTGGATAGGAGACGGAGATGATAGGTAAGGGAAAGAATTGCGCGTACAATTGAGACTATATTCTAATATAATACATATTACACATACATAAAACCCTATTGATAAGAAATATAGACTACATACACAGTTACATAAATACAGCATATCAATAAATATCTTACAAATATACTAATACTAATACATTATATAGCTAAATAGAAAGTGAAAGATAGTGCTTCTTTAGTCGGTTCTTAAAGATATTCAGTGATGGACTGTCCCTGATGGTGCAGGGAAGTTCATTCCACAGCCGTATAGCGCGGATTCTAAACCCGTGCTCGAAGGTTGCAGTGGAGCGTTGTGGGGCTTTAAGCATAGTAGCCATGTGAGTTCTCCGAGGCCTGCATGAAGAAAGAAATTCGAAGCGATCACGCAGGAAGTTAGGGTACCGAGGGTTCCACAAAATATTGTAGAGCAGGCATAGGATATGAGAGTCCCGTCGAAGACGAATCGGAAGCCAATTCAACTCCCTGCGATGTTGAGAAACGTGATCATATTTTCGCAGTCCGAAGATGAACCGAATCCCGAGGTTTTGAAGTCGTTCGAGTTTGTTCAGTTGCTCTTCATTTGCGCTTACCCAGCAAACATCAGCATAGTCAATGAGGGGAAGTAAAAGAGACTGGGCGAGAATAATTTTGGTCTGACGAGGAAGAAAGTTCTGAAGTCTCCTGAGAGAGTGAAAGGTAGCGTAAACTCGCCTGCTGACCTCGCTGATATGCGTTTACCAGTTTAACTGGTTATCGAAAACAACACCCAGGTTTTTCGCTGTGTCGCTATACATGATTACGGTACCGTTATAAGATACAGGAGGGACAGACTGTTGCTTCAACAAACATAGTGAGTGTCTGGTACCTATAATCATGGCCTGGGACTTGTTTGGGTTAACCAGTAGCCCAAATGACGAGGCCCATCCTCTAATACCCTCTAAGTCAGCGTTTAACGCCTCCACAGCGGAGTTTACATCATCGGGAGAGAAGTGGCGATAGATTTGTAAGTCATCCGCGTAAAGATGATAAGAGGATGAGAGGGCATCGGAGATGGAGTTAATAAATATAGAAAATAGAAGAGGAGAGAGAATGCCACCTTGGGGGACACCGGAGGTGAGGTCACACCAATCCGTGCAAGTCGTCTCCGATTTGATACGCTGTTTACGGTCACGAAGGTATGAGTCGAACCAGCTGATAGAATGGGAAGAGAGATTAAGAGATTTGAGAAGTTCAACGAGAATGTCAAAGTCAACACAGTTAAAGGCACTGCTGAAGTCGAGCAGGGTAAGCAACGAAAGCTGCTTCTGATCCATGGCAACCTGAATATCATCCGTCACTTTAAGTAGAGCCGTAACTGTGCTGTGACCCGGTCTGAAGCCTGATTGAAAAGGATTTAATAGGTAGTTAGAGGATAGATATTGGGAGAACTGGGTATGGACAATGGATTCGAGGACTTTTGATAGGATCGGCAAGATGGAAATCGGGCGATATTCTTTGAAGCAGGTGGGATTGGATGATTTAGGGAGAGGGATAACTAGTGCATGTTTCCAAGCAGTAGGGAAGGAGCAGTTTGAAAGGGAAAAATTTAAAATGTGCGTTATGGGCGGAAGCAGGTCATCTAGGATAGTGAAGATCATTTTTAGGCAGATGTTGTCATGTCCGACTGCTTTGGAGCTAATCGCCAACAATGCCCTTTTAACTGTGTCAACTCCGACATATCTCATGTTGAAGGGAGTGGTGTTGGGAAGTGACCTAGAACGCAGGCTCCGAAGAGTGGCTTGCTTGACGGTAGAGTCCATCACAACGGGCGGTGCGGAGAGAAATTGATTAAGAGCGTTGAGATCGACATTACCTGAATGCGTGTCCTGGGCCTGGGACTTGCCAATACCAAGTGTCCTGAGAAATTTCCACACCTGAGCAGGAGTGTACCTTTCGATACACTCAAAGATGTGGCGGCGTTTGGCGTCGCGACAGAGACGATTGCAACGATTTCGAAGCGATTTGTAGGTGAGAAAATTGTCATCTGTCGGATCCTTTTTGTACCTGCACTTAGCCCGATCTCTCTTGGTCATAAGTCGCTTGATATCATCGTTTAGCCAGGGAGCAGGCAGGTGCTTCACTCTAACTTTTTTAATGGGAGCATGTTTGTCATAAAGTCCCAGGACAATTGTATTGAAGCTGTGAATTTTGTCATCAACGCTCTCGCTCAAGATGACAGGGGACCAATCGACCAGTGAAACATCAGACTTGAGGGAATCCAGGTTGATGGCTTTGAAGCTGCGAGTTTCAATAAATTTGGTTCTGCACTTAGGGGACCTAATTTTATATGAGACGTAAATGAGGTCGTGAAAAGAAAAAGGTGAGTTAAGTTGACCATGAGTGGCCACCTTATCCAGGTTGGAAATGATTATGATGTCAAGAAGAGAGGGCGAGCAATGTGGCTGGGAATGGGTGGCCGCAAGCGGCAAAATGTGCAGATTGTATGAATCTACTATTGACCTAAGCTTGGCTGAACGAGAATCATTTTTGAGGAGACAAGTGTTGAAATCCCCAAGAATGAGAGTGTCATCGTAAAGTGGGGTCAAATCATTAAGAATAGATTCAAAGGTGTCGAAATAATCAACACGGAGAGAGGGGCTATAAACAACACCAAGATGCACCTTATTGTGATAAAGAAGAATTTCGAGGAAGAGATATTCGGCAGACTCGGAGTACTGGCTAGGGGATGCGCTGATCACCTTGCACGGAATATCCGCACGCAGGTAAACAGCAACACCTCCATCCGCTTTCCCGACTCTGTCATTCCTGTAGAGCCTGAAGCCTGGAAGAGAGTACATAGATGAGGAGAGTGAAGGCTTCAGGAATGACTCGGAGACAAGGATAGCGTCCACATGTTGGTCACTAAAAGCCTCGATAAGATCGGTGTAGCTCGTGTGAATGCTCTGAGCATTGATGTGCACAATGTTCAGATTCTTCCCAGACCCACCAAAGACAGTTCTGAGTTTGCCAGAAAGTGGTTCTTCCACACTGGAAATGTCACTTTCTGCACTTACAAATTCATCGCTAGACGCACACGACAAGAAGCTATCGTTATTGAGATTCATAATATGTAGATAAAATAATATACTATAATATAATATAAATATATAACTAGGTATAGGAATATACCTAGCAGAAAATATATAATTATTAAGGAATCAAAAGAAAAAAAAAAGACTAATACATATAAACCAATGGGGTGACCTAAACCCTCACCAGGCATGGATTGTTGTAAGAAATCAGAAAACCTACTATTACATTGTAAATAAACATCACACACACACACACACACTCTTTATATTTTGTGACTTGGGAAGTTTCGCCTTAATGAGGAATAGCGCAACAAAGATTAGTGTTTAGCCGAATTTGACTTTACCCAGCGTCTTAAGCTATGTAGTTGGCTTCAATATTACCATTAAAATACAGAGTACTTACACAAATTATTGCAGTTAAATGCGTTATTTTGTACAAGTCACTGATACAATGATAGGTGTATGCTTACTTATTACCTAAAGATATAATAGGTCGGCATTAAGCTTATCAAGCGTTCATCCGATTAGGATATACCAAGACGAAATATCAGTGAAACTTTATCAAACAACAACGTCAAAAATAAAACTCAATTTCAAGTTTAAGAAACGACCTGACCGTTATCACATTACGAGTAGTAGCCTAAGGCTAACAATGTGTGTGTGTACGGTGTGTACACATCGCACGACCATGCTCAGGTTGTAGACGACAGATAAGCTTAGTATAAAACCACCAGAGTGTCACCAAAATGTCACAGTTAATCTGAAACACTTTCATTAGCAACAATGGCAGCTAAGGTGAGCATAATATTCGATAAATTAATCATTCTACTTACACATGAGCAGACATGTAAGAGTGCGTTTATCTGCAAGAGTCTTTTGCTTGGATATTAATACTACAAATAATCGGTGACATCAAAGATACTTGGATTACTTCTCACTATGAGTGTAATAATGTAAAATATTTTTGTTTGACAGTTGGTGATGATCGTCGGTCTGGTGTGCGCGGCGTCCGGCCTGCCGCTGTACGCGGAAGAGCCCTCTGCGCCTGCGCACTACGAATACAAGTACACAGTACACGACACACACTCCGGCGACGTGAAGGAACAGAAGGAGAGCCGCCAGGGCGACGCTGTGCAGGGCTACTACTCTCTGCTGCAGCCCGACGGCATCACGCGCATTGTGCACTACACCGCAGACAAGGAGCACGGTTTCAACGCCCAAGTCACGTACGAGGGACATCCGCAGCCGCAGCCCGCCAAGCTGACCTACGCCGCTCCCGTGGCTAAACTGGCCCTGGCGCCCGCCCAGCCTCACTACGCGCCCGCCCCGGCTTACTACGCGCCCGCGCTAGTTGCCAAGCTGGCCTACGCCGCACCAGTGACTAAGGTCGCCTACGCCGCACCAGTGGCTAAGCTCGCCAACAGCGAACCTTTGTCTCATGTCACCTTCTCATCTCCTGCCATCTCTTACCACCACTAAGTTCAGGATAGACTAATATCTGTTATTGTTGAGGCTATTTATTGTGAAGTGATATTAAATTATTTGAGCTACCAAAACATTTTTTCAACTTTCAATTATCTGGGCGATTTTTTTTAAATGTGTACCTTGGTAAAAAAGAATACTTTTATTTGAACGAGCGAGCGAAGCGGGCGAAGGGCTCCATTTTGACAAGATTCATGCCGATTTTGCTTTCGTCTGTCTCTTTATACGTCTGTCAGTTCCGGTCTATGGGCCACAGTTTTCAAGCGATCCTCACGAAACTTGGCACATGTGTTCCTTGAATTAAAATATATTTATCTTCGAGAACTTTTTTCGATAAGGGGGAAAGTGGGGGCAAAAAGGAAGTTTGCTGTGGAGTTATTTATGAACGGATCAAGACCATTTTTGGATGAAATATTAAGTATTATATCCTCACAGGTTGTTGTGAAAATAATGACATAAAGATGGGGGCAAAAAGGGGAAAAGCCTCATTTTTTAACTTCTTACGGAATTTAACACATTTCCTCGAATAAAAATATTTTTGCTGTCGAGAGCTAATTGACACGAGTTTGCAATTCCTGTACCGCCCGTGGCACACAACATGTTTTTCATCACATTTGTGAGGAAAAAAGGGGGAAAAAATAAAACCTTTTACCTAATTTCATACTTTCTTAAAAAGACCAAACTCGAGAGCGGCTGGACCGATTTCGCTGTTATTTGTATTGAAATGTTCGTAAAAGTGCCGGGGGTGTCGTAAAAATGAGGAAACAAGGAATTTCGATAGTTTTATTTTTCGTTTATTTTCTTAGTTGGTTGTCAATATGTTTACGGAAATTACAACATGGCGGCCGAAGTTTCTGCTTGCTTAAAGAAGGATGCAACCTCTTTGCTTGCTAGTCACAGATAAATATTGTCTATGCATCTCACTCGTATGGAGAAATAAAAAGAGACAAATTATTTAAATCCTTTTTGCTTTGGACTCATTTTAGACCTAAAAACGCTCGGCGACTCGTGACCATTGGCATTTCTTTAGCAACTGACTGTTGACGGAGCTAAAAGTCCTCACACCTGTATCAAAATCTCTGCGTTTCTTCTGCGATTTTGGACCTGGAAACACCTGCACCAAAATCACTGCGTATTGTATTTGTTCTATTTTGTTCTTGGAGCTGGGAATTCTCAATCTTCTTTCAACAGGTATCTTGGCGTTACGTTGAGTAAGTTTACCTATAAAAAAGCGATGGCTTGGGAGGGTGCACCTTGATAACGCCCAACGAGCGCGTAGAATGGTACCTCCTGGGTGCGCGTGGAAACCCAAGCTATCAGTTTTAAACAAACCTAGACTTAAGGTGATACGAAAAAAAATGTTTTTTTTTTCGAATCCATTTACGCGATTGGATGCAATTTTCTCGATAGAATTTAATTACGAAAATACCTCTAAATTGTTTCATTTTTCCTGTAATTCTGAAATCCTAAATAATTTCATTGTGGAACTGCGTTCAAAATATAGATAGGTATTACGTATTCGTAAACTCTCCTTTAAAAAACTTTTTAACAAAATTGCGTAGTTTATTTTTAAACAATTTTTCTGTGGTTTAGCGCTACGTTATGACATTGTATCCCGATTTCGTCCCTCTCACATTGCGGGTCTTTCGCCTGGAGTAACAGGGACCTTTGCATGGACGAGGTATAGACTTAAAATGAAAATACCTATAAATTGGATCACGATCCTCCCTGTTCGCGAGGTCTACTGCCCGCAGGGCCACTAGTTGTAGGAAATTATATAAAGTTTTTTTATAGACTCCGATTCTTTACTTTATGAAGTTTATTAGTTTTACACACAGACTTGAGTTTTACCCTGCTTTTTTTCCTCAATAACAAATTAATTAATAACAAGTGTTTCAAACTTACTTGAGAGACAAAATAATTCACTGACTAACAAAACGATATCTTCTCGTAACCTTATTAATAAATTAAACATATTTTTACTGTTAGCACTTTAATCAAATGAAAATTAGCATGACATTGGTAAAAAATATAACCTTTATGATGTTGAGATCAAACACCAAATTTTTGGTGCTCTTAAAATCCTCTGACAAGATGTCTGTGATTTCACCAAAATACTTTTTTATGTCTTTTCAATTGGGCAGTTTTATCTGTTGCGATCATTTACATGGTTTTAGATTATATATATATTTTTTAATTATGGTTAAAATATATATTTATGGGGATTCATTGTGAAATAAAACAATTTAACGAAATATTTTTGAAGAGGACAGTTTGTCAGTGGAATGGTGTAGTTACTTAGTGTAAATGTAAGGCTCTGATCACAAAGTATGGAATAAATTGGTCTTTCTGCAAAAGTACCTATCTACCTATGACTAAAATTAAATACATTACATACCCTTACGCATAGACAGAGGAACCAAATTATTGTTTATTTAAAAAAAGTTTTCGGTGACAAAGAATTTAAATTAAATTAAGTATTACATGAATATTCTAATGCTATTATAATAATAAATAATAATAATAATATGTAAAGCAAAGTCGTATTGTATGTTTAATTATGTTGCATAGGCAATAATTGAGAACGCATTATAGGTATGATAAAAGACCTTTAGTTATCAAATTGGCCATTGACCAGCCACTACAACATAAAAAAGATTCAATAGTATAAATAATATACAATAATACTCAAATATGGAACTTTCCAACGTACAATAAATAGCGTTGACTTGCAATTCTACATTCACATTCTGTTTTGATAGCAAAATACTGAGCAGAAGCTAAAACAATATACGCCCGTTTTGGTATAAGACAAAAAAGGTGTAATCTTGCTCAATAATAAATAAAGTAGATAAAAAAACATAAAACAAAAAAGTGTGTTTTAAAAAGCTTGTTGTTTAATAAATTTTCGTAAAATTAACAAAAACCTTCTTTTATTAACAATAGCGTGAAAATATTTTTGAAAATAAGGTGTGTTTTAGCTTGTATTTTATTTTGTTTTTATAAGTTTTTGCTCAGCAGTGATATGTTTAATGTTAATTTAGTACTATTGATCTCACAAAAAGCCAATCCTGGCCACAGCAGGTGACCTTCACTATGGCAAGCACGTGCACGCAGCTTTATCATTCCACTGTGTAACGTTTCGTTTCATTGACTAACATTTTTCAAATGTTTGTCAGCGGAATGTAACGAATTGCAGGTGAAGGCAATGGTAATATTATTATTTTTATTTGAGGCCTGTTCAATAAAATAATGCTAGTGAGCATATTAATTAATTTGATGAATCGAAACCTTAAAATCTAACTAATTGACCTAAACTCAGTCGCTTGTCGGTGAATTACCTTTTTCCACTTTTTCCACACACAAATAAAAAAAAAAATATAGTGCTTCCCAGCCTGTATAAGGGATAGATTTCTTGTGGTCTCCACACTAGGTATAACCTGTATCGTGGAGGCCGAACAATGATCACTAGAGCTGTCGGTTACTTAGCTATCGGGAAGTTATGACCAAAAGTGAGACCTAAGTCTAAACTTAAGTGTGATATATCAGAGACCTGTGTAAATACAAAATATTTGTGACTGTGAGTATTGAATGTGTTATGAAGTGTTACGGGATGTGTGTTTATGTTAAAATAAATATAAATGTAATATAATAATAAAATTAAATATATTTATATTATGTTAAATAAAAATACATAGATGTATTGTAATCATTATATAGTATTTATATTATTACGGTTCGCTTTACCATCATTTATCAATTTATTTATGTGTCACCGTAAGATAGTTAAAACCGTTAGTTGATAAAGTATTCGATAGTAGATCAACTATTTCACAGATAGTAAACCAGACCGACGGGGTTAAGAATTTAGTTTCTTTTGTTCTTACATGTCAACCTAACACGAAGACTATTCGGGGGCTTCGCTGCGCTCGCCCCCTCTTGTCTTCACCTAAGCTGTATACCGCAAAGTTTAAACCAGTTTACTATTTAACGGTTTTATCCGTTAGTTTATCAACTAACGCGTCATATAGTAAGCAATACGATACAGTTTACTATCTGTCGATAGTTGACCAACTGACGAGAAAAAAAACGTTAGTTTATCATTTAACGGTTTTGACAATCTTACGGTGACATATATATCAAATAGCAATAACAAGGCGAACCTTGGCTGGGTACTAGGAGGTTATGACTAAAAGGCCTTCATTGTTGTCGTAGTTAAGAGATATTACATACACATTTGGTTATGATGGACTTCGTGGACGGAACAGTGTTTAATTTCATTGTTCTTACATACAACATTGTGTACACGAATGGGAGGGAGAAAGCGCTAAACCGCTGGGCAAATGTCGTGTGTAATGTAGAAGTTTGTAGCCTGTATAGTCTCAGCAGTGACTCATACTCAGGGGAGTTTAGCACTAATTTATACCGTCTCAGTAAAACTCTTAGTATGTTTAATTGGCGAACTGACAATACTTTTTACAATTCAATTTACTTTCCTGAAGAAGATCGTGGGTTGGGTATCGAAAGGGTTTCCTACACATCACCTTAAGGCTAGAGCGCTGGGCCCGTTCCAGAATCCAGATCAGGAATGATTTCGCCGCCCCGCCCAGGCCGAGATGCAGTAAAGAAGTAAGTAGGGATTGACATAAGGAAGTGTAAACAAGCTTAAGCGTGTAGATTTATCCGCACCCTGCCGTAGAAGTTTCAACACTGGAATGAGGCTTCTAACACGCCCTGCCATTAAATTTATATGTTGCCTAAATGTTAGCTGTTCATCCAGGTTAGCCCAAGGTATTTTATTTTGTCAGTTCTAGCAATAACGGGGAAGTCGCATTGGGGATCGCCATGTGAATTTGGAGTTCTATTAGCTCTGGTGGGGGGTTGCGACGCGGTTGTTTTGTAAAAAAAAAACAAACTTTGTTAAAAACGAACTTATCGATAAGAAGGTTGTCGTTTAGCCACTGTCTGTCACTGTGTGATTGCTAGATCCCACGTGTCATGGCTGATCATCAGTGTTGTATCGTCAGCATAACAGAATAACTCAACATCAGTTTGATTCGCGAGTGCCTTCCACACGAAGTCAAAGTCAAAATTCTTTCAAAGTCAAAGTGGAATTTTCGTAGGGCCGATTTCATTTCCCCTCCCCCGTCTTTATGCATTATTGAATGCAGAAGAGGCTATCCAGTGTTTTTACAAAATCATAAATTCGTTAACAGATAACTGCGGTCCCAGAAAAAAACCTATTTCTGGAATTCAGTCCCGGTATTGCTATCCCAATTGGTACTCAGCCGACTTGATACGCGACATACGGACGAAAGCATACCTGCACAAGAAATATAAGCAGGGAAAGTCCCAGGGTGATTATAAAATGTTTTCTGAAAGTAGGGTTCATGTTAGTCAAAGTCAAAATGTCAAATGTCAAAATATTTATTATCCAAAAACACCATTGTACAGTAGTTTTTACGGTAGCTCCCACACTAGGCGCAGCCTTTGTCGTGGGCGCTTGTAGGCAGAATAAGTTCTTTATTACTGTAGATATTTACATATACTTAGCAAACGTCATTTTTTGCCCCTTCTCTACATTGGACCACTGTGGGAGAAGAAGGGCGTAGAAACTCCCACAGATTGATTTTTAGATCTCTTTTAAAAATAGGTTGTGCTTAACTAATACAAATATGAAAAATTTAATTGTTATGATTAATAAGCAGGAATAAATAATTACAAAATTATTAACAGCAAGGTCTGTGTTGAGCCAGATTAACCCCATACAGTCCTGTCATTTAAGTAATCTTAAACATTGTAATATCCCTTTTTCGACAAAGTCGCTTTACATGCTTTTTAAATTGCTCAAATGGCAATTTCAAAATCTCCAGAGGTATCTTATTGTAGTAGAGAATGCACTGACCCTGAAAGAATTGCTAACCTTCGCGAGTCTAAATCGGGGCGCACATGGTCTGTGATTATTTCTTAAGTTAACATTACAGCTATCGCTAAGTTTGGAAAAGGTTGTAAGGTTCTTGCGTACATACATTATATTTTCGAAAATAAATTGACTAGCTACTGTTAGTATGTCAATTTCTTTAAAAAGCTCTCTTAAGGAGTCTTTTCGTTTTAAATTATAAATTGCTCGAATAGCTCTTTTCTGTAAAATAAAAATAGTTTGAAAATCCGCTGCTTTCCCCCATAACAAGATACCATAGGACATCACACTATGAAAGTAACTAAAATATACTAGCCTAGATGTAGCCACATCCGTGCTTTGTCTGATGTTCCTAACAGCGTAAGCCGCAGAACTTAACCAGCCAATTTATCTACGTGGGGTCCCCACTGCAATTTGCTATCAATGGTTATTCCAAGAAACTTTGTATCGTTTACTAATTCTAACGTGCTATTGTCCAACACTAAACTGGTCTCAACTTGCCTGACATTTGGAAGTGAGAATTTAATACACTTGGTTTTACCAGCGTTTAGCAATAAATTATTAACTGTGAACCAATTCAGGGTTAAAGACAATACACCATTAACATCATCAAAATCTCCTTTTTGTCTTTCAATTTTGAAGACCATTGAAGTATCATCAGCAAACAACACTATGTCAGTTAATTTCTCCACCATGAAAGGCAGATCATTAATATATACCAGGAACAAGAAAGGGCCTAATATGGAACCTTGTGGAACGCCAATTTTAACACCCGATCCATCAGATTTAACGCTGTTAACTTCTGCCTTTTGAATTCTATTGCTTAGGTATGATCTTAGTAGATCCAACGCTTTATTTCTAACTCCGTAATGATTTAATTTAATTAATAGCGTATTATGATCAACACAATCAAACGCCTTCGACAGGTTGCAAAAAACTCCGATAGCATCGTGTGCGGCCTCCCATGCAGAATAAATATGAGATATAAGGGTAATACCTGCATCCGTAGTCGATTTAACCCTAGTGAAACCGTATTGTTTGGCGTGGAGTTATTTTTTACGGTTGAAGCGTGAGAGCATTTGATTGAGTATAATCTTTTCAAATATTTTACTTAGTGTTGGAAGAACAGATATTGGACTGAAATTTGAAGGATCGCCCTTATCTCCCGACTTGAACAGAGGTATCAGTTTACTGTGTTTCATGAGGTCTGGGAAAGCCCCATCGTCAACACGTTTATTGAATATATAAGTTAAGTGTGGGGCTATAACTAGGATTACTGAACCAATGGCTTTGACTGATACACTCCACAGGTCTTCCGTATTTTTTAACTTAAGTAATCTAAACGTTTTGACAATGTCCTGGGGATATACACGATGAAATTTTAAATATACCTTACTGACGCTAGTGTTATTTTTTAATAAAGTCTCTGCTTCATATGGAGATGAATGTAGACGATCTGTTGTGAGTAAGGTTACATTGGTGAAGAATGTTTCAAAAGCTCGAGCAACATCAGCGCTGGATTTAACAACATCATCACCTATGTTTAGGCAGAAATCATTGTCCCTTGGTATAACTTTGCCAGTTGCACGGTTTATTATTTGCCAAACTGTCATTATATTCTAGTGTTGCCTTTCATTCTATTATTTGAATTTTGAATTTTTCTGTCAATGTTTAAAGTTTTTGCAGTTCTACAAACCAGCTTGAAAGTTTTGGAATATTTTTTAACATAGTCATGAAATTTTCGATCAAAGTTATAGGTTTTTTGATCATAAAGGTCATACAAGATAACTCTACTTTTACGAAATCCAAACGTTGCCCAGACATTAAATTTAGAGTTACCGTTGTAGTCACTGACTTTCTTTAATTTAAAAACTTTATTGAATTCGGTCTGAATAATCTTGAAGAAGTCTGAGTAGATTTTGTTTGGGTTCCAGGCCAGTGGCGGTTCTGTCGACTTTTGCGAAGGTTTTTGAGTCTGCGTTGCAGCGTAGCATCTTTCTTCAGATGCGAGGGCAAGTATGTGATACTCAACATGGGTTCCGACCAGGTCGTAGCACCACCTCCAACTTAATGTGCTTTATGTCGTTCGTGTCTCCGGCGCTCGTCAAGCGCGGCCAGGTCGACGCCGCATATTTCGATTTCAGGATAGCGTTCGACATGGTCGATAACGACGTCTTACTTGAAAAATTCAGTAGAGTAGGATTCACCCCACAGCTATTACATTTTTTCTGTAGCTACCTCAGGGGTCGGCGGCAGTATGTGGAATACGAGGGATTTTCTTCTGATCCTTATTTTACATTATCGGGTGTGAGTCAAGGCAGCAATCTAGGACCTCTGGAATTTCTCATTATGATAAACGACCTACCCATGGTTATTAAGCACGCTATATGCTTTTTGTTTGCAGATGACCTAAAACTCCTCCTGAAGGTAAGCACCAGCGCAGACTGTGAGCGGTTGCAAGGTGGTATAGATAGGGTGGTGCAGTGGAGTCACCGTAATAAACTCTACTTCAATGTGTCGAAGTGTGCGATGATGACCTACAGCCGCGCTCACGAGCCTCTCCGCCACCGGTACGCGGTGGATGGTGTAAACATGGCACGGAGTTCAGAGATTAAGGATCTGGGGGTTTTAATGAAGTCAGACTTGACGTTTCGGGATCACATTAGTATAATATGCAAACAACCTTTCAAAAAGTTAGGTTTTATTCTTAGACAGGCGAGTAAGTTTAAAAGTATCGAGGTAGTAAAAGTGTTATATAATACCTTGGTTCGGAGTAAACTTGAAAGCAATGCAATCATCTGGCATCGACATGAAACTAAATATAGCCAAATGCTGGAGAAGATACAAAATCGATTTCTGAGGTATTTATATTTGACGCGGTACGGGGTCTATCCTTGTTACCCACTTATATATCCGAGCCTGTTCGTGATGGGCATGGTTGGATACAATAAGCTGGAAGTGAGGAGGGGCCTCGCACTAGCGACCTATGTGCTAAAAGTGATGCGAGGGAAGCTGCACAACCCCCAGATACTACAGTTGTTAGGGCTTCGTGTACCTGACAACTACCTGAGAGCGAGGAGTCACTCCTTGTTCTGCGTGCCGGTGGCACGAACAAGCGTGCTGCGGGAGGCGCCGGTGGTGCGGGCTCTGGCTCTATTTAATCAAGTGACGGGCAGGACTAACATTGACCTGTTTTGTTGTTCAATGTTAGAGTTCACAAGGGGCAGTCACTTTTTGTTTGTGCTATTGAATTAATTGTTTTTGTTAATTAATTGTTTTTGTTATTTTATTTCTAATTGAATTGAATAGTAATATTTTATTAAGTTGTGTGTTCTAGTTAAGTATCCCGGATATTTCAGATCGGTTTGGGTATATACCTGTAATGTTGAGCAATGTAACTATAATAAATAAATAAAAATAAAAACGATAAAAAGGCGCAATGGGGTTAAAAACGGCCTTTTGCTCACTTCAGATGTCACCATTGTTGAGGGTTCCATGAATTTGACAGTTCTCCTTACTAATTATATAAAAACAAACCAATTGGTTTATGAATAATTTCTTATAATGACTCTTTGTGCAGCTGTTGATTGCAAAAATACGGGGATTCATTTATTCCCCAAAGAAGCTAAAAGAAGAAAACTGTGGGAGAAAGCTCTTCGTAGAAAAAAATGGAATGATAGTACTTCGTCAAGGTTATGTGCTGCCCATTTTCTACCTGAAGATTATTATGAACCCAATTCGTATACAGATGATAAATCTATACACAAAGTGTTGAAGAAAACAGCTGTACCCTCAATATTTTCATATTCTATGGTCAAAACAGTTAAACAGACAACACAACAACGACCGGATAGCCAGCTTCAGAGAAGTCTCAAGAAACTTTGTTTTGAAACGCCTTGTGGTGATTAAATACCTGGACCCGGTGGCATCCAAACCCAAAATAAGTGTGAAGTTCAATTTAGAGATGAACAATTGACAGTACAGAGTGAAATAGAAATACCCGTTGGCCCACAAGCTGAGCTGTAAAGAATCTAGTTCATCAGCTGAATCAAAGAGCACTCAAGTGAACTTCGAACACATTTATGGATCTATAGAGAGATATAAAGATAATGATAGTGTAATTGATTTCTATACTGGCTTTGAAACCTATGCAAAGTTCTATTTTATATTATCAACATTAAGTCCCATGGCTCATTTAATTAAATATTATGGAAGTCATAATCAATATATTTCTATCGAAGATCAGTTTTTCATGACAATGATGAAATTACGACACAATAAATGCAGTTTCGAACTAGGACAATTTTTTGGAACTAGCCCCACAACAGTATACAACATATTTATAGCGTAGATTAATTATATGGATCAGCTATGGAAAAAACTAGATATCTGGCCTGAAAAAGAATTATGAAGAAACGTAACCTTTATATCATAACAAAGCCAGTTTTTAACTTACCTTTCAACTAAAGCTGCTTTTTTACCAATGGCAGACGCTCTCCGTTTTCTTAGCTCGTCTTTTAACTTAGCTACACTACAGGTTGAATGCATTTTTATCGTGATATCTAATATTGAATACTTTAGCAAACAACAACAAATTGACAAAATGGCGGTTCTTAGGAACCCTCAACAGTGCCGCCATCTACGACGAGCTTTCAGTTTTTAACCCCATTGTAACACAGGCATTAAATATACTATCACAAAAGGACGCATACTATTCTGCCATCGTAGGTGCAAAATTCGAAAAAAAAAATAACTTGCAACTTTTTCCGCAGACTACTGACGCATAGATTATTTAAAAGTGTCGTATGGTGTAGTTACTGTTTAGTTGGCAGATTAAAAACGGCCATATGTAACATATTTCCATATTTATTAAATTGCTGTTCTTTAGTACCTACTCAAATATGTATGTATGTCTCAAATTTAGGAACGAAGTGTGGTTTACTAGAGAATCTATGTGACAGGATGGACAAAATTACTAATTTAACCGAACTTATTTATAAATTTGCCAGTACCGGATTTTAATGAACAGACCCCGGACAAAATTTATTCAGACTTCTTCAACATTATTCAAACAGAATTCAATAAAAAAGACTTTCCTGACTTTATTAAAAAAATATTAAAGAATGTCAGTGACAACAACGGTAACTCAAAATTTTATGATGAACAACTTTTGGATTCCGAAAAAGTAGAGTTATCTTGTGTGGCCTTTATAAACAAGAAACCTATAACTTTGATGGAAAATTTCATGCCTTTTTAAATTTATTCCATTTAAAAATTGTATTCCTTTTCAATTCTTTTTGTAAAAATGCAAAAACTTTACACCAATCCGAGGCCTCGAATTGCTCAGATAGCTGGTGGCTTAATGCGGCTCTCAGTTTTGCTTCTATACTTAAATGAAATATTATTTTAGCACATGCCGGCTAGGCGGAAAATACACCACATAGTTGGATAGATAGATAGATAAATTAATTTATTGGATTAGATTGGATTAATTTTATGGATGTGGTGTGTTTTCGTTTGGAATTGCTTGGCCTACAGCCTCGCACTTTTATTTCTTGTGTGGCGCATTTCATAACGATAAGTGGGTTATTCGTGACGCTTGCCTAACCTCTTGTTGTAGTACTATTCTTAAATGTAGTTATATTTTAGCAAAATGCTCGGCCTGCGGCCTTTGCATCTCTGTTAGATATGGTGTACGTTCGTTTGGCTTGGCTGTGCCTTTGGCTGGCTGGTACACAGTAACTTTCTCATTTTGTTGAAGGAAGCACGGGCAATTTCGATACGGGTCTTTATCTCTTGCTCAGATTTCCAGTTTTCTTTTCCACATTACTTATACTTCTGGACTCGCACTAGAACGGTCCCAGCTACCGTGGCTGTCGGGTTCAGTGTTGCTTCTCTGGATGCCACCATAAACTTTGTCTTGGATAAGTTCATCGAGAGACCCGCTTTCTCACTCGTGGAAGTTATTCACT
The DNA here is from genome assembly GCA_949825045.1 of Argyresthia goedartella. Classification (NCBI taxonomy): domain Eukaryota; kingdom Metazoa; phylum Arthropoda; class Insecta; order Lepidoptera; family Argyresthiidae; genus Argyresthia; species Argyresthia goedartella. The sequence goes on from OX463823.1 coordinate 24,093,270, forward strand.
ATTAGCTGCTTAGTTTCCTACTGTTCTTACATGAAGTAAGTTTACATGGCTCGGTCTACGGCCTCACACCTCTGTTAGATGTGATGTATTTTCTTTCGTTTGCATTGGCTCGGCCTGCAGCCTCACACTATTCTTACGTGAGGGAATGTTTGTCAGACATGGCTCGGCCTCGCATTTCCCTGACAACGGCACCTTATCTCAAAAGCTCATTGCTGATGACGCTGGTGTAGTTGGAGGCTGTCAATCTGCCAAAGTTATCAAATTCTATGTACCTCCTCTTATAATATATGCCATTAATTATGCCAGCGTCAAGTGTATCTGGAACGTCACGTGACGTGTTTTTGAACCTATAAATGAATGAAACTCTTTGCCTCCAACTACTCCAGCTTCACCATCGGACATAGCTGCCATTGGTGGCGTATTCATGACGCTTGCCTCTGCACTTGGTTTTATACTATTCTTAAATCTAGTAATATTTTATATGGACAGACAGACAGTGTAGTCTCAATCTTAGTCTTGTTGCTAATAGAGTCTTCGTACGAAACCCCATTAAATTGCTATATGATACAGAAGAAAACACAAAATACATAGGTCGCGATTTAGAACTTTTTAGTTACTGGTCCGATTTGCTTCAAAATCGATATTTGGGGATCCGGTTGGGATCCAATCATGATTGTGAAGTCAGATTTTGCACTTTTTAGTTACTGTTCTGAATTGCTTTAAAATCCATATCTGAGGATCCGGTTGGAGCCCGACCATAATTCTGAAGACGGATTTTGAAAAAGTTGCCACCATTTTGAAATGTCTAGTTACTGGTGGTCAGATTTGCTTCAAAATCGATATTTGGGTATCCGGTTGGGTCCAATCATGATTCTGTAGTCAGATTTTTAAAAAGTCGCCGCCATTTTGAACTTTTTAGTTATTCCACCGCCCCGGCAGGGACATTGTGCTGCGCGCGCACAATGGACAGCTATCTCGCATTGCCGATACGCATAGGAGGACCGACAAACTTTCAGGAACTGAAAACAATTGTTGGGTTAGAGCGAGCGATGTTCAGGGAAGCATGTGAGGCACGTGGGCTATTAGAAAACGACAACCATTGAGACCTTATCATGGAAGAAGCCGTACTGTACCGCTCTGTCACAAAACTCAGAGAGCTGGTTGCAATTTTAGTGAGCACTTGCGGACTCTATAACCCTCTCCAGCTGTGGGAAAAATATAAGACCGAACTGTCGGAAGACATCGCAAATAGGCTAGAAGGCATGCAAGATGATTTGATAATCAATGAGGCTCTCAAATTAATAGAGGACAAAATTGTAGACTTATCTGGCAAAAGAATGGTGGATTTTGGTTTGCACACGCCACAACGAAGGGGAGATATATCAAATGATGTCATTAGAGAACTTAATTACGATACCGTAGTCTTAGAAACATATGGCAATGAAATGGAACCACGTTTACTTCCCGAACAACGGCGTGTTTATGACTTATATGAGCGCAGAAGCCCCCACGTGCAACATTTGCTAAAGTGCAAAAAACAGTGCATGTTAATGGTGTGGGACGAATGCACTATGTCACATAAGCGTGCGGTAGAGGCTTTGAACCGCAGTTTGCAAGATCTTCGCGGCAACCAAGCTCTGATGAGAAATGTTGTAGTATTGCTCGCAGGTGATTTTAGACAGACACTGCCTATCATTGAGAGGGTTACACCGGCGGATGAAATGAATGCGTGTCTGAAGACGTTGACACTGTGATCTAAAGTAAAAAAGCTCCATCTTACGTACAATATGCGTATTCAGCTTTTTAATGACTTGTAATCAGGTGTCTGCATAGACAGTCTAAGTTGTTGCAAATAGGAGAGGGGCAACTCGAAACCGACGTGGATGGTAAAATTCAATTTACCAATAAAATACCAAAGACTTTTGTCATACAATGACGCCCGAGAATGAACTAATTTCAGAGGTGTTTCCAAACTTACAGTCAAATATAATCAAACAGTTGTTGTGCGAGAGTGCAGTGCTGTTTCAGTTCTTCAGTTCAAGAGGCTGCAATTTCCTTTGAAGTTGCGTCATTCACCATGACAATTAATAAATCACAGGGCTAAACACTGAAAGTGGCAGGGATCCATTTGAGCACTTCATGCTTTTCTCATGGGCAACTTTATGTTGGATGTTCGAGGGTGTTAACGTATTATCGGAAAATAATAAATCATATGATATACATAGTCTATAGAAGTTATATTGAGTTAGGTAATTTATAATTATAATAATCCTCGACCTCGATGAGCTCTAATTTTTTTGTTATATTACCTGTTTTATTTTTTTAAACCATAAATAACTTTAAGACTCAGGGCCTGGCTCCTTCACCACGTCGTGATAGGGGCAGGCTGTTACTGTATGAGAAGGAGCTATTTATCATTATAGTTTTTCCACACGTAAGAAAATCCTTCGTCATCACTCAAAAAACTCCTTCGTTTTTTACCTATTGTGCAAGTATCATGAATGGTCATGGTGGACGAAAATAAAAAAAGGTTTTTAGTTATGTACTCATAGGTGTTTTAATTATCCTGAGCTAAGTCAAAGCAGATGGCGGACGAAGTCGCGGGAAAAAGCTAGTAGAGTAATATAACCAAGCGCTTACCGAGCCGTGATGTTTTTGATGCGAGAGTAAGAAACTAAATAAAGCCGTCATGTGCTCTGCGGTACTGTAAAAACTACACCGTACAGACCAAAAAAGCCGAGGATTAACTTTCATATTAATTACCCTGTATTATCAGTAAAATACGCATATTCTATAATATTTTGGAATTACAAAAATCAACAAAGCGACAGCCATGTCTTCTCTTTGAAAATCAAAGAGTAACAAGATTTTTACATGCAGATGTGTCATTTCCGAATACCAACGTGTTATGCATGTCATATATTTTGTAAATTTTTATTGCACATGAAATTTCACATTAAAAACTTATGGAAAAGACATTTACAAAGGCAAGCTTATCTCTAACAAGAGATTTCTTCCAGCAAGCCCAAGATGATAAGTATAAATTTCAAAGCAGTGACAGGTAGACCCTTGCGCAGAAATAATGATTATGATAATTATCATCTGACGAAAATTTAAAGAACTGTCAATTTATTTATTAAACTGACTAACAACATCGCAACCAATGAAAAAAAAAACCATTAAAATATTGGATATGTGCATATTCTCTTTTATTTTATTCCCAAATACACATTATAGGTCGCCTGCGCTTAAAAGTATGCAACCAGTATAGGCAGTATTCACTCGATAGGTATACTTTTGAGCAAAGGCGACTGTACGTCTTCGGCATGTCGCATCTGAGCGCAAAGATTTTTATCTATGACAACTGACACGCCCGCTCTCGTCAAGAGGCCGGGCACATATTTTGTTCAAGCTAGCGTCTCTAGTATTTATACATTATTACTCAAAGGATGGAATGTATTTTTTTATTGTCATTGAAATTTCTGCCTTATTTTTATTGACATTAAGTGAAAATATCGTTTCGCGACAACTTGAAATGAAAATGTATTTTTTTTGTCACTGGAATTTATTTTCAATGTCATAAAGTGAAATTACCAATCCCTTTGTGCGGAAAAATAAAGGCACGAAAACTCGAAAAAACACGATTTCCCAGTTATGAGACCAGCTTTCACCCCATGAAATCCCTAAGCAAATTTCATAGAAAACATTAGTGCTATTTTCAAGAACTCAAAACATATATTCCTTGTTTAATAGTTAGGTCCCTCGGTCGCCCAGGAACTAAAGTTTAATTTTACGTACTGATTACATTGAAACAGAAACAACGACTGCTGCTGGCCAAACTGGAGCTGTTAACCCTTTCTCGCGAGGTGGAGGTAAGTGGCAAGGAGGGTTTTGGGGGGGCCGCCCTATTCAAACAGAAACAAAGACTGCTGCTGTACAAAAAGACGGATTGGGACTTATTCTTCTTCTTCTTCCGGGGGTGGTAGTGCCTGCATGCACCTGGCCCACTTGAGCGGGGCCTTTGTGCATATCCCCTGTACCCACTCTTCTAATTCAGCCATCCCAACTCCTGCACAAGCTGGAGTAGGAGGCCTGGATATTCTAGGAGTTTCAAAGGTGGATGGGCACGCAAGCAGCATGTACTAAGATTAAAAATCGTGACCCGTCCCAACTACCCTCGGATTTTTAGAGATTAGTCCACTTTTAATCATCATTGTTAACATCGCGCTCGCTCGACCCATTATTGGACATAAGCCTTATCGATATAACGCCAATCTTCAATCAATCAAGGTCCTGCAACAACTAATCCAGTGAGATCCCATCGACTTCATCATTATTGTCCAATCAACGTCCACCCTCCGTGATCGCTTCTAGCCAATCGCCCCGCGTATCTCCACCTTAGTCCCGTTTTTCGTATCTTCATTTGGATTTCGAATAGTACTTTGTCTTGCTGTCTATCTTAAAACAAACGTCGAACGCAGTACATATTGCGATCAGCCGCAAGTGCAGATCAGGTACTATTTGAATAATTTTAGAGCAATAAATAATGTTCAAAGTGGACAATACTTCCCAGAACCGTAGACCTACATATATAAGTAGTTAGTAGTAGTTAATGTGGAAAGTTTACATAGGTACGTATGTATGTATCATAAATGGGGGCAGTAAAATAAATACTTGGTAGCAAGATTCCTTTAATATCGATGCATACAAATAAATAAATAGCCTCTACATACTCTACAAGATAACAATATCAGTCTTTCTACAGCTACACGAACATCTCAGTGATGGTAGGAAATGCTGGGAGATGAGTAGGTGACGTGAGACAAGGGTTCGCTGTAGGCGAGCTTGGCTACGGGTGCAGCGTACGCGAGCTTAGCCACGGGAGCGGCGTAGGCGAGCTTGGCAACTGGCGCGGGCGCGTAGTGAGTCGGGGCGGGCGCGTAGTGAGCCGGGGCGGGCGCGTAGTTAGCCGGGGCGGGCGCGTAGTTAGCCGGGGCGGGCGCGTAGTGAAGCTGGGCCAGCTTAGCCACGGGAGCGGCGGCCTGCGGCTGCGGTTGTCCCTCGTACGTGACTTGAGCGTTGTAGCCGTGCTCCTTGTCTGCGGTGTAGTGCACGATGCGCGTGATGCCGTCGGGCTGCAGCAGAGAGTAGTAGCCCTGCACAGCGTCGCCCTGGCGGCTCTCCTTGTGCTCCTTCACGTCGCCGGAGTGTGTGTCGTGTACTGAGTATGCGTACTCGTAGTGCGCAGGCGCTGAGGGCTCTTCCGCATGCAGTGGCAGGCCGGACGCCGCGCACACCAGACCGACAATGATAATCAACTGGAAAACAAAATAATTACACTTTTTCAATAACAAGTTCCCAGGAATTCCATACTTACTCAACTTTTTGATTCAATTCAGGTGTATATCAGTAAACAGAAATATGTTCCTTACGACAGGTGGATTTCTAAAAGCTAAGTAAAAAAATAAAAATAAAATATTAGAGGTCAATCATACACTAATTGAACTAGAGCCATAGTAATCTCAACAAGATTTGTGTTATATGTGCTAGACGACGATACATCTAATAGAGATAAATACGTATGTAAATAAATAGAAAACATCCAAGACTAAGAAACAAATATTGACCTAATTACACAATTATTTGCCCTTACCGGGATTCCTAGGACCGTCAGCTTCGTAGGCAGTGTCACTATCCGCTAGGCTAAACACGCTATAAAGCTAATAAATATTCAGTATTTTTTTACGAATAATGAAGACGACCAAACAACTTTGATTTGACTTTTTCACTTCCTCAACTTTTTTTACAACTACTATAAAAAATCTTCCACTACTAACCTCTACGAACCTTCCTCAGATAATTATACCGTTTGTGGTAATCGTACATTCTATTAAACGAGAATTATTTAGTAAAAATGACGCCTTAACAAGTTTTTCTCGCCTTTATCTCTTCTTATCAACTTTTTTTTCAACCACAATAAAAAAATCTTTTACTTCTTATAATATAAGTCTACAGGAACCTTTATCAGTGAATTCTACCGTTTGTTATAATCGTACAGCCTTTTGAACGAGAATTATTCAATAAAAATGACGCCAAAACACGTTTTATGAACTTTATCAGTTCATTCTTTTAATAGTATCAAAAATTCTTCCACTACTTTCCTCTACGAAACTTCCTCAATAAATTCTACCATTTGTATTAATCGTATAGGCCTTTGGAACAGAATTTAAGTCACACAAATCGATTTGGAAAAATACTTCACAAATATATTTTTTGTTTCACTACTTACGAATAAAATTGCACTACCTACCTCTTGAACACCACGGGCGTTTTCCGTTTTAGGTTTTAATTTTTTTATTACCATGGCATAAGATTAAAAATCGCGACCCGTCCCAACTACCCTCGGATTTTTAGAGATTAGTCCACTTTTAACGATTATTCATAAGAAATAGCTGAGAAAACTTGGATTTTCTCGGGGGTTAACTTATTTTCTATCAGATTTTTTATTTTTACTAACGAAAATTGTTTCACTGCTATTCACTACATATCGAAATCTTTCGAAAAACACTAATAAACTATTTTTTTTACTTGTAATTTTAACCCTAGCTCCAAACCTTGTAAGAATGCCCCAAATGATATCCTGTATCCTTCCCTGCTATAACTACACGTAATTTTAACTCTACTTTCACGAGAATAGATCAACCTGTACGATGTTTTACATTAGGTACAAAATATAGCTTACTTTAGCTGCCATTGTTGTTAATGCAAGTATGACTGTGACATATAGTTGAGCTACTCGAGTTTTTATATCTAATTTGATTAGCCCAGAGCCATTTATCAGCTGGCTGAACCCATGAAGTGTCTTGCGCATGCGTTGCACATGTACTTACCGTTACTAGCCTAAGGCTAGTACTGTGAACTAATTAATCTGCTGTATGAGTGATAGGGTCAAGGTCGTCTATCAATACCAAACTCATATTCAATGATAAATTAAAAACTATCTCAGAAAACGTGTTTCGTACTTACTTACACCTTTACGCAATTTTCCTTCGCTTGTGTCGGTTGGCGAGGGTATTTTTATCAAACTATCTTCTTTATTCGATACGAGATGGACCGACGACCTGGTGAGGATCGCTGGATCTCGTTGGATGCAGGTGGCTACGGACCGGTCACGCTGGAGTGCGATTGGAGAGGCCAATGTTCAGCAGTGGACGTTAACAGGCTGAAATGATGAATGATGATCTTCTTTATTCATCAATATCTACTGATATTGTCATTAAAGTGATTATTTTACTCAAATTAAGAAACATTACAATATATAATTGCGATACGATTCATACGATTGTGCGAATCCCAGCACCATCAGATCAGTCCATTACTTTTTGTTTTTAAATCGCATAAAGAACCACTACCTATATTTCAAATTAGATTGGTACTGTATGTTGTATATTAAAACGCTGTATTTTTATATACAATATGCGGGGTGCTTGATATAGTAAATGTAACAACCATTCTATTGGCAACTATCTATGAGAGGAGAGTTATGAAAAGTAGTAAAATGCACCCCACGCTTTTTACTCTGAATTGAATTCTTTTGTTAATTACTTAAACTTTATTATAATTTTATTTTAAGGTGATAAATTCTGATTGATTGTTCGATCTTCTACTACTGTATTATAAACTCTCTGAAATTAAAAATTATTTTCTAATTTTTAGTTCGGTTAGCTATAAAAGCGTGTTTTTTTAGTTTTTTTAAACTATTATTTATTTTTCATTTTTTAGTTCGATTTATCAATTAGTTATTTGTTGACATGTGGTATTGAAATTTCTCACAAATTATTTCGCAATCTCATCATTTCATTCAAAGCTTCAATGTTGCATGGGGTTTTTCGTGTTAACTTAGAACAATCGAGTTCTTCAATCCGAATACCGTCTAAAGATCTTACACGACTAAGTGCTACATAAGCTTGTCCAGCAGCAAACAGTCGCGAGCCTAGATAAATGACTGCATGATCGACTGTACAACCTTGCATCTTGTGGACGGTCGAAGCCCAACTCAGGATTAATGGCAACATTCGTCTCTCAGCAGTTCCATAACTGTATTTCGCTGGGAACTGTATCGATATTGGTTTAATCATGTGCACACCATCTGATCCGAAATCGATACGGACTGACGGGAAGTCTTCCGCGTATAGTTGACCTCTGCGAAAATTTGGCCAGATAATTTCTGTGATAAAACCCATATTGCCATTCACTAAACCTTTCGACACGAATATTTTCAATACATTCGGAAGACCTCCGGTTTTATTAATATCGCTAGGTATCACAGAATCTAAGTCCTTGTTACCTAGATTTCGAGTAGCATCAATGAGTTGGTCTTGTGCTTTTATTGTATAACTAACTGTCACTTTATTCTTAAAACTCTGGAGAACTTTATCGTTGTGTCTAGCAACCTGATCATTCGTTGGGTAAATTCTTAATGCACTCTCGATTGAGAATTCATTAGTCGCATCTGTTGAAACTTTTTCAAGTAGAATTTCAAGATGCCTAGACGTCATTTCTCCAACTCTAAGGGCGTTAAGCACATCTATAAATGTCGTGTCTCCTTGTTGACGCATATTTTGTTTAAGTTCAATCAGACCGAACTGTCGCCACAAATGTGTAGCCTGGCTTCATGTGTTCTGGTTGTTGAAAAACTTGATGTCCTCGAACAGGTGGTAACTGCATTAGATCACCAAAGAGAATCACGTTTATGCCTCCAAAACAAGCGTCCGAGGTTTTCAGCTGTCGCAAACGAGTTAAATCAATATGTAAGGGGGCGTCGATACAATAATTCTTTCAATACCACATACAAACTTATGAATGCACCTGGTTACATACATGAAGTATGAAAGTAGTCGCAGAAATAACTTTGTAAACAACATTTTGCTATGTATTAATCCTGGCCGTCCTAATAAGGATAATGGGAAACTGAATGAATGAATGAATGAATGAATGGTGCTTCTCCAGCCAGGGTTCTAAACCTGTTCCGGTCTTTCGGCCGGCATACCAGAGGGCACAAGTTTTGAGGGGGGGCGGAATGACCTGCTCTATAGGAGGGGAAGGATAGTGAATTCAATCGACCGACTCTTCAGCCTGAAGCCAATATGTGGGATTTGGAGAGCAGCTGTTATTTTCTTCAAGTTCTTGTTTTCCTTCTATTTTCAGTTATTGTTATTAGTTGAGTTTCCTGAGTCGTGTTCGTTTGGGTTCCGGTAAGTTCCCAGTTTCGCTTTCGCTCTCTGTTTCTGGAATACGGTATATTTGCCTCTAGGCCATCCTGACTTCGTCCCTGTTGTGTGATGATTCTGTCCAGTAACTGTGTTCTTCACCGTAGTATTTGATGACATGCTTAAGGAATTCTTTCCAGGTGTATACAGGTCGGCCGTCTTTCTTCTTCCTTGCTTCGTATTTGAATGGAGCGTGTAGTAAATGCTGTTGTGGGTGTCGCAGAATATACGTTATCAAACTCACTAAACGAGTTACCTACAGAAGTGCTAGATAGTCTATATATCAATAAAAATAAAGTTAAACAGATCCTAAAACAACACTACCTAAATGTCGGTTGATAAAGTTTATGTACAATCGAGCCAACTGAATCATGACCCATTTGCCTGATAATTCGTTTGAAACTTTCAAACTTGTAAGATCTATCGTAATGTCAGTGTCTAATCAAATGATAACAAGTTCGTTACCAAGGAAATAAATCTTCAAGCGAATTTCGACCTACTTGCATTTAAGGGGTTTAGCAAAATAAGCTTATGGTGGGTCATGATTCGGATGGTTCGATAGTACATATATGAGAGTAATGTAAGGAACTAGAAAGGGGTATTGCGAGGATGAATCTTGGTACTCAGTATTAGGATCCATTGTCGCATGGCTACTATCTATATAAGTGTTATTTTTATTTTTGTGTTATCTGTGTTTATAGCGATTTAGCTACCCCCATATAAACCTGACGGTTTTCGAGGGGTATCTTGAAAATGTAAAATTGTAATTGTTCTTGTGGAAGTGAATAAAAAAAAAAAAAAAAAAAAAAAAAAAAAAAAAAAAAAAAAAAAAAAACACATCCGGTGGTTTTTGATTTGTTTGGTTATCGTTTTGCCCTGTAGTCAGTCATGAATTTTGTAGTATCTTGGAAAGCTTCTGGCGTTCTCAAACATGTCTCTGAGGATCAGGCGTTCATATTTTCTTAGTCAAGAACTGACTTTCAACTGTTTGCTTTAGTGAGGGTTGCCGCTTTTTATCCGTATTTTATAAACAGTGCAATGACCATTTTGTAAATCAGGTGCACTATATTCCAGTCCATGTTGGATTTCATTATAAAATGCCTTAGGGCCTTGGAATTGCATATGGCTTGCCGGCACCTCTTTTTTATTGTGTCGTATGTCCTGCCGTAATATATGTGCCGAGATATTTCATTTCGTTTACGGTTCGTATTGGAACTCCGTCCAATACACTGGTTGTTTATGGGGTCTCTTATAAGAATTTTCGTCTTTCTACTTTTAAGTTTGCCATAAGCATTTCTCCGATGATATTTAATTATTCACTTTTAGCTACTCCGCGGCATAGCAGCGCTGCGTATAAACGCTCTTTCAGGTTGCGGGCGGTCCGACTCTGGAATGTACTTTTTGCACTCTTTGCACTTACTTAACTAAGAGACAGTCCGACTCTTTTTTCTTTTAAGAAACATATCAGAGCACTACCTGTCTCTTTCGTAAAAGTTATTGTATTTATATTATTATATGTAAAGTTTATGTTTATATCGGTAATTATTTCGTATTTGCTGTCTGTTGTATTTTACAGATATTTTAATTTATTCCTAGAAATTTTAGTTATAGTAATTATTGTGCACTGCCTACCCTTTTATGATAGCAATTCCTGTAATGCCTTGTTTTGCTGGAAGAAATCTCTTTTTAGAGACAAGCTCGCCCTTGTACATGCATTTTCTTTTGATGTAACTTTTAAAATATTTGTGTGCAATATTGTGAAGGAGGTTTGTTCCTATAATTCCCTTTTTCCTGTATTTCTTTATAGCGTCTTGTCCGATGCGAGCATACAGATACCAGAGATAGTTTTTTGACATATGTATCATGTTTGTTTCCTGTATATAGGCTATGTGTATGTTTCTGTTAGTCAATTCCGCATCAATGTTGAGTCTTTTAGTTATTTCGGCGCATCCTCTAACGTTCCAAGTAGCAATGCGCATACGCTCGCATGTGACTTGTGGTTTAAATATGGGGCTGTTTCGTATCATCGTATATCCGGTGTTGTCTGGGATGTCTTCTGTTGATGTTATGGTTGACCCTGAGGAGGTCATGGGTGTTGCATTAAGTATCGGGGAAAGTATGGTGTTATCTGTTTGGTTATCGGTTGCTTGATCCGTGGGTAAATTTGGCGATTCAAGCAAGTATACGCTGTCGTAGTGGTGTCCTGTGCCGTTGAGGTTGATAGATTTCACTGCATCCGCTGGATTCTTGGGCGTGAATGTGAGCGATGGTGTATTTTGCTGGTGGATTGTTACGTTACTTAGAAAGTATTCGGCAGCTGGTATTATAATCTCCTCTCCAGCCCAAGTACCGTAATTGCGCAGATTTTCAATATTGAGTTGTTGAGGATTTCAGGTTCAGTGATTGCGAGCTTTGTTCTGTTCATCGCCGTTTTCTTCTACATATTTAACTAGGTCCTTACGAATGTGGGTGTGGTTGCATGTTAATTGACATAGGTGATTAATTTGGTCAGCAATTGCGGTGAATAGGCAGTTACCATCTCAGCATTGGTAAGGCTTCCATTACGTTATCTTCTTGGGATATTGCTGAAAGAAAGAACTTAGAGATAGCGTGATTTATTTGAACTACCTTTGTCTACGATTAACAGATCGTACGGGTTGCGATTGTCAAAGTTTGTGCGTATCTTCGTGCGCCCTTATTCTCGGTAGAGAGCCGCTTAGGATAAAAAGTCTCCGATTTTATTGTTGTTATTGTTCATCAGTGGAAGTCTTTTGTTAATTGCCTGTTTTCTGGAAGATGGTAAAATGATCCTTTTATGATGTGCAATTGTTGGCTGTTTCTCAGAATATGCAGTTATGTAGTAGACGGGCTTGCATTATTGTTTTATTTTTGTGGGCTTGTCGGACCGGATAAAGTTAGAAATAGTTAAGTTTTGTTTTACTGTTATTGGGTAGGTTCCTGCCTAGTTTTGTATTTAGGTATACCTATCTCCTACCTACTAGTACGGCACTGTGCCTGTGGGATAGTTTGGAGTTGGCGTAGTAATTTGAAGCGAGCGTGGTATCTGTTTATGAAATGGTATTTAGCATTACGAAGGGGATTACCTGCCAGATATAGAGTTCGTTTTGCCTTTTGATCTGAGTTAGGGCTATCATAATCGCAGCGATCTCACCAGGTTGTTGCTCAGCTAGTGAGACTCATTGCACTGATATCACCTACTTCAATTCACTTCATTAGTGCATATTAGTTAGGTCCGTGACTCGGGTCGAGGTTCAGTCCGTGAACAAGGCCCTAAAGATGAAGTACCCGGTTGTATCTGACCCGGCGGAGGGGGATGCATGTGTTTGTGGCGTGTGAGTGTATGTGTCGGTACGGTAAGTATCAAAGTCATTGGTCATAGTCATATCAAAGTCATCTTGAGTTGTGCATTTTGGGTAGGCCGGGGGAAGGTGTTTAGATTTACCGCTATCATATTATCTGTTTTTGGGGCGGGTGGAACTTGAGTGTACTTTGGTTGTCGCACTGTATTTTGGTATGGGAAAAGTGAGATGATGTAGATTTGACTGGTTGTTGATTACGTTTTGGTGCTCTATTATGTATGCGCTGTTGTAGTGGCTGTCGGAAAAGGTCAAGTTGATAGTTCCGACTGCGTTTTATTCTTGTTGGGGGCTATATACGATTGATGGGCCATTTTGTTGATGGATCGCTACACTTATTACGTAGAACTCTGCGGCTGCTATGATAATTTCTTCACCTCCCCACGTGCCCTGTGTGTGGAGATTTTTTATGTACTCAGTGAAAGCTTCTGCTTTTGGTGCGTCGATCACAAGTTTGATGCGTGGATAATTGCTGTTAGCTTCCACGTATCTAGCTAAGTCGCTTCTGATGTGGGTATGGTTGAATGTCGCTCCAAAACGATGGTTGATTTGGTCTGCAATTGCATGGAACAGGCAGTTTCCATCTCTGGGCATTGGTAGAGTTTCCATTGTAAGATATTACTACAGGAGAGAGCCTCATGCTGTTTTAGCTAATATTAATGTGTGTGTGGGTTGTTTCTAAGAGGTGTACGGCCGGTATGATGAGAGACGCTGTTTGGCCTTTTACGATCTATTTTTATTCTAATGTTTCCCGGTATTTCCAAGATGGGCTGACAATATAGAATGGGTGCCAGATGTGTGAGGGAACGTTGTGGGCCTTTTGTGCTTCGAAGCTTTTTCAATTGTTCCTAAATAGCAGTCAATTGTTTTGTCTAGTTTCTGGGAATTTGGTGAGATGGCCTTTTTATGGCATGCACGTGTTTAGTTTTTGTTTATTGTCGGGTTTAGTATATTTGCAGTTTAGCTACGTAAAAATAATTCTAGGATTGTCAAGTTTTGGGTTGGCTTATTCATAGAGTTTCAGGGTTTAGTGGAAGGTTATTGTTAATGACTGTTTTGAATGGTCTTTCGAAGATGAGGAGAAAAGAAATCTCGAGGAGAATTATCTCGAATTTATTTTCAGGCAAAGCAATATAAGTATATGTAGCTATAATAATGTTTTATTAGTTGATTTTGCATATGACGCACCTATAAATGTGATTATGCCTTAGTCAATAGGGGCAACCGCGGCCGCGGTAAGTGGTGGTTTATTATTGTCAGGCGGCGAGTGGTCCTGAGAGAAATAAAGTTAGAGATAGGTAATCACTATCAATGATGTTCTAATCGGAATGATCTCACCAGGTTGGTGTGTTTAGCGGCGGTGGTGGTGGAGGCAGTAGCGTTGAAGGTGTGTTGCGTAGGCGTCGCTCGCTGCCGGCCTGTCGCTGCGTGGCTCAGACGTGCACCTGGCCTAGAATTCTAGGGCATGCACAGATGGGATGCCTAAGAGTATCGCGCAGTTCTCTGGGCATTCATTACACTTGACCGCACTAGTATCATCACAATCACTGAAATGCGCGGTATTGCACAGATGGGGTGCCTAGATGGATCGCGCACATTCCCCAGGTAACCCTTACAGTAACACGCGTTATAAGCCAGCCTATAAGCCAGGCTCGTTTTCGGGCCTCCGGAGGCAGAACAAAAGGCGCGCGCCGGGGATGAAAACTATTGTTTGTTTAAATGCGTTTACGAGATCTCGGGGGGACACGTCCGTTCGGTCCGGCAACACAAACGCCACCTAATAAGGATAATGGGAAACTGTTATCAAATTATTGCATTGTCATCGGTCCTTGATACGTATACAAAGTTTCAAATTAATCAGACTTCTGGAAACTGGTGAAAATTAAGTTCAAAGATTCCGTTACGTACATAGATACATACATACATACAACCCAAGCTAATAAAAGCGTGTTAAAAATACGTGTTTCAGCCTTTAAAAAAACATCCCTCAACCCTTTAAAAAGTCGCTTACTTTAAATAGGGTTCTCGCCAGGTTTCAGAATTACACGAATAATTATACTATATTTAGTACTTCGTTAAATAGTACACGAACAAAAAAAAGTTGTCATTTTTTCCCCCTACCCCTTAAACTAGGGGATGGACGTTTGTACGAGACTAACGAAAATGTTGATGCTAGAGGTCTGAAAATTGATAAAGGGACTCCTTGTTATAAAGAATTAAACAAATATTTCAGGATTTTCAGTAAATCACCCCCCACGCTTTAAATTAGGGGATGGAATTAAGCGCGCGCAAAATGCCTAATGTGTACTCGAACGGCTAAGAATGTTGTCAAATCGGTGCGGTGCATTAGAGGTCAGTGATACATTGTTGGGTATCTTATTGTAGGCCACTGATACCTAGACGACAATAATACACCCCAAAAAAAAGAAAGATAAAATGAACAAAATAAAAAATAAATATCTTGGCAACTTACAAAAAGAAGTGAAATCCCACCAAAAACATTTTCATGTAAAATGTTTCCAAGACGAGATCATACGGGTCGCACTGTCAAAAAGTTATCAGATCTCATGTAATAATAATAATATGTACCTTGGACACTATTTAGACACATTGATCTAGCCCCAAACTAGGATTCCCTGTATTTGGGTAATAGACAATAAAGATAAATATTATACTTAGATAGATAAACAACCATGACTAGGGTAAAAGCATCCGTTCTCATCAAACAAATATTTGCCCCCACCGGGATTCGAACCCGGGATCCTTGGCTTCGTAGGCAGGGTCACAACAGTCGTCGTAGAGCCAAGGTGCTGACTCTTCAAGCCCTAACTTTAAAACTCTACACCTTAGTCAAAATATGTGGCTTGGCCGTTTCCATACCGTCACAGGGGATGGGCGCAAGGAGAAAAAAATATTCACTCTTCGTTACTTTTATTTTATACAAAAGTTTTTGTATAAAAAATGAGTGTTGTATAAACGAAATAGATTTGTTTATTCGTACTTACAAGAACTATACGCGTTACTACAAGAACGGATTGTATGAACAAGCTTGAAGCTTTCAGCGATCAGAATATACATGGAGTTCTTGTCTCACAATCCTTTCTCAAACCATCTCTTCCTTCCTCCTTGTATTCTCTGTATTCAGGCTCTATCGCAACGATAGGACGGGTAAAGCTGATGGCGGCGTTGCAATCTACTTACGTTCTGACATTCCTTGTAAAGTCATCAGCCACTCGCCAAGCCTGTACTCTGGTTCGGCTGAGCATCTCTTCTTTGAGGTCAGCTTGCATCACAACAATATTCACATATTCACATATTTTTTATTGCACAGAAATCTTAATAGTAAGGTAACAAAACATTTTATGAGCAAAGGCGAGCTTATCTCTAAAGAGAGATTTCTACCAGCAAACCTAGGTAGGACAGGAAAAATTGTGCAACAGGAGAGTCCTAGTGCGCAATAAAACTGTACACATCTAATTGTTTACAACTAAAACATAATAATGTAATAAATGATATATACTAAATAAAATACAAAAGCAAAAAAATATATATATATCAAACATATACTACTTATATATACATATATAAAAGTACCTATCACGAAAGAGAAAGGAAATGCTCTTTCAATCTTGTCTTAAAAGTGAAAATTGAGGGACTAGGTATCTCTAATAGCGCAGGGAAGTGCGTTCCACAGTCCGATCGCCGTTAACCTAAACGAGTGTTTGTAAGCGGCAGTGTTATGCCGAGGAGTAGAGAGAAGAGACATCGTGTGGGATCTCCGGTTGCTATGCCTGGAGGAAATAAACTCGAAACGTTCTCGAAGATATGAGGGGTAGCGGGGATTTCGCAAAATGTTGAACAGATAGGAGAGAACGTGCATATCACGACGAAGGCGGATCGGAAGCCACCCCAACTCCTTGCGATACTGTGAGACATGATCATACTTGCGCAGCCCGAAGACAAACCGAATCCCGAGGTTTTGAAGTCGTTCGAGTTTGTTCAGTTGTTCTTCGTTCGCACCGATCCAGCAAACATCTGCATAGTCGATTAAAGGTAGTAGGAGGGACTGGGCAAGGGTGATTTTAGTCTGCTATATTCTTATAAGCAATATTCTTCTGGGTGTTTATTATAGTCCCTCATGCCGCATCGATTACTTTGAATCTTTTGAAAAGCTACTATGTGACTTGACCCTTCTCTATAGTGACACTCTCATCATCGGGGATTTTAACACCTGTCTTCTTAAAAATAACGCCCGCTCTACCAATCTTGAATCTATTGTAAATTCCTTCAACTTACATATTCTTCCCGTCGGCGCTACTCACTTTCAACCACATTGTACTCCCTCCCTACTCGATCTCATGATCATCTCCAACACAGCCAAGGTGGTTTCTCATGGTCAGCTTACCGCTCCGTTCTCTTATCACGACCTGGTTTATCTTTCATACAGAGTTGGGCCCCCTAAGCGCAAAGCCAAATTTCTGGATATTCGGAGCTTCAAAGGTGTGGACATCGACTACCTTAAATCCGATGCCTCATCTGTTGATTGGAACCCTGTCATGACTTGTGAGACCGTTGATGACAAAATCCTGAAGTTCAACTCAATTGTCCTTGGGCTTTTCGACAAGCATGCACCAATTAAAAAAGTCAGGGTCAAACATCTTCCTGCCCCGTGCCTGACCGACGCCATCAAGCGTTTAATGGCAAAAAGAAACCGTGCAAAAGGGCGATATAAGAGAGACCCGACCAACGACAATCTTCTAGCTTTTAAACGCCTCCGTAACCTGTGCAACCGCATGTGCCGCGATGCTAAGCGACGCCACATCCATGAGCGTATAGAGATGTACACTCCAGCTCAGGTATGGAAGTTCCTTAAAACCATTGGTGTTGGCAAGTCCCAGGAATCTTCTTCAGGTAATGTCGATCTCAACGGTCTCAACCAGTTTTTTTTCTTCTCCTCCCATCGTGATGGACCCTACCACTAAGGAGGCAACCCTTCATTGTCTACGTTCGAGGGCTGCAGTCTGCACCTCACCGTTTAACTTTAAGCTTGTTGGAATCGGTGCAGTTAGAAAGGCAGTGCTAGCTATCACATCCAAAGCTGCTGGTGGCGACAACGTCAGCCATCAGATGATCCACAGCGTCCTTGAGGAGTTGCTTCCTCCAATTACCCACATCATCAACTTCTCTCTCTCGGTAAGCTCCTTTCCTAGTCTGTGGAAGAAAGCACTCGTTATCCCACTGCCAAAAAAATCCAATCCCTCCTCCTTCTAAGATTATAGGCCCATATATATCTTACCCATTCTCTCCAAAGTCCTTGAATCCATAGTCCACTCCCAACTCTCTTCCTACCTTTCATCAAACAAACTTCTCAATCCTTTCCAATCTGGGTTCAGACCAGGCCATAGTACTACCACAGCACTCTTAAAAGTCAGCGATGACATACAGCTAGCCATGGATCAGAAGTTGGTCACGGTCCTAGCCCTGCTTGACTTCAGCAATGCCTTTAACTGCGTCGATTTTGACATTCTGGTCGCTATATTGAGCTCACCGAATGTCTCCGTCCATGCTGCTAACTGGTTCCACTCATACCTGAGAGGTCGTCAGCAACGCATTAAGTCTGAAGAGACTGAAACTCAATGGTTCCGTTCCAATGAGACGATCCTGAGGAAACTCAGGAGTGCCTCAAGGTGGTATTCTCTCTCCTCTTTTATTTTCAGTCTTCATCAACTATATCTCCGACGTTATTTCTTCTTCGTATCATCTGTACGCAGTCATTTCCAAATTTATCGCCACTTTTGCCCCTGCGATGTATTCAGTGCATTCAGTGCCTCAACCGTGGAGGCACTGAATGCTGACCTCAAGAATGTGAAAGACTGGGCCTTATCATACGGGCTGTTGGTAAACCCGACCAAATCACAAGCCATGCTTTTAGGAACCAGGCACACGCTTTCCTTGATAAAAAAACATATTGTTCCTGTGTCATATAATGGCATCACAATAGAGTATACAGATCAGGCGAAAAACCTTGGGGTTATTTTTGAAAATCTGCTGTCTTGGTCTCCACATGTCAGCGAGGTCAGCAAACGGGCCCTTGCGTCTTTTCACTCCCTCAGGCGCAAAGAGTTGGGGTGGCTTCCAATTCGTCGTCGCCGAGACACTCATATTCTCTCTTATCTTTTCAATATATTGAAAAACCCTAACTACCCCAGCTACCTTCGAGACCGCTTTGAGTATATCTTTTCAGGAGATCGGCACCGGAGATCTCACACGGTCTCACTCTTAGCCACTCCAAGGCATAGCACCTCGGCATATGAGCACTCATTCAGGCTGCAGGCGGTTCGATTGTGGAACGCCCTACCTTGCACTATAAGAGACAGTCCCACTATTGTCTCTTTCAAAAACCGGGTAAAAGAGCACTTCCTCTGTTTTTCGTGAGAGTTATAGTATGTATATCATTATAATATATAAATCATTATAATATATAAGCTATATTTGCAGGTATATGTATGTATTGTATTTAGTAGTCTGGTATATAAGTATTTTATTTTCCGTATTTTATATTATATGTATTTTAGTATACATTAGATATTGTACACTGCCTACCCTTTCATAATACATTTTTCCCTTTCATGCCTTGGTTTGCTGGAAGAAATCTCTTTTTAGAGATAAGCTCGCCTTTGTACATATGATTTCTCCTAATGTAACCTTTTAAATTGAATGTGTGTGTGCAATAAAGAATTATGAAACAATTCTCGTTACTACAAGAACGGATTGAATTATTGGGAAATGAAAGAATAGGTTATAGTAAAAAATTATGTTGTAAAAATGAAATAGACTTATTCATTCGTCCTACCTAAAATAATTTTTCTCATTACTAAAAAAACTATTGTATAACAGAAAAGTAATTATAACAGTGAATAATTTTTTCACCTTACGCCCATGTGTCGGTAGGGAAACGGCCAAGCCACATATTTTGACTAAGATGAAGAGTTTGTAAAGTTAGTGCGTGTAGAGTTAGAACCTTGGCTCTAAATGAGATCTGATAACTTTTTGACAGTGCGACCTATGTGCGCTTTTACATGAAAATGTTTTTGGTGGGATCATAGTTCCTTTAACAATCAACGACCTCAAAAATATAGTAATACCTACCTATCTCAATTTCGAGTTTAACAAACGACCTTGACCGTCATCATATAACGAATAACAGCCTCAGGCTGACAACGATTGTGGGCACCTCGCACGACCATGCTCAGGTTGTAGGCGACAGATTAGCTTGGTATAAAAGCCGAAGCGTGTCACCAAAATGTTACAGTTAATCTGAAACACTTTCATTAGCAACAATGGCAGCTAAGGTGAGCATAATATTCGATAAATTAATTCTTCTACTTATAAATGAACAGATAATAACGACAACAGCAATAATAAAGGGTCTCTTGCTTGATATCGGTGATATCAAAGATACATGTGATTACTTCTCATGAATAGTAATTTGTTTACCAGTTGGTGATGATCGTCGGTCTGGTGTGCGCAGCGTCCGGCCTGCCGCTGCACGTGGAAGAGCCCTCAGCGCCCGCGCACTACGAGTACGCATACTCAGTACACGACACACACTCCGGCGACGTGAAGGAGCACAAGGAGAGCCGCCAGGGCGACGCCGTGCAGGGCTACTACTCTCTGCTGCAGCCCGACGGCATCACGCGCATTGTGCACTACACCGCAGACAAGGAGCACGGTTACAACGCTCAAGTCACGTACGAGGGACATCCGCAGCCGCAGGCCGCCGCTCCCGTGGCTAAGCTGGCCCAGCTTTACTACGCGCCCGCCCCGGCTCACTACGCGCCCGCCCCGGCTCACTACGCGCCCGCCCCGACTCACTACGCGCCCGCGCCAGTTGCCAAGCTCGCCTACGCCGCTCCCGTGGCTAAGCTCGCATACGCTGCACCCGTAGCCAAGCTCGCCTACAGCGAACCCTTGTCTCACGTTACCTACTCATCTCCCAGCATCTCCTACCATCACTGATATCTTAGGGTAGGTATACTGATCCTGCAATCTTGTTGAGGCTATTTATTACGAAGTGATATTAAATTATTTTACGCACAAATTATTGTATGGAATATAAACAGGAAACTGCTAGGTCTCTCCCTACACTCACTCCTGTTAACTGAGAATCCTAAACAAAAACATCGGTAGACAGTTCAGTTAGAAAGAAGTACCCACTACTATTTCAGCTACACTATCCTAGCTATGCAGCTCCCAACAAAGACGATTAGCCTTTAGGGCTTTGCCCAAATGCATAAATATTGTCGCCATCAACCCTGTCATACTCAATGTCGACCCCCCGCCCCGCCATATGCCGGCTATTCGAGGGTGAAGTGGGGTGTCGGGTTGGGTGGCAGTGTGGCAGTCGACCACACCTGAATTATTCATACAGGCGCATAGTGATTTCATCACATTGAATGGGGCCAGCGGCGAGGCGGACCGTGATTACGACAGCGATACGTCCGATGGCGAGCAGCGATCGTGTATTGAGGGCTTTACATATGCAATGTCGGCTGTCTACACCTACTCGCATATAATAGGTACATACATTCATATGTGCACGATGACAAGCCATTGTATATATGGGTTGTAGAAATGCAAGTTCTTATATTGCCGCTGGGGACCAATAGTCTTTAGACTTGGCTGCACAACGGTCACATAAAGCTTGGTTGTCACTCAATTCTCTTTTCTGTTGACTGTATAAGTGCTTACTTTTGTCTATTTTTATATAACAAACTATAAATTATACCTACTACTACTTAGGTACCTAGATACCTAACCTCTACAACCTCTTACTGCTTCATAACAACCCCTTCGTAGGTCTTGCTTGGTATCCTCCACGATCTTCTTGCAGGCCACGTGTGCCATTTGCCTTTCCACCAACCAGGATGGTTAGTTTCTTGGTATCTTCTTCGAGACAGCGTACAAAGTATCTACACGACGTACCTTTAAAGTGAACCTGAATAGGTGCAACGTTTGCAAAGATTCTTTTGATGTCTGTATAAGCGTAAAATATGAAACCAAAACAAGGTAAGTATTATTATTTTCGGTATTTTAAGCTTACAAACGCGTAGGTAAAAATGAAAAGAGATTGCTTTTACCTCGGCGCCGCTCAAATTGAATGTTAAAGTTGATTTCCCGACGGACCGTTGCACGTAATTCCACGCAAATTAAAGTTGATTTCAATTGACTTGCTTGCTTTTATGTAGGTACATAAATAATATTAAAGCACTTTGTGCTATGTATTGAATTATTAAATGCTTAAAAAATATACGAAAGGATAGTTGAGATGTTGAGTTACGACGAATAGCCAGGCAGGATGTCGTGAATGGAAATTATTTTGACAGTAGTAGTCGAAAACTTATATTGATATCAAGAGTCGTTGTGACCACGTCTATCCCTTACTGAGTGGACGTAGAATGTATAAATTTAATTTTATAAGATTGAGAACGGGTAAAGGGCAAAATGCAAACAGATCTGCAAAAATATCCCCCGATACAAGAAGGAAGGCGAGACCTGAGAACTGCGATTGTAGTGCACAGGACCGGCCAGTTACTATGTCGGACCGACAGTTTTTTCGGATCCGATTTGCATATTGGCATACCATATCTTTCATGGCGCTGTTCACAATAAGTGACCCGAATAATATGTCAAATCCGTTGGTATGCATCTGACAGTCGGTCTTAGTGTCAACTGGCTTACATATACAGACCAGAAGTCTTACACTTCGTCGAAGCCTTATACGGATGTAAGCACTCACACAAACGCATTTCTAAGGTCTCGTTTAAACATCTAACGTCCCACGGGACTGTAACTAGATAGGTATCTAAGAATCTATATGGCTGTAAGACAGGTTTTCACTTTAATAGATTATTTAGGGATTACTCAAGCCACGGTAAAGATAGGGTACGGGTGATACCTACCAACAACGAAAATTCTTAAAGTAATATTGTTTGTAAGAATCAGGAACAATATTATAAGTCATTTTAAAGTAATTAAAACGAGTTTTTTAAATAAATGCGCAGGTATAATTGATACATTTCACTTAACTACAACGAGGCATTCATAAATATTGATACAGTTATCCTTAGATACAGAAACTAATTTGTTGCTCTCCTTATTAAAACTAACCCCATATACCTGAAACAATAAACAAAAGTTTTTCATCATCTCATCCATCACATCACAGGTGAGGTGACTACTCCAACCGACTTGGGGAAAGAAGTTAACCCAGAGCTAAAAAGATATCTTGCAAATTCTGATACTATATGCTTAGTATCCAAGATTATATTAATGAAAATAATGCATGGAGTTGATATAATTCAATACAGAACTCGCTATATAAGATTATATTTATCCCTGCATATTTATGGATAATAATTTATATAAAAATTTTGTACTACTATTATTTAAACCCATTGTTTCTAAAGAGGTCCAAGACTTATTACGTGGGAGTTTCTTCGATCTTCTGCTCCCGCAGTCCCACGTATTCTAAGAATATTATTAAATATCTACAGAAAAAAAAGATTTTTATTGGATTTGATATATTAGTAGGTACTTAAAGTATACATACCTCACTACTATGTTCGTTGAACACTTTCAAACACTTTCCGTCCACGCCAGAGATCCGCAGCGTTTTGTCCGCGCCGACGGACGCGAGCCGCTTGCCGTCGGCAGAGAACTTCACGTCGAACACCCACGAAGTGTGACCACCGATCGTGGCTAGTAGGCTGCCGCTCGATCTGGGAATTGAGGAAGCAACTAACAAACAACTAAAAATCTTATACTTCTCTTCTTAGACGACCCGAATGGCCGAGTCGGCAGTGACCCTGCCTACGAAGCCATGGCTCCCGGGTTCGAGTCCCGGCGGGGGCAAATATTTGTTTGATGAGAACGGATGTTTGTACCGTAGTCATGTTGTTTATCTATCTAAGTATAATATTTATCTATATAAGTATGTGTATCGTTGTCTAGTACCCAAGATACAGGGAATCCTAGTTTGGGGCTAGATCAATGTGTGTAAATAGTGTCCAAGGTATTATTATTATTATTATTATTATTTGTTTCACAAGCTCCGGAAAATTTTCTTTTTATTAAATTATTTTAATATTTAAATTTAAAATGCCTTTTCAGAAAAGCGGTAGGCAGAAACTAAGTATCTCCACTTACGTGTTATAAACCTTCAAGCAGCCCTCACACCCAGCTACGACCAGTGTCTTTGAGTTAGCTGAGAAGCGGACAGTGCGCAACTGCTGCGTGTGCGCCGGTACCGTCCGCACCAGACGGCACGTGGTCGCGTCGAATATGGAGAGAGTGCCGTCGCAGGATCCGCCGGCTATGTACTGACCGTCTGGGCTCTTGAATAAACAGAAACGTTTATAAACAGGCTCATGCGGCTATCACACTATACTAGAACTCCCTTTATCATTTTTTATCTTTATTTAAAGAGTTTAGTAACATTTTATAAACATACTATCGCTGAGTTGCAGAAACAAATTGTACAGCCCCGCACAACACAACCCAGGGACAATGATTTTTGCTTAAAGATAGGTGGTGATGATGTTGTTAAATCAAGATCGAGCTTTGGAAACATTCTTCACTAATGTACCCTAACTCACAACAGAGTCTTAATTCATCTCCATATGAAGCAGACTCTGTAAAGAAACAGCACTAGCGTCAGTTATGTACGTTCAAACTTCATCATGTTTATCCCCACGACATTGTCAATTGTTTAGATTACTTAACTTAAAAGATACTGAAGATCTATGGGGTATATCAGTCAAAGTTCAGTAATTCTAGTTGTAGCTTAGCTTATGTATTCAATAAATGTGTTGACGATGGACCTTTCTCAGACCTCATGAAATACAGTAAACTGATACCTCTGTTCAAATCGGGAGACAAGAGTGATCCTCCAAATTTTAGACAATATTTGAAAAGATTGTACTCAATCAAATGCTCCCACAATTCAACCGTACAAAACAACTCCACACCAAACAATACAGTTCCACTAAGGGTAAATCGACTACGGATGCAGGTATTACCCTTAAATCTCATATTTATACTGCATGGGAGGCCGCACAGGACGCTATCGGAGTTTTTTTTTCTGTCGAAGGTATTTGATTGTATTGATCATGAAACCCTACTAATGAAATGAAATCATTACGTAGTTAGAAATAAAGCGTCTACTAAGATCATTCTTAAGCAATAGAATTCAAAAGGCAGAAGTCAAAGGCGTTAAATCTGATGGATCAGGTGTAAAAATTGGTGTCAAGGTTCCATATTAGGCCCCTTCTTATTCCTGGTATATATTAACGATCTGCCTTTCATGGTGGAGAAATTTACTCTTGTTTGCTGATACTTAGCTAGTCTTCAAAATTTAATGACAAAAGAATATTTTGATGATGTTAATGGTGTCTTGTCGTCGTGTGTGTCGTCTTTAACCTTGAATTGGGTCACAGTTAATAATTTATTGTTAAACGCTGGTAAAACCAAGTGGCTCACATCCAAATGTCAGGCAAGTTGAAACCAGTTTAGTGTTAGACAGCAACACGTTAGAATTAGTAAATGATACGAAGTTTCTTGGAATAACCATTGATAGCAAATTGTAGTGGAGACCCCACATAGATAGATAAGTAGACATATTAAGTTCTGCGGCTTACGCTGTTAGGAACACGGAAGTGGCTACATCTAGGCTAGTATATTTCAGTTACTTTTTGTTGTGGGGGAAAGCAGCGGATATTCAAACTATTTTTATTTTACAGAAAAGAACTATTAGAGCAATTTAAAAAGCACAGACTCGTTAAGAGAGTTTTTTAAAGAAATTGAAATACTAACTGTAGCTAGTCAATTTATTTTCGATAATATAATTTATGTATAATGTTTAACTCAAGAAGGAGTCACGTTTGTGTTGCCAGACCGAACAGACGTGTGTTTATTGCCCATTCACCCCGGTGATCTCGCAAACGCATTTAAACAAACAATAGTTTTCAACCCCGCCGCGCGCCTCTTGTTCTGTCTCCGGATGCCCGAAAACGAGCCTGGCTTATAGGCGCAATACCACGTGTTTCGGTGATTGTGGTGATATCAGCACGGTCAACTGTAGCGGATACCCAGGGAATGTGCACGATCCGCACCGCACCGCACCCCATCTGTTCAAGCCGTAGAAGTCTAGGCCAAGTGCTCGTCTGAGCCACGCAGCGACAGGCCAGCAGAGAGCGCCACCTACTGCAACACAGTCGGGGCCACCCTCAGCGCTACTGCCTCCACCACCACCGCCACCAAACCACCAACCTAGTGAGATCAATGCGATTAGGACTTCATTGATAGTGATTACCTACCTCTACTTTATTTCTCTCATCGCCACTCGCTTGCCTAACAATAGTAAACCACCAATCACCGCCGCCGCGGTCGCCCCTATTGACTAAGCCATTCTCACATTTACAGGTGCGCCATAGGCAGGATGTTATAATTGCCTACTTACGTAATATCAAATTATCAAAATATACTATCAAAACATTATAACATACATTTACATTGCTTTGCCTGAAAATAAATTCTAGAGAATTCTCTTCGGCCTCTCTTTTCACCTCATCTGCTTAAGACCATTAAAAAAAGTCATTAACAATAACCTTGTACTGAAACGAAACTCTGTGAATAAGTCAACCCAAAACTTAAAATCCGAGAATTATATTTACGTAGCTTAACTGCATATATACAAAACCCGACAATAAATAGAAACTAAACACGTGCATGCCATAAAAAGGCCATCTCACAAACTGCCAGAAACTAGACGAAACAAACGACTGCTATTTAGGAGCAATCGAGAAAGTTTCGAAGCCACCCGCATAAAAGGCCCATAGCGTTTCCTCACACATCTGGCACCCATTCTATGGTCTCCGGTCCCAGCCCATTTTGGAAATACCGGGAAGTACATTACAATAAAAATAGATCGTAAAAGGCCAAACAGCGTCTCGCATAATACCGGCAGTGCACCAGTTACAAACAACCCACTACACATTCACATTAGCTACAACAGCAACAGGCTCTCTTCTATAGTAATATCCTACAATGGAAACTCTACCAATGGCCCAGAGATGGAAACTGCCTGTTCCATGCAATTGCAGACCAAATCAAACATCTATTTGGAGCGACATTCAAACATACCCACATCAGAAGCGACTATGTGGGTATCTTATCCTCGCATCAAACTTGCTATCGACGCACCAAACTAAGAAGCTTCCACTGAGTATAAATAATCTCCACAAACACGTGAGGTAAAAAATTATCGTAGCAGCCGCGGAGTTCTAAGTAATAAGTGTAGCGATCCATAAATACAATGGCCCGTCAATCGTATACAGTCCCCAACACGGTTATAACGCAGTCGGAACTATCAAATAAACCTTTTCCGACAGCCCCTACGACACCGCACACTTAATAGAGCCTCAAAACCCAATCACCAAGCTATCAACAACCAATCCAATTTACAGCATTAAATCTTCCCCATACCAAAATACAACGCGACATCCAACGTACACTCAAGTTGCACCTGCCTCAAAAACAGATAATATGATAGCGGTAAATCTACACACCTTCCCCTGGCCTACCCAAAATGCCACAACTCAAGAGACACAGACACTCACACGCCACGAACACATTCATCCCCCTCCGCCGGGTCACATACAATCAGGTACTTGACCTCCTCTGGTTCAACCGCGACACCAATGGATGAGATCCCCGGCGCGACCGGATACTCTCTGTTACGCAACAACCCTTCATACAGAGCAAAAATCACATGCGAATATATGCGCATATCCACGTGGAATGTTAGAGGGTGTGTGAAATTAGATAAAAAACGCAAGATCGATTCTGAACTCTACAACAGAAACATAGACGTCGCGTGTATTCAAGACCTCCGGGTCATACGAATCAAAACACTTTTTCTGATATTTATCAGGCAGATCTAGCAAATCGCACCAGAGGCTATCAATACTTTTTAGAAAAGACCTAAATCTAACAGCACAACTAACACAAGTAGCACAATATCAAACGTGACATAAAAATCATGACAACTACAATAAAGCCCATCACCAATACACTAAACATAATCAATACACACATTCCAATTTCAAACACGAGGGCAACAATTGCGTTCACCAAAATGCTAAACACCATTAAAAGGAAACCAAACTAAGCCGAAATACTGTTATTAGGCGACTTCAATGCCCACGTGGAATGACAAGACTCAGTTGAATTTAGGGAAAAAGGGCATTATAGAAATAAACCTCTTTCACATACATTCGAACATTGTAGCGGAAACCCTATTGGATATTTGCATCCGAGAAAATCTCAAAATAAAAACCACTAGGGCCCGCAAATCATGTCGTGTCACATGGTCAAACGGGAAAACGAATTCACAATTGGACCACATAATAATATCAAGAAATACATCACACACATTCAACTTCATCAAAGGGCGAATGGAGCCACCCAGACATTGAGATGTGATGAGCCGAAACAGAATTATTAAACCCGCCTCAGAGAACCACCGTGACCCGCAAGAAGTTAGGTCAAGAGGTTAGGTCGATCTTAGTGTCTAGTTTAAACAACATACAGTTCGGCTGAACAGCAAAGTGTAGCTTTTTTAGAACGCGGCTGTATGTTACATACTGTATGGTTGTTTGTTAGTAGACGTCTGCAGTGCAAGCTACGCTTTTGTGGATTAACTGTAAGCCGAGAAATTTTAGTAGTGCAAAGAATGTTGTAGTAATTTCAGATGTACTCCTTTGTAAAATAAGATGCTTTAAAGATACTCTTTAGAGCAATTTTAGGGACATGGGACACTCACATCACGGTATACCATAAAGAAGGGCTGACTGGTGGTGATAGGGCTAAATTACCAAGTCAGCATGTTTTGTAAATGCTGACCCTTTTCTATGTCACTGTGTCTTGATTGTTATGGAAGGGTGGGACCCGTTGCTTGTCCTACAAAAACTATAGTTTTGTTGTCATGCTATATTTGCTATGAAAGATCACTATAGTTTCCGCACTTTTCTAGAAGAGAATACAAACTGAGTTAAATAAAACACCTCAAAATGAAAGGAATCCTATCACAGCCACTAATTTCAATTATAAACAGTGCGCTTACACGTCAATAACACAAGACGAACCAAATGATACAAAAACAAAATACCAAAACTCAGTCATGGATACACTAGGGATCAACAATATCGACCCCAGGAAGACGAAAATATCCCGTGGAAATACATATCAGGAGCTATGAAAAAAGCGGCCCAAAAAATTCTTATCACAAGACCCGCCAGATCGAGAGAACACCGCATCGCCTTAAGCAATATAAACAGATATGTCAAAAAGTGCTGACGACGCCTTGACATAATTAAAGAAACAGAAGAACAACATAAGTGCTGACGATTCTTTGACGGGATAGGTAAAAAACACCCAAGCAAACTTATGCAGATAGTATATCACTTCTATAGAAAGCACCAACAACAAGGGACGACTAAAAAAACAACGGTTCTAAAAAAGACAGAAGGCCCAAATATAGACCTTATCCCCAACGAGCCCACAGACACTGAGTATCTTGATATCGGCCCCTCGACATCGGAAATTTACACAATAATTAGCCAAATGCGCAACGGCACAGCACCTGGTACGGACCTGGGGGCCTACCGCCCAACCCCCGTCGGCTTGATCCCGATACCGACGCTTGAATTGATTTGCCGTATTGTCATAATAATAAAGTTCATTGTTGCACGAAGCTGTCAAAATGAAGCCGTCATCGATGCCGACGGAGCTGGCGCGGTAGGACCGCAGGTAGTGCCGGAACTATACAAAAGTATACCGGACCAACTGTTAATGAGCATCGCGAAAACAATGAAAACACCATGGAGAGATAATATTTTACCGGACCCATGGAACGAAATGGTCCAAGTACCTATTACAATAACCAGAAACCCGCAGAACACCAACGATTATCGCCGAATCACCATGTTCAATACAGGATATCGAATCTATGACACATACCTACTCAAGAAACTAGACGAAACAATAAAGGAACTCGTAACAGAACCCAAAAAACAACCAACAACACATGAAACAGAACATCAGGAAACATGAAGAAACATTTTTCTGCTCTCCCATCACATATCCTCCCCTGTCCAAACTTCCTATATTGGCTAAAGATTGCATTAATCGGTCGATTCTATTCACAATCCTTCCCTATCACATGAGCAGGTCACTCCCCCCTCTCAAAAAACGTGCCTTCTGATATGCCGGCCAGTTGACCGGCCTAGGTATAATCCTGGCTGGAGTGGTACAATTCGTTCGTTCGTTCGAAAATATAATGTATTTACGTAAGAACCTTACAACATTTTCCAAACTTAGCGATGGCTGTAACGTTAACCTAAGAATTCATCACAGACTAGTTGCGCCCCCTTTAAGGGTCTGTGCATTTTGTACAACAACAAGATAGCTGGAGATTTTAAAATTGCCATTTTAGCAATAAAAAAACATGTCGATGCGAGTTTCCCAAAAAAGGGATATAACAATGTTCAAAATAACTTAAATGACGGGACTGTTTGAGGTTAACCTAACTCAACACAGAACTTGCAGTTAATAATTTTTTAATTATTTATTTCTCCTTATTAATTATAATAATTAATATTGTAATATTTGTATTAGTTAAACACAACCAATTTTTAAGAAATCAATCTCACATTCGTAAGGACCTAGTTAAATATGTAGAAGAAAACTGCGATAAATAGAACAAAGCTCGCAATCACCGAGCCTGAAGAAATTCTCAACAACTCATCATTGAAAATCTGCGCAATTACGGCACTTGGGCTGGAGAGGAGATTATAATACCAACTGCCGAAAACTTTCTAGTTAATGTAACAATCCACCAGCAAAATGCACCATCGCTGACATTCACGCCCAAGAATCCGCGGATGCAGTGAGATCTATCAACCTCAAAGTCACAGGACACCACTACGACAGCGTATACATGCTTGAATCACCAAATTTACCCACGGATCAAGCAACCGATAACCAAACTGATAATACCATACTTTCCCCGATACTTAATGCAACACCCATGACCTCCTCAGGGTCAACCATAACATCAATAGAAGACATCCCAGACAACACCGGATATACGATGATACGAAACAGCCCCATATTTAAACCACAAGTCACATGCGAGCGTATGCGCATTGCTACTTGGAACGTTAGAGGATGCGCCGAAATACCTAAAAGACTCAACATTGATGCGGAATTGACTAACAGAAACATACACATAGCCTATATACAGGAAAAAAACATGGCATATATGTCAAAACACTATCTCTGGTATCTTTATGCTCGCATCGGACAAGACGATATAAAGAAATACAGGAAAAAGGGAATTATAGGAACAAACCTCCTTCACAATATTGCACACAAATATTTTAAAAGTTACATTAAAAATAATGCATGGACAAGGGCGAGCTTGTCTCTAAAAAGAGATTTCTAACGGCAAAACAAGGCGTTACAGGAATTGGTATCATAAAAGGGTAGCAGCGCACAATAATTACTATAACTAAAATGCCTAGGAATAAATTAAAATACCTGTCAAATACAGATAGGAAATACGAAATAATTACCGATATATACATAAACTTTACATATACTAATATAAATACAATAACTTTTACGAAAGAGAGAGCCCTTTGATACGTTTCTTAAAAGAAAAAAGAGTGGGACAGTCTCTTGTAGTGCAAAGAAGTGCGTTCCAGAGTCGGACCGCCCGCAACCTGAAAGAGCGTTTATACGCAGCATTGTTATGCCGCGGAGTAGCTAAAAGTGAATAATTAAATATCATCGGAGAAATGCTCATGGCAAACTTAAAAGTAGAAAGACGAAAATTCTTATAAGAGACCCCATAAACAACCAGCGCCCACAAGTGATCGTATTGGACGGAGTTCCAATACGAACCGTAAACGAAATAAAATATCTCACATTACACAATAAAGAAGAGGTGCCGGCAAGCCATATGCAATTCCAAGGCCCTAAAGCATTTTATAAATAAATCCAATATGGACTGGAATATAGTGAGCCTGATTTACAAAATGGTCATTGCACTGTGTATAAAATACGGACAAAAAACGGCAACCCTCACCAAAGCAAACAGTTGACAGTCAGTTCTTGACTAAGAAAATATGAACGCCTGATCCTCAGAGACATGTTTGAGAACGCCAGAAGCTATCCAAAATACCACAAAATTCATGACGGACTACAGGGCAGAACTATAACCAAACGAATCAAAAACCACCGGATATGTTACTATACATATTCTGCGACGCCCACAACAGCACTTACTACACGCTGCATTCAAATATGAAGCAAGGAAGAAGAAAGTGGGCCGACTCATATACACCTGGAAATATTTCCTTAAGCATGACATCAAATACTACGGTGAAGAACACAGTTACTGGACAGAATCATCACACAACAGGGACGAAGTCAGGATGGCCTAGGCGCAAATATACCGTATTCCAGAAACAGACAGCGAAAGCGAAACTGAGAACTTACCGGATAACCCAAACGAACACGACTCAGGAAACTCAACTAATAACAATAACTGAAAATAGAAGGAAAACAAGAACTTAAAGAAAACAACAGCTGCTCTCCAAATCCCACATCCTCCCCATTCCACATATCCTATATTGGCTTCAGGCTGAAGAGTCGGTCGATTGAATTCACTATCCTTCCTCTCCTACCGAGCAGGTCATTCCGCCCCCCTCAAAACTTATACCCTCTGGTATGCCGGCCGAAAGACCGGAACAGGTTTATAACCCTGACTGGAGAAGCACCATTCATTCATTCATTCATAATATTATTTATGATAATTTGAATGAGCAATTATTAATCATATAATGACAAATAACTAAGCACAAAAAACAATTTTGTTTTATTTGTTATATATATAAAAATAGCTAAGAAAATGGCCATACCAATTTTTTCTATGGGTACTTCTTTTAATTCTTGAAAATCGGTATGTTTCATTATTTGTTGCTGTTGCGGCAACAGAAATACACATTCTGTGAAAATTTCAGCTCTACCTATTTCGGTTGATACGATAGAGCCCGGTGACGGACAGACGGACAGACGGACGGACGGACAGACAAACGGACTGCGGAGGCTTAGTAACAGGGTCCCGTTTGGCACCCTTCGGGTACGGAACCCTAAACAGAACTAATAAGTAACGTCAAGGCGTGTGATCTGTCAACATTATGTACTCAGAAATAAGAGGCATGTTTTATATTTAAAAAAACGGTAAGGTGCGAGTGAGACTCTCGCCCGAAGGGTTCCGTACCACCTCACAATGGTTTTCAAGTTTGTTGCATGGGTATAAGATATATTTAATTTTCCTTTGTGTTATTATTATTACACAAATAACAACATTTCGCTGTAGTACGCAAAATGTTGTTTACATAGTTATTAGTGGGGCCTTATACCTTCATACTCCATGTATGTGACCAGATGCATTTAAAAGTGTGTATGTGGTATTGAAATAAATTTTCTCCCCACTATTAAATCCCTAAAATTCTCAATATTTTTCCTGTAATGTTTAATTTAAGACCTATATTACACATTTAAAATAAAATAGGATCAATAGTTTCGGAAAAGGTCTTTTTT
This sequence comes from Argyresthia goedartella, assembly GCA_949825045.1. NCBI lineage: Eukaryota > Metazoa > Arthropoda > Insecta > Lepidoptera > Argyresthiidae > Argyresthia > Argyresthia goedartella. The sequence goes on from OX463823.1 coordinate 24,126,646, forward strand.
ACCATACAATATATACTTTATGCACAATAAATAATGAGTACAAACACACGAATACTTATGCACAAAGGCATATATGTGAGATCCTCGCAACAGGCCCTTTCATTAGACATGTCACAAGATACGGTTTGGACAACTTTTTTTTAGATATCTGATTTTCCTCCAATTGTGCTCTTATTATTTTTCCAGTGATATTTAAGTAAACACCTATATTACATATATTTTTTGTTTTACTTTAGTATCAGTAGTTTCGGAGATAAGGGGGGTAAATGGTATTTTTTGCCTATTCTCTTAAATATTTTTTAACAAAACTTTTCAGTTTAATAAAATAAAATAAATATATCCTCACAATAAAAAAATAAAATAAAACTAATTTTCTCCCCAATTATGCCCTCCTATTCAAACCATACATTTCTCATTAATTTTCCTGTAAAATTTAAGTTCAATTATTTATTTTTTTATTTTAGTATTAGTAGTTTTTTTCTTACCTATATAGTTTTTCCTTTTTAAGGTACAGGACCAAAACAAAATGTTATGGAACTGACACGCCATCAGCGTATTGCGGGACTTTAAAATTTAAAGATCGTTTCTGCAACTGGCTGTATGTCACTGTATACTATCTATAGGATCTCTTCATTATGTGTTTTATTCTTATTTTCAGTGAGCTGTCACCTCTCTCTAGCTCAACCAACCTTAACCTATGCGAGAAAGAGAAGCCACAACACAAAACATGGCACGGAATGTACCAGATCATCAACGTCACGATCATGCAAACATTTCAACAAAGATAAGAAATATAATTTAAAGGTTAAAGGCTCTATTTAATACAAATTATTCTGAACAATTACTATTTTTGTGTATTATACCTACTTACCATTTTAAGTAATTTATTGCCATGTTTGTATATTTTACCTATAACCTACAAAGGTTAGAATCAAATCACTAAGAAATTATACAAACATGGCAATGAAGAGAAATTAGGAAAACCATAGATCTATCTTACTTACCCAATCAACACACAGTATAAACCTCTGTCTAGTATCCAGTACTTTTTCCGGCTTGCCACTAGCAACGCCATAAACAACAATACTGCCCAGAACACTGCCAGTAGCTATTTGAGAACCGTCTGGGGAAAATTCTAGATTCCATACTTCTGTGGTATTTGTTGCTACTGTGTGAACTTTAAGTCCTGATATCAGATCCCAAATTATCAGGGTAGAGTCTAAAGAACCGCTGGCAAGAGCTGCAAGAGAAAGCAAAATTCAGTTGCACAGCTGCAAGCAAAACCGGTATTCTTGTTATGATAGAGCCAGGCAAATACTTTTGACAATTTTTATAGTTCTGTCATGGAGTACAGTTCAAGGGTTTTATTATTCAGATGTTTTTGTTTATGTGTTTATACTTGGTTGACATGTCGCAGGTATATGATAAAATCAGGCACTTGGCCCACATCCCATCCCATCACCATATCCCAGGAAACAATAAAATAATGACATGATTTTAACATATTCCTTAACAGATCTAGGGATTTGATCAAATCCCGAAACTGGTTTAGGAAAATGACAAAAACAATGTTTGTTTGTAACAGTTGGTCGAAAATAAATGCCAAATAAGCAACCAGTATTGGTTGCTTATTTGGCATTTATTTGTAGTTTTACAGAACCGTATGGTTCTGTAAAACTACATGGGGTTGCCTCGGCTCCGGCTAGTAGATGAAGCTGTGATCTTAAAGAACCTAACTTTTTAGTATTTGGACAGAAAATTACCAATAGCAACCAATTTGGCTTTACATTCTAGTATAAAGAAGCTCCATGGTCTAAAGGGTTTCACACTTGCTTCTCACACAGGAGATGCAGGTTTGATTCCTGAACATGTACCAATGAGATAATTAATGTATCTTAAATATATTATATGGACGTTCTAACAGTGATCTTACACACACTCAAACTCAAACAAAGGTCGAAGAGAATGAAATGTTGCCATAGCCTTCATACTGAAAGTATATGGTTGTCGCACCAATCAAAACTGTGAATAGAGAGGTTAAACTATTAAAGCCAAGGGACTTTATGCCAGGGCAAACACCCTAATAGACTTCACTCCGCCTATTGTCATGTTCGAATGTTCTGTGCAATAAAGAATTTTGAATTGTGAATTGTGGATAGCGAAACTATCTAGCATACCTAGACTTTATTATGATTACTGAAATATCCGTAAAATCTAATTATTTTGCCCTCTACGGCGTATACGCCAGTTTGTTCAAATTCCCTTCGCCGTTAAGTTGGCTGTTCTGTAAAACTGTCAAGTATCAACAGTTTTCCGGTCAGTCTAACGTCAGAACGTAAACAAATATTAATGTTATAGTTTTTTAATCGGAATCAACCAGCCTCAAGTACAACCGTTTCAAAACTGTGAGCTAGCGACGTCACAGGGGTGTTATTTCACCTAAAATTTCACACAAAAAAGTAGTAGGTAGGTATTTTTGCCATCGTTCATATCAGAATTACATTAAGATTGATGATGGTGGACCACCGTTGATCGGTCCTCTATTATGTTTATTTCACCAGATTCCCAGCCGTTTCGATTAGGAATTAAGATCGACAGAGCTAGTGGGTACTGTGTAGGATTAATACCAGGAGCCTACATTTTGTCATTTGAATATAAAGCACAGTGTTCTCGTAGGTATAGTATAAGGCACTCCGCACATGGTGCTACTCAACGACGAGACTGCGACGCAACTCATAAGCCCATATAAAACAAGGGAGTTACTAACGTCTTAGCCCGATTCAGATTAGGAACCTAAACATATTAAAACAAGTCTTGGTGTTAGTTAAGTAAAGCCCATTATGGCGTATTGGAATAGAAATGTTAGCTATGGCGATGTTTTTGTGTGGAGTTGTGGAGTCTGGCTCAACACAGACCTTGCTGTTAATAATTTTGTAATTATTTATTCCTGCTAATTAATTATGATAATGACATATACTTATATATTTTGTATTATTCAAGCATAAGCAATTTTTAAAAGAGATCTAAAAATCAATCTGTGGGAGTTTCTACGCCCTTCTTCTCCCACAGTGGTCCAATGTAGAGAGTGACAAAAAATGACGATTGCTAAGTGTATGTAAATATCTACAGTAATAAAGACATTTGGAATTAGAATTAGAATTAGATGGAAAACAAGCAGTGAGGAAAGTTTCATTACTCCATAGCTGCGGCGATGGGATAGCCACCTGTCACACCAAATGGAGTATTGAATAACTGGCTCAAAGTGGGCACAAATTTGCCTCTGCCACCCCATATGGGAACAGGTGTGACGCTATGTTAGGTTATTCTAGTATAAACTAGGCGCAGTGAAGGAGCAGGGCAAAAAACAAGAACTGGCATGTATTTTTGATGTTTCACTGAAATTGTATAGGGATTGGACCAATTCACTAAATTTAGTTTGTTAGTTGTTTGGATAGGTTTGTTAAAATCATATCATTATTTCAACATTTCCCAGGATTTGATCAAAGTCAAGCCAAGTCCTTAATTTTATCAAATCTCTGCAACAGACATAGTGTTAATATTTGACTTAGTTTTACAACACAGTAGAAATATATTGATCATTACTTACTGTGCCCATCAGGGCTAACCGCAACTGATTTCACTGCCATGACATGCCCCTCCAATGTATGGAGCAATTCTAATTGGTCATTCTTGTATAGCCACACTTTAGTAAGACAATCCAAGCCAGCAGTTACAATATAATCCTGAGCTGCCTCTCTAAAATAGGTACAAACACTTATTGATGTTTGTAACAAAGTTAACTTATATGTAGTGTTTAAGTTCAATACCATCTGTGTCGAATCGAATGTCGCTTTTAGCTCTTACGCTAATACAATACTGATGAATATAATTATTTAGGGTTAGTTTAAGCCCAATAAGTTTTAGCAAATTAAACGTACGTCTCTGAAGCTCTAGTTCTTGACCACGAGCAGCAGAATATAGGATCATTATGAGCATTTTCCTTCTTTTGGATGAGAGAATACTGAAAAATTGTAAAATAATACATTTAGAGAAGAACTGTTATTTGTACCAAAATCAGTAGCAATTTTTTTACATGGGGCTGGTTCCGCCCCATATCGAAAGACCCTGACCAATAAAAGTGTTTCGCTTACCATCGCCGTTTCAGAGAAAACCCGTGAGGATTTTTTTGCTTCTTATTGATTACAAATTTTTTACTTTCATTCACCAAAACTATAATTACGAATTTCATAAACATGAAACATAGACAAAACAAGCGAACACTTTTTGGCATTACATTTTTACGGGGACAGGAATGCACGGCCCAGTAATGCCCGGCCCCGCAATGCCCGACCCCGAAATCGTGGGATTTGGGACGCCAATTCCGGGGCTGGACATTCCAAGCCGCACATTACTGGGCCGGGCTTTCCGAGGCCGTGCACTGCCTGTTAGACTTGGGTAACTCGAGAGTAAGATATAATATGACACACATATCGCTTGACGTCCATTATATCATAGTTAAATCCCAGCGATATGAATCATATCTTACTCCCCAAACAAATCTCGCTCTCTCTGCCCAGGCTACACTAAACACAGTTGTGTGAGAACAAAACCAGACGTCTTCCAGTTTTAAAATGTCACTATTAGGCAAACAGCAACGTTATCACCTTAACATTTGGTCTACATTTGGTCCACATCTTGTTGGCAAATACACAATTGACCAAACCAACCACACGTATTTCAGTCTTAAATGTCATTTTTAGGCGAATAACAACCTTATCACCATAATCCTTGGTCCTTTGAGCCGGATATCTAGTAGTAGCGATAACGAAGGCGAACACACACTAACCGCACCGAACGGATCGACGGCGCCGAAGGAATCTACCACGCTGCTCTTGCGCGTTGCTCTGTCGCACTCGCACGCCACGCATGACCGGATAAGCATGGATAGGTGTGCGTTCATCTGTACACCAGAGCGAGATTCGCGGAAACGAACACGTGGGTTTTTTCGGCTATCAAACTCAAACTCAAACTCAAACTCAAAACGTTTATTCTGTAAATAGGCCACAAGGGCACTTTCACATGTCATTTCATTTCTTTTTTTACAGAACATTTGGTATTATTATCATATTATCAGAAAAAAAAAGTACTTAATTATTGTTTCTGAGAGATGTAAAGAGTCTCATGTCATAATAAAATAATTAAAATATAAATAACAGAGATGTATAGTCTCTTTAGTCAATAATACAATGATAATAGGAGATGTAAATGGTCCCCACAGTCAAGAGTTGTATAATTAAATTAATCTTTGGAGGTGTAAAAGGCCTCCAAGTGTCCAGTAAAAGAAACTCTGGCAGTGAGGATGCTCACAATTAATTAGAACAATTCAGTCCCAAGCATTTTTATCGTCTATGTACTCTTTAATACTGTAGTAAGCTTTATAAATAAGCCTTTGCTTGATGTATTTCTTGAACTTATTAATTGATAGATCTGTCAAAGTGCTTGGGAGTTTATTGTAAAATCTTACACAATTACCCTTGAACGAGTTTTTTATTTTATGGAGCCGAGTAGTGGGCACTGCAAGTTTGTCCTTGTTTCTAGTATTAAAGCTATGTATATCACAGTTTCTTCGAAAGTTAACAATGTTCTTATGGACATACATAATATTCTCGTAAATATATTGACTATGGACTGTCAATATATTTACTTCTTTAAACTTATTTCTAAGAGAATCTCTATTATTCATTTTATAAATTTTATAAATCGCACGAACAGCCCGCTTCTGCAGCACAAAAATAGTATTTATGTCAGCAGCACTGCCCCAGAGCAGAATACCGTAGGACATAATACTATGAAAATAACTAAAATAAACTATCATCGGTTGGATTAAGATGAGCGAGAAAGAGTATGTGTTTGTCATACTATAATAGGCAAAATGTTTCCAAAAGTTTGCTTATTGATTTGAATCTTATCGCATTGCAATAAGCTCGAAAAGCAATAAAAAATCTATGGGATATAACGTTCATAATAATGTATGAAGAAGCTATGGAGGCCTCAGTTCGCTGCCAAGGCAAAAGTGATCAAGGGATCGAAGCGGGCAATAAAAAGTGGTCTCTAGGTAAGTTGGTTAAGGCATAGTTCAAATGGTGAAATTAAAATGCAACTGTTGCAATTCGTTTGTTATATATTTTGTATTGAGTAGGTTATTTTTCGAGACTCTTCCAACTCATCAACTCATTAAACAAATATAAGAGCCTTGTGAGATAAAAGAGTAAGAAAAAATAAGTGGGAGTTGGAGCGTTATGAGAAGCCATAGATTTGAATGAGTGAGATATGATAGAGATTAATGTGTCACCGAATCAATAGATATGAGATATGATTACTCCTGATAAAGACACACTTTGCGCAAGTCTACGGCCTGTTCGACCCCGGGATGCCCGGTCCCGGAATTGTGGGACGTCTCTCATTGGCTGGAAATACTGGCTTCTGATTGGTCGAATATTTTCGATTTAACTTAGACGAATCTAAGGCCACGGTCATAGTAGTGAGGTTTTTTTGTAAGCAAGTTTAACATTCACTTGACCCATATCATAACCTAAAAATTATTCATATTTGGTTAGTTTAAAATAAAAACAAACTCAATTCTGCTATTTGTTAAAAAAAATAACACTGTGAAGACTGTGTTCAAGTGCATTATATTTATTGAGTCAAATTTGGCTAGAGTAGGTTATTGTGGCTAAATTTCAATTGGGTTATAGGTTAGGTTAGAACTTAGAAGAAGCAAAACCGAAGCGTAGCGGAGCGGAGTGGTGCGAAGCGTATGGAAATAAAAAAAAACATTTAATGATATTAATAGATTTTTTGAGATAGAGACACTATGAACACACCCTAATCTCTGATGTAGCAGTTGTCTATGGTACTCGGGACGCCAATTCCGGGGCAGGGCATTCCGGGGTCGAGCACTATTTTGTACGGCCACGGAATGCTCGGCCCAGGAATGACCGACCCCGGAATCGTGGGCTTTCGGGACGCCAATTCCGGGGCCGGACATTCCTGGGCCGGGCATTACAGGGACTCACATTTTTACACGTTGTCATGCTGCGTCCGGACCACAGATCAAGCAAATGTATAGCTGCTAGGCAACTGCTAGGAGAAGGAGCACGACTCAGACAGAGAGCAACAGTTAAAATTTTGGCGCCATCTAACATGTCCCTGGTGGCGCACACAGAATACATTATGGCACATTCCTGGCTCTGGAGCGGGAAATTTAAAGGACATCGGCAACTCTCCATTCTTACGATTCTCTCGAGTGAATTTGTAACGTCTATTCATAAGAATATTCTTATTTGATTGATGTTATATTCATGAGGTCGATTTTGTAAGAATTATTGTAGTTAGCGGCCATTTTTTAAAGTTACATTTATTTATTTTTGTTGCTTATTAATTTTGAGTTTATGTTTACTTTCTACTACTATTGGCACACATTTGCGAAACTCTGCTTACTTTGGTTTATTTATTACTCTACAGAATTAGGTAATACTCGCCATGTGTATGATGAAGATGAATATGAGGTGGGACGCCCGCTGAACCACAGGCGGGTGTTCGGTCCTGTATCGTGACTATTTCACACAATTCCCAGTGTTTGGGCACTGATTACCAAAAAGTGCTGGCTACTTTCCTCCAAGCCACAGTGAGGGCATCATGGGTACTGTACGAGCTTTAATAATGATAGGTGTCTATTTAGTTTGCAGTGACCTGTCACCACACTGAGTCCCTGTAATGCCCGGCCCAGTATTGTCCGGCCCAGGAATGACCGGCCCCGGAATTGGCGTCCCGAAAGCCCACGATTCCGGGGTCGGGCATTCCTGGGCCGAGCATTCCGTGGCGGTACATAATAGTGCTCGACCCCGAAATGCCCGGCCCCGGAATTGGCATCCCGAGTACTATAGACAACTGCTACATCAGAGATTAGGGTGTGTTCATAGTGTCTCTATCTCAAAAAATCTATTAATATCATTAAATGTTTTTTTTTATGCATACGCTTCGCTCCGCTCCACTCCGCTACGCTTCGGTTTTGCTTCTTCTAAGTTCCAACCTAACCTATAACCCAATTGAAATTTAGCCACAATAACCTACTCTAGCCAAATTTGACTCAATAAATATAATGCACTTGAATTCAGTCTTCACAGTGTTATTTTTTTAACAAATAGCAGAATTGAGTTTGTTTTTATTTTAAACTAACCAAATATGAATAATATTAGGTTATGCTATGTGTCAAGTGAATGTTAAACTTTTTTTACAAAAAAAAACACTACTATGACCATGGCCTTAGATTCGTCTAAGTTAAATCGAAAATGTTCTACCAATCAGAAGCCAGTAATTCCAGCCAATGAGAGACGTCCCACAATTCCGGGGCCGGGTATTCCGGGGTCGAACAGGCAGTGCACGGCTTCGGAATGCATGGCCCAGTAATGTGCGGCTTGGAATGTCCGGCCCCGGAATTGGCGTCCCAAATCCCACGATTCCGGGGTCGGGCATTCCGGCGCCGGGCATTACTGGGCCGTGCATTCCTGTCCCCCACCACACTTACCAGTATTGCTAAGTTTTCCAGATTAAGTACATAAATACTTAGCCTTTTTGGGGTCTTTCCGCAAGATAAACATAAATACTTAGCCTTTTTAGGGTCTTTCCGCAAGATAAACATCTTAGACTGCCTACAGTCTTTGGTGTTCTTCCATTCTTGGTTTGCTTCTCGCGTAGCTTACATGTTGAAGATGTTCTTTGTGACAGTCGCTGAGATAGGTAATCTTGGTTCTGGTCCAATAAAACGCTTATCAGCGCCGTTTCTTGTCAGCTCATCTGCTTTTTCGTTAGGTACAGTGAATCCCTTCATGACACATGCGATAATTATTTCTGATGTTCTTCCCAAAGAGTTAAGACTGGCCTTATACTCTTTGACTACCTAGTGCAGATTTATTCATTGGTTGCCTACGCGCCTTTAAAGCTGCCTGACTCTTAGAATCAATTACTTCTGTCTTGTTTTTGATTTCTGCTGTGTCCTGTTCCTGTTCTGCTTCAGCGCATTGCATTATGGCGTAGATTTTCACTTGGAACACGCTGGCGTATAGCCCCAAGGCAATTGATTTGTCTTGTTTATTACTGTCCATGATGCAAAAACCAGCTCCTGCTAGTTTTGTGCTCTCTCTTCTTGAGCCATCCGTGAAGCAAGTTAGAACCGTTTGGTCTGTTTCTATTTACCAATTTTCTCTTGTTTCAATAATTATGGATTCGGTATTTCTTATCGAATCGGTTTTTCTTCTTTATCAGATCGTTGTTTGCCAATAGCATTGCCAACTTTCCACCTGACGTTTCTACAATGGAGGCATGACCTGTGTCTATAGAGTTGCCTTTCCATTCTTTGTTAATTTTCATTCTGTACCATTGTTCAGTTGCTGTCCTTTTTACTTCTACATGCAATGGGTTTAGATTGAGCATTATTATTGAGGATGCCGTTGGTGCATGCCCAGGCACAGGAGCCATGAGGTCTACTCATGGCTCCTGTGATGATAAGACATGCCAATCTTTGTACCTTGCCAAGCACTTTTTTCGTCGATGCTAGTTCAGTATTTTCCACCATACAATTGATCCGTATAGAATCCTTGGTAGAATGATTGCCGTGTAGATCCAATGGATGATCTCTGGCTCATTCCCCATCTGTTCCCTACAACTCTCTGGCATTGGAATAAGATTCTAATGGCCTTAGCGCACTGTGAATTTATATGAGTGTCAAACTTCATTCTACAGTCAAAGGATACTCCTAGGTATTTAATCTCACGAACTACTTCTAGTCTTTTGCCCTTCAACGTAATAGGAAGCATTTCAATATTTGTTTCGTTTATTTTTGAAGAGTAGTAGCATTGTTTTCTCCGGGTTTAGGTCAAGGTCTTTTTCTTGACACCACCGTAAGACCTTGCCTATTTCGTTCTTCATGTGCAAATTCTTTGTTTTATAGTGCTCTTTCCACCTTTATCGTTAGGTTGTGTAGAGCTGTTTATGTTCCTAATTCATTCGCCCACTCTTCTAAATCTTCTCTAGTCCCAAATGTTTGTCGGGCTGGAGTCCATTTATCCATGATGTCGCAGAATATACTCCAGTCCGTCTTCCGAGAATTGTTTTTTTTTAGTATCTCAAACTGATAAGTCTTAATTGGAAGGTTATACGCCTATGATCAGACAGAGTATCCTCCTCATCTACTCTTCAATTCTTAATTCTCTTGCCTTTGTCACCCGATGTTAGTGTTATATCGAGAACCTCTGGGGGAATTTTTATATCTTTTTTCTCGATGAAATTTGATCCTATTCAACCTTGTTCGATGCGTTCACTTTATAAAGACTCACACATGGGTTGTGTAAATCTGGGAATGATTAGCACGACTGCCTGCCACAAACTCTGTAGTATGATTGATCCTCATGATCTACATACACCCACAAGTTCACACATATCTAAGTCACAACTTTCCTCTCAATAGGAATTATTATAGCATGTTACGTGGAAGGTACACAGGCGCAAGAACCGCATATATCGCCCCCTAACCCGAACGACGCCGACCATCCGCGCGGAAATTTCAAGAAGTTCATAGAATACTCTCCTTGACTGAACTTTTCTTAAACCGTGATCACCGAGAACCACGAGTTATAATCGACGTGTCCGTGGAAGAAGCAATCTTAAGTAGTTTATATGCGGATCCAGCACAACACGTCTGGTTATACAACATGGGGTCTCACAGAGAACTGTCTGGCGAATTTTGAGGAAGGAGGGTCTTCACCCGTACCACTATCATGCAATGCAACATATCCACGAAGATGTGGACAACGTGCCGAGATGCGTCATGTCGGCATGGGTCCAAAGTAAGACCTCTGCCGACACCGAATTTTTCAAGAAAATTTTGTGGATGTTCGAGGCAACATTTAAGAGAGATGGCATCACAAACTGCCGAAACCAGCACAAGTGGTGCCATAAAGGCCAAAATCCAAAGTTGCAAAAATCCTCCTCATTCCTAATTGAGGTTTACTATTAACTTATGGATAGGGCTCATAGACAACATGCTGATTGGTCCTGTAATTATTACCAAGTGCTTTGAGGGACCAACGATTTCTGGCGCTTTTGCAGGACGAGTTACCTATATTGTTGGAAGAGGTATCAATCGGTGTGAGACAAGATATGTACCTAAAAATGGACGGCTGCCGAGCCCATAAGTACACGCCTGTGAGGACATATCTGAATGAAAAATTCCCAAATCGCTGGATTGTTCGGCAAGGGCCGGTAGGTTGGCCTCCTCGTTCGCCAGATATGACACCACTAGATTATTTTTTATGGGGCACGATGAAACTAAAAAATTATAATGTCCTCATCAACACGGAGGGAGATCTCCTAAATCGGTTGCTAAGTTAATTGTTAAATTAGTGTTAAACCTCGTAAGATGAGGAAATTATAGTTTAGTTTTATATTTATTTTATAGCTATTGTAGTATATTTATTTTAAATGGATATTATAAATAATTTCACAGTTTTTCCTCTAGCTCTTCTAATGGTGACTCTCTTGGTGCGGGAGGTGTCGACTCCCTTGCGGACGCTTCATTGTCTAGCAACAAGAACGCGTGTTCAACAAGTCTGAGGTCAATTCAATGTCGTTAATATTAATGCCCAAAGCATTCCTGCTAGCATAGACTAATAATTACAAGAAGACTAGCAATCCCATACTAAAAATCGTAGTCCTGTAGAAAGCTAAAACATCCCTCCTCATATAGATGGCGTAGGTATAGCTGTTCGATGCTTAGATGTTTTACACTTACTAGTTTTACACTATCTCGGGAGATGGCATTACAAATGAGCATAGATGTAATCCTACGTGTAACTCGATGAAATTTTTAGAATTGGCAATAGATGTCGTTGGCGTCGCGTCTTTGTTTTCTTTGTTATTCCTTTTTGTTGGGTTTGATTTTCGCCCGCGAGCATTTATAAACCTGTCTAGATGTATACTCGGCGCCACGACTAAAGAGCTTTGTCCTTGAATGCGCAGTAGTCACTTTTCACAAGTGTTTGGCGCGGGGAAGTGAGGAGCGACGGGGGCGGTAGTCAGCGCCGGCACCTGATTCGTTGATCAGTCGCTTCCCGATGCCCGCACCGAAAGCACGTCTCGAAGCTTCTTGAGTACAGTCGCATACAATATTACCCAACGTTATCTTTCGCCCCGGTCGAAAATGCCGAAAAATAAAGTACTGACTAGGCAAGCTAGAAAAATGGTTTACGATGTGAACTGTTATATCAAAAAAGAGTCTGTTATATCATTACTGTCAGATGAATAATATTTTTTGTGTTAAAAACTTAATTGTGGTTTAATTGTTACAAATTATTAGTCAGCGGGAAGAAAAGAGTGTGCAGGACTATTACTACAAGTATCTATATTCACTAGGCCCTAGTGACTAGGGGCATTCTATGCTAGGGGGTTATTTATATATAGGTTTCAACCTTGACGTTAACAAATGTTGTCAATAGAGAGTACCTATAGTTTATTTGACACAAAGTCCATTATTTACATCGGCTAATATCCCAATCAACAAAATATCAAACAGAGAAAAAATAGAAGTGAAGAAAGGCCTGAACACTCATTCCTTCACACTAACCCTAAAAACGCACTTCGGAATTATGCCGCGACTGTACACATGCGCAGTAATCCCCGCCAGTTTCTCCGAGAGCTCTTTATTCGTGGCGCCGAGTGTACTGTTGTTGATATTTTTATTCTTACAAAAGGAAAGGATATTTCGGTCGGTGAAGTGAATGGTTGATTGTTTAGTACTTGAATAAAAATATCAACTAATATTTTCCTGTAGTCCCATTGTCCCCATGGGGACAACAAAAATCAACGGGGACAACGAAACTCTAATAAAATATTAAATTTTAGTCCCGTTGTCCCCATTGGCTCTGTTCACATCAAAGGGGACAAGGGGACATTAATAAAATAATTAAAAAGTGTCCCGTTGTCCCCATTACCTATATTCTAGTGAAAAGGATACTTTATAAAATAAGGAAGAAGTAATTAAATCGGTGTCACTGTGTCCGTCCACCCTTAGTTTTGTTTGATGAAAATAAAACAATACAATTTATAGTCAAATTACAAAAGTTATGTATTTATTGGTTTTAACAGAATCATTTTAAAAAATCAAGTATGTACAAAAAATACAATATCAAAATTATTATAAGCTATACTACCCACAGAATCAACATTTTTATTCTAAGAAAAAACGCATATCTGACAATGATGTCTAGATACCTGTTAAAATGTGACGTCACCCGCACATGTGTCGATTCTTCGAATCCTACTAAGAAAGATGAACACGCTACTTGAGGGGGTGTGCGGGCGGGAAGGGGGTGTGCGGGCGGAGAAAGATAACATTGATAGTGCAAAGCTCTTATTGGCTCATTTAAAACCCCACTCCTGATCTTTATTTTTCGCACAGCGCTTGTTACTGGAATCAGGAATGTCTAAGTTGAGTTTAAGTTGTGATGTGAACGGTGTGTGCGTGATTGGTGTTCGAGAAATACTAAAAAGGAGCAATTGTAAGTATATTCATATTATTTTAAATTTATTGTTATAGATACCTGCTTTTCCTATAGTAAAGTTTTTGGACAGATTTCTAAATAAAAATGGACAGATCAATCTGTTGAAAACAGGGCCACAGCGATTGCTTGAAGCTCTTAATAATGTCATTATGTTCTGAAGACGATGATTGCTAGTACAATCGGCAAAGAAGTTCGGTTTGCAGGGCACACAAATGCCACTCTTTGTGTGCGTAACGTTGCGACACGAATCGCTGACTTGAATGTGTGTGCGTTACATTGGTCGTCACAGCACAGTCACAGATATTATAATACTGTCTGAGCATACAATCACTATGTGTCTTCGTTGAATATAAGACTAGTTTTTACCGCTTCCTACAGAGTGGACGATAGCCCAACGGGTTAGATGCCAGACTAATGACTTTGAGGTATTGAGTTCGATCCTCTATCAAGGAGGGAAAAAGCATGGTGATGTTTTTTTTTAGATACTTTTTTTTAATTATTATTGATCAGACCAAATATTTATTCTAGATTAAGGGCCGGTTTCACCACTGCTGATGAAGCCTATCTGCCAGTTAAACTTAGATTTTTGTATGGCGTTATTTGACAGATAGGCTTTATCAGCATGTGGTGAAACCAGCCTTATTTTTTTCATAATAAAACAAAATTATATTTCGTCCTAATAATAATTTATTACTAGTTTGTTATAATAAACTACACTTAATTTACTTATTTTAGTTTTAGTCAGACAAGGACAGATGTCGCAGTTGATGATATATAAGCTATGAATCAACATGCTAAGCAATTAGAAATTATGTGATAACTTCTAACCTGAAGTAGCAATAACATCATAGACATATAAATCACCTTATCTTATGATAACACAAAGCTTTCACATATTAATGGTTATGTTTTATTTAATATCTTAGTGGAGCTCCTTCTCTTACTATTATTTGTTGTAGTCTACTTCTCATGCCAGTGACCATATTCCAACACATGTCAGTGCCTCGCATTATCTCCCAGGTTGAAGTAACAACTTCATCTAAATTAGACATAGATCTCACATTCGATGGATCCCAATTGAGCACCATATGTCCCCATAGATTTTCGATGGGGTTTAAATCAGGGCTTTTAGAAGGCCAGTCAATAACTGTCAAGGATTCTTGCTTGTTAAACCATTCTTGCACAATATGGGCGCGATGCACAGCGCAATTGTCATGGACAAAGTATATATGCTCATCCGGATATACAGTTCGTACGGTTGGTAACATGACGTTCTGTAAAATATCCAAGTATCCTTGAGCAGTGTTGCGAGCACTCACTTGCACTAATTCACCGGGGCCCATCGACGACATCCATCCCCAATATCCCAAAGTAATACGGCCACTACACCTGCACGGTAGAATGTTTGCTAAACTATATCGTTCATTATTTCTTCTCCACAGTATTTTACGCCCATCCTTGTCTGATCTAAAAGTCTTTTCATCACTAAAAACAACAACATTATTACACCAATCAAAGTCCAAATATTCACGGGCAAACCGCACTCTGTCTTCACGATGCTCATTAGACATCATAATCTTCTTCGCTGGTCTCCGACATCTTAAACCATCAGCTCGTAAGTGATTGCGAACTGTTTGTAGTGTTACATTATGAAGTGTCGCCGTAGACCGGGTGCTGGCAAACGGATTGCTGTTATGCGCTGCAATGATGTCGCGATGGCGATCAGATGCAGCTGTGTAGGCTACAGGCTGTGGGCCTGGTCGACGACTTTCAACATGTCCAGAATCTGCATACCTATGAACCCACAGTTGCACTGTTCTTCTCTGTAAAATAAGAAAAAAATACAATGAAGTAGTAACACAAGGTATAATTATAATCATAATTTATAAAAAACCTTCAAATTTATTTTTTATATGCATAACTCACCGATATCATTAAACGTCGTGCTATCTCGCTAATTGAAATGTTTTGTTCATACAAAACAATGATTTCCGCCTTTTTAAAAGTGGATAGATGACTTTCCATGATAGATAACAAATCTCAATCACAATTTACAAGGAACGAAATGCAATACAACTAATGCTGAGAGCGCGCAGACGCAAAACAATTTTAAAGAGGGTAGCTGTTACATTTTAAATAAAGAAGGTAGACTATGGCCTTTTTACCGGGCAAGTTTACAACTCTTCGAACTCTAGTTTGGTTAAACAATTGTAATCAATTTATATTCGATGCTATGTGAATTTAATAATACTCGTAGCTTCTAAAAAATAATTTCCTTTGAGGGATCGAACCTTTATCTACATATCGTAATTCTAGCACCTAATCCACTAGGCTATCGACTACTTTGCATAAAGCTGTGAAAACTTGCGTCATAATCAATGAATGTATGGGATCAGAAAAACGCACACAGACGCGACATTAACACGAATACTGTGTTAGTGTGCATTGCTAATCGTAGCTATTGGCAACGTTACGCACACAAAGACTGGTGTTTGTGTGCCCTGCAAACCGATCTTCTTTGTCGTGTGTACTACCTATTTTATATGATGTTATTTTGTTTTCAACAGTATCAATAATGTCACAACAACCGGGTACTTCGGGAGGAAGAAGTGTTTTAGAATTTATACAGAGAAAAGGAGGAACAATACTTTTACACGCTGGACACCAATTTACAAAAAAAACTACGAATAAAAACGGAGAAACAACATGGGAATGCCACTTAAGAAAGAAAACCAAGTGTACTGGCACAATGAAGATTAATAAAGTAAGTAAATATACCTTGGCAGGTGAAAAAAAATGGTAACATTAGTGACGTATCAGCCGTGTTCTAATAGACAAGCGAAATGTTTTATTTAAAAAAACACTGTAGTCTGCAAATGTTGCCATCATTTATTTTGTAGCATTTCCTGCCTAGAACCTAACTATTAAGATAAAACATTCTGATTTATTGATTTGAATTGATCTATAAACGTCTTCATGCAACACTTAACGTTTTATTTTCTATTATTTATAGGACAACCAGATTCTAACGGAAAAGCCTCACGCGTGTACACCAAATTTCAACAAGAACATACTTGATGGCTTCATGGAAGATTGCAAGAAAATAATGATATCAGAGGAGATACCTGCCATACCTACGGCTTTCAATGCAACGATTTCAAAAATCAAAGATACAGGACTTGACAAGGTAATTGCACTGCCTCCATATGAAAGCAAGAAATCTTCTTTATACCGCCACAGAAATCGTTCGTTAGGTGTTGCTAAGACTGTTTTTGATGACGTGAAAAATGTGACAGTTCCCCCCAAATATGAACATTTCTTGCTAGCGGATTATTATCATTATGAGGATGATAATAATACACGCATTATTCTGTTTTGTTCTCAAGAGGCAAGAAATAAAATCACGAATCTAAAGGAATTTTTTGGTGATGGAACATTTAAGAGCTGTCCAAGGCTGTTTAATCAGATTTTTACAATTCATGCCGATGAAGGAAGCAACAATGAAAGCACTGTGATATCTCCATTAGTGTACGTTTTAATGACGGACAGGAAAAAGAAGTCTTATGAAGTTCTTTTTAGACTGATAAAGTCACAAATTCCTGATTGGAATCCTTCTTCATTTACATGCGATTTCGAGGAAGCAACTATGTTTGCAATAAAAAACATCTTCCCGGACATAAATCTTCACGGTTGTTATTACCATTATAACAAAGCTGTTTGGAAGAAAGGTCGTACATTAGGACTTACAAAATCTAAGATCCTGCGCCGTCAAGTAGCTCTGAGTGCAGTGCTTCCATTGTTGCCTGAAAACTGTATAATGGAAGGGTGGTTCTATATTGCCGATCAAAGTCCTGATGACAGCAAAAGCACGCAATTTAGAAAATACATGCTATCTTGGTGGCTTCGCCCTAACTTCATTAAAACATGGTGCAGTTTTGGCATTCGCCACCGAACGAACAACTTTGTAGAAGGATGGCACTGTAAATTAAATAACGCCGTTGGTAGACAGCACCCCACTATTATAAAACTGCTTACAGTTTTATATCAAGATGCCAATTTATTCAGCGTTAAAGCGAAACAATCACCAAAACGCCGCACGCAGAATTCAATCCAGAACGATGAATTTATTATGGCAAACCAAATGAAACTAGTTAACGGAGAAATAACTGTAGGCCACTGTCTAGAAATATTGCGCTAATTTATACATATATCATTTAACTATCATCAGGTAGGTATCATGTTGATTCTGTGATAAGGTAAAGTACGTTCGCTCACTTCTCGACGCAGCTTTTGAAGTCGCCGCCCGCCTGGTTCATGCGAATTCAAAGGTGAAGTATAGTTCCTTTGGTGGAGATAGTCCAGTCAATTAGACGACATGTTATGTCTCGTGTTCTTTAATGATTGAATGAAAATCAAGTACAAAATATCAAAGGAATAGTTCCTGACTAATCGTATTGTATATTGACCTAGAATCTAGGTTGAGATACCTATACTAACCATCTAGGTCCTAGATGGTTAGTATAGGTATCTCAAAGGAACGCCGCGCGAGCTCAAAGAAAGCCGACGCAGAGGCGACGTCAAGATGTGAACGAACGTACTTTACAGGTAAACCAGATAACTGGCAGACGCCCGCGGGGCAAGAGGTAGGTGGGGTAATGAAAACCGCTAGCGTAGAGCTCACTAAGCTGAAATGACGCGCCCCTTTGTTAGAGTAAATGAGGCGGCGGGGCACGTCATTCCAGCTTAGATGAGCTCTAGCGTACCGCGAGTTAACTGGTTTAAAATTGTGATATTGTATTTTTGTACATAGCTGAAATCGAATTTTTATATAACTTTTTATTTATTGCTATAGGTAAATAAGTACCAAATATTAAGATCTTTATTATTTGTAATATTTGTATCTGTGTATTGAAATAGTTGATTCTGTGATCTTATTTTGTGATATTGTGTATTCTGTAATAATTCGATATTTTTATTCTTTTTATGCCAATGAAACTGCTGAAGTGACTCTCAAATAACTAACTACTTTCGAGAAATGTTTTGCTATTTTTGTAATACATATTTTAATTTAATTTGTTATATGTATGCAAGAATACAAGATGACATTTAATTAGCTGTCAAAATTTTGGGAAATCATTGCACCCTTTACTATGAACAACTTCCCCCTAGAACTACATGGTCGCAAATAAAATTAAATTTACTGATCCTCAGTTCATTGACATGATCAGCTTTACAAGTTGCTATGATTTTTTTTTCCGTTTGCGACCATAGGTTTCTAGGGGAAAGTTGTTCATTATAATGGGTACTATTATGCCCCAAAATACTTAAAAGTCATCCTGTATACCATGTTGATTATTTGATTAAAGTTAATAATTGTGATATTTTCATAGATATTAGGAATTAAGGTTGTGTTTTTACAATTATTATTTTTAAGATAGGCACGAGCCGCACGAGCCTAAATCTGTAAGTTGTTAAAACATTGTTGATTCTGTGATATTGTTGATTCCTTAAATGATTCTGATAAAACCAATAAATACATAACTTTTATAATTTGACTATAAATTGTGTTGTTTTATTTTCATTAAACAAAACAAAGGGTTGACGGACACAATGAGACCGATTTAATTACATCTTCCTTATTTTATAAAGTATCCTTTTCACTAGAATATAGGTAATGGGGACAACGGGACACTTTTTAATTATTTTATTAATGTCCCCTTGTCCCCTTTGATGTGAACAGAGCCAATGGGGACAACGGGACTAAAATTTAATATTTTATTAGGGTTTCGTTGTCCCCGTTGATTTTTGTTGTCCCCATGGGGACAATGGGACTACAGGAATATTTTCAACCAACTAAATTACCAATAAAAAAAACTGGCCAAGTGCGAGTCGGACTCGCGCACGAAGGGTTCCGTACTATTATCCATAAAACCGGCAAAAAAAATCTCGTTGCAGGAAAGCCCCCCCTTTTTTTTTTGTAAATATGTATATAACTAAATATTCTGTGAATATTTCAAGCGCCTTTCTGTTGCCGTTATCAATATAGAGCAAAAACGAGCAAAAAATTACCTTTGTTGTACGGGGGCCCACTTGAATAATTATATTATTCTATTTTTTTTTGTATTTATTGTTAAAGCGGCAACAGAAATACACCATCTGTGAAAATTTCAACTGTCTTACTATCACCGTTCCATGAGATAGAGCCTGGTTACAAACGGACGGACGGACAGCGCAGTCTTAATAAAAGGGTCCCGTTTGGCACCCTCCGGGTACGGAACCCTAAAAACAATAATCTAATCTCTGGTATGTGGCTCAGATGACAATACAATAATATGGTACCATCGAGCTGGCCTGATTTAGGAGCTCGAATGTGGGAGAAAGAACCCTTGAATATTATTACTTGTTAATGTTGTGAGTTAACTTCGTCGTGACAAGTTCTATTCATATTTACTGGCGATTTTCCCACCATCATCGAGCTTGAAGGTGGTAGATGGAAGACTGGTATTCTTACTGGTAAAGCCATCGAATTTAGGCTCATTTGATTTGTCTTACAATACCTGGAGGAGAATGTGGTAATGTGGCAACCGACTTTCTTTTTGAGGCGTCATGTAAGAATACTATACTTCTAAATCAAGTACGTACGTTACAGTGTTCCTTACTCATTGGCCTATGCATGCCTTACTGTGGAATAAATAAAAGTTCACAGAATAATCAAAAACATATTTATTCTGAAGAATCAGAATGAAAAAAAAAAACAAAAAAAACTTGCTCAGAAAAAATCCCATTTAACAATTACTCGGATTGCTTACACCATGGGATACTTTCAAAGAAGCGGTTTTCAAAATCCAATAGATAGCGAACGCTAAAGTGTGATAATTATAATTAATGAATCAATGTTCTCAAATATTATTTTTAATATATTTGAGAACATTGATTTTTAATAATAGCTTCACTTACAATTATCTCGCTAACATGACACTTAACCTAAAGTGTATACCATACCCATATTACCAAATATACCACCTGAAAATATTATATTTTATGATTTAATACAACAAAAACAAAATGTTATAGACACTCACATACATGAAAGATTAACAAATATCGATTTATGTATTTATAGAATAATTGAACTTGACAATTGTTTATTAAAATGTAATGAATGGCATATTCATATATATTCATATACAACACTGGTTATCTAAAATAGTTATCTAAGAAATAGGAACAAAGGATTATATCACTTGCATTACAACAAAATCATTGCTTATCAAAAGACCTGTCTCAATGACACCCGTTCCTTCTGCACCGTCAGCGCATTGGAAATGGATTGGTACAGCTGGTCCTATCAATAGGGTACTCACATTTCCACGATTTAGACTTGATGGATGAAAATGTGTGGCGCATATGTATCTCTGGCTTAGTTCCTTTTTTGTTAACGAATCCAAATATTCATTTCCTGAAAATAATTCATATGATCTTACCAGATTTGGATAGGTGATGGTTTGAACATTTTTGAAATAAAATGAATGAAAAATATGTGTAGCAGGTATTAATAAATCCTTCAGGATCACTTCGTCCACATTCCCATCTCATCCACATTCTATCTCGTCTACATTTCTATCTGGTCTACATTTTACTCCAGTGAACAAATGAGTGATCGAATCGATATCGAATAGCCCAAAAATCTTAAGTTAGGTTGTAGACGAGTTGTGAATGAGGACGAGTTAGGAATGAGGACGAGTTGTGAATGTGGACGAGATTGGCAGTGGACGATTTGGGATTGGTCTGTGGACGAAATGAGTATATGGACGAAATGGGAATGTGGACAAAGTAAATCTGAAAGAAGTAAATAATAAATGACTACGCAATCAAGGCCAACGCTCATAATTCGTGAAGCAACGTGTACCCATCTGAGTTTCTTATCCAAAGCAGTAGGCGACCTATGTCGTTGACAGGAAAGCCAAACATTGATGTTGCGTGACTTGTTTCACGCACTTGGTGTAAGTGTAACCCATCTTAAAACGTTGAACTAAGCAAATCGCTGTAAGTTCATACGGAATAAAACATCATGCACAGAAGCCGACTTCTGTGCATGATGTTTTATTCCGTATAAACTGAGACCGATCGCAGCAGTAGAGGAATCAGGTCCGTCCGGCTCACGTAACAATGTAGGTAATCTCTTTTGATAATTCAGTGGTAGGACTTATTCGACTTCGTAAGTATACACAGTCAGGTCATAAGTTCTGTCACACAATAAAAACTTTTGAATTTAGAACGCTGGCCACAAAAAAGTTTATTGAATTCGAATTTTTCATGAAAATAAAAATGTGTACTTTATAGAATTCTCCTCATTTTTAAATATGGAGTGGACACTTAAAGAAGACCGTGTCGCAGTTATTACGTTGCAACGTTGCGGTTACGCGCCAATTCGGTTTTTCGACTTACTGAAAAATTTGAATGTAACCAAAAGATTCGTTTATCGTACCATAAAACGATACAATGAAGACTCTAGTGTAGATGACAGGTCAAGAAGTGGTCGCCCTCGCTCTGTTAGGACTCCAGCAGTGATAAAAGCTGTGAAGGCGCGAATTCAAAGAAATCCCATACGTAAGCAGAAACTGTTGGCCCTTCAGATGGGGTTAAGCAGGACCACGGTGAAAAGGGTGTTAAATGAAGAATTAGGGCTTAGGGCATATCGAAGAAAAACAGGACATCGTTTGGACGCTCGTTTAATGGACCTGAGACTGAAGAGATGCCGCGCTTTGTTGAAGCGGTACGGGGGAAAAAAGCATCGGGAAATTCTTTTTTCGGATGAAAAAATTTTTACCGTGGAAGAGAGCTACAACAAACAAAATGATAAGGTGTACGCACACAGCAGTGAAGAAGCGAGCAACCGTATTCCGCGTGTCCAACGAGGTCATTTTCCATCCTCGCTCATGGTTTGGTTGGGAGTCTCTTATTGGAGCTTAACTGAGGTACATTTTTGTGAGAAAGGCGTAAAAACGAATGCAGTTGTGTATCAAAATACAGTCCTCAAGAACCTTGTGGAACCTGTTTCTCATACCATGTTTAATAACAGGCACTGGGTATTCCAACAAGATTCTGCGCCAGCTCATAGAGCGAAAAGCACGCAAGACTGGCTGGCGGCGCGTGAAATCGACTTCATCCGGCACGAAGACTGGCCCTCCTCCAGTCCAGATTTGAGTCCGTTAGATTACAAGATATGGCAACACTTGGAGGAAAAGGCCTGCTCAAAGCCTCATCCTGATTTGGAGTCACTCAAGGCATCCTTGATTAAGGCAGCCGCCGATATTGACATTGGACCTCGTTCGTGCTGCGATAGACGACTGGCCGCGCAGAATAAAGGCCTATTCAAAATCGCGGGGGTCATTTTGAATAAACTTTATTAAGTTCATTTTGCTATATAAATGTTTACATAACATGTCTAACATAATAAACGTGTCTAAATTATTTCATATTGCACATGTGACAGAACTTATGACCTGACTATGTATTTTCGGTATGTTTATCTTTAGTTTGAAATTTATTGATGAAGAATAATAGAGAGGAAAAACCAATCAACAACTTCACTCAAACAAACATGACATCTCCACCTCAACAAATTCAAAATTTCATGCCCCTGACATCTGTCGGATAATTTCCAAGTGTTTATTATCTCAGAAAAACGAAACTCGAGTTTACTATGAATCATACCGACAGATGTCACATTGTGGTGAACATTTAAATTACGATCTCATGATGAAAATATACTATGAGCGACATCTAGGTTGTTAAACAATAACTATTTTTCGATGTACGGTGCAATATAAGGCGATGAACACGCTTCTTTATATTATTACTCTATGCTGCTAGTTACGCTGATCTCCTGGAAGCTTTCAGCGATCACAGTATAGATGGTGTTTTTGTATCCGAATCATTTCTGAAACCATCTTTTCCTTCCTCTATGTATTCTCTGCCAGGGTTCAGGCTCTATCGCAATGATAGGACAGGCAAAGCTGATGGCGGGGTTGCTATCTACTTACGTTCTGACATTCCGTGCAGTCATCTGCCAGTCTCCAAGCCTGTACTCTGGTTCCGCTGAATATCTCTTCCTTGAGATCAGCTTGCACCACAACATTCTTCTGGGAGTGTATTACAGCCTCTCACTTCGTATCGATTACTTTGATTCATTTGAATCTTTACTCAGTGACTTGACTCCTCTATATAGTGACACTCTCATACTCGGTGATTTTAACACCTGTCATCTGAAAAATAATGCCCGCTCTGCCAAACTTGAATCTATTGTAAATACCTTTAACTTACATATTCTTCCCCCTGACGCTACTTATTTTCAACCTCTCTTCTCGATCTTATGATTATCTCCAACGTAGCCAAGGTGGCTGCTCACGGCCAGCTTAATGCCCCCTTCTCCTCTCATGATCTGGTGTATCTTTCAAATGTACAACAAATGTACAAAAATATACGCACCAATAAAAAGGTCAGGGTAAAACATTTTCCTACTTCGTGGTTCACAGACGCTACCAAGCGTTTAATGACAATAATAAACCGTGCGAAGGGGCGATATAAGAGAGACCCAACCGATAACAATCTCCTAGCATTTGAACGCCTTCGAAACCCATGCAACCGCATGTGCCGTGACGCCAAGCGACGCCACATCTATGAACTCAGGTCTGGAATTTTCTTAAAACCCTTAGTGGTGGCAAGTCCCAGGAATTTTCTTCAGGTGATGTCTCAGTTTCAGTTTCTGTTTCAGTTTATTTATTTATAATTGTCAATTACAGGTCAATACACATTTAGAAATACATTTAAAATTTGATTTAAATTATACGTCATAATTAAGATTATCATAACCTATTAATAGAAATTATTATATACTAATTATATTGCACTGTTTATTACACATAATTCATTAAATACAAATGTTCAAAAGGTACGCAGGAAGGTACATTATATAAAAATACGAGGCTACGTATTAGTCAAGTATTTATCAACACTATAAAACGTTTGCTCGATAAGCCAGTTCTTCAGTTTATGTTTGAAGCCACTTGTTGTTATGGCGGCCGTGATTTCTTGTGGTAGCCGGTTATAGATAGTGGGGCCCATAATGTGCGTGAATTTATCTGAACGAGCGAGACTTCGTGGGATAGCGGCTAATTTTTCCGCATTTCTGGTGCGGTATTTGTGAAGATCACCCAGTTTAACAAAATTATGGGCGTTTTCCCTTACAAAAGTTGCCACCTGCAGAATTACAATGGAGGGTAAGGTTAGGATTCTGAGGGCTTTGAAATGTGGCCTGGCCGACTCGTCATGTGGCAGCTTCATGATCGCCCGCACGGCCCGCTTCTGCATTCGGAAGGCGCGCTGCGAGTCCGCGGCGCGCCCCCACAGCTCGGCGCCGTATTGCAGTACCGAGTGCACCGTCGCGAAGTAGCAGGTGCGTACTACGTCGCGAGGAACCGTACGCTCCAGGCGGCGTAGTGCGAAGCACGCTCCCGTCAGTTGGCCGCACACCTTATCAATGTGCGAGCCCCAGGTGAGGGTCCTGTCGAGCTCGAAACCTAGGAAGGCTGTTGCCTCGACCTGGTTTATTTTCACGCCGTCTGCCAGCACCTCAATCTGCTTCATAGCTTGACCTGCGAGGTTGAAGTGGAGGAAATGGGTTTTTTTTGCGTTCAGGACGAGACCGTTCATTCGGAACCACCTGGCTATATTCGAGGCCGTTATATTCAGGCATTGCTGCAGTTGAGGTACGTCTGGGGCTATGACTACGCGGGCGACGTCATCAGCATACATGAAAATCTCGCTGGAGTCAATGGCTGCTGGCAAGTCGTTCAACATGAGGGAGAAGAGGATGTTCGACACTGACGATCCTTGGGCTACGCCCATTACCGTCGTCAGTGGTCCCGACTTCACCCTCCCTCCATCGCCAACCACTATTTGGGATCGGTTACGAAGAAAGTCAGTAAGGAAACTATGGGCCCTACCATCGATACCATATTGTCTTAGTTTGAGTGCCAGAACATCGTGATCTGCCACATCAAACGCTTTAGACAAGTCACAGCATAAGAGCGCTACCTGCTTCCTGCGTTCACGGGCGTCGAGCACGCGGCGTACAACCTCGCGCGCCAATGCGGTCGTAGACCGACCCTCGCGGTAGGCATACTGGCGGTCCGACATCGCGTCGGTGTCCGTTAGGTACTCGGTCAGCCGACGGCTGATGCCGTTCTCGAGAACCTTTGAGATGGCAGGAACTATAGAGATAAAAAAAAAAAAAAAAAAAATTGCCAATGAATACATTTTACATAAAATTATTACAATGATCCTCACACTAGGCTAGGCCTGTATCGTGAGGACCTAAAATACAGAAATTCCAATTATGTATGCGGCAATCAAATCATAATGTTTAAATACCTAAAAAATAATATGAAGACAATAAAAATAATAATAATGACTACATGCAGATTAAAATAATATTATTTCATTATTATGCTTAATTCTATTAATATAATCAGAAATTTTAACATTTTAAAGTTTGATGGATAACATATAATCAAATCAACCGTTCTCTTTTGTATTATGTGTGTGTATGTGTGTGTGTGTGTGTGTGGGTGTGTGTGTGTGTGTGTGTGTGTGTTGGTTAAGTTCATGTCATTATCCTCATTAAATTTTAAGATTCTTCGTAAGTAAGTGTTAATAAAGTTTTATACAGTACGGACTTTGCTTGATGTAGACTTAAGGTTGCAATATTATTAATTTTGTTTAATTTGTTATATATATACGGGAACAGAAACGATCGAAATCTCTTAGCGAATACTGTGGAAACGGTTGGTACAGGCAATCTAAAAACTCTTTTGTTTAGAATGTTACTGTAGGCAGGCGAGTTGATGAGCTCTCTATGCGTCACAGTGGCTGCTCTTAACATAAAAAGTCTTCGAACACTTAGCACTTGCGTGTCATTAAACAGAGATGTTGTAGGGTAGTGACGAGGCTTTCCCAGGGCCACTTTGACAACAGATCTCTGAGCTCTTTCGAGAGTGATAAGGGTACTTTTGTTAGCACCCCCCCCCCCAGGCCAGTATACAATAATTAAGGATCGATTGACAGAGTGCCATGTAGACCAGTCTCAGCAAAGAACCGTCATTAGTAGCTTCTCGAAGCAGCCTCATTGTGTATATTAGTTTGCGTGTGCGACTGGACACAACTGAGATATGGCCTTTAAAGGAGAGGTTATTATCAATAGTTACACCCAGATATTTGAGCGAGTTCACTTTACTCACCCGCTGGCACGCACATTCGTCTGTGATTGCGTCACAGGCTTCTATGCAAGAGCTGGTGTGAAATCTAATATTAAGCTGCGACGGAGGGGCCGACGCGGCTGTTTTATGGAAGAGCAAACACTGTGTCTTAGATGTATTGAGAGTGAGCAAATTTTCTTTTAGCCATATTGCAATCGACCCTAAGCCTTTTACCGCATTGTTTTGTGCTTAGCGCCATGTGATCCCATGAAAAATTACTGCTGTGTCATCAGCGTAACAAATTATGTCAGAGTTTTGCAAGGGGATCGAGGTTATGGCGTTAATGTACATATTAAATAAAGTTGGCCCCAATACGCTGCCCTGAGGGACACCGAAAGACACAGGTTTTACGCTACTTACATAGTTTCCTATTTTGACACATTGATTCCTGTTTGTTAGGTAGGAGGTGAACCAGTCTAGTGCAGTCCCGCGTATGCCAAAAAATTCCAACTTTCTTAGAAGGATAGGGATCGAGACAGTGTCGAATGCCTTTGCAAGATCAATAAAGACTCCGACACAGGCTCGACCCGCATCAAGATGGGAAACTACAGTATCCGTTAGAAGGCCCACTGCATCCTCTGTGGATTTTCTTTGGCGAAAACCAAACTGGCAATTCGATAAAAGATTATATGAGTCCAGGAAATCAGTAAGCCGCCTATTGACTATCCGTTCTAACAGCCTTGAAAAGACCCCAAGCAGAGAAATAGGCCTGTAGTATTCAGGTTCATCCGTAGGACCACCTTTGTGTATTGGAATGACAGCCGCGGTTTTCCATGCATCCGGGAAGCAACCTATTGAGATACTGAGGTTAAAAATTGCAGCCAATGGCACCGACAAGATATGATTGGCTGCTTTGAGTATCTTATTTGTTATTCCATCCAAGCCAGGGGAACTGTTAGCATCCAGTTTATGAATAAGATTTTCAACTTCTCGAGGATCAGTTGGCCTAATAAAAAATGAATTGACCGGAATTGAGTTACCAGAATTGACCTTAGCTGCAAGTGATCGTTGAGACGCTCCTATTTCTGTCAGTGTAGCGTTTGCAAGAGTTTCCCCAATTGAAGAGAAGTAACCGTTGCAATAGTCTAAGGATTCAGCAGCTGTTTGCTTTGTGGCTGTAAGAGCGTCTACTACTGGTTTTTTTACTTCTAAGTTGGTCACGCGTTTAACCGTAGGCCATAACTTTTTCGGGGAGTTTTTATTTTGATAAAGTTCATTGCCATTGTGCTCAGCTTTGAGTTTTCTTAGTAGATCTATATAGAAATTTCTATACCTGGTGTAAACTACTTTTTAGTCTCATCTTCTGGGAATTTGCGATGATCTGCGTGCAATCTATCTCTATGCTTAGAGCATCTGATAAGGCCAGGGGTCATCCAAGGCTGGAGAGTGTACCTAGAACGACTTATCTTAAGGATTCGGGAGTTGCTGGAAACTGAAAGAAAAAAGGTCTGTAAAAATAGTGACTACATTCGTTAGACAAGTTTCAGTTGTGACACGTGACCAGTCAATATTTTCCAACTCTTTGATGAGGGTTTCGTAATTAATTTTCAGTTGAGTTCTAGTGGGTTTATTCTTAATGGGAACTTTAAAGTCAACCCCAGCCATAGTCATGCTATGATCCGTTAGGTCTGTGTGGCATGTAATTGATTCAACCCGGATTCCCACAGGAACATGAATGTGATCTAAGCACGTTTTACCATGAGTGGATTTATCAATAGCACTTAAAAGTCCATTTTCAGCTAAAGAGCAAAGGTAATTCGACGCATGAGTATCATCTGAAGCACTACCGAGAATATCAATATTGATATCACCGGCAACGATGAGACGTGAGCTACGTTTGATATGTTTTAGTGCCTTATCCAACGAATCAATGAAAGTACTTGGGTTTTGAAAAGAGGGGGAACGATAGATTCCAAGAACTGAAAAACAGTTATCAACCTCTATGAGCAAAGCATTTGCATCTTCAAGATTCAACTCTGTGGATTTTGCTGACCATTTGTTTTTTACATAGATAGTGACACCTCCCGATTTATTAATATATTTTGATGTATGGTAAGAAGTATACCCATCGATTTGCCTTATATTTGATGTCTCATTAAGCCAGCACTCACCTAGAATTACAATATCAAATTTGATACTCAGGCGTTCAAAGATCACGAGAAAATTATCGAAATTTTTCTGGATACTCCTGATATTTATGCTTAAAATTTTAAGAGGATAATTGGATAATGGTCTTGCATTCCTCAGGAGTAGAGATAGTATGGCATTCAATATGTAAAGCATTATCAATATCATTAATAACCTCTAACGAAGCCATGATATCATGTTATGGAAAGTAAGATAAGGATCAATCAGACCAGGAAAGGCCAAACATGAGTCGCTGACGAGACAGCATGATGGTAAGTATATTACCTTATGTAAGTGTTGTGTGTTTATATGTATGGATGATGTAGATGACATTAAGCATGACTTAATTAGACTTATAGTTACTATAAAAGCGTTCCAGATTATGCAACTCCATAAAGTACACCATTTACGACGATTTGCTGCCGGGACCGAACAGTCGCAGCCGGTCTTCCTCAGATTTGATGGCGTGTGCTGGACTACCGTCTCGCCCTTCCCGTTTCCTGACGTAGATAGTGCTGTTGCGGACCCAGCAAAATTTAAAGTCATGTTCTTTGGCCATAATTCTGACACTCCGAAACAACCTTCGATTTTCACTATTTAAGCGCTCGTTTATGTAAATTCTGTCCGTAGGACCATTTCCCACCACGTCTTTGCTGGTTAGCGACCGGCGGGTCTTTGCCTGCTTGAGGAACTCGTCACGTTTCATTTTACGAGTGAAGGCTATTACTAGCGGACGTTGTTGCTGTCGGGGGTTCGCTTCATCCTTTCGATGTTTCGGTCCAACGCGTGTAACATAGTCCAAGTCGGCTACAGTTAATTCCACTCCCATAACTTGTGCAGTTGTTAGCACCAAATGGTACGGATTTTCATTTGGCTCTTCCGAAAGCCCTAGAACCTCTAGTTCGTTCCGCAGGGAGCCTTGCAACTGAGTGTTTAACTGCTCTTGCAGGCGGCTTACTGTTGATCTCAGCACCCTATTTTCGTCTTCTTTCGTCTCCAGTTCTTTGAGTCTAACATCATATTCCAAGAATCTTTCCGATATATCTTCGAGGCGTTTGCTTAGAAGGCATTGCATTTCAGACATCTCCTGCCGCATTAGACGAATTTCTTCAGTAAGAAGCTGCAGACCATTTTCAGACGGAGTTGGCGATGGAGGGTCAATGGGTGGATTTGGTGTCGAGACTGCAGAGTTTGGCTTCTTTCTCACAGTGACATTGGGGCTACTCCTCACGGGTGTATGAGATGGGCCTATAGTTATCCATTTCGGCTCTCTTACCCTTGCCCTTGTAAATAGGAGTTATTTTGCTGCATTTCATCGGGACAGGATAGGTTCCAGCCCTCATGCAGTCGTTATATAGCTTAGCTAAGATCGGTGAAATCTGGACCGCAGCGAGATTCAGCAGCTCTATTGAGGTGCTGTAAATATCTTTCGTAGGTTTGTGTGGGATGCGGGTTGTTATAATCCGGAAGACTTCGTCGGCGGTGAAGAGGCGCAACCTCAGCGAGCAGTCCGCAGGCGGGCGGGCGCGCGCCAGGGTGGCTGACGACGCGATCTTGTCGGCGGCCGGCGCACCACACGCTGCTGCTGCGGTAGCGAAACGGAGGTTAATTGCATTAATCGCGTGCTCCTTTGAGGGAAATTTCTGTCCACCAGAGTATATGGCTACGTCAGTATAATCGACACAAGGTGCATAGTTTTTACCCCTCTCTCTGTTAACTACATTCCACATTGCCTTGGTCGCGTTCTGACTACCAGTAATTTGTTTAGTGTAGAATCTGATTCTACCCATGTTGAGGGTATTCAAGTACTTGATTTTTAGAGAATCAGCTAAATTAGTCAGGTCACTGTTATCTGGATATGAAACACCTAGTTCAATGATGTCAAATAGTAGTGATTTCATATTTTTTATGTCTTGGGAAAGCCATGATCGTTCCTTTCTAACTGGTTGAAGTCTCAGTGGAAAACAAATATTATACTTATTCGTTATTATATTGATTACTGACGCAGCCAAATCCTCTACCGACGCACTGAAGCGCGAGAACAGGTGGTCCCAGTCCACACTCAGTAAAGCAGCTATAAAGTTAGTTCAGTTGGAGGACGTGTTCGCACGCACCAGGCGAGTCACTGGCTGGTGCGCCCGCGCCTCGAGCTGCACGCGCGCAGCTCGAGCTGTCGATCTCAACGGTCTTAACCAGTTATTTTCTTCTCTCCCTCCCACCCTCTTGATGGACCCTGCCACAAAGGAGGCAACCCTTCGTCGTCTACGGTTGAAGGCTGCAGTCTATACCTCACCGTTCAACTTTAGTCTCGTTGGAATAGGCGATGTTAGAAAAGCACTGCTACCTATCACATCCAAAGCTGCTGGTGGCGACAACATCAGCCGTCAGATGATCCACAGCGTCCTTGAAGAGTTGCTCCATCCATTTACCCACATTAGCAACTTCTCTCTATCGGTTAGGTCTTTTCCTAGTCTGTGGAAAAAAGCACTTGTCATCCCACAGCCCAAAAATATCAATCCTTCCTCCTTCAATGATTACAGGCCTTTATCTATCTTACCTATTCTCTCCAAAGGCCTTGAATCCATTGTCCACTCCCAACTCACCTCCTACCTTTCATCAAACAAACTTCTCAATCCTTTCCAATCTGGGTTCAGACCAGGGCAAAGTACTACCCACAGATATCGAGAGATAGGTTGAGGGGCGTGGCACGTGCGAACAAATGTAGCTCCGACAGGTTAGATATTAAAAATTCTCGGTAGTCACCGGGCGACCGCAGTGACGAATTCATTTCCGTTGTTTTTCGAAAATGCCGACCTGTGCAAAAATAGAAGCGAGATTGTGAACTCCAAGAACGCCGGTGTCACATATCACTTGTAAGTCTCAATTCAACTATTATGTCTCCTTAAAACACAAGAAATAAACATTAATACGAAAACAGATCATTCGCGGAAACTTCGTCAGGAATTGACATTAAAGTGACAATGTCATGTTGTTCTAGTTTACTATACATTGCTTGTTTTGTATCTTAATTTCACTACTTATTGCCAAACCAAACCGCAATGAATATTTCACACTTATCTAAGTACGAAAGCAACGATGCATCGTGATACGGAGGCGAACTGTTACTCGCACACAGAGACGACATATAGTGATGGGGATAGTGATAGGAGAATTATGTATTTAAATCGATAGATTTTATCATTCCGCAATTACTAATATAGTTAATGTAATAATATAGTTATTTTATTGCTCATAATACGTAAGTTTATTGTTAGTTATTCCAATGATTGCCACAGGCAGTTTAGATTTTAAGTTTGTTTAAAACCTCGCCCGACGAAGGATAGTGGGGTGTTATAAGTATTGATCGGAAATTCCGATGCTTTCAGTCAGGTCCGAAGAGTTCACCGTTATTCTACCTTCAGAAACCTCTTTGCCTCTCTTTCCAGCTTTAAGGATTCTGTTGAAAAAAAGAAGAGAGGCAAAGGGGTCTCGTATGTCGTATGTCTTATAAATATGTCGTATTTACAAACAATTTACTATTTTATTTATAGAACCCGGCATTGTATACGACTGTCTATACCAGTGTCTATAAATTATAATCGATCGATGATACACGCTGTCCTTGCATTGTTCCAACACTAGCTCGACTAGCTAGTATACACTCGGCGCCACGAATAAAGAGCTCTCGGAGAAACTGGCGGGGATTACTGCGCATGTGTACAGTCGCGGCATAATTCCGAAGTGCGTTTTTAGGGTTAGTGTGAAGGAATGAGTGTTCAGGACTTTCTTCACTTCTATTTTTTCTCTGTTTGATATTTTGTTGATTGGGATATTAGCCGATGTAAATAATGGACTTTGTGTCAAATAAACTATAGGTACTCTCTATTGACAACATTTGTTAACGTCAAGGTTGAAACCTATATATAAATAACCCCCTAGCATAGAATGCCCCTAGTCACTAGGGCCTAGTGAATATAGATACTTGTAGTAATAGTCCTGCACACTCTTTTCTTCCCGCTGACTAATAATTTGTAACAATTAAACCACAATTAAGTTTTTCATCAGACTTCTTCATCAGTATTTCATCAGACTCTTTTTTGATATAACAGTTCACATCGTAAACCATTTTTCTAGCTTGCCTAGTCAGTACTTTATTTTTCGGCATTTTCGACCGGGGCGAAAGATAACGTTGGGTAATATTGTATGCGACTGTACTCAAGAAGCTTCGAGACGTGCTTTCGGTGCGGGCATCGGGAAGCGACTGATCAACGAATCAGGTGCCGGCGCTGACTACCGCCCCCGTCGCTCCTCACTTCCCCGCGCCAAACACTTGTGAAAAGTGACTACTGCGCATTCAAGGACAAAGCTCTTTAGTCGTGGCGCCGAGTATACCTGCGGTAGTGTGGGTGTGTTCGGACGATAGGTGCATGACATTGCACTGACCAATAAAAGCGGAGGGATTGATGTACGAGTGGTGTAAATGTATGCGTGTTCTTAGTTTTCGGCGACACTGGTTCCGATACAAGCTTAGCGCCAAGGGCCTATCTCTCGATATCTGTGGTACTACCACAGCACTCTTAAAAGCCAGCGATGATATACAGCTAGCCATAAATCAGAGGTTGGTTACGGTGCTGGCCGTGCTTGACTTCAGCAATGCCTTTAACTGCGTCGATTTTGACATTATTGTCGCTATATTGACCTCGCTGAATGTCTCCTCCCTCGCTGTTGGCTGGTTCGACTCATTACTGAGAGGTCGTCAGCAACGCATTAAGTCTGAAGAGACCGAAACTCAATGGTGTGATCCGTATCATATAATGGCATCACAATAGAGTAATTATACAAATAAGGCGAAAAACCTTGGGGTTATTTTTGACAACCAGCTGTCTTGGTCTTTACATGTCAGCGAGGTCAGCAGACGGGTCTTTGCGTCTTTTACTCGCTCAGGCGTCTACAGTACTTCTTCAAAAAAAAATCACCCTTGCTCAGTCGCTTCTCCTGCCGCTAATCGACTACGCCGATGTGACAAGCAAAATATTGACCCGAACTTTGTAAAACTCATTACGCTGAGCAAATGCTGGGCCTGGGCCCTTTTGCTGTCGCGGCTTGGGCACACGGCAACAATGCCACACTTGACTTGGCGCCTACTATTAACTATTACCACTATTTTATTGTAGATTCTATTCCATTTTTCTCTTCTATTATACGAGTCCCGTTAGAATAGCTTGGATAACGAAATCTCTATTTATCATTACTTATTCCAGCTAGATTAGGTGTTACCCTAGTATGGGAGCGGTTGGAGCGGAATTGTACAGACTGTAATAGGTACACGTAAACATTTAATTTCTTTATTTAGGGCCCTATAACGGACAGTCATAGATGTTTATAGTCTTGTCTTCTGATACTGAGACGATTTTGTTGCTTTCTGCGTTGAATTTCACTTCCCAGACCTGGAAAAAGTAAAACAACGTTTATCCTGGGAGTATGCTTGGTGGGACACAGGCAACGCATGCCACACAGAAAAGTAATCGAGGCGTGGCAGGACTTCTTTTGTTTGGAGCGCAAATTTAACGAGCCGTCAAAAACTTTTACAATGTATTTGCTCGAAATGAGCGAGTTCCAATTTTTCGCACTAGCGTTTTTGTCTTTGAGTTTTTTTATTTATTTTTGACTCCGTCATCTGCACCACCCAGAGTTTTATGCAAATTTTACAAATTATTCAAGCACAGTTTATCATTCACAAACACGGTACAATACAACTAATACTTCATTAAACGCCTTATTAATTGACAGAGCGAGCGCAGCCAGCGAAGCGTCTCCGTTTGGATTGGGCGAGCGACGGATTTGTGCCTCTACAGGCCGCATTTCTCAACTAATCCTCGTAAATTTTTAGGTTAAGTTTTATTAATAACCTTTGTAGTTTCTCGTATCTCGGAGCATCTCACTCTATCTTTTAGTTTTATACCCAGCATTGATCTCACGCTGGAGCGTTGGAATATCTGTAACTTCCTTACGACATCTTTAGACAGAGGCCAGCTTTGGCAACCGTATAGACCTGGGAGTACTATGTTGTCCATGATCTTCTTTTTCAGGTGTACTGGTATGCTGCTTTTGAAGACGTCTTTGTGGGAACAGTATTTCTTCCAGGCCAGTGCTATTCTTTGCAGATTGCTTCTTCGAAGGATATTAGTAGACCGAGGTATATGTAATCACTGACGTACTCTATGTACCCTATTCTCTTTTGAATGGGTCGCTTTTCTCCATTTGTCATCGCCTTTGTTTTAGAAGGGTTCATGCAGAGTCCAACAACGTCCTTGTTTTACACCCCGTTTTATTGCGAATGGTTTACCAGTAGAGTCTAGTTTTAATTTTGCTGATGCGCTTCTATATATTGTTTTAAGTAGTCTCCCAGAGGCATAGATGCGACATAAGAGTCGTACGCCTTGGTGTAATTCACTAAAACCAGGTATAATGTCTTATTGTATTCTTTTTAATTCTCTGTAATTTGAGTCAGAGTGAATATGTGGTCATTTTTGGAGTATCCCTTTGTGAATCCAGCCTGCTCTCGCGGTTGTTGTTTGTCCAAGTCATTTGTAATCCTGTTTAATATCACGCTCGAGAACAGCGTATAGATAGAGGGAAGTAAGCTTATAGGCCTGTAGTTGTCAATTATTTAGAGTCTCCCTTCTGGTATATCAGATATAAGAGCGTAGTTCCAGTCTCGGGGTTGTAGTTCCAATCGGTCTCTTGTATCAGAATATTATTGAAGTTATTTGTTAATCGTGATGTAAATGGCTCTATCATTGCTATTATGGTATCGTTAGTGATACCGTCCTATCCTGGGCTTTTCTCTTTCTTGAGTTTTGATATTGCACGCTCTACTTCAGAGTTTAGTAGTGTTAGAACTTCCTCAGAAAGTTCTGTTGTGAAAGTTTGCAGTACTTCATCTCTATCTTGGTTAGAGTATAGATTTCTGTAGAAGTCTGTGGCGACTTGAAGAATATCATGTATATTATTGGTTTTTTTTAGGCCTTACTTTTCCACTCCTTTTGCCCATTCTTCTTACTGTATCTATCTGGGTTTTTTCAAATGAGAATTTTCAAATTAATTTTATTGTTAATGATGTTCAATATCATGCTCTCCTAATCAGTGTAGGACTTTTCCTTTTCTTCTATGCCAAAGAAAACAATATCTTGTCTTCTTATTTGCCTATCTAAAAAATCTATCTGTTATCCTTGATCTTCGAGTTTTTGCTCAAGCTCTTCATTTTTCATCTCTAGGTTTCTGATTTCTCGTTGATGTTGTTCTTGATACTACTTTTGATATTTTCTGCCATCTCTTTTGTCTCTCTTTTGGTTGGCCATATCAGATTTTAACTCTGAAAGCATTTGTTTGAGTTCATCCATCTTAATAAATGGCTCTACAAAATGTGAGGTCTCTACTGAGTTTCTCGAAATTCATTGGTCCTACTAACGCCCTCTGGTGGTTGTTTGTTTAAGCTTTGCAATCGTGGTTCTTCTAAAAGGGTCCAGTTCTTCTATTCATATGTAGATAGCGCAGTGGATATTTCTTGTGATACTAAATGCGTTCGCTAGATGTTACTGGTGTGTTTTTTTTTTAGGAAATTTAGATAGGTCATGGTAGGAGAAAGGAGCGTTCATTTGACCAAGAGCAGCTATCTTTTCAGAGGTTATCATGACATCAAGAAGAGAGGGGGTACAGTGAGGTTGAAATGAGTCGCCGCAAGAGGAAGAAGATGTAGATTGAAGGAGCTGATAACCGATTGGAGTTTATCGGACCGGGAGTTATTTTTGAGGAGACAAGTGTTAAAATCACCGATAAGAGTATCCATATAAATACAAACTTAAACAAATCAATAGGAGCCTCTTATACCAACAAAACAAGTCATTTATAAAAATGACATAAAGTATCACATAAGCGAGGACTTTGATGGTAATGAGGCAGTGCGAAAAGTATTTTTTATTAAATTTCTCTGAGGACCTTAGGACATTATGTTACATGAAATATTTTTTTCGTGTGATGGTTCTCAATTGATGTAAGTAACTTTCAATAAGCGCCAACAAGGTGAAGAAAAAAATTAAGGTGTAATTTTTCTCGCTCAATTTAGTAAAGAGTTCCAAATTTCAATATTCTATGAGGAGATAACGCTGTAAATGATATCACAAAAGATAGAGCAATAGCCAATCATGTTTTAAAACGGTGCGCATACAAAAAAAACAGTTTTTTTTTTTCAAATAATGCAGTCCGAAAAACCTTGCTTAACAGCAGAGGAAACTTTCTAGCACTTCAAAGGTATATAAACACTGTATAAACAAAGTCTCGAGTCATAAAAACCTAGAACAACTTTTGTTAGATTCCTTACATAGTAATTAATTCGAAATTATTGAAAAGGAAATCAGTATTTGTTCAAAATCGCAATTATTACCAATCAACTCTAAAATCCTTGATTTATTGTCAAAAATATTATCGATAAAACGCAACTGTAAGACTTCTGCTAACACAAGTACGCTTCTAAGTGGTTCTAAATCATCTGTACTCTTCATTGAAAGACTGCATCGATCTACCAAAAATCCTGTATATTACATCTCATGATGTAATTTTTCATCGCTCGCCATAGCCCATTTACACTGGTGGTGCTGTAATAAAACATATATATATATATATATATATATATAATACACCCATAGACAAAGAATACATACAAAAATCACGTGACGTAATATATAGATCGGTATGTAATATTACATCATACCCCATAGTCCCTAGAGGTAGCTTCAGACAGAAAGCCACGTAAGCTGAGTCTACACATAGGTACCTGATCCGTATGGTCCTTAAACACGTGCTGGCACTGCATGGTGTCGAGGCACCACACCCTCACGGTCCGGTCCGCACTACCGGACACGAAGCGCTTGCCGTCCGGCGAGAACGCCACGGAGAGCACCCACGACCCGTGGCCGGACAGAGTGCCGGCAAGGTTTGCGTGCACGCTGACAGGGAAATAAAATATTCAGTTAAACTTGATTGTACATACAGGGCGTTGTTTTGTAAAGGTACACATGGGTAATCATTTACACGACATTAAAGCAAAAATACCAAACAACACGAAACAAACTGACAGAAAAATAAAATAAATTAAAATTGTAATTGTGTACACACCGGCCCAACGAACGCCAACGAATGGGTTTCGCTGGCCTTCGTTGAAACTGTCTGGACGGCTAAGCGAACGCCAACGATCGTTCGTTGGCGTTTGCCGACGATCCGAAGCGTGGCGGTAACATCAAAGGAATCAAACCATTCGATCGAACTAAGTATTGACAGTCGCAGAAGGCCAACGAAAGAACGCTCAGTTTTTAGTTATTTTACCTTCACTATACACATTTATAGTATTTAAAAATGTGGTTATCCTCCATCTCCGCTTTCATTTAATTTTTCTTTTTCTTGCTAACTCGTTATGTTATATCTATCTATCCAGCCTCCTGCACCCACTGCTGAGTAAAGGCCCTCTCTTCATTACGCCATTTATTGCGGTCCTGGGCCAACCTGATCCACTGCGGCCCGGCAGTTTTAATCCACTGCGGCCCGGCAGTTTTGATCCACTGCGGCCCGGCAGTTTTGATCCACTGCGGCCCGGCAGTTTTAATCCACTGCGGCCCGGCAGTTTTGATCCACTGCGGCCCGGCAGTTTTAATCCACTGCGGCCCGGCAGTTTTGATCCACTGCGGCCCGGCAGTTTTAATCCACTGCGGCCCGGCAGTTTTGATCCACTGCGGCCCGGCAGTTTTAATCGACTGCGGCCCGGCAGTTTTGATCCACTGCGGCCCGGCAGTTTTGATCCACTGCGGCCCGGCAGTTTTGATCCACTGCGGCCCGGCAGTTTTAATCCACTGCGGCCCGGCATTTTTGATCCACTGCGACCCGGCAGTTTTGATCCACTGCGGCCCGGCAGTTTTGGCGATGTCATCCGACCATCAGGCGGGTGGCCTGCCTCTCGGCCTACGCGCGTCCCTTGGCCTCCATTCCGTCACCGCCTTGGTCCATCTACCGTCGTCCCTCATAGCCCCATCTCCACTACAACCTTGCGATTCGCGTACCCACATCTACAACCTTGGTGCGTCGTCGGTGCGTCGTCTTATGCTATATAAAACTAGCCATTAAAATGATTGTCCATAAAATAATGTGAATTCTGTTAATAGATGATGTTCAGAGGTCTGCGTGAGGATCTTGGATCCGAAGGAGTAAAATAAAGAGTTTTGTTGGAAATACGCTGTTTACTTTTTCGCTAAAATATTTTCTGAAATTCTGACGAAACTTTCGCCACGTCCAGCTCACCGTCCGTCACAGCTTCTCTGATGAAGAACTCGCGGATCCTTATGTGCTTGGTTCTGCTATGGTATTCATATGGCGGGTTTCTTGCCAACTTTATAGCAGACTCGTTATCGACATACAAAACAGGTTTGTATTTCGTATGCTCGATACTCTCAAAAAGTCTTCTGAGCCAGATTATCTCTCGTGCAGTCTCACTAGCGGCAACAACTTCTGCTTCAGTGCTCGATATGGCTACAGAAGCCTGTCTATTGCTTTTACACGAAATAATCCCTCCAGCGTACGTACAGATCATCCCTGATGTAGATCTTCCTGTTTCCAAATCTCCACCGTGATCCGAATCGCTGTAGCATCTTAGTTAGCATCAGACTTTCTTTTGTAGATCAAACCCCAATCTAAAGTTCCTCTTAGATATCTCCAAATTCGTTTCACTTTGATAATATCCTCACTTGAAGGATAATCTAGTTTTCTGGAAGCAACCCCAACTGCGTAAGCAATGTCAGGTCTAGTTCCAACCATAAGATAAGCCAGAGCGCCAACCACTTGTCTATACGGAAACTTTTCTGTCTTAGAATCTTTATCTTCTCCTTTTTCTAAGCTTTCCGTTTTTGATAATCGGTGTTCCTACAGGCTTGCATTCGCTCATGCCGAACCTCTCTAACACCTTTTTGGTATAAGCGGTCTGATTTATTTTCACTGTTCCATCATCTTCTCTTGATATTTCTAAACCAAGATAATAGTTAGCAGATTTGGATTTAATTTTGAATCTTTCTTTCAGTTCTGTCAGAAACCTCTGTGCTTCTTCTTCATCACTGCAAGCTATCAGTCCATCATCTACGTAAAGAGCCAATATTATCATCTTCTCTTCTCTCCTCCTTACGAAGAGGCATGGATCTGCTTCACTCTGTTTAAAACCAACATTCTGTAAAAATCCTTGAATGCAGTTATTCCAGCATCTCGGTGCTTGTTTAAGTCCGTAAAGGCTCCTCGTTAATTTGCATACTAGGCCCGTATTGTCGTTATACCCTTCTGGTGGTTTCATAAAAATTTCCTCATCTATGCTTCCATAGAGGAATGCGGTGGATACGTCGAACTGTGACAAGTGCATGTTGTCTCTAGCTGCGATACTCAGGATAGTTCTGATCGTGCTCATTTTAGCAACAGGGCTGAAAGTCTCGTAGTAATCCACACTTTTTTTCTGTGAATACCCTTTAATGACCAGTCGTGCTTTATAACGCTCTAAACTTCCGTCTGGATTTCTCTTAATTTTATAAATCCATTTGCATGAAATAGCCTTTCTTCCTTTCGGTAAAGGTACCATTTTCCAAGTCTCATTTTCATTCAATGATTTCATTTCTTCTTTCATAGCTATAATCCATTTCTTTTTCTCTTTGGATTCCATAGCTTCTTTGAATGTTTGAGGTTCTACTATCTCATCATTCAACTCTGCAACCATTGACATCACGAAGTCGTCGAATCTTGCAGGTTTTCTCAATGTTGAACGATCTCTTAGTCTCATTCCTCCTTGTTCTATATTCGACTCTATATCTCCACGAGATTCTATCTCTATTTCTTGCTCTTGTACATTCGACTCTATCTCTTGATTAGATTCTGTCTGTACTTCTTGTTCTGTGTGATTCTCAGAAGAACAATCTTTGTACATTTCGTCTTCACTGTCTTCTGGATCACTTTCTTCTAATTCTATATCGTTTTCTATTACTATATCGTTTTCTGTTTCTATGACAGTGTCATTTTCTTCTGTCACTTTCATCACTTTATCTCGATTCAGCAATTCTATTATAGGTCCTGGAATGATTATCTTGTTGTTTGGTTTTGTGGGTTGTTCTGTTTCTTCTTTTAAAGCAACGTCCTTCATGTCTACGCAACACTTCACGGTCTTTTCTTCAAAAATAACATCCCTAGAGCGAATTATCTTGCTCTTCTCTCTAACCCAAACTCTATAACCTTCGTCATTATCATATCCAACCAGTACCCCTTTGACTGACTTTTTATCGAGTTTCTTTCTTGTGATCTTTGGGATATGTGCATAACATGTACTTCCTATAATTCTCAGATGCTTAATCCTGGGTTTCTTGCTGTACCAGATCTCGTACGGTGACTTATCTAGCGTGGTTGGACCTGTCCTATTCAATATGTAGACTGCGGTGTCCACCAGCTCAGCCCAAAGACTCTGTGGTAAGTCATTTGTATGCATCATAGTTCTCATTGCTTCCACAACGGTCCTGTTCTCTCTTTCAACACATCCATTCTGGTTCGGAGTATGTGGCATAGTCAACCTTTGCTTTATGCCGTACTTCTGCAGTATTCTTCTTACGTTTTCATTATCAAAGTCTCCTCCATTGTCACTGAATAGCTCTCTTACTTTGTGTCCTGTGGTTTGTACCTCAGCTAACATCAGTTCAAGCTTGTTATGTACTTCTGACTTCGCTCTCAGAAAATAGACATAGCGGAATTTGCTAAAATCGTCCTTGAAGAGTACGAAATACTTGTTTTTGGATAAAGAGTTTATGAACGGCCCGCATACATCACCATGTATTAACTCTCCTGGTTCCTTAGCTCTTTCTCTCGTTCCAAATTTCAACTTGTGTGCTTTCCCGTACATACAACCCTCACATATTTCTCTGTCTAGCTTTAACTTGATTCCAAGTTCTCTCTCCATTACCTTCTTCACATGTGCTTTACTCTGATGAGCCAACCTCTCGTGATAAAGTTGCAGCTGGTCCTCTTGTGAAATGTAGTTTCAGACCTAAGTCACCAATAGAGATCTATTGGTGACTTAGGTCTGATGCTTTTCACATTCAGTTTGAAAAGACCTCCCTCTTTTTGTCTTTCGCCAATGATTAACACTTTCCCATGTTGCCACAGCTTACACTCTGTAGTGGTTGACATGAAAAGGCTGTTGTCTAACTTGTCTTGCGCTGACAGT
The DNA here is from genome assembly GCA_949825045.1 of Argyresthia goedartella. Classification (NCBI taxonomy): domain Eukaryota; kingdom Metazoa; phylum Arthropoda; class Insecta; order Lepidoptera; family Argyresthiidae; genus Argyresthia; species Argyresthia goedartella. The sequence goes on from OX463823.1 coordinate 24,168,996, forward strand.
ACTGAAAATAGGTTCTTCTGTATCGAAGGCACGTACCATACATCGTACAATGAGTTCTTTACCTTCCGTCCCTTTACATCAGCCTCTACGATTACAGTTCCTTTCCCAACTGCATTGATCGTATCTCCATTTGCTGTTGTTACTGTGTGTGAAGTGTTGAATTCCTCAAACGTCTGGTATAGATCCTTTCTGTTTGTGACGTGACTTGTAGCCCCATTATCAACAAACTAATGGTCTCTATCTGCAGTAGCATTTGGATTCACTATCATCAGTTCCACGTTATTCACACTTGTACTAGGGTCTTCTCTTGACTTCGATGTAGGCTTTGATTTTGGTGGTCGTCCATCAGTTATCCATTTAGAGCAACCTTTTACTCTATGTCCGATTACGCCACAATAACGACATTTGTCCGTGCTCGCAATCACCTTTGCTTTGCTCTTTTGATTTGTCTTTGTTACTCTATTGCCTCTCATGACTAGGGCTTCTATCTTCTCTTCATTCTTGCATGATAGTGATAAAGCTCGTTCATGATTACACAGTTGAGTTGTTAGATTCTCTACAGTTCTGTCTTCCTTTGATATCATCATCCAGCTCGATTTGAAAGAAAAATATTCTTCCGGTAAAATATCAAGGATCTTGCAAATTAGGAACAGGTCTGGCAAATTTTCCTTCAGGTGTTCTTTCTTAAGCTCCCTGGTAAGTTCTGTCCAGATGTTTTTCAATTTGGAGACGTGAGTTGACACTTCACCTCCGGATTGCATGCTGTAGCTGAAGAACTTCATACATAGGTCGTAGGTTTTACTTTCGGATGTACCATCGTACAGGCGGTGTAACTCTTGCCATACTTCCCTAGCTGTAGTATATCTTAAAACTTTCTCACAGTTCTCTTGTGACAAATTCGTAGTAATAAGCAATAAGGCTGCGCTATCTGCTGACAAATATTTTTGAAGATCTTCTTCATACTTTCTCTGTTGCACAGGATCTAATTTTTCTACTAATTCTGTAGGTTTCTCGGGGCACATCAGCTTACCCTCAACCACATCTAGAAGTCTTAATCCTCGCAGTGCGATTAGTACTTTAAATTTCCACGTAGCCCAGTTCGTTGTATGAAGCTCTCCAACCTGAATCTTGGCTGCATCCAGCATGGCCTTCTCCATTTTGAACTTTCGGTCCAAAATTCTTTCTGATTATTCCTTGGATACCACACGCTCTGCTACCATGTTAATAGATGATGTTCAGAGGTCTGCGTGAGGATCTTGGATCCGAAGGAGTAAAATAAAGAGTTTTGTTGGAAATACGCTGTTTACTTTTTCGCTAAAATATTGTGAAGTTCCTATTGACAATTACAAGTCACTTAGAACTCAAAACGACAGCTGACACTAGCTTGACGTAAAGCCTAACCAAAGAGCTTCTATTCAAAACTGGACAAAGCAGGTCACCTATCTTAACAAATTCGAACTGGAATCAGGTTCCCACGATCGTTTGTTCGACCACTACATTATTTGGACGTACCAACGAAGGCCAATAAGCGTGCGGTAGCCAACGATGAATATCATTCGTTGGCGTTCGTTGGGCCGGTGTGCACACAGCTTCATAATGTGAAGGTGGCCTTTCAGGCAATGACACTGACAATAGCACTGGCGTGCACATTATACGTATTTCTAACTATCCCTTGATACATCGCCGATCGCCACCGATCGTTAAGAGTGATTCGGACATTCTGCTAACTACAGCGTACAGTTCATAATTCAAATTATTCTTATCCTATATGGTCTTCGTCGGAGGCCGTCAGCAGAAGCTGCGAGTCCGGAAAGAGGCAGAGACTGCGGATCGGCATCGCGTGGCCCTCGAGCGTGTGCACAAGCTTGTTCTTTCCGAGTAATTGAGGAGTAATTGAGTCTGTTATCTCACACATAGCGTAGAGCTTCATATGGCCATCGTCGGAAGCTGTCAGCAGAAGCTGCGAGTTCGGAGAGAAGAGAGACTGCGGATGGGCACGGAGCGTGTACACGATCCTGTTCTTTCCGAGTGATTCAGTCTGTTAACTCACACATCGTACAGCTTCATATGGCCATCGTCGGAGGCCGTCAGCAGAAGCTGCGAGTCCGGAGAGAAGCAGAGACTGCGGATCGGCATGGCGTGACCCTCGAGCGTGTGCACGAGCTTGCTCAGCGCCACGTCGAATATGTTGATGATGCCGTCGAGCGCGCCGCTGGCGATATATTTGCCGTCCGGACTCTGAGGAGACACGTGTGACAAAATCTATATATGTGTCGTAACCATATCGTAGAATTGATCATATCATGAAATGACCAACCACGCTTGAATTAGACTTTCATTGAACGTAGAAATCTTTTAGAGAAAAACACTGCGGTAGCTTAGGTGACGACTAAAGAGGACAAGCGCAGCGAAGCCCCCGAATAGTCTTCGTGTGAGTTCGACATGAATATCACAACTAACATTAGGTAGTACTGAATAAAAACGCTTTTAACCCTTTTAAGGCGGACCTTCAAAAAATGGCCCGCGATTTAGAACCTTATTGATTGGTAATAAAGTCCAAAACCAATGAAATGATGGTGTTCAAAATATAGACAGAGCCCTATAAACGGTTAAAAATATATGTTTTATCAAATTCAACCCTTTCTGACAATTATTCACACCAATAATATGCACTTCTGATAACTTCCTAGCCAAAATAAAGCTTTGTCTGTTTCTTCTTCTTCCTCTCAGCAAGCCAAGAGGAAGAGGAGAAATAGATAAAATAAATTTTTGCTCTTCTATGTAAATAATTAAGAACACATCTGTTTCTTCCTACTCTGTCTGTTGAAACGGAGTATGAAGAAGCAAATAATTACATTCAATTATATAATATTAGTGTAGCTAAATTAAATTAACTTTTAACAGCATATTTTTGTTTAAGTACATACTTAATAATTTAGTCTCATTCCAAAATGTTTTAATTTTTAAGTTTTTATAAGATTTTTTTAAATTTTATTGCATGCCGTTGTTGGCTGTAATTAGAGTAGCATTTAGCTACTAACAATAGTGTCATATGTTAGTTTAAGTATTAATATATACTCTGTTGGCGACCTAAATAAATAAATAAATAAACATTTTCCCAAATTTATTTAAGAATGTTTAGCCACTTATTCAATACTCCATTATGTGTCACAGGGGACTATAGCCTTACATACTTACTGATAAATAATAGTAGATTGTACAACAAGGGCATAAAACATTTCACCCGAGACGTTGATATCCACCCGAGCTGCAGACAAGAGTGGATGTTGGTGGATGTGATGGTCGAGGGTAAAATGAGGTTTATGACCGAGTTATACACCCTGCTTTTCACTTCAATTGCTAGAAAATGAAGCAGTGATAATGTAAAAAATACCTTCTGAAAATGTATTGCCTTGTTTGCCGCTTCTCCAGAGCATGAAATTTTCATACATTTTAAGATAAATTTGCTTGGATTTAGGCGGCGATGTCTGTTCAAAACTCCTTTTGCTTTTGTTTCCATTAGTGTGTTAGGCGTCAGCATTATTTACTGTTCACTTGACGACATATTAATTAACTTTCGTAAAATAACAAGTTTTGCAAAGAAAGCAACTAAATAAAAGTCAAAAACAAGTCTCTTTCCCGCCACTGTATTTTTAATTTTGTTTTTTTTTTTCTGCATGTAATTTTTGCTTAGGTCGTACGCGATACTGTACCGAGTCATATTTGGATTTTTTTATGTTTTTGTTAATTATACTTGTTTTTATTAGTTTTTAGTTTCTTTTTTTTACTATGCAACATAGAATTCAAATAAATTAAAGGAAATTTATTAAAATAACAAATTTATTTAATGCAGTCACCTCGTCTGTCAAGCTGAATGGCTCAATTGGCCATGCATTGTACTGATATATGTATTTTTTATTTTTTTTTAATATAGACCATTTTAATAAACTTATTTAAATATTTTTGGGTTTTATTCATTGCATCTATTTAAAAAATAATTTTAAAATTTTACCCGCCAAAAGTAAACCTGACGTCACCAAGAGACGTAATAGGATATTTTTTTTTGCCTTCCACAAAAAAAGTGGCAGTCGAGTCAACCAAAGAGTGCCAAGTATATGAGTGAAGTCATCTGTCAAACAATCATCACGTCGCTCACGTCTCTGGCGTGACGTGACGTCAGTCCTGACCAGACTAAAATGAACTATTAATGAGATTTGATTTAAAAATCTAATTGATTTCCATAATGGGAAACAAAGAGTGTTTCATCCCATCATGTTCAAACAGCAGTGATAACCCAGATTTGTTATTCGTACCAATTCTAGAACGTCTGCGTGAAGAATGGTGTCGTCAAGTGAACGAAGAATATTTCAGGAATTCTTCGCAGTTTTGTTTCGGCTACTTGGATCAAATTATAATGATTGCTTGTGGGCTGATAATTTTGCAGGATGATATAGTAAAAATACACTAAATTTCTAAGAATAAGTTTTCATAGAAAGGGTTTTATTTATACAAAACATATACTAGAAATAATATACACAAAATTTAATTTGAGCTGACCATAGCTGAGTCTGCGTTGATACTACCAGAAGTACCACGGGTAGATAGATAGATGATGAGGCGGGACGCCCGCTGAACACGGGTGGATGATCGGTCCTCTTTGACACTATTTCAACCAATTCCCAGTGTTTGAGCACCGGTTACTGTTGAATCAGCCGACTTCCCTCCCCAAATCTCCTTGTTCTTGAGTTGCTGATATAGGCAGTCTGGATTCTGGCCCAATAAATCTCTGGTCTGCACCAGACCGGTTCGATATACCGCGGGTAAATGGTGATACATGTGATCACAGGTCCAATTCTCAAGCCTAAATAAAAGCAGTAGGGAATGGTTGCAGCCACCGTAAAATAAAATTATAGGTATTATTAATGTTGGAAGAAAATATTTGTACAATAATATACAAAATTGCATCCCTATTACCACAACAGACAAAATAAGTTCTACAATAATTATGCTTAATTCTCAAACCCCAGATTGTTTTGAGGCATCGCGTTTTAGAACCATAAGCCATGGTATTAAAATTCAAAACCTATAACGGGAAAATGGCATCATATGAAGCCTCGCGTCGTTGAGAGGAGGAGAGGAGCATATTGTGGTTTAAATATCAAACGCGTTATACATTATCAAGAAAACATCAATCGTTTGTCACGGCAATACATATGCAATTTTGCAGTAGATCAAAATTCCCACCTGCAGAAGCTGGACAATCAGAACAGTTTGATTCCAGGATCTCAGCATCAGTACCTTACTTACATGAGGGCACTGGCTTTCTGACTTCAGCAATGTTGTGGTTGCTGGAATTCGACATGAGCTTCGACATGATCATTTTGGTAACTTAAGGCAAATTTCAAGTCTGCTTTTTCAAAATTTGCCGTTCTTGTAAAGAATAAAAACAAAGCGATAAAATATCACAGCAAAACGCTGAATATAACAATATAAGCTACAATCACGAGAGGTCACTCATAGATCACAGACTTTACAAGGAAAAGATTGACGTTTCACATTGTTTTTTTTTTAGGTAAGATTTATTAAAATATTTATTAATCTGGTAAACAGAAATTGTACAGTCATATTTCTCGAAATGGTTTTGAGATTTCCGTTCCTGTCCAGAAAGTTAGCAATCCCAGCAGTCTTAGTCTAGGTAGATTATTAATCACAACAACACAACTACATTTTATGCACTAGTGCCTAATGCAGCCTACATCCAGCATAAAGAAGGATTTTTCGAGCATGAGACGTGAAATACATAGTAGATTTCCTTCGAGTTCGCCAAGGCTTATATTAACGAACCGAGAAGTTTACGGTACGAACCGAAGGCGTGGGTCGTAGCGAGGTTCGTAAAGAAGCCTTTTCGAATGAGTTACGAATATAATTTTTCCCCCAGAGAGCCCAAAATCAAGTGGCAAAGGTGCTATTTTGAGGTTAGAAGGCGGAAAAAATATAAATGGGTGCTTCGATACACACAACATATATATATTTTAAATATGTTCTCATGTCCTCGTACTTACATATGCAACACTCAAAGTGAATTTCCCTCTTGTATCTTGTAAAGTCTGTTCCTGCTTGCCAGTTTCCACTTCAAACATTGAGATCTTCCCAGCATTACTTCCCGAGATGACATGCTTCCCGTCCGGGGAGAAGTCCAGCGTCCACACGTCTGTCGGACCGGTCTCCATTTTGTTCAGTTTCTCACCAGACGCTATGTCCCAGAGTATTAACGTGGAGTCTTGGGAACTGCTTGCTAAAGCTGGAAATTAAAGAGAATTTTAGTATTAGCTCTTTATTAATCTGTGGTATTAGGATGGTAATAATTCATAGCTTATTTAAGTGAAAATACTGTAAATAAAATAGTTTGTTGAAAGAAATAAAGTCCTCTTTATGTGTCACATCTTGATGTAACCTATTCCTAGTTGCGATGGTAGCCCTTATCCACTGATTCTGCAAATACAATAAAAGCTTGCTAGCGATGTGAAGTTAGCCCAACACTTCTTAGGAACGTCTCTAAAATTTTAGACGATTTAGACCTTTTTTGGACCCCCCCAAATACGATGTTTCAGATTTTGACCTCGCTTAGTTTTCGTAAAAAAAAAACGTTACAAACACCAGCCCAACACATGCGAGTAAAAAGTTGAAACTCATAGCGTTTACGGGCCCGATTTTGACCCCCCAGGAAATGTTATCAGATCATCTGTATGTCATATAGTTTCTGAGAAAAAAAAATAAAAACCACGGCAACAATGTCGTCGAGGTAAACAAGCGCATAAGGAATGGAACGCATGAGAAGGTAGGACTTTATTTTAATAGGCAGAGGACTCCGAAAGTTACCGAAATACGAGGTTTCCGATTTTGAACTCATGTGGTTTCGACGTAAGATGACAAAACATCCGAACATAATTTGAGTGTAATCTGCAAACACCAGCCCAACAGTGCTAGTATATTGTTGAAACTCAAAGCGTTCAAGGAGGCCATTTTGACCCCCCAGGAAAAGTAATCAAAACATCTGTATATTATATAGTTTCTGAGAAAAAAAATAAAAACAACGACGACAATGTCGTCGAGGTAAACAAGCTCATAAGGAATGGAACGCATGAGAAGGTAGGACTTTATTTTAATAGGCAGAGGACTCCGAAAGTTACCGAAATACGAGGTTTCCGATTTTGAACTCATGTGGTTTCGACGTAAGATGACAAAACATCCGAACATAATTTGAGTGTAATCTGCAAACACCAGCCCAACAGTGCTAGTATATTGTTGAAACTCAAAGCGTTCAAGGAGGCCATTTTGACCCCCCAGGAAAAGTAATCAAAACATCTGTATATTATATAGTTTCTGAGAAAAAAAATAAAAACAACGACAACAATGTCGTCGAGGTAAACAAGCTCATAAGGAATGGAACGCATGAGAAGGTAGGACTTTATTTTAATAGGCAGAGGACTCCGAAAGTTACCGAAATACGAGGTTTCCGATTTTGAACTCATGTGGTTTCGACGTAAGATGACAAAACATCCGAACATAATTTGAGTGTAATCTGCAAACACCAGACCAACAGTGCTAGTATATTGTTGAAACTCAAAGCGTTCAAGGAGGCCATTTTGACCCCCCAGGAAAAGTAATCAAAACATCTGTATATTATATAGTTTCTGAGAAAAAAAATAAAAACAACGACAACAATGTCGTCGAGGTAAACAAGCTCACAAGGAATGGAACGCATGAGAAGGTAGGACTTTATTTTAATAGGCAGAGGACTCCGAAAGTTACCGAAATACGAGGTTTCCGATTTTGAACTCATGTGGTTTCGACGTAAGATGACAAAACATCCGAACATAATTTGAGTGTAATCTGCAAACACCAGCCCAACAGTGCTAGTATATTGTTGAAACTCAAAGCGTTCAAGGAGGCCATTTTTTACCCCCAGGAAAAGTAATCAAAACATCTGTACATTATATAGTTTCTGAGAAAAAAAATAAAAACAACGACAACAATGTCGTCGAGGTAAACAAGCTCATAAGGAATGGAACGCATGAGAAGGTAGGACTTTATTTTAATAGGCAGAGGACTCCGAAAGTTACCGAAATACGAGGTTTCCGATTTTGAACTCATGTGGTTTCGACGTAAGTTGACAAAACATCCGAACATAATTTGAGTGTAATCTGCAAACACCAGACCAACAGTGCTAGTATATTGTTGAAACTCACAGCGTTCAAGGACGCGATTTTGACCCCCCAGGGAAAGTAATCAAAACATCTGTATGTCATATGATTTGACGACCCGAATGGCCGAGTCGGCAGTGACGCTGCCTACGAAACCAAGGGTCCCAGGTTCGAGTCCCGGTGGAGGCAAACGTTTGTTTGATGAGAACGTATGTTTGTACCCAAGTCATGGTTGTTTATCTATCTAAGTATAATATTTCTCTATATAAGTATATATGTATATCGTTGTCTAGTACCCAAGATACAGGGAATCCTAGTTTGGGGCTAGATCAATGTGTGTAAAAGGTGTCCAAGGTATTACTATTATATAGTATCTGAGAAAAATAAATAAAAGCAACGACAACAATGTCGTCGAGGTAAACAAGCGCATAAGGAATGGAACGCATAAGAAGGTAGGACTTTATTTTAATAGGCAGAGGACTCCGAAAGTTACCGAAATACGAGGTTTCCGATTTTGATCTCATGTGGTTTCGACATAAGATGACAAAACATCCGAACATAATTTGAGTATAATCTGCAAACACCAGCCCAACAGTGCTAGTACTTTCACTTTGTTCAACAAATTTGTAAGATTTAAGGCCCCTCATTATACAGCAATTGCATAAAGTACTAAGTATTATCTGTCATCAGTACGGAACGGAAAATCGGTAGCTGTTGTTGAGAAAATGGCCAAGCCCGAATTTAGGTTAGTTAAGGTTGGTTGTGTTTAGATAAAGTAGTGTATGCAGCTATATGTAATTAGGCCTTAAAACACTCGTGTGACCCTTTTATAAAAACCTAAAACCACACTCGTGTTTTAAGGACCCTCATTGTATGACAGTTGCATATTATTCCCACATTAATGTACTGACAGCATTTTTTTGCATATACATATATACTTTTTATTGTACCTACTTTTTAAAATTTTATCGTCTATTTCTTTATTTAAACCGTATTTACATTTTATCTATATCCACATTATAAATACACTGACAGCGTATTCTTTGCCCATGTTCTATTTCGTACACAGTATTTCAAGTCTCTATTTTATATTAATTAATAGATATGTTTTATGCATTTATTGTTAACCATTTTTTTTTCAATCTATGTATTTTGCTTTACTTCACCTATTCTAAACAGTATTTACAAAATTGTATTTACTTTCACATGTTTTATTATTTATTAGATACGTTTTTTTTTTGTTATTTTTCCGTTTTTTTTTTCAATCTAAGCATCTTCCTTTTTCTTTACTTCACCTATTCTAAACAGTATTTACAACATTTTATTTATTTCGACATAAATGTACTCCCAGCGATTTTTTGTATTATTTATTGTATGTACTGTAACATTTTATTTATTTTTACACAAATCTTATTGTTATAATACTTTTTGTGCTTCTTTTGTGTCTATGTTATATTATTTACTAGATAAGTTTTGTGTATTTATTGTTTACATTTTTTTGTTATTTTTCCGTTTTTTCTTTCGTTTATTTCCAATCTAAGCTAAGTTTGCTTTACTTTACCTCTTATAAACAGTATTTACGACGTTTTATTTATTTTCGCTTTTCATTTCTTCCATCTATTTTATGTTATGTACTAGATACGTTATGTGCATTTTTGTTTAAATCGCCTCCTTGAACGCTGTGAGTTTCAACAATATACTAGCACTGTTGGGCTGGTGTTTGCAGATTACACTCAAATTATGTTCGGATGTTTTGTCATCTTACGTCGAAACCACATGAGTCCAAAATCGGAAACCTCGTATTTCGGTAACTTTCGGAGTCCTCTGCCTATTAAAATAAAGTCCTACCTTCTCATGCGTTCCATTCCTTATGCGCTTGTTACCTTGTTGTTACCTTGACGACATTGTTGCCGTTGTTTTTTTTTTTTTTCGCAGAAACTATGTGTCATACAGATGTTCTGATAACATTTCCTGGGGGGTCAAAATCAGGCCCGTAAACGCTATGAGTTTAAACTTTTTACTCGCATGTGTTGGGCTGGTGTTTGTAACGTTTTTTTTTTTTTTTACGAAAACTAAGCGAGGTCAAAATCTAAAACTTCGTATTTGGGGGGGGGGTCCAAAAAAGGTCTAAATCGTCTAAAATTTTAGAGACGTTCTTAAGAAGTGTTGGGCTAACTTCACATCGCTAAGCTTGCTTGCTTGGAAACTAATACTGATGCTATGTAATTGCAAGGTAGCCTATTAATATCACCACCGAGGGGCATAGGCATGTTGTGACGTAGGATCCGCTAGGTACTACTACTTATTCTGTGGTAAAAAGTTCAAATTCATAAATACACTCGCGAGCAATATAAACTGGAACCCGGTACGCCTTCTAATAAGGTGTAGTATCTAATCAGCAGAGAGACCTAAGTCGCGTTATACCTAAACGTCATGTTGAACTTGTTTAATGTCAATGATCGAGTAGGCCTATTCCGCAGAATGTTCCCTTCGTATTAAAGCTGAATTTTCATCTGCCTAAAGTTTCATCAGCCTAAATTGCGTTTTGCCTAAACATACATTTGCAAACTTATTTGTGATTATTTATTGAAACTTGATCTGGAATGCTCTTAATGTTATGATAAATAAACATGTGGGTGTCATCCATGTATTACAAAGTTGTATCCCGGAGGAATCAAACAATACAATCAACCTGCGATTGCAGACATTGCATTTTATTGGTTTAAATTTAACTCCGATGACGTTAATTTTGTCAAAAACCAAAAGGGAACTCATCATTTACTAAAAGACGGTTATGCCTAAGGTAAGAATGATGGATCTTCACTTTTATTTATAGTGGTGTGTCCGCATTTAGGGCACATTCTGTAATCGGTAGATTCTTCATTCTGCTGAATGTAGGTAGCCACAGCCTGAGTAAATTTCAGAAAAAGCCATAATGTAGAAACTCAGGAAGTAGAATCACAAAGCCTCAGAAGATTAGCGAAGATTATTTTGGTCGAACTGCGAAACAAAAAACTTATTGATGGGAGAACAGGACTTCAGACTACGGGAACATTATCCAGTCGATCTCACCGATTCTTCGCACCATCAAGCCTGGAGATAAATATTCGGAGATATTGGAAAAATATATATATATAACCAAGCCAATCAACGCACTCGCCGAGCCAAAATACCAAGTCAAGTCAAGCTTCAGATCATCACCAGCGGTCACGTGATTCACACCAAATGCCGCCTATTACCTACTGACGGGTATCACAGTCAAGCAGGAGATTGAAAGAATGTTAGAGATGGGTTTATGCCGTCCATCCAATAGCCCCTGGTCCAGCGCACTTCGAGTCGCTAAGAAGAAAAAGGGAGATTTAAGATTATGCGGAGACTACAGGAGCTTGAACTCAATCACGGTTCCAGACAGAAGAAAGACAATTCAGAAATAGAATGGTCACCTGAGACAATCAGTGGATTTATGCAGTGCAATTCTAAGCAACACCGCTCACTGACGTCACCGTCGGCCGACGCTCCACTCTCCATAATGACGGACGCGTCACAAACATGCGTCGGCGCAGTACTACAACAATACGAAAATAACAAATGGAAGCCCCTTTCATTTGACAATATACATGACCATGACACATTTTCAACCCTACATGGATGGAAGGGAAATCGTTATATTGACCGATCACAATCTGTTGTGCCATGCTTTCACAACGAAAAACATCTCCGGCAAGTAAGCGAACGACCCAAGGCGATTAAGTCACTTACAATACATAGCACCATTTACTACGGTCATTCAACACCTCGCCGGTAACGAGAATCCAGTCGCTGACGCGCTGTCAAGAATCGCACAAATAGACGGTCCTTCACCCACTGACTGGAACGAGTTCGTAGACTTGCAAGAATGCTACCTACAACTCAAACAGCTGACGAACAAGGGCAACACTAAAATAAAGAAAATTTAATTTAGTCCCGGAAAACAGATATGGTGCGAAAAGGCCGCAACGAGTTTCGTCCATACATTCCAGATTAGCTGCGCAAGACATCTTCAACATCATGCACAGCCTGACGCATCCAGGAGTAAGGGCTACAAGAAACCTCGTCTCCGAAAACTACTTTTAGCCAAAAAATAATTCCGACATCAGAAATTGGGCTAAAACCTTCAACGCGTGTCAGAGAAGCAAGGTGTCACTTCACAGTAAGGCACCTATCAGCACTTTTCCTTCTACGTCATCTCTGGCTCATGTGTCCTGTTTGGTTTGAGGGCCGCAATTATAGGAGGCGAAATTGGTCCCGCATAAATGCTCTAATGAACCAACATCCGTATTCCAGGAGTGTTTTTCGAGCCGAAAAGGAAAGACACATCTCCGGAAGATTTCACGAGCCAACTATTAGCTGCCATGGATAAGATTACTCCTTTCAAGACTGCCCACCATTCCAAGCCATCATCATTCGTCCACCCAGACTTGAAAACTAGCGGATTCGTTTTTCTAAGGACTGATGCTGTAAGGAATCCATTGACCCCACGTACGAGGGACCATTTGAAGTCATCGAAAAACATGACAAGTTTTTCAAGATCAAGATTAAGGACAATCTCAACACAGTATCGATCGACAGATTGAAACCTGCATTCGTATTAAACAAATACGGTTTGGACGAAACGGAAAAAGACACGAGTAATAACAAACACTTCGCAGAACCGTCAGAGAAACCAGGCCAGGCCAAGGCCACAGGCAGCAACACGGTTACGATTGCGACCGCTTACACAACAGGGCAAGAGTCAGCAGCCGCCAAATGCCGCACAGCGTCACAAAACAGCAACTAAGCGACGAGCAAGCAGCATAACACTTACCACCCCAATCCTCAACATTGCTATTTTCGACGTCATGGGAAATTGGGGCACAAAGCATGTCAAGGAAGAATTCGACATCTCTCAAAACGCGGCAGGATCCGGCAGCTCGAACGCCAGCGCCGGAACTAACGAAACCGCGACAGGCATCGTAATCATCGGGATGGCTATTGTGCTGACATACTTGATATTACGGCACTGCAAGAGGAAAGTCACCAAGACAGCAGGCGGCACATAGACAAACGTATCACCAGGCAAACCTCCAACCACAACAACTGCAGCGGCAGCGATCCCAACGGTGGCCGCAAGATGCAGCGCAAATAACGTCGTCTAAGCTTTTTCTTGTTGTTTGAGTACGTAACTTTCGACATGTATCATTACTTTCTATTTTCCAATTTTATATAATTATTTTTTGTACATATATGTTCCTCATTTATTTTAAAGAGGCAAGGATGTAGGCGTCGCCTGTCCAAAGTACAGAGAACTACAGAAACAGTTTGTCATCCATCAGGGCAACATATTAGCTGAATAAGCTACCCCGTTTGTATACATAGTCATGTCTCTCAAAAAACACAATCAATTACTTTTCGACTACACTCGTTTTAATTCAACCTTCTATATACCTATAGATAGGTTCAGATAACTTAGTCAATTCCCACAGCTCCATTGCTCCAAAGCCCAATCTAAGTGATCGCAATCAAACTGAAGCCGTGCATGTCGGTGGGCTGGATACAATTTGGGTCCAGTGGCAGGCTTAATTTCTTTACGATAAACAATCTTCTACTTAATGAAAAGAAAACCAAATGTGTAAACTTTTTCTACCCAATGTAAAACACCCACTAATATAGTTGTCAAAAATGTTAAACTGAGTCTTTTGGACAAAACTGTGTTTCTTGACATCACCCTCGATTCAAAGCTTCAATGGGGCCCTCATCTGGCAGCACTAGCGCGCAGAATGAGTTCTGCAGCAAACGCCATAAAAAGAATCCGACGTATTTCAAAAAACTCAAAACTTCAATTTCTTTATTCAAAATAGATTCTTACGAACACTTTTTGAATGTCATTTGCATATATATATGCAAGAAAAACCGCTTCGGAAAGTGTTATGGCAGCGGAGAGAAGGCGGCGCAAGAAACTCGTACACTGCAACATGGCCCACTTTTCTTTTCTGTTGCTTCCGAATGAAAAAAAAATCATAATTTCAGATGTAGACACCGCGAGATAAGTTTACTTCGGCTACTTCCAGAGTTTCATTTTTTCTATTTTTGCATTGTTCTTTAAGGGGGTTGTAGCGCCTGCACCTGGCCCACTTGAGCGGGCCAATTGTGCATGTCCCCTTCGCCTGCACATCTAGTTCAGCCATCCCAACCCCTGCACCAGCTGGAGCGGGAGGCCTGGGTGTTCTAGGAGCTCGTGGGTGGATGTTGTATCACCCAGGATAGCCATTTTGTTTAATATTGTGGATGGACATGCCAGCATCATGTTACTACTACTGTTTCATCCACTTCCATACACCCCCTGCATAGGGGCTGTCTGTGGCACCTGTAAATTTTCAAGTGTTGGTTTAGTGCACGATGGCCTGTTATTAGGTTTTTCAGTATTTTTATTTTACTTCGTGGCAGTCTCATTAGGTTAAGTTTATGATTATGCATAGCCTTTTTCGTAGAGCTTCCGCTGATAAGGGCGAGAATGGTGGAGGGCCAATCGCTGGCCTTCCTGCCCCTAATTTTGCTAGCTTTTCTGCCTCACAGTTGCCCTGGTCTCCTTAGACTGTGACTTTGTTTTTCCCACCTAGCCTGTTGAGTGCTTCGTGGCATTCTAGTATAAAATATAAGTTTTGATTGTGTTAACTTTGTTAGATAATGTCATTACCCTCTGCATCATCTTTCATGTGCATTGCCCCGATTCCGCTTAAACACTGTCGTTTCCTTTCCGAAACTTAGGGAAAGTTTAATGTTTAGTTCCGGCGAGAAAACTCCTCCGCCTGTGTTGCAGCTTTTCTTTGAGTGGTCACTGTATATTGTTATGCTGTTACGATTTGGTTTTGATGGTATTTCAAAGTCATTAGCTATAATCGTATTTCCTACCGAATAGAAATTCTGTTTCTATGCGATCGATTCCCATAAAAGCTTCTGGCACTTCTTCGATCGCGTTTACTAGAATCGTGCAGTGTCCTTTATCTGCTATTTGTCATTTCCATCGTCCTGTACTGTAAAGCCTTATGGCTGCCGATTTATTCTGCTGCTGTACGAATAGGTCCAATGGCAGTATACCTAGCATGACTTCTAGTACCGCTGATGGCGTTGACCTCATGCAGCCTGTGATAGCTACACATGCCATTCTCTGTTGTGGCTTGTGTTGTTCGTTGCCACCATACTAGGGAGCCATATGTGATGATGGGTCTCACCACAGCCGAATTCATCCATCGACATATTTTAGGCTTGAGTCGCCATCCATTCCCTACAATCTTCCTAGACTGGAAGAACAATATGGTGGCTTTCTTTAGTGTCGCTTCTATGTGCTTGTTACAACTTAATTTGTGATCAAGCCATAAGCCTAGATATTTCATGTGTTTTGCAAGTGTTAGTGTTTTAACAAAGAGTTGGGGCAACTTATAACTGCCGTGGTTTATCTTTTTTTTGAACCAGTACCATCTCAGTTTTAGCGGGATTTATTCTTGTTGTTTTTGAGTTTATTTTTGTTGCACCATGATTCTATGTTCCTAGTGCTAATTGCATGCGGTGAAATATGGTGTTTATAAAGAGGCCGTTATCGAGTATTGTCACGTCACAAGCTTGATGTCTTATCATAAGACTCTTCCAGAAGAGAAGATGCCTCTTCTGCATATGGCTGTGGGGTAATGCCTCGGATATAAATCACATATTTACTCTGCAGAAACGGGCTATAAGTGCCATTTAGGAACTCGGTCCGAGGGAGTCGCTTAGAGACAAGTTTAAGGATCAACATTTTGAGGACTCTGCCTTCTCAATAAATTCTTGTGAATATGTTGTATGTCAAGAAAAATATCCAACTGTTTAAAAAGAATGCGATAACGATAACCATAATTGTAATACTAAAAATAATAATAAAATGTATGTTTATTTGTAGTAGATTATGTTTGAAGTGAGATTACTCAGTGTCAAATTATCAAGAAGACGTAAATGTTTGGGGATAAGCTGCTCGTTTTTCCATTGGCTATCTTAAAAATAAACATATTAATTATAAGTATTTCTTTTGAAAAAGAGCTACCTCAGAATTTCTTGTGCATTATTCTCTGAGAAATACCGGCTTTTGGAACATACATCTAGTATTAAATTAATGACGTGCTCTAAGATAAATGTAATTATCCAACAGCATAATGATTTTTTTTATTGTTTGGCCTTTTTGGGGTCAAGTTTGCTTCTTTGAGTCTTTGCCCCGCTGTCAACTCGCTGACAGTCTTCCCTCGAACTTCTCTGAGCTGCCGCTGGACGTCGACGACGGTCAGGTGTCGATGTTCCCAGTGACGTGAAACATTGGCCTAATGACGAATTTAATAAATGCCTACTTTTCATAGGGTTTCAGGACTCCCAAATAATATGGTGTTTTATTTTAAAAGTAGATGTCTTTTGTTTTTACGTTCAAGGTAAATTATCTTTGGTTATGATATTAAAAGAGGTCGAAAGCTAACAAAATTTCCTTTCAAATGATATACAACAAACCCTAGTCCATTGCATAGACACTGCAAATATTTGTTTCGAGCAACGCGCGATGAATTGTTTCCAGTTTATTGCTTGCAAGTGTAGTACTTACTTTTGCCATCAGGGCTCACTGCTACAGAGACTACACCAAGCGAATGCCCCTCCAGTTGATGCCTCAACTCAAGCTTGCCATTTTCTAGTTGCCAGACCTTGATGATGTCATCCAATCCTCCTGTAATGATGTAGTCTTCCACTTCTGCTTCAGATTTGTGGGAGTCTCTGCAATGAAATTATAGTATTTACTCAGAAATGCTTATAATGTGTTCATTACTTTAGAAAACTTCTTTGAGCTAAGTCGAACTTGCCGCGCTACTTGAATCGGTGCCAGCAAAGTTGTATTTAATTCATTGCAGGTGAGCTTTAGCCACCAGAAAATCTATTATTGTCGAGTTTTGAAATATAAATGATACGAAGTTTTTTTTATTAATCATTGATAGCAAATTGCAGTGCGTACCCCACATGGATAAATAAAAATTATTGAAACTGGTAAATTAAGTTCTGCGGCTTACGCTGTTAGGATCATCAGAAAAAACACAGTGTCCTGTCCCATGGTATTTTGCCAGAGGCAATTATAAGGAGAGCGACATCTTCGGGAGTAAAGTAAAAGGCTTGAGATGCGCGCAAATACTAGACTAATTTATTATAGTTAATACTAAGCTTATATACAACTTACTACAAAACTACGTGATGAATATAAATATACCTTATCTGTGACGGTCGTCAACTTATCTTAACATTACGTGGAAATATGACTAACATAGTCGACCGGCACAGGTATCTTGGAAAGCAGCGGATATTTAAACTATTTTTAAACGATTTCAAAAAAGGAAGAGGTTCTCAATTCGGTTGTTTTTTTTAAATGTTTGTTACCTAAAAACTGGTACTATTTATAAACCTATTTCATTATTTTTTTTATTGAAAGGTTGCCCATCCATATTGGTCCCATTTTTTGAAAATTATCATATAGTTACCAGTCTTGCAAACTGTTTTAATAAATGTCTAAAGTCCGGAACGTTTCCTGACAGTCTGAAAATTGCAAAGGTATCACCTTTATTCAAATCTGGAAACAGAACCGAGCCAAGTAATTATCGACCAGTTTCGGTTTTGCCGTGCTTGTCTAAAATTTTCGAAAAGTTACTCCATAGCAGACTATCTTCCTACTTAACATCGATTAACTTTCTTTTTGAACGACAATATGGCTTCAGACCAAAATCCAACACTGTTTCAGCGACCGTAGATTTAATCACACACATAAAAATTAATATTGATAATAAAAACATAGCTCTAGGAGTATTCATCGATTTAAAGAGAGCATTTGACACAATTAGTCACAATATACTTTTGGATAAACTCAAAAATACAGGATTAAAACAATCGGCACTGCATATTTTTAAGTCATACCTAGAAAATCGTCTTCAAAGGGTCAATATTGGTGATTTTGAAAGTCTTTCACAACATATTGAATGCGGCGTTCCTCAAGGTTCTATACTCGGTCCACTCTTATTCTCCGTTTATGTTAACAATATCTGCAAAATTAATCTACACGGTCATATTTCCCTATATACAGACGATACCTGTCTATTTTACTTTGGATCATCTATTCATGTTTAATACAACAAGCACAGCAGGATCTTGATAAGCTTTTCGGTTGGTTTCAATATAATTTACTAACAATAAATGCTAACAAAACAAGCTACATGATATTTTCAGCAAAGAATAAACCAATTCCGAACCACGATCCACTTCTCATTAACAGGGAGTCTATATGTATATCCAGCCACGAAAAATATCTGGTTCTTACCCTAGATCCACTGTTGACTTGGCAGTTACAAATTGAACGTATAATTTCCAAAATATCATCGCTCACTGGTATGTTACGACGAATTACTGGATGTCTACATAAAAAAGTTAAGTACAATATCTACAAATCATTAATCCAACCGCAGCTTGAATATCTTATAGAAGTCTGGGGAAGTGCAGCCAGTACACATTTACACAAAATAAATCGATAAAAGTACTATTTGGAATGGATTTTTTAACGTCAACAGTGAAAGTGAATAAAGAAAATAAATTAATGCATATAAAACAACTCTATACATACAAAACATGTATCCTGGTTTATAAAATTTTAAATAACTTAACTCACTCTGAAGTAACCTTCACAAAGAAAAATATCACGCACAACCTTAGAGGTGGCAATAAGATACAATTAATAGCACCGAGAACAAACTACGGCAAAGCTAGTATATTGTTTGAGGGAGCGCATATGTTTAACAAACTACCGCAAAACATTACAAATGCAGAATCACTTCCTGGATTTAAATCACTTTTAAAAAAGCATATTTTGTCTAATATAGTCGATTTTGTTTAAAAGTCATAGTCACGTAAAAAAGAAATAAATAATAATAAAATAATAGCTTGCATAAGTTAAGTGTGTTATATATATTTACTAACATTATTTTAATGTATAGATTAATGTTTCTCTATAATGTGAACTACATTATTGTTCTTTTGAGAAATAAAATTCTAAAACCTAAAAACAAAAAAAAACCCTATAATTTTGATGATTACTTTTGATTGGTAGGTTATAATTCAGAGGTAGTCCCATAAAAAAACATATAAAAATTTATTCAGGGCTTTTTGAAAACATCAACAAAATTAAAAAATATATATGCAGAAGACGTTTTGGTTTGTAGTTCCCTTCGGCATAACTTTTGATGAAGAATTTTCTTGTATAAAGACTACATTCGCATCCCGACCGTCGAGGAAAAAAATAGGGTTTGAACTTGAAGTCGGTTTTTTAAGTTTTTAACTTGGTGAATTTTTATTTTACAGAAAAGACCTATTTGATCGATTTATAATTTAAAACGCACAGACTTCTTAAGAGAGCTTTTTAAAGAAATTGACATACTAACTGTAGCTAGTCAATTTATTTTCGAAAATAGAATGTATGTACCTTATACCAAGAACCTTACCACATTTTCCAAACTTAGCGATAGCTATAATGTTAACCTAAGAAATAATCACAGACTAGTTGCCCCCCAGATTAGACTCGCGAAGGTTAGCAATTCTTTCAAGGGTCAGTGCTTTCTCTACTACAACAAGATACCTCTGGAGATAAGAAAGGTGCAAAGGATGATATTGGAAATTACAGACCCATATCTCTGATTTTAAATGTATACAAGATTTTCGCAAAAGTTGTTCTGGATAGAATAGCAAACGGGCACGACGAAAATCAACCGGTTGAACAAGCTGGGTTTAGAAGGAAATTTACTACAATCAATCATATCCACAATATAAAACAACAACTAGAAAAATATAACGATCAGAAACCTATCTATATTGCTTTCATAATTACTCTAAAGCATTCGACAGTCTAAGCCACAAACATATATGGACAGGACAAGCCTAAGACAACAAGGGTTGGAGAGTACTTACATAAAAACAATTCAAAACCTTTATGGCAAGAATAAAAGCCGAATAAAGCTTCAGTCAAAAGGTGAACCATTTCTGATCAACAGAGGTGTCAGACAGGGAGACCCATTATCCCCCAAATTATTCAATGCAAGTATCTTCAGAAAATTGGCTTGGGAGGAGTTTGGTCTTAACATCAATGGCAGCCACCTAAACCATTTGAATTTGCTGATGACCTAGTCCTACTAGAAGGAGACCCTTTCAAATTAAAAGTCATAATCCACGCACTCTCAGATAAAAGCAGTATCTTCAGAAAATTGGATTGGGAGGAGTTTGGTCTTAACATCAATGGCAGCCACCTAAACCATTTGACATTTGCTGATGACCTAGTCCTACTAGAAGGAGACCCTTTCAAATTAAAAGTCATAATCCACGCACTCTCAGATAAAAGCAGAAAACTTGAACTCCTAATGACTGCAAGCAAAACAAAAATTATGATTAACTCCGAAGAGATTGTCATAGAAGTGGATGGGAATGGATTAGAATATGTTAAAGAGTATGTGTACTTGGGGCAAATTATCTCCCCAGATGATATGATGTCAAAGGAGATAGACAAATGAATAGCAACTGGTTGGAGAAAATATTGGTCATGAAAAGTAAAGAATTGAGCATAAGGCTAAAGACAAAAGCATTTAACATGTGTCCTTCCCTGCCTAACATGCGGATGTGAAACTTGGGCCCTAAATGAAAAGCACCGAGACATGAACGCCAACGAGAGATGAAGAGAAGTATGTTGGGAATAAAACTAAAAGACAGAAGAATGAATTCAGAGATAAGAAATAAAACCAACATGATCTTCAAAAATGGGGCTGGACAGGAAATATGCTATGCTGCAACAAATATAAATGGAGCAAACAAATGACACTATGGTATCCGAGAGATGTCATCAGAAAAAGGGGATGTCCAACAAAAAGATGGGAGGATGATATCTGTCTAACATTGGGACCATATTGGACAAGAGTGGCAGCAGATAGGAATGAATGGAGACAGTTGGAGGAGGCCTATGCCAAAAGGCACACCGAATTAAGGGACACCATCTATTCAATAAGAAACTATAAAATGTAAAATTTGAATAATTTTAAACGCGAATTTGGAATAAAAACCATATAAATGGGACTTTGTCAAAAGAGGGATATTGCAATGTTCCTATTTACTTAAATGATGGGACCTATGGGTTAATCTAACTCAACACAAAACTTGCTGTTGATAATTTTGTAATTATTTGTTCCTGCTTAATTAACATTATAATTGATATTGTAAGAATTGTATTAATTACTTAAACACTACCAATTTTTAAAAGAGATCTAAAAATCAATCTGTAGGAGTTTCTATGTCGTTCCTCTCCCAGAGTGATGTAGAGAAGAGGCAAAAAATTATGTTTGATTAGTATTTGGAAATATCTGCAGTAATAAAGACATTTCATTTATTTTCATTTGTTTCAAAAATGGTCAAGTGCAAAAAGATTTTGTTCAGAATTTGGCTGTGTAAGTACAAGCAGCCTAGAAAATTAAATAATATAAAAAAAATACAAAAGCGCTGGGAAGAAACAATAGCGCAGCGCAAAGCTTTTTTTTGCAATTTTTCATATTGTGTTCTATCAATTTTCATGATATGAAATTTACTCACATTGTTTCAATAAAGCACTATACAAGCCTTGGTCCACAATGACAGAACTGCTGATCACGCTATGATGGCCTCGAGCTTAGCTTAACTACATTCTCGCTCTTTAAGCTTAGTCATCATTGCAGCCTTTGATGACCAAGCTTAAAAGGCCAGTTATTCCAGCTTGACCATCAAACGCTGCATTGGTCAGAGTGTCGATAAGGGGGCAGAAGTCATTATACACCGCGCCAATTATGTACTTTAGTTAGGATGAGGACCAGTGATTTAAAGAAAAGGTGTAGTTGGATATACATTGTTCCAGTTGAGAGAGAGAGTATGCAGTGAAAAGTCCCGCCTAGCTATCAAGTTGATCAATGAAATGAATGCTCTGTGAAATGCAATGCATACTGAAAGTAAAAGGAAACTCGATTCCTATCGGTTTGAGGTTATGTTGTTTGTAAAGGTAAACTTACCTTGAATTTTCGGTCTCTGCATTTTCGGTTTCCTTCTGTTTTTTGTGGCTGATCCGACTCCACTCACAGCACCAGATAGAGTCTTCGTGCGCATTCTCCTTCTTCAACATCAGATAATACTGTAAGAATACTGTACGTAAGTTTGATTTCACGTACTGACGACACGACCTATTACACAGTTGTAGGTAGCGTTACAATCACGACATCATGAACTTACAAGTGTAGAAATGGACATTACTATTGTTGTAGTTTTGTAGCAAGAAATCGTGTTTAATTTTATTGTTTACTATTTCACGCCGCGCGAAAAAACAAACATCTGGGAAATATATAACTCTAAGTAGTGTTGTGCCAAGAACAGCTACACTCGAGTCAGTCTCGATTCTTGCCTTGGACTCGCTAGCTCGAGTACAATTTTTTTTATACTCGAGTCAGGGAGAATCTGTTCTGTATTTATTTCTAGATGATTTTCCTAAATTACACTAATTGGAATTTAATTTTTGTTACTTAGTAAAAATATTTTCATTTTCGTATTTTTATAGGTTTTATTTTATTATAATCATTAGGATTTTGAACTGTTACCCTGTTTTTTAACTCTGATATCAACCCCAACCCATTTCAAAGGGGATGTTCGCCAAATTGACCAATGACCAATCAGAACGCGATTATTTCACAAAAGCATTTATAGCGTTTATGATTGCTGAAACTTCAATTTGAAATGGATCAGGGTATGTCTAGACTCTAGAGATACAGCTACAGTTCATTTAAATCCCAACTAGGAACATAAAAAACTGGTCTGAGGGCGCTAAATAACTTTATATATAGCAATACTAAGTATTGTATACCCATTAAAATTGGCCGCTTCGCTAATTGCCGAACTTATTTTAAAATCCAACTATTTAGAAGTTACCTTTTAAATATAACTACAAATTAACAATCATAGAGAGCTTATGATATGTAGAGATAAAGACACTGCTTTATCTCTACATAATAACAACACACGAGTATTTTAATGCCTAAGTATGTACAGTTACATTCACTTATGTAACTGTACATAATTAGGCATTAAAATACTCATGTGTTGTTATTTTGAGACACTCGTATATTAAAGCCTCTCATTATGGAAGTCACATTAACTAATATTATTTTTTAAATTCTACCGTTTGTAGTAATCGTACATTCCTTTAAACGAGAATTATATAGTGAAAATACTCCCACTTTATAATAATAACACGGTAAAAGATATCATAAATATATATTGTAAAAATATAATAATTTTTAGAAAGAAAAGAAAGGCTTTATGATTTTTTCTTTTTTTTTCTTTTGATATTTGAATTTTTTATATTTTTATATTCTAGATCGAATACATATTTGTACATTTTTATATATATTTTTATTTCTGCGAAAATTATTATAAATAAAAATATTGAATTTTAAAATAAGAATATTGTTTGGTAAGATTAATAATTATTGTAATAGTGATCTTCATTATTTTTCATTTTTAAATGTTGCCTAGACAGATTTCATATGTACTTACACAAGTTAAGTATGTGTAATTAATAAACATTCTAATTACTTTTATCGATATCTTTAATTTAATAACGTCCTGTATACATCCCAGTAGGCAGCTAAGTCGTAGGTGCTCTTCGTGGACAAAAATGTAAAAATAAATGTTAGTCCACGAATAGCACCTGGGTGCTATTCGTGGACTAGGCTAGGTGCTATTCGCGTAGGTGCTATTTAGGCAGGTGCTGTTTGTGGACTACCTCTTTTAATCGATTATGCGGTTTTAACCATGTTTCTGATAAAAGAGCTACATGAATTTCACTATCATATAAAAACTGGGTCAAAATATGTTTGTTGCTCAAAAGACTCTGAGCATTCCACTGCACTATTTTTAATTGTTCTGTGAAGATGAGGGAGTTTGAGTATTTTTATTCTGAAATGTTTCGTGTGACACATTACTGACTGTTTTCGATGAAATACTTGTATTATTAGTTTTATTAAGTGTAATTACCTTGATTATGCTTTCAGTTAATAAGTTCAAAAATGTTGACTACCTAATAAATGGTTCACCAAATCTTTTTTGGAACTGTCTTTTTTTCCAAGAGCTGGGAAGTTTTTGTCGTCAAAAAGACTGGCAAAAGGAGAGGGGCTGGCTTTATTTTTAATTTCCTGAATTTTCTTTTTTATAACGGGACAAGAGCCTGAAATTGAAATATGATTGCCTTCACAGTGCACACATTTAGCTTTGTCTTTATATTGTTTGCATTCTTAAGTTATGAGCTTCAGAGCAAATTCAGCATCTTTCGGAGTTTTTGCAGAATTTGGCCAGATGACCAAATCGCAAGTATCCACCTGCAGACGCCATTTTTTTAAGTAGATGTAGTCCGGCAGCGAGAATGGTGAAGGAAAAGTTATTGCTACTGTGGGTGTGGGTTCTAGCTTGCATTTACCGTCGGTGTGTGCCTTCCTTAATATTCTTCTTACGCATATAATCTTCTTTGAGCTCGAGAGGGCTTCGAAAACTTTTTTGTTGGACATCTCAGTCGGAATTCGGACAACCCCAGCCAGTAACCTCAGTTGACGCCGCCAGTATTGAAGCCTTCAAACAATAATCCTTTAGAAAGGTGTTATTTTCCACGAAACTGTTAGCTAAGTTTGGTTTGTCAAAGACAACTCCCATCTTGAACGTAGTAATTTTCTTCAGATATTTGCTCCCTTTGATGAATCTTGTGAGACAGTTGTTGAGAGAGATCATGTCCCTGCTATCTTCAGAGGCTACCTAGCTTCTACCTAGGCTTCTCTTCAGAGCCTTCTAGAAATACAATATATTCCACACCATTTGAAGAATCCTCGGGGTACCTGCGAGTGTAATAAGTTACCCTTTACGGCGTATACTTGTCCAAGTTCATTTCTCCATCACCTGGGCGACTCGGAGTCACCGCTATCAGTGACTTCATCCTCCTCAGCATCCTTCTTTCTCTTCTTAGGCTTTCGCCCCCCATTTTCATCTAATAAGCAAAGATTAAGTCACCAAAAACTAGTTTTATACAATTTTACAATTTTCTGTTTAATAATTGCCTCCTAGCTTTTCGAGAGTTTCCGCGCTTTTTTCGACTCCCCATTTTTTTTTTTTTTTGGTTCATATGCCTTGTCAGGCAGGCAAAGGTTTCTAGACCATACAGCCTTTTCTTGTGTTGTTTTCATTATATCATAGTGTTTGCTTAGGGCCAATGGGCCAAGGTCTTCAATATCATATTCATAAGGCAACTGGGCCAAGTCTTCAATGTAAAATCCGGTGTATGTCATATCCGGTATTGTACCAAGTATCTGGTAAAGGCAATATTGCCATGTTTTAATCAAATTTCGCCAATTGTGGACTCCACATATCTATACATATCGGTTTAAAGGTTGCTGGGTTTTGCAATAAATCCTGAAGCGAGCGCGGGACGTTCAGGTCTTCTTTGAAAATATTCAACAATTGGTCAATCAAAAGTATTCTCTGTAGAGCAAAAGTCTGACATTCATAAAAAATGTGGTGAAGGGATTGTGGAGAAGCTGTGTTGCATTGATCGCACTCATCCGAAGAGATTATATTTAGTCTTTTTAAATGTGCTTTGAAGCGTCCATGACCAAATCTAAGCCGGCAGATAACGGAATAGAATTTTCGGCATATAAATTCAGTTCCTTTGACGAACCAAGGAAGGGATATTTGTTTATTGATTTCGTAATACCATTTGCCTTTGTGGATAACAGTTTCTTGCCAGTGATTTAGCCATTCTTTTTTCATGGTATCCTTGAATTCTATTGTTAGGTCAGAGCTTGGAACATTCATAGCTCTTGTGGGTAGACTTACGGGACATGATGTAATAGCTCTTGCCAAATAATCAACATTTTCGTTACCGGCAACACCGATATGTGACGGTGTCCAGAAAAATATAACCTGTTTGTTGTTGTGACGGTTGCAAATGTCAAAATACTTTTCTCGTATAGTGTAAATTAAATAACTCGAACCAGCGTAAAACCTGGGGTTGTCTAGAGCTGATAATACGCTCATACTGTCAGTGATTACAATCCACTTCTCTGCTTCTCTTTCTTCTATGTACTGTAAAGCTTGAAGAATAGCTATAGCTTCTGCACTATACACACTCATTTTATCAGGTATTCTGAGACCCATACCTTTTCTAGCTGTTATGTCGTAGGTGGAAATTGATACTGTGTTGCCCTTTTTAGAGCCATCTGTATAAATCTGACTGTAATCTTTCCAGTGAGAAAGCAAATCATACACTTGTTCTTTTTGTCTCAATTCTCTTTCCATAATAATCTCCAAGGCACAAAACTTACTCTCATAACATCCCATATAACAAGGCCATATGGGATTCTCAGCAAAATTAGATTCAGACTTATATTTTAACATTTCAGGAAGATTCTTAACCAAGTAAGGAAGATTTGATGAACAAGCTGAGTATACATTAACCATCTTGGAGATGAGAGGATTGTCTCTGAGAGACATTAGTTTAAGAGTAAAATTGTTCATTAAATAATTGAATCTAAATATAAGTGGAGGAACTCTACACTCAGCTTGCATCGAAACAATGGGAGTGGACATCATAGCACCAGTTACAGTACGTAAGTTCTTATTGTGAATCTTTTCTAACTTATCTAATAATTTATTTTGGGAACAGAAACAAAAGAAAGCATATTCAAAATGACTCCTCACCAACGACTTGTATAACATCAGTAAAATTTTGGGATCTGCACTCCACGAAGTTCCAGCAAGTGACCTCAAGATATTAGACGCCTTAACAGCTCTATCCGATAAGCAACCAACATATTTATCAAAACGGAAATGTTGAGTAAAAAGGACTCCTAGAAATCTGACTGATCCATCAACCGGAAGTATTTTCCTGTCATAAAAAAATTTTACTCTAGAGACTCTTACACTTTTTTTGTGAATACTACTACTTTAGTTTTTTCTACACTGATGTCCAAATTTAAATCATTAAAGTAATTTTTAAGTTTTTGTAATGCTAGGTTTAATTTGTCAATGACATTATCTAAGTTTGATCCTGAAGAATAAACAACCAGATCATCTGCAAATTGTAAATTTTGAACTTCATTGCCTAAAATTGAATTCAGTTTGTGTATATAAATAATAAACAGTAAAGGTGATATAATTCCACCCTGGCATACTCCTTTGTAAGAAAACCTAGAACCAGTTAATGTTTTTTTAAATTTTACAAAAACTTCGCGTCCATGCAAGAAACTAAATATCCACTTAACAATTTTTTCAGGTAATTGCAGTGAAGACAAGATAGAAGATAAAATATTCAGATTTACATTGTTAAAAGCTCCAACTAGTTTAGCGAGATCATGTCCCTGCTACCTATTGGTTTTTCTACTGAGCTTTCTACGAAAACAATGTATTCGTTACCGTTAGAGAGATCCTCGGGGTACCTACGAGTGTAGTCTGTTACCCTGTAAGGCGTTAGATATTTATCCAAGTCCATTTCTCCGTCCTCGATCTGGTCTTCACCTGGGCTGGAGTCACCGCTGTCCGTGACTACGTCCTCCTCCTTGTCCTTCGCCTTCTTTCTTTTCTTAGGCTTACGCCCCCCCATTTTCAACTAATAAACCACTTGAACGTAAGTAGAAACTAGTCTTAGATAATTTTTCAATTATTAATTTCAAAATTGCGTCCAAATTTTTCAAGAGTTCCCGCGCTTTTTTTCTCGACTCCCCATTTTGACAGCTATCGACAGATGACATTAATTACTTTTTTTTTTGTATTTTATGGCCTGGTTGCAAAGACCTTTGGGCCAGACATTTAATTACTTTATAAAAAAAGTGTTGCAAGTTGAAGAAAATAATTTCATATGTTTTCCGAAACTATGTTTTTATATTTTTGGTTTGGCTTTTTTTTTCAATTTTAAGAGAAGATACATTATCCATTTATTATGATAATTGAAAATAAATTAGAATTCGTCCTTTTCTTGTGAAAACCGTCCCTTTTCAGATTCCCGACCGTCCTTTATCCCGTGTAGGCCCTGGCAACACTGGCTGCTTTGCTTCTTGCGTGGAGTGATTCCTCTCGCCGCATAAGTGATTTGTTAAAAAACGTACAGTGTTTTATTCCGTTGTTCAAATACATAAAAAACTGTTATGGAAAGATATAACTTTATAAATAAAGTGAAATTTAGTGAAAAACATAGGATATAGACAACCAAAAGACTTGGCCTAAAGGTGTCGTTACAAAGCCCATACAAAGCCGTAGACCCTTTAAAAAAAAAAACTGGCGTGGATGGAATATTTCTCAGTGAATGTGGAATTGTGGATTTTATAATCTCTAGTCTAGAGTATTGTTATGTACATCGATTTTGTGATTGCTGAAATGTAATTTTTGACTCATAACAACAATATTTATGCATTGAGCTCAAAATCTGAACTGAAATAACATGGCTGTTTCGAAATCCACGAATACCTACAATCGTCAGAATTGGGAAGATTCTGTGAGTATTTTTTACATTTTGAGGTCTTCAGAGTAGAAGGGGACAGTTACAGCTTACTGAAATACTAAATTTCTTTTTATTTTCAGGATTTTCCCATCCTATGCCAGACATGTCTTGGAGATAACCCTTACATTCGTATGGTAAAGTACTCCACAAGGCCTTTTACATACATATACAAATTGACAAGTGTCATCAACTTATTTGTCTTTTTTTTTTCAGACCAAAGAAAAGTATGGTAAAGAGTGCAAAATTTGCTGTCGTCCATTTACAGTATTCCGCTGGTGTCCTGGTGCCAGAATGCGCTTCAAGAAGACAGAAGTCTGCCAGACATGCTCAAAACTAAAAAATGTTTGCCAAACATGCTTGTTAGATCTTGAATATGGGCTGCCCATCCAAGTGCGAGATGCAGCCCTCAAAATTCAAGACGATCTACCTCGAAATGAGGTCAATAAAGAATACTATATTCAGAATCTAGATAGTGAAATGGCCAAGTTTGATCCCTCTCAACCGAGTAATTCAGCTCTAAAAGCTAAAGGCTCAAATGACTTGTTACTGCGTTTAGCCAGAACTGCTCCATACTACAAGAGGAACAGACCTCATGTCTGCTCATTCTGGGTGAAAGGTGAATGTCGGAGAGGTGAGGAATGTCCATACCGCCATGAGAAGCCTACAGATCCGGATGATCCTTTGGCTGATCAGAACATTAAGGACAGGTAATGTTACAATATGTTTAGAGACACTTCATAATATCTAAGTAGATATCATTACATGAACCTAACCCTATTAATGTGACTGCCGTACTGCCTGTTTTGCCTACTCCATTGGTGGATAGGCATCTTCCTCCAGGGGTTTAGACCGCCTGCACCTGGCCCACTTGAGCGATGCTTTTGTCCACTCTTCTAATTCAGCCATCCTAACTCCTGCACCAGCTGGAGTTGACAACCTCTGTTTCGAAACCCCAGGTCGTGGATGTTTATGTGTGTGTGATGTCACTGTTTCTTGTTCCCACAACATGGTATCGTAGTGTGGGGCCAGACACAATGTATTTATTTATTATATAATATATGCCTTTTTGTTTAATGTTTAGTGTGGGGCCAGACACAGTGTATTTATTTATTATATAATATATGCCTTTTTGTTTAATGTTTAGTTGGAGGCCTGGATGTTCGAAGAGCTGTGAGGTTAATGTAACTTATGATGGATGGGCACGCAGGACCTTCACAGTCTCATCCACTTCCATGCAGCGCCAGCATAGGGAGCTAATTGTTGCACATGTAATTTACAAGTGTTTGTTAGTAAATCATCATCGGTCAGTTAGTAAAACATCATCGGTCAGTTAGTAAATCATCATCGGTCAGTTAGTAATTATATTTTATTATGCAGCAGTCTCATCAAGTAGTTGTAAATTTATGGTTACATCTATAAAGAAATAATTTGGTGTTTTGCAGTCTTTACTGCTCGCCCATAATTCATTATGTTGCATAGCTGTGGCTGCTTTGAGTCTCTTCCTAATTTTTATTTTTCATTTCATTATCTGTTGATTGACCCTTCCATTTTCCCGTGACAATTATAGAGCTGCAGATTTTGTCTGCTGTCTTGCTGTACAAAAAGGTCCAATGGTGTTATTCCTAGTATAATTTGCAGCACTGTTTTTGGCATCGACCTCATGCAGCTGACTATGGCCACATATGCCATCCTCTTGCATTGTTGTAGTTTGGTTGCGGTTGTGCTTTGCCACCATAATAAGCAGCCGTATGTGACAATTGGTCTGCAGTATACATCCATGGACATATCTTTGGTTTAAGCCCTTATTTGTCGCCCAACATCTTCTGACATTGGAAGAGTGAGTGTAGTGGCTTTCTAAAGTGTTGCATCAAGTTGTTGTACCATCTGAATTTGCTGTCTTGCCATAAGCCTAGGTATGTTAATTCCTTTGTAAGGGTAAGTGTTTTGTTAAAGAGCTTTGGCAGCCTAAAGTTGCCAATCTTGATCTTTTTTGTGAAGAGCCATCTCAGTCTTTTTAGGTCACGTCTCAGTATGTGTTCACTAAGAGTTTGTGTTTGTTACACCAAGTTTGAGCAGGGCCTTCGTGCATTTCCCATGCACCCACTATTCTAATTCAGCTATCCTCACTCCTTCACCAGCTGGTTTAGGAGGCCTGGATGTTCCTGACATCCTGGAGACCTAGGCATCATAAGAATAAAGAACAATACCACAATCAACCATCTTTCTCCCTATGTATGGAGTACAGTTAACTATTGTTTTCTTGACAAGCTCTCTTTAATATGTCTCTCCGATTTGGAAGTTTAGCAGAGAACTCTCCATTCTCCTTCCTGTTCTCTTCAAATGAGTTTTTGTTGATTACATTTCCGACCAGTTACCAAGAACACCCTATTTCTCCAGATACTATGGAGTGAACGACCCGGTAGCCGAGAAGCTGATGCGTCGCGCGGCCGCCATGCCCGCGCTGCCGCCGCCGGAAGACAAGACGGTCACCACTCTGTACGTGGGCAACTTGCCAGACAACATCACAGAGGATGAGCTAAAGGGACACTTCTATCAGTATGGAGAGATTAGGTGAGATACCTGGACAGGATTATTTTTTTACCCTCGACGAAAAGAGGGGCTAATGTAAGTTTGAAGCGTCTGCCTCTCTGTCTGTCCGTGACACTCTAGCGCTCAAACGTGTAGACTGATTTTATTGCGGCTTTTTTAATTGGAAAAAGCTGGGGTAGCTGAGGCATAGATTTGCACAGATATTGAAAATACTTACCTAGATAAAGGCCAAGCCAGACAGTAAATACGTAAGACATGGACGCGTGGCGGACAGGGCGCCGCGCGACTTTTTATAACCTGAGAAAGAACTACAACATTCGCCCGTTCGCAGCCCCCCGGTCGCGCCCGTGACCGGTCCTTTCTATACGTTCGCAGCCCCCCGGTCGCGCCCGTGACCGGTCGTCGACTTTCTATACGTTTTGCGTCGCGACTCTTACACACATTTTCGTATGAAAGTAAATAAAAAGCGGCGCGGCGTCCGCGTCTTACGACTTTTCCGTCTGGCTTGGGGCTAACAATCTCGTTTGTGTACTCAGGTCGCTGACACTGGTCCCGCGCGCGCAGTGCGCGTTCGTGCAGTTCACAACTCGTGACGCGTCCGAGCACGCCGCCGAGAAGACTTTCAACCGACTTGTCATCGGGGGCAAGCGCCTCGCCATTAAGTGGGGCAAGTCGCAAGGTAATACTCGTAAACCAGATTCTGGTTAACAAAGTGTTGCATTGTTATAGTTGAAATTGTACCATACAAGAAAATTGTAAATTACTGTCTAGCTACTCTGGCTAACCCTTACTACGATACATGCGCGTAGTTTATTCTGTCTGTGTAACTACTCAAGGAATTACGAACCAGTTTTGTTCATTCTATCTTTTTCTTTCTGTACAACCGCGTAATTTCTTGCGCTACTAACTGGCTACTTTCTCTGCACCCCTAGGCCGCCAAGGCGCGCTGGAGCGCAACGAGTTCATGCCGGAGCTGCCGCCCGTGCCGGGGCTGCCGGGCGCGCTGCCGCCGCCGCCGGCCTTCCTGCACGCGTTCCCGCCGCAGGTAACAATTTATTTTTCACGCCACTGCTCCGAAATGTGGTGAAAGATGGTCTGTAATAGGGCCCCAAAGCAATTAATACTTAAACAGGAAAACAATAATATCTATGGCCTGTTCACAGGACAGAAAAAACATTGTCGGCTTGATTTCTTAAGGTTCTGCCACATGTCAACAAATGGCGCTTCATGCCATGTCGGTAAAAACCGTGCGTCGTGCCGTCGCGTCGGTAAACGCGTGCGTGACAGCTGTAAATTGCGGAAGATGGCGGACTCCGCCAGACGGAGTACCAAACCTAATTTATCAAAAAAAAAAAGAATTAGTTTTGTCTCTTCTTATGGCGTGCTAAACTCTTGATGTTAATTTCAAGTATCAAGAGTATTTAAAAGATCACAATTTGGTCAGGTTCTGGAAATTTAGGTCTTAAGAATGTATTGTCTTAGCACTATCCAAGAGAATGTGTAGGGTGATGATATCCAATTGTTTCATACGGACGCGAGCAACAGTCCTTCCTTCCTTTGTGTACAGTCAACTGTACAAAGGTTATTTTATATTTTTTGCATACATAAGCGTGTCATCGTTTTCTTGTTAAGTTTTTATATTCATTATTTTTAGTGCAATAAACGTCTTCATCGTTAGCGGTTGTTCCCTCATTTCAACTAGCACTCAACACTCACTGATATCATTATAGCTGTAGAACCCTACAGTTTTTGGTCCTTCGAACCATTGCGACTTGGTACCGTCTGTTTCCTTTGAAGTGTGTTAGCAATCGGTTGGTCAGCCTCCCACCAGCGGGAACCACTGGCTAATTGAGAAGGTGCTTCAATCACACCAAAAGGTTGCGGATGTGCTAGGTCGTACGGACCATCGGCAGTGCCATATATCTGCATACGAGGTGGTTCGTCAGCATCTGTCGACATCTACAGTCAACAGCGCCACATTCATCGGGTAGCCACAGCACTCAGCTGGACTATCGAAGATATCAATCATTCAATCAGTTCGAGGAAGTCGCAGCAGATCAACTGGGCTTCAAGAACCTCGGGGAGCTTCATCACCGAGCATCAATAAAGATCTATCGACTTGTACACACAGTCCATAGCGTCACGTTCATCGGGTAGGCACAGCATTCAGCTGGACTATCGAAAATATCATTAATTCACTCAGTTCGAGAAAGTCGCAGCCGCTCAACTGGGCTTCAGGAACCTCGGTGTCATATCAGCACTGAGCATCATTCAAGAGTTCTGTTCATAGAATACACTCATTCAATCAATCATCATGGCCGAAACTCTACTCAAGCGTCAACAGGAGATTCTTCAAGAGATTGAACGTGTCTATATCAACTTTTCCAAGGACAGCGCGACTCGAAAAAACGCTGAATACCTCAAGAAGCGTGTGGATACATTAGATCTACTTTGGCGTGAGTTTGACGGCAATCATGCAAGTCTGCAATCGTGCGAAGATAAAACAGGCGAATACTTTTCACGTAACATTTACGCTGAATGGAAGGCCTACTACGAGAAGACCAGACTTACGATAACATCATTCAAGCGACCGGTGGATTCAAAACCGGTGAGGTTTCATCTGCCGACTCCCGTGGAAACCGGAGAATTGGAACAACTTATCAGTCAGCAAGGTACTAATTTCCGTGCCTTTGAGCGCCACATGAACAGGATCGAGGCCAGCCACTTGGAAGAAAAATGGGAGATCGAGGATGAGCTGAAAACCCTGCATCATCTCTGGAAGAACATCGATATTCTCCACCTGCAGATAGACAATATTCTTCAAGGTAGCGACGGGGAGTATGAAAACGACTTTATAACCATCGAAAGTCAGTACACAGCGATTAAGAAGAAACTAAACAGGAGTTTGAGCTCTACAGATCATCTTCGTCACTCTACACCTAAGATTGACATACCTGTCTTTCTAGGAACTTACACTCAATGGCCAACATTTTATGATCTATTCACGGAAACGATACATAACAACAAGTATCTCACAAGCGCTCAGAAGATGCAGCATCTCAAGACTAAGGTCAAAGGGGAAGCTGAGCGCATAATTCAGCACTTAAACATAACAGCGGAAAATTACGGCACTGCTTGGAACCTCTTGACTGGTCGCTACAACAATCCTCAGGTTCTATTTACAAGCCATATAGAACTTTTTCTCAATCAACCAGTCATTCAGAAGGCGACGTCGTACGAGTTAAAGAGATTGTATGATACAACAATGGAAAGCATTCATGCCATTCATAACTTGGGTATCGATACTTCAACCTGGGACCCTCTTCTTGTGCATATCATCTCGAAAAAGTTGGATGCAGACACCTACGTCGATTACAAGGAGTCTCGTGCGTCACCCAGGACTATGCCAGTCTTCGACGATTTCATGTCATTTATCGAGCGGAAATTCATGGCCCTCGAACCAATTCAACAGAAGGCTAAGGATCCTGCATCATTGGTTTCTAAGCAACCGACTCATCAACCTTCGAAGTACAACTACAACAACTTCAAACGGAATAATTTTTCCCCGAGAGGTTATCAAGCTGCTACAACATCATACGGAAAGAAATGTCCGATGTGTGACGGAACCCACCATTTGTACCAGTGTACACAATTCCTTAACCAGCCAGTCGACGCAGTAATGAATACGATTGCGAAACTTCACGTATGCCAAAACTGCCTATACAAGCATGACAACAGTATTTGCCCGTCAAAAAAAACATGCAATACATGCGATGGAAATCACAATTCTATTATCCACGACGCAGCGGTTATTAAGCCAATGAACTCAGGAAACACGACCTCTACACGGCCGTCTGCATCTACGACAAATTCGACATCATCATTCAAGCGACAGCATAATGTTAATTACGTTGCGAGCGAGGAGGAAGAAATCCTTCTAACGACTCTATCACTCAATATCAGATCTTCAGATGGAACTCTAATCAACTTCAGAGCTCTTCTAGACCAAGGCGCTCAAGTTTCACTCATCTCTGAAAGCGCTGCTCAGCTGTTAGGGCTGAAGCGTAGACGCTATCAAGCGTCAATATTGGGCATTGGTACTAGCTCAAAACAGAGCAAAGGATTAGTATCAATGGAATGTCACTCAATCTACGCAGACTACGAGTTCATTACTGAAGCACTGGTTGTTTCACAAGTCATTAACAACCTCCCCAGCACTTCACTCCCGAACACCTCTTGGGAACATCTTCAAAATACAAGATTGGCTGACCCCGAGTATCATATATCGAAGCCTATCGACATACTCCTAGATGCTAGTGTCTACTCTGAAATCATCATGAGTGGACTCGTGAAAGGCACGCATCCATCACCCATTGCTCAGCAGACAAAACTGGGCTGGATTCTGTCGGGTCATGTTCGAACCTTCACATGCAACGTCGTTATTAGAAGCCTTGACGACATAAAAAAGTACTGGGATGTCGAGGATATCCATGGATCAGAGGAATCCTTGACCGCCGAGGAACAACATTGCGAAGAGTACTTTCAAGCGACAGCCAAGCGATTGGAGAATGGAAGGTACGAGGTCGCTATTCCCATGAAAACAGGGTTTGAAGAGCACTTGGGACACTCGAAATCAAGGGTTACTGCCCAATTTATTCAGCAGGAGAAAAAAATGGCGAAAAATGTTTCATTATCTGAGGGATACAAAAAATTCATTCACGAGTACCAACAACTAGGTCACATGCGCCCGGCCGACTCAGCAGACACCCCAAACGCATGTTATCTTCCCCATCATGGCGTGTTAAAATTGGACTCTACAACAACTTCCCTGCGCGTCGTTTTTAATGCATCATCCAAAACATCATCGGGCCTCAGCCTCAACGACATGATGGAAAGCGGTCCGAACCTACAACAGGACCTGCAGTCACTCATTCTAAGATGGCGACAATACAGATATGTTGTCACAGCGGACATAGAAAAGATGTTCCGCCAAATACTTGTGAGAGAGGCCGACCAACATCTACAATCAATCATATGGAGAGACTCGCCTCGCGACCTACTTCGAGAATACAATCTCACAACGGTCACATATGGTACAAAGTCCGCCCCATATCTTGCCATGAGAACACTCAAACAGATTGGTCGAGACAATGCTCACACATTCAAACTTGCCGCCGCAGCTTTGGAAAGCTCTTTCTACATGGACGACCTGTTGACTGGCAGCGACTCACTCAGTCAAGCGAAGGAAATTCAACGAGAACTTACAGCTGTCCTGAAAGCAGCCGGCATGAGTATTCGCAAGTGGTCCAGTAACAAATCCGAACTCATAAAAGATTTGCCACCGGAATTACTCAACGCCCCATTCGAGTTCAAAGACTCTGAAACACGTAAAACGCTGGGTCTGCAGTGGAATTCCTCCTCGGACACTTTTGCATACGCATACAAAAGTGAGTGCGATACAAGTACCGTGCATTGTACTAAACGTCAGCTATTATCCGACATAGCAAAAATATACGATCCAATGGGCTGGATTACTCCACTTACAATCAAGGCGAAAATCATATTTCAAAAGACGTGGGCTTTAACGCTATCATGGGATGACGACCTACCTCAAGAAATACTTCATGAATGGCGGCAAATCAGAGACGACTTGAAGAATATTCCCATGTTTAAAATTCCCAGATACATAGGTGATATGGGAGAATCATTTGAAATCCATGGCTATTGCGACGCTTCCGAAAAGGCCTATGCCTGCGTAATTTATATCGTCTCACTAAATAAAGGCGAATATACATCCAAGCTGATCGCCGCCAAATCAAAGGTGGCTCCACACAACAAGGTGGTCACACTTCCCAGATTGGAACTACTGGGCGCACTTTTACTGTCACAATTAATGGCAAAATTCCTCGAGACCGTCACTTCCAGTAACTTCAAGGTTTACGCCTGGACAGATTCAATGGTAGTCTTGGGCTGGCTACATGGAAAGGAATCGAAATGGAAACCATTTGTGGCTAACCGAGTACATCAGATAAAGAAAATCATCCCACAATCAGCGTGGAATCATGTAAAATCGGAGGATAATGCTGCAGACTGCGCCACGCGTGGAATGAACGCCACAAGTTTGTTGAAGCACAAGCTGTGGTGGGAAGGGCCTGGATGGCTAATCACCCGCAACATGAACCACACCGAGCAACAATCATACCCAGACCCTGCGATCGAAGTAAAAAAGGCCAGTGTGAACACAGCCTTAGTGCAAAATTCTTCATCACTCACTCAAGAACTGCTAAATAAATGTAGTTCGATAACTCTGGCTACTAAAATCACTGCATGGGTTTTGAGATTCGTCAGCCATTTGCAAAATAAGCAGACGACGCACGGCAGCACATTGACTTCAGCGGAAATGAACTCTGCTCACAACCTCATTATTAAAAACGCACAAATTTGCGACTTCGAAGAAGAGATTGCTCAATTGAATAAATACGGGCATATCAAAAGCAGCAACAAGCTCACGTCCCTCAAACCATTCCTGGATGAACAAGGAATATTACGAGTAGGTGGACGGCTCGAGAACGCCCTGGTCAGCTACCAAGCTAAGCATCCCGTCATCCTGGCATCCAAGAGCCGCC
Organism: Argyresthia goedartella; assembly: GCA_949825045.1. Lineage (NCBI taxonomy): Eukaryota > Metazoa > Arthropoda > Insecta > Lepidoptera > Argyresthiidae > Argyresthia > Argyresthia goedartella. The sequence continues at coordinate 24,207,020 of OX463823.1, forward strand.
TCACTGAGCTCGTCATTCACCAAGCCCATATCTCAACCCTTCATGGAGGCCCGCGACTAACTTTGTCATTCATCAGAGACAAATACTGGATTCTCAGCGGCATTCGTACCGTAAAGAGTCGAATTAGATTATGCATCAAATGCCGAAGATTCAACCCTGATAATCATCAACAACTCATGGCAGACTTACCAGGTCCAAGAGTCATTCCTTCTCGCCCCTTTACTCACGTCGGTGTGGACTTTACGGGTCACATGGATATCAAGTCAAACAAGGGGAGAGGAATAAGGACCACAAAGGGATATGTAGCAGTATTTGTCTGCCTTGTCACCAAAGCCGTCCATCTGGAATTGGTATCAGACCTAAGTACTGCAAACTTCCTTGCATCTCTGCGAAGAATGTGTGCCCGTAGGGGGTATCCCGAATGTATCTACAGTGATAACGGCACCAACTTTCGTGGCGCCGCTAGAATGCTGAAAAGGGAGTATATGGATATCATTCACTCAATCAAAACGGAGAATGTCATAATGGATATCACCAACATGGGCATCATTTGGCAATTCAACGCCCCCGCATGGCCCAACGCTGGAGGCTTATGGGAAGCTGCGGTAAAAAGTCTCAAATTTCATCTAAGGCGCATCATCGGAGAGCAAAAGATGACGTACGAGGAATTCACCACGCTCCTACATCAAATAGAAGCATGCCTCAACTCGCGGCCTCTCTGTTCACTCACTGAGAGTCCAGATGACTTCTACCTCACACCAGGACACTTTCTCATTGGAGGATCAATGTTATCCAGACCGCAGACCGATCCTGACCACATGAACTTGTCAACACGATGGCGACTCGTCCAATCTATAAACAAACAGTTTTGGAAGATTTGGTCCAGCGAGTACTTACAACAGCTGCAGACACGCTCAAAGTGGAGGACTCCAACGGATAATCTAAAGATCGACGACGTAGTAATCATCAAGGAGGACAATCAACCTCCTGGCAAGTGGGCAATGGGACGAGTAAAGGAGATTCACCCTGGAAAAGATGGCCATGTTCGAGTCGTTACATTGAAAACTCAAAACAATGTATTGAAACGACCCATCAATAAACTCATAGTTTTGCCTGTTCAAGAAAGTGCTAATAACGCCGACGTGATCAAAACTGCTGCGTCACCAACACCTACTCCAAGCGCGGCTCAAGAAATAACACAAGGACGTCGCAAAACGCGTGGAAAAACAGTCCAGAGTCTCTTCGCTACAGCGTTACTATTTATGTCATTACTGACACCCGGCACGCAGCAAGCCTCAAATACATTCATGGTTACGCCTTTAAATGGAAGCCAAAACTTCTACTTCGACAAAATCTCAGATCTTCAACATATCAGAGACGAGTGGAAATTGGTTGTCTATTACAACATGTCAATGTACTGGCAAGGCATAGAAGACATGGATTTATACATAAATCACATACAAAAAATATGCCGCACAATGTGTCGACATCAAGAGAAACAATACGAAGGAGTCATATTACAGTTGGAGCATCAATTAAAAGAAATTACTCACTACAACGATATACTCAAATATCAAAACAAACGATACAAGCGAGGATTAATCAACGGAGTTGGAAACGTAGCCAGCTATTTGTTTGGGGTACTGGATGACTCATTCGCAAAGCAGTACAAGGCGGATATCGAGAAAATATCATTGAACGAGAACCATCTTCAGAAACTTATCCGGAACCAAACATTAGTTGTTGAATCAGAGTACAATATTCTGAGACGCCATGAAGGTATTATCAACACTCAATTCGACACCATGAGGAAATCTTTTCGCAACATATCGATGGAGGCCAATCAAGCCCGACTCGAAAATCAAAACAGCCTTTACATCATGTCATCGACTTTATCCGCAAACATTATTTTATCGAACTTACGGAGCATTCAGCAAAGCATAATCAGCACCATCACTGACGTCACTCATGGCCGCATAGATATTCATCTATTGTCTCCGGAACAACTAGAATCCCAAGTCGATATTATCAGTCGTCAACTACAGGGTGATCTAGTTGTACCCGACAAGGAAAACATCCGAAACTTGTACAAAATACTGCGAGTATCTGCAAGAGTTACCGGCGACTACCTCATCATGGAGTTCAGGATCCCGCTGATCACAAATGAAGTTTACGAGCTGGACAAAATCATCAGTCTACCATACAAGAAAGCGCTCAGTGCAGTGCGCATAACAACAGCCTACCCATACTTGGCCTTTAATCTCCGAAAGGATATAGTTTTGTTCCTATCTCAAAGCGATTTACAAATGTGCATTCACGCTTCAAGAGAGAGGATTCTGTGCCCAGTAGACAAGCCAATCTACGACATGAGATCAAGACAATCAATTTGTGACCTGAAGTTGGTCAACATGGAGTTGGAAAAGGAATCACTCTGTACATCGCAACAATCAACATGCGACGATAAATGGATCAAGTTACAACACGGCAGACAGAATGTCTGGCTTTACGCCTGTTGCGAAGAATGCACAGTGCGCATTTTATGCCCAGCTGACACGTTAATACGAACCCTGTCCGGCAACGGAATCATTAGCCTAGGTCAAGGCTGCACACTCAAGGGAAATGCATTTACGATCCTTTCACATAAGGACCGTTTCAACCGCATAGACACGGCGGCGTCTGAGATGGACCCACCATCACTGTCCATCCTGAATAACATCATTAACACCAACACGGCGTTCAGCGCTATGCCGCCAGTCTTAGAAGATCAGTCTATCAATGGAACAGACATTCAATGGAAGAAACTGGGAGCTCAGATTGCGCAACTGAAGCATCAGTCAACGCAGACGCTCACCGTACACGATGTCCATCAGTACATCATATCGTATAGCATGCTTGGCTTGCTGCTACTGATTGGTCTCATCGTGGGAATCGTCTACATACGGAGGAGACGAGCGCAGCAGACGCTGGATGTACCAGAGCTACCGGTGCCGCAGCCACGGACGCTCTACAGGAAGACGACAACAGAGAGGGGTACTTCGCCACAAGAAGAAGACCATTCCGTGAAGTTTGACCTACCTAAGAATATTGTTATTTAAGTTTACATAATTTTATACATTCATCTTATATTCTTTTAGTTCTAACTTATCATGATTTGTAATTTTATAAGTTTATATCTGTGTTCATCTCGTTCTCGGCAGCATGTACAGTCAACTGTACAAAGGTTATTTTATATTTTTTGCATACATAAGCGTGTCATCGTTTTCTTGTTAAGTTTTTATATTCATTATTTTTAGTGCAATAAACGTCTTCATCGTTAGCGGTTGTTCCCTCATTTCAACTAGCACTCAACACTCACTGATATCATTATAGCTGTAGAACCCTACACTTTGTCTCTTTAAACGGACGGTTCTGACGGTGACGGAAACCATCGAGTGTGAGGGAATCTTCAAATGTCAATAGCTGCAGCGATGTTATGCAAAATGGAGTAATGCATTGTTGCATAATGCATACTGGCTAAACACGGCTGCAACTGAGCTTTGCTACGACGTATGAAAAAGGGCGTAAGGCTAGGTTATCTGTCCTGTAGTTAGTATGCAGGTTCGGAAGGGCGAGATCACAGGTAATGGCTGCTTTTAAAGTAGTGTCGTCAACCGCAATATCGTAGGAAAGTGAGGGACAGAGCCATATATAGCGTATAGCTCTGTCCATATACTCGTACAATACTACATAGTAGAATAAAAAATATATACATGAGCATGCGCTCGCGCACCTGAACGCAGATAGATAAGCACTGACGGACTAAATGAAACAAACAAACAAAGAGATGCACCCCTCAAATCCACCCCTAGCCCTTCCCCTTCCGTGATAAGCACTCGCTCACTCGATGTATCCGCCGCGACGCAGAGGCTGTCTCTTTTTTCCATACGGATGAAGAAAGTAAGCGAACCTACGAATTTATCCTTGCGATTTGCTGAGTAAAGGCAATGAAACCAGGTTTCATTTTGGCAAAGATAAGCCGGCGGGCGCCCGGCCCGCCGTGTTGAGCTGCTTTTCAGCTTGAGTAGAGTACAGGCAGGGGTCAGTTAAGCTGGCCGGTCGCGCTAAGTTAGCTTAGCAATAGATAGACAGGGCAACAAAAATAACTGTTTTACATTAATACCTCTATATATATGTCATAACCATATCATAGAATTGACTATATCATGAAAGAGCCAACTTTTACAGCGAGATGATTTCCTCTGCTGGTTCTGATCGACCCGCACCGAAATCTCGCGCCTTGCTTACAAACCCACGAAAACATACCCCTCCTTTTTGTATTATACATGTCGACCTAACACGAATACTATCGGGACTTTAGTCTTCAACTAAGCTACCGCAGTGTTTTGACCTAAAATATTTCATCTTTCAATGAAAGTTCTAATTCAACCATGGGTGGCTATTTCATGATATAGCCAATTCTATGATATGGTTACGACATATATAGAGGTATTAATGTCGACCCGCACCGAAACCTCGCACCCTACTTACAAACCCATGACGACATACCCCTCTCGCACCGCTCCACTACCGCAGCAACATATTGTGCGTCTCCAGATGGGTCCGCCCCCGCCCCGGCCCAACGACTTCTTCAACCTGCATCCGTACGGGCCCCCGCATGCGCCGCCGCACGCGCCCCCGCCCGGCTGCTGGTGGGGGGCGCCGCCCCACGCGCCGCCCCACGCACCGCCGCCCGCCGCGCTGCACTACCCGAGCCAGGACCCCGCGCGGCTGGGTGCGCACGCGCATGCCATGCTCGGCGACCAGGCGCCGCCTAGCTAACTCCCGTGGTAATTCACGTTCGTACAGTTGCTTCTGGATCGTCGACTCAAAAGGTCAAGGTTTTGTCAAAAACTTTATGTTAAGGTCAACTTGTCATGTGAGTACCATATAATCAAAGGCAGCTAAAATGCCCATAAAAATCATTGAATTTGGACTTGCTTACCCTAAGGTTGACAATAAACACACGCACTTAGCTGCTTTTGATTCTTATACCCCTCATGTAGTTTCTTGTCAAATGCGATGATTATCTCTAAATGGTTTTCTCAGTTTCGTAACTTTGTTTGTTTTTTTTTAATCATATAAATTGGTCCCACAAACAAAACTAGTATAATTTTATTGGAGGGCGGTACCAGGTTTTTTACATTTTATCCCACCCTCCTTGGTAGAATGAGTTGGAAAGGCTCTTTACAATGTAATACTTAGAATAATGACTCATAGAAACACCCGAAACACGTATAGCACGATTTTGTTCACTGAAATGGTGCCACAACAGCTCTAAAAATACCAAAAACCTACTGGGATCACACTTCACAGCTACGTTAATAATTTAATTTAATGATTTATGCATTTTTTTCATGCTAACAAGATAATCACATCGTGATTTGTTTACGCCGCCATGACAGTTAAATGTTGCAAGTATAATTAAATAAATCCCACTTTGTTGAATCCTATTTTTGCAATAGTCTATGACTTCAAATCGCTCATTTTGAAGGAAAGTACAGATGAGGTGGTGGCATTCGGTACGGTTTACAATGAGCATTTGGTGCGCACACTGCAATCGTTTGTATACTATCTGGTTTACATTGTAAGCACGCAAATAGTCCGCATTCTCCCGCTTTCATTATAAACCGGCAAAAGCGCGCTCACGCCATCCACCGTCAACTGTCATATTTCATGTCACCCTCCAACAATAGAGATTGTTTATCCTCTACTTTACATTACTATACCACCTCTCGCGCTACGTTAAAATGAAATTAAAGAATAGATATTCCAAAAATAATTATCAATTCAATTCAAATTTCACAACATACCAAATGTCAATTTGACGTTTCCACACACATTGCACTACCTCTTTCGTGAGCGCTGTGCGCGCGCTATTATGACGTCACTCATGAGGTCACAACCCACTCTGCGGGTCTAAAAAGGCCACATTGATAATTTCATCCGCAATTCATTAATTTCCCGAATTGCGGGCAGATCCGCAGCAATTCCTCTAATTTTCGTAAAATGGTGACGATGTCAGGTGAATCATACGCAATTCAATTCACTAAATGAATCCTATTAGGTGATATGTTGCCACATGAAAAAAGTAAGAACCGTAATTTTACAGGTTATTTGATATTTTAAGTCTTTACTGTTTAAAAAAGATTTTGTTTAAGAATTGAAATACTTTTATCATTAAACAAAACTATAATCATTGAAATTATTACAGATAACGACTCAAAATGAAAACAGGAAATGATTTTGATGCATTTTTTCGGCTGGCAACAATTTATTGCTCATTCACACAGGGGTTCTACCTAGTAACGGCCGCCGGATCAGCCACCCGACCCCTTGCCATCGCACAGTGTGCTGAGGAGGGAAAAACGCGACATCGTGTTTTTATTGCACCAATGGACAGATATTATAAATACAAATACAAGATTAGAATACCCAGCCGCCAATTCCTTTCCGTTAATTCAGGAAAAAATGGCAAAGTTGATAAAATTTCTAACCTAAAAAAAAATTGATTTCACGCCCAAGAAATTAATAGTAGATCAAAAATTATTTTAGGGTATATTGGAACTGCTAAAGCTAAATAAGGCTCCAGCTCCTGTGCAAGGTCGCGACACACTCCTTTAATCAGTCGGAATAGTCCAACAAAACTCGGGATTACGTAAGCAAGCACCATGTCCCGAAGTGATTCACTTTGCCGGCGACTTATGAGGCTTTGCGTAACACGCGAATGCTCTAAAAAGTTTTCATAGAGGCCTAAATCTGCCATTTTATAACAATTTTACCAAAGCACCTACACGATGAATTGAAATAAGTTGCCCTTGAGTTACATCTAAGGATTCAGCTATTTGACAAGTAAGCAATTCCTATTTTGTAACCCATTTTACGAATCTCCATAGGAAACTGTCAAAGAGATGAATTACTGATATAAATAATATTAAATTCATGATATGAATTGGGAACTAAGTAACCATTTTATTATTTGAAACGTGATTTCTAATAGGATCCTCATATGATTCACGAAATTGGCCTTTTTAGACCTCCTGGTGAATTGTATGCGCATTATGAACCGACCTATAGCGCGCTCACAACGCAAATAGCGCTCGTAAGCGCATTGTAAACCGCACCGATTATTTCTAAGGAAACAATATGAATGTGTGCGTGCAATAATCACAAATAAAAATGTGGCGGATAGTTTTGACGGTATTTTGAAGGGCATACTCTGTCTATGAGTTACGTCTTAAGATTTATATCCTCTAAATTGAATTATGTGCATTTTCTTCTAGACGCCAAAATTCAACACATTAGGTGAAGAATTAAATTGGTCATTGGTCAAATATAAGTTAGATAACAATATTGTATCTCGATAAAATAAGAATAAAATACCTCAGCACAATTTTCACAAATTGTCTAATTATTATGATACCTATCATGTTCATATTATGGTACCTATCATGTTCTTTTTTTGTCGTTGCAATTGTTTTATAGGGTCCTTTGGGTCCATGATGACTACTTCCCATAACGTCAGCTTTTCGTCAGTAAGTCTAGGGCGAACAGCCACTTTATGACATAACATTTCAATTATATACATGTATATAAATTGCTTAACCAACCATATTTTATTTACTTAACCTGCTCGCTGGCAGAGAACCTAAAAATTAACTTTACTTTTCATAGGATGTGAACTCTAATACCATGGAATAAGGTTCAAAATCGTGATGCATTAAAAAAAGGCAGCGAATGTGTTAATTACTCTCTATAGAGTTATTAATACATTCGCTGCCATATTTTTGTGGCCATGGCCTGCCCACGAGTTGAGGTTAAATGTAAGTAAAAAGCTGACAAAATGGGAAGTGGGCGAAATGGGAATTATGAAGATTGTGATAAATTGATAATGGTTAATAAGTTCCCACAATGGACCTAACAACATAATACAATTAATTTGTTTTGGTACTTTTAAAATATGGATTACATCTAATTAAGAATATAGAGATAAATCAACTATCATTTTGCATTTTTTAATTTGACAGTCCTGAGAATCCTGAGGTCCTGCAAGGTAATACTCCCCTATCAGCATTCATTAAATAAAACAAATGTTTGGGAAACTATATTTAATATTATTAATCATAAGTTTTTTAACATGACTTAACATTTTAACATAGATAGACAAATCTACACATCCCTTCGCTTACCAGATATCTGGGTAAGGACGGCCTTTGAAATAATTTACTCTATAACTAGGCCCAGATACATAATATTACTCTGTCCTGTATGAATGCCGATTACCCGGTGTCAAGTTCTTCATAAAGATAATTTGATATTATAGGAGCAAGCTAGCATACATTGAAGTTACATAAGTTATTAGATACATCAGTTCAAAGCGGTATTTTATATTTAACCACTTGTAGGTTACTTTAATGAGAAACGTTCCTATTACAAGTGTCCAGTTTGTTTTATTTCCATGGTGTTATTTGTCAGTCCAATGACTAGTTAATTAAATAGATATCATTCATCGCTTATGTTATTTTTATACAATGTTTATAGTACTAGATTGTCTTTGTCTTTTGCGTGTATATTTCAACACACGGCAAGGGAGGTCACATGCGATAGTAATTTTAAATATATATATATATATATATATATGATTGAAATTTTATACGAGACATACTAAATAACTAACAAATGCATATTATTCGTACTAACAATGATTTTCGCAAATTAAATTTCACGTCTAATTTATACTTTGGAATGTCCTCTCAGTATGAAAAAAAAATCAAGCTTTCATATCGGAATACATTGCATAATATACAAAATTTTAAAAGATAAAAACTATTGAATTAAATGATTATAATCTGTAGCTTGTAGCTGAAATGAAAGCGATAGTAATGTATATCCGGCGGACTAAAGCGTTGTTTTATGCTTTAAAAATAAATAGGTAGTTATTCCTGTATTTCAAAGATGAAGCATAATATAGTTTTTTAACGTCAAGACAAATGACACAGTCAGTCATGCAGGCTCAGTGGTGGTCACTTTACCTCCATCTCTCATCATCAAGGTGACAGTTTCCCATACCATAAATATCAATTTGACTGCGTCAATTTGCTTTCGATCGGAGTTAGTGAGGGGCCAGCGGGTTTCAAGAGCCTTAGGGCCGACAATAACTATCATAATATTAAGCCATTGTGAGATCTACGCTGGGTTAATACCGTATTAATAATCATAATTAGTCAAAACTGAATTGACATAGAACACTTTACTAATTGATAATCATATGTGCAAATAGTTTACTGCTAAAATATAAATATATCCTATAGTTAGTAAAATTCAGTCTAATTAGAATGATAGATAGATCTGCGCATGAGATGGAATATCATTACACATGTACCACTTTAATAAGTTACGCCGATGTACCGGCGCAGATGTTTTAAATTTGCCAAGGCGCGCAAACATTAAAGCCAATCATAGCGCTACCTGTGAACGCGAGTGATGATTCCGTCCGCTATTGGTTGTTGCATACGCGTCAGAGTGATAATTCCTTCCGCTATTGGTTGTTGCATACGCGTCAGAGTGATAATTCCTTCCGCTATTGGTTGTTACATATGCGTCATTCACAAAGCCGCGGGTCAGTGGACTAGCGAGAATAAGAGCGCGATAGCATGAAATTCTGTTGTTGTGTTTTAAAATTATACTTAAAGCAATAAGGTTTATATTTAAATACTTTTCACGTTCGGTTCTTTACGGCATCAGGTTGCACTATTCTGCGCGTACGAGCATAGCTGATGCGACTTATAAAAGTGGAACTATTGTACTCTCCTATGACAATATAGCGCAGCCTAGCTAGCATTCTACTCAACATTAATTTTACAAACAACGTTAAAATTCAATCATTAAACGCCACATACTAAATCAATATAAGTGATTGTGTAATTAATAAGAATGCCACACAGCCTTGTCATTTAGTCATTTTGGCGTACAAATTATAAGCTATGATTGTTTATATTCTCATTTACGGTAATAGAATTAATATCCCTCCTTACAATCAGAATCTCGTTAAAATAAATTAGATTAAGATTTAATAGTAGTTCGTAACAAATTCTAAATACAATAATAATGCTAGGCATAATATTTAACCCAACACATAATTTTGATCCTTCAAACGTAACTTGATTACACACTTGACTATGTTGCTAAACAATCGACGATATGCGGAATTTATTCATATTTATTTTAAAATACTTGCCCACGTGTGCTTCTGCCAACACAACAGAGGAGCGAGTGCTGTGGCTCAAGCAGGAATAATTACCAGAGTGAAAAAGTGTTTGAGTTCCTGATTTTTCAGAGTTCGATTCGCCTACTTTTTCGACACGTAATTATTCCTGCTTCCTACACTGGTCTGTTATCTAACACTGGCACTTACAAATGTATTCTTCTTATTCATACAGAAAAGATATTGAAGTTATTTATACCAAAATGGTGAGGTGCCAGTTTTAGCTACTCAACCTACAGGCATGTTAGAATATTTTACATGGTACGAAGTAGTGCAGTAAGTACTCCAAACAATTAGAACAGTCGATTATAAGAAAAGCTCTTAGATATTGTATTATGTTAGTTCTATAAATGTACTTATCGTAGATGTTTATGTATTATTTATCGGCGCTTTCTGGTAATCCCGTATCTTTCCTTGTGATCTGGAAACAAAAAGAAGGTAAATTGGAACACTTTTTAATACCTATTGTTGTCCAGAGTTAAAAGTAATTACATAGAGAAGGTTGTGGTTGTAGACCAGTAGCTTTTGTCATATAATGCTAGATACTTAAAGCGGTTATGTCAGAGCAACGCACCACCTTCTATATCCGCTTGTCGTCAAGAACTAATTGCATCTTCACCCATACCCAGTATATTGGCCCTGTATATCGTTGTGGCCAGAAATATTTTAATAACGGTTGTTGGCCAGAGCCCCTTGTAATATTACCTTCTAATACCGTTTAGCCAGAATTCTTGTAATATTACCTTCTAATACCAGTTGTTGGCCAGAACCCTTGTAATATTACCTTCTAATACCGTTTACCCAGAATTATTGTAATATTACCTTCTAATACCAGTTGTTGGCCAGAACCCTTGTAATATTACCTTCTAATACCGTTTACCCAGAATTATTGTAATATTACCTTCTAATACCGTTTAGCCAGAATTATTGTAATATTACCTTCTAATACCAGTAGTTGGCCAGAACCCTTGTAATATTACCTTCTAATACCGTTTAGCCAGAATTATTGTAATATTACCTTCCAATACCAGTTGTTGGCCAGAACCCTTGCAATATTACATTCTAATACCGTTTGTTGGCTAGAACCCTTGTAATATTACCTTCGAATACCGGGAGTTGGTCAGCACTCTTGTAATATTATCTTCAAATACCGGTTGTTGGTTAGGAATCTTGTAACATTACCTTCTAATACCGGTTGTTGGCAAGAACCGCTTATAATATTTCCTTCTAATAGCGGTTGTTGGCAAGAACTGCTTATAATATTTCCTGATAATAACGGTTGTTGGCCAGAACCGCTTATAATATTTCCTTCTAATACTGGTTGATGGCCAGAACTCCTGTAACATTACCTTCTAATAGCGGTTGTTGGCCAGCTGCGCGTTGACGGTCGCGGCGACCGCACTAGACGCGGCGGTCTGCACGTGCTGATTGCGTAGGAACTCCGTCGTGAACTCGGCCTGCGCCTTGGCGATCGACGCGCCCGTCGACCTGTAGATGCGGTGCACCTGAATAGGGAAATGTACAGTTACATTGATATTCGTGGGTGGAAATAGGGAGGTGCTGTGATGATGATAGTCGGCGCGAGACTTTCAGCAAAGTGGAAGGTAGGCACCTATATGTATATACTGTTCTCAAGCTTTCGTATGACGATAACCTCAGATGAACGAGTTCTTGACGATTTCTGACTCTTAGCTCAGGTGTTACGGAAGAGAAGTTAAATGACGTGTGTCCTCTGTCTTTGTTTCGAGGCGTAAATTAAAATCTTTGGTCGTAGTTTTTTTCTATTGGTGAAATCGAGGTGATGGGGATATCATATTCCAAATAGTTTGCAGAGAAACAACTTTATTACCTTCGCCATAAGCATGACATCGGCGACGACGGCTGTGATGAAGCCGATAGTGACCATCATGGAGACTATGGCGGCGCCCACGTTCGTATGGAACGCTTGGATGCTCATTATTAGGCCGCTGGAATCGAAAACGAAGTTTATGGTAATGTACAAATTTAGGTAAGATCGACACAAGGCTGTGGTTCTATATTTAGGGGACCGCTCATTGACAAATTACCATCTAGTTACAGTGATTTTGTGTGTTATGAAATGGGACGCCGCTCGCAGCGCTAAAGGACTCATCTGTGACGCAGTCAGTGTGTAAGTGTCAGTGTCCTAGGTTACCAAGCAGTTCAATTCCTTTACAGTAGCTTTGTGCTCAAAAGGACTATATGTTGTAAATAACTTCATGCATATCATATATATTCCGGAATTTAAATATCATGTGATTTGGGGAACCCTGTTCAATATGAGGCCTCTTCACATAGCCACTACGCAACTTAACCTGCCCGTCCCGTGCAGTACACGTCATTTGTTCGACGGATAACTTCGAAATAACTTTTTAACAGATACATAAAAACTGTACATCAATAGTTAACTAATTTTGTTAGCCTATCCTCTGATCGCGCCGCCTTACCACGTGCCTGCTCTTTTCAAAGAACGCCGATACTCCCTCAAAGGACGCCGCCGCCAGAGTAATAAAAACAAATTACTTTATTTTTCTGACGGCGGCTTCCTTTGAATGAGTGTCGGTGTTCTTTGAATAGAGCAGGCACGTGGTGAGGCGGTGCGATCAAAGGTGACGCTAACAAAATGAATAGACTGTATTCATGTAACCACTCACCAAGACCCATCGGAGAATCCGATCGCGAACACCACAGTCATGATGATCTGGAACAGGAATATGAAGAAGAACACCATAAAATTGAACGACGAATCGCTTCGAAACGCCTTGTAGATCGGCCGGTACCAACAGATGAAACTGAATGGAGTCAGCAGTACGAAGTAGAGAATGGACAGGCCGAATATCGTCGCTCCATACCCGGCGAACATTAGCGACATGGCGCCTATTATGTTCAGGGCTAGGATAAGCGCGTGGACTGGAATAGAGGAAAAGAAAGCAATTAATGGATATTCGTAGTTTTGAAGTTGCATTCAGAGAGTGTCAAGCGATGGATTTATTAACATAAATCAAAGTAAACAAAGTGACATAACTCTTACTGTATCCTCTCAGGTTACTAAAACAAGCACCGAGCGTGCTTGTTTTAGTAACCTGAGAGGATACCGATTCGTAGTTTTGAAGTAGCATTCAGAGTGTCAAGCGATGGATTTATTAACATAAATCAAAGTAAACAAAGTGACATAACTCTTACTGTATCCTCTCAGGTTACTAAAACAAGCACGTTCGTTCTATACCCGCTTAGGGCCAGGCCACATCACTGTAAGTGTTGTGGCCTGGCCTTCAGATACGCTGACATGGCTTCGTGATTTTGATTCCTGCAATTTGCTGCGCAATAGTAACCAATTACTGTAGGTACCGTGGGAGTTAAATAATACATACACATCCACAAATAGTAGAGATGACGCACGATCCTCTGGAACTCAAGCGGTATGTCCACATTGATGTCCTGGTAGAAGCAGGGCTGGACCGGACAGAAGCCCGGCAACGGCGGCCAGTTGTTCCGTCGGCCCGCGGACCCCGCGCGGAGCTCCGCTTCCCGTCGTGCTAACTCCTCGGCCTTGCGTTCTAGCTCTTCTTGTCGTCTCTGGAGTTTGAGGATGTCGTGGGTTAACGGAATGGCGCAAGGGGCCTAATTCGATGCATAACTGCTCAAAGGCTTGTCTACTCATGCGTCAGCAATGAGTCACCTTAAAAGTGAATCGTGCATTCAGATATTAATTATTGCGAAATATTTGAAGCAAGAAATTATATAACCTACTTTCCAAAGGGAAATATTAAACTGCACATCAAAAATACTGATTTGCACAGCAAATATCAGGGCAAAATGCTGCGGTAGCTTAGGTGAAGGGTAAAGAGGGTGAGCGAAGCGAAGCCCCCTTTATCCTTCGTGTTAGGTTGAACATGCAAGAACAACAAAATAGTAGTTGATGTGACTGATACATAATGCCTAATTATGTACAGTTACATACACTAGTTTATCTACACACATATCAAAAGCTCTCTTTGATGTGTTCAGGAACCGCATGTTCGACCGGCATTGTGGCATTAATAAATTGCTCTGTACTTGTTTAGCATATTCAGTAGTACCAACTTCACAGACAAACTAGGGGCGGCACGCAGGCGGGCGTCGGCATTCAAAATGTGAATATAATTTGTCGAAAATTGATACATTATGGTCATAATGCACCAATATTCAGATAAGAAGGGAGTTTTTACCAAGTATTATAACATTATGATGGTCGTAATGTGCGGTTTTTAAACGCAATAAAGAGGGTTTATGATACGTGTGTAGATAAAATACTTAAAACATAAACTTGAGTGCACATAATATAATTAAAACATAAAGTGTTTTTCCTGTGCAAATCAGTATTTTTGATGTACGATTAAATAGCCCTAACCCTTTCCAAACTATGATTGCTTATCATCGACATTATGATATCATTGATAAGTTTGACATATTTTATATTTGTTTGTTTACCCAGGAAAGTACCGGATTTAAGAAAATTGGTTGTTTGTAAAGTAGGTTTACGATCGAGATGTTTACGTGATAAGCCTCCGCTCGTGAGGATTCCGCGTGACAAGTTTCACGGAATGACTGGCAGCGCTCGAGATGAGACGGGAGATCGGTCCGTCTCTCTCTCGTTATACCTGCGATCGCGCTCGTGAGGTTTTGGTGTGACACAAGTTTCTGAACATGTCACCCGACTAAAACGATTTTAAAGACGTTATCACGTCAATATATATTTAAAGCTCAATTAAGCTGTCATTGTTATCATGGATAGAGTATTCAGTATATTACGATACATACAGATTTTTGTTTTGCAGGGACGATAGTTAACGTATACCTAATCGTAACTGAAAAATAGTTTTAACTTTCTCTCGAATTATTTTGATTCACAAATTGCCGTCTCCAATTTGTCCTGATATAACCGGAAAGTGCGGGCACGCCCGGCCGGTCGTCGATGCGCGCTCACGCCGTGCGCCGAGTGGCCGACGATATTGCGAGCGCGGTAGAAAGCAATGAAAGTAAGGCCATAATTTAATAATTTTTAGGATTTTTTACTAGTTTTTTATATATTACATTATAAATTTATACATACATTATACATTTGTAGTATTTGATTATTTCCCCTCTTTTGTTTCTTTCCCCTCTATTGTTCTCAGTCTTCATCAATTCCATTTCTGATGTCATCTCTTCTTCATATCGTCTCTGCGCTGATGGTCTTCAGATCTACTGTCATTTTCTCTTTAGTGATATGACTTCGGCTATAGATGCTCTAAACGCTGAACTCAAAAACAGCAGGACATGGGCATTGTCCTTTGGGCTGCTCGTTAACCCCAGTAAATCTCAGGCTATGATTCTGGGATACTTATTAAATCAACTACAGCAACAGCCCATTGCACCTGTAGATATAACGGTACTATTATCGCTTACAACAAGGCCAAAAACCTGCAGGTAATTTTCGATAGCCACCTATCGTGGTCAAAGCATGTCAGCGAAGTCAGTTTTCGCCACTTTTCCCTCACTAAGAAGACTCCAGAACTTCTTACTACGTCAGTCGAAAATAACCCTCGCTCGACCCCTTCTCCTTTCGCTGATTGATTATGCTGATATCTGTTGGGCTAGCGCTAGCAAAGAGCAACTGAACAAACTCGAGCGACTTCAAAACCTCGGGATTCGTTTCTTCTTCGGACTGCGAAGGTTCGACCATGTGTCACAGTATCGCAGGGAGTTAAAATGGCTGCCTATTCGTCTTCTTCGGGATACTCACATCCTCACTTTCCTGTATAGCATCTTAACTAACCCCCTATATCCCAGCTTTATGCGTGAACGCTTCGACTTCCTTCCATCGACGAGTCTCGTAGATCCCACATGGCCATGGCCTCCATGCTCTCTACCCGCCTCACAATACCGTTCGCTTAAGAACATGGGTTCCGAATGAGGGCAATATATCTGTGGAATGCGCTTCCCTGCGCCATCAGGGACAGTCCATCTGTCTTTATCTTCAAAAAATCGTCTAAAGGAGCATTATCTTTCTCTTTCGTAAACTTAGGGATTTAATATTTAAGTATTGTTTATTTATAATATGTATTTTTATATAAAGTATTTATGTTCTTCTATATGTAGTATATTTAGTACTTTAGTAAAAAATACTTATTTATGTTATTTACTTGTATTTCTGCGCAAGGGTCTACCTGTCACTACTGTGTAATTTATCCTGATCATCTTGGGTTTGCTGGAAGAAATCTCTTGTTAGCGATAAGCTTGCGTAAATGATGTTAAGTTAATGTTGTATAATTTTGTAATGTGAATTTTCATGTGCAATAAATATACGAATTTTGTTTCAGTGTCGTCTAAATAACCACCCTTGAGACGGTCGTGAATCTACAAAGAACATCCTGAATTTAACAAATAACCTATTTGTATACTCTGCTAACAATATAATAGATCTAGAGATAAGCTCTAGATAAATATTAGCTCTCTTCTATGTCACTTTATTATCTTTCACAAAAAATAACAATTTTAGATTAAAAACAACCGTCCAAGTGCGAGTCGGACTCCGGAATTCGCATTTTTTGGGAAGGGAACTAGAAATTTAAGGTTTTCGGATTGTTTTGATTCTCTAGTCTACAGTATTAGATAAACATCAAGTATCAAGCAAATTTATCAAAAATGGCAGAATCTTTTGATTGCCTTGACCCAGACTTTTCTTTTTTTCTTTTCTTCTTCTACTTCTAGGGACCACAGACCTAAGTAACTGAGAGTTTCGAGGTTGGCCAGAAATGCTTTTGTGCGTCTGTCTGTTCGGTCGGATTTCCAACTGATTTTGACGAAAATTGCCACACAAGTTCCTTTTTTTTATTTTTTTATTATTGGGGGCAAAGGTGGAAGTTTGCTGTAGCGTTATTTGACGGATATCAATCAAATTTAAGAGGCACACAAAGGACCTCATTCTATACCACATGTTGTAAAAAAACCAAAACGGGGGGAGTAGAAGAAAGAAAAGGGGGGGAGATTTCTGCATCGTTGTATATTGACATTGAACTGAGGTCTACTGTTCTCAAAGAACGACTAGTTGATCAAGGAGGTATCAAGTTGATATTAATATATCAACTTGATACCTCCATGCGTTGCTTAGAATAAGGACCTTGACAGACAGACGGATAGACAATGAAGTGATCCTATAGGTGCTCCTTTTTTCCTTTTGAGGTACGGAACCCTAAAAATGACACTTGAATTCTACAATTACTAATCATTTTATGATACACAACATTACACACACATAGCAGGTTGCAATCACATACTGAATAAATAGAATATGTTAAATATAATAATAATAATAATGTATTACCTTGAGTTCCTTGGGTGCAGAAAAATACAATGTGAATAAGTGTGTGTGATTGACAACTATTGATTATTGAAGCTTGTGATGGTGTATTTAACTCATAGTGATGTTTCTACCACACATATTATGATAAATATTCTTTTTTGGTTTACCATTTTTCCCTTTTTAATTTAAATCAAATAATGTGGGTACCACTACAGCTATTGGTACTCATAAAAGTAAGATGACCTATTCTTCTACAAAAACTAAACTCTGATGTTATAAACACTGACAAACATCAGTTAATAATGCTATGACAAACACCACTTGGCATTTCTTTTAGTAATAAATGATTCAAGGATTCTTAAAATCAATATGTTTATTTGATGACATCAAATTTATGATCACAGTAAGTACACATCAACTACCCCTTCCTGAGAAAAAGGCTTAAGCTAAGATCTTGATATTTCCCATAGTTTGAGACTTTGGAATGATGTTTTGATTAACTGGCTTAACTGACACAACTGTGCCTCTACCACCCCATTTGTAAAATGGTTTACTATGTTTTTTTTTGAGACTTGCTAAATTACCTGGAAGTCGGCTGTTGTGAAGTTCTGTGGAGGTGCTGCCGGCTGCTGCTGTTGTGCTGGACGTGTGTACTGATTGTTGGACGGAGGTGATACAGCTTGCATGATGGCCGGCTGTGACGGTTGTTGCCCAGCCTGTTTAGGAACAATATCTTTATTGTTTCATGAAACATCTTATGGCTTGTTATCATCATCATATCAACTACTATCAAATTAATTCATTGAAATTCTGGCGTCTAGCAAAAAATATATATGCAAAGAGTCAAGGGTATAACAAAAGGGGGTAACGCATGTTTCAGGTTCATGAGCTGATTTTAAAAGAGATTTAAACCAATACAACACTGGACTTGTACAAAACACTGCTTCCAAGTGACTGTCAAGTTTCAAAATACACAGTTTTGCTTGTCTCAACTGTTGCAAGAAGGTACATGCTTGCAAGGTAACAAACTTTCAAGAATAAATCCCAGTACTGGGTTTGAATCCTGGCTGGGGAGAAAGAAATATAAATCCCATGTTTATGTTTCTGATGTTAACATGATACAAGGTATCCTATAGGTATCATATAGTGTGGGGCCAGAAGCAATAATTGTGCCTGTATGTAAATGTTATGTTATTTTAAAGCACTAATGGTAAACAACAAAAGCAGAGTAAGAGAAAAAATTAGAAGTAGACTGAAAAAAAGATAGTTGGAGAAATGATACCTTAGTAAAGATTCTAATAAAGAGCACTATGTCCGACCAACAAATGATTGTCTTATCCAATTATCTTGAGATCCCCTGAAGTAATGACAAAATAAGATAAGCATGACCATTAGGAAATGTGGTTTGGTGCTTTTACACAACAAGAGAAAATAAATTTAAATAATAGTATTTTTAGTGCATGCTAAAAGTAAATATAGATAGTAGCATTTTTGTAAGAAAAGTAGTCCATTGGATGTAGGATTTCAGCTTCTCTTACAAAATACAATAGTTGGTCAGATAGATAACTAGTAATGCTACATACAATACAGCGATTAACAGTGACTAAATTTTTATGTAGATAACTGTTAATGGGAAATCTGTAAACAATTTACCGCAGCCTGGTTAGGACTCGGTTGCCCATCGAAGGGGTTGTAGTCGTCGAGTCCCTGAGTGGCATTGTTCGTGTTCCTCGCGACCTGTTGCACTGAAGGGTCCTGGAAAATACGCACTAACTTACAGGAACATCTCATAAAACAGGACAAACAAATAATTCACCACCACCCAAAAGACTTACAGCAAACGGGTTGTCTATGGTAGGATCGTTAAACGGATTTTCCTCGAATTTCGACATGGTTATGAAGCCGAAAACGCCAGTTTCAGATAGTTGAGTATATTATGCAGAACAAAGAAAGGCTTTTACGGGATTTCCTAGTATATTTTTGGCTAAAAAGATCAATCCACCGATACGATAACACCAGTTGACAGATGGTTGATGACGAAATGACAGTGACAATTGGAAACATTGAATGCTGCCAGTAAAAATAACAGATTTTCTACGTAGAATGGGTTGTTGTTATTTTCACTCATTATTTTATTGCGTGATTTTATCGAGTTACTGAGGGATAGCATACATGTGCATGATTGAACAATTTGATCGGTTTTGGATGTCCTATTTTCGAACTTTTTGTATTGTTTGAAGCTTAAACGAGCTTAACCCATGGACATGTGAACTAGAATTGCATTTCCCTGAAGTAATCCCATCTTTTTTAATACAAACATATTCTTTCGATCCTTGCGAACGATACGATTCGAATGAAAATAATGGCATCCCTACGTGTTTGTCACTTTTGGAGGAAGAGGTACAAGACGTGCTAGCGCTATCTGGAATTAGCTTTCACCGGCCAACCCCATTTCATTAGTAAGTCAGGGAAGCACTTTAGAAGCGGGCGGTTTCAGATGCTTTGCCGATTTTTCCTATGTATTATGGGTGCATTTAGAGACGATATCAAAAAACGCGAAGGAAGTGTCGCAAATAATTAGCTTTCAAGTTTTTTTTTATTAAAACGCCAATTGCTAACATTCGGGACGGTGGGGATGAGGGAGAATTAGGGCGGGGAACGGACGGATTTTGCCTATTTTTAGCCACAATAACATACTCTAGCCAAAATTGGATTTCATTTGCATACGCTCCGGGGTTGCTTCTTCTAAATTCCAACCTTACCTATAACCCAATTGTAAAGTAGCCACGATAACCTACTCTAGCCAGTCGTTTTTGTTTGCATACGCTTCGCTCCGCTCCGGTTTAGCTTCTTCAACGTTCTAACCTAACCTGTAACCCGATTGAAATTTAGCCACAATAACCTACTCTAGCCAAATTTGGCTTTTCTTTGGACACGCTTCGCTCCGCCACGCTCCGGAGTTGCTTCTTCTAAGTTCTAACCTAACCTATAATCCAATTTAATTTAGCCACAATAACCTACTCTAGTCAAATTTGGCTTTTCTTTGTATACGCTCCGCTCCGTTACGCTCCAGGGTTGCTTCTTCTAAGTTCCAACCTAACCTATAACCCAATTAAAGCCACAAGAACCTACGCTAGCCAAAGTAGGTGTTCAAAGCAACTCAAACGAAAGGAAACTATGTTCACTGACAACAATACCTAATACATTTTGAGGTTATTATTGTGTGTTTTATTATTGTGTACCTATGTCATACAAAAAGCAAATGTTTTTAGAATTTCAAAAAATCATATCTGCAAAACTATCGAACCGTGTTTAAAATGACCCAAATAATCTAACAAAAAATCATCAAAGCCCTACCAAACCGCCCGTTTTCTAAAGCTTGCCTTAAGTCAGTCACATTTGTTATTTATAGTTAATTCCATAGACATTGTTTTTTTTCTTATTTCGTTCGGCCTGTTGTTGATCCGGAAAAACCCCTTTGTAGAATGGATTTTACACACACGCACTTCGCAGACACATTAGTAAGCATAGAAAAGCCTTGGGATTAATTACATACATACAGTGCAACAGCGCGGCTCAGAAATGAAAAATAAATACACAGATTAGGTACCTTCATACAGGTACTACTAGAGGGCAAGATCACCAGAGTATGGCCCTAAATAAATGATAGTTACATATATACATGTGTTAACAATTGTTTGAAAGTTTGCCTCCATGACACACAGCAGTCAGACACACTTTACTTGCCTTCTTTTTTGAGTCGGGGGTTAAACAGCTGAGGTGCTTTGATGTGCGATTAAATACTTGCCTTTTTATGAGTCCCAGTAGCCGGAGCTAAGGCGATTTAGAACATCAATACTACAAACAATGATTTCTTGTAAAAATCCTATACTTAGTAAAAAATAACCTCAAAATGTGATTTTTGAAAATTCATAACAAAAAACCCCGTGGTTTCCGACAATGGAGACTTAGGGGGGAGGTCCCCTAGAGAAAACATGGCTGTCACTTTGTTGATTTTTGTAATTCACAAAATATGATTGAATATGCGTATTTTACTGATATTAGAGGGTACTTTCGTATGAAAAGTTATTCCTTGGCTTTTTTGTGTCTTTACTGTGTAGTTTTTATAGTACCGCAGAGCAAACGACGGCATTATTGTGTTTCTAACTCTCGCAATCAATCGCGTCCGTCACGGCTCGTCAAGCGCTTGGTAAAGACTAAATTGGTGTCAATCAATCAATCAAGTATTCATCTCACGCACCCATTCTGGGGCGTGGGGAGTCAGGGTCAGATCATCGGATCTCTTCCTGAAGAAGCGCCTCTGTCCACTCCTATGGACAGGTAATCGGGGGGCCCTCGCGGGCGGTGAAGATCTTCTCACTTGGGGTGTTCCGTTGGATGATCGCCGGTTAGGCAACCAGGTCGCGTGGTACGGCGCCATGTCGCGGATATGCGGATGTTGTGAGCTATCCGCACGCGCGAACATGCCCTTCGCCAGCCTCTGGACAAACTGGTCCACTGGTTCCCATCTGAGGTCCCTCTGGATCGTCGCATTCCTCACGTAGCGGGGGGCATCGACGATGGTACGCAAAGAGAGGTTCTCTTGGGCTCGGAGTCTCCGTTTGTTCGTCTCCGAGCACAGGGCGTACCATGCCGGGGCCACGTAGGTGAGGCGGCATCTCACGTAGCACTTGTAGATCCCGAGCTTCGCCCTCAGAGGGAGGCTGGAGTCGAGAAGTGGACGCAGCTTGGCGCGTGCCACCTTGACCTGGTTGACGACGTTGTCGACATGTTGCTTCATGGTGAGCCGGCGATCGATGGTCACTCCCAGGTACTTCACCTGCGGAGACCACGCGATGTCCTGTCCTTGGAGCTGGAGTGGTGGTGGAAGGGGGGACTGGCCTGTGATGAGCGCCTGCGTCTTCCCAACTTTGACGGACAACCGCCACTTGGCGAGCCAGTCGGGCAAGATGTCCAGGGTGCGCTGCAGTTTGATGGCAGCGTGCCGTGCCTGGATCGACGACGCGTAGTAGGCAGCGTCGTCGGCGAAGAGTGCCAGCTGGGCACCCGGCCCGACGGGGATGTCGTCCGCATATTGGGAGTAACAGGCTGGAGACAGGCAGGACCCCTGAGGGACGCCGGCTGCAACGGGGTGTTCCTCGGAGACGGCGTCTTCCACCATCACTCGGAAGCGGCGATTCTTCAGGAAGGAGGCGATGATCTGGACCAGTCTTCTTGGGGCTGGAGACGTCGACAATTTGTACAGCAACCCCTCGTGCCATACTCTGTCAAACGCCTTCTCCATGTCCAGGAGTACTGCGACAGTGTATTCCTTCTTGTTTAAACAAACCGTCATGTCATTCAGTACTCTGGTGAGCTGAAGCGTCGTAGAATGCTCGGGCCTGAAGCCGAACTGTTCCAGGCGCGGCTGGATGTGGGGCAGTAGCTTCGCCAGCAGGAGTTTCTCAAACACCTTTGAGATGGTACTCAGTAGAGTTATCGGCCGATAGCTCTCAGGCAGCTTGGAGTCCTTGCCCGGCTTGGGCAACATGATGACCAAGCCCTCCTTCCATTGGGTTGGGAAGTGGCCCGTGCGCAAGATACCGTTAAACAGGCGCGTAACGGCCGCCACAGTAAAGTAAATTGGTGTTGAGTGAATTCACTCTACTTATAGCTGCAAGAAATTTATTTTGCGCGCCCACTCTATTATTTATACATTATTTATTACTCATAGCTATAAATATGTGTTTTTTATAGATTCTACAATGCGAGGAATTAATTTCTATGGTCTTCGTCTAATTTGGTCGAAATATTTTTATATTACATGTTAAAGTTTTCAAACTACTCGACATATTTTTATTTCTCAAATAACATAACATTTACGTACAGGCGCATACATTGCTTCTGGCCCCACACTTTGATATCCTATGTCGTGGGAACCAGAAACAGCAACGTCACGAATATGTAACACCGAAGAATCGTAGTTGATCATGTTATGATCTTTATGACACACATAGCAGCATGTCTGAAAAATTTAGGTAGGTACTACTAAAAACATTTTGACTTTGAAATTGTTTTTGAAACACAAATAAGACTATAAATTAATGTCTCTCATCCTAGAATCTAAAAAGCTCTACTCAAGATTTTGTGTCTAAAATAAGCCCAAATATTAAAAATACCCCACACAGATGGCGGATTTATAGCAAAGGCCACCAGAGGTCGCGCAAAATTATTTGCGGTGGTGACCATACCAAAGTGCATGATCTTTTATGAATTTTGAATAAATTCTGCTCAGCCGTAGCACAGATTATAGACAGTCTCAGCTAAAAATTAAAATCTCGCGAGATCTCGTTCTTACTTTTCGAATGTTGGCTATTCGTCCATTGACGGCGAAAGTTGTTTTGCCTTGTTAGGTTGGTAGCAGCGCAAACTGTCAGTTTGTGGATGGATTCTGTCAAAGCGGGCAGCTGTTTACGTTTAGTTTTGTAGTTTTGTATCGTTGTTTTGCGATCGTTTCGCCAATTTTTGTTACATGTTTTTATGCTACAGTTTTTTTCTCATAGAATATGTGTTAAAATTACCCAGCATCCACTAATTACGATCTCGCATATAATGTCGGATGTCAAGAGGTGAATTTCTTGTGTTTTGTGTTTTATCTTGTGAGTGACAGTTTTGTTTGGGATTTGGAGCATTCTAACGATTGGTGAGTACTTCCTTTAGGTCTTGTAAGCATTCGCAGTGACCAAGCAGTCAATTTCGCCAGTATATTTTAGGTTTTGTTGCTGTGATAACCTCTCACGAGTATCCCGTGTTTCCGCTGTGATTTGGCGATAGTGGTGAATTGGTTGCGTTGGTCGGCTTGCGTAATGGTTAAGTACCGTGTGTACTTGTATTCTGGCGGCGTGTGGGTAATCTGAGCGATTTGGGGAGCGTGCTTGGGTCGCTGACGCGCTGGAGGCCGTGAGTTGAGTGTGAAAGTTGTTTGCTCTTGATATCAAGGAAGTGAAGCCAGCCCGGCTGGACACTGGACTGGGCAGCTTCTTACCAAACCGCTTTAGTTATACTTCACTCATATATAATCATATACCTATATCAAATTGCATGCCCATATAGCTCTAATCAATAGCGATTTGGTTTATCCTTTTGATATAATGACACTCTTTTAAGTCTACTGTCATCCATTGTGCAGGGATATCATGTCATGTGCTAGCAATTAAGTTTACTGATTCATGTTAACTATGCCTCATTATGTAAGCACTTAAAAGTTGCTGATTACAACCAGTATTACCATTACAGTGCACAAAAGAATAAACAGGTATTAGCGGCTGTTAAATAAATTGTGGGTAGAAATTAGTAGAAGGAACCCTGTTCACATAACACCGGGGTATATCACAGGTCTGGCCCATAATAAGATATAGTATTCTGTGTACGACAAGGCATTCAAGGTCTTAGGCATAGATTTACTTTTCACATTGTCATTGAGACACTTGGAAATTCGCCTTAATGGAAACAATATATTAGGACAAGGACTTGGTCTTTGCTTGTATTTGAATTTATGCATTGCGCTGTTGTTCTCCGAGAATACAATATTTACATATATACTCAGATATGTGTTCCAGCAATACTACCACTACTAGATAACAAAACATCATTTATTTACAAATTCTTCCAAAGCATGAAAGTCAGTTCTTGACTAGAGGTCAATAACTGTGGTGTAGTGATAAGAAGTCAAATGTTATCACAATTAAATTTCATAGAATATTACAATGATACAGAAGTGCAATGAGTTTGCAATGATATATGTTTAATAATAACATAAGAGTCAGTTAATCAATGTCGCACCTACCCTACGATATTATAAAAACAAATGTTCAATATCCTCATGCATGGGAACATGAGAAAACATCAATGCTATGCAGAAGATACTATTGTAATACATGACTTGCAATGCAGGTAAAAACTGCCACATAACACAGTCAACATTAGTGTATATTGCTTTAGTAATTAACTTGAACTTGCTCCATGAGAAAATACTATTGTACTTGCCTGCCCATACCAACACATTACTGTCACAGTTAATAACATATTGGAGTAATTATCTAAAATGACATTGTCTTTATCAAATCACATTTACAAATAAATTTATTTTATAATTGTAAATCTGTTTAAACAAAATTTGGCTGAAAAAATTGTGTTATTCAATCCTTTTGTAAAGTAAAATACCTATATTGCTTTACTGTTTAATTGCTACTGAACTGATTGATTTGCATTTACATTAAACATTACCTATTTTGACTACAAAATAATTACAAGTATATTCCAGGCATCTATCCATAACCTACATACCTAAACACATAGAATAGTTATTAGGTAGCTTAAGACAATGCAACATAACAATATCTAATTAATTACAGTTAAAAGGGCAATGTGTTACAGCTGGTATGTACTCATGCCTAGTTTAGTGCAGATCTCTACACAACAAACCATACCAGAACAAGCTATTATGGCGTTTATTGTCCTTGACTTAAAGATATTGACACAGCTGCACAGGTTGGAAATCTAGCATGCCCACTCACCCTGCATCAGAGCAATAACTCCTAGTAAGTGGTAATTTCACGTCCGCAGCTCAACTGTGAATGAACACAACTTTAAATTAGCAGAAGGCACATCTTTGTAAGTGCGCCCGAAAGGTGATGACCCTTGAAAACTTGTTTTCAAGGGTCTGAAGAAACATGGTTGCAAATGAAAATAAAATTTCGACCCACATTGATCCGATCAGCTGATTACAAGTTACTATGGGAGACCCAAATTCTATTTTTCGTTTGCGACCATATGTTTTTTGGGAATAGTTGTTCATATTAATGGGAACTATCATTCCCCAAAATATGGCCAACTGATTAAATGTCATCCTGCATATTTATTGTTAATGAAAATTCACATTACAAGCTTATAGAAAAGACATTTACAAAGGCAAGGCATTCCCTTTACATACTAGGGGGGCAGCCCCTGGCGCAGCTCTGTAGATATGAATCATGAGCCCATCTGGTGAGTCACTATCAGATAGAGCTGTTTTCTTTATGATGTTTTCCTTCACCATCAGAGTGTCTGTATAATGTACCTACTCCTACTGTCATTAGCACAGTGGCTGCCATACTAGGCCTAGCCTATATCTTGGGTGCCAGCAGGCAGGTTATCAATACCTATAAAAATGAATCGCTGTATGTTAGTTACTAGTTTGAATAATTCTTATTCACATTTTTGCTTCTCAGTCCAGAGGAGGTTTGGGTAAAAAGAAAATAAAGAAAACTGCAGAGAAACAGCCAACAAATCAAAAACTGTTTTGTATGGGAAGTGGAGAAGTACCAGCTTCCTATGGCTAGATGGCGTTGGTAGCCATAGATCATTCAAACTCCTTTGTCATTGATTAGTGACTAGTGAGAAATCTTTGTAGGTACATTGCTGAGGCAGTCGTTAAGCCATCACCTTTTGCCTCCAAAACATCTTAATTTTCCTACCCAAGTAACTTAGTAGGTATATGCGGTTTCGAATCCTAGTGTTGAGCGTCTTCATAGTGAATGTGTGCATAATATAACTTAACGTTTAACGTCCTGCAATGTATTTTTTTAAAACATAAATATCTATCTAAATATATAGCTAAACCTAACCTAAATATATAAACTACTAGCTGCCCATGGCAGGTATTCTCATATTCTAATGGTTCCCGGTCAGAAAACTATTCGTAGAGAGAGGCACCAATCAGTTTAAATAACCTCTTCGCATAGTCCGCTATCAACAAAGAGGTTAAATGTATTAACTAATTAATCAATGACAAAGGAGTTTGAATGATCTATAGAAAGTCTTACAGATTGATTTTTAGATCTTTTTTAAAAATTGCTTGTGCTTAACTAATACAAATATAACAATATAAATGATTATAATTAATAAGGAGCAATAAATAATTACAAAATTATTAACAGCAAGGTCTGTGTTGAGCCAAATTAACCGCATACAGTCCCGTCATTTAAGTAATCTTGAACATTGTAATATCCCTCTTTCGACAAAGTCGCTTCAACATGGTTTTTAAATTGCTCAAAAGGCAATTTCAAGATCTCCAGAGGCATCTTGTTGTAGTAGAGAATGCCCTGACACTTGAAGGAATTGCTAACCTTCGCGAGTCTAAACCGGGGCGCAAGTAGTCGGTGATTATTTCTTAGGTTAACATTCTATCTCCCATATGTTAATCTGAAGCGCCCGAGTTGATCTCAAAATAGCCTAGTGGCACCCGGACTAGTACTGCCGATGTCTTCCCGCCAAAAATGCGTTATGTGGCTGAATTACGCAAAACAACCCTGAACATTTCCGGGCCACTGCACTTGGGTAACTGCTGAGATATTTTTTATTCTGGTACACGTGCTATTGAATCAAAAGGGGCGACATTCGCTTGAAGAGTGTGTTCGCGTGTTGGTAATGGTAAAAGTTCGCCGATAGGAGAGTTGGTTGGCGTCATGGTGACTGTCGTGAATGTAGGGTTGCCAACAGAACTGAAAGGGAGAGAAAGAGAAAGAAAAATGCTGAATTTCGCTACTAGAATTCTGAAAAAACAGCAACTTAAAAACCTAAACGTAATTGACATAAAATACAAAATGACCTTTGGATTTTGTTGTTTCTTACAACCTAACACGAAGGATAAAGGGGGCTTCGCTTCGCTTCGCAAATCAAATCAAAATCGTTTATTAATGACACATAGGTTTGAGACAGGCGTTTACAAGGTCAAATAATTATGATCTACTATGGCTAACGCTCATCCCTTTTTAGGGTTCCGTAGAGAAACAAGGAACCCTTACAGCTTCGACAAGTCTGTCTGTCTGTCCGTCCGTCCGACCGTCCGTATGTCACAGCAACTTTATGCAGAAATTATTAGGACTACACAGTTGGAACTTGGTATGTAGATGTGTTCTTTGAACCGCTTTACAATTTTTATACAAAAAAATAAAAATTAAAATAATAAAAGGAACTGAAACCAAAAAATATATTTTTCATCAAACCTATATGTGTGGGGTGTCTATAAAAAGGTATTTAACGATGTTGAGGTTCCTGAAACCATTTTTCTTCAAAGTAAATTGTTAAAGAGACAGACCCTTCCAAAGTGGAAAAATGTGTGTCGCTCCCCCTCTAACTCTTAAGGTAAGAGAGTGAAAAATGTACAAAAAATATATGCTGCGAATCTCAATACTCAGTTTCAACGAAAATTGGGTTGAATAAAATAAAACAAGCAGTTTTTAAGATATAAAACATTTATTAAAAACCGCAAAGATAACTTTGTCATGCATACAAACACTATGAAAAACAAAGTTACATCACAAATATCCAGTCACATAATTACTTGCTACAACGGACGGAACCCTTCATGGGCGAGTTAGACTCGCACTTGGCCACTTTTTCCTTCACCTACCCTGACCCACAACTTCGCCGAGAAAATCTTTATGTAGCCAATTGTTAACAAACATTGTAAACATTTACATACAGGCACATACTTACATTGCTTCTGGCCCCACACTAGGATACCCTGTGTCGTCGGAGCCAGAAACAGCTCGACACCCTCACTAATCCATCAACTACGCACCGAGACGATTCTCAAGAGCCATAACTCTGAAGGATTGCGTTATTTTATGACAGAGTTCTTGTGACCACCATCAGCTCCATCATCAGATCAGCTCGATGGTATCATAATATTGCTTTGTCACCACACTTACATAATTATTTCAAATTTTAGCTCGATCGGAAACTGGGAAAAGGGTCAAATTGAACTTGCAAGATTGCTTTACATACCTAGTTACAAGTGAAGCTAACATAATGGTGTTAAAAATAAAATCGTTTCAGTTCTACTGTAATAAAATTAACGTAATCTTCATTGTTGTGAGTAAAGTTTGTGTACGATATACCTAGACCCCGTAAGTATATTTTTGAAACGTTTCGGCTATGTGACAACCCTATTGGATGTCCGCATATATTTCTTAGTCTTACGCTAAATGAGGTAAAACGGGCGATTTTGCTGTTTATTCTGATGCGTATTTGGACAGAACTTTGGAGTTTCATGTTATTGACGACTGTTCAAAGGAAACTCCCGCAGTATTATTAAATTTACTAGTTTTATCTTATTAACACAGAAAGCCCTTGTTTGCTATTTCAATGCGGCGAACGTCGAACATACAAGGTATTGTAATACGTGGTGACATCTGTAATTCCCAAAATCAAGATTTTCGCTTTGTGAAATAAAGCGCTGTGTTAATTAATACCTATATATTTCCTGTCAAAATAAAAACCCATTTATCAATCAAATTTTGAAGTTAACTACTGCAATTTTAATTTAACAAGCGGCTTTTAGTTATTGCCGTGACTGATTACTCAATAAGTACCAAGGTAAGTAGGTATTTACTTCACATACGACCTGCGTGTTGAGTAAATCTCTCTAACCCTAGTCTTTACTGCATATTGCGTATCTAGGTACAAGTTACCTAATTTATTTAAGTGCCTCCTTATCTAGCGCGAAGATCACGTTGTTAATCTTGTCTGTGAACTAACGTGGTGCTGATTCGTGATTTTCGTGAATCGTGACGTTATAGTACCTACCTACCTATCAGATTGTACGCACATCTAATGAATGACATGAAATGGGAGTAGGTCTACATATTACTAAAGTATGCTGCGTGGCAGATTCCAGCTGTATTATTTCATCCATTATTCCACTGGCAGATTCTTGTGCTGAAGTCACATGGCAGATACATGACTTATGGCGATACCTCGTCCGTGCAAAGTTCCCCGTTACTCCAGGCGGAAAGACCCGCAGTGTGAGAGGGACGGAATCGGGAAAAAATTAATAAACGTAGCGCTAAACCACAGAAAAATTGTTTAAAAATAAACTACGCTATTTTTTTAAAAAGTTTTTTAAGGAGATTTTGCGAAAACATAATATCTACATTTTGAACGCAGTTCCACAATGAAATTAGTTAGGATTTCAGAATTACAGGAAAAAATAAAACAATTTAGAGGTGTTTTCGTAATTAAATTCTATGGAGAAAATTTCATCCAATCGCGTTTTCCTTTAGTGAAAATATTAATCAAATACTCAATAAACGTTGACCTAAAAATCAAATCTGTCGATTACTTCATGGTGGAGTAAATGGATTCTTTTCGTATCACCTTAACCTCTTGAATACCACCGGCGCCATTAGCTAACGCCACTTTTCCTTTATAGGTTTTAAATTTTATTACCATGATGGCATAAGGTTCAATATCGCGAGCAGTCCCAACTACATTCGGTTTTTGAGAGGTTGCAAGAAAAAAGGGGAGTTACCTGCAACGTCATTGCCAATTTAGTTTAGGAACCTAAACTAATCCGCAAAATTAACATGACCGTCTTAAAATAAGTCTTGGTATCAGGTCAATAAACCTATTATGGCATATTGGACTGGATTGTTGCCATGGTGATGTTCTTGTTTTGACCCAGATCCACATAATTAATGCTAGTTACAAAAATCAACTTTACCCCACCTTTATGAGAATGCCAACAATAAATAATTGTAAAATCCGTTTGATTCCAATTATTATTGCTGGCAACTCAGATCAATAATACTCTTTGACAACGCGCGTAGTAGTTGTGTTGCAATAACGTTATTGCAACACAACTAGAAAACAGTCGATAACGCGAATAGTCTATCGAAAATATCGACATGCTGCAATAATATAAATAGTATCGTTAATATCTATAGTGAAAAATAGTCTATCGAGACTATCGAAGTACTCGATATCGCTTGATAGTATCGATAGAATTGTAAAAAAAACGATACTATCTAGGATCTATCGTCGCGTTTCGATAGTATCGATAGTTTGCGTCCGTAACTTTCGACGTATTTTCGATACAGTAAGTATAAATGGTGTTGTTTTAAAACAACTATACTAGCTAACATATATGTATATATGTTAGCTTTTATGAGCAAGCATATCATGAGCCAGCAATAGTATCGAAATATGTTCGACTATCGACAGGGCGAAACTATCGATGGATATTATTGATACGTATCCTATTCGATAGTATCGAATAGTATTACTCATTATTGTCAAGAGTCGATAGTTTCGATAACACTGTCCATAGTATGACTGACTTTCAAGGCCACGATGGTATCACGATTCTATCGATAGTCTTTCGCTAACGCAACAACCACAGATATCGAGAGATAGGTGAGGGGCGTGGCACGTGCGAACAAATGTAGCTCCGACAGGTTTGATATTAAAAATTCTCAGTAGTCACCGGGCGACCGCAGTGACGAATTCATTTCCGTTGTTTTTCGAAAATGCCGACCTGTGCTGTGAATACTCACGTGCAAAAATAGAAGCGAGATTGTGAACTCCAAGAACGCCGGTGTCACATATCTCTTGTAAAACACAAGAAATAAATATTATTACGAAAATAAATAATTCGCGGAAAATTCGTCACGAATTGACATTAAAGTGACAATGTCATGTTGTTCTCGCTAAGTTTACTATACATTGCTTGTTTTGTATCTTAATTTCACTACGTATTGCCAAGCTAACACGCAATGAATATTTCACACTTATCTAAGTACGAAAGCAAAGATGCATCGTGATACGGAGGCGAACTGTTACACGCACACAGAGACGACATTTAGTGATGGGGATAGTGATAGGAGAATTATGTTTTTGAATCGATAGATTTCATCATTCCGCAATTATTAGTGATTGCGGAATGATGAATATAGTTAATGTAATACTATAGTTATTTTATTACTCATAATACGTAAGTTTAGTGTTAGTTATTCCAATGATTGCCAAACAGGCAGTTTAGATTTTAAGTTTGTTTATTTACACACGTATCATAAACTCTCTTTACTGCGTACATAAACCGCACGTTACGATCAGCATAATGTTAAACTACTTGGTAAAAACTCATTTCTTATTTGAAACATTACACATTATTAATTTTTCTACACATTATGACATTCAAATTTCGAACGCCGACGCCCGCCTCGTGCCGCCCCTAGTTTGTCTGTGATGTTGGTACTGACATTCAAATTTCGAACGCTGACGCCCGAAGTTGGTGCTACAGAACAAGCTAAACAACTGCAGAGCCACAATGCCGGTCAAACATGCGGTTCCAGAACACATCAAAGAGAGCTTATGCTATGTGTGTAGATAAACTAGTGTATGTAACTGTACATAATTAGGCATTAAAACTCTCGAGTGATATTATTATGAAACTCGCCTTCGGCTCGTTTCATAATCCCACTCTCGAGTATTAATGCCCTCCATTATGTAGCAGTTACATAAACTACTATTAAAACCTTGCCCGACGAAGGATAATGGGGTGTTATAAGTATTAATCGGAAATTCCGATGCTTTCAGTCAGGTCCGAAGAGAAATTCTCGGCTAAGTCCGAATCAGAATGAACTCCGTTCACAGTTATTCTACCATCAGAAACCTTTTTGCCTCTCTTTGTAGCTGTAAGGATTCTGTTGAAAAAAAGAAGAGAGGCAAAGGGGTCTCGTATGTCGAATAAATATGTCGTATTTACAAACAATTTCCTATTTTATTTATAGAACCCGGCATTGTATACGACTGTCCCAACACTAGCTCGGCTAGCTAGTATACCTGCGGTAGTGTGGGTGTGTTCGGACGATAGGTGCATGACATTGCACTGACCAATAAAAGCGGAGGGATTGATGTACGAGTGGTGTAAATGTATGCGTGTTCTTAGTTTTCGGCGACACTGATACAAACTTAGCGCCAAGGGCCTCTCTCGATATCTGTGGCAACAACACTAGCGCGAAGTCTATTTGACATTGTGTTTGTTGGTGGTTTTGTTATTTTGTTGGGTTTTTCTCAGTGAATTTCTCACCAATGCTACTTTAAAATGGTTCCGTTAGCGGTTGCGGACGTGAACCCTATGCTGGATGCGGCATATCTTTTCACAGGTAAGCCAACAGTCTTAACATAAATGATGAATGTACGTACAGTGACCATGCTTTCATATCGTATACTCCGTTTACATTACCGTCCGGGGTGTGTGTGGCTGATCCTTGCTGTGGAGTCGTGTGCTAGGCATTTTATATGTAGTGTATTTGGTGTTTACCTTTATGTTATGCATTTTCGT
Source organism: Argyresthia goedartella (assembly GCA_949825045.1). Classification (NCBI taxonomy): domain Eukaryota; kingdom Metazoa; phylum Arthropoda; class Insecta; order Lepidoptera; family Argyresthiidae; genus Argyresthia; species Argyresthia goedartella. The sequence continues at coordinate 24,240,830 of OX463823.1, forward strand.
ACTGGTTTTACGTAAGATGATGACATCCCGGACTGTCAACGAGTTAAAATGTATAGTGGTTGTTGTTTTAGGATGAAGATACCTAATTTCAAATTTGGTATTTATTGTTATAGTTCCCCGAAAAACGAAGACCTCAGAAGGGGATGGCTTAAATCTATGCCGATGACGCCAATGACTCCGACAAAACATTCCGCCTAAAACAGAAACTACATAAAACAATTACTTTTAGTAATGTTTAATGCATAATAATCCGTCCGCCCGTTTGACCGCTATTCCTTTTTATGGAAATAACTTGGAACCTATTGTAATAAAACTTTAACTCTACCCTAAGTTGGAATACATATAAGCCAATGTAATGGTCAAATCCGACTAACAATTACGGAAAAATATGAAGACAAACATAGATACACATATACATACAGACATACACCCATGAAATTTTGTATACTAGTTAATAAGCCCTAAAAGAATAACATATGTGTTAATATGTTGGTTTTCCGATAATATTGCATACATACGTATAGAAAAGAGAACCTCTCCTTTTTTAAGTCGGTTAATAAACATAAATTTGTGTTTGTGTTCGAGTTTTATTTGATCCTGCAAAAAACCGTTTTCAATGCAGGGTGTTAGGGGGAAAGGGGATTTGTTAGTATATTTCCACAAAAGCATTTTTTCACAGTACTTAGCGAATTTTGTAATCGCGTATTTTAACATTCCTAAAATTTCATATTCGCATTTGTTCATATCGTGATATTCTTCGTAGCGAAAATATACTAACTGCAAATCCTACTGCCCCACATACATCATTCATCATCATCATCAACCCTTATAATCCCACTGCTGGGCCTATGCCTATGCATCTCCCAAAGCACGCCGTTTGCAACGGTCCCCCGCATTGCCCCACATTCAGCCATTATTCAACAGTCCATTTTGTGTGACAGGGCCTACAGATATACAAGTTATTTAATTTTTTCCTGAAATTCCTAAAATAAACAGGAACCAAACCGCAGGGCAATCACTCGCACACAGGCGCTGGATATTCTGGTAGAAAGTGTGCAGTGGAATTCACTGTTTATGATGTGCGGTTAAATATTTCCCGTTTTTATCCCATTTTATACTAAAATTATTGTCACCCCTATAAGAAAGGGACAAAGGGTTCGAGTACGTGGCTTCTCGCTGGGCTTTTTTTTGGCTAGAGTGCGCAGTTCTGTTAATTATATTGCGTCCACGAGCAGATCTGAATAGCTAATAATATGTGGTAACCCACCCCCGGTCTGTTGTTATTTAGGACGCATAAACTGACGCCATGTGTCTTAAAAAAAACAAAAATTGGTATCACGTGATCGTATTTGTTGTAAGATAACAATTAAAGGTACAGCTATTTAAATGTAACAGGTGATAAATAACTGTGCCTGTAATTAACTGAGAAAGTATTCTTCAGTTATTTTTATTGACAATTCTGATTTTGCAGGCTATAATTTTATGTCAATAAATGCGGATATGAAATGCCTAATTTTAAGCTTTGAACTAGTCTAAGCGAACGTTGTGACCTTGTCTACAAGGCGTATGTACTTTGATGTTGTCAGCTAGCATTAAGGACTCTACTACATTGGGATTACAGTTTATAATCTTTTCAATTTGTTAACCTGTTTATTGTAGTAATTGCTCAAGGTATAGTTGAAACATCGCACACTATAATAACAATGACTATTACGATACAAGACCTTGTTGGTAATTTAATTACTGTTACTAACAGGAAGTGGTGGACTTTTCATATATATATTTAATTCAATGCCTACTTAGAGATATTTATCTATGAAAATTTCGTGTAACTAAGGAAGAATTGATTAACGCACTAATTTATAGGAACCGTAGTTTAATCACACTAAAGAATTAGGGTTGTATTTAAACGTAGCCCCGAAATCTATTTTTTAGATTGACAAAAATACTGTTTTTGTCTGACATAATTGACCAAGTTAAAAAAAAAACGATATCAAGTTTAATCCCTATTTCTTCATCTCCGGTCGGGATGCAAATGTCGTCTTTATACACGAAAAGTCTTCATACGAACGAACATATTTTGTTTTGTTTATTTTTTTCAAAAAGCGCTGAATCAATTTTGATAACATTTATATGGGACCAACTCTGAAGCATGGCCTGCCAATGAAAAAAAGAATCCTCAAAATCCTGAAAGATGCCCGGTTAAATATTAGGCGCGAGATGAATATGCCGGTTCCTGATTGCATAAGGACTGGATCCTATATTGCCTTCATTTATATTTTTTTGACTTCTCTTTTTTATGATTTTATTTATAAGAATAAAACAAAAGCTAAGGTTATTTGCTTGCATTGTATTACAGTATGGGAGATACCGTTAAAATTTAAAAAAGTTTTAATTTAAGTACGGCAATCCCAGTCGTGTTTTCTATGAAGAACCATACAAAGCAGTTTTTACTGTCGTATCACATCAATATCTTATATGCGTAGGAGCATTTGAACGCACACAATCACACATTGAAAATTGATGGTGCGTACATTTTATAGGGAGTTCTGGCACGCACACTACGGCAATATCCGTGATTTTGTGTATGAAGAACGGACGCGACTGTTCAAGTAGTGTCACGCCAAAGAGTATAATAAATATGAGAGAAGGTTGTGGATACTGGTTTTAGCGCTGATTTTTGTGTGTCTAAATCAATATATCACGGTGAGAATGTGGACTATTATTTACAGGTAGATAACCAAATACTGTAGTTTATGTAGTACTACACTGAAAAATGTACTTTCAAATCGCTTTTTTGATTGAATGTGTGAAATTGGTTATCATGTTTTGTTATAGAAAAATCGATAAAAGGCATCAGTAGGCTTTTCGAAGTTGTTTCAACGCCAGAAACCAGTGACGACGACTTATACGGTTATAACCGTACTGTTTCTTTACATTGGTTTTTAGTGTTTCTGTAAGCCGCTACTGATATGGCCGTAGTAACAATTTGTATGGATATTTTTCAGTCTTATCACATCATTTGAAAAGGTAAGTACCGTCCCGCATCGTGTTATATAATGAATGAATGAATTAATACTTTATTGCACAAAACAAACATACAGAGATATACAAAGAAAGATATATGTACAAGAGGCGCGCTTATCTCTATAAAAGACATTTCTACCAGCAAACCCAGATAGGAAAGGAAAGTGGATTGTGAGAGTAAAACCTATTTGCACAACAAAATAATTCACACACAATAATAATATAAGTAGGTACATATACCTAATACTACTACTACACCTAATTTATATAATATTATATACATACATACATATCATACACATACAAGTTATATACATACATAACATACACATACAAATTATATATACATACTATGGAAGAGAGAGGTAATGATCTTTCAAGCGAATCTTAAAAGCGTTAAGTGACGGACTGTCCCTGATGGCACTGGGGAGCTTGTTCCAGAGCCTGATAGCACTGATCCTGAATCCTTGCCCATATGCGACTGAGTTGTGTTGAGGAGTTGCAAGCAGCGACCGAGTGTTTGATCTCCGAGACCTATCCGGAGAAAGAAAATCAAACCGATCACGCAGGAAGCTGGGGTAGCGAAGGTTGTGCAGAATATTGAAGAGTAGAATGAGAACATGGGTATCCCGGCGAAGACGAATTAGAAGCCACTGCAGTTCCCTACGATACTGGGAGTAATGGTCATACTTACGCAGTCCGAAGACAAACCGAATCCCGAGATTTTGAAGTCGCTCGAGTTTGTTCAGTTGCTCTTCGTTCGCGCTGATCCAGCTGACATCTGCGTAATCAATGAGAGGAAGGAGAAGAGACTGGGCCAGAGTAATTTTAGTATGACGAGGCAGAAAGTTTTGAAGGCGCCTGAGGGAGTGAAATGTGGCAAAGACTCGTCTACTAACTTCGCAGACGTGAGCAGACCATGAAAGCTGATTGTCAAAGATAACTCCTAGATTTTTTGCCTTAGTACTGTACGGAATTATGGTTCCATCATAAGTTACAGGAACAAGAGGCAGATGCACACAATATGGGCGTGTCTGGAGCCGACAATATTAATAATAATATAATCAAAAAAATAAAATAAAAAACGATTCATAATTGACGAAATAATCGCGGAATAATCATACAAAAAAAAACCAGTCGAATTGAGAACCTCCTTTTTAAAATCGGTTAAAATGACTGACTTGCTCGACTGGAAATCTGAAAAACAGCAACTTGCAAACCATGTTCAACCTAACACGCCCCTTTATCTTTCACCTAACCTACCTAAAGAATATTTACATAAGAGAATTTCATATAATTAAGGAAGAATTGATTAAAGCGCTAATTTATCGAAATCAAAGCTTAATTAAACTAATAGAGCAAGCATAGTATTTAAACTCATGACCGTTAATCCATTTTTTGATATAAAGATTTTGCCTGTGAAAATTACTGAATTGCGCGACTAGAAATCTGAAAAACAGCAACTTGAAAACCTTGATTCGAATAAAATAAAATACAAAACATGCGTTGGATTTTGTCGTTCTTTCATGTTTAACCTAACACGAAGGATAAAAGGGGCTTCCCTTCGCTTACCACCTTTAAGCTTCACCTACCCTGACCCACCACTTCGCTTAGACAGTCTATGCGTCTCGTCAGCTCAACCGCTCAACCATTCAGTAATTTACGCGCGCAATTCAGTCATGCTCATTCGCTCAAATAGTTTTTTATCCGCTCGTTTTATTATTCCCCAAAGAATGAACGGTGTACCCTTAGTATCAAACTTGCTAAATGACGCGTATCATATTCTTCATAAAATTATTATGTACTACAGGCAGATTTAAATGAAAGTGACATTATCTACGTGTATAAAGCTTTTACATAAGGTCATGACCTTATGTAAAAGCTATACACCGAGATATCTCTATTTATACGTAAATACTCGTAAATGCAACTAAGTCCATGGCGTGGAAGTTCATTACGTTGTTTCAAGTCTTTAAAACAAGTTTCCTTGCACGCAATTATAGAGTGAATTAACTCTGGCAACTAACTTTTTGGCACGCTGAGCTCCGGGTTACTAGGTAATTGTTTCCGTATACTCTATTGTAGCTAGTTCCAGTGGCGCACTGGTTTCCAATGTGGAAATTAAAAAAAAACATGGACCTGCTACAACAGGGAACTTTCACAAAAGTTTTCTGTGCAATCAAAACATATTATAATGTATTTGCTGGAATCGAATCTAGAATAATTTCCATTTATAGTTAGTTCCGAGTTCTGAATATGTTTTCTGTATTCTGACAATATGTTTTCGAGTAAAGTTTTTGTAAAGTTGTTGCGCTTTTGTAAAACAGCGCAACAACTTTACAAAAACATTACATGACATTACAACTTAGCTTTTGTTACTGGTTCCCACGACACAGGGTTTCCTAGTGTGGGGCCAGAAGCAATGCCAGGATGTTTTTTTTTTTTTTTTTAATGTTGCCTTGTAACTGATAATTTGTCGTAAAATGCCTGGTCCCTGTATTCTTAAATGTCACGGTTAGTGGGGTGGCGATCCCGTAAAACTGGCGCAAATTTGACCCGTCGACGGTTTATGACGAGTATTAACCGAGACAGATTTACCAAATTACTCCGTCTTCTTTGATTCCTTACTGTCTACAGAAACTTCCCTGATTAATAGTTTCAACCTGTCATATTTCGTGTTTTACTGCCCTCTTTACTACTGGCGGGCAGTAATGGCCGACATTTCCCGCGTAGCGTCGATTCGCAGAGGTTTTTCTGATGACATAACTTGCTTGCAAATTGCCCTATAAAAGATATTTGTTGTGAAGCAGCCTCGTTTGTTCTTGTAGATAACTACAAGAACAAATGTAACGTTACAATAATGTAACGTTACTTGTGTGATTTGGATTTATTCTTTTCAGCCTCTATCCTATAATAAGTCTTTTAAACTAATATAGGTCTTTTAAACCTTGGACATGGCCAGTATTGCAGTTACCGCGATTCAAGCGAAATTTTAGATGTTTATTTCATAAGAAATAGTTACAGGGTTCTACTTAAATAACTTATACTAGGATGAAATTAATGACAAGTTGCGAAGTTGACTTTTAAGTAGAAGTTGATACGATGAAGTCTGAACTAGTGTTACCACTGTATCTCAGACTCCAGCGAAATATGGCTGACTCTCGCCTCCAGTATTCAAACCAAAATAAATATGGGTGACTTATCGCCTCCAGTATTCAAACCAAAATAAATATGTGTGACTTATCGCCTCCAGTATTCAAACCAAAATAAATATGGGTGACTTATCGCCTCCAGTATTCAAACCAAAATAAATATGGGTGACTTATCGCCTCCAGTATTCAAACCAAAATAAATATGGGTGACTTATCGCCTCCAGTATTCAAACCAAAATAAATATGGGTGACTTATCGCCTCCAGTATTCAAACCAAAATAAATATGGGTGACTTATCGCCTCCAGTATTCAAACTGAAATAAATATGGGTGACTTATCGCCTCCAGTATTCAAACCAAAATAAATATGGGTGACTTATCGCCTCCAGTATTCAAACATAATTTTCGCTACGAAAGTGACATACAGCAACCCGTAGAGGGTCGGGGTGAAGGGGGGAGGCGGGGTCACGCCCCCCTTACCCTTGAACTCAGAGTCCACAGTGTTCTTTGAAAAAAAAACGCTAAAAGGAGGCCACAAGACTGTCGGAAGTCTGCATAAGGCTCATCTCCACTTTCACAGCGATATTACTAGACTAAGGGGACATGGGAGCTCCTAACAAACCACCCCATCTACAGAATAATAAAAATCGGGTGAACGATATCTATAGCCAACCCCCGAGCAGTGAGAAGGATTTTAAACCTAATCTATTTAGTGTGGGTAGCCGACTGATCGATCAGTATAATTCGATTCGGATTAAAGCGATTATAAGCGCACGTGCAAAAATACATCCAATATTAATATTAACCGCGCCAAATGAGTTCCTCGGACCACTCTGACGACAATGCTTCTGCGGAATAATAGTTCCATTATCAAGATTTATTTCTCGTCGCGGTGAATAGCAGTCTATCTGTCGAGAGTAGATTTAGTCGGTGTGGTTTTTTCTTCGGGAGCAAAAAATAGAGATCGTTATCTAGCGGATGTATGTGCGCTCTGACTTTTCGCAATGACCTTCGCGTCTCAAGAGTCATGCACTTACTATGTAGTAGGTACTTTAAAATTGAGGAAGTTAATCATATTATTGTCTGTTTGAGGTCTTTTCATGAGGCAAGCACACGATTTTGCCCGTCTTGTACTAATTGAGTTGGTAAATAGTTTCATATATACTAGCAACATGAGGGGCAATTAAGGTTCTCAATATATAATCTCTCTGAGATCAACATGGCCGAAAGAGTAACTTATACTCCTAACTAATAAGTGGGGATGTGATCCCAATTATCTCAAGTCTGTCTTCCAGAAGAGAATTACACTGAACTCAGGATTATTCAGGATAGTTAAATTGCTACAATATGTTCATACCTCTCTCACTTCCTCAAAATTCCCGCAGTTTTGTCACACATATCATAAGTAGAATGTATGGTCAACTGTGATTTATTTGCCTGTGTGTTGTTTGAGATTAACTATGAGATGACTATATAACTTCTACAAGAGGCATATTCCTACCTATGTGCGTTCACATATTAGTGATTGATAATCATAAATTCATATTATATAAATTGTTTTATTGTTGTTGTTCATTATTTATTAGAAATACTAACTTAATATTTGGTATGCCGTCTAAAGGATACGTGATATTAATGGTGAATCAATACGATACAAAATGTCACAGACGTATGATAAATAAGCCGATAGCATTTTTATTTAATACCTCATACAAACGATTGTAATGTATGTATTAGTTGTATGTTTTGTACATAATATACCTACAAACTCACCTTTTTAACCGACTTCATAAAGAGGTGTAGAATTCGTACGGATTTATGGTTTTTATTTATTTATTTTCAATGTATGTTCATCGATTTCTCCGAAAAGGACGGACCAATTCGAAAAATTGATTTTTGTTTGAAAGGGGTTACCTTCCGATTGGTCCCATTGACATCAGGTCAGGATCTGATGCTGGTTTCTTGGAGAAATCGGGGCAACTCTGCAATTATTATAGGTAGACCTACAACGATTTTTGTATTTTTATAGTAACTCGTGCATTTCATCTCGGGAGTATCATTTTGTGAAGTGAAACTTATGATGAGGAGCACAGATGGCCACCGTTACTGCTCCATACTAGGTAACCTACAAGTTTGCGATGTGATAACTTTATTAAGGTTGCATGCTCGTCATGCATGATGCTTAATGGTGACGTAGGTACCAGGAGAGGTCAGGATCTGATGATGGGATCATGGAGAAATAAATGGAACTATTTAATTATTAAAGACATGTATGAGTATGTTTTGTGACAAACAGGGTTTAATGGAAGTCAGTGTTTTCTAAAGTCATACTTTTTGTTTAAATTATTCCTAATGCTAGAGGTATCAAAAGCTGTAGATTCCAAATGAATAAATCAATCCCATTTATGTGGAGCGAGATGTAAAAGGATCATACGATTAAATCGTAACGATTTCCTTTCTCTACGCTATTTAACAATACAACATGTTCCAGGGAATACAACCAGCAGTATCATTAGGATCATTACCACTAGCGGTAAATCCACAACACATCTGCAATACGTACATGCATACGTGTCATAATAGTATTTATATAAGATTACGGCGCAGGTAGTTATGATTTGAAACAAACTTTCCCCACGTATTGTCAGCTGTCTGATGGCATGGCGACTAACTCTATAGGTATAGATTCGCGTTTGCGCATCCGAATCACGTCTCGCCGAATAATATCTTGTGGCAACTTCGCCGAGATCATTTATTCAATCATTCTCAATGTCGATGAATCACTTTCGTGTATGTGTTTCTACGGTCAAATTGACGATTTTAAATCGTCGTTCAATATTAATAATGACCAAGGTGTTTGGTCAATGGGAGAAATTTCTCTCTATGCAGTCATTATCCCCTTGATTGACTACCAAAAATTATGGCATAACATTCAAAATCGCGACCCCTCAAAAAATTGCAATCATTGGAGCGGTCATAACCACTGACGATGGGCGAAAATTATATGTACGAAATAAAGCGTGTGCGATGGACACACTAAACAGATTGATAAACAAATAAAAATAAAGCTTTCCCTAATAGAAGCTATAAGAAATGCATTCTAAAAACAACATGGATTTTAGGTCCATAGTTCGATAAAAAAAAGCAAGCTAAAAATCATCGTGCATTATTGTTATTTCTTACTTTTAAGAAATCCTACAGGAGATTTCACATAATGACCTTTAATCTGAGAAATTCTGCCTTATTCCTCACTTACACCAAGTTCGTTATTTAAATTAACCGTTCATTATTTATACTAACCGGATTATTCACTTTGTCCGTAACACATTGGGAAACATGGCGACGGGAGTGATCCTGTATCCTGTGAAGGATACAGGATTTTTCTAGTGTGGAATCCACGAGCACGACACTCGCAATAGATGTTGCTGGAATTTGGCGATAATTTGCTACTTGTGTTCCAAATTATAACGATTATACGAAAATCACTTATTCTTTCTAACTTATCCCGACTTTGAAATATGACACAATTCAACCGCCAAAATCGTAGATCGTTTATTAAAAATTGCCACTCCTGTATTTGTCACGTTTTAGCAACCGTTTTACTAAGTGATAACCTTGTAGCTATTAAAGTGATCCAGTATTATGTTGCAGGCTTTCCGGTTATTACAGCGGCAGTGGTTTTCCTCTTCACAACATAATGTATAATTATGCAGCCGCCGCATTTTCACGCCTCCTGGCTTCCAGATTTAGTGGCGCACAGTTCTTATAGCTAGGCGCACATTAGAGACTGTGAAAGATACTAGCAATTTGTACGTCGCTGCTTTTGTAGCTCGCAGTAAGATCAAATTTTATGAAGAAAAATATATGATTCATGGTAATGAGCTTACGTTTATGTGATAGATATCAGACAGAGTCAACTGGTCTCACTACTGCACAAACTCCTACTTGCAAACATGCAACTTGAACATCAATTTGCTTAGTAAAGATAATAATTACGTTACACAATACACCAATGAGATGAAGGAATCAGGATATGAAATACTAAACAAAATTGATCCAATGTACTGTACGCGAGAAACAAGCAAAACAAAGACCGTAATCGACCATGTAAGTACGAATATAGATAATCATTCTCTCAGTCTATCCACAAACAAGCAAATTGCAAAGCAATATTGGCAAATTAGCACCCATAACAAAGGAAACATTTGAATATACTGCAATTGATTATGGAAAACTTTATAAAGGTATCTCGGAAGCAATATAGAGCAATGGAGATCTGGTCGGCTACCGCAATTTGGAAAAACTTATCCTAGATAAAATTGAAAACAGCAAACTACAGAAAATTGCTCAGTTCACCACAGAAAGACTGGATAAACAAAAATATTATTTACACGATAGAAAACAGGAATAGGCTATGGCAAAAAACCAAAATAAACCCGATGGATAAAAGACTAAAAAAATAATCAACAGAAGAACAAACTAAAGCTAAAATGATGATAAAAACATATAAACAAAGTACGATTGCAAACTAATTCATGACACCCACAATCGGCCAAAGAAAATGTGAGAGATCATTAGCTATAAACAATACTAAGAACAGCTTTGCTCCCCCAAAGAAAATGTGGGAGATCATTAGCTATAAACAATACTAAGAACAGCTTTGCTCCCCCAAAGATAATGTGGGAGATCATTAGCTATAAACAAAACTAAGAACAGCTTTGCTCCCCCAAAGATAATGTCTGATTCTGGATTTGCACTGACGGTACTGCAATTTGTAACGCAGTCAACACATTCTTCTCGTCCGTTGGTGCAGAGCTAGCTTATAGAATACCTAAAATATATCACGCTGATAGCACTCAAATTCTTATGCATGGACACGATTACACACATGATTATACACTGAATGAACTGAGACCTTGCACTGTAGACGAAGTTAATAATATTATTGATGACCTTAATACTAACACAAGCATTGGTCTAGATGGAACCTCAACTAAAGTAGGTAATATATTTTGTTCAGAATGTCATAGCTGAAAAATTAGTTCAATGCTTATACATATGCTTGAGTCTAGGGGTTTTTCCGGATTTACTTAAAACTCCTAAGGTTAGTCCTATCTATAAATCTGGACCTAAAACTGACACAAGTGATTACAGGCCGATATCAGTATTGCCTGTCATCTCGAAAATATTTGAGAGAATCATGAGTAATAGACGTAATGACTACCTAAAGGAAAATAAATTTTTAATTGACCAACAATGTGGCTTTCGCCCGATATCTAATACACTTGCAGCTGCTAGACTTGATAACAAAAAAAAAAGCCAATTGCGAGTCGGACTCGCGCACGAAGGGTTCCGTACCATTATCTATAAAACTGCAAAAAAATCATGTCTGTTGTATGTATGTATGTATGAAATAAACTTCTTTAAACCTAAACTGAAATGACGTCATGCTGTAGCGCCGTCATTTTCATAGCGAAGGAGATTGCCTTCGTCAGGAGTTTCAAAGTCATCCGTGTGGGGTCATCAACAGATGATTAATAATTTTTCATAGGTTTTGAACTTTATTACTAAGCAATAAGGTATAAAATCGCGGGCCGTGTTTTTATCTACCCACAGACGATTGGATAATAATTTCAATAACATGTAGTGTCAGACAAACTTTGAGTTATCAGGAACAACATCATGTTGTGTATACATTTGTGCTATAAATTATCCAGGCATGTTATTTACACACAACATAACATAGCGTCACGCCTTTGCCCATTCGGGGTGGCAGAGGCACAATTGTTACTCGATACTCCATTTTGCGTGACAGGGGGCTAGCACATCGCCGCAGGTAGAGAGCATTCAAGGTTTTCTCACGATGGTTTCCATCACCGTTAGAACGTTTGTATACTTAAGATAAATTACTTATATCATAGGTTCATGGTCAGCACCGGGATTCGAACCTGCACCTCCTACTTTTGAAGCAATAACAATAACAATAGACATTTACATACAGTCACATACATTGCTTCTGGCCCCACGCTACAATACCCTGTGTCGTCGGGAACGCGAAGCAGCGACGTCACAAATGATCGGTCCATTACCGCCATTACGCGCGCGGCATCGCTATTTTGAACCATGGCATGGTAATAAAATTCAAAACCTATTGCCAAGGCAGTTGATTCCATCCAAGACCGGTTTTTTTGAAATCCCCAGCCGGGGATCGAAACCGGGACCTCTCGCTCGCATGGTAGGCAGAGCCACAACCGAACATAGCTTACTAGAACATAGAACATAGCGATGGCACCAGCGAACAGTCGACAACCAAAGCAGTCCTTGGGCCTGGTAAGACCAAGGCAGCCCTTCTAAAATGTTGAAAATGTCACAAACTGTTCTTTGGTTTGATCGAACACCGACAACTTCAGTTATTTAACACCATTTATAGGGATGGAGCTCTGCTCAATAAATGTTTATAGGTTTCTTGGAGATACGGCAGACAGAATCTAATTCCTCCTCAGGAAATATTGTATCACATCATTTAGCACGGTCGTAACAGCTGGCCATTCAATGAATGTCAGTCAATCAATTAATCACTGTTGTAAAAAGCGTTGATGTAATCACTAAAACATCGCTTTGTGCTACTGTTATTTAACAAGACTCTTCAGCCAAACATTCCTTTAAATGTCAATACTCGCACATATGTGCCAGTCGCATCTGGTTGACGTTATCAGGCCTGCCCACTCCGATAGCGTTCATCGTATCCACGGCTAATTGCCCCATAAACACACTTTACTGGGTAATTTTCCCCGACCTCGCCGATACGAATCAATGGATAGGACACTGATGTGCTGCGTGTGGCAGTTTGGCACAGAAATTGGCTTTGAAGTGATAGTTTTAGAATCGTTCCAGAGATGGTCGTCAGATTTTATTGATTCATGTGAAATGTGATACAGAAAATAAAGCTAATCTTATAAGCTAAAGTTATCATAGTGATGATTGAACCCCTCGTTCTTACTGGCATAGATTGGTGATCTTTATGATACACTTAAACTTTATTGCGAAATGCTAACTATATTATTCATTAACCAAGTTATAGATCCTTAAAATTTCAAAATATTACGTAGAATATTAAATTATTATTATATTAGCCCATAGAATCCCACTGCTGGGCGAAGGCCTCTCTCCCCTTCCTTCACTCTTATCGATTCTGAGCAGTCATCCACCAGTTCTTATGTAGTTTATCAACCCATCTCTTCCTGGGTCCGCCACGCTTCCTCGTTGCATTTGTCGGAACCCATTTTGTGGCTCTGTAAGCCCAGCGGTTCGGGTGCACTCGAGCAACGTGGCTGCCCACTATAGTTGGGCAGCCTTCTGGGCTCGTCAACGATCTTAGTCCTGGAGCGCAGGTCAACATTCCGGACTCCGAGAATGATGTGCTCCATATTTCTCTGACAAACCCCAAGTTTGATCTTTTGCACGTCAGTCAAATACCATGTTTGGGCTCCGTAGGTAAGGATGGGGTGAATGCACATGTCCATGAGCTTGCGTTTGAGGGACAACGGAAGTTCTCTCTTCATAAGCTCTTTTATAGACCAGAAGCTCTTCCAGGCATTGTCGACGCGTCTGTCGACCTCCTTGTCTTGTCGTGCCTGGAAAGAGACTATTTGACCTAGATAGATGCATTCGTGGACCTGCGATTCTTACCCCATTGCACTACCCCATAACCCGTTGCAGCATCGTCTGCAGCTAAGAAGGTGAATTAGAGAAGATAACAATGTCGACGGCGAAGCGAAGGTTCATGAATATTAAATGTTATATTCAATAGGTATCGTAGTTTTTAACCCAAGGACATGTGCATAATGTGCAACCCACAAATGATTAAAACAGAAATGGTTGTTTAATCGAAGACAGTACAATATTTCATGAAATACTTGCATGCTTGAATATATAATTTTATCTACGCACGCATCATTAAAGCTCTAAAATCGACTCGGAGCCATAGGGCAATGACCTGCATTATATTATGACACATCGATGCGGATATGGCAATTTACACAAACAAATTTTACTATAACGCACCAATTAATCGATGCTAAAGTAAAATTTGCAAGTCTGTGATACATTCGTATTGACGTCTATTACATCAAAGACGAATTTTGACAGTTGTTAGTGGTCATTTCTTTGTTATTTTATCTGTAAAGAGGTTTGGAAAGAGATTGCATCCTCCTTACGAAGTAGAATTGTGAATTTACCTACGGCTTCTGAACCCATTTCAGAGCACTTATGATATCGTCGCATAAAACACTCGTGTATTAAGGCCCCTCATTATTTGACAGTCACATAAACTACTATTAAAGCTTCACACGTGGAAGTAAAATTCGTGGCACAGAAGATTAGATTAGTCCAGTTAGCGTGACAGGGGGCTAGCCCGAAGTTAAAGTCAGAGTCAAAGTTTCTTTATTACTGTTGATATTTACATATATTTAGTGCACATATATTTTTTTCTCTTCTCTACATTGGACCACTGAGGGATAACGCGAAGAACCTCCCACAGATTGATTTTAAAAACCTCTTAAAATTAATATATTATTTATTATATAAATAATATGCAAGAACAAATGATTACAAAATGATTAACTGCGAATTCTGTGTTGATTTAGGTTAACCCCATAAAGCCATATAGCTTTTTTGACAAAGCCGTTTTTACATGGTTTTTAAATTGCTCAAATGGAAATTTCAAAATGACCATCATCGCCGCAAAGACTTATAAGAAATATCAATCACGCGAATGATATTCATAAGTAAAATATTCTCATGATAACTCTCCGCACCAAGTGGCTTTTACACGAGCAAGCCAACGTTACATAATGTAGTTTGTCGTTATTCTGCAGCGAAATATCGCGAAGATACTACGCGAATGACCTCGGAAACTAGAGCGCAGGGGAAACGTATCATAAATTCGGCAATATAAGGTTTGCTGGTCGCAGTTTGGTGCAAAATATAGGTATAATTTCGGTTATGGCAATCTTGGTCCCGACTTGACCACAGGCAATATCGCTGATTCTCTGTTTGAGGCTTGTTTCTTGGGGATAATGTTACATTATGTTATGTAAAGGCAACATAAATAGCGTCACGCCTTCTCACATACGTTTCTACCTACATTGTCAACAACATTTATACTGATTTAGTCAATCAAGATATAATGTAGTGTGTATAGACTGGTCTATGCAGCATTTTGCAGAGTTTTAAAGCGTAATCACCACCAAAACAACAAAACCTACACTCGCTTGTTATTTGCAAGGACTACCTGAATTTGTACGTTGTAATTTTCTATGGCTTCCTAAGATCTCACGTGCTCATGTTTCGCGGTGTATCCTCCATTATACCCAAATGTGTTCTCAGCTCTTCCACTAACGGGAGTGAGTAAACATTTTCCTTTTGTTTGCTTATGTTTGCTAGCTAACGTACGCAAATTCGGGGATTACAGAACTGGTAAGTTCTTAGGTCAACAAAGCGTTCTATACTACATAATACAATCCGTGTTGAGTTTGGGCGCTAAATTGATTATTCAACAATAATTTGTTTTCGGGAACTGCCACATGCCAACCACAAGGTGCACTTTTGAAAGTGAACAAATGGTACACGATTACTTGGATTAGTGCGAGACATTGGAGACATGAGGCAAAAAGGGACCAAATTGGGAATCTCTGAAATAATATATCATAATAATAAATTAATAGGAAACGAACGGTTCTAGATGGAAAAGTCTAAATCAGAAAGTTTGACTTCGGAACTTTCTTAGACTACGAGACAAATATACTAAAAGTCCTAACCCCCCTGAGGTTAGCCTTTAGGATTTGGGCTCAAAGAAGGTCCCGTTTTTTGTTTTTTTCTTACATCTTGAAAACACGACGCCTCATAGGACATTTTGTTGTACTACATAATGAAAGAATTGATTCTATACACTTTTTAACTATTCGCAATCGTTGTCAAGGATATGAGCTCCGAAAAACAAAATGTATTTTACCTTACTTTTTTGTTAGACTTTGCTTTTTAACTTAAATAGAGTTCATCCGACGAAAAAGTGGCTCAAGAATTATATTGTTGTTAACACAGAACATAAATACATTCATATAAGCTAATTTGTCATCTACCGTTGAAAAGTTCGGAGCTCATAATCTTACACAACGATTGGGAAAAGGTAAAAGTATTTAATCAGCTTTCATTATGTAGTACAACAAAACTTCCATGATTCGCCTTTTTCGAGATGTAAGCAAAAAGCCAAAAAACATGACCTTCCTTGTGCCCTCCCCAAGGGCTCACCTCAGAGGGGTCGGGACTTTTATTATGTTTGTCTCCTAACTAGTCCTAATAAAGTTCCACAGCAAAATTTTCTGGTTTCGACTTTTGACCACTAATTTACTTAGCTATGTAAATACAGTTTTAATGTACTATGTTCAATACTGTCATACACATTTAGAAAAGCAAGGTTCAGTTTTGAGTGGATCCTGGATTCTATATAAATACTGGACAAATCTTCATAGTGTCCATATCCCGTAAGTCTGATTCAAACACTTCGAATTTACTTCCTGAAAGCTCGACAAAACGATTCTATTCGCAGAAAGATTTGCGCAATCGCTGTAATGTTCTTCAAGGGACCTGCAAACGTAGCCGGATGAAAAACTGCTTTAGCTTACCTAGCCCATCCTATTATACTTCAAGAAGGCATCCGACTCCCAGTAACGCAAGAAGTAGTATTTACTTACTCGCTCTGCACAAATACACTCGTCGTTTGTTTTTGTTTTGATTGTAGCGAACGAGCTCCGCCGGTGCCGTGGTGTAAGCAAGAAGTTACTCTAGGCAAATGTGTTTTTTGTTTAAAAAAATAATAGCTACGTTTCGGTTGTTTGTCGTAAATTCTGTGATTTACGTCTGCTCCCATTTGCAGCGGGCCATCCGCTCGCACGGACTTCCTTTGGTGGCGTCGTGTAAATAAAGGCGCCCTGTGTTTTGTTTGCCGGTTTAACGGTTGTATATTGTACGAGAAAAACGGCGGAGAACTGTTGTGCAGACAGCCACGTTCACATGGCAAGCATACCTCACTTAAATATTTATAAGGGGCTATTGTAAAAAATACCCCAGTTCTTACGAGGTCAGATTTACGCTTTTTGTGTAGAAGGTTTTTAGGATCTTTTTCATTTACTTCTTGTGCGAAGGGTTAAATACACGTTACTTAATAACTCTTTTTAAAGAAATAACTCATCAGCTAGACGCAACAATTACAGCCTGTACTATCTGGCTGGATCCTACCAATTGGCGACACTATTTGCGTCATAGTTTCTATGACGTCCAACATGTTTGACGTAGGGTGGTGAGAAGGTACTTGAATATAACTAGCAATATGTCTATACTCTTTCGTGCCTAAGTATTGACATCAAATTGTACAAGAACTCAGTCCTAAACAGTACAACATAAAATATGTATTAAATAACGGAAATGTCACAGATCGCGATAACATTCACGCGTAACACTTCAACTTCAGAAATCGTCGTCTATCAACAGATGCTCTGTCTATAGGGAAATAAGTAATACCGTCGCTCGGCTTGGCAGGGGCACTACCGTGCCCCCAGATTTCCTTTGGCTGGATGGAACCTGTTAGTAATGGGATTTCTTTGTCAAGGCGACGATAAGATCGACCTTTCTTAGAAGAACTCGTGTTTAATTGGCCGCCGCTGGATAATCAGTGGCATAGGAATTGTAACAATCCGTTTTCCTTATCTTAATTAGGAAAGTAATTCTACGCTCGTTTTCTTCGTTTTTTTAACCCTGTCGTAAATTACGAGAATGGAATTTGGGACGGCAAAAGTTACCGTGCTGTTTCCTGTTTGTTACATTTTGAGTTAGTTACTTGTCAGGTTCTCGTCTAGGCATGATTACCGAAATCTACCGAAATACCTGGGTATACATAAGAATATGTATAGGTATAAGTGAACTATTAATTTTCAAATTGTTTTAAGTCAATCAACGGTTTCATGGCCAATTAGCGGTCACGAATTATGTTGACAAAGCGATTTTTCGTGTATGAAGTTATCCTTATTAGATTAGTGCTCACCTCGCCTTTTATCTTTCAGACCTAAATTACTTTACTTGTTTATTTACTTATTTAACTTTAGCGTTGGTACAAAGGTTGTACTTTGTTGTGTTGTCATCTCCATGTAAGTGCAGTATGTTATTTAATTAATTAAATGCATGAGCATGAGCAAGATAGATGAAGGCAAGATGTCTGTCTGGCTGTCTGTCTCGCAAGCCTGCAGTGGAGTGGGCATGAATCAGCCTTTATACCGGAGACATCTTGACATTTATTATTTGTATTCTTTAGCTTGCATTTCCTTGTGTGTATTTTTAGCGTGTAGTTGTGAAACTCCAGAACCGAAAACCAATTATTTGAGTTCTATACATAGGCTGGACATTGCTATGCAAGTCCGGTGAACATCGAAACAGGTAATCGCGGAAATATTTATACACAAATTTAATTCAATGTTTGGTTCAAGATTTTTGTTAATCTATTTTATTTCAACGATGAAATCATATCATCATAATTAAATTATTTATTAAAACATTTTAACTTCACTTTGTATGTCTCAGGTAACTTTGACCAAATATCTGAAGTAGGTAGCCGGGCGATTCTCTGCAGAGTTCACATTTTATCGCAGCTCTCCAAACTGCGAACCGGAACCGGAAGTTCAATTCAGCGGGTCCCCACCTTCACTCTTCCGACCGCTGCTTATGTTCCTGCGTTCGAATCGCAAACATCGCTGACGTTCTGTCCAGGAAACGTAAACTTCTGGCATATAAAATAAAATACTGTCCAAGGTATTATTATTATTATTATTATATTTTACCTAAAGCCATCTGCGCACGAAACTGGAAATCGGTTTGTAAGTGGTAACTACGCAACCGAGTTCCAACGACTTGCTCTCGCTACGGGTTGAGGACTGGTAGCAGTTACCAACCGTATTTCAGAAGCTGCGTGTGCAGAGGGGCTAAGGGCCGGGCCACAGGACGCGCGAAGCGCGAGAACCATTCGATTGCGGCGTCTAGGACTTATGGATCTCTCATGCCCGAGGCATCACCTCGGGGGCCACGTAACCCCCGGTCTTGGGTGGCCCCTACTTGTCAGGGGCCTCGAGTGGCCTTCGCTGTGCGATGTGCTTTCGCCGTCTAGTGGCATACACTGGCGACAGCGGCGCGGGAGCTTCTTCTTCACTGTGCCGTTCTTTCGCCCTCTTCTGCGGGCTTACAATGGTGACACCGGTAACTCTCTGTGAAGAAGTCTGCCTTCGGGCAGTCGTGCGTGATGCGGAGCAATGTCGTGGAGATGTGCGTGGCGGCTGATCTCGGCGCAGTCGTACATGCGCCGGTCTAGCCGCGCGGCGAAATTCTCCACGGTGGCCATCCGAGAGTCTCTCGCGATGGTAGAGTTTCCCACGTACCGCCCAGCTCCCGCGCAGCCGTGCCTTCTGAACGCTGGACAGCAAGGCGTACCATGATGGAGCAGCGTAGGTGAGCCGCGAGCTACATACGACATGTACACCCGCAGCTTAGTTCGTAGAGGCAGGTTGGACGACCGGACAGGCCGGAGCATTGCTTGCGCGGCTTTGGCCCGGATGTTGCAGTGTTGCACCATCGGGACCATGTGCAGCGAGCAATCCATGTTATGATAAAATATACATATTTTATCAAATACCGAGGTATTTCACCGTCGATTTCCACTCGATGTGCCGGCCTCTCAATTGTAGTCTCGCCAGCTGAAGCGACGTACTGTGTGCGACGTGCGGCCCCGCACCGCATCGTGTGGGCTGGCCCTAATCAATGGCGACTGCGACAAGATAGATGTTATAATAACCTGATGCAAGAAATTGTCTGGCTTCGTCACTTAGCACACCGTGTTGCAATGTCATAGATTGCTCTTCAAAGCTGCCGTCGCAAAGACAAAGTCAAAATTTCCCTTTTACTGTAGATATTTACGTCTACAGGGGCCCAATTCCGGTACACAACAACAGCTCTATGACAATTACATGACGAATACGGTCATCTTTAGATATCCAATATCTGACGATTTTGTAATCCCATTCCCTTTGTTGATGAACTAAATTATTATGCTTACCAATTAACTTAATTTTTACCATATTGGCCTAAAAAAATATTCTCCAAACGCCGAATATTGGATATCTAAAGTTGACCTTAATCGTCATGTAATTATCATGGAGCTGTCATTGTGTACCGGAATTGGGCCCCTGAATGACATTCCCCCCCCTCTTCTCTGATAATACCACTGTAGGAGCGGTAGGGCGAAGAAACACACAAAGATTGATTTTTAGACCTATTAAAAATAGGTTGTCTTTCACTAATACAAATATTACAATAATTTTTCGCATATATCCCGCTGCCAGCTAAGCACTTTTGTCGCATTATTTCCAAACATACCACTAAGGTAAAAAGTGCTTAAAGAGAGACCATACCAAGAATTATTAGAACAGGGAAGACATGTCACGCAGGGGGGTAAATCCCATCATTAATCTGTAGACATTTACCGTCATGCCGCCGTACTCAAAGGGTCTTGTGTTATTTTAGTTATTACCCTTAAATAATCCCTCTTAGTTCGGCAGGCATTTGCTGCGTCTTCGGCTAGCGTGTAAATAAAGCCAGTCGCTTTGTGTGCCGGCTTAGCGGTTGTAAATTTTGGTGTAATGTGTAATAATAACTAAGTCGGCAAATATTCAACATAGTGTGTAGCAAGAAAGACCACAGAGCTATTATTGTAAGCCAGATAAATATTGTGAACGTATAAAAGATGGAAAAATATGGCGATTTTTGTCCAAGGAGGACCAAAGGCACCGTAGAAATTAGAACATAAAAAACAGATTGGCACACTGATGTTTCACGTTATGTTAGAATCGATTGTTTGAACAAGGCACAACTTTTGTGAATACCTTTTGTAGTGTAATTGTGAAATTTATCGAGAATCCCCACAATTTTCTGATATTAAACTGTTTCATTCACCGGCATTTGCTACCTGCTTGCGCGTTTTTGAACTTAATTTCTCGATACACAGTCATACATCTACGTACATGTCGTCCGACTTAGGGTTGGTAATTTACATGACACTGAAACAAAATATATATAGAAAAACCAAAGAAAAATACCTAAAAAACATTATATCGGCCTTACTTCTATGGCTTGCTACCGCACCGCGCTCGCAATATCGGGCGCTCGCGTGCGCGCGCTTCATGGACCGGCCGGGCGGGAGGGCACGTTGCGGTTATTTCAAGACAAATTGAACAAGCCGATTTGTGAATCAAAATGATGCGAGGGAAAAATTTAACTATTTTTTAGTTGCAAGCGATACATACTCTGAGCCGGGCGTAACTTTACAAAACAACATCCTGTATTATGTTAAATAGTTGCTACCTTTAATAATTTTACAACCCAACCTAACCTTGTTTTAGGTACCTCTTGTGGGCATACCTATTTGCTTCGCTTAGCGGGAACCTTAACTTACCTAAACGGTTTACATACTGAAAGGGTTAAAGGAACATTTACTTTTCCTCTACGCGGGGTCCGGTTTATCTATTTTCTCTGTTTATTCATGATCATCATCAATCATCATATAAAACTACCAAAAGAACCCAGTAACAACAGCTCCAAAATTTTGCACAAACATATTTCAAAATGCCACATTCATCAGCCCCGCAATCGCGACCTCGGATAGAAAATAATTAAGCCGAACGTTTCACCTGTATTTACATAAATAGAGCGAATGTGTTTGCATCGTTGAATTTCATTAAAGCGAGTTACATGTCAAGTGAATTCCGCTACGGTAGCTGCAAACTTGGAGAACTCGTGGTAGACCTGTTCCTTTCCTACGCTTGTCACGTGCAGGGTTGTCCCTCGCCTCTTCTGTCGAATGTTAGTGTTGCCAGCATCGTACCTATTAGTACAGTAAAGATGACGTAGATCGCCAAAAGATTTACGATTTTATCCAACGCTCAGGTGTTTACACGTACGTTGGTCAAATCCAGTCCAAAATTATGTAACGTTAAGGTTTACTAGCACGACATTCACTTTTAAGAAATAAGAAACTTTATTTGCTTATCATGGTTTTTAATTGCTCTTAAATATGTAATTTCAGTTTCACACGATACAACCCTAAATATGTATGCAAATTATTTATATCTAAATGATAAGTTAGTACTTAGTTATGTTATATATTTAATATTATTAGTCTCTTTATTTTATTTTACCTTGATTGTATCTATTTTTATTTTTATTAAGAAATTAAGTAGGCTTAACCCAGCACACGTTTAGCGCCTTAAATCAATTTAACATTTGCTCTGGCGACGACGAATGATTTAGGTCCGTTTTTGTAATTTCACCAACGTGAAGTCATGGCTGCGAGCTAAAAATATATTCACTATTTTTCCAGCACCCGTAGCATGCCGCGAGAGAATTCATTGCAAAACTGTAACAAGGACGTGATAAAATGCGCGATAAACGCGTATCGCGCGGGGCGTGCTATGGGGCTCTACCATTATACCTTGACAGGTAATGCTAGGAAATAAATGATAGAAACATTTTTAGACTACTGTTTTGTTTTGTTAAACGAAATATTGGGTTTGTTTATTAGAACACGCAGTAGTTCGCTAATATGTCACTTATATTGCCATAATTTATTTTCTAGCATTAGTTGCACGAAAAACGATGTAAATCGTCAACTTTGGGCGAGTATAAAACAACTGACATCCGTTTCACTGTTTTTCTTCGCTGCTGCTGAATTTTCGTGAATCAAGCTTGGCAACCCCAACTACTATGTCTCTGTTTCGTGGTCGCAGGATGCTTTCTCGTGCGGACGTGGCTGCGGCAACCCTGGAAGACCCGTGACTTTGTTACGTAATAAAATAACGTATACGCTTTTCAAACGCTATTCCACCTCGCATTTTGTAAAGCAATTCCACTTGTTCCACCGTTTTAAGCCGCGAGTGTAATGCGCACTCATTTTTGTGTATTTTTATTTGGGAACATTATTTTCTATCATTTGGATTAAGATTTGTCACCAAACTGCGATACCCTAATTATTATATCTGTTCCTAAGAAATATATTGGTTGTCAAATAATTCAAAACGATCACTAAATAAGGATCACACGATAATTGTAAATGTGCCTCCTAAATAATCGATTGATCACTTTTATCATCATCATCATAAAAGACTGTCATCAAATTAATAGATTGGTCAACCAAA
This sequence comes from Argyresthia goedartella, assembly GCA_949825045.1. NCBI lineage: Eukaryota > Metazoa > Arthropoda > Insecta > Lepidoptera > Argyresthiidae > Argyresthia > Argyresthia goedartella. Next base: position 24,264,293 of record OX463823.1, read on the forward strand.
TATTAGATCTGTCACCAAATTGATGATCTATAACTTAACGCATCAAATGTGCTGCAGCATACGAAATATCAGGGCGAAGTGATTGGGGTAGGGTTGGGTGAAGTTAAGCGAGGTTGTTAGGGTGACTTGTAAAATAAAAGTAAGGACTATTGAATAAGGGCCTTTTTAGATGCTTTTGCTGATTTTTCCTATGCATTATTAGTGTATTAAGAGACGATATGAATAGACGCGAAGTGTCGGAAATCATTAGATTTCTGGTTATTTTTTTGCGTTCCGCACCTTAAAAAAGGAAAACGGAACGTATACAGGATCACTCGTGTGTCTGTCATAGGTGTGTGAAAGTAATATTAAACGACCTCATTCTGCAGCGATTTTGAAATTTGGTAAGTTTATTATATTTTTTATCTACATACGTATCATAAACCCTCTTTACTGCTTCCAAAAACCGCATGTTATGACCAGCATAATGATATACTACTTGGTAAAAACTCATTTCTTATCTGAATATTGATACATTAGGACTAGTGATGCAACGATACGAATACGAATATTCGTATTCGCCGAATAATAGACATTTACCGAATATTCGTATTCGGCGAATACGCGCGTCGTTCGTCGGCACGTAAACATACGACGTTCCAGTGGCCTTCTGAAGAGAAGATGTCCATTTTCCAAGTCTGAAAAAACTCGCCCAAAAATATTTTTCACTGAAGCCCTGTTCAGTCGCCTCGGAAAGACTTTTCTCAACAGCTAGAAACATCCATACTGAAAAAGAAATCGCCTAAAACTAGAAAATCTATAAATTTTATGTTTTTTAAATAAAAATTTGCCAATTATTGTAAATTTTAATTATTAGGAGAATAGAAATTCATCAAATAAATTAGTATTTTATTACCATGGCGAGATATTCGTATTCGCATTCACCGAATAGTAGGTTTGATATTCGTATTTGTAAAAGTAGTATTCGTTGCATCACTAATTAGGACCACAATGTCACATATTTCGACATATTATTACATTCAAATTTCGAACGCCGACGCCCGCCTGCGTGCCGCCCCTATAGTTTGTTTGTGAAGTTGGTACTACTGAACAAGCTAAACAAGTGCAGAGCAATGGTCAATGCCACAATGCCGTTCGAACATGCGGTTCCTGAACACAATTAGCCATTAAGTATCAGTCACATAAACTACTATATGTGACCCAAACACGAACGTGTTACGTAAGCACATACATTTTTAATTTGGGAGCAAATCAGAAATAAAAAAAAAACTGTGTCGTGTGATTTTCATAAACCTGAAAGACTTAGTTAAAAAATGTTTAAGAAAATAGGGAAAACATTGGGGGACAATTCGTAACAAAGATGTATCGTGTGACTTGTCAAATAAAAGTGCTTTTGGGGAGGATCTAATATTTTTTTTACATTCCTGAAATAACTAGTTAAATAATTATTTAAGAAAATAGCCATGGACCATCCCCCCGCACCCCTTATCTTCGAAAATACTGAACCAAGAAAAAAAAACATATTTATGTGACTGCTACATAATGAAGGGCATTAATTGTCGAGAGTGGGTTTATGAAACGAGCCGAAGGCGAGTTTCATAATAATATCACTCGAGAGTTTTAATGCTTAATTATGTACAGTTACATACACTAGTTTATCTACACACTTATCATAAGCTCTCTTTGATGTGTTCAGGAACCGCATGTTTGACCGGCATTGTGGCTCTGCAGTTGTTTAGCTTGTTCTGTTGTACCAACAAGCCGCAGGCGGGCGTCGGCGTTCGAAATTTGAATGTCAGTACCAACTTCACAGACAAACTAGGGGCGCACGCAGGCGGGCGTCGGCGTTCGAAATTTGAATGTCATAATATGGAGAAAAATTACACATTATGGTCATAATGTGTAATTTTTCAGATAAGAAATGAGTTTTTACCAAATAGTTTAACATTATGCTGATTGTAACGTGCGGTTTTTGTACGCAGTAAAGAGGGTTTATGATACGTGTGTAGATAAAGGTCTTTAACCTTACAGGAAACATCATTATGGGAAATGTATGGTTTAAATAAAAGGGGCACAATTTCTTTCAATACCACGTACAAACTTGTAAAAGCACATTCATTTATTTATTATTACTGAAAATTTGTACAGCTTTACACAGACGTTCCAAATCGCTGCACAAATTGCATTAAGATATGTCTATTCATATGTACATTTGACTTTACCAATTGACACTTCTCGGTTATAGTCGCTGAAAGTGATCAAGATGTCCTGATAACTTGAAAATTGGCACAGAGGTGTATCATGAAGAGTATATTGAGGAAACAATCTGAAAATAGTTAGTAGATGTACGATTAAAAAAATAAGCTAAAAGCCGGGAAGTGTCGAGCGATAAAAATAAAATAATCGTACTGTACTAGTATTATATCTAAATAATTGCATTATTAAATTTACCGATAATAACAATGGCAATAGACTGATTGCATAAACACATATCAATTCATACGAGTATTATGTCACAATAAATTGCATTAATGAATTCAACAATAATAACAATGACAATTATTTCAATAATGATCAATCGAAGACAGCAATATCACGCATTCTTCTCGCAGAACCTGGCACACTCTCGCACAATATCCCTCCATGCATCACCAGAAAGATAGTTCAGTAGTGCCGCAGCCAACAGTGCGTCGAGGCTGCCCCGCGCCCGCCCGCGCTCGCGGAGACTGCCGGCGCGCCACCGTGCGGTACGTGCCACCCGCTATCAGCTATAGCCTGCGCGCGCGTAGGTAGTTGTCAGGCACGTAAACCGCGCATACCGCACTGACAAGCGCAGCGCAGTCACTTTCGCCTCGCAACAATCGATACACAGTCAGAGGCTGTTCGTTGTTATGTCTCACCTCTAGTGAATTGTATCCAAGCGTACCCAATATAAAAGCGGATGGATAAAGGTAAGGGTGGTATCGAAATTTCCTCTTGTATAAGTATCGTAGGAAAGCTTATTGTACCTTCTCGAGGAATAGGACGTATGTGCTTTCGTGTGGATTATATACATGGTGTAAGAATAACTTTGTAAAAACAACATTTTGATATAATCCCCATGCAAGACACTTGGGTGGTACGGAACCCTTCGTGCGTGAGTCCGACCCGCACTTGACCATTTTTTTAAATGCCATTTATAGCTTAATCTTTAGACAAGACTAACCTACCGTATGATTTTACAGGCGGACGCCAGCGTAGGGTAGTGTGAGAATGCCCCTATGAAGCTCTCCCTCCCGGAAAAGTATAGTTTGTAAGTTCGTTTTTGTAAATTCATAAATTCATAACCTAACTTTTTGTAAAACTTTTTCACAGTTTCACTTTATCTGGGTAATTTTTTCTCGGTTCTCCACGATGACAATATACCACTCTCAATACAAGGTAAACGATGATACTGATACCACTCTCAATACATGGTAATGGTAACTAATATTTTTTTACTAATTGACGAAAAATAATAATTCTAACTTCAAATCGGAAAACATCACAAGACTGGTTTCAAACTAAATTCGTATTTCAGCTAATATTCTTATAATTAAATGTTGTTTCTATTTAGACGAACCCAATTGAAGACACAATAACCTACTCCAGCCAAAGTTGTGGAGCTACACTGAAAAAATCTAAATTGCGTTTCGTTACATAACAAGTTTATTTAATATTTTGTTCAATAAATAAATTATTAAGAAATAAACGCAAAATTAAGAAATATTTACTAACGAAGTGCAAGCGTTTAGTTACTATCGAATTCCGACACCTGAAACTTTTAGGATCGTGTTTACTAGAATGACCCAAAATATCCAAAAAAAAAACACGAAAGCCCTAGTAAACGGCCCTCTTTGTAAAGTTGCTTCTGGCCCCACACTAGGATACCCTTTAAACATCCAAGATTTTGATTTCCTGGGGATTTTTGGTTCTTTATCCCCAGCCGGGATTCGAACTCAGAACTCTTGCTGGGTTTTTACCCCACATCGCAGACAGACGGCCAGCGTCTGGGTTGTCCTGTCTAGGAGCGTACCGAGCTCTCTGGACGGGATGGCGTGCAGCCAGTGCCCTGACTCTCGTTCCCTGGTTGCAAGCAGACGAGCACTCTTTACAGAGTCGTTTGCTGCTTTGATCAGATTCTCGCGTCGTTGAAGTTGAAGAGCGGCTCGTCCCACAACCTTTGGGAGTTTGTGTTAAGCGGGACATTTTGTCCCACACAGGCGTGCGTCGAAGCATTGGCATCGCACGTGACCTCAACATCACCAAGTGCTGGGTTCATTATTTTAACGTAGGGACCACGTGTACCATGTAGCGAGGACAGGAATGCTGGGAGCGTAGCATCTGATACTTTTCGGATCCCCAGGCAACCATGCCTTATAAACAGGAACGGCTGTTATAGTCAAAAGTGCAGTTAAAGATGTTCAGAGTATTAGCTGATCTAGAGATGAAAGGGATGAAGGGTATTTCCAGAGTGGAGAACAGCGGAACACATATGTGAATTGGGAACAATGAGGCAGAAATGAATTATTGTAAGGGCCATATGGAGGTTCTGCCTGCAGTCTCGTCGAATTTTGAAACTTGCTCTGTAATGTAGCTGGAGTTTAGTATTTTGACGCCAGGTGCAAAATTGTTAAACTCTTGCTTTCTGATGTTGTAAGCTTTCAGGTAGATAAAGCTCGCAGTTTGAGTTATTTAGATCCAAACCTAATTTGCCAAATTAATTCGTCAAGATTTTAAATCGTCAAGGACAGTTTTTGCATCTCCTTCCAAGGTGCCATCGTCGAGGTACCAAACGTTAAACTTAGAATATAGACTGGATATGTTTGGATGGATTGCCAAACTGAAGATAGCCGGTCCGAGCGGGCCTTCCTGCTGGCAGCCCACTGCTGAATGTGGTTGTTATGGTGGAGGTGGTTATTTTATAACAATCATAATCTTAATTCTTTATTACACACAAATATTGCAACAGTTACATTAAAAGGAAATGCATGTACAAAGGCGAGCTTATCTCTAAAAAGAGATTTCTTCCAGCAAACCAAGGCATTATAGGAAGTAGTGTCATAAAAGGGTAGGTAGTGCACAATACATAGTACACTGACGAGCAATGAAAAAGTTCCAGTGGCATAGCACCAATTTACTCCTAAACAGGAAGGGCTAGTTTAATGACGCCGTCTGCAATATTGAAGTACATTTAACAGCGCTTGAGAATATTACCAATTAAAAACGTAAATATTGTAAACGTAATATTGGTTCTAATATTAAGGTATTCGTCGGCATTTTGTGAGTGGAACTTTTCATTGCTCGTCAGTGTATAAATAAAATGCCTAGGAATAAATTAAATACCTATAAAATACAGACAGTAAATACTAAATAATTACCGATATATGTATACTACATAAACTTTACATACAATAATATAAATAAAATAACTACGAAAGAGAGAGGCTCTTTAATACGTTTCTTAAAAAAGAAAGAGTGGGGCTGTGTCTTATAGTGCAAGGAAGTGCGTTCCAAAGTCGGACCGCCCCGTAACCTGACAAAGTGTTTATACGCAGCGTTATGCCGTGGAGTGGCTAAAAGTGAGACAGTGGGAGATCTCCGGTGCCGATCTCCCGAAAAGAGAAACTCAAAACGGTCTCTAGTTGGGGTAGCTCGGATCCGTAGTTGGGGTAGCTCGGATTTTTCAAGATATTGAACAGATAGTTAAAGAATGTTGTAGACAGATAAAGAATGTTGTAGATGGACGGGGTGTGTACTTTAACTAGTGTGGCGCCCCTATCTACCGAATTGAATGCGTTTTTGACGCCAACCTTCAGCAGCACTTCACCTCCCTGATTGACAAGCAAGGTGCGAGCCGCGCGAACAGCTGCTGCGAAAGACTAGCTGCGTCCGTCTGTTGGAATAAGCGTCCGAGATCCGGCAAAATTTGCGGCAGTTATTTATAGCGTTTGTACTAAAACGTCGAAGAATTGAAAGCTTAAGCAGACCACAACCTCTGAATTGTTATCAATATCCAACCACGTGTGCCTACATTTTGTAAAGTTAATTATTGAGGCTAATTTGGATATAATACTTTTATTGTATCAATCTGTATCGAGTTGGGGCTCGTATTACAATTTACATTAATCTCAGCTTGATCCTCTGGGACCTAACACGCTTCTCTGTATTAGATTCGAACTTTATCCAATTTAACATGTGCCTAGAAAACAAAGATTTTTGGTATGAATTCTTCAGTTGCACTACAACGTATAAGTATATTCTCTCTTGCTAAGAATAAATGCTAATTCCCCTTAATTTGACGTCGCAAATTACCCAGATGTTTCCAATTTTACGATGCTATCATGAGCCCAATAAATTTTTATTGTACAACTGTGTAACGAAACTTACAATTTATGTTGTGAAGTGAACTGTTTAGTGAAAATTGGTTAGACAAATTGAACCGTCTCATGTCTCCCAACGTAGATATAATATTGGCCCAGTGAGCTAGAGCGAATTGTTTTTCCATATTGATATCATTTGCGATATCGTAGCGTTCAGTAATTGGTTTCTTCTGAGGCCTGTTGAATAAAACAATCTGTTATAAGTATCATGTTTTATTAGTTCGCTAAGTGTGTAAGTTTTATTATTTGATTAAATTCGGTTTTTAAACTCGTTGTAAGCAGCTCCTCCGTTTGCGACAAAAGTGACTGAGTTGTTTTGTTTATAGTTGTCAATATAACTAGCTTAACCTTTAGTTAACTTAAACACACGATCCTGACAATGTTGTCTTTGGAATATTGTCTCCTTGAGCTCTCTGTTTTTGTTTGTTCTTACTATCTTGAGCTACAATAAAGTAGGATCTAACAAACGTATAGAACTGCAAGCTCTGTCTTTATGACCGCCCAGTTATAGGTACAGTTCGCGCCGAGTTTATTTGTTGTTGAGCGAGCTGTGAACTCTCTTTTTCGCATAGGGTAAGGTGGGGTAAGAGAGAGAGAGATAACTGTCAGCTCGCTCAAACAAATAAACTTGTCGCGAATTGTGCACCGCGGTTTAGGTCACATGCAGTTTGAGTTCATCACACTTTATTTTAACGGTCAACAATGTTTCAAATGCTATCTTTAGTTTAGTAGTTCTATTGAATGGCCTCGAATGAAAAATGCGGTACAGATAGAATAGTTCTTAATGGGTAGATACATAGTTTTTGACCGAATGCTTACGTCGATTATATTTATTTAGTTAGACTGCGGACTTAATAATTGGCAAATTAAATAACAGGAAAAATCGAAAAGCACGAGCTTTAAATTTATGACCAGATGATTGCATACCAAATGGACGAATTAATTTAATTTTGAATATGTAATTGTAAACACCCCACCACAATATGTATTGTTGATTTCTTTAATTTATTCAACAGTGAAACGGTTGATTTCAGTTAATATTTGCTTTTTATCCGTGTAACGTGAACAATTTAGCGCTTGTTCGATTTATTTACTTACCTTACAATGTGACTATACGCTTCGACAATGAAGCGACGAAAACCCACAAAATTACTGTGTTTCGTATGCTTAATGGAAACATAAACAAAACATTACTATTACAACATATGAAAACAAAATAAACATAAATGTTTGCGAAATTATCACACACAGCCACAGGCAGGTCTGGACAAAGCTGAGTTTCAAGAAACTAGGAATCTGAAAGTCATAATTTACATCGTTACACTATTAATATAGTGCCTAACTTATTTTGGTAGTACAGTAGGGCCTCTCTAATCCGGCCGCGTCTTCTGAGAAGCCCGTGGGGTACAACCATGTGGGGCACATACAACGCTGGGCCGCGTTGTGCCCACGTGTGTGTTTTTAACTTGGTGAATATTTTTTAAACATTTCCATACAGGCACATGCATTGCTTCTGGCTGGGACACGATGTTTTGGAACCAGAAACAGCGACGTCACACACATATGAAAATTCAAGGCCTGTTTTTTTTTCTATGTCCCCAGCCGGGGCTCGAACCCAGGACCTCTCGCATGGTCGGCAGAGCCACAACCGCAGCGCCACAGAGGTCGTTAAATAAAGGCTCCTTGCAAGTTTCCAGCTTATTATCTCACATTCCCAGGTCATCATCTCACATTCCCAGGTCATACTCTAAATAGGTCAAATTGAATATTATAATGATCCATTACTAGCTTATTCTCTAATTATCCATGTTAATAGGCATGTTTATGACAGGCTTAGTTTTAATACAACACGTTGATGTTAAACATAAATAGTATTCCAGAAATATATGTTAATCGAACATCCAACATCAAATCACACTCACGTTAAATAAATGATCTACGGCTTTGGTAGCATCAATCACTTCATGCGGTTGATGTTCAGGTATTTTTAGATACCTTCCGTAGGATCACCAAAGAGTGATCATGTCCAAAGGAACTCGTAATTATTTTTCCACACCTTTTATTCGAAAAAGTAAGTTTTCTTCCACGACGAGAGGGAGCAAAATGCTACTTTTCTGCTTAAGCTACTTTTTAATTTATTTATTGGCATGTAGCATTTACGCAATGTTTCAATTGAAAACAGATCTTAATAAAATGATCGACTGTAATTTCATCCTTATCGATTAAAAACGAAGATGTTTCGAGTTTTAACTTTAACGACGTTAAATGAAAATTTATGAATTTTTCGTAATATTTAAAAAAATGTCACAAAGTCAAAGTCAAGGTATTTATTTGTAAATTATTATACAATAAATTATGTTTTACTGAAATCAAAACTATCGATGACTGTTATTTTCATATAATGAATATTGATATCCGATACCATTGTAATATTCGATTTGATTATTTTTACACGTTGGTAAAAGTAGCACAGGAATATTTTATCTGTTTACCTTTCCCTAATCCTTCACAATCCGCCATTATAAAAAAATATGTTTTCGTTGTTCGATCACTGTAAAAGTGGCGAAAGTATTCTTCAAAATATAGTTATTTCATCATTTTTAGAGCATTTTATTTTAATTTCCTCATAGTCGGTGTGAAAAGTTGTATGCGTCACTCAGGAGCAAAATATATTCGTCATGGGCGTTAACGTTTGAATCCTTCGTTACGCTCAGGATTAGCTGGATTCAATATACCGCCTTTGCCGTAAATACATCATTTCGGTCCCTTGAGACATAAATAAGTATTGGGACTCTTGAGTAGCTGACGGAGGTATGGCACCATTTTTCCAGCACCCATCCGATACGTGAGCCATATTGTGAAATTAATGGCTGCCACATCCGCAGCCGTTAAACCAGTGCAGCGCCCGGAATTTGATGACTATCGACATGGCACCGAACGAATACTGAATTAATCTAGTATTTAGCCGGAAAATGCGCCAATTAGCCAGCCAGCCAGCCAGCCAACTTTCGCACTCTCCGTTTTACGGTGTGATAAAAGATACCTAACTGCCGAAAGAGTAGATATTTCATGGTTAATATATGTCAGAAAGAGTATGCTAAGAAGAAGCCTATCTGCTTACTTCGAAAGAAGAGTTTTTCGTAGTAGCAGATTTTCTTAGTACTGTTATTATACTACAATGGATTACGAAGTATCATTCATAAAGTGATATTAACAGAGAAGTTAGACTTTATCTTATTCTACCTATTGTACAGACTGCATACGGAACCAAATTATAAATCTTTAATAAATAAAGTAACTTTGAACTCTAGTGATATTTCTGACTCAGTTGACCCCTTGACTCTCGACCTTAGACCTTCGTTTTATCTTTATGATTGACTTTCCCAATATGCCCGGGATGCCTATTAAATGTGTACAGTTATACAATGTTATTTTAGACACTTTAGGGTTCCGTACCCAAAGGGTGCCAAACTGGACGCTATTACTTATCCTCCGCTGTCCGTCCGTCAGTCCTTCTGTCTGTCGGTCTGTCTGTCAGCGGGCTCTATCTGGTGAACCGTGATAGGCAGAGAGTTGAAATTTTTACAGAATGTGTATTTCTTTTGCCGCTACAGTAATAAGTAAATAAACTAGACGAGATGATATAATAGAAAAGGGGTCCACAACCATGAGATATAACAAATCGTAGTATCTATAGTAATTTATATTTTTATTTACTTATGAAACATAGCTAACAGTCCTAAATACATATAAATCACAATAACCACGGAGGTGTGTGCGTGTTGCTGGCATTCGTGTGTACAAGATATAATACATATACTGGTAGGTATTCGAGTGGGTACTTGGTCATTTCCACATTTCACAAAATGTGTCGAACATAAATCAGAGACGAGCAAAATTGTAGGCCTGGCAGTCGACGTCGGTAGTCTAGTCATAGCTCGGGTTGTTTTCCAGACACGGCACTGAGGAAGTTGTTTAGTTTCGTTTTCAAATTATTACGCGTGACTCGTTGAATTGCGTAGGTTCGAATCCACGTCCGGACTTAATATTATTTTCCTTTTATTTTTGTTTTATTATTTTTAGTGCTTAAGTAATCTTGTACGTTGGTACGGAACCCTTCGTGTGCAAGTCCGACCATCACTTGTCCGAGTTTTGTTCTGCCATTACTTGTCATCGTCGCGCAGAGCACAAATGATAAGCAAGTGCAATTTCTCTATTGCATATATATGTCACCGTAAGATTGTCAAGACCGTTAGTTTATAAACGGTTTGTGAAGGATTAGGGAAAGGTCACCACAGATAAAATATTTCTGTGCTACTTTTACCAATGTGTAAAAATAATCGAATCGAATATTACAATGGTATCGGATATCAATATTCATTATATCACAATAACAGTCATCAAAGTTTTGATTTCAGTAAAACATATAATTTATTGTGATATTTTTTTGAATATAACGAAAAATTCATAAATTTTTATTTAACGTCGTTAAAGTTAAAACACGAAACATGTTCGTTTTTAATCGATTACGATGAAATTACAATCGATTATTTTATTAAGATCTTTTTTCAATTGACACATTGCGTAAATGCTACATGCCAATAAATAAATTAAAAAAGTAGCTTAAGCAGAAAAGTAGCATTTTGCTCCCTCTCGTCCGTCGTGGAACAAAACTTACTTTTCCGAATAAAAGGTGTGGAAAAATAATTACTAGTTCCTTTGGACATGATCACTCTTTGGTGATCCTACGAAAGGCATCTAAAAATACCTGAACATCAAACGCATGAAGTGATTGATGCTGTACCAAAGCCGTAGATCATTTATTTAACGTGAGTGTGATTTGATGCTGGCTGGATGTTCGATTAACATATATTTCTGGAATATTATATATATTTAACATCAACGTGTTGTATTAAAACAAAGCCTGTCATAAACATGCCTATTAACATGGATAATTAGAGAATAAGCCAGAAATGGATCATTATAATATTCGATTTGACCTATTTAGAGTTTGACCTGGGAATGTGAGATAATAAGCTGGAAACTTAACGACCTCTGTGGCACTACGGTTGTGGCTCTGCCTACCATGGGAGAGTCCTGGGTTCGAACCCCGGCTGGGGATATACAAAAAACCCCAGGTCTTAAATGTTCATATGTGTGTGACGTCGCTGTGGTCGCTGTTTCTGGTTCCCAAGACATAGGGTATCCTAGTATGGGGCCAGAAGCAATGCATGTGCCTGTATGAAAATGTTTAAAAGTTACGAGTTTAAGACTAGAGGGGGGGGGGGGGGAGGAGCGCAGCGAAGCCCCCGAATAGTCTTCGTGTTAGGTTGACATGTAAGAACAAAATAAACGTAAATTTTAAACCCAGTCGGTCTGGTTTGTCGATAGTTTACAAACTAACGCGTTAGTTTATAAACTAACGGTGTTGACAATCTTACAAAATACAGCACTTATCTACATCAGGTATCTTAACCCGCCCGCTCCTTGGCCAGCTAGTTTCAACCAAAACCAATGAAAAATTGGTTGTACAGAGACTCTGCTTATGAGACTCAGAGGGTTAAACACATTACGGCTAGTCAAAACATGATCTGACCTATATTTTGGGTTTGCGGTAATGTAATGTCATTAAAAGAAATGCGGACCCGCTGCCACGAAAATGATCATTACGTTTTGTTGAAGTATTCCCGTTCTGTTTCAGGTGAGTTGCCCTTCTTTAATCCGCCTGCTGCCTGCCCCCCTTGAGAATGAAGTGGGTATGTAACCCGTTTTAGAATAATGAGGCCTGGAAGCGCCTTCTCATTGAAGTCCCCTACAGGATATGTCCCTCATTCGTTGAGGGCCAGGCAACAACACTTATGATATAATTTCATAATTTTCATAATTTATTTTTTGCAATAACATACTCGGAAAACGTATACGATAAAAGTGTACAAAGGCGAGCTTATCTCTATCTAACAAGAGATTTCTTCCAACAAACCATGGATATTTTGCGATGCGAAGTTGTGGGTGTCATTTATGGACCATCGGAGGACGGGCTGCTGAAAGTTCACTCTTAACCCCTTAATGCATGGCATGACACGGATAGATCGCGAATTTCAACCTTATTGCTTGGTAATAAAGTTCAAAACCTATGAAACCATATGGTTAGTATGCAGTAAAGGGTTAAGACGAATAGGCTGTCCAATGGCGGCAAGCTGCCACTGTTTCAAATCAGTATTTTTGATGTGCGATTAAAAACTAGCCTTAAAAAATTTCTTCGGCACACAGACCGAAAAACCTCCTAGGCAACACGTTACAGCTTTAGAAGTGTTAATTCGCCGTAGTTCAACCAAGGTCGTGTGTGTGAGAATATTGTTCACCATACAATAGAAACAATGCCACCTCAGTGTTTCTCAGGAAGGTGTATCCAGTGTGCCATCGCTACACTTTACTATATTAATTCGAGAGCAGAGCGAAGAACATGTAGGATATCTTGGCATTGTGTTCAGTTGAGTACGAGTGTATGTGTTGCAGTTGGTTGGTTGAATCAGACACTTAACTAACTCTCTAGACCGTTAATGACGACGTTTAACCAAGACACTAGCATTTTGATTTAAATAAAGCATCGTCGAAAACGTTTAACAATCTATCTTACCGAGAACCGGCGAATTGGCAAACAAGATGGCGTCACGACAACAGCTGATTTGCACTGCTTATTTCAGGGCAAAACATTGCGGTAGCTTAGGTGAAGGGTAAAGGGGGTGAGCGAAGCGAAGGCAAGACAGAGTAATGTTATGAAACGCCATCGTCACCCTATCTAAGCGCGGCAGCGAGACATTTCGCATAACAATCCGTATCCCGTTGATAAAACGACGCCTCACGAAACGGGCCAACTTCTCTACATAACGAGACCGATAGTGAATTTTGCGCTGTGTTCTATAAGCATGACCCACTTAAAGTTCACAGAGCTAAACCAAAGGCAGCACAACTAATCTGATTAAAAACGAGAACAATTTAAATGACCACCAACGTATTTTTTCTTACCAAAATGGATAAATGATCGCCAAAAGTTGCAGAAAATATCAGGGCAAAATACTGCGGTAGCTTAGGTGAAGGGTAAAGGGGGTGAGCGAAGCGAAGCCCCCTTTATCCTTCGTGTTAGGTTGCACATGTAAGAACAACAAAAAATACTTAAAACATAAACTTAAGTACACATAAAAAAAGTGTATGTCTTGTTGCCTAGGAACGTTCAGACAAGTCGTTAAACGTTTCGTTTACTCACTTGTCTGACGGAATTTTGGTGACTTGGTTAAACGTCGGCATTTAGTTAACGGTCTAGAGAGTTAGTTTTGTGTCTGATTTAACGAACTAACTGCGACATATGCATGACGAGAACGAATGGCATATAAAATCAACCCGACAATCTCTCTATAAACATGTAGTTGCCTGCCGTGTTATTATATCTGCAGAGCATTATTCATATAATTATCAGATAATTTTTAATGAATTTCGTCAGTCTCAGCGTTTTATGCTTCGGTAATATTTTATTGCGTACCGTAAAAGGGGGCTCATTGGAATAGAGGCGCTAATTGGAACTAATAGAAAATGCAGCCAAATCTCTGTATTTTGTATTAGTTCCAATTAGCCCTTCAATTCCAATTAGCCCTTTTACCGGTACTCAAAAAAAACGAAACAAACTTGCCTTGACATTACCCGGTGACATTTAAAATCACCAGTTTCAAAGTATCGGCTAGCGCAGTAACCATTTACGAAATGGTCGGATAATATTAGTTTGTTAACGTTATTTTCGTGGTTCAATGCTCCGTGATTCAATGGGTTTCACGCTTGCTTCTCAGACAGGAGGTGCAGGTTCGAATCCTGACCATGTGACCAATTAATCTATCTTAAATACATTATCGGACGTTCAGTGTTTCGGATGAAACGTAAAGCTTTAGGTCCCGGCTACAATAGCTATGTGTGGCAGTGGCATCGATTTGGTATACTAAATCGATGAGCAGTGGCCGTAAAACCCCTCCACCAACCCGCACTGAGCCAGCGTGGTGGAGTATGGCTTAATCTTACTCGTAAAGGCCTGTGCCCCTCGACGGGGACATTACTGGGCTACTTATATTTTTATTTTATTATCTATTTACTTTCTTTTATATTCCTAATTGGTTCTAATATAATACTTCCCACAAACAAGGAAAAGGATATTGTAGAGCAACATGAAACACTTGCACGTCAATTTATGACAACGAACGTCCCAGCAAGAGCTCGTTCAGACAATAGAAATTTATGTAAGCGACGCAATATGACGGCAACATGTCCGTCGGCCGGAGAAGCAGTGTGTAATTGACACCAGCATACAAGGCTTACCCAATGGGGAGGTTCGTTCTTAAAACGTCCCTACATTATTATGAGTTTTTACACAAACACCGCTTAAATGAGAAGAACATGCTACACCGACTCCCCATTGAAGTCTCGCGACTCACGGAACTCACAAAAACACATCAATCCCGCACCGTTCCACTACTTTAGGAACCTAATCAGTTCATAGTCTTTATTGTATAGAAATAATAATTGAGGTTAGAAAAAAAATTGTGGGCAGAGACGAGCTTATCACTAAAGAGAGATAGATTTGTTCCAGCAAACCTAGGCAGAACAGGAAAGTTTGTGCTTTAGGAGACTCTACTGCACAATCAGATATGTAAGTAGCTTAGAGAGTCAGTCACAGAGGTTGAGAGGGAGCCTGTCACACTGCTTGAAGGGGATACCTCGTCCGTGCAAAGGTCCCCGTTACTCCAGGCGGAAAGACCCGCAGTCTGAGAGGGACGGAATCGGGGAAAAATGAAATAACGTAGCGCCAAACCACATAAAAATTGTTTTAAAATAAATTACGCGATTTTGTCAAAAATATTTGCAAGGAGAGTTTATTTGCACATAATATCCACATTTTGAATGCAATTCCACAATTAAATAAGTCAGGATTTCAGGATTACAGGAATAAATAAAACATTTTAGAGGTCTTTTCACAATTAAAATCTATCGAGAAAATTTCGCCCATCGCGTTTTCCTTCTGTGAGAATCTTAATCAAATTCTCAATAAACGTTAACTCAAACATCAAATCTGTAGATGACTTATTAGTGGAGTAAATGGATTCGAAAAAACCCCACATTTTTTTCATATCACCTTAATGCCATTATTATTTTGTGGATCTTGGGGCCAACACTAGGCTGCTCCATAATTTTGTGGATCTTGGGGCCAACACTAGGCTGCTCCATAATTGTTTGACTTGGGTTAATTCGCCCAAATCATGTCAGTGTCTGTGCGCCCATCAAAATTTTAAGATACCAGTAGGTAATTACAAAACAAGTTGATACATTACAAACTCGTCTGGTTGGTTCTGTACAATAAATTAACATGTGCTCTGCAAAATGTAGTCTTGCTGTTTGGGGCAAACAGGAAGACGCCAATACCCGACAAGCGATATAGATAGCTCGTCTGCGGGCTACAGCGGACTTCCGGACGTCAAACGGAAGAGAGGTGAATAACTTAACATATATAGGTGGAACCTACTTCAACCGCTGCTGAGCTAAGTAATGTCATGTCATGTAGAGCTAATTACGCTAATCAGCTAATCAGATCCACAGGTTTCCGACAAAAAATCTATTAACTTATACTTCTATTTCCTGATGTAAAATTGTAAAGTTTTATGTTTGGCTGTCAGGGAATGAAAGTAAGAACAATGAAATTGAAGTTCAATAAAAAAAAAAAAAGTTCAATCAAATCAAGAAACCAATTCAAATTCAAATAGATTTTACATAAAATTACAAAGGAAACAGCAGGAGTCTCTCTGTGGCTCTGCCTATCATGCAAGAGGTCCCGGGTTCCCGGGAGAAAAGAAAATAACTCCAGTTTTGGATGTTATATGTGTGTGTGACGTAGCGGTTTCTGGTTCCCACGGCACGGGGCATCCTAGTGTGGGGCCAGATGTATGTGCCTGTATGTAAATGTTTATGTCCCCCCTCAGTTACCACCGGCGTTAGCTAACGCCAGTTTTCAGTTACAGGTTTTAAATTTTATTACCATGGCATAGGGTTCAAAATCGCGATCCTTCCCAACTACCCCTATATTTATGGGTTATTGAATAGTTACAACACATAAATATACCACAAACACTTCAGCTGCACATCAGCCCGTCCGCCCTGTAGTTCCTCCCTTGGCTTGCGAATCACTAGCTAAAATTAAAACCACATGAGATTAGCTCGCCTTTCTAATGTTTTCTCTATTTTAAGTTATCTGTATGTCTGTTTTGTGCAGTACAAATCGAGTCTTCAGCGTACGGTTAACGTCAAGATTTACTCTTTGGCAGTTCCATCGTTCTTATTCGCTCTCGATACAGAGTAATTGTCCTAGAGCTACAGATATCGCGTGGATGGCGCCTACATACGTACTCACCATGCCCGCATTACCTATCGGGGTATGTGACGGGTGACCCACTCGTGTCTGTGCGATGTCTGCCTGCATGCGGGACATATCTGGCGCGTTACTGCTTCCGAGTACCCACTGACGTTCGTTGTGGTGTGGACGCGTCACGTCCAACGTTTGTTAATGAAATTGGATTGGGATTTCGAAACGGTCGTTTGTACCAAAAGTAAGGCAGAGCATAAACACAAAGAAGAATGTTGAAAATATCATGGAGTTCAAAAAGAAGGAGAGCTTGTACTGTAGTATTTCGGTCATATTATGCGTATCGACAAATACAACCTGCTCCAATTGATCATGGCTCTCCTGGCTCCAAAACCTCCCGAGAATCTTTCGGGATAAGCACAACGTTTCACACACACATTCGTCCGCAGTATCCCGTAAGTAGTTGACTTAACGGCCGATTCCAATAACCTATCTTCTACCCAAAATCTGCAGATTTGAGGCTGCTAGTGTCAAATTTGACATAAATCCCATAGCGCAACTATGAAATGTAACGCGTAGTCTGCAGATCACGGATAGAGATAGGTTATTGTGATCGGCCTGATGGTCGCCAACCTCATAAACAAAATACGAGGATGTTTAAATTCACGCTAGTGCGAGTCAGACTCACAATATTTACCCTTATTATTACTTCTTATAAATCAAGTGTCGTGTCTTTGTATGGCACTAAATGCAAGATGCATAAATCGCAATTGACACATTGCTTGTCGAAATGACCAATATGACCAAATTACTGGTCGAAATCTAGTTGTTTGAAATATAAATTATTTTTATTTAGAATTGAAACATTTGATTCATTATTGTATTTCAAGTGAACTCGGTCTAATATCAGTGAAGCGACGCTACGGATGGAAGGAGTTCCCCAACCAAAATACAAAGTTACCCCAATTGTTTTGGCGTTTGTTGGTTTACTACTTGGGTGGGAGTGCTTTCTATCAGAAAAAGAGTAAAATTCGGTGGTCAAGGTTAATTTGTGTTTCTCTGTTATGATAGCAGGATTTACCTTTACTTACACGAAAACATCTTGGATAGACTATCCTAATGAACGTCTCTTAATACACGTTACAACAGATTCAAAAAACGCAGTATTATCACAATAAACTTACGTCACCAACAGTCAAAGTCAAAGTTTAAAGTACTTTATTGCTGTAGATATTTACATATACTTAGCAAACATAATTTTTTGCCTCTTCTCTACATTGGACCACTGTGGGAGAAGAAGGGCGTAAGAGCTCTTTTAAAAATAGGTTGTCTTTAACTAATACAAATATGAAAAATTTAATTATTATGATTAATAAGCAGGAATAAATAATTACAAAATTATCAGCAAGGTCTGTGTTGAGCTAGATTAACCCCATACAGTCCTGTCATTTAAGTAATCTCGAACATTGTAATATCCCTTTTTAGACAAAGTCGCTTTAACATGCTTTTTAAATTGCTCAAATGGCAATTTCAATATCTCCAGAGGTATCTTATTATAGTAGAGAATGCACTGACCCTTGAAAGAATTGCTAACCTCCGCGAGTCTAAATCGGGGCGCACATAGTCTGTGATTATTTTTTAGGTAAACATTACAGCTATCGCTAAGTTTGGAAAATGTTGTAAGGTTCTTGCGTACATACATTATATTTTCGAAAATAAATTGACTAGCTACTGTTAGTATGTCAATTTCTTTAAAAAGCTCTCTTAAGGAGTCTGTTCGTTTTAAATTATAAATTGCTCGAATAGCTCTTTTCTGTAAAATAAAAATAGTTTGAATATCCGCTGCTTTCCCCCACAACAAGATACCATAGGACATCACACTATGAAAGTAACTAAAATATACTAGCCTAGATGTAGCCATATCCGTGCTTTGTCTGATGTTCCTAACAGCGTAAGCCGCAGAACTTAACCTACCAGCCAATTTATCTATGTGGGGTCCCCACTGCAATTTGCTATCAATGGTTATTCCAAGAAACTTCGTATCATTTACTAATTCTAACGTGCTGTTGTCTAACACTAAACTGGTCTCAACTTGCCTGACATTTGAAAGTGAGAATTTGATACACTTGGTTTTACCAGCGTTTAACAATAAATTATTAACTGTGAACCAATTCAAGGTTAAAGACAATACACCATTAACATCATCAAATTCTCCTTTTTGTCTTTCAATTTTAAAGACCAGTGAAGTATCATCAGCAAACAACACTATGTCAGTTAATTTCTCCACCATGAAAGGCAGATCATTAATATATACCAGGATTAAGAAAGGGCGTAATATGGAACCTTGTGGAACGCCCATTTTAACACCCGATCCATCAGATTTTACGCCGTTAACTTCTGCCTTTTGAATTCTATTGCTTAGGTATGATCTTAGTAGATCCAACGCTTTATTTCTAACTCCGTAATGATTTAATTTAATTAATAGCGTATTATGATCGACACAATCAAACGCCTTCGACAGGTCGCAAAAAACTCCGATAGCGTCCTGTGCGGCCTCCCATGCAGAATAAATATGAGATATAAGGGTAATACCTGCATCCGTAGTCGATTTACCCCTAGTGAAACCGTATTGTTTGGCGTGGAGTTGTTTTGTACGGTTGAAGTGTGAGAGCATTTGATTGAGTATAATCTTTTCAAATATTTTACTTAGTGTTGGAAGAACAGATATTGGTCTGAAATTTGAAGGATCACCCTTATCTCCCGGTTTGAACAGAGGTATCAGTTTACTGTGTTTCATGAGGTCTGGGAAAGCCCCATCGTCAACACATTTATTGAATATATCAGCTAAGTGTGGGGCTATAACTAGAATTCCTGAACCAATGACTGATATACGCCACAGGTCTTCCGTATTTTTTAAGTTAAGTAATTTAATGGTTTTGACAATTTGGTTGGGAAAATATCTCAGCTGTGGTATCACTCGCTCTCGCGTTCGATTTTTGGACAACTTTCGTCGATATCAACCGGTGGGCTGCTCGTTCGACAAAAACACACCCGGGCTCTTAGAAAACTCGACATTCGCTGGATAATGATCAGCTGAAGTTGGTAAAAAACAAGCAAATCGTGTGTTCTCATAATACTCTAGACAATAATACTTGAATTTAATCACAATAATAAATAAACGAAAACGGACAGTTTTCGTTCGTTTTCGTTTATTTCTAGATCCTCAGCGTAGATTCTAGCTTTAGACGCAGGAAAGGACGAAAGAACGAGATAGTGACGTGATCTAACACCCCTTAGACGCAAATACCAACTACGCAATCGACCAGAAAACCATTGACTGATCTTTAGCTAATATTTTATTTTATGCATGTGACTAGAAACACGAATCACCAAACCAAACTTTGCCACTAAAGATAGGCTTCAATCACTCTTTCATTTTCTGGTCAAAAAGGCCTTTAAAGCCTGTTTCAATTTTAGTTTCACACTGTAAATTGGTCACTGAATTCCATCCGCCATGATACTCCTCCGTCTAATGGCGTCCTCTGGCAATAGCTTTTGCGCTACGCATTTCTGCGGAGGGTCGCGTTGGAATACTAGGTACTCGAAATGAAGTGGGCTGGGCTTGTGTCAGCATTCAGCATACGAGTAGGAAAAGTTTCCGAGCCACCGGACTTGTATCGCGGAACTTCGCCGATAAAAGCCACTCGCTCGCCGCTGCATGGCGGCGCGTCGCTACCGTCGCAGGTATTTTTTTATTTAATGCGTTAGTATTTCCTTAATGTCATGTGAGTTACAAAGTTTGATTGAACGATTTCTCGTTCTTTTATTTATACAATTCGTAAAAAAAGGCTATAAGACTCAAGACAACTCCAGTGCCTTATAAAACATATATGCTCTCGAAGTCATGACTTTTGAAATAACGCATTTTGACGTGGGGTTCATTGATACAACCCAGAACTTTATAGTACAGGTTATTAAACACTTCGAACTGTTATTATCCCTGAGAGTAATTTGCACATACGTTTGCAACCCTGAAAACCCTGTGTTACTCCCGTTCCCGTGGGGCCCGAGAATTACGGAATGCTGGTAATAAACCCCCCCCCCCCCCCTCAACTTGTAGGGGCGAATATCGATAAAAACTTTACTGAACTGACTCATATCTCTCATATCTATAACCTAACTGCCTAACTGCCGAATTACAGCTTCATAGGATAGGTAGTTTTTTGTGTCCATACAAAGTTTACCTCCCCCATCCCCCCGTAGCGGGTTTTAGGTAGTTTTTGATTTTCATACAAACCGTAACCCCCATTCCCCATCCTTATGAAAAAAAAACGAAGAAAAATCCCCAGGTCTTGGATGTTTATACGTGTGTGACGTCGCTGCTTCTGGTTCCCACGACACAGGGTATCCTAGTGTGGGGCCAGAAGCAATGTATGTGCCTGTTTGTAAAGGTTTATGTTTATGTTTTTATGTTTAGGGGATGAATTTATGCAGTGGACCTTTGTGCACCCGACTTGGCGACAGACTTTGGAAAAACGTTTATTATTTGTGTTCGGTGAAATAGGTAGGTCCCTCCAGGAAAACCTAAATGAAGATGTGTTAGGGGTAGGTATCACCTCGTGACACCCAAATGCCGAACTCCCAACCTAGCTGATGCACGTGGTTCTGCCCGCTTCAACGCCACGTATGATGATGGTTCACGAAAGGTCTAATGCCAGCCAGACCTGGGCTCCAAGCTCGATCGCCGGCGACAACTGGACGAGGATAGGGAAACGTCTACGTGGGAAAATTGTCGACGCGACAGCGGCTGCCCTTCCAAAGGCTGTGATGATGGTTGATGTTGATAGATTTAAACGATGAATGGGGATCATTACTCTGACTTATTGACACTATGGCACTGTACAATTATGAGAAATAGAAAATTACATTGACAAACTGAGAGTTACATTTTGACGAGACCGCCCAGGGCGTTAGAAAGAACAAGACTTGATAGAATAAATGACTGATTGAGACATGAAACAACATTTTAGAGACTTGATAGCATAATGAATGACAATTGATCGTTCTTTAGTATCGATTTTATAAATCAATATCATGTTAATTTGGATTAACAATTTGTGTGTTTTCGAAAGATTTCCATATGTAGTGGATAGTAGTGAAACAATTTATGTCAGAATAAATAAAAAAATATGATGAAATATGAAGATTTTCCTCGTCACATCCTAATAATGTTTTTTTATCCTCTTTGAATGAATCGCTCGTAGGAGCCTTTTTCGTAATATGTGTAAGTCCTCACTATTGAACTGTTTTGCGAGTTTATCGGGGACTTTTAACAGCATTTCAAAAAGGCAACAAATATAATGATATCCAAAATTTTTTTTCTTACCCAAAATGGGTAAATGATCACCAAAAGTTGCAGTAAATATCAGGGCAAAATACTGCGGTAGCTTAAGTGAAGGGTAAAAATAGAATATTGAAATAATATTAAAAAGTAATTTTAGTATAATTAAATGGGGTGAGCGTAGCGAAGCGCCCTTATCCTTCGTGTTAGGTTGAACATGTAAGAACAACAAAAATACCTAAAAAATAAACTTAAGTACACAAATATAAAAAGAAGTTTGGTGATCATTTATCCAAACACAATTTGGTGATCATTTACGAATTCTGGCAGTCATTTCGAATTTATTGGTAGTAAATTTTCGAATTTTTCGGTAATCGTTTAAACACAAGCCTTTTAAAAATATGCATTAGGTCTCCGGGCGCCTTTTCTTCGCAAATGATTATTACGAGAGATCGGCTATCCCAAAGGGGATCATCCGGGATTAACTTGGTCACATTATGTATTTTGACGTCTGTATAATCGCAAAATAAGCCGAAATGACGATTTCCATCGAAGAGGGACCCTTTGTATCTCGCACGATCACCGTAAGGCTAGTTTACTCAATCAATATTATTAAGATACCATTATTTTGTTTTATGTGCAGTTAAAAACTGCACCACATTTCTTTGTAACTCACCAATGCACAGTGCGGATATCAAATAATTGTCTGTCTGTGCAAGGAACTGTTCACAGACGACTGACACATATAATGAAAATTTAAATGTTATAAGGAACTGCAAGATCTAGTCTTCTGCTGCTCCCTTGACACTATACTATTGTAAAAGTCGTAACTGTGATTATGTATGTTTCCGTCAAATATGTGTCTATCTTAGTGATGCAACGAATACTACTTTTACGAATACGAATATCAAACCTACTATTCGGTGAATACGAATACGAATATCTTGCCATGGTAATAAAAGACTAAATTATTTTATGAATTTCTATTCTCTAATAATAATTAAATAATAATCTAATAATTAAAATTTACAATAGGCAAGTTTTTATTTAAAAAACATAAAATTTGTAGATTTTCTGGTTT
The DNA here is from genome assembly GCA_949825045.1 of Argyresthia goedartella. Lineage (NCBI taxonomy): Eukaryota > Metazoa > Arthropoda > Insecta > Lepidoptera > Argyresthiidae > Argyresthia > Argyresthia goedartella. The sequence continues at coordinate 24,287,509 of OX463823.1, forward strand.
TAGGCGATTTGTTTTTTCAGTCTGGATGTTTCCAGCTGTTGAAAAAAGTCTTTCCAAGGCGACTGAACAGGGCTTCAGTGAAAAATATTTTTGGCCGAGTTTTTTCAGACTTGGAAAATGGACAACTTTTCGCCAAAAGGCCACTGGATCGTCGTATTTTTACGTGCCGACGACCGAAGCGCGTATTCGCCGAATACGAATATTCGGTAAATGTCTATTATTCGGCGAATACGAATATTCGTATTCGTATTCGTTGCATCACTAGTCTATCTGTATCCCAGCTAATAAGGCGTAAAAGTAATGATTATCACATCGAATGTAGGGACACTACTAATGATGCTGAGCTGCCTTAACGTATGTATGGTAAAGATGATTGAAAATCATTATTGTTTGCGTTTGCCTGCTTGCCTCCATGCAGAGTGTAACAGAAAGGTATAGTCATATTGAAGGGGGTTGTTATGGGCATCATTCTGAACATATTTCTCTATGAAAACGATTTTATCTGAGCAACTTTAATTTTAACTTCTCCATATGAAATAGGCGTCCCAATCCGTATGGAGGAAATCTGTATGGAGGAATGAAAAATAAAGTTAATGATCGAATCGGAGTCATAGTAAAAGTTGTTCAGAATGATGTCCAAAACAACCCCTTAAAATATGACTACACCTTTCTGTAGCACCCTGTAGAGAAAGCTAGTAAGGTTTAACGCTGGTTCAGTTTATTTAATGCCTCCACGTAGTTAAGCCAAATCCCGTAACAGTTCCACTAAAGTGTAACCACGGTTGCTACGCTTGGTGAAAAGTTACTGAGTTGCTAACCATTCAATTATCATATTCGTTGCACTTATTTAGCTGATTCGTTCCTTTTCAATATTCAATCAAACCGTTTTGTCAAATGAAATCTTGTAACATATATTACTATCGACTTTTTATTATAACTTCATTATATTAGCTGTCGAAATAGAGGGTTAGGTTGGTGGAGGCTAATTCATTCGTCTCACTCAAATGTGCTGAAGAGCATAGAACATGCAACGTTTAATTTGTAAAGTGAAGGGATTTATTAAGTAAATTATTAGTATAGGGACATTAAATGGTTTATTTTCATCTGAGAGTGGTCTTGAGATTTTTATTCATATGCACAAAACTGTGGTTTTATCCAACAATTGATGTCTGTCCTTACCAAAAAAGTAGAAAACGAAAACCAGCGACCTCACAACCCAATTCTTGGTTTTCTGACCCTTTGTGCGGGAATCAAGAAACTGCATACGATCGAACCGTCGCGTGGGGGTTACATTCGCGTGTGAACTCCAGTTACTCGGAAGCAATTTTCCTCTAACACCATAATAATGGGCAGGCTCGCTAGCCCGCCTAATGGGCCGGGGTGTAGAATTAAACGCCATATTGTGCATTGGCCCCACCCCGACATTACAGCTGGATACAGCCCACGAGTCACTTTTGTACACAGCCCTGCGCCGCGCCGCACAAATTGCTGAACTTTATACCAAACAACTCGAATTAAGCGACGATTTACCGATACCGTATAAAACTGAATTTAGTTTCATCAGCCCCGTAATAGCCGGTTTTATTGACACATAAAACCTGCAACTTAGTTGGGGTGCACGGTTAAATTTTTCTTGTATCAGCAGTGGCAGGCAATCCAGTCGTCGCCCGCCAGATTTCAAGTAATAACAGGGAAGACTTTGGTAAATAGATGGTGCGGACGCAAGGTTGTTCTGGGGAGTCTGCAGCCGTGACTTGGCGACGGATAGACTTGGCTGCCGGCCAGGGGGCTGTCCCGATGCACGATGACGTACAGGCCCACTCGACTCGCACTCGCACGCTAAATTGATATTGGCACTCGCAGTTAGTGCGACCCTCCATACTCGGACTCATTATTCATAACTTTAAGACAGCCTTGAATTATACTTCGATCGTAATCAATTTGGAAGCATCGTAATGGTAGCACTGTTCTCGTTTTGTGCCATTTAATCTCGTTCGAGGGTTATCTCCAGAGCAGCGAGGGATTTAATTGATAGAAACGTCCATCTCGCTACAATGTCTAGGTTTGTATTTTACGGTGAGTGGCTTGTAGAAAAGACCGGCGATGGAGTGCCTTAAACGTGGCTGTAAATCTGTGTCTTTGGCACTCGCTGTGGGAAAAGTTGATGTTATCTGTTTCTTTGTGGTTGAATATAAATAAAAAACCGGTCAAGTGCGAGTCTAAATCGCGCACGAAGGGTTCCGTACCACCGTTCAATGGAAGCGATGGTGTGGAGTGAATAGTTTGGATTTTACACAGCAAAATATTGTTTACAAAGTTATTGGTGCGGTTACTTTCACACTCCATGTACGTAACCAGGTGCATCCATAAGTTTGTATGTGGTATTGTTGTATGGGAGCCCCCTTAAATATTTATTTTATCCTGTTTTTTAGTATTTGTTGTTATAGCGGCAACAGAAATACATAATCTGTGAAAATTTCAACTCTCTAGCTAGCTAGGTTCTTGAGATACAGCCTGGTGACAGACGGACGGACGGACGGACGGACGGACAGCGAAGTCTTAGTAATAGGGTCCCGTTTGGAACCCTTCGGGTACGGAACCCTAGAAACAACCTGTCCTAAGAATACTGAAGTATACACGTACTATAAGTATTGATAACAATAAATAAAGGAGTACTTGTTCAAAACAAGGCAGCCTGTAACAGAAAGTTTTCTTCATATTGACCGTAAATGCTTTCATCAACACGTCAATGATGATATTGTTACCCACTTGACTTTGGCAATCGCCGCTAGTTACATAAGAGGCTTCGTCTCGTACAAGCGGATGATGCTGACAGTTGCATTCACAGACAAAGGTCACGGCTCACGCGGCTGACTTACGCAAGGCCCGCGGTTACTCTCTGCAACTCTCTTGTTAGTCGGTCGTGGTCGGGTGCTGTCGACGCTCCATCCGCAAGATTCCATTGAATTATTCGTACGATTTAGAGCCTGCTTATCAGCTGTCCGATATTTTCCGTTGGGCATTTTCTCGGGGGCCTCGTGGCCGGAGCGGATGACTGTTGGCGCGGTGCCAGCCGACGGGTGCATTGTTGGTCCTGCCTTGTTTAGTAAATTAATATCGGTGTGTTAGTGCCAGTGCTGTGCAAGTTTTGACTCCGCGCCGCTCCTTCGGTGATTGGTCGCGTTTGCCGACATTAAATTGAAACTGCAAACTCTGCGAGTAAGTCTGTTTGTGTTTGTTTACGCTTTACAGTTGCGTTCTTTGCGGGGGATGTTTTAGCTGGTAAAATCTGACTTCCTGAGTCGCGTTTTCGCAGAAAAATTGTCTGCCTGAAGGCACTTATTCGTCAGGTCACGTATCTCTCGATAAACGTGTTAACATGCAGTAAAGTATTTGTTCCTAGCTCATGCGCTATGCGGTGTTTGACAAAACACGTTAGTCAGTGATTTCCAAGATTGGCCTTCACGTGTTGCCTGATTATGTTATTATGATTTATTTGATTAGCATAAGGTGAATGGTAAACGCGGATGGAGTTAAATGTGTTCAAGTTGAATCAAGACGATCGTTTTACATTCGATAACGTAATTCGGCCAACACATGCTACGCAACTTACATAAATATTAACATTTATATACAGGCACATACATTGCTTCTGGCCCCACACTGGTATACCCTGTGTCGTGGGACCAGAAGCAGAGACGTCACACACATACAGGACATACTTATACAATACAGGATGTATCAAATTAAAAAAACTTTCACTATGGAACCGCTCAGCTCCTTTCAGATATGTAATCGGCTTATTCCCAGTAAGTAAAACAAGCGCTTATGTTTCCCTGTTGTCATGTAGAGGATTGAGTAAATCGTTGCGATGACGAAATACCTGATAATGCAAGGTCAGCGTGCATGTTCTTGACATGCATAGAATAACAAACAGAGGCTCAGCCCGACGATTGTAATAGTTTTAGTTTTCTGCTAATTTTCACTGTTCAGTGGAACCTTGTCCTAATCTCTATTGTTAAGGCTACCTACATTCTATGTCTCCTTGTCAATGAGTAAGTTCAAACTATTTTGCGACTCAATATTCAGTTTATTTTATCCCGATAGATATATAAAATCCAATACGAGACGTTTAGAATATTTCAGTAACAATTTTCACATTTAGAAAGCGAATTAATTTCCAGGTAGTTTGGGCACTCCGTTTTCAGCTCTTCAGAGGCAAGTCGGCGAAGTTCCCAGTTTTGCGACTCAATGCTCGCATCTGAAGCAATTAGTAATTTCTATGTGCAATCAGCGATTCAGTGCGAACTATTCGCTGTGGAGTTTTACGTACACCAATATTTGCTCGGTCCATGCATGTGGCCAGTGGAACTTAATCAATTATCGCGCGAAGTGGCATCGGCGAAGTTGTGTAGAACCGCCCCCGAATACTTCCGCCGACTTAGAATTACTTATGGCGGCCGCGGCTTACTTGCCTTTGATTCCTGTTAGGGGGAGACTATAGTGTAAACAATTACAGTGTGCCTGCGAATATTCATGTACGGTATAATTACATTCTACAATAATACAGGATTATTTTACTGGGTTTACTTTTCTACTAGCTGATGCCCGCAACTTCATCTGCGTGATCCTAGGAATGATCATTTATCGAGATACCCTCAGTCTGGTGCAGTCGGATAAAAAGTATCCTATATGTTAATCTAGCTCATAACGTTACCCTCAGTCTGGTGCAGTCAGATAAAAAGTATCCTATATGTTAATCTAGCTCATAAACTATATCTGTGCTAAATTTCATTCAAATCCGTTCAGCCATTTTAGTGTGATTGGGGCACAAACTTATAAACATCGAAACATCCAAACAAAACATCGTTGCTTTCACATTTATTATATTAGTTGGATTGTAATTCACTAGCTGCACCTGTCTCCAACTGGAACCGTGCATATTCTTTGAAGTGTAGAGAGCTAGCGAGGGATCAATGAAGCGCAGCGAGTGATTGAAGTAAGCATAAACTGTGCATGTGGTAGCAGGAGTTTGTAGCAGTTTGTCAACGACTGAGTTTGGTTTTATCCACGCACGCGCTCGTCTTAGTAGGTTTGAGAAAGAGTTTGTCATCAGAACCGACTTCGTATAGATACTAACCGACACTGAATTCATCAATACCGTCATCGTTTTGAAAATATTGCAATGGATAAATGGATGGAATAAAATAACTCAACCATGTTGCACGAGTTTACTGTTGACGTTCCTGGATTTTATAGTACATTTATCTTCCGTTACAACGAGTACACACACACGACCTGCCACGTAAATGACACATTGTTATATCTAGCTCACAGTCATTCACTAGATAGTCTCATTCACAGATACAAGTATGTGTTTATTACTAACACGAGTTTTAATAATACAATTGCTCGATTCTCAGTGTTCTCTAGAAAAGAAAGGGAGCTCTTTTGTCGTGATAACTGACACAAGTTGAAAGGAATCCGCTTATTAGTCTGTCCACGCTTGTTTACTTTCCCTATCTGTCGCATTACATAAAACGATTTAAAAACCAGACGTGTTTCTTGTTTCAAGAATCTGCCCGAATTTCGTAAGTACCCACCGATCCGAGCTGTTGTACCAATATGCTTCCTAAAGCAATGGCATACAATTTATATTCGCCGACAGAGTTACACAAAAGTACTTAAACACCATTCTTATTTATAATGGAATATGGACTTAATGTGATTTCGCACAAAACCAGTCTTTGGGCCGTGAATTAGACTGGTTTATTTTTGGACGTGATTGATAAGTTCCTGGCTTCTATATGCCATTGAACATTCAAGGACTTAGGACTTGCAAAAATACCTTCCGATAAAAAAGTTGAAATGGAAATGTAGAGTTCTATTCGACTATACACAATGAGTTATAACTTGATAAAGGCAGTGAAGAGATGGCGCTAAGCATAATTTACCTAGAAAATAACTTAGAGAGAGGGAATTATTATCATCAGTCTAATGGAATCAACCACAGATGTGTCCAGTTTCGAGCCAGATGCAATAATTGCGTTCGAGACTTGAAATTTTGATATTAATTGATCACATTTCCAAGAGACCAACAGACTCCAACTTCTGTCTTAAAGTTTCAAGTTTTCCCCATCTATAACTCATATCTACCTTATGCCAGAAACGAACAAGATACACCCGCAGTTCTTGGTGAGCTACAACACTTGCTATTTACAACGCTCTTATACTCTTCTCGGTTTGGCTGAAAATCGTGCTGCCTTAGAGAAGTTTACCTTGGGCGTTGTACCTGCCTTCACGAAATGCTCCCCGCTTATGAAGTGATCTGTCAATGTCACATTTGCAAACACAGTGTTGGGGAGTCCCATTGTTAAAACTGTCTGCGTCACCGTCACCGCCGGCGGGGTTGTCGGGGGTACATTAGCCGTGTCTTTTCGTGTCATAAATAAGGTGTTTCTCAAGTGCCGTCTGCAGGCCGTTTTTGGTAAATAACGATCTTTTAATCAAAGTTTGAGTATCTGTTCATATATAAACTATAAAATATCATGCATATATACTTACATAAATATGAATGAAATAGTAACATCATTACGGCGCTCTGTGGTGATTGTACTTTGTACTCCAGTTAGGTGCAAAGTCGCGTCTGTCCTTCATTTCACTTGACCTCTTCTGTACAGGGTGACATTAAATTACCTGATCATATTTTGGGGAATGACAGTCAGTAGTACCCATAATTATGAACAAGTTTCCCGTGAAACATATGGTTGCAAACGAAAAAAGAATTGGGGTCTCCCATAGTAACTTGTAATCAGCTGATCGGGTCAATTTACTTCGGGACGATTTTTTTTTCATTTGCGACCATACGTTTCTTGGGAAAAGTCGTTCATATTGATGGGTACTAGCATTCCCCAAAATATGGTCAGGTAATTAAACGTCATTCTGTATACATTAAATAAAAGGACTGAGAGACGTCGTATGACAGACTATCAGATGAATAGAGACCATAGAATAGAAGTAAAGTATTTGACCGGGTAACGCCGGTGAGCACTGACAACCTACACCACAGATTAAGAAAGAGTTAGGAACAGATTGGACACTGTACATACACGTTCAACTAAAAAGCGACCCTTGCTACAACGCAACAAAGTACAATTCATGCTGTGTAGCGCTGCGCCCGCACTTCGATTACTTACCTAAAAGTTGCCTCTCTTTCTGCCGCGTAACGCTGTCCTCGTCTGAAGCGGCACGTGAAACTAAGGGTTGTCTCTTGTCACAAATAAAACTGAATATTTACTTACTAACTACGAACCACTTACTATTACTAGATTTGTGAATAACATTTATAATATAGTAGGTAGTATAGGTAGGTACCTACCTAACCTTATACATAATGGCCTCAGTAGGACAGTGACCTTTAGTCATCTCTGCATGCAGTGACGAAACGTCATCAAACAAAGTGCTAAGTTGACTTTGTGAGGTCATCATGCAAAATAAATTGCGTCTCATGATTATTACCTCTAAGTAGGTATATATAAATCCGTGCTCATGATACATCTCAGTGTCACGAACATCGTAAAGACGTTCAACACGTGTGACATGAGATGGAAGATGCCTGACATTCGTCTTGAGATGGTTTGGTCGGGTAGTAGGCACGTAATTACCTAGTATAAGTAGGTACGTTTCCTTACCTTTCGTTGTCTTTCGGAAGTGAGAAAAACGTCAGGGTTTTATTTTTAGAATTATTTAGGCATCCATATGAGATGCAATATCGAATAACCATTATTTTTAAACTACACGCGGGTAGCGGCGCGGGGCGGCGGGGGGCGCGAGAGCGAACAAGCGCATACCGCTTGCCGGTTTGGCCGGCCTACTAAATCTTTTCCCGCTGGCGAGGTGCGTCGGAGACGCCTATGTACTTGTAGCTTTGTAGGTAAGTTGCGGAGTGTTCCAGGCCTGCCTACACTTAAAACGCGACGAGCACTCCTTGAATAGTGCATTGATCAGAGAAATGCAGTTTTAATGTGTGAGTCTTTTTGCGCCCATGTCCCAATTTGTAGAGAAAATTCTCGCTCCTTACTAGCCGTTTACTTTGAGTTTGCCGCCACCTCGCCGCGCGCACTCCCAACCCCGCAGAGCGCAGCGGCCCCGCATTTATATTTATCGGTATATTTAGCTGAACGTGGCTGTATAAGCCTTGCGTAATCTTGCAGCCATGGCGACGCGACGCCTTATTTGGAATATAGACGTGAGCTTTACATGTAGTACATAATGTTAACTATATGCCGCACTATTAAGACATGAATTGTATGTATTATACAAATAAACGACTGGCCAAGGCTTAGCAGTTAGGACGTAAAGTTCGAACGGGTGCTTTGCCCGTACAATTTGAATATACCCAGCACTTGGCATTTTGCGTCAATGCGGTTTCACTGTGTCTCCCTCGCATTGCGAAATAGCACTTCGCCTTGAACGAAACGACGACGAAATTCCAGAGGATCATAGAGTAAATGCTAGCACGAAAACGTGACATATATGTATGTATGCCTTTTGCCCGCCTTTTACTTTGATAATATTGGAGAAGACGTGGCTATGCAGCTAAGCCTTCAAACTAATGAATACGAACAGTCTACTTTACTACGTCGACGATACCGCGGATTATGTGACGCATTCGCGACAACGACACGGCATTATACGGAAATGGAGCAATGATGAGTTTGAGATATATACGACACTCATCAGTCGCAACCTTAGAGAAACTAAGGCATGAAATAATAACAAATTATAATAATATAACAATAATACCTTGGACACTATTTACACACATTGATCTAGCCCCAAACTAGGATTCCCTGTACCTTGGGTACTAGACAACGATACCCATACTTATATAGATAAATAGTATACTTAGACGACCCGAATGGCCGAGTCGGCAGTGACCCTGCCTACGAAGCCAAGGGTCCCGGGTTCGATTCCCGGTGGGGGCAAATATTTGTTTGATGAGAAAGGATGTTTGTACCCTAGTCATGGTTGTTTATCTATCTAAGTATAATATTTATCTATATAAGTACGTGTATCGTTGTCTAGCACCCAAGACCCTGTATCTTGGGTGCTAGACAACCTAGTTTTGGGCTAGATCAATGTGTGTAAATAGTGTCCAAGGTATTATTATTATAGATAGATAAACAACCATGACTAGGGTACGTTTGTAATCCGTCATCATCAAACAAATATTTGCCCCCAACGGGTCGCGAACCCGGGACCCTTGGCTTCGTAGGCAGGGTCACTGCCGACTCGGCCATTCGGGTCGGCATTATAAAAGGTCTTCACGAAAACGCTAAAAGTATATGCCACACACATACAATCCTAATGGTAATTTACAATCCTAATGGTAATTTACATCCATCGATTTAGCTAACTGCAACTGAGAACTGGGAGTTTGGTTCAATCGCGACTTCCCAGTTATTCACAGAGGCGAGCCGAGCATGGCACACCTAACCATACCTAACTGTGCAAGTAGGTAACTGAATAACAAGTGCCAAGTCCCGCGCTAGGTGGCGCTAGTTCCAGTGGCTAGTGTCAATAGCATAAGTTGCGGAATACTACAATTGGGGCAGTCCAACTTTGAGGTATTGCTGGAGTAGTACGGTTGCAACTACTTGCGACGTAAACTTATTAATATCCGCATATTTAGCTGCTTGGCTCTGGGTGTGGAATCTTTGTGTGGTCCTGCGTTGGCTACCTCTTTTTAAGAGAGCCTTTTGAATTGAACATTAATGAGTGGGCAGCATGTTCAATTTCCAATTGACGCTATTATTGAACCATATCTCTCTGCTGTTGACATGTTATTATTTATTAACTTACAAATAAGTCATGTTCATTGATTAAATCAATAGACATCATACGCCGGTCGGTAGAGTAATTCTATGTTACAAAAGATGGTAAATTAGCTTTTTTTATTATTATCTTTTAGATATGGGTACATCTGAGTAAATCTCGTGCAAGCTCGTGTAAAAATGGCCAGTCCAAAAAAACATTAACCTCCCCTCCTCCTCCCTGCGGCGAAGGGCTAGCCCCCTGTCACCCAAAATTAAGTAATGATCACTGGCACAGGGACTCAAACTTGCATCTCCTGCATGCGTGAAACTCACTAGACCACGCAGCTCTTTACGGACGACTATATTCCAGGTATTTACAAAGTTGGGAAAAAACTTATGTTTTCGACCATGTTTTTCTAGTAGATGGCTGACCGGATTATTAAGTTTTATTTCTCATTAGACGCAAAAATAAATGCTCTTTAATTATTTAGAAAGTAACTTCTCGCTAGGATGCACCGTAAAAAAGTACGAGCGAGAAACCAAAAAAATGTCCCACATTTCGAGGTTTTGTAGCTGCCAAAAGTTGTCCCGAGATATCCCGTGGTACCATTTTTGATATTTACTCAGTTGCACCCATATCTTTAAAGATAACAAAAAAATACTGCACCACCTTTTTAACAAACCCCTCAGCTTCGAACCTCAACCGACTGGCGTATCAATCTTTCGATCATATCAAAATTAAAATACTTCTAAATATCCAGAGTTGATGCTATTAAATCCCTACCAACAGCGCTATTTCGAGTAGACTGAAGATTTTACCGTTTTAATACATCAAAGCAAAGCGTCTTTGATCTCGTCCATTTTCATTGAATCGATAATTAATTTGCTGTCGAAACAAATTGCTGAATCTGAATAACCAACTTAGAGATTGTTTTCAGGTTAATTGTGTCACCCCTAAAGTTCTGTGTAAAGTTTCTTTTAAACAGTCTGCTACAAATTTGTTTAGGCTAGACGTTTTTTTGCGCCTCAATACAGTTTAATATACATTACGAACCGAGGCGTTTATAAACATAAACATTTATAAACAGGCACATACATCGCTGCATAAAGCGAGTGCGTTTTCATTCTGTATTCATCCTTACGAATAATTAAGTTACCAAACTTTTTTTATCACAGACCACCTTCAAAATGTTGCTGGTTCCGGTTGACCCCCTGCAGCTACATTTCTACCATAGTTCCATTACCCCCATTTTTTGGTCACGTCAACGTAGACCCCCTTCGAGTCTCTCGTGGACCCCTGGGGTCCGTCTGGACCACTTTGGGAATCACTGATTTAAGGTATGATACCTGAATCAATGATAACTTAATCATAATCTGCTGAAAAAAATAACAACTATTAAATGCTTCCATCTGAAATGGCTTTAGCAGTCGCCGGCTGGGCCAGACATAGGGAGTCCTCTGAAATCACCGACGTGACCCGACCCGAATGGCCGAGTCGGCAATGACCCTGCTTGACGAAGCCAAGGGTCCCGGGTTCGAGTCCCGGTGGGGGCAAATATTTGTTTGAAGAGAACGGATGTTTGTACCCTCGTCATGGTTGGTTGTTTATCTATCTAAGTATAATATTTATCTATATAAGTATGTGTATCGTTGTCTAGTACCCAAGATACAGGGAATCCTAGTTTGGGGCTAGATCAATGTGTATAAATAGTAATAGCTCTGCGTAATTCTCTTAGCGTCGGTTTCTGAAGTGATTAATTCACTAAGTTAATACTTATGTATCGTTCTGTCACTTTCTTTTGTGTGACATCAGCAGAGACAGCACGATACTTAAGTATTTGATTAGTGAAATTCTCAATTCAGAAACCGGCGCCAAGAGAATTACGCAGAACAAGTCGGTGATTTCAGAGGACTTCCTATTACTAACGCTTCCTCGCCTCAGGTGTTTGCGGCTTATAATTGTCGTAGCCATATCATTAAGATAAAGATAAAGATCATTTATTCAGGAATATATTCATAGAATTGATGATTTCATGAAATGGTCAAAGAGGGTTGAATTTGACGAAACATGTCTTTTTAAAAGCATTTTTATTTAGTTTGTGATAAACGTTTTTCCTAATGTTTTTTGTGATAAACGTGTCGAACTAATTCGCTGCGCTCGCCCCCTGTAGTCTTCACTTACGCTACCGCAGTGTTTTTCCCTAAAATATTTCTTTGTTCAATGATAGTCCTACCGTGGTTGGCCATTTCATGATATGGTTAATTCTACGATATGGTTACGACATTATGACCACTTTGAAACTTTCCATATCAGGTTGAATAATTACATGTTTCGTGGTAATTTCGTGCCAGGTGAAATGGTGAAATGCCATGGTGTTTGAACAAAAAGAGAGTCACAAGGCTACTAGATGAAAATAAGGTCGAAGCTGTAGTTAACAAAACGGGAATAATAACGGCTGAATAAAAACTAATTGAGCGAATGCTCATGAACAGCGGCATTACTGAAAATGGGCGCAAAAAATACTGAATTTAACGAAAACGAATACTATGGTTTAGTCAACGCTTAGCCAATAAGCGTTTCGTTATTTGGTCGATTAAAACTTTGAGCACCCAAGACGCAAATGCGCGTTTTTACACTTTCATTGAGCTCCCCGGGCGCAACTATGTGTCATAGAAGAAATGGCTTGGATTACCCGATTGCCACCGACGCATCCTTTGCGTTTGGTTTTCCGGTCTTAGGGTGCCTGTTATTTTCATTTAACGCAATACTGCGTCGGTGGGCATACGCAAAACTGCGTCGGTGGGCATACGCAAAACTGCGTCGGTGGGCATACGCAAATTTCTATGGACCTACTAACGCGTTCGGGGCACTTGGTTGGCAGTGTGACCGTTTTAAGTATTTTCACTACTAAATTAATATATATGAAGAGTCGCAAAGAGCGTCGCAAATAACTGCTACCAATGGTTACAGTTCTTTGAGACGCGTTCATGCGTTTTTAGCACTGTTTAATGAATCAAATACGAAATCGAAATTAAGGGGCACATGGCCAGTGACTACTATCCTAGTCGGCATCCAATGCGTTAACAAAGACTATCTGAGTGAACTGGTAAATCACGGTAGGTGAAGGATAAAGGTGGTGAGCAAAGCGAACTTTATCCTTTATCCTTTTTATCCCTTTATCCTTCGTGTTAGATTGACATGTAATAACAACAAGCAGATTTTATTTTCTTCATTTGATATCAGCAAAGTTAGAAAATGGCACAAAGGGAGTTTACCAACTTAAGCTTTAAGAATGATCGCAACTAAACTCCGATTATTGTATGAATACTTTTCTCTAACTTCTTATTGCTCTTCATATTTCCCTTATCCCAATAAAATCAAACAGGCGTAACAATTACTCCCATTCCTTACTCGGTGGTCGGGTACTCCCGAATACTCCCGATTCACAAGCCGTCGGATTGTAATTCTCTTTGTGTTTGGGTTATAGGCTCGGTTTTCAACGGTACCTAAATAAATCTGAATAATTATTTGACTGAGCGGCTGATAGACCTGGATGTTCATTCATTGCTTAGGTTGAGCCAGTACAACTAACTCGGCATATGATGTTTAAAAGACCATACAATTTTTAATAAACATATTACATAGCCCAAGCTAACCTCACCTGCACGTGGTCGTCCTGCTGACAAACGAACGAGGCTCTGGCGAAATACCCACCAACACGCATTGGACCAGCGTGGTGGGATTATGGTCCATCCACCATGAGAGCACACACACAACCACGGCCCCTAGTGCCCGGCGCCTCCAGGGGCGACGCCGGTGACGACGGTAGCAGGACTAGCCCCGGAGGCAGGGGTGCGAAGAATCTCCGGGCGGGAACGATCACCCGTCAGCCGACCACAGCATGCCAAATGGACTCCGATATACTCAACATACTAACCTACAATGTCCGGACACTAATGACAGAAGAACGCCTCGTAGAGCTGGAGAATGCGCTAAAATACGTCAAATGGGATATTGTAGGCCTATCAGAAACAAGAAGACCAGGGGAGGTCACTACAGAGAGAGACGACGCTATATTCTACCACTTCGATGCCACCGGTGGCCAGTATGGAGTAGGTTTTCTGGTGGCAAAGAAGTGGAAGAACAACATTATAGAGTTCTTTGGCTACTCAGAAAGAGTAGCTGTCCTTAAATTCCGTGTATCTGATAGTAAATTCATAACCATAATTAACGTATATGCACCAACATCCTCTTCCAGCGACGACGAAGTAGAAGACTTCTATGACCTTATTAATCAGGCCTGCGATGAGCACCGAGGTACTTGGAATATAGTCCTCGGTGACTTTAATGCGAAAATTGGCCCAAGGCAGGCTGGAGATAACGAAGACTTAATGGGACCACACGGGCTTGGGCGCCGAAACGAGCGTGGTTCCCGTTTGCTCCAGTTTGCCTTTGGACAAGGCCTCCAAATAAGTAACAGTTATTTCTTTAAAAAGCCGCAACGTCGCTGGACTTGGATTTCACCAGACAACCAAACCAAAAACGAAATAGATTTCATCCTTTCTTCAAAACAAACCGTAATCAAAGACATTTCAGTAATTAGTACATTTAAAGTTTGCTCCGATCACAGAGCCCTACGCGCAAGGGTACATCTGGACACAAAAATCCAACGTGCAATCATATTTAAACCTAAAATAAGACGAATAAATAAACACACACTTTACAACAATTCAGAAACATTCAATTTAGAGCTTAAAAACTATTTCAATGGCCTCAATACAGACATAGATAATCCAGAAATACAATACTCACATATAATAAATTCTATAAAATCGTCTTCTAAAAATATTAAGACAGTAAGAAGAAACAATAATAAATTAACGGAAGGAACCAAAGCACTATTAGACCAAAGAGAATCGTTACCCAAATGTTCACCTGAATACTACACCCTAGACCGAAAAGTCAAACGCAGCATCCGTACCGACATTAGAAACTACAATACAAAGCTGGTCGAAATAGCAATATTAAAGAATACATCTCTACGTGTCGCCAAACAAGGTACCACCAATAGAAAAACATGGATAACGTCACTAATGGATGACAGCGGGAAGAAACAAGGGAACAGAGATAGAGTAATGGATATATGCACCAGTTTTTATAAAAAGCTATATTCAGACTCTTCCAAAACGGACCACACTTCCAGCGCCGAGTATCCCCGTCCTACTACAGACACCGTCCCACCCATTAGTGGCTATGAAGTGCATCAGGCCCTAAAAAGCATGAAGTACGACAAAAGCCCAGGGGAGGATGGTATCACGACGGAAGCACTGAAAGTTGGAAAGCCCGTTCTGCTCCCCCATTTAGCCAACCTCTGTAATTCAATTCTCTTCACCGGTAAACTCCCAGAAACTTTTTGCCATTCTAATATAATTCTTCTCCACAAAAAGGGCGATAGGTCGGACATTGGGAACTATCGTCCTATTAGTTTAGTGTCTCATGTATATAAGTTATTTATAAAAACAATACAGAACCGCATCACTGATCAACTAGACTCCAAACAGCCACCTGAGCAGGCTGGTTTCCGACCCGGCTACTCTACAACTGACCACCTACAGACATTAAACCAGATTATAGAGAAACACAATGAGTTCAATAAGCCACTCTACTTAGGTTTTGTAGATTACTCGAAAGCTTTTGACAGCATCTCACACTCATCCATTTTTTCCGCACTTAATAACCAAAATATCAGCCCCACCTACATCAGCATTATTCGAGCCGTGTACAACAATAGTACAGCCAATATTAAACTTACATCCCCTGGGCCGTCATTCCAAATAGAAAGAGGTGTAAAACAGGGAGACCCTCTGTCTCCGAAATTATTCACGAGTACCCTTGAAGAGGTCTTCAAAAAGTTGACAGTCTCGTGGCAAGACAAGGGCATTGCCGTCGGCGACCGAAGGCTGAAAGACCTTCGGTTCGCCGACGACATTGTGCTGTTCGCGTCATCACCACAAGAACTCCAGATAATGCTCCAAGAACTGAGCACTGCAAGCCTTGAGGTTGGACTGAAGATGAATCGGTCAAAAACCCAACTCATGACTAACGGCGCAAAGCGTAAGGTAGTGGTCGATGGGCAGGACATACAATACGTCGACGAGTATACCTACTTGGGCCAGATAGTGTCGTTCAAAAACAGGCAGGACAAAGAAATCGAACGACGTGTTTCGAACGCCTGGAAGAGCTACTGGTCCATGAAGGAGCTGATGAAGGGCAACCTTCCGTTGACCCTGAAGCGCAAACTTGTCGACATGTGCATCCTACCCATCCTAACCTACGGCGCACAAACGTGGTCATTGACCGAACGTCAGAAGTCCAAACTCAAGGTGTGCCAACGAGCGATGGAGCGCAGTATTCTGGGTGTTATACGCACAGATCGCATCCGAAACACCACACTGCGCTCAAAAACTGGGATCGCGGATGTAGGAGTTCAGACTGCCAAGCTCAAGTGGACCTGGGCCGGACATGTCTGTAGAATGCACCCCGACAAATGGGCGAAAACAGCAACTGAATGGGTGCCCACAGACGGACACCGGCGTAGGGGAAGGCCCAGAAGGAGATGGAGGGACGACCTGGATAAGTTTCAGCCAGGGTGGGTCAGTACAGCTACTGATAGGGATGTGTGGACTCGAAATGGTGAGGCCTTTGCCCAGCAGTGGGACACCGTGGAGGCTACATAAAAAAAAAAAAAAAAAAAAAAAATATTACATATAATTGAATGCGTCCCAAGTTACATAATCAGTGGGCGGCTCCTTGTGAGTTATACCAGTAAATAAAGTTTAGTCGATAGGAAAATCTATTAACGTGATTTGGTCTCGACTGCGTTCTATCAAATTCTACCCTGTGGTTATGTCGTAGCTATATCACAGAATTGATCATTTCATGAAATGGCCAACAATTTCATGATCTGGCCGACCAAAGGGTTGAATTTGATTTGATGAAACATGTCTTTTAAAAAGCATTATTATTCAATACTACCTAATGTTTTTTGTGATATACATGTCGAACTAACACGAAGACTATTCGGAGGCTACGCTGCGGTAGCTTAGGTGAAGATTAAAGGGGGAGCCCCTTTAAGCTTCAGCTAAGCTACCGCAGTGTTTTTTATAAAATATTTCTCCGTTCAATGAAAGATCTAATTCAAACATGGTAGGCCATTTCATAATATGGTCAATTCTACGATATGTTTACGACAGCTACACCATCTACACAAACTAGCATATTCTACTACTCTTTACTTCGAATCTGCACGTATTAGGTACAACTACTTTATTAGTATATACTAAATAAGTGTAATATAGAACTACAAATAAAACTCTATCTACATACAACATACTATTCTATAAAGGCAGAGTAACAACTACACACAAACAACCACTAACTTGCGAATACATATGAACAGTCTAGAAGGAAGGACCTGAGAAATGCGTTTGTGTGATAGCTTCCTTTATTTTTTGTTGGAGGCAAAAACTGGAATTACCCATGTCCAGGAGTCAGACCTCGTGTAAGTTGCGTCTGTGTGTGACGTGTCTGTGTGTGTACTCTGTCAAGTAGCCCACTGGCCGGCCCTGTGCACCCACACAATCGCAATTCTCAGGTCTCGCCTTGTTGCCTGTATTAAATAGTTTGCTCGCAGATGTTTTGTTCATCTAAATTCCATAACGTTCTTAATTCCTTAACCTTCTTTACATTATGCGTTACTCTGCGCCCAGTACCGGTAAGAGCGTGACCCCAGCGATTGTTTTGCCTCTAACTGACGACATCTGTGGCGCTGCGGTCGTCGCTCTGCCTACCATGCGAGAGGTCCCGGGTTCGATCTCCGGCTGGGGATAAAAAAAAACAGATCTGTGTGTGATGTCGCTTTTTCTGGTTCCCATGACACGGTATCCTAGTGTGGGGTCAGAAGTATTGTATGTGCCTGTATATAAATGATTCGTTTTAACTGGATAGAAGAATTATTGGTTGCACAAAAGGGGATATACAGCAGACGTAATTTATTGCCTATCGATCAGATTAGACTAATAAAAGAAATAATCTGAGTGAGGTGATAGGTGAGGACAAGATCTGTTCTCAGATGATAACAATCATTGATGTTCTGTTACCTCTCATCACCCACATAATTAATGTGTCGCTTGACCAATGTTGCTACCCCAGCCAGTGGAAATTGGCACTTGTGATTCCCCTCCCCAAAACGTCCAATCCCGCCTCCTTTAAAGATTTCCGTCCCATTTCTATTCTGCCTATCCTCTCCAAAGTCCTGGAATCAATTGTTCACTCCCAACTCTCCACCTACCTTTCCTCAAAAATGTTACTGAATCCCCACCAATCAGGTTTCAGGCCGGGTCACAGCACTACCACAGCACTGCTCAAAGTCACTGACGACATTCAATTAGCTATGGATCAAAAGCAGCTTACGGTCCTTACACTGCTTGATTTCAGTAGCGCCTTCAACTGCGTCGATTTCGATATACTAGTTGAAATTTTAAAGTCACTTAATGTCTCCTCGCACTCTGCTCGCTGGTTTGACTCCTACCTGAGAGATCGCCAGCAACGCATTAAGTCTGAGGAGATCTCAACGGACTGGTGTGATCTCTCCGCAGGTGTTCCGCAGGGAGGAATCCTTTCTCCTCTCCTCTTCTCGGTATTCATTAACTCCATCTCTGACGTTCTTACCTCTTCTTATCATCTGTACGCAGATGACCTTATATATCGGCACTTCTCTCCGTGTGATGTGAATCTGACAGTAGAGGCGTTGAACGCTGATCTCGATAACATCAGGAAATGGGCTACCTCATATGGTCTGCTTGTCAACCCGGGCAAATCGCAGGCCATGATTTTGGGTACTCGTCACTCTCATAACCTAGTTCAGAAAATGCCCGTCGACCCTATAGTGTATGATGGTAATATAATTTCATACAGCGAGAAGGCCAAGAATCTTGGGGTTGTATTTGATAAATTGTTGTCCTGGTCGCCCCATGTTTGTGAGGTCAGCAGACGAGTCTTTGCGTCATTTCACTCCCTACGGAGATTGCAGCACTTCCTGCCGCAGCAGACTAAAATTACCCTTGCCCAGTCCCTCCTACTACCTTTAATCGACTATGCGGATGTTTGCTGGATCGGTGCGAATGAAGAACAACTGAACAAACTCGAACGACTTCAAAACCTCGGGATTCGGTTTGTCTTCGGGCTGCGCAAGTATGACCATGTCTCACATTATCGCAAGGAGTTGGGGTGGCTTCCGATCCGATTTCGTCGTGATATGCACGTTCTCTCCTATCTGTTCAACATTTTGCGAAATCCCCGCTACCCCTCATATCTTCGAGAACGTTTCGAGTTTATTTCCTCCAGGCATAGCAACCGGAGATCCCACACGATGTCTCTTCTTTCTACTCCACGGCATAACAATGCCGCTTACAAACACTCGTTTAGGTTAACGGCGATCCGACTGTGGAACGCACTTCCCTGCGCTATTAGAGATAGTCCCTCAATTTTCACTTTTAAGACAATATTGAAAGAGCATTTCCTTTCTCTTTCGTGATAGGTACTATCGAACCATCTGAATCATGACCCACCATAAGCTTATTTTGCTAAACCCCTTAAATGCAAGTAGGTCGAAATTCGCTTGAAGGTTTATTTCCTTGGTAACGAACTTGTTATCATTTGATTAGACACTGACATTTTGATAGATCTTACAAGTTTGAAAGTTTCAAACGAATTATCAGGCAAGTGGGTCATGATTCAGTTGGTTCGTTTGTACTTTTATATATGTATATATAAGTAGTATATGTTTGATATATATTTTATTTTTTGCTTTTGTATTTTATTTAGTGTAAATCATTTACTATATCATTTATTTTATTTTCATTCATTCATTTTTTTATTATATGATTTATTATGTTTTAGTTGTAAACAATTAGATGTGTACAGTTTTATTGCGCACTAGGACCCTCCTGTTGCACAATTTTTCCTGTCCTGCCTAGGTTTGCTGGTAGAAATCTCTCTTTAGAGATAAGCTCGCCTTTGCTCATAAAATGTTTTGTTACCTTACTATTAAGATTTCTGTGCAATAAAGAATAAAGAATAATCTTCGATATAATTTCCTTATACCTACTCAAACTTCCTAATATTATTATTACCTACTCATAAATCCGGGCCGGATGTCCGCTTCCAACCCTCAGTCTGTGCACACGCCAATTTAGCTCAGCAGACCTCTTGTGAACACACGTCGCCATTGTCAACCTGCTCCTAGTATGAAAGAGCAGATAGCCGTATTACATTGTCATGGGTACCCCTTTGGCAGAATGCGCCAGATAATCTGGACAACAGCCCAGATATTGTATCCAGGATATGTACTTGCTTCCAGGCCGAATTGATCCACGTTGAATAAACGCGAGGCATACTTGCTAAAGGCTTACGTTTAAACGATCACCAAAAACGCACCTATTTTACTACCAATAAATTCGAAACGACCGTCAGAATCTGTGTGACCACCAAATTGTGTTTGGATAAATGATCACCAAATTTATTTATATGTTTTGTGTGCTTAAGTTTATGTTTTAAGTATTTTTTGTTGTTCTTACATGTTCAAGCTAACACGAAGGATAAAAATCCTTTACTCTTCACCTAAGCTACCGCAGTATTTTGGCCTGATATTTTCTGCAACTCTTGGTGATCATTTACCCATTTTGGGTAGCATTTACCCATTTGGGAATAAAGTATTTTGGTGGTCATTTAAATTGTTCTCCTTGCTAAATGGTTTGCCATTTAGCAAGGAGAACAATTTCCAAAGATCGATTTTGTTATACAAATATTCACTTTATATTGTTTGAGATATTTCGTCATAAACTACGGTTATTAGTATTACAGTACAGTAGTACTCGCATAAGATATATTGATAGTTATAATGACAATGTTGACAAACGTAACAGGTGATGATTGTGTTAAAATTTGTTAGGAGTTTATTTGTGTTAGTCTTCGTTCCTTTACGCGAAAATGAAGCGTGGTTACGCGCTTTTATCTCGGTCGGTTTTCCTGAGCTCACCATTTCTGGTACTGATCACTGCATTGTATAGTTGTTTGACGGCCAAACAAACGTCGATGTTCCGCCGGCAGCAACAGCACAGGTTTTGGTCATTTATTTCGTTTTGCTGGAGAAATGTTTGTAATGGCCTGACCGTGGCAGTTGATATTCTTCATCGTTTTCCAACGTTGTTGCTTCTAAGATTTTCTTTGCTGTACCTTTTGTTCTGCTGCACTGTTAGAGCAATTGTTTGTTTATATTTATTTTTAATACCTGTACAAAGGATAGCGTAGTCTCTGTAAGCTATTATCAAATTAGTTACCCTTCCCTTGATTACTTTGTACCTATTATTGGTCTAGATTATTTTTTCTGGCCTGGCGCTCCCAACAGTACACGGCCGATTCCCTAATCGAGTTAGTTGCCTTAACTTATACTCAAGTTCAGTAATTTCATTAGTAATTTAGTAGACTTGGGTATTAGGTAATTTCGGATTAGTCAGATTAGTCGGATAGTCAGTAGATCAGTGATCGGATAATCGGATGCATATTTACCTAATGTGGAGGTGTTGGCTATTATGGAATGCACTTTGTATCGAAAAAATCCCACATGATACAACAACCACACACTAGCTCCTAGAACACCCAGACCTCCCACTCCAGCTGGTGCAGGAGTTGGGATGGCTGAATAGATGTGCAGGCGAAGGGGACATGCACAAAGGCCCGCTCATGTGGGCCAGGTGCAGGCGCTACATCCCCTTCAAGAAGATACAAGATAGAAATCCTG
Source organism: Argyresthia goedartella (assembly GCA_949825045.1). Lineage (NCBI taxonomy): Eukaryota > Metazoa > Arthropoda > Insecta > Lepidoptera > Argyresthiidae > Argyresthia > Argyresthia goedartella. The sequence goes on from OX463823.1 coordinate 24,309,188, forward strand.
CGATTCCGGGATAAATTTAGTGTTCTGATTATAGAATCGGATTTATACCTACGGCCAGATGTTTGCTCAAATGGTTTGCACTTGTATCTTTAGTAAAAATCCTGTGATTCAATGAATTAATTGTTTTCGGTCTAGAATCGGATGCATATTTACCTATCTTAGATTACAGTGATGATAGAGATTAAAGTTGTTGCAACCAAGCTAATATTTATGCCCAATTAGAATATAGTACTACATTGAATAAAAATATTTATATTAGTATTTTTTTTTAACAAACACACATTGCCCCTCCTCTAACACCCTTCCTGCACACATAACTATTTGCATCGGGAATTATAAATTATCTTTTAGTAAATATTCATCCGCATAGGTATACAATCACCGGGGTTATTTTTTTTCAATCGCTTTCATACTATGCATCCGATTAGTTTTGCATTACTTTTCTGGCATCCAGGGTTTTATTATTAAAAAAGAATAATAAAGAAGCTTCTATAATTTTATAGTCAAAAAATAACTTCAGGTAAATATGCGACCATACATCTGATTATAATACAACCAAAAATATACCATCACGCCCTTTTCTATATGTACTTGTATTTCCTAATACAAGTACTTTGATACCATATATGAATGATGGATTGGCTCGTGGAAAACCGCACCCGATATTTATTTCATGTTTGTCTTTCGATAACTTTTTAGCTTTGTTTGCCTATTGAAATCCATCCTGTCCGGACCAGACGGATTTTAATGCCAACAATGGAAAAAAATCCGCCATATTTGGTCGCCTCTAGTTACCAACCTATATTGATTTTATAGCATGTGCATTAAGTAATGGATAGGTTATTAATCTAATTTCCATGTCATTGTTCCAGGTAAGTGCACTTACATGCACAAATTCCATTACGGCGAGTCGCGTCCATAATTAGGCTGAAGGTAATATCTCCGCAGAGGTTGCCGCCGCATCAGTATCGGTATGGCCAATTCTATCGCGTCCAAGCAAGAATAAAAAGGCACGCAGACGGCAATAAGTGCCGCCATCAACGTCGCGTTAGTGCTAACACAATAAAATAGAAAGTAGATACGCTCTCGGGAAAAGTCGGGCGATCGTGGGGCATTCCTTTTTCGAATTCCTGCAATTGTGCCGGGCCGTACGAACGAAGTACAAACGGCCAGTCGTGCTCTGAGTGCTGTCCGGTTTCCAGAAGATATAATCACCGGTCCGGAGCTTGCGACTGGCTGGCTGGCTATGAGGCGCCGTCGGAAGAAAAAAGAAAGTTTGAAATTCGAACAGTTCAATTTGTTCAGGCATGTTGCTGATCAATCATGTAGCGAAGAATCTGCAGATTAAAAGTATCCATGCTTAGGCATCCATGATTAGTAAAAGTATCCATGATTAGACATCCATTTCATGATCTGGCCGACCATTTCATGAAATGCTCAGAAAGGGTAGAATTTGATGAAACATGTCTTTTTAAAAGCATTTTTATTCAGTACTACCTAATGTTTTTGTGATATACATGTCGAACTAACACGAAGACTATTCGGGGACTTCACTGCGCTCGCCCCTTTAGTCTGCACCTAATCTATCGCAGTGTTTTTTCCCAAAAATATTTCTTCTTTTAATGAAAGTTCTAATTCAACCATGATATGGTCAATTCTACGGTATATTTAGGACGTATCCACAGATTAGAAATCCAGAGACAGGAGAATTAGGACTCCTGGCTGCCCTAGTTAACTGTGGCAAAATTACTTAACGGACGCGAATGTTAAATGTCTATTTCAGTGAAAGGAGGCTGGACGCGGAGATAGCAAAAGGGTCGTATGAATAAAGTAAAGTATAACCATTTAACTTCAAATGTTTGAAGGAAAATTATCATTATTGATAAGAGCGAGCGTCGTCGTAAATTAAACATTTCCTTCCATGGGCTTTTCTTTATTCTTTCGGGCTCATATTTATTTGACTTGGTTAATAACTTTACAGGCGCACTTTAAATATGACTACGTCTTGTGTGTAAATCTGTGTCTATACTTTTTTAATTCCTTACCTTCACCACCCCGTTTGGGTGTTTTTTTTTGTTTTATATTACAATACAATATTTAATTAATATAACTCTATCAAAGATCAAAGAATTAAGATGACAGATTCGAAAAATGAATAATCGCGCAAATGATAAACTTGCTCTGTACACTTTTCACTTTATTACCGAGCAATATGACGAGTTCTTAGAAATATTAATTAATTGTTTATTACGCATCATTATTACCGTCGTCGGAATTATTAATAATTCAGCAATTTTCGCTCCCGATGTAACACAGAAAGCAAAAGCCGAGATCCAAATCCATATATCTATATATATTTCCACATCTTGTAAAAGAGCTTGAAAAATAGGTATCAGAGGCAAACAGAAAATTTTTAGGAGCTACGTAACCTTTCGAGCTCGTAACCTGGACCTGACGCATTGAACCTCATGCCGTTTTAATAAAATTCAAAACCTATAACGGCAAAGGGTCACCACAGTTGGTACACCAGGGCTTGAAGGGTTAAGCAATACATAGGTGGCATTGTGTAAAATTGGTGTGTATTCATCAATTAGTAGCACCAAGGTAGCACCCAACCAGTCTTTTGAGGGGTCCCTCAACCTGGACCTACTCTATTTACAACTAGGTGACCCGGTGAATTTCGTACCACCTAAATATTTGATTGTAAAACAAGTAATACGGTACATACCCTAAAGTGTCGCGTTGGCGAAAAATTACTTATAAAATAGTTGGTCGTTAAATAAAAGTCGTTAGTAGTTTACACGGAGGTAAAATGTTTTATATTGAGATCTACACTAAGCTTAAAAATTTTGGTGCACAATTAACAAATAAGTTACCTAATAATTAACCAATGAAAAAGGAGTTAAAATGATCTTTGGCTACCATCGCCATCTAGCGATGGGAAGCTAAGACTTCTCCACTTCCCTTACAAAATATTTATTGATTTTTGGCTGTTTTTCTGCGTTTTTTCTTATCTTCTTTTTACTTAAAACTGCTCCGGACTGAGGAAAATAAATGTGAATAGAGAGTTGACAGAAGTGTTCGGGCCATTTTAGGGAATTAGTAAGACTAACGTACAGCTATTCATTTTTATAGCATAGATATACCTACATCTCTGTTGCCTTGAATTGCTCCAATGCAAAATCGCAGCTTATGGCGATGATACCGTATTACGTTCTTCGGGGTCATGTGAGGAAGAGTTAAATTCCTATCCCTGGTGTCAATAAGGTCGTAGATTGGCTACAACAGAATATTCCAAGCCTCAATGCTGCAAAAACCAAATACACCACTTTCTCAATTAATAACTCGACTCAACCATCAAGTGATTTTGGCGGTTGCTCATGTGTGTGCGGAGGGGTTACCACAACGTCTTATGCCGATTCAGATTAGGAACCTAATTTGATCCGCAAAATTACCGTGACCGCCTTAACACAAGTCTTGGTATTAGGTAAATAAAGGCCATTATGACGAATTGGAATCTAAATGGTTGCCATGGTGATGTTCTTGTTTTGAACCTAATTTGAATCGGAAAAAGATTGTGGTGACCTCCCTGATCTTGGCACTGTTTCTTGTAATTTTGGATCGTTAAAACGGACTCCCTCAATGAGATATCTCAGGGTCACGCTAGATTCCTTAGTTTTCAAAACCACATACAGACGCTAAGCTCAAAGGGTAGAAAACTATTTTTTTGTTTAAGGCACTCAGATATGTGGCTGAGCCGCTTCTCATGAAATGGATGTATGTAACTTGCAGCAACTTGACCGTGTTGTACTTATGTTATATACCTAAGTTATGTTTACACCGTATTTAGAGGCTGTCAAAAGTCTGGTGCAAGTCGGCCTTAATAACTTATTTGTTGGCTAATCGTGGGCACAACTGTTCTTTCGCCAATCCTTACCGTATAGGAAAATGTAGCTATGTACGAACAAATATTTTTGCTGTAATACTTGAGTACAACTTATCTGTTGCGCCGTGTATTAGGTAACGTTTTTTAAACCATCCTCTTTACACTTACCTTGTTGTTCGAAATCGAGAGTGGTTTGACTTTCTGAATAGTATAACTTAACATTCACTTTCACTACGGAGAGAAGGCCACTGTATTTTTTTAAATCTTTTGTGTGCGTTTCTTAAGACCGGCATTTGTTTTTGTATTCACGTGACCAAGTCGTTTGCGGCTCGCTATTAAAATCTCATTATGCTCTATGGCGGGACAAGCGTCGAAGGCATAGATATTTATAGAAATGTATTTCTGTTCTTACTTATATCCATATACACCGCGAATTTTTACGCATTTTGATACCGGGGCTTAGAGCTTAGCAGTATATGCAGTACAACTGATTTGTTGAGTCCGTTTATATTTTAAATAATAAATAAAAAATAAAATTGAGTGGGAAGGCAAGTGAAATCACGCGCTCGGGGAATCCCGCGTCGCATCGGCTTTATTTAATCGCACATCAAAAATACTGATTTGCGAAGCAAAAAGGATCAGCAAAAACACATTTTATGTTTTAAATATTTTATGTGTACTCAAGTTTATGTAAGTATTTTTGTTGTTCTTGCATGTTCAACCTAACAAGAAGGATAAAGGGGGCACTTCATCCTTCATCACCTAAGCTACCGCAGCATTTTGCCCTGATATTTCCAGTGCAAATCAGTTTTTTTGATGTGCAGTTTAATATTTCCCCAATTTAAATAAAAAATTACTACTTTGTTTTAGATGTAGACACATTTCATGGGCTTCTCTATTATATACTCTTTTATAGCATTCATTTTAATTATTCTTGGTAATGGCTGTAATAAAACTTTATGACTATACTAAAATATGATATGAATTTATTACAATTTATATTCTTTAAATTAGTAATAACAGTATACATTATAGGTATATGTTTCTCATAATTATTGTTTTCTTACACCAATTTGAACGAGTGTTGAAGAGCTATTTAATCAGGCACGGTACAAAATGTCTATAAATAGACGTGCGTGTTACATTTTCGGCAAAACCTTGAAAATAATGCTGATATTTGATACTAAGTATTAAGTGAAAGCTTCTGTGAAGGGTATCCTATTCAGCAATATGTGTAGCTCTCCGAAATATGCGAACATATACAGCAGACAATGAGCCCTTTATTTTCATATATCTGCGAACCAACGCTTCGCACGAAATTCACTAATGATTTACCGAATTCAATGAATCACTACGAACATATACTCGTACATTATACCTACAAACACACCATTACCCAATCTCCCCAGAAACTGCTAGGCAGAGACTGCCCACCCTATTTGAGGCGCATATAATTGCTTGAAAGAAGTAATTTTTAAATGGGAAATATTAAAATGCACATCAATAATACTGATTTGATTTTGAGGGCAATACAATGCGGCAGCTTAGGTGAAGGGTAAAGGGGGTGAGCGAAGTGAAGCCCCCTTTATCCTTCGTGTTAGGTTGAACATGAACAACAAAAATACTGAAAACATAAAAAGTGTTTTTGCTGATCATTGTTTGCTGTGAAAATCAGTATTTTGATGTGCGATTAAATACTATCCTTTTTAAATCCGCTTGGCGAATTATTAATATCTCTGTAGTCAGTCTTAGACTCAGGCGTTTTAGTAGTATTTTGCTGCCGGCATTCACTTAACTAGGTACTTCATCGTAACAGCCCTACAATACCTACTTTTATATAGGTTTATTATTAATAACATAAAATTCCCCACAAACTTTAATTTATTCCTTTAAATATCTCGATATCATAATTTAAGGGGAATAATAAAACGAACGAATAAAAAAGTAATTGAGCGAATGACCATGAACAGCGGAATTACCTGGAATGAGCGAAAAACGTGGTGAATTGCGCGACGAAATTAATGGGTAGCACGACGAAATTACTGAATGGTTTAGCCAACGCTTATTGGCCAAATAGAGACTGTCTCGGCGTAGTACTATTAAGTATTCTGTGTCTCGGTGCGAAGTGGTGGGTGGAGGATAAAAGAGGATGAGCTAGGCATAGCCCCATTTATCCTTCGTGTTAGGCTGCAAACTTAAGAACAACAAAAACCAGCGGTCGGTTTCTATTTTATGTTACTCGAATTAAGGTTTTCAAGTTGCTCTCTTTCAGATTTCTAGTCTCGCAATCCAGTAAAATTGTCAGGTTGACTCGGGATCTTTTAAATCAAAAAGTGGAATAAGGGTCTTACGTTTAATTACTACCCACAATTGAATAAAACGGTAAAACTTTTTACTACAGGTACGTCATTTTAACTCCTTTTAAGAAACTAATGTTTGAAATGGGCATATCATATGAACTGATACTTACTGTGTTTTAAAGAGAGTTATTAAATTTAAGTTACTTACATGAATCCCATCACACCGACTGAAATTAGGTAGTCTTTGTTCACTAGGTCTTGTGCATTATGTATCATATAGAAACTGCTTCGGCCTTTTTTGTCAGAAAAAAACTCAGAACACGTATATAGAGCGAAGCAAAAACTTCTTTTCTAAATAACATAAAAAGTGTTTTTGCTGATCATTTTTTGCTGTGAAAATCAGTATTTTTGCTGTGCGATTAAATACTAGCCTTTATAAATTGGTTTAATTTTAGTATTACATGTCTTCTATGAAATAAATAAAAAAGTGACTGCAAAAACCAAACAGGAAAGGAGAGGACAAAACGAGCCCAGAGACATCAGTGGCTCAAGCAATTATTAAGTATTAAAAGCATAGCAATTTTTACAGCGGGTGTGAAAGGAGCCGTCGGGCGGGGACGCCCAAGAAGGTCCTATAAAGACTAAATCGGCGATTTGTTAGTGAAGGGGCAAATACGAAGTACCCGTAACCGGCGAGCTTGCATGAAGAGACTTATGAATGTTGAGGAAGCGAGAGATGTATGCCAGGATCGAATCAGGTGGAGGTTTTTGGTCTACTAACTAACCTAACCTAACCTAACCTAACCCTCTTCCGGGAAATAGGCGTGAGCGTATGTATGTATGTAGCAATTTTCATTTCATGCAATGGAATCTAGCCTTTGAAGACTAGGCAATAATTATTCATATTCTCTATCAGACCAAAAGGTAATTTGTTTCATCTTACTTTAATTTACAGACAGATTACAAAGTCTGTCTCGAAGGGCTTGCACGCGGGCTACATCAAGCACGCCCGTTCAGGGCAAGTCCTTTGGAGTCGGCTCAGCATTCCTCGCTATTGGGACAAGGATAATTGAATATTTCCTCCCCAAAGCCGGGTGTCGCACAATAGTGTCATATACTGACACCTCATTAGGCGAACCCGTCCTTTTGAGTTCGACTCATTGTCACTGAGATGGGTCACCCGATTCTATGTCGTTATTGTGAAACGCTGAGCAAATATGTCTTCTAATTGAAATTCGCTCTCATGCTGAATCATTACAGGGCGCGTTTCGGGGTTTAATTGGGTTTTAGTACGTATTGTTTGGCTGACGGCGCGTATGACTGAGTGGATGGATAATTACTGCGTGTTGACTGGCGAGAGTAATTCTCTGAGTACATCACTGAAGGGGGCCCGTAGAGCGCGAATTGTAGTTGAGCCGCGGCACCGACTAAACAACCTGTGAAGAGAACTCGCCGCAGCTCAATTCGGAATTTCGGACGGGGCGAATCATCTTGGGGGAATTCCTCGCAAGATTTATTTGAAGACAAGGTCAGAAAATTAAAAAAAACAAGTTATTATGTTAAATATAGGGTGACATTTAATTACCCGACAAAGAAACTTAGGTAGCAAACTCAAAAAAATATTGGGTCTCCCATAGTAACTTGTAATCAGCTGATTGGGTAAATTTTTGAGGGACGTTTTTTTTTTCATTTGCGGTCGCATATGGTCTTATGTTTCTTTGAGAAAGTTGTTCATATTGATATCACCTGTATAGCGGCGATTGGCATCACCTTGAAGTACATGCCAAAGGCACAGGGCGCGGAGCGGCCTATGTACCTCACGTCCCCAAAGTCTACTCATACTCCGTTGTAATTCAGTTATCCGGCACCACAATTCAGCCCTTCTTAATTAAGTTAAGTCAAGAAAGGTTAACGTGGTCCTTTTCGTTTAAATGTTTGAAAAGAGAGCTCACTATAGTGAATTGGCTGGTGGAGATAAAGTCATTTCTACCTTTTCTGTTTTTCGCCGACTTAAAATTAATTATTTCTGGAATCGTCTTTACGTAGCATACCTGAAGTCACACTGCACGAAAATTACCAACTATGGTGTTGTATCAAAAGCGGTTTGAAATTCAAAGAGAAATAGTATACCAATATTAAATCAAGCGTAATATATTGATAGGGCTTACTCGAAGATGTGTTGATACGCAATAATAATTTACTAAGGCGGCCTGGAAGCTTTGGTTTCTTATAAAGAATCATATACGTGCAGTTTTTCCAAATTATGCTGCGATTATTATGAAATATTTATATATATTGTTTGTTATAATATTGCGTAATTTATAACAAGGTTGTCTCGAATCACGAATGGCATTTGAGAGACGATGCGTTCAAGGTCTACCTATTCAGTTCATCATGAAGACATTTGAGCTTCAAAGTATTCAGTTTGAAATATAAATATTAAGTGCGGCTTTTGTTACATTTCTACTGATATTGTCAGTATTTTAATAGTACTATGATACAAGTGGGATAAGTCGGCTATTACCCACGAGGCCGTATTATTCGGTGAGTAGCCGACTGTGAATGATCAATGCACACGAGTTTCATAAGATGTTCTTCAACACACTTGCGAGGAAAGAAACAGACTTGTATTGATAACAACCACACAACGAAAACGTAATGGCATGGCGCTCTGGTATTGTTTTTTCTGATCGCCGCGCGCTGACAAAGTACAGCAATAATGTTTTGAATACGCAAATTAAGGTTAATATTTAGTGATAAATATATAAATTGATGAAATAACGATAAAAAAATGATAATTTGTACCTATACTTAGCCTTAAATAATAAAAACTCTTACCGGAGATGGAGAAAAAATGTAAAGTAATAAACACTAGTGCGTAATAAGCTCAATTATGGACCTAAATGCGTTGCGTTGCTAAAAGAGTCCTTTACGACCGAGTTTGTTGAATAGTATCTTACTTGGTATTCCAGTTCCGACTGCGAGAGGCATCTCAGTGGACAATTTGCCTCAGACAATTTGTCAAGAACCAACACTTGGTTGGGTTTGCCAGCATTCCCGCTCGAACTACCTACCTAAGTGTAGCCAAGATTGTGAACTCTGAAAGGATTGTGAGTATAATTCACATGGCGGGTGACGGTGGAATCTCGATAGCAGTGACTATCGATCGGTCAATGTCAGCTGCCCACTACCAACTCGAAGATATGAGCGCAATGTTGTCCCCACGAAGTTCAACTCCGTATTTCCTGTTTCAAACTCTCTACGAAATACCAACGGGGAAGTATTAAAAACCAATAACCTTTTTATCAGTTAATATGGAACGTGTACCGTTACGAAATATATTATAAATTAATCCAATATGTATAATGCAGAGAGGGCAATTTATAAATCGATTCGATATGTAACACTATATCAAAGCATATTATTTAATTACGTTTATATATGTTAGAACCACATGTACGTAGTTCGCAGGAAGTGCAGTGCAGTATTAGACATAGTCGGTAGTTTGTTCACAGCAGAACGTAATTTGCAGCCTTACGCACACGAGGGTTGCCAGTTGCTAGGTGGGGCTGCCAGTTTGTAAGCGAGTATAGTTTAAGGAGGTAGGCAGATAACGCGATATCTAGTAGTTAGATTACTCGGCTGTAATTAAGGGCTTTCAGAGGGATCATGTTTGGTTTTGTTAACAATAAACTGAATGATGCACACCGAAGTACACTCCCGCGTATTCGCTTCTCAGCTTACATAATTCGATCGCGCTGTATTTTTACTCACTTGCATGAATTTCTACATTGTCGACGAGTAGGCAGTGACAGCTCTACCTACCAATTTGCGTATTTTACACCGTACGCGAATATCCGAATTAATATTTATCCGCTGTGCTGTTGGCGTCCGTCCGTATTGTTTATCCACAAATTAAGTAATGAATTCATATTTTTTTCGATAGCCATAAAAGCGGACCGAATTTAATTGGCTACCGATATTCCGGGCCTGAGCGGGCCTTTTCAATAATGCAAATGATTTTTTATGTATTTTATTTTGCATGTAAATCATGGAATCCTCTCACTTTACTTTACTTTCCAGCGCTCTACATAAATCGTTTAGCAAATTTGCTTTTCTAGAATCGATAAGAATAAATCACGTTTGTTTGGCGGTGTAAATGTTGCCAGATATTTTTGGGCCATTTATCAAGAGTCGAGCCATTTAATCTAAGCATCATGAAAAGTGAAATGTTTTATGCGTAACGGCACAGAACAAATCGCGGTATTTATGTACATTGAATCAGTTACGCAGTCAGAAAATCGTTAATTAGTTCAGGGGCTCAATTCTCTTATGGGACACGCATAGCGATAGCATATGGATTGCTCCGAGGGGCGCAAAATGCGTCCGTCTCCGAACAAAATAGGCGGCGTCGAAAAGCCAAATACGACATTTGGCGCGCTTGGGAGCAATCGCTATGCGTTTTCCATAACAGAATAGGGCTCAGGTCTGTTGTTGATGCCAATATCTGATCACTCCGAAAACAAAGAAAAACTGCGCTCACAATCACGCTTAAATTGTTCGCCTCATTTTAAAATCAATCCTTTTCACTAACTTCATAAAAGAAATGACACACAAACACAGAACAAAAATGGCCGCGAACTCACAAGATCCGACGGGTGACCGAGTCGGTACATTCCTCTACTTCCCCGTCTATTCAACCAAGTGTGGACCATTGCGCGGGGATATATAAATCGCAGTGCATTAGTGGGACGACAATGCGGCGACATTTAGTTGCGCGCTAGTCCTTGTGCTACTAAATCAAGCGCACTCGGTACCAGAGAGGAAGTGCGCAATGTATTACTATCTTGATTAGATATTGTCGCGCTAAGTGGTGATCTAGTGCACAATTGAAATTACGATTTCCTGTACGACTTCAACTGTTCGCCCCGCTACAGCACCGACATAAAGTGATGTAAGGGTCCATAAAATGTCGTCGCAATATGTGCCGTCTCACGAAGAGACGTCGGTTGGAACGAAACATTGCATATTTTGCCTCCCATTTCGATTTTTCTGTCACCGTAGGTTGATGACCGACAGATTCCGAAAAGCGGCGTATCTGACTGCGCCGCGTTCGGCGTTTTATTTGTGACTTTGTTTGTCAACTTTTTCAATATCGCAATATTTGCGTCGCCGGATTATATGTGCTGTACGAGTATCTGTTGTTTTGTTCCGAGCAGCAATTTCATATTCCTGCGGGTTTGGCGCAAACAGATTTCCCGTCAAAATGGGAGTATGATTGCTAATTTTGATTTACCGCAGCGAGGCAGATTCGTGTGCGCAAATACGATTTATTTTCTCGGCTAATCGCTAATTAATGCTGTAATATATTGTGACCGCACCGCGCACCTATTTGTTTATTAGCGCATGGCGGCTTACCTGCCCGGCTCATAATAGCCAGTTGTGGTTGTTCTGCACGTGTTGTCTGCACTGAATGCTGTTTGCTGCTGGATGGGGGGAAGGGGCAACGGGGGAAGGGGAGGGAGTAATGGGGAGGGGAGGCTTAGGACCTGGTGGGGCTCAGTCCGTGGGACAATTGGTAGTGCATTATAATTAGAATGCAGATTTTATCAAAGGAGGAAAATATAAATGGTGTTCCTGTGCTTGAGCTCGTATACATTTTAAGCGATGTAGTTTTTTTTGTTGACGACCCGAATGGCCGAGTGGGCAGTGACGCTGCCTACGAAGCCAAGGATCCAGGGTTCGAGTCCCGGTGGGGGCAAATATTTGTTTGATGAGAACGAATGTTTGTACCCTAGTCATGGTTGTTTATCTATCTAAGTATTATATTTATCTATATAAGTATGTGAATCGTTATCTAGTACCCAAGATACAGGGAATCCTAGTTTGGCGCTAGATCAATGTGTGTAAATTGTATCTGAAGAATTGATGATAACGTTAGCATAAGGTAAAGAAATAATTGAACAAAAAGTAAAACTTAACAGAACGACTTTGACCTTTTCGATTTGCAACTATATTTTATTTATGTTATGCTTTCCGATTACAAATGCACACCTTACTATAAAACAAATCTAAATCGCTACAGGTTTGCGTTAATTATTTGAAGAGTTCCTTTGATTTCTACATGTTCCCTGCAACGGGTCTGGAACCGATGTTGACAAGTTACTGAGGAGGTTTCCTGGTACGTCGCCATCACGTCCAATTCAACATTATCATTCAAGCATACATTACTTAACAACCGTATTTAAGGTGATACAAAAAATGGGGTTTTTGTCGAATCCATTTACTCCACCATGAAGTCATCTACAGATTTGATTTTTGGGTTAACGTTTATTGAGTATTTGATTAAGATTTTCACTAGAGGAAAACGCGATTGGATGAAATTTTCTCGATAGAATTTAATTACGAAAACACCTCTGTTTTATTTTTTCCTGTAATTCTAAAATCATCTAACTCATTTCATTGTGGAACTGCGTTTAAAATGTAGATATTATGTATTCGCAAATCTCCTTAAAAATCTTTTTAACAAAATAGCGTAGTTTATTTTTAAACAATTATTCTGTTGTTTAGCTGGTTTAGCAGGGATTTAAAAAAATCAATCGCTTGTATGGGGAACCCCCTCTAATTTTCAAAATTGCGTGTAGTTCATTATTTGTTGCTGTTGCGGCAACAGAAATGCACATTCTGTGAAAATTTCAGCTCTACCTATTTCGGTTGATCCGATAGAGCCCGGTGACGGACGGACGGACAGACAGACGGACAGCGGAAGCTTAGTAATAGGGTCCCGTTTGGCACCCTTCGGGTACGGAACCCTAAAAATTACTTCAATACCGCCTATTTGATACAAAACATACTCATACGTGCTTCATTAACCACAGAGCTCCCTTATTGCTCCATGATCCCATCATCAGGTCCTGACTGACGTTGATAACTTGCTGAGAAGCTCTCCTGTTTCATCATCATTTCCATTTCACCATATGCAATATGACGAGCATACATTACTGACGGCTTATGTTTAAACGACTACCAAAAACGCACCTGTTTTACTAACAATAAATTCGAAATGACTGCCAGAATGGATGAATGTCCACCAAATTGTGTTTGGATAAATGATCACCAAATTTCTTTTTATGTTTTGTGTACTTAAGTTTATGTTTTAAGTATTTTTTGTTGTTCTTACATGTTCAAACTAACACGAAGGATAAACGAATATCTCGCCATGGTAATAAAAGACTAATTTATTTGATGAATTTCTATTCTCTTAATAATAAAAATTTACAATAGACAATTTTTTATTTTAAAACATAAAATTTGTAGATTTTCTGGTTTTAGGCGATTTATTTTTTAGTCTGGATGTTTCCAGCTGTTGAAAAAAGTCTTTCCGAGGCGACTGAACAGGGCTTCAGTGAAAAATATTTTTGGGCGAGTTTTTTCAGACTTGGAAAATGGACATCTTCTCGCCAAAAGGCCACGGGATCGTCGTATTTTTACGTGCCGACGACCGACGCGCGTATTCGCCGAATACGAATATTCGTTAAATGTCTATTATTCGGCGAATACGAATATTCGTATTCGTATTCGTATTCGCTAGTCCAAGGTATTATTATTATATTATTTGAAGATTTCCCTCGATGTCTCCAGGATCCCATCATTAGATCCCGACACAATCCTGAAAAACCAATTTTCCAAATCGGTCCATCCGTCTTGGAGAAATCGATGAACAAACATTAAAAACTGATCTCGACGAAGTGTAAACCGCCTCCTTTTGTGAAGTCTGTTAAAAACAGAAAATATCCCGACAAATCGAGAAGCCCCTCCTCGTTTGTTGAAGTCGATCAAAAAATAATGCGGTGACGTATTTAAGCTAACATTTCATAATTGTTTAGGTACAATATTAGTCTTCTTGTGAAAAATACGGCCAGGGTGCCCTGCCCACACTAACTTACGATGCCGAAACATGGACGCTAACAAAGGCAAGAATATGCACCAAATTAAAGTCGCAAGAAGGGCCATGGAGCGTTCCATGATAGGCATACTTCGGGAGCGTATTCGCAAAACCGTAATAAGACGTCGTACTAAGATCGTCGATGTCGGCTAGCGAATCACGGGACTGAAGTGGGGGTGTGGCATGGACAGATGACGGAAGGTGGACCAAAGCGGTTACAGAGTGGCTGCCCAGAACCGCTCGACGACCAGTCGGCAGACCACCAGCCAGGTGGACGGATGACTCACTCAGGACCGGAGTGGATGGCGTGGTAAAGAAGAGGCCTATACCCAGCAGTGGGTGATGTGGGCTGATTGATAATGATGATGTGAAAAATACGTGGCTAAGTTTTTCCTGTAATTAGTCACCTTGATGACTGTTGAAGTACAAAAACATTGAGGTTTATTTATTGCTTTAGGTAATTATCATAGTAATGTTGGTTTTAGCAAACAATAATTAGACACTATTGAGTGTTATTTGACTGACTGATGCGATTTTCTTGTAGGTACGTGTAGCGTATGTTTTTCATAAACTCTCGTCACCTAAACTTAACTGGACCTTTGCTTATAATAACAAGACCATGAGTCTAAAACTAAGACTCGAGTACTGAAGCATCGCGCTCCATGCTGTATGAAACCTGTAACTATCCGCACGGTCCATACGGTTCTAACTATTCTAACTAAGACTCGAGTACTGAAGGATCGCGCTCCATGCTGTATGAAACCTGTAACTATCCGCACGGTCCATACGGTTCTAACTATTCTAACTAAGACTCGAGTACTGAAGGATCGCGCTCCATGCTGTATGAAACCTGTAACTATCCGCACGGTCCATACGGTTCTAACTATTCTAACTAAGACTCGAGTACTGAAGGATCGCGCTCCATGCTGTATGAAACCTGTAACTATCCGCACGGTCCATACGGTTCTAACTATTCTAACTAAGACTCGAGTACTGAAGGATCGCGCTCCATGCTGTATGAAACCTGTAACTATCCGCACGGTCCATACGGTTCTAACTATTCTAACTAAGACTCGAGTACTGAAGGATCGCGCTCCATGCTGTATGAAACCTGTAACTATCCGCACGGTCCATACGGTTCTAACTATTCGACTAATGGAGTGGAGGTGGAGAAGAGGAGAGGACGATAAAAGGAGAACTCCGTGGTCTAACGGGTTTCACTCTTGCTTCTCACACAGGAGATGCAGTTTCGATTCCTGAACACCAATGAAATAATTAATTTATCTTAAGAAAATAATACGGACGTTCTAACGGTGATGGAAAACATCGTGAGGAAACCTTCATTACTCCATAGCTGCGGCGATGGGCTAGCCCCTTGTCACGCAAAATGGAGCATTGAAGAACTGGCTCAAAGTGGGCACAATTGTGCCTCTGCCACCCCATATGAGAAAAGGCGTGACGCTATGTTATGTTATGCTATTCGACTAATTGCAAGCAAATCAGTTAGTAATATATATTTTCGGCATGTGCTAATCATACCCTTTAATTGTAAACCGAACACGGCCCTGTTCAAAAACTTTTTCATTTTATCCATGACTTAATGCCCTACACTCAAGGGCATAAATAGGCGCCCTATAGATTTTGGCAAGACGCTGCTCACGATACCTTATTTGCCAAATTCTGATGAGTAGTTTAGATGTTCTGGGAGAACAGATGAGCACGCATGCAATAAACTTGAAACATACGCAACGGTCAAAATGAAAACCCCTTTTTAGGGTCCCGTACCTCAAAAGGATGAACCCCTATATGATCACTCGCGAGACAGTTCGTCCGTCTCTTTTCTCAGGAACTATAAGACATAGTGTCTTGAAATCTTCTGCTAAAATACTTATCCTGATAACCGCAACATAATTCAAGTCTAATATGAAAAAATATTGCCTACAAAAAAGGGGAGGGGGTAAAATGAGAAAACGAAAAAAATACAACACTGTAATAAGTCATGTAAGGTATCGTTGAAAAGGGCTCTTTATAAAATTTTCAAATATATATTTTTTTAATTTTAGCTTTCTTAACTTCAGAAGTTAGGATCAAAAAAGTGCAAAAAATGACCATCCCCCTCCTAAGTCCGAAACTACAGCCTAAAATTATGAAAAAAAATACAGAATATAGAACTTAAGCCAAAGATTACAGGAAAACCTACCCGGAATTGCCAAAATTTTTATTCACCTGTATAGCACTTAAAAACTTATAAATGCACCTGGTTACGTACATGGAGTATGAAAGAAGTCGCACCAACAACTTTGTAAACAACATTTTGCCATGTAAAATCCAAACTACTCACTCCACACCATCCCTACCATTGTGCGGTGGTACGGAACCCATCCCCGGTTTTATTGTTTTTTCCGTAGCCGGGTAAAGAAAAACATAAAAAGCGCATGCAAAAAATCTGAGAACGTCCAAGCCTTTCATTAGTCATTATGAGTCAGAAATAAGTCTCAACGAAACCATACAAGTCATTATAATCACAAATGCAACCGGCACTTAAGCCGCTTAGAGTACGCTTTCCGAGCGAGGAAACCTAATTTATAATATACCAGTGAATTATGCAATGAATTTCCCGGGTTGAAATTCTCTCGCCGCAATTTCTGTGAAAATGATCTTCGGCCTAAGAGCAAACCGGGGTGCATCGCATTCCGCTTCTTTCAAACAAACAAAGTATGGATTGATTTGTTCACCTGGGCTAGAAGACGCAAGCGCTTCTGTGTTTCAAATCAAATGTCTTTATTACTGTAGATATTTACGTATACTTAGCAAACATCCTTTTTTGCCTCTTCTCTACATTGGACTGTGGGAGATGAAGGGCGTAGAAACTCACACAGATGGATTTATAGATCTAGTCTTAGTTTCGGCGGCCCTATCGATTAACTCTGTTATAGACGACTGCACTATATTATCTTGTTTCGAATTCTGGTTAATGGTTCCGCTGACTTAAGTCAAAGTCAAAGTCAAGACAAAGTCAAAGTACTTTATTACTGTAGATATTTACATATACTTAGCAAACATCAATTTGTCTCTTCTCTACATTGGACCACTGTGGGAGAAGAAGGGCGTAGAAACTTACATATCCCTAAAGCTCCATTCTCATTTTTCGTTTTTTTCTGGGATTTTTTCCTTCTATTTTAGCATGCATCTCTTATCCTTATATCTTAAAGTCGAGTTATTTTCGTTTGTGAAATAAAAATGGTAAGAATCCAAAGCATGCCTCTTTATCTAGTCACTGGGCTTTAAGTTGATACGAAATAGTAGTTTATGTGACTGATACATAATGAAGGGCGCAAAACTCTAGTGGGTTTATGAAACTAGCCGAGAGTTTTAATGCCTAATTATGTATAGTTACATACACTAGTTTATCTACACACATATCATAAGCTCTCTTTGATGTATTTAGGAACCGCATGTTCGACCAGCATTGTGGCATTGATCATTGCTCTGCACTTGTTTAGCTTGTTCAGTAGTACAAACTTCACAAACAAACTAGGGGCGGCACGCGGGCGGGCGGCGGCGTTTGAAATTTGAATGTCATTATGGTCATAATGTATCAATATTCAGAGTGAGTATATCATTATGCTGGTCATAACGTGCGGTATTTGGACGCGCTAAAGAGGGTTTATGATACGTGTGTAGATAAGATAAACAATGCGCTCGACTCAAACTAAAATATCGTAGCGCCAAACCACATAAAAATTGTTTAAAAATAAACTACGCTATTTTGACAAAAATATTTTCAAGGAGAGTTTACGAATCCATAATATCCATATTTTGAATGCAATTTCGCAATTAAATTAGTTAGAATTACAGGTGAAAATAAAACAATTTAGAGGTCTTTTCGTGATTAAATTCTATCGAGAAAATTTCATCCAATTGAGTTTTCTTTCAGTGAGAATCTTAATCAAACGCTCAATGAACGTTACCCAAAAATCAAATCTGTAGATGACTTTATAGTGGAGTATTTTTTTTCGTATCACCTTAACGAATAGTAGTTAAGCTCAGAAGATCAAGGAATGCACGATTAGCTACTACATTTTTAGTGGTCAGCTGAAACCACTCAGATGGGAATACTGCAGGCTTGCTGAGGTCTTTGGAATGTCTGTGTTGTTTAGGAATTCTTAGGTACCCCGGTCCGATGCCATTCCAAGCTAAAATAGTTTTAAGAGCAACCACTCAACAATTATTGAGAGATCCCGGGGTTCGAAAAAAACTCCAGATCTTGGATGTTTTTATGTGTGTGACGTCGCTGTTTCTGGTTCCCACGACACAGGGTATCCGAGTGTGGGGTCAGAAGCTATGTGTCTGTGCACATAAACATGTATATTTTATCCCCGATGCCAAAAAGAGATGCAATTTGGCCAGTCTTAAAGAAAGCAGAAAGGGATTATTGTAGAGTTTGTATTCTGTCTATTCTCAACTTCCGACCGAAGCAGCTAAACGGCTCGAGATCGCATAGTAGGTCATACGAGCCTCTTTCACGAGGGCCCCGGAAATTGATGTAGTTTAACACCAATATACCGTAGGGCCAATCATGTCTCCCCCGCCTCACAGGAGTTTGTTGTGTCCTATCACATTTACCCAGCGGGGGCTTTAATAAGTGCAAAGTGGAACAAATTGATATTGCTACTGAATTGCGTATTGGCCTCTTGTTTACAGCTCATAGACATTGACGTGGCTGTTAGCCCCGATAGATAAAGGAGAAAGACATGAACGGTCGCATAAATAAACAAACGCGTCTCGCCCTACACAATAATAGTCATCGAATAAACCCGCCTCTCCAAAATGATTGCTTCCAATCCCGCTGTAATACTTCACAAAGATTGATAACCACGTCAAATGAGAAATTGTTAGTGTTTTGAAAAAAGAAAACGCCGAGCGACGGCTATCGTTCATAGATTTCCATCAGTGCGGAAACTTTGTACCGTGTACCAAATTGCCTTTAGGAAGCGTTGGGGAAAATAAAAAAACGAAAATAAGGCGACATCCGCCGGGGACGACGACGGTCATTACGTTAATGCGAGAGTAAACCTGATTGACGATCTCAGGCGCTCTGAAATTCGTCTACGAACGAGCCTTCCGGTCGGATCGCTGTCTATTGCTTATACTCGTATTGTAGTGCCCACAACTGCCCTCCTCTCGGGCTATGATAGCCTGGTATACCTCGCTCCACGAATTAAGAGCGCTGGGCGACGTTGGCTTTGTGCAGGTATTGAAAACTGACTACTGAGCATTCAAGGCGACAGCTCATAACGTGTGCGCGACAAATATCATGGGCTGAGGTTACTGAGGATGACAACTTGTGATGGAGAGTAGACTGATTTGAATCTGTTCTGTTTCGAGATACGAATGCCCACACACGGTTGTTGCTTATATACGAAATTGTTTGTAACGAACGATATATGAATACCATTCTTGAATAAATGCATGGATTAACTTGTAATTATTGGAGGTAATGCCATCACGTAATAACTAATAACAAAACGTGCGAACAACGGAGCCACAGCAGAATTCAAATCACTTTCCTTTACAAAAATTGTGTGTTGTAACAATTTGATGATACACTCTAATCGACGGACTGAATCCGGTTTACGAACGAAAGTGAAAGGATGCCTTTTAAAAATAGCTAATGTACTGCTGCTTTCAATTACCATTTTAAATTGTACCCATGAAGGTAGAAACACTCAATATGCATTATCTTTGAGTGTCTGCCTCACATGCCACAGGAACTGGGTCTCAGAATTCCAGCAAATTACCAAACAATCACGAACGTCATTATTATAGTAGTTTATGTGACTGATACATAATGCCCAATTATGTACAGTTACATACACTAGTTTGTCTACACACATATCATAAGCTCTCTTTGATGTGTTCAGGAACCGCATGTTTGACCGGCATTGTGGCATTGAGTTGTTTAGATTGTTCTGTAGTACCAACTTCACAGACAAAGTAGGGGCGGCACGCAGGCTGGCGTCGGCGTTCGAAATTTGAATGTCATAATATGTAGAAAATTTACACATTATGGTCATAATGTTCAATATTCAGATAATAATTGAGTTTTTACAAAGTTTGTCTGTGGTCATCATCACACATTATCAATGGTCATAATGTGTAATTTTTCTACATATTATGACATTCAAATTTCGAACGCCGACGCCCGTCTGCGTGCCGCCCCCTACTTTGTTTATAAAGTTGGCACTACAGAACAATCTAAACAACTCAATGCCACAATGCCGGTCGAACATGCGGTTCCCACTCTCGAGTATTCATGCCATCCATTATGTAGCAGTCACATAAACTACTATTATAAATTAAATGATTATGAAGTTCATAATAGATCAAATGTTATCAGCAGTAAAATTTAATTGAGTTTTGATTAAATAAAAATAAACATAAAGATACACATTTACATACAGGAACATACATAGCTTCTGGCCCCACACTGGGATACCCTGTGCCGTGAGAACCAGAAACAGCGACGTCACAGACTAATCAACATCCAAGACCTAGGGATATTTTTTTTCTATATCCCCAGCCAGGAATCGAACCCAGGACCTCTCGTATGGTAGACAACCACAACCGAGTGAGGTCGTCACTATCACGACAACACTCATAAATATGAAATGTCAGAAACGTGACACGTATACTATGACTTTGTAGGTGCACTTCGCGCGCTCACGCGATACACAGTTCGGTGTCTAGAGTTTTGGTCGGCCACGGAACTGCGGTGTACCCTACGATGCCCTACATGAGTGTACGTACAAGGGATTTCGACGATGGGCACTGCATATTACAGATTAGGTACCGTAAACCCGGGCTACTTTGTCCCAAAATTCACCTTTTTTTCTTTTCTTTCCTATGTTTCTGCTCTGATGAGCTCTATATTTATTTTGGTGGATTAAGTATATATTAGAGGATGTAAGGAAGCATTACGGTTGAAAAGAGATTTCTTTTTTGTTTCAAATTTTGAGCCAAAGGTGATCTTTGGGCCGGGCTACTTTATTCCACCACCTTTTCGACGGCAGTATAACTAGCTTTATCAACCCTAGGTTTATTTTACCCATAAAAAACGGTTGTCCGAACAATAAAACATAGGTTCACGTAAGTTAACATTTATAATGTTTTATTATTTTATTTAAAATAAAATAAAACACATAATCGTCCTCAGCCGATGCATTTATTGCATATCTTTATAAATTTAACAAAACTGTTGTATTGTTGTATCATGATTATCAATAGCAGGTTATCTACCTAAGAGATAAAAAAAATGTCTTAATAATAATAGTAATAATAATAAGTTGGACACTATTTACACACATTGATCTAGCCCCAAACTAGGATTCCCTGTATCTTGGGTACTAGACAACGATACACGTACTTATATAGATAAATATTATACTTAGATAGATAAACAACCATGACAAACATCCGTACAACAAACATAAATAAGAATAATGGGAAGAGTAAAGACTGTTTTCTTCTTCTTATAATAAGCTTAAAGAGAATCAATTCAGGCACACTTATTAATGTTATTACCACACCTAACCCGCAGCTTGGATAGGCAGAGACCTCACTCCTAACCCGCAGCTTGGATAGGCAGAGACCTCACTCTAACCCGCAGCTTGGATAGGCAGAGACCTCACTCTAACCCGCAGCTTGGATAGGCAGAGACCTCACTCTAACCCGCAGCTTGGATAGGCAGAGACCTCACTCTAACCCGCAGCTTGGATAGGCAGAGACCTCACTCGAACCCGCAGCTTGGATAGGCAGAGACCTCACTCGAACCCGCAGCTTGGATAGGCAGAGACCTCACTCTAACCCGCAGCTTGGATAGGCAGAGACCTCACTCTAACCCGCAGCTTGGATAGGCAGAGACCTCACTCTAACCCGCAGCTTGGATAGGCAGAGACCTCACTCTAACCCGCAGCTTGGATAGGCAGAGACCTCACTCTAACCCGCAGCTTGGATAGGCAGTGACCTCACTCTAACCCGCAGCTTGGATAGGCAGAGACCTCACTCTAACCCGCAGCTTGGGATAGGCAGAGACCTCACTCTAACCCGCAGCTTGGATAGGCAGAGACCTCACTCTAACCCGCTAGGCAGAGACCTCACTCTAACCCGCAGCTTGGATAGGCAGAGACCTCACTCTAACCCGCAGCTTGGATAGGCAGAGACCTCACTCTAACCCGCAGCTTGGATAGGCAGTGACCTCACTCTAACCCGCAGCTTGGATAGGCAGAGACCTCACTCTAACCCGCAGCTTGGATAGGCAGAGACCTCACTCTAACCCTCAGCTTGGATAGGCAGAGACCTCACTCTAACCCGCAGCTTGGATAGGCAGAGACCTCACTCTAACCCGCAGCTTGGATAGGCAGAGACCTCACTCTAACCCGCAGCTTGGATAGGCAGTGACCTCACTCTAACCCGCAGCTTGGATAGGCAGAGACCTCACTCTAACCCGCAGCTTGGATAGGCAGAGACCTCACTCTAACCCGCAGCTTGGATAGGCAGAGACCTCACTCTAACCCGCAGCTTGGATAGGCAGAGACCTCACTCTTACATTTCCGGCACATTGAAGCAGTTTTTTTCAAATACTCGGGTGGATTTATTTTCTTGATGATGACCTCCCGACGGTACAACTGTTCATCTTTGATGAGAGGCCATCGCCAAAACTTAACCCCTTTTTTCATCACACCCACGATGGCGCTCTCTTCACACACTGAAATCACTTTGCCAGGATAAATAAGAGCTTCCCGTCTCACCAGAACATGATCATCTACTTCAACAAGTCTTCTACATCTTAAGTCGGTAAATAATCGAGACATCGGCGGCGGCGGGTGCCAGGCTCCCGCTTGTAATTGGATGGCATGACAAAATCTTTCTGAACCATTTCAAAATGTAAATAAAAAAATAATATAAATAAATAATGTTGAACATGGTTTTAACGGTTTTCCTTCATGTGTAACTTTGGCCCATGGACAAAGTAACCCCAAAAGACGGGACAAAATATTGCCGATACTGCTTTTTGATTTTATTTGTAACGTAACAGTTTATTCGCGAATCATTTATGATACACACGGTCCCAGACATATTCTACATATGGTAAATTACAAATCATATCGCACACTCACCAAATTACGCAGCCCCAGTAGAAAGTTTACACCACAACTTTTTCGTGAAAAATGAACATGTCAAAACAGCATCCGCAAGCCATAGATTTATTTATTGGCCACAATTATCTAACTTCTCATTTTATAACTAAGCAACGGGAAAATGGGATAGCCTCTAATAAACAATTTCGTCTTTTTTACAACGCCAACTAAATATTCTATAGAAAGCGTAAAGTAAAGATCAATAGTTATTTTTACTTGTCCTTCCTATTTATACATTGCACCTTATTTACTAGCTCAGCCACGAATTTTACATTATCACCATTTTAAAAAAGCTTCTCATTTTGTACTTTAAGAAACTGAAATTAATGTTTGTAAGTTGCTGTTCTCATTTCTCGTCAGTCGCTGTCAGTCGCTCACTTAGTAATGCAATAACCTAAATTAATTATTTTTGTCACCCTAAAACTTAAATTTACAGTTTGAATACTACCCATTTTAAATGTACTGAGTTTAAATATTATAAGGTAATAGAATATCTTATTTGTTTTCATATTTAAATATTTTTGAAGTTTACCTGAATGCATGTTCCAAATTTAGATGCTTTAAAATAACCACCATGCTGAGTTGTATTTAGAGCGGCTTACATAGAAGATAACTAGTGGCTAAGATAGATAACCACCATGCTGAGTTGTATTTAGAGCGGCTTACATAGAAGATAACTAGTGGCTGAGATAGTATCATTCATACGCTTGTTAATTGTGGCTGTGTTATTTTGTACAAGTAACTTTGAAGGCAATGCAGATTTTGTACAAGTAACTTTGAAGGCAATGCAGATTTTGTACAAGTAACTTTGAAGGCAATGCAGATTTTTAGAGGCGAATAATGCAATTACATTAAAAGAAGTCTGTTTAATCAGCACCCCATAATATTGACAGAGATATTACTGCTGATATGAGTGAACTTACATAACATAAATGAACAGTTACACTCAGCAAATAAGCCAACATTTATTTTACATGTCTTTCTTGTTTTCATTGCCAAATTTTCATCTGGCATATTGTACCAATTGCCATTTTGTGTTCAAGGAATACTTCTTTGAGGGCGGCAGTTTTTGATACGGGTTTACGAATCGAGTTTCAACGATTTAGCTTATCGTGAAAAGCGTCTGCCTCCTAAAATGAATAAATCCCAAGTTCACTTTGTTATATTACACAGTAAAAATGATATCGAATTTCGCTGTCAATTTGCTGCTCCATTCATGAAATATCTTGATTAGCCCTTTGCCTTTGGTTTATTATCGGCGCATCATTTTATATCATTACATTTTTCATTTTATTGCAGGTAACATAATACGCTAGTCATAAAACATCGGTCAAGTGCGGGTCGGACGAAGGGTTTCGTAGCATCGTAAGTCTTAAAATAATAAAAAGAAAACGAAAAGAAAATAATATTTTGTCCGGACGTGGATTCGAACCCAGAACCTAAAGATTGCGCGACCGATATTAAACCACCACCACAAGCGTGTAATAAGATCATATTATGTGAATTATAATATGATTTGTTATATCGCAGGGGGGTGTTGATACACGTCTCTGTCGTGAATGGAGACCCCCTTTAATTTATAAAATCTCGCGTAGTTCTTTTTTTTTGCTGTAGCGGAAACAGAATTACACATTCTGTGAAAATTTCAACTCTCTGCCTATTACGGTTCACCAGATAGAGCCCGCAGACGGACAGACAGAAAGACGGAAGGCTTAGTAATAGGGTCCCCGTTTGGCACCCTTCGGGTACGGAACTGCCAGATATTAATAATACCAGATATTAACTTTTATGTTGCTATTGCAACATAAAAGTTAATATCTGGTATTATTTAGAAAAATAAATACGATCCAAATCAAATCAATTATATTATATTGATTTTTCGTCTGTCTAATCTAAGTATTTGTATCTTTTATTATTGGGCCATGCATCTTTCGAAATGGTAAATTTTATCATGATTGTAATAACCGTGCGTTTATATTTTCTGTGAAGTGAAGAATATGAATGATTGACTATTAGTTTACCGGTCTAAGTCTTAAATAACTAAATTATTTAAGATAATTTGTTTCACAAAGCAATATATCTTCAAAAATAAGTATTAGGCTCTAGAGTCTAGAGCCAATGATGATGCGCCACCCGGCACGCTGTTCTCGTTATAGTAATGAGGGACTAAACTTGATGTATACGGTATAATATCCCAGTGTTATTCGCAAAACGCGGGCAAATTACTTTTGTTTCTACCTAAAATTTCACCCAGTCTTCACTATGAAGGTTAATGCGCTCATCAAGACGCGAGCGTTCAAAAATCGACATAATCTGTTTTCTTGTTTTGTTTCTTAGGAAATTTAGAAGATTGTGCGCGTCCGAGCAGCTGTTTTTGGGTTTTAGGAATTTGTCGTGGTTCTAGTCCTCAGAGCCAATTTAATGACTTTACGATAGCGTCAATCGAGTATTCACTGTGAGAAGTTTCAATCGAGTATCTGCGAGTGTGAGTCGCATACAAGTATTACGACTCGATTGACGTTTATTCATGCGATATGTTTCATGTTTAAGTTGGTAGCGCTGTAGCGACAGATCGTACAACCAGCCAAATCTCAAAACACCTTGTTGACCGTAGTCTTGTCTTGAAGTGATAAGAGGCGATTTTGCCATCAAACAAGTCGTTGCTAAGCAACGCCCGAAAACGGAAGTCAGACCAAAGAGTTTGTCCGCATCACAGCTCTCCGTC
This sequence comes from Argyresthia goedartella, assembly GCA_949825045.1. Lineage (NCBI taxonomy): Eukaryota > Metazoa > Arthropoda > Insecta > Lepidoptera > Argyresthiidae > Argyresthia > Argyresthia goedartella. The sequence continues at coordinate 24,335,244 of OX463823.1, forward strand.
TCCAAGCAAAAAATCTGCGCGCTGGCTGACATTGTTATATTCTACTTCACTAGACTTTTCAGGTTCCTTTCGTATTCACAGTCGCGGTCACCTTGTTGACCGTAGTTACCGTCTTATTTTGACGTGATAAGACGCGATTTTGGCATCAAACGGGACGTTGTTAAGCAACGCCGGAAAGCGGAAGTCAGACCAAAGAAGTTGACAGCAACACACCTCTCCGTCTCCAAGCAAAAAATCTGCGCGCTGACATTGTTATATTCTACTTCACTTTTCAGGTTACTTTCGTCGTTCACAGTTGCTGTCACCTTCAAATCCAAAGTGAGAACTTAACTTGCGAACGTGAGCAGTTTGAACATTCGAACTGTCAAAATGTTGATGTTGACGACTCGCACTCGCAAAGGCGATACCTCGTCCGTGCAAAGGTCCCCGTTACTCCAGGCGGAAAGACCCGCAGTGTGAGGGGGACGGAATCGGGAAAAAATGTCATAACGTAGCGCTAAACCACAGAAAATTGTTTAAAAATAAACTACGCTATTTTGTTAAAAAGTATGTTAAGGAGAGTTTACGAATACATGATATCTACATTTTGAACGCAGTTCCACAATGAAATTAGTTAGGATTTCAAAATTACAGGAAAAAATAAATTTTATTTATAAAATTTTGAGGTATTTTCGTAATTAAATTCTATCGAGAACATTTCATCCAATCGCGTTTTCCTTTAGAGAGAATCTTAATCAAACCCAAAAATCAAATCTGTACATGACTTCATGGTGGATTCGAAAAAAACCCTATTTCTTTTTTTGTATTGCCTTAAAATGTTCACTTCTCGATCGCCGCCGATGATCGTTCGCACTCGATCGTGACAATATTACTTTGAAAACTCGCACTCAGAATTTTTATTTCACAACGTTGCCTCTAGGGGGCGCTTTCCTAGCGTCTCATACAAAACTGAGTTCGCGTAAACGCGTTCAATGAGTTACAAAAACTGCCACTTCGCACACTGCTACGGCTTCCTCTTGGGCGTCATCTCTCCATCCTCCACCCTCTACTTCGCCTAAAGTATTTCCAAACCAACTTGATACTCCTGAATGATCTTGAATGTCAATTCGATATAAGACATTAATCGTAGTTTACCGAATTTCATGTACACATCCAAGCAAGTCCCTTCCAACAAAGAGCAAAACAGCCAAGCTTTTCCTTTACAGACTAGTTGTATAATAAATAAGTCAAAGTTTTGCGTGCATAAGAGATACATATTTTATATGAAAGGGACCCGAGGCCGACACCACGAGATACGTCGCTCGGACTTTCTTTTAGTCAAATGAGGCGGAATGAAATAATGGCACAAAAAGGTTCACCGAAAAAGTTATGAAAGGAAGATATCCGCGTGAAACTTTACCCCGGGCGTGAGTCCCTTTCCACGCGCCCAAGTCCTATACAGAGTGCGTGACCCTTTTATTTGGAAATACGTTTTACCAACTTTTCCCAATAACGATGATCGGTAATTGGCCATTGAACGGATTTGTAAATACGTTTTGCACGCTGGAAAAAAAATGTGTGCCCGAAACGCATAAACTTTTTGTAATAAAAGACATTAACGCAAGACATTAAAGTGAATTAGATGCAACCTTATTGGTTATACACTACTTTGCCGTGACATTACTAGGCGAGGTTTTAACCTAATGTCTATTAAATACATCTAGCTTGTGATTGGAGTGTTTACTTTTTTATATAAATTTCCAAACTTCCAAAAGGCTTTTTGCTATCGCCCTCAGGCATAACAGTTAAGCTCAAAATTTAACTATGGTTCGCCTTAACAATCAATTTAATAAACTTTTTAGCAATTTTGATCCGTTTGCATCGTCTAAGGCGAAATTCCGTAAGGATATTATTTAAAAAATACACAATATCGAGTCGGAATAAGTGAACCACACAAATGCCACGAACACACTCATTCATACACACACACACACACACACACACACACACACACACACACACACACACACACACAGCACACACACAGACACACACACAAATACACACGCACCCTCTCACACACACACACTCACACACACACACACACACACGTCATAAATCTTGCACCATACATAATAATATGTAATACACACTCTGTTTATTCAACACATACCTTTAGTTAAACATCATAATAAACATACCTGTCTCTTAACCTTATGTACATGTAAGAGTTCTTATTTAATAAGTTTGCACACTATTCTATTTGTTTAAGTTTCTCAATCTAAATTTATGTCTTGTATTTTTGTGGATATCTGTTACCGGCTTTAATTTTGTATCTTTGTTCTTTGTTTATCTATGTGCTGTTGATGTCCCAAACAAAATAAAATAAATAATAAATAAGTTTAGTAGTGTGCGGTCAGAGGTTTGAATATCTCCGTCGGTTTTGAAATTGAAATTGAAAATGGTTTATTCAGCAAAACATTAAACATTACCCACACATTATACACGAGTATGTAGAGTGCACATATCGAACAGGGTTGAAGGAAGAGGATCAAATTTTATCTTTTTTTTTTTTAATGCGGCTTAGGGGCGATTGCTCCATCCCCAGATAAACAGGCAGATAGTCTATCTGTCTGTTTATTCGACAGTTAACAATAAGCTGAATTTTTCAATCGTTGGGTAGGATATAACAGTGAAATAACTTTGCTATCAGAGGAATAAATCTATCCGCCTCTTCAACGGCCAGATAACTGTATTCAGTAGAATAAAGTAGTTGTCTGTCACCAAAAGTCATATGTCACTTGGTTTATTTGGTTTGGTTTGAGCAGTTTGAGGTTATTTCCATTGGTTATTTCTAGTAATTTTTCTGTTACTGATTATTATACCACGTTGCTGCGGATTTGGCGAATAGCTATGGATGTATTTGATACAATTGACGACTTGGCTCTCTTTTTAATACACTTTTTTGAGATTCCATTGCAAATTTCAGTAAATAAAATCACAATATCGACGATCCAAACTAAATGTTACCAAACAATAACCTCAGAGGAAGTAATCACCACGTTGATTGAAATCAGCTGTTGCTTGAGACGCCATCTTGCAAATGACGGGAAATTATGACGATAGTCTGTCCTGCTCCACTACCACTGTTTTCTATATATTTGTTTCATCTCTCTGAGTTCGGATTGCCAGGATTGAAATAAAAAGGTCAGATAGTTAACTAAGGAATAAATGACCATTGAAAAATGAGCGACTTACTATCAGACTGATAAACAGCTAGGTAAAAATGTTCGCTTGATAGTTATCCGACTCTTTATCTGGGGCTGGAACAATCGCCCCTTAAACATTTTTTTTTGCCTTGCTTCTTGCCAAATGTAATGATTTTAGGTCGATGGGAAGGACCCTATTAATTTTATAATTCTATATGCTATTCTATATTTTTAATGCGTTGACCTATATATTTTTTCACAGCTTTATGGTAGTACAAACCTCAGTATTATTTGACCTAGCATCATTAAATATGGCAAGAAGCAAGGTGCTAAAGCTCCAGCAAAGGAAAGCATTTGAAAGCCGTAAATTTGTAGTTAGGTACTACATCAGCAGGAAATAGGTTTTTTTGTACGGAATCCTCGGCGCGCGAGTACGACACACACTTGGCCGTTTTTGCCATTCACCAAGTAATGGCTTCTTTCCACCAAAAAATCGTATACAAATAATCCCCGTTGGTGCTATACTTTCAGAGATCTAGACGATCTTGTCAAAACGTAATTTCGATACATTTGGTTTTTGCGAGTTGGCCCTCTGACTGAGTTGACTGACCGATTTTAAAAACGTTAAAACAACATTTTTTTTTATATTTCCATAATAAAACATTTTTGTTTTTGTTACCAAATTTTGTGATAAACAGCAATTACTTAACAATACGGTTTTATTCTAAAACAAAGCGTAATTTAAGTTTATAAATATAACACTTTTAAGTGACGTTTTTAAATGGTTTTTGTGATTTTCAATTATGATCGTGTTCAACCACGCTTGATGTGAGCACTTTTCAAAGACACACCGTATGATATATGTTGTAAGATTCGATTCACCTCCATTTCACATTATAGACCTCAGTATTACAACCGACCAACAAGAGTAACCTCCTGTACACACCGTCATATAGCTAGCCGTAATATTTTTATTCCCCCCTAAGGGCTCGTGTTATTATTTAGCCGCGCTATATTCGTCTCCCGAGTCCCGCCGCAGCCCCCTGAATGTTGGCCCCCTAATTAATGTTGCCCATTTCTGCTAACGTTTCTACAGTGGGTAGTGGCGAGAGCTTTGTTTTCTCACAGCCCACACGCATCTACCTACATCGCGTATTGTGTGACACTGTTTGAATTAAAATAACATTTGTTTGTGAACAAGCAGCGACAAGTGAATTCTCATGCATGTTAGACGACCAGTTTTCGGGGTGATTTAATTAGCCTGGAAGGTATTGGAAGGTATATATTGTGTGCTCACCAAAGGCTAACGTCGACACTATTCATTTCAACCCAAACGTTTTCGGTCCCAAACTTATGTCAGCGTCTGGACTGGACATAAACTTCTGTGTTTTGCGTCTCTAATCATTCCTCTCTGATCTCCACATACAATACAGATGTCATTGTTGTAAAATAAGTTTGTGTTTTCTGCCTTGGGGTGTCCTGACAAACCAATGGATGCTGGGACGGAAATCGAGTCGTCGCATCCATCCGTCATAGCAGAAGCTGTCGATTCGACACCGGTCGTTGTTTTAACCACGCTCGTATATCATTGTTAATCGGCGGCGTTCGACGTTCGTGGGCGGCATTCGTATCGGCGGCCATCGACGCAGGTCGGCGGCACGTGTTGGACTAACATTTGTTTCATATTCAGCAGCTTAATTCTCTATCTCTGAAGGCGTCTACCATCCTTCAAAGGCACATTTTAATTGATATTACGAATGTTTCTTGATGAACGTTCATGATGATTTGAATGAACTGAATCGGAAGTTTGACAGTAGGCATTTTAAAATAGTAATCTAATTCCAAGCCGCAATACCTGTCAGAGATAGAGAATTGAGCTAGTCTATCGGCTGCGAAATGTGACCGAAGGTGAGGCTTGAGATTGTGACTGTCCATTCAGGTTTACTGTTATGGTGCTAAATGGCCTAATACACGGCTGCCAGCAAGCAAAGGATTACTGTAGTCTAGTACATTGCTTCCGCAATAATTTCGTAAGCCCTTTTAACGCCCTTGGCAGGGAGGCATACACTGCCAGCATGCTGAAAGCAGTGATGGCTGATGGAAGCAGTGTAATCGCTTGCTGTCAGCCACGCGGATAACACAACATAACAGTCGCACATCTGCAGGTGGCGAGCGCAAACGCATGTGTGGCCCTGCGCTCAAAATGGCCCAAGAGAATAGTGAACATAGATAGCTCTTTACAACCGCAAAAAATAATATGTTCATCACTAGCCCTCTGAAAACAAGTGATATTTAACGGGGAGGTAACTGCGATTTACAACACTTTTTAAAATGATCGCACTGGCCAGCAAGAAAGTCTTGTACTTTTGGTACTTTTTTAATAAACAGTTTATTATAGCTGTATAGAAATCTAATATAGTCATATCCATAGTTATGTCGCTTTCAAAACGTCAGTTACTTTTTTAAACAATGTTTTGATATTCGCCATGATAGATAGTAATGTGTAAACATCAGTGCAGATCTGTGCCTCTAGTAATACTATCTATCCAGCCTCCTGAACCACTGTTATCCCACATAAACAAGGAATTTGCCAGAATCAGAAACAGACAGAAGGAGAAAGTCTAATCTGACTGTTTATCTGGGAATGGAACAATCGCCCCTTACTCATTACCGTTAGCGAATGTAGGGTGTAGGTGTGTGTAATGTGTGTGACTTCGTATCGCCTTTACAGTCAATGATGGGTGAGCAGACAAGCCTTTCTTGAGCTATAAGTGGTGTAACTAACCTGACTTTGTTTATATTTACATATCACATTTTATATTCTACATAGCGCTCCGTGGTCTAATTGGTTTCACGCTTGCTTCTCACACAGGAGATGCAGTTTTGATTTCTGACCATGTACCAATGAGATAATTAATTTATCTTAAGTATATTATATGGACGTTCTAACGGCGATCGAAAACATCGTGAGGAACCCTTCATTACTCCATACCTGCTGCGATGGGCTAGCCCCCTGTCACGCAAAATAACTGAATAACTGGCTCAAAGTGGGCACAATTGTGCAACTGCCACCCCGTATGGGAAAAGAGATGACGCTATGTTATGTTATTTTATTTTCGAAAAATCAATGCATAAATTCCTCGAAAAACATTCATCGATTTAGACTATTATAAAAAGTTTGTATTTGTGAAAATGGAAAAGTTCCGATGTTTAAAAGTTCCGGAAATTGAGTACGCTAAAAATTCATGTCCATACTTTTGCTTACGTTGCGCTCCAAGGTATTCCGACCACTGGTCACTCTTCTAATCTAGACATAGCCACTCTCCCCTCAATATCTATTGCAGATTAGGAAAAATGCTGAAATAATTAAGGCCAAGTAATAAAATAGACGCCTATTTTGTTTGATTCAAACATTTATGTACAGGCACGTATGTCTGTTGCTTCTGGCCCCACACTAGGAAACCCTGTATCGTGGCAACCACAATCAGCGACGTCACACACATTAAACATCCCAAACCTGGGATTTTTTTAAATCCCTGGCCGGGATATGAACGGTCCCGGGTTCTCCCGCTTGGGAGGCTGAGCCTTCGAACCGCAACGCCACAGACGTCGTCAATAGACTCAATAGGCGTCTAGTTGACGTTTTAAATTTTTACACTCTAATGAACTTAGTGATTGTTCATTCACATGGGAGTGTAATTAGTAGTTAATTAGTGCGACACTACTGTTTAGACGTCAAGTCCATGGTAAGGTAGGTACAGTACTATTACTTCAACGTCACTGCCCGAAACTTATCGGTTTTAGTTGCTCGAATTGATCAAGAGGTCCTGGCAACTTGAAATTTGGCACAGAGGTGTATCATGAAAGGTATATTAAGGAAAATATCAGAAAACAGTTGATTGATTTACAATTAAAAATAAAATCGCCGAGAAGTCAGAACATCCTTATGATCTTAAGATATATTACTTATCTCATTGTTATAATCCAAGCCATTATAGAGAAATTAATCTAAAATCGCGTTTTGCACTTGCAGTGTCAGTAAAGTAAGTCAAAGGGTCAACAAAAAAACACAAAAGAAAAAGAATGGGAGGTATCTTTTTAATTATTTTTGTTTCGTTTGTGAGAAACCATGATCACTGGAAGTAACAGACGCCGTTTTAGATTGGTTTCTCTAATGGCACAGGTTCTACATGGTCAGGCCCGGTTTCCAACCCGCATCTCCTGCGTGAGAAGCGAGCGTGAAACCACTAGACCACGGAGCTCTTATTTACAAGATAACTAAGCAGAGTCGCGATATGCTCTAATAAATACCTAAACGATCGTGTGTACCAAAATATATGTTATTACACAGAAACAACTCGCTAACACAAATAATACGTTTATTACTGTACGCGACGCCGCCGGAACCGCTGCTGGCGATCACCGCTTTAACTGTGATGTCCAACTTCCGCCGGAAACACAACTACATCCAGCCAAGGCGCCGCTGTTAGGGTCGCGAGGGTTGTTGTGGCTCTCCTCGCGCCAGACCCGACAGAAATCCTCTAAAGTCTCATCGTTTTGGTAAGTTGTAATAAGCCACCGTGCCTGGCGCCCAGACCTTCATAACGTTATAAAATATAACGCTATATTGTGTTATAACTCCGCCCAAACATCAATATTTTTAAATCTAGACTAAAACGCTGGCTTGTCGAGCAAACGTTCTACAGCTATAATGACTTCATTACGCCGCAAAGCGTATAACTTGCTAGATACCTGTAGGTACTTGTTTTGACATAGAGATGCGTGAACAAGATGGACTATAACGACGGAGTGTGGGCTTGAAAGAGATGCCCACGAGCACAGATCACCCCCAAATTGGGGGTGATCTGTGCCCACGAGACAGAAATGATAACGTTATTTATAACGTTATGTTGTACGTGTACATGTTATTGTACATAACTAACATAATAACGTTATAGCCGTATAACTTTTAGGAATTATAACGTTAAAAGACACCTTCCATAGCGCTATGATGCATAACGTTATGCGAGGATAATAACGTTATATGAAGGTCTGCTGGCGCCCTTAGGGCCGAAGATAGACAGCGAATTAGCACCAATCTCGAGATTAGGAAGCTATTGCTGCTCTATTGAATGAAAAAAAAAACGGCTTTAATTAATAAAGTTTTCGTGAAAATATCTTTCTCACGTGATATGATCACGAACTATGCCTCGACAAAATATGTGCCGGTATGGAATATTCACACTTATCAATGTAGATTAGTAATGTCCCCATCCAGGGGCACAGGCCTTTACCCTTATACGAGTAAGGCCTGTGCCCATGATGGGCTCCCCCTGGCTCAGTGCAGTCCAGTACCACTACTGGACTGCACTGAGCCAGGTACAGCACAGTCCACACTGTTGTAATAAATAATTATAATCACATGAGATCGGATATTCGGATGCATATTTACCTAATGTTGAGGTGTTGCCTATTATGGAACGCACTTTTGTATCGAAATATTCCCGCGAGTTCGGGATTGACAAATATACTGTTCTAATTATAGAATCTATGTTCAGGTTTTGGCTAATATGGAATGCACTTGTGTATCGACCGTAAAAATCCTGCGATCCCGGAATCGACAAATCCATTGTTTTTCTAACTATAAAATTCGACGCATATTTATTTATCTTATATTGTAAAGTAGGTAGTTACCAAACTAGCAAATTAAACCACGTCAGGAAAATTATAAGAATAAGATTAATTTATTTATCAATCCAAGTTTTACATTGCATGTTTGTTTCTGTTACCTTAACTAGGCTAAAGACCTGTAAAATAGGCAACAGCTTAAAAATGGGCAAAAATGTATATACTATATTTAGAATAATTAATGTAGCTATTAAAACAAATGTTTTAATATTATTGTGATGAGTCAAACTTGGTTAATTTTCTTTCTTATATGTATGCATCTGATTAGTTATGTATTCCTGGATTTCCTGGCGTCCCAGGATATATTTTTCAAAAATAATAATTTAAGAAGCAGCACCATAATTTTATACCCAAAAATTGACTTTGGGTAAATATGCATTCGAATATCCGATCTCAATCACGGAAACGCTGAAAGTGATAGACTCTTTGTTGTTGTTCGACGCCGATCATTCACTCGCCCTCGGCAATATTGATCGCACGCTCAACTTTACAATAGTTAAGGCTCGTTGCTCGTTAATTGAGTGCCCTTGTTTGCGAGCCTCCGAGCAATCTGTAGATGAAAGTTGGAGCTGACTGCCATTTCCGAGCGATTAGCCCCATTCAAGTCTAGATCCCTCGGTCACGCGACGCCATCTTTGATAGCCTGATGAACAGATTATTGCTTTCGGCTACCCCATTGTTTGAAATTAACGCTATGCACATTAAATCAACTAAACAATTGGGGTAAGTCTTTATGGCTTCTGTAGCCGCGCTGTACCCAAGCGAAATATGAGGCAGGGTGGATCGTGACCTGTTTGTGCTCTATTGCCAACCGTGCCAACAGAGCTCCGTGGTCTAGTGATTTCACGCTTGGTGCTCACGCAGGAGGTGCAGATTCGAATTAGGTGAAGTTCCAACGATATATACGTAATTTATCTTTAGTACATAACATGACATCCACATACAGGCACATACATTGGAATAGAATAGAATATTTTTATTTTCAGACATTGCATCCATTTGTACATACTTGTTATAGGGTTTAATAATAACAATTTGACTTAATAAATATATTTGACCATTGTCTGGTGAAACGGGTGTCAATTTGATCCGCGATCATAGACAGGATGGTGCTGCGGTTGGCGCGGAGTCCGGCGAGCGTCGAGGCGCATCGCTTACGTAGCGTTGTGTAGAAGCAGTCGACGCGCGCCTCTGCGAACATCCCCGACGCACTACAGCGCCGCGGCAGCACACGAACACGAACGGCACTGAAGGATTTCTTCTTGTATTTGGTCCACAGGCTACATGAGTAAAGCGATGTACAGTATGCTCTAAATAGTGTAAGTTTGACTGGTACTGTACACTGCGCGAACCTGTGGGATATCATATTCGCTCTGACTGCTAGCGCCCTTCTCTCCCTCTCGATATCTGCATCGTCACTCAAATCCTCGGTAACAATGTGTCCGAGATATTTGAATGACGATACTCTCTTTAACTGTGTTCCATTTAACATGACTGGAGGGATGTTAGTAGGACATTTATTACCCGCCTTAAAAACCATCATCTCACTTTTTGTTTTATTTTACTTTAGACCGTGCTCAACGACATATGATTCACATCTTTCCAGCAGCTTCCTGAGTGCACTGATTGAAGGAGCCAGTAAAGCCATATCATCAGCGTAACTAATGTTGTTGACACTTACATTATCGATAGAACAGCCAACAGGCATTTTACTAAGCCTTCAATCAATACATTGCTTCTGGCCCTACACTAGGATGCCGTGGGAACCAGAAACAGCGACGTCGGAAACATGTAAACATCCAAGACCTGCGGATTTTATTTTTTTCTTCCGCTTCAGCCGAGATTCGAACCCGGGACCAGACATTATCGGACATTCCATGTTTCTGATGACACGTCAAGCTTAAGTAGTGGTCGTAAAACCCCTTCATCAACCCGCACTGAGCCAGCTTGGTGAAGTATGGCTCAATATTACTCGTATCCGGATAAAAGCTTGTGCCCTTTGGTGGGGACATATAAAGGCTACATTTATTTATTTATTGCCAACAGTCTTTTTTAATATGAATAGAGAAACTAATACAATACTGTTACTGGGTTTGTATGTGTTTCAGAATAATATCATGCAGACATAATTCATAATTCTTCTGGTATAACTAATATTCGCTTGTGTCCTATAATTGGTTATTTGCGAAACACAGCTCTGACCTAGTATTTATTTGTATGTTTCAGGTAAGCTAGTGAGACTTTAGTGTCCCCGGCCCTCGTCCATAGTCGAAGTAAGTCTTCTAAAGCATGAACTATAGCCGCCATTTCATATACCGAATCAAGGCATATGAACTCCGCGAGTTTCTGGATTAAATTTATAGCATGTAAGCATATAATTCAGTACCACTTTCAGCATTCATGAGAGTCGCGCTAAGCGAACTGTGAAAAACCTTCCCCTGAAATATAGAGGCGAATTATCTGATAGCAAAAAGCGCGGATGCCGGTATTACAGCGAATGTACAACGCGGGGACATAGTGCTCAACTCGGCTAATACCTTACCCAAAAGGTAGAGAGACTAGTTTCGTCTGTATCAAACGCCAGAGATAAGTTGGCGCAGCATTTACGTGGACTGTTGACAAAGAGGGCGTTAGCGTCGCCCTCTCCCATTACAGTAATGTGAAGCTAAACTTGACTGATTACTGGCTGTGCAAGAAAATTTTTCTATGTCGCCTCGGCGCGCGGATTTCCTCAGCCCAGCCCCCGAATGAATCTCTTTCCCTGCCAATAGACAGTCGGTAATCTTCTCCTAATACAGCCGTTTCCCCCGAAGTCGATTAGCTCAATCCGACAATAGCTCTGCAAATGTCCTGCCTTTATTAAGCGGCTAATAGTATTTGACGAAGGTCGTTCCTACTATACGATGGTTCAAGTCAAGTTGCGCGTTTCGTAATCCGCGCAACAATGGGCATTAAAATAAGTTTTCCTTGGCACTGTTGCCGCTGGGCTTGCATATTAAGTTCCCTCGGCTATCGTACCTACACAGGCTCGCACCGGGTTCATGTCACGCTAGATAGTAATTATGAACTGCATGTCTGATCACGACCGACTGAGGCGCGCTCGGGCGAGGTCATGTCGCGCGTTGTTTATTGTAATGCACCACGCCATCGTCGCATCCGTCAATACAACGATCTGCCCTCCAACGCAGCACGTGCAAATAATTCGATACATTCAACTGCTGCGTAATTAGTTGATCTACGCTTCCCGGCATCGCGCGTGCGGTTGCGTTGATAACATTCTCCTTAATAGGTGTCCTGTTAAACGTCGAATCGTAATTTGTTGGGACAATTCCGCCACGAGTCACAAGGTACAAAACAGATGTGTCGCTTACTTAGCCCGCCGAATATTCATGCCGGCATACAAAGCCGCTTAATGCATATGCAATGATAGAATCCGTGCGAGATGTCCAACTCGGATTGATGGCCTCCGTGTCTCGGATATACAACAGCGCATGGACAAATAACGCAGGAGATCCACTCGTGTACCTATAGGATCTGTGGATGTAGTTTAATACGGCAACAAATATATTGTTTACCAATAAAAGTTTTGACTGCCAAATATGTTAAATGTTCACCAAATGTTTCGCCACCATTTAGTTTCACTGAAGTACTAAGTTAGGTTTGTTAGGTCACAACTTTATAATACAACCTGCAGCCGAAGCGAAGCGGAGCGAAGCGAGGCGACCCCATGTAGTTTAGTATAAAATAGGGTGTACAATTTATATGAACATTGTTTTTTTTTTGGAATAAACTTTTTTGTCAATTGGATAAACAGTTAATCATAACCCGTTTAATACCGTTCACTGTGCGGTGAGGTCGCCTGGAAATATTGAGGTCATATTCTCAATATGCAACAACCTACAAAATTCACCATGCCTGATGCAATAACCGCCGCGCTAGGACAATGCGGGATTCTCGGTTTGTACGAGCAGTTTAAATCCTTATGTATCGATATTTAGTATAATCTTATAACAGTTACTAGATTTATTAGCAGTACTTATTATTCATACCCGCTCGTACGTGTCAGGATTCCTTAAAGCGACCAAATTGACTTTAACTAATTAAGCACACTACACCGCACCAATCACGCGGCCATTGAAATCTCAATTAGACGCATCCTTATTACGTGTTTCGTTGGATCTGTTAAATTAATACACCGCTAAAGTTCTCACCGCAAAGTAGCTAAACAAATATTTCAGAAATCGAGCTTCATACAATGCGCGTTCGATTCGAGCAACGCACACATAGATTAGAAGATATATATAGATATCGTTTAGTTAGGTGCATGAAGTCTCCACTCAGAGCCCACATGCCGACGGAATGGGTAAATGTCTATTATAATCATAGTTCTCTCACCCTTATGAGTTATGTGTGATAGACAATGATATTCGATCCAAGATAAATGATCATTTAAATGACAGTGTGCCTCTAAGTGCCACTAGTAAGAATATTCGAGTCAACCAGATTTTCTGGAAAACTTTGGCAACTCCATACATATTTACAAAGAGTCATCAAAGTCATTCAAAGAATTGTTAATAATAATAATAATAATACTTTGGACACTATTTACACACATTGATCTAGGTCCAAACTAGGATTCCCTGTATCTTGGGTACTAGACAACGATACACATACTTATATAGATAAATATTATAAATAGATAGATAAACAACCATGTCTAGGGTACAAACAACCGTTCTCATCAAACAAATATTTGCCCCCACCGGGACTCGAACCCAGGGTCGCTGCCGACTCCGCCAGTTGTCTCGCCTTCGTACTGGTGGCACTAATAGTGCGTTGCTCGAGAGCACATTGTATGAAGGCTAACATCTGTAGTCTTCGTGTTTCGTGGCCCAGTCGCAATCATTGAGGAGAAGTAATTACATGTTCATTAGCGCGATGCGGGATGTTGGCGACACGGCATGTCGCGTGATGGCAACACTGTGTGTCGGCCGAAGTAAATCACAGTGGTGGCACTACTTTGAATAAATTATATTTAATCCTTAACTAGAAAAGGGTTAGGGCAAACATCATTACAAACTGAGAAGCGAAAAAGTAGTTCCATTAGCTCTGTTTTGCAGATTGTATTTTCACCCTTAAATACCATATCCTACAACGTTTGCTTCCAAATGCCCTTGGCAGCCTCATACTGGAAATCCTGTGTGCGTGTACCGATAAGAATAAGCAACAAGTGTCATAAAATTGTCGTTATTGTGAGATTATTTCGTTAGGTTCGTCGGTCAGGCTTAACGTGATGATGTTAGCTACGTAAAAAAGTAAAAACCAATGAAAATCTCTGCATAATTGCACCCTTATGTGGATAAGTTGCACACTTAAGTTTTCAACCGTACCGTAATAGATACCATCGATACAAAATAGCCACTTATTTTATCTTAGCTTAGAATTCCGAGATATACTTATATAAATAATAATATATGTTTAGAACAGAACAGTACCTAGACGCAATTTCAATCACGATGGCGCCCAAACACCCGTCCCCAATTTTTTTTCTCCATATATAAGTGTCTGACTTGTAAAAGTGCCTTATTTTTGCCTACTTACAATAAAATTTGAGTCGAAATTTTCGGGACAACAAACATCAAGTGACAGCTATCATAAAACAAGTTACGGTCACAGACCAAAAACGTCGACGTTCCGATTATACTAATAGCACTAATCTTGACGAAATTGCGACTAGGTACCGTTCGTTTCTAAACATATATCATTAATCCCTATTTGCGGTTGGTACAAAACATGTTTCAGAAGCAGTACAGCCCAACGTGGGCACCGCTGTGCCTTTGCCACCTCCTTTAGGACCACCTGCTTGACGCTATATTAGTTTTTGTTTTTAACCGACTTCAAAAAAGGGAGGTTCTCAATTCGCTTTATTTTTTTTTATGTTTGTCACCTCGAAACTGTTATTAAACCGATTTAAAAATATATAAGGAAGAGTAGACCTCCACTTTGGTCCCATTTTTTTGAAAATCAATAATCGTTCTGTAGTTTGGAGTAAAAAAAACTGGAGATTTGATGGCATCCAGATAAACAAAAAACAAAACAAAATTGCGTTTATTGCTTTCCTGTGACTTTTAAGTGCTGCTATTGTCATGAGTTGAATTCTGGCTATTTGTAGTTCGTTTATTTCCTGTAATAATGTGTGGACTTGACTATCAGAAGACAGATTGCGGAGCGTCGTTTTCGTGTTTAAGGACAAAATTGGGCTTGAAGACGTTTTTTAATTAGTTGTTAACTTGTATTATACCGTCACAAGGAATTCACGATTAAATCTATCTCGTAGACTTGCTCAAAGTGACAGCGTTTGCCTCAAAGTGACATGCAGCCGGAATGAGGTTAGGTGGAGGCGGGATGTGTCCTGAAAAAAAAAAAAACAAGAAAAATTCCGAGTAAAGTTTAGTTACTTTATCACCACTTATACTACGTATTACGGTTCGGCCCGGTATGACACTTCGTGAGTTCCGGTCGTTGCTTTGCAGCATTATCTTGCGAAAATTGCGCCTTGGTTGTCCTCCACGGAGCAATTGAGGACATGATACGGCCAGACGGCTTATGAGATCGTGCTACAAAAGGATTTGTGAAAGGCGCTTGTATTAAGAAGTCGACTACACCAGGAGGCGAAGTCTAACCAAAATAAACATCTACCGTGTTACCACAAAACATATTAAACAGCGTCTAACTTCAAAAGAAACGTCAAATCCTATACATTTTTGTTTTTCAACAAGTTTTGAACAGTAGTTTATTTTTTTGTGGTTAGGCCCTTATATCTTAACAACTTAAAAAATATGAACAGCTTCTGGCTCCACATAAGGAAACCCTGAGTACAGCGATGTCACAATCCATCTAATACAGCGTTGTCACAATAAGACATACTCATACATCCTAAAGTGGAACCATTCTTAGAAGTAGCATTTGGCATCTGTCAACAGTAGGGACAGAGCGATGCGTCTATCTCCCTTCCTTTTCTAAGCGAAACTAGGACAAGAAGAGTGACGCATATATATATATACCTATATAGCTTGGGAGGAAATTCTAGAAAATGAATGATGGCATTTTGGATTTGCCGACTTCTGGGTGTTTTTTAAGGCCCAAGATCACACAAAACCACTGAAGAGAGCTTTGGCAAAGAATATATAAAATTATTTCCAATACATTCATTGGTCTAAAAAAGATATATGTTATTCACAATAGTTTAAATACTATGTCGTTACGCGATTGGATTAATTTGGCTCGATCGTAAAAAATCCTGAACATAGTTTTATTACATATTTAAAACGAGATACAATAATTTTATTATGAAATTACCGATTTTTCTCATAATTTTTGTACCTAAATTTTCCTCTTTTAGAGCTCCGTATCAATCCTTAAATTTTATCAATTAGCTTATTTCCGTTTTCAGTAAATTCGAAAAAACACCTAATTTTTAAAGTATCCGGGCGGCCCGATGCTATTCCGCGCCGCCCGCTACCCCGCCAGTTCCGCTACCCCGCCAGAAGACGATGGGTGAATGCGGCGCCCCTCACCTCAATAGCTAGAACTGGGCCTTAATGAAATATTTGATTTTTGAACATGCAGTAGTCCGTTACTATGTTATTTATGTTGCCGTTATTTATTTTATCTACACACGTATCATAAACCCTCTTTACTGCGCCTAAAAACCGCACGTTAAGACCAGTATAATGTAAAACTATTCGGTAAAAACACACTTCTTATCTGAAAATTTGTACATTATGACCATAAATTTGACAAATTATGCCATTCAAATTTCGAAGCGTGCCGCCCCCCCAATTTTGTCTGTAAAGTTGGTAATACAGAACAAGCTAAACAACTGCAGAGCAATGATCAATGCCACAATGCCGGCCAAACATGTGGTTCCTGAACACATCAAAGAGAGCTTATGTTATATGTGTAGATAAACTAGTGTATGTAAATTGTAACTGTACATAATTAGGCATTAAAACTCTCGAGTGATATTATTATGAAACTCGACTTCGGCTCGTTTCATAACACCCACTCTCGTTTATTACTGCCATCGATTTACAAGACACTTATGATAAGACGTTATAAGATCTAGAAGACTTTGTTAGAATTAGTTTATCTAGTGGAAGGCATGGGAACGTTTTAATTCAGCCTATAATTCTGCTGTTCGTGTGGGCTCATTTGTCAGTGTTGCCAGTAACTGCCCATAGGAAAACCAAGTAGGTATGAAAAATATTTCAACCTTTCGCTTCTCTGCTGGCCGGAAAAGAAAAAATAATGACACAACAATTAAGGCAAATTTTATGTTTTTTGCCCATAAATTCCCACAATAGAATCCACAGTACTCTAGGTGACGTCTGTCATAAAAGTTCCGCTTTAGGGTTTACGCGAATCTACAGGTTAATAAACTTGACAGTCAGCCGATTTTGAAGGCGTCAAAATTAACAAATTAAAAAAGTGAGTGATAACGGAATCTATGGCTATACTGTACAAGAGCGGAGCAAGTGTCGTATTTCTTATTTAGAGGCCGGTTCCACTTCCCCTATTCAGAAGGTCGAATGCAACAGCAACATTCCATAAATAAGCTCTCGTTAGCAATAATAAATGGCGTCCGTTAATATTTAACAGAACAATCCTGAACACGGATAAAAAAACAATCTTGAAATTGGTTGCACTCAGCCAGCTATAAAGTATCCACGCTGGCAACACTAGCGTTCGTGTCGACTGTATGACGTAAAACGTAATAAGCACTGACATTTAACACGTTTGTCGTGTGCGTCACGTGACGCGGCCAAATGGATACAGAAATTGAATTCGGTAACGTTGTTTGTTTTTCGCGTGATCGACAAATGATGCCATGAATTATGTAACGGAACTCCCGAATGTCTTCCTGTCTCATATAAATTAATAAGAACATGTCATTACTACTTATGACTGGAGCTGGAAGGAACCTTTTCGCACGAGTACGTTTGATCTTGTGTGTGACGTACAAGTCGGAGTTTCTGCGACAACGGAGTTGCTTCCGTTGATCGCGATACGTCTTACAATTTGTGAAGATGGAACTATTTCCTGAAATCGAATATCCAGGAAGTGTCTTGTTTGTCGCAGACACATCCCGGACCGCATTGCGATCCAACCAGGCGCGGAATTTGCTCACCCACTACAGATAGGCAGAGGACTAGGCTTTAGAAAAACGGCCGTTTCAGATGCTTGCGCTGATTATTTCTATGATTCATTAGTAGATTTATACAAATACATATATGTGATTATCGATATATTTTAGATATACGCGAATCGTCAGTTTTGCCATTTTTGACGGCGCGATGTCGTTCAAAGTTGTTTGACCTTGACCTTGACCTGTTGTGCATATTTCGCAGAGAAATCTCAGTTTTGTCGTTTTTTGATGCTTGATGTCGTTCACAGTTCACTGACCTCTACAAAAATATAACTCTTAAACTAATTTCCGACGGTTCGGGTATTTGGAAATCATCTACCTATCTATATAAATCCACTAGTGAAGTATAGCAAAAATCAGCAAAAGCATCTGAAACGGCCGTCTTTCTAAAATCCTTCCAGACAGAGTAGGTAGCTCTTATTTGGCCTGGCTGGGTTGGGAAATACTTTTCACATTTACAATGACAATCTTAATGCAAAAATCGGAGGTATTTGATTGGGAAAGGAGTACTGAACCTTGACGGAAACATCCATCAGACTTATTGCTTATACTTACTAGGGCACCAGACAAGGCAACTAACTTCAGTAATAATTAAGTTGGTTTTTGGTAGTCACGTGGTCAGACCTAGTGCGAAAATGCCGCTTTAGTTGCGTAATTGATCCTATGTACCTATTCGAATCTTTCCTTTGAAAAGCATTCGTAGGTAAGCATATTAATTTAAGCCAGTACTAAATATTGTTATCTTTCGCACTCCGCCACTGCCTCGGACGTTGAACAATGCAAGTGTTACAATTTTGGCGTTTTGAATCGAATCTTACTACAAGTAATAAAGTTTGCTTTGCGCCGAACCGTGATGCATGCAACTTGTGTGCACTACACTGTGCAAACAAGGCCATGCCCTGGTTCCAGTTCAAATTAGATTACTAGCATTCAATGTTATCTGTCTGATGTAATTTGCTGGTAACTGGTAGGCCCTAACATTAGTTGGATGCATTTACGGAGTTAGTTACAGTGTTGTTCCAGAGTTCACTAGACAAGGTTTACAGTTTACCATACCGACTGCTTTTATAGTCTCAGTGAAAGTGAAAGAGAACGGTCTGAGGCAAATCACCTAGATAGTAGACATGTAAATCAAATCCTGACAAATGTGTAGGATGCTTTTGTGATCACCCGTCACCATTTAAGGACAATTCTGTTACCGACGAAACCAATATTAGACTATTATGTGTTTGGTCTAAATTGCTGAGGCGTGAAGAATTGGAAATGTATCCCGTCTTGTATCCACATACAATACACATCTAGCTGCTATTAGGCTTTGTTTCATTACAATATAGGGACAACGCTACCAATATGTACGAACATCAATTAGCGGAAAAGCCTCCACAATCATGGACAAATCGTACCGAATTGATATTTCATTTCAGCTATCATTGTGTGTGGTATCGTGACCTGTCAGTAGCGCCGTATTCTACCTCGCTGCCTTTCCAATTCCCAATAAATAAATTGTAACTAGATTCATGTTCCAAATGATAAATCGAAGTTATAGGTTAGAGGTGACATGACAGCTGCAGGCACGCCGTGTGATATACGATTATGCTTTTGTGAGCTGCCAGCATTATTGCCTAATTGATATTAATGATCTTAGGATGTTCGTTTCAATTTATTCGCTACAATGTCTCGATTAATGATCGACTTTCCTAACGGGATATGGTATTTCCGCGGCATTGATTATATTTATATTGTCTGTGATCATTTTGTAACATATCTATGATGCTCCCCTAACGACAAGCAAGATAAAACATCGGATATTGTAGTATATATTTTCGTATTTCTATTGAATGGTCATGAAAATTTACATTACAACCTTGTACAAAAGACATTTATAAAGGCAACCTTATCTCTAAGTACCTAATAATTTATTTATATTGGTTGTAATGTAAATCATTTGTCATAAAAATATCGCTTGCCGTTTTAAGGGGTCTATTTGAATGATCTTAAGGACATTTCTTGTTTCTTGATCAACCGCTGGACTACAGTTTAACATCGGGGAATTTAAAACTACTACACGAATACATGAACTGAGTGCACGAATTATGTGCCTATTTACTCGTTTACGAAAATATAATTTTATTTTGTTGGTATATTATTTATACCAACAAAACGTCTGTACCTAAGTTTCTGCAGTCAGTCGCGTCGGCGTTTCCCGGTTTTCCCTACATCATCATTATCCAGGAAAGTTCCCTTAATAGCAGTTCCTTAGCCGAGTTTTGCGGCTATAATTAAAAGTTACAGGTTAGTTTAGTTTTGCCTCTCATTAAAAAGTACACCTCGGAAAATAAACACAGGCTTGGCCGAGTGAATGCGGCGCCGCGCCGCCGTGGTAAGGAAACACCGAAATTAGTTATAAGGAATATCGTGTGTTTCTTACTAACTTATAATGATCAATAATAACCTACGGGAATTTTACTAAATTTAGTAGAAAACGTGATCCTTCTGGTATAGTGGTAAAGTGGTTTTTACGTAGATGATTGCCCAAGTTTTCACAAAATGTTCGTTGTTGCCACAATGTGTAGTACATATATACTAGGTAGCGTATAGTATAGTTTACATGTAATAGTAAATGGTTTTCATCACTCTCTCGGGTTGACTCTACTTTGCAATCAATATACTCTATCTACCGCCCACGTTTCAAATAGCTTGAGATAAGATATGCAGAAATCGGTTAGTAGTGCGTGAATGCGTATTTCATACAGTAACCGGAGGCGGTTTTCGCAATAATATCGTAATACCAAACGTCACTCGCATAGCGGCAGCATTTAGACAGCTTCACGTATTCGCTCGTGTTATTCGACCAGTATGTTATGAGATTGAACGTAATAATAGTTAATTTTCGCTATCTAGAAAATAACCTACAACGATCACTATTTAGATTCACGAGCACCATTACCATCTACAACAAAAAGGGTTATTATATGCCGTAATTTATGAGTTAACATTAGTTACAGTGAAGCGCCCGTTGCCTAGCGGTAGTGGCATATCGGAAACGATCGTGCGGTCAAGCAACATCTGGCGAAGACCGGTACTGGATGGGTGTACCGTTTCTAAGTGGCATTTTTTCGGGCGCTTCCGTGTTTCAGATGACATGTTAATCCATAGGTACCGGCTGCTATCGCTACGTAGCGGTAGTTGTCGTAGACGTGAGTCAGAGGCCCTAGTCGGGTTGGCCACTAGCCCGACACCCCCCCACCAACCCGCACTGAGCCAGCGGCGTGCTGAACTATGGCTTCAATCTTCGTTGAATCCGAGCAAAGACCTGTGCCCCTCGGCGGGTACATTAATGTAGCCCATTTATTTATTATTATAGATATATAACTCAAAGGTGACTGACATAGTGATCTATCAACGCACTGCCCAAACTACTGGACGGATCGGGCTGAAATTTGGCATGCAGCTAGATGTTATGACGTAGGCATCCGCTAAGAAAGGATTTTGATCAATTCTACCCCCAAGGGGATAAAATAGGGGATGAAAGTTTGTATGAAACTTCAACGCACAGCCCGAACTACTGGACGGATCGGGCTGAAATTTGGCATGCAGCTAGATGTTATGACGTAGGCATCCGCTAAGAAAGGATTTTGATCAATTCTACCCCCAAGGGGATAAAATAGGGGATGAAAGTTTGTATGAAACTTCAACGCACAGCCCGAACTACTGGACGGATCGGGCTGAAATTTGGCATGCAGCTAGATGTTATGACGTAGGCATCCGCTAAGAAAGGATTTTGATCAATTCTACCCCCAAGGGGATAAAATAGGGGATGAAAGTTTGTATGAAACTTCAACGCACAGCCCGAACTACTGGATGGATCGGGCTGAAATTTGGCATGCAGCTAGATGTTATGACGTAGGCATCCGCTAAGAAAGGATTTTGATCAATTCTACCCCCAAGGGGATAAAATAGGGGATGAAAGTTTGTATGAAACTTCAACGCACAGCCCGAACTACTGGACGGATCGGGCTGAAATTTGGCATGCA
This sequence comes from Argyresthia goedartella, assembly GCA_949825045.1. Lineage (NCBI taxonomy): Eukaryota > Metazoa > Arthropoda > Insecta > Lepidoptera > Argyresthiidae > Argyresthia > Argyresthia goedartella. Next base: position 24,357,362 of record OX463823.1, read on the forward strand.
GCTAGATGTTATGACGTAGGCATCCGCTAAGAAAGGATTTTGATCAATTCTACCCCCAAGGGGATAAAATAGGGGATGAAAGTTTGTATGAAACTTCAACGCACAGCCCGAACTACTGGACGGATCGGGCTGAAATTTGGCATGCACCTAGATGTTATGACATAGGCATCCGCTAAGAAAGGATTTTGATCAATTCTACCCCCAAGGGGATAAAATAGGGGATGAAAGTTTGTATGAAACTTCAACGCACAGCCCGAACTACTGGACGGATCGGGCTGAAATTTGGCATGCAGGTAGATGTTATGACGTAGGCATCCGCCAAGAAAGGATTTTGATCAATTCTACCCCCAAGGGGATAAAATAGGGGATGAAAGTTTGTATGAAACTTCAACGCACAGCCCGAACTACTGGACGGATCGGGCTGAAATTTGGCATGCAGGTAGATGTTATGACGTAGGCATCCGCTAAGAAAGGATTTTGATCAATTCTACCCCCAAGGGAATAAAATAGGGGATGAAAGTTTGTATGAAACTTTGTCAATTTTAAACCGATCGGGCTGAGACTTTGCATGCATAAAGCTACTATGACGTAGGCATCCCCTAAGAAAGAATTTTGATAAATTCCATCCCTAAGGGGATAAAATAGGTGATGATGTAGGATGTAAATGTATTAGTTTGAACCTATCAGTACCTAATGGAACGAATAAATTAAGACGAACAAAATAATTTTTTGTTCTAAATGTTGACAATAGATGGCGTTATTAGTATTTTAAATCGCGCTATCATATTGTTTTCACTGAGTTACATATACCCGATGATGAGTGGCCGCCGTATCTAATAGTACATACTATGTATCTAAATATTTCTAGCGGATTATATTTGACGACGATTTTGGCTATTCTTTTCTTGGCATGTTTTGGATTGCATTTGCTTTGTTTTGGTTTAGTAGTTTTGGTTATAGACTCTGCTTTGTATTTGGCATTTGTTTTGTTTTCGTTTGGTTTTGAGTATAGGTTTTGTCGGTTAGACTTCTTTAAAATGGCTAAAGAAAATCTGAAAGTTAATGGAGAAGTTGAAGAATGTACTGTCGTCCCTATTGTTGGTGACGGTGCATGTTTGTTTCGTGCTCTCTCTTATTTAATGTACGGAACACAAGATAGAGCGATGGAGGTGCGTTCAGAAATTGTCAGATATGTGGTTAATGACTGGAGCAAGTTTTCAATTATGACCCACGACAGGAATGGTGATAACTACGTAACACCTGACGAATATTTTGCTGATATGATGAAAAATGATACTTATGGCGGATTTTGTGAGTGATTAGCAGCAGGATTAATATTCCCATTTAAGTTTGAAGTTTATAGAAACGGTCTCATATATACGGAATCTGGATCTAACGACTATCCGGTAAGGCGATAAAGACCAAGGTAAAAAAGGTCATGGATTTGTTGATAAAAGGGAAAATATTCGGTGAAGTGAGATGCTATATGTATTCGACGGAATGGCAAAAGCGAGGTCTTCCGCATATTCATATACTTTTATGGCTTCAACTTCGCATTACTCCGGATCAAATTGACAATATTATTTGTGCTGAAATACCTAACCCCGATCGTGATCCTGAGCTTTACGAAATACATGGCCCCTGTGGAAGTTTAAACCGAAATTCTCCATGCATGAAAGATAACTCGTGCAGCAAACGTTATCCGAAGTCTCTTATTAAGGAAACTCAAACCGGTGATGATGGTTATCCGCAGTACAGGAGACGTTCTCTGGATGACGGTGGATTCTCTGTCAATATCAAGGGTGTTACAATAGATAATCGTTGGGTGGTTCCTTATAATCCAGTGCTATTAAGAACATGTAACGCTCACGTGAACGTAGAGTATTGCCATTCAGTGAAGTCAATCAAATACGTCTGCAAATATGTTAATAAAGGGTCAGATCAGGCTACGTTTACTTTAGAGAACGGGAAGGATGGGAAGGATGAAGTTACAACCTACGCAAGTGGTCGATAAATAAGTTCAGCTGAAGCAGTTTGGCGAATCCTTGAATTCCCAATACATGAGCGTTTTCCCCCTGTAGTGCACCTTGCTGTCCATTTAGAAAATGGACAGAGAATTTATTTTAATGAACAGAACTTGTGCGACAAATTAAGTCGTCCTCCTACAACTACATTCCTCTCCTTTTTCGATCTGTGTAACGTGGATGATTTTGCAAAAACATTGCTATACTCGGAAGTCCACGTTTGGAACAAGCGATCGTTTCAGAGAAGGAAGAGAGGAGTGAATGTTGAAGGATGGTCAGGGGTCAAAAAAGAACATGTTCTAGGTAGGGTTTACACTGTTCATCCAAACAATACAGAATGCTACCACCTTCGAATGCTTCTACATGAGATTAGAGGCCCAATTTCATTTGAAGCGTTGAAAACTGTAGATGGTCACTTACATCCCACTTTCCAATCCGCGTGCAAGGCTCTAGGTCTACTCGAAGATGATCGGCATTTGGATTCAGCTCTTGAAGAGACAGCACTTTGTCAAACACCGCATATGATTCGAGAGCTTTTTGCTATCATTTTATTGTTCTGCCAGGTTTCCGACCCCTTATGTCTTTGGGAAAAATACAAAGAATACCTTTCTGAAGACTTTAAAAAACAACTGGAAAGGCAAGGTGACGTGGATGTAGAGGACTCATCGGACCTGATATTTAACAAATGCCTGTCGGTATTAGAGGATGCCGAATTATCATTAGGCGGCCGTCCTCGTAAAGAGTATGGATTACCTCAGCCAATAACATCAATACATTTTTAAAATAGAGAGTACGTGAAGGAGACCAGTTACGATTCAGTGGCCTTAGAAGACGCAATAAGAAAAAATGAAGCATCCTTGAATGATGAGCAACAGGAAGTTTACGATAAAATTATCACAAGTGTAGATGCAAATGACGGTCGAATATTCTTCTTAGACGCTCCAGGTGGAACTGGTAAAACCTTCCTTTTGGCGAAAGTAAGAAGTACCCACGGCATTGCCCTGGCTGTGGCGTCGTCCGGCATAGCTGCTACATTACTCGAAGGTGGTCGAACTGCTCATGCTACTTTTAAGTTACCACTCAATTTAATCACTGCCGAGACTCCCATTTGCAACATCTCCAAACAAAGTAAATTTGCTGAAATTTTAAAGAGTACAAAAATAATCGTGTGGGACGAAATAACGATGGCTCATAAAGGTGGTATTGAAGCCTTAAACAGATCACTAAGGGATATAAGGGGTAATAAAAGATTAATGGGTGGCGTAACAGTTTTGCTGGCCGGAGACTTTCGGCAGACTCTACCAGTGGTGCCAAAAGGAACCAGAGCTGACGAAGTAAAGTCGTGCATTAAGAAATCTAATTTGTGGCCCCAGGTTAATATTCTTAAGCTCTCTAAAAATATGAGAGCACATTTGGGCGGGAATGAGTCTGCTGGTAGATTTTCAGATCTCCTTCTTAAAATCGGTAATGGTGATTTTCCATCGTTTGATGGAATGATAACCATCCCGGAAGAATTGTGCACAGTTGTTACTAGGGTTCAAGAATTGCTGTCTAAAGTTTATCCAGACATTGTTCATATACATGACAAGCCAATTGAATGGTTATGTGAGCGTGCCATATTGACTCCAAAGAATGATCAAGCAGCAACTATCAACGATATCCTGCTCATGTCGTTTGAGGGCGAAGAAAAGGTCTATACTTCGATTGATAGTGTGGTTAATACAGATGATGCTACTAATTACCCTGTAGAATTTTTTAATTAATTGAAACCGCCAGGTTTGCCTTATCATAAGCTTATTCTGCGTGTGGGCTCTCCAATTATGTTGTTGCGAAATTTAAAACCACCAAAACTTTGTAACGGTACGAGACTGCAAGTCAAAGCGTTACATCGCAATATAGTGGAAGCCACTATATTAACTGGGTGTGCGAAAGGGGAAACTGTATTTATACCACGAATCCCATTAATACCTAATGATATCCCGTTCGAATTTAAACGATTACAGTTTCCCCTGAAAGTCTGCTTTGCCATGACAATAAACAAGTCTCAGGGGCAAACTCTCAAATTTGCGGGTATTGACTTGAGAGAACATTGCTTCTCTCATGGACAGTTTTATGTTGCTTGCTCACGAGTAAGTTCACCCAATAGTTTGATAGTTTTAGCGCCTAATTTTTTACACACGCTAAACAAAAGTAAAGCCGCAAAATCCATACTTCTTAACGCAAGCGAAGCCGCGGGCAAAAGCTAGTTTATTATAAAATTTAAAATTTATTATAATATTTATATGTATATGATAGTTAAATAATAATATAACGCATTAGATGATAAATATTCTCAATTCGGGAGAGGTAGCGTCAACGATCGAAACCTTTATTAAAATTCATATCTCTATTTGTGATGTTATTTGACAATCTTGAGCGGCCGTACAGACTAATAAATATTTATTCGGCCATATCAAATTTTGTGGTTTATCGTCGTAGGTGAGATACCTTTTCAGTGGCAAGGGGGAATAATAAATGCTGATGTTATTTAGGCATGAATGGCGGTTGTCGACGTCGAGCCGGGGTGAGGTGAGGTCGCAAAACTCCGCCGGCAAATTCTACCGAATTTCCGCCGCGACATTTTTGCAACGTATTCTTTGTCAGCGGAAATTCTTTGGGAATTTGGCTTGCCTGTTCGCTGAAAGGACGCTTTTTCAGTTTGACCAGCCTGCATAGCAACAGGTACTAACTGCGGTGTATGTAATCCGCTTTCTTAATAATTATCATCGTCTTTGACATTCTGTGACATTTTCCTTGGTATATAGGAATGGGTAGGTACATCTAATGATTGATTGTAATGAAAATTGAGAATAAACGGCTAAGTACGGCTAAGTGATCGGTCCTCTATCGTGACTCTTTCACCCAATTCCCAGTGTTTGGGCACTGGTTACTGTTGGTTCAACAGATTTTCTTGTCGTTTAATGAATTCTATATAGCTATAGCTATAATGTCGCTAAACTTTAAGTTTGACAAATCATCTGCTTTAATGTTGTCCATCCCTAGTGTTCGCCATCTTATGTTTGGATACATTACGCATTCTCCCAAGAAGAGCTGGCTACTTTCCTCCAAGCCACAGTGAGGGCATGATGGGTCCTGTACGAGCCTTAATAATGATACGTGTCTATTTAGTTTTATTTTATTAGACGAGGTAGAAGAGTCTTCAATTTCAAAACCCGCCGTCGATCAACTGGCCTCCAAAACAAATTCGAACGAATACTCTAAAATTTTAAATTATATGAAAGCAAAACTGAGTGGCATCGACAGGATGTGTGCATGTGAAGTTCGGCTTTCCATTTGCGATTTTATGTGCCCTCCTACTATGAAACTAGTGCAAACGAGCCGGTTCACGATGCTGTTTTGGCACGATTCACCGCGATTTATGATCTAGCATCAACTGCACTCATAAACAGAGCGCGCAGTGATTCATGGCGTGCGCCTTGTTTTGGATCCACGGTATATTGTTTAAAGTCGTCGCGACAGTGTTGGCCGGGTTGGGACAATGCGATAGTAAATTTGAATCTCTCTAATGCCGCTAGCAGCGATACTTCACGCCGGATATGTATAGTTGGGTGTCGGTGTTATTGTTGGGTCGGTTGCAACTGCAATGCGCTGCAGTAAGCAGGTATCAGTGAACAAATGCCACGCCCGACCACGTCTCAAATGAAGGTGTTTTGCAATGTTCTCCTATTTTGCGAGTTAATACAATACAACGTGTAATTTTACTTTGTCGGTACATACAGATTCATTTCTTTATTACTTATTATTTTAAGCCCATTGAGTCCACTGCTAAGCAAGGTCTTATCGACATGAATGTGAAAAGTATTGATGATGGTTTTTATTTTTATTAACCCCCGACGACAAAGAGTGGTGTTATAAGTTTGAAGTGTCCGTCTGTCTGTTTGTCTGTGTGTATGTCTGTCTGTGGCACTCTAGAGCTCAAACGGGTGGACGGATTTTAATGCGGTTTTTTGTAAATGATAGTATACTTCCCTGCGATGGTTCTTAGCTATGATTTATCAAAATCGGTTCAGTAGTTCGAAACTTATTAGCTCATCAAAGACACAAGTCAACCAAATTTTAGACTTTTTAACCTCAGACGACGAAAAATATGAGTGTTGTTATAGGTTTGAGGCGTCTATCTGTGTGTGCGTGCGTCCGTGCGTATGTGTGTGTCTGAGGGTGTGTCTGTGTGTATGTCTATCTGTGGCACCCTAGCGCTCCAACGGGTGGACGGATATTGGTGATATGGTACAAGTCAGAGATGTCCAAAAAGAGGGTTGTTATTAGTTGAAGTTTCCGTCTGTGCGTATATTTGGGTGTCTCTGTGTGTCTGTGTGTGTGTGTGTGTGTGTGTGTGTGTGTGTGTGTGTGTGTGGGTGTGTGTGTGTGGGTGTGTGTGTGTGTGTGTGTGTGTGTGTGGGTGTGTGTGTGTGTGTGTGTGTGTGTGTGTGTGTGTGTGAGTGTGAGAGGGTGTAGGGCCTTCATCAGGGACATTGGGCGTCGCTTGAGGGACCGAGGCCATGACTACCGCTCCGGAGCTTTCCTGGTGCAAAGGGTCTCACTTGCTGTGCAGCGCGGCAACGCTGCCAGCGTAATGGGTACCTTTGGTCCGGGAGCGTTCTGGGGTGGTTTATTTGTATAGTTTTATGTATTTTAGATTTATTTATTATTTAAGTATTTTAAGATCACATGTACACATATTTAACGGTAGCCTAATGTACGAGTGCTAAACTATCTCCTTTTATAAGAGTTTCACCTTATAATAAAAAAGGTCTGACCTAGTGTGAGAGCTACTGGTAACTTTACTTTATATACGATTCATTTATTTGCAAGTAGGTGTCAATGTATTAAGCGTATCTGTAAACCTTTTGTTAAATAAACTATTTCTATTTCTAAAAAAAAAGAGGGTGTGTGTGTGTGTGAGGGTGTGTGTGTGTGAGAGAGTGTGTGCGTGTGTGAGGGAGGGTGTGTGTGTGTGTGAAATGGGTGAACATATATTATTGATGCGGTACAAGTCAGAAACGACGAAAAAGAGGGGTCTGTTGCATAGGCGCTCAAACGGGTAGACGGGTTTTGGTGATGCTGCACACAAGTCAGAAAGAAAGTATTACTGAGACACAGATGACTTCCACATTTTTAACCCCCAACAACTAGGTGAGGTGTTATTAAAGTTTGAAATCTCTGTAGGTCGGTGTGTCTCCATATCTACATACAGAAATCGATCTACATACTAGCGCGGACACGATATCTCGGGCAAGTTCGGACCAGTGCGAGCGTGAGTGCCATCCGCTTGACACGCGCGTCTGTTAATGCAAATAATGCAACAATGGAGCAACGGAAAAAAAGTTATTATAACTGTTCAGTGGACGGTTTAAATAAATAACAGTTGCCTATTTTTCAATCAGTATAATAAAATAAGTATTAACAATTTTTTTGTTAGGTAAATTCACGCCACCTTAGTTACGTAAGCTGAAAACATGTTTTTTTGTTTGTGTAGATATTGTGTTGTTTTTCGTGTTATTTGACAGATGTAGGTCTAAAGCTGACAGGGCTACATGGAACACTAGCGGTCAAACAGATGGTAGTATTTTGATGCGGTTAAAGTAAAAGATGGTAGTAGACTTACCGGTGAAAAAACTTTGATATGTTTTATTAAAATCGGTTCAGTAGTTCGAAAGTTCTCAGCTTAATACGGAATAGCGGTCTAACGTGGACCGATTTTGATACAATTTTTATAGTTGGTAGTAGACTTCACTAAGATGGATCATCGATATATTTTATTAAAATCAGTTCAGAGGCTCAAAAGTTATCAAACTAAATAGGAAACAAGTGAACCAAATTTTAGCCGTAAGGTTCCATTAATGTTTCGGGGGTGAATTAAATGTTTAATTGATCGTTATTTTTAGGTAAGTGTTACTAGCATCAGTAATGCACTGACGCATTCGCTCAGTAATGCCGAGCGATGGTAAAGCTGTTCAGAGGGTGCCACAGTCGAATATGGTATTGTACTGCGAGTCAAGAGAAGATTCCAAGGGCAATAAAGAAAACCCGGCTCTATCTCTAAGTAGCAATTAAGCTCTACTGCAAAAATTTGCTTCTAGTTATAGTTACGTTTACCACACCCTACCCGAATACCCTGTGGAAACATCTTGAACGCGACTATTGCACACTCGTTGGTCGACAAACGCTGCGAGTCTTCGATATCAAAACAAATTTTTAATCCGATCTTATAATAAAACTATCTGAATTTTGTGTACCTACAACTACTCCCATATATATTATTCTCAGTACCTATAAGCAGAAGTCGTGGTGGTGAATGCAGTGGAGCTAACATATGAACGAGTACATTACGGAAAACCTTTGCGCTGTTTCTCAGACGTAATATCTGCATCACCAATATGCAACAAACGTTGCAATTGAACGAGTGCGAGCAAGCAAACTCAGTGCAACTGAACGAGTGCGAGCAAGCAAACTCAGTGCAACTGAACGAGTGCGAGCAAGCAAACTCAGTGCAACTTCCACGAAAGTAAAAAATATGTATACATAATTTAATTTTGATTTTCACGTACTGGACTGGTGGTTCGACGACCCGAATGGCCGAGTCGGCAGTGACCCTGCCTACGAAGCCAAGGGTCCCTGGTTCGAGTCCCGGTGGGAGCAATTATTTGTTTGATAAGAACGGATATTTGTACCCTAGTCATGGTTATTTATCTATCTAAGTATTATATTTATCTATATAAGTATGTGTATCGTTGTCTCGTACCCAAGATACAGGTGATTCTAGTTTGAGCTAGATCAATGTGTGTAAATAGTGTCCTTATAATATTATTATTATTATACCATTCTTATTTTATGCGTCAGGGATAACTATCTTACGAGTGCATTTCTGAATAGATCCGTGAACAACTGCGGTTAAATCTCTGTACATTGGCTGAGTGTTCAGAGGTTCAACACCGGCCGGCTTTCGTTCAACTTACCCCCGCGGTTGCTATTTGCGAAGTTAGTTCGCTACGACTACAGTGGTGGCGGCCGCAGTACTTCGACGGCGTTGGAATACGAATGTGGGTTTTTATTGGCCACTCCGCTTTTTGTTTATGTCAACTTGGGAGGATTATACTACAGAATTGTCGTACGCCACAACCGCAAGGCTGTTTGCAAATGGCTGATACTGAAACAAACGGAACCACATGGAGCAAAATTATTAGCAACAGAGAATATAATCAATTAAGTTTTGTTTGTTTCAAATACTTAAACGGTTAGGTAAAGGACTACAGTCGTAACACCAAAGCATTTTTAGTGAGACCATAGTAAACATCTGTGCTCAGGATCCTCAAGAGAACCCAAGTGGCCGGGACCCGTTCTTCAATACCTTAAGGCATGAAATGTCGCTTATTACATACGCTTCGTTGACATTAGTACCATGATTTTTACCATGATGGAACTAATGATAATTTTTATCAACACTAGTTTTACTATGAATGGAACTTGAAATAATGGTACTAACGATAACTTCATTATCACTGAAATGATTATTGAATGAAATTAATATTATGATGCTACCCTTCTATAACATTACTTGTTCTGTGCCTCTCAACATAAATGCGCCCCTTATTTTGTAAGTCTGTTATCATCCAAAACGTACTGAAGTACTTATTAAACTTCTTGTCAGAATGTATCTAAAAGTACCAGGACAACATAAATTTGTAAGAGTGGAACTAGTGATAACGAAGTTATTATTAGTACCATTATTTCAAGTTCCATTCATAGTGGAACTAGTGTTGTTAAAAATCATCATTAGTTCCACCATGGTACAAATCATGGTACTAGTCTTAACGAAGCTTTACATACTAGCTGACCCGACAGGCGACGTTCTGCAAAAGCTATTGGACTACCAAAGCCTTCTTTTTAGGAAGAGGATGAACTGAACAGATTTATAAATTTTTCGGCGGTTCCTTCCCAAGACTTCAGAAAAATAGTTTAAAAAAAACATCCAAATCGTTCCCGCCATTCTCGATTACCAACACATTTAGCGGTTCATTTATAATAGATGTAATGCATTTCTCGAAGGTAACCTGCCGTTATCTCTCATTAGAGGGCAGCACCAATATGACACTTAACTTCGTCGTCTTGACAAGTACTTTGGTCCTAGATGACATCCAGGGTTTGATGATAGACCCGGAAGGTGGCTGTTGTGGCGCAGGTCTTTATTGAAGGTAACGCCGTCCATAAATTTAAATAACTGTATTTCCACTTTCCTATTCTAGTTCACTATACAAGAATTACAACTGATTTTCTTATATCTACCTGCATCTTACATTAAAATCACATATGTCACCATATATGTGCGGTATCGTACATATTCCCCAGCGAGGCAAATATGAGTATAAAAAGGAAACTTATTTTAATTATATCACAATAAAGAATAAACTTAATTATGTGTTGCCTTTTGACAACCCTACTAAATCTTCTAACAATAACAAAACTTCTGAGAAAATGCCAATCAGTCTCAATAGGGAGCACAGATACCCTATGAATACTAGTTCTAACTATAGAGCCTCTACCGGTTCTAGTGGCAAGTGCTCGTACTTTACCGAGCTCCATGGGACCTCTCTAATAAAACGATGCAACCCTATCGAGTTTGCGCTCTATTGATTCGTCTTGAAAGGTTATTTAGGATACAATATACAAAATGCAGTGTAGTACTGTCGACCACGCTGTTATCTATTCAGGCTCAAAGCTCTTCGCTGCTGGTTAAGCATACGTGGCCTTAAGTAGAATCAAATCACTAGAAAGTCTCCTTGTTGAAGAACTAGACTGTATTTTAATAGGCAAACGACCAGTAACCTATGGCGCTTTAAATAAAATGAACAGGTTTAGAATTATTCAGATACAATAACACAGCGACAAGTAAAAAATAAATTAATAAGAAAAATATTGCAAAAAGCTTTTATTTAAATGCTAAGAGCATCTAAATAAAGAAAATAAACTTTAAATTGAATCAAACCCCAATTCATTACGTTGCACAATCTATATGATATAAAAGCTTGTTGCGGGATTTATTTGTATAGATAAATTATTATGTAAATATATATAAGTTATATGTCCCAAATACAATAAAATAAAAATATTATGTAACTTGGTCTTTACATAATTAAATCTAAGAAAATAATCGTTCAATTGCGGGTCGGTCTCGCACATGAAGAAGAGCACGCATCGTACAAGAAAACTCAACCACTAGAAACAAATAAACAAAATAAAACAAAAACAGAACATTTGAGTCCGAACGTGGATTCGAACCCAGAACCCGAATATTGCGAAGCCGTTATCAAACCAATTGCGCCACCACAACCATGTGATATGCCACGAAATCTGCAATAATATTTGAATCATGTTATGGTAAGTTATATCGTGGCTGATGTTAGAACACCAATCTCTTGTATGGGGTCCCCCTTTAATTTATAAATTATCGTGTAGTGCATTATTTGTTGCTGTAGCGGCAACATAATTCTGTGAAAATTTCAACTCTACCTATTTCAGTTATTAAGATAGAGCCCTCTGATAGATAGATGGACAGACGAACGGATGGACAGCAGAGGCTTAGTAATAGGGTCCCGTTTGTCACCCTTCGGGTACGGAAACCTAGAACTATATATCTACACAATCTCGCAACAAGATTATAAAAAATAAATCTCTTCCGTTTAGAGCATTTAATTATTTATAATTTTTTCCTTTTTTCTTCGCTCTTTGTAAATAAATAAATAAATAAAATAGCAATGAAGCCTTTCAGTAACACTCAAGCGCAAGCTCGACATGTGTATGCTTCCCATCCTAACCTACGGCGCTCAGACCTGGTGATTGACTGAGCTTCAGAAGACCAATCTCAAGGTTTGCCAGCGAGCGATGGAGCGTAGCATCCTTGGTGTTCGCAGGATAGACCGCGTAAGGAATACCACACTGCGCTCCTAGTGGCATCGCTGATGTGGGTGCACAGACCGCCAAGCTAAAGTGGAACTGGGCCGGACACGTGAGTCGTATGCACCCAGGCAGGTGGGCGAAGATCGCCACTGACTGGGTGCCACAAGACGGCTTCCGGCGTAGGGCAGGCCAAGGCGGCGATGGCGGGATGACCTCGACAAGTTCTTGCCGCGGTGGCATAAAGCCGGGACTTGTGGACTCAAAGGGGGCAGGCCTTTGCCTAGCAGTGGGACACGCATCTCGGCTAAGTAAAAAAGTAAAATCGCATGCTTGTTATGACAATAAAAAATTAAACCCGTTTTTGGATCGAGGTTATCCATTTGGTTTTCAAACTCGGTTTCAAAATGCCGTAAAGTAAACATATATTATTTGCGCGCTTTATTTGCGCGTTAATTCATTCGGCCAGAGACATTCCTCGCTACTCACTCCAACCAAGCCCATATAATTTTGGAGTACTTACCTATAAGTGAAATTTACCTATTTATAGGACACAATAAATACTGAATACTGAAGTGAATACCTATTCCTAAGCAGCGCGCGCAGTTCCCCATGTGTAACTATTCCTAATTTAACAGAGACGGGCCAAGTTATCTCGGCAAACTTGCGATACCAGCGCAGCAGTTGGCTTGTTGTTGGGCTTGCTCCCAACTTGCCCTGAATCGATTATGTGCCGTTAGTCTTGATACTGACTTTCACATTTCACTCCCATATCCCACGATTGAGTCGTCTTTACCGAGAGTTTTTACTAAAAAGTAAAAAAATATACACATTTGAAACGCTGTCAAATCAACATGACTACTCTTGCAATATCAACATTAAACATAAACGTTTACGTACAGGCAGATACATTGCCCCCACACTAGGATAGCCTGTGTCCTGAGAACCAGAAACAGCGACGTCACACACATATACACATCCAAGATCTGGGGTTTATTTTACCCCCAGCCTGGGATCGAAACCGGAACCTCTCGCATGGTAGGCACAGCCACAACTTCTGCGCCACAGAGGTCGTCAAAATATATTATTAAACAAACAAAACATCGTATTTAAATTACTAATCTGAGCAAAAATTTCAAAAGAACGAAACTTTCATTTCTTGCCTCTGTTAGATAAGAGTTAAGAGCCGGCAATAAAACAACGCTCGTACCTCAGCAGTCAATTCGGCATTAGCCCATCGCCTCACCCACTAATGCACTAATCGTCGTAACACGGTCGGTACTATTCGCGAGTCTATTGAGACTGGACATTTTCGAACACTAAGTCACGGAATTGGACGGAAATGGAACGCGTGGCGGCCGGGATTACGTCCGATCACGTCCGTACGTAAACAGTTTAGCAGGGATTTTTTTCCCTCCTCTTTTCCTCCGGCCGAAAGGCTTCGCTGGAAAGCCGAATTACTGCGAAAACATGTTTGTTATACCTAGGCGGTAAATGTGGACTTAGCGTAAAGCCAGTAAAGATTTAGTTAGGTATTTTTTAATGGGAAATATTAAACTGCACATCAAAAATACTGATTTGCACAGCAAATATCAGGGCAAAATGCTGGGGTAGCTTAGGTGAAGGGTAAAAGGGGTGAGCAAAGCGTAGCATAATAATATCCTTCGTGTTAGGTTGAACATGCAAGAACAACAAAAAATACTTAAAACATAAACTAGTTTTTGTTAAGTTTATGTTTATAAAACATAAATCTTTCTAATCCTTTTTTGCTGTGCAAATCAGTATTTTTGGTGTGCGATTAAATACTAGCATTTTTAATGACGCCATATGCAGCTTAAGTGTCGTCTGAACTTCAAACTCACACACATTAACATTCTATGTCTTATTATCTTCCAAAGGATAGCAAACACTAGAAAGCGTTTGATTCTGTAAAGCTCTGCATTATTGAGCTACCTAAGATATAAAGAGATACGTATAATTTCCTAATGCATAAACTGCTATACGGGAAAGAGATTGGCAGATTCAAGTGCGTATTGTCGAATTAATTTGATTTGCCGCCACTAATCCACTATCCAGCTAATAAATTAATCTGTGTCGCGTCGCGTCAGATAAATGTCAACGTCGCTATGCTGGGGTCAGTTGGAGGAGCCAGATAATAGGGAAGGGACTATTAAGGCTAAGGTCCTAGAATAATTCTAATAAAATGAGTAAATAACTAAGTTCAATGTGGATTAATGAGAGAAGTATGTATACGAAGCTCTACAAGGCCTCTACTCACCAGAGCCGTCGGTCCGGCGGATTTAATAGGAATATGGAATAGGCATTGATTGATGGTGCCTTGGACTAGATGAAGAACTAATCTAGGAATAGTTCTGAGTTTATTTAGGTGTCTCTCCCATCAGTTTTACTGGCCTGTTGGATAATTTCCTAAAGCGCTTTTATCGCTTACTGGTACTAGACTAAATGTAAATATAAAAGTTTGAACAAATATTTATCTTATGAACGATGCTCCCAAATTCGCTAGAGCTAGATATAATTATTTATCGCAGATCTCATGTCCAATTTGATTGAGTTGTTACTTTGTTGTCTTGTACTCGCCCCCTTAATGATCTTCGGAGCAACGCTCTCCTTGATAAAGGGCAGCTGCTTCTCCCTCTTCCCCTCCTCTCTTCACCTCCTCCGTGGCAGATGATGTGGTGCCACCGGGTACTAGGTCCTTTGCGATCTTATCATCTCTTCCATCTGTTCGTCCAAAGCTTTCAGTTTCACATCTGAATGACTGACATCTTTCTCGATAATTAAATTTTTATCGTGAATGTTTATTTTCAGTGGCTACTTTTATTTTTCTTTCTAATTACTTTGATGTCTCGAGCGCTTAGTAGGCCGAGTGGCGGCTGTAATTTGATTTGGGATATCTTATCTACTGTCTACCCGTCGGGATTAAAAGTTTGTCCCGAATGAGAGTCGTCTAGAAATTATAACAGCGAAAACCCATAAACAAAAAACTTTCTGATAAAGTAACTCGTTTTAATATTGAAGTGGCGACTCGCTTAGTTTTGAATATTCCCTCGTACCCCGCAAGCGTATTGTTGTGAGCCAAGTAAATAAAGTGAGCCGCTTTGTGCAACCGAACGGCAGAAACAATTAAACTGAGTGAGAGCGTTTTGACGAGTTTTATTTTGTATGTCCAACTTGTTACTTTGCGCGAATAAAAGGAGTTATAACGCGGCAGATATTGCATTGCGGCAGTGAGACCGGCGAAGAAAAACTGTGGGTGAGAACGGGCTTGGAAAACTGGCAAGTCTCGCCCGACTGGCAGCCTGGGAGTCCTGGGAGTGTTGGAAAGTTGTTCTTTGACAAGGGAGTGTTTCTGTGCCGCTTTGTGCTTTGCTCTGTCCAGTAATTAATGCCGGGCGACTGCGTCTACGGAGCATGTTTTGTGACTCAGACTTTTCTTCGTATTCCAGGGTCGTTTCCTTTTTATTTGGCGAGAACTTTTTATTTCGCGCTGCAGCATTAGTCCCTGTCCGAGCGATTACGCTCGGGAATTTTCCTGTTATTTTACACGGTTCGGTTGGGATGGAAATGGCTCTTCTTTATACATAGGTTCCTACTTTAGTTTGAAGGACCGACTCGTCGTCATATTCCCTTTAATAAATCTTGAACACCGAGCTGGCGTATGAAGTAGTTAACTCATCAAAGAGAACAGTATGTACTCGTAAAACAAAGTTTTGGCCTCAAAGAAAAGTTAATATCTGTGTAGATAGTTTGTGAATATCTTTGTTATTTGATACAAAAAATCTTGTTATACTGCCTTTGTACACGAGAGATTTCTTATATTGTATTTTTCTTTTCCATCTATGATCTAGCTCTATTATATACCTCGTTACAGTAGCATATTGATAACTAAATAAGTTTTTATTTCTTTTAAAACTTATTTCAACTCAGTAAAAACCCTGCTGGAAACACAAAAGCAATGCAGCGATGAATGACATTCATCCAACGTAACTAGATTTCGACCGATGTTTATTTTGAAAAGAATGTCGTTAGTATTTTTGACATTAACCGAATCAAAACCTAGTTCATTGCCCAATCGAATTTGTTTTTGAGTAGCGGGGTGGGTCCACCGCGCAAACGAATTGGGTTGTGTTTTGTTTTATTAGGGATGCGTACCGAAGTCGTAAAGTATAACCCTTTATTGCACATTGATTTGTGCGATTCTGTCTCGCTACCATTGTTTTTCATGAAGGCACGTCTAGAGGGCTCGCACGATAAGTCTGCACTTAGGTATGGTGTGCGAGTCTAAGTACCGGTTTCTGAATTGAGCAATTCACTAAGCTAATACTTAAGTATCGTTAAGTCTCGTTCTTTTTTGTGACATCAGCAGAGACAGAACGATACTTAAGTATTTGTTTAGTGAAATTCTCAATTCAGAAATCGGAGGTAAGAGGGCTCGCACGATAAGTTTGCACTTATGTATAGTCTGCGAGTCGTTGTCTTTGGTATTATTTATCAATTTAATTCAATTGCCAATAATAATTTTATTGAAATTAGTGCGACATGAGATTTTGTCAATGACGGAAAAAAAAATGCGCTAATTTACATGTATAATTTACAGGACTAAGAAAGTTAGAAATCAGTTCGACTTATCATCGCGCGCAGACTTACCGTGCGACATTTTGCGAGCATAATAGTAGGCTTTCAAACGTACGAAAACAGGTTCCCGTGTGCTCCTTGATGATGCAAGTGTGGAAATAGCCCAAATAAATAACATTTTCAAGTGTGCCGCCATCGAAATTATGTTTCTCCAAAGTCAAACAAAGAGATTGTTGTTTGACTTTGGAGAAACATAATTTCGATGGCGGCACTCTTGAAAATTTTATTTATTTGGGAATATTTGCGATTATAACACGCGCAGTTAAAGAAAAGATTTACATTGAAGCAACAAAACTCATGCTTTCTCATTTGTACACAGAGACAGCAGTAACGTGCAAGTGAGATAGCATAATTTCGTTGCTTCAATGTAAATCTTTTCTTATCTGTGCGTGTTATACGAATACGTTGTATCCCAAAAATGTAGCTGCACAGATTCGGTACAGAAATTTTGATAACTTTTGTTAACTTCAACCGTTTTCTATTAAAAAGTACTTTTATATTGAGCAATTAAAGATTTCTATAATACCGTGATTTAATTAACTTTATAAATTTACAATTGCCACCATATTTACGCTTGACGTGACTTAATAATGTCAAGTATCTAAATATGCGCTTGCAAAACCCTCACACTTTAAGGAAAAGTATAAGAGTAAAATCGATTGACCCTACATAAAAAAAATGTGCAGAATCTGTGTAGCTATATTTTTGGGTATACATTTTTGTCGTTATCATATCGGTTACTTAATAAATACATAGGCAAACGTTTGGTTTTTTGCTGGCAGAACTCAAAAAACATAGAGTCACGCCTTTTCCCATACGGGGTGGCAGAGGCACAATGGTTCCCACTTTGAGCCAGTTATTAATACTCCATTTTGCGTGACAGGGGGCGATTTCATCGCCGCAGCTATATAGTAACGAAGGTTTCCTCACGATGTTATGAACGTCCGTATAATGTACTTAAGATAAATTAATTGTCTCATTGGTACATGGTCAGGAATCGAACCTGCATCTCCTGTTTGAGAAGCAAGCATGGAACCCGTTAGACCACGGAGCTCTCAACACTCAAACACAACATTTTCAAGAGTGCCACCATAATAATGTCACTCAGGGTCAGAAAAATATCCCATGTCCCTAGAAAATATACATTTGCTGTGTTACCACAAAAAATATTAAACAGCGTTTAAACTCAAAACAAACGTCAAATCCGTCATTTTTGTTTTTAAACCAGTGTTGAACAGTAGTTTATTTTTTGTGTTTTAGCTTCGATAGCTCTAACCTTCAACACAATTCCAATTTTGTTCCTATTAGTGTGCTATTACAATGACGCCCAACTTCCGATGTACGTTAGTACGTGCGCGATAGATACTTCCGATGTACGTTAGTACGTGCGCGTGCGCGATAGATAATTACAATGACGCCCAACTTCCGATGTACGTTAGTACGTGCGCGATAGATACTTCCGATGTACGTTAGTACGTGCGCGTGCGCGATAGATAATTACAATGACGCCCAACTTCCGATGTACGTTAGTACGTGCGCGATAGATACTTCCGATGTACGTTAGTACGTGCGCGTGCGCGATAGATAATTACAATGACGCCCAACTTCCGATGTACGTTAGTACGTGCGCGATAGATACTTCCGATGTACGTTAGTACGTGCGCGTGCGCGATAGATAATTACAATGACGCCCAACTTCCGATGTACGTTAGTACGTGCGCGATAGATACTTCCGATGTACGTTAGTACGTGCGCGTGCGCGATAGATAATTACAATGACGCCCAACTTCCGATGTACGTTAGTACGTGCGCGATAGATACTTCCGATGTACGTTAGTACGTGCGCGTGCGCGATAGATAATTACAATGACGCCCAACTTCCGATGTACGTTAGTACGTGCGCGATAGATACTTCCGATGTACGTTAGTACGTGCGCGTGCGCGATAGATAATTACAATGACGCCCAACTTCCGATGTACGTTAGTACGTGCGCGATAGATACTTCCGATGTACGTTAGTACGTGCGCGTGCGCGATAGATAATTACAATGACGCCCAACTTCCGATGTACGTTAGTACGTGCGCGATAGATACTTCCGATGTACGTTAGTACGTGCGCGTGCGCGATAGATAATTACAATGACGCCCAACTTCCGATGTACGTTAGTACGTGCGCGATAGATAATCGAGTGAATTGCGAAACTAAACTATACGCTACGATAAATAACCGTCGCCGTGAATGCACCTAGTCGGTCTCTAAATACTGCTACAAGTTTATTATGCCATAAAACCAAAATCGCTAGATGTATTTTGAAATTCCTTTTTTTGTGTGAAAGCTTAGTAAATCAAGATTCGAGCGAAGCGTCTCCATTTCAGCTTGGGAATAAAATGCTTTCGTATATGTCCGGATTTCTGGCTGTTCTCCTCTACAGGTAGCTTTTTTCAACCGAATTTAAGTTTTGTTAGCAGATTGTAAAATTAGGTTTTGTTTAACTAAGTATTTACATATTTTCGTGATTCTGATCCAGACAGCAGGATATAGATGACGGGACCACTTAATCCTAATACAGTGGGTTCCGCTTGCATTTAAGTTTCATGAAATTTAACATGCTCAATAATTATTTTATCGTATCTCGATAATCACGTTAAGTCTTATCTGCTTGTTTTCTGCTTTTTAGTGTACCGTAATCGGGTGTTTTTTATTTTTTTTTATTTCGCCATTAATATGTTTCTACTCAAGCCTTAGGTAGGTACCTACATTTTCTGTTTTCAGGCGTGATTTCTTAAAAGGTTTGCCTTGCTTGAAGGTATAAATGCTTTAGGCCTTACAATAGCCTTGTGACCGGGTGGATCAAAACTGTGCCGCCCGGTTATTTTCTTCTGATCCGAACTTGAGTTTGTTGCTAAAATAAACAGACCCGTTCTTGATTTGAATGTTTTAGAGCAGATGAATATTGAGTTTGGCGAGAGACCAAAACGGTGTATTGCTTGCCTGCAACCCCTGCACGGGTAGGCCACACTGCCTGGCGTGACGCGCCAGGGTATCACTGAAACGTCCCCGACTGTTACCATGGTTACCATTCATGATTCGGTTCGCAGTAGCAGTTGGGTTATTAACCGTCCGACCCGACTGGCCGAGTCGGCAGTGACGCTGCCTACGAAACCAAGGGTCCCGGGTTCGAGTCCCGTAGGGGGCAAATGTTTGTTTGATGAGAACGGATGTTTGTACTCTAGTCATAATTGTTTATATAGATAAACATATAAGTATAATATTTATCTATATAAGTATGTGTATCGTTGTCTAGTACCCAAGATACAGGGAATCCTAATTTCGGGCTAGATCAATGTGTGTAAATGGTGTCCAAGGTATTATTATTATTATTTCCAAGGTATTATTACCGCTATTGCCACGCTGACGCGTACCCTATATAGGTATTTTTTATCTCAGATTTTTATTCTCGATAGTTCCCTTTGAAAGCTTTACTAAATAGACATTGTAGTGCCCTTACAGGGTTCATTGTTGGATATAATTTTGTTAAAGCATACCACAATGACGCAATAAATATATGAGTATGAGTATGAGTAAATAGATTTCGCGGTAACAGTAATCAATGTACTCTTTCCCTGTTACGTTTGGAAAAGAAGGGACTTCTTTGAAAATAACTTATTTCTCTGTGTTCTTGCCACCAGATTTCCTTTGTGTGAATGGTTTGATATTTAACATTGTTACAATTTTGGCTTCAAGTCAATTCGCCCTGTCGGCCCACACCTCAGTAGTTATCAGCGATACGACGCCAGTTTACTCGTTACGCGATACCTAATTTACTTGTCGATAGTTTTAATTGATGCGCCCAGTAATTAGTGCGGTGAACTGGCGAAACTCCAAAATGTACGGCCGCCATTGTAGTTATTCTAGTCAGGTCGGCTTTGTACAAAACCTCAATAGCGATTTAATTGATTGACTCCGCTATAGGATTTTGTGTCGCGTGCTAATTTAATTGTGACATTTGATATGCGGGTATCTGTTTTGATATGCTTTGTTGTAACTTGCTCAGTTATTTAGGCGGCCCAATATGCGGCAGTATTTTGCAGGTAAAGTGTCGGTCGGTGCTTTTAAGATATATTCCCCAAAATCAGTCCAGCATTTCAAGACAAGGTTCTTCTTGTCACACTCATTTTCTGTGCTCCCATCCCGAGACTGGCAAAATTCACCGGTCCCTATAAGCGCCGTGAAGTGAAGGGGCACTCCGGCTGCGCCTGTGTTGTCTACATCACTTGAAACTTGTGTTCCCTTCAGTGTCGGCGGGAGTTTACGGTGACGTCATACTCACACTGCTGACACGACAAAAGTGGACCCGAGTTTTTAGCAGGCTTGCCAGATATCAGCTAACTCTATTCGCCTAATTTTGACCACCGAGTAGCCTTAATCGCCTCATAATATTTCTTAAGTAAAAAAAACAAAATTACTTGGAATGATAAGATTATTTTCTTGTTGTCATAATCTGTTATATGCGTTAGTCTATCTCACTCACTCCTAGAAATAGTGGACGCAATGGAATTATCAAGGAATATTTCAATAAATTTATGGTATTCCTGAAATTTCCTAAATCACCCGTTTTTTCCTAGTTAGCCTAAATGGCTACTGGTAGCCGATCGGTTTTTCTGGTCGCCATTTGACCCCAAAAGGTAGCCCCTAAATGGCGATAATTCGCCCAATCTGGCACCACTGGTTTTTAGTGTTGTTCGGAAGCGTGATCGTGCTTGAACGGATTATCTGCGATGACAGTATCTTTGCAATCAAGTTAACAATTCATAGAAGCAGCCATCTTATCCTGATATATTATTAGAGTTATGTGAACCAAACCGAAGGGTTTTGAGACTCCGTAATGATTTTATTACTTCACTGCCATACCCCAGCAATGCCAGGTTTCGGCTTTTTATGTTACGCCGCACACTACACAATACTCTCTGTGATGCACATAGAGGATTGTGGGACAGCAACAATTTGCAAGATAGCGAACTTCGCTAATCGAAGACTTGACAGATACGGGTAGTACCCCGAAGTATTGAACGGTTGGCCGAACCGAACTATTTTGCGTTTGACGTACCAGATCACGAATAGTGCGGTATACGACCAGTTGACGACGACCTAGACGCTTGGCGTCTGGCTGCTCAGTATCAAAGATGACTGCAGGTCAGGGCACACTGGTGTAATACACATCACCGGCGACACTTAGCTGCGACACACTGACATATAACGTTGTCTGATCGCAAGATCGCCTAAGTTGAGTTGAGTTCGTCTGAGTGCGGAGAGGGGTGAGAGGCGCTAAATACGTACTCAGTTTCCAACTGCGAAGGAGTTGTGGCGTGGCTCGAGACGCCACAAAGAGATGTAAATGTGAGCTGGAGTTGCGACAATAATAAAGTTAGGCTGAAACTAAGTATTTGTTGAGATTATACCCGGAATACTAACTTTAAGTTTAACTTATTATTATATCATGGTTTGTGACTAAATCTAGCAAGATATTCGTGTATCTTCAAGCCTACATTGAATAATGCCTAGAATTAATTGGTTAAAAAAATACGTGTTCTACTTTTTATTTTACTTTGGTAATGTTAGGCTATTTTCAAAAACGAATGTGAATATTTCGGTTAATGGTTGTGTTATTTTTTATTTTATTTTTAAAATAACACCACTCGTGACGTCACTTGCTCACAGTTTTGGAACGGTTGTACTTGAGGCTGGTTGTTTCCGATTGTAAAACTGAAGAACTATGAAATCAATATTAAACAAATATAGATTTCATAGTTCCGACTGACATCAGCGTTATCGACTGACAGGAAACTGTGGATACTTGACAATTCTACTGAACAGCCAACTTAACGGGGCGAAGGGAATTTGAAAAAACTACGCCGTAGAGACTAAATGATATTTCAGTAATCCTGTAAAAAAAATTGACGGGAATAACGGAATTTAGTTAGATACACAATAGTTTTCTCAGTTTGGTACCTTTGTTTTTGTTTGTACGTGGCCCATTCCACAGGCCTAGGCCACAAGCCAGCACATCGTTTGGTACAATTTATGACATTAAAGTTCATGTTGATTTTCCCCAAATATCATTGAAATCTTTTTTTCTCAAGTTCTCAAGAGACGTCACCTTGCGCGCGCCTTGAGAAAGCTGCGCCTTCTGCTAGTTTTTATTTCAGTATAAAAAGGTATGTTTGTCCAATCTGTCACTACTGTTGCGAGATTATCTGGTCGCGCATTATTCACTGCTGGCTGGCTGGGACAGGCCGACCGAATGACGTGGAATCACTGTTAAGCCGCGTCAGTAAAATGCGCGTAAGTCGATTGACACGGTGACGGCGTAGTTAAGGTTCAAACAGTATAATAAATAGCTATTAAAACCTTATGAGAATTTCTATGGAATTTGTTACGTGTGTAAGCAAACTGTCGTGGATTTGTGTTTATAATTGACAATTTACAATTAGTCTACCCCCGTTCAACAATTACCTCTCACTCTCTAAGTCGGTTTAGAGATAAGTACGCCGTTGTGCACTGTTTTGTGTTCATTGTAAGTTTGCATTTAATTTTGTGTGCAATAAAGAAATTATGACATGTGTATTTATATATGGCAACGTCATATTGTAAAAACCGTTAGTTTATAAACTAACGCGTGAGTTTGTAAACTATCCACAAATTGTATACGTAGTCGGCAATGGTTAAAATTTATGTTTGTTTTTTTCTTACATGTCAACCTAACACGAAGGTAGAGGGGGATTTGCTCACTTCCTTTATCCTTCACCTACCCTGATCCACCACTTCGCCCGTCTTTCGTTTACAAGTCAAGGTTAAACCAGTTCACAATTTAAGTTTTTTTTTTATAAACTAACGCGTTATATTGTCAGCAGCATGGCGCAATTCACAATTTATCGACAGTTCATAAACTAAGGGAAAAAAATACTTATTATTAGATTATAAACATACGGTTTAACAAACTTACGGGCATATACATTGAATGAAATTATGAATATTCATAGTTCTAAAGTGGAGTCACGAGCAAGGAAACTGACGCATATATAGCTGCTCTGTCCCTACTGTTGACAGATGTCAAATGTGACTTCTAAGAATGGCTCCACAGTAGTGTCTGTTTATACTCGTAACACGTTTTCTTAGCTTATTACTGTGAATAAGGCGTCAACCCTAACGGAAAATTCGTGAAACATGAAAATTTTCGTAAAAATAGTATCTAAGGTATTAATATGTTTCAGTTTTGTGAAGCGGTTACACAGCTTATTATCTTTTATTTGTATCGTGAACTATTTTGCAATGCCGCGCACCGTGTTGTGCATCACTTTGTCCTGTTTGCGCTGCAGCTAACCCTGTTCGCATTCCGTTCACCTCACAACTGACATTCTCTAACATCCAACTATTGCTCTTCTAGTCAAAACATCGGTCTTTATGTTCCAATAGTGCAACTATTAGTAAGCTTCGAAATGGCACCTAGGTTTTTCAACATACATACAACGGTTGTATGGGTATTCTCTTCATAAATTCACGTATCATAAACTCTCTTTACTGCGTCCAAAAACCGCACGTTACGAGCAGCATAATGGTCTACTACTTGGTAAAAACTCATTTATTATCTAAAGGCAACAAACATAAAAATATTTTTTCTACCCAAAATGGATAAATGAACACCAAAAGTTGCAAAAAATATCAGGGCAAAATACTGCGGTAGCTTAGGTGAAGGGTAAAGGGGGTGAGCGAAGCGAAGCCCTCTTTATCCTTCGTGTTAGGTTGAACATGTAAGAACAACAAAAAATACTTAAAACATAAGCTTAAGTACACAAAACTTAAAAAGAAGTTTGGTGATCGTTTATCCAAACACAATTTGGTGGACATTTATACATTCTGGCAGTCTTTTCGAATTTATTGGTAGTAAAATAGGTGCGTTTTTGGTAATCGTTTAAACATAAGCCTTATCTAAATATAGGTAAATTATGACATAATGTATCAATATTCGACATATTATGACATTCAAATTTCGAACGCCGACGCCCGCCTGCGTGCCGCCCCTAGTTTGTGTAGTTGGTACTACTTAACAAGCTTAGCAAGTGCAGAGCAGTGATCAATGCTACAATGGCGGTCGAACATACGGGTCCTGAACACATCAAAGAGAGCGTATGATATGTGTGTTGATAAACTATTGTACGTGACTGTACATAATTAAGCATTAAAACTCGAGTGTGGGTATATGAAACGAGCCGAAGGCGAGTTGTGACTCCATTATGGGTCTGTCACACAAATGACCGACGACCCGAATGGCCGAGTCGGCAGTGACCCTGCCTATGAAGCCAAGGGTCCCGGGTTCGAGTCCCGGTAGGGGCAAATATTTGTTTGATGAGAACGGATGTTTGTACCCTAGTCATGGTTGTTTATCTATCTAAGTATAATATTTATCTATATAAGTATGTGTATCGTTGTCTAGTACCCAAGATACAGGGAATCCTAGTTTGGGGCTAGATCAATGTGTGTAAATAGTGTCCAAGGTATTATTATTATTATAAACTACTGTTACAACCTCTTAATATAGAATTTACATATTTTATGGCATGAAGGTAGGTAGGCTATCATGTCTTAGCCTATAAAACTATTGGGCCAATGCAAAGTTTACATAACTTTCACTGGTACGCAGGGGATGCGCATTACCATACGAAAGTGTACTCTACATATCTCAATTTTACATAATACAGAGAGACAATGTCTGGAGCAGTCGCCTCGGCTTTCCAAGAGTTGGGAAAGTAATACATTAGTTGGGAGTGCATTGAAATATGGTACGTCGAGAGATCCCAAGCCGCTGGAGTGTCATGCATACGAGTACATGGAGTGTCATAACACGGCGATGAAACCGTTTACTTCAGTCAATTCTAAAACGATTTCGGAAGGTGGAGGAAAATAAATTGAGTTTATAAGCTATACGGCAGAAAACGCGAAAACTAATCTTGCTCTTCTAAACAAATTTAAATATCAAAAACTACCATTGCACGCTTGAAATAAATTCGCCCTTCTGCTCTCTCTCGCAAATTCAAATGTGATAGGCCGTTACGACCTTAAAACAATAACTATACATACTTTTCTTTCTCTAGTTTCAGAAAAGACCCTCAGTAATAGCCCTAAGGGCGGGATCACATTTCATTGCAACGAGCAATAAAACTTATTTGAATATGGCGCTTAAGTTAAATCTTCTCGCAAATGTTTCTGACAATGTCTGTCCCAGTATTATGTTAAGTCTGGAGCACGAGGCGGGGACTGCGCTCGAATTGTGACTTTCTCGCCATATTACATATTAGAGTCGACTAAGTTTTCCTGACACTCCGTTAATCCGAAACGTAGCCTATAGCGAACACTCATAACGTGGGTTGAGCATGCTGCCGCCACAAGACGGACTGACTAAGATTTTGCCACTGACACAATTATAATAATAATACCTTGGACACTATTTACACACATTGATCTAGCCCCAAACTAGGATTCCCTGTATCTTGGGTATTAGACAACGATACACATATATATATATATATATATATATATAAATATTATACTTAGATAGATAAACAACCATGACTAGGGTACAAACATCCGTTCTCATCAAACAAATATTTGCCCCCACCGGGACCCTTGGCTTCGTAGGCTGGGTCACTGCCGACTCGGCCATTCGGTTCGTCAATTTAAGGCCACACTACTAAGGTGTCTACTAAAAGAATGTTTTTATAATGTAGATGAGTACCTTAATCTTAAAATAATTATTTTATAAGGAATGACACAATAATAAGGCGACAACAATACTGTTAAATTACTTCAATAATCTTGATAAACGATATATTTAAGATTTATAGATTTAATGTTTAGAGCACTTTATTACATTTACCACCATTTTTTGTACCACATATCAAGCAAATAAACATTTCATTTCATTACATTTCAGGACATGTTATGACAGGAATTACATTTGTTTTTCTGTTGTAAAATGCATTAACACTAAAAAGTTGCAAACGGATGCTGCCATTTTTTAATCACAAGGAACTAACAAGCCTTCGAAACGTTCCACTGTCTGAATCATACGAGTAAGTTTCATGTTGTACTATAATATAATTTTAATGGCATATGAAGATGGTAAGTATCATTGATCAAAACTTGATTTGAATATCATATCTATATTTCGTCGTGACAGCAGGACAATGTGGATTGTTTCGTGGAATAGAAGGACGTTTACAGTGGTGTTCATTTCCAAATCCAAATCCGAATCTCATCGATTCAATTTAATTTTCCAGCGTTTCACCAAACCCATAGTCGCCCGAGCCTCCAGGCATCCAGAGCGGCCTGATTAAGCGAACTTGCCACATTTCGCGTCTAGCGACGATATTACACGGCTAGCTGCCTCGGAATACCTAGTTATGTGCTTTTATAAGTAATGAGGTATGCTGCATATTCGAGCTGGTGAAAACCCGAGGCTGATGTTCTTGAAATAGAAACGTTCCCGACGTTTGAGTTATTAGGAGTTATGTGGACTACGCTTTTCTGTAGAGCAGTAAGTAGTAGTAGCCCTGAATATGTATTCGTGGCTTTTGGGCTGGGATGAAGTTTTGAGATCGAAACTTAACATTTTGGTATAACAGTCTGGAAAATATTTTAACTTCTGTGAAAGTATGATTTTATGGATAACACCTAAATCTGACATCATATTACGGTAACTACCCGATTATTGTGTGAATTGTGTTCTAATACATTATGCTTGTAATTGTGTAGAATGGTTAATAATGGCAGGCGCTTACATACATGAAGATGCTATGCTTATCGATCCATTAAATCTGTATTCAAGTAATCTGCGTGCTTGTTTGTGGCCCTTGTTGGTTTAACATGGATGCCGAATATGCACAGATAGAGCATACTAACAAAGCGCTACTTAATTTGCAAAACAAACTCATTGGCGCATCGTTTGATCCAGTTTAAAGCCAAATCCTTTTATACTAATCGCGCGTGGAATATTGTTGTTCCAACCAAAGCTGGCTAACACAAAGTGTAAAATGCCTATTGTTTATAAATGTTGGCTTTGTTGTCATTATCGTCTTTATTAATAAGAATTAGGAAATTAAAACGTTGAATGTATGGATATATTTAGGAGACTTCTTATCACGATTTGTTTGATTAGCTTTGTGGTAGCTTGGCTGACTGCCCTCCAGGAGTGCAGTGGAGAGGGTTGGAGAGGTATCCCTTAAGAAGAGTTGCCATTAACCCTGCAATTGAAGGAAAGTGTCTCCTTTATGAGGAATAACGCTTCAAAGATGATAATTTCTCAATCCTTATCGTTTTCACCGATAGTGATACTTACAATGAGTTGCAGTGTAATAGTTTGTAGAATGCTGTGTATTTCTACAGTTGCTCACCACATGTACTTCAGAGCTGTTTTACCCTGTTGATCAATGATCATAAGCGGAATATTAAATGGCGCTACAGCCACAAACATAATTTGAACCCGGGGTGTCCGGTTGATGAAACGAAATAAACGAGATGGCGTGGCTCGCTGCAATTAATTATTCAATTATTAATTTACTCGCAGTTTCGCTCGTTTAACTCGCACCGAACTGTGATTGCTCTATTCAGTGCCAGTTTACCGCGTGTATGTCCACCGATGAATATTGATGGGTTATGGAAATGGCCGAGAGTGTAGCCGGCGTCGAGGACCTGTTCCGCCTGGCGAAAGAAGAGGGATATTCGGAGCTGACGACCATAAACCTAGCATAAACATTTACATACAGGCACATGCATTGCTTCTGGCCCCACACTAGGATACCCTGTGTCGTGGGAACCAGAAACAAGACATGTTTTTTTTAATAACCTCGAGCCGGAGTCGAACCCGGGACCTCTCTCATAGAAGTAGGAAGAGCCACAACCGCTGTGCCACAGAGGTCGTCCTAAAGTCAACGTGGGCGCAATCGAACATTTGCCTCCCCGTTTGGGAAAAGGGCGTGAATATATTGTTGTTTTTTAAACTAGTAGTTTTGCGCGCTGTCTATTGCCTTCGTGTGTAAGTCGCCTGCAAGAAATTGCATTTTTTCTTCTAAATGACCTATCAAAACTTTTTCGGGACTGCTATGAATTTTTCGAAAGGAATTTCTAAGCCCGACTGAATATTCAGTTGTGTTAAAGGAAATTTGATGTTTTTGGTAACTTCTAGGCTATAGCAATTTTACAGGCTCTATCAAATAAGAAGTGATTTTACTCTATTTATCTTTTTTTTGTTTTTTTTTATGTGTCGTAAAACTTCTTGTTACAATGAAAATCACTTATAAATAAGCCTAACAAATAATAGCAACATAACTTCAATTAAATTTAGACTTTTAAATTATGGACCCTTCAGAACGGAAAATTTAATGGTACTTCGCATAATAAATAAACCTTAGGAGTCATACTGTTAAAGGCTGTAAAGTTAGAAAATAATAAACTTAATTGATTTAGTTAATTGAATAGTTTTCATTTGCTCGAATACACTGCCTGCTGCTGATGTAAACATTTCCATGACGAGAGACACGGACAGAAGTCTACTTTCTATGTCAGTCAAAGTCTGATTGACAATTCTGCTTCCGGGTTTTCATCATCCATGTGACCGCTGTTTGATTGGATGAACTCGGATCGTCAAACAGTTGATTAGCTAAATGTCATCGATGATGGAACTTAGCCTGAATCAATAGTCACGAACAAAACACAAATAACACACACGAACTATTTCCATTAACTCTACATATTCAGGCAGGTATTTGCTCGACGTATTTCATACTCGATATCATGTCATCACATCAAATATATACGCAGTCTTTTTGCTCTTATTAACCCACGCTTACGAACGTGTACCCAATATTACCTTTGATCGAACGATGCATGAGATTTTTGCATGATTTTTGTATGATGTAACTGAAAAATATAGTTTGAAAAAAAAAAAAAAAAGTGAGGCATGTAAGAGTTAACTCACAATGTTCTCATGCAAGACGACGACCTCTGTGGCGCTGTGGTTGCGACTCTGCCTACTATGCGAGAGGTCCCGGGTTCGATCCCCGGCTGGGAATAACGGAAAATAAATCCCCAGGTCTTGGATGATATGTGTGTGACGTCGCTGTTTCTGGTTGCCAAGACACAGGGTATCCTAGTGTGGGGCCAGAACCAATGTATGTGCCTGTAAAAAAAACAGATTCATACTAAGTCACGCTGGCTCAGTACGGCTGTGGATTTGAGGCAATCAGACAAAAATTTAAGAATAAAATTTTATACGGTATACTCTATACTACATTATTTTAATTGGAGACTAACGTATCTTTTGGTTTCACAAATGGCCGAGTCGGCAGTGACCCTGCCTACGAAGCCAAGGGTCCCGGGTTCCAGTACCTGTGGGGGCAAATACTTGTTTGATGAGAACCGACGTTTGTACCTAGTCATGGTTGTTTGTCTATCTAAGTATGTGTATCGTTGTCTAGTACCCAAGATACAGGGAATGCTAGTTTGGGGCTAGATCAATGTGTGTAAATAGTGTCCAAGGTATTAATATTATATTATTATTAACATGGTCAAATAACCGGTGGCTGTCGCCTTTCTCACTGACTCGTGACTGTACGTTACGCGTGTGAGACGGACGTCAATCCCGTTTAGTCGACCAATTTGTATTTGATTTCCTATTCAACATGCGCTGCACGATTAATGGATTTTCAATTTGGATGACTGTTTTAATTATTCTCATTAGTTTTATTGCGATGGAACGCATCTGCTTGAAATGGAACGGTGGCTGCGGATAATTAGCATTGCGTTCGCTAAACCTGAACTGGGTAGGTACTAGAGTTGCTATTGACTGGTTTTTTAACCCCAGATGAGCAAAATTTGGGTGTTATAAGTTCCAAGTGTCTGACTTTGTATCTGTCTGTGGCACTCTAGCGCTCAAGCGGATGGACGGATTTAAATGCGGTTTTTCGTGTTTGATCTTCATAGATTTTTTATTCAAAATGGTTCAGTAGTTCAAAGGATATAAGCTTAACAAAGATTTTAATGCGGTTTTTTGTAGTTGATAGAAGACTTCACTACAATAGTTCTTAGATATGTTTTGTTAAAATCGGTAGTGTAAATCTTCTACAAGTTTCTTATTCCGTTCGTAAGGATCCATCTGCAAGTAGGTAAAATAAAAAGTTATGTGTTATTAGTAAACCTAACAACGAATAAAACAACATAAACTCAGTAAAACCCAAATTACAAACGAATCCATCTGCAAGTAGGTAAAATAAAAGGTTATGAGTTATGAGTAAACATAACAACGAATAAAACAACAAATAAAACAACATAAACTCTCTTAAAATCAAATAATAAACAATAGAGATTAATTGTGCATAACAGAAAATACTATAGACATCATACAAAATTTAGGTAATTACGTATCTTATCGCCGCGAAAACAATGCACGAGAGAATAAGAAAAAGCGCGTGGCGTCCCGCCGGTTGACATTACTGGACTGATTGTATGTACAGAAGACGCCCGCAGGCGTAGTGTGCGTGCGGGGAGCACCCAAAATATCCATGTGTGCGTAGGCGCATTAGGTATGATCGAAAATTTTGACCCTTTATTATGATATGACACTTCTGTGATCAAATTTGCTTGAGCTGTGACGGTACTTTATACCTCGCCTGTAACTGTATGGGAAAACGTACGCGGCACAGCGTACTGACAATGAAATGGATTAAATATGAACGTGTACAGGCGTACTGTAATTTTTTGAACTTTCGCCTTGTCGCCTCTAGGCGTACTGCCCGTCAACGTGTTAAATGAATTGGCAGGCATTTATACAGGTCGATAGACCATTAGGTCAATTCATCCAACAGTATTCAGACATGCCAACAATAGATTATTAAATCTATTGTTGGCATTTATGAATATTGTTGGAAGATTCTCGAAATTGAACCATCAGAATCTTGAATTAAAAAATTTTGTTGGGCGATATTTCTCTGCCATAGATTTACATAACTATTTTGCCCGTTCGGCGGCTGTAGAAGAATAAATCAGTGCTTTTAAACAGGGCACTTACTGTTTGTATAATTGCTTCACAGAATGAAAAAGTTAATTGATAGCATATCTTGAACTTAAGTTTTTCCGATTGCTAGTCATGAAGTGTTTTATGAATATTTTTTTCTTGTCGCGCGCGATGTTCCCAGAATATATATAGAAAGTATTATAATTTCTTATCAGAGATAAGCTCGCCTTTGTTCAGGTGTTTCCTTTTAATGTTACTAACAATAATAAACCATTTTAAGCAATGTGCTGTCTTGGATCCTTATGTGGTATAGGCAGGAGCCTATACTCACATATGGATCTGAAACATGGCCGCTCACAAAGGAATCCATGCATAAAATCCGAGTGACACTGAGGGCATCTCCCTTCGCGATCACATACCCAACCTCGAGATACGACGACGCACCACGCTCGTAGATGTGGGTATGCGAATCGCAAGGTTGAAGTGGCGATGGGCGAGACATTTGGCTAAGAGGGACGTCGGCAGATGGACCAAGGCGGTGACGGAATGGTGTTCAAGGATGCGCGTAGACCGAGAGGCAGGTCACCCGCCTGATGGTCGGATGTCATCGCCAAAACTGCCGGGCCGCAGTGGATCAAAACTGCCGGGCCGCAGTGGATCATAACTGCCGGGCCGCAGTGGATCAAAACTGCCGGGCCGCAGTGGATCAAAACTGCCGGGCCGCAGTGGATCAAAACTGCCGGGCCGCAGTGGATCAAAACTGCCGGGCCGCAGTGGATCAGGTTGGCCCAGAACCGCAATAAATGGCGTAATGAAGAGGAGGCCTTTATTCAGCAGCGGGTGCAGGAGGCTGGATAGATAGAAATATATATAATAAAACGTATATTTTTCAAAGTAGAAAATTTGGGCAGTTTGGATAAACTTTAGACCCCACGCAGGACTCCCCGTATTGTGGGGTCTAGTGTCTTCCAGATCATTTACAAAAAGATGTACGGAATTTAAGTCTATAGTATGGTAATTATCGTATTACTAAGATAAACTAAAATCCTGCTCAAATATTTGTTTACAATACATAGGTTACAGAGTAACAGTATGCCCTTACGCCGATAGATTTGCTCTCTATTACCACAACTATTATGTTCGCAAATTGCTTTGAAAAAGTATTTTTTTATGATAGCTTTAATACGGCAATGTTCATAAAAAACTATGTAGTAGTAATTATTGTAACGTAGCGGCTATGGCCAGTACAACCTAACATGGCTTGATAATGATCTATAAAAAAAAGTATTATGATTTTACTTGTTGTACAGCGATTTAGCAGTTTCCTAAATACATCGTCCTTGGCGTCTCTACATTTTTAAGAATGTTTTGTGAAGGAAATTCCGTAAAGGCTTTTATTACACATCTCGACAAGTAATTAGAATCGAGACTATAAATAGAGACGAAAAGGCCATAAAGTCTTCATTGTATAATTCCTTAGTGGATCATTACGAGTAGAATTATATTTCTAGTATCTATAGTAGATTTGCACTTATTACACTTTAATAAGTGCAATCCTATTTTAGATATCTTTAGTGTAATATTTAGTAATGCACTTACAGTAGGTCATATTGAGTAGTGCCACAACGAA
Organism: Argyresthia goedartella; assembly: GCA_949825045.1. Classification (NCBI taxonomy): domain Eukaryota; kingdom Metazoa; phylum Arthropoda; class Insecta; order Lepidoptera; family Argyresthiidae; genus Argyresthia; species Argyresthia goedartella. The sequence continues at coordinate 24,390,688 of OX463823.1, forward strand.
CGGGACTGGCTCGATTAAGATATCCCGAAGTGTAAAAATATTAATATTTTATATATAATTGATATATAAAATATTAATAATATATAAAATAATCGGTCGTACTTTTTCTGCGCTCGGTAAATGCTCCCGTATACATTTCTCCTTGATGTTAAAACTTAAGGATATCATCTTTACGTAGAATCGATGCTGTGCTATTTAGATATTATCGCATTTGTCAGATACTAGGTTCATCAAAAAAAAAAAAATCAAAAAAAAAATGTTTATTGTTTAACCATGAGTATTATTTAACATAGTGTAAGCTGAAGCCGTCTTTTAAGTATGAAAATACCTGTGCCAGACGACTTCGCTCTCTGACCCAAGTCTTATTATACCATAAGTTAAACAATTAGAAATAGATTAAATAATAACAAAGTTAAATTTTACTTTAAGGTTACTAAAGATTTACAACAATTCAAATTAGTTAAATGAAGTATTAAAATAATAAATATACATTAAACTTTCAGTATACAGGTTATTTGTGTGTGTGTGTGTGTGTGTGTGTGTGTGTGTGTGTGTGTGTGTGTGTGTGTATGTAAGCGTGTGTATCATGGTGTATGTGTGTGAGTAATTTGAAAGGTGTCTACCAGTTTGGAATTATTTATGTTATCAGTAACTACTTAATTAACTTTTCTATTATTTTAATTAACTTTTCTACTTAATTAACTTAACTAGTTCATGTAGTTCAACAACTCCCTGTTCAGAGCTCTTTCGCTCGAATGTGGCGTAACGCAGCGTATGGAAATGAATAATACCAAAGAAAGTATAAATAACACTCTTAGCTCATTACCCAACACAAACAATAAATAAAAAAACAAATAATATCACCGACAAACACAATGTCTAATAATTAACTGTTGACAAATAAGGCGTATAGAATTACTCGAGAAATGTACACGTGAGTTAGATCTAATCTCGTTTGTTCTCCACGTCTGTTTCGTGGGAGCGGGTCACGCGCTGCAGCCACAACAAAGCCGCGATGGATTTGTGTCAATTATGAGGACGACGAGTTTCAACTGGAAATTGAAGTTTCTGAATTGAGGTTTCACGAATCGGGCAACCGAGCCATTTGGGAACTGGAAACCACAAACTTTAAATCAAAACGTTTGCGTAAATTCCGCCAAGCAACTTTTAATTGCGGTTCCTTCCAGTTATACAGTTAGTGTCTGAAATTTTCATGTTAGAGTTTAATGAATTTCATGCTGCAAACGGGGCTTACCCAAATATGCTGTGATGATATTTCGTTCTGGTAATCAAGGGCTTTGCAGAATGTTGTGGTGGAAGTGGAGGGACATGTTCAATAAATGGACATGGTTTTCAAATGTAACTAGTATATTTTTAGTTTATTTATCGACGTTTGTTTATTTTATGACGGTCTCAATTTTTGTGCTATTATGAATGAAAATTTTTTGAACTGAACTGATTGAACTGAACTGACAAAAGGAGCAGAGGAGGGGAGGTAATTTGGGTAATCACTGTTCTCGGTCTCGTATACAAATGCTTTCGACCTGAAATAATGTGGACAGAATCTGTTCACATACGGTCTCACGGTACAACCTGTCTATGTTAACAATATATATATATATATATATTGATAATATATAATTAGTAGGTACGAGGCCATAATCTGCCAGTCGGTAAAATCCGGGTTGCAGCTGCCGCACATGGAATACGGATCTTAGAAATATTATGCGGTATGGTGATAGCGCGTGCTACTTTCAGCTTGCAGTTGATAACGTAATATTTATACGTATAATATGTTGTAGTTTAAGGAATAAACGTATCAATAGCTCCGTGGCCTAGTGGGCTTCACGCTTGCTTCTCACGCAGGATATGCAGGTTCGAATCCGGTGCTGGCCTTGTACCAACGGGATAAGAAATTTATCTTAAGTAGATTATTGGATGTTCCGTGTTTCTGATGACGTGTTAGGGCCGGGCCGCACGATGCGGTGCGGCGCCGCACGCCGCATGCCGCAAGCAATAAGCGGCACCGCACCACATCAGGGAGTATCAGCTCTCGAGGGAACAGTTTGTCTATTGCCATTTTAAAAAAAAAGTAGATTTCAGAACAGGCATCGATCGAAGTCTAAAACGTGTGGAAGGGATGTACAAATTTGTCTTTTAGATTTTTTTCCAATACCATATGCATGTAAAGTTTAATAACATTATTTTATGAGTTATCTACCAACATTTCAGTGGAATTACTTTTGGTTCACGTTGCGCTTGATAATAATAGATAATAGAACGTATGGTAGAAAACAACGTTTTGACAGTTGGTAACACCAATTAGGAAAATAACATGGCGATTTCATGGCGGCTTGTTTTTTGTTGATACAAAGTGATACGAGATAAATGTCTGAAAACAAAACAAAACAGAAGAGGTTACTGTTAAAGTGTTTCAGATCGTTCCAAATTGGCAAATTTTGCGGTACGTATTCTACATCCATCTTTACACATGATTCGTTAAGAGATTAGAGTTAGAATGTTACCAATAGAATTTAGACAAATTACGAGCCCCATTATACTTAAAAATAAGCTTAAAACATTCCTTTTGAACAAGTGTTACTACAGGGTTGATGAGTTTTTTGAGGACAAAAGTTGACTGAATTGATATTATTTATTGTTTTTATTGTTGACAAATTTATTCTTATATTAGGTATTATTTTACAATTTTACAATTTTGACATTATATAAGTAATTAATTTGATAAATGTGTTTGTTGACATTGTTATTTTTTATAGTGAAATGTATATTGTATTGTTTTAATTGCATGATTTGTTAATTAATAATTTTATGTTTTAGTCTGTAAGCAATTTCAAATACAATTTTATATTGTTCATGAATAAATAAACTGAAACTGAAACTGAAACTGATTTTTCCTATTATTATGCGTTTGCTTTGAGTTTGCCGCTACCTCACCGCTGGTGTCCTAGTACTACACACTCGGAAAATTCGAAATAAACGCAGACTACCCACCAGTGTAAGAACCTACTTATTGTTACTAACCTATTGATATTAGGTCCTTACATATGAAATTGGCGTTTTGTATGGAGAAATTGAAGTTAACTCAATTTTCAGTACAAACATTTTTGTATTTTTTTTAGGAATGACAGATCCTAATTTTATAAATTTTGTGTGTATGAATGACACAAAATTTAGCTAACAGAAAATTTTATATAATTTTTGAAAAGTGTCAGCTGTAAAAAAATATTACGAATATTATCATGAAAATGGATGACATTTAGGCACTGATTTTGAAGATAACATTTTAGTTATCAAACTGAAAATTAAAAGAAAATTTAATAAGTAGATGTAAAATATTGAAATTAATTTTAAAACAATAAAAAAAAACTGGAAATAGCTATTGAATTCATATTCATATTTCATTTCAAAAAAAAAAAAGAATTACTCGAATTATGAACTCTTGAATCTGTAAGGAAAATTCGCCAAATTCATAGGTAAGCACCCAATATTTATTTCCACTATTCCATCTGACGTAAGTAAAGTGTTAACTCTGTTCTCATTTTCTTTTGGTAGTACCAAGTTTGCCTGTAGCTATGGAGTGTAAACATGTCATGCAAATGTTTAGTGGTCTCTTAGTGCAACCAAAACTATCCAAATCATATAGGTAGTAGTAGTAGTTAAAATAAGCCGCCAAAACGTCTGCTATTGATATTCCCTAAGTGGCGCTATTAAATGGTTCTCGTTGTTCTCGTCAAAGTGATTGTGTTCTGTGCACCGCATCGTCTGGCCCGGTCCTTAAGCTGTAGGCCCGTCAAACCCCTCCACCAACCCGCACTGAGCCAGCCTGGTGGAGTATGGCTGAATCTTATTCGTTTTCTATTAAAGGCCTGTGCTGTGCCCCTCCATGGTGACATTAATTGGCCACATTTATTTATAAATATTATATAATAATAATAATACCTTGGACACTATTGACACACATTGATCGAGCCTCAAACTAGGATTCCCTGTATCTTGGGTACTAGACAACGATACACATACTTATATAGATAAATATTATACTTAGATAGATAAACAACCATGACTAGGGTACAAACATCCGTTCTCGTCAAGCAAATATTTGCCCCCACCGGGACTCGAACCCGGGACCCTTGGCTTCGTAGGCAGGGTCACTACCTAATATTATATATAGGCATATATAATATTTCCTATTTGAATAAGTTAGGTGCTGGTTCGAATACTGGCTATTTTACCAATAACTGCTAAGCCCGCACAATGTACATACTTATTATCATCACGAGATCTCTAAGCTTCTCGCTACCCACAGTTAATTAAACATGTGATAACATGACACTTTGATTGTGCGACCCCGACTAAACATCAAAGCAAGTTTCGGTTTTGTTTCTTTTTGAAAGCTTCCTACTCATCTAGACACCAACAAGCTTTCTTTAGACATGTATAAAGGCTTCGGCACACCGCAGGCGGGGTAGGAGCGGGGCGGGCGGTTGTCAATGTTGTCAAATTACCGCTAAACTGAAACAAAAGCGCGGGAAAATTTCAAATTTAGTGTTACATGCATCATAGACAGTTCGGTTTACGATGCGCATTTGGTGCGCACATAGCAATCGTTGTAACATACTGGTTTACATAGTAAGCACGCAAATAGCCCGCATTCTCCCGCGTTCATTATAAACCAGCGAAAGCGCGCTTACGTCATCCATCTGTCAACTGTCATTCATATGTCATGTCACCCTCCAACAATAGAAATTGTTTATCCTCTCCTTTACAGTATTGTACCACCTCTCGCGCTACGTTAAAATTAAATTAAATCAATAGATATTCCAAGAATAATTCTCAATTAAATTAAAATTTCACAACAGATACCAAATAACAATTTGACGTTTCCACACACACTGCACTACCTCTTTTTCGTGAGCGCTGCGCGCGCGCTATAATGACGTCACTCATGAGGTCACAACGTTCGCTCCGGTGAATTGTATGCGCATTATGAACCGACCTATAGCGCGCTCACAACGCAAATAGCGCTCGTAAGCGCATCGTAAACCGCACCGAGTTTCTTATATTTGACATCCGCCCGCCACCGCCCCGCTACCGACACGCCGCCGGTGGTGTACCGAAGCAATCAATGTCGGGGTGACCTTGCCTTGAATTTTAACGTACCTGGTTCAAGACATAAGGGGATTTAAAATCGAATAGTCGGTGACAGGGTATAAGTATGTGTCGAGCGACTAGCAGTACCACAACCACAACCGAGGTAAAATAATACTAAATAATATTACATGGATACTAAATACCAATATACACTCCACTCTTCAGATGCAGATCACTGAATTGGATATTGTTAAACATCAACTACATATTGGCTCCAGTTTCAGTCCATCAATTTTACCATCAAAATACAATATTTCGTCATCCGAACAGTAGAAACATACAATCAACTCACAAGGGCACTGGACCGACTTTTATTGCGTCAGAATTATTGGTCGCGCAAGCGGCACTGACAAACCAATCAAAAATGTATAGATATACGTACTGATAAATTGCCGTAGTGTGCTTATCAAAAGGTTCAACAATTGTATTCACACTCGTGGCAACTCATGTACCAACAGTATAAGAAATTGATCTTAAGAACATTATCCGGCGGTTCTAACGATGATGGAAAAAGTCGTGAGGACACCTTCATTACTCCATAGCTGCCCCAATGAGCTGACCCCCTGTCAAAATGGAGTATTGAATAACTGGCTAACAGTAGGCACAATTGTGACTCTGTCACCCCGTATGAGAAACGGCGTGACAGTGTTGTTATAAATTAATTATCTTCAAGTTCATTCCATTCCCATTTCGATTCCACTTTCGCAGAAATACAAAGGCGCTTACATTGTTATTATAATACCTATATGGGTATGATATTGGACAAATAATGGCAGATTTCTCAAACCGAATACGTCTACCCAGACTATTTTCGAATCAAAAATATTTTGGATTATTTGCAGAACTCAGCTGTGAATATTCTGTGTCTGGGATTAATCTGTTCCGGGATAACCCAATAGCTTCACCTCGGTCGCACTGTGGCGCCACTTAACCCGGACACCAGACCAAGTGGCCTCCGGTCTCCGGCGGCACAATGGGCAAGCTCTTAGTCAGTGAATAGCTTCCATGCGACAAGACACGCACAGATATGGCGGGGAATTAATTCCGGATTTACGTTCTAAAGCAGGCAGGCGAAGAAATTGCAATCTCGTAGTGGCAAGACTGATAAAGCGTCACTTATTGCTTCGCTTTTTAATTCATCATTAATCAGCCCCACTTCCCCCACTGCTGCATATACTATAGGTCTCTTTACCACACCATCATCTCCGATCTTGAGTTCTTACTAATCTGAAATTAGTTAGGCATGCCTATCCATAAAAAATCCTTTAAAGACCCATACTTAATTTAAATGTAGGTAGATGCTTCGTCCGAAATTCTACAGCAACAATCAACAGCTCTTATAATACTTCGTAATATCGCACATTAAAACGTATCATTCGACAACACTGGCCATAACACCCGACCAACATAACAACATTTAATCACATTTAACCCGCCGCATGGTTTATTACTCCAGATAGCATAAACGTTAAGGGTATGAACTACGACCGTGGTCAATGTCCCTGATCTATTATTTATGGTGTTAAATACGACTTTATTGACCCATTTAATGACATCGGATGATCTTTGTTGGGCAGCGAATGGTTCGTTGTTGATTAATACGATATTTTGTCACTGACGTCGTAAAGCTTATGGAATAATTACCTGATATAATTTTATGGCAACGGCTTAGCATAATGCACGTTTTGTGATAAAGGCAAAATTCGGGATAAGTGCTTAAGGCATTTACGTTTTTCTGAGCATATGTAGATTTGATTATTCAGGTCCCTCTTGTCTCTATAGGTAATGTGTAACAAAACTTTAGACGCATAATGGTTGATGCCAGGACTCGACCATTGGACCGAGACGTAATAAAACTGTACAGAAGTAGAGGAGTTTGAAAGAGAACAAAGTAATATTATATAACGTAGGTACTAAGACACTCCCGATGGTAAAAACACTGTCCTAACTTAATTAGGCGTGACGTACTGCTCTATGACGTGAAACTAGTGAGCTTTCGATGCAGCGGCACAGCTTTCTTTCAGAGGTAGTTTCCGTTACTAATATCCCACCGCCCGCGCCGATAAGGAACCTGCAAAATTAACATAGTTTTATAATTAAACTTAAATATTATCTATTTGAAAGCCAGAAAAAGCAGGAGGGTCATAAACACGATACAAGTATCATTTAGTAGGTATCATTTATTTTACTCAAGGAATTTAAATTTTACTATCATTGAGTGTCATACATAATAGGGAATTAGGGACGTCTTGTTTATCAGGTTGTCTCATCGCTCTACTATTTAGGTAATATACTTACATTGTATTCGCATTTGGTTCCTCACTCACATTGCTATCTCGTACACAAGCTTTACACAGAAATTTAGTTATTATACATTAGTGTAAGTGCTTATTTCGCGAGTAAATCATTAGTCTATTCTATTCTATTCTATTCTAGTGTGCACATTTAACCACATTTGGAATTAATAATTACTCAAGTACCGGGGCAAATGTTTGAAATTTATCTATTTTTAAGGAAAAATTATATATTCTCTGTCTGAAGTCTGTTTTATTTCTTAAAGTTTTGAACGTGAAGTCACGTCTTTTGTAACTTTGGGTCTTTAGATATTTTTTTGTCAAAGTTGTCTGTCGTGTGAGCCCATTAACCCTGACATTCGACAAGTTTCTATCTGCAGTAGTGTCAGCTGTACAGTAATTGATATATACAATAAAGATTTAACCGTATAAAAGTCACTGTAGCGCGTATAAATGTGCACTTTTGGGTCAACGGTTATTTTACAATTCTACGTGAGACACACGCAGTAAAGTTTTTACAGTAAAGTAAAATCTGGTCTTTTGGTCTGGCTCTTCCGGTCAGTTCCATGCATTTCTGCCAAATGAAATAACATCAGCAAAAATGCGCCGATCTAGAGTCACTGCACTCAACGAATAAGGCTAAGAAACCCATTAGACATAGTTATAAGAGAAACATGTGTCGGAAACGAAAAAATAAATTCAATCCTAAACTCAATACTTCAGTCAACCCACATAAGTTCAGGAGGATTTCACCCGGTACCATGTGCAATGTTTTCCTTTTGTAAAGACGCCCACTTTTGTTTTTTGTGTAAACTAATATCCGTTTGGGCCGCTATTTTCGATTTCTCCTTTTATCAGCTTGAAACTATATAATAGATATACATTATAACTAACTTTTTTGCTCAAAAAATGTGAGATATTAAAAAAAAATGAATATACACGAGTATTAAAATAGTCAAAACCGTTAGTTGATAAACTAACGCGTTAGTTGATCAACTATCGACAAATAGTAAACCAGACCGACAGGTTTAGAATTTACGTTTCTTTTGTTGTACCTAAGCTACCGCAGTGTTTACCCTGCTATTTCGTCTGCAATTCAAGTTTAAACCAGTTTACTATTTAACGGTTTTGATAATCTTACGGTTACATCGAGTAAATGCAATGGGCTCATCATTGTGAATGAGCGTAGTTAGAAGGCCGTCGCTTGTGGAGTAACTTGACCGCTGCCGTCGTCGTCAGCCACCGGTTTTCTTGTCCTGAAATTATTAAATTAAACTGAACCCTGCCGACCCCTATCGCAATGCATGAAAGGCCGTTTTCCCTGGTACGTGGCTTTAGTAAGACACGCCACAAACAGACTTGTTGCAGATTCCTCGCCTACGTTTCGTGGTAACCAAGGAATGCTGGAATCACATTTCCGGCGAAGCCTTGTATTTCCCCGTTTACTATATATCGTTCCGGGATAAGTTATCAGAAACAGATTGCTCATTACATACATCTCTGACCTGACGACCTATGTGGCGTAGCGGTTGTGGCTCTGCCTACCATGCGAGAGGTCCCGGGTTCGATCCACGGCTGGGAATTTAAAAAAAAACAGGTCTTGGATGTTTATATGATTGCGACGTCGCTGTTTCTGGTTATCACGACACAGTGTATCCTAGTGTGGGGCCAGAAGCAATGTATGTGCCTGTATGTAAATATTTATTTATTTATCTGTGCGGCATCTATTAAGACTTCAGTCAGTGACTGAACTGAAGACTGTGCCATCTCGGAATATATCGGAGGTGCTTGAATTTAATCATTCTGCGAGGTTTTGAAGCAAGTGGGTTCTTCTACGGTTTTGTTATTCCCTGCGGGTTGTTGGTATATAATTCCAGGCATTATGTGGCCCATGTAATGCGGTTTTCTGATCTTTTTAGTCTAAATTGGCTCAAAACCCTTGAGCAATCTCTTCCACACCGTCTCGTTTCTGACTCTATCCATCCAACATATTTTTAACATTCTGCAGCTGCTGACGTTTTATTATCTAGTTCTGTCATCAAGTAACTATTTACTTTATTCAAATTCAAAAACAATTTTGGCAATTGTAATGTTCTTATTGCATTGCATCACTTATAATCTTCTAGAATCGTATCGCAATAGACGGTATGCCTAATACACGGGTTGTACTTTAGGTAGTTGGGCCGTTCTTTCGGTAACTCCACCCTGCATACCATCAGTACCGCTCAGGTATCCCTAGCTTCGTATAATTCAATTTCGGTACCTGGTATCACTGGTGGCTCCACTCCGCTGAGGAATTTATGTGCGAGCACGGTCCACAGTAGCCCGCCCCCGAGCCTCGGGTCCGCTTATAAAATGGCCGCACAGTGTCGATAAAACATTTAACATTTAAATAAAATGTTGCATGTACATTGCCTCTGGCCCCACACAACCAGAAAGAGCGACGACACAAAGATTAACATCCAAAACCCGGGGATATTTTCGTCGGGCCTCTCGCTTGTGCTGTGAGGCATATCCTTGAACACACTACGTAAAGGCGCGACAACTATTATCGGACATATTGATTATTTGAACACACTACGTAAAGGCGCGACAACTATGATCGGACATATTGATTATTTGGCGTGGCAGGATCCCTTTTTAGGCAATGAATGGTGAAAATTAAGGTAATATATAATCATTCTTGCTGATGCCCGCAGCTTCATGTTCCTCGGAATTATCATTTACCAAGACAACGTTACCCTCCTTCTGGTGCAGTGGGATAAAAAGTATCCTATGTTAATCTAGTTGGTCTGTGCTAAATTTAATTTAAATGTTTAGCCGTTTTAGCGTGATTGAGGCACAAACACACAAACACCCAACCATCGAAATAGCACATTTATAATATTATTTGGATACAGGCTGTCATTTAATGAAGTGACCATAGTAGATGGTACAACATCATTATGAACAACTTTCCTCAAAAAATATATGGTCGCAAGTGAAGAAAAAATCGTCCTTCATTTATGCACTTGTGTAAAAAAGTTCCATTTGGGTTCTCTGCGTCTCAGCAATTTAAAGCGAAATTATTGGTATAAGGAGCGTGGTTGTCGCTCATTTATAGCAAGATCATTGGTGCCAGGAGTTTCGTTTTCGGTCATTTAAAGCGTGCTTATTGATGTCAGGAGGATGTCAGGAAATGTCATTCCCACGTCATTGCCAATGAGCCGCCATTTGTTTAACTTCCAATTTTAACTCATGGCAATCTGTCTTTTGCCAGATAATTTCCATCGTGTGAAGAACACACACATGAGAACCATTTATTAGAATCGCGGCCCTGTCTGCATGTTGGTATGTCGTGTGTCGGCAACGTTGGCATGCTTGGCTGTTGTCATGGTGTGTTGAGAACGGACGTTTGTGGTCGGGTGCGATTCGGTGCGACTTATCTAACGTTTTCACTGTAACGCCGTGTCATCGGGTACGAGCATGTGTAAATTTGGGCAAATGAATGCCGTATGAGTTATATTAAGCGGTTTTGTAAATTTATTTTATCGCATCCTATCATCATTTTGTGAGCATTTTGATAACTCATGATGATAATGATTAGATGTATTTGTCAACGATCCCTGTATTTCTCTTACATAATTTGCATACTCTAAGTGCCGGGGCATAACAGGTTATGTAAAAGAAAATTAATAATTTAGTAGGTGCATACCCAAATTCGCAACTATTGGTTTTACGTTACAAACTTTCAAGGCGAATTGTGCGTGTACACGATATTCCATATGTATACGTGTCGATTTAGTGCTTTATCGACGTTGCCACGTCGTCCGCCACAATCCCGGACAATCAAATTTCGTATTCAGAGAGCGGTATTTTTAGCCATATTCGACCGAACGCCGGACGCATGTCGAAACGCTGGATTTTATATCTATTACAGAGGCTTCGAGCGGTTCCCAGGGCAAGGATTTAGATGGCGATAACTTTCTCATTTCCTACCCTGCGCGTTACTCAAACGCATATTAAACTGGGATCCCTCGTGACAAAAAAAAAAGAAAAAAGGTTGGCATGAGAATGAATTAAGCCATCCATCTTTTACCTGTCTGGTGTGCCGTTCGTGTGTTTTCATTTTTGGAGGGGAACATGTTCGGTAAAATGACTCTGCGAATTATTTACTTCGACACATGAATTGATCTATTCAGTCGTCGTGCGACATCATTAGAGTATCAGGGGTTAAATGCGTGAATATGTTTATAAATGTTATATTTGCTGATTGAATTTCGAGAGCGTGTGCAAGTTACTGATTTTTTTATGGAGTCTTGACTACCTTTCATCTTATTCCGTTGGTTATAGTTTTCAATTTCCTATTTCGCTATGACTATGTATTTAAAGTATCAACAGTAACAGTAAGATTCAACGAAACACCTGGATTGACTTGCTTATAGTTATGGTATGTATGTATTCGTGGCTTGTTTATGAATCTTAGATCACCAAAGTCTGGATAATACTTGTAGTAATAAATATGTATACAACATAACTCTTAGTGCTGATCCACGCGAGGGAATTTACAATTTATTCCCGCCTCTGCTCTAATTTAGTAGACGCGGAGCTAGGAGTAAATGCTGAGCTAATAAATAGCCCGACAGCCTGATGAAGAGTGTGATTAAATTGCTGCATGAATTCTTAACTAACACGCTCGTGCAGGTAAACAAGATTAAACGTTGGCGGTAGTTGCTACAGTAAATAAACATAAAAACACCGATGCAGTTTGCAAATTGTGAATATTTAATTATCGCAGCACTGCCGCCGCCGCGCCGCTGCGCTCGAGTCGCGTGGAGTGGAAACGCAACGCCTAATCCGGATCTCGAGAACGGAACGTGTTTGTGCAAAGTTCTCCATTACATTAGGGAGGGAACCTCGGGTATAGTGGGCTGCAGCGGGCGACTACACCACCGAAACTAGAACAAATGGGCGCCGGGCGCGAGCGTGCGCTCTCGGATACCGTTACAGCGACTGTTATTGTAACGGATGTAACTTTGGATAAATGTCAACTGTTCTCGAATTTACGGCTCTACCAACGACAACGGTTTTATTAGCTCGTTTTGCATACATTACACGGCTACCGATTCGAGCGCGAACGCGAATTGCTCTGGGAGAATTAAGCTGCATCGCCTTCGCTGCAGGCCGGAAGCGGACGCTCATCGCGCGTGTTATCACGACGAATAAAACTGTTTATAAGTCGATCTGAAATAACATTTTTAGAACGAAAGCGCCTGCGCCGTGTGTGAAAGAAAATTGAAATGTACATCTTTTTTTGGATTGGCAAAAATACTGGTTATGCCTGGCGGTATTGCTGAATAGCGACAAAAAAGAGCGCGACGATAAATACTGGCTTCGCCTGAAAAAATTACTGAATTGCACGACAGGAAATAAAAAAATGCAACTTGAAAATTCAATATAAGATAAAATACAAAACGAGCGTTGGATTTTGTTGGTCTTACATGTTCAACTTAACTGGAAGGATAAAGGGGACTTTGCATCGCTCGCCCCTTTTTCCTTCACCTACCCTGACCACTTCACCCATTCTTTATTTAGCCAATAAGCGGTGGCTAAACCATTCAGTAATTCAGTCGCGCAAATCGGTTATTTTGTCGCGCAATCCATTATTTTTTTCGCACATTTCAGGAAATTCCGCTGTTTATAGACATTCGCTCAATTATTTTTTTAATCGGTAATTTTATTATTTCCCAAACCAAATTGCCTCGAGTGCGGGGAGATGACGCGGGTGCAAGGTAACACATGTTCTACTATCCAATTTTCCGATAAATTCCCCTCCGTTTCCTGTAACCGGAGTGAACCAATAGGATTTGCCATTATCCCTTCATTTCGTCTCCATTATTCTGGATTCTTCTAACAGTAACTTTCGAGCTTTATTCAATCATTTCGGATTTGAGACCTCTCCGTGGTCTTCATCATTTTCAAATGTGGTTCTCACCTTGGCGTTTGGATTTAGATTTGCTCGTTCCCACTCATCGGATCACTGCAGCTTCACTGAGGAGTAACTAAACGTGCCTAGTTCTCTCGGTGCATTAGAGCCTGTTTCACAGTCGACTCAACTGTCAAAGCATAGTGCGCCTTAATCGTGATAGGATAATTTGACATCGACAGGCCCCGGCTGCTGTCGTTGCGTGCAAGCTTTGAGCACGAACTAATTTCACACGCTAATGAATCGCTAATATGTCGTCTGCACTGTCGGAGCATACCAAGTAATACCGGTTGGATCAATACCAAAGCCCTACATTTATCTACCTATTCAAGATTGGCTCAGTATACTCCTCTAAATAGCATAACAAGAAGCCCAATTTAGAGACTGAAGTTATTTGTCTATTTGTAAATATGTATAGGCTCTTTGTTTTTGTATTAAGTCTCATTGCTAAGTGTAGTTTTACTGTCCAGTGTATTTCTAAGTTTTAAATCATTCGATTTCTCGTCGATAGCGATTTACGACCAGCTCGCTTGATATCTATTGAAGCTCATATTGTATAAATCTGATACAGTGGCTCTCAGTTGATACCTAGATACTTACACCAAACTTTTTTAGAAACAACTGATGCCAAAACCAACAGTTAACCCGGCTGGAATATGGACCGCAAATCTAGAAAGCTGCTTTGCATATTAAACATGTTATGCAACCCACAGATTTACCGACGTTTGTTTACAATCAAAATCGTTTTTCGTCTTAGGTGAAAGTAGAAAATCTTATACAATATTCCCCACATTTATAGGATAATTGTAAATATACACAAGAGTCATCAAAGGTAACAAGAAATCTTGTTCTGTTTATGACATCGAAATCATTTGCGCATCAAACGATGGTATTTTACCGGTTTCCGTTATTTACAACTTTTTTTTTATATGAAGTCACTTTACTACTTTCTTTGCTTTTTTCTCAATTGCACTGGCTCGATGACTGTCAAGCAAAACCTATATTCGAATAATTGGCTGAATGTGGGCAGATCTGTGGAAAGTGGCCGTTTTTATTTCACTTACTGTATTAACTGTAACAAAATGTGCGAACAAGCAACTACGGAAACTTTTCGTCACACAATCCCAGACTTTGGAACACATAAATTGTACCGCCAATAAATAATTGCTTTCCTGTATCTACTCCCGCGGGGGCCAGCGAGTGTCGTGTGTCACAAAGAGGAAAGTATTTCTCATTTCGGATAGACGAAAAGAAAAAAAAGCCACACCCAAAAATGGCTCACGTCGCGTCCAACCCTCTAGGGTTTTGAACAAAGGAATATTATTTCAATCAGGACACAGGTTGAAGCTCGGAATGTACGTCAATTTCGGGTAATTCCTGCGTCATTGGATTGGCTTTTTGGGGGCACTAATTAAGGGGCGCCTGGTCGTTAGGGCATTGTAAAAAATATATTGGGATGCATTCTGCAGCTGCAGTGGTGTACGGTGCCTGACATCACTTGCGAGTGGCGATAGCCTCCCAGAAAAGCGTTATTATTGAACACTGATCTTATTGGAAGGATATTGTATAAAGTTACAATATGCTATAACTTATTATTCTTAAATATACTTTCTTTCTTTATTCTTTATTGCATAGATAATATAAAGTTACAGACAATTAAAAGTAATGTAATAAGCAAAGGCGAGCTTATCTCTAAAAAGAGATTTCTTCCAGCAAACCTAGGCAGGACAGGAGAGTTAATTATACTGGAAAGTCCTAGTTCGCAATAACACTATACATACGGACGCAAATTACTTTCAAAATATATATAAACTATACCAAATATAAAATAAAAATATATATATACTTCCACTACATAAAATACAATGTATAGCATGAACATACATAAACTATAATAAATCATACATATACCTACATAAATATGGTACCATTTACGGAAGAGAAAGGAAATGCACTTTCAATCTTTTCTTAAAAGTGAAAATTGAGGGACTTTCCCTAATAGCGCAGGGAAGTGCGTTCCACAGTCGGATTGCCCTTAACCTAAACGAGTGTTCGTAAGCGGCAGTGTTATGCCGAGGAGTTGAAAGGAGAGACACCGTGTGGGATCTCGGATAGCTATCCCTGGGGAAAATAAAGTCAAAACGTTGGCGTAGATATGTGGGGTATCGGGGATTTCGCAAAATATTGAAAAGATAGGAGAGAATGTGCATGTCACGGCGAAGACGGATCGGAAGCCACTCCAGCTCCTTGCGATACTGGGAGACATGGTCATACTTGCGCAACCCGTAGATAAACCGAATCCCGAGATTTTGAAGTCGTTCGAGTTTGTTCAGTTGTTCTTCGTTCGCGCTGACCCAACAAACATCCGCATAGTCTATTAAAGGTAGTAGAAGGGACTGAGCAAGAGTGATTTTAGTCTGCCGTGGCAGGAAGTACTGCAATCTTCGGAGGGAGTGAAATGACGCAAAGACTCGTCTGCTGACCTCACAAACATGGGGCGACCAGGACAGCAAGTTGTCAAATATAACCCCAAGATTCTTAGCTTTCTCACTGTAATTAATTATGGTACCATCATACAATACAGGATCGACGGGCGAATTCTGTAGCAAGTTAAGCGAATGCCGTGTACCCATTATCATGGCTTGAGATTTTCCCGGGTTGACTTGCAGCCCATATGAAATAGCCCATTTCCTGATGTTGTCGAGGTCAGCATTCAACGCCTCTACAGTCAGATTCACATCACACGGAGAGAAGTGCCGATATATTTGGAGGTCATCTGCGTAGAGATGATAAGAAGAACTAAGAACGTCAGATATGGAGTTTATGAATACTGAGAAGAGGAGAGGAGAAAGGATACCACCCTGCGGGACACCCGTGGAGAGCTCACACCAATCCGTGGAGATCTCCTCAGACTTAATGCGCTGCTGGCGGTCTCTCAGGTAGGAGTCAAACCAGCGAGCCGAGTGCGAGGAGACTTTAAGCGACTTTAGAATTTCAACCAGGATATCGAAATCGACGCAGTTGAAGGCGCTACTGAAATCAAGCAGTGTAAGGACCGTAAGCTGCTTCTGATCCATTGCCCATTGAATATCGTCAGTGACTAAGCAGAGCCGTGGTAGTGCTGTGACCCGGCCTGAAACCTGATTGATGGGGATTTAATAAGTTATTTGAGGAAAGGTAGGAGGAGAGCTGGATGTGAACAATTGATTCCAGGACTTTGGCGAGGATAGGCAGAATAGATATGGGACGGAATTCTTTAAAGGCGACGGGATTGGACGTTTTAGGTAGGGGAAGCACAAGTGCCTGTTTCCACTGATTGGGGAAGCAAGATTGTTCAAGCGACGCATTCATTATGTGGGTGATGATAGGTAATAGCTCATCGATGATGGTGGTTATCATCTGATAACAGATCTTGTCCTCACCTATGGCCCTTGAAGAGATCGCTAATATTGCCCTCCTTACTGCGCCGATTCCGACATGGTTAAAGTTAAAGGGTGAACTGTGGGCTGTGGTCATGGACCGTAGGTTACGAAGGGTGGCTTCCTTAACGAGGGGGTCCATCACGACAGGGGGGATGGCAAAGAAATAGTTGAGACCGTTAAGGTCGACATTTCCAGCAGCCAAGTCCTGGGACTTACCTACACCAAGAGTCTTCAGGAATTTCCAAACCTGTGCTGGAGTATAGCTCTCAATACACTCGTAGATGTGACGACGTTTGGCATTACGACACAGACGAGTGCAAAGATTGCGGAGGCGTTTGAAAATTAAAATGTTCTCGTCAGTCGGAACCAACTTATATCTCCTCTTGGCACGGTTTCTCTTGGCCATCAGACCCTTGATGGTGTCAGTAAGCCACGGCGCAGGTAGGTGCTTAACCTTAACCCTCTTGACCGGAGCGTGCTTATCAAACAAGCTCAGGACAATAGAGTTAAAGTTCCGGACTTTGTCTTCAACGGCCTCGCTATCAACGACAGGGGACCAGTCAACAGAGGCGGCATCTGATTTAAGGGAGTTAAGATCCATGCCCTTGAAGCTACGTATGTCAAGGAATTTAGCTGCGCGCTTGAGAGGCCTTAACTTGAATGAAAGGTAAATCAAATCATGATAGGAGAAGGGGGCATTAAGTTGGCCATGCACAGCAACCTTAGATATGTTAGAAGTAATCATCAGATCGAGAAGAGAAGGGGTGCAGTGTGGTTGAAAGTGGGTGGCACCCAGGGGAAGGATGTGTAAGTTTAAAGAACTAACAAGAGATTTCAGCTTTGCTGAGCGACCGTTATTTTTGAGAAGGCAAGTGTTAAAGTCTCCGAGAATTAGGGTGTCGCTATAAAGAGGAGTCAGATCATTGAGGAGGGTTTCAAATGAGCTAAAATAGTCAATGCGAAGAGAGGGGCTATAATAGACACCCAGGAGGACTTTATTGTGACGCAAGCAAATCTCCAAGAACAGGTGTTCAGCGGTACCAGAGTACAGGCTTGGCGACTGGCTGATGACTTTGCATGGAATGTCGGTACGTAGGTATATGGCTACACCGCCATCAGCCTTGCCCGACCTATCGTTCCGATAGAGACTGAAGCCTGGCAGAGCATACATGGAAGAAGGATTTGAAGGTTTAAGAAAAGATTCCGATATACCTGACCAAATGCAGGAATACATATGTGATTAGTTTTCGACACGTCTATATATGTCACCGTAAGATTGTCAAAACCTTTAGTTGATAAACAAACGTTTTATTTATTGTTAATTGGTCAACTATCGACAGATAGTAAACTGTAGCGTACTGCTTACTACATGACGCGTTAGTTAAAACCGTTAATTAGTAAACTGGTTTAAACTTGAATTGCAAACGAAATACCAGGGCAAGCACTGCGGTAGCTGGTGAAGACTAGAGGGGGCGAGCGTAGCGTAGCCCCCGAATAGTCTTCGTGTTAGGTTGACATGTAAGAACAAAAGAAACGTATATTCGAAACCTGTCTGTCGGTCTGGTTTACTATCTGTCGATAGTTGTTCAACTAATGCGTTTGTTTGGTTTTGACTATCTTACGGTGATATCTATCTATATCGTAGCCCCGCGCTTTCGTAGTACCTCGTAGACGCTTCGTAGCACGTGGTGGGATGTAGCGCGGTGCTACGAGCACTTGGCGGCGGTGGCGCGGCGCTCCGTGGCGTAGCATAATATAGCGAGGCTAACTAGGCCTTGTTTTAAAACAGCTAATTATAATCAACATTTTAATACACCTTTTACACCGTCAAACAAGTTTAAGAAATTCAAAATGGGGCTACCATTTTGCTCGTATCGGTCCGGTGATAAAATACTCTGGAGTGGAAACGCGCTCCGGGAAATCCCTTTATAACGTTAAAAGAATACAAACCGTAATGATGTTTACATAGTCCATGATTTTATTTGTACTTTAAATACTTTTGTTCTTTTATTTTCCTTTGAGAGGACCTAAGCTCCCTTGAATAATAAAACTTTCCTAATGTAATTTCGGTTCAGTGCAATGCCGTGGTTATGTTTTTGTTCGCACGACGTTTTATTTACGCGTCGCGCGAAAATTGCGATCATGACAAACAATTTAAACGCACACACTCCAAATCATTATAACAATAACAAATATCTGAATATAGGCCCTGCTTATTCGTAATAGTATGTACTGCCTACTACCTGCCTATTTAATGATTGCATAATAACAAATACGATAAGTTTAAAAAAAAGTTTATCCAAATCTGTCCAGCCGTTTGCGAGCTTAGTGATTCATTTATATATGAATAATTAAAAGTGTTGGCAATAAACCAACACTTATAGTGACGCATATATAAATGAATCGCTAAATTTGTTGTTAAACTTGAAACTCGCAAACAGCTAGACCTATTTATTTGATATATTTATCAAAACCGTTAGTTTATAAACTAACGCGTTAGTTTGTAAACTATCGGCAAATTAAAATCCAGACCGACAGGGTTTAGAATAGAAGTTCTTACATGTTAACCTAACACGAAGCTTCACGTAAGCTACCCCAGTGTTTGCCCTGGTATTTCGTTAGCAATCCAAGTTTAAACCAGTTCACAATTTAACGGTTTTAATATAAACTAACGCGTCATATCGTAAGCAGTACGGTACAGTTTACAATTTATCGACAGTTTGTAAACTAACGAGAAAAAAAACGTTAGATTATAAACTAACGGTTTTGTCAATTTTACGCTGATAACAAATCGGTGCGAGTTTAAACGATAATATTTTGTTCAGTTCACCCCTCTTCCAATGGCGTTGGTAGCGGACTGCCGCATTCAATCACCTTTTGACAAAACGTCGTCTGTCGGTTCGACTAGTAACAAAATATTTATATATACTAACAGGCACATACATCGCCTCTAACCCCACACTACGATTCTCTATGTCAAAGGGGTCTAAGCCAAGATATCTAAAACAACTTGCGATTTGCAGATAATTCATTGATAGAGTCCTTGTTAGCTCACGCGACGGCTGCTCTAGCTAGGCTATGTTTGTCTTCCGCATTGTACGCAGGCGCCCCATGAACAACCGCCAATCTTGCTTGACCCCGCGCCGTCCTCACCACAGCAACTGTAAAGTCTGACTTCAGTAATACAGCGGGAGGGGTCGGAGGTCCTCCACGACTGGGCGCCTGAAGTGTACTCGTGATTCGTAAATGATGTTTTATTCATGTCGCCATGCCTCGCTTCCGGGAATAAGCAGCTAATTGCAGGTGTTCACCTGATTATTGTGACATCATTTTCCGTTCATAGTCATCTCACGCACCCCTTCTGGGGCGTGGGGAGTCGGGGTCAGGTCGACGGACCTCTTCCCGAAGAATCGCCTCTGTCCACTCCTGTGGACAGGTCATCGGATGGCCCCTGCGGGCGGTGGTCTTCTTGTGGCGCTGGTGTGCAGTGGGTGATCGCCGGCTAGGCAACCAGGTCGCGTGGCAGGCGGCGGCGGTCGGGCGGGCGCGCATGGTGCGGCGCCAGTTCGGCGATGTGCGGAAGGTGTGATGCATCCGCACGCGCGAACATGCCCTTCGCCAGCCTCTGGACAAACTGGTCCACGGTTTCCCATCTTAGGTCCCTCTGGATTGTCGCGTTCCTCACGTAGCGGGGGGCGCCGACGATGGTACGCAGAGAGAGGTTCTCTTGGGCTCGGAGTCTCCGTTTGTTCGTCTCCGAGCACAGGGCGTACCATGCCGGAGCCGCGTAGGTGAGGCGGGATCTCACGTATGTCTTGTAGATCCCGAGCTTCGCCCTCAGAGGGAGGCTGGAGTCGAAAAGTGGACGCAGCTTGGCGCGTGCCACCTTGACCTGGCTGACGACGTTGTCGACGTGTTGCTTCATGGTGAGCCGGCGATCAATGGTCACTCCCAGGTACTTCACCTGCGAAGACCACTCGATGTGCTGTCCCTGGAGCTGGAGCGATGGCGGAAGGAGACTCTGGCCTGTGATGAGCGCCTGCGTTTTCCCAACATTGACGGACAGTCGCCACTTGGCGAGCCAGTCGGGCAAGATGTCCAGGGTGCGCTGCAGTTTGATGGCACCGTGCGGAGCCTGGAACGACGACGCATAGTAGGCTGCGTCGTCTGCAAAGAGTGCCAGCTGGGCACCCGGCCCGACGGGGATGTCGTCCGTGTATCGGGCGTAGCAGGCGGGAGACAGGCAGGAGCCCTGGGGGACGCCGGCTGCGACGGGATGTTCCTCGGAGACGGCGTCTTCCACCATCACTCGGAAGCGGCGATTCTTCAGGAAAGAGGCGATTGTCTTGACCGTTCTTCTTGGGGCAGGGGACGTCGACAGCTTGTACAGCAACCCCTCGTGCCATACTCTGTCGAACGCCTTCTCCATATCCAGAAGTACTGCGACAGTGTATTCTTTTTTGTTCAAACAAACCGTCATGTCATTCAGTACTCTGGTGAGCTGAAGCGTCGTAGAATGCTCGGGCCTGAAGCCGAACTGTTCCGGGCGCGGCTGGATGTGGGGCAGTAACTTCGCTAACAGGAGCTTCTCAAACACCTTTGAGATGGTGCTCAGTAGGGTGATCGGCCGATAGCTCTCAGGCAGCTTGGTGTCCTTGCCCGGCTTGGGCAACATGATAACCAAGCCCTCCTTCCATTGGGTTGGAAAGTGACCCGTGCGCAAGATACCGTTAAACAGGAGCGCAACGGCCGCCACAGTGCGTGGCGGCAAATGTAACAGCGCCGTGTTGGGTATTCGGTCTGCGCCCGGGGCTTTCCTGGGCTTGGTACGTCGGAATGCACGCACAATCTGGCCGGGCGTGACGACGATGGGGTCCTCTTCGGGAGCTATCGGCGTGGCGAAGTACTCTCGCAGGTGTCTCTCGACTGTTGCGACGTGCTCCACATCATCCGTTGGGTTCGGCTTGAATTGCTTCTCGAGGCATTCGGCGAAGATCTCTGCACGGTCTTGGGCTCGGAATCTTGGTAGGCCGTCGCTGCCCAGGATTGGTCGAACAGGAGCAGGAGTGGTCGACAAAGCCCGGCACAGGCGATGCACGGAGGGGACGTGGTCGCCTATGGACTCGACGTGGCGTTCCCAAGATTCTTCAGCGTGGCGATCAAGTTGGCGCTTCAGCTCTGCCATCATGGCGTTGAGCCTGGTCTTCATCGTGGGGCAGCGGGTTTGCTGCCACTGCTTCCGGAGAGCGCGCTTATCGCAGATGAGTGCGCGTAGCTCAGCAGGAAGAGGATTGGGCTTCCCCCCGCGAGCTACGGTGTGCGATGATAGGTCGAGCGCGTCTCGGATCTGGGTAGTTAGCAGCGATGCCAGGCGGTCAACGTCTTCCGGCTGGTTGACGGGGCAACTGGTGGAGGGTAGGTCTAGGGCGGCGGTGAAGGCGCCCCACTGGTAGCGGCGACGTGATGCTGGCGGAGATACCCGGGTGGGCAGATCCGCCAGGACGAGAAGAACAGGCCTGTGGTCCGAAGGGAGGTCAGGGAGAACCTCCTGGCTCGGCGGTGTCCGGAGACCTCTGACGACCACGACGTCGATGATGTCCCATCCGGCCCGCGCGTCGAAGTGGGTGGGCTCGTCGGGACCGATGACGTCGTAGTTGTGGCTCACGGAGTCGGCATGGATGGCGCGCCCAGCTGGGCACACCCTGGTGGAGTTCCAGGCGGTGTGCTTGGCGTTGAGGTCGCCGGCGACAATTGTCGGGTGCGGCGACTGTAGCAGCCCCCGTAGCTCGGCGGTGCGGATTGGTGTACTGGGGGGCTTGTAGGCGGCGTAGAGTCGCAGCACCTCGCCGGCGACCTGGAGGTCGACGCCCAAAGCATACAGGGATGAATACTCCTGGGCGTCGACGAGCTGGTGGACGATCTTCCTGCCGACGATGACTGCCAAGCCTCGAAAGGTTCGGCCGCTGGAGGTCCTCTCGTCCTTGCGGTAGACGAAGTAGCCGGGCAGCGACAGCTTGTCGCTTCCGGCTAGGTGTGTCTCGCTGATGAGCATCACGTCGACGCGGTAGTCCCTCAGGAACACGTGGAGCAGCCGCTTCTTCCCTGTCAGCGACTGCGCGTTCCAGTGGACGACCCTGAGCGGCTCATGCATTGCGGAGCAGAGCGGTGAGTCTGCCCAGGGCAGTGGGGTCGCTGAGGAGGGCGAGCAGGGCTGTGAGGTGCCCCAAGTCCTGCTGCCCTATCGCCGCAGCCGGAGTGGCGGCGCCAGCGGCGGCCGCAGTCTCGCTGGCGGCGAGAGTAGCCGCCGCGGCGCCGGCGGCAGGTGGAGCCGTCGCCTTCTTCTTCTTCTTCCCCCCCCGCTTCGTCTTCTGCCTGGGGACTCCGTCGTTCGCCTGCGCCATAAGCGAGGCGGGCGCCGTTTCTTCCTGCAGATCAGGACGTGGCGGAGGGGGGGGCTGCATCTTCTTGGGCCCAGGCGCATTAGTGAGCGCCACAGTGCCGGCCTTCTTGTTCCGCGCCTCCTGGCGGAACACGGGGCACGTCGCATTATTGGCCGTGTGCGGGCCACCGCAGTTGGCGCACGTCGGCGGCTGGTCTTTCGGGCGGGGGCACTCCCGCGCCGAGTGGGGACCGCCGCAACGCACGCACGCCTGGGGGCGGTGGCACATATGCGACGAGTGCCGGAACTGTTGGCACCTGTGGCACTGGGCCGGGCCCTGCTTGGAGCGCCAAGCCTCGATCTTCACCCCCGGCATGTACATGAGCTCTGAGATCTCATATACTGCACTGGGGGCACGGTCGGGATTCTTCCGCAGGGACGCGTAGAAGATGCAACCGGGGCGCCCCTTGCGCGCCCGGATCTGTTTGCAGTACTCGGCCTCCACACCGAGTTCCGCAAGTGCCGCGACGATCTCTTCCGGCGTGGTGTTGGAAGGCAGCCCGCGGATCGCCACCTTCTGGGTCTTGTCGGCCGGCAGCGAGTAAGAGAACCACCGAACTCCGTGGTCCTTCTCCAGCCTGCACAGGTAACGCTGCACAAGCCGGTACTCGTCTTCGGCCGTTGGGGTGAAGCGCACACCCTTTTGGTAGGCGCGCGCGCTGGGAGCCCGGCCGAGCTCGCTGGCTATCGCCCTGAAGTGGTCGGCCCAGTTGGGAAGGACCTCCACAATAAGGGGCGGATAGCGCGGCTGGCGGGGCTGCTGTGGCGCAGCGCCTCCCGACGGGGCGGCGGTGGTGGTGGCGATCGCGGCTGCGGTTTGGGCGGCGGTAGCGGCAGGCGGCGTTGGGCGGGCGGGCGGCATTGGGCGGGCGGGCCCTTTCGCGGGTGCGGCGGCGTGCGGGTTCGCAGGCACAGCGGCGGGACGCGTAGGGCGGGCGGGCACAGTCGCGGCGGTGGGCGGGTTCGCGGGCGCGGCGGCGGGGCGCGTAGGGCGGGCGGGCACTATCGCGGGCGCAGCGGCGGAGCGCGTGGGGCGGGCGGGCACTCGCGACGTGGTCGCCGACGGGGCGGGCGGACGCGCGGTTGGCGGCACCGGGTGCCTCACTGATCGGGGGGGGGGGCGCGGTGCTGGGGCGCGGTGCCCCAGACACGGGAATTGCGGTCGCGGCCGCCGCGGCAAACGACACTGCGGGAGAGCACTTATTAGTTGAAACACTCATACCTGTCATTTGTGTTGTAGCACTCTCACTCACTCTTCCGCACGCGGCGGTCAGTCCAGGGGCGGCGGCGCCAGACCCGGATGCCTGGGGCTCGCCCAGCAGGGGCGACAACCTCGGCATGTCCAGTCCGGTCTTCCTGGGTGCAGGCGGGCGGGGCGGCGGGGACGGTGAGTCCGCGAGCAAGGCCCGCTTCCCACTACCCCGCAGCAGTTCATCCGACGGGCTTTCACTGCGCGCCCGCCTCGTCCCACGGGGCGGGGGCGGCAGGATAAGCGGCTGCTCGCGCGCCTGCTCCAGCAGTCTCGCGTCAAGGATTTCGTCGCCGGTGCTAGCCGCAGGCATACCCTCCAGGGCCGCGCGGCTATCGGCGATGTAGGCCTCCATGGCGCGTAACAGTCCCGGCGAGAACAGTCTGGCTTGAGCGGCCCGGATTAAATATAATCCGTCCAACTCAAGCTCCGCTCTCGGCGAAACCGGACGGCGCACCAATGGGGACCCATATTCCGTCGACGTTGAGACGGGGAGCAGGCGGTCCAGGGATGCCGATGTGGTGAGGCGACTACGGCGCGGGGTGATCCCCAGCGGCGGGCTGCCTGTCACATCGGCTTGGCGGTCACTATCACTGTCACTTACACTGTAGCCCTTAGAAGGGCTTTTGAACTTGTCCATAGCAGCGGGCTATGGACAAGTTGGCTGCCCGAAGGGGGTACCGACCAGGTACGACCTTAGGCGAAGCCGGCGTCCGTTCCTAGAAGGTATTCCCCTCCGTGCAAACACTCGCGACGGTAATATCGCGACGCGCACGGGCGCGTGTTGCGCACGTCCGCTTGCGACGAAGCGGCGGGCGAACTGCGGAGGAACGGCCGGCGAGAACTGCAGGTCCGTATACGCGACGGTCGACGACACTCCAACATCATTTTACGAAGACGCGGTGGTGAAAACTGCAGGTGCATTCTCCCCACCAAATGCACGAGAGAAAGAAACAGACGCATACGTATGCGTCTGTTTCTTTCTCTCGTTGAACTTGAAGAGCATGTCGACGAGTTGTCGTGACTTGCAACTGTTTTACTGGGGTGTTTTCTGTTTGATAGGTTATTCTCACTCAGTCCTATATTTAGATTGGTGATAATTTGATAATCTACTGTTGTTTATACGAACATGGGTACATCAATTTTCAGAAGCCAACTTTACTTCTACAAACATTAAACATTTAAGTAACGTAATGTTTATGCGATGAATATGTGGTTTGTTATCTTTTTGTCTTGTACGTAACTTTATGTTGCTATGGGATTTCGGTTTATTACGAGTATTTACGGATTCACGATCAAGTTTAACTTACCAGTGCAGTGCGATCATGGTAATTTCTGAATTTTTTTTTTGTATAGAACTTCTGTCGTTTCGGTCAAGTCACAAATCCTCAAGCTATATACGGAAAGATAAGGTAAAATAAGAAAAATAAGATAAGGTACTTAAGGTTCATCACTGCTCTGAAAAAAAGTTGTATTTAACTCAACAAGCGGGAGGTAAATGCGAATTACAACCCTAGGGAGGTAATTAAATTTGAAATCGAACGAGGCTCCTTTCTTTGTTATTTAAGACAAGACCTCATATTTATACAGCTTAAATATATATATAGCACAATTAAATTGATTTTCTTTTTAAAGCGATCGCACTGGCCAGTGAGAAAAGCAAATAAAAAATAAATAAAAATAAAACAGCGCCATGCAAATCTTGTTGAAAACGTTGGTGATAATATATTTTAACGAAAAATGTACTTTTTTAGGGTTCTGTACCCAAAGGGTAAAAACGCGACCCTATTGCTAAGACTCCGCTGTCCGTCTGTCTGAATGACTTTCTGTCCGTCTGTCACCAGGCTGTATCTCATGAACCGTGATAGTTAGACAGTTGTAATTTTCAAAGATGATGTGTTTCTCTTGTTGCCATAACAAGAAATACTAAAAAAACAGAATAAAATAAATATTTAAGGGGGCTCCCATACAACAATTCTTTCAATAACGTGTACAATACAATTAGTGTGAAAGTAGACGCACCAATAACTTTGAAAACAACATTTTGCTATGTAAAATCTAAACTATTCACTCCACACCATGCCTACCATTGTACGGTGGTACGGAAGCCC
This sequence comes from Argyresthia goedartella, assembly GCA_949825045.1. NCBI lineage: Eukaryota > Metazoa > Arthropoda > Insecta > Lepidoptera > Argyresthiidae > Argyresthia > Argyresthia goedartella. The sequence continues at coordinate 24,417,340 of OX463823.1, forward strand.
GAGTCCAACTCGCACTTGGCCGGTTTTTTCAATATACAATTGTTTTGTAAGTTGTTTTTTATTGCCTCTCATTAGTGATGAAAAGTAGAGTATTGCACTCGAGTGTGAGTGATCAATTACACAATCGAACCATAAGCATCGGGTGCAATTGATGACTTACCTCCTTTGTATAACAATCTAATATTATATTTCGACTCATTGTAATAGGAAGGTAGAGAATACGTCACTGGGCATAATATGTACTCAGAGTCAACCTCTGTGAAGTTGTGGTACCAGGATCTGCCTCCCAAGCAAGGAATTTGAATCCGATTTAAAAAAAAACAGGCCTTGGATGTTTATGTGAGTAACGCTGTTTCTGGTTCCTTTTTACATTGAGGTACGGAACCCTAAAAATAAGTAAGTACCTACAAAAGTTGGAGTTGTACCTAAAGTTGGATTAAAAAAAACCAACTCGTACACGCAACCATTCTGCCTTATCGCAAAAAAAAATATCCAAATATACTATAAGTCGGCTGATCGGTCAATGTACTGAGGGACGAAATATTTTTTTCATTTGCGACCATATGTTTCTTGGGGAAAGTTGTTCATAATTATGTTTATCTACACACGTATCATAAACCCTCTTTACTGCGTACAAAAACCGCACGTTACGATCAGCATAACTACTTGGTTAAAACTCATTTCTTATCTGAAAAATTACACATTATGACCATAATGTGTAGTTTTTCTACATATTATGACATTCAAATTTCGAACGCCGACGCCCGACTGCGTGCCGCCCCTAGTTTGTCTGTGAAGTTGGTACTGACATTCAAATTTCGAACGCCGACGCCCGTCTGCGTGTAGTTGGTACTAAAGAACAAGCTAAACAACTGCAGAGCCACAATGCCGGTCAAACATGCGGTTCCTGAACACATCAAAGAGAGCTAATGATATGTGTGTAGATAAACTAGTGGATGTAACTGTACATAATTAGGCATTAAAACTCTCGAGTGATATTATTATGAAACTCGCCTTCGGCTCGTTTCATAAACCCGCTCTCGAGTATTAATGCCCTGCATTATGTAGCAGTCACATAAACTACTAATACTGTAGTCCCTGAGCCGAGCGTAACTTTACAAAACAACAGTCTGTACATGTATGAGTGTATGATCTACATCAAAATTAGGTCGCCAACAAGACTCTCAGAAGAGAGAAGGTGAACAACCTCGTAAGACAAAGGCTTCAGCCAATCGAGAGATACGCTCCTCTTTAGACAATGCAAATATCATTCCAGTTCTTGGGCGATATCTCTTCCCGTTTTACAATCGACGGGAATAGTATTGAATACTTATAAAGCGAATGAATCGTCTGCGAAAGGTTCGAGTCCGGGCTGGGGAAGTATAAAAAAATCCCCAGGCCTTGTATGTTTATGTGTGTGACGCCGCCGTTTCTGGTTCCCACGAAACAGGGTATCCTAGTGTGGGGCCAGAAGCAATGAGTACGTGTCCGTGTACAAATATTTATGTTTAGATGTGTATAGAAGGAAATGGGCAAAAAATATATTCCTCGATAAGAATATCCATATCTCCTCGAATACGAATATAAAATTGAGCCGTTGGTTGGCTTCCAATGCTGGCTTCTCCACATGTAAAGAATGATGGGTAATCCTTTGCATTGAGGGTTCCACGGCCTCTGTTTGCAGTATATTCCGCATGAGTTACAAAAACGCCTGATTTAGGACAGGAATCTGCATACGCCTATTTACCGTTAGTGTAACAAACGCTTACATTCGCAAACATGAATAAAGCATACGGATGGCGGGCGGTAGTTTACAAATGTCAATTTTGCTCTTTCATAAATATTACAGTAGGCTGCCTTTTATTGACCGCGCTGGACAAAGTATAAAAAACCCTCGGCCGTTGTAACAAAGGATGCGGGTTCAACTCAAATTGCTACGGACAATTTATGTCAATGGGTGCTTGATATTTGGTTGTAGTTTTGGGTCAAATTCGTGCGTCCAATCTGGCTAACTGCGTCGCTTTTGTGAATGGGTATCGCTTGACGTGAAATATGACAAGTCCAATGGCCGATACAACAAAACAAGCGTAGACGCTATCCGTGTTTCTACAAAAAAAAATACACATAGTTTAACCTCAAAACAAGCGGCAAATCCATACATTTTTCTTTTTAAACAACTTGTTCAGAGTTTTTTTTGGGGTAAGAACCTCTTTACCTTAAGGGGTGCCATATGCACAGTTTTGCAGCTACTACGAGTACCGGTCGAACTAAGTGTGCTGTGATTGATATGTTATGTTAAAAGTAAAAATAAATAAATGAGAACCACAAAATGGCACACTTAATTCTGATTTCCTTGGAATATCTCTAGATGCGATCAGTACAGCTCAGAGGGCTTTATCATAAGTCGCCGTAGATGTCAATCTAAAGCCCCTATGGTATCGGCAGCCGTTCCCATTATACCCTAGTATTTGAATAGTTCGGTGTACTGGAGCGTCGAACATAGCCTGCGATAGAAGCGGCTTACCCCGAGCCCCGAGTTACCGATGCGGCTCACGGCTCCCTTCTCGTGGATTCCGATATAGCTTTATCTACTTTTACCCCTTTCTGGTGTCAGTAGCAGCTGCACTGTATTTTGTTTAGACTCTTACTTTAGAGATTTGATTTTGAATATTTAGAAATATGGTCTTATTATCCTGCTATCGCAATAGTTATCGCCGTATCGTTTTGGTTGTTGGAGGATGTAAAGATGACGCGTAAATGCCGTAATTGAGGACGTGCTAAGCACGGCCGTGGCCACGTGAAGGCCGTACGATGCACTCCCTGCGACCACCCTGCACGCAATCAAGAAATTCGTGATCTGAAACATTGTGTTCCAGCCGCCGCCGTCAGGAACATGAACGACTCCTCACTTTGCGCGAAGAATGTGCCGCGGAAATAGGATCGCAATAAGAAATATTTACAATTATGTGCTTTCTTATGTGTTTTTTAGTTTTTTGTGTTAATGATAGGCTGATCCCATTTCTACATCCATTGCGCGTACGAATTCACAGACTGACGAAAGGACTTATCAAATAAGATTTTGAGGATCCCTCAAAGGTTAACACATTTATCTGCGTTGCGCAAATTCATATCTAAGTGCCTCCTCAAACATTTAACGAGATTCCAAATAAAAACAGAATATCAAAAGAAACAACAAAGAAGAAATTTCTCAAAGGTTTTACTTTCAGTTCGCGGCGGACGATGGGTAAATTTCTAAATAAAATTTCATAAATATTTTTGATATATTCACGGTCAGGCTTTTCATACTTTGCCCGCGTGGCTTATCTGGATTATCTCTGGATTTTCGTCGGATTCTTTTAACTTGTTCGGGTTTGTGCGTCCGCTTATTGCGTTTTATCTGGCGCGTGACGTGGCGCGCGCGCCCTTCTGCCCTCCTCTACAAATATGTTTATCGTGCCATAAATTCATTTTTGGGGTCCTGCCCGCCCTAACCTCAGCGCGGCTTAGAGCCTCTTGCTGTTCTTTCAACGGGATTTTTACTCCCTTTTAACGAAATTCGCCGAAATTGAGATGACTTAATTGAATTTTCCATGTAAAAATGAGTACCGTGTTTGCTTTATAAAGCACTTCTTTACTATGGCTTTTAGGAAAGTACCGATGGCAATGGATGTTTTATCGAGCATTGTTGGATAGTAAAAATAGTATCCAATAACCTGAATTTACGTGGAGAAATAAACCGTACCGTGCCGCTGGAATAGCACTTTATTAAATTTCAATACCCCCCTCATGGGCCTTTGTGTTTCGAGATAGGTAGACGTTACAATTAAGACGGATTTTAATTAAGCATTCTTAATCATTAACGGCTCATCCTTTGTCGCGTTCGAAATTCGAAATAATTAATCGTTGCTCTTTTGTTTGTCCGCAGGCAGTTGGAGGGGATGACACGCCGGTGACGGAAGAAGACAGTGCTGGTGCCTCCGTGGAGGTTTAGTGTGTAGAGTCGGTGTTGAGTGTGTGTGTGTGTGTGTGTGAATGATGTGGTTGTCATGGCGGGTGCTGCTGCTAGCGGTCGGCGTGCGCCTGTGCGGGTGTCTGCCGGAGCCGATGTATCACAACCAGTTCGCGGTGTACGTGCCAGCCGGCGAGGAGCATGTGCATGAGATTGCGAAGAGACACAACTTCGTTAATCACGGGCAGGTGAGTCGACAGTTTGCCCAGTTTTCTTTTGCAGAACTCTCCAGAGCACCCGCGACATTGTTGAATGAGCAAACTATGTAAAGGCAGCGTTCAGACCCGTTTTTAACACCTTCAAATATCTGAGCAGCGAGTCATTGTCTTTCGACACTCGACTTATCTCAACAACGTGCTCGTAGCAACAGAAATATGGGTCACAATTTTTCAGGCGAATTTTGTGGGGATTCTACCGATTTACAATTGTGCTGCAATATCCATTGCCGCGCATAAACCAGTTCTAATTTTGCTGCTTTAACGTCGCGCGAATTGAATACGGCGTTGCTGTAACTTTCAGTTATCCTGTAGTTTTTAGCAGATAACGTGGTAGCAGTCCAGGTGTCGAGTTAGCAAAAGGTATTATAGTTTCGGGAAGAGTTCTCAGTTCAGTTTATCGCGTGTCTGGCTTCGGAGCCACGTAACGGGCCGTCCAATTAAGTTTCGAGTGATTAATGGGTTTAATACTTGCGCTTGCTCTGGTGGTTTTTGTTTATATAGGCTTTAGGATGAGTATCTATTGGTCGGGGACTTATGACAAAGACCTCAAGTTCGAACTTTATTATCTTGAGTAATTGAAGAGGATGGTTATCTGCAGATTGTAGATAGATATTTTCCTTGTCGCTTACTGGATTGATAAAGCCTTTTATACATTTAGTCCTGATATTCACATAGTAATGAAAATAAATTTAAAGTTGTAAACCTGTAAGATAATAAGGCAGATGCATATATAAAGGAATTGTATACTAATAAGAAATGTCCGGGATATGCAAAACAAAGAAAGTCTGCTTTCAACAGGATTGTTGAACACAACCGCGTTAGGTATTTACGCTTAGTACTATGTAAGACACTAAGATGCATCGAATAAGGACACTTAATAATTCAAAGGTATCTTTGTTGACGAATCTACTGTACTGGAATGTTGAAACACGAGAAACAGTGCGTACATAGTACGAGCACATGCTTTATCTAGGGGCTCAATTCCTATAGGTATTTCTTAGTGGTCGCGCTATTCCGTTTATCCGTCACTGTCAATCTGACGTCAAAAAGGCGACCGAGGAAATAAAATACGACCAGCGAGAGGTCGGATAAAAGCGAATACCCCTCTCCCCCGGGCTGGAAAAAAAATAAAGGAGTAGAAAAACCCGCAAACAATAAATTCATAGAATGAGATTCAGTTTCAACGCTCATTTTCCGATCCCGTTTAAATGCTATCGTTTTTTGAAGGATTTCATGTTTTTCTCCCTTTTTAATCCATTTGATCCGAGAACCGATGTGTTTGTTCGATGGATTTGCAAAGCATTGATTTCGTATTCATTCGTTGAGTGTCGATTTAAATAGAGATTTGTTACTTACTTGTCCATTTAACATTTAACGGGAACTTGTAGACGTCGGAGCAGGATGAATTGGATTACTTTTGAAATTTAACGGTTGGCCCGATCAAGCGGCGGATTTAGAACTAAATAAGGCTGTAAGACTCGCGACGAAATAATAAAAAATGCGACCGCTTTACGGTCCCCGTTTCGTTGTCTTTTTTCCTTTACAGGGGGAATAACCCGTTCGCGGGAGCGTCCCCGTAGTGACGGTCTCCATTAGCCTCTCGTATAAAATAACATCAGGCGAGTGGTTGCTGTCCCTCGCCGTTTATTATAAAAGCCCCGGCGGATTGAATACATGTATGAAACGGCGGAATGATGCCGTGTGCCGTCGTCAGTTTAAAATGTAGAGATGGAAGATTCCATGAAAGGCTGTTGTACTAGTTAGGTCGCCCTTTGTTTGTTCACGGTATAATGGGTTAGGAACCGGTACTTTAAAATGAGGACAATTCTACTAAGGCCTGCATGTGTATGACGCGATCACTATCAGAGTCAATCGAGAACTCAGCAGGTTCTACACTATAGTTATAATACCTTTCGTAATACTTAGCTCTATAAAAGGCAAGTGTACCGCAGAGAAGGGGAAAACGCGGTTCCAACCTCGTTAGCAATAAGTAGGTCTATTTATACGCCAGCAATTTCCAAGTCAATAATCTTGACATGAACAATTTGGCTCGTTCTATTTGCTTTATCGGATGCGCAAACAAATTCGGCACTAAAGACGACACTAGCATAAGTGTGATTTCATCTCGGCATAAAGGCGGGCGTAGACAAACTACTTCTGGAAACACGGGGGGGATATGACAAACATTCGGCTCCCATCATCGCGACCTCGACAAGTGGTTTTCGCACAAACACTTGGGAGTAAATCGAGCGGCGAGCAGCGTGCTCGTTGGTGCTACAACTTCGCGGAGAGCTCTGTGCCAACGGGCCCGAATTTACTTATGTAATGTGGTGCGCCGAGCAAGAAAAGGGAAACGGCCGGGAATTGTTTTAGTGAGAGTTCGCGTGGTAATTCGGGCTCGTGTTACGTTGTGTTATGTGATGGTTATATGCTATAAACTAGCTTCGCAAATATTGTAGCCGCGTCCATCTAAAATAAAAGTAGTTTTTAGGGTAGTAGTTTGACGACCTCTGTGGCGCAGCGGTTGTGGCTCTGCCTACCATGCGAGGGGCCCCGGGTTCGATCCCCGGGTAAAAAAAAAACACCCCAGGTCTTGGATGTTTACATGTGTGCGACGTCGCGGTTTCTGGTTCCCACGACACAGGGTATCCTAGTGTGGGGCCAGAAGCAATGTATGTGCCTGTATGCTAATGTTTATGATTAATGGTTATGCTTAGAGTTCCTCACCCGAAGGGTGCCAAATGGGTCCATTTTACTAAGCCTCGGCTGCCTGTCTGTCCGTCAGTCAACGGGCTGTATCTCATGAACCGTTATAGATAGAGAGTTGAAATTCCCCAGACACTAGACGTGTTATCCTTCGTGTTAGGTTGAAGAACAACAAAAAATACTTAAAACATAAACTTAAGTACACAAAACATAAAAAGAAGTTTGGTGATCATTTATCCAAACACAATTTGGTGGCATTTATCCATTCTGGCAGTCATTTCGAATATATTGGTAGTAAAATAGGTGCGTTTTTTAAACAGGTAGTAAAATAGGTGCGTTTTTTAAGCCTTTTAACACCACCCGCGATATAATAAACCATAACATGATTCAAATATGATCGTAGATTTTGTGACTTATCTATCACATAGTGGTGGCGCAATTGGTTTGATATCGGTTTCGCAATCTTAGGGTTCTGGGTTCGAATCCACGCTCGGCCTATGCCATTCTATTTTTAATTTAGTTTTATTATTTTTAGTGTTATGTTCTTCTAGACCCACCCGCACTTGACCGATTTTTTAATACCCATATCAGCATACAGTTGTAAAAAAATGCCAGTATACCTAAAATACGAGTACATACTATGATAGGTGTAATTTGTCGGGACGGCAGACACATATTGGAATAGAAATTTCCATTACCTCACTCAAAGTAACAACATATCGTGTTGACACCTGCCTAGACCAAGATTTTGAGATAGTTTTCATCAATCATATCGATCCTGTATACACGCATAGTTTAGTGATAAACTATATGTTTTGAACTTTCATAATCACATTTCATGTGCATTAAAACAATGACCGCACTCTCCTGTTGCACAACTTTTCCTGTCGTGCCTAGGTTTGCTGGTAGAAATCTCTCTTTAGAGATAAGCTCGCCTTTGCTCATAAAATGATTTGTTAACTTACTATTAAGATTTCTGTGCAATAAAGAATATGAATGAATATGTCTGCAATTTAATGCTTGTATTGTTTTTGCTTGCCTTGAAAGAGATCTTATTTCTTATCTCTAGCAATAATGTAAGATTATACTTTTAAGGAGAGGTCGTCCGCAAACTAACGAACATGAAATAAAGGAGTAATGCTCCAAAAAACAAGTTGCTAGACGCTATGTAATGTTTTCAGGTTCTTTATTTCTCTCCGAAAGGTTTAAATGTATCACATGAATGTTCGATCTGAATGCGCCCGGATGGTTAAACTGTGGATACATCTTCAGTTTAGTATATGGGACAAGCAACAAGTGACAGACGTTTATAAATAAATTGTGGGGACTTCATGAGATCAGGTCGACAGGAATACCGGAGATTCAGAAAAGTGAGCTTTTAAAATAAACATAATATCGCTAGACTTCGTGAAACAAAAAATATTTTCTAAGGTGTAAAAATGATGGGCCTACCTTCTTATGATGCTTTCCGGATTCCCACCTTCACAGATATGTTTTATATTCCTTAATAGTTCATTGCATTTTGCCTTCATCTGGCGTTATCGAAGTACCTGCTTCTGTTTTTGGCTTAGATTGGTGTTTGGACATTGTCTGTCCATATCTTCTGCATCCATAAAAATCCATTTCCCGTACAGGGTCGCAGGCATAGTTGTGGCCACACTTAGCCAGTTATTGAATACATCATTTTGCGTGTCAGGGGGTAAGCCCATCGCCGCAGCATTGAATCATTATGAATCTTTTGCGACCCCGCTACCTCTTCAGACTTGTTGCCGAAAGGCGGGCCGAACGCGCGACTAAACGCTCCATTCTATCCTATTACGTTTCTCCTCACGTTCCCTCAGAATGCCCCCCCCCAGCGGGGCCCTTCATCCGCTTTATAAGTATTCAATACTATTCCCGGCGATTGTAAAACGGGAAGAGATATCGCCCAAGAACTGGAATGATATTTGCATTGTCTAAAGAGGAGCCTATCTCTCGATTGGCTGAAGCTTTGTCTTACGAGGTTGTTCACCTTCTCTCTTCTGAGAGTCTTGTTGGCGACCTAACTTGATGTACTGACTCAATATGTGTTTTTTTTCTTTCGGATAAGGCAGAACGGTAGCGAGAAAGAGTTGTATTAAAAAAAAAAACTGTAGGTACTTAACTCCAAATTTTGTAGGTACTTCTTTTGAGGGGACCATACCTCAAGGGATAAGGAACCCTGTAACATTTATATACATGCACATACATTGCACCTGGCTGTGTGCACCTACTTGTGTTTCGGATGACACGTTAAGCTCTAGGTCCCTGAAGACTGCTGCGTCAGAGGCCCTATAGGGCAGCTGATAACTTCTGACTGATGGGTTGGCCATTAGCCCGTCACCCCTCTATCAACCAGCACTGAGCCAGGGTGGTGGAGTATGGCTCAATCTTACTCGTATCCGGGTGCAGGGCCGTGCCCCTCGGTGGGGAAAATATTAGGCTACCTTTACCTTAAAATTATGATAAAATCTTATATTATAAATTCATTTTTAAAATATATAATAATAATAAATAGTGACTGTCACTAAGTAACTAACTAAGATTTTATTCATTAAAAGTTCATAGTTGGTATGAACACCTAGAAGGCAAAAGAAACGGCTAGTATTTAAGCGCACAGCAAATATACTGATTTGCACAGCAAAAAAGGATCAGGAAAAACACTTTTTATGTTTTAAGTATTTTTGTTGTTCTTACATGTTCAACCTAATCGAAGGATAAAGAGGCTTCGCTTCGCTCACCCCCTTAATCCTTCACCTAAGCTACCGCAGTATTTTGCCCTGATATTTTCTGTAAAAAACAGTATATTTGCTGTGCAAATCAGTATTATTGATATGCAGTTTAATATTTCCCAAAAGAAACCACTTTAGCCATCGAATTTGACTTTTTAAATGACTGTACGCTCTTTATTTTACATTTGATTTCGTTCGCGGCGGGCGCGGGTAATTTTGAAGACACCTCTTTTGCTGAATAAAAAAAAACTATCAATCATTTCAGTCGGTACCTATGTATATCGTAGAACGGCGAGTTAATGAAGACTCTCTTATCATCTTTTATAAGGAATATTTATTCATATTACACATGAAGTATGAAATGTTCTACAGATTCTTTACAGATCCATGAACAATGGTTTCATACTTTAATGAGTCTGTATCGTATAGAGAAAGTCAGTATAGATTTCGTTTTCACTGTACAGAGAAACAAAGCCTCTCAGCCTCATTCATGAGTCATGTCATGACAATGAATATAGTCATCGGATTTCACGACAACTGTTTGTGTCGTTGAATAAAAAAATCTGGAGGACCTTTATGAAATGTTAAACAATGTATAAACCAGGCAGCTACGGAACCGTATTTTAGTAGCTCAAAAAAGTAGAAGTGGATACCAAAACTAATAGGTGGGCATTTAATTCAGAGCTCCACAATGTCTCAATTTTAGGTGCAATTTAACTCCGTTGCTTTTAAATATAGGCGGATATCAATAAATTATGTTGGCAACTAAATTTATATAGGGTAGTTAATTTTTAAGGAGACCATTTTATTAAAAAGAGGCCGTCTATCAATGCGAAATTAAAGTTCTTTTAAAATATTTCGGCAGAAAATGTAAAATATACATTTAAAATTTGGGTCCTATAGAACATCCCATTCGGTTTTAGTGACACTACATGGGGTCGCCTCGCTCCGCTTCGCTCGGGCTCCCAGTTGCGTTATAACGTAGTGAACTAAAAACCTACCTTTAGTTTTATTTAAAATCAAATAATCGACTATAAGATGGAAACAAATAGTAAAAAAAACATTGAAAGTCACCCAGTTTAAAATATTAAACGCCAAGTCATTATTTTTAGCAGCCAACCTATAATTAAAAATAGCTTGCCTATATATTTTTGTTCCTTTGATTTCGTTGCCATTTTTTTAAATGTTGTGGTAGCGAATTTATTGATGCCAAAATATGCAGGCATTTTATTATATTACACTGGCCTGCAATAGTTATTTGTGTCACAAGGGAGCAAAATGATGTATTTACGGCGAGGGCGGTACATGACGAAAATAATTGTGCTCCTGAGTGACACATACAACTTTTCACACCGACTATGGGGAAAATTTAAATAAAATGCTCCAAAGCAATTAAATAACTATAGTTTGAATTATACTTTCACCACTTTTAAAGTACTCGAACAACGTAAACAAAACTTTTTTTTTATAATGGCGGATTGTGAAGGATTAGGGAAAGGTCACCACAGATAAAATATTCCTGTGTACTTTTACCAGTGTGTAAAAATAATTAAATCGAATGTTACAATGGTTTCGGATATCAATATTCATTATATCACAATAGCAGTCATCGATAGTTTTGATTTCAGTAAAACTTATAATTTATTGTGACATTTTTTTTATATTACGAAAAATTCATAAATTTTCATATAACGTTGTTAAAGTTAAAACTTGAAACATGTTCGTTTTTAATCGACTACGATGAAATAACAATCGATTATTTTATCAAGATCTGTGTTCAATTGGCACATTGCGTAAATGCTACATATGCCAATGAAAGTAGCATTTTGCTCCCTCTCGTCCTGGAGCAAAACTTACTTTTCCGAATGAAAGGTGTGAAAAACTAATTACTACACTTTTAAAATTTCATCTTCTTTCGAAACTATAGAAGTTAGAATAAAAGTTTAAAATAAAAATCATTTTATAGCAAATTTTATCAATTTTCCTTGAAACTATTGTATAAAATTAAACTCTTTTTCGAATCCTTTTTACTTTGAAAGTATATCTTGTGTACTTAAAAAGTTATTGCAATTTTAAAAGTGTGATAGGTACTTAGTTTTTTAGGCCAGTGTATATACACAGTCAGGTCATAAGTTCTGTCACACAATAAAAACTTTTGAATTTAGAACGCTGGCCACAAAAAAGTTTATTGAATTCGAATTTCGAATTTTTCATGAAAATAAAAATGTGAAATTTTTAGAATTTTCCTCATTTTTAAATATGGAGTGGACACTTAAAGAAGACCGTGTCGCAGTTATTGCGTTGCATCGTTGCGGTTACGCGCCAATTCAGATTTTCGACTTACTGAATTTGAATATAACCAAAAGATTCGTTTATCGTACCATAAAACGATGCAATGAAGACTCTAGTGTAGATGACAGGTCAAGAAGTGGTCGCCCTCGCTCTGTTAGGACTCCAGCAGTGATAAAAGCTGTGAAGGCGCAAATTCAAAGAAATCCCATAAGCAGAAACTGTTGGCCCTTCAGATGGGGTTAAGCAGGACCACGGTGAAAAGGGTGTTAAATGAAGACTTAGGGCTTAGGGGATATCTAAGAAAAACAGGACATCGTTTGGACCCTCGTTTAATGGACCTGAGACTGAAGAGATGCTGCGCTTTGTTGAAGCGGTACGCGGGAAAAAAGCATCGGGAAATTCTTTTTTCGGATGAAAAAATTTTCACCGTGGAAGAGAGCTACAACAAACAAAAATGATAAGGTGTACGCACACAGCAGTGAAGAAGCGAGCAACCGTATCCCGCGTGTCCAACGAGGTCATTTTCCATCCTCGCTCATGGTTTGGTTGGGAGTCTCTTATTGGGGCTTAACTGAGGTACATTTTTGTGAGAAAGGCGTAAAAACGAATGCAGTTGTGTATCAAAATACAGTCCTCAAGAACCTTGTGGAACCTGTTTCTCATACCATGTTTAATAATAGGCACTGAGTATTCCAACAAGATTCTGCGCCAGCTCATAGAGCGAAAAGCACACAAGACTGGCTGGCGGCGCGTGAAATCGACTTCAACCGGCACGAAGACTGGCCCTCTTCCAGTCCAGATTTGAGTCCGTTAGATTACAAGATATGGCAACACTTGGAGGAAAAGGCCTGCTCAAAGCCTCATCCTGATTTGGAGTCACTCAAGGCATCCTTGATTAAGGCAGCCGCCGATATTGACATGGACCTCGTTCGTGTTGCGATAGACGACTGGCCGCGCAGAATAAAGACCTGTATTCAAAATCGCGGGGGTCATTTTGAATAAACTTTATTACCATAAGAATCTATGTTTTATTAAGTACATTTTGCTATATAAATGTTTACATAAATAATAAACATGTCTAAATTATTTCATTTTGCACATGTGACAGAACTTATGACCTGACTATGTATATGCCCATTAAATTTTTTATATTTAAGCTGCCCGAAAAATAATATGCCTTGAACAATGTTCGCTTTTTATAGAACATTTTCAATGCCGTACTGTAACTTAGTGAAATGTTACTTTGAATACGTAGTGATTTGTTATTCAATTTTACGTGTTATATTTGTGTGGTGTACGCTCAAATAACAGATACAATTAACATTATTTGACAAAGTTATGAAAGGTTTTGCCACGAGCGCCGATGCCGTTCTCAAACAGACGCTGCTTGAACCAACTGTCATGATGCAGGACGATGGTGCAATAACAATGAACTGAGCGGTCAACTGATTTATATGGAGAATAATAGAGTGCCTTCTTCATTCTAGACTTCTCCAGCATACCTTACCCTCTTCAACTTATTGGTACTATACGTAGTACCTACATTGCATTATCTGCGGTGTGTTCATTATTGTTTGTGTTGGAAGCACGAGTGAAGTCGTTTGCACGTACTTGAGCTCCCATAATGGCTGACTGTATAGCCCCTACACAGACAGAGTTGTGGTACTACTATAGACTGCTTTGTGTCTCCCCGAACACAATCGATCATTAGCACGCTATCTATCCGGGTTACCGCAGAGTCGGTTTGTTTGTTCAAAACTAGAACTATTCTCAATTTTAAAAGGACGCATTTGACCAGATCTTTGGTGTTATGAATTACGGTTTACCTTTTGAGCAAATTTAGGAAACTATAATGATGAGCTATCACGTACAATGGTTTTATTGTAGATTCGTAATTAGTCATTTCTTTATTGCACTCACAAAACAAACGCACTGATAACAGACAATAGAACACAAAAAAACAAAATACAAAGGCGAGCTTATCTCTAACAAGATATTTCATCTAGTATACCGTGAGGGATAATTCGAGTTATATATATACAACAAATATCATATATCATCTTCGTCATCATATTCAGCCCACATCGACACACTCCTGGGCATAGGCCTCTTCTCTAAAGAACCATCTACCCGGTCCTGTGCCAATCGCACCCAGTGGAATCCCGACACTTGATGATACGTTGGACCATCGGGATGGTGGTGTGCCCACTGGCCTTGTCGTTCCCGTGGTCACCACTGGCCTGCTGTGACTGCTTTGGTCCGTCCGTCTTCCCGTCTAGCCAAGTGCCAAGCCAATCTCCACTTCAATCTCGTCATCCGTTTGCCTACATCTACGACCTTCGTTTTCCGTCGAATTTCGGCGTTTGGAACACGAGAGATAGATACCCAACAAGGAACGCTCCACCGCTCTTTTTGCTGCTTTTGTAGCATGCACATTAAGCTTTGTGATGTTTCGGCTCCATAGGTGTGGATGGGCAAGACACATTGGTTATACACCTTGGACTTCAGGCATAGTGTGGATTTGAAGACATCACTTAGTTTCCCGAAAGCAGCCCACCCTAATCCGGCGCGTCTTTCAATCTCCTTCATCTGTGCATCTCGGTCAAAAGATAAACGATGCCCAAGATAGACGTAATCGCTGACCACCTGCGCGGTGTCATTGCCAAGAATTAGGACCGGCACATTTGTAATATAATATATATACCTACTGATATCTCTAATTGCTAAATTATTAGATCGGACAAATCCCTATATTGGTAAAAGTATAATAAAGGAATATACCTATAAACCTGCCGATTTTACTCAAATCGACTTACTTTAATTTGAATAAGATGAAAAACACGGCAAAGTGCTGTTTGCATAAAGCAAATCCATTATAATAGTGTCAGGGGGGGAGTGAGAATGTCAGGCAGACAGCCTGCTCGAGGAGCCCGGCGCGCGCCTCCTTGAGTGACTTAATGTAATATTCCCATTTGCGAGCGCCCGGTGACAGGTGCACCCACTCAGACTCGAATCTGGCTGCGAAAAATGCGCCAGTCTCGCCTGGATTACATAATGCAGGAATGTGTCACGCCATAAGAAGGCGCGCGACACGAATAGACTCGGGTTCTTTGTGCCCGTAATAAGCAGCGAAAGCGCCAGATGCGAGCCCGCTCGCGAACGTATGAAATCTCATATAGGAGACACACGCCTGCCATTCTTTCCGAGCATGTGTTTATTATGTCTTTATCTATCTGCGTAAATATGATTTCCATTGTGCGCAATAAAGCCATAACAAAGGCGGGGGGCCTCGGGAGCGCGACGGAAGGAAGCTCAGACCTTTCCTGGGCCGTCCCGAACCCAACCCGACCTCTGAAGGGGTTTCAGACGCGTCCCGAGACTAGAACGGCCTAAATATAACAGCACAACGGAATGAACGTAAACATTTTAAACAGTCTTTTTATTTAGCAGCGGAGATAACCCGTTTTAAGTACGGCGGTAAAACAAAGGTCGCTCAGCGCCGTATTTCAAAATGGAATTACTTTCTGGTTTGGTAAAATTCACGCGCAGATAGTCCGTCCGTTTGCCGAACAAATTGGTTTTCGAATAGGTCCTAGTCCGACCTTGTTCCGAGTATGCAACGGATAATCGGATTATTTAGTGACGAGTTAGGCACCCATTCGTTTGGGTGTTTTATTGAATACTTCATTTATGTGTGAATATCAAAGTTGACTCGACATTAGTGCTAACTCGCATTCTATTTCAGCCCTTAATGTCTCAACAATTAGCCTGAATGTGAAAGTCAGTTTGGGTGAATCTTATGTTTTTCTTATATAATTTGATGTTCGGAAACATTGTACGGTATACAGCTTTAGCTTTTTAGGTAAAGGGTGTTAAGATTTGTTTTCGCATGTAGGAGCTTTTTGACTCTTTCAGCCTGCGGTAAAGTAGCACGATGGTTTACCCTCAATAACTTTAGGGACAATATAATTTCATCATTCTCCACCCTTTCTATTGGTTCTTAAGCGTGCCATCATTGTCTCGCTATAGGAACGGAGACCTATTAATGGGATAGGTAAGTAGGTCTACAAGCTACATATACAAATATCAATTTATCCTTATAAACATTAACATTTATATAAAGGCACATACATTGCTTGTGGCCCAACACTATGATACCCTGTGTCGTGGGAACCAGAAGGGTCATGGCTAACACATACGATCTCGCCCCCACCCGGATAAAAAATTAAAAAAACAAATATGGGTTTTAGGTTGTGCTCTATAGGTATACTTTACATTGTTGACATAACCATAGACAAAACATAACTTAGCAAACAGCTCGCTGACACCCGCTGTATAGTGCACCTAAAGAGCATAAACTAAAATCCATATTTGAATGAATATTTTTTGCCGAGTGGGAGCGGGATCGTATAAGTTAGTGATGACCTAGAAACAGCGTCGTCAGCACACTCTCTAAGACCTGGGTTTTTTTCTTACCAGCCAGGATTTGAACCCGGGATCTCAGTGCAGGCAGACCGTCGAGCCGCAACGCCGAAGAGGTCGTCGTCGCCAGAGAACTCGTTGCCATATAATCACATTGTTCGTGATTGCTAATCATTAGACTATGATTAAATCGTGTAATCAATAATCACATCTACTTATGATCTTGACATGATATGCCCTTCAAGCGGAAATTTTCCGCAATGTTTCATTATTAACAGCTACACGAGTCCAATTAACATGAATGAATGATCAATGACGCAACCATAAGCAATTGATAAATCGATCAGTTCTAGTTGCGGTCGCATGCGGGGCTGAGCGTTTCTATTATCCATATCACGAAAACAAGACAATAAGTTTAAAAACTAAACCCGACTAGTCTAAAACATCGCGCATGCATACTAGGGTTGGCCACTATCCCGACACCCCTCCATCGACCCATACTATAATTATAAATAATAATACCTTGGACACCATTTACACACATTGATCTAGCCCCAAACTAGGATTCCCTGTATCTTGGGTACTAGACAACGATACACATACTTATATAGATAAATATTATACTTAGTTAGATAAACAACCATGACTAGGGTACAAACATCCGTTCTCGTCAAACAAATATTTGACCCCACTGGGACTCGAACCCGGGACTGAGTCAGCGTGGTGGAGTATGGCTCAACCTTACTCGTATTCGGGTAAAGGCGCGTGCCTCTCGGTGGATGCATTAATGGGGGCTCCATTATTATTATTATAAGGATTAACGACAGCTCGTTACGCTTACCAAAACCAACATGATGTATAAAGTGAAACCGCCTTTCGACAGCATTATTTCATTTCTACATGGCCAGTCATTATTTTGATTGTAAACACAGAATATGAATGCTAAGGGCAATATTTCAGTCCTTTCAGCACACATCCATGTTTTCTGTATACCGGCTCGGTAATCAACGTTTTTATTAGTCGAACCCACCTATTCGCTGGCTTGCTTCGGGTTGTTCCCTTGTTGGACACGGATGATTATAATTGTTCTGATTACTGCGTGAACCGAATGATTGCTTGTTCTAAAAAAAAAAACCCAAAAGCACAGACTGCTCTTAGATTTCATGATAGCGCGCGCTGTCACTACCCGAGGGAGAGAAAATTTGCCGTTGTTAATATCTCACGTATTGGGATAGAATTAATTCAATTCAAGAATAATTACTGAGACTAAGAAAATGTTTAATACGAGAGAGAGGCTAGATAAATATCTCAAATATCGTGTCAATCCAATCAATGTCATAACGTCACAAAGACGAACTCTCAAAGTAGATTGTTTACCTAGGGAGTAAAGAACTATTTGTAAGGCGAGAGTGTTTTATGAATACATAAATCATCATAATTTTAAGATCAGTAGATAATAACTTTTTAACTAAGTCGGTATTTTAAAATTAAAAAAAATAATTGTCATTTCACGTGATACAGTTTGAAAAGCTTTTTTTTAATTTCCTGTTTTGCCCCCCAATTGTGGATTCCCTATTCAAACCAAACACTTCATTATTTTTCCTGTAGTATTTAAGTAAAGTATTTTTTATTTTATTTTAGGATCAGGTTGTTTCGGAGATAATGTGGGGAGGGGGGAAATTGTCTTTTTTCGCCTATTTTCTTAAATATTTTTAACTAAGCTCATAAAAGCTGAGATTCTTGCAACAAGGCTTTTCATTTGAAAAATCAAGCGATACAGTTTAAAAACCTTTTTTTTATTTTCTGAGTGGCTCCCCCTTTTGCCCCCACTATTTTATTTTTTTAATGATATACTAGTTTCTCTATAGCTTTCCAGTTATGTATAACGTTTTTTTTTTGTATAGATAAGATAAGGGCGGAGAATTGTCTTTTTTCTTAAATAATGATTTAACTATGTATTTCAAAATTATGAAAGCGCTTTTTTTAAATCCTCCTTTCATTTGACATGAACTTAATGAAGTTTTTTGTTTTTTATTTGTTGATGATGTCCCTCCCAAAAGTGCCCCCGATACTAAATTAACTTGGCAACAAATATGATGTTCACCAAAATATTTTTTTCCTACCCAAAATTGATAAATGAACACGAAAAGTTGCAAAAAATATCACGGCAAAATACTGAGGTAGCTTTCGCTCACCCCCTTTATCCTTCGTGTTAGGTTGAACATGTAAGAACAACAAAAAATACTTAAAACATAAACTTAAGTACACAAAACATAAAAAGAAGTTTGGTGATCATTTATACAAACACAATTTGGTGGACATTTATCCATTCTGGCAATCATTTCGAATTTATTGGTAGTAAAATAGGTGCGTTTTTGGTAATCGTTTAAACACAGGCTAATTAATTTGTATTCACACCACCTTGCCACATTATATATCACGCAAACCTTACGTAAAGCAAGCAATTATAGCCCTTGGCTTTAGCCGGTTCATAATGTTGAACTGAATTTTATTATAACTCACTAGTGAATAATGTGATTTACAATTCTCGTAGTTCTTATTGTTATGTCCTTAAAGTCTAATTTTGTGAAATGAGCACAGCGCGTGCACAGCCCAGCTCCCCAGCGCGGCGGCGGGGTCGGAGGCCGAACTTATTCAAGCATCAAGCTGGCCACGGCAAGCTGGATTCATTTTAAATAAAACAAAATCCACGAGTGTTGCCAGACGCTGCAATATACCTACCTAGAAATTCTGCAAAGATTCTTAAAAAAACAGAAGATACAATTCTATTCCACAGCTGGACTAATCTATCAAACATCAATTTTCTCATTTAATTTAGTGTACTAAAATGCTGTTTTTAGTAGCCTTGCTTTTATTATCCACAGGAGGTGAGAAAAGTAGAGTATTCTACTCAGGGATAAAACTGTTTTTGTCTTGGGCGCACTTAAACCCCTCACTGTACTCAGGTCTTAGTCTTAATTAACTCATTACACCCCCGCTACGCACGGGAATCAAAACCCGAGTCCTTCGTTACGTTCAGTAGCATTATTATATTATTTTGACATCAGGGAATTTCTATCAGAATTCTCAAATCGACCAATCATAAGACAGTTCTTTTAAAATAATCGTGTATGATCTAATATTACGTAACACGTTCGTGTTATGGCCACATAAATAAATAAGTGTACCGAATTTCAAAGTAATCGGCCCAGAATCCGGTCGTTTAATATACTTTTATCTACACACGTATCATAAACCCTCTTTTCTGCGTCCAAAAACCGCACGTTACGATCAGCATGTTAAACTACTTTCTAAAAACTCATTTCTTATCTGAATATTGAACATTATAACCATAATGTGTAATTTTTCTACATATTTTTTCTACACATTCCAATTTCGAACGCCGACGCCCGCCTGCGTGCCGCCCCTACTTTGTCTGTGAAGTTGGTACTACAGAACAAGCTAAACAACTCAATGCCACAATGCCGGTCAAACATGCGGTTCCTGAACACATCAAAGAGAGCTTATGATATGTGTGTAGATAAACTAGTGTATGTAACTGTACATAATTAGGCATTATGTATCAGCCACATAAACTACTATTACACACGGACGGACACACGAGTGAACTTATGGTTCCGTTTTCCGTTTTAGGGTGCGGACCCTAACGCAATGCATTCAGACCGTTTTTTTATCTTTTCACAGCTTTATTTTGTTTGGTCCGCATTTCGATATCGATATCTTTATTGATTGCAACTGACAAATATGACGTTGTGATTATTTACTCTGTGCTGACAACACAAGATAAAAAAACGACTAAGTGCGAGTCGGACTCGCGCACGAAGGGTTCCGTCCGTGCCATTATCTATAAAAACGGCAAAAATAATAATTTGTTGTATGGGCCCGCCTTAAATATTAATTTAATTTTAATTTAATTATTTATTTTTACATAACTCAATATTCTATGAATATTTCAAACGTCTACTTGTTGCCGTTATCAATATTGAGCAAAAACGATCAAAAAAATTACGTTTATTGTATGGGAGTCCCCTTGTATATTATTTTTTTTCTGTTTATTTTTGGTATTTGTTGTTTTAGGGGCAACAGAAATACATAATCTGTGAAAATTTTCAACTGTCTAACTATCACGGTTCATGAGATACAGGCTGGTGACAGACAGACAGACGGACAGCGGAGTCTTAGTAACATGGTCCCGTTTTTACCTTTTGGGTACGGAACCCTAAAAATACAACAAACTTATTTTGCCATCTGTCTTCTGTACCATTATTGGTTGTGAAGATCACCAGTGACCAATGGCAATGTCTTTATTACCACTGGTAGAGAACGTGTAATTTGGTCCGCGTTACGAGATCGGTCTCTTTGGTGGAGCTGTCAAAACAAATTAAAAAGTTACTTTGCGTCCCTAGGGTTTAAAATGGTGCTTTTCTCCCTGTTTAGCGGGAATAAACGAGCTCTTTTCGAATAGATGTGATTGTGACTTAAACCAGTTTGTCTCCATTTGAATCCCTCCGTTTCTTGAGGTAGCTTTCTTATATGTCATCCCTTTGGTTTTTAACGTAACTTTCCTTTACTTCTCGATGTTATCAAAGAGTTTATCGTTTTATGGAATCATTGCACAATTGATACATATTGAACATTGGAAAAGGAAAATTATTACGTATGCCTACGAGCACGTGTCAAAAACATGTTGTTGAAAAAAAAACATTTTGACAGCGGTGAGTCTTTTCCAAACATTTGTGCAAGTATAGTATACTACCTTCAACAGCTGTAGCATGTCCCGCGCGACTCGCGTTTACCGCGAATTTTATAACGTCGATATTTTTGTAAAAAAAGAACTCCGTGGTCATAGTCGTGGTGATAATGGGTTTCAAACGTGCTTCTCACACAGAAGATACAGGTTCGAATCCTGACCATGTACCAATGAGAAACCCCATGTGGTACACGCAGCGTCGCGCTGTAGCGCTCTGGCTTTTCCAGTTGTTCGAACGTTGCGTTGTACCTCACGGGCTTTTCAGAAGACGCGTCACCGCTACTGTCACTACGTGGTAGTGGTCGTAAAACCCCTCCATCAACCCGCACAGAGCCAGCGTGGTGGAGTGTGGCTTAATCTTACTCGTATCCGGGTAAAGGCCTTTGCCCCTCGGTCCGGACATTAATTTTTATTTGTTTATGTTAAATTTTTGTATTAAAAATTTTGCTATTTAGACGCGATGAAATGAACGATCAACGCGAGTCGCGCGGGGCATTCTACGACCAGTCCAACGTACGTGGCAACAGACAACTGGTCCGGGCCTTTAGTCCTAACTACCGATTTTTTTATAAGAGTGACTCGCCCGGTTTCTGAAAGGAAAATTAGCTGTGACAACTTGTTAAACGCATTTCAGCCAATCACGTGCCGCTATTTTGAATAAATGATCGATTAATCGCTTGTTACATTTGACCACTCCTTCGGAAACTGGCGGTGAGTTCCATACATTATTCGTCATTTTGATAGAAACTGTAGGTTGTCTCGGGTATTCGAGTCAGCGGGCAGGTGTCAGGATCGCAATGCTGGCACCCGTTTTTGTTGTTCGGGTTTTTTTGCGCGTATTTACTTACTATTTTGTCGGATGCAATACCAGCTCGCTGCGGATTGGCGCCGTCGATCGTGAATGCGCGATGAATATTCAACATTGATACCCTTGTGCGCAAACACACAGACGAGTAATTAATGTGCGAAGCGGATGCGAGTTGCGAGTGGATTAAAATGTTTATTTGTTTTATTATCGTCATGTTTATGCTCTCCTGCCGGCGTTTCATCAATTTACTAGACGCTCCAAAGGGAAGATTAATTCCAGTGATACGGATGAGTAGAAAATGTATTGAAAAATCGTAGATTTCTGCACAGTGATTTCACTCACAACATTCTCGGATCTCACTATGGCTCCCATAATGTGATGTGATATGTATTTATTTTATTTCCCGGCCTAAGGGCGGAAGGGCGCGTCTGCCGACGGAAGCCGGCGGAAACAAAGCCATTTCCGGTGAAGGCGACCTGCCAATGTTCAGCGGGAACAAACGGCCGGGAAAGAGGCGACGGTTTTTTACGTCTTCAAACTCTGACGCTGTCTAAATGCTAGGGGACGTACCTATTTAGAAACAGGTTTATAAAATCCTGCCTCGTCACCCCGTGTGTGAAAGGGCGTGATGCTGTGTTTTTTTTTAAATTTATTGACTATAAACTGAAGAATAATATAACATCTTAAAATGGTCCACGGAAACCATTTGGGTTTGTGTTTGGATCCTAGTTTACGCTATCATTCATGATATATTCTTAAATTAATAAGTACACTTCACAAATCATGTTATTTTCTGGTAGGTAAGTTATTTGCATTTTTACACAACTATTGCTGTGGGGTCCTAATTTCCTAGGGATAGGAAGGACAGGAGAAGTATTTTTTTAAGTTTTAAGTAAAGTGTTGGTTGGATGTTTGTGTATTTGTGCCTCAATCACGCTAAAACGGCTGAACGGATTTGAATGAAATTTTATCCAGAGATAGTTTATGAGCTAGATTAACATATCATCATACTCAGCCCACATCGACCCAGAGCGGGGCATTTAATATAGAGGATACTAGATTAACATATAGGATACATTTGATTTACATATAGGATGCTTTTTAACCGACTGCACCAGAAAGAGGGTAACGTTATCTCGGTAAATGTTAATACCTAGGAACAAGCAGATGAAGTTGCGGGCATCAGCTGGTAGCTTATAAGTACATACAACAACATAAACTTAAACATAAATAAACAATACCTATATATTAAATTCCTTAATTAAAGAAAGAGAAAGATAATAAATGCTGCCAGTAGCAACTGAGGATCGATACTTTGTGGTGGTTGGCATCCTAAGACTAAGATTGACACAGGGCACAGGTGATGGCTTACCAGAGGCGACGTTTAAACTGCCGCGTCGGGCGTTTTTCGTCTTCCTCCTGGCACGCCGGCTTGCCGCTCAGCGTGAGTTTGACAGTAGCAATGTTTATTGCCGCCGCCATTCTTCCCTCTTTTGTCGAAATCTTTGTGTGGATATAATTTATTTAATTTGGAACAAAGCGAGTGACTCCGGCGGCGCACATCAGTCGAAGTGCTCCCTCGGAGAGATGCTCCCGGTCGTTACCGTATTACGTTTTTTTTGGGTCGGTTTTAATAGGAGACGCTAAGATAAATGAATGCACGGCGCCTTTTTGGGCGGTCTTTTTATTAACCTTTTTTGTTGCTTTTCTGTCTTTTTTTGTTAAGGGCGTCTGTCTAAGCTTTCCGTTTCCTGGAGTTTAGTTTTTAGGGTACCGTAACGAGGGGTGCCAAATAAGACCCTATTACTAAGATCCATGTCTTGGATGTTTATATGTGTGTGACGCCGTTGTTTTTCGATCCCACGACATAGGCTACCTTAGTGTGGGGCCAGAAGAAATGTATGTGCCTTTATGTAAATGTTCTGCAAGCCTCCGGTGTCCGTCCGACCGTCTGTCTGTCCGTCTGTCCGTCAGCGGGCTGTATCTCATGAACAGTAATAGGTAGAGAGTTGAAATGTTCACAGAGTGTGTATTTCTGTTGCCGCTACAGCAACAGATGAACAAATAACAAACAAAACTAACTACACGATGTTTTATAAATTTAAAGGTCACCATACAAGATAAGTGTCTCAACATCCCTACCCCAGCGAATTACCAAATCATTATGAGTCAATATCAACGAAAATTTCGCAATGTAATCATAGTCTTCGGTTACGCAATTGGTTTGACGTCGGTTCCCCAATTTTTAGGGACTGGTATCGAGACCAAGTTCGAACATATTTTTTATTTTTGCAATGTTATCTTTTATCCTTAAGTTTTCTTGTACGATGGTACGGGACCCTTCGTGTGCGAGTCTGACCCGCACTTGACCGATTTTTCCTTGTTTGTTGGATGTATCAGATTTGTGGGTATATGTATAAACTTTTCTGTTTCTCGGTAAGTAAAAGAACAAATAATTTATATATAATAAATCACCAAGTTAAAAAAACCTAAAAAAAAAACAACCGACTTCAAGTCCTTTTTCTTCGTCCCCGGTCATGATGCGAATGTCGTCTATAAATACACACGTAAACGATACTACGAAACCTGTCTACCTTGATTGTGAGGGTATTACCATTTTTTACAACAAAAAGGATACAATATGAATAAAACAAGTGATAACAATGCCAGATTGCGTCTAAGCTCATGATGAAGAACGACCAAGACCAAGTTAAAAACTTTAAAAAAAAAAACTTACATAGTTTTAGAATAAAACTTGAACATTTCTTATTTGAAAGCAAAAAAAGCAGGAGGGTCATAAACACGATACGAGTATTATTTAGTATTATTTAATAAGTATCATTTATTTCGCACATAAATTTTTAAATTGTACTGGAATTGAGCGCACAAAACATTTGTATTCAAATTAGTTAATTATTTCCTTGCTAGTATTAAGTACCTAGTTTTTTATAATCTTTAAGCCGTTTCCTTTTTACTTTTTTTCTTTCTCTTTCTCTTACGTACCTTACTCACTACAATCCTGTTTTAGTGGTTCGATTGTCCGTGGCATCACCGACCGGCTCTGACGGAAGACCAGCGTTGGTTGCAAACCAGCCACCATTATGCTGAGTCAGGGTCCGTTTTGCGACACACAATCTTGTTATAAAAATTTAGTATTAGAAATTTTGTATTATATATTAGTGTAAGTGCCTGTCTCGCAAATAAATCATTATTCTATTCTATTCTATTCTAAAAACAAAAACCCTTTTGCTTCCTCCCCGTTAGGATGCGAATGTCGTCGAAATACACAAAAACAATGATACGAAATCCTTCTGTCTGATGTCAAGTCCTCACATATTACAGGATATAAACGAATATACGGTACTTATACACAGAATTCATCTTATGACAATGACCTTAAACACCACTGATAAGTCGCAGTAAGGCAATAATAAAGTCAAAGTCAAAGTACTTTATTACTGTAGATATTTACATATACTTAGCAAAAGTCATTTATTGCCTCTTCTCTACATTGGACCACTGTGGGAGAAGAAGGGCGTAGAAACTCCCACAGATTGATTTTTAGATCTCTTTTAAAAATTGCTTATGCTTAACTAATACAAAAAATATATACTTATGTCACATAATTAATAAGCAGGAATAAATAATTACAAAATTATTAACAGCAAGATCTGTATTGAGCCAGATTACGCAATTTCGTTCACCGGGTGATAATATAATTCCAGTCTTTTTGCTTTAGAAACCAAACTAATGGACCGATGTCTAATTTTCAAAAAATGGGACCAAACTGGAAAAAATACCCGTTTAAATAAAAAAAGGATTTTTGAAATCGGTTCATAAATAGTACCAGTTTGGAGGTTACAAACATAAAAAAATATATACAACCGAATTGAGAATCCTTTTTGAAGTCGGTTAAAAATAGATATTTTCTTAGGATTTTTCTAGAATGCAATAAATTTGTATAACTACTAGCTCTCTTGGTACTGTAATCAGCTGATTGCATAGTTTGTACAATTTTCAGCGATGATTGCCAATTTTCATGATACCATGAAATATCTCTATTCTCCGAAAAACACGTCATATTGTATAATATGATTGTATTGTGAAATATGTATTCAGTTGAAATTATTATAAACTTAGTAAAGAACACGCCATCGAATTTGAACACACAAACTTTCGGTATAATTACATTTCTACGGCATATTTAATTAAGTATTTCGTTAAGTCGCCATTCAACTAGCTTTGGTAAATGACCGTGAAAGTCAGAAAAGTTTTGTGGGAAGGGCTGAAATTCATTATAGTTGTGTGAAATAATTTTAGTTTTTAAGGATCCGCACCCTAAGGGTGCCTAACGGGACCCTAGTACTAATCCTTCGCTGTCCGTCAGTCGGCGGGCTCCATCTGAGAACCATAACAGCTGGTAGAGACCAGAAATTTTCGCAGAATGTTTGCTGTTGCCGCTACAGTGTTAAAATACACAAAAATAAATTAAAGGCACTTACCTTTTTTTTGCGTTTTTAGGTTTACATAAAAAAAGAATAAACTCGTTCAAGTGCGAATAGGACGTCGGACCCGCACAAGAAGGGTTCCATGCCATCGTACATGGAATAACGTAAAACGACAGTCTTTTGTACGAGTATACCTTTTAATTTTTAATAATAAAATTTTAAATATAACTGAGCTCCGTGGTCTAATGTGTGTCAAGCTTGCTTCTCACACAGGAGATGCAGGTTCGATTCCTGACCATGTAC
Organism: Argyresthia goedartella; assembly: GCA_949825045.1. Classification (NCBI taxonomy): domain Eukaryota; kingdom Metazoa; phylum Arthropoda; class Insecta; order Lepidoptera; family Argyresthiidae; genus Argyresthia; species Argyresthia goedartella. Next base: position 24,444,067 of record OX463823.1, read on the forward strand.
CAATGAGATAATTCATTTAATTTATCTTAAGTACATTATACGGACGTTTTAACGATGATGGAAAACGTCGTGAGGAAACCTTCATTACTCCTTAGCTGCGGCGATGGGTTAGCCACATGTCAAGCAAAATGGTTATGCAATAGCATAACTGGCTCAAAGTGGGCACAATTTTGCCTCTGCCACCCTGTATGGGAAAAGGCGTGACGCTATATAATGTAATGTAAATACAACTACATTAATGGCCTTATTTATATCTAAACATTTCGATAAATCGAAATCTGTATATGTAGTATGTAAGTATTGAACTACGTACTCCTGTTAACGAAACTCTTTGGTAATTGACACCGGAAGAGGATAGAAATTGAGTTACTTATTTATATAAATGAAATCAAATATGATAAAAAAACTTAATATCATGTATTATAATTCGAATGAGCAATTATTAATAGCACAATAATAAATAACTAAGGACGAAACTCAATAGCTGTAATTAAACATCTTTTCCGATAAGATCGGGAGAGTCCAGTTTTTACCGTTAAACAAATAAAACAAAATGGCTAAGAAAATGAACATACCAATCATTTATTGTATGGGTACTTCTTTAATTTTTTTAAAACTAGTATGATTAATTATTTGTTTTTATAGCGGCAATAGAAATACAGCCTCTGTGAAAAATTCAGCTCTCTACCTATTGCGGTTGATCCGGCAGAGCCCGGTGACAGACGGACGGACGGACAGCGGAGGCTAAGTAATAGGGTCCCGTTTGGCACCCTTCGGGTACGGAACCCTTAACCCCTTTCCGGGTATAAGCATATAAAAATTTTCATTGGTTTTGGACTTTATCACCGAGACATAAAGGTGAATATTTGGTGGGAATATATATCCCATTAACCAGCAAAGGGTTAAACGAAACATTCATAGGATCACTCGTGTGTCTGTCCTAAGTGTATAAAAGTAAGGCAACAAATATAATTATCACCAAAATATTTTTTTCCTACCCAAAATGGGATGATCACCAAAAGTTGCAGAAAATATCAGGGCAAAATACTGCGGTGGCTTAGGTGAAGGGTAAAGCGAAGCCCCCTTTATCCTTCGTGTTAGGTTGAACATGTAAGAACAACAAAAAATACTCAAAACATAATAGTAGTTTATGTGACTGCTACATAATGGAGGGCATTAATACTCGAGAGTGGGTTTATGAAACGAGCCGAAGGCGAGTACAGTTACATACACTAGTTTATCTACACACATATCATAAGCTCTCTTTGATGTGTTCAGGAACCGCATGTTTGACCGGCATTGTGGCTCTGTAGTTGTTTAGCGTGTTCTGTAGCACCAACTTCACAGACAAAGTAGGGGCGGCACGCAGGCGGGCGTCGGCGTTCGAAATTTGAATGTCATAATATGTAGAAAACACACACACACATTATGGTCATTATGTGTAATATTTCAGATAAGAAATGAGTTTTTACCAAGTAGTTTATCATTATGCTGATCGTAACGTGCGGTTTTTGTACGCAGTAAAGAGGGTTTATGATTCGTGTGTAGATAAAGTAGTTTATGTTAAGTTTATGTTTAATTTGATGTTGATAACGGGTGTTTCGCTTCGCTCACCCCCTTTACCCTTCACCTAAGCTACCGCAGTATTTTGCCCTGATATTTTCTGCAACTTTGTACATAGTACACAAAACATAAAAAGAAGTTTGGTGATCATTTATCCAAACAGAATTTGGTGGTCGTTTACTAATGATGTTTGGAATTTATTGGTAGTAAAATAGGTGCGTTTTTGGTGATCGTTTAAACTTAACCCTTAAAGTAATATTAAACTGAATTATAAACCGATTAAGTTGAAATTTGGAACACTTTATGTATTTACAATAAGGTCCCCGATACTATTTAAAGCTTACCGACACTTACATTCAAAACGTTTATTAAATAGTAGATTGTACAACAAGGGCATAAAAGCAAGGGTGGATAGTTAGTCGAGGGTAAAATGGGGTTTATGACTGAGTTATACACCCTGCTTTTCACTTCGATTGCGAGAAAATGAGACAGTGTTAATGTATAAAAATACCTTCTGAGATTGTATTGCCTTGTTTGCCGCTTCTCCAGAGTATGAAATTTTCATGTTTTAAGATAAATTTGCTTGGATTTAGGCGGCGATGTCTGTTCAAAACTACTTTTGCTTTTGTTTCCATTAGTGTGTAAGGCGTAAGCATTATTTCCTCTTCACTTGACGACATATTAATTAACTTTCATAAAACAGTTTTGCAAAGAAAACAACTAAATACAAGTCAATAACAAGTCTCTTTCCCGCCACTGTATTTTTAATTGTTGTTATTTTTATTTTCTGCATGTAATTTTTAGCTAAGGTCGTACGCGATACTGCCCGAGTCATACTTGGATTTTTTCATGTTTTTGTTAATTATACTTGTTTTTATTAGTTTTTAGTTTATTTTTTTAATATGCAACATAGAATGCAAATAAATTAATGTAAATATATTTAAATTACTAATTTATTCAATGCAGTGATCTCGTCTGTCAGGCTGAATGGCTCAATCGCCTTAGTCAAGATTATTAATCTGTGGTCTAGAAGACGATAATACTTTATGGACTAGTGCCTAAAATGCGATTTTATGCAGCCTACATCCAGCATAAAGAAGGTCTTTTCGAGCACGAGAAGTGAAAGGAAAATTATTTTTCAAGGGTTTATTATAATTATAATTATTACTCAGTGTCAAAGTATCTAGAAGACATCCTTGGGGATAAACTGCTTGTTCTTCCATTGGCTTACTTAAAAATAAACATAAGTGAAATCAATGTATTATTAGTTATAAGCATTTTCATTGAAAAAGAGCTACTTCAGAGTTTCTTATGCGTTCTTCTCTGAGAAGTATCTGCTGTATTAAATTAATGACGTGCTCTGAGAGATATGTAATTATCCAACAGAATAAAGAATATTTTAAATGATTGATTGTTATGTGACACAAATACGAACATACAGACGCAACAACACGTTACATAAGCAAAAATATTTTAAAGGCAAATGTTGAAGGCAATTAATAAAATAAAAAACGTTTTTTAAACTGTATCGCATGACATGTCAAATGAAAAGACTTGATGCGAGGATTTGAAATATATCCCCCCCCCCCCCCCCCCCCTATCTACAAAACTACGGATTCTAACATCTTGATAAAAATTGTAAACATTGCTCTTATTAGTAGGTGTTTACTTATAAAACAGGAAAAGGCTCATTGCGAGGATCTCAAATATTTTTATCATAAACCTGAAATGCTTAGTTATTCTTTTTTACATGAAGTAGGCATGAAAATAATTACTTATTTATTAATGAAATAATAATTGATATAAAAAATAATGGTATGACTAGAAATACTTTTTCCGTTATAGGTATTAAATTTTATTACCATGACATAAGGTTCAAAATCGAGATGGGGGGCACAATTGATTGAGTGGCACATCCAAATATAAATAAATAAAGTGTTTCAAACGGTATTGTGCGTCCTGTCAATTGAAAAGGCTTTTTTTATCAAAATGAAACTTAGTTTTAATAATATTTAAGAAAGTAGGCAAAAAAGACAAATCCCCGTTATCTCCGAAACTACTGACCCAATTTATTTTTATATTATGCTTTCAATACCACATACAAACTTATAATTCACCCGGTTACATACCCGGAGTATGAAAGAAGCTGCACCAGTCACTTTGTAAACACCATTCTGCTTTCTAAACAAACAGGATAATTAAAAATACCTAATCCCATGCCAAAAACGTGAGTCCGAATCGCACTTGACTGTTTTTTAACGCTTCTTTAGTTTCTGTTTTTGTAAATAGAGCGGATCTAGTTTTTGTTTGTTTCCACATTGCGAATAAAATCACAAAAACGTTTCGACGAGGATGGGATTCGAACCCACGCGTGCAGAGCACATTGGATTAGCAGTCCAACGCCTTAACCACTCGGCCACCTCGTCATGTCGTCGCACTGTGAAATAACGGGGCGCTATCTAATACTTACTTTGCCTACTCGAATAACTACTAAAATACTGCATATCTACGCAGTTTCATTCTTATTGACTTGAATTTGTGTGTTTATTTCACTATGTTGAGGCATTTGTCGGAAACTAAGTCGTTTACTTACTTGGTGGGTACTTACTCTGATTATTACTTCTGGCTTGGAGAGGTGATATTTAAGCAGTTTCTTTGTTTTAATAAGATGTTATAGAGAAAGTTTCAATCAATTTCAAAATATTGAATGAATACAGTTAATTATGGGGACTATATTAATGTTTTCGTAATTTCTGATAATCTGCGTTACCACGGTACGAAACACTGAAAATGAACGTTCACATAATGAAATCGAATTAAACTCTTGGAACACGTTTTGTTAAAGTGGGCAAGTAAAATTGAATTACATTATCAGATCTACCAGTAATATTAAATAGAGTTAATTGAAAACTATAAAGCAAGGCTGGAGCGCTCGGTAAGCTGAGGCTATTTAGTGGCAGCCCCATAGGAATATACCAAAATGTGTTAAAAAGGGTCATACAATTAAATTAATTCAGCCAACCTTCGTAAAGGCACTATAACAAACATAGAAATATTTCCTATAAATAACACTTCCCTATAGGTACTTACTGCTATTATATCCGACTTCGTGATTTTTATTAGTAACTTTTAAGTAGTAGTAATACTTAATACAAATACTAGGTACTGTGTTATAATGGACTGTTAATGTGTTGTTAAAAGGGTTCCAACTTTTTTTTTTGGCAAACCGTTTAAAAAAAAAACTTGATATCTGCGGCCAGAGATGAAAGCGATGTCCATCGATAGAGTAAATGATTGAAACACATGTGTGTAATTATGAATTTTTAAAACGATATATGTCATTTGCAAAAAATCTGGGTTCAAAGTGAAAAACATTGTTTTTGTCGCCCTTTGAAATCAGATTTCTCGAAAAGTATATCGTTTTAGAAATTTATAATTACACACATTTATTTGTAAGATTACTCTGTCGATCGACACCCGTTTCATCACTGGCTGCAGAAAACATGATTTTTCGACAGTTACAAGGATAAAATGTTACATGCCCTTTGAAAACTGTATTAAGGCACTTTGGCGATTTGCACCAGACTTTTGACAGCCGCTAACTACAGTTTAAACACAACTTAAGTACAACACAGTCACGTTACGTAGTCAATCACGGCAAGGTTATTGCCTGTCAGCCAGAGTTCCCACTCAACATAGCCGTATTATATTTAAAATATACCTATAATTTCGCGGCTTATTATCGGTTTAGGATTATTAAAATCCGTATCCCAAGTTCAGTCAGATTACCGTAATGGCCGTCGGCCTGCGTCACTAAGGCTATGTTGTCATTACAGCTGACAGTCCGCGTATACAGTCAGGTATACCTCGCGCCACGAATTAAGAGCGCTGGGCGACGTTGGCGGGAATTACTGCGCATGTGTACAGGTATTGAAAAGTGACTACTGCGCATTCAAGGCCACCGCTCATAACGTGTGGCGCGACGTATATATGTATGATATATGCGGCCTCTGTGGCGCAGCGGTTGTGGATCTACCTGTGGCCTACCAAGCGAATGGTCCCGGGTTCGATCCTCGATGGGAAGTAAAGAAAAAAACGTGTCTGACGTCGTTGTTTCTGGTTCCCACGACACAGGATTTCCTAGTGTGGGGGCCAGAGGCAATGTTTGTGCCTGTATGATTATGATATTATAGTTTATATCAGTGCATGCTATATATTCTATTTTATATAGTTGAGGTATATATTTTATTTATATTTTTCGTTTAAATGCGCACTAGGACTGTCCTGTTGCATAAACTCTCATGTCTAGACTAGGTTTGCTGGAATAAATCTCTCTTTAGAGATAAGCTCGCCATTGCTTACAACATTTCTTGTAACTGGCTATATTTTCTGTGCAACTACAACAGCAACAACCTGACAGGAAACCCACCTGCTGAGAATAGGCCTCCTCATGTAAACGCGATTCCACTCCGTCTCTGCTTATAAGTTAAGGGCCAGTAAGATTATTTTGACGAGAATATGAATATAAGTACTGCCGCCCCATTATGTAACTCTGACATCTGGGAATTTCTATCGGAATCGCTTTCGAATTGACAAACCAACCGAACATTATCGCCATAAAAGACAGCTGTTTAAAATAATCGTGTTTGATTGGTCGAAATTTATGAATGTCAGAGATCACATAATAATGCTACAGTTTCGCTTGGTATGGAAACATGACTTTCAATACTGTCAGGCGTAATGAGAACACGGCCTAAATGGTACGTGAGCTCATAAGAAAAAGCACATTTTTTACATCTACCTACAGACAGCACATTATTTTGACATAGTAGTTTATGTGATTGATACATAATGCCTAGTTACATACAGTTACATACACTAGTTTATCTACACACATATCAGCTCTCTTTGATGTGTTCAGGAACCGCATGGTCGACCGGTATTGTGCCATTGGTCATTGCTCTGCACTTGTTTAGCTTGTTCAGTAGTACCAACTTCACAAACAAACTAGGGGCGGCACGCGGGCGGGCGGCGGCGTTTGAAATTTGAATGTCATAATATGTCGAAATATTGATACATTATGGTCATATTGTATCAATATTCAGATAAGAAGAGTTTTTACCAAGTAGTATGTCATTATGCTGGTCGTAACATGCGGTTTTTGGACGCAGTTGTTAAGAATTCATATTCTTAAAACGAAAATTGCTAACTGCTTAGTTCGATCGAATCAATTGTGTTGCTAACACGTCACTAGTCCGTGAGACAAATGTCACATCCTTAGCTGTCAAACGTGGAGTTGTCATCGATATACAGGCAATGAGGTTTTTTCTCAGAAAAAACCGATAGATGGCGATGTGTAAGTTACTTTTCGAGGTCAGTGCCACGTGGACCATACATTTTCATTTTGACATCTAACCCGGACGAGTAAAGATGTCGTCATTACGGCGCTATTTGCATGTCAGCGAGGTGACATTTTACTCGGCCGGGTTATATTATACGGTCTACACTACACAGAAAGACTATAGAATGACGCCGCCGCCGTCGGCCGTCAGTAGTTCGATGACGCTGGCAAATGATATGGTTTGTAAACTTTGTTGTTTTCTCGGTGACTTGACTGAGTGACGTTTGAAATTCCGTTCATTTGGCTGGCTCGGATTTTCGTGTTTGTTTGTTGGTGAGTTTTCAGTTTTGTTACGAAAGTGACTAATTTCGCATTATTATTTCGAAATCGCCTTGGGGGGGTCCCCCCATCCCCCTGACGCTACTCCCATTACAAGGTAATGCAGCATTCTTGAGAAAATTAACTTTTTGTAACCTCATTTTTGAGGTAGTATGAATCCATGTAATCGGAGTTTTTGAAATGTAATGGGCATATTTGAAGGCAATGTCTGTTTTGAAATTTCTTCCTTAGTTTCACTGCTTTTATCCAAAGAGATCTTTGAGGTTCTTGTTTTGGAAAGCTATGACACCCATTATTCTTGCATCCAAGCACAACACAAACACGACCCATCATCTTTTTGTCGGTGTCCACTGACCAGAAGGTGTCCAGCCAGAACAGAAGGTGTCCAGCCAGAACAGTTATTTAATTTAAACGTAAAATTTGAGTCCAATCTTCCAATTTGAACAAACTTGAATGACGACGTCTTTCGTTCCCACAGAGATCACTCGGAAAAAACACGAAAAAAATCCCACGGTATTCCCCGGTATTCCCCATTCAATTTACAGATTAAAATCTCACCATAAAGCACTGCACTTATTGCTCTGTGGTCTGCACCTCAGGTCTGCACAATGGCAATCTGAGTCTATGCGAGAAAAATAAAAAGTGATTTACCCAGCGCCATCTATTGGATTTTGCGGAAGCAGTGCTCAGAAAATACCTTATTAGGGCCATAGCGTGCACGACATTGTATTTCTCATTGTTTTGTGTCCTATCGTATAAAAATACATTTCTATTGTCTTACACAGTGACTTCGTTCTTATCATAGTAAATAGGGTTTATGATATGTGTGTAGATAAAATAATAAATATTTTATGTAAAAAAACAGATGAATCTGTCACTTAGAGGTTATCGGGACTACTTGTAACGGGTCATAAGAGATAATGACTATAATAGTAGATAGACATTTGAAAATGACGGCTACAACGCGATGCAAATTTCTTTGTTGTGCTAGTCCCGACCCCAGGGCGAACAAACGAGCGTTTTCATAATGCTGTCTGGTCCGCATATAATTATGAGGCGACGAATGAATTGAGGGGGTGAATGTAATGCAAATTCTATGATAATTGTTGCATCCGCACAGAACAAAGTTGTGTGACAGCGGGAATGAAAGAAACTGCTTAGCATTCCCAACGCTGAAGACAGACGGGGTAAATTAAATTCCACTTTGAATTGTGTATAAAATATAACGTTTTTCTGATAGCAACTGATCTACTTTGAGTCTTACATATCTTTTGGGTGTGGTGGAGCATAAATCCCTAATAAAATATTCAATCATCATCAGGACGGTAAATGCTTTAAGGCAAATTTTATTCACAATGTTTAACATTGTGATTCGTTCATACTATGCAGATTGCGGCTAAAACATGTCGCGCCAGGAATCAAAGCAAGCTACATGAGACTAATCGAAGACGTCGCTCGTCGGTCGCGTCGTCGTACCACAAGCGGCAATATCAGTACAGCATTTCTGTAGGTAGCGGGTTGACAAACTCTCCTCCATCTCAACACTTTGATATATTTTCTAATAATATTGACACAGTGTCAGGGGGGCCCATGAACATATCAGTTTATTTTTCGTTTTTACAAAGGTATAGGGGTGGACGGCAGGATAAAACAATGATGCTTCCGTTCCGTAGGGTTCCGTACCCGAAGGGTGCCAAACCATATTACTAAGCCTCCTCTGTCCGTCCGTCCGGCTGTCACCGAGCTCTACCGGATCAACCGAAATAGGTAGAGAGCTGAAATTTTCACAGAGGGTGTATTTCTTTTGCCACTATAACAACAAATAAATAAGCATACCGGTTTTTAAGAATTAAGTGAAGTACCATACAAGAAATTATTGGTTAATTATTAGCCATTTTCTTAGCCATTTTGTTTTATTTGTTTATCGGTGAAATCAAGACTCTCCCGATCTTATCGGAAAAGATCTTTAATTGCAGGTATTGATTTTTGTGCTTAATTATTCGACATTAAACGATTAATAATTGCCCATTCGTTTTTTTTTACATATTTGATTTTATTTCTGTAAATAAGTTACTCAATTTCTATCCACTTCCGGTTTCAATGAGCAAAGAGTTTCGTTAGCCCGAGTACATAGTTCAATACTATCATACTACATACACAAAACTCTTTTTCAATGTTTCGTTATAAGGCCTTGAATGTAGTATTTAATATTTTATTATTAAAAATTTAAAAGTTATGCTCCAAAAAAAGACTGTAGTTTTACGTTTTTCCGTGAACAAAGCTTTGCAACCCTTCGTGTATGGATCAGACGTCCTACTCGCACTTGACCGGTTTTATTATATTATACTATTTTTAATTATTTATTGAATATACAATTGATAATAATTTAAGAACAAAAATAACCAAAAAAGTATGAGATTTGACGGTCAGAATGTAATTTGCTGGTGTGAACAAGAGTTTGTTAAGTCGCTTTTTGCACGCCTCGTCGCAATCAGGAATGTATCGCACGTACCAATCGGTCGGGAAATCGACGAACGCTGTAGAAACCGCTAACTTCGTGCAAGACAAAAGAGGTTAAAAGAAAATAAATGGCGGTCGTCAAGTTGCAGTTATCGCTGTGTTCGAGGGGCGGCTGTGTTCAGGTTTATTTTTTACTTCTTCTTTGCGTGTCAATAGTCTCACTTCTTAGCATCGGGCTGCCAGTAGAAAGAGGATGAGGTTACACTGTTTTCGTAGCCCGTAAGAAGCTGTAGTAACAGCTGTTAGCCAATATAATATGTACACTTGATTTGAGTTTTTTTTGTGGATTACTGCAATTAACGGTAAAGGAAAGTGTTTATTTTCTTTTGCTGTTGATTGCGGAGCGACGCACATTAGTGCCACAAAATGGATTCTCGCGGCGAAAAATGAAAACTGCTTCTGTCTTAACTTCTTTCTTTCTTTCTTTTGTTTCTAACAGGAAGAGCCGCACTATTTAAATAGTTCGGGAGAACACACATTTAATGAAAACATGTCTTAGAGCCACCAAAAGAGACTAGGATCCCTGCAATCCTTGCATTAAATCTTTCGCTTTCTCTTTACATTCATTAGCCTATCCACGCATCTTGGTTGAAAGAACCTAACAAAAACCAAATGTATTCTAGCCAATATTGTTATTTCCGATCGCATTGACAAAAACGCCGGTCCCACACCGACTGTAGCAAGTTTATAAACGCCCAAAGCGTCGCGCGGGGAGCGATAAATTCACACCTCACACGTTCTGGGAGTTTGAAAATTTCGTTTGGGAACTTTTTTCATATTACGCGCCCCGAAATAAAACATGCATCCCTTAGTATGATTTATTTTTCCGTGGCACTTTACGGCCAGCAATTTCAGGCTAGAGCATTAGGGCCTTATTGTTTGTTGAATTTACTGTTCCCGCTTCTGCAAATTTGGCGAGTTATTACTCCTTTTGTAGCGCTGAATACCATTTGTTACATACCCCCTAGAGGTCACTACATATGCGTGGAGTTGAGTAGGTCATTCAACCAACGTGTCTTGAAAGGGTCTGAAAACTTACCCAAAAATTCTTTTTGACAAAAATGCAAATTTTTGCATAAAACGATGCGTTTTCGAGTCGAATGAGGGTTTTCCGACTTTGTACTATCTGACAGCTGTTTAGACCTGACGCCTACGAGGCGCCGCCTGGTGGCAGAAAAAGTATCGAAAACCCTCGAGGGTTTTTTGACTTTGTACTATCTAGACCTGACGACGCCTACGAGGCGCCGCCTGGTGGCAGAAAAAGTATCGAAAACCCTCATTGAAAACATTGTTTACTCAGGTTGTCATAAAAACAACATCGGACATGTCATCATCAGTTAACATATCCACTGGATGCTACATTGTTTTAACTTCTGTGATTTACAAGGAGAGCTAGCAGAGAAAACCTGCGTTTATTGTTTCAGTTATTTATACGTACGTTCATTGATCTATGCATCTAAAAAGGAAATTCGTCTGACTGAAAAACTAGAAATTGTGAAAGGGAAAGCTCTGTAACTTATTATTGACTCAAGAGTTCATTGGTTTTCTAATCTTTGCCTCTGTCATAGGGTTCTCGATTCTGTATATCTGACAGGTATTGCGATTCGGATCGCGATAGAAATATTGAAATGGCAATGTCGAACTAGCGATTTAGTACATTCAAATCCTTTAAAAAAGTCTCGAGCATATATTTGTTTCATATATTTGTCTGCTCTGAAGTTAGCGAACAATTTTAAAGGGATCCGCATGGATGGAAAATCGAGCAACTACTCGTCTATTGCCTCATACTCAACTGTCAAGTGGCTGCCCAAGCTGCCAGCTTTTTTGACGAAGACGACGGCGACCGTGCTCCGATGGCCATAAATAATGTTCGCAGAGACGGCGTATTTATGGTCTCTCGTACTGTACGTCAATGCGCATTTACCGCGCGGCTGATTGGTCGTTCATTTGTCCGATTGTGCGCGGCGCATACATAATTGCGGCAGCTTATGTTGTGCCGTTGTGCACTTGTGCCCCCATTAAGATAATCTGCCGAACACCACTGAATGCTTAATGTGGGCTGGCTCGGTGACGACGCTTTATAATTGAGTAGAGTTGCCTGGCTTCTTGATTGTAAAAAATACATAATTTCTTGATTAATTTTGTTGTGTGACTTGACAATTAATAGTAGATGTCCTATGTGTTCGCAAAGGCTTATATTTACGAACCGAGAAGTTTAAGGCACGAGCCGAAGGCGAGGGACTTAGCGAGGTTCGTCAAGAAGCCTTTTCGAACGAATTACGAATATAATTTTTCCGCCAGAGAGCCCAAATCAAGCGGCGGAGGTGCTATTTTGAGGTTAGAAGGCGGAAAAGTATTTTTCATTACTCATACTCTGAAAGGGGGTCATTGTTCATCCAGGCACCGTGCTGAAAGTGGTACATGCCTGCTCTAAAGCAGAAAAGTATTAAAAAATATATATATGAATCGTAGTTTATATTGAACAACGCCATGGTAGTAACCTATACAGCCATAAAACGTTTAATTCTTCATTTATTAGTTTTGTTGACATTTAAATTCTTTTTGATGTTTATAATTAATATAATGTACTTTATGTATTTATTAGTCACTTTCAAGGCGAGATGTGATTTGTGAAATAAATTAAAATATTGTTTACGAACGAAATAATGCCTTCTCCAACATTTACAGCCCAGCCTCCTATGGATGATATTCAAATATCACAACAAGTATCAAATATTAATATGCCTGGAAAAAATATTTCTCTAACGCTCAATAACTGTACAAACGTTAATATTAATTTCAAGTGACTTTGTTTTTTAATAAAATAATTTTGATTTCAAGTGACTTTGTTTTTTAATAAAATAATTTTGATTTTAACTGGCTTGTGTTTACTTTCCTCGTATTCGTAATGAAAAGTAGAGTGTTTTACTCGGGTGATAGCACCCATTTCTGCCTCGAACTATTGGCGCTCTCACTTCTTTCGAGCGTCAAAACATCTCGTCAGGAATGGGTGCCTTTCAGCCCTCGGTTAACAATCTACTATAAATTAAGAATCCTATTCTAGAGCGCAGTTACTGTCGTTTTATACCTACTATACAGATTCGAAGCGGAAGTTTTAATTATGTTGTTATCCTACGAGGTGTGATGCATCAAAGCGAAATCCGATTATGAATGTCGAGCTCCGTGGGGCGCTGTTATGAAACTGTCTGCCTACCTCCCGAGGCAAGGCATAAAGAAAAAAAACCCAGGACTTGGATGTTAATATGTGTGTGATGTCGCTGTCTCTGGTTCTCATGACACCGGATATCCTAGTGTGGGGTCAGAACTTCAGACCCCATAAACAAAACGAAATTACCCTCAGGCCTTTTATTTTACGGACTGACACAGAGGCCCAGATGCGCCGGCTTATCTCCCATTCCATATCAGTCCCCAAAAAGCCACTCAAACTACACACAACAGATCATAACAAACATAAACACTCACATACAGGCACATACATTGCTTCTAAGTGCAAGTACATATGAACGCAAACATTTATGATACCAACACCAATTACAAACTTACTCAAATATTTTTATTTTATTTTTTATTTTTAAGAGAGGTAACAGCTTTTACATCTACGTACAAAAACAGTATCAACTAAGAAGCCAATAACAGCCCCCACCAGTTATTTATCTAAATACAACATTATTCAATAATTATGATGACATAACCTAGAGCCCAACACCCAACTAACATTATACACACACATACATTGCTTCTATGTGCCTATATGTGAGTGTTTATGTTTGTTATGATCTGTAGTTTGAGTGGCTTTTTTGGACTGATATTGATTGGGAGATACGCGGGCGCATCTGTACCTCTGTGTCAGTCCGTAAGATAAAAGGCCCTGAGGGTAATTTCGTTTTGTTTCCGAAGTGACGAAGGCAACTGACCTTTCAACCTGTGACGCGAAATTACGACCGCACGGGCTGTGTGTGGTGACCGTTTTATCGTAAATAATAATATAGTACATGACGCAAATAACGCATACCTACCATAATTACAACCATGTTGCCCAAATACCTCTTTGTAGGAGTATAGTTCATAGTAAGCGTACGTTTTATAGTTCACCTTTTGCCAGAAAGAGTTGCTAACTTTTTCCTGGTTCGTTTTATATAAACATAAACATACAATAATCATTTATATACAGGCACACACGTAGCTTCTGGCCCCGCACTAGGATACCCTGTGTCGTGGATACCAGAAACAGCGACATCACACACATAATCAATATCGAAGACCTGGGCTTTTTAGGGTTCCTTAAAGAATCAAGGAACCCTTAATGTTTCGTCACGTCTGTCTGTCTGTCCGTTTGTCCGTATGTCACAGCAACTTTATTCGGAAACTTGGTATGTAGATGTATACTGTGAACTGCTTTACGATTTTTCTACAAAAATTGAAAAAATACATGGAACTGAAATCACATTTTTTTTCATTGTGTGGGGTGTTTATAGATAGATCTTTAAAAATAGTGGGAAGGAGGTTCCTGAAACCATTTTCCTCAAAGTAAATACTTAGGTAAGAGAGTGAAAAAAAAAAAAAAAGATGTGTATCTCAATAAATACTTTCAACTTTGAAAGATTTTTAGCGTTTGCTCGCAATCGTTAACGTCTCAAAGAAGCCTGTGCAGTCATTGGACGTTCTCTTCGTCAGCGGAGTAAAATCTTTGCAGTTTAAACGAACGATTATGACATTTCAAATTATTATGTATCAACATTACCAAAAGTGCATCAGCTAAAATTACCCAAAGTGCAGTTTCGAACTAAATTACAAGTTTCTTGGATCTTATTTACCATTCCAGCAGTAAAACTCGGCGGTTGACCGCGGCGGGCCCGCATACAGAGCTCTAAACCCGAACTCAGCGGGCGGTAAGTGGTGACGCCCATTAAAACTTATTTCGTCCAGAACTCGCGCAGAGCTCCACATACCTCTCTGTGCCCACAATCATGCGCCCGTCGCCGGCGAAACGCACGTAGGAACTGTCAAAGGGGGCGCACCTTTGGAGGGGAAAAGACTAAACGCGGGCACAACGTCACTCCTGCCTGCTGGAGGCTAGAGTAATCGCCGAGAACGCTGCACAGTGCCAGCACGTGTACTACCTCGTTAAGAGCTTAGGGATTATTTGCCCACTTTTATGGGCGACAAAGTCTGGTTAATATTCGGTTTGCGGCTCAACCCCGTTATGTCACTTGATTACAAAGTTTTAAGCTGAGCGAAGGATATGTATCTACGGCGTAGATACATATCCTTCAGCGTATCATAAACCCTCTTTACTGCATCCAAAAACCGTACGTTACGACCAGCATAATGATAAACTTCTTGGTAAAAACTCATTTCTTATCTTATGACCATAATGTACCAAAATTTGTCAAATTATGACATTCAAATTTCGAACGTCGACGCCCACCTGCGTGCCGCCCCTAGTTTGTCTGTGAAGTTGGTACTGAACAAGTTAAACAACTGCAGAGCAATGATCAATGCCACTTTCGAATGCGATTTTGAAATAATAAACCCACTCTCGAGTTTTGATGCCCTCCATTATGTAGCAGTCACATAAACTACTATAGTGACAGTGCCAAACAGCAGCAGGGATTGCTGTTCAAACATAAATGTGCGCGAAATACTCTTGTGAACGTAACCAATTAATGCATATTGCGTTCTGAAGGGCACGTATAAATCAGGGCAAGGAGCGTAACGCCAGTACTTTATCATAACTCAGCACCTGGCCGCCCCGAACGCTCTGTGAGTTATATTCGGGTTCCCCCCCCCCCCCGGTTGTTTACGAATGAGTTTTTCACGTTTTCGTCAGCCGCGGTCCGTCGGTGGGGAACACCTGCCGCCTTTTCGGGCCTTTGTATACATTATATGTATCTTGCGACTAGTACAGTTGCGAACTTATCGTGTCTAATGTTGCGTTATTTTTCCACCGCTGACTAAAGGACGAGATGATGTTTTTATTATAAAGACGTGCGGGGAATGGGGGAGTATTTGTGGCATACGTGTGCTCGTGAGATATGGTACGCGTTCTAACATTGAGTTTAGTATGTAGCAGATACACGTGTGATGTCGTTTGCTTTCTTTGTGCCGCTAATGCTTGAAGCGTTCGGCGCTGGAGTATTTCGTCGCGTCGTTTTTCATGTCGCTGTCGCAATGATTTTTGGAGAAATCTCGCGGAGTACTTGGTTGGGTGGCGCGCAATTCGATCTTTAGCTTAATATATAATAATACCTTGGACACTATTTACACACATTGATCTAGCCCCAAACTAGGATTCCCTGTATCTTGGGTACTAGACATCGATACACATAGTTATATACATAGATAAATATTATGCTTGGATAGATAAATAACCATGACTAGGGTACAAACATCCGTTCTCATCAAACAAATATTTGCCCCCACCGGGAATCGAACCCTTGGCTTCGTAGACATGATATGACCGACTCGGCCATTCAGGCCGGTAAAATATTTAAACATTGACATACCAGGCACATACATTGTTTCTGGCCCCACACTAGGATCGCCCTGTGCCGTGGGAACCAGAAACAGCGACGTTGCAAACCAACAAACATCAAGGACCTGGGGTTTATTTGTCTTTACCCCCAGCCGGAGATCGAACTCGGGACCTCTCGCATGGTAGGCAGAGCCACAACCGCAGAGCCACAGAGGTACAATATCAAAAGATATGTTTCGTTAGTACAAGAACGGTTTCTCTGTGTTGACAAATGTGAAATAAAGCAATCTAGCACTTATTATTTTCACACTAGTGCCCAACTGGTAAGTTTTCTATTTCTTAGGGCTGTCACCTTATTGGGGTAACGAAGGTTTCCTCACGATGTTTTCCATCACCGTTAGAACGTCCGTATAATGTACTTAAGATAAATAATCCCCGGCTGGGGATGAAGAAAAAAATCCCTAGGTCTTGGATCTATGTGTGTGTCGTCGCTGTTTCTGGTTCCCACGACACAGGGTATCCTAGTGTGGGGCCAGAAGCAATTTATGTGCCTGTAATGTGCGGAGCCCGCAGTTTGCCGGTTTTTTAATTTACTTTTAAAGCGTAAAATCAACAGGTAAAGTCCGTGTACGTACATAAGTACAAAACATGTAACGGTAGGCTTATGCGGAAAAACCTTCAGGCTTCCCTTTTGCTGGGGAAAGCCTCGATTGAATTCAGTTTCATCAATTTCGCACAATCCTATTGAAAAGATCTACCGAAAATGTTTATTTCCACCGATTCTTTCATAAGCTATGTTATCCCCAAAAAATATGATGGACAAGTTATTTGCAAAGTTACGTTTAAAGGCTCAGATTAACTTAGGACAAATTGCATGAAAAAAAACACAACATATCTTTGCAACGTGAAGCTGCAACATTTTTAAATTTTACACATGTCCTGCGACATTTTTCGCATGCCCTGCGACATTTTTCTTTTTGTGATACGCGGGGCGTTTTTCGGGACACTATGCAACGTTGCAGCTTCACGTTGCAAAGACATGTTGTGTTTTTTTTTGGAATATCAAATATATGTGAATAATTCAGGATGGAACATTCAAATCCTAAATATCCATACCATATTTTATTTGAAATAAATTGTAAACTGAAAATATTAGATTCAAATTTTTTTTGCAGCTTAGGCGTACTTTACACAGGAAAAAACCAACATGGCGGACGTCTCACCCCTCGCACATTGTTTCCGACAGTTTACTTAGCTTATAAGTTTTTAAACTTATCCAGCATTGCTTTTGCTTTTTATTACTTTCCGGGCGCGGTGTGAGACTATGAGTAAAAGTTATTCATAATGTGCGCCATATGAGACCTAGTAAGTTTCCGCGTCGCGGCCCTAATGTAAGTCTAAATAATAAAGTTCGTGTGGGTACTAACAACCCTAGTTTACCTCGGAGTGTTTGAGCCTGAGTTTGGACTGAAGTTAGTTAATTCTGCTTTCAACGTGAAAATATTTTCCCTTTGAAAACGGTCTACAGGATGAAATATACACCACCTAATAAACAATTTGACGTTGAAGCTGAAATGTGAAGCAGAATATCATAGAGTTGATCCGATGTTTTTATATTTGTATCGTAACGTTGTTGTGAACTTTTATAGTAGGCACCAGGTGTAAAAATAACGAATTCTCGTTTGTAGACCTGTTTTAGCTAAATCCCCTTTAAAACCATAATGGGCTTTTTATGTTTTTGTGATTTATAAAAGTACAGCGAGACAGTTTTAACTAAAACACTGTTGTAAGTTCATTAATTATTTTAGGGTGTGTGGATGTCGGCTGAATCCAAAGCCGTAAGCTTAATTAAAAAACGTTTATGTGAGGTGGTCAAAATTTACTCCGTGTTCCAACCATGGAAGTAGTTCGTACTACCGTAGTACATACTACCTCCATGGTTCCAACAAACAAAGAAAAAAAAACAACATAAATTCATACATTGACAACTGACTGACGTTTGCTTTTGGTATTTGGTGTACCAAAGAGAATATAACGTGTGATAATTCCTAAAATGGGTTTATCGGACAGCTATAGAATGGTCTGAGCTACTTTAAGTTGTAGAAGGATTATAACGATACTTAAATACAGATTTTATTTTATAAATCACAATTTTGTGTGAACGGGTTGTAAGACTATTTTAACTCCGTATTATGAGTGTTTTAGAGAAATTGAATCTTTATAAATAACACTGATAGACTTTTGTATGACATGACATCATGACAGTGTTGATTATTAATAGTAGTTTATGTGACTGATACATAATGCCTAATTATGTACAGTTACATATACTAGTTTATCTACACACATATCATAAGGTCTCTTTGATGTGTTCAGGAACCGCATGTTTGACCGGCATTGTGGCATTGAGTTGTTTAGCTTGTTCTGTAGTACCAACTTCACAGACAAAGTAGGGGCGGCACGCAGGCGGGCGTCGGCGTTCGAAATTTGAATGTCATGTAGAAAATTTACACATTATGGTCATAATGTTCAATATTCAGATAAGAAATGAGTTTTTACAAAGTAGTTTAACATTATGCTGATCGTAACGTGCGGTTTTTGGACGCATTAAAGAGGGTTTATGATACGTGTGTAGATAAAATATGTTTAAAATGGACCTAGACAACACTATGTTAACAATGGTCTATCCATCCCGTAATCAGTAGAACGATGAGCTGTTTGCGCAGTGCTGTAGTCTGTTTATTTAGTACGAGAATAGCTGGCTGCTTATTTTGCTTCTCCGAGTTTCCTGGGAAACATCTAGATTTCAACAATAGGAATAATAATTTGCATACAATTTACGCTCCACCTGATTTTCCGAACTTTTACTTATGATAGTCTGGATTACCTTTTCTAGATAATTTCAAATGTAAGTAGAAGTGGTTAATATTTAAGTAAAGTTACTGAGATAAAAAGTGTACTTAAAAAAGGGAAATATTAAACTGCACATCGAAAAAACCGATTCGATATTAGGGCAAAATACTGCGGTAGCTTAGGTGAAGGGTAAAGGGGGTGAGCGAAGCGAAGCCCCCTTTATCCTTCGTGTTAGGTTGAACATGCAAGAACAACGAAAAAAAAATACTTAAAACATAAACTTGAGTACACATACAATATTTAAAACATAAACTTGAGTACACATACAATATTTAAAACATAAAAAGTGTTTTTGCTTATCCTTTTTTGCTGTGCAAATCAGTATTTTTGATGACCCTCCAACCCTCTACTCGAAATCGAGCAAGATCGGGGACCATTAACATGTCTCCTGGGGTATTTCGTACACTTGGGGCTTTCAATACTGGATACGTAAAAGCATAGCGACAAACAAGCGATAGGAAGCAAGCCAAGTTACAAATCGTAGCTCTCCAAATCTCCTCCCATGCTAACGCCACTGTGTTTCAGTAAAAGGCAAACACCTCAGGTTGTCTACATTCGCTCAGATGTTGCCAGTTTCCACTCCACTCCAGTGCCCGTGTGTGCTAGAGCCGAGGGCTCTTCACCTGCGTGAGTGCTCGATGGTGCTGAAGAAACGACGAAGGGAACGGGAAACGCTCACCACGGACAGTTGGGATATATGTTTCTTGAGACCGGTTTGCTTTTATCGCGGAAGCGTTTTTGCTTTAGTAAGCTATTGCCATGTTGTAGACGTGTTAGAAACTACATGGTGTCCGGTAATTCGATACACATCTTGTGAGGGGTTCAAGTAGTATCGTGAAATTAATCAGTTTCGAGTCAATTAGGGTTTATATTTATACATTCGGCATAACGGTATTAATTACGAAAAAACTAATCTTAATCTCGTAACATGAAACGATTGATCTACTTACTAAACTGTCTGATGTTTGGTTTTGCAGTTGGAACCAGAAGGAAGGTATTTTTTTATAATTTTGCTCATGTCGATTGAGTTATTCGAGTCATATCATGGTAATATGGCGAGGGCCATATACATTTAGTAAGGTCATGCCCGACCGCTTCCACGAAACCTTAGGTCAATATCTAAAATTATCCCAATTTCGCGACAAATCTCTGATCTCGACAAATTCTCGTTGCTGCCTCTTAGCTGAGTTAATATTCTATACAAATTATCCTTAACACCCATTACCAGGAAGTTCACGAAGCCGACTTTTAGCAATTAAGCGTTGCTTAGAGACATAAACCCGATTAGAGAGAGTCGAAGTTTCTTAGAGACGGTTCGTTGGCCCTTGGCCAGTTCGAAGCGATTATACTGTAATCTTCACCTGGGTCGGCGTGGACACGGTGTATAGAGGAGCTATAGACGAGCCAGTACTACGTACTACAGAACTTCTACTTACTTACCCTCTCAGTAAATAGTAGGCGTTGTAGAGAAGAGAACAAAACAGTACGTTCAGAAACTAAAACCCGACTTCATAAAGACCGCGACTAGATTAGAGTTTGAAACCTATAACCGCCGGACGTTCATTAAGCTTCTAACGATTCTACTTAATGCGAGCAAGAGCTAGTATATATTTTGGAATGTCCTAATTAAGCCTTTTGATTTGATACAAAACACGGGCAGTTAAAAAGTTTTGTAATCCATGATTGTATGCCTCTACAGGCCTCCATATTGAATTTAGCGTGACTTCACAGAGCTTAGATAAACTATGATAATATGGCGCGCAAATGACTAATGCACAAGGTTCATTTCCTATTGCAGGATGCGTCATGTTAACGTAGTTTGTCTATACATGTATATCGGTCAAAAACATAGCCTCCTTTGGGGTCGCCGTAGTGGGGTAAAAACAATTGGCATCTGGTCAGATTATTTTTCAACGATACTCAGAAAAAGTAAAAAATATGAACCTCGGTTTTCAAAACTTAAAACTGTTATCAATTCGTCTCTTTTCCTAAGGAGGTCACCTTAAACAACAGGCGCCTGCAATACCGGCAACGTAGGTTGGACTACCGTGTTTTGGTCGGTGTAAGTTTACTGCAGCTTCTCTTCGTACCGCTGCGGGTCGAATAGTCGGACTTTGAGGCTTTGGCACTCCCGAGATAATTTCCCAAGCTTATTGCTAGTCGATAGGTACCTATAGCTCTATACACGAAGCAACATTAAGAAAATGGCGCGAGAAAATATTGCTTCAAGATGAGAATGAAAATATATCGTGTGGCGACGGTGTTGTAATTTATAATCGATTTAAGTTCCAACGTGAGACCCGTTGTAAATGGAATTTTAAACTGAAAGAGCCTTTACTGAAATATGCATTATTATAACGTCTGTGTCAATAGCTGAACAAAATAAAACAATAAAAAATTGCGAATTTAAAACCTATTTGGCTGCAAAAATAAAAAAAATCGTTGCATCGGCCGGGAATCGAACCCGGGCGGCCCGCTTGGCAGGCGAGCATTCTACCACTGAACCAGCGATGCAAATTTTATATTTGTTAAGTTTACCTTTTAATATTTGCTCTACATAATGGGTAGTTGTCGCGAAGTTATTTATCCACTAAGAAGGCACGTGTGGTCTTTATATTTTATGAGTTACGTATAATCCTCATGAATATTGATATTCATTGTGTATTCAGCTTTTGGTGTTGGCCTAGTAACAATTTGATATTTTTCTTTCTCAGAGTTTAATAACCCCGTCATGCGTGAGCTGGATATAAAATAAAAAACCGGCCAATTTTACGATACTCCCGGGTTACCCCGATCAAGTCGACTCTCCGAAGTGGGCTTTTTAGGGTACCGTAGAAAATAAGGAACCCCTAAGCAATTTTATGCAAGGACTACACAGTTGAAACTTGGTATGTAGATGTATTATGTGAACCGCTTTACAATTTTTATAAAAAATTGAAAAATTAAAACAATTAAAGTGGAACTGAAACCAAAAAAAATCATCAAACCTGTATGTATCTCTTCAAAAATGACGTTGAGGTTCATGAAACAGATCCTTCCAAAGTGAAAAAATCTATTCCCTCTCAAAAAGTTAGAGACTTTTAAAGTAAGAGAGTCAAAAATCTACAAAAAATTATGCTGTGTCTCAATATACACTTTCAATGAAAATTGATTTAAACAAAATAAAATAAGCAGTTTTTAAGATATAAAACATTTATGAAATACCGCAAAGATAACTTTGTCATTCATACAAACACTATGAAAAACAAAGTTACAACACAAACCTTCAGTCACATAATTACTTTCTACAACGGAACCCTTCATGGGCGAGTCCGACTCGCACTTGGCCACTTTTTTAATCTCCACTCTATTTCCACGTCTACCTACAGTTTTTATCCTATTAATACAATGTCGAAAATTGTCAGCTCGCTTTTAATAAAATATCGGCGCAAAAAGCGAAAAAGCATTTTGAGATCACGTAGCATTTCTACTATGGGTCACTCCGGCTTTGGTCTGATTTATGTTTTCAGAAAATCTGAATATCTGCGTCGCAAAAGGTAACAGTTTTAAACTTTTTCTTTGCTTGTTTAGATTTTAATGACAAATGGCTGGACTGCTTTGGCATTCTATATATCCACACGCACAGCCAGAGCTGTAGAATTCCGCAGCTAGGTTCAGCAAAATATGAGAAGTCATATTAACTGTTGTGATTTATTATCATTACTTGTTACGTTATTATTTAAAGTATGAAATTGGCGTCCATTTAGGTCCAATACAAATAACTTCTAAATCTACATTTCCTTAGAAAGCCATCCGGCTGTTAGGGCTATGTATTTTAACATGCGCTCAATCAGCACTCCCTCTTCCATTCCGGCACGAAATCCACTTCCATCTGTCGAAGCGGAATACGGAAGCTTTTTCCGCGCTTTCAGTTATTTATCGCGTCGCCTCGTGTAATGCAAAGTGTCCTTTACTCGAGGACTCCCTTTGAGACGTCCTCTCGCGGCGGCCGCTCGTTGCAAACTGAATGACGTGCGACGTTTAACGTCATTTACGCGGGAAATGTGCAGCGTCTTTGGTCTTCTACGAATCGACGGCGAAGTGGATAACAGCCTGCTATTAATTTCATATGGTTAGAAGCTA
Source organism: Argyresthia goedartella (assembly GCA_949825045.1). NCBI lineage: Eukaryota > Metazoa > Arthropoda > Insecta > Lepidoptera > Argyresthiidae > Argyresthia > Argyresthia goedartella. Next base: position 24,467,361 of record OX463823.1, read on the forward strand.
CTAATATGAGATGTGACAAATATTTCTATGGCGCATTAAAATACGATGCTGAGTCCAAAATATGACCGTACCCTCTATCTACAATACTATACTTATACTTTTCGGTATTGTTGTTTACACTGCATTATGTTAAGAATACTGTAGGGTAGGATAATGGCTATTAAACTTTCATCTCTAATTAACTAAAAACTATTATTGTTTAACCAAAAAAAAACGTTTAGATTCACTGATTTACGGAGAGATTTGTATAAATCGGAAATCCGCACGATCCGTAAAAACTCCCAGATTTGTAGCGCAGTACCTACGTGCACCAGCCACGCATTGCTGACGGCTGGTATGCATGCATGCATGGTGCACAAGGGTGTGCATTTGTGTATAAATCATGCATGTATGTTTCGTCGATAGCGTCGGATCAAAGCTTTTGTGAATAGACCGCCGCCCGCAGGCACGTATACATTTTTGATTGCTTGCTCGTAGTGGTTAGCTGTCTTGTTATATTCGAATGGGCGCTGAACTGGATTCTGTTCTACGTTTCTATTTTGTGAAAAAGTAAGATAGTATTGATAAACTTAACTTTGACTACACGGCTTTCACTCAACTACCACAGGGACCTCTGGTGTAATACTATACGAATATTTTTTGGCGGTTATATTTTCAATGCACAGTGTGGTGTCCGATGCAGGTGAAAATTTATTACCTATGTATGCGTGGCATGGCATATGTCGATTCGGTACTTTCGAGAATAGGCCGCTCTGGGCAGGAATTCGTTAATACTGAACGAGTTTAAATTATTTTGAGGCTGGTGGAGTTGTAGTGAAAGAATTAGTTTGTTGTTGATTAAATCAGTAGGTAGGTAGGTTCCATACCTACCGACATTAATTATTTTAATGCTTTGATAATTAATGAGTATCGTCGGTAATCTGACTAGAACGAATAAACGTTTGTAGATTTTCTTTAAAATAACAGTACAAGGATAAATTTTAATACCACATTTTAGCATGAATGGGTGATGTATAATTGCAAATTTCGAACTTTAATCAGCAGCATCGGTGGTTCAGTGGTAGAATGCTCGCCTGCCACGCGGGCGGCCCGGGTTCGATTCCCGGCCGATGCAACTGTTTTATCGTTCTCCAACACATTTATTTCATTATTACCCGACTGCACCAGGAGTGTAATGTTTTTCTACATTTCGGCCATTTTTTGAATGCGATTATGACATTTTCTTAATGCGTACATAATAAGCAATATTTTTCATTGCAGATGTCAAAAAAATATGGGTTTGAACTGTATCGCATTCTCTCAGAGTGTATTTGTGTATGTTTGTCTACACTATTTACATACAGGCACATACATTGCTTTTGGCCCCATACCAGGAAACTCGCTGTAAGTAAACTTTAACACAACCAAGACCTGGAGTATTTTTTGCTTTTTCATTTTCAGCCGTTATTTGATCCCGGTACCGGACAACAATATAATTTACCTAGTACTACATATCTAAATAAATAATATAAAACAATATAAACTAAATATACGAGTGCTTACTTAAATATTATGTAATATACTCGTGCATGCTAAACATAAATTCTATATATATGTCACCGTAAGATTGACAAAACCGTTAGTTTATATTCTAATGTTTTGTTCTCGTTTGTTTGCAAACTATCGATAAATTGTAAACTTTACCGTACTGCTTAAGATATGACGCGTTAGTTTATAATAAAACCGTTAAATTGTGAACTGCTTTAAACTTGAATTGCAAACAAAAAACCAGGGCAAACACTGCTGTAGCTTAGGTGAAGGCTAGAGGGGGCGAGCGCAGCGAAGTTAGTTTTATATTAGTGAAAACCGTCAGACAGACATAGGCTATATCATTTTTGTGAAAAGTCAACAAAGGTTGGATTATAGATCGCAAAATGTAGATTAAATTTATTGGTGCTACTTTCGTACTTATGCTCGCTGCTGTAATGCGTCGGGCATGTTCGCCGATGTCAGGGCCGCTGAGTACTGACTACTTCATGGTCATCAGGTCCCGGGTAGCCTCAATCTGGGAAAGAGTAAGAACCTCTCATAACGAGCTAATTATGACCTGGGTTCGAATCCCGGTAAGGGCATATATTTGTCTGATGAGCATGAATATTGGTTTCTTAATCTTGGAGGTTTTCTATGTATTTACATGCATATTTATCAATATAAATATATCGTCCTCTAGTATCTATAAAACAAGCCTTGTTGAGCTTACTATGGGCCTAGTTCAATTTGTGTTAGATTGTCCTCTTAATGTTATATTATATCATATTATATATATATTTTTTTTTTTTATTTATAATTGACATAAATTCGCACAACATTACAGAAAATTCCAGGTCGTTGTACAAAGTATCCAAACTGATCAAAAAATATTAATATAAAATACAATTACATGTGGGGCCACGGAAGTGCCCCGCCAAGACGAGTTAATTATACAAAAACTATACAATTATTAATATCAATCAATATTCTTTTCAATTATTATATTCTATTCAATATTTAAAATAAACATTCAAGAAAAATAATAATAATAAAAATACAGAAGAACAAATCATGCATTCTTCTCGCAGAACCTTCCACATTCTCTCACAATATCCCTCCATGCCTCACCAAACAGATCATTCAATGGTGCAGCAGTAGCATTTTATTTTAATGTACTCCATGAGAACCCATAGGTAGAGTGGGTTAATCGAACACTGGCTTAGCGTGCACCAGGAGAGAAATAGAAAGAAAGACAGAAGGCATTATGTTTAGATTGAATATTTCATAACATAATAAATTTATTATAACTATTATTTGTTTCCTAGTTTTTTCACTCCTCTTCTAGGAGGTTACAGTTACTCCTGAGCACGGGCTATTATTATTATTGTTATTATTATTTCGTTCACCAGTTTGTATGTAAGAAGTTCAGGTTTTCACCAATAGAGGTATGTCATCAAATCCTAGATCTTTAATTTAAATAAAGAAAACGATTGAAAATGCAGTAGGGTCATTTGTTTTTATAATAACTTCACTGGTTTTATATATTTTTACACAGTGTATTGAACCAAAAAAATACGAAATGTGAAATATTACAATTAAAATGCATCGGCCGGGAATCGAACCCGGGCCGCCCGCGTGGCAGGCGAGCATTCTACCACTGAACCACCGATGCTGTGGTTTTACTTGCGAAATTCGCAATTATACTTGGCAACGCACAAATCCCAAGTGTTATCGTTCTTTCCATGTTCTATCGATTTTTCATTTTTTTCCAGCTTAACTATAGTTGCGAGATTACAGGCCATAAGGCGTTGCCGAGCCACTTACACTATTAGACGAGGAATATTTGTAACTTATAATGTTTGGAGTTGGGGTTTTTGGGGGCGAAGCTAGGTCTCATAACTGGGCAAAGGACTTTTTTAGAGATTTCATGCTCTTATCTTTTCCGCACAATGGGATTGGTAATTCCACTGTATGAAAATGAAAATAAGACAGAACTTAAAATTAAACAATAACTTTAATTCTAAGATGTCGAAAGACTGGTTATTTCACTTTATTTCAATAAAATTAAGGCAGAAATTCCAATGACTGTCATAAATTACTTTATCATTCCCGTGAGTTTCCCGCCCCAGCATCACGTGACAGCTGACAGTATAAGAGCAAGCAGCCTAACCAAAAAAGTTTCGTTCAAATGAGGTTGAATCCAAATAACATCCTCCTTGCTTGAATAAGCAAGTACGCTATTTTTTGGTCACATGTCACAGGTATTTAATCATTCAGCTTATATGTCAAGTATAGCCTATAATGAGTGATGTGCAGTCTGATTGATATCTGCGCCACCAACTGCACCAACCAACCTCCGAGCAGGGCTCGGTCCATAAATATTAACTATGCTATGTAAGGAATACGGGTCAAAATTGCGTGATTGCCAACTTTTTTTTTTATTATCTTAAAAAATCCACAGTTAAATGCAAGTCTAAACAGTTAATTAAACCTTAAATTAAGCCAATAATGGATTTAAGTTCCTAAAGCTAAACATCTAGAAAACTGTTTTACTACCTAACTCACTACTATAAGACTATTAATTATTGTTGTGTATTTGCTCACACACAGCTGTTGGTGTGACTGTTAGAATTAATTGTTTTCAACTTAATTTCAATAAAATAATAATACACAATAAAATAATGTAATAAATACATATAAGATAACTTTAAAGTACATAAGTAATAGATACTAGTCCCCACGACAGAGGGGATCCTAGGGTGCGGTCTAGAGACACCTAAAAAGTTGTAAATATCTATTAATACATTTTTATGTTATTATGATTATTATTTTTACATTTTTTTAGGTTGATCTGTAACTAAGTTTCTTTGGTATTAAATAACCATGCCGAAAAAATTTCGCTTAACTTGGTATTTATTTGTAGTTTAGATTACATTACAATAGTTTTGTAGCTTATCTGGTGATGGATTTTGAAGGTGAAATGCACTGATATTCCTAATTGTAATTTCAAAAGTGAGTTTTTAGTTTTTGTACCACTATAATTATAATGATGAAATACATACCTCTCTTGACTTACCACAAATGTTTTATGACTGGCAATATTATTGTTTCCATTTCATGTTCACAATTTAATGCTTGTGCTCTTAAGCTTACTATATACTAGCTAGCTTCTCCTCCTCTGGGAACATGCTGTCCTTTTCCCACAACACCCGTTCCAAAATAACAGTTATTTTTAAACGACCGTACGGCAACAGATCCGTTTATCATAGGAACCGTATGCCATAAGATTCGTTTCTTATGACACCCTTATGCCCAAAAGATCCGTTTCTCATAGGATCCGTATGCCAAAACACCCGTTTCTCATTGCATCCGTATGCCAAAAGATCCGTTTCTCATAGGATCCGTATGCCAAAACACCCGTTTCTCATTGCATCCGTATGCCAAAAGATTCTTTTTTCATTACATTTGTAAAGAGGTTACGCATATCTCTATACAAGGTGACATTTAATTAGCTGACCATATTTTGGGGAATAAAAGTACCCATCAGTATGAACAACTTTCCCTAAGAAACATATGGTCACAAATGAAAAAAATATTTCGTCCCTCAGTACATTGACCCGATCAGCTGATTACAAGTTACTATGGGAAGCCAGAAAAAAAAAATTCGCTTACGACCATATGTTTCTTTGGGAAAGTTGTTCATAATAATGAGTATTATCATTCCCCAAAATATGGTCAGCTAACTAAATGTCACCTTGTGTATGACGAAGTGAGGGGAACGGATGTTGCCGGAAACGGATATCAAGCCTAAAGTATTTTTGTGGTAAACACAATCTCCCTTCAGGATTAGGACTTTCTGGGAAACGGATATCAAGCCAAACGAATATTTTGGGGAAAATACATTCTGGGAGACACATATATCGGGAATCAGATTATCAAGGAAAAGCTGGTGACGGGATCGGGTATTTTCGGAAACGGATGGCATGTTCCGGAGCCCCTCGCCTTAGTCAAAGTCAAAGTACTTTATTACTGTAGACATTTACATATACTTAGCAAACATCATTTTTTGCTGTGGGAGAAGAAGGGCGTAGAAACTCCCACAGATTGATTTTTAGATCTCTTTTAAAAATAGGTTATGCTTAACTATTACAAATATGAAAATTTTAATTATTATGATTAATAAGCAGGAATAAATAATTACAAAATTATTAACAGCAAGGTCTGTGTTGAGCTTACCCAACCAACTTCTACGTGGGTCTTAAATCAGGGGTCCTTCGTCGGATTTGTCTCCGGGACCGCAACACTGGTTAGGTTCGGAAGAGATTAATCTGTCGACGATGGTTCGTTCTCAAAATTTGTAATGCTCGTTCGAAAACTACGTCGCCGGTCATGAGAAGACGCGGGAGACTTATAAAGTCTCATATAATAATAATACCTTGGGACACTATTTACACACATTGATCTAGCCCCAAACTAGCATTCCCTGTATCTTGGGTACTAGACAACTATACACATACTTATATAGATAAATATTATACTTAGATAGATAAACAACCATGACTAGGGTACAAACTTCCGTTCTCATCAAACAAACATTTGGCCCCACCGGGAGTCGAACCCGGGACCCTTGGCTTCGTAGGCAAGGTCACTGCCGACTCGGCCAATCGGGTCGTCAATTATTTCCCCAGTATTTTAGTTTCCATTCGCGTTTTTTCCTTTACGTAGTTATTTTTCTATACGCTTTGATTTCTACTGTTTGTTTTTGCAATTTAAATATTTATCTACGAATTTTTTAGTCCAATCCGCATTTATTAAAATATTTTTATGGGGTACTTTATTTACACTTCACGCTTGATTTAATTCACATACTTACATACATATCACCGCTTTTCCCATACGGCGCGTCAGACGCATAGTTTGGCCTATGTTGAACCGGTTATTCAATACTCCAATAGCAGCTATAGAGGCATGAGAGTTTTCTCACGATGGTTTCCATAATCGTTAATTTACCTTCCACGACCTTCATGTCCTAATAGCTGAGGCGAAATGGTGTGACGCGATCTTTTTGTGTTTTAGGGGTAGGCAGAGAGGGTGACATAAGACTCCAATAGCAGCTATAGAGACATGAGAGTTTTCTCACGATGGTTTCCATAATCGTTAATTTACCTTCCACATCCTTCATGTCCCAATAGCTGAGGCGAAATGGTGTGACGCGATCCTTTTGTGTTTTAGGGGTAGGCAGAGAGGGTGACATAAGACTCCAATAGCAGCTATAGAGACATGAGAGTTTTCTCACGATGGTTTCCATAATCGTTAATTTACCTTCCACATCCTTCATGTCCCAATAGCTGAGGCGAAATGGTGTGACGCGATCTTTTTGTGTTTTAGGGGTAGGCAGAGAGGGTGACATAAGACTCCAATAGCAGCTATAGAGACATGAGAGTTTTCTCACGATGGTTTCCATAATCGTTAATTTACCTTCCACATCCTTCATGTCCCAATAGCTGAGGCGAAATGGTGTGACGCGATACTTTTGTGTTTTTGGGGTAGGCAGAGAGGGTGCTATGTTCTGTGGCATAGTTTTATCTCTAGTCTATACGGGTGTTGCGAAAGCGGTCATTGACGCGACAGCTACTGCGAACCGAATCATCCGTAGTCCGAATCACCATGGTAACGGTCAGCGATCGCTACCATGATACGCTAAACGACAGTAATTTCGAACGTTCCGCGCAATTAGTAAGGGCTAGTAATTAATCGCTCAGCAATTTCACAGCAAAAAAGGATCAGCAAAAATACTTTTTATGTTTTAAGTATGTTTGTTGTTCTTACATGTTCAACCTAATACGGGATAAAGGGGGCTTCGCTTCTCTCACCCCCTTTACCCTTCACCTAAGCTACCGCAGTATTTTACCCTGATATTTGCTGTGAAAATCAGTATATTTGCTGTGCAAATCAGTATTTTTTAAGTGCAGTTTAATATTTCCCATTAGTAATTATCGCTAACACAATCACGAGCGTACAGCACAGTACAGTGGCGCTGTGGTGGTGGCTCTGCCTAGCCTACCATGCGGGAGGTCCCGGGTTCCATCCCCGGCCGGGGATGAAAAAATATATAAAAAAAAGATGTTAAGAAGAGCGCTATTATTCCTCGTAAAGCAACATTTTACAAATCCGGAAAATATATACATATGTTATGCAGACATCCCTTTTCTTTGACGACCCCTGTGGCGTGGCGGTTGTGGTTCTGCCTACCATGCGAGAGATCCCGGGTTCGATCTCCGGCTGGGGGTAAAAAGAAAACCCGGTGTTAGATGTTCATATCTGTGTGATGTCGCTGTGTCTGGTTCCCACGACACAGGGTATCCTAGTGTGGGGCCAGAAGCAATGAGTATGTGCCTGTATATACCTATATATATTATAATGTTACAGTGATAGAGTCAATGGCTTCTATTGCCATGCTAACCCGAAACCACAACAGCGCTAGCTATATATTTATATATTTATAACTTTCGAAGGTGGCAGGCAATTATACTCTGTCGACAATAAGTTATAGTGCATAATAAGAGCCCACAACGCTGACGGTAGCCAGTTGTGAACTATTTTTATCTACACACGTATCATAAACCCTCTTTACTGCGTCCAAAAACCTCCCGTTACGATGAGCATAATTTAAAACTACTTTGTAAAAACTCATTTCTTATCTGAATATTGAACATTATGACCATAATGTGTAAATTTTCTACATTCAAATTTCGAACGCCGACGCCTGCCTGCGTGCCGCCCCTACTTTGTCTGTGAAGTTGGTACTACAGAACAAGCTAAGCAACTCAATGCCATAATGCCGGTCAAACATGCGGTTCCTGAACACATCAAAGAGAGCTTATGATATGTGTGTAGATAAATAACTGTACATAATTAATAGGCATTATGTATCAGTCACATAAACTACTATTAATACACAACATGCCTCGGCCGAGTTAAGTTGTTATCGACTGTTTCTACCACGATGGAGCTATTGCTGTGTCGGAAGTCAGCCTTATTTCCTGGGAATTAAGATCGATAGTGGACTGTCGTGGAAATATTTCCCTTCCGTTAACGTGCGTGGGAGTATACGTTGGTTTAACGACTTACGTAATTTGTATTTTTTATGAGTACATGTGATAATAAACGGTTTACTAACACATGCCGATTTAACACTGTTTTGTGATAAAGATTGTGTCCGTTCTGAAAACCATTATATTGTATGTAACTGACCTTTACGACCTCAACTTGGTATATACTATACTATATATTTAAAACGTCCGTATCATTCCTAAAGTAATAGCTATGTCGCAGTTAGTGGGTTAAATCAGACACTTAACTAGCTCTCTAGACCGTTGATACCGACGTTTAACCAAGTCACTAAAATTCCGTCAGACAAGTGAGTGAACGAAACGTTTAACGAGTTGTCTAAACGTTCCTAGACAACAAGACATATACAATATAATTTTTTTTTTATGTGTACTTAAGTTTATGCTTTAAATATTTTTTGTTGTTCTTACATGATCAACCTAACACGATGGATAAAGGGGGGCTTCGCTTCGCTTACCCCCTTCCCTTCACCTAAGCTACCGCAATCTTTTGCCCTGATATAAGCCGTGCAAATCAGCTGTTGTCGTGACGCCATCTTGTTTTCCAACACGCTGGCTTTCGGTAAGACAGATTGTTAAGCGTTTTCGACTTTGCTACCACTTGGTTAAACGTCGGTATTTAATTAACGGACTAGAGAGTTTTAACCGACCAACTGCGACAGCTATATTACAAAGGTGATAATGATAAACCTATATTTTAAATGCAAATAATCAACACCGCGTTTGCCGGTGGTAGCCAAGTTCAATGGCAAATGTACGTAAAACAACCGCAATCCCTCCCCACTTCCCCTGCGCCCCGCGTTCGTCTTACACGCGCTGAAAAGGGTCCAAATCAGAGATATTAATTTGTAGGGAGAGTCGTAAATTAACTGGCCCCCGGCCCCAGTAACCGAGTTACCCGGAGGTCTGCGTGGGACGGATAATTTGTAAGACAAGCGGGTAATAATTCCCGGCGTTCTGTCCTTTCGACTTTTCGTACGTGCTTGGTATCTTTGGACTGGGGTCAGTGGCTGGTAAGATACTGGAATCTACTATGTGTGTTATCAAAATCATGCGTTGTAAACGTATGTGATCAACTATGTAAATATTAGGTTATTTTAATGTAGAATTAGTTTTTATATTTAAGTAATTCAGTTTATAATGATGTGTAAATTTATTTATTAATAATTGACTGAATTGAATACTCAAACGATATTTATACATTTTGTCCATTTCCCAAACAAGATGAAATGGCTAAGATCATTGTGGGATACCAATACATAGAACACAGAGCATAATAATAATACCTTGGACACTATTTACAGGCATTGATCTAGCTCCAAACTAGGATTCCCTGTTGGATGAGTCACAACGATACACATACTTATATAGATAAATATTATACTTAGATAGATAAACAACCATCACTAGGGTACAAATATCCGTTCTCATCAATCAAATATTTGCCCCCACCGGTACTCGAACTCGGGACCCTTGGTTTCGTAGGCAGGGTCACTGCCGACTCAGCCATTCGGGTCGTCAAGTCGGGCAGCTTCCTTATTTACGTCAAATCACAGAATAATCAATGATGTTATATTGTCGTTTACTTTATAGAAAACCTTTTACTTTTCCACAAATTTCGTTCGCTTTGACTAAGTAAATAAGGGGCATTATAAACACGTGACTGACAAAGCTGTCTTCTGGCAGTATGCGTACTATCTGCCAGCGCCATGCCCTCATCATCCGTAAAATTGCTGACGTCAGCAGCACAGAATTAAGCAGTCTGCCACACACACGGCGCGCGCCCGCAGACAGCTCATTATAATTACTGTCCCAAAAAACAACTCGCTATTGTTTTATTTCAAACTTTGTTCGAAATTCGAGTTGTCTCACGGCAAAGGCCGGTAACGTGAGTGGGCTTCTTTGTTGCGGCGGGGAGCAGAAACTTGCCCAATTAATTAAAAGTTGTAAGAAACTCATCCCGAGTTTCCCGTGGGTTTGTGACCAACAATTCCACTGGGCAGCGGCACATCGGCCCGGGCCTTGGAGACCCGGTTTTGTTATAATTATAATGATTACTAATAGACCTGATAGCACATATCAGGCTTGAACCTGCATTGACCTAGGGTTGGACATTTCGAGAATTCGCATCAGTGTCAACTACTCATGATTACGTCATCCAAGAAGCAAACCAAATGAAACAAAACAAACATAGAGTCAAGCCTTTCCCCAAACGGGGTGACAGGGGCACCGTTTATTTCCTTTTATATATATATATATATATATATATATATATATATATATATATATATATATATATATATATATAATATATATATATATATATAATATATATATATATATATATGTATTGTATAAGCCTGAATTTCACGGCAATTATATCGGAATCCTGAAAAGAATCGGGAAAAAATGTAATTACCCATGCCCAGGAGTCAGACCTCCCTGCTATGTCCGGGTCCCCCCATATTGAGCGGGCATCAGCTCGTGTGGTATACGGACTAAAAACACTTTATGATTGTAGTTGTCTGTATAAGACTTTACTGTGAGCCATGGCCTCGGTATAAGCTGAAGACTTTCTACCTGCATTTTTCCCTTTTGGGCGATATATATGTGTATATGAAATATATGGGGAGGTCTGTCCTCTGTCCTCTCGCCCATGTATGCATCTCTCTTATCTATACTCAAGCGCCAAGAAACGTGGCGTCAAGTCAACCAATGATTTTCCAGTATTTGGAGAGCCGAAACTAAGTTATGTTACCGAATTTAGATGGATACATATTTAATTTGTAATTCGGTTTCATTTTAATTGATAATTAACGGCGTAGTACTTTTATAATTGACCGTAAGATAAAGTTCGGGTCTCCACGACTGGGAAAACCAGCCCAATGTACCTCCGAGTTGACTATATTTAATTATCGACTCATTAATAACAAAATTGTTTTATAATTGGGGGAACTCGAAACTCATAAAATATTCGAAAGTTTGAAACTATGACGTTCAAGATTTTTCCAAATTCCGAACTGTTGGCGTGTCATTGAGTCGCTGCGTGCCATTCTAACATCTTAACCTTTAATATTTTAGCATCAACAATCACCCTAATAAGACCTTAATTACTCTTATCTTAGATTATCTCCTGATTGATCGCCCTAACAAAGACATCTCAAGTAGACAAACAATTATGTTATCGCTTTTCATTGGTACTTGTATTACATTACGTCGATGTATGTTATTAGTACACAGACAATTAATTATTTTAATTCTATTCATTATTTCTAGTACAATAGGTGATCCCGCGTTCGTATTGTCAAAGATTTTGTTATTCGTATTGGCTTTATACAAAACATTATGCTTAAAAAAGACTGTCTCCCGGTGTTACCACGCGGTTTGCGAACGTATTTGTAGCAGGGCTTGGATGGCGGTGTCCGCGTTTTAGACAGACAATAACTGATGTATTTTGACGAGAAATTAGTGCTAAGAACACGTGGGTTACGAAACCTCATACAACAACTGATTTGGGAAAAATAACCTTCGACCTTTCGTTCCTAACTACATTTTACGAGTCGTTGCATCCGATTCAAAATGGCTTGCAACATCAAGACAGTCTGTGCCTCGGTGAGATAATATGAGAAATCTGATTAATTGAAAATTATTAATAATTATCGGTTATTATTAATAATTTTCAAGATTGATGATCATAGTGATAAATTTAACTGATTACTTTAACTTATTACTTTAACTGATTATTGTTAATAATTTCACCTTACTGATGATAAATGTAATTATTTTTCAAAAATGATTCGGTTTAGGTCTTTTTCGAGCAAAAGAAGCGGGCAGGGTGGCGGTGGGAGGGTTCGATTTTGGATTTATGTTCATATTGGTTGGCATAAATCCTTTAACCGAAAAATTAAATGTTTTTTTTTAATTTGGATAGGCTCGCTCCGCTCCGGTTTTGCTTCTTATTAGTTCTAATCTAAAGTATAACCCAATTGAAATTTATAACCTACTCCAGCCAAATATCTGGTTGGATTTATTACTTTAATCAAAAATAATCGGAAAATTTTATTTATTTCACAGTATTTATCACGTTGATTAAATCGTGCAGTAATTATTAATAATAATCGAGAATTATTAATCATGTTCACATGAATCACTTTGACCGTAAATTATACAACATGAAGTACGATCACGGCTGCATCCTTCACTCATTGACATTGAGATGACGATCGCGCGAATGTCATTTAAGCTGCACTTAACATAAAGCAGCTGCTTTCGGCATATGTTTGCGATATCATTTATTACTCATTACATCTTATGGTGGATACCTCGTCCGTGCAAAGGTCCCCGTTACTCCAGGCGGAAAGACCCGCAGTGTGACAGGGACGGAATCGGGGAAAAAAACCACAGAAAAATTGTTTAAAAATAAGCTACGCTATTTTGTTTAAAAGATTTTCAAGGAGAGTTTACGAATACTTAATATCCACATTTTGAACGCAGTTCCGCAATGAAATTAGTTAGGATTTCAGAGTTACACGAAAAATAAAAAAAAATAGAGGTCTTTTCGTAATTGAATTCTCTCAAGAAAATTTCATCCAATCGCGTTTTCCTTTAGTGAGAATCTTAAAAAAATAAACGTTAACCCAAAAATCAAATCTGTAGATAGACTTTATGGTGGAGTAAATGGATACGAAAAAAAAAAACATTTTTTTTCGTATCACCTTAAGATATTCCGCTTACACCGTGTTAAGTGGAAGCATCCGTGGCCTAGCGATATTCGCACATTAGAAACGGTCGTGCGGGTAGTAACTTCTGGCTGAGACGCGTACTGGATGGGTGTCCGTTTCTATGTAGCATTTGTTTCGGACTAACGCTACTCGGTGGTAGCAGTCGAAAAGCTGGTCAGAGGCCCTGATAGGGCAGCTTGAAAACATCTGACAGTCGTGTTGGCCACCAGCCCGACACCCCTCCATCAACCCGCACTGAGCCAGCGTGGCGGAGGATGGCTCAACCTTACTCGTATCCGGGTGAAGGCCCTTGCCACTCGGTGAGGACATTAATGGGGTACATTAGAACATTATTATATTACATTATATCTCACAGTGAAAAGTGAGGTTGAACGTAGATAGTATGAAGGGACAAATTGACGACCCGAATGGCCGAGTCGGCAGTGACCCCGCCTACGAAACCAAGGGTCCCGGGTTCGAGTCCCGGTGGGGGCAAATATTTGTTTGATGAGAATGGATGTTTGTAACCTAGTCATGTTTGTTTATCTATCTAAGTATAATATTTATCTATACAAGTATGTGTATCGTTGTCTAGTACCCAAGATACAGGATCCTAGTTTGGGGCTAGGTCTCTGTGTGTGTAATTGTGTCCAAGGTATTATTAAGGTATTATTAATATTGTTGATCCTTCAATACCGCATCGCCGACACGTCAGATCTCTGATCAATAGATCTTGTAGAGCTCCAAGGAGCTCTACAAGTCTTTAGCAGCAGTCTTGCAAAAAAGCCTCGCAAAGATGAAAACGGTAACAAAAGCCTCGGTCGCTCGTTATCGCTTTTTAACGCAAAGCGGAAACAAGGGATTAGTTTACCTCATTTTAAACGCGCGCAAGCCCGGCGTGGTCTGTTTAAGTACACTTTAAAACCAAGGAATGCCTTGAAAATATATTTTAATAACGAAGTTTATATTAAAATAAGAAATAATATTGTTCGGTAGTAAGGTGCTGAATATTTCTCACTCACAATTTGCGTCAATCTTTGATATTTTATCATTTCATTGCAGCGGAATATATACACATTATTTGTATAATAAACAGACAAGCAAGAAAGACCATTAAGACGTTATCCTTTGGCTGGAGTAGGCCAGATTCTACTTGTGCCAGCCTTAAGTCAAAATCTGAGTTAGTTTGGTACAAATCTCTCTAATTTTCAGCTTTAGTCAATTTCTGAGTAGCCCTCTCATTCAGTAACTAAAATCCAAAAAATCCAATAAAATGCAATTAGTGTCAAACTGACGTTTAGTGTATTGAAAAACTGTCATATTTCCACAGTTTTCGGTCCATTTGACTTCGTGATTAAGGGTGATGGTCACATTCGTAATGTCGCCATGATAGTATAACGTCGGTTCAGTAATAACTCCTCGAAATTCAACCTCATTAGCAGGATTAATCAACATAGTATCTGTATTACTTCGAAATCGACTGAGATCCTGGTTAGTAAATAATCTGACCTTCTCAGAACCCGATTTAAAAAAACAGACATCTTCCTATAATATCAACGTGGAATCTGGGAATCCCAAAGGGACGTCATCCCATTCACCCCCCAAAAAAAATAGTCATCAAAAACTGCGTCAATTGCCGCCAACAATTTCGGCGGGAACTTTACGTTCCATCATTTCTTACCAGTCAAATTATACAACAGAACAGTACGGCCCGACTCAACTGCAAAATTCAAGATCATACGTCTACCTCTAAACTGCACACTGGGAGTACGGACCGGCCGCTTCTGCAAGCTCTATTTTTCACACCAGCCACAATTTACGGCCCGGCCAGAGACTGTTGCCAGGGATGTATGATGCAGGATTAAGTTATTACCTGGTTTTAAACCTCGGGTTATATTATGGATAAATCGCGCGGCATAAACACTTATTTTCGGCTAGAGTTATACGGCATCTCTTGGCGGTCTCATATTCGGAGTTATTATTTTGTGTATATGTTACGGTCAGCTCAACAAATCCTGTTAGTACACATAATTACCGGTAAGTATTTGTACTGACCACTGATTTTCTTGAATGTAATAAATAGCCGGTCATTATTAATTCTCACCAAGAGGGTTTTGTGAAAGTAATAAGACACCCTTATTTTCTTAATCAAGTATGGTTCATTAAAGATAAAATAAAACAAATAGTTAAATTCTTCTTAATATTGTCTGTCTATAATGCACAGTATTGCACAGGATGTTTATTAGATATGTGTGAAATATTTTATCTGTACTTAAGTGTATGTTTTAAGTAATTTTTTGTTGTTCTTACATGTTCAACCTGACACGAAGGATAAAGGGGGCTTCGCTTCGCTCACCCCGTTTACCCTTGACCTAAGCTAAGTGTTTTGCCTTGATATTAGCTGTGCAATCAGTATTACTCTTTTTGACCACGGATGTGTGGTGATTTTAGTGTACCAACCGGTTAATGTGATAAATCTTCTCACCATCGATATTGGTAAGTATGAATAATAGCCGGTTAGAATGCATAATAACCGAATCGAAGAGAACCAATATTGGAGTTCGGTATACTCGTGAATATCAAAGTAGTCCAACCGTGTAGTCGCCCCTTTTTATTTACTTTTCATTACTTTTCATTACATTACTGTATTACCAAGCAAAAACGAGGGATGTGTTCCTCATTCTCCGATAAACGGTTAAAGTACGTCTGAGAGAGAATAGAGAGGAGAGCGTCAGCACTAATTTTGGAACCGCTCATAAAAGTTTTACCTCCAAATTACTTGGTTCTTGTGCTAAATCTAAATCAATGTTTGCAAGAACGCCGCTCCCGACAGAGCCTGGCCGTCAGTGCCCGCAAGTTCGATCTTCGTACTCTCGGCGGTATTTTCGCTGCTCTGATCGATTTATCGTCTCATATTCGTATCATCAATATCATTCGGCTCTCATGCGAGACGGCGTTTCAGTTCAATCACTCGATAAAGGAGTTTTGGGGTTCCGCGGAACAAATGACGTTCGGAGGGTTATGGGACAATTTGTTGCGAAGTTGGGCCATACATACATACTGTATGTATGTAGGGGTAGATCTGTTCAGGCTAACAACACCATTTGTTTTGTTCTATTTTATTTGTACCTTGCATCATCGGTCCTTATAAATAATGTTATGGGTTGTAGAAATTTTAATCAAACAGATGCATTTTTTATTGCAACTTAAAGAGTAGCTATAGATGCAGTCACGGTAAGTAAGTAAGTCCGACCGATTTCGGTGAAGGCGACCGCTTCATGAGCTTTGAACTCGCTCGTGTGCTGTCGCTTGTGTAGCCAATCTTCCTTGTGAAGATCCTCGCGCATTGCGGGCGTGTGAGCACACCATTAATATGATTGTCCAATTTGTGAAGCAGTAGGCGACTCAGGAGTCTTTTTAGTGATTACGGCAGTCGCAGATGCCCTCTCTCGTCCCCATCCCCCGTAGCCCAGTGGAACAGAAGCCGCTACGACTGGCGGAGGGTTCGGATGCAGTCTCCGACCGGCAGTCACGTCTGAACTCAACTGCCGCCCTAGGCCATCAAGCAGTCACGGTGTACAGTATTTGTTCATAAAGGATTTTGTCCCGAACTCTTTATACAGTACGAGGATGTCATCCAACCTTCATGGAATCGTAAGACTATGACATTTATAGCCTCAGGACCGCCCACCGCGGTGAGTCAAAATTACCAACTCAATTCGTGGTGGTTCAAAATTATGACACAACCATATTAAAATAAAGTTCATAAATTTTATGAACTTTAGTTATGTTACGTCAGTCGCTGCCGCAGAACATTGCGAAAATGGTGTGTTTTTTAGTTATTCTTCCAAACCACACATTGTTTCTTTATTTCAAACACGCGGTTTTAAGATACCTTGATTTCTGAAGAACTACATCAATTTTCTTTTCGGATCCCAAGAAAAATCAAGTTTTTAGTGAAAAACTTTTTATATTTTTTTTTTCATGTAATTCCCATTGACATGAGAAGTTTTCAAACATACACACACCATAAACATAAAGATAAACATTTACATACCGGCACATACATTGCTTCTGACCCCACACTAGGATACCCTGTGTCGTGGGAACCAGAAACAGCGGCGTCACACATATAAGCATCCAAGACCTGGGCTTTCGTTTTCATTACCCCCAGCCGGGGATCGAACCCGGCACAACCGCCACAAACGCTACGCCACAGAGGTCGTCAAAGAAAAGGGATGTCTGCATAACATATATATATATTCGGTTTTTGGAAAATGTCTCCTTTACGAGGAATAATAGCGCTCCAAAAAAGGGCATTTGACCGAATTCGACGTTACCCAGTGTCTTAATAAACCTTTAACGCAACGCCCTCTGCCCCCCCCCCCCCCCCCCCCCATAAACTAGCAACACGTGAACAGCAGAATAATTTAATCCAACCCATATATTTCTGGCAACCCCGATAAATTTGTTTCGGTGTGAAAAATACACAGGCCGCCACCGAGGTTCGCATATCGGGCCAGCCCAGCAAGACCCCCGTGGCGTCCTTATGAAACCCTGAACGAGTAGTTCCAAAAAACAACATCCTTACCGACACATGCCATTCATAGCTGGTTCAGGCCAGTATGAGGTAGTTTGATGTGAATGTTTTAGTGGCGTATTTAAGTTTTACACCAAACGGCCTGCCTGCTAATGACGGCGATTATAATGATGATAACCAGATTGCGTGTGTGGGAACTATAATAAGTTATAACTCCTCTTTGAGTGTTTTTTAAGCTTCGCCAATAGCTATTATTTGCTTGGGCGTCTTGAGCCCTGATTTTTCCTATTACATAATTAAGGCCGCGATGTTATCTCAAGGTGTAATGGTAGCTCATAAATTTGCTATCGACTCGCTTCATACGATGTAACCTAATGACGTCACAGGAACTCCATGGCCTAAACTAATCGACACTGAAGTGGGTGATTAGCACAACCATTTAGCGATTCAAATTTTGTTCAAAACAAGAACATCACCATGGCAAACACACTCCAATACGCCCTAATGGGCTTTATGTACACACGTATCATAATCCCTCTTTACTGCATCCAAAAACCACACGTAATGACCAGCATAATGATATACTACTTGGTAAAAACTCATTTATTATCTGAATATTGATACATAATGACTATAATGTATTAATATTGCGACATATTATGACATTAAAATTACGAACGCCGCCGCCCGCCCGCGTGCCGCCCCTAGTTTCTCTTTTGAAGTTGGTACAACTGAACAAGCTAAACAAGTGTAGAGCAATGATCAATGCCACAATGCCGGTCGAACATGCGGTTCCTGAACACATCATAGATAGCTTATGATATGTGTGTAGATAAACTAGTGCCATGTAACTGTACATAATTAGGCATTAAAACTCTTCGGCTCTTTTCTTCAACCCACACTCGAGTTTTAATGCCCTTCATTATGTATCAGTCACATAAACTACTAATATCTACCTTATACCAAGACTTGTTTACGGACGTTTATGGTAATTTTGCGGGTCAGCTTATTTTAGATTCTTCTTACCGTTATACCATAACGAGTCTATCGCTTAGATAGAGTGAATACCTATGACTCTCTCTATAATATGACTTCATTTTGTTTCAGATTGGGTCCTTGAAAGGCTATTATCTCTTGACACATCATAATGTACACAAACGGTCAACAGAGCCGAGCCACGAACATCACAGAAAACTCGACGATGAGCCCCAAGTAAGTGTCTTTTCCATTACCAGAATTAAGAATAACTAGTCCGATGCAATTACTCCGCTGTCCGTCGGGCCGTCCGTCCGTCCGGCTGTCCAACAGCGGACTCTATCTCATGCACCGTAATATTTAAAAAGATGAATTTTACACAGAATGTGTAATTCTGTTGCAGCGACAGCAACAAATAATGAACTAGACGCAATTTTAAAAACTTAAGGGGTCTCCGTATAAGTGACCTGATTTGTGCGTTTTTTTAGAATGATGGCACGGAACCCTTCGTGTGCGAGTCCGAATCGCACTTGGCCAGTTTTTTTCAGAACCCAAGATACAATTCATTGTATGGGGCTCTATTCAATGTGCCCGTAGAAAGCTGCTCATTATAACTGCGAAAAGGAATATTACGATGAAATTATAGTGTTTAATCTAGTGAACCACAGTTAATTGTGAAACGATGGTCTCTGTTATTAGTTATTTGTGTCTCAAGGGAGCAAAATGATGTATTAACGGCGAGGGCGGTACATTTAATCCGGAGTGAAGCGAAGGATTCTAATCCTGAGCGCATCGAAGGATTCAAGCGTTAACGCCCATGACGAAAATAATTTTGCTCCTGAGTGACACATACAACTTTTCATATCGGCTATGAGGAAAATTTAAATAAAATGCTCTAAAATAATGAAGTAATTATACTTTGAATTGTACTTTCACAACTTCTATAGTAATCGAATAACGAAAACTTTTTTTTTATAATGGCGGATAATTGTGCTTCTTTTACCAATGTGTAAAAATAATCGAATCGAATATTACAATGGTATCGGATATCAATACTCATTATATCACAATAACAGTCATGGATAGGTTTGATTTTAGTAAAACATATAATTTATTGTGACATTTTTTTTAAAAATTCATAAATTTTCACTTAACGTTGTTAAAGTTTAAACTTGAAACATGTTCGTTTTTAATCAATTATGGTGAAATTTCAATCGATTCTTTTATTAAGATCTGTGTTCAATTGGCACATTGCGTAAATGCTACATGCCTATGAATAACTAAAAAAAGTAGCTTGAACAGAAAAGTAGCATTTTGCTCCCTCTCGTCGTGGAGCAAAACATACTTTTCCAAAAGAAAGGTGTGAAAAAAAATTGCCTTAATTGTTATGTCATTATTTTTCTTTTCCGGCCAGCAGAGAAGCGAAAGGGTTAAGGCAGCTATGCCCGCCTTTGCTCCCGCTAGGTGGCGCTGGCGAAGTTGGAGACAAAGAGTTTCATTCATCTGAGGTTAGGTTCAAAAACACTGCACGTGATGGCAAAATTGAAATCAAATAAGGTTAGCACGCCTATATTATAAGAAATATATAAAAAATAAATAAAATAACGTTACGTTAATGTACCCACCGAGTGGCACAGATAAATATTTTACTAAGCAAAGTTTGCTAACAAGCAAAACTCAAAATAGTAAATAAAGTAACTAAAATAAATAAATAAATGTAGCCCGTTAATTTCCCTAACGAGGGGCACAGGCCTTTATCCGGATACGAGTAAGATTAAGCCATACTCCACCACGCTGGCTCAGTGCGGGTTGGTGGAGGGGTTTTACGACCACTACCACGTAGCGATAGTAGCTGAACGTCCGATAATGTACTTAAGGTAAATTAATTATCTCATTGGTAAATGGTCAGGAATCGAACCTGCATCTCCTGTGTGAGAAGCAAGCGTGAAACCCATTAGACCACGGAGCTGTTTTTTTCTTCGATTCGATCGATTAAATGATTCAAAAACCAAACGTCCCGGTATAAATCAAGCTAACAACTATTACTTACCTTATTATATAATAAAAGTTCTAGAAAATAAATACAGACGAATTAATATGTAAAATGCTATTGACTAGAGACAAGTTTTTGGACTTGCCGAAGTTAGTCGTCAAGCCATGCTTTTTGCAGATCTTTGTGTTTTATGAGATAATATGAAAGCACATTTTTATGTGTTACGGCGGAAGTAACCTTTCCGTGGACGTCGGCGGTGCGGGGATAAATAACTTGAGCCGAAATCGAGCCATAGATCTCGCAAGCCTCGCAACACAAAGATTAAGTAAGGTAGTGGATTAGCGATGGCTGCCTCAGGACGTGGTTGCCCTGTGGACCCGGCATGTCTCACTATATGGGACACAAAATTGGATAGCGGCCCCTATATTTCGTGTTACTAGGACATATTTATCTTTGACAATTCCGCCACGCTCCCTTATTTTTCCCCAAATATGATTCACATACACGTATTTCTATTTGGAATTCCTTTGATATTTATTTGAAATGTCTATCCTGTCTAAGGCTTTACGATGACATCTCAATATTGCTTTTCTGAAAGGAGAAAATCTGTCTTGCACTTTTATGCACGAGTCCCTCCCGACAATTCCAAAGTCCCCATTCGATGGCCTTTCTAATTTTCCTGGTGTTCATACCGTAAAATAATTTTCTCTAAAGATCCTCTGTCAAGACCGGAGACAAGACGCCGCTAACAGGAACCGATTACTTATCCTCGTCCAGATAATTATCTCATTCCTTTCATGTTGCCCCATAGTCCGTGACGAAGCAAAAAATGAAAAAGACAGTCAGATATTCCCGTAATCAGTAGGCGTAAAGCGCACGGTTTGGTGGCTTTTTTGTCGTTATGCCACCGACTGCGAGGTCTACCTCCCCCGACAACAACATCCAGCCGGGCCGTATTCTTTGTAATCTTTTCATCTTATTTACCCCCCCATATCATAATAAAGAAGCGCTCCTCGCTGTGCATCGAATTATTTCGGTCTATCGGCGAGGCTCCTTGGTTATTGGCGGGTTATTTAGTGCCTCGTACGGTTCCGAGGTTGAGTTTGTAAACAGTTTAGCGTTGTTCACGCGGCGTGACAGTTTTCTCTCTTTGCCCTTTGTTAAGGGCGGATCCGGGGTGACTTGTGTGTCCTACAGCGGCCATCGGAAGGCTAATAAAATTGTGGGGCGGGGCGGACCCTCCTCGGTGGCCTTTCTCATGTTGATGAGCACACGGTGCCTGGCTCACGCTTCTCTATGATTTTTCTCTTCAAATGCCTTTTACAACGCCCATAAAAAGCTTTTTATACCCCCGTTCCGGAAATCGCTAATGTTAATTACGTTTTTTTTTTTCAACAAAATGAAGTCAGCTACTAAGTTATTTTTTTAGTTTCAGCCTCTCCGGAGTGAATTTAAATGGAATCGTGTTTTTCGCAAAAATCTGCTTGAGCTCAGTCGCGCTTCACGAAGTTATATTGAGTTGGGCGCCCTCGATATATTAGTTTAGGACTGTATTACCGCTCTCTTTGTGAGTGTGCGGGGAGCACTTTTGTACGAGGCATTTATAGCTATTACCCCTCTATTATTATATAAGATTTCCCAAGTCCGCGGAGAGTTTCCCCGCTACAGCAGTGAGAGTCATAACAGCACGACATAAAGTCCGGCTTATTCTCTAGACACGGGCGGTCGCGGCCGGAACTTTTTATTCCTACACAGTACATAGGGAGGTTAGCAAAGAAGGAATTTTTATCAGAGAAGCGCGCCGCGAAATGAAATCATAAATTGTGTCGGTAACAAGAGAATGGTTAAATTTAATTTCGTACGTTCCGTACTTTGTAATTCTCGTGGCGAGGATGCGGGGCGGAGGGGGTTTTTTATATTAAATTAAGCCTGGACTGAGACAAACAGTGGTCCGCGGGTCGTTCATATGCTCTGCGGGGACGGGGCCATAAAACATGTGTGTGCCGCTGTTGCCGCCTCGCCGAGACCACTACTTTTCCTGTACTGCGGTGCGCTTCGCTTTTTGCGCTTCTGCTGCGTCTAATTGCATTAGAAGACAACCATTGTTCTCGTGTTGATTTATTTGTATGTACGTCCTTTTATGGCTGTGCGGAGCGTCGTTGTGTGATTGCTTTACCCGTTAGCAATATATGAAAAGAGCAACCGCAGGAGTAGTGAGAGATCGAAATAATACATACTGGATGCATTTGTTATCGCTAATATGTGGCGATATCAGATTGTATTTGAAGAGCGAACTACGTTGTAATATCTGGGCTCGAGAGACGAAAGGAAATATCGTAAGAAATTCATAAGCTCACCGTCAGCAGAGTCATCGACAAAGTTACGTCTATGTGTGAATTTCATAGTGAATATATAAATCTGGCATGATACGTTATAAAAATTGCTAACGTCTTATAACTATGTCACTTAAAATTTGTTTGCCCGCCTTTCAATACGTTTGGCTTACTGCTAACCAAATATGGAGATAGTATTCGCAAACTTACAACGCTATTTCCATTCACCTCAGTTTTTATCAATGCTTAAAAAAAGCTCAGAGGGCCACGATCCCTAGCGTCCTTTCTCATGCTAATGCACACCAGAGGAACACTGCTATTTTTCTCATTCCCGTGTTTCCTCCCGATTGAAATATTCAGGCGATAACGTTGCGGCTGCGGCAGACCTATTACTGTAGTAGAACCAAGAAGTCGATTCATTCGAAAACCACAATCATTGTGGTGAAAACATAAACTATTCTATTCATGACCCAGTAATCATCATCACACGCCTACATCGTCCCACAGGTAGATACTCGTATAGGCCTCATCCCTATACCTCAAATCCTTCACGAACCGTCAACACCCCAATCCCCGACGACCCGAATGGCCGAGTCGGCAGTGACCCTGTCTACTAAGCCAAGGGTCCCGGGTTCGAGTCCCGGTGGGGGCAAATATTTGTTTGAGGAGAACGGATGTTTGTACCCTAGTCATGGTTGTTTATCTATCTAAGTATAATATTTATCTATATAAGATGGTGTGTCGTGGACTAGTATCCAAGATACAGGGAATCCTAGTTTGGGGCTAGACCAATGTGTGTAAATAGTGTCCAGGGTATTATTGTTATAATCATCGCATGCATTCACGAGTCTCACAATCAAAGGTCGGGCTGAGTCGCCTGTCTGTTTAGTTCCACCGACTGTGAAATTGCACCTTCTAAACCTCCAAATGTTTGTCTGTTCGGAAAATTGTCCGGCTTTTCTTTCCAGTTACTCTCGTGTTCGCAACTAAACGAAAGGGCTTTGCGGTTTCTCTTGCTGTTCCCTACCCACCAATCGTATGGGTTAAGCATGAATTTTTATTAGCATTAACGTTTCTATCGGACAATCTTTTTGTGATTTACAAGTGGCATTTTTAGTTTTGAGTCCATACTCTCTCGTCTCTTTCGGGTCTTGAATGAAATTGAATAAACCGCACAACTTGAAATATTCAATTAAAGTTCTGTGGAATAAACCTAATCAGTTGGCTTTCAAATGTACCTCTGTGGGCTCCTTAACGATGCAACTTGAGCAGCAGTCTCAATGTCTTCGTTTGACCTTGGAGAGAAATAATTTCGAGGGAAAATAAGTTTAATACAAATTCTGCAACGAAAAGGTGCTACAACTTTTTATGCAGGTTCAACAGTTTTCTCAACTATCTATCTACAATAATAATAATAATGTATTTTGTACGAGCGATACATACTTCATAAAATCTTACAGCACGAAAATAAATTACAAGCAGTTATATTTAAACATTAAAGCTACACTATTCTTATAAAGCAGCCCAACTTAGATTGGTCTAAGCATTTTAAATGCCTGCGTTATGGTCACTGGCTGCTCACATTTACACCATTAGAGTCTAGAAATTTAAATGATTAAAATCAATACCATGTAGAGCCATCAATTTACCCTAATTTTGCGGTTGATTCGGTGAAAATGCGTGTGCGTGTGTTCGGTACAGCTGTGTGAGTGTAGGTTTCATTTTATTAAGAAGAAAATATTTTCAGTTTGCTCGTTTAATTAAATTTACTTAGGCCGAAAATATTATACATAGTCAGGTCATAAGTTCTGTCACATGTGCAATATGAAATAATTTAGACATGTTTATTAT
The DNA here is from genome assembly GCA_949825045.1 of Argyresthia goedartella. Lineage (NCBI taxonomy): Eukaryota > Metazoa > Arthropoda > Insecta > Lepidoptera > Argyresthiidae > Argyresthia > Argyresthia goedartella. Next base: position 24,492,413 of record OX463823.1, read on the forward strand.
TTATGTAAACATTTATATAGCAAAATGAACTTAATAAAACATAGATTCTTATGGTAATAAAGTTTATTCAAAATGACCCCCGCGATTTTGAATACAGGCCTTTATTCTGCGCGGCCAGTCGTCTATCGCAGCACGAACGAGGTCCATGTCAATATCGGCGGCTGCCTTAATCAAGGATGCCTTGAGTGACTCCAAATCAGGATGAGGCTTTGAGCAGGCCTTTTCCTCCAAGTGTTGCCATATCTTGTAATCTAACGGACTCAAATCTGGACTGGAGGAGGGCCAGTCTTCGTGCCGGATGAAGTCGATTTCACGCGCCGCCAGCCAGTCTTGTGTGCTTTTCGCTCTATGAGCTGGCGCAGAATCTTGTTGGAATACCCAGTGCCTGTTTTAAACATGGTATGAGAAACAGGTTCCACAAGGTTCTTGAGGACTGTATTTTGATACACAACTGCATTCGTTTTTACGCCTTTCTCACAAAAATGTACCTCAGTTGAGCCCCAATAAGAGACTCCCAACCAAACCACGAGCGAGGATGGAAAATGACCTCGTTGGACACGCGGAATACGGTTGCTCGCTTCTTTACTGCTGTGTGCGTACAACTTATCATTTTGTTTGTTGTAGCTCTCTTCCATGGTGAAAATCTTTTCATCCGAAAAAAGAATTTCCCGATGCTTTTTTCCCGCGTACCGCTTCAACAAAGCGCGGCATCTCTTCAGTCTCAGGTCCATTAAACGAGCGTCCAAACGATGTCCTGTTTTTCTTCGATATGCCCTGAGCCCTAAGTCTTCATTTAACACCCTATTCACCGTGGTCCTGCTTAACCCCATCTGAAGGGCCAACAGTTTCCGCTTACGTATGGGATTTCTTTGAATTCGCGCCTTCACAGTTTTTATCACTGCTGGAGTCCTAACAGAGCGAGGGCGACCACTTCTTGACCTGTCATCTACACTAGAGTCTTTATTGTATCGTTTTATGGTACGATAAACGAATCTTTTGGTTATATTCAAATTTTTCAGTAAGTCGAAAATCTGAATTGGCGCGTAACCGCAACGATGCAACGCAATAACTGCGACACGGTCTTCTTTAAATGTCCACTCCATATTTAAAAATGAGGAAAATTCTAAAAAGTACACATTTTTATTTTCATGAAAAATTCGAAATTCGAATTCAATAAACTTTTTTGTGGCCAGCGTTCTAAATTCAAAAGTTTTTATTGTGTGACAGAACTTATGACCTGACTGTGTATGTATTTTTATAATCTTTATTAATAATGTTGTAGGGCCTAGGAGGTTGAAAGACGAGAAATCTATTCAAAAAGAAAGTTCTGCTTCTTACAGCAGGCCATACCGCACAATATCGCCGGTTTTTACTGATTTCAGTCGAGTAGGGAATGCGAGAGTGTTGTCTTAGTACCATATGTAATATGTTGTGTGCCTGAAATTTCATGTAGTGTCCTAGTTGGAATCCTGTATGGTTTAAAGAGGCTAATTTTTAGTGGAAGTCTTTGAGCTTGTTCGACAGCTAGAATGTGGGTCTATGAGAAATCTGTCTATCTAGCCCCTTGCACCTTCTGTTGCGTAAAGGCCTCCTCTTCATTATGCCATATATTGCGGTCCTGGACCAAAATAGTCTATGTTTTCAGTTGACAACTGCGTCCGTTTTTCTCTTCATTGGATGTCGTCTATGCATGGTGTAGGTGTAGGTTGAGCAGTATGAGAACTTCCTATAAGAAACATAAACATTTATATTTAGGCACATACATTGCCTCTTGGCCTCACACGCATTTAAACATCAAAGACCTGTTTTTTTTCTTTATCCCGAGTCGGGATCCGAGACCTCTCGCATGATAGACAGAGCCGAAGTTTAAAAATATTGGGAGAAACAAAAAATAATTTGAAACTTATTTCATTTACCTGGTTTGCTGGAAGAGATCTCTTATTAGAGATAAGCTCGCTTTTGTACACTATTTTTATGTAACTCTTTTTTATATCATTTGTATAAAATCATTATGAAATAATAAGGGAACGCTGTGGCTTGAAAGAGGATATAGTGTGATGAATAGAGAAAGGTCAGCTTAGATGGTTTGGCCACATTGAAAGGTTGAAGAAAGGAGATTGACCAAATAGATCTAGAAGCAGGTGTGAATTGAGCCGTCGGACGAGTAGGGCCAAGAAGGTACATAAAGCCCAAGTTCGCGAGGCCAAGGGGTAAATTCGAAGTACCCGTAACCGGCGAGCTTGTACGAAGAGACTTAGGAATGTTGAGGAAGCGAAAGGTGTATGCCAGGATCTTCAAGTGGAGGTCTCAAGTCTCTGCCTACCCCTCTTCCGGGTAAAAGGCGTGAGCATAGGCAAGTGTATGTATGACTGTAAGTTTGTTGATCATGTAAATATGCGCTTGCAAAACCCTTATACTGAGACCATATTTTTATTAAAACTACGTTAAGTTTTTATGAGAAAACGGTTGATCCTACGTAGTAAGTTGGTGCGAACCTTTTCTGTGCAGAAACTGTGTAGCTGCATTTTTTGATTAAACCTTTTTTTCGTAATCCCAACGGTTACTGATATAAATAGAACGCGTTTCGAATTTTTGTGGCAACACTCAAACGCAACACTTTCAAGAGTGCCATAATCGAAAATTATGTTTCTCAAGGTCATATTAAGTCATCAAGAAGTACACGGGAACCTAATTATGTAGATTAGAAAGTGGACTAAATGTAACAGACAGCGAGATTACTATCTATATACATAACCGAGAAATCTCATGACATAATATCAAAGGCAACAAAACCTCAAAGGGTTATATATATTAATGGCAACAAATATAACGATCACCAAAATATTTTTTTCTTACCAAAAATGGGTAAATGATCACCAAAAGTTACAGGAAATGTCAGGGAAAAATACTGCGGTAGCTTAGGTGAAGGGTAATGGAGGTGAGCGAAGTGAAGCCCCCTTTACCCTTCGTGTTAGGTTGAACATGTAAGAACAAAAAAATAATACTTAAAACAAAAACTTAAGTAACATTAAAAAAAGTTTGGTGGTCATTTACTAATTCTGGCAGTCATTTCGAATTTATTAAAAGTAAATTTTCGATTTTTTTGGAAATCGTTTATACACAAGCCATTATCAAATATGCTGCAGTGATTTATTACCCGGGATTGTAGCCCGAATTCCAGGACCAGTCCATATTACCATCGACATATGTTTGAAGTCAATAAACCAAAACACTACTTATTGCGATCGCTGGTGATCGCAGGGTGGCACATCATTTTGCTGCCTCTAGTCTTTCTTCTCGTGAAAGAAAAGGACAGCACTTAAGGTGCTACGAAAAAAATGGGTTTTTTTTTCGAATCCATTTACTCCACCATGAAGTCATCTACAGATTTGATTTTTGGGTTAACGTTTATTGAGTATTTGATTAAGATTTTCACTAAAGGAAAACGCGATTGGATGAAATTTTCTCAATAGAATTTAATTACGAAAACACCTCTAAATTGTTTTATTTTTTCCTGTAGTTCTGAAATCCTAACTAATTTCATTGTGGAATTGCGTTTGAAATGTAGATGTTATGTATCCGCAAAATCTCCTTAATAGTAGTTTATGTGACTGCTACATAATGGAGGGAATTAATACTAGGCGAGTTTCATAATAATATCACTCGAGAGTTTTAATGCCTAATTATGTACAGTTACATACACTAGTTTATCTACACACATATCATAAGCTCTCTTTTATATGTGTTCGGGAACCGCATGTTTGACCGGCATTGTGGCTCTGCAGTTGTTTAGCTTGTTCTGTAGCACCAACTTCGGGCGTCGGCGTTCGAAATTTGAATTTCAGTACCAACTTCAAAGACAAACTAGGGGCGGCATGCAGGCGGGCGTCGGCGTTCGAAATTTGAATGTCATAATGTGTAGAAAAATTACACATTATGGTCATAATGTGTAATTTTTCAGATAAGAAATGAGTTTTTACCAAGTAGTTTAACATTATGCTGATCGTAACGTGCGGTTTTTGTACGCAGTAAAGAGGGTTTATGATTCGTGTGTAGTTAAAAAACTTTTAAACAAAATAGCGTAGGTAATTTTTTAAACAATTATTCTGTGGTTTAGCGCAAAGTTTTTTCATTTTTTACCGATTCCGTCCCTCTCACACAGCGAGTCCTTCCGCCTGGAGTAACGGGGACCTTTGAACGGACGAGGTATCACCTTAAATGGATCCTGTCCTTTTCTATCACGAGCAATATCTGTGTAATCCATCTGTAGTAGAGCCTCGTATCGATGACGCACGTCAGCACCATTGCCTGAAGTGTCCTCAGTAGGATCACTACATGTCAGTGAAGTGCATTTGGAGGACACTTAATTATTATACACAACGTCATCCGTGTCGCCCTAGACGTATGGAGTAGTTGTTCTGTAACTTATTTTCATACATAAGCTTACTAGCAATGACATGAATACATACTTAATGAGCGGTATTAATCAGTGCGAGCGACTTGCTAACTAGGTTAGGTGAATGTGGATGGAGGGTACTATATAATTCAAATTCTGACAATATACAAGATACTTACAACAAAACGAAGTAAATAAATAAAATAAGTTGGAAATAAAATATACACAAAACAAGATTTAAATTATGGGTAGAATGAGACCATGCGTTATGTATCTTTTATTTTATTTTTTATTTTATTTTATTTATTGATCTTAAAAAAATCGCTACAGCTTGCTTGAATTTGTATTTTAAATACAAGTACTTAAGCTATTATTATTATAAAAATAATGTGTTTGTGAGCATTTGAGTAAATAGATAAAATGCTTAAAAATAATATAGTCTAAAATTCACGGATTTATTCATTGCTACTTTCCATTCTGTTCCCTTCGTAGCACGCGTAGCACGCCCGCCTACGAGGCGAGCACTCTTTGCTACGGCGCTGCATGCTCGTAGCAAGTTCGTAGCGCGTTCGTAGACGAGGCGCACTGATTTGTCGGCGCACCTCTGTGGTGCAGCGGTTGTGGCTCTGCCTACCATGCGAGAGGTCCCGGGTTCGATGCCCGGCTGGGGGTAAAAAAAATAAAATCCCCAGGTCTTGAATCTTTATATGTGTGTGACGTCGCTGTTTCTGGTTCCCACGACATAGGGTATCCTAGTGTGGGGCCAGAAGCAATGTATGTACCTGTATGTAATTGTTTATGTTTATGTATATTTATTTACCTTCAGTATTGAATTGTTAATGAACTATCAGTGCTGGAGTTTCATTGTGTATGGATTCTGGTTCTTGCATATATTTTGTAACCTACTACAGCATTTATTAACGTTTAGATTAGATAGACGACTTTTCATTTATCTCATTCGTATGGAACAAGCTAAGACATTTTATACAGATTTATAAACCAACATAATATCCCAATTCTCCTAGCTGGGGTTGAGAACATATTATATGGGACAACCCTATTTCAATACGAATGTGAATATTGGAATCATTAACGGTCGATTGAATACGGATAGATGGATCGGTCTAATTATGACAAGTGACAATCAAATCGGATTGAGTGTACGCTCAGCTGTTTAGCAATTAACTTACTTGTATTTGAAAGTGGATTGACTCGGCCCAATCCCATCTGAGTGCTACCATTTTTCAAAGCTATACTAATCATTGATTTGTTTGAGATGGCTTTTAAACTCTGGTCACCTGGTTGCACACAATCGCCGATGTATTCCGGTGCTGCGGGAACATAGTCATGTTATAAGGGCTTATAGATAATTGAAATGAGGCTAAGGTTAAAACTGACACCCCTCTACTTATTTTAGAGTGTACCCACAACCTCAAACAGAATGAGCCGCTAAGCAAAAATTAGTATCTACACGTAAGTTAACTGACAACGAAGACAATCGTATTTAGCTCTAGCCATTCCTGAACAGAAGTGGAAGGCTGTTGTTAAGACTATGTTCAACATTTATTTTTATTTTTATGTTTTTTAATACCTAGGACACTATTTACACACATTGATCTAGCCCCAAACTAGGATTCCCTGTATCTTGGGTACTAGACAACGATACACATACTTAAATAGATTATTAAAATATATATTATACTTAGATAGACAAAAACCATGACTAGGGTACAAACATACGTTCTCATCGAACAAACAATTGCCCCCACCGGGACTCGAACCCGGGACCCTTGGCTTCGTAGGCAGGGTCACTGCCGACTCGTACATTCGGGTCAACAAAGATCTAACAAGAAGAACGTTTATGAATGCTTCCTCTGTCCCCCAGGTCCGATGGGTGCAACAGCAGCGCGAGCGGCGGAGAGTGAAGCGAGACAACTCTGTGGACGCGCCCCGTACCGCGCGACGCGACTACAGTCCGTACGACGGCGCGCTGTGGCCGCAACTGTCGCGGCGACTGCCGGCGCACCGCACGCACCACCGCGCGCTCGCCTCGCAGCCCTTCTACCCCGACCCGCTGTTCAAGGAGCAGTGGTACCTGGTCAGTACATACAGTGTCGCTTCTTCTTCTTTGGGTGCCATCACAAATTTGATAGTTTATCTAAGAATATGATGCTAACTATTTATAAAGCCGCACAGAACTGGAGATGGATTGTTGAACGTGTCACTTAAATTTACACAGTAGGCGCTGTGGGTCATTGAACATGCATTTACATTAAGAATGAGGGAATGTACAATGGTTACTGTTTGCTTCTTAACATAATGACGAGTTACGGGGAGACATTTTCGTAATCTACTTCATTAAGACCATGTTGAAATTTCTTGCAGAATGGGGGTGCTAAAGATGGATTAGACATGAATGTGGGCCCAGCATGGCAGAAGGGCTACACCGGAAAAGGTGTAGTGGTGTCGATACTTGACGACGGAATCCAAACCAACCATCCAGATTTAGCTCAGAACTATGTAAGTATATTCTAATATTGTGATAATTAAACCCCCGTCTGCCAAACTTTCACCACATTATACAATATTCATTCCCGAGGCTATCCAAATTCGTACCCAATTGACGGCATTTTTATAAGATTAGGGGAGGCGCGTAGAGAAGCTTACGCCAGCACTTGAAGGAATTACAATTCATAGATTAATTGCGTCTCTGACAAAATGAATACCTTTCTAAGCCTGTAACAGAGAAGATCCCCTTAAGCCTTACCTTAATTAGTGCTTTAAATGAGATTTTCTAAAATTACAAGGGAATTCATATTTAATCCGTATTTTAGGATCCCGCCGCTTCTACGGACATCAACGGCAACGACGAAGATCCGATGCCACAAGATAATGGCGATAACAAGCATGGCACCAGATGCGCGGGCGAGGTCGCCGCGGTCGCCTACAACCAATACTGCGGTGTTGGAATAGCATACAACTCTAGTATAGGCGGGGTGAGAATGTTGGACGGCGTGGTGAATGATGCAGTAGAAGCAAGGGCCTTGGGACTCAACCCCGATCACATTGACATCTACAGTGCTTCCTGGGGACCAGAAGATGATGGAAAAACGGTTGATGGTCCAGGACCTTTGGCGAGAAGGTTTGTGATGTCTTTGTATCGCTGTTGGATTGTAAAAGCCTGATTTTTACCCGCCTGCGGCGAAGCGCAAGGCAGGAGAGATAGTTGTTTAACCTGTATGTTTGTATGTATGTCTGTTCCTGTGTCCCCTCGTAACAACTCAAAAGCTCACCAGATTTTGATAACTGAACGTCATTACATTCGTTTTGACCGAGCGAGAAAGAGCGGCATTTAAAAACTATCTCAAGAAGTCGGGTATCAAATTATAGGGCTTAAGAAGGCTATACGAAAATATATATCAACCGATTTTTTGTAATTTTGTGTTAAAAAGCAGGAAATAAATTTCGTATTTAAAAAATCAAAAAATTGGGCTGCAGAACACTTAAAAGCACAACACAAGCAGATAAGACTGAAATTGAAATTCGATGAAATTATTACAGCAATGTGTTAAATGGTTAACTTAATGTAATTTAAGACTGTACTGTAATATTTTATTGACTCTCAATAATTACATTAAGACTTATTTGCTTATTATGTGCTTTTGAGTGCACCGTAGTCGGTTTTTTTACGTCATAAAATAATCTATTTTACAGGGCCTTCATCTATGGAGTAACCAGCGGACGAAAGGGTAGGGGCTCAATCTTCGTGTGGGCTTCCGGAAACGGCGGCAGACACACGGACTCTTGCAACTGTGATGGATACACTAATAGCATATTTACACTATCGATATCTAGTGCCACCCAAGGCGGATATAAACCGTGGTATTTAGAAGAATGCTCTTCAACGTTAGCTACCACATACAGCTCCGGAACTCCCGGACATGATAAGAGCGTAGCAACCGTCGATATGGATGGCAGATTACGACCTGACCACATTTGTACCGTAGAACATACTGGGACGTCTGCTTCGGCCCCTCTAGCTGCTGGTATTTGTGCATTAGCTCTTGAAGCAAACCCTGATCTGACTTGGAGAGATATGCAGTATTTAGTCGTAATTACTTCTCGTTCACAGCCTCTAGAAAGAGAAAGCGGTTGGGTTATTAACGGAGTTAAGAGAAAAGTTAGTCACAAATTTGGTTATGGTCTCATGGACGCCACAGAGATGGTGAACCTTGCTGCTCAGTGGGTCACGGTGCCTCCGCAGCACATTTGCAAGTCACAAGAGATCAACGAAGATAGGCAAATAGATTCGGTTTTCGGATATACACTAACCACTCACATGGATGTAAACGGTTGTAGTTCAACAGTGAACGAAGTACGGTATCTCGAACATGTTCAATGTAAAATATCCCTAAGATTCTTCCCTCGTGGTAACCTTAGGATACTTCTTACCTCTCCGATGGGAACCACATCGACACTTCTGTTTGAGAGGCCACGTGACGTGGTCAGTTCTAACTTCGATGACTGGCCTTTCTTGAGTGTTCACTTCTGGGGTGAACGCGCTGAAGGAAGATGGAAATTACAAATTGTCAACGGTGGGACCAGACACGTGAACCAGCCAGGAGTAATGAAAAAGTGGCAATTGATATTCTATGGTACCTCCGTCGACCCTGTCAGACGACTGTCAAAGAGGCCTACACAGGCCCCATTTTCCTTCCCAACCGCAGCTGATGCCTACGATGCAGCTGGTGATTCTTTCTATAATACGGATGCCTTTTCAAGCTACCAAAACTTCCCATCGTTGTTCGCAGCAGGGTCAGACCCTGAGAAAGCAGTGGCTCAACTCGACGGACAGAATGTTCCCCTAGCCCACGGACAAAGTGCTCTCGCAGACTCAAATGATAAGCGCGTTCAGCACGAATGTGATCCTGAATGTGACTCTCAAGGCTGCTACGGATCCGGACCGAGTCAGTGCATTGCCTGCAAACACTATCGCCTGGACAATGCGTGTGTTTCTCGCTGTCCTCCCAGAAGTTTTGCCAACCAAGCTGGCGTTTGTTGGCCATGTCACGATTCTTGTGAAACCTGTGTCGGTCCAGGCCAGGACTCCTGCTTGACGTGCGCACCTGCTCACTTGCTGGTTGCTGACTTGGCTATCTGCCTCCAACAATGCCTTGAAGGGTATTGGGAGGACACTGAAGCATCCGTCTGTCGTCCCTGCGCTTCACATTGCGCGACTTGCTCAGAGCGCGCTGATGCTTGCACGTCTTGCGAGCATCATATGGTCCTCCACGACGGGACATGTATGACTTCATGTCCTCCTTCATTCTATGAGACCGATCAATATACTTGCTCCAAATGCCATTTAACATGCGACACTTGCGAAGGAGCCGGCGAAGCGCAGTGTGTCACGTGCCACCCGTCCAGCTACGCACTTGAAGGAAGATGCATCACTAACTGCCCAAGCGGGTACTACGCAGACAAGAAACGAAAGGAGTGTATGAAGTAAGTTGCCGATATTTTCAAACTCAGTGATTCTTTCTTTGCTAGATATAAGTATATGTATTTGTATTATTTGCTTTACAGATGCGGAATTGGCTGTACTTCATGCACCAGCGCATTTTGCCTGACCTGTGAGTCTACATGGGAACTTAACAAAAAAGGCAAATGCATGAAAGCCGGCTCAGAACGTTGCGGTCCGAACGACTTTAGTAAGGCAGGAGCTTGCAATCCCTGCCATCTAGAATGCGATAGTTGCTTTGGAGAGAAAGACGACCAGTGCTTGACTTGCCGATCGCCAAAGCTTCTAGAAGAGAACAAGTAAGTGCGATCCGCGATGTACAATTAAAGCTTTTCTAAACGTTTTTCGGTTTTAGCGAGCAAACTTGTACGCACATACTATTTCGACCCGCGACAGTAACTTAACATTCCAATTTCATGCTCTTACATGCAAGCCAAATCATTGCGATTTGACCTTAAACTCGACTTTACTTACATTTCTACAATTCTTGTAGGTGCGTATCGGAATGCGATCGAGGTTACTACATGGACGCTGGGCGTTGCTCCAAGTGCATTCACGGCTGCTCTGACTGCTCTTCTCGATTGAACTGTACGGGTTGCGCTGGGTCGCTTCGCCTCCAGTCCGGGGCCTGTAGGACGGCCTGCGCCGATGGATACTACGCTGATAGGGGGACCTGCTCGAAGTGCTACCTGTCTTGTAGGACCTGCAGTGGACCTAGGAGGGACCAGTGCGCGTCGTGTCCGGCGGGGTGGAAGCTGGCGGCGGGTGAATGCCATCCGGAGTGTCCGCAAGGTAAGGAGTGCTCAAAACAATACTTCATGCAATGATGTTATGAAATATTGTTGAATCACTATACCGGGTGTCTATTACGATTAATTACCCAACCATTTATGATAGCACCAATCCTTATGAGCAGCTTTGTCACATGGAAGTCAATTCATGATATTTTGGCAAGTTGAATGTAAGAGCTTTGTGGTCTGCTTTCACGCTCGCTTCTCACGCAGGAGGTGCAAGACCGAATCCCGGTGCTGGCCATGAACCAATGATATAAGTAATTTATCCGGAGGTTCTAACGCGGATGGAAATCATCGTGAGGAAACTTTCATTACTCCATAGATGGGCTGGCCCCCTGTCGCGCAAAATAGAGTATTTAATAACTGGCTAAAAGTGGGCACAATTATGCCTCTGCCACACCGTATATGAGAAGGCGTGGCTATATTATGTGATATTAGGTGTTGAATGCTTAGTTAGAACCACTCGATCAGCTGATCAGACCTACATACGTACTAAATCACAGGAAGTACTAAGTTCACTCTGTACATGTGTGCCTGTACTCTATGCCTTATATTGGAACAAGGATATCGTCCCTTCTTTTTCAATAACACTCCAGAAAATTCCAGGCTTCTACCAATCAGTCGGCGGCTGCCGGCACTGCCACCACTACTGCCGGGAATGCTCGGATTCGGGCCCGCTCAAGTGCACTTCCTGCCCGCCCCGCTTCATGCTAGACGGCGGGCTGTGCATGGAGTGCCTCGGGTCGCAGTACTACGATGCGGTCAGTGGATCGTGCAAGAAATGCGACGATAGCTGCCGGACGTGTTTCGGCATCGGACAGTTCAGTTGCTCGGGGTGCTCTGCACCGTTGAAGCTCGATAGGTGAGTGTCTTTCACTATCAAAGAATATTTCTTCGTCTTCCCATCCTGTCACTTCACTATTGTAGGTTCCCAGTTCTAAATCGTAATACTTAAGGATGAAATTATTGCGGGTAACCATAGATCAACGTCCGAATTATAAAAAATGGCTGCTCCATCCATCACGGAACATGTATTTTTTACTTTTTAATAATAATAATAATAATAATATTTATTTATTTCAGTTAAACATCCATAATTAAACACGGTAAAAAGAAAAATTAATTGAAATAATGACACAAAACAAAAAATAAATTAATTGGTAACACAGAAAACAAGATCTAAGTGTGTAAGTTAAGTCCACACACTCATTCGTCATTCTGTCATAATTATGTCTATTACACATCCATCACACAACACATTCACTTACTTCTTATTCCTGTTTAAGTGCACATCCACCCAGTGCTTCATCATAGGGCTGTCGACCCTATCAGCCAGCGTTCTGAGGATCAAGTTCGAGCTGCCGCGAGTCCGACTCCACATGGACGCTACTCTGTTACGCAGTATGGCGAAAAAATCGTTTATTTTTGCTTCTGCAAACATCGTCGACGCGCTACAGCATCGCGGCAGCCCCAACACAATCCTTAGCGCGTTATTGTATTGGACACGCAGGGAGCTGTAGACCCTCTGCTTATAGCGAACCCACAGACTGCAGGTGTAAAAGGTTTGACAGTAGGCTCTAAATAGTGTAAGTTTCACTTCTTCTGTGCACCTTGCAAACCTGCGGGCCAGCATGTTACAGCGGACTGACAACGCCCTGCGCTCTCTCTCCATGTCCAGATCATCTGTGATTGTCTCCGTGACCACATGCCCTAGGTTCTTAAATTCCGAAACTCTGGCCAGGGGTATTCCACACAGCCGGACTGGTGGTACAAACGATGGTGATTTGGTGCCCGCCTTGAAAATGAGCATTTCACTTTTTTTTGCATTGTACCTAAGGCATGGCCCGGTGACCCGGTGATCTGTGAGTCGACCCGACGTACGACTCACAGATCCCTAGTAACCGCCTGAGGGGTCAGATTGAGGGGCTAAGCACCACCATGTCGTCAGCATAGCTTATGTTGTTGACCATGATGCCATGGACTGAACATCCGACCTTGGTGTCGCACAGCCCCTAAATCAGTTTGTTCATGTACAGATTGAACAGCTTAGGAGACGTCAGGCCCCCCTGCCTCACTCCACAGCTCAGCCCATATTCATCACTCAAAGAACCGGCCCACCTGACCGCGTTACTTTGATTTCCATACCAGTACCTAAACATACATATAAGCTCATCAGGTAGGTCAGTCTCCTTCGCCAGCTTATCCCACAGAATGGTATAGTCGATGAGGTCAAAGGCCTTAGATAAGTCCAAAAACCAGGCATATACAATACAGGCGTCTTTCTATCCGTGTAGTAACGGACAGTTTGCTTGAGGCACATGATGGAACTTTCAGTGGACAGCCCAGTTCTGAAACCAAACTGGGCATCGTGCAAGTTAAGATATTTATCAAGTTGCTTATCAAGCAAACTGTCCAATACCTTCGCGATGATCGTGGCTAGTGATATTGGTCTATAATTACCTTTATCACTAGCATCACCTGTTTTATTTTTGATAACAGGTACAACAATCGTTTTTTATGAGCATTTCAGGCAGGTAGGAGTGTCCAATACTGGCGTTAATAAACATCTTCAGTACTCTGGGCAGATGTGCACCAGCATACCTCAAGTGCTCGACGCTCAGACCATCATGTCCCGGCGACTTTCCTCGCTTCATAGAACGGATGGCCCTCTCTACTTCTATAATGGTGAAACGAGTGCATTCACTCTCTACCGACCGTCGGGGGTGTGCGCCGGACGCTACCGAGGCTGCGGCTGACGCGGATTCAGGCACCACAGCAAAATGTTCTCTGAACATATTTGCTATGTCCCCGTTATTGGTCAAACCGTCCACAACCACAGGCAGGCTCGACCTAGGACTGAGCTTGTTTGTTTGCTTCCAAAATTTTTTAAAATCCTTAGCCTCATGACTTGTAGCAATTATGTCCATTTTGATGCGTTCATTGTTATCTTGACACCATTTTAACTTGTTTTTAAATAATTTCTTTGTTTGTTTCATTTTATCATAGATTAATCCAATTGTGGGTTTGCCAAACAGTACCCAAGTTTGAAAATTAAGTCGAGCCTCCCTATGGGCCTCCGCCACATACTTATTCCAACCTATAACATACCTTTTCTTATCACAACTTTTGCCTTGATAACTACAGGGTAGCAGCCTCACTCAATATGTTGACAATACTGTTATAAAAATTGTCTATAACTACCTTGTGTTCCACATTGGTACATATTTTCTCACTAAAGTGTCTGAGCTCGATAGGAAAGTCAATGTCACGTAACCGGCTATGACATGACTCCATGTACATATTTATTTGTGTCTCATCTCTAGTACCCCATATAAATTTAGATGGAAACTGATTATATATGTTTATTTTGGGCGCAAGTATTTTAAAGTCACAATCAATCAGCAGGGGAAGGTGATCAGACCATGTCACATCATAAAGCACCTCAAATTTTGTGACGGATTGATATGCTACACAACTAGTTATACAATGATCAAGCCAACGACAACAGCCATGAGCGTCACTTATGTACGTATATGTGCCTGAGTCAGTACCTAGTGATTCAATGTCCGCACAAATCCACTTTTGTTCCGCACAGAATTGGAGTAGTTCATTACAAAATAACTCACCTGGGTGAGCGTTAAAGTCCCCGAGTACGTACACATTATCCACGGTGCTGTCCTCGACGGTAGCACTCACCTCTGCTAGGCATTCAGTGAAGACTGGTAAGTTCTCTTTCGAGTTCGTAGGCATGTGACGGAGAAAAATATAGCAGACCGACTAGCCACTTCGCACTTTATAGCCACCAATCTCACACTTTTACAATTGATAATAGTGACTTTATCAAACGCAATTTTACGCCACAAAATAGCTACGCCGCCGTAAGGCCTTCCTCGCACTACTCCCGCCGAAGTATCCACGGCCGACACTCCAGTCGCAGCGAAGTCAGGATGGATGCCGCTCAGGTAAGGTATGTCGTGGGGCAGCAACCAAGTCTCCTGCAGCGCAATTACGTCCATCGATAAACATAGCTCTCTGACATGGCCCGAGACTCTCATTAATACTTTCATGGTCGTCTCTAAATCACTATTTATGAGATCATAACTCGTGGAAGACGAATTTGTATTTGACTATATTATTACGGCTATCTGCTTGGTAGGTATTCAATCAACTTAATGGATACGATTACACACAGTATAAGCAACTAATACTGAACCTTCTGTTCACTGGAACGTTCTCTTGTTTACATTTTGATTACTCAGAATTAACTACATGTTGTAGAAGCTAAACGTTGTCTTAGCGTTTCCAATCAATATAAAGTGTTTCGCAACACGTATGCGATCCACGGTATAGCAGCAAGCAATACCAATCTATGAACATTCTAAAATTTTACAGGCATGTTAGTAAAGGAAGTAATATTCTCTTTTACCACACCAAACTATTTTTATTTAGGTAGTTCAGCAACGTGCCCAGTATAGCCTGCGCTTTGTAAAACATTGCCATTCTCGACTATTTCAACATATAATCGAACCTAACTCGGGTTACTGTGAAGCACTTTGTGCCGCACTTGAGGTTGTCTAAGACCTGTTCACAATCACACTACGAAACCTGCAACAGTTGTAATCACATCAACATAGCATCACGCTTTTACCTAAAAGGTTTGGACACAGTTTCGCTCATGTTTTCGCTCGCTATTGAAGGCAACATCCAAAAAAATACATTTTAATCTCAAATTTACTAAATGCTCACTACTGGTGGTGAACTATGGTAAACT
This sequence comes from Argyresthia goedartella, assembly GCA_949825045.1. Classification (NCBI taxonomy): domain Eukaryota; kingdom Metazoa; phylum Arthropoda; class Insecta; order Lepidoptera; family Argyresthiidae; genus Argyresthia; species Argyresthia goedartella. The sequence continues at coordinate 24,507,895 of OX463823.1, forward strand.
GGGTAGTTTACCATAGTTCACCAAAAATTTACACCCTATTCTATACTAAACTACATGGGGCCGCCTCGCTCGTCTCTGCTTCGCCTCGGCTCCAGGTTGTATTATAAAGTTGTGACCTAGAAAACCTTACTTTAGTATTCGGACAGAAAGTGACCTATGGCAACCAATGTGGTTCTGTGAAACTACATGGGAGCGCTAAAATTGGTGAAAATTTAACTTATTTGGTAGTTAGAACAGATTAATAAATAATATATTTGTCACCGTATGATAAACTAACGCGTTAATCGATCAACTATCGACAGATAGTAAATCAGACCGACAGGGTTTAGAATTTACGTTTCTTTTGTTCTTACATGTCAACCTAACACAAAGACTATTCGGGGACTTCGCTGCGCTCGTTCACCTAAGCTACCGCAGTGTTTGCCCTGGTATTTCGTTTGCAATTCAATTTTAAACCAGTTTACTATTTAACGGTTTGAACCGTTAGTTTATCAACTAACGCGTCATATACTAAGCAGTACGCTACAGTATACTATCTGTCGATAGTTGACCAGCTAACGAGAAAAAACTAATGGTTTTGACAATCTTACGGTGACATATTCATTCATATGTTGCCGGTAACCGATATTCAGCTATAGCTTTGACTAGTGTAGAACTTTAGAAGTGTCCTCAGTCCTCACTACGTACGTTACTGTGAACCGCTTCACTGTGCCACATGCATGAGACAGGCGAATGAGTGATCACCGAGTACATTTTACGAGTTAATCGAGCGACAGAACAGCTGAGGCATAAGTAGAGCAACAACAACCAAAGTGGTGTTATCAGAGGCTTACACCCAATTACGTCCTATAGGCATTTACTTGACTTAACACCTGTTTTATACGACGATATTACATGAACGTGTTTTACTATTGTTTTGTGGTTTGCGAGACAGAGATAAATTGGTGCGTTAGGTCTAGGATAGTTGATTGGTATATTAAAAGCGAGGCTTATATAAACGTATTTATCTACAAACGTAACATAAACTCTCTTTACTGCGTCCAAAAACCGCAAGTTACGACCAGCATAATGATATACTACTTGGTAAAAACTCATTTCTTATCTGAATGTTGATACATTACGACTAAAATGTATCAATATTTCGACATATTATGACATTCAAATTTCGAACGCCGCCGCCCGCGTGCGTGCTGCCCCTAGTTTGTCTGTGAAGTTGGTACTACTGAACAAGCCAAACAAGTGCAGACCAATGATCAATGCCATAATGCCGGTCGGAAATGCGGTTCCTGAACACATCAAAGAGAGCTTATGATATGTGTGTAGATAACCTAGTATATGTAACTGTACATAATTAGCCATTAAAACTCGAGTGTGGGCTTATGAAACGAGCCGAAGGCCGAGAGAGAGAGATGCCCTTCATTATGTATCAGTCAAATATTACTATTTTTGCTTATGAAATTTAGGTTTAAATCTTAGCAACCTACGTCTTTCCTGGGAAAAGCGAGTGAACTTAAGTTAATGTATTTTCTCCGAATTATTGGACCATCAGATGGTGTCTTAATGTGAGGCCAGAGACAAGTTGCAGGTATATAAACCCCACAGTTATTTGCAAAAAAAACTGCTACTTTGCAATTTGACATAGGCTGCGTTCACACTGAACGATACAGTTGCAAGCGATTTTTTAAATTTTCTGTCGATTTGTCTAAATAGTGTTGTTCACTGCGACGATTCAGAGCTGTGTCTGCGCGTCTGACTAGGCGGGTTGTGGCCGCACTGCGTCGCGAACGTTTTAGCGTTTAGACGAGTGTGCAGGTGTCGCAAACAAAGATTATCATATTTTCACTAGTGTGATATGGATGAAAAAAAAAACATTATCGTCACCAATTTAAAGCCGCCGCCATTCGATTAATTTTATCGATTACACATCGGGTTAGTTATTTATTTGAGAATAGATAAAGAATTCTAGGCAAGAATGAAAAATGTTTTAACTAAGCATTGCAGGGTTACACATGATATTTAGGTAATATAGGTCTTCACATAAGGTATTTTTTTAAATTTTAGGGTCAGTTGTTTCGTAGATAGGGGGAGGAATGGCCTTTTTTGGATATTTTTCTTAAATGTTTTTTAACTAAGCATTTCAGGTTTATGAAAAAGAAAAAAATGCGAGATCCTCGCAACAAGCCCTTACATTAATCATGTCACACGAGGCACTTTCAAAAACTTATATTTTTAATTTTCTGATTTATTGCCCTGAATTACCCCCATAATACAAAATGTGTACTTGCGTAACTGCTATTACTGTACTTGGTACACTTATTGTGTAAGTCCAACTTAACCGATTCCGAATTTGGTCGTTCAATATTAGATTACATAACTAGAAAAGACATACGAGTGATCCTAATTGTCCCCTTTTCCCTTTTTAAGTTACGGAGCCCTAAAATCAATGAATACAATTTCACTTTCAGAAAAAATGTGTGCGCTAAGTTGGTCTTTTTTATTTTTTTGTCTATGTTATAAAACATGATTAGAACTTTGGAATAGATATGGTTATTTTTTAGCTTTTATTAGCGGTTTAAAAATACAACCAAGTTTAAATAAATATTATACAACGTTTTCACGGCTTTTTAACTTGTTTGCAGCTAATTACGGGACTGACCTAAGTGCTGATTTCAAATTTAATCTATTATCACTTTTCAATGATCAAGAGCATATAACTTATATATTATTGAATCATCCCCATCGTCTGTTGACAGGTTGAACAACCAATGTGTGCCGTGCTGCGCCAACTCGACTGCCCCCGCGCAAGACTGTTGTCATTGCAACAGTGAGACAGGTAAGTGTATTCAAACAATCTGACATTTACTCGTGAATTGTTGTGCGGTATTTCCCCTTTTAGGGTTAAAACACACCATTGCCGAATACGCGACCGAAGTTCGGCGTGATTACGCCTGCAATGCTATGCCAATCACGGAAGGTTCAATTCAGGAACGAAAAATTCAACCGCGGAACTTTTTCGGCCATGGTGTGTCGACACACTTACAGCAGGAATTTCAAAATATATTTTCTTAATAATCCCCAACACAAAAGAAGGAACCACTGTACAGAGTTTCATGCCTCTAGCTGTAGGTCCACTTATTCAGTCTTTGCACTGTCTGTAAGTCAATCAGCGATAACTCTTTCGCGGATGGTAACCTAAGGACGGGTATTACGTTTTGGACACAATAATTTTGTATGCCAAAAATAGAAATGCAAGATAAGTCGTGTCCATTTGCATTTGCATTCATTGCAATGTGACATAGAATGCTATAGACGTCGAACTATCATAGAACTATCTTCTGTCTCGCTTGCCCCGTGCATTTTTTTCTAAGTATGCAAAAACGCTCTAATATGACTCTATCCGACCTGTGGAAGTACTCACATTTTCACACTGCTACTGCTACTTCAAACTGCAATGGAAATGCGAATTTTATAGAAGTTCCAAAACAGCCGATTCAAGAAGGAATTCTATAGCATTCGCGTTACTTACGCCCGGTTTCTGAAATGAAAATTAGCTGTGACAACTTATTAAACTCTTGTTAAACGCATTTCAGCCAATCACATGCCGCTATTTTGAATAAATGATCGATTAACCGCTTCTTACATTTGACCACTCTTTCGGAAACTGGGGCTGAGTTTTTCATTGAGGACTTATATAGCATTCGCTGATCGAGCGGTCTTCTACGGACTGGCTCTTTTAGCGTGTTATTCAGTTGAAATTCACTCAGTAGATCACTTGTGACCACAGGCGCGTGCATTAACTCGTCGCCAGCCGGCAAGCGCCGCATCGCCGAGCCGAGCGCCCTGCACGCCTCTGCCGTGCGGGACGGCGCCGGCGGCGGCGCCGCGACACTAGTCGTCGCCGTGTGCTCGGTGGCTGTCACGCTGTTCCTGGTGGTGCTGCTGGCTCTGCAGGTGGGAAGGAGAAATACGTATTCATTCATGGTCATCACCACCAGCCTGTTAGGGAATACGTACTGTCCAATTCAAGTTGGTTTAGCACTATTTTGGTGATGTAGTGTCAATAATTACGACAAAATGGAGGTTGAATGTGATCACCATTTTAGGGTTCCGTACCCGAATGGTGCCAAACGGGACCCTATTACTAAGCCTCTGCTGTCCGTCTGTCTGTCCGTCCGTCCGTCCGTCCGTCACCGGGCTCTATCAGATCTACCCAAATAGGTACAGAACTGAAATTTTTACAGAATGTGCATTTCTGTTGCCGCAATAGCAACGAATAATGAATTACACGCAATTTTGAAAATTAAAGGGTGTCCCCGTATAAGCGGCTGATTTTTTTTAAAATGCGAAATACCTCATAAAATCAGGTTTCAATTATTTTTGTTTTGGTTTAATTATTTAGGATTTAGTGGTTTTTTTCTTGTACGATGGTACGGAACCCTTCGTGTGCGAGTTCGACCCGCAGTTGACCGATATTTATTATTTACACTTATATTTCTATTTGTCATAATCATAATCAATGAACCTATGCTATCGTCGCTAGAAATACTATATACCAGAAATATTTCGTCTCGGGGTTCTCCGACTTCAATGATTAAATCTTCCGTCTCTTTTTCTAATCTTTAACTTTCAACCAGGATTATTTTCCTAGTTTCTAAAATTTATGAAGTGCTAGTAAGCAATATTGAAATCGATAAACGCAGCGATCGCCCAGCACTATGACAAAGGTTACGCAGGGCCTTTGCGGGTGTGCGGGAGGTGGGTGGGGTGCCACCCCCTTCGCGACTTCCTCTTTCTCCTGTGGCCATCCCAACCTGTCGCAAACTATAAATAAATAAATAATAAATAAAAAATAAAAATAAAAAAGCCTTTAATTCTGTAAAATTGGTTAAAAACATAAAAGTATTACTCTTACTTTCACCTATGTTATTAGCTTTCTTCAAAAATGTAATACCTAATTAATGTTTATTAATAATTATGGACCCCTCTTAAGGGTGAAGGCCTCCTCCAACCTTCAAATCAAATCAAATCATTTATTTGTGGAACATAGGTATGTTGGTATACATTTGGGTGTTATTATAATATTATGTCTCTCTATGTTTAGGCATGAGGCATACAAATATTTTACACATTATGGATACACAATTTTGTCACAAAATTTATGTCAGTACCTTAACCAGTCGTCTCTATTTGTTGCCTTCATCATCGACGTACGCCCTCCGACTCTATGTATTTCGTCTTTCCAACGTTCTAACGGTCGGCCTCTGTTTCTTTTACCTGATGGACCTTCCCAAGTTGTGATAGCCTTGGTCCAGCGTTGGTCTTGCGTTCGCGCTAGATGTTCTGCCCACTTCCACTTGAGCTTTTTAGCATGATCTAGAGCACCGATAGTATTAGTTTTCTTACTTATTTCGACGTTACTCATCCGTTCTTTAAGTTTTATTCCTAAACAGGCCCGTTCAATTACTCCTTGACATACTTGAATTTTAGTTGTAGTATCTTTGTTGAAGATCCATGCTTAGCAACCATATGGACAGGGTAAAAGGCACGAATCTATGACTTCATTTTTTAATCTTATTGGTATCTTTGACTTTAGAATCTCTTTTTAGCCCCAAAACTTTTTCCATGTCAATGTTATTCTTCGTTTCTATTTTTGAAAGATATTCTTTTGCCAATTCATTTAGATATTCTAAAAAGTATTTGTTTGTGGTTTGCATCAGTATTTTTGTACAGTTCATCATTACTTTTGTCTTAGTTGTATTAATTTCTAGACCAATATTGCCACTCGCCTGTTGAAGGTCTTGTTGCATCTGTTCAATATGTTTCGGAGATTCAGATACCAGGACGATGTCGTCAGCGAAACGAAGGTGGCTTAGACATCTGCCATCAACATTTATTCCCTTCTTTGACCAGTCCAGGTCGTTCATTATGGATTGTAGAAAAGAGATAAACAACTTTGTTACTTTGGCGATAAGGGGTCACCTTGTCTCACGCCTCTACATATTTTTATATAAGATCCAGTCTGGTCAAGTTTCACTCTACCAACGCTGCGTTTGTATTAATCCTTGAAAATGTCAATATGGATGTGTGGCTTAATAAAGCTTTCCATATGCTGCTATGTGAAATCGAGTCAAAGGCCTTCGTGTAGTCGATGAAAGCAATATATAGGCGTCGGTTAAATTCCTCGCACTTTTCCATTATTTGTTCCAATGTGTGAATGTGATCGATGGTACAAAAACCTTTCCGGAAACCTGCTTGTTCTATCGGCTGATGGGTCTCTATTTCTTGATGAATTCTTTTTTCAAGGCATGACGCGAAGAGCTTATAAATATTGGATATAAGGCTTATTGGCCGATAGTTTCCAACGTCTGAAGGATCTATCTGTCGTCGCGATCTATACATAACATTTAATAAATTCCTGTGCCGGTGGAACTTGTGTCCAGTGAAAGATAGTTAGCGAGTTAACACCTAACCCGAATCAGTTTTGGAATTCCATATTATAAGTACTGACTAGCTTTTTTGGATTCTGTAGGGTATAAACCGGGACCGTACTACTAGCCTCCGCTGTCCGTCTATATTTCTGTCTATCCATCACCGGGCTGAATTTCATGAACCGTAACAGTTAGAGAGGTGACATTTTCACAGTACGTGTATTTCTATTGCCACTACAGCAACAAATAATTAAGTTCACGAGATTTTATAAATTAAAGGCAGTCCCCATACAAGAGACCTGTTTTAATATTCCTCCACTTGCTATTTACCAAATCATCACTATACAAATATCACGTAAACTCGTCGGCGCAATTGGTTTGACTTCGCATCCGCAATCTGCATCGAACTGGTATCTTTTGTCTTTGTTTTATTATTTCGTAGCCCTTAGGTTCTTCTCCAATGCTACGGAATCCTTCGTGGGCGAGTCCGATCCGCACTTGACCGACTTTATAACTTGCTTTGTCTGCCACTCGGTTTTCGACCATCAATTCGATTCAAGTTCAAGCCCTTTTTCTTCCTCCCCGGTCGGGAATCCAATGAAGTCTATGTACATGAAAAGTCCTCGTCAACACTTTTGCTGCACGGAACCACAAACCAAAACGTCATCTGTGTATATTTTGTATGTATATTTATATTTTTTGTTGTTGTTGATTTTTTCAAAAAGCGCTAAATCTATTTAGATAAAATTTATATGGGACCACCTCTGAAGTATGACCTACCTATCAAATAATAATCAACAAAATCGATTCATCATTGACGGAATAATCGCGAAACAATCATACAAAAAAAGTCGAATTGAGAATGCAGTTGATTTGACTTGACTTCATTCTTATTCAACTTCGACGATGTTATTCCATCTTATCCAATCACAACGTTTGGCAAATTGTAACGCATACAGCTTGTCGTTTTCTCAATTGTCTGATTATTGAAACGGTCAAAGCAAATAGGTCAACTCGCTGAGGTTTGACCACAACTCGACATGCTCTTGAGATGCTCGTAAAGCCAAATAATATTGACATCGGAAAATATCAAGGAAGCAGTAAAAATTCTGCAAAATATATGAGATCAGAGGATACATCGTCTTTCATCTACAAGTTCAGTTCATGTAAGGTGGCAAAGCGATTTAGTACTCCAATGGCTGTCATACATAGTTTTTATGGGTGTGCTACAATGGACGATGCTATATTTAATGATGAATATTATTTAAAAAAGTATTAAGACGAATTGTGCGCATACGAAGTACTTTTTTTATGAAGTTTTAGCATATTTTAAGAAACTATTTGAATATTTCATGTAATAACAAATATCTATATTGGATAACAAATTACTGAGCCACATACAAAACCTACACTCAATTGGTCGTTAAATACTGTTTCAAATCATGTTTCAAATAACACCCCTCGTGACATCGATGGACCAAATATTTTGACAGTTACTTGCGGCTGGCTGTTTCTGAACGAAAAAATCAATGTCACTTGCATCAACTCACAAGTCACTATTGAACATTCATAACAACAAAATCATTTCAGAAAATTGAGCAAACGACGCTCAAAAATAACTCTTCACTATAAAATGAGGGTCTTATTACATTGTTTTACAGTACTACTGAGTTATTGACAGACGGACAGGACAGCCAACTTTACGGCGAATAAAATTTGAGCCAAAAAGTTTCGTTCATCTGAGAATTGAGTATACTACGCTGTAGATGACAAATGAAGGACATTCTGTTTTTACGGAAACTTCAGTAAACCATATTTTTGATGGGAATAACGCTATTTATTTAAGAACTCAATTATCTCCAATTGTTTTTCTCAGTTTGATGCCCGAAAGTATTTTTGTGACACGCCGAATTGTCACGTACCATCATCTCAATTCGAAAGCTGTTGATAAGGAAACACCATTAATGTAACATGTTTACATTGGTCAAGATTCAAGATTAAAAAGTTTTTTCTGTATTAATGTAGGTATTCACAAATATGCTAAGTACACGTCATCATGCCAATTTACCTCTTTACTACGTTGTTCCACTATGGGAGAAGGAGGACGAAGGATCTCTCTCCGAAGAAGAAGAATCTGATTTTTAGGTCGAGGTACTAAACTATTTGTCACCTTACGTGAACATAGATAAAGCATAATGCATGTTGGCTTTCTATCCGACCTTTCACTGAGCTCCGAGGCGCGATAACGAATCTCAAGAAACCACAAGTTGACATGGCTAAATTATGTTTTATTTTCGTCTTATATGTCGCTCCAAATATCGTTCACCAACTTTTCCCGTTCCGTTTCCCCGCCCGGAACCGACAATCCGTCCTATTTTACGCCGCATAGAATCCAATTTGGCTTTTTATGACATCTGTGCAACTTTGTGTACGGTGCTGTTATTTGCGCCCACTCGTAAATTAAAGGCGGAAAGGAATTCTCTCTGCGGTTGGTTTTACGCTAAAACTTAGTGAAGACAAACAGAGATGTATGTTATACGATAATTTAGTCCCGCTCGCACGCTCCCGGAGGCTTTGTCTCGCGGTCCGACGAAAAAGAGCTGTTTGTTGGACCAAACGGTTGGTTAGATATGTATGTGGTAACATTATTGTTGAGGTCATACGCACAATACGAATGCAAGAGTTCTTGAACTATTTGGGGCATGTTACTAATGTAGTATCCCAAATCAAATAATAGTAAATCAAACACTCCTTCATTGAATTAATATAGGCTTGTGTTTAAACGATTACCAAAAAATTCGAAAATTTATTCATAAATTCGAAATGACTGCCAGAATTAGTAAATGATCACCAAATTGTGTTTGGATAAATGATCACCAAACTTCTTTGTATGTTTTGTCTTCTTAAGTCATACTGAAAAATTTCATTTCATAGACACCAATATTTGTATTGGAAAATATTTTTATTTGACTAAGGATAGGTATTACCTATCTAGGTTTTATACAAAACAGATAGCACAGTCACTATCTTATTTTATTTTGAACTCAGTCAAGTTTTTGACTAATGAAACGCCTGCTTCTATTGAGCAGTGTAATAATAATGACATGTACTCCTTGGAATCTGTTCCAAGCTCTTTAAATTAACCCATAGGACAACAGAGAGTAACTCTGGCAGTAATATTAATATTTGTATAAATATACCTTCATCTTGCCCATTAAATCAAGTTACTAGTAATGAAAAATGTAAAAGTAAGAATATTTTAAACGTGGTTCATCAAAATATACAGGGCATGTTAAGTAAAGAACTGGAAATTGAGTTAATCATGAACTGTAATAATATTGATATTTTATGTATAACAGAGCACTTTTTAAAGAGTTATCAGTTCATATTCAACTTTAATAACCACCACGTTGCTAGTTCGTTCAACAGAAAAACAGCTGATCGCGGTGGCTCCTTAATACTTGTAAATAATAGTTTTAAATATAAGGAACGAGTTGACATAGTGAGCCTGTCTGTTGAGCGTACCATGGAAATAGCCTGTATTGAACTTGAACAACTTATTGTAATGAGCGTATACAGACCACCAGATTCATCCTTTGATTTATTCGAAAAGAAAATGGATGAAGTGTTGATTAAAATCAGCGATAAAAACAATTTTTTTATAATTTGTGGTGATTTTAATGTTAATATGTTAGAGGATAATAATATTTGTACTAGATTAAAATCTTTATTTTTATGTCACAACATGAACTATCTGTTTTTGGAGCCTACTAGAATTACTGCAACATCTGCTACCTGCATTGACAATATATTTACTAACATTACGCCCATTTTCAAATCGGTCATCAATAAATTAACCTCTGATCACTCTGGTCAGATAGGTATATTCAATATTAAAATAAAAAAGGACCAAAAAGAGGATATTACATATGTGCCCGTTAGTGACACTCGGCTTGAACACTACAGGAATAATATTTTAGATAAACTATGGGAAATACCATACAGTGACGATCCAAATTTGTTGTACAACTCAGTATTTAACCTTGTCAAAAATGAATATGATACGGTATTTAAATCAAAAACTATAAAAGTTAATAACAAAGCTTTGTTTAGTGATTGGGCGACAGTTGGAATTCATAGGAGCAGACGAAGATTATATGAACTCTATGAAGAGAAATCATATAACAAAAATACGGCCTTTCTAGATTATGTTCGTAGTTATTCAAAAATGTTTAAACGCGTTTGTGCCGTAGCTAAATCTAATTTCATTAAAAACAAAATTGAATCTAGTAGCAATGTAATGAAAACGACTTGGCAAATTATAAACAGAGTGACTGGAAAGGCCAAAGCTACACATAATAACTTCAAGCTTAAGATAGATAATCAATTGCTAAGTACAGACCTAGAAGTAGCAAAAGCTTTCGAAAATTTCTTTACGGACATTCCAGTTTCAACAACCAAGTCTTTAAATTCATCTCCCGCTGCTGCTGAATCTATACTTAAACAAAACTTTGAGGAATGTAAAACAGATTTTAAATTTAGGCACGTAAATAATGAAGACATTGTAAAAGCGTTTAAATCCCTGGAAATGAAAAAGACAGCTGACGCCCATGGTCTATCAGTAAAAATTATTAGTTACATTGTAGATTGTATTGCACCTCACCTTTGTTGTATATTTAATCAATGTATAGATAATGGTGTGTTTCCTGACTTGATGAAACTAAGTAAAGTTATACCTTTATTCAAAGCTGGTAGTACATCAGACCCCACCAATTTTAGACCCATATCGATACTACCAACGCTTAGCAAAATATTAGAAAAACTCATACTTAATCAATTGCAAAGTAATTTTTATCTCAATAATTTAATTCATATTGCTCAGTTTGGTTTCACAAAGGGTCGTTCAACAGCCGATGCTGGTGTTGAACTAATCGACAATGTTTTTGATGCCTGGGAAGACACAATGGATGCAATAGGTGTCTTCTGCGATCTATCCAAGGCTTTTGATTGCGTCCATCATGACACTCTTGTCAGGAAGTAACGCCATTATGGTGTAAAAGATCAGGCCCTTGGCCTTCTGGAGTCATATCTAACAGATAGGGTTCAGATGGTCGATGTTAATGGGAAAAGATCACCTGGGTCTTCAATAAGTATGGGCGTACCGCAAGGTTCAATTCTTGGTCCTTTCTTGTTTTTAGTATATATTAATGATTTACCTTACCTTGTTAAAGCTAAACATGGGTTAGTATTGTTTGCCGATTATACTTCTTTGATATTTAAAGTTAAAATACAGCAATCAAATTATGACGAGGTAAACAATGCTATCTCTAGTATAGTGAACTGGTTTACTGTTAACAATTTATTACTTAATGAAAAGAAAACTAAATGTATTAAATTCGTGTTACCCAATGTGAACCCGGTAACTACAGACATATTTATAAAAGGACAGAGATTGGACCTTGTGCAGTCGACTGTCTTTTTGGGCATTACTTTAGACGCCAAACTACAATGGGATCCTCATATAAATAAATTGTCGAACAGACTGAGTTCAGCAGCGTTCGCAGTTAAAAAAATTAGAGCTCTTACCGACGTAGACACCGCTAGACTAGTCTACTTTAGTTACTTTCATAGTCTAATGACCTATGTTATTTTATTATGGGGTCACGCTGCGAATGCTAATAGTATATTTATTCTGCAGAAACGGGCTGTTCGTGCAATTTATAGATTAGGGCCTAGAGTGTCACTGAGGGAAAAGTTTAAAGAAATCAATATTCTGACATTTGTGTCTCAATATATCTATGACAATCTTGTGTATGTAAAAAGAAATATAACTAATTTTCAGAAGTACAGTGATATACACAATTTTAATACTAGAAATAAATACAAGTTGGTTGCTTATGTAAGCCGACTACATAAAATTAGTAATTCTTTTAAAGGCAATTGTATACGCTATTACAATAAGGTCCCTACTGATATTAAAAACTTACCTTTAGACAAGTTTAAAATAATAATAAAACAGAAATTGTATAAAAAAGGTTACTATAGGATATCTGATTACTTAGAGGACAGATGTCCATGGGAATAGATTGTTTGAGTAACAGGCTGTTTCGATATATAATTAGCATTCATTTTGTAATTTGCAACATGATGCGACGACTGTGGAGTTTCTTCGGTGAGCTCTTCTCCACAGATTCCGCCATTGTGTTAGTGAACTCACCCAAAAAAATGTAATGACGGATCTAAGTGATGTAACAACATCCTATGGAAATAAATGATTTTTGATTTTGATTTTAAGTTTATTTTTTAAGTATTTTTTGTTGTTCGTTCAACCTAATACGAAGGATAAAGGAGGCTTCGCTTCGCTCACCGCGTTTACCCTTCACCTAAGCTACCGCAGTATTTTGCCCTGATATTTTCTGCAACTTTTGGTGAGCATTTTACCCATTTTAGGTAAGAAAAAAATATTTTGGTGATCGTTATATTTGTTGCCATTAACATATAAGCCTTTGGAGTAATTTGAGATAGGTTTTTTAACCTTACCGTTACTGTAACACGTAAATGACTGACGGGGCCATTTGAGGTCAATCGTCGATTGCAAATTAGTAGCCAATTGCAAATTAAGAGATTTTCCTCTGAATCTACGTCATTTTGGACCTCCATTAAACTCAGTATGACAATATCTAAGCCGGATAAGATCACTCAATCGATGGGATTTACATAAAGAGTCCCGAATTAGTGAATCCGAGCGCTCCCCCAGATCGTCGACTTCCCTTATCCGATAGTCAGATTGGAAGCCAATGGTGCGAATAGTCGAGCGATTAGTTTGTCAGATGATACGAACTGCCTGTTCTACTGAACGCAATCTCGTTTTATCGCCTGACCGTTCGTATGTCAATTAAAGATGAAGTCCATTTGTTTAAAGTTGTAGACGTAGATAGAATACTAGATGCGACAGTGTGTGGATAAGAGCTATTCGAGCAATTTATAATTTAAAACGAAGGGAGCTTTTTAAAGAAATTGACATACTAACTGTAGACAGTCAATTTATTTTCCAAAATATTATTGTACGCAAGAACCTTACAACATTTTCCAAACTTAGCGATAGCTGTAATGTTAACCTAAGAAATGATCACAGACTATGTGCGCCCCGGTTTAGACTCGTGAAGGTTAGCAATTCTTTCAAGGGTCAGTGCATTCTCTACTACAATAAGATACTTCTGGAGATTTAGAAAAAGCATGTTAAAGCGAAGGGGATAATACAAGACATATTGCAACGTTCGACTGTATGGGGTTAATCTCGCTCAACACAGACCTTGCTGTTAATAATTTTGTGATTATTTATTCCCGCTTATTAATCATAATAATTAAATTTTTCATATTTGTATTAGTTAAGCACAACCAATTTTTAAAAGAGATCTAAAAATCAATCTGTGGGAGTTTCTACGCCCTGCTTCTGCCACAGTGGTCCAATGTTGAGAAGAGGCAAAAAATGACGTTTGCTAAGTATATGTAAATATCTACAGTAATAAAGTACTTTGAATTTGACTTTGACTTTGTGTAGAACCGCCCCCGAATACTTCCGCCGACTTAGAATTACTTATGGCGGCCGCGGCTTACTTGCCTTTGATTCCTGTTAGGGAGACTATAGTGTAAACAATTACAGTGTGCCTGCGAATATTTATGCACGGTATAATTTGGAAACTTTCAGTGGAGCCATTACAAGCAGTCGCATTTGACATTTGTCAACAGAAGGGACAGAGCTATGGGGCACTCTTCTTCTCCTTGTTTCGCTTAGAAAAGGAAGGGAGACCGACACATAGCTTTGTCCCTACTGTTAACAGATGCCAAATGCTACTTCTAAGAATGTGGGGCCATTCTTCGGATATTATGGAAAGTTTTAATTAAAAGAAATATTGAACTGCACATCAATAATACTGATTTGCACAGCAAATATACTGATTTTCACAGCAAATAGGTGAAGGCAGCTTAGGTAAAGGGTAAAGGGGGTGAGCGAAGCGAAGCGAAGCTCCCTTTATCCTTCGTGTTAGGTTGAACATGTAAGAACAACAAAACATACTTAAAATATAAAAAGTGTTTTTGCTGATTCTTTTATGCTGTGAAAATCAGTATAGTTGATATAATAATAATAATAATAATGATCATATCTTGGACACCCTTGTAACTCCTGTATCTTGGGTACTAGACAACGATATACATACTTATATAGATAAATATTATGCTTAGATAGATAAACAACCATGACTAGGGTACAAACATTTATTCTCATCAAACAAATATTTGCCCCACCGGGACTCGAACCCGGGACCCTTGGCTTCGTAGGCCGCGTGACTGCCGTCAATATGCTATTAAATACTAGCCTTTATTTATGTTAAGTTAACGTAGAGCTCTTTGGTTCTCACACAGGAGATGCAGGTTCGTTTCCTGACCATGTATCAATGAGATAATTCATTTATCTTAAGTAAGTTATACGGACGTTCTAACGGTGATGTAAAACATCGTGAGGAAACCTTCATTACCATAACTGCAGCGATGGGCTAGCCCCTTGTCACGCAAAATGGAGTATCGAATAACTGGCTCCAAGTGGGCACAATTGTGCCTCTGCCGCCCCGTATTGGAAAAGGCGTGACGCTATGTTATGTTAAGTTATTAGCAGTTCTTATACATATGAGTACACGTTGAAGTAACTACAACATAAATGTTTCTAAAACGTATGTAATACTAATACTATCTTGTTAATTTCAGGCGAGCAGCAAGCGGGAACCCGAGAAGAACAGGACCAGGGGCGTCCACTATGCGCCCCTGTGCACAGACGACGGTGACGTGGCCGTGATGACGTCTCGAACATCATTCCCCACGAACGAAAGCGAGCGCGAGCAAGATTCGCTCCTCGAACATTGCACTTAGCGTCAGCGAGCATTGTGATCGGAACGATTCGTGAGTGAGATCCTCAATTGTTTAACTGTAAGACGCTCTCTGTTTAAGAAGAAATGGGTGACGTAATAAAAATGAAGTCAGTCTGATGCATTTCATCAACTTGTGTACGGAATGTGGAGTTGCATGTGTGATTGGATACTCAAGGGGTATCGCGTTAGTCGAATGTAAAATTATTAGACGAATCCGTCACAAAGTTCCCAATTATTGTTGAAATTGTAACCGATTAATGTAGAATGTTTGTAGTTATTGCTGACAAGGACCATTCAGATTCAGCGTCGAAGTTGGATTATATTTTTGTTAGTTTGTACATTAGCTCGTATACTAACGACATACATTTTTAATGAGTGAAATGTGAAATTCTCACGTTCCTCATTAAAAATCTTGTTAGCTGTCGCGACACCTATATCTAAAGGTATAAATAACTAAAGGTTGATGATACTTTTCGTAGACATGTTTGTTTGTAAAGAATAAAACAAATCACGCGTAAAGTTTTTCCCAACTTTTTCTGAAGATGATTTTAGGAATGAAAGTGGTAGTTTTAATTTTAGTTAGGTATAAATTGTAAGTATTTGAACAAAACAACTGGCTCATGTTGACAAAGTCAAAACTTGGATGGCCTAGCGAATTGTGATATGTATAAAATAAATATTTTTCAAATAATTGCCTCATTTTTGCTAGCTGGAATGTTTATTTTATTGCCTGGGTGAGAAATATTCGTTCGATCGATTTCTACCACGAATGAATAAAACCCACGAATTAAATATTCAATTGCAAAATTATTTTATAGCAAAAATGCGGCTGATATCATGAATTCAAATCCGCCATAGATATACGTTGCCACAAAGCTGAATAATTTTATTAAAACTGAACCTTTTAATGCTCTGTACTTAACTCATCAATTGGCTCTCTGCATATACGAATAATAGTAATCTTCGTCACAACTTTTCTGTATATTTTATAGATTTATTTTTTAGTTTGTAGGACCAAATAAAAGTTACCATAATTTTAAATTGCAAACCGTACAATTTTGTTTTCCCTTTCCCGCTGAATAAACAGATACACTTTTTGAAAAAATACAAGGATCTATTGGCTTATCTTTGAATTTTGATTATTGTCCCTATGTTTCGATACCGAACTTTAAATTTAATTTATCTGGTTTTAAAGACGTTACCTTAGTTTGAGCTGGCGTCATTTGCTAATAGATACATGTTTTTAATCAATGATTTTTTTTCTTAGTTTAGTTGTGTTAAATAATAAATTGTGTGCAAACACGCTAGAGATTTTGTCATTTCGCTATTTTGATCGCTAAAGCTTAAAAAAAACTTAGCGAGTTATAGATAAAATTATGGTTCGTTATTTATAAGTAGACATTTTTATATTTTAGTCGAAAATTTTAATTATCTCAGTCTAATTATGTAAAAATCCCATCGAGTTCAATTTTCAGATTCATGTTTCGTAGATCGGTTATAAAAGTTATATTGTTTCATTTCGTCTGTCATTTTCCGAAACCGTTTTCCGATCGAAGTACAAGATTTCAATCTTACCAAGAGTGTGCGGCACCAAAATAAAAATGTTCTCGGAGTATTATTGTATTTTCATATAATTTTAGTCAAAGATTGTTATGTTACCAACACAATGTTATATAAACAATTTAGCTAGACTTTATCAAATTCTCATCATTATTGTGTGATCTTTTTGTACGTATTTAGTAAATGACTATTATTTATATCTAGGTACCTATATTTTTGTGTCGAGACTGCGAGTACATGATTGTACGAATGTTTTCATTGAAAAGTCATTAACAAAATAATCTGATCTCGACACAATACGAATTTCATATTTTTTATAAATCTTTCTTGGCACTTGATCTTCACTCTTGCTGCATTTCTATGTAAAATATTTCTTTTCTCTTACATTGTTTTAATACAAAACTATATTTAAATTGACGACTTTTTCGAATATATATAATTTTATTTATAGTTTGATTTAGTGAAAATTTAAGAATATATTTTTGTATGAAATGTCTTAATGTGCAATTCATCTTTATAATAAAAACGAGAGTCTGTGCTACATTTGTTAATTCAGTTATCCCTACTAGTAACATTTTGAATTTTCTAGCGACATATTCCAACAGCTGTTAGCGATTACGGGTTAGTACTGCGATAGCTACTATATGCTAGTGATTGGGTCAGCGCTACTCACTTACTACATGGAACTATAGAAATTACTATCGTTTGGTTTGTCATAGAAGCGGTCGCCGATCGTTACCGACCGCTACCATGGTTACCATACATGATTCCCTTCTCAGTAGCAGTCGGGTCAATGACCGCTATCGCAGTACTAATACTGCTAACAGATAATAGATGTGGGATCCAATATTGTTGGTATTGTAGGATTAAACAATACAACATAGCGTCTCGCCTTTTCCCATACGGGGTGGCAGGGGCAAACTTACGCCCATGTTTAACCTAAATTGCGCCCACGTACTTACCCGCCTTCGCGACTTCCTCTTTCCCCTAAGGCCATCTCGTCCTGACGCGAGCTATACTACAACACTAACAATAGCGCCCTAATGGCTTCACTAATCCAGGTGCACAGATATTCCGACCGTGTTGTACTCAGATATATACAGGTTGTTACTTCATTGTTGGAAGATAACTATCCCTGATTCGGGCGTAGACAACACCTGTATATACTTCATATCAAGTTAGTAGGTAACATTAACTATGCATATTACATTTACATAAATCTGTCCACCCTGTTTGGATGGAACTATTTTAGTGAGATTTACTTCGTATCCATAGTTGGCAATAATTCACAAAGTAAAAAACTAAAAAAAATACGACTTCAAGCCCGGTCGGGATGCGAGTGAAATCCATGTACATGAAAAGTCCTCATGAAAACTTTTGCTGCACGGAATCACAAACCAAAACGTCACCGTGTATATATTTTTTGTATTAGTTGTTTTTCCACAAAGCGCTTAATCATGTTTGATACTATTTATATGAAACCAACAGTATGACCTACCAATCAAGACAAGAATCATCAAAATCGCTTCGTAATTGACGGAGTAATCGCGTAACAAACACAAAAAAAAACAGATGAATTGAGAATCTCCTCCTTTTTGAAGTCTGTTGAAAATGTGCGGTGCGAGAAGCCAATGCGAAAGGTCGTGCGTGCGGTTGCGATTGTGGCATTTAGTTATTTTATTCGTAGAATACTGAATGAGTATGAAATGTGATGGCTGCGATGCAACTATCTATGATTTACTGTTTATGGAGTGCTCATTTGAAAAGTGCAAGATGTTGTACCATGTTAAGCGCCTGGGATTAACTGAGTTATCGTTCGAAGAGTTAAGTGCGGAGTACAAGGATTCCTGGATATGTCCGGCGTGCAGGTGCAGTCTACCTAAGACAGGGAATGTGAATACTCTTATCAGAGATGTAGTTTGGGACAAGACCTTCACGCCAAAGAGCTTTGTCAACTTACAAGCGAGGCTCTCGTCATAATTTGGACGAGACCGTGGACGCTGATAGCTGAAATACTGAACACTCTAAAGGAGCTCAGACAAGAAATGAAGTATCAGCAGGAACATCAGAGGAAGAAAAGTTTCCATCAAAGTATGTGAAAAGATCGTGCAGGTAGAAAATACGTGGCACTTCTTGTGATTGGGCAAATCACAAGAAGTGCCACTTTCATACGCAAAAATAGTTGTTAATAAAAGCAACCATGACAATAGTATAGTTGCTAAAAGTCGGGCCACAAAAACAGCGACAATCGTAATATCAGAAAAATCAAGCGAGGACAATGTTAATAAGGAAGACATAGATAAGAGTAAGAATCAGGAAGGGGAGTAAGAGACAGTGAAACAGAAATAAAGCAGGTACCCTAGGAATGAGGTAAAAACAGGAGGATGCGCAAATTCAGTAGAAATACAAAGAACGGAGCGGAAAAAATACCTGCATGTTTGGCAAGTAAAGAAGGAGACGACGGTTGAGATGATCTGCAAAAAGATCTGCGGTAAAAGTGACAGCAATTAATATTGAATATTGTGAGTGGGTGTGGTGTTGAGTTCCAGTGTTGAGGGTTATAGACCTGTGGCAGTGCTTTCTTCGCCGGCTAAAGTATTTGAGTCAGCTATCCAAAAGGTAGTACTGTCGCAGGTGGAGCCGCAGCTGTCAGATGCATAGCACGGGTTTAGGCAAGCGCGTAGTACAGCCAGTAATCTGCTTAATCTTATGGCCCAAGTTGTTGTTGTTGTTGTGGTGGATGGTAGAGGATAGGTGGACACCGCCTATTTCGATTATAAAAAAGCGTTTGGTTTGGTGGACAACGATATGCTCCTCAGAAAACTGGCGAATGTGGGTTGTACTCCTCGTCTACTTAGGTTCTTCATCAGCTATATGAGGGATAGAACACAGTATGTGGAGTACAACGGATATCAGTCACAACCTTATAACACTAGATCTGGAGTAAGCCAGGGAAGTACGTTAGGGCCATTAAAATTCACAATTATGATTAATGACTTACCTCAATATGTGAATAGTGCCAACTGTTTATTGTTTGCGGATGATTTTAAACTCTCGCTATCAGTAAAAAGTACCCGGGACTGTGTGAAGCTTCAGGAAGACATTGATGTAATAGTGGCATGGAGCAAAACCAACAAATTGGAATTTAATGTTTCTAAATGTGTAATAATTTCTTTTACTCGCAAAATCTATCCAGTGGTGGGTACTTACACAATAGGCGACACACAAATTCAGCGAGTTAATGAAGTCAAGGACTTAGGAGTAACGTTGACTTCGCCCCTGAATTATAGGGTGCATATCGAGGGGGTATGTAAAAAAGCACACAGGAATCTAGGGTTTGTCTTGCGTACAGGGCGCACCTTTAAAGGCATACATGCAATAGCAACGCTGTACAATTCTCTGGTGACAATTATCTGGACACCACATGAAATGAAATATCTTCTCATGTTGGAAAGTATACAAAATAAATTTATACGACATTTATATTTTCGGCTGTACGGGGTGTATCATTTCTACCCGTTGAACTATCCTACACTCTTTGTACTAGGGATGGTAGGATACAAAGAACTCGGGGTTAGAAGGGATATGGCATTAGTATCTTATGTATATAGGGTGTTGGTAGGCAAGATCTGGAATCCCGTACTGTTGTCGCAGTTGTGCTTGTGCGTGCCCGACGAGCACGTGTGGCGCCGCCGGCCGCCGCCGCTGCTGCGGGTCGCGCGCGCGCGAACGTGCCTACTGGAAAGAGCGCCGCTCACGCGAGCCATTCGAGCTATCAAGACGGTGGCAGAGCTTATTAATGTGTTCGGGGTTACTCTGGCTGAATTTACAAAAATGACACTATTCGTTGTTTGTTACAAAAACGATATGTTAAAATGATAAATGAAATTAGTTAAGCTAGATAAATATACCTACCGCATTAGGTTCAACCTGTATTTATGGAAAATAAATATTTGACTGTAAAAAAAAAGAAAAAGGAACGCGACAAAATGATTGAATATGGTCACCTTATTTGAACTAATATTATCATCGTTAGAAACATCTAAGGAATATATTTAAATATAGTAATAGTACATTACGATATTAGTGCGTTAAGATGGTTATAAAATGCGAGGCGGAATTTCAGCCCGAGCCGATGGCGAGGGCGTAATTGAGCCGAGCATGTTATAACCAATACGCACGTATATCGTACGACGTTTTTAACACATTTGCGAGGAAACGGAAAAAAAATACATTTTATATTTTGTTCATTTTTAATTGTTGAAACAGTTAGTGAAATTACAATTATTAAAATGATACGTAGTTGTAGTTGGTTTTTTAATTATGTTATTATTATTATTACTATTCATAATGTCATTGTTTTGTGTTAGGGTAAATGTTGGAGACGACGAAACTTCTTGAAAGGCGGCAGAAGAGCATTGTAATTCGTCATTAGTTGTAAATAAAAAAGTATCATCAGTAGAAGTAGAGGGGCGCGGCTCAGGGCAAAACTTCTTCGATTGTGGCTCCAAATTTATTGTCTGAGTTCGAAATTTGAATAGCAAAAGCGCGCTGCTCACTAGCTGGAGTCGTGCGGCGGCGATCAGTTCCATATTTGAAATGGCAAATAATACTGTTATGGAATTTGTATGGACTGTAACTTAACTATTTGCTTTGGTAACACACGCGTTTTTTATGACCCGCTTTACATATTTAAAACCGGTGGAATTACATCAGCTTTACGAGCAAGGGTGTTAAAAAATCTTTTATCCACTCTCCTATCGTAAAATTCGATTTACAAACTTCAAAACTGGTTTATATTGACATACTTTATACACACAATACCGAAATAAAATAAAAAAAATTGATTGTAAGCTCCGTTATTGTTACAATATTGTTATTTTTGCTTAAAAACGACCGATAGCAGTGATTGTGAAGAAAATTTGACTCCGCGTGATATTTTAAATGCGGCGATGGATAAATAATTTCATACTCTTTTAACTTTGATGTTTTATTTAGTATTTTCAACATTCATGTATGAGAGAAGATAGAGTAGTGTATGAAACTGCACAATTGCACATAACTAGGTATTAAACACTTGCCTGATGCTATTGAAAACCTCGCCTAATGAGAGTAAAAAAGTAGTGTATGAAACTGCACATAACTAGGTATTAAAACACTCGCCTGAAACCACAAGTTAACACAATAACTATATAATGTCCGTTCCAAATAGCCCCAGGTAGATTGAGTTGCTATGCCCGCACTGATGAGAATAACACTGGCCTGACAAGGGGTCTGCGACGAGGAGCTTCCGTCCAGCCAGATATCCTCGGCTAGGCGGTATCAGGCCATAGAAGTAGCCACAGTAGCGGTGGAAATGGCCGGCACCGGCAGGGCGTCTGCGCCGTCTAGTCTTGTGGTAAATTGATCCTGGAAGGCCTGGGCCTTAAGTAAGCTTAAGCGCGGGAAGCCTCATTTGGTGAGAACCTAGTCAGGGTCCGGTGTTCCAATTCGCAACAAGGGCAACAGAAAGCTCAACTGACAGCTAGACTACTCTATAATACTTAATATAATATCAGAAGCTCTAATTTACAAATAAGCGTAATAACTGAGAACTCACCCCCGCGGGAATAACCAGGCACTTAAATAATTAAAATTGTTGGCGGTGCAATCGGCTACGTAAAAGATCTAACGGTATTTTTTATAAGCAGTGATACAGGCTCCGCTCCGGTAGCTGCGAGCGGTCTGTCGCGAGGGAAAACCGAATGCCGTATCATTATACGTCTTATTAAATCATTCAACGCTGTTTATATGCGGAGAATATTTTGGGGTACAATAAACGTGGGGTGCGTTATATTTAGTTAGCATGCTCTTAAATTTAGTGCTAATAAACTGTTTCCAGCTATCGAGAATTACCGTTGCAGGAACGCCGTGCACCAAGAACACATTTTCCTCCAAAAGTTTAGTAACAATTTCTGCAGTGACTCGTCTAATTGGAAATAATAGAACAAACAGAAACGAGTTTTGTTTTTTAGATACTGGCAGCGGTCCGACTAAATCAATACTTATAGCTTGAAATGACCGCGAACATACCTTAGGGCCACCAAGAGGAGCATGATTCTGGTATAAGAACTCAAGTTTGGTACAAACCTCCTATACCAAGACGCAGTACCTAAAAATCGATTAACTTCTTTTTTGTTCGTAGGAGTTGGGAAATTGAGAATAGCCTCAGTAGGTAGATAATGACAGTTTAAATTCACTTCACGATCGTTCGGGCCTACGGGCTTGACAGATGGATCGAAAAACCTATCGACAGATGGATCGAAAAACCTATTGACAGTTCAAATTCATTTCACGATCGTTCGGGCCTACGGGATCGACAGATGGATCGAAAAACCTATTGACAGTTCAAATTCATTTCACGATCGTTCGGGCCTACGGGCTCGACAGATGGATCGAAAACCCTATTGACAGTTCAAATTCATTTCACGATCGTTCGGGCCTACGGGCTCGACAGATGGATCGAAAAACCTATCGACAGATAGATCGAAAAACCTATTGACAGTTCAAATTCATTTCACGACGTAGAGCCTAAGTTCGGGGTCGGATGATTCTTGATCCAGAACCAGGCTGCTACACAATATAATGTTATTAATATTCGAAATATTTGTAGTCTTATGCAGATTCCCAAGTGAATCATACCGATTTCAATATGAAATTTTTAAAACAAAAAAGTACATTACACTTAGATAAATTATGTACTTCTGACTCAACTAAAATACTTCGCCATGGTAACCTGTTACCAAATTCCATACGATGTCTGATATGCGGGCCGTCAAACTGCGGGAAAACAAATCTGATGGTCGGTCTTCTATTACATGAAAACGGGCTCCACTTCCAGAATGTTTACGTTTATTCAAAAACCTTACATCAACCAAAATACGAATTTCTTGAGAAGGTCTTAAGTTTAGTTCCGAGTATATCGTTCTTTAAATTCCATGCTAATCAGCAAGTACTCAGCACGGAGGAAGCGCAATCAAACTCAGTAATTATATTTGATGATGTCTCATGTGAAAATCAAAACAACATGCGTGATTATTTCGCAATGGGCAGACACAAAAATATTGATTGTTTTTATTTAAACCAGACTTATACTAAAATACCCAAACAACTTGTTAGAGACAATGCAAACCTACTTGTACTTTTTAAACAAGATGACATTAATTTACGACATATATATGATGAACATGTTAACACTGATATGACATGGAACGAATTTCGAGAAATGTGTTCAAAAATATGGAGTGATTCTTATAGCTACTTGGTCATAAACAAAGATTGTGAAAAAAATAAAGGGTGCTATCGTAAACAGTTTGACACGTTCGTCGTTTTTACCTGAGTGAAAGTATATATAAATGCTTTTTTATTCGATAGCTTAGCACTTAGCTTAGAAGAGGACGAGCATACAAGGTATTATTTAGATATGGAAAATAACTTAAAGGAAATCGTAACTGCTGCCGAAGCAGTAAAGAAAAAGTTTAAAAAAATGCGTAACGTTGAATCAGAATATGAAAGAGCTATAGGAAACGTGTTCAAACCAGTTCTTAGCCCCCTTAATAAAATTACTGATGCTATGAGGCAAACAGAGAGCAAAGAAACAACATGTCCTATCAAAAATGAAGAGATGAAATTTGAAAATGAAATCGACGATTCCATTGACTGGAGTGCAGCCGATGACACTTTACGAAATATAAGACGTTCTGATCAATTTATGACACCTACTCATAGCTTAGATCGTGCAGCGGAAATGGAAGGCGAAGATTCTGACAACGACTTTAATGAAGGACAAGAATCTGATATATCTCAAAATTCGATTGAGTCTGATGCAAACACTCAGAACCAAAATTGTTCATCATGGTCGCTTACATCTGAGTATTTAAAGAATACTCCTTTTGGAGTAAGAGTCGAAAGAGGAAAACTTTTGATGGGCTCAGCGAATGTAAATATCACCGATAAAACCATTACAATAGGAACATCTGATTACAATAAGACTCGAGGCTTGATGGAATTGCTAACCAAAAAATTACCAGACTTGGCAGATATAACAAAGGAAGACTTGGCAAATTACAAGTTAATGCTGTTGGAGACAAATGCACATAGGCGAGATTACGACTCAAATAAACCAGTAAAAAGCAACAAAGGAATAAAATACATAAACATTATTAAACCGCTATTTAATAAACATGACAATAGTGAAAGCAATCAGGTTCAAGGTTCAGGTTTACCTGTACTAAAAAAATGGAATAAAAATATAGACTATGTCTACTGGGATGATCCAAATGAGCTAGTGGATAGGTTAAAACTACTTATAGCATCTCGTGACGCTGGAAACACTGGACTTGATAATGAAATAATATCCATCATAGAAGAACTCAAAGAAAGTGGTTTGCTTGGTTAGAATAAATAATCATACTTAAATTATTTTGAGCACTTCATCTTCAACTCTCTACTAATAACTAGGGTAATCTACCTCAGTACTATGAATATTGATAAATTCGGTCACCATGTACATAAACGTTTACGTTTATCTGAATTGTTTGATTTTACTGACAATGCGTTGACCAAAAACGAAGAAGGACTTTTTGATCTTCAGTCGTCACGATTAAAAGGTTTAAAGGCACCACAAGAGTCAGACGACGCCGTAAACAAGGAGTACGTTGATATGAAGAGTAAAGATTTACGGGAAGATTGTCAATTTCTACTGAACGAAGCAATTAAAGATATACAAGGAGTGCTGAATAACTTTATAAAGGATGTTTATACGAGGAGTGAATTAGATAATATCATTAAATCGTTGAACAAAGATGAAGCAGCAGGTGGTAAACGAAATACATAAAAATGCAAGAAAAAATTTTTCTCGTCGATCAGTGCTTCTCAAGGGAATTGATGATTTGTGGCAGGCAGATTTGATAGATGTTATTTCATTGAAAATTTATAATAAAGGTTATAAGTTTATTCTTGTCGTTATTGATTGCTTCTCAAAATATGCGTGGGCTGTACCTCTTAAAACTAAATCTAAACAAGAAATGTGTCAAGTCTTCGAAAGCATCTTGCAGAAAAGTAGAAGACAACCAAATAATCTACAAACAGATATGGGAACTGAATTCTACAACGATGAATTCAAAAGACTAATGAAAACCTACAAAATAAATCACTATTCTACATATTCAGTTAAAAAAGCATCCATAGTGGAAAGATTAATCAGAACATTAAAAGCACATCTCTATAAGAATTTTTCTTTTAAAGGTAGTTACAAGTGGCTAGGTAAACCATTAGAAAGTGTAGTTCATTCTTACAATCATACAAAACATCGTGTTACGCAAGAGGAGCCTGCAAAAGTAACAAAGTTAAATGCAAGCAAAGTATTAGACAATATCAAAAAGTTCCAGAGTAAAACTAATCACGTTAAGAAACCTAAATTTTGTGTTGGCGATAACGTAAGAATAAGTAAATACAAAAGCTGTTTTAAAAAAGGCTATACGCCTAATTGGTCGACAGAAATATTTCTTATCAAGAAGGTAAACAACACGATTCCTGTAACTTATTTGATTGAAGATAGTCGTCGTCAACCGATTTTAGGAAATTTTTATGATCAAGAACTCCAGAAGACCAAATATCCTGATGTATATTTAATTGAGAAAGTCATAAGAAAAAAAGGGAATAAGTTGTTTGTAAAATGGTTAGGTTTAGATGAAACTCAAAATAGTTGGATCGATAAAAAGGTAATAGTATAAACTATAACCTTAGTCTATTATCAGTAATGCATGGCGGAGGTCTTATTAACAGTTTTATCAATAATTTACCGATCGAGTTACATCTACCTGGCTATAATTATTGTGGTCCTGGAACAAAGCTGGTGAAGCGTCTAGCACGTGGAGATAAGGGCATCAATCTATTGGACAACGCATGTATGCATCACGACATAGCGTATACGAAATTCTCTGATTTAGAAAACCGACATAAAGCTGATTTGGATTTACTGAATATGACAAAACAGAGACTACGATCAAAAGACGCTAAGCGTGGTGAAAAGATAGCTTCTTGGTTGGTTAATAAAGTCATGAAGACAAAACTTAAAACCGGCTCTGGGGTACGACGTTTTAAAGATATGGTATCTAAAATAAAAGGTCATCTTCAGAAATTAAAACCAAAAAATAGTAATAGTGCTATTAAAGTTGCTTATGCAGTTGCCAAAAAGTTAATTGATGTAGATACCAAACACAACATAAGGATACCACGAATTATTCCGCTCCCTAAAAGTGGAGGATTTCTTCCTTTAATACCTATCTTTGCTGGGTTGTCTGCTTTAGGAAGTCTTGCTGGAGGGGCAGCTGGAATAGCAAAAAGTGTTAATGATTATAAAGCTGCTCAAGAAAGTTTGCGAGAATCAAAACGTCACAATCAAAAGATGGAATCAATTTCAGTGGGTCGAGGCTTATACATCAAACCTTACAAAAAAGGTAGTGGCTTGTTTATTAAATCAAAAAACTAATAAACAGGCTGCCTAAGCGTGCTCTGACTAATTTAGATATCATCGAATATGGTAGAGAAATACCATATTTCCGTGGAGTTTACATGAAAGATGCTTTACCACGAAAACCAAGAAGTATAGAATGTGGTATTATAAATTTAGACGATTCGCACAATGCCGGAACACACTGGGTAGCCTACATAAAACTGAAAGACTATTATGAATATTTTGACAGCTTCGGAAACTTGAAGCCGCCGGTAGAAGTTGTGAAATATCTCAATACTCCTAATTTGTATTACAATTATACTCGATATCAGACTTATGAAAGTGTGAACTGTGGACATTTATGTTTAAAGTACTTGCAAGATTTTTGGAATAAACATATAAAGTATTGATGTTAGCGTTTATTTTCACCATTGTTAAAATGTCATTCACCATATCAATAACAGGCAATTCGTCGCTTTTAATTACGAATTATTCTCCTACATTACAACTAGAGGGAGAATATGAGTGCGCTCTGCTATACCTATCTACCTTTAATTCAATTCCAAACGTTGATAGTACAAATAACAAGTTTTATTACGGTGAAAATGATGTTATTGAAATTCCTGAAGGAGCATACGAATTGCAAGATATAAACGACTACCTGAAAGGAAAATTGCAAGACATCAACTTTAATTTATCATGCAACAACAATACATTGAAAACGTACATTATCAGCAACAAAGCTATTCATTTTGAGAAAGAAAATAGTCTAGGAAATTTGTTAGGATTTGGTAATCAACCGCTTGAAGCTAATATATTACACGAATCACAATATCCTGTTAATATGCTTTCAACAACTGTGGTGAGAATAGAATGTGATATAGTGAGTGGATCATATATAAATGGCATATCAAGTCACATTATACATGAGTTTGCTCCTAACGTTCCACCAGGTTATAGGTTAATAGAAATACCAAAGAACGTTATTTATTTTCCCGTAAACCAAAATAACATAAGCACCATAACTGTAAGGATATTGGACATTAAGAATAATTTAATTAATTTACGTGGTGAAGAAGTTCAACTGTATTTACACCTTAAGAAAAAATGATTGATTTTAATAAAAACTTATCACGACTACCAAAAACGATTAGTCACACTTCAATCTCTCACAAGGAAAGGACTTGGAAGAAGAAGAAACTAACTGCAAAAAATATAAAATTCCTTAAACAAATTGGACTTTTATCATGAGTAACATTCTAGATATTTTGAGTGCGCCTGTCTATGATAATAGCATTGATGGTATTGAGATTCATTCGTATAAACCTTATGTCACTACATTCAATCGTAATGATGAAATTCGTATACCGATTAATCAACAAGATCTGTACATACTCCCATCGGCGAGCACGTTATATTTGGAAGGTGTCGTCAACGTTTCGAAAAACGCTGCAAAGGAAACGGTTGCTAGTGTGCAGTTTACAAATAATCCGCTGTTATACTTTTTTCAAGATATTCGTTATGAATTGAATGGAGTTGAAGTAGATAAGGTTAAAAACGCTGGAATTACTACTACAATGAAGTCACTGTTGTCTATGAATGATAGTGAGTCAAAGATGTCTAAAGCGTGGGGTTGGGATATCAATGGCACGAAAAACATGCAATCAGGAAAATTTTCAGCGTCGATACCTCTGTGTAACATCCTAGGATTTGCAGAAGATTATAAGAAAGTTATAATCAACTGCAAACATGAACTTGTTCTTCTTCGCAGTAACACAAACCTGAATGCTCTAAAATTAAATACCGGTGAAGTCGTAGAAGACGTAAAAATTCATAAAATTATATGGCGAGTTCCACATGTAAAAGTGAGTGACGCGGAAAGAATCAATCTTCTACGATTGTTGGAAAAGGATAGATCTATCCAAGTACCATTTAGAAATTGGGATTTGTATGAATATCCCTTGCTGCCAAGAACTACAAAGCATACATGGTCAATCAAAACATCTTCCCAGATTGAAAAACCACGATATGTTATACTAGGGTTGCAGACCAATCGCAAAAACGACGCTCACAAAGACATGTCACAATTCGATCATTGTAATTTGCGTGATGTAAAAGTATATCTAAACTCAACCTACTTTCCGTACGACAATATGAACGTAAGTTTTACTAACGACAATATTGCTATATTATACGAGCAATACGTTAGATTTCAGCAGTCTTATTACGGCAGAAGAACTGAGCCATTGTTGAGTGCAAAAGAGTTCAAAGAGTTGGCTCCTCTTTTTGTTATAGACTGTTCAAGACAAAGCGATAATCTGAAATCTGGACCTGTGGTTAATGTACGCCTAGAGCTCGAGAGTGAAGTAGAAATACCTGATCAAACGTCGGCGTATTGTCTTATTCTGAATGAATGTTTAATTGAATATAAACCATTAAGTAATATTGTAAGAAAATTATCATGAATACAAAAACTTTATTTGTAGATGTACAAGGTTTTAAAAATGCTGAGAATGATTTCATTGTTAAAGAACTTGCGTTGGCTACAGCCGAATACACTCAAGTATTTCTCATCAAGCCTCCGTATCCTTATCGATATTTATCAGAAGTGGAAAAGAAACGTGTACAATGGATTGAAAACAGTCTCGGGTACAGATGGGGTGAGGGACACGTTGATTTTCTGCAGTTCAAAAGTATTATCAAACCATATCTAGAGAACAAACTTTTAATAGTTAAAGGTTTAGAAAAGGTAAAATGGTTGAAAGAATTGTGTGAGAACTGTGCAATAATAAACATAGAAGAAAAAGGATGTCCAAATTTAAAACAGTTGTTTGAGATGTTTAAATCACATCTCAATGATTTCAGTTGTATAACTCACAAATCCAATTGTGCTCTAAGAAACGTATTATGTATTAAAAAATGGTTTAAAGATAAACAAATAACTATGTAATTATTTTACTTTTGTTTTATGAGTGTATGTGTTATCGATTAGTTTAAAAAATGATTAATAATAAATGTTTGTTTACCTAAATTATTGATTTTATTTCAGCATCCCTTAAAACTACACAAGGGTTAAAGACTTAAAGTACATAAATAAAACATCAAAATAAATTAATAGTGAATTTTATTTATTTAAATAGAATCATTGCATATTTTTTTACAAATTTTATTAACTAAATTCTCTGACAATTCCATTATTTCATCAACCACTTCCGATTGTATGTACTGTACGCTTACAACACTATCATCTGAATTTGTAGAAGTCTGAGGTCCATTTAAATCATGAATTTCTATTTTAATCATACGAAGAGCTCGTTTCGGGGCCTTTGTTATAACGTATGAGGATAACACTGCAGGATTTAATTTCTTTCTGTCCAATCTGTTCTTCTTCTTCTTTTTCTTTTCCTTAGTGTCTTGAATGGGTGTCGAATCTTGCAGAACGTCGTCATAATTCTGAGGCTGAGCGTGTTGGAACCACAAGGCGGAGGGATCCATTGACTGTAAAACGAAAAACATAATATAGTTTCCTGTGAAAATAAACTTTATAATAATCATATAAAAATAGTCAGTATGTTTTTACCTCGTTTAATATAGACATATTATCTTGGTGTAATGAACCGCGTCCTCTTCTTTAGCTACCTTCTTTAGAAATGGTCATTGTAACGTAATTACACAAATCACCTAACCTTGCATTATTTCATAAAATTATGCTTACGTTCACATGCAACATTGACATATTATCATGTTTTTCAAATTGAGTTCATTGAACGCAACACGTGCAATATTCACGTTGTGATTAGTCATCATAATCATTTCAACGTTATCGCTTTCAAGCGATATGTTCCATCTTTTAGAAAACCATTCTAAAGTACCTAACCTCTACATACAAGTCCACTCCGGCTGATATCTGACATTAAGTAGGGTATGTTGTAACATTAAGCTTAAAAAGAAACACGAAACATAATCCGAGAACACATTTTTTATTTTAATATAACAATATTCACTTAAAAGCTATAGTTTAGAGTCTATGTTGATTCATACTTTATTTTTAAAACAATATTCACTAAGCACGATATTTTATTTTTAAAACAATATTCACTTACAAGCTATAGTTTAGAGACAAGTTATATTCATACATATACAGCTCAAAATGCTGATTCATGACCCCATGAAAGAGTTGATATTTTATTTTTTAGAATGATGCGCTTATCATCATTACTTGAGAGAGCTATTTTATTAAGCGACTGTGTAAAAATTTCATGTTTTAATGACCTGAATACCATATTTTTTTTCCTAACTAAATTATTATCTAATAAAACACCTTTATAGTCCTTAAAACTCAATGTTTTCACAACAGATTTTTTGGTTCCTTTAGCTTTTTTTAATTCAGTATCTTCAGTTTTTATGGAATAAAGTTTAGACCGTAGGCCTACAAATTCGGCTATAAGCTGACCTCCTAGCTCATCTTTAAATAACCCAGGCACTTTTTTATTATGCCTCCTTATACCGTACATATTATTACACGCGTAGTTGCTAGTGTCGAAGTATTGAGGGAAATTGTATTTTATGTCTTTGTAGACATCTTTCGTTGTTATGGAATACAGAAAACTGTCAGTATCTGTGTAACACATTTTTATATTAGGGCCATAAAAAGGTTTCATAACAGAATAGTGAAAGTCGTACATATGACTCTTAGATATTTCCAAAACAGAAAAACCAATGTAAATTGGTTTATCGAGAGTAATTTTTTCAGGATTCATCTGGACCGCTACAAAATTTTCAGTAAAAATAGTTGAGCTATGGTAATTAGGTCGAGCTATTAGTTGCTCTGCGCCTAAATGTTTTTTCGTTTTGTTATGTTTATCAGACCACTGATTTACTAATTTAACATTTAACCTTTTTTCCGTATCCTCAAGGGTTTTACCAAAAATGCTATTGTTTAATAATTTAAAAAAGTCTTGTTCAAATTGAGATTTAGCTTTTTGCCTCAATTCCGTATTTAAATCAATATATTGTTTCAAATATGGACCTTGTTTAAATTTAATAACTCTGTGTATGCTTTTTAATTTAAGTCCATGTTTCAGACACGTTTTCAAATGAATATAGTGCATGACATAATTATATTTGTCATACAAATTCGGTATCAGTTTACTCGTTTTCGATCCAGGCGGTACAAATTTTTGTGGGCAGAAAGGTAAATCGTTATGATGATCATGCAGAGATTCAGGATATTCTAGATCGACATCAAAAATGTAACCTACATCTGAATTGTCTTGTAAACAGAGAATGTCAGAAACTTGAAACACAGGATTTTCGATCAATTCGAAATCAGAGTGTGGTAAATAACTACACATAGCAAATCCGTACAAATTATTACAATCTATATACAATAAGTAATTATCAGGATTCGAGGGGTTGTAGTTCGAGAGGTACTTATTATTAGCACTGGCATAGCGAGTAGAACATAAACAAACACCTCCACGAATACCTTTTTATATCATTCTGATAATTTCCAGATCATCTATTAATTCTAATTTTACTTCTGTTTTTAACAGCATTGCATCGAAGCTTAAGCTGGGAGCTGTTATGTAAAAGGCTGGGTCTAACCTATAATTAGTTTTACACGTCTTTCTAAAACTCTCAAAAATATCCGTCAACAGCATTACATCTGATTTTAAGTATAGATCGGTATATTGACCAAGGTTTGACAAATGGAATAAGCGCCACACACACTGTGCGTGAGCATAATCTAACTCTGAAATAACCTCATCAGTTAAACTGCTGTAGAAACACTCACGCGGAGGTAATTTATTTTCATCATAACGTTTCCATTTATTCATGTACTCGTAAGGATAAATACCTTTACGTCTCAATAAGTCGAATTGCTGTTTATCGGGGAAGCAACGAGAGAGGTGGATAAAATCTTCGATTGCTAAATTTTCTGCAACTTTTTCTAAACTAGTACCTAAAAATGCGAATGAGTCAACAAAACGAACAGCCATATAGTCATTATTGTTAACAGGAAAGAACTTTGTAAAAGACACATAATTTTCTTTTGTTCTTGCGATAACATTTATGTTTCCGTGCATTTCACCTAGCTCTCGTATAAACAAATGACAGTCATAGCCTGACAGATTGTGGAAAAAAATTGGGACGAAAGATTTAGGGAGCTTAAATCGAAGGTTACAATAATCATGAGCTGCCCCGCGGTAGCGTCCAGTCAAATGACAATGATCTTTAACCTTTCCTTCAAAAATCAACTTATTACAGAGGTAACAATTTTTCGACTCTAAAAAGTTTTTCAGCTCATTTTCATTAAGGGGTAACATGTCGATAGGATCGTTTAGTATTTTACTTATCGTTTCAACGTCTTCGCCTAATATTTTTAAAAACTGTTGAATACAGTCCGGACCTCGGTATGATTGATATCGATTTAAAGACGCATCGTAGGAGCAAACAATATAATATCCGAACGCTACTGGAACGTGTTTTTGAATCGACTCCGTAAAATTCGAGTTTTTCTCCGAACAGGGTTGTAACATAGACTCAAAATCTGCGTAAATGACAAATGGCATATCATGCATGCGTTCGAAATGTTTGAACTGTATCAATGTCCCTTTATCAGGCAATGACGTTTTAACTCCACTGCACACATGCTCATTACGCTTTTTATCATTAGAAAAAAATAACAAGCAATCATCACAAAAAAATATTCTACCATCATGTTTAGTTATCTGAGACCTTACAAGCCTACTCAAATCCTTAATAAGACAATAATGTGTTAGCGCACCCGATTCCAAAAACAATAAATTTATACGATGCTTCCGCCCCTTGTGAACAGATTTGTATAAAGGTCCTACAACAACAGACTTTTCACTGAGACCATAAATATTAATACTTATGTTATCGTTATTCTTTTCAAAAATCTTTACATCCCTGAAACCTGCTGGAAACTTCATGTTTTTTGTGTTAAGCACAGTATCGAAATGAGGATATGAACTCGTTCGGTGTGAATTTTGTTGTGCAGGAAATAAAGCTGCCATTATGCACCATAGAAAACAGAAATTATCTGAGTTCTGAATATTGACACACGCTCGTTTTAATTTAATAGGTCTAGGAAGATCGATAAACCTTGAACCTCTTAGTGGATTATATTTGTTGATATTGACTTCCAGATACGAATTTGCTACAAAACTCCAACCACTGTCTCTCTCCTGAAATTCATCGATTTTTGCAACAATTAAATTTACAGCGTTTTTATAAATATCTTCAAAGTCATAATGTTTGTGAATCACTATATTGGGCGTGGCGAACGATTTAATCTCCCGTTCATCATTCTTAGGTAAGGAGAACTCAGCATACAGTTCAAAATTTACCTTAACGCTGTTAAAGGAGCCGATCCGCGCCTCTATCAGCTCACGTACGCGTGACCGCAGCGAGCGCAGATAGATGTTCGGAGGGCAAGCATTAGAGCCCGCGCCGTCCGCCGCCGCCCCCGAGTCCACGTTGCTTAGTCTGTACGTTGCGATTCGACTGCGGAAAGCACTAGATATCTTCTCAAGACCCTCACCCTTAATAACAGCATTATTATTTTTGTGTACAGTGCTGCGCAAATGAGCTGACAAACTTTTACTTTTTACAGAGACATCACAGGATGTACAATATACTAATCTATTATTAGACATCTTAATTATATGTAAGGACAAAACCTAAGAAATGATAAATAAAACCTATCTAAAGTCTCCACAATATAAAAGGGTCGGTAGCCCAAACTAAATTTAACCTTATTACGTCAGTGACACGGACGCTGTCACCGAGCCTTTTATTTTGTGAAGACTGTACCTAAGTTACACCTAATTTTTACTACCTACCTACCTTTCGTGGGGCCTACAATAAAGGATGCCTGCCTACCTAATAAATTATAAAGTAAACATAGTAAACTTATTAAATAAATTTTATTAACCAATAAATCTAATCTAAGTTTTTCTTATCACCGAAGAAAAATCCCTCTTCAGTAAAAGACGTCTTGCAGAGTTTTAAGAGCTCTCGCAGGAGTCCCAGTTGTGGTGAATTGAAGTCAGCTTGATACTTCAATGCCAGCACCGCCTTCTCGTAGCGTTTGCGAGGTTCCACGTCTTTGATATCCGCCACCTGGTAGAGTTTCAGGTCCAAGTAGAGGTCACCCTCCAGTTTAATACTTCGCCGCACGACGCCGTCGGCAACCCGCTTCGAGTATGAAGACCTCAGCTCTGGTTTCTTACAGATCACCTCGTCCTCGCTTTCGGAATCCAAAGCGCGCCAACTCTCTTCAGGCTTCTTAGTAACAACGCTCTGCTGCACCTTGCGTTTGGCTGGAGGCTTCAGGTCCTTTTGCGGTTTGCGTCTGTGAAACAAAACAAAAGTTATTTACTGGACGTCTAGATACCTAAATTTTGACAGAAAAATATAGAAAGAGAGATTTTAGAAACCCTGTTAAAACTAAAGAGATAATATGTCGTGACATAGCCTTATTTTATTCATACTTGCTGCTCGGTTCGAACTAGGATTCATGAATTAGAAGTCACAAAAAATATTCACCTTTGTACTGTATCGTCGTCAGATTCGGCGGCACGCTTCGATGCTGTCTGCTTAGCGGGAACCTTCCTTTTGTTCCTGAAAACATAAACATCACTGTAGCATATTGCAATTGTGTAGAATGTAATTATCAAAATTTATCGTTGAAAATAAAAACTTAATTACCTCACAATCTCCGATTCCTCATCCGATTCGGCTACACGCTTTGATGCCGTCGGCTTAGCGAGAACCTTCCTTTTGTTCCTGAAAACATAAACATCACTGTAGCATATTTCAATTTTGTAAAATGCTATTTATCAAAATCTATAGTTCAAAATAATAAGTTAATTACCTCACAATCTCCGATTCCTCGTCCGATTCGACTACACGCTTTGTTGACTTTGTAGCGGCTTTCTTTTTGTTGCTGTTAACAATAAAATATGATGATGGTCTATGTGAGTACCAGGGTGACGTAATATTATGAGAGCATAATAAAGATATACGTATAGCAGGTATAATGATATTTACCATAAGAAAGCAGCCTCGTCGTCCGTTTCAAACGAGTTCCGCTTCTCATTAGTCGCAGCCTTCTTCGTGAAGTACTCAGTGTCCGACCTAAAAATAAAAAGAAGTACATATGTAGATAAATGAGAAAATAAAACTAAACTTTAGCTTACCAACACTCTTGCAGTACCTAAGATTAATTAGTTACAATGTAAAAACGTAAGACATGGAGAGACTAGTAAGATATCAAATAATTACATGGTATAGGTATATTCGATTATTATAAGTTATAACCCATTTGATCCGTCTACCGGCTAATACAATGTAGTACCCATTTTACGTACTACACTTGCATTCAAACAGGTTATAAAGCTTTTCGAATAAGTTATAACTACTTATTTGGTCCGTCTTCCGGCTTATACCAGGTAGTTCTCCTTTTATGAACTACCCTAGTATCCAAACAAATAGTTATAAGCTTTGTACACCATCTATGCAAAACAAAAAACATACAATTAGTCAAGAACTATGTCTATAAAAATAACTTAAAAAACTTACTGACATGATTGTAACGCAGTGGATACGCAGCTTGCAGCAGGGATATGAAGACGGGGCGCGGTGGACCTGGAGCGCGAGCACTAGCGTGAACGTCTGTAGCTTGGTGTTACTACCAACAATGGTACAAAAGTAATTGATAATTTTTCTTTCGATTTTGGCAGTTTTATTGGAAATAAATGATGAGCATGCAAGTAATTTACAGGGTGTAATAATGAAGTCATTGTTTGTCGATACCTATTCAGTGGCGTGAAAAACTAGATTCATGAGAAAGTTTTATTAGCATTATCTATGCATAACATTTTAATTTTAACTATAAATATATTTTCCTGGTATGTATATTTACAAAACTTCACTGCGGTGTAATGAACAAATAATCATAAGAAAAGTTAATTACTTACGTTTTACTCCTTACGTTTGATATAAGTAATCAACTCATAGGACAAGAAAAAAATAAAAAAATAACACATTTACGTTATCAGTTATACCTTCGGAAATCTTGTTCAGAATAAATACCTAACCTAGTAACAACAACCTATGCTGTTAGCAAAAATAAACTCTATTATATTTACAACATAATACTCATTTACACCCTGTATAAATTTGCACACTTGCGACTATGCAAAAAATAATAGAGGTAAAATAAAATCAATTAAATGTGATGACAAACAATACCGCCAGCGGGTAACGTGAGACCGGCATCCGTCATCGATTGCATACACTTGCGACTATGCAAAAAATAATAGAGGTAAAATAAAATCAATTAAATGTGATGACAAACAATACCGCCAGCGGGTAACGTGAGACCGGCATCCGTCATCGATTGCATTGTTATACGAAAGCAAATCACACTAGGGTTACCAGATACAATTTATTAAAACCGGCATTGGTAACTGTGGCGATGAGCTAGCCCTATCGTACCTACGTCTAACATCACATAAAATGTGTCGTGTAAAAGCTATAATCATTAATTATATGTTACATTACGTACTTTACTTACATACGTTGTACTTACCATGGATATTATACGATTCAATGACTCGCTTTACCATGCGAAGTATATTTGATACTTACAGCGTGCTAGTTGGTGCAGTTAACGTTACAAACTCACTTTAACATTAAAGTTTTGTTTTTGTATAGTCTCATTTCGATAAAAGTTGCAACAGTTAAGGAACATTTAGAAGATGGTAACACCAAATTTTACTTTAAATAGTAGATTTTAAATTTATTTATGTGAAGTGAAGTTAGTGGACACATCGTGTGTTGTTAATCCTTTAAATTATGATCACCTTGATTACAAAACTCCCTGAAGAACCAGGCTTTCAAGAAAGACAAAGCAGATCTGGTTGGGATAAGTACAAAACGAACTTATTTCTTGGATTAATACGCATTGGTGGTCTCTGTGTTGCTGAAAACTAATGGTGTAGTTGTTTAGATACTAGGGTAGTTCATGAAAGGAGAACTACCTGGTATAAGCCGGAAGACGGACTAAACAAACATCTTATGTTTCAGCTTCCTTTCAGTTGTTATTTAGTATATATTTACATTGTCAAAGTGAAAGTGTAGAGTCATTTGTGTAGCTGAGCAGAAAAATGGTAAGTTAAAAATAGGATATTATATTGAAAATCTAAAATTACTTGTCTGGATGCAAGTGTAGTACGTAAAATGAGTACCACATTGTATTAGCCGGAAGACGGACCAAATGAGTGATTATAGGTTTCCGAAATTATATTGAAAACTAAAATTACTTGTCTGGATGCAAGTGTAGTACGTAAAATGAGTACTACATTGTATTAGCCGGAAGACGGACCAAATGAGTGATTATAAGTTTCCGAAATTATATTGAAATGAATTTGAACTGTCAATAGGTTTTTCGATCCATCTGTCGATAGGTTTTCGATCCATCTGTCGAGCCCGTAGGCCCGAACGATCGTGAAATGAATTTAAACTGTCATTATCTACCTACTAGCCTCGAATCGAATACCCTTGAATAGATCTACATGAAGTCCTTTAGAGTTGAGAACGTAACCCAAGTATTTTAATTCGTTTCGGAAGAATAGCGAATTTTCTAAATTAATTGTTAAATTGGCAAACTTTACTTTTTTAAACACCTTCTGCAGTAGGGCTATATGATCTTGAAAGTTGGAAGATACCAATATGATGTCGTCTAAAAATACGAACTTTTTTACGTTTTTAAATTCCGGGCCATCAAATAACTGGTCTACTTGTATCTGTTGTGTAGTTGGGGCATTAGTTAATCCGAAAGGCATAGTAAAAATCCGTACGTACCCCGAGAATTGACATCAAAGGCTGTTTTATCGTTACATTCTGGCAAACCCCAATTGGGGTTTGCCAGAAGGTCTTAGATAGGTCTATACTGCTCAAGTAGTTTGCATTTTTAAGATTATCTAGTTTTTCTGAAACATACGGTAGCTTATAAGCATTATTGCGAGTGAATTCATTGAATTCTATCAATTGAGTTTTCGACTGTCTAAGCAGAATCTTAATTTGCCATCCTTCTTTGGAGTAAGCAAGACAGACGATGACCACGGACTCTCACACGGTTCGACAACATTCAGTTTAATCATTTCGTTCAGTTCTTCACAAATAATTCGCGATTTTTCAGGAAGTAATCTATAGTGACGCTGTCGAATTGGCGGTGACTCCCGGTGTCAATGTGATGCTTTACTACGTGGGTAAGGCCTAGCCCCGCTACCTCAGTTGATATAGATTCAAATTGCTTAATCATATCGTTTGCAGAATCTCGCTCAGAATCACTAAGTTCATTTAATGAGTGTAGCATAATAGTCTCTTTCTCAACAGTTGAAATGTACCTGTCTGTTGATGACAGGGAAATAGTATTACAGAACTTAGGAAACATGTTTTTATTCCAAAAGTCAACTTCTAGATTCACACAGATCTGATGTGACTATGGGTATAACATAGGCTTTTAAAATATGTAAATTGATTCTTGAAGGTAACAGAAAGATTAATATAACCCTCAGTTACCATCTTGTGACCACTGGCAGTCATACATTAATTAGATAATGAAGATGATGAAGAGGCAACTGATGCCATTTTTATACATAAGTGCATTTACAAGCATCAACGTGAGCAATATCCAAGTCGACAAACGGGGTCGATGCGTACTCGCGCAGCACTATGATAAGGGTGACAAAGGGCCTTGCGGGTGTGCGGGAGGGAACGGGACGTCACCCCCTCCGAGAGTTCCTCTTTCTCCTATAGCCATCCCAACCCGACGTGAACTACACACACATTTGTATTTTCCCAAGTCACCGAGAACACGACAAGATCTATTAAACTGAAACACTCAGCAATTATTGACTCTAAGGAGTTACAGACAGACTAATCAAAAGCTACTACAAGCTGGGTTCAGTCAGGGAGGGGGCCGAGTCCGTTATCAAAATGGCGCCCGAAAAAATGACATGAATGACGGTGACGTGACAATGGCGGTCCACATTAGATTAATAACTCATTTATCCTATTATACCTATAAGCTACATACCTCAATTTCCTAATAAGTCCTTCTGTGTCGCGCCATTACTGCGTCATTGTCATTTAGCCGCTAAGTTTCCAGCGCAGTCGGACACCAGGTACCTATCTAGTTAGATTACTAGTGGAAGGGACCGCGTCCTGTTATTTGGTCGCGATTCATGCCATTGATCAAAGATGTCAAAGACTGAGCAATCGTTCTCCCATTTATTCGCCCTCCCTTATCAACGTGACTCTACAGTGAAACACCCACACATCTATAAAGCAGAAATAGTAGAATTGTCTTTAGTTTTTGTTCTGAGGCTAACGGCCACACCCAGAGTCGTATAATGATTCATTAAGGCTGTTGCGGTGGGGGGCGCCGCATTCGCCCGTCGTCTTCTGGCTGGGTAGCGGAACTGGCGGGGTAGCGGGCGGCGCGGAATAGCATCGGGTCGCCCGGCGACGTTAAAAATTAGGTGTTTTTTCGAATTTACTGAAAAACGGAAACAAGCTAATTGATAAAATTTAAGGATTGATGCGGAGCTCTAAATCAGGAAAATTTAAGTATAAAAATTGTGAGAAAAATCAGTAATTTTATATTAAAATTATTGTATCTCCTTTTTAATATAGACTATGTTCAGGAATTTTTACGATCGAGGCAAATCAATCCAATCGCGTAACGACATAGTATTTAAACTAGATTATCTCATTGTGAATAACATATTTTTTTTGGGACCTGTGAATTTAGTGAAAATAATTTTATATTTGTTTTTGCCAAAGCGCTTTTCAGTGGTTTTGTGTGATCTTGGGCCTTAAGGGATTAAATATGGCCAGAAATGCATATCCCTTTATTGTTTGCTCACGATGTTTTCCCATATGCAATATGGGAAAACATCGTGAGCAAACAATGGCAATGGGTTAGCC
This sequence comes from Argyresthia goedartella, assembly GCA_949825045.1. Taxonomy (NCBI): domain Eukaryota; kingdom Metazoa; phylum Arthropoda; class Insecta; order Lepidoptera; family Argyresthiidae; genus Argyresthia; species Argyresthia goedartella. The sequence continues at coordinate 24,549,330 of OX463823.1, forward strand.
CCCTGTGACGCTAACTAACTGGCTAAACGATGCCACCCCGTGTCGGAAACGCTGTAGTTTGGTTTTGTACACCTCGCCAATGCTAGAAAATAAATTATGGCATCGTTGTTGACATATTAGTGGACTAAATTGCTTCTGGTATAATCTGAAGCATTCGTTGGGATAATGCATGTGATTGAGAGGTCCATGGCTTGATATTTGTAAAATAAAAACACGCTGAAGTCTGTATATGATGTCAACATTTGTTTTCTAGCTTTTCCTGCCAAGGCTCTAAACTGCATTTCACGGCAAAATTGACGTAGCACTTTCCTCATTCCTCAACATTTAATTGAGTGAATTTACTTTTGACAGGTCCAAAGACTTTGAGTACAGGTAAAATTTTGACACTTGCAATGAAAAATAGAGCTTATAATGTACGCAATAAGGAAATGCCAAAAGTGAAATAAGATTGAACAGAGTAAAGTCTATAGTTACACTGATGCTATATCAGTGGAAGCTGCGTGTATTATTATAAGGCCAAATATCACGAGGGCCCCCATATTTGCATGATATTGCGTCCGTGGACGCATTAACATTTAGATACATTACATCAATAAGTTGGTATAACAAATGGAATATATCAAATGTTTGGGAGTGTAAACACTAGTACCGGAATTGATGAAAATTTGTCTTAGCCACAAATTGGATGATTCTTAACCTCATAATAAACTGGAATCACTTCAGCGCGCGCTGCTCAATGAAGCAATGAACCATGGAAGATAGTTTTGTTAGCTTTCAAATTATATTAAAAAGATTTAAAATTAACTTAATTTCCTAACTAAATTTAGGCAATTATTGCAATAGGTCGACGTTTTCAAGTTGTGGACGTCTAAATGAATAGGAAGTAATATGAACATATAAAAATTATATTTATAATTTATGTTTATTTCCCCCTCAATATTTTGGGTTACCCCCTGGCACTTATGACTGCCAGTAAACGGGTTTTCATTGACCGAATGAGTTTTCCTGAAGGAATCCTGTGGGATTTCCTGCCACTCTTCGACTCAAGCAGTTTTCAAGTCTTCTATCGACGCCGGAGCTGAACATCTTCCTAATAACCGCCTTTTCAATTATGTTCAATATCAACTATGTTAAAATTGCAGTCACTTAGGCGTATCAATGTCGAGCCGCTTTTGAGTAGTTACGCTTGCGGACGGCCTAATTGATATGAGCGAACGTCAAAAATGAAGTATTTTCAAACAATGACAGGTAATCCTTTTTTTTATCGGCCCCGTTCCTGTTATCTTTTTCTTACAAACCTGTAACTGAATAGTCCATTATCCCATTAGGATACGCATAGACAACATGCAGGGTATCAAGGGCATTGCGCGAGCCTCCATTTAAATGTATGTGACATACTTCGTGGCGACTAGTCTGCGAGAGTCGCGAAGAAATCTCGTTGCCTGTGCGTATTGCAATGTAGAAGGGCTTTACAGGAGTCTAGTCTATACAAATATCTCAGGTGTGTGAACACCAACTTGGCACGAGTTAACCAGTTAGAATAGAACTAGATCGCAGTTCGCCTTAATTGCGTGAACTTCCCCCTGTTGACTAGAAAACTGTAAGGACTGATACAAAGTTTCTTACTGGTTGCGTATTGTGTAGGTAACTAGAATATACATATATTATGTTTTATGAATAGTTTGGTTGGACTTTTTAAGAAAAAAATTCATTGGTTTCGAATTTATTACAATATGAATTATACAGCGACATTATTTGGCTGAATAAGTGTTAAGCAAATATAATAAATGATAGTAAACAGTGTGCACTAAGCCAGCTTGTTGGAGTATGGCTCAAACTTATTCAAATCGGATAAAATCCTGTGCTCCTCGGTAGGGCTATTAATAGGCTAGACTTTTTTGTTAGTCGTGAATAAGACTTTTCCCAACAATCATACAGTCGCAGAAGAAAGCTTTCGGGACACATTGTTACAGAATAATTGGACGATGTTGTAGGTACTGCCAACGTTGATAGAGACGCTGCAACTTCAACGTTTCGATACGCAAATAAAAACTAGATTACAGTATCGAATTTGCGTCTGCTCTAGTTAGTTTAGTTACAGAGGAGTTGCTACAATAGTGAACTGAACAAACAATATTAGTTCGGCGAGATCCGCTGTTAAAAGTGTGCGGGAGTTTCGCGAGATAACTTAGACTATGTTAGTTCAGCTTCAAGAAACTGGTAACTATTACTATTTCGAGGAACGAAAAGGAAGCGGAGCTGCAACTGTTTCAACCTTGTTATAATATACAGGGTGTCCATGTTAGTCTATCATCAATGTGGAACTGACAGACAGGTCGGATATTTTCATCTGTCAAAGCTACCACTACATGACATCTTTGTCATTTTTTAATTTGACTTTGAGGAGAACCTATGTCACCATCAAACCGTCAGTGCTCAACTGTTTACCGGGGCATAACGGGCACTTTGTCGTCTTCTTTCTCTCGTGCCGCGTAGCAGATAAAATCACCATATTTCCAAAAACCACAAAGTCAAAGTCAAATTTATTTATTACTGTAGATATTTACATATACTTAGCAAACGTCATTTTTTGCCTCTTCTCTACATTGGACCACTGTGGGAGAAGAAGGGCGTAGAAACTCCCACAGATTGATTTTTAGATCTCTTTTAAAAATAGGTTGTGCTTAACTAATACAATTATGTTTTATTTTATTTAATAAGCAGGCAATAATAAATGATTACAAAATTATTAACAGCGAGGTCTGTGTTGAACTAGATTAACCCCAAACAGTCCTGTCATTTAAGTAATCTCGAACATTGTAATATCCCCTTTTCGACAAAGTCGCTTTAACATGCTTTTTAAATTGCTCAAATGGCAATTTCAAAATATCACAAGCAATCATCATAATATCAAGGCAATCAAGGAAATCACCCCGCCGCCGTAACAAAGCAGCTGGCTGCCCCAGTAAGGAGCTCACGGAGGTAGAACCGAAGTGACGTCGGTCGCGGAGCTGGTAAGTATACATCACGCCACACGTTACTAGCGGTGGCCTTAAATGCGCAGTAGTCACTTTTCAATACTTGTACCTGTGTACCTGCGCTCTTAATTTGTTGCGCGACTTATAGCCTGATGCTGTCCGGATCGTTGGTAAGTGAGGACCGTGTTCATTTGTTTCAGCTCTGAAGATTATTCACCACACAATAACCAGAAAACTCAATGTACAGTCCACTCAGAAGTGGTACAGTACTCAGGGTATAATATGAAGGTGAAGTGGTATGTGGTTAACTTTTCCCTCGACACAGGTATGATGAGATGAACTTTGTTTTATATGACTGTTCTATCTACGAGCACGGAATATAATTTTAGTACCTATTGACGTTATATTGTTAGCTATAAAGAAGGTAAATAGATTAATTTGAAGACTTATTCCGAACTGCCAAGCCCCGTTAGTTATCGTAGTGAAACCGAAGGAAACCGACTAAATTCTCAAAGGGCCCTACGCTTTCATTACACGAGAAATACGAGTATAACCGACCATAATACCTTGTAATTTTCCTACCCCACCTGTAACTTAATATTTCAGAAACGGAATTACCGCGGGCCCTTTTTCTTCCGAGCTTGTCTCCAATTTTGTCGTACCCTTTTTATCCCAAAGTAGTTTCCACATTTGTATACCGAACGGTCAGTTTGATCTGAAATGCAATACTGGGCCTTCCTCATTAGCATATTATTGTGACCACATTAACATATAGACGGGACCCGAAATAAAAACGACATTCAAATAAGCGTATGTCCCTTTTGAGTTAACTTTTCTTTAGGGATAAATTACAAGTTGTTTTTGTGCCCAGCCCAAAAGTGAGCAGCCGCAAGAGTAAATAGTTTAATTTGGGTTATTGTGTATTAAGGGATATACAAAAATATTCCAAACCTGAGTTTGTCTTCATGATTAGTCGCTTCGACCTTCCATGAATATGAGCCATTGAAGAGGGCATGAATATGAACCGTTGATATTTTAATTACAGAGCAATGAAATAATGACTATTGAATAATACGCCTCTTCGGGGAAAAAGAAGTCTGTTTAGCCAAAGCTCTGTTTACATGCGATTTTTAAGCCCATTGATTGTCAAAATATTAGCAACCTGGCTGATAACAAGAGATCTCTTCCAGCAAACTATACCCAAGAAGCGCACCTGATATATGTACAGCAGCTTTAATTAACCTTTCGAGCCCTGAACCTCATGACATTTTAATACAATTCAAAACCTATAAGTACAGTCGCACCACAGTGGCGTCACCAGGGCTTAAGCGGTTAAACATAAAAAATAAACGTATAAGTTTACAGCTACTCCATTGGATATACTGACATTATTCTATCAGATTCCCTGATAAGCCACTTATCAATGAGGAATGTCAATGCTTAAAGCTAGCTAATGTCATATAAGCTGCTGAATGAAATTGATCGACTAGTCGGCTACTGTGTCACAAGTAGGCTCTCCATGTAATGGTAAATCTAGGTTATGGACTGCGGTGTATTGATTTTAATGTACATATAATACATGCACTATAAGTCTCTTAACTGGCTCAGTTATAAGATATCTGCGATATGCTAAGTATTGAATAAGCTGCGAGATCTGAAATAAACAAAAGAAAGTTTTACAAGTGTTTATTTACAATTTTATCTACACACGTATCATAAACCCTCTTTACTGCATCCAAAAATCGCACGTTACGACCAACATAATGATATACTACTTGGTAAAAAATCATTTCTTATCTGAGAATATTGATACATTATGACCATAATGTATCAATATTTCTAAATATTATGACATTCAAATTTCGAACGCCGACGCCCGCTTGCGTTTGTCTGTGAATTTGGTACTACTGAACAAGCTAAACAAGTGCAGAGCAATGATACCTACCACAATGCCGGTCGAACATGCGGTTCCTGAACATATCAAAGAGAGCTTATGATATGTGTGTAGATAAACTAGTGTACATAATTAGGCATTAAAACTCTCGAGTGACATTATTATGAAACGAGCGTTTTAATGCCCTCCATTATGTATCAATCACATAAACTACTATTACACGATTATTTCATACTTGCAATATCTCATATGTACGGAGATAGTTATGGTCAACCTTATGAGGACTTCAGAAACAATTCCTTTTTAAAAAGTAATAAGAAGCGAGCTTTTTTCCGAAGAGCGATTTCTTCAATCAAAACCAGGCAGGGTAAGAACAAGACTTACTAAAAGGAAGACAAAGATACATAAGTAAATTAAACAGGAAAGGTTAGGTCGTGTGGTTAGGGAACTTCCTTACAGTCGAGATCAAATCACACAACACAAGATTTTTTTTCTCATTTTACAAGCTGAAATACCAAACTGCATCTACCAGTTTGTACTTGATCTGCTTTCATGTATACCATAATTCCATTAACCCACGTGAATTGAATTATCGGGGCCGGGTCAACTGCCGCTGACGTCCGAGTCTTGCGAACACGAGTCATATTGAATTTATTTACATACATATGTGAAGTAGCGCAGTCCACTAGCATGGTAATTTCGAGATGGAGTAGCTAACAATATGTACTACGTTAAGGAACTGAGAGTTGGCACAGCCTTGTTTTATAAACTAGCTGACCCGACAGACATCTAGCTCTGATGCATGAACTGAACCAAAGATTTTTAGATTTTTAAGGCAGTTCCGTTTGCGTTTTTGAAATTTCTTTCTCCTTAGATTTTAAAGAATAATTTAAAAACATATCCCAATCGGTCCAGCCGTTTGCCAGTTTCGCGCTTACCAATCAGCGATATATATATCGCTAAATGTGTTATAGCGATATATATATATATATATATATATATATCGCTAAATGTGTTTAATCTATTGTTATCTATTGATAGGTAAAATTGTGGAAACTTCTTTAAAGATGTCCTTTTCACGGGTTGTCAAATTAAATCTGAACGTTGGTCATTTCGTCATATAAGGTGGATGGTGTGTACTTCTTGTGTTGTTCCAAATAATAGTAAGACATTTATTGCACCCAAGTGATATAATGAAAACAAGAGCCACCTGCAAATAGTGTACAACGGTGAGCTTATCTCTTATAAGAGATCTCTGATGCTTTAACTGTTATATTCATTTTTCTATCAATTCATACGATTATTGATCTTTTTAATTGTTCATTGATACAAGGTCAAGGACATGGGATTACAATTTAAAGAATAAAAACTTTAGTTCTTGTTATTAGATAAAAATAGATTAAGGCAGTAAATCTTTTTTTAATGAAGTCTCCATGAAAGTATCAGTACAACTGGCCAAGTTATTTTCTAGCAACTGCTAGAAAATAACTTGGCCAGATTGATAAGCAATGTTAGAGTTTCATCTCTAATTGCTGAGCAGTGGTAGAACTATGTGCACAATAATGTAACTAAATAAGTGAGTACAGATGTAGTGAATAATCCTTTCCTTTCGTATTTTCTCGTATAAATGTTCGTTTTTGTCTTACTACTTCACTCGCACTCAGTACCCATCGAGACAACGTAGGGAACGGTCGCATTGCAAGAGGAAGTATCTATATAGAGTAGTTAATACCACAGAAATATTTTCTTGATATTTATGTTAGATTTTGTGATAAACTTCATGGACTCGTGTATTAATGCAGGCCACCTATATATTTTTTTTGACTTTACATTTCACTCTTGTCTGTCATTTTTGTAAATAATAAACATTGATTTTATTCGGTCCACATTAACAATTTATAACAGACATGCCGAAAGCACTAAGAAAAGGGAAACGTTTAGATTGGCAAGCCTGCGAAGTTATTTTCAATATTTATTTATATTTCTTAACTGAAAATGATAAATTCAAACATACCAACTATACTGCTTACTTTTGTAAAGTCCAAAAACGAGTTTCGGAGGCCAGTGGAATTTCTCAACGGTTAGTAAATAAAATATTGCAAAAAGAATACATAAATCAATCCACCTCCAATAGTCCGAAGTCGGCAAAGTTGGGTAGACCAAATAAATTATTTTGTCTAGGTCTTGACGATTTTGACTACAACGTTATACGCCGATTAGTGTATAATTTCCATTTGATATACAAACAAGTACCTACAATTAAAGCCCTGAAGTCCAAGTTATCCGAAGCCATAAATTTTAAGGGATGTGACTTTACGCTAAGAAAAATTCTTAGAAAAATGGGATTTCGGTATAAAAAAGTTGAAAACAACAGAAAATTACTTATCGAGAAAGATGATGTTCGTTTAAAAAGAGTAAAGTTTTAAGCCGCGATAAAAAAGTACAGATTGCAAGGGAGAGAGATTGATTATATGGATGAAACATACATCCATACCTCACATTTGGCAGGTAAAAGCTGGGCTGACTCGTCAGAAAACGGAGTGAAACAGTTAATTTCTAAAGGACAACGTCTTATAATAGTGCACGCTGGTAGTAGAAAGGGGTTTATACCTGGGGCATTGTTAATGTATCAGTCTACTGATAATACAAGTGACTATCACAACGCGATGAACAATGAAAACTATGAAAAATGGCTTCGTAATCAACTCATTCCAAACTTAGCTCCACATTCGGTACTAGTAGTAGATAATGCTGCATATCATAATAAGTACGTAAAAAAACCTCCTAATTCAAATACCAGGAAGCAAGACATGATTGATTGGCTATCCAAACATAACGTTCCGATTGATCCGTCATTAACAAAACTTGAAATATATGAAATTATTTGCAGGTTCAAACAAGACTTTGAAGAATACTCTATAGATAAACTTATGAACGAATATGAACACAGCGTACTAAGATTGCCACCATATCATCCTGATTTCAATCCGATTGAAAACATATGGTCTCAAATAAAGGGATACGTATCCAAAAGAAACATCAGTATTAATATGACTACTGTGAAACAATTGGTACAGGAAAAGGTTAATATGATTGGTTCCGATGTTTGGGCCAAAGTATGTGACCACGCCATCAAATGCGAAAACGAGTACCGAAAACACGAACCTGAGTTGGAAAATTATATGGCTAGTTTTGTAATCACCGTTCATGAAAACTCTGACGATGATACACCAGAAAATAGTTCTGATTCTGACTGTGATATGGAAGTTGGAAGTATTGTTTCGCATCACACTGTCCACCCCACTCCTCCTCCTCTTATCCCGCTGTCATAATCGAAGTCTTTCATCCAATCAGAAAATCACATTTATTTATATTAATTTCTCTGCTGGTTTGTTTTGTTTTATGTTGAGGTGTCTTTTTTGTTATGTCATAGCATTTTTAATTAATTACAAAAATTTATTGTTATAAAAAAGGTCTGCAAAATCCTACTGTAGTTTTGACTTATAGTTAGACTTTTGGGGTTCCAATCCTTATAGAATCATTAGATCATCCCAACCGGAATTTGGTTTTTATCAGTGCGTTTTATTGAAATAAAACGTCCTCAGTAACTAGTTATATTTTTGTTTACCTAACGAATACTTTATATGATAGAATCGTGGTGGTTTTAACATATCAGTGTAATATACGTCAAACAGGCAATTTGACATTTGACATTGATAAATAAAATATGCGATTTATTTGATACCTACACGTAATTTAATAATACAGTAATTCATAGACACTGTAACGTACTACCTCCTTGACCATATTGGCTACTGGCGGATTAGCCAGTTAAAAACTAAAACTATAGAAATTCGGAAATTCGGGTCTGGAATCTCGTCTGGCAGCTGATTGTTTTTTTGAGGCAGACATTGTTTGAGCTCTGTAACGTGAGGTTGTATCTTCTGCATCAATAATTTTTAAGTCACGCCTTTAGTTGCGGCGATGGGCTAGTCCCTTTAGTACTGTAATGGAGCTGAATGTTTAGTTGCTGTAAAGTGCAGTAGTTTATATGAAACTTCCCTACTATCCCCAATCCATGGGTAAGCATTGGTTCGTAGGAGGAGTAATATCCTCCTGGCGCTAACGGCGCTCTGAATCGGTTCCACGCCGAGGAGTAATATCCTGGCGCTAACCGCAATGTCACTTGTTGACGTCTGAAGAAGTGGACCAGTCGGATTGAGTCTACCAAGGAGCCGATGTCTACAAATTCCCGGCGAGTCCCTATCCAGCGTTTCAACTATATCACCAATATTTAACTCACGACCCTGTGATTAATAAATGTATCTTGAGCCTGCCAACAATCTCTTTTGGTCAGGTTAGAGCCATACTGTTTCAATGGCGCCCGGATTAAGGGAATATTGGTGATAGAGTTTTATGTCTGGTCAGAGTAGTTACGCCATAAGAGCGCCGTAGAACGCTAGATTTCTTTCGTAGCTTGTATATTTTGTTGTGTTTATTTTTGTCTGACAGGAGTATATTTGATCGTTTATCTGGGTACCTACCTCATTTCTACATTATTTATGGTCGCACTCTGACGGCCGTTGTCATATTATAATTGTTGATAAATATTTTCCTCCAAATTCTCAGTACGAAAAATAAATTAATAAATTGTGAAGATTTTAGTAGGGAAACTTTTCGGACTATTAAATAATAAATAAGGTTAGTGTTTAACGGCCGATTTCTCGTACATTTAATCTGTTGTTGACAGTCCTTTATCAATTTCAGCTGTCAAAACGGTAGATCAATGGCTTGATTTTGTACCAGAAACCGGGTGTTAGTCGTGTACTCTGCTTACTTTCATGTAACTACGGCCCAAGTTTTTAACTAAATACTAACTCTTTAGCGCTTGTACTTGTGCCGAGCGATCTGCGTCTGTCTGAGAGCGACTTCTGTCTGAAGATAGGCTGCGACAGCGTTCTGTCTTATTCAATAGTAGTTAACGATTCCTTTATGTATGTAATAAGTATTTTGACCCTTGTATTATAAAAACCATCTATATCTACAGCTATGTAAAAGTTCTTTATTGTGTAACGTTACTCTGCAATGTCTGTTACTTTAGCTTATGGCCTCTTGAACTATAATTCTCTACTTTTTTACTCTTTGTTGTAGAATAGATATTCTACTCTATTATTATTTTCTGTACCCACTAACGGTGCAGGAAGTCTTGAACACTTGAGGGAGCTGCCCCTCATGGTGTTATTCTGCGTTACGATAGTAGCTAAGCTATCGGGGCGTTTATGTACTAAGGTTCTTATTTTAGTTCAAGGGATCTTGCTTATTTTTCAACTTCTGACAGTTAGTCTGGGTGTGCATTTGGCTATAATAATGGCACCCTGTGTGTAAGGCTGTGTTTACACGATGTTAGTGTGAACTCTTGTATGAACTTAGTATGAATTCTGATGTCTGATTGTTGGTACGAATGTGTGATGTTTGTATGTAGTTGAGCTAGACTGTTAGTTATATATTTCTCTGGCATTGTAGATGGCGAGCTTTAGAGAATTTTATCTTAAGTAGTTAATTTGGTAAGTTAGTTTAGTTTAGTTAGTATCTTAGCGGATTTTATCAGGTAAAATCCTACCCAAACAAGACGGGTATGTAACGTACTACCTCCTTGACCATATTGGCTACTGGCGGATTAGCCAGTTAAAAACTAAAACTATAAAAATTCGGAAATTCGGGTCTGGAATCTCGTCTGGCAGCTGATTGTTTTTTTGAGGCAGACATTGTTTGAGCTCTGTAACGTGAGGTTGTATCTTCTGCATCAATAATTTTTAAGTCACGCCTTTAGTTGCGGCGATGGGCTAGTCCCTTTAGTACTGTAATGGAGCTGAATGTTTAGTTGCTGTAAAGTGCAGTAGTTTATATGAAACTTCCCTACTATTCCCTATCCATGGGGTTCCACGCCGAGGAGTAATATCCTCCTGGCGCTAACGGAGCTCTGAATCGGTTCCACGCCGAGGAGTAATATCCTTCTGGCGCTAACCGCATAATCACTTGTTGACGTCTGGAGAAGTGGACCAGTTGGATTGAGTCTACCAAGGAGCTGAAGTCTACAAATTCCCGGCGAGTCCCTATCCAGCGTTTCAACTATATCACCAATATTCGACTCACGACCCTGTGATTAATAAATGTATCTTGAGCCTGCCAGCAATCTCTTTTGGTCAGGTTAGAGTCTTACTGTTTCAACACATCGGCACCATTCGGGTGTTATCGTTGTTCCGAGTTTTGCCGATAGGAAAGGATTATTCACTACATCTTGTACATACATATAAAAGAAAAAGTAACAACGTGTTAACATTGAAAATAATAAAGAAGAAAGAGCAAATGTTGTTTCCACATTGTTGTGTAACACTTCTGAGGATGTTTATAATTTAACGTTTTTTTTTAATGTTCAGTACTAATTTTCTCGTCGCTAACAAAGATACAGCCCGTTATCGTATGACGTAATACGTTGATTGACGAAATGTGAACTACCTAAACAAATGTACGTGTCGCCCAATATTCTATAACATGTCGATGTCGCGTGTAATAGGGTCTTGTGCCGAAATTCACGGACCAAGGACCGCGTGACAAGGGTTCCTGTCAACTGAATGAATGAGGTGTTAATACGATCTGACGTATGGTAATTGCTGCCAGCAATAGATGATAAAGAAAAGCTCTCTATTATCTACACATTATTTGACGGTTTGATGGAGGTTGTAGAATCATTGGAGCATTTAGTAAAAAAACTCGTGCGATTTTTTGATCGTGTACCAATACTGCATCGTAATATGCATTATGATGTATTATTACGGCCTCCATGGCGTTAAGTTCGAGGTTCTCCTCAGAAGCGAGAGGTCTCAAGTTCGTATACCAGACGGAGAGGAAGAAAAAACTACGGTTCTCGGATGTTTATAAATCAAATAAAATCAAATATCAAAAAATCTTTATTACTGTAGATATTTACATATGCTTAGCAAATGTTATTTTTTGCCACTTCTGTACATTATACCACTGTGGGAGTAGAAGGGCTAGAGAAACTCCCGCAGATTGATTTTTAGATCTCTTTTAAATTATTAACAGCGAGTTCTGGGTTGATTTAGATTAACCCTATAGGGTTAAAATGACGGCCGTCAAAATACAGTGCCGTCATTTTATTAATCTTGAACATTATCCATTTTTAGACAGAGTCGCTTTTACTTAGTTTTTAGGTTTCCGTATACAAAGGGTAAAAACGGAACCCTATTACTAAGACTCCGCTGTCTGTCTGTCTGTCTGTCCGTCTGTCACCAGGCTGTATCTCATGAACCGTGATAGTTAGACAGTTGAAGTTTTTACAGATGATGTATTTCTGTTCCCGCTATATCAACAAATACAAAAAAAAACAGAATTAAATAAATATTTAAGAGGGCTCCAATACAAAAATTCTTTCAATACCACATACAAACTTATGAATGCACCTTGTTACGTACATGGAGTGTGAAAGCAGCCGCACCAATAACTTTGTAAACAACATTTTGTTATGTTAAATCCAAACTATTCACTACACACCATCCCTACCAATGTCGGTGGTACAGAACCCATCGTGCGCGAGGCCGACTCGCACTTGGCCGGTTTAAAAAAAATGCTCAAATGGCAATACTATATATATAATGATTGTGGCGTCACAGTTCACACACGACATGCATGGTTATAATGCGGGAAGAGCGCCCTACTCCTCCTAAAACACAGGGTTCACCCTTCTTTAGGGAGTAGTGTCTCAACCATTGTTATAATTATTATGTAATAACTATAACAAGTATTGTACAATTTTATGGAATAAAGCATTATTATTATTATTATTTGTCTCTTAGTTTTTTTTATCTACACACGTATCATAAACCCTCTTTACTGCGTTCAAAAACCGCACGTTACGATCAGCATTATGTTAAACTACTTGGTATAAACTCGTTTCGTATCTCGAAAACTACACATAATGGTAATTATGTGTAGTTTTTCTACATATAATGACATTCAAATTTTGAACGCCGACGCCCACCCACGTGTCGTCCCTAGTTTGTCTGTGAAGTTGGTACTGACATTCAAATTTCGAACGCCGACGCCCGTCTGCGTGAAGTTGGTACTAAAGAACAAGCTAAACAATTGCAGAACCACAATGCCGGTCAAACATGCGGTTCCTGAACACATCAAAGAGAGCTTAAGTCTCGAGTGATATTATTATGAAACTCGCCTTCGGCTCGTTTCATAAACCCACTCTCGAGTTTTAATGCCCTCCATTATGCAGCAGTAACATAAACTACTATTTTCACTCCTCTTCTAGGAGGTTACTGCTAGTCCTGAGCACGGGCCGTAGCCAAGTGCTAAGGATCTATGAGTTTCCTTAAACTTTTCGAACTATCCTACACTTATTAAGAATCGCGGCTTTTTGCAGCAGGATGAAGGCGGATGGTTTCATATTTAGCAACTTAAGGCTATTGTTGAAAGTCCTCGGTATGATTCCAGTTGTTGAGATTATGATCGGTATTGTTAGTACTGTGTTGATTTTCCAGTGAGTCTTCAGTGCTATGGATAAGTTCGTATATTTGGCTAGTTTAGTTGCGTGTGTGGTTGTTAAATTATGAGTGTTTGGAATAGCGACGTCAATTAAATATACTGTGTTTGTGTTTTTATCATGGATGGTTATGTCTGGCCTATTGTAATGGATTGTTTTGTCAGTTATTATCATTGTATCCCAATAAATTTTCACGCGATTATTTTCTAAAACACTTTCTGGTTTGTATTTGTAATAGGGTTCTTTTTCTGTGATGAAATTATATTTATCTACACACGTATCATAAACCCGCTTTACTGCGTACAAAAACCGCACGTTACGATCAGCATAATGTTAAACTACTTGGTAAAAACTCATTTCTTATCTGAAAAATTACACATTATGACCATAATGTTTAATTTTTCTGCATATTATGACATTGAAATTTCGAACGCCGACGCCCGCCTGCGGCACGTTGGTACTACAGAACAAGCTAAACAACTGCAGAGCCACAATGCCGGTCAAACATGCGGTTCCTGAACACATCAAAGAGAGCTTATGATATGGGTAAAGATAAACTAGTGTATGTAACTGTACATAATTAGGCATTAAAACTCTCGAGTGATATTATTATGAAACTCGCCTTCGGCTCGTTTCATAAACCCACTCTCGAGTATTATTGCCCTCCTTATGTAGCAGTCACATAAAGTACTAATTGTTATTTCTTTCTTTTTCTCTCCCATTCATAGCAGGTTATTTTACGGCACGGGCCTAAGCCAAGTGCATAGTGATGAATGAATGATTAAGATGAATTTCCCATGAATTTGCGGACGATCCTGCAAGTGTTTAATATAACGGCCTTTTGCAGTAGTGTATATGTTGATGGATGTAAATGTATTGTTTTTATTATTATTATTATTATGGTTCCCACGACACAGGGTATCCTAGTGTGGAGCCAGAAGCGTTGTATGTGCTTGTATTGATATCTTTAGGTAGAATAAAATATTAGTACAGTGAATAAATGATGAAATAGTGAAATAGCGAATCGACTACCAAGACCGTGGCACTGACTTCTGCTTCTTGTGGCAAGATACACATAGCGATAACCTACACGGAAGAGTCCAATCATTATTAAACGGCACGAAAATGTAATTGACTTTAGCGGTGCATAAATATAAAGAAGTGTTATCTGGTTCAGTATATCGGCGTTTAATAATATCGATCATAGATTCAAACTACACGGATTGTTCTTCAATTATGAACTTATATAATCATATTTTGCATGTTATTTAGGCCCCGCGTATAGGACTGTGCAAAATAATCAATGACTCTCAAAAAGTTACCCATGTGCTATTAAAATTCAGACTATCCCTTGAAGGAAATACATCCGTGAGCACAAGTAAAAGATACGATGGAATTTCTAAACCAATGATTCGTAGCCAACCATTCCGCTACCATTAGGCTCCTACCCATGTGGGCATTAATTGTTAACACGTCCACCCCATCCGGAACCTCCGTTTGCCATTGTCGCCAACATTAGCGTACCTGAACAAGATCCTATCAGATCTATCGTGGCTCGCCAACAACGTTAATTAAAATAGGGGTTTGGAATTCCACTGAATTCATTTAAAATTCGAACATGCAATTGTTTTTATCAGATTAACGTGCAATAGGACGATACATTTTTTCGAAGCTAAACACTGGTTTAATGCATCTTTTGGCACGATTGTTGATTGTTTATTTGTATGTGAGAGGTAAGTTAGTTATTTTAGTTTTTATTTTATTTTATTTATTGAACAAAATCCACAGCCATACATAAGTTACACTAAAATGTAAATTGCACAATTAGGCCAATAATGGAGGATATCACTAATAATTAAAAAATAAGTGACATCTCATTATAAAAAATAACGGTAAGTAAGTAGTGAAGGAACCAATGATCAGCACTTTAAGAGTAAGTCCTAACTTAAGCCCGTTTATCACAGTGAAAAATACTTTTTCAGCCGTCATGACGTGGTTTCTAGTTCCACTGTTGAATAAATGGATGTTATTTTTTTTACAAAAAAATATGTTTATCTTTATATATCATAATATCACAGATAATTGGCTATGGCTATATATTATTATATATAACTTAACAAATTTACATCTTATGTAGGTATTTAAATAATTTGTTCAGACTTATGACTTACGATATGATATATATGATAGGTATTATTACAACTATTTAGAAACATTAAATGGCACGTAATTTGGTATAGTATTTAAAAAAATGGTTATTATTCTGCATATTCAATGAAATCTAATCGCCAGAAAGTATTTTCTCTAGTTCTAGTTTATTTTTTATTGTTGATTATTTTTTCGAGTGGGTCACCAATTAGCTTGTCATCACTTCGACCAACTTGAGAAGTTCTGGACACGTTTGGAAAATTCAATTTAATGACTGAAAGAACTTGGATTTTTTATTTGGTGGAAACATAGCTGCTCTTCAGCTTTTCTTTTCTTGATGTCAGAAGGGGTTTCATTTTCAGGAAGGAATGGCTATCATGTAATGGCAAATTGTTATCATGAATCATGACTTGGTGAGTAATAGCTTCTATGTCTTGTTGAATTGTTGAAAAATCATCGCTGGAGAAGGAATCATGCCTAATTCTACTTTTCATCTGTTGAGAGTCCTGCTTTTTTGTTTCTTGAACTTTAATAGTTTTTCTCTTGTACTTTATTAACTTTTGTCTCTTGTATTGTAATAGCATCTGTCTCTTGTATTTTATTAGCTTTTGTTTCCTTCACTTTTGTTAGTCTTATTTCTTATGGTTTCTACTTTCACTTTATTGTGTTCTTGTTGTTTTAGTAATTTGTTTTTCTTACAAGTCTCCTATTCTTCTTCTGTAAGTTGCCTAGCTTTTAATTTGTTCTTTTCAGCCATTTCGCTGAAATTAGAACGAATAATGATCTCTCTACATTTTGAAAACCTTTTCGTTCAGGCGTATTTTCCATAACCAATATGTCCTGTAATTTGACTGGAGTTAGTAACAACTGTTGAGTATCAAGATAAACCAATTGCTGACTCCCAATAAAATCTTCAGTTTTGTTATCAGATGATTCATTCGTTATCGCAGTTTTCATAGCTCGCGTTTCATCTACAAAATCTTCTCTAATATTACTAATATTAGGCAATTGATCATTAGGGACATATTCGACTGCTATTTGATCAACCTCGGAAACACTTTTTTGTGATGTGGGCACATAGTTTGATGATTTAAAAAAGGGAAATTATAAGTCAAGCCACTGATTTTTTTATTGGCCACTTGATCTAACTTCTCATTTTAACACGACGCAACGGGAAAATAAGATAACCTCTAATAAACGTATTCGTCATTTTTATAACGCCAACTAAATATTCTATAGAAAGCGTCAAGTAAAGATCAACAATTATATTTACTTGTTCTTCTTAAAATATTGCCACCTACTTAATTTACTAACTCAGCCACGAATTTTACATCTTATCACCATTTCACGTTTTACAGCTTCAACAAAAGGTCCTCAAAAAATATTATTCAAGTTTCCTTACGCAGTATCATTAATTATAACTTAACTAAAACTAAAATAACACATCATATTATTTTATCGTGAAAATAGCCACTGAAAGAATTGGCGCGAGTGCGCGAGACGACAGCGACCGGCCATTTGCACCAATCAGAGAGCGCCATTCGATTCATGTACACGAGTTAGTCACGTGTATTTCTTTATTGTCATTAATGCGTTCGTATTGCAATTGTTTCATCTGTAATTAAAATAAAGTATGCCAATAAGGTTGCATGCTCTTTGGCTAGAGTTGGTTATTGTGCCAAAATTTAAATGGGGTTATAGGTTATGTTAGAACTTAGAAGAAGCTAATGAGGCCAATCTCTAAAGCCTACTTAACCTCTTAAAAATCAAGGGTAGTTGGGACGGGTCGCGATTTTGAACCTTATACCATGGTAATACAATTTAAAACCTATAACGGAAAAGTGGTATTATCTAACGCCGCCGGTGGTAATCAAGAAGTTAAAGACAGGTACAAAACTGCTCTTTGTGAGAGTCTCCAAAGTCTCTTCTCCATTTCAGGACATTTTCTTTCCATGCAACTTTAAGGGGTCTAAAAGCTGACACGTCGGCTGGCTGAAGTATCCGAGTTGCGTTGAGATATAGAGAAATCAAAACAATCTCCAACTTGCTGCAGCCTTAGTATTGAAGTGAGCGCGCTTCAAGACTAAGGCGTGTTTTCTGCCCATCTACAAATAATATGACGGGAGATGTTACGTTTTTTTTGATGAGGTACGGATGGAATACATTCTTGATGTAATCATTGAAAAGTTCAGATTTCATCCAGCCAGAATTGCTAAAACCAATGCCCCACTCACTTGGGACAACTAGTGGAGGTGTAACATCTCAGTCGGTGCCAAACGTAAAAATCACTGCAAGGGCTGATTTAGCTGCAGCATGTTCGACCTCATACACATCTCTTTCTACTCGCAATGAAATAACTTTGCCACTTTTGGGATGTAACTGAAAGTTTTTTTATTTTATTTTAGATTCTTCCCCATTAAAAACACGAGACGGTTCCTGTAAGTTGTCAAAATAGTAGTTTTCTTTAAGATACAGCTAACTTTTGTGGAACAACCCTTTGATTTCCTTTTCTGATACATTATTACTGGCAGATGTTACAGGCGGTTCTTTCGTTCTGTTCTGGATGGCGTCGCATGATAAGGTCATACCATCTTCCACCAGGTATGTCATCTTTAAATGGGGTATCTCTTCGTTCCTTCTTTAAGAAATTTGCTACACTTAATTATAAATCAGACTTTCTTTTTGGGAATCCTTCCCGGCGGCAATCTACAACCCGCTGTACTAAAATCTTTCTTCTTCGTCTGACATTATTGGATTAAGGTCTGGTACATTCTTGCACGGCTTTCTTAATCGTGACTGCGTATTACCTCTCAGTACATTAAATGTTTTCGAGGCCAGTTTTTTAGACATACCATTTTTTACACCATCCAAGGCAATTTGTATATTTTCGTTTGTGTATTTTATTTTTTTATTTGGTTTGTTTTCTTCCTTTGGTTTAATGGAAGGTGGGTCTGAAAGAAGAATAGGTAATTAAATGCTAAGACAACCAAATTATCAGCATGCTTTTGATCCAATTGGAGATTTTGAAATTGCCATTTTAGCAATATTGCAAAAAGCAATATGTTAAAGCGACTTTGTCGAAAAAGGGATATTACAATGTTCAAGATTACTTAAATGATGACACTATTAATCTAGCTCAACACAGTCCTTGCTGTTAAATTTTTTGTTATTATTTATAACTGCCAATTAATTATAATAATTAATATTGTAATATTTGTATTAGTAAAGCACGAACAATTTTTAAAAGAGTTCTGAAAATCAACCTGTGGGAGTTTCTTCGCCCTTCTTCGCTCTCCTTCTCCCGACGGTGGTCCAATGTAGAGAAGAGGCAAAAAATAAGGTTTGCTAAGAATATGTAAATATCTACAGCAATAAAGAAATTGTACTTTGACTTTCACTTTGACAATTATCAGCACTATGCTCAGAAATGGCAAATGCTGTTTAAGACTTTGATTCCGAAGGTTCGAACTACTTTTCCAAGAAATTTTAATTCTATATAGAAAAGAAACACGGTTTACAGTAAAAAATATGGAATAAGTATTTAAGTATTTATTTAAGTGTCCATTCTTTGACAAATCCGTCATACGGGAACATTGTTTACATACAAGTGCTCCACTTTTAATTGCTTCATTCGTTAAATACAGTATATCAGTTACAAAAAACAGTAAATCTGCTAATATTAAGTGTCATTACGCGTATTAATTAGTTTACAGCGCTCAAGTAAAGTGCTAATCCATCAGTTATACCAAAACAAAACTCCTAACGGCCAAAGTGAGTGTGTTACCAAGCAAGCTGTCCCAGGGAAGTGTCACGAGAATCTAACCTGTGTACGACCCGCGTAAGGCTCACATCTGACTGCACGTCTAGCCCGCGACAGCTGACCGGTTCATTGCCTCCGAGCGTGTAGTGAGTGAGTCATACATAATCATAATCTGCCATAGAACAACTAGCGAGTAGATTAACGCTTGCGTTCTTGTCTCTCAGAGACAAATAATTTTTGTGTAACACAATGAAGTGCGCTGGATGTCTTAAGGTGTTTAAAGCGGCAAACTGCATAAAGTGCACTGCAATAACATGCGATCGATCTTTCTGCTCACTGTGCGTCAACACATCTACCATGACTGCAGATCGAAAAAAACTGTGGAAATGCTTTGAATGCTGCACATCGGAGAAAAAGACAGACAATACTAGCACGCCACACCGCACGGATCTGGTAGTGCCACAGGACTCCCAACATGCTACAAAAGACTCCCTAACATCTAACCCGGAACGTGACGACTCTGCAATAAAAGACCTAACCAATGAAGTTCGCTGTCTAGTACAGGAGATATGCTCACTGAAAGGCAAACTAGAAGATGCCACCAAATCTTTAACAAGATGTCACGAACGACTGGATGAACTACATGCATCCATGGAAAAAAATGAAGTGCGTCTTAAAATCCTAGAAGCACGTGACTCAGAGATTGCTCTTCTAAAGGCTGAGATATCCGAACTAAAGACGGACGTATCTCTCCACGCTCAACACCAGCTTAGAAACGAGATTGAAGTATGCGGAATTCACGAGCATCCAAACGAAAACCTGCACCACACGATCTTGGTAGCGGCCCGTTTAATGGGAGTAGAAATGGAGAACAGAGACATTGATTGGGCTATGCGTGTCGGGCCAAAACGTAAAGCCCCGGCAAGTTCAAACAAGGAGAGTTCCAACCCAGCATCGACTGACTACGACAAAATGAAGGACCCCCCTGCTACCGCGAAACCTGCAGACAAACCCGCACTGCCCCGCATACAACATAACTAGCGCGGACCTTGAGATAGCGGGACCACCACTGAAAATCTTTTATAACGAACGCTTGACCAAAACAAACAGACAGTTATTTCGGAAGGCTAGGGATGCAACCAAATTACACAACTTCTTCTACTGCTGGTGTACCCAAGGCTCAATTTATATCCGCAAGCAAGACGGAAAACCCGCGATCCGCATACTGTCGCAACAACAACTCGATAGCATCACTGGATCGCTCCCCACCGCCGCCGCCGACACTACAACTGCACATGCATAAACCGGTTCCAGTGCACACCCTTCAACAATTGAGTGACTCCATTTATATAGTACTAAATAATTATCTATTTTCATTAATGATTCAAACATATAGCTTACAAAAACCTATTACAACAGCTAATCACTGTTCGACATATTATTCCCACAGTGTAAATCATAAGACTCTCACATTGAACATGGTAGTAACAAACCCACTCCGCCACTCAATTTTTACCATATCTGACTATGGATAAAGTCGAACTAGCAAATGATCTGGATAATACTCTTGTAATCAAGTGCCATTCATTAAATCTGCCTGAAGAATGTGAGAGCTTCTTTCACGATAACTCAAAACTGAAAATATTGACTTATAATATTCGCAGTATATATTTGCATTTCGACGAATTTCAAGTTTTACTTAGGAGACTTAACATTGAGTTTGATATCATTATACTCACTGAGTGTTGGCTTCGCGTGAACACTCTGGTGGGAACGTTAGATGGATACACAGTTTACAAATCTGCTAGGTTCATTAACAAGTCTGGGGGTGTTGTTGTATATGTAAGGAATGTCCTTAGCGCATCTATGTCCGAACCTGAATTCATTGGCGCAAATTGCATTGTACTGGAACTGCCTGGGAACGCAACTGTCGTTGCAATCTACCGATCGCCCGCGGATACTCCTCTTATTTTTCTTGACTCTCTGCACGATCTTCTTGTTAACATTAATAAGGACAAACATCCGGTAATTCTGGCAGGTGATGCCAATATAGATTTGCTTTCTGACGATGTAAGATATAAGCGATCGGAGTACCTTTGTATGATGGCTGAGAGTGAATTGCTACCAGCTATAACAGAGCCAACTCGGTTAACTGCTTGTTTGGACCGTATATTTTTATCATCATTTCTTAAGGCACAGGCGATCGTTTGCAAAACAGATATAACCGATCACGACTTAGCAATGATAGAAATTGAGGCTGCTGTCAAATCTGACCCAGTACCCAGAACACGGTTGAAGGTAGACTATGAAGCAATCGAAATCGAAATAAAAAACATCGACTGGTCTGCGGTAATGACTGAAACATCGGTCGAGGTGGCCACCAAATCTTTTTCTAAAATCATCTCTGATATTGTTGCAAAAAACACAAAACATGGTAAAATAAGTAGATCCAAGTTTAATCTAAAACCATGGATAACACCAGGTTTAATGAAATGCATGAAAAATCGCGATGCATTGCATTACAAATTGCGAAAAAACCCCAACAACGATGTTTTGAAGGTGACTTATTCTCGTTATAGAAACTACTGCAATAATCTTTTATACAATCTAAAACGTGAATACGAGTCGAAAGCACTGGAAGAAAACAAAAATGACCCCAAGAAGCTCTGGAGTTGTATCAAAGACATATGTCACTCAAAAACAAAAAACCCTATAGCCACTGAACTTTTGAATATCTCCAATGATCCTATTTCCTCTCTGAGCAAATGTAATAAGTACTTTAGTAACGTAGGTAAACACTTAGCCACAAATATTTTAAACGATACCAATGAATCCGAAGAAAGTCTTGCATCAAAAACGTCAAATCAGCAAACAAATGGTCACTCCATATTTTTACAACCGACTGATAGTGTAGAACTCACATGCATGATTCAACGTCTCTCCTCTAGTAGTGCACCAGGAATAGATGGTACTAGCAATAGCATCGTCAAGAGACTAAAATACTTTGTGATAAAACCTCTGACCCATATAATTAATCTTAGTATGTCAACGGGTGAATTCCCAGAGGTCTGGAAAACAGCTTTGGTTTGCCCAATCCATAAAGCAGGGCCAAAAGATGAACCCTCTAATTACCGTCCGATCTCGTTACTTCCTACTTTCTCCAAATTACTGGAAAAGGTAGTTAACAAACGGCTAATTAGTTTTTTGGAACAAAACAGGTTGCTTTACCACCGTCAATTCAGTTTTAGGAAGGGTATCTCGACTGAGGACGCAGTAAGTTCACTAGTGAGACGTGTATGTACCTTGCTAGATGAAGGTAGACCCTGCATTGGTTTCTTCCTTGATCTGGCAAAGGCGTTTGATACGGTCTCTACACCCATACTGCTAAACAAACTACATAACATGGGGATTCGAGGTACTGTTCTTGCTTGGTTTAAAAGCTACCTCACAAATAGACTCCAATGTCTAAAAGTGGGCACACATATTAGCCCACTTGAACCCGTTAGCTTTGGTATTCCACAGGGCAGTATCTTAGGCCCCACTCTTTTCTTAATGTACATTAATGACATATATAGTATAAATCTACCCAAAGCTGACCTATTTTGCTATGCTGATGACACCGCCATAATTTTTAACGATACCTCCTGGAATAATGTCTTTGCTAGTGCTGAAAACGGTATGTCCAATGTAGAGCAACATGGTTACGAAAAAATTTGCTTACTCTGAACACTGCAAAAACTAAGTACCTGTGCTTTTATAAGACCGAAGCCTCCGGGCCACCAGCGTTGCCCAACATTAAAGTTCACAAATGCGGAAATATCTCTACCCAATGTCAATGTCCTGAGATACAAAATACTACATCGATTAAATACCTAGGCATAATACTTGACAAAAATCTGAACTTTAGAGACCATATAAAAGCATTGACAGCCAGAATCCGTAAAATTATTTACATCATGAAACAATTGCGAAACTGTGCCGACTATGGACTCCTAAAGGGAGTGTTTACGGCTATATGTGAGTCGATTCTTACCTACTGTATTTCGGTATGGGGTGGATGTAGTAAGACAATCTTAATAGACGCAGAGCGAGCTCAACGTTCGGTATTGAAAGTTATGTATAGGAAACCAAAAAACTACCCCACTGATCTAATACATGGTGAAAATGATATACTTAGTATCCGTAGGCTGTTTATTCTGAGGTCTGTTATTTTAGTTCATTACTACATAGTATAAAACAAAGTCGCCTCCCGCTTCCTGTCCCTATATATGCTTAAATCTTTAAAACAACGCAACGGATTTTATTGCGGTTTTCTTTAATAGATAGAGTGATTCAATAGAAAGGTTTTTATGTATAATACATGCATAATATAGTAGAGAGACACAGGGAATTGCTAAATGTCGTAAATAAACACATTATTTTGCGCTTACATTGCAAACGCTGGCTGAACCCTACGAGATAGATCAAAATAATGTACTACAGTAATGGAGACCTTAAAAAGGTCTACAAAAAAGTCTGCAATGGTATATGTCTACCTCTAAGGGATAACCCACAATAACCATTGTTATCCTTTACTTTTTACGCTTATTTACGAAGCGATTTTAAGCGATACAGCATTAATCCTTATCCAAATAAGTGTCTTAAACATATTGTGAATTTAATATAGATCAATATGGTACTTTGAAGCATGTAATTTAAATGAATATATTCGAAGATATTACAGATTCTAAATGCATACGTAGAGGTTGCGGCGCGTCGGTGGTAGGTACCGGCTGGGTGGCCGGCGGCGGCGCGTACCTATAAATAGCGCGTCGTAAGCCGCGCTCCGCCCATAGGCCATGGCTCACAGTTAATTCTTATTAAGACAACTGTTAAAAAACAAAGGGGTTGTTTTTAGTCCGTATACCACACGAGCTGATGCCCGCTCAATATGTGGGGACCCGGACATAGCAGGGAGGTCTGACTCCTGGGCATGGGTAATTCCATTTTTTTCCCATAGTAATTTATGATACAGCAGAGATCGCACGCGTTTATCGGAGCTCTCTAGCGAGTAAAATTACAATTATTACTTAATAAAAACGTGCTTTTCAGCGCGACAATTTTGTTCATACTTTAGTCGGTATTAAGGTTAATTTTTAAACCGCACTTATAGTAAGTACTTTAGGTTAGGGCAGACATTAGGGTAAATATTTTTATTATAAAAATCGTAGTTTATGGTACGGTATTCAAGTTTAAAAAATAAATAAATAGAAAAGGTATCGTTTGATTTTGATAAATAATTTTTGTCACTACATACGTGGGGCGCACTGTAAGTTTCCGGAATGAATATGAAAAAATACTATTAAAGGTACAAAATTAATTTATTATTTTTCAAAATAATCTCCCTTGGCGTCTATGCACTTTTTCATTCGATGAAACCAGTTTTGAAAACTTTTGTGCCACTCCTCTGTGGTGACCTCTGAAACGTGTTTTTCATACTCCTCGACAGCCTCTTCTGGTGATGAAAATCGTTGACCGCGTAATTGGTTCTTAATTTTTGGGAACAAAAAAGTCACAAGGTGCCAGGTCGGGACTGTATGCAGGATGACTCATGAGTTCTACATTTTTCGCCTTCAAAAAGTCGTTTGTCTGTCTGGCCGTGTGAGAACTAGCATTGTCGTGGTGCAGGATGATACGGCGTTTACGGTTATTTTTACGGAGTTCGTCAATAACTTCGTCGTGTACCAGTCACTATTCACTGTACGACGATTCTCTAAAGCAACAGTAGCCACGTGTCCAGTTTTATTAAAAAAAGAAGCAATCATCCGCTTAGATGCACTTTTCACGCGCGCCACTTTGGTTGGTTTCGGCTCATCTTGAAAGACCCATACGCTCGATTGCTGCTTTGTTTTGGGATCGTAGCAATAAATCCATGTTTCGTCACCTGTTACTATGTCCCAAACCAAATTTGACGCACCTTCGTTGAATCTGGTAAGCATGGCACTGCACCAAGTGACGCGGTCCGTTTTTTGAGCCTCGGTCAAGTTGTGTGGGATCCACCGCGAGCACAGCTTTCTCACACCCAAATGTTTGTGTAGGATTAATTGTATTTGACTCATGCCTATTTCTAAGGATGAGCGAATTTCATGGTAGGTCACATGCCTGTCTGTTTCAATCATACGGCGCACAGCATCGATGTTTTTGTTGGTCACAGCGGTGGACGGCCGACCATCGCGAGATTCGTCACTGAGATTGATACGACCACGCTTGAATTCTGCAAACCAGCTATAAACAGTTGTCTTGCATGGTGCTTCATTGCCAAAAGCTGTTTCAAGCCGAGAGATGCTCTGTTGAGCTGTCAAATTACACTTAAAATCGTAGAAAATCATACTACGAAAATTTTCCCGAGTTAAATCCATGTTGATGCAGACACACAATTTTTTAAATGGCGCCACAAGGTAAAAACAAAAGGCAGTCAGATGAAACAAACTGCATTCTACAGCCAAAGAGTTCTATTTTCAAATGTTGCAATAAATTTTTAAATATTGTTTATGTAAGTGGCCAGTTCCGGAAACTTACAGTGCGCCCTATGTAGTATAAAACAAAGTCGCCTCCCGCTTCCTGTCCCTATATATGCTTAAATCTTTAAAACAACGCAACGGATTTTATTGCGGTTTTCTTTAATAGATAGAGTGATTCAATAGAAAGGTTTTATGTATAATACATGCATAATATAGTAGAGAGACACAGATAATTGCTAAATGTCGTAAATAAACACATTATTTTGCGCTTACATTGCAAACGCTGGCTGAACCCTACGAGATAGATCAAAATAATGTACTACAGTAATGTAGACCTTAAAAAGGTCTACAAAAAAGTCTGCGATGGTATATGTCTACCTCTAAGGGATAACCCACAATAACCATTGGTATCCTTTACTTTTTACGCTTATTTACGAAGCGATTTTAAGCGATACAGCATTAATCCTTATCCAAATAAGTGTCTTAAACATATTGTGGTACTTTGAAGCATGAAATTTAAATGAATATATTCGAAGATATTACAGATTCTAAATGCATACGTAGAGGTTGCGGCGCGTCGGTGGTAGGTACCGGCTGGGTGGCCGGCGGCGGCGCGTACCTATAAATAGCGCGTCGTAAGCCGCAATTGTGGCGGGGACTATCTGTTCCGCCCCCCAAGGCAAAGTTTTTAAAGACTAAAGTCTAAAACATAAAAATCAATTCCAAAAAAAAAAAAAAACTCCGCCCATAGTAATTTATGATACAGCAGCGATCGCACGCGTTTATCGGAGCTCTCTAGCGAGTAAAATTACAATTATTACTTAATAAAAACGTGCTTTTCAGCGCGACAATTTTGTTCATACTTTAGTCGGTATTAAGGTTAATTTTTAAACCGCACTTATAGTAAGTACTTTAGGTTAGGGCAGACATTAGGGTAAATATTTTTATTATAAAAATCGTAGTTTATGGTACGGTAACTATTCAAGTTTAAAAAATAAATAAATAGAAAAGGTATCGTTTGTTTTTGATAAATAATTGTTGATTATCTTTTGTTACGAATAGCAAGTAAAATATTAATACTAATTGCCATATTATTAGTATGTCCTGCAGTAAAAATATTGTTCATAATCATACGTGTACTTAGGTTAGATAGGATTAGATAAAACTTCAAATTAGAGTTAAGGAAATTTAGTATTAGGGCAAGTATTTTTAACTATCGAAAATACGTTTAAAAATAACTTAATAGAATAGGTATCTTTTGTTGTTCATAATTGATGAATAACTTTTGTTTTTGGTCGAGCGAATACTAAGTAAAATATTTTGTTATTAGTATATACTGCGTTAATTTTGTACAGAAATTAGAAAGTCATGTCTAAAAGACGTCGTCGTTCGAACCTAGGTCGTAGTACAGTGAATGCCAGAAGAACACGTTCAGCAAGAGATAAAGAATCGTCCACAGAACGCGAGGCTCGCCTCAGCCAGCTTCGGGATATATATAGAGCTGAGAGAGAAAGTGAATCCTCAATAGACCGTGAAGCACGCCGCAGCCAGGATCGGGATAGACATAGAGTTCGGAGAGCCAAAGAATCGTCTGTAGAGCATGAGGCTCGCCTCAGCCAGGATAGGGATAGATATCGAATACAGAAAGCTAGAGAATTGTCCGCACAGACACATAGTAACACCGAACAAAATGAACAACCGAGCTTTAATTAAAGAAAATTCTGCCATGAATTACGATCCTTCGATTCCTTACAAGGACGATCGTGTAGTATCAATAGGTACCATGTCAGTAGTGTGTGAACATTGCTTGGCATTAAAATTCAAGGATGAATCGAAAGGCATGTGTTGCTTACAAGGAAAAGTAAAATTAGAAGAAATTCTTCCTCCACCTGAACCACTTCACTCTCTTCTTGCGGGTGATCATCCGAAATCCAAACAATTCATGCGCAATATACGCCGTTATAATAACGCATTTCAAATGACCTCTTTCAAGAGTAAGAAAGTCGTTGAGCGTGGCTTTATGCCTACATTTAAAATTCAAGGGCAAGTGTATCACTTAGCTGGGAGCTTGCTACCACTTCGACCCGATGATCACAAATTTCTGCAAATTTATTTTATTGCAGATCCAGATACACAAGCATCAGCGCGGTGTTCAAGTGTCGCACAACCAATTGATAGAGATTTGATCAGATCTCTCCAAGATATGTTACATTCTCATAACCGCTACATACAGTCTTTTAAAACTGCAATCGAGAGTGTTCCAGTAGATACTCCTGACTTTAATGTCGTAATCCATGCAAATAAAGTCCCTGTTGGAAAACACAGAGGACGATATAATGCGCCTTCTACGAGTGAAGTTGCAGTGGTGATAACTGGACAGCAATTTGACAAAAGAGATATTGTGTTGCAGAGACGTAATGATAATTTGAAAAAAAATTCAGAGTTACACAGATCTTATGACAGCTTACAATATCCTTTGACGCTATGTCGAGGAGAAGATGGTTATACCATCAATGTTTCTCAAGTTGACCCAATCAGTGGTGCAGCTCTGCATAAAACAGTGCCATGTATGAACTACTATTGCTACCGTATAATGACAAGACGTAACAATTTCAACCCTTTGCTTAAGTATGGAATGTTAACAAACCAATACTTGGTCGATCAATATGCGAAAATTGAATCTGAGAGATTAGCCTACATCCGCAATAATCAAACTAAATTGAGAGCAGAAAATTACGTTCACCTTCAGGATGCTTTACAGGCGAATGAACACAGCAACGGCATTGGACAGTTGGTTATACTACCTTCATCATTCACAGACGTGGACCTAGATATTTACACGGAAAATCACAGGACGCAATGACTTACCTCAGACATTACGGTAAACCTGATTTATTCATAACTGCAACATGTAACCCTAATTGGCCAGAAATCAAAGATAATATTAACACCAATTTAACTCCACAAGACAGATACGATATAGTTAACAGAGTCTTCCATTTAAAAGTACAGAAACTCATGCACCTCATTAACAAGTTTCATATATTCGGTCCGCCGCGCTGTAATATGTACACTATAGAATGGCAGAAACGTGGTTTACCACATGTACATCTGCTGGTGTGGTTAGTGAACAAAATTAGACCAAATCAAATTGACAGCGTTATTTCAGCTGAATTACCGGTTAAAGAAGAAGATCCTGGTTCGAAATCGTAAAGAAACACATGGTACACGGCCCTTGCGGGACTTTAAACCCTAATTCTCCGTGTATGCGAGATTCCAAATGCAGCAAAAATTTCCGAAGTCGTTCCAAACTCAAACATCTACTAGCGATGACGGATATCCCAAATATCGTCGACGATCACCAGAACAGGATGGGCAAAGTGCCACCGTCCTAAATCATGATATTGATAACCGATGGATCGTTCCCTATAACCCGCTACTTTTGAAAAATTTTGATGCCCACATCAACGTAGAGTTGTGCAGTTCAATAAAGTCAATCCAATATGTTACTAAATATATTAATAAAGGTAACGATCAAGCCACTTTCAGCATACAATCACCAAATGAAGTGGAAACATATCAGTCTGGACGTTACATCTGCAGCTCTGAAGCAGTATGGAGGATTTTATCATTCGAATTGCACGACCGTGCTCCCACTATTGTCCACCTTGCAGTTCATTTAGAAAATGGACAAAGAGTATATTTCACTGAGAACAATATACAAGAAGTTGTTAATAACCCGCGGGACACAACATTAACAGCATTCTTGAAGTTATGTGCTCAAGATGATTTCGCGAAAACACTGACATATGACAGAGTTCCAAGTTACTATACATGGAACCAGAGTTCTAAAACCTTTCAACGGCGAAAACAAGGTACTGCGGTCGATGGTTTCCCTGGAGTAAAAAAAACGGATGCTCTTGGCAGAGTCTACGTGATTCATCCCAACAACAGCGAATGCTTTTATCTGAGAATGTTACTGCATGTTGTCAAAGGCCCGACATCCTTTGCACATCTGAGAACTGTACACGGTGTTATTTATAATACTTATCAAACAGCATGCAAAGCTATGGGGCTCTTGGAAGACGATTCTCATTGGGAAAACACATTATCAGAAGCAGCTATTTGCAGTTCAGCTCCGTCATTAAGATATTTATTTGCCATTATAGTAGCATTTTGTCAAGTAACTGATTCTGTTACTCTATGGAATAAATTTCAAGAAAATATGGCCAGTGATATTCTAATTCAGCGCCGACGGCGAGAGTTAGTTTCAGATGATGTACAATATGATCAAAACATATTTGA
Source organism: Argyresthia goedartella (assembly GCA_949825045.1). Classification (NCBI taxonomy): domain Eukaryota; kingdom Metazoa; phylum Arthropoda; class Insecta; order Lepidoptera; family Argyresthiidae; genus Argyresthia; species Argyresthia goedartella. The sequence goes on from OX463823.1 coordinate 24,579,487, forward strand.
CGAAGCATTATTTGAATTGAACAAAGTAGTGCAATTACTTTCGGGTAAATCGATCAAGGATTTTGGGCTGCCGATGCCAGCTAATACTACTAACTCAGATTTAACGAATAGTGCCAAATACACCAGAGAAACATCATACGATCAATCGAGACTTTTACAAAATATAGCTCAAGATGAGCCACGATTTAACACCGACCAGAAAAAAGTATTAACTACATTACTATCATCAATTGATAACAACGAAGGAAAAATATTTTTCCTTGATGCCCCAGGTGGTACGGGAAAAACATTTTTAATCAATTTGCTTTTAACAAAAGTGAGATCTACCGGAAAAATTGCATTAGCTGTCGCGTCATCCGGCATTGCCGCTACGCTATTAGAAGGAGGCCGAACCGCACACTCTACATTCAAGCTCCCGCTGAAAATCGTCACCGATGATAATAGCAGCGTCTGTAGTGTTTCTAAACAGAGCAATACAGGAAAATTGATGTGTAACTGCTCATGGATAGTCTGGGACGAAGCCACAATGTCAAACAAGACGTCTGTGGAAGCACTGGATAGGACAATGCGCGATTTGCGCAGCAAAAATTCACTTATGGGTGGATGTACAATTCTGTTCTCTGGAGACTTTCGTCAAATCCTACCAGTTGTGACTCGAGGAACACGTGCTGACGAAATAAACGCTTCCCTGAAAAGATCCAACCTTTGGCCACACGTCAATAAATTAGAGCTTAAAACTAACATGAGGGTTTCATTGTCTTCACGTGAGAACAGGCTTTTTTCAGAGATGCTGCTAAAAGTTGGCAATGGAGAGTTAACACAAAGTAATGGAAGGATTAACCTAGAAAACCTTTGTGTTTTGATAGACAACATCCAAGAATTGGTCAACAATGTCTATCCCGACATGGATAACCTAAGTTGTAAGACTATATCTTGGTTTAAAGAAAGAGCGATTCTGTCACCAACTAACGAACAAGTAGACAAGGTAAATAACTTGATTCTTTCCAAGATTGATGCGCCGACGCAAATATACTACTCGGTCGATACTGTACTCGATTTGGAAGAAGCTGTTCATTTTCCTACAGAATTTCTTAATTCTTTAAACCCGTCTGGACTCCATCTTCATAAAATGGTATTGAAATTAGGTTGTCCTGTTATTTTATTAAGAAACCTGAATCCACCTAAACTTTGTAATGGCACGCGTTTGCTGGTAAAATCACTAAAAACTTTCTTATTAGAGTGCACAATACTAACCGGATGTGGTACTGGAGAAGATGTATTGATTCCCGAATTCCTTTAATACCATCGGATTTACCGTTCCAATTTAAACGCCTACAATTTCCGGTAAAGATATCTTTTGCAATGACCATTAATAAATCGCAGGGTCAAACTTTCAAAGTTGCAGGCTTAGATTTGAGCGTTGAGTGTTTTTCACATGGCCAATTATATGTCGCTCTTTCAAGAGTTACCTCGAAAGAAAACATGTTTGTATTGTCTAATGGCAAACAAGCTGTGAACGTTGAATATAGAGACATTCTGTAGTATATAGTATCAGTATTGCACCCGTGCGAAGCCGGGGCGGGTCGCTAGTAAAAATATAACCAACTCTCCTGTATACAACAAACTTCTAATGCAACGGACCTACAAGGTTCCTATTAACGCTGTCCACACTACCTTTGCGCAGAGATTCCCTGATTTTCTTCATCCTTACATGTACAACAAGGCCAACAGTTTTTGTAACTTTAGAAATTGTAGTAGTTTTGAAGTCAAACGTAAGTGTCAAAAATGGCTTCTATCCCTCACATACGATACCACTGAAATGGTCTTAGGAGTCCTTCAATAGGAATTTTCGTCATTATGCAAATACTGTCGATATGTCCCACATGATTATATGCTGTAGTACTCTTAAGTTTTAAAATAATTTACTGTCTTTGTTTTGTTAGTCTGTGTTTTATCTTTTTGTTTATATTTTCGGTTATAATACCCACTCTTTCCTGTTGTTTTTGTGTCCTTAATAATTAAATTGTACCCACGCTGAACTCCCATCTCCTATCTGTGAATCATAATTATGGTACCCACGATACAGGCTCTGCCTAGTGTGGGGCCACAGTTAATCATACTTGTAGCGTTTAAGGTTTTTATTTCTTTATTAATGTTCTTTTGGAAACCTGCTTATTTTTATGTTTTAAATAAATATTTCTATTTCTATTTCTATTTCAAAAAAAAAAGTATTAACATAATATTTTCCCATTTATCAGCACCAGTGCTGTTTATTTGGAATTCGCAAAATGTTACACATGTTTTACCATACTATCACCATAACCTCAATTTCATTTTTTCAGGTAAGCCTCACAAAATACATCAGATATCAGAGAAATCAAAAGTTTCAGTTAAATATGTCTAAAAGATTAAAAATAGTATAAAATGTAAACACGTGTAATTACCTTCGAACGCAATGAACAGGCAAAGTTGTGGTATTACCATGAGTAGGATTCCAAAATTATCTAGTACTTTATTTTTTAAGTGGTAAACCAAATCAGTTAGTGAAAAGCTTATTATTTTTCTGTTTATTCGGAAAGCTGATTATTTGGAGCAGTGCTAGCTAGCATTTGGGTTACTCACCCTTCAAATCAGTGAAAAATCCGTGAATATGAGTAGGTGTGGTATAGTAGTTATATGTGGTGTGTGTGTAAGTGTTTGGCAATTACACAACTAAAACTCACTTATCAGTAAGGTTTACGGTAGCTCAGAGCATGTTGACATTATTATCTCATTTAATCAACATACCACGCTGCTTGTATATATATATTGTATATGTTAGCAGCAATATAACAGAATGTGATTGGAGTACACAATAGAACTGACCGGAATTACATAAGCTGATATCAACGCCAAACAACTCTTAGTTTTAATCACTCGTTACGACGGAAATTTGTCATTTGAATCGTTATTACATGGCAACTTAGTCGTTTTGACTTTGTGGCTGCAACCAGATGCTTTTAATAGCTTTTTAACACAATTAACGTCCCATCTCTCTGAAATATAGAGACATGGCCAATGTTTATGTCACTGGTACTGGTAGTTAATTGTTTATTGGGAAAATTTTGTCCACGCAACATTGAAACGGATTTTTATGTTGCTCAGGCAACTAAAATGATTATTCATACTTAGAATCCCTCAGTTGATCAATGATTGCTGTTGTATGAGTACTCATATGCCGATCTTTACCTACAAATATTGTAGGGTTTTGCTACACTAACCGCTGTACCCTAAAATGACTCACCAAATACTGATAACGGTTTGAAAATCAGTGTTCACTCTTCACGTTTTATAGGACCTGAACCTTGCACTCCAGTATTGTCGTGATAAATAGTCCAGTCTTGCGATCGACTCATGTAATGGACTTGATTTCCAGCTTTCTTCGTAGGAATAACTATGTAAATTGTTATTGTGTACATCTTTGACAGCATTAGTTTTTGACAACTTTGCTATTTGATCTATGTTTTTCATACGCTTCATATAGTCTTTGTCTATGGCTCTCACTGGCACCTTGGGTGGAGTTACGTCAAAATTCAAAATGAAAACATGTCTGAAGTTTGGAAGATTGAAAGGAAAAAAGAGTTATCCTGAAACTTGAAAAACCAGGAAAGTGGTCTTTCACTACAAATCTCGGAAAACGAGAAGAAACCTGCTGGAAAAAGTCACCCGTGTTGTGCATACTACCTGGATCACGCTAAAGGAAGAAGCCCCTTTCATGCGTCATACCTCACCTGGGTCATACGCACATTGCTGCGTGGCCTAGTCTGGTCGTTGGACTTACTGCCCGTCGGTGACTCCTTGCCGGCGCTTCGCGGGCCACACAACCTTATTGCTCACCAGCATCTCCAGTCCACTGTTAGTCGACTGTCTGCCGACTACCTGGACAACTGCTTCTTTGCCTGCCAGTGTCTCTTCAGCTATGCCCGAAGAACTTTTCCCGAGGTCAGGTCAGGGTTTTAGGGCTTTTTCTATAATTTAGGTAGGTAGGAAAACAAATTGTGTCAAATAAATTCGGAGTCATTCTCAATTTCTCTCTTTCATTTTCTTTGGGAGGTCCCAATTATTTTAATTTCGAAATTATTTTAATTAAGCTTCCGTTACGGGGGAGTATTCACATCAACCCTTCGTAACGTGACAATATCTCGATAACGTGACACTTTGGGTGTACCATGTTACTTGACATTCTTTGTTCGTCTTTGTGTCTTCTACACATACATATCTCTTTGATTATGCGCCGCGATTTCGAAAAAAAATAAAAAATGGCGACGCGTCGATATGCCAGCTTCTATACAAAAAAGTTCGATCCCTTTTATCTTTAGTTTTCCGGTCATTTATTTCTTGTTTACATTAGTTATTTGTGCACAGAAAGCAAATATCAAATCGACACAAATAAATACGATTATTTTACAATATACAGTTAAAATTAATTAATTTATTTATTTTTGTATTTGACACACTGAAACAGTGAGACTAACCTGACCAAAAGAGATTATTGGCAGGCTCAAGATACATTTATTAATCACAGGGTCGTGAGTCGAATATTGGTGATATAGTTGAAACGCTGGATAGGGACTCGCCGGGAATTTGTAGATTTCAGCTCCTTGGTAGACTCAATACAACTGGTCCACTTCTCCAGACGTCAACAAGTGATTTAGCGGTTAGCGCCAGGAGGATATTACTCCTCGGCGGCGGCTCATTCACGCGGGAGACCAGTGTGAATGATAGGAATACAAAAGCGCTACAGCGCCCAGCTATCAGGCGACGGCTCCCCACACGGAGACTTCCGACGAGGGCCCTAGGGTAATTAGGATCTAAGAGTGCCGCAGTCCAATAGACACTGTATAGAAAAGGGAAATATATAGAAAGTATAAAATACACGAAAATAAGAAAGACTAACTACGAACCAATGCTTACCCATGGATTGGGGTTAGTAGGGAAGTTTCATATCAACTACTGCACTTTACAGCAACTAAACATTCAGCTCCATTACAGTACTAAAAGGAATAACAGTACTAAAGGGACTAGCCCATCGCCGCAGCTAAAGGCGTGACTTAAAAATTATTGATGCAGAAGATACAACCTCACGTTTCAGAGCTCAAACAATGTCTACATCAAAAAAAACAATCAGCTGCCAGACGAGATTCCAGACCCGAATTTCCGAATTTTTATAGTTTTAGTTTTTAACTGGCTAATCCGCCAGTAGCCAATATGGTCAAGGAGGTAGTACGTTACATACCCGTCTTGTTTGGGTAGGATTTTACCTGATAAAATCCTCTAAGATACTAACTAAACTAAACTAACTTACCAAATTAACTATTTAAGATAAAATTCTCTAAAGCTCGTCATCTACAATGTCAGAGAAATATATAACTAACAGTCTAGCTCAACTACATACAAACATCACACATTCGAACCAACAATCAGACATCAGAATTCATACTAAGTTCATACAAGAGTTCACACTAACATCGTGTAAACACAGCCTTACACACAGGGTGCCATTATTATAGCCAAATGCACACCCAGACTAACTGTCAGAAGTTGAAAAATAAGAAAGATCCCTTGAACTAAAATAAGAACCTTAGTACATAAACGCCCCGATAGCTTAGCTACTATCGTAACGCAGAATAACACCATGAGGGGCAGCTCCCTCAAGTGTTCAAGACTTCCTGCACCGTTAGTGGGTACAGAAAATAATAATAGAGTAGAATATCTATTCTACAACAAAGAGTAAAAAAGTAGAGAATTATAGTATAGAGGCCATAAGCTAAAGTAACAGACATTGCAGAGTAACGTTACACAATAAAGAACTTTTACATAGCTGTAGATATAGATGGTTTTTAGAATACAAGGATCAAAATACTTATTACATACATAAAGGAATCGTTAACTACTATTGAATAAGACAGAACGCTGTCGCAGCCTATCTTCAGACAGAAGGTGCTCTCAGACAGACACAGATCGCTCGGCACAAGTACAAGCGCTAAAGAGTTAGTATTTAGTTAAAAACTAACAAACAGACTGGATATGTCGCGACAGATATTTTATAGGAAACGTCATGTTTACTACCTATCTAGTAAACTGTACAAATTTACATAAAAGTAAGCAGAGTACACGACTAACGCCCGGTTTCTGGTACAAAATCAAGCCATTGATCTACCGTTTTGACAGCTGAAATTGATAAAGGACTGTCAACAACAGATTAAATGTACGAGAAATCGGCCGTTAAACACTAACCTTATTTATTATTTAATAGTCCGAAAAGTTTCCCTACTAAAATCTTCACAATTTATTAATTTATTTTTCGTACTGAGAATTTGGAGGAAAATATTTATCAACAATTATAATATGACAACAGCCGTCAGACTGCGACCATAAATAATGTAGAAATGAGGTAGGTACCCAGATAAACGATCAAATATACTCCTGTCAGACAAAAATAAACACAACAAAATATACAAGCTACGAAAGAAATCTAGCGTTCTACGGCGCTCTTATGGCCTAACTACTCTGACCAGACATAAAACTCTATCACCAATATTCCCTTAATCCGGGCGCCATTGAAACAGTGAGACTAACCTGACCAAAAGAGATATTTTACAGGAAACGACATAGTAGACTATAAAAACATCTAACTGTACATCTCGGTCTCGCCTACGCGACGCCAATAACAGGGGTGTGACAGCATTCACAAATAAATATAAATGAGGAAGACGTGCAAATTTAAAAACAACAGAAATTAGGAATACAATACATGCAGGTTTACATAAGTTTAGGTACAACTATATGTACTCAGTTAGGAAATAAAATTTAGTATAAATTAAATTTGTTTATAGCTATTATTATTGATTGATGGCTGGGTTAACTGAAGGATGCAGCATTTTACGTTTTAAATTAGCGGGCGTTAAATTAATTAAAGATATCGTTTTTCAGGGAACTCTCGTACAGATTGTAGTTTTTTTGTTGTCGGTGTAATTTAACAGTCTCTCCGAGGTTCGTCCTAATATTTTTTTATTTTTATTTTATTAATAACTAGCGACCCGCCCCGGCTTCGCACGGGTGCATTACTGATACTATATACTACAGAATGTCTCTATATTCAACGTTCACAGCTTGTTTGCCATTAGACAATACAAACATGTTTTCTTTCGAGGTAACTCTTGAAAGAGCGACATATAATTGGCCATGTGAAAAACACTCAACGCTCAAATCTAAGCCTGCAACTTTGAAAGTTTGACCCTGCGATTTATTAATGGTCATTGCAAAAGATATCTTTACCGGAAATTGTAGGCGTTTAAATTGGAACGGTAAATCCGATGGTATTAAAGGAATTCGGGAATCAATACATCTTCTCCAGTACCACATCCGGTTAGTATTGTGCACTCTAATAAGAAAGTTTTTAGTGATTTTACCAGCAAACGCGTGCCATTACAAAGTTTAGGTGGATTCAGGTTTCTTAATAAAATAACAGGACAACCTAATTTCAATACCATTTTATGAAGATGGAGTCCAGACGGGTTTAAAGAATTAAGAAATTCTGTAGGAAAATGAACAGCTTCTTCCAAATCGAGTACAGTATCGACCGAGTAGTATATTTGCGTCGGCGCATCAATCTTGGCAAGAATCAAGTTATTTACCTTGTCTACTTGTTCGTTAGTTGGTGACAGAATCGCTCTTTCTTTAAACCAAGATATAGTCTTACAACTTAGGTTATCCATGTCGGGATAGACATTGTTGACCAATTCTTGGATGTTGTCTATCAAAACACAAAGGTTTTCTAGGTTAATCCTTCCATTACTTTGTGTTAACTCTCCATTGCCAACTTTTAGCAGCATCTCTGAAAAAAGCCTGTTCTCACGTGAAGACAATGAAACCCTCATGTTAGTTTTAAGCTCTAATTTATTGACGTGTGGCCAAAGGTTGGATCTTTTCAGGGAAGCGTTTATTTCGTCAGCACGTGTTCCTCGAGTCACAACTGGTAGGATTTGACGAAAGTCTCCAGAGAACAGAATTGTACATCCACCCATAAGTGAATTTTTGCTGCGCAAATCGCGCATTGTCCTATCCAGTGCTTCCACAGACGTCTTGTTTGACATTGTGGCTTCGTCCCAGACTATCCATGAGCAGTTACACATCAATTTTCCTGTATTGCTCTGTTTAGAAACACTACAGACGCTGCTATTATCATCGGTGGCGATTTTCAGCGGGAGCTTGAATGTAGAGTGTGCGGTTCGGCCTCCTTCTAATAGCGTAGCGGCAATGCCGGATGACGCGACAGCTAATGCAATTTTTCCGGTAGATCTCACTTTTGTTAAAAGCAAATTGATTAAAAATGTTTTTCCCGTACCACCTCGGGCATCAAGGAAAAATATTTTTCCTTCGTTGTTATCAATTGATGATAGTAATGTAGTTAATACTTTTTTCTGGTCGGTGTTAAATCGTGGCTCATCTTGAGCTATATTTTGTAAAAGTCTCGATTGATCGTATGATGTTTCTCTGGTGTATTTGGCACTATTCGTTAAATCTGAGTTAGTAGTATTAGCTGGCATCGGCAGCCCAAAATCCTTGATCGATTTACCCGAAAGTAATTGCACTACTTTGTTCAATTCAAATAATGCTTCGTCAAATATGTTTTGATCATATTGCACATCATCTGAAACTAACTCTCGCCGTCGGCGCTGAATTAGAATATCACTGGCCATATTTTCTTGAAATTTATTCCATAGAGTAACAGAATCAGTTACTTGACAAAATGCTACTATAATGGCAAATAAATATCTTAATGACGGAGCTGAACTGCAAATAGCTGCTTCTGATAATGTGTTTTCCCAATGAGAATCGTCTTCCAAGAGCCCCATAGCTTTGCATGCTGTTTGATAAGTATTATAAATAACACCGTGTACAGTTCTCAGATGTGCAAAGGATGTCGGGCCTTTGACAACATGCAGTAACATTCTCAGATAAAAGCATTCGCTGTTGTTGGGATGAATCACGTAGACTCTGCCAAGAGCATCCGTTTTTTTACTCCAGGGAAACCATCGACCGCAGTACCTTGTTTTCGCCGTTGAAAGGTTTTAGAACTCTGGTTCCATGTATAGTAACTTGGAACTCTGTCATATGTCAGTGTTTTCGCGAAATCATCTTGAGCACATAACTTCAAGAATGCTGTTAATGTTGTGTCCCGCGGGTTATTAACAACTTCTTGTATATTGTTCTCAGTGAAATATACTCTTTGTCCATTTTCTAAATGAACTGCAAGGTGGACAATAGTGGGAGCACGGTCGTGCACTTCGAATGATAAAATCCTCCATACTGCTTCAGAGCTGCAGATGTAACGTCCAGACTGATATGTTTCCACTTCATTTGGTGATTGTATGCTGAAAGTGGCTTGATCGTTACCTTTATTAATATATTTAGTAACATATTGGATTGACTTTATTGAACTGCACAACTCTACGTTGATGTGGGCATCAAAAATTTTCAAAAGTAGCGGGTTATAGGGAACGATCCATCGGTTATCAATATCATGATTTAGGACGGTGGCACTTTGCCCATCCTGTTCTGGTGATCGTCGACGATATTTGGGATATCCGTCATCGCTAGTAGATGTTTGAGTTTGGAACGACTTCGGAAATTTTTGCTGCATTTGGAATCTCGCATACACGGAGAATTAGGGTTTAAAGTCCCGCAAGGGCCGTGTACCATGTGTTTCTTTACGATTTCGAACAGGACAGGATCTTCTTCTTTAACCGGTAATTCAGCTGAAATAACGCTGTCAATTTGATTTGGTCTAATTTTGTTCACTAACCACACCAGCAGATGTACATGTGGTAAACCACGTTTCTGCCATTCTATAGTGTACATATTACAGCGCGGCGGACCGAATATATGAAACTTGTTAATGAGGTGCATGAGTTTCTGTACTTTTAAATGGAAGACTCTGTTAACTATATCGTATCTGTCTTGTGGAGTTAAATTGGTGTTAATATTATCTTTGATTTCTGGCCAATTAGGGTTACATGTTGCAGTTATGAATAAATCAGGTTTACCGTAATGTCTGACGTAAGTCATTGCGTCCTGTGATTTTCCGTGTAAATATCTAGGTCCACCTGTGAATGATGAAGGTAGTATAACCAACTGTCCAATGCCGTTGCTGTGTTCATTCGCCTGTAAAGCATCCTGAAGGTGAACGTAATTTTCTGCTCTCAATTTAGTTTGATTATTGCGGATGTAGGCTAATCTCTCAGATTCAATTTTCGCATATTGATCGACCAAGTATTGGTTTGTTAACATTCCATACTTAAGCAAAGGGTTGAAATTGTTACGTCTTGAAAACCGAAGAAAACCGCAATAAAATCCGTTGCGTTGTTTTAAAGATTTAAGCATATATAGGGACAGGAAGCGGGAGGCGACTTTGTTTTATACTACATAGGGCGCACTGTAAGTTTCCGGAACTGGCCACTTACATAAACAATATTTAAAAATTTATTGCAACATTTGAAAATAGAACTCTTTGGCTGTAGAATGCAGTTTGTTTCATCTGACTGCCTTTTGTTTTTACCTTGTGGCGCCATTTAAAAAATTGTGTGTCTGCATCAACATGGATTTAACTCGGGAAAATTTTCGTAGTATGATTTTCTACGATTTTAAGTGTAATTTGACAGCTCAACAGAGCATCTCTCGGCTTGAAACAGCTTTTGGCAATGAAGCACCATGCAAGACAACTGTTTATAGCTGGTTTGCAGAATTCAAGCGTGGTCGTATCAATCTCAGTGACGAATCTCGCGATGGTCGGCCGTCCACCGCTGTGACCAACAAAAACATCGATGCTGTGCGCCGTATGATTGAAACAGACAGGCATGTGACCTACCATGAAATTCGCTCATCCTTAGAAATAGGCATGAGTCAAATACAATTAATCCTACACAAACATTTGGGTGTGAGAAAGCTGTGCTCGCGGTGGATCCCACACAACTTGACCGAGGCTCAAAAAACGGACCGCGTCACTTGGTGCAGTGCCATGCTTACCAGATTCAACGAAGGTGCGTCAAATTTGGTGTGGGACATAGTAACAGGTGACGAAACATGGATTTATTGCTACGATCCCAAAACAAAGCAGCAATCGAGCGTATGGGTCTTTCAAGATGAGCCGAAACCAACCAAAGTGGCGCGCGTGAAAAGTGCATCTAAGCGGATGATTGCTTCTTTTTTTAATAAAACTGGACACGTGGCTACTGTTGCTTTAGAGAATCGTCGTACAGTGAATAGTGACTGGTACACGACGAAGTTATTGACGAACTCCGTAAAAATAACCGTAAACGCCGTATCATCCTGCACCACGACAATGCTAGTTCTCACACGGCCAGACAGACAAACGACTTTTTGAAGGCGAAAAATGTAGAACTCATGAGTCATCCTGCATACAGTCCCGACCTGGCACCTTGTGACTTTTTTGTTCCCAAAAATTAAGAACCAATTACGCGGTCAACGATTTTCATCACCAGAAGAGGCTGTCGAGGAGTATGAAAAACACGTTTCAGAGGTCACCACAGAGGAGTGGCACAAAAGTTTTCAAAACTGGTTTCATCGAATGAAAAAGTGCATAGACGCCAAGGGAGATTATTTTGAAAAATAATAAATTAATTTTGTACCTTTAATAGTATTTTTTCATATTCATTCCGGAAACTTACAGTGCGCCCCACGTATGTAGTGACAACAATTATTTATCAAAATCAAACGATACCTTTTCTATTTATTTATTTTTTAAACTTGAATACCGTACCATAAACTACGATTTTTATAATAAAAATATTTACCCTAATGTCTGCCCTAACCTAAAGTACTTACTATAAGTGCGGTTTAAAAATTAACCTTAATACCGACTAAAGTATGAACAAAATTGTCGCGCTGAAAAGCACGTTCTTATTAAGTAATAATTGTTACTCGCTAGAGAGCTCCGATAAACGCGTGCGATCTCTGCTGTATCATAAATTACTATGGGCGGACCGTTTTTTTTTTTTTTTTGTTGGAGGGGAAAAAAATGGAATTACCCATGCCCAGGAGTCAGACCTCCCTGCTATGTCCGGGTCCCCACATATTGAGCAGGCATCAGCTCGTGTGGTATACGGACTAAAAACAACCCCTTTGTTTTTTAACAGTTGTCTTAATAAGAATTAACTGTGAGCCATGGCCTATGGGCGGAGCGCGGCTTACGACGCGCTATTTATAGGTACGCGCCGCCGCCGGCCACCCAGCCGGTACCTACCACCGACGCGCCGTAACCTCTACGTATGCATTTAGAATCTGTAATATCTTCGAATATATTCATTTAAATTACATGCTTCAAAGTACCATATTGATCTATATTAAATTCACAATATGTTTAAGACACTTATTTGGATAAGGATTAATGCTGTATCGCTTAAAATCGCTTCGTAAATAAGCGTAAAAAGTAAAGGATAACAATGGTTATTGTGGGTTATCCCTTAGAGGTAGACATATACCATCGCAGACTTTTTTGTAGACCTTTTTAAGGTCTACATTACTGTAGTACATTATTTTGATCTATCTCGTAGGGTTCAGCCAGCGTTTGCAATGTAAGCGCAAAATAATGTGTTTATTTACGACATTTAGCAATTCCCTGTGTCTCTCTACTATATTATGCATGTATTATACATAAAAACCTTTCTATTGAATCACTCTATCTATTAAAGAAAACCGCAATAAAATCCGTTGCGTTGTTTTAAAGATTTAAGCATATATAGGGACAGGAAGCGGGAGGCGACTTTGTTTTATACTATGTTAGTGAAATTGCTTAACATAACAGACCAAATCCAAATCGTTGCACAAGTATCAAATTAACAATATTAACATAAAATAAATTACATACCTTAACACAATATTATTATAAAATTATTGAGTATTGGGTTTCAATTGAATTTAGAAAATTATTACAAGACAACACTATCACGACTTCATCTCGCAAAACCTTCCACATTCTCGCACAATATCCCTCCATGCATCACCAAACAGGTCAGTCATAGGTGCTGCGGCCAACAGAGCGTTGAGACTGTTCCGCGCTCTCAACAGCGGAGACTGCTGGCGCGCCACCGTGCAGTGCATGCCGCCTGCTAATGGCTGCTGGTGCCTGCGCGCGCGGAGATATTTATCGGGCACGAATAGCGCGCATACCGTACCGACAAGCGCGGCGCAGTCACTGTCGCCTCGCAACAATCGACACACAGTCAGAAGCTGTTCGGTGTTACGTCTCACCTCTAGTGAGTTGTATCCGAGCATACCTAAAATAAAGGCAGATGGATAAAGGTAAAGGTTGTATCCAAATTTTCTCTTATATAGGTATCTCAGGAAAGCTTTATGTACCTTCTCGAGCATAAGGACACAAGTTTGGTTCTCACTAGGGCCGTGTAAAGCAACTGGACCATACCCAGGTTCCGGAATCCCTTACTATTCCGTATTACAAACCCCAATCTTTTAAAGCATTCCTTGGCCAAAGTGCTCATGTGCTCATGGAATGTAAGTTTAGGGTCGAACGTAACACCGAGATCTTTAATCGAATACACACGAGTCATCGACTCCGAGCCGAGTGTATACGTCGCGCCAATAGGCTGAGGGCTCCTAGTGAACGACATTATGTAACATTTTGCGGTATTTAACAACAGTTTGTTGTTCACACTCCACCTATGAACCGCATCAAGATCTTCTTGTAATAGCTGACAATCATCGACTGAGCTCTCAGAAACTATAGTTTTAAATCGTCCGCATACAGTAAGCAATTGGCGTGTTTTAACTCTAATTCCAGGTCGTTTATCATAATGATAAATAACAACGGACCAAGAATAGAACCTTGACTGACACCCGACCGTGTGTGGTTTGGCAGGGACTGGAAACAGCCGTGTCGCACATATTGCTGGCGGTCCTTGAGGTAGTCAGCGAGAAAAACCAACAGCCGTGGGGCAAAACCAATGGCACATAACTTCCTCAATAAGATGTCATTATCGACTATGTCGAACGCCTTACGGAAGTCCATATAGGCGACGTCTACCTGACATCCCTTATCCATGCGCTCCGACACAATCTCGACTAAAGTCATTAAGTTAGTGTTAACTGAGCGGCGAGCTCTGAATCCGTGTTGCGAGTCGCTTAAATACGGCGCAATCTGCGTACTGATTTTGCCATATATAATCGACTCGAACAGTTTTGCCAATGAACTCAGGATCGCAATAGGTCGATATTGATCAACGGAGGCATTGTCACTTGTCTTGGGGATAGGACTGACTCGAGAAAGCTTCCAGCTGGTGGGGTACTTACCTTGCTCAAGAGCAAGATTGAATATCCGCCCCAAAGGTAAAGCCAGCTGATCGCTGTAGGCCTTCAAAAGTAAGGAGGGACGTTGTCCGGTCCAATTGCACTCCTCGGCCTTAGCTGCTTCAGCCCTTCCTCTATGTGCCTACGAGTAATATGCCAAACTTGTACGTAATTAGCAGAGCTCGAACAATCAGAACTGTTTACCAGATCTGGATCGAGCGCTGGCTCATCAGGGAGGAAAACGTCTGAGAAGTAGTTTGCAAAAGCGGCTGCTGCTTCCTCACCAGCACATTCCCTTCCCTGATGCGTGACCCGAGGTTCGAAACCACCCTTCGATCGATAGCCACTTACGTGTTTCCAAAAAGCGCGCGGGTTATGTCTAATATTGCTTTCTATACTACTCATGTGATTGGCGTAGGCAGTATCTATACGGCTCTTGATGTTGGATCTTAGATCGCTGAATGAGACGTAGTCAGCCGGCCTCTTCCACGCTTTCCATTTACGGTGGAGCTTTGCCTTCGTGGCCAAGTCCCTAATGATGTCGCCAGTGAGCCATACCGGGTATCTCCTTGTAGGCTGTGTAGGCCTGGTTTTCTTCGGGATAGAATTGTTGATGACTTCATAAATGGTATCGCAGAAGCAACCGACTGCCGTCTCTACATCAGTAGCTTCGAGAACACTGTCCCAGGACACGCTACCCATGAGGTCGTACAGGACTGTGTGGTTGCCTTTGGCAAAGTTCCAGTCATTGCGGCCACCAATATTGCTGGGATCCAAGCGGTCGGATCGCTGGCCAGTGCTCTGCACATGCAACACGGGCACAATGACGTCGAGAGGCGGGTGGTAGGCGTCAGTGCGTGGCATCAAACTCCCTGACACGCACGCTCTCCGGGAGCAACGCCACATCAAGCACGCCACCATGATTGTACTTCACCTTATTCGTCTCATACATACCACAGACACTTAAAAAATAGCAGTAATAGTTAAGGATCGCAATGGAAGCACTGTTCTTATTGAGGTCTCCCAGAATAATCAAAGTTCCATTCACTTGGCCCACATTTTCCTCTGTTTTTAAAAACCAGTTCATATATTCGGCGTCCTTCTCCGCCTGGGTGATTTTCTTCTTGTTTTTCTTCCTGCTGGGATCTATGTACACTACACAGACGGTAATCGTCACTCCCCTAACAGTCAGAGTCGCCCATAGATCTTCACCGTTCGGCGTTTCGAGATCGCTGACACGGGCGTTGACAGGCCATACCTCAGTGGAAAAGCATGTGTCAAAAAAGGCCACCGGAACACCTATTTTGTATGATCTGTACTTCCCCCTTGCCGACAACTCTTCCACGGTGCCGACTTTAGATGAGCACAGCTCCTTCAGGTATGTCCTCACATCATCCAAACCCGACAATATATTCCAGAGATGGAAATACCGTGGTGTCTCTACCGCACGGAGTGTAGTAGTGCTAGGCCCTGCTGTACATCGCAAAGACATCGGCCTTCGCGGTTTCTTCGAGACGACAGTCCATCCCTGTTCAGCATTCACTGATGGATTTTTTGGTGCAGCCTCGGTCTTTCCATCACTGGCGCATACCGGTGCGGACGCTTGAGTGGCCATGGGAGGTACGTCATTGCCGGTATTGCCGCTAGATGTCGCTGTACTGGCTGTTTTTGCGGCGTAGGTTGGGCGTTTGGTCTGGGTCTGGACTGGCGGCGGTTGCAGTTGGATCTCCATGGGAGGCACCGGTTTATTCAATGACGGGGCAATGTCGCGCAAAGCCGTGTGATCCGAGAGTGACGTAAGTACCTTGCTCAACACTGCGGAAACACCGGAGACCTCCTCTTTCACCTTCCTTAGTTCTGTCTTAAGGTATAGGTACAGACCTATCAACTTAAGCTGATACTTGCATTTGTGTGAGTGATCGCCAAAAGTACAGTTAGTAAAACACATACAAATAAAATCAATGTTTTATTTAAACGAAGTCCATAAAACACAATGTTACCAATTGTCCAATTCTCGACCTCATAATGACTGAATCTTATAACTCTTCTACTCCGCTCATTGCATCTTCATCTTCACTCTCGTCTGATGATTCATCAGAGTCAGAGCCTGTGTTAATAATTAATCGTTCCGTTATATCGTCGATTGTAGGAGCCATTAGCAGCAGCCAGGAGCAGTAGGAGCCATTTCACTAATATTTCAAACACAATCAATCACATAAAATTACACGTCTATCTGCTACCAGTACCGGAGGTGAAGTGAA
Organism: Argyresthia goedartella; assembly: GCA_949825045.1. Lineage (NCBI taxonomy): Eukaryota > Metazoa > Arthropoda > Insecta > Lepidoptera > Argyresthiidae > Argyresthia > Argyresthia goedartella. Next base: position 24,596,112 of record OX463823.1, read on the forward strand.
GTATGTGAGCGGGCGGCAGGGAAACGGTGCGTAGCGGACGGGCCGCGCTTCAAGCCGATTGACACTCTACACTATCGGTGTGCACTCACACAAATGCAAGTATCAGCTTAAGTTGATAGGTCTGTACTCGGGGTCATCGTGTTTCTTCATTTCGCTATTTGGCTCTGTTGGGTTGAGCAGGGTGGCGCCATCTAGTGTCTGGGTTTTGGAAACGGCTGCTATTGGTGTCTCTATGAGGACGTGCGCGTGCGATTTAGTTACAACATCACGGTGCGTGCATTAATACTGTCTTTGTATGCCAGAAACCTGGATAAGGAGTTGTGCACTCTTTCGAGATGGTTGAATTTGGCTAGCGTATTCGAGCCAAGAACGTACCAGGGCAGTATAGAGGGTCATAAGACTCTCCGTTCTTTTAACTACTCAAAAACTAGTGTAGTTAGGACGGATCGCGATTTAGAACCCTATGACATGGTAATAAAATTTAAAACCTATAACGGAAAAGTAGCGTTAGCTAACACCGGTGGTAATTGAGGGGTTAAGCTTACTTCCTACTCTTCTCAGATATCCCAGCATTTTGGTACTTTCACTACAGATATGATCTATGTGATTAATAGAATTCAATTGGGAATCCAGTATCATTCTTCCAGTCATCAGCAAACAAATCGCACTGGGGGGCGGATTCCAGCAATTAGTAGCCTGTCCAGTCCTGAGTGAGCACAGCAACGGAGACCTGTGCTGCGCCTCGGCGCGAAAAGGCTCCACCGCAATTAGCGTCTCTATTTCCGTTCACTGAAAAGGACATAAAGTCTGAAAAGTTTGTTACGACCTATCGGGGACATGAAGTCTGAAAGTTTGTCACGTTACGAAGAGTTTATGTGAATAACCCCCCGTAACGGAAGCTTAATGAAGATAATTTTGAGAGTAGGTCCTACAAGAATTGAAAGAGAATAAGTCCAATTTTATTTAGACACAAGTTCTTCCACCTACCTAAACTAAAGAAAAAGCCCTAATCCCTGACCTGACCCTGGGGAAAGTTCTTCGGACGTAGATAAAGTCCAGAGACAGTTGTGCGGGTAGCCGGTGGATAGTCAACCAACAGTGGCGTAGAGGCCCGCGAAGCGCCGGCGAATCACCGACGGGCAGTAAGTCCAACGGCTAGACTAGGCCGCGCAGCAGTGTGCGGATGACCCAGGTGAGGTTGGTCGCACAAAAGTCGCACGGGGCTTGTTCCTTTAGCAGGTTCGGGAATCTAGTCTCTTATTTCAGAAATTCGTAGACGAAAGAACACATTCCATATTTTTGTTTTTTCTATCTAAAGAAATCTGTTTTTCCTTCTTATCATCCAAACTTCAAATATGTTTTTCGATTTGAAATTTGACGTTATTCCACCCAAGGGGCCAGCGAGAGTCATAAATAAAGACTATATGAAGTGTATGTAAAAGCATATATCAAATAGCAGGTTTAAAAAACGAATGCTGTCAAAGATGTAAACAATAACAATTTTCATAGTTTTTCCTACGTAGAAAGCTAGAAATCAAGTCCATTACATAGGTAATTTACAAGACTGGACTATTTTTCAGACTACATTACTCGAGTGCAAGGTTCAGGTCCTATAAAACGAGAAGAGGATATCACACCAATTTTCAAACCGTCTGTATTTGGTGAGTTATTTTAGGGTACAGCGGTTAGTGTAGCGAAAGCCATACATACATATTTACATAGAAGTTGTCCTGATGTTCAAGGGACAATTCCTAATAAGTGATCATCACTCCCCATGCATTCTATCTAAAAAAAAACATCTTTCATACATCACGCAACCAGTGGTTGGGGTAGGCTTCACATTCTATGACACAAACTCCAGAGACTCCCGATGTAGGCTTTAAAAGAGTCGTCACCCGCTCGCTTTCTTAGAACCAGGCTATTTACAGTAACAGAGTCTAGTTTTTGTGAAACATGAAGAAAATATAGAGATGTTTAGTAGAGGCGCCTAGGTCCTTTAAGAAAGTGAACACTAGGAGCGAAAACTAGATAGTTTTCTAGTAATTAAGAGATTAGGTCTGTAGTTGGTTATTTAGGGCCAACTACAAGAAGTTAAGTAAAAGCTATTTAAATGGCTAAAAAGCCTATTTAAATTAAATAACCAATAATATTTACTATTTGTTCAAGGAAGGAAAGATTGTTCCTTAAGAAAAATATACAAGAGCTATTGTTAAGTTTCCACGCCTACCGAACGGCGTGGAATCCGAAGGCGGTGTGCTTTTGCCAACACGTGAGAGAAAAGAAGTGAATGAATTTTTACTGACCTTGTCACCGTAGACAGGAGATTGAAGGCTCGATTCGAGACAGGAATGCGGGAGAGGAGACAGTTTTGGGATAGGAGATGGAACCGAACCAGTATCGTCGCTGCCGACGCTGTCGCCGGCGTGCTGCCTGCCGTGACCGTGGAGTCGCCGCTACCGATACGACGATGTCCAATCAACAGGGATCTCTTGACCGCTGACGCGAATCTACTTATTTCCCGACGATGTAGATGATTAACACTCCGACCAGGCCCGACGCCTGTATTTAGTAATTGGTACACCGAAATACCATCATTGGCACGAGGCCCGAGCAGACATGTTTGTTCTCACCGATGAGACAGACCGTAAAGATAACCTCCAATTTTACATCTCGTTCCGGTACGAGTGACAGCTGCTAGTTCCTTTTCGCTAGTGATGTGCCGACTACTCGCGATCGATTCGCGCAACAAAAAACCGGTGCGTTTCCGAAGCATAAATATTAAACAGTCACCCGCCCGGACAGGCCCGAACCTGTCCCTAATCAATAGGAAGGCGAGAAAGTGTTGCGACCGCTCTCTTGAGGACCGAGTCCCCCACCTTGACTTCTGCTGATCGAGGCGTGCCATCCCGACCCGTGTACAAATTGAGGATCCGTCCTCGTCTCCATCTCAATGATGGCAGGTTCGCATCCTTAATCAGCACCAAATCACCGACTTGAGGGGGGCTCGTCCGGTCAGTCCACTTAAGGCGCTGCTGCAAGATGTGCAAGTACTCAAGGGACCACCGTTTCCAAAAATCTTGAGCCATCTGCTGCAACATCTGCCACCTAGTTAACCGACTTAACTTAACATCACCGAATGGGTATTCTGGCAGGGCGTTAATGGGCTGACCTATCAGGAAGTGACCCGGCGTCAACGCTTCCAAATCATTTGGATCCGAACTGAGCGGGCACAACGGCCGCGAGTTCAGTGTCATTTCAATTTTACAGAACAGCGTCGCAAGCTCTTCAAAGCGTAGAGAGGTCTCACCGATGATCCTCGTCAGGTGCGACTTAGCCGATTTAACCGCAGCCTCAAAAATTCCTCCCCAATGAGGACATCCCGGCGGACTGAAAACCCATTCAATCCCTCGTCGGGAGCAAGCCGTACCGATGGCATCCTGGTTACCGTTCAGGAATTGAGTGACCTCCTGCAGATATCGCCTGGCTCCGACAAAATTTGTGCCGTTGTCCGAACGGATTAATGTCGGGAGGCCCCTTCGTGAGACGAACCGATCTAGACATGCGATAAATGCCTCTGTAGTGAGGTCACTGACCACCTCCAAGTGGACTGCCTTCGTGGCCAAGCACACGAAGACGCACAGGTATGCCTTCACTAATCTGGCGTTCCGTAGCTGTGAAGACTTGACCATGAATGGTCCCGCGAAATCCGTTCCGACACCCGCAAAGGGCCGGATTTCGTTAACCCTATCCGAGGGCAAATCGCCCATCTGGGGCTGCATCGTAGCCGCCTTGGCCCGATAACAAGGCAGGCACCGAAATACGACGCTACGCACTAAGCGTCTTCCCGATAGAATCCAGAACTCGCGCTGGAGAAACGCCATCAAGGCGTGGCATCCGATATGCCCATTCCGAATGTGTCGATCCTGTATCAACAGTTCGACCAACTTCCCTTTCCTAGGGAGTAACAACGGGTGGCGAGCCGCATAAGGCAGGTTGGCATTCCGCAGCCGACCTCCTACCCTCAGCAATCCTTGAGGGTCAATAAACGGGTTGAGCCGAGCCACAGCTCCCTTCAGTTGGACGCGTCCGCGTCTCAGAATGTCCAGTTCGGACTTAAAGTGCACCGTCTGCACGTTCCGTACCAATGCGAACAACGCATGGTTCCGTTCCCGTGGTGTCAGGACCTGTGTCCGCACTCGTTGCGCCTCAAAATTCCGACAATTCCGCGCAAATCGGCAGATCCAGGCGGTCACATTGACCAGCTTGTCGAGCGAGCTGTACCGTTCCAGCAGGCTTAATTGATTTTTGATTTATTCAATAAACATTTCACAAAAATTACAAAAATTACAAAAGAATACATAATAAGAAAGGTACAGTTTCATGTTATATAAACTTAACTAAAGATAGATACATCATATGTTTATGAGAATAGGTGTTGGTAATAAGCAAAAATAACATCAGAGTCGATACTCCCCAAGGTAGGGTTTCCCCTGTGTTTTGGGATAAGTAGCGAGGCTCTTCCCCTAATGATATGAACGAAGAAAAATTAGCAGACAAAATCAAGTACTTTTACAGTTTCAATGTAATGCAGCTATCTAAAACATAAAGAAGGTAATTTAAAGTTTAAAATTCGTCATTTAGTGTCTAAAATAGTTAGTATTTGGGTGTGGGTGAGTATTTGTGAGTGTAAATATGGGTGTGTGAGATGAGAAAGTGTAGTGGATGTATGTGAAGTGAGGTGTGTTATGAATGTTTGTGTATTTTTACCATCATTTCTAAAAAAACGTAAGTATGTGCACCTAAAATATAATTATCAAATATGTATTTATCAAGTATTGATTGTACCATTTTATTTATTTTGTTATCCTTATTATTGTGAAATGGCGGTGAAATTTTCTGTGTCGTCATAATTCATCGATCTTAACCACTTATAAATAAGCTTTTTGCATTCAAAATTTGGTTTAGGATATATATACACAATATTGCAGGTTTTATTGTATAGATAGGGCCCTAGAAATTTAAAAAATCTCTGCATAAATCTTGTCTTTGTTGAGGTGGTTATAAAAACTTTATCTTTTCGTCTTTTAGAACTAGGTGTATACTCAAGAGTTTGGTGTTGTTTTAGCAGAATATTCTGAATAAAAAGTTGTCTAACAGTCAAAACGTCACAGAAATGATAAAGTTCTTCGGTCGGAAAGATCCTGGGTTTAAAGGTGCAGACCTTTAAAACAGCACGTTGAGCACGCTCCAGTGACAAAAGAGTTCCCTTTTTTGCACCTCCCCAACATGTTATGCAATATCTCAAAAGAGATTCGCATAGAGCGAAATAAATATTTTTTAGTAGTGATGCATTGGTAACGTGTCTCAAATTTTTAAATATATATATTAGTTTACGGACTTTGCCACTTAGAGTTTGTATATGTTTTTTAAAATTTAAGTTCCGATCCAATGTTATGCCTAAATATTTGATTGTAGGGGTTCTTTCTAAGGTTTTACATGAGCAGTTAGTTTCATCTTTACATATATGTGAGGTCAAATTAAAACCAGCAGAAGGTTGGGACGTGTTGTTTATAGAGAAGGTCAAATATTTAGTTTTATCAGCGTTTAAGGTTAAAATATTATGCTGCAGCCATTTCGATATTATATTAAAACCGTTTTGTGCGTTTTCAAAAACTTGTGTCCAATTTCTTCCTTTGAAAAGCAGAACGGTATCGTCAGCATAAGTTACTATGTTGCCATCAGGAAGTTTAAGGCTGCAAGTTCATTAATATATATCAAGAATAGAGTCGGTCCAAGAATGCTGCCTTGAGGTACCCCCCACTCTACTGGCTGGGTAGTGCTCATATATTCACCTATTTTTACGCTTTGCTTTCTATCAGATAGGTAGCTTTTGAAAAGATTGAGTTGGTTACCCCTTACACCAAGAGAATCAAGCTTAGATACAAGTAGTGGGATCGAAACCGTATCGAACGCCTTGGCCAGATCAAGAAAAATCCCCAAACATCTCTCTCCTCCATCCAAGGCCTCAGTTATGAAGTCAGTGACTGCATGAACAGCATCGGAGGTAGATTTTTTGGAACGAAAACCAAACTGTCTCTCTGACAAGATGTTGTTGCTTTCTAAAAAGTTCATTAATCGGTTGTTTATTATACGTTCCAAGATTTTAGATATGGATGGGAGGATCGAGATAGGTCTATAGCAGTCGGCACGGTCCCGATCACCACCCTTGTGAATAGGAATCACTACTGACCTCTTCAAAGCATCAGGGAAAATACCAGTATCCAAACAGAGATTAAATATGTAGGACAGATAAGGTACTATGATTTTGTTATTTTGCTTTAAGATTTTGTTCGGGATATTGTCCCAACCTACTGAGCATTTATCTTTAAGCTGCATGACAAGTCTATTTACCTCATCAGTGTCCGTACTAATTAGGATGAGCGAGTCTGATCTACTGACTGGCATGAAGCTCTCCTGAATTGTTTCCTGATTTTCTATATTTTCTGCTAACTTTTTACCGACATTGACAAAGTATTCATTAACAAATTCTATCGAGTCTTTAGGTGATTTTTCTATTTTTAATAATTCATTTGGTTGATTTTTTGTTTTAGTAGTAGATGTTATTGTTTTTATGGCTTTCCAAATTTCCTTGCTGTTTAATCCGGCTTAGACCAGGCGTTAGCCATGCTTTGATGATCCGTTTATTTGAAGGTACCTTATGGGTTGTCTTGTTTTTATCCGGTTCGGTCTGTATCAATCCAATAAATTCATCTAGAGCTGTGTTGGGATCATTTATTTGGTATATGTATGCAAAATTTATATTAATTAGATCATCTGCAAATCCCTGGAAATTTATTCTACTATAGGTACTAGGTGGGACTACGATCTTCTTCTGTTCGAGATCCAGGCAAAAAAGGACAGCTTTGTGATCTGTAACTGTAGAGTGAAGAACAATTGTAAGGAATTCCTTCTTAGTTTTAACTAGAACATGATCCAAGCATGTGCGACTAGCGTCTCTCGTAACAAAGGTATGGCCAATAAGTAGACCGTAAGAGGCTAAAATATTTAGGTATGGTTCAGCATCTGGATAATTATTCTCTGGATTAATATCGATATTGATGTCACCCGCTACAATGATATTTTTAAAGGCAGAGATCTCCTGAATTGACTCGCTCAGGGATGCTAAGAAGTTATCGAGCTTTTTATATGAAGGTGAGCGATATATAGCGACTATGGCAGTGTCATCACCATACCTGATCAGCAAACTATTTCCCTCTTTAAATAACGGTTCTTGTATTTTAATATTCAGGTTGTCTTTGAAGTAGATGACAACCCCATCATTCTGATTGTTGAACGTTTTGTTGGCATATGAATTATAGCCCACTAGTGTAGGGATGATAGGCGCACATGATAGCCAACACTCGGTTAGAATAATAATGTCACATTCAAACTTTAGATCATTGAGAAGAGCAATGAATCCAGGCATATTACAGCCAATACTCCGTATATTTTGTGTTATTATACGAAGCTGATTTGCAGAGGCAGGGCAATGTTTATGGCAGTTTAGAGTATCTGTAAGTACAGCGTTACAAGTAAGAAAATCATCAAGATCATTATTTATGTCATTTATAGAATCAAATTTTGATAGAAATAAATAAATTATCAATTCCAATACGATACTGAAAGAAAGAGCTTTTGCAAAACCGACAAAAGAAAGTCCCTATAATATGATTTAAGCCGTATTTAATTATGCTTTGTGAAATTGGGTACCCGCGCAATTATTTTACTAGTTCAGATTTTGATAACGAACATATATGTATATCTGGTGTGAGTGTTGGAATAATATTGAGTTTTATGTGTGTTTTTGATGTGTATGTGTGTGTAGAATTGTTGAATGTGGTTATAATGTAACGTGTGTTAAAGACAGAAGTTATTTTGAAAGAAATTAAGAGAGATACAATACAACTGATGACCATAGATATGCTTATGAGTTTACCTAAGACTTTCTTTATAGTTGTAACAGAGTTATAATAGAGTCATTTTGTAGATTTAAGCTTTTCAATGTCACTTTCACACGTAACGCGTACATACGGCAGATTTTCTGCTTTACGAAGATAAATTAATCCACGCGATGACCAGCAATACATATAGTTGAACTCCTTAGCAAATTCACGAGCCTTGTAAAATATTTGCTGTGTCTTGTGTGTTAGTGTTTCCGAAATAAATACGCCCTTTTTAGGTCCTACGACATTTAGATGAAGGGTGTTCAGTTTGTCATCGTTAGATTTATTCTTATTAAAATCTTTTACGGCCCGCAGCACGCTATCTTTCTTTATAATGCTACAGAAATCGACCACTATGGGTCTCGTAGCGTCTTTTCTAGCGCTAGTTCTGTAGATATCCTTTACTTCCGAATCTTCAAGTTTGATGCTCAAAGTAGATGACAGAGTCTTCAGCATATTACAGAGATCACTTTTTGATTCCGGTTTATGGTCTTCGACCGGTTTGCAAGGTATATTGCGGATCTCAAGGCAGGATGATCGGGATTTTCGCTCAAAAAATTCCAGCTTCTCTTCTAGGGCCAGTATAGTTTTCTTATCTAGGCGTTTTTCCTGTTCTAAGTCCTCAATACGCTTAAGCATTTCGTCATACTTTTCCGACATGTAGTCAATGCTTTTAGTTATCTCGTTATTTTGATCTCTAATGACCGTCATGGATTCTTGGAGAGCGTTTAAGCGAGATTCTACACTCAGTGTGAGTGACGAGAACATGCCGCGCATCGTATTCATAAATGCTCGAAAGTCTTGTGTGTCATCTGAACCGTCATGCTTTCGTTTTCCCGCGCGAATGCATTCACCCTCGTTCAGATTAGGCGTTGAGCCATACTGCTGCATTGAACTGCCCAGACGAGCTGCACCACTCAATAAAGGAAGCGGTATCGTGGAGTGTGCATGCAGAGTCGAAGATGCGGCGGCGACGATGTTTGCGCTGGCTAGGGATGCGTCACTCAGAGCGGGGGTGCCATCTTTAGTTAACACCGCTTCCATGTTTGCGGGGCTCTGTAACTTGGGCGTGGGGGGAGGGGAGCGTTGTACCTTAGTCATAGTGGTGAGGTGTCACGTAGTCCGCCAAATGTACCAGGATCGCAGAGTCGCGAGGAGCTAAGCAAGAACTTAGACGGCAAGTGTTCCGTGATTGGTCAGGAGGCGACGCTATTCTCTTTCCAGGGTTACTACCCACCGTCAGCAGTAGCGGGTGTGTCAGGGCGGGACGGCCAGTGTTCCGTGATTGGTTGAGGCAGGGCTATACTCTTGCGCAAGGTTACCACCCACCGTTAGCTGTAGTGGGTGTATCAGGGCGGGGTAGGTATGCGGGCGTGGTCAGGGTCTGGGTGAGAGGACTGGGTGACTCACTCGTGGCCGAGGACAGCTTCCGTCTGTAGGCTCCCGGCTGTTTATGCACTCCTAATATTATGCGCGGATTAAATTGAATTTAAAACTTTTAAATGGTTAAAAATAATTTGATAAGGGTTTGGCACGTCTACTCAAGTCGAGGTCCGAGGGGGGAGAGGATGTCCGCGTCTCAGAATGTCCAGTTCGGACTTAAAGTGCACCGTCTGCACGTTCCGTACCAATGCGAACAACGCATGGTTCCGTTCCCGTGGTGTCAGGACCTGTGTCCGCACTCGTTGCGCCTCAGAATTCCGACAATTCCGCGCAAATCGGCAGATCCAGGCGGTCACATTGACCAGCTTGTCGAGCGAGCTGTACCGTTCCAGCAGGCTGAACTCCTCTTCCGGCTCTGATTGCGTCGTACAGACATCGACTGTCAAGGCGCCGTTCGCCGTGGTAACGCGTGGACTCATTGGCCAATCCGATTCGGCTTGAGTCAACCATTTTGGACCCCACCACAAGGGATGTCCAACCAACTCCGGAGCATGACACCCACGAGACGCACAGTCTGCTGGGTTCATTTCCCCTGGAACATGTCTCCAGATTAAGGGAACCTCCGAAGTCAAAATCTGCGAAACCCGATTCGCCACAAAAATCTCCAGCTTGTGAACTGAAGCCTTCAGCCAGCATAACACGATCTGGCTGTCCGTCCAAGCGTAGACCGCATCTTCCAACGCTATTGACCCACGAAGTACCGTCATCGTGTGGTTGAGCAGACGAGTCATGAGAGCCGCTCCCGAAAGCTCTAACTTGGGAATGGTCAGGCGAGTGCGCAACGGCGCAACCTTGCTCTTGGCCATGACCAACCGCACATCAACCTCCCCCGAGGAGTCGACCGTACGCAGATACACCGCAGCTCCGTAGCCCTTCTCCGAGGCATCGCAAAACCCATGCAGGGTGGCGGTGTATCGTTTGGTGGGGACCAACCTCCGTGGCAGTGAAATCCGATTAATGCCAGGGAGGGTCGAAAAGAACGAGTCCCACTCCGAGCTCAATGACCCGCCGATCGGGTCGTCCCATTTCAGCTCAGCAGACCACAATTGCTGCATAAAACACTTGAGCTGAAATGTTACCGGGGTGATCCACCCGTTTGGATCAAATGTCCTAGCCACCGTTGAAAGGACGTTCCGTTTCGTCCAGACCTTCGGGGAGTCCAACTCGACCCGATACGAGAACATGTCTGACACCGGCTGGTACTGGACGCCTAATACCGACAACATATTTGGATTTTCCAAATTTTCAAAAATGTGGGGGTCCTGCTGGTAGTCATCCGGAAGACCAGTCAGTAACTCTGGAGAGTTCGACATCCATTTCCGGAGCTCGTAACCTCCACCCCGTAGGAGCTCAACTAGCTCGTCCCGTCGAGCGAGCGCCTCCTCTACGGAATCTGCACCGGTACAGATATCGTCCACGTAGAGGTCCTGCTCCAGGATCGCTGCTCCTCTAGGGAAGTTTAACCGTTCTCGATCCGCTAACTCCCGCAGAGTGCGAATCGCCAAATAAGGACTAGACCGTAGCCCGTACGTGTTGGTGTTCAGCTCGTACACCCTGATGGGCTGATCTGGGCTCTCTCGCCACAGTATCAGCTGATACCGTCTATCGTCAGGGTGAATGACCGTCTGTCTAAACATCATCCGGATGTCAGCTACAAACACAACATTGTGTCGACGGAACCGTGTGATAACATCCGCGATGTCATGATTCAACTTCGGCCCTGAATGCAAACACTGGTTCAGGTTCATGCCGTTAGATGTTGATGCCGATCCATCGAACACTACCCGTATTTTACCCTCCGGGGTCCTCAAGACCGCGTGATGAGGCAGGAAGCAGTGGTCTTCACGCTTCCAGTCGATACTCGAAACCGACATGTGACCGGGCGACTCGTATTCCCGCATGAAGTCGACGTACTTCTGCCGGAAAATCCCGTCACGCTTCATGCGTCGTTCCATCGACAGAAGCCGCGTCTCGGCTGCATGGTGTGAACTGCCCAGCGGTGGGCGATCACTCCGAAATGGAAGACGTGTGAGAAATCGACCTGACCGAAGGCGACCAGTATTGTTCCGATAAAACTGTTCACACTCTTCATCAACCGGGTCCAACCGGCGGACCGTAGGTGGTTCCTCCACCTCCCAAAACTTCTGTATCACCTCCGAGAGTACAGAACCGAATAAGGGACTACGAGTCGCTAGGCGTGGGGCAGCCGGCATGACCGGACCCATTACCGCATGACCCAGTCTGGTGTTGACCGAAACCAGACCAGTCGCCTGCAACACGTGGACACCTGGCACTAACAGGTATCCCAAGGCATCGACACCCAATAAAATGTCTACTGGGCCCGGAATATCGAACTCCGGGTCAGCCAGTGACAACCCAGCGACCAACTGTCGCACCGAGGGCGACAACCGTACGTGAGGATGTGAGCCCATCACATTAGGCATGACTAATGCCGTGACCGTCAGATTCACCGATGAATCCACCCGTGACGAGAGAGTAATCCGACATACTCCCTTAACGGAACCGACTTCCGTGTTCCCAATTCCCCGAATGGAATGTGGATACTCCCTTACCGAAATGTCCAACCGTCTTACAAGGTTGCACGAGACTAAGCACCCCTGGGCCCCCGAGTCCAATAGTGCTCGTGCCACCAAATCTTGTGATTTGCCGTCCGAACTCCACGCTATCACCGAGGCGGTGGGGAGCATGACCGTCTGTGGAGTGGCGGCACCCTGTAAGTGGGCGGCGTGTCCCTAGCGGGAACCTCCGCGGGATCCGAACCCGCTGGGACCCCCGTCGGCCTGGTAACTCGGCTGCTGATATGCCATCGGTGGCATATCAGACCGTATGTACATCAGGGGGTCCCAACCCGCATAATAGGCCCCTCGCTCTCCCGGTACCCGACCATACCGGACTGTGAACGGTGTGCCCGGTGGCCACCGTGGATGGAGGGGGGAGAGCGGATCCAAACTGGGGCGCTCTAGGAATGGGGGCGACATCCGACTGTTCGCCTCCCTGTTCGCCTCCCAGAGCGACGGGCAGGGTGGCGCAGAAGGTGGTGGGCTCCCAGCCTTCGCGCCACTCATAGGTGCCATCTGACACCCGCCCGTAACAGGCGGTGAGCCAGCGGCCCGAAGTCCTCGCTGACCCTGGACAGCGGCGACCGAACCCCGGCTATCCCGCCTGTTACCCCCCGCGCTGCCCCCTTCCTTCTCGGGGGGGGTCCCGTCCGCGGGTACCCCAGTCACCCCGTTGGTGACTCCCGTTGCCCGGAGGGGGACTGGGTCCGGCCCTGGTTGGGCCCTGTGACCGACCAACCTGAGTCCGGCCCTGGTGACCGTCCGATGGGCCTGACCGGTTCAGGCACAACACGACGTGGTGCCTGCCACCGCAGCACTCACAGGGGGACGCCCGTGAGCACTCGCTCAGCGGGTGCGGCCCCAAACAACCGAAACACAATCGGTGGCGGAAGACCACCTTCCTGCGGGCAGCCACACCGAGCGCCTTAAAGTTGGCGCAACTGGTCACTCCATGACCGGCACTGTCGCAGTGCACACAGCCGTCACCCGACGGCGCGGCACTCAAAACGCCAAATTGTTTTGACCGCCCACCCCCCCGTGGGGGTGGGGGGCGCGGCCCCTCCCGCATCCGCGCGGGTTGGCGCTGCACACTGGCCTCCGAATCCATGGTATCGCATCGCCTGCATTCACCCTCCAAGAAATCCGTTAATTGGACGAGCGTGGGCAGTTCCGAGCTACTGCCCCCATGCAGCTGTTCAAACCGACTTTGAACAGCTGCAGGCAACCGTGACAAAACCATATATAACACGATATATGACCATTGGTCTACCGGCAGACCAAGGTTCTGAAGGGCCTTAGTGGCCACCAGCACAGGGTTGAGCACCTGTACCCGGATGTCAACATCCCGGGTTACTCTTGGTATGCTAAACAGCTTCCCCAGCTGCGCATCAACCAACCGCCGTTTGTGTTGGTAGCGGTCAAACAATATGACCCGGGCAATCTCATAATTGCCCGCCGTAACCGTTAGGTGACCGACCAACTCCTTCGGTTCACCCCTCAGTGCCATCAATAGTTGGGCCAACTTGTAGGCGCTGTCCAGGTCGTCCCGACCGTGGACCAGGCTATCGAATAAATTGATGAATGCCGGCCACTCATCAATTGCCCCACCGAAGGCCGGAATCTCCAGGTGTGGCAGCCGTCCGACAACACCCTTAGGGGGCGGGTCTCCGCTACCCTCCCCGCGGTCATCCCGACGCGACCGCTTAATTTTTTCGGCGCGACGCTCGATGTCGCCCAAGCACTCCATCGCTTGGTCAGCATCCGCGCAGAGCTGCTTCACTGCAGCCACCGAGGCCTCATCCGTAAGCCCGAGGGCTTCAGCCTCCGCTGCCAGCCGACACACCTTCCCGACGCGTGTCATTGCGTCCTCCACACGCTTGAGCAGGACATCGTCCATGTCAGGTCGCTCCACATACTTGTGAGTATGGGCGAGCCATCTCATCTCCTCACGGACGCCATACCGCAGTACCGTCAAGGGTGAAGGTGCCATGGTTACCAATTCATTTGTTTCTGGTCCTATGCTTCACTACCGAACTAAGCACAGCCAGAGACCAGCACTTTCCCGTCAGCGCTGGGCACAGAAATTAAAACTAAGTTGTAAAAACCAAGGCAACCACTAAACAATTAAATCCTAAACAATATTTAATATGGTCGCCCTGTGGACATACACCTTATAATATACACTCTAAATCAATTAGAGAATGCCACCATAAAACACAATACAAAAATAACCCACAAAACTTGATTATGAAAAAAATACAAAATAATAAGTGGCTTCTAGAAGTGGCCCTCCGATATGAACCATACTTCCTTTGAGGTCAGCAAAATCAGCTTAAAACCCCTTAAATAGCCCGACCCTGCTGTGTAAACCGAAATAACACTGTAGGACTATACAACCCGACGTTCTACCGCAAGTAATACAATCTAGGCTTCGCAGAATGACTGTTCAATCTTTTATGCGCACAAACAGTAGTTTCCGACTACAAATTTATTATTGACTAAATGGACACTTATACTTTCACTAACCGAAATGAAGTTTAATTGTGGTACCGACCACAGACTCATTGCCAAACAGATTGCCGGCCAATCTGAGATATTCTTTTCTCCCAACTACAATGTGGCAACAAAACAACCCTAGAACCGTGAATCGATGATTTCCCACTAGGAAACCGCGCTCCTGCTACCAAAATGTTAAGTTTCCACGCCTACCGAACGGCGTGGAATCCGAAGGGGGTGTGCTTTTGCCAACACGTGAGAGAAAAGAAGTGAATGAATTTTTACTGACCTTGTCACCGTAGACAGGAGATTGAAGGCTCGATTCGAGACAGGAATGCGGGAGAGGAGACAGTTTTGGGATAGGAGATGGAACCGAACCAGTATCGTCGCTGCCGACGCTGTCGCCGGCGTGCTGCCTGCCGTGACCGTGGAGTCGCCGCTACCGATACGACGATGTCCAATCAACAGGGATCTCTTGACCGCTGACGCGAATTTACTTATTTCCCGACGATGTAGATGATCAACACTCCGACCAGGCCCGACGCCTGTATTTAGTAATTGGTACACCGAAATACCATCATTGGCACGAGGCCCGAGCAGACATGTTTGTTCTCACCGATGGGACAGACCGTAAAGATAACCTCCAATTTTACATCTCGTTCCGGTACGAGTGACAGCTGCTAGTTCCGTTTTCGCTAGTGATGTGCCGACTACTCGCGATCGATTCGCGCAACAAAAAACCGGTGCGTTTCCGAAGCATAAATATTAAACAGCTATGTTTTAAAATCTTTAACATGCCAACGGCTTCTAGTAACATTTGGATTTTTGAGTATATACACTAAAGGGGATATTTTTTGTGTATATATTATAGTAATTAATTAAATCTGTATAAATATAACCGAAATAAAATCGAAAATCCGCAAAGTGCATCGTAAATTAAAATAACCTAAGAATTTAAGATTACCAAATAATTAAAAACTACACACACGCAAAAACTGTACACAATAAAAAACAAAATAATAAAGAATGAACCGCCCCAGGACACACACAGACATCACACAGGCAGCATTACCGCGTTGCACGGCGAGTGAGATCCTTTGGATCAGGAACGCTCCGGAACGATTGTCAAAACCTCGGTCCCTCAAGCGTCGCCCAACGTCCTTGACAAGTTCAAATTCAATGATTTTTATTCATAATAGCACAAAAATTGAGACTTAGTGAACGTCATAACATAATCAAGAAAGCATAATATTAAGTGCCTAATTATTACATAGAACATAATACATAGGTTGCAATGAACTGGTTTAATGCCAGATATCGATGTCTTGTAAAAAGTAATTAATTTTGTAGTACGCCTTAGTGCACAAAGTGTGCTTTCTACATTTTTTTAATCGAGCTTCAGTCAAGTTTTGTATTTCTTTCGGAATTTTATTGTGGAAGCGTATACAATGTCCCATAAAAGAACTGCTAACTTTTGTAAGTCTGAACACTGGAAAAGAAAGTTTATGTTTATATCTAGTTTGCACATTGTAGCGGCTATCAATCAACCTGCAAACATCCTGCACCCCAAATACCCGTGGTCTCGACGGCCAAAAGAACAAACAGATGGCTCCCCATCAGCTCCGCGTATTTTAGGCATTTCTGCCGCACCGCCGACTCCGCTGCAGCCCCAGTTATCACCATGGTGGAGCCAATGTGGGATGCGAACGTGCGAGGGAACGTGCACACACTCCATCAGCATCCCACAAAAGGCAATGACCTCTCTGCCACGGTATCAAGGTGAGACCGTCCGGACGCTTCCCGTCGCTGCGACTCAAACCCGGTGGTTCACGAACTGATGGAATGTCAGCAGAGACGAGAGCCCTCCGGACGATGTCGTTGATCGAGTGGTGGCGAGAGAGTCTCCCTGCACTTCTACCACAGTGTAGCCCATGACGTCCCCGCGAATGAAGTTATGTGGTGGACGTGATGATGAAATCGGGGAACGACGGCTCGCAGATGATAGATCCACTCACCGGCAGAGCTTATCTTCTCAGTCTTGATGAGATCTTCCGCTGTATTTCTTCCGTTTATTAAGCACTTTTCGCAATTATTCTCACGGATCACTTTGTTTACTTAGTTACTTGGTCCGAATCCTCCGATCACTTGGTCCGAATCCTCCGATCATCAGATATCGCAACCCAGACGAAGCGCCGCGGTTACACGCAGGGAGTTGTCGTCCAGAAGGGTTCTTAAATGCGGAGACGGCAACGCATGCAGCCAAGCACCTGACTCCGGCTGGGAGACTGCTCGCAGACGAGCAAGTTCCGCTCCCGAGCTCTGCGCTAACAGCCCGTCAAGGGACACCTTGCACAGCTCCTCATTCCAGGGGCGCTGCACGCCGGGCTTCTCCGGAACATCTCCCCTCGGAAAACGGGCCCGCCGCCTTTGAAGAGCCTTGTCTGCAAAAGGAATGCCAAAACCGTCACCGTTAAACTTTAAAATGCGAGTGACTAGTTCAATTTTACATTTTAAGTATTGTTTACGTAACTCTTTCGTTTCGTGTCCGACGGCCCTACCCGGAGGCATTTAATGATTCATTAAGGATTACTAAGTGAACGATTTTATTTGTTCATTCAAATTTGGAATCGGGTTAATCGTTTATAAAATTGGTCGTACGGAAGTGAGCCACTTAAATACATAAGTGTAACAAATTTCAACTGAATCGATTCCGAATTCGGTTGTTTAATATTATTTTACACACGGACAGGATCACTCGTGTGTCCACGAGTGATCCTATCATGACGACCTCTGTGGCGCAGCGGTTGTGGCTCTGCCGACCATGCAAGAGGTCCCGGTTTCAATCCCCGGCTGGGGGTAAAGAATAAAAACCCCCAGGTCTTGGATGTTTATTTATGTGACGTAGCAGTTTCTGGTTCCCACGACACAGGTTATCCTAGTGTGGGGCAAGAAGCAATTTATGTGCCTGTATGTAAATGTTTGTAAATGTTTCCGTTGACCTTTATTCATCAGGGGGCACGGCAGTGCACCCGCCAAGTCAAGCGCGAAGCAAACACTGCTGTACCATCCTTTACTGGAACCATTTCGCCGCATTTTCAGGCCCCTATTAGAGAACCTCTGGATAAGACCAGAACGCAGAAATTTTCGTCATCCAGTAAGCTATAATCACATACTTAAAATCCAAAATTTCAAGTCTGTAGGTTATTTAGTTCCGAAGTTAAGCGAAAGCAAAATTTCGCATTTGTGACACTCACTCACTCACTCATGATCATCAGAATAGAACTAGTAATTCCCATAAACTCAGAGAGCTGAAATTTGGTTTAAGGGCTACATAAAGGGAAAACTTTAAAAACTAGGATAATCGAAGATCTGGAGTACCTGGTGACCCTGATTAAAAAACATAAGTGCTTGGTTTTCTCTTGGTATAGATTCGGTGTATACCGTTTTCATATCTCCCGGATATCTCCCGAAAATCTAATAATATAAATCAATATGCCCACGTTTCTACAAAAAGAAGTGAAATCCCACCAAAAACATTCTGTAAAAAACTAGCAAAGTCTCGATGGAGCTGCTTGTTTATCTCTAAAACGTAATGAAATCTAGACAAAGTCGTGCCAAGTCTAAGGTTCCTTACTGCGATTTCTTTATTATTATAGGTAATGTTATATGACTTGGCCGTTGAACATTCTTTATATATTAGTGGGTACACGTCAATTCGAACTGCGACGTATTTAATTACAATAAATTACAAGCTGCAAGTTTCCTGATAGGGACACGTTATGAAATATTAGAAAATGACTGCAGGCGCCTTCCATGATCGTTTTATGCTGCTCGTTGAGGGAATACAAAAAAATCTATTTTAAGCGAATTAGTATGTAAAATAAAAATAACTTTGCCATGACTTATTTTTTATTGACATTGAGAGTAACAGATATAACATAGGCAGTTACAACAGATAACGTATAAAGAATGTTTAACGGCCAAGTCACACAACATTAACTATAATAATAAAGAAATCGCAGACTTGGCACGACTTTGTCTAGATTTCATTACTTTTTAGAGATAAACAAGCAGCTCCATTATAATATGATGGGAACTGCTACTGATGTTGGATCGGGAAATATACCTTCAGATGTAATTTTATGGCCTAAATAAATTATTTCTTTACGTAAGAACTCATCTTATGTGGTTCTAGACAATTACCTACTACTATGCAGTCATCTAAATAAATAAAACAGGCTTTATAATTTAAACCAGACATTGCTATAGTCATAAGTCGCGAGAATGCACTCGGAGATGTTTTAATCCCATTGGACATCTCTTCATCTGATACTGCTTATCAGTCGTAAACGCAGTATACTTCTTCGAGACTTTTTCGAGTGATAACTGGTAATATCCCTGACTTAAATCCAATTTCGAATAGTATATCTTATTTGACAATGAATCTAAAATCTCTGTAATATTAGGTAAAGCGAATTTATCGTCCTGTATCCTATTATTGAGTTGTCGATAATCCACTACAAGTCTCCACTTTTTATCTCCTGATTTATCCGTCTTCTTAGGTACTAGTAGTACTGGACTAGACCATTCTGAAGCGGTCTCTTCAATAATATCATTCTTAATCATGTCATCTATCTGTCTCTGAACTTCACCTTTTAACGCATTCGTAAGTCGGTAAGGCTTCACGTATACTGGAGACGCGTTTGGTTTTAACTTAATAGAGTGTTTTAATAATTTTGTCGTGGAGAGTGTATCTCCTGGCAAATGAAAAACGTCGGCATACTTGGCACAAACGTTCTCAATGCTTCGTCTTTCCTCATCATTTAAATATGACTTTAATGCTAGCTCATTGAACAAAGACTTAACTCGATTGGATGTCACTCTATCCTCATCGAATTTACATACATCAAACTCTTCTAATTAGTAAATATCTAAACTATTCCTACTTATGTTTATAGAACTATCAGTAGTATTTAATATTCTAACTGGAATTATTCCTGCTGTGAACACACCTTTACTTGTCTCTTTCGCTAATATGACGCAATCACTTCCCAGTGTCGTCGGCATGTGTTTGATTACCTCGCAGCGTGACGGAATTGTATACAAATTATTAACGTTGACTTCTGTCACAATAGATCGGTCTTGGTTCTCCAAACACAAAGTACCGTCTTTGTAATTCAATACCGCATTATAGCGTTTAAAAAAATCTTGGCCTAATATTCCATTGGCGTAACAAGATAAATTCCCAAATAAGTAGAATCTCTGCCTTAAAATATACCCTTAATAATAATATCTAGATCAATATATCCGAATGATTCTAAATTACCACATATTTCTTTAATTTCTATTCTATGTCTTACTATTCTGTTCTCTAGATTTTTATTTCCTACTAAACATTCATACTTAAGTACGCACAGACTTGCACCGCTATCTATTAATAGATTCAACTCCTGATTATGTCTAAGGTTGCAAGTTACTACATAATAATTACCGTAACTAAAAATTGTATTCGAACCTTCTTTAGGCACGAAAAACTGATTCTCATCATTATTTTGCATATTTATTTGACTGTTGCTATCGGAATTCGTGTGCTGTACTTGAAATTGGTACCGCGAGCGATCGCCGCCGCGAAAATGCTGACGCGCGCGCCGCATCGTGCGGTTACCTTTGTAACCTGAGTTCTCAAATGAATTACCTCCTTTATTACTCGGAATATTATATTTTTTACCTCTATTCGGTTGATATGAACGTGAATAATTATTCCTGTGGCCACGAAATCCGTAATTACGGCCTCTTTGTTTTTCATGGTGAGAAGTCTGATCCTGATTTTGGTCACACATGGACTGCTCATAAATTGCCATTCTAATTGCTTCTGGTAACGAAGAAAACTGTCGCGATGCGATAATGGTGCTAAGCCGCCTATCCGACAAACCATCCGCTAACCGCTTAATAGCAGTCTTCTCGTTTAGTGGCCGCAATATTTCGTACTTAGACGAGTCGCCATCCGACTGTGCTAGGGTTAAATTGACGAATAAATCCTCTAACTCATCGCCAAATTTCTCAATACTCCTACGCCCCTGGGTTGCCCTACATAATTGCTTTTGTAGGGTAATTGACGACTTTTTCGGGAGTAAAAATTTCCTGATATTATCCACAAGACTAGTCATATCTGTATAAGAACTCTTTAAACGTAACATGGCACTAGCTGAGAGACGAGTTTTCAGGACAAATTCAATCAATTGGCTTTTAGTGGCCTCACTTATAAAAGATTCGCATAATTTAATGCCATCAATTAATTATTTTGTTTCTTCTTCCTGGCCGTTCATCACAGGCAACAGGGAAATGACTGTCTTTATATCAAATGCACTCGCCATCACTACATAGTATAAAACAAAGTCGCCTCCCGCTTCCTGTCCCTATATATGTTTAAATCTTTAAAACAACGCAACGGATTTTATTGCGGTTTTCTTTAATAGATAGAGTGATTCAATAGAAAGGTTTTTATGTATAATACATGCATAATATAGTAGAGAGACACAGGGAATTGCTAAATGTCGTAAATAAACACATTATTTTGCGCTTACATTGCAAACGCTGGCTGAACCCTACGAGATAGATCAAAATAATGTACTACAGTAATGTAGACCTTAAAAAGGTCTACAAAAAAGTCTGCGATGGTATATGTCTACCTCTAAGGGATAACCCACAATAACCATTGTTATCCTTTACTTTTTACGCTTATTTACGAAGCGATTTTAAGCGATACAGCATTAATCCTTATCCAAATAAGTGTCTTAAACATATTGTGAATTTAATATAGATCAATATGGTACTTTGAAGCATGTAATTTAAATGAATATATTCGAAGATATTACAGATTCTAAATGCATACGTAGAGGTTGCGGCGCGTCGGTGGTAGGTACCGGCTGGTTGGCCGGCGGCGGCGCGTACCTATAAATAGCGCGTCGTAAGCCGCGCTCCGCCCATAGGCCATGGCTCACAGTTAATTCTTATTAAGACAACTGTTAAAAAACAAAGGGGTTGTTTTTAGTCCGTATACCACACGAGCTGATGCCCGCTCAATATGTGGGGACCCGGACATAGCAGGGAGGTCTGACTCCTGGGCATGGGTAATTCCATTTTTTTCCCCTCCAACAAAAAAAAAAAAAAAAACGGTCCGCCCATAGTAATTTATGATACAGCAGAGATCGCGCGCGTTTATCGGAGCTCTCTAGCGAGTAAAATTACAATTATTACTTAATAAAAACGTGCTTTTCAGCGCGACAATTTTGTTCATACTTTAGTCGGTATTAAGGTTAATTTTTAAACCGCACTTATAGTAAGTACTTTAGGTTAGGGCAGACATTAGGGTAAATATTTTTATTATAAAAATCGTAGTTTATGGTACGGTATTCAAGTTTAAAAAATAAATAAATAGAAAAGGTATCGTTTGATTTTGATAAATAATTTTTGTCACTACATACGTGGGGCGCACTGTAAGTTTCCGGAATGAATATGAAAAAATACTATTAAAGGTACAAAATTAATTTATTATTTTTCAAAATAATCTCCCTTGGCGTCTATGCACTTTTTCATTCGATGAAACCAGTTTTGAAAACTTTTGTGCCACTCCTCTGTGGTGACCTCTGAAACGTGTTTTTCATACTCCTCGACAGCCTCTTCTGGTGATGAAAATCGTTGACCGCGTAATTGGTTCTTAATTTTTGGGAACAGAAAAAAGTCACAAGGTGCCAGGTCGGGACTGTATGCAGGATGACTTATGAGTTCTACATTTTTCGCCTTCAAAAAGTCGTTTGTCTGTCTGGCCGTGTGAGAACTAGCATTGTCGTGGTGCAGGATGATACGGCGTTTACGGTTATTTTTACGGAGTTCGTCAATAACTTCGTCGTGTACCAGTCACTATTCACTGTACGACGATTCTCTAAAGCAACAGTAGCCACGTGTCCAGTTTTATTAAAAAAAGAAGCAATCATCCGCTTAGATGCACTTTTCACGCGCGCCACTTTGGTTGGTTTCGGCTCATCTTGAAAGACCCATACGCTCGATTGCTGCTTTGTTTTGGGATCGTAGCAATAAATCCATGTTTCGTCACCTGTTACTATGTCCCACACCAAATTTGACGCACCTTCGTTGAATCTGGTAAGCATGGCACTGCACCAAGTGACGCGGTCCGTTTTTTGAGCCTCGGTCAAGTTGTGTGGGATCCACCGCGAGCACAGCTTTCTCACACCCAAATGTTTGTGTAGGATTAATTGTATTTGACTCATGCCTATTTCTAAGGATGCGCGAATTTCATGGTAGGTCACATGCCTGTCTGTTTCAATCATACGGCGCACAGCATCGATGTTTTTGTTGGTCACAGCGGTGGACGGCCGACCATCGCGAGATTCGTCACTGAGATTGATACGACCACGCTTGAATTCTGCAAACCAGCTATAAACAGTTGTCTTGCATGGTGCTTCATTTCCAAAAGCTGTTTCAAGCCGAGCGATGCTCTGTTGAGCTGTCAAATTACACTTAAAATCGTAGAAAATCATACTACGAAAATTTTCCCGAGTTAAATCCATGTTGATGCAGACACACAATTTTTTAAATGGCGCCACAAGGTAAAAACAAAAGGCAGTCAGATGAAACAAACTGCATTCTACAGCCAAAGAGTTCTATTTTCAAATGTTGCAATAAATTTTTAAATATTGTTTATGTAAGTGGCCAGTTCCGGAAACTTACAGTGCGCCCTATGTAGTATAAAACAAAGTCGCCTCCCGCTTCCTGTCCCTATATATGCTTAAATCTTTAAAACAACGCAACGGATTTTATTGCGGTTTTCTTCGGTTTTCAAGACGTAACAATTTCAACCCTTTGCTTAAGTATGGATTGTTAACAAACCAATACTTGGTCGATCAATATGCGAAAATTGAATCTGAGAGATTAGCCTACATCCGCAATAATCAAACTAAATTGAGAGCCGAAAATTACGTTCACCTTCAGGATGCTTTACAGGCGAATGAACACAGCAACGGCATTGGACAGTTGGTTATACTACCTTCATCATTCACAGGTGGACCTAGATATTTACACGGAAAATCACAGGACGCAATGACTTACGTCAGACATTACGGTAAACCTGATTTATTCATAACTGCAACATGTAACCCTAATTGGCCAGAAATCAAAGATAATATTAACACCAATTTAACTCCACAAGACAGATACGATATAGTTAATAGAGTCTTCCATTTAAAAGTACAGAAACTCATGCACCTCATTAACAAGTTTCATATATTCGGTCCGCCGCGCTGTAATATGTACACTATAGAATGGCAGAAACGTGGTTTACCACATGTACATCTGCTGGTGTGGTTAGTGAACAAAATTAGACCAAATCAAATTGACAGCGTTATTTCAGCTGAATTACCGGTTAAAGAAGAAGATCCTGTCCTGTTCGAAATCGTAAAGAAACACATGGTACACGGCCCTTGCGGGACTTTAAACCCTAATTCTCCGTGTATGCGAGATTCCAAATGCAGCAAAAATTTCCGAAGTCGTTCCAAACTCAAACATCTACTAGCGATGACGGATATCCCAAATATCGTCGACGATCACCAGAACAGGATGGGCAAAGTGCCACCGTCCTAAATCATGATATTGATAACCGATGGATCGTTCCCTATAACCCGCTACTTTTGAAAATGTTTGATGCCCACATCAACGTAGAGTTGTGCAGTTCAATAAAGTCAATCCAATATGTTACTAAATATATTAATAAAGGTAACGATCAAGCCACTTTCAGCATACAAAAACCAAATGAAGTGGAAACATATCAGTCTGGACGTTACATCTGCAGCTCTGAAGCAGTATGGAGGATTTTATCATTCGAAGTGCACGACCGTGCTCCCACTATTGTCCACCTTGCAGTTCATTTAGAAAATGGACAAAGAGTATATTTCACTGAGAACAATATACAAGAAGTTGTTAATAACCCGCGGGACACAACATTAACAGCATTCTTGAAATTATGTGCTCAAGATGATTTCGCGAAAACACTGACATATGACAGAGTTCCAAGTTACTATACATGGAACCAGAGTTCTAAAACCTTTCAACGGCGAAAACAAGGTACTGCGGTCGATGGTTTCCCTGGAGTAAAAAAAAACGGATGCTCTTGGCAGAGTCTACGTGATTCATCCCAACAACAGCGAATGCTTTTATCTGAGAATGTTACTGCATGTTGTCAAAGGCCCGACATCCTTTGCACATCTGAGAACTGTACACGGTGTTATTTATAATACTTATCAAACAGCATGCAAAGCTATGGGGCTCTTGGAAGACGATTCTCATTGGGAAAACACATTATCAGAAGCAGCTATTTGCAGTTCAGCTCCGTCATTAAGATATTTATTTGCCATTATAGTAGCATTTTGTCAAGTAACTGATTCTGTTACTCTATGGAATAAATTTCAAGAAAATATGGCCAGTGATATTCTAATTCAGCGCCGACGGCGAGAGTTAGTTTCAGATGATGTACAATATGATCAAAACATATTTGACGAAGCATTATTTGAATTGAACAAAGTAGTGCAATTACTTTCGGGTAAATCGATCAAGGATTTTGGGCTGCCGATGCCAGCTAATACTACTAACTCAGATTTAACGAATAGTGCCAAATACACCAGAGAAACATCATACGATCAATCGAGACTTTTACAAAATATAGCTCAAGATGAGCCACGATTTAACACCGACCAGAAAAAAGTATTAACTACATTACTATCATCAATTGATAACAACGAAGGAAAAATATTTTTCCTTGATGCCCCAGGTGGTACGGGAAAATTTTTTTTAATCAATTTGCTTTTAACAAAAGTGAGATCTACCGGAAAAATTGCATTAGCTGTCGCGTCATCCGGCATTGCCGCTACGCTATTAGAAGGAGGCCGAACCGCACACTCTACATTCAAGCTCCCGCTGAAAATCGCCACCGATGATAATAGCAGCGTCTGTAGTGTTTCTAAACAGAGCAATACAGGAAAATTGATGTGTAACTGCTCATGGATAGTCTGGGACGAAGCCACAATGTCAAACAAGACGTCTGTGGAAGCACTGGATAGGACAATGCGCGATTTGCGCAGCAAAAATTCACTTATGGGTGGATGTACAATTCTGTTCTCTGGAGACTTTCGTCAAATCCTACCAGTTGTGACTCGAGGAACACGTGCTGACGAAATAAACGCTTCCCTGAAAAGATCCAACCTTTGGCCACACGTCAATAAATTAGAGCTTAAAACTAACATGAGGGTTTCATTGTCTTCACGTGAGAACAGGCTTTTTTCAGAGATGCTGCTAAAAGTTGGCAATGGAGAGTTAACACAAAGTAATGGAAGGATTAACCTAGAAAACCTTTGTGTTTTGATAGACAACATCCAAGAATTGGTCAACAATGTCTATCCCGACATGGATAACCTAAGTTGTAAGACTATATCTTGGTTTAAAGAAAGAGCGATTCTGTCACCAACTAACGAACAAGTAGACAAGGTAAATAACTTGATTCTTGCCAAGATTGATGCGCCGACGCAAATATACTACTCGGTCGATACTGTACTCGATTTGGAAGAAGCTGTTCATTTTCCTACAGAATTTCTTAATTCTTTAAACCCGTCTGGACTCCATCTTCATAAAATGGTATTGAAATTAGGTTGTCCTGTTATTTTATTAAGAAACCTGAATCCACCTAAACTTTGTAATGGCACGCGTTTGCTGGTAAAATCACTAAAAACTTTCTTATTAGAGTGCACAATACTAACCGGATGTGGTACTGGAGAAGATGTATTGATTCCCGAATTCCTTTAATACCATCGGATTTACCGTTCCAATTTAAACGCCTACAATTTCCGGTAAAGATATCTTTTGCAATGACCATTAATAAATCGCAGGGTCAAACTTTCAAAGTTGCAGGCTTAGATTTGAGCGTTGAGTGTTTTTCACATGGCCAATTATATGTCGCTCTTTCAAGAGTTACCTCGAAAGAAAACATGTTTGTATTGTCTAATGGCAAACAAGCTGTGAACGTTGAATATAGAGACATTCTGTAGTATATAGTATCAGTATTGCACCCGTGCGAAGCCGGGGCGGGTCGCTAGTTTTTAATAAAATTCCTTTATTCTCTACACAATCCTGATAACTCTCCTTTTCAATTAAATCTGTATTCGTCTGACTATCTACGTCCGATAATAAGGAACGAATTTCATCGTAGATTCCTGTAGTACTATCTAATAATTTCTGTATATCTTTCACTGAATCAGCGCTATATTTCTTACTTTAATTTTTTTGGTTCACCTGAGTCAGAATACTATCCACATTTCTAAACACAAATTTAGCTTCATCTAACTTTTTATAAGCTATTTCCTTTTTACGACGCACTGGACCGATTTTAATTATGTAAGTTCTAATTTCTAGTAATTTCATCATCATGTAAATTCTTCAATTTTTCTCGGCTCGTGCAGCTGCAGCGCCCTGCATCATACCCGCATCAGAGGCTTGGAAAACACCCGGCACCCAGCAGCTAACTTCTTCTTCGCTCTATTTTGACTTATTTATTATAGAGCATCTTCTATATAATTTTCTTTCTCCATCCTTGGTCATCTGCTTCTTTACTGGAACCTGGTTACCGTCACAGGTGGTAACATTGTGCAACGCTCGTTCTCTCGTTCGTACCGCTTTTTAGGGTTTTCATGATAGGTGGTTGTTCTTCTTACTTCGTATTCTTCAGATTCTTTGGGCCAGCCAAAGCATGGCTAGGCAAGGTCGCCATGTAATATGATGGGAACTGCTACTAATGTTGGTGGTGAATAGAGTCGAAAGACGTAGTTAGGTAGACATGTTTATTGGTCTACTTTCCAGTTAAAGTGAACACAATAATTCAATTTACATAGTACTTATGTCTAAGTTAGTGCTTAATATGCTATTCTACGCTAATGTTGCAGTCAGTAGTGACATGCTACAGTTAAATGAATAATAAGTTATTTCTACACTTCACCATCGAGACTTGGCTAGTTTTTTACAGAATGTTTTTGGTGGGATTCCGTTTACGTATACCGGTACGCAATCCTAAAAGCAGTAGTTTGATATCGGCAGACATCCTTTTTTATTAAATTTAAATATTCAAACTTGATGACTGCATACAACTGGTATTAACCTCCCTTCAGGTAATATTTTTTACCGACTGTTGGGATTATAGTTATCTTAATGAGAGTTGAGGCGAGTATAGTACGACCCGCGAACAATTTAACTTAAAATGACGTACCTTTCTACCCGCTACGAGCATTTGCAGTACATAGCTTTAGGTTGTTTGTATGAACAGGTAAACCAGTTCAACCAGGTTAAATCAATACAGGGAGCTGATAGCTAATCTAATCATCATCGCATTTCATTAAACGTTAAGGTTTTTCATGATATACATACATGGCAACTTGACGACCCGAGTGGCCGAGTCGGCAGTGACCCTGCCTACGAAGCCAAGGGTCCCGGGATCGAGTCCCAGTGGGGGCAAATAGTTGTTTGATGAGAAAGGATGTTTGTACCCTAGTCATGGTTGTTTATCTATCTAAGTATAATATTTTCTATATAAGTATGTGTATCTTTGTCTAGTACCCAAGATAAAGGGAATCCTAGTTTGGGGCTAGATCAATGTGTGTAAATAGTGTCCAAGGTATTATTGTTATTATTATTATTATTAACTAAGCACACGTCCTACACCTGACCATTGTTGCGACACCATGTAGAATAGGTATACGAAATTGTAAATAATGAAGTACCTAATACCTAGGGCTATTATCTAAAGGTGGATGTGGGTCCGCTTTGTTCCTATGCGGATCCCGGTATAAATTATGTTGTTTAGTGTACAATGAAAGGCTCCTATTGTTCGCTTGTAGTGTACTTGATCAAGACAAGATGGTTGAGAAAAGCTGGAGTTGTGTCTGAGTACAAAATTCGCCTCGTGAAGTTTTCACTCTGGCGTACAGGGGCGTACATGAGCTTAGAGCTTGCAAGGCGATGAGCTAGCACATTGTCACTGATAATTCTTCTAACACGTACGTCTAAATTCTGAGTCTCTAGACGTACGACCTAAAACTATAAGCAATAATGCCACTATAAGTATAGTGGCATTATTGCTTATGGATTTAGGTTTTGTAAGTACAAAAACTTTTAATTTACCACGGCGGCCTTACCTGAATCTAATTGACCCAAAATCCAATCAATTCCCAACAAAAGCTACCGCGAATAATACGTATTCAATAAACCCGCTGATGGTTCGTGGTTTTATAAATAAAATCAAACATATTTTTTTCCACAACACGGGTCGAAGCGTAATTCGGCCGCCAAAACTGATCAATTCGAGAACACATGTGCGTGTCAAACTGAGTATGATGGATGGCGGCTCAACGCCGCCGCCCCAAATTCGAACGCCACTGGTTGTTATTTTCGTAATTTTCTCACTTTAGCAAGCTTCTTTTGTATGCCCTTTGTATTACCTGGTGCTACATCTAGACAGCTTTTTGATGGGATACTTTCGAAGCAGGTATTTTTTGATATCGCAAACTATCATTAAGGATGACAAGGTGTTGGCAGAAAAGGATATTGCTCAGGAATTTGCGCGATAATTTCATTCCGCGTACAGTGAGAACTGCGCAAAGCTGGACATTGATGCGGCCATGTTGGAGGCAGAGGCTAATGCTGCGCGCGTGCAGGTGGACAGGCTGAGCTTAGGGCAGGTGAGGAGCGCGCTCCAGCGACTGAAGCCGAAGCGATCAGCGGGGCAGACGGCATTCCATCATATATGTTGAAGGACTGTCGGCATGCGTTGGCAGAGCCCCTGACTGTACTATGATACAATACCCATTACATCAGTACGCCTTCAGGCGTGAACGGCTACAGGCGTACTGTCTATTATACAATACCCACTACTTGCTTAAATGACAGTTCCTATAGGCAATGTATGGGAAAAATTACTGTCATGGCGCAATAAACAGAGAAGGCAGTACTGCCCGTCAAAGTGTGAAACACTACGGATGTTACCAAAACAATCTGAAAGAATCAAAATCGCAAAATCTATCCAAATTTGCTGGATCCAATTCATAAATGTTTGAAGAGTGCATCGATTAATTTGAAAAATCGATGTTTTTAATCGGTGTCAACCCGTCAAGCACCTTGTTATCTTTTTCATACCCACAGAGTAAGTAAGAAAAAGTATCGTTAATCTGAGGTAGAACCTAAACTACTTGACGAGCGGCTACTCTCCCCGCCCGCTCCTGCGCCCCGCCAGTTCATGCTTATAAAACCACGAACCATCAGCGGGTTTATTGAATACGTATACTTACTATTTACTAAGCTATATCTTTTCATAATCCATCAACGTAGTGACCTCTACCCATATTCACCATAATCATCATGCGCCCAAGAGAAAAAAAATGAAGGGTATCTGAAAAACCATCTATTTGATTTTTAAACTGTTACTGCAGCTAACGACGTTCCACGAGTTAAACCCGCGTTGATAAATATATCGCATCACCTCGTGACGACACGAAGCCGAGGGTTTCTTCTGGAACATCTAAAATACAGGAACCCCAGAAGGACACGTATGCTGCTGTGTCCCGCCGTACCCCCCGCCGCCGAACAACAGAAGCTGCAGGCTGGGCCCGCCCGTAGCCCGCCGAACGCGACCGTTGATGGGGAAGGCTTTATCTTGGTCCAAAACAGGAAGCGCCGCTCCAGACGCAGCCGCAATCAGCGTGGCACAGCCCCCGCCGGTGAGAGCACCATTCAGATATATATTTCCAGCGAGGACGTTGAACGTCACATCCTGGAAAAGCTGAAGAAAAATCCGCCGTCTGGTCTCAAGGAGGCTAATGTACAGATAAAAGTTTTGGAGGCTGAAAGACTCAAGGAGTTCCTCTCCTTCAAACTTCGGGTGCCCACAGACCTCAAGACGATGTTCCTTACATGTATGTGGCGTGTGTATTTTGTTTGCATATAAATCATATTATGTATTCAAAATAAACATGAGATAAATTAACTCATTTGGAAGAAAAAGCGTTGTTTTATAACTAAATCACAATATAATAAGTTATTTTAATGAAATTAACTTATCTGAACATAATTATACTCTAACAATTCGCTTATTTACTTTTATTTTCAATAAAAAGCTTAGCTTTCCTGTCAAAAAATCATCAAACTTACAATAATAGTTAACTTGTGCTAAAAAAACTTTGTTATTATCACAATCAACTAGCATACTAAATACTTTAATCATTACTTAAATTTTTAAGGTGCTACGAAAATAAAATGGGGTTTTTTTCGAATCCATTTACTCCACCATGAAGTCATCTACAGATTTGATTTTTGGGTAAACGTTTATTGAGTATTTGATTAAGATTTTCACCAAAACAAAAACGCGATTGGATGAAATTTGCTCGATAGAATTTAATTACGAAAACACCTCTAAATTATATTATTTTTTCCTGTAATTCTGAAATCCTAACTAATTTCATTGTGGAACTGCGTTCAAAATGTAGATATTATGTATTCGCAAAATCTCCTGAAAAAACTTTTTAACAAAATAGAGTAGTTTATTTTTAAACAATTATTCTGTTGTTTAGCGCTACGGTTTTTCATTTTTTTCCGATTCCGTCCCTCTCACACTGCGGGTCTTTCCGCCTGGAGTAACGGGGACCTTTGCACGGATGAGGTATCGCCTTAAGAGATCTTTCTCACGATGAGAGAACCATTTTTATCTTCTTTTCGAGTCGACGGTCATCTCAGATACGGGCGGCCCAAAAAGCCGCAACCGCAATAGCTCGCTCGGTAGCCTTATACAGCTCCTCATCCGTGCAGGTTGTCGGGCACGCAGGGCACCCAGTCATGTGCGCAATCGTCTGTCTACCATTTTTATGCAGTCGCATTTAAGCTTTCGTGATATATTTCGAAGCACGAAGAGCAAAGTGGGGGTTGGTCTGGACAGTATTTGCAATGGTAGCTCGTTTCTTTGCGAAGTTTTTTATTGCTACATAGTTTGCACTTTAAAAAGGCAAACTTCTTAGTGGTACCTGGGCGCCCCAGCAGTTGTTCCGCCCAATGTCCAAATGATTCTGGTGGACAAGTGGATTAGGAAGAGGAGCCGAGCCTCCTGCAGAGGTGCTGGAACGAAAACGCCTGTTATCGTTTACATTTCCATGGTGAATGAGGTCCTTTCCTTTCGTTTGTGCATCAATCCCCATCATCAACTTGATCAGTTCATCTCGGTACTGTATGAATGGGTAAGAAACAGTCTGCTTTATACTTCTTATGCAGGAAGAATGCATTCCACACAGCGACATCGAGAAGGTGGAAAAGAACCTTTTTGTACCATCTTATGGTTTTTTGTGGACTGCTATGATAGGGGAGCATTTGATCGGCACGATTAATGCCAGACATGTTCCTGTTACAGAG
This sequence comes from Argyresthia goedartella, assembly GCA_949825045.1. Classification (NCBI taxonomy): domain Eukaryota; kingdom Metazoa; phylum Arthropoda; class Insecta; order Lepidoptera; family Argyresthiidae; genus Argyresthia; species Argyresthia goedartella. The sequence goes on from OX463823.1 coordinate 24,628,135, forward strand.
GTCAACTTCTGCAGGTTTGATTCTGAGTTTACCATATCTGTTTCGCACCTCGGTCAGACAGGGATGCTTTTTAGTCGTTATTTTTATTTATTATTAGTCGTTATCGTTAGGACTGGACGTCTGTCCTTCCACTTTGAAATATACACTCTATAGGATTGGGCCCACACGTGTTCTCCCTTTATCAGTTTTTTTTGTTACGACACAACTTGGATTATTTTTGCGATTACTGCGCAATGTGCCTGTTGTATGCGTCTTCAAGTCCTGTAATTTCTGTGATAGATTCACAGAATTATATTTTTTTTCCATAAACAGGTGATGGTAATAAAATAAAAGGTTATGAGTTATGTTATGGGTAAACCTAACAACGAATAAAACAACATAAACACACTTAAAACAAAATAATAAACAATAGAGATTCATTGTGCATAACAGAAAATACTTTAGACATCATACAAAATAAATTTAGGTAATTATGTGACAGGTTTTCTTACCTTCGCGAGATGCACGAGAGAATCAGAAAAAGCGCCTGGCATCCCGCCGGTTGACACTACTGGACTGATTGTATGCAGACGACGCCCGCAGGCGTAGTGTGCGTGCGGGGAGCACACAAAAATATCCATTTGTGCGTAGGCGCATTAGGTATGATCGAAAATTTTGACCCTTTATTACGACACTACTGTGATCAAATTTGTTTGAGCTGTGACAGTACTTTCTACCGCGCCTTGTAACTGTATGGGAAAACGGACGCCACATGGCGTAGTGACAATAAAATGGATTAAATATGAACGTGTACAGGCGTACTGTCATTTTTAGAGCTTTCGCCTAATCGCCTCTAGGCGTACTGCCCGTCAACGTGTTAAAAAGTGGATTTTATGAAGATTTAGGTTATTCAGTGCGACTAGACTATTGAACTTTTAAACAATTATTATATAGGCACATGCATTGCTTCTGGCCATCCACACTAGGATGCCTAAGTCTTCGTGGGGACCAGAAACAGCGACGTCACACATATAGAAACATCCAAGACCTGGGGATTTTTTTCTTCCTCCCCAGCCAGGGCTCGAACCCGGGACCTCTCGCTCGGGAGGCAAAGCCTCGAACCGCAACGTCACAAAGGCCGTCACAGAAGCGCCCCCGTTTAGCCAGTTTTCACTACTCCATTTTGCGTGACAGTGGGCTAGCCCATCGCCGCAGCTAAGGAGTTATGTGTGACTCAAATCAGAACACAGAATATACAACAAGTCAGTCAAGTTGCCTGCCAGCAACCTATTAATAAATAGCAGGCATAATAAACGACTAACATTATGCAATAGTATTATGTTAGTCCGTAATTAGTACGTACAGTATAAGGACGTTGTAACGCTGATGGAAAACATCGTGAGGAAACTTTTATATCTCCTTAGCTGCGGTGACGGGCTGGCCCCCTGTCACACATAATGGACGATTATGGATTTAAGTTAAATCAAGCATTAAGTGTACGAGAAAATAAACATCTGGAAATAAAAATACAGACAGAAAATAAAAGCATAGGAAAAAATATGTCTCGCAAAAAGAAACATCTATTGCATCACCTCTACTACTCACCTCTACCTTTCACTTGGTAGGCAGGGCCATATCAAATATTTCACTCATCGCTCAAAGGGTACAAATAAAATAATTAGACATATTTCAAATAGCCAGTGTTAACCTGACCTTAAAGATTTGTCCACTTCCAAAATCATTCATCATCCTGGCTTGTAGGATGTTACACAGCTAAACTCTAAAAAAAAGCAAAAAGTAGGTACCTATCTCTTTATTAAAGCTATAGGTACCTACATCCGTAGATACGACGATCATTCATTATAAAATCGACGAAACTTATTCCAATAAAGATATTCCAATAGCAGTACCTAGGTCGGTATTCGTGTAGGTGTTTACCCTACTCGAGTCTTGTTGTTGAGACTTATGGGGCCTTACCACAAAAAAATGTACTGTTTTGTTCAACACTTGTTTAAAAACAAAAACGTATGGGATTTGACGTTTCTTTTGAGGTTAAACGCTGTTTAATATTTTTTGTGGTAACACGGATGGTCTTTTCATTCCAGTGTGTAAAAATAAATGCATCAGTAAGCTATCACATGCCAAGCTAGATGACAACAGGTATGATACATGAAGCTCAGTAATGTTGTACCGAGTCTCGACATTATATTATTATCACAGATAAACAAAGTAATTGATAACTAAATTAGGTACATATATAACAATTAGGGGGGGGGAGGTTTATATATTTTTTTCTTATTGGCAGGTGTTTGAGGCGCAGCGCTGGTCATATAGTTTTGGCTAGTGTTCCGTACACCCAAGTGAAACAAATCGACGCGAGACGGTCGCCAAACGCCAAATACAAGTCTAGTTTATTTCATTATATCACAAACTTACGAATGCATCTAGCTTAAAAAACCATCTTAACCATCTTCTACATGGAGTTTAAAAGTAGGTGACCAATAACTTTGTAAACTACATTTTGCCACCTAAAATACAACCTATAATTTTTTCACAAAAATCTCATAGCCTTTGTCACGTTCATGATCTCTACGAATCCATTACCTTCCTTCTGGCGCAGTGGCGTGATCAAATTGTTACCTTATATTGACTGGGATAATTTGTCATTATATGAACCTATAGCATACCCTACAATAAAATAAACAATCATGATTGTAACATGTAGGTATACCTAATGTTAGTACTAGACTAGAAAAATCTAAGTCAACACAATCAAAAAATACGGCCATTATTGCAGTTGATACTCGCAAGGGAATCTTAACCTAAAAACTCGACGGCGCGGCGGTACAATAAAAAGCACAAAACAAGCAGTTACGACTTTATGTAATTGCATTTAACTTTAATTTAATTTAACACTGTACTATAACGATTTTATCTTAATCATTACTTAAAGTTAGTATTTTCTGCTTGTTTTGTGCTTTTTAGTGTATCTGTCGTAGCCATGTGATAGAATTGATAATTTCATGAAATGGCCAACCTTTTCCTGATCTGGCCGACTATTTCATGAAATGGTCAGAAAAGGTTGAATTTGACATAGACATAGACATCATTTATTGATAATATTCATTACAAGTCACACTAAGATGTAACAAAATCAATATCATGTATCACATATACATTTCATAAAGTTTAAATGTCAACAGAAATTATTTCATTAAATCGAATTATAGTAAGTCAGTTTTTAAAATTCAATATATTAAATTAAATTAAATTCAATATACACATAGTAACACTAATTTCATCATTGTACACAATAAAAAGGGTTAGTTATTTTAATTCTATAAATTCATCAGAGCTGTAAAAGGACCTCTCGACAAGCCATCCTTTCAGTCTTACTTTGAATATGGGCACACTCGGTGCACCAGTGATAGCTTCAGGTAACTTGTTGTAGACTACCGGACCCATAACATGGATCGCCTTACTTGTTTTAGCAAGCTTGTGCACGATTCCAGCTAGTTTATTTGAGTTCCGTGTCTCATATTGATGCGATTCTCCAAGTCGTTTGTATTGGTCAAATTCTCACGCACATTAATGGCCACTTGGAAAATGAGAATGCTAGGTAATGTGAGAATTTTGAGATGTTTAAAGTGCGGTATCGCGGACTCGTCAGTCGGTACTCTCGCCAGCAGCCGCACGGCGCGTTTCTGCAACACGAACACGCGGTGCCACTGCGCCGCGCGCCCCCACAGCTCCACGCCGTACTGCAGCAGCGAGTGCACCGTCGCAAAGTAGCACGTGCGCATCGACTCTGCTGGTAGCGTACACGAAAGCCGACTTAGCGCGAAGCATGCGCTAGCCAGTTTTCCACACAGTCTATCTATGTGAGCGTCCCACGTTAATGCTTGATCCACCTGAAAGCCCAGAAATGGTGCAGTTTGGACTTGTTTAATTGGAATTCCATACGCTTCGACAGCTAGGTTAGGTTTTTTACGTCCAGAGAGATCGAATTGGATGAATTGTGTTTTAGTCGTATTTAATAAAAGACCATTTTGGTGAAACCAAAGGCACATCCGGCTGGCTACTGAATTTAGATGATTTTCTAGTTCTGCTGTCGTCGGTGCAATCACTAGTGCCGCCACATCATCGGCATACAAAAATATTTCACCTCCCTTAATCGCGTTGGGCAAGTCGTTTAAAAGCAGGGAAAATGCTATGTTTGACAGTGAAGATCCCTGTGGTACGCCCATATCTGTCGAGAGGCCGTCCGACTTTACTGTGCCCGCCGCTCCGACTACGAACTGCGTTCTTTCGCGCATGAAACTTGTTAGCAACGCCAAGGCTGGTCCGGCAATTCCGTAGTGCTGTAGCTTCATGTGCAGCACATTGTGATCTGCAACATCGAAAGCTTTCGACAGATCACAGAAGAGCACAGCGACGGCTTGGTAGACATGTTTTGATGAAACATGTCTTTTTAAAAGCATTTTATTCAGTACTACCTAATATTTTTTGTTAGATACATGTCGAACTAATAATATACCGCAGTGTTTTTCCATAAAAGATTTCTTCGTTAAAAGAAAGTTCTAATTCAACCAGGGTTGGCCGTTTCATTATATGTTCAATTCTACTATATGGTTACGACATAACTACTGTGGGCTAGGATTCCGGTACACAATGACAGCTCCATGACAATTACATGACGATTACGGTCAACTTTCGATATCCAATATTTGGCGGTTGGAGAATATTGTTTTAAGGTAATTGTGATGAAAATTAAGTCAATCGGTAAGCACAATAATTTAGTCAATCAACAAAGGGAATCGGATTACAAAATCGTCAGATATTGGGTATCTAAAGTTGACCGTAATCGTAATGTAATTGTCATGGGGCTGTTATTGTGTACCGGAATTGGGCCCCTGTAGTCGGGTTTTTTGGGTTTTTAAATTATTACTGTTTCTTTCGCTGTGAAAGGTATTGCTTGATTTGATCATAGAGTTATTTAAAGTCTGACCTACAGACATATAATAAGACACTAGTCTGACCGCTAAGAGAATGTGATCCGTAGGTCTGTGTTCGTGCCGCAGGGTGTTTTTTGACGTATTATAAAAGGAAGTTTGTTTTTTATGTCTGTTGGTGACCGGTGCAACCATACTACCTTGAAACAACACCTTTATGTTCTGATGTTATCAAATTATTAGAAATATTAACAAATTAACGTGTGATATAATATAATAGGCAACTTTACTATTAACCTGTATTATTAGTACATCACCACAAAAATTTACGGTTGACATAACCTTGTAACAGCGTAGTGGATTTGAAATATAAACATTAAAAATTGCAATAAACAGAGGTTTCTTTATTAATGAACATTTTAATCATCATCAAAAATAACATATAACATTGTATTATCCAATCCAGTTGCTATTAGGATAAGACCTTTTGGAGTTGCGGTACGCGACAGTGACGACTTGTAGGGTCAGAAAAACAGTCAGATTAATAATATTAATCAGTTAATTTACTTATTAGTAATGATACTACTAAAGCAAATTTTCTAATTCTTCTAATCCACTCATACCATATCCTTCACTATCTGAGCTTTCTTCGTATGAAATTACAGAATCAGTATCATCACCTATAACAATAAAAAACTGTTAATATATATATATATGTAACATTGAATCATTGAATCTTCTTTTAGCACTCATTTTTGTCACAAAAGTACCATCAAATATAATTTAAAAAGAAATACTTCCACGTAACGTGCTTTCCCCACAGCGTTGCCGTCGGTACTGAAAGGCGGCGCGTCAATTGACGTCATACGCCGCTCCATTCCAAAAGGTCCTATCCTTTAGCAACTGGATTGGATAGTAACGTCACTTAATCGTCAAAGTTACGTCCGTTCGATCTCGAATTGTCAGGATCGCATTCTCTCAGCGGCCCAGACTTTAGTAAACAATTTCGTTTAATCTCAGGTTCAAAAAAATATAAATGTCATTTATTGATATTTCGGTTACTGAGATTTTCGACCTTCGGTTTATTCTGGTACATTCAAAATACTGGAACCCTATAAGGACACATATGTTGCCGTGCCCCAACCTGCCCGCCGCCGCCCGCCGCCCGCGCCCCGCACCGCCTGCCATCGAACAACAGGAGCTGCAGGCTGCGCCGCGTGCATCGCCGGCCAGTCCCTCCCGAGGCCCGTCGGTGGGAAGGCTTTGTCCTGGACCAAAACAGGAAGCACCGCTCCAGAGGCAGCCGTGTTCAGCGTGGCACCGCCCCGGTTTGTAGCCTCAAAGCTGCCGCTCCCACCGCACCGACTTCCTGTCCTTCAAACTTCGGGTGCCGATGCCGGCGAACCTCAAGACGATGTTTCTGGTCAACGATTACTGGCGGGAGGGCATCGTTTTCTGACGCTACAGGGAAGCGAGACCGAAGAAGAAAATCCCTAGCTAGGCTAGATAATATTTTGTGTTTATTTAATAAACTATGTAACTCTAGTTTTCAGATATTTATAGATATGGGTTAGTAACCTGAAATAAAGATTATTATTATTATTGTTATTGTTGATGCATTTTGAGTGTCTTTTGAAATTTCAATCGAAATGGAATTAGTAACCTGGCTTTAACGACTGACGGAATTTAATTATGAGTGCCTACGAAAAGCAATTCATTATATTCACCTCAATATCAACACAAACTCCTTCAGATTACCGTTGCCGGCATCTGAGTTGGCAAGAATGCAATATTCATTCTAAAAAGCATGACATGACTTTATAAATGAAAAGATTTGCAACATTGTCTATAAAATTATTATCAAATAATAATAGTGACCATCTTTTTGCACGTGAGTGGTAACTACGTCAAAATCTTGCCAAGTTAGGCGCCGACGACTGAACCTAAAACAGGACATTCTCACAATAAGCCGTAATAGGAACGAGAGCTTGGTATATCCAAATTATTTCGCCCAGTAGCCAACGGCCAGCAGTCACGTCTAGAGCCAAATGCAAGTAATTAAAGCCAGTGGTCTGGACTGCAACCAGGCGATTTATACCTACCCCAAGAACTGGGCATCGGAACGAGGGATCGGGTTTAAGGTGTCTGGAATTGGATTTAAACTATCTGGAATTGGATGCGAACTGCGGCGGCGCGGTCAGTCGAGATTGGTTCGAAGAAAGATCGTGTTTCGATTTCGGGTTGTGTTTAGTTTGATGTTGTCTAACAGGTAGCCGACTGTCGTAATTTAAATTAACAACAAACATAGCGTCACTGCCTACCCCATTAGGGATGGCAGGGGCAAAGTTTTTACCACATTATTGAACACTTAATTTTGAGTGGCAGGGGGCTTACCCATCGCCGTAGATATAAAAAGGAATTAAGTTTGATTCTCAAGAAATGCGGTAACCATATTTGATTCCGATAAAATAAATGAACGTAGCTCATTAATGTCTCCACCGAGGGGTACATGCCTTTACCCGGACGAGTAAGATTAAGCCATACTCGATAGCTCATTGCGGGTTAATGGAGGGGTTTTTACGACCACTACCACGTAGCGATAGTAACCGGGACGTACAGCTTAACGTGTTATCCGAAACACTGAACGTCCGATAATGTACTTAAAATAAATAAATAATCTCATTATTACATGGCCAGGTTTCGAACCTGCATCTCCTGTGTGAGTAGCAAACATAAAACCCATTAGACCACGGAGCATTCCGATAAGTTTGTCCAAAACGCCTACATATGCTACCCCTTTTTATTTTGTGCTAAATAAGTATTTATAGGTACTCGTAGTTGGAGTGAAAGAAGGGTTAGGGTACATGCAACTTGTACATATATGCAACATTTATTAATCTTGTATAGGCATTATTTTTCTGCTCTACTCTGTAGACAGTTATTTTGGCATTTGCTCGCCAACTTTATGTTAACGAAAACTTGTAGGTGTGCAAGCTTGGTTAAACTTAGGTTTGTGCTAACTAAGTAATTAGAAAACTAAAAATTGTTTATTTAAACAAGTTAACTTATGCTTGTAACAAAACAATATTAAAAACTAAATATGGCCGTACCACAAAAAAAAAATCTACTGCTCAACACTTGTTTGAAAACAAAAATGTATGGGATTTGACGTTTGTTTTGAGGTTAAACACTGTTTAATATTTTTTGTGGTAACACGGTAAGAGATTATGTATACCAATTAGTATTTTACTAGTCAATTCATTAATTATGTATAAGCACCACAGATAAGCATCATACGAGTGGTCAAAACAAAAGATATTTAAGAAATAACAAGCTATGCACAAGCCTATACTCGTATTAAGTTACCAAATTATGTTCTCGTCAAAGCATGTTAATTGATGCCATCGTTACAATTATTATAATTGGAATGTTGTTAAGGAATATCTGTTCCAAATTAATTGTTAGATATCGAATAGCAGGAGTATTGGAAATTATACAACTGCTACACCAATAATATTTATAAATTACGTCTGCCGTCTGGATACAAAATAACACATAATAACTCGACAATTATACATATAATTCTAACTTATAATGTATTTTCTATTTGGGTACTAAGAGTATATCCATCATTATAATTCTAATCTAGCGATAGATATAGCAAATGATATAATATTATTTGAGTTTTCAAAGTAATGTGCAATCAGATCTTATAGTGTTTCAAGGGGAAGATTTTCATAATGACGTCCAATTAATTTATGATACTATATTTATAAGTAATTCTGAATAGAATTCTGCATAGCGCATATTAGAATCTCCAACAGATTACTTTCAATAAGTTGACGCCCTCCAAACTTCGTAACTGCCAGTGAATGGAAGTAAATTTCTTTATTATAAGCTTTAATAGTCTAAGTTGGCAGGTACCGATACAATCTTTCATGGAAAGTTCGTCTGGAAAGTTGACCGGCCCCTGGACTATGTTGTTATAGCAGTTTAAGCTCTCTTTTGTTTCGGAGCTTTGGAAATCAGAATGCCCAGAATTGGGTGGCGTCAAAATTAAATAACAAAGGATTTCGAGCTCTGGTCCGGATACCATAGGTTCCAAATTTGTTTTAACACTTTTAACGCCAATTTTCCTAAAAGTATTTTTCTTATAGTTTTTTAGTCTGGGTGAGGTCACCGGTGACCTACATAGCATTTAACGTGTTAAGGGTTCCGGACCCGAAGGGTGCCTAACAGGACCCTTTTACTAAGCCTCCGCTGTCCGTCTGTCTGTCCGTCTATCTGTCTGTCTCCTCTCTGTAACTCATGAATATTTTTTTCTACCCAAAATGGGTAAATGATCACCAAAAGTTGCAGAAAATATCAGGGCAAGATACTGCGGTAGCTAAGGTGAAGGGTGAGCGAAGCGAAGCCCCCTTTATCCTTCGTGTTAGGTTGAACATTTAAGAACAACAAAGTAAAATAGGTGCGTTTTTGGTGATCCTTTAAACATAAGCCAAAAAAATATAAGGCTTGTCTTTTACGATGGCACGAAACCCTTCATGGGCGAATCCGACTCGAACTTGTTAAATATGTAGTTTAGTTAGTTTGTTGTTACGCTTCTGAAAATGATTTCAGCATTTTCAATGTTTAATATTTACTTTCGTCGACATCGAAATTCAGTAGCGTGGTCTGTTTTGAAGCCCTTAACAGCGTCCCTATTTTACTTTACTGGAATTGGAATAGCTATCAAATTTCGAGAATCTTGTCAAACATACCTTATATGTATGTCAAGATAGATGATACTAACTGTTCAAGTTAGCAAACTTGAACAGTTAGTATCACTCGCTGTCTAAGATAGTATTTACTTGCCTTTTGACGATCCCACAGTCAGAGGGCAGAATTGCCTAAGATATTACTCAATACTTATGTATATCACGTGCTTTGCGATTCCCTAGTGTAGGGAATATTGAATGATGTTTCTCTGGTAAGTGCGTTTCAAGGTTTTTGCCTGCTATTTTGGTTCAGGTTATCATATGTTACTCAGACATTTCCATATGTTTTATCATCTCCAGGCTGAAGTTTTTTGATTGGTTTGTATATTAGGGACGGTTGTATTGTTTAATATAAAACAAGATTTTTTCACCGTTAAGTATGAACACATACATGTTAAGTGTGTCATGATTTAATATTAATTTACTTCAAATTGGTTGAAACATAAAAAATACATACATTTTTATGGTATTTAAACTAGCAGTGAGTATTAGAATATTACTATGTTTCTTATATATACTAATCTATTACACATTAAAATTACACGTGTTCGATATTTCCAATTCCATAATCAATAGTTTATAATGAAAACCCAAATCATTTCAATCAGCAGCGCTTTCTAAAACGCAACTCCTGTTGTGCTTAACACTCGAATCTTAATTACCCCTTACCACACTCGCATTTAAGTGGCTTCGATCGATTAAAAATATATCAGGTACATGAAAAAGACATTAAACATGTGATTATTGCGATAAAGCTGTGTTATTTCAGGAAATATATTGTAAAATGTTTTTGTATAGGGGCTATAAATAGTCAATGTGAATAATCCGGTTTTTATGAACAATGATTGGCTATTTTTAATAGCTCTCGTCGATAGTCTTCTGTTAGGTATAGGTATTTTTTTAGAAGGCATTTCTCATACCTTCAATTACGTAATGCATTATAATGCTAGATTAATTTTTATTTGTTTAACAATCTGTTTAGTGTGTTATTAGATGGATTAGAGATGGATCCCAACGTACGCTTTATTTCGTTCTTATATTTATCATTTATGCCAATCGCCAGGGTTATTAAGAATAATGATATGAATAATGTTAAAGTAATTGATAACAATAACATGTTCAGAGTCTACTGAGGCTCGTGAATTAAACCAACAAGTTGATTTTTGGTATCTTATTTTTATGTCGATCGATTCGATCTATGATTAAAAATAGACTTGTATTCCGAAACTGTTGTGAGTTCCAACTGAAAATTATCTCTGTATTATGAGACATATTATTACATGTTCGAGCTTATCTATATATATTCTTTTTGTTTCACTAATCTTCGATATTGTAATTTTTACAGAACCATACAGTATTACATAAAATAAATTCTCTCTTGCAAGATAACTGAACTGGGATTTTCAGTGTGAAGACGCTTCGAGACGCCAAACAGCGCCAGTGGCGTACGTGCGCTGAATAGAAATAAAAACTATATTAGATGGGTAAATAATTTCCCCGACAGTAAGGGATTTTGCCGCCATGTTTGTAAATAGTCTCGCCATTGTGAAAATTGTGATGCCAACAAAAACATTTATGTAAAATGGTACCAAGTCGCGGTTGTATTTTGTTTAACCGAAAAAGTAGAAAGATGGGTTTAAGATAAGGCCAATTGAGCCCTGAGCTTTAAATCGTAATAGTTTCATACTAACATAATATCTACATAAATAATAAACGTAGCTAAACGTAGGCGCAAATGCGCCTCTGCCACCCCGTATGAGAAAAGCGACGTTATGATTTATTTATGAAATGCAGAAAGAAATGCTTAACTAACAAATCAAATCAAAATTTCTTTATTATAGTAGATATTTACAAATACTTCGTAACCGTAATTTTTTGCCTCTTCTCTACATTGGACCATTGTGGAAGTAGTAGGACTAAGAAAATCCCATAATTGATTTTTAGATCTCTTTTTAAAACTGATTGAGTTTAACTAATGCAAAATTTTTTATGTAAATTATTATAAATAATATGCAGGAATAAATAATTACAAAATTATTATAATTTGATTGATTATAATTTATAATCTTGAACATTGTAGTATCCCTTTTTAGACAAAGTCGTTTAACAAAGTTTTTAACTTGCTCAAATGGCAATTTCAAAATCAACAGAGGTCTTGTTTTAGTCGAGGATGCATTGAAACTTGAAAGAATTGAATGGCAAAAAAGAACCATTCACCCCTTATCTACGAAACTATTGGTCCTACTATTAAAAAAATGTAATATAGGCCTTCACTTAAACATTACAGAAAAGATTTAGAGAAATGTATGATAGTGGGGGGAAATTCTTTCAATACCACCGCACCAATAACTTTGTAATCAACATTTTGCTATTTTACACACAGGTATGTTCCTTATGCAAGAAACTTGAATACGATTGTGTGGTGGTACGGAACCCTTCTTGCGCGAGACCGACTTGCTCTTGACCGTTTATTTAATAAAGTTTCTGCTTCTTATCGAGATGAATTTAGACGCTCTGTTGTTGTTGAAGATGTTTTGGAAAGCTAGAGCTACCTCAGCGTTGGATTTAATAATATCATCAACTATCTTTTAGCAGAAATCATTGTCTCTTGGTAACTTGGGCAGTTTCACGATTTATTATATGCCAAACCTTTTTTATTCTTTGATTTGAATTTTCTATTTTCTATTAATGTGTAAAGTTTTTGCAGTTCTACACACTAACTTGATAGTTATGGTTTTTTTTTTTAAAATAGTCATGAATTTTTCTATCAAAGTTATACTTTTTTTGTTCATAAAGGTCATACAAGATAAGTTTACCTTTACATAATGATTACTGTTCTTGTACAGCATTTTACTGCATTGGACTTTGATATTGACCCTTTCATTAAAAGAAGGCTGTTTGTTCTTGTCGAACACACTTCCTTGCTTCCAATTTGAGAGTACTTCGCTGCGAAGTCAAAAATCGACGCGACGTGAACGGAATTGGGATTCGAACGAACGTTTCGGGGAAATCAAATACGAGAAAGTAAGTAAAAGAACGTTATCTTTATTATCTTACTTATTCCAGTAAATAAGATTATAAAACTACGTTCGTTAGGCCGTAAATTACTATAACGTTAGTTAGGCCTCGACGTGTCAGCATGGAGTCTTGAAAAGGAATTTTTAAAACTATATTGACATATGTAAATGTATCTTAATCTTTATATACGTGGGGCACACTATAAGTTTCCGGAATGAATATGAAAAAATACTATTAAAGGTACAAAATTAAATTATTGTTTTTCAAAATAATATCTCCCTTGCCGTCTATGCACTTTTTCATTCGATGAAACCAGTTTTGAAAACTTTTGTGCCACTCCTCTGTGGTGACCTCTGAAACGTGTTTTTCATACTCCTCGACAGCCTCTTCTGGTGATGAAAATCGTTGACCGCGTTAATTGGTTCTTAATTTTTGGGAACAGAAAAAAGTCACAAGGTGCCAGGTCGGGACTGTATGCAGGATGACTCATGAGTTCTACATTTTTCGCCTTCAAAAAGTCGTTTGTCTGTCTGGCCGTGTGAGAACTAGCATTGTCGTGGTGCAGGATGATGCGGCGTTTACGGTTATTTTTACGGAGTTCGTCATTAACTTCCGGCAAACAAATGGTCGTGTACCAGTCACTATTCACTGTACGACGATTCTCTAAAGCAACAGTAGCCACGTGTCCAGTTTTATTAAAAAAAGAAGCAATCATCCGCTTAGATGCACTTTTCACGCGCGCCACTTTGGTTGGTTTCGGCTCATCTTGAAAGACCCATACGCTCGATTGCTGCTTTGTTTTGGGATCGTAGCAATAAATCCATGTTTCGTCACCTGTTACTATGTCCCACACCAAATTTGACGCACCTTCGTTGAATCTGGTAAGCATGGCACTGCACCAAGTGACGCGGTCCGTTTTTTGAGCCTCGGTCAAGTTGTGTGGGATCCACCGCGAGCACAGCTTTCTCACACCCAAATGTTTGTGTTGGATTAATTGTATTTGACTCATGCCTATTTCTAAGGATGCGCGAATTTCATGGTAGGTCACAAGCCTGTCTGTTTTAATCATACGGCGCACAGCATCGATGTTTTTGTTGGTCACAGCGGTGGACGGCCGACCATCGCGAGATTCGTCACTGAGATTGATACGACCACGCTTGAATTCTGCAAACCAGCTATAAACAGTTGTCTTGCATGGTGCTTCATTGCCAAAAGCTGTTTCAAGCCGAGCGATGCTCTGTTGAGCTGTCAAATTACACTTAAAATCGTAGAAAATCATACTACGAAAATTTTCCCGAGTTAAATCCATGTTGATGCAGACACACAATTTTTTAAATGGCGCCACAAGGTAAAAACAAAAGGCAGTCAGATGAAACAAACTGCATTCTACACCAAAGACAGCCAAAGAGTTCTATTTTCAAATGTTGCAATAAATTTTTAAATATTGTTTATGTAAGTGGCCAGTTCCGGAAACTTACAGTGCGCCCTATGTATAAAAATGAATCGCTGTTCGTTAGTCTCGCTAAAACTCGAGAACGGCTAGGCCGATTTAGCTGATTTTGATTTTGAAATGTTTGTTGTAGACGAGGGAAGGTTTAAAAGTAGGGTAGGATAGGGTAGGGGTAGGGTAGGGTAGGGGTAGGGCAGGGGTAGGGTAGGGGTAGGGTAGGGTAGGGGTAGGGCAGGGGTAGGGTAGGGGTAGGGTAGGGTAGGGGTAGGGCAGGGGTAGGGTAGGGGTAGGGTAGGGTAGGGGTAGGGCAGGGAAGGGGTAGGGTAGGGGTAGGGTAGGGGTAGGGTAGGGGTAGGGTAGGGGTAGGGTAGGGGTAGGGTAGGGGTAGGGTAGGGGTAGGGTAGGGGTAGGGTAGGGGTAGGGTAGGGGTAGGGTAGGGGTAGGGTAGGGGTAGGGTAGGGGTAGGGTAGGGGTAGAGTAGGGGTAAGGTAGGGTTAGGGTAGGGGTAGGGTAGGGGTAGGGTAGGGGTAGGGGTAGGGGTAGGGGTAGGGTAGGTGTAGGGTAGGGGTAGGGTAGGGGTAGGGTAGGGGTAGGGTAGGGGTAGGGTAGGGGTAGGGTAGGGGTAGGGTAGGGGTAGGGTAGGGGTAGGGTAGGGGTAGGGTAGGGGTAGGGTAGGGGTAGGGTAGGGGTAGGGTAGGGGTAGGGTAGGGGTAGGGTAGGGGTAGGGTAGGGGAAGGGTAGGGGAAGTGTAGGGGTAGGGTAGGGGTAGGGTAGAAGTAGGGTAGGGGTAGGGTAGGGGTAGGGTAGGGGTAGGGTAGGGGTAAGGTAGGGTTAGGGTAGGGGTAGGGTAGGGGTAGGGTAGGGGTAGGGTAGGGGTAGGGTAGGGGTAGGGTAGGGGTAGGGGTAGGGTAGGGGTAGGGTAGGGGTAGGGGTAGGGGTAGGGTAGGGGTAGGGTAGGTGTAGGGTAGGGGTAGGGTAGGGGTAGGGTAGGGGTAGGGTAGGGGTAGGGTAGGGGTAGGGTAGGGGTAGGGTAGGGGTAGGGTAGGGGTAGGGTAGGGGTAGGGTAGGGGTAGGGTAGGGGTAGGGTAGGGGTAGGGTAGGGGTAGGGTAGGGGTAGGGTAGGGGTAGGGTAGGGGTAGGGTAGGGGTAGGGTAGGGGTAGGGTAGGGGTAGGGTAAGGGTAGGGTAGGGGTAGGGTAGGGGTAGGGTAGGGGTAGGGTAGGGGTAGGGTAGGGGTAGGGTAGGGGTAGGGTAGGGGTAGGGTTGGGGTAGGGTAGGGGTAGGGTAGGGGTAGGGTAGGGGTAGGGTAGGGGTAGGGTAGGGGTAGGGTAGGGGTAGGGTAGGGGTAGGGTAGGGGTAGGGTAGGGGTAGGGTAGGGGTAGGGTAGGGGTAGGGTAGGGGTAGGGTAGGGGTAGGGTAGGGGTAGGGTAGGGGTAGGGTAGGGGTAGGGTAGGGGTAGGGTAGGGGTAGGGTAGGGGTAGGGTAGGGGTAGGGTAGGGGTAGGGAAGGGTAGGGTAGCGGTTGGGGTAGGGTAGGGGTTGGGTAGCGTAGGGGTTGGGTAGGGGTAGGCTATGGGTAGGGTAGGGTAGGGGTAGGGTAAGGGTAAAGTAGGGGTAGAGCTACCCGCAGCGAAGCGAAAGCGGGTCAGCTAGTTGTTAATAAATAAACAAAAAAAGACATCGCAGCCGCTGTGGTGGAGGCGTGGACCAACTGGGCCATGGATTGGCATTTTGCCGTAGTGCTGGCCGCTTGTCGCGCCATGCAACGGTCAATGGTGTTATCCGCCGCGCTTTTGCCTGTGTAGACCTCCCCGCGATTCTGGAGTTAGCAGGCAGGCAGAAGGCCGGACAGGATGACAGTCATCCCGTGGAAAATGGGATGTCGCCTGTGTAGGACGCAACTTGTGTCAATACGCTGGCACAGTCTCACATACAGGCGACCGCCCGCAAGGCTGGCGGTCGCCTGTGGTACCTATGTGCCCATTTATATCATAATTTCAACATTAAAACATTATATAGAACATTATTTATATATTATAATTATGAGACAAGTTAACAAACGAAAAATAAATTAAATAAAGATGGATTTTGCTGGGCTCTGCTTAAACTAACTGCATCAAAATGACAACAAACAAATCACCCGGTGAGAAGGGAACTCGCGACCTTATTCTTCACCTTGCACTTGGCCCACTTGGCACCACCCCGCCAATTGGGAATGTACCCTGCACCCACTCTTCTAATTCAACCAACTCAATTCCAGCACCAGCTGGAGTAGGAGGTCTGAATGTTGAAGGAGGCCTGCGGTCGACGATGTTTATTCCAGGATTGCCATCCTGGTCTCTACGGTGGATGGGCACACGAGCAGCGTATGCTCCACGGTCTCATCCACTTCCATGCACCTCCTGCTTAGGGAGCTATGTGTTTTACCTGCAATTTTCAAGCATATGTTAAGTATACAGTAGCCTGTTATCAGACCAATTAGTATTTTTATTTTACTGCGTGGCAATCTCATCAAGTAAATCGTGAATTTATGGTTTATCTGTTAAGAAATAATTTGGAGTTCTTGCAGTCCACCCTGCCCGTCCATATTTTAATATGTTGCTCGGTTGTGGCTGGTTTGAGTCTTTTCCGTATTGATTCAGCTGATAGGAGCAAAAGAGGTAGAGGGCCAAATGACCCCTTTTTGTGCCCCTGTTTTGGCTAGTTTGCCCTCCTTGCAGTTTCCTATGTCTTGACCAGTGTGACTTTATCATTCTCTCCCAGGCTGTTGAGCCATTCGTGACATTCTAGTATGAGTTTGGATTTTATTAGTGGTTTTCGTAATGTGCAGAGTAGAGATCAGTAGAGAGCTGTCTGATTTAAAATCAACTTCTCTCTCCTCTTTGCTCCCTCCTACGTGCATTGCATGCAGGAGGATGAGTGTTACTGCTTGAAACGCTGTTGTGTCCCTTCCGAAGTATAGGGAATGTGTGATATTCAGTTCGGGTGAGTAGATGCCTCCCCTCCCTATGTGACAATATTTTTTTAGCCATCGCTGTTTATTGTAATTTTATTGATCTCCAAGTTTGGAGTCAGCTCTGTAGTGTCTATAGTGACTTCGTATTTTTGATTAGACAGGAAGGCTTTTTTATGCGGTCTATCCTGATAGTTGCTTCAGGAACCTCTTCGAGGGCCTTTGCCAGAATGATACAGTAGTCATTACCTGTTTGCTGACCCTTCCATTTTCCAGTCTTAGAACTACTTCTTGCTGTACAAAAAGTTCCATTGGTGGTATTCCTAAATTATAATTTAAAGAGTTTTCTTTGACCTCATGCAGCCCGCAATAGCCATACATGCCATCCTCTGGAATTGTTGTAGTTGTAGTAGTGTTTGCTTAGTGTTGTGCGTTGCCACCATACTAAACAGGCCTATGTGACGACTGGTCTGACTACTGCCGTATGTATCCATCGACATGTTTTCGGTTTAAGGCCCTATTTATCGCCGACCATCTTCTTACACTGGAAGAGTCATATTGTGGCTTTCTTGTGTGTTGCGTCTAGTTGTTAGGGAAGCGCGTTTCGTTTTTTGTGTACGAGCCACCCGGTTTATCAATCTGTGGTCCGAGCTTGAGATTTCAGATGAAAACTTTCCACTTAATAATAAGGACTAAGGCCAAGAAGTTTGACATTCTAATAAATGGTATAGTTTGGGCTGTTGGTGTTACCAAAGTAGGTTCTGATCCTGTATTCATTTATTTTATACATTTCTATTCATAGTTGACAGTTTATGTAGTTTATAACGTATAGTGAGCGTTTATAAATCCGAATAGATTGTTGAAGCTACATACACTTCCTTTGTTTATTGCTGGCTCTTGTATGAGTGCGATCGTCTTTGGGTTCTCTTTGAGTTTTTTTCGGAGGGCTGCTGCCCCAGTTGTGTTGTATATCGGCTTGTATGATTCATGCGTGTGCAAGCAGCGCGGGCCACCAGCGTCATTGAGTGATTGAACTGGGCTGGTCACTGTGGCGCGTCGTGACTTGTGGTAGGGCGTAGTGATGGGGAAGTCTTGTTACATATCTATATCTATTTTTGGTGCTTTAGTGGTCGTTAGGTCTGGACATACATATGGTTGCTAGAATATGACCTGGCGGTTAACCCAATAAAAACGGAAATGGTCATGTTCACTAACAATAGGGCTCTTGGTATGTATACCCTACCTAAGCTCTTTGGAACGGAACTCCAGCTAGCAACTGAGGTGAAGTACCTGGGCATAACCTTGGACAGCAAGCTCAACTGGAGTAGCCACATTGACAACAAACTAAAGAAGGTGAGTATTGCTTTCTGGCAGTGTCGGAGAATGGTGGGGAAAAAGTGGAGACTTTCTCCCAACATCATTCTTTGGCTGTACGTGACGGTGATCCGTCCTCGTGTCTGCTACGGAGCTGTGGTGTGGTGGACCAGGACTAAACTAACCACAATGGTCAGCAAACTCCAAAGCTTCCAAAGGCTGGCCTGCATGGCTATCACAGGTAGTATGAGAACTACTCCAACTGCAGCAATGGAGGCCATGTCGTGTCTTCCGCCACTCCAGCTGTACATTAAGCAGGACGCCGCGTCATCTGCGGTGAGACTCAACACCTTAGGACTTTGGAGGAAAAACAAGACCTCACACACCGCCATCCTAGGGGAAGTTTACAAAAAAAATCCCATCTCTATGGCTTGCAGTGACAGAATCCCTAAACAATTTGTTTTCGACAAAAAATACAATATACAGTTACATGAAGACCATTGGGTAGAGGGGCTCGACGTTAAAGAGCTCAGAATTTTCACCGATGGTTCAAAAACTGAAGCAGGCACTGGTTCAGGCACCTTCTCGGAGGACCTAAACATCAAGATAGCTATTCCACTGGGTGCCCATAATACTGTCTTCCAAGCTGAATGCATGGGCATCATCTCGGCCGCTAATGCCATAGCATCGAAAAAGGTAAGAGATTCGAATTACTCCATTCGAATCCTCTCGGATAGCGTGGCCGTCTTACAAGCCCTAAATAGCAACACTATTAACTCAGGGCTAATCTACGAGTGTCATAAACGACTAATGGAGGTATGTCAACATAACCGCGTAATCCTTCAATGGATAAAAGGACACAGCGGGTCAAGAGATAACGATGCAGCGGATGAGTTGGCGCGTAAAGGATCTAGCTTGGCAGCGTATGGTCCCGAACCTATCATCCCTCTTCCCTTCAAGATGGTACGCACATTTCTGAGAGAGTCGACCAGGAATGATCATGCCACTTTTTGGACAAACCATGAGGAGTGCAGACAGGCTAAGCTGGCCTTGCCGTCCCCTAGCGCTAGGCTTGCTAAGACATTGCTTCCACTGAGTAGGCCGCGCCTGCGGCTGGTGACTGCAGCACTTACTGGCCATGGTTTCTTTAATAAACATCTATATGTCCTAGGTGTTACCGACAGCCCCCTTTGCAGAGCCTGCTTGGAGGCAGAAGAAACGGCTGCTCACGTCCTCATGGAGTGCACAGGAGTAGCGGACTACAGGGCTAAACACCTCGGTCAATCGAGGGACCTTCCAGGGATAGCCGGTAATGTAAAGGGCCTGCTGGCGTTCCTGGAGGAGTTGGGTTGGCTCGAATGATATCGCATTCCCACCCACACGCAAAATAGGCGCTTTCGTCGTCGAGTTGCGGAAACCAGCCCGTCTTACAATTGACATATGGTTGCTATTAATGTATTTGAATGATTGTTATTGGAAAATTTATAAAAGTTGTTGGTGAGTGATTTTATAATTTTATATTTATAAAATCAAACAAAAGCGGGAATTTAATAGTTTCGTGTAATTTAATCAGGTTGGTTCTAAAAGGAGTGTTAAACGCTATTTTTATGGCTCGATTTTGGATTTCTTGCAGTTTGAGTAGTGATCTGTATTATACGTGCTACTCCACACTGGACAGCCGTACGCGAGGCAAGTTCTGATCAGTGTGGTGTAGATAGCAAGTTTAGTTTGCGGGCTCAAAGCTGAACGCCCATTTAACAGGGGAATTAAAGCGTTAAACGCTTTGACACCTTTATTCCTGATATAGGATAGGTGTTCACCTCAGTTCAGGCCTTTTTCGAGGACAAGGCCTAGATATTTCACGAATGTGCTCCAGATGATTTGGTGGTCCTCCTATTTTCATAGTTATCTGTGGAGCATTTCTTTTGCGAGTGAAAATAATAACTTCAGCTTCCACTTCGTAAAGTAACAGCATAAGTGGTTCACGGGCATCTGAAGGTAATCAAATATTATGTCGATGTCGTTGGAGGTAGTTAAACAGGCCATGTCGTCTGCGAAGCAGGCTAAGCTTGTTCTGATCTGGATTGGGATGTCGTTTATGTAAATAATAAAGGAAAATATTAAACTGCACATCAAAAAACGTAATTTTTTGCCTATTCTCTACACTGGACCACTAAGGTAGAAGAAGGGCGTAGAAACTCCCACAGATTGATTTTTAGATCTCTTTTATTTTTAAAAGGTTGTGCATAGATGATACAAATAATACAATACAGCTCAGTCAGCTCGCGCTACTTACGCCCTATACCATCCGCGTTCCAGTAAATAATGCGAAATTCATTAGTAGTATTACATATATGTAGTGGCTAAGATGAGTGAAAACAAGAATGACCTTATCGACCAATCGCAACTTAAAATTTTTTACCTTAAGGCTCTTGGTTATGTTAAGGATTTACAGCATTTCAGTGGTAGATTCTTCAAGCTCTGCGCTCCCAGAGTAGGCGGCGAAAGACTTGTTGAACGTAGTCTTGTTTGCTAGCACTAGGTTGCGGAGGTGAAATGACATGTGAAAGTGCCCTTGTGGCCTATTTACAGAATAAACGTTTTGAGTTTGAGTTTGAGTTTGAGGTTCCGGAATCCAAGGACTGAGACCGGCAGCTACTGAGTTCCAGGACCTACCTTCGGTTCGAGCGTAGAGATTCTTAGGGTTCTTTGGTACCTTTCCTAACGGGGGGCGCCTGTTGCTTATCCAGTCTATGTACTTTTGGCGTTCGGTACTTTGCCTAAAGTTAGCAGGATGGTCTTGTTTACAGTTGCAGCAGCGGCCGGGTTACTTCTTATCCTTTTTTGGGCCATCCTTGGTTGCATGGGGTTCAGTACACTTGAAGCACCTGGCGGGCAGGTTTATTTATTTATTTATTAGGATCTCCAACAGATAATAAATTTTTCTTAATCTTGCATTACACTTTCTAAATGTTTACCTACTTACAGGTGACTACATCATGCAAAATTTTGTTTTTAATTACAATTTCAAGAAAAGGTAAAAAAGACTTGAATGACATATGAAACTACACGAGAATCACAAAAAAGAAAAAAAAGTTTACACAATTTACAAAAAGTTAAGTTTAGCTTCTTCTAAGATAAGAAAATTTTTCACCTTAGACCTAAAAGAAGGCAGAAGAAAAAAAAGATCTGAATGACACATGACAATGAATGACATTACACGAGAATTGCAAACAAGAAAAAAATATATTACACAATTTACACAAAGTTAAGTTTAGTTTCTTCTAAGATAAGAAAAAGAAGGTTGTCATAGAAAACATCGACGTCAAGTCAGTTTGGTATCAATGGTAGAATCATTCAAGTGAGAGGGAGTTAATGCCTAGGTTGATTTTCCAAGGTCGGGTTCTGAAGATTTTGTACGTGCCGGGTCGCGGAATTCTGGCTGGAACCACTATGCTAAAACTGACCAACACTTCAGGACAATCTATATCTCCATTGAGGACCTTATGCATTAATGTGAGATCTAGAATCTTTCTCCGGACAGACAGAGAAGTCATATTGAAAAACGACATTCTGTCTGTGTAGGGTTGCAGATGAATATTTTTGAATCCCACATTCGCGAGGTAACTAACGAATCGTTTTTGAACTCTTTCGATTCTGTCTTTAAACACTCCAGACCTGAGAACAATATTCTAGTATAGATCTAACCAAGGTATTGTACAACAGTATTTAAGTTCTAGAATTTCTAAAGGGTTTTGAAGTTCTTATGACGAACCCCAACATTCTAGATGCTTTTTTGAGATGATACCATATCAAAAAAGCATCTAGAATGTTGGGGTTCCATATGTGAGCCAAAAGTTAGCCTACTATCAATCAAGACACCGATATCGCGAATAGTCTCCACTCTCTGCAGGCGTGTGCCATTTATACTGTACTGTGTCAGGTAGATATTTTTATTTCGGGTAAATGCTATTTGGTAGCACTTATCAGGGTTGAGAGTCATTCTGTTGTCCAAACACCATTGACACAAACTGTCTATGTCATGTTGTAATAATTGATGGCCATTTCCATCCTTGGAAACAGTACTGAGTATTTTTAAGTCATCGGCAAACATTTAGGGTTCTGAGTGAGGGAAACAATTCACAATGTCGTTTATGAATATAACGAACAATAGCGGACCCAGGTGGGATCCCTGCGGGTCGCCTGATATTGCCTTGAACGATCTGGATTGAGTGCCATTGACCACAACATAAGACCTTCTTTTTTTTGAGATATGATAGGATCGATTGCAACAAGGGGTCGCTCACTCCAAAGCGGGCCAGTTTCTCGATGAGAATTTCATGGTCAACCCTATCGAACGCCTTGCTAAAATCGGTGTATACGACATTGACTTGTTGTAGCTTGTCCACGAAACCAGCAAGGCGATCACACGAGTGTTTCGAAAAGTTTTGCGAATATAGGTAGTATTGTGATAGGTCTGTAGTTTTTATGTCATTACTAATGCCCTCCTTGGGTAAAGGTACAATTTTCCCAACCTTCCAATGCTCGGGGAATACCCCAGATTTAAAAGACTGATTGTAAATCAGGGCGAGTGGCCAAGAAAGAACTTCAGAACATAGTTTTATGAAAATAGTCGATATATTGTCAGAGCCGGGGCCTTTACTAGTATCAAGTCTTCTTAACTTACTACGCACAATAAATACGACAACCGAAATGGCGGTTAGATAAGAGCCATTTAACGAGATATGATCCCTTCGCAGTCTATCTTGATGTCTGGGACTATTAAGGTATATAGAGGCATAGTTTTTGGCAAAAAGCTCACTTATTTCTTTGCTATTTCGACCTAGCTCGGAATCCAACATCATAGTGAAAGGATGTTCGCATCAGTTTTGTCATTTTTGTTTTATATATGCCCAAAAGTATTTGGGATCCTTAGCAATACTGTGTTCTACTCGAGATATATACTCCCTGAAGCATTTACCAGCCAGAATATCGCATCGTTTTTTTAAAATGTCCAGTGTCAACTTGTCCATAGAATTGTTGAAATTCCTAACTTTAAGTCTCAGCTTCTGTTTTTCATTTAGCACTCGAATGAGTCCTGAAGAAAACCATGGCGGATATTTGGACCTCCGGGCCTTTTGTAGGGGACATAGAGCATTATAAGAGATCGTAATTTCTCATAGAAAGTATTCACCATTTCGTTAACACATTTGCAGCTACCAAATAGTTGTGACCGATTGATCCTGTACAACTCAATTATGATTTCATTGTAGTCAGCTTTGAAAAAGTTTCATCTACGGGTGGACTCCTGTGGTAATGTGCAATCACCTACTAGTTTAATTATGATCTCCACAGGCGGATGATGGGGATCCACCGTAGTAAGCCCTTCTGCAAAGTGATAAGCCTCTATTTTATTTATATTGGAAAGTATGAGGTCTAGGATCCTATTATTTATGTTTTCCACCCCATTAAACTGATGTAGGTTGTGAAGAGACATAAAATCGCTAATGCTATCAAACCAACTTCCGCTTCCTAGTGGTAACTTTTGCTCAGGATAGTCATTACTCGGCTGCCACCTAATGTGGTTTAAGTTAATATCACCCAGTATAATTATTTCAGATAGATCGACTCGATTTATCAGTACATCGTTTGCGTGTTCAATAAACTGCTCAAAATCTGCTCGATTAAGTGGCGACGGAATATATGTAACACAGATACCCAATTTGTTTATTGTATTTTTATGTCGCTGCTCAATCATTATCCACAAGGCTTCAAAATTACCATCATTGTAAAATAAGATTTTTTCTTTTGTACCGCAATCTTCACTCCGCCGCCACCCAATTTTGCTCCGGGTCGATGTAGGTTCATGTCACATCTGTAAACGTTATAACGATCACTAAGCAATTTTAGATCGGCAATATTTCCCTGGATTCAGGTTTCGGTTATTATAATACTCAAACATCAAAACTATTCCTTGTGACACTTTTAAGAAAATCATGGGTTTTGGTATTCAAACCTCTAACATTTTGATATACACAAATTATTTCAAACTCTTTTAAGCAGGAATGCGTAATTGAATGCATGATATTAAAATTAATTTACAGTTGGTCTATACAGTCTTTATCCTTGATCCACATTACTTTTGACGTGGTAGTCTTCCTTGCTAGAACACGACCCCGGCTGATCCAAACAAACTTTGGCCTTGGATTTTAGTTTGGCCAGTATATGTAGCTCTCAATTTGAAGGAGACAGATGCTCCATGACGAATATGTCCTTTTTGTCTCCGGCTATGCCGAGATAATTAGAGCCTAGTTTATCCTTCGGGTTTGCCTTCTTAAAGGTCTTGACTGCTGCCAGAAGTGTGTCGCGTAGAATGGGAGTTGCTAGCTTCACTATGATGGAACGTGGGCGTTAGCCGTCAGGTTTGGATTTCGCAACTCTAGTGCACAAATGACTATCATTCGCATTTATATCGCAGGAAACAGTTTTGGCTAATTGCTGAATGATTGTGACAGGGTTTTCAGATCTATATTCTGGGACACATGGAACTTCGACATTAGATGCCCTAGCATTCTGTGCCATTTCAGCTACCCTGAGGTTTAGCTCTTTCTTTAGATAGAAGGATATCGTTGTCTTTTTGCAGTGCACCAATCTGTTGAGTCTTTCGACATCCTGTCTCAATTCTTAATACTGCTGATTGAAGAAATCCATGGATTCTTTGAACGACGAAAATTCAGTCTTTATGTCTTTTAATGCCGCCGTAAGGTGGTTTAATTCTTTGCACATGCTTGATTTAACGACGTCGCCCAAATCATTTTTCAAGAAATTTCGCAACTCTGACTGTACAATGTCCCTTATATCTTGGCGTGAGGGAATGTCCTGCTCAACATCTGAATCTACGATATTGTCGTCACCTGTTGTACCTCTTGATTTAGATCTGGGTGCATTATTTACCCATGAATCCGCTGATTTATGGTTCCCATCAGCATGTACTGGCGCTTGGTGATGATGACGCACAGGGGTATGATCGCTGTTATTTTTTTATTCCCTTTACTGCATATCGGACAGACCCATGTTCGATTATTACTGCAGAGTTTTCGGAAGTCTGCTTTGCTGATAGACAGGTACTCGTAATGGTAGACGGCCGCACATTTAGTGCAGTTTATGCCGTCCTTTTCCCCTTTGACCAATGATTGTTGGCACGCAGCGCAAATAGACATGCTTTCATATCGTTTTTGCGTAGGATGGAACGTGGTACTGCACTACTAGACCGCGAGCCTCGCTTTGTTTTCGGTCGGTAACCGGGGCACGCGGCTCGGAGTGTAACGAAATGCACTCGTATCACAAAAACTGCCGAACTAAATCGCGAGCCAGGCGACCAGCTAGTGATGAGTCACACTAAAGTTCACTATTTAGCCGCTTTGTACACATAAGTGGTGATTAATGTTTTAAAATGCAAAACTAACAGAACACTCACAGAGCAAATTGTTATTTACTGCGGTATTTGTGAAAAAAGTGAAAGATCGCGCACTCTGCACAATTTTGTGGTATATTTCTGTTTGACAAAATGTAAACAAACTTCCCAATACACGGTCACGTTCCTGGTTCCAGTTTGGAGTTATGGAAAGGGTGTCCAAATCCCTGGCACCTGAAGCATTGGGTACCAGCTGAAGTATGAGGTTTGAAGCGTTTTATGTCTATAATGCAGTTGCCAAGATGGAAAATCTGCCGAAATTTGGAAAATTCGCAACCAGAAGGGAGCTGGACAAGAAATGGGGGGCAGTTGGAATCATGACCTTTGAGATTGCGCTGGCAACACTGGCGAATAGGTTGTAAACAAAAGATTAGATACATTTTATTGATTTAAAAATACGTTAATACAATTTTCCAAGTTTATCGCATTTGTTATACGTATTAATTAAGTGTATTTTGTGTTAACTGGTGCATAAGTGTATAAAATTCTAATAGTTATCCTATTTTGTGTGTTTAAAAAACGTAACGTTGACGGTTGAGTATTTTATTTGAAATAATTTGCTACTGGGCTATAGTTAACGATATTTTCGATATAACTAATTACTTAGGCACGTAAGTTGATTTGGAATTACTTTGTTTTTTGTTGAATAGCTTATTTTTTTTGCACATTTCGTTAATCATAACCTCAATTTAAGTGACTGCTTATCAGCTGTGCTACAGCCGTGTTTCAATCTTGCTTTTTACTGTTGTTTTATTTTGTTTAAAATGCCAACAACCAGAAGTGAGGCAGCCCGTCAACTAGAAGATAACTTAAAATTAGCTTTATATGAATTAAAACAGTGTAAGGTAACCAATGAGCAGTTGCTTACTGAAAGGGATGAAAGTGAGAAGGAGGTGTTGCTTATTGTTAATAAGAACTTAAAATTAAAAAGTGAGATGGCAGAGTTGCACAACAAGTTCCTTGATGTGACGGGAGATAGGGATCGGCTTCAGCACCTGGTAGATGGCTTCGACCGGAGTGGCAGTGCGTTCGAAGATGCCCTGAGGCGTATTGCTGTCCTGGAGAAGGAGCTTCGCGACGCACGTAACAAAATTTCTGCACTACAAACTGCAAACGATAGCCTCAGGTCGGGGCAGACCCAGTCACTCTTTGAGGAGCTGATCACTCCACCTGTAGCTTCTGTCATCTCACCCATAGATCAAAATTCAACTGTGACAATTGATCTCACGTGTGATAGTCCTAATAGATCGCAATCAGTAACCACTATGAGCTGTAGTAAAAATAAATTAAAGAAATATGTTAAACTGAATAATTATATAAAAAAAACACAAAAACTAGCTAATAGAAATAAAATATTTTGTAAAAATGTAAATTGTAGCAAGGAACGTGTCGAATTAATTAACGAAATCGATGATTGTAGATTATGTTTGGAAAAAACTACAGAAAAGTACGAATGTGACACACGGCGACTCCAGTCAGATATGCATATTTTAAACTCATCATTACAAAGTATTACACGTAAATATGAGTCAGAACAATACGAAATTAAGGAACATGTGTCGGCTATGAATAGTTTGTTGGAGACGTGTAAGTATAATTATGACACTTTCATATCTTTGACCGACAATCACATCTGTGATTGTAAACAAGCTCCAGCGCACTTTTCATGGCCGACCGTGTGTCCCGCCGAGCAGCCGGCCGAACAGCTGATACTGACCCAGGCGCCGCCGTCAGTCGACTTGAGTACTAATAGTGTTATCAATAACGCCTCCTTCTCTCGGACAAAGGATAGGTATATAATGTACAGCGATGAACTTGTAAAAAATATGGGTTTACAACTTAGTCAGCGCGTGGGCCAGGCAATATTAAATAACTGTATGCCTGGCGCCACATATTCACAAATATTAAACAAAGTGTTGTCATCGCAGTTTTTAGAACCAACCACCCTAATTATTTTAATTAGTAGAAGGGAAAATGTATCTAAAAAACTAATTACTAAATACTTTTCCAAATTAAATTCTTTACAAAATGTAGATAGAATAATCTTGTTTGCGTTTCCCTTCAGCCAATCTTTGTCACAACATGAAAATCATATAAGACATGATTACAATACTTTTTTTTTCTTATTTTTTTTTATTAATGAACAAAAATCACACAGCCATTCTTACAGCTAGTCGGAAACATAAACTTAAAATAAGGCCAATTACGGATTTCACTATGTACACAGTTTACAATAATTAAGTGACGGTTATGAAGTTGAGCTAAAAGAGCAACAATATCTAGAACAATGTATCAAAAAACAGTGATTGCGTGTGGATGTGGTAAGTATTTGTGTTGTGTGCGAGGGTGTGTGTGTGTGTGTGTGTGTGTGTGTGTATGTATGTATTTGCCGGTGAGTGCAGTGAAGAGGACAAAAACAAAACAAATAAATGACTATACGTAATAAAAAAAGGAAGCGCGCGCGCCACGTTCGCATATAGGGAGGGTTGACATGGGACAGATTCCTGTAACATCCTAAAGTGAGTCTACCTGTGATTCTCCCAACAGTACTTGTGTAACTTGCCATTTAAATGGAGCCTTTGACGTGCAGAATGGGTCCAGGTCCGAAAAACGTTTATTAAAAGTACGTGGAAGCCTATGACAGGTACAGTTCGACGTATAATTGGTGCGACTGTAGGGTATAAAGAAAAGTTTAGTATGTCGAGTGCGTTTAGCCGGAACAGCAAGTGATAATATCTCTGTTACCAGTCTTGGACAGTCTAGTGCGCCGCTGGATACGTCGTGTAAGAGTGACATGTCAGCCAGGACACGTCTATCTTTTAATGTTAGTAAGTTGTAGCGGCTACATGTGGCGGGGTATTCTGTACGAGTATTTTTAGTGCGCCAGTCCAAGAATTTAAGGAATTTCATCTGGATGTGTTCAATATCATTTTCGTGTGTGGTATAAAGTGGATTCCAAATTGGACTGCAATATTCCAAAACACTACGCACATAGGCAAATTAAATGATTTTAATACAGATGGTATCCGTAAATTCCTTGCATGTACGAAAGACGAATCCTAAGTTTCGGTAGGCCTTCTTTATGATATGTTCAAAATGAGCTGTGAATGTTAACTTTGGGTCGAGAATAATCCCTAGATCTTTCACAGTGTCACTTTTATTTATTACTGTATTGTTCAGGCTAAAGTCAGAAGAAATTGAATTGGTCTTTCTTGTAAAAGTTATGTGTACGCATTTTGACATATTGACGCCAATTCGGTTTTTATCATAGTAGGCAGTCAGTCTATCTAAATCTTCTTGTAGAAGATTTAAGTCATTTCTGCTTCGGACGTTCATATAAATTTTCTTATCGTCAGCATATAACAGAAATTTGGCGTTTTTGAAGCACTCTTTAATGTCATACAGGTATGCTGCATAGAGTAGGGGTCCTAACAGAGAGCCCTGAGGGACACTAGAGGGTACGTTTATGTAATCAGACCGAAATCCACCTATAACCACGGCCTGTCGACGGTTGGATATATATGAGTCAGTCCACCGCAGCAAGTCCCCGCGTATGCCCAGTGCGTGAAGTTTACGGAGCAGGATCACGTGATCCACACGATCAAAGGCTTTTTCAAAATCGGTGTACACTGCATCGACCTGACCATGAGAACTCATCCCTTGGAGGACGTCACTGGTGAAAATGGCCAGGTTGGACGTGGTGGACCGACCTCTGATAAAACCGTGTTGTTCTTCTGGGATGCCTTGCATCACTACGGGGTAAATATGTTCAAGTACAATTTTCTCTAGCATTTTACCGAACGTGTTTAAGATAGAAATTGGTCGGTAATTCTCCACGTCCAATTTGGAATTCCTTTTGTGTACCGGTACAATGTAAGCTTGTTTCCATTTTGAAGGAAAAGCAGCCTCACGGATAGATCTGTTAAATATAATACCAAGGGGTATCGTCATAGATTTTATACATCTCCTAATAAAGTTTGGTGGAATACCGTAGTTCCCAGCACCCTTATTCGTATCGAGATTTTTAATCAATTGGACAATCAATCCTTCAGAAATGGTAAAAGTACTAATAGAGTTTTCAAATGTGGTTGAGGAGCGATGGTCAGGGTACGAAGCTGCTGGTTTCCTAAACATCTTTTCAAAAAACATACTGAAGCCATCGCATATTTCTTTCTCTCCGTTTAGTCTTTTACTCTCTAGTATCATAGAACTGGGATACCCAGAGTCTGTTTTCCTTTTAGATTTGATATATGTCCATAAGTACTTGGGGTCGTTCTTAATAGTAGCTTGTGCCCTGTTTAAATAAGTTTTGTAACATTCATCCTGAAGTGATTTTTGTCTTGTTCTAAGTAGAGAGAAGTACTGTAATCGTTAGGATTGTTGAATCGCTTCCATTGTTTATGTACCTTACTTTTTTCTTTAATAATACATATTAGAGCCCGACTATACCAAATTGGGTAGCGCTTGGAAGTTCTAGTAATAACTAGGGGAACATGGTCTTGGATTACATCGCGTAATTCACTATAAAAAGATGATATTGTGTCATCAATTGTGCCGGAATTGAGAAAGGTTTTCCAGTTAATATTCATGAGATCTTTATTAATTTTTTCATAGTCTCCTTTCTTGAATAGATATCTTCGTTGTGGCGTGTTACGAAGTGGAGGTATAGTGATCTCCTTGGCATTGATACTGAGGGTCGTGTGGGCTGGGTCTTCTTTGACCATAGGGTTATCACATTTGTCTATGAGTAAAGAAAAGGAAGAAAAAATTAGGTCCAGTGTGTTGCCGGAAGTGTTATTGAATTAATTGAACTGGCGCAGTCCTAACAGGTTTGTATGGTGAGTTAATTCAAGTGCTGAGTTCTGCAGATCAACGGTTCCGCGTCTAAGATGGATAGGTTCACCGGTCTCCCACTTTATCATACCAAGATTAAAATCTCCTGCCACTAGATAAAAATCATCTGGATTTGCCGTAATAAAATCAGTCATCAGGCTAGTAAAGTTAAGTATGCGTTGGGCTTGGATATGGTTTCTGTTATCGGGTGGTATGTAAGCCAACCCGATATGAAGGTCACGCTGTGAACTAAGCGAGCGGCGATCTATAGTAATCCACATACATTCCACATCAAGATCATCGCGCTGCCAGTCAGTGCGCGGGCGAGCGTTGAGCCGCGCAGAGCATAGTATGAAAAGACCTCCAGCCCTCGACCCGCGGTCCCTACGAAAAATGTTATATTTATTGCTAGTAAGCTCAGAATCTAGTACTCCATCATGCAACCATGATTCTGTTATGAGTATAATATCATGATCGGAGTACAAGACACTGTTATAAAATACTAAGGTTTTCGTATTGAGACCTCTAACATTCTGATAGTAAATACGTAAGTTGTTGGTGGACATTATTGTTATTTAATTAACGAAAGAATATGAGCAGTACACATATTAAAAATGTGATAATACGTATAAGCATAGGTAGTACTTTGATAAAAAACAACAGCATACATTCTACGTGCCGAGTTACTTAGCAAAGTGTTGGTCGCGCGATTAATCTGAATGATATTTGTTTTTGTTTTTGTTCCAGTTGTGTGAAGGGTGTGTTTGACTGTGAGTATGAGTCCGTTTGTGAGTGTGAGGAAGAGGTAAAATAGTATAGAAAGGTTAAATATGTGAGTTATAAGGATATTAATTATACCAAAAAATAAACTTTTCATTATTATATGATTTTTTCTAGGTCCGCTTCTTTGTATATCTGAATATACGGTTTGTTTTCTGCTTTCCGTACATATATTCGGCAGTTTTTTGTCCAAACAAAAGTATATTCCTTCTCGGTTGCTATTTTCCTGCATTTACTGAGCAGATTTTTGTTTGCGACAGTTAGGTGCTCGTTCACATGCAACTTCAAAGGTTCACCTTCCAATCATAAGTCCTTGGTCGTCATTCCACGGCATTTGCGAGTCGCGTGCATCAGGGCATCCTTGGTAACTCGTTCCCGGAGTCGTGCTATGATGGCGCGGGGCTTCCCCTTAGTAGGACGCTTGGCCTGGACGCGGTGGGCGAACTCCACATCGTTCTTCTGCAGCGGGGCTCCGACGTACTTGGCAAGCTTCACGATGACATCAGGTAAGGATTCGTTGTCTTGCTCAGGGATACCAACCAGTTCAATATTTTGTAGCCGCGACCATTGGTCTCTCTTTGATCCTTCTTCCTCTAAGGAGTCAACTTTTTCCTGAAGGAGGTCGAGCCGCCGCTATCAGTAGCTATGATCGTCTATTCTATCTATCCCAAAATGAGAGGACCCGATTCAGCTGTAAGATTTGTAAGTAAGAATGATAAGTCTGAATTTCTCGTTCGTCGAGAAGTCCGTTAGGCGTACAATAGTCGAACGAAGTTTGGTTCAGGAAGTTACAGTTTCAAGTTAGACAGAGAAAGCATATATGTCCGCGAGCCGGTAATTCACATCAGTCAGCGGTGTATTGCGCCAGAACGATCGTTGTAATATTTTATGGGTGATGGCACCATCTGGTTTTTGTATATATGGGCGCTGGAACTTCTTTTAGTTTTAGTGGTCGACCACAGTTTATAATATTTGTTTGTGATATCGTGTAGATATCCGTCGTAGTTTTACGACGTGAGTACTCAATGTGCTCGCTAGTAGCGGCTTGTGGTGGTTCCAATTATATATTTGGTTCACGGCAATAACGATCCGAAAAGACCGGTTTACACAATTGCGATTTGAGCTCCGAAATGGGTTCTGAACTAGCGGTTACCTCAAAAGGTCCGTAACGTTTTGAAACCTTCAACTCTGCGCAATTTGAGCTGGATGTTATCGAAACGCAAGCATTATTGTTTTAGGAGATCTAACCCACACCATAGCGAAGTGCATAGTTCGATAAATACCGAACTATGAATTCCACTAGCCTCAGCACGTCCTGGGCTGAGCCAAATCATATATACCGACTCAGCCTACACATTAGACCTCCAGCGAAATTTACATTTAATTTAAAGATGCAACTTGAATCCAACCTGACCCAAGGCAATGCAAAACACCTACCCGGACCTAAACAATGAACTTTAGACTGTAAATTGATCTCTTCGCGCGTCCCCGACAACACTGAAATGTCAAAATATCAACAGGATATGTTATCTGTGTTGACACCGGTTTAACTTTGTTCTGAATTTGTTATTTCCATCCGCGGAACCTCATCGATCAAACAGTCTCTCTATGCCCTGCCAACCTAGGTTTAGCCGCAACTAAACTCCTGTCTAGCCTAGTCTAAAAACCTAGTGTTATACCACGTCCATTATCGACACCACTCGAAAATGGTTGAGTTTGATTTGAATGTGCTTGAATGTTTAACGACTGTGTGTGTGGGAATTACAAAACTCGCTACTCAAAAGGAATGAGGAGAGGATTAGCCCGCGAATATCCTAAGAGCTAATCCAGGAACCCTATGGTGAAGGAAAAAGGAATTTAGGGTCGCTCCAAGCCCAGACTCAGACTCAGATTAATTGACTTACAAGTTCTTTTCTAACGACCCAAGGATAGTTTTGGAGGTTGGGGTTGGTTGATATAAAGGTTAGGAACCGAGGTATATCTCGGCGCTTCAGACACTCACGAAAACCCACTGAAACTTCGCAATCACAATTTCGTATAGTTCTGACGCGTAACACGGCAGACAAAACTGTTTAGAACTCGTGAAAGACGACTGTCACAGTAGCTAGACGCTGAGACTGAATGCTCTCCCCTCTCATGCTCTCGTATTTATATGCGTCCTTTGCGAACACGCTCTGCCCAAGCGAAGCTTCTTATCACTAACTACACAGGGTCTAATTTCAACCATGCCATGCAGAGCCGCCGTTCTACAAATTGTGTGTACGCATATTCACTATGATCAACCGTAGGTTATCACTCAAATCATTTGGTACTGCCGATACACAGAATCTGTTGATCGCTGACCAATAAAAGCTTGTTGCGATTAATTAAGCATTCCCGACCGCTAGGGCGCGTAGCTAAGACCACTAGAATGCTATTCATACTAGCCGTCTCAGACCCTCCATCTCATACCTCAATCGCAAT
The DNA here is from genome assembly GCA_949825045.1 of Argyresthia goedartella. NCBI lineage: Eukaryota > Metazoa > Arthropoda > Insecta > Lepidoptera > Argyresthiidae > Argyresthia > Argyresthia goedartella. The sequence continues at coordinate 24,662,106 of OX463823.1, forward strand.
TGTATATTTGCAATCAACATAATAGCTTTCTCCGTATCGTTCCATAATAACCTTTCATTATTAAGTTATTCACAATTTATTCAACGCGCAGCCAACTCGGCTCGGATTCCTACACATCTCGCAGGAATGCGACAAAAAACCCTGGCCTGAAAACTTCCACGAACCAACCCACGCGTCGACTCTGTTTTTTTTGCTAACTTTGCCAGTAAGCTACGCAAAACCCCCAAACGTTATCTGAACCGATTCTCGTATTCAAAACAGCGCGGCGTTGGGCTAGCTCTCTATCACGCAGAATGAAGTATCAAATGTACCGACTCTCGTGTGCCATTACAGCCCCCTCCCAGACCTTGAGACACTGTTTATCTCAGTTAACATGGCGCAAGGATCTCATTACCACTATGCTACCCATGCTTTGTCCATATCTACTCTATATGTACGGACATCTCAAATCATGTACACAGACCGATGAATCTGTCAATTATGTATATAATATTTACACAACTCGATTGAGTTCTCTCCTGTCTTATCTTATTTATCTATTTAACTATACAACCTCGCTTACCCGCAATTTATCCTAATTCGTATTACTATATATATATATACAAATTGTTTTTTTTTTTTTTTTGTTTTTTTTTTTGTTTTTGTTTCCAAACCATGCAAGATCCTTAAATCTACAAAGTAGTTACTCAAATTTACAGCTTACAGCTTAATTATATAACTTTTATACACTATCTTATTTATCTACGCCCTTATTCGTCCTCACATAATACCTGGCTATATTTATAGTATTGAAGTTACCCAATATCTCATTTGAACCCGGATCTACTAAAGTATAACAGTTAGGATATACCACTGCCGAAATAACATAAGGCCCTTTATACAACAATGAAAATTTCCGCATGATTTTATGTTCTTTATTTGAACGCACAAAAGTCTTAAGTTTCACATAATCACCTATACGATAGACCTCTAACTTACGCCGTTTGTCCGCCTGTCGCTTACGTCGTTCACTAGAACTTTTAGAGTTTTCTATCGCTACATTCCGCACCTGTTCCATATCTCGCACACTATGGCCTAATAACCATTCATCGCCTAATTCCTTGTCAATAGTTAACGGTTCCCGCCTACCAAACGCTAACTCCTTAGGCGCAAAGCCTGTGCTTGTGTGTTCGATATTATTATAGCAATTCTGAATGTCCGGTAACACGTCGACCCAACTACGATTACTTCCGCCGCAATAAGTTCTAATCAGTCGACCTAGCTCGCGATTCACTCTTTCTACGCTACTAGAATTTGGACAATACACCGACGTATGAGTGACCCGAATCCCCAGCTGTTTGAGTCCAAATTCCCAAACTTTCGATATGAACTGTGGTCCTGAGTCCGTAATTATAGTTTCGATAGGTATTTCCTTATGAAATCTCTTTGTACAAGCGAGCACACTCCTACCTGTCGCTTTTCGCATTGGATATAATTTTATTACTTTACTGTACACGTCTTGAATCACATATATATATTGATATCCGAATTTACCTACGGGCAATGGCCCATAAAGGTCCGAGAAAACTTTCTCACCCAACTTTTCCGCCAACACCGGTGTACAAGGACCAACGGTATTGTTAGTACTTGGTTTGACCTTTTGACATATGTCACAACTTCTTATCACCGCGCTAATCACCCTACTCATATGAAGAAAATAATATCTGTCCTTCATCAGTGCTAATATTTTATATCTGCCGTAGTGACCTATTTCTTCATGTATGTGTAAAATTAGTTCCTCCTGTAGTGATTTCGGAATTACTAGCAACTGTACGTTCCGCTTCGGCACGTGAAAATATAACGTATCACCTACTAGCTTATAATTATCAAAACCTCTTGTCCCCGTATCTACGACACTACGTCTGATACAACCACTAATTCGATTTAACCGCTCATCTTCGCTTTGTAATCTCGCAATGTCCCGTAAACTCGAAATAACACTTGCGGTATTCGATGCCTGAAACCAGAATATCCCCGGCTGAACATTTGTACTGTCAATCATACCTCCAGGTCCCGCTATTTGCCTGCTTAGCGTGTCGGCAATTTGATTATCAGTCCCTCGCACAAATTCTATGTCGTAATCGAATTGCTCTAAAAACAGAACCCACCTAGTTACGCGTGCACCCAATAAAGTCCACGACTTAATGAACGTCAAACTTTTATGATCAGTTCTAATAATAACTTTTTCTCCCCGCAAATATATCTCAAATCGCTTTAAAGTGTATATAACTGCATACATTTCCTGTTCACTGATAGCCCATCTAGTCTGAGCACCCTTAAATGCCTGCAAACAGAACCCTATAATTCGTTCCTGGCCCGAATCATCTAATTGATAAACATAGCCCCCAATTCCTATAGCGCTGGCGTCACATTGAACATAATATGTTTTTCCCGCCAATGGCTGACTCAAAATTATACTTTCTGAAAATTGTTTTTTTATCTCGTCAAAAGCACTCTGCACGTGCGCACTCCAGACGAACTTAACTCCAGACCGTAATAAATTGTACAAGGGCTGTGTTAACATTCCAAAAATTTTTATGAACCTCCGAAAGTAATTTATGAACCCCAAAAACGCCCTCAATTGCCTGACAGTTCTGGGTGACGGATATAATTTAAGTGTTTCAATTTTGTCCGGGTCCATCTGCAAACCTTGTGTAGACAAAATATGCCCCAATAACTTGACCTTTTTTTGTGCGAACTCGCATTTTTTTAGTTTGCATGTGATGCCTGCGTCTTTCAATTTACTCAGAACCGTGTCCACTTGAGACAAATGCTGTTCGAAGTCACCCTCAGTTAAAATTGCCAAATCGTCAACAAAATTTAAACAATATGACCTAACCTCTGGCCCTAGAATTAAATCCATCGCCCTCGAAAATGAACCCACACTGGTTTTCAACCCCTGAGGTAAAACGTTGTAAACATAACTTCTGCCTTGATATACAAAACCCGTGTATCGTTTGGATTCGTCTGATAATGGTATAGAAAAATACGCATCTTTGATATCAATAACCCCTATGTAGTTTATTCGGCGCCCGGATTGCAATATCTCACTCATTAAAGGTGTGGTTTCAACCTCCCCAACCATTCCCGTGTTTAATTGTCGTGCATCTAGCAGAATACGGACCTCTCCTGATTTCTTTAATGTACAAGTCAATGGACTGCTGAAATCCGTAGATTGCCTGCTAATAATACCTATCAATTCCATTTCTTTCAAACGTTTTGTTACTTTATCGCGATATGCGAACGGTATGGGATAGCTTCGTTTTACGAAAGGCGTTTCATCTCTCATTTTTATCTCATGTATATATTTATTTGTCCGACCCACCCTATCGCTAAACAACTCTGCATGTTTATTTAACACCGGCAATAACTTTGTTTTGTGTTCAACAGGTATTGATGAATTATTCACATATTCCTCTATCATATTTCTACTGGTATCTTGGTTCTGTACTTCCATTGTACAACAGCAAAGATCCTGATTAGGGCCTGTACCTAATGGTATTTCACACATCCGTCCGGCGCTTCGTATAATTAGCCTCTTATTACCCTCACACATTAAACTGGCTCGCGTCTGTTGTATAAAATCAAACCCTAAAATTAAATCTTTAGGCACCCTTGTTAATACTAGCATTGGAGTATCGATAACGCATTCACCTATTGTTAATGGTAACGTTACTAATTTATCAACCTTTTCCTTACTGACTCCAAATGCACCTGTGATTCTCAAACTTGGAATCGGTATTTCCGTCGGTTTTCCCAATTGTCTGCACACTTCTTCGTACACTCTCCGACTTATTACGCTGATTTCGCTCCCCGAATCAATCAAACTCCTTACAACAATATTCCCAATACGCACATCTATCTCAGGTAATGTCAAAGTACTACATAACTCGCGCCCACACTCAGTCGAATCGTCGTCTTTGAATAGCGTATGTAAACGTCTGTCATTGCGGCCTATACAATTCAATCTAGATTTTCCCTCTAAACACACGGCATATCCGTGCGCTTTATGCGCTAGTAATTGAATAAATTCATTCACACCCACGTTCGAATCCAAATTACACAAATCATACAGTCTATGTTTTTTTCCAATTTGATCGGCTGTCCACCCAAACCGTAATAAATATCTGAGCGCGAACGACCCGCGCGAGTCCACTAGTTTTTTGAATTCTGATTTATCGCATTATTCCTGTCACTTGAACTTTGCCCTGCCTCTGTATTATCTGAACCATCATTGCCCCTTTGGAACCCTATTGCCTTGAAACTAGCCTGAGGCTGTCTACCTCTACCGCGAAAATAACCGCGACCGCGCATCCCAAATTCGTTTCGCCCCTTCGTTACCGCGTTATAATTATTCCTACGACTCATCGCGTTATAACGTAACGTATTTACCCGCATAGCTCGATATTGCCCACGCATGTAGCTATTCCGCCTTACATTATTCGTATCCATAGGTTCCGAACCATGCAACGCACTTAATCCCCCATCGACATTCCGTTCTAAATGCCGAAGGAACTCAACCGCATCTCGTATCGTCATTGGCTCCTTTCTAGCAAAAAACGCTACCTGAATATCACGCGGCAACTGTCTGAAAATCGTGTTGATTTTCTCCGTATCAGTAAACGGTATCGTAAGCTCATATATGCTATTCAACTGAGAGGCAAAGATTTCTTCCATACTTTGACCTTTCTTAGAATCAAACTACGCAGTTAGGAATCTTTGTTTAATTAATTCCTGTTCATTATCACCCCAGAATACCTCTCTGAAATCTTTTTCAAAATCCGAATAGGTTCGCCATGAGTCTCTGTATATGCTCATTCGAACTTTTGCAATTCCTACCAAACTATCCGTTGCCCATATCAAAGCCCTAGAACTATCTCCCGAGACTTTAATATAAGCCTTTAAATCTCTTAAGAAAATCATCGGATTTTCCGAACTCCGCCCATCGAATGTCGGCAACTTCTGAGTCATTTTCACAATGCATGATTGACGTTTTTCTACCGATTGTTCAAACGTCTCTAGTTCCTGTCTGTCAGTCTGTCTGTCCGAAGTTCTACTAGCATTGCTTGCGCTGGAACCCCTTTCCAAACTGTCTAATCTATTCACTATTTCAGATAACAATTGCGTCACCTGCCCTGACGCCATTTCACTTGTGTGTGAAAGTGAATTTTGTGCTACCCGTTTATCGTTTTTTCTAAGCCGGCCGGCCATTATTCCTATTAAACCGCCGTAGCTCGTACAAAGAATTGTGAAAACAATGCCCCTTTTTGCTTATTTCTTATTTACAAACTGAACTGTTTAAAATCGTTTCTACGTTGTGTTATTTTTAAAAGTAACGCGTTAGACCTTGATTCTTTTAGAATATCTAGGTATCAGACTATCTAGGATATCCTTCGGTCTCGGCACCAGAAATCTGTACCGGCAAACAGGCAAGGTCGAGCCGCCGCTATCAGTAGCTATGATCGTCTATTCTATCTATCCCAAAATGAGAGGACCCGATTCAGCTGTAAGATTTGTAAGTAAGAATGATAAGTCTGAATTTCTCGTTCGTCGAGAAGTCCGTTAGGCGTACAATAGTCGAACGAAGTTTGGTTCAGGAAGTTACAGTTTCAAGTTAGACAGAGAAAGCATATATGTCCGCGAGCCGGTAATTCACATCAGTCAGCGGTGTATTGCGCCAGAACGATCGTTGTAATATTTTATGGGTGATGGCACCATCTGGTTTTTGTATATATGGGCGCTGGAACTTCTTTTAGTTTTAGTGGTCGACCACAGTTTATAATATTTGTTTGTGATATCGTGTAGATATTCGTCGTAGTTTTACGACGTGAGTACTCAATGTGCTCGCTAGTAGCGGCTTGTGGTGGTTCCAATTATATATTTGGTTCACGGCAATAACGATCCGAAAAGACCGGTTTACACAATTGCGATTTGAGTTCCGAAATGGGTTCTGAACTAGCGGTTACCTCAAAAGGTCCGTAACGTTTTGAAACCTTCAACTCTGCACAATTTGAGCTGGATGTTATCGAAACGCAAGCATTATTGTTTTAGGAGATCTAACCCACACCATAGCGAAGTGCATAGTTCGATAAATACCGAACTATGAATTCCACTAGCCTCAGCACGTCCTGGGCTGAGCCAAATCATATATACCGACTCAGCCTACACATTAGACCTCCAGCGAAATTTACATTTAATTTAAAGATGCAACTTGAACCCAACCTGACCCAAGGCAATGCAAAACACCTACCCGGACCTAAACATGAACTTTAGACTGTAAATTGATCTCTTCGCGTGTCCCCGACAACACTGAAATGTCAAAATATCAACAGGATATGTTATCTGTGTTGACACCGGTTTAACTTTGTTCTGAATTTGTTATTTCCATCCGCGGAACCTCATCGATCAAACAGTCTCCCTATGCCCTGCCAACCTAGGTTAAGCCGCAACTAAACTCCTGTCTAGCCTAGTCTAAAAACCTAGTGTTATACCACGTCCATTATCGACACCACTCGAAAATGGTTGAGTTTGATTTGAATGTGCTTGAATGTTTAACGACTGTGTGTGTGGGAATTACAAAACTCGCTACTCGAAAGGAATGAGGAGAGGATTAGCCCGCGAATATCCTAAGAGCTAATCCAGGAACCCTATGGTGAAGGAAAAAGGAATTTAGGGTCGCTCCAAGCCCAGACTCAGACTCAGATTAATTGACTTACAAGTTCTTTTCTAACGACCCAAGGATAGTTTTGGAGGTTGGGGTTGGTTGATATAAAGGTTAGGAACCGAGGTATATCTCGGCGCTTCAGACACTCACGAAAACCCACTGAAACTTCGCAATCACAATTTCGTATAGTTCTGACGCGTAACACGGCAGACAAAACTGTTTAGAACTCGTGAAAGACGACTGTCACAGTAGCTAGACGCTGAGACTGAATGCTCTCCCCTCTCATGCTTTCGTATTTATATGCGTCCTTTGCGAACACGCTCTGCCCAAGCGAAGCTTCTTATCACTAACTACACAGGGTCTAATTTCAACCATGCCATGCAGATCCGCCGTTCTACAAATTGTGTGTACGCATATTCACTATGATCAACCGTAGGTTATCACTCAAATCATTTGGTACTGCCGATACACAGAATCTGTTGATCGCTGACCAATAAAAGCTTGTTGCGATTAATTAAGCATTCCCGACCGCTAGGGCGCGTAGCTAAGACCACTAGAATGCTATTCATACTAGCCGTCTCAGACCCTCCATCTCATACCTCAATCGCAATTGTATATTTGCAATCAACATAATAGCTTTCTCCGTATCGTTCCATAATAACCTTTCATTATTTAGTTATTCACAATTTATTCAACGCGCAGCCAACTCGGCTCGGATTCCTACACATCTCGCAGGAATGCGACAAAAAACCCTGGCCTGAAAAATTCCACGAACCAACCCACGCGTCGGCTCTGTTTTTTTTGCTAACTTTGCCAGTAAGCTACGCAAAACCCCCAAACGTTATCTGAACCGATTCTCGTATTCAAAACAGCGCGGCGTTGGGCTAGCTCTCTATCACGCAGAATGAAGTATCAAATGTACTGACTCTCGTGTGCCATTACATTGTCATTACGAAGGATCTTTATTTCTTTCGATTGAGTGTCCAAGTTTTTTATAACTGCGGCGTACTGATCACTCATTAGCTTGACCGAGGTTTCCAGGTCCGTAATTTGTTTCCTCATAGATTCTTCAAGTGATTTGAATTTAGAGTCCATGTACGTAAACAGTTTCTCGGAGTCTACGTTAACAATTGAGGTAAGTGGTGCTTGTGTTGGTGTACTGCCTTCGGTGAATTTGACAAGCGGACTGACGGACCCTTTTTTGGGTTGTTTGCAGACTGGGCACTTCCATTTGTTTTTGTTCATTGGAAGGATCTTTTTAAAGTCAGTTTCACTTACACTAGCACAAGCAAAGTGAAATTGCTTTTGACATGTCGCACATTTCAGGGACTCTTCTAGCTTCAGCACTAAGGGACATTTGTTACATTCCATTATCGTACCGTAGATACCGGTGTAAACAGCGAATTGTGGTTAACGCAGCTCTGTGGCGGAGCCGTTGATGAGTCACGCGCAGCTCGTCGAAACAAAACTCACCGTTAAACACTCAAAACACGGTAATGTTTATCACTAATTACTTTACAGTAAGGTATTGTTAACACTATTTGAGCAGCTGTAGTTACGGAAAGTCACTTTAAACACTGTTTTTTGATTTATTATTGTGGATCGATTGATAACACGTCTATCTCAGTTTAGAGGTGAGGGTAGATGGTGATACATTTATACACACATTGACATGTCGTCATACTGAAAAATTTCATTTCATAGACACCAATATTTGTATCGGAATATATTTTTATTTGACTAAGGATAGGTATTACCTATCTAGGTTTTATACAAAACAGATAGCACAGTCACTATCTTATTTTATTTTGAACTCAGTCAAGTTTTTGACTAATGAAACGCCTGCTTCTATTGAGCAGTGTAATAATAATGACATGTACTCCTTGGAATCTGTTCCAAGCTCTTTAAATTAACCCATAGGACAACAGAGAGTAACTCTGGCAGTAATATTAATATTTGTATAAATATACCTTCATCTTGCCCATTAAATCAAGTTACTAGTAATGAAAAATGTAAAAAAAGAATATTTTAAACGTGGTTCATCAAAATATACAGGGCATGTTAAGTAAAGAACTGGAAATTGAGTTATTCATGAACTGTAATAATATTGATATTTTATGTATAACAGAGCACTTTTTAAAGAGTTATCAGTTCATGTTCAACTTTAATAACCACCACGTTGCTAGTTCGTTCAACAGAAAAACAGCTGATCGCGGTGGCTCCTTATTACTTGTAAATAATAGTTTTAAATATAAGGAACGAGTTGACATAGTGAGCCTGAGGGTTGAGCGTACCATGGAAATAGCCTGTATTGAACTGGAACAACTTATTGTAATGAGCGTATACAGACCACCAGATTCATCCTTTGATTTATTCGAAAAGAAAATGGATGAAGTGTTGATTAAAATCAGCGATAAAAACAATTTTTTTATAATTTGTGGTGATTTTAATGTTAATCTGTTAGAGGATAATAATATTTGTACTAGATTAAAATCTTTATTTTTATGTCACAACATGAACTATCTGTTTTTGGAGCCTACTAGAATTACTGTAACATCTGCTACCTGCATTGACAATATATTTACTAACATTACGCCCATTTTCAAATCGGTCATCAATAAATTAACCTCTGATCACTCTGGTCAGATAGGTATATTCAATATTAAAATAAAAAAGGACCAAAAAGAGGATATTACATGTGTGCCCGTTAGTGACACTCGGCTTGAACACTACAGGAATAATATTTTAGATAAACTATGGGAAATACCATATAGTGACGATCCAAATTTGTTGTACAACTCAGTATTTAACCTTGTCAAAAATGAATATGATACGGTATTTAAATCAAAAACTATAAAAGTTAATAACAAAGCTTTGTTTAGTGATTGGGCGACAGTAGGAATTCATAGGAGCAGACGAAGATTATATGAACTCTATGAAGAGAAATCATATAACAAAAATACGGCCTTTCTAGATTATGTTCGTAGTTATTCAAAAATGTTTAAACGCGTTTGTGCCGTAGCTAAATCTAATTTCATTAAAAACAAAATTGAATCTAGTAGCAATGTAATGAAAACGACTTGGCAAATTATAAACAGAGAGACTGGAAAGGCCAAAGCTACACATAATAACTTCAAGCTTAAGATAGATAATCAATTGCTAAGTACAGACCTAGAAGTAGCAAAAGCTTTCGAAAAATTTTTTTACGGACATTCCAGTTTCAACAACCAAGTCTTTAAATTCATCTCCCGCTGCTGCTGAATCTATACTTAAACAAAACTTTGAGGAATGTAAAACAGATTTTAAATTTAGGCACGTAAATAATGAAGACATTGTAAAAGCGTTTAAATCCCTGGAAATGAAAAAGACAGCTGACGCCCATGGTCTATCAGTAAAAATTATTAGTTCCATTGTAGATTGTATTGCACCTCACCTTTGTTGTATATGTAATCAATGTATAGATAATGGTGTGTTTCCTGACTTGATGAAACTAAGTAAAGTTATACCTTTATTCAAAGCTGGTAGTACATCAGACCCCACCAATTTTAGACCCATATCGATACTACCAACGCTTAGCAAAATATTTGAAAAACTCATACTTAATCAACTGTAAAGTCATTTTTATCTCAATAATTTAATTCATATTGCTCAGTTTGGTTTCACAAAGGGTCGTTCAACAGCCGATGCTGGTGTTGAACTAATCGACAATATTTTTGATGCCTGGGAAGACGCAATGGATGCAATAGGTGTCTTCTGCGATCTATCCAAGGCTTTTGATTGCATCCATCATGACACTCTTGTCAGGAAGTTACGCCATTATGGTGTAAAAGATCAGGCACTTGGCCTTCTGGAGTCATATCTAACAGATAGGGTTCAGATGGTCGATGTTAATGGGAAAAGATCACCTGGGTCTTCAATAAGTTAGGGCGTACCGCAAGGTTCAATTCTTGGTCCTTTCTTGTTTTTGTATATATTAATGATTTACCTTACCTTGTTAAAGCAAAACATGGGTTAGTATTGTTTGCCGATGATACTTCTTTGATATTTAAAGTTAAAAGACAGCAATCAAATTATGACGAGGTAAACAATGCTATCTCTAGTATAGTGAACTGGTTTACTGTTAACAATTTATTACTTAATGAAAAGAAAACTAAATGTATTAAATTCGTGTTACCCAATGTGAACCCGGTAACTACAGACATATTTATAAAAGGACAGAGATTGGACCTTGTGCAGTCGACTGTCTTTTTGGGCATTACTTTAGACGCCAAACTACAATGGGATCCTCATATAAATAAATTGTCGAACAGACTGAGTTCAGCAGCGTTCGCAGTTAAAAAAATTAGAGCTCTTACCGACGTAGACACCGCTAGACTAGTCTACTTTAGTTACTTTCATAGTCTAATGACCTATGGTATTTTATTGTGGGGTCACGCTGCGAATGCTAATAGTATATTTATTCTGCAGAAACGGGCTGTTCGTGCAATTTATAGATTAGGGCCTAGAGTGTCACTGAGGGAAAAGTTTAAAGAAATTAATATTCTGACATTTGTGTGTCAATATATCTATGACAATCTTGTGTATGTAAAAAGAAATATAACTAATTTTCAGAAGTACAGTGATATACACATTTTAATACTAGAAATAAAGACAAGTTGGTTGCTTATGTAAGCCGACTACATAACATTAGTAATTCTTTTAAAGGCAATTGTATACGCTATTACAATAAAGTCCCTACTGATATTAAAAACTTACCTTTAGACAAGTTTAAAATAATAATAAAACAGAAATTGTATAAAAAAGGTTACTATAGGATATCTGATTACTTAGAGGACAGTTTGAGTAACAGGCTGTTTCGATATATAATTAGCATTCATTTTGTAATTTGACAATATTTTATTTAAAAAAGGAAACGCAAAAGATGCGACGACTGTGGAGTTTCTTCGGTGAGCTCTTCTCCACAGATTCCGCCATTGTGTTAGTGAACTCACCCAAAAAAATGTAATGACGGATCTAAGTGATGTAACAACATCCTATGGAAATAAATGATTTTTGATTTTGATTTTGATTTTTTGGGAGATTTAAGCTTGTTGACTTTGACTGCCTTAAAACCGATGTCGTCGAGTTCTTATACCAAAGTCTCTTCAAAATACTCGGGTAGACATCTAATTACCGCCTTGTGCAGCTTCTCGTCCTTTCTGGAGAAGGTGTGAAAGTGCACGTTTTCACTTGTGAGGCCAGCTTTTATTAAACTGTGACTTTCAGCCGAATAGCAATAAACTACCTTACCGATCCTTGTTGTTGTTTCGGTACTGAATTTCAAGATCTTTGATTTGATTTGCTGGTGGGACCAGTCAGCTAGCAGTTGAATTAGAATCAGGGGTATATGACCAGATGTTTTCCTTGGTAGAACAGCGTTACGTAGGAGTTCTGACCTCGTACCGGTGATGGTGACATTTTTTGCGGCTCTCACTGCAGCAAAACTGGGAAAAGTCCATATGGCTTCTGAAATCTCGTCTATATTTCTCTTCACGAGGTCGGGGTTTGACGATGATCTTGTGATGTACTTATCCACGCTGTCGCAGGGGTCCCCTGTCGCTAACTTTATCTTTAGGGGGAGGTCCCATTACTAATGATGTTTTTTGTGACACTTTACTTGATGATGTTTTTGTGTGACACTTTACTTGATGATGTTTTTGTGTGACACTTTACTTGTTGGGGTGAGGAGACGGAACAGCACAAAAATCGTGTGTACGACTCGAGCACCGGAAATGACCGAACAGTCAACTCATTAATCATCACAGCATCACAGCGTGAGTCAATCGCCAGGTCCTTCATACCTAGCGACCTTGAAACGCACGTGTTTCCCAAAACTACCTAATAATAATACTATTGCATCTCTTTGTTCCACGCATCAATAAGATACATATTGCTTTCTCTCTCTTTCACGTCTAGTCCATGCGTCACTTGCGCTTGGTCCTATCTGCTGTACGACTCCGGTTTTCCTGGTTGTTATTATTTTAAGGAAAGCCAGAGTGCCGGAAACTAAATAAAATCTTATAGAAACAGTATGTAAACAAGCCAAATCATGTTTGTTAATTCGGTCTCATCTTTTTCTATGCTACCATATTTCAAAAAGGAATTTAGAAAAATATCGCTTGTTTCTAACGCAGCGAAAGAAACAAATAAAAACCGGTCAAGTGCGAGTCTAAATCGCGCACGAAGGGTTCCGTACCACCGTTCAATGGAAGCGAGGGTGTGGAGTGAATAGTTTGGATTTTACACAGCAAAATATTGTTTACAAAGTTATTGGTGCGGTTACTTTCACACTCCATGTACGTAACCAGGTGCATCCATAAGTTTGTATGTAGTATTGAAAGAATTGTTGTATGGGAGCCCCCTTAAATATTTCTTTTATCCTGTTTTTTAGTATTTGTTGTTATAGCGACAACATAAATACATCATCTGTGAAAATTTCAACTGTCTAACTATCACGGTTCGTGAGATACAGCCCTGGTGACAGACGGACGGACGGACAGCCGAGTCTTAGTAATAGGGTCCCGTTTGGAACCCTTCGGGTACGGAACCCTAAAAACCGTTTTTGTTTAGCCTACAGAGTATCTGTGCATCAAAAATGAAAAACCATCTCCGATCTGGGGGATTTTATGTGATTCTAAGCAGCAAGTTTATATCTTATTTCCCGTACGTTAGAGTACCAAAGCCCACAAACTGAATCGTTTACTTGTAAGTAAAACACCTGCCAAACTATGGATTCATCAATATGAATATAAATTGAGTTTCGTTTATCTGAGAAATTATTGCAAAAAACCCAAGATAACAGACTGGTAAATAAAAAGTACGTGTACAAAGTTGTTTAAAATTTAACATGTTTTTATTACGTCGTTCTTATTAATCAATTTCTATAAATGATAACTTCGAGAAACAAACAAACCGCAATGTATAAAGCAACAAGTTTGTCCAAGACAAGGCCTTGAGATAAGAAATATTTACTTCGGAAGTTTGAGATGAAATGAGCACGGAATAAATCTGTCTTCTTATGCAAAGGACGAGTATCATCGTAATCTACCAGACGCGAAGAGATTCCGCTTAATCCAGTGCAATTTATTTAAAATTAGCGCGCTGCTGGCTGTAGGGCGCGTGTTATCTCGGAGTTATTTTTGAGACATCGTGTACAAAAAGTTTATTTGGGCAAAGGAGTTTTGGATCTTTGTTGTGGCTATATTGATCTGGTGGTGGTTTTAATTTATGACGATTTATGCCATGAAATACAAGTTTTTAAAATTAGTGTTAAGTTAAAAATTGGGGTGGGGAACAGACAATGCGAGAAGTGGGTCATTCTTATGTTGCCACTGTCAACAATAGAAAGTACAATGAACGGATGCGGTAGAAATAGGTAGGTCTAATGGCTAACATTTTTTATAACAAACTAGAACTGCCAGTCGCCAGTAAATAGTAAAAATAGGATCACTGGCAGTAGGAATACAAAATAGACTACCGATTGTATATTTCGAGCTCGAATAAACAGCTCTTCGAAACATCTTACAACGGTTCCGTTCTTAAAATAAAGTGGCCTTTTGAATACTTCTGATAGTATGAATGATTGCTGTGCTGCTGCCTATGGCATTCGATATCATTCTTAAAAATCGGCGGTCGGACGCAATGGGTTGTTAAATTATATTCCGCGGGCGCTGGATTACGAACATATGTGCTTGTCAAACTGAAGATGATTGATACTCGGTTCAGTCAGAGGCTGCCCTAGCAAGGATGCTTCCACTTTGATGCAATATTTGGTAGGCACATACTGTGGCGGTTCTTTGGCGAGGCTTTGCCCTGTAGAGAGAGGTTCCATGTGGACTATATAATAGCAACGAGGAACATACTGGTATGGGCAAATTTTTGCAAATATTTAATCAAAGTTACAGAAAGATTCACAGTAAATAAACCGCTTGGAGCGGTTTATTGAGCTTCTGCGAAGTCAGTGTTAATTTATTAAATAGGTACCGTATTTGTATTAGAAGCGAACAAACAAATTGGTAAAAATTATGATACATACAAATTATAGTCAAGAAGTTCAAGGAAAAATTTAGGATACGTCATCACAATTCTTTTAAATAAAATAAAAAACCGGCCAAGTGCGAGTTGGACTCGCGCACCGCAATCGCATTTTTTGTGAAGAAAATTCAAATTTACGGTTTTCGGATATTTTTCGTGCTTTGAGTTAGATTTCTGGATTCTAAGTGAACTGGAATATATATATATATGTTTACATATATTGTCGACCCGAATGGCCGAGTCGGCAGTGACCCTGCCTACGAAGCCAAGGGCCCCGGGTTCGAGTTTCGGTGGGGGAAAATATTTGTTTGATGAGAGCGGATGTTTGTACCCTAGTCATGGTTGTTTATCTATCTAAGTATAATATTTATCTATGTGTATATAAGTATGTGTATCTTTGTCTAGTACCCAAGATGCAGGGCATCCTAGTTTGGGGCTAGACCAATGTGTGTAAGTAGTGTCCAAGGTATTATTATTATTATTATATGGTTTTCATTCCCTTGCTAGTATTAAAGATAAGTTAAATAATAAAACCGTTGATTAAATACTACCTTTTTAATTTTAGATTTCCTCGTGAAAAGCTATTGCTAAATGTGCGGATTACAGCGATATCTCGCGGATCCGACTGGACGGAAAAAACACGCGCGAATTCACAAGAAGATTTTACTGCAGAATGATTTTATTAGCAATAAAAAATTCGCAGACTAATACAAACTAATATAACAAAACTAATCTCCCGTTCACATCTGCTATTAAAGTAAGAGCTTATTCACACAGGATCGGACATTCACGATTCGTCAAAATATCCCAATGGACATTAATATACACGTAGATGCTGCTGATATTTTTCAATATATTTTAATGATATTTTACTTCATCATGGTAGGTACGTCAAGGGTATTGTATAATTGAGCCGTGATCAGCGATCTATGAAATCAGGTTTTGTATGGAGAAATGAAAGAAACTAAATTTTCAGTACAAATTTTTTTTTAGGAATGACAAGTCCTAATTTTTTATTGATTTTAATGTTTTTAATTATAATAATTATAATTATATTTTTATTTCGGACACAAAACGATCCAAATTTTGTTTGTAACAGACAAACGAATTAATCTTTGTTATTTTCTTTATGTCACACTTAATTCAATCTATTTCAATTTCATATAAATAGGCAAACTGCCAAAGCGCTGCGCCCCATGCGCTCTATGACTAGGTCATCCCTCAGGTATTCAGTCACTATATGTCCAAGGTATTTGAAATTGGTTATTGAGTGTATTACCATATAATTTCATTTAAAAACTATGTTTATTTCTTTCGAATAAATTATCACTTCGACTTTGTTTATCGTTTAACTCAAGACCCCATGGCGTCATATGATGCCATTGCTCAGTTTTAGGTTTTGAATTTTATCAAGATTTTTATTATTGTGGTTGTTGTTGTTGTTGTTGGTGTTGTTGTTGTTGTTGTTGTTGTTGTTGTTGTTGTTGTTGTTGTTGTTGTTGTTGTTGTTGTTGTTGTTTTTGGTTCAAAAACTCGATGCCTCAAAACAACCTTGGGTTTCAAGCGGTTAAACAATGATCATTAATTAGCTCATAGGTAATACCAGTCTTCTGAAATAGCGATAAACATATTATGTACTATCTTACGCAATATCAAACAACTTTAGCAAAATTGTTACATATATGGCGGTATTTTTTGATTGCGAATCCAATAAGTTTGACTTTAACACAACTTCAACAAACTACAGATTTGAGTAATCTACAATAATTTCAACACCATACTTTAAGCGTTCCTGAAAAAAACGGTCTTTACAGACAGACAGACAGACGTACAACGAAGTGGTTTTAAAGGGTTTCTTTTTTCCTTTTAAGGTACGGAACCCTATAAAAACAGAATACTTACCTAGTTCAAAAAACGTCTCGTTCATTTACATCATCTTCCAGTGAAACATGATACAAGAAACATTTCCAAAGCCCCCGATACTTTTATGCATAAAATTTATGGCGCAGTATTGAAACATGAGCGGATAAAGTTTATAAAATAATGTGTATAATAGAATATCCCTGTCGGGTTTGTCTGCGGTGGAGCTGAGGCCGTGGGGAGATTTATGCCGACATTTTTATTAGGAACTGCATAAAATATCCTTTAAAAACGCACTCTGTACGGACAGTGGGATATGATTAAATCGAATAACTTTATCCATTTTGGGTGACCGATATTTTCGCTGTAGTCTAATGGGATTTCAGCCAATTCTAATCGATCAATTCTAAATAGATTTATCTAAAGGGACGCACGTCACTCGAATTTGAAATTCAAAGCGGAATGGCCTCAGCAAACTTCTTGTAAAACAAAATCGGACGTTCAACCGATCGCGCATAAGTTGTGTGCTTGCCCCGGGCATCTATCGTGCCACTTCTACATTTCATGCATAATGCAACATACTGATTGTCTCGCCCGATCGCTTTGACAACCATCCCATACCACTGGTTTTCGAAACTTCAGATTTTCGTTATCAAATTATCGTATAGCCATAGTTTAAACAAATCAATCGTGTATCTAACAATTCATGTCACAGCGTTCAGCAGCATAAATATGCTGCACCTGACAAAATACAAAAGTTGCTAGCTTTTGTATAGCCTTGTTTTTCCAGTCATAAAAGTGGGGAAACAATAATGGATCTTGAAAGGAATAAGACTATGCTGTACGCGTAAAAGAGAGCTACTCTGGCAATACAGAAAATGTCGTACAGAGGGAAATAAAAATACATTTACTGCTTATGCAAATAGACTTAAAACGTAATAAAACTGACACAGAGGTCGCAAAATCACTATAAAATTATAAATGCTGTAAATACACATAAAGAAAGTTAGGGCATAGCAAACATGCCGAAGGAATATATGGAAAAAAATGTGAGAGACGGTAAAATTATTACATTGGTTCAGTAATCATTTTACCGTCTCTCACATTTTTTTCCATTGGACATTGCAGAAACCTTTAATAAATTCATTATAGATTTAACAAATAATGATAATTCATATACTAATAATATAGATAGTATGACATCTAATAACACTTATAATTATAATCTGATAAATACTTGCAATTATATATTCTTAAGTCCAGTGACATCATCTGATATATAACAAATAATAATTTCATAAAAAAATACCAACAGCACAGGTTATGATGAGATTAATACGGAGGTTTTTAAATAAGTAGAGCTTGTGATTTCTCCAATACTGGGTCGTATCATTTATAAATATTTGGTCATTTTCCTAATAAATTTAAAAACTACTATAGTAAACCATTTATTTAAAAAAGAAGATAAACTTTATATAACTTAAGACCAAAATTGCATAATTATTCGAAAACAGAAACATATACACGTATTTTGAAAAATACAATTTATTTGCTTCAGAACAAAAAGGATTTAGACAATATAAAACTATTAATGTGGCCATTTATGAATTTCTTGTCTAAATAATAAAAGATGTAAGTAGATAAAAGAAATCCCGTAGCAGCCATCTTTATGGACTCATGTCCATAAAGATGGCTGCTAATTTATGGTTCACAAAATCAAAGACAAAAGCCTTTGATTTTGTGAACCATAAATTTCTTATCAATAAATTGTTAGAAATAAGGGAAAACGCGATCGTACTTAGAAATTATACATGGGAAAAGGCAGCAGATGACACAAATCAATAAAATGTGTAATAAATAAAAAACGGAGAAATCATGTTTATCTAAACCTAGAGAAATAAGAAGCGGCGTACCACAGGGTAGTGTAATGGAACCCCTGATATTTTTGGCATATTTCTATGACTTTCCCAAAGTCGTCCAGCATCCCATGGTGTTATTTGCGGACGACATTACGGTTATTATATCCTGTGACAATCCATATAAATTTTAAATTAAAATAAATAATACAATGGCTCATTTGGAATAATTTAGTAATTAATATAGAAAGAACAATAATAATGACATTCAAAAATAATGATCAGACATCATCGGCTAACTTTGACATAAATTACTTAAGTAAAAATATTGAACAAACCGAGGTCACAAAGTTTTTGGGAATTCATATTGATGATGATATGAAATGGTAGAAGCAGCTGGAAAATACGTGTAAAAAACTTAATAAATATACCTTTGTGTGATTATGACGCTTATGTAGACTCAGTTCTGAGATTTGGAAAATATTTTGAGGAAACGTAATAGGTAGAGAAATGGTGCTTATATCGCAAAAAAATTGCGTAAGATCTATTTGTGGGATATGCCGTACTGATAGCTGTCAACCCACTTTAAATGGCTTAATATTCTGACATTCCCTTCTCTATATATTTATATGGTAGCTATGTTTGTCAAAACAAACATGAATGTATTTACGTCACCAGTCGAAAATTGCTATGCCTAATCATAAAACAACCCTACTTAAAAACAGTATACTCGGCATGGCACCTACCATTTTTAACCATTTGCCTGAAAATATACATAGCATGGATAAGTCTATAATTTAAGAAAGAAATGAGGAAACTACTAGTTAATAAGACATACTTAAAATGACACAACATTGTGAGGTTGGTTCGTACGTTTCCCGACCGATTCCATTAATTCATGTAGATTTTGTTATATTATAACATGACTGATATATTAGGTCCTTACCTATGAAATCAGCGTTTTGTATGGAGAAAGTGAAGGAAACTCAATTTTCAGTACAAACATTTTTGCATTTTTTTTAGGAATGGCAAGCCCTAATTTTATAAAACTTTGTGTGCATGAATTAGACAACATTTAGCTCATAGCAAATTTGATTTAAGTTTTGAAAAGTGTCAGCTTTAAAAAAATATTACGAATCTTATCATGAAAATGGATGACATTTAGGACGAACTGATTCTGAAGATTAAATTTTAATTATAAAACTGGAAGTTAAAAGAATAATTAATATGTAAATGGAAAACATTAAAATGATCTTTCAAACAATGAAAAAATAATGCAAATAACTATTGAATCACATGAAATATGAACTCCTGAATCTGTAAGAAAAAATCGCCAATTTCATAAGTAAGCACCCAATAGTATTTGTATGCCATTGCGCCAAACATAGAGATCCTACTATACTCTTTAAATCGTTACTACCTATGTTTAACAAATAAAACTTTAAGTTTGAGTTCGAGCTTTTGAGTTGAGTTCCAACTGGGCGAAGGTTTTGAGTTCCAACTCAAAACCTTCGCCCAGCCACAGGTACTACCTTCGACTGCGGATTGCGAGCGGCGGCGGCGGCGGTTACAAATGTAGGGAACTGTATAAACTGTACTGTCAGTTGCCACGAATTCCTACTTTGATTTCGCCGCCCGCCGCCGCTTGCCGCGCCGCAACTTACAGGTCGGAGGCAGCTGTGGAGGAGAGGTTAATAGTCAATATACCTACATACCTTAATATCTCATAACTGGGGCGATGGGTTAGCCCCCTGGCATGCAACAACTGTGCCTTTGGCGCGACGATAAGTTTGTTTTGTTTGAGTGATCATGGTAGGGGTAAAGAGTATCCGCCTCAAGCAACTCATGTCTGCTGCAGTTCCTATGAAACACGTAACCCTTGTCTTACACTGTAGCAAGATAAACAATGCATTTATCTTACTATCTCTTGGTATAGCAATGCATAATGTAGATTTAACCACGTATATATCAGTATGACCTATGATTTTGTTCCGATATGAGATTGTCATATATTGAATTTCAGGAAACAGAACGCAATTTCAGCTGGAAACGCCATACCGAAAACATTAACTTATTGATGGAAGAGCCTCTCAGTCCAAGTATGTTTTAGTTTAAGTACTGACTAATGGTCAGTTAGTAAACTAAATGTATGCATGTTAGCTATCATTATTTATGGCGCGTTTAGAAACATGCAGCAAGCTCCAAACCCTCAAATACATGCGTTTGCCCTAAAGGGAGGTTAGTCAAACTCGTTGTTCACATATTTGAACGCTTCAACGTTAACGGGTCATCGGCAAACAAACATGGCGGACGTCGATGTCGCTCCTGTGTCGGATGTAATAACCGATTATTACGAATCTCCAGAAACAGCAAAACCTCATGGTTTGAGCAATGACCGAAGTCGCAAACTCGCAAGACCATGCCTAGCCCTTCATACATCATCATCATTTTCCTATCATGCCTTGGGTTCCTGGTTCTCTTTTGTGTATAAAGTATTATTTTATTGCAACTTTTACATATCTGAGTGCAATAAAGATTGGCTTATATTTAAACGATTACCAAAAACGCACCTATTTTACTACCAATAAATTCGAAATGACTGCCAGAATGGATAAATGTCCACCAAATTGTGTGTGGATAAATGATCACCAAACTTCTTCTTTTTATGTTTTGTGTACTTAAGTTTATGTTTTAAGTATTGGTAAATGGGGTGAGCTTCGCTCCCTTCACCTAAGCTACCGCAGTATTTTGCCCTGATATTTTTTGCAACTTTTGGTGTTCATTTATCCATTTTGGGTAGGAAAAAAATATTTTGGTGATCATTATATTTGTTGCCCGTTGTTGTTGTTGTTTGTTGACCCGAATG
Organism: Argyresthia goedartella; assembly: GCA_949825045.1. Taxonomy (NCBI): domain Eukaryota; kingdom Metazoa; phylum Arthropoda; class Insecta; order Lepidoptera; family Argyresthiidae; genus Argyresthia; species Argyresthia goedartella. The sequence continues at coordinate 24,683,464 of OX463823.1, forward strand.
GTCGAGTCGGCAGTGACCCTGCCTACGAAGTCAAGGGTCCCGGGTTCGAGTCCCGGTGGGGGCAAATATTTGTTTAATGAGAACGGATGTCTGTATCCTAGTCGTGGTTGTTTATCTATCTAAGTATAATATTTATCTATATTAGTATGTGTATCATTGTATAGTACCCAAGATACAGGGAATCCTAATTTGGGGCTAGATCAATGTGTGTTATTATTATTATTATTATTATTATTATTATTATTATTATTATTATTATTATTATTATATGTTAAACGGGCTATGAAGGTGCGGCAGGTCTGAGTGTCAATAACGAAAGAACCTAGCAGTAAAATGTAAAAAAAAGAGTTCATGAGGCAATGCAGACTGTATTGGTCATAATATCTGATTCAGATTTAGATATGGATTACTTTACACCCATTTATTGTAACATTAAGGCGGCGTGATAGGCCAAAACAAACTTTTATTAATCTTTAGTTACGCAAAATAATGCTGTTGTTTCTTTACTAACTTGTTAATCATGCCGACGCATGTACCAACGTATAAACTTAATTTGATTATTTTTGCTCGATAGAAAAGTCGTCGAGGCAGGTTCGATTCCTGACCATGTACTAATGAGGTAATTGATTTTTCTTAAGTACATTATACGGACGTTCTAACGGTGATGGAAAACATCGTGAGGAAACCTTCATTACTCCATAGCGATGGGTTAGCCCTTTGTCACGCAAAATTGAGTATTAAATAACTGGCTCAAAGTGGACACAATTTTGCCTCTGCCACCCTCTATAGGTTAAAGGTGTGACGCTATGTTATGTTATGTTATGTTATGTAGAAAAGTCTACGGGTATGATCACAAAATCTTTCTATCACAACATTATTTTTTCACAATTACGCACAGCATTTAAATTTATTTGATCATTATCAAAATATTAAGTTATGTTGATCTGTTAGTCCTATAAAGTATACATCAATTATTAGACTTTTTAACATTTGAATTACTATTCCTCTAAAAGTATGCTGAAGGTGAAATTCTAAGTTCCGCTGTTGGGTTGCCCAGCCTTAAGACAATGTATATGCGTCTTTGAGGAATCGCAAGTCAATGCAGTTGTATTGCATGATGTAATTTATGTTTGTGACAAGCGTTTTATTATTGAATTGAGTATAGTAATACAAAAAAAAACTCAGATAGCGCAAAGAAACTCCACCGGGATGTAATTTTTAGGGTTCCGTAGATAAACAAGGAACCCTTATAGTTTCGTCAAGTCTGTCTGTCCGTCTATGCAGTTTTTTAAGTAAGCAGTAAGTTTATGCAGAAACTATTAAGACTACACAATTGAAACTTGGTAAGAAGCTGTATTCTGCTTTACGAATTTTTATTCAAAAATTAAAATAATTGAAGGGGGCTTCCGATACATGGAACTGAAACGAAACATTTTTTTTTTCATCAAACCTATATGTGTGGGTTGTTTATAGATAGGTCTTTAAAAATGGCGTTGAAGTTTCTTGAACCATTTGGCCTCAAAGTAAATCGTTAAAGAGACAGACCCTTCCAAAGTGGAAAAATGTGTCCCCCCCCTCTAACTTTTAAAGTAAGAGAGTAAAAATCTACAAAAAATATATGCTGTGTATCTTTGTACACTTCAACGAGCTTTCATACTTTTAAGATATAAGACATTTATTAAAAACCACAAAGATAACTTTGTCATTCATACAAACACTATGAAATATAAAGTAACAACACAAACATCCAGTCACATAATTACTTGCTACAAAGGAACCCTTCATAGGCGAGTCCAACTCGCACTTGGCCGCTTTTTTCGATTTTAATCATTTTTTTTATGTCTCAATGTACAAAATAAAAATAATCTAATCTAATGACAATATTGACATCGTATCTATAAGCGCCAATAAGATGGCTCAAAATAACAACTTTAGTATCCTGTTCCCCTCTTACGTTATATGTGTTAGGATGTTATGTTTAAGTGTAATGTGTTATGTAATGTAATGTAAACTGTAAAGTGTTAGGGTTTTCTCCCAATTTCAGGAGTCACAACTCACTTGGCCCCGTGTCAACTTTGCTGTAATTGAAGGCGTCTCAATTGATCACATTTATTGAAACAGATATATCTCCGATGTACGTGACATACATGTGGTATTTACCGAATGTGATAACTAACCTATTTGGAGTATTTCAAATAAGAGATTTTATTTTATTTTGGACATTGTTAAGACCGGCCACCAACAGTGAAGACGTTTTTGTATTTTGAATAATAAAGCTTAACCACCTGAAAATTTCACTGATAGGGTTACTTCTAAGTAGTAGATACAGTTACTTTGAAGAAGTCGACAGTGTTATAGGCCTACCTAGTCCAAAGTCAAAGTAAAAGTCTTTTTTTTTTGCTTTAGATATTTATATACCCTTAGTGAACGTAGTTTTTGCCGCTTCTCTACACTGTGGAAGCAGAATGGTGAAGAAACTTCTACAGATTGATTTTTAGATCTCTTTTAAAACTAAGTTGTGTTTTACTAATATCACAAACACAAACATGTATATGTCACCGAAAGATAGTCAAAACCGTTAGTAGATAAACTAACGCGTTGGTTGATAAACTATGGACAGACAGTAAACCAGACCGACAGGGTTTAGAATTTATGCTTATTTTGTCCTTATCTGTCAACTTAACACGAAGACTATTCGGGTGCTTCGCTGCGCTCGCCCCCTCTAGTCTTCATCCAAAGCTACCGCAGTGTTTGCCCTGGTATTACTATTTAATGGTTTTCACCGTTAGTTTATCAACTAACTCGTCATATAGTAACCAGTAAACTGCAGGTGGCTCTGACCCCACACTAGGATTTTTATTTTATTTATCCCCAGTCGGGGTTCGAAGCCGGGACTTCTCGCATGGTAGGCACACTCATAACCGCAGCGCCACATACGTCGTCAAATACTAATACAAATATTACAATATGAATTTTTATAAATTATATGCGGCGATAAACAATTACAAAACTATTAACAGCGAGTTCTGTGTTGAGTTAGATTATCACCATGTACACTTCTCATTTACGTAATCTTGACCGACAGTAGACAGAGCCAATCCCAGCCATCAGTTAGGGTACACCTTATAAATAGCAAGGTTACAAGTGCTTCCTCAATTATCAGGAAACTGCAAAACTGTTGTAAAAAATAATATACAATATTTTAGTACCTATTGTGAAAAACCAACTCAACGCCCCTTACACAAGTACTTTCAGAAATAATATCCCCTATTACCAACTTTAATCGTCTATTGTACTTCAATGTTTCAAGTTTTCCATTCAGCGACTCATTACGAAAACTCGAAGTTTCTCTATGCGGGCCAAGTGTATGCAATAAAAACGGTTTATCGTTGTAAACTGTAATTAGTACATAGTTTAATTACTGGCCGGTCTGATTTCGAGGAAATCTTGGCCGGGTTGACTGCTATTAAGCTGGGTTTAACCCGTTGGGGCCCACTGGGAGACGGCGTCCAATTAATAGCGGAGGCGGCGCAAGAGAACACTTACGTGATACATTGTTAGCAGCACTTATTAAATGTACCTCAATCTTTTATTATTGGTCATCTGAATTTTGTATGAGTACAAGCACGATTCAGTTATTATTCGTGACTTGGCGCCAAATGAATAATGTTGGGCATGAAGGATACAAACTCAATCGTGAATGTGCGTCACGTTTAAGTATATTGGTATTATAATTCGTAAATGGCAATAATGAATTATCTAAAATAGTTGAATACTTATTGTAATATTATTTTGCAATAAAAACCAAACATCAAACTCTTAAGAAACGGCACCAGTAAACTCCGTAGAACGCATGTGTCTATAAAAATTTGCAATTTTTGCGGGATCACTCCCATATATATCATATCCCATATATATTATATCCCATATATATCATATACACCAATATATCGCCCAAAAGGGCAAATTGCAGGGAGAAAGCCTTCAGCATATACCGAGGCCATGGCTCACAGTAAAGTCTTAGAAAGGCAACTGCAAACATAAAGGGGTTTTTTTTAGTCCGTATACCACACGAGCTGATGCTCGCTCAATATGTGGGGACCCGGACATAGCAGGGAGGTCTGACTCCTGGGCATGGGTAATTCCATTTTTTTCACCTCCAACAAAAAAATAATAATTGCGGGCTATGTTTCCATGGCTCACAGTAAAATCTAAAAGATCACTGTTAAAATCAATCAAGGGGTTATTTTTTAGTCCGTATACTACACGAGCTGATGCCCGCTCAATGTGTAGGGACCCGGACATAGCAGGGAGGTCTAACTCCTGGGCATGGGTAATAACGTTTTTTCCCCCCCAACAAAAAAAAAAAAAAAATGTGGGCTCAGTCTGTATTTAATTGTGCTACGTGAAATACCTAGTCATAGTCGTAAAGTGTAAAAGTGTGATATCCTATGACAGTATAAAATCCCCAGGATAATATTCCATTATGAAGGTATTTAATTCAATCTAGCAATACTGTAAATTATAGCCAAAATATAACCTTGTACTTGGCCTACATATTATTTTACTTGTAGCCAGCCGTACTTAACATCTCAGAAGTAGGACCAATATGCGCTCATGCACGCTTTGGAGATATTTTTTTCTCGCTTTCTCTTCTCTATTATCCGGTTGTACATTTGGGTATTACAATTACGTTTCTTACTTTAACCAAATATTAGACCTTCCAGTGTCCTTAACATGAAAAAAAATGGACAAAAGTAATGAAATTGAATATATATTCAATTTATGGGTTAGTGCAGTTGGTGGGTCATATGAAGCGCATAGTGCATTGTTTCAATGGTCATCATCATCATCATCTGACCTAAGTTTGTGGGTCTGTATTTGAGATAAAGTCAGTATAACTATTGTCGTTGTCACAGATCATGTAAGAGATGTTATCACGGAAACGGTATGTCGTGGCTCGAAAATCATCGAATTTTCGTTCCCCCCAACCCCTTCATGTACAGCTTAACCTCTTGAATACCCCCGGCGTTAGCTAATGCCACTTTTCCGTTATAGAATAAAACATATGTTTTAAAATAATAATAGTTTGCTTTTCCCCACAACAAGATACCATAGGACATGACACTATGAAAGCAACAAAAATATACTAGCCTAGATGTTACCACTTCCATGTTTTGTCTGATGTTCCTAACAGCGTAAGCCGCAGAACTTTATTTACCAGCTAATATAACTATGTGGGGTCCCCACTGCAATTCGCTATCAATGGTTATTCCAAGAAAATTCTTATCATTTACTAATTCTAACGTGTTGCTGTCTTACAATAAAGTGGTCTCAACTTACCTGATATTTGGATGTGAGAATTTGATACACTTGGTTTTACCAGCGTTTAAAAGTAAATTATTAACTGTGAACCAATTCAAGGTTAAAGATCATACACCATTAACATCATCAAAATCATCTTTTTGTAATAATAAATAAATTTTGAAGACCAGTGAAGTATCATCAGCAAACAACACGATGTCAGTCAATTTCTGCACCATGAAAGGCAAATCGTTAATATATACCAGGAATAAGAAAAGGTTCACAAGGTGCCATATAAGAATATGGAACCTTGTGAAAAGCCAATTTGTAAAAATTGGCGTTTCACAAGGTTCCAGGTTAAATCTGATGGTTCGGATGTAAACCCGAACCATCAGATTTAACGCCGTTGAACTCTGCCTTATGAATTATATTGCTTAAGTATGATTTTAGTAGATCCAACGCTCTATTTCTAACTCCGTAATTATTTAATTTCATAAGTTATTAATATTAGTATCTCATGATCAAAACAATTAAATGCCTTCGACAGATCGCAAAAACTTCCGATAGCATCCTATGCGGCCTCCTATACAGAATAAAAATGAGATATATGGGTAATAGTCGATCCGATAGTCGATCCGCATCCATAGTCGATTTACCCCTAGTTAAACCGTATTGTTTGGCATGTAGTTGTTTTGTACGATTGAAGTGTGAGAGAGCATGTGATTGAGTATAATCTTTTCAAAAATTTTACTTAGTGCTGGAAGAACAGATAGCGGTCTGAAATTTGAAGGATCACCCTTGTCCCCCGACTTGAACAAAGGCATAAGTTTACTGTGTTTCATGAGGTCTGGGAAAGCTTCATCGTCAACACATTTATTGAATCTAAGAAGCTAAGTGTAGGGCTATAACTAAAATTACTGAACCAATCACTTTGACTAATATACCTCACAGGTCTTCAGTATTTTTTTATTTAAGTAATCTAAACGCTTTGACAATGTCCTGGGGATATTCATGATGAAATTTTAAAACATTACTGACACTACGGTTGTTTTTTAACAAAGTCTCTGCTTCTTTTGGAGATGAATTTAGACGCTATGTCGTGAATTAGGGTATATTGGTGAAGAGCGTGTCGAAAATTAGAGCAACCTCAGCGTTGGAGTTAACAACATCATCACCTATCTTTAGGCAGAAATCATTGTCCCTTGGTATAACTTTGCTAGTTTCACGGTCTATTATTTGTCAAACTGTTTTCATTATATTATTAGAATTTTGTATTTTCAATGATGGATTAGTCTTATCCTTACTAGCAATTGGGAATGAAACTGTTTGACCGCTGTGATCGGAAGGTCAGTAGTTAAATACATTTTTACTTTTGAATATACAGTCACAAAAAGCGTTATCTAAGCAAGTTTGGCTGGTAAGTGTAATTCTAGTCGTCTCTAGAAATACATTACATAAATAAATAATTTGAATAAAGTTATCAACTGTTGTATCATTGTTGTAAGATCGCCACAAATAATTAACAATTTTTTTGTTATTACTTAGTTTAGTGAGGGCTTCCTCCATAATTTTCTCAAATATTTCAAAAATTGCCATAGTTTTTGTCATCCCTCGGACGAATGTGGACATCAACAATAATATGGCTATCTAACTCAACACAGGATACCTCTATTTGTCTTTCTACAGTAAGTGCAAGAATATCTTTCGGTTTTTTCACCTTAAAATTCTTAATTTTTTTTGATTAAAGAACTTTCAGCAGTCTTTCTTTTGTAACTACTGACAATTTTGTAATTATTTATGTTAAAAGACATAATTCCAGTATTCTGTTCAATAACATTGGTGTCAGAATTATTAAGAAATAATTCCTATTCAAGTTCTTTGCCATATAGAGCGGTATGTTTTCATGGGTGGTATTTAAGTGGGGCTTACTCTTTGTCGGAATATGATTTAATATTGGGATAGTGATACACTTTTTTAATCTTTTAATTATGGCAAGACATTATGCTTATGCTTGCTTGATATATTTAACGGCTCATGTATTCTAGATATTTCTGCTATTGTCTAATTTTAATTACTTCGATTGTCTTCCAATATCGTTTGTCCGTGCTCAATAGAAGCAGTCTGGTTAGTTAAATTCTTGGCTTTAATACTAAAAAAATCAGATAGCGACTCAGCTAACTGTCGTCTGGAAGCTAGTAATTACCTTTGGTCAAATAAACATTATCACTTCGGCCGTTTTTAGAATGCGATTATTATGATGACATTTTCTTAATGCGTACATAATAAGCAATATTTTTCAATGCAGATGTAAAACATATATGCTGTCAGGATCGCATTATCTCAGCGGCCAGACCTGAGCATAATTGTTAGAGTCAATCAGATGAATCAATCTATTATTTTATGACATTCTATGTAATGTCATATTTAGCTTATATCTAAGATATTTTCAGCTTGTGGCAAGCTTTTACTGTATGGATATGTAAACATTACAATTTTAATAACATTCAGTGTTTCACAATATTTAATAAGGTCCCATTTGTTTAACTCACCCCTATTTCCAAACATGAGGATTAAGTTTGCTTCAGGTGTCAGATCAGGTGTTTTTGTTATTTTTTGCATAATTTTATAAAACTAGAGTTTGTTAAACGGTTATTCATGACAGAGTGTCCTAACTAATTAAATAAGGCTAGTATTTAATCGCACGTTAAAAACACTGATTTACACATCAAAAAAGGATCAACAAAAACACTTATTATATATTTTATGTGTACTTACAGTTTTTTTTGTTCTTACAAGTTCAACTAACACGAAGGATAAAGGGGCCTTCGCTTCGCTCACCCCCTTTACCCTTCACCCAAGCTACCGCAGCATTTTGCCCAATATTTGCTGTGCAAATCAGTATTTTTGGTGTGCAGTTTAATATTTCCCATTTAATAATATGCCCAAGTTTCCTCCAATTTCATTTCAAAATATTACAATTTTGCTTGTGATAACCGTGACCGACTAGTATATAAATTCACCAGGATAATATCCATTAATAAGGTAAGTAACTAAATCTAGAAATTCTGTAAATTATAGCTAAAATAAAACCTTGTACTTAGCCTACATATTATTTACTTGTAGTTTAGATTTAGTAATAACTGACCAGACATACTTAACACATTGCAGATATTTTGATTTGTATTTTGGTGTAGTTTTTCTATAATCGGTTTAGTAGCTTTGGCTTGACATGTTTGTAATTTTACAAAGTAGATAAAAGTGCACATTTTTGCACGCAACTAGTGAAACTTATCTAGTACTAGGAACAATAATAATAATAATGATATAAGAATAATAATAATAGGAACCACTTATCTAATACGTCTTGAAATATGACTACCGCCTTAATGTTAACATCCTGTGTAAGTATGTATGTAAGTTGATTTTCAGGCACATTTAGCTGCTGGTTAAGTCAAGCTTGGACACAACTCCAAAATTTCTATGCTGCTTTCTACGAAAATGGAACGTTTTTAACCTATCAAAAAAAAACGGGCAAATACGAGTCGGACTCGCGCACCGTGGGTTCCGTACAAATGTTTTTTTTTTGTGAAGGAACCGTAAGTTTACTATTTTAGGATTGTTTCCTTTACTTGTGTTAAGAAAATGCTTAAAAATGTTATGCTTCTTACCAAATTTCAAGATTCGAGGTCAACGACCACATGCCAAGGTTTTGATACCCCTGCGAGAATCAATCAAATTCAGCCGACAGAGACCGCCGTATCTTTTTATTGCGTTTAGTTTGATTTTTAATCGCAGCTCTAAGGGACCACAAACTCCAGCAATTGATATTAAATTTAACTTGATACCTTTACGCGTTTCTGAGAAAACAACGGACGGACAACGAAGTAATACTATAAGGGTTTCTTTTTTTCTTTTTAGGTATGTAACCCTAAAAGTGAGCCAATATGATCAAATATAATTATAACTGATTAGAATACGCTTATAATGGTAACTAAAATGGCGAAAACTTTCTACAAGAAACAAAATCTCGTGTAAACTAAAGTACAATCAATGTTAATATTAAAAATAACGTATGAAAGTACTTAAAATTGTTTAACTAGGTCATCTCAATCAATACGTTCCCCTTAGTTCGATTGTCACGTAATGCACAAGTAAGTGTACAATTGTGTTTGTACACCAAAACATACATACGGACATAATGTCACATATCCAGGAGTTACGTGACGTGTACAGTGTACAGTTCACCCGCGCACGTGTTCTGAGAACTGGACCACTCGTAAAACTGTTCGTGAGATGAAATTGGGTACCATCTGCAGAACACCCAACTGGGGTCTTACAAACAGGAATACCACAAGTTTGTAAATCGTGTAAATCGTGTGTGTATGTGTAACTTCAGTCCCTACCTACCCCTCTTCAAGTAGAAAGGCGAGATCATATGTAAGTATTATGTATGAAGATAGGATCATAGATTTAGCATCACTCAAGAAACTCCTTCGTCTACCTATATGGATAGGAAGGTGAGTCGGTATTCAATTGAATATCCACTAAACCCTAATTTATTTATAACTAGCCAAACATGACAATGGGGTTGGCAACTGTCGGCGTGGCGCTAGTATCGGTTGGTTCCCCTAACGTCAAAGTCACGCTTCAGTGTTACCAGTACAGTGTGTTCAATCGCCAGTCATGTGCGCATATAGTAAAAAAACCCTGCCAAAAAGACAAAATTAAGTTGTACAGTAGTAATTACATGAGATTATATCATATACCTACTCGAAAAATTACTTTTGTTGTGTATTAAATAAATTCCGATAACCAATTAACACAGAAAAAATTACAGAAATTAGTCGATCGTTGAAAGCGCCAACTGGATAAAGGAACCAAATGCACGTGGCGCCACCTATGATTAGCTTTCACCGGCCAACCCCATTGGTAGGTTGCCTCTTTATGGTAGAAAAAAATAGTGTCGTAGTCACAGTTGGCCAATTTATTCGTTACGATTATTCGAATAATACCCGTTCCTATATTGATCCATCGATCGATTATTCAACGTACCTACCTATTTTTCTAATTGAATCGATATGTCTTCGATTTAACTTAATATATTTTTACAACACTAGATAGGGGTACAAAGCTTGCAACATTAAAAGTAAAAAAGGGCTATTCCAACTATCATGTTGATCTAGTTGTACAAAAGTCAGACTTGTAGCTTAGAAATATTCAGAATGTCATGACGATTTCTGCGGTGTTGCGGTCGAGGCTGAGTTTCCCAAGCGCGAAGTCCCGGTTTCTAATCCCGACTGTGCAGGAAGAAAAAAAAAACCCAGGTCTTTGTTATTTACATGTTTGTGACGTCGCTGTTTCTGGTTCCCTCGTCACATGTGTGGCCAGAAGTAATGTATGTGCCTGTGTATAAATGTTATTTTATGCTATTATTGTACATAGCATCAATGCTTGAGTGTGAGGAAAGCACAGAAAAAACAATGTGTTTCCAAGTTTTTCTATTCGATTTCCACGCAATAAATAATTACAGCTATCTTATTGTCATGTCCTGTCGATTTCGCAAATAATAATTATGTAAGTTAAATGACAGAAACCAATGCGGTACTTATCCCCCAAGTGCTAAGATACTCCACACCATAGTGTACTATACACACCTTAAGTACTAACTTCAAAGCAAAAATATCAGAAGACACTCACAACTCTGTTAGACTTACTTCACTTGGGACGAACAACCGTCAGGCAACTTTGAGCTCCCGGAACGAAATGGTAACTTTAAACTTTAATAAAAGCATCTCGAAGATACATGCGACGATAAGTGACGTTATCTCGAGGTGCACCATCGACAATAGACGCTGACGGCGCACGGGAGCGTGTATGCTTGCTAAAGTAAGTAAGTAAGTCTCAGCGAGCATACTGGTAAGAACTTTCTATAGAACATGATATATACATTAACATAACCATTTATATAAAGGTACATACATTGTTCTGGAACCACACTAGGATACCCTGTGTCGTGGGAACCAGAAACACCGACATCACACCATAAAACATCCTAGATCTGGGGCTTTTTGTTTTTTTTTTTATCCCCAGCCGGGGATCGAGACCGGGACCTCCGGGAATTGAGATATTATTTTGATGACTCTATTTGTGAAACTGATTTCATCAGATCGGACGTTGATGGTAATGATGATGATGATGATATCCTCCACGATATGTCCGTCCTGTTCCTGGCATTTAGATGTGATATGCGAAACCGAACAGTCTTGAACTTGTGGCTGCATTTAATGCTTTCTGCTGCCGCAGGAGAGCTGCCGCCGCGGTAATTTCGAAGCAGTGTCGCGCTGTTCGTAGTGTTTGCGCTGTTGTTTATTAATTCCACAGAGTAACTAAGTAAATAGAGGGAGGCTATTTCCCATGAAATTAGAATACCGACACTCTTTACGTATAGACCGTTTTAATTTTAAGCAAAGAGTTTCGTTCTTCTGAGATTCATACAGTTGCTTGGTGTTCACGTGCTATCTCTGTTGCGCACGCGTCACTACGCGGCAGTGCAACACTGCTGCGCAACAGTGCTGCCGCTGCATTGCTGCTGAGCTCGGAAGATATGAACCTTTAGATAATGTGAGGGCACTATAGCTGCGCGCTGCCGAGTTCGGAAAGCTGTGCTGTGGGCATATATAGTTTGTGTTGTAAGAGTAGTTGTAGGAGACCATGGTGTGTAAATGAGCTAAATTATGTTATATGTAGCTTTTATTTATTGTGGCTTTGCATCTCAACTAAAATATAAATTTTCTAAGGACAAACACGTTGATTTTATTAATTTCTACCAGCAGTAGAACATGTTTATTTAACACAGCAGAAGTAAGCTGTTGTAGTTTTTCTTTCCATAATCAGATTTATGGATTCATTTTCATACAATGCGCAAATAATGATGTCTGCAGTGATCTAGAAGGAGCATTCCCTATCCTTATATCCTGAACTAAAATTACAGTTGAGTTCTTTGTCAGTTTGATCATCCTGTAATAATCAAAGTAAATAATTTTGTCCCAGTAAAATTCAATTCAGAAGTCTGCGCAAACGAATAATTGTAGGCAACAGCTATTTAATAAATAAAGTGTATAAATATGTTATTAGTGTGTATTGTGTTTACAGTGCATACGCTATATGTTAACTTTTTTGATAGGTTAACACATGGTATTTTTAAATGGGCTAGAAAATCAGTTGCTTTATGAATATCTCCTGCAGCCGTGCCAGCCCGGGGCGTCAGACGCTTCGGGCAAGCTACGAATTATCATCACGTCGCGTGACATTATCACGTCGCCCGTCGCGCGTTATGCTGCGGCGCCGCCGGCGTGGGACGTCACTTACTCACTGACGTTTCTTATCCTTCATTATCTTCACAGCTGCGGGCTTCTAGCCACATGGTACGCAAAATGGAGTATTGACTAAGGAGCGAGAAATAAATAGCGAGTTCTCATTAATCTATGTTCTCTGTATTTATATTTTATATGGAAAGACAAACTTCATTCGAGATTTGTGCTAACATCCTAAATGGCTAAGTGGGGGCGCAGCTGTGCCTCCGCCGCCGCATATGGGACGCTTCATGTATAGTTCGCGTCAGGTTGAGATGGCCAGAAGATGGATGGGAGATGATTGCGTCGAAACTTGTAGACTACTACAACAAATTCTCAAAATTTCTACCTCTAACGTCTGATGCGCATGCTCGATATGTCTCGAACTGCGTCGAATACACGTCGTCGCAATTCTCATTCAATTTCAATTTTGTTTTGAGTACTTTGTCTTTTAAACATCCTCAATAAAAAAAACGAATGGGTCTGGGGAACGTGATGGCCATAAAAATTGGTCCCAATTGCCCTATCCATCTGTTGGGTATGTCTTATTCAGATGGTCGTGGACTAGGCGGGCATGGTGGGCTGGGAAAGATTCATGTTGTCGCCAAGATCTTTGAACCATTTTAATCGGCGTATCCTCAAGTAAAAGATGCAAATATCAGTATCGATAAAAAACGAGCGAAAAAATCACGTTTTTTGTATGGGAGCCCCCTTAAACATTTATTTTATTTTGTTTTTTGGTATTTTTTGTTGTAGCGGCAATAGAAATACATCATCTGTGAAAATTTCAACTGTCTAACTATCACGGCTCATAAGATACAGCCTGGTGACAGACGGACGGACGGGCGGACGGCTACGGAACCCTAAAAATGATTTTTATTGAAGACGTTAAACTCATGATTTCTCGAATTAAATGCAATATTCACTGAGGTTATTTTAAGCTTGATAGACGCATCTAAGGCTCGGATTTTTTGGTATCTCTGTGACGTATGACTTTCGGGACATCCTGTTAATATATCTATATTTATATAATCATAATTTCGGTTAATCATCTATTAATAATTATTACCTAATCTATCTAGTATATATATGTGTCACGATCAAAGTGATTAATGTGAACATTATGAATAATTATCGATTATTATTAATAATTGCTGCACGATTTAATCAATGTGATGAATAATGTGAAATTAATAATTTTTCTGATTATATGAATAATTCACTCCTGTCTTTGATTATGGTAAAAAATCCAACAAGAAATTTGGCTTGAGTAGGTTATTGTGGCTAAATTTCATTTGGGTAGGTTGAGATAGAACTTAGAATAAGCAAAACCGGAGCGAAGCGAAACGGAGCAGAGCGTATCCAAGTAAAAATAAATGAAAAAATCGGTCGAAAGTTATATGCCAAACAATATTATCACATTTCATATTATGCAAGCGAACAGTGAACCCTGCTACCACCCCGCCCGCTTCTATAGCTCGAAAAAGACGTAAACTAAATGATTTCTTTGGAAATTAATTACATTTATCATCAGTAAGGAAAAATTATTAATAATAATCAGTTAAAGTGAATAATTTATCACTTTCATCATCAATCTTAAAAATTATTAATAATAACCTATTATTATTAATAATTTTCAATTAATCACATTTCTCGTAAATAATATCTATCACTATATATTTATGTAGGCATCTTATTTAACACACACCAACTTTATTTACACTGGCCACCTGGTGACAAGAAAAACATTGACTTGAAATTGTAATAATTGGCTTAGACAGAAAACCAACGTCACAGGGCTTCCTGTGGCATTATGCTGCGTCTTGGCCCTTTTACTGTCGCTGCATGCGCAGTTGTGCACATAGCAACGACGCCACTCCCGACGCCCACTTTGTTATTATACTACTTTTTTATCCTGTGCGTGTGTGCTGATAAGTGAATAAACGTATATTCTATTCTATTCTATTCTATTCGATCTGGAAATTTACTTACAAGAATACTGACCTGGACTCTCAAATATCACATTTTCAATTATTTTTCTTACATTAAATCACTTAAATAACATCCACATACCTCCAACAATGGATCTGCATGGCGAGCTGGCGAAAAACATGGACAACGGTGATCGGATGGAGAAATATGAGAAGGAGCTGCATGCGGCCACACCTGCTCCTGCCCCGAAGAACATGGCTAGCCTGGCTAGTGAGTTCGCCGACTTCTAACCCCTTATTTGGAAGTGCCTTGTCACGCTAAAATCGCAGACAGCGCTCCGCTGAGATTGGAACGGAAAGAGACTGCTTCTAGGCAGAAGGTGCTGCTGGTGCACGGTGTTCCTGCAGTAGGCTAAAGCGTCAGGTGCAGGAGGTAATTATGCGATTTTAACACTACGCGCTACTAAGGTATCAGGGACAGTCCGACTCTCAATATATTCGAAAGTCGCGTAAAAAAGCGCTACTTTTCCCGTCAGGTTTAATGTGTATGTTTTTAGGTATGAATATAATATGTTTTATTTATGTTTAGCATGTAATAATATCATAAATTATTATGTATTTGTGAAAGTACCATTGTATGTAGTTTATATTAATTAGGGTTGCTTACTGTATAAGTATTAGGTAAATTTTGTTGGACACAAGTCTACCGCTGCTCCCTTGATAGAGATAAGTACTCGCCCTTTTACACTATTTATATGTAATTACCCTTTCTGTGTGTCGCCTGGAATAAAGAAATTATGTAACATCTGTCACAAGTTTGTCTGAAAACATACAATGACTCAATTATAGGACAGCGCCTCAACCTGGCAACTGTATAGGTAGTGAATGGAGTTGAGTCGGGTATAACCCACGCCACGTAGCCGAGTCGTGCAAGCTACGTGTTATGACGTTGCGTGACATTATCACGTCGCCGTTGCGGCGGAGACATGGCGTGGGACGTCTCTTACCCACAGACATGACTGTCTCATTTGCTGTGAAGCTAACTGCGTTATGAATTGTATTGTTATTACTTGTTCCTTTTCTTCCTGCTTTGTATCCCGGTGCTGATCATGGATCAATAGGCTAAGTAAGTTTATCTTAAGTAAATAATAGTGACATCCTAATCACGATGGAAAACATTGTGGGGAAAGCATCAATCTTAAGAACCGCGGCGAGCCTTCTTCTCCTACCTAACCTCTTCGTAGTTTTTAATATCTGGCTAAATGAAGTATCTGCCACTCCTTGTGAGAATAGGCATCATGCTGTGTGTATGTACGTGTGGTCTTTCTTATTTTTGTGTGATTCGTTAAACGCTGAGAAAAATGAAGAAGACTCATATTGGCCCCAAACCCCACATAAGGGTAAATGGACGCTTATGGTACGCAATATCTTTTGAAATCTAACATCTACTCATCTATGTACAAAATGATATTTAACTAACTACAACTTTAATAAACTTACGTTTGGTCATAAAGCACGTAGTCATATGACGTAGCAGCACGTCGTAGCATGTCTCAGCTGATATCGTCAAGCGGAAGCTACGAGTGCTACGAGCGACTACGATATTAAATGATGCACTGCTACGGAGCGTTGCATTCCTGCATTATTATTAATCTATGCACATTATTATACTATTATGCTAAGAGCCTGATATGAATTAAGTATTTCTTGATGTTATACTTTATAGCTACACGAGTTGTTAGTTTTACGTCATAAAAGTTTTTGCCGTGGTTTTCAATTCATATTTTTTTTTCTCTCTCTTGTATCGTCACGTATCGTGATAAGTTTATATGTTATCATGAAAATACCATTATTATCAGACTAATAAGTAAACAATAACCACATTTTTGAATTCTGATAAAATTTTAATTTTTGTCGTAATGCTGCTGAAACTAGGCAACATTTTTTATTACGTATCCTGCAGCGAAAATACACACCGTTGGCAAATTAACAGATGGAAATTAAACAAACTGCTCGAGTTGAAACTGCCTTTTTTCGTTTTTCCTTGAACTTGCAGCTGCTTTTCCATTTCACAAAGAGGAAATTAAAATAGTCCTGCACACACCAGCGTATTGAAAATTGCATTTTTCTATCAAAATGTTAATGACAAATTCTTCAAGCGCCTGAGTAAAACAATCCATTTATTTTTTCAAGGCATTCGTATTATAGAAATTTATTTAAAAGCATTGCCATCTGCTATATTATGATGTCTGTATGATGCGATGTCTTACAATTTTAACACATAGTTATTATAACAACTTCAAACGTATTATCACGTGACCTTAATGGCTCACATAAGATAATATAGCGTGACGCCTTTTCCCATACGGGGTGGCAGGGGCACAATTGTGCCCACTTTAAGCCAGTTATTCAATTCTCAATTTTGCATGACAGGGGGCTAGACCATCGCCGCAGCTACAGAGTAGTGAAGGTTTCCTCGCTATTTTTTCCATCACTGTTAGAACGTCCGTATAATGTTCTTAAGATAAATTGATTATCTCATTGGTACATGGTCAACAATCGAACCTGCATCTCCTGTGTGAGAAGCAAGCGTGAAACGCGTTAGACCACAGAGTTAGTGGCTAGTGGCCCACAAATTGTGCGATGATAGTCGGATAAATCGTGTTTACAAAAACAAAAAGAAAAACTTGTCTGATTATCCATAACAAACGTACCTAGGCCCTCACACATATTTCTTAATTGATAATATGTAAATAAATGTATCCCATTATTGTTCCCACCGAGGGGCATAAACCTTCATCCGGATACGAGTAAGATTAAGCCTTATTTCACCAAGGTCAGAGCGGGGTGGTGGAGGGGTGTCGGGCATGGGGCCAACCCGGTAAAATTAATATATATGTTACGATCAACTCAATCAATCCGGTTAGTACACAGTATTACCGATAATTATTTGTACTGGCCTCTGATTTTGGTGAATTAAATAAATATAGCAAAAATCAGTCCGTTTTTATTTTTATTTTTATTATTTATTTATTTGGGATCGCCAACAGATAATACATTTTTCTTAATATTACACCTTGCATAACACTTTCTAAATGTTTACCCACTTACAGGTAACCACATCACGCTTTTGTTTTGTGCACAATTTTGTTTACAATTTTTGATTACAATTACAAAAAAACGAAAACAAAAAGTCACAATTTACACAATTTTAAGTTAAGTTTCTTCTAAGAGAAGAAAAAGAAGGCAGGTTGTCATAGAAAACATCGACGTCAAGTCAGTTTGGTACTTGAATGCTGAACATTGTATGAGCGAATAATTCAAGTGGGAGGTGAGTTAATGCCTAGGTTAGTTTTCCAAGGTCGGGTTCCGAAGATTTTGTACGTGCCGGGTCGCGGAATTCTGGCTGGAACCACTATCCTAAAACTGTCCAACACTTGAGGACAATCTATATCCCCATTGAGGACCTTGTGCATCAATGTGAGATCTAGAATCTTCCTCCTGACAGATATAAAAGTCATATTGACGTACGACATTCTGTCTGTGTAGGATTACAGATGAAAATTGTTGAATCCCACGTTCGCAAGGAAACTGACGAAAGGTCTTTATGCACCTGGTGAAATGGGCTCCAGACCTGTGAAAAATATTCTAGTATAGATCTAACCAAGGTATTGCATAAAAGTATTTTAGTTCTAAAATTTCTAAACGATTTTGAAGTTCTAATGATTCTAGATACTTTTTTGAGAACGGTGTATTTATGTGAACCAAAAGTGAGGCAGGCGTGTACCATTCATACTGTACTGTGTCAGATAGATATGTTTATTTCCGGTAAATGATATTTGATAGCACTTATCAGGGCTGAGAATCATTATGTTTTCCAAACACCATTGACACAAACTGTCTATGTCATGGTGTAGTAATTGATGGCCATCTCCATCCTTGGAAACAGTCCTGAGTATTTTTAAGTCATCGGCAAACATATAGGGCTCTGAGTGAGACAAACAATTCACAATTTCGTATATGACGAACAATAGGGGATCCAGGTAGGATCCCTGCGGGACACCTGATATTGCCTTGAATGATCTGGATTGAGTGCCATTGACCACAACATAAGACCTTCTTTCTTTGAGATATGATAGGACCCACTTTAATAAGTGGTCGCTCACTCCAAAGCGAGCTAGTTTCTCGATGAGAATTTCATGGTTAACCTTATCAAACGCCTTGCTAAAACCGGTGTATTCGACGTCGACTTGTTGTCGCTTGTCCACGAAACCAGCAAGGCGATCGACAAACGCGACAAGGTTTGTTTTTGTCCATCTGCCCTTCAGAAAGCCATGTTGTCTCTCCGAAAGCTGGTGAAAAACGTGGCTTTTTAGACAAGAGTACACGAGTGTTTCGAAAACTTTTTAAATATGGGAAGTATTGTGATAGGTCTGTTTGTTTACTGTATTATCTACTTTAAACTGTTATTTTTAAGCGAAGCGGTTATTATTAATACTCACAAAGGGGGTTTTGTGAAAGTAATAAGACACCCTTATTTCCTTAAAATAAAATACAGATTATTAAAGATAAATTAAAACAAATAGTTAAATTCTTCTATCTATAATGCACAGTATTGCACGGGATGTTTATTAGATATGTGTTAAATATTTTATATGTACTTAAGTTTATGTTTTTAGTATTTTTTGTTGCTCTTACATGTTTAACCTAACACGAATGATATGGTGGGCTTCGTTTCGCTCACCCCTTTACCCTTCACCTAACCTACCGCGGTGTTTGCCCTGATATTAGCTGTGAAAATCAGTATATATCATATTCACCAAGGACGTGCGGTGATTATATATACTAACTGGTTGATGTGATCAGTATTGCTGTATTAATTACTTTAACCATGTCGATGGTAAGTATGAATAATAGCCCTTTAGTATGCATAATAACCGAATCATTAAGTTGACCGTAGCACATACACTGACGCTTTTGAGAGATCGTTGTAAAATCTACAATAGCTGAGGGGGAATTCATAAGAATTGTGGACTTTGCGCCGAGCTTTTGAAATAAGGAATGGTCTTAAGGATTTAGGGAACCACCGCAAGCAACTTTTTAGCTTTTGTTTGCTGTAAAACCAGTATGGCCGCCATCTGTGTGGGTATTTTTAATATTTTGGTCTATTAGACACAAAATCTTAAGCATTACCACTTTTCATCGGATGCGAGAAATTTATTTCTCAGGTCAAATTTGTGGTTCAAAATCAATTACAAGGTCAAAATATTTTTGTATTACCTAATTTTTGATTACTTATGTGACAGATTTTAATTTCTGATATATCGAAAAACGGCTATTCCTTGACAATTCTTGGTTGTTTCATGTTTTTTATAACACAGAACATCATGTCTGTTATGTCATTATTGTATGTAAGCCGTTTTTCAATATGTCAGAAATGAAAACCAGTCAAGTGACAATTAATTAGCTAAAATAATTTTTGGGGAATGAGAGTACCCGTTATTATGAACAACTTTTCCCTAGAAACCTGAGCAATGGTCGCAAACGAAAAAAAAAATTTTGCTCTCCTATAGCAACCTGTTATCAGCTAATCGGGTAAATATATAGTGAGGATCAGTAAAAAAACATTTGCGACCATATGTTTCATTGGGAAAGTTGTTCATAATGATGGGACATTTCAATTCCCCAAAATATGGTGAGCTAAATAAAAGTCACCATGTATAGGAGTAGGCAGAGGTTCAGCTGCCCCCGAGGTTACCCAGTTACTCAATACTACAATTGACGTGCCAGCGGGCTAGACCATCGCCGCAGTGGAGATATGAAGGGCACACACTCACAACGTTAAATGGCAATGACGTTCAAATAATTAAATGTTGCAACAAAAAAAAACGGTATGTTTAGTGTAGACATCCTAGAGAGCTCAAAACTTTGCCGTGATATCTTGTTACTATGCAAATTTAAACCACATACTGTTTGGAATGAGTAAAACTTGAACGCAAATATTGTTCTCGGGTGTTCGACGAGACCCATATGAGAGCTTTTGTGTCTCTTTTGTTTGTGTTTGCTGAAAGTTGAAGATTCGGTTAATATCGTATCTGAGGCTCACGTTCGTAATGACGAAATGACTTTGCTGCCAAGCGACCCAGTTTTACAACGAAGCGTATAAACACTAAGAGTTTTTTTTAAATACAACCTTTACACTCTACTTCTCGCTAGTCATGTGCACAAATTGAGGGTAATGCCATATTACAATAAGAATAGTCACTTTTCAAGGCCGTCTTCGAATGATAACTACCTACACTTGGTTCTCAATTCGGTTATATTTTTTTATATACCTTTTATTCCTGTTGTTATTTATGAACCAATTAAAAAAACCATAGGATTTATTAATGTGGTTTTTATGTTTAAGGATAGCAATAATTCTTGATATTATATCGTTTTTTTTTCGCCATTTGAACTCAGATTTCTCGCAAAATATATCGTTTACGGAATTCATAAATAAATAATACTATTCAGCTGTCTGTGCAATATGAACATAAACATAAGCATTTATACAGGTTGCAACAGAAAGGTGTAATCATATTTAGGGGGTTGACACAGAGGTTCTAATAACTATTAACTGGACTCCATTGTTAGAGGAAACAGACGCTAATTCCGCAGCAGAATTATGCATTAAGACCCTTACAAAGACCGTAGGAAACCTCACCGAGAGCAAAAAAGTAGGCAGGTCGAAGTATACTGTACAGCCGTGGATGACGCCTGGCCTACTCAGATATATCCGTCACTGAGATAAGCTCCATTATAAAGCCAGATGGTTTCCCTAAGGATGAAATCCACCAACTTTGATTAACTCGTTATTGAAAATTTTGCGACACACTTTTGAAAAAACTTAAACGGTACTATGAATGCCAAAAAATTTAAACAAACACGCGCAACTCAAAAGAGCTATGGAAGACAATAAAAAGAACCTGAAATCTAAATTGCAAAAAAATACTCAAGCCGTTGACCTTGTTGCAAACGCAATGATCGTGCTGACGGATCACTAAATGAGTGCAACTTCTCCTCAGTAGTACAAAAGCTTGCTGTTCAAATAATTTCTCAGACGAATATCACTGAAGATACTTTTGCACAGAAAACTTACCTAAATAAGGTTCTATCTTCTAAAAGGGGGTGTAGCGCCTGCTCCTGGCTCACTTGAGGAGGGGAACAACTTTCACTATGAAACCGATTTGTGCAAAGCAACTTTATTTTTCACTTCTCCGTACAAATCAGCTGTTCGCTCGGCCCAAAATAGAGAAGTATAGAGAAGTAAAAAATAAGAATGATGTTCCTAACAACCCCTAAAACATGACTACACCTTTCTGTTACACCCAGTATCTAATAGGCACACACCTTTCTTCTGGCCCCATACTAGGATAGCCTGTGTCGATGTCATGGCAACAGTGACGTCACACACTTAAACACCCAAGACCAGGATTTTATTCTACTTCCTCCCCAGCCAATTAATGATTAAAACATCATCTTACTACACATTAATCATAGGATGTTTACTTACGTGTAGGCTGGATGATTGAATATCTGTGCCTAAATCACGTGACCAAAAAAGCGTGCTTGCTTGTATTAGGATTTTTGTATTAGACCTCATTTGTCTATTTGAAGCAGCCTTTTGTCGGAACTGAGACGTGAAGTGTTTTGGATTCTATCTGGAAAAGCCCGTGCCCTACAAAATTATATCGATATTTACTGACTTGATGATGATAATGATGCTTGGGTACTTAAAGGGACGTACAATTTGTGGTCGTAAACCATGAGTAGCCTAAAAACTTCCCATGCGCGTGAGGGCATGGGAATGAGGATGGCATGGGAATGCGGGAATGAGGGCTGCCCGTGAGGGCAGCTAGTCCAAATTTAATTTAATGCATAGTTCTTTATTGCACACAAATATTTAAGAAGTCACATTAAAAGAAAATGCATGTACAAAGGCGAGCTTATCTCTAAAAATATGAAGGCGTGCTTACTCGGCTCCTCACTGACCATCCCCATCAAGGACGGCAAGCTAAACCTCGGCACGTGGCAGGGTGTCTCTTTATGTGAACATCGGAACCACGCGGGCAGCCGGAAGATCGTAGTGACGCTGTCGGGCTGCCCGCGCGACTCGCCGCTGTCGCCGGTGCCGCCGGCCTCCAGTTAGGAGCGGGCGGGGGGCGCAGCCCCCCTCTCGCTCTCGCGCCTCTCTTCCAAGAGCACGCGCAGGTAGAGCCGCCGCTGCCGCGACGCCGCGCCCGCCGCCGCTGGAGCCCTAGCGAGGAATCCTTACTCTATCTTCGATGCGACAATAGGTACATAAGATTGAATTGAAGTATGTATTAATATAACAGTTAGGTAATTGTACAGTTACATACAAAGCGCAACCTCTTTTCCCACAAGAGGTGGCAGAGGCATAGAAATTTGGTCAGCACCGGGATTCGAACCTGCATCTCCTGTGTGACAAATGACGATTGCTAAGTATATGTAAATATCTACAGTAATAAAGACATTTGGTATTTGGTATTAGGTACAGGTGAGGTTGTAATCACCAGACCACGGAGGCTGTTAGATACGTAATATAACACAAAAGGTCACAAAATAATCATAGTAATAATTTATATCTACCGTGGCCGAATAAAGATTACAATCTCCTACGGATACAACTTTATTATATTTCACTATTTCCCTTTCCAGTATTTTAAACATCCGGAGGTATTTCGACTTTGGAGGCACGACACAACAAATAAAGATAAACTTATTTTTTGAATGGACTGTCGCACAAACTATTTCAAATGGGGCCACATCCAGGTAAGGCTCCTCCTCTCGGAGCTCAATTCTTCGTAGTTCCCATGTTGGTTTAGCTTCTAGAATAATTCAGCAAGTTCAGAAAAATTGGGACAAAAACGGCCGTATTTTTTGATTGCGTGGACCTAGGAGTTTGAGTTTTTCATAGCACTAAGATTCTACAGACGTGAGTAATTTATATCAATTTCAATTTGATACCTACACGCGTTCTTGAGAAAAAGGTTTGTGACATTCGAACAGACAGACCGACAGCAAGTGAGGGTTAATTTTTTCCTTTTAAGGTACGAAACCCTAAAAAAGGCAGCATTTGAGTATGATACGCATTTTGTTTTCTTCTAAAAAACTATCTACATATTTTGACTACCAGTCCAATAGCGGATTGAGCCCTTGTAAATGTATTGAATTGTATGTCTTCGATATGTCTAGACTACGAGTAGATCTCAATAACTCAGGTAGAGTTAACCTAAAATAAATATGAAATCAAAATACTAGATTAAAGGTATCAACTTTAATCTAGTATTTTGATTTCATAACTGATTACAATTATGATCAATTTAGATATAAATTATAATAATATTAGATTAGATATTATAAAGATATAGATATTAGATATAAATCTTTTCCCATGCCACATTTATTTTGTTGTGTGTCAAAATATAGTTAACGTACTTCATTTGGTTCGATTTATTTGTATCAATCGACAATCAATTGATTGCTACTAAGGCCATTCGTTGGTTCGTCACAAATAAACGGTCAAGTGCAAGTAGAACTCGAGCACCAAGTTTGGCTTTCCGTACACACTTGTAGATATGTGTAAGTATGTATGTATATGCATATTGAAATAGTTCATCCATCACGTTCTGGCGATTACGCTTGCTTGTGCAGTCTGTACGTACAGCTTTGAATTTTAACATATTTTCTGTTACGTAGATAACTAAGTCACTACAATTTTAGCATTTTCGGAGTTTTATCTTAATTTCTACGTGCCAAATTTCATGATAATAGGTCAATAGGTTTTGATTCCTAGCGAGTATCAAGAAAATTTGTGCAAAATTGTGATATAAACGGCGGCGGTATCTTTTGATTGCGTTAACCTATAAGTTTGATCTTTTTACAACTTCAAGAGACCACAGACTTGAGTAATCGATATTACTTTTAACTCGATATCTCCACGCGTTCCTCAGAAAAAAGGGTCTTGACAGACGGACTGACAGACAGTCGGCCAACGATGTGATCCTATAAGCAAACCACTTTTCGAAACAGGTTATTTTCAGTCACCTGCAATGGAAACTGTTTTGTGATAGCCTAAGTAATAAAAAAGCGTTCTCCATATTCTCCTACAAAATTAATAATGTGCTCCAAGAAACAACTGATGGAGGTATGTTTAAACTGGCAAGTGCAGTAGTCACCCATATCACAACCACAGAGCTTAACTGAAGGAGTTTCTCCGGTAGTGGAGTGGTGCGGAAGGTGTGTGTTTTCGTGATGTGCATCTGTCAGTATGGCGCGATACTTCAGTGTGGGGTTAACACTCGAGTAGTATTTAATGTCAGCCCTCCCGCTCATCACCACCTCCCTATTACCGCAGGAATTACCGACCCGACCCGACGGCCGAGTCGGCAGTGACCTTGCCTACGAAGCCAAGGGTCCCGGGCTCGAGTCCTGGTGGGGGCAAATATTTGTTTGATGAGAACAGATATATATATAAGTATAATATTTGTCTATATAAGTATGTGTATCGTTGTCTAGTACCCAAGATACAGGGAATCCTAGTTTGGGGTTAGATCAATGTGTGTAAGTAGTGTCCAAGGTATTATTATATTATTATTTTTCAATCCGCAGTTGCCCGAAATTAGTCCATCATTGTAAGTGGCAACTTAATTATGAGTTAATGTGGGTTTGACACGACAATATCTGTATACTTGTATCATGGGATCGCCGATGTTTATAACGTTTGAGACGTCGCTGATTCTTGTTTCTATAACACCGAGTATCCTAGTGTGGGGCCAGAGGAAATGTGCCTGTATATACCTAAATGTAACAGTTTATCTTTCAACAAATAAACGAGGCTTCCGTACAGTCGATAGTCGACCTTTGCGTGACGTAGTTACTTGCTCGTGGCGGCCACAGAAAGTGATTCGGACCTCATCACTAATGCAACGTGTACCAGTAATTCTGAGAAATCCCGGACGCCTGGAGTTTCCAGTCATTGTCTGAGGCGAAACGGTTTTTAATACTGGATGGTTGGATTAATAAAAACAATATTAAAAACAAAGACGTAAATGTTACCTTTCTTCAAAATGATACTCTTATAATCTTCGATTTTTCGATTTACGCATCGAAGTTTTACTTTAAAAATCCTATTCATCATAAAAATAAATCTTGCAGGGGCCACAGGTCTTATGGAGGTTGTCATTCCAGTTGCTAGTAGCCTTGGAACGGTGGATGGAGTCCACCAAAATGTACACAAATAGCGGTATACGATACTAACGTCTGTGCGAGGTATTCCCTAGTTCTATGCATTGCCACGGAGTGGTGCCAAGTTATGATATGATGTGATTTATAAACGGATTAACCGCAACCGGAAGTGTATCCCTACTCCATTAGACAAGTTTGAGAATCCCTGGAGTGCGGCACTCCTGTATAGGTTTTGACCCAATTTACTTCATTTGGAACGTAATTCAAAGATGAGGAAGTTCGAAACTAATACATTAATTGAGTAAAAGGAAATAAATCAATAGGTGAATTATTTAATTTGCGTGTCTCCATATTTTATCATGTCCAAGATTATATTATAAATTTAATAGGTAAAAGAAATATATCATCAATCATCATCAATCAGCCGATATTTACCCACTGCTGGGTAAAGGCCTCTTCTTTTCCATACCATCTCCTCCGGTCCTGAGACTGCGGCCTCCACTTCCTACCAGCTGTGACGATTATGCCCTCCGTCCATCTGGTGAACATTTATATGGAGAAGACGCTGACGACCAATAAATTTGACAAAGCTATAACATATAATGGCCGAGTCGGCAGTGACGTTGCCTATGCAGCCAAGGGTCCCGGGTTCGATTCCCGGTGGGGGCAAATGTTTGTTTGATAAGAACGGATGTTTGTACCCTAGTCATGGTTGTTTATCTATCTAAGTATGTGTATCGTTGTCTAGTACCCAAGATACAGGGAATCCTAGTTTGGGACTAGATCAATGTGTTTAAATAGTGTCCAAGGTAATACCTTATTATTATTATTATGTAAACATGAGTGCATCTTATTCAGAAAAAAACTAGTGGCTCTGTGAGCTTTGGACCTCACACCCCCGACCGTTTGAAGTTTTTGGATGAACAAGTGGAATTATTATTAAAACTAATAACCCGTCTGCATTTTCTTTCGTACCACATACACACTTATGAATGCACCTGGCAACGTACCCCGAGTATGAAAGTAGACTAGCTAGACCCGAATGGCCGAGTCGGCAGTGACCCTGCTTACGAAGCCAAGGGTCCCGGGTTCGGGTCCCGGTGGGGGCAAATACTTTTTTGATGAGAACGGTGAAATGTTTGTACCCTAGTCATGGTTGTATTTCTATCTAAGCATAATATTTATCTATATAAGTATGTACCTATATATCGTTGTCTAGTACCCAATGGAATCCTAGTTTGGGGCTAGATCAATGTGTGTAAATAATAATAATAATAATACCTTGGACACCTTTTACACACTATACTTATATATACTTATATAGAGAAATATTATACTTAGATAAATAAACAACCATGACTAGGGTACAACCATTCGTTCTCATCAAACAAACATTTGCCCCCACCGGGACTCGAACCCGGGACCCTTGGTTTCGTAGGCAGCGTCACTACCGATTCGGCCATTCGGGTCGTCAATATAATCGTCAATAAATCGTCAAAATAGTGTCCAGGTATTATTATTATTATTATACTTACCAATACCAATCTTTGTAACCCCATATCCCCGAAATTAAAAAAAATATATAGCAAAAACTAAATCGACAACAAAATTCCATATAATTATCGAACCTGCTCACAAAATTTCACGGGAATCGGTTGAGAAATGCGACCTGTAGAGGAAAACATCCGGAAATCCGGACAGACGGGAGCATTGTTGCCCATACCGAAACGGAGACGTTTCGCTCGTTCGGTCAATAAATTTTCCATGAAAATCTATCTCCGTAAATATTTTCCGGAGACAGGATACGATCCTTACTTTCACATTTCCACTAAGGTAACTAAGATATCAATGGAGAGAAGCACTTCTGAGGCGACTTGAGTGTTTAACCCAGAAGTTACGAGACTTTCGAAACTTGGGTCGCGATTTTGAACTTAAACACTTTAAGCTAAGATTCAAATGCTATGAAACAAAATTAATGGTTTTAACGATCGATAGTAACATCTGGGTTTACATATTTCTCGAGGATTAATTTTAATAAATTATTCGCGCGAATAAACGATGCTAAATTAAAAATCAACAGTTCGTAATGAAAGGTCGTATAATTAGTTTAAAACTTGGGATCTTAGTGAACGACATAGTGAAGTGTTCTTCAGACTGCGACTCCAGTAATTATTTTTGAAAAAAAGCCCGGCCTATTTTTATGGGACCTATGCCGAAGAAGCGTGTTGTGGGTAATAAAAGAAGGGCATAATATATAATGAACGATGATTATGTAAGCCATGTACAACTGCAGTTACTGGATGGACACATAACTATTGGGCAGCAATTGACAAATTGCGTTAGGCCAATTTGTCTGAAATACTTTTCTCTTTATCCAGCGTGTGTATTTCATAAGGGGGTATATTTTAATAACGATTAGTGTAAAACCTAAGGAGCTAAACTGTATTGTTTTTTTTAGAAGATAAGTTTTTTTTCATACATAATAATTGAGCACGCAATATATTGCGTTGACGTCAATTAACGTACCTAGCTAATTTTCATACGACACAACGTTTATCGCGTCAGTGTTCATTAACACGCCGTACATTGCTGCTCGGTAGAATTAAATAAATATTAACACCTAATTTATAACACTATTTAAGAAAAATATTAACTTATACGATTTGTATGATCAGGTACTATAACTGGATCCATTATACGCCCGTATGAAATACACACGCTGTAGATTTCTCAAAAAAATATTTTCAATAAATAAATGTATATTGTTTCACATAGGTCTTTTGATTTGTAGACGTTCATTTGTTTTACGCGATCATCTTATCCCCGTGGTCCAACCAGTTGGACACAATTTCACCGTTGTACCACGGGTCATAATCATAAATATTAAAAAAAAAAACGGTCAAGTGCGAGTCTAAATCGCGCACGAAGGGTTCCGTACCACCGTTCAATGGAAGCGATGGTGTGGAGTGAATAGTTTGGATTTTACACAGCAAATATTGTTTACAAAGTTATTGGTGCGGTTACTTTCACACTCCATGTACGTAACCAGGTGCATCCATAAGTTTGTATGTGGTATTGGTGTATGGGAGCCCCCTTAAATATTTATTTTATCCTGTTTTTTAGTATTTTTTGTTATAGCGGCAACATAAATACATCATCTGTGAAAATTTCAACTGTCTAACTATCACGGTGCGTGAGATACAGCCTGGTGACAGACGGACGGACGGACAGCGGAGTCTTAGTAATAGGGTCCCGTTTGGAACCCTTCGGGTACGGAACCCTAGAAAGAGTTGAACTAAGGGTAACTTTACTTCCCCGTAGTACAACCAGTTGGACACCGCAGTTGTACCACGGGTCGGGAGCGATAAAATTTATCACTATTTGATATTATTATTTGTATTTATTATTTTAATTATTTCTCTGCTTAGTGCAAAATCCTTCGTAATTACTACCTATTATAAAATTCGTGTGGAAGTGCCACTTTTTCACACCAGTACTTTTTTCTTTCCAGTTTTAATTTTAAAATGTATAATGGCTTTTTTGAGAAAAGTTTTACAAATAAGTCAGATACAGATTATCATTCAAAAGGTACAATAAAATGAAAACTTCATTAAGGCGATACTTAATAAAATGGGGCTTTTTCAAATCAATTTACTCGACTATAAAGTCATCTTCAGATTAAATTTTTGGGTTAACATTTATTGAGTAGTCTCACTCAAGGAAAACGCGATTGGATGAAGTTTTCTCGATAGAATTTAGTTACAAATAGACCTCTAAATTGTTTTATTTTTTCTAACTTAACTAATTTCATTGCGAAATTGCATTACAATATTGAATACTATGTATTCGTAAACTTTCCTTAAAATCTTTTTACGAAATAGCGAAGTTTGTTTTAAATGTTTTTTTTATGGTTTGGTTTGGTTTGACGCTATTTTATTTTAGTTTGAGTCGAGGGCATTGTTTGCATTTTGAATTTTTCGTCGTCGTCGAGCATTAGCAAAATATAAGATGAGCCATCTTATATTTTGCTAATGCTCGACGACGTGGCATTTGCACATGCGTTTTGTAGATAAGTTGAGTGCGCTTGCAATTTTAATAAATAGTTAATTAGCTCATTTCTAGGGTTCCGTAGTGAAACATGGAACCCTTATAGTTCGTCAAGTCTGTCTGTCCGTCCATCCGTCCGTCCGTCCGTCACAGCAACTTTATGCAGAAACTATTAAGACTACACAGTTGAAACTTGGTATGTAGATGTATTCTGTAAACTTTTTTACGATTTTCATACAACAATTTAAAAATTTAAATAATTTAAGGGGGCTCCCCATATGTGGTTAGGTTCCTGAAACCATTTTTCCTCAAAGTAAATAGTTAAAGAGACAGACCTTTTCAAACTGGAAAAGTGCTTCAAATTATTTCCGACTCATGTCGACTTATACACCAGACAAAACACGGATGTGGCTACATCTAGGCTAGTATATTTTAGTTACTTTCATAGTGTCATGTCCTATGGTATCTTGTTGTGGGGGAAAGCAGCGGATATTCATACTATTTTTATTTTACAGAAAAGAGCTATTCGAGCAATTTATAATTTAAAACGCACAGACTCCTTAAGACAGCTTTTTAAAGAAATTGACATACTAACTGTAGCTAGTCAATTTATTTTCGAAAATATAATGTATGTACGCAAGAACCTTACAAAATTTCCCAAACTTAGCGATAGCTGTAATGTTAACCTAAGAAATAATCACAGACTACTTGCGCCCCGGTTTAGACTAGCGAAGGTTAGCAATTCTTTCAAGGGTCATTGCATTCTCTACTACATCAAGATACCTCTGGAGATCTTGAAATTGCCATTTCAGCAATTTAAAATCCATGTTAAAGCGACTTTGTCGAAAAAAGGAATTTGCAATGTTCAAGATTATTTAAATGATGGGTCTGTATGGGTTTAATCTAGTTCAACACAGACCTCGCTGTTAATAATTTTGTAATTATTTATTATTGCCTGCTTATTAAATAAAAAAAAAACATAATTGTATTAGTTAAGCACAACCTATTTTTAAAAGAGATCTAAAAATCAATCTGTGGGAGTTTCTAAGCCCTTCTTCTTCCACAGTGTTCCAATGTAGAGAAGTGGCAAAAAATGACGATTGCTAAGTATATGTAAATATCTACAGTAATAAAGACATTTGGAATTTGGAATTTGGGATTTGGTCGGAAATTACCTACTTTCCGCACTTTTAGCATACACTTGGTCGTAAAGTGACTCTTGATGTCATTTAAGTTCTTAATTGAGCTTATTACTTTATTATTAATTTTTGTTTCTCACTTTACTTTTTTTAAATCACCGCCCTTCAAACATAGAATATTTTTGTGAAGTATTTTAACTATTTTAGGCTAAGTAAGTATAGGTACATATTATTATAAATCAATTATATTTTTTTATCGTTATTACATCAAATTATATTTTATCACTAAAAGTTATCAATAAAAACATTATTTTTGTAGGCTGTTTAGCCAGTGCCTTTATTTAAAAAACAATACCAGAGCACCATTTTTCATAAATATATGTTTACGTTTTCGTTGTGTGGTTGTTATCAATATAAGTCTCATTATTTCCTCGCAAGTGTGTTAAAGAACGTTGTATAAACCTCGCATTGATTATACACACTCGCCTTTCTTACTGGTATATAATCGCCTCGTGAGTGATAACCAGCGATCGGATAATCGGATGCATATTATATTTACCTAATGGCTTTGGCTATTATGGTATACGCTCGCCTCCGCAGCCTTGCTGACCAGCAAACCGACCAGCCTCGGCCGCTCCGTCTCACTCGGTACGCAGCAGTGCGCGGTCCCCTGTGCCCCTTCGTGCCTCCGGCTCATAAAAACACTTTAGATTCTAGCCACAACACTGCGTAGGATTGCCTAGGAAGTAGGGTGCCCTGATTCGGATTTTCAAAGCAAAACATTCATATATATTCATTTAGTAAAACTATATTTTTATACTTTAATTAATTCCTCAAAAGGATCTCTCCTATTACGCTCTCTTTCTCTGCTCCACAGATACTCATAATTCAATATGTAAATGTTAATTTTTTGCATATGAATTGCCTCTACACGATAAACGTTTGGCCACATGCCACTGTGCCTCTATTATTTGGGTATGGGTGCCATCCTCGGCCACAAAAGGGTTGTCTTGAACACGGTGATCATTGGCCCGCCAGAAATCAGTGTGTATGGTGGTGCCATCAGCATGTTTCTGAATCAAGGGTACCAACATTTCTACAGAACGGACATTGCCAGGGCGGATTTCGAAGCGAAGATCCCATCCTGGATTATCCCGAGGACCCAATAGCCTTCAATTCGACGACCTGAAAGAAAAACGACGAATTTAGTTTGTTTGCATGTGTCTTGAGAATAATAACAGGTTTTTGTTAATTTGTTACCTTTGTTATTTTCATTTTCCCGAATTTACTCTCATCAATTTGGACTACTTTCCCCAGAGGTCTCGACAAAGTAGTCCTAGTAACCGGTGACTGTTTGATTTTCAGTTTGAAAACCTACAACTGCCTCTCGACAATAATTTAACCAATCATTAATAGTTGACCTAGAAAAACACTGTTCTCCTTTGGAGAAATCCTGTTTAATAGTACTCTTTTGACTGGGTATCATGCCTATTTCCTCTGCAAAAATAATAGCCTGGTCTTGCTTGCCCATTTTTAGACTTAAATCACTACCTGAAAACAAAGAAACGACATTAACAGTTTGTTATTAAAAGTCGATTCCCTTTTATAATATAACCACCAACTACCTGCACCATCATCGTGAATCCCATCTGTCTAAACATAGGCTGCTTTACCAGTGGTGGTAGTCGCCATTAATCATAGCGCTATCTATCGAATAACCTAGGCAATTGGTAGCTGTTTTACCGGCCGCAAAGTAAAAGCATGTTTAATTAGCCAGAGCGAGCGCTACACAACAAATATGTTAAAGAAATGTAGTTTCTTTACATTCATCTCTTCAGTCCATATTTTTCTTGCGTTATTATTATTATTATTATTACTATCCTTTCCCGTTTGTGTACTAAGCATACAAGAAGTAACTGAAACACATAATGACCGACAAGGGGTAAAATGCTCCACAAAGACCCAAGAAGAAGAAAGTTGTAGGAAGTAGGACTTAAACTTTAAAATAAACCTAACAATTCAAGTACTAACCGGGTAACAAAAATACTGACTGAGCTACTATAGTAGCTCTCGAGTCATGCATGAGCTACTCAGGAAAGCTGTAGCTCTTTTAATATTTCATGTAAGTTACACTTTTTTGTTTTCATAAGAAGCCGTTACAAAGCAAGTCACCATCAGTCACCTCGTCAGCGCTACAACGAGAATATTAATGCTGAATACCTAATCATAATGAAGTGTTGTCGGACAATGTCTTCAGAGCAGGTAATAGGGCGCCGGCAGCAGGGCTCTGGTGAGCCAACAGGCTTGCTCCACCGCAGAGAAATTAATTTACTCGCGATGTTCAGTCCGCGTCGGAAAGGCGAGTCCACAACTGCTCAGCTGCTCTTGGTAATAATAATTATTTAGACAAACGGGCGGGCTGGACGCGGCGGTTTTCTCGCGTTTTTCTAGAGCTCCTTACCCGAAGTGTTACAGACAGGATCCAATTACTAAGCTTCCACTGACCGTCCGTCCGTCTGTCTGTCAGCGACAGCGTCAGCGTCTATATCTCATGAACCGTAGAAGAAACTTGAAATTTTCACAGAATTTGTATTTCCGACCGATCCGAACGACCCGAATGGCCGAGTCAGCAGTGACCCTGCCTAAGAAGCCAAGGGTCCCGGGTTCGAGTCCCGGTGGGGGCAAATATTTGTATGATGAGAAGGATGTTTGTACCCTAGTCATGGGTGTTTATCTATCTAAGTATAATATTTATCTACATAAGTATGTGTATCGTTGTCTAGTACCCAAGATACAGGGAATCCTAGTTTGGGGCTTGATAAATATATGTAAATAGTGTCCAAGGTTATTATTATTATTATTTCTGTTGCCGCTGTAGCAATGAGTAATGAACTGCAGGCAATTGGTCGGACTCGCACATGACCGTTTTTTTCAGAAATAATGTCAGGCCCCGATGCACAACTAACAACTAAAATGTTTGACGGACAGTCAAAGTCATACTGTCACTGTCTCTCACTCGAGAACAGTAACCACAACATGTACTCCTTGGCATCTGGGAGTTTCCATCTGAATACATTTAAATTGACAAATCAACCAATCAGAACACGATTATTCTGAACGAACTGCCTTTTGATTGGTCGTTTTGTAAAATTGAAAGGGATTCTGATAGAAATTCCCAGATGTCAAAATAACTCACTGACGCCCGGTTTCTGAAAGGAAAATTAGCTGTGACAACTTGTTAAACTCTTGTTAAACGCATTTCAGCCAATCACATGCCGCTATTTTGAATAAATGATCGATTAACCGCTTGTTACATTTGACCACTCTTTCGGAAACTGGGGGAGCCTACTGGGCCCATAACCGATAG
Source organism: Argyresthia goedartella (assembly GCA_949825045.1). Classification (NCBI taxonomy): domain Eukaryota; kingdom Metazoa; phylum Arthropoda; class Insecta; order Lepidoptera; family Argyresthiidae; genus Argyresthia; species Argyresthia goedartella. The sequence continues at coordinate 24,717,854 of OX463823.1, forward strand.
ACTATGACGCGACGATAATGGTCAACTTTAATTATCATTTATCTGACGATTAGGTAATTCCTTTCTCTTTATTAAGTAACTAGTTTATATGATTAGCAATAACCTCAATTTCTGCCATTAATTTCTTAAACAAAGATTCTCCAAACTCCATATAAAGGTTATCTAAAGATGACCGTCGCCGTCGCCGTCATTGTGCTAGCAGAGTTGGGCCCCAGATAGCGTTAGTATGACAAATAAGCGGCACTTATTTGTGCAGTAGACTGTGCATTCGGCCAATAGCCAATACACGATAAGCGTGGTCGATAAGCGATAAGCGTATAGCCCAATCTTGGAATGAATATCTTGTTCTAGCTTTCTCCTGATGTGATGAGCACCACTTGATAAATATAATAACTACGAATGCATTTCCGCAGCTGCGGGATACCATAAAGGGTAGATAAAAAAAAATTGCGAAGCACATGACAAAGCACAAAGTAATCTACATTGAAAAGAGCGCGCTCGGGCATACACACAGAGCCACATTGAGAGCTCTTCTTACAAATTGTTATAAAATATAAAATTCGTAATATTTTGAAACTATTTAGAATAAATGTCTGATGTGTCAGACATTATATTATTTCACACAATCAAGTTGTGTAAGATACTTTATTTACGGTTTTAGTTACTTTATCTTGGTAATTAGCAAAGTACTTGCTTAGTATATCTTTAAGAAGCTTTTCATTATGAAAGCTTTTCTTTTCTGAAATTTGATATCTATAAAAACATCAGCTCCGGTAAACTCATTATTCTTTATTTCGTGTCTCTGTTCAACGGGATCACACAACACAACACAGCAATAATATTATTATTTTTATATATATTTTTATGTGGAATCTGATCCCGGGATCAGTGGACACAAATCGGCGGGAATAGTTTCTACATTGATCTGATCCGGCCGATCGCCTAAGCTGAGTACAGATGTAGTGAATAATCCTTTCCTTTCGTATTTTCTCGGAAATGTTCGTTTTTGTCTTACTACCTCACTCGCACTCAGTACCCGTCAAACGGGCAATTGGACATTTGACATTGATAAATAAAGTATGCGATTTATTTGATACCTTCACCTGTGCCTACACGTAATTTAATAATACAGTAATTCATTGACACATCGGCACCATTCGGGTGTTATCGTTGTTCCGAGTTTTGCCGATAGGAAAGGATTATTCACTACATCTGTACATTTATTCGACTTGTGTTGTGGACTTGCATTCGCACGCTCGCCCGACGCCTGAGCGGAACAAAAACCCTAGCCGTTGAAAACCAGAGTACGTAGTTACTATTCGAACAGAGGCCTTGTTTACATACTCATTATAGTTTACTGGGTAAAACCATGTTAAACCATTTTGGTTTGCTGAAAGAAATCTCTTTTTTTTCTTTTAATGTATATAGTATGTAATGAATACTGAATTATGAACCATATTTCTGATATCCAACTAATATTATAAATGTGAAAGTAGCGATTTTCGGATGTTTGTATGTTTGTGCGCGCTAAAACGGCATAACGGATTTAATGAAATTTAGCAGAGATAGTTTATGAGCTAGATTAACTTATGGTGCAGTCGGATACTTTTTATCCGACTGCACCAGAAGGAGGGTAACGTTATCCCGGAAAATGATACTTCCTAGGAACATGCAGATGAAGTTGGGCGTTCAGCTAGTCTGTCAATAAAACTTTGTAAAAAACCGAAAACTGCTGGTCTGTGCGGTAGCTTAGCAATAGCCACGCGTTCCGTAGCCCCCGCCTCAATTAGAATAACACCTTACCACTTGCTTGATTAGACTTGGCGCTGGGAATTATGAGAATTACAAATAATGTGCGACTCCTTGCCCGTTTGGAGACGGAATACAGAAGGGACAGAATGTAAAGTTTAAAATTAGCCATTAGTTTTTATTGCAAGAAGGTTGGGTGTCTATCCTCTTTGATGTAGTCTTTGTGAATATCATTTAAGGTTCTTGGGGTTTTTATAATGATTTTTGCAAACTGGAAGGGCTCTGTGGTCTAATAGTTTCACATTTGCTTCTCTCTCAGGATATGCTGGTTCCAATCCGGTACTGGCTATGTACCAATGAGATAAGTAATTCATCTTGACTACATTATAAGGAAGATCTATCCATAGCTGCGGCGATGAGCTAGCCCCCTGTCACGCAAAATGGAGTATTGAATAACTGGCTGAATGTGGGCACAACAGTGCCTGTGCCACCCTGAATGGGAAAAGGCGTGACGGTATGTTAATGTTATGTTTTGGAAAATAATGTAAACGTTATGGGAATAGACTTTGGCCGGTAAATATACATTTTAAATTAATTAAATTAAAGGAATTAGCTGCAGGATCTTTAAGATTAGCTGCAAGATCTTTAAGATCTAACAAAACATGAATAACTGAATATAAAAGTTTTTCATATTGATCAGGCGCGCGCTATGTATTCCTTAAAAGTTAATTTAATTAAGCCATAATACCATTGTGGATGTACCTCCAGTATACGAAAGGACTGGAGAAAACAAAATGGCTACCATTTGGAATTCCGCGATCCGAAACCCTAAATACCTAATTAGGCAGGCTGCATACAATCCGACCAGTATCATCCGACTTAAGTCGCCAATTTAAATAAAGGTGACGTAGCTCATGGATGAATAAATAAGGTTTACTTATTAAATAGTAGAGAAGTCAGGGGATTTCTGAATTTGCAACTTGAAATACTAATGAGTCTACACCAAATTCCAACTGAGGCCATGAAAGCCAGAGCGGTCCTTTTGTTGATAATTATTTCCATACTGATTTGATTTGTAAAACAATGCTGTAATTGGTAAAAGACACTCATTATATCGATAGCGTAAAAACTATTAAAAAAACCGGTCAAGTGCGAGTCTAAATCGCGCACGAAGGGTTCCGTACCACCGTTCAATGGAAGCGATGGTGTGGAGTGAATAGTTTGGATTTTACACAGCAAAATATTGTTTACAAAGTTATTGGTGCGGTTACTTTCACACTCCATGTACGTAACCAGGTGCATCCAGTTTGTATGTGGTATTGTTGTATGGGAGCCCCCTTAAATATTTATTTTATCCTGTTTTTTAGTATTTGTTGTTATAGCGGCAACAGAAATACATAATCTGTGAAAATTTCAACTCTCTAGCTAGCTAGGTTCTTGAGATACAGCCTGGTGACAGACGGACGGACGGACGGACGGACAGCGAAGTCTTAGTAATAGGGTCCCGTTTGGAACCCTTCGGGTACGGAACCCTAAAAAACCAGGAAAGTGAGTGTCGAACTTCGCACATTTAGGTTTCCGTACCAAATGTAGAATATTACTCTAAAAATACGGGGTAATCAAAGAAAAAAATCAAAATTATCAATATATTGCCATTTGTCAGTGAAATATACGTAATAACAAACTTAAACACCAAATTTGGAGTTTAGGTCCATGATCAAGTTAAAAATTTCTTCGTATAAAGCTGACTTTGGAGGCTACCTATTCCTTTGTCTTTCAATATTTTTTGAATCAAAAATACAGTATTACTCAACAATCTCTGAATAACCCCACTCGATGGGGTAGGTTTATTTTTATTTAAAACTTTTTTTTTTGACAATTTATGTGGTTTTGGGTCAACAAGTTGTTTATACTGTTGTAGGTACCTATACATACCTACATAGCTGACCTTTGTAACTAGGTAGTCAGATGCAAATCTAGTGCAACCTTGATATCTGTCAACATAGGCAGATTCATTAGTATTTATAGTTGGATATTTAAATATAATAAAGAGTCATTACTGGTCCGCATCTGGCTTCACTCCTCTCTTCTATATACCTAGCCTTGGGTACAATAGAGAGCCCCCATCCTCTTCATTGGTGACCCCGACGTGATCACGTCCCCGTCTGAAGCATCCAACTGAAGCTCATCTCGGAAGACTACACCACAAATCCACAACAATCTCAACATGCAGACTGCATTAAACTTCGAAGGAATCCGAAAAGGTCATTACGGAGCCAAGTAAATTCAACACCGAAGATGAACCAAGACAACACTTTCAACTTCCCCATCAATTCCAGTTGCGACAACATCATCATTATCAACATTGGATGCAGACCCGCAACATCCACCATCTATCACGGCCACGGACCTCCAGCACTACAACGTAAGAAAAGGACATCACTGGACTGACGCACAAAAACAAGGACACAGGATCGACGCACTACTTACGACACAGGACTACGCATCACGGCAACCAAACCAAAATTCAAATTCATCCCACTCAAGGACAACGCGGAAATACTTATGACATATACAACACACTACACCTCGAGACGCAGCAGTCTCAAAACGTACGCGTACTCAATCTATTCCCACGCATTAAGCTGAAGCTGCATGGACTACGAGCAAAGACTCTTCCCCCTGCTCGCGGAGCGGAATCAGAGCGGCAGCAACACGAATGAGAGTGCGATCTGCTCACTACAACAGGGCACGAGCGACATCAATCCGGAAGTCACAACCGCTCGTCTCCGCTGAAACGGCATCAGCGCAAACGTGCGCATGGCCAGTTAGGAGTGGTCAGTGACGGGAGACACGGGAGGAAGCAGTTGTGGTCAGAGCTGTATAGGCCGGCCGCACACCAATGGGAGTAGTTCAACGCATTCTTCAGTTAACGTTGGTCGCCGCCTCACCGTTTTCCGCTTACCCCATGGAGCACACCACTACCATCAGCCTAGAGTCATCAATCTGCCAACATCAATCAAGAAACTGCACGGCTAAAAGGAAATGTTCCATCTGTGTTTTCAAGTGTCCCAGAGTACGGCGGAAAAAGCTCCGCAGATGACACGATGCACAGCAGCCCCACAAGTTGCAGCAAATACCGCCATGACGAGATGCAGACACACGTCGACCCCAATCATAACATGGAGGCCTATCGACCGAATTAACTACTAATATAATAACAAAAGCAGGTCAAGACGGAGCACCAGCAAGTCAGCAAAAAAACAAATTGAAGAAATTGCGGCCTGGCGAAATGACATTACCTACTGACATTATTTCTATTGTTTGTTATTTTACCTTAACCTTGTATCGATTTATTCATAGGTCAACCAATTTGTAATTTTATCTATTTTATTTATGTGGCACATTTATTTTCAAAATCAAAGGGGAAGCCATGTAGGTACCTATACATACCTACATAGCTGACCTTTGTAACTAGGTAGTCAGATGCAAATCTAGTGCAACCTTGATATCTGTCAACATAGGCAGATTCATTAGTATTTATAGTTGGATATTTAAATATAATGGAGAGTCATTAATGGTCCGCATCTGGCTTTACAAAATTTGTCTAAAATATCTTAATATTGCATTACAATTATTACAATATTTATATAACCGCAATTCCCTAGGTACAATATTATCATTTTTAATATATTACTTAAACAAATGGACCCAAATATACAATGCGCTGAACAGATGATTAGTACCAAACAAGCTATACAGCAAGATATTTTAGTACCCAAAAACACAGATCCAACGTTTAAAGCCAAGCAAGTACTTGCATCAGTACTTATTGAAAAAGAAAACACAACTTATCAGCATCAAATGCAAACGAAGCGAAATCTAATGATTTTAGCAGATGAGCAAGTTAGAAGACTGTGCGGAATTCTCCAAAAACTTTTGAGAAGTAAATTTGCTGTAGAGTCGATTATAAAGCCCAATGCTACCATGGATCAAGTTCTGGGATCATGTATGTCGCTTTGCAAAAATTATGGCAGTAACGATGTCATTGTCATAATAGGAGGCTCTAATGACAAGGATCTACTTAGAATGAAGTCTTTATTGTACTATACTAAGCCTTCTCCTACAATGTAAAGGCAAGCACTTAAATGAAAGAATGGTCAACTCCACTTTCAGGCCTTTATGCTCACGTTTCTCTCACACCACTTTCTTGGTCATTTAATAAGGATGAAATATATTATTTTGGGAATGGTAGGCTTAACAAACGGTAAGCATGTAGACAACTGTTAGAATAAATCCTTAGAATTTGTCATTGGTCACAGAACCTTTTGAGATTGACCCATACAGGTTCGCAAATGGAGCGTCATAGCTGAGTCAGACTCAGACTAGCTTTCATACTAAATTGGCTGCATTGGTTATTGTAGAGACTCAGACAGACAATTTTGAAATTAGTTATCATTGTGTTACAGTAGAGAATGTATAGGCAGTAATGTTAATGATATATATGAATCTGGAATGATAATGTGAAAGTTAATGTAAATAACAATATAAATGACAATGTAAATGATAGTGTAAATGATAATGTTAATGTCAATGATCAAGTTCATGAAAATTACAAAAATGAGAAATATTTTTTTTGCGAATAACCAAATGTTTTTCATCAAAATATTGACGGCCTTATAAATAATGAAGTATAATATAATATGATTGAGACCGAGATATACTCTCTGAATGTTGCAAATGACACACTGGCCGTATATTCTGCCAGGAGCACTCGAAGTGGTGGTGCTGCTATACTGGTAAAAAAATAATTTAAATATAAGGAGGTAACGGACTGTTATATCCCTAATTTAATAGAATGCTGTGGCATAACGCTCACTGAGCACGATATAAATTTAATATGCGTGTATGGAAAAGCAAAGTATGATACAAACATGTGTGACATTTTCTTCAAAACATAGACAAACTATTATATAGACTTTGCCAAGAAAGGAGCGAAACTATTGTGTGTAGATATTTTAACATACATCGACTTAAACGTAAAATAATCTCGGTTTATTTCGAAGATCTGTTATCGAACTACAACCTAAAGATCACATTGAATGCACCAACACGTATAAGTAGTAGCACATGTTTAGATAATTTTATCCACAATATCAAGGGATTTAAAGGCGAGATAGTTGAATTTGCGCTTTCAGATCATACTGGACAAATACTAAGATGTCCAGTAAAACGCTTCAACGGCCTCCGAAATTGGTCAATTGATAGGCAAGAATACAGGACAGAATATCTAAATAAGTTCATAGAGTATATTTCAAGGCTGAGTTTCAGTGAGGTATTCAATAGCAACGATGCTAATGAAATGAGGCATTTAATTAGTCAATATATTAGTCAATATATTAGTCAATATATTAGTCAATATATTAGTCAATATATTAGTCAATATATTAGTCAATATATTAGTCAATATATTAGTCAATATATTAGTCAATATATTGACGGCCTTATAAATAATGAAGTATAATATAATATGATTGAGACCAAGATATACTCTCTGAATGTTGCAAATTACACACTGGCCGTATATTCTGCCAGGAGCACACGAAGTGGTGGTGCTGCTATACTGGTAAAAAAATAACTTAAATTTATATTAGTCAATATATTAGTCAATATATAATACTTTAAAACTTTTGTATGATCTGTGTTTTCCTGAGATCATGGTAAGGATTTCAAGCAACAAGAGACCACAATGGTTATCAAAGAGTATCAAACAAGGTACATAAAGGAAGAGAGAGCTATTATGGAAATCTAGACTACATCCCAACCAACAAAATAAACAAAACTTTACAAAATTATTCAATTAGACTCAAAAACAATATTATATTGATACAAAAATCCTAAAATGAATACTTAATTAAGACATCAAAAAATAAATTCAAAGCCACGTGGAAATAATAAATAACTATAACAGTAATAAAACAAAACCTAAAAATTACATAAAACAAATAAAAATTTACGATCTTGTTACTTGTCACTGATCCACACGAAATTGCAAAGTCATTTAATAATTTTACTGCGACAAATATAACTAAATTCTAAGGACTTAATATTGACTCACGCTTGATATGGGAACCACAAATAGAGCAGGTTTGCAAAAAAACAAGTCAAATTTCTTATGACCTATATATACTTGTCAAAGTGACTAGGCAATCGGCTTTGCTAACTGTATATCATGCTTTTGTCGTCACGACTTTAAGGTATGGCATTATTTTCTGGGGAAACTTAACCGACAAAGATAAGGCATTTAGAACACAAACACGGTGTATAAGGGCAATTTGTAAGTTGAAACCAACAGATAGTTGCATGCCTCACTTAAGTATACTAGGTGTTTTGATATTGCCATACATCTATGAAACTGCTGTATTTAAAAAAAAAACAAACTGGAACTTATTTAAGACAATGAATACGGACGGCTCTGTTTGAACCCTTCGGCTACGGAACCCTAAAAATAAGTATGACTACGAAGTTTGATCGACCGCTTGGGAGATGACAACATTCAATTGAATTCAATTCAATTGAATGTTGTGACCTCCCCTCTTCAATGACGGCGTTCAAGCTCTCTTTTGTACATTGGTCTAAATTTGGTCATGAGACTGTGTCACTCATTAAAACATTCCGGTTTTAAATCCAAGCTACCTACTCTTACGTCCTCTGCTAACATGCATACCTCATTTTTCCGTACTGAGGAGTGGCTAACCCAGCAAATACCTGCCGGATTATTTGGCCCGGGCCACAACTGTGACGTTGTAATTGACCCTCCCCCCCTCCTGCCTCCGCGCCATTACCTGGGCATCCACTGCATCGGAGAAATGGCCCGAAAAGCTTAACTAATGCCGCCGAATTAATTAAAACTAGTTATTGTTTCTACCTTTGTACAGGATTTCTCTATTCGAGTTTAATCCATCATTTGTTGTAAACAGAAATACGGCGAGGACATAGTTTTCGGTAAGTTACAAGTTTGATTTACGACGTAGACATTTGTTAGATAATTTTCTGAGAAATTATTTTATTAGACTTATAGAAACAAAACAATAACATCGTGTAGACTTTTTTTGCATTAACTTATGAAAAACTACATCATTTTCGCTAGAAAATCAGAGTCAGGTTGTAAATCACGAATTATTCAAGTATTCAGTTATTTTCTAGTTTAAAAATAGCTTAGAAACGAATGCCGCTGACAGGTTACCAGCTGCAACTTTGGAAAACCGTTCAAATATTGAACTCAGGGAGTGGGATAGTCAGAAAAGATATCGAGACATAGGAGGAGATCTACCCGTCGAAATACAGAGATACCTGGTGGCAAGAGAACCCAATACGGTAAAATAATCTAAGTTGAGAATACGTGGGACGACTTCTCATGGGCATTTAGCTCTCCATTCCTATCCACTTTACATTCTTAACACAGCATAACAACACCCCCAATTTACTGGTCATTCTTCTGTGCTAATGTCAATCGAAGAAAATAGTTCAATATCAACAAAAGGATTTATTATCTTTTTTGTTTTAACTGTTTTGTGCAACAAAGTATTGAAGTAGTGAACGATGTTAGTTACTTACAACTAAAATGTGTTGTGGAACTTGAGTAATCAATCATCTTAGATATTGATTTTACGATAATCTTGATTTCCTTACACGGAAAGGATCGACTATCATTACATATTTAGTTCTATGGGTAGGATTTTGGAATGAACAGAAGGATCTCTCGATCCTAAATTCCCAACAATCTCCACTGAAGTTCTCGCGAAAGTTTTACAGCACCAACTACTGGTTAACTTTTGCAACATGGGAAGGCTTTCACACTCCCTTCTATACCATCTTGACCTGGATGTCACATTTCATAGGTGTAATTACGTCTGTGGGACCTTGTTGTGGTGAAGACCTCTGTGGCGTAGTGGTCGAGGTTCCGCTTCTCAATATAGAGGTCCCGGGTTCGAATCCCGGCCGGGGCGGAAACTCGTATATTATACTTGTGATAACGCTGTGAATGGTGGCCTTACCATTATGATTTCTGTGTAATAAAAAATACGAATGGTTCCACGAAACAGGGTCAAATAATGTTGTTACTGTAAATCTTCTATTTCTAACGGACTCCTGTAACATTTTTTAATAATGTTTTGTAGTGTGTTTCTGCAATCAATTTTGTTATTTTATTAAAGTCTTATATTTCAAAGGTTAGAGAGGTGGCTCCGCAGCCTAGCGGTATTCGCACATCAGAAACCATGGTGCGGAAAGCAACGTCTGGCTTAGACGGGTACTGGATGGGTGTCCGTTTCTATCTGGCATTTGTCTCGAGCGCTTCTGTGTTTCGGATGTCACATTAAGTTGTAGGTACCGGCTGCTATCGCTGTTCGGCTCTAGTAGTCGTAAAGCTGGGACAGCGGCCCTAATAGGGCAGCTTGGTGGCTTCTGACAGTCGGGTTGGCCACTAGCCCGAGACCGACACCGATGCAGCGTGGTGGAGTACCAATCTTACTCGTGTCCGGGTAAGGCTCGTGCCCCTCGGAGGGGACATTATTGGGCTACATTTATAGAAATGTTGGCTGAGCATGATGACGATAACGATGATTGCCATGGTTTAGCACAGACTCACAAATAAAAAAATACGACATTAAAATTTTAATTACAATAAATTTTGTGAATTGAAAATTCTGTGAAATGATCTTCGCAAGTTCAAAGGGCACTTAATCTTTAACATTTTAATAAGTAAAGGAGAAGGGCGTTGAAGGATAAACGGCTAAAGGTTGACTTAACATTGGGACCTCGTCTCTATATCAACAATTCATCTCCTTCCGTGGCAAACCATAGTCCGATTATTTTAAAATTGTGATACAAGGTGACATTTAAATAGCTGACTATATTTTGGGTAATGATGTTTTTTGGGGAAAGTTGTTCATAACGAATGGTACCATTACCCAAAATAGGGTCACCAAATTTAATAATAGTAATACCTTGGATACTAGTTACACACATTGATCTAGACCTTTGGCTTCGTAGGCAGGGTCACTGCCGACTTCGCCATTCGGATCGTCAAATATCACGCTGTATAGAGAGGCACAATACTTAAAATTGTTTTAATTTCTTATTAAAATAAGGCATTCAATTAATTTATCCCTTTCGGACCCGAGTCTAAGCCAAAACGATACTAAAGGTTCTGAGTTATATTTATAGGTTAGAATGGGCAATGAATTACGAAAATCAAGTTTTTTTTTGTTTGTAAAGCGAGAAAACTGTTTTCCTCGATACTCACGATTGTGTAATGTTAGGCCGAAGTACAGTTACACTCACTTTTGTGCGGGTGGAAAATTATTGTGAAATAAAACACATTTTAATAGGAAACAGTGTGTTATTTCTGAAACTTATGATAAATCAGCCTTTTAGTTGCACTTACGTAATAAACAGCTATAGGTAGGATAATCATAAGTACAAAAAGTTAGCATTTTCTTATCTAAATAATACTTCTCATGAGATCAATCAACTATATCTTATTTAAGTAATTAGAGCTACATTAGAGATACTTCACAATGAAAAATAGTCGCTTTCCTAGTCTATTTTTCATTGTGAAATACATAAAAGCAATGGTTGCTTTTAGTATTGCACAAGTAGACATTGCACTTAGTGCATCGAACTTTTGAACGACTTGTGCAATTTTTCAATCGACAGCATCGAGGTGCTTTGAATGAATCACTAATAGGCCAGTGATTATATCGATCCAGCGTTTTGTCTACCTTAGGTATAACTGCAGGTGTGTATTGGGATGTGGAAGGCATTGGAGCCATTTCCTCCAGAGGTTCTCGTTGCCTTTTTCTGGTAGGCCCACCCAGCAAATAATCAGAGACACACAGTTTAAAATCTATGAATTCCATCACATCTTTTTTGTTCTCCTCGTTTTTGACACATGCCTCTCTGTATTCATACCATGAATTAACAATTGCCATATCAAAAAAATTCATGAAAACTTTTATAGGCCACTTTCGCGTTTTATGCCAGGACCGATAAGCTTCCATCATTTGGTCACAGATATCTATGCCTCCCATGTTTTCATTATATTTTTTAACAATGCTAGGGCATAGTACATCGATGTATGTTTTTGTGTTTTTATCCCAGCGCTGGACAGTCTCCACAGGTTGAGCACCAGTAGCCGTTGAAGCCATCAGAACAGTCTTGGAGTCCTTCCATTTAACAACGCAAACGTCTCGTTTTCTGTTTACTACTTCCTCATAGTCCCCTCGCTTCATTCTGATATCTTTGGTGAATGTGTAGCCTTCTATTTGTCATTAAGCCTGATCTTTCAATTTCTTCCTGCACCAGTTTCTCCATCAAAGGTATTGTGGTAAAGTACCTGTCAAAATATAGGATATAGTTATTGGTATAGTACTAAGCAGTCTCAATACAACCGCAGGACCAAGACCCAGGGATTTGTCAGGAAAAGGTGTAGTAACACCTTGGTAGAGTTCAAAATCTACAACCATACCTGTTGATTTAGTAATCACAAAGTTTTTCATACCCCTTGGCCTTGGTATATTGGGGACAAACTGTTTAGAAGGGCATACTCCCAGAAATGGAACCATCTGCTCATCCACCGAGTAGGTACCTTGTTCTCTTGGTAATTGTAAACATCTGTTCCTAACTGCATCTATAACTGGCTGAGCCAACCAGAAGCAGTTTTTGGATTTATTTTCAGTAGAAACCCTTTCCTTGTCTACTACGTGTAGATTAGTTCGTAAAAGAAAGAATCTTTCCCTAGCCATACCTTCTACTATGCAGTTCAACCTAAAACGTTGTAGCCATGCCATCTTGATTCTTGGATATTTAATACAAGCCAATATACCATTTATCCCAAAAAACTTCTTGACTTCGGCTGCAATGACTGGAGGATTCAGCACTTGGTTCTTCGTTGTTTGGTAATATATATTAGTGTTCAAAGCAAACATTTCGTACAGTTCCTCGGTGAAATATTTTTCAAAATAAACTTCTGGCGTGTATACCTAAAAACAGAAAGTGTTTGATAAACTGTTGCTCAGAAAAACACCATCTGCCCAAAATAAAATACAAAATCGAAAAATACATACCTCATCTACAATCTCACGTTCAGGCTTCGACGGCATATCTTTGGATATGAATCGCCTCCTGGTCCATATATTTTGAGTAGATGGTGCAGCAATGACAGGCCTCGCTGCCTCCTCTTCCTCTTCTGTCTTTGAAGACTTTTCATCAGACCCTTGCTGCCAAAGGTCGTCTCCATCGGAGCTGTCATCGAACTCGGAGTCATTTATCGTCTCCAAGATGGCTTCCACATCACAAGCTATATTTTTTCTTCTCATCCCGCGTAACTATCAGCTGAAATAATTATATATATATTTATCTCACTGTAAATAATACGAAAGGGACTGTTCGGGCCGAACACTCACTTTCGTGATACTCAAAAGCAAATCAAACTTTAACAGATAAATCATGACATTTGAGTTTGCAAAATAACGTAGTTTACGTGTTTATTGTATTGTTAATCGACACATTCAATATTAAGAAAAAAATACTCACTTTTAGAGCCAAAAACTAATCACGTCTCAAATTTTGCGGGACACGGGCGCGGCGCGTGGCGACAAACCGTGACTGATGCAAAATGGTATCAGCTATCGGCTTGTAAAAAAATCTACGTATATATAGCTACCCTCACAATCGAGCGACGTTGGGCCGGTCAGCTTACAGTGTTTTGATAGCTCCATACAAAATCGTAAAGTTATACTCACGAAAGTGAGGGCTACGACCGAAAGGGTTATTAGTTTAACCCGTTAATTAAACATCAATGTATGTAGTTAGAGATGTGCACGTGGAAACGCTCCCCAATTATATTTGACATTCGATATTCGTCGATGCGGCACTTGAGAATCGAGTAATTGTTTCGAGTTTGGAAGCCTCACTCGAGAATCTTCTCCCGATGCTTAATTGTTCAAGTTTAAATTGATTACGTCATGAAGTTTCCATTACACCGGGACAAGTGGTTTTCATTACGCGCCTATTAGTTAATGACCCGAATTCCTCTTCTAATTTAATAAAAGGTTGTATTTAACGGTCTTTAGGTAAGCGTGACAAAATACTACCGGCTGTCATAAAATGTGTAGAGTTGGAACGTTTTCGAAACATGTTTTTGAAATAAACGAAAAATCGCATTTAGATTTTTTCCGAAAAACTATTGACAGTTATACGTCGCGCCACACGTTATGAGCGGTGGCCTTGTATGCGCAGTAGTCATTTTTCAATACCTGTACATATGCGCAGTAATTCCTGCCAATGTCATCCAGCGCTCTTATAACAGCGAAGGATATTTAAGTCAAAGAGTTTCGTTCTTATGAGATACTCGTAGAGGAAAAATAAAGGGCATTCTGTTTTTACGGAACTTTCACTAATCCTGCTATATTGTTTTGATGGGTATAACGCCATTTATTCTGAAATTGTTCTCCCAGTTTGATTCCCTTGAAAAACTTTTTATACGGAATTAGTATGACACCTTGAGAATCACACACGCTAGTAGCTTCAATAGCCACAGCTGAATATCAAAGAGATTAAATTAAAACTACAATTGTAGCCCGTTTTCAGAAATTCCCAAGCCATATTTACAAAAAAGAGCACACTGTATACTGCCCTGGGCTGCGTTCCGGGCACTCGCTTCCACCGGCTCCTCGGCCACAATGCGAAACCTCTCAAATATTTATTTTACAATCTCGCCGACGCCCATTCATCCGCGATTTGTTTATCAAAAGGCGACCGGAAACGGAAACAGTGAGGTCTAGAGATTTAAAATTCAACAGCCCACTGTTCTTAGGTGGAGTACAATGGATTTGAAAAGTTAGGTTGTTGTGTTAAAATATATGAAGTGGGTGGAAATAGCGGAATTTCACTGTTTGTATGGTGAACAAAGTGTAATTGTAGTGCAAAGTATGTCTGAATATCTGTGCTGTCACGCAAAAAGGGAGCATAGAACCGAATTAAGCCAGTGATTCAACTCGAGCAACTGCGTCTCCAGAACAACCACCCCACATGGGAACAGACGTGACTTTGTTTTTATTAATTTTAAGGCTTATAAGGAAATAATGAACCTTATAGTATCACTGCATTGTCCGTCTGCCCGCCTGTTCGTCCATCCGTCTGTCTGTCTATTTATTTTTTTGCAAAAAAATATTAAGATCTTTTTCTCAAGAACGCGTAAAGGTATGATGTTGAAATAAATATCAATTGCTCAATCATGTGATCCCTTGAAGTTATAAAATTCAAACTTTTATGTAAACGCAAACATATTTGCAAAATTTTCTTGATACTCGCAAGGGACTTGAAACCTCCAGGGTCTTCCCGTTGACCATGTTGTCAAGAAGCAAGTTCTTTTAAACATTAAACATTAAGGCTTGTGTTTAAACGATTACCAAAAAATTCTAAAATTTACTACCAATTAATTCGAAATTACTGCCAGAATAAGCGTAAATGATCACCCAATTGTGTTTGGATAAATGATCACCAAGCTTCTTTTTATGTTTTGTGTACTTAAGTTTATGTTTTAAGCCCTTCAGTATTCAGAACGGATGTCCTACACATATCAATGAAAGTCCAATAAAGTTTTTTTTTAATCCCTCGCCAGCCAGGATCCAAACCCGCACCGTATAGGTTGGCCGCACTTGGCCAGTTTTTTTTAAATGTTTTAGGGTTGTTCTTCAGCTCCACAAATAATAAATAATTTTAGAGATAATATTTAAATTAGGTACATAAAATTACAAATGTACCAATTCAATTCAGCAGGCTTCTGAATCTCCCTAAACTCTACAAAAACGCAATCACAAAGCACAAAGATCTCAATTGTCCGCTCGTCATTCTCGTCGTACAAAATTCTCAGCAAACACAAAAAGGGCAACTAATGCACAATTTTGCCGCCATGATATGATAAACCATTTATGTAAACCGGCCACCGGGGAACAACTGAGGATAGATCCGCTAGGGAATGGCGTCAAAAACTTTTGACCGTCACCGAGATAAAAAGAATTAAATCCCAAAAGTCAAGAAGAGAAATTAAGAAAATATAAATAGGCGTAGAATAGTTTGGGACGTCTTTAGAAGCGGTTAAAATGCTTTTGCTGATTTTTCCTATGCATTAGAAGTGCGTTTAGAGCGTGCGATATCAAAAAACGCAAATTGTCGGAAATAATTAGTTTCAGAGTTAATATTTAAACGCCATTTGTAACATTGGTGACTGAGGGGATGTGGGATGAGGGTGGGGAACGATGAATTTGGCCGATTTTCGGTGTCCGATTTGTGTTTTAAAGTTTGTTGACCTTGAGGTCATTGTCGGAAATAATTAGTTTCAGAGTTAATATTTAAACGCCATTTGTAACATTGGTGATTGAGAGGATGTGTGATTAGGGTGGGGAACGAGAAATTTGGCCAATTTTCGGTGTTTGATATGTGTTTTAAAGATTGTTCACCTTGAGGTCATTGACCTTGAAATTCAAAGGAGTATTGCCTTTGTGTCATTTTGTAATTTTGTGTCGAAAGCCACCTAACCCAACCATAACCTGTAATTTGTTTTAGATACTAGTTTCGAAATATTATCGAAACTGCTTTAGCTTCGGCGATGCCTACCCACATTAAAGCATCCATGCGCGCGGCTTCGCCGACCAGCCTCGGCCGGTCCATCTCACTCGGTGCGCAGCATTGCTTGGTCGCCTTTGCCCCTTCGTGCCTCTTGCGGCTGATAAAACCACTCCAGAGTCTGGCCACAACACTGCCTAGGAAGTGGGCTGTCCCGATTAAGGTTTTCTATCGGTTTTGTAAAACTGAAAAATTGCCCACCTCGCAGCCTCTCAAAGTTGTAATACTTCACCACCTCAGTACCTCCTCAGAGATGCCTGCTCCTCGGCTCCGGTTCGTCGCCAGTACCAGCAGCTACAGTGGCCCTCACTATGCCTCTGCCAGTGCTTTATACTACACGAGCCTCTGGTGGCTCAATAGAGTCCAACACCGACTAAACCACATCACTATATCTCATATTTATTCTGCATGGGAGGCCGCACAGGATGCTATCCGAATTTTTACGATCTGTCGAATACATTTGATTGTGTTGATCATGATACGCTACATACTTATGAAATTAAATCATTACGGAATTATAAATACAGCGTTGGATCTATTAAGATCATAATTAAGCAATAGAATTCAAAAGGCATAACTCAATGGCATTATATCTGATGGATCGGATGTAAAAATTAGCGTTCCACAAAGTTCCATATTATACCTATTCTTACTCCTTTCTGCCTTTCATGGTGGAGAAATTGACTAAAACATTGTTGTTTGCTGATGATACTTCACTGGTCTTGAAGAAGATTTTGCTGATGTTAATGGTGTAATGTCTTTAACCTTGAATTGGTTCACAGATAATCCACCGTACTATTATTTTTTGTTAGACGCAGGTAAAACCAAGTGTATCAAATTCTCATTTCCAAATGTCAGGCAAGTTGAGATCAGTTTAGTGTTAGACAGCAACACGTTCGAATTTGTAAATGATGCTTGAAATAACCAGTGATAGCAAATTGCAGTGGGGACCCCACATAGATAAATTAGCAGGTAAGTAAAGTTCTGCGGCTTACCCTGTTAGGAACATCAGACAAAACACGGATGTGGCTACATCTAGGCTAGTATTTTAGTTACTTTCATAGTGTCATGTCCTATGGTATCTTGTTGTGGGGGAAAGTAGCGGATAATCAAACTATTTTTATTTTACAGAAAAGAGCTATTCGAGCATTTTTTTTTTTTTTTAAAGAAACTGACATAATAACTATTCAATTTATTTTCGAAAATATAATGTATGTACGCAAGAATCTTACAACATTTTCCAGACTTAGCGATAGCTGTAATGTTTACCTAAGAAATAGCCACAGACTAGTTGCGCCCCGGTTTAGACTCGCGAAGGTGAGAAATTCTTTCAAGGGTCACTGCATTCTCTACAGCAATACCTCTGGAGATTTTGAAATTGCCATTTGAGCAATTCAAAAAGCTGGTTAAAGCTTCTTTGTCGAAAAAGGGATATCACAATGTTCAAGATTAATTAAATGATCGGACTGTATGGAGTTAATCCAACTCAACACAGTCTTTGCTGTTAATAATTTTGTTATTATTTATTCCTGTTTATTTATTATAATAATTAAGTAACCGTTCATAAATTTCGACTCCACGTCACCACCCATGCCCTGCGACGGAAAGTGGAACTACCTATAGATACGCTAATCTCACTGCCATGACTCTCTGGGGCGAGACGACGGTGGCGCTGCTGCTATCGTACTTGAGTAGTGGCGGGGACTTTATCATGAAAGTGCAAGTATTTTGCATTTAATTACTACAAATAAACAAAAAAAAGCAGTTTTTCAAAAAATCATAGCTGGATAACTGTTGAGTTCCTGCCCCTGAAACTTTCAGGATCGTGTTTAGAATGACCCAAATATCCAACAAAAAATCACGAATACCCTAGTGAACGGCCCTCTTTCAAAAGCATAACTCAATTTTTTTAAATAACGCCCTTTTTACCTCAACAATATTTATCACTCACGATTATTTTTAACTAGGATACTTAGTATGAATACGTATTCAATTAGAGTTGGTAGTACATTCATACATTCATTGTATGCATGTATGCAGGTATTCGGGGACTCGGCCACTATTCCCATATTTTTGGCAACATTCCATTGACCCTTTTTTCATTTCCACAAAGTGGCTAGCCAAGCTAGCTCAAGTGGCCAAGTGCAGTTTTATCAACAGTTTCCAGTGAGTGTGCTGAGAGTGTGCCCATAATTCTCATGAAATTTGGAAAGCCGACATGACCTCGAGATGACAGAATCTCTAGTATGCAGGCCCCTTCGTTGCAGACTAAAGAGGTAATCACACTGAAATACTGTTGCAATGGCGTCCGAAATAAAAAACGTGTCCATTCATTCCTTCAATACGGCAGTTTGATAGATAGGCCTAGCTTAATGTGCTCCGTATTAAAGAACAGTGAGACTTATGTTTAAAGGAAGCTCGATGGGTATCGGTACGGTACGTCACTATTATGTAAATTCACGCCACCAAATTACGTAAGTTGAAAACATGTTTTTTTGTTTGTGTAGATATTGTGTTGTTTTTCGTGTCATTTGGTGGTCTAAAATATTTGTAGGTCTAAAACAGACAGAGCAATAGACATTTTGTAACTCGGGTAGTCCGTTTAGAAGTTATCAGGGATTTTCGATAGTGAAAATTGACAAACGTAAAATTGTGTAGGTATTTTTCTGATCTGTAAACCTTTTGTATTGTAATAGTAGTGTAATTTTTCATTCTTCTCGTTTCATTCTTCATAATCATACAACTAGATAGGAGCGCCAGTACCACGATAGTTTTTCGTGCATAAGCCGCAGTTAACAGACAACCCTAGAGCGATCGCCGATCGTAGCTATGAAAAGTGAAGTACATACATGTGGTTGACTTCTGTACCTATTTATTTTGTGTCTATGTATTTAAAGCTTATTAACTTTCACTTTACCTTAAATGAGTCCACATTCCTGCTTTCGACGAATGAATATTTTTGAGTTTAATAACAGATGCAAGAAAATAAAATAGCTGGCTCATACTTACTCGTTAAGCTAAACTCCCTTCTTTCAAGAAAACAAATAAGTATATAATAAACCAATATTTCCAAATTCATTCCAAATGTCATTATTACTGTAGATATTTACATATACTTAGCAATTTTTTGCCACTTCTCTACATTGGACCACTGTGGTAGCAGAAGGGCGTAGAAACTCCCACAGATTGATTTTTAGATCTCTTTTAAAAATTGCTTATGCTTAACTAATACAAAATATATACACTTTTTTGACTTATTTAATTCGGGCAAGATATTACACATTTCTCCTATGCTTGCTTGATATATTTATTGGCTTATGTATGCTAGAGATTTCCTCTATTGTCTTAATATTGTCAATATCCAGCCATGGTCCAACAGCTAAGGTGCAATTCCAGTAAATAAATAATTAGTATTCCAACGACCCAGTGAAATAATAAATACCTAGAATAAGTAATTAAAATCAAACAACTTTTTAATCACATAATTTTAAGTTGCAGGGAACTTTGCACTGGCGAGTTCATTATTTGCTAGAATGAACTAGGCTGCATTCACACTCCCACTGTGTGTGACTTCTAGACCACCACTTAATATTTAAGAACACTTTATTTTAGTTTTGAGAAATTGTAATGCATACGGTTCCCTTGGTTCTAATTGTTTCCACTGCAAAGCTTCAGCTTAATGCATCTCAGATCTCAGTACAGAACTCAACCATAACATAGGTTCGCACAACTCATGAAATGGCCCCCTGGCTGCAAGGGCAAGGCAAAAATGGCATATTCTACCACCCAGACCGTACGCACTGCCAGCAGCGACACAACAAAGTCACGAGCGTGGATGCATATGGGACGCTGCTTAAAGCTTCTGACATATAGTTTGTCCACTCTTTAATGTTAAATAACAATAAATACACCCAATAAGCAATATTTTTCACTGCAAACGTCAAAAATAGGTTTTGTGCTGTCAATAAACCATTAATGGAGCGGACAAAGTATAGTTGTTATTGACGAATGAAGAAGTGTACCGATAATATACTTTAATGTATGCGACGCGAGCGACGACGACTCGATGTTTGAACAGTTCAGAAATGATTTCGTAACGGCGCCACGCATACCGAGCTAATCGGGAAACGCATATTGAAAAATACGCGCGAGTGTATACGTCGCGCCACACGTTTTGAGCGGTGGCCTTGAGTAGTCACTTTTCATTACCTGTACATATGCGCAGTAATTCCCGCCAACTTCGCCCAGCGCTCTTAATTCGTGGCGCGATGTATACCAATAAGGTGCGCAAACAAATAAACCAATGCTCTGTATTACATTCAAATTCAGACCGATTCCACCTCTGATAAAGGGTTTAACTACAATTTAAACTCGTGTTTTCTAGTAGTTTAGTTACAACACAACTAAATTAATTAAAAAGACGAGTTTGAAAATAGAAGCTGAGGGCAACAACGCAACAAGTGTTCTCGAATAACAATCTATCAGTTTATTTCGTTGGTTAGTTGGTTTGACGCCTACACAATTCCACGGAGTGTAATCATTACAAAATTAGTAATAAAATAATCATTGTTATGTTCCAAATGTTCCAAATTTTTTATGTTGTACAACAAAAGCGTTAATATGTTGTATGAAATGGACTAAATAAGTAATATCCAATGTGAAAGTATCTCAAGAACCGGCTCGTACAGACGAACAAAGGCAACGCTGATTGTAATTTCGGCGATAATCCCCGATGGCGACAGACATTTCATGTGCACTTTCATAGAAAACCAAACAATACCCTCGCCACACACCAAAAGGGCTATAATCGAATAGTAAAACCTCCTGAATGTATTTTATTATGTAGAAGTCTCACATCGTACTCGATTCATTAATTCAGAGGGTTTTCGATTATAAATTGAAAAAGTATTCATCGCATAAATATTTAATGCAATATCGTGCCCTTTAACGGAATAATTCATGACTTGAGTAACGGTAAAATATTAAGTCAATTCCAGTAATATTATTCAGAATGCATTCAGTAAGTAGCTGAGCCTCAATGTGGCGTTAAAAATGAGCAGCATTCTGTTCTTTAGATTTTAGATAGACTTGAAGGTATTATTTATTGTTAACACTTGTGTTTACAATTTATCAGCGATCTGAAGCTACTGTTACACCGCAATTTGAGGGAAGGGAGCAACCCGCTACGCTGAGCCGCCGTAAGCAAAGACGTTTTAGTGAGCATGACCATAAACTCTGGTTTCTTTGTAAAATACTTGTAGTCTACGTTTAAAATAATAAATTGATATGATTCAGGTGTTACATAGCACTTTTATAAACTTATTTTTATTGCCGGAATATTAAATTACATTATTACAGAAGGTTCACATTCAAATCCCATTATACGTTAGGCAACCTGTAACGTAATGAATGAGCTAATCATCAAATTACTTAGCTTTTACAATAAAAACCCCACTTAATATTTAATTAGTATCGTTAACATAATATAATATAGTTATTTTTATATGAACTAATTCATAATCAATTTTATTTAGAAAACCTAGGTTGACTCCTTTTATACCCTTAGACAACAGAGTCTAATCAAGTAAAACGTTTCATGATGATTGGAAAATTGATTTTTGTTTGATAGTGACGAAAGTAATGAAATAATAAATTATAATCCAATAGAAAATATATACATAGTCAGGTCATAAGTTCTGTCACATGTGCAATATGAAATAATTTAGACATGTTTATTATTTATGTAAACATTTATATAGCAAAATGAACTTAATAAAACATAGATTCTTATGGTAATAAAGTTTATTTAAAATGACCCCCGCGATTTTGAATACAGGCCTTTATTCTGCGCGGCCAGTCGTCTATCGCAGCACGAACGAGGTCCATGTCAATATCGGCGGCTGCCTTAATCAAGGATGCCTTGAGTGATTCCAAATCAGGATGAGGCTTTGAGCAGGCCTTTTCCTCCAAGTGTTGCCATATCTTGTAATCTAACGGACTCAAATCTGGACTGGAGGAGGGCCAGTCTTCGTGCCGGATGAAGTCGATTTCACGCGCCGCCAGCCAGTCTTGTGTGCTTTTCGCTCTATGAGCTGGCGCAGAATCTTGTTGGAATACCCAGTGCCTGTTATTAAACATGGTATGAGAAACAGGTTCCACAAGGTTCTTGAGGAACCTGCAGTTGTGTATTTTGATACACAACTGCATTCGTTTTTACGCCTTTCTCACAAAAATGTACCTCAGTTAAGCCCCAATAAGAGACTCCCAACCAAACCATGAGCGAGGATGGAAAATGACCTCGTTGGACACGCGGAATACGGTTGCTCGCTTCTTCACTGCTGTGTGCGTACACCTTATCTTTTTGTTTGTTGTAGCTCTCATCCACGGTGAAATTTTTTTCATCCGAAAAAATAATTTCCCGATGCTTTTTCCCGCGTACCGCTTCAACAAAGCGCGGCATCTCTTCAGTCTCAGGTCCATTAAACGAGCGTCCAAACGATGTCCTGTTTATCTTCGATATGCCCTAAGCCCTAAGTCTTCATTTAACACCCTTTTCACCGTGGTCCTGCTTAACATCATCTGAAGGGCCAACAGTTTCTGGTTACGTATGGGATTTCTTTGAATTCGCGCCTTCACAGCTTTTATCACTGCTGAAGTCTTAACAGAGCGAGGGCGACCACTTCTTGACCTGTCATCTACACTAGAGTCTTCATTGTATCGTTTTATGGTACGATAAACGAATCTTTTGGTTATATTCAAATTTTTCAGTAAGACGAAAATCTGAATTGGCGCGTAACCGCAACGATGCAACGCAATAACTGCGACACGGTCTTCTTTAAGTGTCCACTCCATATTAAAAAATGAGGAAAATTCTAAAAAGTACACATTTTTATTTTCATGAAAAATTCGAAATTCGAATTCAACAAACTTTTTTGTGGCCAGCGTTCTAAATTCAAAAGTTTTTATTGTGTGACAGAACTTATGACCTGACTGTGTATACAAAGGCAAGCTTATCTCTATTATGACATTTCTTCCAGCAAACCCTGTAGTGTCATGTAATTCTGACATCTAGGAATTTCGATCGCTCTTGTAAAAAATACCAATAATAACACGATTATTTCGCACGGTCATGTACAAAAAGGTTTTCGAGAGTTTCACAGTTTCATCTTTACCTAAAGCAATAAATAGTTTCTAAGACAAAATCTAAGTTTAGTATTTAATTCGTATACATTTAAGTGTCTAGGCACAGGTATATTTTAAATATATCAGACTCTGTACTGTAGGGTTTTTCCTATCCTAGGCCTGCCTTGGCTGGAAGAACCAAATGAACTGAAGGATTTTCCCTACAATATATATGCTTGCTTTGACAGTTTTTCACTATCTCATATAAATAAAACGTAACTCACATCTCAGGAATTCTTTATTCACGCACAAAAATTATGGTAACTAAATACTCTTAATGCTGATAGAACTTTCACTTTAGAACAAAACTCACATCGACGTACTCGTATACCGTGCAGAATTAATTACTGCAAATTGTGGCAGATACCACAACCTCTCGATACCCTGCTTGCAACCTCGGCGTACTCCCGCTGAGGCAGCTGATTGACTTGCTCCTTGTAGAGAAGTCTGAGTTTCAAGTCACTGATAACTTCTCGACACCCTAAAGTCGGTGTAGCGCTGCTCTGAGATTCTTGGGACAGGATTATTATATCTTCAGGGTAATACTGTATCAGCGATTTCGCCGCGATCTGTTGTAGTGTTTTACTTCGGTGATCACGACTCTCCAAGCGCAGGTAAACTTGCGACTCAAAAACGGCGCTGGGATTGTGCGATTGCGCTAAGGTTTTTCTTGGTTTTAGAAGGCTTGGGACTTATTTATTTATTTATTTTTATTTATTTTGTTTTAAGATGACATTGAGTTCTATTGTCAAAATTAAAACTTGTATTTCATACAGACCATGTAGGTCAAAACATCTGTAAAGAACTATATTTTATTGGCTACTGGGAGTGTACTTCATTTAATTATTTCGAATTAGCGAGTTTTTTAAAACACGAACTTTGGAACGAAAAGGAGGTTTCCTTATGAATCGCTTGAAAACTAAGGGGAGTTCGTCTTCAGCTCTCAAACAGAGCAAAGGAAAAAAGGCCAATTCCCGGGCCCAGCTGGCCCGGGAATTCTCAAGAAGCTGATGACCGGAAGCACAACCCTAGCTGCAGCGGAAGCCTTTTCTCTTCGCCTACCGCACCTTGATACCGTACCCGAGACCTCTGCCTGGGGTACCGCTGATCTACTTGCGGCCCGGAGTTCCCGCTACTCTCCTGCGGTCCTCAACTCCGGCCGCCTACTTATGGTCCTGAGGTTCCACTAACGATCCTCGAACCCTGAGTTCCTGCTGCCCTCCTGAGTTCTTCATCTACGGCCACCTACTTACGTTCCTGAGGTTCCACGGACATCTGCTCGAGCCTAGAATTCCTACGACGCTACAATACTACTGAAAGACATCTAATCCGTCCGCTTACCTTAGTCTCCCAGAGCCATTTCAGTTAGGTTAGGTGTAAAAACTGTTAGGTTATTTTAGGTAGGTTGTAAATATAAATTTAGCCTAGATAAGATTTGTAAAGTAAAGAACCCACAACCTGACTCTTTCGTTTCTACTCTCCTTTCTCTACAAGGAGCAAGTCAATCAGCTGCCTCAGCGGGAGTACGCCGAGGTTGCAAGCAGGGTATCGAGAGGTTGTGGTATGTGCCACAATTTGCAGTAATTAATTCTGCACGGTATACGAGTACGTCGATGTGAGTTTTGTTCTAAAGTGAAAGTTCTATCAGCATTAAGATTATTTAGTTACCATAATTTTTGTGCGTGAATAAAGAATTCCTGAGATGTGAATTACGTTTTATTTATATGAGATAGTGAAAAACTGTCAAAGCAAGCATATTGTAGGGAAAATCCTTCAGTTCATTTGGTTCTTCCAGCCAAGGCAGGCCTAGGATAGGAAAAACCCTACAGTTCCCTAAAAACCCCGAGAAAAAAATATATATTTTCTCATGTATTTTTTTAAATCTAGTTAACGATAAAATATTTACATTAATAGTGACCACCTCTACACAAGCATAATATCTAACACAATTCTTCTTTCATACATCACGCAGCCAATGGTTGGGGTAGGGTTCACGATCTATGACACAAACTCCAGAGATGGCACCAATGAGTCACACTCCCTTGACGTAGGCTTTTCATAAGTCGTCACCCGCTCGGCTTCTAGAACCAGGCTATTTACAGTAACAGAGTCAAGCATTGTGGAAACATTCCACGACTCCGACAGTAAACACAAGGTGTCTAAAGAAGGAGACCTCAAGATACTTCCTTAGAAGAGAAGGTACTAGATAGTTAGAAGTAGAACTAGATTGTTATCT
The DNA here is from genome assembly GCA_949825045.1 of Argyresthia goedartella. Taxonomy (NCBI): domain Eukaryota; kingdom Metazoa; phylum Arthropoda; class Insecta; order Lepidoptera; family Argyresthiidae; genus Argyresthia; species Argyresthia goedartella. The sequence continues at coordinate 24,743,712 of OX463823.1, forward strand.
AGTAGTTAGTTGAGATAGGATCTGTAGTCAGTTAGGTATTTCCAACTACAAAGAGTTTCCTTTCTACTAAGTGTTAATAGAAGAGTATTTAAATGGCTTAATAACCTATTTAAATTATAAAGAGACATTGATATTTACAAATTATACAAAGAAGGTTTAATAACCTTCATGCATTATGCAGGAGCTATATTTTAAAATCCTTCACATGCCAACGGCTTTTAGTACCGCTTGGGTCTTCGAGTATGTACACTAAAGGAGATAGCTTTTGTATTATTTTACAATTTAGATATCTAGGAGCAAGCTTGGCAGTAAAATAGTTACCGGCATTGCTAAGAACGTAATTTTTACGCCAGACTATGTCACCTACGTAAAATTCTTTGAAGTCATGTCTCAAGTCATAACGGGCTGCATTCTTAGTGTGAGCTACATGCAGAGCAACTTGAACTTTATCGTATATGGACGAGAGCAATTCAATATTAGTTGCATATATATCTCTCGGCAAAAATGTCATTTCATCGAGGTTATACCCTTGAGAAAAGACGGAACCAGTAGTAATCGGTTCACGACCAAAAACTAAGAATGAAGGGGTGAATCCTGTCACCGTATTCACAGAATTGTTCATGGCAGCCTGAACAATTGGTAAATGGTTATCCCAAGTCCTATGATCTTCACCAACTAGAGAATAGCTTCTCTAGTTGGTGAAGATCATAGGACTTGCAGTATATATAGTATAATGCAGTAATTATAGTTTTGTTATACCTTTCAGTAGGGTTAACTTGTGGACAGTAGTGAGGATTGAAATTAGCAAATGGAATCTCATATTTTCTTATAAGGTTCTGGAATTCTCTAGACTGAAATTGAGGACCATTGTCCATTATAATCGTTTGAGGAACACCATGAACAAAAAAACAAAATTTTCTAAGTAGAAAATAATGTTAGTAGCTGTAGCTCTTTTTATAGGAAAAATTAGAGAATATTTAGAAAAACAACAATTGACAACTAGAATGTGTTGATTGCGTTTCCGAGTCATCGGTAAAGGACCGATCAGATCTAGAGATATGCACTGAAAGGGCCTGGAGCAAATCTTTGGTTTTTCCATTGGACCATAAGGTGAATGATTAGAGTGTTTAAAGGCCAGACATGTTTCGCAAGCAGAGATAACCTTAGCCACATCTTTGAACATTCCTGTCCAGAAATATCTCAAGGATAGTTTTTTATAGGTTTTAAATATTCCTAAGTGAGGTTCTGTTAAAGAGCCGTGATGATTTTTAATCAGAGTATCCCTTTCAGATGGAGGTGGTACTAATTTCCAAACAAAATCATCAGTTAGCGAGTCAGGACTGAAGGTAGAGCGAAGTAGTTTATTCTCCCTGATAGTGTAATTAGGGTAACCGCCTGGGTTATTCTGACAGCCCTGAAGAATGGTATTATAGTGATCGTCAGGAGAGGAAGGGTTGGCCTGAGCAATAGGAGCAATAGGGTGTAGAGTATTAACCACATTATAATTATCAGAGCGTGAGAGCAAATCTGGAACAACGTTATCTTTTCCACGTTTATGTTTCAGACCCATGTTGAAAGCTGAAAGTCGAATAGCCCATCTGGCTAATCTACCGGCGGGGTTGGATAGGTTAAGAAACCATTTTAAGGCAGCGTGGTCAGTAAAAACGGTAAATTGCTTTCCGTTATCCAAGTAGCAATGCCAATGTTCAAGCGCTGTAATAACCGCTAGGGTTTCCCTTTCTGTAGTAGAATAGTTACGTTCATGTTTATTAAATGTTTTACTCATGTAAGCAATAACGACTTCTTTTCCGTTCTGTGTCTGAGTAAGCATTGCACCAATTCCGTGATTAGATGCATCACAGTGAACAGCAAAAGATAAATCAAAGTCTGGGCAAGCAAGGACTGGAGTAGTTACCCACGCTTCCTTCAGTTTTAGAAAAGCAGAGTCTGCTTCTGAAGTCCAAAGAAATTTAGGAGCATTCTTTCCCGACGACGATAGTTTATTGAGGGGAGCAGCCATAGTGCTAAAATTGGGAATGAAACGTCTGAACCAGCTACAAGTACCATGGAATCGACGAACTTCTTTTTAACTTCTCTTGAGAAGTTATTTGTTAGTAGGTATTGGGAAATCAAGTATAGCACGAATTTTATCAGGATCGGCGCGTAAGCCGTGTTCATCTACCACGTAACCAAGATATTTTAGTTCTTGTTTGAAGAATTTACATTTTTCGTAGTTAATGGTCAATTTCGCATTATTTAATTTCTCAAGAACTTTTAGTAATAGAATTCTTCGAAGTTTGAGCTGACAACTATTATATCATCAAGATAACAGAATACCTTATACTCAAATTCAGGGGTAAATAAGATATCCATAAGTCTTTGTTGCGTAGCAGGAGCATTCGTCAAGCCAAAAGGCATAACCACAAATCTGTACATACCTCTTCCAGGTACATAAAATGCCGTTTTGTCTTTATCAGGAGGATTTAAGGGCACTTCCCAAAAAGCCTTAGCAATGTCAATACTAGACAGATATTTAGCATTTCTAAGATGATCAAGAATCTCATTCATAAGAGGAAGACTATAAGCGTCGCGACGAGTGACTGAATTAAGTTTTCTGCTATCGACGCAAAAACGCCAATCGCCGTCTTTCTTTGGAGTTATAAGAATAGGAGAAAGCCAAGGACTTTCGCACTTTTCAATGACCTTCCATTCGATCATTTTATCGACTTCATTAATAAGAGCCTTTTGTTTTTCAGGAGAGAGTCTGTAAGAGCGCTGCTTAATGGGTGAAGTATCACCGGTGTCGGTTTTATGACTTATTAAATCAGTACGCCCTAGTTCACCTTTTTCTTCAAACGAGATAGTTTTAAATCGAGCAATAATATCATCAGCAATTACTCTTTGTTCAGGAGTTAGAAATTCATAAGGGAGAACTTTCTTTTCGATAGGAGCACTGACATTGCAATGAAGTTCCTTAAAGAAAGAAGCATTCAAGAGTACTGGAACAAGATTGAATTGTTTCCAAAAGTCTACACCAAGTATAATCGAGGGGTGTATGCCAGGAATAACGTGAGACCTAATAATGTGAGTCTGGTCATTGAAAGTTACAGGCAAATCAATGTATCCTAGAGAATTTACTTTATGATTATCCGCAGTAGCGACAGGAATAGAACCCGACTTGGATAGTGTGTAGCCCAATTTTAAGAATTCTAGATGAGAATTATTACCAAGTATAGTAATTGAACTGCCACTATCAAGTAATCCGAAGAATGGGGAATTATTTACGAGTATTTTCAAGAAGGGCCTGTTGAAATCTTTTTCTTCCTTGTAGAGGATTGAAGAAGTTTTATAGAATTGAAAGAAATTTCTAAGGCTAGAGAGCCAATTCTGCCATTCTTCAGGATCAAAGTTAGATGATTTATCCAAGTCGTGCCTACTTAGTTTTTTGGATTAGTAGAAGGAGTTTTAGCAGAGCTTTTGATGCAGTTAGGGCAATCTAAAAGCTTGAAACCTTTAACACCACATTTGAAACAAATGGGAAAGCGAGGTTGAGAACAAGACCTTAACGAGTGATCATTAGTTCGGCAACGAAGACAAAACAAATTGTTGGACACAGCATTTACTTGTTTGTACTGGGGGGTGTAGTTAGGGGTAAAGTTAGGTTTGGTAAAGGAAGATGGTTTGAAGTTAGAACCACCAGACCCACCAGTAGCCTTAGAAGATGGGGGTGCGGATGAAGTGTAGTCAAATTAATTTGCAAGATGATTGTCGGCTGGCTTTGGTTCCTGGAAATGATGGTCTCTATCCAAGATGCTTTCGTAGCCTTGAAAAGCGGAGATGAGTGAGTCAATGGAAGTGACATTCTTCAGCGCGACAAACGTGGAATAACTGGGTCGAATGTTCCTAAGCAAGATCTTCAGTTGTTGTTCTTCACTGAGTTTATTCTCAAGTCGAGAAAACATTCCAAACATGATCGATATGTAGACGATGATGGTTTCGGATTCACCTTGGGTACGTGAGTTGATAGTAGTCATAAGTTTGTAGTTATAGTCAAACTCACCGAAGTCCTTTTCGAGTAAGGCACAAAGCTTATCCCAAGTCAAGTCGGAGTATCGACTCTTTTGGAACCTAAACCAATGAATTGCTTTGTCAGTGAAGAGTTTGAAGACGTGGTCTACGAGTTTTTCCTTAGGTATATGTCTAGAGGTACTTAATTCATGTATCTTAATCAGAAAAGATTTTGGGCATGTAGTGCCAGCATAAGATATCTTTTTGAGCTCAGTTATCAGATTATTTGGTGGAATTTGGATAACCGTAGGAGGAATGGGTGTAGGTGCTGAAGTAGATGTATGAATGATAGGTGATGGAGTTGGTGTAGGGATGATAGGTGATGGAGTTGGGTTAGCACCAGATACATGAGGAAATTCAGAGCCAGGAGACGTCTCAGTTAAGACGAAAAGGAGATTATCGTATCTATTTTCAAGAGAAGTTAGTTTTCCTTGTGCCGAGAGCAGCCGCTCCTCTAGTGTGGACTCGGAGTTTGTGTCAATACGATCAAGTCTAGACGATAGATGACTGATGTACGCCTCGACCTTTTTATACAATAGCGCAGAAAATTTATGTTCTAGCTGACAGATTTTCCCTTATATTTTATAAGAACTATATTTTATTGGCCACTGGGAGTGTACTTCATTTAATTATTTCGAATTAGCGAGTTTTTTAAAACACGAACTTTGGAACGAAAAGGAGGTTTCCTTAAGAATCGCTTGAAAACTAAGGGGAGTTCGTCTTCAGCTCTCAAACAGAGCAAAGAAAAAAGGCCAATTCCCGGGCCCAGCTGGCCCGGGAATTCTCAAGAAGCTGATGACCGGAAGCACAACCCTAGCTGCAGCGGAAGCCTTTTCTCTTCGCCTACCGTACCTTGATACCGTACCCAAGACCTCTGCCTGGGGTACCGCTGATCTACTTGCAGCCCGGAGTTCCCGCTACTCTCCTGCGGTTCTCAACTCCGGCCGCCTACTTATGGTCCTGAGGTTCCACTAACGATCCTCGGACCCTGAGTTCCTGCTGCCCTCCTGAGTTCTTCATCTACGGCCACCTACTTACGTTCCTGAGGTTCCACGGACATCTGCTCGAGCCTAGAATTCCTACGACGCTACAATACTACTGAAAGACATCTAATCCGTCCGCTTACCTGCCTCTTAGTCTCCCAGAGCCATTTCAGTTAGGTTAGCTGTAAATACTGTTAGGTTATTTTAGGTAGGTTGTAAATATAAGTTTAGCCTAGATAAGATTTGTAAAATAAAGAACCCACAACCTGACTCTTTCGTTTCTACTCTCCTTTTTTATTATCACTCTCTAAATTAACTGTCCCCGCTATTGAGGTCAACCTTCCTGATCTCAGTAATGTGACAGTATGTGTAACTAAAGGAATCTTAACTATAAAAATCAACCTACCTACTATCTACGAAGTAGGATATCCATTCTGAAAGAAATATCAATAAATGCATGTTACTCAGATGTAAAACACTGGGGAAATCCTTATACAGAGGCATTCAGTTAAAGTAGTTCGTGTGACTGTTACATAATGAAAGGCATTGCAATACGAGCGTGGGTCATTAACATCACACGATTGTTTTTATGTTCATTATGTACAGTTGCATACACTGCGTTATCTAAATGCATATAATAAGCTCTCTACGATGTATTCAGGAACCGTATGTTACGACCGGCATTGCGGCATTGACATTTAATTTCGAATAGAATGTCATCTCGACTACTTATCTCGATTAGAATTGCGGTCAAATATATTTTTTCCAGAGATGTTCGTAATTTTAATATATTAAAAACATCGAATTCGATGTTTTTATGAAGCTTGCTTTGTTTGTCAGAGAAGTCCGAAAATTTGAAAGTAATAAAAACTTTGAATTCGTTGTTAATCTGAAGCGATAATAATATTTTCACAGATAAGAAATGTGTTCTAACAAAACAGTTTATCTATCTAAGCTGGTCGTAATTTGCGGTTTTTGAATGCATTAAAAACGTTTATGATATGTGTGTAGATAAACATGTTTTAAAATATATATAGTAGGCATAGAATATAACATCATTACAGAAATTTGTAAAGTATACTATAAATAATCCCTGTCTATAAAAAATATTAAAACATATGTGACCCAGGTTTTAAGAGTTGCCGAATCGTTTGTTGTCAGATTCTCGTTTGCGGCATTTTTCAATGAGATGACCCTCGAATTTGGAATATCGATCGAATATAGACAGGACGAGTGTTGGAGTTATTTTGTCAGTAATCTTTGGTGACGTTTATCCCTGCACGATATTGTATGTCTTAGTTTTGAGGGAGCTGGGACAGTCCTGTGTCGCATTTACGATGAAATGTGCAGTGAAGTTAGTGAAAAATGTAGTCAATGAAATTTTACGAATGAAATACAATGAACTACGAGAAGCTAAGAGAATTAATAAAAATAAATTTTAACAATAACAAATTTAATTTCATTTAATAATCAACCCGAAGCGCGAGGAGATAAAAAAGTCGCGGGTATTCGGGGTGTCTGATTCGGCTTGATAGCTGATTTACCCACCTATCAAGCCGAATCAGACACTCCCCCACTCCCCTTTACGGATGGTCCACGGCACAGGTGGAATGTCGTCACGAAATGGAAATTTGCGGTCGTCACGAAGTGGAAAGTGTCGATCGTCACGAACTGGAGTCGGTCGTCACGAATTGGAACGTAACGGTCGTCACGAACCTTCAGTGTCAGTGGGGTGCGGACGTTGAAATTTAAGTGTAAGCGTCGAACCCTGGAATGGCGACAATACGAGCGTAAAATACCATACTTTCCATATGCCCACCCTGCGGTAACGCCAAGATAAATATTATGCAGCAGCGTGCTGGGGTGGGTTACACAATCAATTACGGAGTTTACAAAAAAAAAATTACACAATAATATTATAATGAGCATATTCAATTTAGTGACTTGGAAAATAGAAAATTATGAAATGTTGGTAGCCATTTCAATATTTATGTACGCGCAGGCAAGGCGCGATGATGATGCAATAAGCAATTCTAGAAGCATCCACAATTATGGCTGGTAAGCCATAATACACTTACCCAATATCAGGGTTTAGCACAATACTTTAATAGTAGTTTATGTGACTGCTGCATAATGGAGGGCATTAAAACTCGAGGGTGGGTTTATGAAACGAGCCGAAGGCGAGTTTCATAATAATATCACTCGAGAGTTTTAGTGCCTAATTATGTACAGTTACATACACTAGTTTATCTACACACATATCATAAGCTCTCTTTGATGTGTTCAGGAACCGCATGTTTGACCGGCATTGTGGTTCTGCAATTGTTTAGCTTGTTCTTTAGTACCAACTTCACGCAGGCGGGCGTCGGCGTTCGAAATTTGAATGTCAGTACCAACTTCACAGACAAACTAGGGACGGCACGCGGGTGGGCGTCGGCGTTCGAAATTTGAATGTCATTATATGTAGAAAAACTAAACATAATGACCATTATGTGTAGTTTTCCAGATACGAAACGAGTTTTTACCAAGTAGTTTAACATAATGCTGATCGTAACGTGCGGTTTTTGAACGCAGTAAAGATGGTTTATGATACGTGTGTAGATAAATTAAGTTATGTACTTGGGAAAAATGTCCCAAGGGAACATTCGAATACAAAGGTATTCCTTTCTCTGAATATGAATAAGGTCACAATATGTCTTCACGGGATTATCGTTCTGGCCGGAATTATTTTCTAAGCGCGTGGATGCGGGCGCGGTCTGTGAAAGCGAGCGAATGCGCATAGATAGGTACTCAAATACATTCTGCAGTTATTTGATTTAAATTTTGGCGTTAAATAACGCACCACGTTACACCTGACCGCTAAGGGCGATTTTGAGAATTGTAGGATGTTGGAGGTGATTCTGGAAATTCGATAATTGTTGAGAACGATTTTGGTAAGAGCTAACACCGTTTTATATGAGTATTTTTCAAACGAAACTGTTATATTTTTTCCTCAAATAAGGCAAAACTTGCTTTATCAAGGGTTTTGAGGTTGCTACATCGAATAACATTACCAGTCTCGGATTCAGCAAATTTGTATAATTGCAGGTTCTGCATTACAACGACACGTGTCCAGTCAGTTCTCCCTTTAGTTATATTGGAATCTCCGTTAGTAATTTTCTAAGCAAGACTCTACGCGGAGACCAAACTGACTAACCGCTTCGTTACTGAGTTGGCGACAATCTTGCATCTCGGGTTATTATGCTTTTTCTTACCAAACTGGTTTTTGATCGAATACCTCAAATTTTTAAATGGAGCACGGTATTTCTGTGCGTCCGTCTAATTGGCTCAGGATTTATTTATAGTACATTACTTCAGAGGGAAGAAAGTGACAGTTCCATACCGAGATTATGGCATTTGCGCCACGAGCTTGCGAGGGGCGCAAACCATTTGAGGTATGGAACTGTACTTTATGCTGAGGTATGTATAGTGCTTTTTATTACACCTACGAGGAAAATTATAGACATAAATGCATCCATATTTTACAAAAAACACAAAGATAAATGCTAAATCAATCGAAGTTTTTGCGAAAATGCGCGGGCTTTTCCTTTTTTTATTCGCCCGTTTCTGGAGTAGGCTAAGATCATAAGGTCATGCAGCCACTTCTTCCGTGATTCCGCGCGTTTTATATAGAAAAATAATTTCGTTTTTAATTTTCTGTATGCACCAAGGAGGTTGGTAACTGGTAAAAAAAAACTGTATGTGGCCAGTAACAATTTACTTGAAATTTAATTAGTAGACAGTTAAAGTCTCTTTGCAGTATGACTGCTGACAAATAAAAAGAAAATAACCGGGTATGTAATGGAATTTCATACATACTTCCCACCCTTGGGTCGGAAGGATTTTCATACAAACTTCGATACCTTGGGATGAAAGGATTTGAAGGGCGGGATAAAGGCGTTTCTTCCCTCTAATTGGTATAATTAGTATGTATTTTCAGAGCAGGTGTGATAAAAAACAATATATATTTCTGGGAAGATGAAGCAAGCGTTATGTTTTTTTTTAAATGGAGCGAGTTTGTCGCATTTGCCGTCATGTTTATTTATGAAATAAAATAGAATTTCGATGAATTTCGATAGTGCCTTAATTTAGACGACTCTGCTGGCGACTGTCTCTGACTGGCTCTAAAAGACTCGTCGGCTAAAAGTGGGTACAATTGTGCCTCTGCCATCCCGTTAGGGAAAAGGCGTGACGCTATATTATGTTTTGTTTGTATAACTGTCGTAACAATATCGTTGAATTGACTTAATCATGATAAACCCAACCATGGTTGAATAGAACTTTCATTGTACGAAGAAATATTTTAGGGCAAAACACTACGGTAGCTTAGGTGAAGACAAAAGGGGACGAGCGCAACGAAGCCCCCGAATAGTCTTCGTGTTAGGTCAACATGTATTACACAAAAACACCATGTAGTACTGAATAAAAATGCTTTTAAAAAGACATGTTTTCGTGAAATTCAACCCTTTTTGATAATTTCATGAAATAATTGACTAGGTATATCATGAAATGGTTGGCAATCCATGGTTGGCTTTTTCATTAAATATTCAAATTTTACGATATAGCTACGACATTATACAGCCTAACAGCACGCTTATTTTAAAAATACTTAAGGGGTCCTCATAATATAAGAGACATGTTTTTTTCCGTTGCTCGATGGTAAAGAACCCTTCGTGTGCGAGTCCGAATCGCACTTGGCTGTTTTTTGTTCTGTTGGGCCTAAATATGCTACAGGTACATGGTCTTAGTTGATGTGAAGATGACAGCTACATGACAGCGTTTTGAAATGTATGTTCTATTTTTTAGCGACAGAAAACTGCAATAAGTAATGATAAAAAAACCGGTAAAGTGCGAGTCTAAATCGCGCACGAAGGGTTCCGTATCACCGTTCAATGGAAGCGATGGTGTGGAGTTAATAGTTTGGATTTTACACAGCAAAATATTGTTTACAAAGTTATTGGTACTTTCACACTCCATGTACGTAACCAGGTGCATCCATAAGTTTGTATGTGGTATTGAAAGAATTGTTGTATGGGAGCCCCCATAGATATTTCTTTTATCCTGTTTTTAGTATTTGTTGTTATAGCGGCAACATAAATACATAATCTGTGAAAATTTCAACTCTCTAGCTAGCTAGGTTCTTGAGATACAGCCTGGTGACAGACGGACGGACGGACAGCGGAGTCTTAGTAATAGGGTCCCGTTTGGAACCCTTCGGGTACGGAACCCTAAAAAAAAACAACGTTAAACTTTTGAAGTGAATAATTTCTTTAGCCGTGATTCGGAAAAAGAAAAGTGGATGTGAATGAGGAGTGATAAAGCTATGGCTAAAAAAGTGGAATCACTTTTCGGCCAGCAACCAAACCAAGAAATATCGATACTAGACTATACAATAAACAAAACCAAAACCCGAAACTCAGTGCGAACATTTTTAAAACTTGACTTCCTAAATGTTTTTCGACTGTAGTATGGGATTAAACAAAATTCAATATTCAAAGTTCTTTATTTTCTGAAGTAATTTATAAAAAAAGCTTAGTACACGTCATTTGTTGTACTGATTTCTAGATCTATTTTTAAAATAGATCGTATTTTAATAATAGATAATAATAATAATAATTGAATTGCTTAAGGGTTTAAAGATTATGAGTAAATAAATAAGGTACACTGGTTTCATGCGTGTGTCTATTTTTGCCCACGACGGAACGGAGATGGTATATGCGTTTGGGGTGAGAGGATGTTTGTGCAAACCAATGTTGCCATTTTTCTCAAAAACTACGAGTTTGATTTTGATTATACAGGTTATACATATGAAATCTATGAAATAGCATTAACAACTAAAGAAGAACAATAATAGAACTTGAAAAAAGATAATACCTATACGAAAAACCAGAAAGTGGATGGAGAGATATCGCAACAACTTAGCCTACTACTTATTTTTATTAACCTAATAAATTCAAGACGAAGTACGAAAAATATTAAACTAATAATCAGAACCAAAAACCAATACTCGTGAATTAAGCTAATGATGTAATGTGGAGGGATATTCCAATTAACCTAACCTTACCTACTTAATTACTCAAATGAAAATAAACATTAAAGAAATAATGCTACTATTACAAACACAAACAAAACTATTGCAACAACCAAATTTAACAATAGTTTGGTAAAACCGAAACTATAGCACGTATTATACATATACCTATAAATATGAAGTACAATTTACATAATACCTCTATGCCTGTTCTCTAAAAAGTTGGAAATAAAAAAAACAATATTAAAAATTTTGAAAAAAACCCACGACGGTTAAAACGTATTTGAAAAAGGATAAAATAATTTTGAAACCCCCGACTCAAAGAATTTATTCTATGAACTTAATAAAAAACCAAGAAAATCCGTCGGGGGCTGCTATCTCTATTTTAAATATATAGGCAAACAAATAATCAAGTTACTATAAACATGCCAAACTAATGCATTTAATAGCAGCAAGAAAATTCAATTTTGAAATTACACAGATTCTAAATTATTAATCATTAAATTAGAAAAAAAGTCTTAGGTACCTTTATTATTTATCACGTTTTTTTTCTAATGCACTAGTTTAGCATGTTTATAGCAACTTGATTATTTGTTTATATTTAAAATAGAGATAGCAGCCCCCGACGGATTTTCTTCGTTTTTTATTAAGTTCATATAATAAATTCTTTGAGTCGGGAGTTTCAAAATTATTTTATCCTTTTTCAAATACGTTTTAACCGTCGTGAGTTTTTTCAAATTATTATTATTATATTTTTTTCATCTTTTTGCCATCAAAACATTGTGCGAAACTATTAACATCAATTTAGACACATATGCTATGACTAACGGAACTGCTGGTACCTGTGGCCCTGCGCTGGGCATTGCTTCGAGCGCCAGGTCTCGATCTTCGCCCCCGGTATGTACAGGAGCTCCGAGATCTCATACAAAGCACCGGGGGCCTAACTTACTCGTGTCCGGGTAAAGGCCTGTGCCCCTTGGTGGGGACATTAATGGGTTACATTTATTATTATTAGTTATCTTTACTACTAATTTGCAGTGTTCCTCTAGCCTCATTGCCACCTGAAAACAAGTGACAAATTAATGCGGTATGAAACACAAAACGTCATTTATCGCACTCAGAGTCGCTATCTTTTGTCCGAGAACTTTACGAGCTATTAAAATAGCTACCTGCCTCAGTGGCGCTGCGTTTTCTACAATTTGTCATAAAGATAACCCGGGACGTGAGACGAATTATCTCAAACAGCATTCGTCTTTTTTGAATAATAACTGTCACTCCGTTTTGTCAGTGGCCTAAAAATGGCCTTATTTTGGGGCGTGAATCATTAAGCGCTTGAAGTATCTGTTATAGAGAACTTTGTAAAATAATAAACCACTGTTATTAGGATTCTGAGCCTTAAATGGAAAAAAGGAATAATTATACGATCACTTCGCTGTCAGTCTGTCAACACCCTTTTCGCGTAGAGGTCTGTGGTCCCTTAGAGCTGGGAAGAAATCAAACTTCTAGAACCTAGGTCAACGCAATCAAAAGTAACGGTCCATTGAGCCGCATAGGAGATGAATCAAATACACTCCAAAAAAACCCTCGGCGCGAACGAAATCTATCTCAATATGTAAAGTATAATTAGTATAGTCATCTTAAAAAAGCGTTAGTGTCAAATTCGAACTTTTAAGTGGTTTTCTTGCCTTCTCTTGCAGGCTTCTTACGAGACCGATTCACACTTGGCTGGTTTTTATATTCAATGTTTATGAGGGACGTAAAGATTACATTATTACATCTACGTTCATCGATCATAGAAATGAAAAAGACCAGAACGAGTATTACCATACCACCTTTACCACATATACGAGTACTTGAGTGATATCCAGGGGAAGAACCCAATGAATCACGAGCATCTTTTATGATCTCTTTTTAACTCACCTATATTTAGTGGCGATCATAATATAACAAGCACTCCTAAACTGGAAAACAGCCACATTAACAGTTCACCATTTTCATTCGACATATTACATGGACCTAATAATAATACCTTGGACACTATTTACACACATTGATCTAGCCCCAAACTAGGATTCCCTGTATCTTGATACACATACTTATATAGATAGATATTATACTTAGATAGATAAACAAGCATGACTAGGGTACAAACATACGTTCTCATCAATCAAACATTTGCCCCCACCGGGACTCTAACCCGGGACCCTTGGCTTCGTAGGCAGGGTCACTGCCGACTCGGCCATTCGGGTCGTCACCTATCTATCTATCTATCACCTATATATACCTATCTATCACCAAAGAAGGTTAATAGGAAAGGTGGTTGCAATTTCCACCGGAAAAACAATTATCATCCGTTCCTTTCGCAGATATCTTTTAAATCACAACAAAATTCCGATTTCATGGCACCGTGGTGCATGAGGCTATGAATAAATTTCTCTAGTTCGTTACTAGATGGGGATTGCCTAGTGACTTGCCCGGAATGAGAGGGTGGACTAAAGTGAATAAGATAGCGATAGCGGAATCTATATTCCAATCATGAATCATGAAGTAGCTCTTATGTATTTTTGGGATTTGAGCAGAATTTAACGTGACTAATACTAGATATCATTTCATTGTCATTTTCTTTTTCAAAATTACAGTATCTGTGCTAATACTGACCTTCGTTACTCGATCAAAAAATCTGTCTCCATTTGGATTTGTTGAATGCAAGCAAAGACCCTCTACGTAGAAGGCTGCAAGGTCACACCATATTGTTAAGCTCAATATAATGTTTAGAGGGTGTGAATGAAGGGTGGAGTAATATTTTAAATACTCAAAAACCGAGGGTAGTTGGGACGGATCGCGATTTTGAACTCTATAATAAAAATAATCGTTTAAATTACAATATGAAAATTCAAATAAATAGTTACAAATTTAAAATGTCAAAAATAAAAAATTAGTTATAGTAATCTCTCGCACACACATATTCACTATTATTCACACACACAACCAAATACCCTCACATACACTAGCACAGCAGGAGAAGAAGGTAATAAAATTTAAACCCTTTAACGGAAAAGTAGAGTTAGCTAACGCCGGTGGTAACTGAGGGGTTAAGAGGTTATCAGGGACATCGTTATGAACAACTATCAATATGAGACTGACTTGATCAGGGTAACTTTATTTTTCAGTCTCCTTACATTTTGAGCCGGGCGGTCAGATGATTTTTACGAAGAAAAGAAAAACAAAGTTGCTCTTATCAAAATAGTGTCAAAGTAAAAGTTGTTCAGAATGAGTTCCTCGACAATCGCTTAAAATTTTACTACAACTTTTTTGTTACAGCCTGTTTAACGCAACTACAGTTAAACTATGTGTATAAACGACATGAAGGTATTTAAATACGAGTGTTCAATACAGAATATAACAGTTTTTTATTAATATAATTTGCTTGTAGCATTTAGTAGTTTTTTATAGATTTAAAATAGCAATATTTGTTGCTGATATTTTTGTGTATGGCAACATTACTTTCTCTCTTCCATTTTGATTTCTGTACCTATGTGCATTTTGACTTTCAATAAATTCATTTTCTATTAAATATTACTGAGCCTTTTCTTTTACATAGGCTCTTTTTGGTCCTTCGAGCCGGATATGAACCAGCGACCTATGGATCTAACGATAATATAACTACAAATGTTTGTATAGAATTGTCAACTTTGACGCCAGCCATAAGCGAGAAAGCACGTTGTCTTTCTTTACATTGTATCTGTGTGTTTGTGCAGCAACTTCTTTTAAATTAGTGTTTACAATGGCTTCAGCCAGCTTCTCTTGGCACCTTTTCACGTAGACGAATTTTACCTATATACCTAACATACCTCGCTACTCGTACATTCATAGTGTGATATGATACGTTAGCTTGTAATATGCAAATTTTGTTTTCCAGACTTGTACCACAATGTAGCGGGACTCCTGTGGGAGCGGACGAATGCAAATTATTTTATGAAGTCGAACGCCTTCCATCGAAGTTGCTGGATGTTGGTACTGATGCATACTAGAAACTACATCATTGCGGTTGAAGACTTTAGGTGTAGCTACGTTCATGTCATTCACTGAACGATGAAATGTTTTAGAGCGTAATACTGAAGACCTCTGTGGCGTTGCGGATCGAGTCTCTGACTCCCATGCGAGAGTTCCCGGGTACGATCCCGGCTGGGGACGAAGAAATAAATATTATCCCCAGGTCATGGATGTTTATATGCGTGTGACATCGCCGTTTCCGGTTCCCACGTCACAGGGTTTCCTTGTGTGGGGCCAGAAGCAATGCGTGCGGCTGTATATCAATGGTTATTAAAAAATAGTGTGATTTAGACCACACAACTGAAGTAAAACGTCTTTAGTTCTAATGCTTCAAAAATAAATCTCCTGCACTGTGTCTGGCTAGGGAGGAAGAGAGAAAGAAAATGTGCGCTCGCAGCTCTCGTTCGCCTCGCCCGATCACACTTTTCGTAACGCTCTCGTCACGCATTCGCCAGCTTACTCCCCAAGTCAAGCGTGCGTAAAGAAGTGTTACTTCAAAAACTGCGGTAACATATGTGAATACTAAAGGGGGCGAGCGTAGCAAAGCAACAGTAGTCGTGTTAGTTCGAGACAAAAGTGTTGCTAGTGCTGAATAACAATGTTTTTTTAAATAAATATTTTCATGAAATTCGACCATTTCATGATGTGGGCCACATTGACTATTTATCCTTTCATCTTCAACTTTCGTTACGTCAAAGTCATGTCACGTGCGCTATTACGCAAAAAGAAGGCAATCTTACACAAATCGAACTAGGCCCATAATAAGCTCAACAGGCTTGTGTTATGGGTAGATAGAGGGCAATATATTTAATAGAGATAAATACTTATGGAAATACATATAAAGCATCCATGACTAAGAAACAAATATTCCTGCTCATCACACAAATGTTTGCCCTTACCGGGATTCGAACCCAGGACGGTCAGTTTCGTAGGCAGGGTCACTACCCGCTAGGCTGAACCGGTCGTCAATATATCCACAAACATAACCCGTTGACTGTGGGCAAAAAGATATGGCTAATGATGACGCATGTAACATCAACGGAGAGTGCAGAAGGTATAGGTATCTCGATGAGAACGTGTCACTGCTCTTATTTAGGTTAGACACGCTGTTAGGAACATCAGACAAAGCACGGATGTGGCTACATCTAGGCTAGTATATTTTAGTTACTTTCATAGTGTCATGTCCTATGGTATCTTGTTGTGGGGGAAAGCAGCGGATATTCAAACTATTTTTATTTTACAGAAAAGAGCTATTCGAGAAATTTATAATTTAAAACGAACAGTCTCCTTAAGAGAGCTTTTTAAAGAAATTGACATACTAACTGTAGCTAGTCAATTTATTTTCGAAAATATAATGTATGTACGCAAGAAACTTACAACATTTACCAAACTTAGCGATAGCTGCAATGTTAACCTAAAAAATAATCACAGACTACTTGCGCCCCGATTTAGACTCGCGAAGGTTAGCAATTCTTTCAAGGGTCAGTGCATTCTCTACTACAATAAGATACCTCTGGAGATTTTGAAATTGCCATTTGAGCAATTTAAATAAAAGCTTTTTAAATAAAAGCATGTTAAAGCGACTTTGTCGAAAAAGGGATATTACAATGTTCGAGATTACTTAAATGACAGGACTGTATGGGGTCATTCTAGTTCAACACAGACCTCGCTGTTAATAATTTTGTAATTATTTATTATTGCCTGCTTTTTAAATAAAAAAAAAACATAATTGTATTAGTTAAGCACAACCTATTTTTAAAAGAGATCTAAAAATCAATCTGTGGGAGTTTCTACGCCCTCCTTCTCCCACAGTGGTCCAATGTAGAGAAGAGGCAAAAAATGACGTTTGCTAAGTATATGTAAATATCTACAGTAATAAAGTACTTTGATTTTGACTTTGATTTGTATTGCTGAACAACGGTGCGTGTTATTGTGTTTAAAACAAACTTTTGTTACTCTGAAAAAACATTATATTGTTCAGGTGGTGGAATCATGCTATGTGTTTGCACTAGATTTCTGCATAGTTATGTAGTTTTTTCAGAAAATTTACCAAATTCCACAGATATCCGGCATTGTTTGAAATATTCATACTCACACTCACTAGTTGTGAGGGACATCTGACGCTAACTATCTACACAGAATTTTCTTAACACAGATTTTTGTATCCTTGAATAATTAAGATAACCTTAAATATTTTGTATAATAAAATATTCTTTATCGCACTCAGTCAGCTCAATAGAGAAATGATTTACAGAAATGAGTTTTTCTCTTACAAGTGACTTCATTCAGCATCTTATAATAGATGCTCTAATCCTTCTTTATTTTATAAATACGGATTGCTAAAGACGGTACCCAAGCGACAAGGCGATATTTCATTTGTAGCAAAACATTTTCAAGAAAAGCTTTCGACGTCGACTTGATAACTATTGAACTCTCAAAGGGGTACCTTTCCACCAGATTCACCAACACAAGCCAACACATAAGATGTTAAAAGATATTTTATCGAGATCGGGAAAATTTCAGAAAGTGACAGAAAGAGAAAAATAACTTTGTTTATTTGTTCTTTGTAACTGTTGTAGAGACATGCGGGGCAAGCTTTGTAAGCGCTTGACACAAACTAGATTAGTAGACTAATCAACTAACGATTCTAGATGGAAAAGTCGAAAGCAGAAAGTTGGCTTCGGAACTTTGTTTGGAGTTGATAATCCAGACAACGATTGAGAATAGGTAGAAAGTGTGTAGAATCAAAGTTGTAAAGAATATTATCTGCTTTCATTACATAGAAAACAAATGCTATGATTCGTCGTTTTTGAGATGTAATTAAAAACAAAAACGGGACCTTCTTTGTGCCCCCTTTTTACCCGACTACGGCGACCGCCAAAAGGAAGGGTAATGATTTTGGCAGTCTATATATTTATGTGGGTGGGTATGTATGTATGTCCACTCGTAGCGCCTAAACTACTGAACCGATTTTAGTAAATGAGGTGTCAATAGATTTGTAATAATTCTGCGGGTGACATAGGCTATGTAGATCTGGTGTGGCGCCCTCTAGCGGCCATTAAAAACTTTGTTTAGTTAGGTAAATGTTTGGTACTCATGAACTATGATAGCTAGAGAGTTGAAATTTTCACAGATGATGTGTTTCTGTTGCCGCTATAACAACAAATACTAAAAACAATAAATAAATAAAATATAAGGTAAAAAAAACTATAACCCGACTACGTGAGTTAAGAGGTTTAAAAAGTGCGAAACAAGGAAATAATTCAGAAAGAAGTCAAGAAATGCGAAGGTACAAAAATGGTCGAGGTAGAGCCGTGGTCGCACCCTACTGTATTCTCATTCGTCACTAGATTTTTAATCCAGTCGGTCCATTGAAACAACCAGCACCGGCAAACTCAAAGCGAATAGGTAATAATGTACCTAACGATTCCACCAAGTTTGTTGTTCTGTCTACTTAATCTTACACAGATGTTGGTTAAAAGTGATTAACGTGAGTCAAAAGTCTAATGGACTTCCAGCAGCTGTACACGTTCATTTCAGCCCTATCAAAATTTAGAGAGCTGAAGAGAATTATCTCTCTTCAAATTAAGTTTGTGTGATGTCCACACAAATAATCTTAAGTGGTCATCAATAAATTTGAAAATTGATGATTGTAGGTTTCCTTCCTATATTACACTGCTACCGCTATGTATAGCTAGTCTATGGAATAGCTATAGGTATGTTTTTGTTAGACTTGGTTCTTTCACTCGCCGCCAGAGGCGCTGGCCGTAAAGGCAGACTGATGTCTCTATATGAAGACTAATAATGTACTCTGTGCACCACGATATAGATAAGAGACCTGTACCCAGCAGGGGGTCGCTGTGGGCTGAGCATGCTGATGGTGATGATGAGGGACCGATCCGGCTGACTATGAAACTCGGCCTCGGGCCCTCAATCAAATTCAAGGGGCTTGGATGAGCTATCGATAAAAATAATCGAACGGCGCGGATTTTAATGGGTTTGACGTGACGGTAGTGTTTCCCATCTCTATCCAACTAGAGTCTGGCCGCTGAGAGAATGCAATTCTGACACCTATTAGTTTGGGATGACTAGATATGGGAGATTATTAACGTTATCGCTTATCTTACAAAATTTACTGGCGTAACGTTATTTTTTACTAACTTCTACCCTCGAATCGCGAAATATGTAAATTAAAATTGTTATGATACTTTTTATTGCACAAAATAATAAAACAAAAACCCAATCAAACCAACTTAACTAAATTAAACCTAAAATCTATTCATAACTTGTTTTAATTCGATTCACATTCGCTTGACGAATTGTCGTCGCTGTCTTCTTCCCCAACTTGAATTATCATTTCATATTCAATCTGCGCATCGATTCTTACGTCTCTGTCAAAATCATCGAAAATAAGGTTTTTAGTTTTTTTGACGACCTTCGCCCAGTCATTTCTTGTGACTTTTTCACAGGCTTCTTTCAGAAGGCCCTTCATATTTTTGTGCCGAATGGCAGTGCAGTGTTGTGGCGAGCTGCATATCCTTTAATTTAGCCCAGATCAAATCAGTGGTACGGACGTATTCTAAGAATGACCGTATCGCACTTTCGAAGGCTTATTTTATTTAACTAATTTCAATAACTCTGCTTTGAGCATCTGCATAATGCGTCAATGCCCTTTTCTTGAAGCCATGCCACCAAATCTTCTTTTATGTTGGCTTTGGTTGGTGCTTTCTGCAGTTGTACCGAATGGTAAGGCGCATTATCCATAAATATTACTGAAGGCTCTGGCAGGTCGGGCAGTAGAACGTTCTAGAACCAATCTTTCAATGAGGGGCGTTAATTTCTTCGTGGTAATCAGTGCTGGTTTTTGAATCAAACGCCAGTAAGCCGTTTTCTACGAAACCATACTTTGAAGTATCGGCGTGGCATATTATGAGCCTGGCGTGAGCCTTTACCCATCTGTTCTTTCGACGGCAACACTGCTGTACCGCCTGTCCAAGACCAAGACATCGTGTGATTGCCATTTAGCCATGTCCCGGTGATGAAAACCACATTGTTTCAGTCATCGATTTTCCTCGCTTCTCTTAAAAAGATTGTCGTTTAAAAATAATGCCGTATCGCTCCAGAAGAACGTTCCTCTTGTTCGTTTTTTCATATTCAAACCCAATTTGTTTTAAAACTTTGGTTAGGGCCGTCTTACTTCCCTCAAACAAACCAGCTGATTTCAAAGATCCCAGAAGCGCTGTATTTTCCAGGTACTCATGTCTCGAATAGTAACCATATATTTGATTATTTATCACATCGGCGTCAAAGGTATTGATACCAATCACAGGTTTTGTTCTGCGTTTTTTCTTTGGTGTTCGTAAAACATTTTCTTACATGCCAATTGGGCCGAACTTTTCTTTGTAAATTTTCGTTATAGTCTCTTTGCTCACTCTAAGCGCCTGAGAGGCCCGCTATTTTACTTTTCTCGCTCAAAGTAGTGTTGTAGCTTGATGATTAGCTAACGGCTTTTATTTATAATTATTTTTCCACGTTCCGGCATTGCTATGAACCAAAAGCACAAAACAAATCGAAGTCCAATTTAGGGCCGATGTCAACAGGCAGCAGGAACAGTCAATTAAACGAAAGCCGGGTCACAAAAAAAACACAAATCGAGTAGCACTGAAGGACGAAGACTATGCGCACGAGACGAGAATAGACAACAGCCAACTTTTTGTAACAACAACAACAAAATGGCGGCCCTTCCTCAGTGTTGCCAACCCCTACCAAAAAAATTACCCCAAAGTTTTTTTTATCAATCCCTCCGTCGCGAATTTTACCTGTGGTGTTTCGTTTGTGGCCACAGATCTACTAAACATAGATCTGTGTTCGTGGCGTTGGGTGTTTTTTGACGTTGGTTTCACAGATTACAATAGGAAGTTTGTTTTTTATGAGTGTTAATGACGGGCGCAACCACACTACCATGCAACAACACCTTTATGTTCTGATGATATTAAATTATTAGAAATAATAACAAATAAATGTGTTATATGTGATACGAGCCTGAATCCCAGCAAGATACGAGCCTGAATCCCAGAAAGATAAGAGCCTGAATCACAGTAAGATACGAGCCTGAATCTCAGTAAAATACGAGCCTGAATACCAGTAAGATACGAGTCTGAATCCCAGCAAGATACGAGCCTGAATCTCAGTAAAAAACGAGCTTGAATCCCAACAAGATACGAGCCTGAATCCCAGCAAGATACGAGCCTGAATCCCAGCAAGATACGAGCCTGAATCCCAGTAAAATACGAGCCTGAATCCCAGTAAGATACGAGCCTGAATTCCAGTAAAATACGAGCACGCTATTCGTGCCTTTCAGCAAAATGGTGAATGACAATCTTGCAGAATCAGAATCAGAATCAGAATCAGAAAATTGTTTATTTCTTAGTTAAATTTGTATACATAATGTCCCTGGCTCCATTTGGATCTCAGGGGTGTAACTGCTCGCTTAAGTCTACGTGAGATCAGTGCAAGTGTGGTGTGTTCTGATTTATGTTAGTTACTTTATATAAAGACAACTAATCATGTTTTGTTCCTAGTTGTGATCTTACTACTAAATATTATATACTAACTTACAATCTATGCGGCCTAGGGGCTATTGCTCGTTTACTAAGCAGTAACCTGCGGTCTTTTTTATTTTCAATATAGGGGATATCTCCTATTCTATGGTTTGAAAGCAGTGGATTGAATTGACCGAGCAGTGGATTGAATTGATCGCCAGGGGTATCTAGGTCCACTATATTCAGCTGCTTTAATCTCTCCTAAGTGGATTGAATTGACCGAGCAGTGGATTGAATTGATCGCCAGGGGTATCTAGGTCCACTATATTCAGCTGCTTTAATCTCTCCAGCATGTCTTGATGTAAATCATGTACACGGATGTGCCATGGGTCCCAATCTAAAGAGTCCCAGAACATTTCGGTAGGTATGTTTGTTTTACTATACCGTGGCAGGAGTTGTACTGTGCCATAGTCAAGAAGTCGTTACCAGGTTTGTGTGTGGTCCCATCGTCATCGTCTTATCAAAGATAACTCCAAGGTACTTTGTCTCTTTTTTAAACGGCAGTGTTTGGTCTTTCAGTTTAACTGTTGGCTTGTAATTCCTTTTAATGGTAAACATGATGCACTCCGTCTTCTCGACATTGCACTTTAGTCCCCGTCGTTTATAGTAGTCGATAACAGTCTCCCCTGCCCACTTTGCTCTAGTTGTCGCTTGGTCTGGACGAGCCGCTCTGTTTAATACACAAAGATCATCTGCGTACTGAGACAGCTTGATGCCTTGTATTCTGTCATGCTCGTCCCAAATGTCATCAACATACAGGTTGAAAACGGCTGGTCCAAGTATGGAGCCTTGCGGAACGCCATGTGGGACAACCATTTCTTCTCTTCTAGTTGTGCGAAACTTGCCGCGTACCGTTCGGCCCATTAAATAATTCTCTATTATCTTGATTAGGTTATTATCAACATTTTTGTTTTGTAATTCCTTGATAAGGCCGCGATGATTGATAGAGTCGAATGCTTTACTCAGATCAGTGGAAATCATAGCAACACTGTCTTTAGCATCAAGCGCGTCTGTGATAAATTTCCCAGCGCGAAGTATCTGAGTGCCTGTCCCTCTTGCTTGCGTGAATCCATGTTGAAACGGGGGTTGCAGTCGATGGCTAGTCTCCCACAATCTTGTCAGTATTAATCTTTCCACAGTTTACCCATAATGTTAAGTAGGGTAATGTGTCTATACGATTTTGCCTCTCGATAGTTCTTTCCTGCTTTGTGTAGGAAGATACACTCCCCTTGTTTCCAACGACGCGGAAAGTAGCCGGTGGTAAGAACGTAGTCAGCAACTCTTTTAAATGCTTCAAGGAATGCCTTGCCTCCAAGTTTTAGAGCATCGGCCCGCAATTGGTCCGGCCCAGGTGCTTTTTTGTTTTTAAAACGGCGTAGAGCTTTTTTAATTTCGTCAGTTGAGGTTAGATCAAGTGGTCGAAACGGTGTTGTCTTCTCCGTTCCTTCATCTTCCGGTGAGACAATTGCTTCTTTGACGATGGCCGCGTCGACCAGTGTATAAATTGTGTCTTTTTCAGTCATACAATTCGGGATTTGTGGTAGTTTTTGTGGTTGTGTTTTCATACTGCGTTGGATGCGCCACATCTGAGTACGATTGTCTCTCGGGTCTTCAAGAATTTTTAGCCAAGATTCCTCTCGAAGCGTGCACAGTGCATTGGACACTTCGTGTCTCTGACATTTTTATTTACATTTAATATATTTATTTATTTATTATATGATATCATATTTATTATATGATATATATACAATTATTACAATTAAAAAGTTACAATTAAAGGTACTTAGCTAAATAGATCGATACAAAGATAATGTGAACATCTGAGCCTGAGCTAGGTCTAAACCTGTATTTCAGGCTACAGCGCTCTTCCCTTAAAATATGTAAAGCTAGCTCGGTCGGTCGCGGTCGGCTGGCAACCCCAGACCGAATAGCTGACGATGTAGCTCTGTAGTTTTTATTTCAATTAAATTAGTCAAAATTACTTTTCTGCACGAGTAAACTTAATTTAAGTAGTAATTAGTGATTAAATAATGTGTAGATAAGAAACAGCTGTGCAAACATACAAGCTTTGGAAAAAACAAGACCGATTGTACCGGCCGATTGAACTGTCAAAATCAGTTCAAATAGCAACGACGTAAACGGGGGAAGTATCGTTTTATGTCTGTATTTATATCAATAATCTCACCTTTCACACCCGTAACAAACTAAACAAACCTTCATATAAGTGAAACACTTGCCGTACACTCACTCAGGTACCGTTTTGTCTCTCTTTACTTGGCAAAAGCGGAAGCAAAGTTGAAGACGCAACATTCTGCCACATTCAACAAAAACACACACTTAACACCTTCATTGTGCAATAAACTCCCTAGTGTTCGCTAGTATTCCACCCGGTCATACACTGACACCTATTCGCGGTTTTTTTTCAGGCGAAAAAGGGTGCAATGCTGACCCGAAGCAAGATGAGCACACGCGATGTGGAGTTGAAGCTGAAAGCGACCTTGCTGGAGCTCAAGAAGAGCCAAGAGCTTTGTGAAATACTTCTACGAGAGCGAGATGAGTGTGAAGAGGAGATAGAAAAGCAAATTAAGAAAAATTCGGCGCTAAAAGAAGAGCTCAGTGAGTTGGACATCCAATGCCAGGATCTCAATGCCCAGAGAGATGAACTACAACACCAAGTCGACTCATTTTACAAGTGTCATGATGTCCACCACGTAGCATTGCAACACATAAAATCACTTGAACAACAGCTTGCAGAGGCACACCACGAGCTTCAAGATTTCAGCGAGCGGGAGGAACAGCGAGACAGTGCTACAACCAGGGCCTTATATAATGAGGTCATGAGCCAAACTGGCATACCAACTATTGACATAACAGCTTGTGATCTCACGTGTGATAGTCCTAATAGATCGCAATCAGTAACCACTATGAGCTGTAGTAAAAATAAATTAAAGAAATATGTTAAATTCAATAATTATATAAAAAAAAACACAAAAACTAGCTAATAGAAATAAAATATTTTGTAAAAATGTAAATTGTAGCAAGGAACGTGTCGAATTAATTAAGGAAATCGATGATTGTAGATTATGTTTGGAAAATACTACAGAAAAGTACGAATGTGACACAAGGCGACTCCAGTCAGATATGCATATTTTAAACTCATCATTACAAAGTATTACACGTAAATATGAGTCAGCACAATACGAAATTAAGGAACATGTGTCGGCTATGAATAGTTTGTTGGAGACGTGTAAGTATAATTATGACACTTTCATATCTTTGACCGACAATCACATCTGTGATTGTAAACAAGCTCCAGCGGACTGTTCCGTGCCGACCGTGTGTCCCGCCGAGCAGCCGGCCGAACAGCTGATACTGACCCAGGCACCGCCGTCAGTCGACTTGAGTACTAATAGTGTTATCAATAACGCCTCCTCTCTGACAAAGGATAGGTATATAATGTACAGCGATGAACTTGGAAAGAATATGGGTTTACAACTTAGTCAGCGCGTGGGCCAGGCAATATTAAATAACTGTATGCCTGGCGCCACATATTCACAAATATTAAACAAAGTGTTGTCATCGCAGTTTTTAGAACCAACCACCCTAATTATTTTAATTGGTAGAAGGGAAAATGTATCTAAAAAACTAATTACTAAATATTTTTCCAAATTAAATTCTTTACAAAATGTAGATAGAATAATCTTGTTTGCGTTTCCCTTCAGCCAATCTTTGTCACAACATGAAAATCATATAAGACATGATTATAATACATTTATACACACATTGACATGTCGTCATACTGAAAAATTTTATTTCATAGACCCAATATTTGTACTGGAAAATATTTTTATTTGACTAAGGATAGGTATTACCTATCTAGGTTTTATACAAAACAGATAGCGCAGTCACTATCTTATTTTATTTTGAACTCAGTCAAGTTTTTGACTAATGAAACGCCTGCTTCTATTGAGCAGTGTATTAATAATGACATGTACTCCTTGGAATCTGTTCCAAGCTCTTTAAATTAACCCATAGGACAACAGAGAGTAACTCTGGCAGTAATATTAATATTTGTATAAATATACCTTCATCTTGCCCATTAAATCAAGTTACTAGTAATGAAAAATGTAAAAGTAAGAATATTTTAAACGTGGTTCATCAAAATATACAGGGCATGTTAAGTAAAGAACTGGAAATTGTTATTCATGAACTGTAATAATATTGATATTTTATGTATAACAGAGCACTTTTTAAAGAGTTATCAGTTCATGTTCAACTTTAATAACCACCACGTTGCTAGTTCGTTCAACAGAAAAACAGCTGATCGCGGTGGCTCCTTAATACTTGTAAATAATAGTTTTAAATATAAGGAACGAGTTGACATAGTGAGCCTGTCTGTTGAGCGTACCATGGAAATAGCCTGTATTGAACTTGAACAACTTATTGTAATGAGCGTATACAGACCACCAGATTCATCCTTTGATTTATTCGAAAAGAAAATGGATGAAGTGTTGATTAAAATCAGCGATAAAAACAATTTTTTTATAATTTGTGGTGATTTTAATGTTAATCTGTTAGAGGATAATAATATTTGTACTAGATTAAAATCTTTATTTTTATGTCACAACATGAACTATCTGTTTTTGGAGCCTACTAGAATTACTGCAACATCTGCTACCTGCATTGACAATATATTTACTAACATTACGCCCATTTTCAAATCGGTCATCAATAAATTAACCTCTGATCACTCTGGTCAGATAGGTATATTCAATATTAAAATAAAAAAGGACCAAAAAGAGGATATTACATGTGTGCCCGTTAGTGACACTCGGCTTGAACACTACAGGAATAATATTTTAGATAAACTATGGGAAATACCATACAGTGACGATCCAAATTTGTTGTACAACTCAGTATTTAACCTTGTCAAAAATGAATATGATACGGTATTTAAATCAAAAACTATAAAAGTTAATAACAAAGCTTTGTTTAGTGATTGGGCGACAGTTGGAATTCATAGGAGCAGACGAAGATTATATGAACTCTATGAAGAGAAATCATATAACAAAAATACGGCCTTTCTAGATCATGTTCGTAGTTATTCAAAAATGTTTAAACGCGTTTGTGCCGTAGCTAAATCTAATTTCATTAAAAACAAAATTGAATCTAGTAGCAATGTAATGAAAACGACTTGGCAAATTATAAACAGAGTGACTGGAAAGGCCAAAGCTACACATAATAACTTCAAGCTTAAGATAGATAATCAATTGCTAAGTACAGACCTAGAAGTAGCAAAAGCTTTCGAAAATTTCTTTACGGACATTCCAGTTTCAACAACCAAGTCTTTAAATTCATCTCCCGCTGCTGCTGAATCTATACTTAAACAAAACTTTGAGGATTGTAAAACAGATTTTAAATTTAGGCACGTAAATAATGAAGACATTGTAAAAGCGTTTAAATCCCTGAAAATGAAAAAGACAGCTGACGCCCATGGTCTATCAGTAAAAATTATTAGTTCCATTGTAGATTGTATTGCACCTCACCTTTGTTGTATATTTAATCAATGTATAGATAATGGTGTGTTTCCTGACTTGATGAAACTAAGTAAAGTTATACCTTTATTCAAAGCTGGTAGTACATCAGACCCCACCAATTTTAGACCCATATCGATACTACCAACGCTTAGCAAAATATTTGAAAAACTCATACTTAATCAATTGCAAAGTCATTTTTATCTCAATAATTTAATTCATATTGCTCAGTTTGGTTTCACAAAGGGTCGTTCAACAGCCGATGCTGGTGTTGAACTAATCGACAATATTTTTGATGCCTGGGAAGACGCAATGGATGCAATAGGTATCTTCTGCTATCTATCCAAGGCTTTTGATTGCGTCCATCATGACACTCTTGTCAGCAAGTTACGCCATTATTGTGTAAAAGATCAGGCACTTGGCCTTCTGGAGTCATATCTAACAGATAGGGTTCAGATGGTCGATGTTAATGGGAAAAGATCACCTGGGTCTTCAATAAGTATGGGCGTACCGCAAGGTTCAATTCTTGGTCTTTTCTTGTTTTTAGTATATATTAATGATTTACCTTACCTTGTTAAAGCAAAACATGGGTTAGTATTGTTTGCCGATGATACTTCTTTGATATTTAAAGTTAAAAGACAGCAATCAAATTATGACGAGGTAAATAATGCTATCTCTAGTATAGTGAACTGGTTAATTATTACTTTATGAAAAGAAAACTAAATGTATTAAATTCGTGTTACCCAATGTGAACCCGGTAACTACAGACATATTTATAAAAGGACAGAGATTGGACCTTGTGCAGTCGACTGTCTTTTTGGGCATTACTTTAGACGCCAAACTACAATGGGATCCTCATATAAATAAATTGTCGAACAGACTGAGTTCGGCAGCGTTCGCAGTTAAAAAAATTAGAGCTCTTACCGACGTAGACACCGCTAGACTAGTCTACTTTAGTTACTTTCATAGTCTAATGACCTATGGTATATTATTGTGGGGTCACGCTGCGAATGCTAATAGTATATTTATTCTGCAGAAACGGGCTGTTCGTGCAAATTATAGATTAGGGCCTAGAGTGTCACTGAGGGAAAAGTTTAAAGAAATCAATATTCTGACATTTGTGTCTCAATATATCTATGACAATCTTGTGTATGTAAAAAGAAATATAACTAATTTTCAGAAGTACAGTGATATACACAATTTTAATACTAGAAATAAAGACAAGTTGGTTGCTTATGTAAGCCGACTACATAAAATTAGTAATTCTTTTAAAGGCAATTGTATACGCTATTACAATAAGGTCCCTACTGATATTAAAAACTTACCTTTAGACAAGTTTAAAATAATAATAAAACAGAAATTGTATAAAAAAGGTTACTATAGGATATCTGATTACTTGGAGGACAGATGTCCATGGGAATAGATTGTTTGAGTAACAGGCTGTTTTGATATATAATTAGCATTCATTTTGTAATTTGACAATATTTTATTTAAAAAAAAGAAACGCAAAAGATGCGACGACTGTGGAGTTTCTTCGGTGAGCTCTTCTCCACAGATTCCGCCATTGTGTTAGTGAACTCACCCAAAAAAATGTAATGACGGATCTAAGTGATGTAACAACATCCTATGGAAATAAATGATTTTTGATTTGATTTTGATTTTGATTAGTTTATGGTACACAGAAAGAAACCAACAACAAAAATAGTAACATTTAAAATTAAAAACATGTTGTAGCTAAATTAGTAGTTATACTTATACAATTAATGTGAAAAAATAAGAGAGTGGGTTAGTGAGTTTGTTTGTGAGTTTGTTTGTGATCCTCTCTGTGTGTGGAGTGATTGTGAATGAGTGTGTGTGAGAGGGTGTGTGAGATTAACACATATGTCAGACTTATTTATAATTATTAAAATAGTAAATATTTTTGTAAGTACTTAGAAATATTATTTGGTTAGCTAGTAATTTTGAGTAATTCCTCAGTTTTGTCATAGTCGAGTGAGTGTAATATTTTATATACCGTTTTTTTTAAATCAAATCTTGAGAGAGTATAAATTTCAGCTGTTCTATTTATTCTATTGTATAGGAAGGGACCAAGGAAGCAGGGAAATTTATGAGCAAAGGAGGTTCGAAACAATATATTGATTAAACAAACCCTATCTTTACGCCGTCTGGTCAGTAAAGAAGGGCTATATATTAAAGATGAGTGTTGTTTTAATATAATGTGATACACAAATAGTTGCCTAACCGTTAGGACGTTGCAGGAATTATAAAGGAAACAGGTAGGGAAGAGGAGGGGACGGAAAGTAGAGACCTTGATTACGGCTCTTTGAGCAAGTTCGAGAGGCAAGATAGATGTTTTCGGTGCACCTCCCCACGAGGTGATGCAGTAGGTGAGCACGAATTGACAGAGTGCCATATAAACTCGTTTTATCAATCCGGCATCAGCAACATGGCGAAGCATTTTGAAAACATAGATTAGTTTGCGGATTCTGCCAGTGACCAGGTGAATATGAGGTCGAAAGGTGAGATTATTATCGATGAGGACACCAAGGTATTTAATGGTTGTACTTTTGTGCAGGGCTGGACAGGAGTATGTTCCGCTATTTGGATCTATGCAGTTGTGCGCAAATATCGCACCTTCATCGGTAAACTTTGTGTTTCTGATTGAGAAGGTAACGTAAACTGTTTTATCAGAGTTTAAAGACAGCAGGTTATTTTGAAGCCATTTGGTGGCATTGTTGAAACCTCTCTAGGCAACTTCGTATGTCTCTTGCCAGGTGTTTGTCGAGAATATCAGGGCGGTATCATCTGCATAGGTTATTACTTTGCCATTATCAGGATTCAGGTCACACAGATCATTTATGTAAATGAGAAAGAGTGTAGGCCCCAATATGCTGCCCTGAGGAACGCCGTACGTGATTGGTAAGTCATCGCTGCAGTGCTCACCGATTTTTACAAATTGAGAGCGACCAGTGAGATACTCCTCAAAAAACCTCAACTGCACCCCCCGTATACCCAACCTATCGAGTTTGTCCAATAGGAGGGGGACAGAGACCGTGTCAAACGCCTTGGCAAGATCAAGAAAAATACCTAAAACCTTTCGCCCGGCATCAAGATTTTTCACCACGTAGTCAGTGAGTTCATGGACTGCGTCACTAGTCGAGATATTATTTCGGAATCCGAATTGGCAATCAGATAAAAGGTTGTATGATTCTAGGTATCTTATTAGTTGACAGTTAACAATTCGTTCCAGTAACTTAGAGATTGAAGGCAAGATAGAGATGGGCCTATAGTTATTGACACGGTCTCTGTCGCCAGCCTAGTGAATAGGGATCACCATAGATCGCTTGAGGGGATTAGGGAAAACTCCATCAGCAAGACACATGTTGAAAATATAAGTAAGGGGTGGAACAAAGAAACCTTTGAAGAGCCTAAGAATACGGTTCGAGATGTTGACCCAACCAATAGCGCACACGCTCCTCGGACCAACTATAAGTCTCTCAATTTCATCCTTATCGGTCTCCAGTAAGGCAAATGAAGTAATAGATCTGCTTGGTGGTAGTGGAGGTTTGCTGTCAGTTTGTCTGGGACCCAACGGTGTGTCTATTTTTTCAGCAAGATTCTTACCCACATTTGCAAAGAAATGGTTCACATTATTAGTATTATTAGAATTTCCCGCTGAACCTAATAACTCAGTCGCAGAGCTTTTTGTCTTGGTGGTGTTTGTGATAGCTTTTATTGTTTTCCATAACTCCTTAGAGTTGTTGCCAGCCTTTGAGAGTTCATTCTTTTCATGGATTCTTTTGAGCCTATTGTGCTCTTGGCGTAGAGCTGGTCGACGTAAATGGTTGTGCCTAAAACGCCAAGCCTTGTTACGCGCAGCGTTTCGTTCTATAATAAGTTGCTCGATGTCCGCTGGGAGGTGATCTCATCTACGGTCTTCTTTGAGCGGAGCAATTTCATTTAAAGCTGTAGTTAGAGAGTTTTCTAGCCGTTCTATAAAATTTTCGCAGTCAACATTATTGTTGATGTCACCGAGAGGTCCCATGCTTTCGATAAAAATACTCTCGTATCTCCTAGAGAGCTCTTCGTCTTCGTAGATCGCTCTCATGTTTCGTACCAGCTTACGTTCTCGTTCTACGTCGATATGTAGGTCAAGCAACCAAGGTAAGTGATCAGAACCGATAGATTCAACGCCTTTCGCCAAGACTCTGTCAATATTTTGTGACTCGTGCGTGAGAATTGCAGTGTCTAGTATACCATTACCCTGACTATTTGGTCTTGACGGCATACCAGTGTTATATAAAGAGCAGACATTCTCTTGAATCAGTCGTTTAACCAGTGTACCAAGGCTTCTATCTCTCGTGTGGCCCAGTATTCTCATTTGTAGATTCATATCTCCAATCACAACAGCACTACTTTCCATGAGAATGTCCTCAAATTCCTCGCGTGCGTGATGTTGATTCGGGACCGGAATGTAGACACCCTTGATATTAATTGATTCTCTAGTCGTATGGTTAACAACGAGGCGGATAGACACGCCCTCTATCCTTCTATCGTCGTCCTGCCAGTTCGTTGTTAGATAGGTTTGCGTCCATCTAAGTCCTCTTGCTATATACATTGCAGTAACGAGATGTTCTGCTTTCGAGTCCGTGATTTTGTCATAATCTTTGATGTTGAATTTGACTTTATCAAAGTCTAGCTTGCATTCATTGACCACGATGATGTGAGGTCTATGTTTACTCGTCAGCGCTTTCAATTCTTCGAATTTTTTTCTCAATCCTTGGGCATTGACATGTAATATACGTAGTTTCCTAAAACTCTTGTCACTACCAAAGGTCGCCATTTGTGAGCTCTAGCAGTATGTTACATAGTTTTCTCATGGTATCGATGAGCATCATCTTCTTGTCAATTGGTCTAACAATTGATGGGTTTGTAGTTGGCTGTGTTGGTTGTAGGAATTCGGCGTCGCTGTTTATTCCAGTTTTGGTTACGTTCGCAAACGAAATGCCGTGTCTGACACCAGCTTGTTTTGTGATTGTTCTTTTGGCTGCGATTGTTGGCCTGGCATTCTTTGCTTCTCGTGCAGCGTGCTGGTCCATTTGCCTTTTTATTTCTGCCTCAAAACGCTCACATTTTACTTGGTTCGCTCCGTGGCCTGGTTTGTGACAAGCATAGCACACATCAATCTCCATGTTTTCTTGGTTAAGAATGGCTATTGTTTCGGGACATTTGCGGCCGTGACACGCAGATGTTGAATGATTAAAGAGATAGCAATTTTTACACTGCACCACTCGCTTAGGGTCCTTTTTGTATGGCTCCGGTTTCATTCTAGGTGCTCCAAAGAAATGGTCCGAGGTGTTCCTCAGTCTTGCTACGTCTTCGAAGCGATGTGTTGGATCGAATATCACCAGTTGCAAGTGGTCCTTTATTTTTTTGATGTTAAGTGGGCGAATACCGATGCACCTCTCTATCTCATCAAGTTGCACTTCGAGTGGCTTATCGTACGTGTTATTGCGGAGAATGACTCTCGTTGCTCGATGTTGCTCCCCTTTCGGGACGGGAGCTACAAATCTCAATTCTTCGTTGAGCGCGCGAAGGGCTTCGATCACTTTTTTTCGAGATTCTCCGTTTCTCGGTTTTATATAAATTTGTTTTTTATTTTGAGTAATGGAGTAGCAGCAGCCCAGTAAAATCGCGAGGTCTCTTATTTTCTTAACTGCTTCTGCGTTTTCAATCAGTTCACGGTCAGTGATCCTGATCATCGGTATATGTATTGGTCTTTGCTGGTCAGCATCAGGCGTAGCCTTAGCAGTTGAGCTTGTGTTAAAGGTGGCAACTTTTCCATCCCCTGTGGTTGAGTCGGATGTTATGGTCTATCCGAGCGCGCTTGGCTCTCTTGTTACGCTGTTGAATCCACCCGTCGCTCGATTCCTGTGCATCCAGCGCACTTTGTTCATCGGCTCGTGGTAGAATGTTATAGCGGTTAGTGGTGGGGATCTGAGCGCGAGTGTGATCCGTCATCGTCGTTGATGCATGCGGCTGCCGGTTCCTTGAAGATTCTCGGCGCCCGGGTATGATACAGTTATCTAGCTCAGTATTCTTACCGCGCGACTTTCGTTGTTTAGTTTTATTGATCTCATTTTGTGGGTAGATCATAAAATCATTCACTATTTTACACTCGCAAATCATACGTTCTTTGCTAATAAAGGCTAGATTGGGAATAATTTTGACGTGGAACTGCTTATTACACTCCCGACAGTTTCTATTATTGACTTGGCATGTGGCCGAATTGCATGAGATGATTCTGATAATGTGGCTACAACCATTTAATTCGTCTTTTTCTATGTTAGGAACAAGTTCCAAAAAACATTTTACGCTAGTTTCTTTACGGCATTCACCGCACTTTAGTTGTTTTATATTGGTTTGGTCACTATGCCACTGGTAAAAGTTTTTTACGTTGTTTATTTTCGAGCAGTGCCAGCATTCAACCGGAAATCTACTCTCCGAGTCTTTTAAGATAGACCCCACGGCTTTGTTATTCACTTTGCACTTATTCATATTGTTCGCGGATTCAATAACGCTTTTAGTACTATTGATAGCACTATGTTCACTTGTTGACAGGTTTATGAGGCTTTCCGTATCTTTTTATAAAAGAACTTTATTTTGCGCTGGCTTCGTTGTCAGCTAGGAATATTATTTACAGCTTGGAATCAGAATATTATATGTAGAATGCACCCTATAATTTAAATTGCACATTTCTTATTATAGCATTTTAAAAACTAAAACACCCTTTTGAAATCAATAGGTCTTGTTAAGACGAATCAAATGAGCTAAACCTTGCGGGTTTAAAAGTAAGATTATTAGTCTTCTGTATACCACCTTCCACCTCTATCGTCAGGTGATGATGGCGAATGATGAGAAAATCACCAGTAAATATGAATAGGACTTGTCACGACAAATCTAATGCGCTCAAACTCGATAGCTTTACAAGTAGACATCCCAGGGTTCCCTGGCCCACCTTCGAGCTCCCTTATCAGACCAGCTTGATAGTACCATATTATTTCATTATCGTCTGAACTACATACTTTTGCCAAGTTTTGTAATGATAGAATAACTAGAATTGGGCGAAATATCCATTCCTAGATTTATTGCACACTGTTATTTAGTTACAAGCTTACAAGTCGGCCTAGTTGTTAAAAACGCAGTAATTGAAAATCAAACCGACATAAAATACAAAACATAAAAAGTAAAAAACTTTTTTTTTTCCTGCCCAAATAATTTTGTTTGTGAGTACAGTACTCCAGAACTAATAATGCGGTTAGAAATATTCGCCACTGTTCGGCAAGGGTCGTATTTCCAAGCGTTCGGGAGACGATATCTACATAAAACCGTTTGAAACCGAGTTTGAAAAAGGGTTTATATTTAGGATGAAAAAATACCAGTTTGTCAGAATAGGTAACCATCGAAGCAGCGACTTACCCATTTCCTATGGCGTACCTCAGGCAGGGCCTCGTCACTCGGTCGCGAGTTATTTGCCTACTCGCTCGCGTACCCCCGTGGGAACACAATATCACAGGGCTGCAGGCCGCAGAGGGTACAATTAGTTAAATTCTATTGATTTTACTTCACTTTGCCCGTGTTTTCCGTTTCAATACTTACTAAAATTATTTACAATATTCAGACTACTTTCAACCCTTAAATTTAATAACAGAGAATTTCGGTCAGGAGTAGTCAGGATAAAAAGCAATTGAATATTTTACTAAATTAAAACATTATTGATTAGCACTAAAAATAATTTAATTACTTTGGATCTTTAATTTCACTTTGTAATCTTTGTGCAACCCTAGCGCTTACGCTCAATGATGTAAGCAGACGAACGTTGCGCGTTTGGTACAGCGTTCTCACCTCTCGGTGTGCGTACAATAGACATATTTTTGCTTGCAGTTTACTCCTATTATTATTATAAAAAATATTTAGGCTATTATTGCGTAGGTATTTTCGTTTTTGTAGGACTGTTATGTATCTGTTACGAAGTAACTATTATCTAATCCTTCTTATCTAAACCTCAGGGTAGCATTCTGGGTCCGACTCTGTTCCTTGTTTACATAAATGAACTTTGTGACCTGAAACCGACTCAGGGAAGGGTATTTACTTATGCGGATGACACGGCTCTATTTTTCTCAGCAAAAACGTGGGAGGATGCCTTTGTTTGTGCCCAGGTTGATTTTCATAGAGCTACTTCTTGGCTGAGGAATAACCTATTGACTTTAAATGCGGAGAAAACCAACTTAATGTCGTTGTCGATAAGAAATACCCATAACACCGATGGAGTACCAATAGCTCATAGATGTCCCGACCCGACTCGTAATTCATGCAGTAGTTGGGGTATTAATAGACCAAAATCTGAATTTACGACATGTTGCTGATGGCACTTTGTTAAAAAGAGTTTACATCGCACTCTGTCAATCCGTCCTGACATACTGCATCACATCGTGGGGCGGTGCACCCACAACCATTCTTTTAAAATTGGAAAGAGCACAAAGAACAATCTTAAAGGTACGCACTTTTCGTCCATTCTTATACCCAACTGAACTTCTTTTTAAGTCCTGTAACGTGCTTACAGTAAGGCAACTTTTTATTTACTTAACGGTACTAAAACAACACTCGCTTATGACGTTTAAACCTTTAATGTTAAATGTTTAAATGATCCATCGACGAACTGATAAAGTCTGTTCTCGATCTCGAGTGTTCCGGACAACCTTTGCTCACATATTCTTCCTTTTCCTTAGACCGTTGATATGTAGAAGACTTAAATATAAAATAGTCATATAAACCCTTACCTCCTATCACTTGAAAAAAACCGTTTATAATACTCTCTAAATCTTGAACCAAACGGAGGAACTACTCAGGATTTTCAATTAGCTTAGCTAAATATCTTTTCCAACATAACATCTCTGTCCTATATATAGAATTTGTATGTATGTACGTACGAAAATAAATATAATATTTTGCTTCAAATTTCCTTTTATGTTATCTTAAAATCATTTATAATGAGTATGGGAATATGTACCACTTATAACAGTGAAACTCCACACAACCTCTCACTCGCACTCATTCATACTCACATTATTCAAAGAGAGGTTCTTCCTTTCATACTCCAATTGCTTTTATTTTCAGTTCCTGCCTAAACAGCATTTTTGGTCTTATGTTACAGTTTTTCTAAATGTATTTTGTTTTTTGCATTCCCAAGAATGTGATATACATTCTCCATCGCGCAACTCCAGTATGCATCCTGTGAATAGGAAGTGCGCTGAATCTGAAATACAGTTTAACCAGCTAGCTCAGATTCAGATGTTTTCTGTTTAATCAGACACAAATGCTCTGTACTAATTAAGGTTACTACCTATATTGTGAACCTCCTTATGATAAATTAAAAAAAAAACTGGTTCAAATATTAAAAATATTTTTTATCATAAATAATATACAGGAATAAATAATAACAAAATTATAAAAAAATAACAATTTAGATAACATTTTTTCTTTCCTGCTGTTCAAGATTCAAGTTTCAAGAAGTTTCAAGATGTTCCTTAAAGTCTATGCACAGCCTTTGAAGTTAATAGCTTCGATTTACTTTTTCCCAAGTTAATTACAGTTGGGAGTTCTTTGAGCATTATACAAAAATTGTATGTCATATTTCAAATAGCACAATAGTCCAAATCATCAAGTCCCACCCGAAACCTACCTATATTTAGGTCTTCCTTTTTGTCGGTGATGACAATTTCATTGATTAATATGACATTAACAATAAATTTATTGATTGGCGACCGCCTAAGTTGCATGGTCAAGGTTCTCACGATACGCACGTTCCAGAATCTAAGTTTAAAAAGGGTACTCCTGAAGTAACGGATGCTGATACCCCGTCGCGGATACAGGCCAGGCTTGTCCAACTGAATCGTCGGGCAGCGAAGTAAAACTTTCCCTTGATTCAGTTGCTAAAACTTAGTTTACAATGCGAATAAGGAGCTACAGTGGGCGGAGCATGTAACGTAAAAATATGGAGTAATCACTAACGCATGGTTTGTTTACGAACTAAATATTTTGTTGTTGGTTTTTTGCAGTACGCTTGTCTAGATTAAAAAGGACTCAATTTTACAGTAGAGTTAATTATACCCTAGAAGTACTTTTGGGTTGACTCAATTCTACAAGATCCTTCAAACAGAGATATCTTCTGCATATCGTTTTGATTTTGTGGCAAATAAATGATTTTGCTTTCTTCTTCTATTCAGAACTCAGCGAAATTGGGTCTAATTAAGTAAGAAGATGGGAGTCTCGACCTAAGAAGCCGTATATCACAATGCGGGTTGATACTTTTCTGCGTTTTTTGTAGGGAGTCGATCAACTTTTCATTTCACGCCGTCTTTTCTCTTTGGGCGGTAGCCAATACAATCTCATCGAAACTTTCCCGTCTTGAGTAGATTCCAAAACGGTTTAGTGGGAGAGACGCTCCTTAAATAAAGTAATATTGTTCACTGATTGATAACTAATGAAACTTTTCTGTTTTGTATTGATGCCTCATTTGATGGGGCACAAAAGTTGTTGTGTTCGTTTTTTTATGATTCGGATAAACTTTAGGATTGTTATTGCAATTCTCTAGCCGCGGAAGCGTTATTTCCTCAGTTATTACCTGGATTGAACTTCAAGGATCTGGCTGGGGTCGATTACCTAGTATATCTCGTAAGCGGAGTTTGGGTTAAACTCGGGATTTCAACTTAAAACAACTTTTAGTGCAGTATGGCGTATGGCGAGATAAAGTTTGAGAAGTGATATCTGGAAGATAATCCCAAAAGGTTTTACAATGCCTCTGAAGTTAACACTTTCCCTTTATTTATTAAAGTTGTGCTTTTATGTTATGTACTATTTCATTGAGTACACAATCTCGTCCAGATACCTTCGGGCCTTATGCTTTTCCTGATATTATATAATAATCCTTTATTGCACAGAAAACACAGTGGAAAGTATAACAGAAACAGTATGCAAAGGTGAGCTTATTTCTAAAAAGAAATTTCTTACAGCTAACCTGTGAAGAAAAGAGAAAAACAAAATATAGAGAGGTAGTCCTAGTAAACTAGGATAGTATTTATTTCTTTTAACTCTTAATTGTACACAATTAAGAGTTAAAAGAAATAAATAAAATAAATATACTATCAAATAAATCACAATACACCCTATGTAATTACTATAAAATAAATAAATAGAATATAATAAATAAATAGATATACATAAATACTATGAGATACCCACTATTCGGAAGAGAGGAGATGCTGTTTCAATTTTTTCTTGAAAGTGACCAAGGATTTACAATCCCTTATAGCGCAAGGAAGTGCATTCCACAAACGTATTGCCCTTAACCTAAACGAGTGCTCGTAAGCAACAGTGTTGTGCTGAGGAATTGACAAAAGTGACACCGTGTGAGATCTCCGAAGTCTATCCCCTGAGAAAAGATACTCAAAACGTTCACGAAGATATGCAGGGTAGCACGGATTTCTCAAAATATTGAAGAAAGAAAAAGGGCATTATGCTTTGTCATACAGACTACGATCGTAATGCATTTGGGCCTTTAAGTCCATTTTGACAACATTTAATTTGTATGCCAATTTAACAACTTCCCCTTAAGACAAGGTGCTAATGGCAAGTTTCTATATTGATAACTTCCCATTTAGATCACTTCCCATTTCATCAACTTCCTATTTCGACAACATTTCGGCTTTGAGTCAATATTTAACCTTTCACTACTTTGACCCTGATATAAAAATGAGCTATTTCAAGCTGTACAGGAAAAACTGACTTAAATTAAATGCAAAAAAATAGAATTGTGCAAATTAGCAGCTTCACCTCCCTAGAACCTTAGCGTATCCAACCTTTTCTCTCCTTGAGGATTGCCCAGGAGTTACAAGGCTTAAATAAAATGTTGTCAAATTAAGAAGTTGTTAAATGGGGAAGTTGCCAACATGGGAAGTTGTCTAATTGGGAAGTTGTCAATATGGGAAGTTGTCCAATTGGAAAGTTGGCAATATGAGAACTAGTTGTCTAGTCTAAATGGACCAAGGCATTTCGGTACTTGAACTAATTATGATTGAACTGTAAGGTTGTTCTACTCGGATAATAAAAAATTACAATACAGTTTATCTAGGATTACCGCCTTTAAGGAAGTCATTCGAACAGAACCAGGCTTGCAGCCTTCCTAGAAAACAGTTACTTTCAATGCGGTAGTAAAATATTCAAACACTACGCTCAAACTGTACAACTGCTTTTTCAAATTATTACGATACTAAATTAGACTCGATACATTAGCACACAGAACTTGGCCAAACAGCGCTTAAAACTGTAAATGTAAATTTGATTGTTGAATAAATTTTAGAGCTCGCTCGCGGAGGAGTTAGATTCGCTCGCGGCTGCAAAAATTGTGCCAAATTGCGGAAATTGAGAAACAGCTTGCATTCATGGCCGCGTTTAAAAGTTGAACTCATTTTCAGTTTCATTAACGGTTATACCTCAGCTTAACTGGTGTAATTATGCACGCAATTTGGCGCCGGCTTAAATGTTGCGCGCATCGCGGCGACGATCGCCGAACATTCGCTCGCACCGTATGTGCGAATATGTATTAAACTTTGATACATATTCGTCTGAGTCAATTCACAGAAGCAAGTTTATAAGGACAACGAGTTTAACAATCAAGTAAAGGTTGACACAGATATAACAAGATCTGCAGACTTTTGCACCCATTTTGACATGCACTGCGCCAGCGTGGATTTGCGATACCATAAGGTACTGCGGTGTGGCTGTAAAAATGCCATTGCCTTTTTTCTGAGATGTTAATTTACTAATGCTCTAGAAGTAACATCTTTATTGCTTTTAAAAGCGGGGCTAATATGACAGTGGAAGCACATTATCTAGTGAGAGGATTAGCTCAGACAGAGTCATTTAATTTTAGATTCGCGGTACTTACGAAAAGTCGCTGTAGTGTAGCTCATAAACTACGCGG
Organism: Argyresthia goedartella; assembly: GCA_949825045.1. Classification (NCBI taxonomy): domain Eukaryota; kingdom Metazoa; phylum Arthropoda; class Insecta; order Lepidoptera; family Argyresthiidae; genus Argyresthia; species Argyresthia goedartella. The sequence goes on from OX463823.1 coordinate 24,784,064, forward strand.
AAATTTTGAAGTCGAACTGATATCAGAAATCTCTTAATCATACACTAACAATAACAATAACAATAACATGGCTCGGTTGAAAATGGCTCATTTGCACGATCTTCAACCCGCGAGCAGTGCCTCTACGTCTGCCAGTTCGCTTCACGTTCGCACATTGTAAATGTTCCTTGCGTTTATTCGCGCACAGAAACAGTTGATTTATACTACGAAAGCACCTATTTGCTTATGAAAGCCCGTAATTTCGACGCCACAGTTTTGTACCTCGTTGATTGCAGTGCCAGATTGTACTGGATTTATCAAACTGATAGGTGAATGCGCCTTTTGATAATGCCATTCTCCCATATCTCACTTTGCATACGCTACTGTTATATTGTATGTGATACTGTAATATGTGGTTGGTATATTCAGCTATTTACCCGTTTACAAATGGTGTCAGCCTTTTGAGTGAGTGAAGGAAAAACTATTTCAGGCGACACACACCGGCAGGATGACTAAATGGGACGAACGCATCGAGGCGAATTGTGTTCGTGCTAGTTAGATCTTATCATAACCATTCTACTTACCCAATCCCAATATTACAACCTCTGTGGCTCTGCCTACCATGCAAGAGGTCTCGATTTCGATCCTCGGCCGGGGATAAAGAAAAAAAACCCACGTCTTGCTCCCACGACTCAGGGTATCCTAGTGTGGGGCCAGAAGCAATGTAAATGTTTATGTTTATGTTATCCTTGAATACATACGAGATCAGTAGAGCTGCATCATCTACTTGGACTAAGTTGTCTGTTTTCTGAAACGTTTTGATGGTAAATGATTATGGTGGTCTCTACAATTCATGTGCATGCAATTTAGATGCGCCCCGTGCGTAAATTTATTGCAACAATTATGGAATAATATGTTATTAGTGCAAATAATTTTACATTGAAATAGGATATCTCGGAACACAAGTGCAAAATCTTGTTGACAATGACGACCGGTGTAGCCTAGTGGGTAGGTAGTGTCCCTGCCTACGAAGCTGATGGTTCTGGGTTCGAATACCGGTAAGGGTAAATATTTGTATGATGACATTTGTTTCTTGGTCTTGGATGTTTTCTATGTATTAACATAAGTATTTATCCCTATTAAATTCATCGCCGTTTAGTTCCCATAATACAAGCCTTGTTGAGTAATAAAAGTTAATATTTTGTTAAAATGCTTAATTTTTAACCGACTTCAAAAGGAGGAGGTTCTCAATTCGTCTGTTTTTTTTTGTGTGTGAGTTTGTTACGCGATTACTTCGTCAATTGAGAACCGATTTTTATTGATGCTTGTTTTGATTGGTGGTCATACTTCAAAGGTGGTCCTATACAAATTTTATCAAAATTCATTCAGCACTTTTTGAAAAAATCAACAAATACAAAAAAATATACTTGGATGACGTTTTGATTTGTGATTCCCTCCAGCAAAAGTTTTGATGAGGACTTTTCATGAACACAGACTTCATTCGCATCCCGTGGGGAGGAAGAAATAGGGCTTGAACTTGAAGTCGGTTTTTTTAACTTTATAACTGGGTGAATTTTGTTTTGTAACTTGTAAACATTTAATTATTTGAAATAAGCAAGTAAATAATATAACTGAAACACAGTCTGAAATTATTTATTGCTACGCCAGAGTCTACATTGCATGATCATTGAAGCTAGTTATAGTTACACAATAATCGATGTATGGGGACGACTATAAGAACCGGTGAGAAAGAGCCCAGGAGCGTGATAAGTGGAAGAGCCAACCAACCAAGAAAAAGGAACTACCCGCTTTGGTACAGCAATACACTTATCAAGATGATTCAGGAGAAGGATAAAAAGAGATCACTATTCCGCAAAACGCAAAATCCTCGAGATAAACTTGAGTTCTCATTACTTCGATCTAGGGTCCACACTAAAATTAAATTAGACTATGACTTGTATGTGAAATCCATTGAAAGCAAACTCAAAACTTGCCCAAAAGCATTCTGGTCCTTTGTCAAGGAAAACCGGAGTGTTAAGTCAACCTATCCTTCTCGCATGCAGCTTAATACAGATAAAGCAACAAACGATGTTGAAATTTGTCAACTTTTTGCCAAACAATTCTCTTCCACTTTCACACAACCTGATCATAATATAAATCACAATCTGAGTAAAGCCACATTGAACATTAATAATTCCAACTTATCTAGTATACACGTAACAGAAAGTTCGGTCACATATGCAATAAAGAAATTAGATATTAGTAAAGGTGCGGGCCCGGATGGCATTCCTCCCGTTTTTATAAAAAGATGTAGTAAGAATTTAGCACTCCCGTTAACGTTATTATTTAATAGGTCCCTCCAGTTATCATTATTTCCATCATACTGGAAAGAGGCTAATGTGGTTCCCGTTTTCAAAAAAGGTGACAATATACAAATTAATAATTATAGGCCTATATCTCTTCTATCAATAATTGCCAAATTGTTCGAATGTGTTGTGTACCCGGTCTTGTTTTCCCATGTTAAGGAGCAAATCACACCTTTGCAACACGGGTTTGTCCCTAAGAAGTCAACGACCACGGCTCTTATGCACTACATTGTAGATATCTCTCACAGTATCGATGCGGGGCATCAAGTAGATGCAATATATACAGATTTACAAGGGGCATTTGACAAAGTTGATCACCATTTACTACTATATAAATTAGAAAACTTCTGCGGAGTGTCAGGGAAATTACTAAAATGGTTGGAATCGTACTTAATAGGACGCACACAAAGAGTTGTCAAGGACGGGCACTTTTCTGTGGCCTACGAAGTATTATCTGGCGTCCCACAGGGATCACACCTAGGCCCGCTCTTATTCAATATCTTTATAAACGACATAGTTACAGTAATAAAAAAATCAAATTGTTTATTGTTTGCCGATGATTTAAAGTTATATAAAGAAATTTTAAGTGACTTAGATTCAATGTTGCTTCAAGAAGACTTAACAAGCGTTAATGAGTGGTGTAGAACAAATAGAATGATATTAAACGTAAAAAAATGTAGTCACATAAAATTCGGGAAAAAAAAATGTCCTAAACCTACACAATATACTCTAAACCAGGAAATATTGCAAGAAGTAGATACAGTGAGAGACTTGGGTGTGATCCTTGAAGGTAAATTAAGCTTCAATGCTCATGTGAGCCACTTAGCGGATGTATGTAACAAGATGTTGGGTTTCATAAAGCGAATGGGGAAGCACTTTAAGCAAATAGACAGCCTAATAACTGTATACAACTCACTGGTTCGGTCGCAACTCGAATATTGTAGCCAGGTGTGGAACCCCTCATATAAGATTCACAGTGAAAGGCTAGAGAAAATCCAACGATCATTTACAAGGTACCTGGCGTTTAAGGATTGCTTCCGTGGTGAGGGTAGGCGCGCGAGCTACGAAGAGAGACTAGAACACTTTAATATACACTCACTAAAGCATCGCCGGGATTATCTTGATCTCACATTTCTTCACAAGCTGCTTAATAACTCAATCAACGAGCCACATCTACTGGCAAAATTAAACTTTTTTGTACCTCGCCCCAACACCCGATTGTCCAGGGCTTCCACATTCCAACCCAGCGCTGTACGCACAAATCTAGGTAAATCGGCACCTCTTCATAGACTTCAAACTCTTTACAATTCTCTCGAGAGGCCAATGGAACTGGATATATTTGCTGATCGCATTGGTCAGTGGAAAACAAAAATGCTGCAACCAAGTCCCGCCGATAATAAATAAAATTTATAATATATAATATAAGTAAAATAATAATTGTAACTGTTCACTTTAATGTAATTTGTCTAATAATCTGCTCTGTCAATTATTTACAATAAGTTATAATTTCAAAAATGTATTGAATGCTGTTGCACGCCTGTTATTGGGTATTAGGCTAGACAAGAACCACATAGCATAAGAACTCTGTATTTTTGTGCTTGATACCTGTTGGCTGTGTCAATAAAATATATAAATAAATAAATAAAGAGGGGAAGAGATGTCTTTGCCCAGCTGTGAGAAGGGTGTTTCACAGTACACATAATGGTGCTAGAAAGTTACTAGTACTGGTAACAGGAGAGGAGACGGTGGTAGAGGTTAAGTGCCCATATGCCAGATACAGTCAAATTAACGAGGTTGCTGTGCCTTCATCATCTTCATCATGGTCAGCCCACATCAACTCACTGCTGGGGTTAGACCGCTTCTCTACAGCGCCAAACCCTAGGGTCCTGTGCCAGCCGCATCCATTAAGTTATTATTATTATATTATTATTATTATTATATTATTACATCTAAAAATAAATTAATCGATGTATTAAAAATTATATATCACATACGGTGTTTGTGGTTACTTACAAATTGCTGATATTGATTGAATTGATTATAAATGCTCCAATCTTACTAAACCAAAAACTCTCATTCGCTTCGTTTACCGGCTTTTATTTCAAAACAAAATTGGTTATTACAGTTTTATGTACTAAGCGCTGTACGAAACCTCTCAAGCTTTGCTCTGCAGGGGTTCCACAGTAGCGGTAGCATGAAATGAAAAATGCGGTCCCCAAGGGCGCTCTGGCAGTGCGGAAAAATCCTCGAAAGAAACCCTACCGTGGACACCCGCCGGTTAATTTACTGACTCGAGGCTATACGAGTTTTACTTAGTTCTCGGATCCTATGACGTCATAATGTTGACGTCACGAACGTTTTATTTCCAATATCCGCGGGTTCAAACGACGTCACAAGAATGTATTATGTTCATAGCCGATGTTTCGTTCGTCGTCTTGTCAGGTAAGCTTGGTATTCCTATTTGACGTGGCCGAATGGAACCAATAAAAACTCCCCTTTACATTACAATAACAAAGAACCACTTCTTTTAAAAGGAACAGTTCAAAGGAATGAATCTGAACGAATGCTTCGTATTTCAAACTACCCATTAAAGGCTTCCGCCTTTCCTCTCTATTATTATGAGTGTAAGGGTGACTTGCACCAGACTTTTGGCAGCCATTGAATACAGTTTAAAACACAACTTAAGTACAACACGGTTAAGTTACGTAGTCAGCCCGGCAAAGGCCCAGTTTCCCACTTAACTTAGTCCTGTCTTATTTAAGGTTTATTTAAACTGTAGTTAGCGGCTATCAAGATTCTGGTGCAAGTAGGTCTTAGAATGTGTATTGCAATATTACTTGATCGCAAAAATATTTCCTGAACGGTTTTTTCCAGTTTAATAAAAAATTCTACGATTAATTACAAAGGTTTACTTCCAATGCCTGTGACAGACGTTCGTTTAAGGCCGACGAAAACGAATAAATTACTGATTTACCTACTAGTCTACACGAATATTAACAAAAATATGATTGAGAGCTTTTAATTTTATAAGTGGCGTCAGAACTATACTAATTAAAATCGACTTTGAAAATAGAATATCAAATGTTATCTTGTAAGGACCCTAAGGGCCTTACCACAACAAAAAATATTTAACAGCGTTTAACTTCAAAACAAATGTCAAATCCCATACACTTTTGATTTTAAACGAGTGTTATCAGTAGTTTGATCAACACTTGTTCAAAATCAAAAATGTATGGGATTTGACCTTTGTTTTAAAGTTAAACGCTGTTTAATATTTTTTGTGGTAACACCGTAAGTACTTATAACATTTAGGCGTAACGAGATTTAGGCTGATGAAAATTGAGACTGAGACAGATTTAGCTACAATACGAAGAAAGTAATATGCTCATTAGACTAACAAAGTCGCACATAACGCCGATTTGACATAATATGAAAATAAAATGTCAGAAATTATCTTGTAAGGACCACTGAGCACTTATTACATTTAGGCATAACGAGATGTAGGCTGATGAAAATTGAGACTGATTTTGCTACAATACGAAGAAAGTAATTTTCTCAATAGACTTACACAGTCATACACATAACACCAATTTGATATAATATAATTATGTACAATACACAGTAACGGAAAGGTCCAAGCCAATTTTATTTTCCAGATAATACAGAAGAATAGCACAGAACACGAGAAGGATTTACAGCACGTTTGTACCATGTGTCCTCCCAGGTCCCGATATTAAACCAGGACACAATACAAATGTGTTATTGTGCTGCTTGCTGAGGCCCGTATTCACAGTCGGCTGAGATAGTGACTCCCTTTTGTACCCTATACGAAAAAGTCTGTTTGTCGGTCTATGGCACGGGTGGTCGGAATTTAAAGTGTTTTTTTTAATTGGTAGTCGACTTCACTGTGATTGTTCTCAGCTTTATTTTATTAAAATGCGGACACTCGTTTGAAAGTTATCAGCCTAATACGGAAACAAGTGAACCTTTTAAAATTTTAGGGCCTTATCACAAAAAGATAAACTACTCTTCAACACTTGTTTAAAAACAAAAGTGTATGGGATTTGACGTTTGTTTTGAGGTTAAACGCTGTTTAATATTTTTTGTGGTAACACGGTTAGGGTCTTACAACAAAAAAAATAAACTCCTGTTTAATATTTTATCTACACACGTATCATAAACCCTCTTTACTGCGTTCAAAAACCGCACGTTACGATCAGCATTATGTTAAACTACTTGGTAAAAACTCGTTTCGTATCTGTAAAACTACACATTATGGTCATTATGTGTAGTTTTTCTGCATATAATGACATTCAAGTTTCGAACGCCGACGTCCGCCTGCATGCCGCCCCTAGTTTGTCTGTGAAGTTGGTACTGACATTCAAATTTAGAACGCCCGAAGTTGGTGCTACAGAACAAGCTAAAAACTGCAGAGCCACAATGCCGGTCAAACATGCGGTTACTGAACACATCAAAGAGAGCTTATGATATGTGTGTAGATAAACTAGTGTATGTAACTGTACATAATTAGGCATTAAAATTCTCGAGTGATATTATTATGAAACTCGCCTTCGGCTCGTTTCATAAACCCACTCTCGAGTTTTAATGCCCTCCATTATGTAGCAGTCACATAAACTACTATAAAAATGAATAAATATGGGACTTGACGTTTGGTTTAGGGTTTAACTATGTGTAATGTATTGGTATTAACACTGTTGAGGTTTCATTAAAGTGTCGGGAGTGTTTAAACAATTAAGTTTATAGTTATTATATGGGTAGTATTTAATCGGACATCTAAAAAACCCGTTTTGCACAGCAAATAATACAACCAAGTGAAAAACTTAAAAAAACTGACTTCAAATTCAAGCCCTGTTTCTTCCTTCCCGGGATTCGAATGCTGCACGGAATCACAAACCAAAACTTCGTTTCTGTTTTTTTTTTTCAAAAAGTGCTGAATCCATTTTGATAAAAATGTATATGGGACCACCTCTGAAGTATGAGCTACCATTGACGGAATAACCGCGTAACAAAAATACAAAAAAAAACGTCGAATTGAGAACTTCTTCCTTTTTTAAGTCGTTTGAAAAGATTCGCCAACAACACTTTTAATATTTTATGTGTATTAATATTTTTTACTTAAGTTTATGTTTTAAGTATTTTTTGTTGTTCATATATGTTCAACCTAACACGAAGGATAAAGGAAGCCCTTCACCTAGGCTACCATGGTGTTTTGGTGTGCAAATGTTCGGTTTAATATTACCTTTTTATATTACGTAGCTGCATATTGTTTGATACTTCAACAAGTGAACAAAATTACATATAGTACACAGTCAGGTCATAAGTTCTGTCACACAATAAAAACTTTTGAATTTAGAACGCTGGCCACAAAAAAGTTTATTGAATTCGAATTTCGAATTTTTCATGAAAATAAAAATGTGTACTTTTTAGAATTTTCCTCATTTTTAAATATGGAGTGGTCACTTAAAGAAGACCGTGTCGCAGTTATTGCGTTGCATCGTTGCGGTTACGCGCCAATTCAGATTTTCGACTTACTGAAAAATTTGAATATAACCAAAAGATTTGTTTATTGTTCCATAAAACGATACAATGAAGACTCTTGTGTAGATGACAGGTCAAGAAGTGGTCGCCCTCGCTCTTTTAGGACTCCAGCAGTGATAAAAGCTGTGAAAGCGCGAATTCAAAGAAATCCCAAACGTAAGCAGAAACTGTTGGCCCTTCAGATGGGGTTAAGCAGGACCACGGTGAAAAGGGTGTTAAATGAAGACTTAGGGCTTAGGGCATATCGAAGAAAAACAAGACATCGTTTGGACGCTCGTTTAATGGACCTGAGACTGAAGAGATGCTGCGCTTTGTTGAAGCGGTACGCGGGAAAAAAGCATCGGGAAATTCTTTTTTCGGATGAAAAATTTTTCACCGTGGAAGAGAGCTACAACAAACAAAATGATAAGGTGTACGCACACAGCAGTGAAGAAGCGAGAAACCGTATTCCGCGTGTCCAACGAGGTCATTTTCCATCCTCGCTCATGGTTTGGTTGGGAGTCTCTTATTGGGGCTTAACTGAGGTACATTTTTGTGAGAAAGGCTTAAAAACAAATGCAGTTGTGTATCAAAATACAGTCCTCAAGAACCTTGTGGAACCTGTTTCTCATACCATGTTTAATAACAGGCACTGGGTATTCCAACAAGATTCTGCGCCAGCTCATAGAGCGAAAAGCACACAAGACTGGCTGGCGGCGCGTGAAATCGACTTCATCCGGCACGAAGACTGGCCCTCCTCCAGTCCAGATTTATGTCCGTTAGATTACAAGATATGGCAACACTTGGAGGAAAAGGCCTGCTCAAAGCCTTATCCTGATTTGGAGTCACTCAAGGCATCCTTGATTAATATTGACATGGACATCTTTCGTGCTGCGATGGATGACTGGCCGCGCAGAATAAAGGCCTGTTTTCAAAATCGCGGGGGTCATTTTGAATAAACTTTATTACCATAAGAATCTATGTTTTATTAAGTTCATTTTGCTATATAAATGTTTACATAAATAATAAACATATCTAAATTATCGCATGTGACAGAACTTATGACCTGACTATGTATATTAGTGTTATGGATAAGCGTTTATCAGAAATAATGCGGTTGGGCCATAAATTCGAGAACTCGTCGTTTTATGGGTACATATGCTAATTAGCCAACTACCGTTGAAAAGTTCGAAGCTAAAAAAAAAGTTTGGGAATATGTAGGTAAAAATAGTATATAATAAGAGTCGTAGACAATTTTATCGGCTTTTATTGTGTACTGCAACTAAACGTCCTATGACGCGTCGTTTTTGAGATGTAAGTAAAAAAATAAAAAAGGAATTTTCTTTGTGATAGCAGATATCTTTGCAGAATGCTCTGGCTTTTAGAATTTTTTGTAGGAACGAGGGCTACTGTTTTACCGGCGGCGCCACTTTCGATTAAGGTCCCGAAGTATGAAGTATCTTTAAAAATTTAACCAACTTCAGAAAACGATGAGGTTATCAGTTCATTCTGTATTGGGACACATCACGCTACACCAGCGAGCCTATAGCGGTGTTAATACGTTAATATACGCGATAGCCCTGCTATAAGTTTGAAGCATCTGCGATGTTATGGAGCAGCAGTGTTTTATGTTTGCTGCCATAATCTTCACACAATAATTAGAACAATCGGGATTGTAGTGGTCTTGATTTGATAAAATTAATTATTTTTACCGCCTCATCAAAAAAAAAAGAGTTTATTTCCATAAGAAACACATCTGTTACACTTGGAGAATGTCAAATCTTAAACTAACCCATAAGGTATAGGGAAATATAGAAATCAATTTGAATTCCGTCATAGAGGTTTTAGATGCTGGAGGCAAAGAGGCGAATAGAAACCTCAGATTTATATGTTATTTTTTTTCAGAATTGGAGCAAACACCTTCCCAAGCTTTCTTGTCTTCTACATAATCTAATATTTTGTAGTAAGCCTACATCCATCCATAACTAATTTTAGATTTGACGGCACTTGCTTCATCGCAAGTGCTTGTCTATACAGGATTAAATCGCTGTAACTACAATTAGGCTCTTTCTTTTTTATTCGTCACACTGCTCCTGCTGTTTTACCTCTCATGCCCTAGGCCCCATCTGTACAAATGGCAGTGTAAAATATTTATTTTTAAAAACAAATAATTCTCCGGTAGTGTTTGTGGCCAGCGGTGAACACATAAGCATGTCTTTTTCAAAAGGACGATAATATAGCAAGATAGCCAGCGACATCAGTCGACTCATCCATTTGCAAGACGAATCGTGTTTTTTGTAGACGTATAACTAGTTCTTGTTTGACGTAGCTTGCCAGATCATGAATTCGCCGTGAAACCGTATCGTTTGATAGCGGCACAGTAGAAAGATGCTTTACACATTTATCATCGAACATACATTTTGTTCTGTGTAACACAAATGGTTTTATTAAATTTTCAGCGATAGTGTGCGCTTCTCCTGCTTGTGCAATGCGATAGCTATAACTAAATACGATGCTTCCGTGGCCTTTTCATAGACAGTTTGGGTTGTATATGCTTCATAGTTTTTTGCTTTCCAATAACTTTTATAATCCTAGCCTCGAACATCCTCAACGATACTCAAGTCGGCGCCTTTGATAAATAAATAAACCGAAAGAAAAATAGAAATACAAATTGACAGTACAAACAATTCTCGACTCTATGTTTGGAGTTATAGCCGGTAGAGGCGGTTTTACCAAAGGGACTGCGCCCACACAAGTGCCTGTGCTGTGGTGGCGAGTTAGCGACTAAGTTCGGCGGCCAGTGTGACCATTTTGAAATTTTGAATAATATACTAACAAAATATACTAAAAAAAATAAAACAAAAAGTCCTGCCAGTACTAAAAAATACTAAAAAGAAAAGTCAATTATATTAAAATTCTTCTAAGTTTTTTTTCAAGCTATTTTGAGAAATATTCTAAACCAAACACTCATATTTATCATAAATAAATAGTTTAATCGTTATTACTTAATCTATTACAATTAAGGTCGGTTAAGGGTTTGAATAAAGTACAGCTATCAGTCAAGCCTTGTTTAACGTGTAATATGGAAGAAATATGGTTTTTACCAATTAGATACAAACCTCGATAAGGTTTACATTTTCTCTATTTTTATCTTTACTCAACCAAGCAGAGAATTTTGGATTTTGTTCCCAGTCTGCCCTGTATTTCTGTTCGTGTCTGCGCTTCATCTTTAGACATAATTGCCAACTCCGAACCGAACTAGCAAACACAAGTTTCACACACACACACACAAAAATGCGGCCATCATCTGGGAGACAAACCACTACCAGGGGAATACCCAGAAGCTGTGACAAACCTCACTATAGCATGGACGTAATTACGTCCATGGTTAAAAGAGAAGGATTGATACAAAAAACGAAATGAGAGACAAGGAAAGCTTAATTTAAAAAAAAACAGCTTAACCACTGTTTACTATGAGTACTGCTTGAGTTGTTTCTTTTCAGTGTTTTCAGGTGAAAATACCAAAGAAATACCAAAATTGTTATAATTCTACCAATATTATACTAAAATTGGGCAATGTACTAAAATTATACTAATATCATTCTGCAGTGCCTCAAATTTACTAATTTAGTAGTGAAAATACCAAAAACGGTCACATTGTCGGCGGCGGCGCCTCGCTTAATACACCGCGTCAAACAGTCGCCCGAGTGTAGGTACCTATAGTGGAACGGCCGACCAGAGAGAGAGAGGTGGTTTTAATATAATAATTTTCAAAATTTTCGCGCCCCCACAGGTTTTTCGCGGAACCATAGGGTTCCGCGGAGCACGCTTTGAATATGGCTGCTGTAGAGAGACCACAAAATGTTTTTTTAATTATAATTTAAATTTGTAAAGGGCGCATTTGAATCGGTTAAGTCACCTAACAATTATTAAGCTACAAGCATAATAATTATAATTTTCCATCTATCTCTCTCATTTAAGTATTATTTGTTATTGCATCTATTTCAAATATAAATTCTTTACCTACCTACCTAATCTTAATCTAATCAAAATTTATTTTCACACCTCTTTGATTAGGTGCCGACAGATTACCAGTGATGCAGGATCTCCTTTAGGTCCTGAAACACATGCTGAGTCAGAACCTATTCTCTGCCGCGGTACACACTGCATGACGTGTCCTGTGTCCACAATACTTCATTGTGCTAACGTCTTGCTTGGTTGTTCTCCCTTTTTAGGGTTCCGGAGAGAAACAAGGAACCCTTATAGTTGTTCACGCATTAATATCATTTGAGATGAAAGTACCGATTATTTTAAGTTGGCAGCACTAAGAAAACCGATAACGATCAATCTATGCCTAGATCCTATTTAATCTGTGCAATTTTTTAGTTGTCAAAATTTGTATTCGCCATTTTAGTCGCAAAATAAAACCCACAACGGTAGCATCTTGTTTCAACTCTCCAAAAACAATCCAACATGGCCGAACATGGTCCAAACGAACCGGGTACAAATCAAGAAATGAAATTTAATACGGATTGTTAGCAAATATAAATCAGTGTCGTTATCACACCGTCGACTCGCGAGTGCAATCACTGTGTTATTAAGTACGAACTTCTATAAAATACGTTGAAAATCCACTATACTTGCAACCACATGGTATACAGTTGTGTTCCGAGTGCATAATTTATCCACCGTGCCACCATGAACGTAATGGACTATATTACGTTACAAAAGGACGCGCAGGAGAAAATAAATAAAGCGGCGTCGAACTTCAAAAAGACACCGAAGGTACGGATTACGATCACATACTTAGCCACGAGGTTGGAGCTGTTAGACCGTTACTGGAACAAGTTTTCGTCAAATCATGAACACATATTACTTTTATCCGAAGACCAAAATTCCGACTATTTCAAGGACAATATGTATGACGACGTGGAGGAAAAATATATGGACTACAAAACCGAATTAAAAGAAGCTTTGTGTCAAATCCAACCTCAAAATCAACCGGCAACAAGTAACACGCAAAACAACGATAACTTCAACCACCACAGAGAATCCAATGCAGTCAAACTCCCCAAGATTATCCTGCCTGTCTTTACGGGACGTTACTTGGAATGGCCTACATTTCACGACTTGTTCGAATCACTAATCCATAATAATCCATCTTTAGCTAATGTTCAAAAGCTACATTATCTAAAAGGCCATCTGTCCGGGGAGGCAGAACAATTGCTGAGGCACATACCTATCACAGATTCTAACTATGAACAGTGTTGGACACAGCTAAAGAAGAGGTACGACAACAAACGTTACATCGCATCCTGTATCCTCAGCAGATTAGTGAGCCAGAAGGCATTGTCAACTGAATCATCAAATGGAGTTAAGCAGATTTTAGACACTACCAGTGATTGTTTGAACGCTCTTACCAACATGGGTGTGGACATCTCATCATGGGACATTCTTGTTATCCACTTGGTCACCCAGAAGCTTGACCAAGAATCCAGAAAACAATGGGAACAAAAGATAAGCGACTATTCTGATACACTGCCAAGTTACAAGGAATTCTCTTCATTCTTGGAGTCGAGATTCCGAGCATTGGAATTCTTGGAGCCGCAGGCTAAAAGAGAAGCAACCAGAGAAGTGAAGGAAGCTCGCTCAACAAAGGTTTTCAGTGTCACCAACGCATCAGTATCCTGCCCATTCTGTTCTGAAGCCCACCTGATGTATCAATGCAAGCGGTTCAACCAGGAGAGTACACAGAGTCGACGGGACTTCGTTAAAGACAAGCGGTTATGTTTCAACTGCTTTGGAGCAAATCATTCAGCGACACAGTGCAAGCGACACACATCATGTAGGCGTTGTGGCCGACGCCATCACTCCCTGCTGCATCCAGACAACATTCATCCACCTTCGGCGCAGCCTGGCCATGCAGTGGCAGGCGATCGGCGCGAAGGCATCCACAGCGACTCGGAGCAGGGAGAAGAAAAAGCTATTGCTACTCATTTCTCTAAGGGATCAGTAATGTCATCAAGCGAGGTAATGTTAGCCACTGCTTTAGTTAAAGTAGAAAATAAGACAAATTGTTATAAATTCAAGGCATTACTGGACCAGGGATCACAAGCCTCATTTATCACCGAGCATGCAGTACAACTGCTGCAGCTTCATAAACTACCAGTAAATGGTAGCGTTTCTGGGTTGGGAGGAGACAAATCCTCTATGTCGATAAAATACATGGTCAAATTCCGATTACAGTCCATTTCAAGTTCTTATAGTTGTTTTATCCAGGCCTATGTGTTGAGTCGACTGACCTCCACTCTCCCTTCGCAGAAGATAGAGATAAATGATTGGCCAGAATTGTCAGAGTTGGTTTTAGCAGATCCAGGTTACGGCACACCGAGCAATGTAGACATGTTGCTGGGTGCTGAAGTCTACGGGCAGATCCTGACAGATGGTATTGTGCGACATCCACTGGGCACCTTGATGGCTCAGAATACCTTGCTGGGCTGGATCCTGTCAGGAAGAGTGCAAGTAAGTAACTACTCTGATAATATTATTACCACCCATATTCTAGAAAACTCTATGAATGATATGTTACGCAAATTTTGGGAAGTTGAGACTGACCAGCCCCGCACTTTTCTGTCTAAGGAAGACCAGGCTTGCGAGGGTCACTATGCATCCACTACAACTAGGGACAGCACTGGTCGCTATGTTGTCAGTCTGCCGTTTCGTGAAAAGGATCCGTCTTGTCAATATGGTGATTCACGGAATGTGGCTTTGCGGAGATTCCACCTTTTAGAGAAAAGGCTTGATAAAAATCCACTCCTGAAGCAGGAGTACTCTAAAGTAATGAACGAGTATGTATCCATGAATCATATGGAGCTTATCCATGACCAGCAGGAGGTGAACAAACCCGGCTGCGTCTACTTGCCTCACCACTCAGTAGTGCGTGAAGATAAAACCACGTCGAAAGTTCGCATTGTATTCGACGCTTCTTGCAAAGGTACTAACGGCAGATCTCTCAATGATGATCTGTTGGTGGGTCCTAGACTGCAACCAGAACTACGTCACATCATTCTGAAATGGCGTGTTCATCCAATCTGTTTCGTAGCAGAAATAATAAAAATGTATAGACAGGTCAAGGTCGCCCACGAACACACTGATTTTCAACGCTTGCTGTGGCGCGAAAATTCAAATGAAAGGGTAAGGGACTGCAGGATGTTGCGAGTAACGTTCGGAGTCTCATCAGCTCCCTACCTTGCAGTCAAGACTTTGCAACAAGTTGCCATAGATGAAGGGAAAGACTATCCACTGGCTGCAGATAGGGTACTGTCAGATTTTTATATGGACGACTTTATGAGTGGTTGTGAGAATGAAGATGAGGCCTTAAAAATCCATTCCCAAACAGTCAGCTTACTAGGCAAGGCGGGATTCGAATTACAAAAGTGGACTAGCAATAGTCAAAGGCTAATGAAAGCTATTTATCCAAATCCCGTCGCCAGCACTGAAAGAGTCATTAAGATGGATGACATCATTCGAATTTTAGGTCTATCCTGGAATTATCAAAGCGACTCATTTCACTATAGAGTAAACATGCCTCCACAGCGAACACCTATAACCAAGCGAACCATTCTATCCGACATCTCCCGTCTCTTTGATCCACTCGGATGGATTGCGCCTGTCATCATCCGAGCTAAGATATTCATGCAGAAACTTTGGCTTTCAGGTGTCACCTGGGATCAAGACATTTCATCCAGCCATCCCGGTCTGCTAGAGGAGTGGAACCAGTTCCGAGAGGAGCTACCAGCCCTGAACGAGTTCGTCATACCCAGGTGGATTGGCGTGAGACAGGATACTCCAGACGTCTCAATACACGGGTTTTCCGATGCATCCAACGACGCCTTCGCAGCCGTCGTATACTTACGAGTAGTGGATTATTCAGGTAACATTTCTGTCAGTTTGCTAGCAGCCCGAACAAAAGTTTCACCGGTGAAGCAGCTATCCATACCACGCTTAGAGCTCTGTGGTGCGGTGCTCTTAGCTAAATTGATGGCTGAAGTAGCCACAATCTTATCCATCCCAATATCCCGTTGTCGAGCATGGACAGATTCAACTATCGTCCTGGCGTGGCTTCAAGGCCAGCCAAACCGATGGACAACATTTGTTGCTAATCGCGTTGCTGAGATATTGTCCATACTCAACAACGACCAATGGGCTCATGTGAAATCGAGTAACAATCCAGCCGACGCGGCTTCACGTGGCGTGAGTCCCCGTGATTTTAACCAGCTGGAACTGTGGGTCCACGGTCCAGCGTGGCTACATGAGCTAGGGTATATCCATCCAATAGTAGAGCATCAATCCACTGAACTCGAAGCCAAGCCCATTAAGGTACATTTGTCCACGGCTTTACCCACCCCTGAGCAATCAGAGGAGTTCTGTGCCTGGACTAAATATTCATCATTGACGAGAATGATTAGGGTTGTAGCATATTGTCTCAGATTTGTTAGAAAAATACAACGCGAGTCTCTTCCTCCATATCTAACTGCAAAGGAGTTGGATAACGCTTTTGTGATAGGCATCAAGGCAATTCAAGGGTCAGCATTCCCCCGAGAGTTAAGTCAGCTGACAAATTCCAAGCCAATACCGCGGAAAAGCAGTATTTTGTCTTTATGTCCATTCTTGGACGACGAAGGTATCATGAGAACTCGAGGACGAATCGAACAAAGCGATCTTCCTTATAACGTTAAGCATCCTATTATAATGCCGCGTGACCATCACCTTTCAAGGTTAATAATCAGTGATGCCCACGTCAATACACTACACGGCGGTCCCCAGCTAACCCTTAATTATGTGAGGTCTAAATATTTGATTGTGAACGCTAAGGGCTTAATAAGACAGATTTTATCCAAGTGTGTTAAATGTATCACATACAAATCCACCAAAAATCAACCTTTTATGGCAGATTTGCCCAGTTCTAGGGTTACAGTCGCGTTTACTCGCAGTGGGGTGGACTACGCCGGCCCAATTAATCTGAGAATGTCCAAGGGTAGGGGGTGTAAAAGCTACAAGGGCTATATCGCATTATTTATTTGTATGGTGACACGCTGTATCCACCTTGAAGCTGTAAGTTCACTTACCACTGAAGGATTCTTAGCTGCATTCAGGCGATTTGTTGCGCGACGCGGACCTTGTAGAGAGATTTGGAGTGACAACGGGAGTAATTTCGTTGGAGCTGCAAAAGAGCTACGTGTACTCTTCCAGCAGGGAGAGTCATGCGTCATAAAAGAAGTCGCGGAGGCCTTAGCAAATGAAGGTACCGAGTGGCACTTCTTTCCACCCCGGGCTCCCAATTTTGGAGGCTTGTGGGAACGTGGCGTTGCTTCGACAAAATATCACATGAAACGTGTCCTAGATGGCACCACTCTCACTTTCGAAGAACTGTCCACAGTCTTAGTACAAATCGAGGCTTGTCTTAATTCACGACCCATGTACCAGTTACCCTCAAATCAAATCGATGCTAATCCTCTCACTCCAGCTCACTTTCTAGTTGGCGAGGCCCTGGTTACAGCTCCAGATCGCAGCTATGAAGATTGTGTAATCAGCCCATTACACAGATGGCAGCTGACTCAAAAACTGATGCAACAGTTTTGGCACAAGTGGTCGCATGAGTATCTGACGACACTCTATCAGAGGTACAAATGGACAAAAATCACTCCTGAACCAAAGGTAGGTGACGTTGTTCTTATCAAGGAGGATGATCTCCCACCCTCAAAATGGTTATTCGGTTTAATAGAGGAGAAACACCCTGGTCCAGATAATGTCACAAGAGTAGTGACATTAAAATGTAAAAATGCCAAACTTGTCAGACCTGTATCCAAACTGATTATACTGCC
Organism: Argyresthia goedartella; assembly: GCA_949825045.1. Classification (NCBI taxonomy): domain Eukaryota; kingdom Metazoa; phylum Arthropoda; class Insecta; order Lepidoptera; family Argyresthiidae; genus Argyresthia; species Argyresthia goedartella. The sequence continues at coordinate 24,801,831 of OX463823.1, forward strand.
TGTAGCTAATTAGTATTAAATATTGTGAATTTATCCGTCCAGGTATAGATAATGTTTGTTTCAGATTAGTAATTCTGTATACTGTTACAAAATTTGTGTAGGTATAAGGTTAAGTTTGTGTACTCTATTGCTATGACTTAAGTGTTATATTTTTTTTGTTTGAATTTATGGTCTCTGTAAAGTTTATTCATTCCTTAGATGTGATATCTGCACTGATGTGTAACATACAAGACTTAGTTTTGAAATGTATAATGTAAGTTTAATTTTCAGACCAATGTTGTCTTTAAAATTGCTTAGTTTAAGTTTAATCCTTGGATCTCAATTATCGATCTTATTTTTTGTAACTTTGTGATATGATCTATCCTTAAGTCTTGTTTTTAAAGTCTATATAACATAGTGGTTATGTTATATTGTCTAATTGCTTCCTTTGTTTAAATTGTATTTTTTGAAGAAGTTTACTTGTAGTGCTGCCTTAGTACTATATAAATCTTGTTTGTTATCCTATACTGTCATGGTGGGCGGTAGTAAGATCATACTGCTCTTGGTGGGCGGAATGTTCACGCATTAATATCATTTGAGATGAAAGTACCGATTATTTTTAGTTGGCAGCACTAAGAAAACCGATAACGATCAATCTATGCCTAGATCCTATTTAATCTGTGCAATTTTTTAGTTGTCAAAATTTGTATTCGCCATTTTAGTCGCAAAATAAAACCCACAACGGTAGCATCTTGTTTCAATTCTCCAAAAACAATCCAACATGGCCGAACAATAGTTTCGTCAAGTGTGTCTGTCCGTCCGTCCGTATGTCACAACAACTTTATACAGAAACTATTAGGATTACATAGTTGAAACTTGGTATGTAGATGTATTCTGTGAACCGCTTAACGAGTTTTATACAAAAATTGAAAAATTAAAATAATTTAAACTAAAAAATATTTTTTTCATCAAACTTTTATGTGTAGTGTGTTTATAGATAGGTCTTTAAAAATGACGTTGAGGTTTTTGAAACCATTTTTGCTCAAAGAAAATTGTTAACGAAACAGACCCTTCCAAAGTGGAAAAATGTGTGTCCTCTAACTTTTAAAGTAACAGAGTGAAAAATCTACAAAAAATATATGCTGTTTATCTTTATACACTCTTTCAACGACAATCAGTTTGAACAAAATAAATAAAGCAATTTTTAAGATATAAAACATTTATTAAAAACCGCAAAGATAACATTGTCATTCATACAAACACAGTGAAAAACAAAGTTACAACACAAACATAATTACTTGCTTGTTGAAGCACTGTTGCGGAACCCTTCATGGGCGAGCCCGACTCGCACTTGGCCACATTTTTAGTTTTTATTTTCCTTTTTGTTTTGTATCCTTGTCAATCTTTTTGTTGTTGTGTTTTTATTGTTACTATGAATTGTATGTTTCACTAATTTTTGTTCATTTATTTATTTTGTTGTACGTGTTATGTTGTGTGTATTTTTGCAGACTGCATAAATTTATTACTATTCTATTCTATTCTATTATAATGTATATGGCACAGACTGTTTCTGAAGGAAAAAAAAAATTCGGGTATCAGCACAATTTATTTGACATTTCTGTTGCCATAAAATTGCCATTGTGGCGAAAAATTTTTGCAAAAAAAAATATTACTCCTAAAATAAATAAGGTTAGAGCTATTTATTGTAATTTTATGATAGTATATAAGTATATTTATCTGAAATATTGTTCGATTTATCACAAGATTTGTCTTTTTATGAAATGTTTATGACCAAAGATTAGTTCATACATAACCTCTGCCCATTATTTGCGATAAATAAATTGAAAAGGCTCTGGAGGAGATTAAAGCATCATAGGAGGAAGAGGTATCTGAAAGCACCACAATCAAAAATAATGTGTAACGTGCCAAGTACCGCTAGATGCAGCATCTTTTTTAGGGTTCCGTACCCGAAGGGTTCCAAACGGGACCCTATTACTAAGACTTCGCTGTCCGTCCGTCCGTCCGTCCGTCCGTCTGTCACCAGGCTGTATCTCAAGAACCTATCTAGCTAGAGAGTTGAAATTTTCACAGATTATGTATTTCTGTTGCCGCTATAACAACAAATACTAAAAAACAGGATAAAATAAATATTTAAGGGGGCTCCCATACAACAATATCACATACAAACTTATGGATGCACCTGGTTACGTACATGGAGTGTGAAAGTAACCGCACCAATAACTTTGTAAACAATATTTTGCTGTGTAAAATCCAAACTATTCACTCCACACCATCGCTTCCATTGAACGGTGGTACGGAACCCTTCGTGCGCGATTTAGACTCGCACTTGACCGGTTTTTTATATTTATCACCAATCAAGATAAAGATAAAGATAAAGATTTATTTATTTGCTAAAACATGTGTCAGTCAAGATACATAAGCATGCATTTTGGATAATAAATAAGAAAAATTCGGATCAACATGTTCTACTGTTATCAGCGTACAAATTTGAGTGGCGGTAAGTCAGGACACGGTTTCAACCATTCTGATGTTAAAAAAAAAAAACTAACATTAATTTAACTTGCATTATAAAAATTCAATTATTAACATTTCAATTACATCAAGAATATTTAAATAATTACAGTGGTCAATATAATTAGAATTTGTCATTGAGAATGTCATTTATAAATTTCATCAATAATATTTTAATAATAACAGCGGTCACTACTTTAACTGGAATTTATCACTGAGGAAGTCATTTACACTATAATAACATTTATCAACTAATAATGATTTGAGCTTATTTTTAAATAGGGAAGTATTTAATTGTTTATAGCATTTTGGTATTTTATTGAATATGATAGGCGCCATACATAGGATGCTTTTGCTCAATAGCGCCGTTTTACAGGAAAAAAGGCGCAGTCTTTCTGTGTCGCGTCTATCACGAGTCACTGTTTCAGATAAACGTGGGAATAAATGAGGGTTGGTCTTCACAAAAGTAGCTACTTCTATTATGTATAATGACGGAAGTGTCAGAATTCGGTGCTTAGTAAATAAAGGCTTACATGTCTCGGTTGTCCTAATATGAAACATAGCACGTATACACCGTTTCTGCATTTTAAATGCTACTTCTTTATTAGTCGAATTACCCCAAAATATGATTCCGAATCTAAGAGCAGATTCTACAAGCCCGTAATACGCCGTGAGTAACACATCTGTACTGACTACTGGAGATAATTTATGTAAAACATATGCTGAAGTACTAATTTTTTTAGTTAATTGATTTATGTGTTCTTTCCAGTTTAATTTATTGTCAATTGTCAAACCCAAAAATTTTGCAGATTTATCGTATTATTTTTAAAAATTAATTTAATGTCATTGTTTTTAATTCTTTGGCTGAAGTGCATAATATTCGTTTTCTTTAGATTTATTTTTAAATGATTGTTGTCGAGCCAATTTATTATCGAAGTCAAGGAATTGTTTATATCTAATTCATAATTATCGTCTTTATATTTAATAGTCACTGTGCTGTCATCGGCGAATAGGGATATTGGATTATTAGTCGATTTTGGTATGTCATTTATATATATAATAAATAAAAGGGGGCCCAGTACACTTCCCTGTGGCACACCATGAGTAATTTTACGCGAATTGGACCTGTATGACACTTCATTCTTTGTTTTGCAGTTCAGCCTTGATATCTCCGTTATTTGGTGTCTATCTGTCAAATATGATTGTATTAAATCTAAAACATTACCTCTAATTCCGTACGCTTCAAGTTTTTTCGTTAGGATATTGTGGTCCACATAGTGCTTGTGTCATATCACAATAAATCGCACTGACTGGAGATATCTTGTCCATTTGACACATAACATTTTTTAGGAAGTCGTACACTGCCATATTGATTGTTTTATTTCGACGGAAGCCTTTTTGTTCGTGGCATAAAATATTATTCTTTTCTAGATAGTTGTTTATTTCCTTGTAGTAATATTTTTCAAATATTTTAGAAATTATTGAGATTAAGGCAATTGGCCTGTAAAACTCCATTAGTTCTTTGTTTTGTTTCTTGAATAGGGGTTTAACAAGCGTTAGTTTCAAATCTTTTGGGAAAATGCCCATTAATATACTTTGATTAACTATATGGCTTAGTGGGTGGCATATATATTTATTTGCAGCCTTAATTATTCTTGTTGAAATGTCATCCACACCCACACTATTTGTGTTTTTAAGGTTATTTATGATTTAATAAATATCGAAGGGTGTACTTGGAGCCATAAACATCGAGTTCATTTGGTGATTAATATTACATGTCACTTTATTTCCAGCGCCTAACACTGGTTTAATTTTATCAATAAAAAAGTTATTAAATGCTGTGGCTATGGCTGCAGGATTTGTTATATAAGTGTCATTAACTTTTATTTTTGCAATGGTTTCTTTGGGTATTTTAGGTCTTGATTGACTGATTATTTGCCACATTGTTTTCGTCTTGTTCACAGACGATTTTATTTTATGATTGTTTTGAGCACGTTTTGTAAGGTTTATAATCTTTTTTAATAATTTCGTGTAGTTGACAAGATTTAATTTATTCATTGTATTTGGTTGTAAGCGAAATTTCCAAAGTAAATCTTTTTTCTTTTTGCTGCATATTTTGATACCTCGTGAGATCCATTTTGGCTTAGTACATACTTTTATTATGGTCTGTTTTCGTGGAAAGCACAAATTATAAAAGAAATTGAAATTCTCTATAAAGTTTCTGTAGGCCGATGTTGGATCAGCAGCGTCGTAAACGTCAGAAAACGATAAGTTTTTTACGAACCCTACAAAAATTTTTATATTTTCATTTCTGAAGTCTCGTCTCATTTGGCGCCAGAATTTTAATTTTAAAGTTTTTTTGACTGGAAATTTTATTATTTGGGCAGTGTGATCCGATAAACCGCATTCCAACACTTCAGTTTTACATGTTTTATTATAATTATGTGCAAAGTTATCTATGCAGGTTTTACTAGCTGGGCGAGTGGGCTGTCTAAGCGCCAATTTCATATTATAATTCAAAAGTAAACACTCTAGATCCAGAGTAGTGTTATTATCCTTAAGTATGTCGATATTAAAGTCTCCGGCTAATATTATATTGTAGGACTTCAGCTTAGAAATGTAGTGGAGCACTTTGTCAAGTCTTTCAAAAAATGTGTTCAAATTATTTTGTTTCGGAATTCTATACACACAAATAATAACAATTTTAAAGTCAATTAGTTCCACTGCACAACACTCGAATATGTTAATTAAAGACATTTTTTTAATATCTGGTAGGTCTTTGCATTTGTACTGATTGTTCACCAGAATACATGATCCGCCTCGTTTATTGTCATTTCTGCTAAAGCATGCTGCCAGAGTGTAGTTTGGAAGATTTAGGAGTGACTCCTGTCCTGCCATCATAAAATGCTCCGTTATACATATTACATCTGTGATTATATTTTTGTCTGCTAGTTCATCTAAATTGATCACGAGTAAATCTGCTTTATTTAATAGTCCGGCTATATTCTGATGTAGAATATTAAGATACCTAGTCTCGAAAAAAAATTGTGTCATTATCTATTGGGTCATAATCCTTGTCTTGTAGGTCAAAATTAGTTGTTGATCCCATTTCAATAAACTTTTTTATGTCGTTGATGATTTGTCGCAAACCGTATTTATTTAGCTTGCCCGTGAAGCTAGAGAACATGTCCAATGATAAATTCTTGTTTGTGTCTAAGAACCAGCAGTGTTTGTGTGTTTCAACATCAAGATATAATAGATTTATAAATTGCTCAGCTCTGTAGTTGAACATTAAAGCTCCACAGATATAGGTCGGCGGGCAAATGATTACATTTGTGTGTGTGATTTTTTTTAAGGTATTTCTCAGTAATTGTATCACACTGATGTAGTTTTGGTTCATTTTGATGTCCGATTCTCCCAGCAAAATTATACAGAAGTCTTCTTTCGTGAGTTTACATACTTTTGTCTCTATTCCCATCAGAAGTTCATTAATTTGTGCTGCAGGTTTCGAAAAATGACAGAAAGTAAACTTTTTCGCAAATGTGTCTTCAAGATTTTGTAGTACATTGTTATTTCTGCCGCTAATTACACATAGATGGGGTTTTCTTTGTTGGTCTGTTTTTGGTTGTTTTTCCATATGCTGCGTTTTCTGAGTATGCATTAGAGAATTTAAGTTAGTATTAGATATTTTCCCAGTTATCCGAGCTTTGGATGCTGTATTTTTTTTATGTAGTTGTTTTTTCCCCGATACTTCGCTATTTGTTGCTGTTAATTTAGTTTCATCTATTTCTGGATGGAGCTTTTTATGTGAACTTAATTGAGCATTTGAATGGCTCTTAGTTCTTAAAGGGGTCTTTTGCGATTTTGGTGATGATGTAACCGTTTTTAGTAGTTGATTTTGTCTAATTAAATCATAGTTTTTTGTTTGCAACTTAGTATTTTCTATGTTTAAGGCAGCTATTTCCTCGTGTGCACTTTGCAACTCAAGAGTTAAGTTTTCAATCTTCTCTCTCATTTGCTTCAACTGTTCGCTGGCATCGTCGTCGTCCGATATGTTTGGCAAGCTATTTGTTGTGTCGTCCAACGTCCGTTCCCTGATGTGACTGTTGTTAACGTCAGACTCTGAATTGTTACGTGGGCGTCGAAATGTGATGTTTTCGAGAAAGTTCTGCATTTTTTCTTGCGCCTGTGGTTTGGAGGAGTTTATTATTTGAATATCAAGAAACAAAAATTATTTATTTAACTAGGTCTCGAACCCGGGGTACTTCGCTTAGCGACGACGTATTGAGTCAGCCCGCTAGCCGATCGAGCCACTGCGGATGTTATTGGGTGTCGCCAATTTGAGCATCTAGTGTTGCCTGAGAAAAGACAGCTTTTCAAGGTCGATCACTTATGATGTGTCATCGAACTCGTGTTGCAGTCACAACAAACAGCAGTTTAACCGTCACTTCAAGACCATAATTTGGATAAACCACCACTTTTTCACTTCACATTTGTATGATTAATGACTAATTTTAATTCACTTCAGTTTAAGTTTTAGATTATCAACTTTGTTTGTAGAAAAAGCACGATTTTTACGTTGTTTTGATTAAAATTTTGACTAGCTATGCGTAAGCGTGTCTATTACTCGCGCCAGACGGAACGTCACTCAAGCTTAGATCGATTCAAACGCCTAGAAGATCTAATGAAAAGATCGCAAAAGGGAAGTATAAAGTTTTTTTAGTTAAAACTAATGAACATACAGTGTAGTTTTATTTTATGAACTACTCAGTAATGTAGTCTTACCCTCAAAAGTCGTATAGATTACTTGCCGGACAGTGGTCAAATATAGACCACATCCTTTCTGAGCGGGCAGTGGTCATATAGAGAGCACAGGGTTATTTTCAGGAATTAGGGAAAAAAAACAATGAATTACTGTTTTTTTTAATCCTGTAACCTTCCAAAATCAGTAGTAAATATATATATACATATCGCTAGGCCTGGCTTAGGGTTAAGGTTTCATATTGTGTCGGGTGTCATTTATAGTAATATTGGGTATATCTTGTTGATATAAGGATGTCAAATCAAATCAAATCAAAAATCATTTATTTCCATAGGATGTTGTTACATCACTTAGATCCGTCATTACATTTTTTTGGGTGAGTTCACTAACACAATGGCGGAATCTGTGGAGAAGAGCTCACCGAAGAAACTCCACAGTCGTCGCATCTTTTGCGTTTCCTTTTTTAAATAAAATATTGTCAAATTACAAAATGAATGCTAATTATATATCGAAACAGCCTGTTACTCAAACAATCTATTCCCATGGACATCTGTCCTCTAAGTAATCAGATATCCTATAGTAACCTTTTTTATACAATTTCTGTTTTATTATTATTTTAAACTTGTCTAAAGGTAAGTTTTTAATATCAGTAGGGACCTTATTGTAATAGCGTATACAATTGCCTTTAAAAGAATTACTAATTTTATGTAGTCGGCTTACATAAGCAACCAACTTGTCTTTATTTCTAGTATTAAAATTGTGTATATCACTGTACTTCTGAAAATTAGTTATATTTCTTTTTACATACAATACAATACAAGATTGTCATAGATATATTGAGACACAAATGTCAGAATATTGATTTCTTTAAACTTTTCCCTCAGTGACACTCTAGGCCCTAATCTATAAATTGCACGAACAGCCCGTTTCTGCAGAATAAATATACTATTAGCATTCGCAGCGTGATGCCTCCTTAACAGCCTAAAGAACAATTTCTTCGGCTTGAAAAAATCAAACTAAATAAATATTATAATCCACTGTGAATATCATCCTAAGGCCAAACCTATCCTTCATAGGAACGTGATTCTGTGAGATATTGGCACAGATCGCAAGCTTGACAGTAGAGGTTGCGCCAAGTTTCTCTGTTTATGAGTGGCGCGTGGAGGGGTAACCTCTCTCTCTTACCCGATGCGAGAAAGAGAGGTTACCCCCTATACTCGGCACTCAGAACAGATAAACTTGGCGCAACCTACACCTACAGATCGTGGTACACGTGGTACCGTAGTGATTCATAATGGCTGGTATTTAATCGCACATCAAAATACTGATTTGCGCAGCAAATAAGGATTAGCAAAAATACTTTTTATGTTTTAAATATCTGATGAGTACTTAAGTTTATGTTTTAAGTATTTTTTTTTGTTCTTACTTGTTGCACCTAACACGAAGGATGAAGGGGTTTCGCTTCGCTCACCCCCTTTACCCTTCACCTAAGCTACCGCAGCAAATATAAGGGATATTTGCTGCGTACATCAGTATTTTTATGTGCTGGTTAATATTTCCCATCCTACTTTTGTTAGTCTACGACAAGGATGCGTATTTGCCCCCACCGTGACTCGAACCCGGGACCCTTGGCTTCGTAGGCAGGGTCACTGCCGACTCGGCCATTCGGGTCGCCAAATAACATAAACATAATCATAAAAATAGACGTCAAGCTTTTTTCATAAGGATTGACAGAGGCACTGATGCGCCTACGTTGTTCGGCCAGATAGTTAGATATTTATAACATTTATTTAGACGTACATACATTTCTCCTGACCCCACACATGGTATTGTCGTGGGAACTAGAAACAGCAGCATCACACACTATAAACATCCAAGTCCTGGGGTTTTTTGTTCTTTATCCCCAGCCGGGACTTGAACCGTAGACAGAGCCATTACCACAGCGCCGCAGAGGTCGTCATAAATAGATAGATAGATAGATGGGATAGATACTCGTAGATAAAAGATTTTATCTACACACGTATCATAAACCCTCTTTACTGCGTCCAAAAACCGCACGTGTCGACCAGTATAATGTTATACTACTTGGTAAAAACTCATTTCTTATCTGAATATTTGAATATTGATACATTATGACCATAATGTATAAATTTTCGACAAATTATGACATTCAAATTTGGAACGTCGACGCCCGCCTGCGTGCCGCTCCTAGTTTGTCTGTGAAGTTGGTACTATTGAACAAGCTAAACAAGTGCAGAGCCATGATCAATGCCACAATACCGGTCGAACATCCGGTTCCGGAACACATCAAAGAGAGCTTATGTTATGTGTGTAGATAAACTAGTGTATGTAACTGTACATAATTAGGCATTATGTATCAGTCACATATACTACTATTGGACCCGAATGGCCGACACGGCAGTGACCCTGCCTACGAAGCCAAGGGCCGGGTTCGAGTCCCCGTGGGGGCAAATATTTGTTTGATGAGAACGGATGTGTGTACCCTAGTCATGGTTGTTTATCTATCTAAGGATAATATTGTTTCGCCGGTAGGTTAGGCCAAAAACTTTGAACGTCAATTTCAGTGCTTTAGAGGCGTTTTCAGCAGGCTGAAAAGTCATTTCAGGCCGTTTCAGAAGTTACTCTATCACATATCTAAAGATCGAAATTTCACCCAAGTTGCCGTCGTTTTCAGGCGCCTGAAACATGTTTTCAGTCCGTTTCAGGGCACCCTCTATCAGATGACGCCATAACCTGAAAACCCGTTTTCAGGCGTTTTCAGGACCCCTTATGGGCCTCTGAAGCAAAAATCGTTATATGGCGAAATATCCGGTAGGAGTGACAGAGATAGCACTACTAGAAAGAGATAGCTATACTCGGAACATTCGAGAAGTGTGTGACAGAGATAGCACTACTAGAAAGAGATAGCTATACTCGGAAAATTCGAGAAGGGAGTGACAGAGAGAGTGCACCATTAGAGAGAGACATATATGGTCTCGAATGTTCTCGGCCCGCACGCTGGTCCTTACTAGAATATTCGCGATATGTGTGGACAATGTGTCCAGAGCGGCTCCGCGGGATATAAAAGGCGTCGACGGCCGGCGCGAGTTTAGTTACATTTTAACTGCGATCGAGTGCTAGTACAAGGATAATCAGAGAGAAAGACTCTTCGTGTGAATAGTGAGTGCATAATTAGTGAAATAGTGTGTGTGTTTTAATTAGTGGATTTTAAGTACAGTTCGTGTGAATTGTAAGTGCGTGATTTGGGTAATAAAGTGAGTGTTTTAATTAGTGCATTAATTCGTGCTTTTCTATCAAATACGAACCCCACGCTCGTAACATTTGGTGTCAGAAGTGGGATAGAAAATGCCGTTAATGCCACGAGAAACCGAGCCAAAAGGAGTGACGACGCGAAGCCAAACGTCTGGATCTGGAGACTCGACGCCTGATACGTCGGAATCACCTGCTCCAGCTGCACAAGGAGTAGACCTCAACGTTATCTTCGTCCTCCTAAAGGAACAAGCGAGAGAGCTAAAGGAACAGTCGCGAAAACAGGAGGAACGGGCCAGGAAACAGGAGGAACAGACTCTAATCCTCCAGAATGAGCTTAGGGAACAAAAGGATCACCAGGAGGTACAGGCACGAATGCTTCGTGAGGTACATGAGTCCACGACCGAATGGAAGAGAGAGTTGTTCGAGGTCGAGGAAAAACTGGCCGATATGGATGAAAAACTGGAGAGTCGAGTCCATGATGTCGATAAAAAAATTGAGACCTGTGGGAGCCGTCTCCAAAAACTTGAGATCAAAGTGGCTAATGCTCCAAGTACCTATGTACCCGACGCATCGGTATCCGGAGGCGGCAGGTTCAAAGTGCCCCCCTTTGACACGATACACGAGCGGAGAACACGAGCTGATGCCCGCTCAATATGTGGGGACCCGGACATAGCAGGGAGGTCTGACTCCTGGGCATGGGTAATTCCATTTTTTTCCCCTCCAACAAAAAAAAAAAAAAGCGAGTTTAGTTACATTTTAACTGCGATCGAGTGCTAGTACAAGGATAATCGGAGAGAAAGACTCTTCGTGTGAATAGTGAGTGCATAATTAGTGAAATAGTGTGTGTATTAATTAGTGGATTTTAAGTACAGTTCGTGTGAATTGTAAGTGCGTGATTTGGGTAATAAAGTGAGTGTTTTAATTAGTGGATTAATTCGTGCTTTTCTATCAAATACGAACCCCACGCTCGTAACAATATTTGTCTATAAAAGTATGTGAATCGTTGTCTAGTACCCAAGATACAGGGAATCCTAGTTTGGGGCTAGATCAATGTGTTTAAATAGTGTCCAAGGTATTATTATTATTACATGATGTTTGTTGAATATTATATTTTATAATATAGCTTGTAAACTGTTGTTGTAGTAAATTATTTTGGTATTGACTTATTCGCATATTGGTCCATTCGCGTAATTATTGTTTATTGGTCGTTATGCGTTTTGGTCCTCACGCATTTTCAAGATCTGAAAATAATGGTCCAATCCGTGCCATTCCAACGCGTAAGGACCTTTCACGTAAGTTATAATTGTGTTAAACGTAAAATTTTGTCCGTTAACTTTGTCGGTAAATAATTTAATTATATAAGCACAAATAATTTCGTTTCACGACAGCAATACATAGAATTATGTGGATAATAGGTAGTCACATGTTTTATTAACCTCTAGTGCTGGCGTTCGCGCCGCCCATAACACAACTTTTACTACTTAGTACAAATAAAACATTTTACGTACTCTCTGTACCACCGAAGATGTCAAATTTTACTCATCGCGGGATACTCGCCAAATACATAGCACAAAGGACAAGGAGGATTCAGTATATGGAGACGCTATCTTTGCATTTACCCCTCTGCCTAAGTAGAAATCTGTGGAACGCGTCTCCCTACGCCATCAGGGACAGTCCATCTGTCTTTATCCTTAAAAATCTCTTCGTAAACGATTTAATATGTGGAAATATTAAACTGCACATCAAAAATACTGATTTGCACAGCAAATATTAGGGCGAAATGTTGCGGTGTAGCTTAGGTGAAGGGTAAAGGGGGTGAACGAAGCAAAGCCCTTTTTATCATTCGTGTTAGGTTGAACATGCAATAACAATAAAAAATACTTAAAACATAAACGTTGAGTACACATAAAATATTTAAAACATAAAAAGTGTTTTTGCTTATCCTTATTTGCTGTGCAAATCAGTATTTTTGATGTGCGATTAAATACTAGCCTTTAATATGTAAGATTGTTTATTTATAATATGTATTTTTATGTGAGGTATTTATGTTCTTCTTTATGTAGTGTATTTAGTAGTTTAGTGAAATTATATTATTTACTTGTATTTCTGCGCAACGGCCTACCTGTCACTGCTATGTAATTTATCCTGATCATCTTGGGTTTTCTGGCAGAAATCTCTTGTTAGAGATAAGCTTGCCTTTGTAAATGTCTGTTTTATAAGTTTGTAATGTGAATTTTCATGTGAAATAAAAATATACGAAGTTTTTTCTACAATTATTTTACGTGTTTGCGTAAAAGTATAATTGTATGGCTCAATTTCGTAATGTGGGTGTGTTTCTATGTGGGTACAGTGCATTTCCTTTTAGATATATGGCCGGTCTTTGGAGCATTCTACGATGATGCCGAAAACATTTAAATATTACATATACTATGACACCGCCTTTCTCTTCAAGAACATTTAATTGCTAGTAAAAGTTAAGTCAAAGTTAAAACAATCCTAAATAAGCATTACCTCCAATGTATTATCATATATTTTTATTGTGGTCGTGGTTTTCTTTGGCTTGTATGTCATAAAGATAATATTAATGACTGAAAATGCAAAACAGATTGTATCCGGCAGTAGATAGTAGATGGACTCTATTCTAAGGGCATAAAAACCGAACCAAGCCACGTTAATCATGTAAATCTTATTACAAATTGATTTTTAGGGTTCCGTACTAGAAAGGTCCAAACGGGTCCTATTGCTGTCACTCACGAGTTAAACGGTACTGCTAATTTTGTTGTCATCCAAAGCTATAACTTGTAATTTTTTTTTAATATTTTTAAGTGGCTCCCGTACAGTTGTGTAGAGTTTGTACAATAGGAATTTGAAAAGCCACCAATATCAGCATTTTTTTACATTTTTTTTAATAATTTTTAACTTCCCATTGACGTATAAATTTGGTGATAGTGATTATTAATACCAATATATTGATAAATAACATTTATTTTTTTAATATCCCTAATTTTCAGGCTTATATTCTACATTTTTTACGGAATCCTGATTGTGCGAAATCCGATACTTGGACGGTTTTTAACTATAACTTAACTTATTTAAAGCAGCTGGTAGAAGTTTGTGCAGAGATGGACAATAGTAATAATCCGTATGCTTTCGGCAATAATCAAAAACTGCTCTAAAGAGCGACCGTTTATCTAAAAGGAAATAATAATAATAATAATAATAATAATAATAATAATACCACTATTTTATATGGACACTATTTACACACATTGATCTAGCCCCAAACTAGGATTCCCTATTACTAGACAACAATACACATAGTTATATAGATAAATATTATAATTAGATAGATAACCAACCATGACCAGGGTACAAATATCCATTTTCATCAAACAAATATTTGCCCCCACCGGGACTCGAACCTGGGACCCTTGGCTTCGTAGGCATGTCACTGCCGACTCGGCCATGCCGGGTCGTCAAAAAAATGCACTGTACGTTACCCCGGCTCCCACAACAAATGACAGCTTTTTCTGCAGGTCATTTCATGGGGACGGCGCCTCCCGTCCAATTATTTTGAGGTTAACGGTCGCTCTTACCACTTCCAATAAAAAATTCATGATGACATAAAATGCTGGATCCCGCGACTTTTCTTGCTCTTAGCTCGTCAAAAGGATAATTTTCAGGAATAAAAGGCTTTCAAAGTCGAATTGTAAAGATGATGATTTTAGTGAAATGATAATAAGTATTTTTTCATGTGGTTTGCAAATAGGTTTTCTACTAAAGTCCTGTGTAAAGTTCCTGTGTAGGGTGATACGAAAAAATATGGAAACGTCAATTTTGCCCCTTCTCTTTATTGGACCACTGTGGGAGAAGAAGGGCGTAGAAACTCCCACAGATTGATTTTTAGATCTCTTTTTTATTTTTTTTATTTTATTTATTGCAAAACACAACAGATGTAATACAAAGCAATTCTTAATATAGACATCTTAATTTAAAACATGTAAAATATCCTACTAGGTGTTTTGACAGATTTTCATTTGTGGACAGTGTATTTAAGTAAGGTAAAAACTAAAAACTAAATTAAAAGAAAAGAAAATAACTATATGTAGGTGCTCAAACTAAGTACTTAAAGACTGTTATTCATCAGGTAAATTAGCTAAAGATTTTCGAACGTTATTTTTGAAGGTAGACAGTTTCGTAAATATGTCCAAGGTGTCGTGTTCATTAGATGTATTGTTGTAGAGACGACACATACTAGGAAGTGATTCATGAAGAAGTTTTCTTCTTCTTCTTCTTTTAAAAAGAAGAAGAAGAAGAAAGTGCTTAACTATTACAAATATGAAAAATTTAATTATTATGATTAATAAGCAGGAATAAATAATTATAAAATTATTAACAGCAAGGCCTGTGTTGAGCTAGATTAACCCCATACAGTCCTGTCATTTAAGTAATCTTGAACATTGTAATATCCCTTTTTTGACAAAGTCGCTTTAACATGCTTTTTAAATTGCTCAAATGGCAATTTCAAAATCTCCAGAGGTATCTTATTATAGTAGAGAATACACTGACCCTTGAAAGAATTGCTAACCTTCGCGAGTCTAAATCGGAGCGCACACAGTCTGTGATTATTTCTTAGGTTAACATTACAGCTATCGCTAATTTTGGAAAATCTTGCGTACATACATTATATTTGCGATTTTTTTTATTTATTCATTTATTAGTCTTAATAATAACGACAGTGTATCAAACTAACGTCCCACAAAACTGTCTGTACACAGTTTGTCTGTGGGATCTGAGTCTCACTTAGAACAGTGAAATAAATCTACCTAAACTTAAATAAGTAACAGGTGAATGTGGTATAACAATTAGGGCAAATTATGTAGGAAATATTTTTTTCAATTTAATTTTAAATTTAGTTGGGCTAGGCTCCAGTCGTATGTCAGTAGGCAGTGAATTTAATTATATGGTACTCTTTTTTTCAAAGTTCTGTCTCCATAATAATTGTTAACAGAAGGTATCTCAAATTTGTCTTCAGATATACTCCTGGTGCCATGTTTGTGAGTTACGGGATGAAGATACTGGTAACTATTATAATTATGGATGGCTATAAGATATTTACATTTAACAGAGATTGGCATAATTTTTACAAATTTTAAATAGTTTTGAATAGTCTCCTTTACATTTCAATTTGGTTTTTTATTCACAAGCAGCTTTATAAATCGTGTCTGTAAGGATTCTAGTTTATCAATATAACTTTTAAATGTAAGTCCGTAACAGTCAAGAGCGTAATCTAAAATGCATAATATAAATTTTAATGTGCTAATAGGAACTTTATAACTTAGGTGATAAAATTTACCTAGTAAAAGAGAGAAAAGAGAGGTTATACCCCGCCCGGAGAGTACACAAGTCGTCCGCAAACATATACGCGGAAGTATGGTGTAGGACTTGGCACAAGCTATTGACGTGCAGCAGGTAGCAGAGCGGGCCGCAGCACGAGCCCTGCGGCACGCCACTGCGCACGCGCTGCTCGTCGCTCAGCGTGTCGCGCACCTTCACGCGGTACGAGCGCGACGTCAGGTACTCACCGAACCACTGCTTTAGAGGGAAACCCACTCCTCCATTGCATTTAAGAGTGTGTCTGTATCGAGAGTATCGAACGCTTTTTTAAAATCGTAAAAAAAAGCTACTATAATTTGCTTTCTTTCTAAGTGCGTGTTTACTTCATCTGTGAATTTAGATAATAAGGAATTGGTACTTTTGCCTCTTTGAAATCCGTACTGGCGTGCATTTAAAATATTATTTTTCGAGAGAAATGTTGATATTTGTTTTACTATACATTTTTCAATTATTTTATTGATACTAGAAAGAATAGCTATAGGTCTATAGTTAGAAGTAATTTTGCGGTCGCCTTTTTTATGTATAGGACGAACAATAGTCTCTTTTAAGTTTTGTGGAAACTGATGGCAGCTAACAGATAAATTAATAAGTTTGGCTAGTACAGGACTAATCTGATCGGCTACGAGCTTTAGATCCGCCATGCGCACGAGGTCGCTGCCCGGTGACTTGTCGGCACTCAACTCAGTTATGACGCGTTTTACTGCGGCACTGCTCACCGGTTTCCACCTCATTGATACATCCGATTTATTTACATAAGTTTCCCTGTTTATCCATTTATCTTTAAGATTGTGTTTTATTTGCTCAATATCACTCGAAAAATTTATTGCAAAATTGTTACAGATTTGTTTTAGATCGTCTTTAATGTCCATACTATTTATGATCGCATCGTCGCTTTTTATTTCCCAACAGATTAGATATTGTGTCCCATACTTTTTTAAGGTTTTTATTACAGTTCAATATACTTTGTCTATCATGTTCGTTTTTAGATTTATTAATAGCTTTTGTACATTTATTTCTATATTTAGTATAACTCAGTCTCTTTATCATATTCTTTGGATCGTTACTCCAAACTACAAACAGCCTATCCCTTTCTAAAATCATATTTTTAAGGTTAACATTTATCCAATCTTTATTATTTCTATTGCTCACATTCTGTTTAACGATAATTTCTTTACTACACTCTTTATATATATTTGCAAACATATCAATAAAGGTAGTATACAACTCAATGGGACAGTGGATATTTAGAAGGTTATCAAAATTGGTGTTTATCAGTTTGTCTTTAACCAACCAGTTATTAATAACTTTACGAGTGATAGTGGAGGCAGTGGAGCTCGCGCACGTATCCGCGCCGGTGTACACGCGGGAGTCCGCGCGGGCGGACCGCGGGAGACCGTCTATCGAAGTTCGTTCCCATTGCACAAAAGCTGAGATGATGTCCGAGATTTTATGTTTTATGACTGCGGAATTAGTTATTGCTGACGGTATTCTAACATAAATATGATCTAGACACGATTCGACTAATTTACCAGCAACAGTTTCTCTCCTAGTGACGTCGTTAATACATTTGGTAAATCCGTGTTCAGCTAACAAATGTTCATATTTTAAAACGTTTATCTCTGTATTAAGCAATAAATTCATATTTAAATCTCCACAAAATATTATATTACAATTAGTAGGCAATTTATCTAAAATATTATTAAATTTTACATGAAATTCTTGTATTCTATTTTCTTCAGAGAATCTAGGCGGTCTATACATGGATATTAGGTTAATAATTTCATTGTTATAATGTAGTGTAATGGAAACGCACTCCGCGGCTCGCATGATATTGGCCGTCGCGGGTAAGTCGCTCGCCCGCGCGGCCAGCGCCTCACGAGTATACACAAGTACTCCACCACCACTACGACCCTTGCGGGTGAAAACATTCACATTATACCCAGATATTTGATACAACGACAACAAGGAAAAATTTATATTAGGTTCTGTAATGACTAACACATCTATTGCTCTTATGTGATTACCTAAGGTAACTAAAAGTTCGCTAAAGTGCTTTTTAAGCGAGCGAATATTAATTTGAAAAATACATAACCCGTGTTTATTGGTTATATCTTTCATCCAGCAATGAACGCTGTCGACACACACATAACTAATGGGTTCATCTTCAATACAGTCTAGTAAGTCTGCAAATTTTATATTTTATTTAAACACTATAGGTACCTACACATAAGAAGAAATTATTTTTTAATGATTAAGTTGTTAATATCACTTTCATTGCGCACGCAAATAGATTTTTCTCCATCGGTTTTTTTTACTAGAATTTTGCCGTTGGACACCCAGATGTACTTGTACGCCCCGTGTAGGTGTTGTTTCGTATTTCAAAGCAGTGCGCGCGCGCTATGTTATAAATTCTCATTGATGTATACTTTGTTCACAGCCGATCCGTTTGTTAGCATGTTACTGGTCGTGTCTTTCAAGTTGCGACGATTGGATAGCCAACTGTCACGAGATTCGGTTCCCGAGGTCTTGAAGCCTACAATTATAGACGCCGGTTTGCTGCCTGACTTCATGGGTGCGCTGCGCTTGGCCCATTCTATGTCCAAACAGCTCACGTTGATGTTCTCCGCAATCTTGGTGACAATCACCCTCACATTCTCGTCGGGTAGTTGCTCGACGCCCGTAATCACTATGTTGTGTTTACGTGACTTTTGCTCGAAGTCCTCTGTTCAAGAACCTTCCTTTCAAACCTCCTCCGAACCTTCTGTTCAAGAGCAATATTGCATTTTTCTAGATAAACACATTTATTAGTGACATTTTCGACGGCCTTTTCGAGCTTGTTGATTTTCTTTTTCGACTGTTCATGTTCCTCTATTAGCGAGTCATACTTGTCAGATAGTAAACTCATACTTTGTGTAATAGAACCAAGTTGTTTTTTTAGCCCTGGGATTGTGCTTACTTTACGCTGAATGTCCTTAAGAATTTTAGTAAAATCCTGTGACTCATCCTCATTTTCTTCGTCCTCAGAGCCCTCTTCCTCACAGTTATTGCAGTGAATTCTGTTACGCCCGTTCTTCATATCTGCTGCTAAACCCTTCACACACCCCTTGTGAAAAGTACCTTGGCATGGACCTTGGCACATGAAGTATGATCCTTTCTTAGCAAGCACCTTTTTACACTTTTGACACTCCATAATCACTCTTTTACTTTTGTGAATCTAATGGCGAGTAGCGATGCGCGGACGTTAAAAAGGCGCGAGATGTTTTGTACGCGTGCGCTCCGCTTACCGGTCAGAACGAGACTGACTAGCTTTAGCTGATTGACTAGCTACTGTTAGTATGTCAATTTCTTTAAAAAGCTCTCTTAAGGGGTCTGTTCGTTTTAAATTATAAATTACTCGAATAGATCTTTTCTGTAAAATAAAAATATCCGCTGCTTTCCCCCACAACAAGATACCATAGGACATCACACTATGAAAGTAACTAAAATATACTAGCCTAGATGTAGCCACATCCGTGCTTTGTCTGATGTTCCTAACAGCGTAAGCCGCAGAACTTAATTTACCAGCCAATTTATCTATGTGGGGTCCTCACTGCAATTTGCTATCAATGGTTATTCCAAGAAACTTCGTATCATTTACTAATTCTAACGTGCTGTTGTCTAACACTAAACTCGTCTCAACTTGCCTGACATTTGGAAGTGAGAATTTGATACACTTGGTTTTACCAGCGTTTAACAATAAATTATTAACTGTGAACCAATTCAAGGTTAAAGACAATACACCATTAACATCATCAAAATCTGCTTTTTGTCTTTCAATTTTGAAGACAATTGAAGTATCATCAGCAAATAACACTATGTCACTAAGCAGATCGTCACTATACAGGGTGTCTCATTTAAATCGGTCAGTATGGGAAAGTCGAGAAACTATAAGACGTACGAAGATCTGTTCTTAGGAACCATGTCATCGTTTTTAATAAGAAGAAAAACTGCATTCATACCGTTGAATAAAAAACCTGTACTAGGCTCGGGAATCGAAACCGGTGGTTTTGAAAAAAAAAATAGACTATTTCTGTTTAAATATCGATTGTGTAGGTCTTAAGCAGTAAATGGCTCTATGAAACATGATGTCTAAAATGAATAAAATGCATTGTTTTAACATACTTTAATTTATTATAGTAGGTGTGATTTACGCCTCTTGACTATTTCTTGTGGGGTTACGTTGAGGATGAAGTGTAAGCTATGACACAGTTAAAGACCTAAAAGCAGCCATAGAGACCTTCACCAAATTCACCACATGAATATACAAAATGCAATTATAAGATCGTTACCTAAACATGTTGAATATTGTATTGAAAAAAAAAAGGTGGACACTTCGAACACCTGCTCAAATAAATTAAAGTATGTAAAAACAATGCATTTTATTCATTTTTCACATCATGTTTCATAGAGCCATTTACTGCTTAAGACCTACACAATGGATAGAAATAGTCTAACTTTTTTTATAAAACCACCGGGTGCGATTCCTGAGCCGAATACAGGTTTTTTTCAAATGTATGAATGCAGTTTTTCTTCTTATTAAAATCAATGACATGGTTCCTAAGAACAGATCTTCGTACGTCTTATAGTTTCAGACTTTCCCATACTGACCGATTTAAATGAGACACCCTGTATACCAGGAACAAGAAAGGACCTAATATGGAACCTTGTGGAACGCCAATTTTTACACCCGATCCATCAGATTTAACACCGTTAACTTCTGCGTGTTGAATTCTATTGCTTAGGTATGATCTTAGTAGATCCAACGCTTTATTTTGAACTCCGTAACGATTTAATTTAATTAATAGCGTATTATGATCAACATAATCAAACGCCTTCGACAGGTCGCAAAAAACTCCGATAGCATCCTGTGCAGCCTCCCATGCAGAATAAATATGAGATATAAGGGTAATAATCCGTAGTCGATTTACCCCTAGTGAAACCGTATTGTTTGGCGTGGAGTTGTTTGGTACGGTTGAAGTGTGAGAGCATTTGATTGAATAATCTTTTCAAATATTTTACTTAGTGTTGGAAGAACAGAATGTTTTTGATATAATTTAATTGCGAAAAGACCTCTACATTGTTTTATTTTTTCCTGTAATTCTGAAAATCCCTACTTATTTCATTGCGGAATTCCATTCAAAATGTGGATATTATGTATTAGTAAACTCTCCATATTTTTTTTGGACAAAATAGCGTTTTTTTATGTGGTTTGGCGCTACGATTTGTTGGTTTTCCCCGATTCCCGACGAGGTATCCCCTTAAAGGCGGGGTAGATTTTTGCTTGAGTCTTACTTAATTCTGAGGAAAAGCTCATCAGTGCGGTATCGGTATCGGTATTAAAAATCCACATTAAAAGATTTCATGGTTTGGTGCAATGTGTACACAACTACATTGTGTACACACTTTTACAATACTCAGACTGTAAATCTGTGGAGGATTTCTGGTGTGTAGCAACAGGATGCAGGTATCAAATGGCTTGTATTTAAACGATTACCAAGATCGCACCTATTTTACTACCAATAAATTCGAAATGACTGCCAGAATGGGTAAATGATCACCAAATTAAGTACACAAAACATAAAAAGAAGTTTGGTGATCATGATCACCAAACTTCTTTTTATGTTTTGTGTAGTTAAGTTTATGTTTTAAGTAATTTTTGTTGTTCTTACAAGGCAAACCTACCACGAAGGATAAAAGGGGCTTCACTTCGCTCACCCCCTTTACCCTTCACCTAAGTACTGCAGTACTTTGCCCTAATATTTTCTGCAACTTTTGGTGATCATTTATCAATTTTGGTAAGAAAAAAATATTTTGGTGATGCCGTCAGGTTCTGCCGCGTTCTAGTTAAGCTACAGCTTATGTAACCTATATTCTTATTTCAAACGACGACGTGCGGTTTTGTATGACGACGACCTCTGGGGTACAGCGGTTGTGGCTCTACCATACGAGAGGTCCCGGGTTCTTTCCCCGGCTGGGGGTACAGAAAAAAAACCCCAGGTCTTGGATATTTATATGTGTGTCACGTCGCTGTTTCTGGTTCCCACAACACAGCGTATCCTAGTGTGGGGCCAGAAGCAATGTATGTGCTGAATGTGAATTTTTAAGTATAAGGTTTAAGATATTTATTTCTCAAAAAGAATACAATATTCACTTAATTGAGAAACAACACAAATAAATAATTACACAAATAGATTTTTTACATCGAGCGATACATTAAAGTGGGGTAGTCCTTGAAAAATTTAAATATTTATATTATGAATTGAATTTGAGATGTTTGTTTTTAAAAGTTTTTTATAAATTAGTAGTGATCTCGCCTCTTTTATAGCATGTATCGTAATGTAAGCAGGTGTACCTTACCTTGAGTACGATTGTGCGGAGCAGTAAGGCAGGTATTACTGTCGCCCGGAGGTGAGTTTTACTAAGCTGGGTTTTGAGAACGAACTTTATTTGCGCCTGCTTGTTAAAGATACGAGTTGTACAAAAGGTGGCGTCTGAGCATAATGATAAATCACGACAAATAATGTTGTCTAAAGACATGTCTAAAGAAAGCCATTCTGTGCCACTAGCTAGAAAGCGGAATAAGACATTACTCGAGTTAACTTTTACAATTCCATATTTTGTATGTAGTTGTCAAAGTTTACTCGATTTATGTCTTATTCCGCCTTCTAGCTAGTCACCCTCGCATTTGACACCTATCAATAGTAGGGACAGAGCTATGCATCAGTCTCCTTCTCCTTGTTTCGCTTAGAAGAGGAAGGGAGTCGGCGCATATCTCTGTCTAACATAAATGATAGATCAGAGGGTCATCCCTCTCATCTCTCATTCAGTAAATCAATAAATACTGCCGGTAAAGAAGAAACTGTACCGAAAGTACGAGAAAATTACATAAACGCTTCCTTTTAGATTCGATGAAAAATATGTTCAAAGCTTTCAAAACGGAAAATCCACTTGTTGAATGCTCTTATTTAAATTACACCAAACATCGACCATTCTACGTAGTCAGACCAAGGAAGGCAAGCAAATGTGCCTTTTTTAAGACACAAACAAATGCGGAAGCTAAGACAAGAGCACTAAAACAGAAAGGAGTGGTTAATGCGGTAGATATAAGTACACTGTTTGTGACAGTAATAAAATAGATTGCATCTATAAGAATTCTGTACAATGTCAAGACAAAGTGATAGAAATAAACGACGACAAACTCAAAGGCAAAATACAACGGTGTCAATGAGTGAGAGATGAGGAAACTTACAACGAAGAAGGGAAAAAGATTAAATCTGTAAAGATTAAATCTTAAGAAACTGAAAGAAGACATGGCCTAAAATTTGATATTTTTTAAACAAAAACTTAAAACATTAAAGACACATATTTTAATATGAAAACTCAGTATAATAACTTTCGGCAAGGTGTTGATGAGATCAAACCAAAGGAAGCAGTGATGATAGTTGGTTTTAGTGAAAACTATAGTGCCAAATGTACGGAGTAAATCCAAGCCCACAAGTTCGTGGATCCCTAAATCAAGTCACTCTCCAGACAGTTGTTATGTGTTTGTTGCGTATCTTTTTATTCTGTCTCTCCGTGCAACCAGATGCTATATGGATTACATCCGATAATGAAAAATATTTATGAAAACCCAATCGGCACCTTCATTCTTCTCAGATGGACCATTCTCGCGATATAGACAAAAAGCTATCTTTTACTTAGCCTGCACAAAAACTTTTGGCTACGGATTTCAAGCATTCAGCTGGTCATACTTCGAAGGCGGCCATTGAAAAGAACCTGCTGATAGTATTGGGGGATAACTGATAAAAGAAGCGGACAATAAGGTGGCCTCTGGAAAGGACATAATAGATGCATCCGGTAATTACCAAGTTTTCAAAAAAAATTAGACTGTTTTGTGTAACTAAAGAAGAAATTGACCCCATACAGAAAGACATTCCAAAGAATCTTCACCCTCTGTCTGGAACAGAAGAAGTGCACCAATTTTTCTCCAGAGTTGGTGGACAAATAATGTTCAGTAATTACAGATATTTCGGCTCAAGAGAATTGTGTAACTGTTTATCTCCAAAGTGTTTCCAAAGTTTCTTATCTAGATCCGTTTCAAGAAACACTTATATCCCGGTTAATACTTGTGAAGACATACCTCAACCTTAAGACTTAGCTTTGAGTTTGAAGCCAGCCAGCTCCGAAACCAATATTGAAAACTATCCAGTGATGACTTTGAATTAGTTGGCAACTTCGAACAAAAAATAAAGATAAATATTTATATATACAGGCACATACATTGCTTCTGACCCCACACATAGGATACCCTGAGTCGTGGGAACCAGAAACAGGCTCTTCTGATGACTCTGATAATGAAACGAATAGTACAGAACTGCAGCCATCGGTATTAAGGCAAAACCACGAATTATCTGGAATTGGCGATTTTTTACTTGTCAAATTTTTTGGCACCAGAGGTAACCATACCATCTGTTGCTCAAAGCAATATCGAAGGCGACGAAGAGATTAAAGACACATTCCTGAAATTTGTGAAAGGAGGAAAACTTTTTACCCTTAATGAGAAAGATGTATCGTATGTGGCATATGAAGACATTATTAAAAAACTTCTTAATCCAGAAGTTCAACGTAAGAGAGGTGTTGAGGAGTTTTCTTTTGACATTATTGTTTCCTAAAAATATTTTTTGTAGTAGGTATTTTGTCTCTTGTCTATAGGGTTGTTGATCTAAATTAAACTTAAATGATTTACTCTACAATTTAAAATATTATTAGTAACTAAAGACTTTAAGCATATCGAGGTCCAAAATGATTGTAATAATGAGAATGTTTATTCATAAACACTGTAAACCTGCCGAAAAATTACATGGCCAGCAATGTTGAACTCCTGGCCAAGTTATTTTGAGTTATTTTATAAAGTGATTCCTATAATAAGACTGTTTATTAATAAAGACTGCAGGTATATAAGGAATGTTAACTACATGTGTAATACTGTTTATTTTTATTTTGTATAAAGGTTGTATAGCTTGATTCAAGGCCATTCAAATTTTAAATTTTGATATTTTTATTTTTTTATGTCTTGGGTAGTCATTAGGGTTCCGTGCCCGAAGGGTTCCAAACGGGACCCTATTACTAAGACTTCGCTGTCCGTCCGTATGTCCGTCCGTCCGTCTGTCACCAGGCTGTATCTCAAGAACCTAGCTAGCTAGAGAGTTGAAATTTTCACAGATTATGTATTTCTGTTGCCGCTATAACAACAAATACTAAAAAACAGGATAAAAGAAATATTTAAAGGGGCTCCAATACAACAATTCTTTCAATACCACATACAAACTTATGGATGCACCTGGTTACGTACATGGAGTGTGAAAGTAACCGCACCAATAACTTTATAATCAATATTTTGCTGTGTAAATCCAAACTATTCACTCCACACCATCGCTTCCATTGAACGGTGGTACGGAACCCTTCGTGCGCCATTTAGACTCGCACTTGACCGGTTTTTTAATTTAATTACTATATTTAACATATTATTTCATATATATTACTATTCTACAAAGTGCATAGCAGTTTTTTTTTGGATTTAGAAAAGTTATAGTGCAAAATTCCAAAAATCACGCTTGCCCAGTCTCTTCTTCTACCCCTTATCAATTACGCTGATGTCTGCTGGGCAAGCGCAAACAACAGCAACTGAACAAACTCGAGCGACTTCAAAACCTCGGGATTCGGTTTGATTTCGGTCTGCGCAAGTTCGACCACGTCTCGGAGTATCACAGGGAGTTGAAATGGCTCCCGATTCGCCTTCGATGGGATTCCCATATCCTCATTTGCCTCTTCAATTATTTTTTTGTGTAATCCTCGCTATCCCGGCTTTTTACGGGATTGTTTCGTTTTTCTGTCTTCGGAAAGCCCACGGAGATCTCACACTCGGTCACTACTTGCAACTCCGCAACATTTGTATATTTTTATATATTTATTGCACATAAACGACATAAGATATAATAAAACAGACAGAACATCTACAAAGGCATGCTTATCACTAAATAGAGATCTCTTCCAGCAAACCTAAGCTTGATAAGAATAATTTATATACAGGATAGACCTATGTGCTCTGATAAGATACATTCATACTTATATTACTGAACTATAGAACTAACTGCTAGATACACTACATAAACAAGTACATAAATATTATATAAAATATAAATACACATAAATAAACTAATATATACAAAGCTCAAATCTAGGATAGAGAAAGATAATGATCCTTCAAAAGATTCTTGAAGACGGGGAGAGACGGACTATCTCTGATAGTGCAGGGAAGTGAGTTCCAAAGAGTGATCGCTCGCAATCGAAAACAGTGCTTGTATACGACGGTATTGTGATGAGGTATAGAAAGCAGGGAAACCGTGTGAGTTCTACGTGGACGAGCCGAAGGGAGAAATTGAAAAAGCTCACGGAGAAAGCTAGGGTTTCGAGGGTTGGTTAAGATGTTGAATAGAAGAGTGAGGATGTGTGTGTCCCGACGAAGACGAATCGGCAGCCATTTTAACTCCTTGCGATACTGCGAGACGTGGTCGAACTTGCGCAGTCCGAAGATAAACCGATTTTGAAGTCGCTCGAGTCTGTTCAGCTGTTCTTCGTTGGCGCTAGCCCAACAAACATCGGCATAATCGATCAAGGGGAGAAGAAGAGATTGAGCAAGAGTAATTTTTGTTTGATGGGGCAGAAAGTTGTGAAGCCGTCTTAGAGAGTGAAAGGTGGCAAAGACGCGCCTACTGACCTCGCTGACGTGGTTAGTCCAGGAGAGTTGTTTATCAAACATGACACCCAGGTTTTTGGCCTTGTCACTGTAGGCGATTAAAGTACCGTCATAGGTAACGGGCGGTATGTACAATTGTTGCAATACGTTTAAAGAATGTCTGGTACCTATAATAATCGCCTGGGACTTACTGGGGTTTACCAGCAATCCGTATGACGAAGCCCAGGTTCTGATGTTCTCAAGGTCAGCGTTCAGTGTGTCTATAGCCAGGTTCACATCACTGAAGAGAAAATGACGATAAATCTGAAGATCATCAGCATAGAGATGATATGGGGAGGAGATAACATCGGAAATGGAGTTGATGAAGACAGAGAATAAGAGAATACCACCCTGTGGAAAGCCCGCCAAGAGATCGCACCACTCAATAAAAGTATCCTCAGACCTTATGCGCTGCTGCCGATCTCTAAGATAAGAGTCGGCAGCAGCGCATAAGGTCTGAGGAGCGAGCGAGACGGGACATTAAGGGACCTTAATATTTGAGTGAGAATGTCAAAATCAACACAGTTGAAGGCGCTACTGAAGTCAAGCAGTGCTAGCACAGAAAGCTGTTTGTTATCCATAGCGAACTGGATATCATCCGTGACCTTTAACAAACCCGTTGCGGTGCTGTGACCTGACCTGAAGCCGGATTGGAAGCGATTGATAAAATTATTTCTGGATAGATAGGAGGAGATCTGGGTATGGACAACGGATTCAAGAACTTTGGAAAGGAGAGGTAGGATGGAGATGGGACGAAACTCTTTGAAGGAGGAAGGATTGGATGTTTTAGGCAAAGGGATGACATGTGCCTTCTTCCATACTTTGGAAAAGGAACACTCTGATAAAGAATAATGAATTAAATGAGTGATTGCAGGAAGCAGCTCGTCGAGCACGCTCCTGATCATTCGAGGACAAATGTTGTCATCTCCAACAGCTTTAGAAGAAATTGCCAGCACTGCCTTCCTAACATCGACTCCGACCGGGCTGAACTCGAAAGGAGTAGTAGTAGCAGTAGGTCTTAAGCGGAGGCTACGCAGGGTGGCTTCCTTGACGATAGAGTCCATCACGACAGGGGGGCAGAGAAGAATCTATTGAGACCGTTGAGATCGACATTACCGACTGGCAGATCCCGGGACTTACCGACGCCAAGAGTACGTATAAACTTCCACACCTGAGCAGGAGTGTAGTTCTCGATGCACTCGTATATGTGGCGGCGCTTAGCGTCACGACACAAACGGTTGCATCGATTACGGAGAGATTTGAGTGTATGAAAGTTCTCGTTAGTTGGGTCTTTCTTGTAGCGGCATTTAGCTCGGTTCCTCTTGGTCATTAAGCGTTTGATAACGTCGTTAAGCCAAGGTGCGGGCAGGTGTTTCACCCTAACTCTCTTGATAGGAGCATGTCTGTCAAACAGCCCCAAGATAATTGTGTTGAAATTGTTGACTTTGTCATCAACGGTCTCGCTAGAGATGACGGGGGACCAATCAATAGAGGAGGCATCAGCTTTAAGAGACTCAAGGTCCCATTTTTTAAAGCTGCGAATATCTAAGAATTTATCTCTACTCTTGGGAGACATTATCTTGTATGATAGAAATATCAGATCATGGTAAGAGAAAGGGGCATTGATTTGACCGTGAGCAGCTACCTTCTCAGGATCGGATGTTATAATCAGATCAAGGAGGATCAACATAACACTGCCGCTTATCAGAATGGGTTCAGACTACGTGCTATCAGTCTCTGAACAAACTCCCCAGCGCCATCAGAGACAGTCCGTCAGTTCACTCTTTTAAAAGTCGTTTGAAACAACACTATCTTTCTCTTCCATGATAAGTATTAGTATTTATTTGTATCTACTATTTATGTATACATATTTATATAAAGCATTATTTTTTGTATTATGTAGATATTGGTAAGTAGTTTATTATTTTTATTAACTTTTTTATTGTTGAGCACATAGTACCTTTAGTTTATTTTTTTGCCACTCCATTCTGGGTTTGCTGGAAGAAATCTCTTGTTAGAGATAAGCTCGCCTTTGTACATGTTATTTCCTTTATATTTGTTTTGTGTTCACTGATTTGTGCAATAAAGTATACACAGTCTTGTGCTTAAACGATAACCAAAAACGCACTTATTTTACTACCAATAAATTCGAAATGACTGCCAGAATGGGTAAATGATCACCAAATTGTGTTTCGATAAATGATCACCAAACTTCTTTTTATGTTTTGTGTACTTAAGTTTATGTTTTAAGTATTTTTTGTTGTTCTTACATGTTCAACCTAACACGAAGGATAAAGGGGGCTTCGCTTCGCTCACCCCCTTTACCCTTCACCTAATCTACCGCAGTATTTTGTCCTGATATTTTTTGCAACTTTTGGCCTTTGATCATTTATACATTTTGTTAAGAAAAAAATATTTTTATGATAATTTAAATTGTTCTCTTATTTGATGTTGTACTTCTTAAGAAGTTCATTCTATACATTCAAGTTTGCGGTCCATTCTACAATGTAAAACGAAAAACTAAATGACAATATGTGATTCAGTGCGGGGACAACTTGGTTGTCGCGTGGACATATTTGATTTCCCAAATTAAAGGTAACGACGTTAAAATCATATATTAAGTAGTTCAGCCTGAAATTTTAAATTGGTAACAAATTAAACTATATTTATAAAGTTTTACAACGTATTTGTTACAGATTTTGCTGGCATAACCATATTTAATTTTAAACGAAATCCATCAAATCTCCACAAAATAAAAATAAACAGTTTTACAAACCGCGCGTGGGCGCGGTAGTGAAAAATTTCGTTGCCAGAATGACAATAGTTATAAACAGAAATATACCATAAAATAGGAGTCATTTCATTCATTTACGAAATTTGTATTGTTTGTTGCGTTATAATATAATACTGTTCTGTCCGGGAGCAAGCTCGCATCCATGAAACTGCTTTAAAATATACGAGATTACCTTAGCACTGATTTGCGTGTCGGGCGGCGACCCGAATGGCCGAGTCGGCAGTGACTCTGCCTACGAAACCAGGGGTCCCGGGTTCGAGTCCCGGTGGCGGAAAATATTTGTTTGATGAGAACGAATGTTTGTACCCTAGTCATGGTTGTTTATCTATCTAAGTATAATATTTATCTATATAAGTATGTGTATCGTTGTCTAGTACCCAAGATACAGGGAATCCTAGTTTGGGGCTAGATCAATGTGTGTAAAATAATGTCCAAGGTATTATTATTATTATAAGTGAATAGCTGAATACAGGGAATCCTAGTTTGGGGCTAGATCAATGTGTGTAGAATGATGTCCAAGGTATTATTATTATTTTAGGTGAATCGCTGATATTATCAAGACTGAACAACTGTGTTTGTTTATGTCGTTTATGGTGGCTGTGGTACTTGACCGGACAAGAAAGTTTTTGCTTCAAGGTCCCTCCTAGGTCCCATATTACTCCACACTTTAACAATTCAAAACTCCTGAACATGGAAGCCCGACGAAACCCCCATTTATCAGTGTTACTTTTTGGTGTTATACGCACCCAAGCCCCCAGCTACCTATAAAAGAAGCTCTAGTTTTCCACGAGGCAGCGCGGAGACCATAAGGAGAGAATTCTTATCCCCAGGCACCACACCATGGCGCCACGTGGTAGTTTCAGGTGTGCGGCATCTAAGTGTTGGAATTATATTCCTCCCCCAGTCCTTGAAGCTTTCAGTAGATATGCTTTTTACCGATAGCTCAGGGCATATTTGCTTGAACGGCAGAAACTTTCCTTTCCTGACAGAACTTAACGCCGCAACTCATCTTGAAGACGTAATCATATCAGTTATGTCATTTTTTTTTAATAGCACTGCACAATTTATTTCTAATAATTAAATACTAGTATCAGGATTTCGTTTTATGTATTGTATTTGTATTTTATGCCATGAATACATCGCATTTATGCAGACACCGATTTAGTTATTACTTATCAGCTATGAATAGTACTATATATCGATTATGGTTTATTTAAGAAATATATAACTATTGCACGCACACTACACAGCGATTGTGGCACGCGCGGTCACTATCTGGCACTAACTGAAAATCAGCGCTGAGTGCCCGTCAGCATAATGCTGAGTTAGTGCCTTTTGCGATCGATTTTTGATATACATATATATACATCGTGACCACAGACCAGATATCGAGATCTGGTCTGTGACCGTGACTGTAGTAGACCGTCTACTGTGTTGATATTTGACAAGGTAGTCCAATAAATCTAGAAACGGGTCACAAGCTAAACCTATTTCAATAAACACGTTTGACAGTATCAGAATTGTATATTTCCACTCGTTTTTTATAGTTATTTTTTTGTTAAAAAGACAGCATTTGTCTGTGACGTCACATGCTAGTGTTTCATAGAACTCATAAACAATTACCGTTTTGACAGTTCCTAAAAGTATATCTTTTGACTGGCAGTCAAAAAACGTACTGTGTTTTATTTTTTTCCTTTTTATTTATGTAAGGTGTGTTTATTTGTTTGTGTGCAATAAAAGTCTTTCTTTATTTCTAGGGGACAGATTTAACCAAGTTCGTTGGACTTTTGTGCTATAACTTTTCTTAATTAAAAAAAACTGCTCTGCTCTTTGTAGAATAGTAATAAATATTAAATAAAGTAATTTAATTGAAAAACTACCCAACACATTTCAAGATGCGAGCATTTAAAAGTTGAATAAACTTAAATCAAACTACACCACCTTATATGATAGTTTGTGATCAGTTTGCATATTCATCTGTAAGTGCAATGAGTTTTTATTTTATCATATTGAGATGAGAATGATGAATGAATTCTATAAAAGACAATGTAACTGCCCACAGTAAAGCCTCACGGCTGATTTTCCCGGCTGAAAAGAAGATTGTTTATAATTACATATTAATGTGTAGTCATGGACATCTGGCGCGATGAAAATGACATTATAACAAGATAATTAATGCATTTTCCGAAAAGGCAAGTTTGTTCATTATTACAACCATGGCCTTTTCACTATTTTTCATGCGGGTTTTCTTATAGGATACCATTGTAAAATTGCATTCTCATGGTCAAATTCGTCAGTCTACTAATAAACTTTTCGTATTTCAACATTTTCGGGATTAAAGGATATTGAATTATAATAAGAATTTAAAGCCGATATCTTCTTTATACATGTATTGACAAGTGACTTAAAAATATAATAATTCTATCTATGAAAACACACATGCTCTCTGCTAGCAAGCAACTAGTGCAAGCACTAAATCGAGGGTGGCCAGATGGTACTGGTCAGGGGAGCAAGTAAACGGGCGGGCCTTCTGAACACGCCAGCCATTGTGCTAACGTCTATGGTCAGCACTCTACCGTCCCTGCCTGGGTAGATGACTATAATCTTACCGCGCGGCCACGGCGACCTGGCTAGGCTCCTGTCCACGGTGAGGATGACATCGCCAATCTTGAGCTGACTTTCCTCGCCAGTCGTTCGCCTAGGCACCAGGCTTGGCAGGAACTCTCTCGTCCACCTTTGCCGAAAATGGTCAGCCAGACGTAGCGCCTTGCGATGTTCCTGGTAGCTAGATAGGTCTCTGTCAGTTGCTCAACTCGTCTGCGACCAAGAAGAATATATCACCCTATACGGAAGCTAATACTGCCTTCTACGCACTGAAGAATTCACAATAATGAATGAAAATTACCTACTCAAAGGACAAACGCTGAAAATCATTAAGTTACCTAATAACACCGACATGACGTCACCAACCGTTCCTGCACCACATATCAAACTAAACTCTATCAACCTAATTATTTCACTGTAATTTTCATATGCAGCGTAAGCAATCCGTGTAACCTACATGTTTAATATTTGTGCTTCGGAACGCACATCCTCTTGTTGCGCGACTCGGAACGGAAACGGACTAGCAGCTGACTCGTATCGGAAACGAGATGTAAAATTGGAGGTTAATCTTTCTCTTGGTCTGTCTCATCGGTGAGAATAACATGGCGGCTCGGGCCCCGTGATGGTATTTCGGTGTACCAATTATCATACAGGCATCGGGCCTGGTCAGAGTGTAAATCTACCTCATAGCGTCGGGCTATTTATGGTAATTAGATTCGCGTCAGCGGCCAAGTGATCCCGGTTGATTGGACATCGTCGCATCGGTAGCGGCGACTCCACGGTCACGGCAGGCAGCACGCCGGCGACAGCGTCAGCAGCAACGATAGGTTTCGATTCACTCCATATCCTATCCCAAACTGTGCCCTTTTCCCGTATTCCCGTCTCGAATCGAGCTTTCGATTTCCTGCCTACGGAGACAAGGTAATAACAATTTCATCACTTCTTTTCTCTCACGTGGCAAAGGCACAACCCCCTCAGGATTCTCACGCCGTTCGGTAGGCGTGGGAAATTAAACATTTTGGTAGCAGAAGCGCGGTTTCCTAGTGGGAAATCATCGATTCACGGTAGGGTTGCCTTTGTCACATTGTAGTTGGGAGAAAAGAATATCCCAGATTGGCTCAAGTCGGCAATCAGTCTGTGGTCGGTATACCACGATTAAAGTTCATTTTCGGTAAGTGAAAGTATAAGTGCCAATTTAGTTAACAGTTGTTATAAAATTGTAGTCGGAACTACTGTTGTTGAGCATAAAAGATTGAACAGTCATTCTGCGAAGTAACCAGATTGTATTACTTGCGATAGAACGTCGGGTTCTATAGTCCTACAGTGTTATTTCGGTTTGCACAGCAGGGTCGGGCCATTTAAGGGGTATTAAGCTGATTTTGCTGACCTCAAGGAAGTGTGGTTCCTATCGGAGGGGCCACTACTAGAAAAATATTTTTTTTTTTATAATAACCTTTTGTGTGTTATTTTGATTGTACCACATGGTGGCATTCTCTAATTGATTTAGAGTGTATATTATAAGCTGTATGTCCACAGGGCGACCATATTAAATATTGTTTATAATTTAATTGTTTAGTAGTTGCCTTGGGTTTTACAACTTAGTTTTAATTTCTGTGCCCAGCGCTGACGGGAAAGTGCTGGTATCTGGCTGTGCTTAGTTCGGCAATGAAGCATAGGACCAGGAACAATTAAATCGGTAACCATGGCACCTTCGCCCTTGACGGTACTGCGGTATGGTGTCCGTGAGGAGATGAGATGGCTCGCTCATACTCACAAGTATGTGGAGCGACCCGACATGGACGATGTCCTGCTCAAGCGTGTGGAGGACGCAATGACACGCGTCGGGAAGATGTGTCGGCTGGCTGCCGAGGCTGAAGCCCTCGGGCTTACGGATGAGGCCTCGGTGGCTGCAGTGAGGCAGCTCTGCGCGGATGCTGACCAAGCGATGGAGTGCTTGGGCGACATCGAGCGTCGCGCCGAAAAAATTAAGCGGTCGCGTCGGGATGACCGCGGGGAGGGTAGCGGAGACCCCCCCCCCCCCCTAAGGGTGTGGTTGGAAGGCTTCCACACCTGGAGATTCCGGCCTTCGGTGGGGCAATTGATGAGTGGCCGGCATTCATCAATTTGTTCGATAGCCTGGTCCACGGTCGGGACGACCTGGACAGCGCCTACAAGTTGGCCCAGCTATTGATGGCACTGCG
Organism: Argyresthia goedartella; assembly: GCA_949825045.1. NCBI lineage: Eukaryota > Metazoa > Arthropoda > Insecta > Lepidoptera > Argyresthiidae > Argyresthia > Argyresthia goedartella. The sequence goes on from OX463823.1 coordinate 24,836,207, forward strand.
GGGTGAACCGAAGGAGTTGGTCGGTCACCTAACGGTTACGGCGGGCAATTATGAGATTGCCCGGGTCATATTGTTTGACCGCTACCAACACAAAAGGCGGCTGGTTGATGCGCAGCTGGGGAAGCTGATCAGCATCCCAAGAGTAACCCGGGATGTTGACATCCGGGTACAGGTGCTCAACCCTGTGCTGGTGGCCACTAAGGCCCTTCAGAACCTTGGTCTGCCGGTAGATCAATGGTCATATATTGTGTTATATATGGTTTTGTCACGGTTGCCTGCAGCTGTTCAAAGTCGGTTTGAACAGCTGTATGGTGGCAGTAGCTCGGAACTGCCCACGCTCGTCCAATTAACGGAGTTTTTGGAGGGTGAATGCAGGCGATGCGACACCATGGATTCGGAGGCCAGTGTGCAGCGCCAACCCGCGCGGATGCGGGAGGGGCCGCGCCCCCCACCCCCACGGGGGGGTGGTCGGTCAAAACAATTTGGCGTTTTGAGTGCCGCGCCGTCGGGTGACGGCTGTGTGCACTGCGACAGTGCCGGTCATGAGGTGACCAGTTGCGCCAACTTTAAGGCGCTCGGTGTGGCTGCCCGCAGGAAGGTGGTCTTCCGCCACCGATTGTGTTTCGGTTGTTTGGGGCCGCACCCGCTGAGCGTCGTGTTGTGCCTGAACCGGTCAGGTCCATCGGACGGTCACCAGGGCCGGACTCAGGTTGGTCGGTCACAGGGCCCAACCAGGGCCGGACCCAGTCCCCCTCCGGGCAACGGGAGTCACCAACGGGGTGACTGGGGTACCCGCGGACGGGACCCCCCCCGAGGGGAAGGGGGCAGCGCGGGGGGGTAACAGGCGGGACAGCCGGGGTTCTGTCGCCGCTGTCCAGGCTCAGCGAGGACTTCGGGCCGCTGGCTCACCGCGTGTTACGGGCGGGTGTCAGATGGCACCTATGAGTGGCGCGAAGGCTGGGAGCCCACCACCTTCTGCGCCACCCTGCCCGTCGCTCTGGGAGGCGAACAGGGAGGCGAACAGTCGGATGTCGCCCCCATTCCTAGAGCGCCCCAGGTTGGATCCGCTCTCCCCCCTCCATCCACGGTGGCCACCGGGCACACCGTTCACAGTCCGGTATGGTCGGGTACCGGGACAGCGAGGGGCCTATTATGCGGGTTGGGACCCCCTGATGTACAAGCGGTCTGATATGCCACCGGTGGCATATCAGCAGCCGAGTTACCAGGCCGACGGAGGTCTGAGCGGGTTCGGATCCCGCGGGGGTTCCCGCTAGGGACACGCCGCCCACTTACAAGGTGCCGCCACTCCACAGACGATCATGCTCCCCACCGCCTCGGTGATAGCGTGGAGTTCGGACGGCAAATCTTGTGTAGCACGAGCACTATTGGACTCGGGGGCCCAGGGGTGCTTAGTCTCGTGCAACCTTGTAAGACGGTTGGGCATTTCGGTAAGGGAGTACCCACATTCCATTCGGGGAATTGGGAACACGGAAGTCGGTTCCGTTAAGGGAGTATGTCGGATTACTCTCTCGTCACGGGTGGATTCATCGGTGAATCTGACGGTCACGGCATTAGTCATGCCTAATGTGATGGGCTCACACCCTCACGTACGGTTGTCGCCCTCGGTGCGACAGTTGGTCGCTGGGCTGTCACTGGCTGACCCGGAGTTCGATATTCCGGGCCCAGTAGACATTTTATTGGGTGTCGATGCCTTGGGATACCTGTTAGTGCCAGGTGTCCACGTGTTGCAGGCGACTGGTCTGGTTTCGGTCAACACCAGACTGGGCCATGCGGTAATGGGTCCGGTCATGCCGGCTGCCCCACGCCTAGCGACTCGTAGCCCCTTATTCGGTTCTGTACTCTCGGAGGTGATACAGAAGTTTTGGGAGGTGGAGGAACCACCTACGGTACGCCGGTTGGACCCGGTTGAAGAAGAGTGTGAACAGTTTTATCGGAACAATACTGGTCGCCTTCGGTCAGGTCGATTTCTCACACGTCTTCCATTTCGGAGTGATCGCCCACCGCTGGGCAGTTCACACCATGCAGCCGAGACGCGGCTTCTGTCGATGGAACGACGCATGAAGCGTGACGGGATTTTCCGGCAGAAGTACGTCGACTTCATGCGGGAATACGAGTCGCTCGGCCACATGTCGGTTTCGGGTATCGACTGGAAGCGTGAAGACCACTGCTTCCTGCCTCATCACGCGGTCTTGAGGACCCCGGAGGGCAAAATACGGGTAGTGTTCGATGGATCGGCATCAACATCTAACGGCATGAACCTGAACCAGTGTTTGCATTCAGGGCCGAAGTTGAACCATGACATCGCGGATGTTATCACACGGTTCCGTCAACACAATGTTGTGTTTGTAGCTGACATCCGGATGATGTTTAGACAGACGGTCATTCACCCTGACGATAGACGGTATCAGCTGATACTGTGGCGAGAGAGCCCAGATCAGCCCATCAGGGTGTACGAGTTGAACACCAACACGTACGGGCTACGGTCTAGTCCTTATTTGGCGATTCGCACTCTTCGGGAGTTAGCGGATCGAGAACGGTTAAATTTCCCTAGAGGAGCAGCGATCCTGGAGCAGGACCTCTACGTGGACGATATCTGTACCGGTGCAGATTCCGTGGAGGAGGCGCTCGCTCGACGGGACGAGCTAGTTGAGCTCTTACGGGGTGGAGGTTACGAGCTCCGGAAATGGATGTCGAACTCTCCAGAGTTACTGACTGGTCTTCCGCATGACTACCAGCAGGACCCCCACATTTTTGAAAATTTGGAAAATCCAAATATGTTGTCGGTATTAGGCGTCCAGTACCAGCCGGTGTCAGACATGTTCTCGTATCGGGTCGAGTTGGACTCCCCGAAGGTCTGGACGAAACGGAACGTCCTTTCAACGGTGGCTAGGACATTTGATCCAAACGGGTGGATCACCCCGGTAACATTTCAGCTCAAGTGTTTTATGCAGCAATTGTGGTCTGCTGAGCTGAAATGGGACGACCCGATCGGCGGGTCATTGAGCTCGGAGTGGGACTCGTTCTTTTCGACCCTCCCTGGCATTAATCGGATTTCACTGCCACGGAGGTTGGTCCCCACCAAACGATACACCGCCACCCTGCATGGGTTTTGCGATGCCTCGGAGAAGGGCTACGGAGCTGCGGTGTATCTGCGTACGGTCGACTCCTCGGGGGAGGTTGATGTGCGGTTGGTCATGGCCAAGAGCAAGGTTGCGCCGTTGCGCACTCGCCTGACCATTCCCAAGTTAGAGCTTTCGGGAGCGGCTCTCCTGACTCGTCTGCTCAACCACACGATGACGGTTCTTCGTGGGTCAATAGCGTTAGAAGATACGGTCTACGCTTGGACGGACAGCCAGATCGTGTTATGCTGGCTGAAGGCTTCAGTTCACAAGCTGGAGATTTTTGTGGCGAATCGGGTTTCGCAGATTTTGACTTCGGAGGTTCCCTTATTCTGGAGACATGTTCCAGGGGAAATGAACCCAGCAGACTGTGCGTCTCGTGGGTGTCATGCTCCGGAGTTGGTTGGACATCCCTTGTGGTGGGGTCCAAAATGGTTGACTCAAGCCGAATCGGATTGGCCAATGAGTCCACGCGTTACCACGGCGAACGGCGCCTTGACAGTCGGTGTCTGTACGACGCAACCAGAGCCGGAAGAGGAGTTCAGCCTGCTGGAACGGTACAGCTCGCTCGACAAGCTGGTCAATGTGACCGCCTGGATCTGCCGATTTGCGCGGAATTGTCGGAATTCTGAGGCGCAACGAGTGCGGACACCGGTCCTGACACCACGGGAACGGAACCATGCGTTGTTCGCATTGGTACGGAACGTGCAGACGGTGCACTTTAAGTCCGAACTGGACATTCTGAGACGCGGACGCGTCCAACTGAAGGGAGCTGTGGCTCGGCTCAACCCGTTTATTGACCCTCAAGGATTGCTGAGGGTAGGAGGTCGGCTGCGGAATGCCAACCTGCCTTATGCGGCTCGCCACCCGTTGTTACTCCCTCGGAAAGGGAAGTTGGTCGAACTGTTGATTCAGGATCGACACATTCGGAATGGGCATGTCGGATGCCACGCCTTGATGGCGTTTCTCCAGCGCGAGTTCTGGATTCTATCGGGAAGACGCTTAGTGCGTAGCGTCGTATTTCGGTGCCTGCCTTGTTATCGGGCCAAGGCGGCTACGAAGCAGCCCCAGATGGGCGATTTGCCCTCGGATAGGGTTAACGAAATCCGGCCCTTTGCGGGTGTCGGAACGGATTTCGCGGGACCATTCATGGTCAAGTCTTCACAGCTACGGAACGCCAGATTAGTGAAGGCATACCTGTGCGTCTTCGTGTGCTTGGCCACGAAGGCAGTCCACTTGGAGGTGGTCGGTGACCTCACTACGGAGGCATTTATCGCATGTCTGGATCGGTTCGTCTCACGAAGGGGCCTCCCGACATTAATCCGTTCGGACAACGGCACAAATTTTGTCGGAGCCAGGAGATATCTGCAGGAGGTCACTCAATTCCTGAACGGTAACCAGGACGCCATCGGTACGGCTTGCTCCCGACGAGGGATTGAATGGGTTTTCAGTCCGCCGGGATGTCCTCATTGGGGAGGAATTTTTGAGGCTGCGGTTAAATCGGCTAAGTCGCACCTGACGAGGATCATCGGTGAGACCTCTCTACGCTTTGAAGAGCTTGCGACGCTGTTCTGTAAAATTGAAATGACACTGAACTCGCGTCCGTTGTGCCCGCTCAGTTCGGATCCAAATGATTTGGAAGCGTTGACGCTGTGTCACTTCCTGATAGGTCAGCCCCTTAACGCCCTGCCAGAATACCCATTCGGTGATGTTAAGTTAAGTCGGTTAACTAGGTGGCAGATGTTGCAGCAGATGGCTCAAGATTTTTGGAAACGGTGGTCCCTTGAGTACTTGCACATCTTGCAGCAGCGCCTTAAGTGGACTGACCGGACCAGCCCCCCTCAAGTCGGTGATTTGGTGCTGATTAAGGATGCGAACCTGCCATCATTGAGATGGAGACGAGGACGGATCGACAATTTGTACACGGGTCGGGATGGCACGCCTCGATCAGCAGAAGTCAGGGTGGGGGACTCGGTCCTCAAGAGAGCGGTCGCAACACTTTCTCGCCTTCCTATTGATTAGGGACAGCTTCGGGCCTGTCCGGGCGGGTGACTGTTTAATATTTGTGCTTCGGAACGCACCTCCTCTTGTTGCGCGACTCGGAACGGAAACGGACTAGCAGCTGACTCGTATCGGAAACGAGATGTAAAATTGGAGGTTAATCTTTCTCTTGGTCTGCATACAGGCATCGGGCCTGGTCAGAGTGTAAATCTACCTCATAGCGTCGGGCTATTGACTGTAATTAGATTCGCGTCAGCGGTCAAGTGATCCCTGTTGATTGGACATCGTCGCATCGGTAGCGGCGACTCCACGGTCACGGCAGGCAGCACGCCGGCGACAGCGTCGGCAGCAACGATAGGTTTCGATTCACTCCATATCCTATCCCAAACTGTGCCCTTATCCCGTATTCCCGTCTCGAATCGAGCTTTCGATTTCCTGCCTACGGAGACAAGGTAATAACAATTTCATCACTTCTTTTCTCTCACGTGGCAAAGGCATAACCCCCTCAGGATTCTCAGGCCGTTCGGTAGGCGTGGGAAATTAAACACTACATACTTTTATACTTTATTTATTTTTAGTGCCTTTTCTTTTGTTAACTTTATAGACTCACTTCAATTCTAGCATCAATTGAATATAGACATAAGTTAAAATTGTAATTTCTATACCTTAAAATAAAGGATTGAATTAATTATCGGTTTTTTTAAATCCATCGGTAGCCGATTCCTTATTTAGTTGGGTTTTGTGTATGTGACATGCTGCCGACTTGGCCGCGTCGTAGGGAATAGCGCCGCACTGGCCCACTGGGGGTTGCGGAGCACACGATCGCGGTAACTGAGCGCCAAGTGGGGCGTAAAGTGGGGCCTGCCGCTACGGCAGCGACTTGGTTGAAGCAGAGCCCAGATAGGGCAATCGTTACCGGGTAGGCAGCGACTTGGTTGAAGCAGAGCCCAGATAGGGCACTCGTTACCGGGTAGGGAGCGACTTGGTTGAAGCAGAGCCCAGATAGGGCACTCGTTACCGGGTAGGCAGCGACTTGGTTGAAGCAGAGCCCAGATAGGGCACTCGTTACCGGGTAGGCAGCGACTTGGTTGAAGCAGAGCCCAGATAGGGCACTCGTTACCGGATAGGCAGCGACTTGGTTGAAGCAGAGCCCAGATAGGGCACTCGTCACCGGGTAGGCAGCGACTTGGTTGAAGCAGAGCCCAGATAGGGCACTCGTTACCGGGTAGGCAGCGACTTGGTTGAAGCAGAGCCCAGATAGGGCACTCGTTACCGGGTAGGCAGCGACTTGGTTGAAGCAGAGCCCAGATAGGGCACTCGTTACCGGGTAGGCGTATTGGCGCGATGGTCCCGGCAGGGGGAGTGAACGGGCGCACTGGGTCTGTTGGAAGGGTGAAGTCATCCGATCTACGATAAACTACCTGCGGAGAAATGTTAGTTTCAATGTAACCGAGGCTGGCGTCGAGCCATTGCGACACCCGGGCGGATGACTCTTTACTGCAGGGGGAGGCATCTGCCTCTGTAGCAGCCAACCTGGCTGTCCGCTGGGCTTCGGCGGCTGACTGCCTCGCTGATAGCTTGGTCGATTCTTTGGCGGCTAGCTCCAGCTTTAGCTATTTTTTCATTGCTCTTAGCTGGAATCTCTTCTATTTAGGAGCTATTAATTTTATTACTAGTATTGTTAATATAAAAAGAAATGGTTGAACTTTCGATCAAATGCCATTATTTATTTGAGCAGTAAAAATTACTGCAGTTCTTTTATCGCTTTCATTACCTGTTTTAGCTGGAGCTATCACTATATTATTAAGAGTTCGATATTTAAATACTTAATTTTTTGAGCCATCAGGTGGGAAAGACCCTATTTTATACCAACATTTATTTTGATTCTTTGGCCATCCTGAAGTTTATATTTTTATTCTACCTGGTGATGAGTGAGATTAGTGCCAGCGCACGAGCCTTGTTGGGCTTGTGACCTTGTCTTCACCATTTTACTTTACTTTACACCAACACTATTTACCGCAAACATCACACAAATACTAAAAAACACTATATAACACCACTTATTTACACTTTAATTGTAATTATAAAACATTCTGACACCATAAAAGATATTGAATAAAATATTATTTAATTCGTAATAACGAATTAAAAACCGATATTTTCTTTAGACATGTGACTTAAAAATTATAATAATTATATCTGTGAAGACACGTGCTCTCTGGCCGATACCATTGTCAACAAGGATATTCCCCAATATCTGAAGAGCAATCTTTGAAAATAACGGCACATAAAAAAAAATCACCAAAAACTATTGAAGTGATTGTTGCATTTGATTGAGGGCTGAATTTTCATAGCTAAAATCAACACGAGAGATCCAATGTGTAATTTTATCGACTTTTGATAAATAAGGATAATCTCCTAATATCAGTAGTCAAAATCGGTTCATATTAATAAGGTATTTTTGATTTCGTGTTTTTGAGTAAGTTCAAGTATACCAAAATTTCATTTAAATTACCCAATCGCAAATAAATCACGAAATCAATAATATCTTTTAAATGGGAGCTGATTTTGACTACCTACAGCGATATTTCTTTTACCAATTTATCGAAAGTCGATAAAATAACACGTTCAATCTCTAGTGATATTTAATTTTTGCTATGAAGATTCCGCCCCCTATTTATTAAAAACAATCAAACTAACATGACTACACCGTTAAACCGTAGACTCTAATTCCGAAACTCCAAGGCCGATCCATCGACCTGCAATTCCTCAAACCACAAATCCGAGCCTAGCATTTGTTCCAGATCACACAACTTCAACATCCAAAATTCGGACCAGGTCTCGGCCAGTCTCGCAGACAGGGGAAATCCATTACATCCAGACCTTTTTGCTGCACTTGTGATGCTAATGGACCCTCCATGTGCCACAGACCGCATGCTTGTCTCTTGTAACCCCTACTCCGTGTTTTATTCTATTTTCATTCGTGTGATGGGGTATCGGTGGCAACTTTTCGCGTTAATTCAAATTTCGAACTACTGGAGCAGATGTGTGTAAGCGAGTTCAACTTAATTTGTGATGCAGTGTTGTGTGGGTCTGTTGTGAATAATTGTGACAGTTCTGTGAGCGCCGGTGGTTGAGATTGAGTGGGGAGCTTGTTTAGAAGTTTCGGATGCTATGCTAGGATAGTTGGGGCGCCGGTTTCTGAATTGAAAAATAACACTAAGTTAATGCTTAAGGTTCTGTCAAGTTCTTTTTTGTGAGAGACAGAACGATACTTAAGTATTTGATTAGGGAAAATCTCAATTCAGAAATCGGAGGATAGTCTACTTATTTCGAACTCTGAGAATGTGTCGTGCGTATAATATCGTAGAATTGGTGATATCATGATATCATCAACCATGGTTGAATTAAGAAATATTTTAGGGCAAAACACTGCGGTAGCCTCCGAATTGTCTTCGTGTTAGTTCGACATGTATAACATAAAAAACATCACGTAGGAATACAAATGCTTTCAAAATAATATGTTTTTGTGAAATTCAACCATTTTCTGATAATTTCATGAAATAATTGACTCTATTAATAGAGTGGTCAACTATTTCATGAAATGATCAATCCATGGTTAACGATAACATGATATCGTGATTTAGCCAATTCTACGACATAAGCATAGGGCGGGGAGCCCATAGGCGCGATCCTTAGTTACGGTTTTGGGCCGAATCCCCCTGAATATCGTGCCCTGACTACCGCATAGACTAATTGCTCCTATTGAAAACCATATACTACCTTAAATTGTTAAGACAGCAAAACTAACTTAGGCCCAACAGACAGAACGCGAGTCAGGACTATTATCTGCATAACTAAACTCCATACAAATATTTATGGAGTTAGTCATTCAAGTTAATCCGGGAATAGTGCTAACTTGCTTTCTATCTTTTGGGTCTTATGAACCGCTATAAATCCATAGCCTTTATTCGATGTCCACAGACTCTGTTCTCAAGTCGTTTTTAATGGCTTGTGTTCAAACGATTACCAAAAATGCACCTATTTTACTACCAATAAATTTGAAATGACTGCCAGAATGGATAAATGTCCAACAAATTGTGTTTGCATAGATGATCACCAAACTTCTTTTTATGTTTTGTGTACTTAAGTTTATGTTTTAAGTATTTTTTGTTGTTCTTACATGTTCAACCTAACACGAAGGATAAAGAGGGCCTCGCTTCGCTCACCCCCTTTACCCTTCACCTAAGCTACCGCAGTATTTTGCCCTGATATTTTCCGCAACTTTTGGTGATCATCTATCCATTTTGGTCATTTAAATTGTTCTCGTTTTTAATCAGTTTAGTTGTGACGCCTCTGGTTTCGCTCTGTGAACTTTACGTGGGTCATGCTTATAGAACACAGCGCAAACTTCACTATCGGTCTCGTAATGTAGAGAAGTTGGCCCGTTTCGTGAGGCGTCGTTTTATCAACGGGATACGGATTGTTATGCGAAATGTCTCGCTGTCGCGCTTAGATAGGGTGACCATAGCGTTTGATAACATTACCCTGTCTTGTATGTTTTATGGCTATTAAAGTTTCAAAAGTAACATTAAAACATAATATTACACAGGCACATACATTGGCCTTCTTCTTCTGGACCCACACTGGGATACCCTGTATCGTGGGAACCAGAAACAGCGACATCGCCCACATATAAACATCCAAGACCTGGTTTTTTTTTTGTAGACCCAGCCGGGGATCGAACCCGGGACCTCTCGCTTGGTGGGCAAAGCACTACCGCAGTGCCACAGAGGTTGTCAAAGTAGTTAATAATTCTACATTATTCATATTGGTTAGAGTACGAGTAGTAGTTTTCAGTTTAATAACTGTTAAACTTATGTTATTTGCAATGCTGTACATTCCTGTAATTGGTGTAACACTTTGTACTAGAAAGTGGAATGTTACTGTATAAGTTAAGTGTGTGTGTGTACTGTTGGAATAATAATAATAATAATACCTTGGACACTATTTACACACATTGATCTAGCCTTGACTTGTAAGAACTTAAACAAGTCGGAAATTAACAGTCTGACCATATCCTGTTGTCGCCCTAAGCTCAGTGATATTTTACTGAGTTTAATTCAATTTCGGGAACTGTGACGGTCACGTTTGCGCTGTGTTATCCTCAAAGTTAGAGTCGGTTCGTTATTTTGTGCATTGGCTCGAGTATAATGTATAATTTTGAAGTAGCTGAATGTAGAACACACGAGCATCTAATACCATACGCTTGGGTACGTGATCCAAAAATGCTATTTCAGTTTAAAGCTCCGTGGTCTAATGGATTTCACGCTTGTTTCTCATACTGGAGACGCAGGTTCGAATCCTGACCCTGTACCAATGAGATAATTAATTTATCTTAAGTACATTATCGGATGTTCAGTGTTCCGGATGACACGTTATGCAGTAGGTCCCGGCTGCTATCGCTATGTGATAGTGGTCGTAACCCTCCATCAACCCGCACTGAGCCAGCGTGTTGGAGTACGGCTTAATCTTACCCGTATCCGGGTAAAGGCATGTGCCCCTCGGTGGGGACAATAATGGGCTACATTTATTTATTTAGTTTAGGTCACTATTGCGCGGTGTTGACAAAAAGAGAAACAGCTGATCAATATATCATCAAGCAAAGTGGTGTATATGTCACCGGAAAATAATACGATCCGCAAGTATATATAATAAACTTATATATACTTGCGGATAATAAACTTTTATATAATATATGATAAACTTCCTTCTAGATTATATTAGGCTAGGTTAGGTTAGGTTAGGTTATGTTAGGTTAGGTTAGGTTAGTATGTTTATAAACTTGCGGAAACAAAATTAGGAAATTTGTAAACTTACGGATCGTATTATTTTCCGGTGACATATATATAGCATACAACACACGTTGTCTGTATTATTCCTGCAGCTCAAACTACTAGCCATAACCTCTTTTATTTGCCAGCCTTCTTTATGACGGTAACCTGTTTCCAAGTCCCGATGAGCATTATTCACCGCCGGATAACGTACCTAACTGTATCTCCAAAAACAAAACATAAAACAGGCAATTTTATCCAACTGCACAATTGGACATCTGCAGAATTGACTTCTCTCCCATTTCACATTCAATAAACTTATCTATTTGCAAAACAAGCTGAAAGCGCGAAATTCTCCATTGCGCCGGTAAAAGCGTAGCGCCCGATAAATAACAATGTAAGTGCAATTTTTTTGTTGTTGCAGTTTGCTAACGCGACGCTCCGCCCGCCCCCGCGCCCGCCCTGTGCTTATTGCGTTCGTATTTCTCGTTAGGTACCGATCTGCGCCGATATGTTACACAAAGTTGGAAGGTATGGGCGGGAGCGGTTTGCTCATACTTATAACATTAGCTACACAACTGTATAAGATTGTATGACGGCTGGCTTCTTGCGTAAAACCCTCGTTCAACAAGTTGTTCTGAGGAGTTGATCAATGTTTCACCACTACTTCAAGTGTTTATGCATTTATGACGGTTTTGGTTCATGCCAAATGGCCGGCGTAAAAGATCTGTTCCGCCTGGCATTAATACGAGAGGCATTAAAAGTAAAGAATAGCTATTAGTGTAAAGCTTGTGTTTAAACGATTGCCAAAAAAATCGAAAATTTACTACCAATAAATTGGAAATTACTGCCAGAATTAGTAAATGATCACCAAATTGTGTTTGGATAAATGATCACCAAACTTCTTTTTATGTACTTAAGTTTATGTTTTAAGTTTTATTTGTTGTTCTTACATGTTCATTCTAACATGAAGGATAAAAGGGGGTTTGCTTCGCTTATCCCCTTAAGCCTTCACCTAAGCTACCGCAGTAATTGCCCTGATATTTTCTGCAACTTTTGGTGATCATTGACCCATTTTGGGTAAGAAAAAAATATTTTGGTTATCATTATATTTGTTACCTTAGTGTAAGCGCAGGAACTTCTCACCGCCAGAGGTATGTGAAAGGTGTGATATAGGTGCCAAGCACTTGCTCGCACACATTTAAAGCTGTCCTGTATAAGCTTACATCTTGAGGTTGCATATTAGCTGCATACCCCTCGGCAGTGGCACACAATGCCTGGCGCGTAAGTTCGCTCGGTTCGACTCACTACGAGTATTTGTTAGCTCCGCTACTGTCGTTATTGTGTACTGTATTATCTGTAACTTAAGGCAGTTGCAGGAGCCGTTACATAATTACTCGGTACTTTGTTGTGGGTTGCCGTTTATTGCAATGCAAAGACTATCTTATAAGCTGGATATCAAGAGCCGTTATGTCTTCTTCATCTACCTTTACAGCTGTGCTTCAAACACCTGATGAGGTTAGTTTTGGTGGCTTGTGAATGAAAAATGGCTTGAGAACGAATGGCTATATTTCTGAAGGTTTACTCTTTCAGAAAGTCTTGGTACATGCACTAACCTCATCCAATGTTGCCCGATAAAATTGGAGATATCATTCAAATGATCATCTGTATGAAGCGTCAAACCATTTAAACGGCTAAAAGCTACAAAGCTCAGACAATTTTTGATAAAAGAAGCTTGCCCGCCCGAGAAATCACGAGTCGTTACTGAGATGACAATCCGTCTTACAACACATATTCCGGCATAAAGTCCGTCTGGCACCACACAATATCGGGTATAAATCCGCAAAAGCAGACCAGGGTTCAAATGCTTCTGCACGACGGACGAAGACGCTGCACTTTATGGCTGTCTTGGACTGTGGCTGATGTCACTAAACGTCTTGAATATGATCTATAGTTTTGCTAGTTTAAGAATTTGGTTTCAAATCGTATGAGTCAGAACAAACATTTTGATCCAACGAATATGCGAAGCTAAGTCAACTCAACATTATTTCTATAACCATAAGATTATGTAATTAAGTTTTTTCGTAATTATTAACTTTATGACAAATTTTGTAAAAAAAAGGAAAAATCTTAAATTACTCGCTAAGTCATTCGTTGCGTAGTAGGTACCTAAATGTTACAGGATACAGGATATCATTACGGACGGTTTAGCCTAGCGGGTTTACGGACGGTTTAGCCTGCCTACGAAGCCGATGGTCCTGGGTTAGAATCCCGGTATGATATTTATACTATTATACGGTATGAATATTTGTTTCTAAGTCTATCTAATATTTGGATGTTTTCTATCTATTTACATAAGTAAGTATTTATCTCTTTTCAACATATCGTTGTCTAGTACCTATAACACAAACCTTGTTGAGCTTACTGTGGGCCTAGTTCGATTTGTGTAAGATTGTCCTCTGATATTTATTTATTTATTTATTATTATTATCATGATTAGTTTTCGTTAACACAACAATTTAGACAGAAACTAACGTCACACATTTTTATACGGCATGGTTTAAGGCAGAGGATTCTATTAACACCTACGCTAAGCTATTGCGAACATACTCGTAGGATTAATTAATAAGAGCTGCGTGAGTTACTTAACAACGACCCGAATGGCCGAGTCGGCAGTGTCCCTGCCTACGAAGCCAAGGGTCTCATGTTCGAGTCCCGGTGGGGGCAAATATTTGTTTGATGAGATGAGATATTTGTACCCCAGTCATGGTTGTTAACTATCTAAGTATAATGTTTATATACAGGGAATCCTAGTTTGGGGCTAGATCAATGAGTGTAAATAGTGTCCAAGGTATTATTGTTATTAGTATTATTACAATGCACTCATATTTTTAGCTGCGTGGGTTACATAGTACACTCATATTTTTTTGTGAAATAGCTGGTTTATGGTCCCCATGAATCAAGGAATTTAAGTGTGTAACCAAAAGCAACGTACGGGTCTAGATTATTAGTTACTTCAAAGTTGTCAGAACCTACTTTGAGATGTACTTTTGTCGTGAAGATTACCTTCTTGCACCAACCACATTCCGTATTATTTCTAAGGGATACCAACGCTATCTCAATGAACAGTTAAGAGAGATCTAATGCGAAGTTGGTGGTGGAACTTCCTCCGACGGTGCTGTCCTGCAAACACTGGATACAGCAAACAGCGTGACTTGGTGCGGTTTATAGAGTACACATGTCCAATATCCAGGCGTCCATTACTCACTATTGTAATGTACTAACCCAAATAGGTACAGTACGAGCAAGCTGTTGAGCACCTGTGTCCATACTAGTTTATCAACAAATACCCTAAGATTATAGCTAGTGGTGTAATCAAGACTGGAAACTTTTGTTTGTGTTTGTCTTTGTTTTTAGGATCCCGTACCCGATGGGTGCCAAGCGGGACCCTATTACTAAGCCTCTGCTGTCCTTCGGTCTTGACCCATCTATACATGGTGACATTTAATTCGCTGACCATGTTTTGGGGAATAATAGAACCCATCATTATGAACAACTTTTCCCAAGAAACATATGGTCGTAAATGAAAAAAAAACGTCCCTCATTGCATTGACCCGATCAGCTGATTACAAGTTACTATGGGAAACCCAAAAGTTTTTTCGTTTGCGACCATGTTTCTTGGGGAAAGTTGTTCATAATGACGGGTATTACCATTCCCCAAAATATGGTCAGCTCATTAAATGTCACCTTGTTTACGTAACTTAACGTGTGTGAGTCCGACTCGCACTTGACCGATTTTTATTCTTACGGCACAGAACATAGGGCTCGAAGCAAAGTATGGGCATGTATGAAAATTATTATTTTCATACATGCCCATTCTTGCTTGCTTACATGCTTATTCCAAACTATAAAGCTTATTTATATACCTATCTCTGTATAACACGGAGCTATCGTTTATACATGGTAGGTACCTAGTTAGAGTTTTTTGACACCACCGATAACTTGATCGAGGAATTCATTGCAAGCAAAGCAACGAACTTCTCACGTCATCTGTATTATTTTGAGCTTTTTAAAGCCTGTATGAAAGATGAAAGAAAGTAGGGTGATTGTTGGCATCTTCAGCCGCCTAACGCAATTTTCAACTTTAGAAAATCGTACTGTCGTAACTATAATATCAAAGTATTTGGGGTGTATTTTAATCGATAATTCATTTATTCAAGAATCTAGTTTTTTACACAGTTTTAAACCTACGACAATTTTAAAAATAATAAAATGTACAAAGAGTCCTAATTTCGTTAATTCCGCCCACTCTGCTTCTAATTGTTTCTATGGCGGTCCCTTTCTATGGCGGTCCCTCCTACTCCTATAAGGACTAAACAGTTTTTTTCTTTTCTTAATGTTAATTTGACAGGGTTGTTTGAAATAAATCAGTGTTTTGTATATTTGATATTTATTTACGTTCATGTTCTTATTCTTACCATAAAGGTAGGGTCGGAATGTCGCTAATTCCGCCCACTCTGAATTAACAGTAGGTATAAACCTAATATACTACCTAATATAAAATTGCGCTACATCACGCCTTTTACCGTACGAAAACCTGTAATCTAATTTTTTACAACGTTTACACGAGTGGACGCCATTTAAAGCTCCATGATATCTCAATACAACCCCCCACCCCTTCGCCCCCCCCCCCCCGCTTCAGTTAGAAAATCCACACATTTCGTGTTGGTATTTCCGGCCACCACAATTTCCTCTTATTGACAACATAAAACTCAAACATATAGTCGGAAATCGGTGCATTTGTATGTCCAAATCAGCCAATCTTGGGCAAAAACTAACACACTTCTCGCTTCGTACTGTGAAATATCACTGTACTGTACATGGCTGGTTGCCACGGGCCAACGGTGTTGCCAGTTTTTGAACAAAAACTCTACCAAATATATTAAAAATCAATGCTTACAGATCTGGATAATAGAACCATTCATAAGATACCGAGCGATATAGGTCAGGGGGCTGCACAGAACACACACATATTCAAACATCGCTACTTTCACATCAACTAATATTTGTTTCTCAATCACGCTAAAACGGCTGAACGGATTTGAATGAAATTAAGCACAGAGATAGTTTTTGAGCTATATTACACAACTTAGAGGATACTTTTTATCCGATTGCACCAGAAGGAGGGTAACGTTACCTCGGTAACTGATAACTCCTAGGAACACGCAGATGAAGTTGCGGGCATCAGCTAGTTTATAATATAAGTTGGATATGTACATATGTGACCCACTTTCAGTATGTTCATCCGTTGGACCTTACGAGCCGCGGGCGCTTCCAAGCAATCCACATTCTCTATTTCATTACATCCTTTATAATTAGTTCACAAAATGGTGGCATAATGAGTTAGCATGTCCAGAAGGGTTCGGCCCGAACAAAACTTAATTATCTATCTTAGGGGAAACGTAAACAACCAAGTTACATTCCTCTTCGTAATATGGATTTTAAGTGTAGCCAGGGGATGTATTTAAGGGGTGATTCAAATCATTTCAGTTTCTATCGAAAACACTTTACTCTTTTATCAAGGACAAGAATTTATTGAATAAGAAAACAACAAACGATTATATTAATTGTATTATTAATTTTAATTCTGCCTGAGAACTAAAAATCATGCATACATATATAGATCGTCATAATTAAGATAACAAAACAATAATACCTAGGTATTTTAATTATATAGAACAATTAAGAGGTAGGTAATTATCCTATCTATCATTTAAAGTTTGATGTAAATGATACTTCACAACGTGAAAGATCAAATGATATCCAAACTCACAGCCACTAAGGATACATTTTTGAGCTTCAATTGGAATATTCGAGTAACCAGGAATACATGATTACAATACCGTATAAATTAAACACATTAACAACTATATCTATGTAATACTTTTCTTACAGCATCTGTAAGGCTATCAAAAAAATGGCCCGCGATTTGGAACCTTATTGCTTGGTAATACAATTAAAAACTCTTGATGGCCCCACAGATGACAGAATAACTTACTACTATTCCATATTTATTTAAAATACTGTATCTATGCGTGATATGCCGATTGGTGACCAACCATTCAGCAATATGTGAGCCATCTCTTGAGAGGTAGAACTACAAGGTACGACCCTCGCTACCTGCCTGACTCAGGTGACGTCATCATCAGTAGCCACTTACAACAATGGGCAAGCAAACAGTCAAATTAGTTTCACATAGAGGGCGCAGTGTCTGAGACCGACACAGAGTATGTCAGCAAAGTTTCGTTCATCCGAGGTTACAAATGAAGTAAGTAGAACAAGTTCACCAAAAAATTCTCATAAGAGGTTACAAATGGATCACAGAGTAAGTAGTAAAGCAAGTTTAAGCAAAGAGTTTCGTTAAGCAGAGAAATGAGTCAATATCCATAGAACTTTAGGGTCTTACCACAAAAAAATGTACTCCTGTTCAACACTTGTCTAAAGACAAAAAGTATGGGATTTGACGTTTGTTTTGATGTTAAGCTTGTTTTTGTAGTAACACAGTTAGTGTTGACAGTTCTGGACAAATTTGTGCCGTCTAACAAAAAGTTTTGCGTAATCTTCCCCATTGACATATTCACGGGTGAAGGTGACAGAACACTTGAGTTAGACGGGATGCGGATCACGCGGACGGCCATTTAGAGCGAGCCAGATATAAAATGATATTTTGTGCGGTTCATGAGATATTGTTTTTATGGTCCATACCATACTAATAGAATTAATACCACGTCGTATTTTATTCGACACACAAGACAGTATTACAAATAAATGCTAATAAGGCACTTCGGTTCTTTTAAATGAGAATTTACATTGACGTTCCCGCACACAAAGAAACTTGTGTCCGCTATTGTCAGGAAAATTATACTAGACGTGTTAATTTAAAATTTATTCGAGAATCCAGAATTATTTCCGGATGGAAAACATCACCCTATCACCCCATCACATAACTGTGCCTCTGCAATTCCGTATGTGAAAAGGCGTGACGCTTAGTCATGTTATGTTTCGTAAATGATATGGGAAATAATTAAACGAGCGAATAAGAAATAACTGAGCGAATGACCAACAACAGCGAAATTGTCTGATGAGCTAAATATACTTAAATGCGCGACAAAATGACGGAAATGCGCAGAATATTTGCTGTAGCTTTAGCCAAGGCTTATTGGCTAGATTAAGACTGCCTGGGCGAAGTGGTGGGTCAGGGTAGGTGAAGGATAAATGGGTGGGCGAAGCGAAGCTCCTTTTATCCTTCTTCTTTGTATTTTATGTTACTCGAATAAAGGTTTTTAAGTTGCCGTTTTTGAGATTTCTAGTCGCGCAATTTAGTTATTTTGTCAGACAAAACCAGTATTTATTTTTAGCTTTCTTGATCTGGTTATCATTGAATTTAATTAAATCACCTAACGGCCGTAGGTCACTGTTCGTCTGACAGTGAGGGTAGCTCCTATCACATAGTATCTTGCACACTTCGCAGTCGCCAGTCAGCAAGTGACGGTGTTGCGGTAAGCAAATTGAGGCTGGTAGCGTCATCTCAACGCCATTATCAAGCATGATTTTCACTTGGTTGTTGTTAGCTTCTTGTGTTTTTTACATCTGTTTGTCATTAGTGGTACTACTGCTGGCTTCGTTTTCCTGTTGCTCTATTTCAAGAGCAATTCATGCCCACTCCTCATTGTCTTTTCTCTCCTATTTCTTGCGATCTAGTTGCCTTCGTTTCATTTTGCGCTCGGCAGTAGATATCTTCATTGACAGCTTCTCTGATATTACAGATTTCTTTAAACTTCTTGAAAAACGCATCGGCTACTTCCGATGGTTTGTAACCGCTATTGGTTTCTTTAGAAGAAGCTTTGATGCTAGGTGTACTTGAAGGGTTACTGTGGTAGTCAAGGCTTTTCTTCTGAACATATTTGACGAAGTAAGCACTGGAGCTATTTTAGTGTTGCCATCCATCCACTCGCTTACTTTTTATATAGTGTCTTTAGGTGTGCTAGATTCAGGTATCCTACTTTCGCTATCCACGTTAGGTGGAGTGAAGTCTATAGGGTGTTTTGCTCCGGCATAAAGTCCATTGGCGTCAATAGTTTAACCTCTCTATTCACTGAAGATATTTAGTTTGAATTGGTGCGAAATCAGCATATACTTTCAGTATGGAGGCTATGGCAACATTTCTTTCTTCCCGATCTTTGTTTGGTGCTGTATTGATTGTGCATTTTAATTCTTCAGTTAATATTTTCGCTTCTTTCTGTGATATTTTGTAATCGTTTATATCAGTTGCAGTTAGACGCCCATTTTGTAGATTGGTAAAAGGAGTAGCGTGTGGATTGAACATTTGCAAAACTTTTCCATTTTTATCACCAGTGATAAAGATTCCTGTATCACTACATTATCGGGCTCGCGAGTAATGTCGTCTCCAACATTCTCCCCAAAGTATTTCTATTCATTTTCTTCTACTATCAAGTAAGCTGGTGTCTTGATTATCAATCAGTACATTCCAAAGTCTTTCATTATTGCACTTTTGTTCACCCTTTTTTTTCTGAGCCATCTCGCATGCCTTGAGCCAGTTCAGAAGATCAGGTATCAAACTTCTTAGATATCACACTTGCAATGAATCTGATAGTGAAGGTCGTAGGACTATCTCTTGTTGCTTGGTAACCAGCTAAGCTTTGTGAGCTACTCAGCTGGTCGGTGGAAGAAGGTGAAGATTAAAGACGCCTGGAATTTTGGACAGCACGGGGAGGTCAGCCCCAGCAAGGACACTTGCACTGGGCAGGCTTCAGATTCAGAAAATCAGAAAGCCTTGCTGGTCGACCGACCACAGTTCGAAAATGGGACAAATTTACATACATACATGCATATGTTCACGGCTTCCCTTCGGCCGCCTACAAAACCAACGCTACGTAACCAGTTGTGAAGAATTATTTTTCTTGCTACGAAAATAGTTACGTACTAAGATTTTTTACCAGTTACGAAGCAAGTTTTTTTATCAATAAGTTTCTACCTCTTCTTTATTCCCGGAATAGGGGTAGGCAGACACTACAAGACCTAATTGCTACGATCCTGGCATAGGTACTTAAAATCTAAAAAACGGCAACTTAAAAACCTTAATTCGAGTGACAGAAATAAACAGCTATTGGAATGTAGTTTGCCGTGTTGGTGCTAAATACTTACCTACAGGAAATTATATTTTTTTTACTTTAAATTTCTTGTTTCAGATTCACAACGAAAGAGAGAAAAGCTCAAGTCATACATTTTAAACATGAAATTCTTGAAAGCTTGGAAAATTCTAAAGGTTATTTTATAAATAAATAGAAATAGAAGAAATGTCAATGCAAACGCCATTCTAGTCGTAACCTTTAACGGGCGTCATAGAATGTGTCAAAGACGACCGACCGAGAGTAGAAGTGATACGTAGGCAGTCACTGCAGCTGAGAGTCCCGGTCGCGTAGCCTCTGTGCGGCTAGGAATGTGTTGTGCATCAACATTGCGACTGTCATCGGTCCCACGCCGCCTGGAACTGGTGTCATTGCTCCAGCCACCTTTTTCACTTCTATTTGGGAACCAAAGAAAATAATGTTATTTTTATGTGCTCGATCAGAATAATAACCTTTTAATACTGGAATGGAGGTGTAGAATCATCATCAGCAGAATAAACTGGTAATATCACTTACCATCAAAATCGACATCTCCAACAAGTTTCGTCTTCCCCTCTTCATTAGTGATCCTCGTGATGCCCACATCAATGATGGTGGCGCCAGGTTTCACCATGTCAGCTTTTATAAGGTTTGCCACACCTACAAACGAAAATTGTTCCTAGTCTTTGCATCTTTTATACAATAAAGCATAGAGTACCAGCATAAAGTAATTAAAAACACAGTAACAATAAAACGACGTTGTTTAGATAAGCTATTTTTATACATTATTTCCTAAGTTTGTTTTATGAGTTGAATCCAAGGGATGAAAATACCTAATTAAATAGTTACTGATTCTTAGTGTAGAGTAGTTACTACAATCCATAATTCATTAATCCTGCCTGAGTGGTATTGGCCCTATTACATTGTTATTATAAGATATATATGTCACCGTAAGATTGTCAAAACCGTTAGTTTGTAAACTATCGACAAATTGTAAACCATCAGGTTAAGAATTTACGTTTCTTTTGTTCTTACATGTCAAACTAACACAAAGACTATTGGGGGGTTCGCCGCGCTCGCCCCCTCTAGTCTTCACCTAAGCTGACGCAGTATTTGTCCTGGTATTTCGTTTGCAATTAAATTTTAAGCCAATTCACAATTTAACTCTTTTATTACAAATAAACTAACGCATCATATCGTAAGCCGTACGGTAAGGTTTACAATTTATCCATAGTTTGTAAACTAACGAGAAAAATACATTATATTATAAACTAATGGTATTGACAGTCTTACCGTGACATATATAAACCAAAACCATATAAAAATCTAAGACTCTATTATCTGGGAAATGGTTAGGTACTGAGAAGTTACTCTAAAATGTTGACTTAGAAATTAAAGCCAACAAATATAGTGATCACCAAAATAATTCTTCCCTACCCAAAATGGGTAAATGATCACCAAAAGTCGCAGAAAATATCAGGGCAAAATACTGCGGCAGCTTAGGTGAAGGGTAAAGGGGGTGAGCGAAGGCGAAGCCCCCTATATCCTTCGTGTTAGATTGAACATGTAAGAACAACAAAAAATACTTAAAACATAAACTTAAAAGTACTCAAAACATAAAAAGAAGTTTGGTGATCATTTATCCAAATACAATTTGGTGGTTGTTTACTTATTCTGGCGGTTGTTTCCAAATTATTGGTAGTAAAATAGATGTGTTTTTGCTGATCGTTTAAACATAAGCCAATATAACATATGGTACAAATGTTGGTTAGTCATCAACACATTTATGATATTTTTCTAGTACATTAATTAACACAGGCTTACCTGTAGCTGAGATGATGATATCAGCATTCTGACAGAAAATCTTGAGTTTTTCAGCGGGTGTGTATCGATGGCAGATGGTGACCGTGGCATCCATTCCCAACCCACTCTCATGTTTCATATCACTGTGCAGCATCATAGCTATCGGCATGCCAACATTCTTGGAACGGCCAACAACAACTGCATTGCGACCAAATGTATCAATTTTGAACCTGTTAAAAGTAGCATTATGAAATAACACGAAGATCTACAGACTATCAAGGTTCCTTATTAACCTTATTCCAAGACTGAACATTTAAATTTATTCTAACCAGAATTTAATAGATGAGATACCATTTAAGATAGTAAAAAATAAATACCTTTTAAGTATTTCTATAACAGCCAACGCTGTAGCAGGCACAATGGTGGGCATATCAAGAGACAGTTGCCCCATGTTGATGATATGGAATCCATCCACATCTTTCACTGGAGATACAGCATTGCAGACATTCCTCTCATTCATTGCTAAAGGCAACGGCAGCTGTACCAATATACCATCAACTTCAGAGTCATTGTTTAGCATGTTAATCTTAACAATTAGCTCATCCTCGGTGAAGTTCTCGTTGTAAATAAGAGTCTGTGCTGCAATCCCAACGTCTTTTGCAGCCTGGACCTTGTTCTTGACATATGTGTGACTTGCCGGGTCATCTCCAACAATAATGCAGTACAGTGAAGGTACTCGATGTCCCAGTTTTGTCCAGTCATTAATTTTAATTTTTAATTCGTCTTTGATTTCTTTGGCCAACGCCTTACCATCCAAGATTTGGGCCATGATTCTGTTGGACAATGAAAAGCAAGTTATAGCACAGGGAAGGAAAGATGTCACATTGATTTTGGTTCAAGAGGAAAGGTTAAAAATCCTATAGACACACCAAGAGAAGGCATAAAGAAACCCAAATATATAGCTTTCCACAACACTCGAATATTACTGCATCTACTACACAAAAAGCTATTCACACTGTTCATTCACATCTATTAATTTACCTGGCCGCGCCGAGCGAATCAAGGTATGTGTGACTTCTCATCTTGGTTGTGAGAAATGTACTGACGAGATGGAGGCATTTAATTTGCCTCATTGCTTACTGTTGACGTACACAGGTCATTAGGTCATTCATCGGAACACATTTCCTTAACAACATAAAGTAGATAAGACGTATACAGAGATATTCCTTGTTCAAGGTATAATTTACAATCAATACTGTGTATACAATCAGTAAAAACTGGTTAAATGAGGACATTTTACAATAAGGGGGTAAAAAGATCACATGATAGCAATTAAAATCTGTTTGCAGTTGGGTCAAAACTGCTTTAATCTGCATTTTTCCAGTAAATGCTATCTTGATGTCACGAATGAACTAATATTTCCAATTAAATAAATAAAATTTAAGAACTGTTACCTAGTAGTCAACTGTGTCCGTCACCTTATAACCTGCTGGGTTGATGACTTTTGAAGACGAGAGATGGAATGAAATAGAGCCAAAGTTATTCAACTGAACATGGAATGCATTTGTTGAAATAACAAGTACTTCAGTAGCAAGCATCTAAATTAACGAAGTGTATGTTGGCACATCTCAAAATGACGTTGTCCTATTCTCTCTAGCGAGTTTTCTAATTATGAGAAAAGAAAAGCACATTTGATCAGTTTCAATCACAATTTTATTACGGTTGGTATTCATTTCTACGTCAAGCATTCCAAGGAGCGTGTTTATTGAAACTGTGCGAAAATTACATAGCTTTTGTTATCTGTCTTCCAGCGCGATATCGCATTGCACATGCATCAACTTTATCAACACGTTGGAAATCTACTATTATATACATCAAACCTAACTTTACAAATTCCTCAATAAGAAAAACTATAATCTTCATAATATAAATTATTCGTGTTACATGTTTGTACTCACAATATGGTGTCCACGAAAATGCTAAATAACAAAAGAATGAGGAATAGGATAGGAATTTAAGAAAATATAATAAACAATAGCCTAACCACAAGCGAATCACTCTGAATTAAAACTTTTTTGACAGTGACATGACAGGAGAGCAAACAATACGCGTTCCACCAATGTAAAATGTGTACCGAAAGCCTTTTTTGGCTGCGTTTCAAAATGGCTATTTGTAGGTTTGTCACTGAATATTTTTCTTTGTTTAACTACACACGTATCATAAACCCTCTTTACTGCGTCGAAAAACCACACATTACAATCAGCATAATGTTAAACTACTTTGTAAAAACTCATTTCTTTTCTGAATATTGAACATTATGACCATAATGTGTAAATTTTCTACATATTATGACATTCAAATTTCGAACGCCGACGCCCGCCTGCGTGCCGCCTCTACTTTGTCTGTGAAGTTGGTGCCACAGAACAAGCTAAACAACTCAATGCCACAATGCTGGTCAAACACGCGGTTCCTGAATACATCAAAGAGAGCTTATGATAAGTGTGTAGATAAACTAGTGTATGTAACTACCAATTTTTTTTTATGTTATACAATTAAATGGGATACGTTTTAGTAACAATTGTATGTACTAGTTTATAGCATGAATAAATGCAAATTTCATCTAAACTGGTGCCAGAAATGGTCATCCCAAAATAAGAGCATGATTTATTTTAGTAAGGACTTTATTCTTATACCCATCATTTTTTTTAAGAACCCATACTGTTATAACTATAGTTATTCATTATACGTCACCCACTATTTTTAAATAGTGATCGTATTTCCGGAATGTATAGGGACGACGGTAAATTATTTACCACCAAATCTCCAACCATTCAAAAACAAACGCATGCTTATGCGCTAATAGTAGGTTCAAAGTGTCAAGAATATAGTCTGCTTCTTCATTATCTTCTCACGCACCCTTTCTGGGGCGTGGGGAGTCGGGGTCAGGTCGACGGACCTCTTCCCGAAGAATCGCCTCTGTCCACTCCTGTGGACAGGTCATCGGATGGCCCCTGCGGGCGGTGGTCTTCTTGTGGCGCTGGTATGCAGTGGGTGATCGCCGGCTAGGCAACCAGGTCGCGTGGCAGGCGGCGGCGGTCGGGCGGGCGCGCGTGGTGCGGCGCCAGTTCGGCGATATGCGGAAGGTGTGAAGCATCCGCACGTGCGAACATGCCCTTCGCCAGCCTCTGGACAAACTGGTCCACGGTTTCCCATCTTAGGTCCCTCTGGATTGTCGCGTTCCTCACGTAGCGGGGGCGCCGACGATGGTACGCAGAGAGAGGTTCTCTTGGGCTCGGAGTCTCCGTTTGTTCGTCTCCGAGCACAGGGCGTACCATGCCGGAGCCGCGTAGGTGAGGCGGGATCTCACGTAGGTCTTGTAGATCCCGAGCTTCGCCTTCAGAGGGAGGCTGGAGAAGAATATAGTCAAATTCGCGTAATAGGAGATGTACCTATACCTGATGCCAAGTATCTTGGTGTCTGAGCGAGGCCACCAACTCTCTCTCGCCCATGTATGCATCTCTCTTGTTCCCATGCGCCGCTACCCCCTCCAAGCAGCACACAGGCGCCATGAAACTTGGCGTGCATACGGAAAACTTACGGAACCTTCTTTGAACAACTGTCATGAATTTGTCGATCAAAAATTCGGTTGATCAATTTGAGATCGAGATTACGATGTGAAATGTTGACAACGAACACAAATTTAGGGGTATATATGCCATAGAATGGATTCATTCAATGTTTCCATAAAAAATGTGAGGGGTTTGGGTAGAAACATGATGTGCGTAGACTTATTAAGGGTTCACCCTAAAACCTAATAGGTAACCACTAACTACCCACTCACTAGGTACATTACAGGCTAATAATGTACACTGTGATTACAGGTAACAATTTGAGTCGAGTTTGGTGCTACCTAATGTTATGAAAACGTGTCTACATAAATGACTCAATTTAAGATCAGTTTACGTAATTACGAACCGTACGTACGGTTCTTATCGAAATAATAAGCAAATAACGAGCAAAGTAGAGATCGATCAATAAATAGACGATGGCCTCGTGTAGTTGCAAGGTCATGATCTGATCAAGAATTCATGAAAAATACTCACACTCACTATAATTATGATTATACTGTGGTTTTAAAAGCAGGTAGTTACTTACAAATACCTGTTACAAATGTTTTTCTCTGACATTTCTGGATGACGCAAACGACGCAACTTCTACGTCATGCTTGTGCTGTAGCTATTTATCCACTTTATTTATCTAAGTACTTGCGTCTGTGGGGGGTCGTCAGAGATAAAACATCACGCACGAGAGGTTTGTCCATCTGTCTTAAATAGGGTTCAGTACCCCAAGGGCGACCAACGGGGTCCTATTGCGATGCTTCCGCGCTGTCCGTCAGTCCGCCTGACAGTCCATCTGTCAGCGGGCTGTAACTCACCGTTATAGGTAGCAAGTTGAAATTTTCACACAATGTGTATTTCTATTGCCGCTACAACAGCAAATAAGCAACAACACGCGTAATACGCAAAGAAAGGGGAACCATACAAGAGACGTGATTTTTGCATTTATTCTTACACTATGGTACGGAACCCTGTTTTTATGCGAGTCCAACTGGCATTTGACCAGTCTTTATTATGTTTTTTTTAAACGGTTTCGTCAGCAATACATATTGCTTGATTAAGCAAATATTTGTAAGTGCCATGTATGTGACCTTTGCTGACAACATTTGGGTGCGTCGTCGCTCTGGTTGAAAATATGTTTTTCTATTTGTTTTTGCAAAAATAAAAATAGCATTATCGCGTCAGTTCCAGATGTTTAAATTTCAAATTTCAAATGTCTTATTACTGTAGAGATTAACAACGTCATTTTTTGCCTCTTCTCTACATTGGACCATTGTGGGAGTAGAAGGACGCAGAAATTCCCATAGATTGATTTTTAGATATCTTTTAAAAATTGATTGTGTTTAACTTATACAAAGATTAATATATTAATTACTTATCATAATTAAGAAACAGGTTTTTTTATACAGTAAGTTCTGTGTTAAGTTAGATTAACCCTATACAGTCCGGTCATATAAGTAATCTGTGTCTGTAAATTATTCAACTAAAGTATTCACTGTAATATCCCTTTTTTGACAAAGTCGGTTTTACGTGGTTTTTAAATTGCTTATGTAAATGGCAATTTCAAAATCTCCAGTGGTTGTTGTTGTAGAGAATGCACTGACCCTTGAAAGACTTGCTAACCTTTGCGAGTCTAAACCAGGGCGCTACTAGTCTTTGATTATTTGTTAGGTTAACATTATAGCTATCGCTAAGTTTACAAAATAGTGTAAGTTCTTACATAAATAAGTTATGTTATCGAAAATAAATTGATTAGATACAGTTAGTATGTCAATTTCTTTACTCTTAACGAGTCTGTGTGTTTTAAATTACCATAGGACATGACACTATGAAAGTTACTAAAATATACTAGCCTAATTGTAGCCACATCCGTGTTTTGTTTGATATTCCTAACAGATTTACCAGCGTTTAACAATAAATTATTAACTGTGAACCAATTCGACAATACTCCGTTAACATCATCAAAATCTTCTTTTTCTCTTTTAATTTTGAAGACCAAAGAAGTATCATCAGCAAACAACACTATGTCAGTCAATTTCTCTACCATGAAATGCAGATTATTAGTATATACCAGGAATAAGAAAATGCCTGATATGATACCTTTTGGAACGCCAATTTTTAGTCCCGATCCGTTAGATTTAACGCCGTTGACTTCAGCATTTTGAATTCTATTGCAAAAGTATGATCTTATAATTCTAATCATTACGGAGTTAGAAATAAAGCTTTGAAATTAAACTCCGTAATGATTTAATTTCATTAGTAGCGTATCATGATTAACACAATCAAATTCCTTCGACAGATGGCAAAAAACTCCAATAGCATCCTGGGCGGCCTCTCATGCAGAATAAATATGAGATATGTATAAGGGTAATAACTGCAGCATCCATAGTTGATTTACCCCTAGTGAAACCGTATTGTTTGGCGTGGAGTTGTTTTGTACGGTAGGAGTTCGGAGCATTTGATTGAGTATAATCTTTTGAAATATTTTACTTAGTGCTGGAAGAACAGATGTTGGTCTGAAATTTTAAGGATCACCCTTGTCTCCCGACTTGAACAATAATAATAATAATAATACCTTGGACACTATTGACACACATTGAACTAGCCCCAAACTAGGATTCCCTGTATCTTGGGTACTAGAGAACGATACACATACTCATATAGATAAATATTATACTTAGATAGATAAATAACCATGACTAGGGTACAAACATCCATTCTCATCAAACAAATATTTGCCCCCACCGGTCTCGAACCCGGGACCTTTGGTTTCGTGGGCAGGGTCACTGCCGACTCGGCCATTTGGGTCGTCGAACAGAGCTATCAGTTTACTGTGTTTCTTGAGGTCTGGGAAAACTCCATTGTCAACACATTTATTGAATATATGAGCTAAGTGTAGGGCTGTAACTACCTATAGAATTACTGAACCAATGTCTTGGACTGATGTACCCCACAGGTCTTCAGTATTTTTAAGTTAAGAAATCTTAATTTTGATAATCACCTGGGGATTTACATGATGAAATTCAAAATCTAAATTACTGACGCTAGTGCTGTTTTTAACAAATCTCTGCTTCATATGGAGATGCATTTAGACACTCTGTTGTGAGTACATTGGTGAAGATGTACCTCTTCACCTATCTTTAAGCTGAAATAATTGTCCCTTGGTATAACTTTGCCAGTTTCACGGTTTATTATTTGCCAAACCGTTTTCATTCTATTATTTGTATTGTATATTTTTCTGTTAAGGTGTAAAGTTTTTGCAGCTCTACAAACCAACTTGACAGTTTTGGAATAACCGTTGTTGTCACTGACTGTCTTTTATTTAAAACCATTGAATTCTATTTGAATAATGTTGAAGAAGTCTGAATATATTTTATTTGGGTTTTGTTCATAAAATCCGGTACTGGGAAATGTATATCTAATTTTTTCGTTTACGTCTCTAGTCTATGGGTTGTAATAGGCCTATAAAATTATGGATTAGTCTTATCTTTACTAGTAATTGAGAATAAAACTGTTTGACAGCTGTGATTGGAAAGAAAGGAGTTAATGTCATTTTTACTTGTGAATGCACGCACAGTCACAAAAAACGTTATCTAAGCAAGTTTGGCTGGTAAGTGTAATTCTAGTTGGCTCTAGAAATATATGACTTAATTAAATGATTTGAATAAAGTTATTAATCGTTGTTTCATTGTTGTATCTACAAGCAAATATACATTAAGATCGCCACAAATAATTAACTTTTATCTGTTCTTACATAGTTTAGTGAGGGCTTCCTCCCTAATTTCCTGAAATATTTCAAAATTGCCATGGCCTTTTTCATCCCTCAGAGGTCTGTAGACACAAACAATAATATGGCTATCTAACTCAACAGAGGATACCTTTACAATAAGTGCAAGATTATCTTTCCGTTGTTTCACCATAATAATATTTTTTACTAAGATTAAAGAACAACCTCTCCCAGCAGTCTTTCTATTTTAACAACTGACAATTATTTAATCATTTATGTTAAAAGACATCATATTTTCCTTTAACCAGTATTCTATAATACAAACATCGCTGTCTTTATTCTGTCTGTAGAAATATTAAGAAATAATTATAATACAAGTTCTTTGCCCTGCATGTTAGGGTGGGTATTATTTAGAAGGGGCTTACCGTTTTTCGGAAACGAAACGAGAGATTTACTCGAGTAACACGACAAACTAGATCATTATGTGTCTTGTTAGTATAATCAATGCTGAACGGGAGAAGCGAGTATTGTTTAAGTATTGCTCATTATGAATAATAGCCGGGGAAATTCGCGTGATTGTTTAAGAGATGTGTAGGAAAAAGGGAGGGCCGAAACTACTGTTCTTCGAGCTCATTTTAATGGAAGCATGATAGTTTTAGGAGCTCCTCCCCATGATATTATACAATAAGTAAGTAATGACTGGCATAGGGCAAAGTATACTTGTTTACTAAGTTTTGGGTTCGCTAGGAATCTCAGTTTTCCTCGTTAAAGTTATTATTAAATATTGGGATATTATTACACTTTTTTTTTATTTGGTCAAGATAGTACTCATTTTTGATCTCCTAATTCCAAATTCCAAATTCCAAATGTCTTTATTACTGTAGATATTTACATATACTTAGCAATCGTCATTTTTTGCCACTTCTCTACATTGGACCACTGTGGGAGAAGTAGGGCGTAGAAACTCCCACAAATTGATTTTTAGATCTCTTTTTAAAAATTGATTATGCTTAACTAATACAAAATATAATATTTAGTCATTATCATAATTAATAAGCAGGAATAAATAATTACAAAATTATTAACAGCAAGGTCTGTGTTGAGCCAGATTGACCACATACAGACCCATCATTTAAGTAATCTTGAACATTGTAATATCCCTTTTTCGACAAAGTCGCTTTAACATGGATTTTAAATTGCTCAAATGGCAATTTCAAGATCTCTAGAGGTATTTTGTTGTAGCAGAGAATGCATTGACCCTTGAAATAATTGCTAACCTTCGCGAGTCTAAACCGGGGCGCAAGTAGTCTGTGATTATTTCTTAGGTTGACATTACAGCTATCGCTAAGTTTGGGAAATTTTGTAGGGTTCTTGCGTACATACATTATATTTTCGAAAATAAATTGACTAGCTACAGTCAGTATGTCAATTTCTTTAAAAAAGCTGTCTTAAGGAGTCTGTGCGTTTTAAATTATAAATTGCTCGAATAGCTCTTTTCTGTAAAATAAAAATAGTTTGAATATCCGCTGCTTTCCCCCACAACAAGATACCATAGGACATGACACTATGAAAGTAACTAAAATATACTAGCCTAGATGTAGCCACATCCGTGTTTTGTCTGATGTTCCTAACAGCGTAAGCCGCAGAACTCAATTTACCAGCCAATTTTTCTATGTGGGGTCCCCACTGAAATTTGTTATCAATGGTTATTCCAAGAAACTTCGTGTCATTTACTAATTCTAACGTATTGCTGTCCAACACTAAACTGGTCCCAACTTGCCTGACATTTGGAAGTGAGAATTTGATACATTTGGTTTTACCAGCATTTAACAATAAATTGTTAACTGTGAACCAATTCAAGGTTAAAGATAATACTCTATTGATATCATCAAAATCTTCTTTTGTCTTTCAATTTTGAAGACCAGTGAAGTATCATCAGCAAACAACACTATGTTAGTCAATTTCTCCACCATAAAAGGTTCGTCAATTTCTCCACCATCGTTAATATATACCAGGAATAAGAAAGGCTCTAATATGGAACCTTGTGGAACGCCAATTTTTACCCCCGATCCATCAGATTTAACGCCTTTTGAATTCTATTGCTTAGGTATGATCTTAGTACATCCAACGCTTTATTTCTAATACGGTAATGATTTAATTTCATTAGTAACGTGTCATGATCAACACAATCAAATGTTTTCGACAGATCGCAAAAAACACCGATAGCATCCTGTGCGGCTTCCCAAGCAGAATAAATATGAGATATAAGGGTAATACAATAATAATATAAGGGTAGTCGATTTACCCCTAGTGAAACCGTATCGCTTGGCGTGGAGTTGATTTGTACGGTTGAAGTGTGAGAGCATTTGATTGAGTATAATCTTTTCA
Organism: Argyresthia goedartella; assembly: GCA_949825045.1. Lineage (NCBI taxonomy): Eukaryota > Metazoa > Arthropoda > Insecta > Lepidoptera > Argyresthiidae > Argyresthia > Argyresthia goedartella. The sequence continues at coordinate 24,867,905 of OX463823.1, forward strand.
AAAATTTTACTTAGTGCTGGAAGAACCGATATTGGTCTGAAATTGGACGGATTACCCTTGTCTCCCGACTTGAACAGAGGTATAAGTTTACTGTGTTTCATGAGGTCTGGGAAAGCCCCATCATCAACACATTTATTAAATATATAAGCTAGGTGTCGGGCTATAACAAGTATTATTGAACCAATGACTTTGACTGACATACCCCACAGGTCTTCAGTACTTTTTAAGTTTAGTAATCTATACGTTTTGACAATATCCTGGGGACATACATGATAAAATTTAAAATCTACATTACTGATGCTAGTGCTGTTTTTTCATAAAACCTCTGCTTCATATGGAGATGAATTTAGACGCTCTGTTGTGAGTAAGGGTGCATTGGTGATGAATGTTTCAAAAGCTCGAGCTACCTCAGCGTTGGATTTAACAACATCATCACCTATCTTTAAGCAGAAATCATTATCCCTTGGTATAACTTTGCCAGTTTCACGGTTTATGATTTGCCCAACCGTTTTCATTCTATTATTTGAATTTTGTATTTTACTATTTATGTGTAAAGTTTTTGCAGTTCTACAAACCAACTTGAAAGTTTGGGAATATTTTTTAACATAGTCATGAAATTTTATATCAAAGTTATAGGTTTTTTGTTCATAAAGATCATACAAGATAGCTCTACTTTTACGAATTCCAAATGTTTCCCAGTCATTAAATTTAGATTTACCGTTGTTGGCACTGACTTTCTTTAATATAAAATCTGTATTGAATTCTGTTAGAATAATGTTGAAGAAGTCAGAATAGATTTTGTTCGGGTTCTGTTCATCAAAATCCGGTACTGGCAAACCCATATCTAAGTTTTTCATATACATCTCTAGTCTATGGGATGTAATAGGCCTATAAAATGATGGATCAGTCTTATTTTCACTAGTAATTTGGAATGAAACTGATTGACCACTGTGATCGGATGGTAAACAGTTAATTACATTTTTACTTGTGAATGCACAGTCACAAAAAACGTTATCTAAGCAAGTTTGGCTGGTAAGTGTAATTCTTGTCGGCTCTAGAAATACATGACATAAATTAAATGATTTGAACAGATTTATTAATCGTCGCTTCAGTGTTGTATCTACAAGCAGATCTACAGTAAGATCGCCACAATTAATTAACTTTTTTCTGTTATTACAAAGTTTAATGTTTGTGTTTAATGTTTTAAACATAATTTTCTCGAATATTTCAAAATTGCCATGGCCTTTTTCATCTCTCGGAGGTCTGTAGACACAAACAATAATATGGCTATCCAACTCAACACAAGATACCTCTATTTGTCTTTCCACAGTAAGTGTAAGAATATCTTTCCGTTGTTTCACCTTAATATTATTTTTTACTAAGATTAAAGAACCACCTCTATCAGCAGTCTTTCTATTGTAATAACTGACAATTTTGTAATTATTTATGTCAAAAGACATCATATTTTCCTTTAACCAATGTTCTGTAATACAAATAATATCAGTGTCCGAATTATTGAGAAATAATTCTAATACAAGTTCTTTGTCAGGTAGCCCTTGCATGTTTTGATGGGTAATATTTAAGTGGGGCTTACCCTTTGTCTGCATATTATTTAATATTGGGATATTATTAGACTTTTTTGACTTATTTAATTCGGGCAAGATATTACACATTTTTGATCTCCTATGCTTGTTTGATATATTTATTGGCTTATGTATGCTAGAGATTTCCTCTATTGTCTTAAAAACTAATTTAAATTACTTGGAATGTCTTCCAATATCCCTTGTCTCTGCTCAATAGAAGCAGTCAGGTTAGCCAAATTCTTGGCTGTAATACTAAAAAAATAAGATAGCGACACAGCTACCTGTCGTTTGTAAAAATCTGAAAGGTAGTAACTGCCTTTGGTCAAATAAACATTATTACTAACATAATTGTTAGAGTCAATCAAATGAATCAAACTGCTATTATATGACATTGTATGTAATTCAAAAAATTTAGAATTCAAAAAGAGTTTATTTCCATAAGAAACACATAGGTAACATTTGGAGAATGTCAAATCTTAAACTAACACATGTATAAGGTACAGGGAAATATAGAACTCAATTTGAATTCCGTCACCTCAATGTTTTAGATGCTGGAGGCAAAGAGGCGACTAGAAACCTCCAGCTTTATACGTTATTTTTTACACAATTGGAGCAAACACCTTACCAAGCTTTCTTGTCTTCTACATAATCTGTTATTTTGTAGTAACCTTTTCTACGTAAGTGATTTTTAACAACATTTTTAAATTTATTTACAGATAATTCTTGTAACTCAGTCGGTATTTTGTTGTAAAAGCGAATACATTGCCCTTTAAAAGAAACATTAACCTAATGGATTCTAGTATTAGGTATAGCTAGTTTATTCCTATTTCTAGTGTTGACATTGTGCCTGTCGCTATTCTTAGGAAATTTATCAATATTTTTGTGGACGTACATTAGGTTTTCATAAATATACTGACACGGCACTGTCATAATGTTAATTTCCTTAAATTTACAACGCAGTGACTCTCTGGGACCCTAATTGTAGATTGCACGAACAGTCCTCTTTTGCAGCACAAATATTATGTTAATGTCTGCAGCGTTCCCTTACAGCAGTATGCCGTAAGACATAATGCTATGGAAGTAGCTGAAGTAAACTAGTCTAGCTGTTTCCACGTCCGTAAAAAGACGGATATTTTTAACTGCATAAACTTCGGAACTGAGTTTTTTTGATAGCTTATCTATGTGTGGGCCCCACTGAAGCTTATTATCTAAGCTGATTCCTAGGAATACCGTGCTATCTACAATTTCTAAATTTTCACCTTTAACATTAACATTAGCCGAGACTTGTTTAACATTGGGGAGTATAAACCGAATAAATTTAGTTTTGTTATTGTTCAGTAAAAGATTATTAGCACTAAACCAATTTTGAGATTGCATTATTCACATCGTCAAAGTTCAAACTGCGTCGTTTCATTTTAAAAAAGTGAAGTGTCATCTGCAAACAGTACAATCTCATGATTATCTCTGACAAGATGTGGCAGGTCATTAATATAAACCAAAAACAGGAATGGCCCGAGTATGGAACCCTGCGGTACACACATAGTAAAAACAGACCCTGGAGATCGTTTTCCATTAATATCAACTCTCTGTATCCTGTTATTTAGATAACAAGAGAGAAGATCTAAAGAGTTATCCCTAATTCCATAGTGATGTAATTTCCTGATCAATGTCCCACGGTCAACGCAATCAAAAGCCTTAGACAAATCGCAAAATACTCCTAGAGCATCATGCGACTCCTCCCAGGCATCATATATATGTGATATTAACTCAATACCGGCATCAGTAGTTGATTTGCCTTGTGTAAAACCAAATTGTTTACAGTGGAGCATGTTGTTGGTGTTGAAATGTGTAAGAAGTTGATTTAAAATTACTTTTTCAAATACTTTACTAAATGTAGGCAATACCGATATCGGTCTGAAGTTAGAAGGGTCAGATGTACTACCCGATTTAAACAAAGGTACTATTTTACTGTGTTTCATTAAATCAGGAAACACGCCAGATTCAATAGATGCATTAAATATGAAAGATAAATCAAGTGCAGTAACATTTATGTAGGCTTCACAACATGAACAGAAATATCCCAGGGGTCTGCAGTTTTCTTAACATTTATTGATTTAAAGGCTTTAATAATATCTTTATCATCTACATAATTAAACGAGAATTGATTTTCACATCTAGGTACATAGTCTTTTAGCAAAGATTCAGCGACTACTTTGGAAGAGTCTAAAGACTTTGTAGTAGAGATTGGGATGTCAGTAAAAAAAAAATCAAACGCTTTAGCTACATCAATATCATTTTTGAAAGTAATATCATTAATTTTTAATTCATATTCATTGTTTTTAATACTGACCTTTCCAGTCTCACTTTTAATTATATCCCAAGTTGATTTAATTTTGTTATCACTTTTTCTTATTTTAGATCTGATTTAATTTGATTTTGCAATTTGACAAACGTTTTTAAAGATTTTTGAGTACTTTTTTACTTTATCCATGAACTCTTCACTATGATTCCATTGTTTTTCACTATATAATTCATATAAATTTTGTCTACTTTTAAGTATACCTACTGTGGCCCACTTACTAAAGTTAAGTTTGTCTGAGAACACAATCGATCTGGTAGTAAATACTGCATTGAACGCATTGCTGAATTTGTAAAAAAAATACAATATGCCTCATTAGGTTTATTATTAGAGTAATTGATAGGTAGCTTGCTATCCCAATTCAATTTAGACCTTTCAAACCGATGTGCAGTCACAGGTATGTATTGTATCTTTCTTGTAGAACTTTTTTTAAGTTGAATTTCTAGTCTAATGTATTGACCTAAATGGTCTGACTTTAAATTACTTATAATTTTTTTAAGAACATTTTTTTCATTTGGATAAGCAAATATATTGTCTATACAATTTGCTGAGGTTTCAGTTATTCGAGTAGGTTCCATGAAAAGTGGCTTTAAGTTGTGAGAATTAAATAAGTTAGTTAGTCTCGTACTAAGGGAGTAAGTTTCCAATAAATTTACATTGAAGTCTCCTCAAATCATAAGAGTTTTATTAGATTTTGATACTTTAAATAATATGTCATACATGACTTTTTCAAAAACATCAAATGAACCTGATGGTGGGCTGTAAACGCTTATTACAATTATGCGCTCCAATTTAACACATGCTACTTCAATGTGGCTTTCAACTGATAAAAATACTATGTCATTACGATTTTTGAACTTTATGTGTTTATTTAGAAATATTAGAGAGCCTCCACGAACAGCATGTGATCTGCAAAAAGAACTACCAACCTGGTGGTTACTGAAATTGAACATCAGCTCATGGCTATTTAGCCAATGTTCTGTAACACATAAAATATCAATATTAAAAGAGTTCATGTACAATTCCAACTCTATTAATTTACTGCTAATACCTTGAATATTTTGGTGGACCAGATTAGTAAACTTTGCATTTATTTTACAATATTGAATTTTTCTGTTTTTATTATGTACTTTATTAATATTATTTGACGGGCTAGAGACTTCCTCTATTGTCGTTGTATCTAATTTAAATGTCTTGGAAAAGCTTCCAAGGTTTTGTTTGAAACATCAGTATAATGCTCAATAGAGGCATTATGTGTAGCCTAATTTTTGGCTGTTATATTAAAATAATAGGACAGCGAATTTGCTACTTGTCTTTTGTAATAACTAGGAAGTTAATATTTACATTTAGTCAAATAATATTTATTTCTACTAACAAAATTGTTAGTATCCATTACATGTATATTATTATTGCATGATATAGTATGCAAGGTCATATTCAGCTTATATCTAAGATCATCCTAAGCTTGCTTGATATATTTGAAGGCTCATGTATGCTAGAGATTTCCTCTATTATCTTAACTCGGCAAGACCGTGGCACGATAGCACCTAACTTATACTAGATACTAACGTAGTTGTAGATAGATCTGCTTTTAGCAAACAATGTTTATAGTAGGATCCAAACAATTCGGACAACTACGCAAATGTCATTTTACACTGCGGTAGTATAATAGGACTCGGCATGAAGCTGACCTGTAGTGAATTACTGTTATCAATCGTAATACCAGTCAAATAGAAAAATTGATCAATCAGAAAGTGATTATTTTACACGAGCTGTCTTTTCTAGCGATGTGATTTTGAATTGTATGTATTGGGATTGTTATCAGAAATAGATACTAAGGCTTCTGGCCTTCGTACGAGGGTTAGCCATGTCACGGAACATAAGGTGGAAGGTGGAAGTCTCCGATTCATGTAAGCAGCGACAATACTCAAGCGCGTAATTAAAATTATCTATTAAATAATAAACGGCCCTACATAATATTGTGCATGCTCACAAGGTCAGTAAGATTACCTGAGATACGAATAAGCTGTACCTAATTATACCTAGAGATGTTATTTATTGGAAGAGATAACGCTCTGTTGAGTCAGTTGTAGAGAAATCTGACGGGCCTCGCAACTATCATGTGGTGGGCGCGGCTCTGACGTAGGCATGGTCAAGGGTCAAGAAGAAGAGATAAGAGGAAGATAAGATTATCTTATTTTGTAACTGAGCTAGCTAACAGGATGATGCTGTATTGCTAATTCTTAATCGAATGGTTTCATATTGAAAGTGTAAAAATCCTGAAACATTCACTATGAAACCGATTTGAGCAGAGCATCTTTATTTTTCACGTAGGTAAGTTTTTTATAAGGCTACATTTTTCTGTTACATCATAAACATTTACATACAGGCCAATACATTGCTTCAAGCCCCACACTAGGATACCCTGTGTCATGGGAACCAGAAACAGCGAAGTCACACACATACAAACATCCAAATCCTGGGGTTTTTTATTTATATATTTATGTATGTAACAGAAAAAAAATGTAAAGATAGGTAAATATCGTAAATAGTTTAAAGTATATTTTATTTAGGCACATCCTGTACCTTAATTTGTTCTGAATGAGTAATTTAAACATACCCACGATTACCACAAGATCGCTAGTTAAAATTATCTACAGTAGGTAATTTCGCAATATTAACAGAAAAAAAGTTACCCGGCACGAGTAGGTATGAAAAAGTCAGTGACTTCTCCCACAAAATACACGTTATGAGTAGGACTTACTTATATCATGTTTAAGGGCCAACGGCCACCCAATCTTTATGGAAAATAGAAAAATAATCAAAACGGTTTATAGTGGCCGGAAAAAATGACAAATTAAGTTAAGGCAAATAAATTAAGGCAAATAATATGCAAATACCTAGGTGTAGTATGAGTGATAGAATCTTCAGTACTCTAGTCGATGTCTGCCAATAATAGGACTGGATAGTACTTACCCACCATAGAATCTTCAGTACTCTAGTTGACGTCTGCCAATTATAGGACTGGATAGAACTTACTTGTGCCTACATATTAAAATGGTGTCCCTAACGAACTCTTCAAAAGCGGATGGCTAACTATCATCTGTCTATCAGCGGGCTCATATAAACCATGATAGTTTTTTTTTTGCAAAATATGTGTATGCAGGTGCGCATGCATAGGAACACCGACTCCGTGTCTATAGACCGGGTGGTCCGACAGGGGGACACTCTCTCACCCAAACTATTCACCAACGTTCTGGAGGACATTATGAACACGTTGGATTGGAGTGAGAGGGGAGTCAACATTGACGGGGCACGTATGTCGTAGCTCAGGTTTGCGGATGACCTCTTCTCGTCGCCGAAGGCGTCTCAGATCTCCATATGCTCGGAGAATTGCACGAAGCTTCCCTAAAAGTCGGTCTCAGGATGAACATGTCCAAGACCAAAATCATGACGAATCGCCTACTAAATGTGCCGGCCATTATTGTTTGCAATGACCCCGTACACGTGGTCAATGATTAAGTCTATCTTGGACATTGTTTATCCTTTGACCGAGATGCACAGGTGAAGGAGATTGAAAGATGCGTCGGATTAGGGTGGGCTGCTTTTGGGACACTAAGTGATGACTCCAAATCCTCACTGCCACAATGCCTGAAGACCAAGGTGTATAACCAATGTGTCTTGCCCATCCTCATGCGGCATGACCTCATTTCGGCTCCATAGATGAGGATCTATGGAGCCGAAACGTGAACTTTCTCAAAACATAATGTGCATACTATAAAAGTAGCACAAAGAGCGATGGAGTGTTCCATGTTGGGTATCTCTCTCGTTGATCATGTGCCACACGTCGAAATTCGACGGAAAACGAAGGTCGCAGACAAAGGCAAGTAGATAACGAGATTGAAGGGGAGATGGGCAGGACTCTTGGCTATTATTATACTTTATTGCATATACACATTAGTGGACAATTACAAACATAGTTAGTAAACAAAGGCTATACGGGAAGATGGACGGTGACAATCCGACGATATCATCAAGTCGTCGGGATCCCACTGGCTGCGATTGGCACAGGACCGGGGAGATTGGCGCTTTAGAGAAGAAGCCTACGCCCAGCAGTGGGTCGATATGGGCTGAGTATGATGATATGATGAAAGTGTGTATTTTTATGGCCGATATTAATCAAATCAATAAATAACCACACGTGATTTAGAAAAAACAATGACATTAAGTGCAATAATTACCTCCCTTGTATGGTATCCCCTTTAACTTAACGGCCAAAGCGCACGTTGGAGTACTTACATACTTACTTTGTGGCGGTGATACTCTAGAACTATAGATCTTACAAAAAAGAGGTTGCCACAATATCTTAGGACATTTTCTCTTGTTTATATTATTATAAGACTGTTTATCGCAAAATTAGCCGGTACGGGGCGGCGGCGCGAGAGGCAAAATCAGCAAAAATAGAGAAAGTGGCAAAGCATAAATCCGGAAAGAGCATGTCAAAATATATATTATCACCGAATTAAAAAAATCTGGAAAAAAAATCCAGGCAAATTTACCAAAATCCTGGGCTTTAATGTGTTTACAGGACTTTTTTTTGCTGAAATAGTCTATCTTTCTCATGTATGATCGTATATTATAACGTGTTACTACAAAAGGTATTAATAGGGGCTGCGCAATAAAGTCGTCACTGAAACTTCACATGGCTAAGAGGCAATCAACAAGCATTATTATGAGGGGCGGTTTGCTCTGAGCCGGACGACGATCACAATAGCTCTTGCAACTTGCAACTTGCAACAACTAACAACAATCTTCAGACTCACCCTAAATAGAAACTCCTTATTCCATACTGGATTCAATATCTAGAATATGAAGACAAAAATTACAGGTTATTTAGGAATAGCTCAACCATCCCTCGCCACTCAGACATTACATCATCTCAGATACCAAATTTTGATTGAAAGAGATCGCCGTCTTGACACCCCCTTTGATCCTCCCGGTCTGATGTTGGATCTCCCCCTAATGACCCAAATATCTATATTTGGGCCATTAGGGGGACATCCGACATAAAGTTTATGATTAGGATAACTTTAAACTTATATATCTATTTCATAGCAGCGGGGGCCATCTGCCCCTACCACGTCGCTCTCATGCCCAACTGTGACCTGATGTCCGCTCGTAAAATCGGGTAAGCAGGCAAACTCCTGCCGTATAATTCATATACACATATATGTGTGTATGAAATGGGCAAATGCCGCCGCGCCGCGCCGCAAATGCGGGCAAAAATGCCGAAATGGGCAACTTACGGATACAAAGCCTTCAGCAGACATACTTATACTAGCTTCTGCCCGCGGCTTTGCTCGCGTGGCCAACGGTTTTTTTTTTCCAGAAACAAACATTATAAGCGCTCTTACTCCCTGTCAATTGAATATAGAAAAAACAACAATATCCAAAACAACAAAATAGGGAAGATATTCTCTGTAAAATTAAACTAATATCTAGGAAGCGTTTGTGGAAAGGCTTGATATCGCAGTATTTCCTTGTAAACATTTATTTTTTGTTTTTCCTTCAGGTGCTAGGACCACCAGGTTACTCCTGGGGCCGACCACGTATAACAAACCTTGTGAAAAGCAGATCTCCTTAATTCTCTCCCTGCTAAATTAGAGAGTTTGGCCTTGAGATTTATTTAAGGTCATGGCAAAGCAGACTTGACGGGAAACTGCACTCATTTAAACTCAAAAGGGTAGTTCGGCGGTTTAAGAGGAATCCTCGGAATAAACACAGATTCCAGTCGGGAACAACTGTTCAGTATAGTTGCCTCGATAATATTGGGGCGCCAACCCTCAATTTTAATATGTGTGTTGGAAGGCCTGGAGGTTTCAATGTGTTAATAAATTGAACCGGGTAATGTATGTCATCATTGTGATTTATCACTGAGTTTACCGATTTATAATGATTTCCAAAGAACGACCTCAAAGAGTTTCAGTGATGATTGTGGCTTGGTCGTTTTTCGGTGTCAGGATGACATACTCGCACAATCATTATGCAGGTTTATCGTGGATATTAAAAATATTTTTACTTATTTTTCTTCTGCAGTTTTCACAATTATGCCTCACTCTTTAGGGAAAAATATTTTAAGATCCACTTCTGGGTAATCACCATTTCCTATCTTGAGTAAAAGGTCAGAAAACTAGCAGAAACATCTCCTCTCAGATGGACTCTTTTTTGTAAAACTAACACCCATATTCTTAGTTGTTTCCTCACCCTAACTAAGCGTTCACTCACCGAGGCAGCCTCAGTGAGGCAGCCTTCTCTGAGGACCTTCCGAACTGTATTCTTATTAGTGCAAATGAGCATTCCTAAGTTGAGATATGACGTCACAATTGAGCCACCTCACTCAGGCCAATTCGTTGTAAAATGTTGGCCAATGTGAATATCATTCATTCAAAGGCCGTACAACAGAAACAAAAAAAAAACTTGTCAGATTCTTTCTTTCATAACCTTCAAGATTCATCAGATTTTTGTTTTATCATGACTGAAAAAGAAAAACAGTATTTTACTGCAACCGAAAAGCGGTGCCTGCAGGAGTTAATTATAAAACATAAATTGAACTCAACGGCAACCGGGGGGGTTGGAAACCCTAACGTAAAAAAAATGGCTTGGGGTCGGTTGACTGAAGAATTCAATTCAATAGAAACGAATACAAATTTTCGCCATTCGCTCGGCTGGGGCTCTGCATCTGTACATGGGTGCAGTCGATGCACCCTATGACACCAGGAAACCTGGCTATTTGATAAAATTTCAGTTTGACATCATTTAGTTCATTTACTGGTGGGAATTTTATATATTGCCTGACTTTTAGTACAATAGCTCTAGAAATTCTTGCTACTATTTTGCAAATCGTCGACTGGCTCAACTTCTGGAGATCTCCAACAGTTAACTGTAATATAATATTAGGTGTATAGATTAGGCAAATAAGGTAAAGTGGCCTATGCCCAGCATGGGGTAAAAGTGGGTGAATTGATCAAATTTTTTGTTTAGAGATTAGGTAGGTGTAGGTTTGTTGGATACTTGGATACGTGGTTACTTGGATATGTCCAGTGGCATAAAATTTCAATGCCACGAGGATCTGCAGCACTGGCGGGATTGGCAGCCCTCTCCTGTTATTATTATGGTTCTCCAAATTAACCAACGGCAGCAGAACGTTGACGACTACTTCTTTCGAGAACCTGTAGCGTTGTATGAACTCGTCGTTGTCGAATTCTTCGAGCGGGTTCATATTATCTCGCAAGTACCTCCTTGCGGGATAGTTATAAGGGGCTTCATCATAAACATAGTCCATAAAATCTTCGAAATCATCGTTTTCCGCGAACATTTCTTCACTTCACGATCACGTTTGTGCAGATTTAAGTAGTACCTACCAAAACATTCAAAACAACCTTTGAGGAGTAGTGAGGAGTGAGGACGCTGTAAGGTAGGTCGAGAGGTACCTTACATTTGACAGTTCATGGATTACCCTCAAGTGAGAAAATATTTTGAGTGTATGACGTTTTTTGACGACTAACGATAAGATTTCGCTCAGGGAAGGTTGAGTAAACGCTCAGTGAGGGTGAGGAAACAACTAAGAATATGGGTGTAAGTTTAGTCACTAATGGCCACAAATGAGACCGCTTCACACACTCTTTGACTTCACCGGCTCGCATTCCCCTGGGCACAACTGATAATATTTAACGGAAATCAACTGCCAACAATATAGTAACTCCCCCATTTGACTATTATTATTCCTTATATCTTGTAAAGATATATAACCCCCGTATGAGCCCTGGTACTCTCATACCAAACAATTAATTTAGTTTTTAAAAGTATTTGAGCCTTATTGCTTTTTTTTAAATATTGCGGAGTGGGGTTTCGGTTTGTATTAAATTAAGAGGGAGATTAAACGTAGAGTGTACAATTTTACCACCTTCCAGCAGTGTAGCAGCGATTCCCAAAGACTCGACCGTAAGGTTAAACTGCGATAGCGTCTCACTTGGACCAGTTGTAAATTAATGAGAAAAATCTTACCTGTTCCAGCAGGACTATCCAAAAAAAAGATCTCATTTGCCCCTGACATAATACTGGAAAGTATTTTTAATAGGCATCAATATGCTCGTGGCTTAAAGAGCCAGTTGATCTACATTGCCAGAAAGTATCTCCACAATCTTCAGATAGACTACCCTTATATTTTTCCTAAAGACTCAGTAGGTTTGAAATCTGATAGAATCCAGCATTAATCGCACATTCTACCTAGAGCGTGTGTTTTTTAATCTCCGGCCAGCCATCAATAGGAATATTTCTTTTTGCTATACAAAATGTAAAAGGACTTCGAAATATTAAAGGGTTTTGGCAAAATCATCTGTTTTTCATGATTCAAAAAAAATACATTATAATAAAAAAGGTCTTGTTTGTGGTGAGTTTATTTATTAAGTTTCTCAGCAAGGTTGTCTGCGTTAAAATAAACGCGTTGGCCATTTTCAAGGTGAAACGCTAAATGTATAACTGGCGGAAACTTTTCACGTGTCAAATTTCTCCACACTGCTTCAGAACTCACTCTCACATAATGTCACTTCGTTATTTTTATTTGCAAGGGCAAAAGTCCTTATTTACATACTCGCAAATAAACTTTATAGATTTAATAGAATTTCAAAATTCAGCATTCGTATGAGTATTGAACGTGCGTAAAAGAACCTGAGTAAACGGGACCAACCATCTATGATCCGTGTCTTTTATTTTTAGTGTAAAACCACCCTCACCCGGAGATCGTCTTCTGTATTGGGGATATCTATCATCACCTGTCTGTGTCTCTTTTAAAATAGTCGGGGTTAATTTATGGTTTATTTGTTGTCTTTCCTGCAGGGAGACATATTATTCTGGCTTCCACGTGGACCGTGTAATATATTGTTTTTTTAATTATTTCGTGTAAAATAGGGTCCTCGTTTGGATTTGGTATTTTTGCACTGATAACGTCATCTACCCTTTTGAGGCGAAATGTGTTCAACCAGCCACAACAGTATGTGGATGTGAGGCAAACCACGTTTTTGCCATTCCGTGGAATACACAAAGCAACGTACGTAACTCTTCAAATATTTGACTTTTGGTTAAAAGTGCCATCATATTTTTGTGTAACAACCTTAAGTGGAAACACTCTGGCTGTAATATCGTGGCGAACATGAGGCTTTTGACAGAGCAACAATGCATCTGATATATCTTGCCATCGAGGGTTACAAGTAAACGTTATAATAAGTAAATAACCGTTCAAGTGCGAGTAGGATGTGGGACCCGCACACGAAGGTTTCCATACCATTGTACACGGAAAAAAGTAAAACGACAGTCTTTTGTACGAATATCATCATCATCATCATCAATCAGCCCACATTCACCCACTGCTGGGTATCCACTGGGTATCCTGAGCCTCCCGCATCCACTGCCTACCCGCTATGGCGATTATGTTATCCTTCCATCTGGCTGGTGGTCTGCCGACTGGTCGTCGTGCAGTTCTGAGTAGCCACTCTGTAACCGCTTTGGTCCACGTTCCGTCATCTTTGCCCTCTGTACGAATATTATTTTTTAATTTTTAATAATAAAATATTAAATACTAGGTAGAGGACTACATTCAAGCCCATACATCGAAACATTGAAAAAGAGTTTTGTGTATGTAGTTTGTAAGTATTGAGCTGTGTACTCAGGTAGTAGTTAGTGAGCTTGTGCGAGTCAGGGGAGTTTTATATAATCTGGGTGGGATGGGTCATCTACGGGACCTTGCCTCATCTGCTACACCTGCGTGAAGACGCAGTGCTACATATACATGTGGCGGAAAGACTCTGCAAGCCGGCCATGGAAAGTGACGACGGCCTGCATGAGCTGATGAAGCGACACTTCGCCGTGGACGCATTCGGCGTATCGACGGCGGAAAAGATAAGGCCCAAACATCAGCGCGCCGTGCAGATATTCGAAAAGAAGTCGAGTCGTTAACAACTTTGAAGTCCACCTACCATAGCGTACAGACGAGCCAGTGCTGTAACCGAACTACGCCGATGCCTTCAATAGGCTGCGAGGCATCGAGAGGCAGGTGAATCGCGTACCGCAGTATCACCGTGACTTTAGCCGCCGCCAAACCAAAGGTGGCCACACTACGGCCATAGAAGATTTCCCGCCACGAGCATTAAGCCGTCGTGATTGGAATACGACTGGGGAAGACCATGACGGACGGCGTCTGGCGCTACTCGACTTAAGTGGCGCACCGTCGTGGCGAGATCTACGTGAGCTAATAGAGATGTGTGGCCACGAAGGACAACGTGGCAGACCACGCAACCTGTGCAGCGAACACGCCGCGCTCACAAGACTGCTTGTTTACTGGTCCTGCCTTCCTCTATGAACCAGAGGACACCTGGACCACATCAAGCACAGAAGATGGGCAGACAGAAGAAATTGAGACCAAAATGTTTATGTCTAAATGTAAAAAAAAAAATACGCACCACACCAACGACACGTGGGGAGCGGACGCCCTGCCCGAAATAAGCCGCTTCTCGAGATGTAAGAGGCTTATTCGAGCTACCACCACAGTGCTGGCCTTGCCTTGACCGTCACAAGGTCACCACAGACGCCGTAAGAAGACGACGCCCCTGAAGCTACGCTACCTTGAACGAGCAGAACAGGTGGCTCGAATGCAGGAGGGTGGAAGATATCGTCCGCCTGCATGCTGGCAAAGCTCTGCTGGACAGGAGTCCAGCCAGCATCCTTCAGCAGGAGCTGCTGAAGGATGCTGGAGAATGGCATACTACGCGTGTGCAGGCCAATCAATACCGCATGGGCACCAACGATGACCAAGTGGCCCGTCATTCTGGCCGGCCGCCACACACCCAATTAACTGATCGTGGTGAGGGATCATGCCGTTGCCGCTGAGGTATTGAGGTGCGCTGAACGACGCCCTGAGTGCCACCAGCGAAACTACTTTGGTCCAATACTATGCTGGTTTCTGTGGGCCGCTGGCGAAAGTTAAGAACCACCTCTCCATTCTCAAGTTGGAGCTTTCAGTTGTAACTCTCCTATTTCAGATCATGACTTGAGCGTCAACCCACTTGTCATCTCACATCCCTATCCCAACCCATACGTGTTGTTCCGACATTGCAACGATTTGCATCCCACCTTCGGACGCTAACTCTCATCCGAAGCGATTAACGAAGCGAATATAAGCGAAGAACTCCTCCGCTCGAACAATGACGCAATCACTCATCAGCTCGTGACTCAACAGACAAATTGTTTTCTGAGCCCCCCTAAAGGACCATGGTTTGGCGTGTTACATGAAATAAATTTGAAATCCACCAAACAACTGCTTTATCGTGTGATAGGTGAACAGCACCTTAATTTTGAGGAATTCTCCATCCTTTTGGCCAGAATCGAGGCTGTGCTCAATTCAAGAACCCTCTGCCAATTTTCGTCCGAACCTTCGGATTTTGAGCCAATGTCAGCCGGACATTTCATTATTCGAGGCCCACTCACCGCTCTACCCGAACATGCCCTCGACGACCGCCCCATATCCGCAGAGTTTTCAGTTCATCCAAGCTCTTTCCCAGCAGTTTTGGTCTCTTTGGTCCACGTTATACCTCTATACCTTCCAAACCCGCTCCAAATGGCAATCCCCCTCCTCACATACTCAAATCGGTGAATTGGTGCTCATCAAGGTATATGACCTGCCTCCGCTCCAATGGATGATGGGAAGAATCACTGGCACTATACCTGGAACGGAGTGGTACGAGTGGTGGACCTGGATACATCTCAGATAAATCTGCGAAGACCTGTATTCAAGTTAGCCAAGCTTCTGCTAGATTCAGCTCAAGAGGAACCTCAGGCACGACGTAAGCGCAGGCACGACTGCATTCGCCAGTCCACCAATCAGCTCTCGCGAAGATCACGTCACCGACGTCGGCGCATAGCATCTCAGCGAACCGCAAGTCATTCCGTCCGGGACTCGCCCTGAGACTAGACACGCCCCTCATCTGAAACTGTCTTGACCGCCATTATTGGTAATGACGTGTCGGTATGGCTCTTCCACCAGCACATATCCGCCAATAGAAAATTACAAGCTATCTAGCTATTCGCGTGTGAAGGATACACAAAACCTACTGTGCCGCGAACTTACTGAACACTGAACTAATTAAGTGCGTACACGTGCCATCCACGCACGTTCACCCCAGCCATCTGGAGTTACGTCCCTCACAAGGGGGACCGCCACCAGTAATCCCACGCAGCCTCGCATCAGCCCGCAGAGAGACCAACTTCCGACTCATCTACCAATCTTCCTCATCAGCTCATCCCATCTCAGCTCTGTCTAACGTGATTTGCGGTCACAGCCCCCAACTGCCTATCAAGAACAAAAAGCTTACAATATAATAGAAGCTGATCCAAGCTTACATACAACACAAGACGCTAGGTTGAGGTGGAAAGAAAACTTTTGATGCTGGACTTATAATATCCAGGAAAGAGGCACCAATTTCCCATACAAAATTAGCCATTGCCCTTTGACTACACTTTTTTGTTAGCACCTATATTCTGTCCGCCACGGAAAAGTGTAGGTACACTTATTTAGGTAGGGTAACTTCTGGCAAGTTTAAAGTTGCTGATGAGAAGCAACTTTCTACGGCTGCTCATCTGGCTAATATTTAATTAAAACTTTTTAATTTCTGCCGAGAGGTAATATTCCAAGTTTTTATCTATTTGGGGAAGTAGGTTACTAGAGAAAGAGAATAATTTGATTGATTATTTCACGTTTTATTTAATTCATTTGATTCTAAGATTAGAGCTACAAACTTTATAGATTGGGAAGTATATACTTTGGCAGGAAATACTATATAATAAAGGGAAACATTAAACTGCACATCAATAATATTGATTTTCACAGCAAATATACTGATGTTTACAGCAAATATCAGGGCAAAATACTGCGGTAGCTTAGGTTGAACATGTAAGAACAATAAAAATATTTAAAACATAAAAAGTGTTTTTGCTGATCCTTTTTTGCTTTGGAAATCAGTATTTTTGATGTGCGATTAAAAACTAGCCGATAATAAATGATGTCAACAAAAGTGACATTCAGTGTCATGAAATTGTTTTATTAGAAAAACCAAATATTTCATTAAACTACTATAAAGTTATCAAAAAAAAAACACCGACACATTACTTTAGAACTATTACAGTGATTATAACAAAACCTATCTAAGATCCATTGCAGTGAAGTCAACTACGAAAAACCACATTAAAATCCGTTCACACGTTTGACCGCCAATCCTTGTTAACATGATAACTTTTGAACTATTGAACCGATTTTAATAAAACTTATCTTAGAACTATCGCAGACAGGTCTACCAATATTTTTAGAAAATCTAATTAAAATCAATTTACCCGTTTGAACGCAAGGGTGCCACGGACAGAAAATACAGAAAGACACTACTCTTTCGGACATCGGGGGTAAAAATACACGCATTAGTCTACAAATGTTGCCATCATTTAGAAAGAAAGAAAGAAAGAAAGAAAGAAAGAAAGAAAGAAAGAAAGAAAGAAAGAAAGAAAGAAAGAAAGAAACATTTATTCACAAACACACAGGACACGCATATTAAACAAAAAATAAACAAAAAACATATAACAAGTGTGACTCTGCGGCAGTGAACCGGACACTGGCTCAGCATTATGCTGAGATGTCAGACACCTACAGCGCTGATTTTCAGCCAGCACCGTCGGTGACTCACGGATACGTCACACCAAAAGAATATATATCTATAAACTACCTAGATTTTTGGGACAGGCGAAAGAGAAATAAACATAAATACAAGGTGAGATAATAATGTAAACACTACCTAGATGCAGCTTCATTAATATAATATTTACAGTAAGAATTAAAAACAAAACTAGATAAAAAAAAATGCAATTGGCATATTTATTGCTGTCACAGTGCTGGGGATTAGGATGTTTTCTGGAGCGTCAACAAATAGCCTTTAAGCATACGCTTAAAGGTGTATCTGCTAAGCGCCCCTTGGATAGGAGGAGGGATATCATTCCAGCACTTAGACGCCGCAAACTTGAAACTACCTCTGAAAGCAGCGGTTCGGTGCATAGGTATAATGGCCATTGCCTTGAACCTGCGCACACTTTTGGACCAAACCAGTTTATTAAAAAGGTAGGTGGGGGTTTTGTGTCTTACTACCCCGAACAGCAGAGTGGCCAAGTGCAGGCGCCGGCGTGCAGGCATGTTAAGCAAGTTAGCGGCGTTCAAGTATGGAGTGATGTGGGACCGGGGAGGGACTCTGAAACAAAAACGAGCACATGCGTTCTGCACTCGTTGTATGAGCCTCTTGGAACGACCAGTAATGCACCCATCATACATGACATCACAATAGTTTAACCTAGATAATATAAGTGATTCACATAGGTCAACACGCAAACCGACACTAAGGTAATCTCGTATATTATATAGAACTTTGAGGCGATAGAAGCAGTTACTAACAACATTTAGTATGTGGTTCTCAAAGCGCAAATTCCCGTCCATTAAAAGGCCGAGGTTGGTTGTTTCTACCACCCGTTCGATTGGTTCGCCCATGACGGCGACATTCCCGGAAGTCAGAGCTTCAAGGGTATTACGGATTTGTTGTTTTGACCCAAAAACGACATATTTCGACTTGCCAGGATTAAGAACTAAGCAGCTCTTGTCCGACCAAGAGGAAATACGGTCTAGGTCAGCATTTATCTTGTTTATGGCAGCAGATGTGTCTGACGGCACGCTAGAAAAGTAAAGTTGCACGTCGTCCGCGTACAGGTGATACTTGCAGCTCTCTATACTGTTAGTGATATTAGCGCTATACAGTATGAAGAGCAGGGGCCCGAGTATCGAACCCTGCGGCACTCCTCTTGTCACAGGACAAACAGAGGACCGCAGAGCACTACCATCCACCCTACGCAATGCAACTGCCTGCGCACGGCCAGACAAATAGCTACTGAACCATTTTGTAGCAGTGACATCAAACCCGTAATAAGACATCTTGGATAATAGTAGGGGTAAGCTAATACAGTCGAAGGCCCTGGAGAAATCTAAAAGTACTTGATTAATTCCACGCCTCAACCGAACGGGCGTGGAATCTTGGTAGGGTTGGTTTTCACCAGGAGTATCACAAGTGGTACTGACCTTTGACGCCGTGGACCGGAATTCGAAAGCTCAATTCGAGGCAGGAACACGGGGTAAGGAGCACAAGGGGGGTGAGGGGAGAGGAGTCGAATCTTACTCTCGTCGTAGCCCGATGCTGTCGCCGTCGCTGCCGAACGCGACGAATTGGGGACCGAACCACTGCTTGCTTGCCGACACGAGGAGTCGCTGTCCGAATGCGACGAATTGGGGACCGAACCACTTTAACCTTTCACAACACGAAGCACTCACTCCGATGACTTGAATCTACTTAATTCCCGACGATTGTTCCGTGCTTATTATAATTAACATTCCGACCAGGCCCGACACCTGTGTTAGACAATTATTACAATTAAAATACAGCCAAGGCCCGACTGCCATGTGCCGACATTTTTTCCATGTCAAGAAAGTAACCTCTAACTCGTTATCTCGTTTCTATACAAGTGACAGCTGCTAGTTCCGTTTCCGATCACTCGCGGTCCGAGTCGCGCAACAAAAAGAGGTGCGTTCCGAAGCATAAATATTAAATAGTACTAAAAAAGTACTTTTACCAGCATCACGAGCTTGTAAGATGTTATCGACTACATCGAGCAGCGCAGTAGCTGTCGATCGACCTTTGCGAAAACCTGACTGCAGTTCAGGGAGTATGCTGTTTTTCTCCAGGTAATCGGACAGCTGTTCGCAAACTACCCGTTCTATTATCTTCGATGCACAAGGAAGAATACTTATAGGTCGCAGTTGAGACATTTCAGTGGGATTCGGTTTTTTTGGTAACGGGGTCACCTGAGCGATTTTCCAGTCAGCTGGGAAAGTCATTGTCAGAATGCTCATATTAATAATGTAAGTCAGTACGTCTGTAGTTCTCGGTAATGTCAGAAGTATCATGTCAATATCAATTGAGTCGAGACCTTTTGCTGTGGTTTTTATTGACGTAATGAGTTTTGTGACGGCAGTAGGAGAAAGCGTGAAAGTTTTGTCATTATGTCTATTAAATTCAAAAAAAAATAAATCAGATAAAGTAACTTCCTGTTTCCCAGGAATATTAAGGAAATGACGGTTTATCAAGTCAGGGTCATAAAATTGTGCCGGGAGGTCAGTCTGCGTCTGTGAATCTGGAAGAACAGTGCGCTTTAAGGTTTTCCAGAGAGTCTTCGAGTCGGTAATGTCATTAATATGATGCGTGAAGAAGGCACGTTTCTCGTTATAAATGGCTTCTATCATAAGGTGCTTCAGGTCGAGGTAATACCGCTTGTGAACATCGCTTCCGGTTCGTTTGTAACGAGTGTGAGCCTCGTTTCTGAGCCGCATCATGAGCCGAACGTTGCTCGTGAGCCATGGTTTAAGTGCCTCCTTCACCACTATCATCTTCTCCGGCGCGTGTCTGTCAAAAAGTCCTAGTAGCAGTAAGTTAAATAGTCTAACCATGTCATTTATGTCGTTAAGTAAATAAATTTGTTCCCAGTTTATGGCGTCAAGGTCATTGTTAAATATAGTTAGGTTAATATCTTTTTAGTGGTAATACGTCTAGGTATCGGTTTCCGTTTTTTAATGTCAAACTCGGCTGTGATGAATGCATGCCTTCCTAAGTCCGGGATATGCTGCACGTCCACAGACACAACACGAGCGTCGGAGCAAATAAGGTCTATAGTTGTCTGGCTGTGTTCCGTAAAGTGAGTCGGGTCGCTTACATGTTGTGTCAAGCCAATCGTTGTCAGAAATTGTGTCAAACATCTAAGTTTTCTGTCGTTCTTGTCCATATAATTAATATTAAAGTCACCCAGTAAAATCAGTCGGTCGTATTTAATAAAAGAAGTTATTGAGTCAGTAATGGCATCAAAAAAAGTGTCAACATCGAGCCGCGGTGGCCGATATGCGGTCCCAATGATTAAATGTTTGCTGTTAATTGTTGTTTTCAACCACATTTGTTCCACGAGCGCAGCGGGAGGATGTGCAAGTGTGCGCGCGAGGAGGCCCCGGCGTAGGAAGAAACCAACGCCCCCACCCCGTCCTCCACATATTTCGGCCGGCCGGGGAACGTGCCGTAGTCGGTAATTAGGCACGGCGGGAGCACGTCCATCCTCTCCAGCCCGAAGCAAAGACTCGTTGATGGCAATAATGTCTGCGTTCATATCTGTTAAAGTCGCAATCAGCTCATCGTGTCCCGTACCAAGGGAACCAGCATTGAATAATCCAACTTTTAAGTTATTAAACCGCGACATCATGAAAACGAGCAAAAAAGTTATAAGAACAATAGCAAATGAATGAATGCATACAGGTAAGTGACTCAGTCCACGAAGATAAAAGTAAATAGCAAGTGCAGCACAAAGTGATAAATAAAGAGTGATAGTGTAGACCTATAACATATATATACATACATAAGTTATATACGGATAAATTTATTTAAAATGATTGCTTCCAGGCTGAATCACGCGACGGTACGGGGCATATTTGTCGGTCCACTCCCGCGACAAGACATAGCAATGACGAAATAAGCATATAGGCCACAACAAAACGGTATTTTTTTACAATTATACAATTTATCAGAAACGAGTTACAAACAAACAACAACAACGAAACATTTAATTGCAGGACTTTACTACAAAACAAACAAAAACAATAACAATTAAGGAATTGTTTGGACTTCGGCTGGCAAAAAAATGTGCAGATCGGATAACCGACGCACGTGATGGGCCGTCTGACCCTCAGACCTGCGGGCGAGGATTCTGCCGTCGCGGGTCCACACGAAGCGCCAGGCGGCGGTGCGCGCGGCCTCGCGCGCCCGCTGGAACAGCTGTCGGTTGGCGCTAGTCAGCCGCTCGTTCACATAGAACCGCTGCGGCGGCGCGCCGGCCAGGCCCAGCCCTTCGGTGGTGGCGCCGCGGCGTGTGCGCGCGCCCTGCAGCAGCTCCTCCTTGACGGCGCGTCGCGCCAGGCGCAGCACGATGGGCCGCGGCCGGGCCGCCTTGCGCGTCCGCCCGGCACGATACACCGACACCACGTCACGCACGTCCAGCTCCACGCCCAGTTTTGCGCAGATCCGCGTGGCTAGGCCGGCGGCACTCTCACCGGGGTCCTCCGGGACGTTCGTCACCTGGATGTCGTTCGACAAAAGCTTTGGTCGCGGTCGTTCAGCTCAATTTGAAGAGTCGCAACGGCTTCTTCGAGGACTCGGGTAGCAGCTGACGCCGCCCCATCTATGACCTGCCTTTCAATAGCGTCGACGCGGCCCTCCAAACGATCCATCCTTTTGCCAAACACGGACAGATGCACTCTCAAGTCCTGAAACTCGTCGCGAAACTCCTTCAGCTCCTGTCGGATGGTGTGGAATTCCACTCCGATTTATTTTCTACCATTTCCTGCTAAGGTATACTTACGTCATTTCCGTCGTGGGCGCAGTGCAATTGTGCCTCAGCTACCCCGTACAGGAAAATACGGACGCTTTGTTGTATAGCTACTGCCAGATAAACTTGCAACAAAGTACAATCACCCCTGGTTAGAAAATATGCCATTTCAAGTTAGGGAATGCAATCCCCCTCTTTAACGATATTGAAAGGCAGCAAGCAGTCAGTGAGGTAGCTATTCCTCGTACAGGCGCCCTTGCCCGGGTGCGCGGGCGATTAGAAAATAGCCTTATCAGAATGTAGCAACATATTTTTGATATTTTCGTTTTTGTTTTTTCTTGTTACCTGTTACGTTGTACCTGCTAACTGTTGCCTTTCAGTCTGGTTCGAAATCGGGATTGCATTGCATTGCCCAGTTGTAGTTCAATGAGTATCAGTGTGATAATCGACACAAAGTGGATTCCGCTCAACATCTCACAATTATTTACTCATTTCCAATCAATTGTAGCCAGTCAAAGAGGATCACCCGCGTTAATACCCTGTAGCTGGTCAATTAGCTTTGATTGTAAAGAGTTTTGCCCAACAGTAACAACACAAACGAAATACTGAACAAAATTCATTCAAAGACCTGTTACAAATTACCCAAGAATTAAGGAAAGTACCCACATTTTTTATATGGGCCGGCCACATAATTACAATTCCTATGCAGCGCCTTTATTTTTCGGCGAAATTGCCTACAATAATTCGCGGTTCGCCGGCCAGTAGGGTACCGTTTCGCTAAGCGGTTTTTAATGTCATTTACCTACGGTGCACCGGGCGCCTTTTATGTATATATTTTATACGGCTCGGAAGCTTAATAGGTACAGAGGCGCAATACTGTAGCACATACTAATGGTTATAAAACTACGTACCATCAGATGAAATACGCTGTCGTAGGTAATATTTCAACAAAAAATTACATTTGAATTACCGAAAATACTGCGCTGAAATAAAGTGTCCCTTCAATATCAACTGTCGCTGCTATTTTTCGAACGAGAGACTGTCGGAAAATAGGCTTTTAGTTTTTTATACTTTACTTTTTTCATCTGTTAAATTGTAAATACGTGAAACACACTCATCAAGTGAACAACGTAGTTTACAAAATACTTCAGGACGACAATTCGGGAGAGACCTGACTTGGTGCCTTGGTGCTCGCTGCAAGGAGGGGGCATCGCAGCGGAGGAGTTGCGTTACCAGGGTTCCGAGTTCATCGACCCAGTCTTCCCAGTCGACCCAGCTTTCAGCTCTTATATTTTTTTATAATATATATAATAAGCTGGAGTCTTTGTATGCGCTGTACGATGAAGTGCAGTTCAAAATTGAATGTGAGGTAGATGACATCTAAAGTTAGTTCACCGAAAGGGAGGATTTTGAATCGCGATACTACAAAATCGTTGCAAGAGCAAAGCAAGTGCTCGACGATCTATCACAGTATGACGTGGAGTCACAGAAAAGTTTGTCGTGGGTAGCCTCGGTAGTAAACGTAAGTAAAGGTTCAGACCATCCTAAGGTTAGTTCACGTCGGAACAATAAGCTCGTCAAGTCACCAACGATCCATCTGCCAAAATTCAGTGGCTCATACAAAAATTGGCTGGAATTCCATGACACGTTTCTTAGTCTTATCTACTCGAACTCAGATATTGATGATATCAATAAGTTCCATTACCTTAGGGCCTCTTTGAAAGGGACTTCTGCTGTGGTGATTCAGGCGGTAGATTTCTCAGCGCAAAACTATCCATTGGGGGCTACTTTGCGATCAGTTTGACAATAAGCGGCTACTCGTACAAAATCATATCTCAGCCTTGTTCAACATCGAACGCGAGCATCTCGCCATCAAAAACATGTCTTATTTGCCAAGGCGCCCATGAATTGAGCAAATGCTCACAGTTTCTTACGCTGAGTAACAATCAGAGGATGCACCTTCTGCCTAAACTTAAGATTTGCTTTTACTGCTTTTGCGCGTCTCTTTATGCCGACCGGTGTAGGAGACAAGGTTGTTCAATATTTAGGCAAAAACATAATGTTCTTATTCATGAGGTAGATGCCTTACTCAAACCAAAATCGGTTGTGTTGGTAAGCACAGCATCTACTCCCTTAGACGATGCTAAGTACATTTATCAGTCTTTTACTCTTACCTCGACTGATAACAGCCCCAAAGTTGTACTCACAGCAAGCGTCACGGACGGATAGCGTGCCATACCGCAAGGTTGACTTGTCAGGTCGAAATATCCCTTTGGATATTACTTTGGCTGATCCTAACTTTCATCATGAAACAAATAAAAGTGAGCCTATTATACAAGGGTAAGGGTAAAAAAGATGATCCCAGCCACTATCGTCCGATCTCGATTATACCGGCGATAGCAAAGATTCTGGAAAATGGACTCAGCTCCCGTCTCACCGACTATCTTGCGAACACCTCAGCCCTCACGGACCGGCAGTATACTTACCGCGAGGAACGCTCCACCACCCAGCTAGCGAGAGAGATAGTGAGGAGAGTGCTGGATGCTCGTGAGCGACGCCAAGCCGTCGCTGTGCTCTTCTGTGATATGTCGAAAGCTTTCGATGTTGCAGATCACAATGTGCTGCATATGAAGCTACAGCACTACGGAATGGCCGGACCAGCCGTGGCGTTGCTAACAAGTTTCATGCGCGAAAGAACGTAGTTCGTAGTCGGAGCGGCGGGCACTGTAAAGTCGGACGGCCTCTCGATAGGTATGGATGTACCACAGGGATCTTCACTGTCAAACATAGCGTTTTCCCTGCTATTAAACGACTTACCTAACGCGATTGAAGGAGGTGAAATATTTTTATTTGCCGATGACGTTGCCGCACTAGTGATTGCACCGACGACAGCAGAACTAGAAATTCATCTAAATTCAGTAGCCAGCCAGATGTGCCTTTGGTTTCACCAAAATGGTCTTTTATTAAATACGACTAAAACTCAATTCATCCAATTAGTGCAGGAAAAACATAACAAAAAAGTCCCCAGACTTGAGTGTAGTCGATGTTCGGTAGTGGTTCATGCTTCCCCAGATTGTGCCAAAATATCTAACAAGCAAATCTCATCGTTACGCGCCGCGCCAAACCTAGAGTGGTGTTGTGAGGTGTGCTTAAGCTCCTCGCGACGCACCTCCTTCTTTATCCCGGGCGATGACTCCGACAACGAGGATGAGCCTACTCGTGCCGACCCGAAAGCAGTGACTATCGATGTCAAGAAACTCCTACAGGACATTAGCATTGAAATGAAGAAGACTATAAAGGAACAACTTGATGCCTTCCAGCACTCGCTGACCTACAACGGCGATCTCATTGTAGAAATTGAAGGGAAGGTCGACCAACAGGAAGCTAAGTTTAAGATCATGGAAAATAAAAACCAAGCACTGATCAACCAGAATAAGAGTCTTGAACTCATAATTGCAGTTCTGGAACAGCGCCTTCAAGAAACTGATCAAAGATTGCTGGCTAATGGCCTTGAAATCTGGGGTATACCGAAGCAACCTGATGAAGATGTAGCAGATGTAATCAAGACAGTGGCCACCAAGCTGAATGTCAACGCAACGGATGCGAAGAGCATAAAACGCCTAACAGGGCGTAAGGAAAAACCAGGTCAGATCTATATAGAGATGAAGTCACCGGAAGCTCGAGAACAGTGCATATCAGCTGCAAAAAGAGACAAATTGACCGTGGGAGACCTGAAAGACATCCAGAGCTCATCGGCGTCGCCGCGTGATAACCCTGCTTCTGCAAATCCAGTGTACAGTCGAGAAGCTCTCACCACACACACGAAGACACTTCTGTATAATAAAAGGCAGCAGCTCGGAGGTACCTTTTGGTTCATTTGGTGCAAAGACGGCAAAATACTCTGCAGGAAGACCGACAAAAGTAAAATCTACGCAATTCGTTCGCCAACCGACATTGAAAAGATTGTTGTGTAATTCTATTGACATCTATAACTAAGTATACTTACTCACATAAACATTAAACCTATCATCCCATACTTATGGCTTCTAATTCTAATATCAACGAAATATTTGATTGTATAAGTATAAAGTCGTACCTGGAAAAAATACCAACCTCTTCATTATCAAACATTCATTTATTTTGTCTGCATGTTAACATTCGCTCAATGATATTAAATTTTCCTAAATTAATACAAATCATCGACTCGTGTAAACCTCCACTCGATGTAGTTGTGGTCACAGAAGTTAATATTTCAGAAGGCATATCTAGTCTGTTCAACATCCCTGGATTTAACATGTACAATCGAACCAACTGAATCATGACCCACTTGCCTGATAATTCGTTTGAAACTTTCAAACTTGTAAGATCTATCAAAATGTCAGTGTCTAATCAAATGATAACAAGTTCGTTACCAAGGAAATAAACCTTCAAGCGAATTTCGACCTACTTGCATTTAAGGGGTATAGCAAAATAAGCTTATGGTGGGTCATGATTCAGATGGTTCGATAGTACACACAACTACGTAATCATTGTAAGGGTGGCGGTATTAGCCACTAAATACTATATCAAAATGTAAGCCCCAGTCTGTTGGTTTGATTTGATTTGATTTGATTTGATTTGAACTTGTATTAGAATTATTTCTAAAAAATTCTGACATTGATATTATCTGTGTTACAGAACACTGGTTGAAGGAAAATATGATGTCTTTTAACATAAATAATTACAAAATTGTCAGTTGTTACGATAGAAAGACTGCTGATAGAGGTGGTTCTTTAATCTTAGTGAAAAATAATATTAAGGTGAAACAACGCAAAGATATTCTTGCACTTAGTGTTGAAAGACAAAAAGAGTTATCCTGTGTTGAGTTGGATAGCCATATTATTGTTTGTGTCTACAGGCCACCGAGGGATGAAAAAGGTCATAGCAATTTCGAAATATTTGAGAAAATTATGGAGGACGCCCTCTCTAAACAATGTAATAACAGAAAAAAGTTAATTATTTGTGGCGATCTTAATGTAGATTTGCTTGTAGGAACAACAATGAAACAACGATTGATAACTTTATTCAAATCGTTTAACTTATGTCATGTATTTTTAGAGCCAACTAGATTTACACTTACCAGCCAAACTTGCTTAGATAACGTTTTTTGTGACTGTGCATTCACATGTAAAAGTGTAATGAACTGCTTACCTTCCGATCACAGTGGTCAAACAGTTTCATTCCCAATTGCTGTTAAGGATAAGACTGGTCCATCATTTTATAGGCCTATTACATCCCATAGACTAGAGATATATACGAAAAACTTAGATATAAAATTGCCAGTACCGGACTTTAATGAACAGAACCCAAACAAAATCTACTCAGATTTTTCAACATTATTCAGACAGAATTCAATAAAGTTTTTAAATTAAAGAAAGTCAGTGACAACAACGGTAAATCGAAATTTAATGACTAGGCAATGTTTGGAATTCGTTAAAGTAGAGTTATCTTGTATGACCTTTATGATCAAAAAACCTATAACTTTGATCGAAAATTTCATGACTATGTTAAAAAATATTCCAAAACTTTCACGTTGGTTTGTAGGACTGCAAAAACTTTACACATTCATAGAAAAATTCAAAATTCAAATAATAGAATGAAAACAGTTTGGCAAATAATAAACCGTGAAACTGGCAAAGTTATACCAAGGGACAATGATTTCTGCCTAAAGATAGGTGATGATGTTGTTAAATCCAGCGATGATGTTGCTCGAGCTTTTGAAACATTCTTTAATAATGTACCCCTACTTACAATAGATCATCTAAATTCATCTCCATATGAAGCAGAGACCTTATTAAAAAAATAACACGAGCGTCAGTAAGGTATATTAAATTTTTTATCATGTATATCCCCAGGACATTGTCAAAACGTTTAAATTACTTAACTTAAAAAATACGGAAGACCTGTGGGGTATATCAGTCAAAGTCATTGGTTCAGTAATTCTATTTATAGCCCCACATTTAGCTGATATATTCAATAAATGTGTTGACGATGGGGCTTTCCCAGACCTCATGAAACACAGTAAACTGATACCTCTGTTCAAATCGGGAGATAAGGGTGATGCTTCAAATTTCAGACCAATATCTGTTCTTCCAACACTAAGTAAAATATTTGAAAAGATTATATTCAATCAAATGCTCTCACACTTCAACCGTACCAAACAACTCCACGCCAAACAATTCGGTTTCACTAGGGGTAAATCGACTACGGATGCAGGTATTACCCTTATATCTCATATTTATTCTGCATCGGAGGCCACACAGGATGCTATCGGAGTTTTTTGCGACCTGTCGAAGGCGTTTGATTGTGTTGATCATAATACGATATTAATTAAATTAAATCATTACGGAGTTCGTTGGTTCACAGTTAATAATTTATTGTTAAACGCTGGTAAAACCAAGTGTATCAAATTCTCACTTCCAAATGTCAGGCAAGTTGAGACCAGTTTAGTGTTAGATAACAGCACGTTAGAATTAGTAAATGATACGAAGTTTCTTGGAATAAGCATTGATAGCAAATTGCAGTGGGGACCCCACATAGATAAATTGGCTGGTAAATTAAGTTCTGCGGCTTACGCTGTTAGAAACATCATACAAAGCACGGATGTGGCTACATCTAGGCTAGTATATTTTAGTTACTTTCATAGTGTGATGTCCTATGGTATCTTGTTGTGGGGGAAAGCAGCGGATATTCAAACTATTTTTATTTTACAGAAAAGAGCTATTCGAGCAATTTATAATTTTAAACGAACAGACTCCTTAAGGAGAGCTTTTTAAAGAGATTGACATACTAACAGTAGCTAGTCAATTTATTTTAGAAAATATAATGTATTTACGCAAGAACCTTACAACATTTTCCAAACTTAGTGATAGCTGTAATGTTAACCTAAGAAATAATCACAGACTTTGTGCGCCCCGTTTTAGTTTCGCGAAGGTTAGCAATTCTTTCAAGGGTCAGTGCATTCTCTACTACAATAAGATACCTCTGGAGATTTTGAAATTGCTATTTGAGCAATTTAAAAAGCATGTTAAAGCGACTTTGTCGAAAAAGGGATATTACAATGTTCCAGATTACTTAAATGACAGGACTGTATGGGGTTAATCTGGCTCAACACAGACCTTGCTGTTAATAATTTTGTAATTATTTATTCCTGCTTATTAATCATAACAATTAAATTTTTCATATTTGTATTAGTTAAGCACAACCTATTTTTAAATGAGATCTAAAAATCAAGCTGTGGGAGTTTCTACGCCCTTCTTCTCCCACAGTGGTCCAATGTAGAGAAGAGGCAAAAAATGATGTTTGCTAAGTATATGTAAATATCTATAGTAATAAAGTACTTTGACTTTGACTTTAATATTATTTATGTTAAAAACTGTCTCAAATTCACCCGTAAACAAGCTAAGATACATTGCTTCGAAAATATAACAGGTACTCTAAAAACCCCGTACTGTGCTGTCTCGATATGTGCGATATACAGACCACCATCACTAAGTAAACAATTATTTATCACGGAACTTGAACACTTGATTATGAGCGATTGTAATGATGATTGTATTCTGATCATAGGCGATACAAATATAGATCTAAAGACCATATCAAAGCATAGGGATTATTATCTAGACATGTTGTCCGGGTTTGGTTTGATGTGTGGAGTCTCTGACTATACACGCATATAAATGAGAAAAAACAAAGTATCCAAATCGTGCATTGATCATATTTTTGCCCACCTCCCCACATTAGACCAGTACTCAGCCGCTATTGATACAGTACTGGCGGACCATCGCGTGGTGACCATCGCCGCGTGCGCAAGACCGGTTGCTGGCTCATCGACTCACATACAGGCTGCTCGTAGAAGCCAACAGAAATCGACTATGCACCGAGGTGATATTATGTTGAACGAGTACACAAAATAAACTGGGATTCCACTGACGATATGAAAGATCCGGACGATATTTACAAATTTCTAATAACAAACTTCACTAGAGCGTTAAACGTGGCTCAAACAATGACACATAATTTACCAAAAAAACGGTTTTGTGAACCTTGGATCACTAGTAACATTATTACAATATGTGAAAAACGAGATTTAGCATTTAATATATGGAAAAAAGATACTAGTAATGTAGAAAAAAGATTAGCTAACAACACAATACGAAATAAAACACATAAAGTTATAGAACTACTAAAAGAACAATTCTTCAATTTATCCTTCCAAAAACCGTTATCACATAAAATCGTCACCAGAAGCTGCACGAAAAAAAAAACTGATGACTGTAGGAGCAAATAAATTTTACGGGAAACGTCGAATTAGGTATCTTATTCCTACCTATCTTAACGGTCTCTGTCCGGAACTCAAATCATCAATCCATCCCAAAAATATCAATCACAAATTAAAATCACACTTTATATAATTACTTCCATAGTCGTACACAAACTGTATTTTGCCTTTTAGCCAGAAAGTGACTTCATGCTTATAATAATATCACTCGAGAGTTTTAATGCCTAAATATGTACAGTTACATACACTAGTTTATCTACACATATATCATAAGCTCTCTTTGATGTGTTCAGGAACCGCATGTTTGACCGGCATTGTGGCTCTGCAGTTGTTTAGCTTGTTTTGTAGCACCAACTTCGGGCGTCGGCGTTCGAAATTTGAATGTTAGTACCAACTTCACAGACAAACTAGGGGCGGCATGCAGGCGGGCGTCGGCGTTCGAAATTTGAATGTCATTATATGTAGAAAAACTACACATAATGACCATTATGTGTAGTTTTCCAGATACGAAACGAGTTTTTACCAAGTAGTTTAACATAATGCTGATCGTAACGTGCGGTTTTTGAACGCAGTAAAGAGGGTTTATGATACGTGTGTAGATAAACTACTATTCAAACTCTGTAATTTGATAAATAAATGAAAAAGAAAAAAATATATAGACTGTGTGGAAAACTGGCTGTCTCTTTCCAATGTTGCGGCCAATGATGGTGTTAATTTTCATTCTATTCCGGCGTATTCTCCTCATTTTGGTGGTCTGTGGGAGACGGGTGTAAAATCGTGTAAATATCATCTTCAAAGAGTGCTGGGAAATTGTAAATTAACTTATGAAGAGCTCACTACTACCCTAGTACAGATAGAGGCCATACTGATTCGCGAGCTCTGAATCCTCTGTCGGAAGATCTCCTCCCATTGACTCCGGGTCACTTTCCCGTCGGAAATTCAATGACTTATTTACCAGGACCGGACTACAGTGATAGCAAATACGACTATTTGACAAGATACCAACGAGTTGAGTAACTACGCCAACATTTCTGGGCGAGGTGGAGCAAAGAATATATTTCTGAGCTACAACAGAGAATTAAATGGAGAGTTAACAACACTCCCTTGAATTTGGAGATGCTGGTTCTTTTAAAGGAAGACAATCTCCAGCCACTTCAATGGAACGTCGGCAAAATCGTTGCCATATACCCGGTGGCATATCGGACGTAAGGACGGCCGGAGGAGCAGCAAGAAGATCCTTCAGTAAGATATGCCCCTTGCTGCTACGGAAAGATGGTTGAGAGCGAGCTTGTAACGCCCGCATGTCGGAATTAGGCTTTTAGTTTTTGATACCTCTTTTCTTTACTTTTCTCATCTGCCAAATTGTAAATACGTGATATTTCACGTATTTACAATTTGTTATAAGAAGGAAAATCAGTTAGGAGAATAAAATTGGTGAATACACCTAACTGATTTTCTTATTTATAAGAGCTGCACAGTCCGAAACAGAGACTGTAACGTTCCTTTATCGGCAGCTTCACTAAAGACGCCGTATACCATTTTCAGGCGCTGGCCTGGATCGGATCAAAAGTTCGTCGATAGTGTCACGCCTTTTCCCATACGGGGTGGCAGAGACCCAATTGTGCCCACTTTGAGTCAGTTATTACTCCATTTTGCGTGACAGGGGGCTAGTCCATCGCCGCAGCTATGGAGTAATGAAGGTTTTCTCACGACGTTTTCCATCACCGTTAGTACGTCCGTATAATGAACTTAAGATAAATTAATTATCTCATTGGTACATGGTCAGGAAAAGAGCAAAACGTTCTTGGTGACTTATCGTCCGCTACACAGCTAGTATCTAGCCTATAGAAAGTATTTTACTAGTATCCTAACCCTAATTGTTAAATTATTATACTTACTCATACAAAATATTTGGGCACGTAATGTAACGAAATCGTATTGAAGTTACCTACCATACGTAAATAAACAAACTGTTAAATGTATGACATAGTTTATTTACATCCCAGTCTCTCACAAGTAAAAGCCAATATTTTGATTGATATAAATCAAATCTCTAATCAAATAATCTAAAGGTTGCAATAAGAAGTGGTCCAAAATCACGGGCTTTGGTTTTAGCCAAAGCCCTCCACTCGGATCTGAGGGCAGCTTGCTTCTCCCACTGGGAATACTCTATGCCGCACCTCTTTATGTGCCGCTTCAGCATATCTTTGTACCTAAAGAGTTGTACGCCTCGCTTGCGCTTGCCCTCCTCAAGTTCTGAATAGGAGATGTGCTTCGCGAACCTCTGCTCTGCCATCTTTGACACGTGCCCGCACCACCGAAGCTGTCGTCGCATGAGGTAGGCCTTAATGCCACCCACATTGGCACGTCTCAGCACTTCAGTGTTCCGCTTGATATGACGGCGGTACACGGTCCAAGTTTCCGCAGCATACAGGAGATCAGGCAGGACGATCGCCATGTACACTGAGATCTTCGTACCTATCTTTATGTCGTGTGAACAGAAGACCTTAGTAACCAGCTTGCCGAATGCTGCAGCTGCAGTTCCGATTCGATGCTGATAAATACAGCTTTTGTGATAAATTATTTCTCATCTGATTTGTATAATCACGAACTGGAACCTGTATGCAATATTAGCCCGTATGAAATTTACACACTGTATAACATCAAAATCATAACACCTTACCTTGGGATTTGTCGTAGGCTGGTAAAATAAAGAAAGTCTCATTTAAAATCATTTCCGGATTCGCACCTGAGACATTGATGTAATACGATGTAACCATTCACTACTACCAGACCAATAATCCGGGAGTGTTTCCAATTCCATTGATTTTAAACTCATTCCGGACTCAGATCTCGGGCTCGGCAGTAATGAAAAACGTGCGTAGAAAGTTTCCGCTCGTATACTTACCGCGGTTATAAATGGCGCGAGAGAAACCTTAAAGGTGCTAAGAAAGTTTAAGACGTAACGTAAGAAAAATGATTTAAAATGGGTTTTTGATTCTAGTCTTATAAATATGGGTTGTCATTCTATAAGGACATCAACCTTAACAACTTCCACCAATTCGAATATCCCAACTTTTTTTAACTTCTTTAACTTGGTCATGATGCCAAAACATATATAACTTAAATATAAGGTCTGACCAAATAATTATTTATCCAAGAAACTATCGAAAACAACACGTGAAGGAGTGGATAGAATAAAGGCAATGTCGAAACGTCAAACATCGATTCAGGGTTAAGTCAGGTAAGGTCAATTCAGTAATTCATGTATGAATTTGATATAATCGCCCTCTCAGCCCGTCTTACATTCCAAAGCGTTGCCACTCAACGCACCCATTACCTTGATAGATAGATCGACCCATTCATCTGGTCCAAAGCAAACAAAGGAATTTCGGAAATTGAAAGCTTTCTGTTTCACGCCTCCCTCTAGCATCCCGGATATTGGATGTAGGATGTAACAAACAAAGAAGATCCTCCGATAATGCCATCGGAATAACAATAGAAAGTCAAATTATAACTGAAAGGATTGAGTGAGATGCCTGCATAAGAAGCCTAAGTTGTGTTTTGAATACGCTGACTACGAGCCTCCGTAGGATTTATGCCTTGAGGCCCGGGTGCCCATGCGCCATTGGGCCACGCTAAAAACAATACGCACTACTTTTTATTTTATTTTGCGAAATTTTAGGCTATTTTAAGAAATTAATTTCAAATATTTCGGGTAATGGATGTCTTGTTATTAATTTTTACAGCCCTCGTAACGACACTTGCTCACAACTGGAGACTGGTTGTTTCCCAATATAAATAAATAAAAACCGGTCAAGTGCGAGTCCAAATCGCGCACGAAGGGTTCCGTACCACCATTCAATGGAAGCGATGGTGTGGAGTGAATAGTTTGGATTTTACACAGCAAAATATTGTTTACAAAGTTATTGGTGCGGTTACTTTCACACTCCATGTACGTAACCAGGTGCATCCATAAGTTTGTATGTGGTATCGAAAGAATTGTTGTATGGGAGCCCCCTTAAATATTTCTTTTATCCTGTTTTTTAGTATTTGTTGTTATAGCGGCAACAGAAATACATAATCTGTGAAAATTTCAACTCTCTAGCTAGCTAGGTTCTTGAGATACAGCCTGGTGACAGACGGACGGACAGCGAAGTCTTAGTAATAGGGTTCCGTTCTTACCCGTTGGGTACGGAACCCTAAAAACGATCATATCAATATTTGTTTACGTTCCGACTGATCAATATTTGTTTACGTTCTGACTGATAACTGACAGGAACACTGTTGATACTTGACATTTTTTCATAACAGCCAACCTTACAGCGAAAGGAATTTGAAGAAACTACGCCGCCTTAAATCATAATGAAGTTCATTATGATTTAAGGATATTTCAGTAACCTTTCAATATTTTTTGATGGGAATATCGGAATTTAGTAAGGAACACAATTATCTCGAAATATGGTTATCTCAGTTTGGTACCTTCGATTTTTTTACATCGCCCATTTAAATTATGACAGACACTTCATAAACTGCAATAGGCACTAGAAATCCAGTATTGGTCGATGGGGGCTAAGCATGATGATAATGATGATGATGACTCAATTCAGTCTGGTATGTTGCCTCTCTCTATAGTAAGGATAAACTTAATTTCAACAGCAGTTCGTGTATTCGGCCAGCTCTTTGCATTACTGAGACTAATCTCATCTAACGTTAAATTTCATAGATATATTCATACATTCATGATGTTTATGTAGTTTAAGCTTCAATTTATCTCAGATAATTGATATTATTGACCAAGCGAGCGCGTAGCGCGAGCGCCTCCATTAAGCTTGGGCGAAAATGCTTTTGTATGACCGGATTTCTGCAGGTTCAATTACTATATGTAATTTTTGGTACATTATCATTGGTTGGAATTTAGATCGCAAAATATAGCTTACAAGATTGGTGCGGCTACTTTAATACTCCATGTACGAAACTAAGTGCATTCATCATCAGTTTGTGTGTGGTAAAACGAAAATGCAATCGGGTTTATTGATTTTAATGTTTTTTTATTAATATCACTTGATCATCCGATAAATTCAAGCGATCAAGGGTGTGAGGGGTTGGAAAATTATGAATGCATATTTACTGTGTCGCTCGTGGGGTTTACAACTCACAAGGCCACTAGTAATAATAAGGTAGGTATATAGGTTTAATAAAACGACGTTGGAACATGTGCAGGAAGTTGCATGCAGTACATTGTTACTATTGACGTCATTCCGACACTGAAGAATATGAACTGACATTAAAGTGCCACCAGTACACATGCGATCCAACACCTGAATAACTTTGAAAACTCCCTACAAAAACCATTTCACGATCCTTATCAAGACTGCTATTACTTTCAGTCGGTTTTTGCTAGTTTGCGATTCAGGGGTTAATATGAATAATTCTCTTTAACGGAAACCAAACAGAAATCTATAATGTAGATTCTAACAGTCAAGAAATTAAAGAAAGAGAGTATTAGTCAGTGAGTTCATTTATTAAACACTATTTTACTAAGATTATTTACATCCTTGAGAGCTCCATGGTCTTCCAATGGGTTTCACGCTTGCTTCACACCCAGGAGATGCCAGGTTCGATTCCTGAGCATGTACCAATGAGATAAATATTTATCTTAAGTACATTATACCGGAAGTTCTAACGGTGATGGAAAACATCGTGAGGAAACCTTTATTAGTCCATAGTTGTGGCGATGGGCTAACCCCTGTCACGCAAAATGGTGTATTGGATAACTGGCTCAAAGTGGGCTTAATTTTTGTATGGTAAAAAGCGTGATGCTATGTAAATAGGTATGTATTTTTTTAAAACCTTACACCACATGAGTAAAGAAACGGAACAGAGACAAAGATTCATACAACCACGCCGTCGTAGGTAACTACTACAAACATACTTCGTATGTGTGCGTGTCATCAGCCCCTGTGTCGCGTACGCGCCGTCGTCGTCCGGGATGATGACAAACGGAGGGCCTACACTGCATAAATGACGTATTCTCTGTTTCATCACCTACCTTATCGAATTGTTTTAAGTGCAATAAACAGTAAATAGTTATTAAAGTGTTAAGAAGTGTACGTTTTGGAATAGTACAATGGTTGTTTACTGTACTGTGTATGAACAATACGAGGAAAAGAAAAGATAATTCATACTTCATTTACCCAAAGGAGTCTACTAGGTAAGTAAATGAATACCAGATAATACCTATCGCACAAACCGTGTTATTTAGTTAGGTACTTAATTGTTATTAGTATTTTATTACATAACTTATTGGGTGAAACTACAAATATTTTGCTGTTTGATTTCCGAATAGTCATTTGTATATTCATATTTTCATGGCTATATTCCCACAAAGGGGTAGCCGGAGCTGCAGGATTACATATGCAATCCTACAGCTACGTTCGGCAATTTATTTTACTCTCTATTGCGATCCCTACTAAAATAGGTAAGAATTTTGCACGCTCCTTCAAAGGTTCTGTTCCTATTTCTTACTCAAGTGCTTACACTATACACGCCCTAACAATAGTCCCCACGGGCGTCATAGAGTTGATATTAGAAGGAGGAGTAGCTGCTGATCCAGAAAATTGTTCGGCAGAGTTCCTGGCGGGCAGAGCTAGTAGGCCGGAAGTGTAGCAGCAGTCTCCAAAAGTCCCAGCAGAGTTCCTCAGAAGTTCCCGGGAAGCTAGTGGGCTGGAGGTATAGCAACAGTCTCAAACAATCCAGCAGGCTAGCTCTGACCATCACCTTTCGCGATGAAATCCCCCGCGTTCGGCATGCTACGAACGCTGGCCGACTATTTAGGTTTTATCAACAGTAGATTATAATCACTCCTTTGGAGTAGCTATATCTATCTATACATAAAATAGAAGAATGCAGCGTTATATTATATTCTTGAAAGAACATACTTTACCTCCTCAGTGTAGGATTCTCGTGAGTAATTTGAAGCCACCACACTTCGGATTCATGATTGATTGGAAGAAGTCCAACACCTATCACAGAATTCTTTTGGCAGTTTGCCAAAGTTGTATGACGTAGGGACATCGGAGAATGAAAAAACTTTTGGCCGAATAAAACATTGATTTTATTCCCACATAGTCCCCAGTTTACTCGTGTAGATGATATTCGTGTGCTATATAACCATTGATCAGTTCAGTTCGAATAAGCGTGGTTGGATAATTCTAATGTTTTTCCCTTCCCGGAGTATTTACAAATGAACTTATTTGGTTATTAGGTAGTTTGGGGGAATACACTGTGTATGACGAATTCAGCAAAAAAAAACTACCAGTATTGTTAAACAAACAGACCCACGTGTTGCATTCCAAGAACTTCAGTAATGATATTTCCAAGGGACATCATCCTACAATGGAATCGATTTAATAAGCTTATCAACAAACCCATGCATGGTAATGTATTCAAACATAAGATGGCGAAAACTAGGGATGGATAACATTAAAGCAGATGATTTGTCAAACTTAAAGTTTAGCGACATCCTAGAATTCATTAAACGAACACGAAGATTTGGGGAGGGACATCTGTTGATCCAACAGTAACCAGTGCCCAAACACTGGGAATTGGGTGAAATAGTCACGATAGAGGACCGATCACCCGTCTGTGGTTCAGCGGGCGCCCCACCTCATAATCATCAATCATCAAACCCATGCAGGCTCAGTCTACCGTTCCATACCTTCAAAGGAAAACAAGACCATTTATAGATTCACTTCGTTGTCTGTCTGCCAGTCCGTTTGTCCGTCTATCCGTCTGACCGTCTGTCAAGACCCTTTTTCTCAGGAACGCGTGGACAACAACAAAGAAAAAAGGAAAGAAAGATTGTTACAATTATTTTATAAAATATCAAATATCAAACATTTTTAAAAAACGGTCATGTGCGAGTTGAACTCGCGCATGAAGGGTTCCGTACCACCGAAAAGTGGGTTGTGATAGTGTGGAGTGAATAGTTTGGATTTTGCAAAGCAAAATGTTGTTTTCAAAGTTATTGGTGCGGCTACGTTCACCCTCCATGTACATAAGTTTGTATATGGTTTATATAAAAATAAAATATTTTATTCTGTTTTTTAGTATTTGTTGTTATAGCGGCAACAGAAATATATTATCTGTGAAAATTTCAACTGTCTAACTATCACGGTTCATGAGATTCAGCCTGGTGACAGACAGATGGACAGACGGACGGACCGCGGAGTTTTAGTAATGGGTCCCGTTTTTTTTTTGTAAGTTTTTTTTTGTTTTTTATTTGAGGAACTATCATGGTTAAATTAACATCGATAAGTAACCTAAAAGTGGTTAAAAATTAAACTTATAGTTTAGAGTAATCAAGAGATACCGCCATATACAATTTCTCTGAAATCATTTGATATTCGCAAGGGAATCAAATCCTTGATGATCCAAAAACCGCCATATACAATTTCTCTGAAATCACTTGATATTCGCAAGGGAATCAAATCCTAGGGTACTTCGTGTTGTCCTAGAATCATGAAATTTGGCAAGACGCAATGTCTTACAGCACAAATGACGGAAAATATCCGAAAACTGAAAACCTAATAGGGTACTCCCCATTGGCCTAGAACCACTAGACCATTACAAGTAAAGGGGAAAATCCGAAATTTTTAATTTCAGTCTATTTGTCGATCTGTCTGTCCGTCTGTCAAGAGCATTTTTCTTAGGAATGCGTGGAGTTTACAATTTAAAATTAAGGCAGGTTTGTAGTATCTTGAAGTAGTGAAAAAAATGTACTTATAGGTCAACTCAATTAAAAGACCGGGTTATGTCACATATGTCACAATTTTGCAAAATTTTCTTGATACTCACAAGGGATTCAAATCCTTTCCGCTATTATAGAATCATGAAATTTGCCAAGGAGCAACTCCCACAACACAAATAAAGGAAAATATTCGAAAACAGTAAATTTGTTATTCCTTTAAAAAAAATGCGATTTGTGCGGAACCCTCGGTGCGCAAGCCTGACTCGCACTTGGCCAGTTTTTTAAAACTTTGAATTCCTATTTCCTGTTAGCTATTAAAGGGTCATGAGGAAATATTATCTCCCACATCATTGAGAACCTTATGGCTTGGTAATAAATTCGAAAACCAATTTAAAATTACCCACCACCAGGCGCAATTAAGGGTTAAACCTCCATTTGCGATGCTCTTCTTAAAATAATATAACCCTGCTATCAAAGCACGTCCCTTTTCATAATACAAATTGAGAGTCATCAAATTCCGACCCTTATAAAAAGGATAAAAAACTTAATATTCATTCATTTTTAAAATTTATAAGCTTTTAAAATATTTCACAACATTTCATTTGTTGGCTGTGAGAGATCTGTATATTGGGCTAAAGTAATATTAAAAACATGAAGGTACAAATATTTTTATGTATATTTTCAATTTCAATCTTCAATATGAGCTGATGGATGGCTCTACGGAAGCACCAATAACAATATATATGTCGCAGTTAGTCAGTTAAATCAGACACTTAACTAACTCTCTAGACCGTTAATTAAATGCCGACGTTTAACCAAGTCACTTAAATTCCGTCAGACAAAGTGAGTGAACGAAACGTTTAACAAGTTGTCTTAACGTTCCTAGGCAACAGGACATGTACAATATAAATATTATTTTATGTTTATATTTTAAGTATTTTTTTTAGTTCTTACATGTTCAACCTAACACGAAGGATATAATTTACCCTTCACTTAACCTACCGCAATGTTTTGACTTGATATAAGCTGTGCAAATCAGCTGTTCTCGTGACGCCATCTTGTTTTCCAACACGCTGTCTTTCGGTAAGAGAGATTGTTAAACGTTTTCGACGATGCTTTATTTAAATCAAATGCTAGTGACTTGGTTAAACGTCGGTATTTAATTAACGGTCTAGAGAGTTAGTTAAGGGCCTGTTTTAATTAATCAACTGCGATATATATATATATTGATTGATAGCAAATAAGGAAGCAAGCTAGTTATTTTTTTCTAGTTGAAGGGAGTCTACCATATATCACACAGAGAATGATGGTTATGCTGCCACTCTTGTCATCGCGTCTACATTTCCTAAACATACCTGCACCATAACTGCACATGTATCTTCATCTGATCTGAATTGTTTACCCAATCAACCAAACAAACAAAAACCATCGCCCTACTGATTAACATATCACACCTCAACGCTTTACTGATTTAACGTATGACAATGATATTGACTCATATGGTTAATGGTTATGATGAGAGTAAAAGCCTCCAACCTCCCCGTTAGCCACCCCTTCTCTCACAAGATTGGTTGGTCTGTTTACGCACATTTTCATCGAGTTGTACTTACAACACAGATTTACTGGTCGTCTGTTCCATGTGATTGGTATTTCACAGTATGAATAAGACAAATAAACACAAGTCAATATACTTACATTATCAAATGCACAGGTAATTGACCGAGCGAGCGAAGCGAGCGAAGGGCTCAATTTTGACAAGATAGGAGGCCAATTTTGCTTTCGTCTGTCTCTGTACGTGTCTGTCAGTTCCGGTATAGGGGCCAGTTTTCAAGCGATCCTCACAAAATTTGGCACACGTGTTCCTTGACTTAAAAATTTTATTTTGTCGAGAGATTTTTTCGATTTTCCTCTTGGAGTGGGACTTATGACGTCATTAATTTTTTGTATGTTTTTTTTCCCTTTCCGAAACCTATCGTGTGGGGTATCAAATTGAAGGGCTTCATGAGCCGGTTCTAAAAATATACTATACTTATTACCTTTTGGTCGCCTGTTTTCTAAAAATCCAAGAATTTAAAAACATACCACGTTTGGACTCCTCGAAGTAGGAGACGGATTAGTAAAGAGGATCTGTACAGACCATGAGAGTGAGTGAAATAGACTATAACTATTTTCGTCAAAAGTCAATAGATTGTATTTTAAATCGCAAAATGTAGTTTACAAAATTATTGGTGCGGCTACTTTACTACTTGATTTTCGATCGAATCTAAAATACTTACGTATAAATTGGTTCACAGTTAGCGAGGTCTACTGCCCACAGTGCCACTAGTGGTAAAAGTGATAACAATTATTCCACTCACTCGGGCAACAAAAACGCCAACCGCATGTCCGACTCCGTCCGCTGTCGCCAGGCCAGAGTCATCGCGCAGTCAAAACTACCTCCTACTCCTGTACCCCATTTTCCTCATCTATTCTATTTTACCCTCAGTTGTCACTATTAGCATAGCTGCGTTCAGAATATAATTTTTATTCGCTTCGCGATGCATTCGCGGCGGCTCTCTCATTAATTACGGCGAAATGAAAACCGTTTGAAAGCAAAAAAGGATGAAAAAGATATGGTGGTAAACTTTTCTATGTACCCATTATTAAACTTTTTGAGAAAGGGCAACAAATATATTTTATTGATTTATTTAAGGATGTTGGTGTTCCATAAATATAAATAATGCAATAACAGTTCCAATGTATATGTCGCAGGGATATGATAAAATTAGGGAATTGATGAAATCCTGGGAAATGATAAAATAATGACATTATTTTAAAATATTACTAAACAGATCGAGGGATTTGACCAAATCCCTGAACTAAATCTAGTAAATTGGCGGAATCCTTATATGATTTCAGTGAAATGTCAAAATACATGTTTCATAATTTCATTATGTCTTTGTTGCACACAAATAATAATACAGACAACAAGACTTACATAAAAAATCTGTTAAAAGGTCAGCTTATCTCAGCAAATCCAATTAGAATGAGAAATGTCAATTGCAATGAGCCATAAACCATGTGTAAAATAATATTTACCTAGAAAATACCTGAATAAATAATATAAAACAATATAAACTAAATATACGAGTGCCTACATAAGTATTATATAATATACTCGTATAAGCTAAACATAAATACAATATTATATATGTAAGCTAATATATATATATATATATACATATATAACTATAACTATAACTCAAAAAGAAAGGCAATGCTTCTTCACGCGACTCTTAAATATATTGTCCCTGATGGTGCAGGGGAGTGCATTCCACAATCGAATAGCTCGGAATCTAAATCCGTGTGCATAGGACGCGGTGTTATGATGTGGGGTTGTGAGCATTGAAACTGCGTGACTTCTCCAAGGCCTGCTGGAAGAAAGAAATGGAAAACGGTCTCGTAAGAAGGTTGGATAGCGTGGATTCCGTTAAATATTGTAGAGGAAATTGAGGATATGAGAATTCCGTCGAAGATCGATCAGCAGCCAATTCAATTCTTTGTGATGATGTGATACATGGTCAATTTTGCGCAGCCCAAAGATAAACCGAATCCCGAGATTTTAAAGTCGTTTGAGTTTGTTCAGTAATTCAAAAAAAAAAAAAAAACTCAAAACGTTTATTCTGTAAATAGGCCACAAGGGCACTTTCACATGTCATTTCATTTCATTTTTTACAGAACATTTGGTATTATTATCATATTATCAGAAAAAAAAAGTACTTAATTATTGTTTCTGAGAGATGTAAAGAGTCTCAAATGTCATAATAAAATAATTAAAATATAAATAACAGAGATGTATAGTCTCTTTAGTCAATAATACAATGATAATAGGAGATGTAAATGGTCCCCACAGTCAACAGTTGTATAATTAAATTAATCTTTGGAGGTGTAAAAGGCCTCCAAGTGTCCAGTAAAAGAAACTCTGGCAGTGAGGATGCTCACAATTAATTAGAACAATTCAGTCCCAAGCATTTTTATCGTCTATGTACTCTTTAATACTGTAGTAAGCTTTAGAAATAAGCCTTTGCTTGATGTATTTCTTGAACTTATTAATTGATAGATCTGTCAAAGTGCTTGGGAGTTTATTGTAAAATCTTACACAATTACCCTTGAACGAGTTTTTTATTTTATGGAGCCGAGTAGTGGGCACTGCAAGTTTGTCCTTGTTTCTAGTATTAAAGTTATGTATATCACAGTTTCTTCGAAAGTTAACAATGTTCTTATGGACATACATAATATTCTCGTAAATATATTGACTATGAACTGTCAATATATTTACTTCTTTAAACTTATTTCTAAGAGAATCTCTATTATTCATTTTATAAATCGCACGAACAGCCCGCTTCTGCAGCACAAAAATAGTATTTATGTCAGCAGCACTGCCCCAGAGCAGAATACCGTAGGACATAATACTATGAAAATAACTAAAATAAACTAATCTGGCTGTTTTTAAATCTGTCAAGTGACGGATTTTCCTGCATGCAAAAGCTGCAGAGCTCAGTCTGTTCGATAGCTTATCAATATGTGGACTCCATTAGAGTTTGGAATCCAACGTTATACTTAGAAACACTGTGCTGGTTACCAATTCCAATTCCTCATTTTTAATTGTTATACATGTCTGATTATTTTTAACGTTAGTAGTAAGAAACTTAACACATTTAGTCTTTTTCTCATTTAATAGCAAATTATTAACATTAAACCAATTTACCACTCTTGATATGGTATTGTTCACGTGATCATCAGTAGCGTGTTGGTTTCGCTTTGTTTTAAAAATAAGTGAGGTGTCATCAGCAAACAGTACCATATCATGACAGTCCCTTCCTAGATAGGGTAAGTCGTTTATATAGATGAGGAATAGGAAGGGTCCCAATATTGAGCCCTGTGGCACGCCCAAAGAAACCAATGATCCTGGTGATCGTTCT
This sequence comes from Argyresthia goedartella, assembly GCA_949825045.1. NCBI lineage: Eukaryota > Metazoa > Arthropoda > Insecta > Lepidoptera > Argyresthiidae > Argyresthia > Argyresthia goedartella. Next base: position 24,912,429 of record OX463823.1, read on the forward strand.
CCGTTTACGTCTACCCTTTGTATTCTTCCGTTCAGATAAGATTTTAACAAATTCAATGACGTGTCTCTAACTCCATAATGATGTAATTTCCTGATCAATGTTTCATGACAAACGCAATCAAAAGCCTTAGATAAGTCACAAAAAATGCCTAGGGCATCTTGTGACTCTTCCCAGGCATCAAAAATACTTTCAATGAACTGAATTCCGGCATCTGTTGTTGAACGACCGCGAGTGAATCCAAACTGTTTGTTATGCATTAGCTTATTTGATTCAAAATGATGTAATAGCTGTGATAAGATTAATTTCTCAAAAATTTTACTAAAAGTTGGTAGTATTGATATAGGTCTGAAATTGGTGGGGTCTTGAGTACTACCTGCTTTGAAGAGGGGAATTATCTTACTTTGTTTCATTAAATCAGGAAATTCACCGCAGTCTATACAATTGTTGAAAATGACCGCTAGGTCAGGTGCAATTAATTCGATCAGGGATTTAACGACGTGAACAGAGAGTCCCCAAAGATCATTCGTTTTCTTAACATTTATCAATTTAAATGCCTTTACGACATCTGAACTTGTGACGTGCTTAAAATTCAAGTATGAAGCACACTCTGAGACATTATCTTTTAATATTGCAACAGCAGACAAAGGTGACGAATTTAAATACTTAGTCGTGGAAGCCGGTGCATTAGTAAAAAACGATTCAAATTCAGTTGCAACTTCTAAGCTAGAACTCGTAAGCTGTCCATTGATTTTTAGTTCGTAATCGTGACTCGCTTTTTTACTACGACCGGCCTCCTCATTAATTATTTTCCAAGTCGTTTTTATAACATCGGAACTATTCTTAATTTTACTACTCAGAAAATTACGTTTAGCTGTATGACAGTCTAATTTAAATTGTTTGGAGAACTGTTTGACTTGTTCTTTAAATTCGTCACTCATGTTGAACCGTCGTTCCTCATACAATGCATACAATGCTTGCCTGCGTTTATGCAACTCTGCAGTAGCCCACGTACTAAAGTCGTTTGAACCACTAACCACAACCGATTTTGAAGTGAATATCGCGCTGTACTGTTTCATAAAGGTTTCAAAGAATAAGTTATACATTATATTAGGAGACTGTTCAGCAGCCAAAAACGGTAGTTCCTGGGCTAAAGAGTATCTCATTCTTTCTAACCGGTCAGCAGTTATTGGCACAAACGAAATTTTCTTTTTAATGACAGGTTCTCTAATAGAATCAAATTGAAATAATTGACCTAAATGATCTGAATCCAATTCACTGATAACACTTTTACTGATTGGAATAACATCAGTAAAAATGTTGTCAATGCATGTAGCACTAGTAGCAGTCACTCTTGTTGGCTCCATAAATAAATGGCTAAGCCTAAATGATGAGAAAAGATTTATTAATCTAACGCTGAGAGTAGTTCTTTCTAACAGATTAACATTAAAGTCACCACATATAATTAATCGTTTCGTACTGTGTGATGAAATAGTTAGGACGGATTCCATTATTTTCTCGAACATTTCAAAGTCGCTCAAGGGTGGCCTATAGACACATATAACGATGAACTGTTCTAATTCCACAGCTGCAAGTTCTATAGTTCGTTCAACAGATAAGGAAACAATGTCCTTACGTTCCTTGAATTTCATATGATTGTTTAGTATGATTAATGCCCCACCATGTATTGAATTAAGTCTGGTGAACGAACTACCAACCTGGTGATCTTTAAAGCTAAACATAATTTCATTAATAGTTAACCAGTGCTCTGTTATGCACAAAATGTCAATTTTATTACAATTTAAAAATAACTCTATTTGTAGATCTTTGCCTCTAATACATTGAATATTCTGATGAACCAGGCTTATATACTTAGCATGTGAGCTTCCCTTATTCTTAGGGTTTTCTAATATACTAGAACATATGTTGCCAGAGCCTGGGTCCTCTGTTGTCCTATGAACTAATTTAAATGCATCCTGTTATTCTGGTCTGATACCAGATTCATATTAGGCTGCTCAGTAAAAGCAGAGTTAGAAGCCAAATTTTTGGCTGTAATGTCATATAAATATAATAGTGACATAGCTATTCTTCTTCGTTAGCACTGACCCAGTAGACATCGACAAAATCAATGAAGGGTAGAAGGATAGGCTGTACTTTAAATTCTACAATGCTGTGCTTTGACGGAAATGCATGCGATAAAAAAAAGAAAAGGAGTAACTTCTCACTTTCCCATCGAAAAAAATACAAATAATAACATATAGTATTTTTTCTGAATATATATTATCCTCTTCTATCTATGGGGGTCTATGAATGGCGCGCGCGCCCCTTGCATTGTTTTTCACGTGTTGTTGTTTTTAAAATAAAAAATAATATTTCTATTATTAGTTTCACCACAAAAACTACGTAAAAATGCTACCCAGTTGTCAACTCACCTACAAAAGTGTTTGCAGTTACCATTATTAGTGATTTAAGTGATTAACAGAGAAATCATGAAAAACATGAAACTTAATTTCAGGGGATCCTCCAAAGACATTTTTGTCACGCCAAATCCAACATAAATCTATTGCATTGTTGCATCCCGTGTATATCCATCGATTCCGTGAACATTTTCAGCATAAACTCTTCCTTAGTAACGAAAACAAGTAAAAACTGTGAGACGCTCAGAGGTCATTGACCCAATACAACAACAACAAACTGTGTCAAAATATCAGTGTTTTGCATCATAATTTCCTACCTCAAAATTGTGTGTGTACTTTAAAAAGTAGTTAGACCGTAAAAATCCGTGCCAAAAAGCTATTCTAATTAATAAAGTCATTATTTTTCTTCGCAAAACAAAATACTCAAAGTGATACCTTAAGTTTCCAATAGAGGGCCCTGCATGTATTATCTGATAGTGTTGATACAAACAATATACTATTTAGGTCAGGGTTAGAGTTGCCAGCAATATATAAAAAAATAACGCCCAGTGTTGCCAGTATCGAAAAAAAAAAACGCAGCGTACACCCCTAAATGGCGGAATCGATTGAGGCGGGCGTACGTAAGCAGGACGTACACGAAGTACGACGAACACGGAACAAAAAAACCTTCGGCCCACAAGATAAACTTTCGCATCCGAATACAGACATACTCGACACCACGAGCCTGATGGCATATATGGACAAAAAGATTAAGGACTCTCTCTCTCTAAAAACATTAAGGACTTTATGGTATCTGTGAGTGAGCAGCTGGAAAACCTATCAAAAACTGTGAACTCCTGGGAAGAAAGAATCCAAAGACTGGAGGCCCGGTCAGATGAATACACTGTCCCCACAGAGAAGCTGAGGAACCAGGAGGATCAAATAACAGTTTTAAACAACACAATCTCCCTCCTACGTGAACAAACAGTCACATCAGACCAGGACACTACTAGACTCTGGGAGCGGATCAACGAGCAGGAGCAGTTCGCTGTTCGTAACGAGCTGGAGATTTCCGGGATCAATAAGACCCACAATGAAAGTCTCCAACACATCGTTTCTATCGTAGCAGTGAAGATTGGGGTCACTATCGAAGAAAACGAAGTAGACCTGATTACACGTGTTGGCCCAAAACAGGAAGAGTACGACGCAGCCGGAAAACCGAAAAAACCTCGCCCCGTGGTGGTACGCTTTCTCAGAAACTCAAAAAGAAACTCGGTGCTCGATGCCACGCGTGAAATAAGAGGACTCTTTTTGGATAATAAACATTTTGATTTTGATTTGATTTTCTTACTATAGCAAGTTTTGTGTGGAGTAACATTAACCCCATACAGTCACCCCTTTTTAGACAATTCGTTTTCACATAGTTTTTTAAATTGCTCAAATGGCAATTTCAAAATCTCCAGAGGTATCTTGCTGTAGTAGAGAATGTACTTACCCTTGAAAGAACTATCTAACTATTGCTAACTTTCGTGAGTCTTAACCGGGGCGCAACTAGTCTGTGATTATTTCTTCGCTTTACATTAAAGCTATCGCTAAATTTGAAATATGTTGTAAGGTTATTGCGTACATAAATGTACTAGCCACGGTTACTAAGTCAATTTCTTTAAAAACTTCTATTAGGGAGTCTGTGCGTTTTAAATATAAATTGCTCGTACACCTCTTTTCTGTAATATATAAATAGTTTGAATATCATATCATATATATAATTGAACATACCATAGGATATGACACTATGAAAGTAATTAAAATACACTAGCCTAGCACGTCCGTATACACACTACCTGTGCACACTACCTACATTGGCTCTATGAAACGGCACGAATAAGGTGTGACTGTGAGTGAGTTAGCCTTCGGTTTAATCTGGGTACCAGCAAATTAATCTGGGGCAAGATGACTTCGCACCCGTTAGCCCCGCTACAGACTTTGTGCAGGAATACCAGATCATGCACCTACCTTCGACTAGCCAAGGACTCTAATTTAAAATGAACGCGTAAATAAATAGCTAGCTAGAGAGTTGAAATTTTCACAGATTATGTATTTCTGTTGCCGCTATAACAACAAATACTAAAAAACAGGATAAAAGAAATATTTAAGGGGGCTCCCATACAACAATTCTTTCAATACCACATACAAACTTATGGATGCACCTGGTTACGTACATGGAGTGTGAAAGTAACCGCACCAATAACTTTGTAAACAATATTTTGCTGTGTAAAATCCAAACTATTCACTCCACACCATCGCTTCCATTGAACGGTGGTACGGAACCCTTCGTGCGTGATTTAGACTCGCACTTGACCGGTTTTATTATACTTATCGTAGCATGGATTCCGACTTATGGATGCATGCATACTCCAAAACACTACGTACTTATGCGTTGTATGGAGCCATGCTCTTGCGGCCTGAGTTGAATTCTTTAGATCAGCGCTTGATAAATCCAAGGTTTTCGCGGAACGGATTACGATGTTGTTCACGTGCACGTTAAATCTAAGTTTGCTGTCCATAGTTACTCCTAAATCATTAATGTGACCACCCTCCTCTACTAGACTGATGCCATTACCTGAGTATGTAGAATCCACATACCACCACATTTCGTTTAGCTTTTTGGATAACTTTAGTGAAAATATTTTTTACTTTCAACATAAATAATTTCTTTATTGTACTACACAAAACAGTCATACAGATAACTTATAATAGAAAAAACATGTACAAAGGCGAGCTTATCTCTCAAAAGAGATTTCTTACAGCAAACCAAGATAGTAGGAGAGGTGATGGTTGAGCGGGGGAAGACCTGCGCGTACAATAAAACTCTATAAATACTACGACTAATATATACTACAAACAATATGTAATATACTGATAACCCTAATTGCTAAAAATAGACTGCATACACAATTACTTAAATACAACGTAAAATATGAATAAACCGTATAATAAATTAATACATACAAATATATGTGTAGGTATATATATATATATATATATACACATATATTTGTATGTATTAGGGACAGTCGATCTCTAAATATATTCAAAAACCGGCTAAAGAAGCACTATCTCTCCATTTCCAGTTAGATAATATATATATATATATATATAGTGCTTCTTTAGCCGGTTTTTGAATATATTTAGAGATCGACTGTCCCTGATAGTGCAAGGAAGCTCATTCCACAGTCGTACGGCTCGGATTCTGAACTCGTGCTCGTAGGCTGCAGTGGAGCGATCTGGAGCTTTGAGCGTAGACGCCATATGAGTTCTCCGAGGCCTACTTGAAGAAAGAAATTCGAAGCGATCACGTAGGAAGTTAGGGTAACGAGGGTTCCACAAAATATTATAAAGGAAACACAGGATATGAGAGTCCCGTCGAAGCCGAATCGGTAGCCACTTCAGCTCCCTGCGATGCTGAGATACGTGGTCATACTTGCGCAGTCCGAAGATGAACCGAATCCCGAGATTTTGAAGTCGTTCGAGTTTGTTCAGTTGTTCTTCATTTGCGCTCACCCAGCAAACATCAGCATAATCAATGAGGGGGAGAAGAAGGGACTGAGCGAGAGTTATTTTGGTCTGGCGAGGAAGAAAGTTCTGAAGTCTCCTGAGGGAATGAAAAGTTGCGTAAACTCGCCTGCTGACCTCATTAACATGCATTGACCAGGACAATTGATTATCAAAGATGACACCCATGTTTTTAGCTTTATCGCTATACATGATTACAGTACCGTTATAAGTTACAGAAGGGACAGACAATTGCTGCTACGTGTTTAAAGAGTGTCTGGTACCTATAATCATGGCCTGGGACTTATTCGGATTAACCAGCAACCCAAATGACGATGCCCATCCACTAATACCAGCCAAGTCAGCGTTTAACGCCTCCACAGCAGAATTTACATCATCAGGAGAGAAGTGACGATAGATTTGAAGGTCATCCGCGTAGAGATGATAGGAAGAAGAAAGGACATCGGATATGGAATTGAAATATTGAGAATAGAAGAGGAGAGAGAATGCCACCTTGGGGGACAACGGAGGAGAGGTCACACCACTCCGTACAAGCCTCCTCCGACTTGATACGCTGTTTTCGGTTTTTTAGGTAAGAGTCAAACCAGCTGGCAGAGAGGGAGGAGACGTTAAGAGATTTGAGAAGTTCAACGAGAATGTCGAAGACAACACAGTTAAAAGCACTGCTGAAGTCCAGCAGAGCCAGCACCGAGAGGTGCCTTTGATCCATGGCGACCTGAATATCATCGGTCACTTTTAATAAAGCCGTAACAGTACTATGACCCGTTCTAAAGCCAGACTGAAAAGGATTAAGTAGATTTTTAGAGGATAGATAATGGGAGAGCTGAGTATGGACAATGGATTCGAGGACTTTAGAAATGATCGGCAGGATAGAAATGGGGCGATACTCTTTAAAGGAGGTGGGATTGGATGTTTCAGGGAGAGGGATAACTAATGCTTGTTTCCAAGCAGTAGGGAAAGAACAAATGGAAATGGAGAAATTTAAAATATGTGTTATGGCCGGAAGCAGATCATCAAGGATAGTTAGAATCATTCGTTGGCAGATATTATCATCTCCTACAGCTTTGGAGCTAATTGCTAGAAATGCTTTCTTGACCGTGTCGCTTCCAACATTGCTCAGGTTGAAAGGAGTGGTGTTGGGTAATGACCTAGAGCGCAGACTCTGAAGAGTGGCTTCCTTGATAGAAGGGTCCATTACAACTGGTGAAGCAGAGAGGAATTGATTGAGAGCGTTCAGATCAACATCACCCGAATGCATGTCCTGGGATTTGCCAATACCAAGTGTCCTGAGGAATTTCCACACCTGAGCTGGGGTGTACCTTTCGATACACTCGAAGATGTGGCGGCGCTTGGCGTCTCGACAGAGATGATTGCATCGATTGCGAAGGCATTTGTAGGAAAAAAAGTTGTCATCTGTCGGATCCTTTTTGTAGTTACACTTAGCGCGATTTTTCTTGGCCATTAGGCGCTTGATAGCATCGTTAAGCCAGGGCGCCGGCAGGTGTTTTACCCTGACTTTCTTAATGGGAGCATGTTTGTCGTAAAGTCCCAAGACAATTGCATTAAAGTTGTGGATTTTGTCGTCAACGTTCTCGCTCAAGGTGACAGGGGACCAATCGACTAGTGAGACATCAGACCTAAGGGACTCCACATCTATGCCTTTGAAGCTTCGAATATCTATTAATTTCGTTCTGCTCTTCGGACACCTAATCTTATAAGAGAGGTAGTTGAGATCGTGGAAGGAGAAAGGAGAGTTAAGTTGACCGTGAGAGGCAACCTTATCCAAGTTGGAGACGATTATGATGTCAAGAAGAGAGGGAGAACAATGCGGCTGGAAATGAGTGGCCTCAAGTGGCAAGATGTGGAGATTGAATGAATCAACTATGGACCTGAGTTTGGCAGAACGGGAATTCTTTTTGAGGAGACAGGTGTTGAAATCCCCAAGAATGAGAGTGTCGTCGTAAATTGGGGTCAAATCATTAAGAAGGGATTCAAAGGTGTCGAAGTAGTCAACACGAAGAGAAGGATACAACATAATTATATCATATTATCATCAATACATGGATGAAGGATACAACATAATTATATCATATTATCATCAATACAGCACTAAGACACTATGTTAATGGCCTGCTGCAGAAGTTCGGCCTCAGCCAGTTTTGTAACCTGTCTAAGGACTTTGAGGTCATCTGCAAACATTTAACATTTATTGTGGTGTATGACTTCTACAATATCCTTGATGAACAAGAGAAACAAAACAGGACCCAGGTGTGATTCCTGAGGAACTTCGGAGCTTGTTGTTTACGGTTATTCAAAGCCACTGAACGCAACCACCTGACGTCTGACTTGAAGATAAGATTCAAACCATTGCAATAATAAGCCGTGAACAAGATACTTCTCAAGATTACTTAGTAGAAGATGGTGACTGACCTAATCAAAGGCACTGCCGTCACTGCGTCTATTTTCTGAGACTTATCTAAACTCGTTAGGTCAGTTCCGAATGATACCAGATTATTAGTAACTGATTTACCGCATCTAAACTCACGCTTCCCGTTGCTAATCATGTAATCTATAAAATTGGTCAATTTTTTTATAGACTGGATGATTATTTGAATGGAAATTTTATTTGTTTACCAATAATAAGTTTTGACTAACGAATTCACTAAATATTTATCAAACGTTCTCCCATGCAGTTTCTGTTTAGGTCACTTTCCGTTCGAATACTAAAGTAGGTTTATGAGCTCACATCTTTTGAAAACAACTGGAGCCAAAGCAAAAAAGAGCGGAGCGAGGCGACCTCATATAGTTTACTATTAAATAGGGTGTACAATTTTGATGAACATTTAGTAAATTTGGGCTGAAAATGTAGTTTTTTGAATGTATTTGTAAAGGCCTTCAGTAAATGCGCTTAGCTGTGGCTGGAAAAAAACACCTGTGCTGTGATGTTATGTACGCGGCTAGTTTTGTTATGTACGCGGATGACATATGTGCTACTGTAACTGGAGACACTCAGACTGAATTGACTGATAAACTGGAACAAGTTATGCTAAAATTGGTTCACTGGTTTAGTAGCAATGGCATGTTAGTAAACCTTGACAAAACGCAAGTTATGCAGTTCTCAATAGGTCCGCGCAAACCAGAACCGCTGTGTGTGAGTATCGCCGGGGTTAGCCTGCCCGCCGTCGATGCTTGTCGGTTCGTGGGGTTCACACTAGACTCAGGTCTACAGTGGCACGAACACATTGACGCACTTTGCAAAAAACTAAACAAGGCCTTCTATGCAATATGTAGGCTTACGCCCACCCTCACCAGGGACAACTTGTTAAAGGCTTATTATGGCTATTTCCACTCTCACATCAACTACGGAATAGACCTATGGGGCCTGTCGGTTGACAGGGACAGACCGTTTATACTGCAGAAGAAAGTGGTTCGCCGCATTCTTAGAGTACCATGTGATACTCCAGCGAAACCACTTTTTATTGAATTAGGAATACTTACTGTCCCTTCGCTATACATATTTGAGGTAGCAAAGTATGTTAAGTTTCACAAAGAAGCATTCCCAGATCTAGCATCAAGTGGTTACCGGTACAGCTCAAGGAGGATGAATCACATTCCCTGTCCTGGGCACCGTCTGGCAAAAACAGGTCACACTATGCATGTAATGGGACCTAAAATATTTAACAAAATACCAGGTGTAATAAAGGATATACAATCCAATCCATTATTCACGCACAAATTTAAACAATTCCTACTTAAGGAGGCGTACTACTCAGTAAGCGAATACCTTGCGGAAGCAAATGTGTCATAATCCCAAAAATAACAATAATTATAACTATTAATAAGTTAAATTAATTTATTGAATTTACAATGTTGACATGATTGAAATATACTACTTATAAATTTTATATACATTGGGTATATAGATTTAAATAATTAATTAACTACTATTATACTAGTTCTATAATTAAGTGTAATGAATGACCTGTAACTTATGTTATCAAATAAATGATATGATATGATATGATATGATATGATGGCGGAACGGTTATTCAGACCATGGAACATGTAATCCGAGACTGCCCTAAAATATCCTCTTTACTCTAACTTATGAAGCAGCTAATTGGCAGAAAACCTCAAAATTGTATATTCTGTCAAGAACGACTCGACGATTTTGGCCATACGAATAAATAAATATTTCGAATAATTCGAATTAACCATTATGTGTAAGTATATCAACAGGTTATTGAAATCATTGAATACATGCAAACGTTTAATAGTTCGGTCTGAGGTACCACAATCAACTAACACAATATCATTTACAAGAATATATCGATAAGGCGAAACTTTGCCTGCTCAAATGTAATCCTACTTATTTATTAAAAGCTTTTCCGTGTCAAGTGAATTAGCCACGTTCGATGGGTTCCACAGTTTTTCTTTGTATCCTCTGATTTATATAACTCTCGTAGATTTGAACTGCGGTTAAGCGTTACCGATTTGCTCTATGCATTATCCACATTCCTTATAAAATGTTTGAGAGTTTTCTAATGACGTCACCCGTACACAAGTGTGGCTGCCTATGCTGCGTTACCACAAATATCTTGTGCGTCGACGTCGCGAGGGAATACAATGATTGCAATTCTGGGATTGCAATGACGTTAAGGGCTGTGGCTCAATTATCTTATGGGAAACACACAGTGATAGGATATCGATAGCACATCGATTGCCCCGAAGGGCGCATGGTGCCGTATTGGCAGTCAGTCTCCAAACAAAATATGCGAAATTGATTTGCTATCGCTATGCGTTTTCCATAACATCATAGAACCCTGGTCTCGTGATCACCAACGCACAACACTGCGGCATGCGTTGTGTCGTCGCACAATAAAGTCAAAGTCAAAGTCAAAGTCAAAGTCAAAGTCAAAGTCAAAGTCAAAGTCAAAGTCAAAGTCAAAGTCAAAGTCAAAGTCAAAGTCAAAGTCAAAGTCAAAGTCAAAGTCAAAGTCAAAGTCAAAGTCAAAGTCAAAGTCAAAGTCAAAGTCAAAGTCAAAGTCAAAGTCAAAGTCAAAGTCAAAGTCAAAGTCAAAGTCAAAGTATTTTATTAATGTAGATATTTACATATACTTAGCAAACGTCAATTTTGCCTCTTCTCTACATTGGACCACTGTGGGAGAAGAAGGGCGTAGAAACTCCCACAGATTGATTTTTAGATCTCTTTTATAAATAGGTTGTGCTTAACTATTACAAATATGAAAAATTTAATTATTAGGATTAATAAGCAGGAATAAATAATTTCAAAATTATTAACAGCAAGGCCTGTGTTGAGCTAGATTAACCCCATACAGTCCTGTCATTTAAGCAATCTTGAACATTGTAATATCCCTTTTTTGACAAAGTCGCTTAAACATGCTTTTTAAATTGCTCAATACGCGTACTAGAGCAATCTAGCTTATCAAAATTATGTTTTGATTTAGTTGGGTTTTGAATAACTTATATGATACAAGGAAAGGGAATATATTCGTTGTTTTTACACTTGAACTAAGTGGTAAGCAAACAGAGATTACGAAATTCCTAATCAGAATCACGCATAGTAGATTACCACAGTAAGTTATAGACATGAGTACACTCACAAATTAATTACCACTTCAAAATGCTCTAAAGGAAACGTTTCAAATCCTATACGAAAAACCCAGGCACCAGTTTCTAGTGCAATGATTCAAAACCCACCTAAAACAAAACATAATTTTGATAAGCTAGATTGCCCAAATAACTGTACATGCGGCGATGCATATTGACATCTGACTGGGTATAGTTGTAGGTACACACAGAGAGCAGATAAGCTGGGAATTTTATATGTCCTTTGAATGGCGCCATATAGAATTTAGTGCACCATCACACAGCCTACCATTCAGACTGTAACAATAAATCGATGAACATCTCAATCATTTCTAATGAGGGGTAAATTTATATACTCACGCGTGACATCACTTCCGGCTCATCCCGTTCTCTGTATACCTACAAATTTACCCAACTTTTCGACTTGACAGTCCGCAGCATTGTGCTTTGCTGATCACAAGCGAGAACAAAGCTTTACAGGCCACATAATGGCAACGAAGGGAGTTTTAAAATCAAAGACAAAAGCAGTTTTTACAAAAAGCACACTTATTGTCAAATGTCTGACCAGCCCAAGATCTTCAATCACCAAAATTTGGAGGGCATGCTGCATTTTAATCGAACAAAATATGGTCCGCAAATAAATTTTCCGGAACCTACAAATACTGACTCGATGTTTTCGCCAAGAAGTGGGAAGCCCTGTGGAGACACAATCAGAGATTTGCATTATGCATGAAACCGTCCTCAGAGATACCGGCACATGTTTGGGAAATATAAGTCATATGTGCGAGCCTTCTTGTGCTTTTATTGAAAAAAATGAGAATGTTATTTATCCGACCACAGCGAAGTCAAGAGAAGGGTTTTGATTTTGACCGGTATAAGTCTTGTTTAATTGTCATTTTTAGTGAGGTCGACGTTAATAGTTACCAAAATTGAACACGACAGAATGAATGTTGAATATTATCACATTTTTATTAAAACGAATATTTTATTTATCTTAGTAAAAATTTATCTACTACTATCATTGCAAGTTACATACTACAGTTAGTACTATATAGCAATCCTAAGGTTGCATTTCCTAATGTGACTGCCTGTCCTTACGACCTTTCGTTAATACGGTCCTCATTCAATTTAGCCCGTCCCACTGTCCGTCTGGTCTACCTGAAGTTTACTTTTTTCTCTCTCCATTCTATGTTTACTGGAAGAAATCTCTTATTGGAGATAAGCTTGCCTTTGTACATGCCCCTTCCTTTATATATTTTGTATTTACTGTTTTGTGCAATAAAGTATAATGAGTAATGAGTCCGTCTACCTCTGCTTTCGGCCATTTTACAACTACATAATGTTACATACTAACTCATATATAATAATAATAATAATAATAATAATACCTTGGACACTATTTACACACATTGATCTAACCCCAAACTAGATTTCCCTGTATCTTGGATACTAGACAACGATACACATACTTATACAGATAAATATTATACTTAGATAGATAAACTACTATGACTAGGGTACAAACATCCGTTCCCATCAAACAAATATTTGCCCCCACCGGGACTCGAACCCGGGACCCTTGGCTTCGAAGGCAGGGTCACTGCCGACTCGGCCATTCGGGTCGTCATATATAGGTTTAATAGGTTTTGAACTTATTACCCAGCAATAAGGTTGAAAATCGCGACCCATTTCGTGTAAGGCCATGCGTTAAGGGGTCAAGGAATTTTCGTTCGTCACAGGATCGGCTTCTATGATAAAATCTTTCATCTCTTTTCCCATTCCTGTCTTTTTGATACTGGGTAGGTATTTATTTTGTAGTTTCTGATCATGTTGGTATTTAAAAGATTTTTTACGTTTGATGTCACAATTTTTCAGTACTTTTCTAACTAGATCTCGTGCTTGAAGATGGATTATTGTACGAAGAGGCAGCCGATGTAATTTTGAATAAATAAGTAAATACTAGTGCAAGCTTCAATGTGAGCAAGATCGAAATCAGGGTCCATGCGGACTTGCGCAAAATTATTATAATGACAAAGTATTGCAGGGCCTTAGCGGGTGTGTCGTCATCAATCGTAACTTGGACTTATACCAGGGCCAAGATAAAAGATCACATTTGACACTTCATCAAAATTCAATAACGAAACCTTGCAACGGAGAGCACACAAGTTGCTTAACTTATTTCAATATAAATATATATTTATTGTAATAATGACTAAAGAATACAATTTTACAATTTAATTTGACCAATAATCCTTTCAAATATTAATTGACAATTTTTACTTTAAAAAAGGATACATCGTTGCAAGGTTAAGTCGGTCAGTAAACCATTTTTCTTTTTAAACACTAGACTTACACAAAAAATTGATTTATCAAAAATAATTGAATCTAATGAAGAGAGCATTCAATTCACGGATTTTGTAAGTCCGTTTCAATTTATTCAATTTAATAGATGTTTGACCCTTCCAGCGAATGAGGCAACGCGATTTTGACATATATGCCATGGTAATAAAATCGAAAACCAATAACGGGTTCTCATCCTTAGGCCGGAAGAACTCACTTGAAGGATTAAGCTGGTCGCCGCACTAGGAAGTTTAGACTGACAGATGTCAATCCTGATTACAGATGTAGTGAATAATCCTTTCCTATCGGCAAAACTCGGAACAACGATAACACCCGAATAGTGCCGATGTGTCTATGAATTACTGTATTAATAAATTACGTGTAGGTATCAAATAAATCGCATACTTTATTTATCAATGTCAAATGTCAAATTGCCCGTTTGACGTATATAACACTGAGTTGTTAAAACCACCACGATTCTATCATATAAAGAATTCGTTAGGTAAACAAAAATATAACTAACTGACGACGAGGACGACTGAGGACGTTTTATTTCAATAAAACGCACTGATAAAAACCAAATTCCGGTTGGGATAATCTAATGATTCTATAAGTATTGGAACCCCAAACGTCTAACTATAAGTCAAAACTACAGTAGGATTTTGCAGACCTTTTTTATAACAATAAATTTTTGTAATTAATTAAAAATACTATGACATAACAAAAAAGACACCTCAACATAAAACAAAACAAACCAGCAGAGAAATTAATATAAATAAATATGATTTTCTGATTGGATGAACGACTTCGATTATGACAGCGGGATAAGAGGAGGAGGAGGAGCGGGGTGGACAGTGTGATGCGAAACAATACTTCCAACTTCCATATCACAGTCAGAATCAGAACTATTTTCTGGTGTATCATCGTCAGAGTTTTCATGAACGGTGATTACAAAACTAGCCATATAATTTTCCAACTCAGGTTCGTGTTTTCGGTACTCGTTTTCGCATTTGATGGCGTGGTCACATACTTTAGCCCAAACATCGGAACCAATCATATTAACCTTTTCCTGTACCAATTGTTTCACAGTAGTCATATTCATACTGATGTTTCTTTTGGATACGTATCCCTTTATTTGAGACCATATGTTTTCAATTGGATTGAAATCAGGATGATATGGTGGCAATCTTAGTACGCTGTGTCCATATTCGTTCATAAATTTATCTATAGAGTATTCTACAAAGTCTTGTTTGTACTTGCAAATAATTTCATATATTTCAAGTTTTGTTAATGACGGATCAATCGGAACGTTATGTTTGGATAGCCAATCAATCATGTCTTGCTTCCTGGTATTTGAATTAGGAGGTTTTTCTACGTACTTATTATGATATGCAGCATTATCTACTACTAGTACTACTCTACTAGTATCGAATATGGAGCTAAGTTTGGAATGTGTTGATTACGAAGCCATTTTTCATAGTTTTCATTGTTCATCGCGTTTTGATAGTCACCTGTTTTATCAGTAGACTGATACATTAACAATGCCTCAGGTATAAACCCCTTTCTACTACCAGCGTGCACTATTATAAGACGTTGTCCTTTAGAAATTAACTGTTTCACTCCGATTTCAGACGAGTCAGCCCAGCTTTTACCTGCTAAATGTGAGGTATGGATGTATGTTTCATCCATATAAACAATCTCTCTCCCTTGCAATCTGTACTTTTTTATCGCGGCTAAAAACTTTACTCTTTTTAAACGAACATCATCTTTCTCGATAAGTAATTATCTGTTGTTTTCAACTTTTTTATACCGAAATCCCATTTTTCTAAGAATTTTTCTTAGCGTAAAGTCACATCCCTTACAATTTATGGCTTCGTATAACTTGGACTTCAGGGCTTTAATTATAGGTACTTGTTTGTATATCAAATGGAAATTATACACTAATTGGCGTATAACGTTGTAGTCAAAATCGTCAAGACCTAGACAAAATAATTTATTTGGTCTACCCAACCTTGCCGACTTCTGACTATTGGAGGTGGATTGATTTATGTATTCTTTTTGCAATATTTTATTTACTGTTTGTTGAGAAATTCCACTGGCCTCCGAAACTCGTTTTTTGACTTTACAAAAGTAAGCAGTATAGTTGGTATGTTTGAATTTATCATTTTCAGTTAAGAAATATAAATAAATATTGAAAATAACTTCGCAGGCTTGCCGATCTAAACGTTTCCCTTTGCTTAGTGCTTTCGGCATGTCTGTTATAAATTGTTAATGTGGATCGAATAAAATCAATGTTTATTATTTACAAAAATGACAGACAAGAGTGAAATGTAAAGTAAAAAAAAAAATATTTAGGTGGCCTGCATTAATACACGAGTCCATGAAGTTTATCAACAAAATATTTCTGTGGTATTAACTACTCTATATAGATACTTCCTCTTGCAATGCGACCGTTCCCTACGTTGTTTCGATGGGTACTGAGTGCGAACGAAAACAAAAACGAACATTTCCCAGAAAATACGAAAGGAAAGGATTATTCACTACATCTGTACAGATGTAGTGAATAATCCTTTCCTATCGGCAAAACTCGGAACAACGATAACACCCGAATGGTGCCGATGTGTCTATGAATTACTGTATTATTAAATTACGTGTAGGTATCAAATAAATCGCATACTTTATTTATCAATGTCAAATGTCAAATTGCCCGTTTGACGTATATTACACTGAGATGTTAAAACCACCACGATTCTAATGATAGAATCGTGGTGGTTTTAACATCTCCTATATGAATAAAGAATTCGTTAGGTAAACAAAAATATAAATAGTTACTGAGGACGTTTTATTTCAATAAAACGCACTGATAAAAACCAAATTCCGGTTGGGATGATCTAATGATTCTATAAGGATTGGAACCCCAAAAGTCTAACTATAAGTCAAAACTACAGTAGGATTTTGCAGACCTTTTTTATAACAATAAATTTTTGTAATTAATTAAAAATGCTATGACATAACAAAAAAGACACCTCAACATAAAACAAAACAAACCAGCAGAGAAATTAATATAAATAAATATGATTTTCTGATTGGATGAACGACTTCGATTATGACAGCGGGATAAGAGGAGGAGGAGGAGCGGGGTGGACAGTGTGATGCGAAACAATACTTCCAACTTCCATATCACAGTCAGAATCAGAACTATTTTCTGTTGTATCATCGTCAGAGTTTTCATGAACGGTGATTACAAAACTAGCCATATAATTTTCCAACTCAGGTTCGTGTTTTCGGTACTCGTTTTCGCATTTGATGGTGTGGTCACATACTTTGGCCCAAACATCGGAACCAATCATATTAACCTTTTCATGTACCAATTTTTTCACAGTAGTCATATTCATACTGATGTTTCTTTTGGATACGTATCCCTTTATTTGAGACCATATGTTTTCAATCGGATTGAAATCAGGATGATATGGTGGCAATCTTAGTACGCTGTGCCCATATTCGTTCATAAGTTTATCTATAGAGTATTCTACAAAGTCTTGTTTGTACTTGCAAATAATTTCATATATTTCAAGTTTTGTTAATGACGGATCAATCGGAACGTTATGTTTGGATAGCCAATCAATCATGTCTTGCTTCCTGGTATTTGAATTAGGAGGTTTTTCTACGTACTTATTATGATATGCAGCATTATCTACTACTAGTACCGAATGTGGAGCTAAGTTTGGAATGAGTTGATTACGAAGCCATTTTTCATAGTTTTATCAGTAGACTGATACATTAACAATGCCCCAGGTATAAACCCCTTTGTACTACCAGCGTGCACTATTATAAGACGTTGTCCTTTAGAAATTAACTGTTTCACTCCGTTTTCTGACGAGTCACCCCAGCTTTTACCTGCCAAATATGAGGTATGGATGTATGTTTCATCCATATAAACAATCTCTCTCCCTTGCAATCTGTACTTTTTTATCGCGGCTAAAAACTTTACTCTTTTTAAACGAACATCATCTTTCTCGATAAGTAATTTTCTGTTGTTTTCAACTTTTTATACCGAAATCCCGTTTTTTAAGAATTTTTCTTAGCGTAAAGTCACATCCCTTAAAATTTATGGCTTCGGATAACTTGGACTTCAGGGCTTTAATTGTAGGTACTTGTTTGTATATCAAATGGAAATTATACACTAATCGGCGTATAACGTTGTAGTCAAAATCGTCAAGACCTAGACAAAATAATTTATTTGGTCTACCCAACTTTGCCGACTTCGGACTATTGGAGGTGGATTGATTTATGTATTCTTTTTGCAATATTTTATTAACTGTTCGTTGAGAAATTCCACTGGCCTCCGAAACTCGTTTTAGGACTTTACAAAAGTAAGCAGTATAGTTGGTATGTTTGAATTTATCATTTTCAGTTAAGAAATATAAATAAATATTGAAAATAACTTCGCAGGCTTGCCGATCTAAACGTTTTCCTTTTCTTAGTGCTTTCGGCATGT
The DNA here is from genome assembly GCA_949825045.1 of Argyresthia goedartella. Taxonomy (NCBI): domain Eukaryota; kingdom Metazoa; phylum Arthropoda; class Insecta; order Lepidoptera; family Argyresthiidae; genus Argyresthia; species Argyresthia goedartella. The sequence goes on from OX463823.1 coordinate 24,930,843, forward strand.
CTGTTATAAATTGTTAATGTGGATCGAATAAAATCAATGTTTATTATTTACAAAAATGACAGACGAGTGAAATGTAAAGTCAAAAAAAAAAATAGGTGGCCTGCATTAATACACGAGTCCATGAAGTGTATCACAAAATCTAACATAAATATCAACAAAATATTTCTGTGGTATTAACTACTCTATATAGATACTTCCTCTTGCAATGCGACCGTTCCCTACGTTGTCTCGATGGGTACTGAGTGCGGGTGAAGTAGTAAGACAAAAACGAACATTTCCGAGAAAATACGAAAGGAAAGGATTATTCACTACATCTGTACTTATCTTGACCCTACAATATATGTGTGTACTATATGTTCATATTTCTTCATTCATCTTCATATGGACTGTAGATCTGTCACATAAATATAATACTTATATAATACCTTGGACACTATTCACACACATTGATCTAGCCCCAAACTAGGATTCCCTGTATCTGGGGTACTAGACAACGATACACATACTTATATAGATAAATATTATACTTAGATAGACAAACAACCTTGACTATGGTACAAACATCCGTTCTCATCAAACAAATATCTGCCCCCACCGGGACTCGAACCCGAGACCCATGGCTTTGTAGGCAGGGTCACTGCCGACTCAGCTATACGGGCCGTCAAAATGAGATCTGTCGCCTAATAACGCATCAAATCTGCTGAATTGCATACGAAATATCAGGGCGAAGTGGTGGATCAGGGCATATGAAGGCTTAAGAGGGTTCTTATATGCCAACCTAACAATAGGCGGTTGATCTCGAAACATAACAAATGTACATTTTCTATGCTCCCCTGTGAAATCATCATCACATCAGTGAGAATATTTTGGAACACTTGGTAGCCCGTATTGTTTGCCTATCATTGGGGTAAAATCTGCCATTACATCGAAGATACAGCCATAAATAAAACGTGTCTGTAATAGCCGAGAAACCGTTGCAACTGACCTACATCAACACCGCGATCACCAGCGAAGCAGTCAGAGAGGTGACTACTGTGAGGCGAGGAGGCCTACCACTCGTAGGCGTCCTCGCCTATTGTTGTAGTATCGACGTGTATGGTACGATATTCCACGCCTTTTGCCAAGCGATCAGTTGACGCAAACACGTAGGCGTCAGTTCATCTAGACACCTTAAGGATCTTATCGAGTAGTTTAGGTAGTTTTTGTTACATAGTCCTCGTTTCTATAGGGTACAAGAATAATATAGATGAAGGGACAAGGTTAAACTTTCACTAGGAACTGAATTGAAGGACGGACACTGAGTTCGAGTCTGCGTCCACTGTGATGTCACTGAACTGGTATTAACCAGTGTAAGCGGGCCCATAGTCTCAGTATGTGTGCACGTTTGCGGATGTGCACAATGTTCACTTCGCTGAAGTTTCTACTTAGCACATTTCAACGTTTCAATGTAGAATCTCATTTCCTCTATGCAGCTGCAGTATTTGCGCGATGACTGCGCATTTGCAATCTGCCACACTTCGTACAGTCAGCAGAAGATACTGCTAATCTTCGCTCTTATAAGGCGACTGTACTTTTTGTTGGGACTTTCAAAATGCTGGATTAAAGTACTGTACTGTACTGGAATTTATATGGCTTATGTTTAAACGATTACCAAAAACGCACCTATTTTACTACCAATAAATTCGAAATGACTGCCAGAATGGGTAAGTCCACCAAATTGTGTTTGGATAAATTATCACCAAACTTCTTTTTATGTTTTGTGTACTTAAGTTTATGTTTTAAGTATTTTTTGTTGTTTTTACATGTTCAACCTAACCCGAAGGATAAAGAGGGCTTCGCTTCGCTCACCCCCTTTACCCTCCACCTAAGCTACTGCAGTATTTTGCCCTGATATTTTTTGCAACTTTTAGTGTTCATTTATTCATTTTGGGTAGGAAAAAAATATTTTAGTGATCATTATATTTGTTGCCAATTTATATTGGACTTAAGATCTCCTATGAGACAAAGTATAACTTTCTGTTGCGCGCGCTCCAAATCAGTAACCACGCTCCAGTGCCATTTTCAAATGTTCGCGGAGAAGCGCGATACATCCACCCTTCGTGAGGCCTCCCCTGGTAGCAGTGTGACCACATTTAGATCGGCCAATCTACTTTTGCAGCTTTCGAAAACTACCAAAAATACCAAACCTTGTTGTTTTTGACTTGTGCCGTCAAGCTCGAGTTAACACGTACGCGCGCCCTCTCTCACCTCACTCAAGCCATTCGTTATTCATACCCAAGTGTCATATATTTGTTTCTTTCTCGCATATCCAATCGGTTTTGTAAGAAAGAGAGCGCCGATAGTCCACAAAGAGATGAACTTAGTATGCAAACGGGCATACAAGATCAGTTATGGACGAGGAAACCCTGAAAATACTACGTAATATAAGGTTGCCATATACTTGATCCGAAATCTACCAAAACCTATCTAATAATTTATCACTTCCAAAACAAAGTCCAAAAAGCCTCAAATCTACCAAAAATTTAGAAATCTACCACAAGTGGTACACTGCCTGGTCTGACCTGGTAACTCTTTCGCAATCGCAAAGGACACGCGTCCCTTCATGTTGGGTTTTACACTTTTAATTTTAGAAAAATATTTTGCATTTGTGGTCATAAGTAGTAAATTGCAATGAAGAAAATTCTATGACTTACTTTCTTTTATGCCGCATTGAAATGAGTTTCATGTAAAAGAAAATGAATTTCTTGAAATTGTATAATGGTCGTATTATTATTAAAAATAAATGAAATCGATCGATTTATTCTAGTCTTTAACCTGAACAAACAGTTTATCGTTACTGAATCTACATTTTCAAGACGATATATAATATCGGGGAAAAGCTAAAATACGAAACGTAAAACCACCATACGGCTCAATTTGACATTAGTATTAAGCAATTACCTAATATAGTCTATTCACTAAATAGATGAATACATTTCTTACAGTATCCATAATTTTTATGAGATTCAATAGTATCAGGCTTCACATAGATCTAGAAAACCAATAAAGAATATGCAAGAACAAAATTAGAAGAGAATTGTGCATAGTTGAAGTGTGTCTGCCAAAGCTGAACATATCTATTACAAAAGCAAACACTACCCTGGTTATTTTATACAGGGTGTTTGGTGCATCATTTGCAAAATTAAAAGGGCGGATGGAAGGGGTCATTTGCTATCTTCTAGGTCCAAAAAAAAAGTTTTGGCGCAACGATTTCTTTCCTTTTAATTTTTAACTTTATTTTATAAAATTAATTTAAGTTTTTTGAAAAATCCTCCAGAATTACTCCATTAAACTTGAATTAATGAAAAAGTTATTGATAAAACTTGCAATTATTAACTGTTATTGGTTGTGTAATATTGTACGGTATTTTTGTAGTCAAAAATACTGGAAATCAACATCTAGTTCTTTTTTATTTACTCACAAATGTTTTTTCAAGAAGTGAAATTCTGTAACGAATAATTTTTGACTTGCAATAAAAAAAAACTAAATGAGGCTTTTTTCTTAAAAGTTTTTAAAAAAAAAATCTGTTTTATCTTTTTTCTATTACTCTACAATAATACCATAAAACCATTACTAAGTTCATTAATTTGCCAACTTTTTTATCGGGTGGGCCATACAGCTGGTACGTAAGAATAAATATGATTTTGTAGGTAGGAAGAAATTTTTGATTGTTCTTTAATCACAAAACACATTATTTATAAAAAATAATACAAATCCTGCTCGAATTTTCAACCTTCATTGCGTATGCACGCGTAACATCAATTCCTTATTTCTAAAGTGGTAGTTTGCATGCGAATTTCAACTTTAATTAAGGCGAATTCTGATTGTGTCCATTAAAATAACCCGTCCGCAGATGTAGAAGTCCAAAGGAGTCAGATCTGGAGAACGTGGAGGCCATGGAATAAGTCCATCCCTCCCTATCCACGAATTTGGGAAAACATTATCTAAGTGTTCCCTGACTGCAGTTCCCCAGTGAGCTGGACAACCGTTTTGCTGGAATATGATAGGCCTGTCTTAATTGAAAAGTGGCACCACTGCCAACAATTATGGTAGGACATTAACTAAAAATAAAGGTAATTTTCCCCGTCCAGAATATTGGGTAGGAAGTGTGGTCCAATAAGTTCATTTCCAACGACTCCTGCCCAAAAATTGATACTAAATCTCCTCTAGAAATGCCTCTGTCTTTTGACCCGTAGGTTCTGTCTTTTCGACGACCAGTGATGCAGATTGTGGAGATTTAGAATTGCCTCTTTTCTTAAAAGTCTTGAATAATTTTCAGATTTCATCTTTGCCACCTACAAAAGTTGCAACTACACTCGTATCGTGCATGTAAAAAGGGATGTGAATGTTGGTGCAAGTGTAGAAAAGCAGGCTTGATGTGTTCGGCAATGTGTTGGCCAATGGTGTGAAAATTCATCGGACTTAATACGTGATGATGTAGTGATTTAAATCATCGAAAAAAAAATCCTTTCTCATGAATATTTGCAAATCTATTTTACATATTTTTACTATTTAAAGTCCCTTTATGAAGATACTATTGTGAAAAAATATGTATTTTTTTGACACGCTGTCTATCTGTATCTTATGACCCAAGAGGTGGAAGCTTAGGTATTTATGATAAGTTTTTAATTATCGAATACAGCATCAGTATACCGAATTTCAGCTAGTTTTTAAGGATTTTATGTATTTGGTCAATTTTAATTTAGTTGTCCTGAGCTACAAGAACAAAACAAAAGTCGCCGCGGTGTGAGGATGGCCGATACAATGCAGGCCTTACAACAGTGAGAGTTGAGCAGTATGTAGTGTATTGGTATTACCTAATAATATAGTTAAGGTTCAAGTTGTATACATGTAAAATTTGAAAAATAGAAAGCAATACTCCCCAGGTTTGTCCGTTGGCAGTTTCAATCGTCCTTTGTCTGTTGGTCCGTGATTGATTATTTTATCACAATTACAATTCTGAACACATTTAGCACTGGCACACTATAAGTTAACAAACATTTAACACTATATTAATACAAATAGCCGAATTTAAACAAATTAATTGAGTAAAAATACAGCACAGCTATTTCTGATTGCTGCCTCGGGTACAGTCCATAAGTCGAGAAGGTACGCGCTTTTCTACGAGACCTATATAAGAGGCGATTCGGTTACTACCCTCACCTTTATCCGTCCGCTTTTATATTGGGTATGCTTGGACACAACTCACTAGAGGTCAGACATGACACCGAGCAGCTTCTGCGCGCTATACGTGCCCGACAGATATCTCCATGCGCGCAGGCACCGGCTGTTAGCGGGCAGCATGCACCGCAAGGTGGCGCGCCAGCAGCCTCTGCTGGTAAGGGCGCGGGACAGTCTCAACGCTCTTTTGGCTGCATCACCACTGACTGATGAATGTGTGAAAGTGTTGGATTTATTTTTACATTTTACATTGATATTTAATTGAATTTTTCTTTAAACTTGACATACTACTGAATTTAATTTAATCGTATGGAACTGAATCTCGAAATGTTACCTTATAGTTGTAAAATGATATAGACATTGTATTTGTAATTATTTGATCTCTCATCATGTATATTATTATTTTTTGTACGGTGCTTTGGGTACCAACCTATTATATTGTACATCATATTTGTATAATAATAAAATAAAATAAATAATAATAAATCATTAAAAGGTTCGCGGCACCAACCAACACAAAAAACATACGTTTTTTCTGGAAAGTGTCCCACTGCTGAGCAAAGGCTTACCTTAGCAGCCCAGTCCGCCAAAAACTTCTCTAAATCACCGATACGAGTATCGCCCTCCCGCCCGATACACAAAGTTGGCAAATTAATGAACTTATGTTTTTTATGTCATTTTTGTACATTATTAGAAAGAAGATAGACCAGCAATCTTTTTTAAAAACTTTTAAACAGAAGCCTCGTTTTATTTTATTTTATTGCAAGTCAAAGATGATACGTTTCAGAATATCACTTCTTGAAAAAACATTTGTGAGTAAATAAATAATATAATGTTAACTTCCAGTATTTTTGACCACAAAAGAACCGTACTACATCACACAATCAACAACAGCAAATGTTTTGCAAGTTTTATCAATACCTTTTTTATTAATAAAAATTTAAAGAAGTAATACTGGAGGATTTTTCAAAAAAGTTAAAAATATTAAAATAAAAAAACCGTTAGGCCAAAACTTTTTTTTGTGGACCTAGGTGATAGCAAATGACCCCTTCATTCCGCAATTTTAATTTGACAAACGATTCACCAAACACCTTTTATACTTAAAACTGTATATTAGATAGTGATGGACAAATACCTAATTATTTATCAATACCTACGTGAATTTTTAGATACGTATAATGTGGTATAATACAGTCCATCTCCCTTAAATAGACTAGCAGAGAAGTATGAAATATTAAAGTTCCACCATAACATTTTAACTTTCATAGCGAGAAAAATGTCTGTCCGCATTGCATTAGCTAAAAGGTTTCGCTTGTCGAATATATTGATTGGTGCTCACTGCACATAGACCACTTGGCTAGATAAATACTTAGCCAGATAAAAGGTTAATGTTTTTGCTACGTTTACTAAGATGTTTAGAGTAGATAGGTAAGGATGAAATCTGTAGAAACTTACACAACTTTGGCAGAGATTTAAAAATAGGTCAAGTGCGGGTCGGGCTCGCACAGGAAGGGTTCCGTACCGTCGTACGAGAAAATTAAGAGACCAAAAAATCATAAAAGAATAACAAAAATATATTTATGTCGTAGCAAGAGGACGAACAGCATGGATCTTGTGGATGATGAGATCTGATGGAACATATCAGATAGTTGTGGGCGTTTCATGGGAGATCCATGCAAGAGGAAACACATAATTTATTATCACTTTTACTTATCTCTATTGGCGATTACACTTATATTTTACACCAGGTAAGACAGCACGGCACAAAAGATTAACTTGGTTCTGATGCCACTTCAGTGAATGCACATTAGAAAGTGCCGCCTTTGGTCCCGCCAAGTTGATTCTCAAAATAATTTTTTATGCGTTTTATATCTGAATTACAATATAAGACTGGTGTGTAAATGTTAAATGGTTTTCAGTTTAGGCTAAAAATAGTCTAATGAGACTTTTCATCGAATGCCACACAAATGTACCTATATCTACAAGGTGTAACAGAAATATGTAGTCATATTTTAGGAGGTTGTTATGGCCATATTTCTAAACAACTTTCACTTTGAAACCGATATGATCAGAGCAACTTTATTTTTCCCTTTTTCATATGAAACAGCTGATCGCCCAGACCAAACTGTATGGAGAAGTGAGAATTAAAGTTGCTCAGTACAAACAGGTTTCATAATAAAAGTATTTCAGAATGATGTCCCTGACAACATCCTCAAATATGAGTAAACCTTTCTGATATGGGCCGCCGCCGCGCTCTCTTCAGTTGATAAACTACCTACTGGAAGGAGGGTTGTTTAAACTGTGTTCCCAAATACTTCATACACCTGGTGAACTATTTGCTGAGCAGTGAGCGACAAAACACAATTACTCCAGTCATTGTCATAATCCTATTCATCAGTTAGCAACTGGCATATGCCAACATCAACACCACGGTCTAGGGTTATCATTCAATTAATTATCGCGCGACAAAATTGGAGCTAAAATCTCGAAAATTGGAAGGGAAATTTGGAAATAGGAGGCGCATGGCGATAATTAATGACCTGTGCTCGAGATCCTAGGGCCATCCGTTCGACTATCAATCAGTGGCAGGCATTCATTATCTAATCATGATGACCCTAGTGGGACATTTATTTGTATTTGTTTACTCGGCCAATGCTTGATGTTGATGAATAGTTGTTGGATGTGTAGATAATGTATTGTCTCCTGTTTGGTTTATTCTGGTTGCGCGATGCATTATGGAATGATATGATGTAACGCTAGCTCTCTCTCTAAGTATCTTATGTGTCTAGTATCTAATTTATCCGCCTAAAAACATCTTCATGTAAAATGTTGCCAAGACGACACATCGAAAAATGTATCAGATCTCATGTAGAGCCAAGCTTATAACTTTACACGCCCTAACTCTACAAGCCCTAACTTCACAAACTCTACACCTTAGTAAAATATGTGTCTTGGCCATTACATGGGCGTAAGTTGAATAATTAATTCACTGTTCATTATAAATTTACAGATCTCTAACATCAAAATTTGCGAAAGTCTCATACAAACTTCCATCCCCTAGTTTGAGGGGTTGAGTGTAAAAATTCCAATTTTTTGTTTTTTTTTTGTTGTTTGTGTGCTAATACTAGCTTTTATACCAAATTTGAGCTTTCTATGACTTGAAAAAGTACTCTTAGAATTTTGATGATCATCAGTGAGTCAGTGACGAAATCGGGGTATTTTAGATGTCAATAAAACTTTGTTATTGAAACTTTCTTTAAATATTACGCCTGCTACTAACATCATATAACTCTGCTCTAATAACAATCTTATAAACTTAGACAGGAGTCCATTGCAAATTGTTTTAGTTTTTGTTCAGCTGTGAGAAGAGCAATGCTCTGCCGTCATACAGTCTTGACTAGTACGGAGGGCACTACACTACTCACTAACACTACAACAACTCACATAATATTGTATTATACAAATGCCTTGTTTTTATGAGTTATTGTTGGTTTAACGTATGTAAAGTTATTTGAAAATAAATAAATTTTCTTTCTTTCTTTCTTTCTTTCTTTCATATCCCGATGATTTTGATCAACTGCTATAATCCAAACCCAAGTTGTGAGGGTTAAAAAAATCGACGAGGCGCTGCGAGAAAAGGTAGGTCGTGCCCTTGCGCTTCGCTTGCTCGTCTTGGCGGGGGCACTGCTGTGTCCCCAGATTGGAGGTACGATATAGTGGCGAATCACATTATACCGGGAATCAATCTATTTATTGCAGAGACAGGACAATACAATAAGTACAATTGAGTCAGAAAAATAATAATTTGTTAGTAAAATCTTAATCATCTGTAATGTTAAAAAGAAACATTTAAAATAAAAAATGGTTTACATGTGTATTTACGAGGTGACCTTAACTCGAACAGACAGAAGCGAAGCATAATAAATTTGTTTCCATTTCAATATCACGAGACAAATAAACTAACGCTTTTCTCAAGAAAATTATAAGTGACGGGCAAGAAAAAGAAAACTTATAAAAATAAAACGTGAAGAGCAGGTGCTTTTGAGTTTAGGCATGAATAAATAAATCTGCATAAAGAGACTGTTGAATTCAACTCTGCAAACACTTATGCGAAATGGTGTGATGATGTGTCTATGTATAAATAAACATAAACATGAATACAGTCACATACATTACTTCTGGCCCCACACTAGGATACATACTAGGAGCAACGACCGCAGCGACAATACGTTGGATGTTCTGAAAGTATAAAGATGCATTGTAACGGCCTATGTATCTGAAATGTCAATAAAGTAATCTGTTTATTTATCTGGGGATGGTAGAATCGCACTTTTGTAATATACCGATTGAAACCTTCTTCTGTTGTCTTCATATTGTTGGCCGAAAACAAAAGATAAAATTATTTTTATCTTAAGAAATATTCAAAATATGTGTTGTTCATTTTTTGCTCACAAAATTAAAGGTACCTTACAAGAAATTCTTATAATGATTTACTAAGACAAAAATAGAGGGTTAAAATAGATCGATTGCATTAAAACAGTTTTTCAGATTTCTGTAATCTGAAAGACTGTTTTCAATCAACATATATAGCCACTGTTTTATTTTGGTTTCATGTATTTTATCGAGGTCGGGAATCCGTCAAAGACTAAGCTGGACCTGGAAGGCCGCTGACCTCAGTGACCTACGAAAACGTTATCAGAGTGGAGTTTGTTATAAAGTTATATACAAATTTACACATGGAAAAATACAGGTTATCTGGAAGTTAGATCACTGGCAGTTTCCAAAATTTTAATTATCACATTACGTACGGTACGAAAGGTTTCTTCACTGTGGATCCCTCCCACATTTACTGACTAAAGAGCAAAAAGCGCGCCGGGTAGATTATTGCGAATATTTGCTTAAATATTTTAAATGCGGCAGATCACAACAGGTGCCCTACATCCTGACTAGAGATGAGACTTGGATAATAAGTACACGGGTGTTCGAAGAAGGCGCTTTGCCTATTAAAGTTGGTCATGTTAAACCGATGAATAAAATAATTGGAGCGGTTACCTTACACATAAACCAAAACATTTACAGAAAGGCACGTACATTGCTTCTGGCCCCACACTGGGATACCTGTGTCGTGGGAAACAGAAACAGCGACGTCACACACATATGAACATCCAAGACCTGTTTTTTTTTGTGAAATATCTGGAATTATTATTCAGGTCGAGTTGACTCGGGTCGAGCTGTCCCAGAACCGCAATTTCAGCAAAATTGTGGTATATATCTTTTGATTGCCTTGACCTATAAATTTGTTTTTTTCATAAATTCAAGAAACTGTAGACATGAGTTATCGAACTTGATCAGCTCACATGAAAATGAAATAGCTGATCCGGAATATAGGAGACAACTACCTAATATCGAGTGGGAACTAAGTGTTGAGACCTTTAAAAAGATTACTAGTAAGTTAGTTACATCTAAGATCGACTTATTTGCATCGAGAATAAATAATGTAGGGCATCGTACATCGTTATGTATCCTGGCAAAGAAATCCGGGGGCTTGTGCAATAAATGCGTTCACGATCGACTGGAAAGATTATTACTTTTCCGTATTTCCATCCTTTGCAACTATGTTGAAAGTACCCAAAAAGATAATTACAGATGGTGCCGAAGGTAGTTTCGTTTCGCCTGTGTATTCAGCCTTGTTTCCCAATCTTTCAGAGCTTTTTGCTCGATCCATAGATTTTACACCGACAGATTTAGTCTTATTTATTCAATCAACAGCGCAACCCCACCCAAGCTCACTCTTATGGCAGAGAAATTATCCGAGAGACGTTCATGAAAGAGAGCGAGAGAGAAGACGCGTACCATCTTCACCCCTTAGTCATATCTTATATATCTGCTTCATTAGCGGATAATTCTTTGAGGCAATATGAAGTTCTATTTAAACACTGGAGTAATTTTTGTAATCAAAATGATTTACCGAATATGATCTATTTCTAAAATTTGGACCCAATTATTCTCGATTATCTTTCTCTTCAACAACCTTATGATTCGTTAGTCCTTGTTTGCTTGACTAAAAAGACATTAGACTTAAAGCATTATTCACAGCGCATATAACGCAAATAATTTAAAAAATTGAAGTTACAAATATTCAGATTAACTCAGATACCAAATGTAAATATCAATATAAATTGACAGAGTTAAAACTTTACGCCCAGCTACCTACCAACCGAATTTGTATCTCCTCTACTTTAGAGATGGAACTGAAATCTGTCCAGCTTTGACTTTCAATCAATAGATCAAGAAAAATGAGAGAAAATATTAAAACATTATTTATAAATCTAAAGAGACGCCTCAAACATTAGGCCGATGGGTTCGGTATGGTCTAACAAGACGTCAAATTCCCCAAATATCTAAATTCGCGAATGTCTATTTCCGCGAACGTCTACCTTCCCGACTTGCTATTTCCGCGAATGCCTACCTCTACGAATGTCATATCCACGAATAAGTGTTATAGGAAATAATGCCTATTTTACCATATATTGACACACACAGTAATAAAAGATGGACAGGCGGTTGGAATTAACTTTTGCTTCACCATCAAAAGCTATTCTAATAATTGCGAATGAAACAATCAGTAAATAAAAATTTTGCTTCGAACTTTAGAAAAAAATACTCCTTTTAACTTAAGATAATCTTAACATGAAATAAAAATGGTCTTACTAAAATGGTACTCTAAAGTTAGTAAGACTTATGTTAACAAGATTTCTTATTAGGGGTATGTTTTAGTAATATTATTTTCGTAAGAACGCTTATGTCGATATTTGTTTTTATTCAATTTATCTAAAAGCACGTTAGAAATTATCAAACTGTATTTCTTGTTTTTTTTTTTTTTTTTCAATTTTATTAAATATGCCTTTGTATATTCTGATGTTACTGAATGGCTTCTTTTATGAGATAATATAAAAAGCTTTTAAAATTTGGGGATATTTTCAGTTGAATTTAACCGCGCTGTTGCCATGCTTCCAATGAATTGGTCGTACGGTGTCGGTTTCGACGACACAACGAAATAAACGAGTATGTACTTAAATTGATATTAATAGATAAAATAAATTATATAATTACTTTATTGCTATACTAGACACTTATAATATATTACTAGTACCACTACTATTTACTAATATTATTTAATTAAATGTTTTATTATTTTGATAAAAATTTGTTTTTTTCTGTTCGAAACTCCTTAGTTATTCTTACAACGAAATAAACGAGTACTTACATATATATTAATAGAAACAATAAATAATATAATTACTAAAATAATATACTAAACACTACATAATACTTAAACTGGCTTTTGCAACCAAAAGCTAGCTAAGAATGACGTAAATAGCACCAGTGATATCGGTCAAACATGAGTCAAAATCGCATTCCAAAAAGGACCAAAAGTTATGAAAAATAATAATGCTCGCAACAAGCCATGTAAAAGTATTTTTTACACAAAATAAGTTTTGAAAATTAAAATTTAAATAAAACAAAATTAAAAAATAATCAATAAAAATTAAAATCAAACATAATAATTTATATTTATGTTTATGTTTGTTGTCAAATTTTGTCAGTTTTCATATTGTTCAAGAAGAAATAAGAAACTTTATTTTCATATCATGGCTAACATTAGGTATTGTCTTCATAAAATATGTAATTACAGTTTCACATTAAATAATCTTAAATGACATAGTATTTATAAATGTAGCCTATTAATGTCCCCACCAAGGGGCACAGGTCTTCACTCGGATACGAGTAAGAAGCCATACGACCACGTTGGCTCAGTGCGGATTGGTGGAGGGATTTTACGACCACTACCACGTAGCGATAGCAGCCGGGACCTACAGCTTAACGTGTCATCCGAAACACTGAGCATCCCATAACGTTCTTAAGATAAATTAATTATCTAATCGGTAACATAGTCAGGAATCGAACCTGCATCTCTGTTGTGAGAAGCAAGCGTGAAACCCATTATACCACGGAGCTCGTGTATTAACGCAACTTAATTACTACCTTTTTATAAACCTATATACATAACAAGTCCGTTCATGCTTATTTGTCTTTACTTATTTAACTAAGTTTTGTAATGGTGTTAAAAATATATGTGAAATTCCCGCAAAGCGCTTTAATTTGACATATCGAACGATAGTTTTTTTTATTTGCCCCCCAAAAGTGTACCAAGTTTTGTCTTAATCGGTCCAGAATTGGGTCGTTTAGTATAATTTATACACATTTCAAATATTTCAAATACATTTTTATGCATTTAAAATTTTAAATATGTATATTTTATATTATTTGCTCGCTCGCATTTACTCGATACAATTCTGTATAAATGTAGGCCAAACACTAAGGTAAATTGACTAATGCTACTTATCAGAATTTGACAATTAAGGTATTGTTAGAAGCGTCTTAATTTTCCACTACTTACAGGTTATGTGACGTAATGTGTGTGGGTTGTAGGGAACACATTCCTGTTTAAAATTCAGTCCTCAGTAGCACAGAGTTTGAAATATGATCCAAAAACAAATACGATTATTTCTCCAAAAATACAGTGCATAAAACATGTTCAGAGGTACTAAAGGACCCTACATTTCATTGGTAAAGTCGTTCAAAATGATTGCTACTTTCATCCCTAAATTATTGTCAGCTGATTAAATGTCATCCTGTCTATGTACTACGTATTACCCAGTCGTCAGTGAAAATTCCGGGAATCGGAAATGACACTTTTGCCGCAACAGTGCGCGTTCCGGGGATCGGAAGGAATGAGTAGGTAAAATTTCGCAAACATTGCTTCAATACCCGGCGTATAAGTTGAACCAAAATGGCGGCGTCTGCGCAGGGTAAAATGTATCTGAAACAGTAATTTTTACCTGCGCAGATACAGCCATTTTGGTTCAACTTATACGCCGCGCATTATACCGTGATTTTGTTCCGATATCTTTTGAGAACAATTTAAAGACCACCAAAATATTTGTTTCCTACTCAAAATGGGTAAATGCTACCCAAAATGGGTAAATGATCACCAAAAATTGCAGAAAATATCAGGGCAAAATATATAGGTAGCTTAGGTGAAGGGTAAAGGGGGTGAGCGAAGCGATGCCCCCTTTATCCTTTGTGTTAGGTTGAACATGTAAGAACAACAAAATACGTATAACATAAACATAAGTACACAAAACATAAAAAGAAATTTGGTGATCATTTATCCAAACACAATTTGGTGATCGTTTACTAATTCTGGCGGTCGTTACGAATTTATTAATAGTAAAATAGGTGCGTTTTTGGTAATCGTTTAAACATAAGCCATATCTTTTTAGCATATTTAAAATGCATATAAAAGATCAGGCTAGTTATTGAATATTAAATAAATAATAATACCTTGGACACCATTTACACACATTGATCTAGCCCCAAACTAGGATTCCCTGTATCTTGGGTACTAGACAACGATACACATACTTATCTAGAGAAATATTATACTTAGATAGATAAACAACCATGACTAGGGTACAAACATCCGTTCTCGTCAAACAAATATTTGCCCCCACCGGGACTCGAACCCGGGACCCTTAGTTTCGTAGGCAGCGTCACTGCCAACTCAGCCATTCGGGTCGTCCAATATGTCTGTGTACTGTCAATACGAAAATCGGCGCTCAAAACCCTCTCAGTGAAATTTCTGATTTTCGGATGCACAGTTACGGAGAATGTATAGGTATTGTAAGGAGAATATAACTATGATTTTATATCAATGAAGTTCTCAGTCTGCCAAGAAGCCATTGTTGTAAGGGTATTACCTGTTTGGCTTCAGGTGGTGACGCTAATTTAATTTCACAGACTTGTATTTTAAATATGCGGGTGCAAAAACATGCCGAATCTCTGCGCAAAGGATTTGATTGTCCTCACCAATGGAAGTTTCAGTATCCGAAAACCTCCGTCGGCATTACTGAATTTTAGTTAAAAAAATGTTGCTATTATTCCTTCTAAATAGTAGTTTATGTGACTGCTGCATAATGGAGGGCATTAAAACTCGAGAGTGGGTTTATGAAACGAGCCGAACGATAGTTTTAATGCCTAATTATGTACAGTTACATACACTAGTTTATCTACACACATGTTTGACCGGCATTGTGGTTCTGCAATTGTTTAGCTTTTTCTTTTGTACCAACTTCACGCAGACGGGCGTCGGCGTTCGAAATTTGAATGTCAGTACCAACTTCACAGACAAACTAGGGCCGGCACGCGGGTGGGCGTCGGCGTTAGAAATTTGAATAGATTGATAGATAGATAGATAGATAGATAGAATGAGTTTATTGCATAAAAAATACTTATGGGCTAAACATACATCCCACAAAACCAAGTTTGAGTATGGTTTGTCTGTGGGTCATCAATCAATGTCATTATATGTAGAAAAACTACACATAATGACCATTATGTGTAGTTTTCTAGATACGAAACGAATTTTTACCAAGTAGTTTAACATAATGCTGATCGTAACGTGCGGTTTTTGAACGCAGTAAAGAGGGTTTATGATACGTATGTAGATAAAATATAATAAACAGTGCTCCGTGGTCTAATGGGTTTCACGCTTGCTTCTCACACAGAGGTGCAGGTTCGATTCCTGACCATGTATCAATGAGATAATTAATTTATCTTAATTACGTTCTAACGGGGATGGAAAAAATCTAAGGCTAGCCCTCTGTCACGAAAAATGGAGTATTGAATAACTGGCTCAAAGTGGGCACAATTGTACCTCCGCCACCCCGTATGAGAAAAGGCGTGACGCTATGTTATGTTGTGTAAAAATTTAACGGGATCGTGAAGTGTTTTTATATAGGATTCTGCATATTTACATCTAGTTTACAATACATTTTCACTAAGAAAATAATTCCTGAAAAGGTACTAAAAACGTAACTATCTCGAAAAAAAGTATTGGGCTTCGTCAATGTTTTACACCTTCCCCGTCCACTATTCACGGATGTGACGAGTGACGCGTCACGGCGTGTGACTTAATTAGGGTTCCGTACCCGAAGGGTTCCAAACGGGACCCTATTACTAAGACTTCGCTGTCCGTCCGTCCGTCCGTCCGTCCGTCTGTCACCAGGCTGTATCTCAAGAACCTAGCTAGCTAGAGAGTTGAAATTTTCACAGATTATGTATTTCTGTTGCCGCTATAACAACAAATACTAAAAAACAGGATAAAATAAATATTTAAGGGGGCTCCCATACAACAATACCACATACAAACTTATGGAAGCACCTGGTTACGTACATGGAGTGTGAATGTAACCGCACCAATAACTTTGTAAACAATATTTTGCTGTGTAAAATCCTAACTATTCACTCCACACCATCGCTTCCATTGAACGGTGGTACGGAACCCTTCATGCGCGATTTAGACTCGCACTTGACCGGTTTTATTTTTTCGTCATTTCCGATTTGTAGGGTTAGTATACAAATACAAAGTATCGCAAATAAAAAAATATAAAGTTTCCTAAAGAGGTAAGAGAGGAGGTAGGTTTACATTTTTTTTCTTGGTTTTCTTGCCACGCTAAACGACGACGGCTAGTAATACGAAGAGACGTGGGCCTAAAAGGACTTGAGTCCAGGGCCGTAAAACTCAAACTAAAAAAAAACGTAGCAGCTATTTACACATAAATCAAAGAGTAGCGCCCATTTTACCGTCAAAATCATGTTACTTATCTTCGACTATTGGATTTTAAACAAATAAGATAATTTTTTCAATAAAATTAAAAAACGTTTCCAGGTATTTAATCTACAATATAAGTTGCGATTTTTTATATAAAAAGTTTGTCTTTAGTTTTTTTTATTTTTATCTTTTCCCAAACCTCCACGTAGCCTTAACCTATTGAATACCACCCGGCGCTAGCTAACGCCACTTTTCCGTTGAAGGTTTTAAATTTTATTACCATGGCATAAGCTTCAAAATCGTGACCCAGCAACCCTCGGTTTTTGAGATATATGATATACGTATGATAAGATATTTTGTTTCTCCAGCGTGTTTTTGGCAACTGCATGACGTAAGCCTCACAATTGACCGCCAATATTAATAATCACTATTGTCAATAAAGATGTCAATTTCACCCGGTATATTCTGGCTTCCTTTAGCTCATTATTAACGTGTCGCCGCTTACTATCACAACAAAACGAGAACTCAAACGTTAACTTTTGAACTCTAGAACTTAAAGCTTAGGTATGCTCTTGAACTGAAGTTTGGATTATTCATGCATTGCCAGTAAGACGTTCTCTTACCCGCTTTAGTTTGTAAACACCTCCATTTTGTGGCCAGGAGCAGAAGCAGTAGCAGAACCAGGAAGGGGAAAGGGGCTCAGGGGGCCCAATCTTCCCCAAGAAGTATATACAGTGTGTTACCATCAGCTGGGCTTTTAATTAATGACTTTAAAATAACGTGTGTCTGTAACGTAACCATAACATTAATTTTTTAATATACTAAATTTCAGAGTTTGTTAACTTTCTAACAAAAATTTTATTGCCCGCAATGTAAAGCACGGTAATTTGACAAGTTACTATCAACACGACAGTTGACAGATATACTTTGATTTTTGCACTTGTTGTCGCGGTTCGACCCACGACATGCCTTGTACCAAGTAATTTAACGACATGAGTTACGACTATTAGGCAATACGTCTACTACATTTAAGCTGCAAATTTAGAAAGTTTAACTGTGGAGTTAATTAACATAATTATGATTTACTAATACGTGCAAACGATTGTTAACGGAGCATGTTATTATCAGTTTTAATAAATGCCCACATGCCGGTAACAGACTGTATATGTTCTTACGTGACAAACCTTAAAGTAGCCTTGACTTTATAATTAATAAAAAAAAAACAAGCATTATACTGCGGGGGGTCTCACTCAGAGGTTTCGTTCCAGGTTTAGAGCGAGTTCGGGATTTCACTTAGGTTTCCGCTCGCTTGGCTCGCAATCGCATCGCGAGATGTCAGAGTAAAAGAAGCTCTCAGGCCAAGTGATGCGGCGCATTCTAGCCTGCATGGGCGGCTAACCGATTCTGTAGGTGTTTAGCGATTATTGAACGTAGCGCAGGTGCAAGCTACATTGCGCTTTATTGCCGTGCAGTGAGAGTAACTATTTATTTAAGTATCTTTGAGGAGTGATCTTTCTGTACGTAGTACTATTAAGTATTCTGTGCCTATCTATACCTATATTACCACAGATAGTATATTACCTATAGGTACCAAGGATTCCTTAACCACTCGTCTGGGTAGATCGAAGAAATGGCCCGCGATTTTGAACCTTAGTGCTTGGTTAAAAAGTTCAAAACCTATCAAAAATGATCAATCATCTGTTGATAGCCCCCACAGCTGAAAGGATAGTCATCAAAACATTCAAAACTTTACCGTCCAGCTACAAAAAAACTTTAAACATTGTCTAACAAATTATTACAAACATCGTTACCACAAAACTGCGATGTACGATGTATCAAGACAAGACATGACTTGAAGCATATTCAAAATTAAGACAACCGAGAAAGATTTTATATAAGCTAGCCAATAAGGCGGAAATCAGCTGAACAGCTGTTCTGCTTTTATTTACATGTACGTTTACGTCCAATTTCCGTCGTGACTTCACATCTCCACAGCACATCGTAAGAAGACCTCCTCAGTCTCCATAGTTGCGGCGATGGGCTAGCCCCCTGTCATGCAAAATGGACTTTTGTTTAACTAAAAGTGGACACAAGACCTCCCGCCCCAGGCGTGATGCTATTTATCATCCATTGCCTGTGATTGGAAGTTGAAAATCAGCGACTTATTTGCAGTCGGAAATGGAGTTTTGACGATTCATCAATTTTCAATGACAGTCTGATAAAGGAAATTCTTGATTTGATATATCTGTATCTTCTATTTTCGTGTAATAAAGTATAAAGTATAATAAAGTATAAGGGTGAATGTGGTTAATTTTGGGAGAGATACTGGGAGGGGGAGGCAGTATACTACACAGAATATCATTCCAATGATGTTTGAAAATATGTGATGATTTCATAATTATCACATATGTCAGTGTGATGGGCTCAGTATGGTAAATGGGATGTTTATATCATTATAAACATAATGAGCCCATCAGACAGACGGCCTCTGTGGAGTTGCAGTTGTGGTTCAGCCTACCATGAGAGAGGTCCCGAGTTCGATTCCCGGCTGGGGATAAATCTAATAAAAAAAACAGGTATTTTTATGTGTGTGACGTCACAGGGTATCCTAGTGTAGGGCTAGAAGCAACGTATGTGCTTGTATGTAAATGTTTATCTGTTTGTTTACCTTGGGGCTGGGGCTTCATCGTAGTTGCACGGCGTTCCCTATAAAATGGTTTTATATCTTACTTTTTAGTTCATGTCAAGGGTTTTGTACCCGAAGGGTGCCAAACGGGACCCTTTTACTAACCCTCCGCTGTCCGGTTTTTAAGAATGAAAAGAAGTACCCACAAGAGATTATTGGTATGGCCATTTTCTTAGCCATTTTGTTTATCGGTGAAAACTGGAATCTCCCGAACTTACCGGAAAAGATCTTTAATTGCAGGTTTAAAGTTTTGTACTTAGTTATTTGTCATTATACAATTAATAACTGCTCATTGGAAGTATAATAAATAAGATTAAGTTTTAATCACATTTTTATTTCTGTTAATAAGTTACTAAATTTTTATCCACTTCCGGTTTCAATGAGCAAAGAGTTTCGTACACATCGACCTGAGTATATAGTTAAATACTTAAATGCTACAAACACAAAACTCATTTTCAATGTTTCGATTACTGCCTTGAATGTAAGTCCTACCTAGTATTTAATATTTTATTAAATATCTTGACCGATATTCAGGGCCTAATTAAAAACATGAGAAGACATCCTTGATTTTCAGTACTAACTAGTGACGTATATCCGGTCCGTCCGTTCCCGCCCCCGGATGTTCGGTTAACCCTTAACTACCTACCTCCTATTTTTGTAACATAACCACCTACCACCCGTCTTAGAGACGTGTGTGTCAAATTACCCTCGCCATGTATAATATTTATAACTTAGAGGTTTTGGAAAATAAAAAACATGTTAATAATGTTAGAAACTATGTATTATAATAATAAACACAAAATAAAAACGACTACGTTTTCCATAAACTAAATAACAAAAAACCAACTTACTTTTTTTCCCACAAAAATACAGTCTTTGGATAATGAGAACCATAAAAAAATACAAAAAGATAATACTTATTTAGTACTAATTTTCAATTATTCAATAATCAACAAAGATAAGAAAAAAATTAGTGACGTTCTAGAACAACTCAATCAACAAAATTGCAGACCATTAACTTTACATTTTTTCACGGCAATTACTGCACAGTTTATTAGAGCATTCGAGGCAAATGGGTGCCTTACACTCGAAACAAATATATTGGGTTCTGCGTTTCTTTTTTGGGTCACAAGTAGAACATGTCTTGCGAACAGCTAACCTTTCTTCAGCATAGCTGCCACCTGGAACTTCTGCTGGAGCCGCCTCGTCTTTGTGATGGAGTATACGTCGAAGAGCGACTTTTATATCCCGTTGCATCTGAGGATTATTTTCGCGTCGCTCCATATGCGGTCTTGTGAGCTGTTCGGCTAATTTCTTCAGGAATTTGAATCTGCTTTCAGTTTTTTGGGTTTGGCCTTTAGCAGATAAGCTGACAATGTAACAGTTTGAAGCTGAAATGTCCAGCAACCTGTAAAATACTGCCAACGGCCATCTACGAGTGCGACAGCCTGACGAGTAGTTGGCGCATCTCTGATCTAATAAATCTACACCAATTTTGGTTTGATTATAGTATAGTATTATCTCCGGTTTCTTTGTAGTATTGTCAACATTTGCAGTATGGTGCATACTTGAGACGGTTATCACTGCTTTGTTTAGTTTCGGCACGTACGATGATATTGTGATATCTTTTGTAAATCCAAATACAGTAGAATCAACATTTCTGTTACGAGCGGCCAAAAATTCTGGGGGAATTTCTCTTTGATTCTTTCTCAACGTACCAACAACGGTCAGCTGCTTCTGTTTCATTTGTTCCAATAGCTCTATAGAAGTATACCAATTATCAGTAGTCACATTTCGATTAGAACCTTCAATCGGAGGTATAAGGCGCAGAACTGCCTGAGTAGGTTTTTTCAGTCTTTGATACTCTGCAGACAAATTACACCCATCGGAATCCTTTCCCAAATAAATGTAGGCATTGAGCAAGTATCCTGATCTTGCATCTGTAAGACACTGTATTTTTATTCCATATTTTGCGGGTTTTTTTGGCATATACATTTTGAAACGGCATCTGCCACGAAATGCCACTAACATTTCATCGATACATGCACAACTTCCGATCACATAAACAGCTTGACAACGGTTTATGAAATCATCAAAGAGTTCAGAAATAGGAGCAGAAGGATCGTGCTCTCGACGTACCAGTCTCGTCTCTGCATCATCAAAACGAATGGTTTTGAGCAACACTTCAAATCTGTTTTTACTCAGAATACAACGGTATATTTCCCTTCCTGTCCCGTCCATACTATACCAAGACGTATAGTGTTCGTGGTTTTCCTTGAATATAGCTGTATAGAAAAGGAATCCTATGAAAGCTTTCAATTCAATGAGATCCATATCTTGAACACAGGTTTGCTTTTGATATTTTGGTCTAATCTCCCTTATTTTCTTATTAGTATACAAAACAATTTTTTCGAGCATTTCGTCAGTAAAGAACAACTTCCATATGTCCAGGGGAGAAGATGAAGAATTTATTTGATCTCGGTATTCGGCTTTGATACCCTCACGCTCCCTGACAATGTTGTGCTCTAATGTTCTTGCACGTGAAGACGAAGGAACAGATGCCCAACGGAAACGATTCTTACCAAAATAGTTCTTCTTTCTACGTAATTCTGCCACCGGCATGTCGTCTTCCGATGAAAAGTGAGAGTCTGCAGTCACAGGATCAGTAGAATTTGGAGATGGTTCCCTATTACCTTTTTCCGATGACGCCAGATCTTCCTCACCATCAATTTCAGAATCCGATCCGCAATCATCTTCTACTAGTTCCTGTTCGCCAATATTACTTTCGACTTCACTGCATTCATCGTTAGGCAGATCCTCTTCATCTGACAACTCATTACCTAACAAATTCTCAATATCCTTGTCTCGTAAAGCCATATTTCACTGAAAAAGTAAAAAAAGGAACACTTGAGTTTAGTCACGCAACCACCTACCACCCGTCTCTGAGACACTCGGCGATAGTTTTTTACTCACCACAGGTAGTCAAGCGCACTACCGGCATCGACGAGCGCATGCGCGACACTGAGGGACGCGGGGAGAAGGTACTTGAACGCGCAGGATTGTACAGTGTAAGGGCGTAAAAATATTTGCGATTTTAAAGTAGCTTCCGTCTGGTAGACGGGTGGTAGGTGGTTAAGGGTTAAGCCGCGTGGTACCTTGTTTGCGCGCGCGCCCCACCACACCACCGAGGCAGTTCGGATTGTTGAATTCGAATTTAGCTTCATTGGCGTCTTGATTTTCGCACGGCACAGTCGCTGCTCAGCTCCTGAGTACGGCCCGCCAAAAATCTATACATCGTGCCGTGAGAACTTCTTTTGCATATTGTAACCAACTGTTCGTTAAAGAATTTATTAGAATTTTCTGATTTATTGCAGGCAAATAAAAGATACCCAATGGTGTGACCGTTCGTTTGAGTAAAATGGAGCAAGAAACCCCGGAGGTTCCGTCCAGTTTGGAGCACGTGGCGGCGCGTAAGGATAAAGGCAAGAAAAGGCGGAAACCGGTGAGCTCTTCGGACTCCGACAATTCTAGTTCGTCCTCGTTGAGTTTCTCGGAAAGCGACGATCGCAAGAAGCGGTACCGACGGCGCAAACGCATCAAGGAACGTAAGTTCGATCTTCTTTTTAACGAGATTAAAGATCTTAAAAGTCAACTTGCTGCTACACAGGAATTTCACGAATATGATTGTGAACCACGGCATGACTTGATTGACCCTAATGTTAGTGGAGACCTCTACGAAGGTCACGTTGAGGAGTCCGAGCCCGCCAACATTGACTCGGCTTTCGAGATCGATCTTAACATTTTTACTGATACAAAAACCAAGGAGCCCGCTGTACCGCAGGCGTCTCCCGAACTAACACAACAATTAAAAGATTTGCAGCGATTCAATAGCCAGGACTGGATTAACGTCCGATATGCCGACGTCCAAAAACACTATTTATTTGCGCCGGGTTTCACTAATCTTGAAGCTAATGACGAGATAAAGAGGTACGATTCAATTCAATTCAATTCAATTCATTTATTTTCAATTGTAACCTTACAGCTAAATTAACCAATACGTTACAAAGGCGGTAAAAATATTTTACTTATCTAGATCTTGCATTCGTCTTTCTGTCATTCTCTTACATTCCCTCACCAAGCACGCCATCCCACTCGTGAATATATCACACTGTGGTGAGGCGGCGAGCACGGAGTTGATCAGCGCCTGCGCCTGCGCGACGGGCGAGTACAGGTAAAGGTTGGTGCGCGACGCGCGAGTTGCCAGCAGTACGCGAGCGCGACTACCCCGCAGCCTCATGTATGCGTCGGGCACGAACATTCGCAAACACCTTTGGAGAAGCTCTGTACAGTCGAGTTTATTTCTAAGGATGTTCATTACAAAATTAAAAAGAGATATTGACCTTCTCAATTCTAATGACTCATACCCCAGATGACCTTGCAGAAATCGTGTTGGGTACATATATGGGTAATATCCATGACCCTTTTTGTAGAGACTGCGTAGAAATCGTTTCTGTACTTGCTCCAGCATGAGAATATATTTACGCTCATGCGGAGACCAGACCGCTGCATTCGTTTCCACTATGCTCCTCACCAAGGCCTCGTACAGAGCGCGTGTAGCCGCGAGTGTGAGTGGCGCCGCGTTACGCAGTACGAACCCTAGCCTCTGGAACGCCTTAGCGGTGAGCTGCTGCACGTGCGGCCGGAACGTGAGCTGCGATACATCTATACGATACATCTAAAACTACCTTAAACATGGAAAAGGCTTTTGCCGGCATTTCCTATGCATTGCTCAAACAGCGCGACGCGCTTTTGAGTGAATTACAAGCCTTTCTAGCCTGGGCGCATCAGGTCAAAAACCTACGATTCGACGATATCCATATAAAGCTCAAAGAAATGTTGGCCAATGGTGAGTATAGCAAGATTTCAAACGACGCTCTCCAGCTCGTCTGTGGACACCGGGCTGAACTTATTCAATATCGCAGAGAAGGCATACTCTCATCAGTAAAAGACCAGTACCACAAAAATACATTACGCAAAATTGCGCCGTCAGGTTCTCATCTATTTGAAGCCGACAAATTTAATGCTTTATTGGAAAAAGCGGGTGGAGTTAAAAATGTGTTTTGGGTGGAAGGAAAGTCTCGCTACAATACTGTGCCACAGTACGAGCCTTCCACTTCTACCCGCAGTCAGACGCAGAAACAGGCCGCAACTTATAACAATCGCGCGCAATATCATAATCAAAGCCAGTATCATACTTCGGCCCGAGGCAGGATAAATAATAATTCGTTCCGCGGGCGAGGCACGCGGGGTTCACGCGGCCGTGGTCTACCCGACAGGTCAGGAAGGGATTATCAACCCAGACGTTCTCCCTCATCCCACCGGGATAGGAGACTATGCCATGCACATGCATGCAAAATTTCACGCCGGACAACTCCGCATGTACTACGATCGTTGGAAACAGTTGGGAGCTCCCACATACATTCTAAAAATTATACAAGTAATAAATACTCGCTGACAGATTTTTAAATGGTGTATTTCTTTTCGTGGCAGTAACAAAAGTGTTCTCAAAATCAAAGCAGTCCTATTTATAACATCTATTCCCTCCATCTCCCGCGTTCGTTTTCGCGGTTAAACACACCCTTCTTCAGACTATCCAAAACCGGAAATGCAATTTACACGTATTATTTCTAACACGAATTCTATAATTACTACAAATATTCTGGATAGTTCTAAAATTGGCTTTAACATTATCAAGATTTAACAAATTATAAAACATTTCAATAAACCATCAGATTAATATTAGCATCGAACGGAAATGTCTAATACATCGCTAGTTACCATTTTTAATCATGTCACTTCCTGTTACAAGTCTAAAAGATTTAAATATGAATTAAACATAATAACGATAGGACCTTCATAAATGGCTCTAAAATCAGAATAGACTTTATTATGATTTTAGAGTTCAATTTTCAAAAAAGGATATAACCAGAACAGGGTACGTCTATAACGGAAGTATTACTACATCCGGCTATAGGTTCGACAAAGTTAAATTTGAAGAAACGAGGATAGATTCATGATTTAAACCAAAGACAAATATAAACTAAAGAAATGATGATTAATTACAATTAATGTCAAACATAAAAGGATTTTAACTATCATCATAATCCTTCAAATAATCTAAACGGAAATGGAAAGTTGCTTTACGTTAGTACAAGCCGGCTCCACTAGATGGCGTTAGATGTAAGTATAGTGAAATATACAAGGTGTAACTAACAAGAGCTAACATTCGACCGTCCTGACTCTAAAGTTTGTCTCTAAACTTATACAATTACTTCTACAAAACATTATTTCTGCAAACTAGGTATACTATCTCATTATAAAACAGGGAAATAATAATATCAAGACTTTGTAAGCATGCCTCTTATTCAAGATAGGCTTCGTTATCTGCACCTGATCCCTCATTCCTGAATCTATAGTATAATAACTACAGATTCATTAATCGTATCAGACTTCCAGATCTTCAGTTTTAATATCCGCACCTGATCCCTCATTCCTGAAGCTATAGTATAATAACCACAGATTCATTAATCGTATCAGACTTCCAGATCTTCAGTTTTATTATCTGCACCTGATCCCTCATTCCTGAATCTATAGTATAATGACCATAGATCCATTAATCGTATCAGACTTCCAGATCTTCAGTTTCAATATCTGCACCTGATCCCTCATTCCTGAATCTATAGTATAATAACCACAGATTCATTAATCGTATCAGACTTCCAGATCTTCAGTTTTAATATCTGCACCTGATCCCTCATTCCTGAATCTATAGTATAATGACCATAGATCCATTAATCGTATCAGACTTCCAGATCTTCAGTTTCAATATCTGCACCTGATCCCTCATTCCTGAATCTATAGTATAATGACCACAGATTCATTAATCGTATCAGACTTCCAGATCTTCAGTATCTATCTATACTATTCTTTCTTTTCTATAAATTTTAAGCATTCTTCTCAAATCATACTTTCTGTGCAATTTATAAATTCTATGTAAATTACACATTTTATTTAAATTATGCTCGTAAATCATCTAAACACAATATGATACATTATTATCCAAATTAACTACAACTTATATGTTCATCATCTGTGTTGTCACTATCAGTATCACTCTCTACAGTCACTGTAATCCAAGGACGTATGCGATCTGTTGACCAAATATTACTATATTTTCCTTTAGTTATGTTGGAACCAGGAATACTTGATACCTCGTATCTATCATTTTCTAAAACCCTTGATATCTTGAACGGGCCCGTATACTTGGGCAAAAGTTTTTTACTCTTCCCATCATTAGAAGGAGTAGGTTTTAAAATTTTCACTAAGTCACCTATCTTGTATAGCGTAGCGTCTTTTCTAGTTTTGTCAAATCTCTCTTTTTGTTGAGCCTGATTCTTCTCAACGTGTTCATTAATCTCTTGTATAATTTGTTCACTAGCTTTCCCGTTTTGTCGTGTATCTACCACTGTATCTCCTAGTATACCGTCTCCTTTTCCTAACAATCTTTTCCCAAATAACGCTTCTGAGGGCGTCTTGCCTATCCCTTTATTGAGTGTATTATTAAGTCCCCATTGTATCTTCCCTAGTTCTTGATCCCATTTGTTTTCACCTAAACTATCTGTATAGGTCCTAAGTCCATCTAAAATAGTACGGTTATACCTCTCCACTTGTCCGTTAGCCCTAGGAGTAGAGACAGCATTAAGAATGTGGCGAATTTCATATTCTGTACAGAATCTTTTGAATTCGTTTGAAGTAAAACTCGTACCTCGATCTGAGATCAACCTAACTGGATGACCGAAGATTGAAAACAACTCTATCAAACATCTGATAGCAGAGTTTGATTTAGTATTGCGTAGTGGTTTGAGTATACTAAATTTAGTAAATCCATCCACAAGTACAAATAGATATTGATTACCCCTGGAACTCTTGATAAATGGTCCTAAATGGTCTATGTGTACTGTGTGGAATGGAATATCATATTTAGGAATATTGTGTAAATAACCTTCTTTTGGTCCTGAGGGTTCTTTACCGAAAGCACAGTGTAAGCAAGATCGTACATATTTAGTTATAAATTTCTTCATTTTGGGGAACCAAAAATCTTTCCTGATCTTGTCCAAAGTTTTTTCTACCGAAAAATGTCCTACATCATCATGATTTCGTTGGCATATTTGCCACCTAGCGCTCTTCGGGACTACCCATTTTAGTTGATCTCCTATTTTTCGGTATATGCGATTGTTTTGTACGACAAAGTTTTGTCTTATATCAGTCAATTCCTTGTATTGCGAGTCTTCAAGAATGGATCGAATATGTTGAATTTTAGGATCTGTCAATTGAAGACTCAGTACCCAATCTTCTTGAGATATATGCATTACCCGAGACAAATGTTCATACTTGTCATTATCCTGTCCATCTTCAAGAGGATTTCGACTGAGCGCATCGACATGTTTCATTGTACAACCGGGTCTATATTCAATGGTACAATCGTATTCTTGCAGAGCGATCCACCAACGAGCTATCCTTGGTATTAAATCTCTCTTGGAGAAAGTTGATCTTAAAGCGTTACAGTCTGTGTGTATTGTAAAGGGTTTACCTAACAAATAAACTCTAAACCTATTGAGAGAAGTTATAACGGCAAGAGTCTCTAATTCATATGCATGAAATTTCTCTTCATCTCGCGTCGTTTTTCTACTAAAGAAAGCGATAGGTCTTAAGTCAGATTTCATATTTTCCCTTTGTAATAATATTCCTCCAAAGCCTTTTTTTGATGCATCACAATGTAATTCCGTGATGAATTCAGGATTATACAAACTCAAAATAGGTCTGATGATTAGTTTCTCTTTTAATGTTGTAAAAGACTCTTGCTGTTCTTTCTCCCACTGCCAAGCAATATCTTGTTTCGTTAGGTCAGTCAAAGGCTTAGCGATGCTAGAAAACCCCTTGATAAATTTCCTAAAGTAGCTAGCCAGGCCAATAAATTGTCGAATCTCATGCACTGATTTGGGAGTTGGGAATTGTTCTACAGCAGAAATTTTGGCTTTACCAGGTCTAATGCCCTCGACAGATATTTCGAACCCCAAATATTCTATTTCAGTTTGAAAAAAGTTACATTTATTTATATTTAACGTCAGTCCAGCTTCCCTTATGAGAACAAAGGTTTGTTCTAATTTTGCTAAACATTCTTCGAATGTCTTTCCACATATTAATAGGTCATCCATATATGCCAAAGCACATTTCTCACGAGATTTTCCCAACATTTTATTTATTGTTCTTTGAAAAACAGCTGGACAATTAACTAGTCCAAAAGGAGCTCTACAAAACTGATACAACCCATCAGGAGTTATAAAAGCTGTCAAGTGCTTACACTCATCTTTTACAGGAATCTGATAGTACCCGCTGGCCAAATCTAGGCTGATAAAGTATTTATTTCCACTCAATAAATCTAGTTGATCATCTAAACCATGTATGATGCAATCAGCTGCTCGTTTGCCCGATATTTCGCAAGCATTCAATAATGCCGTTTTCTCAAAGTAGTATTCGTCCAAGTTATCCCCAAATTTTAATCGTTTTTCTAGCATATCTGACAAGAGAGTACCATAGTTGACTTCAGACGGAAACGCTTTGCATAAAAGGGTTTGCCATTCGTCCCAACTATGTAACACGGATGTTTGGGTTTGGTACCATTTTTTAGCATTACCTACCAGTTTGGGCAAAGCATAGTGTCTGATTTGTTTCTCATCCCAAGTATAGATTTGTGCACACTCGTTAACTTTTGCTAACCATATTTCAATTCGGCTATTTTTGATAGATGGGTCAAACTCTGGGATCATGTTTTCATTGCCTCTAGTGGATAAACCTGGTTTTAGTGACTGTAGGAGTTTATAAAATTCATCGAAAGTTACTAACATGCCTGAATTAGACGAGTCAGTTTTATTTCTAACCTGTACGTCCAGCACCGTATTACTCGTCGCTGTAGCACTCGGGTTCACGTTTTCTTCGTCTCGTCCGGTCGTAGAACTACTTGACATCATAGCGGCTGGGTCGTCAACTCCGATTGCAGAATTGCTCGACGTCATGGCGACTGGGGCATCTCGTCCGGTCGCAGCATTGCTTGACGTCATGGTGACTGGGCCATCTCGTCCGGTCGCAGCATTGCTTGACGTCATGGCGACTGGGCCATCTCGTCCGGTCGCAGTATTGCTTGAGGTCATGGCGACTGGGCCATCTCGTCCGGTCGCAGAATTTTCTGGATCATGTACTCGTATTGCTGAAGAAGTACCTGGGGTTTGAATGCTTGAAGATCGTATGGAATTCTCCTTTGAACGCCTGACGTCCTCATTGTGGATACGACGTCGTTGTGATGAAGTATCCCTGGCCGATTCACGAAATCTCTTTTTTGATGGACTAATATTTCGTTCCCGCGATCGGCTCGTTCTAGGTGTCCTGCGGCTTCTATCACGATCTCGACGTTTACCACGCCGATAGCTTCTAGATCTTGAACGTGATCTTCTGGATTTAGAGCGGTCCATCGTGGGGCAGTTGAAGAATTTGCTTCTTTCGTATCCCACTTCTGATAATAAATACTCGCTGACAGATTTTTAAATGGTGTATTTCTTTTCGTGGCAGTAACAAAAGTGTTCTCAAAATCAAAGCAGTCCTATTTATAACATCTATTCCCTCCATCTCCCGCGTTCGTTTTCGCGGTTAAACACACCCTTCTTCAGACTATCCAAAACCGGAAATGCAATTTACACGTATTATTTCTAACACGAATTCTATAATTACTACAAATATTCTGGATAGTTCTAAAATTGGCTTTAACATTATCAAGATTTAACAAATTATAAAACATTTCAATAAACCATCAGATTAATATTAGCATCGAACGGAAATGTCTAATACATCGCTAGTTACCATTTTTAATCATGTCACTTCCTGTTACAAGTCTAAAAGATTTAAATATGAATTAAACATAATAACGATAGGACCTTCATAAATGGCTCTAAAATCAGAATAGACTTTATTATGATTTTAGAGTTCAATTTTCAAAAAAGGATATAACCAGAACAGGGTACGTCTATAACGGAAGTATTACTACATCCGGCTATAGGTTCGACAAAGTTAAATTTGAAGAAACGAGGATAGATTCATGATTTAAACCAAAGACAAATATAAACTAAAGAAATGATGATTAATTACAATTAATGTCAAACATAAAAGGATTTTAACTATCATCATAATCCTTCAAATAATCTAAACGGAAATGGAAAGTTGCTTTACGTTAGTACAAGCCGGCTCCACTAGATGGCGTTAGATGTAAGTATAGTGAAATATACAAGGTGTAACTAACAAGAGCTAACACAAGGATGCCGCATTCCTTTTGTGTTGAAACCACCATTGCACATTCCAAACAATCGCAGTGTGAAAACACCAGAATCAGAACAAATGTCGAAAATAATGAAAAACATGATCTCGCAGGGTGTGATAGAAAAGGTGCGCCCAGCTTTATTTCCCGGATATTCCTGCGCCCCAAGAGCGACGGCACATGGAGGCCCATATTCAACTTAAAAAATCTGAACCAATACGTCAACACTCGACTTTTCAGACTAATAAATGTTCATCGGGTAACGGATTTTCTACAACCCAAGGATTGGTTGGCCAAAGTGGACATTCACCAGGCATACTTCCATGTCCCTGTATTCGAAGGCCACAGAAGGTTTCTCCGCCTTCTGTACGGCGACAAAAACCCACAAATACTGGAAATGACGTGCCTACCCTTCGGCCTTTGTTCAGCACCCCACAGAAGGCAGTGGAATACCTGGGCATTGTGTGGAACACATGGCAGAACGCGAAATACATTCTTCAGAGGTTAGTAGCAAAAATACATTGCACGGTATCCAAAATCTTGATAACACGGACAACGTCCGTCAAAGAGTTACAAGGTCTCATTGGCCTGCTGAACTTTGCCAGTTTTGCTGTACCGAGGGGTCGTCTAAATTACCGGTATTTACAGTTACAGGCCAACAAGGCCTTGAAACTAAAGATGACAAAAACCTTTTCTCTAGTTGCGAAAGCCCTAGTCGAGTTAGAATGGTGGCAGTTGAATTGTCAGAAGAGTACTCTACTTCATGTCCCACTAACGTCTCATTACCTAACAACAGATGCCAGCGACATCGGCTGGGGGGCCAAATTAAACGAAATCTCAATAACAGGCTCATGGCTACCCTCACAGCAGAACCTTCATTGCAACTACAAGGAGATGTTGGCCATATTAAATGTTTTATGCCATCATTATCAGCTCCTGAGCTCACAATCGCTGCTAATACAGTACGACAACAAAACTGTCGTCTCTTATCTAAGAAAAGAGGGAGGGGCGAAATCTATAGCCCTTACGGAGCTGGCAATGAAAGTGCTACAAGTACTGGACCATAACAACATTCACATGTCCATCTATCACATAGCAGGGAACTACAACTGCGAAGCAGACCATTTATCACGTCTCAAAGACCCACCAGAATGGCATCTCCTGTCAAACATAACAAATGTCGTGTTTGCCAAGTGGGGAACCCCCGTAATCGATCTTTTTGCTTCTAGGAGAGCTCACGTGGTTCCAACTTACTGTACACTGGACAGAACCGACAACCAGGCGAGCATGTACGATGCTCTAGGCAGCAAGTGGAATTTCAAGTTGGCATGGCTGTTCCCGCCGCCTTATCTCATTCCCAGAGTATTGACGCACTTAAACAATGCACTGGGTATGTACCTGATCGTAGCCCCGAGATGGCACAAAGTTTACTGGAGACCAGACCTGAAGAGCCGCGTATTGTCACCCCCATTCACGATAAGGAACCTGTCGCAGGTCCTAGTCGATGTAACGACGGGACGTCCGCCCCCCAACATATCGGAGATGACGCTGGAGATATGGAGATGTGGGGTTGGCAAGAACACCTAAGTCACTGGAGCGAGGAACAAAAAGCTCTGCTCCGTTCGAGCTGGCGTGAATCCACTCTTAGAACGTATAAACCAGCTTGGACCCGTTGGCGAAACTGGGCCATAACTCACAAGG
This sequence comes from Argyresthia goedartella, assembly GCA_949825045.1. Lineage (NCBI taxonomy): Eukaryota > Metazoa > Arthropoda > Insecta > Lepidoptera > Argyresthiidae > Argyresthia > Argyresthia goedartella. The sequence continues at coordinate 24,963,549 of OX463823.1, forward strand.
TACATACACATAAACCTACAGGCTCAGACCTGGCCCGATTCCTCACTGATCTACATCAAAAGGAAGGCCTTTCATACAGCACTATCCTTGTTCATAAATCTGTAGTGTCTACTCTTTGTGATCCCAGTGAAAGTAATAAGCTAAGCTCACATACACTTGTAAAACAAGTCCTAAAGTCCATTGTGTTAGCTAAGCCTAAACCTATCAAAGCCCCCATCTGGGATATAGACACCCTTGTAAACCATCTTTCTTAAAGAACCTGCAATTCATCAAGTTTATTTGCCACCTCTCAAAGAGCGGCTGCTTTACTCCTACTATGCTCGGGTAGACGTGTACACGATTTAACTTTAAATACCGTTACTCAGGAACACTGTGTTATTTCAGATGACAACATAATCTTATGGCCATCTTTTGGCTCCAAAACTGACTCCATTACCCATCAACAATCGGGATGGAAGCTAAATAAGAATAAGGACAAGTCACTGGATCCTATCTACTGGATACGCCGCCTCATTGAGTTGGGGAAACCTAGGCGAATTGCTGCTAAGTGCGATAATCTGTTTGTGAGTACTACAGGCGACCCCAAAAGCTGTTGCACGTACAATCATAGGGGGCTGGCTGAAGAAACTACTTCAAGATGCAAACATCAATGCTACGCCTGGCAGTTCAGATCAGCTGTTGCATCCAAAAACTGGATCGAACACTTTCCCATTGATGACATACTATCCCGAGGCAACTGGAAGTCTGCTAAAACCTTCCAAAATTTTTATCAAATAGAAGTAAAATCTGGAGATAGAAGAGAGTCATTGATTCCGAACCTATTCTCCCCTGTCGAGTAATTAAGACAATTATGTATTGTTCCATCCGCCAGGTGGCGCTACTACGCAATACGTACATTTGACCAGCTCCGCAGTTTTAAATTCCAAAACGAAGTAAAAAGTTAGTTTTAGTGATAGTGAATATAAAAGAGTACTCTGTGCTCTTCAGAACTATGTAAAAATAATAGTGATTGCTCTAGTGACAAACCGACAACCTTGGATTTCATAATCCTAATCGCCGTTAACTAACTAGGCAATTTGAACTGTGATGTGAGTGTGGACAAAATACTGTGTGTGTACGTGATGTGATTGATGGAGCTTTAAACAAAAGTGACCACCCGAACCTATGTGCTTCTGACAATTCATTCTAATTACAAAATTGCAAGTCATTAGTACGACTAAATCAATCATATAACGCCATCTAGCGACAAGTAGCGACACTTCTGTAACACTTACTTAGCGAAACTACAACTTCGCAAAAGTGACCATAGATGTCACTACCAAATAATTAGCAAACGCCATCTATTGCTGAATAGCAGAAGGTGCACAGTTTTTAGAGTATTTTTTATGTAGAGTTGGTCAGTACTCCAAAATGAAGTGCAGCGAATGCCATGGAGAGTTACTTTACGCTACAGAGTTACTTAGATGTGTCGTATGCAAGGGCACATCCCATCATAACTGCGCAAACATCACCACAGCGTATTGTATGTCGAATATTGCTTCACTACGCGATACTTATAAGTGTCGAAAATGTAATGCCGGTTTGCAAACACAAGCGTCAAATGAGTTAATAGACGGTTCTCGGCCGGAACATATAGAACCCAATAACATTATATATAGAAATCCGAGGAACCTACCTGCGGAGAAGAATGAGTCATTATGTATGACCGGTCCTATCAGAGTCTACCTAACGCGAGTCTAAATAATAGCCTTGAACTGCACGAACTTCAAGAAGAAATTAGTAGAATTCGTACGGAAAACAATATAGCAAACAAAGAAATTGAGAACTTGTTATCTGAGAACGCTGAACTGACTCATGAGATCAAAAAATACAAGAAAAAAATTACCCTTTACAAAGAAGTGGGTTTTGAAGGTCTTCAGGGTGTATCAAGGGTTCCCGTGGCTGGCTCACCCAAATTCTTCACGCCCCAGTATCGTGGTATCAGGCCAAACATGTTGCGTATTGGATACCCTAGGACATCACCACGAGAAGTCACGAATAATGTTGTCCAGAGGAATCTAAATAGGTCATTTACAGATTACCCATGCTCTAGCTCATCATTGCATACTGAAACACAAGGATACGAGCCGCGAAAGCCTGACATGGTGTCACTGCATCACAGTGAACCTGTTTCAATTAATACTGCTGTGACCGTAGATAATACGAAAGAACCAAATGCTTACAGAGGCCCGTGCGACGAGAAACAACGACAACCACACAATGTGACTGGCCAGGAATCAAAACGGAAAATCCTGTTGCTGGCAGATGAAATGGGAGGGGCACCAGACATAATGACGGATATAAAGAAGATCCCACTTCAAGCCAACAATGATGATCTAGAAAACAGCGCAACAAACAGTGATATCGAAAAGTCCGAGTTACTTCGGAATAGCACAACTGAAGTTCAGAAAAAAACAGACATTATAAAAACCAATAAAGATATCTGTAAGAAAGAACCAGCGATCGGATTAGTTAGGGTTATGATATTATCGGATGAGACAGGCAAAGGATTACATGGACCAATACGAGGAATGTTAGGGGACAGGTTTATTATTGAATCTTTTTCAAAACCAAATGCGACTCTTGATCAAGTTTTGAATTCTTGTGAAAGCTACACTAAGTCTGATTTTGTTGTCATTTTGGGCGGGTCCAACGATAAGGATCCTCTCAAATTTCAGTCTTTATTGTACTCAAACTTAAAGAAACTTGAACACACAAATGTGATAGTAAGTAATGTTTTGTATGGCAAATATTTAGCTGAGAAAAAGATCAATGAAACAATTAACTTTATTGCGAGTAGATTTGAAAATGTTTCTGCTTCGGACTTCTGGGATTCAGGTGATGAATTTTTTAGATTTAACATAAGTAGGAGGTTAGTTGCTAGTAGACTCATACATATAGAAATTTGTAAACGCTCTTATCATAATGAATATAGGAACTATATGACAGATTCACATAATAGTGGAATGCGCAATGTAAACAGGTCCAACAAGGATACACAAACAAGTTGTCTCACTGTGAAATTGAATACTTCAATGCAAACAGAAGGGATTGAGAATGAAACTTTTTTTCGTGAATAAACGTAACAATGGCACGGGTAGTATGCTAAGGTCATCAACAGGTAGTGATTCACAGTCATCAAAAAAATTTAAAACAGGTGAACATGTGGTGCAATTTATTGATACAATAAGAATATTTCATCAGAATATTTGTGGTATCTCTAACAATCGTGACGACTTAATAGTTTATCTCAATTCACTAGAAGAAATTCCAACCTATGTATGCATAAGCGAACATTTTTTAAATGAGTCATCGGCGGCAGTTTTTAGCTTAGATACCTATATTGTTGCTGACAGTAATGTACGATAGGGCAAAAAGAGAGGCGGTTCACTTATTCTATGTCAAGGAGAAAGAGAGTTTGAAATTTTGGAAATTTGTAAAAAACTGTACAAGATTAACTCATTTGAGGTATGTGGGATTCGTGATATCGCTACAAATCTATATATTTTCTGTTTATACCGGATACCAGAAGTAAGCAATTTTACAGACTTCTTGAACTCACTAGAACAACTACTTGAGTACTCTTTTAAGAAGGAGTGTGTCATCGCAGGAGATTTTAACATAAACCTGCTTAAAGGTGATGAAAAAACAAATGATTTTCTCACATTGTTACGATGTTATAATTTTACGCATATTATAAATGAAGCTACATTTCAAAGAAACAGCTGCGAATCATGTATTGACAATTTTCTAACAAACTCAAACTTAGATCTCTTACATGACGTGATGGTAGATAACAATAAGATTGGGGATGGTCATTTTGCTATCTCTTGTTCAATAAATTTAGAAATTAAAAAGAGATATATTACAGAGGGTGATAGAGATTACATTTGGGCAGAGAAAAGAACTTATAGTAAAATTAACAAATTAAAATTTAGAACACACTTATTGAATCATCAATTATTCGATATAGGTACAAATACATTCTTAAAAACTATTAAAGAAATACACAACAAATGTTTTAAGAAAATACACAAAAAATATATCTCAGAAATAAGAAGAAAGTGAATTGGATTACTAAAGGAATAAAAGTTTCTAGTGTTATGAAACGGTTTTTGAAAACAACAGACCTCCAAACATGTCATAAGTCTGTTGTATCTTACATAGTAACATACATGAATACTTATAGGCGAGTTTTAAGAACAGCGAAAAGGAATAATGTTAACAATGAACTGAGGAAAACTAACTACTCTACAAAATCTATATGGAATATTGTAAATCGCCATAGAAATAAATCAAAACATGTTAATAATAATAAAGAGCTGCTTCTAAAAGACGATGACCATATAATAGACAAACCTGATGATATTGCGGATATTTTCTCAAAGGAATTTGATAAATCAAATAACAATAATACAGTGAATGCTAGCAAGGCGTTGAATTACTTATATGAGAATACAGATAGAGTTAATGAAAATTTAGTCGTAAATACTGTGACTGCCTATGATATTACTAAAATTGTTAACAATATGCAGGCCAAAAAGTCATGTGGAGTAGATGAATTGCCAATAACGGTTATAAAGGATAATATTGATATCTTGGCATATCCTCTTGCAGCTTTTTACAATGAGAGCATTGAAACTGGTACGTTTCCTGACCAGCTAAAGATTGCTAGGATTTTACCAATATTTAAAAAGGCTTCGAAAACCGATTCTGCTAATTACAGGCCAATATCTTTATTACCAATTTTGTCAAAGATTTTTGAAAAATTAATTAAGAATGCTCTAGTTGTACACCTTATTAAGAACAAAGTTCTTAGCACAAGGCAATTTGGTTATAGAACAGGCGTTAGTACAGCAGATGCAATAGAGCCACTACTTAATGATGTGCTTACAAACCTGGAAAGAAAACACAAAGTTGCAGCATTATTTTTAGATCTAAGTGCAGCATTTGATACAGTTGATCATGAACTTCTCATTAAAAAATTAGAACACTATGGCGTAAGAGGACAGCCATCAAAACTAATTCGAAGCTATTTGCAAAATAGATACCAGTTTATTGAAGTCAGATCAATAAGTATAATGAAAGAACAAGTAGTTTCTTCTAACTTAGTTAAAATAAGAAGAGGTGTACCGCAAGGATCAATATTGGGACCCATCTTCTTTGTGGTTTTTATAAATGACTTGGTAAATGCTATCATCAATAACTCAATAGACACTAACTTGGTCCTATTTGCTGATGATACTAATGCAATAACTTCGGCAACCAACATAGTCGATCTTAATAGAAGACTAAATATTGTGCTGGCTTGTTTCAAAGATTGGTTCTTGCACAATAATCTAGAATTGAATGGCACAAAAAGCAAAATAATACTTTTTAAAACAACCACAAGAAACACTGAGACCTTGGACATAGTTTATAATAATGAGAAAGTCAATGTCGTTAAGTCACTTAAGTTTTTAGGGGTTCATATTGATGAAAATCTTAACTGGAAGGAGGAGGTGGAAGTGATTGTAAAATCCATTAGTTCCGCTTGTTTTGCTATGAAGACCTTAAGGGATGAGGTCTCTCAAGACCACCTCAGAGCAGTGTATTTTGCATTAGTAGAATCTAAGTTAAGATACAGTATTAAATTTTGGGGTAACAGCTATCAACGCAATATTCTTAGTGCCTTTAGGATGCAAAAGAGAGCAATCAGAGTATTAGCTAGAGTTCCTCAGTGGATCTCATGTAAATAATACTTTTTGAAGTTTCGTGTATTAACTGTCCCTAGTCTCTATATACTTATATTACTGACTACCCTGAGTAAACACCTGAGTGACCTAGAAGGTCCGGTGGAGAAACATTTAAGAAACATTTCCAGGAGGCAGGACATTAAACTTCAGATAATTCAACCTCGCCTAAACATTGCCAAGCAAAATGTTCTTTATCAATCCATAAAATTGTATAATTCATTACCGAAAAATTTGAAAATAATTGATAAAACGAAGATGTTTGAAGGAAAAATTAAAAAATATTTGATGGAAAAATCTTTTTATGACATTAATGACTTTTATGCTGAACCTAATTGTAAGAAAATTTGAACTATTTGTATTGTATAATTTATCAACCACAAGATATGACAACATGTGACATTAATTTAAATTATTGATTTATTCTGAAAATTAAATTTAGTAATAGTATTAGATATTAAGTGATTTCAGACACAATGTATATTGTTAATGAATTAATAAATAAATAAATAAATAAATACTTTATTCCAAAGTTTGATTTATATTTGCTGATCTTAGTAATACCTACCTAATTTATTTACTGGTTTGGTACCATTTCTACGCAGGTTCTATCAAGATGAATAATAATACCTGTTTATAAGTTACAAGTTAATTTTATTTCCTTAAACCACACTAATCACCTCATCCTAACAGAAAGCAATACAGAACAGATACAATAATGTCATAAGTCATAGTACCTAACCTACATACAGTACATGTAAACTTTAGGTTTCTTCCTAAGGGATCATCGATCAGTCCGAATAAATTATAGATAGTATTTACTTGTTTATCAAAATACCTGAATCATTCATAATTTCTGTATGTCACAACATAAACTTACCTACTTTTATTTAAATATGTATGTTTACGAATCACATTAGCGTCCACTAACACCAGGCGATATCAAACACGTCTCTCATGTTTTTAATTAGGCCCTGAATATCGGTCAAGATATTTAATAGAGACGTTTTACCTGAAAATAAAACGTTTATTAAATACTTACCATATTCAGGGCCTAATATTTTTTAAATCTGCCTGGTGGACATGAGAGATCCAATGAAGCTAAATTCGAATTCAACAATCCGAACTGCCTCGGTGGTGTGGTGGGGCGCGCGCGCAAACAAGGTACCACGCGGCTTAACCGAACATCCGGGGGCGGGAACGGACGGACCGGATATACGTCACTAGTTTAGCACTGAAAATCAAGGATGTCTTCTCATGTTTTTAAATAGGCCCTGAATATGGTAAGTATTTAATAAACGTTTTATTTTCAGGTAAAACGTCTCTATTATGTATAAAAAAAAAGGTATACTCGTACAAAAGACTGCAGTTTTACATTTTTCAGTGAACAATGGCATCTTGGTATTAATGGATTTCTTAATCGCATTTGAACGGTTTTATTGTTTGATGCAGGAGATAAGATGGCTGTAATAGAAGTGTGCGCAGGAGATCAGCAAATATAATACCTACACAGTTTGTTTTTTTTGTGAAATTACGACCAACTCAACGGATGGTAGGTTGAGATTACTTATTGCTTGTAACCACACTTTTGTTTTAATTTTCGCTCTCATAACTTTGGTTCACCAATTGCTGAGTTCAATTTGCCCTGATATTATTGCAAAGTGAGGATACTCCCGGCGGTAGCGGCAATTTAATAATTTTTATCTATACGCGTATCATAAATTCTTTACTGCGTCCAAAAACCGCATGTTACGTCCACCATAATGTTATACTACTTGGTAAAAACTCATTTCTTATCTGAATATTAACACATAACGACGATAACGTGTCAATTTTCGACATATTATGACATTCAAATTTCGAACGCCGACGCCCGCCTGCGCGCCGCCCCCAGTTTGCACTACTGAAGACTTTAAAGTTGGTACTATTGAACAAGCTCAACAAGTGCAGAGCAATTATCAATGCCACCATGCCGGTCGGACATGCGGTTCCTGTACACATTAAAGAGAGCTTATGATATGTGTGTAGATAAAGTAGTGTATGTCACTGTACATAATTAGGCATTATGTATCAGTCACATAAACTACTATTACGTATTTTTCATAGAAAAATATATTTTTTAAATATTTTGTAAATAACCACCTGAATCGGCCGTAACTTTACAAAACCATACATATAGGTACATACAAGGGCTAATAGAAAAAGTATATATGACAAGCGTATTTGTTTTACATCTTGAGATGTTATATGTATTCGACGACCTCTGTGGCACTGCGGTGCTGCCTACCATGCGATAGGTCCCGGGATCGATCCCCGGCTGGGGATAAAAAAACCTCAGCTCTTGGTTGTTTATATGTATTTGATTTTGCTGTTTCTAGTTCCCAAGACACACGGTATCCTAGTGTGGGCCAGAAGCAATGTGTGTGCCTGTATATAAATGTTTTATGTTTTTTCTTATATAACATTATATCCCATAGTGATATATTATTTTTTTTATTTATTTATTTATAAACATACATGCTTGTGACATCACAGTAAAAACCAAATCGACACAAACAGACAGTAAATATAAGGACAAAAAAGCTATAAATAAATCTTATCTATAACACAGACAATAAGTGGCGACCCTTGCGAATCCCGTCAAAGAACATTGGAACAGGTAAACCTCGGTTCTCTCTGTTATATCATTAAAGAGAGCGAGAGCCCTCATCACAGGTGCCTCCCGCAGCATCCCCGGCCTCGCCAGCGGGATGTAGAACAACTTGTGGTTCCTTGCTCGGAGGTAGTTGTTCGGCACATACAGTCCCAACCTCGCCAACACCAGAGGGTTTTCGAGCATTCCTCGGAAAACCTTAAATATGCCGACTGTATGCATAAAAAATCCGTGATCAAGTCCCTAGAATGAAATTAAATGAAAGAAAGCAATATGTAAGCACAAGGTGTTGTGTTCAACATTTTTAATTTGTTTAAAGTAAAAGTTTCATTCAATATTATTTTACAAATTGTTTTTCTTTCTCCATTTTCAATTCGTGTGTTTGTGAGTCAGTGAAAGACACAAAGTAAAGCCTGGTGGCACCTCTAAACCTATCAAGTGTGGTGCTGGCAACCCAATACTCTTCCCGGGACAGATTTTCCAGAGCAGATCGGATTTAACATTTTTAGGGTTCCGTACCCGAAGGGTTCCAAACGGGACCCTATTACTAAGACTCCGCTGTCCGTCCGTCCGTCTGTCACCAGGCTGTATCTCACGAACCGTGATAGTTAGACAGTTGAAATTTTCACAGATGATGTATTTATGTTGCCGCTATAACAACAAATACTAAAAAACAGGATAAAAGAAATATTTAAGGGGGCTCCCATACAACAATTCTTTCAATACCACATACAAACTTATGGATGCACCTGGTTACGTACATGGAGTGTGAAAGTAACCGCACTAATAACTTTGTAAACAATATTTTGCTGTGTAAAATCCAAACTATTCACTCCACACCATCGCTTCCATTGAACGGTGGTACGGAACCCTTCGTGCGCGATTTAGACTCGCACTTGACCGGTTTTTTATTTCCATATTTGTTTCGAGTACGCATAGCTGCTTTCTTCTTCAGCATTTGCATATGCATTTGCCTCTCCAATTGACCCCCAATTTGTGGAATATGCGGCTTATCTCATCCGTGTCAGGCCAGCAGAACTTTAGATGTTATCGGACCCTCGCGCAGCAACTCTTCCGACATTTCTAGCCAGTAATTAGTTGCTGTGACAGCCGGACTAACAGCACCACTGCATCATTATCATAATCGCAGTCGGAGCCAGTGGGGCAATAGTTGAGCTGCTGGGGACTAGGAGGCGGTGCTTATTTGGACTTTTCATGGGGTAACTTTTGCTTTAATCTCATAAGCAAGCAAGACGGGTTGGTGAGTCAGTTCGTTTTGAGAGTATTTACTACTTAGTCCTTACTGCCACTGTTTCCCACTGCAATGGTTGGCCATTTCATGATATATGCAATCCATGGTTGCCTATTTCATGAAATGATCAAATTCTACGATATAGCTACGACATATACAGTGGTGGTCAGATAGTTAGAAACGCCTAGCACTAAATCCAATACAATAATAATAATATGAAATGCCTAGCACTAAATCCAATGCAATAATAATAATAATAATAATAACAATAATAATAATAATAATAATACCTTGGACACTATTTACACACATTGATCTAGCCCCAAACTAGGATTCCCTGTATCTTGGGTACTAGACATCGATACACATACTTATATAGATAAATATTATACTTAGATAGAAAACAACCAACCATGACTAGGGTACAAACATCCGATCTCATTAAACAAATATTTGCTCCCACCGGGACTCGAACCCGGGACCCTTGGCTTCGTAGGCAGGGTCACTCGTCGTCGTCGACTCGGCCATTCGGGTCGTCAAAATACGTGAAATACATTGAGTTTAAACTGCTCTGGACTTTTTATAGTGATCTTAAAATAATGTTGGTGGTGTATTCAAGTGATTACACTATTAGTGTACTAAATATGTGCAAAGAATATTTCAAAACAATTACAACAAAAAAGTTTTTCTAACATTATCTTAGACCGAGCATAATTTGACAAGGCGTGTAGATGGACAGCTAATTAGAAACAAACTAAAAGACATTCGTATAAATACTTTTTTTTAAATTAAACAGGAAAAAAACATTGGTGATCATTAGATCAGTAATATTTACAATAAACTTAATCAAGTTAATATTTAGTAAAGTTACCCCCGTTGTCTATTATGGCTCTACAGCGACGCGGCATTGACGCTATGATATTTTCGCAGGTGCTCAGAGGAATGCTGTTCGATGCTTTTACAAATCCGTCATAAAGTGCACCTTCATTGCTGTAGCGTGGACCCGACACCTTCTTCTTTACAATGTGCCATAATTTTTCAATTGGATTAATATCAACTGTCTAATACTGACAATGATTGTTCTCTGATAAAGGCCTTCACGCTGTTTGCGGTATGCTTCGGTTCATTGCCTTGTTGGAAGATCCATGTCACCGGTAAATGTTCATCAGAATAAGGAATCATGGTCTCTTCTAATATTTTTTTGTATTGGTGCTGTCTTTAATCTTTCTCACGGGACCAATCCCGAATCCAGAAAAGCAAGCCCATACTTTTATGTTTCCACCACCATGTTTAACTGTTTTCTTTGTAATCTTATGGTCTTGGCTTGATGACAGGGCGACGAACTTATCCTTTGCAATCCGAATTTATCATATTCATCTTCGTTTTGTCCGAAACGAGTACTTTTTTCCACTCTTGATCGGTCCAATCGCGGTACTTTCTGGCAAAAGCCAAACGGGCTTTCTTACGCCTCTTGGTAAGAAGCGGTACTTTTCGGCAAACCCTTCCGTGTAAACCATGCTCCACTGGTCTCTCTCCTGCGGACAAGTCTTGCAAATACTTTTCCTGGGTTATTTTCGCCGAAAAGTTATTTTTTATGTCCTTTGACCCTTTGAAAGGGTCAAGTTCTGCCAAAAGCACCATCATCCTGTCCTCGCGTAGTATAGTCTTGCGTGGGCGAAATTTTCTTTGGGACATTATTTGTTGTTTCAAATGACTAATAGCATTGTATACCATCTTTACGGAACACCCAATATGTCCTGCGATCTTCTTGTACGTCCAATTATGTCTCAAATGTAAACTAACTATAATCTTTCAGGTATTGGGGTCACAACTCTTATATTTACCAATTTTTTTAAAAAAATGAGACCGATATAATTCAGTACGCAATGAAAAATTATTTATAAATGGCGCAAAAGTCACATAACCATAGACTATGAATTTTTAATTTTTAACTTTAAGGACCACATCATTTCATGTTTCTAATTAGTTGTCCATCTATACGCCTAGTAAAATTATGCTCGGTATAAGATAATCTCAGAAAAACTTTTTTGTTGTAAGTGTTTTGAAATATCCTTTGCACTTATTTAGCACACTAATAGTGTGACTACTTAATACACCACCAACATTATTTTAAGATCACATTAAAAGTCCAGAGCAGTTTAAACTCAATGTATTGGATTTAGTACTAGGCGTTTCTAATTATCTGGCCACCATTGTATATGTCACCGTAAGATTGTCAAAATCGTTAGTTGATAATCTAACGTTTTTTTTCTCGTCAGTTGGTCAACTATCGACAGATAGTAATTAGCGTACTGCTTACTATATGGCGCGTTAGTTAATAAACTAACGATTGAAACCGGTAAATAGTAAACTGGTTTAAACTTGAATTACAAAAATTCGACGACCCGAATGGCCGAGTCGGTAGTGACCCTGCCTACGAAGCCAAGGGTCCCAGGTTCGTGTCTCGGTGGGGGCAAATACTTGTTTGATGAGAACGGATGTTTGTACCCTGGTCATAGTTGTTTATCTATATAAGTATGTGTATCGTTGTCTAGTACCCAAGATACAGGGAATCCTAGTTTGGGGCTAGATCAATGTGTGTAAATAGTGTCCAAGGTATTATTATTATAAAAGAAATACCAGGGCAAACAGTGCGGTAGTTTAGGTGAAGACTTCGTATTAGGTTGAAATGTAAACAAAAGAATCGTAAATTCTAAGCCCTGTCAGTCTGGTGTACCGTCTGTCGATAGCTGATCAGCTAACGCGTTAGTTTATCAACTAACGGTTTTGGCTATCTTATGAAATGGCCAACCAGTTAATTATTTCATGAAATGATCAGTAAGGGTTGAATTTCACGAAAACATGTCTTTTTAAAAGCATTTGTATTACGTGGTGTTTTTTTGTGTCATATATGCCGCCCTAACACGAAGACTATTCGGGGGCTTTGCTGCGGTCGCCTGCTTTAGTCTTCACCTAAGCTACCGCAGTGTTCTGCTCTAAAATATTTCTTCGTTCAATGAAAGTTCTAATTCAACCATGGTTGGCTATTTCATGAATTGTCAATTCTACGATATTGTAACGACATATATACCTGGTGCCTGATTAAGTAATATTGACGGTAAACGAAAAATAATAGAAGGCGTGCTTCTAACAGATATTCATTCCAAAACAGCACAAGATACTGAAAGCAGCTAAGTACTGATTGGTTCATACTGTGTCACGCGACACTGAGCCGGTTCTGATTGGTCGATCTATAGACACAGTGAACGGCCATTGGGGCCACCGCCTCCGTCATGTTAAACTCTACCTGGTAAATTTTTCGTTCGGTCATTTTTCACCCCTAGTTATGCCCCTATTTTTTTCCTTCACTGAATTCTGACATCTGGGAATTTCTATCGGAACCCCTTTCAAATCGAACAAATTAACCAAAAATGGCTACAAAAGATAGTTGGCAGACAGTAGGGAAGCGCGGCGGCTTTGGCTCATAAAAAACACTCTAGGAAATAACCACAAGACTGCCCAGGAAGGACTGCCCAGAGCACAGATTAATAAATAGTTACCCCAGAGGTGGTTTTTGGTACCTACACTAAACTAAGATGGCCGACACCGTTTTCTACCGTTTGCAACGTTTGTTGTCATTTGTACTAAAATCATGTACCAATATCCAATGTTGGAACTTTTGATTTTGACATTTGTGTTAGGAATATTGTTATTATGTTATTATTGTTATAAGTTGTAAAAATCGCGTAAATATATTTTATAAATTGGAAATATTTCCAAAATTTCAATGTCGCGCAGCGAGCTATGGAAAGGGCTATGCTTGGTATTTCTCTACGAGATCGAGTCAGAAATGAGGAGATCCGTAGAAGAACCAAAGTTGCTGACATAGCCCGTATGATAAGCAAGCTGAAGTGGCAATGGGCAGGCCACATAGCGCGAAGATCGGATGGCCGATGGGGCAAAAAGGTCCTTGAATGGAGACCACGTACTGGCAAGCGCAGTGTGGGTCGGCCACCTACGAGATGGACCGACGACCTGGTGAGGATCGCTGGATCTCGTTGGATGCAGGTGGCTACGGACTAGAGATGAGATTATTGGTTGTTTTTTATTATTGGTTAATGGTTCATTGATAAAAAAAAATATCGATAATTTTGTTGGTTGAAAATATTACTTGATATTTTTATTCAATCAACCATTCACCTCACTGACTGACATATCACTTCGTTGTGTAAGAATAAAAATATCAACAACAGTAACTAGGTATGTTAAACTGTGTTTTATCCTAAGAGAAATAGAGCATAGGTACAATCAAAAAGCGACAGAAATATCACTTCCGTTTGTTCAGAATAAAATATCCCCAACAGTAATGAGCAAATATGTGCTATCGTAAGAGCGATAGAGCATACAATTGATTAACTTGCTGTACCTAACTAAATTAATCCTGCAACGTTGCCGCTCCTAATTCGACCCGAGCGACAGAAAGCGCGACGTTGTCAAATCTCCTGTTAAACTCCTCCTTAAACTCCTGAAGTTGATATGATATTTTTATTCGTTACATATTGCGTTAGTGTTAATTTTGTGTAGTGTTAATGGTTGATGGTTACCTATATTCCCGCCCGGCGCGGACTTTGAGCGGAGTAGTTGATAAGATATTTTTATTCGATAATGTTAATTTTGTGTAGTGTTAATGGTTGATGGTTATATTCCCGCCCGGCGAGGACTTTGAGCGGAGTAGTTGATATGATATTTTTATTCGCTAATGTTAATTTTGTGTAGTGTTAATGGTTGATGGTTATATTCCCGCCCGGAGCGGACTTTGAGCGGAGTAGTTGATATGATATTTTTATTTGTCAATGTTAATATTGCTTATTGAATATCATGGTTGTTTTTAAATATTAGTTAAATTTTTTGTTTGATGGTTATATTCATCATCTATACTACGGACCGGTCACGCTGGAGTGCGATTGGAGAGGCCTATGTTGGAACATATACCTCTTCCACCACAGAAACACACAGTCTCTTGTTGGAAACTCACTTTCCCGGAAGTAGAACTATTCAAGAGATTGTGTGGCCGGAAGAGGTTCACCATGAAGCTGTCGACCACTTAGACATAACTAATAATATTATCACTGCTGACAAGGTAAGATGGGCCATTGATAGCTTTAAACCTTTTAAATCAGCAGGACCAGATGGAATCTTCCCAGCACTTCTACAGTGGGGTGGGGAACCCGTCATCAATATAATGGTCCGAATCATGAAAGCATGTCTTAGATTCGGATACGTTCCCAAAAGGTGGAGAGTAGTAAACGTAATTTTCATACCGAAGCCAGGAAGGAGCGACTACACTAACGCTAAATCTTTCAGGCCGATTAGTCTCACCTCGTTCTTGCTTAAAACTCTCGAACGTTTGTGCGAGAGACACCTGAGAGATGGAGCGTTAAAACATATACCCTTACACAAGAATCAGCATGCATATAGTTTGGGTAAGTCTACTGAATCGGCTCTCCATGCAGTTGTATCCACAATTGAAGAGGCGATTCAAAACAAATGCATCTGTCTTGGAACTTTTATTGATATAGAAGGTGCCTTTGACAAGACGCAGTATAGCAGTATAAGTGCATCTCTAACAAGGCATGGGGTGTCAACAGCTGTAAACAACTGGGTCACAAACATGCTTAACAAACGTATCGTGCGTCTAGCTGGAGAGTCCCTATCGGCGGAGGTAGTACGGGGATGCCCGCAGGGAGGAGTGCTCTCCCCGCTTCTGTGGAATCTGGTCATTAACGACCTGATTACCAAGCTTAACGCTAATGGATACTACACCGTAGGATACGCCGACGATTTGGTAATCCTCATCACAGGTAAATTTGCGAGCACAGTGTGCAACCTTAAACAAACAGCTCTTCGCATCGTGGAGCGCTGGTGTTTAGAATATGACCTGGCGGTTAACCCAACAAAAACGGTAATGGTCATGTTCACTAACAATAGGGCTCTTGGTAGGTATACCCTACCTAAGCTCTTTGGAACGGAACTCCAGCTAGCAACTGAGGTGAAGTACCTGGGCATAACCTTGGACAGCAAGCTCAACTGGAGTAGCCACATCGACAACAAACTAAAGAAGGCGAGTATTGCTTTCTGGCAGTGTCGGAGAATGGTGGGGAAAAAGTGGGGACTTTCTCCCAACATCATTCTTTGGCTGTACGTAACGGTGATCCGTCCTCTTGTCTGCTACGGAGCTGTGGTGTGGTGGACCAGGACCAAACTAACCACAATGGTAAGCAAACTCCAAAGCTTCCAAAGGCTGGCCTGCATGGCTATCACAGGTAGTATGAGAACTACTCCAACAGCAGCAATGGAGGCCATGCTGTGTCTTCCGCCACTCCAGCTATATATTAAGCAGGAGGCCGCGTCATCTGCGGTGAGACTCAACACCTTAGGACTTTGGAGGAAAAACAGGACCTCACACACCGCCATCCTAGGGGAAGTTTACAAAAAATTTCCCATCTCTATGGCTTGCAGTGACAGAATCCCTAAACAATTTGTTTTTGACAAAAAATACAACATACAGTTACATGAAGACCATCGGGTTGAGGGGCTCGACGTTAAAGAGCTCAGAATTTTTACCGATGGTTCAAAAACTGAAGCAGGCACTGGTTCAGGCACCTTCTCGGAGGACCTAAACATCAAGATGGCCATTCCACTGGGTGCCCATAATACTGTCTTTCAAGCTGAATGCATGGGCATCATCTCGGCCGCTAATGCCATAGCATCGAGAAAGGTAAGAGATTCCTCCATTCGAATCCTCTCGGATAGCATGGCCGTCCTACAAGCCCTAAATAGCAACACTATTAACTCAGGGCTAATCTACGAGTGTCACAAACGACTAATGGAGGTATGTCAACACAACCGCGTAATCCTTCAATGGATAAAAGGACACAGCGGATCAAGAGGTAACGATGCAGCGGATGAGCTGGCGCGTAAAGGATCTAGCTTGACAGCGTATGGTCCCGAACCTATCATCCCTCTTCCCTTCAAGATGGTACGCTCATTTCTGAGAGAGTCGACCAGGAATGATCATGCCACTCTTTGGACAAACCATAAGGAGTGCAGGCAGGCTAAGCTGGCCTTGCCGTCCCCTAGCGCTAGGCTGGCTAGGACCTTGCTTCGACTTAGCAGGCCGCGCATGCGACTGGTAACTGCAGCACTTACTGGCCATGGTTTCTTTAACAAACATCTATATGTCCTAGGTGTTACCGACAGCCCCCTTTGCAGAGCCTGCTTGGAGGCAGAAGAAACGGCTGCTCACGTCCTCATGGAGTGCACAGGAGTAGCGGACTACAGGGCTAAACACCTCGGTCAATCGAGGGACCTTCCAGGGATAGTCGGTAACGTAAAGGGCCTACTGGCGTTCCTGGAGGAGTTGGGTTGGCTCGAATGATTCGCATTCCCACCCACACGCAAAATAGGCGCTTTCGTCGTCGAGTTGCGGAAACCAGCCCGTCTTACAATTGACAATTGACAATTGAGGCCTATGTTCAGCAGTGGACGTTAACAGGCTGAAATGATGAATGATGAAATTGGAAAAATTAGAAGTTTTAAAATGTTGTTTTCAAAATCAGAAAATATTATCAGAGTATAGCTAAGGAACCCCCTAATCACCTTTCAAGATCAAGAATCAAAAGATAATTCAAGATCTAACCCTAAATCTGTACTTAGCAGGGCATAATAAAATAATATTTACAATTATAAAATTCAAGTAAATAGAAAGCACCTCAGTATCTATTCATAAGTAAACTGCTTTCAGCTTCCTCAAGAAATGTGAAACAGAAATTAATTTTGAATTCTTGAAGACGTTGGCTATCGCTAAACTATTTCAGCTCCTACCTCATCTGGAATAACGACGTTGAAAGTTGTACGTCTGTAAATCGCTTGTTTTATGCAAGGATTTAGCTCTGAACAGCTGCTTAAGTAGTTAATCACTCTACTCGTCAGGGCTCAAGCTGTTGCGCCATTCGTTCATTAATCATTTAGTAAATAGACTCTTTGTTAAGGCGAGGACACACAGTTGAGGGGAACGGAGGGCGTCGGATATTGAAATTGGAATTTCATAAAATTGTTATCTACAGTCTTTACATTTATAAAATTTAAACGCTTTGCGATAGCCTCGCCAAAAGTCGAAAATGGCCCTACCGGTTTGTATAACTTCTATTTGGTACTCCGAAATGAGTACTTGGTTAATTTACTAATTTTGGAGGAGGTTTAGGTAAACAAAACATTAGGAAAATCGCAAAAAAACAGCCAAAACATTGAAACATATTTGAAAGGGAAGTTCAGCGTTATACCAAGAGATAGAGTTAGTATGTAGGAGTATGTTTGATACATGCATGATGCATAGAGTTACAGGAATAGTCAAATAGAACGAGTGTACAAAGCTGCGAGCTTTTCTCGCTAACATTTATAAATAGTAAAATAAATGTTTAATGTCCCCACCGAGGGGTACATGCCTTTACCCGGATATGAGTAAGATTAAGCCATACTCCACCACGCTGGATCAGTGCGGGATGGTGAAGGGGTTTTACGACCACTACCACTAGCAATAGTAGCCGGGACCTATAGCTTAACGTGTCATCCGATAGTGAATTTTAGATAAATTTATTATCTCATTGGTACATGGTCAGGATTCGAACCTGCGTCTTTTGTGTGAGAAGCAAGCATGAAACCCATTAGACCACGGAGCTATTGCTAACATTTACGTAGTAAAAAATCGCTCACCTTTAACATATGGTTGACTCCGTAATTTCCTACGAACTCGGTAGCTACGGACTCACTCAAAAACTTACTTAGACTGCATACTGCGTCTGCAAATTAAAATTCTAAAATAGTTCCTCCAAAAATTAGACTCCAGAAAGCAAAGGCTGAGCTCCCTACACACTGAACTGCATCACGCACTTATAAAGGAACAATTCTTGATTTTATCCGCTCAAATTCCGCTATCCCACAAAATCATCACCAGAAGTTCCACAAAGAAAAAACTAACGATAGCAGGAGCAACTAAGTTCTATGGGAAACGGCGATTTGCTTATCTTGAACCTCGTCTTCTTAATCATCGCTGTCCTGAACTTAACTCGTCAACCAATCACAGCAATATTAACCACAAATTAAAATATCACCTTTTATCATTACTTCCATAATCCTACACGAACTCTGGTTGTGCTTGTAGCCAGCAACCAACTTCATCTTTAACTTTTATTGACCTACCTACACTACTATTGTTTGTACCTACTACATACAAATCTTTGTGGCTTACGTAGTATTTTAAGTTAGATTATAATCGTGTTACCACAAAAACTATTAAACAGCGTTTAACTTCAAAACAAACGTCAAATCCCATACGTTTTAGTTTTTAAACAAGTATTGAACAGTAGTTTATTCTTTTTGTGGTAAAGCCCTTTTTGACGTGATAACGTCTTTAAAATAGTTTTAGTCGGGTGACATGTTCAGAAACTTGTGTCACACCAAAACCTCACGAGCGCGATCGCAGGTATAACTAGAGAGAGACGGACCGATCTCCCGTCTCATCTCGAGCGCTGCCAGTCATTCCGTGAAACTTGTCACGCGGAATCCTCACGAGCGGAGGCTGGCATAGCGTTCGAGTGAGTGGACCGATCTTCCGTCTCTCTCACTCTTTATCACGTAAACATCTCGATCGTAAACCTACTTTACAAACAACCAATTTTTTTACTTCCAAAGTAGAAAAAAAAAAGTTATTGTGCAAGGAGTTTCGTTCTGAGGCGCGATGCACAAACTTGTCGATATGGGCTGATTACGACATAAAATGATGGACGTACAGTTTTCTGACCGGGAACTATGAGAATACTAAAAACGCGTTGCAATATATACCATACAAGTTGAATGGTTTAGATTCTACACTGTAGATTTTTAAGGGATTATTTGCAATACATATTACTATGAACAACTTTGATGACACATACACTTCTTATTCAAATACTTGATTGTTTTTAAGAAGAACAGTAGGTACTCCAACGTAGAAACATTTATGGACGAATTTTTACGCTAAAATCTTTAGAAGAACGTTCAAGGATGTTTTCTTACGTCACTTAATGTATGACATACAGACGCTTCACACTACAATAATACATTACTAGATATTTAAGTCAATCCAGAACAGGATGTAATATCTAACCCCAAACTATTTCCCAAATATTCGCACCTTTATGCATCCACCGCCATTGAGTTACATTTACTTACTTCTCTCTCTTGAAGCTACAAAGGAAGGCACTGTTTACTACTCGGAACAACGATAACACCCGAATGGTGCCGATTTGTCTATGAATTACTGTATTATTAAATTACGTGTAGGTATCAAATAAATCGCATACTTTATTTATCAATGTGAAATGTATCAAAGTAGTAAGACAAAAACGAACATTTCCTAGAAAATACGAAAGGAATGGATTATTCACTACATCTGTACATACCTTTACATAGACCTCCTTGCAGTTTCTTGCAGCTGCATCGCAAATGAATAAAACCGGTCAAGTGCGATTTCGACTATCACACGAAGGGGTACCAACGTACAATATATAACACTCTACGTACTCTTAAAATCGGGCATTGAATATCTAAGTACACGTCTCTTGTACGGGGACCTCGTATATATCTTTATATCGCGTGTGGTTAATTATTAGCAAACACTCTGTGATCATTCAAAATTTCTACCTATTACAGTTCGTCAGGTGTGAGGGCAGAGCTGTACAGCCCTTTGAATGACAGACGGACAGCGGAGGCTTATTTTTGAAAAATCGTTTATTAATCAGGTACTCAATGGTCTATGTATTTTGGTATATATAGGAAATAAGGAAGGTAATTATAGTGCGTATGTTAAGCAAAGTTCCCAGCGCCTGCAGAAAGTAGCCAACCCATTCAAAAGTTTTATTTTTTCAAGGCAAAGTTCTTATTAATTTTTAATCACAGTTGCCTCAGAGTTTCAAAGAAGATTACGAACAACTTAAGCAAGATGTTTTGCTTTTGAAGTGCTGGGCCCATTTTTTACTTTACGATGCTATTGAGAGTTAAACGTTTTCCACGTTTTTGCAGATATTTCTTTCCTTAAACGTTTCAGAAAAATATCGAACAACTTTTCGGAATTTACTGATTGTCAAATAGGTTTAAACATTTACAGACACACATATATACCTTATCTTCACGCCTTACCGCTGACGGGGTAGCAGGGGCACATCACATACAAAGGCCTATCCAGTTAGTACTTGATTAACCATTTAAAGGATTCCGTACCCACAGGGTGCCAAACGGGACCCTATTACTAAGCCTCCGCTGTCTGTCGGACCTTTCCTCTGTCCGTCCCGTCTGTCCGTCCGTCTGGATTCTGTTGAATCGGATTAGGTAGAGTTGATATTTTCACGGAGTGTGTATTTCTATTGCCGCTATAACAAGAAATAATGAACCATATGTGATTTAAAAAAAATTAAGGGGTCATCTGATTTTTTACCTTTTTTCTTGGACCATGGTACGGGACCCTTCTTGTACGAGGTCAAACCGCACTTGACCGTTTTTTAAATCTGACACACGACAGTGGAAATGGTCCCTTATTGTGACCGTCGGGGTCAGTCGACTCAATGGAAAGCAGTTAATGAAACCGAGCTGTTCTGAATCGGTTTCACCTTTTAGATGAGCCTCCGGGTCTATGCTTGGGAACAAGACGAACACGATGTGACAGGTTCTCGTATTCTTTTCATTTAATACAACCTTATTTCAATTGGAATATAATGAAGGAGGGAAAATATGTCTAACTGCATAAAAAATTGGGTCTACGTTTGAATGAACATTGTGACAGGCTGCAGGATCCTCTATCACAATGGAAGCTTTTCATTTTTGTGACAACGTTCTTTATTTTCTAAAGCTGTTTCTAAAGGAAATCGCATGTAAAATCCGTTTCTTCGTCTGTCGGTTTGAACGATTAGACCATCCTGCGGCAGACCTCTGAGTCGCAGCGGTTGTGGCTGTGCCTACCATGCGAGAGGTCCCGGGTTCGATCCCCGGCGGGGGGTAAAGAAAAGAAAAAACCCCAGGTCTTGGATGTTTATATGTGTGTGACGTCGCTGGTTCTGGTTCTCACGACACAGGATATCCTAGTGTGTGGCCAGAAGCAATGTATGTGCCTGTATGTAAATGTTTATGTTTATGTTTAGTTATTCCTGTATCGTCCTTTCTTTCATTACATTATGATCTGAGTTAATTTATTTTTATCACACCTGCTCTGAAAATACATACTAATTATACCAATTAGAGGGAAGAAACGCCTTTATCCCGCCCTTCAAATCCTTTCATCCCAAGGTATGGAAGTTTGTATGAAAATCCTTCCGACCCAAGGGTGGGAAGTATGTATGAAATTCCATTACATACCCGGTTTTTTTTCTTTTATTTGTCAGCAGTCATACTGCAAAGAGACTTTAACTGTCTACTAATTAAATTTCAAGTAAATTGTTACTGGCCACATACAGTTTTTTTTTTACCAGTTACCAACCTCCTTGGTGCATACAGAAAATTAAAAACGAAATTATTTTTGTATATAAAACGCGCGGAATCACAGAAGAAGTGGCTGCATGATCTTATGATCTTAGCCTACTCCAGAAACGGGCGAATAAAAAAAGGAAAAGCCCGCGCATTTTCGCAAAAACTTCGATTGATTTAGCATTTATCTTTGTGTTTTCTGTAAAATATGGATGCATTTATGTCTATAATTTTCCTCGTAGGTGTAATAAAAAGCACTATACATACCTCAGGATAAAGTACAGTTCCATACCTCAAATGGTTTGCGCCCCTCGCAAGCTCGTGGCGCAAATGCCATAATCTCGGTATGGAACTGTCACTTTCTTCCCTCTGAAGTAATGTACTATTATTCCTTCTTATGTTTACCTACCAACTTATTGTAAGTACTGTTTACACCAAAGAGACTGTATGTTCGTTTTATGTTAATTCAGTTTCTATCGGACACCAGCAACTTTGATAAAAACAGAGCCGGTTTGCTGAAATAATATTGTTACAATTGGAGGACACAATAAAGAATATCGATGAATTTCGTTTTCCTTTTCTATTCACTGTTTACATCCTAACATCATAAAAAATAATAAAAATACTGTTACAAAGAAAAACTTTCACTATTAAAAATCACATTTGAATTCAAGGAGTAAAAAGCGGCTAAACGCCGCCAATTGTCACGGCGGCGGCGGATGACGTCACATGCTACGCCACCCGCCACACTCCATGTTTGTTTTGTTAATAACCGGTGCCAGTTAGTTATCCAAATCACTTTTATTTTGATGGAATAATGGAAGAAGCTAAAATACCTTGTTATATGTAATGCATCGTGCCAAAGTGCAATAACACAGTTGGAAGTGCACCAGATAAAGTATTTTTTCCGAGTTCCGAGTACAGAAAATACTAACACAATGGTGTAACATAATGAGTAGAGATGCAGTATCGCCAACATCATGTTTGTATTGTTGTGAAGATCACTTTAACGTAAGTATCCTTATGTTATATTGCTATAGTTAGCATGGTGCGAATTCGTGGTAAGGTCCGAAGTAAGTTTTGCGTAGGTTATACTTTGCTGCAGGCTTAAAATAGGTTTACACTACAAAACTTTCGATTTGATGCGACTAAAAATAGCTGTAGAAGTATACTTACAATTTATAGAACTGGAAAAATTATACCTGTTTTATCATCGAAGGTAGTGTTTACATAAGTATTATTGAATTTATTTCAAGTCAAGGAGGATACAGAAAATTATGTTCAATACAACCTTATGAAAGAAAACGAGAAAAAAGTGAAAGGAGTTAGGTAAAGACACAGAATAAGTTGTGGTAACTGTAAAGAGTTTGATTCGTCTGAGACCGCGCCCAGGCCGCTGCCGTGGCATCTGACGTCACATCCAGTTTCGTCCGATTGTGATGCGTATCACAAGTTTTATTTTCTTGTCCATATTTTGCAATTTTATTTTTAATAGTTTAGACAATTAAATGGAGACAAAATAATAAAAATATCATAGTTAGGTGTGTACGAGCTAACACGTACAATAGTAAAATCAGCATTGTATTATCGTTCAATATTGCACTTTTGGCAATTACCTACTTTTTGGGTCAGTTCGTGTACAGCCATCAAGCGAGCGTCGCGTTCTCATTATAATTTGCTCAGTACTTCATCCATAGAGTTTTACCAGTATTTCAATACAGTTTTATTATCAGTTTAATCAGTCTTTCAGTCAAATCAGTCTCATAGCTCCGGACACCCCGGAACATTGGTCCTTCGAGCCTACGGAAAGATTGGATTTGAACACGTGTCCGTGTCGCGTAGACGTGACTCGTGTCACCATTTCCGCTTACCGTGAAAAAGACTCAGTGCCTCTACGGTCTACCAAAGAACTTCAGCTGTGCTATCAAGTGTTGCAGTGACTATCAAGGAGGAACTGTGCTATCAAGTGTTGCAGTGACTATCAAAGAGGAACTGTGCTATCAAGTGTTGCAGTGATTATCAGTTACAATCAGGACTATCAGTTATCATCAGAACTATCAGAACTATCAAGGATTAGAGTGAGATTGAACATCATCGGTTCATTCTCTACCCAGCAGCAGTATCATCAGCGTTGGCCTAGGCGACGTGCCAGCCAGCCCCTAACTAACAGTTCAGCAGTTATCAAGTAGTACGAGTAGATCAAGTAAGATCTTGCCTTTTTACATATCTACATTATGGCTTCTTTCAACGAAATCAGCGCTGGTCAGCAGCAACTGGCTCAAGCAATCGAGTCCGTTCTTACCAATTTCAAAAAGGATGGCGCGGAGAGAAAAACTTCGAGTTATTTTGAGAAAAAAATAAATGTGTTGGATAGCCATTGGTATGAATATGAACGCAATTTTAATAAAATGTCTGCCATGGACACGGAACCAGGTGTAAAGCAGTATATTATTAATGATAGGGAGACAGTGCGTGAAAGATATACGAGCATCAGGGAGTACATTCAGTCTCAAGCTTCAGAAAAAAGATCGGAACCGCCCGTTATCAAGCCAGCTACTTTTGTAGTCCAGCCTCCGGCGTTTGGAGTCTCGGCGGCAGCGTCGAGTGGGTCTGCCAGCCCGGCAATCCAGCGCAACGACAAGCAAGACCGAGGAGATGCTGAGGAGACAACAGAGCAACTTTAGGGCCTTCCATCGCACCCTATCAACTATTAATATTGATGCAGTATCAGAAAAGTGGGAGTTAGAGGATCTTCTTAACACCGTACAGTCCCGCTGGACTACCATCGACAAGTTTCACTGGGAGTTAGACAGCGAGTTGAACGGCTCTAACAAAGATTATGAAGATGCCTACACTACCTATGAAAGAAAATACGAGGCTATCAAGAAAGCCATAAACAAGAAAATGTGGTCGGTTTCGCACATCGGGAAAACTACCCCTAAAATCGATTTACCTATTTTCTCCGGGAATTATAACAGTTGGATTTCATTTAAGGACCTGTTCAGTGAAACCATCCATAAAAACCCTTCTATGTCAAATGCTCAGAAAATGCAATATCTAAAATCAAAGGTGAAGGGTGAAGCAGAAAAATTAATACAGCACTTGCACATCAGTTCTGAGAATTATGACACTTGTTGGGATATACTAAATCAACGCTACAACAATGAAAAATTAATTTTTAATTCGCTTATGCATACTATCATGAATCTCCCGGCTATGCAACAGAAATCAGTCGCTCAAATAAAACGCCTACATGACACAGCTCTCGAATGTCTCAACGCAATGAAAAATATGGGAATCGATATCAGTTCATGGGACCCTATTCTTCTTTTCGAGTCGACGGTCATCTCAGATACGGGCGGCCCAAAAGGCCGCAACCGCAATAGCTCGCTCGGTAGCCTTATACAGCTCCTCGTCCGTGCAGGTTGTCGGGCACGCAGGGCACCCAGTCATGTGCGCAATCGTCTGTCTCGGGTATCCACAGACGCACGCCGTGTCTAGTTGCGAGATGATGCCCCACCTCGCCAGGTTAGCTCTGGACCTCCCCACTCCAGCTCTGAGACGGTTGAGAGATTTCCAGATCGGCCAGCTGAGCTTGTATCCTTCAGCCAGTTTCTCTTTCACGCAGTTGCTCGGGTCTGTAGGGTTCAGTCGTGACTGCCACCTGGCGAGGCGTGTAGTTTGAGCTGGTTGACTTAGCGGCTGCACTGAGTGCAGGAAGCTTTTTCTGGAACGCAGCCTGGGCCTGGCTGGTACATGGTTGAACAGGGGATGCCGTCTGTCATGTGTCTGCTTTGACCTTTCAACCGAGCTAGAGACAGATCTCCGAACCTCCGGGGGGGCTATTCCTGCTAGCTGGTACAGCTTGTCGGTTAGTATGGGTTTCAGACAGCCCGTTATGAATCGACATGACTCGTTCAATGCCACGTCGACCAGCTTTGCGTGCGTTGAACGTTCCCACACAGGGCAGGCGTACTCAGCCGCAGAGTAGCACAGCGCCAGAGCTGTGGTGCGCAGGACGGTTGGCTTTGCTCCCCAGGATGTCGTGGTCAGCCTCTTGAGCAGGTTGTTGCGTGTGCAAACTTTTTGTTGGGTCTTCGTGCAATGCTGCTTCATTGTCAGGCTTCTGTCTAGGGTTACGCCGAGGTACTTAGGGAAACTGTTGTGGGACAGTTTTACGTCTCTCCATGTGATGTTAAGTTCCCTTTTAGCATCCCTATTGCGGAGATGGTATGCACAGACCTCGGTTTTGGCTGGGTTTGGCTTCAGACCGTTAGCAGTATAGTATTCGCCAAGCTTGTTCAGGGAAGAGGAAATTATTCCCTCCACGCTCTCGAAGGTGTCCGATTGAGCCGCGAGTGCTGGTCAGCGTATATGAAGCTTCTGGTATCCTGTGTCCTAGGCTGGTCATTTGTATATATGTTGAACAGACTTGGCGCCAGGACACTACCCTGTGGCAATCCATTACGCTGATTTCTCCAACGGCTCTTCTGGGTTTGCAGGTTAACTTGAAACCGGCGGTTACTGAGGAGCTGTCCTACGATCTGGCAGAAGTCATAATCGCCCGTGATTTCATACAGCTTTTTAATCATTACGCTGGTGTTCACAGTGACATAGGCTGCCGATAAATCCACGAAAGCGACACCCGTGATTTTCCCTTTCTCAAATCCATCTTCAATGTGCTGGGTCAGGTTGAGAACTTGCGATGTGCAAGACTTGCCGGGTCGGAAACCTGCCTGTTCTGGGATCAGTTTATCGTCGATGTATGGAGTAAGACGGCCAAGAAGGATCCTTTCGAACAGCTTGTATAGGTGGCATAGTAGGGAGATTGGACGAAAACTTTTGGGGTCATCAACTGATTTGCCCGGCTTGAGTAGCGCGATGACACGGGCCTTGCGCCATTATTTTGGGATCTTCTTGGTTTCCAGACAGTGGTTGAAAAGCCTCAGAACCCAATCCACCGTCACAGGGCCGAAATGCTTTATCTGTTCGACAGTGAGGTCGTCGAGTCCACACGCCTTCCCGCTTTTCAGCCTTCTAATCGCGGCAATCATCTCTTCGCGGCTGAAAGCATTACTCAGGGTGTCCGTCTCGGTGGCCGGGTTCCTAAGGATCTTCCTAGCTCCTGGGAGGGGTTTAGTCTTGCCATTCAGCAGCAGTTGGTGGGCGACCTGGTTTGCAGTAACATTTGTATATTCTCCAGAAGAGTTCTGGGTACCAGTTAGTTTCTTGATTGTAGACCAGGCTTTCTTACTGTTGTGCGTCATGTCAACCGACTCGACCAGGTCTTGCCATTTTTTCCGTCGGGTTTCACCGATACACTGCATTAGAGCTTCACCGAGGGCGGTAGTGTTTTCTGAAAAAGGGTCTCTTTCAAAGGCAGTCTGGTATTCCTGCAGAAGTCCGGCAGTGTCGCCAGTTAGTCCTGGGACATAAGATGTGGCACAGCCCCTCGGAATAGTCCTGCGCGATATTTCCTTAACCACATCAATGAATGAGCTGTAGTTATTTGGCGTGGCCTCGATGGTGTGAATCCTGCTATCTAAAGTAGTTGCGAACTTCTCCCAATCCGCTTTGTTGGAGTTGAAACGCCTCCGGAACGGGACTATAGTAGGTTCGATTGCAGCGTTTACTTCACAGAAGATGGGTCTGTGTTGGGTGCGTGGGATCGGCCGTGCAACTCGTTTTCGGCATTGGGAGCTAATGTTTGAGCTAGCGAAGATTAAGTCTGGGTTGTATCCCCTTTTCCATCTGCCACTGTTGAAGGATGCCGGTAGCTTTGGGTCATGGATCAGTGCAAGGTTATTAGCCTCGCTCCATTCCTCAACGGCTTCTCCATTTCCGTCCGTTTCCCTGTACCCCCATGCGACGCTATGACTATTGAAATCTCCAGTGACAATTCTGGTTATCGTGTTGCCGAAATTGGGTGTCGCTGTGAATTGGAACGGGTTGTTGGGGGGTTTGTATACGGATGTTACAGTGGCGTCCGACAGCTCCACGGTCAGTATCTCCACATTATTGTCGTCTGTTAGGTGGGCGGACTTCACGTGCGTACCAGGTTTGGTGTAGATCGCGCTGCCGTACTTGAGATGAGGTCGTTCGATGATACGGGTCATATTCATTAAATCCGGCCTCGGGTTGTCTGGGCCTCGGTGCGTTTCTTGTACGCACAAAACGTCAGTCTTATTTATATGGCACAGCCCAGCAAGTAAAATTGCTTTGTCCGCTGAGAAGCCCTCTATATTAATAGAGAGAACTGTCAAGGCAGGCCCTGATAAGGGCCGTATATTGCGAGCTTGGATCTTACGGATGGCCATCGTGGTGAAAAGATTAGTCAGCCTACTGCTTGTTGATGCTAGTAGCTGCTTCCAGGGGACGCCGGGTGCTTAAGTAGGTATAAAGCGTGCACCACACTGGGAGGCTCTTTTCATGTCCCCCATGGGACCCTATGATAGTCTATCTCCTGTCACAGAAATTGGATACAGAGACGTATACTGACTACGTAGAGTCCGTTAACAACCCGAGGGAGCTGCCAGTTTTGAAAGAGTTCCTGGAATTTTTAGAGTTAAAATTTACGATTCTAGAAACATCGCGCAGAAAGCAAGATAATTCTACGCAAAAGAATCAAGTCACAGCAAAATATCAGTCATCAAATTATAATAATAACTACAAAAATTCATTTACTACAAACAGCAATGAAATTTCGCAATCAAACGTCAACGGCGCAAAAAACATGTCAGCAAAATATCATTGCGCATTATGCAATAGCGTCGAGCATGGAATCTATTTTTGTAAATGGTTTCTAGATTTGCCGCCTTTCAACAGACTAAAGACAGTGAAGAGATTGAACCTCTGCCCCAATTGTCTTTTTAAGCATGACAATCAATGCCTTTCAGAAAAACTTTGTCGAGAATGTAATCAAACCCATAATAGTTTGTTACACGAGGCGTTTGCGCATTCCCCCCACCCGCCGACGGACGGCTCGGGTACAAGCGGGTCGCGCTGGGCGGGGGCGGCGAAGAGCGCCTCCAACGGAAATGCAAGCGCAGGAAATAATAACAGAAGCAGTTCACACGTGTCGCTGCAGAATGACCTTTACGAAGTACTTTTGCCTACCGCTCTCATCAATGTTCAAGCAGTAAATGGATCGTATATCAAGATGCGCGCCCTTTAGATCAGGGTTCCCAGGTCTCACTAATCACAGAAAATGCCGCTCAGCTCCTGAAGATACCTAGGAAGAGATGCAATGGTGGGGTTTCGGGAATCGGAGCACGGGAAAGCAACTGTAAAGGCATGATTACCATCATCTGCTCTTCAACTGCTAGCGACTTCTCTTTCGAAACAGATGTGTTGATTATGAAGCAGCTAATAAAAGATTTACCAAGTCAGACTATTTCCAAACCAGACTGGTCATACCTGGAGCACATCCAATTGGCCGATCCAGAATTTAATAAAAGTCGCCCTGTGGACATTTTGCTAGGTGCCGACGTTTATTCAAATATATTAATGAGTGGGATATGCCATGTTAACCCATCTTTACCGACCGCTCAACAAACTCGGCTCGGGTGGATTTTGAGTGGCAATGCAAAAACATATCAGTGCAATGTAGTACTCAATGATATCGACAGTATTCGGAAATTTTGGGAGATAGAAGAAATATACGAGGAGTCAAATTTATCTTCTGAAGATCAGCAGTGCATTGAGTATTATCAGCAATCAACATCAAGACGGGATGACGGTCACTACGAAGTGAGGTTGCCGTTAAAATCAGACTATCAAGAAAAATTGGGCCAGTCAAAATCAAAAGCGATCGCACAATATTACAAGTTAGAGCAGAAACTTTCAAGACAGCCGAGTATTGCGCAAAATTATAAATTATTCATTGACGAGTATGCATTGCTTGATCATATGAAACCCGCTGACACAGTACCTACCAGCAAAAACGGTGGCTTACTAAAATGTTATTTACCTCACCATTGCGTCACACGCGAAGACTCCACGACTACCAAGTTGCGCGTGGTTTTCAACGCATCAGACAAAACTTCATCAGGGGAGAGTTTGAATGACGTAATGTATAGGGGCCCTAATTTGCAACAGGATTTACAGAGCCTCATCATCTTGATGATGTTATGTTACCTCCACTTGTGGAGGTAACATAAGTACGTATTTACGGCCGACATAGAGAAAATGTTTAGGCAGATATGGGTTCATCCTGAAGATCAAAGGTTGCAGATGATCATATGGAGAGACAATCAGTACGAGAGTCTGCGAGAGTATCAGTTAGCCACGGTGACCTACGGCACAAAAGCCGCCCCAGTCCTCGCCATGATGACGCTAAAACAGTTAGCTCAGGATGAACGAAAGAATTATCAAAGCAGTCCAGCACCGAGTGTCTTAGAACAATCATTCTACATGGATGACTTGTTCCATGGTACACACTCTATAGAAACAGCTAAGCAGTTACAAGCAGATATGATTAACCTATTAAAATCAGGAGGTTTTAATCTAAGGAAGTGGAAATCAAATGCACCGGAGTTGCTAGAAAGTGTAGAAACAGATCAGAAGCAGCCAGAAAGTTTTGACTTCAAGCAAGCGGAGTCAACCAAAGCCTTAGGCCTCGGGTGGAATCCACAAAATGATGTATTTACGTTTCAATCAGGAATACTATCATCATCGTCAAGACCAACCAAGCGGTCTCTTTTTTCAGACATTTCGAAGCTTTTTGATCCCCTAGGGTGGATCGCCCCAGTCACTACCAAGCTAAAAATACTGTTTCAAGATGTATGGAAAGCAAACGTACAATGGGACGAGTCCGTACCGCAAAATATCTGCGACGAATGGATCAAAATTAGAAATTAAATACAGTTAATTCAGGTACTAAGGCGTACGCTGCCGTCGTCTACTGCAAATTATACAAGAAAAATGGGACGAAAGTCAGTTTAGTAGCAGCCAAGACAAAGGTCGTTCCACTCAACAAGAACACCTCATTACCGCGACTAGAACTTTGTGGAACAGTTTTATTGTCAAAATTAATGATAAAAATCAAGGCATGCTTAAGCAACCATGTCATAACAGTCTATGGTTGGACCGATTCGATGGCGGTACTTGGTTGGCTGAATGGTGAAGCAGATAAATGGAAGCCGTTTGTTGCCAATCGCGTCAAAGAAGTTACGAATGCCATGCCAGCAAGCTGTTGGAGATACGTCAAGTCAAAGGAAAATCCAGCAGATTGCGCCAGCTGAGGCCTCACTGCTTCACAGCTAAAGAAACACTCGTTGTGGTGGCAAGGTCCGGCTTGGCTACCTACTTTCAGTCCAGAAAACGATATCAAACAGAAATACACAACCAATGAAGAGTCCAAGCAAATTAAGCAAGCAACTGTAACGCAAATATCAAGTGATTGCGATACGATAAAGCAGTTATTGGAAAAGCAGTCTTAATTAAATAAAGCAGTAAGGATATTAGCATGGGCCCTAAGATTTACAAGCATGAAAGAAGAACAAGATTATTTGACAGTACAAGAGTTGAGAAGAGCAAACTTGTTAATAATTCAAGGCATCCAACGGGAAATATTTCTTGATGAAATAAGCAACTGATAAGAAAACAAAGCAGTCAGCAGTAAAAGCAAAATAGTCAGTTTAAGTCCTATATATTATAATTGGAATGAACAATTATTAATCGTATAATGGCAAATAACTAAGTCCACAAAGTGCGTCGTCAATAAGCTAAGAATTATCAAATAATTAAAAACTACACACACACAAAAACTGAACATAATAAAAAACAAAATACTAAACAAATAAACCGCCCCAGGACATGCCCGACCCAAAGGTACCCATCACACTGGCAGCATTACCGCGCTGCACGGCGAGTGAGATCCTTTGGATCAGGAACGCTCCGGAACGATTGTCAAAACCTCGGTCCCTCAAGCGTCGCCCAATGTCCTTGACAAACATCCTGCCCTGAGCACCCCAAATACCCGTGGTCTCGACGGCCAAGGGAACAAACAGGTAGCTCCCCATCAGCTGTGCGTATTTTAGGCATTTCTGCCGCGCCGCCGACTCCGCTGCAGCCCCAGGTGTCACCATGGTGGAGCCAATGTGGGATGCCGCGAACGTGCACACACAAGTAGCATCCCACAAAAGGCAACGACCTCTCTCCCACGGTATCAAGGTGAGACCGTCCGGACGCTTCCCGTCGCTGCGACTCAAACCCGGTGGTTCGAGAACTGATGGAATGTCAGCAGAGACGAGAGCCCTCCGGACGATGTCGTTGATCGATTGGTGGCGAGAGAGTCTCCCTGCACTTCTAGCACAGTGTAGCCCATGACGTCCCCGCGAATCTACCGACGCACCGCAAACACAGTGGTGCGGTTCGCAGATATCGCAACCCAGACGAAGCGCCACGGCTACACGCAGGGAGTTGTCGTCCAGAAGGGTTCCTAAATGCGGAGACGGCAACGCATGCAGCCAAGCACCTGACTCCGGCTGAGAGACTGCTCGCAGACGAGCAAGTTCCGCTCCCGAGCTCTGCGCTAACAGCCCGTCAAGGGACACCTTGCACAGCTCCTCATCCCAGGGGCGCTGCACGCCGGGCTTCTCTGGAACATCTCCCCCCGGACAACGGGCCCGCCACCGCTGAAGAGCCTCATCCGCAAAAGGAATGCCAAAACCGTCACCGTT
The DNA here is from genome assembly GCA_949825045.1 of Argyresthia goedartella. Taxonomy (NCBI): domain Eukaryota; kingdom Metazoa; phylum Arthropoda; class Insecta; order Lepidoptera; family Argyresthiidae; genus Argyresthia; species Argyresthia goedartella. The sequence continues at coordinate 24,996,459 of OX463823.1, forward strand.
AAACTTTAAAATGCGAGTGACTAGTTCAAGCACCCCATACGAAGAGGCCAAGAAAGCTGGGAGCTCCGTGTCCTGTAGGCGACGAACGCCGAGACCACCAAACCGTATTGGAAGGGCCGCTTGATCCCATTGGGAGGGAGACATTTTCACGTTTAAAATCATCTCCAACAGACTCATTAACTCGTTATCATATGAATCTGCCTCCCTCCTAAACAGCCAAACCGGAGTGGTTCGCAAAGTGTATGTTAGCCTTGGCAGGGACAAACAACTCCGTAGAATTGTTAGAGCCACATGAGCGGAAAGCTCCTTAAGGTGTGGTTTTGCCCCAGCCAAGGACTTTAACTTATCCCCTAAAACCCCCGGTACACCTTCCGGAAAAATGGGAGCGCCCAATAAAGTAAAACTTGTTTTAGTTAGGACCTTCACCCCTGGCATCAAAAGATCCAACTCCGCTCTGGAATCTTGGGCCAGATTCCCAGAGCAAGCAAATAGCTCACATTTTTCTGAGTTGAGGTGAAGGCCCAACTCCCCCAGACCACTGATAATAGCCTTCAATGCGTCCACGACCACCTCGGGAGGTCCCCCGATGGTGCCATCATCCAGGTACCAAATATTCAATGGGGTGTTTACTGATTTTACAACGTCGTGGATCGCTAAGCTAAACAACAGTGGCCCTAAGGGGTCACCCTGTTGCGCGCCCACCCGAGACTCCACCAGGTTTTGGCCAAAAAACAAGTTACTTACACCCGAGTAACATTGGTGGAGAAACGGATATAGGGTCGGAACCGATTCGTTGACCTTACACAACATGACGTCACGCTCAACCGTAACAGTCCTATATTAGATGAAAAGGGCATTCTGCGAGTCGGGGGTAGGTTGAGACACGCGAACCTTAACCCTGAGATGAAACATCCAGCCATCATCCCAAGCAACACATGACTAGCAGATCTGATCATCGACCAGGCCCACAAAATCACATATCATGGTGGGGCACGTATTACAACAGCTTTCATCAGACAGAAATATTGGCTTTTGGGTGGCAACAATGCCACTAAAAAACGACTACGCTTATGCGTGAAATGCAGAAAGCACAGCCCCATTCTTCACCCTCAGTTAATGGGAGACTGACCATCAGCACGTATCAGCCCATCGCGCCCATTCTATCACTGCGGCGTAGATTACACTGGCCACGTCAACGTCAAAGCTAACAAGGGCCGTGGTATCAAGACCACGAAGGGGTACGTGGCAGTGTTTGTATGTATGGTTACGAAAGCTGTACATCTAGAGCTGGTCTCCGATTTAACAACGTCGGCCTTTCTGGCTGCATTAAAAAGACTATCTGCCCGGAGGGGCCAGCCCGGACATCTATACAGTGACCAGGGTACTAACTTTATAGGGGCCAATAAAGTACTAAAACAAGAATTAGCAGCATTGCAAGAAACATTTGATCAAGATTTTCGAGCAGAGATAGCAAGCATGGGCATCGAATGGCACTTCAACGCACCCTCTTGGCCCTCAGCAGGGGGGCTCTGGGAGGCTGCAGTCAAAAGCCTAAAACACCACCTGAAAAGAGTATTAGGCGATCAGAACCTAACTTTCGAAGAGTTTTCCACACTTCTAAGTCAACTAGAAGGATGCCTGAATTCACGCCCACTCTGCACAATAACAGAAGACCCCGACGACCTAGATTTTTTGACACCTTCATACTTTTTGGCGAGCGGTACCATTTTGACCCTCTATGATACCGAGAAAGATCTAAGAACAAGATGGCATCTGACTCAGAAAATATTCAGTGATATCTGGATTCGTTGGCGTGACGAATATTTATCACAACTCTCATCACGTAGCAAGTGGCGTCATTCTCACCCCAATATCAAATTAAATGAAGTAGTGATAATCAAGGACGAAAACCTTCCCCCCGGAAAATGGGCTTTGAGCCGTGTAGTACAACTGCATCCCGGCGGAGATGGTTTAGTGAGAGTTGTGACTTTAAAAACAAAGGGTGGCCTCATGAAAAGGCCAGTCATAAAACTTGCTATTCTGCCAGTCAGCCAGAATGCAGAGCAAGAACAAGGAAATAAATCAGAAGAAACAAAAGAGACAAAACCTAAATCAAGAATCAGAAAGACATCCTCAGTTATATCATCAGTACTCATGACTCTATTTTTCATGTTTTTAGCAGTACCATCTATAAACTGCGCCTACAATATATCTCCGCTACAGAACAACAACACCCTGTATTTTGATCGGATTAATAACATGAATTTAATTCGGGACGACTGGCGCCTTGTTGTCTATTATGATACTCAACCTTATCAAGAAGGAAATATGGCACTGGCAAAGTACATAACATACCTGAGTAACATATGTACAAAAATAGAGTTGCAGTCCCATTGCGAAGGCATCATGTTGCAGCTGCGTCATGAGGCCACTGAACTTCAATATTATCATGATATTATTATGAATCATAACACCAAAACATCGCTTCGTCGTCGGCGCCGTGGCCTTATCAATGGAATAGGATACATTGCTAACAGCCTATTCGGCGTTTTGGATGAGCATTTTGCGGAAAAATATGAGCGTGATATAAACCTTATCAAGACGAATCAGAACCACCTGGCTTCACTGTGGAAAAATCAAACGTCCGTAGTAGAAGCGGAGTTTAATATGCTAAAACGAACAGAAGTTATGATGGACAAGCATCATAAGATAATAAACAAGAAACTTAACGACATCGAAAATGCAGTTTATCAAGTAAATTTAGCCGTTCAGAATGAATCGCTTATCAGCGGATTTTTATCAACCGCAATGATTGCAAACAATATTTTATTCAATCTAAAAAATATTCATCAGATGCTGCTGGAATCAGTGACTAATATTTATAACGGCAAATTCAATTTCCATTTACTTACCCCGGATCAGTTACGACATGAACTTGGTGTGATTTCTGAGCAGCTCCCAAAGGACTTGTCGCTACCAATCAAGAAAACAGACAGTTTATCACAGATATATAACTTGCTACAAGTGCGTGCAAGAGTTACAGCCAACTTTATAATATTTGAAATCAAGATACCCCTCATTGGAGAAGACACGTACGAAGTTTTAAAGGTGATCCCGATTCCCCGACAGATTGAAAATAAAGAGATAACAGTAGTCCCAGTGTCAAATTACATCGCAGTCGATCTGCGGCGAGATGCGTTCATTGAGATATATATTCAGGAAATACGGTTTTGTTTACATAAAGATCCGGAACATATTCTATGCCATATCAAGAGGCCGATCCGTATGATCAAGGACGATAAAAGTTTATGCGAAGTATTACCAAACACAAGAAGATGTAATACGATAACAAGACCATGAAGCAATAAATGGATTGAGCTAAACAAAATAAATTATTATATCTATTTTTGTTGCGAGCCGTGTCAATTGAAACTTGTATGTGGCGAACAGATTACCCCACTAACAATGACTCACGTTGGATTCTTCAAGATAGATCAAGGATGCGTTATCAAAACAGCTGACTTCTTCATATACTCACACAGACATGAATTTACACAGATTAATGTGAGCGCCAAAATAGAGGCACCAGAAATTTCCCAAATAAATCATATTATCAATATATCATTACCAAATGTATCGACATCCAAAATGGACAGAGTCGATTCAAAATTTAATCAGATACAGCTTCAAAAAATCGAAAAGAATATTGAGATAATGAAAAACAACGAGCCTCTAGCAGTCGGAGTATCATACAATGATATACATCATTATGCAGCGATATACATATTGTTCGCTCTGGTAGCAGTCATCGTCGTGGTGTAGGCGTGGCGGCGCTTCAGTTGTCGACTCACGCCTGCTTGCGCCGCGGCCGCAGCGGAGCCACCGGCGGCTTCGCCCGCAGCGGCAGCATCCACCAGTGTACAGTGTACCGAACATTACAGTGAATTGAGTGAATTTACCAAAATAAGTGCGCGTGCGCCGGGACCAGCAAAGCATACCCTTTTTAGTAACGATCAAAGTGCGCGAGTGTTAATGAAAGACACTAGTTCTTCGCCTATAGTGAATCGACCAGTTTTTAAAATATCGGACGGACATTTAGATTCTTAGTTTTATAAACATATGGTTTCGTTTATTTTTTTATTTTATTTATTTCTTTTAACTCTTAATTGTACACTAGGACTACCTCTCTATATTTTATTTTTCTCTTTTCTTCACAGGTTAGCTGTAAGAAATTTCTTTTTAGAAATAAGCTCACCTTTGCATACTGTTTCTGTTATAATTTCCACTGTGTTTTCTGTGCAATAAAGGATTATTATTATTATTATTATTATTGTTTCGATAACATTATATGTTGAAAAGTGCAGTATCAGTGAGAATATTTTAATCTTAAGCTACTAACAAAATGAAATATTTTAGTTATTTAAGCTTAAATCATCATGTATCATATCAGCATCTTATCATCTATACTAAACCCATTTCTCTCGCCCGGGAATATGTACGAGCTAACACGTACAATAGTAAAATCAGCATTGTACGTGGGGCGCACTGTAAGTTTCCGGAATGAATATGAAAAATACTATTAAAGGTACAAAATTAATTTATTGTTTTTCAAAATAATCTCCCTTGGCGTCTATGCACTTTTTCATTCGATGAAACCAGTTTTGAAAACTTTTGTGTCACTCCTCTGTGGTGACCTCTGAAACGTGTTTTTCATACTCCTCGACAGCCTCTTCTGGTGATGAAAATCGTTGACCGCGTAATTGGTTCTTAATTTTTGGGAACAGAAAAAAGTCACAAGGTGCCAGGTCAGGACTGTATGCAGGATGACTCATGAGTTCTACATTTTTCGCCTTCAAAAAGTCGTTTGTCTGTCTGGCCGTGTGAGAACTAGCATTGTCGTGGTGCAGGATGATACGGCGTTTACGGTTATTTTTACGGAGTTCGTCAATAACTTCCGGCAAACAAATGGTCGTGTACCAGTCACTATTCACTGTACGACGATTCTCTAAAGCAACAGTAGCCACGTGTCCAGTTTTATTAAAAAAAGAAGCAATCATCCGCTTAGATGCACTTTTCACGCGCGCCACTTTGGTTGGTTTCGGCTCATCTTGAAAGACCCATACGCTCGATTGCTGCTTTGTTTTGGGATCGTAGCAATAAATCCATGTTTCGTCACCTGTTACTATGTCCCACACCAAATTTGACGCACCTTCGTTGAATCTGGTAAGCATGGCACTGCACCAAGTGACGCGGTCCGTTTTTTGAGCCTCGGTCAAGTTGTGTGGGATCCACCGCGAGCACAGCTTTCTCACACCCAAATGTGTGTGTAGGATTAATTGTATTTGACTCATGCCTATTTCTAAGGATGCGCGAATTTCATGGTAGGTCACATGCCTGTCTGTTTCAATCATACGGCGCACAGCATCGATGTTTTTGTTGGTCACAGCGGTGGACGGCCGACCATCGCGAGATTCTTCACTGAGATTGATACGACCACGCTTGAATTCTGCAAACCAGCTATAAACAGTTGTCTTGCATGGTGCTTCATTGCCAAAAGCTGTTTCAAGCCGAGCGATGCTCTGTTGAGCTGTCAAATTACACTTAAAATCGTAGAAAATCATACTACGAAAATTTTCCCGAGTTAAATCCATGTTGATGCAGACAATTTTTTAAATGGCGCCACAAGGTAAAAACAAAAGGCAGACAGATGAAACAAACTGCATTCTACAGCCAAAGAGTTCTATTTTCAAATGTTGCAATAAATTTTTAAATATTGTTTATGTAAGTGGCCAGTTCCGGAAACTTACAGTGCGCCCTATGTATTATCGTTCAATATTGCACTTTTGGCAATTACCTACTTTTTGGGTCAGTTCGTGTACAGCCATCAAGCGAGCGTCGCGTTCTCATTATAATTTGCTCAGTACTTCATCCATAGAGTTTTACCAGTATTTCAATACAGTTTTATTATCAGTTTAATCAGTCTTTCACTCAAATCAGTCTCATAGCTCCGGACACCCCGGAACAAGGTGGTTGTAAGAACGATAAATATTCAGAAAAATATAATTTCAGCCAAAGTTAAACCACATCGATGTTCCCCATTGTAACATTCATTACATAACATAACATTTCCATACAGGCAAATACATTGCTTCTGGCCCCACACTAGGATACCCAGTGTCACGGGAAACAGAAACAGCGACGTCACAAACATGTCAACATCCAAGACCGTGGGTTTTTTTACTTCCTCCCCAGCCGAGATTCGAACCCGGGGCCTCTCGCTTGGGAAGCACAGCCTCGACCGCGATACCACAGAGGTCGTCGTCATTGTACTTCTGCTACCCGAATGGCCGAGTCGGCAGTGAGTCTGCCGACTCGGCCATTCGCCCCATTCCCATAGCCTGCCTACGAGTCCCGGTGGGGGCAAATATTTGTTTGATGAGAACGGATGTTTGTACCCTAGTCATGGTTGTTTATCTATCTAAGCGTTTGCTAGGGGATTCTTTTGGTATCTACAACCATTCCTTTACAACAAGATAAGTAAACTAATAATACTAGAAATAAATGAACGAGGCAAAATACATAAAAATCAGTTGAAAAATTGCCTAATAACTGCAGAATATGAATCTGTTGAGAATCTTGTTTTGGCAATTACTTAGAGATCAAAGTGCGACAAAATTGTATCATTATTTTATTTTTTACGTTTTATTCTGATGTTTAACTTTATCTAATGCATGTTAGATTAAATATTACCTAAATAGGCACGATGTAACCTTACGCTGTGTCCCATGATACGGATTTTTCTAGTATGGTATGCTATAATATATATAATAGTTTGTACCCACAAAGTGTATAAATGTATTGTGCCTACATGAATAAACTTAATTACTCTCTATCTTACTTTCTAAGTATATACAGGGAATCCTAGTTTGGGGCTAGATCAATATGTGTAAATAGTGTCCAAGGTATTATTATGTCCAAGTGTCCAAGGTATTATTAGGGTATTGATACTAAAGCGGGCATAGAACGGGAACAATCGATTAAACCTATTTAAAGTATTTTCAAATATTAGCTACAGTTACTAGGACTGGGTCCACATTGCACAAGAACACACTCGCATGCAGCGTAGAAACGTGATCAGGAATACCAATATTCTAAAAGCATACTTCGCTATTCCCCCAAGTTGTATGCTTATGAAACATACATTATTCATTTTAGAATTTACACCAAAAGTATGTGGGTACGGAATTTTTGATTTGTTGTCATGCGTTTTCGCTTTTGCCACTCGTATGCTAACTTTTCAAGGAGATAACTCTGGAAACTGTCTAACAGTATATCAACAAGTATCGGACCATTCCATGATGTAAACGGGAAATATTTAACTGCACATCATAAATACTGATTTGTACAGCAAATATCAGGGCAAAATGCTGCAGTAGCTTAGGTGAAGGGTAAAGGGGGTGAGCGAAGCGAAGCCCCCTTTATCCTTCGTATTAGGTTGAACATGCAAGAACAATAAAACTTAAAACATAAAGTGATTTTTGCTGATCCTTTTTTGGTGGGGAAATCAGTATTTTTTGATGTGCAATTAAATAATAGTCGATGTAAACTAAAGATGTTTTTACAATTTACAAGTTGCAAGATATGTTTGATGCGTCGTGTGAGTTTGGCGACATCTGTGGTGTTGTCACAGGCAGAGCCGTGGGCTCTGCATACTATGCGAGAGGTCCTGGGTTCGATCAGCGGCTGGGGATAAAGAAAGAAAAAGCCCCAGATATTGGATGTATATATGTGTGTGATATCGCTGTTTCTGGTTCTCACGAAACAGGGTATCCTTGTGTGAAGTCAGAAGCAATGAATGTGCCTCTATATAAATGTTTATGTTTATGTAATAAAGAGAAATACGTAATATATGTGTAATAAAAAAGGCTGTACCTATATATATAAAAGATGTATTTAATCGCACCTCAAAAATAATTATTTGCACAGCAAAAAAGGATAAGCAAAAACACTTTTTATGTTTTAAATATTTTATGTGTACTCAAGTTAATGTTTTAAGTATTTTTTGTGGTTCTTAAAAATTCAACCTAACACGAAGGATAAAAGGGGCTTCGCTTCGCTCACCCCCTCTTACCCTTCACCTAACGTATCGCAGCATTTTGCACTGATATTTGCTGTGCTGTAATATTTCCCATAAAAAAAATTGTCGTGACTTTGGTCTTTCGGCTTGTCTAAACATAGTCAGAGGCTTCTAAGGCGATAAATATCGAACTACCAGCTGCAAATAAAAATGGGTCACCGTTTTGGATCCTGGAGACCAATAACCTTCAGACATATATCATGAGCATGATTTTTTCACACCTATCAGCTGCTATTATGGTGGCAAGTGTCAAAATACTTTAAAAAAAGTTATAGCGTGATGAATTAGAGTATTTTAAGAAAGTCCGTCGTATTTTTGTATGATTTTTAGCAAAATCTTTCCAATGGGGTTGGCTACTGTCGGCGTGGCGTTGGTTCCCCTAACGTCAAAGTCACGCTTCTGTGTTACCAGTACAGTGTGTTCAATCGCCAGTCATGTGCGCATATAGTAAAAAGCCCTGCCAAAAAGACAAAATTAAGTTGTACAGTAGTAATTACATGAGATTATATCATATACCTACTCGAAAAATTACTTTTGTTGTGTAGTAAATATATTCCGATAACCAATTATCGCAGAAAAATTCCAGAAATTAGTCGATCGTTGAAATTGGCAACTGGATAAAGGTACCAAATGCGCGTGGCGCCACCTATGATTAGCTTTCACCGGCCAGCCCCATTAAGGCAAAACTAAGTTAATACGTCAAGCCCGTTCCAGACTTTCAGTTTTATCTGTTATCTACGGGTATACATGTTACGGCTAAAGCTAGAAGAGCAGTTAATCCTAGATGTATCCGTTTTGTTTTTTTTTGTATGAATACAAATATTGGTTTTATATTTTGCTGTTATGTTTTCACACAGCGTTTTGGGCTTTTTTGTCATAGTCTTTATGATTAGTCTCGATGAGACCTTGGCAACCATATACTATCAGTAGCAGATGTGGAAGCCCACTTTAAAGCTTATTTCCCTTGCAGCTAGCATGTGGCGGTAAACCCTTGCTTTTGTTTAACTTTTAGTCGAATTTCAAAATTTATGCAATTACCATCTGTTTTATGACTTTTAAGTGTTGGGCTGCATGGGAAAAGAACCCCTACAGTGGTCTTCCACAACTGCTGATAATGGTATTCCAAATTCCAAATGTCTTTATTACTGCAGATATTTACATATACTTAGCAATCGACATTTTTTGCCACTTCTCATTGCCACTTCTCTACATTGGACCACTGTGGGAGAAAAAGGGCGTAGAAACTCCCACAGATTGATTTTTAGATATCTTTTAAAAATCGCTTGTGCTTAACTAATACAAAAATATATACCTAGTCGGTCCTTAAGTTCTGTCACAAGGTTTTTGATAGATAAAACTCAGCAATAAACTTTTTCTTATTCGTATTATACATGATTAAAAAGCTTATTTTATACGAATCAAATTGCAATACAATACATTTTGTACGATTATCGCAATATGACAAAAAACCTTATAACTTGAGACAATCGCGAACCCAAAACACGCCGCAACTGACAAAAATACCACTTACCACAAATTTAATAAAAAAACAGTGTTCCAGATAACCAACAAGGTTTTTTTAATTTATTCTGAAACCTCGATTTTAGACCATGCTTAACAACTAGCATTTGATTTTCTGTTAGCTTTCAGTTCCAACTGCTCCCAAAGAGAACTTAACGTACTTTTTACGTTTTCAAAAAAACGTATAAAAATGATCTTGTGGGCAACAAGTACACTACGTAAAATGTGAATATGAAAATTAGTTTTACCCAGACTTAGTTATCTTATGCTTCAAAATGAAGGTAACGGGTTCAGGGAGGGTTCTGACTAAAATCTCACGTAAGTTTGAAAGGTTTTAAGAGTCATGGAAAAAAGATAAAGTGAATCACGTCCGTATTTTTGATTGGGTAAAAAAGTGCAAAATCTGTAATTTGTAATTTCTTTATTGTACTACACAAAACAGTCATACAGATAACTTATAATAGAAAAAAACATGTACAAAGACGAGCTTATCTCTCAAAAGAGATTTCTTCCAGCAAACCAAGATGGTAGGAGAGGTGATGGTTGAGCGTGGGAAGACCTGCGCGTACAATAAAACTCTATAAATACTACGACTAATATAAACTACAAACAGTATGTATTATACTGATAACCCTAATTGCTAAAAATAGACTGCATACACAATTACTTAAATACAACGTAAAAATATGAATAAACCGTATAATAAACTAATACATACAAATATATATATATATATTATCTAACTGGAAAGGGAGAGATAGTGCTTCTTTAGCCGGTTTTTGAATATATTTAGAGATCGACTGTCCCTGATAGTGCAAGGAAGCTCATTCCACAGTCGTACGGCTCGGATTCTGAACCCGTGCTCGTAGGCTGCAGTGGAGCGATCTGGAGCTTTGAGCTTGAAGAAAAAAATTCGAAGCGATCACGTAGGAAGTTAGGGTAATGAGGGTTCCACAAAATATTATAAAGGAAACACAGGATATGAAAGTCCCGTCGAAGCCGAATCGGTAGCCACTTCAGCTCCCTGCGATGCTGAGATACGTGGTCATACTTGCGCAGTCCGAAGATGAACCGAATCCCGAGCTTTTGAAGTCGTTCGAGTTTGTTCAGTTGTTCTTCATTTGCGCTCACCCAGCAAAAATCAGCATAATCAATGAGGGGGAGAAGAAGGGACTGAGCGAGAGTTATTTTGGTATGGCGAGGAAGAAAGTTCTGAAGTCTCCTGAGGGAATGAAAAGTTGCGTAAACTCGCCTGCTGACCTCATTAACATGCATTGATCAGGACAATTGATTATCAAAGATGACACCCAGGTTTTTAGCTTTATCGCTATACATGATTACAGTACCGTTATAAGTTACAGAAGGGACAGACAATTGCTGCAACGTGTTTAAAGGGTGTCTGGTACCTATATAATATATATAACCCAAATGACGATGCCCATCCACTAATACCAGCCAAGTCAGCGTTTAACGCTTCCACAGCGGAATTTACATCATCAGGAGAGAAGTGCCGATAGATCTGAAGGTCATCCGCGTAGAGATGATAGCAAGAAGAGAAGACATCGGATATGGAATTGATAAATATTGAGAATAGAAGAGGAGAGAGAATGCCACCTTGGGGGACACCGGAAGAGAGGTCACACCACTCCGTACAAGCATCCTCCGACTTGATACGCTGTTTTCGGTTCCTTAGGTAAGAGTCAAACCAGCTGGCAGAGAGGGAGGAGACGTTAAGAGATTTGAGAAGCTCAACGAGAATGTCGAAGTCAACACAGTTAAAAGCACTGCTGAGGTCCAGCAGAGCCAGCACCGAGAGGTGCCTTTGATCCATGGCGACCTGAATATCATCGGTCACTTTTAATAAAGCCGTAGCAGTACTATGACCCGTTCTAAAGTCAGACTGAAAAGGATTAAGTAGATTTTTAGAGGATAGATAATGGGAGAGCTGAGTATGGACAATGGATTCGAGGACTTTAGAAAGGATCGGCAGGATAGAAATGGGGCGATACTCTTTAAAGGAGGTGGGATTGGATGTTTTGGGGAGAGGGATAACTAATGCTTGTTTCCATGCAGTAGGGAAAGAACAATTGGAAATGGAGAAATTTAAAATATGTGTTATGGCCGGAAGCAGATCATCAAGGATAGTTAGAATCATTCGTTGGCAGATATTATCATCTCCTACAGCTTTGGAGCTAATTGCTAGAAATGCTTTCTTAACCGTGTCGCTTCCAACATTGCTCAGGTTGAAAGGAGTGGTGTTGGGTAATGACCTAGAGCGCAGACTCTGAAGAGTGGCTTCCTTGATAGAAGGGTCCATTACAACTGGTGGAGCAGAGAGGAATTGATTGAGAGCGTTCAGATCAACATCACCCGAATGCATGTCCTGGGATTTGCCAATACCAAGTGTTCTGAGGAATTTCCACACCTGCGCTGGGGTGTACCTTTCGATACACTCGAAGATGTGGCGGCGCTTGGCGTCTCGACAGAGACGATTGCATCGATTGCTAAGGCATTTGTAGGAAAGAAAGTTGTCATCTGTCGGATCCTTTTTGTAGTTACACTTAGCGCGATTTTTCTTGGCCATTAGGCGCTTGATAGCATCGTTAAGCCAGGGCGCCGGCAGGTGTTTTACCCTGACTTTCTTAATGGGAGCATGTTTGTCGTAAAGTCCCAAGACAATTGCATTAAAGTTGTGGATTTTGTCGTCAACGTTCTCGCTCAAGATGACAGGGGACCAATCGACCAGTGAGACATCAGACCGCATGGACTCCACATCTATGCCTTTGAAGCTTCGAATATCTATGAATTTCGTTCTGCTCTTCGGACACCTAATCTTATAGGAGAGGTAGATGAGATCGTGGAAGGAGAAAGGAGAGTTAAGTTGACCGTGAGAGGCAACCTTATCCAAGTTGGAGACGATTATGATGTCTAGAAGAGAGGGAGAACAATGCGGCTGGAAATGAGTGGCCTCAAGTGGCAAGATGTGGAGAAAATCTTTGAAGAAACATGGCTTTAAGCATTTAAATCCAATAATCGTTATAATTTATCAGTATTTAATGAACTATCAAACCATATATAGTATTAAATAAAATAAAACTTGGTATTATTTACTATGCGGCAAAATATTTGTGACAGAACTTATGGACCGACTAGGTATATAATTATCATAATTAATGAGCAAGAATAAATAATTACAAAATTATTAACAGCAAGGTCTGTGTTGAGCCAGATTACAGAACCCATACGGTACGTCATGTCGTTATTGCAGGGTGGGAACATGGATTATACAAAAGCGCACGCCTCCTTTAAAATCAAATGGCTTATGTTGTAACGATTATTTTACTACCAATAAATTCGAAATGACTGCCAGAATGGATAAATTACCACCAAATTGTGTTTGGATAAATGATCACCAAACTTCTTTTTATGTTTTGTGTACTTAAGTTTATGTTTTACGTATTTTTTGTTGTTCTTAGATGTTCAACCTAACACGAAGGATAAAGGGCTTGGTGATCATTATATTTGTTGCCAAATCAAATCACTAAATAGTGGTTGGATTTACATGGCAGTTTGCACTTTATCACCATGCAAATGAAAAGTATGGAATATCCTGAACAAATTCGGCTGTGCACTGCGGAACATTTAAAATACCTCTAATATGAGAACCACAACGAGATATGCTGTACCCAGTACAATTCCATGCTGGTTTTCCTCAAAACCTTCTCGTAATTACATTTCTTATCGCCTCCCTTTAGCTTTTTATTTAAGCTGATGACAGTGAGGACGACGGTAACTTTCTGCCCAACGGGGAGTTCGGACGCAAATTTTATCATGTTCCTCCATTAGTGTACTGACGTGGCGCGGCTCTAATGGCGTCTTTGTCTCTGGAGACTTATACGAGATAAGAATAACGTTCACGTGTATTATTGTGTATTTCTTTTGGAATAGAAATAAGTAAGAGAAAAGCTGGGCGTGACACGTGCTTTTATTTAACGGCAACAAATATGACCGCCAAAATTTTTTTTTCCTTCACCAAATGGTCACCAAAAGTTGCAGAAAACATCACGGCAAAATAGATAGATAGATAGATAATCCATTTATTCACTGTAAGAATACACACAAATACAATCAATACAGTTTCTAACACAACTTAAGATATAAAAGATAGAAAGAAACTATACATGTGCATATTCCACATTGAATAGGACCTGGCTCAGCATGTGTTGCAGATAACTGCAACGCTGATAATTCTGCCAGAACCAATTTTACAGTGTGAGTGGAAGCTTCAGCTCATCTTCAGGAATTTTCTATTATCCTATCTTACACATCGCTTCTTAAGAGATAAGCTTGAATATTGTACGACTATTTTCAATTTATCTATGTAATTTTATTTGGCTACTTTTACAGTATTCGTATATGTTGTATTTCTCTGAATGTGTGTGTGTGTGTGTGGATATGTATGTGTTGTGTACATGTATGTAAGGATTGTGCTCTAAAAGCATATTTACGATATTCGTGATGAAATCAAACTAAATTAATGCCAAGTTACTAAACTAAACGTAAACTTCAGCAGAAACTGTAATTTTTATCAGCAAACGCCAACCAAAGATATAAAAATATATACATAGTCAGGTCATAAGTTCTGTCACATGTGCAATATTAAATAATTTAGACATGTTTATTATTTATGTAAACATTTATATAGCAAAATGAACTTAATAAAACATAGATTCTTATGGTAATAAAGTTTATTCAAAATGACCCCTGCGATTTTGAATACAGGCCTTTATTCTGCGCGGCCAGTCGTCTATCGCAGCACGAACGAGGTCCATGTCAACGCGCCGCCAGCCAGTCTGTGTGCTTTCCGCTCTATGAGCTGGCGCAGAATCTTGTTGGAATACCCAGTGCCTGTTATTAAACATGGTATGAGAAACAGGTTCCACAAGGTTCTTGAGGACTGTATTTTGATACACAACTGCATTCGTTTTTACGCCTTTCTCACAAAAATGTACCTCAGTTAAGCCCCAATAAGAGACTCCCAACCAAACCATGAGCGAGGATGGAAAATGACCTCGTTGGACACGCGGAATACGGTTGCTCGCTTCTTCACTGCTGTGTGCGTACACCTTATCATTTTGTTTGTTGTAGCTCTCTTCCACGGTGAAAATTTTTTCATCCGAAAAAAGAATTTCCCGATGCTTTTTTCCCGCGTACCGCTTCAACAAAGCGCGGCATCTCTTCAGTCTCAGGTCCATTAAACGAGCGTCCAAACGATTTCCTGTTTTTCTTCGATATGCCCTAAGCCAACAGTTTCTGCTTACGTATGGGATTTCTTTGAATTCGCGCCTTCACAGCTTTTATCACTGCTGGAGTCCTAACAGAGCGAGGGCGACCACTTCTTGACCTGTCATCTACACTAGAGTCTTCATTGTATCGTTTTATGGTACGATAAACGAATCTTTTGGTTATATTCAAATTTTTCAGTAAGTCGAAAATCTGAATTGGCGCGTAAACGCAACGATGCAACGCAATAACTGCGACACGGTCTTCTTTAAGTGTCCACTCCATATTTAAAAATGAGGAAAATTCTAAAAAGTACACATTTTTATTTTCATGAAAAATTCGAAATTCGAATTCAATAAACTTTTTTGTGGCCAGCGTTCTAAATTCAAAAGTTTTTATTGTGTGACAGAACTTATGACCTGACTGTGTATATTAGGTCCTTACATATGAAATTGGCGTTTTGTATGGAGAAATTGAAGTCAACTCAATTTTCAGTACAAACATTTTCGTATTTTTTTTAGGAATGACAGTACCTAATTTTATAAACTTTGTGTGTATGAATGAGAAAACATCTAGCTAACAGAAAATTTTATAT
The DNA here is from genome assembly GCA_949825045.1 of Argyresthia goedartella. Classification (NCBI taxonomy): domain Eukaryota; kingdom Metazoa; phylum Arthropoda; class Insecta; order Lepidoptera; family Argyresthiidae; genus Argyresthia; species Argyresthia goedartella. The sequence goes on from OX463823.1 coordinate 25,011,995, forward strand.
AATTTTTGAAAAGTCAGCTGTAAAAAAATATTACGAATATTATCATGAAAATGGATGAAATTTAGGAGGCACTGATTTTGAAGATAACATTTTAGTTATCAAACTGAAAATTAAAAGAAAATTTAATAAGTAGATGTAAAATATTGAAATAAATTTTAAAACAATAAAAAAACTGGAAATAGCTTTTGAATTACTCGAATTATGAACTACTGAATCTGGAAGAAAAATTCGCCAATTTCATAGGTAAGCACCCGTAAGACGTAAGCTACTTTGTGTTCGTTGAAATTAGCATAAAGTTATTGGGTCTTTTGACTTTTTAGCACCCTTACCCGAACTAAAGACCCGCCTTCTGTAGGCCTATGAGATGCAATCTATAGTGTTTTTTAAAGGATGATTTATTATTTAGGTTCCTAATAGGCGATGGTATATTTTTCCAGCATTTCGTGGCCAGCTGTCTGTGGTGTGGAACGTATAAAGGGGCTGTACAAGCTCTGCTTCTGCTTTCCTGTCGCCACTTGATCTTAGCATGCAGATAATCCGGAGTCCCAGACTTCAGTAGACCAAATAACAAGGTCGCTAGGTGCAAATTGAGACAGCCTTCTATTTTAAGAATATCGCGTTTGTTCAAATAGGGCGTTACATGAAACCGCGGTGGTAAAGGGTAGCAGAAGCGGGCACAGGCATTTTGGACACGTTGCAGAAGATGTAAAGATTTATTATAAATGCATGAGCTGTAGACTATTAGGCAGTAATTGAGTTTTAACAGAATTAATGCATAACAAAACTTATAATAACACGTATTTCCACACTCAGAAACTCTCGAACGCGCTATACTACCTTCAATCTGTAGAAACAGTTGCGCACGAGTTCCGCTACGTATTTTTCAAAACTCAAACCGTCATCCATAGTCACACCCAGATTACGAGCCTCCGTTACACGTTCGATAGGCATTCCGTCGATCAACAAAACTGGATTTAAAAATAACGTCTTTTGGATATGAACTTTAGACCCTAAAATCATAAATTTAGATTTCAGAGGTTTTGAGAGTGAAGTCAAGTGAGTTTCTCGACGACCATCTGGAAATACTGTCAAAATCAAAATTTATATTATCTATGGGATCTATGAAATTAGCAATTGGAAATCGATTTTACCATATCAGCGCTGTAGATAATAAAAAATAGAGGTCCCAATATAGATCCCTGTGGTACTCCTTTGTTCACCGGAGTGCAGTCAGAATAAGTATCCGAGCCATCAGGTCTGCGAAGTACCACGCGTTGGTGCCTATTTTGAAGGTAGCTATCGAACCATTTGTGAGATTCTATGTCCCACCCGTAGTACGCTAGTTGCGAGAGTAGGAGTCAGGTAATGATGCAGTCAAAAGCCACCTAAGCTACCGCAGTATTTTGCCCTGATATTTTTTGCAACTTTTGGTGTTCATTTATCCATTTTGGGTAGAAAAAAATATATTTTGGTGATCATTATATTTGTTGCCAAAAAAAATGAATACACTTGCTCCTAAAGTGACTCTTTAAGGTAACGCATTATTTACGCACTAGTGCTTTTTAGGGTTCCGTACCCGAAAGGTGCCAAACGGGACCCTATTACTAAGCCTCCGCCGTTCGTCCGTCCGTCCGTCCATCCGTTTGTCACCAAACCAGGCTTTATTTCATGAGCCGTGGTAGTAAGACAGATGAAATTTTCACAGATTTATTTCTGTTGCCGCTATAACAACAAATACTAAAAAACATAATAACATAAATATTTAAGGGGGCTCCCATACAACAATTCTTTGAATACCACATACAAGCTTATGAATGCACCTGGTTACCTACACGGAGTGTGAAAGTAGCCGCACCAATTACTTTGTAAACAACATTTTGCTATGTAAAATACAAACTATTCACTCCACACCATCCCCACGATTCTACGGTGGTAGGAAACCTTTCTTGTGTGAGTCCGACTAGCACTTGGCCGGTTTTTATTTTCTTTGACTTTTTTGTCTTTAGCGGTTAAGAAAAACCATTTTCAAAATTATCATTAATTATTGTTACAGCAAGAAACACTACATAGACAGTAACAAAACTAACTCGCTACTACAAGTACCTGAGGATATTTATTGTTATCTATCTTAAGTACATTATCGGACGTTCAGTGTTTCGGATGACAAGTTTAGGCAACAGATCCGGCTACTTGTCGCGTTAGCTTTAATTACCAATTAATTACCATAACACACTTGTTTTTTAATATTCTAATATAAAAGTATGTTATGTTATAAGGTGGAGATGCATTCAATCAAATTCACAAATAATTATAACTGTTTTCCTACGTAAATTAGATTGAATTGTACTTAAACTACTGATCATAACTCAAAACCACCACACTGTACCCTTGTACAGTACTATTAGCTATTCTGTGCTCGTACTGTATTTTAACAATTACTTAGTTAATTAAAAATGCACTCAGTCCCGTAAACTGCAAACACTAGACTAAAGTAGAAAATAACAGCTTGTAAAATGTGCTCTATGCCCAAGACATTTAGATTCAAATCCTTGTGCAGCCTCTATAATTTGCCTGCTTTTGTCTACAGTGCAAACCGAATACAATATCATAAAGCTAATTTATCAAGTGCTTAATAACAAGTAATTTGAGTGACTACGGGTGACATTCTGATATCAAAATAACTGGATTTGGCTTAGGGGTATATTAAGTGAAATTATTAAGGGCTGAACAAGGGCCAATGGCATTGAGAATTAGACAAAGAAAACAAATACCCGTCGCATCGCGTCGAAGCAGACTGACGCATGCTCCCGCGCAGAGCCCCGAAACTGCCCGGGCAGCCCGAGCTACGAGACCAAGAAAATTATAGAAAATATTACTAAACTCCTGTAATAATAACATTAAAAATAAAATAAAACAACTAAAATTTTCTCTTTTTTTAGGGTTCCGTACCCAACGGGTAAGAACGGAACCCTATTACTAAGACTTCGCTGTCCGTCCGTCTGTCACCAGGCTGTATCTCAAGAACCGTGATAGTTAGACAGATGAAATTTTCACAGACGATGTATTTCTGTTGCCGCTATAACAACAAATACTAAAAAACAGAATATAATAAATATTTAAGGGGGCTCCCATACAACAATTCTTTCAACACCACATACAAACTTATGAATTCACCTGGTTACGTACATTGAGTGTGAAAGTAGCCGCACCAATAACTTTGTAAACAACATTTTGCTATGTAAAATCCAAACTATCCACTCCATACCATCCCTACGATTGTACGGTAGTACGGAACCCTTCGTGCGCGAGTTAAACTCGCACTTGACCGGTTTTTTTACCTATTTTTGGGTGTAAGTTTCATATAGGAAACTGATTTCGTCTCCGAGCGCTTGTTCATTTACTTGAATAATAATGCATTGCGAAAAATATTTTTAAGTATTAAATATAACAGTTATCCGCTAATTTCAAAAGTACGTTCTTATCTCTAATAGACCTTTTATAACATATATTTATCCTACATTTATGTTGTCTAGTTTAGCCTAGAATTGAAGCTAAAGATGCATTTCTTTGTTCGCGTCCCCTGGCGCTGGCCAAATTTAAGCCCTTAAGTCGTGAAAACGTCCGGATGCGATATGTTCTTTTTTAAAACTCGTTCTTTTTTAGGGTTCCATACCCAAAGGGTAAAATTGGACCCTAAAAACAGTGGATTTTTCTATTGACGGTCTAACAACAAATACTAAAAACAGAATGAAAAAATATTTAAGTGGGCTCCCATACAACAAACGTGATTTTTTGCTCGTTTTTGCTTGATATTGATACCAGCAATAGTTGGATGCTTGAAATATTTACAGAATATTTCAATATACATTTACTTTAAAAATAAATAGTAAAAATTAAATGAAACAAATATTTAATACCCATACAACAAACGTGATTTTTTTTTGCTCGTTTTTGCCCGATATTGATAACGAAAAGAGGTAGACGCTTAAAATATTCACATAATATTAAGTCATATTATTCACTTTGAAAATAAATAATAAAATTAAAATAAAACAAATACACTGACGAGCAATGAAAAAGTTCCAGTGACATAGCACCAAATTACTCCTAAACGGGAAAGGCTAGCTTAATGACGCCGTCTGCAATATTGAAGTACATTTAGCAGCGCATTAGAATATTGCCAATTCAAAACGTCAATATTGTAAACGCAATATTGGTTCTATGTCTTAGAAGATATTAAGTTGTTTGTCGGCATTTTTTGGGTGGAACTTTTTCATTGCTCGTCAGTGTATTTAAGACGGGCTCCCATACAACAAACGTATTTTTTTTGGCTCGTTCTTCTTTCTTCTTCTTTCGTTCTTTCTTCTTTTTAGTATATATTAATGATTTACCTTACCTTGTTAAAGCAAAACATGGGTTAGTATTGTTTGCCGATGATACTTCTTTGATATTTAAAGTTAAAAGACAGCAATCAAATTATGACGAGGTAAACAATGCTATATCTAGTATAGTGAACTGGTTTACTGTTAACAATTTATTACTTAATGAAAAGAAAACTAAATGTATTAAATTCGTGTTACCCAATGTGAACCCGGTAACTACAGACATATTTATAAAAGGACAGAGATTGGACCTTGTGCAGTCGACTGTCTTTTTGGGCATTACTTTAGACGCCAAACTACAATGGGATCCTCATATAAATAAATTGTCGAACAGACTGAGTTCGGCAGCGTTCGCAGTTAAAAAAATTAGAGCTCTTACCGACGTAGACACCGCTAGACTAGTCTACTTTAGTTACTTTCATAGTCTAATGACCTATGGTATTTTATTGTGGGGTCACGCTGCGAATGCTAATAGTATATTTATTCTGCAGAAACGGGCTGTTCGTGCAATTTATAGATTAGGGCCTAGAGTGTCACTGAGGGAAAAGTTTAAAGAAATCAATATTCTGACATTTGTGTCTCAATATATCTATGACAATCTTGTGTATGTAAAAAGAAATATAACTAATTTTCAGAAGTACAGTGATATACACAATGTTAATACTAGAAATAAAGACAAGTTGGTTGCTTATGTAAGCCGACTACATAAAATTAGTAATTCTTTTAAAGGCAATTGTATACGCTATTACAATAAGGTCCCTACTGATATTAAAAACTTACCTTTAGACAAGTTTAAAATAATAATAAAACAGAAATTGTATAAAAAAGGTTACTATAGGATATCTGATTACTTAGAGGACAGATGTCCATGGGAATAGATTGTTTGAGTAACAGGCTGTTTTGATATATAATTAGCATTCATTTTGTAATTTGACAATATTTTATTTAAAAAAGGAAACGCAAAAGATGCGACGACTGTGGAGTTTCTTCGGTGAGCTCTTCTCCACAGATTCCGCCATTGTGTTAGTGAACTCACCCAAAAAAATTTAATGACGGATCTAAGTGATGTAACAACATTCTATGGAAATAAATGATTTTTGATTTGATTTGATTTGATTTGATTCTTGCCCTATATAACGGCAACAGGGAGACGCTTAAAAGACACATATTATTCACTTAAAAAATAATAATAATATATACATATATATATATATATTTAAGAGGGGCTCCCATACAACAAACGTGATTTTTTTGCCGTTTTCATAGATCGCACTTGGCCGGTTTTTATTTATGTTTGTGTTTAAGTAATAGTATATGTAGTAACATTAGTTTTGACGGAATCTTTTGTTCACATCGAAATCTCATAAACGCATTTCTCATCACTGCGCCTTGTAAAGGTATACGTAAGATGTATTTATCCTACCGTACAACAATATAAGTTTCATATATAAAGAATGCACCTAGCTAACTAGAAAGAAAGAAAGAAAGAATATCAATTTATTCGGACTACGCCATAACACACACAACATTAAATACACGATAATTATGAGAGGACAAGAAAAAAAGTGAAACATACAATTGAAGGAGAAAGTAATAACAACTAATATCGCAGACAATAATATACACACGCGTCACAAAAATAAAAGTACATACCACACAGTAACTTATATGTATAGTACATACACAAGACAACAAGAAATAAATAAAAGCAAAATACAATTTTGTAGCGACGAGTAGGCAGTAACGTCGTGAAGTGTGTGCCTAGGCGGCGAATAGGTTCCGACTCAGCATGTGCCACAGAACCTGCAAGAGGTCCTGCAACGCTGGTATTCTGTCGGCACCGTATCAAGGAGGAGAAGATAAAGGGTGGGTGTTAATAAACTACTTTTTATTAAAACTGCATATATAATTGATATGAAAATAAATAAACTATAGGAAAAAATTAGGAAAATTTAGTGGATGGATAAGCTAAGTAGGAGATGAATTGACATCAGAAATATAATTATAATTAAGGCGATGATGGAATAAAAATGCGCTGTCGAGTGGGCGGGGACTAACGGCGGCGGCGGCGGCTTGATCGGCGGGCGCGCACCCCCCCCCCCCCCCCCCCCCCGCTTCACCCCATCGCGTGAATTCGCGTGTCGCTTTGAGCGACTGTGCCGCTCGGAGTATGTGGGATGGGAACATAGCGTACATGAAGACGCTAATATACTTATGTGTGTTGAAGTTACTTAGTCTATTTTAATTATATATTATTTACGGAAAAAAATAAATGTAAGTATATCATATCGCCGTAACATTTTATCATCCCATAGTTGATCATTTTATTAATCCATGATACTGATTATTTACCAAGCCTACAGTATGAATTACTATGAATTTAGACGGTGACAAGTCATATTGTGAATCAGCGTAAAATGGGATGTTAGAGTAGATTATTTTATAAAAAACATACCGTACATATAATAAAAAATATATACCATAACATAACATAGTTATTCAATACTCCATTTTGCGTGACAGGGGGCATGCCCTTTCTCTTGTAAAGTGAATGGTGCTAAAAGCCCAAAATGAACGAAGATAACAAAACTTTTCGGGTTTTACCACAGTTGGTAAATCCTACCGGTAAATCCTAGAATTTACCAAGTTCGGGATTTTTTAGTAATATACACCGTGAGTTTTGAGACACTATAGCCGAAACATGGTTTATCTACACAAAAAGCAATATCGAATGGCACTATCCATTTACAAATTTGAGCAATTAATTCGTAATTTAATATTTTTTGACTGACGATTCTTTCTATTTTCCAGTGAAACGTATAATGCTGAATTAATTTTTATGTGATAATACTTCGTAATACAACGAAATTATTTATATATTTATGTTGCAAGGCTAAATATTTGTGCCTTTTGGAAAAAAAAAACTTAAATTAACATTTTGACTTTTTTATAATAATCTCAATTCAAATGTATATTATTGTAATTTGTAAATTAATAAGTAAATAAAATAAGTGATAACATTTATGTAGGTAGGTGAGGTAAGTAAATAATGCATATGACAGATTGAAACGTATCCATTTATTAAAAATCAAAAAAAAATAAAATTCCAGCATTGATTTGATCTTCTGGCTCTCGTGCTTTATCTAGAACTTTCAGCGCTTCGTTAAGTCCGTTATCTTTTTCTACATTTTCCTTATTCGCCTTTTTCACATAAGATGGTTCTCGTATTGGTCTACCTCTCGTAAATCGCGCGTCAACCAATTCGGGCAACAAACAGTCCATGTAAAAGGTTTTTAGGTTGGGTTCCATTCTTTCCCGCCAGAGCTGATCATCTTTTTCAATGATCTCTATTTTGATTTTCTGATCGCCGTACCACACCGCCAGTATACACTTCGGTATTTTAGAAACATGCATTTGACCTTGCACCTGCATAAACCAGTCAGATTTTTTGTTGACATAAACTTGCCCCGTTTTTTTATCAATTTTCCAGAAATGCATTTTTCCTTCTTTGATGGCTTCATCAATGCCAATCTTATAGGGTGCTATTGGACATTTAATTTCTACTAAAGTGTTTTTTTCAGTAATTATTCCATCAGGACTAGATCCTAAAAATGGTAGATTCTCGTCAATAAACAGTCCGCACAGGTCTATTTTTACTTTAAGCATATCGGAGAGTTGTTGTCGAGCAATTGTTTCATGTTTGTTACCATGGTCGATGGATTTGACGTGAGTTATGTTTGGCGCGTATAACATGTTCTGTACCATTTTAGCGCAGGGATTTGTTTTTATTCTTTTGACAACTTTGCCAAAGTTGGAACTTGTTAAAAGTTTCCTACGCAATTCCATCCATTCACCAGATTCATTTTGAAGTTTAGTCGTTTCTTCGATTTCTTGTCGCTCTTTCTCTGATTTTTCCAGGTTTTTTAGGAACGTCTCCTTAGCCATTTCAAATGTTTCATCATCCATATCGGGACTGTCAACATTTTCTCCATAATTGAGATCTGTTTTGTTTTGGATAAGACTACGACTCTTTTTTCTCAATATTTTTTTGTTATGTTCTCTTTTATTTTCGATATTTTCTTCAAATATCTTAAGTCTTTTGGATGGAGAACATTGGTTTATTCTTTTCAGAACTGTAGCATATATTTTGCCACTATTAAATGACACTACAGCGCCAGCACATCTCCCTTGATAGGAACGTCTCAATGCATAGTTGACTCGTTTGCCACCCACAAATTTAGCGATGACACTATTAAAATGCTCGATAACGTTACTATCAACATTCTCTATTAAGCTTCTTGCTTGCGAAGCTACACTTCCAGCAATGGATCTAATCTGTGCCCAAATATGGCACTTAAATATTTCATGTGGCACTTGTAGTGAAGTTTTGCTACATACTGACTTATTGCAATTGTCATGATTGCTATATGCATGTTGGAAAGACACATTGATGTCATGGTGCAGTTTCTTTATACTATCTTGTTGTCTATTCTCATTATGATATTTTATAGCTTGACAAATGTATTTTCTGGCTGAAAGTATGCGTTCTGTTGTTAACATTTTCCTTTGTTTTGCTTCAAACCGTGTGTTTGTTTTCATTTGCTGCAACTTGTTACAAAAATTTCTAAGAATATGGTTTCTGCAACCAATCTTCTCTACTGTTATATCTGGATAAATCGAGCTTTTAAAATCTTTGCATATGTGCTGCTATCTCCGTCAGCTATAAATCTTGAATAAATGACCTGATGCATCTCTATTGATCGCTTGAATCCTTCTACTAGGATCTCCGATTCCATAGCTGTAGATGGACCGCTGAAATTTTTGTAGCACGTATGTTGTTTAGCAGCCTCACCACGTTTATCAGCCTTTGCGCATATGCAGCAATATTTATTTTTAACGGCGTAAAATAACACTTTTCCAAACCGCCTCCCGATTATAGAAGCTGCTCCTGAAAGTACAGAATAATTGGTCTTATATGATCTCTTGCACCAGCAACCATCGATGAGAACATCTATGACAGGTATGCCATCTTTGGTGACCCTCCCTTCTGCAATAGCAGCTTGTCTTTCTTCTTCTCCGGCCTTTCTCATCTCCTCTAAAGCCGTTTCTTCCCAGGCCTCACAAACTTCACCATGTGACTTTTCATATAAGTACGGTGATATTTGAGGTAAATCTAAAGCAGCTGTAAAATGTTGCAACTGTACATTTCCACAGCCAGCTACCATTGCACCGATTACAGCATTTTTGTTTAATTTTTCTTCAGAATTTTTTATTTTGAGTTCTTTGTTGCACATGGAGCATATGTAGAAAAACTCTGAATTTAGACCTCTCTGTATTTCTTTAACAAGCCGTAGCGTACTGATATTACACTCAAATAATGAATCATGTTCAGATATTCGCGTGAGTTCCTTTATGAAATAATTCATATCGATTATTCGGTGACCACCAGAGTCGGATGATTGCTGCAAAAAAGATATTTAATTAGATAGTAGTTATAGCCGTTTCATTATTATAAACAAATCCTTTATTTGTGATGTAAAAATTGATTTTGATTTTGACAAAAAGACCGATTAACTTTGCTGTTGAGCTGCTGAACTTGTAAAATCTCTAACTAGTGGGAATTAAACTTACCTTCAATGTAAGTCTCAGTCAAGATATCAAATTACATACTTACATTAACATCACTAGTTTTGTCATTGTCTATTATCAACTGATGCTCTTCAACTTCATTTTTTCTATAGTTATCATTTTCGTCAAGCTTAGAAAACTTTCTCTTTTTTACACATTTTTGGATACTTTCATTTTCTTGGGCTGCGATGTGTCAGGATTTTTTCTGAAATATATTTAATAAAACTGTACATACTTTACTTTTATACACAAGCTACAAGCAAATGATACTCGGGGATTCATCATGTAGTGACGATATATGACGATATATTTTCAAGTGCGAGTAGGACTCGCGCACCAAGGGTTCCGATCACACCTGAAGAGCTTACACGTGTAAATAGGTTTCCACATAAAAAACTAAAGTATGATGTCATCCATGTAAAGTAGGTTAAGGATTATATTTATAATTTTATTAAATTTATGAATTGTATTTATATACTAACATATAAGTAAGTAGTATATGAAAATAATAAAAAACTTACTCTTGGATATTATCATCACGGTAGGTCAGTTTGAGATCCTCTATCTTTGTGCTCGATTCTTGCTGCGATGCTACATCGTCAACATCGTCATCAACAGGTTGGTCATTCCAAAAAAATAATGGCGACTCCACATGTCCCTGTTCCACTACGCCTACAGGTGATTCTTCAGTAAATCTGTAAAAAAACAGCTATTAGGAATGTCATCTACTAGGTAAATCCTGGAATTGTGGTAAAAGCCCGAAAAATCTTTTACTACCATTCACCTGGTAAATCCTAAAACCTAATAAATACTGCAAGAACACAGTAAAACTGCGTTTTCTCACCACCTTTATCCTTCAACTTCCCTGACCCACCACTTTTCCTAGTGATTCCTCATTTCAGTTTATCTACTTTCGCGTTATATTGTATGAAGTTCGGTGCAGTTCACAATTTATCGACAAATTACAATCTAACGGATTTAAAGCCGTTTGATTGTAATTTTGCCAATTTCACAATTTAACGATGACATATTCATATAAAATGTATATGAAAATAATAAAAAAACTCACTCGTGGATATTATCATCACGGTAGGTTAGTTTGAGATCCGATTCTTGCTCCGATGCTACATCGGCAACATCGTCATCAATAGGTTGGTCTAAATTCCAGAAAAGTAATGGTGGCTTCTGGACTTGTCCCTGTTCCACTACGCCTACAGGTGATTCTTCAGTAAATCTGTAAAAAAACAGCTATTGTAAATGTCAATTACGACACATTGGAGTTAGTGCGTATCTCGTGGCTTCGCGGTAAAGATATAAAATTATAAATATAGTTAAAGATATTGTATATAGTATATGTTACTGTAAAAACCCGAACTCGGTAAATTCTAGGATTTACCATTTGATCCTAGAATGATGGTAAAATCCCGAAAAGTTTTGTTATCTCGTTTATATCGGGCTTTTACCACCATTCACCGGGTAAATCCTAAAACCTAATATATACTTCAAGTACACAGTAAAACTGCGTTTGCTCTCCCCCTTTATCCTTCACCTACCCCAACCCACCACTTTTCCCAGTGAATCGTCATTTCAGTTTATCAACTAACGCGTTATATTGTATGAAGTCCGGTACTGTTCACAATATAGCGACAGATTACAATCTAACGGATTTAAAATCGTTAGATTGTAAATTCACGGATTTCAAAATTTTACGGTGACATATATATGAAAATAATAAAAACTTACTCGTGAATATCATCATCACGGTAGGTCAGTTTGAGATCAGCTCTCTTTGTACTTGATTCCTGCTGCAATGCTACATCGTCATCAACAGTTTGTTCGGCTGAATTCAAGAAAAGTAATGGCGACTCTACGGGCCCCTGTTCCACGACGACGTCTACGGCTGATTCTTTAGGAAATCTGTAAAAGAAACCAGGGGTGCATTCAAGAACATCGCCCGCTCTCGCCCGCCGACGCACCAGCCCGTTCAGAAAGTCAGGGCGATCATAGATTTGTATGGGGATCTGTCATCGGGCGACTTTCGCCCGACGATATCACCCTCGGTGTGATGTTTCTAAACTCAACCCAGAGTTCATATTTGACAGCGCGAAAAAGTAAACCAGATTAAAAATGTTCGAGTTCAGATGAAATGAACCTTAGGTCATTGTTCATAAGTGTCACTGACATTTCGATTCTAATCGGAGTAGGTATAATACGGAACGTCTGATTTGGCGCGTCGAGGCAATATCCACAAAATACTCAGATTCTTTATTACGATGTCAGTAGGTTGAAAATCGCGGGCCGTGGATGGACTCAACCACAAATCCAAGTTTCTAATACATAGAAATGATAGAATAAGAAAAGTAATAACTACCTACTTACCTTTCTCTTTTTCCCATCATACGACCTCTGGATTTCAAATAGGCCTTGTACTGGGTTTTGTTTAGATGTTTCTTCCTTTTATTCACCATTGTTTACTTAGCACTACTTATGTATTTACAAATAAGTTATCTTTGTACACAAAATCGTATTATGTTTAATAAATTGAAGATTATCCAGGAGCACTTAGCACTATGTATTTACACTTATATCGTCAACTTATCTTTGTACATAAAATTATCGTAACGTTCAATAAAATATAGATTATGCGGAAGCATCGACACAGGTCCGTCCTCGGCGAAAACCACACACAAGACTGACGAAGATCGCGGAAGTGAGATGCAATAATTACTCGCGAATAAGAAAAAGCGGGATGGCAATAATGCGCTCGCGACTAAAGTGAAACAACGTAAGTACCAAAACGTAAAAAAAATCATAAAAAATAAACGATTTCAGGGAATTAACTTTCAAATTGAAAATCGTTAGAAATAACAATTGTTCATATATTGCAATTATCAGAGAGTCATATTCACTTACTACTGCGGTGTAATAGGATAAAACCATAAAAAAAGGGTTGACTTTATTATTTGATTTATTTTCTATCGAGAAAATTTTATCCAAACAAGTTTTCCAATTAAGAATCTCTAGATTATATAGTCAAATTACATATACCAGAAATTAATTACGATTTGCCCTGTATTTCCTGAAATACACATGAAAACAGCACCCTATATTTATTTAATCAGCGTCTTAAATAAACTATAAATTAATTAAACTATGTACAGTAAAATTATTTTTATCTACACACATACCATAAACCCTCTTTACTGCGTCTAAAAACCGCACGTTAAGACCAGCATAATGTAAAACTATTTGGTAAAAACTCATTTCTTATCTGAAAATGTGTACATTATGACCATATGTACAAAAATTTATTAAATTATGACATTCAAATTTCGAATGCCGACGCCCGCCTGCTTGCCGCCTCTAGTTTGTCTGTGAAGTTGGTACTACAGAACAAGCTAAACAACTGCAGAGCCATTGCTTTGATCATTATCAATGCCACAATGCCGGTCAAACATGCGGTTCCTGAACACATCAATAAGAGCTTATGATATGTGTGTAGATAAACTAGTGTATGTAACTGTACATAATTAGGCATTAAAACTCGCCTTCGACTCGTTTCATAAATCCACTCTCGAGTATAAATGCCCTCCATTATGTAGCAGTCACATAAACTACTATTACTTTACCGCCCGACACTTCTCGGCTTTATACTCTTCATAATACACATCTGTACCAATGTTAAATTTTCCAGGACATCTTGATCAGTTTCAGCGACTTAAACTGAGAAAGTGTCGAACGATAAAGTTAAAATAAACCTACAGTACCTATAACTGTATTGTATCAGGTATGCACATTGTGAAGAATATTCCCCCACAAGCAGCCAGTTCATTAAATATCTATTCCAGTACCATACCCGATCCTAGGAAAACCGTGCACACAGTAAGAAATAATAAAAGAGGCCTTTATAGAAAACTGCAATCGATGCAGAAGGATCAGGCGCATCTTACGGAGGCCGCCACTGTCTAGGGCTTAATCGGCTCTTCCATACGCGTGGTCCGTCAATGTAATGACGTTGTACGAAGGCACTAGTAAGTTCTTCGTTTCACCACAGCAGCCTTTTGGACTTGTAAGTCTGCTACACGGGTACGGAATGAATTTTGAAAGCAGTTCTATTATGCTGGAAGTTTGCGCACTCTGTTTAATAAATTCGTGTTCTCCGTAAAATAAGAGAGGTGACTAATTACAGTGGCGGTTAAGCCAAGCAACTAACCAACGTTAAATTTAACAATGTAACTAATTTAACTGGTTTGTATGGCAACTGGACACGAGCTTTCGGATTTTAAGCTGTCAGTTTAGTTCGTTGGATGGTTGGTTGGCGTAACCGCATCTGGAAGGTCGGATTGTTGTAATAAACTAGTGGTTCTGTGAACAGTAGACCTCACTGTATAACGCTACTTCCCCCATTACCCCCCTCCACTCCCCTCTTTTGGATATTTTTTCGCTACATCTTGTCAAGCATGAAGTCCTTAGTGTGCTCCTTAAATTTTATTGAAATCCGTCGATAAACAACGCTACAGCAAACTTCTCCCCTTAAATAATCCCCCAATAAAAAATGGCGATCGACTAAAATATTGAATTAAATCTGATAAACTGTGCCAATTTTCCTCAAAATCGGTCGGAAAATGCGAACTGTAGGCGAGAACGGACAGACGGACAAAATTATTTATGGGCAATGTCGAAACTGAACGCTTCGCACGCTAGGTCAATTAAAAGGTCAAAGCATAACCGAAATTTTACAACAAGAAGTAATATGATCATCCGGAGCATTCCTGATCCAAAGGATCTCACTCGCCGTGCAGCGCGGTAATGCTGCCAGTGTGATGGGTACCTTTGGGTCGGGCATGTCCTGGGGCGGTTTATTTGTTTAGTATTTTGTTTTTTATTGTGTTCAGTTTTTGCGAGCGTGTAGTTTCAAATTATTTAAAAATATCATCATATGCAGAGGTCTAAACCCTTGTGATCCACGGGAGTGACCTTACAGAACACACAATTGAAACTCTGCATTATGCAGGAGTTTCTGGGATATAGAGGGCGTTTTTACTTTAACTGCCACTAAATACCGACTGCCGTCTTGTGCTAGTTTTCAGAGATTAGACGGGGTAGATATGAAATACTTTCTGTTGACTTGGCAATTTGCTGAGAATTAACTAATGGTCTTGGATGTTTACATGTCTGTGACGGCGATGTTTCTAGTTCCCACGACAGATAGTATTTTAGTTTAGTGCCAGAGGCAATATAGTTTATTCATTGTGTTAAAGTCACCTTTGATCGCACCGGCTTGGCGCGTGCCGACTCTTTTCAAAGAACGCTGACACATACTTAAAGAATGCCGCTTCGAGCGTACACCCGCAAGTGAATTTGCTACTTTATATCGAAGCGCCCCGGAAGTGAATGGTTGAGTTTGTGTTGACTCTGCTACATATACCAAAAATGTTTTTTCTTTCTTGGGAGGACAGTAAAGTGTCTCAAGGTGAAACCTTAAGATAACCAACGTCAAAAGGAAGGATGTTGTGTAAAACATGTAAATAAATCTTATTCATAGTCAATCGGTATCGGCATGTTTAAAGTCCGCTACTCATTATTTATATATGTGTAAGATAGTCAAAACCGTTAGTTGATAAAGTAACGTTTTAGTTGATCAACTTGTAGTAAACCAGACCGACAGGGTTTAGAATTGTCGATAGTTGATCAACTACCGCATTAGTTGATCAGCTGACGGTTTTGACTATCTTGCGGAGACATATACATATATTCTACACTGTACATACTTATTTTCAATTTACTGAAGAGAAGCTATAAGTATAGTTAAATCTGTGAGCGAGACAAGCGTTTAATGTCTGTAAATGATAAAGTAAGAAAAGATATTTAGTGGATTAAAATTACGTTTCTTCTCGTCTGAAAACTAAATATAAAACTGAAATTTTAGAGCTCAATCTCGAGACATCGCATGAAAAAATAATAGCAAGAAATTGTAAGTGGCAGACTACTTTGGAAGGTGCTTGTTGAACCTAAGTGCTGTATTCCCAAAGGTACTGGAGCGACGCGATCGTAATGCAACCACAAAGTCATTAAAAACTAAAAGGAATACTTAGGACCGCTTCGAAGCGCATAGGTAGGTACAGACTCGTGAAATTACGTTTTTAAAAGTGTTCATAAAGCATAGGATATTTGCCGGCTGCCAAGTTCAAAAAGTTAGCCACTCGTTTTATAGTCCGATGAAACTTTGGAGATCTGTTTTTTTATTCACCGTCGGACGACCCGTCCGTCGAAAGAGGCCGGGTCTCTTCATGGAAGTAGGCAAAATGCTGAATTCAAACAAATTGAGAGGCAATCACTGACTGTTTGTTACGGATGCGACAAAAACGTGAATTAAGATGACTGGGGAGCACCGGATGTGACGCGAACGCCGCGCCGGTTTCGGGTTTCGGGTAGTGTTGTTGAGTCGAGGATT
Organism: Argyresthia goedartella; assembly: GCA_949825045.1. NCBI lineage: Eukaryota > Metazoa > Arthropoda > Insecta > Lepidoptera > Argyresthiidae > Argyresthia > Argyresthia goedartella. The sequence continues at coordinate 25,028,459 of OX463823.1, forward strand.
TAATTCGGGTATCCGAGCCAATTCGTTATACGGTTTAGTAACTAACTGATTTCTGTTATGTTTTAACCTAAGCACACATTTTTGTCCGTGCCTCTAGACACTATAAAACAAATATGGACCTATCTAAAGGTAATAATAAAAAACGGCCAAGTGCGAGTCGGAATCGCGCACGAAGGCTTCGGTACGATTATCTATTAAATCGGCAAAAGAAACACGTTTGTTGTATGGGAGTCCCCCTTAATTACTTAATTAATTTTTAAAGTGAACATATAACTAAATATTCTGTGAATATTTGAAGCGTCTACCTGTTGCCGTTATCAATATCGAGCAAATACGAGAAAAAAATACGTTTGTTGTATGGGAGCCCCCTTAATTTTTTTTTTTTTTTTTTTGGATTTTTTGTTATAGCGGCAACAGAAATAAACATAAACATAAACATAAACATTTACATATAGGCACATACATTGCTTCTGGCCCCACACTAGGATTCCCTGTGTCGTGGGAACCAGAAACAGCGACGTCACACACATATAAACATCCAAAACCTGGGGATTGTTTTTTTTTTTTTCTTTACCCCCAGCCGGGGGTCGAACCCGGGACCTCTCGCATGGTAGGCAGAGCCACAACCGCTGCGCCACACAGGTCGTCATAATACATCATCTGTGAAAATTTCAACTGTCTAACTATCACGGTTCACGAGATACAGCCTGGTGGCAGACGGACTTAGTAATAGGGTCCTGTTTGGCAACCTTCGGGTACGGAACCCTAATTAACAGTGGCTTTGTGAGCTGTAGACCTCGCGAGCGATAGAGGAAATTACCGTTTTTAAGGGTTCCGTACCCGAAGGGTTCCAAACGGGACCCTATTACTAAGACTTCGCTGTCCGTCCGTGCATCAGTCCGTCCGTCTGTCACCAGGCTGTATCTCAAGAACCTAGCTAGCTAGAGAATTGAAATTTTCACAGATTATGTATTTATGTTGCCGCTATAACAACAAATACTAAAAAACAGGATAAAAGAAATATTTAAGGGGGCTCCCATACAACAATTCTTTCAATACCACATACAAACTTATGGATGCACCTGGTTACGAACATGGAGTGTGAAAGTAACCGCACCAATAACTTTGTAAACAATATTTTGCTGTGTAAAATCCAAACTATTCACTCCACACCATCGCTTCCATTGAACGGTGGTACGGAACTCTTCGTGCGCGATTTAGACACGCACTTGACCGTTTTTTTTTAATTTTGTCAGGCAGGAGATATAAGTTTTCTAGGCTCATGCCATAGTCAAGTTCAAAGAAATTTCGCATTAGACGATTTTTTTTTCGATGAATCTACAGAATATCATCCTGTTTTTCAGCATGTAACATCTGGTAGCGGGTTTGAATACATTTTGATATAGTGTAGGGCATGGTCAAGCAAAGGGTGAACATAAAGTTCTTCATTTATTATTTTCCACCCCTCCACCCCCCACCCCTCCACCCCCCACCCCTCCACCCCCCACCCCTCCACCCCCCACCCCTCCACCCCCCACCCCTGAAGTTTGTCGGATGAACAAGTGGAATTATTATAAAGATAAATAACCCGACTGCATTTTCTGTCAATACCACATAAAAACTTATGAATGCACCTGGTTACGTATCTGGAGTATGAAAGTAGGCGCACCGATAACTTTATAGACTACTGCGATCTGAAATACAATATATTAAGTTCTTATTAAAATTATACAGCATTTGTTACTCGCCCAGTATCCACAAATCTAACGACTCCTTACTTGTTAAAATCTGTTAAGCCGCTTGAGCTGCAGTGTTATTTTTTACATTTTCAACCCCTTATCTCCGCCATTTTGTTTTTTTTTCCAAAAACAGATTCGAAAAAAAAAATCCACAGAATTATCGAACCTACTCACAAAACACGAGAATCGGTTGAAAAATGCGACCTGTAGAGTACAGACATGCGAGAGCATATTTTCCCAATTGAATGGAGACGCTTTCCACGCGCTACGCGCTCGCTCCGTCAATAAATACACACCCTAAAAAGATGTCCTATCTTCTAGAAGCTGTCTTCCGTCACCTAGCGATTTCTACACCGGCATTTTAGCGTTCCGGAAAGATAACCGAGTTAGCCGAACTTGTGAGGCGCCGGGTATCTTTCAGAGACGCCTGGAATCTTACGTGCTGTTATTGCAAACAGTGCCTCGAAGCGTGAATAACGCTTTAAGTGGCACCGTGTTCACAAAATATTGCCGTCTTAAACACCTACAAAGGAATACTTACTCTAGAAAGTAGGATCACACCAACCTTAATAAATGAAATCTTTTTTCATATAGGAGGCTTTCGTTTAGCCACTCAGCTGTGGGGCCATCAACAGATGATTGGTTATTTTTCATAGGTTTTGAACTTTATTACCAGGCAATAAGGTAATTTTTTTGGTCTTTCCACAGACGGGTGGTACAGTAGGATTAAGTATGGCTAGTATTAAATCGCACATCATAAATACTGATTTGCACAGCTAAAAAGGGTCAAGAAAAACACTTTTTATGTTTTAAATATTTTATATGTACTTAAGTTTATGTTTTAAGTATTTTTTGTTGTTATTACATGTTCAACCTAACACGAAGGATAAAGGGGGCTTCGCTTCGCTCACCCCCTTTACCTAAGCTACCGCAGCATTTTGCCCTGATATTTGCTGTGCAAATCAGTATTTTTGATGTGCAGTTTAATATTTCCCATTAAGTATTTCTATGTAGCGAAAAAACTTAGCTGAAGCGGTCACCGCGACCGAATTTTCTTGTACATTATCATTTTTATCACACATTAGTCGATGATATCCCATATGTGAAACATACATTATGTATTATGCTGATAATACATGATATGTTTCTTGAAATGATACGATTTCTCTAACGTTTGCTACGACGAAGCATGTCGGGATTCGTAGGAAGTATCGCAATGCCTTTTTACCAGTGCATATATTTCCATGAAACGTTATTTGATAACAGTCACATTCTCAGAACTTAGGTACATACAGATACGGTCCTTAAAAGGATACAAAAGCGTAGCAGCACTATATCTGTTCCTAGTACTCGAATACTGAAATATTTATATCACACGATATTTGATATCAGTTACATTCTTCTAACTAAGGTACATAGGATGTATGGATGTTTAGAGATGCATGTTCTCGTGAACTACACAGATTAGAAATTAGTTTATAATAAGATTTGTTTAAAGATTATTTTATAATTAGATTTATTATTACTCAAAAGTGGGTGCAGAAGGCTGGATAGTGGATACTATAGTAGTTTATGTGACTGCTGCATAATGCCTAATTATGTACAGTTACATACACTAGTTTATCTACACACATATCATAAGCTCTCTTTGATGTGTTCAGGAACCGCATGTTTGACCGGCATTGTGGTTCTGCAATTGTTTAGCTTGTTCTTTAGTACCAACTTCACGCAGACGGGCGTCGCCGTTCGAAATTTGAATGTCAGTACCAACTTCACAGACAAACTAGGGACGGCACGCGGGTGGGCGTCGGCGTTCGAAATTTGAATAGATTGATAGATAGATAGATAGATAGATAGAATGAGTTTATTGCATAAAAAATACTTATGGGCTAAACATACATCCCACAAAACCAAGTTTGAGTATGGTTTGTCTGTGGGTCATCAATCAATGTCATTATATGTAGAAAAACTACACATAATGACCATTATGTGTAGTTTTCCAGATACGAAACGAGTTTTTACCAAGTAGTTTAACATAATGCTGATCGTAACGTGCGGTTTTTGAACGCAGTAAAGAGGGTTTATGTTACGTGTGTAGATAAAATACCTTGCGTGCATACCTTTTCATTGACAAATTCTGTCAACTCAAATACAAAGACTAAATAAGCTTACGACTTGATCAATTAATCAAGCGAGATAGAAAATACACCTAAGTCACTCTGAATACCACATGCTCAGACTGCTGTTAAAATAAAGTGCCGCTTGAATGTCATAATGGTGCTGTCATTTCCCGAGCGAGACATTAAAGTGAGTTTCAGATAACTTCGCCGTTAAGTTGGTAGCAATGAACCAGGGTTGCTAGTTTTTGAAAAATGTGTAACCCGAAAGTTTATTATTTATTTATTTATTTTAGTTTATTTATTATAAAGTTAGGGAGAACATATCACAACTAATCATATTCAATTCATACCATAAATGTATATATAAATCAACAGGTATTGGACACTGATGCGTCGTGTGAGTTGGACGACCTCTGTGGTGAAGCGGTTGTGGCTCTGCCTACCATGCGAGAGATCCCGGGTTCGATGCCCGGCTGGGGAAACAGAAAAAAAAACCCACATCTTGGATGTTTATATGGGTGTGACGTCCCTGTTTTTAGTTCCCACGACACGGGGTATCCTAGTGTGAGGCCAGAAGCAATGAATGGGCCTGCATGTAAATGTTTATGTTTATTTTTATCTTATTTATTAAAAGCGGGGAATTGTAATCTGAGTCTGGCAACCATATTTGTTTTATAACAGGAATGGAGCTTTTATACTAGAGATATCGGATGCTACATAGGGCCAAAAGTGCTAATGTATCAGTAAATAAAAATGAGGTTATATTTGTTTTTTGAGAACCTTTTTATATTGTATATGTATATTGTATATATGTTACGGTCAACTCAATAAATCCGGTTACTACACAAAATTACCGGTAAGTTCATACTAACCATTGGTATTGGTGATTGTAATAAATATAGCCTAAATCTGTCCGATTAACTACTTTAACCGGTTATTATTAATATTCACATAGAGGGTTTTGAGAAATTATTAAGACACCCTCATTTTCTTAATCAGATATGGTTTATTAAAGATATAACAAAACAAATTGAATGTCATAATATGTCGAAAGATTGAATTCAGATAAGAAATGAGTTTTTACCAAGTAGTTTAATATTATGCTGATCGTAACGTGCGGTTTTTGTACGCAGTAAAGAGGGTTTATGATACGTGTGTAGATAAACTACTATTATCTACACACATATCAGAAACCCTTTACTGCGTCCAAAATCCGCACGTTACGATACTACTACAATACTACTTGGTAAAAACTCATTTCTTATCTGAATTCAATCTTTCGACATATTATGACATTCAAATTTCGAACGCATGTATGCAGAATTTTGACAGTAGCATATATAACGACGGCGCAGCCTAATGCCGATTGTCCATTCCTTCGTACACTTTGTAGGGAAATCCACGTGTCAGTATGAATAGCGCGAGCGTCCATATCGTTTTAACAATATCTTCATGATATTGGAATTTGGCAGATATCCATAAAGATATGAAAAGGGTCGCGACTCGCGGTACACCTTCACCATTTTAGAGTTTCCGCTTTTACGATACAAAGCTACCTTTATGCTGTCGGAATAAAAGCGAATTAGTTGAGTATCAGTTTGTTTTGTAAGGTTGTCTAAAAATTCGTGCCTCTCTTATGTCATGTGATTGATATTGCCTTTCATATCGTTATTCAAAGGCGAATCGATTTCGTATTCGTCGTCTTATTTGGGTGATGTCGCACTCAGAACAGAAGGTTACTTACGATAACATTTAATTTTGAATATACTTCATGACGAACGGTTTAGTTTAGCGGGTAGTGACCCTGCCTACGAAGCTGACGGTCCTGGGTTCGGATCCCGGTAAGGGCAATATTTGTGTGATGAGCGTGAATATTTTTTCTTAGTCTTGGAAGTTTTCTATGTATTTACTAAAGTATTTATCTCTATTAAATATATCGTCGTCTAGTACCCATAATACAAGCCTTGTTGAGCTCACTAAGGGCCTAGTTCTATTTGTGTAAGATCGTCCTATAACATTTATTTTATTTATTTATTTACTTACTTCTCTGTAGGGTGTACAGAATTACTTTCTAAACGTTAGCGCAACTGTGCCTCTATCATCTCTAATGGGAAAAGGTATGACAATGTTTGTTGAAGAATGATAACCTATGTGGCGCTGCTGTTGTGGCTCTGCCTACTATGCAAGAGGTCCCGGGTTCGATCCCCGGCTGGGGATAAAAAAAAACCGGGCCTTGGATGATTATATGTGTGTGACGTCGCTGTTTCTGGTTCCCACTGGGTATCCTAGTGTGGGATCAGAAGCAATGTATGTGCATGTTTATGAATTTTGGTGTTTATGTTTCTAACCCCCGACGACAAAAAGGGTTGTTATAAGTTTGAAACGTCTGTCTGTGTGTCCCTCGGTGTGTCTGTCCGTGGCACCCTACCCGTCAATCGGGTGGACGGATTTTAATGCGGAATTAAATTAAATTAAAATGCTAGCGAAACCCACTCTTTTGGATTTAATTGGTCCAACCTGCAATAAAATGTAATTCAATTAAGCATTGTACTCTAATAATTTCATCGAATCTCAATAATTACGTTAATAACGTTTCTAGTGTATCGTAATCGGTTTTTTTTAGTAGTTAATTACGAAAAATCTGTAGTTGTTTCGTTTAAAACTAATGCGTATTATTGATAGCTTGTGCAAGATAAGTATATATTTCCGTACTCGCCTTTTAAAGATCTTTATTTTGATAATTAACTTACTACTTACTCCTTTTTTGTAATTCGGACATTTTTAAATGTCATGTACCCAGTGATGAGTGCGCTATAAAGACGAATCGAATGACGTTGAGTAGTTACGAGGGGACAGAGAAAAAACACATATATACATACATACACACGTCATACAGATCAGCCGTATAACCCTCCTCTTTTGCGCTTCGCTGCAGTAGGGTTAAAGGGCGTCACAGAAAGGGGTTGTCAAATTTGAAAGGGTTGCTAGGGATGTTATTATCGGCTACTCTCGTTATGAAACCAATTTCATCAGAGCATCTTTATTTTTCACTCCTCCACACAAATCTGTTGACCGCAGGCCCGAAATGTATAATGTCAAAAATATAGTTGCTCTGATCAAATCGGTTTCATAGTGAAAGTAATCCCTTAAAATTTCACCACTTCTTACTGATTTAGCCTGTGGAGTCACTTTTATTTGTTGCGGTGTAATTACCGATCCTACTGATCATTTGATCATGGGCGTAGAACCTCGCAAAAGCGCGTTTACTACTAAGGCTACTTTTATCCTAGCTAGATCGATTTTGGCACCCAAAAACCCCTTTTACAGAACAAAATAATGAAATCTTTAGAGCTGTTTTCGAGATATCAAACTGACCTATACATAGTTCAATACAAATATAATTGTTATTAATTTAATAGTGGATGTGGTAGTTAAGTTAACACACTATCTACATTTATCCATCCGAACTTGATAAAGAAACATATTAAGGAGAATAATTCACCAAGTTAAAAACTTAAAAACCGGTCAAGTGCGAGTCTAAATCGCGCACGAAGGGTTCCGTACCACTGTTCAATGGTAGCGATGGTGTGTAGTGAATAGTTTGGATTTTACACAGCAAAATATTGTTTACAAAGTTATTGGTGCGGTTACTTTCACACTCCATGTACGTAACCAGGTGCATCCATAAGTTTGTATGTGGTATTGTTGTATGGGAGCCCCCTTAAATATTTATTTTATCATGTTTTTTAGTATTTGTTGTTATAGCGGCAACAGAAATACATAATCTGTGAAAATTTCAACTCTCTAGCTAGCTAGGTTCTTGAGATACAGCCTGGTGACAGACGGACGGACGGACGGACGGACGGACAGCGAAGTCTTAGTACCGACTTCAAGCCCAAACCCTATTGTTTCGTCCCCGGTCGCATGCGCATGAAGTCTGTGTACAAGAAAAGTCCTCATCAATTTTTTTGCTGCACGGAAGCACAAGCCAAAACGTCATCTGTTTATAGATTTTTTGTTTTTGTTGATTTTTTCAAAAAGCGCTGAATCAATTTTGATAAAATTTTTACGGGCCCACCTCTGAAGTATGACCTACCAATTAAATTGTCAATTATCAAAATCGGTTCATAATTGACGGAGTAATCGCGGAACAAACATACAAAAAACAGCCGAATTGAGAACTTCCTCCTTTTTGAAATCGGTTGAACAAAGCTCGATGCGGTATCCCTTAATATCTATCCCAATACCTTTGGAAGATATTGCTATTTTGATTGCGATTGCAATTTCAAGAATTGTGTCCAATAGTTTAGTAGCCTTACTAGGTATCTCTTTCATGTAGGAAGGTCATTTTAAACAAGTTGTCTTTTGTCTTGATTAGAATTGGTCATTTTTGTCAATTTGAATTGTTATTGCGATTGAAATTCCTAGATGTCAGAGAGGATTCTGCCAAATTATACATCCATTAGGTCTGAAGTTCGCGAATATCCTTCAAAACGTCGATTTAAAAGGCATCGGGATAGATGTTGCGGTACAGAATCAGCCTCAGAATAATTCAACTCGAATATACACGGTGACTATTTTTCGTTTTGTCGAGGCCTATAGTCGATGGCACCGGGGCGTCGAGCAGACCTTCATATAACGTTATTATCCTCATAACGTTATGCATCATAGCGCTATGGAAGGTGTCTTATAACCTTATAATTTCATTACGTTATACGGCTACAACGTTATTATCTTTATTTTTTTTATAGCGCATTAGTTTTATAGCGCTATATTTGTTACAAAATTACGTTATCATAACGTTATTGGGTATCTCTTTCACGCCCACACTCCTTTGTTATAGTCCATCTTTTTTACACATTATGCGCGTGAGTAGTGTAGGTACCTAAACAACATACAGCAGACATAGCGTACGGCAACAGCTCGATAACTTTAGTCATAACGTTATTTTGATTTCGTTATGTTTCTCCTACAGTTTTGAAATGATATGAAATGCTTTTTATTAGCCAGAAAACAGTAATAAGATGATCTTAAATTTAAAGTATGTGCAGTGTTTTCAGCTTATGTATAAGCATGCAAAATAGTTATAGTTATAATTTATGAAATAGCGCAATATTATAGTAAATCGTTTTAATTTAATTCTATTTAGTTATATAATTCAAATTTAAAATGTCCATTTGTAAAATCTTATACATAGTCAGGTCATAAGTTCTGTCACATGTGCAATATGAAATAATTTAGACATGTTTATTATTTATGTAAACATTTATATAGCAAAATGAACTTAATAAAACATAGATTCTTATGGTAATAAAGTTTATTCAAAATGACCCCCGCGATTTTGAATACAGGCCTTTATTCTGCGCGGCCAGTCGTCTATCGCAGCACGAACGAGGTCCATGTCAATATCGGCGGCTGCCTTAATCAAGGATGCCTTGAGTGACTCCAAATCAGGATGAGGCTTTGAGCAGGCCTTTTCCTCCAAGTGTTGCCATATCTTGTAATCTAACGGACTCAAATCTGGACTGGAGGAGGGCCAGTCTTCGTGCCGGATGAAGTCGATTTCACGCGCCGCCAGCCAGTCTTGTGTGCTTTTCGCTCTATGAGCTGGCGCAGAATCTTGTTGGAATACCCAGTGCCTGTTATTAAACATGGTATGAGAAACAGGTTCCACAAGGTTCTTGAGGACTGTATTTTGATAGACAACTGCATTCGTTTTTACGCCTTTCTCACAAAAATGTACATCAGTTAAGCCCCAATAAGAGACTCCCAACCAAACCATGAGCGAGGATGGAAAATGACCTCGTTGGACACGCGGAATACGGTTGCTCGCTTCTTCACTGCTGTGTGCGTACACCTTATCATTTTGTTTGTTGTAGCTCTCTTCCACGGTGAAAATTTTTTCATCCGAAAAAAGAATTTCCCGATGCTTTTTTCCCGCGTACCGCTTCAACAAAGCGCGGCATCTCTTCAGTCTCAGGTCCATTAAACGAGCGTCCAAACGATGTCCGGTTTTTCTTCGATATGACCTAAGTCCTAAGTCTTCATTTAACACCCTTTTCACCGTGGTCCTGCTTAACCCCATCTGAAGGGCCAACAGTTTCTGCTTACGTATGGGATTTCTTTGAATTCGCGCCTTCACAGCTTTTACCATTGCTGGAGTCCTAACAGAGCGAGGGCGACCACTTCTCGACTTGTCATCTACACTAGAGTCTTCATTGTATCGTTTTATGGTACGATAAATGAATCTTTTGGTTATATTCAAATTTTTCAGTAAGTCGAAAATCTGAATTGGCGCGTAACCGCAACGATGCAACGCAATAACTGCGACACGGTCTTCTTTAAGTGTCCACTCCATATTTAAAAATGAGGAAAATTCTAAAAAGTACACATTTTTATTTTCATGAAAAATTCGAAATTCGAATTCAATAAACTTTTTTGTGGCCAGCGTTCTAAATTCAAAAGTTTTTATTGTGTGACAGAACTTATGACCTGACTGTGTATTTATAAATGTTTAGTTTCTATATTCTAAATATTCTTTAATGCTATAAAAACAGTGTTGTTGTAGCCATTTTGTTATCATAACGTTATAATAGCGGTAGAATAGCGAAACGAATTGATTATAAAGTTACATAACACAATATAGCGTTATATTCTATAACGTTATGAAGGTCTGGCGTCGAGTCACAGAATACTTAATAGGTCGAGTTTAAGTTTTTGCGCGCTACTCACACATAAATCGGTGCGCTCATGCACACATACACACCGCAACTATGCCGCACTGTGGTACTGGGTATGGGCAATACGAAGTAACTATTATCTTATAGTTTTTTTAATTGTGTTTTGGGTATTTTCTTTCTGTTAAGAAAATTTTCGTAGTTTTTCCTTTTTCCCCTTTTTGTATAAATATTTGTTACTATTTTGACAAGTACCTACTAATATCGACCCACGAGTAAATTGTACCTTCTAGTGTTCTGGAGGGCTGGCTGAAAACCAGCGCTGAAGCTGAGACTTGTCTCAGTTCAGCATTGCTGAGCCGGTTCTTATTGACACCATCTCTACCTATCTGATTAATCTGTCATGACTATTGTATAATTATGTTAATAAAGAAATATCAATATCAATATCAATCTGTGGTATGGGTACAGCGCACGCTAATTTAGAGCAGAACATTATGCGCATTTTTCGTCACGTGATATTTTACACTTTGAATTTTGATTATCATAGATACTTCAAGTATTTTTATAAAACATTGTGTTTTCTATGTTTTATGTATTACATTCAATATTTTATTGATTCATTCTACTTAGTAGGTATTTATACATGAAAATAATTTGAATTAATTATAAAAAATACATAAACTTTATGAAATTATTAAATACCTAGTTGTATGTATTCGTTCTGCTGTGTTTATAATATTATTTATGCTCGGGTATCGATATCAACGTGTAAAATTAAAGAAACAATCTTGCTCTTATCTATAAAAATTGCGGTAAGAAAAAAAACTTAAAAAATGACGAATTAAGGGTCCATTTTGCTTCGGGGAATTATAGTACCCATCAATATGAACAAGTTTCCCCAAGAAGTATATGGTCGCAAACGAAAAAAAATATTGGGTCTCCCATAGTAACTTGTAATCAGCTGATCGTATAGAAACCCGCTAAGATAATGTATGCGATTTGACGTTTGCCGTCGTGAAGTTGCGCGGTAAACCTCAAATCGCATACAATTTCTCAGCGGGGCCAGTGTGTTTTTTTGCAAGTTTATAGCCTCACGCCTTTTCCCATAAGGGGTGGCATAGGCACAATTGTACCCACTTTGAGTCAGGTATTCAATACTATTTATTCAATACTCTATTTTGAAAGGGGGCTAGCCCATCGCCGCAGCTGGAGTAATGAAGGTTTACTCACGATGTTTTCCATCACTTTGGACGTCCGTATAATGTACTTGAGATAAATAAATTATCTCACGTGGTCAGGAATCGAACCTGCTTCTCCTATGTGAGAAACAATCGTGAGACCTATTAGACCACGGAGTCATTTATTTGGCTTAATATAGATAGGCAGCACATTTATGTAGGTCTCAAACATATACATAAATGGCTATTGGTTAAGAGCATTCTGTATGCACCCAACGAAGGTTTTGCGCTTGCTGCAAAAAAAGTAGTAGATCAACTATCGACAGATAGTAAACCAGTCCGACAGGATTTAGAATTTACGTTTCTTTTGATCTTACATGTCAAACTAACACGAAGACTATTAGGGGGTTAGCTGCGCTCGCCCCCTCTTGTCTCCACCTAGGCTACCGCAGTTTTTGCCCTGGAATTTCGTTTGCAATTAACGTTTAAACCAGTTTACTAATTAACGGTTTTAATTAGTTGATCAACTACCGCGTCATATAGTACGCAGTTCGCTACAGTTTACTATCTGTTGATAGTAGACCAACTTACGAGAAAAAAAACCGTTGGTTGATCAACTGACGTATATCACTGTAACCAGGTTACTAATACAGTGTGTAACAGAAAGGAGTAGTCATATTTTAGGGAGTTGCTAGGGACATCGTTCTGAACAACTTTCACTATGAAAACTATTTGATCTGAGCAACTTTAATGTTCACTTTTCCATACAGCTTAGGCCGGGTGCTCATCTGTTTTGTATGGAGAAGTAAAAAATAAAGTTGCTTCGATCAAATCGGTTACATAGTGAAAGTTGTTTTATTTAGAATGATTTCCCTAACAACCCCCTAAAATATGACTATAACTTTTATTTTTGGTGCATATGTCGCAGTTAGTTGGTTAAATCAGACACTTAACTTTCTCTCTAGACCGTTAATTAAATACCGACGTTTAACCAAGTCACTAAAATCCGTCAGACAAGTGAGTGAACGAAACGTTTAACGAGTTATCTAAACGTTCCTAGGCAACAAGACATATAAATTTTTTTATGTGTACTTAATTCTATGTTTTAAGTATTTTTTGTTGTTCTTACATGTTCAACCTAACACGAAGCTTCACCTAAGCTACCGCTTTGCCCTGATATAAGCTGAGCAAATCAGCTGTTGTCGTGACGCCATCTTGTTTTTTCGGCTGTTATTTTCGACGATGCTTTATTTAAATCATGTGACTTGCTTAACCGTCGGTATTTAATTAATGGTCTAGATAGTTAGTTAATTGTCTGATTTAACCAATCAACTGCGACATATACATTGCTTTTACCTAGAAACAGCGATGTCACACACATATAAACATCCAAGACCTGGAGATTTCTTTTTCTGTATCCCCAGCCGGGGATCGAACCTATATATGGAATACACAATAGTATTATAACCTATAAAGTTATTGTCCCAATCACTTTACAATTGAGCATTCAGAAGCAATGAAGCGCATCGACGTAATGTTAAGCCACTTACAAAATATAAGAAATAAAAGGGAAGGGTGCTAAAATGTGAGGCTTTTAAAGCCATTGGTGTTGCTAGGCACGTACAAATTTCGTATTCTTAGGAAAACTCGCATACGATCACATAAGTATGTAGCAGTAGCAGTTACATAAAATGTATGTATGGCTCGGTAAAGTATATTTTGCTCAGCCCGTTCTAAAGGCCACTAGCTAGAAACGCGGAATAAATATCGGGGAAAGTTATTCGAAGATAAATTAAAATTTAACCAAGGATTTTCACTAACCCGGCGTTTCATCCAGCTCAAACGCTGGTGCTGTGGCGTTGCGAGTGGATGCTGGAGGCCTGTGCAGCTTTCTTCGAGGGCGTTGGCGAGCCATGGCAGATAGAGGATGCTATGACTGGGCAATGGGAACACCCCCGGCTGTATGAGACGGTGCTACCATCTGCAGATACTAATCTGGCGTGACTTTTGTCACGGGAAGCAAGCGGAAAATTGGGCCTTTGCTACAAGCCATAAGCTGGAGACCGTGGGCCTGGAGACTGAGTACCTGGAGGCCGTGGGCCTGGAGACTGAGTACCTGGAGGGCGTGGGGGCTGGATGCTGTAAGCCTGGTTTAGTAGAACTTTAGCACTCAAATATATGCTTAAGTGTGCCGCTTTCTTCGAATGTGAGCACCGATAGATTTTGATCCACATGATACTGTGGCACTGTATTAGGAAAGTTTATATTTGCAAACTCCCTTAACCTATCCAAATTGGCCCCTTTTTATAATTCCTTTCGTAGACTTATTCTCTTACTCATAGGTGACTATGGACTTATTTACTACCAATATGACAAAATGTGTTGATCATTGTGGAATGTTTATCAAAATATCTAGATGGCGGTTGGTGATACCTTGGGTGATTTTTATTATGCTGGGCCTTTCCGTGGTATGCACCTTCTGGGTATGCTCAACTTAATGCCTCTACCTCTAAGTGCTGTTTTGTTTATTTTGCAGTATGAGATTGCGCTACCTACCGCACCGGTGCAGTCGTTGCATTGAGTGCACCCGTATCCGTCGGTGCAGTCACATTTTGGCAGTGCCAAAGAATGGTAGATAAAAACTGTGGATTAACCCCGAAAACTACTCTTTGGCTATACTCAGCTATCATCAGACCGATAATAAGCTACGGCGCGATAGTTTGGTGGCCACGAACCATACTATCCACTGTCGAACTAAACTACAAAGACTCCAGAGGCTGGATTGCATGGTAGCAACGGGAAGCATGAGGACCACACCCACAGCGGCCTTGGAAGTCATACTGGATCTGCCGCCACTTCACCTCTTCATCAAGCCAGAGGCGGCTGCAACTGCGGTGCGTCTTAAAAAACTTAACCCCACTTACTTACCCCACACTGAAATACTCGATGAGTACATAGGTAAGGAGCCGCTATTAGAAGCGGCGACTGACAAGATACCTCAGCAATATGTCTTCGACAAAAGGTATAAAATGTAACTGTATGAAGGCCCTTGGGAGGGCCTCAATCAAAAAGAACTAAGGATTTTCACAGACGGTTCTAAAACAAACTCAGGTACAGGCGCCGAGGCATTCTCGGAAGATCTAAACATGAGGAAATCAACATCATTAGGTGCCCACAACCCCGTCTTCCAAGCCGAGTGCATGGGCATCATAATGGCTACTACAGCTATTGCAGAAAGAGAGGTAAAGAAATTCCCTATCCGCATACTATCCGACAGCAAAGCAGTTCTGCAAGCTCTACAAAGCAACACCATCATTTCTGGGCTTATATACGAGTGTCACCAAGCCCTGTCAGAGGTATGCAACCACAGTATTGTCACCCTGCAATGGATAAAGGGACATAGTGGCTCGCGTGGCAACGACGCAGCCGATGCACTGGCAAGGTTGGGCTCGGAACAGACGGTGGAGGGACCAGAACCCATAATACCATTGCCATTCAGCTGGTTGAGGAAAACCCTACGACAACACACAAAGGTAACTCACCAACATTATTGGTCAACCTTGGATACCTGCAAGCAAGCCAGACAGGCCCTCCCGATGATCAGACCCGGATTGTCACGTAAGCTTCTGAAGCTCAAGAGGCCACAACTTCGCTTGGTGACCGGAGCGATAACTGGACACGCTTTGCTAAATAAACACTTACTCACTATAGGTGTTACAGACAGCCCCCTGTGCAGAGCCTGCATAGAGGTCGAGGAGACAGCCACCCACGTCCTGCTGGAATGTTCCGGCGTGGCCATCTACCGGGCAACACACCTTGGGACGCCGAGGTTGCTCCAGGAAGTCGTCGGCAACATTAAGGGTCTGCTAGGCTTCCTACAGGAGCTGGGTTGCCAAGAGTAGTGCCTCCAACCCACGTCACGCAAAATAGACGCAAATTTAATACGTCGAGTTGCGGAAAAGTGGCCCGTGACAAACTATAACAATAACTATAACTATCCGTCGGTGCTGAACAGTGTTTATGGCAAACTTAGTTAACTAGTTGTAAGTCCCACACTGTGTCGGTTACCGGGGTGACAGTTGGGACGCCTTCTGTTCACGTTGATCGAGTCGAGCTCCAACGGGTTGCGACGGTCTGCAGCCTGAGCCTCACTTCGGGTGCCACTTCGCACGCTACGAACACACTGGTAACCACGTATCATGTAGGAGTATGATGAATGACATAAAGGAAAGGATTGTTTTGCCAATGTCTGAAGCATGTTATTTTTAAATGGTGTAATAGAGTGAGACTATGAAATAATTGAAAGAAGCTGAGTGACAGGGCTATGCCCGCATAATAGGTTCTCATGTCAACATCGTTCTGACGCTGCAGCCAGCTCAACATCAATGTGGATCAGGAGCCTGCTTTGGCTGCCAACGCCAGGTTGCTTGCCGATGACGACTAGCAGCCCAGTACTTCTGTTGCCAGTATCGCTGTCCTACCGAGCGTCGCCGCTGTGCTCGTGCTTCATAGGCCGCAAGACAGCGTTTCACTTTCTACGAGCCGGAGCCAGCATCATTGTCTTGCCGAGCGCCGCTGCTGTGCTTGTACCCCATGAGCCTCACGACAGCTCTTCACCTTCTACGAGCCGGAGCCAGTGATCTTAATGCCGATGCTGGAGACGGCCGCCTTTGCCATGGGAGTCGCCATTTGATGTGCAAAAGTTTACACCTCTGTCATTGGTGTTGTGGTGCACGGATGTTGGTCTGTTTATTCTATCTGGAGCTATTTATTTGTGATTTGAATAAAATCATAAATGAATTTGCTTCAACTTATCTATTTTCACTTCACTAACACGGGTAAAACTGCTCGCAACCACTGTGATTTGTAACGTTGCGTACATATGTGTGATTTCAGATCCGACTGATGAATAAGTTGATCCAAGCGGTGATCGAGACTTTGACCAACCGGGTCCCTCCTCTGCAACCTGCATCTGGGCCCTGCTCAACGCCTGATTTGCCTGAGAGTCCTGTCGAGGACGCCAGGGTGTCAGGAGATGCCGTGTTAGCGGCTTCAGAAGACAGCCGTGGGGCAGGCAGCCGCGCACCTATATAAAGCGCAGCGCAGACCGCGTGCCACGCACTTGCCCAGACGTCGTCATAGATTCAACACCTCGCCATTATTATTGTCGCTGTCCGATATATTTTTTCGTTTTGATAATTGTTATTAGAGTCCATTTCTGTTCAAATTATAATCGTCCAGGTTCAGTCGTGTTTCTTTTAAAAAAGTCATCTCTGCCTCTGGTTTCTGAAAATATATATCTAACTGGAAAGGGCGAGATATTGCTACTTTAGCTGGTATTTTAATATATTTAGAGATCTACTGTCCCTGATAGTGCAGGGCAGCTCATTCCACAGTCGTATGGATCGGATTCTGAACCCGTGCTTGTACGCTGCAGTGGAGCTTTGAGCGTAGACGCCATATGAGTTCTCCGAGGCCTCTTGAAGAAAGAAATTCGAAGCAATCACGTAGGAAGTTAGGGTAACGAGGGTTCCATAAAATATTATAAAGGAAACCCAGGACATGAGAAGTCGAAGCCGATTCGGTAGCTACCAAATTGGTTTCGGAAACGTCAACGTCATTTTAAAGCCTATCTATAATCACCCCACACATATAGGTTTGATGAAAAAAAAAATGGTTTCAGTTCCATCTATGGGTAGCCGCCTTTAATTATTTTATTTTTTAAATTTTTGGTTCATAGAATACATCTACATACCTATAGTTTCTGCATAAAGTTGCTGTGACATACGGACGGACGGACGGACAGAAAGACTTGACGAAACTATAAGAGTTCCTTGTTTCTCTACTGAACCTTCAAAATCGTCACATGATTCCGATCCACACTTACCTAAAAGAGATATAGACAACAACTTAGTCAAGAAAGTTAAGCGCCGCTATAAAAGGACTGAAATTAATAAAACAGGTGCAATATAAAAAAACCGTGCCAGACTATACAATTTTGGTACTCATGCAAAATCATCAATAGAACTACTTCACATGTCACGAAATCCCCAAGCATCAGTCGATATAGTCAACAAACATTTCTCTAATATAGGTCTAATGATAATACTTTAATCTCTTTTTAAATTTCCTAATTCATTTAATAAGAAAAAAAAACGACATTATAGAACACAGCCTATATGATTATTATTATCTCATCTATGATTTTTAAACTGTCATAGATGTGCTTATCAAGCCGGTTACCTGTTTGTGTAACTTGTGTCTTGTCTCAGAGCGTTTTTTCTGATGTGCTAAAGAAACCAGTTGTTATACCTATTTATAAGTATGGCGCCAGAGGCAGTGTGAATAATTATAGGGCAATTTCCTTGCTTCCAGTCCTGTCTAAGATTCTTGAAAAAGTAATGAATTCCAGACTCATTAACTATTTGGAAGAGAGTAAATTATTGGCAACAAATCAGTACAAGTTCAGACAGGGCAAGTTTTAGAGCAGTTCTGGACTGGTTGAACAGTAAAATTCTTACACTTAATGTATCTAAGACCAAACATTACTTTTAGCTTGAGGAAAAATGGTCAACCACAATCGCAATTTGTTTTGAGGGCGTCATGACAGGATTTGAAACAATGGTATGAAGCGAATATATTTATTTACTAGCTGATGCCCGAAATTTCATCTGCCTGTTCCTAGGCATTATCATTAACCGAGATAACATTACCATCCTTCTTGTGCAGTCGGATAAAAAGTATCCTATATGTTAATCTAGCTCTTTAACTACCTCTGTGCTAAATTCCATTCAAATACGTTCAGCCGTTTGAGCGTGATTGAGGCACAAACACACAAACATCTTAACATCCAAACATCCTAACATCGCTACTTTCACATTTATAATATTAGTTAGATACCTATAAATGAATACATTAAAATATAATAAAAAATAAAATGTATAAATACTATAGTATAAATACTATGCACCAAATTCATATATTTAAACAAACTACTGACTGTAGCACTACACATATACTATATGCTATATAATATAATAAATTAAATATAATAATATATAGATTTGTGAGAAGAGCAATGCTCTGCCGTCATACAGTCTTGCACTAGTACGAAAAGCACTACACTACTCACTATAATAACTCACTTACCTAATATTGTAGACATACCGTGTTTTTGTGAGTTATTGTACGTGCTAGAATTAAATTTATTTCAATATGGACATTTCTGTTTCTATTTCTGATACTTTTGAACTTCTCTGGCTACCGTAGCAAAAGGTAACTATATATATCAATAAAAATTATTGCAAAAGGAGACGCCAAAACAAGTGTGGCAAAAAGAGACTATGGTAAAAGTGGAATAAACCCACAACATTGTGCTAAAATCAAAATCGAAATCAAAATGTCTTTCTTACTGCAGATATTAAAATAAACTTAACAAACCTATTTTTTTGCCTCTCTCTACATTCGACCACTGTTGGAGAAGAAGGGCAAAGCAACTCTCACAGATTTATTTTTAGATCTCTTTGAAACTCTGATCGTGTATAAGTGATTATACAATGATTATAATATTAATTATTATAAATAAAAAGAAAGAATTAATAATTACGAAATTTGTAAAGTCCTGTGCCGAGTTAGATTAAACCCGTACAGTCCCATCATCTTGAACATTGTAAGTCTCTTTTAAGACAAGTCGCTTTTACATGCGTTTCAATTGCTAAATGGCAATTTCAAAATCCTAAGAGGTATATTGTTGTCGTTTTTACTGACCCTTGAAATAATTCATAAATTGCCATGGCGCATTTAATCTGTGATTATTTCTTAGATTAACATTACACCTATCGCTAAATTTGGAAAATTTTGTAAGAAGGTTCTTGCGTACATAGATTTTATTTTCTAAAATACATTGGCTAGCTACAGCAAGTATGTAAATTTCTTTCAAAGTTATCTTAAGGAGTCTGTACGTTTTAAATTATAAACTGAATAAATAAAAAAACTTATCGAATAGCTCTTTTCTGTAATAAAAAATGGTTTGAATATCCTCTGCTTTCCTCCACAACAAGATACCATAGGACATGCATGAACTTATGAATGTTACTAAAATAGACTAGCCTAGATGTAGCCACATCCGTGTTTTTGTCTGATGTCTCTAACAACGTAAGCCGCAGAACTTAATCTACCAGCTAATTTATCTATGTGGTGTCTCCACTGCAATTTGTTATCAATGGTTTATTCAAAAAACTTCGTATCATGTACTAATTCTAACGTGTCGCTATCTAACACTAAACTGGTCTCAACTTGCCTGACATTTGGTAGTGGGAATTTGATAGGTGGGAAGTTTTTTATGTTTGTATAGTTTGAAAATAGTAATCGAATGAAATTTTATTTAGATTTATACTAACCTTGTCAAGACAAATTTCCACCTTCATTGATTTTTAATAATTTCTTGCCAAAGACTTAACTCATATCATATTGGCGGCAAATGGTAATTGGGACTTTTGTCATATAACTTATTCTAATGTTAATGTAAGTTACCACTAAAATAGTCTATGTAATAGGCAAATATTAGCTCTTGCTTTGGACTACAACCTCATGCCAATCAATAATATTTAAGTAGATAATAAAACTTAGTCTGCCTAAACTGGAATCAACTTTACACATCAACCTTGAACAGTTCGATTACTTTAACTTTATCGCTCGACACTTCTCGGTTTTAGTCGCTGAAAGTGTCAAGTTGTCTTGGAAACTTGAAAATTTGGCACAAAGGTGTATCATGTGCTAATTGGGCCCTTAAATTTGATACCCAACAAGGCCCTGTTTAAAAGTGGGCCCAGCGAACGATCAAGACGCTTCTAACAATACCTTATTTGCCAAATTATGATAAGAAGTTGTGATGTTCTGGTGACACAATCGAACATACACACATACTGGTCAAAATCATAACCCTCCTTTTGGCTTTGCCGTAGTCGGGTAAAAAAGAAACTCCACAACAATACAAAAAACATATCGTTACACCTTTTCTCCCATAGGTGGCGGCTGAGGTACAAATTGCTTCTAAGTTTTGCCAGTTATTCGGTGCTCCTCTTCTTGCGTGAACCTGAAAACGAGCAAAAAAATCACTCTCCGATTAAGACTAGAGCTTGCCACAGCCTACATACTAGCACCACGTTTATTACAAACAACGGGTCTATCCTGCGTAGAACAGTCGCCATTTTTAATTCAATTCATTAGAACAAAGCTGCTGTTGCATTTTTCGTTTCATACTTTGTTGCATTGTATATGCTACGGTCAAGATAATGATTCAGTTTTTACGCATACTAACCGACTGTTATCCATACTTATCAATATCAATAGTTAAAATAATTAATACAGCAAGATTTTGCACAATAACCTGGTTAGTATATATAATCACCACACGTCCGTGGTGCATATGATTAATACTGATTTACACAGCTAATATCAGGGCAAAACACTGCGGTAGCTTCGGTGAAGAGTTAAGGGGGTAAGCGAAGTAAGGGCCCCATTATCCTTCGTATTAGGTTGAACATGTAAGAACAACAAAAAATACTTAGAACATATACTTAAGCACACATAAAATATTTTACACCTTTCTATCTAATAAACATCTAATACTGTGCTTTATAGATAGACAATATTAAGAAGAATTTAACTATTTGTTTAATTTTATCTTTCATAAACCATATTTAATTAAGAAAATAGGGGTGTCTTATTACTTTCACAAAACCCTCTTGATGAGTATTAATAATAACCGGTTAAAGTAGTTAATCGGACAGATTTTGGCTATATTTATTAGATTCACCAAAATCAGCGGTTAGTATGAATACTTACCGGTAATTATGTATACTAACCGGAATGATGAGTTGACCGTAACATCTGGGGAGTACAAAATAGCGCAAAAGTAGTCGTAATTTCCTCTGTGAGGTTTGTTTTTTGTTGGTTTCGACGATGTGACTACGATCGAAGATAGCAAGGAAGTAGACGTGTATATGTATACAGGACAAGCGCTTGCTGTTCAGTAGTATAAAGCCTTGCATTGCTTATCTACCTTAAATTCTTTTTCGACATTACAATTACACCTACGTATATTTTATTAGATAGTTAAGTTTTCAATGCATCAAACATTTACTGATGACAGTGGTAAGCTGATCAAATGAGATTTACTAAACTAGTATCCTGATACTAGTAAAGTGAATTTAGTAGTAGTGGGAAATTAGTCTCAAGGAACTCGGTCAGCCAGTACTGTGAGGTAATTAGCATAATTTACTAGTAACAGACCGCCAAGCATGAGCTTGTCAACATGTTACGCCGTAACTGATTTGGCCTATTACCCATTTAATAGGTCCTATAACACACGCGGTTGAGTGCACGCATTCATTTGCTTATGTTTATACGACTAGATTTTGCGGTTCAGCCTGCTTAAGGCTTCGCTACACCGCAGGCGGGACAGGACAAGGTCGGTAGCGGGGCGGGTGTCAAATACATTAAATTATATGGAGCATGTCACACCAAATTTGAAAGCGGGCCCGCGCTGTTTTGTCAGTCTGGCGGCAACCGCCCCGCCCTGCATCGCGACCACCCCGCTCATGTTCCGCCTGCAGTGTGTCGAAGCCTTTACGGTACCAGCACACAACAAACATGATGAATATGAGCTCAGGTCAAAATGTAACGTGCTGATTTGAAAATTATTGTACTTTCCTTATACGTAATTAGTTATTAACTTGTAAAACCGCACATAACGAAGAACGCGAACAAAACACATATACGAGGATTATGTATGTAAGTGTGTATGTTTCACAGACAAACCTATAACCAAGGAAGTTAGTCTCTTTTGTATGTTAACTACGGTCTTGGCATACTTAGACTCGTAATGAACAGCGCTCACCTCTGAAAGTTGTCTCTGAATCTGAAAATTGTCTGAAATCTGTCATTTTAACGCGCTTGAGATAGCTCTCAGAGCGGAGAGCAGTTCATTAGTATGAGCCAAAGAATTCTCGCATCCCCAACATTCATACAAGTTCGCCAGTTACGGGTATCAACTGAAATATTTCAATCCACTTCAGAATGTGACTGGAAAATCGGAGAGCAAAAAGTTTTCAATCTTAAATTGGCCACATTCTGATCCGGAAACAATTCCAATTACATTCCCTCGAGCATCCAGCCCAGTTGTGTGTGGAATCTCCAAACTTTACTTCATCTTTAATTAATAAAGGGGCAGGGATATAGAGGAGGAACAAGATAAACCTGCGCTTACTGAGCTCGGTAATCGCTCGAAAATAATGTTCGCTTGTCTAATAACTTTCGCCAATCAGCTGATCGAACACCCACAGACCAGATATCGAGATAGACGCAGCAAACACGGTCGAATGTATGAGAACCAACCGTGTAACTTTGTCACTACCTACTGTGACGTCACGAGCGCCTTTTAGTGATGGGTTGATGGTTTCGCTGTCTATCTCGATATCTGGTCTGTGTCGAACACCAAAAGGGCCAAGATTGACATATTTTTCTTGTCACGCCGCCTCAGGCCATCCCGGCAGAAACTGTATAAATTACTCCATATATATATTATATATTTTCTCATAAGAACCTCAGGTATAAGTTGAATATGCTGTGTCTGTTTCTGTGAACCAGAAACGACGTGACGTCGTAATACTCATAAATAATTCACCAAGAAAGACCGACTTCAAGTTCAAGCCCTTTTCCTTCCACCCCGGTTGGGTTGCGAATGGAGTCTACGTACATGAAGAGTCCTCACCAAAACATTTGCTGAACCACAAATTAAAACGTCATCTGTGTATATGTCACCTTAACATTGTCAACACCGTTATTTAATAAACTAACGTTTTTTTCTGGTTAGTTGGTCAACTATCGACAGATAATAACTGTAGCACACATATAACATAAAACCGTTAAATACCCGGGCAAACACAACGGTAGCTTCGGTGAAGACTAGAGGGGGCGAGCGCAGCGAAGCCCCGAATAGTATTCGTGTTAGGTTGACATTTAAGAACAAAAGAAACGTAACTTCTAAACCCTATCGGTCTCGTTTACTATCTGTCGATAGTTGATCAACTAACGCGTTAATTTACACGGTTTTGACTATCTTTCACGGTATATTTTTGCTTTTGTTGACTTTTTCAAAAAGCACAGATTCAATTTTGATAAAATTTATATGGGACGTACTTTGAAGTATGACCTACCAAACAAAACCAGACGGGATCATGGAGGGTGGAAGCTAATCGGACAAAAATTATTCATTGGATTTTTTAGGCCAGGTCCATGAAGTTTGGATGAACCGCTCTTAAAGACCACATTGTCGGGTATTTCCTCTTGTGTTAATAACAAATGCAGATAATTTGTAACCCACGAGCAAGCACCATGCATATAATTGGCTGTGGGAAAATAAATAAGACCTTAAGTTCACTCCTGCAGCCTTTCAAAGGCCCTTAATCGCGCCAATTTTTTATATTTGACCAGCAGCAGTCTTTGTCTCAGTTTCAGTGGAGGGGCTAGGGAAAAATCGGTTCAGTAGTTTTGTCGTTGACCTTCAAATCTATCTACCTGTCTCCTCTAACAAACGGACAGACAAATAGAGAATAATTCTAAAAATCTCTGATTTGTATTCTACATGTTGTGTCTATGGCTGTACTTTAGTTTAGTACTCCATTATGTATCAGTCACTGTACTATTATATGGTAGTAGGCTACTTAATGTATTGTGCACCAGATTGCCCTTATTGGCAATAGACTGTCCGGTCCTGCGTAGGGTTGCTGGAAGACATCTCATTTTAAAGAAAAGCTCGCCTTTGCGCATAAGTGTTGAAAGTATTTTTACCCGTTATTTACCGTGCATTAATAGTCAACATTTCCTACGAGTTTGCAAAGGCTTATATTTACGAACCGAGAAGTTTACGGCGCAAGCCGATTCTCCTTTATTTTCATTACATAAATTAATGTATAGGTATAACCACAAAGTTTCTACTATTTTTTATGAATTAATAGTCTGAAATTTTATATGATGACAATGTCATTTGCTTCGTAATAACATCGTAACACACGAAGGATTGCGTCGGCGCAATACCAAAAAAAAAACTCACCAAAACACGTATAAGTAGCGGCACGAAACTCTAGCGCTGACCTTGGCAATGCGTCGCAGTGCGTCTCTTTCGCGTTCATTATAACATAGCGAAAGCGAAAGAGACGCACTGCGATGCACTGCCAAGGTCAGCGCTAGAGTTTCGTGCCGCTACTTGTATCTTGTATGAGAATCTGACGTGTTTTTTAAAATTGCGCGCAGTGAATTATTTATTGCTGTAGCGAACACAAAAATACACATTCAGTGAAAATGTCAACTCTCTACCAAACACGGTTGATGAGATACAGCCCCCGCTGACGGACAGAAGGACGGACGGACAGACGAACAGTCAGACGGACAGCGGAGGCTTAGTGATTGGGTCCCGTTTGGCACTCTTCGGGTACGGAACCCTACAAAATTGTTTAACCTTTTACCATCTTACTTTTGTCAAGCCCTATCTTCGGAACTCTTTAGATCGGCTACAATTTCCTAGAATACTATATACATTATTTATACCTGAAGCGTTTTTCCTATATTTTCGGTATTTTTTTTCATTTGCCTCTTAAAAGTGGCTTTTTCCATGAACATTTATATTATAAGGTTAGTAAATGTATCTTTTTGGGAGCTCGTTTGACATTTCTAATTATTGAATTTCAAATTTTCAAATTTCTTCATACGCGGGTATGAAAACTCTTGCTTGTATTCTCGAGTACAATCTCAGAGGTTTCCAAAAAAAATCTCATCAGGCAGACTTGATGACACCAAAGATAAAAGTGGATCGTACCACAAATTTACATAGTAAAGTTCAGGTCCGCAACTTTTCATTCCAAAAATGTACATGGACGCGGTAGCTTATGAATAAATTGATGTTTTGATGATTCAACGATAAGCATTTTGTGTATTTTTCTGGCAAGGGCGACAATTTTGTTTTCTCGTACTACTTGGAAATCACGAAGACGACTGAGCTTTGCTTTAATTTAGCCTCCGTTAGTTTATCAGCAGTATTTTAATTTGAATTATCTTCTACATAATTCATGCCACAAAATGCCACAAAAATATGGTACTTCTTATGGCTATAATAGAATACATCTCATGACTGTAAACATGTCTGAAAAGTCACAGGAAGGCAAACATATGCAATTTCGTTTATATGGTTTCATAATTCCAGTATTTATTTAGAAACCAAATAACTGGAACAATTCGTAATTTTCAAAAAGAAATACGTAACTGGAAGGGTACTCTTTCAAATAAAACTTTTTTTTGATTGATTCTTGAATAAAAATAGTTTTGAGGTAACAATCATTATATATATATATATATATACATAAGGAATTGGCCAAGTCTCTAAGGGATTTAATCAAATCGTGGGAAATGATAAAATAATGAACTCTACAGAGATTTAGGGATTTGACCAAGAGAGGCCTTTGCCCATTGCTGGTTGGTTAAAGGCTAATAAGAATAAAAATAATACATTTATATAAATATGACAACTGAATTGACAACCTTCTCCTTTTTTAAATCTGTTAAAATTGGGGTTACAACCATAACTATTTTACTTACAAAACCCGTTCTACCTACTCGTACCTTTTCAAGTTCCTATCTTCAAAAGCGAAGCCAAAAAGCCACCTTAACCTGCCAGTTTTATCAGGAATCCTTTCAGGAACGTAATGTACGACAGCTTTCTATTCCCGTGGACACTTGTACGTAATACTCTTATTACTATTTGGACCGTGGCCAAGCCGAAAAAGTATTTTTATTTAAACTGGCTATACTAAACAGGCCGCGGTCCGAATGCACAATGTTGCTCAAATAAAGTCCTTCGCTCTGTAAATGACAGCTGTGTGTCATTTAAGGCTTGAAAAAGCGTCAATAATACATCTTTAGCTTCAATTATAGCTCAAAATAGTTGGGTGAGAAATGTGGGATGAATATATATATCAGTTATATAACTTGATAAGAGAGGACTTGCAGTGCAAATGTATCGACTATCTCTTATATTTATAATATTTATTTATTTTATTTATTTATTACAAACCAAAATATAATACAAGTTCATTTGAAAGAACCACAAAAACCACGTAGGTTTGTGCGTGGTTCCGTGTTACGCAGAAATAATTACAAGTAGGTATTTACACTATTATTTAGATTAGATTACAAAGTAACTAGCAAGTTGGTAATATTACATGCAAGAAAATTAGGTACCTAGTTATATAATTAGGAGTTGAGGATGGAAAGGGAGAAATGTTTCTTGAGTTTCCATTTTATGTTATTGTGATTTATTGAATGTTTTAGATCTGTGGGTAAGCTGTTTATTAGTCTCGGAATCAAATAGGCAGTCGTCCGCTCGCCGTAATAGTTATTAGCGCGGGTAGTGGTGAGATTGCCTTGAGCTTTGCGACGTGTGCCTACGGGGTGATCTATTGTGTGTTGTATGGTGTTGTTAAAGAATTCCTCTTTCAGTAAGTTAAACTCAACTTTGGTGTGAATAGGAAGTGTGCCACTATAAGTAAACAAGTTTGGCTCATTATTTTCGGAGTATGCGCATTTTATATTATATGGAACAATCAATTTAAGTAATTTATTTTGTAATGACAATATTTGATCGAGGTAAGTTTTATAAGTTCGTCCGTAGCTAGATAAACCATACGATACTATGGAGTCAATTAAGGCATTATACAGCATGAGTCGTGTCTTAAAAGGTATTCTATTTCTTACTACATAAAATGATGCAGCGAGAGCCATGAGTTTGTCGCATACCCGCTGTATATGAGGTCCCCAGCTGAACTTTGCATCGATGACAAGACCTAGGTAAGAGTGCTTGTCAACGACATCGATGGAAGGGCATCGGCAAGATTTACTGTCATTTGGTTGTGCATACAATCATGCGTATGCGCAATGAGATCAGCTGGCCGCTTACTCTTCAGATATGGTGATTTAATGTGCATAAGCTTGGTTTTCTGTGCATTTAAAACCAAACCTACGTCGTGACACCACCTACACAAGTTGTCAAAGTCAAACTGGAGGCTCTCAAGTGCAGTGTCTACGTCACTGCTGGCAATGATCAGACATGTGTCGTCCGCAAATTGATAGGGAGTGCTGAAGGTGAGTACATTCACCATATCATTGATGTAGGTTATAAAATGAAGGGGTCCTAATACTGATCCCTGGGCTGTGCCATGAGATACGAGGTTGTTTTTACTAAGGCTTTCCCCGATTTTAACGCAAAAATGACGGTTACTGAGGTAGTCGGCACACCAGGCTTGTAGTGGGCCTCTGATACCACAGTTACCTAGTTTATTTGTGAGCAGATTATGGTCTAGGGTATCAAATGCTCGGGAAAAATCTATAAAAAGTGCAAGGACAAGTTTCCTATCATTAAGTGAACTGTTTACGTGATCTGTAAATTTAGATAGCAGAGATGTTGTGCTTTTCTTAGGCTGAAAGCCGAATTGGTTGTGGTTTATAATCTCTTCTTTTTGATAAAAGTTATGTATCTGCTCACAAACAAACCTCTCAACTATTTTGTCGACTGATGACAATAAAGTGATAGGTCGGTAATCGGCAACATTGCCACGTTTACCTTTTTTAAATAGTGGTCTAACGCAGCCCAGTTTTAGATCATCCGGATATTTACCGGTTTCTATGCTAGTATTAATGAGATGCGCTATTGCACCAGAGATTTTGTCACTAATTTGTTTTATGTCCAGAATTTTAATATTATCTAAGCCCGACGCCTTCCTGCTATTCAGGTTCCGAGTGATTTTCAGAATGCTTCGTGGGGTGGCTTTATGGAATCGCATGCTGACATTTGCCACTTTGCTGCAACTGGCATCGTCCAACAGAGTATTTCTACACTGCGGAATAATCTTTTTGACGGATTCGTTGAACTCTGTAGCAAATCTGTTTGCGATTTCAATATCTGATATGTTTTCGGATCTAAAAGCATCTATAAAAACTTTTCTTCCTGATTCATTATTTTGGAAAGGAAATTCTTTCAAATACGAGTAAATTTTTTACATGAAGAAATAGAAAAGAAGCTTGAGCGAGAAAGTGAGCTTTTTATTTTATTTTCGAGGCTATTATCAAAAGAGTTAGGTATTCTATAATTTTTTATTTGAGGCCAGAAATGTAATCAAAGAACTGTCATTTTCCAGTACAAAAAGTGTGAATGTCAAAGTCAACGGTTTTGTTCTAGAAAATGACAGTTGTTTGTTTACATTTCTGGCCTCAAATTAAAAATCCTAGATTAGTTAATATTTTATATAATTTGTCTACTTGTCTGAGTCTGAGGGGTGGTGTGGTCAGTCTGCTTTTACGCGTTGTGACGGGTATTTGTTTTCTTTGTCTAATGCTCAAGGCAATTGCCATGCCATGCCACTGCATGCCATGACGACCCATATGGCCGAGTCGGCAGAGACCCTGCCTACGAAGACGTGGGTCCCGGGTTCGAGTCCCGATGGGGGCACATATTTGTTTGATGAGAACGGATGTTTGTACCCTAGTCATGGTTGTTTATCTATCTAAGTATAACATTTATCTACATAGTCAGGGCATAAGTTCTGTCACATGTGCAATATGAAATAATTTAGACATGTTTATTATTTATGTAAACATTTATATAGCAAAATGAACTTAATAAAACATAGATTCTTATGGTAATAAAGTTTATTCAAAATGACCCCCGCGATTTTGAATACAGGCCTTTATTCTGCGCTGCCAGTCGTCTATCGCAGCACGAACGAGGTCCATGTCAATATCGGCGGCTGCCTTAATCAAGGTTGCCTTGAGTGACTCCAAATCAGGATGAGGCTTTGAGCAGGCCTTTTCCTCCAAGTGTTGCCTTATCTTGTAATCTAACGGACTCAAATCTGGACTGGAGGAGGGCCAGTCTTCGTGCCGGATCAAGTCGATTTCACGCGCCGCCAGCCAGTCTTGTGTGCTTTTCGCTCTATGAGCTGGCGCAGAATCTTGTTGGAATACCCAGTGCCTGTTATTAAACATGGTATGAGAATAGGTTCCACAAGGTTCTTGAGGACTGTATTTTGATACACAACTGCATTCGTTTTTACGCCTTTCTCACAAAAATGTAACTCAGTTAAGCCCCAATAAGAGACTCCCAACCAAACCATGAGCGAGGATGGAAAATAACCTCGTTGGACACGCGGAATACGGTTGCTCGCTTCTTCACTGCTGTGTGCGTACACTTTATCATTTTGTTTGTGGTAGCTCTCTTCCACGGT
This sequence comes from Argyresthia goedartella, assembly GCA_949825045.1. Lineage (NCBI taxonomy): Eukaryota > Metazoa > Arthropoda > Insecta > Lepidoptera > Argyresthiidae > Argyresthia > Argyresthia goedartella. The sequence goes on from OX463823.1 coordinate 25,058,508, forward strand.
GAAAATTTTTTCATCCGAAAAAAGAATTTCCCGATGCTTTTTTCCCGCGTACCGCTTCAACAAAGCGCGGCATCTCTTCAGTCTCAGGTCCATTAAACGAGCGTCCAAACGATGTCCTGTTTTTATTCGATATGCCCTAAGCCCTAAGTCTTCATTTAACACCCTTTTCACCGTGGTCCTGCTTAACCCCATCTGAAGGGCCAACAGTTTCTGCTTACGTAAGGGATTTCTTTGAATTCGCGCCTTCACAGCTTTTATCACTGCTGGAGTCCTAACAGAGCGAGGGCGACCACTTCTTGACCTGTCATCTACACTAGAGTCTTCATTGTATCGTTTTATGGTACGATAAACGAATCTTTTGGTTATATTCAAATTTTTCAGTAAGTCGAAAATCTAAATTGGCGCGTAACCGCAACGATGCAACGCAATAACTGCGACACGGTCTTCTTTAAGTGTCCACTCCATATTTAAAAATGAGGAAAATTCTAAAAAGTACACATTTTTATTTTCATAAAAAATTCGAAATTCGAATTCAATAAACATTTTTGTGGCCAGCGCTCTAAATTCAAAAGTTTTTATTGTGTGACAGAACTTATGACCTGACTGTGTATATGTGTATTGTTGTCTAGTACCCAAGATTCAGGGAATCCTAGTTTGGGGCTAGAACAATGTGTGTAAATAGTGTCCAAGGTATTATTATGAAAAAAAAACTTATTCAGCCCAGCCTTACCCTAACTACGTAGTACTATTAAGTATTCTGTGCCCCTACAGCGGAACTTAGAATTTCACCTTCAGCTTACTTTTAGAGGAACAAGAATTCAAAGTTAAAAAAACCGGTCAAGTGTGAGTCTAAATCGCGCACGAAGGGTTCCGTACCACCGTTCAATGGAAGCGATGGTGTGGAGTGAATAGTTTGGATTTTACACAGCAAAATATTGTTTACAAAGTTATTGGTGCGGTTACTTTCACACTCCATGTACGTAACCAGGTGCATCCATAAGTTTGTATGTGGTATTGAAAGAATTGTTGTATGGGAGCCCCCTTAAATATTTCTTTTATCCTGTTTTTTAGTATTTGTTGTTATAGCGGCAACATAAATACATAATCTGTGAAAATTTCAACTCTCTAGCTAGCTAGGTTCTTGAGATACAGCCTGGTGACAGACGGACGGACGGACGGACGGACAGCGGAGTCTTAGTAATAGGGTCCCGTTTGGAACCCTTCGGGTACGGAACCCTAAAAATCCACATAACTAATATTTTTGATCGATAGAAAAGTCTCCAGAAGTTATCATTTCGTCTGTTTTTCATACATTGTCTTCAATTTCGCACCGGGTTCAAATTTACGTACTTGTTATTTATGTAATCGTTACAATTAACATTAAATTATGTAGCTCTGTGCATCGGTTAAGAGCCTTTTTTGGGTTCCATACCCAAAGGGTGTCAAACAGTACCCTATTACTAATCCTCCGCTTTCCGTCTGTCTGCTGTCCGTCCGTCTGCGGGCTGTATCTCATGTACGTAATAAATAAAAGGTTCAAATTTCACAAGACATATATTTCTGCATTTATTTGCCGTTATAGCAACAAATAAGAACTACACGAGATTTTATAACAGTAGTTTATGAAACTGTTGCAATATCAGGGGTATGAAAACACACGTGTACGCATACCCCTGATTATGCAACAGTTAACCAGTCAAGTGTGAGTCTAACTCGCGCACGAGGGGTTCCGTAACACTGTAAAATGGTAGGTGTTCAGGCTTCTCGGCACCTAATGACCTCGCAGGGGCCCATCAGCTACGAGGTAGCGTAGCGATCAGTTGCCAAGAAGTTTGAACGTCGGCGATTCACCGAGCTATTAATTATTGGAGTCGATCTAACCTGGTCTGTGCTTCGGTTCCGTCAACCTCCTGTCTCTCTGCAAGGCCCGGGTGCACCCTAGGCTCTTCTTGGTAGACAGGTTCTTCAGCCAACCAGGTATGACTGGCAGGCCAGCTTCGATGAGCACAGTGTTCCAACACAGGTTATGTTACGTGGGAAAAACCAATCGGCCACGTAAATGCGAACTTTATCTGGTTCGGGGAACCACAACACACTCAGCTATATAGACAATCCTGAGGGAAACCCGAATACATTCCAGATGGCTTGCGATTTAATTTCAATACCCTATCCAAAACGCGTTTACATTGCGAGGGCTTTCGTCTGTCAGTTGTCAAAAACTGCAAGGTTGGCAGCAACGTCAAATTCAAAATGGCCGTTCCGAAACCATCGATCGAATATCGATTTGGAATCGAACAATCACCCGCCCGGACAGGCACCCACCTGTCCCCTAATCTACGGGCAGCCGAGACAACGTTGCTACCGCTCGTTTTAGAACCGAGCCTCCTACTAGAACCTCCGCAGACCGGGGGGTCCCGTCCTTGCCAGGGAACAAGTTAACAATGCGCCCCCTGCGCCAACGTAGTGGCGGTAGGTTAGCATCCTTAACCAGAACGAGGTCACCAACACTAGGGGGGCTGGTTTTGTCAGTCCACTTAAGGCGCTGTTGTAAGATATGCAGATACTCGAGCGACCAACGCTTCCAGAAATTCTGAGTAAACTGCTGCAACATCTGATACCTTGACAACCGATACAATTTCACTCCCTCGAAGGGGTGCTCGGGCAACGCGTTAAGTGGCTGTCCTATCAAGAAATGGCCTGGGGTCAGAGCCTCCAGGTCATTTGGATCCGAGCTGAGCGGACACAACGGTCGCGAATTGAGAACGGCCTCGATCTTACAAAACAATGTCGCGAGCTCCTCAAAAGTCAGCGCGGTCTGACCTACTATACGCCCCAAGTGCGTCTTAGCTGACTTAACTACGGCCTCAAAAATCCCACCCCAGTGGGGGCAACTCGGTGGGCTGAAGGTCCACTGTATACCCCGACGGGAGAGGGCCGTTCCAATATCCACTTTATTTACATTCAAAAAGTTGACTATCTCTCGTAAGCATCGTTCCGCACCGATGTAGTTAGTGCCGTTATCAGAGCGGATCAAAGTTGGAAGTCCCCTTCGAGAAACAAACCTATCCAAACAAGCAATGAAAGCCTCTGTCGAGAGATCAGCAACGAGCTCGAGATGTACCGCCTTGGTGGATAAACAAACAAACACACATAGGTACGCCTTGTATTGCCCCTTCTGGGTAACATGCACGGCCGCTCTGGGGCCATGATCCGAAGATACTACTACATGGCTGTGGGGCCAGTCCGATTCTCTCCTGGCAAGCCAGGGTGGTCCCCACCACAAATGGTGTCTAACGAGTTCAGGAGCCCGACATCCCCTGGATGCACAATCAGACGGGTTCAATTCTCCTGGTACATGTCTCCAGGTCAGTGGGACCTCAGACGACACAATCTGGGAGACACGGTTCGCAACAAAAACCTCTAAGTTATGGACCGAAGCCTTCATCCAGCACAAAACAATCTGGCTGTACGTCCACGCGTACACCGTATCCTCCAAACCCACTGACCCACGCAACACTGTTAGAGTGTGATTCAAAAGTTTGGTCAAAAGAGCAGCCCCGGACAGTTCCAGTTTTGGAATCGTCATCCTTGTCCGAATAGGCGCTACCTTGCTTTTTGCCAAAACCAAACGCACGTCGACCTCCCCGGTGGAGGTGACGGTTTGCAAATAAACCGCTGCCACAAACCCTCGTTCAGAGGCATCACAAAACCCGTGAAGGGTTGCCCTGTAATCCCCAGCAGGGACCAATTTCCTCGGCAGCGATACATTATTTATATTGAGGCCCAACCATTTTGCTAAATCATTCGATACAATGCAGCCCTGAGCTCCAGAATCTAATAGGGCGCGAACGTATGTTGGGTTGCCCGCCAAATCCCAAACAAGCACAGAGGCGATCGGTAATACCACCGTCTCCGGTTGGGGGGCAACAAATTATTGGGCCGCAAATTCCTAGCGAGGGCCCCCGGGGCCCCACTCTGCCTGTAACCGATCAGGGATGCAGCTATACGCCAGCGGGTCCCATTGTACAAATGGCCCACGCGCCGGTTCCATTCCCAACCTACGATTCCCCGTAAAGGGGGGTGGGCGTGAATTCAACCGTGGCCGCTCCATGAGCGGGGGGGACATCACATGCGACCGACGAGGACGAGGCGACGAGCGGGGCGACAACTGAGGCGGCGTCCGAACCGCACCCGCATAGCTCGAAGGTGTCCCATGCCACCCGCCCGTTTTGGCCTGCTCAACACACCCAATGTGCCGCTGAGTCGGATGCTGAGTCGCAACCGAGAACTCAGGGCCCCCCATGTGATGACCCTGAGTGCGGCCCTGCACCCCTGGGTGGCCGCGTGCTTGTGGCCCCATTGCCCGCTGAGTCGGATGCTGAGTCGCAACCGAAAACTCAGGGCCCCCCATGTGATGACCCTGAGTGCGGCCCTGCACCCTAGTACTACCCTGTGCACGTGGGGACGTTGGCCGCTGAGTTGCGCTCCGAGTCGCAAACGAATTCTCAGGGCCCCATGCCGTGTCACCCTGGGTACGGCCCTGTGGAGGTGGGGACGTTGGCCCCTGAGTTGCGCTCCGAGTCGCAAACGAATTCTCAGGGCCCCATGCCGTGTCACCCTGGATACGGCCCTGTGGAGGCTGTTGGCCGGACCGGTTCATGCACAACAGATTGTTGTGGGCCCCACCACAATATCCGCACATTTTTGTGCGCGTGCAGTCCCTAGCCATGTGTGGCCCGAGGCACAGGAAACACCAGCTCCGCTGCTTGGCCATCCGGCGCCGTCCCTGAACCCTAAGTTCCCCGAACTTATTGCAATTGGCCACAGCATGGCCAATCTGCCTACAACATGGGCAGGTCTCACTATGTGGGGTCAATGCACTCACAGTCCCATATGACTGCCGGTTGGTGCGGTCCTTCCTCGTCGGAGGGCCCCTACTCACAGCGCTCCCGGCAGCTCTCTGTGGCTCCGAAGGATGGGTGACCGTCAACCCCAAATTCTCTGCCCGTCGAGCCTCCTCTTCCAAGAATCCGACCAAGTCGGAGAAGGCGGGCAGGTCCTCGGCCGACCTCCCGTGAGACTGTTCGAAACGAGTCTGCACGTCAGCGGGTAGGCGGGAAAGTACAATGTACAACAGTAGGTACGACCATTCACCAACCGGAAGTCCAAGATTCTCTAGAGCCTTGGTGACGGACAACAATGGGTTCAAAACCTCCGTCTGTATGGCCCCGACCTTGTTCACAACCGGGATACTAAACAAACGGTTCAGTTGGGCATCGGCCAACCTCCGTTTGTTATGGTAACGTCTGCCAACAATTGCCTGGCCGTTTCATAGTTACCCTCCGTAACTGTCAAATGAGCGACCAGCTCCCTAGGCTCACCCCTCAATGCTGCCACCAGCTGAGCCATCTTGACAGACTTGGTAATGTCCGATCGCATGTGCACCAAACTGTCGAACAGATTGATGAAGCTCATCCATTCACCGGACACTCCGTCAAAGGTAGGCATAGTTATGGCAGGTAACCTGGACCCCGAACCCTGAAGCGGCAGAGGTGCTTCAATGTCACCACCATGGCTGGACTCGCGCTGTCTACGTATGTCCGCAGCCTTCTGCGTGATAGCAGCTGCCATCTCCATACATTGGTCGACATCCCCTATCAACCGTGACAGCCTGTCAGGTGCGCAGCCATCAACTGATTCCGCCTGCGCGGACAATTCGAGCACCCTATTGTAACGTTCCTTAACGTCCATAGACCGCTCCAATACCACATCATGCCTATCTAATCGGTCTATCAGACCGTGTGCGGAGGAAAACCATCTGAGTTCCTTAGAAACACCCTTCTGGATTTCAGATAAAGACATGATCGGAACGATACTTACTCACAATTTGCAGTAACTCAATTTTATTGGACCCTCCAGTCTACAACCCAAACGAGGGAACCCTAAACCACAACTTAAACAATGCTGTTTTCCTTAAACAATAGGAACCGAGTTTTATATCTCTATAAATTCTGTAAATTACAATTTAGTCTCCCTTTATCACTACAACACATACAGATAGTCAATATTAGTTCAAGTTATAAATTGCTATAAACTGAAAACAATGCAATAGCCTGCTATCAATAGATGTAACTGCCTATGTTAACCAAAACATTCTTCAATAGCATTACTAGACCACTAATAGATTGACTAACTGGTAATTCAATTCAATATCTGTCTATCTACTACCAGCAATAGACCTATAGCTTACAATACTACCAATCTATGTGGATATAGGAACAACAGTTACCTAATAACCGCCTATACCTACAGATTGATAGTCCCAAATCGTGCGTTCCTGGAGCCCTTGACGGCTGCAAATCTCAGGAAACCACGCTCTAGCTACCAAAATTGTTCAGGCTTCTCGGCACCTAATGACCTCGCAGGGGCCCATCAGCTACGAGGTAGCGTAGCGATCAGTTGCCAAGAAGTTTGAATGTCGGCGATTCACCGAGCTATTAATTATTGGAGTCGATCTAACCTGGTCTGTGCTTCGGTCCCGTCAACCTCCTGTCTCTCTGCAAGGCCCGGGTGCACCCTAGGCTCTTCTTGGTAGACAGGTTCTTCAGCCAACCAGGTATGACTGGCAGGCCAGCTTCGATGAGCACAGTGTTCCAACACAGGTTATGTTACGTGGGAAAAACCAATCGGCCACGTAAATGCGAACTTTATCTGGTTCGGGGAACCACAACACACTCAGCTATATAGACAATCCTGAGGGAAACCCGAATACATTCCAGATGGCTTGCGATTTAATTTCAATACCCTATCCAAAACGCGTTTACATTGCGAGGGCTTTCGTCTGTCAGTTGTCAAAAACTGCAAGGTTGGCAGCAACGTCAAATTCAAAATGGCCGTTCCGAAACCATCGATCGAATATCGATTTGGAATCGAACAGTAGGGTTGGTGTGGAGTGAATAGTTCGGATTTTACATAGCAAAATATTGCAAAATATTGTTTACAAAGTTATTGTAAACAACATTTTGCTCACATATTTCACACTCCATGTACGTGACCGGTGCATTCATAAGTTTGTATGTGGTATTGTAAGATTTGTTGTATGGCTTCTATACAACAATTCTTACAATGGTAAGAGGTATTGTAAGAATTGTTGTATGGGAGACCCCTTAAACATTTATTCTATTCTGTTTTTTAGTATTTGTTGTTATAGCGGCAACAGAAATACATTATCTGTGAAAATTGTATCTGTCTTACTATCACGGTTCATGAGATATAGCCCGGTGACAGACGGACGGACAGCGGAGGCTTAGTAATAGGGTCCCGTTTGGCACCCTTCGAGTATAGAACCCTAAAAATCGAGCAGTAGGCGAGGTTTTTAATAGTGTCACACACGTATTTTAATACTCAGTTATGTGCAGTTTCATACACTACTGTTCTACTCTTATACATTGGTGGTGAACCTACCAAATAAAACGTCAAAATTAAATGAGTAAGAAATAATTTATTATTTTTTGCATTTTCCATTCCATAAAGTCTTCATAGCAATAATTTGCTCGACTCTGCTCGTAATAGATTATGAGTAATTTCTTTCGCCGCATTTAAAATATCGGGGGAGTCAAATTTTCTTCACAATCACTGTTATCGGATATTTTTAAGCAAAAACGTCAATATTTACCCGAATTTCAGTACAACAAAACGTATGAATGGCGCTAAAACCCAGCACATCACCGCGCATGCGCTGAAGTGGGCGCTGCCGCAGACAGATTAAACTGTATCGTTATGAAAATGATAAAATATTTAATCTGAACACGTTTCATAAACTCTCTTTACTGCGTCCAAAAATCCACACGTTACGACCAGCATAATGATAAACTTCTTGGTATAAACTCATTTCTTATCCGAATATTGATACATTATGACCATAATGTACCAAAATGTGTCAAATTTGACATTCAAATTTCGAACGCCGACGCCCACCTCCGTGCCGCCCCTAGTTTGTCTGTGAAGTTGGTAGTACTGAACAAGCTAAACAACTGCACAGTAATGATCAATGCCACAATGTCGGTCGAACATGCGGTTCCTGAACACATCAAAGAGAGCTTATGATATGTGTGTAGATAAACTAGAGCAAGTAACAGTACATAATTAGGCATTAAAATTCTCGAGTGATATAATAATAGTTTATGTGACTGCTGCATAATGGATGGCATTAAAACTCGAGAGTGGGTTTTGTAACGAGCCGAAGGCGAGTTTCATAATAATATCACTCGAGAGTTTTAATGCCTAATTATGTACAGTTACATACACTAGTTTATCTACACACATATCATAAGCTCTCTTTGATGTGTTCAGGAACCGCATGTTTTACCGGACTTGTGGTTCTGCAATTGTTTAGCTTGTTCTTTAGTACCAACTGCACGCAGACGGGCGTCGGCGTTCGAAATTTGAATGTCAGTACCAACTTCACAGACAAACTAGGGACGGCACGCGGGTGGGCGTCGGCGTTCGAAATTTGAATGTCATTATATGTAGAAAAACTACACATAATGACCATTATGTGTAGTTTTCCAGATACGAAACGAGTTTTTACCAAGTAGTTTAACATAATGCTGATCGTAACGTGCGGTTTTTGAACGCAGTAAAGAGGGTTTATGATACGTGTGTAGATAAACCATCATAAACCCACTCTCGAGTTTTAATGCCCTCCAGTAGTTTAGGTGACTGCTACATATAGCAGTCACCTAAACTACTATCGAGGAAAAGTGTCAAATTTGATTCTATTTTAAAATTTCGGTATTGTGTTTATAACGTATGTTATTATAAATTAGTTTTGAAGTTTGAAATTCGAATTTTACGATGTGAGACTACATAAATTAAATGGGTGCTAATTAAACAGACTTATTTTTAATAGCATTATTCGCGTCTAAAAATGTACATTGCCTTCTAAATTACTAAGTCAGCCACAATTAACGAGCGTCTGAATTATGCTAGCTCAGCCACTAGTTATCTTCTAAGTAAGACACTCTAAATACAACTCAGCATGGTGATTATTTTTTAGCATCTAAATTTGTAACATGCATTCAAGCAGTAAACTTCTAAAATATGTATATGCGACATCAAAAAATATATACTATTAGCTTCTATTTTTTTAACTCGGTACGTTTAAAATGTAACTCATCCTACATTAAGTGATCGTCAAAGATTTGCTAAAATTGTCATCAAATAGTAAATTATGGACGGGTGCTAATTAAACAGACTTCTTTTTAATAGCATTATTCGCCTCTAAAAATCTACATTGCCTTCTAAATTCAGCCACAATTAACGAGCGTCTGAGTGATACTATCTTAGCCACTAGTTATCTTCTATGTAAGCCACTCTAAATAAAACTCAGCGTGGTGGTTATTTTTTAGCATTTTAATTTGATTTGATTTAATTGTTATATTACATCAAATAAGATTTTCGTATAAGTACTTAAAATGATCTGTCGCAGGCAATTTGTTTGATTCCGCATTTTACAAACGGCGTCGTCCGTTTACAAACGCGCGCTGCTATGTAATATGCCGAAGGCAAATTGACACTCCTTTATGTTTTAAGAATTTATTGTTGTTCTTACATGTTCAACCTAACACGAAGGGTAAAGGGGGCTTCGCTTCGCTCACCCCCTTTACCCTTCACCTGAGCTACCGCAGTGTTTTGCCCTGATAATTTGCTATATTAATTTCAATTTGTCAATTTGCCATGTACATGAATCGAATGGCGCTCTCTGATTGGTGCAAACGGCCGGTCGCTGTCGTCTCGCGAACTCGCGCCAAATCTTGCAGTGGCTATTTTCACGACAAAAGAATATGATGTATTATTTTACATGCTAAGTTATAATAAATGATATTGTCTATAGGAGCTTAAATTATATTTTTTTGAGGACCTTGTGTTGAAGCTGTGAAACGTAAAATGGTGATGAGATGTAAAATCCGTGGCTGAGTTAGTAAATAAGGTGGCAATGTATAAATAAGAAGGACAAATTAAAACAATTGTTAATCTTTACTTGATGCTTTCTTTAGAATAATGAGTTGGTATTGTAAAAAAGACGAATTAGTTTATTAGAGGCTATCTCATTTTCCCGTTGCTTAGTTATAAAATGAGAAGTTTGATCACGTGGCTAATAAATAAATCTGCGGCTGGACTTATAATTTCCCAAATTAAATTATAGATTAAAGGGGTCCCCAAATAACAGACAGGTTTTTATACTACCGCCTCTACGAGTTACCAAATCATCATGATTTCACACATATTTCGCGACACCCGTCATCGACTTCCCGGGTATCATTTCAAATAAATAATGGCCCTTAAGTGTTAATAAACGATGAATTGATATTGCAGTTATAGTAAATAACGTGAGTATCACTGCAGGAAATCAATTTCATTACAAATTAATGAAAATCGTTTTGAGCTAAACTGGAATTCATTTAATTGAATTCGAACAGTCCATTATATAATACGAGTATTTGCGAGTAGTGAAACATGTTCTTTAATTACCAATGCCAATTGTATTATTATCATATTTTCGGCAATTTTTTAATATTTTATTTTTCAACATTTGAGCTCTAATAGTAGTTTATGTGACTGCTACATAATGGAAGGCCTTAACACTCGAGAGTGGGTTTATGAAACGAGCCGAAGGCGAGTTTCATAATAATATCACTCGAGAGTTTTAATGCCTAATTATGTACAGTTACATACACTAGTTTATCTACACACATATCATAAGCTCTCTTTGATGTGTACAGGAACCGCATGTTTGACCGGCATTGTGGCTCTGCAGTTGTTTAGCTTGTTCTGTAGCACCAACTTCGGGCGTCGGCGTTCGAAATTTGAATGTCAGTACCATCTTCACAGACAAACTAGGGGCGGCATGCAGGCGGGCGTCGGCGTTCGAAATTTGAATGTCATAATGTGTAGAAAAATTACACATTATGGTAATAATGTGTAATTTTTCAGATAAGAAATGAGTTTTTACCAAGTAGTTTAACATTATGCTGATCGTAACGTGCGGTTTTTGTATGCAGTAAAGAGGGTTTATGATACGTGTGTAGATAAATAATATAAACGTAGCCTACTAGCTCCCCACCGAGGGGCATAGGCCTTTACCCGGCTCAGTGTGAGTTGATGGAGTGTTGTCGGGCTAGTGGCCAACTGACTGGCAGACCACGGCTTTACAACTACCTAATACAACCGAGTAGCCAAGACCTACGAAACACAGAAGCGCCCGGAACTAATGCCACATAGAAACGGGACGCCCATCCAGTTTCCGTCTCGGCCAGATGTTGCTTAACTCGCACTTCTATCGTTTCTGATGTGATGAGTGTGTGCAGCGGTAGGCGACGGGCTAAGTACACTTTTTGAGATAAAAAAGCAGATAATATATTTATCAAATTACCCGTTTAGCTGAGTGTATAGTCTAGTCTAGACAATTAAGTATTTAAGCGATTGTCAACAAGCACAATTGTCACAATTCCGTAGGCGTCAATATTAATTAACTACAGAATATTTTTTCTTAGAATATTTTAATTTTGTTTGTAGCTTGTGGAATCGGTAAACGGTCCTTTGTTTACACCTTTCCTTACAATATTTTAAATATCACCTTGTCTTGACTATAGTCCCACGTACAACGTACTCATCAATGAAATCAACATGGGATTAACCGTGGGTTTCAAAAACAAATTTATTTAATATATCCAATACAAAAATGTCCTTAAAAAGGATGTAATAGAATTACGTCCTTCATAAAGCCGCACTGATGAACTCACGTCCAGGCGGCCCTTCGTTAATAATACGCTTGAAAAACCTACCAATATCGGTAGAGGTTCACCAGGCTATAAAAGCCCCAGATTTCCCCGAAATCAGTACATTCACATTCAAATGATTATTGTTCAGGCCACGATTACATTTATGCCCCGAAATTTCCGAAACCGTGTCGTTCGTTAGCTTACCCGGGACATTCAGTATGGGATTGTTTTGCATAAATAGCACCGTTGCATAACTCTGCTGTTTGGGTGATCTCAAGACGGCCTGCATTGGACGGCGAGAAAACACCGTGGTTCTGACGAAATAGCGTCGAAATTCGTGTGACACAATGTTCGTGCTTTGGAGATTTTTTCACTACTCTTTTCAATCGATTCGAAAACGGAAATCGACGTTACAAGTTAAACAGATGAAATTTTCGCAGATGATGTATTTCTGTTGCCGCTATAACAACAAATGCTAAAAAACAGAATAAACGAAATATTAAAGGGGGCTCCCATACAACAATTCTTTCAATACCACATACAAACTTATGAATGCACCTGATTACCTACATGGAGTGTGAAAGTAGCCGCATCAATAACTTTGTAAACAACATTTTGCTATGTAAAATCCAAATTATTCACTCCACACCATCCCTACCATTGTACGGTTGTACGGAACCCTTCGTGCGCAAGTTCGACTCGCACTTGGCCGGTTTTTATGGAATATTTACCCGCTTTAGTCAAGATATTAGATCTCAAAGCTTGACTAAATCTCATTGAGTTTAGTTTCAGATCCAAAGAAAACTGGACAACCTTTTTACGCAATACTTGCGTCATCTGAGCTTAAAAGAAAGGCCCTCGAGTTTGCAGCTGTCACCTGACAGCTCTTAGACGGCCTTATTTTATTTAGCCTTGTCTCTTTACTGGCATTTTCGTTCTCCGTCTTTTTAAATATTGTCTTGTGCCTCGGGAATATTCCCCAAGATGAAAAGTTCCATTATGTCTTTGATTGACGTTCATGTTTTTAATAATCATATTCTTTGCTTTATCTACGCTCTTGGAGGCATATAAATAGACAAAGATCTTCAGTGTCTCATAATTTTTGGACTACATTTCCTGTTATTATTAGTCGGTGGACTGTTATGTTCTTATAAAGTAGATACGCATGGTTGATTACTAATTTTCAAAAAGTATTTTCAGAAATCGTCACCTGAGACACTAACACACACACTTTTAGTCATCTCTGTGTCTAAATTGCACATAGTGTTACCAGGACTAGTGTATTCGCTTGGTATAAAAATCCTAGCAGGCTGTGGTAGATAACTTTTTTATTCGCAGCGCTCCTTCAAACTTAACCCACTGCAACCGAACGGTGTCAAAGAGCGACTACGTGTAAACTCGTCGAGTGCGACACTGTCACACGTCTGTGTTTACACTAATTGCTGGAGACACTCTACGTTTGAGGAGACGTAGTGAGTGGGGGTGTGTCGAGCCTCGCAGATCTGGGTCGTAAAAGGTTAAATTTGGAATCTGGAACTGGATTTGGAATATTTTTGCTTCTTGTGCGTAACTGGACGAACTCTGGTAGTGCCGGGTACGATCCCCGGCTGCGGATTAAAAAAAACCCAGGTCTTGGATGTTTATATGTGAGTGATTTTGCTGTTCCGGGCTCCCACGACACAAGGTCCGTCCTAGTGTGGGGCCAGAAGCAATGTATGTGCCTGTATGTAAATATTTATGTGTATGTAACTTAGTAAGTTCCTGCGGTAGTTGAGCGTTGCGGGAGGGGTGTGTTTTCAGTACGGTGGGGGGGGGGTCAGCAAGGCATGTAAATTGACCCCTACCGACACTGTGTTCTACTGCAGGATCCTACTTGTATAGTAAGCGCAGTTATAATATCGATAACTTCCAATTTTGCATTTGAAATCGGCTGGTATTCAATCGCACATCAAAAATATTGATTTGAGCAGCAAAAAAGGATCAAATGTATATAAGATTTAAGTATTTTTTGTTGTTCTTACATGTTGAAACTTAACTCGAAGGATAAAGGGGGCTTCGCTTAGCTCACCCCCTTTACCCTTCACCTAAGCTATCGCATAAACTATAAGGGATATTTGCTGTGCAAATCAGTATTTTTGGTGTGCAGTTTAATATTTCACTTTGAACTCTTGGTAAAGTAATAAACACAGTCAAGAAGCAATCAGAAGATTATTGGTGGTGTTGATGGTGCTGCGGTGCATTGAGGGTCGACTATTGCCGTTGCATTGAGAAAGTTCCGACAACTCAGCTAGTTTTCGTAGTAGTTTTCGCTGTGTCCCTTTATGTATCTCGCTGTAATAATAATATTAGTCCTTACATATGAAATTGGCGTTTCGCCGTACTGGCCACTTTGTTCTCAAATATCTCCTCTATGGTTAGGAATTCCAAATTCAAATTTATACAGCTATTTACTCATGTATTTGTGTTTCTAAAATTATAATTTATTTGTTTTTTCCTCAATTGTTTTTTTTCTTGCGTCACTCAGCTTACAAAATGGAAAACTTGAAATATCGCGTTATTTACGAGTATGAGTTCTACCGTGACACCAGTGCTGCAGAAACGGCTCGAAGGATTAATGATGTGCATGGCGACGGTGCCGCAATAGAAAACACAGTGCGTCTTTAGTTCCAACATTTTCGTTCTGGAAATTTCGACCTGCAGAACAAGCCCCGTGGACGGCCGGAGACCAAAGTTGATAATGAAGAATTGAAGGCTATTGTGGAAGCGGATCCATCGCAAACCACGTACGAGTTAGCTGCAGGCTGCGGTGTTAGTGATAAAACTGTTTTAATCCACTTGAAGCAAATTGGGAAGGTGAAAAAGCTTGAAAGGTGGGTACCTCACGAACTGAGTGAAGCAAATCAACAAACGCGCGTTGAATGCCGCGTTGCATTACTCAACCGGCACAATAATGAAAGGATTTTAAATCGAATCATTACCTGTGATGAAAAGTGGATCCTGTACGATAATCGGAAGCGCTCATCGCAATAGCTGAACCCTCCCGAACCAGCCAAACCATGCCCCAAGCGAAAATTGACTCCAAAAAAGTTACTTGTGAGCGTTTGGTAAACTAGTGCTGGTGTCGTTCACTTCAGCTTTCTTAAATCTGGCCAGACGATTACGGCAGATGTCTATTGTCAGCAACTGCAAATCATGATGGAAAAGCTAGCTGCTAAACAACCGAGGCTGGTCAAACGCTCTAGGCCCCTGCTGCTTCATGATAACGCTACACTGAACAACAGACGGCTACCATATTAGAGGAGCTTCAATTGGAATGACTAAGACATCCACCGTAGTTTCCGGACCTTGCATGATTACCATTTTTTTCGAAATTTGGATAACTTCTTGAAAGGGAAAAAATGGGCAAGGGCAGTCCAAACCGCCTTCAAAGATTTTATTGATTCCCGTCCGAATGTTTTTTTTAGTAAAGGGATCGAAGAACTACCTATGAGATGGCAAAAGTGTATAGATAGCAATGGTACATACTTTGATTAAATAAATATATTGTATTTAAAAAAAAACGACTTTATGTTCCTCCCATGCAAAACGCCAATTTCATATGTAAGGACCTTTTAATAATACCTTGAACCCTATCTGCAAACATTGAACCTATCTAGAACATCCGTTCTCATCAAACAAAAATTTGCCCCCACCGGGACTCGAACCCGGGACCCTTGCTTTGGTAGGCAGGGTCACTGCCAACTCGGCCATTGTTATAAATTAAAAAGTGTGCACTTATTTCTGAGGATTTGCGAGCATTTACATCTCTTACCAATCTATGTCTGCTCAGTCTTACGCCCAGAGAAAAAGCCGTCTCAGGAAATTCCCCCCTTCACCCTTCACCAGCCCGGAATAGGGTAAATGGCCGAAGCTGCAGATTATTTTCTATGTCTGTGTTGTAATGCTGATAGTTACTTTTGTACATGTATATTGTGCGTTACCAGTTTCCCGTAGACCCCTAAGGAGCTTATGTAATTGAAATTTCAAGGCAAAAGCTCAGTACAGAGATAAAGCAAATCATAAAATTATAAGGTAGATTGTTTGTACTCGTAATTGATGATTTGTCTTTCCAACAATTCCAGTTACTTAACTTGTAATTGGATGTCCAACTCCGAATCATAAAGTAAAATTAGATTTGCCCCGAAATGACAAGGACAAGGTATGTAGTTCTGTTGAATGTTCTAGAATTGAGAAAGTTTGTTATTCATACAAATTGTAAGACTTCATCGAAACTTTAATTATGCATAATTAGCGTGCTATATAAGTATATGCCAATTCGATAGTCAAAATTACGTTTACTGAATGTTGATTTATTTTTTACAAAAACATCAAAAAAAACCATTAGACATATATTTTCCAGGATATATATTTCTTCGTAAACCACCTCAATAGAGTTCGCAAACAAGGACAAGTTCATTCCCATGGTTTTCATGATTACGTTAGCAGCAAATAATCTTCACATAATCACTTAGGTACTTGGCCACAAAACATTGAAAATTATATAACTGTATCCTGCATACAGTTACGTAACGGATATTTTCCTAGGTGGATACTAAAAGATAATCAAATCTCGGAAGCAAAAGTTTTTCGGTTCCAGAAAGCACTTTGGGACACTGAAGCTAAAGATAAGATTTTTACAATAAGACGACTATCTACACCAGTATACATACAATAGAAATTCTATAGCATGTAACAAAAATCAAAAATTCAAAATTCAAAAAGACACACGTAGGTAACATTTGGAGAATGTCAAATCTTAAACTAACACATGTATAAGGTACAGGGAAATATAGAACTCAATTTGAATTCCGTCACCTCAATGTTTTAGATGCTGGAGGCAAAGAGGCGACTAGAAACCTCCAGCTTTATACGTTATTTTTTACAGAATTGGAGCAAACACCTTCCCAAGCTTTCTTGTCTTCTACATAATCTGATATTTTGTAGTAACCTTTTTTACATAAGTGATTTTTAACAACATTTTTAAATTTATTTACAGACAATTCTTGTAACTCAGTCGGTATTTTGTTGTAAAAGCGAATACATTACCCTTTAAAAGATACATTAACCTTATGGAGCCTAGTAGTAGGTATAGCTAGTTTATTCCTATTTCTAGTGTTGACATTGTGCCTGTCGCTATTCTTAGGAAATTTATCAACATTTTTGTGGACGTACATTAGGTTTTCATAAATATACTGACACGGCACTGTCATAATGTTAATTTCCTTAAATTTACAACGCAGTGACTCTCTGGGACCCACATTGTAGATTGCACGAACAGCCCTCTTTTGCAGCACAAATATTATGTTATGTCTGCAGCGTTCCCCCACAGCAGTATGCCGTAAGACATAATGCTATGGAAGTAGCTGAAGTGAACTAGTCTAGCTGTTTCCACGTCCGTAAAAAGACGGATTTTTTTAACTGCATAAACTGCGGAACTGAGTTTTTTTGATAGCTTATCTATGTGTGGGCCCCACTGAAACATATTATCTAAGGTGATTCCTAGGAATACCGTGCTATCTACAATTTCTAAATTTTCACCTTTAACATTAACATTAGCCGAGACTTGTTTAACATTGGGGAGTATAAACCGAATACATTTAGTTTTGTTATTGTTCAGTAAAAGATTATTAGCACTAAACCAATTGACTACCTTTGAGATTGCATTATTCACATCGTCAAAGTTCAAACTGCGTCGTTTCATTTTAAACAAAAGTGAAGTGTCATCTGCAAACAGTACAATCTCATGATAATCTCTGACAAGATGTGGCAGGTCCTTAATATAAACCAAAATACCTATACAAGGTGGCAATTAATTAGCTGACGATATTTTGGGGAATGACAGCACTGATAATTATGAACAGCTTTCCCAAAGAAACATATGGTCGCAAATGAAAAATATTTTTCGTCCCTCAGAACATTGACACGATCAGCTGATTATACGTTACTAAAGTGTAATTTTTAATTTGAGGCCAGAAATTTAAACAAACAACGGTCATTTTCCAGTGTAAAAAGTATAATATGAATGTCAAAGTCAACGGGTTTGTTCTAGAAAATGACAGTTGTTTGTTCTTTTTCTCGCCTCAAATTAAAAATAGTTATGCATGGGAGACTCTAGTTATTTGTGTCACAAGGGAGCAAAATGATGTATTTACGGCGAGGGCGGTACATTGAATCCAGAGTGAAGGGAAGGATTCTACAATAGAATCCTGAGCGTAGCGAGGGATTCTAAGTTAGAATCCTGAGCGTAACGAAGGATTCAAGCGTTAACGCCCATGACGAAAATAATTTTGCTCCTGACACATACAACTTTTCACACCGACTATGAGGAAAATTAAATTAAATGCTCTAAAAAAATATCTATATACTTTGAATTATACTTTCACCACTTTTAAAGTAATCTAACAACGTAAACAAAACTTTTTTTTATAATGGCGGATTGTGAAGGATTAAGGAAAGGTAACCACAGTTAAAATATTCCTGTTTACTTTTACTAATATGTAAAAATAATCGAATCGAATATTACAATGGTTTTGGATATCAATATTCATTATATCACAATAACAGTCGATAGTTTTGATTTCAGTAAAACATATAAATTGATTGTGACATTTTTTTTAAATATTACGAAAAATTCATAAATTTTCATTTAACGTTGTTAAAATTAAAACATGAAACATGTTCGTTTTTAATTGACTGCGTCATCGTAGTCAATTGTAATGTAATTTCATAATTACATTCGATTATTTTAATCTGTATTCAATTGGCACATTGCGTAATTGCAAATTAAAAAAGTAGCTCGAACAGAAAAGTAACATTTTGCTCCCTCTCGTCGTGGAGCAAAACTTTTCCGAATGAAAGGTGTGAAAAATATTTTTTTTCGTTTACGACCATATGTAGCTGGAGGAAAGTAGTTCATAATAATGGGTACTATCATTTACCAAAATATGGTCAGGTTAGAACTATATATAGAAGATATATAGAACTGGAGTAATCAGCTGGAAGGAGCGGAGTTCGGCTATCATGATGATAATATATTCAGCAGAGCTGGCTTTCTTGAATGATACGTGTATTTCAAACGATCAGTAAATAAGCTGTAACTGCAGGTAAAAAAATTGCTTGTACTTTATTTTTTCGCCTTTTGTTAAAACCATGCGACTTATGAGAAGTAAGTTCCAAACTTCGAACTAAATCGTAGTACTGTTAGTACAACTTTAATCCACCCACCAAATAATATCGCAAGTAGGAAGAAAAGAAAATGGAAGCAACTTATCATCAACGTATTAGGGTTTCACTCAGGGGGCAGTCGTCGGGTGTAAAATTTGAGTATGCGGATTTTTATTGAGATAAAGATAATGACAATCACAAAATAAAGGGCCCGGTGACAGCGCCTGTGGCACTGACGTAATAAGGTTGAATTTAGTTTGGGCTACCGGGCCTTTTTTTTTGTGAAGACTGTAAGATGGATGTCGAAAACGACATTTTAATTGCACCATAATATTTGTGTTGAAATGAAAATTGATATTACAGATTTTTAGTATTATAACCGGCAACAACCAGCCTCAAATGCAACGGTTCCAAAACTGTGAGCAAGGGGTCACTAGGGGTGGTTATTAAAAAAAAGAAAAAAATAAGACATCTATTACCTGAAATATTCAAATTGGTTTCTTGAATGTTTTTTTTTTCATTTTATTTCATTATCAGGGAAAATTAACAGCTAGGTACAATTATAAAAGTATGAAATATCCTTAAAATTCACAAAATAAAATAAAAAGTAGTGCGCATTTTATTAGCATGAACCGATTTTAAAATTTCCAGAAATTTCCAGAATATTTTTGTATTGCTTTTCATGTTTAATATTCTGCCCCCTCAGGTTCTCCCCCTCGCTCCGGCCCTGGCTACACCAATGACCAACTAACCCAACTATGGCAGAACGAGCGCTGAACTTCTAATGAATCGGAAAAGTTGGATATTATTGAAGGAGCCGCCGCAATCTTCAGGAAGTACAGTTCGCTTTGTTGCTGCTATACAGCCATGATATTGCTGTTTTTATTTCGTAATAGTTTCAGTTGCTTTTGTTGGTTTACTTGCAGATACCGAGTTTAGTAATTTGTAGGGTTTTGGGCTCTAATGAGGTTACATTCAGTATTTATTTTGTCATATAAATAGGTACATTTCACTTATAAGTAGGTACTCTATAATTATATGGGCCCCGTCAGGTCATTGCACAGTGACTTAAATAACTAGATTATCATTCAAATTTGTCGGGCTTTGAAACACAATAAATAATAATTCAATATTATCGCCGCCCGTCCGCCGATAAGCCCCGCAGAAAGGTAATGTGCTTGACAGTTCCTTTCGAAGTTGTTTTTTGACGTCATCGCCCAGAGACATGTAGACCGTGTGAAAAAATCGTAGTACGATCAGCAAAACAACGTTAGTCGAGTGTGATAGCGGGAGAAAGAGAGAGATTTTTTTATAATTTAATTAGGTATGTAAGCTATTTGATTTAATTATCACCTGTGAAGGTATTAAACAACCATTTAATATTGTTAGGACTCGGGTTTTTTTTTACTTATCCATTACTATATCCAACTTGCTTTAGGGTTGCCACTTTATCCTTACGCAGACAATTATACCTTGGCAAGAAATCCTAGAAAAAAAAAGGCAACATAGTGACATATTGAAGGACTTCTGCGTGTTTTAATAGACAAACCAAATATTTAATTAAAAGACGCAGTAGTCTGCAAATGTTGTCATCATTTACCCATGGCAAGATTGAAGGTAAGAAATAAGGATAGACATATAATTGCATGTAGATATACTCCTTTATTTCTATAGATCAGTCTAATAGAAAGTCTTGTTTTTCCAGAATCCATCTGGATTAAACCAGTCCTGTCCTCAAGTTGTGTAGATGTGCCTGTGTTCAGCGCGCAGAGCACGCGGCACGCCGGCCACCGCGGCGTCATACGTAACACAGCTGGCTGGACCGCCATGTCTAACACTTTTGCGAGGTTCTATAATAGGCCCCTGATTGACTAAAATAATTTCGCTAGCTTCGTTTACCTATCATCAAATATTTTAGATTCAGGTGATGGACCTTTTTAGGGTTCCTTACTTCATAAGGTAAAAAAGGAACCCTTTTATAGGATCACTCGCGTGTCCATCCGTCCGTCTGTCACAGTGACTTTAAGAGATAGAGTCTTAAAATCTTCTGCAAAATTACTTATTTTGATAACCGCATTAAAATTCAAATCTATGATTATCTGTAAACCACATACAAACTTATAAATGGACCTGGTTACGTACATGGAGTATGAAAGTAGCCGAACCAATAACTTTGTAAACAACATTTTGCTATGTAAAATCAAAACTATGCACTCCACAACATCTCTACCATTGTACGGTGGTACGAAAACCTTCGTGCTTCGTCCAACTCGCACTTGACCGTTTTTTATATGAACTTAGATAATTACCATTTATGTTACCTAGGAGTATAGATTTCTACTTACCATTTGTACTGTTGAATAAAAATGTTTATTTATTTAATAATATATATAATCTAAACATCTATACCTGGTGTTAATTATATTGAAAATTAAAGCTACGAAATAAAATCAGTGACCAAAAGAACTTACCAAGAGAAGTCCGATCATTATTATATGAATCGCGTAATTCGAAGATATTATTACCCGCCCACTCTAGAGTGGATTAACTTCAAAGCCCATGAAGAAAGTGCTGTTTCTCTGAAAATAATATAATAGGAAGATGCGCCTAAATTGATTTAAAAATCGATTTAAATTACTCCTAATATGCGAATAGTTGCTAGTAGACAAAAGGGACTACCTGGAGTTATAATTATATCTTCGAATTAAGTGCCTCATATAATGATGATTGAACTTCACTCGGTAAGTTCGTTGGATCACTTATTATTGACAAAATAGGTACGTAAATAGGAAACCTTATAGGAAGCATGGAAGGTGACGAATTTCATATCTGAGGGAATGGCATACTTAGATAAACCTACGTATATGTAGCTATCCTATACGGATCCGAAACATGGTTCGTTCGAAAGGATATCTCTGGCTGGCTCCAAATATTTGTCAATAAATGCTTGAGTCAAATATTGAGAATATTCTGGCCAAACACAATGACATACGCAGAATTGTGGACTCACTTACCAGAAGCCCTTGGAGACTGAGGTGATCACCAGGAAATGGCAATGGCTTTGCCACGTGATGAGAAGACCTGACTAACACCTGTCGAAAATAGCCCTAAAGTGGTGCCCAAAGGGGATACGGAAGAAAGGTCGCCCCAAAACAACGTGGCGACGTTTAACGTAGAAAGAGGCCACCATTGTGAGCTCAGATTAGTCGGAGCTAGAGCAGATGGCCCAAGACCGGGACAAATGGAAAGTTGTATTGAAAGCCCTATACCCCTGCCAGGACATGAAGTGGTGGATGGGGGTGACAGGATGAGATGATGATGATATGTAGCTATGTATGCCATTCCCCCCAAAGATGCGACCCATATCATTGTAATCAGGAGGCATCCATAAATGAATGGCAGTACATAAATGATCAGTGAGTCAGTCATTTGTAGTCGTGACCCAGTCCTGCGCCCTGCATCTGCGCTTGCCTGAGATCCCCCAATGCTGAATGGGTACCCTGTATAGGTATCGTAAGCTAAATACTACCATAAATATAATGCTGTTAATGGTCACACTGTCTATGGTCAAAATGAACGGAAACACTAATCAAGAAAATTAAAAAAGGAGATCGTTACCATAAGCCACCATCGAGCCATAAGCTCTTATATAAAAAAAAATAATAATTTAAAAGGAGATTCGGAATTTGAATTTATTTTTGTGTTCCATATTTTAGTATTGAATTTGACGTAAAGCTCGCATACTTTGATCCACCTTAAGAAAACTCTGTCCGTCATTAGATAATTATATTGTTTCTTCCCCTCTTTTGAAACATGGCTTTAAATAATTGCAATTCTCAAATCGCTTCTGGATTTAGTCTTTCGCAAAAAAGAGCATATTGCTTGTTGTTTCCAACTCGTTAGTAAGTAATTGACTTGTTTTGAAAATTTGATCCGAGAGAGAGAAAAAAAACGGTCAAATGCGAGTCTGACTCACACACGAAAGATTCCGTAACATCGTACAAGAAAAAACGCAAAAACAATTCAGTTGTATAGGGAACCCCTTCATTTTTGTAAATTGAGTGTAGTTAATTACTTGTTACTGTAGCGGCAACAGCTATTCACATTCTGTGAAAAGTTAAACTCTCTACGTATTTCGGTACATGAGATGCAGCCCCGGTGACGGACAGAAGGGCGAACAGGCGGACGGACGAGAGTGGAGGCTTTGCAATATGGTCCCGTTCGGCACCCTTTGGATACGGAACCCTAGAAAAGGATCCGCTTCCGGTGTTAATTAAATGGGAAACGATACTTTGATGTTGTTATCTCCGAATTTTATATCGCCCCTAAATCTTTTTCTTTCCAAAAGAAGCATTTGTTTATTCGCAAGTTTTTTCGAGTGAAATCTAATTTTGTTTTCTAGTAAAACACTTTTATATTCAGATGGATAAGTTAATGGATAACCAAATACGATACAGAGCGATAGGTAATAAAATGCATCACCATAACACTGTCGTAATACGGTCTAAGGGAGATAGAAAATTTTAGATCACCACTCCTTAAAACATTTCATGCAACTCAGGAAAATTTGTCATCTCCAGTTTCCGTGTTTATGTTTATGTTTATTTAAACAGAGAATTTAATTTAAATAATTAATAGCAGATAGGTTCCAATAACAGGTTCGCATTAAATAACATCTATAGCACTTGACGGCATACACATCAAAACATGCGGAACATAATAGTATAACGGAATTGAATAATTCAATACAGTATGAATGATGAATTAATTAAAAATGAAGGGTGATTAAGTAAATTCAAGTTGTGCTTGTTAATGGCCTAATAACAAGATTTTTAAAAAGCGCTAATAGATAGATTGCAAATGTCAATGTTGTTAAAAAACTTTTTGTAGGTGTCCATTATTCTGTCCATCGTATTATTTTTTCCATAGTTTGTTCTATGGAGTGGGATATGGAAAAGTATTTTAATTCTGGTTGACGGTCTAGGCAATCTGAACTTCAGTCATCAGTTTTGCCAAGCTGGCAGGCAGCGGAAGCGGGAGGCTCAGGATCGTCATTCATACTATATTGCATGGTTAAGAAGAGGCCTACATTTAACTGTGGTTGGATACAGGCTGATTTATTCATCAGTATTGTCAAGCCTGCCCAAGAAAGCAATGACATTGCGCGCAGTTTTTTTATAATACCTTCCACGAACTTCCTCACTTTGTGTTAAGACATTAATCTCTGGAGCAATCGTAAAAGCATTTGGCCGCATTCCAAGCAAAAACAATGAGAACAAAGGTTCCCGCAAGATAAAAACGGACCCAATAATCAATTACTAACAGTTTATATTGTGAGCGGAAGCCAAAAACATCTTTGTCTTTTCAGAAGTCGATAAACCGACTTCGAAGGGTTGTGTTGAGAGCGAATTATTTACAGGGTACTCATACATAGGGCGCACTGTAAGTTTCCGGAACTGGCCACTTACATAAACAATATTTAAAAATTTATTGCAACATTTGAAAATAGAACTCTTTGGCTGTAGAATGCAGTTTGTTTCATCTGACTGCCTTTTGTTTTTACCTTGTGGCGCCATTTAAAAAATTGTGTGTCTGCATCAACATGGATTTAACTCGGGAAAATTTTCGTAGTATGATTTTCTACGATTTTAAGTGTTATTTGACAGCTCAACAGAGCATCGCTCGGCTTGAAACAGCTTTTGGCAATGAAGCACCATGCAAGACAACTGTTTATAGCTGGTTTGCAGAATTCAAGCGTGGTCGTATCAATCTCAGTGACGAATCTCGCGATGGTCGGCCGTCCACCGCTGTGACCAACAAAAACATCGATGCTGTGCGCCGTATGATTGAATCAGACAGGCATGTGACCTACCATGAAATTCGCGCATCCTTAGAAATAGGCATGAGTCAAATACAATTAATCCTACACAAACATTTGGGTGTGAGAAAGCTGTAATCGCGGTGGATCCCACACAACTTGACCGAGGCTCAAAAAACGGACCGCGTCACTTGGTGCAGTGCCATGCTTACCAGATTCAACTAAGGTGCGTCAAATTTGGTGTGGGACATAGTAACTGGTGACGAAACATGGATTTATTGCTACGATCCCAAAACAAAGCAGCAATCGAGCGTATGGGTCTTTCAAGATGAGCCGAAACCAACCAAAGTGGCGCGCGTGAAAAGTGCATCTAAGCGGATGATTGCTTCTTTTTTTAATAAAACTGGACACGTGGCTACTGTTGCTTTAGAGAATCGTCGTACAGTGAATAGTGACTGGTACACGACCATTTGTTTGCCGGAAGTTATTGACGAACTCCGTAAAAATAACCGTAAACGCCGTATCATCCTGCACCACGACAATGCTAGTTCTCACACGGCCAGACAGACAAACGACTTTTTGAAGGCGAAAAATGTAGAACTCATGAGTCATCCTGCATACAGTCCCGACCTGGCACCTTGTGACTTTTTTCTGTTCCCAAAAATTAAGAACCAATTACGCGGTCAACGATTTTCATCACCAGAAGAGGCTGTCGAGGAGTATGAAAAACACGTTTCAGAGGTCACCACAGAGGAGTGGCACAAACGTTTTCAAAACTGGTTTCATCGAATGAAAAAGTGCATAGACGCCAAGGGAGATTATTTTGAAAAACAATAAATTAATTTTGTACCTTTAATAGTATTTTTTCATATTCATTCCGGAAACTTACAGTGCGCCCCACGTATATCAGAAATCCATAGTCATTTTCTAGAATTTTTGGGATATTATGTTCGGAGAATATTTGGAATATATGTCACCGTAAGATAGTCAAAACCGTTAGTTGATCAACTATCGACAGATAGTAAACCAGACCGACAGGGTTTAGAATTTACGTTTCTTTTGTTCTTACATGTCAATCTAACACGAAGTCTATTCGGAGGCTTCGCTACGCTCGCGCGCTCTAGTCTTCACCTATGCTACCGTAGTGTTTGCCCTGGTATTTCGTTTGCAATTCAAGTTTAAACCAGTTTACTATTTTACGGTTTTAACCGTTGATTTATCAACTAACGCCTTATATAGTAAGCAGTACGCTACAGTTTAATATCTGTCAATAGTTGACCAACTAACGAGAGAAAAAAACGTAAGTTTATCAACTAACAGGTTTGACAATCTAACGGTGACCAATGTTATCATATCGAGTATCTCACATACTAATCAGGTGATCTCTCCCTCGGACCATTAAAGTCGTCGCTGAATTATACGACCCCTCTTCCACCCGGCAAAAAAAACATTCAAATATCGGTTTTAGGTTGTGCTCTATACATATACTTTATATTGGTACATCGAGCTTGCGCGAACGTACCACTCGATAGTATATCTGTCGCTATATCGTCGAATTGGCTATGTCATGCATGATATAGGCAACCATTTCATGAAATGGTTGAATTTCACGAAGTCATGTATTTTTTAAAGTATTTATATTAAATACTACCTGGTGTTTTTTGTGATATACATGTCGAGCTAACACGAAGACTTTTCGGGGGCTTCGCTGTGCTCGCATCGTCTTCACCTAAGCTACCGCAGTGTTTTGCCCTAAAATATTTGTTCGTTCAATGAAAACTCTAATTCAACCATGGTTAACGATATCATGATATAGCCAATTCTTCGATATGGTTACGACATATCTACAGAGCATAACCTAAAATCTATATTTGAATGAATATCTTTTGCGGGAGCGAGGTTGTATAAGTCAGCGATGATCTTAATGCAACAGGGCGTAGCGTAGATTCCGTAGAGAAAGTAGTTATCTCATTATTATTATTAAATTTATAGTTTGAGGATTTTTTCTATAAAAAAATAACCTTCAAACTATGAGTATGCTCGTATAAAAATTAATGCACTTTACTCTCGAGCTCTGTGATCTAGTGGCTTGGTTGAAGAAACTTGAAGCTTGAAGAAGCTTGAAGCTTGAAGATGCTTGAAGCTTGCTTCTCATGCAGGAGTCGCAGGTTCGAATCTTGTACTGACATGTAGTAATGAGAGAATTAATTTAATTTAAGTACATCATCGGACAATAAAAACTGTCGTAAAACCTCTTCATCGACCCACATTGTGCCAGCGAGATGAATTATGGCTCAATTTTACTATCTACCGGGTAAAGGCCTGTGCCCCTCGGTGGGGACTTTAACGGGCT
Organism: Argyresthia goedartella; assembly: GCA_949825045.1. Lineage (NCBI taxonomy): Eukaryota > Metazoa > Arthropoda > Insecta > Lepidoptera > Argyresthiidae > Argyresthia > Argyresthia goedartella. The sequence goes on from OX463823.1 coordinate 25,085,665, forward strand.
ACATTTATTTTATTATTTATATATTACATTTACTAACACATTATATGTTTGTGTATTACTCTTTGCGTATATTTCTTACTAAGAGCCCTTTGTATGAAAATAGCATTGTGTTAGACCTTTTAGGTCTCAGTGTTAACTTTCTCATGTAAAAGTTTACTGAAACTATCGCCTCGTAATAATATATTCTGACGTGACGTAATTCCGTTTACAAAGTTCCAGTAATTAAGTTTCGAGTCAATGTTCTCTCATAACCCCGCAGGCCCCTACGTCATGAAAAAAGAATGATATTCTTTCAAAGATACTAAACCCCAAGATACCGCCGTCATGCTAGTGTTTATTTTACAGAGATATAATATGGAAGCTGCTGTTATAACATTTACCATTAGTGTTTTATTTTATTCCTGTAACAGTCATTTTTGGTGCAAAGGACAGGGCTTTTCATTAACAACTCCCTGATTCCATTAATTCATAGTATTTTATTACTCAAACCTCAGCAACAATGATTAAGCTAGTTGACGTTCTTTAATAGGACTATCTACTCTATATTAAGAATTCAACCTCGTTACAATATAATCAACATAGAAAGTGTGCTACTCCGTAATCGACTTACTAAGAACCCAGTTAATAAATAATCGGACTTCTTCCGATTTCGACCTAAGATCCTGGCACAACCAGAATCTGGATACAAATAATTTTAGCAATGATTTACTATTACTGGCGTATAAAACGCAATTTCAAACAAAAAACGTGTCGGAACTTGACACCAGAGGGGAGCGGGGGGCGGAGCGAGCGTGTCTTCCCTTATAGATTGTACTCCGCAGAAGTGACACTGCTTTTGTACGTCCTTAGTGACTTAGATTCTAAACAAAAACTTAAAGTTTAAAAGAAAATAAATTGTAATGCGTTTAAAATCAAAATAAATATGAAATCAAATAAATTGGTCTTGAATATACATGGTCTAGTTTTATAAAGTTACCGTCGACTCAGGGATAATTATTTATATACACGACACTGAAGCAAAAACAAAATATTAAATTGAGCAAGAAATACCTAAAAATCATTAAATTGTGGCCTTACTTCTGTCGCTTGTTACCACACTCGCAATATCGGGCACTTGGCGCGCTCTTGAAGAGCGGCTTTTCGTGTTCCGACCGGGCGTGTGACCGCAAGTTGCGGTTATTTCAGGACAAATTGAACACAGCAATTTATGAATCAAATAAAACAAATTATTAGTTACAAAGGATACGTAAACCATCGCCCCTAAGTCAGGCATAACTTTATAAAATAACCTGTTTATCTTAGATAGTTCCTTTTTTATTTGCAAAAACACGGATTATTATTTGAACTGCCTCATTCTGGTTTGTTAACTGCTCACTCGTGCCAACATTAATACCTATGAATATAACGTGTTCGGTTCACTTTTCATACTCTATGATTTTCATTCAAGATTTCGGGTACAGTAGAAAATAATGTACAAAATTCGTTTAGTTTGATGTTAGTGGATGTTTTTTTTAACTTTTCGATGATAATTCACGTCACTTTGTTTTTTCTTCGAAGTTGATTGATTTTTACAAGTTCATTTCGTGCAAACCGGCATTTTTGAATTATTTTTTTGTCCCAATTTCGACATACGGTCGCTATGAGCGCAGACAGATGGACTAAATGATTTTTTGCCGGCCGGCAATAAATCCAAGCGCAAAAAATTGCTTCGTGGCTTTGGTTCCATACGCTATTATTAGTAGTTCAATGATATAAACTGGTAAAAACTCCCCCCAGCTGACCACAAATTACAACATCCAGACTAGGGTGGAGCGTGGATCTATGGGCATTTTTCATAATTCTAAGTTCTAATAATGAGGATTTTGTGTTGCACTTGTATCACTTAAACAGAAATACTTGTTAATGTTTTTCTTATTTGAATAAAATCTTCTGCCTCAGCTTTAGCCTCAAACTTTAAGAAATCTCAATGTGATTCTATGTATTTTACTTAGCTTATAATTAGTAATAAAAGGGTGTTTGTTAAATGATACTTAATTTATTAGTCAGGCATGTTTAGACAGACTTTAATTAAAATATAGACGTATTTCGCAAATATGAGAAAACAATAATTAAGTTGCTCTAAAACTTTGGCATTTACTCCCTTGAATTTTGGGCATTATGGCACCTAAACGTGCCATTTGTGTGAACGAAGAAGTGACAGCTTCTGTAATTATGTTGACAGCTCGCTCCATGCTTAAGTATGGCTTGGTTAAAAGGACCGGTTGAGCCTCACCGCCCGATTTGGTGATATTCTCTATTTCCTCCGTTGTTAACTATCTCAGAATCGGTGGTTCAGTTACTCTCGACTGCCAGTTTATTATGTCTATGTAAAATAACCACTGGCACTTCAAACAACCTTAGTGTAGAGCAGAGTTCAGGCATACATCGGGTCTTCAGGATGCGTCGAGCGGCCAGTTCGCGAATGTGTTTTCTTTCGCCACAAATCATGACCAGCACAACATTTTAAAAATAACTATTTCGCTGAATTACAGGATTGATAACTATTCTCAGGTTTTCAAGAGGCTGCAACCATGCTGAAGAGATGTCGCCTGCCATCTTTGCACGATGGTTTTTACTTGATGGAGAACCGTGATGGTGCATACACTTTTACTATAAATGAAGCAAAAATAACTAAAGCCGGCGATGGAATCTCTGTGGCTACATAGAGTCATAGTAGTTGGTTGGCACGTCTTAGCCATTTTATTATGTGACATTTTTCCGAGGGACTTTTTTCTTAGATCTTCTGGAAAATCCCCTGAGAGTACCGCCAGTTCGAAATAACGTCGTACAAGTACCTACTCTTGGTCGGTACTCAGATTTGGGTTCATCTCTGGTAGGTTTGGTCCTTCTATTTGTTGAAATTATGTAACTGGTAATTGCCCGTAAGTTTCCAGTGCTTTTCCCAGAGGTCCAGTATAAGTATTTGGTCCGAAAGTTGAGCCATTAATGTGGAGAAACAATTGTCTCAAAGACCCTCTGTGGCGCAGCAGTTGCGGCTCTGCCTACCACGGGAGAGATCCCTGGTTCGATCCCCGGCTTGGGGCAACATAAAGAAAAAACCCCAAGTCTTGGATGTTTATATGTGTGTGACGTCGCTGTTTCTAGTTCCCACGACACAGGGTATCCTAGTGTGGGGCCAAAAGCAATATATGTGTAAATGTTCATAGTTATGTTTATGCGGAGTAAGCATATTATCTACTGAAGTGGTTTCTACAATCTCTTTTCAAGTAGGCGTAAAATACCGCCATATATTCCAGTATTCACTTCTGTTCCGTCAGAACCCATTGCCATAACACAATTTAAGTAAAGGCCTTCCTCTGCTAAGAATCTCGTAATAGCGGTTTCAAATCCTTAAGCCAAACCAATGTGTAGCGCCGCGTTACCCAGGTAAACAGAAACTGGCCCTTGAGTTAGTGAGATGTGTTCCTCTACTGTGGCTGTTCTGTTGTTTTTATTTGCCTTTTTTGATAATTTTCATAGTTCCGTCTTTCCTGCCATCAAAATACAATGTTAAAACTTCTGGAACGTTGCCTTTCTACCTCAACTTTTGTCTAGTTTTAGACCTCTCTCTGCGAAACTTACTTCTGTAAATAACCTCGATAATCGACCCATGCAACGCCTTCTTTTGTAGATTTTGTGGGAGAAGCTGCGCCACTATGGATTTCGGACTCCGACGATACCGGAGTGGAAAAAACTTCCTTAACAACCGTAGAACTTGTATCGACTAATGGACCTGGACAATTTTGTTGTTCTTGTTTCCTCTCTTTGCATTTTTTTGTAACGGTCACGTCGATTCCGGCAATGATCATTGTGCGGTTGGTCTTTCAGAGAAGTGTGCACAAATAAATCCCAATTTTTTTTTGTCCTGTGGAGAAGTGCATTGCTTAAAATCACTGCATTTGCAAGCTGAGATATCAAACTTGTCTTGATGGCCTTAAGCAATTATTTCCATTTTAAGTGATAGGATTTAAACATTTGCAGGATTTGGGTTTTCGTATAGCCATATATTTTCAATATCAGATATCACTATTGCAGCAATATCAGCAAATGTGGATTTTTTGTATTTGTTTTGAGTAATTGCCTCGTCCATTCGTAATACTGCATAACATCTTCGTAAGTAGGATGGATGGCTTTAAATCAATTACAGCAATCACCAAAAAGAGGAAATTTTAATGCTCTCCTTGTTTTATCTATGCTTGACAAACACAAATTAGGCAGCTACTTGATACGTAAACAAATGCGTTACCATTCACTTTGACAACAAATAGCGCACTAACCCAAGTTTGAAACCGACACAGATTAATAAAGAGTTAGGAATAGATTGGACTCTCCGAAAAACATTCAACTAAATAACGACTCTTGCTAAAACGCAACAAAGTGCAATTCATTCTGCACAGTGCGGCGCTTGAAAATAGAATATTCACCTACAAGTTGCATCTCTTTCTATCGCGTACCTTTTTCTCTTCTGAAGCGGCATTTGTTACGTTAGAGTTATCCTCTTGTGACGAATAATTAATCTGAATATTTACTTACCAGCTACGAACTAATTACTCTCAAAGGGGGAATAATAATTCTCAATTTGAGAAAAATAACATTTGTAATATTTTACACTTACTTAGTGGTCATAAAACTATTTTACAATTAATCCATAGGTATAGTAAACTAAGTAGATAGGCTCACACTATAAATCCAGTTCTGTATACGAAACTAAATAGAAATTAAATATTAATAATGAAAATTAAACATTTGGTAGTTATCGGTAGAAGTACGTTTCTTTACCTTTCGATGTCCTTAGGAAGTGCGAAAAACGTATGGTTCGTATTTTTGTTATTATTTAGGCAGCCAAATGCAACGCAATATCTCTTCGGCTTCATTTTAAAGTAAGTAACTACAAAGGAGAAACGCGAGTAGGCGCGTGTGCGTCGCGGGGCGGCCGCACGTGACGTGCTATCCGGGTGGCGCTCGGCGATGACCCTCTGAATCTGTCCGCGCTGAAATCTGACACGGATGTACTTGTAGCTTTGCAGGTAAATTGCGGAGTGTCGTCAGTGCGGAGTGTCGTCATGTCTTCCCGTTCGCCCGCACTTCTCTTATTTAAGGTAAACAACGTTTGATAATCCCACTTTTTGTGTTATAATACAATAATGAGTTGTTGTGATAAATAACTAGTGGCCCTGTGGGCAGTAGACCTCGCTAACAGGGGGGACTGTGAACCGATTCATAGGTAAGTATTTTAGATTCATTCAAAATCAAGTAGTAAAGTAGCCGCACCAATAACTTTGTCAACTACATTTTGCGATTTGACATTCTCCAAATGTAACCTATGTGTTTCTTATGGAAATAAACTCTTTTTGAATTTTGAATTTTGTCGAATTGAATTTCGCTCGCTCGGTCAATTATGTAAATACATAGAAAACATCCAAGACCAAGAAAAAAATATTCATGCTCATCACACAAATATGTCCGGAAAGTGAAAAGAAATAATTAAGTCCACTCTAATCCAGACACAAAAATAGGTTGACGAATATTATGCTTACCACATTTTTTTATTCTTACCTCACCAAACCCCTGAATGATATAAGATCACGTCGAAAATTCCTTTGTTATTTCTAGGGTAATACAATTTCGCGCTTATGTTGGTCGCACTCGCTCCCATGGTCTCAGAGCAATTAGTGGCGGCGACAATTTTTGCTTCACTCCTCTAGCTTGGTCCCGGTCGTACGGCCTTCATGCTTATAGTCTGTGAGGGACTAATTCTGTAACTACCTCTGATGAAATGTAACGTAGACATAGACATACACTAGATATAGACATAGACATATGTTTATTCACAAGAATACACATAAGTACATCAACAGGAAAGTTTCCATGACAGGAAAGTCACACGAAGTTATTGAAGAAAACACATAGGTACATAAAAGAGAATAGATGATGTAGGGTCAGTGTGTGTTTAAATGTTTTTATAAAAAAACAGGAATGCAATAATAGTATACGATTAGAAGCCGAGGGTGCACGTTTGTACCGCAAAATGCCAAACCTATAAACAAAGCGAAGCAATTAAAAAATTTCAATAAACTATTAATATGTCACATTTCCGAAGACTCTCCATAATGTTTTATATGTATCTCACTTGCCAGAATCGTTCAACGTAAACCACCCTTGCCGAACGGCAACAACACTAGATTTTATAAGATCTGGCCTAAATAAATGCTCTCGGGCGTCTGTCAATTTTTTATTATTACTTTAGTAACTTTTGTTTCTGAAGTACCTATATGTGCATTTGTATTATTTTTGAGAAATAAATAGTTTAAACCATATTACATGACCACTTTCCATTTTTATGGTTAGCTTAGCCAAGGGCCAATGTTATTTTAGCACGATCCGGGAGACTATACATTGCATTCGTATGTGGAAGATAACATCATCCCTGACCTATTGAGAAATCGCTGATAGTTCTTTCCCTGATATATATATATTGTGTAGGTATTGTTCATTCTTCTGGCTCTTCCAGGGAAAATAGCCAGTGACTGATGTTTGTATTATAATCTTTACCAAGATACAATCTCCCGGCAACACAGCTTCAAAGGAGCTTCAGACATATCCTCTTCGCAGCCCTTCGTAACTTCTAAATCTTAGTCTTATTTCAGCTGTACTGAAATTGAAAATACTATTCACACGTTTCCAGCAAAACGTGAGGTGAATCAAGGAGAGAGTCACACGGATAACCAGTTTTTTTGCCACCGTCTCTCTGGAGACTCGACCCAACGCCACACTTAACCTAAAAGTATGGGTAGTGGAATAATACTGCCTACTAACGTCCATTATTATTATTCATCCATTATTGAATGAGATGATCCGGCGATATACTAAAGTCGACAGCATGTCAATGGATGCAGTTGGCACAGGACCGTATAGGGGTTAGCGCTATAGAGAAGAGGCCTATGTCCAGCAGTGGGTTGATGTGGGCTGAGCATGATGATGATGATGATGATGATTATGATGATGAAATAAGATAAACCTTGAGTACCCAGGGCGAGTTGCGCATAAGAAGAATGGGTTTTGAAACGAGGTTTATAATGTTTTGAATTAAGGCATCGCTTTAGGCCAAAATAGGCTTTCGTAAATATCAAATTTCGCAAAATAATGAGTATTAAAGGTTTCTTTACACTAGCTTGCTGATCATGAGTGTCAGCCATTCACAAAAGCTTAAAATCAATTTGAATATTATTGCGTCATAGAAGTCTCCCGAAATTATCACATAAATAATCTATTTATCACATTAAAAAAAATCACAATTCGGCACCGCATTTGAATTTATGTACTTGATATTTAATTCTAATTAATCTTTATTTAATCGTTGTAAAAAGTAAAATTGATCTGTTAAACCTCTGTTGAGCGTTGCGCTGCCGGGGCATCCAGCCTTAATGGATCTGTCGTAGATATACCTAGTCGGTCCTTAGTTCTGTCACAAGGTTTTTGATAGATAAAACTCAGCAATAAACTTTTTCTTATTCGTGTTATACATGATTAAAAAGCTTATTTTATACGAATCAAATTGCAATACAATACATTTTGTACGATTATCGCAATATGACAAAAAACCTCATAACTTGAGACAATCGCGAACCCAAAACACGCCGCAACTGACAAAAATACCACTTACAACAAATATAATAAAAAAACAGTGTTCCAGATAACCAACAAGGTTTTTTTTATTTATTCTGAAACGTCGATTTTAGACCATGCTTAGCAACTAGCATTTGCTTTTCTGTTAGCTTTCAGTTCCAACTGCTCCCAAAGAGAACTTTACGTACTTTCTACGTTTTCAGAAAAACGTATAAATTTGTTCTTGTGGGCAACAAGTACACTACGTAAAATGTGAATATGAAAATTAATTTTACCCAGACTTAGTTATCTTATGCTTCAAAATGAAGGTAGCGGGTTCAGGGAGGGTTCTGACTAAAATCTCACGTAAGTTTGAAAGGTTTTAAGAGTCATGGAAAAAAGATAAAGTCCGTGTTTTTGATTGGGTAAAAAAGTGCAAAATCTCTGAAGAAACTAGCATTTGTGTAATATGGCTTTAAGCATTTAAATCCAATAATCGTTCTAATTTATCAGTATTTTATGAGCTATCAAACCATATACAGTATTAAGTAAAAAAAAACTTGGTATTATTTACTATGCGACAAAACATTTGTGACGGAACTTATGGACCGACTAGATAATGTATATGTCTCCTCTAAAACTCGTAAAAATAAATATATCTCTTGAACATTAAGTGCCCCCATTTACTCGATTAATTATCTTAAAAACCAATACGGTCGTTGTGCGCACGTCGTCAAAAGATAAAGTTTTATTGGTAATTGCTGATAACAAAACATTCAATCTATTGATTATTTATATCTCAATTTCAAAACTACAACAGTCTGAGATCCACAAAACAATAACGCAACACCAATTACGAAATATATTTGAGTATCAGGCTTATTTCATTATCGTCATGATTGAATACGAAATTGATACATCTCAGCCTCAGAGGCCAACAGTCTCGAGGGTAGTACAGGGGTCAAGTATGTAATTAAATTATGCCGGTTCCCTTCGAGAGGCGTGTTTAATTATTATGGTTGGACATCCATTCTCGTTAGGACCACTGTGCAGGGTTTTCTAGTCGTTTAATTGGATTTGGAAATAATGGCAGGTCGGATTTATCTCCTCTTTTTATTTTTTGGATCGTCTCCTTCGTCTTTGTTTATCTTTGGTTATTACAGGAGGAAATAATCAATCAAAAAAGAAAGCTGCAAGCTTCTTCAAGCTGAAGGTATAATATGAAATAACGTGTTGTATCGATATTTCATACAAGGAGCAAAGGCAGCATTAGCTTTAATACTTATAGTGCATTACGTCTTCCTAGTGTTGAATAAGCTCACCATTATCAGAGACCCAGGTGGATCCCGTGACGCCTCTTGCTTTATTACTAGCCAGAAACAATATAATGTCTGCTATCTCTTCAGATGTACTGATTCTTTTCAATGGACTCTTTTCTAAAAACGCATTTATAATTTTACCGTCCTTATCGCTGTTCTCTAAAATATCCCTGGGGTAACAGTGTTGGCGATGCATCTAGAGAAATGTTCCAAAGCTGCCTTGGAGGTGCAGTAAGTCCATGCATGATTGTAGGTTTTCATTGCCGCGACGCTGGAAATATTGATGACATTACCCTTGGTCTTTGTCAGATGTGGTACAGCATGACTGGTCAGGTGTACGATAGCACGTAGATTCAAAGCTATTATCGAGTCGAATGTCTTTAAAGTTGAGTCTTTCCCAAAAGCTTCAAAAATTACAAAACCACTAGTTTCCCATACATTTTAATTGTCTCGTCCATCACTCTCTTCACGTCTTCATCTTTGGTGAGATCTGCGTTTACAACCAATGGTTTTTTTTTTCATTTTTCTCGCAGACCGCTGTGACTTTGTCCAGCTTGGTTTGGTTTCTCGCCACGATGACTACATCAGCGCCTTGTTTCGTCAGTTCTACGGCTGTTGCTGCTCCTATGCCCGAACTTCCTCCAGTTACAATAACAACTTTACCTTCTCATTCATATATGGCTCATTCTGCTATTATGTAATATTATATAATTTTGACATCAAGGAGTTATTATATTGTATATATACTGACGACCCGAATGGCTGAGACGGCAGTAACCCTGTCTTCGAAGCCAAGGGTCTCGGGTTCGAGTCCCGGTGGGGGCAAATATTTGTTTGATGAGAACGGATGTTTGTACCCTAGTCTTTATCTATCTAAGTATAGTATTTATCTATATAAGTATGTGTATCGTTGTCTAGTACCCAAGATACAGGGAATCCTAGTTTGGGGCTAGATCAATGTGTGTAAAGTGTCCAAGGTATTATTATATTATTATTATTATTATTATCGTCGGTCAAAATCAATCAATACTGAAAGTAATACAAACTGTATATTTAATATTAATATTGTAGAAAAAGATTTATCAAATGTACACTTTCGATTGTTGTGTGATCGATCGCTTGATTGAAGGATTGAAAACACATTGAAGACTCATTGAAAACATAACCTCAGTTACATATAGGCTGTTGTAATGTGCGAGGGAAACATAAAACTATTTTTTTGTTATAAGACCTAAAAAGCGAAGCGATACGTATGTCGTACGTCCCTGAGTCGGGCGTAACTGTTCAAAACAACACCTGTATATACATACCTACTCTTAAATACATATATCGTCACGCCTTTTTCCATACTGAGGCGGCAGAGGTATTATTTGAAATAAATAAGAAATTTATAATCGTATCATGATAAACATTTGGTCCTAAATATATATATTACTCACACAGGGAAACCTACGAACGACGATTAGACCACTTCGGCATGGACATTTTGAACTTCCGACGAAACCTTCAGGACCTTCTATTTCTGCATAAGGTCTTTAATAATCAATTTGATGTCAGCAACATCCTGAGCCAGATTGGACTGACAGTCCCCTATAACTATCCACGCAAACGTATCTCCAACACCTTCCATACGCCTCTATACAGGACAAATATTTACAAGCACTCGCCGATACCCAGAATGTGTGACAAATATAACAACACCTGTAGTGAAACCGACATAGACATATTTCGTGATCGCTTGCCTGTCTTCAGGAATAAAATCCTGAAAGAGCAAACTAACTTGCACCTAAAATGATCTTTATAATTCCTAAATATTATTATTAATATTATATAGCTACATTAATTCCAAATTCTAATTAATTGTTATTTATTATTGTAATACTTACATTCTAAGTTAAATTACCTATTTACAAAATAAAATGTTAAATTTTAGTACTTAAATGGTGAATGCTGTGCACATCTATAATAGGCACTCATATAAGAACAATACCGCCATATTTCTATTGTCTAATTTTATATATGTGTGCTGTTGATGTGCCTAATTAAATAAATAAATAAATAAATATTATAATTTTACCTTAATGGTATTTTATTTTATTTTTATAAAGAAATTTAGATGTTAATCTATTTTTTTAAATACTGCTCCGTTTTGTAAAGCCAAGACACTTACTTTTAGTGCCCAACACATTGCTATTGCTATCTACATCAAGGGGCTAGTGACGTGAATTCAGAAGTTTCAGCAGTTTATTTCGGATACAGCACCACAACTCACGGCCTGCCTTCAGCCGTATGCTTTTTGTTTCAACCATTTAGTCCGACGTGGTATATGTTTAGTTTTACTGTGTTTCTTTCATAAGATACAACTTGATACATTATGTGTGCAAAATAACAGTTCCATGGAATAATTACATCGAGTATAACTCGTGCGATTTGCTTATACTCTGCAGTCGATCTTCATCACAACCATTAGGTTTTGATATTTTTCTTCTTCTATATACAAGCCCCACAGATATGCAATTCGCGTAATGTCTAGGCGTGTGTTTTCATATGACATCAGTTCCTCTGAGGGTAGTTAACAGACAATTACAACAGATTTCCATGTAGACTAATAATAGCGGGAGCAACCATGGAAAAGCTGAGTATTAGGTCACTCCTTTGTATAAATCAGGAAATTTAATTTTTGCATTTCTTTTTATTCCTTTATCTATATATATATAAAAATGAATCGCTGTTCGTTAGTCTCGCTAAAACTCGAGAACGGCTGGTCCGATTTAGCTGATTTTGGTTTTGAAATGTTTGTTGTAGACCAGGGAAGGTTTAAAAGTAGGGTAGGATAGGGTATGGGTAGGGTAGGGTAGGAGTAGGGTAGGGGTAGGGTAGGGGTAGGGTAGGGTAGGCGTAGGGTAGGGGTAGGGTAGGGGTAGGGTAGGGGTAGGGTAGGGGTAGGGTAGGGGTAGGGTAGGGGTAGGGTAGGGGTAGGGGTAGGGTAGGGGTAGGGTAGGGGTAGGGTAGGGGTAGGGTAGGGGTAGGGCAGGGGTAGGGCAGGGGTAGGGTAGGGTAGGGTAGGGGTAAGGGTAGGGGTAGGGTAGGGGTAGGGTAGGGTAGGGTAGGGCAGGGGTAGGGTAGGGGTAGGGTAGGGTAGGGGAAGGGTAGGGTAGTGGTTGGGTAGGGGTAGGGTAGGGTAGGGGTTGGGTAAGGGTTGGGTAGGGGTTGGTTAGGGGTAGGGGTAGGTTAGGGTAGGGATAGGTAAGGGTAAAGTAGGGGTAGAGCTACCCGCAGCGAAGCGAGAGCGGGTCAGCTAGTTATAAATAGAAAAACATAACATGAGTATCTTAATTAGATCCACGGAGACCATATGGGTTCGTATGTGGATCCGTGTTTAACCCTGCGAGCCCAAGACCTGGTTACAGGCATAGCGAATTTGAACCTCATGCCAATTTAATAAAATTCAATACCGATAAAGGGTAATCCTTCCTACTACTATGATAAACGCGAAAGTTTGTGGGTAAGTATGGATGGATGTTTGTTACGCAAAAATTTTACAATAATGTAGCTTATACATCAGAATAACACATAGGCTATAATTTATAAAGATATTGTGTGAATTGTCCAAAATATACTGATAAGTGTCAAGTAAGCAGGAAAAATTCTGCCATAAATACAATAAAAATTGATACCTTATGCACTTTTGGTCGTAACAAAATGATCCTTATCAAAATAAATACTTTTATTGCTTCTGGTATTTAAAGAAGATAAATTTTGTCTTTCACACTTCAACATTTGGACAAATATTTTAATACTTACGACGATGTGATTTTGTTTTTGCGGGACGAACTGATTTTGTTTTGAAGGGTCGAGCACAGTCGTTATCATCCTTTACTCTAGGTTATATCTAGGTATCATGCTCGATTCTAACCTAAACTTCCAAATTCACATTCAAATGCTCAGCTCAAAGGTTAGGAAACTGACTTATATCTTTAAGGGTCATAGACATGTGGCTGAACCGCTTCTGATGAAAAGGATATATGTGGCATTATGTGAATCACTCTTACGATACTGCATCTCCAGTTGGGGAGGTACACATAAGAGTACACTTTTGCAACTTGACCGGGCTCAAAGAGCGGTCTTGAAGGTGTGTACATTTAAACCATATTGTTTCCCTACAACTGAATTGTACAGCTTCTGTGATGTCCTCTCGGTTAGACAGCTGTTTATACATAGCATTGTTCTGAAACAACACAAAAACAATTCCCCACATCAAAATAACTCACGTACTAAAAGAAGAAGAGATAAAGTATTTCGCATAGTATTAGTACGAACCAAATTTACGCGGCGATTTTTTAAATTTCTGGGACCCTATATTTATAATAATCTGAGTAAGCACATTGACGTTTGGTCTAATAACACATTTTATAATAATAAAAACATACGTCTTTGGTTGCGCACACAAACATATGATGACTGCGAAAAACTTATGATCGTCTAACACAAGTCCAGTTATATTTATATCAAAATAATAGTCACGTTAACTCTCACAGGCACTACACACCTCATTACTTCCAATCACACACTCACCACACTCCCCATATTCTCTCCCACTAACATAAATCACCAACACTACACACCAAACTATTAGGTTTTTGCTGATCTTATATTTTTAAATGTCAGAAGTTATATTTTTATTTTAAATTTCACATTGTTTATACACTATGTAGTATTTAAATCTGAGGCATTTATTCTTATGGGAAGTAGCAGCAACTTATCCTAAAACACAGGGTTCGCCCTATTTTAGGGAGTAGCGATAAATCCCTTGTTTACCCTGCTAAACAAGCTTGTAATGTACATTTATTTCTGTAAATAAACGATTATTATTATTATTATTATTATTAACTGGAAGCTATTCAGTGCATATCTAACCCCCCGTTAACTTCGATGATTTTTTTACTGCAAAAATAACTCAATATGCTAAAATAACAATCAATTTGAACCAGTAGATTTAAAACCTCGGCAGGCCAATGTTCCTTAATTCTGTCACTGACAAATTGACTCACTCACCGATCATCAAAATTCTAAGGTACTTCTAGCAGACCTAAAAGCTTATTTATTTTTAAATGATAAGTGTTTTGCCTATAAGCAAGGGAAAACTCAAACATTTCGCCATGTGAGTTCCGATTGCTAGATCCTACTAATATTATAAACGCGAAAGTTTGTAGAGGTAATGCATTTTTAAGTATATAATTTTTACTGGTGCACTATTCTTTATTAACAGTATACACATAGTGCGATATTGTCTGCTAAGTGTGTCAAATATTTTTCTTTTCTCTATGCCAATTCTAACTGTGAGTTCATTTAATTGGCATTGTATTACTATCTAAGACTTATAACATGTTTTGCAGCTGTTGGTACTCCTTAAGTATAAATAAATAAATAAATAAAGAACTAGATGGTACCCGCGACTTAGTCTGCGTAAGATTAGTACTTCGTGTAGCTTATTCTCTTCTCCAAGGAATTCTTCCATCTATCTTTATACCAAACCACCCGCGACTGAAGAGGTTATTGTGTCCAACGCGTGTGATGTCTTTGAGTCACCCGCGACTGCTGAGATGTTAGTTCTTTATAAGTACTATGTAAGTCTAGAAGTGTTTCAACACTTTCATTCAATTACTAATCTATAAATATCTTTAACTTTTTCTTCTCTTTGTCTTTGCGCCAGCAGACAAATTCAAATTCTTACTCTATCCACTGGCTGGAGGCCACGATGTAGTCGATCGTAACCAAGTGGGCAATTCAAATCGAATCCGTTCCACAAATTACCAAGTACCAGTTGGTAATTTGTGGAACGGATGGAACTGGTATTTGTCTGCGTGGCCCTCGCGGTAAATAATAATAAAAATAATAATAATAATAATAATCATGTTTATTCAATAAAATTGCTACAGTTTTGTCATACATTGGTACAGACAATATAAGAGTCGTTACTCCCCAAAGTAGAGTTTCCCCTGTGTTTTGGGATAAGTAACATACGCTCCTCCCTACTTATATGCAACAATATTGTCTAACAAAAAAGAAAAATGTTCTGTAATTTAATTATGTACATACAGTTAAAATATTTGACTTAATTTAAATTTATAGTAACATTTAAAGTTATAAAGTTAAGGATCTTATATAATAGTTAAAAGTTAATTTGATAAAATGGGATTAATTTTTACATATGTGACACAAAACTTACTTGAAAAGGCATCTAATCGCTATTGGAGTGTTTGTAGTGTGAGTTATGAAAGAGAAGTTGATAAGTGTAATGCATGTATGTAGAGTGTAGTGTGTAATGAATGTTATAATGTATTTGATATACAATACCACCTACATGTTTACTAAGAAATTAATGAGAGATATTAATTTAGGATGGTTATAAATTTCTCTGTTGCATCATAATTATTTAACCTCAACCAATTGTAAATAGTTATTTTGAATTCATATGTATTTTTTGAGTAAATATCTTCAGATTGGCAGATTTTATCATACAAATGTGGGCCCAGAAATTTAAAAAATCGTTGCATAAAACTTGTTTTGCAAGAGATGGTTATGCATACTTTATCTTTGCGACGTTTTGATAGTGGTTTGTAATAAAGTGTTTGGTGTTGCTTTAGAAGGATACTCTTAATGAATAATTGTCTAACTGATAGGACTTCACAGTAATTATATAGTTCTTCCGTTGGAAATAATCTGGGTTTAAAGGTATACCTTTAGGATTGCACGTTGAGCACGTTCTAAGGTAATAAGAATAGATTTATTTGCTCCTCCCCAGCATGATATGCAATAGCGTAAGAGGGATTCGCATAGAGCATAATAAATATTTTTAAGAACAGAGGCTTTAGTGATATGTCGTAGATTTTTAAATATATATATCAATTTTCGAACTTTAGCACTTAAAGTTACTTTATGTGTATTAAAATTTAAATTTTCATCTAGAATTATGCCAAGATATTTTATAGTTGAGGTTCTCTCTAATGGTTTGCAAGTGCAAAGATTTACATCAGTACAACCATGTGAGGTAATTTTGAGGTTTTTAGGGGGTTGAGTGGAATTATTTATAGAAAAGGTTAAGTATTTAGTTTTGTCAGAGTTAAGGGTTAAAATATTTTTCTGAAGCCATTTAGAAATAATGTCGAATCCATGTTGTGCACTCTCGAAAGCTTCTGTCCATTTTTTACCACTGAAAAGCAAAACGGTGTCGTCGGCATAGGTAACTATATTACCACCTGGGATTTTAAGGTTGCATAAGTCGTTAATATAGACTAGGAAAAGGGTGGGACCCAGTATGCTGCCTTGAGGAACCCCCCATTCGACTGGTTGGGTGCTGCTCATATGGTCACCTATTTTGACACTTTGCTTCCTCTCTGACAAATAACTTTTAAAAAGGTTAAGTTGTGTGCCCCTCACACCCAGGGTGTCGAGTTTATTCATAAGGAGTGCGGTCGAGACCGTATCGAAAGCTTTGGCCAGATCGAGAAAGATCCCTATACATCTCTCGCCTCTATCCAAACACTCTGTTACAAAGTCTGTAACAAGATGGACTGCATCAGACGTGGACTTCCTGGAGCGAAAACCAAACTGTCTGTCAGATAAAATATTGTTTTTCTCGAGATAATTTAAAAATCGGATATTGATAATTCGTTCCAGGATTTTAGACAGTGATGGGAGAATCGAGATTGGCCTATAGCGGTCAACACGGTCGCGTTCGCCCCCCTTATGGATGGGTATGACCACTGATCTCTTTAGAGCGTCAGGGAAAATTCCCATTTCTAAACAAAGATTAAAAATGTGGCATAGATGAGGGACCAAAATGCTCCTGTGCTCCTTTAACCTCTGGAATGTCCCTGTACAGCGAATCTCGTGGACCCTAACGCGTCCAAGGTTCTGGCGAAAATAAACTTTCAATCGACTTGCGTTAGGAATTTGATAAGTTTGTTAGGTTATTTTATTAGTTTCCTAACATCTTATATACCATAATAAAGTTTATGAAATTACCTATCTTGTGATGTATAGTACTCACATGTGATAATAAAGTTGATAAGGCTTTTCACCGATTGTTTGCAGAATCCATTATTTGACACTGACACCTCTATTTATATTTCGTTCTTACGGGCCAAACACAAAACTTACACTATTTTCCATTTTTCACATCACCACTATTAATTTCTCCAGCGATAAGATGTATTATTTTATCACAAAACACAGTAATTACTTCACAATAAATAAATATTGACAAACATAAAATGTAAGTCTGCGGCCGGTCGCCTGCTGAAAATGGCGACATGGCTTGGTATTTTATTTATTTTGATAAATAGGCTGTCTCAATGTCAGTTCCAATCATATCACACGGTTGCCAACTAAACTACTCATAATCTTAGACTAATTCCGGGAACGTTCTGAAACTTGGTGAATATTCATAAAACGTTGAAGTTTGCAATACTTTCTATGCGCTTATGCAGCGCACAGGACGCTAGCCGCCCAAAAAAGTTATGCGCTTATGTAGCGCATAGGACGTTTGACGGGTTAAAATCTTGTTCGGGATGTTGTCCCATCCTACAGAACACGCATTTTTTAGCTGCATAATTAGTCTACTGACTTCTTCACAGTCAGTATTTAACAAGATGAAAGAGTCTGATCTCCTATCAGACATAGCATCAATATCTTTGTGATTTGTGCATAGGTCATTATTTATATTCTCAGCTAGCTTTTTGCCCACATTTACAAAGTAATTATTGACTAGTTCAATTGAATCAGATGGTGAATCTTTTATTTTGAGTAGTTCGTTCGGTTTGTTTTTAGTTTTTGTGGTATAAGTGATTGATTTGATGGCTTTCCATAATTATTTACTATTTTTGCCCGCTTTATCTATTAATGTTTTGTCATACAGTCTTTTTTGCTTCTTTAATAAGTTATTACAAAGGCTTCTATATCTATGATATGTTATTTTAATAATTTCATTTTCTGGTTTATACATAGACTTTTTGTGTAGCTTGTCCCTATTTCGTAAGCACCGAAGAAGGCCCGGTGTTAACCATGGTTTTAAGATCCTCTTGCTACATGAAACCTTGTGAGTTGTTGTGTTAGTGTCCAAGACAATTTGAATTAGTCTTATAAATTCATTCATAGCAGAGTTTGGATCCAGAAAATCATAAATATGAGTAAAATTGGTGCTATTTAGATCTTGTGCAAAAGCCTGGAAGTTTAGTCTACCATAAGAAGTAGGAAGCAACAGTCTCTTCTGATCCAAATTGAGACATAAAAAGGCAGCTTTGTGATCAGTGATAGAAGAGTACAGCACTATTGTGCTAAATTCCCTTTTAGTTTTAACAAGAACATGATCAAGACATGTGCGGCTAGCATCTCTGGTTACAAAATTATGTCCAACAAGAAGCCCATGAGTAGCTATAAGATTTAAGTAGGCTTCAGCTTCTGTGTCGTTGTTTTCTGAAATAAGGTCAATATTTATGTCTCCAGCAACAACAATATTTTTAAATGAAGACAAATCCTGAAGAACCTCGCTCAGTGATGCAATAAAAGTATCAGTTTTTCTGTAAGATGGAGAGCGATAAATGGCAATCATAGCAGAGTAGTTACCATGTTTGATGATCAGGCAATTTCCTTCTTCAAAACGAGGTTCGTGTATGGTTAAACTTATGTTGTCTTTGTAGTAAATGACGACTCCGTCATTTTGATTACAGAAGGTCTTGTTTGCACTTGATTTATAGCCTTCTAGAGTTGGGATGACGGGATTACACGACAGCCAGCATTCTGTTAAAATAATAATATCGCACTCTACTTTAAGTTCAGTCAGTAGAGCGATAAGTCCAGGCATATTGCATCCTATACTGCGTATATTTTGTGTTATTATTTTAAGGTTATTTATTGTACTAGGGACATATCTATGAAAATCTTCAGGGTCACAAAGGACGGACTTACAGGTTAACATATGATCTAGGTCATTTATAATATCATTTAGGGGTTCGAATTTAAATCATAATTATTAGATTATCTATTTCAATAGGACTCATGATGATTAATAGCGTTAGTTTTGAAATTTTATGATTAAGAGAAACTTTTGCAACAATTTTAAATATGAGATTCATAAGAGTGAGTTTTTCAATGCACTGTTTTTTCGGTTGATTGGTTGCTGGGTTTAATAGTTTTGGTTTTGTTGAAGATGGTATGTAATAGTCTGTAGATTGTGAATGTTTTATATTTTGTGTGTGACATTTAAATGATGAATGAGTGAGTGTGTGTGTTGATTTTGTGTAAGTTACAGAACTAGTTGCTGGTACAAATTTGCGATATATTACTAATATTACGTAGAAAACTGTTTTGCCTGCGATTTGGTATATTTTCTTGCTAGCAGTTGAAGATGTAGAGTCATTTCGTATCTCTGAGCTTTTGGATGTCCTTTTCGCACATAATGCGAAAAAAAGGCATATTCTCGGATTTACGTAGATAGATTATTCCACGCGAAGACCAACAGTAGGCGAATTTAAACTCCTTTGCGAACTCACGTGCATGATAAAAGAGATGTTGAGTTTTGTATGTCAGCGTCTCCGAAATAAAAACTGCCTTTTTGGGTCCTGCAATATTGAGATGTAGGGTGTTCAGTTTGTTTTCGTTGGTTTTGTTTTTGTTAAATTCTTTTACGGCCCGTAGCATATTATCCTTTTTGATGACGCTACAGAAATCCACCACAATGGGCCTCATAGCATCCTTCCTTGTGCTGGTCCTGTAAATGTCTTTTATTTCTTGTTCTACGATGTTTAAGTCCAGCGCGTTTGACAGGGATTTGAGGATGTTACAGAGTTCATTCTTCGTTTCAGGTTTCTTGCTGTCAGCTGTTTTGCTCGGTATGTTGCGGATCTCAAGACAGGTCGACCGTGATTTACGTTCAAGAAACTCTAACTTATCCTCCAGAGCTAGTATAGTCTTCCTGTCATCACGCTTTTCCTGCTCCAAGACTTCGATGCGCCTAAACATTTCATCATATTTATCGCTCATGTATTCAATACTTTTCGTAATCTCACTATTTTGGTCTCTGATGACCGTCATTGAGGTTTGTAAAACATTAAATCGTGACTCCATATCCATAGAGAATGACGAGAACATGCCTCGCACAGAATTCGCAAAATCTCGGAAATTTTGAGACTCTTCTACTTCGTCTGCACCATCATGCTTTCTCTTTCCCACGCGACTAGTTTGACTCTGGTTCCAAGCAGCTTCGTTGAGGTTTGGCGTTGAGCCAAAGTGTTGCAGTGTTGCGCCTACCACAGCCATTCCACGCGAATGCGGAGTAGTCGAGAGAACAGGAAAAACTGAAGTAACGGAGGTGGTTATATTCGAATTCAGCAGCGGCGTACCTCCGTCAGTAGTGGCGACAGAGTAGGATGCGGGCACATGCTGAGGTAGGGGGGGGGGCACCAGTCTCAGTTGTCACCCCGTCCTTGTTGGCTATGTTCCGCGATGCCTGCGGGGGGGGGGAGGGGAACGCTGTACCGGAATCATTATCGGGTATCAGGATCTCAGCACTGTGTGTATAGATTGAAGCCGCACTTGCCTTTTGTTTAGGTGCTTGTAGACACGGACAGGTACCAGGCTCGCAGAGCCTTGCAGAAGCGAGTAAGACAAGTACTGACCGGTGACTCAGACGCAAACAGATGAGCTGTGATTGGTCTGGCGGGCGGGGTTTTACTCCAGCACAGGTATCCACCCACTGCCAGCAGTAGAAGGTGTGTCTGGGCCGGGCAGGTCAGCGGGCAGGGCCAATGGAGTTGATTGACAGGGCTAGGTGACTCACTCTCGGCCGCAGACCAACCCAGCAGAGCTCCTTGTTGTTATGCACTTCTATTTTAAGGCGCGGATTTAAATGTGTTTAAACTTTATAAATGTTTAAAACATATATATTAATAAAGGTTTGGCACGTCAGCTCAATTCGAGGTCCGGGGGGAGAAGAGATTGCTAGATCCTACTGCTAGATCCGATTGCTAGATCCTACTAATATTATAAACGCGAAAGTTTGTAGAGGTAATGCATTTTTAAGTATATAATTTTTACTGGTGCACTATTCTTTATTAACAGTATACACATAGTGCGATATTGTCTGCTAAGTGTGTCAAATATTTTTCTTTTCTCTATGCCAATTCTAACTGTGAGTTCATTTAATTGGCATTGTATTACTATCTAAGACTTATAACATGTTTTGCAGCTGTTGGTACTCCTTAGTATAAATAAATAAATAAATAAAGAACTAGATGGTACCCGCGACTTAGTCTGCGTAAGATTAGTACTTCGTGTAGCTTATTCTCTTCTCCAAGGAATTCTTCCATCTATCTTTATACCAAACCACCCGCGACTGAAGAGGTTATTGTGTCCAACGCGTGTGATGTCTTTGAGTCACCCGCGACTGCTGAGATGTTAGTTCTTTATAAGAACTATGTCAGTCTAGAAGTGTTTCAACACTTTCATTCAATTACTAATCTATAAATATCTTTAACTTTTTCTTCTCTTTGTCTTTGCGCCAGCAGACAAATTCAAATTCTTACTCTATCCACTGGCTGGAGGCCACGATGTAGTCGATCGTAACCAAGTGGGCAATTCAAATCGAATCCGTTCCACAAATTACCAAGTACCAGTTGGTAATTTGTGGAACGGATGGAACTGGTATTTGTCTGCGTGGCCCTCGCGGTAAATAAAAATAACAAGCATAAATAATAATACCAAATTGTGACCATAATTAAGACTTTGTCTAAAAAGATTATACTGTTCATATTTTCGTAATTATGTTTAATAACTAATATTGTAATATTAGTACTAGGTTAACACAATAAATTTTCTAAAGAGATTTAAAAATCAATCTGTGGTGTTTCTACGCCTTCCTCCTCCCGCCGTGGTTCAATGTAGAGAAGAGGCAAAAAACTATATTTGCTAAGTATATATTAATATCTACAGTAATAAAGAAATTTTGAAAATTGTATTTCCAGCCAGTTTTACAAGGTTCCAAATATAATACTTGCAGAGTAAGTTTTCTAGTACTTCATAGGTTCGTAAATAATAAATCTCAAGTCCAGATGCCTTGAATAACTTTAGTTAGATTACGTTACCAATATAAAATTCGATTTTTTTGCAAAAATAAAAAATTATTGTTCAAAATCGCATTTATTAGCCATTAACTGTAAAATTCGTTTATTTTTCATCAAAAACAATAAAACACCAATAACAACCAAAAAGGTAAGTCTTCGTTTTATGGCTTTGCATCGATCTACTAAACACCCTGTAGGTAGTAATAATAAAAATAACTGTAAGACGTTGACGTATGAGGCATCGATAAGCCTAGATTAGACAAAGTCAAATAAGTAAATATTATGTTACATCGTACCAACTAGAGAGTTATCTTAAGATAATACTACAAGTAATACCAAGATATATTAAACATATGGTATGTTTTGTGTATAAGGTGTTGTTAGGTACGATCTCCAATCCCGTGTTGTTAGAGCAGTCTGATCTTTTGCGACTGTGCGTGCCTGACGAGTTTGGTGTCTGCTAGCGCGCGCCGCTCACCATAGCCGTCCCAGTGACCAACGACACACACCGGCACAATTAGCGAAACAGAAAAAAAGGGAGAAAAAAGAGGGAATTTAGAACAATGAATGTAATTTTTAAACAATATATTATTTAAAATGAAACAACAAGTAAATTAACATGTTTTGATATTCATTTGTAACACCATACTTAAAGTTTAATTAAAATAAAAATTAAATTAAACAAAATGCATTTTTCCTCGATTTTTTAATTATAGAGAAACAGCAGAAAATTCAAGATTTTCCAAAGGTTAACAACAATTTCAATGACTGTTCAATATCGAGTGTTTCCTCCTCATGCTCTGATGAGGGTTTCCATCCGTCTGGGCATGCTGTGGATGATGTTATCAATGGTTTCTTGGGGCAACCTCTGCCATTCTTCAAGTGATGCGTTTCACAACTCGTTGAGATTATTGATAACCCAAATTTAAAAAAAGCTTGTTTAGCCGGCCAGTAACACGCAAAAATGCGTAAATACTCCCTTTTTTTTCTGTTCCGCTAATTGTGCCGGTGTGGTATTTGACTGAGCATTTTTTTATGTGTTCGGGGCATGCTTTGTCTAAATTCACAAGAAGGCCCCTATTTGTTATAATGTTATAAACATGTAAATACTTAGTTAAATTAGATTAAATATACCTACCGCATTAGGCTTACCTTGCAATTTTAATTTTTAACTAAAATTGCAGGCTTAATATAGTTAATATAAATGGAAATAAACAAATAAACCTCAAACAAACAACCAACCAACCAAGTAGTTATAAGTCGCGCCACACGTTATGAGCGGTGGCCTTGAATGCGCAGTAGTCACTTCAATACCTGTGCAGTTGCATATGCGCAGTAATTCCCGCCTACGTCATCCAGCGCTCTTAATTCGTGGCGCGAGGTATACCGACCGTTACCAGGTTATAAATAACGGCAAACTTCTTGAACATCGACCTTGACGGCGCAATCGCGATAAAGGCGTCCTCTTTGGTAGTAAGTGAGAGAGCAAGAGAGTTCCTCCACTACGTCAAATATTTCTCAAGAAGATTGCCTCGATCTTATACCATGTAAGATTCGGTTCGCAGTAGTCGCTCGGGTCAGTGACCGCTATCGGAATACCAAACCGTACACACAAAACATCTGAAGAGAGGGCAGATATGATATTGTTCCTGGCAAATGATTGTGCAAGAGGCGTCACGGGATCTCCTAGATGGGTCTCTGATAATGTTATGTACATCAGGTATACTCATGCCAAAACATATTAAATACAGCTGTTTTTAGTTTTCGGAAAACTACACAATAAAGTACATAGTATTTGTTTACATTAAAACCTCTGAAGATTGCTTTTGCTAAAGACGAAGGGGACAATCCGAATGAAATAAAAACTTGCATTAGATTTGTATAAAAAAAAACTGTAATTTTTCACTATTTTGATTAACTTATTCGCTCGCAGAAGCACAAAATAGTGCTCGAAATGATTTTACCGCTAACTCGCGGAAGCACAAAATAGTGCTTGGAACAACACGGTCCATTACGGCTCCGAATTTTGGCATGACGGTATGGTTGGACAGTAAAAATGTGCCTTTATCAAAATTCTCTGAATGTTCCTTTATTTTTTGGTAGTTGGCAATCACAAATCGGAGGTGCCAATAGACCACAAAACTGTATTCATTCAAGAATTGGCCTGCAATCTCGCATTTTGCACACAAACTTTGACTTCGTTTTTGATAGTGATAATGTATGGGAGGCATAGTAAAAGAATATATGGATTGATATGGTATATATTTAGGATAATAACAGTCATAATTTTGATACCTAATTATTCTCAGTTAAAGAAACAAAAATCATATAGTGTCATGAAACGTATATTTTTCCTCACATCTGTACTTTAGACAGCGTATACATATATGAGGCATAATGGGATGGGGTTTAGAATCACACTATCAAATAAAACAGTCAATAAACATGTTTTGTCTTTTTATTTCAAAGCTTTAGACCTATTACAATAGAAGCAATCCTACATTTACGACACAGCGTCGCATAATTTCCGTGCGCCGCCCTGACAGCTCGTGACGCGAAAACCAACAATCAAAACAGAGCGTGGCGAGCGGAAGGGTTAATAAAAAATTTCGATTAATAAAATCGTTTGCATTTCTTGTAAGCGCAATAAATACTCTTTGTAATTGTTTCTTCAGCGAATGGAAATAGTGTTCTTTGAACAAAGTGATGCAAAAAATTTTTTTTTCGTTCTACAGAACTTTACGGGATGGGACAATTGTTGGACTAGCTCTTCTCTTTTGGTATTTCCTGAAGGGCTGTTTGAGGTTTTGTAAAGCCTAACAAAGAAGATCAAAACATCGCCATTTTGCGGAAAACCTATGAAACTATTTTCTTCAACTTGCAACACTTTCTTTAAAAAGTAATTAATGTCATCTTTCGATTGCTGTCAAAGTGGGGCGTCGAGTGTGCATGGTATATTTCTTGTGTTTTGTGAGTGAAAATGCCGAAAACTATTAACAGTGGCGTAAGAGAAGTTATTTACAATCTATCCAAATATTTTTCGGATAGAAAGTCTGAAGGATTGGACTCTATTCCTCTAAATAACATCACCATAGCCTTGTTGTCAACATGACTGGTAGGTAAGTCATATAGTATGTGCAATGTGAATTGTCTAATTTGTAGCTATTTATAAGTTAAATATTTTGTTGTATTTTAGACATATTTCGATCTTCCGTAAAGAAAATACAAAACAAATACAAAACAAAAACAAATATATAACAAATACATGAATTTTATACTGTCCGAAAAGAAGTACCGAGTTTGAAAGAATCTATAAATTGTATTGATGGCAGAGAATTTCTTCGTTTACTCTTACACAAATAAGGTTATAAATATAACAAATGTGGAAATCAAAGTACAGTACTTATGGAGCGACATGATGAAGTGGCATGGAGGGACAGGTACCTAGATAAAGTCAAATATGTAAATGTGGTATGCCTGTTCCATACCGTGAAGAAAGTTATATTCATAATTCGCTCAATCATGCAAAATGTTGGCAAAGCGCAAAAGATATATAATTGTTCATTGTGGTGGCAATACTGGGTTCGTCCCGAATGCTTTTTTAATTTGTAACGACCATGAAAAAAAGCTGATTTCCATAATGCCATGAATAAATTTTATTTCGAGAATGGGTATTGAATAAATTATTACCCAATCTAAATGAACCCATCTGTATAGTCATGGACAATGTTAGATATCATTCTAGCCAAATTGACAAACCTCCAAGCTCGGTTAATAGAAAAAATTAAATTGCAGAATGGCTTACATCAAATAATATTGCCTACCCTACCAAAGCCACCAAACATATATTGTTGTTTTTGGTAAAACAAAATAAACCTGAGCCAGTAAACGAGATTGATAATTTAGTACAGGAGTATAGTCACAAAATATTACAACTGCCGCCATATCATTGTGACCTGAATCCGATAGAAATGATATGGGGCATAGTAAAAGGAAAGGTTGCCACAAAGAATGTTTGTTTAGATAATATCACGTGTCTGCAGCTTGTACAAAACTGTTTTGAGGATATAACTGCTGATACATGGAATGATTGCTGTGAGCATAAAAAAAAACTAGAAGAGGAATATAGATGCAGGAGACTGGTAACTGATAGAGAAATTGAACAACTTATTACAAATGTTGGCGGCAGTGATAGTGAAACATCCAGTCTTACAACCGACAATGAGTCTGATATCTCCAGAATTGAACCAGTACAATCTGATCATGAAGTCATGAATGTCATATGAATCTGTTGAATATTTAGATACTGAATTTGAAGAGTAATAAAAAAAAACATAATCATAATGGTTTTATTTTCTATATTTAACCTGACTACAGGTACTTACTTTAGTAGAAAATTATTTCATAATAATAAAATATAATAGTAGTTAATGTGACTTCCATAATGAAAGGCTTTAATATATGAGTGTTTCATAATATCAACACAAGAGTATTTTAATGCCTTATTATGTACAGTTACATACACTGCATTATCTCTACATATGATAAGCTCTCTATGATTGTTAATTTATAGTTATATTTAAAATGCAACTTATAATATGTTCGATTTTAAAATAAGTTCGGCAAATAGCGAAGCGGCCACTTTGCATGGGTATACTATACTTAGTTTTGCTATATATAAAGTTATTTAGCGCCCTCAGACCAGGTTTTTTATGTTCCTGGTTGGGCTTTAATTGCCAATGAAATTGCATTGTTTCCTAAAAATTACAACATAAGTACGAGTAATTCGAGTTTAGAGTAGTACTATTTGCTATTCTGTCTCTGTATTTGTTTAAATTTACCTATATAAAGCAAGAGTATGGTTTAATTCCGTGTAAAATTAAAATTAGTCAAAGGTGTTTTTACTCGTAGTAATAAGGAGTAATTAAGAAATCACCCACTCCCTCTCACAAACAGTCTCCTAACGAACAATTAATCATAGTTTTTGAACTCTATTATCAATGCAATAAGTTTGAAAATCGCTAACCAATTTTATTGATCAATGATCAAGATGGTTAATAAAACACAAGTGGCTCTGTGAGATGTAGACCTCGCAAGCGACATAGGAAATTTGCGTTTTTTTTCATTATTTTTCAACCACACACCTCCAACCCTCAAGGGGTTTATTGGATGAATAAGTGGAATCATTATAAAAAAAATAACCCGACTGCATTTTCTTTCAATACCACATTCCTACTTATGAATGCACCTAGTTACGTAGAAAGAGTATTACCAATAACTTAATAAACTACATTTGTGATCTAAAATCCATCCTATTTTAACTAAAATTATATAGACTATGTCACTCTCAGAGTCTCCACAACTCAAACGACACCTTAATTGTTAAAATCAGTTAAGCCTTTTGGGCTGCAGTGTTTTTTTTACATATTCAAGCCCACTTCCCGCCATTTTGAAAATTTTATAAAAACTGAATCGAAAAAAAAACATAGTTATCGAACTCGTCTATTTCAATTGAATCGGTTGAGAGATGTGACCTATAGAGGAGAAAATCCGGACAGAAATCCGGACAGCTTTGCGCGCTCCGTCATAACTCTTTTATCAAAATATGCTTAGCATAAAACTCACTAAATATTCGCGTGCTTTTGCACGATAACTATACAGTACTGTAGCCATTTGGCTGTCTCCTAATTAATTTCAACGTACAATACTGCACCCAAGGGAGTCAAACCAGCAACGCTTCACTGATAAACTTTACGATTGTATATTTTATTGTTATTTACTGCACCACTGGAACTCTCTAGTCCTTGGGGACTTTGCTTTGTGTTTGCTTTTTCCTGTTCGTTGATATGGTGATGAATATATGATATTATTAGTACAACACGCTCACATTATCTCTGTACCTCGCTGGAATTTGGTAAATATACATTTTGTGGCCAGGTCGTACCTATTAAATTGATAATGTCATGATGTGGCCAACCATGGTTTAATAAGAAGTGTAGAACGAGGAAATATTTAGGGAAAAATACTGCGGTAGCTTAAAGTGAAGAATAAAGGAGACGAACTGCCGGAAATCCAGTGAGAAATCCGGATTTCCGGCTCTCCTCCTCTACAGGTCGCATTTCTCAACTGATTTTCGTGAAATTTTGTTAGTAGGTACCAATAATTATGTTTTTTTTGCCGTATTAGTTTTTGAATTTTCTTCAAAATAGCGGAGACATGGGGTTACCAAGTTTTTAGGCTAGCGCAAAACCGCTCGCGATCGGGTTCGGTCAATTTAGCTCTCTGCTCCTCAAAGAACCAGGTCGCTCTTTACACTCTTTTAGGTCCGTGTCGTCTTGAACCAGAGAGATAAAAGCAAATTGATCTCAGCTCGCACGCGAAACACGATCTCTTGTGATTAGGCCGGATCACGCTTGTATGGAAAAAAAAAACGAATTTTCTTTCCGTGTACTGCGGAATGGATGCTCTAAGGCCTAATTAATAAGTACACCAAATATAGACCACGGTCGTAGATTTAGAAGTACTGCCCCCGAGCCACTAAAAATTTCAGAAATTACGAAAAACTAGGTTTTGTACTTCTCGTTTTTCAATCATACAATATATAATATTTTAACTGAAATGATTTAAAACAATAGCTTAAGACAGTTTTTACCCTAAACCATAAAATTATAAGATATTCAAACTAACGCGCCAAAATGTTTCACCTGTTAGCGCCCATTTTTGTAAATTTGCCCCGC
This sequence comes from Argyresthia goedartella, assembly GCA_949825045.1. NCBI lineage: Eukaryota > Metazoa > Arthropoda > Insecta > Lepidoptera > Argyresthiidae > Argyresthia > Argyresthia goedartella. Next base: position 25,114,486 of record OX463823.1, read on the forward strand.
CTAGAGGAGCACCCCCGCGCGAGTGAGAGACTATTTTTTGTTAAAAATAAAACGCCGTGATTTTGAATCAGTGATAAATATATATTTGCCTTAATGTTTCCAAAATATAGACAACATTTATTATATATTATAAACTAAAACTAAAATATAACTACACTAAACTTAATTAAAAATTTCCCTGAGTTCGCTGCCGGGCGGGAGGGTGCCCAAGACAAATTGATTGCATTCCGGAGTGCACGTATTGTTTTATTCAATAATCCCGTTAGTGTGCGCGACCAAAACTCACTTTGAGTTTACGTAGTAAGGATAAAATTTGTCCTATATTTGGTGCGGGAAAAGCACTACCAAATAGTATGTTACCGACAAAAGAAGATGTGATGAAGCATTTTATTTTAGTATCTGAAACTTTGGAAAATCCGTTTCAGGACTCTGTGAAAGTTATTAGTGAAATCAGTGTTACCGACGTAGAAAATCTGACGAAGAATGATAGACCACAGAAATATCGTGATTTTATTTAAAAATATCACTACAGGCTACAAATCAGGCTACTCGAAGGCAAGATACAACATCCACTTCAATGGTTCGTATGTCAACTGCACGCCAACGAACTCACTTTGAGGCATCTCTTCGAGCATCTAGATGGAACAACAACAGGACCAAAAAGTTTCAGCGGCTAGGTAGGATGAAGTCTGAACAACTGCGAACTTCTCCCGGTCACAGCTTTTCGTGCAATCGAATGCAGGTTACCGACTATAACGAAATCCCGGGAAGACCTTAGCACCGACCAGCTATATTTGCTAGAGATTTGTCGTGCGATCAACGACGGCCAATGCGACCCAAAATTAGCTAAACGCAATCCTGGGAAAATATGTCACTCACGCTGGTTAACCACAGCGAACAGAATTCTAAGGCTTTATGTTTCCACTGCGTCGCCGTCGGAAAATCTTGTGACATTAACTGAATTTGTGATCAAGGTGTACGCTCCGATGTGGTTTCAAATAAAGACCAGACCTCACTGCATAAATGGAGCGCAACACGTCTTCGAAAGCATTAAGGTGTCACGTTACCTGCCTGAAGAGTTGAAGAAGGTAGTAGATACTGTCATACAACGGAATGGATATTTTGGGCACTGTGAAAATATTCTGATAGCAATGCTACATGATGAAAGATGGCACATACGTGAACTCGCTCTCAGACGAATTCTAAAGGTGCGGGACAGGTCGGTGTTTACACCTATGAGAGTATTTCAAGTGCCCTCGTTAAATTTTGAAGCAAACGACTATGTTGATTTGGTAGACTGGAAAGTGATTTCTGAACCACCTCTCACTATGCAAATTCCAACCACCGTCATTTCCGAGGCCATTTTGGACCTCGATAGCATAAATGCTAGGATATCTGGGTACTTCTATCGCATACCTTGTCACACGCAAGCTACGAAAGGTGCATAAAAACTGGTAACGGAATCATCTTCTGCTGTCTGTGGTCCAGTGCGTCTTGAAGGGTGGATAATAAATAAATTGGAGTCATGCCGAATAATGCCCATCTTCGAGTCAAAGAAAAATTACAAAATAGGGTAAAATGTCGATATCTTTAAACTCACTGTCAGCTCTTTGTTGATGATTATTTTGTGTTATTGGGAATTTGATTACTTGTTTGTTTATTGAAATATATATTAAATAATTGAACTGTTGTTTTAATTTAATTATAGTACTTTTATTCCATGACAAACCGAACCCACTTTTTGGCATTTTCCCCAAATTTAAAGTCCCTTGGGGCAGTACTTCTACTCATAATTAATTGTTGCTGTTTTTATTGACTTAAGATCGTATTGACATAGAGCATCCTAAACCTAAAATAAAAAAATCTAAATTCGATCCAGCCTACTTGTCATGTCAGGTTACTAGGCTAGGCAAGGTAAGGCAAGCAGCTATTTCGGTGTTACTATCTTTATTTTTCAATTTTGCATAGATGCACATGTCGCAGCGTGGTATTTTCTATTGAAATAATTCTTCTTTTCTGTGCTATTTTAAAATGAAGAAATAAGTATATGATAAAACAATTCGAAATTAAAACAGCTTGAACGATTCGAATTCAAATGTGTTTCCATCACATCTTAGAATTATGAATAATAAATACTTACGTAAATTACAGAATATTCTAGGTATGATTGAATGGTAGAAAAAATATTCAGTGACAATTTAATTTTAAAATTAAAACACTTGTGTTGTATATTATATAGTAATACATAGTAATAAATTCGATCCAGCCTACTTGTCATGTCAGGTTACTAGGCTAGGCAAGGTAAGGCAAGCAGCTATTTCGGTGTTAATATCTTTATTTTTCAATTTTGCATAGATGCACATGTCGCAGCGTGGTATTTTCTATTGAAATAATTCTTCTTTTCTGTGCTATTTTAAAATGAAGAAATAAGTATATGATAAAACAATTCGAAATTAAAACAGCTTGAACGATTCGAATTCAAATGTGTTTCCATCACATCTTAGAATTATGAATAATAAATACTTACGTAAATTACAGAATATTCTAGGTATGATTGAATGGTAGAAAAAATATTCAGTGACAATTTAATTTTAAAATTAAACACTTGTGTTGTATATTATATAGTAATACATAGTAATAAATTCGATCCAGCCTACTTGTCATGTCAGGTTACTAGGCTAGGCAAGGTAAGGCAAGCAGCTATTTCGGTGTTACTATCTTTATTTTTCAATTTTGCATAGATGCACATGTCGCAACGTGGTATTTTCTATTGAAATAATTCTTCTTTTCTGTGCTATTTTAAAATGAAGAAATAAGTATATGATAAAACAATTCGAAATTAAAACAGCTTGAACGATTCGAATTCAAATGTGTTTCCATCACATCTTAGAATTATGAATAATAAATACTTACGTAAATTACAGAATATTCTAGGTATGATTGAATGGTAGAAAAAATATTCAGTGACAATTTAATTTTAAAATTAAAACACTTGTGTTGTATATTATATAGTATGTATACCTAGGAAACGTCAATTTCAGTCAATGACACATCCATCACATCTTAGAATTATGAATAATAAATACTTACGTAAATTACAGAATATTCTAGGTATGATTGAATGGTAGAAATAATATTCAGTGACAATTTAATTTTAAAATTAAAACACTTGTGTTGTATATCATATAGTATGTAAACCTAGGAAACATCAATTTACACACTGTCGACATATTCATATTATATTTGAATTAAATTATATATATATAAATATATATATTTGATACATATAATTAAATATATATTTGAACCAAGCTAATCTCGGCTTCCGTTCCATCCGAGTCCTTACAATCGATCTATCTTGAAGTGAGCTGCCGAGCGTGTGAGCGTAGTGGGCAGTGAGCTACGTCGCTCAGTTTGTCTGTGAGATCGATCAAAATTCAAGTTATTATTGCGGCGCGGCTACTTTCATACTCTATTACGTAACCAGGTGCATTCATATATTTGTATGTGGTATTGAAAGAAAATGCAGTCGGTTTTTTTTTTTATAATAATCCACCTGTTTATTCGATAAACTTTAAGAGTGTGAGTTTACAGCTCACATAGCCACTTAATAGATACTTGTGTAATTCTAATTTTATTATACGCTTGCATACGTGATAGGGATGTCACTTTGTTGGTTCGCCTCAATTCGTCTCAGTTGCAAAATCCTGTTATGTGAGTTCTCCGAGCTTATAAAAATGGCATCATTTGCTCTGGCGGCAATGAGAGATGTAGATTTATCTGTCCTAGAGCCACATTACTCTTTTCACTCGACCCTACTTCCCGAGATAAATAGTTCTCACGCGCTGGACCGGGCATATTTTTATATGAAGAAAACAAACAGAAGGATAAAAAAATATGGCCATGAAACGTAACCCGAACCTTGCTTGTGCACAAAATTTTCTTTATGATCTCGAGTTTTGTCTTTAATTATGAATTTCGTGTTCTATTTTTAACTAGGTGGTAACGGCCAGGTCTGTAACTAATGTTTTGAAAAAGGGGCCTTGCTGAAAACCAGGGCATAGAATACCTAATAGTACTACGTACAGAAAGATTACTCCTCAAATACACTTAAATAAATAGCTACTCTCGCTGCGCGATAATAAAGCGCAATCTAGCTGGCACCTGCGCTACCTACAACAATCGCTAAGCACCTGGAGAATCGTTTGCCCCGCCCGTGCAGGCTAGACTGCGTCACATTACAACGTCTGAGAGCTTCTTTTACTCTGACATCACAAGGTCGTCCTGTAAACTCCTGTCTCGCTTGATCACGGTAGGGTTACCTACGTGCGATTATTTGTGTTTGTGAATTTTAGTCCACTCTATTAGGAGAGAGGTGTTATTAGTACTTATTCAGGCTATTGGTAAATTTTAAGGCTAGGTAGGTACCTACCTCCTTACTAATGTAATAGTTATTTGTTTTATACTGGCTCTAAAGTTAGTTAAACAAAAAGGTATTCAATGAAAAAAATATAGAATTTTATTTGTGAACAATTCCCTTAGGCACCCTAAAATGTTAGGTACTGAAGTCAGTGTTGTTGCAAAAATCACAGAAAAGTTGCTTATGAGGAGCGGCTAGCGCGCGACGTGACTGCCAGCCAAGCGAGCGGCAACATAACTTAATTCCCGCCCATCGGGTTCGCCGGTCTAACGTATCTAAACTGTACAGTGATACACCTCATGCTCATATACAACATATCATTGAATAAACGCCTAATGAGAAACTAGTTTGTCCAGAATCACGAGCTGAGTCGATTTCACTGACTTTAAATATAGGTCATATTTTTGAAGAAAAAAAGTTATTTATATTGCCCTGACTTTTTATTGCTAAGCTAACTTAGGCACGACCATCTGTTTGATCCCTGCCTATACGCTACTCAAGCTGAAAAGAAGCTCACTAGCCTGGCCGCCGGCTTATCTTTGCCAAAATAAAATCTGAATACGAAAGGATAAATTCGTAAGGAAAAAAGAGACAGTCTCTGCGTCGCGTAGGAAACATCGAGTGAGGGAGTGCAAATCACGGAATGGGAAGGGCTAGGGATGGATGTGAGGGGTTGCAGGGATCTATTTTGTTTGTTTGTTTTGTTTAGTCCGTCAGTACTTATCCATTTGTGTTCAGGTGCGCACGCGCGGGGCATGCCACTCAATGGCATTTCGATACACAAATGTGGAATTAATATTGTGAAATGATGATGTATTGACATTGTCAATTAAGCCGTGTCGGTGTTCTTTGAGCGGTTCGTGGTAGGAATGGCACAGCGACTACTATGGTACTTTCACATCAACATAGACCCTAGGTACAGTACCTAAATTTGGAGTGCATTCAACTCGCGAGCGAATGGTAGGTACAAGTAATTACAATACATCGGAAATTATCACGTCCCGCGCTCTCGTCCCGTTTCATACAAGCCGAGCCAAGTTTTTGTGGCTCTGAGTGAGCGGGGACGCTCTTTTACTCAAAGGGGGGGGGGGGGGGTTGATTAAGAGAGAGATACCACTCGCTCAAAGCCAAAGAAACTTGGCGCGAACTAGTGAGAGCGGGGGCGGGGAATTCGAAGTGCCTAGATGTTTGCGATGTTTTGTAGTTAGTAGGTATCTAACCTAAATTTTAGTTTTGCTTCATCTTTCTATTGACTTATTTCTAAATAGGTACTTACTATGATGTCGCTATGGTAACCTAACTAACCTAAAAGATTAACCTACCTTTAAAAAGTATGATGAATAATTTTATTGAACTCGCGTCCCGCGGCACGCATGCACCACAGAGTTGTGAATTTGCCAGAAATGACACAACAATTTAAGTCTCAATTTTCTACAATATATTTGCCTTATAAGGTATTGGCTAGTGACATCGTGCATTCGTCCCACACGATCAATTTGCACTGTAGCATCAGAGCGCCACGACCACTGTTCTTGCTTATATTGCAATTGGGCGTTTCTTCACCCGCAAGGTTCAGTGGAAGTTTGAACACCGAGTGGGCAGTTCTGCCTCCGCTGAGCAAGGTCGCGGCAATCCCAGAGGACGCAACAGCTAGCGCGACATTCCTGTCGTTGCGTAACTGCGCCAGCAGCAGCGCTTCATTAAAATATATGTCGTCGTAGGCCTGTGCTGTCCCTTGGTACCGGTATGCGATACCTTCGAACAAAGCGGTTTTATATTTATTTCAAAGTTGCAGGGGGTTCGAGAGTCCACAGGTGCTTAACATGATAGTGAAGAGCTCTCTCAACTTGGCGGCTGATCGGCACAATACGGCGTCCTCCATCGTAGAGTCCCAGTGGCCGTCATCTTCCAACAGTACCATGGCCTCACATGCTTCTCAGAACGTAGCTTTTTCCTGTCCTTCAACTGTTTTCAGGGACTGAAAAATTATGGGGCACCGGACGTGGGTCAGTAGCAATCGTACGCAGTAACACTCAAAGTGTGTTACGTGTACAGTATAAATTCTGCCCAAGGCATCTGACGCTTTCACACCATGCCAGCCTTCGACGAGTTTACCCTACACATGACGCTTCCATTCTTTCCGTGAAGCGTTCCAAGTATAATATTTTGGCACTTCCATGTACAGCAAAGTTTTGGCACATTCGTCTGTTTGGCACAGCGAAAAAACGCGGTAAGGGTGGTCGTGGGCGTGTCGCTATCGATCGCAGAGTTTTGCCTCCGTGAAGTAGACGCGCTTGCCGTTGGGAAGGTACACCGCAAGAAGTGTCACTGTCGGGTGCCTCTCGTGAAGGGGCAAGCCCAATATTCACCATGCTGCTTCGTTGCTTGTCATCATTTGCACTTTGTCCCTTGGGTTGATATTTGCATTGCCTTGTTGCTGCACAATGAATATCGCCTGGTCAGTGCCTTTGTTTATGTACTTACAAATGTATTTAATTGCCTGGACCGAGTTACAAATTTCCACATTAATGTGAGCATTAAAAATTTTGCAAAGCAGCGGCGAGTAAGGGACCACCCAGCTGTTGTCCACTACGACGTCTTGTGCGGTACCTGCTAGTTGCACGTAAAGGTGATGAATAAGTCTGGCCGCCCATAGTTTTGGACGTAGGTGAACGCGTCCTGGGTGTATTCGTGGACGTACCGTAGACTGTTTCAGAGGCACGCTGAGAAGCCATGCGCTCTGCGTTTTCTTGGCGTCGAGAAGCAGCGTCCTTTGGTGTTTCAGAGGCACGCTGGGAAGCCATGCGCTCTGCGTTTTCTTGACGTCGAAAAGCAGCCTCCTTTGGTGTTTCAGAGGCACGCTGGGAAGCCATGCGCTCTGCAGTCTCTTGACGTTGAGCATCAGCCTGCGCCGAGTTTTCAGACGCTCGAGCATATGCCTGACGCTCCGCCTGCTCAATTTTTCGCTGTTCAGCATGAACAGACGATTCTTGCTGTCTAGCTATCTTTATAGCTCGAGCTCTTTTTGAGCTCTGCGAAAGATTTGATTTGCGTTTGCGAGTCATTATAAATTTAAATATCAAACCAGAAACCAATGCAAATACCAATCTATGAAAAATGAAATTACAATTAACGTTATGATCTACAGCCAAATCGATTATGAAATCAGTAATCCAAAAAAATGCCAAGTCAATACAATGAAAGAAAGAAACAACAACCTATCCGAATCCGAACGAAATCGCAAAGCAAACTATCGAGCGAGAGAGACCAAAGAATAAGAAACAAACCAATGCAACCGACCAAATGAATTATTATGCCACACGCACCGATAAAGTTTAAAGTCAGGTTGTGGCCAAACCATACCGTGATGTAAAGTACGTGCAGCGCCATATAGTGAATTTCTGGTAAACGTGAGACTGCTGAACAAAGGCAAATCGCTAAGAAATAAATTAGTTTGTGTCATTTGACTGTGTTGTCTGTTATTTATATCTATATAATATAATGAGTTTCAGTTACAGGGCTGAAATAACCTGTCTGTATGTTGGTACAAAAGTACCTATACAATAAATAAATGAATGAGTGAGTGAGTCAGGACTTTGTTTTTTATAAGAAGCATTTACATATTGACACATTTCAACACCTTCGAACTTCAATAGGGGATGATGGTATTTCACTTCCGCTACATTGAGTTTTAAAATCGATGCGATAACGATCCAAAATACCATAAAAAAGACATCCATATTGATTTTCAGAATTTGTCACCACATTTCCCTCTTTTAGGGGTTGAATTTGAAATTGAATTGTAGCCTATGTGTTAAGTCAGGGTATAGGCTACATACATTCCAAATTTCATGCAAATCCGTCAAGCCGTTTCAACGTGAAAGAGTAACAAACAAACACACACACAAACTTTCGCATTTATAATATTGGTGGGATATGTTATTAACAAATATCAATTTATTGATAAGTCAGGTTTTTTCTTCTTCTTAGCTTATATTATTAACATAATCCAGTCAAATAGAACAATAATCCTTGACGAAGATGAAATCCTACAAGACGAGTCAACCCAAGACTTCATTTTGACAGAAAGCAATATAAACAAATTGAAAATGGCAAGTGATTTCAACTTTTCGCTAGAATCCCCTCACATACAACAATAGTTTAAACACATTCTACGAGAAATGACCATTCACCATCTGAATCTCCGACAAATAGAGGCGACATAACGCCATGCCTGAGAAAACAGCTTTTTACAAAGTGCTTAAATTACTAAAGGAACATTATCTTTCTCTTTCGTGACTTAAGGATTTCATATGTAGTATTGTTTATTTATATGTATTTTATATCCGGTATTAATGTTCTTCTTTAAGTAGTAAATTTAGTAGTTTAGTAAAATACTTATTTATATTATTTACTTGTATTTCTGCACAGAGGTCTATCTGTCACAGCTATATTTATTATTTTTTCATCATGGGTTTGCTGGAAGAAATCTCATGTAAGAGATAAGCTGATCTTGGTGAATGTATTTTTTTGTAATGTGAATTTTCATTTGCAATAAAAATATACGAAACTTCAGCAAAAAACGCAAGCAAAACTGAAATTTCCATCTGCGTATACATCACAGGCTTGGCGAGAATGCATGCAGGAAAAGCAAAAGACAAAAGGAGAAAAAGATAAACAAAAAGACTAAAGACATAAAAGACTAAATAAACTCAGAGAAGAGAAAAAAAACAAAGTAGAGTTACTAAAAATAAGAGCAAAAACACTTAGAAAATTTCGAAGAAAATTAGGAGATTGTACAACAAAGGCATAAAACACGCCATTTTACCCGTGACGTTGATATCCACCCGAACCGCAGGCAAGGGTGGATAGTTAAGTCGAGGGTAAAATGGGGGATATAAAATTTCATGACTATGTTAAAAAATATTCCAAAACTTTCAAGTTGGTTTGTAGAACTGAAAAAACTTTACACATTAATAGAAAAATACAAAATTCAAATAATAGAATGAAAACGGTTTGGCAAATCATAAACCGTGAAACTGGCAAAGTTATACCAAGAGATAATGATTTCCGCTTAAAGATAGGTGATGATGTTGTTAAATCCAACGCTGAGGTAGCTCGAGCTTTTGAAACATTCTTCACCAATGCACCCTTACTCACAACAGAGCGTCTAAATTCATCTCCATATGAAGCAGAGGCTTTATTAAAAAATAACACTAGCGTCAGTAATGTATATTTAAAATTTCATCATGTATATCCCCAGGGCATTGTCAAAATGTTTAAATTACTTAAATTAAAAAATACGGAAGACCTGTGGGGTATATCAGTCAAAGTCATTGGTTCAGTAATTCTAGTTATAGCCCACACTTAGCTTATATATTCAATAAATGTGTTGACGATGGGGCTTTTCTAGACCTCATGAAACACAGTAAACTGATACCTCTGTTCAAGTCGGGAGATAAGAGTGATCCTTCAAATTTCAAACCAATATCTGTTCTTCCAACACTAAGTAAAATATTTGAAAAGATTATACTCAATCAAATGCTCTCACACTTCAACCGTACAAAACAACTCCACGCTAAACAATATGGTTTCACTAGGGGTAAATCGACTACGGATGGCAGGTATTACCCTTATATCTCATATTTATTCTGCATGGGAGGCCGCACAGGATGCTATCGGAGTTTTCGGAGTTTTTTGCGACCTGTCGAAGGCGTTTGATTGTGTTGATCGTAATACGCTATTAATTAAATTAAATCATTACGGAGTTAGAAATAAAGCGTTGGATTTACTAAGATCATACCTAAGCAATAGAATTCAAAAGGCAGAAGTTAACGGCGTAAAATCTGATGGATCGGGTGTTAAAATTGGCGTTCCACAAGGTTCCATATTAGGCCCTTTCTTATTCCTGGTATATATTAATGATCTGCCTTTCATGGTGGAGAAATTAACTGACATAGTGTTGTTTGCTGATGATACTTCAATGGTCTTCAAAATTTAAAGGCAAAAAGGAGAATTTGATGATGTTAATGGTGTATTGTCTGTAACCTTGAATTGGTTCACAGTTAATAATTTATTGTTAAACGCTGGTAAAACCAAGTGTATCAAATTCTCACTTCCAAATGTCAGGCAAGTTGAGACCAGTTTAGTGTTAGACAACAGCACGTTAGAATTAGTAAATGATACGAAGTTTCTTGGAATAACCTTTGATACCAAATTGCAGTGGGGACCCCACATAGAAAAATTGGCTGGTAAATTAAGTTCTGCGGCTTACGCTGTTAGGAACATCAGACAAAGCACGGATGTGGCTACATCTAGGCTAGTATATTTTAGTTACTTTCATAGTGTGATGTCCTATGGTATCTTGTTGTGGGGGAAAGCAGCGTCAAGCTATTTTTATTTTACAGAAAAGAGCTATTCGAGCAATTTATAATTTAAAACGAACAGACTCCTTAAGAGAACTTTTTAAAGAAATTGATATACTAACAGTAGCTAGTCAATTTATTTTCGAAAATATAATGTATATACGCAAGAACCTTTCAACATTTTCCAAACTTAGCGATAGCTGTAATGTTAATCTAAGAAATAATCACAGACTTTTTGCGCCCCGTTTTAGACTCGCGAAGGTTAGCAATTCTTTTAAGGGTCAGTGCATTCTCTACTACAATAAGATACCTCTGGAGATTTTGAAATTGCCATTTGAACAATTTAAAAAGCATGTTAAAGCGACTTTGTCGAAAAAGTGATGTTACAATGTTCAAGATTACTTAAATGACAGGACTGTATAGGGTTAATCTGGCTCAACACAGACCTTGCTGTTAATAATTTTGTAATTATTTATTCCTGCTTATTAATCATAACAATTATTTTTTTCATATTTGTATTAGTTTAGCACAACCTATTTTTAAAAGAGATCTAAAAATCAATCTGTGGGAGTTTCTACGCCCTTCTTCTCCCACAGTGGTCCAATATAGAGAAGTGGCAAAAATGACAATTGCTGAGAATATGTAAATATCTACAGTAATAAAGACATTTGGAATTTTGGAATTTTGGAATTTATGACCGAGTTATACACACTGCTTTTCACTTCGATTGTGAGAAAATGAAACAATGGCATACAATGATCGTAAAACAAGAATCATAAACAACAATAAATTGCAAAGAATGACAAGACCTTCCCGCCTATTTACTTTTTTTATTTTGTTGTTAATTTTCGACATGTGACGTCAGACTGAGGTACTTCATACTGGCAAGTCATTTAATGGTTCAATACGTTTTTAAATAATAATGGACTTCTATGTAATTTACTTTCAATAATTTAGTAATAGAAAACACGAATGTGTTTATTAACCCTTTATTTCGCAGAAATACCCAAACATTACAATGTAATTTATTGTTATCGTATGCCTCTCAGAGGGTCTCAAGGAGGACAGAAAAAATATAAATAAAAATCCTGAAACTATAGATTTCCCGAAAACTTATGTCCGTGGCAGCGAACACTACGAAGTATCCTATGAACAACATAGCCTGATGTGTGTTCACTGTAACGGACATTATGAACTAAGGTATATAAAAAGTCACTTAGGCAGCATAATAAATATAACATTTATTTTTACTTCTTCATAGTTAATCTTAGTTAAGTTACACTAATTATTAGTTTTAAGACGGAACACCACAATAAAAATTCTAGAAATGCACATAATACCACTGAACATCATAAGAACTGGCTTTTCTGAAAAACATAACGTTAGTCATAAAACACGTAAAATATCAAACTAAATCTATAAAAAACACAATAAGTTACACTAATTATTAGTTTTAAGACGGAACAGCAGCACATCACAATAAAAATTCTAGAAATGCACATAATACCACTGAACATCATAAGAAATGTCTTTTCTGAAAAACATGACGTTAGCCATAAAACACGTAAAATATCAAAATAAATCTGGAAAAACACAATATCCACATATTACTTGGTATGGAAGGCCAAGAAACAGTTTCGACTATTTCTGCCAGTTACAAAACATAACCTTATATCACATTTGATGCAGAAAACGGTCGTCTTCTTATTACAAAATCTACATCTACCCTCATCTGTGGTGGATTGGAAATGTCCAAAGTTGTCAAACTTAACAGGATCCGCTGGTCTTGCTTTCACGGGATTTTTGATTTTAGAAACCTCGGATGTCTTCAATTGTTGAGATTTTCCAGTTTTGATAAGACTTTCAAAAACTTCCAGGCGAAACGATTTCAATGGTTTTCCCTTTCCACAGTTTTTACGGTGCAAGAGCCACGCATTATTGATACTTATATCAATCAGCTGTGCGAAAATACGGAGGTACCATCTGCGTGATTTCAGGGGCGTTTTGTAGAGAGCTACTAGCATATCAGCGAGGTCTACGCCTCCCATATATTTGTTGTACTCAGCAACAATTTGGGGCAATCAACGTCCACCTTTTTCTTGGCTTCTTTGGAGTACCTCTTGATTTTTTGAATTGGCTCTACGCCAACATATGAGCTGATTAGAGTCACAGGTTTATTATCATTCCAGCGCACAATGATAAGTCTGTTTTCATTACAGACAGCATGAGCATAACTGCCCTTTTGCTTTTTCTTCATAGTTTTTTCATCTGGTAAAACTTTTTCTCCACCTCTCAGTCTGTTATTCCGTATGGTTCCTAATCCGAAAATTCCATAATGCTCTCTCAGTATGAACATTAACTCCGGGGATGAAAAAAAGTTGTCGCAATACACTGTGGCCGGTTTATTTTGTATGCTTTTTGCAAAGAGCAATAACGACCTGTGCGCCAAACCCCACCGACGCTTCCTCTTCAGTAAAAGTGTGGTCTCTAAATGTGTTTTCTCCTCCGTAGAGAATAAAATCATAAATAAGACCGGATACTCCTGCACGTACGTAGTTTTTAAAAACCCACTTATTCGGCTTGTCCTTCATATATTGTTTCCTTTTGCCGGCTTTTTTGCCTTTATATGCAATCATCATCTCATCGATGCTAAATTTATTCTCCTTTTCTTGGGCTAGGCAGTTCTTGCGAATCTTTTCGGCAACAGGGCGAATTTTATAATATCTGTCCGAATTCTCCTGGCTGTTGTCGGCAAAGTGGATCAAGCGTCTTATTTTTTCAAATCTATTCAGCGGCATTAAATCGGCAACTCTGTGGTATCTCATTGCTGTGCTCCAGTAGTCACGGTAAGATGGCATATTGACAACACCCATGATTATGAGTATCGCTATAAAGTCTTTCAATTGACTCACTGTCAGTTGTAATGATCTACCCGTCTGTTGGACAGAATACAAATTTGTTTGTTCCACAATATCATCGTAGATGTCAGGCGTGAAGAAGAGATCGAAATACGATAATGCGGAAGGGTCTGGCAGATCAACATAGTCATCATCATCGTTAGTAGCTTCAATTGAAGCAGCATGTTGATAGACAACCTTTCGCCAGTTATATTGCAGTGTGAACTTTGCTACTCGTTTTCTCTTCTTCGGTACAGGTTTCGAGCGCTTAGACGACCGTGTCTTTCTTTTTATGGGATGAGCTAGTGGAGATTCAACGGACACAGAAGCGATAGAGGGTAAGGCAGACAAGGTAGGTACATCTTCGTAGTTAGGCTGTCTTGATGGAGTTGGGCAAATTGCATCAAAGATCGGAGTCAAAGGCACTGCTTCTTCGACATTTATTTCGGGTGATTCGGGTACATATCTGCTGTTACGTGGTTCTGGGCTGCATCTAGCAGAAGAGTCAGAATTTTGGTTATGGTCACAGGGTGAGCCTTCAGTGTTATTAGGTGTTGGACTATCAAGTATGCTAAGCCACTCGAGAGAAGAGTCCAAGGATGGTGCAGGAGATGTGGAATAGGAAGCTGATGAGTCAAGGTTTTGTAAAAGTTCACGATCAGAAGCAGACTTTTCATAAGTTTCAGAGAGCGCATGCTGGTTAGGCACTAAAGCAAGGATTTTTCCAGCGCGGGATGAAGCTTTTTGCTGAAAAGGTCAGAAAAAGAAAGTTCAAGCAGTGAAACCAAGGCCATTTGTATACGCAGTGGCCTTCACACCGGACATCGGAAATGACACCTGTAATGTAGTGAAATTCGCAAGGTACGCTGTGGCGGACATAGCTTGTGAGATGTCATTTACACGGTATGTCACAAGGTCCGCTGTGACGGACATAACCAAAGTAACAAAACCACGGCATAGTTCGCAATGTCCGGTGCAACGGACACATACTTTGAAAGTTTAGAAAGGTTATTTTATGAGGGAATAATGAAATATTGCTATTACAATTTATAAACAAACTCATAAAAAGCATGATGCAAAGAAAAGTTTTTAATATTTGCCCCAAAAAACCAAGGAAAAGAATTTCTACCTTGGACAAAACGCGAGACCTGCGGCTCCGCAACATGTTAACACTTGCAAATGCCAAAATAGTGTTGCCATCCGTACATTTTTTTCCCTTAGACCATAGACAAAGTATCCTTGTGGGGTGAATCGAAACATTTCATATAGAAATAAAATTGACGTAACATTATGTTTTTTAAGTGTGTGTCCGGTGTGACGAACAATGATAAATTAAGGGTTAACGCAAATCAGCTAAAATAACAGGTTTATTCTACGAAGTTTTATTGTGCGTGGCTGTTAGGCCTGATTATCTCAGCCTTTAAAACAATTTTAATTTTTGCACGAGAGTAAAATACCCAAAATCTTTAAATTAATCCATAATATATTTTTTATTTGTTACAACAACTGTACAATGCATGTTTCCTGTGGTTTTAGATGATAAGCATTTCTATATACATCACAAGTTCCAACAGTTGACGACCCGAATGGCCGAGTCGGCAGTGACCCTGCCTACGAAGCCAAGGGTCCCGGGTTCGAGTCCCGGTGGGGGTTTGTACTCTAGTCATTGTTGTTTATCTATCTGAATATAATATTTATCTATATACGTATGTGTATCTTTTTCTAGTACCCAAGATACAGGGAATGCTAGTTTGGAATCAATGTGTGTAAATAGTGTCCATACCTTGGACTTGGACTATTGTTATTATAAAAACTAGTAAACAAAAACTAAATTGATCGACTTCAAAAATTATTAAATTGTGAATCGTCAATGTAAGAAAATGGTTTCTAAATTCTGCTAAATGAAAAGAAATGGCTAGTAAGAATTTAATATCACTTTAAAAACTTTTTCACTTCGTGCCATTTCTAAGGTTATTCAACATATCAAGTATTTCTTCACTGTTTGTGAACAAATCTAGATGAGTTGTCAAGGTCGGCTTATCGGGTCTTAAGTCCCGACGAAAATAATTGATTTCAACATGGTGTGAACCTATCGCCCGCCGCCGTTCAGAATCCAACTGTTGTTCACGTCTGCAGGAAATATTTGGATCCGATCACCCACCACCGGACTGAGCCCCGCCCTTGATAATATTGAGCAGGTTAGTGGTACGACATACGGACCTAACTGAAGGAGTTTTTAAAGTGATAATAAATTCATACTAGGCCTTAGTTTTCGTTACACTGAATTTAGAAAAAATATCCTCACCTTGACGATTTATAGTTTAGAAGTCCATAACTTTCTCTTTTGTTTAGTTGTTGTTAGAACTTATGATTTATTTAGAAGGGCTACTTATCTTAAACACCTCAAAATATGTTTGGTAAATATGTTTTCAGGAAACACAAAAAATATTATGGATTCATTGAAAGCATTTGGGTATTATGTTCTTGAACATTTAAAAAATCATATCACCACTGTGCAACGAATGACCGAAATGCAAGGTTGTGTTCAGTACAACTCCATCTACTCCTCAATTTATTTTGAGGCACCATACTACAAACTCTCTTTATATACGAGTAATATTCGAAAGATTCAATTTTTCATCGGGTCACGTTTCATTAAATTAAACAACGTTTTCTATTTTGTTCACCTTTCGGCATGGTAACAAACCCTTTGTTTATTGTTATTGTGATACTTTCACATAGAAAGCCATAGAGCGAATGAGCAATAGCCAGACCCATTGACGTATCACGTAGTCCTGCGACCGGACGATAAGAAAAAAAGGCGTAGCCTATTTTTAGATCTTCAGAATATAAAGTTAATTAACTTGAAATGCTATGGAGATATTTTTAATGCCGTCATTTAAGTTCAGATTAGGATAATTGTTTGAAAATACTACCTTAATACCCTTTTCAACCTGGTGACTTATATCTCACACGAGGACTTGGTATCAAAACTCAGAGCTGGAAACGATCATTCTTTCATTAATTTTTTATGTGAATAATTCGTGATAAGCGAGTGTACAAACTCAACTCAAGGCAAATAAAAGACCCTTTGCCGTGACTGTTGCCTACCGTTTGCATTAAGAGGCAGCCGACTGATGATCAAAAACATTAGACATCAGCCTGTAGTCCTCCAATTACACAAATGAAGGCAATTCGCTTACCCGCCGCCCCAGGAGAGACTCACAATTTAATTACTCTCGAACTGTGGGGTTGCTCAACGGTAGGGATAGCAAAACAATGCATGTCCTCTCAGGCCTGAAAGACCGAAAGCGAGTTAGCAGTTTGGCGTTCCCCTCGACTCAAAGTGAAAGAAAAATTTCTTTATTACAGTAGATATTTACATATAGGGTGTTTGGTAGATCGATGCAAAGTCTGAAAGCAAAGAAAGTAAAGATTATTTAGAACCATTTAGGCCGAACTTGTGAAAGCAGTAGTTTAACTGTTTCGTTTTTATCGATCTTTGAGTGTTTTGATGAAAAAACCAAGAATTTTACAGTTGATGGGAGATTTAGCACAATAATTTATTT
The DNA here is from genome assembly GCA_949825045.1 of Argyresthia goedartella. Lineage (NCBI taxonomy): Eukaryota > Metazoa > Arthropoda > Insecta > Lepidoptera > Argyresthiidae > Argyresthia > Argyresthia goedartella. Next base: position 25,131,737 of record OX463823.1, read on the forward strand.
CTTCTCAATCATTTCTATTAAATACACTGTGAGTAATATAAAAATCTTGTTCAAGGCATCTTTAAACAAGGTTTCTGATTGAAATTAGAAAAAAAAAAAGTGGTTCAAGCGTGCAAACCTTTTTAAAAACATGCTTAGCCCTAAAGGTTCTATATGATGAGATATCATTACTACGGTCTCTCATAAAATATTTAAATTCGGACTTCTGTAAACCAAATTTACAGAGCTACAATACCCCTTTATTTTATTTTCACGTTGGTGACGCATACATACAGGATGTCCGGAAGGTAGCTGCAGTACTTTAAGGGGGTGATAGCTTATACAATATCTAACATTTTAAGGCTAACGTGTATAGTTCGAAACTAGTTTTTTTTATTGCAACTTTTTATTTTTTTCGAAAAATACCCAAATTTAACATATAATAACTAACTGAACCAGTTAAAATTGGTATCAACGTTTCAAACCACAAACAAAATATTTGATTGCAATTCTACAATTATTTTTCACGCTTCAATGTCTCTTTTCTCTCTCAGTTACTTGAAATTCATGGAAAATCTAAATCAAAAAGTATTTTTTACTATAGATATTTACATATACTTAGCAAACGTATTTTTTTGCCTCTTCTCTACATTGGACTACTGTGGGAGGAGAAGGACGTAGAAACTCGCACAAACTGATATATAAATCTCTTTTAATAATTGGTTGCTCTTAACCTGCTTGGACGTAGAGAACCTAATAAGGAACTTTTATGACAGATATCAATTAGAGTACTGAAGATTCTATTGTAGGCATTTGTGAGGCAACAACATACAATTTGCCTTAATTGTTTCATCATTATTTTTTCTTTTCCGGCCAGCAGACAAGTGAAAGGGTTAACTAAAATATCACAATATTGATTATTATAAATAATAAGCAGGAATAAATGATAAAAAAAATATTAGCTGCTCTGTGTTAAAGTAGATAAACCAGTCCCGTCATTTAAGTAATCTCAAACATTTTAATATCCCTTTTTTTACAAAGTCGCTTTTAGATGCTTATTAAATTGCTCATATGGCAATTTCAAAATCTTCAGAGGTATCTTGTTGTAGTAGAGAATGCACTGATCCTTGAAAGAATTGCTAAGCTTCGCAAGTCTAAACAGGGGCGAAACTAGCATGTGATTATTTTTTAGGTTAACATTACAGCTGTCGCTAAGTCTGGAAAGTGTTGTAAGGTTAAATAAAAAGCTCTCTTAAGGAGTCTATGCGTTTTAAAACATAAATTGCTTAAATAGCTCTTTTCTGTAGTTTGAATATCCGCTGCTTTTCCCCACAGCAAGATCCCATGGGACATGACTCTATGAAACTAACAAAAATTTACTAGCCTAGATATATATCCACTACCGTGTTTTTTCACACATTTCATCGAATGAACATTAGTCAAAACAAAAATTAAATTTGAAACGTCGATACCAATTCTAACTAGTGGCAGTATTACCGATTGTGTGTGAAATTTGTTTTTTTTATTTAAAAAGACAAAACAAAACAAATTTCGACCTATACATGTGAGGCTTAAAATGTTCGAAATTGTGTCAGCTATCACCCCCTTAATGGACTGCACCTACCTTCCGGATACCCTGTACGTCGATAAAGGACCATTAACTGAACAAAAATTGTAACGTAACTTAATGTCCTGAATTTGATATAAAGACAGGCAGTGCCAATTTTTTTTATTAAACATAATTTCTCGCAAACGTGACTCTTCTGGACATAATGTAACATGACATTTTATTTTATTTTATTGTCCTTTTGGACATAACTTTCAATGTGCTCCACCAGCTTGAAGAAAAAAAATATAGGTTGAATTTTAATTTTTATGTTTGGTTCGTAGTACCTTATTTCAATAACATATGAGGTATCATCGTAAATGATATCTCAAAAGATGAGCAATGTCAAGCATGCTTTTTAAACGGTTTGCACACAAACACCTCGAGTGGTATTTTTCTTCACGAAAATGCAGTCAAAATAACCTTTCTTAACCCCAGAGGAAATTTTCTTTTACTTTAAAGGTATGTAAAAACCAAATCTCAAGTCACAGATGCCTCGAATGAGTTTTGTTAGATTACTTAAACATAATTTTATTAGAAATGATTGAATAATAAATAATGTTTTGATCCAAATCGCAATTATTAGTAATTAACTGTAAAATTCTGGGATTTTTCGTCAAAAACATACAAAACATCGATAGTAACAAAACGGTCAGACATTGGCTTATACAATTTGGGCTTAAATTGATCAATTGGCCTGTTCTATATTTTTTTAAGATATTGTATCGATCTACTATTATTTATCTATATAAGTATGTGTATCTTTGTCTAGTACCCAAGATACAGGTATATTAGTTTGGGGCTAGATCAATGTGGGTAAATAGTGTCCAAGGTATTATTACTTAACACCCTGTATACAAAGTAAATGTCATTCTTTTAACTCTTCCTACATTGGACCACTGTGGAAGAAGGAGGGCAAATAATCTCCCATTGATTTTAACATCTCTTTAACAAAAATGTTGTGTATACATAATCAAATATTACAATATTAATTATTATAAATAATATGCAGGAATATTAACAGCGAGTTCTGTTTCAAGTTAGATTAAACCCATGCAGTCTTGTCATTTTTGTAATCTTTAATAACAGTAACAAAGTCGCTATAATATGGATTTTAAATTGCTCAATTGGCAATTTCAAAATGTCCCGAGATATCTTGTTGTTGTAGAGAATGCACTGACCCTTGAAAGAATTGTTTACTTTCACGGGTCTAAGCCGGGGTGCAATTAGTCTTTGATTATTTCTTAGGCATGTTTTTATTAACATTTTTCTTACATTACAGCAATAGCTCGATTTGGAAAATTTTGTGAGGTTCTTGCTTAGAAACATTATATTTTCCAAAAATTTACTAGCCACAATTAGTATGTCAACACCTCAAAAAGTTATCTTAGGGAGTCGTTATAAATTACAAACTAGAGAAGGTTTTTTCTGTATTATAAAAATAGTTTGAATATCCGCTGCTTTCCCACACAACAAGATACCATAAGAAATGATACTATGATTTGTTATCAATGGTTATTCCAAGAAACTTCGTATCATTTACTGAAGGTCTTAACTTCCCTGACATTTGGAAGTCAGAATTGGTTACATTTGGGTTTACCAGCGTTTAACAATATATTAATAACTGTGAACCAATTCAAGGTTAAAGACATCATTAACATCATCAAAATCTACTTTTTGTCTTGATCATTAGTAAACAACACTACGTCAGTTAATTTCTCCACCATAAAAGGCACATCGTTAATATATACCAGGAACAAGAGAATAGTCAATTTGTCGAACGCCAAGTCTTTGGTAGTTCCCATTTACTGTGATACATTGTATATTTTGCACCCCAAACATAAAAAAATTATTCCCTTGATACATTCATTACGAATTTTGTCCCAAATGAACACCCAAGTAATCAATGCAGGTATTTGGTCTCACCTCGAAGTAAATCTGTAGAACGCGAGTGGCCCCAATGAGTGAGTTTTCACCGCTGTTGAAACAAGTACAATTATATTTAAACAATCACCGAATGTGCCTACCTATTTAAATATATATATTTTGATTCAATCATAAGAAGGTTTAGAGGTTCATGTAACTTTTTTTTCAATAACATTTTTATTCGAACAATATTTATTACAGAACTTAAATAAGGCTGTGTATTCTGATGAATATATACTTTGGAAAACTTGCTACAACAAAGAAAGTTGTTTACAAATATACGAAACAAGAATAAGTAATATTACTAAGTTCTAACACATTCATTACCATACCATATATACCAAATGTCTTCGGGGAAAAATTTTGATTTCGCAAGTGAAAATGCGCTTATTATATATATATATGTTAAAAAATAGCAGAGGCATTGTTGCATCTACGTTTTGCCAGTCGTTCAATACTCCATTTTGCGTGACAGGGGGCTAGCCCATCACCGCAACTGTGGAGACATGAAGTTATGTTGGTTTTTGCCTGAAAGTAGTTTGGTTAAGAATTTTCTTTTACGATCAAATGTTAAACTTAATTGTAGTACATAGTTGCAAGTAACTGCTTTGGGGTCATTATTCGTCGGACAGTTAACATTGCCGAGTGAAACATTATCTTGGACCGTAAAGCTGTAGGGGTGGCTTAGTGTCTACGTGACTGACTTTGTCCGTTAAACTATATTATATGGACGACAGCTTGCGTTTTATACTAGATGAACTTTCAAACAAAGGGTATGTTAGTATTTGATATGAATGGGTGTTATGATAAGATAATATATTTTATTCATAACTTTCATAACTTGTCAATTAATTCAAATTAAAATATCAATTAAATAATGTTAATAAAATTTGATTTTAATAGAAAGTCAGAGTTAATGATAATTGATAATAGTAATAAAATTAAAAGAGAAACAACAAAATAATATCAATAGACTAAAATTATACGCTAGGCGTGAGAAATTCATTATAGTGGACGATTACTCAACAAGCCAGCGTTTCAGTCTATGTGATGCCATAGCGTTGATGAATACATTGTGAATATTCATTTATCCATAGCTGGACTAGTCCCGTGTCTCGCAAAATGGATTATTTAGTTGTATACGCCTATGCTAACGTTTAGTTTTTTTCTGTGATACGCTATACCCTTTATGGCATGGTAGTCTTCCCGAATGGCCGAGTCGGCAGTGACCCTGCCTACGAAGCCAAGGGTGCCGGGTTCGAGTCCCGGTGGGGCAAATATTTGTTTCATGAGAACGGATGTTTATACCCTAGTCATGGTTGTTTATCTATCTATGTATAATATTTATCTATATAAGTATGTGTATCGTTGTCTAGTACCCAAGATATAGGAAATCCTAGTTTGGGGCTAGATCAATGTGTGTAATTAGTGTCCAAGGTATTATTATTATTATTATTATTGTCTTCAGGCTACATACCGATTCACCCTTCCTCAATTATCCAACTAAGTATAGTTTGCTTTGTCAAGCATTCTAGATTAAAGGCTACACTCTATTATTTCAATCAAGCTTAAACAAGTCAAATCAGATATGGCTACATCTTTCAAAACACGAATGCGTGATGGTGCTTGATAAGGACTTAACCTCTTGAATACCACCGGCGCCACGCCACTCTTCCGTTCTAGGTTTTAAATTGTATTACCATGGCATAAGGTTCAAAATCGCGACCATTCCGAACTACCCTCGGTTTTTGAGAGGTTAACACCTTAACAGCTACACCTTTAAAATATTATTTATAAAAAAAATAAAAAAAATTGCATTTTTTTTCCAAATTCATGAAAATTATTAATTTTTAAGATTTTAAGTTAAGTTTTTAAGGTTGCAGGATCAGACACAAATAAAAATACTCGTATCTCATATTTTTTCCTATACAGAGTGTCCGAGGCACCGCTAAGCTCACGTTTAGACATGTTTTATTATTCAAATTCCTTTTGGAGGACAGGAGGCAAGTTCATCATTACAGCTCTAGAGATTTCATGCCAAATTAATAGGATGAGAATACAAAATGTATAACAGTTTAACTTACACAGATATGTTCAGGACCGTTCTATATTACCACTAAATGATGATACTATTCATCTTGTTACTCGATATCTAATGGTTAACTACTAAATTGAAGCACCGGGTACTAAGAAACTGTATTTCATACATGAAAATAATTTCGATGCTTGCATTGGTATCAATATATTTCCACGGAAGGCAGGAATTGGACAATTTGTTACTGGGGACTGAAATTTCAATTTTATTGTACCAGCAACCCTTTTATGAATGTTTCATTTTTAATTTAGAGATCATATTGTTATCATACCGTTATATTTCCTTTCTATGAACTGTTAGAACGCTGATTTGTTCATCATTTGTATGAAAACATTGTGGCGTAATATCATAACAAATCATTTATGAAATATAACTACTGAAAATATACAGTTCTGATAACGAGTGAAGTGAGTTGAAGACTCTTTTGGTTGAGGCTGAAGCATCTGACATCATTTTTATATTTGTAAGGCTACCTTCTTAGTCCAGTAGCTAATTGTTATATTTCACTAATCGACATCGTGAAAATCATCCCATTCAATGAAATAATGTTCATTTAGAAACATTCATTTTGTATTTAGGTCGGTCCATATTTTTTGAGAGCATTTCTACGACGCTATCAATTTGGTTCAAGTACCTATTTACTTTGCCCATTACCTTAATTGGTTTTATAATAAATTTCTCGTGAAGCAGATCATTTTCATGGGTAGATGGGGTACGCACGTACTAAAGTACATTGTAAATTATAAGTAAATGGGGAATAATAAAATGACTGAATGAAATACTTTTTAAACGAATGATCATGAACAGCGGAATTAACTGAAATGAGCGAAAAATACTGAATTGTGCGACAAAATTGCATGGGAAAGTACTGAGTTATTAAGCTAACGCTTGCCGGCTAAATAAATACTGTCTGGGCGAAGTGGTGGGCCAGGGTTGGTGAAGGATAAAAGTTGGTGTTAGGTAGACATAAGAACAACAAAATCCAACGTTCGTTTTGTATTTTGTGTTACTAGAATTAAGGTTTTCAATAATTTTGCCACAAATAACCAGGATTTTTAGTCGCGCTTAGTTTAGGCACATATATCTGGCCCCCAATAGTTTGTCGTGCAATTTAGCAACTTTGCCAGGCAAAATCTGTATTTTTTTCAATCAAAAACTAAATGTACCGTCCTACGTTTAAATACCAACCTAAAAAAATTAAAAATAACATATGGATTTATTATTTCCCTTGTTACTTGGAGATAACTATTATCTGTGAAGATTGTTTTTCCTCAGAGATAGCTAGTTATCTCCAAGGACTTGTTTTACCTCGCAGATGACTGTTAAAAAATACAGTGCGAGGCAAAACAAATCATTGGAGATAACTAGATATCTCTGAGGAAAAAAATCTTCACAGAATACCTGACCATAGTTATTTCCAAGGAACGAGGGTATTATTTGTTTTCATTACCTATATATGTCATGTCCCACAGCCATAGCAAAGCCGAGGGATGTCCTGGCCATGTCTATTAAAAATTATATTCCTATATTTTCATAATAATAACCAAGAAATCATGTTTATCTATCAGGTTTATAACAAATGTTTATTAAAAATAACTATCCTGTTAATCACTAAACTTATTGTGCAACCAAACAGTAATCTGTATTATAAATTACGTGTGATTTAAGTTGGTAAATAAACTTTTTTGAATTTATAAATTTTGATTTCAGTGGTCCACAGTATTACAACTTAATTATTAATTATTTTATCTAGACACGTATCATAAACCCTCTTTACTACGTACAAAAACCGCGAAATGGTAAAAACTCATTTCTTATTGGAAAATTACACATCATGACCATAATGTGTAATTTTTCTACATATTATGACATTCAAATTTCGAACGCCGACGCCCACCTGCGTGCCGCCCTAGTTTGTCTGTGAAGTTGGTACTGACATTCAAATTGCGAACGCCGACGCCCGCCTGCGTGAAGTTGGTACTACAGAACAAGCTAAACAACTACAGAGCCACAATGCCATTTTGTGGATCTGTCAATTTGCATTCAGAGTGACTTTTGATTAGCTTACCGAATTTTGAAGATTGATAGTACCCAACGTTATGAATAACATTCCCAAAGGAAAATATAGTCGAAAATATATTTAATGATCTTCTGTACATTGACCCCATCAGCTGATTAAAAGTTATTGTGGGAGACCCAACATTATATTCGTTTGTGACCATATATTTCTAATGGTAAGTTGTTTATAATAATAGGTACTATCTTTTCCCTAAAGGAGATGTCTCAAATCGCATACAAAAAAACAGGCCAGAAATAAATGTAACTCAAAAGGCTATTCAACCCCAGCACCCATTGTTGAGTATAGGCCTCCTGTTTAGCAAGCCACTTGACGCGGTCCTGCGCCAGCCTCATCCACTGGTCCCTGGCAAAGTAGGAAAGATCGTCGGACCACCGGGCCGGTGGTGTGGCTCTTGGTCGAATTGCGTCCCTTGGCCACCATTTCATCACTGTATTTGTCCAACTTCCGTCCCTCCTGGCCAAGTGTCCCGCCCATCTTCACATTAACCTCGCGATCCGCTTACCTTCGTCTACGACCTTGATTCGCCGTCGTATCTTCACGCTGGGTATGCGGTCGAGAAGGGAGATTCCGAGCATGTCACGCTCCATTGCCCTTTGTGCTTCTCTGATTTCGCGCATGTATTCCTTTGTGAGCGGTCATCTCTCGGATCCGTAAGTGAGTATAGGCAGAACACATTTGTTGAACACCTTGGTTTTGAGGCATTGGGGGATTTAAGATTTTAAGACGTCTTCCAGTTTGCCAAAAGCGTCCCAACCCAGCTGGATGCGTCTGGAGATTTCCTTCATTTGCAAGTGTTTGCCAAAAGATAAACTGTGTCTAATGTAGATATAGTCGACTACTGTCTCTAGCTGGAAGTTAACCACGATTATGTTAGGTTTAGACCCGCAAGATTTTAAACAATCTTGGTCTTAGACACGTTCATCCTGAGGCGTACCGTAAGCAAAGCTTTATGCAGGTCGTCCACCATAGTCTGAAAATCCACATAATTCTTGGCTAGGAGGATGAGGTCGTCGGCAATGCTTAGATATGATAAATATCGGCCGTAGATGATTATTCCCTGTCCTTCACAGTCTAGTGTCTTCAGCGAATCTTCGAGCACATCCGTAAATAATGCTTTCGTACCTGAAGACTTGCCTTTCCGGTTGACTTCCCGGAAATTCCGGTAGAGCTCCCGGAGGCTATCCACGTATTGCTTGTCAATATTACACCCATGGCGAGAATGCTGAAACGCTTTCGAATGCCTTTTTGTAATCGACAAAGGCGAGATACATGGGATGGTTATACTCTCGTCATTTCTCCATCAGTTGTTTGACTGCGTGAATGTGGTCCATGGTTGAGTAGCGACTCCGGAAGCCCGCCTGCTCTATTGGTTGATACTCATCCAGAATTCATGTTAACCTTTTGCAAAGGACCTTAAAAATCATTTATATACTTGGGAAAGGAAGCTGGTAGGACGATAATTACCCAGACTGCACTTCTTTGCCTATTTTATGGAGTATCATGATTATTGCATTCATACGCCTTCGGAGTATTGCATTCATACATCACTTTGTTGTAGAGCATGGAAAGAGGTTTAAGTATTTCTGGAGATCCTGTTTGCAAAATTTCTACATACACAACATCATCATCGTTTTATTTGGCTGAGAGCATATCGTACTTCACTCTCTGTTACCGCAGGTAACTGTGCGTCGCAACTCTCTATATCGCTTCTGCTCTTAGATCGTGGTTATCTGGTATCACTGGTAACCTCGATTTGTGACGCATATAGCTTCGTGTAGAACTCCTCAACTACGTGTAAGATTAAGGTTTTACGTACATTACTTGCGTTATCTTTAAGTTTCTTAATTTCTGATCTAACTTCGTTTAATTTACGCCTAAATACTTCATTTTATAGTTTCTACTATGATGTTTACTGAACACAGAAAACATTCACTGAACAGTTTTTTATAATGGGTCCCAAATTATTTATTTATAATTTATTTATTTATTTAAATGACAAATAAAAAAACATAAAAAATATATAACTATTTTTAAATAACTAAATTGAAAAATATAAATTAAGAACATTTTTAAGGGAAAACATGAGAAGCCCCTCCTTTTTGAAGTCGGTTAATAAAAAAATCTACTTAATATAATGTTATTATGGCTGACTTACAGACAACGTACGGCCTAAACAGGTGGACCTAGACTCGTAGCACTTTTTACAAGGATTCCTTACACAGCGAAAGATAGCAATAAGAAAGGATTTGGCGGAAATCTACCCCCAATGGGGGTTATTTGGGTAATTGTTTGTATGAAATTTAAAAACTACTTGACTTATGAAGCTGAATTTTGCAGTTAGATAGTTTTCAGTTAGACACAAACCCAAAACTAAAAGTATAGGAACAAAAACGTGTTTTTAATGTTATAGTTATCAGATAAATGGATAGGCTAGTGTTAGAAAAATCTTTGTAAGAAATCTCTTGAATTCAAGTACTACTCGCACTTGTCTATTTTTAAACAACTCTACGCGGGTGAAGTGTTATTATACCATTTAAATATCCGATACGGGGCCGATCGCGCTATTTTTTAAAATCAACAAACGTCAATGTTTCGATTTTGGTTCAGTTCTAATTATAATTCAGTTTTGGTTCGGTTCAATGAAATTCGGTAAGTGTTGACCGAAACTGAACCTTAACTGAACCATTGTTGTAATTAAAACGTTAGGGGGTCGATTGTGTATAATCGACCGTCGATTTCGCGCTTCTGTTGTAAACAAATCTAGTTTTGACAACACTTGGGTGGGAATTCGTGGAATTTGACGTGTTTACGTGCTGAACGAAAAATTTCAGATAGAAGATTCAAGTGGATATAAATTTAGCTTTATAAGTAAGTGTTCTTTCAATATTACGGGTGTGAATACGTTTTAGTTTGATTAAATCTGATCCAATCTTTGTATGTCATATAAAATGGAGCAACAGCGCCGCAGGGTCACAACCTATTCGCCAACTTGAGATGATGATTTATTTTCTGGAAGGTCATAGAGATTTAGCTCTAGGTTAAATAAAATATAAATAGTTCCGTGCGACAGCAGACTGTCTGTGGAGGGAGTGGGCAGACATCCTCAAACCTGCAAAGGAATGTATGTATGTAGTTATCTTTATCTTAAACTTTTTCCTTAGCAGAATATAATTCTTTCGTTAGATGCAGTACGAATTTTAGATACGAATGTTAGATAAATAAGTATAACAATGTTAATTGTTATAATATCATAATTCATTCAATCAATCTCATAGAGATATGAATCATGGAAGGGAGAGACAAGCCTCCAGCCTAATAAGGTCGTTGGTGAAGCAAAACCATACCGCGATGCAGGAGTTAGGTACAACGCCATCTATCGGCATACTAGTCATGTATATAGTTTTATGCAAAACATTTGTAGTAACTTGTACTTCATTTCTATTTGCAGTTTTGTACCCAACAAAGAGAAGATGCGTGAAAAATATTTAATTATTATTACTAGCCTATGTTATTCCATTGCTGGGCAAATGCCTCTAATGTGAGAATAATTACATTAAGATAACTAAAGTACCAAGACATGAATAAAACAAAATTATAATAATAATAATAATAAATCATTATTCACAGTAAAAAATATACACAACAAGGAGATAGTTTTGCCGACTACTATCATAACTAGGCTCACAAGCAGCCTGTATTTATGAATGAGCAGGCTCGCGCCTCTTACGAGGATCGTAACAGTGATTCGGTGGCGTCGTGTTTTAAGCAAAGAATGAAATTACAAGCAAGAAAAAAACATACAATGTTAATTTAAACAGTTTTCTAAACTATTTCTAATATGTTCCCCCAGAGTTTTACCTAGTTAAATATCATTTATTTTAGTCATTAATCTATCAACAATTGTGCTCCTCCGCAATAGACTTACTATCAAACATTCATAGAATAAATTAAGGAAGTATTGTAATCGTAAAAAAAATCGAGGTTGAGATTTAGATGGGGATAAGATCTCTATCGTTAACTTAGTCCAAAAAAGTGAAAAAAAATCAAATGTGTTTGTATGTGTGTTGTGTGTGTTTGCGTGTATAGGTGTGTATGTATGGATGGCTGTTTTCCGTTGTTATTTATTTGTTCATGTCAACGTACGCCATTTAGAAAATGTTTTGCCCACACACTCTAGTACCCATACCACAAGCCTTGTTGAGCTTATTATGAGCCCAGTTCGATTTGTGTAAGATTGTCCTCTAATTTTTATTTATTTATTATCCGACCTACCTATCCGATCTATCCGACCTATCTATCCAATCTATCTATCCGACCTAACTATCCGATCTGTCTACCCGATCTATTTTTCTGACGTATCTACCGATCTATCTACCTATCTATCTATCAATCTATCTACCGATCTATCTACCGATCTATCTACCGATCTATCTACCGATCTATCAACCGATCTATCTACCGATCTATCAACCGATCTACCTACCGATCTATCTACAGATCTATCTACCGATCTATCTACCGATCTATCTACCGATCTATCTACCGATCTATCTACCGATCTATCTACCGATCTATCTACCGATCTATCTACCGATCTATCTACCGATCATCTATCCGATCTTTCTATCCGATCTTTCTATCCGATCTATCTATCCGATCTATCTATCCGATCTAAATATCCGATCGATAGATATATCCGATCTGTCTACCGATGTATCTATCCGATGTATCTATCCGTGGTATCTATCCGATGTATCTATCCGATGTATCTATCCGATGTATCTATTCGATGTATCTATCCGATGTATCTATCCGATGTATCTATCCGATGTATCTAACTGATGTATCTATCCGATGTATCTATCCGATTTATCTATCCGATGTATCTATCCGATGTATCTATCCGATGTATCTATCCGATCTATCTATCGATCTATCTATCCGATCTATCTACCGATCTATCTACCGAGCTATCTACCGATCTATCTACCGATCTATCTACCGATATATCTACCGATTTATCTACCAATCTATCTACCGATCTATCTATCCGATCTATCTATCCGATCTATCTACCGATGTATCTATCCAATCTATCTACCGATCTATCTATACGACCTTTTCAGAACATAAATAACAACTTTTGACAACCCAATAAATTTTAATTTTAAATCTCTTCTGAAGATCTAAAGTAGGTACAATATTTTCTGATGTCTTGAATTGATATACATAAATATAATAATTTACATACAGGTACATAAGTTGCTTCTGGCCCCACACTAGGATACTCTGCGTCGTGGGAAGCAGAAAAAGCCACGTCACACACGTATAAACATCCAAGACCTGGGGTTTTTTTTCTGTATCCCCAGCCGGGGATCGAACCCTTTATTGTTTTTCTAGAGCACTCAATCATATTTTTGGGGATCCCAGGAAACGCCAAAATTTTCCCGGGTTCTAAAATTACTGGTTTCCCGGGAACCCGGCACCGACACCCTAATCTGTAAAGTATCTGACAGGCTAGGCGTAGCAAAATGTCGCTGAACTTAAAATTTTAGCAGATTCAAACTCAACGCAGCTAATTTATATATATTATAAGCAGCACTCAATTGAAAATGCTAATCACAGTATTATTGCCGAATTTCGATCCGATCAGAGAAACTTGATTTTTTACTTCTTTAAACAAATCAGCAGATGGCTCATTATAAAAGCGGATGGAATTGTTATAAAAACAAATGACCTGACCGCATTTTTCTTCAACACCACATACAAACTTATGAATGTACCTGGTTACGTACGTTGAGTATGAAAGTAGCCGCACTAACTACTTGGTTAAATACATTTTGCTATCCAAAGTAGAAGACTATTTACTTTTCGTTAAAATTCCTCAGCCACAGCTATGTCACTTCCACATCTAATTCAAATCCAATGAAACCTCATTTATTAAAATCCTTAAAGCCTTTGGGGCCATACATAAGTGCAAACATACTTACCTACGCTCGAAAAGCATTACCCTCCTTCTTCTGCATTTGAGTAAAAATAAAGTAGCACATCGGATTCTAAGCGAAAGTTATGGAGTGGCGTTTGTGTTGCCGGACCGAACGGACGTGTCCCCCCGAGATCTCCCAAACGCATTTAAACAAACAATAGTTTTCATCCCCGGCGCGCGCCTTTTGTTCTGCCTCCGGAGGCCCGAAAACGAGCCTGGCTTATAGGCTGGCTTATACCGCGTGTTACTGTAAGGGTTACCTGGGGAATCTGCGCGATCCATCTAGGCACCCCATCTGTGCAATACCGCGCATTTCAGTGATTGTGATGATACTAGTGCGGTCAAGTGTAATGAATGCCCAGAGAACTGCGCGATACTCTTAGGCATCCCATCTGTGCAAGCCCTAGAATTTATTCTAGGCCAGGTGCACGTCTGAACCACGCAGCGACAGGCCGGCAGCGAGCGACGCCTACGCAACACACCCTCAACGCTACTGCCTCCACTACCACCGCCGCTAAACACACCAACCTGGTGAGATCATTCCGATTAGGACATCATTGATAGTGATTACCTACCTCTAACTTTATTTCTCTCAGCACCACTCGCCGCCTGACAATAATAAACCACCACTTACTGCGGCCGCGGTCGCCCCTATTGACTAAGGCATAATCACATTTATAGGTGCGTCATAGGCAGGATATAACAATTCCCTACCTACGCAATATCAAAATCAACTAATAAAACATTATTATAGCTACATACATACTTATATTGCTTTGCCTGAAAATAAATTCGAGATAATTCTCCTCGAGATTTATTTTCTCCTCATCTTCGAAAGACCATTCAAAACAGTCATTAACAATAACCATCCACTAAACCCTGAAACTCAGTGAATAAGTCAACCCAAAACTTAACAATCCTAGAATTATTTTTATGTAGCTAAACTGCAAATATACTAAACCCGACAGTAAACAAAAACTAAACAAGTGCATGTCATAAAAAGGCCATCTCACCAAACTCCCAGAAACTAGACAAAACAATTGACTGCTATTTAGGAACAATTGAAAAAGCTTCGAAGCACAAAAGGCTCACAACGTTCCCTCACACATCTGGCACCCATTCTATGGTGTCAGCCCATCTTGGAAATACCGGGAAACATTAGAATAAAAATAGATCGTAAAAAGCCAAACAGCGTCTCTCATCATACCGGCCGTACACCTCTTAGAAACAACCCACACACACACATTCATATTAGCTAAAATACCACGAGGCTTTCTCCTGTAGTAATGGAAACTCTACCAATGCCCAGAGATGGAAACTGCCTGTTCCATGCAATTGCAGACCAAATCAACCATCTGTTTGGAGCGACATTCAACCATACCCACATCAGAAGAGACTTAGCTAGATACGTGGAAGCTAACAGCAATTATCCACGCATCAAACTTGCGATCGACGCACCAAACGCAGAAGCTTTCACTGAGTACATAAAAAATCTCCACATAACTAAAAGACTCAACATTGATGCGGAATTGACTAACAGAAACATACACATAGCCTATATACAGTAAACAAACATGATACATATGTCAAAACACTATCTCTGGTATCTGTATGCTCGCATCGGACAAGACGCTATAAAGAAATACAGGAAAAAGGGAATTATAGGAACAAACCTCCTTCACAATATTGCACACAAATATTTTAAAAGTTACATCAAAGAAAATGCATGTACAAGGGCGAGCTTGTCTCTAGAAAGAGATTTCTTCCAGCAAAACAAGGCATTACAGGAATTGCTATCATAAAAGGGTAGGCAGTGCACAATAATTACTATAACTAAAATGCCTAGGAATAAATTAAAATATCTGTAAAATACAGATAGCAAATACGAAATAATTACCGATATATACATAAACCTTACATATAATAAATAAATACATACAGAGACATGTAGAGCTCTTTGATATGTTTCTCAAAAGAAAAAAGAGTCGGACTGTCTCTTATGGTGCAAAGAGGTGCGTTCCAGAGTCGGACCGCCCGCGACCTGAAAAAGCGTTTATACGCAGCGCTGCTATGCCGCGGTACTCCGCTAAAAGTGAATAATTAAATATCATCGGAGAACTGCTCATGGCTCAACTTAAAAGTAGAAAGACGAAAATTCTTATAAGAGACCCCATAAACAACCAGTGAATTGGACGTAGTTCCAATACGAACCGTAAACGAAATCAAATATCTCGGCACATATATTACGGCAGGACATAGGACACAATAAAAAAGAGGTGCCGGCAAGCCATATGCAATTCCAAGGCCCTAATGCATTTTATAAAGAAATCCAACATGGACTGAATTATAGTGCGCCTGATTTACAAAATGGTCATTGCACTGTTTATAAAATACGGACAAAAAGCGGCAACCCTCACTAAAGCAAACAGTTGACAGTCAGTATATGAATGCCTGATCCTCAGAGAGATGTTTGAGAACGCCAGAAGCTATCCAAGATAGCACAAAATTCATGACTGACTACAGGGCAAAACGATAACCAAACGAATCAAAAACCACCGGATATGTTACTATACATATTCTGCGACGCCCACAACAGCACTTACTACACGCTCCATTCAAATACGAAGCAAGGAAGAAGAAAGTCGGCCGACTTATATACACCTGGAAAGATTTCCTTAAGCATGACATCAAATACTACGGTGAAGAACACAGTTACTGGACAGAATCATCACACAACAGGGACGAAGTCAGGATGGCCTAGAGGCAAATATACCGTATCCCAGAAACAGACAGCAAAAGCGAAACTGGAAACTTACCGGATAACCCAAACGAACACGACTCAGGAAACTCAACTATTAACAATAACTGAAAATAGAAGGAAAACAAGAACTGGAAGAAAACAACAGCTGCTCTCCAAATCCCACATCCTCCCCATTCCACATATCCTATATTGGCTTCAGGCTGAAGAGTCGGTCGATTGAATTCACTATCCTTCCCTTCCTACAGAGCAGGTCATTCCGCCCCCCCTCAAAACTTGTGCCCTCTGGTATGCCGGCCGAAAGACCGGAACAGGTTTAGAACCCTGGCTGGAGAAGCACCATTCATTCATTCATTCATTCACATCGGATTCTAAGCGAAAGTTATGTCCCAAATACCCCCTTAAAATACAAATAAGTGTTACACCATGTTTATATTTTTTTAAACTCATGTCAAAGTTTGCAAGTACTTTTATGGAAACATAGTTTGCGAGGCGATGGATCTCCGTAAACGATTTTCGATTATATCTATGCGGGCGTCCTATCTCGAACACATGTCAGCCAGAAGAAGATAGATGGCGTTACATACCCGGCAGATTATATCACATATTCCCGTATTCGAGAACCTTCTAAGTCAAGTGGCAGAATACCCTATTGTTTTCTCTCTCTTTTTCCTAGCATATAAAAGAGACCACTTCATGATAAACTTTCATTTATTTTAAGGTTGTTTGAGTTTAGAAGGCTATCGATATATTTCACAATTTGACAGCAGCCTGTCAGATCCTGGACTCGTATTGCTAAAAATGTAATTCAACATTTTATTTCTCGGTATTTCGACAGCCTAAGTTGTGTTTTGCTATTTCCAAAAGCTCTTTACGTGCTTCGACATTTGACAGTCCGGAGAGAAATGTTTTGCTTTTTGTCATTGTATCCTTATCACAGACGACCTCTGTAGCGCAGCGGTTGTGGCTCTGTCTACCACGCAAGAGGTCCCGGGTTCGATCCCCGGCTGGGGATAAAGAAAAAAAAATACAGGTCCTGGATGTCAATATGTGTGTGACGTCGCTGTTTCTGGTTCGCATCAGCAAGCAATGTCGCAATAAAAGAAAACTCTTGTGAAATAATCGTGTTGTGATTGCACAAATTTTCAAAAGCGATTTGAAGTTTAATAACATAACATAGCGTCACGCCTTTTCCCATACGGGGTGGCAGAGGCACAACTGTGCCCACTTTGAGCCAGTTATTCTATACTCCATTTTGCGTGACAGGGGGCTAGCCCATCGTCGCAGCTATGGAGTAATGAAGGTTTCCTCACGATGTTTTCCATCACCGTTAGAATGTCCGTAAAATGTACTTAAGATAAGTTAATTATCTCATTGGTCAGGGTCAGGAATCGAACCTGCACCTCTTGTGTGAGAAGCAAGCGTGAAACCCTTACTAAGAGATCTTTAATAAGTCAGAATTGCATGCAAAATGTATCCATTTTTTTTAAAGTTTGTTTAGAAGGGTTTAAAATTTTGAAAAGCTATAATATTAATGATCGGCGTGTGTTGAATGACAAAATTGTTGGAATAAATTCGAATAAGTTTCGTTGTTAAATAAAACCGTTTCCGTTAAATTCTAAGGTATGAATAATTTATGTTTATATTCAATCATCCTCCGCCGAGTTAGTTAATTTAACAGTTAAAGCTTCCGCAATCAAAAGAAAAGATTAATAGGATTACAATAGAATTAATTTTGACAAGTTGTTAAAACTTTGAGCATTTCCACTGATTTAATTTGCACTCGTCGTCGGTGAAAAACCAAGTAAAATAAACACAAACATTTAAATACAGGCATTAACATTGCTTCTGGCCCCACACTAGGATACCCTGTGTCGTGGGAACACACATTAGCCCGTTTTCTGAAACGAAAATTAGCTGTGACAACTTGTTAAACTCTTGTTTAACGCATTTCAGCCAATCACATGCCGCTATTTTGAATTAATGATAAATGATTGATGCTGCTCCTATAAAAATTAACCCTACCCAAAAATCTCCGCAGCATGTTAGCCTTTTCTGGCTTAAGGAAATTGGTTATAGCCTGTAGTTTCTCTCCCAAAAAATATCCCAAAAAATCTACTTCTTCCTTCAGGAATTTGCATTTCTCCAATTGTTCCATTAATTGTCAGGCCGTATTCGTCCAATTTTTTGAAAATTATTTCTAAATGTTTATAATGCTGTTCTCCATTTTGTGATGCACATAGAATATCGTCGACGAAACAAAATGTGAAAGCTGTTACGTTTTCATCCTTTGGTTCTTCTCCGGAATATTGTGGAGTAATTTGATGTCTAAATATTGAATCTATGAAACGCTGAAATGTCTGACCGGCGTTTCGAAGGCCAAATGTGATTCTTGGAAATTCGAACAGTCCAAAAGGAGTTTGGTAATTGTTTTAGCCAAAACATTCTTGCCATTTCGTCGTTGATTTGCCGGTTTAGGCAATTCCTGACGACTACCTTCGGGAGACGTAATAAAAGGCTTGGAATATGCACAATTACTATCTAACTTTATTATCATAAATACTTGGTTTATATACAAATTGGTGGTGGTATGATAAATCCATTATCTGTGATGGCTGACGCGTACCTAGGATAAAACTCAAATAATACGTGTGTACGTGAGGTACCGAATTAGCCGGCACAAATAGTAATAGTGGATAGTGTCTAACTTTTTATGGTAATCAACTTTGCTTTAATCCTTTACAATTTATTGATGTCTGGATGTCCTTTGGTTACAACTTTGCTCAAGTATAAAAATATCAAACCTACCTAGGTTATTATATAGGAATTTCAGTTAAATTGGTCACCTATCCAAGTACCTACATAGCCTACACTGTTTATAACTGAAGACTGAACTAAATGAAATTTTATAAATTAAAGGGGGTCCCCTTACAAGAGATGTATTCTATAATAAGCCTCGATATAACAAACCATAACATGATTAAAATATGATCGTAGATTTCGCGGCTCATTACATGGTTGTGACGAGCCCAAGTCAATCTTAGGGTTATGTGTTTGAATCCACGTTCGGACATAAATTGTCTTTTTGTTTAAAATTTTGACGAATATCGCCAGTTGCCCGATAAGTAAAATGTTTTCAAAATGACGACCAGTTTAACCCAGCGGGTAGTGAACGGTGCTAGAAGCTGACGGTCCTGGGTTCGAATCCCGGTAAAGGAAAATATTTGTGTGACGAGTTTTCTATGTATTTACATAAATTATTTATCTTTATAAAATATATCGTTGTCTAGTGACCATAACAAAAGCCTTATTGAGTTTACAATGGGAATAGTTCGATTTGGGTAAGATTGTCCTCTAATATTTATTGAATATGTATTTATATTTATGCATATTGGTTATCTCTGCGCTACAGTGGAAACCAAAGGTAAGTATTTTTTTTTACTATTTACATATTTTTAATTTCATAACTATGGACTATATTGCCTGAAAATAAAAGCTTTATTTAACTTATTTCTCTCCAAGAAGGTTGTTTCACGGCACATAATTATTATTACCAGTATTAATATTAAAGCCGAAAATTGCTGAATTAATGGTAAACATAATATTATACAATTCTATAGTCTTACATTGCGATTAGAACATCCTTTTTGCCATGGAGGTAGAAGAGAAACCACCACATATTGACGATTCATGATTATGAGTATTGTTGTTTTAATAAATATAAATACCTATACAGGATGAAACAGAAAGATTAACAACTTTCACTACGAAACCGATGTGATCAGAGCAACTTTTATATCTCCATACATTAAGGGTCGGCGGCGGACAGTTGATTTGTAATCAAAGTGGCTGTGATCAAATCGGTTCATTGTAAAAATAGCAATTATGTCCCTAACAAACCCTTAAAATTGGTATACACCTTTCTGACAGATATATGCAATTATGAGGACAATAATTGACCGAGCGAGCGAAACGACCGAAGCGTTCAATTTCGAGGTTGCCAAAAAATGCTTTTGTCCGTCTGTTCTCGCCTACAGATCGCATTTTCCAACCGATTTTGACTAAAATTGGCGCACAAGATTTTTGATTTAATTTAACCGCAAAATTTTGATTGGGGGAAAACAGGGAAAAAGGGGGGATGTTTGCTGTATTGCTATTTATCGACGGATTTCAATCAAATTTAAGAGGCACAGCACCCTGAAGACTTCATTCTACACAAGGTTTTGCAAAAAAAAAAAAAAAAAGAGGGGGGGGGAGTTTGCTGTAGCGTAAGATATGGACGGATTTCTATTTTTGATGTCGAAGCGAAGTCCACTAGTTATTGTTAATCTGTCGTAGCTATATCGTAGAATTTGTTCATTTTATAAAATAGATAACCATGGATTGACTATATCATAAAATGGTTGACCATTTCATGATATATTCAATTACTTCATGATATGATCAAAAAGTGTGGATTTTCCCGAAAACTTGTCTTTTTAAAAGAATTTGTATTCAGTACTACATGGTATCTTTTTTTATACATGCGACCTAACACGAAGGTTTTGCTGCGGTCGCCTCCTATAGTCTTCGCCTAAGCGACCGCAGAGTTTTGCCCTAAAATATTTCTTCGTTCAATGAAAGTTCTAATTCAAATTTCCTTTGCCGCTCGCGCACAGAGCCGCTAGTAAATAATTTTGTTAGCTAATATAGTTATGCGCCTCTGTAACCGGTCTGTTCGTAAACTTATTCGAATAAAATTCCGCTTTCACGTTCGTACCTCAGTGCGAGTTGACTTTGACGCAGATTGATGACGCAGCCAAGATTGACTGCTCTTGGGAAATAAACACTATGAAGCCAGGACAATACAGATACAGGAAACCCTTGAAATTGTGGTCTTAGATGAGATCAGGCACGGCGAGGAGTACAGAGTGCTACACAATAGTGTATTTTTAAATGCCCTTTTACACTGACGAGCAATGAAAAAATTCCAGTGACAAAGCACCAAATTACTCCTAAACGGGAAAGGCTAGCTTAATGACGCCGTCTGCTATATTGAAGTACATTTAACAGAGCATCAGAATATTACCAATTAAAAACGTAAATATTGTGTTAAAATTTTAAATTGAATGTTTAAAAAATTGGATGGGTGTTTGTCGGCATTTTGTGGGTGGAACTTTTTCATTGCTCGTCAGTGTAGTATTGTTTCTGTGAGAACAGTAGACCTCGCAAGTCCTTCGACATAAATACATACTTAAAGATATTGTCACGAGTGACGGACAAAATGTTTTATTATAATGCGATACAAGTTTATTCTGCGCACCAATTTAACGAAGAAAGTCCAATTTTAAATTAAATTTCAGGTGCTAGAATTTTTCAATTACTATGCAGAGTTTTGATAAGTTTTGGCGATTACTCGCGTTTCCTTGGTCCAAGGAGGTTAAATCCGGTGTCTACGGGTTAGGCGAAGAGAACTGCGTAGATATACATTTTCCGAAATAAAATCAAAGACTAAAATTCGCTATAACTTATACGTTTGCTACAGCAAACAGCAAACTCCCCCCCCCCCCTCTACCCCTCCACTCCCCCCATTAAACCCCTGACCCCTTGAAGTTTATCGGATGAATAACTAGAGTTATTATAAATAAAATACTACATTTTCTTTCAATAACACATACAAACTTTTGAATGCACCTGGTAACGTACATGGAGTATGAAAGTAGCCGCACCAAAAACTTTGTAACGCCGTAACTCCGCCATTAAAAAAAAATACTTGACTAAAAATGTCTATATAATTATCGAACCTGCTCACAAAAATGAAATGCGACCTGTAGGCGAGAACAGACAGACAGAAAGAAGGACTAATTGGCCGATCACGAAACTGGACGCTTCGCTCGCTTGGCACGATCGGTCAATTAGGTCCACTTGCAACAATGGCCCATTGTAAAATATAGTGAAAATAGATGTTCACGATATTTTACACAAGGGCCATGTAAAAAAAACAAATGTACCAAACTGCGAAAAAAGTCAAGATAATTGTGTTCCTAACTAAATTCCATTATTTCTTTCAAAAAATATTACAGGATTACTTAAATATGCATAAAAAACAAAATGCACTTCATTGCGGCGTAATTTATTCTAATCTGTTCTGTAAAACTGTAAAGTATCAACTGTTTTCCTGTCAGTCGATAACGCAGATGTCAGTGGGAATGTAAAAATGTTTTATATATAGTTTTTCAGTATAAAACTCGGAAACAACCAAACTCAAGTACAACCGTTCCAAAACTGTGAGCAAGTGTCGTCACGAGTAATGCTATTTTCAAAATTATAAAAAAGCTGCTTATTACCCGAAATATTCAAATACACGTTCTACACTTGCAAAATACAAAATAAAAATAGTACATTTTTTAACATGGCCTATGCTCCATATTTGACCATTCCACACCAAAATTCTATCACACAAATCTTCAAATGAAAACTTCGCCCGCTTGTAGTTCTTCTATCGTTACGAAAGTTGGTATGCATATGTAGTTCAGATTAGGTTTAAAGAACTTTATTCTCATAAGAATTTACATTCACTTAAAATGAGATATGCTTGAAAATATATAAGTAGGTATATTAATTTACAGTACTCGTTGCGACGTGTGGCTCTAACTTATTTTTGAAAGTGTTTATAGTTTCGCAAATCTTTACACTTTCCGGTAATTTATTAAACATCTGTGCTCCCTCAAATACTATTGTCTTCATTCCATAATTAGTCCTAGGTTTAGTTTGATTTTGTTACGAAGATTATGATACAACATCGAGCTGGCTTAATGATGGAGCTCAAAGGTCCCACTCGAATGGGACCCTAGGATGCTTACTTGCAACAAGTCGTTCTTATCATCATCTCCTGATGATGGAGCTGGACGGTGGTAGTCGGAACCCTGGAATTCTTACTTGTAAACCCATTGACTTTGAGCTAATTCCATTCATCTTAATGAGTCATGCATGATTAAAATATGAGGTGTAACCTCTTGACTTCGAAAGTGTGTTTTTCGTCTTTAGGGTTCCGTACCCAACGGGTAAGAACGGAACCCTATTACTAAGACTTCGCTGTCCGTCCGTCTGTCACCAGGCTGTATCTCAAGAACCTAGCTAGCTAGAGAGTTGAAATTTTCACAGATTATGTATTTCTGTTGCCGCTATAACAACAAATACTAAAAAACAGGATAAAAGAAATATTTAAGGGGGCTCCCATACAACAATTCTTTCAATACCACATACAAACTTATGGATGCACCTGGTTACGTACATGGAGTGTGAAAGTAACCGCACCAATAACTTTGTAAATAATATTTTGCTGTGTAAAATCCAAACTATTCACTCCACACCATCGCTTCCATTGAACGGTGGTACGGAACCCTTCGTGCGCGATTTAGACTCGCACTTGACCGGTTTTAACTTACTAGGTATAACTATTAGTTTTGAATTGTTTAGTGAATTTCAGCTTTAAATTCCCTTTGCCGTTAAGTTAGCAGCAAATAAACCAGTGTTGCTAGCTTTTGAAAAATGTGTTGCTCAAAAGTTAGTGCTACTCCTGGGTATCACTATATCATTTACGTATTTCGTATTGTGACGAGGTTGTAGGTAAGAACTTGCATAACTGCTATGTTATTTTTTGAAAGCGGAGAATAGTAATATGAATCAGCAGTTAACAGTTGTGCACTACAGCCAACTTAACGGCGAAGGTAATTTGAAGTTGAAATGCAAATGTACAACAAAAAATATAGCGTCACCCTTTTTCTCATACAGGTGGCGGAGGCAATTGTTGAGCAAGTTAAGCAAGTTATTCAAGACTCCATTTGCGTGAGACGTGAACGTTTTCTCACGATGTTTTCCATCACCGTGAGAAAGTCCGAAATGAAATATCTCGTGTTAGGTCAGCCAGGATTCGAATCCGCAGAAAAACTTAAGACACAACAACATCACTGATCGTAATTTATTATAAGCCACCTGAACAGAAGAGGCCGATACCGCCGTATTTCCCGCAATCTGGCCTAAGATGTTTTCAATTTAAAAACCGGAACGAAATGGATCACGGAACGTGCGTAAAAGGCTAATTCCACCCGCCGCAACAAGTTAAACCAAGATTTATTAACCGTAACGATCCTTGTAAAATACGCAATATAAATCAGAAATACTGTTAACGGTTACGCTGAACCGTTCCCACCGCACAGTAGGTGCTTAACGGAAACGATAAATTTAAGAAAAAACGTAGAAAACCCTAAGCGAGCTTTCGGTTTCGAGTTATGTGCAGGAAATCTCAAAATACGTACCAACCTCGCTGACGACGTGTGCTGTTCAAACAACATATACGATATAAAAATAAGACATATAAAATATAGCGTAGATGTGAGAAATATGCGAGTACCATGTAAGGTCTATCAGTAGCAGAAGTGGAAGCCCACTTTAAAACTTATTTCCCTTGCAGCTAGCATGTGGCGATAAACCCTTGCTTTTGTTAAACTTTGTCGAATTTCAAAAACCATTTGTTTTTTATGCCTTTTAAGTGTTGGGCTGCATGGGAAAAGACCCATTGTCGCCTCTTTGCCTCCAGAATCTAAAACATTGCGGTGACGGAATTCAAATTGAGTTCTATATTTCCCTATATCTTATATATGTGTTAGTTTAAGATTTGACATTCTCCAAATGTAACCTATGTGTTTCTTATGGAAATAAACTCTTTTTGAATTTTGAATTTTGAATTACAGTGGTCTGCCACAATTGCTGATGATGGTACGTACATATTTGTAATTTGTTGCTTGCGCCCCTTCTCAAGTTACGTTGACTACCTGAATAGTTTCTGTTTGTGTGTACAAGGTAAATTACTTTAGGCTGCTTACTTTAACACTTTGTCCAATCGTTAAACGGAAAAACAACCAACAACCCTCTTAGCTGGTACCACGGAATTGTATTGTCATGTAAACTAGATAACTGACGACCTCTGGGGTGCAGTGGTTGTGGCTATGCCTACCATGCGAGAGGTCCTGGGTTCGAACCCGACTGGGGGTTAAGAAAATAAAAAGACCCCTGGTCTTGGATATTTATATGTGTGTGACGCTGTTTCTGGTTCCCACGACACAGGGTATCTAGTGTGGGGCCAGAAGCAATGTATGTGTTTATGACTGTCTATAGATTGGTACCTATTTCAAGTGTCGTGATGATACCACTGGAAGTGGCGAAATTCAGCTTATTAGATATTATTAAATAGTTGTATCTCGACCCATAAGTATTGTGAAGGTAAAGTCGAATTAATTTCATTTCCAACCCCGAAATGAAATTATATATGTGATTGACGAAATGACTTTTTTACTGATAACTTATCGCAGAGTTTATATAACGATGAAAGTTTTATCGCTGTTTTATTATAGTGTTTTTAGTAAACTAAGGGAACTTGCAGATGCTGCTAAAATCTAGATGTAGCGTATTTAACCCTTTCACTTCTCTGCAGGCCGGAAAAGAAAAAATAATGACTAAAACTACGAGGGTGGTCCCAGAAGTAAGCGGCCTAACAAAGCTAACACAAAATAATTCGAACAAAACTTATTTATTTCTCAATATAGTCTCATTTTAACGCGTTACACTTTTCCCAGCGATGTTCGATAGCTTCGATACCCTGTTTATAGCGGTCTGTGTCAAGCTCCTCAAAAAAGCCATCAACAGCAGACTCAATCTCTTCATTATTGGCGAATATTTTCCCGTCGAGCCACTATTTAAAGTTTGGGTACAGAAAATAATCCGAGGGCGATCTGGCAAATAATCAATTCAAAAAACTTCAACTCATAAATGTTTTCAATTGCAATTGTGGACTTTTGAACCGGTGCATTATACTGATGAAACAACACTTTCTTGTTCGCTAAATGCGGCCGTTTTTTATTAATTTATTCACTAAAACGCTGCAATAGTTTTACACGTAGTACTTACCGTTGATGGTTTGGCCTTTTTTAAGATAAAAAATAAAAATTATTCCATGCGCATCCCAAAATACTGACGCCATGACCTTTTCAGCATATGAAACTGACTTCGCCTTCTTTGGAGCTGGTTCTCCCCTTCCAGTCCATTGTTTTTACTGTTCTTTCGTCTCTGGGGTGAAGAGGTGGACCCATGTTTTATATCGTGATCAATCGTCGTAAAATTTCGGCTTTATTGCGTTGAAATTTCTCCAAACACTGCATCGAAACTTCCTCATGTTGCTGCTTTTGTTCAATGGTGAGCAATCGTGGCATCCATCTTGCCCACAGCTTTTTCATGACCAAGTTTTCAGTCAATGTGCGATGTATAGCACTTTTTGAAATCCGTGTTATGTCTGCTGACTCGCGTACTTTTAATCTACGGTCTTTCAATACTAGATTTTGTATTTTTTCACAATTTATGGTGTAGCCACTTCATTTGGTCGACCGCTGTGATGTTCGTCTTGGCAGCTCGTTCGACCTCTTTTGAACTCAGCGACCCAATATTTTATTGCTGTGAACGAAGGACCAAACTCTCCTTGAGTAGAATCCAGCTCAACTTTAATATGGGTTGGACCTTTCAAATGACATATCGATGACCAAGTCCATGTTTGCAAAATCACTCTGATTAATCTCGATTAATATCTATGAAATAAAAACAACAGAACGTAGATTCTTATTTTTTCAAATTTACACGCCAAAAGATTCGAACTTTCTAATAAAATAAAAAATCTGCCAGTATTGCTATCTATATGCCAGGTCAGCTACTTTTGGGACCGCCTGCGGGTGCAGTACGTCTCTACAAGATTCAACTTTGAAATATTTTATAAATTTTGACAGATGCTAAATCGAATTAAGACTCTAAATTTAGTTTTAAGCAGCTTCTGGAAGCCGCCTTAAGACTTTCGTTAATCTGAGGTTTTCACGATTTATAATTTCAGTTTGCTGCACCTTTCGACCTTATTGCATTATGAATGTGTACCGAAATTGAAACGAAATGGGTAGGGAATTAATCACCGATACTCGCTGAATTAAAGTATTTTTAAATACGGTGCGTATTTCAAAATACTTTGTTTCAGCAAGCCAACTATTATATTAATCAGTTTGTTGCTTAATAGGAGCTCACTTTCGTCTACCACTTTACTCACAAGTGGGTTACTCTGAGGGATTAGTTCGATTTTAAGTTATTGTGCATTTATCCTCTGTATTATTTTTGTACCGTAACTGGTCCTGTTGTGACCCCTGAATAAATAAATAAATAAATCAGCCCGCTAGATGGCACTGTTACACTTTCATTTTCACATTTGTTTTTGCTGTGCACATCCAAAGGCGGCGGAATGTCCGCAGGACGGCCGCCATGACACAACAAAAACATTTTATGCTCGGGGGCTCCATTGGCGGTGTGAAACACACGTTTATACGGCACCGTTGTGAGTAACTGACATCAAAAACCGCTTAGCGTCTCGTGGCCACCTCGTAAAAACATGGCCAAGAAAGTTACGGACAGTTTGTCGTGGGTTCCGTCCCGAGTTACATACAGCTGTTCCTAGTTGGGACCCTGACTTACTAACAGGGTCTGCGGTTAGGTTTATGGGGTTTGCGAAGGAATTATATGTCGGTTAAGGTTGAAGGGGTTTTTAAGGGGCCTGTAGCAGACCTTTTAAATATTTAGTTATTCTGACATAGATCTCTACATGAATAGAAGGTCATGAAGAGATTTTATAGTGAGATTGAAATAGAATAAAACGTAGATACGAATTTTGCAGTAAGTCACTTGCATAATTTAATCTATTTTGTTGCGGGATCCTATCAAACCTGACTTGCATTTATAACATTCGTACATAATTTCAAAGTAAAACAGCGCATAAAGAACTCCGCTTAATTTGACAACCCACATGCCGCTCTGCATTTCAAAATTGATCTGAGGGTATTATTTAGTAAGACTGGTTTTATTTCGTTATTAAAAGTGACGATTTCTTAAGGATTTAGATCGATAATCTAAATGTAGATAAAATATTCAAGAATGAATAGGTAAAATCACATGTAGTTGTAATAGGTAGCAGGATTCAACGGTCCGTAAAATCATAAATAACTAAAGGCTTCGCCACACCTAACGCAGTACGAAAAGTAGCAACACACTGTGTTACCAAAAAATATATCAAATTTTATTTATTTATTTTCGGAAAACAAACAGTTTTAGCTACAGAAATAGTAAGTTAGAAAAATAGAATGCCTAACTTACTATTACGGTACACATTTAAAAGTTTTCACTAATTTCATCTAAATTTACACCTGTTTATTACAAAACACTTATTATTTTTACAATATTATACTTAACTTAAACAAAAACTACAATAAATGGTATTCCAAGATAGTTAAGAGACGCCGTCAAACCAAGTAAAAATAAAAAATATTAATAAATAAATTAGATAAAGAATTGCGGATCAAAATCCGTCATTACATTTTTTTGGGTGAGTTCACTAACCCAATGGCGGAATCTGTGGAGAAGAGCTCACCGAAGAAACTCCACAGTCGTCGCATCTTTTGCGTTTCCTTTTTTAAATAAAATATTGTCAAATTACAAAATGAATGCTAATTATATATCGAAACAGCCTGTTACTCAAACAATCTATTCCCATGGACATCTGTCCTCTAAGTAATCAGATATCCTGTAGTAACCTTTTTTATACAATTTCTGTTTTATTATTATTTTAAACTTGTCTAAAGGTAAGTTTTTAATATCAGTAGGGACCTTATTGTAATAGCGTATACAATTGCCTTTAAAAGAATTACTAATTTTATGTAGTCGGCTTACATAAGCAACCAACTTATCTTTATTTCTAGTATTAAAATTGTGTATATCACTGTACTTCTGAAAATTAGTTATATTTCTTTTTACATACACAAGATTGTCATAGATAGATATATTGAGACACAAATGTCAGAATATTGATTTCTTTAAACTTTCCATCAGTGACACTCTAGGCCCTAATCTATAAATTGCACGAACAGCCCGTTTCTGCAGAATAAATATACTATTAGCATTCGCAGCGTGACCCCACAATAAAATACCATAGGTCATTAGACTATGAAAGTAACTAAAGTAGACTAGTCTAGCGGTGTCTACGTCGGTAAGAGCTCTAATTTTTTTAACTGCGAACGCTGCCGAACTCAGTCTGTTCGACAATTTATTTATATGAGGATCCCATTGTAGTTTGGCGTCTAAAGTAATGCCCAAAAAGTCAGTCGACTGCACAAGGTCCAATCTCTGTCCTTTTATAAATATGTCTGTAGTTACCGGGTTCACATTGGGTAACACGAATTTAATACATTTAGTTTTCTTTTCATTAGGTAATAAATTGTTAACAGTAAACCAGTTCACTATACTAGAGATAGCATTGTTTACCTCGTCATAATTTGATTGCTGTCTTTTAACTTTAAATATCAAAGAAGTATCATCGGCAAACAATACTAACCCATGTTTTGCTTTAACAAGGTAAGGTAAATCATTAATATATACTAAAAACAAGAAAGGACCAAGAATTGAACCTTGCGGTATGCCCATACTTATTGAAGACCCAGGTGATCTTTTCCCATTAACATCGACCATCTGAACCCTATCTGTTAGATATGACTCCAGAAGGCCAAGTGCCTGATCTTTTACACCATAATGGCGTAACTTCCTGACAAGAGTGTCATGATGGACGCAATCAAAAGCCTTGGATAGATCGCAGAAGACACCTATTGCATCCATTGCGTCTTCCCAGGCATCAAAAATATTGTCGATTAGTTCAACACCAGCATCGGCTGTTGAACGACCCTTTGTGAAACCAAACTGAGCAATATGAATTAAATTATTGAGATAAAAATGACTTTGCAATTGATTAAGTATGAGTTTTTCAAATATTTTGCTAAGCGTTGGTAGTATCGATATGGGTCTAAAATTGGTGGGGTCTGATGTACTACCAGCTTTGAATAAAGGTATAACTTTACTTAGTTTCATCAAGTCAGGAAACACACCACTATCTATACATTGATTAAATATACAACAAAGGTGAGGTGCAATACAATCTACAATGGAACTAATAATTTTTACTGATAGACCATGGGCGTCAGCTGTCTTTTTAATTTCCAGGGATTTAAACGCTTTTACAATGTCTTCATTATTTACGTGCCTAAATTTAAAATCTGTTTTACATTCCTCAAAGTTTTGTTTAAGTATAGATTCAGCAGCAGCGGGAGATGAATTTAAAGACTTGGTTGTTGAAACTGGAATGTCCGTAAAGAAATTTTCGAAAGCTTTTGCTACTTCTAGGTCTGTACTTAGCAATTGATTATCTATCTTAAGCTTGAAGTTATTATGTGTAGCTTTGGCCTTTCCAGTCTCTCTGTTTATAATTTGCCAAGTCGTTTTCATTACATTGCTACTAGATTCAATTTTGTTTTTAATGAAATTAGATTTAGCTACGGCACAAACGCGTTTAAACATTTTTGAATAACTACGAACATAATCTAGAAAGGCCGTATTTTTGTTATATGATTTCTCTTCATAGAGTTCATATAATCTTCGTCTGCTCCTATGAATTCCAACTGTCGCCCAATCACTAAACAAAGCTTTGTTATTAACTTTTATAGTTTTTGATTTAAATACCGTATCATATTCATTTTTGACAAGGTTAAATACTGAGTTGTACAACAAATTTGGATCGTCACTGTATGGTATTTCCCATAGTTTATCTAAAATATTATTCCTGTAGTGTTCAAGCCGAGTGTCACTAACGGGCACACATGTAATATCCTCTTTTTGGTCCTTTTTTATTTTAATATTGAATATACCTATCTGACCAGAGTGATCAGAGGTTAATTTATTGATGACCGATTTGAAAATGGGCGTAATGTTAGTAAATATATTGTCAATGCAGGTAGCAGATGTTGCAGTAATTCTAGTAGGCTCCAAAAACAGATAGTTCATGTTGTGACATAAAAATAAAGATTTTAATCTAGTACAAATATTATTATCCTCTAACAGATTAACATTAAAATCACCACAAATTATAAAAAATTTGTTTATATCGCTGATTTTAATCAACACTTCATCCATTTTCTTTTCGAATAAATCAAAGGATGAATCTGGTGGTCTGTATACGCTCATTACAATAAGTTGTTCAAGTTCAATACAGGCTATTTCCATGGTACGCATGGGATTCTGTATACCGGTGAGTTGAAAAGGTCAAACTCAAGCAAGTTAATATTTTTTACAGTATTTGTGGATCTGATATAAAAGCTATTTTGTCTGTAGTTGGTAGTACATTGGGGGACATTTAATAGTTTAAGGTGTCTAGGAGAGCGCGAGGGGGGTGTTATTATGCCTATCTTGGAGAGTAGTTCAGGAGAATCGATTTGAGACTGCGCTATTTTCATTAGCATTATTACAGCGTTTAACCTCAAAACAAACATCAAATCCTATACATGTTTGATTTTAAACAAGTGTTGAACAGTAATTTATTTGTTTGTGGTAAGGCCCACTGTGTTTAGCGGCCTGCAGGCGCGTACCAATCGCTATCATTGCAAGAGTCGCGCGATCGGCACGTACGAAAACAGTAGCATACGGTTTTTATCCCAAAAGCGCGAGAATATCGCAAACCTCGCTCGTTTGAGGATAGACGCTTGTATATAGTAGCATCACAGAAAAGGTTTTACAAAACCGGCGGCATTCGAATCAGACACGCACTAAACAATCCAAATCGTTAGTTGATCAACTATCGATAGAAAGTAAACCACACCGAGGGTTTGATGATGATGATGATGATGATGAGGTGGTTCGCCCGCTGAACCACAGGCGGTTGATCGGTCCTCTATCGTGACTATTTCACCCAATTCCCAGTGTTTGGGCACTGGTTAGTGTTGGTGCAACAGATGTCCCTCCCCAAATCTTCTTGTTCGTTTAATGAATTCTAGGATGTCGCTAAACTTTAAGTTTGACAAATCATCGGCTTTAATGTTGTCCATCCCTAGTGTTCGCCATATTATATTTGAATACATTATGCATTCTCCCAAGAAGTGCTGGCCAATTTTTTCCAAGCCACAGTGAGGGCATGATGGGTCCTGTACGAGCCTTAATAATGATAAGCGTCTTTTTAGTTTGTAGTGACCTGTCACCACACCTACCAAGTTTTCCCTACTAAGATTAAGTAAATACTTAGCCTTTTTGGGATCTTTCTTTAAGATAAACATCTTAGACTACCTACAGTCTTTGGTGTACTTCTATTCTTGGTTTGCATCTCGCGTAGCTATCATGTTGAAGATGTTCTTTGTGACAGTCGCTGATATAGGTAATCTTGGTTCTGGTCCAATAAAACGCTCATCAGCGCCGTTTCTTGCCAGATCATCTGCTTTTTCGCTACCGTGAATCCCTTCATGGCCGGGGACACATGCGATAATTATTTCTGATGTTCATACCAAAGAGTTAAGACTGGCCTTAAACCGACAGGGTTTTGAATTTACGTTTATTTTGTTCTTACATGTCAACCTAACTCGAACACCTACACCTAAGCTACCACAGAGTATGCCCTGGTATTTCGTTTGCAATTCAAGTTAAAACCAGTTTAATATTTAACAGTTTTAACCGTTAGTTTATCAAAAAACGTGTCATTTAGTAAGCAGTACGCTACAGTTTACTATCTGTGATAGTTGACCAACTAACGAGAAAAAACGTTACTTTATCAACTAACGGTTTTGAGAATCTTACGGCGACATATATATTTGGAATGTGCTAATCAACTCCTTTAGTTTGGTAGCCAATAAGGCTGTATTTAAAATCTTTTTTTTAATCCTCGACTCTAAAATCTTTTTTAAGACCTCTAGAGGGCGCCATAGAATTTAGTACCTACGTCATATAGCCTTCAAGTAGTATAAGATCAAGACAATTCTAATGAAAGCTAATAAGTAGTTTCGATGTTCTTGTGGAACAGATGAACAAATGTATACTTAAACATACATACATACCAGTCAAAATAATAACCCTCATTTGGCTTTACAGAAGTCGGGTAAAAATACTTTGTTCATAGGTTGGTTACCGTTGATTTGTCTTGTACGAGACAGACGTTGACGAAACTCGTAAGTCATTCTTGGCGCAATCAGGTAGGAACAGTTTTGCATTTGCTACCTTAATAAGTTTCCGGGGTCTGAAATAACATCGGAGCCTCACTTGAGATGTCGTTCCAACCACCAAAGTGAAGTTATCCAATTTTCTAGCGGACAAAGACAAGCGGGGAACACAAACACCCCTAAACTTCGGGCAGGACTTTGTCAAACCATTTTGACCGTGGGGCCAGAATTCATATTAGCAGTCTGGGCATCTTGGAGGATTACTATCGCTATATGGGCGAATTTCCTGCGAGTTAGTGCCAGTACCGGATAAAGATAGCATCCTCTTTGGTGCAGCGGTTGTGGCTCTGCGTACCATGCGAGAGGTCCCGGTTTCGATCCCCGGCTGGGGGTAAAGAAAAAAAACCCAGGTCTTGGATGTTTATGTGTCAGACGTCGCTGTTTCTGGTTCCCACGACACGGGGTATCCTAGTGTGGGGCCAGAAGCAATGCTTGTGCCTGTACGTATTTGTTTATGTTTATAATGGTAGTTACGAAGTAGAAGCGACAAAGGCGAACTAATATTTATTGTCTCCGAGACTTTTGTTCGCTCAGTATTGCTTGTTTTTTAACCTTTTCCGACATTCCTGCTAAAAGCTCTGATTCTAAGTGCCACTAGATAAGCGGGATAAGACTTTACTCGAGTAAACTTTGACAATTCCATATAAATTTGAATAGAGTTGTCAAAGTTTACTCTAGTTAAGTCTTATTCCGCCTTCTAGCTATATAGTCGCCATAACAACGTTATTTGGACTGCAGCACGGTACCGCGTAATATAAAAGTAACCTAGGTACTGTGAACTGTCAAAACACTGATTCGGTCTTTGATTTTCGTAATTTATTTATTTTACTACATAAAATAGGCTTACAGATATCTGGCCCTCGAGTCGCACAGTAAAACTCGAATAGCAATATCGTACGGATTGCTCGCAAAAGCCTAAAATGCCATATTTGGCTTGTCGGCGGTGCACCGCGGTGCTATTATTATATTATATTTTGTTTGGAGACTGACTGCCGAATGTGGCATTTGGCGCCCTTGCGGGAGCTATTTATATAATATTGCTATTCGAGTTTTATTATGCGACCTGAGGGCCTGACTATAGAAAAAGCATGTACACAGGCGAGCTTAACCTCGAGTTTTTTTTTGTAAAACTAGGGTTTTCACTTCATGACACAAGGTAAGCTGTAGATCCCGGCTACTATCGCTACGTGGTCATCCATCCATCCATCCATCCATTCATCCGTATCCGTTCATTCATCCATCCGTCCGTCCGTCCGTGTGTCCGTCCACCCATCCATCCATCCATCCATCCATCCATCCATCCATCCATCCATCCATCCATCCATCCATCCATCCATCCATCCATCCATCCATCCATCCATCCATCCATCCATCCATCCATCCATCCATCCATCCATTCATCCATCCATCCATCCATCCATCCATCCATATATTATATAAAAATTTATTTTTTTTATTCAGGGGTTACAACGGAACCAGTTACAGAACAAAAATAAAACAGAGTATAAATAAACAATACCTAAAATCTAACCAAACTCCTAAGAGTTTCCCATTTGTGAGTTCAATTGTAGACAAAAGTAAATCTTCCATCTTAATTAGCAGAAATGTATCAAAAAAATTTTTTTTTTTAATATGACTGCATACCCAAAATTTGTGTTGTCTTTCTTCGTGTGCGATTTCGACACATACTAGTCGTAATTTTTACATGTAATTTGTTTATTTCATTAGTGAACTACTACATTCTATAGCCATTATCCCTTCAGCACCCCCTTGTTGAAACACTAATGTTTACCCAGTTACTCGGAACTATTTTTACGATTTGTATGCTGAGATTGTTTATGTTGGGCGCTTGATTAGATTAGGCCATAGTAATCAGTATAATTTAATTACCACACGTTTGTATCGTTAAGTCACTGATATATCTGTGTAGGTTTATTTTATTATTACATATTTGTTATTATGAATACGCAAAGCATCACATAAAACCCAAATAGCAATACGTAACTATTAACAATACTATCATGCTATATAAAGAATATTTATCACGTCATTATATCAATTAAAAAAAAGAGTTAAATGTTTATGTTATTCACAATTCAATTTCTATATCTATCTTTATATCATCATCGGCTATATCATCTTTTCAGATGTTGATTACAGCCACTGTGAATTTTGGGAGCCCACATTACAACGGTGCCTCTCCAAGCTGGTTTCCGTGCCTGGCACGGGTGGAGTGACCTCGCCACAGGCGCTGTATCGCTGGGACACAGTTAAGAAACGAAAACTTGCCCAGTATCTACATCCTTTCCTTGACATCCCCAGATACGTGGGGAACTGGTTTTGTTGCAGGAACCGCCGCTCTTCAAGTTGAACATTACTTACTCCTAAAGGTATTCCAGATCTATTGCCTCTTCCGCCAGCTTTGCCGTACTGAAACCTGTCTTGTCGTCGCTGCTACCGTTGAAGTCTTCACCTATAACCCTAGGCAAGGAACCTGTTGGTCCGCGGGAGGTATTTTATTTCCCTCCAGCCCTACAGGTCCTCTAAGGAAAACCTGTCGAGCACCCCCTATCCGCCACCTGGGGACGCGTTCCCTAAGGGTGACGCTCCCCCGAGAAAGCAAAATTAATAGAGTCAGTCAGTGCCAGCAGATCCTTCACGTTTACATTTTATTTCACTTTAAACCTAGGTAATTATTTGTTGCTTACTTACTTAGTTTATGTTGAAAATATGGAGACCCCGACGTGATAACAAACTATAGCTCAAGATTCCCGGAGCTAAATGACGACGCAAGAAGGACTCGAGGCAGATTTTCGTGATCACCAGAAGCCCAGTGTGCTATACATGAGGAGACAACCACAACAGCTGCAATCTTGTACACCGCATCACCGGAAGCGTACTTATATAAATCACATCTCCGACACGCTTAAAGAGAGCGATAAAACATCCAGCTGTGTTTTAGCGCTGATTCCAGGTAATTTATCTTGATGATAAATAACAACAGCCGAGCGGCAAATCCAATGGCACACGCTTTCTTCATTAGGACTTCTCTATAGACGCCTTGCGGAAGTCCAGATAAGCGACGCCCACATGACATTCTCCATTCCATACTCTCCGAGACCATCTCGACCAACGTCAGTAAGTTACTTAGTAACGGTGGTTACTAAGCGACAACTTTTGAATCCGTATTGCAATAATTATAAGAAATAGATATATACTACAATATTATCTATTGCTTATCATTCGAACATATATGAATCCATATGGGAGTATTTTCTGCCTACCTTCCAACTGATTATTATTCTTTAGGGAAGACGCGATATTGGTAGCACATGACTGAAAGCATGTAAGGTCGGTCACCTCTTCACTGTCGCAAGAACCTCATTTATGCGCTATACGCATTTTTGTGTATTATGTAGGTATATGGTGTATTATGTTATCCATTCTAAACTGCGTCTACTATACTGCCCAACTCAAGTTTAACGGCCATTTAATCGTTGTCGACAATTACACGATATAATTGAGGTTGAATAATATCAACTTTTATTTAAACTAATATTTTATTTATCACAATCAAAATCAAATAAAAAAATCAAATATTATCATCACAAGAAACCAGTAAAGGAATCTTCGTTCGTGACTGGTTACTCCGACTACTATGATAAAATCTTTAATCTCTTTTTCTATTCCTATGTCATTTGATACTGGGTATTCATTGTCTAGTTTGTGAACATAAACATCTTTCCGTTCAATGTCACAATTTTCCAGTACTGTTCTAGATAGTTTTCGTGCATGATAATTGTTTATTGGATTTTACTTTATCAAATAGACGACGAAGCACACTAGACATACAAAGTTATACGTTAAACTATTCTCACCTATTACTTTTCCAGCCGTCATTTGTCACGTACGTACGAAGTACAAATTCAGTGCGAACATCCCAATCCACCCAACCACCTCAGCGTTTTCACGCGCCGAGGGCACCACTCCATACTCACTATTTTAAAACCGTCCCATGTCTCATTTTTTTGCTTATAGCATTTTTACGAGGACCAAATGTCGCGTCGACGATTCGAGGATATAAATCCATCACCTCCCAGGAATCTGGCGCACGTCCGACGTCATTTTAAGCAGGACACATTTACGACGTCTAGGGGCGTCGTAAAAAACTTAACGAAGCGTGCGGGGATTCTTGTCAGTGTGCTTATAGTGTTGTGTGTTTGGAGATTTCGCTGCGACGCAATATGTAAAAGGATTTTAGGATTTTGACCGTAATTCACATCACTGAGCGGGGCGGCGGCGATTGGCTGGCGGCCTGACGAAAAATAATATGATTCACTAGCTACATTTTCTACTTGTTAGACATGCTTCAGAAATTACAGCTCGCTCGTAGCTGTAATTAACCACGCCTGTCTAGCTCATAATATCTATCGCATCACTGGGATACAAATACTTGACGTATTGATTATATAGTATGTTTTCAATATTTTGAAAGAAACCACCAATGTTCAAAATCAGCTCCTCGTTAAGGTATTGTGCTTATTCTGCACTACAACTGAGTTACTTCATCATCCCCTAAATCTACCCTTTCATAAATCCAGCCCCTAGGGCTAGGCCAACAAACCGAACGTTGATTCTCTCTTTTGCTAATAAACAAAACAGCCCAATAACCCTCGCTCGGATCCTCCCTTGATTGGCATTGCGATGGACGCCACGCGCCGTCGCACAAGGAAATTGGATAAATTCACTATTAATTTGCATGCCTGAATATTTGTGCTGCGACGCCCCTAACTCAATTGACTACCTATTTATTGAGAACTCGCTTTTATTTGTAATGTAAATAACTAGATATTTTCAAAATAGCCATACAAAGCGTACAATCTCCAATCCCCCTAATTAACACCTACAGAAGCACGGCAGGCAGGAGTTAAATTTTCGAAAATCCTATTTAATTTAGGTAGGATGCGTCGTCATTTAAAGTATTTAGGTATAGTTTCTCTTGTGGGTGTTAGTCATTACATCAGTCAGTTAGAGATTGAATAAACAGTGATTAAGTTCAAAGAAATTTTTGTATAAGACTTTTACTCAGTTTTTTCCTAAATCATATTTTATTTTTAAGTCGTCCAAATTAACTTCTGAACAGGCGACCAGACATAACAACGGTAGGAATAAAACAAAACTCCCATAGGTATATACTTAAAGGTAGCACAGTCAAATTTAAATGTTCCCACTCGGTCACAATAGGGATAACAGCCTATTACGGAAAAAAAAACAACATAGACATGCCTATACGATAGAGTATCCACATCTATAACACGACGGTCGGGTACATTAACTTATGCCATTTGGCAGTACCCGCCTAGTTCATAGCCCATTTACATTACTTTGTGCTGGCAAAATATGAGGAAAAAATTGGGATGAAAATATGTAGTAAATTTGCATTCTCCGCGTTGGTTCATTAGTGGTGCAGGCTTTTCATGTTTTAATTTTAGTGAGTTATTTTTTGCTATGGTAATATAGGGGTGATTTAAAAATACTTTCCCTGCTTTATTCCTAGTTTCAAAAATATTGTATTACCGTCCCTAAACAAACGAAACCGTCTCTTAATAACTTAATATTTAGCCAGATGACAGTGAAACAAACATTTTTATGGAAGAACACCAAATTACTGGTTCAATTGAGATAGGAGGACAGACAGTAAATACATATACACAAACGATCCCTTTTCTAAATATTCGAGGGTTGCCTGTGTTACTTCGAAAGTCATTTTATCGATTTTCATTATATGCCATGGTTAGAAAACATTTACTTTCAGAACTTCGTCACAAGCTTTGTTTACCGGTCCGTGGTGTTTTTAATGAAAGAACTCGAATCCTGTACTAATGAATATTTGCATCACTTACTCTTGGAAATAGCGCTACCAGCGACGAAGTGATTATATTCAAAACTATTCTAAAGGTAACTTTTGTAATTTATGCATAGCTTTTGAGATATAAAAACGTAAGTATATCTCTTTTATCAGTTGAATATTTATTTTTTGAATATGTATTCAAAAACCAAGGTTTTAATTACAAGAATATTTTGATGTATAAAAATATCTTTGGGCAACATAAATGGAAGTAAATTCTTTGTGTTCTGAGAATAATATAATGAAGTTAATATGCGAATGAAACGACTGATGATTCCTAAGTAGGTATTCAAAGAAATAAAGAAGATTTCCGTAAAAAATGAGACAATTATTTTGTATGTCGTAACATCGGTTATATGTGAGAGTAATGAATAGTAAATTTCATTTCGTTATTTAACCTACTTTGACTAACACGGTGATCATGAATTCAGGACACCCATTAGAAGAAATATTAACATCAGGAAATTTAAATTACTTCTCAAAGAAATCAATATATCCTATTGTAAAATATGAGAAAAAAGGAGTTCCTACCCAGGTTAGGAAACCAGAGCCCATAGACAAGCTGAAAAACGTGAAAAACTCACGAAACGCTAAAAAATATATCAACATTCTGAGAAGCAAATTTACGTCTCGAAATGTTAAATCGTATACATCTTGGCGTTTCGTGCGGTTGTTATTTACGTTTTGCATCTTTTCTAGGGTGGCTGGTGAAATACCACAACAGTTTCAAGACACATTCTTCTTTAATACCTCAACTTGCTTGCCTTTCCTAATAATCTTGTACAAGCTACGATGTTTTCGGTGGATTCTTCTCGTGACTAGTGTCTGTCTGTTTCGTGTGTTAGTACGAGTACAGAAAGTGACGGAGTTAACTAAGCTGGCCTACATATACTTAGCAGTTGCAGGTACGCATTCAGCCTGGTCCAGCTTATTTTGAAGTGCCGACGACAGCGCAGCCGTCGCCGCCGCCGCGCCCCGGCCTACGTCCCGGCCGCACGCGCACCGGTGTGGGAGTGTATATATTATATAAAAAAATAAAAAAATAGGACAATCTTACACAAATCGAACAGGGCCCAAAGTAAGCTCAACAAGGTTTATGTTATTGGTACTAGACGACGATATATTTAATAGAGATAAATACTTATGTAAATACATTGAAATTGCGATGTAGATTGGCTCGCCTCACAAGCATTTTGGCGAATGAGAAACGCAAAAAATGTTTGAAGTGCCTTTGATTGACCATTTTATCTTTGCGCCGTTTTGAAATGATTGCAGAAATCGATGACATTATTCCAGTTATGCAATAATTTCATAACGGCGCAAAGATAATGTGACTTAACTCTTAAAGTAGGGACGAATTTCATGCAAAGATTATTAATTAGTATTATTAAAAATCTTTATATTAATTATGGATTATTACCCACGTCGATGGACGGACGGAACGGAGAAGGTAGACGCGTTGTTTGTGTGTGTGTATATATATCCGTAACCAATTTTTCTGGAAAACTACTGGACCGATTTTGATGTTTTTTTTTATATCTTTTACGCACCGCATCAGCCAGGGTGGTGGAATGTCATGTAAAGATTTTTCGGAAAAAAGCGTGGACTAAAGTAGGCATCACATATTTTTTTCGCAGAGGTCAACTGTGCGTCAGTGGCTCCATAACTCCATAGTCCATAGACATAGATGCAGACATGGGGAAAGTGAGCCGCCTCCGTCATGGCAGAATACCTGCTGCCTACACCGACGCATTAGTCATATATATATTATTACTGCTCATGTCGATAACCCATTTCTGAAACATCAGCAACAACAGCACATGGGGTCTTTCTGAAAATTGTGCGAAAGGGCTGAAAGAGCAGACTTTTGATTGCAACGCGCTACTAGGTATAAAGTAGATAGGTTTACAGGTTGAAGATATAGGTGAGGCTTATCTTTTCTGTTATACTTTGTATACTCAATAAAAACAATTTGAAGGACTTGCACTGTGAGTGATTTAGTGCAAACGATGTTATTGTTATATGAAGTCAGTAATTATGATGATTACTAACTAACATGTTGATTAATTGTGCGAATGACAGCTTATCCGCCTACACTATGTTGACGTGATTTTAATTTTTGGTTTATGACAAACCAGAGATCTATTGCTCATACACAATAAGAAGGTTGCCTAAGAAGTGATGACAGCACTAAGTTATAATCCACTCATATCACACAAAAATACAACTTAGCTTTATAAATACAATTAGTGAAATAGTCGAAAGGATTTTTTTTGGATAAGGTCCAAAGTTACTTAAATCAGATCCTATCTGGATATGCAATAAGGGCCTTACCACCAAAAAAAAAAACTGTTCAAAAACAAAAATGTATGGGATTTGAAGTTTGTTTAGAGGTTAAACGGTGTTTAATATTTTTTGTGGTAACACGGTAAGTGTTCAGTGTACCACTTTATGATTAGGATACAGATACAGATGAAATGCTGGTCAACTATACTCTATCCACCGAAACGAGTTAATAGAGCATTGTCTCTGTCGCACAATCCCTTACAAAAGATAAGGACACAAAAAGGTGAGTGGGCGTCAACTATACTGATAAAAAGTTAAGGTGTGTTCATATGCGATGATTTTGTGCGCTCAATAGTAAGCACTAAAACCACTTAAGTATTTTGTATTGAACTTAGAGAAAGAAAGAAAAATATTAAGACAATGTTTTAAAATAAAATTATGTATATTTAAATAGTTTAACATATACAATTAATTAAATTATTCCGACGTATCACTACTGTCGCTGTCACTTCCCACGTTTATTATGAATGTTTCGGTCATTGTTTCCACATTTCTGTCCAAGGCATTCATTTTCGGTTCTACTATCTCTTCGACATGTTTTATGCATTTTTTCCATTTTGCAGCGTCAATATTTTGAATTGAGTTGTTTAATAAAATTTTTAATTCTGCCATCTTGTATGTTTTGTTGCGGGATGCGACATGTCCTTTAACTTGAGCCCAGATCAACTCTATCGGATTTAATTCGCAGTGATACGGCGGAAGTCGTACCACAGTTTTATTTTTAGCTTTCGCCATTTCGTCTACGACACGCGCCTCGTACTGCTCCTTATGATTTTTTACGATATTCAGTAGCTCTCGTTTTAATAAATCATCCTGAAAGGGGATTTGTTTTTCTTTCAACCAATTAATTATCTCTTGTTTTTTATTTTTTTCAGTCGGAATTTGCTCTACTTTTCTTGAGTGGTACGAAGCGTTGTCCATTACAATAATACAATTATCATGTAACTTTTCAAGAATATTTTTGAACCAATTCTCAAACACTTCGGCATTCATATCTTGATGGTAATCTCCTTGCTTTTTTGACTCGAACACGTGTAAGCCCCCTTCTACAAATCCATCATCACTTCCAATATGAGTAATTATTAACCTTTTTCCTTTTCCTGGAACAATAAAAAATTGTATTGAATGATCTGATACAAAGTTAACGCTCACACAGTTTAAGATAACATAACAAACAATAAGTGCCGCCAATTAAGGATCGCTCAGGTACATTCAAACCTTTTCAAAGAATTGCATTAATGACAAAGACAGTTTTAACAATG
Organism: Argyresthia goedartella; assembly: GCA_949825045.1. NCBI lineage: Eukaryota > Metazoa > Arthropoda > Insecta > Lepidoptera > Argyresthiidae > Argyresthia > Argyresthia goedartella. The sequence continues at coordinate 25,174,821 of OX463823.1, forward strand.
GAATTATGTTAAAGAACTTACCGGAAGGATTTTTTAATCCAGTTGTCAGGCCATCAAGGAATGCGTCGCGTTTATTTTTCACATTTGTATCAGTCCATACGTTTGTAGTAGTATGGCCTTCATTGAGCCAAGTCTCATCCAAGTAATATATTTTTTTCTTTTCTTCTCTTGCCATTTTCATTGTCCGCAAATAATTCCTCCGCCAAAAAAATATGTCGTCACGATCAATCAATAAGCTGTTCCTGCATCTTTTAATGTACCTAAATCCAATCATTTTAAGGATTTTATGAAGTGTTGATCTTTTGAATGTCCCCAAAGTACCATCTTCATTTATTGAATTCATTATTTTGTCCAATGTCGGTATCTCATTTCGGGAAAATAAATCGTGAACTTTTCTTCTTATAGCACATTTAGTTAAGTCGTCGATTGTGTCTACAATGAAAGTACGTTTTCTTGTTTTTTTGGGTGAATTTAAAACATTTTTAGTTTCTTTCTCTTTCAGAATTCTATAGATGGACATCCAATGAACACCCATAGATGATGCAACAGCTTTCATGACGTCATTGTTTGAAGGGGATTCCATGGAACTCCTCATAGATTGATACATGTTCCATATCATTGTTTTTTCAGTCGAGGAAAAGGCTCGTCGTCGCCTTTTTTCCACAGAGTTACCTCCATGTAAACTGTCGGCCATCTCACTTAGGCAAATCGACAGTAAACTCAAAAAGTCCGTTATACAAGCGCCAAGTCTTTAGGAATGCAATCAATCACAAAGCCGGGTCACACGTAACAAAATTATCCAGAGTCCAAATAACAAGCCGAGTCAAAAAATAAAATAATAGATTGCACTAGCACAGTGAGCACGTCTGAACAGTACGAGTCGCACGAACAAACTAAAAAAACTCGCGCTGTGAACACAGCCTTAACGTCATTGTTCGACCAATCACATGCCAGTTCATTTTTCCCCTATTAACTCGTTTCGGTGGATAGAGTATAATAACTGAGTAAATAATAAAATGCAAGCCAAGAAGTTTCTTGATACTCGTATGTAAGAGAATAAACATGTCGACCTCTGTGGTGGTGCGGTTGAGGCTCTGCCTAGCATGCGAGAGGAATACAATTAGTGAAATAGTCGAGAGGAATATTATTATCCGTCTCAGTTCAGCGGGCGTTCCACCCACCTCCTCATCTAGCATTACACAATAAAATAGAAGGCAGCTTTTTCTTAGCATTACGTGATTCTAAAATAGCTGTACTATTTAATTTGCACGTATCATTTAATTTGTGCCCGGAGCCTGCATGCCTTGAGCATATGTGATCAGTATTCCGTTATCCGTCAGCCAGTTAACTCCACTAACTCCTCTCGCTTTTTCGCTTGCTGACAGATCAACTATAATGATCGCGATTGATCGATGGAACTAATGTCCTCTCGCTATAATGGTTGAAGCGTAAAGGCGGCGAGAAACTTGGTCGCGGATCCCATGAAGGAATAGAGAAAATGCACAATCAGGGTTTTTCGATGGCATGGCGTGATATTCGGGAAAATTCCATTTGCAGTCTCAGCATTTCGACGATTGACGATGAATACGAGTACATGGAAATGGGAAATCAATCAATCAAGCATTCTTTGTTACAATAGATATTTACTTATACTTCTCAAATGTCATTTTTTGGTTCTTCTCTAAATTGCACCACAGTGGGAGTTGAAGGGCGAAGTAAATCCCACAGATAGATTTTTAGACCTCTTTTAAAAATTGGTTGTTTTTAACTAGTACAAATATTACACACTAGTGTGACTATGGTTACTTTTATTGTTCCGTAGTCACACCACAGCATCCGAACACACCCTTGACCATTAAAACACGTGTTTACTCAAATGGGGTGGCAGAGGCATTTCGTAGCCATACAAGTCACAGAAACATATCTTTTCCCAGGTGAGATGGCAGAGGCTTCTTCACATAATACATCTAACCTTCCTACCATTGTGAAAATTTTGACAGCTATAAAACTAAAAACTGTCACATCTCGGAAAGTACTGATCCTAGACTGGTTTATATAGAGATTTGACAGCTCTCAGCGAGATCTTCATTTCGGATGACAGCTGTCATTAATTTACACCTGTCAAAAATAGCAACACCTGTCAAAAATAGTGAGAACAGTCACAATAGAGACAACAGTCAAAACAGAGACACCTGTCAAAAATAGTGACACCTGTTAACACAAACATAAACAGTGCGCTGTCATTGTACACTTCTGTCAACGACGACGTCTGTAATGCTTCTGATATATCACTTGTTCTCTGATCAAGTGATCACTCACCGATGTTCCAAAAAAATCGATTAAGTGCGAATTGGACTCGCACACAAAGGGTTCCGTAACATCGTAAAAGAAAAATTAAGTGCCAACAAAAATATAAAACAAAATCAAGAAAATATGGCCAAACTTGGTTTTGATACCAGTCCCTCCAATTTGGTGATTTACAGGGGCGGGGATATTTATAGCAGGTCCCGTGTATGGGGAACCTTTTTAATTTATAAAATGTCGTGTGGTTCAATTGTTGCTGCAGGGGCAACAGAAATACACATTCTGTGAAAAATTCAACTCTCTACATATTACGGTTCATGACGCTGACGGACAGACAGACAGACTGTTTGCAAAAGCATTGTGATAGGTTTGGTACCCTTCGGGTCCGGTACCCTAAAAAGCTTGTATGGAAATAAAAATACTACTTAATAACCACAACGTATCTCGTATGACAATGTACTATGGGATAGACAGCGATGAGTCACATCCTATAGTAGGGGAGGATTTCGTGAGTTACTTGAGCCTGGCATATTAAGTACTAGCTGATGCCCGCAACTTCGTCTGCGTGTTCCTAGGAATTATCATTTACCGATATAACGTTACCCTCCTTCTGGTTCAGTCGGTTAAAAAGTATCCTTTTTGTTAATCTAGCTCATAAACTATGTTTGTGCTAAATTTCATTCTAATCCGTTTTGCCGTTTTAGCGTGAATGAGGCACAAACATACAAACACCCAAACATCCAAACATCTAAACATCGCTACTTTCACATTTATAATATTAGTTGGATATATCATACCATATCTTAATATGCCAGGCTCAAGAAACTCACGAAATCCTCCCCTACTATAGGATGTGACTCACCGCCGTCTATACCATAGTATATTGTCATACGAGATACGTTGTGGTTATATTTTACTGTTATATTTGATACTATATGTTATATTTGACTCGCTCGAATATTTATTTTTATTTTTGTATTAGACGTACGACCACCCGCACCAAGCAAACCGGAAAATTAACATGATCATTTTCTGAGACGTAGTAGGTTACAACCCTATCAATATCTGACGCACTCGACTATTCCAATGAAACTATTCTTAGGGTTCCATACCCGAAGGGTGCCAAACGAGACCCTATTATTAAGCCTCCGCTGTCCGTCCGTCCGTCCGTCTGTCACCAGGCTGTATCTCATGAACCGTGATAGTTAGACAGATGAAATTTTCAGAGATGATGTATTTCTATTGCCGCTATAACAATAAATACTAAAAACAGAATTAAATTAATATTTAAGGGGGCTCCCATACAACAACACCTTCAAACCACATAAAAACTTATGAATGCACCTGGTTACGTACATGGAGTATGAAAGTAGCCGCACCAATAACTTTGTAAACAACATTTTGCTATGTAACATCCAAACTATTCACTCCACACTATCCCTACCATTGTACGCAGGTACGGAACCCTTCGTGCGCGAGTTCGACTCGCACTTGACCGGTTTTTTACATTTTTGGAAGCCTGTTGGCGCGCCCTCCAAATTTGCAAGGGAACTATTATAGGGGAACCTTTATTTATATCTGCCATCTGATCTTCACAGTCCAACAGGTCCTTACGACGCTAGACCAACTCACAAATCTCGTCATCTCCTTACCATAAAACAAAATGAGGATTTATTGATCCTAATTTTGATAAGGTCCAAAGTTACTTAAATCAGATCCTATCTGGATATGCAATATGGGCCTTACCAACAACAAAAAATTTTTTTCAACACTTGTTCAAAAACAAAAACGTATGGGATTTGAAGTATGTTTTGAGGTTAAACGGTGTTTAATATTTTTTGTGGTAATACGGTAAGGTTCAGTGTAAACACTTTATGATTAGGCTCCTAATAATAATAATAATAATAATAATTTATTGCATCTTACAAAGTTTACATTTTGTAACGGACAAAGTTCTTAGCTTAATTAGGTATCGGTCTATATAGTAGGGACATCTGGAACCTGAGCTAGGAAAAATACCTGTATTGCTGGCTCCAGTGATGCTCTTCTAAAATAAGGTGTGTTGCTAATTTTCTAAATATATCGTATAGTGCAGATTAACAAGTTAATAAGTTAATACTACTGATACAGATGAAATGCTGGTCAACTAAAAACCTGAGTAAATAATAAATGCAAGCCAAGAAGTTTCTTGATACTCGTATGTAGGAGAATGAACATGTCGACCTCTGTGGTGCTGCGGTTGTGGCTTTGCCTACCATGCGAGAGGTCTCGGGTTCGATCCCCGGCTGGGGATGACGAAAAAAAATCCCAGGTCTTGGATGTTTATATGTGTGGATATCGCTGTTGCTGGTTCCCACGACACAGAGTATCCTAGTTTGGGTTCAGAAGGTGTGTAAGCACCTATTTATAAATGTGTATATTTTATGTTTAAAGTTTCCTTATCGTATAACAGTACACCACATTTTTCTGGATCGTTTCGTTAAACAACCAGAAAAATGTGCCATAGCCGAAAATCGGCGTTTATTAACGCTACCCGCTTTCATTGTTGATTGATTGAGAGAGTTACATACGGTGCAAATAACATAACATAGCGTCACGCCTTTTCCCGTACGGGGCGGCAGAGGCACAATTGTGCCCAATTTGAGCCAGTTATTCAATACACCATTTTGCGTGACAGGGGGCTAGCCCAACGCCGCAGCTATGGAGTAATGGAGGTTTTCCTCACGATGTTTTCCATCACCGTTAGAACGTCCGTATAATGTGCTTATGATAAATTAATTATCCCATTGGTAGATGGTCAGGAGTCGAACCTGTATCTCCAGTGTGAGAAGCAAGCGTGAAGCCCATCAGACCACGGGGTCAATTTGGTGCAAATATCAAAATTAAGGTTTTAGTAACATAAACACAACAGTTATACGGCCCACTAAAACAATTTGTTAATTTTATTGCTCCGTCCCAAAGAATAACCGAACTTTTTACCACGCGTAACTAACTATGAAAACGGAAGGAATGCCTTTCGCAAATAGCCTATTTGCCGCAATTTGGCAACTATAATTGGCGGGTTAAGCCGCGAAACTGCACTTTTTGCTGCAAAAGATGCGGCGAATAATGCCAAAGATTAATTCAGGAAAGGCCCCGAGGGTCATCATGAATTTGGCTTGTAGTACATTTTATAATATCTGTGTTTAATACTCGTCACACTATTTTAAATTATTTACTTTTAGATAGGGAACCCTAATTAATGTTGATTGCTTCATTTAAATAGTAAAGCCACTTTATTTCGTGAATTTGTTCAGCAGGTTTGTTTTGTTAATATCAATAACAGTTAAGATCTACATGTATCCTACATTACCTGGAGTTGGAACTTAATTACGAGTAATATTGGCGCTATAACTGATCCGAAAGTAATGGTAATAGTTATATATAACACAAAGATTATCCTTAATAATAAAATAAATATACCCTTTTTGTTTACAATAATAAATATGAAATTATAGTGCAACTTTGAGAACAACGAACGAGTCATTGAAAAGGGCTCTAGAGTCAATAAATGATATTAATAGTAGTCTATGTGACTGGTACATAATGCCTAATTATGTACAGTTACATACACTAGTTTATCTACACACATATCATAAGCTCTCTTTGATTTGTTCAGGAACCGCATGTTCGGCCGGCATTGTGGCATTGATCATTGCTCTGCACTTTTTAAGCTTGTTCAGTAGTACCAACTTCACAGACAAACTAGAGGCGGGCGTCGGCTTTCGAAATTTGAATGTCATAATTTGTCGAAAATTTAAATATGATGGTCACGATATTCAGATAAGAAATGAGTTTTTGCCAAGTTGTATAGTATTATGCTGGTCGTAACGTGCGGTTTTTGGACGCAGTAAAGAGGGTTTATTACACTTGTGTAGATAAAATAATTAAATCATTGTCTTTTACTTTGATTCGTTTAATAAAATAGGAAGTACTTACTGGTCGCTTTAGTCCGCATTCTATTGCAGTTTCGGCTACGAAATAATATGTTTTCGATTAATACTTTACACGAGTTGCCGGCGACATAAAACTGTGTAAACTGGCAAACCCCGACAACACGTTTCGACGAGCGTTGACAACAAATTGTTACAAACATTTCGGCGTTTTCTGTTAGTTGGTTTCGACAGCAAGAGACTGTTTGGACAGAGAGCAACAGCGGAGCAGAAGTTACGTTAGTTTTTGATAAAATACGGTGCGTTAAAAAGTATAAGCAATAATGACTGGTTTTTCTAAAAAACCGTATACTAATAGAGTCACCTGAAATATTGCGTTTTAACCGTTTCTTTGAGAACCGAGCTCACAGCACCATATTTGAAAAAAAAATGTCATTGGGTCCGCATTAATCCGGTTCGTTTGTGGCCCATACAAAACTATACCAAAGAGCTACGATAGCTGAGAAGAGATAAGATTCAATTCAACAACCTTGTCAGAACAAAGGCGGGAGTAACGTATGAAAAACTAATCTAATCCCAGTCTACGCAGCGACTCTAGGACACAATACACATAACTTTTATTACTATCATTCCAAAACCGGACTTTTAGTGAGACAACCTATTCGGGGTTTACCAACAATTGACCAAGTTGAATTGTGTCGAGTAAATAGCTTTGTCTTCGGCAACATCGAATTTCTCTCAGTATTTTATTGGATTCCGTCCTTATAACAACTTTGGTAAAGAATTTTTCTTATTTGCCAAGTTGTTGTACTTCCATCCGTGTGGGAATACCTATTTCTGTTTTTAGGGTTCCGTAGCAGAAGGGTGTTAAACGGGTCCGTATTACTAAGCCTCCGCTGTCTGTCCGTCCGTCCGTCTGGCACCAGGCTGTATCTCATGAACCGTGATAGTTAGACAGATGAAATTTTCACAGCTGGTGTATTTCTGTTGCCGCTATAACAAAAAATACTATTTATAACATAATAAAATAAATATTTAAGGGGGTTCCCATACCAAAATTCTTTCAATGCCACATACAAACTTATGCATGCACCTTGTATAATACATGGAGTGTGAAAGTAGACGCAACAATAACTTTGTAAACAACATTTTGCTGTGTAAAATCCAAACTATTTTCTCCACACCATCCCTACCATTGTACGGTGGTACGGAGTTATACTCGCACTTGGGCGGTTTTTTTTTTACTTAATACAATGCGACTTTCGTTGGTGTTATTTTTTTTCTATTTGTACTGTCTCGAAGTTTCCCTCTAAGTCTAAGAGTAAGTACAAATAAATACCCAAGTTTTGCATGAGCTAAGACCGCTTATTGAACACGAACAAGACGATTGTATTTTTGAATAGAAGTTGCAGTTGGTGCGTTTTGCGCGAGGTACGTGAGTCTTCACTAGGCACCCATTTCTAAGTATTGATGACGACATCACAACGTCATCATCCCACAGGTGGAGCGGATCATTGGAGCTTCAGGCTTGTTCCAAAAATGAAGTGATGGGACTCGAATCGACATTGAATATACGAAGTAATTCGAATTATTTTCGATTTTTAATTATTCGATATGATGCTTCGAATCGATACTAATAGATATAAATAAATGATAATATGTACTTTTTTCAATATTTATATCGACCTGATTGTAAATTTATTACTTTACGTTATAGATGTCAAGGAATGCAACTTTGAGAAAGAAATACAACAATGAAGCTGTCAATTTACAAGTAAAAATTACAAAACTTAAATAAAAGTATTTATATTTTTTTTAAAGGCAGTCTTATAAGAACTAAAGACTTATAACAAGAGAAGTTAGTAATAAAGTACATATTGGTATTAATAAGATAATAAATAATAAATATATATATAATAAATAAGAAATGAACATACATTTATCTTTCAAATCTTTCGTTTAGGTTTTTCGAAACAAATACATTTTTTTAGTTTTGATTAAACTAGTTTAATGACGAGAATCCTACGAGACTCTTGTGATTAAATTAGGTCAAACACAACCTAAATTTTTGAAATTTTTTTGAACATTCAGACCAGGATTAATAACAAAACAAAAATCTGACCGTCAGTTTGACAAATAAAACTAAAAAGTAACAAACTTAACACTTTCATTATTAACAAAGAAAAGTGATCTAACAAAAATTACTAGGAAATACTATCCAGAAAAAATATCATACCTCATCTGCTTATTTGTAATTAATAAAACATATGTTTTAAACAAAATGTCAGGTTGGTATATTTCGCATAAAACATAGTTTGTTTTTATTACAAACGAAAGTAAATGAATAACTTTTTTTCTTTAACTTCTTTTGTTCAATCAATCGCTTGTTTAAGAGTTTTAACAAAACAAAAATCTGATTGTCAGTTTGACAAATAAAACAAAAAATTACAAAATTTTATACTTCCATATTTAAAAAATATTATTCGACAAAAAATACAAGGTAACATTAAAAAGTCTATACCATATATCTAGAAAAAAAAATAACACATCATTATTAGTGAAACTATTCAAAAACAGAATTTGATCAACTTTTTCAGGATCAAGCCTGTTGCGTTGCTAGTTGCAAAAGTCCGGGTTCTGAATGCACTCTTTCTGACGGAACTGAAGTTGCTAATATACATAAATATTTTATGACCAATTTTTACAAATGCGGGTGGTGTTTTTCCTTTTTTGTCCTAAATTCCAAGGGATTACTGCGCCTGCCTAATTAATAAAACCTAAAATTAACTAAAACCACAGCATTAGTAATTGGAGCGCAGTTATTTACGTTTTAAATTCTTTCATCGAAGCTCGACCAAGGATCATGATCTATACCATTGTTATTCATCCGCTTATTTGTTAAATCTTTCCAATATTTGAAGTTTCTTGCAAGCCTTCAGTTGCCTAAGCATCTCCATCTCTTCTGGATTCTGAAATTGTGCTGGGTAACTCCGTTAAATACCATTGCTGCGCTCTCTCAGCAAGATAATTAGAAGAAAAGCCTTCTTTGGGTTGGGTCTTATATAAGATACATTGAAATTTGAAGATTAGAGTACTTAGGTGGTTAGGGGGGGTCCTTAGCTATCCTCTGATACAATTTTCTGATTTAGGAAACATCATTTTAGCACTTTAATTATAAAATATGTTTACGCGATTTTTACAACTTGGCCTATCTCGGAACGACAAATGTCAAACACAAAAGCTCCAACGTTGGATATTGGTACATGATTTTAGTACAAATTACAAGATTTAGTTGTAATGGTAGAAATTTGCGTCAGCAATTTTGTATTTTCTGACATAATGACTTGCTCATTTCATTCCGATTCCTTCCGTGTTTCGTGAATGTTCTGTTGCGCTCTCGTTTTATCCGTGATTCTCTGGACGACTTTGGCTTTGTTTACTTACTAACTACTTTATGGAGTTTATCAGAACCAAATTGGTTGCTTTAGGTCACTTCCTGTTTAAAAACTAAAGATAGGTTTGTTAGGTTCACACGTTACAGCAGACTCGGGATCCGGAGCGAGGCGACCACCTATTCTTGGCAACCCCTCCTCCAACCCCTCTCCTCCCCCAACTCCCCCGAAATCCAAAAACTGTAGGCATTTTTTTCAATCTTTGGACCTCCATAACATAAAAACTAGTGGTTTCCTAAAAGGGGGGGTAGGTGGGGGGAACTCCCCTCCCCCATCCCTCCCCCACCCCTCCCCCCCCTCCACGCCCCCCTCCCCCAAATTCAATGTGTCTTATACAAGTACTTACGCCCTTCTTTTAAATGCGGATCCAAAAAAATACTTTTCAAGATGGTATTGGTATTAAAAAAAATCTCCTGAAACTATGAGTCGCTTGCTCGGCTGGTTGCAAAATTTTCACAACATTTTCAACAGTGGTCATGTTCATAGGAAAGGTTATTGGGTTAGTTTTACGTTACGCAAGTACGTAGTTTGAATTTAAGGTTTGCTATATTATATCAGTTTGCAGATGATACATGCCTATTTATAGCCGACAAAGACGCGACTATCGCTAAAAACAAACTACAAGTAGACTTTAATAGCTTGTCGAAATGGTGTCATGATGCAGGACTAGTCCTCAACGCCCAGAAGACCAAACTACTTCACATCAAATCACCCTACTGCAAGGACAAGACTCAGGTTGGTATTGTTGCCCATTCCCTCGCCTGCATGCACAGTGGCTGTGACGACGGAAATTGCGGCTGCGGTCCAATAGAAATCATGGACACTCATGTATATCTGGGTCTGGTGATTGACAACAGGCTCAACTGGGGTCCACATGTTGAACATGTTTGTGGTAAGCTGAGGTCACTCCTGGCAACTTTCTGGATAGTAAGGAACCGCATACCATACCCCATCCGACTCATGGTGTACAAAGCACTAGGCGATTCCATAATTACGTACGGCTTGTCCAGTTACGGCCGTACATATAATACCTACCTGAGTTCCACACTACAGCTACAGACCAGGCTGCTGAAACGAATTGTATCACCGAAAAGAAAAAACCAATTTGACAACGATGATAACCAACTATATAAGCACTGTGGAGTACTTCCAATCACGCACAAAGTTCACTATTGCCTACTTAAAGAACAATTCTTCAATAAAAGTGATCGTCGAAAAATCAACCACCCTATAATAACCAGGCGAATGGCGCAGAGTAAACTGGTTACTGTACGCGCAAACAATACCTACGGTGAACGAACGAGCTCCTACATGATTCCGTGCTTAATCAATAACCTACCTACACAAATCAGGAACTCGATCACGCAGACAAATATTAAATACAAACTAAAAACATACTTTCTCTCAAAATTGAATACTACTTGAGAACTGCACACTCTTTTTTGGACTTTTTATTTGAATATAGCTTATTTTAATTCAGATATAGCAATAAATACTGTATAATGAGTAGATAACGCCACACACAAACCTCAGTGGTTTAAGTGGTGTTCAAGAATGTAACTCTGTTATTTTTAATGTCATTAATTAAATAAATAAATAAAAAAATATAAAATCTTTTTGTTCAACAATGCTCAGAGATTGATGGTTCCAGACAATCAAATTCATTAAGGCTTTGTTTATTTTACGTTTTTCGGCACCTGACAAATTTGCGGTTACCTTGAACAACGTCGTATTAGATTTCGTTTTTGGAACTTCATCACTTCCTGAACTGGTCGACGGCTGTGGTTCTGATTCGGATTTATCTATTGATTTTTTCGATTTATTTTTTGTTGTAAAGAATGTTTCCGTTTTAAATGGTTCACCAAGTTTGTAGTGGTATTTGACTGTTTATACATAGTATTACACACACATATGCAAATTGATTTATCTTTATTTTTTTTTTTAAAGTCCCAAACAATATGTTTTTTGGCTGGTGCCATGTTTTTAAGTTATTACTGTCTTCACCGGAAGGACCATTTTACTTTAAACAGTTTACTTTACTATTTGAAGTCTGGATTTAATGTAGCAGGGCCGGCAATCAATTAATCAATCAATCAATCAATCAATCAATCAAATGTCTTTATTACTGTAGATATTTACAAATACTTATCAATCGTCATTTTTTGCCTCTTCTCTGGACATTGAACCACTGTGGGAGAAGAAGGGCATGGAAACTACCACAGATTGATTTTTAGATCTCTTTTAAAAATTGGTTGTGTTTAAGTCATACGATTCTTACAATATACATTTTAATATTAATTAAGCAGGAATAAATTGGATAAAATAAAAATAAACTGATTTTCACAGCAAATATCAGGGCAAAAGGCTGCGGTAGCTGGGTGAAGGGTAAAGGGGGTGAGCGAATCAAGCCACCTTTATCCTTCGTGTTAGTTTCAACATGTAAGAACAACAAAAAATACTTAAAACATAAACTTAAGTACACCTAAAATATTTAAAACATAAAAAGTGTTTTCGTTGATCCTGTTTTGCTATGCAAATCAGTATTTTTGATCAGGATTAAATACTAGGCAAATAAAAAAAGTTTGAACATCCGCTGCTTTTCCCCACAACAAGATGCCATAGAACATTCACTATGAAAGTAACTAAAATATACTAGAGGTTCCTATCAGCGTAAGCCGCAGAACATTACATACCAGCTAATTTATGTATGTGGGGTCCCCACCTGCAATTTGCGTTCAATGGTTATTCCAAGAAACTTCGTATCATTTACTTATTCTAACGTGTTGCTGTCTAATACTAACTACTATCAACATGCCTAACATTTTGAAGTGAGAATTTGATACATTTGGTTTTACCAGTGTTTAAGAATACATTTTTAGCTGTGAACCAATTCAAGGTTAGGTAAGACAATCCTCCATTAACATCATCAAAATATTATTTTTGTCTTTCAATGTTGAAGACCAGTGAAGTTACAGTAGCAAACAACACAATATCAGTCAATTCTCCAGCATGAAAGGCAGATCGTTAATATATACCATGAATAAGAAAGGGCCTAATTGGAACTGTTATAATCACTCTTCTTTGATAACGCCACAGTAACCATATTGCGGACTACTTTTTGACAAGCTCGGAAGGTCTAAAGTAATATGATTCCTTTTACGTCATTCGACGCTTAGTGTGAGAATATTCATTTCCTTTAGTTTTTAGTCTAATTTTGAGCTTGGCCGCGGACACTCGGAAAAATTATGAAATCTTGTAAATAATCTTGTAAAGAACTATTTCTAGGGTATCAAAAACGTTTATTTTTAAACTCTACGCGACCCACCCCGTAACGGTGGTGTCAGAAGTGGGATATCCGACAAGAGGATATCCTTAAGTGCGTGCTTGTGTACGTTCCCCAAAAACTGTGAACATTTTTTTCTCTGTCTCTGATTCCGAAATCTCCGCCCGAGTGTCTGCCTACGAAAAGATTCGCCGCGATATCTGAAGTCAGTTCAGACTCATTTAATGCGCACATTCAAATATCGCGAGTGAAAAAGGAACTGAAAGACAATCACTGTTCCGCTGTATCCTGTCATGTTCATAATTTCATAATTTCTTTATTGCACACAAATTATATAAAAAAAGAGTTACATAAAAATAGTGTACAAAGGCGAGCTTATCTCTAATAAGAGATCTCTTCCAGCAAACCAGGTTAAAGTTGGAGATGTTGATTGCTGAACAGGGGTAGACCTATGTGTACAACAATATGACGAAATAAACGTGTACTTACATAAATATTAATAAATAAAATAAAACATTTAATGACTATAATTATATACTAAATACTTATAATATAATACTAACTACTACTATTATATATAAATGTGCTAATTAATACTTACATACATACTACCTGTAATTCTAAAGAGAGAGGTAATGCTTCTTCACGCGACTTTTAAATATATTGAGAGTAGGACTGTCCCTGATGGTGCCAGGGAGTGCATTCCACAACCGAATGGCCCGGAGTCTAAACCCGTGTTCCCGCTATATCCTGATCTACGTCACTGCATCCTGATAAGGTTAACTCACAAAACTTTAACTTGCATTTTCCTGGAGGACGTGTCCTGGAATCAGTCACGCACTACATCACTGCGCGATTAAACTCCATTGTACCCGCTGCTGCTGCTAAGTCACCGCTTGTTCCGTGGCCTCTCCCTTGCCGCCGTCACTGTCCTCTCCTGCTGCTTAGAGATTCTGAGAATCACCGTGTCTACTTACGTACCAAAATCGCTGCTTCGCCACTCGTCGTGATGAACATTTTCGTGCTCGCGGTCTTGTGAGTGTTTTAAAAATTAATTATTGCTCTGTTATTGCCACCAATTGTATTTCCGAATCATTAATTTATTTTTTTGAGGTCTAGGTTTCAAATTGTCTACTACCGCAGGTGCCGCTGATAAAAAACCAGAATCATTTCCTATCAGTGTCCTGTGTAATTTTATCACTGCCTACAATGCCGGAATGTCATAAAGCCGAAGTCGAAAAACAAATGAAAACAATGCTCGATCAAAAAATAATCCGACCTTCTAAGTCTCCGTGGTCCGCACCTATTTAGGTCGTCGCTAAAAAATCAGATGCGTCAGGAAAACCAGAGTGGTTCATCGTTATCGACTACATACAGAAGGCTGATCGAAAATACTATTGGTGATGCTTACCCCATTTCTATTATAACAGATCAATCAATTAGGCCACTGTAAATACTTCTCAACCGCGGACCTTGCATCATCATTTTACCAAGTCTCTATGAAAAGTGACACGGACACAAAAAAACCGCTTTCAGTGTCCCAAATGCCATTTGGACTCAAAAACACTCTTTCCACATTTCAAAGATTGATTAACGTTGTCCTATCTGGTCTTCAAGGTCTGCACGAATTTACTTCTATGGATGACATCGTTGCTTTCAGCCACAACCTTCTGTCACATATTAAAAAGTTGAAATTCATCTTCGACCGATTACGGGAACACAACCTTAGACTTCAGCCCGATAAATGCGAGTTCCTTCACAAAGAAGTTCAATATCTCGGTCACATCATTACAGACTAGGGCGTGAAATCTGATCCCAAGAAAATTGAAGCCGTTACCAAAATTTCTAGTTCCTCAAACTCCAAAAGACATAAAATCCTTTTTAGGCCTAGTAGGTTATTACCGCCGCTCCATCCACAACTTCTCTCATTTGCCAAAACCCCTCACGAGCCTATTAAAAAAGGACGCTAAGTTTAACTGGACTTCAAAACAACAAGGTGCTTTCAACAGCCTGAAAACAATGATCACCACTGATCCAATCCTTCAATAATCTGACTTTTCCAAACCCTCTATACTAACTACTGATGCCTCAAATTACGCTGTTTCCGCCATCTTTTCACAGGGAGAGATCGGTAAAGATCTTCCCATAGCATCCGCTTCAAGGAAGCCCGAGAAGGCTAATTACTCCACAACCGAGAAAGAATGCCTCGCTATACTGTATCTTAAATTCACCATTCTTACAGACCACACACCATATTCAACTGTAAAGATCCTAGTTCCCGTATAGTGCGCTGGCGGCTCAAACTCGAAGACTATGACTAAGATATACAATACAAAAAAGGAAAGTTAAATTGCAATGCTGACTCATTATCTCGAAATCCCATCAACACACTAAGTCCTATCCCTATTAGTCCAATTACCTCACATACTTACGACAAATATCTACAACAAAGTCAAAATCATTACATATCATGCGATACAACTATCCAAAAACATAACGAATCTCTCCTGAAAGCTAAATGCAAACTTGTCGTGTTTCCATCTTCCATTGACTTTTGATGACTCTGTTCCTTACTGTTCTGAAATAATGGAAATATCTAACCCCGATTTACGAGAGATTAGCACGTAAGACGACAAACTTCTCTTCACTTTTTCCTACTAGCACATCACTTCGACGAAATCTCGTACAAGACAAGACATATACGATTTTCTCCGCGACTGTCGAGACACAAAACAATTATAATTATATCTCTGTTATTTATATTTTAATTATTTTATTATGACATTTGAGACTCTTTACATCTCTCAGAAACAATAATTAAGTACTTTTTTTTTTTTCTGATAATATGATACAAATAATAATACCAAATGTTCTGTAAAAAATGAAATGAAATGACATGTGAAAGTGCCCTTGTGGCCTATTTACAGAATAAACGTTTTGAGTTTGAGTTTGAGTTTGCTATATGAGATTTCTGCGACCCATTCAACAAACTCTCATACACAAGCATTTATAACATTCTAGCTTATTTCTTCAATAGCACAGGCGTGAAATTATATTTTCTACTTCAAACGAAGTCCAAAGGATCCTAAGAGACCACCATGACTCACCGTCAGCTGGTCACCCCGGTATTTCTGGAATTCTAGAAAGGCTCAAAACAATGTTTTGGTGGAAAAACATGAGAAGAGATGTTCAAAATTACTTAAAAGGATGTAAATCCTGCCAAATCAATAAGCCTTACCGTCAAACTAACCGAGTCCCTATGATTATCACTTCAACTGCTACTAAGTCTACTGAAAAAATATTTTTAAACATTGTAGGCCCTTCACCTGAAACACGGATAAACGGTTACAAGTTCTTTCTCACGTTCCAAGACGACCTTTTCAAGTACTCCCAAGCCTATCCAATGCAGACATGTACAGTTGAAGAGACAGCTCAGAAACTCGTTCAGTTCATTCATCTCTCACCTAGGAATACCAAAATTTGTTATTTGTGACCAAGGTACTAACTTTTGCGCTGAAGATTTCAAACATCTAGAAAAAATATTCAGCATCAAACACATCTACGAATGTCTTTATCATCCGCAAACAGGCGGATGCTCGAGGCGCTCTCGAAAGAAGTCATTCCACTCTAAAATAATATTTCAGATCCTATATCGACGAAAACAATCACACCTGGGACTTTTACGTAAACACAGCAATGTTTGCATACAATTCTAATGTACATACAACTCTAGGATTCTCACCGCTTGAGCTGCTCTTTAGTTATAAGCCTTATCCTCCCAATAGTATCGACTCGTTAGAAAACAATACCTTCACAGACTATATCCGTTCTCTAAATCATAGGTTATACTATAGCAGACAAAAAGCGCTTCAAAACATTGCAAATTCAAAATAGGTATCTAAACAGTACTAAGATAGACATATGAAACCCATATCATACAATGTCGATGATATAGTATATATCCGATGCCAACACAAACAAAATAAAGCTCTGCCTCCAGTTTATAAAGGCCCTTTTCCTATTGTCAAAATAAATGGCAATCATACCGTTACACTCCAAATAAATAGGAAGCATGTACGTCATCACTACTACGAGATAAAACCAGCTCATCATTAAGATATTGATTATTCCAGGTACATACTTTTCCCCCAGTTACAGCGAAGTTCTGTAACTCCTATCATGCAAAGATCAGGACTCTACTATGATAAACTTTTAAACGTTAAGTTTAATAATGATCATTGGAAAGTAGTAACAAGTATGGATTTAAGTCACATTCAACCCCATTTAGAAAAAATCGATCTATTACTCTCCAAACTCAATTACTTTTGTAATGATCAAAAGTAATCCAAATTAAAGTTCGAATGCAAAAACTTATTTAATTCACTTCAGAGTCAACGCGAAAATAATCTACGGAAATTTTCGTCCATTTTTCACTCGTCATCTTCCTTCGACAACCCAGTCCCAATCTCACCGCTCACAGCGTAGTCTTATCGACCTAAGAGGTTCTGTCCTCAAAACCTTTTTCGGAATCCAAGACTCTGACGATGCTGTTAAGTTCACAAATGCATTAAATCACTTTCAGACAGACGAATGCATTCAATCACTTTGAGAAAAAATTAGCTCATCTCATGAAAGACACCGAAATTTTAAAATCTACTATATCTAATTTTACCAAGTCTTGTAGTGTTATGTTACTTACATGCTATTTTCCAGTCTTTTCAGCTGGATACTTGCTGAGCTGTACAGCTTGTTATTTGGTATCACCTTTATTTTCATAGGACCCTGTAACGTTTTAAACCATAAGAACACGTTAACAAATCATTTTCACTTCGTATTTTCACACTATCAGCACTTCTAAATCGATAGCGAAGGGGTTTACCTTTGGTGACCTTGTATTTGGCTTTCTCCGAAACTCTGCAATCTCGGGCTTCGTGCGCGCTGGTGCGTTACCCTTTTATCTTTTGCTGTTATGTAATTTTGGCTATGTGAACTTGTTAATTTTTCTATTACGAGCCTGAAACCAAAATCTGACATTTATTATGTTGTTGATTATCTGGTTGTCATGGCAATGTCCATTCAAACTCGTTAGCGGTCTGATATGTTTGCTTCAATACTTTTACAAAAATACTTTTTCTCTCTTGGCCACTCACAAAAATTGCTTTTCATTTAAATAATTTTTAGAACTCTCCAAAAAGGGTATAAGAGCGGTACATTTCTGAAATTCTGGAGTCTCACTTCAGCTCTCAAGCAAGAAGCATCACCTAAAGGCCTTATCCCGGGGTCGCACTGCCCCGGGATCCTGCGAGCCGCTACTGCTACGCCTCCTGACTTGGCGAGCCTCTACCCTGGCCAGCGCTTCGTTGGGTCTCCACTTCACCTGCCCGTTCTCTGCTACACCTGCTCATCAGTGACTTCAGGCCGACACGCTGCGGGCCTCTACCCTGGCCGGCGTTTCGCTACCAGGGCCCCTACTCCTGCTGCCCGTCGGGGTCTGATGACTGATTGACCGCCGGCCACGCTCTCCATCTGCAAGTGCTACGTCGCCCACCAGTGCTTCCACCGACCGGTTCGGCAGACCGTTTCTACTGCTCCTTCTGCTCCTACTCTCCGTGTCCTCCGTTTCTTTTTTTTTTTAAATCTGATACCTGTATTTTTTATAAAATCTGTCTCATTTCATCCACCCTCATCTTCCTATCATTTTTCTAAAGTCATTGTATATAGCCCTAATAAACTGTCATATCTAAATTTTATCCTGGTTGTTTTCTGTTAGGTTCTGGTTAATATCTTTACACGACAGTCTATTACTAAAATAAATAAAAAAAATAGATCCTAAATAGCACTATCGAACACAAGTCTCATTCTAACGATAAACTAAAAATCCAGTCTAAGTTAAGCTTACTTCTAAACGTAATACAAAGTGTTATCATATCACTGTAATTTGATATTGACAATGTCAGTAATGCCATTCTTTTTAGTAAGATAAGTATTTTACACCCGACTGTACTAAATCCCTATCAGTTGTTTCACGAGCTAGACCATAATAAGCAACATATTCCAAAACATAGTGAGCTGCCTCTGTCCCTATCCTAAGTACCATACACGATGTAAATAATATATCTACGATTGTGTCTTTTTAATGCTCTAATAAGGTAGTTATAGTTTTATGAATCCCGTTAGTTATTGCACAGACATATGACCTGTTTTGCTTGTAACTGTGCCTGCTCCATACGACATTTCGAAACCAGACACGTTTGCGCTCATTGCACCGATTATGCACTTTGTGGCCTTAACAAATGATATAATACTTTAGATAGTGTGGACAAGTGCAAAGTGCTGTCAAATAAATATTACGTGTGTGAATTAACCAGTGTGTTTGCTACTAAAGCTAACCCATCGTGTGAAACGGTAATTTAACCGAGGTTTTAGAAAAGCTACCTATTATTTGTAATGTTAAGTTAGTGAAAGGTAATATTCATATATTTCATAAGAAAACAAATAACAGAAGGATTTTTGTTCAATTAGAACCAGGTAAATGTCATTTCACTTATGATTTCAGTTTACATAAACAGTATGAAGTTTTAATCGGTAGTGGAATTTTATCGCTGCCAAAAGGATGTAAAGCATTCTTCAAAACTTTGCAATTTACAACTTCAGAAACCATAGATTCTAATGTTTTTCAAGATAAATGTTGTGAAATAAATAAAGTAGTTAAAACGTTGGAAAAATAGCCAATTGTAAAATTAACCAGCACGAATGATTTTCATATTCAGTGATTTTGAAAACCAATTAGATGATTTAGAAAATGAACCGTCTCACCTTGAGAAATACAGTAGTCACTATTTATCTTTGACATGTTTTCTCAATTATAATATTTTTGTATATGCTATTTAAGGCAAGGAAATACCTATGTTCAAAAAATACATTAGGATGTTGTATACAAATATATAATCAATGTCACAATAATAAAACTAAATTTAGAGAAGTAAAGCTACCATTATCGATTTATATGTCAGAGAATGTTGTCAAACCATTGGAGAGTTCTGATGAAGACCCTGCTTTTCCCAGACCCTTGAAATATTATGTAAAGTTCCAAGTTTTTATCAAAGAGTTACTTCTATATCGCTTTGTCTCTGTTTTTTAGATTACTATGTCTATGCTTTGTTATGTCATTCTGACGATTAGTTTTATGGTCGGAAATTAAGTTAATTTTAGTGGTAAACTAAATATCAATATTCTTTTACCTTATTGTTAACCAAAGCGAAGTTCAGGTAGTAGTTTCATATAGTAGTTATACCTATCTTATATCAGTAGATACTTACATTCGATTTCTCATCACAACCCCGTGATGATCAATCTTTTAAGGGGGAAGTGTTATATTCACCCTTCCTTGATAAGGTCAATGTCAAAGTCAAAGTTCTTTATTACTGTAGATATTTACATATACTTAGAAAACGTCTTTTTTTATTGCCTCTTCTCTACATTGGACCGCCATAGCAACCATATTGCTGGCTACTTGTTGACAAGCTCAGAAGGTCTAAAATAATATGATTCCTTTTACGTCATTCGACGCTTAGTGTGAGAATATTCATTTCCTTTAGTTTTTAGTCTGATTTTGAGCTTCGCCGTGGACAATCCGAAAATTTTGTAATCTTGCAATTTATTTTGGGGTTTTTCCGATAAACTATTTCTAGGGGGTTTAAAAACTTTTTTTTTATTTCTTGGTCGACCCTAACAGAACCTTGTGGAAGGCCAATTTTTGCTCCCGATCCTTCAGATTTAACGACGTTGACTTCTGCCTTTTGAATTATATTGCTTAGATGATTGTGATCTTAGTAAATCCAAAACTTTATTTCTAACTCCGTAATGATTTAATATCATTAGTAGCGTATCATGATCAACACAATCAAATGCCCTCGACAGATCGCCAAAAATACCGATAGCATCCTGTGCGGCCGCCCAGCAAAATAAATATGTAATATAAGGGTAATACCTGCATCCATAGTCGATTTACCTCTATTGAAACCGTATTGTTTGGCGTGGAGTTATTTTGTATGGTTGAAGTGTGAGAGCATTTGATTGAGTATAATGTTTTCAAATATTTTACTTAGTGCTGGAGGAACAGAAATTGTTCTGAAATTTCAAGGATGTCTTCCAACTTGAACAAAGGTATCAGTTTACTGCGTTTCGTGAGGTTTATGAAAGCTCCATGGTCAACACATTTATTTAATATATAAGCTAAGCTAGGTGTGGGGTGTATAACTAGTATACTGGACCAATGACTTTGACAGATATACCCCACAGGTCTTCGGTATGTTTTAAGTCAAGTAATCCAAACATTTTGACAATGTCCTGGGGATATGCATGATGAAATTTTAAATCTACATTGCTGATGCAAGTGCTGTTTTATAACAAAGTATCTGCTGTGAATTAAGATGCTTTGTTGTGAGTAAGGGTACATTGGTGAAGAATTTATGTATATGAACATCATCAACGCTCTTTAAGCAGAAATTAATGTCCCATGGTATAACTTTGCCAGTTTCGAGGTTGATGATTTGCCAAACCGTTTCCATTCTATTATTAGATTTTTTATTTTTCTATTAATGTGTTAAGTTTTTGCAGTTCGACAAACCAACTTGAAAGTTATGAAATATTTTTTAACATAGTCATGAAATTTTATATCAAAGTTATAGGTTTTTGTTCATAAAGGTCACATAAGATAGCTCTACTTTTACAAATTTCAAATGTTGCCCAGTCATTAAATTTAGATTTACTTTTGTTGGCACTGACTTTCTTTAATTTAAATACTTTATCGAACTCTGTTTGAATAATGTTGAAGAAGTCTGAATAGATTTTGTTCGGTTCATTAAAATCTGGTACTGGCAAATTATATCTAAGTTTTTCATATACGTCCTCTAGTCTATTGGATGTAATATGCCTATAAAATGATCTGTGAGTCTTATTTTTACTAGCAATTGGGAATGAAACTGTTTGACCGCTGTGATCAGATAGAAAGCAGTTCATTACATTTTTACTTGTAAATGCACAGTCACAAAAACATTATATAAGCAAGTTGGGCTGGTAAGTGTAATTCTAGTCGGATCTAGAAATATATGATATAAATTAAATGATTTGAAAAGATTTATCAATCATTATTTCATTGTTGTATCTACAAGAAAATCTACATTAAGATTGTTGTTGTTGTTGATTGTTGAAGTTGTAAGTTTTAAACTTTTTGAGAAAATCGAACTAGACTTCCGAGGTGACCCGGTTTATTTGCTGTCCAGTATAGTTTTATAATAGAATCTTGTTTCTAGTGTCGTCAAGGTTCAGAGCTTAAATTAAAATGTAGTCCAGAGATATTAGTGAATTAGTATTAAAATCATCATGCTTTAACACTAATTCAATAATGTCTTCTAGATTTGTGTTTATTAAAATAAAATATTAAAAAAAAGCCGAATCAAAGAGTTTTATACTTAACTCACGTGAATAAATAAAAAGCAACTAGTTTTCAAAGAAATAGAAAATCTCGGGCTCCAACCACGTCTGTATGCGATAATTATGGTTAAACGGTACGGTACTCGTACATCAAAATGCACGATATTGCATATTGGTATAGGAGTTTGTTTCATTGAAAAAAAAATAGTCTGTCGCGGAACCGATTGTCTTACTAGATATTTCTTATCACCAGACAAAAAAATCAAATCCTAAGTTTAAGAGACAAGAGTTATGTTTCAAAATTAATGATTGACTGAGTTTACCTAGATCTTCCCTCTCCTTTCTATTCTGTTGTTCCACCTTTATATAGTAGCATTCGACCTGGGGATAACATACAGATTCACACCATAAATTCCTAACCCGAGACAAACTTTGCTGTGGCAATAATTAATGACAGCATTGCTAAGGTTTCCGTGACTCAGTGTTGCTAGTGTTGAATTTATAACGGGATTTTAAGGATGTCTAGTATGGATACTATAAATATATTTGGCAGGATAAATTCTCCATACAAATCGCTTGGCTGCTTGGTCTTAAATGTTGTACTTATAAGTAGAAAAATACGTTGTGCTAATCAAATCGGTTCCATCCCGAAAGTTATTCATATTCACTTGTCTGACATCCCCATCCCCCAAAACGACTAAGCGATTGTGTTTCATTTTGAATAATATATTCATAATAAACCCTGTCAGCAAGTATTGCCTTTTTATATCTGAAACTGATATCATCAAAGGCATGTAACAAGGTGACGCTATATGCCTTTTTCAACTAATACAGTAAATGACTCCGAGCTGGCAACTGCCGTGAGTTTGTGGTAAACAGTCGAGTGCTGAGTTTGATTTATAATAATGAACAAATTAACCCGGCCCAAGCGTTAATCTTGCGAATTCTGCCTAAGTTTACTAAGGTTTTGCAGATTTATGTAGCGGCTCTTGATTTGTGAGTCAGTGCGAATGTAAGTGAAATGTTCCTTGGCTTTGGAAAATACGATATATGTATAATACTGCTTCTTTACACTTACTGTTTTCAGAAAAAATAAATCTCCCATTTTCTTAATGAGTTTTTCCACACCATTGATTCCTAGGTCGTATAGATAAGACTCTTCGTTGTTAGTGAACGCCTAATTTTCTATGAGACAACAGAGCAGCGGCAACAGCTGCAAAGGCTTGTCATGGCAGATCTCGAGTGATATTATTATGAAACTCGCCTTTGGCTCGTTTCATAAATTCTCGAGTTTTAAATGCCCTCCATTATGTATCAGTCACATAAACTACTATTTTGTTACAATTTTATGTAGTTGTTAAATTTTAATCGTATGTTGCAAGTGCATACGTATCACATTAAAAATGGCTAACAATTATCAAGAACAGTTCGACTATATATTGGAAGCGTACCTTGTAAATTCTAAAAATATATCACGAGCACTGGAGTGGTATGCGGAACGATATCGACACAGGCAACTACGATCCAGGCGGGACCTGCTCCGAATCGTTAAACACTTAAAAAGCCATGGAAGACTTGAAAGCGGCCTTCGACGACCGCAACAGCGGATTGATTATTCCAATTTTTATTTGAGTGTTTTTGTTTTTTGAGCAGAGATGCCACTGAAATACTTAATACTGCTTAAAAAATTAAAATATAAATGTTACCGTGACGGTCGTTTGGTGCAATAATTGCGTCCGGGGGATGCCGAACGAAGGTTACACTTCTGTCGAAATATCAATGCCCAATTTGCTTAGGACGAATTTTTTTGATTGTTTGAAAGATAAGACTAATTTTAGCAATAAATATATAAGCAATCGCCACAATAACCATTATTAGTCCCATACAAATCAGGTGAGATCTCATTTAATGTTAGGTGCGGGATAATGAATAACTGGGTTGTTGATTAAAGAACCACCTCTATCAGTAGTAGGGCGTGCAAAACCGTAAATTTTTGTTGTTGTTGTTGATTATCTGGTTGTCATGGCAATGTCCATTCAAACTCGTTAGCGGTCTGATATGTTTGCTTCAATACTTTTACAAAAATACTTTTTCTCTCTTGGCCACTCACAAAAATTGCTTTTCATTTAAATAATTTTTAGAACTCTCCAAAAAGGGTATAAGAGCGGAACATTTCTGAAATTCTGGAGTCTCACTTCAGTTCTCAAGCAAGAAGCATCACCTAAAGGCCTTATCCCGGGGTCGCACTGCCCCGGGATCCTGCGAGCCGCTACTGCTACGCCTCCTGACTTGGCGAGCCTCTACCCTGGCCAGCGCTTCGTTGGGTCTCCACTTCACCTGCCCGTTCTCTGCTACACCTGCTCATCAGTGACTTCAGGCCGACACGCTGCGGGCCTCTACCCTGGCCGGCGTTTCGCTACCAGGGCCCCTACTCCTGCTGCCCGTCGGGGTCTGATGACTGATTGACCGCCGGCCACGCTCTCCATCTGCAAGTGCTACGTCGCCCACCAGTGCTTCCACCGACCGGTTCGGCAGACCGTTTCTACTGCTCCTTCTGCTCCTACTCTCCGTGTCCTCCGTTTCTTTTTTTTTTAAATCTGATACCTGTATTTTTTATAAAATCTGTCTCATTTCATCCACCCTCATCTTCCTATCATTTTTCTAAAGTCATT
Source organism: Argyresthia goedartella (assembly GCA_949825045.1). Lineage (NCBI taxonomy): Eukaryota > Metazoa > Arthropoda > Insecta > Lepidoptera > Argyresthiidae > Argyresthia > Argyresthia goedartella. Next base: position 25,199,899 of record OX463823.1, read on the forward strand.
GTATATAGCCCTAATAAACTGTCATATCTAAATTTTATCCTGGTTGTTTTCTGTTAGGTTCTGGTTAATATCTTTACACGACAGTCTATTACTAAAATAAATAAAAAAAATAGATCCTAAATAGCACTATCGAACACAAGTCTCATTCTAACGATAAACTAAAAATCCAGTCTAAGTTAAGCTTACTTCTAAACGTAATACAAAGTGTTATCATATCACTGTAATTTGATATTGACAATGTCAGTAATGCCATTCTTTTTAGTAAGATAAGTATTTTACACCCGACTGTACTAAATCCCTATCAGTTGTTTCACGAGCTAGACCATAATAAGCAACATATTCCAAAACATAGTGAGCTGCCTCTGTCCCTATCTCTAAGTACCATACACGATGTAAATAATATATCTACGATTGTGTCTTTTTAATGCTCTAATAAGGTAGTTATAGTTTTATGAATCCCGTTAGTTATTGCACAGACATATGACCTGTTTTGCTTGTAACTGTGCCTGCTCCATACGACATTTCGAAACCAGACACGTTTGCGCTCATTGCACCGATTATGCACTTTGTGGCCTTAACAAATGATAGAATACTTTAGATAGTGTGGACAAGTGCAAAGTGCTGTCAAATAAATATTACGTGTGTGAATTAACCAGTGTGTTTGCTACTAAAGCTAACCCATCGTGTGAAACGGTAATTTAACCGAGGTTTTAGAAAAGCTACCTATTATTTGTAATGTTAAGTTAGTGAAAGGTAATATTCATATATTTCATAAGAAAACAAATAACAGAAGGATTTTTGTTCAATTAGAACCAGGTAAATGTCATTTCACTTATGATTTCAGTTTACATAAACAGTATGAAGTTTTAATCGGTAGTGGAATTTTATCGCTGCCAAAAGGATGTAAAGCATTCTTCAAAACTTTGCAATTTACAACTTCAGAAACCATAGATTCTAATGTTTTTCAAGATAAATGTTGTGAAATAAATAAAGTAGTTAAAACGTTGGAAAAATAGCCAATTGTAAAATTAACCAGCACGAATGATTTTCATATTCAGTGATTTTGAAAACCAATTAGATGATTTAGAAAATGAACCGTCTCACCTTGAGAAATACAGTAGTCACTATTTATCTTTGACATGTTTTCTCAATTATAATATTTTTGTATATGCTATTTAAGGCAAGGAAATACCTATGTTCAAAAAATACATTAGGATGTTGTATACAAATATATAATCAATGTCACAATAATAAAACTAAATTTAGAGAAGTAAAGCTACCATTATCGATTTATATGTCAGAGAATGTTGTCAAACCATTGGAGAGTTCTGATGAAGACCCTGCTTTTCCCAGACCCTTGAAATATTATGTAAAGTTCCAAGTTTTTATCAAAGAGTTACTTCTATATCGCTTTGTCTCTGTTTTTTAGATTACTATGTCTATGCTTTGTTATGTCATTCTGACGATTAGTTTTATGGTCGGAAATTAAGTTAATTTTAGTGGTAAACTAAATATCAATATTCTTTTACCTTATTGTTAACCAAAGCGAAGTTCAGGTAGTAGTTTCATATAGTAGTTATACCTATCTTATATCAGTAGATACTTACATTCGATTTCTCATCACAACCCCGTGATGATCAATCTTTTAAGGGGGAAGTGTTATATTCACCCTTCCTTGATAAGGTCAATGTCAAAGTCAAAGTTCTTTATTACTGTAGATATTTACATATACTTAGAAAACGTCTTTTTTTATTGCCTCTTCTCTACATTGGACCGCCATAGCAACCATATTGCTGGCTACTTGTTGACAAGCTCAGAAGGTCTAAAATAATATGATTCCTTTTACGTCATTCGACGCTTAGTGTGAGAATATTCATTTCCTTTAGTTTTTAGTCTGATTTTGAGCTTCGCCGTGGACAATCCGAAAATTTTGTAATCTTGCAATTTATTTTGGGGTTTTTCCGATAAACTATTTCTAGGGGGTTTAAAAACTTTTTTTTTATTTCTTGGTCGACCCTAACAGAACCTTGTGGAAGGCCAATTTTTGCTCCCGATCCTTCAGATTTAACGACGTTGACTTCTGCCTTTTGAATTATATTGCTTAGATGATTGTGATCTTAGTAAATCCAAAACTTTATTTCTAACTCCGTAATGATTTAATATCATTAGTAGCGTATCATGATCAACACAATCAAATGCCCTCGACAGATCGCCAAAAATACCGATAGCATCCTGTGCGGCCGCCCAGCAAAATAAATATGTAATATAAGGGTAATACCTGCATCCATAGTCGATTTACCTCTATTGAAACCGTATTGTTTGGCGTGGAGTTATTTTGTATGGTTGAAGTGTGAGAGCATTTGATTCAGTATAATGTTTTCAAATATTTTACTTAGTGCTGGAGGAACAGAAATTGTTCTGAAATTTCAAGGATGTCTTCCAACTTGAACAAAGGTATCAGTTTACTGCGTTTCGTGAGGTTTATGAAAGCTCCATGGTCAACACATTTATTTAATATATAAGCTAAGCTAGGTGTGGGGTGTATAACTAGTATACTGGACCAATGACTTTGACAGATATACCCCACAGGTCTTCGGTATGTTTTAAGTCAAGTAATCCAAACATTTTGACAATGTCCTGGGGATATGCATGATGAAATTTTAAATCTACATTGCTGATGCAAATGCTGTTTTATAACAAAGTATCTGCTGTGAATTAAGATGCTTTGTTGTGAGTAAGGGTACATTGGTGAAGAATTTATGTATATGAACATCATCAACGCTCTTTAAGCAGAAATTAATGTCCCATGGTATAACTTTGCCAGTTTCGAGGTTGATGATTTGCCAAACCGTTTCCATTCTATTATTAGATTTTTTATTTTTCTATTAATGTGTTAAGTTTTTGCAGTTCGACAAACCAACTTGAAAGTTATGAAATATTTTTTAACATAGTCATGAAATTTTATATCAAAGTTATAGGTTTTTGTTCATAAAGGTCACATAAGATAGCTCTACTTTTACAAATTTCAAATGTTGCCCAGTCATTAAATTTAGATTTACTTTTGTTGGCACTGACTTTCTTTAATTTAAATACTTTATCGAACTCTGTTTGAATAATGTTGAAGAAGTCTGAATAGATTTTGTTCGGTTCATTAAAATCTGGTACTGGCAAATTATATCTAAGTTTTTCATATACGTCCTCTAGTCTATTGGATGTAATATGCCTATAAAATGATCTGTGAGTCTTATTTTTACTAGCAATTGGGAATGAAACTGTTTGACCGCTGTGATCAGATAGAAAGCAGTTCATTACATTTTTACTTGTAAATGCACAGTAACAAAAACATTATATAAGCAAGTTGGGCTGGTAAGTGTAATTCTAGTCGGATCTAGAAATATATGATATAAATTAAATGATTTGAAAAGATTTATCAATCGTTATTTCATTGTTGTATCTACAAGAAAATCTACATTAAGATTGTTGTTGTTGTTGATTGTTGAAGTTGTAAGTTTTAAACTTTTTGAGAAAATCGAACTAGACTTCCGAGGTGACCCGGTTTATTTGCTGTCCAGTATAGTTTTATAATAGAATCTTGTTTCTAGTGTCGTCAAGGTTCAGAGCTTAAATTAAAATGTAGTCCAGAGATATTAGTGAATTAGTATTAAAATCATCATGCTTTAACACTAATTCAATAATGTCTTCTAGATTTGTGTTTATTAAAATAAAATATTAAAAAAAAGCCGAATCAAAGAGTTTTATACTTAACTCACGTGAATAAATAAAAAGCAACTAGTTTTCAAAGAAATAGAAAATCTCGGGCTCCAACCACGTCTGTATGCGATAATTATGGTTAAACGGTACGGTACTCGTACATCAAAATGCACGATATTGCATATTGGTATAGGAGTTTGTTTCATTGAAAAAAAAATAGTCTGTCGCGGAACCGATTGTCTTACTAGATATTTCTTATCACCAGACAAAAAAATCAAATCCTAAGTTTAAGAGACAAGAGTTATGTTTCAAAATTAATGATTGACTGAGTTTACCTAGATCTTCCCTCTCCTTTCTATTCTGTTGTTCCACCTTTATATAGTAGCATTCGACCTGGGGATAACATACAGATTCACACCATAAATTCCTAACCCGAGACAAACTTTACTGTGGCAATAATTAATGACAGCATTGCTAAGGTTTCCGTGACTCAGTGTTGCTAGTGTTGAATTTATAACGGGATTTTAAGGATGTCTAGTATGGATACTATAAATATATTTGGCAGGATAAATTCTCCATACAAATCGCTTGGCTGCTTGGTCTTAAATGTTGTACTTATAAGTAGAAAAATATGTTGTGCTAATCAAATCGGTTCCATCCCGAAAGTTATTCATATTCACTTGTCTGACATCCCCATCCCCCAAAACGACTAAGCGATTGTGTTTCATTTTGAATAATATATTCATAATAAACCCTGTCAGCAAGTATTGCCTTTTTATATCTGAAACTGATATCATCAAAGGCATGTAACAAGGTGACGCTATATGCCTTTTTCAACTAATACAGTAAATGACTCCGAGCTGGCAACTGCCGTGAGTTTGTGGTAAACAGTCGAGTGCTGAGTTTGATTTATAATAATGAACAAATTAACCCGGCCCAAGCGTTAATCTTGCGAATTCTGCCTAAGTTTACTAAGGTTTTGCAGATTTATGTAGCGGCTCTTGATTTGTGAGTCAGTGCGAATGTAAGTGAAATGTTCCTTGGCTTTGGAAAATACGATATATGTATAATACTGCTTCTTTACACTTACTGTTTTCAGAAAAAATAAATCTCCCATTTTCTTAATGAGTTTTTCCACACCATTGATTCTATTCTATTGACTAGGTCGTATAGATAAAACTCTTCGTTGTTAGTGAACGCCTAATTTTCTATGAGACAACAGAGCAGCGGCAACAGCTGCAAAGGCTTGTCATGGCAGATCTCGAGTGATATTATTATGAAACTCGCCTTTGGCTCGTTTCATAAATTCTCGAGTTTTAAATGCCCTCCATTATGTATCAGTCACATAAACTACTATTTTGTTACAATTTTATGTAGTTGTTAAATTTTAATCGTATGTTGCAAGTGCATACGTATCACATTAAAAATGGCTAACAATTATCAAGAACAGTTCGACTATATATTAGAAGCGTACCTTGTAAATTCTAAAAATATATCACGAGCACTGGAGTGGTATGCGGAACGATATCGACACAGGCAACTACGATCCAGGCGGGACCTGCTCCGAATCGTTAAACACTTAAAAAGCCATGGAAGACTTGAAAGCGGCCTTCGACGACCGCAACAGCGGATTGATTATTCCAATTTTTATTTGAGTGTTTTTGTTTTTTGAGCAGAGATGCCACTGAAATACTTAATACTGCTTAAAAAATTAAAATATAAATGTTACCGTGACGGTCGTTTGGTGCAATAATTGCGTCCGGGGGATGCTGAACGAAGGTTACACTTCTGTCGAAATATCAATGCCCAATTTGCTTAGGACGAATTTTTTTGATTGTTTGAAAGATCAGACTAATTTTAGCAATAAATATATAAGCAATCGCCACAATAACCATTATTAGTCCCATACAAATCAGGTGAGATCTCATTTAATGTTAGGTGCGGGATAATGAATAACTGGGTTGTTTTTACCAAGATTAAAGAACCACCTCTATCAGTAGTAGGGCGTGCAAAACCGTAAATTTGTCAAAAACGATTTTTATTTCCGGTTTTCAGGGACCAAAACCGGAAACATTTTTATATTTTTTATAGTATAGTAGAATTTCAAGAAAACTATTTTTTAGATACATACAAAATCTACAAATTAATAACATTAGTAAGGGATTCACATTTGGCTATTAAAAAAGATCAAATCAACTGTGTAACGTATACTTATTTAAATAAACAACAATATTTTTTTTTCCAAGAAACCGCTGTTCTTGATAAAGTGTTCTTATGAATAGAAGTGCATATAACATCATACTTCTTATTTTATTACAGAAGTACCCGCACTCGAAAAGGCCCTCTCACTCTCAACACTTGTTGGTAGTACACAAATCAAATCGTTGTAAGCTTCTGTGAGATACACACCGTGTTGCTCTCCGCCGTCATACATGGCTTGCTCTACCGTTATAAACCCTGCTAGGTCGAAATTTGACTGATTCAACTTGGGGGTTTACCTGCATTTATCCAATTGCTTATCATGCTGCTCTTGAAGAGATAGCTCAACAACTACAACTTTAGCGTCAGATGATTACGATGACGATGACACGGACCACTCGGAGAGAACTACGTGGATGGGACAGAGTCCTTGGGATTTGGGGTCCCAATTTCAAGATATCCACTGAGATTAATTAATAATAATAACGAATAAGAAATTATTTATTCACAAAATTGGTTCCCTGCCTTCCTAACTAGTAAAATACTATATCTAGGCAGACAGTTCTTCCCTATTAAGTGTTACATTAATAACATTTAGTTAAAATGTGGCACTACACTGTACTGTAAAAAATTAAAGTTTAAAAATAATAATAATAATAATTTAACAAGATATTCTGCTTAATCGTCGTCACTATGACTTTCTGATTCGGAGACGTCCTGTGGATGTTAGGGAATGCCTGAATGGATGCTACAGTTCGAGTCGGGTTTTTTTTTTGTTTTATACAGGGTATTGATCACCGCCAGCTAGATGCCGTGGGCGAGGCAAACCTGGTGATGGCCTTTTATGTATCTTCCCATCGTCACCATCACATTCGTACCATCGGTTGTTACTGACACGATGTTTTAATCTGAAGAAACGTTGAATTTTGCAAGATGGGCTCGCAGTATGTTTAGAGCTCCCAATACGGAGACATCAAGCCGGTGCTTTTCACGATCCCCAGATTTTTATTATTAAACCCTTTAATTAAACTCCAAAAGTAATGGAATGTATATTTACGTTCATGTATCTTTTGTTCCTCGATGATCCCAGTGCCGACGAGATACAATTCTTCACACAGCTGATACAACGTTAAAATTCATAATAATGAAACTTGATGAACAAAGCAGTGACTTGCACTATATCCAAGATTAAGAAATAATTCAATTACAAGCTTTTTGCCCGGTAGCCCCTGCATGTTTTGATGGGTAATATTTAAGTGGTGCTTACCCTTTGTCGAAAATTGGCAAAAATTTGATACACCACTATCATGTGTCCCTTTATTTGCCAAGTCAGTGTTTCTTTTTTAGTAACTAAATCCTACACAAGGAACCTAGGTCATACTAGTTATGACAAGGTCATGTAATACATTAAATGCTAAATACTTAACAAATTGTCTTTTACAATAGTCAGCAAGATAAAGACTATCTCTTGTCTGCCTATGGCGACCACACATGTTACGCCTAGAGGGTATCCAAAAACAGTTCATGTGACACTTCTTGAACGCGATAGATCTGGCAAAAAAACTCAAATCTTTCAAGCATAGACTATAACATTTTAAAATTTATCAAAACGCTTCAAATACGTAGATTTAGATGTCTTCAATGACTCTCAATGACAACTCAAACGTTTGAGTTTTTATTTATACGTTTAGTTTTAACTTGATTAAGTTATTATAGTTAATTTATACCAATTTTCATTTTATTTTAAGTTTTATTACTTGGTGTTGGACTAAGTGTCACGAAAAGTTAGAAGTTAGGAAAGAGAAAAGTTAGGAACTAAAAAAATATGTAACAAAAACGAAAATCAGCCATGTGACGTTCATGAGGGTGCCGAATAGATCTCTTTTTTTGTAATGGTACAACAATTTTAGGATTTTAAGATTTTACCCTTTACTTGTGCTTTAGGACCTTGCTTCTTGCCAAATTTCATGACTTAGATCAACGGGAAGTACCTACCTTATAGCTTTTAATTTCTTTGCGAGTGAAAAGAAAATTCAGCAAAGATTGCGCTGACCTAGAAGTTTGATTTTTTAGGGTTCCGTACCTTAAGGGTGCCAAACGGGACCCTATTACTAAGCCTCCGCTGTCCGTCCGTCCATCTGTCCGTCTGTCACCGGGCTCTACCGGATTTCTATTGCCGTTATAACAACAAATTACGAAACATACCTTTGGGTTTTTAAGAATTAAAAGAAGTACCCATTCAAGAAATTATCGGACTGGCCATTTGCTGGGCCATTTTCTTTCATATGCGAAAGATGTTATCGGAAAAGATCTTTAATCGTGGGTTTTGAGTTTTGTGCTTAGTTATTTGTTATAATTCGATTAATAATTTTTTATCATATTTCATTTTATTTCTGTAAATAAGTTTCTCATTTTCTATCCATTTCCGGTTTCAATGAGCAAAGAGTTTCGTTAACCTGAGTACATTGTTCCTTAATTACTTACTTACTACATACACAAAACTTTTTTTCAATGTATCGATGAACGGCTTTGAATGTAGTCCTACCTAGTATTTAGTCTATGCTAGTATTTAATCTTTAATTTTTATGCTAGTATTTCATATTAATATTTATTATTAAAAATTAAAAAGATATGCTCGAACAAGACTGTCGTTCTACGTTTTGCCGTGTTCAATGTTATGGAACACTTCGTGTGCGTGTTCGACGTCCTACCTGCACTTTACCGTTTTTATAACAGCTTAAGGGACTACAGTCTTGAAGAATTGATATCAATTTCAACTTTATACCTTTACGTGTTCTTGAGAAAAAGGCTATCGACAGACGGGCCGACTGACAACGAAGTTCACGCAACTCTAACCTTTGCCGTTTTTTCACAAAGTGGTTTGCCGTAAATCAGCTTTCACATATTACTGAGGACTGTTTTCCCTTGACCTCACCACGACGCAATCCCGTTATGAGGCATCGCGATTTTAAACCCCATGATAATAAAATTCAAATCATATAACGTGAAAATGGCATCATATAATGCCGCGGTTCGTTGAGAGGTCCCTTATAGCTGTGAAAAAATCAAACTTCTAGGTCAAAGCAATCAAGGGAGTATAGAAATGTTTACACGGCTATTACTCATTTTGATAAGCCTTACCCTATTTTTGCATCAGTACATATGTGTCATGCTTTCAATGTCAGCATTATGGTGATATCTTATTAGATCTTGGTTAATTGCATGGCAAAAATGGACACTGGCGTTATAATCTGTCATCTGAGCGGCAATATTTTGTTTTAATGAACCAAAGAACTTTAGCCATCCTTCTTGAAAAATTCCACAAAACAAAACCTCCTAAATAAAGAACGCCCATTTCGAAACATCGATTTTCTTAATTGGATAATTTTATGTAAAATTCGCCAAACTTAATGTCGCCGGAGTGAATTATGGCAACACTTAAAACACTAAGGGTGGCTTCCGCCAGTTTTTCTTAGCCGTGATGAACGTTTTACGACATCTTGTGATTTCGAATCTCAACTCTATCTATTACTATCCTTACTAACACTTGAGCATTTTGCAGTCTTGTTTGAAGATTCACGCAGTCAAGCCCCAGGTTACAAGATTTTACTTAAACACACATACATATGGGACAGGCGTTTCCCATACAGCTGGGTAGTAATATAGCTGTGTTATTCTTTTCCCATTACGACACTGGTGAGGAGATACGCGACTCTCAGAGACTAGTCACTACAAAGTATCTCACTTATATTTGATTGGAGGCTCGCACACTACGCTTCATCCGACGCGCCCGACTACTCTTGCGCGACTTTCCACGCCGGTCTCCTGCGCGTCACTTCTCCTAATTGTTTTAGTAATGTAACAACAGTAGAGCTCCGTGGTCTAGTGGTTCCACGCTTGCATCTCCCGCAGGCGATGCAGATTTGAATCCGGTGCTGACCATGTAGCAATGAGATAAGTAATTTATTTAGTACATAATAGGACGTTTCCTGTTCAAGGATGATTATAAGCTGTTGGTCCCGGCTACTATCTGTTTTGGTAGTAGTAGTCATGAAAACCCCTCCATCAACCCGCATTGAGCCAACGTGATTGAGAAAGGCTCAATAATACTCGTATCCGGGTAAAGGCCTGTGCCCTTCTGTGGGTACATTGATGGGCTACATTTGTAGAATAATGTAACAAGATTGTCATAGGTTTCTTTGGACATTCTGTAAAAAGATGAGAACTTTCTTTCAAAATGTTTCAGTTCTTGGACTGCAAAAAAACTACATATTATGATTTCCTTAAAGTAGGATTAAAAACAAAAAAACTTTCTTTTATTTCTTCTGTTTCTGTAAAACAGAAAAACGAGAAATAGAGTCTCTTGATTTGGCGTCCTTTTTTAGAAATAATTGTACACAAATGATACATTTTACGTAATGTGCGAATGAGTAATCAACAAGTATTCGACTCGAGTATCGTCCCCTATGCGTATCGTAATAGGAGAAGGTCCTTACTGACACTAAAGCGCTAACATGATGTATACAAGAGACCCTCAAAATATTCATTAAAACAAGGAAATTTCTGAATGCCTGTCGTCTTTTAGTAAAAACTTGTTTAAACATCAAGGACGGCGTATCTTGGGACGTTAAGTATATTGTTTATTTACGATGCCGCTTCATTTTCATTTGAGCCATTTAAGTATCATAGTCTTTACTCTCCACTCGAGAGCTAAATTGAAATTTGTTACTACGCTCAGACCATATTTTAATATTTATTAACCCTTGCATTTGAATGTTGCTTTCGTTATCCACTACACCACAGCTGAGATGTGAATTAAGGTTTTTTATTATTTATTAAGATTAGTACATTAACATATAACGATGAATAGATGTATTTGTTTACATAAATTATCATTAAGATTAATTATTCAACTATACTATCCAGCCACAGTAATGATGGCCTAATTTTAATAATGATTTCGTCAGAAAAATATCTGCACCAAACGACCTTCTTTTTTCTGGGGCCGTCATTTAATTTAATTTTAACTGCGGAACCCCAAAATGATGTTCACAAACACCACACTCGAATGAATACGAATTCACAGTAACGCAAGCGAAGCGTAAATAACACATTTCCAATGTAGCACTTCTTACGGTAGTTTTAACAAAACAACGTAGGTATGTACTTGTACTTAACAGACTTTTCACTGAGCAAAGAGAAATTAGCAAGAATGTTTCTTCATCCTCCATATTCTTTTTGCTGTTCAAACAAAATCAATACATCCTGCTGCCCTCAGTACTAACGCCAATTTTACACCAGTTTTTCATCATCATTATTTTCATTCTCAGCCCATATCGACGCTGACACTGGCCACGGCAGACATCTTCTCTTCAGATAAATATCGCCAATTCGTATAGCAATTGATAAAAAAGCAACAATAACGTTTGTGTGAAATTGAAAGAACCCATGCGGACATAAAATAGATAAAGCTAAAGCTCTAAACCCAGAAAAGTGCATAATAACAAGTAAATACGGTGCTGCAATTTGTTGATAAAAACTTAATTGGTAGTCTCCAAATAAAGAACACAAAAAATTGCAATAAAAACCGTTCCTACTGAATAAATACAACAAAGAGGTAATTTTCGAAACGCTCTGGCAGTAGCGAATAAAAATCAATAGGATCAAACAACGTTTTGATTTCCCAAGAGTGGCTTGCTGACCACAGACCGTGTGAAATTGAAATAAAACTGCCAAGTGCAAACTTCAGTCCCATTACGAGGGTTATGTCCGCATGATGCTTAGCCGCTGCGTCCCGGAGTCGCTCCAGCTTCCTGCCGACATCTAACCTGTCAGGGAACCCAATGCGAAGACCTCCCCAGTTACACGCTATTGAACACGGTCCCGTGCGACCAGCGCGTCCGTTGATGTAAATATTGGGATCTCTGCAGATTTTTTCTATGGCTTGGTCCGGGCTATGTCCTACCGCGTCTCTTATAGGTGAGTTATTGGAGTAATTTGATTCCGCCATACTAATCGGACTTTCTTTAACATATTGTTTAGCCATAGAATTCACATTTCTATTGAATGTAGGGGTTATTTGATTGCATATGGCACTTGTCTTCGACCTCATTTGCGCATGACGCTATAGTCCGCTCTTGGTGACTTAGGTACTGTTAATTTTAGCATGTTGTGTAGGGTTTGAAAGGGCTTTTCAAAAGTAATCCAGTAATACCCATATAACGCCATATGACTAAGTATGACGGAAGTAAAACAGTGCCGGGAACGTAAAGGAATGAAGGCATCTGAGCGAATCCACGACGGCGCCAGTGCATCTGCAGCTGGGGCAGCCAAGCCAGCCAAGCTGGACTGTATAGACATAGACATCGAATGTGTGAGGTCGCCGATTTTGAAGACACATTGGACAGCAGCGCTGTAGCGTTAATTACTACGTTTGTAAACAGATCCATAAGTGTGATGTGTATGACCGTCTATGGTTTCTGCGCTCATTAATAAAGTTATAAAATTCTTTATTCTTTCTTGAAATTTCTTGATTTCTTTCCGGAACCCGACAAAACTGACAACGCACATCCTTAAACCGCTGGACCTAGAATCATGAAACATTATACAGAGGTCTGTGTTCCTCGCTAGATTAGATAATATTTTGTGTGTTTTTAATAATAAAATATGTATCACTAGTTGTAAGTTATTTATAGATATGGGTTTTGTTAACCTAAAATAAGGATTATATATATAAATAATAATAATATATTATATTATATATATATTATATTATTATTATTAATATATTTTATTTAAAATTCTGCCCCAAAAGGGGGAAAGGGGGAGTTATAGTTTGTATGAAAATCAGAAACTACTTGATCTATAAGTCTGTAAGATGGCTGATAAAGTTAGCCTTTGCGCGAGCGATGCCGCGGGCAACGGCTTTTCACATATAATAAAACCAAAGGAGTTCTTTTTGTAAAAAAAAATATTGTGATATACATAATCATCGCCACCAAGAATATATCATTTCATGTGTATTTAAAATGGCAATGAATGATCGGAAATCTGGGAACACCGGCAAACCCAATTGCCATAATAACGGGCTTGTTTGTAGCAAAGAGGTTGATGGGTGGTTTCAGTTGTATTTGACTTCAAGAGAAAGATACTTTTTTTTGATTTAAAACATTACATTACACATAAAACATTACCGTGGGAAAATTAGTCAATATACTGTCCAAGTTAAGTATATTGGTCATTTTTTGTGAGGTAATCGATGTACACGAAAGGTACAAGACAAAATGAAGGTTGAATATTATTAACTGTACGATGCACTTCCACCGTAGCATTAGTTATAATTGAGGTCGGGCGTGTCACCTGATTTACCTATTAACAATTATTTACTACCAGTTCACGTACGGACCGCAAGCACACCGTGTGGCTCATATCAATCCTGATATAATTAATGTCAGTGAATATCGCTTTCATATTACGCTCGAACTTGAGACCTTTGACTTATGCATTAAAAATATACCATACACCAGGCGCTTTCGATATCAGTATCGCAAGCGCAACAATGATGCTATTAATGATCATCTTAGGGGACTAGACTGGTCAGTCCTTGGTAATGGTTCAGTCGACGACGCGGACGGCGTACTAACAGCAAACATCAAGGAAGCTATTGAGAGATTTGTGCCTAAACTAACTACCTGTGGTTTCCGTCAGTATCCGTTGTGATAGAGAAGAACAAATGTCACAAAACGTGGAAAAAACACAAAAACCCGATGGACTATCATGCATTTGCTCTTCTCCGAAGTAGATGTAAAAAGGTGCAGGATGAGTGTTATCAGAATTATATTAAACTGGCACAGAAAGGAATCAAGAAAAATCCAAAGCATAGGAGCTTTGGGTTTTTCTTGATTCCCAAAGTAAATGGTTCCTATGTAAAATCTAGAAGGAAGGATGGCACCAGTTATCTTAATAACATGACATATGGCTCTAGGACGTTAAAGTCAGAAAAATAAATCTGTGACGCATTCAACTCCTTTTTCAGTAACATGTTTAAGTTACCTGCCAGCTCATATCCGCATGTTGAACTGCCGGAGCCTGCTTGTCAACAATGTAATAATAATATAAACGCTATGTTATAATAGAAGGTATATTTCGTCAGACGGGACATGAAATGTTATTGGGTTGATCATGTTATTATAGTCGAGAACTTAGAGTCAGCAGAAACTTCCAGGTCGTATCTAACCGTTTTGCATTGTATTAGACAAATTTACAGTCAGTAAAGATAGATTTTGTATATGTTATGTAAATATTCAAAATATATCCAACAACTTTTTTTTTGTAGATGCTTTTGATTTTCGGGTATAACATTGTGCAGTGTAAGCACATTGTCACCTGCGTATGAACACAAGCTCGCGAGACTCGCCAGTCATCTCTGGAGCTCAGTCAATATAACATGTGTTCTTGCTAGTCTTCTACCTACCCGCTATACCTATTTCATTTGATTCCTCGTAATTTACTAGTTTCTGAAAAGGTTTTTCAAAATTTATTTTCAAAGTAACAATTTTCCAGTAGTTTTCTAGCTAGTTCTTGTGCTTGAAAATGGATTTTTGGATGAAAAGGCAGCCAATGTTCCTAACCATTTATTAATCTGTGGCCGATACCAGTTTAAATTGCACATGAACAAATGCAACTTTTTACGTGAGCAAGAATGAAATCGATAAGGATGGTCGATGCGGATCCGCGCAACACTATGAAAATGGTGACGCAGGGCCTTTGCAAATCTGCGGGAGGAGTGCGGGACGTCACCCCCTCCGCGGATTCCTCTTTCCCCTCTGGCCATCAATCCTGTAACCTTATTATGTATTCGTATTTCTGATATCAATCGCAATTGAAAAATCGAACAATCTTACAATAATATTTAATGAATCTCTGCAAGAGGGTGTTGTACCATCAGTCTGGAAATTTGCGTATGTCACTTCCATCCATAAGTCGGGAGCAAAAAACGAGGTTTCCATTTATCGCCCCATATCTCTTCTATCTAATCTAGCAAAAATTAAAAAATTTGTACACAACAGAGTTTATCCCCTTATTGAACCATTCCTTGATACAAATCACTTTATCAAATTGCGCTACACACTCACTAATCTTCTTATCTATTACAATTATCTCTTTGAGTCCGTGGACCAGAATATCGCAGTGGACTCAATCAACACAGACTTTAAGAAAGCTTTTGACAAGGTCGACCATCGGCTGCTCCTAAAAAAACTGTAATACGGCTCTCTTGTTCGATCCCATCTTGAATACGCGTCCCCTCTCTGGAACCCCTTCTACGCCACTTATGACGCCCAACTCGAAATGGTACAGAAAAAAAAATCCGCAGTCTAAATTACCGTGTCAGGTCTCCTAAGAACTCCACTATAGATAGATGTCCCTCAATGCTCGTCACACCCTCGCGGACGCTGTCGTTCTCAAGCGGATTTGCACCAGTGACTACAACTGCCCAGAGCTTGTCTCCCTTATCAGATACCATATACCTATGAGAGCTCCTCGTTACAAGCGGCTTTTTACGTAAAAGCAGCTCGCACCAATGCTGGTAAAATGGCGCCAATACATAGATGACAAAAACATTGCAGAATTTGACCTGTTTAGCTCATCTGTCAATCAATTCAAGCACACCATACGTAATCTGTTGTTCACTAAAGTCGACGATAATAATACTGCTTAGTTATAGTTTGAGATCAATGTGTCAATTAATTCATTTTCCACTGTTTATAATATGAGTAACATTCACATAATGTGTAGTACCTACTTGTTTTTCACTGTGGGTGCATTTAATTTTGGACGTAGATTTTCGATAGTCACGTTACATCTAATATTTTACTTTTTATTTTTGTTTTCATTTTGGTTAGACCAGAGTGTGTTGATCCCTAGGAGCTCTCTTCTTCCAACACTCAACTAACAAGTGGGATACCCTAAGGGATTTGATAGATTTTATTTAATTGTGTATTTACCCTTTGTATATTTTTTTATCTACACACGTATCATAAACCCTCTTTACTGCGTTTAAAAACCGCACCTTACGATCAGCATTATGTTAAACTACTTGGTAAAAACTCGTTTCGTATCTGGAAAACTACACATAATGGTCATTATGTGTAGTTTTTCTGCATATAATGACATTCAAATTTCGAACGCCGACGCCCACCCGCGTGCCGTCCCTAGTTTGTCTGTGAAGTTGGTACTGATATTCAAATTTCGAACGCCGACGCCCGTCTGCGTGAAGTTGGTACTAAAGAACAAGCTAAACAATTGCAGAACCACAATGCCGGTCAAACATGCGGTTCCTGAACACATCAAAGAGAGCTTATGATATGTGTGTAGATAAACTAGTGTATGTAACTGTACATAATTAGGCATTAAAACTCTCGAGTGATATTATTATGAAACTCGCCTTCGGCTCGTTTCATAAACCCACTCTTTTTAATACCCTCCATTATGCAGCAGTCACATAAACTACTATTATGTAACCTTTCCTATTTGTAACCCCTAAATAAATAAATAAATTCATTAATAAATAAATCCATCGACCAGTCGATTTAGCTTAAACAAGCAAAGTCGCGACAAAAGACAGCTCGTATAAATTAATTGCTAGCGGAAATACCTAACGAGGCTAAATACTGACTTAGACTTACTAGTTATTATTCTGTGCTTAGACATAGATAGTATTGTGGGAAATACACAAAAGTACAAAAGAAACTGTTGAAGAACATTGAGCATCATGTTCTGAAACTGGCAACATGAGATTTGCCAGTTTTAGTCACTTTTTCCGAAGGCAAGTTTTTTTCATTGTTTGGAACCTGGGGCACTGTAGAGTTCTTATAATACGAGGGATATGTTTTTAGTTACAGAAAACCACTTGTATAGGTATGTTGTATGGTTTGGTTGGTGGAGCCTCAGATGAATGAAACTCTTTACTTAATACTTACTTACTCTGTGGGTAGAGTAATATCACAGTTTTGTTGACTTTTTCACACATCGTGACGTCATTTGCTACTATGTAAAGTCTCTAAAAAACGCAAAATAATCAGTGTAAATCACATTATTTTTATGAAATAATGCTTTGGAATAAAATAGGTATTAAGTTAGAGTATAAACGCATTTTTAAAATTTAGTAACAGGCTACTCCGAAGGCCTAACGGGACCCTAGTACTAAGCATCCGCTGTCCGTCCGCCCGTCCGTCCGTCCGTCTGTCACCAGGCTGTATCTCATGAACCGTGATAGTAAGACAGTTGAAATTTTCACAGATGATGTATTGCTGTTGCCGCTATAACAACAAATACAAAAAAAAATAGAATAAAATAAATATTAGAGGGAGCTCCCATACAACAATTATTTCAATACCACATACAACCTTACGAATGCACCTGGTTACGTACATGGAGTGTGATAGTAGCCGCACCAATAACTTTGTAAACAATATTTTGCTATGTAAAATCCAACTATTCACTCCACACCATCCCTACCATTGTACGGTGGTACGGAACCCTTCGATGGCGAGTTCGATTCGGATTAGCTTAGATACAATTATCTATTGTGATGCAAAATATTTATATCAAATCAGTATCATCTGAATTACGCCAGATTCAAAACACCAAGTCCTTACTTCAGATCACTTTTTTACTAGATACGGAGTCTAGATCACTTCAGTACTAAGACAGAATTATAACTAGAAGCGACGCCGGCCGGCGACGGTGAACAGTCTTAACCTAACACATACGATTTCAACTCACTTGCTAACGTTCCTGCTAACAAAGGATTTAATTGTTTCATTTTTATTTTACTAAGCCGCCATTGTCACACCGCTGGGCAAAGGCCTCTCCGGCTTGGATGCCTACAGATGGACACCAGCGCAGGGGAAGGCTTAGAATGAGATTGAGGGACCACCTGGAAAAAATCCTAGCAGAATGGAACAGTAAAGAGAATGGAACAGTGTAGAGCGCTCAAACTGAGGAGGTCTTTATGAATAGCACGCACAAATGTTTCTGCTACACTAGAGTCCGTAAGCGAACGTTTCAAAACAACCCAGCAGCCCAATGTCCCATTTTATGAAAGGGCACAAAGGAATAATCACCACCCCGGAAACTTCATTCCAAACACGAAACTAATAATTTAAATAACTTCACTCGCCCGGAAAACCGGTTACAATAAAATGTATATTTCGTTTAACATTTAGGCTGTTTCATTTCGCTAGCAAGTGCACATTAACCCGTTCTTGAAGAGGCCCTCTTGCTCTGAAAGTTTTTGGTAAAGCCAAAGTTAAGCTCGCCGTTTTATTGTGATTGCCACGAAATACTTTAACGGCGGCTGCGGTATATTTTGCCAGCGGCAATAGAAACTTATTCAAAGTAAGTTTAAACTAGCAGCACCAGAAGTATTGACGAAGTTCGCAGTTTTACCTAGGTTGTAACAGAGTCAAAGTTATTTTCATTGTCAATCTTGGTCAAGGCAACGTAATTTTTTATGAAGTTAAGATGATTGCCGATTTATTTTAAGAATGAGTTTTAGTTTATTTTGGCGCATATCTTACATCGATAAGTGGCCACCAGCGCTTGCTACTGTTCTAATTCGCTGTGGCATTGCAATGTCTACACTGTAGACACTTTAGATATAGATGCAAGAACACACAAGGATCCCACAGCCACATGCGGCAAAGATGAGCAGCCATCAGTGAATGCTATAAAGTTACCAAAGTTATAAACTCATAGAATAACTTTTTAATGAAGACGTAATATTGTAAGTCCATTCAAAAGCTGTGTTCAGACATAATCCCGCTCGTTCTGTCAGATATGCCTTTCAAACAATGAAACGTTTTCGTTGCTTGTTTTGTTTTGCGGCTGTTTTGTTATAGGACATTGTTCCGGACAAGAAGTCGAATAAATGGCTTGCACTTCAAATTGAAGAGGTCTGAAAAGTTGTTTCTGTTGGTTTTGTTTTCATACGCTTTATTTGAATAAAGCGTATGAAAACGAAACCAACAGAAACAATGAAAGGATTTGAATTTATTTCAATGAGGCTTATGAACAAACAAAACAGATCAGTGTTGGCACAACTGGGGTGTACCAACAGATCAGTGTTGGCACAACTGGGGTGTACCAACAGATCATTGTTGGCACAACTGGGGAGTACCAACTCAAGTATCTTAAAATGGTCGCTTTTTAGTTAATATAAGAGTTTCAAATGGTTTAGTATAAATGGTAATTTGATTATAAAATTTTGTTTGTTTACTGATCAGGTCAATGTAGATTCAATAAAAGAAATTGCGACTGCAAGTTTCGTTGCAGGCATTTCTCAAAATTGGTCCTTATTCATATTTTCTACTTTAATGCTGCATCAAAAATTTAAAATTTTAGTTTCGTACTTCACTATACATAATGAATTATATTATTATCAATCAACTAAATAAAAGTATCATATGGATAACATCATAGACATGATCGAATTATCTCGAAATCGAATCTATCTCTCATGAATACATAATGACATGTTATCCCTATTTAAACATACGATCTGAATACTTTAAGAGTGTTACTTGAATATTTTCATAGATACTTTGTTTAAATTTTGCTATAAAGTAATATAATAGACTCTTAAAATTCACAGGTCCTAGATGTTTATATGTGTGAGACGACGTTGTTTCTGTTTCGGACGACAAGACCCTGTGTATTCTAGTGTGAGGCCAGAAGCAATGTTTGTGCCTCTATACAAATGTTTATATTTATTTATGGTTTAATCAAAGGAAAATGAGGTCACGAAAATGTCTTTACCATGGTATACTATTTTAACGTCGGCAACGTCAATACAATGCATCTAGCAGTATATTTTTCGGACGTCGGACTTGCTACGCGCTACTGTCGCGCGTTACAATCGCTACGACATGTTTTTGCGACGCTACGCGGACCATATTTACATCAATCGCAGTCTCTACTCTGTTCACTGCAAAATTATTTATGCTTACTGCTAACTTGTCAAACATTTTTACGACGAGTCCAGATTTAAAAGACATAAACGCAGCTACTCAATACACCTTATTGTGTGTACAATACATCTTAAAGAAGTTATAAATACTTTAAATTGTGTACCCACCTTAAGGTGATATATCGACAAAATAGACAATTTTTAAAGTTATTTCTCTGCTGTTCAAAATAAGTTCCAAGTTATTATAATAATATAACAATTTTGGGACCTTTTTCTAGATTTTGTAATAACAGAAATGAGATTGGAGGAATTTCGCTCGATAGAAATAATTATTGAAATGAGGTCTAAATATACACTTGTTTTGATTTTCTGACAAATTGGAACAGCGCAAAGAAATCAGAAATATTTATTTAGGTGGGTTTTGAAAATTCCTAAATTAACTATCATAGAAATTTTCATAGCTATTTTAGTTAATTTTGTATAAATTTAAAACCGACTTTATCATTTTTCCCCGATTCCGTCCCTCTCACACTGCGGGTCATTCCGCCTGGAGTAACGGGGACTTTGCACGGACGAGATATCCCCTTAAACCTGCCTCTTTCCTTTTGAAAGTGTATAAATAAATGAAATAATTTTAATATAGAAAGTCAAACGGATTTTCGGGATTTTGAAACTTGCCTTTTGATGCCCGAGTGATATCAGCAATCCTTTCCATACGCCCCGGCACTTTGAGCGAAACAATAGAGTTCATCAGGAGTAACGACGCTTTTAAACAAAATAGGGCTTCCGAATAACATTCGATGCCGGGCATCTACTCCATCAAATGGTAACAATACGCCAGTAGGTAGGGTTCGAAGCTCAAGGGTTTATTACAAAAGGTGGAGCTTTTTATCTTGTTATATGCAACTGAGATAATAATAATAATATACCTTGGAAACTATTTACACACATTGATCTACCCCAAATTAGGATTCCCTGTATCTTGGGCACTATATAGACAACGATATTACGACGGAAACGACACTAGATAACTTATATAGATAAATATTATACTTAGATAGATAAACAACCCAATATTTGCCCCCACCGGGCACTCGAACCCGGGACCCTTGGCTTCGTAGGCAGGGTCACTGCCGACTCGGCCATTCGGATCGTCAATATCGTTTTGACCCTAGCATTGTACTATATCGCTTGACCGAATTATGATGCTTTGGTATTCACTGATATCAAAATTTTATGGTGATTTATTTGACATAAGATAACATTTTTCTAGGATGCACTGTAAGCACTTGCTTACAGTGCATCCTAGTTTTTGAAGGACCAAAAATAGTCCTAACATTTCGAAGTTTCTTGTTTTGCCCACTTTCCTAAATATTTTTATAACTTAGCATTTTAGGTTTAGGAAAAAAATATATTTGAGATCCTCGCAACAAGCTCTTTCATTAAACATGTCACACGATATGGTTATGACAACTTGTTAGTATTTCTGGTTTGCCCACCAATAGTGCCCCCCTATTAAAACCATAAATTAAACAAAATCTGTATATATTTAAAAAATAATTTAGGATCAGTAGTTTTGGAGATAGGACGTGGGAATCCATCTACTTTTTTTACTGAGTATTTCAGAAGTGAGAAAAACAATTAAATTCTCACATTCTGACATGTCACATTTGAACAGTTTGAAAAACGTTATAGAGAGGCTGGTGTAATCATATTATATTCAGCCTTTAGTAAAATAATTTCAAATAACCTGCACTTACTTACTCTGGAATACGTAAATGATGGAATGGGCAAGATGCGGTATTTGTATCGAATGCCACGAATCAATAACTTCAGGTCGATTGATCGATCTTAGTTATTTCTAAATTTAAATGAAATTGAAATTGAAATTCATTTTATTTCACACTAGCAGATCCCCGCAACTTCATCTGCGTGTTCATAGGTATTATCATTAACCGAGATAACGTTACCCTCCTTCTGGTGCATTCGGATAAAAAGTATCCTATATGTTAATCTAGCTCATAAACTACCTCTGTGATAAATTTGATTTTAATCCGTTAAGCCGTTTTAGCGTGATTGAAGCACAAACACACAAACATCTAAACATCCAAACATCCTAACATCGCTTCTTTCACATTTATAATATATATATACTAGCTGATGCCCGCAACTTCATCTGCGTGTTCATAGGTATTATCATTAACCGAGATAACGTTACCCTCCTTCTGGTGCAGTCGGATAAAAAGTATCCTATATGCAGTGTTGCCAACCCCTAGACTAACTAATTCTAGACTAAAACTGCAAACAAGCTTTCAAAAAGCTGTAGAAAACTGTAAATGTATACTTACAGAACTATAAATCTACAGCTTTTCTTATTTTGTATTATTTAATGGCAGTAATCAATAAAACAACATAATTAAGTAATAAAATCAACTTTAAATCTTAAAAAAATTACAATATGTCTACTAGACTTCGTTTTCAATTTGCACATCCTCCTCATTTTCAGTTTCATTTTTGTTCTTGAAATCGTACATATTTTAATTGAATCTCTTTAAATGCGTAATGGTAGCATGAAACTCGAAACAATTTTTATATTCTGATTTCGTATGTAAGGTGCCTTTATGGTGGTGGTAGACAGTTTATTCCTAAGTTTGGTTTTCATAAGTTTTTTTAAATTTATTTATTTATTTATCCACTAACGCCACCTGTGCAATTACGCAAACCGTGCCATAGACGTTGCTAAAACCGAGTTGTACGGGTTACGCAGCGAATAAAATAGATGACGTAGTATTATATAGAAAAACTGTAGATTTGGAGGTCTGAACTAAAAACTGTGACGATATGGATAAAACTGTAAATCTACAGTTAAAACTGTAGAGTTGGCTACACTGCCTATATGTTAATCTAGCTCATAAACTACCTCTATGCTAAATTTCATTTAAATCCGTTTAGCCCTTTTAGCGTGATTGAGGCACAAACACACAAACATCCAAACATCCAAACATCGCTACTTTCACATTTATACTATTAGTTAGATTAGTTAGATTTCACATGATCATAAATAACATACTGAATCGACGGTAAACTACTAAACTAGGTCATTAGTACCTGTATTCTGAAGAAGCAAATAATTAAACTATATTATATAATATTAGTATAGCTTAATTAAATTAACTTTTAACAGCATAATTTTGTTTAAGTACTCAATAATTTAGTCGCAATTTAAAATGTTTTCATTTTGTAAGCTTTTACAAGTTTTATTTTTTATTTTATTGCATGTCGTTGTTGCCTGTGATTAGAGTAGCATTTAGCTAGTTACAATAGTGTAATATGTTAGTTTAAGTATTAATGTATTCTCTGTTGGCGACCCAAATAAATAAATAAATTTTTAAAAGCCGGTTCTGCAAAGGTCATGCTTTATGACGATTTTTAGCCTAAACTTCCTCTGTCATTCCATAATTACTACTGAGAAGTGAAGAGGCAACATAAACAAAAACATTTCACAAGCAATATATGTATAAGCTACCGTAAAAACACGTTTTCAGTTAGAAAAACTAGAATGTCTTAGATAAAACTAGAATTTCCTATAACAACTAAAATTTACTGATATACATGAATGTAAAACTAGTTTTAAGGTAGTAATAACTTAAACTGTGCTTTAGTGACAACCCGTTGTTAGTTAGAACGCATTTTCACAAGTCCAAACTAGTTATAACTACCTTTCCTTGTGATAAATAAATTAGTTGCTATAGGTCACTTTTTGTCCAAATACCAAAGTTAGGTTGTGTTAGGTCACATTTTTATGTACAACCTGGAGCCGAGCGGAGCGAGGCAATCCCGTGTACTATCACAGAAACGTATTGGTCGCTTAATTAACATTAATTTGCGATCAGCAGTAACTCTAGTTTTAATTTATGTACTAAGTCAAAACTAGTTTTAACTAGTGAAATCGCGTCCTAACCGAAAACGGGTTCATATGGCAACATATATATATATATATATATATATATATATATATATATATATATATAGTAAATACATTGCTTCTGGCGCCACAGTAGGATACTCCATGTAGTGAGGACCAGAAAAAGCGATGTCGCACATATAAACATATCCAAGACTTGGTGATCCTTTTCTTCTTCCCCAGCCAAAATTCGAAGCCGGGCTGTACGCAATTTCCAATCCAGGAATTTTCTTGTGACCAACCGTGACGTCATTAATCTGTGTCACGCCAGCATCCTGTTGGGCATTGTTGGCCTCAAAAATCTGACAGCGTACGGAACCATTGTCTGGATCACCCAGCAGGAAACCGGTCATGAAGTGCCTTTCACGTCACCGGGATAAAGACGGAGGTTTTCTTTTTGCTTTTCTGTGGAACCCTGTTTGATGAGTGATCTAAGTCTTTTATGGGATTAGAATCTCGGAAGACGTTTTATGACAGGGAATGTAGTGCTTTCAGTGGTGCTTCAACTTATGCACAGTGGATGCTTTATTTGCCGCAGTAGAGACTAAGAAAACGTGAATTTGACTACTGACAGTATAAAGTCCTGAGCGGAGCGCATTCATAAAATAAACATAAAAGATTATATAGAGGTACTTAGGTTGCTTCTTGTTCCACACTAGGGTATCCTGTGTCGTGGGAATCAGAAACAGCGACGTGACACACAATAAACATCCAAGACCTAGGGATGTTTTTTCTTTGTCCCCAGCTGGGATTCGAACCCGGGACCCCCTCACCCCCTCTTTGGGCGGTATAGCCTCGAGCCTCAACGCCACAGAGGTCGTAAGTCTTGACTCGAGCGCTAATGATAATGAGATTTACATATGATTTACCTGTCACTTTGGGCTTATCCGGACATTAAAAAAAACTTAGTCTAACGGTTTGCAGTTCAAAGTTGTTGTGCTGGTGTCTACAGAGATATTACTTTATGTAATATTTAAGTATTTGAACACAAGTGAAGGTGATCGCACACCCGCATGACCACTGACACTACGGTGCGGCTCTGGTATGTCGCCACCCTTAGGAAACAAAGCAACTACGACCTCAAAAGAAAACTTACAGCCAGAGTCACCCAACAAATAGCACGTACGTTCCACGAAAACATTACAGCAGCATTTATACATTCATGGTGTCGTAAAGCACCCAGAAGTCCGAAACGCGATGTCGTTGCAAAGAGTACGTACTCGGGTGTGATTCTGTAAGAAACTCACGGCGATTTCAGATTCGAATCCGCCGTGAGTTTCTAGACTGGCATTCTATCAAAAATACTGATTTGCACAGCAAATATCCCTTATATTTGCTGTGGTAGCTTAGGTAAAGGTAAGGGTGAGGGTAAGTACTCATTAAACATTTAAAACATAAAAAGTGTTTTTGCTGCTCCTTTTTTGGTGAGCACATCAGTATTTTTGATGTGCGATTAAATGCCAGCGAATCGAATTTACACTAGGAACTAATTTTACCGTGACATTTTGACTGATGAAGTAAGAGTTGACGTAAGAAGTGGAATTCGGTAAGGTAATTCCCCCATCAAATCGGCGTTCACTTCGCACGGTCATTTTGAATCTAATGTGAAGTGAGAGTGATAGCGAAGGGATATGCGAGTTGTTGTTCGAATTGTTACAGAATCGACAGGCTGTTTACAAAGACGAGCATTGTATTGCCGGGTTTTATTTTTGCTTTGGAGGCTTACCTATGTCCACGTCAGGTTTAATAGCCATTTTGTGTGAGGTAATCGATGTCAATAGTTACCAAAAAGGTACACAAGAAAAATAAGGTTGAAAATGATCACCTTTTTATTTGAACTAATATTTAAAAATGGAATATTTGATCGTCACTCAAACTTCTAAGATAAAATCTTCCATCTCTTTTTCTATTCCTATAGCAATATCATGTATTTATTTTATAAGTTTTCTAGTTAGTAAGTACAAGTGCAAGCTTCAACGTTAGCAAGATTGACATCGATAAACCGGGTCGATGCGGACTCGCGCAGCACTATGACAGAGCCTCTGCGGGTGTGCGGGACGCCACCGCCCTCGCCCATTCCTCTTTTCCCTCTGGCCATCAATCCAGACACGGGCTGTTCCTCTGCCATGAAAAGAGGAAAAAGGTATGCGAAAAGGTGTGACGCTGTGTTTGTTGTTTGTTTATCATAGAATAGCTGACGTACCTACTCTGTAAAATAAAGCGATTGTAATTAAAAATATGAATGTCGATGACTACGAATATCGTTATTTATTAGCAAGGGTTACTAGGATAGAACCGATCTGGCATATCGACCCACCGCCATTTTGTTTTTTTTTTCAAAATCACGGCACACAATAAAAGTGGTATGTATGGGTAGAAGACTCATAGACGAACAAAAATGTCAAGTAACTTGGTACTACAAAGTATCACGTTACCGAGATATTTGGACGTAAAGATTGACACATGAGTACAACGACAATCATTAAAAGAAGACTTATAACGTGTCTATAGGCGTCAGATTGTATCAAAATAATCGTTCCCAGGTTGATTATTATTATTACTGTTTATTGGAAGAGAGTAAGTACAATACATACTACTAGGAGCACGAGAAAACTAATACTATAATTAATTATTTATCTACTGAATCGCATCGCAATGAAACGTAGGCGTATTGCAGCTAGTAACATATGTAATACCTACTTGTACCAAATAACAACCATAGTAAAAATAAATGTACTGCCTAATTACTGTTTAAAAATAAAACAAAAGGCACATTTTTGTCACAACAACCAGAGTCTTACAGAGTCAACGGTTTAAACAGTAGTTAGGCAGTACAATTATTTTGATATCGAATGACAATTGTTTGAAACGTCGCAATATACAACACTATCTGGTCAAATCGACAGAAAAATGAGAAAATCAACTGCACCGGGCAACTGTACGGCTAACGAAAATATAGTTTGCTCCACTGTTCATTGAGGGTTACGAAGCAGATATCAGTAATTGTGTAAAGTAGAAGCAGCAGAAGAAGACGTCCATGGGAAATATGCGCTATGTTTTAACCTAGATTCCAAATTCCAAATGTCTTTATTACTGTAGATATTTACATATACTTAGCAATCGTCATTTTTTGCCACTTCTCTACATTGGACCACTGTGGGAGAAGAAGGGCGTAGAAACTCCCACAGATTGATAAAACTACTAAACTAGCCCAGATAAAACGGGAGACGCTACTCGAAATAAAAAATAATTGATTATTAATTAACTTAGGCGAATTTCAAAAGGAAAATTATTTACATATGAAAGGAAACGCCATCATTTTCTTTGCAAACAACTCTGCTTGAGTTTTTGTAGTTTATAACCGCACAGTAAGGCATTTTTATGTTTATTAATACACGGCTAACACTTAGAACAGCAAGAGAGCGACTTCGCGGTTATGAGCGCAATGCGCCTTTTTATGACACGCGAGGTAGGTACTCTTGCTGCGTCTAATGAGAGTACTGGGGGGTTTCCACAACGTCTTATGCCGATTCAGATTAGGAACCTAATTTGATCCGCAAAATTACCGTGACCGTCTTAAAACAAGTCTTGGTACCAAAAAGAAAAGAAAGAAAGAAAGCCAATTATGGCGAATTGGAATGGAAATGGTTGTCATGGTGATGTTCTTGTTTTGAACCTAATTTGAATCGGAAAAAGATTGTGGTACACCTCCCCAGGTCGGTGTTCTTGAACATTCTGCATCACGGACGATCTGACTCCAAATTTCCTATCACGAGCAGAGGTCAGTAGGCATAAATAATAAAAACAAAGGCAGTATGTAGTGGCGTACTCGTAACTCTCCTGAGACTTGGTCACGACAACCGGCGACCTGATAAAATAAAACATTTATGTACAGTGGTGGTATTGATGGTACTGGCACTGGGAGCAGCCAAACATATAAACATATAACAGTTCAGCCTGCTTATCTGTTAAATCAAATGCACAGCAATTCACGTTTAATGTATGCTCATGAGAATAAGCTGTAATTTTACCTAATTTTTTACCCCCCATAAGGGAATATTCGACGGATCCAATAAAATAAGCGCCAACGTATGAAATCATCTAAAGTTTATCGTTCAAGAATCATTGCCAATAGTTATTATAAATTCGCTTAATTATTCGACGCGTATTGTAAAGTACTCGCGGCCACTGAAGTAATCATGTGCTGAAAAGCGATTCGTCAGCTGTGTTCCGAATGGAGAACATTCAAATCAAATCAAAATCAAAAGTTCTTTATTACTGTAGATATTTACATATACTAACCAAATGTATTTTTTGCTCCTTCTACATTGGACCACTGTGGGAGGAGAGGAACTCCAACAGATTGATTTTTAGAGCTCATTTAAAAATTTGTTGTCATTAACTAGTACAACTTTTACAATATTAATTGTTATAAATATTGATATTTAAAGATTAACCCCATACAGTTCCGTCATTTTAGTCACCTTAAACATGGTAATAACCCTTTTTTATAAAAAGTCGTTTTTACATGGTTTTTAGGGTTCCGTACCCGAAGGGTTCCAAACGGGACCCTATTACTAAGACTCCGCTGTCCGTCCGTCCGTCCGTCTGTCACCAGGCTGTATCTCAAGAACCTAGCTAGCTAGAGAGTTGAAATTTTCACAGATTATGTATTTCTGTTGCCGCTATAACAACAAATACTAAAAAACAGGATAAAAGAAATATTTAAGGGGGCTCCCATACAACAATTCTTTCAATACCACATACAAACTTATAGATGCACCTGGTTACGTACATGGAGTGTGAAAGTAACCGCACCAATAACTTTGTAAACAATATTTTGCTGTGTAAAATCCAAACTATTCACTCCACACCATCGCTTCCATTGAACGGTGGTACGGAACCCTTCGTGCGCGATTTAGACTCGCACTTGACCTGTTTTTTAAATTGCTCAAATGGCAATCTCCAATATCTTGTTATAGTAGAGAATCTACTGACCCTTGAATAAATTGCTAACTTTCGCGAGTCTTAACCGGGGCGCAACTTGATTATTTCCTAGGTTAACATGACAGCTGTCGCTAAATTTGAAAAATATTGTAAGGTTCATAAATAAACATTATGAACCTTACAATATTATTATTAAATAAACATTATATTTCGAAAGTAAATTGACTAGCTATCTCAATTTCTTTTAAAAGTTCTTTTACGTTTCTGTGATACAAAAATGTTTTTTTATATCCGCTGCGATTCGATCTTTTTAGGAGAGGAAGCGCAGGACACAATGATTCTTAAACTTGACGGCTCGTATATGGTAAAATTAACAACCAGATTCGTGTTGTTTAAAATTGTCGACACAACATAACATAACATAACACACAACATAATGTCACGCCTTTTCCCATACGGGGTGGCAGAGGCACAATTGTGACCACTTTCAGCCAGTTATTCAATACTCCATTTTGCGTGACAGGGGGCAAGCCCATCGCCGCAGCTATGGAGTAATGAAGGTTTCCTCACGATGTTTTCCATCACCGTTAGAACTTCCGTATAATGAGATGTAAATGAGATAACTTAAGAAAAATTAATTATCTCATTGGTACATGGTTAGGAATTGAACCTGCATCTCCTGTGTGAGAAGCAAGCGTGAAACCCATTAGACCACGGAGCTACTGGACACAACCATATTAAAATAAAGTTCATAACAGTTCATGCTGCAACATGAACTGTTATGAACATTTGTCGCACTATTCTGCCTCAGTCGCTGTGCCAGAACAGTGCGACAAATGTGTGTTTTTTATTATCTATTTGAAAAAGCACTGATTATTTCTATACTTTCAAATATTAAGTTTCAAGGTATTTTTAATACCTCTAAGACGCAAGAACCATATTAATATTCCTTTTAGATCCCAAGGGATACCAAGTTGTAGGTGAAAAACATGTAATTATTTTGGGGAAATATTAAACTGCACAACACTGCGGTAGCTTAGGTGAAAGGTAAAGGGGCGTGAGCGAAGCGAAGCCCCCTTTATACTTCGTGTTAGGTTGAACATGTAAGAACAACAAAAAATACTTCAAACATAAACTTGAACACACATAATAGTAGTTTATGTGACTACTACATAATGGAGGGCATTAATACTCGAGAGTGGGTTTATGAAACAAGCCGAAGGCGAGTTTCATAATAATATCACTCGAGAGTTTTAATGCCTAATTATGTACAGTTACATACACTAGTTTATCTACACACATATCATAAGCTCTCTTTGATGTGTTCAGGAACCGCATGTTTGACCGGCATTGTGGCTCTGCAGTTGTTTAGCTTGTTCTATAGTACCAACGTGCAGTCGGGCGTCGGCCTTCGAAATTTGAATGTCAGTACCAACTTCACAAACTTTTAGACAAACTAGGGGCGCCTCGCAGGCAGGCGTTGGCGTTCGAAATTTGAATGTCATAATATGCAGAAAAACTACACATTATGGTCATTATGTGTAATTTTTCAGATAAGAAATGAGTTTTTACCAAGTAGTTTAACATTTTGCTGATCGTAGCGTGCGGTTTTTGTACGCAGTAAAGAGAGTTTATGATACGTGTGTAGATAAAATATTTAAAACATAAAAAGTGTTTTTGCTGATCCTTTTTTCTTAGAAAAACAGTATTTGTAAACAGATGTGCGATTAAATACTAGCCATTGTTTTGTTTCCTATAAGTTCCCATTGACATTATGATGTTTTCAAATACTACGGTTGAAGGAAAGGGAAGGAATTCTGGATTCGGAAACTGTCTCCATTAGGAGGAATAATGCTTCAAAGATGGGCATTCACAATACCCATCGTTTTAACAGTAAAATGTGCCTCTAATCACTTTAGTTCGTGGCCTCGGGTAAAGTTTCTACAAGTTTACGGTCTCTGTCGCGGTTGATTGTCTCGCCTCACGGAAGCGAAGCGAAATGTGGTTCTGTGGCTTCTACTTTTTATGTTAAATGTTTATCATAATGTTTTATGGTTAACATACCTATAATGTAGTTAAATAAAAGCCAATTTGGGGAAAAGCTTAACACCGCCTGAATAAGGAAATCAAAGATGTAAACTACAAATTCTCAATCATACAAGACTCTTGCTAATTAAACTGACACTTTAGATCCAATAGCATTTGTCCGGTTAATATCTTCGTGTTTTTTTTTACTTAAGTACTTAAGTTTAGTGGTGACGTCCCTGGAATCAGTCTGATTATATACATCATACTAGCTGATTGCCCGACAATACCAAAATTCCGTGAAATTAATCTTACTTCCCTAAAGTTGTCGATACTTCATACAAGTACACGCAGTACCTACAAGATCAGGCCTGGCTCGACGTGAAAAACTAAGCTAAATGAAAATTACATTAACTAATGCTTTTCATTCCAAAGAGTCAATACCAATGTGTGTTTCTTAGAAATTGACCCAAAGGAAAATCTGAGGACTTTATTACTCAAAATTATTTCGGAATGTCTGAGGAGGCACATTTCCACGAAGGCTTAGTACTCATTCATTGAAGCTAAGTAGTCGATGAAATGTCTCTTTACTTTAAACATAATGAAAGGTCTAGTTGGAGACAAAAGATGGCATTGAAGTAAAAAGTCTTCAACGTCATCTATTGTATTAAGAAAGTATTCAAATTAGCAATTATAAATTATGTCTAAATATTGTTAGAAAACGTAGTTGTTTGCCTCTTCTCTACATAAGACCACTGTAGGAGAAGCAGGGCCACGAAACTTATTAAACACGTTCATTTTGAGGATCTCTCTTAAATAAAGTTATTATTTAACTAAAACTATAGTAAGGCCATTAGCAACTGAGCGTCGGGGAAACATGAGCAAACGGGATAGCAAGCAAAAACCCTCGCCATAAGCCCCGCGAGTGCGAGCGAGAACCCCGACGACATCAGTCGCTAATAGTGTAGTACAGATATTACATTTCTACATATAATATTCTGGAATAAATCATATAAAAATATTAAGTGAGTTCTGTGTTGAGTTGGATTAACGCCATACACTGTCTAAGGCGCCGTCTAAGGGATAGAGGTTTTGAGTACTGCCCTGTGGCATTTTTGATGCAAAGGATCTCCCTGGCTGTGCAGCGGGGAAATGCTGCCAGCGTCATGGAAACCTTAGCCTCTGCAATGCCCGAGGTTTATTCGCGCCATTGTATCTTTTTGTATTTTTAATTGGTTAGTTGTTAGTTTTGTACGTTTCGATTTAAATTGACGAAACACTTAAGCGTTGGCAAAAAAAAAAATGTGTATCATATCCCTTTTTAGATAAAGTGGGTTTGACAAGGTTTTTAAATTGCTCATGTGAGTTCTTAAAAAGTATATTTCCTGATCAGTGAAATATCAGATTTGAAAATGGTATACAGTTGAATAATTCAGTATTTCATGATGAACTTGGACACAAATATTTTACTATTTAAATGTAGTAATAAAGCTACAAATAATTATATACATAGTAATACAAAAAACACAAAATATCCTAACTTATGTTTAACCTAAAATTTATTAAATAACAAATGTCAGATCGCCGCCGTCGAAAGACAGAGTACCCAACATGCTGGCACAATTGCCTCGCTGTATAGCCAGGCTTATGCGCTGGTCGAGGAAGGTGCCAGTTCTTGGATCACCCGACGCTTCAACGAGTCTTTTCGCAATCTCTTTAAAGACTCGTCGTGCGTCAGGTCCCCACGGCCCGAGGATCTCCACGCCAAACGGCACAAATATGTAGTCCTCCCCGAGGGCGGCATACTTGCGCCGCTTGAGACCCTCCGCAGAGTCTGCCGCCGCGCCGGCCCTGAAGAAGTCGCTGGTAAATGGGATAGCGCTAGTGTGTCAACTTATGTCGCAGCCCACAGCAGCCACCTCCCATGCTGCCACGGGATGAGCATCATTCCGTCGGGCCTCTTACCGTCGTCGCGGGCTATGCCTGGGGGTTCGAGAACAGAAGGCAAGCCCACGCTGGAAAGGGCCCGACGGCTTACGTCATTCAGAGCAGCATGTCTAGAGAGACGGCCAGCGCTGTAGTTGCAGGACAGGCCGTGGTGTCCACGTTGGCACACCCTGGCACTGCAACGGCAACGTTGTATCTCGTTGGTTTTTACCCCGTAGGCAGACGGCCAGCGTCAAGGTGGTCCTTTCCAGCAGCTTGACAATTTAAAAATCTCCAGAGGTATTCTGTTGTAGTAGAGAACGCATTGACCCTTGAAGTACATAATTGCAAACTTTCATGATTCTAAACCAGATTGCAACTAGTCTGTGATTATATCTGCAGGACATGACACTATGAAATCAACTAAAATAGACTATTCTTGCTGTAGCTACATCCCTGCTTTGTCTGATGTCCCCACATAACTTAATATATATGTGGGGTTCCCACTGCAATTATCTATCAATGGGTATTCCAAGAAACTTGTCATTTACTAATTCTAATGCGTTGCTGTCTAAAACTAAACTGGTCTCAACTTGCAACATCAAATTCTCACCTCCTCAAATATAAGGGAAGTGAGAATTTGATCCTATGAAAGTAAATATTCTTATTGTAAAAACCAGCTTTAGAATGTGGGCATAGCAAAATAATAACGAACCGGGAGATAAACTACGATTTTGACAAGGCGCGTGCCTGCAAATATAAACCATTATACCAATAGGTTTGAGCTTTAACAGTGATTTAATTCATGTTTAGTTTCCACGAATATTATTTAAATAAAATTTTCTAAATAAATTCAAAATATAAAATTAAAATGGGTGCCAATTAAAAACATTTCTTTTTTAATAGCAATATTCGGCTCTAAAAATTTACATTGCCTTCTAAATTACATAGTCAGCGACAATTAACGAGCGTCTGAATGATACTATCTTAGCCAATAGCAATATCTTATAAGTATGTAAGCCACTCTAAATACAACTCAGCATGGTGGTTATTTTTAGCATCTAAATTTGTAACATGTATTCAATCAGTAAACTTCTAAAATATTAATATTTGTCATCAAATAAGATATTCTATTAGCACCTACTTTTTTAATTCAGTACATTTAAAATGTAACTCACCCATATTAATTGATCGTCAAAATTTTGCTAAAATTGCCATGAAATTGTAAATTATGGCCACTAATATTACCTAATATTACCCAAAAAAAAACTATTCATATAATTAAATTTGTTTTAATTTGAATACGCTTCGCTCCGCTCCGCTTCGCTACACTCCATTTTTTGTTTCTTCTAAGTTCTAACATAACCCAATTGAAAATTATCCACAAGGACCTACTCTAGCGAAAGAGCATGTAACCTTATTGGCATACTTTATTTTAATTACAAATGAAACAATTGCAATACGAACGCACGAACGTCAGTAAAAAAATTCACGTGACTAACTCGTCAGTATATGAATCCAACGGCACTCTCTGATTGGTGCAAATGTCCGGTCGCTGCCGTCTCGCGCACTCGCGCCATATCTTGCAGTGGCTATTTTCACGATGCAAGATAATACTTGTGGTAGCTTGAATTACATTTTTTGAGACCTTGTGTTGAAGCTGTAAAACGTAAAATGGTGATAAGATGTAAAATTTGGTAAGTTATTAAATTAGGGGGCAATGTATAAATAAGGAGGACAAGTAAAAATAATTGTTTTTCTTTACTTGACGCTTTTATAGAATATTTAGTTGGAGTTGTAAAATAGACGAATCAGTTTATCAGAAGCTATCTCCTTCTCCCGTTGCTTAGTTACAAAATGAGAAGTTAGATCACGTGGCCTATAACGAAATCTGTTTAAAGAAATCAATATTCTGACATTTGTGTCTCAATATAACTATGACAATCTTGTGTATGTAAAAAGAAATATAACTAATTTTCAGAAGTACAGTGATATACACAATTTTAATACTAGAAATAAAGACAAGTTGGTTGCTTATGTAAGCCGACTACATAAAATTAGTAATTCTTTTAAAGGCAATTGTATACGCTATTACAATAAGGTCCCTACTGATATTAAAAACTTACCTTTAGACAAGTTTAAAATAATAATAAAACAGAAATTGTATAAAAAAGGTTACTATAGGATATCTGATTACTTAGAGGACAGATGTCCATGGGAATAGATTGTTTGAGTAACAGGCTGTTTCGATATATAATTAGCATTCATTTTGTAATTTGACAAAAAGGAAACGCAAAAGATGCGACGACTGTGGAGTTTCTTCGGTGAGCTCTTCTCCACAGATTCCGCCATTGGGTTAGTGAACTCACCCAAAAAAATGTAATGACGGATCTAAGTGATGTAACAACATCCTATGGAAATAAATGATTTTTGATTTTGATTTTGTGGCTTGACTTATGATTTCCCATTTAAAATATATAAGGACTGCAATTCTTTAACCCTTCGTAAGGCTCTGTCCACTATATTGCCACCATATGGCTTGGTAATAAACTCTAAAACCAATGAAAAAATATTTCTCTTATGCTATATAAAGGGTTAAATTCATGTTTAGTTTCCACGAATATCATTGAAATCTATTTTTCTAAATAAAGTCATAAATATAATTTTAAAATATACAAGGACTGCAATTATTTGATCCTTATAAGGCAAAAACACTGATTTTCAGATCGGTGTTTTGCCTTATGAAGTTTCGTAGGCACTAACAGTAGGACAATATGCATGCCTATGCAGCTCATTTCACTCACTCACTTTCGCTCGTCCTTTCAAAGCAGCGCTTTCTGGTAGTAGGTATTACAAGTTGCCCCTGCATGCGCCCAGTAAGCGCACTGGCCGTGTTTTCGTACATAGATTTTCTGTCAGGCGGTGAGCTTGAGTCACCCCGCACATTTTTCGGAATACAGCTGACTGAACTTGTTTAGGTGACCTTACAATTAGTTAAAGTAAATTGAAACCCTGACTTTATATATATAATTTATCCTGTTTACCCGAGACAATAATTTTGTTAATTTCAGTTCATCAGTTAAATGTTAATTACACTGCTTTGATGGTACCTGATTGAGTAATCCAATTAAGCACATGTGTGTACACTGTGTGTACACTTCGATACCTTGAGGTACATCGTTTTTAACATCAAAGATTGGAAACGTTCTCTAATATTTTCGGTTAATTAGCTTTGGATCCAAATACCGTTTCTTTCATCTCTGATTAACATTGTTTTTTCAAGCGTTAACTATTGAACTTCTGAATATACTATATTTCGGTTAATTACTCATCCAGTTATCCGTTTGGGTTAGATAAAGATATCTTTCAAACGATTTTTAATATAATATAAATAGCAGGGGGTTATTTGGAGCTCCCCTGTCTTTTTTCTTTTTTTTTGAGTAGTTTTTTTTTCGAGAAAATGTATAGTTTGTAAGTATTACATTTTTAGAGGGAAATATTAAACTGCACAAAAAAAATATTGATTTGCACTGTAAATATCAGGGCAAAATGCTGCCGTAGCTTAGGTGAAGGGCGAATCGAAGCCCCCTTTATCCTTTATTAAAGTGTTTTTGCTGATTCTTTTTTGCAGTGTATTTTTGATGTGCGATTTAATACTAGCCATTTTTTGATTTGAATAATATTTACAAATTCTTCGCTATGAAAGTTACATAAAGCCCCCCTCTTCTCACCCCCCCCCCCCCCCACTAAATTAAGGTGTACGATATCTATAGTTTAACCGTTTATTGATTAGTGTGTTGTCGAATTACGTAGATGTAGAATTTACTCCATTAGTAATGTCAAAACGCACACTGTTCTTTTGGTTTTCTTTTGTCTACCTCACGCGCACGCGATCAATAGCCAACTTACGTTGTTGTTTAGTGATGTAGACGCTGACTCGCTTCATAGACAATAGAATAACGTTATTGTGCTTGCCCTCTAATGTCAATTTATCCAATAACACTAACATCCTATTAATCATTCACGCCGATATCTTCCCTTCCATACAAATAGCCACATAAAAAGGACATTAGTGACTGAGCGCCGACAATAAAGTGTGATTACAACGCGCACAATAACACGTACCAAGTACGTAAGATGGACTGACGCATACAGCGCTCATTTTGTGAAAGAAAACAAATGCTTTCAGTAGGTAAGGTGCTCCGTACCGGGAGCGGAGTTTGGCGGTCTTGCAGCAGACTTTTGAATTTAAACACAATTTGGGTACAACGCGGTCAAGTTACATAGTCAAGCACGGCAAGGGTATCGCCTGTCTGCCAGATTGCCACTCAACATGGCAGCGTTGTTCGTTGTGTTTATACTCCATACAGCGGCTGTCAAAAGTCTTCGGCAAGCCGGTCTTAGAGAAGCTTTGTAGCTGAATCAGTTTTAACTTAAGAACACTTCTACTTAATTAAACACGTGTCGAGCGCTATCGTACCCATTACCCTTATTTACCCGATAATGACAAACCCAAAAGAAAGGGTGACGATAAGGGGTTTCTTAGGACATGATTCTAAAACATTTTTAAAAATATTTTTTTAACAACAATATATAAATTTTATTTAAAAAATTTTACTTTAAACATAAACATTTATACCGGCACATCCATTGCTTCAAGCCCCACACTAGGATACTCTGTGCCGTGGGAACCAGAAACAGCGACATCACGTACATGTAAACATCCAAGACCTGGGGATTTTTCTCTCACCACAGAGGTCCGAGGAACCGACTTGATCAGAGCAGCTTTGTTCTTGACCTCTCTATACATTGAGGACCGGGCTATCAGCTGATTATGTGTGAAGGATTGAAAGCATTAAATAAAGATGCTCTGATCAAATCGGTTTAATTGTGAAAATTGCTCAGAATGATGTCACTAACAACTCCTAAAAATTTGACCACACCTTTCTGGTGCACCCTGCTAAGTACAAATCCTCAGTAAACGCAATAAACCAGTTTCTGTTAAATAAGAGTTGAAGAAAAACGCCAGCATTAAAATTACATTTCGATAAAATCATCACTCTTCAAACCTCTGTGTTATAGTTCTGATGAAGCATTCTCTAAAAGCGTGTTTATGTAAAAATAACGTTTAAATATATGCGACAACTTTTGAGACATTTGTGGAATTGTTTTTCTACTATTTTTAAAAGGATATCAGGTGTAATATCTGATGAAAGAAGATATACTAGATCGAATATAACTAATGTATTGCAACAACTGACATAATTAGCTATTCTATTTCATAACCCACAATAAGGTTTTTGTATCTGTTCCAAATAACCAGTTTTTTTAAAGTTCCATAGTGATAATTAAACGATAAACTTTTATTCTGCGGTCTAAATGAACTAATTATAGTTAATTAAATTAAAGTTACGACCAGAACCATACCATTTTGTACCATTTTTACTCGCACTTGCGTAAAACCAGACTTTATGGTTTGAGGAAAACCAAGACAGAGAGATCTCTCTCTTATCCAAATTTGCAAGAAAAGTCAACCGATTAAAAGGATACGAGGGGTCTTAGCAATTTGGTTACAAATATTCAGAGAACTTTCATTAAAATTGATAAAATTTATACACCCACGGGATTTCATCCCGCTCATAATGGAGTGTAATAAAGATATGATAACATGAATTTGAAGTGTTGTGATTCGTATGCTTTGGAAATTTTTGTCCAAATTTTTGTGAATGTGTGTATGTATTACATCCTATTACTTAATGTCCAGTGACTGGCTTTGTCCAAACTCGCTCGCTTTTTAATATGCCTATCAGTTGCAAGGGTACAGTATGTCGGAAAAGTGCTACGATAAATAAATAAATAAATAAATATTAGAGGACAATCTTACACAAATCGATCTAGGCCCATACTAAGCTCAACAATGTAGCAAAAATGTTGATATGATTATCATATATTAATATAACTATGGCAGTCTAAATATTTTTCTATACTATATTTTAACTGTGATTAGTTAGAGAAAAGATTGAATTTTAATATTAAAGTTTTGATTGTTGTCCCCGAATTGTTATTTTAACGAGGTCAGGTATTCAAATGGCGTATAATAGCTATATTAATTGTTAATGTTGATTCGTTGATTCTATCTTACAGATTTTGTAAAAATCTTGAAGTGAAGTTTGACATTCACTTGACACATAGCATAACCTCAAAATTATTCAGATT
Organism: Argyresthia goedartella; assembly: GCA_949825045.1. Taxonomy (NCBI): domain Eukaryota; kingdom Metazoa; phylum Arthropoda; class Insecta; order Lepidoptera; family Argyresthiidae; genus Argyresthia; species Argyresthia goedartella. The sequence continues at coordinate 25,238,856 of OX463823.1, forward strand.
TGGTCAAATTTAAATAAAAACAAACTCAATTCTGCCATAAATAAAAAAAACAATAAAGACTGAGTTCAAGTAGCATTATATTTATTGAGTCAAATTTGGCTAGAGTAAGTTATTGTGGCTAAATTTCAATCGCATTATAGGTTAGGTTGGAACTTAGTAGAAGCAAAAACGGAGCGTAGCGAAGCAGAGCGGAGCGAAGCGTATGCAAATAAAAAACAATGTTTAATTATATGAATATATTTTAAGATAGACACTGTGAACACACCCTAATCTCGGATGTAGCAGTCGTCTATGGTACCTGGGACGCCAATTCCGGGGCCGGGCATTCCGGGGTCGAGCACTGTTTTGTGCGACCCTGGAATGCCTGGCCCAGTAATGTCCGGCCCCGGAATCCTAGGACTACAGGGACGCCAATTCCGAAGCCGGACGTTCCTGGGCCGGACAATCCTGGCCCGGGCATTACAGCAAAAACAATCTTGAGCGCTTTGAGTCCTTGTATGAGACAAACATGGAAGACTCTAAACAAAGATTATCTCTGCCACCCCTGCCACCATTACAAGACTTGCCGGTGAAAGCAGCCCCTTTACAGCTGAGCCCCCAGCAGCGGAAGAGAACTGAAACAGCCAGCGGGCAGGCTTGTTTGTCTTCACCGTGCAGCGTGCCCAACACACCGGGCTCTATATAGCGGGATCCAGCACAGCCGCATGGATTTAGGGCAGGCGGTCCATGAAATGGAACAACGGGCCATAGCAACACGTCAATCTGTGATGCCTTAGATGGACATTGGCAATCAACACCCACCAGCAACTCAGCTCCTGAAAATAGTGCCTTCAAGACCATAGTTCCATCTGATAAATTAGGAGTAGGTTTAAGCATCAAACTGCAGAATAACTTACGGCAGCATGTAGAAAACATTTGAGTATGACAGTAATACGATTATTTTATTACAAATGGGGAACAGCACAGGAGTTCAACAAGACGATTTGATTAATTACTTTGAATCTATAGTATCTCTCCGGGCAAGGAAAATTATTCTGTATGCTTTTCCCTATTCCAAAGCACTATTAAAGGCACACAATCACCGGATTTCTAGACTCAAACAGCTTATGTATAACTTGACCTTTGGTCAGCGTACACCGAGTATTGTATTTTGATACGAATAAGTTTTTGAACTGCCTGGGATACAATGTAAGTATCTGCATCATCTAAGCGACATATTGCGAAATCATTGACATTCAATATTGATGACCCAGTTACTATCGAGAAATTAACTAGGGTGCCAGTAGAAAATGACGTATGTTGTAATAATTCTACTAAACCTTTGTACGCTGAGGTTTTAAAAACAGCCAATACGAATGTAAGTAAATTAACTTTGACTACTTATTTAAACTATCAGGGCAGACAACAGAAAAGTCCCCTACAAAGCAATTGATTTTAGTAAGTCAGAACTTACAAGGTGGCTTTTCAGGCGAATTACTAGAACTAATCTTGGAGAAATACAGAGTAGACATACTGTAATGGTACACGAGAGTCGGTACATTTGATACTTCATTCTGCGTGATAGAGGGCTAGCCCAACGCCGCGCTGTTTTGAATACGAGAATCGGTTCAGATAACGTTAAGGGTTTTTGCGTAGCTCAGTGGCAAGTTAGCGAAAAACAGAGCCGACGCGTGGGATGGTTCCAGGAAGTTTACAGGTCAGGTTTTTTTTTGTCGCATTCCTGCGAGATGTGTAGGAATCAGAGCCGAGTTGGCTGCGCGTTTAATAATTGTGAATAACTAAATAATGAAAGGTTATTATGGAACGATACGGAGAAAGCTATTATGTTGATTGCAAATATACAATTGCGATTGAGGTATGATATGGAGAGTCTGACACGACTAGTATGAATAGCATTCTAGTGGTCTTTGCTACGCGCGTCTAGCGGTCGGGAAAGGCTTAATTAATCGCAACAAGCTTTTATTGGTCAGCGATCAACAGATTCTGTGTATCGGCAGTACCAAATGATTTGAGTGATCACCTACGGATGATCATAGTGAATATGCGTACACACAATTTGTAGAACGGCGGATCTGCATGGCATGGTTGAAAATAGACCCTGTGTAGTTAGTGATAAGAAGCTTCGCTTGGGCAGAGCGTGTTCGCAAAGGACGCTGTTTTTTTTTTCTTTCAGACATGTGGGGCGTATAAATACAGATGGCGGGGGAAGGGACAGCATTCAGTCTCAGCGTCTAGCTACTGTGACAGTCGTCTTTCACGAGTTCTAAACAGTTTTTGTCTGCCGTGTTACGCGTAAGAACTATACGAATTTGTGATTGCGAAGTTTCAGTGGTTTTTCGTGAGTGTCTGAAGCGCCGAGATATACCTCGGTTCCTATCCTTTAAATCAACCTACCCCAAATTCCAAAACTATCCTTGGGTCGTTAGATAAGAACTTTTAGGTAAATTATCTGAGTCTGAGTCTGGGCTTGGAGCGACCCTAAATTCCTTTTTCCTTCACGATAGGGTTCCTGGATTGGCTCTTAGGAAATTCGCGGGCTAATCCTCTCCTCATTCCTTTCGAGTAGCGAGTTTTGAAATTCCCACACACACAGTCATTAAACATACAAGCACATTCAAATCAAACTCAACCATTTTTGAGTGGTGTCGATAATGGACGTGGTATAACACTAGGGTTTTAGACTAGGCTAGACAGGAGTTTAGTTGCGACTAAACCTAGGTTGGCAGGGCATAGGGAGACTGTTTGATCGATGAGGTTCCGCGGATGGAAATAACAAATTCAGAACAAAGTTAAACCGGTGTCAACACAGATAACATATCCTGTTGATATTTTGACATTTGAGTGTTGTCGGGGACGCGCGAAGAGATCAATTTACAGTCTAAAGTTCATTGTTTAGGACCGGGTAGGTGTTTTGCATTGCCTTGGGTCAGATTGGATTCAAGTTGCATTTTTAAATTAAATGTAAATTTCGCTGGAGGTCTAATGTGTAGGCTGAGTCGGTATATATGATTGGGCTCAGTCGAGGCGTGCTGCGGCAGTGGAATTCGTAGTTCTGTATTTATTGAACTATGCACTCCGCTATGGTGTGGGTTAGATCTCCTAAAGCAATAATGCCTACGTTTCGATAACATCCAGCTCAAATTGCGCAGAGTTGAAGGTTTCAAAACGTTACGGACCTTTTGAGGTAACCGCTAGTTCAGAACCCATTTTGGAAAATCAAATCGCAATTGTGTAAACCGGTCTTTTCGGATCGTTATTGCCGTGAACCAAATATATAATTGGAACCACCACAAGCCGCTACCAGCGAGCACATGAAATATCATTGAGTACTCACGTCGTAAAACTACGACGGATATCTATACGATATCACAAACAAATATTATAAACTGTGGTCGACCACTAAAAGAAGTTCCGAGCGCCCATATATACGAAAACCAGATGGTACCATCACACATAAAATATAACAACGATCGTTCTGGCGCATTACACCGCTGACTGATGCGAATTACCGGCTCGCGGACATATATACTTTCTCTGTCTAACTTGAAACTGTAACTTCCTGAACCAAACTTCGTTCGACTATTGTACTCCTAACGAACTTCTCAACGAACGAGAAATTCAGACTTATCATTCTTAACTTACAAATCTTACAGCTGAATCGGGTCCTCTCATTTTGGGATAGATAGAATAGACGATCATAGCTACTGATAGCGGTGGCTCGACCTTAGCCTTTGTGCCGTTACAGATTTCTGGTGCCGAGACCGAAGGATAAACTAGATAGTCTGATACCTAGATATTCTAAAAGAATCAAGGTCTAACGCGTTACTTTTAAAAATAACACAACGTAGAAAAGATTTTAAACAGTTCAGTTTTGTAAATAAGAAATAAGCAAAAAAAAGGGGCATTGTTTTCACAATTCTTTGTACGAGCTACGACGGTTTAGTGTTCAGGAATAATGGCCGGCCGGCTTAGAAAAAAACACTAGGCGTGTTTCACTTTCGCACACAAGTGAAATGGCGTCAGGGCAGGTGACGCAATTGTTATCTGAAATAGTGAATAGATTAGACAGTTTGGAAAGGGGTTCTAGCGCAAGCAATGCTAGTAGGACTTCGGACAGACAGACTGACAGACAGGAACTAGAGACGTTTGAACAATCGGTATAAAAACGTCAATCATGCATTGTGAAAATGACACAGAAGTTGCCGACATTCGATGGGCGGAGTTCGGAAAACCCGATGATTTTCTTAAGAGATTTAAAGGCTTATATTAAAGTCTCGGGAGATAGTTCTAGGGCTTTGATATGGGCAACGGATAGTTTGGTAGGAATAGCAAAAGTTCGAATGAGCAAATACAGAGACTCATGGCGAACCTATTCGGATTTTGAAAAAGATTTCAGAGAGGTATTCTGGGGTGATAATGAACAGGAATTAATTAAGCAAAGATTCCTAGCTGCGAAGTTTGATTCTAAGAAAGGACAAAGTATGGAAGAATTCTTTGCCTCTCAATTGAATAGCATATATGAGCTTACGATACCGTTTACTGATACGGAGAAAATCAACACGATTTTCAGACAGTTGCCGCGTGATATTCAGGTAGCGTTTTTTGCTAGAAAGGAACCAATGACGATACGAGATGCGGTCGAGTTCCTTCGGCATTTAGAACGGAATGTCGATGGGGGATTAAGTGCGTTGCAGGGTTCGGATACGATGAATACGAACGACGTAAGGCGGAATAGCTACATGCGTGGGCAATATCGAGCTATGCGAGTAAATACAATACGTTATAACGCGGTGAGTCGTAGGAATAATTATAACGCGGGAACGAAGGGGCGAAACGAATTTGGGACGCGCGTTCGCGGTTATTTTCGCGGTAGAGGTAGACAGCTTCAGGCTAGTTTCACGGCAATAGGGTTCCAAAGGGGCAATGATGGTTCAGATAATACAGAGGCAGAGCAAAGTTCAAGTGACAGGAATAATGCGATAAATCAGAATTCAAAAAACTAGTGGACTCGCGCGGGTCGTTCGCGCTCAGATATTTATTACGGTTTGGGTGGACAGCCGATCAAATTGGAAAAAAGCATAGACTGTATGATTTGTGTAATTTGGATTCGAACGTGGGTGTGAATGAATTTATTCAATTACTAGCGCATAAAGCGCATGGATATGCCGTGTGTTTAGATGAAAAATCTAGATCGAATTGTAGAGATCGAAATGACAGACGTTTACATACGATATTCAGAGACGACGATTCGACTGAGTGTGGGCGCGATTTATGTAGTACCTTGACATTACCTGAGATAGATGTGCGTATTGGGAATATTGTTGTAAGGAGTTTGATTGATTCGGGGAGTGAAATCAGCGTAATAAGTCGGAGAGTGTACGAAGAAGTGTGCAGACAATTGGGAAAACCGACGGAAATACCGATTCCAAGTTTGAGAATCACAGGTGCATTTGGAGTCAGTAAGGAAAAGGTTGATAAATTAGTAACGTTACCATTAACAATAGGTGAATGCGTTATCGATACTCCAATGCTAGCATTAACAAGGGTGCCTAAAGATTTAATTTTGGGGTTTGATTTTATACAACAGACGCGAGCCAGTTTATTGTGTGAGGGTAATAAGAGGCTAATTATACGAAGCGCCGGGCGGATGTGTGAAATACCATTAGGTATTGGCCCTAATCAGGATTCTTGCTGTTGTACAATGGAAATACAGAACCAAGATACCAGTAGAAATATGATAGAGGAATATGTGAATAATTCATCAATACCTGTTGAACACAAAACAAAGTTATTGCCGGTGTTAAATAAACATGCAGAGTTGTTTAGCGAGAGGGTAGGTCGGACAAATAAATATATACATGAGATAAAAATGAGAGATGAAACGCCTTTCGTAAAACGAAGCTATCCCATACCGTTCGCATATCGCGATAAAGTAACAAAACGATTGGAAGAAATGGAACTGATAGGTATTATTAGCAGGCAATCAACGGATTTCAGCAGTCCATTGACTTGTACGTTAAAGAAATCAGGAGAGGTCCGTATCTTGCTAGATGCACGACAATTAAACACGGGAATGGTTGGGGAGGTTGAAACCACACCTTTAATGAGTGAGATATTGCAATCCGGGCGCCGAATAAACTACATAGGGGTTATTGATATCAAAGATGCGTATTTTTCTATACCATTATCAGACGAATCTAAACGATACACGGGTTTTGTATATCAAGGCAGAAGTTATGTTTGCAACGTTTTACCTCAGGGGTTGAAAACCAGTGTGGGTTCATTTTCGAGGGCGATGGATTTAATTTTAGGGCCAGAGGTTAGGTCATATTGTTTAAATTTTGTTGACGATTTGGCAATTTTAACTGAGGGTGACTTCGAACAGCATTTGTCTCAAGTGGACACGGTTCTGAGTAAATTGAAAGACGCGGGCTTCACATGCAAACTAAAAAATGCGAGTTTGCACAAAAAAAGGTCAAGTTATTGGGGCATATTTTGTCTACACAAGGTTTGCAAATGGACCCGGACAAAATTGAAACACTTAAATTATATCCGTCACCCAGAACTGTCAGGCAATTGAGGGCGTTTTTGGGGTTCATTAATTACTTTCGGAGGTTTATAAAAAATTTTGGAACGTTAACACAGCCCTTGTACAATTTATTACGGTCTGGAGTCAAGTACGTCTGGAGTGCGCAGATGCAAAGTGCTTTTGACGAGATAAAAAAACAATTCTTAGAAAGTATAATTTTGAGTCAGCCATTGGCGGGAAAAACATATTATGTTCAATGTGACGCCAGCGCTATAGGAATTGGGGGCTATGTTTATCAATTAGATGATTCGGGCCAGGAACGAATTATAGGGTTTTGTTCGCAGGCATTTAAGGGGGCCCAGACTAGATGGTCGGTCAGTGAACAGGAAATGTATTAAGTTATATACACTTTAAAGCGATTTGAGATATATTTGCGGGGAGAAAAAGTTATTATTAGAACTGATCATAAAAGTTTGACGTTCATTAAGTCGTGGACTTTATTGGGGGCACGCGTAACTAGGTGGGTTATGTTTTTAGAGCAATTCGATTACGACATAGAATTTATGCGAGGGACTGATAATCAAATTGCCGACCTGCTAAGCAGGCAAATAGCGGGACCTGGAGGTATGATTGACAGTACAAATATTCAGCCGGGGATATTCTGGTTTCAGGCATCGAATACCGCAAGTGTTATTTCGAGTTTACGGGACATTGCGAGATTACAAAGCGAAGATGAGCGGTTAAATCGAATTAGCGGTTGTAACAGACGCAGTGTGGTAGATACGGGAACGAGAGGTTTTGAAAATTACAAGCTAGTAGGTGATACGTTATATTTTCACGTGCCGAAGCGGAACGTACAGTTGCTAGTAATTCCGAAATCACTACAGGAGGAACTAATTTTACACATACATGAAGAAATAGGTCACTACGGCAGATATAAAATATTAGCACTGATGAAGGACAGATATTATTTTCTTCATATGAGTAGGGTGATTAGCGCGGTGATAAGAAGTTGTGACATATGTCAAAAGGTCAAACCAAGTACTAACAATACCGTTGGTTCTTGTACACCGGTGTTGGCGGAAAGGTTGGGTGAGAAAGTTTTCTCGGACCTTTATGGGCCATTGCCCGTAGGTAAATTCGGATATCAATATATATATGTGATTCAAGACGTGTACAGTAAAGTAATAAAATTATATCCAATGCGAAAAGCGACAGGTAGGAGCGTGCTCGCTTGTACAAAGAGATTTCATAGGGAAATACCTATCGAAACTATAATTACGGACTCAGGACCACAGTTCATATCGAAAGTTTGGGAATTTGGACTCAAACAGCTAGGGATTCGAGTCACTCATACGTCGGTGTATTGTCCAAATTCTAATAGCGTAGAAAGAGTGAATCGTGAGCTAGGTCGACTGATTAGAACTTATTGCGGCGGAAGTAATCGTCGTTGGGTCGACGTGTTACCGGACATTCAGAATTGCTATAATAATATCGAACACACAAGCACAGGCTTTGCGCCTAATAAGTTAGCGTTTGGTAGGCGGGAACCGTTAACTATTGACAAGGAATTAGGCGATGAATGGTTATTAGGCCATAGTGTGCGAGATACGGAACAGGTGCGGAATGTAGCGATAGAAAACTTTAAAAGTTCTAGTGAACGACGTAAGCGACAGGCAGACAAACGGCGTAAGTTAGAAGTCTATCGTATAGGTGATTATGTGAAACTTAAGACTTTTGTGCGTTCAAATAAAGAACATAAAATCATGCGGAAATTTTCATTGTTGTATAAAGGGCCTAATGTTATTTGGGCAGTGATATATCCGAACTGTTATACTTTAGTAGATCCGGGTTCAAATGAGATATTGGGTAACTTCAATACTATAAATATAGCCAGGTATTATGTGAGGACGAATAAGGGCGTAGATAAATAAGATAGTGTATAAAAAGTTATATAATTAAGCTATAAGCTGTAAATTTGAGTAACTACTTTGTAGACTTAAGGATCTTGCATGGTTTGGAAACAAAAAAAAAAAAACAAAAAAAAAAACAAATTGTATATATATAGTAATACGAATTAGGATAAGTTGCGGGTAAGCGAGGTTTTATAGTTAGATAGATAAATAAGATAAGACAGGAGAGAGCTCAATCGAGTTGTGTAAATATTATATACATAATTGACAGATTCATCGGTCTGTGTACATGATTTGAGATGTCCGTACATATAGAGTAGATATGGACAAAGCATGGGTAGCATAGTGGTAATGAGATCCTTGCGCCATGTTAACTGAGATAAACAGTGTCTCAAGGTCTGGGAGGGGGCTGTAATGGTACACGAGAGTCGGTACATTTGATACTTCATTCTGCGTGATAGAGGGCTAGCCCAACGCCGCGCTGTTTTGAATACGAGAATCGGTTCAGATAACGTTTAGGGTTTTTGCGTAGCTCAGTGGTAAGTTAGCAAAAAACAGAGCCGACGCGTGGGATGGTTCCAGGAAGTTTACAGGTCAGGTTTTTTTTTGTCGCATTCCTGCGAGATGTGTAGGAATCAGAGCCGAGTTGGCTGCGCGTTGAATAAATTGTGAATAACTAAATAATGAAAGGTTATTATGGAACGATACGGAGAAAGCTATTATGTTGATTGCAAATATACAATTGCGATTGAGGTATGATATGGAGAGTCTGACACGACTAGTATGAATAGCATTCTAGTGGTCTTTGCTACGCGCGTCTAGCGGTCGGGAAAGGCTTAATTAATCGCAACAAGCTTTTATTGGTCAGCGATCAACAGATTCTGTGTATCGGCAGTACCAAATGATTTGAGTGATCACCTACGGATGATCATAGTGAATATGCGTACACACAATTTGTAGAACGGCGGATCTGCATGGCATGGTTGAAAATAGACCCTGTGTAGTTAGTGATAAGAAGCTTCGCTTGGGCAGAGCGTGTTCGCAAAGGACGCTGTTTTTTTTTCTCTCAGACATGTGGGGCGTATAAATACAGATGGCGGGGGAAGGGAGAGCATTCAGTCTCAGCGTCTAGGTACTGTGACAGTCTTCTTTCACGAGTTCTAAACAGTTTTTGTCTGCCGTGTTACGCGTCAGAACTATACGAATTTGTGATTGCGAAGTTTCAGTGGTTTTTCGTGAGTGTCTGAAGCGCCGAGATATACCTCGGTTCCTATCCTTTAAATCAACCTACCCCAAATTCCAAAACTATCCTTGGGTCGTTAGATAAGAACTTTTAGGTAAATTATCTGAGTTTGAGTCTGGGCTTGGAGCGACACTAAATTCCCTTTTCCTTCACCATAGGGTTCCTGGATTGGCTCTTAGGAAATTCGCGGGCTAATCCTCTCCTCATTCCTTTCGAGTAGCGAGTTTTGAAATTCCCACACACACAGTCATTAAACATACAAGCACATTCAAATCAAACTCAACCATTTTCGAGTGGTGTCGATAATGGACGTGGTATAACACTAGGGTTTTAGACTAGGCTAGACAGGAGTTTAGTTGCGACTAAACCTAGGTTGGCAGGGCATAAGGAGACTGTTTGATCGATGAGGTTCCGCGGATGGAAATAACAAATTCAGAACAAAGTTAAACCGGTGTCAACACAGATAACATATCCTGTTGATATTTTGACATTTGAGTGTTGTCGGAGACGCGCGAAGAGATCAATTTATAGTCTAAAGTTCATTGTTTAGGACCGGGTAGGTGTTTTGCATTGCCTTGGGTCAGATTGGATTCAAGTTGCATTTTTAAATTAAATGTAAATTTCGCTGGAGGTCTAATGTGTAGGCTGAGTCGGTATATATGATTGGGCTCAGTCGAGGCGTGCTGCGGCAGTGGAATTCATAGTTCGGTATTTATTGAACTATGCACTCCGCTATGGTGTGGGTTAGATCTCCTAAAGCAATAATGCCTACGTTTCGATAACATCCAGCTCAAATTGCGCAGAGTTGAAGGTTTCAAAACGTTACGGACCTTTTGAGGTAACCGCTAGTTCAGAACCCATTTCGGAAAATCAAATCGCAATTGTGTAAACCGGTCTTTTCGGATCGTTATTGCCGTGAACCAAATATATAATTGGAACCACCACAAGCCGCTACCAGCGAGCAGATGAAATATCATTGAGTACTCACGTCGTAAAACTACGACGGATATCTATACGATATCACAAACAAATATTATAAACTGTGGTCGACCACTAAAAGAAGTTCCGAGCGCCCATATATACAAAAACCAGATGGTACCATCACACATAAAATATAACAACGATCGTTCTGGCGCATTACACCGCTGACTGATGCGAATTACCGGCTCGCGGACATATATGCTTTCTCTGTCTAACTTGAAACTGTAACTTCCTGAACCAAACTTCGTTCGACTATTGTACTCCTAACGAACTTCTCAACGAACGAGAAATTCAGACTTATCATTCTTAACTTACAAATCTTACAGCTGAATCGGGTCCTCTCATTTTGGGATAGATAGAATAGACGATCATAGCTACTGATAGCGGTGGCTCGACCTTAGCCTTTGTGCCGTTACAATACTATGCTTAGAAGAACACTGGCTACTTGAGTCTCAAATGAATTTATCTGTACACAACTATCAACTGCAATACACGGAGGATCCTTAGCACTAGTTAAAAATGGTCTTAATTTTAAAGAGCGCAAGGATATTTGCAGGCTTTTTGTTGAGAAAGTAATAGAACTATCGTGTGTTGAACTTGGTAGACACATTAAAGTAAGCGTATACAGACCCCCAACCAGTGATTATGGTGTATTTGAATCATTATTGGAGGATGCTTTGAGAGTAGCTTCTAGTTGTAACAAAAAAGTAGTTACTTGCGGTGTATTCAATAAAGACTTGCTGGTTGACTCCCCGTTGCATACTAAATTAATAATAATTTTTAAATCATTAAATTTAGTCAAAATCTTCTCAGAGCCCTCAAGAATAAGTGAAACTACTGCAATCTGCCTTGATAGCGTCTTCTGCGATTGCGAAATTTTAAAGAAGTGTACAGTAAATAAATTGTTTAAAGTCTGATCACAGTGGGAAAATTGTCAACTTAGAAGTAGATTCAAAACACAGGACGTAGTCTTGTGTAGGCCGATCACGACAAAAAAAAAAGAATAATTTAAACGAGATTTACATAGTAGCTCAAAATAATACTCAAAAAGCGAATGATCACTATATGGACTTATTTAACAAACTTGGAGCTAGCTTTGAAAATAATTTTAAATAACAAACTTACAAAAAGCGATAGTAAAGTACAATAGGCAACAAAAGGAATCGGTAAAAGTAGGGACACACTTTATGACAAAAAACCCACATGACCCAATTTTTATTCAACATGTAAAATTATATGCAAAACTATTTAATGCCGTCTGTCATAAAGCTAAGTGCGAACACATAAAAACGAAGATTCTTATATCATCGATAAAACAAAAAAAAAATGGAATATGATAAGAGAAACAAGTTAAACAAAATCAGGAGACCGTAGCTTTTTACTCAAGATTGAAGATAAACTAATAACTTCTAACGATGACATCGCGGCCGCTTTTGAACAGTTCTTTAGAAATGTTTCAATTGTTACTACTTTAGACTCTTCTCCGGATCTTGCTGCATCATTTTTAACACGTTAGCTGCGGCACCAATTTTTGCATACTTTCCGTTCCTGCGGCACGAGGTATAATCGGCCCGTACCGTGACCAGACGTTAGGACGTCACGCGGTCTATTAGACCCCACCTCCTTTTACAGACTAAAATCCATTTTCTGGCGCGAAATCAAAGATAAATGAGAATTTTGGTCCTTATTGATATAGACAGTGAATTGATGAACCCTAATCCACCGTCGCCCCGGGATCTGATGGCTAGTTTAGGAATTATTAGCAAAACAAAATATGGGATCTTATACACCTCGTAACGCACTGAAATAGGGCAAATTTTCGATGCGATTAGTGATGGGAAAAATAATATCGACGTTTTTAAACTGTCTTAACTACGCAACTACTTGACCGATTTTGATCAATTATATCTCATTAGATCGTTTTAAGGGCAAAACCTGGCAAACAACACAAAGCTATCAAAGGATACATTTTTTTAAATAATCTAAATTGTGCTTGAATGCGCCATAAAGAAAAAAAAACCGGCCAAGTGCGAGTCGGACTCGCGCACGAAGCGTTCCATTCTATACCATTAAGAGGCACCTATTACAGACTTATTATTGGAAAATAATGGATTACGGTTTATGCATAAGGTTTATCTTTCTATCCAATCGACGTGATGCACAACACTGGTCGCGGGAAGCTCGCGTTGAGTGCGGTACGAGGTCAGGGGGGATATGGGACGTTTTAGCCTCGTTCCGCACTGCATTAAAATTATATTAATTCAGTGCGGCACGAGGCCTAAGACATCCGGTACCAAGGTAGGTACACCACCGAGTCCGGAACCATTAGTGATCTCAAATATATATTTATCTCTTTCCTACACTGGACCAAACCAAAGCTATGCCATTCGCACGACAGAGAAATTCACTTTTTTGCTTGCCGCACCACAGGGAAGTTGCATCAGGGGTGATTTAGATTTGAAAAATTCCGAGGATTGCTGGGGCGTGACGGTAAAAATTATTAGCTCGGTGATAGACGACTTGACCTTCCTTATTTAGCTAAAATATTCAATAAATGTGTAGATAAGAGTACTTTCCCTGAACTCGTGCACTTCAATAACTAGGAAGTTTTTTGAAAACAAGTCATCTTTGATGACGGAAGTCATCATATCATTTATGGGGACGTGGCGGACTGCAAATGTAAATGTCCACTCCTCGAGGAGTGAGTAGGTGTGAAAGGCGATATGGCTTTTCATTCAAAAGCGTCGATAGGGATGACCCCACAAATTTCACACTAGTCTCGGGTCTATCCGCATTAAGTTAAATATTTGAGAAGATTATATTGGGTCAGTTGCTGGTGCATATCAGTGTCCATCAAATTCTCTATAGCCAGCAGTTTGGATTTATAAAAGGGCGGTCGACAACAGATGCTGGAGTCTGCTTAGTTAAACATATTTTAAATGCTTGGGAAGATCTTTTTTGTGATCTGTCTAAGGCATTTGACTGTGTAGATCACGAAACATTGCTCTTAAAGATAAAACACTACGGCAAAAAAGGCAATAGCTCTAAGCTTATGAGGTCGTATTTAGAAGGGAGGGTTCTAAAAGCTGACATTAAAAGGACAAAATCGTCGGGTTCTCAGGTGAAGATGGGAGTCCCACAGGGAACTATTCTGGATCCGTTACTTTTCCTCGCGTATGTAAATGATTTGCCATTCCTGGTACAAAAAAATGTCAGAGGTAGTATTATTTGCAGATGACACGTCACATTTTTTTTTAATTAGGAGACTAGAAAATGCCTTACATGAAACAAATAATCCTTCATTCGCGAGTACTTGACTGATTGACTACCAATAACTTGCTTCTGAATTCAAAAAAGACAAAGTGCATACAATTCACTTATCTAATGTTAGCCAAGTTGAGAGTAACATTGTATTGGGTAAAAACAAACTAAAACTAGTAGATGAAACTGTATTTCTCGGCATCTCTATTAATGCCAAACTACAATGGGGTCCCCATATTGTAAAATGAGCAAATAGACTCAGTTTCGTACCATATGCAGTTAAAAGAATCAGGGAATTGACTGACGTTGCAACTGCTAGGCTTGTATATTTTAGTTCTTTCCATAGCATTAAGTCCTGCTGCATTCTACTATGCTACTATGGGGACGAGCTGCTGACATTGAGGCCAACTTCATTTTGCAGAAGAGAGCGATCCGATTCATTTATAAGCTAGGTAGTTGAGAGTCTTTGAGATTTCTTCAAAGAAACCGATAACCTAACAGTTGCAAGTCAATATTTCTATGAAAACATAATGTACGTGAGGAAAAATATCAGTAGCTTTAAAACCATTGATAGCCACCACAATGTGCAAACAAGAAATAAACATAAGCTTTCTTTTCCAATGTTCAAGTTCTCACAAAAGACTCACAAAAGTTAGTAGTTCTTTTATGGGACACTGTATACGCTTCTACAATAAAATTCCGCAAGAAATACAAAACTTAACTGAAGCTCGATTAAAAAAATATATAAAAAAGTCATCAATTTTGTAGTAGGCCTTTGTGCACGAAGGCCTACTACAAAATTGATGACTTTTTACAAGACACCGACATCTGGCATTAAACCAGTTCATTGCACCCTATATGTTATGTAGTAATAATTAGGCACCTACATAATGTTTTATTATGCTTACTTGATTATGTTATGATGTTCATTAAGTCTCATTTTTGAAAATTTCCTTCGCCTTAAGTTGGCTGTTCTGTAAAACTTTCTAGGTTCAACAGTATTCCTTTCAGTCGATAACGAAGATGTGAGTTGGAACGTAAACAGATATTGATATTGTTGTTCTTTAGTTTTATAATCGGAAACAACCAGCCTCAAGTCTAACCGTTTCAAAACTGTGAGCAATTAATTCGTGACGTCACGTCACGAATTAATCGAAAATTTCATAAAATAAAATAAAAAGTAGTATGTTTTTTTTAGCATTTGAAGTTTATGCACATGCTTCCAAACATAAATTTAAACGGACGGTGATAGATATCCGAGGTATAGAGCTCGATTCTGAGAGTCAATCCACTCGGAATCGAGAAATGATGATATCGGATGTTTATTAGGGTTGATGGAGGGTGTCAGGGTTATGGCCAACGTCTTACTTACTAATTTTCTTCTTGTAAGTTAAAATACCATGCTAACATATAAACATAAACATTTATAATACACACTAGGCTACCCTGTGTCGTGAGAACCAGAAACAGCGACGTCACACACATATAAACATCAAAGACCTGTTTTTTTTTCTGTTTCGGGATCGAACCCGGGACCTCTCGCATGGTAGCCAGAGCCACAACCGCAGCGCCACAGAGGTCATCTATATTCTTATATTTAAGCAGCTACTAAACCAAAGAGCAAATAGCAGACTGATTGACAGGTTTAACTTAGCATCCGAAACGTGGAAGTGCATTTTCTCACACACTGTCATGTTATAAATAATTTGGACCTTACAGCGCCGGGTTAAAACAGATAAGAGTGCATGGTGTTAATCTAGATCAACACAGAACTCGCTTAATAATTTTGTAGTTATAAAAAAGCAGGAAATTCCTGCATTATTATATTTCTGATAAGCAATATATGTTCAAGTTATAGTAAACTTCTATTTAAAAGAGATCTAAAAATCAATCCGTGGGATTCTCTTCGCCCTGCTTCTCCCATAGTGGTGTCGAGAAAAGAAAAATGAAGATTTCTAAACATATGTTAATATTTACAGAAAATAAAGAAATTTGAATTTGAATTAACTAAAACGTAAAAGGTCAAACTTTGCAGGCTCGCCCGATGAAAGAAAAGTGATTTGCCTGATCCACTCCAGAATTTTGCGGTCCACTGGGGCCACTGTTACGTCACTATTGAGTTTTGTGTTATGAAAGTGGGTTCGATGCTTTTGTTTGAATAGGAAATGGAGTTTATTGTTTATCAATGGGTATCAATTCTGTCTCAGTAAATTTTATAATCGATTGCTGACCACGCCAAATGTGATGGAAAATATGCAGGTCGACCATTTTATCAAAGACCTTTCCACTTAAAGAAAGAAAACGGTGATTCTCAGCGCATACATTCAATAAGCTCAACCGCATACCAAAACCGTTATTGCGATCCTCCTCAGCAGCTGCAAAATGGCAGCTGATTCGGCATAATGCTAAGGTGAAAATGACAAAAAACAGCGACGTCACACACACATAAACATCTAAGACCTGTTATTTTTTTCTCTACCCCCAGCCGGGCATCGAACCCGGGACCTCTCGCATGGTAGGCAGAGCCACAACCGCTGCGCCACAGACGTCGTCGCCTCAGCGCTGGTTTTCAGTCAGTGCCAGCGGTGGCAAGCTCGCCAAGCATTATACCATGGTGTGTAGATACATTAATAGATAGTCATATGACATAATACTTGTATATGTCACCGGAAAATAATACGATCCGTAAGTTTATAAATTTCCTAATTTTTTTTCCGCAAGTTTATAAACATACTAACCTAACCTAACCTAACCTAACCTAACATAACCTAACCTAACCTAACCTAGCCTAATATAATCTAGAAGGAAGTTTATAATTTTTCTAGGAAATTTATAAACTTGCGGATCGTATTATTTTCCGGTGACATATATATGCTGTCAATACAATACAATAATAGTAGTTTATGTGACTGCTGCATAATGGAGGGCATTAAAACTCGAGAGTGGGTTTATGAAACGAGCCGAAGGCGAGTTTCATAATAATATCACTCGAGAGTTTTAATGCCTAATTATGTACAGTTACATACACTAGTTTATCTACACACAAATCATAAGCTCTCTTTGATGTGTTCAGGAACCGCATGTTTGACCGGCATTGTGGCTCTGCAATGGGGTTGGCCGGTGAAAGCTAATCATAGGTGGCGCCACGTGCATTTGGTACCTTTATCCAGTTGCCACTTTCAACGATCGACTAATTTCTGGAATTTTTTCTGTGATAATTGGTTATCGGAATCTATTTACTACACAAAAAAAGTAATTTTTCGAGTAGGTATATGATATAATCTCATGTAATTACTATACAACTTAATTTTGTCTTTTTGGCAGGGGTTTTTACTATTTGCGCACATGACTGGCGATTGAACACACTGTACTGGTAACACAGAAGCGTGACTTTGACGTAAGGGGAACCAACCGATACTAGCGCCACGCCGACCGTTGCCAACCCCATTGTTTAGCTTGTTCTTTAGTACCAACTTCACGCAGGCGGGCGTCGGCGTTCGAAATTTGAATGTCAGTACCAACTTCACAGACAAACTAGGGACGGCACGCGGGTGGGCGTCGGCGTTCGAAATTTGAATGTCAAGAAAACTATGTAGAAAAACTACACATAATGACCATAATGTGTAGTTTTCCAGATACGAAACGAGTTTTTACCAAGTAGTTTAACATAATGCTGATCGTAACGTGCGGTTTTTGAACGCAGTAAACAGGGTTTATGATACGTGTGTAGATAATATATATTAAAGTACGTATCAGTGACATTGGTCAGTGTCATAAAAAAGTAAACTATTTTAAAAACTAAAACATAGGCACATCCCACCACAGCCAAATAAAAAAAAACACTAATACAATATACATAGGGATGTAACAGAACGATTATTTTAACTTTACCGCTCGACACTTCTCGGCTTCTCGATTACTCTTTTAATCGTAAATCAATTTTATTTTCAGATTTTTTCCTTAATATAATCTTCACGATGCACCTCTGTGCCAAATTTCAAGTCTCCTGAAAGTGATCAAGATCTTGAACCGAGAAACTAGTTTAACAGTTTGCTGCAGCTGCTTGCCTGACACAAAAAAATAAGATGTAGTGGAAGTAAACATTACTTTACTCAGATCAAATTGTTTTCATTTGTCACGTTTCAGTGGGGAAGATTACGCAAAAAATAATTGCAGAGGGCACTGTATGATTGTAACACGAGAGTTAAATTTATCTAAAATCAAAATCAAAATCAAAAATCATTTATTTCCATAGGATGTTGTTACATCACTTAGATCCGTCATTACATTTTTTTGGGTGAGTTCACTAACCCAATGGCGGAATCTGTGGAGAAGAGCTCACCGAAGAAACTCCACAGTCGTCGCATCTTTTGCGTTTCCTTTTTTTAATAAAATATTGTCAAATTACAAAATGAATGCTAATTATATATCGAAACAGCCTGTTACTCAAACAATCTATTCCCATGGACATCTGTCCTCTAAGTAATCAGATATCCTGTAGTAACCTTTTTTATACAATTTCTGTTTTATTATTATTTTAAACTTGTCTAAAGGTAAGTTTTTAATATCAGTAGGGACCTTATTGTAATAGCGTATACAATTGCCTTTAAAAGAATTACTAATTTTATGTAGTCGGCTTACATAAGCAACCAACTTGTCTTTATTTCTAGTATTAAAATTGTGTATATCACTGTACTTCTGAAAATTAGTTATATTTCTTTTTACATACACAAGATTGTCATCTAATGTTTGTTTCCTAATAAACATTGTCAACAGCAACAAATAGTTCATTCATCTGAGGTTCTATGGATATCTGGATATTGATAATTCTACTTTTATAGTTGAAGTTTAAGTTTCCGTTGGTCCAGCGGATAGTGTGGGTAGTAACATCTGGCCGAAACGGGCACTGGATGGGTGTCCGTTCTATGTGGCATTTGTTTCGGACGCTTCCGAGTTTCGGATGGCAGGTTAAGCTGTAGACCCCGGCTTCAATCGCTACTCGGATAGTAGCCGTAAAGCTGTGTCAGATTCCCTAATAGGGCAACTTGATAACTTCTGATAGTGTAGTGGCTCAATCTTATTCGTATTCAGGTAAAGGCCCATGCTCCTCGGTTGGCACATTAATGGGCTACATTTATCTATTATTTTACTCTTTGCTTACTTACTCTGGTTTATTATCTACAAACTTTTAGCACCCTCTATTTGGAACTGATTTGACGACTTATTTGATTCCCCATTGTTTTCGATGTAACACTACGACGTAACTATGATGTGACAAGACTGAGAATGGTTACGCCAATCTGTAACATTCCGTATTGACGAGATTTATAATGTTCTTCATACACAAAATATTCAAACTTAGATATCTAATATAACAGAGTTTTATTTCGTGCACATTTTTGCACCTTCACCCTTCTTTTATTAATTAATTATATAATTTAGCCATATATATTTTGGTTTATATCCTTTCCCAGACAGCTGACCAATATTTTCGGTGTTGTTTGTCCCGACTCCAGATGACAAATGTGTGACCCGACGATGTCCAATAAATACGGATTCACCGGCCATTGTTTCTAGATCTCTATCATTAATCATTTTCACTTGCGAAATTAATATAAAGACTATTAGAGACACAACGAGCTCAGGACGGCCTTCAGTTTCTTTCGGAATAATATTTATCCCGGAAAATTCTTCTAGACTCTGTGATTTATAAGTGAAAAGTTCTGCTAATAGATGTCTTGAAAACAAATAAAGAAGCGAAATTAATAAAAGAACAAATAATACTTTTATTGGAGCCGTCGTCGGTCGCCAAAAAGGTGTCGAATTATTGATTTGTTTTGGCGTCAGCAAAAGCGAGGCCAACGTAACATGAACTCTGGTCGCCTCTGAGAATTACCGATTTTTCTCGAAAACGGCCAAACTTCTAAGAGGTGAGAAAGGTCAAGTCGCGGTGGGAGGCAAGTCTTTTGGCGCGCGGTCATTGGCGATTTTATCAAACCCTCGAGCAAGATCAAAGGTGACTTGAAAGCGATTACGAGAAATTTCTTTTGTGCTTTTTACAGTCATTTCTGTAAAATGGCTGTTTTTGTGGACACCCACTTTGGTTTCCTAATGAGCACGAAGTTTTTATGGCTTAAGAATTTGTTTACAGTCTATTTGTAGGTAAATTTTGAAATTGGGAATAATATATATAATAATACCTTGGACACTATTGACACACATTGATCTAGCCCCAAACTAGGATTCCCTGTATCTTGGGTACTAGACAACGATTCACATACTTATATAGATAAATATTATACTTAGATAGATAAACAACCTTGACTAGGGTACAAACATCCTTTCTCGTCAAACAAATATTTGCCCCCACCGGGACTCGAACCCGGGACCCTTGGCTTCGTAGGCAGGGTCACTGCCGTCTAGGCCATTCGGGTCGTCAATTCAATCTAATTGATTTATTTGCGTGACATCGGGATTGGACTAGGTGCTCTGGAAGACCTTGGAACTAGATTGCTGTTTAAAGAGATATATCTTTAAACAGCAATCTAGTTCCAGCTCGTTCAGATACGCCGTTTCCCTTCGGGGATAGCAAAGGCACAGCTGAGCTGAGCCACGTTTACTAAGAAGTTCGTCCGCAGTCATGAAGATAAGGTTTCTTCACAAGATTTTCTAGCACCCTAAGTGCAAACAAAGTAAAAAAAACGGTCAAATTCGGGGCGGACTCGCATGCGAAGGCTTCCGTACCACCTTTCAAGAAAACTTAAGCATTAATAAGCAAGCAAAATTAAACAAAAACTAAAATAAAAAAACATTATGTCCAAACGTGAGTGAGCGATATAAAACCCATAGCGCCACCACAACTATCTGAAAATCAGCGAAATCTACAATCATATTTGAATGGCCATATGTTTTGTTATGTGGTATTCTCTTGTATGGCACCCCCTTTAATTTATACAGCAGCAGTTATGTGGCAGCGGAAACACACATCTGTAAAAAAAATACGGAATATCAGATAGCGCCCTTTTGATGGACAAACGGACAGCGGAGGCTTAGTGATAGGTTCCCGTTTGACACCCTTCGGGTACTGAACCCTGATAAGCAACTAAAACGAAAATTTTTATCCCAAGCAAGGTCGATTGAATCACAATACGCCCAAGATAAGTGGCTGCACTGAAACAAACGGACCCGGATAAAGGACGAATGGCCGAGCCCTGCGTATTGTACTCACGACAAATGAATCCTGACGAATGATTAATAGGCCAAGACGTGCGGCGCCCGATGAAGCAAAAACGTCTAAATTAATGGCGACAGGAGAAAAGACATGCTGGCTACTTCCTTTACAGCCACTGGATCGTTCTGTTATCCGACTTGAAGGCATTACGTAAGAAAAACTTTACATACTTTTTTTACCTAGCCTACATGGTGTCCCATTGCTGGGCAAAGGTCTCCCCTATTAGAGTCCCACCTACCCAAACTCTTCCTCTACACTCTTTGATTCATTAGTGAAAAGTTGATATATTGTAGTAGTTTATTTGATTGATAGATAATGGAGGCCGTTAAAACTCGAGAGTTTTAATTCCTAATTATGTACATTTACATACACTATTTTATCTACACACATATTTTAAGCTCTCTTTGATGTATTCAGGAATCGCATGTTCGACCGGCATTGTGGCATTGATCATGGTTCTGCATTTGTTTGGCTTGTTCAGTAGTACCAACTGCACAGAAAATCTAGGGGCGGCACGCTGGCGGGCGTCGGCGTTCGAAATTTTAATGGTGTCAATTATGGTCAAAATTTATCAATATTCAGATAAGAAATGAGTTTTTACCAAGTAGTATATCATTATGCTGGTCGTAACGTGCGTATTTTGGACGCAGTAAAGAGAGTTTATGATACATGTGTAGATACACATATCAAGATACTGCTTCTAGATATATACTTTGGCAGGAAATGCTAGAAAAGAAATGATTGCAACATTAGCAGAATGCTAATAAAATATTTGGTTGGTCTTATAAAACATAGAGCAGTCCGTATATAAGTCTCTTATGTTGCTATCATCAATTTTCTGGCATTTCTTGGCAAGGTTTGCTTACATAAATTTACTTGTAGAAGTGCCGCCGAAAGCTGAAGGTAAATTCTAAGTTTCTCTGTTGGGGTAAATAACCCCAGGTCTTGGTTGTTTATATGTGTGTAACGTCATTGTTTCTGGTTCCCACGACACAGGGTATCCGAGTGTGGGGCCAGAAGCAATGTATATGCCTCTATACAAATATTTATGTTTATTTGATTGGCCAAAAATGTTAAGCATCTTCTAAAACCCAAGTAATCATAATTGTACATTTTAATGTTAGCTTGTTTGAAAAAATAGTCCATGAATGAAACGGGATTGCACCTACAGTAAAAGTGCGCCTTCTGAGTGAAGATTGGTGGATTCTCCTAACAATGCTGGCGATAAGAGAACCAACCAATCTTGACTCATTCATTCTCTATAATTTATCAATACAGGACATGCAATTGTTCACTAAAATATCTTTACAAGAACGAATTATTATGTGTCATAAATGGGAAATTATTCAGTTTATGAACCATTTTAATATATCCGTTAGCTGCAGCGATGGGCTAGCTCCGTGTCACGCAAATGTGTATCCAATAACTAGTTCAACTACAGCGCAATTCTGCCTCTGCCACCCCGTATGGGAAAAGACGTGACGCTGTGTTGACGGCCTCTGTGGCACTGAGGTTCTCAGGGTATATTTGTGTGGGGACAGAAGCAATGTATGTGCCTGTTTGTAAATGTTTTATGTTGTTGTTTTGTCGGATATTTTTCCGCAGCAGTCAAAATATATACTGCGGGCACAGACTTGAATAGTAGGGACAGGGCACGGAGCGCTTGAAAGTGTCGCTACAAAATATATACTGCGGGCACAGACTTGAATAGTAGGGACAGGGCACGGAGCGCTTGAAAGTGTCGCTACAAAATATATACTGCGGGCACAGACTTGAATAGTAGGGACAGGGCACGGAGCGCTTGAAAGTGTCGCTACAAAATATATACTGCGGGCACAGACTTGAATAGTAGGGACAGGGCACGGAGCGCTTGAAAGTGTCGCTACAAAATATATACTGCGGGCACAGACTTGAATAGTAGGGACAGGGCACGGAGCGCTTGAAAGTGTCGCTACAAAATATATACTGCGGGCACAGACTTGAATAGTAGGGACAGGGCACGGAGCGCTTGAAAGTGTCGCTACAAAAACAGTACAAAATCGGGAAAATTTGACTGTTTGCAATCAGTCGCGCTTGGACGGTGACAGCCGATTGACATATCGGCAGCAAAAACAAAAATAGTGACCTGCGACGTAAAAAGGTGTAAATCATACCCAAATAGCAAAACACAAAAACAGGGAGTGTCGTATCACAAGTAAGTTTTATATTTTCAATTACTATTGGCTTTAAATTGATTATCTATAAAATATTGTTCTCGAAAAAATCCTCAAACGAAAATCAACCATTCGACTGACGTAACTTTGTAGCGACGCGCGACGCAACAGAATAATATAAGGATAAATAATCTAACCGGATGTCCTAACGGTGATGGAAAACATCGTGAGGAAATCTTCATTACTCCGGCTTCATTACATTAGTTGCGGCGATGGGCTTGCCCCCTGACAAGCAAGATTGAGTATTAAATCACTAGCTAAGTGGGCACAGACCGGCACAGTTGTGCCTCTGCCAGCCCGTATGGGAAAAGGCGTGACGCTATGTTACGCGTGTAATGTATTGCTAAATACTCTATTTTATACACGATGACTTAATCAGTGATATCAGGTACCAATTTTCATAACTTTTTCTATGATTAGATACCTAATCATAGAAAAAGTTTATTACTTATAAATCAAAATCAAGATCTTAAATTCCAAGTCACGCTACTATTGTGTATCTGTGAGCTTACATCCTCTTTCATAATTTAACGGCAAAGACAACAATTTATATGCCTATTTAATTATGTTTCAACTTTTTATATATATTAAACATGAGGTAATTGCGTGAGACTTCGCCCCTTAAGTAAAATTTTAGCTAGATATATTTTATTTCTACTCCTAATCACCGATTAAAAGTCACCGGGTATTTGAGAGTTATCCGTAGATCAACTTTCCTAATATTGTGTCTATACACCACAATTCGGAACGTGACCGAACGTGACGCCGTTACAATTTTTCGTACTGTCTTGGTTCCGACGAATTCCGACAGGGGCACTAATTTTCTTAGCCTCAAAATGGTAAGAAATTGAGTACGGGAAGGCCTATCCTTAGTATTTATATCGATGACTGCGGGTCAAAATATTTACTTTTTAGGAACTGTCAAAAGGGTAATTTAGTTCACGAGTTGTAGGAAATACTAGCAGTTACGTCATAGTCTGCTGAGCATAAAATGCTGTATTTTAACACAACATTTAGTTTATTTACTGTTGGAAATACAATTTCACGTCAAATGATTTTGCTCGTTTAAGTTTGACGTTCAGCTTGAGACACGTTTCTAGATTTATGGGACAACCGTTGTCAAATACCGTATTGGTTACAGACTTCTTAGAGTAGCTTCTTATCTAAGTAAGTAAGACGAAAGATAAATCCTCCTTCCCAGAGTATGTAAGACGAAAGATAAATCAAACTCTAACATGTATTCATCATAAAAACCATCGATATATTTACAGAATATATTACATTATTTACAAGACAATATTTTAGCGCTTCGAATAATTACGTATTTACACTTCGCGGTCTAAACAAGTATAGTAATGACGAGAGTTCAACAAACCATCTACTACTGAAAACACACATCCTTTTTAATTTATTCATTTAGATATGTTAGTTTTTAGATCTATACAATGAAACACCAGCTAACGAAAAAATATTAACACTTTAAAATACTTATAAATACATTGAAGTAATAATAAGAAAATTTTAATATCTAGTAGGTCCCATAAACATATTTTGACACTGGTCCTTTTATTTGTTACGGAGAAAGCAATCAATTAAATCTATTAGACGCACTTTAAGAAAGCAAAATATAATAAATCCTTTATTTACCTCTATTTTACAATATCTTCGCTAAAGTGAAGTTGACTTTGTCATTATGCGATACATTAAATATCTGTTAAAAGGCTCTGCCTGCTAAAAAAAACAACATCCTCAATTCAGGTTAATTTAACAAATTGGAGATAAATCTGACCGCAGCATACTTGAGACTGCTAGGAATATCGTAAGTAAGTATATACCTATTATACACATCTTTTTGGTAATTTTCTACATATCAGTCTGCCATGTATAAATACTTATTCTATGCATATTGACTTATGATCACATTGCTATGTAGGCTCTTCTAGGTCTGATGTTTTTATGCATGTGTCATCCACACACAAAATAGGGGTTGATGTCATTTTCAGGGACGTGCTTGGTGCTAATGACGTAATCAGGTCTTCGTCAACTGTGGTAAGTTGGGAATATTCCGTTTTGGGAAACAAACTGCGTCGATTTCTTTTGCTTGCCATGTACTGTGAAAAGAAAAGAAAAGTTTTTTCATCTGTTTTTGTGTAGGTAAATTCTGAAGCATACGCTTAGATTCACAGATATCTTTCTGAATGAGCATACAAAAAAGTTTTCTCATCTGTTTTTGTGTAGGTACATTCTGAAACATGGCGTAGGTTCACAGATATATTTCAGAATAGACTAAGAGAAAGGTTTTGTGCAGGTACATTCTAAATCATACGCGTAGGTTCACAGATATGTTTCAGACTGTACATACCGATAAGTTTTGTCATCTGTTTTTGTGCAGGTACATTCTGAAACTTATGCGTAGGTTCACAGATAGTTTTCAGAATGTGCATACAGAAAAGTTTTGTCATCTGTTTTTGTGTAGGTACATGCTGAAACATATGATTAGGTTCACAGATATGTTTCAGACTGTACATACAGATAAGTTTTGTTATCTGTTTTTGTGCAGGTACATTCTGAAACTTATGCGTAGGTTCACAGATAGGTTTCAGAATGTGCATACATAAAAGTTTTGTCATCTGTTTTTGTGTAGGTACATGCTGAAACATACGCGTAGGTTCACAGATATGTTTCAGAATACAGAAAAGTTTTGTCGACATACTACATACAGAAAAACCTACAAATCAATAAAATCTATAATAATACACAACTGGCCCACAATAATAAAAAAACTCGTAAACCGGTAATTGTGACGAATAGACGCCGGTTGACATCATCCCGAACTCATCAATCCTCATTTCCAAATTATCGCCATGTCCTCCTTCCCCTATCTTCGTTTTGAACAAGACGGCGGCTCGATGAACACCCTCAAAAAAACTCACCCTCATTACGACACCCATCGCGACTAGCACCAGAATCGCTGAGCCCGCACTCCAGGCTGCAATGGCCGTGTAGTCCCAAAGATCGGTGCGGGTGGCGGAATCCTCCACGTAGTAGGATGCGGTAATGCGCGACCCGAGGCCGCTTTCGGAAATACGCCTCTTGCCCGCCGACGAGCCGTTGAGGCAGCCGCCTGATAAAATAAAAGGGCTTAAGTTTTAAACGCTTACCAAAAACGCACTTATTTTACGACAAATAAATTCGAAATGACTGCCAGAATGGGTAAATGATCACCAAATTCTGTTTGAATAAATGATCACCAAAATTCTTTTTATATTTGGTGTACATACATAAGTTTATATTTTAAGTATTTTTTGTTGTTCTTACATGTTCAACCTAACACATAAAGGGGGCTTCGATTCGCTCACCCCCTTTACCCTTCATCTAAGCTACCGCAGTATTTTGCCCTAATATTTAACTGTAGGAAAAAATATTTTGGTGGTCATTTAAATTGTTCTCAAATAAAAGGTGTTTCAAGCGATATAATAAAAAATACTACAAAAAGATAGACTCCAGCCCCCTCCGTTACTCAAATCCACCAAAAATTGTGGAAATGTGACAGTTTTCCCATACACTTAACGTCTATAGATATAACGCTAACTCTGTTGGATTTTGAGTTACTGAATATTACGGCTGCTTGTGACATGGTTGGAGTTGGACTATTGATTTGAGGTTATTTGATTTTCTACGCCCTTCTTCTCCCACAGTGGTCCAATGTAGAGAAGCGGCAAAAAATGACGTTTGCTAAGTATATGTAAATATCTACAGTAATAAATACTTTGACGTTGTTAAACTATGTCAAGTATTTTGTAGTGAGACGGAAAGTGTGTAAGATTTAAGAAACTTTATTTGCGTATCATGGTTTACATTAGCTCTTAAATATGTAATTTTAGAATTGCTAAAATGATATACAGGCTGTAGCAGAAAGGTGTCGTCTTATTTATTGACGACCCGAATGGCCGAGTCGTCAGTGGGCCTGCCTACGAAGCCAAGGGTCCCGGTTTCGAGTCCCGGTGAGGGCAAATATTTGTTTGACGAGGACGGATGTTTGTACCCTAGTCATGGTTGTTTATCTATTTAAGTATAATATTTATCTATATAAACATAAACATTTACATACAGGCACATTGCTTCTGGCCCCACACTAGGATACCCTGTGTCGTGGCAACCAGAAACAGCGACGTCACACACATATAATCATCCAAGACCTGGTTTTTTTTTTAACCCCCAGCCGGGGATCGAACCCGGGACCTCTCGCATGGTAGGCAGAGCCACAACCGCTACGCCACAGAGGTCGCAATGTCGGTCGTATATAAGTATGTGTATCGTTGTCTAGTACCCAAGATACAGGGAATCCTAGTCTGGGGCTAGATCAGTGTGTGTCAATAGTGTCCAAGGTATTATTTCTATTATTAATATTTTACGGGGTGTTAGGGAGATTTGATCTGTGCAACTTTAATTTTCACTTCTCCGTACAGCAGCCTTATGGCGTAAGTCTTCTGAGCTATGAACTTCATATAGACTTTTACGTTTGGCACCTTGCACCAGCTTCATCCGTCAAATTGGTATCACGCAAGTAGCATCATAATGGAGGCCAAACCCAAGCTCATTGAATGAAGCCTAGAAGCCTTCAGTGATACCCCGCAATCGATGATATTGTATAAGCATGAGATGAACCATAGACACACGCTATGAACTTCAGAGAGTTACGCCATAAGGCTGCAGTTTGGGCGGCGCGATCAGCTTTTTCGTATGTAGAAGTGAAAAATAAAGTTGCTATGATCAAATCGGTGTCATAGTGAAAGTTGTTCAGAATGCCCATTACTACCCACTAAAACATGACTACACCTTCTGTTACACTCTGTATAGTATTTATGCAACCTAATTATTAGGTATTTATTAATAAATTTACAAAACAACTTAGTTCTTATTGGTCATACTTAAAATTATTGGATAAGTATATTAATTTACTTTATTTTATTTATTTTGATTTTTATTAGGATTAGTTAGTTATTATTAGGATATTACTCCGCTTCGTAAAGTCTTGGGCTTTTTCGTCGAGAAAGAAACGACATGAAAACTCAGGCCAGCCCAGTAACATTTGCGAGTTTAGTTAGTAATTAATTATATATCATTTAAGTTTTCATTAATATTAATTATCGTAGTATTATTTTTAACTAATCTAATCATAATATGACGTCTAAATATTTTCATCAGTGTTAAAACTATAATGTCTAATATTTATAAAGAAAGATTATACTCGTTATACTGAGCACGTCAATTAGTGGACGGACATAGCCATTGGTAATAGTAAGAGCTTTCTTTGTCTACTATTCGGGGATAGTTAGACTGCGTATTAGTAAAGAGTGTCGATAGGTACTACTCGTCGGAAATATTTGTGGACCTCGGTGGAATACGCGTGGATGGAAACTATTTGGGTGACGTCATTTGAACAGGTCCACAGATATATCCGACGGTTAGGTTGAACTTTATCCGTCGTGTTAGATTGAATATGTAAGAACAACAAAAAATACTTAAAACATCACATAACTTAAGTATGCACAAAATATAAAAATAAGTTTGGTGATCATTTATCGAAACACAATTTGGTGGACATTTATCCATTCTGGCAGTCATTTCGAATTTATTGGTAGTAAATTAGGTGTGTTTTTGGTAATCGTTTAAACACAAGCCCAAACTAATATTATGCTGGGGATTGTCGGAGGCGCCACTGCGCCGTCGTACTACAAGTATGAAAATTCTGGCTTTTTAAAAACACATATATAGCTTCTGGCCCCACACTCGAGTACCCAGTGTCGTGGGCACCAGACACAGCGACTTTTTTATTTTATTTAAATGTAAGGTCTATATGGAATTTGGTGACAAGTTGCATATTTTAAAGTCCGCGTTTAGTGGTAATTTTATGTTTTTAAGTCGTTTTTATTACGTATTGCTTTCAGTATAACGAGTATAATTTTACTTTATAAATATTAGACATTCTAGTATTAATATTGATCGAAATGTTGAGATATTTATTTTTCTGTTTTTTTTTTGTTTATTTGGGTCATCAAGCAGTTGTACAATGAGGTATTAATTATAACTACAGCAGGTAAGAAACATATTGATAACTGTGCAACCAGCACCGTTAACCACGTACTACTATTTAGTATGGTAGCTTTACAGTTTCTCACGCTACACTTTGTTGCCGCCAAGTACACAATTTTATCTAAGGTAGAAAAGGCAGTGAAAAATGAAAATGAAAAAATATTATCACTAGATTCATTAAAATAATACTATGATATCAATGAATACATTAAATTTTAAAGAATGAAATACCAACTAAACTCGCAAAAGTTATTGGGCTGGCCTGAGTTTTCTTACCGTTTCTTTTTCGACAAAAAAGCCCAAGGCTTTACGAAGCGGAGTAATATCCTCATAATAAATTACCTACTACTACTAATAAAAAACAATTCAATCTGCGAAAACTGCTAAAGCGGGGTTTAGACAATCATAATGTTCTAGTAATTTAGATGGTTATCCCTGTATGTTTTCTGAATAAAATAAATTAAAAAATTAAATATCACTCTAATACCATAGCTATGTCCTATTTTTAAAGCATTAACTGGAAAGCTATGTCGAAGATAGCTCGAGGATGCTCTAGCAAAATGGTAAGTTAGGTCGAAACATATCATCACTATTGTCCCAGCTCTAACAAGAAGCTATCGTCGAAGTAATTGCTACATTTGTTAGTAGGTATTATGATCTTCAAAGGAACTTCTCATAGTTCTTTTACTTACAAAATTGCAACACGGTTATTATATGATAATATTCCATATTATATAATAACCGAGTTCTAAGAAACTTGTATTTCTAGGAACCGTTTGTTAGAAGTAGTTTCTCGGAACTATGAATGTTAATGGATTCATTTGCTATTAGCAACTGGATCAATAACACAAACTAAAACAACATCGATTCCGGAAAAAAGACCTGCGATAGTAAGCTATACCTCGCGCCACGAATTAAGAGCGCTGGGCGACGTTGGCGGGAATTACCTTGCATATGCACAGGTATTGAAAAGTGACTACTTCGCATTCAAGGCCACCGCTCATAAAGTGTGGCGCGACGAATACAAACTAATATTATGCTGGGGATTGTGGGAGGCGACGTCGTACTACAAGTATGAAAATTCTGGCTTTTTCGAAAACACAAACAAACAAACATTTTCATATAGGCACAAACATTGCTTCTGGCCCCACACTAGACTACCCTGTGTCGTGGGAACCAAAAACAGCGACGTCACACACATATAAACATCCAAGACCTAGGGAATTTCAATGTAAGCTCTAGTAATTTGGTGACAAGTTGCATATTTTAAAGTGCGCATTTTATTACGTATTGCGTATACTTTTTCGTTATAAACATTAGACATTCTAGTATTAATATTGATGGAAAGCATTCAAGGCCACCGCTCATAACATAAGTGTCGCGACGTATACTTATAGACACTTAAACAAAATTATTACCGGATCGGTAGTTATATTTTTGCCCAGTACAAATGGTCGAATCTTTGTCAAGGGAACCTTGTAACTATAAAACACCTAGGTACCTATGTCTTTATCGCAATGGCAGCAGTCAGTAGTCTGGTTGGTGTCGAGGTAGATCGGCGCCACACTTTCAGTACAACACGGCAAGCACTTATGGTTAACCCTGCAAAATAGGCAAGCGTAAATAAGTATCTTAGTTTATATATACAGTTGAACCCACGTGGAATGACTTTCTGGGTCTATGTGTCGTAATATTCAGGATAAAAGTATATTTATTTTTTAGCTTGAAACTTGTTCCAAATGCAAATGTCATTTAATGTCTAGTGAGCAAAAGAGCGTTTTATTCACTGTTACCGATGAATAAAATGCATTTTTTCGAGGGGCAATGGTAAAATAGTACATTTCAAATGAGTTCGCAAAGGCTTATATTTACAAACCGAGAATTTTACGGCATGAGCCGAAGGTGGGGGTCATAGCGAGGTTCGTAAAAAGTTCGAAAAGGCTTTAGCTAGGAATATAATTTTTTCACCTAAGAACCCAAAATCAAGCGGCGAAGATGCTATTTTTATCTCAGAAGTCGGAAAAATATATAGCTTACCTATCCAAACGCAACGGATGGGCACATGTCACGCAATTGGTCGCCCCAGGTCCAGCACAAGACCTGCACGAGTCGTGGCAGGGTCTACAGCTTCTACCTCTCACATCATAGTACTGCGAACTAAGGCACTCAACGCACAGACCGCCTTCCAACGAGAAGTGGGGTGGACAGGCGGTACATCTCTGGGGTCCTGCCCCGTGGCAGTCCTGGCAGTAATGGTGGCAACGACGACAACTGTTCTGCCACGGAAAGAAGTTCTGAGGGCATTCAGGCCTGCACTCTCCTGCTGCTAGTCGCCAGTCGGGAGGACAGGACGCGCACTGGTCACGTCTCGGTCCAGTGCAGGTCTCACACGATAAATAACACTTGGAGCATGTGCCAGCGTCAGGATAGTAACCAGGAGCACATGTGACGCGACAAGTGCCTGACTGGAGGCGAAGGGAACCACCACATGATGTGCAGTTCAGTCGCGAAACGCAGGTTGTGCAAGTATGAGGACAATGCGAACACCGCCCAGCCGTCTGGTAGAAGCCTTGACCGCATTCGGCGACACACCTGAAATCATTATCTCGCATTAGTGCTTGCCGCCCCAATTTGTTGAAGGGCCCGAGTTGGAATAACTTACCGTGACCCTTGTAGCAGCAGTGGACTACCGCAAGTCAGGCAATCCCATTCGTTCGAGCCACCGCATTTTTCACATGTCGAGTGGCAATTTTTGCAGCGACCTGCCTCGTAATATTCGCCTAGAATCATAAATTAAGTTTATTCTCCGCGGCAGTCATTCGCCACAGAAAGATAGTAGTAGTTTTACTCTGAGAGGTTTTGAGTTCCTCAAGAAATTGCAGTCATTATTTCATTCTTATTACTTTGAAAGCGTAATCTTAGTGAAAAGGGATTACTCACTGGTGTCGCATTTCTCGTTGCCGTCTGGGATACAGCTCCCGCCTTTACTAAGAATCCATTTATCTTGGCAAACAGAACAAATGGCACTCGTACAAATTGAACAACCGATTGGACACCTAAAACAACAAAGATTGTATTGTACAAAGTTGCTTCCTCTTAACCAATAAGATCAAACCAAAAATGCAATTACAAAAGTGAAACTCACGGTAAACATTCTTTTCTCTGGGTGTCGGAGAAATATCCTACGGGGCATTTAGGAAGACACCTTCCTTTGAAATGAAAGTGTCCGATCTGACAAGACACGCAGGCCACTTCACCTGGGCCACTGCAAGACTCACAGCTCTCCTGACACGACATACACCCGAAATCGTCTTTCTGGAACGTTTCTGGAGGGCAAGCTGCCAAACACGATCCGTTGTACAAAACGTAGCTATGAGCACACGAAGAACATTGTTCTGCCTTGTCCGCACATGTATCGCAATGCTCAGCGCACGGAAAACAGGCGTTGGCGTCTGGATCTTCGTAGTAACCGTCTGGGCATTGTTGGAGGCAAACAGCAAGGTCTACGATCAAAAGGTGAGCGGGAGCGCAAGTGAGACAGGAGTCCTGACCAGCCCCAGCACATGTCTCGCAGGACTCGTGGCATGGCCAGCATACTCCGCCTTGGTTGACGAAACTTCTCGGTGGACATCGAGACACACAGGAGTTGTCCAAACGATAATGTTTGCATGCTACACATTGCGTAGGGCCTTTACCGTAGCAACCCTGCGAGTCACATTCGGGATCACAAAGTCGCTGAACTTGTTTGTCATTAGCGTCTGCCAAGACGTTTTTCCTCTGCGCGGAGGGAATGTTTTTCGGATTACTATGCCTGTCGGATATTCCGAGTTCGATTTCGTTGAGAAATTGGGAATACTCCGAGGCGTCATAAACATCGTTTACGTGATAAGCTTTTTCATCCTGGTATATGTTGTTGGAGTTGTAATAACTTTTATTGCGCAACCTTACGGGGTTTATTGCGGTACCGTAAAATATAAGTTGCCATTTTTTCAGCACTCCGGGTTGAGTGACGTGATTGTTGCCAGCGTTCAAAATTTGTAGAGTCCATCGACCTTCCGCGCTCTCGCCCCAAAAGTGTACACTCAAAAACGGCCAATCGTCGAAATTGGAACTGGTTGCGTCATGCGTTCTCTCCAACAGAAGCGTCGATGTAGTCCCCATCGGTGAAGTGAGCAGAATCCGTAAATTCCCTCTCGGAAAAAAGCTGAGTGAAATTTTACATTGAACGTGTTCCAAATATCTGACCTCATTTGCAGTCCCGCTACATCCGTTCACGTCCATGTGCACTGATATTGTATAACCAAACGAGGTTTCAATAGACTTGTCCTCATTTATTTCTTGTGACTTGCAAATATGTTGTGGCGGCACACTGGTCCATTGTTCGGCTAGCGTGACCATTTGGGCGGCATCCATGAGACCGTATCCAAACTTATGGCTTACTTTTCTCTTCACCCCATTCACAATCCAGCCCTCTTCTTTATCTAAGGGCGTTGACCGTGACGTCATGACTATGAGATGTTGCATGTCTCTCCAGGTTAGTAGGTTATTTGCCTCGAGCGCTAATGCGCATATCCCGGCAGCTAGAGGGGCTGATGCTGAAGTCCCAGTGTGATCTAGCGTGCAGATGTGTTCAGGTCTCAACTGGACGTCCATGTCGACTGTGGCCACACTTTTGTCTCTACCTGGTGTGCCTGAACTGTACGTAGAAGCGAGCGTAGAAGAGCACTCTTCTAAATACCAAGGTTTGAATCCACCTTGAGTGGCACTTGATACGGAAACAGTAAAAATGCTATTCGCGTAACCATCGCAGTTGCAAGAGTCTGTATGTCTACCGCCATTCCCCGAAGCCCATATAAAAATTGACCCTTTTCCTCCTCTGCCATTTGTTACTCCATTAATAAATGCTCTGAAACAAAATAACAACATCACTTGGCCTAAATACATACGCTCGCATCAGATTCGCACGCTCGGTAGGCATTTTCATGAAATTACACGTGTTTCATGTCAAAAATGTTAATTGTTGATAATATCCACAGGCCTTTTGCACATTCATCGCTGATGGCAAGGCGAGAATAATATGTAAAGCGTCACTCATAAAAGCGTAATGGTAACTGGCTCTCTGTAGGCCTCGTCAATTAGATTACGAATGCGATACGACACTTAAGCAAGGTTCATATTAATCAGACTGGAATATAGATGACCACTTGAAATCATAGATATATACCAAACTGGTAATTTCCACGTACAATAATAATAATAGTAACTTACCTTCTAGCTAAAGGTCCAGGGCCGTCCACAGTCTTCCCGTCATCCTCCGGTCCCCACGAGGCGCTATAAATATCTATATGTTCCGTGTTGAAAGCCAGTGCCTGCGCCTCCACTGCGTCGTTGACTAGACCGTCGAGCATCCTGACCCCTCCGATGCTAGCGTTGTATGCTATACCAACTCCACAGTATCGGTTGTATGCGACCGCAGCGACTTCGCCTGCGCATCTGGTGCCGTGCTTATTGTCGCCATTATCCTGCGGCGTAGGGTCGGTGTCGTTCCCGTTAATGTCTGTAGACGCGGCTGGGTCCTGTAATTTAATGGGATTGTAATTGGGTTTGTTTTGGGTATCGGTGCGATTTTGATTGAAGCTTGATACAATGGCGTTATAATTTGATATGGGTTGCGAATCTTGAGGCGAAAACGTCCCAGTTATAGGTATAAACATACAAATTAAATCTATTAATAGTTGGCCGGCGGCCTACCTGTGGTGTACCCGGATTCGTATCCTTTGGTCTGAAATATTGTATATATTTGTGTCCGTGTGTGTACTTCTAGCTTTTGTCATAATAAATTGGGTTCAATTTAATTCACCCCAGTCAGGCAACCCTATCATTATGATCAAAAGACAGCGAGCTCACACATACAATTAAGTATAGAAGATACAGTTAACGACTTAGTGCGTGACACGTGATAGATGAATGACAGGATAGTGAGCTAGTCACTAGATCAAGAAGGGCAATCAAGTTTATAGAACACGATAATTACATCAATTACTGAAGGTATCAAATGAAACAAAGAAGCTATTAAATATCGTTTCATTTAGTTTTCTCTGTTTAGCATTCAGACAATTAATCCATTTAATAATGAACCTTTTGTTTTTATGTACAGTGAAATTCCCCATGTAATCCATTTGTGTAAAGAATATCTTTCTTATTCTTAACCACGATACTTCAGCTAAGGCAATGGCCTTGCTACTTGTCACGCAAAATGGAGTGGAATTACTGGCTAACCGTGAGCGCATTTGACCATCTGCGACTCCATATTGTTTTTTTTTGTGTAAGATAAGATAACATAAGTGTTTATTCAGACTTAAGGATAAGATAAGCGTAGATAAGTAACTTTTCTGTCGTAGTCTTACATAGTTCTGCGCCAAGTCCGGATGGTTGGGTTGTATGCCGTCGTCGAGGATGGTGATGACGACTCCCTTCCCAGTGTAACCCTTACGCCACGCGAGCCCTACGTTCATGTCGAGGCCATCAGCGGCGCCTCCGTTCTGAAACAAAACGGTAACTATAGCTCGAAACATGCAATAACCGCATTATTTTTAAATATACCTTATAATACGGAAACCTTAAAAGTAAGAAATAAATCGAGGACCAGTCCGACGAGCTCAAACTCAATGCTGCGCTGTAGCGCTGTAGCCTTTTAGGCAGTACTTCATTCTTAAAAGCCCATGGCGCACAACGCGGCCCAGTGTTCTACCCCACGGGCTTTTCTGAAGATGCGCCCGGGACGCATTTTCGTGTACACCCGACACGTCAGCTACTCGGGAAGTTTCGGCTGCTGCTCGGGCGTACAAAAAGCAGGGTTGCCGCTTAGGAAAAAATAAACTCCCCAAACTTTTATTAAAAAGTCGCTAGATTTTAAGAAAAAGGGACTCTAAAATTCCCCTAAATGTCGCTATTTTTTATAGTTTAATATTTTAGAGTTCATTAAAAAAACTGTGATAAAATCAATCGTTTATTGCCATAATTACAATTTAAAATCAACAATCAATATATTGAAAAACCTCATCTATCATCAATTCGTCCATATTTGCATCTTCCTCATCATCACGCAGCCTCCGGAGAAAAGTGGATGGTTGCTCTGTGGCAGTAGAAGTGGAAGCTATTGGCGGGGATTGTGTTGTGGGTGGTGCTTTTTGAACTTTAACTGTTTTTGTTATTTTATCTAGAACATCTGGAGGTAATATGTAGGTGTGGCAAGTTTGTTTCAAAATTTTCATCTGATTTCTTATGAGAAGTATTGAGTTTAGTGTCATTGATGCTAATCTGTTTCTTAACTTGTTTTTAACTATGTTCATTGTGCTGAATATTCTTTCCACTTCCGCATTTGAATGCGGCAGGGACAAGACCGTTGTAGCCAAATCCACTAAATCTTCGTAAGTGTTAATCCCTGCAGCATTTTTATAATTTCTCACTAGAACCCAAAAATTCACCGTGTCTTTAGGTGACTTCCAGTCGACAAAATTAATGTTATGCCACTGCCTTAATACTTTATCAATTTTATCGTCATTAAAGCCAAGTTCAGCAGCAAGATCAGCAATTGAATTGTCTTTTATCTGTTTAAGTGTGTTTTCTACAGATAACTGCGTCATTTTCTCTAGTGCCATATAATTGCTTGGCAAACGATTCTGTATTTCATTTGCTAATTTAATAGTGAAATCAATACATCTTTTTTCAACAGGGGCAACTTTATCGTTTATTAATTTTGCTTTTTCGATATGGGATTCAAATAGATATCCTAGGTGAGGGACTGGGTTTAAGTGGTTTTCAATTTTCAGTGTCAAATAATCTTTCTCAGTTGTTGCAGCATTTGGTATTAATATTCGGTTGCAGATGGTTCGCAATAAGGTCATCAATGCGGTTATCAATTTAACGGGATCTATATTCTCACCTTCGAATATCTTAATTGCGATTTGCACGTCATTCAGGATACTTTTCAAGTATATTAAATGCAAACGATTTGCTTCATCGCTGTACATTGCACTCAGTACATCTGCAGTGTAACATTTGTCTTTTGTCACTGAAAAATGTAACTTAAGTGCTTCCCATTGGGAAAAAATTCGAACGACTGCCGGCTCTATGGACAACCAACGTGTATCACACAATTTAAGAATTTTAAGCGGTTCCTCTCCACAGTTTATGAGACTGTAAATTTCTTTATATTCAAGTTGCCGTTTCGATGAGGTTGAAAACCACTTATAGGTTTCTCTTATCAAAAACTCAATATGCCTTGGAATGGTTTGTTGTGATGCATGACTGACAGCTAATTGGAGTGAGTGGCAAACACATCTTATAAGAACTAAATGCGGAAGATTGTACTGCGTTCGAACTAATTCGTAAACGCTGTTGTGACGTCCCGTCATTACAGAAGCATTATCGGTTCCTATACCGACAAGATTTTGGAGAGACAATCCATGACATTGGAGACATTTTACTAAAGATGTGACAAGACCGTTAGCATCAGCTCGCTCTATGGGTTCAAGTGAGAGAAAGGCAGATACAATAGTGTTCTGAGCTACACTAAAATATCTTACGATTATCCCCATGAATTTGGTCACGCTGACATCAGTAGATTCATCGATGATGACGCTATATTTTTGGCTCCCAATATCCTTCAAAAGATTTTCTCTGAAATGTGGTGCCAGTACTTGATTAATAATCTGAGTACACTTTGTTCTGTGTATTCTCAGGTCGGCAGATTTCGAATCAGCAAACACATCTTTGCACAAATTCGACAAATGATCTATTTGAGAAATTGCACTGTGTTCTGTGATAAATAAAGCTAGTTTACCTTCAGCCTTTTGAGTGTACTTGTTTTCTTTAGGAGCTGGACTAAAACTTATTTGCTGATTCTTCGAAATTAAATCACTTTTTTGTTTGTGCTTTTTTGTATCTGCGTGTTTTCTTATATCGGTCAATTTGGCAAAAAATTCACTGTGGCAAAATGAGCAGAAAGCTTTTGTTGCATCATTCACAACAGGTTTCAACCAGTTTTTAAACTCCTCTTGGTTTTCCCACTCTGTTCTGTACTTTTGACTATACGCCTTCTTCTTTAATGGCACTTCCATTTTATATAAACTTGTATCACACACAGCACAGAATAATGACTAGTTCGTGTAGTTTATACGTGTATTTAATTAAAACAATCGCTTTAATTAATGAAAAACCGGTTTCTCTTGACAACTTGGAGCAAATGAGTGAGTTTATCTATTAATAGTTACTAGCGCACGCACGTAAAGCAAGACAGCAATATACAAGTTGTACGAGAAAAAGTGAGATGCACGGAATTGAAACGCTCTCATGTTGAGCAATCATTCATCATTAGGGAATTCCCCAGTCAACTTAGTGTTGCGTTGTGTGTTGCCAATACAATATGTTACAATATGTGATAAAATGTATATATCTTTCAATGAGTTTTTTTTACCTACTTAGAATATTTAGAAGAATGGTCAATTGGTCATGAAAAGTATGGTCATGAAAAAGTCCCTAAAAGTCGCTTAAACATTTTTTAGGGTCTAAACCTTGAAAATAAGTCTCTAAAAACCTTAAAAATCCGCTAGATCTAGCGACAAAGTCGCTAAAACGGCAACCCTGACAAAAAGCACTTCGGGGTCTTGTCAATAGCTGACGCTTTAAGCTGGCTTCCCACGGTGCGTGATAATGCGGACGGACGCGGACCAGCCCGCACCGACGCACCATGGGAAGAGTATCGTCCGTTGTAGCGTAGACAAGTCCGTCGCGGTGAGTCCGATCCGCGGCGAGTCGGTAACTTCAAAGGTGCGGTGCGAGCTCGGGCTGAGTGCTGAACAAGATGGCTTCAAATGACAAGACCCACACAGACTGAAACGCACCGTTGGAAGAGCCTCGTGTGGGGTGCGTGGCTGTCCGGAGCCTTCGGCCGTGCGCGATAATCCGCAGATGCACGCACCGTGGGAAGCTAGCTTTAGCGCGCGCATCTCCTATTTACGAAGCAACTTTGTCGGTTCAAATGTTGTTTTTATTTGCATACGCTCCGCTCTGTTTCACTTCTTCTAAGTACTAAGCTAACCTTTAACCCAATTGAAATTTAGCCACAATAACCTACTCTTGCCAAATTTGGCTTTTTCCGTTACATGTAACTCAAACACTTATTAAAAAAACGCGCGTACAAAAAGCGCACGTCGGGTCTTGTAATTAGCTGACGTAAGTCCAATACGTCTGCTATTTACGAAGCTACTTCGGGCGGCTATAGCGTGTTTTTACGAATATGCGCCCGGGATAGGTGAAACTACATTAAAGCCTATAAAAAATTATACAGGGGAATTGTGCCGGAGCCAGCGGGGAGGATGGAAATCAACGAACAGAAGGCTACGATGCGAGATCGACTACATGACCACCATACCTAGAATTACTTGGTTTATACATTTACGTACAGAGAAAGACGTAACATAGCTATTCTATCTTTGAATGATAAATAGACATCCTATTGGGATACGAAACAAACATGCTATAAAGCCTGAATGAAACTGATTTAGCATTAAGCTGCTAATCAAATACGACACAACACACACCTCCGATTTCTGAATTGAGAATTTCACTAATTAAAGACTTAAATACCGTTCCGTCTCTGCAGTTGTCAGAAAAACGAAAAAGACAGAATGCCACTTATGATGCCACGTGAATTTCTAAATTCAGAAACCGGTGCCAGGCTTAGAAATATTTGGTGCTAACGACCTTAACTATTAAATCAACATACCAAAATTGGCCTCCATAAGAAAACAACCCTCTCAATGTGACCGACTAAAAGTTAAACCAATCTTATGAATAAGCTAACTATCGTGCTATTAAATCTTATTTAGGGTCCAATCTTATTGATATTCCTGCTTGTTTATTAGGGATCCAAGGGAACAAGGGCAACACCCTTGTAAATTTACCCTTCGGAGAATTGTCCATTACATACATTCTCATG
The DNA here is from genome assembly GCA_949825045.1 of Argyresthia goedartella. Taxonomy (NCBI): domain Eukaryota; kingdom Metazoa; phylum Arthropoda; class Insecta; order Lepidoptera; family Argyresthiidae; genus Argyresthia; species Argyresthia goedartella. The sequence continues at coordinate 25,279,325 of OX463823.1, forward strand.
CAACAAGGCGTCCCTAACATAGTTCGATACAACGACGAGGATAATATTGGTACTTCTCTGACGTTTCGATGAAAGTGTTGCGTTGTTGGTGGATATGTCGCAGTTAGTTGGTTAAATCAGACACTTGTCTAACTCTGTAGACCGTTAATTAAATACCGACGTTTAACCAAGTCACTAAAATTCCGTCAGACATGTGAGTGAACGAAATATTTAACGAGTTGTCAAAATGTTCCTAGGCAACAAGATATATACAATATAAATATTTTTTTATGAGTACTTAAGTTTATGTTTTAAGTATTTTTTGTTGTTCTTACATGTTCAACCTAACACTTAACCTTCACCTAAGCTACCGCAATGTTTTGCCCTGATATAAGCTATGCAAATCAGCTGTTGTCGTGACGCCATCTTGTTTTGCAACACGCCGGCTTTCGCTAAGACAGATTGTTAAACATATTCGACTATGCTTTATGGAAATCAAAATGGCTTTTTTAAACGTCGACATTTAATTAACGGCCTAGAGAGTTAGTTAAGTGTCTGATTTAACCAACCAACAGCGATAGATATAACAAAGTCTAGCAATAATTCCAGTTATACACCCACAATACTCCTTATTGTCAGGGCCCCGAATCTTGGAAAGTAAGAGAGTTCAAATGAAATTATCTTTGACAAGAGCTACCAACGCCATCTATTGAGAGGAGCATAAACCAAATATTTTTTGATTTTTCGACTGTTCCCTTTGCATTTTTCAAATTTTTACTCTCCGTTTTACTATCCTTCTAAGACTTCATTTAAATGTAAACATAAAACAAAGTCGGTTTAGTTACACCACATATATGTATCTCATGAACGGATTTTAATGATCTCTTGTTTGTTGGATTCGTCCACGCCACGAATAGGGAAATGACTATTAAAATATCGGAAAAGTTGACGAAAAATCTAAAGAAAGATTTTTTAAATAAATTATTTTTGGAACTCCGTCATCTTTCGCAATTGACAGCTTACTCATCGTTAACTGTAAAGTCGGTACGAAGCTCGAGAAGTCAGCTAGGAATTTGGATGTTTTGTAAAAGCTACTAAGCTTTTACAAAACATCCAAATAGGTTTGCGAGCTTTGCGACCACCAGCTCATTTAACGATTTCGTATATTCAAAATTTCTCATTTCTTATTCCTTGTACGTAAGAGTCACGTAGTGAAGAGTCGATTAGGGAAATCGTCTCGGCTGATTACTGCCAGACGCTGAACTAGCAATTTATCACCAATCAATGGTTCACTATCTCCGTAGTTGTGATCCTTTTGTGATATTGCAATTCAATGAAGACCTGAATGTCCGAGTCGGCAACCCTGCCTACGAAGCCAAGGGTCCCGGGTTCGTCCCGGTGGGGGCAAATATTTGTTTGATGAAAACGGATGTTTGTACCCTATTCATGGTTGTTTATCTATCTAAGGATAATATTTATCTATATAAGTAAGTGTATCGTTGTCTAGTACCCAAGATACAGGGAATCCTAGTTTGGGGCTAGATCAATGTGTGTAAATAGTGTCCACGGCATCGATATTCAAGTCTGTGGTCCACGGTATTATTATTATTACTTGGTAAGACGTACTAAGCCAAACGTTTTAAGAGGTATGTGTGGATATACCTACTCGTGGTATTCACACTGTCGTCACAAATGCGCCCTCAAAACAAAAATCGAGTGTGCACCAGCCCTATAATCATGTTATACGCATAGCAAGATTATAGACATAATTTATATTGTTATTGTTTATTTAAGGGAAATAGTAATCTGCACATCATAAATACAGATTTTTACAAAATGCAAATATCAGGGCAAAATAGGTAGCTTAGGTGAAGGGCAATATTAAACTGCGGTGAAAATCAGCAAAGATGCTGATTTTCACCGCAAATATCAGGGCAAAATACTACGGTAGCCCCCTTTGTCCGCCGTATTAGGTTGAACATGTAAGAACAACAAAAATACTTAAAACATAAAAAGTGTTTTTGCTGATCCTTTTTTGCTGTGAAAATCTGTAGTTTTGCTGTGCGATGAAATACTAGCCCTTTATTTATTCGATATAAAAATATAAGTTAATGTTATGCTCTGTTTCGATTGTAAGCCCGTCGATCAAATATTGCAAGTTAAATTAACCCACTTCCCGGTCTCCGATGAAATTTGGCATGTGTGTGTAAGTCGGATGACAATGTAATATTTTTTATCTACACACGTATCATAAACCCTCGTTACTGCGTCTAAAAACCGCACGTTAAGACCTGCATAATGTAAAACTATTTGGTAAAACTCATTTCTTACCTGAAAATTTGTACATTATGACCAAAATGTACAAAAAATTGTCAAATTATGACATTCAAATTTCGAACGCCGACGCCCGCTTGCGTGCCGCCCCTAGTTTGTCTGTGAAGTTGGTACTACAGAACAAGCTAAACAACTGCAGAGCAATGCCGGTCACTCTATGTAGCAGCCACATAATAGTAGTTTATCTACACACGTACCATAAACCCTCTTTACTGCGTTCAAAAACCGCACGTTACGATCAGCATTATGTTAAACTACTTGGTAAAAACTCGTTTCGTATCTGGAAAACTACACATAATGGTAATTATGTGTAGTTTTTTTACATATAATGACATTCAAATTTCGAACGCCGACCCCCACCCGCGTGCCGACCCTAGTTTGTCTGTGAAGTTGGTACTGACATTCAAATTTCGAACGCCGACGCCCGCCTGCGTGAAGTTGGTACTAAAGAACAAGCTAAACAATTGCAGAACCACAATGCCGGTCAAACATGCGATTCCTGAACACATCAAAGAGAGCTTATGATATGTGTGTAGATAAACTAGTGTATGTAACTGTACATAATTAGGCATTAAAACTCTCGAGTGATATTATTATGAAACGAGCCACTCTCGAGTTTTAATGACCTCCATTATGCAGCAGTCACATAAACTACTATTATGTGACTGCTACATAATGGAGGGCATCAACACTCGAGAGTGGGTGGTGGTGGGTTCATAATAATATCACTCGAGAGTTTTAATGTCTAATTATGTACAGTTACATGCACTAGTTTATCTACACACATATCATAAGCTCTCTTTAATGTGTTCAGGAACCGCATGTTCGACCGGCATGGAGACATGAAAATGACACATTATAGTCATAATGTGTAATTTTTCAGATAAGAAATGTGTTTTTACCAAGTAGTTTAACATTATGCTGATCATAACGTGTGGTTTTTGTACGCAGTAAAGAGGGTTTATGATACGTGTGTAGATTAGTTTATCTACACACGTATCATTTCAACACACACTATTTCAACACACTTTCTCATAAAATGGGTCTAATTTCACCGCAATTAGGCACTTAATAACACCTGTTATCAAGCTGTGGGTTTTTATTTTATTTTATTTTTGGAATTGCTTTGTTCTTAAAAAAGTTTCGATACAAAAAAGATCGCGTTCAATACTACAAATTGCTCATTTCCTGCAACTTAGTATTTAAATAGATAATTTCTACTTGGACGTTTTTAATAAATAAAACGTTCACTCAAATATAACTTTTGTTTTCTCTGTAATAAAGAAAACTTTGAATTCCCCATTTTGTACGTGGCTCAAACGCTATCCGCGAAGAGCCAAAAACAAAGAAACCTCATTCTATTAGTCCATGGCCGATCGCCATTGTTAAATGCGCGCGCATAGGAAAACTGATTAATTTTTCCCGCCATTGCGAAAAATAATTCACACAACTCGTTTTCACTGTTGAAACTATAGTTATTTATTAATGAAAATGTCTACAAGTACTAGTTATGAAGAAAATTATGTTTTAGTATTATTTTCTGCACATGTGTTGAAAAACGTCGTATGATACACTCTCTCCTAAGACCTTTACCTAACGGTTCGGGACTCAATGGCGCCTCAGCGGTTATCACTAACATTACACACTTATACCATAATGTCTATAGGACATGGAGCCGATCTGATAGGTCCGCAAGGTGGCCATGGGAACTCTGTAATAAAACGATGCAACTTTAATGAATTTGGGCTCTTTTAAATCGACTTGACAAGTACCTGGTCGTAGATGATATTCAGGGTCTGATGATTGGAGCCGGGCTCGTCGGATTTGCCTTAACAAGTACCCTGGTCGTTAATTAGTTCCTTACTTTTTAGGGTCCGTATTTATTAGTTCTATTTTACACCCAATAAAAGATTATTAAAAATAAGTTTATTACATGTTTAACAATTGAATTTCGATTCCTTTAAAAGTAGACTGAAGGTGAATTTATAAGTTCCACCTTTTTGTTACATCCTGTTTAATAGATATGTACTGTGGGTCTCGTCCAGCGGTGTTTTAGGAACACAGATGTATGTGAGGATGTTTGTTACCCTTCGCGCTTCTAAACTACTAGGCCGGTTTTCATTTAAAACAGAGGATAACTTTGCATAGGAATGTGCCTCTTCCACCCCGTATGCAAAATGGCGTGACAATATGTATGATTGTATTTATATTAAAACAGGTAAATAACACGCCTACGCTGTACTCCTGAAATCTACGCAGGTAATGGCTTCAAGCATAATAATTAGAACTAGCGAAACCTTTACAATCCATACAGTTATTAGGAAATATATCAGAGAAATCTCTACGTAAATATTCAATCAAAGGAAATTAATTAAATCCTCTCTTATTCAGTAATGAATCGTCTAACTTATATTGTTAATATTTAATCGATATATTAATTATATTTCTAATATTATGTGAACAAACAAAGAACACCTATTTTCACATATTTCTTTGTATCTCTTGACCTAGACCTAGACCAGAGCATTACCCACTAAAGACTATCTTTATTTAATTTATAGAACTTCAGAATACACTTATACAGTCTGGATATGACGGCATCGTACAAACATGATGGAAGGTATCGCCAGATAATGTGATACTTACCAAGTACCACTGTTCTTTGAACAGCGGGTCAGGAAACGGCGGTGGGTTGGACTGCCGCATCACATGCCTTGGACTCCATTGGTGGTCTCTCTTGGATCGCCTCAGCTCTCGCTGCTGCATCGCCCATTTCACCTGATGTCAAATATTATTAAATTAAAGGGCTATTATTAAATAGAACATTAAAAGTGTCTTCCCGAACCGAAATGATATCTTGGCCACTGCTTTACTAAGACAAACTCATACTCTTGAGCGACTTGTAGCTGCAGAGCTACGAGTCGCTCTGCGCCGAAGTTCGCCGATGACTTGTGGTGAAGATGAATTGGTATACCACTCTGCATTAACCGTTCTACGATCTTCAAGAGCAATTGTCGCAATAAGACGGGTTTTTTCCACGACAAAAGCTACCATCTTCTTTGAAGTGCTTCGAGAGCGAACAACTTTAGTCGGCTCTGGCTCTCCTTGAAAGACCCAGATTGTGGACTGATGATGAGTATGATGATGCCAATAAAATACTGACAGCAGTATTTTAGTAGCATCATCATAATCATCATCAAACTGTCAGGGAACCCACTGCTGAGTAAAGGTCTCCTCATGAACACACCATTCCACTCGGTCCCGTGCAGCCTTGGTCCAGTAATTTCCTGCTATCCTCACCATGTCACCGGCCAACTAGCTGGGCCCCGATGCTTCTAACCACAAGCCTATCGCAGGCTCGGAAGTCACGTTTAATCGAGTCGGGAGAGAGAGAGATAGCGTGAGCCTGCGATAGGCTTGTGTGAGGCTTGTGCTTAGTAGCATAGAGGGCCTGGTGGTCTGCCGACTAATCTTTGGCTTCCTCTCAGCCACCTCTCGATTACTGATCTGGCCCATCTGCCGTCTTCTCACATTGCTCGCATTTTTGTGACTAGCTTCATAATTTTGCAAATATTTAGATCGACAGAAGATCGTAACAAGAACAAGATATTATCAAGCCGTCTCCCATACGGCGTGGCAGGCAGGCCAAAATATTACCCACGTTTAGCCAGTAATTCAATTAAACTTTTCAACTTGATAAGTGGTTAGCCAAGCCAGCCATCACTGCTGGAGTCTAACATTTGAAACAAGACATGGGTTTAATGGCGTTAGCGTGCTGTAGCATGATAAGGAATAGGCTATAACTACTTCAGTACATCAAAGACCCCGTCAGATTAGTGGCTATAAAATTTTAGTATAGATATAAATATAACTATTATATTAGGGCAGAAATTCGAACAGCGAATGACCGCAACATTAGAGTGGAAATTTTAGGGATCCCTACTTAATCGGTGCCAACGGGACTCTGTTACTAAAGATAAAAAATCTGCACATCAAAAGTTTACATAGCTGTTATCTCATCGTGTCTCATTATTTAGTTTCGTCGAGATTTCAGTGAATAATGTGCTAGAAGTGTTAGTTATGTTATCAAGTAAGTTTTGACATGATTAACTTTGCTAATATATCGAGAAAGTCCGATTCAACTCCTATTGTTAATACGATGTGATGATAATAATAATAATATGGAGATGACGTGACACCAACAGCAGTGGGACGCAAAACGGCTACATAAAAATTCATTCAGTTAAAAACTTTAAAAATACCGACTTCCCCTATTTCTTCCTCTCCGTTCATGGTTTGAATGTTGTCTAAATACACGATAAGAGGTTACGAAAGATGTCTTCTGACAATAAAGTCCACACATAGCCCACGACTATACTGCACTTATTATAGCTATAATGCGCAATGACTATAGAACATGCCTGAAAAGCCACAGCGAGGCAAAAATTCCTTTTGCATTGTGACATCATAATTGTCAGATGTTTTTATTTAGAAAATACCAATGGACCGATTCATGTTTAATGCGACCTATTTAATAGGCCGCCCTTGAATACATGTATTTTTTTTATTCATTCGTAAATAATAACAGTTACGAGTTTCAATTTAACAAACACAAATATTTACCCTTTAGCCGCCTACGAAGCCAACACTATGTAACCAGTTATTTTTTGTTTTTAGGGTTCCGTACCCGAAGGGTTCCAAACGGGACCCTATTACTAAGACTCCGCTGTCCGTCCGTCCGTCCGTCCGTCTATCACCAGGCTGTATCTCAAGAACCTAGCTAGCTAGAGAGTTGAAATTTTCACAGATTATGTATTTATGTTGCCGCTATAACAACAAATACTAAAAAACAGAATAAAAGAAATATTTAAGGGGGCTCCCATACAACAATTCTTTCAATACCACATACAAACTTATGGATGCACCTGGTTACGTACATGGAGTGTGAAAGTAACCGCACCAATAACTTTGTAAACAATATTTTGCTCTGTAAAATCCAAACTATTCACTCCACACCATCGCTTCCATTGAACGGTGGTACGGATTTAGACTCGCACTAAATCCGTGCGCGATTTAGACTCGCACTTGACCGGTTTTTTTTATTTATTTAAGGCTAGTTTAATCGCACATCAAAAATACTGATTTGCACAGCAAAAAAGGATCAGCAAAACACTTTTTATGTTTTGAATATTTTATGTGTTCTCAAGTTTATGTTTTAAGTATTTTTTGCTGTTCTTGCATGCTCAACCTAACACGAAGGATAAAGGTGGCTTCGCTTCGCTCACCCCCTTCACCGAAGCTACCGCAGCATTTCGCCCTGATATTTGCCGTGCAAATCAGTATTTTTGATATGCAGTTTAATATTTCCGTTTATTTAACATATACCGTGTTATCACAAAAAATATTAAACAGAGTGTAACCTCAAAATAAACGTCAAATCCCATACACTTTAGTTTTTAAACAAGTGTTTAACAAAATTATTTTTATTTTTTGTAAGGCCCATAATGTTTTACAAGGTTTTATAAGATTCCACTCACGAAGACCTCATAGGTCTATCTGGAGTGGTATCGTGTGAAGAATATTTTTTCTTGCAAACCAGTTTCGCACAGCAATCGAATCGTATTTATAAGCGTTTTAAGCGACCAAACATCTGTGTTAGCAAATTTCTGATATAAATCCATAAGCTTGAATCCTTTACGCGCATAAGAACCAAAGAAGTAAAACTTACTAAAGGCATTAGACACAATCCAAGTACGCTTTAAGGTTAGGTAGGACCCATATGCAATATTTAATAGCATCTATAATACGCATTAGGACCAATAATTACTAAGTACGCGATTAAATTCCGCATTGTTTAATAATTTTGAGTAAAAAACGGTCAAGTTCGAGTCTAACTCGCGCATGAAGGGTTCATTACCAACGTACAATGGTAGGGATGGTGTGGAGTTAATAGTTTGGATTTTACAAGGCAAAATGTTGTTTACAAAGTTATTGGTGCGGCTATTTTCGCCCTCCATGTACCTAACCAAGTGCATTCATAAGTTTGTATGTGGTATTGAAATAATTGTTGTATGGGAGCCCCCTTAAATATTTATTTTATTCTGTTTTTTTAGTATTTGCTGTTATAGCAGCAACAGAAATACATCCTTTGTGAAAAATTCAACTTTCTAACTATCACGGTTCATAAGATACAGTCTGGTGACAGACGGACATACAGACAAACGGACAGCGGGGTCTTAGTAATAGGGTCCCGTTTCTACCCTTTGGGCACGGAACCCTTAAAATGAAGATAATATATGAAAGTGAGAATTTAATGGCCTTATTCATAAAAGCAGATCTATCGCAGATAAGCCTATTTTAGTCAAAAGGTCGTTAAACTTCGTTTATCTTTATCTGTCACTCTAACATTTGCATTTATGAGAAAGGGGAAAAACACACTTTTTCGTATTTTGTGAACACGGACAATGCTATTGGGGTACGAATATAACTGAGTAAGTGTCTACGCCGATTTAATTTTCTAGCTAATGTCGTATGTCAGAATTTCAGCAATAATTCTCTTGTTCACTTTACATTAACGAAACGTATCGCGATTATAAAAGTGGGAAAAATGGATTTCGTAAATTTCGTTTTAATTATTGACGGTCTGATAAAAATAACGCCAGAAAATTTAGCATGTATATTCGGTGGGTGCCCAATGAAAAGTCAGAAGATCTCGCTACTGTAGAAACTTATTTAAAAAATATTTATCTTGCTACGTAACTAATTGGTCTCAAAGGAAGAAAAAAATATTGCACGTAACTAGTTTCGTAGCAAGAAAAATAATTCTTCACACGTAACTGTAACCACGTAGCGTTGGTTTCTAGGGCGGCCGGAGGAAAATTTATAAGAGTAATAAAAAATAACAATGATATTATACATTTCAAACCACAAGTCATTTGACCAAACCCGATGTGAATAGCGCAACATTTAAATAACGACACAAACCACATACAAACTTATGAATTACCTGCATGGAGTACGAAAGTAGCAGCGCGAATAACTTTGTTATTTATTTTTTGCCATCTAATATACAAGCTTTTGATTTTTTACATAAATTACACAGCATCGCTCTCATGGTCTTTACTAAATTGATGAAACTTAGTTGACACCTTATTATAATTAACTATCCATGAATATCATTCTCATAATTATTACACGATATACACAAGTGCACTGGTAGGTTAGACCTTGGCAATTAGTGCGAATATAATGTAAGCTTGTAGGTGATTCTAGAGACATATTAGGTACTCACTTCACAGCTGATCATCACAACACTTGCAAAACGACTAAAATTGTTAGATAATAAGTATAACTTTCATTAGTTCAGGACATTTATACTGTTAACCTATATTGACTTGTAATAGTTTAATTGAAACTTGTTGACTTTGACGTAGAATAGCTATATAGGGAATTAGGAACTATCATATCAGTACTACAGCTACTAACTGCAAGTCTTTATTCCTTCTGTTTTATTTTAATTTTGTTCGGAGCACCCATTCTTTTTTATTTTATTTCCAGGCATGGCATCCAACATTACTACGCGGAGAATGCACGCACTACAGCAACAACTAACTGACGCAGAGGAGTTAAACCAAAGGCTATTGGAAAAGCGCAATGAAAATGACTTTGAGATAAAAAGCTTGAGAGCCAAGAACTCACAGCTTAGAGATAGTGTGTCTACTTTGCGAGAAACACACGAGGAGTCGCAAAATGAGATTCAAAGATTGGAAAAACTTGTGGAATCTTTTGACACCCTGCGCACTGACCTTGCTTCTGCTTGTGATCGCAGTAAATTCCTCCAATTCAATGAGGCAAACTTGAAGTTGACTGATATGTGCATAGAAAAAGACTACAATGAATCTCGCCACATTACCTCTATCCAACAAGAACTAGAAGTAGCCAACCTAAGCACTATTGTTCAAGCCATGCAGACAAGAAGCAGAAAAATTAAAAAATATTTTAAATTAAATAAATTCATGAAGAAAACTAGAGGTAATATAAAAGTACTGAAATTAGCCTTGAAACGGCAATCAAACAGAATATTAAGAATCTCCTTAATGCAAGAGCTCCGGGGAAAAAATGTAGGTTTATAGTCGGACCTTCAACATGCCCGAGTAGAAATCCAGCATCTACATGACCTGCTAGTAAATACACTACAATGTTATGCCAAAGAGCAAAGTGAGTTAGCAGAACTCAGAGCCGCGACGTCTGAGTTAGTACAGCTACAACGCCAGAATGCGGAATTGGTAGGCGTTCTAATTGAGAATGAGGAGAATGAGACCAGAAAGGAGGACGACCCCACATCACTAACTTTGGTCTCGACCCCCCTCAACGAGAGTGTTGCAGCGTCCACCGCTGCCCCAACCAAAAAACAGCGTCGCCGTCGTCGACGAGGAGACACCTCGCAGCTCAACAGCGCGAGCACCGCGCCGCTCGCTGTCCCTGCTGAGGCGTGTGTCATGCCGCAAGCTGCTCCGACGGCCGCGCCGTTCACCGTTGCGCACGTTGCGACGCTCGCTGCCGCGAATGCCGCGCCAACCGCCGCCACGTGCATCAAACCGCACTCCAACACGTGTGTCCCGCCACTCACCTCCACTCGTGTACCGCCAGCTACCAAAATATGTGCTCAGAGAAAAACTCTGTTGTTCTCCGACAAAGTAGGTGCAGGATTTGGGACTCTATTACATAACCGGCTTAACCAAAAAGTAACGAACATTTGCTGTCCAAATAGTTCATTTGTAGATCTAGTGAAGATGATTAATCGCGGTATCTATCATGAGTACAGCACAATTGTAATTATGGTAGGAAATCATTCAAACATTAGTCGGAATGATTTGAATAAAAGTGTTGAAACACTTCTAGACTTACATAGTAGGATGAAATGCAAATTTATACTATGCAATTTTCCATATGCCTGTAATTTGACAGAACTACAGAACAAATCTGTGCATAGAATGAATATTCATTTATTTAATTTAACATGTCATCACAGCGATGCTATTTTATATTTCGACATGAATAATTTTATTCATAACTTTACTCTGACACGGGATACATTGTACCTGTCAAATAAATATAGAAAATTAGTAGCTACATTGTTAGCTTATAATATATGCGACGCAGCTATAGTTGGTTTAACTAAGTTCAACTTGACATCAGCTTATTTTAAGAGTAATATGACATGCACCCCTATTGGGAATTCACCTGTTAATTACACTTTGCATGCAACATTGGAATCTGTTCCAAGTAATTTAAATTAGTTCATAAGACAATAGAGGAAATCTCTAGCATACAAGAGCCACTAAATATGTCAAAATGTAATCCCCAGTTAAATATTGCCCATCAAAACATCCAGGGGCTACCTGGCAAAGAACTTGTATTAGAATTATTTCTAAAAAATTCTGACATTGATATTATTTGTGTTACTGAACACTGGTTGAAGGAAAATATGATGTCTTTTAACATAAATAATAACAAAATTGTCAGTTGTTACAATAGAAAGACTGCTGATAGAGGTGGTTCTTTAATCTTAGTGAAAAATAATATTAAGGTGAAACAACGGAAAGATATTCTTGCACTTACTGTTGAAAGACAAATAGAGGTATCCTGTGTTGAATTAGATAGCCATATTATTGTTTGTGTCTACAGACCACCGAGGGATGAAAAAGGCCATGGCAATTTCGAAATATTTGAGAAAATTATGGAGGAAGCCCTCATTAAACTTTGTAATAACAGAAAAAAGTTAATTATTTGTGGCGATCGTAATGTAGATCTGCTTGTAGATACAACACTGAAGCGACGATTAATAACTCTGTTCAAATCATTTAATTTATGTCATGTATTTCTAGAGCCGACTAGAATTACACTTACCAGCCAAACTTGCTTAGATAACGTTTTTTGTGACTGTGCATTCACAAGTAAAAGTGTAATTAACTGCTTACCCTCCGATCACAGTGGTCAAACAGTTTCATTCCCAATAACTATTAAGGATAAGACTGGTCCATCATTTTATAGGCCTATTACGTCCCATAGACTAGAGACATATACGAAAAACTTAGATATAAATTTGCCAGTACCGGATTTTAATGAACAGAACCCAAACAAAATCTACTCAGACTTCTTCAACATTATTCAGACAGAATTCAATAAAGTTTTCAAATTAAAGAAAGTCAGTGACTACAACGGTAAATCTAAATTTAATGACTGGGCAACGTTTGGAATTCGTAAAAGTAGAGTTATCTTGTATGACCTTTATGATCAAAAAACCTATAACTTTGATCGAAAATTTCATGACTATGTTAAAAAATATTCCAAAACTTTCAAGTTGGTTTGTAGAACTGCAAAAACTTTACACATTAATAGAAAAATTCAAAATTCAAATAATAGAATGAAAACAGTTTGGCAAGTAATAAACCGCGAAACTGGCAAAGTTATACCAAGGGACAGTGATTTCTGCCTAAAGATAGGTGATGATGTTGTTAAATCCAACGCTGATGTTGCTCGAGCTTTTGAAACATTCTTCACCAATGTACCCGTACTCACAACGGACCGTCTAAATTCATCTCCATTTGAAGCAGAGACTTTATTAAAAAATAACACTAGCGTCAGTAATGTATATTTAAAATTTCATCATGTATATCCCCAGGACATTGTCAAAACGTTTAAATTACTTAACTTAAAAAATACGGAAGACCTGTGGGGTATATCAGTCAAAGTCATTGGTTCAGTAATTCTAGTTATAGCCCCACACTTAGCTTATATATTCAATAAATGTGTTGACGATGGCGCTTTTCCAGACCTCATGAAACACAGTAAACTTATACCGCTGTTCAAATCGGGAGATAAGGGCAATCCTTCAAATTTCAGACCAATATCTGTTCTTCCAACACTAAGTAAAATATTTGAAAAGATTATACTCAATCAAATGCTCTCACACTTCAACCGTACAAAACAACTCCACGCTAAACAATATGGTTTCACTAGGGGTAAATCAACTACGGATGCAGGTATTACCCTTGTATCTCATATTTATTCTGCATGGGAGGCCGCACAGGATGCTATCGGAGTTTTTTGCGACCTGTCGAAGGCGTTTGATTGTGTTGATCATAATACGCTATTAATTAAATTAAATCATTACGGAGTTAGAAATAAAGCGTTGGATCTACTAAGATCATACCTAAGCAATAGAATTCAAAAGGCAGAAGTTAACGGCGTAAAATCTGACGGATCGGGTGTTAAAATTGGCGTTCCACAAGGTTCCATATTAGGCCCTTTCTTATTCCTGGTATATATTAATGATCTGCCTTTCATGGTGGAGAAATTAACTGACATAGTGTTGTTTGCTGATGATACTTCAATGGTCTTCAAAATTGAAAGACAAAAAGGAGATTTTGATGATGTTAATGGCGTATTGTCTTTAACCTTGAATTGGTTCACAGTTAATAATTTATTGTTAAACGCTTGTAAAACCAAGTGTATCAAATTCTCACTTCCAAATGTCAGGCAAGTTGAGACCAGTTTGGTTTTAGACAACAGCACGTTAGAATTGGTAAATGATACGAAGTTTCTTGGAATAACCATTGATACCAAATTGCAGTGGGGACCACACATAGATAAATTGGCTGGTAAATTAAGTTCTGCGGCTTACGCTGCTAGGAACATCAGACAAAGCACGGATGTGGCTACATCTAGGCTAGTATATTTTAGTTACTTTCATAGTGTGATGTCCTATGGTATCTTGTTGTGGGGGAAAGCAGCGGATATTCAAACTATTTTTATTTTACAGAAAAGAGCTATTCGAGCAATTTATAATTTGAAACGAACAGACTCCTTAAGAGAGCTTTTTAAAGAAATTGACATACTAACAGTAGCTATTCAATTTATTTTTGAAAATATAATGTATGTACGCAAGAACCTTAAAACATTTTCCAAACTTAGCGACAGCTGTAATGTTAACCTAAGAAATAATCACAGACTATGTGCGCCCCTTTTTAGACTCGCGAAGGTTAGCAATTCTTTCAAGGGTCAGTGCATTCTCTACTACAATAAGATACCTCTGGAGATTTTGAAATTGCCATTTGAGCAATTTAAAAAGCATGTTAAAGCGACTTTGTCGAAAAAGGGATATTACAATGTTCAAGATTACTTAAATGACAGGACTGTATGGGGTTAATCTGGCTCAACACAGACCTTGCTGTTAATAATTTTGTAATTATTTATTCCTGCTTATTAATCATAACAATTAAATTTTTCATATTTGTATTAGTTAAGCACAACCTATTTTTAAAAGAGATCTAAAAATAAATCTGTGGGAGTTTCTACGCCCTTCTCTCCCACAGTGGTCCAATGTAGAGAAGAGGCAAAAAATGACGTTTGCTAAGTATATGTAAATATCTACAGTAATAAAGTACTTTGACTATTGACTATTGACTATGGACTATATTCATGATTTCAGTATTATTATTTTTTTTTTAAAAAACTACTAGTCTAATTTCAAATTTTCAATAAAGGAACAAACTGGAAGGTCACCCTTTCAAACAAAAAATACTTTTTGAAATCGGTTCATAAATAATACCAGTTACGACGTAAGAAATATTCAAAAAATGACGACCCGAATGGCCGAGTCGGCAGTGACGCTGCCTACGAAGCCAAGGGTCCCTGGTCCGAGTCCCGGTGGGGGCAAATATTTGTTTGATGAGAACGGATGTTTGTACCCTAGTCATAGTTGTTTATCTATCTAAGTATAATATTTATCTGTCTAAGTCAGTTGAAAATAAACATAAAACCGAATTGAGAACCCCACTTTTTTAATCATTTTAAAAATAGATTTAGATTGTCAATGGAATGATTTGATATAATACAAGATGGCAACATTTGTAGACTGAGCGTTTTTTTAATACAATATTTGACGTAATAAAACACGCTCAATGTCACTTGCGTTGCCATTTTTTACTCATTAAACATAAACACTTACACGTAGGCCCCTTATATTACTGCTGATCCCACACTAGGATACCCTGTGTCGTGGGAACAAGAAACAGTGACGTCACAGACATAAATATCCAAGACCAAGAGTTTATTTTTCTATCCCCAGCCGGGGATCGAACCTGAAACCTCTCGCATGGAGGCAGAGTCACAACCGCAGTGCTACAGAGGTCATCGTCAAAAATACACATTGGGTACACCAGTAACACTACTATAAACTAGTGGCCCTGTGTAAATAAGTATTTTAGATTCATTCAAAATCAAGTAGTAAAGTAGCCGCACCAATAACTTTGTAAACTACATTTTGCGATTTAAAATACAATCTATTGACTTTTGACGAAAATAGTTATAGTCTATTTCACTCACTCTCATGGTCTGTATAGAACCTCTTTACTAATCCGTCTCCTACTTCGAGGAGTCCAAACTTAGTATGTCTTTAAAGGTTTCTTGGATTTTTAGAAAACAGGCGGCCGAAAGGTTATGGTTTTGTATATTTTTAGAACCGGCTCATGAAGCCCTTTAATTTGATACCCCACACGAAAGGTTTCAGAAAATAAAAAATAAAACATACAAAAAAAAGACGTCTTAACTCGCCCCCCCCCTCCCCCAAGGGGAAAATCAAGAAAAACTCTCGAGTAAAAAAAATAAAATCAAGGAACACGTGTACCGAGTTTTGTGAGGATCGCTTGAAAACTGAGGCCTCTAGACCGGAACTGACAGACACCAGACATAGAGACAGACGAAAGCAAAATCAGCCTCCTATATCTTATTTTGTCGAAATGGAGACCTTCGCTCGCTCGGTCAATAAAATGTTAATACAGATGTAGTGAATAATCCTTTCCTTTCGTATTTTCTCGGAAATGTTCGGAAACTTCACTCGCACTCAGTACCCATCGAGACATTTGACATTGATAAATAAAGTATGCGATTTATTTGATACCTACACGTAATTTAATAATACAGTAATTCATAGACACATCGGCACCATTCGGGTGATATCGTTGTTCCGAGTTTTGCCGATAGGAAAGGATTATTCACTACATCTGTACATAGTTTAATTAAGTAGGGTAATATTGTGATCAGGGAAAACTTTCTTGCGTGTCTTCCGAAATTACACCTATTGCTGTCTAGACATTTAACTGAAAATTTATACCATAATTGCAGCCAACCCTTTTATACTGACGTGTACGGTAACTCGTTTGGTGTAGTTAGCGTGAAGTTCCAAGTATTTGGGTCAAAGCATTTTTTTTAGTTACTTTGTACTCGGTAAGAGCAAAATAAAGTAATTGTACTGAAAGATATTTGTTCAAAGGTAGCGGGTGTTTGCTAGTCGGAAAGAATAATATAGATAGTCGGAGGTAAGTGCTTTCGGGATGTCTGTCTGTAGGTACCTATATTGAATAACAACAAGGGTTTCGTAACCGCTGGCAGCTGGAACAAACATATTTTTGTACAAAGGCCATGCTCATACTGTCGAAAATTATATGGTTCATAGATATGTTACTGATGATTTAGATCATATCTAGGTTTATATAATAATGTATAATATATAATGTAGCCCATTAATGTCCCCACCGAGGGGAATAGGCCATTTCCCGGATACGAGAAAGATCAAGCCATATTCCACCACGCTGGCTCAGTGCGGGTTGATGGAGGGGTTTAACGACCACTATCACGTAGCGATAGAAGCCGGGAAACTGCCGGCCTTACCACAAAAAAAATAACTACTTCAACACTTGTTTTAAAGCAAAAGGGTATGGGATTTGACGTTTGTTTTGAGGTAAAACGCTGTTCATGATGTGATAATGTACTTAAGATAAATTAATTATCTCATTGGTACATGGTCAGGAATCGAACCTGCATCTCCTGTGTGAGAAGCAAGCGTGAAACCCGTTAGACCACGGAGCATCTAGTTTTAATCGGGTTGAAACCAAGTCCGTATTAATTCATTTAATTAATTTGATAATTCTAAGGCCCGACTGATAGAAAGCAAGATAGCAATGATTTCGGGTCTAACATTCCGTAGTTGTGTGGAATTTGAATGACGACCGGAATGGCCGAGTCGGCAGTGACCCTGCCTACGAAGCCAAGGGTCCCGGGTTCGAGTCCCGGTGGGGGCAAATATTTGTTTGATGAGAACGGATGTTTGTACCCTAGTAATGGCTGTTTATCTATCTAAGTATAATATTTATCTATATAAGTATGTGTATCGTTGTCTAGTACCCAAGATACAGGGAATCCTAGTTTGGGGCTAGATCAATGTGTGTAAATAGTGTCCAAGGTATTATTATTATTATTATTGAAGTTGCTTCGACATCAGTGCTAACTCGGTTTCTCTTTACCCGGAACAAATGTACAGACCTCACGTTTAAAATATTATCTTTGACTTACCTGTGGGTCGTTTTTGAGTTTGCTCTGGAATTGAATGCTGGCGTTTGGAGATCTTTTGCTGACGTGTGGATGCGACAGAAGAAAGAAGTTCTTGAGATGGCCGATCTGGAAAAAATCAGTCAAGTAAGTGGGAGTCGCACTCGTTGCCAAAGGGTTTCGTAGAGCCATACAATGGCAAGGATGGTGTGGAGTGAATAGTTTGGATTTTACATAGCATGTTGTTTACAAAGTTATTGGTGCGGTTACTTTCATACTCCGTGTACGTTTATAAGTTTGTAGCAATTTACAGATAAATAAAAAACCTTGGCAATTCCGGGTAGGTTTTCGTGTAATCTTTGGCTTAAGTTCAATGAATTGTATTTTTTTCATAATTTAGACTTTGTAGTTTCGGATATAATAAAGAAATGGTAATTTTTTGCACTTTTTTGAATATAACTTAACTTTTTTTTTAAGTTTATAAAGATCCCTTTTCAACGATGACTTACTTATTGAGGTGTTTTTTTACGTTTTGGCATTTTTACCCTCAAATTTTTTGTAAGCAATATTTTTTCATATCAGACTTGGATTATGTTGCGATTATCAGGATAAGTATTTTTGCAAAAGATTCCAAGACTCTATCTCTTATAGTTCCTCAGAAAAGTGCCTGCGACAGACAGACGGACGGACGGACGGACACGTGACTGATCCTTTTGAGGTAGGGAACATTAACAATTGTGTGGGTGCCTACTTCCATTAAAAAAACCTGCATCAGCATAACCTTCTTATTCTCAGACTAATGACGCTTAATAAAAGTAAAGTAAGTTTAAAAACTGCTAAAAGTGTAAGTTATAAACACTGGAATTGAAACACTTTTATCATGATCATCATCATCATCAGCCTGTCAGGGGACCCACTGTTGGGTATAGGCCTCCTCATAAACAGGCCATTACGTAAGGTCATGCGCAACCCGCGTCCAGTTATATAAAAAAAACTGCTAGTTAACTAATAGATAACCTCTGTAACAGGCGACCTCCGAAAACCTTCATGACTTATCGAAAATCACAAGATCTTTTAGGGGTTTATAGGTAAATATCCTGCGGCCCTTATAATTTATTCACGACCCCAATAAAAAGCTATATAGGGACGATGTGCGTAAGTATAGACATACTGTTGTTCCTCAATAAATTACAGACGTTATTTTTCTGTCGAAGAAAAGAGCTGGGAGTCGAGGAATAAATTTACTTCTATTATAGCGATAGCTCTAGGATTTAGGATACAATGTTTGACTTATTAGCACCTAAATACAAGATAATAATAAAAAAAACATGCAGCGATAGCTGAACGGCATTTTGGACGATTTTGTGACCACGATAAACATTATTGCTTCAGATTTTGGCATTTTTTTGTCAGGAAATTTTATTTATTTATTGTATTTTTCTCGCATTTTCGCGCTGATCTTGAGGAGGGGGGGAAATACCTGATATTTACTGTTACCCTTTCCCCCTGAACACCTTTCGTAATTAATGTACGCCTCCCTGCCCACCCTGCTACGGAAAACGTGGCAGCGTTGTTGACGACAAGTATGAATAAAATGTGTCATGAAATATGTGTAATCGGTAGAATTAAGGGATACTTCAACGGTGATAATATTAAGCACCATTAAGGCTTCGGATACCGCAGGCGGTGGCGGGATTGGGGTTTTTCATTGTTGTCAAATGCATGGTTCAATGTCCACCACAATGGCACAACAGCACCGGTACGCTTTCGAATTTGTTGGTTTATAGAGTTTCTTGTATTTGGCACCCAATCTGCTCCTGTCTCGCCTGCAGTGCACCGAAGCCTTTACTGTGAGAAGACATTAAGTGTAACTATACAATATTCTTTGGAGTCCACACCGTACAAACATCGATAACTCGTCAGAAATAGTTTAATAACCCATCTAGATTTTTTTTTTCGTTTTCTAGATAATTTGCCGCACTGTAAATTCTTATGAAAACAACTTCGGATAGACGCCTCGTTTTATTCTCCTCGTGATGAAATAACAACAAGGCTTAAAAGTTTTTTTTTTTTTTTAAGCCTGGAATATTTCCGGTAGGCAAAGTATGTAGCTCATTGGAGGCTCGCGAGCTAAAAACAGCTGCCGAAAGTAGTAACAGATGTTAAAAGTAGTGACATATGTCAAAATATAAAAACAATTATAGTAGATTGTACAACAGGGGCATAAAACAAGCCATATATATATATATATGTATATATATAAGCCAAAACGAGCCGAGACTATTAAGTCGAGGATGAAATGGATTTTAAGACCGACTCTGCTTTTCACTTCGATTACGAGGAAAGAAAACAGTGAAAATTTAAAAATACTTACGTTTTAAGATAAATTAACTTGGATTTAGGTGGCAATGTCTGTTCAAAAACTCCTTTTGCTTTTTTTCCATTAGTGTATTATTTCCTCTTAACTTGACAACATATTAATTAACTTTTGTGAAACAACAAGTTTTGCAAAGAAAACAACTAAACATATTTCAAAAACAAGACAGTCTCTTTCCCGCCACTGTATTTTATTTTTATTTTTTGGATGTAATTTTTAGCTTAGGTCGTACGCGATATTGCCGAGTCATACCTTGTTTTTAATGTTTTTGTTAATAATACTTGTTTTATTTGTTATTTTTTTCTATTTAAATATATTATATTCCATCGAATGAAAATAAATTAAAGTATTTAGTATTCGTATATATTTATAAGAAGTATATTTAATCCAATCACTTCGTCTGTCATGCTGAATGGCTCAATCATCTTAGTCTAGCTAGACGACGACAACACTTCATGCACTATTGCATACATCCAGCATAAAGGACATTTCACGCCACTGCTCGGAAATATGGCCAAAGATGGATTGAAATGAGAGTAGAAAGTAGTTCTTAGTAGTACAATTCAAAAACAGTCAAACAATTTAGATGTGCAAAGTAAAATGTAGTGTTTAGCGGCCTTTTTTACTTTCTACTCTGCTATTGGTCGATTATTTTTGAAATTAGTAACTCGTTCAGAAAATAACAAAATTATTAGAGCTACGTGTCGTGTCGTGTTACATCGTGTCTGGTATCAAATACAGTTCGAAATCACCAAAAATGTTTGACAGCCACATGGTGTGTACCCAACCTGTTTTATTTCCTAACATTAGGCGTGAAAAGCACATAGTAAATGCCTCGGTAGAAAGTGCAATAGATGGACTCGCATCTTCGCGGGCCTCACCTGCGGCTCGGCCCGCGAACTAACTCGTCCATCTATTGCTTACTTTCTATACCTGGGCAACAATGTTCTATTTCGAGCATGAGAAGTGAAATAGTAGATATCGTAAATAAGCCTTTTCAAACGAGTGAGGAATAGAATTTTTCCGCCTGAGATCCCAAAACAAGCGGCGAAGTTGCTATTTTGAGGTTAGAATGCGGAAATTATAATAATCAGTAGTGCGATCTTTGTAAGTGGTGTGACCACGAGGAATAGTTATTTTCATACCTTTCATTCGGAAAAGTAAGTTTTGTTCCACGACGAGAGGGAGCAAAATTCTACTTTTCTGTTCAAGCTACTTTTTTAAATTATTCATTGGCATGTAGCATTTACGCAATGTGCCAATTGAACACAGAACTTAATAAAATAATCGATTGTAATTTCATCGTAGTCGATTAAAAACGAACATGTTTCAAGTTTTAACTTTAACAACGATGTATGAAAATTTATGAAATTTTCGTAATATTTAAAAAAAATGTCACAATAAATTATATGTTGTACTGAAATCAAATCTATCGATGACTGTTATTGTGATATAATGAATATTGATATCCGAAACCATTGTAATATTCGATTCGATTTTTTTTACATATTGGTAAAAGTACACAGGAATATTTTATCTGTGGTGACCTTTCCCTAATCCTTCACAATCCGCCATTATAAAAAAAAAGTTTTGTTTACGTTGTTCGATTACTGTTAAAGTGGTGAAAGTATAATTCAAAGTACAGGTATTTAATTTTTAAGAGCATTTAATTAAAATTTTCCTCATAGTCGGTGTGAAAAGTTATATGTGTCACTCAGGAGCAAACTTATTTTCGTCATGGGCGTTAACGCTTGAATCCTTCGTTACGCTCAGCATTCTAACTTAGAATCCCTCGCTACGCTCAGGATTCTATCGTAGAATACTTCCCTTCACTCTGGATTCAAAGAACCGCCCTCGCCGTAAATACATAATTTTGCTCCCTTGTGACACAAAGTAAATTACTCGTCTTGAACAAATGGGTATACAAAAACCGGCCAAGTGCGTGTCGGACTTCGCACATTTAGGGTTCCGTAATAAATTTAGAATAGAAGCCAAAAAATATAAATCAGGAAGTTACTCGTTTCACATGCACCTGATAGACCGAGCGAAAATATAATTATCATTCTTCAACTTAGATAATTACTTTTTTTTTCATAGTGTTTGTAAGAATGACAAAGTTATATGTGCGGGTTATTACTAAATGGTAAATAGGTAAGATATAAATATCTTAAAAACTGCTTGTTTATTTTGTTCAAACCAATGTTTGTTAAAAGTATTTATAGAGATCCGTTGCTTTGAGGAAAAATGGTTTCAGAAACCTCAACTTCATTTTTATAGACCTGTCTATAGACAACCCACACTTATAGGTTTGATGAAAAATAGGTTTGATGAAAAAAGATTTTCTCGGATTCAGTTCCATGTATGATGCCCCCCTTTTTTTTTTTCAAAATCGTAACGCGGTTTACAGTGTACATCTACTCACTCACTCACTCACGTACTCTACTACCACATACTAAGTTTCAACTGTGTTATCTTCATAGTTTCGAAATAAAATTGCTGTGACATACGGACAGTCGGACAAACAGACTTGACGAAACTATAAAGGTTCCTTGTTTCTCTACGGAATCCTAAAAAATGTACTCTATTCTTACCAGTAACATTAAAAATGAGGTTTCGAAATCATGTAACTAGTTGGAATAACAATTTCCCAGGAGTTACATCAATATAACTACTGTGATTAAATTATAAAATCCTACTTATATTAAGTTATCCTATATTTACCAACCATTCTTAATGATCCGTTAATTTGTTTATCTACACACGTATCATAAACCCTCTTTACTGCGTCCAAAAACCGCACGTTACGATCAGCATAATGGTAAACTACTTTGTACTACTTTTTTTTCTTATCTGAATATTGAGAATTATGACCAAAATGTGTTAATTTTATACATATTATGACATTCAAATTTCGAACGCCGACGCCCGCCTGCGTGCCGGCCCCTACTTTGTCTGTGAAGTTGGTACTACAGAACAAGCTAAACAACTCAATGCTACAATGCCAGTCAAACATGCGGTTCCTGAACACATCAAAGAGAGCTTATGATTTGTGTGTGATAAACTAGAGTATGTAACTGTACATAATTAGGCATTATGTATTATCAGTCACATAAACTACTATTAAGAGATAAGGGTTTATAGATTGTTCTTAGTTCAACCCACCGCACCCCTGGCCATATGGCCGAACAGTGGCTGTACACTGGTGTGGATGGTACAGATGGTGCTTGTTCCTGACGACCCGAACGGCCGAGTCGGCCTTCGAAGCCAAGGGTCCCGGGTTCGAGTCCCGGTGGGGGCAAATATTTGTTTGATGACAACGGATGTTTGTTCCCTAGTCATGGTTGTTTATCTATCTAAGTGTGTGTATCGTTGTCTAGTACCCAAGATACAGGGAATCCTAGTTTGGGGCTAGATCAATGTGTGTAAATAGTGTCCAAGGTATTATTATTATTATCCATCAATTTGATAACAACTTCCCAGTCAACAAACGTATCAGTTTCCTTAGTCTTTTTGTTATTCAGGAAACTACTGTAGATGTCATTTAAAATATGGCAAACTGCTTCTAAGACAATTTCACATTTCAGGAAAGCTGCTACATTGGCAATCTCTCCATTATGGCATACAGCTTGCAATGCATACCATCGTTTTAGGTGTAATTCCGTCATTGGCATTCCGCATTTAAGTTGATTAGATGAAAAGGAATTTTTGGTAGCTCTAACAAACTTGATCTACTTGATCTAGCTTCGTGCGAATGAGTAATTCAGCAGAAATTACATTCACAGTTGTTTTATTTTTATTTCACGATAGAACAAACAAACTTGTTTACTTTAACCAGATAACTACAATGGCAAAATATGTGGGAATTGATTATTATATTATGGAAACATATAGGTATTCTGACTGTTGTGTTCAGGGGGTAAATATAGAACAATCAAACTTCTGATCAATAAATAAGTCATTAGACGATGGGCACGTCTTCGTCATAACGTAGAACTAGGTCCTGATGCACAGACAAAAGCTCAAAATTTGACGTGTACTCAAAAGCATGCTTCCAGTAGGACGAATGAATATAGAAAGGTATCTCCTGTGAGTTGAAGAAAATCCTTCATCTTCGATATTCGCTCGAAATTACTGTCGTGCGTGTCGTATCATGGTAGCGATTGCCGATCGTTAATATGTTACCGAACGTTACCATGGTTACCATGTCTGATTCGGTTCGCAGTGGTAGTCGGGTTAATGACCGCTATCGCATTGCTGACTGGTATACACTAAAGTGTATCCAGTCATTTGGTAGTTTTATCTGGAAAGTTCCCCGGGAGTTTTGGGAATTGGTGATGTTATAGATTTTGATGAGCTCTTTTCGATTATCTACTTTGCCGCCTTTACTTTACCGCCCGCGCCGCCATATTGAAAAAATGGCACCTTAAAAGTTCTTTGAAAATATAATTTGACGATAAATAAACTAGAGAAAAATTGCTATAATTTATGTGTTTGTTTTTTCGTCAGATTTTAGAGTATGAGCGTCGCAAAAACGAGTGTAACATGAGTTTTGACATTAAATGGATACGCCTTGTTTCCAATATGGTGGCGCAAGCGGCAAGAATACGAGGTAGCAAATATGAATTCTGAAAGAGCACATCAAAATCAATAAAATCACCAATTCTCACAACTTCCGGAAATCTTTCCAGGTAAGCCCTGGTTTTCGCGCCAAATGACTGGAATAGATGTTCTCATTGCCCAGCCACTGTGAGTGTGTTTTAACTCAATACAAATTTGTCATATCACTAGTTAACTGCGGGTCAAATTCATATGGGAACAAAAGAGTCGGCAGGAACAAAGCCGTTCTATAACATAGCATAACATTTACACAAAGTCACATACATTGCGTCTTGCCCCACACAGGGGTGTGTCGTGGGAAGTAGAATCAGCGACATCGCAAACATGTAAATATCCAACACATGGTGATTCGGTTTCTTCCTCCCCGGCCGGGATTCGAACCCAGGACCTCTGGCTTTGGAAGCTTAGCCTCGACCACAACACCACATAGGTGAGCAGTAATTTCTCTTTTCGGCCATCAATCATGAAAATTAATTAACCGATGCAGGACACCATCAAAGGTTCACCAAAATAAGCCACTCTTTAGTTCAACATTGATATATATCTGACTCGAGGAATTTAAAACGGTCGGTCCAGGTGAAATATAATTTCATACATTGCCATGGAAACATACAAAAATGTGGTCGGTACGCATAACCGTGGCAATAATAGGCATTGACTCGACTGCTATTGCAAACTGAATCATACATGGTAACTATGGTAACGGTCCGCTACCAATGTTACCATGTACGACCGCTACTATGATACGCTAAGCGATTGTAATTTCGACCGCTGCACGCATCGCTAACCCAATCACGAGCGTACAGTGGTAGACAGGAGTCGATGACTAGCGGTTGCCACGTTCCCACTATGAACATATTTCCGTTAACCCGAATGCATACGCTTATAACCTAATAAAAATATGACAGCCGAAACAAAAGATCACAACCTTCCAAACTGTACAGCGCAGTGAAGCCCTTAGCTGTTGTTAAAAAAGCCTTGAAATTAATTAAGTTCTCCGGGCGACAATGTGGAGTGAATTGAATGAAAATATTCCCCGTCTTGGCGTGAGTATGATGACAATGGCCCGGGAAGAGAGAGGCGAACAAAAGTAAGCGAGCTATAATTGGCGCCCGCGCGACCTTACCGCCAGCCCCGGCGGCAGCTTACTCGTAAGTCTTCGTTGCTTAATGTCATAAAATAGGAAACGAGGAAGACTAGTAGTGGACTGTTGTGATATTTATGGTATTTTAGCGTGGGTTTGTATGTATTGTGTGTGTGTGTAAATGTTTATGTTTAAACATGGCATACCATAAAATGTCGATGAGCGCAAGTAAACTAAGGCAAATGTGTTACAGGCTAACAGACGTTTATGGGTTCCGTGCCCAAACCGTATTACTAAGCTTCCGCTATCCATCTGTCCGTCTGTCTGTCAGCCGGGTCTATCTGATAAGCCGTAACGGGTTAAATTTTCACAGAATGTGTATTTCACACACGAGATTTTATAAATAAAAGGGGGTCCCCATACAAGAGATATGTTTTAACAACAGCCGCGATATAACAAACCATAACAAGACTCAAATATGATCGTAGATTTCGCGACTTATCTCATGGTTGTGGTGGCGCATTTGGTTAGAAATCGGTTTCGCTATCTTAGGGTTCTGGGTTCGAATCCATGTTCGGCCATAATTTTAATGTCATTTTGACTTTTTATGTTATTTTTAGTGGTTAACTTTTCTTGTACGATGGTACGGAACACTTCGTGTTCGAGCCCGGCCCGCGCTTGACCGATTATTACACAACAACACATTATGACGTCACACCGACTTCATTACCGTTCTGAAGAGCACCCACGAGTATCGATTACGTTAGTAGTCGACCTGTCTGAACCCTCTATTGGACAAAGAAATAAAAGTTGCCTCCAAAGCGCTCAACTGAGACAGTTCGAGAGGTGCGGGACGGGCAACATATGCCCATGGCTCACAGTTAAACCAAATATAGATAACTGTACACTGCCGACTCGGCCATTCGAGTGGTTGACGCCCGCTCAATATGAGGGCATGGATAATTCCATTTGTTCTCCTCCAACAAAAAAAAGGCAACATTACATCCTACGCCGCTCTTTCAGTATCTCGCGTATTTATCATATGGGACGCGGGGCACCATACTGACACCCGCGTACGGAGTTAACCCATAGTTAATCCCGCGTGCGTGACGAAACCCGCATGGCACTGAAGGCAAAGAGAGCATCTGAGCTGTAATCGCATTAAAATGTCGCGCCAGACAAACGACAACACAACCCTCCCGCAACGCTTTACTACCGTCGGAGCCATCTCAGTTCGCTACACATGTGTGTATTTCTACTTGCGTTGATATTAGTTATACACAGTCAGGTCATTAGTTCTGTCACACAATAAAAACTTTTGAATTTAGAACGCTGGCCACAAAAAAGTTTATTGAATTCGAATTTCGAATTTTTCATGAAAATAATAATGTGTACTTTTTAGAATTTTCCTCATTTTTAAATATGGAGTGGACACTTAAAGAAGACCGTGTCGCAGTTATTGCGTTGCATCCTTGCGGTTACGCGCCAATTCAGATTTTCGACTTACTGAAAAATTTGAATATAACCAAAAGATTCGTTTATCGTACCATAAAACGATACAATGAAGACTCTAGTGTAGATGACAGGTCAAGAAGTGGTCGCCCTCGCTCTGTTAGGACTCCAGCAGTGATAAAAGCTGTGAAGGCGCGAATTCAAAGAAATCCCATACGTAAGCAGAAACTGTTGGCCCTTCAGATGGGGTTAAGCAGGACCATGATGAAAAGGGTGTTAAATGAAGACTTAGGGCTTAGGGCATATCGAATAAAAACAGGACATCGTTTGGACGCTCTTTTAATGGACCTGAGACTAAAGAGATGCCGCGCTTTGTTGAAGTGGTACACGGGAAAAAAGCATCGGGAAATTCTTTTTTCGGATGAAAAATTTTTCACCGTGGAAGAGAGCTACAACAAACAAAATGATAAGGTGTACGCACACAGCAGTGAAGAAGCGAGCAACCGTATTCCGCGTGTCCAACGAGGTCATTTTCCATCCTCGCTCATGGTTTGGTTGGGAGTCTCTTATTGGGGCTTAACTGAGGTACATTTTTGTGAGAAAGGCGTAAAAACGAATGCAGTTGTGTATCAAAATACAGTTTTCAAGAACCTTGTGGAACCTGTTTCTCATACCATGTTTAATAACAGGCACTGGGTATTCCAACAAGATTCTGCGCCAGTTCATAGAGCGAAAAGCACACAAGACTGGCTGGCGGCGCGTGAAATCGACTTCATCCGGCACGAAGACTGCCCCTCCTCCAGTCCAGATTTGAGTCCGTTAGATTACAAGATATGGCAACACTTGGAGGAAAAGGCCTGCTCAAAGCCTCATCCTGATTTGGAGTCACTCAATGCATCCTTGATTAAGGCAGCCGCCGATATTGACATGGACCTCGTTCGTGCTGCGATAGACGACTGGCCGCGCAGAATAAAGGCCTGTATTCAAAATCGCGGGGGTCATTTTGAATAAACTTTATTACCATAAGAATCTATATTTTATTAAGTTCATTTTGCTATATAAATGTTTACATAAATAATAAACATGTCTAAATTATTTCATGCTGCACATGTGACAGAACTTATGACCTGACTATGTATATGTCACCGTAAGATTGTCAAAACCGTTAGCTGATGAACTAATGTTGTTTTTCTTGTTAGTTGTTCAACTATCGACAGATAGTAAACTGTAGCGTACTGCTAACTATATTACGCGTAAGTTGATAAACTAACGGTTAAACCGGTTAATAGTGAACTAGTTTAAACTTGAATTGCAAACCAAATACCAGGGCAAACACTGCGGTAGCTTAGGTGAAGACTATAGAGGGAGCGAGCGCAGCGAAGCCCCGAATAGTCTTCGTGTTAGGTTGAGATGTAAGAACAAAAACAACGTAAATTCTAAACCCTGTCGGTCTGGTTTTACTATCGATCGATAGTTAATCAGCTAACGCGTTAGTTAATAAACTAACGGTTTTGAGTATCTTACGGTGACATATATAAACGTACGCCGAAGGTATTGCT
The DNA here is from genome assembly GCA_949825045.1 of Argyresthia goedartella. Lineage (NCBI taxonomy): Eukaryota > Metazoa > Arthropoda > Insecta > Lepidoptera > Argyresthiidae > Argyresthia > Argyresthia goedartella. The sequence goes on from OX463823.1 coordinate 25,308,117, forward strand.
TTACATATTTAAAACGTAACAGGAATAAAAATGCTTCTTTTGTCACTTTACGATGCCGATGGACCATGCTAATTATTTTTTTATTATTTTGGGAAATTTTAGGCTATTTTAAGAATCTGTTCGGGTAGTGGATGTCTTATTATTTTTTTAATTACGTCACTTGCACACAGTTTTGGAACGGTTGTACTTGAGGCTGGTTGTGTTTTGTAAAACTGAATAAACTTTAGTATCAATATTTGTTTACGTTCCGACTGACATCTGCGTCATCGACTGACAGGAAACCTGTTGATACTAGACAATTTTCCAGAAGAGCCAATTTAACGGCGAAGGGAATTTGAACAAACCTCGCCGTATAGAGGCCATTATGTTTTTACGGAAAATTCAGAAATCCTGTAATATTTTTGATGGGAACATCGGGATTTAGTTAGGAAGGCAATTATCTCGAAAAGATTTGCTCAGTTTGGTATCTTTGTTTTTTTATACGTGGCTCATAGCCGACTTCCAGTGGCCTTGAGCGACTTCCGAAATACGACGCCATTTCCCGAGATGCTATCAAACTTCAATTCACCACGCCACTCTCAACTCGTACCTCACGCTACCGCCATCTATCCGGCGATATCATAAACTATAGTTTAATGCAGAATTCAAATCGAGCGTTTCGAGGCAATTTCTTTGCCTGTTTTGCATTATTTCCACATTTACCCAAACGAGCCGTGCATGCACTTAAAATAGCGGTTCTGTTATTAGCTTCTAGTCTTTATACGGAATATAAGGGCGATTTTTTTTTGAGGGAATGTTTGCTCCCGAAATGGCCGGATGAAGCGAAATGAATGGCCTACTGTCGCTTACAGATTCTGCAAGGAGGAAAATCCATCTGTGGCCTATTTTCCCTGTATTATTTAAACAGGGCGCTATCTCCCGCCGCCTTCATCACTCCACTGGGGGATCGACGAGAAGATAACTTATTCTTACCCGACAACGGCAAAGCCAATTAGCCATTAGGGTTATAATTTTGACCGGTATGTAAGCATGTTTGTATATTGTACTGTTTCCACGCAACATCTAAACTACCAGAATTTTGAACATGAGGTATCGTTAGTAGCGTCTTGATCGTCCATTACTGATAGATCATGTGACTTGAAGTATTAATTCGATAAAGCACTTAAAACATATATTTATATACATATGTCACCGTAAGATAGTCAAAACCGTTAGTTGATAAACTAACGCGTTGGTTGATCAACTATCGACAGATAGTAAACCAGACCGACAGGGCTTACATGTCAACCTAATACAAAGACTATTCACCTAAGCTTCCGCAATGTTTGCCCTGGTATTTCGTTTGCAATTCAAGTTTAAACGAGTTTACTATTTAACGGTTTTAACCGTAAGTTTATCAACTAACGCGTCATATAGTAAGCAGTATACTACAGTATACTATCTCTCGATAGTTGACCAATTAACGAGAAAAAAAACCTTAGTTTATCAACTAACGGTTTTGACTATCTTACGCTGACATATATGTATATTGACCACTCACGTAACTCTTACTTGCCGCTTCGCTGCATTTAGTCCAAACGTTAGAAGCACATATTTTTTTCCTTTTATTCAGGAAACAATTATATCTTAAGGTAAATAAATTAAAGTAAATAAATGAAATAAACAAGCACACATGTAATTAAAAACCTTAACCTACAACATATTGAGCTACGTTAAATCAATATCCACGCAGGGTATTTAGTGTTGTTTCTGATCAGTATTCTTTAAACATTCAAACAAGTTGTTAGCTACCTGTTTCTTATAAAATGATAAGTTGAGACAACGATATCTACCTCATTGGTCAATGTGTTGTACTCACGCATTGCACGTCTGAAATACGATTTTTTTCGACATCGACTTTCGACAACGATTGACATAAAAAGTCGGTTTCGAACGTAATGTGATACGGTTAAGTTATATGTATTATTGGCCCTTTCTTGCCGCTTTGCCTGCATTAGGCCAATCATTAGAAGTTGACCGCCCGGCGGTGGTTAAGGTCATACTATTGATTAGATTACGATGTTTTAGTATTCGGGTTTAGGTTTTGGAACTTATTGTCTTGTTTATAGTACCGCGGAATATCACCTCGTTAAAATATTCGAGGAGAACTTTTCTATGAACCCGAATAAGATATTATTTTACTTCTTTGGAACGCAAGATCAGGGCGTAAAGAGTCTATAGATAGGTAACATTAATAATAATAATAAATATGAGAGGCCAATCTTACACAAATCGAACAAGGCTTGTGTTATGGGTACTACACGACGATATATTTAATAGAGATAAATACTGAAGTAAATACATAGAAAACAACCAAGACTAACAAACAAATAATGCACAAATATTGTGCTTCCCGGGATTCGAACCCAGGACCGTCAGCTTCGTAGGCAGGGTCACTACCGGCTAGGCTAAACCGGTCTTCAAAATCCATGCACAAAGTAAGTTAGTAATTAATTTATTATTTCAGAATCAATATGAATCTGTATTCACTTGAACTGTACTTAACTGTACCTTGTGATCAAATTATGTTAGTTTTGTTTGAATTGAAACTAACCTTGTCAGCTACAGGGATCAAGGCCTAGTATAAACCACAAACACAAGTGTATTAAGTAACCCAAGAGGCGAGTAAGGGCTTCAAACGGGTTCAAAGTACTACTTAACAGGGAACGAAGTACGGCTAGAAAAACACAATAAAAAGGGGAAGCTACCTTTTTGCCTTTCGACATTTTTTGTAGCACTTTCTGTGGCGCGAAAGTCACTTGTTAAAAGGTCTTCTCTATTTCTCACTCAAACCATAGACAAACGTATTAATCTAGGCTAGTATATTTTAGTTACTTTCATAGTGTCATGTACTATGGTATCTTTTTGTGGGGGAAGGCAGCGGATATTCAAACTATTTTTATTTTACAGAAAAGAGCTATTAGAGAAATTTATAATTTAAAACGCACAGACTCCTTAAGAGAGCGTTTTAAATAAATTGACATACTAACTGTAGTTAGTCAATTTATTTTCGAAAACATGATGTATGTACGCAAGAACCTTACAACATTTTACAAACATAGCGGTAGCTGTAATATTAACCTAAGAAATAATCACAGACACTTGCGCCCCGGTTTTGACTTGCGAAGGTTAGCAATTCTTTCAAGGGTCAATGCATTCTCTACTATAACAAGATACCTCTGGAGATTTTGAAATTGCCAATTGAGCAATTTAAAAACCATGTTAAAGCGACTTTGTCGAAAAAGGGATATTACAATGTTCAAAATTACTTAAATGACGGGACTGTATGGGGTTAATCTGGCTCAACACAGACCTTGCTGTTAATAATTTTGTAATTATTTATTCCTACTTATTAATTATGATATTATATATTTTTTATTAGTTAAGCACAAGCAATTTTCAAAAGAGATCTAAAAATCAATCTGTGGGAGTTTCTACGCCCTTCTCTCCCACAGTGGTCCAATGTAGAGAAGTGGCAAAAAATGACGATTGCTAAGTATATGTAAATATCTACAGTAATAAAGACATTTGGAATTTTGGAATTTTGAAAATTGTAATGATTGCTACACTAAGTTTACAGAAACGGTAATTTAGTGGTAAGATCTTACAACAAAATCACCGCTCTTATAAACATCAATGATGAAATTAATATTGTTCCTAGTCATATAATTAACCGAGCGAGCGATCAAATTCCATGCTTTAATTAAAAATTTCAGTCGATCGCAATTTTTGAATGGGGGCGAAATGGGGGGGGGGGGGGGAAAGGCGGTAAGTTTTCTGTTTATTTATTTATTTATTTATTCAGGTAATCAACAGCGTTACAAAACAGATAATCCTTAAAATTAACACGAATTACATAACCAATAATAGATTACCCCAAAAAGATCCTTTTGTTGTTACAGTATGTGTTTTAGTGAGGCAAAAAAGAAACGGACCAGTAGTAGCAGGTTTTTTTTTTTATATAAATTTATTTATATTTATTTTTATACTTTCAGTCAATTACATTTACATATTTATGTTTATATAAGTATATAATGTAGATATAATAAACAGATTATATAAATAGATTATATAGATAGAATAGATTATATATAAACAGATATGCAACAAATATATTTCTGTATAATAATATAATATGTTGCTTAGTTTATTGTTCCGGTTGTGTAAAGTGTTTGAGAATGCAGTTTCTGAAAGAGGCCCTGGAGTTATTGAACGGGTCGATGTGTTGGAAGGTGTTATTGTAAGTACGTGTGATCCTGGTGAGCGGCTCGTTGGCGGCGTAGTTAGTGCGTCGCGCTGGCTGTAGCGGTATTTATCGACTAATTTCAATAAAACTTAACCCTTTACTGCATACTACCCCATATATGGTTTCATAGGTTTTGAACTTTATTACCAACCAATAAGGTTGAAAATCGCGATCCATTTCGGGTCAGGCCATGCATTAAGGGGTTAAGAGGCACACTAACGATCTCATTTTATAGATTTTGCGAAAGAAAATCCACAAGGGGGGATTACAGGCGGGGAAAGGTGGGTAGTTTGCTGCAGCGTTATAAATGGATAGATTTCAATTTTGTGAATTGAAGCGAGGTCTACTGTACCCACAGAACCACTAATATAAGTATATTCTATTGCAAAAAAAATAGGCAGAGAAATTAACTCGACCTCTGTGGAGTTGCGGATGTGGGTCTGCCGCGAGGGGCCGGGTTCGATCCCCGGCTGCGGATAAAGAAAAAAATATCCCCAGGTCTTGGATGTTACATGTGTGTGACGTCGCTGTTTCTGGTTCCCACGACACAGGGTATCCTAGTGTGAGGCCAGAAGCAATGATTGTGCCTGTATATACATTTTTATGTTTCTGTGGTTTTCCTGAACGTTTTTGAAAAATGGGTTAAGTTAAGTAATAATATCACTCGAGAGTTTTAATGCCTAATTATGTACAGTTACAGTTTATCTAGACACATATCATAAGCTCTCTTTGATGTGTTCAGAAACCGCATGTTTGACCGGCATTGTGGCATTGAGTTGTTTAGCTTGTTCTATAGTAGCAACTTCACAGACAAAGTAGGAGCGGCACGCAGGCGGGCGTCGGCGTTCGAAATTTGAATGTCATAATATGTAGAAAATATACACATTATGGTCATAATGTTCAACATTCAGAGAATACTCAATTTCATTCAGTTAATGTTTTAAGTATTTTTTGTTGTTCTTACATGTTCAACCTAACAACGAACGAACGAAGGAAGAAGACCTTTCACCCAACCTACCGCAGCATTTTGGCCTGATATTTGCTGTGCAAATCAGTACCGTTGATGTGCAGTTTAATATTTCCCATATATTACTAGCTCTTACTTGCTGCTTTGCTTGTATTTCGTCGAACAGTAAGAAGCGTATCGACCACAAATATATAATCACTCAAGAAACTCCTTCTATTTGACCGCCCGGTAGTCACAGGTCTCTGTTTTAGGCGCACTGTTGTAGCAGTCGGGTTTCAGTTTTTGAAATTATCGTCTTGTTTTGTTTACCCATTACCATCCGTCCAAAGAGGCCGTCACTTCGAGGACAAGACGCCTGTAATGAAAAACTCATTTATGTGACGTGTCACCGCTGCGGAAGGGATCGTGACTCAGCATAAAGCCGCCGAAGGGATTACGTGAAAAATGATGTTTGCGACGCGCACACATAGCGAACAATAACCTAATTATGTAAAGGAGATTGCACATGGCTCACTGGGACTTGGAGCTTTGTCACTTTGTACTAATTTCAACTAGGGATAATACGTAATATAACTGATTTATGATACGTGTGAATGATCTACACACGTATCATAAACCCTCTTTACTGCGTCCAAAAACCACACGTTACAACCAGCATAATGTTAAACTTCCTGGTAAAAACTCATTTCTTATCTGAATATTGTACATTATGACCATAATGTACCAACATTTTACAAATTATGACATTCAAATTTCGAACGCCGCCGACGCCCACTTGCGTGCCGCCCCTAGTTTTTCTGTGAAGTTGGTGCTGCAGAACAAGCTAAACAACTGCAGAGCCACAATGCCGGTCAAACATGCGGTTCCTGAACACATCAAAGAGAGCTTATGATATGTGTGTAGATAAACTAGTGTATGTACATAATTAGGCATTAATACTCTCGAGTGATATTATTATGAAACTGGCCTTCGGCTCGTTTCATAAAACCACTCTCGAATTTTAATGCCCGCCATTATGTAACAGTCACATAAACTACTATTGTGTTGCGAGTATATACCTGTTCATTTAGGTAAGTAAGCGGGAAATGGCCAACCATTTTATGATCTGGCGGACCATTTCCTGAAATGGCCGGAAAGGGTTGAATGTGATGAAACGTGTATTTTTAAAAGCAATTTATTCAGTACTTTCTAATATTTTTTGTGATATGCATATCAAACTAACACCAAAACTTTAGTATTCATCTACGCTATCGCAGTGTTTTTCCCTAAAAGATTTCTTCCTTCCATGAAAGTTCTTATTCAACCATGCTTGGCCATTTCATTTTATGGTCAATTCTACGATATGGTTACGACATATAATCATTATCTTCTTCATCATCGTCTGATTATGATGATGGCATCACATTAAACATTGAAAATTAAACATTTTGTCAGCATAACAGTTTTTTTATTTAATTTTATTTTTATCAAATAACATAAATCACACGTTTGTCATCAACTTTTTTAGGAATTTAAACAATAGATGTATTGCTACTCCCTAAATAGGATCCTTTGTTTTAAAACAAGTTGCTGAAAAAATCCCATAACACAAATGTTTCAGCACAAAACGCTTAGACACAATGTTTTTGTTTTAACTATGTCTTTACGTACTAAATATCATCTACGTAAAATTGAGAAAAGGGTGTGTTAATAAAATTTTATTTCAGACTTTCAAAAGAACTACTACTTAACACATTCGCTACAATTTTTTTATGCATCGTGATTTTGAACTGATGCCATGGTATTAGAGTTCACATCCTAGGAAAGGAAATTTTCCTTTTTAAGTTCACTCACTGCTGGCTAGCAGTTTAAAAAATATAGTACAAATCACAAGCACGGTTCTAAGCTCGTAAAATTTTACGAACAAAATGTAACTTTTTGGAATCCAGTACGTATTCTATAGAATCTATTTCCAGCAGACGCGGAAAGCAAACAACGCTGAAAAAATAATAAAACTTCCACAAAACTACGTAAAAGGCTAAGTACTCGCTACGTTAAAAATTTATAAACAGTTTTTCTCTTTCAAATTTACATTTGAAACGGCACAAAGTTTCGTTCAGCTTCGTAGTAAAAACAAAATGGATAACAGAGTGTGTCAGAGCTACTGAAGTGTCGTTAAAATGAAGCAGTAAAAACAAAATACCAGTTCCGGGTAAACTATTTTTAAATAAACTGTTATTGTACCTAGGTATACAAACATGAAAATAACAACTATGCGGGCTTTTACCACGGCAAGTATTTAATGGCACATCAAAAATACTGATTTGCACAGCGATAAAGGAACAGCAAAATACTTTTTATGTTTTAAATATTTAATGTGTACTCAAGTTTATGTTTTGAATATTTTTTGTTGTTCTTGCATGTTCAACCTAGCACGAAGGATAAAGGGGGCTTCTTTTCGCTCACCCCCTTTACCCTTCACCTAAACTACAGCATTTTGCCCTGATATTTGCTCTGAAAATCAGTATTTTTAATATGAAAGTTTAATATTTCCCTTTTACCACTAGGCTCAGCATCTATTTATCTAGCCAGAGGATCTCTCGTCTACCTACATGCATTCAAAGATATATATATTAATGTTTTAATATATGTTATAGATGCGTGTATTTAATATAAAAGAGCTCCGTGGTCTAATGAGTTTCACGCTCGTTTCTCACACAGAAGGTGCAGTTTCAAATCCTGACCTGATATACCGATGAGATGATTAATTTATCTTTAGTACAATAAAGGACGTTCAGTGTTTCGGATCACACGTTCAGCTGTGGGTCCCGGCTACTATCGCTATGTGGTAGTGGTCGTAAAACCCCTCTAGTAACCCGCACTGAGCGTGGAGTATGGCTTAATCTTACTCGTAACCGGTTAAATGCTTCTGTCCCTCGGTGGGGACATAAATTGGCTACATTTGTAATAGATGTATGTGCGCTCTGTATTCCAGTGGTTTCCCGGTCACTGCTCAAGCGGGAGATACGGGTTCGAATCCGATGCTGATCATCTAAGAATGGGTCTTAAGTACATTATACGGACGTTCTGACTGAGATGGAAAACATCGTGAGGAAACCATCAATCCTCATAGGTGCTGCGATGGGATAACCTCCTGTCACGCAAGATAGAATATATATTGAATAACTGGCTGAACATGGGCACAATTGTGCCTCTGCCACCCTTTTTAGGAAAGGGCTTGTCGCTTTATAGATATGTATTGAGTGTGCTTTCTAATAAGCCTAGAGAAGAAGTATCCGAATTGGAATAAAATAGTAGTTTATGTGACTGTACATAATGGAAGACATTAAAATTCGAGAGTAGTTTTATGAAAAGAGCCGAAGGCGAGTTTCTTAATAATATCATTCGAGAGTTTTAATGCCTTATTAAGTACAGTTACATACAATAGTTTATCTACACACATATCATAAGCTCTCTTTGATGTGTTCAGGAACCGCATGTTCGACCGGCATGGTGGCATTGATAATTGCTCTGCACTTGTTTAGCTTATTCAGTAGTACCAACTTCACAGATAAACTATTTGCGGCACGCAGGCGGGCGTTGGCGTTCGAAATTTGAATGTCATAATTTGTCGAAAATTTATACATTGTGGTCATAATCTATCAATATTAAGATAAGAAATGAGTTTTTACCAAGTAGTATATCATTATGATGGTCGTAACGTGAGGTTTTTGGACGCAGTAAAGAGGGTTTATGATACGTGTGTATATAAATAATTTAAATTCTAATCCGATACTGAAGTGCGATGAAGGCCAAACACCTTCATCAGTCGCTGTAATACATCGACGCAATATATGTCAAATTGATTTTCAGTATATTTCCCACGTACAAATAAAAAAAAACATAAACTGTCTGTCACTGTTACATTCACTCTCAGTAATTTGTATTTGTGTAGTTTTGTGGTCCTTATTCAGGGGGTTGCAAGTAGTTGTAATTAATGCATGTTGTGGTACGGTACGCTATTCCATATCTCGTAAACCGATCCCATACAATTGCATAAATCACGAATGTCTTACTGCCCAAACATTTTCTACCTAACCCGAAGTTTTGCATTTTTTCGACCTAGTTTTTGCTCCAATATTCAAACATGGAACATCGAGATTTGTAGTATTTCACAGTGTAAGTACTTACATATTAGGAGGTTAAGTATATTCTATGAATACGGTATGCAGACATCATTTAGAAACCACAGTTTCATGACGGGATCAGAAATAAGTTTTTCATTATTTATTTCATTCATTAGTTACATAATAATGAATTAGGTGCTTTTGCTCTTAACATTGACATTAAAAAACGGAAAAAATATATAAACAGGCACATACATGGCTCGGATACCCTGTCGTGGAAACCAGAAGTGGCGACGTCACACATATAAACATCGAAGACCTGGGAGTTTTTTTCTTCCTGGGTCCTCTCGTTTTGGAGGTCGAGTTTTGAACAGCACAAAGGTCGTCGAGTCTTTAGGTTCGTCTCTAACTGCAGATGTCATATGTTTAGCCTCATCGACAATAGGTATGACGCTTTCATTTCAGTAGCTAGTTATTGTTGGGAAACTCAATAAATATACATTTCAAACATCTAGTGATGCCTAGGAAAGTCTCCTTGATGTTAAACTGAAATATTAAACCCCAAACAGGTCAAAAACACTGAAACATAACGAAAAACTAAATAATTAAAAAACACTAATTTAGTGAGAAACCTGTAGTTAGGTTAGGATAGCTTTAGTTACTTAGCTGCAATACGATTGTTGTGTGAAATACCTGTTATGTATGACGTCAGTTTTTTTTTGCTTAAAAATCCTAAGTTACCTTGTAATGAGAGTAATAGGCTTATAATCGTAAAGCAATCTTCTACCAATCACAAGTACTTTTACCTCCCAACTCATGCAATTTTATTATTCTAAGTTTCAGCCCGTCTGGTAGTAATCCATAACAGATTTACAACACAATGTCATAATGACGACCCGACTAGCAAAGTCTGCAGTGATCCTGCCTACGAAGCCAAGGGTCCCGGGTTCGATTCCCGGTGGGGGCAAATATTTCTTTGATGAGATCGGATGTTTGTACCCTAGTCATGGATATTTATCTATCTAAGTATAACATTTATCTATATAAGTATGTGTATCGTTGTCTAGTACCCAAGATACAGGGAATCCTAGTTTGGGGCTAGATCAATATGTGTATATAGTTTCCAAGGTATTATATATCATATCTTATTATAATACCTGTCCATGGTTAACGAATCCATGTCGGTGCGCCAACTCATCGGCCACTGCCGATCCCCCCGGCACGTTCACGGCGAACTCGTGATGGTACAGCGTCTGAGGAACACACTCCACCACTAGCACCAAGTACCAGAACGATCGCCAGCCCATTGCGCACCATCTCAGGCACTATACCTAATCTATGCCGCCCGATAAAAATCCAAAAAACCTTAACATCAATCAATCTCACACTAAACTTTCCTGTAACACATAATTATGGAACCAATTTCGAACTACCATGGTCGTTAGAGTTTTCGATAGTAAATTCGTATTTAATCGGTGCGCGAGTGCCGTGTTTCCGCGGATGGCGTTGTTACGCACACGTCCTTCTCTGGCGGAGGTTGCAGAGCGACTGATACCGCGTGACTGCCGGCGTAGCTGCGTGCTTAAAGTTCGCGCATGCGTTGTGATTCCCGCCCTTTCTTTGGCCCACTTGATACTTGGTGTGTGCATGGCATCAATTGAGTCGCATATCTAATTAGACCCAAACTCTCGGATATCTTCTTAAGGCATTGTTGTTCCGCCGTCGTCAGGGAAAGGCTTTTGTGATAACCTTGTAAGTATTGGCTGCTTTGGTGTCGTATGGGCTTTTCTGTTAAGCGCGCCTCGCTATTTTCGGATTTACATTTGCACTGCCGGAGATGAGGAAGATGCCCCATTGAATTTCGTTAAAAGCAAATAACACGTTCTTTAATGGATTAGATGTTGAATAAATTTTCCTTCTGCGTAGGCAAGGACATTTACTTCCGTCTGCACTTTGAAAAAAAATGCGTCGCCATGCTAATTTAAAGCCAAGGCTAAATTATTAGATTACGTATATACATAGTCAGGTCATAAGTTCTGTCACATGTGCAATATGAAATAATTTAGACATGTTTATTATTTATGTCAACATTTATATAGCAAAATGAACTTAATAAAACATAGATTCTTATGGTAATAAAGTTTATTCAAAATGACCCCCGCGATTTTGAATTCAGGCCTTTATTCTGCGCGGCCAGTCGTCTATCGCAGCACGAACGAGGTCCATGTCAATATCGGCGGCTGCCTTAATCAAGGATGCCTTGAGAGACTCCAAATCGGGATGAGGCTTTGAGCAGGCCTTTTCCTCCAAGTGTTGCCATATCTTGTAATCTAACGGACTCAAATCTGGACTGGAGGAGGGCCAGTCTTCGTGCCGGATGAAGTCGATTTCACGCGCCGCCAGCCAGTCTTGTGTGCTTTTCGCTCTATGAGCTGGCGCAGAATCTTGTTGGAATACCCAGTGCCTGTTATTAAACATGGTATGAGAAACAGGTTCCACAAGGTTCTTGAGGACTGTATTTTGATACACAACTGCATTCGTTTTTACGCCTTTCTCACAAAAATGTACCTCAGTTAAGCCCCAATAAGAGACTCCCAACCAAATCATGAGCGAGGATGGAAAATGACCTCGTTGGACACGCGGAATACGGTTGTTATCATTTTGTTTGTTGTAGCTCTCTTCCACTGTGAAAATTTTTTCATCCGAAAAAAGAATTTCCCGATGCTTTTTTCCCGCGTACCACTTCAACAAAGCGCAGCATCTCTTCAGTCTCAGGTCCATTAAACGAGCGTCCAAACGATGTCCTGTTTTTCTTCGATATGCCCTAAGCCCTCAGTCTTCACCGTGGTCCTGCTTAAACCTATCTGAAGGGCCAACAGTTTCTGCTTACGTATGGGATTTCTTTGAATTCGCGCCTTCACAGCTTTTATCACTGCTGGAGTCCTAACAGAGCGAGGGCGACCACTTCTTGACCTCTCATCTACACTAGAGTCTTCATTGTATCGTTTTATGGTACGATAAACGAATCTTTTGGTTATATTCAAATTTTTCAGTAAGTCGAAAATCTGAATTGGTGCGTAACCGCAACGATGCAACGCAATAACTGCGACACGGTCTTCTTTAAGTGCTACTCCATATTTAAAAATGAGGAAAATTCTAAAAAGTACACATTTTTATTTTCATGAAAAATTCGAAATTCGAATTCAATAAACTTTTTTGTGGCCAGCGTTCTAAATTCAAAAGTTTTTATTGTGTGACAGAACTTATGACCTGACTGTGTATAAATGTTATCCAATTGAGGCAAACATTTTCTGACTTGTCTTGTTACAAGTTGTAACGCGTAGGGGCCCTGGTGTGCTACGCGGCTAACATCTCCGCCGCTGCCGTGCCGTAGTCACGTGCTTCGATGCTACGCCGTAGCAATGCTACGTGTACGCGCGTAGCTAGACTATTCTGTTTCTATTATTCTTTATAAAAAGTCACATTTGATTTGATTTTTAAACCGCTAACATGTTAAACTCCATAAAGTATATATGTCACCGTAAGATTGCCAAAAACCGTTTGTTTATAAACTAACGCGTTAGTTTGTAAACTATCGACAAACTATAAACCAGACAAACAGGGTTTAGAATTTATATTTTTTTGTTGATACCTGTCAACCTAACACGAACACTTAAGTCTTCACCTAATTCGTACCTTTGAAATTCAAGTTTAAACCAGTTCACTAAATGGTTTTATTAAAAACTAACGCGTCTAAAATAGTAAGCAGTATGGTACAGTTTACAATTTATCGATAGTTTGCAAACAAACGAGAGAGAAAACATTACGGTGACACAAATAAAGTGTGCGTATAAAGAGATAGATATACATAATACAATATAATTATTGTTACGTAACATGGTGATAAGGTAAAGCGAAACTGCCGTTAATTACAACCACGAGACACGTACACACCAAACTCATAAATTTAATAAGTCAAGCCTCCAACTCATTAATGTGTGTTCGAGGTGATTCTGCTACGACTTGGAACTCTTCAGTTTAGTGTGAAACGCTCTTCTGGCGGTAAGTCGAAATTGCACTAAAACAGAGAAAGCAGCATTTAATGCTAACACGACAAGAGTCTATTGTGCTTCTGACACCCATAGAGAGGATCAGTTTAAAATGTAAATATTGAACTGCACATAAATAATTCTGATTTGCACAGCAAATATCAGGGCAACATGCTTCAGGGTAAAGGGGGTGAATGAAGCGAAGTCCCCTTTATCCTTTGTGTTAGGTTGAACATGCAAGAACAACAAAAAATACTTAAAACATAAAATTGAGTACACATAAATATTTAAAACATAAAAAGTGTTTTTGCTGATCCTTTTATGCTGTGAAAATCAGTATTTTTGATGTGCGATTAAATACTAGCCGTTTAATATGAAGATGTAGTTACGACGGATAATAAGTAAGTAGCAAAGTATTGCAAACCGTACTACCTTAGTAACACAGAGGTTAAATTATGAAGAGGTAAGGGAAATTTTGATTAGTTAGATTCAAATATTTGATAGACCATGACAGTAACAGTACCGCACTGTAAAGTACCGAAAGTACTTACACTCCCATACTCCTGTATGATCACTTCTCGCCTTTTCTCACAACGGGAGTCTGAGTCACAGATGCGCCTACATTCAGCATTATATCTATACAACACTCTGTTTACTTTTCAGCACTTTAGTGGGTATGCATTACTGTTGCAATAGAGGTCATTGACCCGACTACTACTGCGAAGAGAACCATACATGGCAACCATAGTAACGATCGGCGACCGCTACCACGATACGCTAGACGACAGTAGTTTCGAACGTTGCACGCAATATGTAAGTATCGCTAGCCCAATCGTGAGCGTACAGTGGTAGACAGGAGTCAATGATCGCTATTGCGACGCTAAATCAATCTGTGGGAGTTTCTACGCCCCTTTTCTCCCACAGTGGTCCAATGTAGAGAAGTGGCAATAAATTACTATTGCTAAGTACATGTACACAATGTACAGTAATAAAGAGATAAAAAAATGTACCTTCAATAGCTGACCCAGCAGAAATCGTTATATAAAAAGCTACCAACGCCATCTAGTGACAGAAACATGAAATGTACCAAAGATTTCTCGACGTTCCGTCTGCTCTCTTTGCGTTAAAAAATCTCATAGTAAAACTTCTGTCCAGCCGTTTGCGAGTTTTGCCGTTACAAACACATATAGTGATTCATTTCCATTAATATATAAGCTTACATATTATAAAGAAGATAGAAGATATTTTACAGAATTTTCCACAACTCAGCCATTTATCAGAATAGATCTTCGTTTCGGCGCCACCCTTCATGACACTTTAGTCATTAATTTGATATAGTCAGAAGTTAATTTAGCTTGCTACATGTATATTGGTAAACAACTTGACTCACCCCTGCACATCTTTGAATCATGTTTTTACAGGGTCTGATTTAAAAAGATGTAGTATAAAAATCGCTTGTTATACATTTTATATACTACAGTATAAATATTAAAGTATTTAGCATAGGCTAGTAGAATAGAATAGAATAGAATAGAATAGAATAGAATAGATCTTTATTTGTAAAACATAGGTGTATAAAACAAAGGTCTTAGGAATACGTTTAAAGTGTAGGTATCTCTATGTTTCGCGCAATGGCATACAAATATTATTATTTATTGACTAATATTATATATTACCATGCAGATATCATAAAATCAATCAGTCAATAAAAACAGGTTTGGTTGAGGAGGTTGAGTATTTAATTGCACATCAAAAATACTGATTTGCACAGCAAAAAAGGATCAGCAAAAACACTTTTTATGTTTTAAATATTTTTTGTTTTGCATGTTCAACCTAACACGAAGCATAAAGGGGGCTTCGCTTCGCTCACCCCCTTTACCCTTCACCTAAGCTACCGCAGCATTTTGCCCTGATATTTGCTGTGCAAATCAGTATTTTTTATGTGCAGTTTGATATTTCTCTTACAATCAAAGAGTATTTAATAACTTCAGCACGCCGTTTCATATAACATTGCTGGAATGTTGTAATGTTCCGAATTCAAAAAACGCTCCAACAATAGATTTGATTTTCTTTGTCCATAAATTCGATACTTAGCGTGTTCTTTTTTCGAAAATAATGACAATATTTGCATGCGTGTTTGAGAAAATATACTTCTAGGTAAACGACAATCAAAGGCACGGCCGTTAATACCAAAAGTTTGCTGAATTTTGTTGATACTTGCAAGGGATTGAAACCCTATAGGGTACTTCCCATAGATCTAGTCATGAAATTTGGCACGAAAAGTAAAGGAAGTCTGACTCTCACTTGTACGGTTTTTATTTGTTTACTTTATTAGTATATATGTTACGGTAACATCAACAAATCCGGTTAGTATTCATACTAACCACTGATTTTGGTGAATGTAATAAATATAGCCAAAATCATTCCTAATAACTGCTTTAACCAGTTATTATTAATTCATACCAAGAGAGTTTTGTGAAAGTCATTAAGACACCCTTATTTTCTTAATCAAATATGGTTTATTATAGATAAAATAAAACAACTAGTTAAATTCTTCTTAATATTGTCTGTCTATAATGCACAGTATTGCACAGGATGTTAATTAGATAGATGTAAAATATTTTATGTGTACTTAAGTTTATGTCTTAAGTATTTTTTTAATGTTCTTACATGTTCAACCTAACACAAACGATTAAGAGGGCTTCGCTTCACCTAAGCTATAACTATGCAAATCAGTATTAATCATATTCACCACGGACGTGTGGTGATTATATATACTAACCGGTTTATGTAATAAATCTTGCTGTAATAATTACTTTAACCATCGAAATTGGTGAGTATGAATAATAACTAAATCATTATCTTGACCGTAGCATATATATACATAAAAGTTGCCTCTGCTCTACTTTGTATCACTGTGGGAGAAGAATAAAGATAGACGATTCAACTGATGTATTCAATGAAACTCCAAGTAAGTAGCTACAGTAAATATTCACGTTTCCCATTAATTATATTATGGATCACACACTATCCTTCCGCACCAAAGACAAACAAGAAGGTAATTACTCAAGTGTATGTTAATGAGTGTAGTGCGCATACAAATGTTGTGGCGCACTATAAATCTATGCTGAGATGAGATATACTATTAAGTATATCTTATCTATCAAATGCAGGATGTGGCAATATACAATGATGACAGATTTCTACATAGTATAATAGAAATGTGTGGTCATATTTTAAGGGGTTGCAAGGGACTTAATTCTGAACAAATTTTAGTTTGAAACCGATTCGATCAGAGCTCATTCATTTTTTACTTCTCAATGATGATCATGTTCAGATTCAGATTCAGATTTATTTTTTTATTGAATATAAATAAATAAATTACACATTCAACGTCAAAATTATACTTACTTATAACAAGTCATTTTTTTATATATATATAAAAAAACACACTGTTTCGGAAGGTGGGCCTCGGGGTTAAGAAGAAACGGCAAGACACTCCTAATTACCTTTTTTTAAAGTGACTTCACAACAGGTACTGGTTTCGGTTTTAAGAAATTCGCGGGCGAGTGATAGACTTCATCCATCGCCCCTCTTCGAATTTTTGTGCGCTGAGATGGTATGGACCATGCAGTTTTGTCATCCAAGTATTATTTCCAAGACTTTCCAATCAGCTCATTTTTAACATAGTTTTTGAACCTCTTTTCAGGAAGTATCAATGATTCCAGAGGTATTTTATTGTAGAAGTGAATACAGTTCCCCATGAATGATGTACAATCGAACCAACTGAATCATGACCCACGTGCCTGATAATTCGTTTGATGTAAGATCTATTAAAATGTCAGTGTCTAATCAAATGAAAACAAGTTCGTTACCAAGGAAATAAACCTTCAAGCGAATTTCGACCTACTTG
Organism: Argyresthia goedartella; assembly: GCA_949825045.1. NCBI lineage: Eukaryota > Metazoa > Arthropoda > Insecta > Lepidoptera > Argyresthiidae > Argyresthia > Argyresthia goedartella. The sequence continues at coordinate 25,325,437 of OX463823.1, forward strand.
CATTTAAGGGGTTTAGCAAAATAAGCTTATGGTGGGTCATGATTCAGATGGTTTGATAGTACATACTTTACTTAGTCTAAATAATGGTAGTGCATGCCTATTTCTATTTCTAGTGTTAATGTTCTCCAACCGGGTTCGGTCACGGCAACTGTCACAGCTGGTTAAGACGTCGTTTCATATGCCCACTTAGCCTAGTTTGTTGATAAAAGTGCGTTTGCACTGGCTATACACGCCATTTTGGTAGTGGTAATGTATTGCAGCAGATGTTCTGCCTCGTAGTTCATCTCACTCGGCCTCAAGGGTAGCTCTCGAAATCGAATATCTTTGTGTGCACCATGTTTTTCCATTTGGCCCTGTTTTCAGTGAGTTCCTCTCAGGCAGAATGCTCGATACTACAACTCTTCATACGCCGCTTCTGCACGTCTTTAAACCTCAAAAGCTGACCACCTTGTTGCGTTTTCCGTTCTGTAGTTCGCAGTGCAATAGACGTTTTACAAGACGCTCCTCCGCTCCTCGCTCATATGGCTACACCAACGCAGTTGACGCCTCTTCAAATAAGCTTCTATCCGACCAACATGAGAACGTCGTAATATCTATGAGTTGCTGATATGGTCAGACCAGTTGACGATCAAAATGTTTCGAAGACACCTTAGATGGAATAAGTCTAATACACGGTATGGACGAAAGGTCTCGGTAAAGTAGAAAAGGTTCAGAAGGACTATGGCCTTATGGAGGGAGATTTTGGATGAAATATCGCTGCTGCTGCAGCTTTTGGGAGATTGAAGTGCAAAGTTTTCCGATCGCACGACATCATCAGACAAAACACGGATGTGGCTACATCTAGGCTTGTATATTTTAGTTACTTTCATAGTGTCATGTCCTATGGTATCTTGTTGTGGGGGAAAGCAGCGGATATTTAAACTATCTTTACTTTACAGAAAAGAGCTATTCGAGCGATTTGTGATTTAAAACTTACAGACTCCTTAAGAGAGCTTTTTAAAGAAATTGACATACTAACTCAATTTATTTTCGAAAAAATAATATATGTACGCATGAAACTTACAACATTTTCCAAACTAAGCGATAGCGATAATGTTAACCTAAGACATAATCACAGACTAGTCGCGCCCCGGTTTAGACTCGCGAAGGTTGGCAATTCTTTCAAGGGTCAGTGCATTCTCTACTACAATAAGATACCTCTGGAGATTTTGAAATTGCCTTTTGATCAATTTAAAAAGCATGTCAAAGCGACTTTGTCGAAAAAGGGATATCACAATGTTCAAAACTACTTAAATGATGGGACTGTATGGGGTTAATCTAGGTCAACACAGACCTTTGGGTTAATAATTTTGTAATTATGTATTCCTGCTTATTCATTATAGTAATTAAGCACAAGCAATTTTTAAAAGAGATCTAAAAATCAATCTGTGGGGTTTCTACGCCCTGCTTCTCCCAGAGTGGTCCAATGTAGAGAAGTGGCAAAAAATTATGTTTGCTAAGTATATGTAAATATTTACAGTAATAAAAACATTTGATTTTATTTGATTTGGTTTGATTCATGCTCTCCACTTCTCAACACAAATCAGCTGACCGCTCGGCCCAAAATGTATGAAGAAGTGAAAGTAAAAGTTGCTCAGATCAAAGCGGTTTCATAGTAAACCCTCTAAAATATGACTACACCATTCTGTCACCATGTTTAACTGCAATGTTTAAAGGAGGCTGTCCTAGTGATACTATTTCGAACGAGAGTACACAATATTCTCTGAATAACCATTGGAATACCATATTTTGTATGGATTTGTCAAATATATTCAGAGAATAGTGTTGTATCACGTTAGAAGCAGTGGGCCTGGCTAGGTAGTCCAGCTGAGGCCGCAATTTTGTATTTTGTAAACCATCTGAGACACAGAAAATAGTGTTCTAAAATCTGAAAAAAAGGTATGAATTAAATAAGGATCTAGTCTAGTCAAAGTCGCATTCAGAAACATGATCTAATGAATTTCACTCGATAAAAATAAATAAAAAAGTTACCCCTTTTTTTAAAGATTTTCCAATATTATGACTAAAGTACTGATTTTTAACATATTTTTTTTATGCTCAACTAAAGCTACTAAATATTTATAGACAATTTTGCAGAGTTTGACTTGAAAAAATAATGTAATTTTTTACTATGATTTTATACCTAAAAATGCGCGAGGGTGGCGGCTCGGAAGGCCCGATCAGTCGCGCACTGGCGCTTGCCGACGACGGACCTGTGCCAGATTTTGCAATTTTGTGCACCAGTTCATAATTTCATACAAGTTCGAGATTACATAAGCAAGTTATTAAGTAAACATGGGCAACAAACAACGCAAGCGGAAAAAGTTGTGTAAAGCTATAAAAAGAATGCGCTCCAAAGATACGTGAATAAGTAAGTAAATATTTGAGTCTTTTCTTTTCTTACTAAAATTAAATTTATTATAAGGTAAGTAAACATTCATTAAATGGAATAAGGTGATGAGCTAGCAACTTGTCACTAACTGTTCGTTTATACACTTTCCCCTAAAATTGCTGAACGTCGCTGTAGGATCGCTTATGTGATCTTGCAGCTCTGGCTACCCCTTTATGGTAATATAGCCGTGAGTATATATGTTTGTATATATGTTTGTTTGTAGGTATGTAAATTTAGAAAAATATCACCCTAAAATTACGGCCATAATGCCACAGTATAAGAAAATGTCAGAAGGTATTACTAGAGAAGAACGTTACGATTTTTGATAATTCATATTTTGTCCACATCGGTACCTCTACTAAACGATGCCAAAAGAAAGGTTACTAAATTAGTATTTATATTGGTATCTTTTGGTATAAAGTATATAGAGTACCTATTAGTATTAACTAATAGGTACTCTATATACTTTATATTGCAGGTCTAAGGGGCAACCTCAAAATTCCGACATGGATACAGCTGCAGCAATAAATCTTCTATCTGTGGATTTAACTGAAAATAGGTAAATAAAGTACCAAATTACGGCCATAGTTCCACAGTATAAGAAAATCTCAATAGGTATTACTAAAGAAGAATTTTACTGTTTTGATAATTCATATTTTGTCTATACAAAAATATATGTCTTTGTTTTTGTCTTATAAAAAAATATATTCAAAATCATTTATTTTGCAGACACTTTAGACAACTACACAATTCACAGGATTCATGCATAGGTACATTTTCAAAAATATTGATAAGGGTAGTTGTCTCGGGAGATTGGTTGCGAAGCGCGCACTAGGCGAACCTGTATCGCGCACTTCAATCAAAATGTCTTCCATACACAACATAGCCGCGACCTATCCACGACCGCGAAATTAGAAATTTTATTTGAAGTGTTGAAAAATTAACCTCTACTTACCGATACCAAAGGAAAAGTACATAATAGTTACTCTACATACTTTATATTGCAGGTCTAAGAGGCAACCTCAAAAATCCGACATGGATACTGCTGCAGCAATAAATCTTCTATCTGCGGATTCAACTGAAAATAGGTAAGTGCCTAATCACCATAGATTGGAGAGAGAAAAACTCAGGAACGGCGCTAAACGAATTGAAAGAGATCGCCGTCTTGATTCGACGAACACACAATCTCCCCCTGCCCCTTTTAACATCCCGGACTGAGGTCAGAACCCCCCTAAATGACCCAAATATAAAGTAGTTTAGGATTAGGATAGGTCTCAAAAATTATAACCACTTCTTAGTAGCGGGGGCAATCTGCCCCCCTAACATGCCGCTATCATGCCCGTTGACTATGAGCTGAGGCCCGCTCATAAAATCGGGTAAGCAGGCAAACTCCTCCCATATATATCATACACACATATATATCGCCCAAAAGGGCAAATTGCAGGTAGAAAGCCTTCAGCATATACCGAGGCCATGGCTCACAGTTAATTCTTAATAAGACAACTGTAAACACAAAGAGGTTGTTTTTAGTCCGTATACCACACGAGCTGATGCCCGCTCAATATGTGGGGACCCGGACATAGCAGGGAGGTCTGACTCCTGGGCATGGGTAATTCCATTTTTTTTCCCTCCAAAAAAAAAAAAAAGGCGCTAAACGAATTCTGCTTGTATGAGGTTACGGGCGAAAGCTAGTCAATTGTAAATTGTGCAAACATAATGAACTCTAAAAAATACTTAAGTAATGTACCTAATATAGGATATATCCTCAATTTAGGAGATTTAATACTTACCATTATATCTTCGTTTCAGAGTCACTGAAGAATCAGAAGAATCTCTTATCGTAGAAAAGGAATTCAAAGAAGATGTTTATCAACCTGTTTTGGGCCGACGAATTATTGATATAAATTATATTTTACACGAGTTACAAGACAAAGCACGTCATAAAGGTCTATTTGACTGCACATTAGGTAACTTCCGTTTAATTGGTGAAAAAAAACGAGGACTTTTATCGGTATATGGTTTTGAATGCAATATGTGCAAAGAAGTTTGTTTGATTAACTCTGAAGACCAAAACGACAAAGAAAAGTAAATCTAAATAAATCTGCCACAACTGGAATTGCGGCTACCGGTATCGGCTTTTCTCAATTTGAGGAGTTATGTTCAGCTATGGATATTCAAAATACTATTCAAAATAAGAGGAACAAGTATTTGAAAAGTGGAAAAAGACGGCAAGTGCTTCCATGGAAGCTGCAGCTGAAAAAGAGAAAGATATCGCTATCGCAGAAGGTCGAATTAAGAACGGTATCCCTGTGATTGATGTTTACGTTGATGGCGCATGGTGCGCTAGCTTACGGCACAAACTATAAAGCGTCATCAGGCACAGCAGCCATAATCGGCAGAAGAACAGGTCAAGTCCTTTACATTGGAATAAAAAATAAATATTGCTTGGTATACGCTCGAGCTGAGAACAAAAATATATTACCAAAGGAACACAAATGCTTTAAAAACTATGAAGGTTCTTCAAGCTCCATGGAAATGGAAATCATTGTAGATGGTTTCAAGGCATCGATCCCAATGTATGGCATCATATATGAGCGAATGATAGGAGACGGAGATGCTTCAACTTATGCTGCAATCCTCAAATCCAGACCGTACGAAAATGTAACCGTTGAAAAAATTGAATGTAGAAATCATATACTGCGTAACTTTTGCAAAAAGCTACGAAATCTAACTTCAGAAACAAAATATATTCTAGCTCACCGTAAAATGCTTACTAAAGTTAAAATTTTGACGATGCGAAAATCAATTGTAAAATCTATAAAACATCACAAAGCCTCCGAAAAACCTCGAAATGTTGCTATAACAAGTCTTCATAATGACATTATTAACTCCGTAGCATATGCTTTCGGCGACCATAGAATGTGCCAAGAATATAATTGTACCAAAGACAAAAATGACAACAAAGAGCTGAAAAAGATCCAGAATTCAACATTAATATTCAGAATAAATGCGATTGTTTCAAACGTTGCCTCTAAATCACGCAGTTTAGTCGAAGATGTTGACACAAACACTGTTGAGTCTTTTAATAGTGTCATTGCCAAATTTATAAGTGGGAAACGAATAAATTTTGCACTGAAAGGAGGTTACGAAGGGAGGTGCTCAGCAGCAGTTGTTTCGTATAACTGCAAATCCGGACTTTCAGAAATCCAAAAAGCCTTTTTAAATAGAAGCCCTAAAGGCAGGGTTAAGATAATTGATACAAGAAGAGCAAAAAAACGAAAGTTAAACTTAGAGCAACCAATAAAAAAATACGGAAATTAAAAGAAATTAATCAAAAGCAACATGATTATGGTTCAGAGAGCTCATCACCAGATTTGTCTTCACATGACTTAAAGAAAGCAGAGGAAGAGTTCTTAAATAATTTCAAACTTCTTACTTGCGATAGGCAAGCTATCGAGAGAGCTACGGTTTTACAACGAAATAGTAGTGATTGGCTGGAAATACGGAAAAACCTAATCACCGCATCTAATTTTGGGCAAATATGTAAAAGAAAAGTTAGCATAAATACAGCTCCTTTGGTGAATAACATACTCTACCCAAAAAAATTAACATGTATAGCTGCTGTTGCATACGGAATAGAGAATGAAAGGCAAGCACTTCAACAGCTTCAAATTCAAGAAAATATATTTATTATGCCTTGCGGTTTGTTCATTGATAAAACTTACCCATTTATTGGAGCAACTCCTGACGGATTAGTAGGCGATGATATGCTTGTAGAAATCAAATGCCCTATAACTGCTAAAAAAAAGGATTAAAAAATACAGCAAAATAAAATTCAAATATTAAAATACGACAGAAACACTTGTACCATCACAATAAATAAAAAATCTAATTGGTTCTATCAAATACAGGGCCAGAGAAAATGAAACCGTGCTTACAAAACGCATTGAAAGGGACGATAATTTCTGGAAAACGCAAATGGAGCCAAAGTTGGTAAAATTTTACATGAAATGTTTGATGCCGGAAATTGTAGATAGTAGACATGCACGTGGAATGTCAATAAGAACGTTGACTTTACAAGATGACAAATAAAATGTAAACTATGTAGAATCCCGAGCCTCACCATCACCTGAGCCACCAATGGGAAATGTACATTCTCTAGAGTCCCATAGTCATAACATCTACTGAACCACAAATACATTTACAACCGGGTACTAGCACACGGGAAATTAATTTCGCAGAATTTTGAGATAATATATAATAATATTTTATAAATTTGTTTTATTTGACACCCTTTATATTTTTAAGCTAAACTTTTCGAGATTTTGTGACTAATCAGAGTATATGAATAATAATAATAATATCTGGTACATTTTTTTACACATATTGATCTTCAGCCCCAAATAAGGATTCTCTGTATCTTAGAGTACTAGACAATGATATATATACTTATAAAGATACATATTATACTTAGATAGTTAAACAACCATGACATGGGAACAAACATCCGTGCTCATCACACGAATATTTGCCCCTAATGGGACTCGAACCCGGGTGTCGAATGATCTTTGATAAAATTCTCAAACAAATCTGAGTAGGTTTGAGACCCAATGTTTGTTAGGTTCAATGTTGTTTCGTATATTAAATAACGACTTATGTGCCTGGTTGCTTATTTTCGATTAATTACTTAATTTATTAACGAAACTCTAATTAATCACTACCGTAAACAAAGTTTGTATTATATAATTATAAGTCAAATAAAGTTATTATACTGCTTATTTCTTGCACTGTGTCGCTGGTGAGGTCATGTGAGTTCACTGCCGCTGCGCCCGCGCGAAGTATATTGTGCGCGGCCGAGATAGCGCTGAATGCCTACTTTTACAGGATTAGAGGGCCTTAACTAGTTATTATTTTCTAAAAGATGACCAAAATAGTGTTTATTAACCCCTCAGTTACCACCGGCTTTAGCTAACGCCACTTTTCCGTTACAGGTTTTAAATTGTATTACCATGGCATAGTGTTCAAAATTGCGATTCGTCCCAACTACCCTCGGTTTGTGAGCAGTTAATCAAGACTGTTGTTGATGTTGATATGATTATGTAACCAGATTCAATTTGATTCAATTGACAATAGTTAAAATAAAAACCCGCTAGCTTAATATTTGTGGCACTGAATAAAGTATCAGCCGATTCTTCCTAAATATAAAATTTATAGTGTCACGCGAAATCATCCCGACTAATCGAAAAGAGAACTCATTTTAGCAGAACACAAAAATATTAATTTCTAACGCCTAGACCCAACTCAGAAAACAGAGAATTTGCTCACCTGTAAACGCTATACCTGCTCAATCCACTCACCACACCGCAGCTCGTCCAAATGCTGACAGTTAATCGTTAGTTATCTAAAGTGGGGGATGCCCCTGATGCGCTCGCGACGAAGGCTTGACAGCAACTGGCTGTGTCCTCTGTAGAGGTCTTACCAACTCGTCACGCTAGCAAGGAGGTCCAGCCGAGTTTTTCTTACACCCGAAATATTATGGATAGTCGATAAATATATAAAATAATTACAATGAACAATAATTAACAGTTTTATTTTTTTGGGTTCCATGCCTAGAAAAAAAGCAACCACTACAGGATCACTTAGTAGTCCGTCCGCCTGTCTGTCTCGATGCTTTTTCTCAGAAATGTGTATAGACATTGAGTTTAAATTCATATCAATAACTCAGGTCTGTAGTTTCTCAGAGCTGTGAAAAAAAAACTTCCAGCTCGAATCAATCAAAAGATAAGGCTGTTTATGCCAAAAATTCGCTGGAATCAAAATCTATAGGGTACTTCCCGTTGACCTAAGATCATAAAAAGCAAGAAGCAAGGCACAAAAAAAGGAAAACTGTAGACTAAAAGTTCCTTCACAAAAAAATGAGATTTATTCGGAACCCTTAATACACAACTCGACTCGCAATTGGCCGGTTTTTCATTTAATTAGCCCCCAAAAATCCTAAATAGTTCAAATGATCACAATAAAACGTTTCAATATGTACATCCATGCATTCATAGAGTCCGTTTTCGAATACGAAGTGGTATAGGCACAGATATGCCCACGTTATTAGGGGCATATACACGATCAGTTCTACCGTATCCGTTCGCAAGCCAACGCATGGTGTAAACAGTAGGTAGGTAAACAGGAGGGCCCTCATATCAGCCGCTCTATTCAGCCGCTCCATTCAGCCGCCGCCAACGCACCGGCCATCGCAACGTCGGCCGCTGCGTTGACCGGTGCCTTGGCGGCGGCTGAATAGGGCGGCCGAACGTTCGCCCAGTATCTGGTAAATGCGCCTAATATCATAATATCATAGTTTTTAGTTTAATTTAGAGTGTAGAGGTCAATTAATTATGTAATTAAAATATGGTTCCATTGTACTATCTGCCTTTCTCTTTTTATACTGTTTAATAAGAGTATATATTTATCTATCTACTCAGCTACCCGCACCCACTTATTGTGTATGAATTATTTTGTTGTGTAAATAGGTTTTACTCTCTCAGTCCACTTTCCTTTCCTATCTGGGTTTGCTGGTAGAAATCTCCTTTATAGAGATAAGCGCGCCTCTTGTACAAAAATGTTTCTTTGTGTTGTCTCTGTATGTTTGTTTTTGTGCAATAAAGTATTTATTCTTTCACCCACTGCTGAGTACAGGCCTTCCCATTCAGCACGCCATATAATAAAAGTAATAAGAGTATACGATCTCATTATAAATAACAATAATTAAATCGTTAATTTTTAAACAAGCTTGCTTATATTTTGTTTATGGTATCTCTAGACCCCACACTAGGATTGCATGTGTCGTGGTGACAAGTCTGTATCGCTAATGTGGGTACTTAAAAGTTATCCTATACCTATACACAAATTTATATTAACTTTAAAACATTAAATCCTTACATGCATACCAATAGATGATCAAGTTAAACAGCTGTCCAAGATCCAAGAAAAATCCAAGTAGATTTTTTAATGATAGATCATTCGTATTATGACAGTAACAGAGTCTAGATTTGATTATCAAACTCATAATTTGAAGGTTATATATACTAAGGCTAAGATAAGCATAGTTTGACCATACAGGTTTCTTGGTCTAGTCTGACATGTCAAGCACAATGAATTTAGGCTCGTATTAATAAACCACTCTTATCTCTGAGGGTTATCTCAAGCGCGTGTAAATGACAAATTTGATACTCGTTTGGTGGAACCGTCATTATGACATAGCTGAGACAAATCTCAAAGCTGAGATCGGTTTATTATTACGGGCCTAAGTTTATGGTATTTTCTCTTGTTATGAATGTTTGTTAACAATAGTTATTACTGCATTATTAATTCAATTTAAATTTAAATTCAATTGCAATAATTAATTCAAATCCATATTAGTAGATTTTAATATTTTATTTTATTTTTTAATTTTATTTATTTGCTGTAATAATTTGTGTATTTTGTGTACTTAAACCTATTGCTGTCTCGTCCGCTTTGGCTCTGGCAGAATATCAGCGTCACAGATTCGTCTGTGACATTGCTGAGTCAGGGCCATTTCATTGTCGCGGTACAGTCACGGCGCCACATAGTGATCCTTACTTTCCATATTTTTGCTGCGTTAATTAAAATCATTTTCATTGTTTTATTTAATTTCTTTGATGTTTTTTGTCATAATTAATTTTGACTGGTTTGTAATATGTTAATAACCAATAATGATTTTGTGTTTGTACCGAGCAATGAATAAATGAATTATCTATCTATCTATCTATCTTACTTACGTATACTTTAACCTTTTTATTTTTTGTAGCCCATTGATGTCCCCACTGAGGGGCACAGGCCTCGCATATTACCCGGATACGAGTAATATTAAGTCATACTCCACCAAGCTGGCTCAGTGCGGGTTGATGGAGGAGTTTTACGACCACCATCAAATAGCCATAGTAGCCGGGACCTACAGCTAAACGTGTCATCTTCTTCAATTAATCATCTCGTTGGTATACGGTCAGGATTCGAATCTGCATCTTCTGTGTGAAAAGCAAGCGTGAAACCCTTTAGACCACGGAGCTTAAAAACCCAAAGATAAAATAAACTGTATGAACTACAATTGTAATAGCTACAAAACTTCATAAAGCATAAAACACCGATTTGAGACATCTCCTTTCCAGCGGCCTTACAAAGCTGAGCTTTCTGCTTACTTGCCTCAATTTTAGATGGCCAGCACCGGATTAGATCCCGCATCTTATGCTTGAGAAGCGGGCATAAAAATACTTAACCACGGAGCTTTTACGAGATCTTTGAAACTCTTTATCACAGAACACAACTAACCATCCCATCACTTCCTTTAAATTCAATGTTCCGTTCAGCAAAGTCATGAGCGTGTGCAGTACTTATCTATTATCTGGGAACGCCCGCCCATAATGACTGCCATTCAAACTTGAGAATCGAGTCTTGGGGAAATCTCTAGGACCTCCTTTTCACATTGTAAGCCTTGGCTCATGTTCGGCTCCTTATTCAACGGGTTTTCTCGGATCTAGGGTATTTAGGGAACATGTATACTAAATTCTCCTTCTTGACGACTTCTGTCGAGGCCCAAGCCTTAACCAGTATGCACACGGAGCTACAAGAAAGGTACTGATCAGTCACGCACATTCGTAACTAGTTTACTTTGAGTATTTCCATGTAATGAGTTATCTCGTGCATACTCATCTGTGATTCAGTTAGTATGTATGTGTCAGAAACACGACTTACCAACCGGTGTTGTTCCTTTCCAGAGCGCCGCACAATGCAAATTACGCAAGAACATTGCTACCAAAAGTCATCTTTACCTATTTGAAAGTTTTGTTTCCCGTTTGAAAGTTATCCTGAAACTACCTCAGACTTGTGGTTACAATCAGTGCCAAATTATGCACATTTCGATTGGAATGCTTAGCTGATTTGCATTCCAGCTTGGCGGTACATAGGCTGCAAAGACAGCTAAAGAATGCAGTGTTCACACTAGTGTTTGAAGTGTCGGGAATAGGTTAGAATATGTTTATTTACGACTATATTCCCAATAAGGGGTGTGGACGACGAAAATATATGACGACGTGTGTTATAAGTAATAACTATCTATGACAGGTTAATTGATCATCGCCTAGCAAAACTCGACCCCGATTCCCTCGATGTTTCCAACATGTATTGCAGATGCAGCTGATTTAATCCAAAATGTGTAATCTTCGTTATCCGCGTTCGCGTGGACTTCTATCACAATTCATTAAAACGCCATTCAGATAATTCTATTGTCGCGAACGCGCCCATTATAGGGCCGTTTATCCCTGCGGCTTGGGCTTTGGGTAGGATTGGTATTCTATATCACATCACAATTAGCAAAAGCTGTTTGAGGTATTCTGTAGAAATTTGAGTTTTGTCTGGGGTAATTTGGACTTTATTTCTTAAGTGAATAGACTTTACTAATTAGCAGATTTAATCTATCAATGGATCCCTTTCAGCTTTACATTGTCTGATACCAAACGATCATAGTTATTTTCGTATAGCCGGTATGGTATTCTCTGCTGGGCAAAAGCTCTCTCTTTCTTCCTTTTAAGTCCATGGTTATTTCATACTGTTTCATTTTTGTACCATTACAATATTGATAAAAGAAGCTATCTATCTCGCTCTCCTGAAAAGGAACGTGACCCGATCACTGCGTAATTTTTGTAAAATTGTAAACTATTTGTGACTCAGTGAGTGCAAAGGATGAAGTGATTAATCTGATTATACTGAATATTGCCAGATGCTTCTTATGAGCAAGGAACGTTATTTGAAATATCGCAAAGCATCTTCCAACTAAAATCTATTTCTCATCTAAAATAAAGTCCGCTATAAGAAACTGACCTACCTTGTATTCGTAATTCACCCATACAATACAGTAATGATCATTTTACGCCCTACACCGAAACTTATAGTGCCATAATATAGGAGAGGCATTTTTGTTCATTTCTTCATACGTCATTAACGTACGAGATGGATGGCACACACAAACTTTGGAACTTGAAGGCCCTTCCTTATTCACGACGGGTGAAACTTCGATATCGAATCGCGAGGAACCTGAATCCAAAGTACCGGTAGGTAACTCATTGTACAGTAGGAAATAAAATTGGCTGGGCTGGCGTATATGCTAAATTAGTAAAAAATATTTCAGGCCAGCTTACTCCGCTTCGTACGGTACCTATGCAAAACATATAACTAAATAGGGTTCCTCCGATAGTGGTTGAGCGCTGAGGAAGAGTAGTTTTTGTAAAGTCTAAATAGCGCTAGACTTTGGGGGATGGCTTAGCAATACAATGTCACAGTCTAGCGACGAGTAAGCAACTTCTAACATGTCACTGATAATTTGTCTTGTAACAATGGCTATCAATTTTTGCTTTGCTCGTCTGTGAAATTGTTAGTTAAGTTAAGTTTGTATTTTATTTCAGTATAAACCCGCCGAAAATCCCACTTCTCCATTTGCCAGGCTTAACCAGAATCCAGGCCACTGTCAGTGTCCGGTCTTATGCGGCTATCACACAATAAAGGGAGGCAATAAAATGCTCCCCGGCTGCCGTTCGGCTCGTCAAAGATTCCTGATTGATGTTATGGCCACGATTTAGGGCCTAGATTGCGAATCGTCCAGCCTTAGGTATTTGGATTCACTTATGTGATGCGACGATAATATGGCAAGGGTGAAACCAAAGATTAAGAGTTACTGGCTAAACGTGCCTCTGCCACCCCGTATATGACAAAGCCACAAAGTCAGTAGAGCCAAAGAGATTTATTATTCGTAAACCGTATTATTTTCCTACATCTATTTAACTCTGCTTGGCGATAAAGAAGTATTTTTTTGTTAATCAAAGTAGTAATTTCGTCTTTCTCAGTGTCAATTATATATATTATATTGCTCAATACTATTATGAATCTGTGAAACTAAACCATTCTGTATTTTGATGAGTTTAGGATAAAGAAACTGAACATGAGAAAAAATAAAATTTCGAAACTAATTCAGCAGCCCAATTGGAAATATTACATGTGCAGTATCCCTAACCTAGCTCGTAAGGTTCTTTACAGTTTTGCATCAAATAATCCTAACATTGACACGCCCTTCATAAATCCGTCCAGTGAAGAGTCGTCGGACTTTTTCAGGTTAATTTAAAGTAAGACGCCAGTTTTAACGGCCCGGTTTACGTCCCAGTTTTATGTGACGTTAAAGTTTGTATCTTCAGAATGAAGCGAAAGAGGCTCTTTGTTAATCTTGAGGCCGTCGGATAAAATGTTAAAACGGATATAATGTTGGAGACGTTTTGAAACGGTTAAACTCGCGGTTGTAACGATAATCAGCTGCTTGGTTTTTCATGAGGGCTGTCAATAGAATTTTAAAGGGTTGATAAGAGCAGTTATAAAGCCTTAGATGAACGTTGTTTAGGTCATCTAGGGTTATAACATTACATTTCTGGGCTTTATCCAATAAACACAAGGCATAGTAGTATAAACAATAGCCCTTCAACTTCAAAAGGTGCTGATTATAATTGTTTCTGTTTTGCATTGTTTATAATTTTATTATTATGAGGCTGACTTAACAATATTGTGGCTTGCAAAATCAAGTCGCCTGTAAGCCTCAGGACGAAATTTTTCCCGTCATGTCGGTGCAAAGTGACGCTGCAACGTTGCACGGTATCTCGAAACATGTCCCGAGATACTGTAAAGCAAACAAACATGTATATACAGCCACATACATTGCTTCTGAGCCCACACTAGGATACCCTGCGTCGTGGAATCCAGAAATAGTGATATCACCCACATATAAACATCCATGAGCTGGAGATATTTTTTTCTTCATCCACAGCCGGGGATTGAACCCGAGATCTCTCGCATGGTAGGCAGAGCCACAGCGCCACAGAGATCGTCAGCTATACTAATTAGACGACACCCTCATTCTAGGGATTTCAACACCTGTCTCCTCAAAAACAATTCCCTTTCTGCCAAACTCACGTCCATGGTTGATTCATTCAATCTCCACATCTTGCCACTTGAGCCCACTCATTTCCAACCGCATTGTTCTCCCTCTCTTCCAGACATCATCATCGTCTCCAACTTGGATAAGGTTGCCTCTCACGGTCAACTTAACTCTCCTTTCTCCTTCCACGATCTCATTTACCTCTCCTATAAGATTTGGTCTCCGAAGAGCAGAACCAAATTTATAGATACTCGAAGCTAAAAGGCATAGATCTGGAGCCCCTTAAGTCTGCTGTCTCACTGGTCGATCGGTCCCTTGTCATCTTGAGCAAGAACGTTGACGACAAAATCCGCAACTTTAAGCGTCAAGCGTCTCATGGCCAAGAGAAATCGAGCTAAGATTAAAAACAAAAAGGATCCGACAGATGACAACTTTCTCTCCTATAAATGCCTTCGTAATCGATGCCGGAACCGATGACCACATCTTCGATTGTATCGAAAAGTACACTCCAGCTCAGGTGTGGAATCTTCTCAGGACAAAATCCCTGGACATGCATACGGGTAATGTTGATCTGAACGCTCTCAATCCATTCCTCTTTGCTAAGCTAGTTGTAATGAACTCTTCCATCAAGAAAGCCACTCTTCAGAGTCTGCGCTCTAGGTCACTACCCAATACCACTCCTTTCAACCTGATAACATTGGTAGCAATGAGCTCCAAAGCTGTAGAATATGACAATATCTTCCAATTCTTCCTTAATGATCTGCTTTCGGCCATCAACATATTTTAAATTTCTTCCTTTCAAATTGCTTCTGCCCTACTGCTTGGAAACAAAGCATTCGTAATTCCTTACTCTAAAACATCCAATCCCACCTCCTTTAACCTCTCAAAAACCAAGAGTAATTGGGACGGGTCGCGATTTTGAACCTTATGCCATGGTAATAATATTTAAGACCTATAACGGAAAAGTGGCACCGGTGGTGTTCAAGAGGTTGAAGAGTCCATTTCTATCCTGCCGATTCTTTCTACAGTCCTCGAACCCATTGTCCATACTCAGCTCTTCCATTATCTATGCTCTACAAATCTACTGAATCCTTTTCAGTCAGGCTTTAGAACGGATCATAGCACTGTTACGGCTCTATTAAAAGTGACCGATATTCACGTAGCCATGGATCAAAGGCAGCTCTTGGTGCTGGCTCTGCTGGACTTCAGTAGTGCTTTTAATTGTGTTGACTTCGACATTCTCGTTGAACTTCTCAAATCTCTTAATATCTCCTCCCTCTCTGCCAGCTGGTTTGACTCTTACCTAAGAGACCTAAAACAGGGTATCAAGTCGGAGGAGGCTTGTTGTACGGAGTGGTGTGACCTCTCCTCCGGTGTCCCCCAAGGTGACATTCTCTCTCCTATTTATTTTCAATATTTATTAATTCCATATACGATGTCTTGTCCCTATCATCTTTAACCGGATGACCTTCAAATATATCGTCACATCTCTTCTGATTATGATAATACCGCTGTGAAGGCATTGAACGCTGTTTTGGTAAGTATTAGATGGGTATCGTCATTTGGGTTGCTGGTTAATCGAAATAAATCCCAGGCCATGATTATAGGTACCAGACACTCATTAAACACGCTGCAGTAACTGTCTCTCCCTTCTCCCATAAATCTAAAGACCTGGGTGTCGTCATCGATAACCAATTGTCCTGGTCAATGCATGTTAATGAGGTCAGCAGGCAAGGAGACTTCAGAACTTTCTGCCTCGCCAGACCAGAATTACTCTCGCTCAGTCCATGCTTCCTCTCCTCATTGATTATGCTGATGTCAGCGCAAATGAAGAACCACTGAACAAACTCGAACGACTTCAAAATCTCGGGATTCGGTTCATCTTCGGACTACGCAAGTATGACAACGTATCTCAGCAACACAGGGAGTTGAAGTGGCTATTCGGATTCGACGGGACCCTCATATCCTGTGTTTTCTCTAACATTTTATGGAACCCACGTTACCCAACTTTTGCGTGATTGATTCGAATTTCTTTCTTCAAGCAGGCCTCGGAGAACTCTCATGGCGTCTATACTCAACTGCAGCCTACAAACATGGATTCAGAATCCGAGCCATACGACTGTGCAATGAGCTTCCCTGTACTATCAGGGACAGTCCATCATTAAATATGTGTATATTCAAAAACCGGCTAAAGAAACACTATCTATCCCTTTCCAGTATGTATAATATTAATATATATATATATACATATATGTATATATATATTGATACGTTGTATGGAAGTAATTGTGTATGTAGTGTATTTTTAGCAACTAGGCTTATCAGTATGTATTGTTAGAAGTGTAGTATTCGTAGTATTTATAGAGTTTTATTGTATGCGCAGGTCATCCCCCGCTCAACCATCACCTTTCCTACCCATATGTTTTTTTCTATTATAAGTTATCTGTATGTCTGTTTTGTGTAGTACAATAAAGAAATTACGAAATTAAGAAAATGCCGCGGGGCATGATTCGGGACGCGTATATGGCTTTCCGTATTCAAAACGTCCCCAACGAGAGACGAGACAGGTATGCTTTTCTGATGCCCTTAACCACTAGAATGACATATATAGTAAGTTACTAAAATCCGTTCTCATTTAGTCTTCATTTACCATATAGGTAAGTGCTTACTTTTAATTATAATGAGGCAGTCAGTTACTGAAGAATTTGTATTAAAATTATGATTAAAATGTAAATGTTCTTGTTAATAATTTTAATGGATAGTGATTTATCAAATATTAATATCTAAAACTAACTTCCTAACTTATTTGTTTAGTGTAATTTCTCGTACCTTGAAGTTTTAATACCTATATTATATTGCTAACTATAGTATTGCATTGTTTATCTTAGACTGACAATAAAATAATGTTATTTTTTGGTTGTCTGTCCAATGTCCATACCAACTTATATCATTGTTTTTATCTTGATTACAACCAAATACATACAAGGTAAAATATAGCAAACTTCATGAAATTACTATGAATAACATTTTTTTTTACTTTTTCATACACAATGCAAAAATATGGTACAAAGTCATATAAAAAAAAAGCATTTTTTATATTATATGCTATAATGAGCTAACGTGCTTGACAAAATAACAATGAAACATGATATTTTTTGTATTTTTGATAAAGCAGCTATTATATGGAGAGTGCACGTGACATTACCTGCCCCTTAAGTTTTTTAAATGTAATGTATAATATTTTACATGGTTTTTAACAGGAAGTATATGTAAATTAGTACATAGTTCAATACTTACATACTACATATACAAAACTGCTTTTTAATTTTTCGATGTATAGCCTTGAATATAGTACGACTATTTAATATTTTATTATTAAAAATTATAAAGGTACACTCGTGCATAAGACTGTCGATTTACGTTTTCCCGTGCTCAGTGGTATGGAACCCTTCGTGTGCGGATCCGACGTTCTACTAGCACTTGATCGTTTTATTTATAATCAGTAATATGTTTGCGTTTTGCCGTGCTTCTTATTTCCAGAAGAATTGTGACAAACAAATCTTTTTTGACACTCACTTCGAATCTCTTTTGAATTTTGTTTTTTTAGGGTTCCGTACCCAACGGGTAAGAACGGAACCCTATTACTAAGACTTCGCGGTCCGTCCGTCTGTCACCAGGCTGTATCTTAAGAACCTAGCTAGCTAGAGAGTTGAAATTTTCACAGATTATGTATTTCTGTTGCTGCTATAACAACAAATACTAAAAAACAGGATAAAAGAAATATTTAAGGGGGCTCCCATACAACAATTCCTTCAATACCACATACAAACTTATGGATGCACCTGGTTACGTACATGGAGTATGAAAGTAACCGCACCAATAACTTTGTAAACAATATTTTGCTGTGTAAAATCCAAACTATTCACTCCACACCATCGCTTCCATTGAACGGTGGTACGGAACCCTTCGTGCGCGATTTAGACTCGCACTTGACCGGTTTTTTCATTATCCAGTTACTATTTGTCGTTGCTGATAAGTTCTTAATAAAGTTGGTACATTTTTCGTTGTAGTTAGCACCTCGGCCTAGTTTTGATCGAAAATACACTTTAAAATTCCCGTCACTCGTTCCGTTCGCAAGCGCGCAAAATCACATGTTATTGTTATTACTATGTTTGACCTACCAGGCATTAGAGCGCTGTGATGTCTATTTTGTAAGGTCAATATGTTAGTGTAGGTGAGACAGAAATGAAAAGTGATAGCTTCCGTGTTTGAAATTTAGGTTAGGCACTGTTTACTTAAAACAAAAGGAGTTAATATTGTATAAACTAAGACCCTAGAAGGGAAGTACTTGAAGCGATGAATCAGATACGCTTTCGTTCGAGTGTTTGCTCTAAAAACCTTACTTAGTACGTCACCTCTAGGAATATGGATTGCATACGGTTTTTTAATGGCTTAATTCAATTCAATTCAAAATATTTATTTCAGATAGCATACATTTTGACACATATACATCCATAGGTAGATATTATTTTATCATTATAAAAAAGTTTAAAATTAAACTAAATACATCATCCATCATCCTTGAATAATAAATAACACCCACACTCACACCCTGCTCACACAGTCACACACACCCTCTCACACACACAAAACATCGTCCTAAAATATGATTATAATTTATGGTTTGTTACTGCGAAGGTGCACATCCATCCAGTACTTCAACATAGGGCTGTCCACCTTCCCAGCCAGAGTGCTGAGGATAGTGTTGGAGCTGCCGAAAAGGCGGTTTCTTAACGAGGCAATCCTCTTTCTCATTATTGCAAAGAAATCGTCAATCCTAGCTTCGGCAAACATAGCCGAGGCGCTGCAGTATCGCGGCAGCCCCAACAGTATTCTCAGCGCATTATTATATTGGACGCGCAGGGCGCTGTAGGCTCTCCGCGTATAGCTGACCCACAAGCCACCAGTGTAGAAGGACTGACAAAAGGCTCTGAAAAGTGTCAATTTGACAGCCCTTGTACACTTCGCAAACCTGCGGGCCAGCATATTACATCGGACCGCCATCGCCCTGCGCTCCCTTTCAATATCAATGTCATCTACGAGCCCCTCCGTGACCACGTGACCCAGGTACTTGAAATGTGGAACCCGCTTGAGAGGTGCTCCACACAATGACACAACCGGATCCTTATCAGGAGATTTAGTCCCTGAATGAAACACCATCAACTCACTTTTCTTCACATTATACCTGAGCCCGTGTGTAACAGCGTAGGACTCACAGACATGTAAAAGTTTTCTAAGGGCCTTGACCGAGGGACTCAGCAACACCATATCATCAGCATAAGATATGTTATTAACGATTGTGCCATCGATTGAGCATCCAATACCGGTGTTGCTGAGCTCCCCGATCAGCTGATTGATGTAAAGATTGAATAACTTGGGAGATGTAAGTCCGCCCTGCCTGACCCCGCACTCAAGGCTATATGAATTGCTAAGCGAACTCACCCATTTTACTGCATTAGTTTGATTTTGATACCAAAATTTAAAAATGTAAACCAACTCAGTCGGTAGTCCTGTGTGAGTTAGCTTATTCCATAGTATATCATACGATACAAGATCAAAAGCCTTTGACAAGTCAAGAAAACATGCATAGATGTGTGTTTTCCTGTCAGTATAGTACCGGACGGTCTGCTTGAGAGCCAGAATTGCACTTTCAGTGGACAGTCCGGGCCTAAACCCGAACTGGGCATCATGTATGTGAAGATGTTTATCAAGTTGACAATCAAGCAAACCGTCCAGCACCTTAGCCACAGCAGTTGCTAAGGATATTGGTATGTAATTATCCTTGTCAGAAGCGTCTCCCGTTCTATTTTTAATAATTGGTACTACTATAGTTTTCATTAAATTTTCAGGCAGGTAAGAGTGTCCCACACAAAAGTTAAAAAACATTTTAAGCACCCTAGGTAGGTGTACACCAGCGCACTTCAGGTGCTCGACACTCAGACCATCATGTCCTGGTGACTTACCCCGCTTCATATCTCTAATAGTTAACATTACTTGATTGTATGTAAAACGCAAGGGTTTGTCACCAGTATCAGCGCTAGTCCGGGTGCCGGACACCGGAGTGTCACTGGACGAGTCAGTGTTACTGGGAAGATCAGAAACAACACGGAAATTATTTTTAAACAAGTTTGCTATTTCATGGTGGTCAGACAAACCATTAACAGTCACTGGATGACCAGGCTTAGGATTTAATTTATTTGTTTCTTTCCAGAATTTTGAAAAATCTTTTGCATTATGGCTGGTGGCAAGAATATCTTAAACTTTTACGGTACTTGCAAAAACTTATACAATTCGTCACTTCGAGGCGACATACTATGTACGTCATTCCAGTTGTCTAACGCCTTAGAAAAGCGCACCTGTCTCGGCTCTCGTTGGAGACGTATTGAATACAGAAAGCCATATACGCATTTGGGACACTGTGCAACGCTGCAGTGTTATGTAGATTGAGCATATCCCGATATGATTGGGGACATTATGCCCTCTAGTATTTAGATTAATATTTTACCTGAGATTTAACCTTCATTACTACATAGCTGCGGCGATGGGCTAGCCCCCTGTCACGCAAAATGGAGTATTGAATAACTGGCTCAAAGTAGGCACAATTGTGCCTCTGCCACCCCTTATGGGAAAAGGCGTGACGCTAAGATACATTTATTATTAAACTAAAAAAGCACTTTCCAAAAATAGCACGGTTGTCAAGATTCCAAACATTTAATATAAAAAACTGTTATAAAAAAAGCTGCTATAGACGAACATTTTGTTGTTAATGGCGCCTCAGTGGTATGTTGCTCGTTAGCAACAAACAGGAACGAGAAGAGTGACAGTAGGTAGAAACAGTATTTCTTGCTAGCGTGAGCAACTAAGGACCCCTAAAGGTTCCGTTGATATCTACGTCCCTTTGGAAAAATCTCTTCTTCATGCTCGGATTCCGGAAAATCAACTCCGGTCGTTACAGGTCAGATGTTTTTAGTATTTTTTTATGAATTCAAATAAATACGTTTGTTTTCAAACATAATCAAGAATAACCGGAAAACCTGCAAGGTCATTTACAGCGACATACATAAAAAAATACTTCTTTTAAATTTACTAATTTCAATATTGTTTTCAATAATTGATGAATAATTAAAATGCTTTTGTTGCGGCTACTTTCAGTGCATGCATAAGTGTTGAAAGAAAATTCAACTTGCGAAATAAACAGCTCACAGAGCCACTAGTCGATAATTGTTATTAATAATAATAAAAATAATAATAATAATACCTTTGACACTATTTACACATATAGGTATTGATCTAGCCCCAAACTAGGATTCCCTGTATCTTGGGTACTAGACAACGATACACATACTTATATAGATAAATATTATACTTAGATAGATAAACAACCATGACTAGGATACAAATATTCATATTCATATTTATTTATTGATAACGTCAGTTACAAGTCATTTTGTAAATATAGTTAGTTCAGATGAATGTCAAATAAAAATTACATTAAAATTAAATTGTGTCAAATTAAATTAAAATAATAATAATAAATTATATTGAATTATATGAAAATATAAAAAAAAAGAATAATTTACTTAATGAACACAAATGTTGTCTACCTAGTTGGGTAGGTCTAGGAATTCCGAAAAAGAATAGAAGGTTTGCTCAAAAAGCCAGCGCTTCAGGCGCAGTTTGAAAGTGCTTGGATTGGGAGCATCGGTTACGTTGGCGGGAAGACGATTATATACCGCCGGACCCATGACGTGAGTCATCTTCGATGACTTCCCCAATGTGTGGGGGACCGTCGCGAGTTTGTGACCGTGGCGGTGTGTTTTGCGGAGCGTGCGGAATGAGTCCAGGTTTTCGCGCACGTAGACGGCCACTTGCAGAATGGTGACGGACGGCAACGTCAGGATCCTGAGCGCTTTGAAGTGAGGCTTCGCGGAGACGTCCCGGCGGACCTGGACTATAGCTCTCACGGCTCGCTTTTGCATCCTGGTGATAGGGGCTTTCCATCGATACCGTAATGCCGGAGTTTGACGGCGAGAACGCCGTGATCAGCCACGTCGAAGGCCTTCCAGAGGTCACAGCAGAGTACTGCCACCTGGAGCTTTTTCTCTCTCGCCTCGAGCACGCGTCGCACCACCACACTCGTCAGCGCAGTCGTCGAGCGTCCCACGCGGTACGCGTATTGCCGGTCCGACAGCGCTTCAGTCGACGCTAGAAATTCAAGGAGTCGGGAGCTAAGGCCGTTCTCTAAGATCTTGGACAGTATGGGCACGACTGCGACTGGTCTGTACCCATCGATATTCTCCCTCTTTCCTTTCCCCTTGAATATCGGTGCTATTTTGCTCTTCTTTAGCGCTGTCGGGTAGATGCCTCGTCTGACGCACTCGTTAAAGAGTTTAGCTAGTATCGGTGCTAAAGGCTCTGCGGCCCAGTGTATAAGTTCCGTCGAAATGTCATAAATATTGTTTAATTTCCCACGCCTACCGAACGGCGTGGAAACCCGAGGGGGATGTGCCTTTGCCACGTGAGAGAAAAGAATGATGAATTTGTTACTGACCTTGTCTCCGTAGGCAGGAAATCGAAAGCTCGATTCGAGACGGGAATTCGGGAAAAGGGCACAGTTTGGGATAGGATACGGAGTCGAATCACTATCGTTGCTGCCCGACGCTGTTCGCCGGCGTGCTGCTGCCGACACGTGGAGTCGCCGCTACCGATATGACGAGTTGGAGACCGTACAACTTCAACCTTCACCACGAATCACTTGACCGCTGACGCGAATCTAATTACAATCAATAGCCCGACGCTATGAGGTAGATTTACACTCTGACCAGGCCCGATGCCTGTATGATAATTGGTACACCGAAATACCATCAATGCCACGGGGCCCGAGCCGCCATGTTATTCTCCCGATGAGACCAGACCAAGAGAAAGATTAACCTCCAATTTTACATCTCGTTTCCGATACGAGTGACAGCTGCTAGTGCCGTTTTCGCTAGTGATGTCTCGATTACTCGCGATCGATTCGCGCAACAAAAAACCGGAGCGTTTCCGACGCATAAATATTAAACAGTCACCCGCCCGGACAGGCCCGAACCTGTCCCTAATCAATAGGAAGGCGAGAAAGTGTTGCGACCGCTCTCTTGAGGACCGAGTCCCCCACCCTGACTTCTGCTGATCGAGGCGTGCCATCCCGACCCGTGTACAAATTGACGATCCGTCCTCGTCTCCATCTCAATGATGGCAGGTTCGCATCCTTAATCAGCACCAAATCACCGACTTGAGGGGGGCTCGTCCGGTCAGTCCACTTAAGGCGCTGCTGCAAGATGTGCAAGTACTCAAGGGACCACCGTTTCCAAAAATCTTGAGCCATCTGCTGTAACATCTGCCACCTAGTTAACCGACTTAACTTAACATCACCGAATGGGTATTCTGGCAGGGCGTTAAGGGGCTGACCTATCAGGAAGTGACCCGGCGTCAACGCTTCCAAATCATTTGGATCCGAACTGAGCGGGCACAACGGACGCGAGTTCAGTGTCATTTCAATTTTACAGAACAGCGTCGCAAGCTCTTCAAAGCGTAGAGAGGTCTCACCGATGATCCTCGTCAGGTGCGACTTAGCCGATTTAACCGCAGCCTCAAAAATTCCTCCCCAATGAGGAGATCCCGGCGGACTGAAAACCCATTCAATCCCTCGTCGGGAGCAAGCCGTACCGATGGCGTCCTGGTTACCGATCAGGAATTGAGAGACCTCCTGCAGATATCGCCTGGCTCCGACAAAATTTGTGCCGTTGTCCGAACGGATTAATGTCGGGAGGCCCCTTCGTGAGACGAACCGATCCAGACATGCGATAAATGCCTCCGTAGTGAGGTCACTGACCACCTCCAAGTGGACTGCCTTCGTGGCCAAGCACACGAAGACGCACAGGTATGCCTTCACTAATCTGGCGTTCCGTAGCTGTGAAGACTTGACCATGAATGGTCCCGCGAAATCCGTTCCGACACCCGCAAAGGGCCGGATTTCGTTAACCCTATCCGAGGGCAAATCGCCCATCTGGGGCTGCATCGTAGCCGCCTTGGCCCGATAACAAGGCAGGCACCGAAATACGACGCTACGCACTAAGCGTCTTCCCGATAGAATCCAGAACTCGCGCTGGAGAAACGCCATCAAGGCGTGGCATCCGACATGCCCATTCCGAATGTGTCGATCCTGAATCAACAGTTCGACCAACTTCCCTTTCCGAGGGAGTAACAACGGGCGGCGAGCCGCATAAGGCAGGTTGGCATTCCGCAGCCGACCTCCTACCCTCAGCAATCCTTGAGGGTCAATAAACGGGTTGAGCCGAGCCACAGCTCCCTTCAGTTGGACGCGTCCGCGTCTCAGAATGTCCAATTCGGACTTAAAGTGCACCGTCTGCACGTTCCGTACCAATGCGAACAACGCATGGTTCCGTTCCCGTGGTGTCAGGACCAGTGTCCGCACTCGTTGCGCCTCAGAATTCCGACAATTCCGCGCAAATCGGCAGATCCAGGCGGTCACATTGACCAGCTTGTCGAGCGAGCTGTACCGTTCCAGCAGGCTGAACTCCTCTTCCGGCTCTGGCTGCGTCGTACAGACACCGACTGTCAAGGCGCCGTTCGCCTTGGTAACGCGTGGACTCATTGGCCAATCCGATTCGGCTTGAGTCAACCATTTTGGACCCCACCACAAGGGATGTCCAACTAACTCCGGAGCGTGACACAATCGACCTGACCGAAGGCGACCAGTATTGTTCCGACAAAACCGTTCACACTCCTCCTCAACCGGGTCCAACCGGCGGACCGTAGGTGGTTCCTCCACCTCCCAAAACTTCTGTATCACCTCCGAGAGTACAGAACCGAATAAGGGACTACGCGTCGCTAGGCGTGGGGCGGCCGGCATGACCGGACCCATTACCGCATGGCCCAGTCTGGTGTTGACCGAAACCAGACCAGTCGCCTGCAACACGTGGACACCTGGCACTAACAGGTATCCCAAGGCATCGACACCCAATAAAATGTCTACTGGGCCCGGAATATCGAACTCCGGGTCAGCCAGTGACAACCCAGCGACCAACTGTCGCACCGAGGGCGACAACCGTACGTGAGGGTGTGAGCCCATCACATTAGGCATGACTAATGCCGTGACCGTCAGATTCACCGATGAATCCACCCGTGACGAGAGAGTAATCCGACATACTCCCTTAACGGAACCGACTTCCGTGTTCCCAATTCCCCGAATGGAATGTGGATACTCCCTTACCGAAATGCCCAACCGTCTTACAAGGTTGCACGAGACTAAGCACCCCTGGGCCCCCGAGTCCAATAGTGCTCGTGCTACACAAGATTTGCCGTCCGAACTCCACGCTATCACCGAGGCGGTGGGGAGCATGACCGTCTGTGGAGTGGCGGCACCTTGTAAGTGGGCGGCGTGTCCCTAGCGGGAACCTCCGCGGGATCCGAACCCGCTGGGACCCCCGTCGGCCTGGTAACTCGGCTGCTGATATGCCACCGGTGGCATATCAGACCGCATGTACATCAGGGGGTCCCAACCCGCATAATAGGCCCCTCGCTCTCCCGGTACCCGACCATACCGGACTGTGAACGGTGTGCCCGGTGGCCACCGTGGATGGAGGGGGGAGAGCGGATCCAACCTGGGGCGCTCTAGGAATGGGGGCGACATCCGACTGTTCGCCTCCCTGTTCGCCTCCCAGAGCGACGGGCAGGGTGGCGCAGAAGGTGGTGGGCTCCCAGCCTTCGCGCCACTCATAGGTGCCATCTGACACCCGCCCGTAACACGCGGTGAGCCAGCGGCCCGAAGTCCTCGCTGACCCTGGACAGCGGCGACCGAACCCCGGCTGTCCCGCCTGTTACCCCCCGCGCTGCCCCCTTCCCCTCGGGGGGGTCCCGTCCGCGGGTACCCCAGTCACCCCGTTGGTGACTCCCGTTGCCCGGAGGGGGACTGGGTCCGGCCCTGGTTGGGCCCTGTGACCGACCAACCTGAGTCCGGCCCCGGTGACCGTCCGATGGGCCTGACCGGTTTAGGCACAACACGACGTGGTGCCTGCCACCGCAGCCCTCACAGGGGGACGCCCGTGAGCACTCGCTCAGCGGGTGCGGCCCCAAACAACCGAAACACAATCGGTGGCGGAAGACCACCTTCCTGCGGGCAGCCACACCGAGCGCCTTAAAGTTGGCGCAACTGGTCACCTCATGACCGGCACTGTCGCAGTGCACACACAAAACGCCAAATTGTTTTGACCGACCACCCCCCCGTGGGGGTGGGGGGCGCGGCCCCTCCCGCATCCGCGCGGGTTGGCGCTGCACACTGGCCTCCGAATCCATGATGTCGCATCACCTGCATTCACCCTCCAAAAACTCCGTTAATTGGACGAGCGTGGGCAGTTCCGAGCTACTGCCCCCATGCAGCTGTTCAAACCGACTTTGAACAGCTGCAGGCAACCGTGACAAAACCATATATAACACAATATATGACCATTGGTCTACCGGCAGACCAAGGTTCTGAAGGGCCTTAGTGGCCACCAGCACAGGGTTGAGCACCTGTACCCGGATGTCAACATCCCGGGTTACTCTTGGGATGCTGAACAGCTTCCCCAGCTGCGCATCAACCAACCGCCTTTTGTGTTGGTAGCGATCAAACAATATGACCCGGGCAATCTCATAATTGCCCGCCGTAACCGTTAGGTGACCGACCAACTCCTTCGGTGCACCCCGCAGTGCCATCAATAGCTGGACCAACTTGTAGGCGCTGTCCAGGTCGTCCCGACCGTGGACCAGGCTATCGAACAAATTGATGAATGCCGGCCACTCATCAATTGCCCCACCGAAGGCCGGAATCTCCAGGTGTGGAAGCCGTCCAACCACACCCTTAGGGGGGGGGGGGGTCGCCGCTACCCTCCCCGCGGTCATCCCGACGCGACCGCTTAATTTTTTCGGCGCGACGCTCGATGTCGCCCAAGCACTCCATCGCTTGGTCAGCATCCGCGCAGAGCTGCCTCACTGCAGCCACCGAGGCCTCATCCGTAAGCCCGAGGGCTTCAGCCTCGGCAGCCAGCCGACACACCTTCCCGGCGCGTGTCATTGCGTCCTCCACACGCTTGAGCAGGACATCGTCCATGTCGGGTCGCTCCACATACTTGTGAGTATGGGCGAGCCATCTCATCTCCTCACGGACACCATATCGCAGTACCGTCAAGGGCGAAGGTGCCATGGTTACCGATTTAATTGTTTCTGGTCCTATGCTTCACTGCTGAACTAAGCACAGCCAGATACCAGCACTTTCCCGTCAGCGCTGGGCACAACAATTAAAACTAAGTTGTAAAACCCAATGCAACCACTAAACAATTAAATCATAAACAATATTTAATATGGTCGCCCTGTGGACATACACCTTATAATATACACTCTAAATCAATTAGAGAATGCCACCATGTGGTACAATACAAATAACACACAAAAGGTTATTATAAAAAAAAAGCAATTTTTCTAGTAGTGGCCCCTCCGATAGGAACCACACTTCCTTTGAGGTCAGCAAAATCAGCTTAATACCCCTTAAATAGCCCGACCCTGCTGTGTAAACCGAAATAACACTGTGTAACGTTGTAAGTTACCGTTGTCTTCACTCTATCATTAACTGGTCTTATTTTGAATTTAAGTAGTAATTCTCTTAATAAAACTGCCAAATGAGGCTGGTAATCACAGTATTAATTTTCACGCGCTGTACTAGCAGCATTCCACTGTTGACAGCTCGCTCGCTCTGCTGTGATTGGCCCGTTTTAAACTGACCAGCCGTGACCGCAACTTGACTTTGCGGCGCCGGCGTCATTCCGAAAACTCACTCGGCACTGTGCGCACGTCCGTCCTGCTGGCGCTCTGTAACGGTCCCTTTTTACCGTACGCCGACGAGCGACTCTAAGCAGTGGTTGCTTGCGTTTAATCATAACGTACTGCTAGTAGTTACGTTTTAGTTTTGTCTGTGCTTCATATTAACCCCGATTGAGGTGAGTGGTGAAAGATACTGTTTTAAAATCATCTTACCGTTAGGTACTTTCGGGCTTACTCATTTGTGTCCAGAATCATCTCATTTCATTTATTGCTTGTTGCGTTTTATTCCTTTTAGACTCGCTAATTATTATTTCGCGATATTCACATCGCATTGTAACGCAAATTGCTACCCGCTTTTAGACACGCGTTAGTGTGTCTTGGCTTCTTATAGAATGTCTGGAAAATATGTTCAGCTTACTAAATTATACTAGCTACCTTTTTGTGTGGAAATTGTTGATTGTTACCGGCAGATTTCATATTTGGGCATTTCATAAAATGTCCGGATTGTTTGCATAATGTCCCAAGTGAGGTCTGCCGATAAACAAATAAATATCCTTTTTTCCTATATAGAAATAATTAATGTTACCGGCAGATTGCACATTTGGACATTTTGTAGAATGTCCGATTAATTGTAAAAAGTCCCAAGTGGGGTCTGCCGATAACAAATATGAATGCTTGCTTGTTTTTATTCCTAGCACTGTATTTTCCTTTGTATATGTAACTCCGTTCTGATTGTTACCACCACGACAACACTATTCTTTTCTTGGCGGGTGGAGCATTCGGACGGAGTGCAGTAACAGATGTTAAAGGAGGAACGGTTTCGAATTCCAGTTCGGGGTTCCTGGCACCTCTTCGGGATCACCGCTTTTCTTGCTACCCTACGGTTTCCCGGTTCCTGACACCGCTTCGGGCTAACCTGCTTCCCTGCTCCGGCTGCATTCGGACCGTTACTTCTCCGACGTCAGCGGCACTCCGACTACGGCAAAACCCGCAGGGAAGATTCGTTGCTGCGTAACCAGGGTCAGACTACATTTGGAGAACCCACGTTAAATAAAATTTCTTGTTGGCTACCTATTTGGAATCTTTTTATTCCTCTCCAAGTAGGGACGTCACAGTGGCGCCCAACGTGGCACCAAGACGTCGTACGTTTTGTTGGTTCTTGTTCAAAATGTCTCACTTACAAACCACAAAACCATCCGACGCTGGGTACGATGGGTCGACCTAAACAATGCTCACGGCCGTTTCAAATGATATCCATTGATTTCATAGGTCCACTACCGTTCAAAAAAAACTAATTAGCCAGAATTGGGACGGTTCTAAGGGTCATTTCGATAGAGTAGATTTTGAAAAATGGCTACAAACCCTTAGAAACTTCTTCTCTAGTTTCAGAGTCGCCTCAATTCTGGATAGTAAACCAACAAAGGACAGTAGACCCTATATTTCCGTTAGAATCGGGGACATCCCTGCTTCTGGTCTACTCGATTCTGGATCTGCTGTCACTATTCTCGGCAATGATTCTCATAAATTATTGTCGGACCATGGTCTAAAAGTATTTACCGATGATTGTATCTCCGTGACTGCTGCTGGAGGCCAGTCCCTTCAAAGTATTGGCTACATCAATCTTCCCATTCACTTTGAAGAACAATTCCACATTATTAAGGGTTACGTGTTACCAAATGTGGACAGCCCACTTATCCTAGGCATTGACTTTTGGCGGATTTTCAATATTTGTCCCAAATACTTAGGTAGCATCACCTTGTCCAACTCTTCTTTGGCAGAAATAAGTATCGACAAAAATGAGACTTTTATACAGTCTTACGATAATCTCTCTGATTCACAAAAGTCCACAGCCGATTCAATTGTCAGTCAATTCCAGGAAATCTCCACTGACAGTATGGGCCTTGGTAGAACTAGTCTTATAACTCACCATATCGATACTGGTGACTCTCAACCTATAAGACAACGTTACTATCGAATGTCACCTGAGAAGCAGCGAATTTTGGTAGAGCAAGTCGACGAAATGCTAGCGTTAGATGTAGTTGAACCTTGCGAGAGCGCTTGGTCGTCCCCTGTCCTCATTGTCTATAAAAAGAATGGACAACCTCGCTTTTGCCTCGACAGCCGTAAACTGAATTCGGTCACAAAAAAGGACGCATATAACCTACCCTATATAACTGAAATATTAGACAACCTACGCGATGCAAAATTCTTATCTAGCGTAGATTTGTCGAAAGCGTTCTGGCAAATTCCAATAGCTCCAGAAGATCAAGACAAAACTGCATTCTATGTTCCAGGCAGAGGAACTCTCCGTTTTAAGACCACTGCTTTCGGTCTCACCAATGCTCCTGCCACTCAACAAAGGCTTGTCGATCTTCTGTTCGGGAATTTTGATCTAAAGGCGTTCGCATATTTAGATGATATTATTATCATCAGCAGCAGCTTTGAGGAACACGTGTCCTTACTACTAGGCGTGCTGCATAAATTAAAACAAGCGAACTTATCCATCAACCTTGAAAAATGCAAGTTCTTCAGAAATGAGTTGAAGTACTTGGGTTATGTTGTGGATGCGCATGGCCTTCGCACTGATCCTGAAAAAGTCGAGGCTATCCTTAATTTCCCAACACCCACAAAAAAAAAAAGATCTTAAACGCTTCCTTGGAACAGCCACGTGGTACCGCCGTTTCGTCCCCAACTTTAGCACTATTGCCGGACCACTCAACCAGCTGACTTCAAGTAAGAAGAACGCACCCAAGTTTCAGTGGACAACTGAAGCTGATGATGCTTTTAATAAGCTAAAAGAGTGTCTTGTATCAGCCCCGGTTCTCTCTTGTCCCAATTACGATTTACCGTTCGAAGTACACACTGATGCGAGCAATTTTGGGATTGGTGCCATGCTCACACAAACGATTGATGGTAAAGAACATCCGATTGCATACATGAGTAGGGCGTTGTCGGGATCTGAGAAGAACTACAGTATAACCGAGAGGGAGACGCTAGCAGTTTTAACCGCTCTAGAACACTGGCGGTGTTACTTGGAAAACGGAAAAACCTTTACCGTTTACACCGACCACTCCGCGCTCAAATGGTTCTTGTCACTGGACAACCCTACCGGAAGACTAGCACGCTGGTGTGTGAGGTTGTCTGCCTTTAATTTCGAACTTAAACATCGTCGTGGGGTCGATAATGTCATTCCAGATGCACTATCTCGTGCTTTCCCATGTGCTTCTATCAGTACGGTCAACTCTAATTTGACTACTACTGACACATGGTACAAAAACATTTATAACGGTTGTTTAGAAAAGCCGAACCTCTTTCCTAACTACTTGATCGAAGGTGGTGCTCTCTATCGCCACTCCAAAAATAAGTGCGAAATGATTTCGGAGTTTTCCTGGAAGGAAGTGGTGCCGAAAGAATTGCGTGACAGCGTCATAGAGGAGAATCATGCTGACCCTACTGCTGCTCACTTGGGTATTTTCAAGACCTATCGACGCTTACTTCTTCGATACTACTGGCCGGGCATGCACCAAGACGTCGTACGTTTTGTTGGTTCTTGTTCAAAATGTCTCACTTACAAACCACAAAACCATCCGACGCTGGGTACGATGGGTCGACCTAAACAATGCTCACGGCCGTTTCAAATGATATCCATTGATTTCATAGGTCCACTTCCGGTCAGTCGAAAGCAGAATAGTTATATTTTGGTCGTAACATGTTGCTTCTCAAAATATTGCCTTATTTTTCCCATGCGACGCGCTACTTCGGAAGCTGTCGTCAAGGCTCTGGAGGACTCTGTGTTTCTGGTCCACGGAATCCCACAGACAATATTCCTTGACAATGGTACCCAGTTTATTAGCTCGGTAACAAATACCCTCTTTAAGAAATACAAGATACCTAACGTATTCTTCTCTCCGAGATATACTCCGCAAGTAAACACTGTCGAGCGCTATAACAAAACAATAGTTACATGTATTTCCACCTACGTGGACAATGACCACAGAACCTGGGACACTAATATTCCCAAAATACAGTATGCCATTAACAACTCCGTCAATGAAGCAACTGGCTACACTCCATCGTTCCTCGTGTACGGACGAGAAACGGTTACTTGTGGTTCTCATTATACAGATAACGATCTGGGTGAGGAACTACTATTTCTGCCACGCGACATTTACGCTGAAAATCTGGGTCACCTGTCAAAATATTTTGATAAGGTACAGGCATCTCTTTGGCACGCACATAAAAAAAATACGGCGCACTATAATCTTAGGCGGAAAGAGGCAGAATTCAGCGTAGGCGACATTGTCCTAAAACGTGCTTATGTCTTGAGTGATAAAGACAAGTACTTTAGTAAAAAGTTAGCGCCCAAATATACCAAATGTCGCGTCTCCGCTAAGAAATCACCCTTGGTATACATTTTAGAGGATATGACGGGAAAGGACTTAGGCACCTGGCATGTTAAGGATCTAAAACTAGTTAAGAATATTTAGAATTAGGTTTTGGATTTTCATTACGTATGAAAACCCTTTACTGGGCGAGGGGGTATTGTAACGTTGTAAGTTACCGTTGTCTTCACTCTATCATTAACTGGTCTTATTTTGAATTTAAGTAGTAATTCTCTTAATAAAACTGCCAAATGAGGCTGGTAATCACAGTATTAATTTTCACGCGCTGTACTAGCAGCATTCCACTGTTGACAGCTCGCTCGCTCTGCTGTGATTGGCCCGTTTTAAACTGACCAGCCGTGACCGCAACTTGACTTTGCGGCGCCGGCGTCATTCCGAAAACTCACTCGGCACTGTGCGCACGTCCGTCCTGCTGGCGCTCTGTAACGGTCCCTTTTTACCGTACGCCGACGAGCGACTCTAAGCAGTGGTTGCTTGCGTTTAATCATAACGTACTGCTAGTAGTTACGTTTTAGTTTTGTCTGTGCTTCATATTAACCCCGATTGAGGTGAGTGGTGAAAGATACTGTTTTAAAATCATCTTACCGTTAGGTACTTTCGGGCTTACTCATTTGTGTCCAGAATCATCTCATTTCATTTATTGCTTGTTGCGTTTTATTCCTTTTAGACTCGCTAATTATTATTTCGCGATATTCACATCGCATTGTAACGCAAATTGCTACCCGCTTTTAGACACGCGTTAGTGTGTCTTGGCTTCTTATAGAATGTCTGGAAAATATGTTCAGCTTACTAAATTATACTAGCTACCTTTTTGTGTGGAAATTGTTGATTGTTACCGGCAGATTTCATATTTGGGCATTTCATAAAATGTCCGGATTGTTTGCATAATGTCCCAAGTGAGGTCTGCCGATAAACAAATAAATATCCTTTTTTCCTATATAGAAATAATTAATGTTACCGGCAGATTGCACATTTGGACATTTTGTAGAATGTCCGATTAATTGTAAAAAGTCCCAAGTGGGGTCTGCCGATAACAAATATGAATGCTTGCTTGTTTTTATTCCTAGCACTGTATTTTCCTTTGTATATGTAACTCCGTTCTGATTGTTACCACCACGACAACACTATTCTTTTCTTGGCGGGTGGAGCATTCGGACGGAGTGCAGTAACAGATGTTAAAGGAGGAACGGTTTCGAATTCCAGTTCGGGGTTCCTGGCACCTCTTCGGGATCACCGCTTTTCTTGCTACCCTACGGTTTCCCGGTTCCTGACACCGCTTCGGGCTAACCTGCTTCCCTGCTCCGGCTGCATTCGGACCGTTACTTCTCCGACGTCAGCGGCACTCCGACTACGGCAAAACCCGCAGGGAAGATTCGTTGCTGCGTAACCAGGGTCAGACTACATTTGGAGAACCCACGTTAAATAAAATTTCTTGTTGGCTACCTATTTGGAATCTTTTTATTCCTCTCCAAGTAGGGACGTCACAACTGTAGGACTATAGAACCCGACGTTCTATCGCAAGTAATACAATCTAGGCTTCGCAGAATGACTGTTCAATCCTTTATGCGCAACAAACAGTAGTTTCCGACTACAATTTATGACAACTGTTAACTAAATTGGCACTTATACTTTCACTTATCGAAAATGAACTTTAATCGTGGTATACCGACCACAGACTCATTGCCAACTTGAGCCAATCTGGGATATTCTTTTCTCCCAACTACAATGTGACAAAGGCAACCCTACCGTGAATCGATGATTTCCCACTAGGAAACCACGCTCTGCTACCAAAATGTTTAATTTCCCACGCCTACCGAACGGCGTGGAAACCCGAGGGGGATGTGCCTTTGCCACGTGAGAGAAAAGAATGATGAATTTGTTACTGACCTTGTCTCCGTAGGCAGGAAATCGAAAGCTCGATTCGAGACGGGAATTCGGGAAAAGGGCACAGTTTGGGATAGGATACGGAGTCGAATCACTATCGTTGCTGCCCGACGCTGTTCGCCGGCGTGCTGCTGCCGACACGTGGAGTCGCCGCTACCGATACGACGAGTTGGAGACCGTACAACTTCAACCTTCACCACGAATCACTTGACCGCTGACGCGAATCTAATTACAATCAATAGCCCGACGCTATGAGGTAGATTTACACTCTGACCAGGCCCGATGCCTGTATGATGATTGGTACACCGAAATACCATCAATGCCACGGAGCCCGAGCCGCCATGTTATTCTCCCGATGAGACCAGACCAAGAGAAAGATTAACCTCCAATTTTACATCTCGTTTCCGATACGAGTGACAGCTGCTAGTGCCGTTTTCGCTAGTGATGTCTCGATTACTCGCGATCGATTCGCGCAACAAAAAACCGGTGCGTTTCCGACGCATAAATATTAAACAAATATCTTTGGTGGGTTTATGCGCGATTCGGAATTTTATAATGCGATAAACTTCGCTCGGAGTGAATAGATGTAGTCTTAGTGAGCGGTCGGCGGTAGGGCGGGCGGCCTGCAGGGCGCGACAGGCGCGCAGCACGTCGGCCGGCGGGGCTCCACACGCGGCGGCGGCGCCGGCGAATCATCCGTTCTCGTCAAACAAATAATTGCCCCCACCGGGACTCGAACCCGGGACCCTTGGCTTCACGTCACTGCCGACTCGACCATTCGGGTCGTCAGTTATTGACCGAGCAAGCGAGGGATGCGAGGGAAGCGTCACTTTCAGCTTGGAAAAAAACCGGTCAAGTGCGAGTCGAACTCGCGCACAAAGGGTTCGTTACCAGCGTATGATGGTAGGGATGGTGTGGAGTGCATAGTTTGGATTTTAAATAGCAAAATATTGTTATCAAAGTTATTGGTGCGGCTACTTTAAAACTCCATGTACGTAACCAGGTGCATTTATAAGTTTGTATATGGTTTTGAAATAATTGTTGTATGGGAGCCCCCTTAAATATTTATTTTAGTCTGCTTTTTAGTATTTATTGTTTGAGGGGCAACATAAATACATCATCTGTGAAATTTTCAACTTATTAACTATCACGGCTTATGAGATACAGCCTGGTGACAGACGGACGGACGGACGGACAGCGGAGGCTTAGTAATCGGGTTCCGTTTGGCACCCTTCGGGTACGGAACCCTAAGAATGCTTTCGTTTGTCTGTCCGGATTTCAGGCTGTTCTCATCTGCAGGTCGCATTTCACAACCGATTCTCATGAAATTTTGTGAGCAGTTTAATACAGTTTTTTTTCGATTTTTTGGATTTTTTTCAAAATGGTGGGCTTCAAGAGGTCGGAAATGTAAAAAAATACATATTCATTCATGCATTCGTGGACATCGTGACAGTGAAATAGCCTATATAATTTTGGTAAAAAGTTTGAATTGCAAAATGTAGTTTACAAAGTTTCGTAAGTTATTGGTGCGGCGCATTCTTCATGTAGGTGACCAGCACCCGAGCATGCACACCCAGCATGCCGAGCGCAGAGTGTTTTGTCGTGAAAGGTGAGAGACAGAGCTTTTTTTTTTTTAATAAACAAAAATATAACATTTACATACAGGCACATACATTGCTTCTGGCCCCACACTAGGATACCCTGTGTCGTGGTAACCAGAAACAGCGACATCACACACATATAAACATCCAAGACCTGGGGTTTTTTTTTTTTACCCCCAGCCGGGGATTGAACCCGGGACCTCTCGCATGGTAGGCAAAGCCACAACCGCTGCGCGACAGAGGCCGTCGATAGCATAGCATTTTCGCATAGCTCTGTCTCCCTCACTTTCCCGCGTCCACACCTGCCAACAGACTCGCGAGCTCTATGGAAGCCACTAGTTGTTAGTATTTATTGACAATAACAATTCATACATCATTCCCTTATGACTAAAAATTTTAAACTTTCGTAAACAAAATATACCTTGCTTGCTATCGAAAAGGCTTGTGTTTAAACGATTACCAAAAACGCACCTATTGGTATTTCGAATTTATTGGTAGTAACCAATAAATTCGAAATGACTGCCAGAATGGATAAATGTCCACCAAATTGTGTTTGGATAAATGATCACCAAACTTCTTTTTATGTTTTGTGTACTTAATTTTATGTTTTAAGTATTTTTTGTTGTTCTTACATGTTCAACCTAACATGAAGGATAAAGGGGGCTTCGCTTCGCTCACCCCCTTTACCCTTTACCTAAGCTACCGCAGTATTTTGCTCTGATATTTTTTGCAACTTTTGGTGTTCATTTATCCATTTTGGGTAGGAAAAAAATATTTTGGTGATCATTATATTTGTTGCCTATCAAAAATCGTAGACTCGTAGTAGCCGCTGCTACGCGCTACAATAGTGCTACGCGCTTCGATAATGCTACGCAGATACGTCATCTTCCAGTAATAATATATGCCGACTGAGCTCTGTATTCTATAGCTATTATATAGCGCTAGCTTAGATAAAAAATAGGTACATTATTATTATACGATCTCTGTGGTGCAGCGGTTGTGGCTCTGCCTACCAAGCTAGGGGTCCCGGGTTCGATCCCCGGCTGGGGGTAAAGAAAAAAAAAACCCCAGGTCTTGTTTATGTTTCAGTTTATACGTGTGTGACCTCGCTGTTTCTGGAACCCACGACACAGGGTATCCTATAGTGTTTGACCAGAAACATCAAATCAAATCAAAAATCATTTATTTCCATCCGTCATTACATTTTTTTGGGTGAGTTCACTAACACAATGGCGGAATCTGTGGAGAAGAGCTCACCGAAGAAACTCCACAGTCGTCGCATCTTTTGCGTTTCCTTTTTTAAATAAAATATTGTCAAATTACAAAATGAATGCTAATTATATATCGAAACAGCCTGTTACTCAAACAATCTATTCCCATGGACATCTGTCCTCTAAGTAATCAGATATCCTATAGTAACCTTTTTTAT
The DNA here is from genome assembly GCA_949825045.1 of Argyresthia goedartella. NCBI lineage: Eukaryota > Metazoa > Arthropoda > Insecta > Lepidoptera > Argyresthiidae > Argyresthia > Argyresthia goedartella. The sequence continues at coordinate 25,363,082 of OX463823.1, forward strand.
ACAATTTCTGTTTTATTATTATTTTAAACTTGTCTAAAGGTAAGTTTCTAATATCAGTAGGGACCTTTTTGTAATAGCGTATACAATTGCCTTTAAAATAATTACAAATTTTATGTAGTCGGCTTACATAAGCAACCAACTTGTCTTTATTTCTAGTATTAAAATTGTGTATATCACTGTACTTCTGAAAATTAGTTATATTTCTTTTTACATACACAAGATTGTCATAGATATATTGAGACACAAATGTCAGAATATTGATTTCTTTAAACTTTTCCCTCAGTGACACTCTAGGCCCTAATATATAAATTGCACGAACAGCCCGTTTCTGCAGAATAAATATACTATTAGCATTCGCAGCGTGACCCCACAATAAAATACCATAGGTCATTAGACTATGAAAGTAACTAAAGTAGACTAGTCTAGCGGTGTCTACGTCGGTAAGAGCTCTAATTTTTTTAACTGCGAACGCTGCCGAACTCAACAATGTATGTGACTATATGTAAATGTTCATGTTTACGAAAATAGTTTAGCTTTAATGTATAATAATACCCTAATTTTGTGGTTGTATCGGAGAAAATGCGTATGAGTTGTGAGTGTTCGGCACAGAGGTAAATTGTGTGAATGTAGGTTTTTTATCATAGAGAAAATATTTCCAGTTTTCTCATACTTAATGTTAAAAACCAGTCAGATATTATTTTCTTACATTTAAATTTACATAGGCCGAAAATGTTATACTCTTTATTAATAATATTATAGAACCTGGGACCTTAAAAAACAAGAAAAAAAGTTCTGCTTCTTACAAGAGGGTATACAGCATAATTATGCCGATTGTTACCTGATTTCAGTCGACTAGGTAATGAGAGAGTGTTGTTTCAGTACCGTATGTAACATTTTCAGTTTTTTTACGGTTGGAATGCCTGAAATTTCATGTAGTGTCCTGTTTTGGAACCAGTATGGTTTAAAGAGGCTGATTTTTAGTATAAGTCTTTGAGCTTCTTCGACAGCTACAATGTGAGCCTTCGGGTATCCACACAGAGCCAATTCTCGCCCATGTGAAATGAAAGCGAAGACGCAAAATATGCTTATGACTCGCTATTTGTTGTATGAAATTTTCGTATTCTCACACAGTCATATGCGCAACTTGTCTAACGAATTCGACTCTAGTCGCGTGGTACTTTGCAGGCGACTTTCAAAAATACGTATAAAAACTGACGTTTTATATAGTTTTATCTACACACGTATCATAAACCCTCTTTACTGCGTTCAAAAACCGCACGTTACGATCAGCATTATGTTAAACTACTTGGTAAAAACTCGTTTCGTATCTGGAAAACTACACATAATGGTCATTATGTGTAGTTTTTCTACATATAATGATATTCAAATTTCGAACGCCGACGCCCACCCGCGTGCCGTCCCTAGTTTGTCATTGAAGTTGGTACTGACATTAAAATTTCGAACGCCGACGCCCGTCTGCGTGAAGTTGGTACTAAAGAACAAGATAAACAATTGCAGAACCACAATGCCGGTGAAACATGCGGTTCCTGAACACATCAAAGAGAGCTAATGATATATGTGTAGATAAACTAGTGTATGTAACTGTACATAATTAGGCATTAAAACTCTCGAGTGATATTATTATGAAACTCGCCTTCGGCTCGTTTCATAAACCCACTCTAGAGTTTTAATGCCCTCCATTATGCAGCAGTCACATAAACTACTATTAGTTGGTAGTTACTTACAACATAGGAGTTTCCTTACTTTTTTCATCTTGACGTTGCGTTTTATTGCTTGTAGGTTGGTAGGTGTACCTACGTATCTCTATTATGGTTTAATTGAAGTGAAATACAACAAAGATAAGGTATAAATTATACTAATCGAACCGCTGTTTTGAACAAGATCATCCATGAATGAGTTTGTCGCTGCTTTTGTGGGAGAAGTGACGGAGGAAATGGCTATCGCTGGAGTTCACTTAAAAATATTGTAAACACAACACACTTGAAACACTGAAAATTAACACCTACTTGTCAATGGCATTAAACTTGTTGAAATATGCTAACTTTCCGTTGTACGAAATTAGTTTTTAATTTAATTCACCTATTTTGCAAGTAAATTATTATAATAAATGGCTAGTATTTAATCGCACATCAAAAATACTGGATTGCACAGCAAAAAAGGATCAACAAAAACACTTTTTATCTTTTAAATATTTAATGAGTACTTTTAAGTTTTCTTCTAATTCTAATTCTTACATGTTGAACCTAACACGAAGATAAAGGGGGATTCGCTTCGCTCACCCCCTTTTCCCTTCACCTAAGCTACCGCAGCAAATATAAGGGATATTTGCTGTGCAAATCAATATTTTTGATGTGCAGTTTAATATTTCCCTTATTAAATTAGCCAATATTATAATTCATAGGTTTATAGGTTATAATTTATCAATTAATAACTTATAAACATCATTTCAACGTATGAACACTCAAATATGAATGTTAATTTAGATGTTTATAAATCTCGATTAAGTTAATATTATAATCGATACGAACGGAACGTAGAATTCACAGATTATTCTACAGTTTCATCAGACTTGCAATTTTGTTAGAATACAATACTATTATATAATTTATTTTATTTCATAACATGAATAAAACTAAACTAAACCTATAATAAATAAAACTGAAAATTTCACTGACATCGCTGCCGGGCACGAGGGTGCCCAAGACGCTGGCACCGTTACCTTGCTGTATCGCAATGTTGATGTGGTGAGCGAGGTAGGTGCCAGCTCTGCGGTCCCCTGACGCTTCAACGAGCCGCTTAGAGATGTCTTTGAGGACTCGTCGAGCGTCCAGGCCCCACGACCCCGAGGGTCTCAAAGCCGAACGGCACAAACAGATAGTCGGCGTATTTGCGGCGTTTGCTCTGCTGCTGCCGCCGCAGCGCCGGCTGTGGCTGAGGTCACCAGTAGGTGATACGGTGCCAGCGTATCTACGCAGGTCGCATCCCATACCAGGGACCTCCCGCTTTGCCAGGGAATGAGGGTCATTCCGTCCGGCCTCCTGCCATCGTCGCGTGCCAGCCCATTGGGTTCAAGTATTGCTGGCACGCCACAGCTGGCAAGGGCCCGACGGATGACGTCATAAAGACTGGCATGACGGGACCACCGGCATGGCTGCGTTGGCAGGAGAGGTCATGTTAATCTAGTTGGTCCACCCTAGCACCGCAGCGGCAGCGATAGATTTCGTTAGAATTCAATGTCGAATGTGAGTCAAAATACAGTTTTTGTTGTGAATTAGACAATTTGTATCAGAATTTAGTTATGCGATTTAAAGACGCATGCGACAAATTTGCTAACGGAATGAGTATTGGCATGTAATTCGGTATGTCACTAATGATTGGTGTACAGCTTGGTATATTTGTTTAGTTAATTTATCATTTGCAATATATCGTAGCCGCTTAAAGACATAGGCTAGATATCTTAAACCTGATTATACCGAGGTGTTTTGTTGATTTAGTACTATGAGTAGGTATGAGGAGAAATACCGATGTTGTTCGGAGGGTATGTTTATGGGAAATTATAATTGAGTTTTGGCAAATGTTAGTGCATAACACCTGATTGACAATTGAGAACATCATGTACGCAGTTTTATATAAATTTAGTTTTAGATACAAGCAAACGCGAAACAATGATATCGGATTATATGTTAATTTATGCGAGAAGTGTACAGAAACTGTCGAAGTTACGGTTTATACGAGTATCTTACTTACGAGGGTCTTACTACAAAAAAAACTCCTGTTCGACACTTGTTTAAAGAAAAAAAGGTATGGGATTTGGCGTTTGTTTTTAGGTAAAACTATTTATTATATTTTTTGTTATGACACGGCTAATGTTTTGTTGTAAAAATTTGAGGAATCAGAACAGATCATCGATCACTGATCAGCCAGACAAGTGTGAAAATCACTTAAATTCAAATTATCTAATTAGCTTATTCATCTATAACAAATCATATATAAAGAGTGCTGTGAATAATTAAAAAACCGGTCAAGTGTGAGTCTAAATCGCGCACGAAGGGTTCCGTACCACCGTTCAACGGAAGCGATGGTGTGGAGTGAATAGTTTGGATTTTACACAGCAAAATATTGTTTACAAAGTTATTGGTGCGGTTACTTTCACACTCCATGTACGTAACCAGGTGCATCCATAAGTTTGTATGTGGTATTGAAAGAATTGTTGTATGGGAGCCCCCTTAAATATTTCTGTTATCCTATTTTTAAGTATTTGTTGTTATAGCGGCAACAGAAATACATAATCTGTGAAAATTTCAACTCTCTAGCTAGCTAGGTTCTTGAGATACAGCCTGGTGACAGACGGACGGATAGCGAAGTCTTAGTAATAGGGTCCCGTTTGGAACCCTTCGGGTACGGAACCCTAAAAAAAAGATGCTCTTAAGCGCCACCATAATCTACTGCATTTATATATATCAATACTCGGCATTTTTCTTGGCCAGACAATTAGTGTCACCTGTTTTGTGGCCATTTTGCTTTTTATGGTTTGAGACTTTTAGTGCAATCTGTGGTCTGTGTAGTACTTAATCTCGCTGTGTTGCTGACATCGCTACAGCAGCGCGTTAAGGCCCACTAGCTATAAGGCGGATTAGCACTATTCTCCGATTAACTTTGACAACTCCATACAAATGTGTATGGAGTTGTCAAAGTTAATCAGAGAATAGTGCTAATCCGCTTTATAGCTATTGGCACTAACACCCATTTGCACTAAACATAAGAAACGCCTAAGTTCTTTCCTAACTTGTTTAGGCTGCTCCTAGCAAAAAAAAATGATTGCACTAACCCTAAGCCATTCCTAAGTCCAATCTGTCAGTGCAATCTCTCTCATTTTGAGCAGAAATACTAGGAATGTGGAGGTTTTGTCTCACTGTCGATCACTGAGTGAGAATGAGTGTTTTGAAATTTGTGGCATAAAAGATTTAGCCACAAATATATGTATATTTTGTATCTATCAAAATGGCACACAGTACAGTAAATTTATTAATAAGCTTGAATTATTAATGCAGCATTTTTTTGATAAAAAATGTGTTATTTGCGGGAACTTTAACATAAACATGAGTGCAAATAATATTAAGACCACAAGACCACAAGATCACAAGACTGAATTTGTTAACCTTTTAAAATGTTACAACTTTAGACATTGTTCAGGCCTCTCGGCACCCGATGACCTCGCAGGGGCCCATAGCTACGAGGTAGCGTAGCGATCAGATGCCAAGAAGCAAGAACGTCGGCGTTTCACCGAGCTAAAGTAAATAGATTCTATCTGACCTGGTCTGTGCTTCGTTCCCGTCAAACTCCTGTCTCTCTGCAAGGCCTGGGTGCACCCTAGGCTCTTCTTGGTAGACAGGTTCTTCAGCCAACCAGGTATGGCTGGCAGGCCAGCTTCGACGCGCACAGTTCCAACACAGGTTATATTACGTAAATACGAACTTTATCTGGTTCGGAGAACCACAATACACTCAGCTATAAGACAATCCTGAGGGGAGCCCGAATACAATTCCAGATGGCTTACGATTTAATTTCAATGCCCAAAATCAATACGCGTCACATTGCGGGGGCTTTTCGTCTGTCAGTTGTCAAAAAACTTGCCAGGTTGGCAGCACCTTCAAATTTAAAATGGCCGTTCCGGAACCATAGATCGAGTATCGATTTTGAATCGAACAATCACCCGCCCGGACAGGCACCCACCTGTCCCTTAATCTACGGGCAGCCGAGACAACGTTGCTACCGCTCGTTTTAGTACCGAGCCTCCTACTAGAACCTCTGCAGACCGGGGGGTCCCGTCCTTGCCAGGGAACAAGTTAACAATGCGCCCCCTGCGCCAACGTAGTGGCGGTAGGTTAGCATCCTTAACCAGCACGAGGTCACCAACACTAGGGGGGCTGGTTTTGTCAGTCCACTTAAGGCGCTGTTGTAAGATATGCAGATACTCGAGCGACCAACGCTTCCAGAAATTCTGAGTAAACTGCTGCAACATCTGATACCTTGACAACCGATACAATTTCACTCCCTCGAAGGGGTGCTCGGGCAACGCGTTAAGTGGCTGTCCTATCAAGAAATGGCCTGGGGTCAGAGCCTCCAGGTCATTTGGATCCGAGCTGAGCGGACACAACGGTCGCGAATTGAGAACGGCCTCGATCTTACAAAACAATGTCGCGAGCTCCTCAAAAGTCAGCGCGGTCTGACCTACTATACGCCCTAAGTGCGTCTTAGCTGACTTAACTACGGCCTCAAAAATCCCACCCCAGTGGGGGCAACTCGGTGGGCTGAAGGTCCACTGTATACCCCGACGGGAGAGGGCCGTTCCAATATCCACTTTATTTACATTCAAAAAGTTGACTATCTCTCGTAAGTATCGTTCCGCACCGACGTAGTTAGTGCCGTTATCAGAGCGGATCAAAGTTGGAAGTCCCCTTCGAGAAACAAACCTATCCAAACAAGCAATGAAAGCCTCTGTCGAGAGATCAGCAACGAGCTCGAGATGTACCGCCTTGGTGGATAAACAAACAAACACACACAGGTACGCCTTGTATTGCTTAGCGTTACGCAATCGTGAACTCTTCACCATAAACGGTCCTGCAAAATCCGTACCAACACCTGAAAACGGTCTGACCTCATTCACACGATCAGGGGGCAAGTCCCCCATGAGAGGTTGCATCGTGGCAGCCTTAAGTCGATAACAAGGCATGCACCGAAACACGATGTTCCGTATGACACGGCGGGCAGATAAGATCCAAAACTCCCGCTGGAGCGTGGCCAACAACGCGTTACAGCCGGCATGCGCGTTTTTAATATGACGATCAGTCACCAGCAATTCAACTAACTGTCCCCCCTTGGGGAGCAGAAGTGGGTGACGAGCCGAATACGACAGATTCGCATTGCGCAATCTTCCTCCTACCCGAAGTAACCCGGTCGAATCAACAAAGGGGTTGAGACGCGCGACGGCTCCCTTCAATTTCGAACGTCCACTTCGTATAGTCTCCAATTCTGCCCCAAACTTCGAGGACTGTACCAACCGGACCAAATTCAGTAGCGACTCGTTTCGCTCTGCCGGAGTCAGAATAGGGTTCAACGTTCGCTGATCGCGAGGAGTACGACAATTTCGAGCGAATCTCCTAATCCAAGTGGACACGTTTATCAACTTGTCAAGTGAGCTATACCGGTCCAGCAGAAACCCGGCGTCAGGGTCCTCAGCCTTCTGGGTAACATGCACGGCCGCTCTGGGGCCATGATCCGAAGATACTACTACATGGCTGTGGGGCCAGTCCGATTCTCTCCTGGCAAGCCAGGGTGGTCCCCACCACAAATGGTGTCTAACGAGTTCAGGAGCCCGACATCCCCTGGATGCACAATCAGACGGGTTCAATTCTCCTGGTACATGTCTCCAAGTCAGTGGGACCTCAGACGACACAATCTGGGAGACACGGTTCGCGACAAAAACCTCTAAGTTATGGACCGAAGCCTTCAGCCAGCACAAAACAATCTGGCTGTCCGTCCACGCGTACACCGTATCCTCCAAAACCACTGACCCACGCAACACTGTTAGAGTGTGATTCAAAAGTTTGGTCAAAAGAGCAGCCCCGGACAGTTCCAGTTTTGGAATCGTCATCCTTGTCCGAATAGGCGCTACCTTGCTTTTTGCCAAAACCAAACGCACGTCGACCTCCCCGGTGGAGATGACGGTTCGCAAATAAACCGCTGCCGCAAACCCTCGTTCAGAGGCATCACAAAACCCGTGAAGGGTTGCCCTGTAATCCCCAGCAGGGACCAATTTCCTCGGCAGCGATACATTATTTATATTGAGGCCCAACCATTTCGCTAAATCGTTCGATACAATGCAGCCCTGAGCTCCAGAATCTAATAGGGCGCGAACGTATGTTGGGTTGCCCGCCAAATCCCAAACAAGCACAGAGGCGATCGGTAACACCACCGTCTCCGGTTGGGGGGCAACAAATTGTTGGGCCGCAAATTCCTAGCGAGGGCCCCCGGGGCCCCACTCTGCCTGTAACCGATCAGGTAGGCAGCTATACGCCAGCGGGTCCCACTGTACAAATGGCCCACGCGCCGGTTCCATTGCCACCCTACGACGCCCCCCGAAGGGTTGTGGGCGTGAATTCAACCGCGGCCGCTCCATGAGCGGGGGGGACATCACATGCGACCGACGAGGACGAGGCGACGAGCGGGGCGACAACTGAGGCGGCGTCCGAACCGCACCCGCATAGCTCGAAGTTGTCCCATTCCACCCGCCCGTTACGGCCTGCTCAACACACCCAATGTGCCGCTGAGTCGGATGCTGAGTCGCAACCGAGAACTCAGGGCCCCCCATGTGATGACCCTGAGTGCGGCCCTGCACCCCTGGGTGGCCGCGTGCTTGTGGCCCCATTGCCCGCTGAGTCGGATGCTGAGTCGCAACCGAAAACTCAGGGCCCCCCATGTGATGACCCTGAGTGCGGCCCCGCACCCTAGTACTACCCTGTGCACGTGGGGACGCTGGCCCCTGAGTTGCGCTCCAAGTCGCAAACGAATTCTCAGGGCCCCATTCCGTATCACCCTGGGTACGGCCCTGTGGACGTGGGGACGTTGGCTCCTGAGTTGCGCTCCGAGTCGCAAACGAATTCTCAGGGCCCCATTCCGTATCACCCTGGGTACGGCCCTGTGGACATGGGGACGTTGGCTCCTGAGTTGCGCTCCGAGTCGCAAACGAATTCTCAGGGCCCCATGCCGTGTCACCCTGGGTACGGCCCTGTGGTGGCTGTTGGCCGGACCGGTTCATGCACAACAGATTGTTGTGGGCCCCACCACAATATCGGCACATTCTTGTGCGCGTGCAGTACCTAGCCATGTGTGGCCCGAGGCACAGGAAACACCAGCTCCGCTGCTTGGCCATCCGGCGCCGTCCCTCAACCCTAAGTTCCCCAAACTTATTGCAATCGGCCACAGCATGGCCAATCTGCCTACAACATGGGCAGGTCTCACTATGTGGGGTCAATGCACTCACAGTCCCATACGACTGCCGGTTGGTGCGGTCCTTCCTCGTCGGAGGGCCCCTACTCACAGCGCTCCCGGCAGCTCTCTGTGGCTCCGAAGGATGGGTGGCCGTCAACCCCAAATTCTCTGCCCGTCGAGCCTCCTCTTCCAAAAATCCGACCAAGTCGGAGAAGGCGGGCAGGTCCTCGGCCGACCTCCCGTGAGACTGTTCGAAACGAGTCTGCACGTCAGCGGGTAGGCGGGAAAGTACAATGTACAGCAGTAGGTACGACCATTCACCAACCGGAAGTCCAAGATTCTCTAGGGCCTTGGTGACGGACAACAACGGGTTCAAAACCTCCGTCTGTATGGCCCCGACCTTGTTCACAACCGGGATGCTAAACAAACGGTTCAGTTGGGCATCGGCCAACCTCCGTTTGTTGTGGTAACGTCTGACCAGCAATTGCCTGGCCGTTTCATAGTTACCCTCCGTAACTGTCAAATGAGCGACCAGCTCCCTGGGCTCACCCCTCAATGCTGCCACCAGCTGAGCCATTTTGACAGACTTGGTAATGTCCGATCGCATGTGCACCAAACTGTCGAACAGATTGATGAAGCTCATCCATTCACCGGAAACTCCGTCAAAAGTAGGCATAGTTATAACGGGTAACCTGGTCCCCGATCCCTGATGCGGCAGAGGTGCTTCAATGTCACCACCATGGCTGGACTCGCGCTGCCTACGTATGTCCGCAGCCTTCTGCGTGATAGCAGCTGCCATCTCCATACACTGGTCGACATCCCCTAGCAACCGTGACAGCCTGTCAGGTGCGCAACCATCAACTGCTTCCGCCTGCGCGGACAATTCGAGCACCCTGTTGTAGCGTTCCTTAACGTCCATAGACCGCTCCAATACCACATCATGCCTATCTAAACGGTCTATCAGACCGTGTGCGGAGGAAAACCATCTGAGCTCCTTAGAAACACCCTTCTGTATTTCAGACAACGATATGATCGGAACGATACTTACTCACAATTTGCAGTAACTCAATTATATTGGACCCTCCAGTCTACAACACAAACGAGGGAACCCTAATCTATAACTTAAACAATGCTGATTTCCCCAAACAATAGAAACCGAGTTTTATATCTACACAAATTCTGTAAACAACAATTTAGTTTCCCTATATCATATAACACACACAGATAGTCAATATTAATTCAAATTATAAATTGCTATTAACTGAAAACAATGTCCAAACATTCATTAGCATTACTAGACCACTAATAGATTGACTATGCAAACTTCAAACTGCAAACATGATATGACTTCAATGCAAATTTCAATTCACCTACAATGTACCTGTAATGTAATTACTATTCTGAGTCACATCTCAGTACAACTGGTCATTTAGGGAAAACTGTTATATCTGTCTGTCTACTACCAGCAATAGACTTATAACTTACAATACTACCAATCTATGTGGATACAGGAACAAAACCAAGTTAGCTAATAACCGCCTATACCTACAGATTGATAGTCCCAAATCGTGGGTTCCTGGAGCCCTTGACGGCTGCAAATCTCAGGAAACCACGCTCTTGCTACCAAAATGTTCAGGCCTCTCGGCACCCGATGACCTCGCAGGGGCCCATAGCTACGAGGTAGCGTAGCGATCAGATGCCAAGAAGCAAGAACGTCGGCGTTTCACCGAGCTAAAGTAAATAGATTCTATCTGACCTGGTCTGTGCTTCGTTCCCGTCAAACTCCTGTCTCTCTGCAAGGCCTGGGTGCACCCTAGGCTCTTCTTGGTAGACAGGTTCTTCAGCCAACCAGGTATGGCTGGCAGGCCAGCTTCGACGCGCACAGTTCCAACACAGGTTATATTACGTAAATACGAACTTTATCTGGTTCGGAGAACCACAATACACTCAGCTATAAGACAATCCTGAGGGGAGCCCGAATACAATTCCAGATGGCTTACGATTTAATTTCAATGCCCAAAATCAATACGCGTCACATTGCGGGGGCTTTTCGTCTGTCAGTTGTCAAAAAACTTGCCAGGTTGGCAGCAACTTCAAATTCAAAATGGCCGTTCCGGAACCATAGATCGAGTATCGATTTTGAATCGAACAGACATCTTGTGAATACTACCACTTTTATTCGAAATGAAGTAAATTCTTGCATTGATAATATTCTCACAAACATACAGGAGGATAGTTTAAAGAAGGTAATGGTTGATCACAATGGTCTTTCAGATGGACATGCGGGAATCTTGACTAAATTGGTAGAGGATAAGTTTTGCCAACCAAGGCATAGGGAACCAGTAGTTTATGTAGAAAAAAGGGCTATCAATAAAACATCTAAAGGGAAATTTGCAGACTTAGCTCTCACAACCAACTGGTATAACTTAGGAGTAAATGGTTTTATCTCTAGATTTTATAGAATTTTCAAAGACTGCTTCAAGATTAGTCGCAGGAAAATTAATCTTAGAAGAAACAAGAAATTAAATTGGGTGACCAAAGGCACCAGGGTGTCTAGCTTAATGAAGCGTGTATTGGGTTCTTTAAATATTAACCACAACGATGAATCACTTTTCACATACAGACGTAATTATTATAGAATATACCGTAGAGTCATACGAAAGGCAAAATCACTATCTGTTCAACATGAGATAATGGGTTCTAGAAACTCGGTAAAGGCTGTCTGGCAGGTTGTCAACAAACGTAGAAATAAAAATGACATAACTAATAGGGACAAAATTGTACTTAAAGTGGGACAAAATCTAATTACTAACCCTCAAGATATAGCAGAAATTTTTTGCAATAATTTCAGTCAGCATATAGCACACGACAAGGTAGAGCCTGAAATGGCGTTGGATCTGTTAAAGAGCAACACAAACCGGGAAATCGATGAAATGAGAATGACGCACACGAACTCAGCTGAGATTAGAAAGTTAGTAGAGAAGATAGCCAATAAGAAATCTTGTGGTGTTGACGAGATACCCATAAGTCTAAATAAAGAGTACATTTTAATTCTAGCAGCACCTTTAGCTTATTTCTACAATTTATGTATGGATAGTGCTATTTTTCCAGATCAGCTTAAGATTGCTAAAGTAGTACCTGTGCATAAAAAAGGAAAGAAAGCTGATTCAAAAAACTACAGACCGATTTCCCTACTCTCGGTTCTTTCGAAAATATTCGAAAAAATTATGAAATCAAGGCTGGTAGATCACCTCAGTTGTAGAGACATAATTAACAGTCGTCAATTTGGATATCGGCAGGGAATCGGTACTAGTGAGGCTATGAACACATTGGTGGAGGATCTACTGCGGGAGTTAAATTTTAAAAAAAGGGTAGCGGGTCTCTTCTTGGACTTAAGTTCGGCATTTGACACGGTTGATCATGACATATTGTTTGCAAAACTTGAGCATTATGGCATTAGGAACCAGGCCCACAATCTTTTCAGATCTTACTTGTCAAACAGGAGGCAGTTTGTGGAGATCAAAAGCGTAGTTGATGACACAACTGAGAAGAGCATTAGATCTAAGTTTGTCAAGATTTTGCAGGGAGTGTCGCAGGGATCTATATTAGGGCCTATTCTATTTATTACCTTCATAAATGATCTTATTTCTTATATGTCGAACGTTGAACATGGTCTCCGGCTCGTGCTCTTTGCGGATGACACTAATGCCATTATTTCGGGATCAAATTTGTCTGAGCTTAGTTATAGAGTTGATTGTGCTACAGTTAAATTTAAGAATTCGTTTAATGCTAATAACTTGACTCTGAATGTACACAAAAAAAGCCTTATCCTATTTAGAACCACTACTAGAGTAAATGATAGTATAAATGTGTCAATAGGGGGCCAGCAAATTTCGTCGGTCATGACCACCAAATTTTTAGGTGTCACCATAGATGCCGACTTAAATTGGAAGGCAGAGCTAGAGTCAGTTACGGATTCCATCGGTTCTGCATGTTACGCCTTATCAAGTTTAAGAGATGAACTTACTACCGATCAACTGAAAATGGTCTATTATGCTTTGGTAGAGTCCAAACTAAGATACAGTATAGCGCTGTGGGGGGCAGTCATCAGCAAAATCTCAAGAAGGGCTTCGTTGCGCAGAAGAGAGCTATACGTATTATCGAGCGTATTCCGCCTTGGGAATCATGTATGCCAAGTTTTAAGAAACTCAACATTTTGACGGTACCGAGCCTATATATTTTGGTAGTGCTTACCAGACTTGTAAAAAACCAAAATGGTGAAACAGATAAACAGAGGATTATAAGAGTAGGAACTAGAAGGAAAGACCTTACTTTTGATATAGTTCCTAAGTTAGATATAGTTTCACATTGTGCTTATTATCAAGCAATTAAATTTTTTAACAAGTTGCCTACTGAGTTAAAAACAATTCAATCTATTGACGTATTTAAAATAAGATTAAAACAGATTTTGTTAGAAAATTGCTGCTACTCTCTAGATGAATTTTGAAGGTGACATAACTAGTTTGATTTTGTTGTATTGTTATTGACATTTGAATTTATGAATTGACTTGTAAGGATTATTATTTGAAATGATTGTTGGATTTTATTTTATTTCTTGTTATATGACTATTTAATTTTTGTATAATTTGGATTTGTTTGCATGCAATAATGTGACAGTGATTTTAACTTATTTCGAACACAATGTATTTTGTTTACGAATAAACGATAAATAAAAAAAAAAAAAACAAATTTTGTAGCTAGGCTGTTCTTAGACTTAGGTGAATCTTAACTAGGAGAAGCCTAACTTAGGTTTAGTGCAAATGGGCGTAAGTCTCTCACAGTACAAGATGAATAGCTAATAAATACCCTGTCCTGCGTTACTGACCTGTAAAATATTAGATGATAAAAATGCAGGCATCGGTGTCCATTTTATCGGATTAATGGCCTAACTTTATTGAGATTAACAACATTCCAATGGAAACATTGGGCATTTTTTTAGATGAATTTTGTTCATAGTTAAGACCTCACTCTCAGTTACATAGTGGGAACCCCAACACTTTAATTCTGGGAAGGCGCTTCGATGGCTCATCCGTATATATGTCACCGTAAGATAGTCAAAACCGTTAGTTGATAAACTAACGCGTTAGTTGATCAACTATCGACAGATAGTGAACCAGACCGACAGGATTTAGAATTTACGTTTCTTTTTTTCTTACATGGCAACCTAACACGAAAACTATTCGAAGGCTTCGCTGCGCTGCTTGCCCTGGTATTTCGTTTGCAATTCAAGTTTAAACCAGTTTACTATTAAACGGTTTTAACGATTAGTTTATCAACTGACGCGTCATATAGTAAGTAGTATGTACGCTACAGTTTACGTAAGATTGTCAAAACTGATAGTTTACAAACTAACGCGTTAGTTTGTAAACTGTCGACAAATTTGCCCTAGTTTTTATAACTGCCTATGCCACACCGTGTCATGGCCTTGCTTGTAGTGCTGACAAAATTTCACTGCTCGCGCGGACTGACAGCCGAAATGAGAAAAACCTTTATCATGTTTTACCTTAATTTATCAAAATAATTGTTAAATCCCAGATTCATTGAGTGTAGCAAGTCATAAAAGAAAGGTATGGTGAATTATGTAGAGCCTGCACCTTACTCTGAATTGTTAAAGTGTTATATATCTCTCTCTCTATTATTTATTTACATCCAGCATTCATACTTCATTTCCTTTTCCATACAATTTGGCTGAAGCTCTGATTAGCACACACCTTATTCCAGTTTTCGGTTGGTATGTCAAGTTTTTGGATTAAAAAATAAAATTGCTGCTATCAGTTTTATTATAAACTAACGCGTCATATCGTCATATCATACTATCAATAAATTGTAAAGTTTACAATTTATTGATAGTTTGTAAATTAACCAAAAAAAGAAAGTTAGATCATAAACTGACGGTTTTGACATTATTGCGGTGACATACACATAAAATCGAATCTGTGGTGGCTGGACAAGAAGGATTGCAAGTTGTCGATTTAGTTAGTAGAGAAACTTAGCTTCTGGCTCCACACTAGGGAACCCTGTGTCATGGTGTTTAGAAATAGCGACGTCACACAAATATAAATATCTTAGACCTGGGGATTGTTTTTCTTCCTCCCCAGCCGGTATTCGAACCCGAGATCTCTTGCTTGGGAGGCGGAGCCTCGACCTGCATTGCCACAGAGGTTGTCGTATATTTATAGTATAACGGAAAAACATAAAAAAACACCAAGTGCGGCCCGGCACGCGGACTAATCCAGCTAAAGAGCGATCAAAATTTTCAAAAAAAAAAACCTTTCCGCACCAGAAAATTTAACAGAGCGTCTATCAAACAACATAAAAACCTCTGTGAAGGTTAATTTTTTACGTTTCCTTCCTGTAACTCCGAGAAACCACGCGGCAAATCCGGCATCCATCACATTGACAGGCCAGAGCCGACGGATCTCTTACTCGATCACGCTGGCTCCCGATTCCACTAAACGTTTTGCAACGCAACCCAATTATTATGTCTAATGAAAGCCAGTATCACCAACTACATGATCATACTCATGATCCTACTTAAGCCTAGATTCTCATTTCAAACTGTCACTATTGCGATTGGATTTGTGTAGTTAGTGGCAATTAGAAGAATTGGCGCGCTGACCTATTTCTAACTCGGCGACGACTGCCGCTTTTTTTTTCAACCCCTCTGTTATAAACCGATTGAAACTTCGCTGAGGATTCAATTTTATACATGAATTAATGTCACGGCGATGAAAAATGTGGACTCATTTCCCTTTGATGGTTTCCTTAGTTTTGAGCTTGAAATTGGTAGGTATGAAGTTTTAATTCTGATTTAATAATAACTTATTTTATTTACTGTCAAAGTACATTCGCACAACATTACAGATAAATAAATCCAAATCGTCGAAAACATTTCAAAGTAACTATCAATTTACAATTAATGCATTATATTATATACAATTTCACATAATTACTTTTATCAGTTTAATTAATATTAATATCATAATCAATAGCAATTGCATACAAGAACATAATTACACGACAGCACTATCATGCATTCATCTCGCAGAACCTGGCACACTCCCGCATGATATTATATTGATTTTCTCATGACATTATCTTAGAATTACTTTTACTATTTCCCATCAGAACTCGATACCACTCATATACACAATTCAATCAGCGTAAATGCGGTAATGATCCGAGGAAAGCACGTGAAGAACATGACATAACACTTCTCGATATTAAATAGGAGTTTATTTTTCACAGTCTATCGATAAACCGCATCTAGATATTCCTGTAGTACTCTACAATCCCCCTCTGACTTCACGGGAAGTACCAGTTTCAGATCGTCAGCGTACAAAAAGCATTTAGCATGTTTTAGCTTAAGTTCCAGGTCACTTGTATAGGCCATGGATAACCCCAAGTTTAATCAAATGTATGAAAAACCGAGAGGCACTCCACTCCAAATCACGTAAGCAGCCCGCAAATGAAATTTTGAAACTAACATACTCACGCTACAGAAACTTCTGTAATAATCTTTGAAATAAAATAAAACAAGATCATGATAGGAAAGCCTTAGAAGATAACAAAAACGATTCAAAGAAACTGTGGAGCACAAATAAAGACATATGTTATTCAAGGAAACAAAATAAAACAGCTACTGAACTTCTTACTAAAACTAATGACCACATATCTCTGAACATATGCAATGAATATTTCGCTAACGTAGGCAAAGATTTAGCCACAAATATTTTAAAAGAAATTAATGAAAACGAGGACAGTCTTGCATCAATGATCTTGAATGACCGACCTCAAGGTGATTCTATTTTCCTATAGCCAACTGACGAGGAAGAAATTAGCTGTGTGATGCAGGGACTTCTTGTGGCGCAGCCGGGATTGATGGTATGAGCAACAAGAACAACATCCCGAAGAAATTGAAAGTAATAACACCATTAGCCATTATTATTAATCTTAGTATATCAACAGGCACCTTTCCGGAGGTCTGGAAAAACGCTGTGGTTTGTCCAATAAACAAAGCTGGGCCAAAAGATGAACACAATAATTACCTCCCTGCTTTCTCCAAATTACTGGAGAAGGTGGTCAAGAAACGACTGGTTGGCTTTCTTGAACAAAAAAAACAGTAATTTAAATGATTTGCCATTCATGGTACAAAACATGTCAGAGATAGCATTATTTTCAGATGACACGTCACTAATTTTATAAAATTAGGAGACAGGAAAATGACTTACAGGAAACAGGAAGAACTAGACTGGTTTACTGCCAATAACTTGCTTCTGAATTCAAAAAAGACAAAGTGCATAAAATTAACTTTACCTAATGTAAGGCAAGTTGAGAGTAACATTGTATTGAGGAAAGACAAACTAAAACTAGTAGATGAAACTGTATTTCTCGGCATCACTATTGATGCCAAACTACAGTTGGGTCCCCATATTGTAAAATTTGCACATAGACTTAGGTCCGCAGCACATGCAGTTAAAATAATCAGGGAATTGACTGACGTTACAACTGCTTGGCTTGTATATTTTAGTTATTTCCATTGCATTATTTCGTACGGCATACTACTATGGGGACGGGCTGCTGACATTGAGACTATCTTCATTTTGCAGAAGAGAGCAATCCGCTTTATTTATTAGCCAGGTAATAAATAATCTTTGCGAAATTTCTTCAAAGAAATCAACATCCTAACAGTTGCGAGTCAATATATCTATGAACACATAATGTATTTGAGGAAAAATATCAGTTGCTTTAAAACCATTGATGCCACCACAATATGCAAACTAGAAATAAACATAAACTTTATTTTCCAATTTTCAGACTCACAAAAGTTAGTAGTTATTTTATGGGACACTGTATACGCTTCTACAATAAAATTCCGCAAGAAATACAAAACTTAACTTAAGCTCGATGCAAAAAATGTATAAAGCACACTTTGTGCACAAAGGCCTATTACAAAATTTATGACTTTTTACAAGACACCGACATCTGGTAATCAACCAGTTCATTGCACCCTATATATTATGTACTAATAATTAGGCACCTACTTTATGTTTTATTATGCTTGCTTGATTATGTTTTGACGTTCATTAAGTCTCAATTTTTGTGCTATTATGAATAAAAATCTTTGAACTGAACTGAACTGAGCAGTACTGTAGTGTTAGGTACACTGATTTTGTAGGTATTGTACCTACACAAAACTTTTGACTCTTCTATATTAAATGCCTCCGAGTTACATAATTGCTCGACGTATGGTGTGACATCATCGATGCCCAACACCATATTATTATTATATATTTAATTGCTTAAAACACAGTAAAACAATTGACGCAGTGGGAAATAAAATGTACAAAGGCGGCTTATTCCTTAAAGAAATCTCTTCCAGCCAACCCCATAAGTATGTGCAGAGAAACAACGCCGGTTCAGCTACTAAAAAAATATTTACACAAACAAGAAAACAGCAATTAAATTTAAAATTAGAATACAATACACATTCACACAATACTTCATAACATATTTATCATTGTGAAGATAATTGTACTACATAAACAATAAATACTTCAATAAATAAAACCTACGATAATTGAGAATATAATTCTTCCAGTCTTTCTCTGAATGAGCTAGGCGACAAACCATAACGGATTGAGTCTGGCAGGAGCTTCCACATCTGCGCAGCACGGACTGTGTAGGAATTCATCAGAAAGCTGGTATCGGCCATCAGATGGGCTAGTTCCCTTGATACGACACATGCACGACGAGGTCTTCATGATGGCGGTAAATACGCAAAACGGTTTCGTAGGTACTCTGGAGCACCAGGATTGCGCAGAATTTTAAAAAGAGAAACAAAAATATGGGGGTTCCTTCGCTGTCGGATTGGGAGCCACATCAATTGGTTGCAAAAATCCGACACATAGTCGTACTTTCGCAAGCCAAAAATGAAGCGTAAATCCAATCAATCAATCAATCAATCAATCAAATCTCTTTATTACTGTAGATATTTCAATATGAATTATTATAACTAATAAGCAGGAGTAAATAATTAAAAAAAAATTACAGCAAGGTCTGTGTTGAGCCAGTTTAACCCCATACAGTCCCGTCATTTAAGTAATCTTGAGCATTGTAATATCCCATTTTCGACAAAGTCGCTTTAACATGGTTTTTAAACTGCGCAAAAGGCAATTTCAAGATCTCCAGAGGTAACTTGTTGTAGTAGAGACTGCACTGACCCTTGAAAGAATTCCTAACCTTTGTGAGTCTAAACCGGGGCGCAAGTAGTCGGTGATTATTTCTTAGGTTAACATTACAGCTATCGCTACGTTTGGAAAATGTTGTAAGGTTCTTGCGTACCTACATTATATTTTCGAAAATAAATTGACTAGCTGCAGTTATTATGTTAATTTCTTTAAAAAGCTTTCTTAACCTCTCCGTGACCCAACTGTACCGACACGTCATCGTAAACAAACACTATTGACCCAAGCGTACCGACACGCACTCGATACCTTTTTTTTTAGACCGGAATGAATTAGCTAATTGTGTTCGTATTGGCAAGGTTTTAGTGTGTAAAAACGGCCAATGAGCCAATCTTCTATTTCCGGTATGGTCTTTTGTTCATTTCATTCATTCAAGACGCTGCAAACGTGACTCGAAAAAATCACTTTTCGTAACCGGTGTTTCAATAAATCTTCGAACGCTGAAATATGGAAAGATTTCTATTAGAACATACTAATGTTTTTATTGTTTTCAAAAAGTAATCTTGTGTAGACGAAAGTATCAAATAAAATGTGTATTTTGTTGTGTTTTACTCATGTCGACTACATTTTTGACGAGAGGGAGCATTTTATTAGAAGTCTGTAATTCCGATGTCGGTACAAAAATAAACTAAGGTCACAGTGACATTTTCTTCGCATTGAGTAAGAGAGGGTTTCATTAGCTACTCAGATGTACAACTCTCATAGTTCTAAGAGTTACCATTCAGACATAATCACTTCATATGTCAGTTAAGTCGCGCGCGCCATGCGGGCTCATGTATGCCTGGGATTAAAGCTGGTTTTCGCCGGGCGGCTGGGTTTCGGAGAGGTTAAGGAGTCTGTGCGTTTTAAATTATAAATTGCTCAAATAGCTCTTTTCTGTATAATAAAAATAGTTTGAATATCCGCTGCTTTCCCCCACAACAAGATACCATAGGACATGACCTATGAAAGTAACTAAATTATACAAGCTGTAGCCTCATCCATGTTTTTTCTGAAGTTCCTAACAGCTTTAACCGCAAAACTTAATTTACCAGCTAATTTATCTATGTGGGGTCCCCACTGCAAATCGCTATCAATGGTTATTCCAAGAAACGTCATGTCATTTACTAATTCTAACGTGGTGCTGTAGACAGCAACCAGTTTAGTGCTAGAACACTAAACTGGTCTCAGCTTGCCTAACGTTTAGAAGTGAAAATTTTATGCATTTGGTTTTACCAGCATTTAACAATAAATTGTCAACTGTGAACCAATTCAAGGTTAAAGACAATACTGCATTAACATCATCAAAATCTTCTTTTCGTCTTTCAATTTTGGAGACCAGTGAAGTATCATCAGCAAACAACACTATGTCAGTCAATTTCTCCACCATGAAAGGCAGATCGTTAATATATACCAGGAATAAGAAAGGGCCTAACATGGAACCTTATGGAACGCCAATTTTTCCCGATCTATCAGATTTAACGCCGTTGACTTCTTTCTGCCTGTTGAATTCTATTGCATAGGTATGATCTTAGTCAATCCAAAGCTTTATCTCTAACTCCGTAATTATTTAATTTTATTAGTAGTGAATCATGATCTACACAATCAAATGCCTTCGACAGATCGCAAAAAAACACCGATATTATCCTGTGCGGCTTCCCATGCAGAATAAATATGAGATATAAGGGTAATACCTGATAGAGATACCTAATAGAATAACCGTATTGTTTAGCATGAAGTTGTTTTGTACGGTTGAAGTGTGAGAGCATTTCATTGAGTATAATCTTTTCAAAAAATTTACTTAATGCTGGAAGAACAGATATTGGTCTGACATTTTAAGGATCACCATTGTCTTTCGACTTGAACAGAGGTATCACTTTACTGTGTTTCATGAAGTATGGGAAAGCTTCATCGTCAACATATTTATTAAATATATAAGCTAGGTGTGGGGCTATGACTAGTATTATTGAACCAATGACTTTGACTGATATACCCCACAGGTCTTCAGTATTTTTTAAGTTGAGTAATCTATACGTTTTGACAATATCCTGGGGATATACATGATAAAATTTAAAATCTACATTACTGATGCTAGTGCTGTTTTTTAACAAAGACTCTGCTTCATATAGAGATGAATTTAGACGCTCTGTTGTGAGTAAGGGTACATTGGTGAAGAATGTTTCAAATGCTCGAGCTACCTCAGCGTTGGATTTAACAACATCATCACCTATCTTCAAGCAGTAAACAGCCAGGATCTGATGTCTCTCCAACTTGTTAAGCTGTTCTTCTGTGATTACGAGGAAGCAAACATCAGCGTAATTTAAAATGGACAGCAGTAATGTTCTGTTTGAGTCAGTCTCACAGCAGAAAACTACACGTAGACGTGATGGGAAGACTCAACGCAACTTGGATGACATCATCTGCCTCCTCAGGGAAACGGATCCCGAAGAGATGCCGATCTTCGTGGCCAGGGATCTTGGAAAACTCCCCCCGGTCACATTTGACCATGTAGACGTCACTAGACTTCTAAAAGACATTGTGTTGATACAAAGGGAGCTTGGTGCGATGCAGCAGAAATGCGCAAAGGCGGCGGAAACAGAGTACGTTACTATTCATCAATTTCAACAACTTAAATCCGAGCTCGACGAGATGAAACGACAGTGCATTGTTTCTAATGTCAACACAAAAAGAGGCGCTTTCTGCCTGGAAGACAGCTACCAAAACAATAGTGGCCCTATGGGTTTCCATGCTGTGTCAGAAACTCATCAGCAAGATGCGTCATCAATATCCTCATCATCAAGTCCAGAGGGTAAGCCAACGGAAAAAACACTTTCGCAAACGACTGAGGCGCGCGAGCCGCTGTCTCTGTCTTACGCAAGCGTGGCGGCTGAGACGGCTGCGGTGCCTGCGCAACCGACTAACTCACGCGTGGAGGCCCGTATTAGTACCGCGGTTTCAAACAGTAGGCAACCAGTGGACGCCACCGCCGGTGAGGCCCTACCGCGGTTTCAGACACTAACGGAACCAGCTGTCGGAAACAATAAAAAGGAGCAATCTCAATCTGAGCAAGATGGCTGGATAACGGTGGAGAACCGAAAGTCTAAATCTCGTTTTGTAGGAAGAAAAGGAAGAGCCCCTGTTGACCCAACATCTAAATTTAGAGCCGCGGCTCCGAAAATACCACTTTTCATCTACAACGTTTCTTTAGAATCCTCGGAAGTGGATGTCGCTGAGTACATAAAGGCGAAAACTGAGATTGTTGTGTCTCCAGTGCGAGTAGGTATGAAAGAGGAAAAAGAGTACAACTCATATAAAATCTACATACCTAAGGACAAACTACCGGTGTTCTACAACGACGACCTATGGCCAGACGGGATTTTTTTCCGTAGGTATTTTATATTTAGCCGAATGGCTATTAAAGACACTGATAAACTTTTAGCTTCAAGGAGAAACTGAGCCGCAGAACCTGTAAGCTCGCAAGCTTCAACTGTAAGTCCGTGACGCGTGTTTCGGACCATGTCAGAGAGCTATGCCTATCGATGGATGTAATTGCACTGCAGGAGACTTGGCTGTTGCCCCACGACGTACCTTACCTGAGCGGCATCCATCCTGACTTCGCTGCGACTGGAGTATCGGCCGTGGATACGACGGCGGGAGTGTTGCGAGGAAGGCCCTACGGTGGGGTAGCTATTCTGTGGCGTAAAACCGCGTTTGATAAAGTAACTGTTATCAATTGTAAAAGTGTGCGATTGGTGGCTATAAAGTGCGAAGTGGCTAGTCGGTCTGCTATGTTTTTCTCCGTATATATGCCTATGGACTCGAAAGAAAACCTTTCAATCTTCATTGAATGCCTATCGGAGGTGAGTGCCATTGTTGAGGATAACACTGTGGACAATGTGTACGTACTCGGGGACTTCAACGCTCACCCTGGTGAGTTGTTTTGCTATGAACTACTGCAATTCTGTGCTGACCGGAAGTGGATCTGTGCGGACATTGAATCACTAGGTATTGACTCAGACACTTATACGTATATTAGTGACGTACATGGCTGCTGTCGATGGCTTGATCACTGTGTAACTAGTAGTGTAGCATATAAATCTGTTAGTAAAATTGAAGTGCGTTATGATGTGTCATGGTCGGATCACTTTCCCTTGCAGATTGAGTGTGATTTCACGGTTCTTTCACCTAAAATAAAAGTAGCGAATCACACTCCATCTCATGTCATTTGGGGAAATAGAGACGCTGCACAAATAGATATGTACTATAACGTATGTCATAGCCGTTTAAGAGATATAGACTTTCCTCCAGAGCCGAGACACTGCGATGATGGAATATGTACAAATACTGATCACAAAATAATTATAGATAATTTGTATAAACGCATAGTTAACGCATTGAGCGAGGCTGCTATCGGCAGTTACATAGTCAAAAATGTTAATAATAAGAAGAAATACATTGTGGGCTGGAACAAACATGTAGCGGGGCTCCATAGGGAGGCTCGACTTGGGTTTCAATCATGGGTACTCTCGGGAAAACCCGCCAATGGTTCAGTTTATGACAATATGAAAGAGACCAAAAGATTATTTAAAAATAAATTGAAATGGTGCCAGGATAACAATGAGCGTATCAAAATGGACATACTTGCTACTAGTCACGAAGCTAAGGACTTCAAAAATTTTTGGAAACAGACAAACAAGCTGAGCCCCCGGTCGAGTCTGCCTCTGGGCGTGGCGGGTCTGTCTGAAAATATCGACATTGCCAATATGTTTAAAGAATATTTTAATGTAGTGCCTGCAGTTATGCCAACCGCAGGCACTGTAGTGTCAGATGCTCATACCCGGCGGGCAGTTTCAAGCCAATACACTCGCTTCACTATTAAAGAAGTAGATAGGGCGATACGTGGAATGAAACGAGGGAAGTCGCCGGGACACGACGGGTTGAGCGTTGAGCACTTGAAATATGCTGGTGCACATCTGCCTAGGGTTCTTAAGATTTTTATCAACGCCAGTATTGGATACTCCTATCTGCCTGAGGAGCTAATGAGAACTATTGTTGTACCTATCATTAAAAATAAAACAGGTGATGCTAGTGACAAAGGTAACTATAGACCTGTATCACTGGCCACTATAACGGCAAAGGTGCTGGACAGTTTGCTTGACAAGCAACTTGATAAACATCTAATCTTGCACGATGCCCAGTTTGGTTTTAGGAGTGGGCTGTCTACTGAAAGTGCCATCATGTGCCTCAAGCAAACTGTCCGGTACTACACAGACAGAAAAACGCCAGTGTATGCCTGCTTTTTAGACTTGTCCAAGGCGTTTGATTTAGTTAACTATAACATGTTATGGAAAAAGTTGGCGACTGAAACTGGCCTACCTGATGAGTACATTGATTTGTTCAAATATTGGTATGGCAATCAACGCAACGCTGTCAGGTGGGCCGGTTCATTAAGTCAAGAATACAGGTTGAGCTGTGGAGTGAGACAGGGGGGGCTGACGTCTCCTAAGCTGTTCAACCTGTTCATGAACAAATTGATCGGGGAGCTCAGCGACACCAAGGTCGGATGTTCAGTCGGCGGCGTCATGGTGAACAACATAAGCTATGCTGACGACATGGTGCTGCTGAGCCCCTCGATTCGAGCCATCAGGCGGCTACTGGACGTCTGTGGGTCATACGCCGGGTCGCATGGCCTAAGGTACAATGCCAAAAAAAGCGAAATGCTTGTATTCAAGGCCGGCACTAAAAAACCATCTTTTGTGCCTCCTGTCAAATTATGTGGCATCGCCCTGAATAGAGTCGCAAAATTTAAGTACCTAGGGCATGTGGTCACGGAGACACTCACAGATGATCTGGACATGGAGAGAGAGCGCAGGGCGTTGTCGGTTCGCTGTAACATGCCGGCCCGCAGGTTTGCACGGTGCACTAAAGAAGTGAAACTTACACTTTTCAGAGCTTACTGTCAAACCTTCTACACCTGCAGTCTGTGGGTTCGCTATACGCAGAGGGCCTACAGCGCTCTGCGTGTCCAATACAATAACGCGCTGAGGATTGTGTTGGGGCTGCCGCGATACTGCAGCGCCTCATCGATGTTCATGGAGGCAAGAGTGGATGACTTTTTTGCCATCTTGCGTAAGAGAGCAGCCTCTATGATGAGTCGTGTTCGCGGCAGCTCGAACGGGATCATCAGTGCGTTAGGGGATAGGGTCGATAGTCCCTTGCTGAAACACTGGATAGATGTGCACCTATACAAAAATAAAAAATAGTTTAGGTTACCTGTGTGTTAATGTACAAAATATTTTGTCTTTTTATAATTTACTATGGATGTGTACCTATCTGACAATAAATAAATAATAATAATAATAATAATAATAATGATTGCACTAGCAACACTACTGAAGTACTGCAAGCGCGTCAGAGAATGAAAAGAAAGGTGAATGCATCTGTTTAAATCGTTGATTTACGTCACCTAATACATATTCTTATCAGGATAAGGCCCAGGTTTTTGGTTTTGTTGGTGTAAGGAATACAAACATTACCATACAGAACAGACAGCACGTTCGAGTTCAGTCTAGTGGCCATGCGGCTACTACCTACGATGATGGCCTGCGATTTTGAAGGATTGACTTGCAAGCGAAATTCCCCAGATTGATTCGGAGATTTGGCCCAGACTTCAACAGCTGTAAGATCTGCGTTCATATTCGAAATGGCATCCGAAATATTGGCGATTGAAAAATGCCCATACAGCTGAATGTCGTCAGCATAAAGATGAAGAGAAGATGAGATAACTTTAGTAAGTTGATTGGTAAAAATCGAAAATAACGAGAGAGTTACCCCACCTCACGGTACACCAGCAGACAAACTTAACCAGCCTGAAAGTGTATCGTCCACCTTAATGCATTGATGACGCCCTCGAAGATTGCTATCGAACCAAGAAATCACAGCCACCGAGATACTAATCGAGGGAAGGATGCCAAGTAGGATATCAAAATCGACCGAATTAAATTTGCGTTGCTAAAATCGGAGAAAGCTTCCTGGTACTCATCGCAAGACCGTTATCCTCGGTCCCGTTGAGTAATGCACATAATTTAATGCTGTGAAATGGTCTGAACCCAGACTCAAAAGGGGTAAGAAGACAATTCGAGTTGATATATTCAAACAACTGGAAACAATAGTACATAAAGTACTATTGTTTCCAGTACTTTGGAAATAATGGAAAGAATAGAAATCGGATGGTAATGTGAGAATGAGGACTAATTTGAAGTTTCGGGAAATGGAATAATATAAGCCTGTTTACATGCTTCAGGGAAAATACCAGTCGAAAGAGAGATATTTAAAATGTGTGTTATGACCAGTACAAGCCCATCTAAAACGAAAGGCAGCATCTCCAGACTAATGTTATCGCTACTCATAGCCTTAGTGGAAATGGAGTTAATAATATTTTAGACTTCCACCTCATTCACATTCTGAAACGAGAAAGGCATAGCAGAGGATAACTCAACATTAGAGAGGTGACCCAGCGTTACTGATTTCACCGATGAATTCTGGACAACTGGAGGAGTAGCAAAGTGACCATTCAAGCCGTTAATATCCGGAAAGACCGCAGTCGTCTCCTTGTCCTTCTTACCCACGCCCAGCGATGATAAAAATCTCCACATTTGACCCGTTGTAACGTTTTCAAGGCGAGAGTGTATATAACGTCGCTTTGCATTTCTGCAAAGTGTATTAAAAATGTTCGGTAGTTTCTTATAGGCATTAAGATTATCATCACTATATTGGTTTTTTTAATTTAACTTTAGCTCTGTCACGTTTAGCCATGACCCGTTTTATACTCGGCGTCAGCCAAGGTGCCGGCAAATGCTTCACCTTTACTAGTCTCAAAGGAGCTTGTATGTCAAAGAGAACGGTCAGAACTTTATTAATACATTCTACCTTTTCATCAACCGAATCCATTACATAAAACTCAGTCCAACTTATAGCCAAGAAACCTTCTAAAAGTTTGTTGATATCCAAGTCTTTTAAAATTACTTTGCAAAGTTACCTTTTTTGAAAAGTTCCTTTAATTTTGTATGAGAAGTAAATTAGGTCGTGATACAAAAAAGGAGCAGTCAATTGACCATGCTTGGAAATTTTAGTATCATCGGAGACAATCATTGAATCAATTTGGGAAGGGCGTGAATTGGGAAGTGTTACGTGGGATTTAAGGGCAGTTTTTTATAGTTTAGTATATTCCAAATATCAAATCCATATTCCAAAGATCACGATGTGATACTGGATCGGGCTGTTATGTTTAGAGAATCTGGGTGGCGCCGCATTTTATTTCGTACTTTTGTCCATCCTTCCTCTACTTCATCTTCATTTAGCGTTTTTTTTGCCTTTCCTGGATTCGCAGTCTGGGGAATAAGTAGAATTTCGGAGTAAGTCTTGGCTTTCATCGACGAGATCGTTGTTGTGGCTTGGGGCGCACTGCTGGCCGTATGTCCTAAATCTACAGTTACCTCAGCCGGCTCTCGATTAAGTAGAGTGTTAGTGGATGTCTTGAATTTCTTCGGCGAGACCATTGTGGCACGGTACGCACACCAGGCTAGATGTCTGGAACCTGCAGTTACCTCAGCGAACTCTCGATGCAGTGATGTCTTGGCTCTACTTTTAAGGTACGCTAACTTGTTGTTAAATGTACCAGTTTGCTGGGCTAAAGTGTCCATCTGCTTCTTAAAACCTGCTCAGTGACTCGAAAATGTTATCAAGCATGACAGAGATACCAGAGACCTGATTTTGAATCGGCTTGATTTCAGCCATTATTTCCAGGTATTCAGCTGAGCGAAAATCATCATCGCTCAACTGCGGCTGCGCTGGTTTGGCGCAGATCGTGACGCCCCCCAATCCAACTTTTGTGGTACCCACGCGTGTTTGGGAATTATCCCCACCCTTCTTCTGTGCATTACGGCATTACGGGCACACCCAGACTTGGACGGCTTCAATTAAGTTCAGTTCAAAGATTTTCACACTCAGACTTGGATGGCTTCAGTTAAGTTCAGTTTAAAGATTTTATTCATAATAGCATAAACATTGAGACCTAATGAACGTCATAACATAATATAACAAAGCAAGCATAATATAACATTAAGTAGGTGTGGTAGCTAGAGCGTGGCTTCCTGAGATTTGCAGCCGTCAAGGGCTCCAGGAAGGCACGATTTGGGACTATCAATCTGTAGGTATAGGCGGTTAGGTACTTGGTTGTTCCTATATCCACATAGATTGGTAGTATTGTAAGCTATAAGTCTATTGCTGGTAGTAGACAGACAGATATTGAATTGAAATTTGCATTGAATTACCAGTTAGTCAACCAGTTAGTTAACATAGGTAGTTACATCTATTGATAGCAGGCTATTACATTGTTTTCAGTTTATAGCAATTTATAACTTGAACTAATATTGACTATCTGTGTGTGTTATAATGATAAAGGGAAACTAAATTGTATTTACAGAATTTATATAGATATAAAACTCGGTTCCTATTGTTTAAGGAAAACAACATTGTTTAAGTTGTGGTTTAGGGTTCCCTCGTTTGGGTTGTAGACTGGAGGGTCCAATAAAATTGAGTTACTGCAAATAGTGAGTAAGTATCGTTCCGATCATGTCGTTATCTGAAATCCAGAAGGGTGTTTCTAAGGAACTCAGATGGTTTTCCTCCGCACACGGTCTGATAGACCGTTTAGATAGGCATGATGTGGTATTGGAGCGGTCTATGGACGTTAAGGAACGTTAAAATAGGGTGCTCGAATTGTCCGCGCAGGCGGAATCAGTTGATGGTTGCGCACCTGACAGGCTGTCACGGTTGCTAGGGGATGTCGACCAATGTATGGAGATGGCAGCTGCTATCACGCAGAAGGCTGCGGACATACGTAGACAGCGCGAGTCCAGCCATGGTGGTGACATTGAAGCACCTCTGCCGCTTCAGGGTTCGGGGTCCAGGTTACCTGCCATAACTATGCCTACTTTTGACGGAGTGTCCGGTGAATGGATGAGCTTCATCAATCTGTTCGACAGTTTGGTGCACATGCGATCGGACATTACCAAGTCTGTCAAGATGGCTCAGCTGGTGGCAGCATTGAGGGGTGAGCCTAGGGAGCTGGTCGCTCATTTGACAGTTACGGAGGGTAACTATGAAACGGCCAGGCAATTGTTGGTCAGACGTTACCATAACAAACGGAGGTTGGCCGATGCCCAACTGAACCGTTTGTTTAGTATCCCGGTTGTGAACAAGGTCGGGGCCATACAGACGGAGGTTTTGAACCCATTGTTGTCCGTCACCAAGGCTCTAGAGAATCTTGGACTTCCGGTTGGTGAATGGTCGTACCTACTGTTGTACATTGTACTTTCCCGCCTACCCGCTGACGTGCAGACTCGTTTCGAACAGTCTCACGGGAGGTCGGCCGAGGACCTGCCCGCCTTCTCCGACTTGGTCGGATTCATGGAAGAGGAGGCTCGACGGGAAGAGAATTTGGGGTTGACGGTCACCCATCCTTCGGAGCCACAGAGAGCTGCCGGGAGCGCTGTGAGTAGGGGCCCTCCGACGAGGAAGGACCGCACCAACCGGCAGTCGTATGGGACTGTGAGTGAATTGACCCCACATGGTGAGACCTGCCCATGTTGTAGGCAGATTGGCCATGCTGTGGCCAATTGCAATAAGTTCGGGGAACTTAGGGTTCAGGGACGGCGCCGGATGGCCAAGCAGCGGAGCTGGTGTTTCCTGTGCCTCGGGCTACACATGGCTAGGGACTGCACGCGCACAAAAATGTGCGGATATTGTGGTGGGGCCCACAACAATCTGTTGTGCATGAACCGGTCCGGCCAACAGCCTCCACAGGGCCGTATCCAGGGTGACACGGCATGGGGCCCTGAGAATTCGTTTGCGACTCGGAGCGCAACTCAGGGGCCAACGTCCCCACGTCCACAGGGCCGTACCCAGGGTGACACGGCATGGGGCCCTGAGAATTCGTTTGCGACTCGGAGTGCAACTCAGGGGCCAACGTCCCCACGTGCACAGGGCAGTACTAGGGTGCAGGGCCGCACTCAGGACCATTACATGGGGGCCCTGAGTTTTCGGTTGCGACTCAGCATCCGACCCAGCGGGACATTGGGTGTGTTGAGCAGGCCGTAACGGGCGGGTGGCATGGGACACCTTCGAGCTATGCGGGTGCGGTTCGGACACCGCCTCAGTTGTCGCCCCGCTCGTCGCCTCGTCCTCGTCGGTCACATGTGATGTCCCCCCCGCTCATGGAGCGGCCACGGTTGAATTCACGCCCACCCCCCTTTACGGGGAATCGTAGGTTGGGAATGGAACCGGCGCGTGGGCCATTTGTACAATGGGACCCTCTGGCGTATAGCTGCATACCTGATCGGTTACAGGCACAGTGGGGCCCCGGGGGTCCTCGCTAGGAATTTGCGGCCCAACCATTGGTTGCCCCCCAACCGGAGACGGTGGTGTTACCGATCGCCTCTGTGCTTGTTTGGGATTTGGCGGGCAACCCAACATACGTTCGCGCCCTATTAGATTCTGGAGCTCAGGGCTGCATTGTATCGAATGATTTAGCAAAATGGTTGGGCCTCAAGGTAAATAGGTATAATAAATCAATACGGGGCGTGGGGAATGTTACGGTTACGAATGTAGTTGGTCAATCGGTGATCACGTTCTCTCCACGTTATGACATTTTGACAAAAACATCCGTGCAAGCTTTAGTAATGACGCATGTCATGGGCAGACACCCCTTGGTGAAGTTGAATCCGGCCGTTCGATTCCTGACATCAGGACTCAAGTTGGCGGATCCCGATTTTGACACTCCAGCCCCGGTCGACCTGCTACTGGGAGCAGACGTTCTGGGTAGGTTTCTGTTGTCGGATCGGCGAGTTCTTCAGCCGGACGGGTTGATTGCTGTGGATACTAAGTTTGGTCACGTGATCATGGGTCCGGCATTGCCAATGGTTAGGCCTGCCGAGTCAGATGGCATACTTATTGGCTCAGCGTTGTCAGACGCTATCCAACGTTTCTGGGAGATAGAGGAACCTCCCACCGCTCGTCGAGTCGACGCAGACGAAGAAGAGTGCGAGTTGTTTTACCAGAATAGTACTGGTCGCCTTCGTTCTGGTCGTTTTGTAACTCGACTGCCTTTCAGGGCCGATCGACCGCCACTAGGAGAATCTAGGTAGATGGCTGAGACGAGATTGATGTCGATGGAGCGTAGGATGACAAGGGACGCCGTATTTAAACAAAAATATGTTGATTTCATGAGGGAGTATGAGTCGTTAGGACACATGTCGGTATCGGGTGTGGACTGGAGATCTGAGGATCATTGTTTCCTTCCACACCATGCCGTCCTACGAACCCCTACCGGCAAGATTCGAGTTGTTTTTGATGGGTCAGCACCTACCTCGAACGGGATGTCCCTGAATCAGTGTCTACATTCGGGACCCAAGTTGAGTCGTGATATTTCGGATATTCTCACGAGCTTTCGGAGGCACCAGATTGTATTTGTCGCAGACATTCGGATGATGTTTAGGCAAACGGTAATTCATCCGGCTGACAGAAGGTATCAGTTGATACTTTGGCGTGAGTCCACGGCCGAGCCAGTCAAGGTCTATGAGTTAAACACGAACACGTATGGGTTACGGTCTAGCCCGTATTTGGCGATGCGTACCCTGCGGGAGTTGGCGTCGCGTGACCGTGTGAGCTATCCTAGAGCCGCCGCTATCCTGGAGCAAGATTTGTACGTCGATGACGTCTGCACAGGGGCAGCCAGTGTGGAGGAAGCTCTGGACCGACGTGACGAGCTCATTCAATTGCTGGAACGAGGCGGCTATGAACTACGCAAGTGGATGTCCAATTCCCCTGAGTTGATGGCTGGTCTCCCAGATGAGTTTCAACAAGACCCGCACGTTTTTGAGAATCCTGACAACCCTAACATGTTGTCAGTGCTTGGAATTCAGTACCGGCCCGTCCATGATGAGTTTACCTATCGGGTGGTTTTAGAAACACCGAAGGCCTGGACGAAGCGGTCAGTACTGTCAACGATTGCGAGAACGTTCGACCCCAATGGATGGATTTCTCCAGTCACCTTTGCTCTCAAATGTTTTATGCAAAGGCTATGGGCGGCTCAGTTGACCTGGGACACCCACCTCTCAGGTGATTTGTAGACTGATTGGACGCGAATGTTCACCTCGCTATCGGACATAAATAATGTATCGCTGCCGAGGAAATTGGTCCCTGCTGGGGATTACAGGGCAACCCTTCACGGGTTTTGTGATGCCTCTGAACGAGGGTTTGCGGCAGCGGTTTATTTGCGAACCGTCACCTCCACCGGGGAGGTCGACGTGCGTTTGGTTTTGGCAAAAAGCAAGGTAGCGCCTATTCGGACAAAGATGACGATTCCAAAACTGGAACTGTCCGGGGCTGCTCTTTTGACCAAACTTTTGAATCACACTCTAACAGTGTTGCGTGGGTCAGTGGTTTTGGAGGATACGGTGTACGCGTGGACGGACAGCCAGATTGTTTTGTGCTGGCTGAAGGCTTCGGTCCATAACTTAGAGGTTTTTGTTGCGAACCGTGTCTCCCAGATTGTGTCGTCTGAGGTCCCACTGACCTGGAGACATGTACCAGGAGAATTGAACCCGTCTGATTGTGCATCCAGGGGATGTCGGGCTCCTGAACTCGTTAGACACCATTTGTGGTGGGGACCACACTGGCTTGCCAAGAGAGAATCGGACTGGCCCCACAGCCATGTAGTAGTATCTTCGGATCATGGCCCCAGAGCGGCCGTGCATGTTACCCAGAAGGCTGAGGACCCTGACGCCGGGTTTCTGCTGGACCGGTATAGCTCGCTTGACAAGTTGATAAACGTGTCCACTTGGATTAGGAGATTCGCTCGAAATTGTCGTACTCCTCGCGATCAGCGAACGTTGAACCCTATTCTGACTCCGGCAGAGCGAAACGAGTCGCTGTTGAATTTGGTCCGGTTGGTACAGTCCTCGAAGTTTGGGGCAGAATTGGAGACTATACGAAGTGGACGTTCGAAATTGAAGGGAGCCGTCGCGCGTCTCAACCCCTTTGTTGATTCGACCGGGTTACTTCGGGTAGGAGGAAGATTGCGCAATGCGAATCTGTCGTATTCGGCTCGTCACCCACTTCTGCTCCCCAAGGGGGGACAGTTAGTTGAATTGCTGGTGACTGATCGTCATATTAAAAACGCGCATGCCGGCTGTAACGCGTTGTTGGCCACGCTCCAGCGGGAGTTTTGGATCTTATCTGCCCGCCGTGTCATACGGAACATCGTGTTTCGGTGCATGCCTTGTTATCGACTTAAGGCTGCCACGATGCAACCTCTCATGGGGGACTTGCCCCCTGATCGTGTGAATGAGGTCAGACCGTTTTCAGGTGTTGGTACGGATTTTGCAGGACCGTTTATGGTGAAGAGTTCACGATTGCGTACCGCTAGGGAATACAAGGCGTACCTATGTGTGTTTGTTTGTTTATCCACCAAGGCGGTACATCTCGAGCTCGTGGCTGATCTCTCGACAGAGGCATTCATTGCTTGTTTGGATAGGTTTGTTTCTCGAAGGGGACTTCCAACTTTGATCCGCTCTGATAACGGCACTAACTACATCGGTGCGGAACGATACTTACGAGAGATAGTCAACTTTTTGAATGTAAATAAAGTGGATATTGGAACGGCCCTCTCCCGTCGGGGTATACAGTGGACCTTCAGCCCACCGATTTGCCCCCACTGGGGTGGGATTTTTGAGGCCGTAGTTAAGTCAGCTAAGACGCACTTGGGGCGTATAGTAGGTCAGACCGCGCTGACTTTTGAGGAGCTCGCGACATTGTTTTGTAAGATCGAGGCCGTTCTCAATTCGCGACCGTTGTGTCCGCTCAGCTCGGATCCAAATGACCTGGAGGCTCTGACCCCAGGCCATTTCTTGATAGGACAGCCACTTAACGCGTTGCCCGAGCACCCCTTCGAGGGAGTGAAATTGTATCGGTTGTCAAGGTATCAGATGTTGCAGCAGTTTACTCAGAATTTCTGGAAGCGTTGGTCGCTCGAGTATCTGCATATCTTACAACAGCGCCTTAAGTGGACTGACAAAACCAGCCCCCCTAGTGTTGGTGACCTCGTTCTGGTTAAGGATGCTAACCTACCGCCACTACGTTGGCGCAGGGGGCGCATTGTTAACTTGTTCCCTGGCAAGGACGGGACCCCCCGGTCTGCAGAGGTTCTAGTAGGAGGCTCGGTTCTAAAACGAGCGGTAGCAACGTTGTCTCGGCTGCCCGTAGATTAGGGGACAGGTGGGTGCCTGTCCGGGCGGGTGATTGTTCGATTCAAAATCGATATTCGATCGATGGTTTCTGAACGGCCATTTTGAATTTGACGGTGCTGCCAACCTAGCAGTTTTTTGACAACTGACAGACGAAAGCCCTCGCAATGTAAACGCGTTTTGGTTAGGTTATTGAAATTAAATCGCAAGCCATCTGGAATGTATTCGGGTTTCCCTCAGGATTGTATATATAGCTGAGTGTGTTGTGGTTCCCCGAACCAGATAAAGTTCGCATTTACGTGGCCGATTGGTTTTTACCACGTAACATAACCTGTGTTGGAACACTGTGCTCATTGAAGCTGGCCCGCCAGTCATAGGAGGTTGGCTGAAGAACCTGTCTACCAAGAAGAGCCTAGGGTGCACCCGGGCCTTGCAGAAAGACAGGAGGTTGACGGGACCGAAGCACAGACCAGGTTAGATCGACCCCAATTACTTCAGCTCGGTGAATCGCCGACGTTCACACTTCTTGGCAACTGATCGTTACGCTACCTCGTAGCTGATGGGCCCCTACGAGGTCATTAGGTGCTGAGAAGCCTGAACAAGGTGCCTAATTATTATATAGAACACAATATATAGGGTGCAATGAACTGGTTTAATGTCAGATGTCGGTGTCTTGTAAAAAGTTATTAATTTTGTAGTAGGCCTTTGTACACAAAGTGTGCTTTATACATTTTTTAAATCGCGCTTCAGTTAAGTTTTGTATTTCTTGCGGAATTTTATTGTAGAAGCGTATACAGTGTCCCATAAAAGAACTTTTGTGAGTCTGAACATTGGAAAAGAAAGTTTATGTTTATTTCTAGTTTGCACATTGTAGCGGCTATCAATGGTTTTAAAGCTACTGATATTTTTCCTCACATACTCTATGTTTGCATAGATATATTGAATTCCTCCGTTATGTTCTTGCCAGAAGCACATAGGTGGTGGAGCAGGTTAGGGCACCCCTACCCCTTGCAGCTTAGATATTTCTCCGATTCTTCAAAATTAGCCCGGCAGGCATATCACGCTTTGATAGCTACCGCCTGCAGCATAGATGATGAGGGTTTATTCATGGCGTTAAAGTGAACGAATGTTATTCCAATCTATCGTATGTCAAAGTCAAAGTCAATGCGACGCAGCTATAGTTGTTTTAACCAAGTTCAACTTGACATCAGCTTATGTTAAGAGTAATATGACATGCACCCCTATTGGGAATTCACCTGTTAATTATACTTTGCATGCAACATTGGAATCTGTTCCAAGTAATTTAAATCAGTTCATAAGACAATAGAGGAAATCTCTAGCATACAAGAGCCACTAAATATGTCAAAATGTAAGCCCCAGTTAAATATTGCCCATCAAAAAATCCAGGGGCTACCTGGCAAAGAACTTGTATTAGAATTATTTCAAAAAAATTCTGACATTGATATTATTTGTGTTACAGAACACTGGTTGAAGGAAAATATGATGTCTTTTAACATAAATAATTACAAAATTGTCAGTTGTTACAATAGAAAGACTGCTGATAGAGGTGGTTCTTTAATCTTAGTGAAAAATAATATTAAGGTGAAACAACGGAAAGATATTCTTGCACTTACTATTGAAAGACAAATAGAGGTATCCTGTGTTGAGTTAGATAGCCATATTATTGTTTGTGTCTACAGGTCACCGAGGGATGAAAAAGGCCATGGCAATTTCGAAATATTTGAGAAAATTATGGAGGAAGCCCTCATTAAACTTTGTAATAACAGAAAAAGGTTAATTATTTGTGGCGATCTTAATGTAGATCTGCTTGTAGATACAACACTGAAGCGACGATTAATAACTCTGTTCCAATCATTTAATTTATGTCATGTATTTCTAGAGCCGAATAGATTTACACTTACCAGCCAAACTTGCTTAGATAACGTTTTTTGTGACTGTGCATTCACAAGTAAAAGTGTAATTAACTGCTTACCTTCCGATCACAGTGGTCATTTTCATTCCCAATTGCTATTAAGGATAAGACTGTTCCATCATTTTATAGGCCTATTACATCCCATAGACTAGAGACATATACGAAAAACTTAGATATAAATTTGCCAGTACCGGATTTTAATGAACAGAACCCAAACAAAATCTACTCAGACTTCTTCAACATTATTCAGACAGAATTCAATAAAGTTTTCAAATTAAAGAAAGTCAGTGACTACAACGGTAAATCTAAATTTAATGACTGGGCAACGTTTGTAATTCGTAAAAGTAGTGTTATCTTGTATGACCTTTATGATCAAAACACCTATAACTTTGATCGGAAATTTCATGATATGTTAAAAATATTCCAAAACTTTCAAGTTGGTTTGTAGAACTGCGAAAACTTTACAGATTAATAGAAAAATTCAAAATTCAAATAATAGAATGAAAATAGTTTGGCAAATAATAAACCGCGAAACTGGCAAAGTTATACCAAGGGACAATGATTTCTGCCTAAAGATAGGTGATGATGTTGTTAAATCCAACGCTGATGTTGCTCGAGCTTTTGAAACATTCTTCACCAATGTAACCGTACTCACAACAGACCATCTAAATTCATCTCCTTATGAAGCAGAGACTTTATTAAAAAATAACACTAGCGTCAGTAATGTATATTTAAAATTTCATCATGTATATCCCCAGGACATTGTCAAAACGTTTAAATTACTTAACTTAAAAAATACGGAAGATGTTTAATTCCACGCCTCAACCGAACGGCGTGGAATCTTGAGGGGCTGGGTTTTTGCCAGCACGGGAGAGAAAATCTTGATTGTTACTTTACCTTGCCGTCGCAGACCGGAAATCGAAGGCTCGATTCGAGGCAGGAATACGGGATAGGAGCACTATTGGGATAGGATAGGAACCGAATCTCACTATTTGCCGCCGACGCTGTCGCCGGCGTGCTGCTTGCCGATACGAGGAGTCGCCGTCCGATACGACGATGTCCTTCACAACACGAATCACTCAACCGCTGACGCGAATCTACTTATTTCCCGACGATGTTGATGATTAACACTCCGACCAGGCCCGACACCTGTATTAGACAAATGTTACACCGAAATACAATCAATGGCCCGACGCCATGAGCAGACATGTTTTTTCTCACGACAAGAAAAGGTAACCTCTAATTTTTCATCTCGTTGGTACGAGTGACAGCTGCGGTTCCGTTTCCGCTAGTGATGTCCCGATTACTCGCGGTCGATCCGCGCAACAAAAAACCGGTGCGTTCCGAAGCATAAATATTAAACAGCCACCCGCCCGAACCTGTCCCTAATCAAAAGGAAGGCGAGAAAGTGTTGCGACCGCTCTCTTGAGGACCGAGTCCCCCACCTTGACTTCTGCTGATCGAGGCGTGCCATCCCGACCCGTGTACAAATTGTCGATCCGTCCTCGTCTCCGTCTCAATGATGGCAGGTTCGCATCCTTAATCAGCACCAAATCACCGACTTGAGGGGGGCTCGTCCGGTCAGTCCACTTAAGGCGCTGCTGCAAGATGTGCAAGTACTCAAGGGACCACCGTTTCCAAAAATCTTGAGCCATCTGCTGCAACATCTGCCACCTAGTTAACCGACTTAACTTAACATCACCGAATGGGTATTCTGGCAGGGCGTTAAGGGGCTTACCTATCAGGAAGTGACCCGGAGTCAACGCTCAAGTCAATTTTACAGAACAGCGTCGCAAGCTCTTCAAAGCGTAGAGAGGTCTCACCGATGATCCTCGTCAGGTGCGACTTAGCCGATTTAACCGCAGCCTCAAATATTCCTCCCCAATGAGGACATCCCGGCGGACTGAAAACCCATTCAATCCATCGTCGGGAGCAAGCCGTACCGATGGCATCCTGGTTACCGTTCAGGAATTGAGTGACCTCCTGCAGATATCGCCTGGCTCCGACAAAATTTGTGCCGTTGTCCGAACGGATTAATGTCGGGAGGCCCCTTCGTGAGACGAACCGATCTAGACATGCGATAAATGCCTCTGTAGTGAGGTCACTGACCACCTCCAAGTGGACTGCCTTCGTGGCCAAGCACACGAAGACGCACAGGTATGCCTTCACTAATCTGGCGTTCCGTAGCTGTGAAGACTTGACCATGAATGGTCCCGCGAAATCCGTTCCGACACCCGCAAAGGGCCGGATTTCGTTAACCCTATCCGAGGGCAAATTGCCCATCTGGGGCTGCATCGTAGCCGCCTTGGCCCGATAACAAGGCAGGCACCGAAATACGACGCTACGCACTAAGCGTCTTCCCGATAGAATCCAGAACTCGCGCTGGAGAAACGCCATCAAGGCGTGGCATCCGATATGCCCATTCCGAATGTATCGATCCTGTATCAACAGTTCGACCAACTTCCCTTTCCTAGGGAGTAACAACGGGTGGCGAGCCGCATAAGGCAGGTTGGCATTCCGCAGCCGACCTCCTACCCTCAGCAATCCGTGAGGGTCAATAAACGGGTTGAGCCGAGCCACAGCTCCCTTCAGTTGGACGCGTCCGCGTCTCAGAATGTCCAATTCGGACTTAAAGTGCACCGTCTGCACGTTCCGTACCAATGCGAACAACGCATGGTTCCGTTCCCGTGGTGTCAGGACCTGTGTCCGCACTCGTTGCGCCTCAGAATTCCGACAATTCCGCGCAAATCGGCAGATCCAGGCGGTCACATTGACCAGCTTGTCGAGCGAGCTGTACCGTTCCAGCAGGCTGAACTCCTCTTCCGGCTCTGGTTGCGTCGTACAGACACCGACTGTCAAGGCGCCGTTCGCCGTGGTAACGCGTGGACTCATTGGCCAATCCGATTCGGCTTGAGACAACCATTTTGGACCCCACCACAAGGGATGTCCAACCAACTCCGGAGCGTGACACCCACGAGACGCACAGTCTGCTGGGTTCATCTCCCCTGGAACATGTCTCCAGATTAAGGGAACCTCCGAATTCAAAATCTGCGACACCCGATTCGCCACAAAAATCTCCAGCTTGTGAACTGAAGCCTTCAGCCAGCATAACACGATCTGGCTGTCCGTCCAAGCGTAGACCGTATCTTCTTACGCTATTGACCCACGAAGAACCGTCATCGTGTGGTTGAGCAGATGAGTCAGGAGAGCCGCACCCGAAAGCTCTAACTTGGGAATGGTCAGGCGAGTGCGCAACGGCGCAACCTTGCTCTTGGCCATGACCAACCGCACATCAACCTCCCCCGAGGAGTCGACCGTACGCAGATACACCGCAGCTCCGTAGCCCTTCTCCGAGGCATCGCAAAACCCATGCAGGGTGGCGGTGTATCGTTTGGTGGGGACCAACCTCCGTGGCAGTGAAATCCGATTGATGCCAGGTAGGGTCGAAAAGAACGAGTCCCACTCTGAGCTCAATGACCCGCCGATCGGGTCGTCCCATTTCAGCTCAGCAGACCACAATTGCTGCATAAAACACTTGAGCTGAAATGTTACCGGGGTGATCCACCCGTTTGGATCAAATGTCCTAGCCACCGTTGAAAGGACGTTCCGTTTCGTCCAGACCCTCGGGGAGTCCAACTCGACCCGATACGAAAACATGTCTGACACCGGCTGGTACTGGACGCCTAATACCGACAACATATTTGGATTTTCCAAATTTTCAAAAATGTGGGGATCCTGCTGGTAGTCATCCGGAAGACCAGTCAGTAACTCTGGAGAGTTCGACATCCATTTCCGGAGCTCGTAACCTCCACCCCGTAAGAGCTCAACTAGCTCGTCCCGTCGAGCGAGCGCCTCCTCTACGGAATCTGCACCGGTACAGATATCGTCCACGTAGAGATCCTGCTCCAGGATCGTTGCTCCTCTAGGGAAGTTTAACCGTTCTCGATCCGCTAACTCCCGCAGAGTTCGAATCGCCAAATAAGGACTAGACCGTAGCCCGTACGTGTTGGTGTTCAGCTCGTACACCCTGATGGGCTGATCTGGGCTCTCTCGCCACAGTATCAGCTGATACCGTCTATCGTCAGGGTGAATGACCGTCTGTCTAAACATCATCCGGATGTCAGCTACAAACACAACATTGTGTCGACGGAACCGTGTGATAACATCCGCGATGTGAACATGAACCTGAACCAGTGTTCAACCGACTGGTTCAGGTTCATGCCGTTAGATGTTGATGCCGATCCATCGAACACTACCCGTATTTTGCTCTCCGGGGTCCTCAAGACCGCGTGATGGGGCAGGAAGTAGTGGTCTTCACGCTTCCAGTCGATACCCGAACCCGACATGTGGCCGAGCGACTCGTATTCCCGCATGAAGTCGACGTACTTTCGCCGGAAAATCCCGTCACGCTTCATGCGTCGTTCCATCGACAGAAGCCGCGTCTCGGCTGCATGGTGTGAACTGCCAAGCGGCGGGCGATCACTCCGAAATGGAAGACGTGTGAGAAATCGACCTGACCGAAGGCGACCAGTATTGTTCCGATAAAACTCTTCACACTCTTCTTCAACCGGGTCCAACCGGCGGACCGTAGGTGGTTCCTCCACCTCCTAAAACTTCTGTATCACCTCCGAGAGTACAGAACCGAATAAGGGACTACGAGTCGCTAGGCGTGGGGCAGCCGGCATGACCGGACCCATTACCGCATGGCCCAGTCTGGTGTTGACCGAAATCAGACCAGTCGCCTGCAACACGTGGACACCTGGCACTAACAGGTATCCCAAGGCATCGACACCCAATAAAATGTCTACTGGGCCCGGAATATCGAACTCCGGGTCAGCCAGTGACAACCCAGCGACCAACTGTCGCACCGAGGGCGACAACCGTACGTGAGGGTGTGAGCCCATCACATTAGGCATGACTAATGCCGTGACCGTCAGATTCACCGATGAATCCACCCGTGACGAGAGAGTAATCCGACATACTCCTTTAACGGAACCGACTTCCGTGTTCCCAATTCCCCGAATGGAATGTGGATACTCCCTTACCGAAATGCCCAACCGTCTTACAAGGTTGCACGAGACTAAG
This sequence comes from Argyresthia goedartella, assembly GCA_949825045.1. NCBI lineage: Eukaryota > Metazoa > Arthropoda > Insecta > Lepidoptera > Argyresthiidae > Argyresthia > Argyresthia goedartella. The sequence goes on from OX463823.1 coordinate 25,404,703, forward strand.
CACCCCTGGGCCCCCGAGTCCAATAGTGCTCGTGCCACACAAGATTTGCCGTCCGAACTCCACGCTATCACCGAGGCGGTGGAGAGCATGACCGTCTGTGGAGTGGCGGCACCCTGTAAGTGGGCGGCGTGTCCCTAGCGGGAACCTCCGCGGGATCCGAACCCGCTGGGATCCCCGTCGGCCTGGTAACTCGGCTGCTGATATGCCGGTGGCATATCAGACCGTATGTACATCAGGGGGTCCCAACCCGCATAATAGGCCCCTCGCTGTCCCGGTATCCGACCATACCGGACTGTGTACGGTGTGCCCGGTGGCCACCGTGGATGGAGGGGGGAGAGCGGATCCAACCTGGGGCGCTCTAGGAATGGGGGCAACATCCGACTGTTCGCCTCCCTGTTCGCCTCCCAGAGCGACGGGCAGGGTGGCGCAGAGGGTGGTGGGCTCCCAGCCTTCGCGCCACTCATAGGTGCCATCTGACACCCGCCCGTAACACGCGGTGAGCCAGCGGCCCAAAGTCCTCGCTGACCCTGGACAGTGGTGACCGAACCCCGGCTATCCCGCCTGTTACCCCCCCGCGCTGCCCCCTTCCCCTCGGGGGGGGTCCCGTCCACGGGTACCCCAGTCACCCCGTTGGTGACTCCCGTTGCCTGGAGGGGGACTGGGTCCGGCCCTGGTTGGGCCCTGTGACCGACCAACCTGAGTCCGGCCCTGGTGACCGTCCGAAGGGCCTGACCGGTTCAGGCACAACACGATGTGGTGCTTGCCACCGCAGCACTCACAGGGGAACGCGCGTGAGCACTCGCTCAGCGGGTGCGGCCCCAAACAACCGAAACACAATCGGTGGCGGAGGACTACCTTCCTGCGGGCAGCTACCCCGAGCGCTTTAAAGTTGGCGCAACTGGTCACTTCATGACCGGCACTGACGCAGTGCACACAGCCGTCACCCGACGGCGCGGCATTCAAAACGCCAAATTGTTTTGACCGCCCAACCCCCCGTGGGGGCGGGGGGCGCGGCCCCTCCCGCTTCCGTGCGGGTTGGCGCTGCACACTGGCCTCCGTATCCAATGTGTCGCATCGCCTGCATTCACCCTCCAAAAAATCCGTTAATTGGACGAGCGTGGGCAGTTCCGAGCTACTGCCCCCATGCAGCTGTTCAAACCGACTTTGAACAGCTGCAGGCAACCGTGACAAAACCATATATAACACAATATATGACCATTGGTCTACCGGCAGACCAAGGTTCTGAAGGGCCTTAGTGGCCACCAGCACAGGGTTGAGCACCTGTACCCGGATGTCAACATCCCGGGTTACTCTTGGTATGCTAAACAGCTTCCCCAGCTGCGCATCAACCAACCGCCGTTTGTGTTGGTAGCGCTCAAACAATATGGACCGGGCTATATCATAATTGCCCGCTGTGACCGTCAGGTGACCGACCCACTCCTTCGGTTCACCCCGCAGTGCCATCAATAGTTGGGCCAACTTGTAGGCGTTGTCCAGGTCGTCCCGATCGTGGACCAAACTATCGAACAAATTGATGAATGCCGGCCACTCATCAATTGCCCCACCGAAGGCCGGAATCTCCAGGTGTGGCAGCCGTCCAACAACACCCTTAGGGGGCGGGTCTCCGCTACCCTCGCCGCGGTCATTCCGTCGCGACCGCTTAATTTTTTCCGCGCGACGCTCGATGTCGCCCAAGCACTCCATCGCTTGGTCAGCATCCGCGCAGAGCTGCTTCACTGCAGCCACCGAAGCCTCATCCGTAAGCCCGAGGGCTTCAGCCTCCGCAGCCAGCCGACACACCTTCCCGACGCGTGTCATTGCGTCCTCTACACGCTTGAGCAGGACATCGTCCATGTCAGGTCGCTCCACATACTTGTGAGTATGGGCGAGCCATCTCATCTCCTCACGGACACCATACCGCAGTACCGTCAAGGGCGAAGGTGCCATGGTTACCGATTCAATTGTTTCTGGTCCTATGCTTCACTACCGAACCAAGCACAGCCAGAGACCAGCACCCGCCCGTCAGCGCTGGGCACAGAAATTAAAACTAAGTTATAAAAACCAAGGCAACCACTAAAACAATTAAATCCTAAACAATATTTAATATGGTCGCCCTGTGGACATACACCTTATAAATATACACTCTAAATCAATTAGAGAATGCCACCATAAAGCACAATACAAAAATAACCCACAAAACTTGATTATGAAAACAATACAAAATAATAAGTGGTGGGCTCCGAGACTATAAACCTAAACAATATAGTACCCTAAACCACACTGGATTCCGAAATCCAAGCTATTTTTAATATAATGAAGGTAGCTGTGACCTTCTAGAAGTGGCCCCTCCGATATGACCCACACTTCTACTGAGGTCAGCAAAATCAGCTTAATACCCCTTAAATAGCCTGACCCTGCTCTGTAAACCGAAATAACACTGCAGTACTATAGAACCCGACGTTCTACCGCAAGTAATGCAATCTAGTTACTTCGCAGAATGACTGTTGAATCCTTTATGCGCACAACCAGTAGTTTCCGACTACAAATTTATAATAATTGTTAACTAAATTGACAATTATACTTTCACTAACCGAAAATGAACTTTAATTGTGGTATACCGACCACAGACTCATTGCCGACTTGCCGGCCAATCTGAGATATTCTTTTCTCCCAACTACAATGTGGCAAAAAAACAACCCTACAACCGTCCGTGAATCGGTGATTTCCCACTAGGAAACCGCGCCTGCTACCAAAATGTTTAATTCCGCGCCTCAACCGAACGGCGTGGAATCTTGAGGGGCTGGGTTTTTGCCAGCACGGGAGAGAAAATCTTGATTGTTACTTTACCTTGCCGTCGCAGACCGGAAATCGAAGGCTCGATTCGAGGCAGGAATACGGGATAGGAGCACTATTGGGATAGGATAGGAACCGAATCTCACTATTTGCCGCCGACGCTGTCGCCGGCGTGCTGCTTGCCGACACGAGGAGTCGCCGTCCGATACGACGATGTCCTTCACAACACGAATCACTCAACCGCTGACGCGAATCTACTTATTTCCCGACGATGTTGATGATTAACACTCCGACCAGGCCCGACACCTGTATTAGACAATTGTTACACCGAAATACAATCAATGGCCCGACGCCATGAGCAGACATGTTTTTTCTCACGACAAGAAAAGATAACCTCTAATTTTTCATCTCGTTGGTACGAGTGACAGCTGCGGTTCCGTTTCCGCTAGTGATGTCCCGATCACTCGCGGTCGATCCGCGCAACAAAAAACCGGTGCGTTCCGAAGCATAAATATTAAACAGAAGACCTGTGGGGTATATCAGTCAAAGTAATTGGTTCAGTAATTCTAGTTATAGCCCCACACCTTTTATATTCAATAAATGTGTTGACGATGGGGCTTTTCCAGACCTTATGAAACACAGTAAACTGATACCTCTGTTCAAGTCGGGGGATAAGGGCGATCCTTCAAATTTCAGACCAATATCTGTTCTTCAAACACTAAGTAAAATATTTGAAAAGATTATACTCAATCAAATGCTCTCACACTACAACCGTACAAAATAACTCCACGCTAAACAATATGGTTTCACTAGGGGTAAATCGACAACCGATGCAGGTGTTACCCTTATATCTCATATTTATTCTGGATAGGAGGCCGCACAGGATGCTATCGGAGTTTTTTGCGACCTGTCGAAGGCGTTTGATTGTGTTGATCATAATACGCTATTAATTAAATTAAATCATTACGGAGTTAGAAATAAAGCGTTGGATCTACTAAGATCATACCTAAGCAATATAATTCAAAAAGCAGTAGTTAACGGCGTAAAATCTGATGGATCGTTTGTTAAAATTGGCGTTCCACAAGGTTCCATATTAGGCTTTTTCTTATTACTGGTATATATTAATGATCTGCCTTTCATGGTGGAGAAATTAACTGACATAGTGTTGTTTGCTGATGATACTTCAATGGTCTTCAAAATTGAAAGACAAAAAGGATATTTTGATGATGTTAATGGTGTATTGTCTTTAACCTTGAATTGGTTCACAGTTAATAATTTATTGTTAAACGCTGGTAAAACCAAGTGTATCAAATTCTCACTTCCAAATGTCAGGCAAGTTGAGACCAGTTTAGTGTTAGACAACAGCACGTTAGATTTAGTAAATTCCTCTTTCGTCCAAACGCCGCTTGGAGAAGACGTGCTATCAGTTGGTCCGCTTAATTTTATAATAAGTAATAAACCGCGATACCGAACAATAGTCCTTAAATTCTGCTGTACCAAGCCTACTTTGGTATACTCGCGTGCTAACAAATCTGTGCATCCCAGTGACTTGTGAAAGTGAAAGGCAGTCTGCCCACACGGCCAGCGCAGCCCCTGCCCCCCGCTAACCTCAAGTGTGGTTGAGACGGCCTGCGGATATTTCGTCTCGCTCGCCCAAGCTGCGCGAGCGCACACTACAGCGTAGCAACGTCAACAACAATACAGTGTAACTACGACGTTATTGCAGCGTCTTGCCTTCAATCCCGAGAAGAAAAATGCTGAAGCGGACCCCTCCACCAGGCACCAAAAATCAAGCCAATCTACTACACGACGACTGTGCAACACCGATGTCTCAACACTACCAGTCAGATCCTAATCTATCATCGACTGCTGATGTCACCAGGTCCAATAAACGAATGAGAGTAGACTTTGATGCTTCTGACGGCATGGAAGACTTCAAAAGTACTATTCTTAACCTAATCAAAGACCTGAAAGAAGAGCAACAGCAGCATTTCTCAAAATTGAGCTCCTCTATGAACGAGATAATAAATCAAAATACTCGTCTACAAGAGGCTGTCGATTTCACAGCGAAGAAATACGATGAAGTCATAGCCAAAATGGATGATTACGAAATAGAGAGAACTGACAATCGCAATCAAATCCGGGATTTGCAAGACAGAGTCGATCAGCTTGAGCGCCAAACACGATCCACAGCTATTGAAATCAGAAAAATCCCCAAATCCAAGGACAGTGAGACCAAACAAGATTTAATTGAAACAATTACTGGCATCGGCGATGTTCTTGGTGCAACAATCAAGCCCTTTGAGATAAAGGACGTATACCGTTATAATACGAAATCAGAAAAACAAGTGATAGTCGCAGAGTTTACGTCTACAATAGCCAAAGATTCCATCTTAAAAGCCGTTAAATCGTTTAATAAGGCTCACAAAGAAGATAAACTGAATACGACGCATCTGCGAATCGATGGACCAAAAACAGCAGTGTTTATTGCAGAGAACCTGACTGCCAAATCCAAGTATCTATTCTACCTCGCACGAAGTTTTGCATCAGCGAACAACTACAAGTTCTGCTGGACATCCTACGGGAAGGTGCTCATGCGTAGAGATAACGGAACCTCTCTGATTCGCATTAACTCAGAAGCAGACTTAAGGAAACTCCCTGAAGAAAAGTGACTCACCGAAAAGTGCCCCAGATATCGTATCTACAAGTGCCCAACCATAAAACTATATATTTTTAGACTAATTAAGATAACACAGTTACTTACACACCTACCACAATACCCTTCTATCACTCCAACTACACCTCTTAACACAAATACACAATCATGCTGTACTTCAACCTTACTGACTCACCCACACCACCTAGCTATCTATCGCTTAACGATCACAAATACAAACCATCAGAAAACCGGAGGTAGATCTGTGCACATAGTTGCCTATGATATATTAACAGACCAACAACGCCCTATTATTGATGTGACTTTATACAAAGCATCTCCTTGTGGCTAACAAAACGTTAATAGATATTGTGGATGATTCAATCCTTATACCGTGCACACCCGTCTATAGTCCAGAATCTTGTATTAACTTCCTGGGTGATGTTTCGTCAAACTTCACTTTCATAACACAAAATATACGGAGCATAAATAAAAACTTTGACTCATTTCTTGTGCTACTGCATAAATTAAAATTCAAACCAGATCTTATTATATTGACGGAATGTTGGTTGAGTGAATCATTTACAGGCATTATTTTGAATGGATATGAATGTCACTATTCAAAGAACCATCTTAACCAAAACGATGGTCTGGTGGTCTTCGCAAGGACGGGTCTCAGAGTAAACATAACAGAGCCACCATTTTCCAATTCCAATTGTCTGTTAATCGAAATAGATAATTTCCTGTCTATCCTAGCTATTTACCGTCCACCGTCTTTTAAGACGGTCGAACACTACAATAACTTTTTTACTTCACTGGAAAAAGTAGTGGCTACCTGCAAAGGCAAGAGTTGCATTATTACGGGGGATATTAATATTGACATATCGGTGGATAATAAGGATGACCGATCAGATGAATATTTAAATCGGACATCGCACATGGGTTTTCATCCAGCGTACTTACTTCCTACTAGAGATACCAGCTGTCTTGACCACTGCCTCCTAAAAACTGTACTGTCTTCACAAACAGTAATTTGCTACCCTGGTATTACGGACCATGACACCGTTTTGTTAAGTATTGATGTCTCTAAAAGTTGTACACAACGAAAAAAAATCAATACCACAAAAACTGATATAGTCAATCTCACCACAGATCTAATAAACACGGACTGGTCCGACTGCTATAATCTGACCGACGTAGATATGGCTACCACAAAGTTTCTGGGGACTTTCACCGAAATCCTGAAAAAACACCAATCGCTTAAAATCTCTCGCAGTTCGGACTTTATTATAAAACCCTGGATATCTCCTGGACTTCTCAACTGTATAAAGCGAAGAGATAGACTTCACATAAAAGCTAGGAAAAATAAAAATGACCCTGACATCCAAAACAAATATAAGAACTACCGAAACTACTGCAACAACACTATCCAGAATCTCAAAAATGAACATGACAAACAAATGCTACAAAACTGTCAGGGTAGTAAACAATTATGGAATGCAATAAAAACTATTTGCAATATGGAATCTGGGAAAACAGAAAACACAAGACTTCTTGAAACCGACCTAGACCCATCAGCTGCACTCAACAAAGTTAACCAATACTTTTCAACGGTGGGTGACTCATACGCAAACAATATTCTCGACTCAATTAAAATGACCGAACAACAATTAGCTCAAGAAGTACCGGCAACAATAGCTAAAAATGTAATAGCGAACTCATTCTATCTCAACCCCACAGATGAGTCAGAACTCCTCAAACTAATTGGTAGTCTGAAAAACAAATCGGCTCCAGGCATAGACAATATAACCAACGAGATCCTTAAACAATCAAGCCGGGCTCTAGTTGGCCCCTTGACCTACATTTTCAACCTGAGTATGAGCTCAGGCGTGGTTCCCGATCTCTTTAAAGTTGCCAATGTTTGTCCTGTTTATAAGGCGGGTGATCCATCGGAAGCTTCTAACTATAGGCCTATATCGCTTCTAAGTACTCTCTCCAAACTTTTAGAAAAACTAGTAAATAAGCGACTTCTTAACTTCCTAGAAACCCATGGTCTACTGGCCCATAATCAATATGGCTTTCGCAACAATATATCTACGGAGGACGCCATAATGAACTTGACTAAAACTGTCGCTACTAAGCTCGATGAAGGTTATAGGTGCCTGGGAGCTTTTCTCGATCTTGCGAAAGCTTTTGATACCGTTTCTCGTCCAATACTCTTGAGAAAATTGGAGCTCTTGGGTATACGTGGCCTCCCTCTCAACTGGTTTCACTCATATCTTTCAGACCGCAGACAAAGAGTTAAAGTAAACGACTCCTACAGTGACTACGCGAACATTAACTTTGGAGTTCCCCAGGGAAGTGTTTTGGGTCCATCACTTTTCCTCATTTATATAAACGATCTGTGCCGTCTAGACCTGATCCAAGCGGACTTGTTTATGTTTGCGGACGATACTGCCATCATATTTCACGGCAAGAGCTGGTCAGCTGCAGGTGCTGTGGCATGTGAGGGCATGAATAGGGTTAATGACTGGCTCAGACGAAACCTCCTTACCCTCAATACATCTAAAACCAAAATAATTTGCTTTAGAATCACACAAAAAACGGCTCCAACTGCTGAAATTAATATAAAGACGCACTCATGCAGAGACATCAATAACCCCTCCTGTATGTGCCCAGCTCTCGAACAAGTTCATTGCATCAAATACCTGGGGATAACTATTGACGAAAGACTGACATGGGGGAAGCAGATTGCATTACTATCCGGTCGAGTTAGAAAACTAATGAACATTTTTAGACGACTTCGGCAGGTTGCTGATACCAATATTCGAAGGCTCGTCTATATTGCCCTCTGCGAATCCATTTTAACCTATGGCATCTTGATTTGGGGAGCAGCTGCCAAAACAGTCCTCATTAGAATTGAATACGCACAGCGAGCTCTTCTCAAAGTAGCTTTTAGCAAACCATTTAGGTATCCCACCGATTGCCTATACCAAGATTGCAAGCATCTTAGGGTACGACAACTGTATGTCAGCGCTGTGGTTCTTAAATATCACAAATCTGCTCTAGATACTGCTGCTGATGCCGCTGCACGCCGAGTGAGATGGAAGTGCCCCCGGACACGCACTTGTTTCGCACAAAGGTTCTACACGTTCCAAGGTCCTTATCTCTATACAAATATAAATGATGAACTGAAGATATTGCATCTAAGCAGGTACAGGTGTAAGAAGCTGGTTTTTGGATGGCTGCAACAACTTGACTACTCCAAAACAGAAAACCTTCTCGAAATATGTAAATAACTCCTTCTGAAAAAAAAAAAAAAAAAAAACTACTAAAATACTTACCCTAACACCAGATGAACCAAATCTACTTATTTACAAACAAACACTCACATACATTATACACTACTATCTACACACACTCACTACACTCCACACTAACACCAAACAGTTACTCAACCTGCTTAGTGGCCAAAAGCCCGGTTAACGTCCGACCCCAAGACTCGTAGTCGCAGGGCTAGCAGGTACACCAACACTAAACACTTCCCATTTTATATTTTTCTTGTCTTACAGAATTTGCCTTTCTTATTTTATTTTTTATAGAATTAAGTTCCATATGTATTTGTAAATGGTCTGGAAGAGACTAGACCCCACGATACAGGGAATCCTAGTGTGGGGTCTAGGGCTTAACCTATTTGTAAAACTTCAAATGGAAATAAAGAAAATTTATTATTATTATTATTATTATAGTAATAGGTATTTCTTGTAAAATAAATATGTCAAATGATACGAAGATTCTTGGAATAACCATTGATAGCAAATTGCAGTGGGGACCCCAAATAGATAAATTGGCTGGTAAATTAAGTTCTGTGGCTTACGCTGTTAGGAACATCAGACAAAGCACGGATGTGGCTACATCTAGGCTAGTACAATTTAGTTACTTTCATAGTGTGATGTCCTATGGTATCTTGTTGTGGGGGAAGGCAGCGGATATTCAAACTATTTTTATTTTACAGAAAAGAGCTATTCGAGCAATTTATAATATAAAACGAACAGACTCCTTAAGAGAGCTTTTTAAAGAAATTGACATACTAACAGTAGCTATTCAATTTATTTTCGAAAATATAATGTATGTACGCAAGAACCTTACAAAATTTTCCAAACTTAGCGATAGCTGTAATTTTAACCTAAGAAATAATCACAGACTATGTGCGCCCCGTTTTGGACTCGCGAAGGTTAGCAATTCTTTCAAGGGTCAGTGCATTTTCTACTACAATAGGATACCTCTGGAGATTTTGAAATTGCCATTTGAGCAATTTAAAAAGCATGTTAAAGCGACTTTATCGAAAAAGGGATATTACAATGTTCAAGATTACTTAAATGACAGGACTGTATGGGGTTAATCTGGCTCAACACAGACCTTGCTGTTAATAGTTTTGTAATTATTTATTCCTGCTTATTAATCATAACAATTAAATTTTTCATATTTGTATTAGTTAAGCACAACCTATTTTTAAAATAGATCTCAAAATCAATCTGTGGGAGTTTGTACGCCCTGCTTCTCCCACAGTGGTCCAATGTAGAGAAGAGGCAAAAAATGACGTTTGCTAAGTATATGTAAATATCTACAGTTATAAAGTACTTTGACTTTGACTTTGACTTTTACTTTGGCGCTAGAGTCGCGGAGAAGCTAGAATTCCCCGCGAATATTAAAACTGCGTCTTCATAAGCTGCGGATTGGCTATGCAGGCGGCGTCATGCATCGGCGGGGCGAGAGGAAGTCGCCCTCCTGATTTGATATCAAGTTCGGCGATTGGCTGAGAAACATCACGCGACACGTGTGCGGCCATGTTTTAGCAACGAAGCGCGCGTTTCTTGATTATTTAACGATTAGAGTTTTCATTATTTTTATTTATGTGATAAGGGAGTACTTCTTAGGTTCAATTTGACACTAGTCTTATAGAGGTTCGAATAATTTAGACTATTATGATTGATTAAAACTAGAGAGGTAGAACGGAGACGTTAATGCTCTACGATAATCCTTTTTTTTTCTATGATGACTTAAGCATACCTACATAGAGATATCAGCTAGTACCTACAGGATTAAAATCGTCAGCAAAATATGGCCAGCCTCAGAACACCCCGGCCTCCTACTCCAGCTGGTGCAGGAGTTGAAATGGCTGAATTGGATGTGCAGGCGAAGGGACAAGCACAAAGGCCCCACTCAAGTGGACCAGGTGCAGGCTCTACAACCCCCTTTAAAGGAGAATAGAAGAAAAGAAAGACCATCCACAAGCATGAGGTACCGGGTACGAATCTGGAAGGAAAGAAAAAATCCCTGATCTGGGATGTGTATGAGACGTCTCTTTTCAGGTTCCCTTGCCACAGGATATCCATGCGGGAGGCCAGAAGAAATATCTATGTAAGTAGAATCATTTGGTAGTTTTGCCAGCAAAGTTTTTGGGAGTTTTAGTACTGGTGTTTGTATAGATTTTGATGTGCTCTTTCCGAATATCTTCGTTCCTATCTCGTATCTTAGCCGCTTGCCCCGCTTTCTTGGAAAAATGGCGCCTAAAAACAATTAAACAAAGTTTTTGGCAATATCTTTTGATGTAATAAACAAAAAAAAACATAAATCTTGTTCCAACCTCTTTTTGTGAAGCTTACAATTAGCTTATGAGCGCCGCAAAGTAGATTTCAACATGAATTTTGTCCATTAATACATTTCCACACCTCCATCGTGTTAAGTGGTGCATTTTCCAAGCTTCCATATCCGAAAGGTGCACAATGGGACCCTAATATAAGCCTACGCTGTCCGTCGTCTGTAAGTTCTTCCCTCATTGCGTTCGTCCGTCCGTTCTTCGTAATAGATAGACAGTTAAAATTTTCACACAAAGTGTATATCTATTTAATAAAAAGGAAAAACGGGCGGACGGACTATCTGTTCAGATGAACAACGAAGTGATTCAATGAGGATCCATATAATTTCTTTGTGGGACGGTGCCCTACAATTCCCAGACGCTAACAATTTACTTCACAAAAATGTGTTGAGACAAGAATTAAAGGATTATTTCTCTAGTTTATTTTGTTAGAATAGTAAAAACAGTTAGTTGATAAACTAACCTTTTTTTCTCTCGTTGGTTGGTCAACTATCGATCGATAGTAAACTGTAGCGTACTGCTTACTATATGACGCGTTAGTTGATAAACTAATGGTTAAAACCGTTAAACAGTAAACTGGTATAAACTTGCAAACAAAACACCAGGACAAACACTGCGGTAGCTCAAAGTAGGTATTTCAAAAATCCCGCAAATCCTTCTGGGCCATTTATACAAATGTTTATTCTTATGGACTGCAAGGCAACGCGGCTTTTTTATTAAAAAAATACAGAACCTAGGTTTGCAGAAGGACTACTCGCATATTTGTTACAATTGTCCCTTCTCAGAAATATAAATAATAAGCTTAGCCCCCTGTGCGGTATATATTGTAGTTTAACTGAAACACACAGGCCCCAGTTTGGGCATACCGCTGATATCGCACTATGCGTAGAATTATTGCGCTCGGGGGAGTTATTCCATTAGTGACACTGAGCATGATTTCAGAGACGCCACAACTGAAAGAATTAAAGAAAGAGTTTACAAATAGATACGGTATAATAAGTAACCGGACGAAAGCTGTCGGATTTCAAATGTTTAGTTAGTTTGTCAGTTTTAAGGCCTTAAGAATTTGTACTGATGCCCACAACTTCGTCTGCGTGGACTTTATCAATAAAATATGGGGGGATAACAACAACAGAAAAATTAGCTAGACGGGTTACGGAGGATTGAATGTTGATCAAACAAAAATAATGAAGTCTACGGAATCGAACAAAAATTATGAAGTCTACGGGATCTCAATGAAATACATATATGGGGGGGATGTTGATCGAACAAAAATGATGAAGTCTACGGGATCTCAATGAAATACATATATGGGGGGGATGTTGATCGAACAAAAATGATGAAGTCTACGGGATCTCAATGAAATACATATATGGGGGGATGTTGATCGAACAAAAATGATGAAGTCTACGGGATCTCAATGAAATACATATATGGGGGGGATGTTGATCGAACAAAAATGATGAAGTCTACGGGATCTCAATGAAATACATAAACAGAAGGGGGGTGTTAATCGATAAAATATAATGATGTCTACGGGATCTCAATGAAATACAAATACAGGGTGTCCAAAATATTATCAAAACAAGTTGGATATCATAACAAAGCCTTAAAATTTTGGGTAAGTTCAAGAACGGAAAATTATTGACTAGATTAGAGTAAAACAAAAAGGGATTACTTAATAAATCATCGAATACATTTCATTTTACTTCACATGAGTTAATGTTCAAATTGTTTGCCTCCAGCACGAATACTAATTAAAAGATAATTTCTTAAAAGATTTAGAGAGAGCCTCATCTTTTAAGAAATTATCTTTAAATTAGTTTTGCGTAACTCGCTGCATTGATGGCTTTTGCAGCTTGAGCAATTTTGTGTCGGAGATCACTGATATTTTGAATTTGTTTTGCATAAAGTTTTTCTTTTATGCAGCTCCAGTAAAAAACAATTGGGTTCAGGTCCGAAGACCGAGCCGGCCACAAATTTAGCCTCTTGCGGCCAATCAACCTTCTGGGATATTCCTGATCTAAATAATCCCGTACAGCACGAGCGTAGTACACTAGGCAGCCATCTTGTTGATACCACATATCCCTGTAGATGTTGAGTGGTAATTCGTCCAAAAAGGACGGCAGATCATTTTGAAGAAAATGTAGGTATTTGTCTCCATTCAATGTTGCAGGCAACTCAATAGGTCCAACAACTTTGCCATTTATAATTCCAGTTCACATGTGTATTATAAAAATTGATATTAAGAGCGGTATTCACCCATCAAATATGGGTTTTCTACGTGCCATTCATGCATGTTGTGCAGATTTCAATATCTGTCTCTTTTGATTGATTGATTGATTGATTGGATCGGACCGCACCCGAGGCTACACGTCAAAAACAGCTGTGCTGTATTTTAACTAAATTAATTTGTTTTAATTCGTCTATTTGTGAATATAGTGTTAATTTAAGTGTTTGTTTAGTCAACTAAAGTGTGCCAGTGCTAAATGTGGACAGAATTGTAATTGTGATAAAATAATCAATCACGGACCGAAAGACAAAGGAAATTTCAAACTGCCAACGGAAAAACCCCGGGGGAGTATTGTTTTCATATTTGCTTATTCATATTTTACAAGTATATGACTTGAACTTAACTATATACTTATACACTACATACTGCTCAACTCTCACTATTGTGAGAAACGTCCATCCTCACACCGCAGCGTCTTTGTTTTGTCTCTTAGCACTTGACAATCTGTGGAAGTACTTTTGACGATAAAACTAGCTGTTCACTCATAATTATTACACGATATACACAAGTGCACTGGTAGGTTAGACCTTGGCAATTAGTGCGAATATAATGTAAGCTTGTAGGTGATTCTAGAGACATATTAGGTACTCACTTCACAGCTGATCATCACAACACTTGCAAAACGACTAAAATTGTTAGATAATAAGTATAACTTTCATTAGTTCAGGACATTTATACTGTTAACCTATATTGACTTGTAATAGTTTAATTGAAACTTGTTGACTTTGACGTAGAATAGCTATATAGGGAATTAGGAACTATCATATCAGTACTACAGCTACTAACTGCAAGTGTTTATTCCTTCTGTTTTATTTTAATTTTGTTCGGAGCACCCATTCTTTTTTATTTTATTTCCAGGCATGGCATCCAACATTACTACGCGGAGAATGCACGCACTACAGCAACAACTAAATGACGCAGAGGAGTTAAACCAAAGGCTATTGGAAGAGCGCAATGAAAATGACTTTGAGATAAAAAGCTTGAGAGCCAAGAACTCACAGCTTAGAGATAGTGTGTCTACTTTGCGAGAAACACACGAGGAGTCGCAAAATGAGATTCAAAGATTGGAAAAACTTGTGGAATCTTTTGACACCCTGCGCACTGACCTTGCTTCTGCTTGTGATCGCAGTAAATTCCTCCAATACCAACTCAATGAGGCAAACTTGAAGTTGACTGATATGTGCATAGAAAAAGACTACAATGAATCTCGCCACATTACCTCTATCCAACAAGAACTAGAAGTAGCCAACCTAAGCACTATTGTTCAAGCCATGCAGACAAGCAGCAGAAAAATTAAAAAATATTTTAAATTAAATAAATTCATGAAGAAAACTAGAGGTAATATAAAAGTACTGAAATTAGCCTTGAAACGGCAATCAAACAGAATATTAAGAATCTCCTTAATGCAAGAGCTCCGGGGAAAAAATGTAGGTTTACAGTCGGACCTTCAACATGCCCGAGTAGAAATCCAGCATCTACATGACCTGCTAGCAAATACATTACAATGTTATGCCAAAGAGCAAAGTGAGTTAGCAGAACTCAGAGCCGCGACGTCTGAGTTAGTACAGCTACAACGCCAGAATGCGGAATTGGTGGGCGTTCTAATTGAGAATGAGGAGAATGAGACCAGCAAGGAGGACGAGCCCACATCACTAACTTTGGTCTCAACCCCCCTCAACGAGAGTGTTGCAGCGTCCACCGCTGCCCGAACCAAAAAACAGCGTCGCTGTCGTCGACGAGGAGACACCTCGCAGCTCAACAGCGCGAGCACCGCGCCGCTCGCTGTCCCTGCTGAGGCGTGTGTCATGCCGCAAGCTGCTCCGACGACCGCGCCGTTCGCCGTTGCGCACGTTGCGACGCTCGCTGCCGCGAATGCCGCGCCAACCGCCGCCACGTGCATCAAACCGCACTCCAATACGTGTGTCCCGCCACTCACCTCCACTCGTGTACCGCCAGCTACCAAAATATGTGCTCAGAGAAAAACTCTGTTGTTCTCCGACAAAGTAGGTGCAGGATTTGGGACTCTATTACATAACCGGCTTAACCAAAAAGTAACGAACATTTGCTGTCCAAATAGTTCATTTGTAGATCTAGTGAAGATGATTAGTCACGGTATCTATGATGAGTACAGCACAATTGTAATTATGGTAGGAAATCATTCAAACATTAGTCGGAATGATTTGAATAAAAGTGTTGAAACACTTCTAGACTTACATAGTAGGATGAAATGCAAATTTATACTATGCAATTTTCCATATGCCTGTAATTTGACAGAACTACAGAACAAATCTGTGCATAGAATGAATATTCATTTATTTAATTTAACATGTCATCACAGTGATGCTATTTTATATTTCGACATGAATAATTTTATTCATAACTTTACTCTGACACGGGATACATTGTACCTGTCTAATAAATATAGAAAATTAGTAGCTACATTGTTAGCTTATAATATATGCGACGCAGCTATAGTTGGTTTAACTAAGTTCAACTTGACATCAGCTTATTTTAAGAGTAATATAACATGCACCCCTATTGGGAATTCACCTGTTAATTATACTTTACATGCAACATTGGAATCTGTTCCAAGTAATTTAAATTAGTTCATAAGACAATAGAGGAAATCTCTAGCATACAAGAGCCACTAAATATGTCAAAATGTAAGCCCCAGTTAAATATTGCCCATCAAAACATCCAGGGGCTACCTGGCAAAGAACTTGTATTAGAATTATTTCTAAAAAATTCTGACATTGATATTATTTGTGTTACTGAACACTGGTTGAAGGAAAATATGATGTCTTTTAACATAAATAATTACAAAATTGTCAGTTGTTACAATAGAAAGACTGCTGGATAGAGGTGGTTCTTTAATCTTAGTGAAAAATAATATTAAGGTGAAACAACGGAAAGATATTCTTGCACTTACTGTTGAAAGAGAAATAGAGGTATCCTGTGTTGAGTTAGATAGCCATATTATTGTTTGTGTCTACAGACCACCGAGGGATGAAAAAGGCCATGGCAATTTCGAAATATTTAAGAAAATTATGGAGGAAGCCCTCATTAAACTTTGTAATAACAGAAAAAAGTTAATTATTTGTGGCGATCTTAATGTAGATCTGCTTGTAGATACAACACTGAAGCGACGATTAATAACTCTGTTCAAATCATTTAATTTATGTCATGTATTTCTAGAGCCGACTAGAATTACACTTACCAGCCAAACTTGCTTAGATAACGTTTTTTGTGACTGTGCATTCACAAGTAAAAGTGTAATTAACTGCTTACCCTCCGATCACAGTGGTCAAACAGTTTCATTCCCAATAACTATTAAGGATAAGACTGGTCCATCATTTTATAGGCCTATTACATCCCATAGACTAGAGACATATACGAAAAACTTAGATATAAATTTGCCAGTACCGGATTTTAATGAACAGAACCCAAACAAAATCTACTCAGACTTCTTCAACATTATTCAGACAGAATTCAATAAAGTTTTCAAATTAAAGAAAGTCAGTGACTACAACGGTAAATCTAAATTTAATGACTGGGCAACGTTTGGAATTCGTAAAAGTAGAGTTATCTTGTATGACCTTTATGATCAAAAAACCTATAACTTTGATCGAAAATTTCATGACTATGTTAAAAAATATTCCAAAACTTTCAAGTTGGTTTGTAGAACTGCAAAAACTTTACACATTAATAGAAAAATTCAAAGTTCAAATAATAGAATGAAAACAGTTTGGCAAATAATAAACCGCGAAACTGGCAAAGTTATACCAAGGGACAGTGATTTCTGCCTAAAGATAGGTGATGATGTTGTTAAATCTAACGCTGATGTTGCTCGAGCTTTTGAAACATTCTTCACCAATGTACCCGTACTCACAACGGACCGTCTTAATTCATCTCCATTTGAAGCAGAGACTTTATTAAAAAATAACACTAGCGTCAGTAATGTATATTTAAAATTTCATCATGTATATCCCCAGGACATTGTCAAAACGTTTAAATTACTTAACTTAAAAAATACGGAAGACTTGTGGGGTATATCAGTCAAAGTCATTGGTTCAGTAATTCTAGTTATAGCCCCACACTTAGCTTATATATTCAATAAATGTGTTGACGATGGGGCTTTTCCAGACCTCATGAAACACAGTAAACTAATACCGCTGTTCAAATCGGGAGATAAGGGCGATCCTTCAAATTTCAGACCAATATCTGTTCTTCCAACACTAAGTAAAATATTTGAAAAGATTATACTCAATCAAATGCTCTCACACTTCAACCGTACAAAACAACTCCACGCTAAACAATATGGTTTCACTAGGGGTAAATCGACTACGGATGCAGGTATTACCCTTGTATCTCATATTTATTCTGCATGGGAGGCCGCACAGGATGCTATCGGAGTTTTTTGCGACCTGTCGAAGGCGTTTGATTGTGTTGATCATAATACGCTATTAATTAAATTAAATCATTACGGAGTTAGAAATAAAGCGTTGGATCTACTAAGATCATACCTAGGCAATAGAATTCAAAAGGCAGAAGTTAACGGCGTAAAATCTGATGGATCGAGTGTTAAAATTGGCGTTCCACAAGGTTCCATATTAGGCCCTTTCTTATTCCTGGTATATATTAATGATCTGCCTTTCATGGTGGAGAAATTAACTGACATTGTGTTGTTTGCTGATGATACTTCACTGGTCTTCAAAATTGAAAGACAAAAAGGAGAATTTGATGATGTTAATGGTGTATTGTCTTTAACCTTGAATTGGTTCACAGTTAATAATTTATTGTTAAACGCTGGTAAAACCAAGTGTATCAAATTCTCACTTCCAAATGTCAGGCAAGTTGAGACCAGTTTAGTGCTAGACAACAACACGTTAGAATTAGTAAATGATACGAAGTTTCTTGGAATAACCATTGATAGCAAATTGCAGTGGGGACCCCACATAGATAAATTGGCTGGTAAATTAAGTTCTGCGGCTTACGCTGTTAGGAACATCAGACAAAGCACGGATGTGGCTACATCTAGGCTAGTATATTTTAGTTACTTTCATAGTGTGATGTCCTATGGTATCTTGCTGTGGGGGAAAGCAGCGGATATTCAAACTATTTTTATTTTACAGAAAAGAGCTATTCGAGCAATTTATAATTTAAAACGAACAGACTCCTTAAGAGAGCTTTTTAAAGAAATTGACATACTAACAGTAGCTAGTCAATTTATTTTCGAAAATATAATGTATGTACGCAAGAACCTTACAACATTTTCCAAACTTAGCGATAGCTGTAATGTTAACCTAAGAAATAATCACAGACTATGTGCGCCCCGTTTTAGACTCGCGAAGGTTAGCAATTCTTTCAAGGGTCAGTGCATTCTCTACTACAATAAGATACCTCTGGAGATTTTGAAATTGCCACTTGAGCAATTTAAAAAGCATGTTAAAGCGACTTTGTCGAAAAAGGGATATTACAATGTTCAAGATTACTTAAATGACAGGACTGTATGGGGTTAATCTGGCTCAACACAGACCTTGCTGTTAATAATTTTGTAATTATTTATTCCTGCTTATTAATCATAACAATTAAATTTTTCATATTTGTATTAGTTAAGCACAACCTATTTTTAAAAGAGATCTAAAAATAAATCTGTGGGAGTTTCTACGCCCTTCTTCTCCCACAGTGGTCCAATGTAGAGAAGAGGCAAAAAATGACGTTTGCTAAGTATATGTAAATATCTACTGTAATAAAGTACTTTGACTATTGACTATTGACTATTTGAACGTGGACTCATCACTCCACAGGACTTGTCGAGGTATTGCGGATCATCTCTGTTTCTCGCCAACATTGTCATACAAAACTCCCACCTAGGAGCGTAGTCCCTAGGCAACAAGCTTTGTACAGCTTGTACGAGGTAGGGGTGATAGTAGTTGGATTTCAGAAATTTATGAACTAGACTTTTCGGAATTTCAGTATTTCTTTCAATAATACGGACTGAAGTATCCATGTATGGTCATTCTGAATTTTCTCTAAAATTAATTCTTCGATAACTCCTTGAGGTCTTCCTCCATCCCTACAAGTACCAGACAATCGTCCGTCCGAATAGGCTAGGTGAACATTTACGAACACGCGATGATCTGGGTAACGCCCGGCGTTCGGGTACCTCTCACGATGCAGTTCTTGCAGAGGCATTGCAGTGGCATTCACCATAAATAATATGCATGTTGGCATATTCTTCAGACGTGTTCATATATTGCAATGCTATGTAGTACGCTGGGCAAAATCAAGTCTGGAGAGATAAATGCCAAAGTCATCAGTAAGAAAGATAAGAATTTTTCTCACATAAAACCAGAGAAAACATAGGAATGTGGTGTAAAGAACGGTAACAGACAACAACAATTTGTTTGTTTCTTTTGTTTCTAATTAGTTTCTTAATTAATGTCATCCGACCTCTTTGGAGGTCATTCATTATGCCAGTGTCAAGTGTGATCACCTCTTTGTCAGATTCTCTTTTGAGAAGAGACCCTGAAAAGGAAAGGTTTCGGTAATTTATTGTTCCGCGTTAGCACTACCCAGAGGACGCTGATGGACAATAATATCCTGCGGAAATTAGTATGTTTTTAAACTCCCTGTATTCTTTAAATTCTTGAACGCACACTGAATTGGGGTGCCACTGTATAAAATTTATTCAAACTGATTTAAAATATTATTTTACTCTTATTTATTTTGATTTTTGAAAGATGAGTAACTATTGTTACAGTATTTTAGTATGTAATTTTCCGTTTTGATGACTCAAAGTTGACTTACAAGATTTACGCAAAGCACGACACAATAAAACTATGTATTTTTTTATCAATCTCACGTAATATACTGTTCAATTTGTGACTGCTATCCATAGTATGGTTATTTAGGATCATGTTGGTAAATAAATCGTAGGAGCATTGCCAAGGTTGTTGTCACAATAACTAAATATGTGATAAGGGATGCTGTTTTTTCAACTAAGCCATTAATTTTTAAACCGAGAGACACCGTTTTATTTTAGCCTTGTATAGGCTGGGCTTTCACCTGGTGCCCGCTTGACGTTGAGTTTCAGGACACCCTGTATACACAAATTGGTACAGGACCTTCAATATTGATGATCCGAACGCCGGAAAGGGAAAGGGACTTAACAGCTCTAATTAGAAAGTTTGTCCAGCAGCAGTCATGTTTCTTTTTCAATGGGGGGCTCCACCCCCCCATCCCCCCGTGCCTTCCTCCACGTCGTTTTTTACCACGCCAGAAAAGTAAGCAGCACCAATTCGTTTATTTTTCCACCAGCAGCAGTGTCCCGTAGCGGGGGTTAGGGGGGCCGAGCCCTCATCGAAACAGAAACAATGCTGTTTCAAATGATGGGGTTCAACACCCCCTAATCCCCTTTTCTTTTAGTCCGTACTGATTATGTTCACGACGCTAGGAAGGGTTAACAGCTCCAATTTGTCTATTTGTCCAGCAGCTGTCATTATTCCTGTGCCAATGGAGGAGGGGGCGCCGCCACCCCAACCCCCTTCTTTCCTGTGTGCGGCAAATATTCACCACACCAGAAATTTATCTATTTGGCCAGCAGCAGCTGTTGTTTATGTTACCGGCGGAATTTGAATTAGCGACTTCAAGATCACGAATACCGCATAATATCCCTATGATCCACCGCTTCATATTGCTTATGTAGTGAAATGACCGATCTTATTGTACGGAAAAAGTCGATGTTCGTGAAATTTTGAAAAAAGCGCTTTTATTGAAATGTGGCCTAGCTAATCGCAATAATAATGCGAAACTCATACACAGTCTACAAAAGGTATTTTCGAAATTTTGGTACTTAATATAATATATATATATAATAGTATTCAAAAATCTTTAAATGGTGATAAAAATATTCACACATCCAATTTTGATAAAACAAAGCCTACGCTTTGTCCCTAATTTATTATTATCTACCTGTGAAAACCGCTTAAAAATCGATTTTCTACTTTTGAAGTTGTCCACGAACAAACAGACAGACAGAAAATATTTTTTTAAATCGCTGCTTTGTGTTCTATGGCTGTTCTTTAGTCCCCATTTTTTTACTTATCTTCAAGACACTCTGGTGCTACTCTTTATTATATATATTGATTATTATTGTAGATATTACTAGCCTATATCATCCCACTACTGGGCAAAGGCCTTTCTTCCCCTCCTCCAAACATCTCACTCTTTTGCCGAACACCTTTTTAATTTATTAGGTACGAGTCAAAAGACGCTTTACATTTTAGTCGCATAACCGAGAACAGTACCCAAGAATGGGACATTCGGGCTTTAGAAAGAAAGGAAAGAGATCACTTCTAAATACTCTAAATCTTAATAATGTGCATTATTTATCTCTGGCTACTGTAGGTTTTTGCTGTACTGAGATGCGGGAGGAATGAGGCATAATAATAAGAAGTCACTACATAGGTACCTCATGAACCACTCACGAATAATAATACTAATAATACCTTGGACATATACACACATTGATCTAGCCCCAAACTAGGATTCCCTGTATCTTGGGTACTAGACAACGATACACATACGTTTATAGATAAATATTATACTTAGATAGATAAACAACCATGACTAGGGTACAAACATCCGTTCTCATCAAACAAATATTTGCCCTCACCGGGACTCGAAGCCGGGACCCTTGGCGTCGTAGGCAGGGCCACTGCCGACTCGGCCATTCAGGTCGTCAGTGGTAAGTTTATGTAGACAAATGAAAAATAAAATTCTTTGTGATTAAAGAAGTTTTCTTTCCATTCCGACTTGGCAATGTCTTACTTTATAGTCACTATAAAAGACACAGAAATAAGTTAAAAGTGAACGGAACTGTCATTGTAATAAAAACAGAAATAACATGTGCTTAGTTCGATCCCATCTCGAGTTTACTCAAAGACGAAACTATCATCCCGCTCGTTACTTTCCAATTGTCGTAAAGAGCCAATCAGTTGGAATGGAGCCCATAAGCTAAAGTCAATAAGTCTGTATCTTCGATCAAGGAAGAGTGTAGTTCGCGTTTTATTTACAATGCCTTCCTGTGACGATTGTGGGTTCCAAACAATACACGTTTACATTTGTCTGATGTTTTTGGAGTATTGGTGCAAAGCTATCAAATCGTACGTGCAAAAACCTAAAACTAATACGCCGCTGTGCAAAATATGTGCGCTCAACCCATGCAAAAGCATAACTCAATTTTTCAATTGCCCGGGACATAAACTGTCTTAAAAACTTCTCATCCATAGCCTGGCGTGGTTGAAAAATAAACGAGCATATAAACCAATCAGAGAGGCTGGCAACCGAGCGACCCGCGTCTATTGGCTGATATTCAAATTTGGAACTAACAAGATATTTCGCGGTGTGTAAGCATTACAGAATGTCGTGGTTGGGCTAATATTTTCATATTCGCGCTGTGGGGGAGAAGCGGCGAGGTAATGGCCCATGGAATGAAGGGAGTGCCGGAATATTTGACGGGATGTTTGCCCCCGTCCCGTCACGTTGTTAAAATTTTTGGAAATCTAATTTGAACAAAATCGATGCCGGGAGTTTTGGAAATTTGGAGCAGGACGATTTACGGATTGACAAACAAAACACAATAATAAAATAAACAATATTAATCAGAAATATGTAGAAATGCAGTCTCTTGATGTATGTAATGTAAATAAAATGGGCTAGTATTTAATCGCACATCAAAGATACTGATTTGCACAGCAAAAAATGACCAGCAAAAACTCTTTTTATGTTTTAAATATTTTATGTGTACTCAAGTTTATGTTTTAAGCATTTTTTCGCTTCACTCACCCCCCTTACCCAAAGCTACCGCAGCATTCTTCCCTGTTATTTGCTGTGAAAATCAATATTTTTGATGTGCAGTTTAATATTTCCCAACAAAATGTAGCTACAAATAAAAGGTGATCACTCCATATTGTGACCTACGGCCAAATAAAGAGATATGGAAGGACAAGGAAAGCTAAAGATGTATACGAGAATCCCCAGGACTGTAGCCAATGAAGGTCTTTCTCTGCGCGGTACTAGGAAACAGGTTTAATATGCTCGTAACGATATTCCCTTTGACTACGGTACACAATAAACCTCTTCATAGGAGATCGAACCAAACAATAGACGCAGAGAAATAGTGATCCTATGTACCTATAAGCCGAGTCCAATACATGTCCACGATCCTGATTCATGTCTGTTCAAACGCTTTTTTACAAATTATACGATTTCACTTTAGTTTTCTCTCAAATTTTTTCCTTTTTTAGAAGCAGGACAGAGCTAACCAATTCCGATGAGTTAACTTCGAGTTTGTGTATCATGGCTCTGATCAAATAGAGATCTGCAGCTATGGGCCTTGTCAATATTGGTCTTACTTGTCGATAGTCTACAAAGTTCAAGGGGCCTCGGACGTTGGGTATGCTTAATAGATTTACATACATACTCGTTTCAGTTCGTAAGAATTTTCGAATGCGTAATCTAAGTTCTCCTTCTCCCACAGTGGTCCAATGTAGAGATGAGGCAAAAAATTACTTTTGCTGAGTATTTGTAAATATCTACATCAAGAAATTTGAATTTTAAGATCATCCCTTTAAGTATACTACGAGTAACAGATAATATTATTGCATTGAATTAGCGAAACTTCAGTGAAGATATTTATCATATTTAATAATATTTTGAAACTTAAAAACAAAAAAAAGGCCCTATTTTGCACGTTTTTATTTTATTTGGTAAAAAACACATTTACCGAAAATTATGTTAATTTTTCACATATACATTACAAAGGATGAAATTGACATATGCTTTAATATATTTCGCGGGTTTATTTAGGTAACAGACCAAGCACCATATTTTTGCATCTCATACAATATGATCTGGAATAAAACTGTCATGTTCATTATGTACTAGAAGAACGGCTATTTTTTTAAGAATATTAACAAACAAAATTGAGTATCCAAATAGGTTGTACAAACAAAGGCGGAATGCATTTAGCGCGTTTTCTACCTTTTCACATTTTTTCATTTATTTGGGAGTTCGATGTCGATCTCTTTATTTATTGGAACTGACAAATATAACGTTTACTGCTGCTATTTATTTAAATTACATGCTGTCAACGCAACCTTAAACAAACATTACTACAAACGTATTTTTTTATTAAGGCCGTGTTTCGCGGGAACACGGTACAGGGCTGCAGAGAAATCGGTCCGTTGCATTGTATATGAAGCTTTATGAACGCATTTGTTTATTTAAAAAAATGAAAAATAAAAAGGCCGTTTAATATCCCCACCGAGGGGCATGGGCCTTCACCTGGATACGGGTATGATTGAGCCTTTACTCCACCACGCTGGCTCAGTGCGGGCTGATGCAGGGGTGGCGGGCTAATGGCCAACTCGACTGGTGAAGTTGTCAAGCTGCCTCTGACTCAGCTTTTCGACTACTGCCACCGAGTAACGTATCCGGGACCAACTGCTTAGCGTGTCATCCGAAACACGGAAGCGTCCGAAACAAATGCCACATAAAACGCACACCAATCCAGTGCCCGTCTCGGCCAGACGTTGCTACCCGCACGATCGTTTCCGATGTGCGAATACCGCTAGGCCACGGAATCTTCATTTGTTTATTGATGAATGATAAATGTAGCGCACTTATGTCCCCACCGAGTGGCACAAGCCTCTACCCGGATAAAGTCTTTATTAGGTAATATAAATAATAAATAAATATAGTATAATACAGTACTGATACTTAGTCATAGAGGAACTTCGTATCTCTTAGTTTTAATGCAAGTACTATTATAAAATTAACCATGCACAGTCCTTAGTCAAATCAGCGTTGTACAAAGCACACTTTGTGCACAAAGGCCTACTACAAAATTAATTTAAAATTACCAAATAATTAAAAACTACATACACACAAAAACTGAACACAATAAAAAACAAAATACTAAACAAATAAACCGCCCCAGGACATGCCCGACCCAAAGGTACCCATCACACTGGCAGCATTACCGCGCTGCACGGCGAGTGAGATCCTTTGGATCAGGAACGCTCCGGAACGATTGTCAAAACCTCGGTCCCTCAAGCGTCGCCCAATGTCCTTGACAAACATCAGATACGAGTAAGATTGAGCCGTACTCCACCACGTTGGCTCAGTGCGGGTTGATGGAGGGGTGTCGGGCTTATGTTGTTAATCTACGCTTTAGGCTTACCCTTCTAGAACGTCCGAGTAACGATAGTATCCGGGACCAACAGCTTAACGTGTCATATGGCCAGATGTTGCTATCCGCACGATCGTTTCCGAGTGTGACTACCGCTAGGCCACGCACGCTTCATTTGTTTATTGTTTTATATTATTTGCTTGTTCCATTACAGATAATGCCAAATCGATACAAACATATATCACAAGATACAATTACAGTTAAAATGGCGTGAACACTGTGCTGTTTTACTAAATCCTTACATAAATATCAGCGACTTGCATGGATATTAGTAAATACCTCACGTTTACTTTCACTTTTTCTATATTTTTTTTCTCAATGATCATCTCATCATGGCAGATAAAGGCGATATTGTTGAGAGAGCATGGTGTATCTGAATAGACTGGCCAAAGACCGCGATGGATGGAAAAGGCGGCACTGTGTAGCGGGTTGCTCCCCTCCCTCAAATTTGGCGAGGGAGGTGATGGCTGGTGCACAAGTCATACTCGTGAACGGGTGCTGCTCTGGTTTCTCATAAGTTATGTTCATTACAGCTTGTCTTTGTTCTTATTTATTTATTTTGTTAGATTATTATTTTGAGACATCTTATTGGCACTTATGTATACGATGTTATAATATTGTCATTAGATTAGATAATTTTTATATAGTACATTGTGTAATAAAAAAAAACATGACGAACATTTAAAAAATGACATCCCCGTAGAGTTTCTTGGTGCTATCATCTCTGACGGCGTATTTCCGAAGCGCACTGGTAGAGTTAATGGAGTTTCTTTTTCCTGTGCGAGATTCAGCCATGAATCACCACATGAAGGACCTTTTTGCCACAAATAAATTATTAAGTTGAATACCTACCTGCCATGTTATGTTATGTTTAAGTAGTTTGTGGCAAAAAAACGTCTTTCCTTTCTTTTTTTCAAGGAGAAATTTCCTTTTACACACTCAAACCATAATGTTGTACTCATTAGTTTAGTTGATCATATTTGACCATATGAGATTTAAGTAAGTGTTTGACTTGTAAAAGTGCATTATTTTGCCTAATTGCAATAAACGATTTGAGTTTTGAAAGACTGATAATAAAAATATAATAAATATCTAATAAAAGTGAATAATAATAAAAACATAATAAATATCTAATGCATGACATAAATGTCATGCATTTAAAAATGATGAGGTGAAAATGAAATTACAATGTTAAATTAGTATCATAAATCGTACACAACTTATAAGCTCATAAACTAAGCAAGTACATACATCCTTTAAAGTTTGGAATGAATTTATGTCATATATATATCTGGACACCCGCAACTTTCACAAACTATACATACATATGTGATTATGTATTCTATAACAACAAATATGTGCAATGCGTAACCTTTCATAATACATTTTCCTGTCATGCCTTGGTTTGCTGGAAAAAACCTCTATCTAGAGACAAGCTTGCCTATGCACATATGTTTTCCCTTAATGTGACTTTTTAAATATCTGTGTGCAAAAAATAATTATGAACATGAATATGAAATATTTGGAATGAAATGAAACTAAAAATTTAAGAGTCTCCATAAAACAAACGTATTAACATGAATGCGTTTGAAGGTGTTAAAACTAAAATTAAACTAAAACCTGGGAAAACGGTAGTCTACGTTTTGTTATGTTATGTTTTGTGTTTTTCAGAGATTGATAAAGCGTTTTTTGCTCGATCATAGTTTTAAAACCCTCGTGTTGTAGCCCGACACAATCATTATTTATTATTTATAGAATAATGGTCAGAATGGGGCCAAAATCACTGTCTAACCCTCTAACCCTTTAAATATATCTTGATGATATGTTTCGCATGTCACAATAACCTGAGTTTTCTCAGATATGGCGGCAGAGGTAATTTCACATAACCTTCCTACCTCCATGAAACTTTTGACAGCTGTCAATAATTTTGACAGTAATTCCAAATTCCAAATTCCAAATGTCTTTATTACTGTAGATATTTACATATACTTAGCAATCGTCATTTTTTGCCACTTCTCTACATTGGACCACTGTGGGAGAAGAAGGGCGTAGAAACTCCCACAGATTGAATTTTAGATCTCTTTTTAAAAATTGCTTATGCTTAACTAATACAAATTATAATATTTAGTCATTATCATAATTAATAAGCAGGAATAAATAATAACAAAATTATTAACAGCAAGGTCTGCATTATTTCTTAGGTTAACATTACAGCTATCGCTAAGTTTGGGAAATTTTGTAAGGTCCTTGCGTACGTACATTATATTTTCTAAAATAAATTGACTAGCTACAGTTAGTATGTCAATTTCTTTAAAAAGCTGTCTTAAGGAGTATGTGCGTTTTAAATTATAAATTGCTCGAATAGCTCTTTTCTGTAAAATAAAAAATATCCGCTGCTTTCCCCACAATTAGTATTTTGGACAGCTGTCATTATTTTTGACATGTGTCACTATTTTTACAAATCTTACAAATTTTGACAGCTAGCTAGCAGACTGGTGTCAAAATGATGACGATCAAAATCAATGACTGCGTACTAAGCTACAGGAAGATAATATAATGTTAAATAACAACTAATTTAAAACTACACCACCATAAAAACTGAATACAATAAAAAAACACAATACTAAACAAATAAACCGCCCCAGGACGTGCCCGACCCAAAGGTACCCGTCACGCTGCAGCATTACCGCGCTGCACGGCGAGTGAGATCCTTTGGATCAGGAACGCTCCGGAACGATTGTCAAATTATCTTGTTGTCAAATTATCAATGTAAAATTATCTCTGCTATCCCATCTAAGAAAAATCAGGTTATTAAGACATGCACGGATATACTGTGCCTCTGCCACCCCATCTGGGAAAAGTCAGGTCATAAAGAAGGCCTTCACAACAGGAAGTTTCATTTATGTTTCCTTTGACTGTACAACTTTTTAAATTTACAAATATATTATCAAGTTATTGGATTTTTTGAAACGGCTTTTCATTAGAGTCTTGCTGCCTTATGTTGAGATTAATAAGTTTTTATTTTAAGCTGAGTTAGTGAGTGCTACATTCTGGGATCCATACAAAGTGGCCAATTGTTCTTTTATAACTAACCTATCCAAGCGTACCAAATTCTTTTTTCTACGAAGAATAATATCCAGTAAAAATTTATAAGAATTATTTTTGAAAATTTCCACCAAGGTACTAATAACTGGGATTCTGTTGCAACGAATCTGTAGAAATGAGTGTCTGTAGAAATGTGTATAATCGTATCAGCGGGTTTAATTAATTAATTTCATTGCAACACCAACAACAGACTTGATCCAATAAAACCCAAACGAAAGCGTTCGTACAAAATCCCTCAGATTTATGATTAAACTTCGCATCGTTCTTCTTAAGCTTCACCTAAGGTTCTTAAATATAAAAAGTTCCACTATTATGTAGTTTATATACGTACATGTATTATGGTAATCATAGTATAGTAAATAATCTTAACGAACGTGACGGGTATGGCCTAAAACATTAATCTGGATTCCTCTAAGAATTTCTAAATGGTTCTTCCTCCTAGGTTAGTTGAATTAATGGGGATATTTAAATTTCTTTTCTGATTTCATTTCTCTCGGTTTTATGGAAGAAATCCAATCACATTTAAATAAACGATACGATACACGTGCAGGGCTTAAGACCTCGGAATGTTATTATAATCTAAAACCTGGGAAAACGGTAGTGTACATTTCATTTATGTTTTCTTTAAGCCTAACTTGAAGGAAATATATACATTTGTACATTAATTAAAGGCGAAACAAAATTAGATTACCAATAAGATATACTAGGGCCCTCTGCACACTGCGTTGACTTTGATTCACATCCTAGGTAATCCTCGGGACACAC
Organism: Argyresthia goedartella; assembly: GCA_949825045.1. NCBI lineage: Eukaryota > Metazoa > Arthropoda > Insecta > Lepidoptera > Argyresthiidae > Argyresthia > Argyresthia goedartella. The sequence continues at coordinate 25,434,230 of OX463823.1, forward strand.
GATGCCACTGTTTGAGCCTACTTTGTGATTAAGACACATACACCTGCGTTACCAACTTTCCGTATGCATGAGCATCTAACCGCCACCAAACCTACTTTAAAGAAACAAGTAATTGCTGCGGCCGCGACGACTTTCGACAGTCCAGTTTATTGTGCGATCCAACAAAGCCTACACCGGCTCAGCCGAGTTACAACCTCGTTTCAAATTTAAATTGAGTGCGGACGTGTTTTACAATTCAAATGCTGCGAAACTTGGACACCGGGAAAAGGTGAAAACTGTGATAAAATATACCGAACTTGATCCAACCGAAGTGGACTTTTAATACCTTTTAAATATACTCACTCCAGATATTTTACTCCGTTGAAATATTCGTGAATATTTTTCGTGCGACTTCCGAACCGGGAATCCGAGGGACAAAAGAATGGCCGTGCAGTTTTAACGTGGGACTTAACAACGCAGAGAAGCAGATATGACATGTGCCATTGCATCGTTCGACAAAAGTGACTCCGTCAGCGGGTCAGATAAGTTCACTGTATTTTAATACCGTCAAAACCGCAGTTTCACTTCGCAATCGAGGCTACCGAGAGATGGTTTTGAGGCCTCGACACACCGCAGGCGGAACAGGGGCAGGGCGGTGGTCAATGTTGTCAAATGTCGCCACACCAAAACAACAGCGCAGCCCCGCTTTCGAATTTGGTGTGACATGCTTCATAAAGTTTCTTGTATTTAAAAACCCGCCCCGCTACCGATCTGCTCCTGACCCGTCTGTGGTGTGCCGAAGCCTTTATTATATAATCGGCTGCCGTCATTGCTGTTGACAGCAGTCATGTATTGTGTTGCCGTCATCGCACAATATTCCAACATGACTCCCTTATCACATCGATAGCAGCATTCTATTGTGTATTGTAGTAGTGTACGGGCAAAGCTAGAAAATTCTTACTCAAACGAATTCCAATGATGCGTATTCACTGATACTCTTCGCTACGTCATACCTTCGGTAGAAAGGGAATAAAGACTAAAGTAATGTTGCTGTTTGAAACAACCTGTTACGGATTCCTTTGATACATATCTTAATATCTTACTTGCAAGATACATTCAAGCAAGGAGGATCTTATACAAGCATCGGGGGATGCCATAGCGGTGGCCATTTTTCGGAAATAATTACTAAATGGAGTATGGCTCAATCTTACTCGTATTCGGGTAAAGGCATGTGCCCCTTGGTGGGGACATTAATGGGCTACATTTAAAACTTTATATAAATTTTTATTTACGTTTTGAACATTTAATTTACGTTTTGGGTAATTTCTTCCCAAAATATAGTACACGGACTTCGTGTGTAGGATTCTCTTTGTTAGATATTACCTATTAAGAGTATTCTGAAATTCTGCTACTGAGCTCAAAAGTAAAAGTAAGAGTAAAATACTCGCAGTTTCCAACTAATATGTATATAAGCTATCATGCAAACTCACACAATGCCGTCCCGCTAAACGACCGCTAACTTCTATGAAATATTTCGTCAAATCGCAAGGAGCAAAGCAACCACATTATGTCTTTTGGCTTAATTATGATAATGTAGCTCGGACTACAACTACAACTGGGAAAGCGAAGCCCACGTTATGGGCCACTCACGACCATAATTCGGTTTAATTAGCCCATTCGTCTGGTCGTAACACCTGGATAATGTTGTATTTAACTGTTTTGAGCAAAGAACTTAGTTGGTGAAGCTATCGCGTTTCTCGTCTTTGTGGGTGGCTTTATGACCCTCTTGTGTTTGTACAACGAAGACAAATGACCCGAAATATCTCTAAATTTCACGGGTTCTCTAGGTTCATTTCATGATTTATTCATAGGTGTGACAAGAGGTGTCTGTTAACTACACTAAGTGCAATAAAGACACGGACTGAGAGTCGTCGCTCAATAACCACCAACTTACAGACATTGGTTGAGATGGTCTCGGAGAGCGTGGACCGGGGATGTCAGGTGGACGTCGCTTATCTGGACTTCCGAAAGGCGTTTGATAGAGGCGATAACGACGTCCTTATGAAGAAATTGTGTGCCTGTTGGTCATCTTCTTCGTCGTCTTTGCTGATTACGTGAAGAACCAACAATATGTGCGACACGGCAGTTTTGAGTCCGAATCTGAAACTGGTACTTCCCTTGAAGTCAGAGGAGGATTATAGTCTACTACAGGACGATTTAGATACGGTTCATCGATGGAGCGTTCTCTCCTCTCTCCTCATCCTACCTAACTACCTAACTCCTATTCAATATTAAAAAGTGTTGTATAATGTCATTCACTCGGTCTCCTCGGCTTATTAGCGAAATGTAACCACTCGGAACGAGTGTATTCGATGAAATACCTCGGTGTTACGTTTGACCCTAAACTCACATTCCCTGAGCACATGACCACTTTCGCCAAGGAATGTTTCAAAAGATTAGTGTTTGTGTAACGGAATACTAAGGGATTCCATAATTTGGATGCGGTCCAACTTCTTTACAGGGCCCTAGTGAAAACCAAACTTAAATCTAGCTCGGTTGTTTAGAATCCACACGAAATCTCATATGTTCTTATGCTCGAGAAGGAACACAAAGCTTTTCTACGATACCTATACAAGAGCAGATGTGGATACTACCCTTACCTTTATCCATCAGCTTTTATATTGGGTGTGCTTGCCTAGAGTGCTCGATAGAGATAAGACATAACACCGAATAGCTCCTGACTGTGTCTCGATTGCTGCGAGACGACAGTGACTGCACAATGCTTGTCAGTACGGTATGAACGCTATACGGGACTGAAAACTACCTACGCGCGCGCAGGCACCATCTGCTAGCGGACGGCACGCACCTCGCGGTGGTGCGCCGGTAGTCTCCGCTAGAGCGGGCGAGTGACAGCCGCAACAAACTGTTGGCGGCAGCACCACTGAATGATCTGTATTATGATGCATGGAGGTATATCATGCAAGAGTGTGTCAGGTAACGCGGGATGAATGCATGATAGAGACAGCTCTATCGTGCATTCATCAAGACAGCTTGATTTGATAATGATAAGTTATTGAAATTATTTATATTATTCAAATTATCCATTGTCTATTATTGTTGTGGACATTGTTCTAATTGTTGAATTTAAGAGTGTAATTTATTTTTAAGTCTGTTATTAAGTACATAAATTGATATGTCTTCATGCTATTTGTGCAGCGATTTGGAATGTTTCCGTAATGCTGTGGAAACTAACTTTCATAATAAATAAATAAAGTGTACGACGAATTGCTCTAATCAGTCGATCACATGATAGCTATGTGACATTATGTATAAAATATACACAAACAAGCTCTATTGTAGATTTATTTAAAATGGAAATCAGTGAATGCACATCCAAAAACAAAGTACGCCTTGGTTGGTGCTAAATACCACTTATATAGCACCAACTTTTAGCAAAAACGTTTGAAGAAACAATACATGCTGAATGCATACTGAAAGAATCCCATAACTTTTGCACCGTTCGCCTTGTAACAACAAACAAAATTACTTTGAAAAACACAGAAAGTTTCTCTCTAAAGTGAAAAATCACGGAACAAGAATAAATGAAAAATGTCAGAACGCAGAAGCATACAATGTCTTCACACATTGCTGTTACCTGTTACAAAGTATAGTCACCTGACACCTTCGCCTTCGAGTTTTCAATATAGAGCAGTTTGTCGAATGCATTACTATAAAGGAAACTTTTAGCGTAATAATTAATAAAACAAAACAATGTTAATAGCAATTATTTCTTATCCTATTATATCCTTCCTTATCTTATCATACGTATTATAATGGTGAAATGGTGGTCGTGGACCTAACCTTAGAATTTAAATTCAGTTTACATATGTACATTTTTATTTACAAAGACCGTGGCTAGGGCATGGGTTGTGACTCGTTAGTGTGGTTCCTAGCCTTGGAATACGACTCCCCTGGTATCTTCGCCTCTTCACGGCACGTCAGGAGAGCGTCAGAGAAAGTGGCGTCGGCGGGTCTCAAGGTGTCGAGGGCCAGACGGGAAGACAGGATGAAGAAGTATGCAGGGCAGGAATCAGGTAGGATCTGGCTGGTACAAGTTTGCAGGACATGAACCAGGTAGTGTGGGAGTGGATCCCTATTGAGGACCAAGTCTAAGTACACGAAATATAAAATAGCGAGTGCGATGTTCCCTTCTCCGACTTGAGTCGATCGGAGAGCCGTGAAGGCAACTACCTATCAGAGGCAGTTGGTATTGTAGCTGTAGGTTCAGGTGGAAAAGTAATATAACAAATACGTACCCATGGCGCAGATTAGCTCATCATACAGGCAGACAGTACCATATTTCACAAGTGCACACTTTAGCACGACTGAATTTCTGGTAGAATAAGCAGCAGCGTTCGAAATTCTCGGAGATCAGGTAAAGATTGGAGTTGAAGGTGACAAAATTGAGTCGTGCAGATCTTATTTTAAAATAAAAATAGTTGCATTCTAAAAACGAAAGTAGAAAAACAACCTGCATCAATCACTAAGACGGTTCTATTTACAATAGCTACAAATTAAAGTAAATTATAATCACAGCATGTTACATTGGAGCGCTTAAAATGGTATCGATAAAACAACTAAACGTGGATGTTGATCAGGTCAGGGCCTGATGACGGTTCAATATTTATTGATGAGTGGATATTATGAGGGCCTCTTATTGAGCACATTATGCGGACGTTTATCGGCGATGGAAAACATCGTGAGGAAAAGTTCATTCCCTCATAGCTGCGGTGATGGGCTACTGTGCGACGCAACTGTGCCGCTGCCATCCCGTATGAGAAAAGCCGTGAAGCTATGTTTTAAAAACATTTATATATAGGCACATACATTTTCTGGCCCCACCACTAGGATATCCTGTGTCGTATACCAGAAACAGCTACATCACACACTCGTAAACATCCAAGACCTGGGGATATTTTTGTTGTTTATCTCCAGCCGGGGATCGAAACCGGGACCTCTCGCATGGTAGGCAGAGCAATAGAGTCCCTATGTATGTGTTCACCTTCATTTACTAAATTATAATTGATGGAGCAATGCGGTGTAAGCTTAGGTTTTAATTTCCTAATGTTATTTTACAAAATCAATGACCGGGTTCTCTTCTGCTCTATACTCAGCTTGAAGTAAAACAAAGATCTCAAGTTAAAGTGTCAGCTCACCAAGTTATCACGTGAGGTATTCCAAGTTCAGATAGCCTGTATTACCATGACTTAAGGTCCAATTTCGTTTGCTAAGACGGTGTTGGAACTATGGCTTTTTGTTATACATATCTAGATTTATATGGTGGCAGGAAAACATGACGATATTTTTGTCTCATATTGCTAAAGTCACAGCTTTGTTTTGCTTTCATCTCACAATAGAGAGCCTCGGTCAACCTATCAGGGAAAGCCGTGATGCTATAGAGGGCAAGCGTTAGCAACAGCGATCATCGACTCGTCTGCTACTGCGAACCGAATCATTCATGGTAACCATGACAACGGTCCGCTACCATGATACGTTAAGCGACAGTAATTTCGAACGTTGCACGCAATAAGTAAGAGTCGATAGCTCAGTCACGAGCTACAGTGGTAGACAGGAGTCGACGACCGCCAGCTAACGCTAACTAAGCTGACGCGTACCTACCCACTATAAGTTAAGTTGCTTTTGCTCAAGTAACAGTACGTTTTTTTTAATGAAATAAAAAAAATGGTCAAGTGCGAGTCGGACTCGCACACGAAGATTATTTCACATTATAGAAGAAAATTTCATGGCAACAAAATTCAAAACCTATGACGGGAAAAAGTCATGTTGACATGACAGTGAGGCTTGAGAGGTTAAGGACTGAAAATTGAAATTAAATAAAAGACGCCCAATAATGTCCCCACCAAGGTGCAACAGACCTTTACCCGGATACGAGTAAGGTTGAGCCATACTTCATCACGCTGGCTCAGTGCGGGTTGCCGAGGGGTATTGATGACTAACTACCAAGTAGAGAATTTATTAATATGAGTCAGAACAACCCGTGTAGTACAACGCCCGAATGTTGCACCATGGCTCACAGTTAATTCTTAGTAAGAAAGTAAACACAAGGGGTTGTTTTTAGTCCGTATAGCACAATATGTGGGGACCCGGACATAGCAGGGAGGTCTGACTCCTGGGCATGGGTAATTACATTTTTTTCCCCTCCAACAAAAAAAAAAGCCCGCATGTTGCAGTAGTATTCTGCCTTTTGCAGCGGTGCTACATTCTAAATCCGCACGGGCTTTTTTTAAGACGCAACCTCACATGTCATGAAACACGGAACGTTCGGTAATGTAAAATAAACAAACTTGTTCAAAAATAAACTTGTGTGTGATCAAAACTAAGTTCAAAAACTAAAACCCAACGACTAAGACATCGCGCTCTAAAGAGTATGAGACTTATAGCCACCGCACGGTCAATGCGATTAGACTATGGACCATACTGAAGCCTAGCTCCAGTGGGGCTGCCCCACACTAGGATACCCACACATATAAACCAAACAAAGACCCGGGATTTTGCTTAGTTCCGCTTCCTTCGTTTAATCCATCAATCAATCAATACCAAGCTCCAGTACAACGTCTATTCTACGGACACCATGCCGACAAAAACAATCTTAATCAGATGCCTTACGGTGTAGAATACAGCGAGAGCTTTGAAGTACAAGCTTTTATAAGGAAAGCTTGCGGTAATCCAGATCAGTAACTGAAGATCAACCAGCGAGATCCTTTTTAATATATTTTCTTATCCGTTATATCTATGGCTTTATGAACGCCTTTATGTAATGTAACAATAATTATGTTGTCACAATACGAGTATACAATGTAATGTTTAATGTGTCAACATACGTCTCCGTCGACGAGATTAGACAGGATGTAACATAGTGGTCTTTCCACTAATGATATAAGGAGAGCGCTGCATATAAAGAGATTCGTGTTCCTTGTGTGCTCCGTCAAACTTGTGTTTAGGGATTCTTAGGGACAATATATGTATAATTTAAAACGAACAGAATCCTTAAGAGAGCTTTTTAAATAAATTGAAATACTAACTGTAGCTAGTCGATTTATGTTCGAAAATATAATGTATGAACGTAAGACCCTTACAACATCCAAACATAGCGATAGCTGTAATGTTCACCTAAGAAATAATCACAGACTATGTGCGCCCCGTTTTAGACTCGCGAAGTTTAGCAATTCTTTAAAGGGTCAGTGCATTCTCTACTACAACAAGATACCTCTTGAGATTTTGAAATTGCCATTTGAGCAGTTTAAAAGCATGTTAAAGCGACTTTGTGTAAAAAGGGGTATTACAATGTTCAAGATTACTTAAATGATGGGACTTTATGGGGTTAATCTAGCTCAACACAGACCTTGTTGTTAATAATTTTGTAATAATTTAATATTGCTTATTAATCATAACAAATAAATTTTTAATATTTGTATGAGTTAAGCACAACCAATTTTTAAAAGAGATCTAAAATGGGAGTTTCTACGCCCTGCTTCTCCCACAGTGGTCCAATGTAGAGAAGAGGCAAAAAATTACGTTTGCTAAGTATATGTAAATATTTACAGTAATAAAGAACTCTGACTTTGACATCATTCTGAGCAACTTTGACGATGAAACAATCTCATAAATTTGCTACATACAATCACTGTCACCGAAGAAATACATTGTAGATCAAATTTTGGTTTCAAAACATTAAAAAATAAGGTAAAAAATGGGGGAGTCGTTTACTTTTTTTTATTGAGTCTCGAAACAAGAAGGTCTTTGCCAAGCTCCGGGACACCGTATATTCGTCGTAAAAAAATATTATTCCTTAAAAAGACTGTTCTTAGTCGCCAGTTATTCTGATTGGTCGATTTTATGTCATATGCAGCACAAGTCGTGTTCTGATTGGTCAAAACAGTGAACAGTGGGCCAATCTAATTGGTGGTCATGCTCTTTGAACAAGCACACATTTTTTTTTTTTCAAACAGGCCAGAAATGTTTTTGTTGTCCTGATTAACTATTTATTGTTTTGCGGCCCCATCACAGACTATCTTCTGCCACATTTCCGAGCAGTGGAGTGAAAGGTTATTATATTCAATTCCTTGTTATATATATGTATGCAGCCTAGTGAAATAATCTAGGCTCACATTCATGGCTGCATGAAAATAATTTCAAACGTTTTTTTGAAACACAAGCGTAGCTTCACGATGTCGAATAAAAGACGGGCACCTTCACTTTTTTTCTCAAAACAACACTTTTAATGTTAATTTTATAGTAAAAGTAAATATTAAAAAATATATTGCTGGCCGGTTATATGAAAAACTATTTTTTACAGTGATAATAAATATATACATGTATGTGTTCTTTAGTTATGCAGAGAAATAACAATAATACTGATAAATAATATTTTATTGTGTGAAATTGTGACAATATTTTTTTCTTATTCACAATAAATCCATGAGAACTCATGGCAGACTTCAGAGGCAAAACCACTTAGCCATCGAATTTATATTTTTTTTAAATATCTAATTCTATACATTTTTTATTTTAAGTGAATGTACAGGATGTTGTTTTGTAAAATTACGCTCGGCTCAGCGACGATATTTTACGACTCGAATTGTAATAAAAAAAAAAAACCCTGGCATAATTTGAATCACAAATTGCCGCGTTCACTTTGTCCTGAAATAATCGCCTCGTGCGGACCGCCCCTGCCGATAGACACAAGGCCACAAATAATGTTTTTAAATTATAAATATAAAAACATATAAAAATGCCTCAGTGTCGTCCCCTTCGTCGGGCATAACATCCTGTATTCAGGTTTTTAATTTATTTATTTTTAATAAGAGAATGCAAACTTAAACACAGTTAACATCAACCGCAGCAAATAAGACTCGGAAATCATAAATTTTAAATACAATACAAATTCAAAAATACGCACAACACTTTGTCAACAAAATACTAATTACACCAATTAATTATACAAAAAACCGCCCGACCCAAACGTACCCATCACACTGACTGCGTTATTATAAGCCGCGCAAACGCTTGACAATTCCCTTGAAAACGTAGTATGGTTAGCAACGATGTTGGTCGATTGTGTCCGCGAGTGGAAGAGACAGAGATTGAATGTTTCATGATTTCATTAGGTACCTATTTGATTTCTCTATCACCCATTATAACATGGTTATAAATATTGTATAACCGTTTGTTCGGCGCAGGTCTTTATTAAAGGAAACGCCGTTCATAAATTTAAATAACTGTATTTCCACTTTCCTATTCTAGTTCAGTATAGAAGGATGCGTTGCGTCCGGCGGCTAGCGTACAACTGGTTTGCTTATATCTACCTGCATCTTACATTAAAATTACACATATGTATGTACGGTATAGTACACCGTTACATTTGTAAGGGCACCTGAGATTATCTACTTATCCTTTACTGTATGCAAGTTCCCTTGGGGTTGCCACTTTCCTACTGCACTCAGAGTTATAACTTGGCATGAAATCTGAGAAAAAAAAAAAAATGGCAACATAAGATAAATATTAGAGGACTATTGCGTGTTTTGATAGACAAACCAAATATTTCATTGAAAAACACTCAGTAGTTTGCAAATGTTGCCATGATTTATTTTCTTGTCTTTTTTTAAGGTGTCGATTGGCACGACTCTTCCTACAGCAAGAATAAAGGTGAGAAATGAGGATAGACCTTACTAGGCGTGTAATTTATGGTTAGTATAGCTGGAGGCCTAATACCAACTCTTATAGCAGAACCTAAACTGAACTGCCCTGCTTTTTCGTACTATGAACAACAACTAGCAGGCCTGTAAAAGGATTGTTTTATTTGCCACTCAAAAACCGTTCACCTTTTTTTATATAGACTTTTCGTACTATGAAACTATATTTGACAAAAGCAAATTGTTTTTTGCGCGTCTGTTAGATTAGTGCGAGGAATGAAAGCAAAGATTATTGAAAAAGGGCGGTGTACACCGGCAATCAAATTAACACAAAAGAAAGGGAACGCTACTAGACAGTGTCAATGCAGTACTTCGATAGATATAGTTGGCTAGCCGGCTGTGCTCACAACAGTAGGTTATTTTGTTTTCAGTGTTCGGATATCTTTTAACTGACTTATTATATTGCTCAAATGGATATCTGAAGTACCAAAAATTCGTCGCGCAGATCCAAATGTTGTCTGAAGCCGCCGGAAGCCAATTTTGAGGTCGGTAAATTATAATTTTTTCATACATTATACTATCTTCCTACTAGTGCCTACCCAAAGAAATAGGCCAGCAGCGCATGCCACTGGCTACTATGCTATTAATTATACTCTTTATTTTGAGATAGATTTCGTTCGTACAGAGCCTGGGGTTTTTTGTATGCAACTTCTCCTTTCGGTTTGTAAATAGCTGCAATTGGGGTTGTTTGTACTGGCATATGATATTTTAACAAGGTACAGTACGAAGTTTAATAAGCCGGCCCAGCTTATACAGTTTCCTACAATAGTAGACCACTATTTTTCACTTCCAGAATGTATTTATGTATGTATAATTCATCTATATGTAACTGTGTATGTTCCGATGTTTAGTATATTCATATTTATGTGTTATTGTTCACCTGCTGTGTATCTGTTGTTGAATAAATCCTGTCCATCTTCTAGACTTGCTGGAATAAATATCTTGTTAGAGACCTGCTCGCCTTTTACATATAGTTTCCAATTCTATGTGTCTGTAGCTTTTGTTTTTATTTTTATTTATTAAATATTCATTAGATTTGCGCACCGAGCAATCCGGTACCGTACCGACAAGTCAGAATACAACGATGCGTACAGATGTAGTGAATAATCCTTTCCTATCGGCAAAACTCGGAACAACGATAACACCCGAATGGTGCCGATGTGTCTATGAATTACTGTATTATTAAATAACGTGTAGGTATCAAATAAATCGCATACTTTATTTATCAATGTTAAATGTCAAATTGCCCGTTTGACGTATATTACACTGAGATGATAAAACCACCACGATTCTATCATATAATGAAGTTGTTAGGTAAACAAAAATATAACTAGTTACTGAGGTCGTTTTATTTCAATAAAACGCACTGATAAAAACCAAATTCCGGTTGGGATGATCTAATGATTCTATAAGGATTGGAACCCCAAAAGTCTAACTATAAGTCAAAACTACAGTAGGATTTTGCAGACCTTTTTTATAACAATAAATTTTTGTAATTAATTAAAAATACTATGACATAACAAAAAAGACACCTCAACATAAAACAAAACAAACCAGCAGATAAATTAATATAAATAAATATGATTTTCTGATTGGATGAACGACTTCGATTATGACAGCGGGATAAGAGGAGGAGGAGCGGGGTGAACAGTGTGATGCGAAACAATACTTCCAACTTCCATATCACAGTCAGAATCAGTACTATTCGCTTTCGGCATGTCTATTATAAATTGTTAATGTGGATCGAATAAAATCAATGTTTATTATTTACAAAAATGACACACAAGAGTTAAAAAAGATTAAAAAAAATATATATATAGGTAGCCTGCATTAATACACGAGTCCATGAAGTTTATCACAAAATCTAACATAAATATCAACAAAATATTTCTGTGGTATTAACTACTCTATATAGATACTTCCTCTTGCAATGCGACCGTTCCCTACGTTGTCTCGTTGGGTACTGAGTGCGAGTGAAGTAGTAAGACAAAAACGAACATTTCCGAGAAAATACGAAAGGAAAGGAATATTCACTACATCTGTAATATATATATATATATTTTAGTAGAAAGATCAAGTTAACTACATCACAAGTATCTGCGAGAAAAGTTCTTTGTGTTTCAGCAATCTGAGAGCGTTCAGTCAGTGTGAAACTTCGGATGAGGCTCAAATGTAGAACAATGTTCATAAATGTGAGGAATACAAGTACTTTGTCTACGTGATCACTAAATTAACCTCTACATAAGCAGGGTGTAATATGACAATGACGTTTCAGTCAGTGACAATCATTTCAGAGGGGTTACCAGAACGTCTTATACCGATTCAGATTAGGAACCTAATTTGATCCGCAAAATTTCCGCGACTGTCTTAAAACAAGTCTTGGTATCAGGTAAATAAAGCCCATTATGGCGAATCGGAATGGAAATAGTTGCCGTGGTGATGTTCTTGTTTTGAACCTAATTTGAATCGGAAAAAGATTGTGGTAACCCCCCAGGTATCCAACCATTATCTGACTGTTTTGTTATTTCTCTCCGTTTCTCTTTGGTTAATGACTAATTTATAATGATTATCAATTACCTTAATTTCTACCATTGATTCTTTATAAAAGGATTATCCAAACGCCTTTCAATAAATACACAAAACTGCCATTGTCGCTGAACCATCATTGTGTTACCGGGATGGGCCCCTAAAAGAAGTATCTAAGCAGTGGAGTCTGTGGTGTATCAGCCGACCGACTGAATACAAAGGAGTGTAAAGAAATTTTAAATTGATCGGCTCTATGGTGAACGTACGCTTAATACGCCCTCTACATTGCTGGTGGAGAAGCTGAAGCAAAGTTATTTATGTACCTTGATCTCGATACGAAAACACGCAACAGCTGGCTGAATATATGCAAAACACATTGCTTAGGTAAAGTTTACCTCCCTACCTCATATCAGCATCGGTTAGTTAATCGATTTTTAGCGCCTCTGGGCGACTCACTCGGAATAATGGACTGGAGGAGTCTTTCCAATAAAATCCTCTACAGAAAATCTTCCATTTGTTGGGCGAGACGTGGTAACGTTACAAAGATGCAGATTCTTTTGCAGATGCAAAAATTCTCGTCGTAACAAGCCCTTGAATACTTTAAAGTAGACTGGACAAGACAATGACGATCCGAATGGCCGAGTCGGCAGTGACCCTGCCTACGAATCCAAGTGTCCCGGGTTCAAGTCCCGATGGGGGCAAATATTTGTTTGATGATAACGGATGTTTGTATCCTAGTCATGGTTGTTTATCTATCTTAAGTATAATATTTATCTTTATAGGTATGTGAATCGTTGTCTAGTACCCAAGATACAGGAAATCCTAGTTTTGGGCTAGATCAATGTGTGTAAATAGTGTCCAAGGTATTATTATTATTATTATTTTCTTAATTATTTTTTCACCCCTCTTCTAGGAGGTTACAGTTAGTCCTGAGCACCGGCCGTAGCCAAGTGGTAAGGATCTATGAGTTTCCTAAAAAATATTATTATTATTATACAAAGCTTTATTCACCAACAAACTTAATTTTAGATTACAAGTTGATTAGGGCTTCCTTTTAAGTAAAAAATACCTGTACCAGGAAGCCCCGCTCTTCCATATCTGGATAACATTATGTTAAGCATGTGGATAGCAATCCATACATCTTTTGATTTTGAGTAGGTAAAGTTAATTTTAATTTATATCTAAGTTTATATAAGTTTGACTTCAATGCGACGTAATAAAATTAAAAGAATTTGTTGAAACTGCTTAGGTACCTACATTGATGTAACAAAACTAGTAGATGTTGAAACTACTTAGGTACCTACATTGTTATTCAAATAAAAATAAAAATATAAAATAATGTAAATATTCTAGGCTATTCACTTTCATCTTTGTGTGTTAGTGTGAGGAAGGTTGTGAGGGTGTGTGTGTGTGTGTGTGTGTGTGTGTGTGTGTGTGTGTGTGTGTGTGTGTGAGAGAGAGAGAGAGAGAGGGCGTGTATGTGTTGGGTAGGGGTGTGAGTGTGTGGATATGGCTGTCTGAGGGTGTGGATTTGTAGTGTGTACATACACATGTACAAATTTGGGTTGCCACTTTAAGAGTTGATTTCTCATTTTGTTTTATTTCTGATTAGAACTTCTGTTTCATCATAATTTTTTTCCATTAGCCAATCAGTTATTAGTTTTTTACAGTGATAGAATGTCATCGGAAATATGTTAAGTTCTTTATTTGCCAAGTTGTATAGTAGCGATGATTGGTTTTTATACTGCCTGTAGGCGTATTCTGTGCTCACTATGTGTGCAGGGGCTACATTGTGTTTTCTTCTTTTAATTGTTAAATTAGGATCAAATTCCAGCTTTCTGTGTAGTTTCATTATAATGTTAAGTATATAAAGCTTCCTTACTGTCAGTTCCTTACAGGATTGATAGAGTTCGTTTGTGGGAAATAAGCGAGATTTGAAGTACATGATTTTTAGAAGTGATCTCTGGGCTCTTTCTATCTCTATAAATTTTGTTTTAATGGCACCTCCCCAGACAGGAATACAATATATTATCACGGATTGAACTAGAGAGACATAAATTTTACTTAGAATCTGTTTTGTAGCAATGTGTCGTAGTATTTTAAAAACCCAGGTTAGCTTGCGTATTCTACCTATAATAAGATCTATGTGTAACTTCCAGGTCAATGTTTGGTCAAGTATAACACCAAGATATTTTATGTGTGACACCTTGTTTATCACAGGGCAAGAGCATGGGAAGTCGTCGTTCAGACAGTTTGTGGACTCATGAATTTTTATATAAAAGTCAGTTTCAGGTTGAGTTTTGACAGTTGTTGTAAAGCAGATATAATTTGTTTTAGAGGAATTTAACGTGAGGAGGTTACGCTTTAACCAGTTACCTATTCTAGAAAGACCAGTTTCTGTCATCTCCTTGACCTCACTCCAGGAGCTTCCTGTGAAAACAATAGCTGTGTCGTCTGCGTAAGTGAATATCTGGCCATTATTTACTTTCATGTTACACAAATCGTTAATATATATTAGAAAGAGTGTCGGGCCCAGGACACTTCCTTGTGGCACACCATAGGATATAGAAGTCTCCTCACTAATATAAGGGCCTATTTTAACACGCTGGGTTCTATCATGTAGGTAGCTAGTTAGTAAATCAAGCGGATTACCCCGTATGCCAATATTTTCTAGTTTCTGGACAAGAATGGAGCCTGAGACGGTATCGAAAGCCTTTTTTAAATCCAGAAAGACTGTAAGGCATTTTTTCTGTTTGTCAACATTTTCCACAATAAGTGAGGTCAAAGAGATGACAGCGTCTTCAGTTGATAAACTTTGTCGGAAGCCATACTGCTTCTCAGAGAGGATGTTGTACGCATTCAAATATTTAAGTAGTCTATTATTTATTATTTTTTCTAAAATTTTTGAGATAGATGGCAGGACTGAGATTGGCCGGTAGTTTGTGCAATCGTCTTTGTCACCTTCCTTATACACAGGGGTGATAATCGATTTTTTCAGGACTGTAGGAAACAAACCTTTATCAAAACAAAGATTTACTAGATGGGAGATAATTGGGACAACAAGCCTATTTGCCATGTTGAGGAATTTGACCGTAATACCATCCCACCCCGGGGCACTATCAGCTTTAAGGCTCACAAGAACGGAGTGCACTTCACTTGGATCTGTTTCAAGAAGTACAAAAGATTGCAGTTGAGGGTCAGGTAAGATCTGTTCGTTGTTTATAGCCCTGCTTTGAATGTCCTCAGCCAGATTCCTTCCTATATCTGCAAAGTATTTATTCGTAAGGTTGACTGACAAATCAGGAGATGAATGAGAGTTTAGCAAGCTTGTATTTTGGGTTTTTTTTGGTTTGAATTTTGTCATGTTGTTTATAGTATTCCACATAGATTTTGGGTTTTTTGTAGATTTATCTAGTAATTCTCTGTCGTATCTGCGTTTTAATTTCTTTATTAGATTATTACAAAAATTTCGATATCTTCTGAACGTTATCCTCAGAATTTCATTATCAGGGTCAGAACTTAATTTACGCTGCATTTTGTTTCTATTTCTGATGCATCTCAGTATGCCTTGAGATATCCAGGGTTAATTGTTCTTTTGCTTTTAGGAATATGGATTTGCTTTGTATTTTCTTGAAGAGACTCAGTTAGTTTTTCTATAAGTTTAGTTGCCACGATATTAGGATCCTTTTGTAGAATTAGGTCCGAAAGACCTTTGCTCTCAAGACTTGTGAGTGCATTTTCGTATGTAATGACTGTTTTCCATTTTTTTACAGTTTTGGTACTGTTTGATAGTTTTAGCAGAGTTAACAAGTGATCTGTGACAGAAGTATTTAAAACTGCGATAAAAGCTGACTTAGAAACCCTGTCTATTTTCAAAATAAAATGATCCAGGCAGTTTTCTTCTCTAGTAGGGAAATAATGGCCGGGTAATAGTCCATGATTAATTAATGTGTCTAAGTAGCTTAGTCTATTTTTCTTGTCTTGAGATCGTTCATTTAGTTTAGGAATAATATTAATATTTATATCGCCAGCTATTACAATATTTTTATGGGCCTCAATTGAGTCTAGGTGTTTGCTAAGGGAGTCTAAAAATGACTCAGCATCTTCGTTCGAAGGTGAACGGTAAATTCCCAAGATAACGATATTATTCAAATTTATTTGCAAGCATGACGCCCCAGCAAGAGTTATTTCCACAACATTAACTGCATGGTTATTTTTGACATATACTACAACCCCATCATTTTGGTTCAGTTGATTGGTCGTAGAAAAAGCCATGTAATTATGGATATCGGGTACGGTTTTGTTTGGGTTAAGTCTACATTCTGTAAGGCTCATAATATCAATTTCAACATTAAGGTCTGTTATAGTTATTTGCAAATCTTCAAGATTACTATAGATGCTTCTTATGTTTTGTTGGATAATAGTTAAATCGGTGTTTTGGAAACGCTCCACAGAACGTAAGTCGTCTGAAGTGCATTGAATTGCATGTGCAGTTTCAGCGTCATCTATATCTTTTATAATGTCTAGGGGATTAAGCATTATAAGCTAAGTTAATTCTGTGATTCGTTTCCGTGTAGTATGTGTGAAGTTTGAAATTGGAGTACCATTTCAAAATTTTGTTTTTAAATTTATTATAATATATTCGTTCTATTTTGTATCTATGAGTGGCGTGTTTGGGGAGAGAGTCAGTGTGTATTTGAGTTAGGTGTGTGTTGTGTGTGCACACGATATATTTGACTGTGGATGTGTGATTTTTTAAAGTGAGTATGTTGTGTGAATGAATTAATGAAAGTAACAAACTGTGATAACAGTAAAATACAGTGCAGATAGAATCTGACTTACACTTACATTATTATTATGAGAATGTCAGTTTTACGCATACGCGCGAAATAATGGTGGCGAGTAAAACTGCTCTTCAGCAGAGGGGTGACAACGGCGTCTTTATTCTTAATTCTCCCTGGCCACTAAGGGCGCGGGGAACCACGCGATACTATCATGCCAATTTGCATAATAGCCAATCAGTGAGTTCGACAATTTGCCTCCGCGTGCGCTGATGTTAACGCAGAAGTTATTGCGCGACGCGGGTACCCAATATAACTTGTCCATGGAAATGGACCTAGGCCCGTTATAATAAACCGCACTCAGCTCTGAGAACTGTCTCAAGTATGACGCAACGACGGGTTCGCCGTATCAGATCTTTCATTTCCACGCAATTTTTAAAAGAGATCTAAAAATAAATGTGTGGGAGTTCCTACGCCCGCCTTCTCCCACAGTGGTCCAATGAAGTGGTAAAAAATTACGATTACTAAGTATATGTAAGCATGTACAGTAGTAAAGAGATTTAATTGATTAATTGATAGCTCTCAGAACGGAGAGCGGTTAAAGACAGAATGCAAGACAAGCAAAGACAGACAATGCAATTTGACATGTGTCGTGAAAAGTCACGGTATTAATTTCAGTGGCAAATTGGAAATCTCATACATTTTGTGTTATCGTCGAGCGTATATGACTAGTATATATATGTTAACTAATTTTATCAGACTTACATCTAAAACAGTAAGAAAATAAATGTAGGAACACAAGTCGGGTACGCGAGAGTGTAATGTAACAGAAACACTCAAAGACAGCAAAGAGAACTCGTAACACAGTGTTTTTCATAGAAACATCACATTGCTGATCCTTCCTTCCGACTGTAGCAATTTAAAAATATATCTTGTAAAGAAAATCTCTATTGCGTTTGGTGGCACACGAACCCGGTATCAAACGGGCAAACTTTTCTTTTGTTAACAACTTCCAGCTAACAAGAACAAGGGAAGATCAAAGAACGGAAGATATATTGTGACTCAAAGAGATAGTCGTTATCCGTAAACCAGATTCTATGGCGGATTATCGCTTTGCTGACTACAAAAATACCCTTGAAGGTATTAAGTCTGACAGTAGTCTAGTTTTAAATGACTTTGGAAGAAACCCACTTTCAAAACATCACCTCTATCAACCCCATTGTGCTGTTTATTTCTGTTAAAAGTTTGTTTTGTTAACTCCGTATATAATAAGTGATGCCACTTTACATAAAAAACAATCACTGATAAACAGACACATACAGGGAATATTATATAGCTAGTATTTATTCGCACATCAAAAGTACTGATATTCACAGCAAAAAAGGATCAGCAAAAACACTTTTTAAGTTTTAATAATTTTTGTTGTTCTTACATGTTCAATCTAATACGAAGGATAAAGGGAGCTCCGCTTCGCTCACCCCCTAAGCTACCGCAATATTTTTCCCTGATATTTGCTGTGAAAATCAGTATATTTGCTGTGCAAATCAGTATTATTGATGTGCAGTTTAATATTTCCCATATTATTTTATATAGGAATTATTATTTATGCCCTACATACTATGACTTATGGCCAAGTTCCACATGTTTATACGTTAAGCCAACCCTAACATGCTTGTCTCAGACGGACATAGATCTAATTAATTGAATTGCTAATGAACTGCCTAAGGAGTCTAGCAAGGCTCATGTCTGCTATAGGAGTAATTATACCTACAGGTATATTCTGTATTGTGTAGTTGCTGAGCCAATTATACTGAGTAGTTCATAATTAATCTTTAGAGATGTGATAATTGAGGGAAATTTTCTCTCAATCCTTTATTTTGTGAGAGATCTTAAAATGTTAACGACCTCTGTGGCGCAGCGGTTGTGGCTCTGCCTATCATGCGAGAGGTCCCGGGTTCGACCCCCGGCTGGGGATAAAAGAAAAATAAAGAAAAAACCAAAGTCTGTGATGTTTATATGTGACGTCGCTGTTTCTGGTTCCCACGACACAGCGTATCCTAGTGTGGGTCCAGAAGCAATGTATGTGCCTGAATGTAATATTTATGTTTTGATATGCCTTTATTTCGTTTTGTCAGCCATATCGTGTTATTCTGTTACACAAGAAATTGTATTTCATTTAGATATTCTACACAAAATCCAAAAAAGAAACTGACTAAGATCATTATTCAAAAACTCAAAACTCAAAACGTTTATTCTGTGAATAGGCCACAAGGGCACTTTCACATGTCATTTCATTTCATTTTTTACAGAACATTTGGTATTATTATCATATTATCAGAAAAAAAAAAAAAGTACTTAATTATTGTTTCTGAGAGATGTAAAGAGTCTCATGTCATAATAAAATAATTAAAATATAAATAACAGAGATGTATAGTCTCTTTAGTCAATAATACAATGATAATAGGAGATGTAAATGGTCCCCACAGTCAAGAGTTGTATAATTAAATTAATCTTTGGAGGTGTAAAAGGCCTCCAAGTGTCCAGTAAAAGAAACTCTGGCAGTGAGGATGCTCACAATTAATTAGAACAATTCAGTCCCAAGCATTTTTATCGTCTATGTACTCTTTAATACTGTAGTAAGCTTTAGAAATAAGCCTTTGCTTGATGTATTTCTTGAACTTATTAATTGATAGATCTGTCAAAGTGCTTGGGAGTTTATTGTAAAATCTTACACAATTACCCTTGAACGAGTTTTTTATTTTATGGAGCCGAGTAGTGGGCACTGCAAGTTTGTCCTTGTTTCTAGTATTAAAGTTATGTATATCACAGTTTCTTCGAAAGTTAACAATGTTCTTATGGACATACATAATATTCTCGTAAATATATTGACTATGGACTGTCAATATATTTACTTCTTTAAACTTATTTCTAAGAGAATCTCTATTATTCATTTTATAAATTTTATAAATCGCACGAACAGCCCGCTTCTGCAGCACAAAAATAGTATTTATGTCAGCAGCACTGCCCCAGAGCAGAATACCGTAGGACATAATACTATGAAAATAACTAAAATAAACTAATCTGGCTGTTTTTAAATCTGTCAAGTGACGGATTTTCCTGCATGCAAAAGCTGCAGAGCTCAGTCTGTTCGATAGCTTATCAATATGTGGACCCCATTGGAGTTTGGAATCCAACGTTATACCTAGAAACACTGTGCTGGTTACCAATTCCAATTCCTCATTTTTAATTGTTATACATGTCTGATTATTTTTAACGTTAGTAGTAAGAAACTTAACACATTTAGTCTTTTTCTCATTTAATAGCAAATTATTAACATTAAACCAATTTACCACTCTTGATATGGTATTGTTCACGTGATCATCAGTAGCGTGTTGGTTTCGCTTTGTTTTAAAAATAAGTGAGGTGTCATCAGCAAACAGTACCATATCATGACAGTCCCTTCCTAGATAGGGTAAGTCGTTTATATAGATGAGGAATAGGAAGGGTCCCAATATTGAGCCCTGTGGCACGCCCAAAGAAACCAATGATCCTGGTGATCGTTCTCCGTTTACGTCTACCCTTTGTATTCTTCCGTTCAGATAAGATTTTAACAAATTCAATGACGTGTCTCTAACTCCATAATGATGTAATTTCCTGATCAATGTTTCATGACAAACGCAATCAAAAGCCTTAGATAAGTCACAAAAAATGCCTAGGGCATCTTGTGACTCTTCCCAGGCATCAAAAATACTTTCAATGAACTGAATTCCGGCATCTGTTGTTGAACGACCGCGAGTGAATCCAAACTGTTTGTTATGCATTAGCTTATTTGATTCAAAATGATGTAATAGCTGTGATAAGATTAATTTCTCAAAAATTTTACTAAATGTTGGTAGTATTGATATAGGTCTGAAATTGGTGGGGTCTTGAGTACTACCTGCTTTGAAGAGGGGAATTATCTTACTTTGTTTCATTAAATCAGGAAATTCACCGCAGTCTATACAATTGTTGAAAATGACCGCTAGGTCAGGTGCAATTAATTCGATCAGGGATTTAACGACGTGAACAGAGAGTCCCCAAAGATCATTCGTTTTCTTAACATTTATCAATTTAAATGCCTTTACGACATCTGAACTTGTGACGTGCTTAAAATTCAAGTATGAAGCACACTCTGAGACATTATCTTTTAATATTGCAACAGCAGACAAAGGTGACGAATTTAAATACTTAGTCGTGGAAGCCGGTGCATTAGTAAAAAACGATTCAAATTCAGTTGCAACTTCTAAGCTAGAACTCGTAAGCTGTCCATTGATTTTTAGTTCGTAATCGTGACTCGCTTTTTTACTACGACCGGCCTCCTCATTAATTATTTTCCAAGTCGTTTTTATAACATCGGAACTATTCTTAATTTTACTACTCAGAAAATTGACTTCATAGCCCCTTGCTATATGAACGAACATTTGCTATATCTTAACCAGCATATCCTCCTAAGCGAGTAATCAGTGACAAAATTATTTATGTCACTTGGTGCCCCGGGGGCGGGAAGAAACGAATCGGTTCGTTCCTACATAGTCAGTTCGGGTGGAATATTTGCTCATATCAGCAGGAAATACTTGGATCCCACAGCCCTGCACGGTCCCCCTGGGTAGTCGTTACTGGGAGTAACAAATCTACACAAAACATTGGTTCTTGAAAAAGACGTGAGACTTACAGTCAATTCGCTTTTAGAATCCAGTAAGGTCATCATTATCGGCCAGCCTAGCCAAGCCCCATAACCAATCAGGTCGTTTAAAATTAAAAAGTCAAGTTCACAGTGACCAGAATCCTTTTATTCCTTATATTAAATAATATTACTTATAAGCTGGCGCTGCTACGCAAACATAGTAAAAGATAAAAAGAGATATCGCTCCGTGATTACATTAATTTAATAGTAGTTTATGTGACTGATACATAATTTAGGGTATTGGTAAGTTTCATAATAATATCACTCAAGAATTTTAATGCCTCATTAAGTATAGTTACATACACTAGTTTATCTACACACATATCATAAGCTCTTTTTGATGTGTCCAGGAACCGCATTTTTGACCGGCATTGTGTCATTGAGTTGTTTAGCTTGTTCTGTAGTACCAACTTCACAGACAAAGAAGGGGCGGCACGCAGGCGGGCGTCGGCGTTCGAAATTTGAATGTCATAATATGTAGAAAATTTACACATTATGGTCATAATGTTCAATATTCAGATAAGAAATGAGTTTTTACAAAGTAGTTTTACATTATGCTGATCGTAACGTGCGTTTTTTGGACGCAGTAAAGATGGTTTATGATACGTGTTTAGATAAAAATATAAACAAGCTGAAAAAACAACAAAGTTTAGTGTTATTGTTTGTACTAAGTGTCAAACTATATAGAAACGTTTTTTATCCAGTTCCTTTATGTGATAAAACGACATTGTAAACCAAACAAAAAACATAAATGCAGTGCAAAAGTGAAAATCGGTGACCAATAATAATTAAGTGACATAAGGAAGAAATCCATAATAAATACAATTGCAAATACGAATTCATTGCAATCTTCACTAAATTATCATAACATCCTTTATTGTTGTGACAAGTGTCAATGCAAAGTCCAACAACGGCGATGATCGATCACCCAGCATTGCAACAACAAGGTCGCAACATCGCTCATAAGTCACATTACATAAACTATAATTTCGCTATAAACTATAATCTGCTCCCCACGCATGAGACCTGGGTTCGATTCTTCACGGCGCATCAATAAAAAAAATGATCCTTTTTCATACAAAAATATTGACCGCAGAAAACATTTATTTATATATTTTTTTATTTGGAATAAATATGGACTCAGAGAGCAATGTTCGCTACACGAGAGGAAATATTATGAGGTCTAACTCCAACAACGACATACCAGATCTATAGACATATGAAGGAGCAAGCGCTCTAAGCACGGCCGTGCTGCAATTGACGTAAGAACTTGAGATAGGTAACGCAGCAGTTGACAGACCCTTGCTGGAAAACATGGTTTTTCAGAAACAACTAAATAAAGGTAATGGGCAAGTCAACATTCTAAAGCAGGTATGTTACGCCCCCGCAAAAGCCAAGAAAAGCAATATAAAAAAAAACAAAAAAAACGGTCAAGTGCGAGTCTAAATCGCGCACGAAGGGTTCCGTACCACCGTTCAATGGAAGCGATGGTGTGGAGTGAATAGTTTGGATTTTACGCAGCAAAATATTGTTTACAAAGTTATTGGTGCGGTTACTTTAACACTCCATGTACGTAACCAGGTGCATCCATAAGTTTGTATGTGGTATTGTTGTATGGGAGCCCCGTTAAATATTTATTTTATCCTGTTTTGTAGTATTTGTTGTTATAGCGGCAACAAAAATACATAATCTGTGAAAATTTCAACTCTCTAGCTAGCTAGGTTCTTGAGATACAGCCTGGTGACAGACGGACGGACGGACGGACGGACAGCGAAGTCTTAGTAATAGGGTCCCGTTTGGATCCCTTCGGGTACGGAACCCTAAAAAGAGGATTCTAAAAATACTTA
Organism: Argyresthia goedartella; assembly: GCA_949825045.1. Lineage (NCBI taxonomy): Eukaryota > Metazoa > Arthropoda > Insecta > Lepidoptera > Argyresthiidae > Argyresthia > Argyresthia goedartella. The sequence continues at coordinate 25,457,859 of OX463823.1, forward strand.
CTCAAGAACAATTAGAACAAACAAAGCAACAGAATAATTATTTAAATGATACGGTAAAGGACCTCGTACAAAATAATGACAACAAAAACAATGTGCATGGGCATCATAATGGCTACTACAGCTATTGCAGAAAGGCCTCCAGTCGAGACAGGCCTTCCGATGATCAGGCCCGGATTATCGCGTAAGCTTCTGAAGCTCAAGAGGCCATAGCTTCGCTTGGTAACCGGAGCGATAACTTGACACGCTTTGCTAAACAAACACTCGAGGTGTCAACGGCAGCCCCCTGAGCAGAGCCTGCATGGAGTTCAAGGAGACAGCCAACCATGTCCTGTTGGAATGTTCCGGCGTGGCCATCCACCGGGAAACACACCTCGGGACGCCGAGATCGCTCCAGGAAGTCGTCCGTAACATCAAGGTCTGCTAGGCTTCCTACAGGAGCTGGGTGGGCAGGAGTAAAACCCCCAACCCACGTCACGCAAAACAGGCGCAAATTTAAGACGTCGAGTTGCGGAAAAGTGGCCCACGATAAACTATAACTATATGATAAAAGTAAGAACATATTTCTCAAAAAAACCTTTAATGCAGCTACTGCTAGTAGTAGTAGTAGTAGTAGCACAATCCTTTTAATAGCCGTAAACTTGCTACCGTGGGAACTTTATTCTCAGCGGCAGCTATTATTAAACTAATAGAAGGCCAAAAGCTAATTATAGGATTGCTATATATCCTTTATAGCGATTAAAGCCGTATAATTTGTATACAAACTAGGTCACAAAAGCGCTTATATGACTTTTATAAGTGTTAATTTGAAGGCTCTATAAGCATTTATCAGAGCTATATTTGCTGTTTATAATGCTGTCATAAGGCTAACAGCTTATTATACGGCTGTTATATATCCTTTAGGAAGTTTAATTTGTGCCCAAACCGGTCATATAAGCGCTTATATGTCTGTTATAAGTGTTATTTTTAGGCTTTATAAGCCTGGATAAGAACTATATATGTTGCTTATAAAGCTGTTTAAAGGCTAAAAGCTAATTAAACGGCTGCTATATATCCTTTATAAAGCTTAAAGCACCATAATTTGTGCTCAAACCCTGTCATATAAATGCTTTTATTACTGTTACAAGTATTAATTTTTAGGCTTTGTAAGTCTTTTTAAAAACAATAATTGTTGGTTGGGTTATAGTGTGATATTTTTAGGTAATGAAATTGATCGGCATTTGAACTAGAAAGAACACATTAATAAAGTTTGTCATAAGATAAACAGATTTGTTTTTGTACTAAGACGTTTGCTCAAAACAAAAAAATAATGAAATACTATGAAAAGAAAAAATAATTAAATAATGAATATATAATAATTAAATATTGACGACCAGTGTTGCCTAGCCGGTAGTGACCCTGCCTACGAAAGTTCGAATCCTGGTAAGGGCAAATATTTGTATGATGAGCATGAATATTTGTTTCTTAGTCTTGGATGTTTTCTATATATTTGCATAAGTATGTATCTATATCAAATATATCGTGTTCTTGTACCCAAAACACAAGCCTTATTGAGCTTACTATGGGCCTAGTTCAATTTATGTAAGATTGTCCTGTAATATTTATTTATTACTTATTGTTCATTTATAGAACAATTAAGGAAAATTTTAGGTTGTTGCCCATCAAATGCCCACAATAGAATCTTCCGAACCCTTCATCACGGAGACGTCTGGAAAAATATTCTTAATAGGTGCTGTGCGTCTCTACAGGTTAAATAATAGGAATTAAATAATAGTCAAATTTTTTTTTTTTTTAAGATCTGTCAAAACGCGTATTTTATTCGTGAGTTGTACGAAAATACTAAAAACTCTGCATCACCACAAGCAAGAGTTCCCCGGGTCAAATCCCGGCAGAGGATATATAAAATATCCCAGTTCCGGATGTCATTGAGTTTGTGACTTCGCTGTTTCTGGTCTCCACGACACTGGGTATCCTGTTGTGGGGCCAGAATCAATGATACGTGCTGAAATATGTTTATGTTAAAATTAAAATGAATGCCAATTATAGGGAATTACGATAGAAGTACCGTATGGGAGTTAGCCTCAGAACTTGCTTCGTCAAATGTTAGCGCCGCAGTTTGTAACAATATTCCCTTGTCAGGATCAGCAAGAAAGCAGCTTGCGTGTACTTGTGTGGGTTGGGTTATCTTCCGCCACCCTTATACGATACTTATATGTGTTAGGCATATTTCAACATGAGCTTGTATGTGTCTTAATAATTCAAATGTACTTCTGATTGCTCGCTCATGCCGGATATACAAGATATGTAAAAAAATGGCCAAGTGGTTGGGGGTTCCGCCCAAATCGCAATTTTTTGTGAAGGAACTACAAATTTAAGGTTTGTATATTAATTCCTTTACTTGTGCTATAAGACCTTGCTTCCTGCCAAATTTCAAGATTCTAGGTCAACGGAAAGTATCCTATAAGAAATGATTCCCTTCTGAATATCAAGCAAATTCGAGAAAATTGTAATATATATGGCGGTATCTTTTGATTGCGTTTTCCCATAAGTTTGATTGATGCACAACTTTAACAAAAAAAAGATTTAAGTAATCGATATTAACGAACGAAATGATCCTATAAGGGTTCCTTTTTTTCTTTTAAGGTACGGATCCCTAAAAATGAGGCAAGTTTATTTATTTAGGTGTACAAAACGGATTACCATCAAATAAATATTCATTAGGACATGCACGACAAATCGTTTTCGGCTGCTCTCCAAAGTATGTAAATTCAGGTGGCTGCAAAAGGCGGAACATATTAACAATATTTTAAAAATAAAATAACAGCATGAAAAATATAAATATAAATAAATAAAATATACAAAAGTACAGTGTGATACGAAAAATTTGCATAATAGTAAATTTATTTATTTAGTTTAGAGTTATTACATCAGATAATTCTAAATTAAATTCGAACTATGTAACAAATAATAATAATAAAAACTTTATTTCAGACGCAAGCGTCAATAATGGCAAATACATCAATAGCAAGGACCGTACCCAAGCACGTCGTGCGCTCGTGCTCGCTACCGTGCACTCTCTCCTTCAATATGGCGGCGCCGAGCTGTGGAGACGCGGCGCCGAGCTGTGGGGACGCGGCGCCGAGCTGTGGGGACGCGCTGCCGACGGGGAACGCGCTATCAAGATGCAAAACCGAGCCATAAGAGTCTCAGCTCGACCACACTCGACGACCCGAATGGCCGAATCGGCAGTGACCCTGCCTCCGAAGCCAGGGGTCCCGGGTTCGAGTCCCACCGGGGCTCGAACCCGGGATCCTTGTTTTGCAAATATTTGTTTGATGAGAACGGATGTTTGTCCCTAGTCATGGTTGTTTATCTATGTAAGTATAATATTTATCTATATAAGTATGTGTATCGTTGTCTAGTACCCATGATTCAGGGAATCCTAGTTTGGGGCTAGATCAATGTGTGTAATAGTGTCCAAGCTATTATTATTATTACTTCAAGGCACTAGGGATCATGACGCTGCCCTCCATAGTGATATATCAGATAGCACTATACGTGCGCGAAAAATTGAGCTCATTTAAAACGCACGGGGACACGTGGGTGTCCAGCGGCGGCGTTCCATGTGTTGAATCCGTGGGTATACATCACACGGAACGCCGCTGCTGGGAAGCTCGTTATTCCGCACCGCTCGCTGGAGAACGCCGCCAGGCTCACCCACATCACGGGCCCGTCATTCTATGACCGTCTGCCGGACGACGTCACTTCCGCTCCCAGCACGCAAATCTTAAAATTCAGACTGAAACGCTGGCTTGGCGGGCAATCGTTCTACAACTATAATAAATTTCTTACGCCAAGTGGATAATTGTGGGCGTTTGACATTATTTGGTTGTTTTTATTACTATTGTCAATTATCATTAACTCTGACTTTTTATTAAATTAAAATTTTATTGATATTGTAATTTATTTTAATTTAATTGACATTGTAATTTATTATTTGAATTGAATTGATTATTGACTGTTTTTTTTTGTATACTCCAAATCTAATTATACTGTTAATTAACTTGACATGTAATGAAAGCTATGAATAATAGTAGTTTATGTTTTAGACGACCCGAACGGCCGAGTCGGCAGTGACCCTGCCTCGAAGCCAAGGGTCACGGTTTCGGAACCCGGTGGGGGCAAATATTTGTTTGAAGAGAACGAATGTTAGTACCCTTGTCATGGTTGTATATATATCAATCTAAGTATAATATTTATCGTTGTTCATTCGTATCGCTGTCTAGTACCCAAGATACTGGGAATCCTATTTTGGGGCTAGAACAATGTGTGTAAATAGTGTCCAAGGTATTATTATTATTTTTTTATTATGTGACTGATAAATAATGGAGGGCATTAAAACTCGAGAGTGGGATTATGAAACAAGCCGAAGGCGAGTTTCATAACAATATATCTCGAGAGTTGTAATGCCTAATTATGTACACATATCATAAGCTCTCTTTGATGTGTTCAGGAACCGCATGTTCGACCGGCATGGTGGCATTGATAATTGCTCTGCACTTGTTTAGCTTGTTCATTAGTACTAACTTTACAGAGAAACTAGGGGCGGCATGCAGGCGGGCGGAGGCGGCGTTCGAAATTTGAATGTCATTATTTTTCGAAAATTGATACATTATGGTCACAATGTATCATTATTAAGATAAAAAAATAATTTTACCAAGTAGTATAACATTATGCTGGTAGTAACGCAGTAAAGAGGGTTTATGGTAAGTGTCTAGATAAAATAACTTATCGTATATTATCCTATCATTTCAAAATAAATTAAATAAGATTTAAATTAAGTCATTAATACACCATCTTAGTTAAAATGTTTCGTGAATTTTTTTAAAATAATAAATATCTCTCACAATTATTTTAGCTCACCGAGCCACGCAAATTATGGACGAAGTAGACTCGACCAGAACCTGCGCAGGCCGTGACTAACCTCACAAATCGTATCGTACATAACCCAATAAAAATTAAATTAGTATTTCAACAAAAACAGGAGTGGTAATAATTTTTGGACCGATTTACTATTATAACCCGGTCAAATAGAAATGGGGTCTGGTGGGCGTGGCACGACTACTTCCCTCTTGCTCATATTATATCGCTGTCTATACTCACACGTACCGGTACGGACAGCATAGACATTAAACTAATTTATTGTAAAATACTGACTTGAAAATCGCAATGCGGTCGAGCCCTTATTCAAATTTAACACTACGGACCAAAGATAATATAATCGGACCGCGCCGACAACAATGATCTGTTGTTCTGTGGTCTGTAGCGTCTTGTCCGCCATGACACTCCACTTTACTCACTCACTTCACGTTTCGTCTTGCGACTCGAGTGTGCTAACGTTTTGCGATTTGTTTTTGTGCCCTTACGATTATTATTGTTGAGTTTTGTTATTGTTACGTTTGTTTTTCTTGATTCTTGTTATCATAGTGTAGTAATATTGCGCTATGCCTAATAAGCGTGGAAAAAAGCTAAAAAGCGATGCACGAAGGATTGTGTATAACGTCATTCAATATTTTGAAGAGGAAAAAAAATCTAAGCGTTATCACCCATATGAGTACGCTCATGCACGAGCTCAAATGGCTACGGGGCTCGGAAAGATGACAATAACGAGAATAAAACAAGAAGGTAAGCACTGGTTGTATTTTGGGGTTGGTTTTGTTTTTATATCGTTCCGGATGAATTTGATTAAAATGAGGTGTTTAATGGATAGATAGCAGTCACTTTTCATACCAAAGTGCTTTTCTTTTTGCGCGGAAATGCATAGGTTTTCTGGAAATCCAAAATAAAAATTGCGAAATTTTGGTGAACGAAACGTATTTTGCTACGAAAATCGGCAAAACGAAACGTCAAAAGTACCATTCACAGACAAAATTATCGTTTATTCCCATTTGTTCTCAACCCGGTGTCCCCATAGGGACATATTGGACAAAAAAATCCCATTTGTCCCCAATGGTGACAATCGAAACTTTTTAAACCCCAGTAGTTCCGTTGGATGCAGTTCATTGCGTGTTGTCGTACTCAGTGTTAAAACTGTCATAATATCTTGGAAACTACTCATCCTAGACCACTGGTTTGTATGGAGATGTGACAGCTCTTGATGAGATCTTCATGTTGGATGACAGCTGTCAAACTTAAAATTGTCACTAAAAACTTGTATGCAAGCTGCAAGTTGAACAAAATCGTGTTTTCAATTCAAATTACTTGCACACAAGTGTGACGTCATACATGCATGCAAGACTTGCATAATGGAGTCGCGCCTTAAGACACCATTTGAATGGGCCAGTGACTGCCATCGAGCTATTTATTATTTTGGTTCAAATAGGAAACAATGGTATTTTTATACCTTTTTTATTGCAGGTCAACATGCTGCTGAGCAAGGTGGAGAAATTAAAACGCCATCCAAAGGCCAAAAAGGTTTATTTAACACAAGGGTGCATGTGGACAACTTTATGCGAACGGCGATTAGAGGTATTATAACATCTATTTACGATGTACGCAAGGAAGTTCCCACACTAAAGAAAGTACTGGCTTCTGCCCGTCAAGACCTAAACTTTCAGGGATCGCGCAACACTCTGAGAAAAATCATGGTAAACGACTTGGGCTTTCAATTTAAAAAATGTCGACAAAATCGAAAGGCTTTAATAGAACGCAGCAATATGGTGACATGGAGGATAAAATACCTCAGGAAAATTCGAGCAAATGACGCTTTGGGTGCTGACAAAAGGCCTGTCATATACACTGATGAAACATGGATTCACTCACACTATACTGTGTCCAAGTGTTGGCAGTCAGTTACGGATAAGGGTGTCAGAAAAAATGACAGCCCTGGCCAAAGATGGATTATCGTCCACGCCGGTTCAGAAAAAGGGTTTGTGCCAGGAGCTGACCTTCTATTCAAGGCCAAGACCAAAACCGGTGATTACCATGATCAAATGGATGGCAACAATTTTTTAAAATATATTGAGGAAAAGCTTATCCCAAACATCCCACAAAAAAGTATTGTGGTAATGGACAACGCACCCTATCACAGTATGCAAACCAACAAAGCACCATCATCTGCCACCCGGAAGGCAGATATTAAAGAATGGCTCCGTGAACATGGAATAGAATTCGACGACTCACTAACCAAGCCGGAATTGCTTGAGATTGTAAAAAAAAATAAACCTGAAAAAACTTATATAATTGATGAGTTATTTGCAAAGCACGGACATGAGGTTTTGAGGATTCCTCCATACAATTGTGACTTGAACCCAATAGAATATGTGTGGAACCTCATAAAGCAGAGGGTGGCGGAAAAAAATGTGGACCAGCTTGAATCAAGGATTGAAGGAATGACAAGAGATGCAATTGCCTCAATAACAGAAAATGATTGGGCCAAGGAAGTAAATCACGTAAAACGCCTGGAACAGAAATACTGGGACAGGGATGTGGGGTGTGAAAAGGAAATCGAAGATCTTATAATAAACCTTGGTGTAGAGAGTGACACAGACGATGAAGATGATGGAGAATCTTCTGAAGGAGATATCTCTGGTATCGATGAAATAGACGAAGAAGAAGCTGGACCTTCAACAGCATAATTATTTTTACATATATTAATAAATAATAATAAATAAAACTGTATTTTTTGTGCTGACCATACGAGCGTTCTGGACCCCACCCACCAGACCCCATCTCTATTTGACCAATTTTTACATATTTTAATATATAATAATAAATAAAACTGTATTTTTTATGCTGACCATACGAGCGTTTTGGGCCCCGCCCACCAGACCCCATCTCTATTTGACCGGGTTGTATCAATGTCGATCTCATCACTCGCTACTTTGGTTGGGTTATTATACATATGACTACGATACGACACATTCTGGATATTATATTCTGGAGACATTATTCCTATGAATAATTACTTTCGGTGCAGGTACATGGGGAAGTAAGTAGTAAGGATTTCCAGCAGAGGTGGACAATCTATTCTATTATGCAAAAACTTCAAATCTAAGATATTGGATTTGCAGTCGCAGTTCAAGAGATTTGATATTAAATTTTACCATTTTGTCATGTTGCAGTGTAGAAATAACTAATTGTACATTTTACTGTGCATGTAACTTGACTACAACATTAGCGTATAGGGTCGCATTGTAAGCAATATGTTAGACATAAGTACTATGCAAAACCATTAGCCGTGTTCACTCTAATGTCGTCAGTGATGACGATAGTGATAACTCATCGCCATCAAATGACAATGTTATTTAACCCCTTAATGCATGGCCTGACCCGAAATGGATCGGGATTTTCAACCTAATTGTTTGGTAATAAAGTTCAAAATTCCAAAATTCTAAATGTCTTTATTACTGTAGATATTTACATATACTTAGCAATCGTCATTTTTTGCCACTTCTCTACATTGGACCACTGTGGGAGAAGAAGGGCGTAGAAAATCCCTCAGATTGATTTTTAGATCTCTTTTAAAAATTGCTTATATATGCTTAACTAATACAAAATATGTCATTATCATAATTAATAAGCAGGAATAAATAATTACAAAATTATTAACAGCAAGGTCTGTGTTGAGCCAGATTAACCCCAAACAGTCCCATCATTTAAGTAATCTTGAACATTGTAATATCCCTTTTTCGACAAAGTCGCTTTAACATGGTTTTAAAATTGCTCAAATGGCAATTTCAAAACCTATGAAACCATATATGGGTTAGTATGCAGTAAAGTGTTAAATATAAGTAGTAAATAACTAACGATATCAAGCCCAAAAGGTGTATCTGAAAAATCCACTGTTCACCATGGATGTATAAACAAACATATTACTTAATAACAAACAACTTTATCCAAGGAGAACGACACCGCTTACATCATCAAGTCAAGGGGACATCGCTGGTTTCGTTTAGCACAGGCCTAGGTATGAGTTGAGGAATAATGTTATTGAGTCGATTCCTATGCTCAGCAGTAGGTCTGTGTAGGCTGAGAATGGTGATGGTGAAAACTTGGGGTCAAAGGCAACCTGCTATTGCTTCAAATTACCAGAAAAACTCCAGAAATTACAATGGAAGCTTTTCAGCGAATAGTGAAAAAAATAAGGATGGGCTTAAAAATGTAAAGCCATAACTGTAAAAACGTTTACAAGACACATTAGTCGAGCACTAAGGCTTCTTCCCGCCTAAGATAAAACTTCGAAGGAGTAAGGAAGTATGTTAATAAATTGCGAAGTTCAACGTTGCGTCCTCATAGTCGCCAAGGGGAGGTAATATGTACATTACAGCATTTTAATCAAGTTTAAACATCCTTAAAATTAAAGTGTTAAGTTTTTACCCATACATCTACGGCTAGTATATGTCACCGTAAGATAGTCAAAACCGTTAGTTGATAAACTAACGCGTTAGTTGATCAACTATCGGAAAATAGTAAACCAGTGCGACAGGGTTTAGAATTTACGTTTCTTTTGTTCTTACGTGTCATCCTAACACGAAGACTATTCGGGGGCTTCGCTGCGCTCGCCCCCTCTAGTCTTCACCTAAGCTGCCGCAGAGTTTGCCCTGGTATTTAGTTTGCAATTCAAGTTTAAACCAGTTGACTATTTAACGGTTTTAACCGTTACTTTATCAACTAACGCGTCATATAGTAAGCAGTACGCTACAGCTTATATCTGTCGATAGTTGACCAACGACGAGAAAAAAACATTAGTTTATCAAGTAACGGTTTTGACAATCTTACGGTGACATATATTTTGCGTTACCTCAATATTGCATGACCTCAATATTTGCAGTGTCCCATCCAACCTACACTATCGTTTTGACAAATCATAAAAAGTCGGCTTTGACTCGTCAGGAACTACAGCATTACCTGGTTACCGAAGAGGCAATAAGGGCTCTATTATTCCCCCTGTCCTGTCATACGGCTTAGCTGCAGCATAAATTAACCCGTCGGAAGAAATGGGGCAATATTCGAGACAGTGTGTTTTATTAGCCAACTCCGACAGGCTGCTACTTCCAAGTTTTATCGCAACAGGTATTTGGTAGTTTCTCCTGAATGATATGTTGACAGTGCAGGCATGCTGGTTTGCATCATTGTAATAACCCTCATCAACGTCATCGTCAGCCAGACCAATAACGGAGAAGTCACGACTTATCGAAAATCACCTTTGAAAATTTAAATGTCAATGAATATGTCACCGTAAGATTGTCAAAACCGTTTACTATCTGTCGATAGTTGATCAACTAATGACTATCTTACGGTGACAAATATATTGTTTCACAATATAAGTTTTGTCTCCCAAATATGTTAAATGTTCACCTAGTGCAGTTTTACAGAACCGTATTGGTTGTTATAGGTCATTTTCTGTCCAAATAGTAAATTTAGGTTTGTTTGGTCACTACTTTATAATACAACCTGGAGCCGAAGCGGGGCGGAGCGGAGCGAGGCGGTCTCATGTAGTTGAGTATACCTAAAAAAAGGCTGTACAATGTAATTTTTCCAAGTTGTCGCGAGACTCGTTATTTCACTTTATATTATTTACGATTATATTATACACATTATTATTCTTCTTCCCAAAGAGGAAAACATCGAAGCAGGTTTGTAAATTTGATTACAAAAAGGCAAAACCGTATGACGATTTAAGTCGGGATTTTAATTAATTTGGGATTTAGCTTTTTACTCAATTTAGTAAACAGTTAAACACAAGCCAAGACAAATTATGACAACGGGGTTGCGGTAGTTTTAGTTTGTTATTCAATAGTAAACAGAACAAGGTCATTCTTATAATAGACAACATTCCGTTGTTCTAAAATTTTCCCTAAAAAAATTGATGTGCTTAAAAACGGCATTAAGGACAGCTGTGCTTGCTATAGAAACAACAATCTCACCGCTTACCATACAGTCACTTGATACCGAAACTGCTACCGTATTAGTCCAATAATGTTCATTATTCCGAGCTCAGATGCTATCGGTGGCATATCCCCAAATCCCCTATTAAACGAATAGTCCCAATCCGGGGCGGCCCTATTAATTGGATTGAAATCCATTTGCATGCCGAATGACTTATACACAATAGAGGAATCTCTGACTATTGTAGTGCTCTACAATCCGTGCATCTGGGTACGTGACTTGGGAAGATTGGGCGTAGAAATAGAATTGTCTAATAGAAATAGAACATCTAGATCTATTCTTCTGCGCGAGTCCGAAAGTAAAACAACACAATTCGAATAAAGGTAGGTTCACAATTCAACAATATAAATAAACGGAGTCAGCCAGCCTACTTGAACGTAGGTACTAAATATTTAACTTATATATATATATATATCTTTGTCGTAATATAAATCTAGAAAATATGTACATTTATGTAATTTACTGAAAGAAGAATAAAGTAAAAATAAACTTGCAAGTTTTGAACTACTTAATCGTGTTCTTGGTAACTATGAATATTTGCCGAAGTTCGTGGACATTTCAGCGAATTTTCGTAGAAATGAACTATTTTAGCTACGAGGTTTCTAGAAATAGTGAATATTGAGTGAACTCAACAACTCCACTTAATTTGAAACGAACGAAACTTAGTTTATGTATTGTTATTTCGGTTTTCAGAAATGATATTGGAAAGTTTTATTTCAATTTACTAATAAGTAAATAGCTACATAATTATATACTATTATAGGAATGGTCTGTGAAGGTAACTGCTGGCATTGCTTCATACATACAGACATAACCGATTTCATTGCAATTTTTATTGGAGCTATAAATGCTGTATTTGAAATAAACACGTGATATATGATAATTTATTCCCAGGCATTATATTTAAAGTATTTATTGTGCACTGCCTACCCTTTTATGATACCAATTCCTGTAATACCTTAGTTTGCTGGAAGAAATCTCTTTTTAGAGATAAGCTCGCCTTTGTACATGCATTTACTTATAATGTAACGTTTTAAATATTTTTGTGCTGTAAAGAATTATGTATTATGAATTATGACATCGGTGGACCATAACGACAAATATCATGAAAATGATACCGGTAAGTTGTTACTACAATTTTATTTATTAACGTGCTCCTCAATTTGCTGCGCTTGACTTGGTAACCGCTCTGTTCCTCAACATTTATAAGTCACATGCAAATGAAGTACTGATTACAAAAAGCCGACCATAAACCTTAATTTCCCCTAAAACTGCTACCTTGGTACCTACTGGCAAGATTGCTATCGCAAAATATAATAACCCTAAAACATGTCTTCCCTTCACATACATCTTGTTAATCACTTATTTGACGATAGAACGTACCACAACAATGGCTCAAGGACGAAGGTTTCTTAATTAAACTCTAGTTAAGGGAGGTGGGTAGGCATTAATGTGTCCGTACAGAATGAATAAAACTTGATAAAGGAGTGAAACACGAGAGTTTTAACGCCATTATAGTTTATGGTCTTAGCCTTAACTTAAAATTAAGCACCCTAATTAAAGCTTTACTGTAAATTGTAGACGCAAGGTCTGGTCTATAAAGATAAAATATCAAAATAGTGTTTCACAGTCGTCGTCTACGCAATAGAGTGGCAAGTTGAAGGATTTAAGGTTATAACTTATTAGTATTTAGATTCACTTACCAGCAGGGATAGATAGAGGAAAAATGCACTTACGCACTTATGCACTTAATGCACGTACCCACGTTCACATTAATCCTGTGATATCATAAATTGAGACAAAGGATAAGCTCACATGTGAGGAAATCTCGAGAATGTATGCCAGCCTTTCTCACCAAGGCCGATGTCTTAGCCTGCTGTAGAGTTCTAAACAACATCATTGATTGGGATACTATTTCAGGAAAACAAAATAGTATATTCTATAAAATATTCTTGTCTTGGATGTGAAGTAAACACTGCAAACAAACACTACACCTAAATCAAACTTGTATTTACATGGCGCCATAAAGTGTTAATCCATTGCCGCTTCTGTAGCAACACTAAAGTGAATGTACTCTAGCTGTCTGGGTATCAGGTGCAGTGGAGTGAAATCAATTACAGTAATTGCTTGTGCTCTTTGCCACTCTGTTAGTGGACGCCACTGAAATAATGAACATGCGTCTAAACAGAAACGGTGCCGTCTCCAGCGAAAAATTCACCCGAGATCGTGTGTTTAATTTTTATATCTATTAATGTAATGTAATGTAGAGACCACGGTGTATAACCAATATGTCTTGCCCTTCCTCACCTATGGAGCCAAAACATGGACGCTCACAAAGCAAAATGTTGGCTTTGCTAATTCCTCGTGTTCAGAAATGGCGGGTATCTCTACGCCTCGTTTCCTTGCCTTCTTGGCCAGGGATCGCAGGGCTTCGGGTCTTAACTGGCGTAGCCCCCCGGGCGGGGCAGACAAAATCAAAGTCAAAGTTCGTTATTACTGTAGATATTAACATATACTTAGCAAACGTAATTTTTTGCCTATTCTCTACATTGGACCACTGTGGGAGTAGAACATAGACAACACAGACAGCCTGACACCACGTCAACTGGAGATGAGAGAAGGCCCCTCAGGCGAAATCTCTATATTTATATGGCCTCGAAACCCACCAAGGCTTGGTGAGAACGGTGTTTAAACCATCAAAAATAATAGTACTGTTAAATCCACGCCTCAACCGAAAGGGTGGTATCTGTGAAGGGTTGTTTTACAATGGAATGTCACGAAGTAGTACTGACCTTGACGCCGTCGACTGTTATGCGAAAGTTCAGATTCGAGGCAGGAGTACGGGATGAGGAACACAAGGGTGGGGGGTGTTGGGAGTCGAATCTTACTCGTGTCGTAGCCCGCTGCTGGTGCTGTCTTGATGCTGCCGACTACAAGGGTCGCTATCAGAACGCGACGAATTGGTGACCGAATCACTTCAAATTTTCACAGCACGAAGCACTCACTACGATGACGTGAAATCAACTTATTTCTTGTAGATTATTACGAGATTACCATTGAAATACCATTCGGCCAAGGCCCCGATGCCTGACACCGAAAATTTTACCATGTGCAAAGTGACAGCTAGCTAGTGATGTTCCGATCACTCGCGGTCAATCCGCGCAACAAAAACCGAGGTGCGATCCGAAGCATAAATATTAAACAGTCACCCGCCCGGACAGGCCCGTACCTGTCCCTAATCAATAGGAAGGCGAGAAAGTGTTGCGACCGCTCTCTTGAGGACCGAGTCCCCCACCTTGACTTCTGCTGATCGAGACGTGCCATCCCCACCCGTGTACAAACTGACGATCCGTCCTCGTCTCCATCTCAATGATGGCAGGTTCGCATCCTTAATCAGCACCAAATCACCGGCTTGAGGGGGGCTCGTCCGGTCAGTCCACTTAAGGCGCTGCTGCAAGATGTGCAAGTACTCAAGGGACCACCGTTTCCAAAAATCTTGAGCCATCTGCTGCAACATCTGTCACCTAGTTAACCGACTTAACTTAACATCACCGAATAGGTATTCTGGCAGGGCGTTAAGGGGCTGACCTACCAGGAAGTGACCCGGCGTCAACGCTTCCAAATCATTTGGATCCGAACTGAGCGGGCACAGCGGACGCGAGTTCAGTGTCATTTCAATTTTACAGAACAGCGTCGCAAGCTCTTCAAAGCGTAGAGAGGTCTCACCGATGATCCTCGTCAGGTGCGACTTAGCCGATTTAACCGCAGCCTCAAAAATTCCTCCCCAATGAGGACATCCCGGCGGACTGAAAGCCATTCAATCCCTCGTCGGGAGCAAGCCGTACCGATGGGTCCTGGTTACCGTTCAGGAATTGAGTGACCTCCTGCAGATATCGCCTGGCTCCGACAAAATTTGTGCCGTTGTCCGAACGGAATAATGTCGGGAGGCCCCTTCGTGAGACGAACCGATCCAGACATGTGATAAATGCCTCCGTAGTGAGGTCACTGACCACCTTCAAGTGGACTGCCTTCGTGGCCAAGCATACGAAGACGCACAGGTATGCCTTCACTAATCTGGCGTTCCGTAGCTGTGAAGACTTGACCATGAATGGTCCCGCGAAATCCGTTCCGACACCCGCAAAGGGCCGGATTTCGTTAACCCTATCCGAGGGCAAATCGCCCATCTGGGGCTGCATCGTAGCCGCCTTGGCCCGATAACAAGGCAGGCACCAAAATACGACGCTAAGCGTCTTCCCGATATAATCCAGAACTCGCGCTGGAGAAACGCCATCAAGGCGTGGCATCCGACATGCCCATTCCGAATGTGTCGATCCTGTATCAACAGTTCGACCAACTTCCTTTCCTAGGGAGTAACAACGGGTGGCGAGCCGCATAAGGCAGGTTGGCATTCCGCAGCCGACCTCCTACCCTCAGCAATCCTTGAGGGTCAATAAACGGGTTGAGCCGAGCCACAGCTCCCTTCAGTTGGACGCGTCAGCATCTCAAAATGTCCAGTTCGGACTTAAAGTGCACCGTCTGCACGTTCTGTACCAATGCGAACAACGCATGGTTCCGTTCCCGTGGTGTCAAAACCTGTGTCCGCACCCGTTGCGCCTCAGAATTGCGACAATTCCGCCCAAGTCGGAAGATCCAGGCGGTCACATTGACCAGCTTGTCGAGCGAGCTGTACCGTTCCAGCAGGCTGAACTCCTCTTCCGGCTCTGGTTGCGTCGTACAGACACCGACTGTCAAGGCGCCGTTCGCCGAGGTAACGCGTGGACTCATTGGCTAATCCGATTCGGCTTGAGTCAACCATTTTGGACCCCACCACAAGGGATGTCCAACTAACTCCGGAGCATGACACCCACGAGACGCACAGTCTGCTGGGTTCATTTCCCCTGGAACATCCGAATTCAAACTCTGCGAAACCCGATTCGCCACAAAAATCTCCAGCTTGTGAACTGAAGCCTTCAGCCAGCATAACACGATCTGGCTGTCCGTCCAAGCGTAGACCATACGGTCTACGCTTGGACGGACAGCCAGATCGTGTATAGAAGATACCTTCTAACGCTATTGACCCACGAAGAAGCGTCATCGTGTGGTTGACCAGACGAGTCAGGAGAGCCGCTCCTGAAAGCTCTAATTTGGGAATGGTCAGGCGAGTGCGCAACGGCGCAACCTTGCTCTTGGCCATGACCAACCGCACATCAACCTCCCCCGAGGAGTCGACCGTACGCAGATACACCGCAGCTCCGTAGCCCTTCTCCGAGGCATCGCAAAACCCATGCAGGGTGGCGGTGTATTGTTTGGTGGGGACCAACCTCCGTGGCAGTGAAATCCGATTGATGCCAGGGAGGGTCGCAAAGAACGACTCCCACTCTGAGCTCAATGACCCGCCGATCTGGTCGTCCCATTTCAGCTCAGCAGACCACAATTGCTGCATAAAACACTTGAGCCGAAATGTTACCGGGGTGATCCACCCGTTTGGATCAAATGTCCTAGCCACCGTTGAAAGGACGTTCCGTTTCGTCCAGACCTTCGAGGAGTCCAACTCGACCCGATACGAAAACATGTCTGACACCGGCTGGTACTGGCCGAAGGCGACCAGTATCGTTCCGATAAAACTGTTCACACTCTTCTTCAACCGGGTCCAACCGGCGGATCGTAGGTGGTTCCTCCACCTCCCAAAACTTCTGTATCACCTCCGAGAGTACAGAACCGAATAAGGGACTACTAGTCGCTAGGCGTGGGGCAGCCGGCATGACCGGAACCATTACCGCATGGCCCAGTCTGGTGTTGACCGAAACCAGACCAGTCGCCTGCAACACGTGGACACCTGGCACTAACAGGTATCCCAAGGCATTAAGACCCAATAAAATGTCTACTGGGCCCGGAATATCAAACTCTGGGTCAGCCAGTGACAACCCAGCGACCAACTGTCGCACCGAGGGCGAAAACCGTACGTGAGGGTGTGAGCCCATCACATTAGGCATGACTAATGCCGTGACCGTCAGATTCACCGATGAATCCACCCGTGACGAGAGAGTAATCCGACATACTCCCTTAACGGAACCGACTTCCGTGTTCCCAATTCCCCGAATGGAATGTGGATACTCCCTTACCGAAATGCCCAACCGTCTTACAAGGTTGCACGAGACTAAGCACCCCTGGGCCCTCGAGGCCAATAGTGCTCGTGCCACACATGACTTGCCGTCCGAACTCCAGGCTATCACAGAGGCGGTGGGGAGCATGACCGTCTGTGGAGTGGCGGCACCCTGTAAGTGGGCGGCGTGTCCCTAGCGGGAACCTCCGCGGGCCTCTGAGTAACTCGGCTGCTGATATGCAACCGGCATATCCGACCGTATGTGCATCAAGGTGTCCCAACCCGTATTATTAGGCCCCTCGCTGTCCCGGTGTCCGACCATACCGGACGGTGTACGGTGTGCCCGGTGCGCACCGTGGATGAATGGGGGAGAGCGGATCCAACCTGGGGCGCTCTAGGAAGGGGGGCGACATCCGACGGTTCGCCTTCCAGAGCGACGGGCAGGGTGGCGCAGAAGGTGGTGGACTCCCAGCCTTCGCGCTTCTCATAGGTGCCATCTGACTTTACCCCCCACGCTGCCCCTTTCCCCTCGGGGGGGGTCCTGTCCGCGGGTACCCCAGTCACCCCGTTGGTGACTCCCGTTGCCTGGAGGGGGACTGGGTCCAGCCCTGGTTGGGCCCTGTGGCCGACCAACCTGAGTCCGGCCCTGGTGACCATCCGAAGAGCCTGACCGATTCAGGCACAACGCTATGTGGTGCTTGCCACCACAGCACTCACACGGAGCGCGCGCGAGCACTCGCTCAGCGTGTGCGGCCCCAAACAACCGAAACACAATCGGTGACGGAAGACTATCTTCCTGCGGGCAGCTACCCCGAGCGCCTTAAATTTGGCGCAACTGGTCACGTTATGACCAGCACTGTTGCAGTGCACACCGCCGTCACACGACGGCGCGGCATTCAAAACGCCAAATTGTTTCAACCTCCCACCCCCCGTGGGGGCGGGGGGCGCGGCCCCTCCCGCATCCGCGCGGGTTGGCGCTGCACACTGGCCTCCGTGTCCAGTGTGTCACATCGCCTACATTCACCCTCCAAAAAATCTGTCAATTGGACAAGTGGGGGCAGTTCCGTGCTACTGCCGCCATGCAGCTGTTAAAACCGACTTTGAACAGCTGCAGGCAACCGTGACAAAACCATATATAGAATAATGTATGACCATTGGTCTACCGGAAGACCAAGGTTCTGAAGGGCCTTAGTGGCCACCAGCACAGGGTTGAGCACCTGTGCTCGGATGTCAACATCCCGTGTTACTCTAGGGATGCTAAACAGCTTCCCCAGCTGCTCATCAACCAACCGCCGTTTGTGTTGGTAGCGGTCCAACAATATGGACCTTGCTATCTCATAATTGCCCGCCGTGACCGTTAGGTGACCGACCAACTCCTTCGGTTCACCCGGCAGAGCCATCAATAGTTGGGCCAACTTGTAGGCGTTGTCCAGGTCGTCCCGACCGTGGACCAAACTATCAAATTAATTGATGAAGGCTGGCCACTCATCAATTGCCCCACTGAAGGCCGGAATCTCCAGTTGTGGCAGCCGTCCAACAACACCCTTCGGGGGTGGGTCTCCGTTACCATCCCCACGGTCATTCCTTCGCGACCGCTTAATCTTCTCCGCGCGACACTCGATGTCACCCAAGCATTCCATCGCTTGGTCAGCATCCGCGCAGAGCTGTTTCACCGTAGCCACCGAAGCTTCATCAGTAAGCCCGAGAGCTTCAGCCTCCGCAGCCAGCCGACACACCTTCCCGACGCGTGTCATTGCGTCCTCCACACGCTTGAGCAGGACATCATCCATGTCCGGTCGCTCCACATACTGATGAGTATGGGCGAGCCATCTCATTTCCTCCCGGACACCATTCCGCAGTACCGTCAAGGGTGAAGGTGCCATGTTGACCGATTTAATAGATTCTGGTCCTATACTTCACTACCGAACTAAGTATAGCCAGGGACCAGCACTTGCCCGTCAGCGCTGGGCACAGAAATTAAAACTAAGTTGTCAAAACTAAGGCAACTACTAGAACAATTAAATCCTAAAAATATTTAATATGGTCGCCCTGTGGACATACACCTTATAACTATACACTCTAAATCAATTAGAGAATGCCACCATAAAGCACAATAAAAAATAACACACAAAGATTTATTATAAAAAAAGGTGGTGGGCTCCGAGACTATAAACCTAAACAATATAGCAAAATCAGCTTAATACCCCTTAAATAGCCTGACCCTGCTCTGTAAACCGAAATAACACTGCAGTACTATAGAACCCGACGTTCTATTACAAGTAATACAATATAGTTACTTCGCGGAATAACTGTTCAATCCTTAGGTATGCACACAACAGTAGTTTCCGACTACAATTTTATAATTATCGTTAACTAAATCGTTAATTATACGTTCACTAACGGAAAATGAACATAAATTGTGGTATACCGACCACAAGACTCACTCACAAAATGATTGCCGACAATCTGAGGTACCCACCCTCTCCCACTACAATGTGGCAAAAAAACAACCCTACAATCGTCCGTGAATCGATTTCCTACTAGGAAAACCACGCTCTGCTACCAAAATGTTAAATCCACGCCTCAACCGAAAGGGTGGTATCTGTGAAGGGTTGTTTTAGAATGGAATGTCACGAAGTAGTACTGACCTTGACGCCGTCGACTGGTATGCGAAAGTTCAGATTCGAGGCGGGATGAGGAACACAAGGGTGGGGGTGTTGGGAGTCGAATCTTACTCGTGTCGTAGCCCGCTGCTGGTGCTGTCTTGATGCTGCCGACTACAAGGGTCGCTATCAGAACGCGACGAATTGGTGACCGAATCACTTCAAATTTTCACAGCACGAAGCACTCACTACGATGACGTGAAATCAACTTATTTCTTGTAGATTATTACGAGATTACCATTGAAATACCATTCGGCCAAGGCCGCGATGCCTGACGCCGAAAATTTTACCATGTGCAAAGTGACAGCTAGCTAGTGATGTTCCGATCACTCGCGGTCATCCGCGCAACAAAAACCGAGGTGCGTTCCGAAGCATAAATATTAAACAAGTACCAAACTAATTCCTATAGGGTTTTTGTTGCATAACCAAAACACGTATTGCTACACAGCTCCTTGGACAAGTCATTGATGTACAATGTCATTCACCCCGTCTTAATACGAAAGAAACTGAACTTTTACTACAAATCTTCGTAGCACGGCAACTAATGCTGCGATTCGTTGCCATGTTAAACAAACAATTACGTTAGTCTGTTCGTTGTGAAGAACCGAAACGAGCCTAGTTAAAATACAAGGCTACAACAGGACCCAAACAGTCTCCAGCCCACCGACAAGCCCGAATTCACTTAGATTAGGATTTGGAGCAATGGAGGCGAGTTCTGTACTGGACGAAACCAGGATGAGCCTGCGACCGTCGCCGGGGAGTATATGAGACCGGGGGAGCGATTCGCACAATGCTGTTTTGCGGAAACAGTGGCATATGGGGGCTGGTCCTGTATGATGTGGACGGGGATTTCTATTGAAGCAAAGACCGAGCTGGTGGAGGTAGGGGAATGGGACTAATTGGAGAAATATACATCAACGTCATTCTGCTAGGCCATGTGCTACCCTACGCCAGAATAAATAATCATAATATAATGCCCGATGATGCCCGCTGGCACACCACTGCAGTGATCAGACAGCACCTAAGAGAAGTCGGTTTTTTTTACTAGACTGGCCAGCCATCAGTCCTGACTTGAATCCGATTGAACATATGTGGTACGAGCCGAAAAGGGTACGAGGAAGATGTCCAGTTCCGGCGTCGATAGAAGTTTACATAAAGCCTACTCCGAATTGCCAAGGTTTGTTATTTATCTGTAAAACACATACAAACTTATAAATACACCTGGTTACCTACAAGGAGTATGAAAGCAGCCGCACCAATAACTTTGTGATCAACATTTTGCAATTATATAATCCAAACTATGACAGGTGCCATGAATTTGACAGATGGAACTATTTTGACAGGTGTGACTTTTTTGGACGGGTCATAGATGTGACGCAACACACACCGCAAATATTTTTCCAGTTTCTACCAAGCTGCTCCCAGAATTTGGGTCGGATTCTGAAGAAATACGGCAAGTCATCAGTTTTCGCGTCTAGAAGCTAGGAGTTTACACCGGAATTACTGGACTACTGGTGTTAGTCTAACAAACCTGCCTTCGGAGTTGGTAAACATTTACTGAGAATTAGGTCCTACAGTTCCTACTGGCTTCTTGTTGATTTAGAAATGGGAAGGCTGGAAATTATTTATATAAAGGCAATGTCAATATACCTTTCTAATCCTAAACTTAGCAGAACTGAACAAC
Source organism: Argyresthia goedartella (assembly GCA_949825045.1). Taxonomy (NCBI): domain Eukaryota; kingdom Metazoa; phylum Arthropoda; class Insecta; order Lepidoptera; family Argyresthiidae; genus Argyresthia; species Argyresthia goedartella. The sequence goes on from OX463823.1 coordinate 25,479,256, forward strand.
CTTCGTCGTAATGTTGCTTCTGAGAAACTTCATAAACTACATAGTATGTAGTTCCAGTAAACTGCTCAGAAGATAAATATTACAGTATTAAATCAACTCAGTACTCCTGTGAAATGTTCATAGTGATAATGTCGGAAGTAACTATAGCTGTTTTGCAATCTGTTTTAAATATTTAATCGCACATCAAAAATACTGATTTTCACAGCAAAACACTTGTTATGTTTTAAGCATTTTTGTTGTTCTTACATGTTCAACCTAAGGACAAAAGATAAAATCACCCCCTTTACCCTTCACCTGAGCTACCGCAGTATTTTGCCGTAATATTTGCTGTAAAAATCAGTATATTTGCTTTGCAAATCAGTATTTTTGTGCAGCTTAGTATTTCCTTTTTGCAATTACTTACTTACGTAGATCCCTTTATCCCTTTGCAGGGTCTGGGGCCGACATGAGTCTTCAAATACCTACGCAACTACGTCACTATTTTCTCATAGGAGATGTGTAGGTAGAAAAGTGGCACTGCTTGCACTCATACGAAAAGAAGGTGGGCACATAGGAGGCATCTTATGAAACCCAATTTATGTAATATCGGATCTCTCCCGTCGACTGAGCGGTGGTGAAGTACAGACTAATGTAGAGCAAGGACTCTACTTCGAAGTCTTCAATAAACGTTTAAGTAAAAAATGTAGTTAGGCACTCAGTTCGTAGGTAGTTATTTTTTTTCTTTGCCATGTAGGTAGTTATTTCTTGTCATTCGTATCCTACAAACTAAAGTGGCAAACCGTATTTTTGTGCGAATTGTAAAATTGCGAATATCAGTAATTGCCTATTTTAGTACCAGTCATCAGCAAAGTGGTGACCAATACCGAAAATTGAGGAAACATGAAACGGTAATTTTACAGGAAATATGAATTGATGTGAAATTGTGTAAGCCAATAAGGAGGCTCGATACTCTGTGGCAGTAGGCAAGGCGTAATAACCGTAAGGGATCCACCCACACAGGATTGTAAAAATGATTTCAATTTCAGATAACAGAATCCTTTTACGTTTTCTTATTCAAATTTATGTTAGTTTAATTATTACTGATCAACTTGGCACCACTCGATAGGTACGTTTCCTGTGAAACTGATTCATTTGTAAAAGAAAATGCTGATGTTTCAAGAATTTTTACAAGACAGGTTCTGTGTCTACTAGAAAATTCAAACTCAACCTTTGGTACAGCAAACTGAAATCTTGAACTTCCCTGAAGGATATATGGAATTTTACCGCATTCCCCACATATAAGTCAAAAGATCAACAAGTATTTAGAGGTTCATGTACATATTAATTTCATTACTATAAATCAAATATTTGAGGAAAATAATATATTTTATTATAATAACCTATGAGAAAATTTAATCAGTGCCCTATGGCTATTTTCGTGTACAACTTGTTTCATACGCACATAATGTATACTATAAGGCCAAACATACCAACCAACCCAAAGATGGGTACAATGAAACAATAGAAATGCGCTTCAATCTAGTTCCTAGCTTAGCCTCGTAGCTAGTACTCGCCTGCATAAGCAATATCCAAACCAGCCTGGAATCCACATGAAATGCAGGAGACGGTAGTAACCAAAAGGTAAGAGCATCTAGCTTACAGCGTCTTGCCTGAATTTAATATCAGCCCGTCGGCTAAATCACCTGGTATTCATATTCAAATTATTTCGCAGACCTGTGCAGGGAGGGTTCTGTGCGATATAAACTTCTTAAGAGTAGGTATACATATATCGGCCATGGGCTACGTGAGTTACGAGTTTGGTGGAACTTGTGTTGATAAGTAGAATATGATAACTTCGCGTGAGATCGAGTTTAGACGAGTTCGCCGAATCAAGCCCGATTTAAGAATTCGACTCACAAATGGAGTCAAATGAAGAATTTACTCACCATTTTCCGTCCGCAAGTCTGCTCAAGTGCGAGTCGGACTCACGTACGAAGGGTTCCGTACCTCCGTACAAGAAAAATGGTTTGCTCTTAATTGTGCCCCCCCCTTATTTGTACCATACATTTCTCAATAATTGTCCTGTATTATTTAGGTTAAGGCCGATATATGGTTATTTAAAAAAAAAACTCACCAAAAGTGCCAACCAAATTCAAAATGTATTTTTTTACGTAACAAGATCGTGTAAAATTCTCAATACACAATTTTACCAAATTTCAACGTAATAAATATACTTTTTCACACGGAAGGACGGATACACGAGTGATCCTATAATGGTTGCATTTTCCCTTTTTAAGGCACGGAACCCTATAATGAGTTCGAAAATGGAAGCTATGGTTTGTATTTACCAACTAACACTACGTGCAGGAAGGTTTTGGATTTTTAAATAAACGTTTCATCCAAATTCATTGTAATATACTTTTGAAAGGATAAAGTTTTCGGGCAATCCATAGAGGTAACAAGATTGAAAAGGTTAGGAACCACTCAAAAGAACCGATTTTCCTTTTTAAGAAGTGGAACCCTAAAAGTGGCGATCAATAAGAGATATGCACAAAAACTTTTAACACATTGACTTCTATAGCGTTACGCCTCCACCAACTGCGTCATAATATAGATCGCAAAACTCCACTTCATTTTAAAATCGCGAATTAATCAGGCGAGCAATGTAGAGCTTACCTTCTGCTCCTTTTCAATCAAACCCGTTCACAGTTCACTAAACCTGAAGAACGTTACTCAAAGCCACCTCGTGTATTCCTGAGCTAGATATCGTCTGAATACTGCAGATGTAAAATTGATTTCCCTGGATACAACCGGTGGGTGAATGTGTGATTGAGTCGGTGAGGCTATCAGCTATTTATTCAACAGATACATCAAACTTCCTCCGCTTTGCATCGATTTTCGCATTCTATTGTTTTTTGGGGTATAATTATGTGAATTCAGTACTTTAGCTACGCACTTCGCGCAAGCAAGATCTGTTTCTGGAAGCAAAGGAATATACTTAGCCTGGCTTTTGAACGTGGTAAAGTAAAAAATTCACACAGCTATCAAGTGACGGAGAAGATGCTCTGTAAAATGTGTTTATTCTCCTAGCTAGCATATTAATAACACAATACCAGAGGCTAATATTTACCTGTTCTTAAGAGTTAAACCTTCTCAGATTCGGAACTATGTACAAGCATGATTGTTAAGTTGATACTCGGAGACGTTGTCAGAAAATCCTTTTAGCTTCGTCATTAAATATTTGGCTCTGGAGACAAGAAGTTACTTTTCCACTTTTAAAAAAGAAAAACAATTATTTTTCTTTGCCGGGGGGACTGTTATTGCCAATCAAAGTTCAAAAATCGGGAGTCAGTGAGTTGTCAAGGAGTCCCAGTAGGGATTTGAATTCCATGACGGTATTAATTTATTCAGTTAATTTATAAAGAAGTTAACTAATTGTTGTTCCCTCGGTTACTAAAATATACAAACCGCTTCAGAACTCTGCATGGAAATGGGATGGAAAGTGATTGATTTTTCTACACGATATCTTTCTATATTGCTGATACAAGTTAGACCAGAAAATAACGTTCGTAATACATCACAACACAACATATGGCCACTTCTCACAAGTAAAATTAACTTTTATATATCTCTTCTGATATTTACTGACTCAATGTTTTTAAACAGAAAACAATTATTTACCCAAATTGAAGTTTAAGATGCGAACTTGTGTTAATCTCAAATTGACACACAGTTCGCTATTTTTTTCTCTGTTTTTGTGAATAGTTGTTCTTTCTAATCGTTCATTATCTTGGCTTTATACCTCGTAGCGTGAGAAAAAGTTCTTATTCAAAAACGCAGCTTCGCAGTGCGAACTTTCCTTTGCTTCTTTGTCCCCTGTCTCTGAAGAGTTACGTGGCAGGGAATGTCCTTTGTGTATCTGTGTAATAAAATCTGCTGTGACGTAGGCCATCCCGTGGCCCCTTTAGGAGCAGTAACTTTTCCTCGCTTGTCTCTACACTTTTTTGTTCGACTATAATTTAGCTGGAGTTAGCGCGGTGTTTGCCAGGAGCATTAAATTTCGGGATGAGCGCTTGTTTGTTACTGTCACTATATCAAAGTTGGACTGTATTTATGTGAGAAGAAATGGAATATTCTTTCTCTTGTATTTGTGATCTTATCACACTTCATTGTGGCCGAATTATGCGACCTTAACTGCAAATATTTCATTTTAACGACACCACATGATTTTTACAATTTACACTTACAAAGATTTTATGAGCGCCAAAGTATTGCGTACAGTCAATAGTAATCCGGCGTCGGCGCACCAATCTTCGCTATGAGGATGAATATAATTACCAGTTCGGGGACTGTTGAGTGGCTAAGTGAAATTATCCTAACAAATGCAGTTCGTTAATTTTCTGCATAAAAAGAAGCGGTAATAACTTTCACATCTTTTGTGAAAATTATCCGGTATTCATTAAAAAGTACTATCTCAAAAGAATATTTTCTCAGCTTAACATAAACTTATATTACATTGCCAAAAAATCCCTTCATACTAAGCAAACTGATTATATTCTTTATTTAAAATTTTGTAAATATAGTTACTAGCGCTACACTCTTTAGAAAGGTGCTGATTAGTTGTTGACTATAGTAGTTTATGTGACTGTTACATAATGGAGGGCATTAAAACTCGAGAGTGGGTTTATGAAAAGATCCGAAACAAAATCGATACATTATGGTCATAATGTATCAATATTAAGATAAGAAATGAGTTTTTACCAAGTAGTTTAACATTATGCTGGTTTATAACGTGCGGTTTTTGGACGCAGTAAAGAGGGTTTAGGATACGTGTATAGATAATAGTAGTTTATGTGACTGCTACATAATGGAGGACATCTCAATCAACACTCGAGAATTTTAATTCTAATTATTCTAATCTAATTCTAATATTCTAATTATGTACAGTTACATACACTAGTTTATCTACATACATATCATAAGCTCTCTTTGATTTGTTCAGGAACTGCATGTTCGACCGGCATTGTGGCATTGATCATTGCTCTGCAGTTGCTTAGATTGTTCAGAACTACCAACTTCACAGACAAACTAGGGGCGGCACGCAGGCGGGCGTAAGCGTTCGAAATTTGAATGTCATAATATGACAAATTTCGGTACATTACTGGTCATAATCTATCAATATTCAGATAAGAAATGAGTTTTTACCAAGAATTTTATCATTATGCTGTTCTAAACGTGCGCTTTTTGGACGCAGTAAAGAGGGTTTATGATATATGTATAGATAAAGATAAAAATAAGACTCAATTACACTTTTATTTTCTCATCATTATCATATTCGATGAGATCATATCATTCCTAAATTTTTATCTCCGGTAAAACGCAATTTATCTACTCACATAGGGCATTCTCTTCAAAAAAAAACAGATCTTTTTAATTTCCCTAACTTTATTATTCACTTCACAATTCGATGTTTAACTGTCACGAATGTTGAAACTTGTTTGATTTTTTCCAGAATCACGGCTCCAATCAGCCTTTAAAAAGTGCACCTTTGTGCTGCTCTCTGTATAAACAATTGTCAGTTTTATTGGGTCCTGCAGCTCGATTCTGTATCGCTGACAGGTACTGCGATTCGGAACGTGACTGCAAGATTGAAATAACAATGACAAAGTAACGATATATTTTTTTCGAATCCTTCAAAAATCAAAAACTGGCAGCTGAAGTCGGCGAAAATCCTTCATAATGACATTTTGAAAGCGATCCATATCTTCAGTCAGGCGTACAAAATCGATCTAGGGTATGTAGATAGCGAGTCAGTTCTATTCGCTGCGGTCGTGGTCCGGAGGTCCCGGGTTCGAACCCCGGCTGGGGAAACAAAAAAAAATACTAGGTCTTGAACGTTTATGGGTGTGTGACTCCACTGTTTCTGGTTCCCATGACATAGCGTATCCTAGTTTGGGGCCTGTATGTAAATGTTTATGTTTTTGTTTATTCCCGGGTTAGCTTTGACAACACCGAATAAGGGTTACCTACAGTCCGCAATTGTATTTGTTTTTGTTTTTTTAAATTAAACATAAACATAAACATTTACATACAGGCAAGCACATACATTGCTTCTGGCCCCACACTAGGATACCCTGGGTCGTGGGAACCGGAGACAGCGACGTCACATATATAAACATCCAAGACCTGGGGATTTTTTTTCTTTTACCCCAGCCGGGGATCGAACCCTGGACCTCTCGCATGGTAGGCGGAGCTACAACCGCTGCGCCACAGAGGTCGTCAAATTGCATACACGCTGTATTCTTATATAAATGGAGAGCTGACATCAATACGAACAAGTTCTCTAAAGAAAACTCGGAAAGCGTCATATTTAGAAATTAAAAGCAACCAAAGTTTTACCTTTGCAGAAAATCATAATAATGTGGGAGCGAGGCAATGCATAAAACGTACTCTGCAGTAGCACTCATGTTTTTTAGGTATGCAGATAGCGTTATCCCTGCGAAGAAATTCATGACAAAATAATTCACTTTTATTTTGTATGGGAAATATTAAACTGCACATCAAAAATACTGATTTGCACAGCAAATGTAAGTGTAAAGGGGGTTAGCGAAGCGAAGCCCCCTTTATCCTTCGTGTTAGGTTAAACATTTAAGAACAACAAAAAATACTTAAAACATAAAAAGTGTTTCTGTTGATCCTTTTTGCTGTGCAAATCAGTATTATAGATGTGCGATTAAATACTAGCCATTTTGTATGTCTCTTATTTTAACGTAATAGCATGCTTTGTCTAGAGATATAATTAAAATCGGAAGAATGTATGTGCCTTATAGTAATAGTACAATAATTGATTTGAAAATCAAGACATTCAACCCTTTTGTAATGTTTGTTTTTTCATAATATTCTAATGTTCGCTCCCTCTTTAGGGTTTCGTACCCAAAGAGTGCCAAACCCTAATACTAAGCCTCCGGTGCCCGTCTGTCCGACCGTCCGTCCGTCTGTCATCAGGCTGTATCTCATGAAACGTGATAGTAAGACAGTTGTAATTTTCACAGATGATGTATTTCTGTTGCCGCTATAACTACATATACTAAAAAACAGAAAAAATAAATATCTAAGGTGGCTAACATACAATAATTATTTCATTACCACATACAAACTTATGAATGCACCTGGTTACGTAATGGAGTGTGACAGTAGCCGCACCAATAACTTTGTAAACAACATTTTGCTATGTAAAATCCAAACTATTCACGACACACCATCCCTACCATTGTTCTGTGGTACGAAACCCTTCGTGCGCGAGTTCGACTCGCACTTGATTGGTTTTTATTCTAAAATTTTGTACTGACAATCCATAGCTTCCCGCGACTTCTCTAAGTCGCGATGCCTATCAGTATTATTTTTTTCATTTTCAATATATTAGATATCGTGAGAAAGTCAAGACTGACGCATAACTAACTTAAAAAAGTTATGACAGTTCTTAAATTATGGCAACACCATATTAATAGTCAGACTTTGAAAGCTGAATATCTTCGGAACCTGAGACTACGAAGTTTTGTCAAAAAACATTAGTTGTTTGAATTGTTCTTCATTGTCGGTTGTTGTTGGTTCATTGTCGGTTCTTCAAATTCTATATATATATCCACAGTCAGGTCATAAGTTCTGTCACACAATAAAAACTTTTGAATTTAGAACGCTGGCCACAAAAAAGTTTATTGAATTCGAATTTCGAATTTTTCATGAAAATAAAAATGTGTACTTTTTAGAATTTTCCTCATTTTTAAATATGGAGTGGACACTTAAAGAAGACCGTGTCGCAGTTATTGCGTTGCATCGTTGCGGTTAAGCGCCAATTCAGATTTTCGACTTACTGAAAATTTTTAATATAACCAAAAGATTCGTTTATCGTACCATAAAACGATACAATGAAGACTCTAGTGTAGATGACAGGTCAAGAAGTGGTCGCCCTCGCTCTGTTAGGACTCCAGCAGTGATAAAAGCTGTGAAGGCGCGAATTCAAATAAATCCCATATGTAAGCAGAAACTGTTGGCCCTTCAGATGGGGTTAAGCAGGACCACGGTGAAAAGGGTGTTAAATGAAGACTTAGGGTTTAGGGCTTATCGAAGAAAAACAGGACATCGTTTGGACGCTCGTTTAATGGACCTGAGACTGAAGAGATGCCGCGCTTTGTTGAAGCGGTACGCGGGAAAAATGCATCGGGAAATTCTTTTTTCGGATGAAAAAATTTTCACCGTGGAAGAGAGCTACAACAAACAAAATGATAAGGTGTACGCACACAGCAGTGAAGAAGCGAGCAACCGTATTCCGCGTGTCCAACGAGGTCAGTTTCCATCCTCGCTCATGGTTTGGTTGGGAGTCTCTTATTGGGGCTTAACTGAGGTACATTTTTGTGAGAAAGGCGTAAAAACGAATGCAGTTGTGTATCAAAATACATTCCTCAAGAACCTTGTGGAACCTGTTTCTCATACCATGTTTAATAACAGGCACTGGGTATTCCAACAAGATTCTGCGCCAGCTCATAGAGCGAAAAGCACACAAGACTGGCTGGCGGCGCGTGAAATCGACTTCATCCGGCACGAAGACTGGCCCTCCTCCAGTCCAGATTTGAGTCCGTTAGATTACAAGATATGGCAACACTTGGAGGAAAAGGCCTGCTCAAAGCCTCATCCCGATTTGGAGTCACTCAAGGCATCCTTGATTAAGGCAGCCGCCGATATTGACATGGACCTCGTTCGTGCTGCGATAGACGACTGGCCGCGCAGAATAAAGGCCTGTATTAAAAATCGCGGGGGGGTCATTTTGAATAAACTTTATTACCATAAGAATCTATGTTTTATTAAGTTCATTTTGCTATATAAATGTTTACATAAATAATAAACATGTCTAAATTATTTCATATTGCACATGTGACAGAACTTATGAACTGACTATGTATATCACCATATACCACCACAATGTCGCAATAAACGTTTTGAGTTTGAGTTTGAGTTCTTAGCTATCGATTTATATAAAAAATATCCATGTACGCTATTTAGCAAAAAACGCAAAATGACGGGCTGTAGATAGGCCAAAATCATCAAAGCTCTTTGTATGTTTGTGTTTGTATCGCAGTCAAAGTTAATCTGTGTGTGTGTGTATTGTATTGGGCCTCAAACTCACCAAACAGAGATCCTCGATACAATTAAGACCTAGTGTGGAATCCATACTGATGGATTCCATGGATGGATGGATTACTGAATCTTACTTGTAAATTACATGTTTTTATAATAAACATTTTTATAGTTTTTTTTTCTAATACGATGTAATAAACTAACTACCGGTAGTATACAGTGTACAGCTGTGGACTGACGGCTTGGACATCTACCAACGAAGTTCAAAAACATGTCACCAGCGAGAGAAATGAGGCTTCACAAAAAAATACCAAATCGACGTAATTTGCTTGGCAAAAATAGTGGTTATGCCTGACTGAATTACTGAATAGTGACAAAAATGAGCGCGACTAGAAATCATGGCTTTATCTGACAAAATAACTGAATTGCGTGAATTAAGCAACTTGAAAAACCTAAATCTAAACCTATCTAAACCTCAATATCTTTAAAAGTCGTGTGAAGAAGCACTTCCTATCTCTTTAGAAATATAGGTAGTACTTATGTATTTATAATTTATATATGTATATATATTTAATATTTATTTATATTTAGGATGTATATTTTATGTATGTAGTTTATTGAGTTGTTATTTAAGGTATGTTGTACACATCGGTCTACCCGTGCTCTGTGATTAACCTATCTCATCCTGACATGGTTTGCTGGAAGAGATCTCTTGTTAGAGATAAGCTCGCCTTTATACACTATTTTAATATATATCTTGTCAATATAATTATTTGTGTGCAATAAAGAAATTATGAAATTATTATGAAATTCGAGTACCATAAAATACAAAACGAGCGTTGGATTTTATTTTGCTTTACATGTTCCCTTTTTTATCGTGCAAATTTTGCCGCGCAGTTCATATGTTTGCGCTTATTTCAGGAAATTCGCTGCTCAAGATCATTCGTTCAGTTAGTTTTTATTCGGTCATTTTATTACTTCCCATAAAATTATAACTTTTGGGCACAGACCATTTCTCTAAAGCGCCAATCTTCCCGGTGCTGTGCCAATCGCACCTAGTGCGATCGATGGTTTGATGATATCGTCGGACCATCGGGCTGGTGGTCTGCCCACTGGCTTTGTCGCTCCCCGTAGCCACCACTCTGTGTTTGCTTTGGTCTACCCGGTCTTCCCGTCTAGCCAAGTGTCCCGCCTATATCCACCTCAATCTCGGCATCGGTTTGCCTACATCTGCGATCGTCGTTTTCCGTCGAATTCCAACGTTTGGCACACGGTCAACGAGAGAGATATCCAACATGGAACGCTCCATCGCTCTTTGTGCTACTTTTATAGTATGCACATTATGCTTTGTGAGCGTCCATGTTTCGGCCCCATAGTTGAGGATGGGTAAGACACATTGGTTATACACCTTGGTCTTCAGGCATTGTGGGAGTGAGGATTTGCAGATATCTCTTGGTTTGCCGAAAGCAGCCTGGGTAGGCTACGTAGGATTAGGTTTAATCCGGCGCATCTTTCGATCTCCTTCACCTGTGCAGCTCGGTCAAAAGACAAATGCCACACTTAAGTTTATTTTGTATTTATTTATTATAAACTGAAAAATAATATAACATCTTAAACAGTTCCACGGAAACCATTTGGGTTTGTGTATGGATCCTAGTTTACGCTATCATACATAATATATTATTAGATGTAATAATTGCACAAATCGTGTAATTTTTAACAGGTAAGTTATTTGCATATTTAGACAACTACGGTTAGGGATAGGAAAGGGAGGAGAAGTATTTTTCAAGTTTTGGTTTTATGTTTAAGGATAATGTGTGTCTAATGTGGTGAGTGAGTGTGGTGGTGTGATCTAACAGATGTGGGTAGATCAGGCATCAGCTGTTCTGCGCTGGCCACTCTTGTACATCCATTTCACGATGTTGCGGAGCCACGACTTCTTCCTACTGCCAGCACGTCTTTTCCCTTCTAGATTATTTGAAATATTATTTTCATTTATATACTGTTCCTCAAAAATAAAGAATATACCGATATATACCTGATTTATATTCGTTCTAAGAAAGTTTCTATAACAAAAAATACACAGAACTTCAGTCTGAATAACATAACATAACATTTACATGCAAGCACATACATTGCTTCTGGCTCCACACTAGGATACCCTGTGTCGTGGAAACCAAAAACAGCGACGTTACAAATATGTAAATATCCAAGACTGAGGTACTTTATTTCTTCCTTCAAAACCGGGATTCGAACCCGAATAAAAATAAAAAATCGACGGATCTCATTAAAAATGCGACAAGATCAATCACATATAATCACTACAATATTCAGCTAAAATAAATAACAAAAGCTACAAATATTTGAAAGTTAACTTGACGATTTGACTGAACACGCAATTTCACTTAGCACTGCAACGTAAAAAGTTTCATTTGGATGTCAACGTCAGTATAAAAAGCTTTTATTTATTGGATTATCTTAAAATCTTAATCTTAAAAGCTATGCTGGCAAATTGTCATTAGATTCTTGCTAACTGAGTGCCGACAGAAATTCCAGATAAATAAAAAGCTACGCGTCAATCGAATGGCCAGAGTCGTCCTAGTCTTCGGCTAGTGATATGATAGTAAGCTAATACTGTATGTAGGTAGTGGTAGAACGCGTATTTCCGTTGTATACAAGGCCATTACGCTCCCATAGCGTACTGCTTGTGTATATTTCGGAATGCTGATACTCACATCTGCAACTAAAAAATATACAAGAATTTTGCGAACTACTCATGTATAGTTACATATACAGTGTCACCTACGCACGCTTTCAAAGGTATTATTTAATAGCACATCAAAAATACTAATTTGCACTGCAAAAAAGGTTCAATAAAAACACTTTAAATATTTTATTTGTCCTTAAGTTTGTATTACGTATTTTTTGTTGTTCTTACACGTTCAACCTATCACGAAAGATAAAGGGGGTTCGCTTCGCTCGTCCCCTTTACCCTTCACCTAAGCTACCGCAGTATTTTCCCTGATATTTGCTGTAAAAATCAGTATTTTTGATGTGCGGTTTAATATTTCTCTTAAACTCTGATATTATTGGCTGATATATAAACTTAAATACACGTTAAATATTTATTTAATAACACATTGGACAATAGCGCAGTATATAACGAAACCATAAAATTGGCGTAGACCATTCCGAAGTATACACGATTGCGGCGTTATGTTACGTAAGTGAAAACATTGCGTTCCAAAGTACACGCGATAATTTACAGATTCTGCGTAATACCTTACCTACATATATTACCTTGTATATTACGGAAACATGCTGGTAGAACAACGTTTAGTAGTTAGTAGCACCTATATCTCACAAATAAACGATTTGATTTTCGTTTTTTTATCCATATCCAGTCCACGCATTGTGTGGCAATACGTTTATTCGAATCGGATTTGATTTTTAACACATATCCCGGTATTATTTTATGAACTATTTTTAGACTCCCTTTAACTTTACAAAGGGTTCTTAACCCTATCTCCCATACTGAGGTACATTTGATAAAGAGATTCTGTAGAACTCCTAATTTGTCATAAGCTCCGGTGCAACTTTTTGTAACAATATAAAACTGGTCAAGTGCGAGTCTATATCGCGCACGAAGGGTTCCGTACCACCGTTCAATGGAAGCGATGGTGTGGAGTGAATAGTTTGGATTTTACACAGCAAAGTATTGCTTACAAAGTTATTAGTGCGGTTACTTTCACACTCCATGTACGTAACCAGGTGCATCCGTAAGCTTGTATGTGGTATTGTTGTATGGGAGCCCCCTTAAATATTTATTTTATCCTGTTTTTTAGTATGTGTTGTTATAGCGGCAACAGAAATACATATTCTGTGAAAATTTCAACTCTCTTGCTAGCTAGGTTCTTGAGATACAGCCTGGTGACAGACGGACGGACGGACGGACGGACGGACGGACGGACAGCGAAGTCTTAGTAATAGGGTCCCGTTTGGAACCCCTCGGGTACGGAACCCTAAAAATCTTGGTCCTTTATTTCTATTTGAAACTCTACCTTACCGTCTCTCGTTACTTTACCCGTTTTCTGTTACAAAACCGTTATCTGCGCGCAACGCCCGCCGCGCCGCGTCGTTATAACATCGTCCGCCTTCACAGATGCAGAGTTTTTCAAACGGAACCTTTTTGCCCCGTTACTGTCGCCGTTAATTAATAATTGTTTGAGACGAGTTTTAACTTTTTAGATTATTATCTTGGATGGGGATATTGCAGATAGTTTGAGGAGACTTGATGTGAGTTGTGTCTGAAATCAAACTTGAGACACTACCTAATTTTTAGATTATTATCTTGGATGGGGATATTGCAGATAGTTTGAGGAGACTTGATGTGAGTTGTGTCTGAAATCAAACTTGAGACACTACCTAATTTGACCCGAATATATGTGGAAGTATCAGGGCAGTACGAATGAGCAGCAGTGACCCTGCCTACAAAGCCAAGGGTCCCGGGTTCGAGTCCCGGTGGGGGCAAATATTTGTTTTATGAGAACGGATGTTTGTACCCTAGTCATGGTTGTTTATCTATCTAAGTATAAAATGTATCTAGATAAGTATGTGTATCGTTGTCTAGTACCCAAGATACAGGGAATCCTAGTTTGGGGCTAGATCAATGTGTGTAAATAGTGTCCAAGGTAACAAACGATAGAAACTAATGCAGTATTGTTAACTCACCCGACTTGCATATACAAATGTGACTCAGCAGAACTGACTCATGAAGCTTATTATAACATATTATAACTTTTTTCAGTCCAACTACCTTCATATTGTAGAAACAAGAAACGTTCGAGCACCAAGAAGTTAACTTGGCTCGATCGCACCGCAGCCACGAACAAAAAAGCAAGCGCAACCAATCACTCTGGCATTGCAAAATGGCGAAACTAAAAACTTCTGCAACACAAAAGGAGTTGTTTTAACTCCAATTTTGGTTATTCACAAACTTATAATAGCGTCACGTAGAACATCGGGCACGAAATTTATTGAAACAATCATGCTTGCGGACACCATCGGTCACTGTGCGAACTGCAAAAGCGTTCTGAGCAAACTTTGGAGGAAGTAATATAAAATTCATATTTACTCGGGCGTGAAATATTGCTATTTGAAGTTTGATGACGGCGGCGGCTGCCCCGAAATTTATATTGATCGTTGTTTGATAATTAACTAATTATAAGTTGGCTTGAATTAACCTTTCTCATATTCATGAAGGAGTAAGTCTACCATATAACTTTCAAATAAATCTTCGTCTCAATGTTTACCACAAAATAATTAAGAACCCAAACCATCGCATGTAGATTCTAAACAGCTTTAGATATCTTTCTCTGACAAATTAAATTTCCTTCCCTAATTTCCCTTTTTTGTCTCTCACAGACAATTAGACACGAAATCTTGTAAAAAAAGCTCGGCTGTGGGAGGTGGCCCGTATAATAAATTATTAAGAGGGCCAACTCAAGGCTATGGACCCTTACTCCACCCGAGATACTGGGAGCATTAATCCTCCAGCAGTGACATATTAAAGGCGATAAAACTGTGTTTATTTAAAAATAAACATTTACGTTCAGGTACCGTCACCTATGGGATAGGAACTTGACACATCTACGTCACATAATTTAGGCAATCATGACCCTAAGTGAGAAAGTTACGTGGAGAAATAAATATAGGTGTTAAAATGCATCTATTCAAAGCAGTTTCGCCCCAGACACTCGTCCTATTAAAATTGCTCTCAGTTCACTTCCTTCCATTACACTTCTCTAGTTCTTCAAAGAATGGTTCTGGAGACAGCATATCGATTTTTACAAATGATATATTTCAAACCATCTCTGCTATGGTATGAAGACTCAAGAAGGTCGCCTGACCGTGGACCCCAATTCGGACGTAGATGACTTAGGACCAAGTTAAGAGCAAGTATAGTTTATTGAAGGTATTTGTACAATAGTTACTAGTGAGTACAATGTAATTTTCAGGGTTCCGTACCCGAAGGGTGCCTAACGGACCCTATTACTAAGCCTCCGCTGTCCGTCCGTCCGTCCACCGTCCGTCTGTCACCAGGCTGTATCTCATGAACCGTGATAGTTAGAGAGATGAAATTTTCTCAGATGATGTTTTTCTGTCGCTGTCGATTTGTTATAACAACAAATACTAAAAAAAGAGAATAAAATAAATATTAAAGGGGGCTCCCATTCTTCCTTAACAACAACAATTCTTTCAATACCACATACAAACTTATGAATGCACCTGGTTACGTATACGGAGTGTGAAAGAAGCCGCACCAATAAATTTGTAAAAAAATGATATGTCAGATCCAAACTATTCACTCCACACCATCCCTACCATTGTACGGTGCTACGGAACCCTTAGTGTGCGAGTTAGACTCGCACTTGACCGGTTTTTTATCATTATTTTTAGTTTGATGTCATAGCTTTATGAAATGTAACGCATTTTTTAAAATCCCAGATGAGCTGAAATAGTAAATATGTGATTTATATGTTCGGTCTGGTAATTTGAGATTTATAAGTTGTTTCACCCCAAGTATAATAGAAATTTTGACTACAATACAATGTCAAAGCTTAATGCCACCAAAACATTCTAATCTGCTTAATTTAATTACATGCATATCCCATTATTTTTTGGCGAGACCTTCCCAAAAAAATTACTTCTGTACCGTTACGAATACCTAAAATAACACGCTTGTCCCTTGTTAGGGACGACCTCTAGTAAATGGATTTATTTAGCAAAGGTCCCCTCAATGTGAAGCTATCCGTTAAATCTCTTTTGGCCAACTAAATGCCTGTGACTCCTTATTACCCGCTGTTTACTAGTTGTTCTTTGTGCCGCAAGGGCCTTAAACTATCGGCAGATTGAAGAGACACACCGGTATAGATTCGTATCAGAGCAGAAAACAGCAAAGTTTATTTGATTAATGGATCAAACAAAATATTTAAACGTGATTTATTGTACGTACTAGACCAATCGCGCTTGCGGATTCTAAATTACTAATTACTATTTTAACATGCTCTATGGATGGCACATCACTCCATTGGCCATCGTTTTTCAGGAGTTATAGAACAAAAGAAAACAATTATTTAATTATCAGGGTGTTATGTGTTTTAAAGTTATTGAAAGTGTATCAGAATTTACAATCACATTTTTTTCAATTCTGTTATCTTGTGGGTTTTCTTCTCCTGCGCCAAAAAATAGTTTTTGGGGTGACTTATGTTTCTTGGGTGTTACTGGATTTCTCGACCGGAAAAATCATGCTGTAAGATAAAAGTGGACTTGAGAGTTTATTTCTTTGTAATACAGGGGACAAACTGGTTTTGGAAAAGCCATCATGTTCATTTTAAAGACATCATAACATTAAATGGAATCAGGATGTACTTAAATGACGATTTGTCATTTCATAGCATCATCTTTTTTAGAAAAAATAATTATCATTATCCATGTCACGTTATGAGTTTACACTACATAACAAAAATCAAAATAAATGTAGCCGATTAATGTACCCACCGAGGGGTACCCGTGTACCCATCGGATATGAGTAAGATTGAGCCATACTCCACCAC
Organism: Argyresthia goedartella; assembly: GCA_949825045.1. Lineage (NCBI taxonomy): Eukaryota > Metazoa > Arthropoda > Insecta > Lepidoptera > Argyresthiidae > Argyresthia > Argyresthia goedartella. The sequence continues at coordinate 25,495,983 of OX463823.1, forward strand.
GCTGGCTCAGTGCTGATTGATGGAGAGGTGTTGCGCTGGTGGCCAACCCTACTGTCAGAAGTTATCAAACTTCCCTATAAGCCTCTGACACAGCTTCACGACTACTACCACCAAGTAGTGATAATAGCCGGGACCTACAGCTTAACGTGTCATCCGAAACACGGAAGTCTCTGAAACAAATGCCACATCCAACGGACACCCATCCAGTGCCCGTCTCGGCCAGATGTTGCTACCCGCACGATCGTTTCCGATATGCGAATACCGCTAGGCCACGGACGCTGCTACATAATTAAACAAGTATTTTCTAAAGTAATAAAACAAAAATTACGTGGAAGAAGTATTAAGAATATCGTTTTTTAGCAAGCATTTAAACTAATTAGAGCGTGCTATCCGAAAATTCGCTAATCCTGATCTTCAAAATTGTTCGGAATTTCAAACAAAAGTGTATAATCCTTAGAGATTGTCGGGTGTTCTTTGTTTGTGACGTTAATTTACCCGGGCCTACTTCGGATCGTTGTCTACCTAATTTTATTTAACCCCGCGGAGGCAATTTGCCGCCGCTGGGACAAAAAATGCTACATTACACTGCAATTTTCGAGAGCAATGCTCTGCAGAATGAGGTATGCCAGTATGAGAGCATCATCATTCACCAGGGTAGCGATGTTTCCCGGCTTATTTAAGATTATTTTAGAGCCGGGGCAATGATATGAGCTTCGCATGTGTCTACTTTATAATCAGATCATATATAAGTGTATTGCATATTATTGCCTGCCTACCTTTTTTCAATAAGTTATATGCGTTATTTCTGATGATAATAAATCAAAGACAAAGACAGAAATGTTCAATTGTTCATCATTGTTTTTTTATTTTTTTTAACTTTATCACAATCTCTCTATACGTATAGACAGATTGCGATAAATTAAAACAACCCTGAGGAAAAGATAGTTAATACAGGAAACAATGACTAAATACTCACCCAGGGGGTCAATTATTACAATTCGTAGTATCCCCAAAATTATCAAGCATCTGGACCTCATTAATTCACATTAAGGGTATTACAGTTGCTTACTGCTTGTAATCCGGCATTAGATGTATGGCACCATATAAATTATATTAATAGTAGTTCCGCGCCTACGGACCGGCTGTTCCACCATCATATATTCATGACTATCAGAGCAGTAATCGAATGCGTGCTACTTATATGCTTGGAGCATAGATGTGTGGGGAAAACACAATTTCCAAATTGCTAACTTAATTATTTGTAAAAGATGGATTTGGAGCTTAATCCATGGATATGGCTACTTACTTTTGGCTGCCAACACCGATGGTCAATGCTAGCTTATTAAGTGTCAGGTTAGAGATAGTAGCAGTAGCAGTTGTATTTTCGCAAGCACTAAAAGGTTATGACTTTAACTGCTTTAAATATTTTGGGGCACGCTAACGCTGAAGGATTCTCTACCATATCACGAATTCACAACAACAAAACATGCTGTAAGGGGACAATCCATGCTTATTTAGTGTCAGGCTAGAGAAAGTAGCAGAGCAGCTGTATATTTGCTAGCACTAAAACGTTATGACTTTAACTGCTTTAAATATTTCAGGGCAGGCTATCGCTAAATTTGCCATATCACGATGTCTCACTACAAAAACATGCTGCAAAGATTTATATCTAAGGTCATGTTAAGGTACATCATAGAAATGTATTAATTATGATTTCTATCTTCCACCGACATCTAATCTTCGTAGATCAGTAAACTTGTTTACTATTCATCAAATGTGGCCAAGTTAATAACTAATTCACTACCTTAGGCGTCGGGTGACGAATCAATTACACATATTGAATGTGGTGGCTTTTGAACACGAGCTTGGGTAAGTAGGTACATAGAGTAGCAGCATACATTTGTGTAATTCCGGAGAATTGTATCACAGTTAACAATTTTGAGTGAATGTAATATGTGACGATAGATAGAGATTCTGTCTCTGAGGGCCTTGTACCTATGCGTTTGAGTAAGATCGGAAACCAAAATCTAAATTAGAGAGGATTAAAATCCGTCCAAACGGATCTTCATGTTATTTATTAAAACGTTTCTATTTCAGACCTTTATTACATACATTTTTAACATTTATTTTTAACCCAAGACGAAAAAAGAGGGGTGTTAAGTTTTTATTAAAATCGGACCAGTGGTTCAAAAGTTACAGCATAACAAAGAAACAACCGCGAAGACTATGCAAATTTACATGTAGCTGTGTAATAAGTTATTATTCATTTGATGGAGAATCGAATACTTGAATAGCAGACAGTCAGACAGTGCAATCATGCCTCTGCCACCCCGTACTAGAAATGGTTTGTTTGTATTATCTAAGTCAAAGTTCATCTTTGCATTTCTATTAGGTAGGTATCCAGAATCTTTCATTTACAAAATACGATTGCAAAAAAAAAGCGAACGCCATTAAAATCGCCACCCGAATCAAATCGACGGAACGCCGTAAAATTGAGGCGGGCGAATGAAGAAAACAAAAGCACCATCTTATTTTTATTTAACAGAGTGTATTGGAAAAGTAAGTGTTATTGTCGACAGTAAATCCGACAAACGACGCGACCCGACCAAGGGGTTTACCCCCGAAGCAGATATTCAAACATGTTTCCAGATACGATTACGTTACTTACTATTGAATGTTTGTCTAGCTTTCGTAAAGTGGAAACCATCCTTGGAAACCTGCATATCTGATTAAGTCTATCAGTCTGTGACTCTTAGGGTCTGATGGGATTAATATCTACATGTATCTGATGAAGAGCTGGCTCCCAGCCTCTTAAAATCGAGCAGTGAATTATTATGCCAACTGTCAACCCCTTTGGAAATTATTGCGTAGCGTGGCGTCCGTGCGTGGCGAATTCATTTTAACCCACTACAGAAGGAAAGTAACGGAGGAGGTATTGTGTTTGGGGTTAAAGGGGTAGTTTCTATGAGTGTCTGTGTGTATGTATGTCCGTTACCATTTACCTGAAAAACTACTGGACCGATTTCAATGCGAATTTTTGCAAACGGCTATAATTTCAGAGCAGGTTCTTGCTTATGTTACACGGTTGTAGACCACCAGGGGGCGCTGCAGCAGCCGGGATTGTTGACGCTTCAGTGCTTCTGAGAAACCATTTTAGATGCGGTTTTTGGCATTATATTAGCCGTAAGGTTAATAACGTTTCGGGGGTGTTTAAAATGTTTTGCTCAAAAATGCTTATAATGAGTTCATTTTTTTGACAACCTTATTTGCCAGCAAAGTTGTATGGAAATTCTTTTCTGGTGAGTTTTAGCCACCAGAAAATTTCTGTGAAAAGACATTATTGTCGAGTTTTGTTTAAAAAATGGTCAAGTGCAAAAATATCGTACTCAGAATTTGGCTGTGTAAGTATAGGCAGCCTAGAAAAAAAAACGCGTGGAAGTAACAAAACCGCAGCGCGATGAATAAAAAATCATCGCGATGCGGTATCGTATCCCATCAATTTTCGTGACAATTTAATTTAAATTACTAAACAAGCAATAAACAAGCCTTGGTCCGCAATGACGGCACTGGTGGCCACGCTATGATGACCTCGAGCTTAGCTTAGCTACGCTCTCGGATGCTCTCAGCCTTTAAGCTTGGCCATCATTGTACCCTTTGCTGTCCGCGCTATTTAGGTCTGACCTTCGGTCTCAGCCTTTATTCCAGCTCGTCCGCCAAAGGCTGCAATGCTGGCCGCGCTGCGTAGGCCTAGAGCTGCGCACCCGGCCACCAAAAGTGCAGCCAGCAACGCTTCATTATAGACCGTGGCAGCTATGTACTAATATTTATCTTTAGACGAAGTAGTGACTGGTTTGGAGTTTACTGATCTCTCTGTCTATTGATCAATTCTTAGGTACGGGTCGGTTTTGCTTAGATTCGAACAAAACCTTTAATGGCTTTCTAAGTTCAGTGAGTTTTTTTCACGCTTTAAAAATTATAGTAAAGACCTGTAGGTGTTTCAATTAAAATAATGTAAACTTACAAATGCATAAAGTGACAGTCAAAATTCCTTTGGCGTAAAATCTTGCCATATAATCCATTTTCATAGATTCGTTTTGTTTGTTGCCTGGGAAATCGGTCAACTTTGCATACATTATTTTGAATACCTGCTTGTATTTTCTACAGGTATTTGACCACGTGACTGGTTCTATACTCGTACCTACGAGCAGTTAGAAATGGAATTAGCTGAGCCGCTAGTTTCTTTTCGTGCTGTGCTTCGTGTACTTTTATGGTTTTATTTGTACCGTATGAGCACAAAAAAGGTCTTCTCGAGATTCGATTAGAAATCGGCTTCCCTCTCGTAGCACCGACGGCGACATAAATCAAACTGTGAAGCGGGTGGTTGCTACAGTCGACAGCATATCAACATTTACATAACAACATAGCGTCACACCTTTTCCTATACGGGTTGGCAAAGGCACAGTTGTGACCACATTTAGCCAGTTATTCAATAGTCCATTTTGCATAACAGGCAGCTGCCTATCGCCGTAACTATAGATTTATGAAGGTAATGTAATCATGATTGTGAGACACAGTCTCGCCCACGCAGGGCTTAATAACTATAAAAAGTAATGAATTGAAAGTTGTCACTCGTGTCCAAACTGCAATCCGATTTTCGTTGTCTTCTGGAGGCCTCCAGGAAGGACTTTAGAAAGACGGCCGTTTCAAATGCTTTTGCTGTTTTTTCTATGCTTTATTAGAGGATTTATGGATGATTTCAAAATACGCGAACCGTCGGAAGTAATTAGTCTTCGAGTAAAAAAAATATTTAAATCGCCATTTCAAGCATTCGGGACCGTGGGGATGTGGGAAATAATACTCCCTAAATAAAATAATACTCCCTAAAACCCTCCTAATGGGTGGGAAAACGAAGATTTTGCCGTTTTTTAAACGTTAGATGTCGTTCAAAGTTCATGGACCTCGTGGCCATTGACCTTGACCTTGAACTTGACCTATCGAGTATATTTTTCAAACAATGTTTATTTTTTCAAGATCAATGACCTCGAGGTCAGTGATTTTTGAACGACATTGAGCGAAAAAACGTTGCAAAACTGAGAATTTTCTGCGAAATATATACGAAAGGTCAAGGTCAAGGTCAATGTCCACGAGGTAAATGAACATTGAACGACAACTGACGTTAAAAAAATGGCAAATATTTCATTTCCCAACCCTAATACTCCCAAATCCCCACGTTCCCAAAAGCTTGAAATGGCGTTTTTTTCAAAAATCATAACTTGAAAACGAATTCTTTCCGACGGTTCGCGTAGTTTAACATCATCTATAAATCCACTAATGAAGCAAAGAAAAAATCTGAAAAGCATCTGAAAAGGCCGTCTTTCAAAAGGCTATCCCACTTCACTGCACTGAGCTGCACTTAATGTTCCGTAGTCCGTAATTATAATGGGAGTGAAAATATATAAAATATATCGCCGATAAGTCCGTGAATCCGAATATTCCGTATTATTTGTCAGAGAGCGCACGCACCTCTATAACCAGGAACCACCCGTAGTCCAGAGGGACATTTAATGATGGATGAGTGAAAGTTGTGACCGAAGAAACATCTGAACTATCCGCTCGTGACCGAACAAAGATAAACTTGTAGGGGCGAGCGAAAGGTAGGTGATGTCTTGTGAGAACTTCCTATGGAATGCAATATGTGCATTAAGATAAAACCAGAGGCATTACAGTACAATAATTATTATTGTACTGCAAAGCCTCTGGTTCTACCTTTAGGTATACTCTTTGGTAGCGCCTGCGAGATCCATAAATAATAATTATGACATAAACCCTGAATCCGCGTTTTTGGCATAAGAAATCTCGCAGGCGCTACAGAACATTAGATTGCAGTTGAAAGTAATATTTCAATGATATTGTGACAATCTAATAGTAGTTTATGTGACTGCTGCATAATGGAGGGCATTAAAACGCTCGTTTCATAATAATGTCACTCGAGAGTTTTAATGCCTAATTATGTACAGTTACATACACTAGTTTATCTACACACATATCATAAGCTCTCTTTGATGTGTTCAGGAACCGCATGTTTGACCGGCATTGTGGCTCTGCAATTGTTTAACTTGTTCTGTAGTACCAACTAGGGACGGCACGCGGGTGGGCGTCGGCGTTCGAAATTTGAATGTCATTATATGTAGAAAAACTACACATAATGACCATAATGTGTAGTTTTCCAGATACGAAACGAGTTTTTACCAAGTAGTTTAACATAATGCTGATCCTAACGTGCGGTTTTTGAACGCAGTAAAGAGGGTTTATGATACGTGTGTAGATAAACATATATTTAAATCATTAGGTCAAAGCTCACGTTTAGGTTTTATAGATTCTTCATAAAGTGTACAAGGCACGCTGTATTATTGCCTAGTGATAGGCTCATTTCGCTCGCCTACTTAATTATATATCGTAAAACCATCAGATCACTGAGACGCCTAGAGAAACAAGCGTAATACCACCATTTAACCATTAGATGTCCTCTATTTACTAGCGTTACATGCGAGTTCGCAACAAAAGTGTCAAGGTGAATCTCCTTTCGACTGTACTAGTATAAGGACGACGGCTTATTATTCCCTAGACGCAGCTATGGCCGTGTTTCAGTGGAACTACACCATTGCGTCAGTGAGAGTGTTAAGTCAGTGAGAGTGTTAAGTAGAACGACTTGGCAGACATTTGATTGCCTCCGTATTTCTAAAGTCAAACACAAGTTAATACCGCACGAGTCTTATTTTAGAAATCCAACCTATCTGTGCATGGACTGGTTTCTGTATTAATATATAACTATTTTACCAATAAGTGCATTTCGTCATGATGTCAGTGAAATTGTGAGAGTTTCGTGTTGCTTGATTACTACTTGAGGGTGTACAAACAAACATCTGTTAGCACCAACTCACACATACCTTCTCGCTGATAACTTTAAAGGGAACACTTTGTAGTATATTAAAATTGATGTTTATAACCTCTTGAAAAAAAAAGACAATATCAACAATGTCGTATTTCTCTGTGAAATCTAATTTAGCCAATATTTTAACAAAAATAAACTAAAAAATACAATTAAATCAGTTATTTATTAACTTATCTTATGTCTCTACAAAAATAACGTTACAGAGGTGCACACTCAGTCAGATCATGCAATCAAACGAAACATAGAGATCGATTATCTACGTTACAAGGAAGAATTTATTACAAATTTTGGTAAACACGTCAGAAGCAAAACTGCATCACAAATATCTGACATCTTAAAGGTTGTAAAGTATATAGTTAGGTTCGATATTTGTCTATGCGATAATATTGTATACGGGCCTCTTTAGAGTGGGTATTCACTTTGACACTGTTACGTAATTTGTAATGAAAAAAAGAAAGAGGCTTGGATGTGAAAAGTCAATGTGACACACTTCACCTTAGGCTTCGGCCAGCGAATGATTGTAAATTATATAGTTAGGATTAGCGTAATGGCTATCGAGCCAGTTTGATCCCTTTTATACAAATTGTAACCATACATGATAAATAAAAACACAAGTCAAGTCAAGTCTTTATATTATATATTTCAAGTATAAGTAGTGCTCAAAGAAGTGCTAAGATTCCTACATTGGCGGAGGCGCCGAACGAACCGGAGATGTAAGAAGACCGCTTCATAAGGAATAAGAGGTGACGTCATAAGAAGTGACGTAATAGAAGAGGATAGTGATCGTCGATCCAGACCTTGAAGAATCGAGGAAGGATCGAAAATACATTGAAAGGAAGTATATTTCTGTACTTAAGTTTTTAATTTAGGAATTACCTCGACCTGCCAAGCGAGTGAAGAATTGAATAGAAAAATATTGTGGGAAGATTTTTATTGCAGCGGACATTTTGTGAATTTTTTTATTATGATGGAGGATTTGTCAACTTGTTTTTCGGGGAGTCCTCAGGAGTCCTTTGAAGACTTTTTAGAAGACTTCAGAGATGCTGCATCGAGGAAGAAATTTATATCGTCGGAGGAATTAAAATTATTATTTCCTTCGTATTTAAAAGGTGCAGCCTTATATTTTTTTAAGGGAAATTAGGGGCAGTGCCCAGACATTTGAAGAGGTGGTGGATAAATTTAATGAGGAATTTGGAAGCACAGACTTTGCAGAGAAGTTCTACAATGCCAAGCAAGAGAAAAGAAGTTTGTTGGACTACTTCCATTACTTAGGGGACCTAGCGAGGAAGGCTAGAGTTACCAAAGATGACATTTTTATAACGAAATTTTTAAGAGGATTGCAAAACCATCTTAGAAATAAATTAATGTTGAGCCATTTTGTAGATAAGAAGGCGCTAAGGGCAGTACTGGTACAGATGGAGAAATTAAGTCCGGGAAGTGATGATAATGTAAATGTGTTTAGGAAGCCGGCAACTTTTGGACCGAATTTGGCCCATAGCAATAGAGGGGGGGAGACAGTGGTCAGGAACCACATATTAGACCTGGTACTAATAATTATAATTTGCGTCCTAAGCAAGCGGATTTTACAACGCGTCGTCGCTAGAGGCCGATAGCGGTGACCAGGCTGACCTGTGGAATGAGGGCCTCAGACGACCTCAGCAGCGTAGCACGGAGGCGAAACGACCAATGGGGAAGATCGTCGCAGTCGAGGCAGATCAGCAGGTCAGACCATTAGTTTATTGAATTCTTCTAATGTAAACGTGGTAGCTCTTTTAGATACAGGCGCTACGGCTTCATATATCAGCCCAGCCGTTGCAGATCAAATGGGTACGAGATGTATGCAAGAAGAGAAGAGACGGGATAAGGCGGTAAATGGAAGTTTATTACAAATTGTAGGGAAATGTGTTATAGATTTTAGTTTGGACAATTTTAACTTTTCACAGGAATTTTTAGTAATAACTGATTTAAATTGTAGCATTATTTTAGGGGTGGATTTTTTAATAAAGAATGGCATGAATATTGATTTTGTTCATTCGTGTATGTGTTTTTTCCAGGGAAAAATACCGTTTTTCAATAATTTCCATACGAAACAAAACACGACACCGTTAAAACGAAATGTCATGTGCGTAGGGATTCTTTCAAAACAAAAGATAGGGTCGGACTTTCTAGACGGTCCTAGAAGGAAACAAGTGAACTTCGGAGAAACCACGGTTATCGAGGATCGTGACGTGATAGATTTTATCGACTTTCAGGAGTTAAGAAAGGGCGATTACGTTTATTTCTCGGGGTTATCGGATTCGTGCGAATTTGCGTTTGGGGTAGAAGATTAACGGTTTATCGTAAATGAGGATTTATGTAGGAATGATAAGCAGGTATTATTGTCGTTGTTGGATAGGAATGCGGATAGATTTGCGTTTGCAACTGACCAGTTAGGTAGGTCGGCGATAGTGTCGGTCGATATTAAGACTTATGATGAAGAGCCGGTTCATTGTCACCCGTATCGCGTTTCGCCGGTGCAACGAGAAATTATTGAGGAGCAGGTCGCGGAGATGTTGAAACTAGGTGTTATTAGAGAATCCACTTGTTCTTATGCTGCGCCCGTTGTGTTAATTAAAAAGCCCGATGATTCATGGAGGTTTTGTGTAGATTATCGGAAATTAAATAAGAAAATTTGTAGGTATAGTTATCCTATTCCGCGGATAGAAGACATTGTCGATAGTTTGGCCGGGGCCAAGTATTTTGCGGAGTTAGATCTCAATTCAGGTTATTGGCAGACGGTTATTACGGAAGGTAGGCATAAAACGGCTTACGTCACGACCACGGGTCTTTATGAATTCAATGTTGTTCCGTTCGATTTGGCAACGAGTCAAGCGGTATTCCAACGGATGATGGATAAAGTTTTAGCGGATTTAAGATTTAAAGGGGTTATGGTTTACGTAGACAATGTAATTGTGTATGGTAGAACGTTCGAGGAGTTTACCGATACGTTGCAGAAAGTTTTTGGGCGGTTTAGAGAAGCGAACTTAACCTTCAAGCCATCCAAATGTAAATTCGGTTTAAGCGAGATTGAGATGCTAGGTTATCTAATCTCGAATGAAGGAGTAAAACCTAGTGAGAAAAAGCTGAAGGCTATGCAACAGGTTCCAACTCCCACATCTACGAAGGATGTGAAACAATCATTAGGTTTATTTTCTTATTATAGAAAATTTGTATCGAATTTTGCGAGAATATCGTTACCTCTCACTAAATTATTGAAAAAGGGGGTAAAGTTTCAATGGAATGAAGAATTGCAGAATTCGTTCGATTATATTAAGAAGGTTATGTGTAGTGCGCCAATACTTTCGTATTATTCGGGGGATAAGTCGGTTACTACGAGAGTTTATGTGGATGCGTCTAACGAGGCGTTAGATGCAGTATTGATGCAGGGCGTTGAAAAAATGAGTCCGGTTGCCTATGCGTCCAGGAAGTTAACGGATGCGGAGAAAAAATATAGTACGACGGAGAAAGAGTGTCTGGGGTTAGTATGGGCGTTAAGGCACTATAGGCATTATCTTTGGGGATCGTATTTTCAGTGTGTTACAGACCATAGCGCGTTATGTTGGTTACAGTCGAAAAAAGATATGACTGGTAGGTTAGCGCGATGGGCGTTAGCGATACAAGAATGGGATTTCGAGATAGTTCATTGCTCGGGGAAAAGCAATGTAGTGGCAGATTTTTTGAGTAGGAATCCGCTGATGGAAGAAGGGAAACGGGAAACAGAAGGACCTCAGTCTTCTTCTCGTTCTGAACTTGATGATGATGGTTTGGAAGTTTTTAGTATTAATGTAGAGTCGTTACAGGCGGATCAAGAGAACGATTCATTTTGTTGTAGATGGTTAACGCGGTTGAGCGAACGTCCGGAAGCGTGGCGTAGCGGTTTTTGTTTGAGAAATAATATTCATATTCTTTATTGCACAGAAATCTTATAGAAATAGTAAGGTAACAAAACATTTTATGAGCAAAGGCGAGCTTATCTCTAAAGAGAGATTTCTACCAGCAAACCTAGGTAGGACAGGAAAAAAAATTTTATCCCGGTTGATGGTTTTTGGTTTATGTATGCGGTATTGTTATGAATTGTTTATTAACCGGTGTTTCTTTTCATGTTGTTGCTGAACTATGATGTTTCATGAGGACCGTTCACCAAAGACCCAAGAAATATTTGTAACATACTAGATTTCCGTGGTAGATTACCTTTATATGAGAAACTTTTATAATCGACAGTTCGTATAATTGTTTGAACCGATCGCCTGGTTTTATCTTTGAGAGCAGTATGACGAGGCAATAGCTATTCGTCATAGGGTTCTGTTTTGGTTCCTGCGTTCTTAAAGTATAGAGTTGGGATGATTTGGTAAGGGGAGAGTAAGGGTTGATCATAAAGTTGGTAACGAAAGTTTCTCAATGAAAGTAATTTCTGATGTGGGATAACTCGGGTATTCGATACACATTCGAGATTCTTTGTAGTGTTTTAACTTGGGTAATTGGTTGCAACTCACGGCGATTATCTTAAACTGTTAATAGTAAAAGATAGTTTATTGAATTCCAATGGATTAGTTGAGATGTTTGTAAGTTGTAGTATCGGTTTTAAAGCTAGTTGATTTCATCGTATTATTGGAACGAATTTTAATGAACTCATTCTTAAGCTGTGGCTTAGTAATACGGTTCTATAGATTAATCCTGTTAATATGGTTGACGTTTCCTATATTTGAAAATGATAAATTTTTTTCTTTGATCTTTGCCTGCGTTAATTTTTGAAATATTTCCATTCGGTGGAAAGAGTAAATGTTTTTTTTAACCAAAGATGGAGTTGTGTTAATTTTAGGAACGGAGGTATTATAGTTATCTGATAACTTTTTCGCTAGTTTTTTTTGTCAAAAAGTTTGTCGAATGATAACCATTCGAGAAGCTAAATCTTAGCTAGATTCAGCTGTTTGCCTTCGTATTGTAATAGATAGTTTTCTAGCGTTAGGTAGGTTAGTGTTAAGCCGCGAATAATTGTATGATGGGATCATATGGTGTTATAATTTAAGTTTTTTAAGGTGCATAGCCTACACCTTAAGTGTAATTAGGTTTATATTAAGTAGGATCTACACCCTAAGTGTAGTTAGGTGTGTAACTTAACATATGACCTTCGGTCAGTTTATTCTATTTCTTGTCAATTTTTTCTTGTTCATGTCAAAGTTTTGTTTTGGTACTGGTCTTATGCGTGATCAGAATTTAATGTTAGGGTATTTAATGTTTAATTAAGTAGGTTAAATGGGATGGTTGGACAGATAAGGATTAGGGTACTCGATGTTATTTAAAATTATGCTTGCGGCATATTTACTGTTTTTTAGATTTCAAGCATAGCAAGCTCACTTAATGTTAACATTTAATGTTTTTTAGATTTTAGACTTTGAGATAGGGTTGTCATTTTTGATTTTAGACTTTGAGTTAGGGTTGCCACTTTGGAAAAAAAAAAACGTTGGAATTTTTTTTTGAAAGGAGGGGGAATGATTGTAAAGTATATAGTTAGGTTCGATATTTGTCTATGCGATAATATAATATACGGGCCTCTTTAGAGTGGGTGTTCACTTTGACACTGTTACGTAATTTGTAATGAAAAAAAGAAAGAGGCTTGGATGTGAAAAGTCAATGTGACACACTTCACCTTAGGCTTCGGCCAGCGACTGAGCTAAATTATATAGTTAGGATTAGCGTAATGGCTATCGAGCCAGTTTTATCCCTTTTATATAAATTGTAACCATACATGATAAATAAAAACACAAGTCAAGTCAAGTCAAGTCTTTATATTATATATTTCAAGTATAAGTAGTGCTCAACGAAGTGCTAAGATTCCTACAGTATCATACCTTACTATTTCAACAAACAAAAACTAAAAATGTAACAAAAATTACTGGAAAACAAATCTAGTATCCCCAAAATAGGAACAATTCCCTATTATTTTAAAAATAAAACAACCATCACAAGGTCAAACCATGGCCTCAGCACAACTGCAAGAGACTGTCTTTTTGTGACCACAGAAAAACGTAAAGAAAAATCTAAATCGTCAAAGCCAGGCATAGCGCAACAGAAGCGCATAAAAACATAAAAAGCCTAAATGATAGGAAGCAAGCTTTACTTCAAAATTAGCTTCACTCAGAAGATTTTGCTACCTATTTGTATGCCTAAAACTGAACATCATCGAGTGAAAATTCTAGAAAGAATGCCATTTAGGGATTCTAGTCTGGCATCGTGTTTCTGTCGGGATAACTGAAAAAGTAAAGGCGGAGTATGTATCTTTGTCCAAACAGCCTGCAATTTGATAACTAGACACCTGTCAGGCATCTTCCGTCTGACGTCACACACGCCTTGAAGCATGTTTTGTTTCGCAAGTGTGTGTGTGTGTGTTTGTGCATGTGTGTGTGTGTGTGTGTGTGTGTGTGAGTGTGTGTGTGTGAGGGTGTGTATGTGTGTGTGTGTGTGTGTGTATGTGTGTGTGTGTGTGTGTGTGTGTGTGTGAAATGAGACGGAATATGGCTGGCAGGGGTCTACTACGCCACAGTTGACTTGGCACCCGTGAGGAATGCGTTTCCCCTCCTTTCTCGCTCGCTCTCGCCCTCGACGCGTCAGTAGGTCAGAGACGGACACTCTGACGTCATCAGAACGAGTGGCCAAGTTAACTTTCCCGTGTTGTAATTGGCTTGGTGGCGTGCTACACCTAAGCCATAATAAATTAAAAATACCCCAAAAAAATGAGGTAAAAATAAAAAAAATAACAAATGCTTCTGCAAAATTCATACGATAACCAGCAGACGTCATCATACAGTCTAATTTACTAGTAACTAGTATCTTTTCTCATTAATACGACTGACGCAGTCTGGTAATAATCCGGGAATAACACCGTGTTTTGTCCACGACATAAGTATACAAATATCATTCAACCCACCACCCGCGCTGAACCAGCCTGGTGAAGAACGGCCCAATCTTACTCGAATCTCGGTAAAAGCTTGTGCTATATTAATTTCATTCTTTACAAGTAAAAATGTGGACAGTTTTTGTTGTTCGCTCTAATCGATTTCACCGGTATCAGCTTACTTGGAGTCTATATAATCTGTGCATAGACCAAAAACTGTTAAAAACGATAATTTTGTTGAAAACCTTGATTTTTTTTAATACACGCACTAAGAAACATTCTATAAAAAACTGGTTTGTGGAAATTTCAATGTAAATTTATTGGTACTACCTTTTACCAATAAAAAGTGTCGAATCTAAACAATAAAAAATATTGTGCAGATAACCAATTATTATGATTAAAGAAGTTATCGAGATAGTTGCCGATCCTCTCGTCTATCTAATAAATATTTCAGTAGCCACAGGTAATTATCCAGATAGACTAAAAATAGCTCATATCATACCTCTGCACAAAGGGTAGATTAGGGTAGATAAGAGGTTCAAAATTATCACCCCATTGCATTGTTGCCTGTGCCGGTCGACTATGTTAGTCATATTTCCACGTAATGTTAAGATAAGTTGACGACCGTCACAGATAAGGTATATTTATATTCATCACGCACTATGTCTTATGCACGTCATTAATAACATGTACCAACCTAGTATATAAGCTAGGATTTCCTATAATAAATTAGTCTAGTATTTGCGCGCATCTCAAGCCTTTTACTTTACTCCCGAAGATGTCGCTCTCCTTATAACTGCCTCTGGCAAAGTGGTGACCCGACTTTTGAACATCAGCAACCATCGGTAATAGCAGCATGGACCCAGCCGCGAAGAAAACTCCGTGTGCTGCCACCTTAGAAGTGCAAGCAAGAAGCACTTCGTCCAAGATCGCCGAGCCCCGACTGCGGCAACCAAGACGACATCAAGCAAGCCATGACCGGACCAGATTTGAAAACGGACCAGAAGCCAAATAATTTCAACTGAAGATTTCCCGCATCGAACTCAAGATACCGCAAGAACAATGACCCGATAGTCAGCCGACTGCTGATTTATCAAAATGGAGCTCGCACCAGCAGAAACGAACGCGTCGGCAAATTCATTCACAGCAAGCAGCTTTCAAGTTCAAGTCATAGGAAGCCGTTCCAGCCCCCAGAAGAGTATTGAAACATCATCGATATACCTAATTCAACGAATATTGAAATCATCCAGGAAGAACATCGCACGAAGAATAATCAAATCACTGAAGAGAGAGAGATATATATATATATATAAACGATTGGTGTACAAGATGTGCCCTATGTTGCCAAATCCCAAGGTTTTTAGGCACACAAATTTCATCAATCGACAACTTAATATTCACTCAAGAGTGAAGAGCACGCACGTACATATGACGTACGAGATCATTGACTGCCTACAGCCAAGGTTACAGATTTAATGCTGACGCTGATTCAGCACAATCATCCTTGTGTAGGTACGGTTGCAATTATAAACAAACAGTGATTACAACTTCTACGACGTGCGATGTAAATTGACTAATCGATTCCTGAAAAACATGGGCGGCTGCAGCATCAGACGACTCTCCTGCGGATCTTTTCCAGTTATAGGTTAGGTTAGTTTACTAACCGCGAAGCCCCATTTTACTAGTGTTTTTCTGTTTTACAGTTTTTAGTTTATTTTATGTAGTGTGCGGCCAGATACAAGACTCGCCTGTAGGTAAATATTAAGTAATTCTTTAAACTTATGTAGAATTCACATAACCGTAGTTACTTTATTTTTCTAATTCGTGTAAGATTTACCTTTAGATTAAGTTTAAGTATGCACAATTACTATCTAATTTATGTTTATTAAAAATCCTACTAGTTATTATTGCAGTTGATATAAGTTTGTTATGGTATCTAACTTAGATTTTTCATTGTTATAAGTACATTCATTTATTTTTTTCCCTAAAGGGGGGAGTATCTGTGCCGGTCGACTATGTTAGTCATATTTCCACGTAATGTTAAGATAAGTTGACGACCGTCACAGATAAGGTATATTTATATTTATCACGCACTATGTCTTATGCACGTCATTAATAACATGTACCAACCTAGTATATAAGCTAGGATTTCCTATAATAAATTAGTCTAGTATTTGCGCGCATCTCAAGCCTTTTACTTTACTCCCGAAGATGTCGCTCTCCTTATAATTGCCTCTGGCAAATTGCCCTCCCTTTAAAAATTTTCGATATCCGAAAAAAAAAAAACATTTGGAAAACTTTTATTAAAACACAAAATACTGTTTAAAAACCAATTCGGTTTTCAAAAAGGTAAGCAACTATTGATGCTGTGTTCGATTTGATGGATTTTGTGGCGGACTCTCTAAATGTAAAGTCAAGCGTAGTTACTGTTTTATTGAGCTTATCAAAAGTTTTTGATAACGTTGACCATCAAGTCAATACTGTTCTTTCATATTGCCTGTCAAGACAGGCATTACCATACAGCAAAATAACTCTGCAACAAGCCAGTTCCTATACGCCCCATCAAGAGCCAAACCGGTGAACTCTTGGTGACAATGGAAGACCAGCGGAGAAGAGGGCATCAACATTTCACCGATATCTTTAAAGCGAAAACGAAGGAGCATTTGATCTGGAATACAACACTCAGGAACTATTGAATATTAATATCGATCGACACACCATCTAAACCCAAAACCGCTAAAGCCATCAGATCGCTTAAGACTGGGAAAGCACCTGGAAAAGATGGAATACCAGTGGAAACTTTCAAAGCCAATCCGCAGGCATCTGCCGACGTACTGCACTCGCTTATTGGCAATATTTGTGAGTCCGGACAAGTACCGAGAAGCTGAAAAGAGGTAGTCTAGAGCTAGTCATCAAACTGCCAAATAAAGGTGTCTTATCACAATGCGGTAACTGGAGAGGTATCAACCTGTTACCAACTTGTACCCAAATACACTGCAAAATTCTCCTGCAGCGAATAACTGGGGCAGTTGACTCAAAGCTCAGGAACGAACAAGCTGGATTCAGACCAGGGCGCTCATGTATGGACCAGATACACCTAAGACAAAGACAAGACAAAATTTATTTATTTATCTTAGCACAATTTATGCCATACAATGTGGGTAAACTAACAAACAGTAACAGTTATCATCACTACAGTATTAAAGTACACATACGATACAAATGTACTTGAGCAATGTTAAAAAAAATGGTTAATAGCAGACCTCACACTAAGTTGGACTTGTCCTGGGGTCTAGACCAAGGGGTCTAAACCAAGGTTACAAAGATTGAAATTATTTTGAACACGTATATTTAAAATATTGAGATATAAATAAAAACAAAATATTTACATAATTTATTGATAATCAAATTAAAATATAAAAAAATAGTATAGTCATTTTATTATTGTTGTACTGTAACGGCATAAAGGCTAAGGTCGAGCCACCGCTATCAGAAGCTATGATCGTCTATACTATCTACCCCAAAAGAGATGTCCCGATTCAGCTGTAAAATTTGTAAGTTAAGAATTATAAGTCTGAATTTCTTGTTCGTTGAGAAGTTCGTTAGGCGTACAATAGTCGAACGGAAGATTGGTTCAGGAAGTTACAGTTTCAAGTTAGACAGAGAAAGCATGTATGCCCGCAAGCCGGAGTTTCGCATCAGTTAGCGGTGTTTTGCGCCAGATCGATCTTGTTGTATTTTGTGTGATGGTTATTTTTTGTATATATGGGCGCTTGGAACTTCTTTTAGCGGTCGACCACAATTTACAATATTTGTTTGGGATATCGTATAGATTGAAAAATCGAAAAAGAGGGTAGCCTAGCCAACATCATAAATTTGTGTCCCACTATTTTTATTTAATTTAAATTAAAATCAGTTTCTTAATGTTATAATTTTTTATTAAAAACAAGGCCTGGACCCTTTACCTACACTGGTATATAATATTTAATAAACATATAAACATACCTGGAGATTTCACTACAACTACACACTCACAATGGATCTATGCACAAAAATCAGTGCCAACATGGAGCAGATGGCAGCCGACTTCAGCAGCAGGATGGCCCGGTATGAGAAGGAGCTCCGTGAGTGCGCCACAATGTCCTCATCTAGCAGCCCACTCAACATCAATTCCCTGGCCAGCGAGTTTCTCGAGTTCAAGGCGTTCACGTGGAACTGCCTAAACTTGCTGCGCAGCCAGGTTGACTTGTTGCTCGCTGGACAGGACAGGATGGAGACTGCATCACGTCGTAAGGTGCTCCTTCTCCATGGAGTACCCGAAGATGAGAAGGAACGGGTAAATGATGTGGCTCAAAGGATACTATCCGACCAAATAAAAGTGTCCCCTGAGTGCATTGCGAGTGCCTCTGTTGTACATCGTCTTGGACCCAAAAGGCCAGCCAAAACGCGCCCAATACTGGTGAGATTCTCCACACTCGGTGCCCGTATGGAGGTGTGGAACGGCAAAACCGCATTGAAGGGCACTGCAACCACCATATCAGAGTTCCTGACAAAGTCCAGACATGATGTGTTTCTTACTGCCCGGAAACACTTCGGCGTGCAGAACTGCTGGACTTCTGGTGGTAAGATTGTCCTACTGCTTCCCGACAAAAGTAGACAGAAGGTGGAGCGCATGTCGGAGCTTCAGGAATACACCAGCAAGTTCCCTCCCTCTGCTCTGCAATCCGGGCAAAAGGTCGCCGACTCATCTCGTAATCCGGCTGTGCCTATGCCTGTGGCTGGGGTTGCGGTTGCGGCAGCGGCAGCAGGTTCTGCGGCGCCCTCGGCAAGCAAGCAGCGAGAACCCAGCGCTAGGCGTGCCACTGCCGGCCAGACGAAGGCAGGTACCAAAAAGTAGTTGTATCCCATCGTGTGCAGCGCAACATACGTCGCGTGATTTGGTCGGGTTATTTTCGAAGGGTAGACTGAATTAGATTAGATTAAATGATTCACTTTTTATTTTTATTTTTAGGTCACGCAGTCTTTCATTTGACAAGCATAGTGTGGTCTGTGTACTTGAAGTTTTTTTTTTTTTTTATTATTATTATTATTTATTGTACGGACGGACAGACAGCCGGACGGAACGGACGGGCAACCGGACGGTGCGAACGGATCTTGTATGTTCGTATTTGGATTCACTTTGCTGTTTCTTCATCTCTTTTTTGTTTGTGCTGCCCACCCACGTCTCATCTATTATTTGTTATCTTGTATAATGTATTTCCTTCCATATGTACTATACTTTTGTAAACCCAGGGTTTGGCTGGGTTCGGGCCTTTCTGTTTTTTTGGATTTGACTTTTTTATTTTTTTTGTGTTTTTAGTAGGTTTTATTGTATTTATTTTATTATATATCTATTTATTATATTATAATTACTCATATGGATACCTTCTTATTTAGTGATAGTTACTTCTCCTACTCCGAAAGTGAAGCTTCCGATAGCGTAGGAAGTGGATTGTGGTCCACGGATGACGTTTTGCCTATTGCCCTTAAACGTGTGTTTTCCAACCTTAGTAGGAACTTCAACGTCGTTCACATAAATGCTCAGAGCATTAATTCCAGTCATGTCGACCTTCTCGACTCCTTCAGCGATCAGAGCATTCATGGTATTCTGATCTCCGAATCATTTCTCAAACCCTCTCTTCCTTCTACCTTGTATGCTCTGCCGGGGTACAGGCTCTATCGGAATGATAGGACGGGCAAGGCTGGTGGCGGTGTTGCTATTTATCTTCGTTCCGACATTTCTTGCAAAGTCATCAGCCACTCACCTAGTCTGTACTCTGGATCCGCTGAACACCTCTTTCTTGAGCTATGCCTCCATCACACTAAGGTCCTTCTGGGTGTCTTCTATAGCCCCTCTCTCCTCATCGACTACTTTGACTCTTTTGAAAGCATCCTTAATGATCTATCTCCCCTATACAGTGACACACTTATCCTAGGTGATTTCAATACCTGTTTACTTAAAAATGATGTTCGCTCTGCCAAACTCCAGTCTATAGTAAGCTCCCTAAATTTAAATATTCTTCACCTGAGTGCAACTCACTTCCAGCCCCACTGCACCCCCTCTCTTTTGGATCTTATGATTGTTTCTAACATATCCAAGGTTGCAACGCATGGCCAACTTAACGCCCCCTTCTCCTTTCATGATCTGATTTATCTCTCGTTCAAGTTAAGGCCTCCCAAGCGCGCAGGGAAATTCCTGGATATTCGCAGTTTCAAGGGTATGGATCTCAGCTCCCTTGAGTCTGATGCCGCCTCTATAGACTGGTCCCCTGTCGTCTGTAGTGAGCCCGTTGATGAAAAAGTCCAGCATTTCCAATCGATTGTCCTGAGTTTGTTCGACAAACATGCTCCTGTAAAAAAGGTTAGGGTCAAACATCTCCCTGCGCCCTGGCTTACTGACACCATCAAGGGTCTGATGGCCCAGAGAAACCGTGCCAAATGTAGATATAAGAAGGATCCGACGGACGATAATCTCCTTACATACAAACGTCTCCGTAATCGTTGCACCCGTCTTTGTCGAGATGCCAAACGCCGCCATATCTACGAGAGTATTGAGAGTTACACTCCTGCACAGGTTTGGAAGTTCCTGAAGACCCTCGGTGTTGGTAAGTCCCAGGACGCAGTAACCGGTAGTGTCGACCTCAACGGTCTCAACAAATTCTTTGCTGTCTCCCCTGTCGTGATGGACTCCCCTGTCAAGGATGCTACCATTCGTTACTTGCGCACCAGAAAGACATCCAGTAGCTTACCTTTCAACCTCAGGTCTGTCGGAGTTGGCGCAGTAAAGAAGGCTTTTCTAGCAATATCGTCAAAGGCTATAGGTGATGACAAGATCTGCTTTCAGATGCTTTTCAGTGTACTTGATCATTTGTTACAACCCATAACGCATATAATCAATGCGTCGCTGAGCGAGTACTGCTTCCCAAGCCAGTGGAAAAGAGCATTAGTGTTACCCCTACCTAAAACGTCTAACCCGTCCTCCTTCAAAGAGTTCCGTCCCATTTCCATCCTACCAATCCTTTCCAAAATCCTTGAATCAATTGTCCACACCCAGCTGTCCTCGTACCTTTCCTCCATGAATTTACTGAACCCTTTTCAGTCTGGTTTTAGACCGGGGCATAGCACCACCACAGCACTACTCAAGGTAACTGACGATATCCAACTGGCAATGGATAAGAAGCAGCTGACAGTCCTGACTCTCCTAGACTTTAGCAGCGCCTTCAACTGCGTCGACTTCGATATACTTGTTGAAATCTTAAAATCGCTTAACGTCTCTTCACACTCGGCTCGCTGGTTTGACTCTTACTTGAGAGACCGCCAGCAGCGCATCAAGTCTGAAGAGGTCACTACAGAATGGTGCAAGCTCTCTACAGGTGTTCCGCAGGGTGGCATCCTTTCCCCTCTTCTCTTCTCAGTTTTCATCCATTCCATCTCGGATGTATTGTCTTCCTCGTATCATCTTTATGCAGATGACCTTCAAATTTATCGGCATTTTCCCCTGTGTGATCTGACTTCGACTGTTGAGGCTTTGAATGCTGACCTCGACAACATCAGGAAATGGTCTCTTTCGTATGGGCTATTAGTCAACCCGGACAAGTCTCAGGTGATGATACTAGGTACTCGGCACTTACTTGATTTGTTGCAGAATAAGTCCGTTGATCCCGTTCTATTTGACGGTACCATTGTCAAGTATAGCGAGAAAGCCAAAAATCTTGGCGTTGTTTTTGACAATCTATTATCCTGGTCGCCCCATGTTTGTGAGGTCAGCAGACGAGTCTTTGCATCCTTTCATTCTCTTCGGCGTTTGCAGTTCTTCCTGCCTAGGCAGACTAAAATCATGCAAGCTCAGACCCTTCTTCTGCCTTTAATAGACTACGCCGATGTTTGCTGGGCCAGTGCGAACGAAGATCTACTGAACAAACTCGAGCGACTCCAAAATCTCGGGATTCGGTTTATTTTCGGACTTCGTAAGTACGACCACGTGTCCCAATATCGTAGGGAATTAGGCTGGCTCCCGATCCGACTTCGTCGTGATATGCACATTCTCTCCTTCCTCTTCAATATTTTGAGAAATCCGTGCTACCCTGCATATCTTCGTGAACGTTTTGAGTATCTTTTCTCGGGGGATAGACTTCGGAGATCTCACACGGTATCACTTTTGTCAATTCCTCAGCACAACACTGTTGCTTACGAGCACTCGTTTAGGTTAAGGGCAATACGTTTGTGGAATGCACTTCCTTGCGCTATAAGGGATTGCAAATCCTTGGTCACTTTCAAGAAAAAATTGAAACAGCATCTCCTCTCTTCCGAATAGTGGGTATCTCATAGTATTTATGTATATCTATTTATTTATTGTATTCTATTTACTTATTTTGTAGTAATTACGTAGGGTGTATTGTGATTTATTTGATAGTATATTTATTTTATTTATTTCTTTTAACTCTTAATTGTACACTAGGACTACCTCTCTATATTTTATTTTTCTCTTTTCTTCACAGGTTAGCTGTAAGAAATTTCTTTTTAGAAATAAGCTCACCTTTGCATACTGTTTCTGTTATAATTTCCACTGTGTTTTCTGTGCAATAAAGGATTATTATTATTATTATTATATCCGTCGTAGTGTTACGACGTGAGTACTCAATGATTTTTCATGTGCTCGCTAGTAGCGGCTTGTGGTGGTTCCAATTATATAATTATTTCACGGCAATAACGATCCAAATAGACCTGGTTTACACAATTGCGATTTGATTTTCTGAAATGGGTATGAACTAGCGGTTTCCTCAAAAGGTCCGTAACGTTTTGAAACCTTCAACTCTGCGCAATTTGAGCTGGATGTTATCGAAACGTTGTCATTAGCGCTTTTGGAGATCTAACCCACTCCACAGCGAGGTACATACTTCGGGAAATACCGATTTATGTATCTGACTAACCTCAGCACTTCCTCGACTGAGCCCAGCAATAAATACTAGACGCAGCCTACACGTTAGACCTCCAGCGAAATTTACATTTAATTTAAAGATTGAATCCCAACCGATCCAAGGCAAAGCAAAACAATCTACCCGGTCCTAAACAATGAACTTTAGACTGTAATTTGATCTCTTCGCGCGTCCCCGACAACACTCAAATGTCCAAAATATCAACAGGATAGGTTGTTGAGAACGTTTATACTTTGTTCTGAATTTGTTATTTCCATCCGCGGAACCTCATCGATCAAACAGTCTCCCTATGCCCTGCCAACCTAGGTTTAGCCGCAACTATACTCCTGTCTAGCCTAGTCTAAAATCCTAGTGTTATACCACGTCCATTATCGACACCACTCGAAAATGGTTGAGTTTGATTTGAATGTGTTTGTATGTTTAATGACTGTGTCTGTGGGAATTTCAAAACTTGCTACTCGAAAGGAATGAGGAGAGGATTAGCCCGCGAATATCCTAAGAGCCAATCCAGGAACCCTATGGTGAAGGAAAAAGGAAATTAGGGTCGCTCCAAGCCCAGACTCAGACTCAGATCAATTACCTACAAGTTCTTATCTAACGTCCCAAGGATAGTTTTGGAATTTGGGGTAGGTTGATTTAAAGGATAGGAACCGAGGTATATCTCGGCGCTTCAGACACTCACGAAAATCCACTGTAACACGCAATCACAACTCTTCCAGTTCCGGACGCGTAAAACGGCGAACCGAACTGTATAGAATTCCCGAAAGACGTGTGTTACAGTAGTTTGACGCGGAGACTGAATGCCTCCCAATCAATCAATCAAGCATTCTTCTCACGCACCCATTCTGGGGCGTGGGGAGTCAGGGTCAGATCATCGGATCTCTTCCTGAAGAAGCGCCTCTGTCCACTCCTATGGACAGGTCATCGGGGGGCCCTCGCGGGCGGTGGAGATGTTCTCACGAGGGGTGTTCCTTTGGATGATCGCCGGCTAGGCAACCAGGTCGCGTGGCAGGCGGCGGCGGTCGGGCGGGCGCGCGTGGTACGGCGCCATGTCGCGGATGTGCGGATGATGAGAGCTATCCGCACGCGCGAACATGCCCTTCGCCAGCCTCTGGACAAACTGGTCCACTGGTTCCCATCTGAGGTCCCTCTGGATCGTCGCATTCCTCACGTAGCGGGGGGCGTCGACGATGGTACGCAAAGAGAGGTTCTCTTGGGCTCGGAGTCTCCGTTTGTTCGTCTCCGAGCACAGGGCGTACCATGCCGGGGCCGCGTAGGTGAGGCGGGATCTCACGTAGCACTTGTAGATCCCGAGCTTCGCCCTCAGAGGGAGGCTGGAGTCGAGAAGTGGACGCAGCTTGGCGCGTGCCACCTTGACCTGGTTGACGACGTTGTCGACATGTTGCTTCATGGTGAGCCGGCGATCGATGGTCACTCCCAGGTACTTCACCTGCGGAGACCACGCGATGTCCTGTCCTTGGAGCTGGAGTGGTGGTGGAAGGGGGGACTGGCCTGTGATGAGCGCCTGCGTCTTCCCAACGTTGACGGACAACCGCCACTTGGCGAGCCAGTCGGGCAAGATGTCCAGGGTGCGCTGCAGTTTGACGGCAGCGTGCCGTGCCTGGATCGACGACGCGTAGTAGGCAGCGTCGTCGGCGAAGAGTGCCAGCTGGGCACCCGGCCCGACGGGGATGTCGTCCGTATATTGGGAGTAACAGGCTGGAGACAGGCAGGACCCCTGAGGGACGCCGGCTGCAACGGGGTGTTCCTCGGAGACGGCGTCTTCCACCATCACTCGAAAGCGGCGATTCTTCAGGAAGGAGGCGATGATCTGGACCAGTCTTCTTGGGGCTGGAGACGTCGACAATTTGTACAGCAGCAGCAGTCGACAGCAGAATGCCTCCCCCTCCCAAGCTCTCGTATTTATAGACCCCACATGTCTGAATAAAATGGCGTCCTTTGCGGAACACAAGCTGCCCAAGCGAAAGCTTCTTATCCCTAACTACACAGGGTCTAATTTCAATCAAACATGCCATGCAGGTCCGCCGTTCTACAAACTTTGTGTATGCATATTTACTATGATCAACCGTCGGTTATCACTCAAGTCATTTGGTATTGCCGATACACAAAATCTGTTGATCGCTGACCATAAAAGCTGTTGCGATTAATTAAGCCTTCCCGACCGCTAGCGTCTTAGACAAAGATCACTAGAATGATATTCAAACCCGTGATGTCAAACTCGCCACTTCGTACCAAACAAACGCAATTGTATATTTGCAGTCAACATAATAGCTTTCTCCGTATCGTTCCATAATAACCTTCCATTATTTAGTTATTCATAATTTATTCAGCGCGCACCAAATCGGCTCTGATCCCTACACATTTCGCAGGAATGCGACAAAAAAAAACTGACCTGACCTAGCTTCTCCGAACCAACCACGTGCTATGGCCACTTTTGTCAACTTACTTTGAATCACTCAAATAACCCAAGCGTTAAAGAAACTGACACAGCTAATTCCGATTCTCACTGTACACTGATTGCATTCGTTAAGCGATGTTCCATTACAGTACCTTTAGGACAGCTTCAGTGGAGTCATAGTCCAGGATAAGTAGCCATTTGGTGATTTTATTTTTTACCTCCCATCTGGTGCAGTTTCTAAGGTAACAGTTCCTACCGACTTGCTTGTAGATGTAAGTGAAAGCAAAAGATTTAAATCTTTGTGCAAAAGCTGTTTTTACAGGAGCAGTATTTACGTTTAGAAAACGACAAAGATGATGTCGTCTAGTCTGGTTCTGAGTACACAACTTGAACTCCGCTTTGTGATGCAGGAGAGCTACCAGTAAAAAATACAATTTCCTTACGATAAGACCTTCGCTTCCTTGTAAGTTTCGTAAGTTGGGTGCGGGAATGGTTTCTTAAGCATGACGATTTTCAGAATTGACCCTTGAGCCCTTTCAAGTTACGCTGCGATGACCAACGTGATTTATTTTATTTTAAAAATTAAATTTAAGTATGTTATAATGGAAATGCTGCTGACTGATTATGATTAAGATTTTTATTATGTTAATTTAATTATATCCATTTTTCTTGAAAATTACTGAATATGAAATTGCCATGGCGCCATTGGTAAAATTACATTAGTACTTATATTACATTTAAATACGAAACATTTGTAAAATACACTGTAATTTAAAGCAATAAAATTAAATGAATTGCAGTTCGATTTACGTCTCCATGATGCAGGTAAGAAGAGCGGTACAAAGTACACAGTGGCAGCTTAACACGAACGTAGGCCTGCTAATTTTTGTTCCTGGTCAAGTTAACGACATCCCTTGTTTTGTATGTATTGTAGCCGCGGAAGATCGCAGACACGCGATCTATACAAGGAGACATTTAATAAGCTGACCATATTGTGGGGAATGATGGTACCCATTATAATGAACAACATTTCCCAAGGAACATATGGTCGTAGACGAAAAAACAATGTGGGTCTCCCATAGTAACTTACAAACAGCTGATCGGGTCAATGTACTGAGGGACGAAAAATATTTTTCATTTGCGGCCATATGTTTCTTTGGGAAAGTTGTTCATAATGATCGATGCTATAATTCCCAAAAATATGGTCAGCTTATCAAATGTCACCTTGTATATGTAGTAATATTTATAAATAGGTACATTGATACAGCGAATAGAATATTAGCTAAAAAAACAATAATAAACTGATTATCAGCAAATCATTTGTTTTTCGTTTGCGACTACAGATTTTGTGATGATTTAAGGTCGTGAGGAACTGTGAAATTAAATTAAAGGAATTCTCAACTAATATGGTCTATTGAACCGTCACTCAAAGATAACATTGATCCCACCCCACACAAACTTACTTGATTAAATCACAAAGATTACGTGGTTGAATTGTCTCTCACACCGTGAATCTAATCGAAATATACACTTAACTACAATTTGTACATGCGAAGCGCCGGCGCATGAAATGAGGGATGTTTCCATCATCTATGAAACGTACGTTCATTTGGGGGGAAATGAACCGCGCGCGATTTGGCTGCAGAGTTTTTCAAATTCTTCGCTCTTGTTACTGTGTCGCACGGTCATATTTTATTTGAAACTCTGCAGTAAACCGGCGCGTTGACAGTACTATCGTTCCCTAAAATGTTGTCAGCTAGTTAAATTTGCAGTAATTACTATCACTCAATAAGGTAGCGTATCTTTACTTTCAACGTATATTTTTTATGAACTGGAATAAGTAGATACCTATACCATAGCAGTAGAAGATACCTATACTATAGAAGTGGTCGCGAGTGGTTCCGCGTAAGCTTCTCACGCAAGAGATGCGGGTTCGAATTGGGAGCTATACCCATAACCTATGAAAGAAGATCCGCCAAATCCTCTAAAAAAAAAACCTCAAGCCCGGCGCAAGATAATTGTATCTCAGATTGTAGAACAATTGTAGTAGAAATATATAAAAGTTTCTCTATATAATCCACCAAGTAAAAAACATAAAAAACTGACTTCATGTTGACGCCCTATTTCTCCCTTCCCTGTCGGGATGCGAATGAAGTTTGTATACAAGTCTCATCAAAAATGTTGCTGCAAGGAAACACGAACCAAAACGTCATCTTTGTATTTAATTTTTGTATTTGTTGAATTTTTCAAAAAGCGCTAAATCAATTATGATAATTTATATGGGACCCCTCTAGTATGACCTACCAATCAATACAAGAAACATCAAAATCGGTTTATAATTGACGGAGTTATCGCGTAACAAACACACACGTAAAAACAGACGAATTGAGAAACTCCTCCTTTTTGAAGTCGGTTGAAAATAAAAACTCGTTAACAACGTTATATAGCAGTTTTATTTTATTTATATACATAGTTAGCACGTTGACTTAGCAGCCTGAAAGCCAGCGCCTGAAAGCAAGGCTTCCCTCCAATCCATTGAGTGCGAGCGGGAAATGAATGTGTAGCCGGCTCACATCGTAGCCGCATATTGATTGCTCTTCTACTTGCGATTGTTTCAGGGTCACGTGGCTGTAAAGCGGTTTTGTGTGCAATAGGGTTGAAGAAAATAAAATTTTATCGACAAAAAATATTTAAAAAAAATCTCCCCCTCTTTTTTCATAGTTTTACAATCACATTAGCCTCCGAAAGACACGAAAAGATGTTTCTAACTAAAAAACTTTTGACGTGTTCACGTTTTTAAACGCGGTCAGTAGAGAACTCGCAGAACCCGAAAGTAACGAAATACCGTTATGATAAGATCTCCTGGATCTCTGGAAGTATAGCACCTACTGGAATCATTTTTATTCCATTACTTGGAGAAAAGAATAACTTGTAAAGTGGCAAAAAACGACCATGTACGAGACTCGCGCACCGAGAAAACAATTATTTTTTTGTGATATGTACCTACATAATATTTCTACTACTAGTGGCCCTGTGGGCAGTAGACCTCGCTAACAGGGGGGACTGTGAACCAATTTATAGGTAAGTATTTTAGATTCAATCAAAATCAAGCAGTAAAGAAGCCGCGCCAATCACTTTGTAAACTACATTTTGCGATTTAAAATACAATCTATTGACTTTTCACGAAAATAGTTATTGTCTATTTCACTCACTCTCATGGTCTGTATAGATCCTCTTTACTAATCCGTCTCCTACTTCGAGGAGTCCAAACTAGGATGGTTTTGAAAATATTTCTTGGATTTTTAGAAAATAGGCGGCCATAAGGTAATGGGTTAGTATATTTTTAGAACCGGCTGATGAAGCCCTATTATTTGATACCCCACACGATAGGTTTAAGAAAAAAAAACGAATACAAAAAATTTATGACGTCATAACTGGCCCCCAAGGGCAAAATCGAGAAAATCTCTCGACAAATAAAATCTTTTAATTCAAGGAACACGTATGCCAAGTTTTGTGAGGATCGCATAAATACTGTGCTCCTAGACCGGAACTGGCAGACACGTATAAAGACAGACGAAAGCAAAATCGGCCTTCTATCTTGTCGAAATGGAGCCCTTCGTTCGCTTCGCTCGCTCGGTCAATTATTTCTCTAAAATCTGAGATTCTTTTGAACCGGATCTGTGGCAATTGTTGCGGATCGCCTTTATTTTAAGTATATTATACGGTTGTTCTAACGGTGTGATGGAAAACATCGTGAGGAAGCTTCAATCTTCATAGCTTCGCTAAACATGGGCAATTATAAATAATTGGCATTATAAAAGATTTTGAAAACCTGTTTCATAATGCTAGTATCAATACTACTACTATTTCAATCATATTTCAACAATGAGTTAATTTGGTAGATTATTATAAATTATAATTAACAAATAACAACTTCCGCCGAATATGCTCCAGAATGCGTCGCTTGTGTCGTCATGATTTTATAAATGACACCAAAGAGTTAAGTTCATCTGAGACAAAACAAGTCTGGAAAATACAAAGACAAAGAGTTGAAACAGTTTATGCATTCATTACATAATTCGCTTTGATCGGTGTTGAACATAACATGGCGGATTGCTGTATTTGTCATTTAAGTATATCATAAATATTATTAACCTAGCTCCTATCGAGAAAATAAATACGTTTTTTCGCAATTTCGGACCCAGACTTGGTAACGTAAGTATATTGCAATGGAGCCAATCTTAGAAATCGCATTTGACATATGTCCATAGTAGGGCCATAACTATATGCGTCAGTCAATCAGAAGACCCGTTATCCTAGCGGGTAGTGTCCCTGCCTACGAAGCTGATCATGAATATGTGTTTCTTAGTCTTGTATGTTTTAATATATCGTCGTCTCTTACCCATAACTCAAGCCTTGTTGAGCTTAGTATGGCCCTAGTTCGATTTGTTTAAGATGTCCTCTAATATTTATTTGATTTTATATTTGTACTTGCGCGAGTTTTGCAAAACCTGGTAAGCACGTAACAATCGATCTTAATAGTAGATTATATTAATAGTATACTAGGTGACATTTAATAAGCCGTCCACATTTTAGGGAATGATACTACCCGTCATTATGTACAACTTTACCCAAGAAACATATGGTTGCAAACGAAAAAAAAAATTGGATCCCCCACAGAAACTTGTAATCAGCTGATCGGGTCAATGTACTGAGGGACGAATATATTTTTTTCCATTTATATAAAATGTTCCTTGGGAAAAGTTATTCATAGTGATGGCTACTATCATTCCCCAAAATATGGTCGTCTAATTAAATGTCACCTTGTAAAAACGATTACCAAAAACGCACCTATTTTACTACCAATAAATTCGAAATTACTGCCAGAATGGATAAATGTCCACCAAATTGTGTTTGGATAAATACAAATACAAATACAAAATTGTTTATTTCATAGTAAGAATTAACGTTTGACAGACATGGGATCTCCTTTTAAGTATTATAATACCTGTATCAGGAGATTCCTACCTTCCACAATGACATATATCTTTTGAAATAAACACTATCACACATTTACAATCTACTTGATTATTATCAGTTTGATAGTTAACTTACTTAGTTAAACAAAGTTTGTTGTAATAAAATTGACAAGTTGTTTTACAGATGTAAGGTTTAAGTAATTTTATCATAGTTTTAAGGTAATTAATTAATTATTAACAAGTACATGTATTAGTGCTAATTTTGATATTTATTTATATAAATATTACATATGTATATAGGCTATTAAGATAAATTTTTATACAAAGACACTAATTTATATGGAACGTTTGAACAAAGATTCAACCTCATCATAGTCCAGACTTGTAAGCCAATTTGTAAGCAACTGTTTTGCTTCTCTAGTAGTGAGTTTGTAAATACTTAATGTTTTTATTTTGTTGTAAAGATAACTTGCCTGGATTTTATACTGTCTTTGAGCAAAATTAGATTTATTCTGAGCAATATCTGCGACTGTATAATGTCGACGAGTTTTAGGTAGCATTGGGTTAAAGGGTAACTGTCTGTGCTTTTGATTAATTGTATTAAGAATGTAGATTTTCCTTATTGAAAGTAAGTTGGATTTAAGATAGAGTTGAGTGGTGAGGAATCTATATGGGTGAGAGTACATGACCTTTATGAGGGATCGTTGAGATCTTTCAAGTTAAAAGAACCTCGTTTTAGCTGCTCCACCCCATATTGGGATGCA
Organism: Argyresthia goedartella; assembly: GCA_949825045.1. NCBI lineage: Eukaryota > Metazoa > Arthropoda > Insecta > Lepidoptera > Argyresthiidae > Argyresthia > Argyresthia goedartella. The sequence continues at coordinate 25,527,003 of OX463823.1, forward strand.
ATAAGAGATAATGGATTGAACCAATGCACTATATATTTGATTTAGTAGTGATTCCGATGTAAAATGCCGAATTTTTTGAATATCCACATCATTTTTCTAATCCTATTGATTATTAGTTCAATATGATCAAACCAAGATAATCTTTCGTCCAACATAACACCCAAGTATTTTACTTTAGGAAGCTTGTCTTGTTTGGATAAATGATCACCAAACTTCTTTTTATGTTTTGTGTAAGTACTTAAATTTATGTTTTTATTTTTTGTTGATCTTACATGTTCAACCTAACATGAAGGATAAAGGGGGCTTCGCTTCGCTCACCCCCTTTACTTTTCACCTAAGCAACCGCAGTATTTTGCCCTGATATTTTTGGCAACTTCTGGTGTTCATTTATCCGTTTTGGGTAGGAAAAAAATATTTTGGTGATCATTATATTTGCTGCCTAATAATAGGTCCTTACATATGAAATTGGCCTTTTGCATGGGAGGAACATAAAGTTGTTTTTTTTAAATATAATATATTTATTTAATAAAAGTATATACCATTGCTATCTATACACTTTTGCCATCTCATAGGTAGTTCTTCGATCCCTTTACTAAAAAAAAACATTCCGACGGGAATCAATAAAATCTTTGAAGGCGGTTTGGACTGCCCCATCGGAGTTGAATTTTTTCCCTTTCAAGAAGATATCCAAATTTCGAAAAAAATGGTAATCTGTTGGATCAAGGTCCGGAGAGTACGGTGGATATCTTAGACATTCCAATTGAAGCTCCTCTAATATGGTAGCCGTCTGTTGTGCAATGTGTGGTCTAGCGTTATCATGAAGCAGCAGTGGCCTAGAGCGATTGAACAGCCTCGGTTGTTTAGCAGCTAGCTTTTTCATCAAGATTTGCAGTTGCTGACAATAGACATCTGCCGTAATCATCTGGCCAGATTTAAGAAAGCTGTAGTGAACGACACCAGCACTAGTCCACCAAACGCTCATAAGTAACATTTTTGGAGTCAATTTTCGCTTGTGGCATGGTTTGGCTGGTTCGGCAGGATTCAGCCATAGCAATGAGCGCTTCCTATTATAGTACAGGAACTACTTTTCATCACAGGTAATGATTCGATTTCAAATCCTTTCATTATTGTGCCGGGTGAGTAATGCAACGCAGCAGTCAACGCGCGTTTGTTGATTTGCTTCACTCAGTTCGTGAGGTACCCACCTTTCAAGCTTTTTTACCTTCCCAATTTGCTTCAAGTGGATTAAAACAGTTTTATCACTAACACCGCAGCCTGCAGCTAACTCAGAAGTGGTTTGCGATGGATCCGCTTCCACAATAGCCTTCAATTTTTCATTATCAACTTTGGTCTCCGGCCGTCCACGGGGCTTGTTCTGCAGGTCGAAATTTCCGGAACGAAAACGTTGGAACCAAAAACGCACTGTGTTTTCTATTGCGGCGCCGTCGCCATACACATAATTAATCCTTCGAACCGTTTCTGCAGCACTGGTGCCGCGGTAAAACTCATACTCGTAAATAACGCGATATTTCAAGTTTTCCATTTTGTAAGCTGAGTGACGCAAGAAAAAAAAACAATTGAGGAAAAAACAAATGAATTATAATTTTAGAAACACAAATACATGAGTAAATAGCTGTATAAATTTGAATTTGGAATTCTTAACCATAGAGGAGATATTTGAGATCAAAGTGGCCAGTACGGCGAAACGCCAATTTCATATGTAAAGACCTAATATTAATAGTATTAAATAGTAGTAATATAGAGTTATAGAAGGGAGGTAAGTGTCATCAATTACACCCAGGTTGCTTATGGTCCCACGGTGCAATTTATCACTTACACCCGAGAGCAATAATCTACTTTTCATCACATGAATATTTGTTTCTTAGTCTTGGATGTTTTCTATGTATTTACATAAGTATTTTTCTCTATTAAATATATCTTCCTCTAGTACCCATAACACAAACCTTCTTGAGCATGGGCCTAGTTCGATTTATGTAAGAAGGTCCTCTAATATTTATTTATTCAAGAATAATATTTGAATAAAGTTCTCCTTATTTCGCTTAGAATAGAAAAAAGACTGACGCCTAGCTCTGGCCCTACAATTGACAGAAGCCAAATGTGTCTTCTAAGAATGGCTCCAATTTAGTGATTATTAGTTGCAGTTATACGCCTATAGTCCCTCAGCCATCCCGTATGAGAATTGCAGTATCAGATTCAACGCCCTGGGCGTGGGACTTGCCGGGCAAATTCGCATGTCCCGAATATTGCCCCATTACGTCAGGCCGGCTTAATTTATACAGCCAAACTAAGTCATACGCCGCTGAAGCTAGCTAGCATGGCTGTTTGATGGAACTATATTTTGCCTGGCATCTAAGAACTCTGATTGGAGTTATGAGCATATTGTTGATAAAACATTTGAATTAGTAGCAGTATGTTTGGATCTGTCACAGATATTTCGGCAGATATTTATATTATCGGTACTTGTGTGACTTCTTTTTCTGTGAAATTATGCTTAGTCTGATTATTTTTCATGAAACTAATAACACTCTTTAATGCCTGAGATTTCTGTGTTTTATTTAATTAATTAATATTCTATATAACTTGAAAATGTTCTTGTAAATTTTGGATCTCTTATTTACTCCCTTTAGTTTTTCCTGTATATACACACAGAAGAACATTTTCAAGCTAGATAGAATATTAATGTGGGTTCAAAACTAGAAAAAAGGTGAAAATATGTAAGTGACTGTATTGTTGTGTACCTGTTGTATAGACCTTAATAAATAAACTTGCACCGAGCGATGAGTGCAGAAAGCGCAGTGAACGTAATCGTTCGACGTTCGGTGACTCGGAGCACATCATCAGCATTCTATATTTCCTTCACAAAACTTAAAAGGGGTTTATTCTTAATTAATAGTAGGTGTCTAATACGTGAAGTGAACTATGCTAGCCTTGTGACTAAGAGTTGCAGGAAGGACATGCCAAGACTCCTTGAACAAGCAGCAAAACTTGGCGATTTATTAGTGAACTTCATGGAAAACTTTTAATCTAATATGCTATTAACATAATTATTTTCCGCGAAAAAAACTGACGCGAAGAAATTAGTGCAGTTTTTAAGTTTGCGTCGCAGGAAGAATTTAAAAAATTGATATTTTTACATTGTGTAGAAGAGGGAACGGATGTTTTGAGAAATAAATTAGCACCTTGTGCCCAAACATTTAGATGATTCGTGGGCAGGATGTAACGTAGCCCATAGAATGGAAAAATAAAAAATAATGTTGCTCTGAACAATCGATTTCATAGTGAAAGTTGTTAAAAATAAAAACTTCTTCTACAATTCTTGACCAACAATTATTTGACATCCCCCATGTCCGGCTAAAGGTGGGCACAAATATACCTTTTCACACTTTTCATTCGGAAAAGTAAGTTTTGCTCCACGACGAGAGGGAGCAAAATTTAAGGTGCACAATTGAATACAGATCGTAATAAAATAATCGATTGTAATTTCATCATAATCGATTAAAAACGAATATGTTTCAAGTTTTAGCTTTAACAAAGTTTTATGAAATGAAAATTTATGAAATTTTCGTGATATTAAAAAAAATCACAATAAATTATGTCTTTTACTGAAATCAAAATTATCGATGACTGTTATTGTGATATAATGAATATTGATTTCCGATACCATTGTAATATTCGATTCGATTATTTTTACACATTGGTAAAAGAAGCACAGGAATATTTTATCTGTGGTGACTCTTTCACAATCCACCATAATAAAAAAAAGTTTTGTTTTCGTTGTTCGATAACTATAAAAGTGGTGAAAGTATAATTCAAATTATGTTATTTCATAATTTTTAGAGCATTTAATTCAATTTTCCTCATAGTCGGTGTGAAAAGTTGTAGGTGCCACTCAGGAGCAATAGTTATTTGTGTCACAAGGAAAATGATGTATTGACGGCGAGGGCGGTACTTTGGATCCAGAGTATACGGAAGGATTCTACTATTGAATCCTGAGCGTAGCAAGGGATTCTAAATTATAATCCTGTGCGTAACGAAGGATTCAAGGGTTAACGCCAATTAATTTAAGTTTTACTGAAATCAAAACTATTGACGACTGTTATTGTGATATAATAAATATTTATATCCGATACCATTGTAATATTCGATTCGATTATTTTTACACATCGGTAAAAATAGCACAGGAATATTTTATCTGCCTTTTTCTAATCCTTCACAATCCGCAATTATAAAATAAAAGTTTTGTTTACGTTGTTCGATTACTGTAAAAGTGGTGAAAGTTTAATTCAAAATATAGTTCTTTCATTATTTTTAGAGCATTTTATTTTGATTTTCCTCACAGTCGGTGTGAAAAGTTGTATGTGTCACTCAGGAGCAAAATTATTTTCGTCATGGGCGTTAATTCTTGAATCCTTCGTTTCGCTCAGGATTATAACTTAGAATCCCTCGCTAAGCTCAGAATTCTACTGTAGAATCCTTCGCTTCACTCTGGATTCAATGTACCGCCCTCGCAGTTAATACATAATTTTGCTCCCTTGAGACACAAATAACTATTTCCACCCCATACGTAAAAAAGATGTCTTATTTATATGTTTTGTTAGTTATATTTGATAATACTATGAATATTTAATATCTTCAACATCCCTAAAAGTCCGAGCTACCCCAACTTCCTTCGAGACCGTCTCTTTTTGGGAGGTCGGCACTGGGGATCTCACACTGTCTCACTCTTAGCCACTTCGCGGCATAACAACTCTGCGAATAAACACTCTTTCAGGATGCGGGCGGACTTTGGAACGCACTTCCTTGCACTTTAAGAGACAGTCTTTTTTCTCTTTTAGAAACGTACTTAGGCGATACCTCATCCGTGCAAAGGTCCCCGTTACTCCATGCGGAAAGACCCGCAGTGCGAGAGGGACGGAATCGGGAAAAAATGTCATAACGTAGCGCCACCACAGAAAAATTGTTTAAAAGTAAACTTCGCTATTTTGTTCAAAAGATTTTTAAGGAGAGTTTACGAATACATAATATCTACATTTTGAACGCAGTTTCACAATGAAATTATTTAGGATTTCAGAATCACAGGTAAAATAAAACCATTTAGAGGAGTTTTCGTAATTAAATTGTATCGAGATAATTTCATCCAATCACGTTTTCCTGTAGTGAGAATCTTAATCAAATGCTCAATAAACGTTAACTCAACAATCAAATCTGTTGATAACTTCATGGTGGAGTAAATGGATTTGAAAAAAAAACATATTGTTTTTTCGTATCACCTTAAAGAGCACTATCTCTCTCTTTCGTAAAAGTTATTGTTTGTATTTATTAGAAAAGTGTATGTAATACATATCAGTACTTAATTAGTATTACTGTATTGATGCATTTGGTAATATATTCTTTAATGCCTAGGTTTGCTGGAAAAAAATATTTTTAGAGATAAGCACGCCTTTACACATGCATTATATTTTAATGTCACCGGTAAAATATTTGTGTGCAATAAAGAATTATGAATATACCATCTCCCAAACAGCGCGCCACTTTCGCCCCCAAAATTACGACCCGAGGTCCTCAGCTTTGGCTGATCCATAAATTCATTCGGATTTCGAAACGCGTTCCTGTTAATGGCATCTCAGTTTCCGGGGGACAATAAACTGTCCTACTTCTGCGCCGACTGACGATGATTTACGTCGTGTGTGGGATTTCGCAGCGGGTTGAGGACTTTAGCGTACATATTTTTTGTAAACCTGGTTTAACTTAAACAAAAATAATACAAACATTTACCCACAGGCACTTAGGTTGCTTCTGGCCTCACTCTAATATACCCTGTACTATGGGAACATCCAAGACCTGTTTTTAGGGTCCGTACCGAAAGGGTGCCAAACGGTACCCTATTACTAAGCCTCCGCTGTCCGTCCGTCCATCTGTCACCAGGCAAAATTATAGCGGCAACAGAAATCTGTGAAAACTTCGTCTGTCTAACTATCACGGTTCATGAGATACTGCCTGGTGACAGACGGACGGACAGCGGAGGCTTAGTAATAGGGTCCCGTTTGGCACCCTTCAGGTAGGGAACCCTAAAAATTATGAGCAACATCAGTAATTTTATATTAAAAATATTTTATTTCCTTTTTAAATCAGACTATGTTCAGGATTTTTTACGATCGCGGGAAATTATTCGAATCGTGTAACGATACAGTATTTAAACTAGATTATCTCATTGTAAATTACATTTTTTTTTGAGCGATGAATTCAGTGGAACTAATTTTATTTTGTATTTTTTTTTCCTAAAGCGCTCAAGTTCAAGTTCAAAGATTTTTATTCATAATAGCACAAACATTTAGACTTAATGAACGTCACAACATAATCAAGCAAGCTTAATATAAAAGACAACATGGACATTGAGAGGGAACGCATGTCGCTGGCTGTCCGATGTAATATGGTGACCCGCAGTACGCTTTTTAAAGCCTACTGCCAATAATATTACACTTGCAGTACAAGTCGACAATACAACGCGGGCATACAGCGACCTGCGTGTCCAATATAACAACGCATTCAGGGTCCTGTTGCGGCTGCCGTGAAGATGCAGTGCTTCGGGGATGTTCGCAGAGGCGCGCACGGATGACTTCTACGCAATAATGAGAAAACGGAGCGCCTCTGCACTCGCCCGCCTGCGCGGCGGCAGTAACGGGATGCTGAATGTGTTAATAGATAGGTGGGACTCCCCAATGCTGCGACATTGGATGCAGCTCCATACCCAGATTACAGCATCTTAATATTTTTATCTACACACGTATCATAAACCCTCTTTACTGCGTACAAAAACCGCACGTTACGATCAGCATTATGTTATACTACTTGGTGAAAACTCATTTCTTATCTGAAAAATTACACATTATGACCATAATGTGTAGTTATTCTACATATTATGACATTCAAATTTCGAACGCCGACGCCCAACTGCGAGCCGCCCCTAGTTTGTCTGTGAAGTTGGTACTGACATTCAAATTTCGAACGCCGACGCCCGCCTGCATGAAGTTGGTACAGAACAAGCTAAACAACTGCAGAGCCACAATGCCGGTCAAAGAGAGCTTATGATATATGTGAAGATAAACTAGTGTATGTAACTGTACATAATTAGGCATTAAAACTCTCGAATGATTCTCGAACGAACCCACTCTCGAGTATTAATGCCCTCCATTATGTAGCAGTCACATAAACTTTTTTTTAAATTATCTTAATAACTAGTATTTAACTATGGACCTTAATTGTCGAAAATAAATAAAATATTATTATTATTATAATTATAACATTGCCTAATTATAACATAATATATAGGGTGCAATGAACTGGTTTAATGCCAGATGTCGGTGTCTTGTAAAGTCATTAATTTTGTAGTAGGCCTTTGTGCGCGAAGAGTGCTTTTTACATTTTTTGAATCGAGCGTTTGTTAGGTTTTGTATTTCTTGCGGAATTTTATTGTAGAAGCGTATACAGTGTCCCATAAAAGAACTACTAACTTTTGCGAGTCTGAACAAGAAAGCTTGTGTTTATTTCTTGTTTGCACATTGTGGTGGCTATCAATGGTTTTAAAGCTAGTGATATTTTTCCTCAAATACATTATGTTTTCATAGATATATTGACTTGCAAATGTTTGTTTGTTGATTTCTTTGAAGAAATCTCTCAGAGTGTAACAACACCCCCCTCTCTAGTTTGAAATACAATGAATAAACCCTACGAGTTTCCCGAACGATTCTTTGAAAAGTAAATTTAAAGATATAACCAACTAACCATTGATTTAATGTCAGACGGAATTAAACCCTTACGTATTTTTTATTGGAATATTTCTCCAACTGGAAAGATTCTAATACCAACGATTGCGAATATCTTATTTAGATGATTTGGCCAAAGTAGTGGATGATGATCGTCTATGGGTAGGACTGTAGAAGTTGTGATAGTAATAACCTAAAGTTCTTTTTAGAGTGGTTTTGGTTAAACAGTTTCGTCAAGAGGTCCCTCAGTCAGTGATGAATAAGAATATTGATAAGCATCGAGTCCGTGCTTATTAGAATAAATTCCAAGTAAAACCCATTTAAGAGATATTTCGATTACATGTGTTTATAAAGGAAGGTTTGTACTAGAGCTCACGACCAGAAGGGCAACGGGCCCTAAGAATGGGCCCCACGACCCCGCCCGACAATAGTGGAGGTCAACCAAGTTCTACGGATCCAAGACAGATGAAGTTAGATTTAGCTAAGCAAAATAAGATTAAATTTTATAATAAAAAATGCTTATAACCACTCAAAATTGTAAACACAATTTATAAGAAAACATAGGGTTAACTATGTGTTCATTAGTATGCTTTTGGCGTTATCTTTCACCTGTTTTGGGGCCATCCTCCTCCCACACATTCCCATATACAATCCACGTGACTGCAATATTTAAGACTGCTGAAGACCTGGAATTAGCCAACTGAATACACCAGCACCTAGAGATCGTTTGAATCTACTCAAATCCCTCTCAAGTTATTTTCACTGCCAATCAACTACATAAAGACTATTAAGGATATATTTATATATTATTTGATATTGTGATTCTCTCATCCATCAGTCCAACATGTTTGTTGATCGGTTACGGGATATTTTTATTTGCACATACTCGGTTTTGAGGTTATCTTGAGAGACATGTCTCTTAAGTTTTATTCCGTCACCATGTGGATGTTCATCCAGATATTTTATATATAAATTAGTTTTAAGACATGTAAATTCAGCGTTACTACTTAGGTCACTAGATTGATAATGTAGCATGTGTGTAGGTTTGATTCTAACGGATTTCAGGCCATCCACACGCATTCTACAGCGAAGTAAACTTCACTCTAAACAGGGGCGATGAGCGTCCCTGAATGATGCGACCAGGGTCTGTACTACAATGTCAAATCAATCCGAATTGTACAAATCCATCTTTTAATCGGGGTATGCGAGTAGTTCTCTAGTCCATGAGTAAGAAGAAATCTAGGCACTATGTGCTTACGACAAAAGTATGAACCAGATAGTACTCAAAGCAGTGACAGCCTTTGGAAAATGGAAAGCACAAGTTCGTTCGAATTCCAATGCAGTAAGAATGATCGATGTTCTGAATCGGAGGCGTTTCAGAAGGGGAGAATGACTGCTAATAAACCTTAGGCCGTGTAGAATTGAGTAGAGTGTTCTAATCAGCGTAACTACTTAGGTCACTAGATTGATAATGTAGCGTGTGTGCATATGATGGTTACACTTACCATTCTCTAGAACTGTTGCAATTATGTTTAGGCTGTATTTTGTGTCTTGCATTGCCAACAATCAAACAAAATCAATCTGAAGGTCAAGTCAAAAAAATAACACAATTTCATTATTGTACTGCAATAAACAAATTCATAAAACCTATAAGATGAAAATGTCCAAAGGCGAGCTTATCTCTAACAAGAGATTTAATTCAACAAACCATGGTTGGATAGGAGAAGTAAATCAAACTATGGCTTTTTTATGGAGCCAGGGTAGGCACTGCCTATCCGAGTTCTTTTAGTTTTTTATTATTATTGTTATTATTTATGTTATTTTTTTATCGTTAGAATATCTGATTGATGCACGCGCACTGGTTGCCACCATACCAGGGCGACGTATGTGACGATGTCGACATTTCTTAGGTTTGAGTAGCCATCCATTGCCCATCTCCTACACTGGAAAAAATATATGGTGGCTTTTTCAGTGTCGCTCTATATGCTTACCCCAACTTTGTGGTCAGGCCTTTTACCTATACATTTTACTTATTCTTTAAGTGTAAGTGTTTTATTAAAACAGTCTGGTTCTGCCTCGGTGTATCTTTAATGAGAATAGTACCATCTCAATTTTGCCGGCTTTACTGAGAGTTTGCTTATGTTCCACCATGTTTCTATGTTGCGTTGTCCTGATGAGGAGTTTTCTGATAGTCTGTGTAAGAAACGAAGCTTCCAAATAGCTTTCTAGAAGGCATTTTGTATTTGAGGCAGCGATGCTGTGACATGTGATTTAGTATTTCCTCGGTTTGTGGGAAAGCTTTTTACTGGTATACTAATTTAGCTAATAGGATTGCAACATAGTAGGAAAACCATTCTAAAAGTCGAAATGAAGGATGCTATTTTATTTTTTAAGCTAGGTGTACTTTAAAGTACTGGCTGCCGTAGCAAAGTTTAACAAGGCTAACCCTAAGGTTAACTTTGCTACGACAAACTGAGCTCCACACACCTTGGCTTTGGAGGGCCTCGAGTAACAGTCTTCGTTCTAAGCACCTAACACCTGAAAACAAAATTCTACATGCAGCGGCTCGTAAGAAGTCCAAAGAGGTTGGGTATTCATTGTGATAGATTCGTCTGGGTTCGCGACGGCAAAATCTTCGCAAGAAAGGACACCACCTGTCAGGCTCTGCTCATACGATGTGAAGACAGCCTACGTCTAATGTGTTAGATAAGATTGGTGCTTTATTGTTTAATTGTTATATTATTTGATTTAAATTCGCTAGAATATACTATCAAAATGTCTGCGGTCTTAGGACCAAAATCAACGACCTATTCAAAAATATTTCCAGCATGAAATGATCATGAGCGATCAAGCGCGAACGAAGATCTACTGAACAAACTCGAGCGACTTCAAAATCTCGGGATTCGGTTTATCTTCGGTCTCCGCAAGTACGATCACGTGTCCCAATATCGCAGGGAATTAGGCTGGCTCCCGATCCGACTTCGTCCTGATATGCACATTCTCTCCTTCCTCTTCAATATTTTGAGAAATCCGCGCTATCCCGCATATCTTCGTGAACATTTGAGTTTCTCTTCTCTGGGAATAGACTTCGGAGATCTCACACGGTGTCACTTTTGTCAATTCCTGAGCACAACACTGTTGCTTACGAGCACTCGTTTAGGTTAAGGGCAATACGTTTGTGGAATGCACTTCCTTGCGCTATTAGGGATTGCACATCCTTGTTCTCTTTTAAGAAAAAGTTTAAACAGCATCTCCTCTCTTCCGCATAGTGGGTATCTTATAGTATGTATGTGTATCTATGTATTTATTGTATTCTATTAATTTATTTTATAGTATGTGTAGGATGTATTATGATTTATCTGATAGAATATTGACTTTATTTCTTTCTTTTAACTCTTAATTGTACACTAGGACTACCTCTCTATAAATATTTTTTCCTTTCCTCACAGGCTAGCTGCAAGAAATTTCTTTTTAGAAATAAGCTCACCTTTGCATATTGTTCGTTATATTTTTTCCATTGTGTTTTCTGTGCAATAAAGAATAATTATTATTATCATGAAATAAACGTACTCACAGAAACTTGGTTAAATGCAAATGTCGCAAACTCTGAACTTATGGACTCTAGATACAATATCCACAGAAGAGATCGCTTATGTAGTCATAAACCCACCAAAGAAAATAAAGCCGACGGGGGAGGAGTCCTCAAAGCAGTATCAAAAAATATAAACACACATGATAAGCTGGGAGAGTAAAAATTTGGAAATATTAAATTTGAGGACTGATGGATCACTATTGAGACCAAGACTGAAGGCTGCACAAAAAAGCTAGCCATATGTGCAGTATATTAACCATCCCCAATCAAATTAGCCTCTTTTTCTGATTTTTTGGACAACGTTAATAGGATAATATATTAGGCCGATGAGGTTGGTATACTAGGAGACTTTAATATAGGTTTCATAGATTGGAACAAAGACGCTAAAAACTTCCACAAAGTCCCATCGAACTACTCACATACATCGGGACTCCGACTCGTCGACTTTATTTCAATGAACAACCTGTTTCAATTTAACTGCATCGGTTATAGTGACGACAACATTCTCGACCTAGTACTGGCAAGTGTTCCCCATGTGACCGTTGCCTGATCTCCTGATACCCTGAGCAAGCTTGACTCTTACCACCCTCCATTAGAAATTCAGATCAGTACATCACGCCTCACCTACCCCAAACAAAACGTTGGATATCGATACAACTTCTTCAAAGCCGACTACGACTACTTGTGGCAAAGAAAAAGAAATAACCTCACTCTTTTACTCTACATTGGAAGACGCTATTGCCAAACATGTCCCTAAACAGAGAATCAAAACAAAAAAACACCCTCCCTGGTTCAACAAACAACTAACAAGACTAATAGCCGAAAAGGAACGAATAAGACGGAGATATCGTAAATATCAGAATCCCCGAGACAAGATAGAATTCGAGATATCCCGAGAGCGCTGTCATAAACTCTACAACACATGCATGAAATCGTATCTGAATAATATTGAATCCAGTATTCCAGTCAACCCCAAGGTTTTTTGGACTTTTATTAAATCAAAGCGAAAAGGCTTTTCCACCCTATCATCGAGCATCTATAAAGATGACTCATCGGCAAACAGTGGAACTGAGATCGCACAACTCTTTGCTAGTCACTTTTCAACATTTTATACTGATCTCGACCCAGAAACAGCCACAGACGCACACATAACTAACCAAACAGGTCAAAAATCACAATCAGCGAGCGCGATATACTTAAAAAATGCAAAACCCTTGATGTGTTCAAATGCGCGGGACCTGTCGACATTCCTACAGTATTTGTGAAACTCTGCGCACAAGAGCTCTGCTTCCCTCTATTCATATTACCGAATCATTCCTTGAGGGAGGGTTGTTTTCCTGATGAATGGAAGAAAAGTAGAATTGTTCCTGTTTACAAAAAGGAGGATGAAAATGGCCTCAAAAATTACCGACCTATATCCATGCTATCATGCTTCTCAAAACTCTTTGAATCCCTTATCTGCCCACTTATCACACACCACATCGATAGGGCTATCTCACCCGAACAACACGGCTTCAAGCACGGACGATCGGTGGAAACTAACCTGGTCTCCTACGACTTCAGCAGAACCTTCGACAAGGTAAACCACAAACTGCTTCTGAGTAAGATAGCAGCACTCGGTGTCCACGGGTCATTATTGGACTGGTTTTGGTCGTACCTGTCACAGAGACCTCAGGTTGTGAATGTGAGTGGACACCAATCTCAGATTTACTACGCAAAATCGGGAGTCCCCCAAGGCTCTCACCTCAGACCAGTCCTGTTCCTAATATTTATCTATGACTTATTGAAACGTATTGCGCGTTGCAAGTACTCCATGTTCGCAGACGACCTAAAACTATATAAAACCTTTATTTCGGAAGCTGACGTGGAACTGCTGCAAAATGATCTGAACGAAATAGCGAATTGGTGCCGCAATAATGGAATTGTCCTCAATGCCGCAAAATGCCACCACATAACATTTACCAATAAGAAAACCCCAATAGGTTAACGTAAACTATCAACAACATCGAACTCGAAACTGTCAGCGAAATGCGAGATCTCGGTGTAATGATGGAGCCCAACTTAAAGTTCATATCCCACATCAACACTACAGTGTGCAAAGCTGCAAAAATGCTGGGCTTCCAAAAGCGCAATACAAAACGTTTTCGTCTCATCAGCACCAAGATCCTTCTGTACAATGCCCTGGTTCGCAGCCATCTCGAGTACAAAAATCAAAATCAAAATCAAAAAGAGTTTATTTCCATAAGAAACACATAGGTAACATTTGGAGAATGTCAAATCTTAAACTAACACATGTTTAAAGTACAAGGAAATATAGAACTCAATTTGAATTCCGTCACCTCAATATTTTAGATGCTGGAGGCAAAGAGGCGACTAGAAACCTCCAGATTTATACGTTATTTTTTACAGAATTGGAGCAAACACCTTCCTAAGCTTTCTTGTCTTCTACATAATCTGATATTTTGTAGTAACCTTTTTTACATAAGTGATTTTTAACAACATTTTTAAATGTATTTACAGACAATTCTTGTAACTCAGTCGGTATTTTGTTGTAAAAGGGAATACCTTGCCCTTTAAAAGATACATTAACCTTATGGAGCCTAGTAGTAGGTATAGCTAGTTTATTCCTATTTCTATTGTTGAAATTGTGCCTGTCGCTATTCTTAGGACATTTATTAATATTTTTGTGGACGTACATTAGGTTTTCATAAATATACTGTCACGGCACTGTCATAATGTTAATTTCCTTAAATTTACAACGCAGTGACTCTCTGGGACCCACATTGTAGATTGCACGAACAGCCCTCTTTTGCAGCACAAATATTATGTTAATGTCTGCAGCGTTCCCCCACAGCAGTATGCCGTAAGACGTAATGCTATGGAAGTAGCTGAAGTAAACTAGTCTAGCTGTTTCCACGTCCGTAAAAAGACGGATTTTTTTAACTGCATAAACTGCGGAACTGAGTTTTATTGATAGCTTATCTATGTGTGGGCCCCACTGAAGCTTATTATCTAAGGTGATTCCTAGGAATACCGTGCTATCTACAATTTCTAAATTTTCATCTTTAAGATTAACATTAGCCGAGACTTGTTTAACATTGGGGAGTATAAACCGAATAAGTTTTGTTATTGTTCAGTAAAAGATTATTAGCACTAAACCAACTGACTACCTTTGAGATTGCATTATTCACATCGTCAAAGTTCAAACTGCGTCGTTTCATTTTAAACAAAAGTGAAGTGTCATCTGCAAACAGTACAATCTCATGATTATCTCTGACAAGATGTGGCAGGTCATTAATATAAACCAAAAACAGGAATGGCCCGAGTATGGAACCCTGTGGTACACCCATAGTAACAACAGACCCTGGAGATCGTTTTCCATTAATGTCAACTCTCTGTATCATGTTATTTAGATAAGAAGAGAGAAGATCTAAAGAGTTATCCCTAATTCCATAGTGATGTAATTTCCTTATCAATGTCCCATGGTCAACGCAATCAAAAGCCTTAGACAAATCGCAAAATACTCCTAGAGCATCATGCGACTCCTCCCAGGCATCATATATATGTGATATTAACTCAATACCGGCATCAGTAGTTGATTTTCCTTGTGTAAAACCAAATTGTTTACAGTGGAGCATGTTGTTGGTGTTGAAATGTGTAAGAAGTTGATTTAAAATTATTTTTTCAAATACTTTACTAAATGTAGGCAATACCGATATCGGTCTGAAATGAGAAGGGTCAGATGTACTACCCGATTTAAACAAAGGTACTATTTTACTGTGTTTCATTAAATCAGGAAACACGCCAGATTCAATAGATGCATTAAATATGAAAGCTAAATCAAGTGCAATAACATTTATTAGGGGCTTCACAACATGAACAGAAATATCCCAGAGGTCTGCAGTTTTCTTAACATTTATTGATTTAAAGGCTTTAATAATATCTTTATCATCTACATGATTAAACGAGAATTGATTTTCACATCTAGGTACATAGTATTTTAGCAAAGATTCAGCGACTACTTTAGAAGAGTCTAAAGACTTTGTAGTAGAGATTGGGATGTCAGTAAAAAAAAACAAACGCTTTAGCTACATCAATATAATTTTTGAAAGTAATATCATTAATTTTTAATTCATATTCATTGTTTTTAATACTGACCTTTCCAGTCTCACTTTTAATTATATCCCACGCCTCCATTGCCTGGAATCCCGTCTACGCGGTTCACTCCGAAAGAATCGAACGTATACAGCACGCATTCACTAAACATTTAGCGTACAGCCAACCAGGCATTTCTCACAGGGAACATTATGAACGGCGATTAGACTACTTCAGAATGAAAACATTAAACTTCCGAAGAAATTTACAGGACCTGCTATTCCAGCATAAGGTCTGTAACAATAACTTGGATGCCAGTAACATCTTGAGTCAGATTGGACTGACAGTGCCTTACAAATATCCGGGCAAACCCATCCCTAACACTCTTCACAGACCGCTATACAGAACAAACATCTACAAGCACTCACCCATACCCAGAACGTTCGACGATTATAACGTCACGAGTAGCCAAACCAACATAGACATATTTCATGATGGCTTGCCTGAGTTTAGGAATAAAATAAAAAATATATATACTTGCATCCAAAATTTTTAATTTTTTATATTTTTTTAAAGAATATTGTAAATTTTATTAATTTAATACCTAATCTTAAGTTAAATTATTTCCACTACCCTAGCTTAATTACTTAAAAATTAGGATTACTATTTAGTACAAAAATGGTCAATGTTGTGCTCATCTATAAAAGGCACTCATATAAGAACAAAACTGCAGATTTTTTTTGTTGTAATAATATGTATATGTGTGCTGTTGATGTGCCTAAATAAATAAATAAATAAAGTGCATTCTTTAATTCTTTATTCCCTTCCCACAACTGTCAACTGAGAAAATATCCGATTGCCAGACTCAGATCACAATTCACTACATTAAAAACTCACAAGGAGTCAAAACTAACCGAATATCGAAGTAAAGTCACTATGTTCTTGTAATCTGTCAGCTCTTGTGCAAACTAACCACATTTAAACAAAATATTTAAGAAACCTGGCTGTCAATATTGCTTCGTATAGATAGTTTTCATGCCTTTATAATTTGGGGAAGGTATTCTATATGTACCTAGTCGGTCCATAAGTTCTGTCACAAATATTTTGCCGCATAGTAAATAATACCAAGTTTTATTTTATTTAATACTATATATGGTTTGATAGCTCATTAAATACTGATAAATTAGAACGATTATTGGATTTAAATGCTTAAAGCCATATTATACAAATGCTAGTTTCTTCAGAGATTTTGCACTTTTTTACCCAATCAAAAATACTGACGTGATTCACTTTATCTTTTTTCCATGACTCTTAAAACCTTTCAAACTTACGTGAGATTTTAGTCAGAACCCTCCCTGAACCCGTTACCTTCATTTTGAAGCATAAGATAACTAATTCTGGGTAAAACTAATTTTCATATTCACATTTTACGTAGTGTACTTGTTGCCCACAAGATCATTTTTATACGTTTTTCTGAAAACGTAAAAAGTACGTAAAGTTCTCTTTGGGAGCAGTTGAAACTGAAAGCTATGAAGAAAATGAAATGGTAGTTGTTAAGCATGGTCTAAAATCGAAGTTTCAGAATAAATAAAAAAAACCTTGTTGGTTATCTGGAACACTGTTTTTTTATTAAATTTGTGGTAAGTGGTATTTTTGTCAGTTGCGGCGTGTTTTGGTTCGCGATTGTCTCAAGTTATAAGGTTTTTTGTCATATTGCGATAATCGTACAAAATGTATTGTATTGCAATTTGATTCGTATAAAATAAGCTTTTTAATCATGTATAATACGAATAAGAAAAAGTTTATTGCTGAGTTTTATCTATCAAAAACCTTGTGACAGAACTTAAGGACCGACTAGGTATTTCAGTCACTAATAAGTTTGTTTTTCTCTTACTATTGATTAAAACAGTTTTTTAAAGCTAGCAACACTGGTTTCAATGCTATCAATCCAAAGGCGCGGCGAAGGAATGCACTCTATTTTTTAAAGTTGATTACGGCAATACTTACAAAATGGAGCGGCATTACCGTGCCTAAGCACGAGTTATCGCAATTTTGAACCTTATAACATGGTAATAAAATTCAAAGGCTATTAATAGAGGACAGAATTTTATATTATGATCAGTTACTGCCTTGTTAACCCAGATGTTATTACCGATCGTTAAAACGATAAATTTTATTTCATAACAAACCTTAGCTTAAAGTGCCGAAGTTCAAAATCGCGATCCTGTTTTCAAAAGTCCCAAAAACATCGAGGTGAAGGTGATAGACTTCTGATTAAATTTTTCCGGTGTTCCCAGTTTTATTTTAATTTTTTTTATCTTTATTTTGTTTAGGGGCTTTGGCATCATACGGACGCATGTCAGCCCCATCGTAAATTATTCTAAAAACAGTACATACTTATTCAATATTACAAACTAACGCTTTCTCGCGTCGAAGCATTGTGACGACGAGGTAGAGGACTTTTACGACCTACCTACTTAACTATCGACCCGTAAGCTAGGTATCCCATATTTATAAAATATTTATAAAACTTATTGAATCGCGTATAGCTATACATCTAGATGCAAGTCAACCGCAGGAGCAAGCAGGTTTCAGACCTGGCTTCTCGACTACTGACCACCTCCACACGCTCCCGCCGGCCGGTCAGCTGTCAAAGAAACGGCAACTGATTTTAATTGTAATTTTATTTGTATTTAGGCCATAAATATAGTGCAACATTATCCAAAGAGTATATAATTTACTACGTAAGAATCATTGTTAGTGTTTACAAAAGGGTGACAAGTGTTTGCGGCCAGTTTTCTCAAGATTGCATCATCCACCGAGCCGTTACCTACTCGAATGTGAATTTGAATAAAACAAAGGAATTTACCAGCTGAGTATTTTTGTTTCATAATCTTATCACGCTCAACACATATTTTTAACAGAACTAACCAGAACCACGCGCATTCCATATCACAAATACCTCAAAATCAGTGTAGTAAATTCAAGAACTGTTTTAGCACAATAATAACATGGTCTAAATATCTTCAGTAAAACATATGCTATTCTTAACTATGTTAAGACATTGCTGCAGAAAATATGGCCCAGGTGCTCATCATTATCATTCTTCAATTTGAATTGTAAAAATATAGGAACACCTTTCCACACTGTGAATGACCTTTCTTGGTAACTCTATCCCAATCATGTCATAATTGGAATAACACGCTCTCTACGGCGCATATTCACTATTTAACGATAATCTGGTGTTGCTAGGGTTACTCTGTTCTCATGGGAAAACGAGTCTGCCCCCGTGTGAACTGCCCCGGTTGAATATTTACTTCACATCGTTCAAATTGCAATCGTGGGCTCGATGGTGAGTATAAAGTTGTGGCGTTCACGCTGGTCTCTTTGCACGTAAATTACACTACTTAATTCTTCGCCCTCTGGTATGATCTGACGATGATGTAATGTGCCGCTTGAAGCTGCTGCCTGTTCTCAACTGCGGCGAGGAAGCAGTTTGTTAACAATTCCATTATACAAACTGGCCATACACGGCCTTAGGTTTACCTTACGCTGCCGCACTAACAGAGTTCAGTCTCTTGACAACTCTTGGGCACAAATCGTAGGGTAATATGGTACTTTTTAAAAAAAATAGCAACTATTTAGACCCTGACTTGTTAAAAACATCGGCTCAACAATTTGGTTAGCCATAAGTAGCATCTTCTTAAATTTACTGCAATCGGAGTAGATCAATAAACAATAAAAAAACCTTAACAACACATTTCTACAAACCTAAGATCTTGAAATATATACTGAATAACATTTTAAAAAAAATATTTTATGGACTTAAGAATGATCCTAAATATCCACTTATATAACCAAAAAGGGTTGCATCCTATCCTCACCAAAACATTCCTTAATTAATGCTCATTTTGTGTAAAATCTTGCCATGAGCACCTTGGCCATATTTATAGTCCAAATAATCATTCATTTAAAACTTACAATGCTCAAGACATGACACATTTTTTATCTTACCCTTAGGCTAAGTACGTATGTAAATTTAAAATAGTAGTGGTGATAATAATGAAAAAACTTAAATATTTTAAAACAAAGCGATTATCTAAAGTGAATAACCTAAACACATGGACACGAAGTGGCCAGGCGTCGATCAGACTCTTAAAAACCTTCGCTTGCTCTCTCTTAGCTCTCGGCAGAATATAGTTCATGATCAGCTCATTTACCATAAAACTTGTTCCCTGTTTTGCTTTAAGCATACCTTCAAAAGAAACACATACACTACAAATAAATAATAAATCAACTGAAGTTAATACACACGACAATATTACTGTTGTTCTGCTTTTAGTATCAAAATTTGTATTATAAAAGTAAATGACTCTTTGGATAGTATCAGAAACAATGCCGATAGTTTTTATTATTAGAGTCAACAAAACTTGGTATTTGAACTCTTGCATGAGGACATCACATGCCTCCGCAATTTTCTCAAATGCTGCGGAGAGATATTTTAAGTCGAGATTGTGATTACAATTGTAGTTAATATGATTCTCTAATATGTAAACGAGTGTCAAAGATTTTATACCCTCGTTGTGATAGATACATCTAGCTAAGTTTTCATTGATTATTTCCAGCCTTTGTCTCACCATAATAAAGAAAATACAGAATATCATTGTCTCTAAAGCTGGAATAATGCTTAATACAGTTGCAATGTCAGGCTGTGAATTATTATAAATAACATTTATTGTAAAGAAAACTATTAGACCGTGAATAAACCATATTATGATACGACTTATGACAATACGTCTTTGAAAAACTTTATAGAAATTCTTTATAGAGCTTACGTACAGAATTCTATCTATTTCAGAAAGTATCTGAATCAACCTGATACTTGTCTTGTGCATGAAAATGGTCGATACGATGCCAGATAAACAGGGTAGCATGAGTAGCCAAAAGAATATCAATGGTATATCACTTTCCAGGTTCTGATAAATAAATATCAACAAAATAACAACTGGATACAAACTTCTCATTCTAAACGTAAGATTAGGTGGTAGAATCGTTTTTCCATCACTGTGTAGTCGAAATATTCCAAGAATGTTTTCCACTAGAAATGCATATTTGAGAGAGTAAATGATGTCGGCAACATTGTTTTGAGCTGGTGTGACATGGTCTGGACTATTCTCATTTAACTCTTCGGATTCACCTGATATCGTTGCCTGCATTGTAGGATCAGACAATGAATTAAGTAGTTCTTCCAAATACGTGTGCACGTTGTTACTTCTCGTTGAATAATACGCAGTAGGTAATTTTGAATGGAACAATACGATGTATTGTGTAATTGTATATACTTTAATTATAGGAAGCAAATAATACCCAGTACAAAGAACGGGCCTCAAGTACTTTTACTAGATAATGGATTAGTTCCACCAGTAAGTGGATTAAGCTTCTACTCGTAGCTGTAATGATTATTTTTATATAGGGATGATACTAAGTGACATTTAATGAGTCAGTCGGTCAGTTTGACCTCGACTGAGTGCACATCGGACGTGTGCAATAGTGCGCTGTGAATAAATTATTATAGTATAGTAAGTAATTTTAATGAAAATACTCTACTCAACTTATCTGTGACCTGCTTATCGCGTTCTGCATGTTCGCTGAAATTTTGTGAAGTGTTTCTTTGTCATGCTTTATGTATCTTAAAAAATAATCAAGAACAAGTGAAAAAAAAACTATAAGATGAGCTCCGAATGTCGTCCGTCATGTTCAGAAAAACGCCCAAGAAAGTTCAGTACCAATTGCTAAAACAAAAAACCATCAAGGCTCAGATTTCTGTCCAGATCTTAAAGGTTAATCAGGAATTAGCTGAAAACCTTACTGAACTTAAAAGAAAACAGTAAAAAGGCAACTCAGGAAACCACCTCTTTTGCTGAAATTTTAAAGAAAGGCACAACTAATTTTTTTGGTCCCAGCCGTTTTAGCTCTGTTGAGATATATCCCAATGACCAACAGAAGACAAGCGACGAGACAAAATAATTAGTCTAAAAAATCGTCCGCCCTGAAGTCAAGAAACTGCATGTTTGGCCTACGTAGGATAAAAACAGAGGAGTCATCATAAGTGCGGATCATAAAGACAACATTGTAAAACCAAAGCAGGCTTCTCAACTATCTACATCAGGCCAAACTGTGAATGAGTCATATAAGCGCAAACCAAGAATTAAAGTGTTTAAGGTTCCTACTTTTCTAACTGAAAGTGAGGTCTTTAACTGCATAAATGAGCAAAATTTAACTGAAAAAATGCCAAATCTATCCCTTACAACGTTTTTAAGCACAATAAAGTTAAACTACAAATCCAGGAAAAAGTATACGCCTACCTACCCTAGTCATCGTTGTTTATCTATTTAAGTATAATATTTATCTATATAAGTATGCGTATCGTTGTCTAGTACCCAAGACACAGGGAATGCTAGTTTGGGGCTAGATCGATGTGTGTAAATAGTGTCCAAGGTATTGTTATTACTGATTGTCCAGCCAAGAAACATGCCGAGTATAGACATATAAATTCAATAGTTTATGTCGGCGCCTAAGACCGCCACTTAACAGCACTTTTTATAATTAATTTGTAATAGATCAATGAGCTAGTTGATAACATAGATAATTTGAATTTAATTGATAGTCACACTTGTCAGTATGAACAGATTTCTTGGCTTTCAAGGTCCCAGGCTCTACAATATTTTTAATAAAGATGATTACTTTTTCGGCATATGTTAATTTAAATTTAAGCACATAATAACTGACTGGCTTTAAACACTTGACTGAGAGTAAACTGGAAATATTTTCTCTACCTATATAAAAAAATGAAACCTAAAATAAAAATAAAAGTAAAGGCAGAACTTTTGAAAAATGTGAACGAGGTAAAGGCGAACCACCAAAAAATATAACGTGGAAGTCCTAAGGCTGCCACCTTATCATAGCGAGCTCAATCCCATTGAACTTGTGTGGGCTGACGTGATAAGACACATAGCTCGCAATAATACTTCATTTAATTTTGAAGATGTATAAGAAGAAATAAACGCTTCCATTCCACAAGGAAGTGTGATTGCTTGTTTACTATTTCTACTTTACATAAACAACTTGCCAAAATCCATGGTAGTCCTGTTCCCTGACGATATGTCTATACTTACTTCCTGCACAAATAACCAATAAATGAACAAAAACCTTCACACAATATTAAATAATATCATAAACTGGCTGGAAGAACATTAACTTCAAATAAATAAAAAAAAAACAAAGTTTATTTTATTTTATTAATTTAACAAAAATCCACAGCCGTTCAAATACAATAAACTAATAAGTAAACTTAGAATTGAGCCAATTAAGGATTTTACTATAAAATGTAGAACTTAAGATATAAAAGATGTTAATTTTTGAAATACAGTAGGTAGGTAGGTTTGAAATACACAACAAGTTAATGAAAGTGTGGGTGTAAGTGTTTGTGTGTAAGCATGTGTGTTTCGGGGGGATCCAGAGAAACATAAGCATGAAAGTTTATTGATTGGTAGTTCTGATAGTTAGGCATTCGCATACGGCTGGCGCAAAGAAGATTTGTAATTTACCTACGTTATCAGAATGAAGTAGGGGGGGGAGGGCTTACATGGGGCTGTTTCTAATGATAAAGTAAGAATGAGACAGATTAAGTTTCATCCAGCAACCCAAGTGTAACTATTCGTTTAAATGCACCTTTTGAGTTGCTAAATGGGTCAAGGTCCGGGAAACGTTGGTTATAAGATCTTGGAATCCTATGACATGTACTGTTAGAGGCATAATTAGTGCGATTGGAGGGTACAAAAAACATTTTCGTGTGTCGTGTACGTTTCTTCGGGACAGCTAGGATCAGCATGTCTGTTACCAATCTAGGGCAGTCTAGTGCGCCGGAGCACACATCGTGTAGAAGTGACATGTCAGCCAGTAATTCCTTTCATAATTCATAATTTCTTTATTGCACACAAATCATACAGAAAACAAGATTTACATAAAAATATGTACAAAGGCGAGCTTATCTCTAATAAGAGATCTCTTCCAGCAAACCAGGTTAACATGGGAAAAGTTGATGGTTGAGCAGGGGTAGACCTATGTGTACAATATATAAAATAATAAATAAAATTAATCATATAATAACTATGCTAATATACAAAATACCTATAATATACTACAACTACTATTTTGTACACTATACTAATATATAATACTATAACTTGTAACAACCCCCCCCCTCTCTAGCTTGAAATAACAATGAATGAACCCTACGAGTTTCCCGAACGATTCTATGAAAAGTAAATTTAAAGATATAACCAACTAACCATTGATTTAATGTCAGACGGAATTAAACCCTTACGTATTTTTTATTGGAATATTTCTCCAACTGGAAAGATTGCGAATATCTTGTTTAGATGATTTGGCCAAAGTAGTGGATGATGATCGTCTATGGGTAGGACTGTAGAAGTTGTGATAGTAATAACCTAAAGTTCTTTTTAGAGTGGTTTTGGTTAAACAGTTTCGTCAAGAGGTCCCTCAGTCAGTGATGAATAAGAATATTGATAAGCATCGAGTCCGTGCTTATTAGAATAAATTCCAAGTAAAACCCATTTAAGAGATATTTCGATTACATGTGTTTATAAAGGAAGGTTTGTACTAGAGCTCACGACCAGAAGGGCAACGGGCCCTAAGAATGGGCCCCACGACCCCGCCCGACAATAGTGGAGGTCAACCAAGTTCTACGGATCCAAGACAGATGAAGTTAGATTTAGCTAAGCAAAATAAGATTAAATTTAATAATAAAAAATGCTTATAACCACTCAAAATTGTAAACACAATTTATAAGAAAACATAGGGTTAACTATGTGTTCATTAGTATGCTTTTGGCGTTATCTTTCACCTGTTTGGACCATCCTTCTCCCACACATTCCCATATACAATCCACGTGACTGCAATATTTAAGACTGCTGAAGACCTGGAATTAGCCAACTGAATACACCAGCACCTAGAGATCGTCTGAATCTACTCAAATCCCTCTCGAGTTATTTTCACTGCCAATCAACTACATAAAGACTATTAAGGATATATTTTTATATTATTTGATATTGTGATTCTCTCATCCATCAGTCCAACATGTTTGTTGATCGATTACGGGATATTTTTATTTGCACATACTCGGTATTGAGGTTATCTTGAGAGACACGTCTCTTAAGTTTTATTCCGTAACCAAGTGGATGTTCATCCAGATATTTTATATATAAATTAGTTTTAAGACATGTAAATTCAGCGTAACTACTTAGGTCACTAGATTGATAATGTAGCGCGTGTGTAGGTTTGATTCTAACGGATTTCAGGCCATCCACAGGCATTCTACAGCGAAGTAAACTTCACTCTAAACAGGGGCGATGAGCGGCCCTGAATGATGCGACCAGGGTCTGTACTACAATGTCAAATCAATCCGAATTGTACAAATCCATCTTTTAATCGTGGTATGCGAGTAGTTCTCCAGTCCATGAGTAAGAAGAAGTCTAGGCACTATGTGCTTACGACAAAGGCATACCTTTGTCGTAAGCAAAGCATGTCGTAAGGTTCATAAACCAGATAGTACTCAAAGCAGTGACAGCCTTTGGAAAAGGGAAAATGCAGCAAGAATTATCGATCTTCTGAATCGGAGGCGTTTCAGAAGGGGAGAATGACTGCTAATAAACCTTAGGCCGTGTAGAATCGAGTAGAGTGTTCTTAGAGTAATGTCAGCTTCTTGTAGAGTAAATTTGTATATGTGTGTTTTGTGAATGACCAAGTAACCACGTCAATCTACATGCTTTAAGGAATTAGAATAACTATGTCATTTAATGTAAAGTTAGAAAGGCCAACCCACATGATAGACGGTCCTGAAAAGAAAGATCAAAACAGCCACAATCAAAAGATATTTAGTTTGTTAGATAGTTTTATAAGTATTTAGGTATTTCAAGAGTGAGAAGGAAATAACGTAATTATTTGTAGTCTTACGAATTTTAGATACTTGTTTTGTTACATTAACCTAGATAATTGTGTTTAGACGCCCTACCTATACAACCTCAATTACGTAATTTAATCATTTAGCCAAAAGACAAACAAGAATAAGATCAGAAAAAGAAAGCCTGGTAATTAAAAAGTCTGCGCAAAATGCATTTAAATTAAATCACGAGGACAAATTAATTGAAGACTCATTAAATTAACGAATTTGAATACCGTAAAATAAAACCCGCGGTATGAACGCAAAACAAAACTTAAAATTACAAGCCTTAGAACTATAAATAATCTTTCTCGTCGATGACTTGCGCATGATGATCCTCT
Source organism: Argyresthia goedartella (assembly GCA_949825045.1). Classification (NCBI taxonomy): domain Eukaryota; kingdom Metazoa; phylum Arthropoda; class Insecta; order Lepidoptera; family Argyresthiidae; genus Argyresthia; species Argyresthia goedartella. Next base: position 25,552,836 of record OX463823.1, read on the forward strand.
CCCGCTTCGGCAGCCGGAAGTCTAGGACCTAGGACGCTTATCACATCTCTAGGTCTCACCAACAGAAGCAGTAAGAGACAATTCTCATTACAACGCGTACTTAACCAACAAATCACTAATTAATCACTAAACACAATCACGCCTAAGTGTTTCTCTAAAAGTCTATAAAAGTTTCAGTCCGAGACAACTCTTTATTTGAACGTAATTGTTCCTCGATACGAATGACATGAGAAATACAAATACCGTTATAACCGCACTTGTAATATTAACAACACGAAATATAATCGAAAAACTATTCAGTGATCCTACAACGAACCCGTGACTCTAATTCTAGTATTTACACTCCCCGATTGGTCTTGAACCTGTCTAAATTCTCACGTCAACTCTCGCGTAACGACCGATATTCACTCTCTCCACAACCCCCTGTCAAACAGTTTTATTACAAACCCCAAGCCCCGAACCCAACTCCTAGCAATCCATTCCCACACTTTCAGACTAACGCTGAAAAAATCTAGGCGACAATTTACGGTTTATTTACTCAAAATAAGAACAAAAACTAGCCAATTAACCAAACGTTTATCAAACCTAATCAGTTATCAAATAACTGTCAACTAATAAACGAGAATACAAATTGCCTTTATTATTTCAAATCAACACAAAATATACTGTTTGACCTACCAAACTATGTATATCGTAACTAAACAACCTTAAGTATAAGTTTCGATTGAATGAGCCATAGTCAATGCATCACTTCAAAACAACAAGACATATGTGTGAAATGGTCATAATCCAATATCCACTGAAAGCTACGGTATAGTTAAACCATGTTCATTTTAAATTTATGATTCATAATTTATTTCATAGCTCTTAAATCTTATCCGCATTTTGGTGAATGTTTAAACAAATATTTATACCTACTGAGAAATAAACCAAATGTTTGTTTCGTCACAAGAGACTCCTATTACCTAGCTTATAAATAAATCGGATCGCTCTCTTCTGCAAAATTAAGATGGTCTCAATGTCAGCAGCCCGTCCCCATAGTAGTATGCCGAAGGACATAATGCTATGGAAATAACTAAAATATACAAGCCTAGCAGGTGGAACGTCAATCAATTCCCTGATTCTTTTAACTGCATATGCTGCGGAGCTAAGTTGTAGTTTTTCCGGATTGAATTACAAAATAGCGATAAAAAAATTGTGCGACTAGCTTCTTCTGATAAAATTAATGAAGTCCGCGACTAAATAAAAAAATGCCAACTTGAAAACCTTTATTCTATTAACATAATAGTAGTTTATGTGACTGCTACATAATGGAGGGCATTAACACTCGAGAGTGGGTTTATGATAATAATAATCATAATAATATCACTCGAGAGTTTTAATGCCTAATTATGTACAGTTACATACACTAGTTTATCTACACACATATCATAAGCTCTCTTTGATGTGTTCAGGAACCGCATGTTTGACCGGCATTGTGGCTCTGCAGTTGTTTAGCTTGTTCTGTACCAACTTCACGCAGGCGGGCGTCGGCGTTCGAAATTTGAATGTCAGTATCAACTTCACAGACAAAGTAGGGGCGGCAAGCAGGCGGGCGTCGGCGTTCTAAATTTGAATGTCATAATATGTAGAAAAATTACACATTATGGTCATAATGTGTAATTTTTCAGATAAGAAATGAGTTTTTACCAAGTAGTTTAACATTATGCTGATCGTAACGTGCTGTTTTTGTACGCAGTAAAGAGGGTTTATGATACGTGTGTAGATAAAAGTCTTTATGTGTGTTATATAATCGACATGTCTGCTCGGCTGCATAATATGGACTCACTAACACCTGCCTGCGAGCGTCCGTAAACTTTTGAACTCTGGTCGAATCTGAATCAGAATGGAGGTTGATTGGTGGGACGGGAGCCCTTTCAACGCTGACTTAACATTCCGCCGGAAACTAACTTTCACTGCTACCTACCTATTTCCATGATGAGACCCGCTTTCGCGAAGCCGAGAATACCTGCAGAATAACAGCTTGTTACGGAATTTTTCATCATATTTTTCGTGCAAAATGTTCAACGTCGTGATATTAAGTTTCGTCTAACTGCCAAGTTCACAAATATATACCTACTAGCTGATGCCCGCAACTTCATCTGCATGTTCCTAGGAATTATCATTAACCGAGATAACGTTCCGGTGCAGTCGGATAAAAAGTATCCTATAAGATAATCTAGCTCATAAACTACCTCTGTGCTAAATTTCATTCAAATATGTTCAGCCGTTTTAGCGTGATTGAGGCACAAACACACAAACATCCAAACATCCTAACATCGCTACTTTCACATTTATAATATTAGTTAGATAGACTACCTACCTTCAATGCATCCATATCATGAGCCTCTCTTAGGCTGGGCATGGCAAACAATAGCAATCATATTTTTGCTTTAATTTCCATGTGTATTATGACGAAAAGACCACGAGCATAATACAAAAAAGTGGCATAGAGCGAGTCGGACCCGCCCATGAAGGGTTCCGTTGTAGCAAGTAATTATGTGACCGGATGTCGAGTCTACTATTTTCAAAAACCGCAATGTCCATGTTGACTACATTCAAGATATCCTTAATTATATTATTGTGCGTAATAGACGTCCATTATAGTAATAAATCTATGCGAAATTAATTTTGATTTGTGTAGGAGAACTAAATGCATAGTTAATATAGATATATTCGAACAAAAAAGAGAATAAAAGCAAAGAAATATAATGGACATTGCTGACTTTGAAACACTCGGTTGGACTTTGCGAGTTTTGATGCAAAAATAACATGGACTTAGTTGGTTTTGAAACCTAGCAATTCCGTATAGTAAGACTAACTCATATTGATAAATTTACGTACCAATAATATTATCTACTGAGTACGTACCTTAGGTACTCAAATCTGCCCAAAAATTATCCATATCAAGCCCAGACATTTTATGAGAAATAAAACAACACATTTTTATATAATGTCACTTAAGTAGTTTATTAAGTAGTTTAAAAAAATAAAATCATATTAACAGTAGTTGCGATTCTTCTTGCTCTTCACACATTTGTTCTTCAGGAGCCTCTTCGTCATCGTTATCATTTTGTTTGAGTAAATCTTGTGATGAGGGTGAGGATGAGGATGACTACTCGCTTGTAATAATCCAAACTCTCTAAATCGCGCCAGTTGTCCCCAAAATGAGTTGATAACAATTTTTGTACGTCTCTTAATTTCAGCGCTTTTACTGGCACACCCATCGGAATAGCGTTTGGGGAAAAAAATTAGTACCAAAAGTTAAGTGTACCTACCTAACTACATAAACAATAAAGTATCAGAACTAAGCAAGCCAGTTGTACTCACCGTTGTTCTTTGACACGATTTATTTCCCAGTTAGCAGCATTTCTAATTCGTTTTCGCGCATGTTTATTGTCCAAAACTTCGGGGTAACACTCCATTAATCAAAATTCATTAACTTTATGCACAGTTAATAACTTTTAGCACGATAAAATTGTTAAAAACCGCGAGCAATCCTAACACAACAATGTACAATCCGCCATATTGCATGTCGCGACGTGATTGGCTGTGGTGGACTTTGCGCAACTTGAAACAAACAGCGACGGACAATGCTGATTTTGTTGCATAGAAGTGATTTTCCCTCCCGTTTTCTATTGGACTTTGCGATTTTTAGTACATATGAATGATATGAAACCGTTGCATTTTTTTTAAAGTTTTTTAGCCCATAGACAAGTCATTTTACCTTTTTTTTGGACATTGCGGTTTTTGAAAATAGTAGACTCGTGTTTTTTAACTTTGTTTTTCATAGTGTTTGTATGAATGACAACGTTATTTATGCGGTTTTTAATAATTGTTTTATATCTTAAAAACCGCTTATTTTATATTGTTCAAACCAATTTTTGTTGAAATCGTATGTTGAGATACACAGCATATATATTTTGTAGATTTTATACTCTCTTACTTTAAAAGTTAGAGGGGGGTGGGACACATTTTTCAACTTTGGAAGGGTCTGCTGTCTCTTTAACGATTTACTTTGAGGAAAAATGGTTTCAGAAACCTCACCGTCATTTTTAAAGACCTATCTATGACAACCCACACATATAGGTTTGATGACCAAAAAAAAAGTTTGGTTTCAGTTCCATTTAATTATTTTAAATTTTAAATTTTTGTATAAAAATTGTAAAGCGATTTACAAAATACATCTACTTACTTACAGTCCTTATAGTTTCTGCAAAAAAGTTGCTGTGACATAAGGCCGGATGGACGGACAGACAGACCTAACGAAACTATAAGAATTCCTTGTTTCTATCTATGACAACCCACACATATAGGTTTGATGACCAAAAAAAAGTTTGGTTTCAGTTCCATTTAATTATTTTAAATTTTAAATTTTTGTATAATAATTGTAAAGCGATTTACAAAATACATCTACTTACTTACAGTCCTTATAGTTTCTGCAAAAAAGTTGCTGTGACATAAGGCCGGATGGACGGACAGACAGACCTAACGAAACTATAAGAATTCCTTGTTTCTCTACGGAACCCTAAAATATACTACGCGATTTTTGGGCAATAAGCCCAAAAAGCGCGGGTTACAACTGACAGTTGACAGTTTGGCGCGAAAACGGACCTACAGCGGAAGTGACGTTTTTTGCGGTTGTCAGTGACGCTTTCGCACAGAAAAGGAAAGGGAGGCTGACGCATAGTTCCGTCCCTACTGAAAACGCAAAATACGTCACTTCCTCTGATGGGTGTTTTAAAAACACGTTACGTTTGTTATTTGAGCAATCCTGGCCCTCGAGTCATAATAATAGTATAACAATTGCTCCAAGGGCGCCAAATGTCATTCTCCAAACAAAAGAAGCACCGCCGACAAGCCAAATATGGCATTTTAGGCCCTTGCGAGCAATCGATACACTATTGCTATTCGTTTTTCACTATGGGACTCCGGTACGTTATACGTGGTGAAATAGACAGTGTACAGTAGGAAACGGAATTAGCTCATCGTACAAGTAAGTACAAGACAATTGTCTTAAATCCTCCATAACAAAACCGATTACACACTGTACAACATTACTCACGATACTGAAGCGACAAGCACAACATACTTTATGCTTTATCGCATTAAAAAAAATACATTACAGACTGGAAAATAGAAAAAAGAATGGAAAAAGCACATGTAATGAAAACTGTCCCAGGCTGGGGATAAAGAGAGAAAAAACACAGGTTGGATGTTTATAGGTGTGATGTCGATGTTTCTGCTTCCCACGATACAGGGCCTAGTGTAGGGCCAGAAGCAATGAATGTGCCTGTATATAAATGTTTATGTTTATGAGATAACTTTATTGTACAGAAAAAACATTCTGCTAATTATTCTATGTTACGCGTACGTAGTGAAAAAAGATAGCAAACTGCTGGCCCTATAGATAATACTCCAATAACAAATAAGATATTCAACAGCACTAACATATATAGGAAAGAGAACACGTTAGCAAAAGGAATGGATAAAAATTCATAGTTTTGTACTGCTAATTCGCTTGGTCTCTCTTGGGTTTAAGGGTATTATGAATAATGTAACCTCACCGTTGTCACCGTAATAGAGCACCTTATGTCTCTATCGAGTTGGAAATAAGTGTGCAGTAAAGGTCTACTTATCTTGGCACAGAGATGTAGTTTCAAATGGAATGCGGAGTAGCGGCTTGGGCTACCTGCTCCATACTCACATTAATTTACCTGCGATTATTGAAACCTCTGAGCCATTGCGGTTGTGGCTCTGCCTACCGTGCAAGAGTTCCCGAGTTCGATCCCCGGCTAGGGATACAGAAAAAAAATCTCCCAGGTCTTGAATGTTTATATGTGTGTGAGGTCGCTGTTTTGGTCCCCACGACATAAAGTGTCAAAGTATGGGGCCAGAAGCAATGAATGTGCCTAAAAAAACAGATATTACTTATGCGGTTTTCTAGTGAAGTGCTCACAAACATCATAATCGTGCTCAGCCCTCATTGATCCACTGCTGGGCACAGGCCACAAATAAATAAACCTTAACACGAGCAGTCTACTTATCATTCAGCTCAAATCCGTAGATTGTTGGTCTTTACGGTTGTTATCATCCAACCCAAATCCGTAGATTGTTGGTCTTTACGGTTGTTATCATATAACTCAAATCCGTAGATTGTAGGTATTTACGGTTGTTATCATATAACTCAAATCCGTAGATTGTAGGTATTTACGGTTGTTATCATATAACTCAAATCCGTAGATTGTAGGTATTTACGGTTGTTATCATATAACTCAAATCCGTAGATTGTAGGTATTTACTGTTGTTATCATATAACTCAAATCCGTAGATTGTTGTTCTTTACGGTTGTTATCATATAACTCAAATCCGTAGATTGTTGTTCTTTACGGTTATTATCATCCAACCCAAATCCGTAGATTGTTGGTCTTTACGGTTGTTATCATATAACTCAAATCCGTAGATTGTTGTTCTTTACGGTTGTTATCATATAACTCAAATCCGTAGATTGTAGGTATTTACGGTTGTTATCATATAACCCAAATCCGTAGATTGTTGGTCTTTACGGTTGTTATCATATAACTCAAATCCGTAGATTGTTGTTCTTTACGGTTGTTATCATATAACTCAAATCCGTAGATTGTAGGTATTTACGGTTGTTATCATATAACCCAAATCCGTAGATTGTTGTTCTTTACGGTTGTTATCATCCAACCCAAATCCGTAGATTGTTGGTCTTTACGGTTGTTATCATCCAACCCAAATCCGTAGATTGTTGGTCTTTACGGTTGTTATCATCCAACCCAAATCCGTAGATTGTTGGTCTTTACGGTTGTTATCATATAACTCAAATCCGTAGATTGTAGGTATTTACGGTTGTTATCATATAACTCAAATCCGTAGATTGTAGGTATTTACGGTTGTTATCATATAACTCAAATCCGTAGATTGTTGTTCTTTACGGTTGTTATCATATAACTCAAATCCGTAGATTGTAGGTATTTACGGTTGTTATCATATAACTCAAATCCGTAGATTGTAGGTATTTACGGTTGTTATCATATAACTCAAATCCGTAGATTGTAGGTATTTACGGTTGTTATCATATAACTCAAATCCGTAGATTGTAGGTATTTACGGTTGTTATCATATAACTCAAATCCGTAGATTGTAGGTATTTACGGTTGTTATCATCCAGCTCAAATTCGTAGATTGTTGGTCTTTACGGTTGTGTATGAAAAGAGAACAATAAGTACAAAAACGAAAACCAGACTAGAGTTCAAAAGTACTAGAATACTAGAGTATTAAATCTGTAACCACCAAACCATCAATACTCTTCTAACGATTCGGCTAAATGCAAGCAAAGCAGCGAGCAAGAGCCAGTAATAAACATATCTGGAATTCCAATTAAGTACTTTAATTTTACAGTAAACACGACTCTGTTCATAAAAAAAAACATGACTGTATGTTTTCTAAAGGGCGCCATTTTGAATTAAGCGCGAAATCATATATCATATAAATCAAGAAGCTTCTAACGTTACCTCATTGGTCAAATGTTGATGATTAGCTTCATGTTATGCGGGAACAGGTGTACATACATACCTACCAGCCTCATCATAAGCCTCCCTTTCGCTTCTTCTTCTTCTTCTGGTACCATCTCCTATCGGAGGTTGGTGATCATTGAGGGTAATTACAGTTAGAAAACAGCATCAGCATGGTGCCACAATTTTATTAGGTACTGACAAAGATGTAAGTTCTTTTGCTTACACGTCTCCGCATTATTAGATCTCTATGCCGGTAGCATCCTTTATCTTTTTACGGTCCATGTGAGGCGTTCAGACCAACGACTCCTCATGATTTTGCAATATGACCCTCCTCCGCATGGTCTCATGGGATTTTCTATTCTATTTGCCTAAGCATATAGTCTATATTGCCGCCGGAGTGCTCGTCAATAGTGCTTATACTTTCGCATTCGGTATTATTGGCACATTTCACGCTGGCAACTTGCATTTGAATGTAAATATAGATATTTCATTTGGAATTTCCTAAAGAATTGTTTGCTTCGGTTTGTTGGTATAATAGCCTATACACAACACTGTTTCCTGCAGATGAGAATGATAGACTTATAATTAGTGTATCATATTGATATTATTGTTAGGAAATATTAAACTGCACATCAAAAATATCGATTTGCCCAGCAAATATCAGGGCAAAATGCTGCGGTAGCTTAGGTGAAGGGTAAAGGGGGTGAGCGAAGCGAAGCCCCCTTTATCCTTCGCGTTAGGTTGTACATGTAAGAACAACAAAAATACTTAAAACATAAACTTAAGTACACATAAAATATTAAAAACATAAAAAGTGTTTTTGTTGACTCTTTTTTGCTGTGCTAATCAGTATTTTTGATGTGCGATTAACTACCAGCCTTATTATTATATCATTCAATTTCTCTATACTCGTGAGGAAACCTTCATATGCTGCGGCGATGGGCTAGCCCCCAGTCACGCAAAATGGTGCCTTGAATAAGCGGCTAAAAGTGGGCACAATTGTGCCTCTGTCACCAAGTATATGAAAAAGGTGACGTTGGTTTATTTCTCTATAATCTCTAAAACTATCAATCTTCCTTGTAAGAGCTACTTTCTAATACATGAGCTAAAAAAATAGTTAAAGTGAATTCTAAAGTAAATTAGTACCACATGTTTAAAAGGTGGTGGTTTTTTTAAAACGATAGGTGGAGACGCTGTACCAATAAAATCAAATCTCCACATGTTACGTTTTGAAACTCCTTCTCTTTTCCTACTTTTTTCAGACCATTTTGAAAGCTTAGACTGCAGGGCACCTCATTCCATTGTGCATACAAAACTGCCAGACAAAGGACACTGCCTTTGTGTCTATAAAACTCATTACCGACGCAGGTACAGTCGCGATCAGGTCGATCCCCCCACTGTAGTACGATCGTAGTCCTTATGTCATCCAAAATAAGCATGGCGCAAAGTCCAGAGGGCGACTGGACGGGATCGCGTAAGTACCTGCCAACCTACAACCGGCCGCGCCGTTAGTCTCGAGTTGGAGCTACGAGAACATAACATAGCGTCACGCCTTTTCCCATATGGGGTGGCAGAGGCACATTGTATCCACTTTAAGCCAGTCATTCAATGCTCCATTTTGCGTGACAGGCGGCTAGCTCTTCGCCGCAGCTATGGAGTCATGAAGGTTTCCTCATGATGTTTTCCATCACCGTTAGAAAGACCGTATAATTTACTTAAGATAAATGAATTATCTCATTGGTCAGGAATCGAACCTGCATCTCCTGTGTGAGAGGCAAGCGTGAAACCCATTAGACCACGGAACTACGAGAAATTCTTAGAAACTACCTTTATGTAATAATAACAAACTATAAATCCAGCCCATTAGGGTCCCCACCGAGGGGTACTGGCGTTTACCCGGATACGACTAAGATTGAGCCATACTCCACCACGCTGGCTAAGTGCGGGTTGGTAGAGGGGTTTTACGACTACTACTACAAAATACAGACAGTAGCCGGGACGTACAGCTTATCGTGTCAACCAAAACACAGAACGTGCGACAATGTATTACCATAACTATTATCTAATCTCCGGTATTACTTACCTCACTTTGAACCTGCATCTTCTGCTAAAGAAGCAAGCGTGCACGGAGCGCTTTCAGAATAGTACATTACTTCAGAGGGAAGAAAGTGACAGTTCCATACCGAGATTATGGCATTTGCGCCACGAGCTTGCGAGGGGCGCAAACCATTTGAGGTATGGAACTGTACTTTATCCTGAGGTATGTATAGAGCTTTTTATTACACCTACGAGGAAAATTATAGACATAAATGCATCCATATTTTACAAAAAACACAAAGACAAATGCTAAATCAATCGAAGTTTTTGCGAAAATGCGCGGGCTTTTCCTTTTTTTATTCGCCCGTTTCTGGAGTAGGCTAAGATCATAAGGTCATGCAGCCACTTCTTCCGTGATTCCGCGCGTTTTATATACAAAAATAATTTCATTTTTAATTTTCTGTATGCACCAAGGAGGTTGGTAACTGGTAAAAAAAAACTGTATGTGGCCAGTAACAATTTACTTGAAATTTAATTAGTAGACAGTTAAAGTCTCTTTGCAGTATGACTGCTGACAAAAAAAAAAAAACGGGTATGTAATGGAATTTCATACATACTTCCCACCCTTGGGTCGGAAGGATTTTCATACAAACTTCCATACCTTGGGATGAAAGGATTTGAAGGGCGGGATAAAGGCGTTTCTTCCCTCTAATTGGTATAATTAGTATGTATTTTCAGAGCAGGTGTGATAAAAAGTTATTTATTTTTAAAATTACAATTCAAATATTGCGTTTCGAAAATGAAACAATGAAACTTGTTTTTCATCACTAACGCTCTGACAACAAGTGCAAGTGTTCAACTTATGATGTGCAGGAGGTAAGTGCGACTTGCAACCCTAGTAGGGAGGTAAGTAGCCTCTTTTCTTTGTTTTTCGGGACAAGACCTCATTTGAAGCAAGACATCGCACGAAAAAAAAATTGACGCCACGCAAATCTTGTTGAAAACGTTGTTGTTGATATATAAGCCGTTTCACTACCGTCACATGAGCTTAAATTGGAAAATGCAAGCAACGAAACGGCCAAGCCACATATTTTGAGTAAGGTGTTAGAGTTTGTGAAGTTAGGGCTGTACAGTTAGGGCGTGTAGAGTTAGAAGCTTGGCTCTACTTGAGATCTGATAACTTTTTGTTTCCCTCTTTTGGCTACATTTTTTACATGAAAATGTTTTGGTGGAATCAAATTTACAGGCAATGACTCTAATCCATTTTTTTAAAGAAACGCGCCAGAAATGTTGTTATGAAAGTGCAGACTTATTTGAATTTCGAACATAGAGCGCTAGAAATATAAGTATGAAAGTGTCGTTTTCTTCAAACGGACATGAATTGAATATGCCCTGTCATCAAAAATCGGACATACACCATCACAAGGCCGTATCATCGAGATACCTTTGCCTAAAAAAAGCAAACAAAAAATACTTACCATTAGCGGACAAACAAACTAAAAATCTAAAAAAAATCGTTAGGAACAATCATTTTTTTGAATAAATTATAATGAGTTCTAATTTATTCCAAAAATGGTTGTTCCTAACGCTTTAATTACAATCAGAGTGAACTGGAGATTGAATGTACTCCGCCAAATTTGAGGACGGAAGCCAAATTATCCATGGAAAATGTGTTACTTATGTTAAATTTGTTATTCAAAAGCTTATAAAAATATTAATAAGCCTACATAAAATATTGCATGGCATCTTTACCCACATCTCTATTGACAGATATTAAAATACGTATTCCACCAATTCTTCACAGGTCAACAAGAAAAAATATTACATTCGTATTACCAGTGTATAGAGCGCAAAGAGCTTATCATGAACCACTTCCTAATATGTGTCATCTCTTTAATAATATATCTGATGAAAATTGGACATCTTTGTGAAACTGCCTTCCTTCAAATAAGGTTCGAAAATCGTTGGCCAAAAATTTACCTAATAACACTAAAAAAATCATAAAAAATAAACTATTTCAGGGAATTAACTTTCAAATTGAAAATCGTTAGAAATAACAATTGTTCATACATTGCAATTATCAGAGAGTCATATTCACTTACTACTGCGGTGTAATAGGATAAAACCATAAAAAAAGGGTTGACTTTGTATTTATTTTCTATCGAGAAAATTTTATCCAAACATGTTTTCCAATTAAGAATCTCTAGATTATATAGTCAAATTACATATACCAGAAATTAATTACGATTTGCCCAGTATTTCCTGAAAAACACATGAAAACAGCACCCCATATTTATTTAATCAGCGTCTTAAGCGGTTTGAGCAAACCACCTTTAGTTATTTTGTTTTCTTTTAATTTAGTTTTTACTTACTTTAGTTTTTTAATACACTGTCCACTGTAAAGATGCTGTCAAAACAGCCTGTAGGATATTCTACATGTTTTTAATTAAGATACTTTTATTAAGAAACGCAATGTATTATATCTGTTGTGTTCTGCAATGAATAAAATAAATTAAAATAAAAATAAAATGAGAATTTAATGTCCTAGAAAAGTGAAAAAGTTTTTTTTATAGAATTTTCATTTATTTCTTGGCATCATAACATCATTATCATCATCAATGTTCAACTCATAACACCCTCGCTTCCCTCAGGAGTTAAATCTGGAATTATTTGTTACGTTGAGGATTCAATATCGCGCCCGAGACTAAAAACTGCTTTATCCCCTTGGTACATAATCTGCTATTTGTATCTTGCTTATTAAGACGTTTAATTTTATATGGCTTGTGTGGTAAATGATTACCAAAAACGCACCTATTTTACTACCAATAAATTCGAAATGACTGCAGGATGGATAAATTTCCACCAAATTATGTTTATATAAATGATCACCAAACTTCTTTTTATGTTTTGTGTGCTTAAGTTTATGTTTTAAGTATTTTTTGTTGTTCTTACATGTTCTACCTAACACGAAGGATAAAGCCCCCTTTACCCTTCACCTAAGCTACCGCAGTATTTTGCCCTGATATTTTTTGTAACTTTAGGTGTTCATTTATCCATTTTGGGTAGGAAAAAAATATATTTCGTGATCATTTTATTTGGTGCTATTTTATATCCCTTGAAAAATATATTTTTATCCATGACTTCTAGATTCTAGGCGCCATATTGAATTGAGTGTGATATCACATAGCACTTAAGTAGTGGACGCTTCTAACAATACGTTATTTTTGAAATACTGATACGTAGTTTAAAAATGGTCTAGGCTAGGAGAACAGATGAACATACATACCGGTCAAAATCATAACCCTGTTTTTGACTTTGCCGTAGTCGGGTAATACTGGTGATAATTGTCTACAATTATTTAGGTTTTCAAATAAATCCATCAGACACAAAAAGTAAACAGTTCTAAAACTTACAATGCAGAGTGTTGCACATTTTCTTTAGCCCTACCCTATCTCGCGACGCGAATACTCCAAGCAATAATGTAAAAGTGCCGGGCACGATCCATTTTTTTCCACCTTAATAGATTTTTATACGGACATGAACAGCTTCACGATATGCAGAGACGGGCTTTGCTTTCCTACATTTTTTGTTGCACCTCGTAAATATAGTATATTCTAAAGGTGTCCAAACTAACTTACGAACTAAACTGTCAGTTCGAATCCCGACAGATTTTATCCGGTTGTCAAGGGTTATATTTATAACTCAATATCAACCACATCACACACACACAAACATATCGTCACGCCTTTTCCCATATGGGTTGTCATGGCACAATTGTACCCACTTCTAGCCAGTTATTCGATACTCCATTTTGCGTAACAGGGAGCTAGCCCATTGCCGCAGCTATGGTCTAACGAAGGTTTCCTGTCGATGTTTTCCATCACCTTTAGAACGTCCATATAATGTACTTATGTCATTGGTACATGGTCAACACCGAGATGTGAACGTGTGAGAAGCAAGCTTGAAACCCACGAGCCCATGGAGCTCTTTTCAATATCAATATTAGCGATAGCTGCAATGTTAACCTAAGAAATAATCACAGACTACTTGCGCCCCGATTTAGACTCGCGAAGGTTAGCAATTCTTTCAAGGGTCAGTGCATTCTCTACTATAATAAGATACTTCTGGAGATTTTGAAATTGCCATTGGAGCAATTTAAAAAGCATATTAAAGCGACTTTGTCGAAAAAGGGATATTACAATGTTCGACATTACTTAAATGACAGGACTGTATGGGGTTAATCTAGCTCAACACAGACCTTGCTGTTAATAATTTTGTAATTATTGGGTGCTTACCTATGAAATTGGTGAATTTTTCTTACAGATTCAGGAGTTCATAATTCGAGTAATTCAATAGCTATTTCCAGTTTTTTTTATTGTTTTAAAATTAATTTCAATATTTTACATCTACTTATTAAATTTGAGTTTGATAACTAAAATGTTATCTTCAAAATAAGTGCCTCCTAAATTTCATCAATTTTCATGATAATATTCGTAATATTTTTTACAGCTGACACTTTTCAAAAATAATATAAAATTTTCTGTTAGTTAAATGTTGTCTCATTCATACACACAAAGTTTATAATATTAGGATCTGTCATTCCTAAAAAAAAATACAAAAATGTTTTTACTGCAAATTGAGTTAACTTCAATTTCTCCATACAAAACGCCAATTTCATATTTAAGGACCTAATATTTATTATTGCTTATTAATCATAATAATAAAAAATTTCATATTTGTAAATCTGTGGGAGTTTCTACGTCCTTCTTCTCCCACAGTGGTCCAATGTAGAGTAAATGTATATGTAAATATCTACAGTAATAAAGTACTTTGACTTTTGACTTTTTTTTTATTTAATTACCTTGTTGGACAAAAACAAATACTAAAAATAAAATAAAACTGTCAAGTGCGAGATGCGCAGCCACACGAAGGGTTTCCCACCAACGTCTTAAAAAAAATGCAGAAAAAGAACACGTCTCTTGTACGGGTTCATTTTTTTTTGCCGTAGCGACATCATAAATACACCTTTGTGAAAACGTCTACTCTGTACCTATTAAGAGAGATTCAGACCGCTGACGGACAGACTGACAGACGGACGGACATCTTCAGCTTAGTAATAGGGTCCCGTTAGGCACCCTTCGGGTACGGAATCCTTAAACTTTATCTTCATATATCATCATAGAACTTTAAAATCATACATTTAGTTAAAACCCTTTTCTTTATTAGTCTGTTCATTTGAGTTATTTCTCCTCTGGAATTGTTATCACTGTATTACTCTCATTAGTTTTTTTTTTTTTTTAAACGATAAGAAATTTATTAAGCAAAAGATTCATGAAAATAAGTACAGAGAATATAAATAAGATATTCATTCTAGTTCAAGACGTGTGGGACTGCCGCTCCATCCTCATATAGGCCTGTGCGATTCCACCTACCTCTCATTACTATTAATGTATGTCTGCTTATTAATAATAATGTGAAGAAATAATAGTGAAGTACCATTATCTTATTATCGTATCGTTGTGTAAAGTATGTTTATGATTGGAGTTTGACGACCGGTTTAGCCTAGCGGGTAGTGAACCTGCCTACGAAGCTGACGGTCTTGGGTTCAAATCCCTGTAAGGTCAAATATTTGTGTGATAAGCATGAATACTTGTATTTGATGTTTTATTTGTCTCTATTAAATATATCGTCGTCTAGCACCCATAATATTATTATTGAGCTTACTATGGGCCTATTTCGATTTGTGTAGGATTGTCCTCTAAATTTTATAGTATTTATTTCTTTATTATTATGTATTAGTTATTTCCATGTTTGCACAACATTCGAACAACTGTCCTGACGAAAACTGGAATATATTGCAGATATTCAATATGAGGAGCGCCAGCGGCTTCAAATAACTTATTTTCAGAGGATATCTTAATAGTTCAGTTACAATGTTTTAATTAGTTTAATCCTATAATTACGGTGGATCAATTAATTCTATTTCACGACCTTTCACATTCAAGATTTACACATTGTCTTCGCGAATACTTGGACAAATCAAATTAAGACTCAGTATATTTAGAAATAACAATCAAGAATTGATTCCAAATATTTACGCTTCAGCCCGTCAAAATTGTTCCCGCTTTTACTCCACGGTTAGCCGGATGTTGCTCCAAGCGTCGAGCGCTGTGGCGCCACCTACTTCCGGCCACCGACACGTCGGTTTCGTTTTATTTACTGCCGCCAATCCAGCCTTTGACGTGGAACCATAAATTGATCTATTCTAAGAAGAGTTTCGTTAAGTTGAGCCTAAGCTAGTTTCAGTCTACATTTTCCTTCGGACTTATTCGAGTTTGGTTGGTTAGACTAGCTTGACAATGAGATAAATTATGCTGTATTTTATTGCATTAGCATTTGTGCATAGTTTTTGTGTTGTTTCAGATCCATCTTGGATACACTCTAACAATACGGTATTTGACAAGGTAGTCTAATAAATCTAGAACCATGTCTCAAGCTGAACTTATTTCAAAAAAACGTTGTACAATAACAGAATTGTATTTTTACAGCAGTTGTATTTTATAAACTCAATTTTGTGTTAAAAAGGCAGCATTTGACTATGACATATGCTAGTATTTCATAGAACTCGTGAACAAAATTACCGTTTTGAAAGTTCCTAAAAAGTATCTATTTTGACTAGCAGTCAAATACCGTATTTGAGCAAATAAATATATCCACTCCTTATTCATTAAAAGAGTTTCTAAGTAAACTAGCACCACATTTATAAAGAAAGTTACATTCAGAATTTTCTTGAGTGTTCCTAAATCTAAGGTTGAAGTATAATGACTCTGTATCCATCTGTCATGTAACCCATAAAAGTGCTTTGGTGACTATTCCTTGTGTAATATAAAAACGAACAATGGAAGTATAAATATTCTTTAGAAAAAATCCACAAATAATAAAATAAACCTGTGAAGCTAATGCCCAATAAAATACGGAGAGCTGAAATCCACCCATTCGCCCGCCCATCCTTTATCTATTAGGACATAAGCGACTCTATAAATAAGAAATATGATATGCCATCATCTCGATTCACCTTGCACGCACTTCGTTCGCCAAACAAACGCGCACCAATTTATTAAATGAGAGTTAAAGTCTGCGCACAATGGCCGAAATATACCTACGAAACGATTGGCGAAATACGTATACCTCCTATCATAAAGCCAAAGGGAAGGTTTTGCAACATCCGATGGTAAATATAAGACTGTAGTCTCAGTAAATGGACCGCAACGCAAAACACCTAAGGAGCGTAGGAGAATAATTCATGAACCTATTTATCCTTATTGCTTACTCGGTAAGGCCATTCGCTGGGACTAAGCAAGCACCAACATGTGGGGTAGAAGGAGTGGCTGAAGTCGGTGGAATGGGACCGTATGCACTATCTCCCTTATTACAAGTATCACGACACGAGATTCTTGTAATAAGGGAGATACTTGTAATAATAATCTAAGATTAAGAATAGTTGGTATACCTCGCGCCACGAGTTATGAGCGGTGGCCTTGAATGTGCAGTCACTTTTCAATATATGTACATATGCGCAGTAATTCCCGCCAACGTCGCCCAGCTCTCTTAATTCGTGGCGCGAGGTATAAATGGGATATTCAATACTTAGGCTACCACATTAGTGTAGTCTGGTTGGTCAAAGATTAGTCTAGCTAGAGAATAATTCTAACTGCTTTCATAATGAGGCAGTGATTTCACCCGAAATGCGGAAGAGCTTGAAAAACCCCATGATCAGCAATTAGTGTCTCGATTGCTCCAAAATGCTGTATTTGGCAGTCAGTCGCCAAACAAAATAGGCGCCGCCGACAAGCCAAATACGAAATTTTTCGCGCTTGGAAGCAATCGATGTGCTATTGCTATTCGTGTGTCATAAGAGATTCGGGCCCCAGTAAGCTTGCCAAGTTGCGCTCAAAGTTCACATATTTGACAGTCAGCTGGTTAGAGCCTATTTGTGGGCCAACTGCGTCAGGTCGTGACTAGTCTCAGCTCAGAGTGGTGGGTAAGAATCAGTGTTTTTATAGCGGCACCGCTTCGATGTCATCTTTGTTGCGAACTTTATCGTGTGGAAATAGTATTTTTATTAACGATATTGCGTTGAAGGTGTACAAATGTGCTGTCTTTGGACTATATTTATCCACTTACTCACCCTTCTTTGCCCATCGAAAGCCAATGTTTTAACTGAGACTACAAAGGATTAAGACTGAAAACTGATTTGACATTCCGATCATTTTTTACCGTGACATCACCAGTGACGACGCAAACGTTCGCAAACCAACTCCATGTTACAATAACGTCATTTGGAAACGCTTTGGCTATATACTTCGCAATAATAAATGTAGCCCATTCATGTTCCCACCGAGGGGCACAGGCCTTTACCCGGATACGAGTAAGATTGAGCCATACTCCATCACACTGGCTCAGTGTGGGATGAGAAAGGGGGTTTACGACTACCTACGACCAAGATAACGTGTCATTCGAAACACGGAACTTCCGATGATGAATTTAAGATACATTAATTATCTCTTTGGTACATGGTCAGCACCGGATTTGAACCTGCATCTCCTGTGTGAGAAGCAAGCGTGAAACCAACTAGACCACGGAGAACTTTGCAATGACACCGTTTAAAAATATTACCAATCGAAATTCAGCTATACGAGCGAGCGAGCAGGATAATGTGATTTGGTTCCATCAATACTATAAATTCAAGCTTAAAGACAGGTGACTCCCTCTACGTATTAAAATGTAAATCACATGGCCAATTTAATTTCAGGCTTGGGGTAGCTTAAAGGTGCACAGCGCTACCGTCTCTCTATACTATACTATTGCGACATTGTCAAGTTACTTAAACACTTAAACATAAACTTAAACATTTACATAAAGGCACATACATTGCTTCTGGCCCCACACTAGGATACCCTGTGTCGTGGGAACCAGAAACAGCGACGTCACACACATAAACATCCAAGACCTGGGGACTGTTTTTTTTTAGCCGGGGTCGAACCCGAGACCTCTCGCATGGTAGGCAGAGCCACAACCGCTGCGCCACAGAGGTCGTCGTCAAGTCGATTCGATGTCGAGTCGATTGTCAAGATACCATCCAGGATTTCGTACCCGAAGGGTGCTAAACGGGACCCTATTACTAGGCCTCCACTGCCCGCCCTCGGTCCTTCAGCGGGCTGTCTCTCATGCGCTGTATAGGTAGAGAGGTGCAATTTTCACAGAATGTGTATTTCTTTTGCCACTCTAGCAACACATTTTGAACTACCCGCAATTAAAAAAAAAATGTTCTCCATACAAGAGACGTATTTTTTTTTTGTATTTTTTCTCAAAGGGTTCCTTTGTGTGCGAGTCCGGCTCGCAGTTGACAAGTTTTTAGTCATAATTCGGAATAAGTTATTTCTTTATTGTACTACACTAGGCAACACAGACATAATTCATAATTCGTAATTATTTATTGCACAAAGATAAATAAAAAGTTACATTTGTTGAAAACATATGTACAAAGGCGAGCTTATCTCTAAAAAGAGATTTCTTCCAGCAAACCAAGGCATGATAGGAAAAATTACCATGAAAGGCTAGGCAGTGCACAATATCTAATAACTTATCTTTAATAAATAACAAATAAATAAATTGAATATCTACAAAATATGTAAAATAAAATATCTATATATCAAACTACTAAATAAGTACCAATAGATACATAAACCTGTACAAATAGTAATAATATACATACTGTATCATGAAAGAGAGAGAAAGTGCTCTTTTACCCTGTTTTTGAAAGAGAAAAGAGTGGGACTGTCTCTTATCTTCCAGGAAGTGCGTTCCACAGTCGGACCGCCTGCAACCTGAAGGTGTGCTCATATGCCGAGCTGTTATGCCTTGGAGTGGCTAAGAGTGAGACCGTGTGAGATCTCCGGTGCCGATCTCCTGAAAAGAGATAGTCAAAGCGCTGTCGAAGGTAGCTGGGGGTAGGGAGGATAGACATACACACAACTTTTATTGCGGCTGTCTCTTACGTTACTCACTGGCAATAAAATCTTCGCGATTACTTGGACAAATCAAATTAAGACTCAGTATATTTAGAAATAACAATCAAGAATTGATTCCAAATATTTACGCTTCAGCCCGTCAAAATTGTTCCCGCTTTTACTCCACGGTTAGCCGGATGTTGCTCCAAGCGTCGAGCGCTGTGGCGCCACCTACTTCCGGCCACCGACACGTCGGTTTCGTTTTATTTACTGCCGCCAATCCAGCCTTTGACGTGGAACCATAAATTGATCTATTCTAAGAAGAGTTTCGTTAAGTTGAGCCTAAGCTAGTTTCAGTCTACATTTTCCTTCGGACTTATTCGAGTTTGGTTGGTTAGACTAGCTTGACAATGAGATAAATTATGCTGTATTTTATTGCATTAGCATTTGTGCATAGTTTTTGTGTTGTTTCAGATCCATCTTGGATACACTCTAACAATACGGTATTTGACAAGGTAGTCTAATAAATCTAGAACCATGTCTCAAGCTGAACTTATTTCAAAAAAACGTTGTACAATAACAGAATTGTATTTTTACAGCAGTTGTATTTTATAAACTCAATTTTGTGTTAAAAAGGCAGCATTTGACTATGACATATGCTAGTATTTCATAGAACTCGTGAACAAAATTACCGTTTTGAAAGTTCCTAAAAAGTATCTATTTTGACTAGCAGTCAAATACCGTATTTGAGCAAATAAATATATCCACTCCTTATTCATTAAAAGAGTTTCTAAGTAAACTAGCACCACATTTATAAAGAAAGTTACATTCAGAATTTTCTTGAGTGTTCCTAAATCTAAGGTTGAAGTATAATGACTCTGTATCCATCTGTCATGTAACCCATAAAAGTGCTTTGGTGACTATTCCTTGTGTAATATAAAAACGAACAATGGAAGTATAAATATTCTTTAGAAAAAATCCACAAATAATAAAATAAACCTGTGAAGCTAATGCCCAATAAAATACGGAGAGCTGAAATCCACCCATTCGCCCGCCCATCCTTTATCTATTAGGACATAAGCGACTCTATAAATAAGAAATATGATATGCCATCATCTCGATTCACCTTGCACGCACTTCGTTCGCCAAACAAACGCGCACCAATTTATTAAATGAGAGTTAAAGTCTGCGCACAATGGCCGAAATATACCTACGAAACGATTGGCGAAATACGTATACCTCCTATCATAAAGCCAAAGGGAAGGTTTTGCAACATCCGATGGTAAATATAAGACTGTAGTCTCAGTAAATGGACCGCAACGCAAAACACCTAAGGAGCGTAGGAGAATAATTCATGAACCTATTTATCCTTATTGCTTACTCGGTAAGGCCATTCGCTGGGACTAAGCAAGCACCAACATGTGGGGTAGAAGGAGTGGCTGAAGTCGGTGGAATGGGACCGTATGCACTATCTCCCTTATTACAAGTATCACGACACGAGATTCTTGTAATAAGGGAGATACTTGTAATAATAATCTAAGATTAAGAATAGTTGGTATACCTCGCGCCACGAGTTATGAGCGGTGGCCTTGAATGTGCAGTCACTTTTCAATATATGTACATATGCGCAGTAATTCCCGCCAACGTCGCCCAGCGCTCTTAATTCGTGGCGCGAGGTATAAATGGGATATTCAATACTTAGGCTACCACATTAGTGTAGTCTGGTTGGTCAAAGATTAGTCTAGCTAGAGAATCATTCTAACTGCTTTCATAATGAGGCAGTGATTTCACCCGAAATGCGGAAGAGCTTGAAAAACCCCATGGTCAGCAATTAGTGTCTCGATTGCTCCAAAATGCTGGCAGTCAGTCGCCAAACAAAATAGGCGCCGCCGACAAGCCAAATACGAAATTTTTCGCGCTTGGAAGCAATCAATGTGCTATTGCTATTCGTGTGTCATAAGAGATTCGGGCCCCAGTAAGCTTGCCAAGTTGCGCTCAAAGTTCACATATTTGACAGTCAGCTGGTTAGAGCCTATTTGTGGGCCAACTGCGTCAGGTCGTGACTAGTCTCAGCTCAGAGTGGTGGGTAAGAATCAGTGTTTTTATAGCGGCACCGCTTCGATGTAATCTTTGTCGCGAACTTTATCGTGTGGAAATAGTATTTTTATTAACGATATTGCGTTGAAGGTGTACAAATGTGCTGTCTTTGGACTATATTTATCCACTTACTCACCCTTCTTTGCCCATCGAAAGCCAATGTTTTAACTGAGACTACAAAGGATTAAGACTGAAAACTGATTTGACATTCCGATCATTTTTTACCGTGACGTCACCAGTGACGACGCAAACGTTCGCAAACCAACTCCATGTTACAATAACGTCATTTGGAAACGCTTTGGCTATATACTTCGCAATAATAAATGTAGCCCATTCATGTTCCCACCGAGGGGCACAGGCCTTTACCCGGATACGAGTAATATTGAGCCATACTCCATCACACTGGCTCAGTGTGGGATGAGAAAGGGGGTTTACGACTACCTACGACCAAGATAACGTGTCATTCGAAACACGGAACTTCCGATGATGAACTTAAGATACATTAATTATCTCTTTGGTACATGGTAGCACCGGATTTGAACCTGCATCTCCTGTGTGAGAAGCAAGCGTGAAACCAACTAGACCACGGAGAACTTTGCAATGACACCGTTTAAAAATATTACCAATCGAAATTCAACGTCCGAATAACTAGCTATACGAGCGAGCGAGCAGGATAATGTGATTTCGTTCCATCAATACTATAAATTCAAGCTTAAAGACAGGTGACTCCCTCTACGTATTAAAATGTAAATCACATGGCCAATTTAATTTCAGGCTTGGGGTAGCTTAAAGGTGCACAGCGCTACCGTCTCTCTATACTATACTATTGCGACATTGTCAAGTTACTTAAACACTTAAACATAAACTTAAACATTTACATAAAGGCACATACATTGCTTCTGGCCCCACACTAGGATACCCTGTGTCGTGGGAACCAGAAACAGCGACGTCACACACATAAACATCCAAGACCTGGGGACTGTTTTTTTTTAGCCGGGGTCGAACCCGAGACCTCTCGCATGGTAGGCAGAGCCACAACCGCTGCGCCACAGAGGTCGTCGTCAAGTCGATTCGATTTCGAGTCGATTGTCAAGATACCATCCAGGATTTCGTACCCGAAGGGTGCTAAACGGGACCCTATTACTAGGCCTCCACTGCCCGCCCTCGGTCCTTCAGCGGGCTGTCTCTCATGCGCTGTATAGGTAGAGAGGTGCAATTTTCACAGAATGTGTATTTCTTTTGCCACTCTAGCAACACATTTTGAACTACCCGCAATTAAAAAAAAAAAATGTTCTCCATACAAGAGACGTATTTTTTTTTTGTATTTTTTCTCAAAGGGTTCCTTTGTGTGCGAGTCCGGCTCGCAGTTGACAAGTTTTTAGTCATAATTCGGAATAAGTTATTTCTTTATTGTACTACACTAGACAACACAGACATAATTCATAATTCGTAATTATTTAATGCACAAAGATAAATAAAAAGTTACATTTGTTGAAAACATATGTACAAAGGCGAGCTTATCTCTAAAAAGAGATTTCTTCCAGCAAACCAAGGCATGATAGGAAAAATTACCATGAAAGGCTAGGCAGTGCACAATATCTAATAACTTATCTTTAATAAATAACAAATAAATAAATTGAATATCTACAAAATATGTAAAATAAAATATCTATATATCAAACTACTAAATAAGTACCAATAGATACATAAACCTGTACAAATAGTAATAATATACATACTGTATCATGAAAGAGAGAGAAAGTGCTCTTTTACCCTGTTTTTGAAAGAGAAAAGAGTGGGACTGTCTCTTATCTTCCAGGAAGTGCGTTCCACAGTCGGACCGCCTGCAACCTGAAGGTGTGCTCATATGCCGAGCTGTTATGCCTTGGAGTGGCTAAGAGTGAGACCGTGTGAGATCTCCGGTGCCGATCTCCTGAAAAGAGATAGTCAAAGCGCTGTCGAAGGTAGCTGGGGGTAGGGAGGATAGACATACACACAACTTTTATTGCGGCTGTCTCTTACGTTACTCACTGGCAATAAACTGTACGACAACAGTATGTAAATTAGTTTTGCATATCTCCATACAAATCGCTCGGCCGCTCGGTCCAAAATTTATTGCATTGACAAATAAAAAGTTCCTCTGATCAAAGCGATTGTGAACGTTGTTCAAAATGATGTCCATTTACAACCCCTTCAAAGATAACATCTTTCTGTTTGACCCTTTCTAAATTCCAAATGTCTTTATTACTGTAGATATTTACATATACTTAGGCCATCGTTATTTTTTGCCACATTGGACCACAGTGGGAGAAGAAGGGCGTAGAAACTACCACAGATTGATTTTTGGATCTCTTTTAAAAAAGCTTGTGCTTAACTAATACAAATATTATAATAGGAATTATCATAATTAATAAGCATGAATAAATAATTACAAAATTATTAACAGCAAGGTCTGTGTTGAGCCAGATTAACCCCATACATGCTTACGTTTTCCACGTGGTCTACAGAGGGGGTACCTCTGTAGACAACGTGGAAAACGTAAGCCTGGTAGGCAATATCTCCGTTAACTTCCTGTGACGACATCTAACTTCCTGTGGCGAGTCCCATGATACGTGGCAGAGTGATGCCTTGATGCCAGAGGGGCGAAATGCAAGCAAAAAAGAGACTGCATAATTCGAAGATGCCCGTCTCGCCGAACTCGACGCCACACGCCACGCCCGAAAATTTCGTTCCAAGGTATCCTACAACTACACATATATTGGGCTTGTGTTTAAACGATTACCAAAAACGCACCTATTTTACTACCAATAAATTCGAAATGACTGCCAGAATGGATAAATGTCCACCAAATTGTGTTTGGATAAATGATCACCAAACTTCTTTTTATGTTTTGTGTACTTAAGTTTATGTTTTAAGTATTTTTTGTTGTTCTTACATGTTTAACCTAACACGAAGGATAAAGGGGGCTTCGCTTCGCTCACCCTCTTTACGCTTCACCTAAGCTACCGCAGTATTTTGCCCTGATATTATTTGCAACTTTTGGTGTTCATTTATCCATTTTGGGTAGGAAAAAATTATTTTGGTGATCATTATATTTGTTGCCCATATATTGCAAGCGGATAGTTAAAGTGCAATATATGCAGCCGTACGTTCAAAACCAAGTTCGGGTCCGCGAGTGATTTCCGAGCACAAGTCTGTGTCTGTGTTTTTATTTGTGTTTGTGTTTGCGTTTGTGTTTGTGTTTATGTATGTTTCTATTTAATACGCAAATAATATTTCTTATTCGTAATCACAGATACTTATCTGTGTTCGTAATTTATAATTTGTTACCCAGAGAGGATTACTTACTAAAATCCGGTTGCAGTGTACAAAGTAACATAAGAGGTGTTAGTTCCCCCATTCCCCGCTTCGGGCGAGGATTGCGCCCTCACAAATTACTTTAGACTGCTGATGCTGACCCTCTAGGGCGACCCCATGGATTTGTCTAAGGGAAGAAAGCATGATGTGACGTACACAACAAGCTTAATTATCTTTCTATGCATAAAAACCGGCGAAGTCCGAGGGTCCCGCACAAATTGCATTTTTTTGTGAATAAACTAAAAATTGCGATTTTCAGATTTGTCCTTTTCTTGCGCTTTAAGACCTAGCTTAGTGCCAAAATCTATGATTCTAGGTCAGCGGGGAGTATCCAATTGGTTTTGATTCCCTTGCAAGGATCAAGCTAATTCATCAAAATTGCGACATAAATGCTCTTTTGATTGCGTTGACCTTTAGTATTTTTGACGACCGCTTTAGCCTGCGGGTAGTGACCTTGCCTACGAAGCTGACAGTCCAGGGTTCGAACCTCGGTAAGGGCAAGTATTTGTGTGAAGAGCATGCATATTTGTTTCTTAGTCTTGGATGTTTTCTTTGTATTTACATAATTATTTATCTTTATTAAATATATCGTTGTCCAGGGCCCATAACATAAGCCTTATTGAGCTTACTATGGGCCAAGTTCGATTTGTGTAGGATTGTCCTCTAATATTTGATTTGTATTTGATGTTTGATTTTTTTACAACTTAAGGAGATAAGGCAAACGAGCCACGAACTCTGAATGATGTCATCCGCCGGGCTTTTGCCAGTGCAGGCGTTTCCGAGATATTAGAGCCAGCAGCCATATCGCGGGACGATGGCAAAAGGCCGGCCGGGATCTCATTCAGTGGACTTGTGTCCACTGAATGAGAGTCATCCGCTGGCATAGTCCATCATATAGGTGACCGCCCGCAAGGCTGGCGCGGCCGCTTCGACTGCAGAGAATAGCAAAAGGCGCAATGAAGCAGCCCTTGGACAGGGCTACATATTTGGGCCTTTTGGAGTAGGCACTCTCGGTCCATGGGGTCCAGAGGCGCGAGCGCTCTACCAAGAACTTAGCGCCTGGTCAACGCCTCTAACGACCGGAGGGCTGGAGCCTACCTTGGGCAACCGCTGAGCCTCGCCGTACAGCGAGGCAACGCCGCCAGAGCCTTATGGGCACCTTGCCCAGCGACGGCGGCAGTGACTTGGTTAAAACTTTTTATCTTTTTTAATATTATATTGTATTGTTTGTTTATATATTATTTGCAATTAAATGTATATACTTAACTAGACTTTATAAATCTAGAATGTATATATTATAATAATATCTAACGTCAAAATAAACATTCACCCAATACGGTACGGTTGCTACTAAGAGCGAAACTTGAGAACGGCTGGACCAATTTTGATGAATTTTTTTTAAGCTATTCTTTGAAGTCAGGAAAGTTCTTTTGAAGAGAAAAAATTTAAATACGCAAAGCGACCAGCCGAACAATAGAATTTTTTTTTCAGCTCTTTATCTCTCAATAAACGGCTTTGATAGCGGACGCCTCGTCCCGTCGGTTCAGCTAGTTATTATCAAACACGACTAGAACGTAGTGATTATATTTTGTTTGAACACGATCATTTAATGCTCTTTGGGACTTCGGGTCAAACTAGCAACATAAGAGCTACGATGTTTATATGTTGGATTATTATATTTACCTCCTCGATTTCATTTGTAGTTGTACCAAAAATATGACACCGTCCCAAATATATATGTATTTATAAGTTAAAAATAATATAGTTTGTGTTGCCACTGTCTGTGAAGGAGACGTTTTGTGTATTGATAACCTATCTCTCCTCTTACCAATAGTTTATTAGACATGGGCCTTACCACAAAAAAATAACTACTGTTCAACCCTTGTTTAGAAACAAAAACGTATGGGATTTGACGTTTGTTTTGAGGTTAAACGCTGTTTAATATTTTTTGTGGTAACACCAGCTTAAACAAAGATGTTATCATCGGTTCATATCAGTTTCAGAAATAATTACTAGGTACTTCACTTGAACGAATGTGGCGAAGTGCTAGTGATAAGTGTCAAGTGTGTTTCAAGGCCTCCTTAATATCCTTCATCATACTAACGCGGCAGATAAGTACCTGACGTGATAAAAAATGGTTTCCTACTTACTACGTCGGTTCAATCTACAGACCATACTCTAGATACTCTAGTTAGACGCAGCAAGTGTACTTTGCGTGTCATAAAAAGGCGCATTGCGCTCATAACCGCTCAGTCGCACCATCACATAGTAGCGGGGGCCATCTGCCCCCTAACATGCCCTTTGATTATCAGCTGATGTCTGCTCGTAAAATCGGGTAAGGCAAAGCAAATCAGGCAAACTCCTCCCATATACCTATATATCATACACACATATATCGCCCAAATGGGAAAATTGCAGTTAGAAAGCCTTCTGAATATACCGAGGCCTTGGCTCACAGTTATATAGATTATCGATAACTGTCATACAATACAACAAAGGGTTTGTTTTAGTCTGTATACTACACGAGCTGATGCCCGCTCAATGTGTAGGGACCCGGACGTAGCAGGGAGGTCTAACTCCTGGGCATGGGTCATTCCATTTTTTCCCCTCCAACAAAAAAAAAAACACTCAGTCGCTCTCTGGGTGTTCTAAATGTTAGCCGTGTATTAATAAACATAAAAATGCCTTACTGTGCAGTTATAAAATGAAAAACTCAAAGAATGTTTCTGTTTGCAAAGAAAATGACGCCATTTCCTTTCATATGTTAGTAATTTTTCGTTTGAAATTCGTCTAATTTAATTAATAATTCATTATTTTTTATATTGAATTGCGTCTCCCGTTTTTACTGAGATAGGTTAAAACATAGCGTATATTTTCCATGGACGTCACCCACTGCTGCTTCCACTTTACACACTTTATGATATCTATTTCGTAGCCCTCAATGAACAATGAAGCAAACTATACTTTCGTTAACCTAACAGTTGCATGCTAAAGTTTATTTTCTAATGTTACTGTCGATTTAACCAGATAGTGTTGTACAATGCGACGCTTCATACAATATCGCTGGACGATTAGATTTTGTTGACAGAAGAATGATAATTCTGCGATGCATTTTCTTTGCAATGTATAGTTTTAGTTATAGAATTATATAAGTGAGATATTATTTAATATTGTTATTTATTCATTTTATATTTCATAGTATTTCTATATGTATCTAAGTTTTAAATATTTGTGTGCAATAATGAATTATGAATAATTATTGAAGTAAAACTTCTTTACGCACGCTTGACTTGGGGAGTAAGCCGTAAGCGAATGCGTGACGAGAGCGTTGTGAAAAGTATGATCGGGCGAGGCGAACGAGAGGTGCGCGCGCACATTTTCTTTCTCTCTTCCTCTCATAGCCAGACACAGTGCAGGAGATGTATTTTT
Source organism: Argyresthia goedartella (assembly GCA_949825045.1). Taxonomy (NCBI): domain Eukaryota; kingdom Metazoa; phylum Arthropoda; class Insecta; order Lepidoptera; family Argyresthiidae; genus Argyresthia; species Argyresthia goedartella. The sequence continues at coordinate 25,581,349 of OX463823.1, forward strand.
GAAGCATAAGAGCTAAAGAAGTTTTTCTTCAGTTGTGTGGTCTAAAGGACACTCTTTTTTTATTATAATAAATATATTTCAGTTTTCCAAAGGATCCAATACTAAAAGAGATATGGATGGATTCCACTGAATAAAGAAATTATCCAGTAGATTCCTACTAAATATGGCAGAATTCGTTCCACACATTTCAACAAAGTTGACCTTCTGTGGAACAACCAAGAAATGCAAATTGACCAAAGAAGCATTTTCAACCATGCACGGTCCATTCGAATCGATTTTTAGGCATGCCTTTGAATGGGTTTCACGATTAACATGTCAACCCATCACTAAAATGCGCTCGACGCTGACGTCACAGTAGGTAGTAAAAAAAATACACGCTCGGTTTGACCGTGTTTGCGGTGTCTACTAGTTCTAACGTCTAGGGTTGAATTAATCTTAACACCGTTATATCATATACAATTATTTTATTTACATTAGTACAAAATCTATTGTCTATCACAGAACGCTATAGGTATAAATAGGCAAAAGGTATTATAAAAAAAACTATCTTATACAGGTAACGTACTTCTGGTAAGTATGTTGTATAAGTCGCCATACGCAGCTTGCGCTCTGGGCAGTATATTAGGTGTGGGTAAATGCGACATATCATCAATGACTATTTGTGGAACGCTGTTTTGGACCACACTTTTGGTACCAAGGAAGTAGAAAACATACGACAAAAAACTTAAACCTATCGCGCTTAACACACTGATGGTAGTTATAGTCAATGGGTTCCAGAACGATGCAGCTGAAGACATCACAATAGGCGACTCGGTTGCCAAGTCCGATCCGTCTGTTGTAAATTCGGTATTTTCATTTGTTGTAGATGCATCTGTTGTAAATCCATCTGTTGTCAATCCATCTGTTGTAAGCGCATCTGTTATCGATCCATCTGTTGTAAATCCATCTGTAGTAAATCTATCTGTTGTAAATTCATCCGTTGTTAATTCATCTGTTGTAAACGGTTCTGTCGTTATCTCGTCGGTTGTAAACGAATCTGTAGTTGATGCATGTGTTGTTAAAAACTCTGTCGTTAAGTCATCTGTGGTGAGCGACTCTATCGTTGATGCGCCTGTTGTCAATGACTCTGTCGTTAAATCATCTGTTGTTAACGAATCTGTCGTTGATTTATCTGTTGTCAACTCATTTGTTGTTGATGCTCCTATTGTGAAAGACTCTGTCGTTGATGCATCTGTTGTGAAGGAATCTGTCATTGTAGCATTGGACAATAAAGCATCAGTTGTGGATATGTTAACTGAAGGGTCATCAGTCGTTGAAGCATGTGTTGTAGAAAAATCTTGAGTAAAATAATCAGTCGTATGAAAATCTGTTGTTGAAATTTCTATTGTCCATGTATCTGTAGCGGATTGGTCTGTTGTCCATATATCTGAAGTCGACAGGTCTGCTGTCCATGTATCTGTAGTGGACTGGTCTGTTTTCCATGTATCTGTAGTGGACTGGTCTGTTATCCCTGGATCTGTAGTAGACTGATCTGTTGTTCCTGTATCTGTAGTGGACTGATCTGTTGCCCCTATATCTGTAGTAGAATGGTATGTTGTCCATGTATCTGTAGTGGACTGGTCTGTTGTCCATGTATCTGTAGTGGACTGGTCTGTTGTCCATGTATCTGTAGTGGACTGGTCCGTTGTCCCTGTATCTGTAGTAGACTGATCTGTTGTTCCTGTATCTGTAGTGGACTGATCTGTAGTCCCCATATCTGTAGTAGAATGGTCTTTTGTCCATGTATCTGTAGTAGACTGGTCTGTTGTCCATGTATCTGTTGTGGAATGGTCTGTCATCCATGATTCTGTAGTTGACTGGTCTGTTGATCCTGTATATGTAGTGGACTGGTCTGTTGTCCATGTATCTATAGTGGACTGGTCTATTGTCCATGTATCTGTAGTGGACTGGTCCGTTATCCCAGTATGTGTAGTAGACTGATCTGTTGTTCCTGTATCTGTAGTAGACTGGTCTGTTGTCCATGTATCTGTAGTGGACTGGTCTGTTGTCCATGTATCTGTAGTGGACTGGTCCGTTATCCCTGTATCTGTAGTAGACTGATCTGTTGTTCCAGTATCTGTAGTGGACTGATCTGTTGCCCCCATATCTGTAGTAGAATGGTCTGTTGTCCATGTATCTATTGTAGACTGGTCTGTTGTCCATGTATCTGTAGTGGACTGGTCTGTTGTCCATGTATCTATAGTGGACTGGTCCGTTATCCCTGTATCTGTAGTAGACTGATCTGTTGTTCCTGTATCTGTAGTGGACTGATCTGTTGCCCCCATATCTGTAGAAGAATGGTCTGTTTTCCATGTATCTGTAGTGGACTGGTCTGTTGTCCATGTATCTGTAGTGGAATGGTCTATCATCCATGATTCTGTGGTTGACTGGTCTGTTGTTCCTGTATATGTAGTGGACTGGTCTGTTGTCCATGTATCTATAGTGGACTGGTCTGTTGTCCATGTATCTGTAGTGGACTGGTCCGTTATCCCAGTATCTGTAGTAGACTGATCTGTTGTTCCTGTATCTGTAGTAGACTGGTCTGTTGTCCATGTATCTGTAGTGGAATGGTCTGTCATCCATGATTCTGTAGTTGACTGGTCTGTTGTTCCTGTATATGTAGTGCTCTGGTCTGTTGTCCATGTATCTGTAGTGGACTGTTCTGTTGTACATGTATCTGTAGTGGACTGGTCCGTTATCCCTGTAACTGTAGTAGACTGATCTGTTATTCCTGTATATATAGTGGACTGGTCTGTTGCCCCCATATCTCTAGTAGACTGTTCTGTTGTCCATGTTTCTGTCGTGGACTGGTCTGTTGTCCATGTATTTGTAGTGGAATGGTCTGTCATCCATGATTCTGTAGTTGACTGGTCTGTTGTTCCTGTATATGTAGTGGACTGGTCTGCTGTCCATGTATCTGTAGTGGACTGGTATGTTGTCCCTGTATTTATAGAGGACTGGTCTGTTGTCCCTATATCTGTTGTAGACTGATCAGTTGTGGACCGTTCGAAAGAATCTGTAGGCGACCCTTCTGTTGTGAACGCATCTGTCGTTTTTGCATCTGTTGTTAACAACTTAGTCGTTAAGTCTTCTGTGGTCAATGAATCTGTATTCGTTGACCCATCTGTTGGTAACGAATCTGTCGTTGATTCATTTATTGTCCACTCATTTGTTGTTGATGCATCTATTGTGAAAGAATCTGTCGTTGATGCCTTTGTTGTGAAAGAATCTGTCGTTGTAGCATCTGACGATGAAGCGTCAGTAGTGGATATATCAATTAAAGGGTCATCAGTCGTTGAAGCGTATGTTGTAGAATAATCTGTAGTAAAAGAATCAGTTGATTGAGAATCTGTTGTTGACATATCTGTTGTCCTTGTATATATAGTGGACTGGTCTGTTGTTGATGTATCTGTAGTGGATTGGTCTTTTGTTCCTGTGTCTGTTGTGGATTGGTTTGATGTCCATGTATCTGTAGCGGACTGGTATGTTGTCCATGTATCTGTAGTCGACTGATCTGTTATCCATGTATCTGTAGAGGAATGGTCTGTTGTCGTTGTATCTGTAGTGGAATGGTCTGTTATCAATGTATGTGTAGTGGACTGGTTTGTTGTCCTTGTTTCTGTAGTGGACTATTCTGTTGTCCATGAATCTGTAGTGGAATGGTCTGTTGTCCTTGTTTCTGTAGTAGACTGGTCTGCTGTCCATGAAAGTGGACTGGTATGTTGTCCCTGCATCTACAGAGGACTGGTCTGTTGTCCCTATATCTGTTGTAGACTGATCAGCTGTGGACCGTTCGAAAGAATCTGTAGTTGACCCATCCGTTGTGAACGCATCTGTCGTTGTTGCATCTGTTGTCAACAACTCTGTCGTTAACACGTTAAATGCTATGTAGGTCACCGGTGACCTCACCCAGACTAAAAAACTATAAGAAAAAATCTTTTTCGAAAATTGGCGTTAAAAGTAAAGTTAAGTCTTCTGTGGTCAGCGATTCTGTCGTTATCGCACCTGTTGTCAACTAATCTGTATTCGTTGTTGTTAACGAATCTGTTGTTGTTTCATTTGTTGTCCACTCATTTGTTGTTGATGCATCTATTGTGAAATAATCTGTCATTGATGCCTTTTTTGTGAAGGAATCTGTGGTTGTAGCATCTGACGATGAAGCATCAGTGTTGGATATGTCAGTTAAAGGGTCATCAGTCGCTGAAACGTATGTTGTAGAATAATCTGTAGTAACAGAATCAGTTGGTTGAAAATCTGTTGTTGACATATCTGTTGTCCTAGTATCTATAGTGGACTGGTCTGTTGTTGATGTATCTGTAGTGGATTGGTCTTTTGTTCCTGTATCTGTTGTGGATTGGTTTGATGTCCATGTATCTGTAGCGGACTGGTATTAATGCTATCTGTAGTCGACTGATCTGTTATCCATGTATCTGTAGAGGAATTGTCTGTTGTCGTTGTATCTGTAGTGGAATGGTCTGTTATCAATGTATGTGTAGTGTACTGGTCTGTTGACCTTGTTTCTGTAGTGGACTGGTCTGTTGTCCATGAATCTGTAGTGGAATGGTCTGTTGTCCTTGTTTCTGTAGTAGACTGGTCTGCTGTCCATGAATCTGTAGTGGACTGGTATGTTGTCCCTGAATCTATAGAGGACTGATCTGTTGTCCCTATATTTGTTGTAGACTGATCAGTTGTGGACCGTTCGAAAGAATCTGTAGTTGACCCATCCGTTGTGAACGCATCTGTCGTTGTTGCATCTATTGTCAACAACTCTGTCGTTAAGTTTTCTGTGGTCAGCGATCCTGTCGTTAACGCGCCTGTTGTCAACGAATCTGTATTCATCTATCCATCTGTTATCAATATGTCGTTGATTCATTTATTGTCAACTCATTTGTTGTTGATGCATATATTGTGAAATAATCTGTCATTGATGCCTCTGTTGTGAAAGAATCTGTCATTGTAGCATCGGACAATGAGGCATCAGTTGTGGATGTTAATTGAAGGGTCAACAGTCTTTGAAGCATATGTTGTTCGATTCTAAATCGATATTCGATCGATGGTTTCTGAACGGCCATTTTGAATTTGACGTAAGCTGCCAACCTAGCAGTGTTTTGACAACTGACAGACGAAAGCCCTCGCAATGTAAACGCGTTTTGGTTAGGGTATTGAAATTAAATCGCAGGCCATCTGGAATGTATTCGGGTTTCCCTCTGGATTGTCTATATAGCTGAGTGTGTTGTGGTTCCCCGAACCAGATAAAGTTCGCATTTACGTGGCCGATTGGTTTTTACCACGTAACATAACCTGTGTTGGAACACTGTGCTCATTGAAGCTGGCCGCCAGTCATAGGAGGTTGGCTGAAGAACCTGTCTACCAAGAAGAGCCTAGGGTGCACCCGGGCCTTGCAGAGAGACAGGAGGTTGACGGGACCGAAGCACAGACCAGGTTAGATCGACCCCAATTACTTCAGCTCGGTGAATCGCCGACGTTCACACTTCTTGGCAACTGATCGTTACGCTACCTCGTAGCTGATGGGCCCCTACGAGGTCATTAGGTGCCGAGAAGCCTGAACATTTTGGTAGCTAGAGCGTGGCTTCCTGAGATTTGCAGCCGTCAAGGGCTCCAGGAAGGCACGATTTGGGACTATCAATCTGTAGGTATAGGCGGTTATTAGGTAACTTGGTTGTGTTCCTATATCCACATAGATTGGTAGTATTGTAAGCTATAGGTCTATTGCTGGTAGTAGATAGACAGATATTGAATTGAATTACCAGTTAGTCAATCTATTAGTGGTCTAGTAATGCTATTGAATGAATGTTTTGGTTAACATAGGTAGTTACATCTATTGATAGCAGGCTATTACATTGTTTTCAGTTTATAGCAATTTATAACTTGAACTAATATTGACTATCTGTGTGTGTTATAATGATAAAGGGAAACTAAATTGTATTTACAGAATTTATATAGATATAAAACTCGGTTCCTATTGTTTAAGGAAAACAACATTGTTTAAGTTGTGGTTTAGGGTTCCCTCGTTTGGGTTGTAGACTGGAGGGTCCAATAAAATTGAGTTACTGCAAATTGTGAGTAAGTATCGTTCCGATCATGTCGTAATCTGAAATCCAGAAGGGTGTTTCTAAGGAAATCAGATGGTTTTCCTCCGCACATTGTCTGATAGACCGTTTAGATAGGCATGATGTGGTATTGGAGCGGTCTATGGACGTTAAGGAACGTTACAATAGGGTGCTCGAATTGTCCGCGCAGGCGGAATCAGTTGATGGTTGCGCACCTGACAGGCTGTCACGGTTGCTAGGGGATGTCGACCAATGTATGGAGATGGCAGCTGCTATCACGCAGAAGGCTGCGGACATACGTTGACAGCGCGAGTCCAGCCATGGTGGTGACATTGAAGCACCTCTGCCGCTTCAGGGTTCGGGGTCCAGGTTACCTGCCATAACTATGCCTACTTTTGACGGAGTGTCCGGTGAATGGATGAGCTTCATCAATCTGTTCGACAGTTTGGTGCACATGCGATCGGACATTACCAAGTCTGTCAAGATGGCTCAGCTGGTGGCAGCATTGAGGGGTGAGCCTAGGGAGCTGGTCGCTCATTTGACAGTTACGGAGGGTAACTATGAAACGGCCAGGCAATTGTTGGTCAGACGTTACCATAACAAACGGAGGTTGGCCGATGCCCAACTGAACCGTTTGTTTGGTATCCCGGTTGTGAACAAGGTCGGGGCCATACAGACGAAGGTTTTGAACCCATTGTTGTCCGTCACCAAGGCTCTAGAGAATCTTGGACTTCCGGTTGGTGAATGGTCGTACCTACTGTTGTACATTGTACTTTCCCGCCTACCCGCTGACGTGCAGACTCGTTTCGAACAGTCTCACGGGAGGTCGGCCGAGGACCTGCCCGCCTTCTCCGACTTGGTCGGATTCTTGGAAGAGGAGGCTCGACGGGCAGAGAATTTGGGGTTGACGGTCTCCCATCCTTCGGAGCCACAGAGAGCTGCCGGGAGCGCTGTGAGTAGGGGCCCTCCGACGAGGAAGGACCGCACCAACCGGCAGTCATATGGGACTGTGAGTGCATTGACCCCACATAGTGAGACCTGCCCATGTTGTAGGCAGATTGGCCATGCTGTGGCCAATTGCAATAAGTTCGGGGAACTTAGGGTTCAGGGACGGCGCCGGATGGCCAAGCAGCGGAGCTGGTGTTTCCTGTGCCTCGGGCCACACATGGCTAGGGACTGCACGCGCACAAAAATGTGCGGATATTGTGGTGGGGCCCACAACAATCTGTTGTGCATGAACCGGTTCGGCCAACAGCCTCCACAGGGCCGTATCCAGGGTGACACGGCATGGGGCCCTGAGAATTCGTTTGCGACTCGGAGCGCAACTCAGGGGCCAACGTCCCCACGTCCACAGGGCCGTACCCAGGGTGACACGGCATGGGGCCCTGAGAATTCGTTTGCGACTCGGAGCGCAACTCAGGGGCCAACGTCCCCACGTGCACAGGGCAGTACCAGGGTGCAGGGCCGCACTCAGGACCATTACATGGGGGGCCCTGAGTTTTCGGTTGCGACTCAGCATCCGACCCAGCGGGACATTGGGTGTGTTGAGCAGGCCGTAACGGGCGGGTGGCATGGGACACCTTCGAGCTATGCGGGTGCGGTTCGGACGCCGCCTCAGTTGTCGCCCCGCTCGTCGCCTCGTCCTCGTCGGTCACATGTGATGTCCCCCCCGCTCATGGAGCGGCCACGGTTGAATTCACGCCCACCCCTCTTTACGGGGAATCGTAGGTTGGGAATGGAACCGGCGCGTGGGCCATTTGTACAATGGGACCCTCTGGCGTATAGCTGCATACCTGATCGGTTACAGGCACAGTGGGGCCCCGGGGGTCCTCGCTAGGAATTTGCGGCCCAACCATTGGTTGCCCCCCAACCGGAGACGGTGGTGTTACCGATCGCCTCCGTGCTTGTTTGGGATTTGGTGGGCAACCCAACATACGTTCGCGGCCTATTAGATTCTGGAGCTCAGGGCTGCATTGTATCGAATGATTTAGCAAAATGGTTGGGCCTCAAGGTAAATAGGTATAATAAATCAATACGGGGCGTGGGGAATGTTACGATTACGAATGTAGTTGGTCAATCGGTGATCACGTTCTCTCCACGTTATGACATTTTGACAAAAACATCCGTGCAAGCTTTAGTAATGACGCATGTCATGGGCAGACACCCCTTGGTGAAGTTGAATCCGGCCGTTCGATTCCTGACATCAGGACTCAAGTTGGCGGATCCCGATTTTGACACTCCAGCCCCGGTCGACCTGCTACTGGGAGCAGACGTTCTGGGTAGGTTTCTGTTGTCGGATCGGCGAGTTCTTCAGCCGGACGGGTTGATTGCTGTGGATACTAAGTTTGGTCACGTGATAATGGGTCCGGCATTGCCAATGGTTAGGCCTGCCGAGTCAGATGGCATACTTATTGGCTCAGCGTTGTCAGACGTTATCCATCGTTTCTGGGAGATAGAGGAACCTCCCACCGTTCGTCGAGTCGACGCAGACGAAGAAGAGTGCGAGTTGTTTTACCAGAATAGTACTGGTCGCCTTCGTTCTGGTCGTTTTGTAACTCGACTGCCTTTCAGGGCCGATCGACCGCCACTAGGAGAATCTAGGAAGATGGCTGAGACGAGATTGATGTCGATGGAGCGTAGGATGACAAGGGACGCCGTATTTAAACAAAAATATGTTGATTTCATGAGGGAGTATGAGTCGTTAGGACACATGTCGGTATCGGGTGTGGACTGGAGATCTGAGGATCATTGTTTCCTTCCACACCATGCCGTCCTACGAACCCCTACCGGCAAGATTCGAGTTGTTTTTGATGGGTCAGCACCTACCTCGAACGGGATGTCCCTGAATCAGTGTCTACATTCGGGACCCAAGTTGAGTCGTGATATTTCGGATATTCTCACGAGCTTTCGGAGGCACCAGATTGTATTTGTCGCAGACATTCGGATGATGTTTAGGCAAACGGTAATTCATCCGGCTGACAGAAGGTATCAGTTGATACTTTGGCGTGAGTCCACGGCCGAGCCAGTCAAGGTCTATGAGTTAAACACGAACACGTATGGGTTACGGTCTAGCCCGTATTTGGCGATGCGTACCCTGCGGGAGTTGGCGTCGCGTGACCGTGTGAGCTATCCTAGAGCCGCCGCTATCCTGGAGCAAGATTTGTACATCGATGACGTCTGCACAGGGGCAGCCAGTGTAGAGGAAGCTCTGGACCGACGTGACGAGCTCATTCAATTGCTGGCACGAGGCGGCTATGAACTACGTAAGTGGATGTCCAACTCCCCTGAGTTGATGGCTGGTCTCCCAGATGAGTTTCAACAAGACCCGCACGTTTTTGAGAATCCTGACAACCCTAACATGTTGTCAGTACTTGGAATTCAGTACCGGCCCGTCCATGATGAGTTTACCTATCGGGTGGTTTTAGAAACACCGAAGGCCTGGACGAAGCGGTCAGTACTGTCAACGATTGCGAGAACGTTCGACCCGAATGGATGGATTTCTCCAGTCACCTTTGCTCTCAAATGTTTTAAGCAAAGGCTATGGGCGGCTCAGTTGACCTGGGACACCCACCTCTCAGGTGATTTGTTGACTGATTGGACGCGAATGTTCACCTCGCTATCGGACATAAATAATGTATCGCTGCCGAGGAAATTGGTCCCTGCTGGGGATTACAGGGCAACCCTTCACGGGTTTTGTGATGCCTCTGAACGAGGGTTTGCGGCAGCGGTTTATTTGCGAACCGTCACCTCCACCGGGAAGGTCGACGTGCGTTTGGTTTTGGCAAAAACAAGGTAGCGCCTATTCGGACAAGGATGACGATTCCAAAACTGGAACTGTCCGGGGCTGCTCTTTTGACCAAACTTTTGAATCACACTCTAACAGTGTTGCGTGGGTCAGTGGTTTTGGAGGATACGGTGTACGCTTGGACGGACAGCCAGATTGTTTTGTGCTGGCTGAAGGCTTCGGTCCATAACTTAGAGGTTTTTGTTGCGAACCGTGTCTCCCAGATTGTGTCGTCTGAGGTCCCACTGACCTGGAGACATGTACCAGGAGAATTGAACCCGTCTGATTGTGCATCCAGGGGATGTCGGGCTCCTGAACTCGTCAGACACCATTTGTGGTGGGGACCACCCTGGCTTGCCAAGAGAGAATCGGACTGGCCCCACAGCCATGTAGTAGTATCTTCGGATCATGGCCCCAGAGCGGCCGTGCATGTTACCCAGAAGGCTGAGGACCCTGACGCCGGGTTTCTACTGGACCGGTATAGCTCACTTGACAAGTTGATAAACGTGTCCACTTGGATTAGGAGATTCGCTCGAAATTGTCGTACTCCTCGCGATCAGCGAACGTTGAACCCTATTCTGACTCCGGCAGAGCGAAACGAGTCGCTATTGAATTTGGTCCGGTTGGTACAGTCCTCGAAGTTTGGGGCAGAATTGGAGATTATACGAAGTGGACGTTCGAAATTGAAGGGATCCGTCGCGCGTCTCAACCCCTTTGTTGATTCGACCGGGTAACTTCGGGTAGGAGGAAGATTGCGCAATGCGAATCTGTCGTATTCGGCTCGTCACCCACTTCTGCTCCCCAAGGGGGGACAGTTAGTTGAATTGCTGGTGACTGATCGTCATATTAAAAACGCGCATGCCGGCTGTAACGCGTTGTTGGCCACGCTCCAGCGGGAGTTTTGGATCTTATCTGCCCGCCGTGTCATACGGAACATCGTGTTTCGGTGCATGCCTTGTTATCGACTTAAGGCTGCTACGATGCAACCTCTCATGGGGGACTTGCCCCCTGATCGTGTGAATGAGGTCAGACCGTTTTCAGGTGTTGGTACGGATTTTGCAGGACCGTTCATGGTGAAGAGTTCACGATTGCGTACCGCTAGGCAATACAAGGCGTACCTATGTGTGTTTGTTTGTTTATCCACCAAGGCGGTACATCTCGAGCTCGTTGCTGATCTCTCGACAGAGGCTTTCATTGCTTGTTTGGATAGGTTTGTTTCTCGAAGAGGACTTCCAACTTTGATCCGCTCTGATAACGGCACTAACTACATCGGTGCGGAACGATACTTACAAGAGATAGTCAACTTTTTGAATGTAAATAAAGTGGATATTGGAACGGCCCTCTCCCGTCGGGGTATACAGTGGACCTTCAGCCCACCGATTTGCCCCCACTGGGGTGGGATTTTTGAGGCCGTAGTTAAGTCAGCTAAGACGCACTTGGGGCGTATAGTAGGTCAGACCGCGCTGACTTTTGAGGAGCTCGCGACATTGTTTTGTAAGATCGAGGCCGTTCTCAATTCGCGACCGTTGTGTCCGCTCAGCTCGGATCCAAATGACCTGGAGGCTCTGACCCCAGGCCATTTCTTGATAGGACAGCCACTTAACGCGTTGCCCGAGCACCCCTTCGAGGGAGTGAAATTGTATCGGTTGTCAAGGTATCAGATGTTGCAGCAGTTTACTCAGAATTTCTGTCAGCGTTGGTCGCTCGAGTATCTGCATATCTTACAACAGTGCCTTAAGTGGACTGACAAAACTAGCCCCCCTAGTGTTGGTGACCTCGTTCTGGTTAAGGATGCTAACCTACCGCCACTACGTTGGCGCAGGGGGCGCATTGTTAACTTGTTCCCTGGCAAGGACGGGACCCCCCGGTCTGCAGAGGTTCTAGTAGGAGGCTCGGTTCTAAAACGAGCGGTAGCAACGTTGTCTCGGCTGCCCGTAGATTAGGGGACAGGTGGGTGCCTGTCCGGGCGGGTGATTGTTCGATTCCAAATCGATATTCGATCGATGGTTTCTGAACGGCCATTTTGAATTTGACGTAAGCTGCCAACCTAGCAGTGTTTTGACAACTGACAGACGAAAGCCCTCGCAATGTAAACGCGTTTTGGTTAGGGTATTGAAATTAAATCGCAGGCCATCTGGAATGTATTCGGGTTTCCCTCAGGATTGTCTATATAGCTGAGTGTGTTGTGGTTCCCCGAACCAGATAAAGTTCGCATTTACGTGGCCGATTGGTTTTTACCACGTAACATAACCTGTGTTGGAACACTGTGCTCATTGAAGCTGGCCGCCAGTCATAGGAGGTTGGCTGAAGAACCTGTCTACCAAGAAGAGCCTAGGGTGCACCCGGGCCTTGCAGAGAGACAGGAGGTTGACGGGACCGAAGCACAGACCAGGTTAGATCGACCCCAATTACTTCAGCTCGGTGAATCGCCGACGTTCACACTTCTTGGCAACTGATCGTTACGCTACCTCGTAGCTGATGGGCCCCTACGAGGTCATTAGGTGCCGAGAAGCCTGAACATATGTTGTAGAAAAATCTTGAGTAAAATCATTAGTCGTTTGAAAATCAGTTGTTGAAATTTCTATTGACCATGTATCTGTAGAGGACTGGTCTGTTGTTCCTGCATCTGTAGTAGCCTGGTCTGTTGTTTCTGGATCTGTAACGAATTGGTCTGATGTCCATATATATTTCGTATATATTTATTGCACATAAAACAACATAAGATATAATAAACAGAAAGGACATCTACAAAGGCATGCTTATCTCTAAATAGAGATCTCTTCCAGCAAACCCATATACCCCATATATCTGAAATCGACAGGTTTGTTGTCCATGTATGTCTAGTGGACTGGTCTGTTGTCCATGTATCTGTAGTGAACTGGTCCGTTATCCATGTATCTGTAGAAGACTGGTCTGTTCTCCATGTGTATATAGTGGACTGGTCTGTTGTCCGTGTATCTGTATTAGAATGGTCTGTCATCCATGATTCTGTAGTTGACTGGTCTGTTGTTCCTTTATATGTAGTGGACTGGTCTGTTGTCCATGTATCTGTAGTGGACTGGTATGTTGTCCCTATACCTGTAGTGGATTGGTTTGTTGTCCACGTATCTGTAGCGGACTGGTCTGTTGTCCGTGTATCTGTATTAGAATGGTCTGTCATCCATGATTCTGTAGTTGACTGGTCTGTTGTTCCTTTATATGTAGTGGACTGGTCTGTTGTCCATGTATCTGTAGTGGACTGGTATGTTGTCCCTATACCTGTAGTGGATTGGTTTGTTGTCCACGTATCTGTAGTGGAATGGTCTGTTGTCCATGTATCTGTAGTGGACTAGTCTGTTGTCTTTGTTTCTGTAGTAGACATGTCTGTTGTCCATGAATCTATAGAAGAATGGTCTGTTGTCCTTGTTTCTGTAGTAGACTGGTCTGTTTTCTATGAATCTGTAGTGGACTGGTCTGTTGTCTCTGTATCTGTAGTGAACTGGTCTGTTGTCCATGTAACTGTAGTGGATTGGTTTGTAGTCTTTGTATCTTTATTGGACTGATCAGTTGTGGACAGGTCTGTTATCCCTGTGTCTGTTGTAGACTGGTCTGTGGTGGACTTGTCTGTTCTCCATATATCTGTATTGGATTTGTCTGTTGTCCTTGTAATATTAGTGGACTGATCACTTGTGGAATGGTCTCTTGTTTTTTTGTATCTGTAATGGACTGGTATGTCGTCCCTTTATTTGAAGTAGTCTGGCCTGTTGTCCATGCATCTGTAATGGACTGGTCTGTTGACCATGTATCTGGGCTGGACTCATCTTTTGTCGCTGTGAATGTAGTAGACTGGTCTGTTTTCCGTTTTCTGTTTCTGTAGAGTTCTGATCTCTTGGGGGCTGGTCTCTTGACCATGTATATGTTGTGGACTGGTCTGTTGTCCCTGCAACTAAAGTGTACTGATCAGTTGCGGACTGGTCAGTTTTCCCTGTATCTATGGTGGCGTCTGTTGTCCATATTTCGTTTATGGTCGGGTCTGTTTCTCTAGTATCGTCGTCCAACATTAACGAGTCTATCGTTGACAAGTATTTTGATAATGCATGTGTTATCTGTTGTAAAAATGTCTGTGTCTGATGTTTCTCTAGTATGTTCAAACTGGCTTGTAAGGTGTATGTCTTTAATTAATTCATCAGTAGTATTTATTCCTAAAATATTTACAATTATTCATTTTCTTATAATTTTCGTTCCGTCTGCCCCTGAATAAATAGTTTTATTGATTGTGTGTGGATGGTGTCTTTACCTGTATCTGTTAATCCAGTACTTTCTTCTATAGTTACTGTCTCACTTACTTCAGTTGTTGTGGATTCTGTATTCGATATGGCACTTTCAATTTCATCTGTCCCTCCTGTAGTTATTGTGCTTGGTTGGGTCGTTGACTCATTTTCTTCATATATGTTACAGGATTCTTCAGTAATGTCTGGCGGTATGAATCGAAAAGAATCGATAAATACTGTCGATTCTACAGCTGCTATTCCCATGAAGACCAACTGAAACACATAATAAAATTAACTCTTTGACTATTGTTTCACAAATACTATATTATTGTGTCTGGAGATTTTTATATTTTGTATATAATCTGAATGATTGTAGCGTTTGACTTTTTATATACTTACATATGCTTCATGCGTTCCGGGTATTCCATTCCAAGTCACACGTATTGTTTGCATCCCAACCACCGTATTCACACCGAATGATGACAAGCTTGCTTGACCTATCACTATGTCATTTCCACCTGGATTGGTTATCTGCACTAAAACTATCACTCCGTCAGTAAGACTTGACGAATCCATATACACATTAACCTCCAACGTGCCTTCAGAGTCCACTTCAAATGGCAGCGACGATATACAACTAGTCACTGGATTGGGATAAATAAAAGTAGCACTGTTTGGACTAGGTGGAACAATATTTGATAATTCATAAAGGCCTCTGTTCCATAATGGTAAAGTTGCACATGACCGTACGTTTTCTAAAAGTTCATCTAGGTCTTCTTCAAAGTCATAAATAACACAATTCTGACTTAACGCATCGACACTTAAGACCAGAACAACAAACAAGGAATAAACAGAATTCATTATTTTTGACCATGAAAATTTGTAACTTACTCTACCCGAGCCTCTGACAGATCTAATGATATCGCTTGCTAATATCAAATGCGGTACTTCAATAGTTGAGAGTTATCATAAAATGATAATATCTAGTTTGTGATTAGATATTATCTCACGAAAACTTTATAAGTGCATATCGATTTGGCTGCTAAAAATAACTGGATTTTGTACAATTCTGCATATTTTGATAGATACTCTATTATTTAAATTTTTCAAATGGGAATAGCGTGAAGGTTTCTAAGAATTTCGTATTGATTTGTAGTGTTATGCTACTTACATGCCATTTTCCAGTCTGCTTTGATGGTCTGCATTTATCTCACAGCTGGATATTTCGTATCACCTTTATTTTCATAGGACCCTGTAACGTTTTAAACCATAAGAACACAATAACAAATCATTTTCACTTCGTATTTTCACACTATCAGCACTTTTAAATCGATGTCGAAGGGGTTTACCTTTGGTGACCTTGTATTTGGCTTTCTCCGAAACTCTACAATCTCGGGCTTCGTGCGCGCTGGTGCGCTACCTTTTTATATATCGATAAATTGTCCCAATTTTCATTGTTATCTTGTTGTTTTCTCTATTTCGAGCCTGAAATCAAAATCTGACATATTTTGATATCGTTGTTTATCTGGTTGTCATGGCAATGTCCATTCAAACTCATTAGCGGTCCGATATGTTTACTTCAATACTTTTACAAAAATACTTTTTCCCTCTTGGCCATTCACAAAAATTGCTTTTAATTTAAATAATTTTTAGAACTCTCCAAAAAGGGTATAAGAGCGGAACATTGCTGAAATCGAAAAAAGTCTCGCTTCAGCTCTTGAAGAGGAAGCATCACCTAAAGGCCTTATCCCGGGGTCGCACTGCCCCGGGATCCTGCGAGCCTCTGCTGAGTCGCCTACTGTTTGCTGCTGCTGCCTTACTGCCGTCTCCAACCACCTATACCCTGACGTGCTGCCGTCTCCAATCAACTATACCCTGACGTGCTGCCGTCTCCAACCACCTATACCCTGACGTGCTGCCGTCTCCAACCATCTATACCCTGACATGCTGCTGCCTTCAAGCCACCTCCTACACCACCTCCGGATCTCCAACTACTCGCAACTACTCCAGGCTCCGGGCACCACCGCCGCGTGCTCCCTGTTCTGCCCTCCTACTCTCCGTGTCCTTCGCTCCCCTTTTTATATTTTTTGTACCTGTATCTTTTAAAACCTGTGTCACCTCATTCATCCTCATCCTCATATCATTTTTTTTAAATAATCATTGTAAATCAACATAATAAACTGTCATTTCAAAATTTTATTCTGGTTGTTGTTTCTTGTTAGGTTCTGGTTAGGTTCTTGTCGCTATACGACAGGTTGTCTTGTACAATTTTAGCGCCATAACACATTTGTCCATCTATGCTTAGACATATATCAATCCCACATTCTAACCGACAACCTAGGTAGCATCATCAAACTAACTCAAAATCACATTTAATCTAGCTGTTTTCACATTCGAATGGTAACTTTATCTAACATTTAAGAATCTAATAAATTGTATTGAGAATATTTGACCATACACACGGTATCTTAATACTATGAATCGGCCCCTGAATTAAGTATAGAGCCATTATGTTTGGTGTGATATTATATTATATCTAGCTAAAAGTGAGTGTAAATCTGTATATATCTGCCACCCTGTTACAGGAAATATCATGACGTTTATTCGTAATCAATAGCGGAAATATCAACAATAATTACATACCAGTACGGGTTCGTCTCGCAGACGACAGGTTCCTTACCATTTTTCAATAAAATTGAAGGACTAAAATCAATAAAACATACATATATATATATACACTGACGAGCAATGAAAAAGTTCCACCCACAAAATGCCGACAACAAATGGCCCCAATTTTTTAAAACATTTAATTTGAAATTTGAAGACAATATTTACGTTTTTAATTGGTAATATTCTGATGCGCTGTTAAATGTACTTCAATATTGCAGACGGCGTCATTAAGCTAGCCTTTCCCGTTTAGGAGTAATTTGGTGCTATATCACTGGAACTTTTTCATTGCTCGTCAGGGTATATATGTGTGTTAAAATATATAATATGTTACCAACAGCAATTAAAAATATATTAAACATACCAACCTTCAAAAATACATTAAAAAAACAGTTAATAGAAAA
The DNA here is from genome assembly GCA_949825045.1 of Argyresthia goedartella. Taxonomy (NCBI): domain Eukaryota; kingdom Metazoa; phylum Arthropoda; class Insecta; order Lepidoptera; family Argyresthiidae; genus Argyresthia; species Argyresthia goedartella. The sequence continues at coordinate 25,598,564 of OX463823.1, forward strand.
TTCATTCTATAGAATGCAAGAATTTTTCGATAAAGCTTAACATTCTATATTTTAATTATTGTTTAAACAATCTTTGTGCAATAAGTATAACAATAATGTATGTATAATAATAATGTTATGTTTTGAAATGTTTAAAATTCTAACTAATTATAAAATAACTAATATAAAATAACTAATAACATATCCTAAAGTTTTAGGATATGTTTAAATTGCAATGCCCTTGCAGGGCGCATGTTCTGGGACACATTTTATGTAACATCTTTTTACCACATGTAAGCAATAAATAAATGAATTCTGAATACTGTATGTATACGTTCGATATTGGTTTCGATTCCATTCCCCACAGATTGCGGATCCGAGGTCAAACCAAAGGCGCCAACTACGACAATATGTGGCAACGTGAAATTCGAGATTATATCGATGTTCACAGGGATTTTATAACAATTCTCTTGTATCGGGACCCCCGATAGTGTATGAAATCTTGTGTAATTTATTACTTATATGTTGCTGTAGCTACAACAGATATAAACATTCTGTGAAAATGTAATAATATAATAATAATAATAATCTAATCTACCAGAATACCAGATCTTACCTAAATACATGTGGAATTGTACGAAAATTCATGGGCAAGGGCCGTGATATTTAGTAGATAAGCACTTGGCGTAAGCCCGTGTATCAGAACCTCTTTATTACAAGAGTGAAATGAAAAATTCATAAAAATATAATAATAATAATAATACCTTCGATACTATTTAAACACATTGATCTAGCCCCAAACTAGGATTACCTGTATCTTGGGTACTAGACAACGATACATAGATAATTATTATACTTAGATAGATGAACAACCATGACTAGGGTACAAAAATCCGTTCTCATCAAACAAATATTTGCCCCACTCGAACCCGGGACCTTTGGCTTCGTAGGCAGGGTCACTGCCGACTCGGCCATTCGGGTCATCAAATGTCAACTCTCTACCTAATTCGGTTCATGAGATAAAGTCCGCTGACGGACGGAGGTACGGACGGACAGACGGACAGCAGAGGCTTAGTAACAGGATCGCGTTTGGCAACAACATTGATGATGATCTGTACTTTTAAGTGAGTAGTTTATCAATAATGGAATTGTTAAGTTCTTACTCAGAGTACAATAGGTACCAAGGAACGATTGAACTCTTTTATGATAAAGCTTTGTATTTTATCGTAATCGCATTTGTATCCATTGAGTTTATATAGCAAAATGTTGTTTACAACATTATTGGTGCGGCTTCTTTCATACTCTATGTGTATAACACTTGCATTTATAATTTTGTATTGCTATTGAAAGAAATTGTCCCCCCTGAATCTTTTTCAATAAAATATATCTAAGAACCATCGCAGCGAAGTCTACTACCAATAAAAAAAACTAATTAACCTGATGTTTGACCCCCTCTTTTTATTCGGGGGTTAAACATGAGGTTATAGATTGGCGATGAGCATAGTAATAATGTTCATTTCTAAAAAACTGTGATACAAAACCAAATAAATTCTAAATCCAATGCAGGGTGTTGCTTTAAGCAACACCTTTAAGGTGTATTCCTATTTTAGGGGGTTGTTATTATAGGGACATCATCCTGAACTATTTAAGGTTTTAAGGTTTAATGAAATTGATTATCACTAAAGACATCACTTACGTCAGGTCACTTACGTGATAACATAGATAAAAATACATTTAAATGTCCGTCGTCGACATAGTTCTAATAAGTACAATACGAGGTGACAGCCAGTACAGTTCGGGTAGGTATGTCAAAAAAAATAATTATGAAGTAACTATGTAAGTATCGAAGGACTTATGGTTACATTCCCACTTGTCGATAAAATATGTTGAGTTAATAGTCTTTTGAATGCATACATTGTTTGAGCGTTTCTTATAGATGAGGGTAGTTGGTTATAAAGTCGCGCTCCGTCAGTAGTTATCATCGTTTTGCCGTAATTAGTTCGATGTCTGGGTATGACTAGGAAGCTTCCTCGCCGCGTACAGCGGCCGCCTATAACATGTTTTCGCTGGGTGAACGTTATGTTAGTATGGATACTACTGTTGAGGGATTTTCGAATAAACATACATACGCTATACTTGTAAAGATTTTTAATATCCATTAATTTTGTTTCTGCATATACTTGTTTTGTTGGTGTGTAATAATTATAATTGAAAAGTAATTTAATTATTTTATTTTGTTGACGCTGTAATTTAGCTAACCTTGTTTTTGTAGCAGATCCCCATATTTCGATTAAATAAATTAAGTGTGGTTTAACTAGAGAATTATATAATGTAACTCGTAATTTAAAAGGCAGGCATCGTACGATGCTACGAAGTGAGCCCCGGAGTGCTACTAGTTTGCTAATTATATGCTCAATGTGAATATTCCAGGTTAATTGGCTGTCAAGATACAGGCCGAGATATTTTTCATGAGTTTTCTGTTGGAGGGGTACATTGTCTATTGTAAGTGGAGTGTGCGAAGGTATGGGTTTATTTTTGGCTTTAAATAAGACATAGCAAGTTTTCGAGATGTTGATGGTGAGTAAATTGCTTCTAAGCCAGTTATACAGGGTGTTCAGATCTTCTTGTGCCTGTGCAACTAGGTCATGTATAGATGGACCAAAGTAGAATAAACAGGTGTCATCCGCATACAGGCTAATTCGGCCATGTAGTTTCAGGTCTTGTATATTGTTAATATAAGACACAAAAAGCAGGGGGCCCAAAATAGAACCCTGAGGGATTCCGCAGGTTATAGGTAGCGCATTACTTTTATTATTGTTGTTAGTTTTAACTATTTGGGACCTATGAGTTAGATATGATTCAATGATTTGAATGGCTGTACCCGAAATTCCGATGGTTTCTAGTTTTTTAATGAGTAGTTTGTGACTTATAGTATCGAAAGCTTTTTTCAAATCTACGAAGACACCCAGTCCTATATATTTTTGGTCTATATTTCGCTTTATTTGGGTAACAAGGTCGATAGTGGCTGTAAGTGTATTACTTTTAGGTCTAAAACCATACTGTTTGTCAGAAATATAATTGATTTCATCCAAATATTTTTCTAGTCTTTTATGTATGACTTTTTCCACAATTTTTGATAAGACTGGTAGCACAGAGACAGGCCGGTAATTTCCCGGGTCTGTTGTTGACCCGGATTTATATATAGGAGTTACTTTCGCAACTTTCAACGTATCCGGGAAACTACCATCCTCGAGTAATTTGTTAATGCATTGGGACAATTTACTAGTTATAAGATTTGCTATACATTTTATGACTTTCGTACTAATTCCATCTAGCCCAGCACTACAATTTGGATCGAGCTTTTTTATGATGTTAGAAATTTCTTGTTCAGTACACGGTTCAAAAGACGATATAGACTCGAACGAGGTAGAATGTGGCAGAACGTAGGAGAAGTTATCATGAAATTGTTTTGGTATTTCATCTGCCAATAGTGGGCCTATATTCGAAAAATATTCGTTGAATATTTGACATATCTGATTCGGGTCTGTCACCTCTTGAGAGTTAACAACAAGTTTTGTAATAGCACTACACTGTTTAGTCTTATTGGTGGCCAGAGTATTGATAAGGTTCCACATTTTCTTTGGTTTGTTTAGGTATTTGTTGAATTCCTTGTAATAGTATGAATCTTTTGTGTCCTGTATAAGTTTAGTTACGTGTTCTCTTTTCTGCTTAAATTCTCATTTTATTGAGGTCTAGTCTGGATTTTTCTTGTGTTCTGCCCATAGTAAGTTTCTTTCGTTTATTTCCTTAATTATCTCTTTGTTTATCCAGTCTTGTTGTGGTGGATTTAGAATTTTCGTTTTCGTGGTTTTACTGTATTCCGTGCAAAGTTGTATTTCTGCTTCGAGTGTCCTATAGTCTTCGTTGTTAAGTTGTGGTAATACTTCTTCCATAGATATAAATAGTTTGGGGTAGTCTACGGCTCTGTACTGGGAGTATATTTTTTGTGGTGGTTTACATTTCTTTATTTCTAGGTAGATTTGTTTGTGGTCAGATAGTGGAGAATTGACGATTACCATGTGGAAGTTGTCGTTTGTTAAGTTAGTGCTGACATGGTCCAGTATAGAATCTTTGGTGGCTCCTGATCTCGTGCTGTACTTTTTACCAATTTTATTTACAAGTTTATATCCAGAGCCTTTAAGCATTTCCTTGTATTGTTTTGTTTGTTTGTTCTTAGTTAATAAGTCTATATTGAAATCTCCAAAGACTATGGCTCTCCGTCTGTGTTCTAGTTGTGATTCATAGACTTCCAGAAAGTCATCAAAATTCGTGTATCCAGGATTGTAAATAACTCCAATTTCAACACCATACTTCTCCAACTGGATCCATAGATAGTTGTTTCCCCCAAAGTACTTAGTTTCTGTTATGCTATGTTTTAGATCGTTATGAACATAGGCAGATACTCCGCCTCCACTCATATCAGTTCGTATGTTGTGGTAGTGTGTATAATTGGGTAGTTGTAGCTGCATTGCCTGGGTATCTGTGCGAATCCAAGTTTCTGTCACTAGAATGACATGTACTGTACTCGATACAGCATGTATTATGCAATTAAGCTCATCAATTCTACCTTTTTTGCGTAAGCTTCGGGTATTGAGGTAGAGGAATGTTAAGCGAGATTTGTTTGTTGTTAACTGTTCGTAGTTGTCTATTTCTTCGCAAGTGTTGGTAGTAGTGTTAGTCTTTGTATCATTAGGAGTATTTTGATTTATTGTTTGAGGTTTTTTGAAGGGACTTTTATTATTGTTGGGGTTCCGCTGATATATTTGATTGTGAGATCAGTCTCACCTATATCTTCACGACACTTGAGTTCCTCTTTTAGTTTTTTGAGGTAGTTTTGTTGTGCTGGAGTTTGATCGGAGTATATTTTTATGTTCTTAGGAAGTTTATCTTTGTTCCGAAGCAGTGTCTTTGTAGGTCCATTTGTGTCGAAATACACCTTGATATTGCGGGATTTACCTGAATTATATTTGCCAAGTCTCACCACTTTAATTGGTTTTGGTATATCTGTACTCAGTGAGGCGATAACATTTAACACATCAAATTCATCTTGTGACATTCGTTCCTCAGCTTTAGAAGACGTCTGCTCTTGTAGTCCCACCAAGATAATATTTTTTTCTCTATTATTACGATTTTTCATCTCCTTGATTATTTGCTCGTTCGTGCTCAAAACGTCATGCGATTCTTCAGAAGTAGTTTGAGACTTTTGTTTCAGGTTGCAGAGATCTGATTCTAAATATTTGATTTTATTTTGGCCAATAGCAACTGACTCGTCTAATTTTGCTATATTGTTTTTCATCTCTTTCTGTTCCGTTAAAACGTTGGTGGTTGATATCTTAATTTCATTGATTTGAGTCTGAACACCGTCTACTTTATCCCGAATGGCTTTAGCCGATTGCTCGTTTGAAGACTTCATATCAATTATTTGGGTTTTTAGATCGGCGATACTATCTTTCATGTTTTGTACGATCTGTTCGTTAGAGCTGACATATTTTTCCAATAACGAGCTGATGCGGGACATTTCTGATCGCAATCCTGTGATATCATTTGAACATTGATCATCATCAGCCCATTTACGTTTTGTGCGTTGAGTTATGTTCATGTCCACACTAAGATTACTTATCTTTGACAAGTCCGGCTGCGATCCACCGTATTTTTAGGCGTATTTTTACTATGAAACCGATTCGAATAGAGCCACTTTATTTTTTACATCTCCTTACTTTTTGGAACGGGCGGTCAGCTGATTTGTATGGAGGAGTGAAAAATAAAATTGATGTGATCAAATCGGTTTCATAATAAAAAAAGGAAATATTAAACTGCACATCAAAAATACTGATTGGCACAGCAAATATACTGATTTTCACAGCAAATGTCAGGGCAAAATACTGCGGCAGCTTAGGTAAAGAGGGTGAGCGAAGCGAAGCCCCCTTTATCCTTCGTATTAGGTTGAAAATGTAAGATCAACAAAAATACTTAAAACATAAAAAGTGTTTTTGCTGATCCTTTTTTGCTGCGAAAATCAGTATTTTTTATGTGCAATTAAATACTTACTAGCCATAAAAAATGCTCATCATCATCTTCATGTAAGTGTCCCTGTGTGTAATATGTCCCTTACGACTTCCTAAAATATGACTACACCCTGCATAGACACCCTTTTTTGAGATCCTAGGCATTCCTAGGTCGATACTTAGTTTCTCCTGCATGTTTCCAATTGTTGAATTAAATATTGGTGTTGGATATGATTGCTCCATATTTTCAAAAGGCGTTCTTTCGAAATACGTAACATTCCTGTTTGTGCTTGTACTCGTTAAAAGACGCAAATGTAAAAAAAAAATATTGAATCTCAGTACATTGACCCGAGTAGCTGATTACACGTTACTATGGGAGACCCAAACACTTTTTTCGTTTTCAAATATAGCTTTCTAGGGGAAAGTTGTTCATGAATAATAATAATGGGTATCATTCCCCATAAAACATACGTCTATAAAAAATAAAAATAAAACATCTTCAACCTTACCCTTTATCCTTCGTGTTGGGTTGACATGTAAGAACAAAAGAAACATAAATTTGTCGATCTGTCGGTCTCGATAAATTATATTTTATAATTTCACGCGATAGTTTATAAACTAACGGTTTTTTACAATCTTACGGTGACAAGTACAAACCTACCAGGGGGTTATTACAATGTCTTATGCCGATACAGTTTAGGAACCTAAAATGATCCACAAATTACCATGGACGTCTTAAAACAAGTCTTGGTATTAGATAAATAAAGGCCCCATATGGCGTATTGGAATGAAAACGGTTGTCATGGTGATGTTCTTTTTTGGACCCAATCCGAATCGAAAGGTTGTGGTAGCCCGCCAGATTGAGATGGCGTGCCCTGTTTAACCATTCGGCAGCGTGTGTAAAGAGCCGATGTTATTGGATATTAGCTGAACAAACACCCAGTTGTTATGCTAACACGGGGTATGAATTAACCGTTAATGCGTTTATTGTGTTAGCCCGTCAGTTCAGCAGTGACCCCGTGGCGGAAACGGCGGAAGCACTGGTAATGCTCCGGAATTCCGGAGTGGCTTCTCTTCACGGTGTCCAACACATTCGCCATATCGTTGTGTTGGCCACTATAGCTTGAGTTTTGTGATACCGTCCACACGTTGGGATGTCGTTCAGTTTTCTAAGGTGCATGCCAATGTGCGGGCCATAATAAAACGGGCATTGAGGGTCTTACCACAAAAAAAAAAATAGCTCAAAATAAAATTATGCAAACGAATTGTGTTCCCTGATCAACGTAACGTATGCCAAAAAAATTTACTATTCTACAAATAAACCATTTGATTAACAAAACAAGCACCACCAAAATCATAAATCCTATCAAAACAAGCTAATCTTTCTTACACAGTTCACAACAAATATCGGGCTTTACGAACACAAATTCCGTTTGTATTACAAAAATATGCTTGGTAAACTAAAATACTGACTTGGACTCAAATTTTTCTATATATACAACGAAATTTCTAACATTCGTGTCTTTTACTGCACCACACTAATTAATGTTTATACTTCACCAAATTATACTGAACAATTCTATCATTCTTGTACCTAAAAATCTTACTAATCGCTATATTAGTAAGATTTTTAGGTACAAGAATGATTGTTTTTATTTCTTATCTCTTTTAATGAAAGTTATATACAAGGTGACATTCAATTAGCCGACCATATATAGCACCAATCATTATGAACCACTTTCCCATAGAAACATATGATCCCAAATAAAATAGTTATTTGTGTCTCAAGGGAGCAAATAATGTATATACGGCGAGGGCGGTATATTGAATCCAGTGTGAAGCGATGGATTCTACGATAGAATCCTGAGAGTAGCGAAGGATTCAAGCGTTTACGCCTATGATGAAAATAATTTGGCTCATACAACTTTTCACAGCGACTATGAGGAAATTTTAAATAAAATGCTCTAAAAATAATGAAATAACTATTCTTTGAGTTATACTTTCTCCACTTTTACAGTAATCGATCAACGAAAACAATTTTTTTTTTATAATGGCGGATTGCGAAAAATCAACATAGATAAATTAGGCCTGTGCTATTTTTACCAATTTGTGAAATAATCGAATCGAATATTACAATGGTATAGGATATCAATATTCATTACATCACAATAACATTTCAGTAAAACATATAATTGTGACATTTTTTTAAACATTACGAAAATTCATAAATTTTCATAAAACGTTGTTGAAGTTAAAACTTGAACCATGTTCGTTTTTAATCGATTACGATGAAATTACAATCGATAATTTTATTAAGATCTGTGTTCAATTGGCACATTGTGTGAATGCTACATGCTAACACATAAATAAAAAAGTTGCTTAAACAGAAAAGTAGCATTTTGCTTCCTCTCGTCGTGGAGCATAACTTACTTTTCCGAATGAAAGGTGTGAAATAGTACATTTCCCACGAGTTCTCAAAGGCGATTTACTAACCGAGAAGTTTACGGCACGAGATGAAGGCGGGGGTCGTTGCGAGGTTCGTAAAAAGCCTTTTCGAATGAGTTAGGAATATATTTTTTTCCGCCTGAGAACCCAAAATCAAGCGGCGAAGTTGCTATTTTTAGCTAAGAAGTCGGAAAATTTCCGACTGTACTACTTTGTCCCTCAGTACAGACCCAAATTTTGTTTTCGTTTGCCACTATATGTTTCTTGGGGAAAGTTGTTATTAATTATGGGTACTATCATTTCCCAAAATATTGCCAGTTAATTAAATGCCACCCTGTATAAAACATCTCTACTGGCAGAAAGCGAAAAGGCGGACTCTCTGCTAAAGTAAAACCTGCCTTAATCATATAATGAAAAGCTTGAGGCTCTAATTAGATTTAATTGGGAAATATTAAACCGCTCATCAAAAATACTGATTTGCCCAGCAAATATCACGGCGAAATGGTGCGGTAGCTCTTATGCGAAGGGTAAATGGGGTGACGAAGCGTCTTCGTGTTAGGTTGAACATGTAAGAGTAAAAAAAACATAAAATGTTTGAACATGTAAGAGCATAAGAAACAAAAGTGTTTTTGTTTTAGCTGTGCGAATAGGAAATATTGATTAAGTACTACGCGATTTTTATTTTATTTTTTAAACTACAATGGCAAATCATTATGTTTCGAAATCTGATTTATCGTTCTTTGTTGTTATTATGTTTGCATTTAGGTAAATTTTTGATTAATTAATAAGATAATAATGAATGATTAAATGGTGTTTTCATTATTAAAACTAACGGGCCCCAAAGAATAATAGGTGCTTGGTTCAAGTTTCAAAGTAGGGATGAAGTTTTTGTAATTAATAAAATAATTGTTAGGTTTACATCAGATATTAAATAATCACTTAGTAAAACGGTTTTACATAAGTAGTTAAACAGTTTGCAAAATGAATTCTGGGTAAATTCTGAGGTGCTGTCAATATTTTTGTTGCGGTTTTGAGATATTTTGATCAAAAATCGGGCATTATTTGTTTAGCGTTTAAATATCTGCAAAGTCAAAGTCAAAGTATTTTATTACTTAGCAAAATACAAATATTTACATATACTTAGCAAACTTCATTTTTTGCCTCTTCTCTACATTGGACCACTGTGGGAGAAGAAGGGCGTAGAAACACCGACAGATTGATTTTTAGATCTCTTTTAAAAATTGGTTGTGCTTAACTAATACAAATATGAAAATTTTTATCATTATGATTAATAAGCAGGAATACATAATTACAAAATTATTTTGCAAGGTCTGTGTTGAGCTAGATTAACCCCAAACAGTCCCGTCATTTAAGTAATCTTGAACATTGTAATATCCCTTCTTCAACAAAGTCGCTTTAAAATTGCTCAAAAGGCAATTTCAAAATCTCCAGAGGTATCTTATTGTAGTAGAGAATGCACTGACCCTTGAAAGAATTGCTAACCTTCGCGAGTCTAAACCGTGGCGCACATAGTCTGTGATTCTGATTACTTCTTAGGTTAACATTACAGCTATCGCTAATTTTGTAAAATGTTGTAGGGTTCTTGCGTACATACATTATATTTTCTAAAATAAATTTACTAGCTACAGTTAGTATGAAAATTTCTTTCAAAAGCTCTCTTACGGAGTCTGTTTGTTTTAAATTATAAATTGCTCGAATAGCTCTTTTCTGCAAAATAAAAATAGTTTCAATATCCGCTGCTTTCCCCCACAACAAGATACCATAGGACATGACACTATCTACGAAAGTAACTAAAATATAATAGCCTAGATGTAGCCACATCTGTGTTCTGTCTGATGTTCCTAACAGCGTAAGCCGCAGAACTTTATTTACCAGCTAATTTATCTATGTGGGGTCCCCACTGCAATTTGCTATCAACTGTTATTCCAAGAAACTTCTTTCAATATTGAAGACCAATGAAGTATCATCAGCAAACAACCCCTAGGTCAGTCAATTTCTCCACCATGAAAGGCAGATCGTTAATATATACCAGGAATAAGAACGGACCTAATATGGAACCTTGTGGAACGCCAATTTTTACACCCGATCCATCAGATTTAACGCCGTTGGATTCTGCCTTTTGAATTCTATTCCGTAGGTATGATGTTAGTTGATCCAACGCTTTATTTCTAACTCCGTAATGATTTAATTTCATTATATTCATATTTTTTTCACATAGTCATGAAATTTTCGATCAAAGTTATAGGTTTTTTATCAATAAAGGTCATACAAGATCTACATGGTCATAGAAGTCTACTTTTACGAATTCCAAACGTTTCTCAGTCATTAAATTTATATTTGCCGTACTAGTTTCTTTAATTTAAAAACTTTATTGAATTCCGTTTGAAAAATGTTGAAGAAGTCTGAGTAGATTTTGTTTGGGTTATGTTCATTAAAATCCGGTACTGGCAAATTTATATCTAAGTTTATCTTATATGTCTCTAGTCTATGGGATGTAATAGGCCCATAAAATGATGGACCAGTCTTGTCCTTACTTGCAATTGGGAATGAAACTGTTTGACCACTGTGATCGAATGGTAAGCAGTTAATTTCACTTTTACTTGTGAATTCACAGTCGCAAAAAACTTTATCTAAGCAAGTTTGGCTGGTAAGTGTAAATCTAGTCGGCTCTAGAAATACATGACATAAATTAAACGATTTTAATAAAGTTATTAATCGTTGTTTCATTGTTGTTCCTACAAGCAAATCTACATTTAGATCGCTACAAATAATTAACTTTTTTCTGTTATTACATAGCTTAGTGAGGGCTTCCTCCATAATTTTTCTCAAATATTTCGAAATTGCCATGGCTTTTTTCATCCCTCGGAGGCCTGTAGACCCAAACAGTATACCTCTATTTGTCTTTCAACAGTAAGTGCAAGAATATCTTTCCGTTGTTTCACCTTAATATTATTTTTCACTAATATTAAAGATCCACCTCTATCAGCAGCCTTTCTATTGTAACAACTGACAATTTTGTAATTATTTATGTTAAAAGACATCACATTTTCCCTTAACCAGTATTCTGTAATACAAATAACATCGATGTCAGAATTTTTTTGAAATAATTCTAAGATCTTTGCCAGGTAGCCCCTGGATGTTCTGATGTAAAATCTATTCCAAAAATAAGCCAAAATCGTCAAAATTTCGGAGTGGACCACAGACTATGGAGTGGACCGAACATAGAAGTTATTATTAATTTGACAGATCAATCTTTATTTTTTTCTTCTTTTAAATTGGCATGCTAACTTCTTTTGAGGTTCATTTTGCCAGTGTTAAGTGTATTTAAAAGATCACAATTTGGTCAGGTTCTCCGAGCTTGGAAATTGGCGTCTTGAGAATAATTTATACTTATAGCACTACCCGGGAGGACGTGAAAGGCTATAGGAACACATTATTTCCCTCGGACGTGAGCAACTCCTCCCTCACAGAGCAATCGTTGGTATTATACACGTATTATAACATTCAGGTGGCAAAACGTGAATGAAAATCGTATATAACCGCTATTCGTCACAATAGTAGTTTATGTGACTGCTACATAATGGAGGGCATTAATACTCGAGAGTGAGTTTCATAATAATATCACTCGAGAGTTTTAATGCCTAATTATGTACAGTTACATACACTAGTTTATCCACACACATATCATAAGCTCTCTTTGATGTGTTCAGGAACCGCATGATTGACCGGCATTGTGGCTCTGCAGTTGTTTAGCTTGTTCTGTAGCACCAACTTCGGGCGTTCGAAATTTGAATGCAGTACCAACTTCACAGACAAACTAGGGGCAGCACGCAGGCGGGCTTCGTTCGAAAGGCGTTCGAAATTTGAATGTAGAAAAATTACACATTATGGTCATAATGAGAAATTTTTCAGATAAGAAATGTATTTTTACCATGTAGTTTAACATTATGCTGATCGTAACGTGCGGTTTATGTACGCAGTAAAGAGGGTTTATGATACGTGTGTAGATAAAACCAATAATCTTTATTTTTTCAATCGCGTTTCGTTTCATCCTAGCTAAATTAATCATATAATCCATAGATCACACGGTTATTATTTTTAAAGGAATAATGAATGAAACCAAAACGTGGCTTCGAGTACAATTGATTACACAAATAAGTCAAAATATTATAAAATCAATAACCCGACTGCATTTTCTATCAATACAATAGACAAACTGGGTGCATTTATGACTTTGTGAGAACCAGTTCTGTAAATGGAGTAGCCGCAACAATAATCCAAGGAATCTAAATTTAGATTTTGCCTCAGTGCTTACTGAAATACCTGTAAAATAAAACGTAATGCTTATCAGGCAAAATAATTATATTAAGAATTATAAAACAGACTTTTTTGTTTTAGTTTCGCCACATTCTCACTGGCCTCACAACAGTGATGTCTTTGGAATAGATATGATTTTTAGTGATACGAGTCTTTTATTTACGGTTAAAAATATATTACTGGGTCCAGTTATGTATCAGTCCAGCCCAGGTACCACTGCCGCATTTTTTTTTCAGCATCTAATGAAAAAACGGAATTTACAAACTGAACTACACGTTGGCTATAACGTTATGGCCATGACAGTACGAATTAATTGGCCAATGTGAAGAGTGGGCAGAAGCTACAGAAATAGTAAATAAGAAAATTTATTTGCATATTATGATTTACATGAATATGTTACTACACTTTTACATGATATAACCTAAATATGTATGCAAATTATTTATTTTCGTAACTAAATAACTATAATCAATACAAGGTTGTAGCTCTAATTTTATTTAGATCTGAAGTGGATGGAGAAATAAAACTTTGAATCCACTTACAGTCTTTTATTAATAGGGAAACAATTAATTAGGGGGTCTCATCTCTTGGTGGCCGGTTATAAAAGTGTCTTATTTCACTATCTTAACCACTAAACTTAGCTTAAGGTTCGAAAGTTCCAGTGCAGTCCAGACTTGAGCCCGCAGAATGCCGTTTTACTATGGCTTATTCTGCTAATGCTGTTCTACTAGTTCTGTTCTACTAATTTGCGCCATGCGAGATGAACTGCCGTTGATCAGAAAGTAGCGGCGTTCTCGCCGTAGCAGTTATCAGCTTAAGTGTGCTGACACACCATGGCCGAAAACGTGCAAATGTTCCGCGGCTGAATTTTTCGTTCCTGAAGAGACATAGCATTGCAGGCGTAATCACGCCGAATTTCGGTCGCGTATTCGGCAATGGTGGGTGTTGACCCTTAAAGTCCGCCTACGAGACTCGACGGCAGGTGGCCGGCGTTATAGATCGTGGATGCACACACGCACGGTCCGGCAAAGTAGTGCAAAGAAATCGTAGGAACCCCCGCTACGAACAGCTCGCAGCTGGGTTCGTGCAGGAGACAGGCCTCCCGGGGCCTAACAAAACAGCGAACCCGTCCCGTCCTGGCGATAATTCCAGGGCCAGCTAAGCTGATAAGGGGAAGGTCGACCCTCACAGCACGTAGTTGTGGTCGTTTGGGGCGACAAAAGAGGAACGCCACCTTGGTTTCAGGATTATTTATGGCCTCCGAGACGCCTTGAAAAAAACAGTGGGATTTTCCACAAATCCTTTTGAGACAAAGAAGTTGCCAGCTATCAACCTGAAATGCCTTGTTACCAAAATAAAATATCATAGTTTGTGGGTGAAATCGTCAGCCTTGGCCGAAATAGAAAAATGATAAGGCTTACGTTAAACCAAAAAAGGACAGCAGGCCACTGTAATTAATAGACGTGCTCTTAAACACCCCTGTGGTATTTCAAGCGAATGATAATTTCCCGATTTACACACAAAATCGGGAGGGGACATTTGGGGAGATTACTAACATAAGTTCACCTCAAAGCATTTCACGTCAAACGCGTTTTGATAATGCAACTCAGGGCAAAGTGCGAGAACAAAATTCGTCGCGGAATATTATATTTCAATCTGACATGACTGGTGTGGCAACGAAATGTGCGCGCAGGCTCAATATGAAGAGCGCCTGGAAAAACCAATAACAAGAGCTACACTGTTGCAAGAAGCGTACACACAATAATTAAGGGAGCTACAACGTCCTAAATCCGCCAAATGCTTCGTCATAACTAAATTAAAGAAATTACAACATAAACGGATACAAAAATAAACCGCCCCAAGAAACGCCCGCCAAACGTGCCCATTATACTAGCAGCATTACTGCGCTGCACAGCTAGCGAGATCCTCTGTAACAGGAATGAACCGGAGAGGTGGTGAAATCCTCGATGGTGAAATCTCGGAGGCAAAAAGAACAAACAGTTCACTTCCCATTATCTGAGCGTATTTAATGCACTTCAGCCGCGCTTCTGACTCAGCAGCAGTACCCGGGATGGTGTCAGTAGCATAGTTGTGTTGATGTGGGATGGTGCGAACGTGCACGCACAAGTTGCATCCCACAAAAGGCAACGACCTCTCTTCCACGGTATTAACGTGAGACCGTCCGGACGTTTCCTGTCGCTGCGGCTCAAACCCGGAGGTTATTTTTTTGTTGGAGGGGAAAAAATGGAATTACCCACATATTGAGCGGGCATCAGCTCGTGTGGTATGCGGACTAAAAACAACCCCTTTGTGTTAACAGTTATCTGTCTAAGACTTTACTGTGAGCCATGGATTCAAACAAACCCGGAGGTTCTAGAACCGTCGTAATATAAGCAGAGAGAGAACAGTGTCCTCCGAACGATGTCTTTAATTAAGTGACTGATGACTAGAGAGTCTCCCTGCACTCCGAACACAGTGCAGCCCATGGCGCCCCAGCGAGTCAACCGCCGCACCACAAAGACAGCTTAATTACTAGTTATTTATTTACATATTTACATGAGAAGTTAGTATCTACTTAATTATCTTATATATTAAATATTATGGTTGATTTATTTAAATTTTACCCTAATTGTATTTATTTTTATTACGAAAATTAGTATTTAATATTTTTTAGGAATGCTATTCCGTCCTCCTAAGCCTAAGTTTTTAGGTCGGGAAACAAACGGCAAGAAAACTCATGCCAGCCCCAGTATCTTAAGCGCTTTTATGGAGTAATTTATTCTTTATCAATGAAGTAGTCCTTAATATCATAGTATATTTTATTTATAAGAATTCTAGTGATAGTATGCTTCCATGTGTATACTTTATGTGATTTGGTAACAAGCTACATATTTGAATAGCTTCGTAGAATACGCCATTCCCATAAAGTGTGGATTTAGGAGATGGTAATATTATAGGTGGTGTTTTATTATGTAAGTTTCTTGAATTAATTGTATTGCGCTCACTAAAGCGATTATATTTTTTCTTTATTTTCATTAGACATTCCAGTATTGATGGAAATTTAGGATATCGTTTTTTTAAATATGGTCTGCAACTTTCCGATGGTTTAATAACAAAAATAGCCCTGATGTATTTTTTCTGATGTTTTAAAAATTTATCTCTATCAGTAGAGTGTGCACATAGCCAAAGTATAGAATAGTAGCCACCTCTGTGGACGCAATATGTGCTAGTCTGCTTAGTGGGTATAAAACAACTGTTAATTTTTCAGCCTAGTGTCTCTATGTGAAGTTTTAATCCACAATGTTGGTCTAGGTATAGGTCGAGTTATTTATTGCAAAACCATCGGGTATGGTACAATTTCTGGTAGATCATTCATATTGGCCAAGAATACTGCCCTCTGCGATTACGATCTGTCTGCAATCTGCGTAACACATTACAGCATAGGATGACTCTTATCACTCCATAATATAACTTCTCCTATAAATCATCAGAACTACAGCACGCTAATCGAAATTCAAAATTGTTACAAAATATTGTTATCTACCTCGTATCGCTGAGCACGCCATAACCTAATGTTTCCTTTTTCCACTTTGCATTGTTATAATTCAATACGTATCATCTGCATACCTGTGAGATACGCGGGGCATAGACCACAGAGCATTGAATATGTTGAGATTTCTGTGGCATAGATGTATGACCACCTGGCCATAAAGTGATGATATATTTCACATACGTTACACAACTCACAATAATGTCTGTCCATATTTATTTTGAAGATATGTAAACAGACTCTGAAGTGAAATGATTATATATTTTAGCTTATTTTGTACAGCGTATTCCGTAAGCCCAGTCGAAAAAGGTACTAATATCAGATCATGACTTATCTTCATTCAACCTATCCTAAGGAGGCGTCCATTAATTGCGTAAGGCGTTTTTGACGATTTTCTGACCCCCCGGGACATTTCATGAGATTTGGCTCGTGGTGAAACACTTCACGTAATTAATGGACGCCACCTAACTAAAACACGGTATCGATATTCTACGCTACGAAATAAATAATAGTAAACGTTAAAACGTACTTATACAAAAATACAAGCCTTAAAAACGATACAGCAATTGTCTACAGCAATTATTAAAAAATCGCGCTAAGTGTAACTACAAAAAGGATCCGACAGATGACAACTTTCTCTCCTACAAATGCCTTCGCAATCGATGCAATCGTCTCTGTCGAGAAGCCAACCGCCGCCACATCTTCGAGTGTATCGACAGGTACACCCCAGCTCAGGTGTGGAAATTTCTCAGGACACTTGGTATTGGCAAATCCCAGGACATATAATATAATATAATACCTTGGACACCATTTACACACATTGATCTAGCCCCAAACTAGGATTCCCTGTATTTTGGGTACTAGACAACCATACACATACTTATATAGATATATATTATACTTAGATAGATAAACAACCATGACTAGGGTACAAACATCCTTTCTCATCAGACAAATATTTGCCCCCACCGGGACTCGAACCCGGGACCCTTGGCTTCGTAGGCAGGGTCACTGCCGACTCGGCCATTCGGGTCGTCACACATGCATTCGGGTGATGTTGATCTGAACGCTCTCAATCAATTCCTCTCTGCTTCACCAGTTGTAATGGACCCTTCTATCAAGGAAGCCACTCTTCAGAGTCTGCGCTCTAGGTCATTACCCAACACCACTCCTTTCAACCTGAGCAATGTTGGAAGCGACACGGTTAAGAAAGCATTTCTAGCAATTAGCTCCAAAGCTGTAGGAGATGATAATATCTGCCAACTATGATTCTAACTATCTGCTTCCGGTCATAAAACATATTTTAAATTTCTCCATTTCAAATTATTCTTTCCCTACTGCTTGGAAACAAGCATTAGTTATCCATCTCCCTAAAACATCCAATCCCACCTCTTTTAAAGAGTATCGCCCCATTTCTAACTTGCCGATCCTTTCTAAAGTCCTCGAACCATTGTCCATACTCAGCTCTCCCATTATCTATCCTCTAAAAATCTACTGAATCCTTTTCAGTCTGGCTTTAGAACGGGTCATAGTACTGTTACGGCTTTATTAAAAGTGACCGATGATATTCAGGTCGCCCTGGATCAAAGGCAGCTCTCGGTGCTGGCTCTGCTGGACTTCAGCAGTGCTTTTAACTGTGTTGACTTCGACATTCTCGTTGAACTTCTCAAATCTCTTAACATCTCCTCCCTCTCTGCCAGCTGGTTGGACTCTTACCTAAGAAACCGAAAACAGCGTATCAAGTCGGAGGAGGCTTGTACGGAGTGGTGTGACCTCTCCTCCGGTGTCCCCCAAGGTGGCATTCTCTCTCCTCTTCTATTCTCAATATTTATCAATTCCATATCCGATGTCCATTCTCCTTCCTATCATCTCTACGCGGATGACCTTCAGATCTATCTTCACTTCTCTCCTGATGATGTAAATTCTGCTGTGGAGGCGTTAAACGCTGATTTGACTAGTATTAGTGGATGGGCATCGTCATTTGGGTTGCTGGTTAATCCGAATAAGTCCCAGGCCATGATTATAGGTACCAGACACTCTTTAAACATGTTGCAGCAATTGTCTGTCCCTTCTGTAAATTATAATGGTACTGTAATCATGTATAGCGATAAAGCTAAAAACCTGGGTGTCATCTTTGTCCTGGTCAATGCATGTTAATGAGGTCAGCAGGCGAGTTTACGCAACCTTTCATTCCCTCAGGAGACTTCAAAACTTTCTTCCTCGCCAGACCAAAATAACTCTCGCTCAGTCCCTTCTTCTCTCCCTCATTGATAATGCCGATGTTTGCTGGGTGAGCGCAAATGAAGAACAACTGAACAAACTCGAACGACTTCAAAATCTCGGGATTAGGTTCATCTTCGGACTGCGCAAGTATGACCACGTATCTCAGCATCGCAAGGAGCTGAAGTGGCTACCGATTCGGCTTCGACGGGCCTCTCATATCCTGTGTTTCCTTTATAATATTTTGTGGAGCTCAAAGCTCCAGATTGCTCCACTGCAGCCTACGAGCACGGGTTCAGAATCCGAGCCGTACGACTGTGGAATGAGCTTCCTTGCACTATCAGGGGCAGTCGATCTCTAAATATATTCAAAAACCGGCTAAAGAAGCACTATCTCTCCCTTTCCAGTTAGATATATATATACGCATATACTAATTACACATATATTAGTTTATTATACGGTTTATTCATATTTTTACGTTGTATTTAAGTAATTGTGTATGCAGTCTATTTTTAGCAATTACGGTTATTAGTATAATATTGTTTGTAGTTTAAATTAGTCGTAGTATTTATAGAGTTTTATTGTATTGTAGGTCTTCCCCCGCTCAACCATCACCTTTCCTACCATTTTGGTTTGCTGGTAGAAATCTCTTTTGAGAGATAAGCTCGCCTTTGTACATGTTTTTTCTATTACAAGTTATCTGTATGACTGTTTTGTGTAGTACAATAAAGAAATTACGAATTATGAAATATAAAATTGTAATACATAATGATAAAAAAACTTCTTTATATTTATTATTGGGAAATATTAAACTGCACATCAAAAATACTGATTTGCACAGCAAATATCAGGGCAAAATGCTGCGGCAGCTTTGGTGAAGGGTTAAGGGGGTGAGCGAAGCGAAGCGAAGCAAAGCGAAGCCCCCTTTATCATTCGAGTTAGGTTGAACATGTTAGAACAACAAAAAATACTTAAAACATAAACTTCAGTACACATAAAATATTTAAAACATAAAAAGTGTTTTGTTGATCGTTTTTTGCTGTGCAAATCAGTATTTTTGATGTGCGATTAAATATTAGCCTTTATTATTTTGTTATGAACTTTTGTTGATAAGATTCATCACCAGACGACCTCTGTGGCGCACCGGTTGTGGTTCTACTTACCATGGGCCTCTCCCATCCGGGAGGCCCATGGTAAGGATCTCTATTCCGGGATCCCCGGCTGGGGGTAAAGAAAAAACCCCAGGTCTTGGATGTTTATATGGGTGTGATGTCGCTGTTTTTTTTTTGGTGCCCGCGACACAGGGTATCCTAGTGTGGGGCCATTTGCAATGAATGTGCCTGTATGTAAATGTTTATGTTTATGTTATCTTTATCAACAGAAAAATTCATTAAGATTCATAAATAATTGGCTTGACTCGCTTTACGATGAGTATATTAATATCTTGTGTAGAAATTGTCGATTGTATAGGGATGGACATCGCATGAACATGGTCTTAATCTTGGTCATGTCACGACAAAATATGTACAGCTAATATCCATTTAGACATAAGTTCATTTTTGTACCTTTTACCTCCATATTATTTCGAAAGACTCCACAAATTGGTTCTACTTTATTGACACCCACTTCCGCGTAATCTAGCTAGATAAACTCATACGTTCCGCGTACATCAATGTTAATCCCTGATAATAATTGCTTGATTAACACGACGACGATTAGCACAGCCATTCGAATACAAACCAGAAGTTCTGTCGCATTCCCTTCCTGAAAGACTGTTTACCTGTTATTATTGTTTAAAATGAAGTTATTACTTTGTGTTGTATTTCTCCTTGTGTCGATTGCCGGAGTGTACTTACAAGAGTGCGTCACTTATGACTTTGAAGATAGTTTTGATGTGTTATTCGACAATGAAAGACCTGTGTGTGCCGATCAACAACAATGGACAATCGGCTACTACAATGAAACCGATATTGAACCACCACATAATAACAGTTTGGTTTTCATATCACCGTCACAAACACCAAGTTGTATCACATCCTTCCCTTTCACTCTCAGTACGGAAGGATCCTTGGAGGTAAACGTAATAATGGAATCAGCTGGTGTGGGAGATAACATCGTAATTCTGGTTCAAAGTGAAACAGAGGGCACTATGCTTGGACAAGGCCAGCTTGTATCGACGGATGTGGATTTTTCAACTGGTGGAGTGCAGGCGATTAACATAACTTGGTTTTTACCGGGAACTCAAGAAGCCGTTGTAAGTTTGAGTGATCATAAAGTAATCAACATTCGAGTCGTCATCACACTCAGACCACAGACTTTCCATCCGCCGATAGTTTAGTCGGGCTCTTGATCAGTATGAAGGTGTATGGCAAGTGCGCACACTATGGCATTTCGGTATCGGCCGAATTACGCTGGTAGCCTAGTCAGGCCAGACCATCGGCCGATCAATCTGCCTGTGGTCTGCGGGGACTCTTATACTATTTAGAATAGAATATAAAGTACATTTTTACACACTGTCACCACAGTACAAAGGACACAGCAAAATTGTCGTCGTTATTCTTAAGATTGTTATAATTAATACAGTTTCTTTATACTTGGTGTCTAATGTATATGTGTGTTGTGATAAGGAAGAAAGTAATTATCTATTTATGCATCAAAATAAAATAAATAAACAAAAGAAGTGCAAAATAAAACACACACAAGACAGAGAAAAACAATGACAAGATGGAAATAGTTAGAACGACTTCATACGGTGTGTATCGCAACAGCAAATCGGTACCGACTCAGCCAGGACCTGCAGGAGATCCTGCAAGGGGCCTAATTCTGCTACCACTATGACCGCTCAGTGACAATGATGCGACGGTCAACTTAAGGTATCCATTTGGCATTTGGAGAATCTTTTTGTGGTGATTAATGGTAGAAATTGAGGTTATTGCTATTCATATAAATAAATTATAACCCAATAAGAAAGGGATTACAAAAACGTAAGATAAGTAAAGGTAAAGATAAGTAAAGTTGACCGTTATTGTCATTGTCTACCTGGATTTGGCCCCTAATATTTCCATCGGCACTTAATCGCGGAGTAAATAAATAACTACTAGTGGCTCTGTGAGCCGTAGACTAGACACAGGTATTTTTTCGTAATTTTTGATCCCCTCACACCGAGCACTTGAAGTTTATCGGCTGAACAAGTGGAATTATTATAAAAAAAAAATACCCGACTACATTTTCATTCAATACATACAATTCTATGAATGCACCTGGCTACGTTACGTATATGGAGTATGAAATTAGCCGCACCAATAATATTGTAACCACATATCTCCGCCATTTTGAAAAAATTCCAAAAACTGATCTACTAAAAAGTTCCAATAATTATCGTATCTGCTTACGAGATTCGTGAAATCCGGACGTACGAAAGCATTTTTGCCCAATCAAACATGAAGACCGAAGACGTCTTCGTGTTTGGTTGGCTCCGCGCTCGCTCAGGCTATAATTAATACTAGTGATACTTACCCTATATCCGCATAAATTGATAGGAAGATAATAAAATGCAATTAAAATTAATAGAATACGTGGCAAGTTAATTAATATGTATATTTAAAACACATTGACATAGCGTATAACTTGGCCGATTTACGTCATTTTATCAAATATTAAATTAAATATGTGATGCAGGTTTTCTCCGGGACAATTTAAGGATCTGACTTTTGCAGATGTAATATAGTAAGTAATGCATGTAAGTGCTCTATGCACGTGATCCCACTGATAGCAGGCCTCCGTCATTCGCCTATACCTACCGCGATAAGCACCTAGAGCGCTCGACAAGTTGAAGTTGCAAATCAGTCGGGGCCGCCCCCACAGAGGGCATTATCCCCGCGCTTATGAGTACACGCGTACCTATACGACGGTTAGTCGATCATCGTCGCAACGCCAAGTTTATTGCTCCAACCGCACTGTACTCTTCTTTATAATGGAGAATCTTTATACTAATCATTGCTGCGTGGAGGCATTTCGTGAAATAAAAATATTTCACGAATTGTGGGTAGCTTTGAGGTTTGGCTGGTAAGTCTGAAACCAACTTATCAAGAACTTTTGAGAATTCTCCCCAAATTGGCATCAAATCAAATCAAATCAAAAATCATTTATTTCCATAGGATGTTGTTACATCACTTAGATCCGTCATTACATTTTTTTGGGTGAGTTCACTAACACAATGGCGGAATCTGTGGAGAAGAGCTTACCGAAGAAACTCCACAGTCGTCGCATCTTTTGCGTTTCCTTTTTTAAATAAAATATTGTCAAATTACAAAATGAATGCTAATTATATATCGAAACAGCCTGTTACTCAAACAATCTATTCCCATGGACATCTGTCCTCTAAGTAATCAGATATCCTATAGTAACCTTTTTTATACAATTTCTGTTTTATTATTATTTTAAACTTGTCTAAAGGTAAGTTTTTAATATCAGTAGGGACCTTATTGTAATAGCGTATACAATTGCCTTTAAAAGAATTACTAATTTTATGTAGTCGGCTTACATAAGCAACCAACTTGTCTTTATTTCTAGTATTAAAATTGTGTATATCACTGTACTTCTGAAAATTAGTTATATTTCTTTTTACATACACAAGATTGTCATAGATATATTGAGACACAAATGTCAGAATATTGATTTCTTTAAACTTTTCCCTCAGTGACACTCTAGGCCCTAATCTATAAATTGCACGAACAGCCCGTTTCTGCAGAATAAATATACTATTAGCATTCGCAGCGTGACCCCACAATAAAATACCATAGGTCATTAGACTATGAAAGTAACTAAAGTAGACTAGTCTAGCGGTGTCTACGTCGGTAAGAGCTCTAATTTTTTTAACTGCGAACGCTGCTGAACTCAGTCTGTTCGACAATTTATTTATATGAGGATCCCATTGTAGTTTGGCGTCTAAAGTAATGCCCAAAAAGACAGTCGACTGCACAAGGTCCAATCTCTGTCCTTTTATAAATATGTCTGTAGTTACCGGGTTCACATTGGATAATACGAATTTAATACATTTAGTTTTCTTTTCATTAAGTAATAAATTGTTAACAGTAAACCAGTTCACTATACTAGAGATAGCATTGTTTACCTCGTCATAATTTGATTGCTGTCTTTTAACTTTAAATATCAAAGAAGTATCATCGGCAAACAATACTAACCCATGTTTTGCTTTAACAAGGTAAGGTAAATCATTAATATATACTAAAAACAAGAAAGGGCCAAGAATTGAACCTTGCTGTACGCCCATACTTATTGAAGACCCAGGTGATCTTTTCCCATTAACATCGACCATCTGAACCCTATCTGTTAGATATGACTCCAGAAGGCCAAGGGCCTGATCTTTTACACCATATTGGCGTAACTTCCTGACAAGAGTGTCATGATGGACGCAATCAAAAGCCTTGGATAGATCGCAGAAGACACCTATTGCATCCATTGCGTCTTCCCAGGCATCAAAAATATTGTCGATTAGTTCAACACCAGCATCGGCTGTTGAACGACCCTTTGTGAAACCAAACTGAGCAATATGAATTAAATTATTGAGATAAAAATGACTTTGCAATTGATTAAGTATGAGTTTTTCAAATATTTTGCTAAGTGTTGGTAGTATCGATATGGGTCTAAAATTGGTGGGGTCTGATGCACTACCAGCTTTGAATAAAGGTATAACTTTACTTAGTTTCATCAAGTCAGGAAACACACCATTGATTAAATATACAACAAAGGTGAGGTGCAATACAATCTACAATGGAACTAATATTTTTTACTGATAGACCATGGGCGTCAGCTGTCTTTTTCATTTCCAGGGATTTAAACGCTTTTACAATGTCTTCATTATTTACGTGCCTAAATTTAAAATCTGTTTTACATTCCTCAAAGTTTTGTTTAAGTATAGATTCAGCAGCAGCGGGAGATGAATTTAAAGACTTGGTTGTTGAAACTGGAATGTCCGTAAAGAAATTTTCGAAAGCTTTTGCTACTTCTAGGTCTGTACTTAGCAATTGATTATCTATCTTAAGCTTGAAGTTATTATGTGTAGCTTTGGCCTTTCCAGTCTCTCTGTTTATAATTTGCCAAGTCGTTTTCATTACATTGCTACTAGATTCAATTTTGTTTTTAATGAAATTAGATTTAGCTACGGCACAAACGCGTTTAAACATTTTTGAATAACTACGAACATAATCTAGAAAGGCCGTATTTTTGTTATATGATTTCTCTTCATAGAGTTCATATAATCTTCGTCTGCTCCTATGAATTCCAACTGTCGCCCAATCACTAAACAAAGCTTTGTTATTAACTTTTATAGTTTTTGATTTAAATATCGTATCATATTCATTTTTGACAAGGTTAAATACTGAGTTGTACAACAAATTTGGATCGTCACTGTATGGTATTTCCCATAGTTTATCTAAAATATTATTCCTGTAGTGTTCAAGCCGAGTGTCACTAACGGGCACACATGTAATATCCTCTCTTTGGTCCTTTTTTATTTTAATATTGAATATACCTATCTGACCAGAGTGATCAGAGGTTAATTTATTGATGACCGATTTGAAAATGGGCGTAATGTTAGTAAATATATTGTCAATGCAGGTAGCAGATGTTGCAGTAATTCTAGTAGGCTCCAAAAACAGATAGTTCATGTTGTGACATAAAAATAAAGATTTTAAGCTAGTACAAATATTATTATCCTCTAACAGATTAACATTAAAATCACCACAAATTATAAAAAAATTGTTTTTATCGCTGATTTTAATCAACACTTCATCCATTTTCTTTTCGAATAAATCAAAGGATGGATCTGGTGGTCTGTATACGCTCATTACAATAAGTTGTTCAAGTTCAATACAGTCTATTTCCATGGTACGCAGACAGGCTCACTATGTCAACTCGTTCCTTATATTTAAAACTATTATTTACAAGTATTAAGGAGCCACCGCGATCAGCTGTTTTTCTGTTGAACGAACTAGCAACGTGGTGGTTATTAAAGTTGAACATGAACTGATAACTCTTTAAAAAGTGCTCTGTTATACATAAAATATTAATATTATTACAGTTCATGAATAACTCAATTTCCAGTTCTTTACTTAAGATGCCCTGTATATTTTGATGAACCACGTTTAAAATATTCTTACTTTTACATTTTTCATTACTAGTAACTTGATTTAATGGGCAAGATGAAGGTATATTTATACAAATATTAATATTACTGCCAGAGTTACTCTCTGTTGTCCTATGGGTTAATTTAAAGAGCTTGGAACAGATTCCAAGGAGGAAACAGGCGTTTCATTAGTCAAAAACTTGACTGAGTTCAAAATAAGATAGTGACTGTGCTATCTGTTTTGTATAAAACCTAGATAGGTAATACCTACCCTTAGTCAAATAAAAATATTTTCCAATACAAATATTGGTGTCTATGAAATGAAATTTTTCAGGATGACGACATGTCAATGTGTGTATAAATGTATTATAATCATGCCTTATATGATTTTCATGTTGTGACAAAGATTGGCTGAAGGGAAACGCAAACAAGATTATTCTATCTCCATTTTGTAAAGAATTTAATTTGGAAAAGTATTTAGTAATTAGTTTTTTAGATACATTTTCCCTTCTACCAATTAAAATAATTAGGGTGGTTGGTTCTAAAAACTGCGATGACAACACTTTGTTTAATATTTGTGAATATGTGGCGCCAGGCATACAGTTATTTAATATTGCCTGGCCCACGCGCTGACTAAGTTGTAAACCCATATTTTTTCCAAGTTCATCGCTGTACATTATATACCTATCCTTTGTCCGAGAGAAGGAGGCGTTATTGATAACACTATTAGTACTCAAGTCGACTGACGGCGGCGCCTGGGTCAGTATCAGCTGTTCGGCCGGCTGCTCGGCGGGACACACGGTCGGCACGGAACAGTCCGCTGGATCTTGTTTACAATCACAGATGTGATTGTCGGTCAAAGATATGAAAGTGTCATAATTATACTTACACGTCTCCAACAAACTATTCATAGCCGACACATGTTCATGTGGCTTTAGCAAAGTTAAATCTCCTCCTGAAGGGGTCTTCTCGCGGCTTTACAACAGGGAATACGTGACAAATTATAGGTCTGTGTGTGGGAGGCGCAATACCTAGGACTCATCCTGGGTATTGCGCCTCCCACCTGTTTCACGAATTGCTGGGCCACTGAGTCACTGGCAAAAATTGGATCGGGATTGTAGCCTCGCTTCCACCGTCCGCTGTTAAATGACGTTGACTGTTTCGGGTCATGGCACCGTTCAGCCAGTTCTCCACTTGGGCTCCGTTGTCGTCACCATGACTGGAGCCCCAGTTTTCGCTGTGGCTGTTGAAATCGCCTAAAATTAATTTGGTCAGCTGGGAGGTGAAGTTAGGTGTTTTGTTAAACTGGAAAGAAGCAGCAGGTTGCTTGTAAACTGAGGTAACTGGACAGTTAGATAGCTCGACTGGGAGGATTTCAATATTTTTGGAGGAAGTCTTATATGCTGTGTGAATGTCAATTTCAGGCCTTGAGTATATTGGGGAAATCATGGATCGGCAGTCTTCGGGGCCTCTATGGGTCTCTTAAACACGCAGAATGTCACATATTTTTGTTCTGGCACAGGTCAGAGAGCAATTGCTCTTTTGTTGCTGATATTCCTTTAATGTGTATAGATATCAATGTCGGAGTTGGCTCTGAGAAAAACCTTTTCTGATTATTTGGGTTCATGGTCAGTTTATCATCTTCAGTTTGCAGCAATTGGTTTCACGGCTGCAGTCACAGGGAGGGCTTGGGTATCGGTTTGTCGCATTGGATACTCTTCGTGAAAGCGAGGGTGCAGCAAGCCTTCATTCATCTATCCCATCATTACGATGAATTTGATATACAATTATCCAAAAATTAAGCAGTAAAACTCACCGCAAACACAATTTTTATCTCAGCACTCGCGCCCTAACGCCTAACGCGCGTAACGGCGAATCACATTCGACACCCATATTTTTAAATAGTGTTGCCACGTAACAAAGAAAAAGGGTTCTTTATGAGTTGGTAGCCACTATTCTTAAAAGAGAGACTGAGTTCAAGTAGCATGTATATTTCGTTTCTTTTTTCATTGAAACTTAAAGAGCCGCACAACTGAAATAGGATGGCGCGCGCGCCATTTTGGTACTTTCGGAACGTTGGACGAAATTCGGTCTACAGTTTTTGGTACTTTCGGAACGAGCAATTGATTTTTATCTCTAATTGGATGCGGCAAGTTGTTTCAACGAGTATGGCGTACGTTTTTATAAAATTATGTTTCATAGAATAGATATATATATTATATTATAAATTATTTTCATTTAATTATGTCCGAACAATCAATACTTCCGTTTCCTTTTACAAAATAATATAAAAATTAACTACACGCGTTGTCCACAACGTCACGCCTTTTCCCACACGGATGGCATGATATCTGAAATTGCCCCGAAAATCAGATAATCTAAGCTGGGGGGATAACAAAATACTCGTTGTGGAAATATGCTCTTTATTTAGCAGACCATGTTTGAGAATTATTTATCTAACTATTTAATATGTGAAGATTTAAAGAAAATAAGTTGTATGTTTGATTTCTATTAACGTTCATGTTAATTTGCTATTTCAGATTGTGCTTATAGGCTCTGCATCAGAAGCATCTACAGTTCTGGTTGATTCGTTTCGATACATACCTCCAGACACAGACGCCGAGTCGTGCCAGGTTTATGATGATACGGAAGTTACTGAAACGCCTGATGGAACTACTGAATCTGGAACCACCGACATTGAAGAGCAAACCACAGAACCAACATTCCCTGGAACAACAGAAACAGAACCCGGAGACACGACCACTGAACCCAGTTTTACTGAGACTGTTACTGAACCAACTTTTACTGGGACTACAGATTATGAAACCGTAACTGAACCAACTTTTGCTGGGAATACAGATTATGAAACCGTAACTGAACCAACTTTTGCTGGGACCACAGATTTTGGAACTGGAGACAACACAGATGGTGAAGATACCACTACGCTTATTCCCTCCACACCAGAAGAAGTGATCGAACCATCACAAAGATCATTCTGGAACGGGCTTACAATAACTGTAGTCACTTTGCTGTGCATCATAATTTTGAGCCTAATCTGTTGGTACTTCTACGAGTGTGGCAGACGGAAATCCAGAGACGATACTCCCCCGTTAGTATTGTTCGAAGATTTTGAAGATCT
The DNA here is from genome assembly GCA_949825045.1 of Argyresthia goedartella. NCBI lineage: Eukaryota > Metazoa > Arthropoda > Insecta > Lepidoptera > Argyresthiidae > Argyresthia > Argyresthia goedartella. Next base: position 25,627,444 of record OX463823.1, read on the forward strand.
ACCTAAAACTTTAACAGTACCTCGCATCAATAAAGTTTATAGCGCAGCGCAGTATTTATAGCATGAATAAGGAGAAATATTTTGTTAAATTTTAAAGTAGCATTAAGATACTTCCAGCTAGTTGCAGAACCAATCTTTAAATACAAAGCCCCGCAAAACGCGAATGGGCGTAACGTCAATTCCTATGAACTGTCATGAACATTATGTACTCAGAAATAAGAGCCACGTTTCATCAAAAAATAAATAAATATGGAACTGACACGCCATTAACGATTGCGGGTCTTTAAATTTTAAAGATCTTTTCTTTGACTGGCTTTTACATTAACAAGTATTTTTTTTTATTTAAATATGTACTGTCATACGTCATCATGAGATAAAATATAGGATTAACGGTTTTATTATTTACGTTTACCTCCCTATCACGTTTTATAGCGAGATCCTAGTTTAACAGTTACATTTATACTCGGAAATAGTCAAACCAGTTATTAAAACTTGATTTGTTGGAGGAAATCCATAAACAACTATACATTTGTCCCCACTAAAGGCAATTTGCACAAACACCACTGAGTTAAATAAGCTTTGTCTCCTGAATATGACTGGAAACAAATTGCTCTTAAGGTTGGTCCAGTCATTTCTTTTGTCCGTAACGAGTACCTCCGTATCGTATCAGCGTCGCGATCGATCGCGATCCTAGAACGCTAGTTTGGTTGAACTCCCGGATCGGCTGGGACCGAAACGCACCGTATCACTATTCCTTTTCCTCCACCTTTAAATAACAAAGAGATGAACTTCTCAGAAAGTATCATTCGGAGCCGATAGGGGCTCATTTAGGAATTTTTAAAACTCACAAAAAGCTATGACTGTATTAAGATGTAAGTTATTTTGTAGGGCAGTGTGAGAAATGCATTGCTCACAAACATCAGAACCTTAAGAGTAATGGGAAACCCTAAAAAGTGTTGTTTCAGTTTCAGTTTATTTATTCTTCAAAAAATTTACATTATATTAGAAAGTCAGATCTAAGATTAACTTATAAATAACTTATATTAAGGTGTCATTGAAGAAAAAAAATCATCTAGTGAATACAGACATTATGTGAGCAAGAATTTTTTCAGCTTAGTTTTAAAAATACCAGTTGTGTCAATATCTTCAAACCTAAAGGCACCGCATTGTAAAATCTAACAGCTCGGTAGCGAGCACTATTGATTATTGTATTGATGCGGACATCTTTGCGCCTCGTAATTAACCTTCGTACTTTCTCACCTGGAGTTTCTAGCCTAGCCTTGATCTGTTTGGAAAAATCGGTTAATAATACGTATATTATTAGTATTAATTTTGAATTATGAATCGAGATTCTGTTCTTTTTGTAACGGCCTACGCCTTTTATCGAAGCTTTCTGGAAAACTCCGGATACTGAAAATATGCTTAAATTTGCTTGGTCTAAATAGACCTTAGTGTTACTTAATTATTAGTGTGATAAAATTATCACAGTAATAATTAAGTAACACTTGCTTACGGATACTTAAAAACATTTTTAAGAGCTTAATAAAAAATATATATAAAAGATCATCTAATTTATAAATTATTTTTCGCATTTGCATTTGCATACTATTAAAATAGGCTGCCACTATATGCAGGAATCTAATATTGTATCACACTAATTTGATTTTAAACGCTATCCAAGTCTCATCCGCTCATGACAATGGAGTCTGGTCCTCGACCAGGCATCGGATATGTTTGGATGGCAACTAGAAGACTGTATACCAGCCTAACGAGATTTGCTACTAATTGCTCCTGTTCTGTCCGTCTACCGCCTTTCCTCCTGCCTTTCAGGTTCAGGAAATTTCAAGTCAGGGTTCTTGACATTTCCTGAACCTGAAATCTACTTCCTGCCTGCCTCCCTGACTATGCTGTACCTTTTGTGTCCTCCCGTCTACAACTATGATTGAGGCCAGTAATTTTCCTTAAAGATCTGAACCGGCTATTTGTGTAAATAGGTTTTCTTCTTTCTTCTTAACGAACCACACCCTGTTCTACATGTTGTAAAAAGTCTACTAGTATCATTCACCGGCTCAACGACGCAATGAATTTATAAAATATGCTAACATGATATACAAGTTGCAGTTAGTTTCTTAAATCAGACACTTTACTAACACCCTAGACCGTTATTTAAAGACCGACGTTTAAGCAATTCGCTAAAGTTCCGTCAGACAAGTGAGTGAAAGAACCAACCCACCAACCAACTGCGACATTTTTTTTTTTTTTTTTTTTTTTTTTATTTATTCATATATTCAGAACTTAGATTTAGGTACATTTAGCAGCGAACGAAAACCAGACATGGTTTATCCGTCGCTGTCATTGCTCTCGTTATACAGTTAATAGTTTATTTATAAGCAGATACATTAGGTGTATAATAAAAAGTGAATGAAGTTAGTTCTTAGGTAAAACTCAAGCTAAGACCTTTTGTTCTATGTTAGGTAGGTATGTAACTATCAATTAAGTGGTTTTTAACCTTTAAACTAAAATCATTATTGTTTATAAACATGTTTTGGAGATCTATTGGTAGTTCATTTACAATTTTAGGCAAGTAGTACATCCATGTTCGTTGACCATACACATTATTGAAATGTGGCAAGTGGAATGAGTTTTGATAAGGTAAATTACGCAATCTATCGGGTCGCTCATTTTTGTTCAATTTTGTTTTGTTATGGTTTTCTTCAATTAGTGTATGTAATTTTATTTTATCAAAAACTGTGAGAATTTTGCAGTATTTAAATAGTCCGTTCCATTGATTTTTATTCTTACATTCCATCTTAACTTTTTTTGGCACAATGAGTTTTAGCATACTGGTTTGTAGTTTGTAGATATAGTCTAGGTAAGTTTTATATGTTTTGCCATAGCTAGATAAGCCGTATCCAATGATTGATTCGGCCATTGCTAGGTATATTAGTCGTAGAATTTTATATGGGACTTTATATTTTAATATGGCTAGCTTGCTTTGTATAGCCCTCAGTTTTTGACATAAATGTTGAATGTGTGGTCTCCAGTTGAAGCGCTCGTCAATAATAAGGCCCAAATATTTGTGTTGTTTGACTATATCTAGCGCATTGCATTTACAGTTTAGGTGTTTATTATGGAAGCAGTCGTGTTCGTGAGTTATTACTTTTAATGAGTGTTCATCTGTATTGTGCGAGGATCTAATGTGAATGATTTTAGTTTTGTTACGGTTTAGCACCAGCCCCACGTCGTGTGCCCATTTGCATATCAAGTCAAAGTGTTCTTGCATATGTTTTTCTGCTACCCGTATATCCCTGTGAGCCGAAATCAGGCATGTATCGTCGGCGAATTGGTAAACTGACCCTTCCTGAGTGACGTTACACATATCATTCACATAAAATAAATACTCTAAAGGAGCTAAAATGGACCCTTGTGCGGTGCCCTCTCCTGTAGGTATAGCGTCACTCAGAGTATCCGCAATTTTTACTACTGTCTGTCTATTGCTATGGTAATTTTTTATGCAGTTGAGTAGTGGTCCGGAGATGCCGTTTTGATCTAATTTGTTATAAAGTGTTTCGTATCTTAATGTCTCGAATGCCTTACTGAAGTCTATAAATATCGTAAGTACATGTTTTTTATTGTTAAGGTGTTCGTTAATTTCGTTTGTAAATTTAGATAATAGTTTTACCGTACTCTGGTTTTTTTGAAATCCGTATTGTTTATTATTAATAATATTATTCTTTTGTATATAATTGTTTATTTGGTTGCCAAAATATCTTTCAATAATTTTGTCGATACATGGTAGTATAGTGATTGGTCTATAGTTGTTTACGTCATTTTGTTTACCGCTTTTGTATATTGGTCTTATTACACCTATCTTTAACTGTTCGGGGTAGATGGATGACTCAATACATCTGTTTATTAGGTGTGTTATTATAGGCACTAGGTCGTTACTTATATATTTAATGTCCTCCACTCGTATTCCGTCTATGCCCGGACTTTTTTTTCTGTTCATATGTCGAATAATTTTTTCCGTTATTTCATTTTTAGCTTTATATATTTTTATACATCTATCCGTCTTATTTATATATGTGCTGTTTTTGAGTAGGGGTATTTTGCAGTCAATGCTTATATTTTTAACGTTTTTACTAAAACCTTCCGCGAACTCGTTAGTTATATTTTTTATTTTATTTTTAAAAGCCTTGCATATAATATTATCAATTGATTTGCTCATTTTCCCGCATAATTTGTTTATAATTTGCCACATTTTTTTTGTATTTTTAAAATTTTTACTGATTTCTGACTTCGTATGGTTGTTTTTAATGAGATTTGTATACTTTATGGTTTTGTTTCTGAAGTTATTATATTTTAATCGATTTTCGGCATTACTTTCATCTGTTTTCCATAATTTATATAATTTATCTCTTTGTTTACACATATTTACAAGCTTTTTAGTGGCCCATTCGCATGTCTTCCTTTTCCCCGTGTATTTATTTCTGGTGTATTTGCATGACTCATATAAATGTGTGAACTTATTAATTATCAGTCTCATTATCTTATTTGGATCTTTTAATATTAACGCATCACTCCAATCTATTTTCTTAATCTCCGACTGAATTTTTTTTAAATCTAATTTTATAGTAGTATTACTGTGTGGGTGCGAAGTGGAATCGGCCGTATTATATTTTATCAGACAGCCGGTAATACAATGGTCGGCCGGGGCGATATTGATGACAGCCGTGCATACCTCGCGGTCACCGACCCCTCTATAGAAAATATGGTCAATACAAGACCTAGTTATTTTGTTGTTTTTTTTTTCTATTCTTGTGTATTGGTTTATTCCACAGTCCATCCCCAACTCACTCAATTTACTTAAGTAGTTATATCTAGTATTATAATGATTTTTTAGGTTTATGTTCATATCTCCCATAATTAAGTAATCGCTTTTAATAGAATATTTTTTGTTTAATCTAGTTAGTTCCTCGATAAATAATGCTTTATTTTTATCTGGCGGCCTATAGATTGCGCAAACACCTATTTCGTAATTATTTTGACTTATTGATACTTCACCCATTAAACATTCAAAGTTGTATGTACATAACTCGGTTCTGCAAAAGTTTATACTGTTATGTGTATACATTACAATGCCTCCCCCTTTTTTATGGTTGCGAAGCTCAGTATGCATGGTATAGTCATCCAATTGAAATAGTTGTTTACAGTTATCATTAATGTTTGCCTCGGTTAAAATAATGAGGTGAATGGTTTTACTACAGTTTGCTATAGTTAATTCAATCTGATTAAAGTTTTTTATCATGGATCTAATATTTACATGTAATGACAATAAGCAGGAGTTTGTTATGGTAAGTGAATCAACAAAATTATTCCATGTATTAAAGTTCGTTTCTGTGATGTTCGAAGCCATTTGTAAATAGAAGTTTTAATTATAATGAGTTATATAACATGTTTTACAGTACCTTATACGTAGTTCAGTCCTTAATAGTTATTCTAGTGATATCACTTAATGATCTAATCACGTGGAACTTCTCGTTTTCACCTTTCCTTGCCATTATTGTGCCGTTTTTGATCCACACGAACTTGAAGTTATGTTTTTCTTTTAGCTCCGCCTTGGCATTCCAGAGTAGGTAGGCAGTCGCCGGTGTGAGAGCCTCCCGCAGGAAGACCCTGCCGTCTCCCTCCACTCCCACGTCCTTACTGCTGATGCTCCTCTCCTTCGCCTTGCTTAGCCACTGTTCACGGCATCCGTCTCGTAGAATTACTGTGATGGCTGATGTGGTGGTGGTTTTGTTGATCGGCTTCTGTTGTTTGGATTTTCTGCGGTATATTTTAGTTACATCCTCCGGTTTTTGCTCAATTTTAGAGCAGTAAGCTTTAACTATCTCCTGAAGATCCTCATTTTTGTCCTCTAAAATTCCACATATTTCCAAATTGTTGTTTATAAGAGTCTGCTCCAGTGAGTTGATTCTTTGTTCCATTGCATCATTGCGTAGATTAAAATTTTTGCAGGTATTTTTGATTTCATAGTTTTGTTTCTCCATGTGTCTTATGTCCTGCTCGTATTTGCCAATTTTCTCCTCGTATTCGTCTATTTTATCCGAAAAAAATGCCAGTGACTGCTGGAGCTCTAACCGGATTGCTTCTCGTATCTCCCTTCTTATTTCGCCGAGTAGCTGTTTGTTCAGCTCGCCGGAGTTCACGCAGGGCTGTTGTAGCTCCGTGTCGGTACCTTCCTCTTCGTCAGCATCAGGCATGATGCAGGACAGGCGCTTTTGCCGTCCATTTCCTGCGCACGAGCGGCACTTCCAGTCCACCGAGTCAGTTATGTTGAGTGCGTTGAGTTGTTCCGTGGTTATTGACGCACACTGTGCGTGTATCCACTTGGAGCACTTGCTACATTGGAGTCCAGGACTCTTTTTGCTCACTAATTTCGAACATTTTGCACATTTAGCCATTTCGCGAAAATTTCGGGTAGATTCACTTTTTATTGACAACGTTATCGTGCGGTTGCGCGTCTGCTCTGTTTCGCTTCGAGCGAGCGACTGCATACAACTAAAGACTTTTATATTTCCTATTATAATGACGTCATGTTTTTCGATGTATTCAGTCCTACTTAATCCACTATAATCTATGGACTTATATATGTCAATGTGAATTGAAGTTATTTAGCGGCATTTTATAAAGAAAGGTATTTATAAAACTTACTGGCGACTATGATACGTTTTTTTAGTGTTTTTACTATGATAATGTCTGAGAAAACGGCAAAGGATATTATATCGGGAATCTTAAACATTTCTGTAGGCAATGACAAACACAAAAATTTGCAGTGGAGAAATCCCATGGCAGTTGGTGATTCACACAATGTTTGGAATACCACGAAGATGCGAAGACATATATTCCTTGGTTAGAGCTAGACTTGGTTTGATGGCTACAAGAAACAGCTGTTGGTCTTCGACTCTAGTTGTACCTGGACGAGTTCAAAAGTTGACGTATGTATTGAACCCTATAAGAAAGACTTCATGGCTGCTGAGGATAAAATATAACGGAAATTCCTTGTGGATTAAATGTTTCTATAGTAAAAGCTGACTGCAAGAATTTCGCAAACTATTCGTACCTATCTAGATTCTGATGGGCGATTCCAGTCACGCTGGTCCACGATTGATCTTCCTTCTCATGAAAACTGGGGTGAGGTTATGCGAGTATGCTAAATTAATTAAATGTTACCGCGTTCAAGCAAAAATGAATATATTATAACCACAATATTTGTATAACCTTGATACAAATATTGTGAGGGGATAAAGTAGAGCCCATTTCCAGCAAATTTAACCCTGTGAAAACCTATTGGGTTTCGAGTAATTTAGATTTTTCATTTTTTCCCCAAAATTGTCATAAAGTTACTCTTTGACTGTCGTTTGTTAGCTATTACATCAATAATTCTGTGGAATAGGTTAAAGTCAATAACACGCTTAATTTTGATAGAGTGTTCCTATCAACTCACGTGACAATAAAAACAAGAAAAAATAAATGAATTTAAAATTTTATGATAGCGATTTTGTCAAAAATATGGATGAAAATGAATCTACAAGTTAATTAAAAATACTTCCTTGTTTTATCAGCTATCCAACATGGTAAATTGTTTAAAACAAACATCAAAACAAAAAAAAAATGTTGCAATAATTGCAACGTAGTGGAGCGTACCCCAGTAAGAAGAAGAGTCACTTTTCTATTGATTAAGACCAACTCTTGTAGCAACTAGTGAGGTATATCGGAAGACAGGTATTTGAAAACGTTCTCGACTACGGGGAAAAGTTCTTCCATTTTGAATTCTCCATACACTAGTGATCTTTGTTCCTTCTTCATCAACATTAATTGTAATTTTTAAACTTAAAGATATTTCACAGAATTATTGTGTGTTAGCTTACAAACGACAATCAAAGAGTTACCCAAATAAATCAGTATTTTTCTTAATTAATAACTTCATGACTAAATCTGGAAAAAAAAAGTAACCAAAATTACTCGGAACCCATTATTTTTCGAATAAGGTATTATAGTGTTATATTAGGCAACAAATATAATGATCACCAAAATATTTTTTTCCTACCCAAAATGGATAAATGAACACAAAAAGTTGCAAAAAATATCAGGGCAAAATACTGCGGCAGCTTAGGTGAAGAGTGTCCTTTATCCTTCGTGTTAGGTTGAACATGTAAGAACAATAAAAAATACTTAAAACATAAACTTAAGTACACAAAACATAAAAGAAGTTTTATGATCATTTATCCAAACACAATTTGGTGGACATTTATCCATTCTGGCAGTCATTTCGAATTTATTGGTAGTAAAAAGGTGCGTTTTTAGTAATCGTTTAAACATAAACCGTTATATTATGCACAATATATGTATCGCATTACCGGAAATCCTGTTTCAACAACTGTATAATATATTAACTTTGAAAATATTTTATTATTAATATCTGGCAATGCCGAAACAAAATCAAACTCAAATCAAATTCAAAATTTCTTTATTACTGTAGGTTAAATATACTTAGTGAACGACATTTCTTTGTCTCTTCTCTACATTAGACTACTGTGTGAAACCTCAAAACCTATAAAACAAACCCATCACATGTTTCGAGAATTACAGTTTATCTACTAAAATTAAATAAAAATAATAATTCACAGACTAAACTACTAGGGGGTTGTAAAAACAATGGGATCGTTCTAGTGGGTTCATTTCGCTACATTCCAGAAGAATCATTCAGAAGACCTAATCAAAATACTTAGATTACGAAAACTGCTATTAATTCAAATAAGGACAATAAAACTTACCTTACATAATTACTTGTACGTGAAAACATAGACGGTGGACAAAGTTATGCTGAAAAGAAGAAATAGAGGAAGAAAATATAGATGTATAAATTAGATAACTGCCTTCTAATGAAGAATTTTATAGTAGCTTAAATGAAGAAACACCATTTTGGATTTTTTTCGCAATTGCACTGATCGCTACAGCTGGCGTTAGACAACTTAAAATATGTGAAGGAATTTTGTTCTATATCGTCCAATGGGTTAGTATTAACCTATATAAACACTCTAAGTTGGATAGTGGTACAAAGGCATTAGTATTCTTCCAATGAACGCTAAGTTTTACTAGAGAGGAGATACTGAACGTTTTAAAAGGGTTCTGTCCTAATTGTTGACAAACAAATCTGTCTTCTATATTCTGTATGTTCAGCACGTCCTCAATAAGTAGCAATGATTCTATTACATGAATGTATTTCTAAGACCACTCATCAAGCATCCAACCTTTTGTCTAACTTACATCTATAGCGGACTCACACATGTGGATCGAAGCACACCCACGCGCATACTAAGATGATGTAGGGAGACGGGGTTTAGATTCCCGACTGCCTACACGACCACGGGAAACGTTGGGATATAGCCCCGAATATGCAGAATGGCTATGCTGATATTTATTAGAGAAGGTCTTCCCCAGAGCAAGCTAGTCTTACACTATATAGATTCTAATGTCAGTCAGGAAGAACACCACCTCTACGCTTTTCTATTACTGTGGAGGTTACGCAAGACGCGTTGCGACGTTTGGTGATTTCCCCCGAATAATATGTGAAATTACTACCTTATGGCATCCGCGACTCTGTGCAAGTCGTACACAATTTGTCTTACACTCGATACGTAGTCATTCTGCCCACGGGGTCGAGGAACATTGTCGAAAAAGACGAAAAAAAAACTTTGATGTATTTTAGAATGCTGAACTCATGTCGACATTCCAAATTTTGCTGGCCTAGATCGGACGTCGAAGCACACTACGTCATCTACGTTACTACGTCATCAATCCAGGTGTTACGGCTACGCGGCCTTCAAAAATATTTGGTGATTACCACCTGGATTTTTTGGCAAATTATTATCCCATGATACATTTCCCTTTCATGCCTTGGTTTGCTGGAAGAAATCTCTTTTTAGAGATAAGCTCGCCTTTGTACATATGATTTCTCCTAATGTTACCTTTTAAATTGAATATGTGTGTGCAATAAAGAATTATGAATTATCCCCTTAGTCTGTGCAAATTATCCAGTGAATTCTGCGAATCATCCTTCCGTGTTCGGCGAGAAAGTGCAAAAGAAATGTCAAAACCGACCTCAGACTCATTAAGTCTGTATAACGTCGGCGTCACACGTTGTACAAATGTGTGCAGTTTTCTACGGATTCATTAGTCAAAAACCGGGAAAATAGAGTACTTCAATACAGAACCTTCTCGTTTGAACACAAAATCATAGTAACACGGAACAGGGTCGACCAACTTTCTTCTTACTAGTTTTGTTGTTCAGGGCGGCGTGGAGCAGGTATTTTTGGGGGCGTCTTAAGATATGTGTACAATAACACATTCTGTGATTTTTTATTCGTTTTATTATTGTTTTCCCCTGTAGGATGTCGTGTATTTTCCTACGTTTTGGGTGGTTTTTGGTATTCCCGTGGCCGTGTAGGCAGCCGAGCATATAGCTTAAGATCGTGCGTTCATATTTTCTTATTCTTGAGCAGTTAGCTTTGGTGAGGGTTGCCACTTTTAGTCCATATGAAATTTACGGTGAAATAACCATTTTGTATATTAAGCGAGCTATTTTCCAGTCCATGTTAGTATTATTTACAAAGTGTATTAAGGCTTTAGAGTTCCATAGTGCTTGTTGACATCTTTTCTTTATGGTGTCTCTCCTGCGATGTCCTGAAGTAATGTATTGTAAGTGATATATGAGATATGATATGAGTATTGATCTAATGAGTATTGCTAGCCCCTAGTGCGATTTACTAAATCTGCCTGATAGATACCAGGAAAAGTGTTTTGATTCGTATCAAAGTCAAAAACAAATTTATTTATTACAATAGATATTTACATATAATTAGAAAACTTCATTTTTTGCCTCTTCTCTCCATTCTTCTCCATTGTGGGAGGAAAAGGGCGTAGAAAATCCCACAAATGACCCGAAATTAGTATGACTCGGAGGTCATGTTCTTTTCTCGATTCCTCGCGACGTGTATGTGTCTGTTTTAGAGTTCAGGGTCGATCTTGCGTTTTTTATCTATATTCGCACACCCTCTAACGTTCCACGTAGATATGCGCATGTGATTTTTGCTTTGAATGAAGGCTTGTTGCGTAAAAGAGTGTAGCTGGTGGCGTCCGGGATCTCATCGATTGGTGTCGCGGTTGAAGAGGTCAAGTACCCGGTTGTATCTGACCCGGCGGAGAGATGAATATGGTTGTGTGTGAGTAACTGTGCACGTACGGTATGTATCGAAGTCATTCGTGATCTTCTCTTGAGTTGTCGCATTTTGGGTAAGCCGGGAGAAGGTGTGTAGATTTACCGCTATTGATGATTGGATTTTGGGCTCTATAAAGTATGCGTTATCATAGTGGCTGTCGGAAAATGTCACTTTGATAGTTCCGACTGCGTTATAATCTTGTTGGTAGCTGTATACGATTTATGGGCCATTGTAATGATGGATCGCTACACTTATTTTATTACGTAGAACTCCGCGGCTGCTACGATAGTTGTCTCCTCCCCACGTGCCCTGTTTGTGGAGATTATTTATGTACTCCGTGAAAACTTCTACGTTTGGTGTGTCGATACCAAGTTTGATGCGAAGATAGTTGCTTCTTATCTTCCACGTATCTGGCTAAGTGGCTTCTGGAGTGGGTATGGTTGAATGTCGCTCCAAATAGATGGTTGATTTGGTCTGCAATTGCATGGAATAGGCAGTTTCAACAAGATACCTCTGGAGATCTTGACATTGCCATTTGAGCAATTTAAAATCCATGTTAAAGCGACTTTGTCGAAAAAGGGATATTACAATGTTCAAGATTACTTAAATGATGGGTCTGTATGGGGTTATTCTGGCTCAACACAGACCTTGCTGTTAATAATTTTGTAATTATTTATTCCTGCTTATTAATTATGATAATGACTAAATATTATATTTTGTATTAGTTAAGCATAAGCAATTTTTAAAAAGAGATCTAAAAATCAATCTGTGGGAGTTTCTATGCCCTTCTTCTCCCACAGTGGTCCAATGTAGAGAAGTGGCAAAAAATTACGATTGCTAAGTATATGTAAATATCTACAGTAATAAAGACATTTGGTATTTGGTATTTGTGGAAAAGCAGAGTTTCGTGTTCAGAGTTCATGTCAGAACACAACTGTTTGAATAGACGAGTATTGAGTGCGCTCTTTTTAATATAGTTAACTACTTTTATAGCTGTTTTCAGAGCCATAGTAAAACATTCCGGGAGCGTTTTAGCAGCCAATGCTTGACGGTGAATAACGCAGTGCGTCGTAATTGCGGATGGATTTTTGGTTTTTATCAATGCTGCAAGACCAGAGCGAGAACCAACCATAGCAGGAGCACCGTCAGAACAAAACCCGGCAAGCCTTTCCCACATAAGTCCATGTTCCTCCATATATTGACTTATTGCATTCATAACATCTGCACCTTGCGACGTCGTTTTAAGTTCTTGAGAAAATAATAACTCTTCTTTAAACATTGTATTGTACACCAAATATCGTACAAATACAAGTAATTGACAGCATTGCGAAACATCGGTAGACTCATCACATTGTAATGCAAAATAAGAGCTGTTTTTAATTTTGTCAATAACTTGGTCTTCAATATCAGTTGACATTTTTTGAATGCGCGACTTAACTGTGTCATTAGAAAGCGGTATTTCACGAATTTTCTTTTGAGCTTCCGCGCCTAAGAGCTCTTCTGCAACTTTGAGCATACAAGGCTTTATTAAAGATTCGCCAATTGTGAGTGCTTTTTTCGATTTGGCAATCAATTTTGAAACTTCAAATGATGCAGATAATGTTTTTTCAGATGTTGCATAACTTGATCCACTGGGTCTAATTTTCATTTTTTTAAGATTTGTTAGTTTGCCTTCAAAGAATTCTCGCGATCGGTTACAAAACTTTGGATGCACGGTTTTCAAATGACGTTCCAACTTTGCCGGTTTTAAAGCATCGTTAGCAAGAACAGTTGCACATAAAACGCATTGCGGTCTAGGCTCTCCATTAATTTCTATTGAAGTAAAGCCCAGCTTAATATAGTCGTCGTCATATTTTCTTTTTGGTGGCATTTTTCTGAAAACGAAGTTTTAGTGATAATATGGACAGGTATAAGATAATAAAAATGTGTTGTTTTGACAAGCTTTTATTTGTGAGGTCTAGGGCCAGCTGCGGCTAAATAGACCTTAGTGTTACTTAATTATTACTGTGATAAAATTATCAAAGTAATAATTAAGTAACACTTGCATACTGATACTTAAAAACATTTTTAAGAGCTTAATAAAAAATATATAAAAGATCATCTAATTTATAAATTATTTTTCGCATTTGCATTTGCATACTATTAAAATAGGCTGCCACTATATGCAGGTATCTAATATTGTATCACACTAATTTGGTTTAAACGCTATCCAAGTCTCATCCGCTCATGACAATGGAGTCTGGTCCTCGACCAGGCATCGGATATGCTTGGATGGCAACTAGAAGACTGTATACCAGCCTAAAGAGATTTGCTACTAATTGCTCCTGTTCTGTCCGTCTACCGCCTTTCCTTCTGCCTTTCAGGTTCAGGAAATTTCAAGTCAGGGTTCTTGACATTTCCTGAACCTGAAACCTACTTCCTGCCTGCCTCCCTGACTATGCTGTACCTTTTGTGTCCTCCCGTCTACAACTATGATTGAGGCCAGTAATTTTCCTTAAAGATCTGAACCGGCTATTTTTGTAAATAGGTTTTCTTCTTTCTTCTTAACGAACCACACCCTGTTCTACATGTTGTAAAAAGTCTACTAGTATCATTCACCGGCTCAACGACGCAATGAATTTATAAAATATGCTAACATAATATACAAGTTACAGTTAGTTGCTTAAATCAGACACTTAACTAACACCCTAGACCGTTATTTAAAGACCGACGTTTAAGCAATTCGCTAAAGTTCCGTCAGACAAGTGAGTGAAAGAACCAACCAACCAACCAACTACGACATACATACAACTAAAGACTTTTATATTTCCTATTATAATGACGTCATGTTGTTCGATGTATTCAGTCCTACTTAATCCACTATAATCTATGGACTTATATATGTCAATGTGAATTGAAGTTATTTAGCGGCATTTTATAAAGAAAGGTATTAATAAAACTTACTGACGACTATGATACGTTTTTTTAGTGTTTTTACTATGATAATGTCTGAGAAAACGGCAAAGGATATTATATCGGGAATCTTAAACATTTCTGTAGGCAATGACAAAAACAAAAATTTGCAGTGGAGAAATCCCATGGCAGTTGGTGATTCACACAATGTTTGGAATACCACGAAGATGCGAAGACATATATTCCTTGGTTGGAGCTAGACTTGGTTTGATGGCTACAAGAAACAGCTGTTGGTCTTCGACTCTAGTTGTACCTGGACGAGTTCAAAAGTTGACGTATGTATTGAACCCTATAAGAAAGACTTCATGGTTGCTGAGGATAAAATATAACGGAAATTCCTTGTGGATTAACTGTTTCTATAGTAAAAACTGACTGCAAGAATTTCGCAAACTATTCGTACCTATCTAGATTCTGATGGGCGATTCCAGTCACGCTGGTCCACGATTGATCTTCCTTCTCATGAAAACTGGGGTGAGGTTATGCGAGTATGCTAAATTAATTAAATGTTACCGCGTTCAAGCAAAAATGATTATATTAATACAATATATAACCACAATATTTGTATAACCTTGATACAAATATTGTGAGGGGATAAAGTAGAGCCCATTTCCAGCAAATTTAACCCTGTGAAAACCTATTGGGTTTGAGTAATTTAGATTTTTCATTTTTCCCCAAAATTGTCATAAAGTTACTCTTTGACTGTCGTTTGTTAGCTATTACATCAATAATTCTGTGGAATAGGTTAAAGTCAATAACACGCTTAATTTTGATGGAGTGCTCCTATCAACTCACGTGACAATAAAAACAAGAAAAAATAAATGAATTTAAAATTTTATGATAGCGATTTTGTCAAAAATATGGATGAAAATGAATCTACAAGTTAATTAAAAATACTTCCTTGTTTTATCAGCTATCCAACATGGTAAATTGTTTAAAACAAACATCAAAACAAAAAAAAACTGTTGCAATAATTGCAACGTAGTGGAGCGTACCCCAGTAAGAAGAAGAGTCACTTTTCTATGGACTAAGACCAACCCTTGTAGCAACTAGTGAGGTATATCGGAAGAAAGGTATTTGAAAACGTTTGTCGACTAGGGGGAAAAGTTCTTCCATTTTGAATTCTCCATACACTAGTGATCTTTGTTCCTTCTTCATCAACATTAATTGTAATTTTTAAACTTAAAGATATTTCACAGAATCATTGTGTGTTAGCTTACAAACGACAATCAAAGAGTTACCCAAATAAATCAGTTTTTTTCTTAATTAATAACTTCATGACTAAATCTGGAAAAAAAAAGTAACCAAAATTACTCGGAACCCATTATTTTTCGAATAAGGTATTATAGTGTTATATTAGGCAACAAATATAATGATCACCAAAATATTTTTTTCCTACCCAAAATGGATAAATGAACACCAAAAGTTGCAAAAAATATCAGGGCAAAATACTGCGGTAGCTTAGGTGAAGAGTAAAGGGGGTGAGCGAAGCGAAGCCCCCTTTATCCTTCGTGTTAGGTTGAACATGTAAGAACAAGAAAAAATACTTAAAACATAAACTTAAGTACACAAAACATAAAAAGAAGTTTTATGATCATTTATCCAAACACAATTTGGTGGACATTTATCCATTCTGGCAGTCATTTCGAATTTATTGGTAGTAAAAAGGTGCGTTTTTAGTAATCGTTTAAACATAAACCGTTATATTATGCACAATATATGTATTGCATTACCGGAAATCCTGTTTCAACAACTATATAATATATTAACTTTGAAAATATTTTATTATTAATATCTGGCAATGCCGAAACAAAATCAAACTCAAATCAAATTCAAAATTTCTTTATTACTGTAGGTTAAATATACTTAGTGAACGTCATTTCTTTGTCTCTTCTCTACATTAGACTACTGTGTGAAACCTCAAAACTTATAGAACAAACCCATCACATGTTTCGAGAATTACAGTTTATCTACTAAAATTAAATAAAAATAATAATTCACAGACTAAACTACTAGGGGGTTGTGAAAACAACGGGATCGTTCTAGTGGGTTCATTCAGAAGACCTAATCAAAATACTTCGATTGCGAAACCTGCTATTAATTCAAATAAGGACAATAAAACTTACCTTACATAATTACTTGTACGTGAAAACATAGACGGTGGACAAAGTTATGCTGAAAAGAAGAAATAGAGGAAGAAAATATAGATGTATAAATTAGACAACTGCCTTCTAATGAAGAATTTTATAGTAGCTTAAATGAAGAAACACCATTTTGGATTTTTTTCGCAATTGCACTGATCGCTGCAGCTGGCGTTAGACAACTTAAAATATGTGAAGGAATTTTGTTCTGTATCATCCAATCCAATTAACCTAGATAAACACTCTAAGTTGGATAGTGGTACAAAAGCATTAGTATTCTTCCAATGAACGCTAAGTTTTACTAGAGAGGAGATACTGAACGTTTTAAAAGGGTTCTGTCCTAATTGTTGACAAACAAATCTGTCTTCTATATTATGTATGTTCAGCACGTCCTCAATAAGTAGCAATGATTCTATTACATGAATGTATTTCTAAGACCACTCATCAAGCATCCAACCTTTTGTCTAACTTACATCTATAGCGGACTCACACATGTGGATCGAAGCACACCCACGCGCATACTAAGATGATGTAGGGAGACGGGGTTTAGATTCCCGACTGCCAACACGACCACGGGAAACGTTGGGATATAGCCCCGAATATGCAGAATGGCTATGCTGATATTTATTAGAGAAGGTCTTCCCCAGAGCAAGCTAGTCTTACACTATATAGATTCTAATGTCAGTCAGGAAGAACACCACCTCTACGCTTTTCTATTACTGTGGAGGTTACGCAAGACGCGTTGCGACGTTTGGTGATTTCCCCCGAATAATATGTGAAATTACTACCTTATGGCATCCGCGACTCTGTGCAAGTCGTACACAATTTGTCTTACACTCGATACGTAGTCATTCTGCCCACGGGGTCGAGGAACATTGTCGAAAAAGACGAAAAAATCTCATGTCGACATTCCAAATTTTGCTGGCCTAGATCGGACGTCGAAGCACACTACGTCATCTACGTCACTACGTCATCAATCCAGGTGTTACGGCTACGCGGCCTTCAAAAATATTTGGTGATTACCACCTGGATTTTTTGGCAAATTATTATCCCCTTAGTCTGTGCAAATTATCCAGTGAATTCTGCGAATCATCCTTCCGTGTTCGGAGAGAAAATGCAAAAGAAATGTCAAAACCGACCTCAGACTCATCAAGTCTGTATAACGTCGGCGTCACACGTTGTACGAATGTATGCAGTTTTCTACGGATTCATTAGTCAAAAACCGGGAAAATAGAGTGTTTCAATACAGAACCTTCTCGTTTGAACACAAAATCATAGTAACATGGAATAGATAGATAGATAGATAGATAAATTAATTTATTCATTGCAACATGGTACACACACAAATACATAATTTTAACTCAAATTTTAAGAAGAAAAATCTGCAAATTAAAACAAAACACAGCAGTTAAATAAAACAAACAATAAATAATAAAATTATACAAGCAAAACATTAAGGTACGGTAAGGATAACTATGTGGTATTGTGACTGTACCGCGACAATGAAATGGCCCTGACTCAGAAATGTCACAGACGAATCTGTGACGCTGATATTCTGCCAGAGCCAGTACGGACGAGACAACGGTTTGCTCAAGTACACATTTAACAACGTAAAATATGATGATTTTAATAAAATTGTTGAATAAAATAAATTGTATTCTAGAAGATTGTATTAAAATTATAGCATTAAAATTATATCATTAAAATGTATAGTAATAAAAGAAATAAAATTAAAAAAAATATAGCAATATGTAATAAAATTTATGTCTGGAACAGGGTCGACCAACTTTCTTCTTACTAGTTTTGTTGTTCAGGGCGGCGTGGAGCAGGTATTTTTGGGGGCGTCTTAAGATATGTGTACAATAACACATTCTGTGATTTTTTATTCGTTTTATTATTGTTTTCCCCTGTAGGATGTCGTGTATTTTCCTACGTCTTGGGTGGTTTTTGGTATTCCCGTGGCCGTGTAGGCAGCCGAGCATATAGCTTAAGATCGTGCGTTCATATTTTCTTATTCTTGAGCAGTTAGCTTTGGTGAGGGTTGCCACTTTTAGTCCATATGAAATTTACGGTGAAATAACCATTTTGTATATTAAGCGAGCTATTTTCCAGTCCATGTTAGTATTATTTACAAAGTGTATTAAGGCTTTAGAGTTCCATAGTGCTTGTTGACATCTTTTCTTTATGGTGTCTCTCCTGCGATGTCCTGAAGTAATGTATTGTAAGTGATATATGAGATATGATATGAGTATTGATCTAATGAGTATCGCTAGCCACTAGTGCGATTTACTAAATCTGCCTAATAGATACCAGGAAAAGTGTTTTGATTCGTATCAAAGTCAAAAACAAATTTATTTATTACAATCGATATTTACATATACTTAGAAAACTTAATTTTTTGCCTCTTCTCTCCATTGGACCACTGTGGGAGGAAAAGGGCGTAGAAAATCCCAAAAATGAACCGAAATTAGTATAACCCGGAGGTCATATTCTTTTCTCGATTCATGTGATTTTTGCTTTGAATGAAGGCTTGTTGCGTAAAAGAGTGTAGCTGGTCGCGTCCGGGATCTCATCGATTGGTGTCGCGGTTGAAGAGGTCAAGTACCCGGTTGTATCTGACCCGGCGGAGAGATGAATATGGTTGTGTGTGAGTGACTGTGCCCGTACGGTATGTATCGAAGTCATTCGTGATCTTCTCTTGAGTTGTCGCATTTTGGGTAAACCGGGAGAAGGTGTGTAGATTTACCGCTATTGATGATTGGATTTTGTGCTCTATAAAGTATGCGTTATCATAGTGGCTGTCGGAAAATGTCACTTTGATAGTTCCGACTGCGTTATAATCATGTTGGTAGCTGTATACGATTTATGGGCCATTGTAATGATGGATCGCTACACTTATTTTATTACGTAGAACTCCGCGGCTGCTACGATAGTTGTCTCCTCCCCACGTGCCCTGTTTGTGGAGATTATTTATGTACTCCGTGAAAACTTCTACGTTTGGCGTGTCGATACCAAGTTTGATGCGAAGATAGTTGCTTCTTATCTTCCACGTATCTGGCTAAGTGGCTTCTGGAGTGGGTATGGTTGAATGTCGCTCCAAATAGATGGTTGATTTGGTCTGCAATTGCATGGAATAGGCAGTTTCAACAAGATACCTCTGGAGATCGGATTGCCATTTGAGCAATTTAAAATCCATGTTAAAGCGACTTTGTCGAAAAAGGGATATTACAATGTTCAAGATTACTTAAATGATGGGTCTGTATGGGGTTATTCTGGCTCAACACAGACCTTGCTGTTAATAATTTTGTAATTATTTATTCCTGCTTATTAATTATGATAATGACTAAATATTATATTTTGTATTAGTTAAGCATAAGCAATTTTTAAAAAGAGATCTAAAAATCAATCTGTGGGAGTTTCTATGCCCTTCTTCTCCCACAGTGGTCCAATGTAGAGAAGTGGCAAAAAATTACGATTGCTAAGTATATGTAAATATCTACACTAATAAAGACATTTGCAATTTGGTATTTGGTATTTGTGGAAAAGCAGAGTTTCGTGTTCAGAGTTCATGTCAGAACACAACTGTTTGAATAGACGAGTATTGAGTGCGCTCTTTTTAATGAAGTTAACTACTTTTATAGCTGTTTTCAGAGCCATAGTAAAACATTCCGGGAGCGTTTTAGCAGCTAATGCTTGACGGTGAATAACGCAGTGCGTCGTAATTGCGGATGGATTTTTGGTTTTTATCAATGCTGCAAGACCAGAGCGAGAACCAACCATAGCAGGAGCACCGTCAGAACAAAACCCGGCAAGCCTTTCCCACATAAGTCCATGTTCCTCCATATATTGACTTATTGCATTCATAACATCTGCACCTTGCGACGTCGTTTTAAGTTCTTGAGAAAATAATAAATCTTCTTTAAACATTGTATTGTACTCCAAATATCGTATAAATACAAGTAATTGACAGCATTGCGAAACATCGGTAGACTCATCACATTGTAATGCAAAATAAGGGCTGTTTTTAATTTTGACAATAACTTGGTCTTCAATATCAGTTGACATTTTTTGAATGCGCGACTTAACTGTGTCATTAGAAAGCGGTATTTCACTAATTTTCTTTTGGGCTTCCGCGCCTAAGAGCTCTTCTGCAACTTTGAGCATACAAGGCTTTATTAAAGATTCGCCAATTGTGTGTGCTTTTTTCGATTTGGCAATCAATTTTGAAACTTCAAATGATGCAGATTATGTTTTTTCAGATGTTGCATAACTTGATCCACTGGGTCCAAGTTTCATTTTTTTAAGATTTGTTAGTTTGCCTTCAAAGAATTCTCGCGATCGGTTACAAAACTTTGGATGCACGGTTTTCAAATGACGTTCCAACTTTGCCGGTTTTAAAGCGTCGTTAGCAAGAACAGTTGCACATAAAACGCATTGCGGTCTAGGCTCTCCATTAATTTCTATTGAAGCCCAGCTTAATATAGTCGTCGTCATATTTTCTTTTTGGTGGCATTTTTCTGAAAACGAAGTTTTAGTGATAATATGGACAGGTATAAGATAATAAAAATGTGTTGTTTTGACAAGCTTTTATTTGTGAGGTCTAGGGCCAGCTGCGGCTAAATAGACCTTAGTGTTACTTAATTATTACTGTGATAAAATTATCACAGTAATTGTTCGATTCCAAATCGATATTCGATCGATGGTTTCGGAACGGCCATTTTGAATTTGACGTTGCTGCCAACCTAGCAGTTTTTGACAACTGACAGACGAAAAGCCCTCGCAATGTAGCGCGTATTGATTAGGGTGTTGAATTTAAATCGCAAGCCATCTGGAATGTATTCGGGTTCCCCTCAGGATTGTCTATATAGCTGAGTGTGTTGTGGTTCCCCGAACCAGATAAAGTTCGCATTTACGTGGCCGATTGGTTTTCCCACGTAACATAACCTGTGTTGGAACACTGTGCTCGTCGAAGCTGGCCTGCCAGTCATACCTGGTTGGCTGAAGAACCTGTCTACCAAGAAGAGCCTAGGGTGCACCCGGGCCTTGCAGAGAGACAGGAGGTTGACGGGACCGAAGCACAGACCAGGTTAGATCGACTCCATAATTAATTGCTCGGTGAATCGCCGACGTTCTCACTTCTTGGCATCTGATCGCTACGCTACCTCGTAGCTGATGGGCCCCTGCGAGGTCATTGGGTGCCGAGAAGCCTGAACATTTTGGTAGCAAGAGCGTGGTTTCCTGAGATTTGCAGCCGTCAAGGGCTCCAGGAACCCACGATTTGGGACTATCAATCTGTAGGTATAGGCGGTTATTAGCTAACTTGGTGTTGTTCCTGTATCCACATAGATTGGTAGTATTGTAAGCTATAAGTCTATTGCTGGTAGTAGACAGACAGATATTATAGTTTTCCCTAAATGACCAATTGTACTGAGATGTGACTCAGAATAGTAGGTACTCAACTTAGGTACATTGTAGGTGAATTGAAATTTGCATTGAAGTACCAGTTAGTCAATCTATTAGTGGTCTAGTAATGCTAATGAATGTTTGGTTAACATAGGTAGTTACATCTATTGATAGCAGGCTATTACATTGTTTTCAGTTTATAGCAATTTATAACTTGAACTAATATTGACTATCTGTGTGTGTTATAATGATAAAGGGAAACTAAATTGTTATTTACAGAATTTATATAGATATAAAACTCGGTTCCTATTGTTTAAGGAAATCAACATTGTTTAAGTTATAGTTTAGGGTTCCCTCGTTTGGGTTATAGACTGGAGGGTCCAATAAAATTGAGTTACTGCAAATTGTGAGTAAGTATCGTTCCGATCATGTCGTTATCTGAAATACAGAAGGGTGTTTCTAAGGAACTCAGATGGTTTTCCTCCACACACGGTCTGATAGACCGTTTAGATAGGCATGATGTGGTATTGGAGCGGTCTATGGACGTTAAGGAACGTTACAACAGGGTGCTCGAATTGTCCGCGCAGGCGGAATCAGTTGATGGTTGCGCACCTGACAGGCTGTCACGGTTGCTAGGGGATGTCGACCAATGTATGGAGATGGCAGCTGCTATAAAGCAGAAGGCTGCGGACATACGTAGACAGCGCGAGTCCAGCCATGGTGGTGACATTGAAGCACCTCTGCCGCTTCAGGGTTCAGGGTCCAGGTTACCGGCCATAACTATGCCTACTTTTGACGGAGTGTCCGGTGAATGGATGAGCTTCATCAATCTGTTCGACAGTTTGGTGCACATGCGATCGGACATTACCAAGTCTGTCAAGATGGCTCAGCTGGTGGCAGCATTGAGGGGTGAGCCTAGGGAGCTGGTCGCTCATTTGACAGTTACGGAGGGTAACTATGAAACGGCCAGACAATTGTTGGTCAGACGTTACCATAACAAACGGAGGTTGGCCGATGCCCAACTGAACCGTTTGTTTAGTATCCCGGTTGTGAAGAAGGTCGGGGCCATACAGACGGAGGTTTTGAACCCGTTGTTGTCCGTCACCAAGGCCCTAGAGAATCTTGGACTTCCGGTTGGTGAATGGTCGTACCTACTGCTGTACATTGTACTTTCCCGCCTACCCGCTGACGTGCAGACTCGTTTCGAACAGTCTCACGGGAGGTCGGCCGAGGACCTGCCCGCCTTCTCCGACTTGGTCGGATTCTTGGAAGAGGAGGCTCGACGGGCAGAGAATTTGGGGTTGACGGTCACCCATCCTTCGGAGCCACAGAGAGCTGCCGGGAGCGCTGTGAGTAGGGGCACTCCGACGAGGAAGGACCGCACCAACCAGCAGTCGTATGGGACTGTGAGTGCGTTGACCCCACATAGTGAGACCTGCCCATGTTGTAGGCAGATTGGCCATGCTGTGGCCAATTGCAATAAGTTCGGGGAACTTAGGGTTGAGGGACGGCGCCGGATGGCCAAGCAGCGGAGCTGGTGTTTCCTGTGCCTCGGGCCACACATGGCTAGGTACTGCAAGCGCACAAAAATGTGCGGATATTGTGGTGGGGCCCACAACAATCTGTTGTGCATGAACCGGTCCGGCCAACAGCCACCACAGGGCCGTACCCAGGGTGACACGGCATGGGGCCCTGAGAATTCGTTTGCGACTCGGAGCGCAACTCAGGGGCCAATGTCCCCACGTGCACAGGGCGGTACTAGGGTGCAGGGCCGCACTCAGGGTCATCACATGGGGGGCCCTGAGTTTTCGGTTGCGACTCAGCATCCGACTCAGCGGGCAATGGGGCCACAAGCACGCAGCCACCCAGGGGTGCAGGGCCGCACTCAGGGTCATCACATGGGGGGCCCTGAGTTTTCGGTTGCGACTCAGCATCCGACTCAGCGGGACATTGGGTATGTTGAGCAGGCCGTAACGGGCGGGTGGCATGGGACACCTTCGAGCTATGCGGATGCGGTTCGGACGCCGCCTCAGTTGTCGCCCCGCTCGTCGCCTCGTCCTCGTCGGTCGCATGTGATGTCCCCCCCGCTCATGGAGCGGCCACGGTTGAATTCACGCCCACCCCCCTTCGGGGGGCGTAGTAGGGTGGCAATGGAACCGGCGCGTGGGCCATTTGTACAATGGGACCCTCTGGCGTATAGCTGCCTACCTGATCGGTTACAGGCACAGTGGGCCCCCGGGGGCCCTCGCTAGGAATTTGCGGCTCAACAATTTGTTGCCCCCCAACCGGAGACGGTGGTGTTACCGATCGCCTCTGTGCTTGTTTGGGATTTGGCGGGCAACCCAACATACGTTCGCGCCCTATTAGATTCTGGAGCTCAGGGCTGCATTGTATCGAATGATTTAGCAAAATGGTTGGGCCTCAATATAAATAATGTATCGCTGCCGAGGAAATTGGTCCCTGCTGGGGATTACAGGGCGACCCTTCACGGGTTTTGTGATGCCTCTGAACGAGGGTTTGCGGCAGCGGTTTATTTGCGAACCGTCACCTCCACCGGGGAGGTCGACGTGCGTTTGGTTTTGGCAAAAAGCAAGGTAGCGCCTATTCGGACAAGGATGACGATTCCAAAACTGGAACTGTCCGGGGCTGCTCTTTTGACCAAACTTTTGAATCACACTCTAACAGTGTTGCGTGGGTCAGTGGTTTTGGAGGATACGGTGTACGCGTGGACGGACAGCCAGATTGTTTTGTGCTGGCTGAAGGCTTCGGTCCATAACTTAGAGGTTTTTGTTGCGAACCGTGTCTCCCAGATTGTGTCGTCTGAGGTCCCACTGACCTGGAGACATGTACCAGGAGAATTGAACCCGTCTGATTGTGCATCCAGGGGATGTCGGGCTCCTGAACTCGTTAGACACCATTTGTGGTGGGGACCACCCTGGCTTGCCAGGAGAGAATCGGACTGGCCCCACAGCCATGTAGTAGTATCTTCGGATCATGGCCCCAGAGCGGCCGTGCATGTTACCCAGAAGGCTGAGGACCCTGACGCCGGGTTTCTGCTGGACCGGTATAGCTCATGTGTGTTTGTTTGTTTATCCACCAAGGCGGTACATCTCGAGCTCGTTGCTGATCTCTCGACAGAGGCTTTCATTGCTTGTTTGGATAGGTTTGTTTCTCGAAGGGGACTTCCAACTTTGATCCGCTCTGATAACGGCACTAACTACGTCGGTGCGGAACGATACTTACGAGAGATAGTCAACTTTTTGAATGTAAATAAAGTGGATATTGGAACGGCCCTCTCCCGTCGGGGTATACAGTGGACCTTCAGCCCACCGAGTTGCCCCCACTGGGGTGGGATTTTTGAGGCCGTAGTTAAGTCAGCTAAGACGCACTTGGGGCGTATAGTAGGTCAGACCGCGCTGACTTTTGAGGAGCTCGCGACATTGTTTTGTAAGATCGAGGCCGTTCTCAATTCGCGACCGTTGTGTCCGCTCAGCTCGGATCCAAATGACCTGGAGGCTCTGACCCCAGGCCATTTCTTGATAGGACAGCCACTTAACGCGTTGCCCGAGCACCCCTTCGAGGGAGTGAAATTTTATCGGTTGTCAAGGTATCAGATGTTGCAGCAGTTTACTCAGAATTTCTGGAAGCGTTGGTCGCTCGAGTATCTGCATATCTTACAACAGCGCCTTAAGTGGACTGACAAAACCAGCCCCCCTAGTGTTGGTGACCTCGTTCTGGTTAAGGATGCTAACCTACCGCCACTACGTTGGCGCAGGGGGCGCATTGTTAACTTGTTCCCTGGCAAGGACGGGACACCCCGGTCTGCGGAGGTTCTAGTAGGAGGCTCGGTTCTAAAACGAGCGGTAGCAACGTTGTCTCGGCTGCCCGTAGATTAGGGGACAGGTGGGTGCCTGTCCGGGCGGGTGATTGTTCGATTCCAAATCGATATTCGATCGATGGTTTCGGAACGGCCATTTTGAATTTGACGTTTCTGCCAACCTAGCAGTTTTTGACAACTGACAGACGAAAAGCCCTCGCAATGTAGCGCGTATTGATTAGGGTGTTGAATTTAAATCGCAAGCCATCTGGAATGTATTCGGGTTCCCCTCAGGATTGTCTATATAGCTGAGTGTGTTGTGGTTCCCCGAACCAGATAAAGTTCGCATTTACGTGGCCGATTGGTTTTCCCACGTAACATAACCTGTGTTGGAACACTGTGCTCGTCGAAGCTGGCCTGCCAGTCATACCTGGTTGGCTGAAGAAACTGTCTACCAAGAAGAGCCTAGGGTGCACCCGGGCCTTGCAGAGAGACAGGAGGTTGACGGGACCGAAGCACAGACCAGGTTAGATCGACTCCATAATTAATTGCTCGGTGAATCGCCGACGTTCACACTTCTTGGCATCTGATCGCTACGCTACCTCGTAGCTGATGGGCCCCTGCGAGGTCATTGGGTGCCGAGAAGCCTGAACAGTAATAATTAAGTAACACTTGCATACTGATACTTAAAAACATTTTTAAGAGCTTAATAAAAAATATATATAAAAGATCATCTAATTTATAAATTATTGTTCGCATTTGCATTTGCATACTATTAAAATAGGCTGCCACTATATGCAGGTATCTAATATTGTATCACACTAATTTGATTTTAAACGCTATCCAAGTCTCATCCGCTCATGACAATGGAGTCTGGTCCTCGACCAGGCATCGGATATGCTTGGATGGCAACTAGAAGACTGTATACCAGCCTAAATAGATTTGCTACTAATTGCTCCTGTTCTGTCCGTCTACCGCCTTTCCTTCTGCCTTTCAGGTTCAGGAAATTTCAAGTCAGGGTTCTTGACATTTCCTGAACCTGAAACCTACTTCCTGCCTGCCTCCCTGACTATGCTGTACCTTTTGTGTCCTCCCGTCTACAACTATGATTGAGGCCAGTAATTTTCCTTAAAGATCTGAACCGGCTATTTGTGTAAATAGGTTTTCTTCTTTCTTCTTAACGAACCACACCCTGTTCTACATGTTGTAAAAAGTCTACTAGTATCATTCACCGGCTCAACGACGCAATGAATTTATAAAATATGCTAACATGATATACAAGTTGCAGTTAGTTGCTTAAATCAGACACTTAACTAACACCCTAGACCGTTATTTAAAGACCGACGTTTAAGCAATTCGCTAAAGTTCCGTCAGACAAGTGAGTGAAAGAACCAACCAACCAACCAACTACGACATACATACAACTAAAGACTTTTATATTTCCTATTATAATGACGTCATGTTGTTCGATGTATTCAGTCCTACTTAATCCACTATAATCTATGGACTTATATATGTCAATGTGAATTGAAGTTATTTAGCGGCATTTTATAAAGAAAGGTATTTATAAAACTTACTGGCGACTATGATACGTTTTTTTAGTGTTTTTACTATGATAATGTCTGAGAAAACGGCAAAGGATATTATATCGGGAAGCTTAAACATTTCTGTAGGCAATGACAAACACAAAAATTTGCAGGGGAGAAATCCCATGGCAGTTGGTGATTCACACAATGTTTGGAATACCACGAAGATGCGAAGACATATATTCCTTGGTTAGAGCTAGACTTGGTTTGATGGCTACAAGAAACAGCTGTTGGTTTTCGACTCTAGTTGTACCTGGACGAGTTCAAAAGTTGACGTATGTATTGAACCCTATAAGAAAGACTTCATGGCTGCTGAGGATAAAATATAACGGAAATTCCTTGTGGATTAACTGTTTCTATAGTAAAAGCTGACTGCAAGAATTTCGCAAACTATTCGTACCTATCTAGATTCTGATGGGCGATTCCAGTCACGCTGGTCCACGATTGATCTTCCTTCTCATGAAAACTGGGGTGAGGTTATGCGAGTATGCTAAATTAATTAAATGTTACCGCGTTCAAGCAAAAATGAATATATTATAACCACAATATTTGTATAACCTTGATACAAATATTGTGAGCGGATAAAGTAGAGCCCATTTCCAGCAAATTTAACCCTGTGAAAGCCTATTGGGTTTCGAGTAATTTAGATTTTTCATTTTTTCCCCAAAATTGTCATAAAGTTACTCTTTGACTGTCGTTTGTTAGCTATTACATCAATAATTCTGTGGAATACGTTAAAGTCAATAACACGCTTAATTTTGATAGAGTGTTCCTATCAACTCACGTGACAATAAAAACAAGAAAAAATAAATGAATTTAAAATTTTATGATAGCGATTTTGTCAAAAATATGGATGAAAATGAATCTACAAGTTAATTAAAAATACTTCCTTGTTTTATCAGCTATCCAACATGGTAAATTGTTTAAAACAAACATCAAAAGGAAAAAAAAACTGTTGCAATAATTGCAACGTAGTGGAGCGTACCCCAGTAAGAAGAAGAGTCACTTTTCTATGGACTAAGACCAACCCTTGTAGCAACTAGTGAGGTATATCGGAAGAAAGGTATTTGAAAACGTTTGTCGACTAGGGGGAAAAGTTCTTCCATTTTGAATTCTCCATACACTAGTGATCTTTGTTCCTTCTTCATCAACATTAATTGTAATTTTTAAACTTAAAGATATTTCACAGAATCATTGTGTGTTAGCTTACAAACGACAATCAAAGAGTTACCCAAATAAATCAGTTTTTTTCTTAATTAATAACTTCATGACTAAATCTGGAAAAAAAAAAGTAACCAAAATTACTCGGAACCCATTATTTTTCGAATAAGGTATTATAGTGTTATATTAGGCAACAAATATAATGATCACCAAAATATTTTTTTCCTACCCAAAATGGATAAATGAACACCAAAAGTTGCAAAAAATATCAGGGCAAAATACTGCGATAGCTTAGGTGAAGAGTAAAGGGGGTGAGCGAAGCGAAGCCCCCTTTATCCTTCGTGTTAGGTTGAACATGTAAGAACAAGAAAAAATACTTAAAACATAAACTTAAGTACACAAAACATAAAAAGAAGTTTTATGATCATTTATCCAAACACAATTTGGTGGACATTTATCCATTCTGGCAGTCATTTCGAATTTATTGGTAGTAAAAAGGTGCGTTTTTAGTAATCGTTTAAACATAAACCGTTATATTATGCACAATATATGTATCGCATTACCGGAAATCCTGTTTCAACAACTATATAATATATTAACTTTGAAAATATTTTATTATTAATATCTGGCAATGCCGAAACAAAATCAAACTCAAATCAAATTCAAAATTTCTTTATTACTGTAGGTTAAATATACTTAGTGAACGTCATTTCTTTGTCTCTTCTCTACATTAGACTACTGTGTGAAACCTCAAAACTTATAGAACAAACCCATCACATGTTTCGAGAATTACAGTTTATCTACTAAAATTAAATAAAAATAATAATTCACAGACTAAACTACTAGGGGGTTGTGAAAACAACGGGATCGTTCTAGTGGGTTCATTCAGAAGACCTAATCAAAATACTTCGATTGCGAAACCTGCTATTAATTCAAATAAGGACAATAAAACTTACCTTACATAATTACTTGTACGTGAAAACATAGACGGTGGACAAAGTTATGCTGAAAAGAAGAAATAGAGGAAGAAAATATAGATGTATAAATTAGACAACTGCCTTCTAATGAAGAATTTTATAGTAGCTTAAATGAAGAAACACCATTTTGGATTTTTTTCGCAATTGCACTGATCGCTGCAGCTGGCGTTAGACAACTTAAAATATGTGAAGGAATTTTGTTCTGAATCATCCAATCCAATTAACCTAGATAAACACTCTAAGTTGGATAGTGGTACAAAAGCATTAGAATTCTTCCAATGAACGCTAAGTTTTACTAGAGAGGAGATACTGAACGTTTTAAAAGGGTCCTAATTCTTGACAAACAAATCTGTCTTCTATATTATGTATGTTCAGCACGTCCTCAATAAGTAGCAATGATTCTATTACATGAATGTATTTCTAAGACCACTCATCAAGCATCCAACCTTTTGTCTAACTTACATCTATAGCGGACTCACACATGTGGATCGAAGCACACCCACGCGCATACTAAGATGATGTAGGGAGACGGGGTTTAGATTCCCGACTGCCAACACGACCACGGGAAACGTTGGGATATAGCCCCGAATATGCAGAATGGCTATGCTGATATTTATTAGAGAAGGTCTTCCCCAGAGCAAGCTAGTCTTACACTATATAGATTCTAATGTCAGTCAGGAAGAACACCACCTCTACGCTTTTCTATTACTGTGGAGGTTACGCAAGACGCGTTGCGACGTTTGGTGATTTCCCCCGAATAATATGTGAAATTACTACCTTATGGCATCCGCGACTCTGTGCAAGTCGTACACAATTTGTCTTACACTCGATACGTAGTCATTCTGCCCACGGGGTCGAGGAACATTGTCGAAAAAGACGAAAAAATCTCATGTCGACATTCCAAATTTTGCTGGCCTAGATCGGACGTCGAAGCACACTACGTCATCTACGTCACTACGTCATCAATCCAGGTGTTACGGCTACGCGGCCTTCAAAAATATTTGGTGATTACCACCTGGATTTTTTGGCAAATTATTATCCCCTTAGTCTGTGCAAATTATCCAGTGAATTCTGCGAATCATCCTTCCGTGTTCGGAGAGAAAATGCAAAAGAAATGTCAAAACCGACCTCAGACTCATCAAGTCTGTATAACGTCGGCGTCACACGTTGTACGAATGTATGCAGTTTTCTACGGATTCATGAGTCAAAAACCGGGAAAATAGAGTGTTTCAATACAGAACCTTCTCGTTTGAACACAAAATCATAGTAACATGGAATAGATAGATAGATAGATAGATAAATTAATTTATTCATTGCAACATGGTACACACACAAATACATAATTTTAACTCAAATTTTAAGAAGAAAAATCTGCAAATTAAAACAAAACACAGCAGTTAAATAAAACAAACAATAAATAATAAAATTATACAAGCAAAACATTAAGGTACGGTAAGGATAACTATGTGGTATTGTGACTGTACCGCGACAATGAAATGGCCCTGACTCAGCAATGTCACAGACGAATCTGTGACGCTGATATTCTGCCAGAGCCAGTACGGACGAGACAACGGTTTGCTCAAGTACACATTTAACAACGTAAAATATGATGATTTTAATAAAATTGTTGAATAAAATAAATTGTATTCTAGAAGATTGTATTAAAATTATAGCATTAAAATTATATCATTAAAATGTATAGTAATAAAAGAAATAAAATTAAAAAAAATATAGCAATATGTAATAAAATTTATGTCTGGAACAGGGTCGACCAACTTTCTTCTTACTAGTTTTGTTGTTCAGGGCGGCGTGGAGCAGGTATTTTTGGGGGCGTCTTAAGATATGTGTACAATAACACATTCTGTGATTTTTTATTCGTTTTATTATTGTTTTCCCCTGTAGGATGTCGTGTATTTTCCTACGTCTTGGGTGGTTTTTGGTATTCCCGTGGCCGTGTAGGCAGCCGAGCATATAGCTTAAGATCGTGCGTTCATATTTTCTTATTCTTGAGCAGTTAGCTTTGGTGAGGGTTGCCACTTTTAGTCCATATGAAATTTACGGTGAAATAACCATTTTGTATATTAAGCGAGCTATTTTCCAGTCCATGTTAGTATTATTTACAAAGTGTATTAAGGCTTTAGAGTTCCATAGTGCTTGTTGACATCTTTTCTTTATGGTGTCTCTCCTGCGATGTCCTGAAGATTACTTCAATTCTTCATCTTCATCGCAAAATTTAAATACATTAGTATTGTAAGTGATATATGAGATATGATATGAGTATTGATCTAATGAGTATTGCTAGCCCCTAGTGCGATTTACTAAATCTGCCTGATAGATACCAGGAAAAGTGTTTTGATTCGTATCAAAGTCAAAAACAAATTTATTTATTACAATAGATATTAACATATAATTAGAAAACTTCATTTTTTGCCTCTTCTCTCCATTCTTCTCCACTGTGGGAGGAAAAGGGCGTAGAAAATCCCACAAATGACCCGAAATTAGTATGACTCGGAGGTCATGTTCTTTTCTCGATTCCTCGCGACGAGTATGTTTCTTTTTTAGAGATCAGGGTCTATCTTGCGTTTTTTATCTATATTCGCACACTCTCTAACGTTCCACGTAGAAATGCGCATGTGATTTTTGCTTTGAATGAAGGCTTGTTGCGTACAAGAGTGTAGCTGGTCGCGTCCGGGATCTCATCGATTGGTGTCGCGGTTGAAGAGGTCACCCGGTTGTATCTGACCCGGCGGAGAGATGAATATGGTTGTGTGTGAGTGACTGTGCCCGTACGGTATGAATCGAAGTCATTCGTGATCTTCTCTTGAGTTGTCGCATTTTGGGTAAGCCGGGAGAAGGTAGTTCCGACTGCGTTATAATCTTGTTGGTAGCTGTATACGATTTATGGGCCATTGTAATGATGGATCGCTACACTTATTTTATTACGTAGAACTCCGCGGCTGCTACGATAGTTGTCTCCTCCCCACGTGCCCTGTTTGTGGAGATTATTTATGTACTCCGTGAAAACTTCTACGTTTGGTGTGTCGATACCAAGTTTGATGCGAAGATAGTTGCTTCTTATCTTCCACGTATCTGGCTAAGTCGCTTCTGAAGTGGGTATGGTTGAATGCCGCTCCAAATAGATGGTTGATTTGGTCTGCAATTGCATGGAATAGGCAGTTTCCACCTCTGGGCATGGGTCATCTAGGGGGTAACTAGGGTGTTGCGCAAGGTTGGATACTTCCCGGTATTTCCAAGATGGACTGGGACCGGAGACGAAAAAATCGGTGCCAGATGTGTGAGGGAGTGCTGTGGGCTCTTTGTGCGGGGGAGCTTCGGAGCTTTCTCTATTGTTCCTAAATAGCAGTCGTTTGTTTTGTCTAGTTTCTGGGAGTTTGGTAAGATGGGCTTTTTATGGCGTGCACGTGTTTAGTTTCTGTTTATTGTCGCGTTTAGTTTATGCAGTTGAGTTACGCAAAAGTAATTCTAGGATGGATAAGTTTTGGTTTGACTTATTCACAAAGATTTAGGGTTCAGTACAAGGTTGTTGTTAATGACAGTTTTGAATGGTCTTTAGTAGACGAAGAGAAAAGAGATGCCGAGTAGAATTCTCTCGAATTTATTTTCGGGCGAAGCAATATAAGTATACTATAATAGTGTTTTGATAGTTGATTTTGATAATTTGATATTACGTTGGTAGGGAATTGTTATATCCTGTCCATGGCGCAACTGTAAATATGAGAATGGCTGAGTCAATAGAGAAAAGGGTAAGTGGTGAAATACTATTAATATTAGGTGTTGGTGCTAGTAGTAGTATTAGGCGAGTGGTGCTGGGAGAAATAAAATAAGAAGTAGGTAACCACTATCAATGATTTCCTAATCGGATTGATCTTACCAGATTGGTAGGTTTAACGCAGAATACAAGCTATATTTCTGTCGCAGAAACCAAGCTATATTTACGGACAAAAGTAATTTTGCTTGTCCGGTAAAAACTATCAAAGTATAATTAATTAATCACGCATGCTCTTAGCAAAAACAACAGTTACGATTTTGGTAAACAAAAAACGTGACAAATTCGTAAAATAGTCATTGACTTTTCCGTCCCTATTCTAAATAATATGGACTTAGCTATCGAATTCATAACGATGTGACAGCTATCAAGTAACGATATAAAAGATAGTGTAGTACATGGTGTCGCAAAATTAAACAAAATTATGCCAACGTACATACACAGGTAGGTACGTAATGTAATTAAGTATATGCTGTTATGTGGAAATCAAAGTCAAAGTTCTTTATTACTGTATATATTTACATATACTTAAAAAACATCATTTTTTGCCTCTGCTCTGCATTGTATTTTTAGATCTCTTAAAATTTAAAAATAAGTTGTGCTTAACTAATAGAAATATTACAATATTAATTATTATGATTAATCAGAAATAAATTATTACAAAACTCATAACAGCAAGGTCTATGTTGAACTAGATTAACCCCATACAGGCCCTTCATTTAAGTAATCTTGAACATTGTAATTTCCCTTTCTCGAGAAAGTCGCTTAAACATGTTTTTTAAATTGCTCAAATAGCAATTTCTAAATCTCCAGGGGGTATCTTATTGTAGTAGAGAATGCACTGACCCTTGAAAGAATTGCTAACCTTCGCGTCTAAACCGGGGCGCAAGTAGTCTGTGATTATTTCTTAGGTTAGCATTACAGCTATCGCTAAGTTTTAAAAATGCTTTCTAACACTAAACTGGTCTCAACTTGCGTGTCATTTGAAGTGAGAATTAGATACACTTGGTTTTACCAGCGTTTAACAATAAATTATTAACTGTGAACCAATTCAAGGTTAAAGACAATACACCATTAACATCATCAAAATCGTTTTTTGTCTTTCAATTTTGAAGACCATTGAAGTATCATCAGCAAACAACACTATGTCAGTCAATTTCTCCACCATGGAAGGCAGATCGTTAATGTATACCAGGAATAAGAAAGGGCTTAATATGAAACCTTGTGGAATGCCAATTTTTACACCCAATCCATCAGATTTAAAAATTTCTGCCTTTTGAATTCTATTGCTTAAATATGATCTTTGTAGAGTATTGCTTAACCTCTTGAATACCACATAGATTAAATAACGCCACTTTTCCGTTATAGGTTTTACATTTTATTACCATGGCATAAGGTTCAATATCGCGACCCGTCCCAACTACCCTCGGTTTTTGAGAGGTTAAATACAAGGTGTAACATAAATTTGTCGTCATATTAATTTAGGCAAGTTATCATGTGATCAAGAAAGTTGCTTTTGAGAGAAATATATTGTAATTAACAGCGCCACCAACAGGCTTAATTTCAAACAATATTTTATTAATAAACAAAATTTTGCATATGTATATACACACCTTAATAGTAGTTTATGTGACTGCTACATAATGAAGGGCATTAATACTCGGCTCGTTTCATAATAATATCACTCGAGAGTTTTAATGCCTAATTATGTACAGTTACATACACTAGTTTATCTTCACACATATCATAAGCTCTCTTTGATGTGTTCAGGAACCGCATGTTCGACCGGCATTGTGGCATTAATCATTGCTCTGCAGTTGTTTAGCTTGTTCTGTAGTACCAACTTCACAGACAAACCAGGGGCGGCACGCAGACAGCGTCGGTGTTCGAAATTTGAATGTCATAATTTGACAAATTTTGGTACATTATGGTCATAATGATCAATATTCAGATAAGAAATGAGTTTTTACCAAGAAGTTTATCATTATGCTGGTCGTAACGTGTGGTTTTTGGCTGCAGTAAAGAGGGTTTATGATACATGTGTAGATAAAAATAATAACACTACAAATAACGTTTCGAAATCTCAATTAACGGCGATAATTCTACAGAATCGAACCGCGAGCTCTGGTTAAGCACGAAGGCCGCCCGCGACCCAGTAAGAACATCGTTGGGCGTGGGTGAGAGGTCGCCCAAGACCCTTGACCTTCGGGGCTTCCCTGCTTGCCCGATTGGGATCTGTTTCCAGCTCAATCTGTGCGAAATCCCACGTTAAATTAGATTTTCGAAAGGAAATGACCCAAATAAGGCTGAGGTCAGGCCACATTTGGGAATTGTTATATTATGTATATAATAAATCTAAAAAAATAAAGGAGGTAACTGCGGATTTTCTTCTCAGATCAGATTTTATGTTAAACTGTTCCATTTGTTACTTCACTGCTTCTGGTTTCAAAGACACGCAATATCATAATGTAGGTTTAACAGCAATATTTAGCCCATATCGAGCCATTACTGCGCCGTCTTCGATGTTTATATGTGAGCGACGTCGCTATTTTTGGTTACAACACAGGGTATCCTTCTGTGGGGCCAGAAGCAATGTATGTTATATCTTAGCATAAGTTAAAGTGCATTTTAATTGCGAATTTAAACGTAAGTTATGTTTCATTTCTAACGTCACTGCTTCTGATTTCAATGACACACGCACGATATCATAGTGTGGGTTTAACAGCAATATTTAGCTCATATAGGGTCATTATCGTCGTCTAAGCATAAGTGACAGTTCATTTGAATTACGATTACTTCGGCTCATAGGTAAACTTATTTGTTCGGTTCACGATTTTTTGGTTCTTGTCTAAAAACATAACGCAACGTATTTTATCATTTTTTGTTATTATTTGTTCATGCATCATGTTGATTTTCTAACAAAAGGAATTATTCAGCTACGTCTCACGTCTCTTCTGTACTCATTACACTTGTCACGT
This sequence comes from Argyresthia goedartella, assembly GCA_949825045.1. NCBI lineage: Eukaryota > Metazoa > Arthropoda > Insecta > Lepidoptera > Argyresthiidae > Argyresthia > Argyresthia goedartella. The sequence goes on from OX463823.1 coordinate 25,663,525, forward strand.
TAAGAGAAGATAATTTGATTCTATTATACCTCTAATAGTTTCTGTACAAAAAACTTTAGCCTTTGTGCCTTTATTGTGAATTGTTAAAATGCCTTACGTGGTTTACAATGCTGATGAAAAATATACCTCAGCCCGTCGTTAAGGCAGATAAATGATTAAACGGGATCAATCAGTGATTACAAACTTCTTGAAACCTCAGCTTTTTCATGCGATGAGGGGAGGATCATGTTGCGTTTTATAATAACGTTTCCTCGTCTAGCCCTGAAACAGACCCAGAAGAATCGCTGAAAGATATAAAGTGTTGTATGTGGATTTAGACTTTGAATAAGGCCCTTAATGATTCCAGTCCAAAAAATTCCTAAAAAAACACTGAAATCCCCGATAAAAAATGTGGAAAAACATAATCTCGTTGCCTGGGTAGAGACTACTAATAAGGATCGCTGTATGAAAGTTTGACTGTACATAATTTTTGTGTCTAATTATAATTTTGGCATCCGATGGAGCTGAAATTAGCTAGGTACCTTTATATAGATTCCAATGCAATAAAATAATATGGTACATGGAGCTGGTTCTGTTGACGGAGCAGGAAGGTGACCATAGGGACTCCGCAACGAAACGAGATCCCGCCGTGCGTGGGCTCGGTGAAATTGTCTTAACGAGTACTGTATCCCTAGGTGGCGTCCAGGGTCTGTTGATGGAGGTGAAAGGTGTCCATTGAAACTCCGTATCGTAACAAGATAGCCTCGCCGTGTTCTAATTGATATTTGAAAAGCTTTTTTAATAGAATCTCGATTTCAGTAAATTTTGAGTAAATTAATCTTCATATAGCGAATATTCCAGTATCACTGTTTTCCAGGTGTCACTATTATTTAACATGTCACATGTCAAAATTTCAACACCTGTACAAATAGTGACACCTGTCAAACGTTTCATAAGTATAATGAACTAATGTTATGCCTCTGATACCCCAACTGAGAAAATAAGTGATACTTTGTGTCTATGCTGTGCGTTTTGCTAATTGAGACTTGGTCCGATTTTTTTTCCTACTGGAATCGGTCTTTTTAAACTTAACAATTCATTGAGGTCCTTTGATCGGACTTCAAGAAATTGCAGCTGTTCTCAGTCCTATCAATCGGACCATAAAAAGATAAATAAACTGTTGGTCCTATCAGTGGGACAAAGCATATTTTCAATTTCTTGTAGTCCGGTTAATCTGACAAACAGGTCCAACACCAACACCAACTACGTGGCCAGAGAGCGCTTAACCTCTCGAGCCACAATGCCATCTAGAGCTGACATTTTCCCGTTATAGGTTTTGCATTTTTGCGATAGCATGCGGTTCACAATCGCGATGCCTGATAACGGGATTTGATAAAGACGTGGCAACATTCCAATGAAAAATCGAAATTGAAATAGCTGTCAATGCCACATACGTTCCCTTACACCGAGCTGGGGGGTTAAGGGACTATACAGTATATATCTAAGATTGTATTGGACATCCGGGGCTTGCATGAGGGTTAAAACGCGAAGACCTTTTCTCAATTTCATCAAAAGTCTTGTTTCATTACCAGTCCCAGTTGTAACACTCACTAATGCTGATCAACAAATGTACTCCAATATTTCATTATAGTTCTTGATACGTATATAACACAAACCATCAGATTATCTACTCATGACTCAGAGATAATAAGAACCTAATTTGCCCGGAGATCTGACCATGACGTCGTCGCCGCGTCGTCGTCTCGTGGCAATGACACGTCTCTGCGCGCGCATTTTATTGTTATCATTATGTAATGCCGACCGTACTTACGTAAGGTACGTACCCGTACTTCTTACAATATAGTCCTTATTTGAGATGCCGTAAGAGATGAATTTGCATAGTTGACGGATTACAAAGGGTACGTGAAATGGGGTTTAAGATTGCTCACTTCCTTGGTGCGTGTCATAACTAAATTATCTTTATTTAGGTAGCAATCTATGAGGCTTATTTTATTACACTAATCGTAATATAATTTGTAAAGTATAATGTAGGTATTCATAATATAACTATCGTACCTTATGGCCTATCCTTAAGATGTCAAGCCCAGATTAGGTTTTGTTTAAAGGAACTCGCTTATTAATTATTACGGTTTTACACCCAGACTTACTGAACTACAGTTAGTCTAGGTTTACTTACCTACTCCCTAAATATAATCTTAAATAAATAAATATCAGAGGACAATCTTACACAAATCGAACTAGGCTTATAGTAAGCTCAATATTCCTGTGTTATGGATACGAGACGAGAATATATGTAATAGAGATAAATGCTTAAGTAAATGCATAGAAAACATCCAAGACTTAAGAAGCAAATATTCATGCTCACTACATGTCATCATCGTCATCATAGTTGCCCTTACCAGGATTCAAACCCAGGACCGTCAAAGTCAAAGTCAAAGTCTACTGTATTTATTACTGTAGATATTTACATGTACTTAGCAAACGTAATTTTTTGCCTATTCTCTACATTGGACCACTGTGGGAGACACGGGCGTAGAAACTCCCACAGATTGATTTTTAGATCTCTTTTAAAAATTGCTTGTGCTTAACTAATATAAATATTACAATAACTATTATATTAAATGAATAAGCAGGAATAAATAATTACAAAATTATTAACAGCAAGGACTATGTTGAAGTAGATTAACCCCATACAGTCCCATCATTTAAGTAATCTTGAACATTGTAATATCCCTTTTTCGACAAAGTCGCTTTAACATGCTTTTGAAATTGTTCAAATGGCAATTTCAAAATCTCCAGAGGTATCTTATTGTAGTAGAGAATGCACTGACCCTTGAAAGAATTGCTTACCTTCGCGAGTCGAAACCGGGGCGCAACGAGTATATGATTATTTCTTAGGTTAATATTACAACTATCGCTAAGTTTGGAAAATGCTGTAATGTTCTTGCGTACATACATTATATTTTCGAAAATAAATTGACTAACTACAGTTAGTCTGTCAATTTCTTTAAAAAGCTAGTCTAAACCGGTCCTGAAATCGTACCTGTCAAACCTTAAAATATAAACTTAGCAGACACATCGAGAACATTGTTGACAATAACAATACATAGTGATGTTTAAAGGTAGTGCTGTGGCACTATTTAAAATATTGTAATGTGACCTAACCATGACCAATGTAGTCACTTGGAGGCCGGCGAACCAATAAAAACAAACTTATTGGTCAAAGACATTACCGGCGACTCCGGCGAGTCACTGGCATGACCAGAAGCCTACTTATAGCTACTTACTATTTCAAACGTGAACTCCCAATAGACATAATCTCGATGGTTTATTGCACATTGTATAACAGAACCGATATGTGAACGCGGAAATATGAACAATGCATCTGCAAAGCAGGAATAGAAAAAGAAAAAGATTATTATCATCCGCGTTTGTATGATTAATCGACAAATCAACAAGATTTATTTGTTTATCTACACACCAATCATAAACCCTCTTTACTGCGTCCAAAAACTACACATTACGACCAGCGTAATGATAAACTTGATATTTGATACATTATGACCATAATTTACCGAAATTTGTCAAATTATGACGTTCAAATTTCGAACGCCGACGCCCACCTGCATGCCACCCCTAGTTTGTTTGTGAAGTTGGTACTACTGAAAAAGCCAAACAACTACAGAGCAATGATCAATACCACAATGCATGTCGAGCATGCGGCTCCTGAACACTACAAAGAGAGCTTATGATATGTGTGTAGATAAACTAGTGAATGTAACTGAACATAATTAGGCATTATGTAGCAGTCACATAAACTACTTTAACATACATCTATAATCACTTTCACAATTAGGGGTAGTCAGAGTTGTAGGAATATCATATAATGGTCCCACAACAAAATGTGAAGAGATGTGACAAAACTCTAAATTTGAATATAAATCTTTAAAAATATAATATAAACCAGATTTTGTGGACTTCTTAAAAAAGTCGATCAGACAGCAAAGGGTTGGGCACTATCGGACGGAACTGCATTAGCTGTGGCATTAGTATACCTATCACATCCCGATATATGGAGGGAGGGTGGAGGAGGGAGGGGGAAGGGGAGTGGGGTTCACCCACCCCCCAAATATTATTATCATTAAATGTTGTTTTTATTAGCATACGCTCCGCTTCGGTCCGCTTCGCTACGCTCCAGTTTTGCTTCGTCCAGTCCATTTCCAACCCAACCTATAACACGATTGCAATAGCCATAATAACAAACTCGAGCCAAATTTAGCTTTTCATTACTTACAGTCGCAAGCTCACTCCGATGGTTGTACTTATAACCTAGTTCCGCCCTCCCCATAATGACTCTTTTGCTCCAGTCCAACCAAAACTTGTATTAGATTTGAAGAATGGGATAGGCGGCATATCCCACCTATCGTATCCATAACCTATCGCCTATCATAGGCCACCGGGGTTTTTCTTTCCTCTATGGGCAGGTTTCCAACCCGGGACTTCTCGCCTATGATGCAGAACCTTAATCGCTACCTAAATCACAGAGAGCGCAGGATAGCTATAGTAAGAAGACTACAGTACGACTAAGAGAATTTTGTGCTGTGTTTTGAGATAGTCTTTGTGTGGTGATCACCAGCATTACGCTAGAATATCTTGTTTCAAAAACGATAAAATGTAATATGGATTAATCTAAGTAAATGTATTTGTTTATAGTAAAATTGCAAGAACGGCCTTAAACCGTATTACAAACACAACTCAGTGTCAGAAGCACATTCCCGACACAAGAATTGCAATGGCCTTTTCTCTCATTTAAAAATGCTTCCGTGTACTGTCGGGAACATCGGTGACCCTTCATATTATACCCTCATTCCTTTGTTTGTTATTCAACATGCCAGGTTTTTTTTTCATTTCTGCTTGTGTCAATTGAAAAGATGAAAATAATATTTCGTTGGATAACAATAAAGATACAAACACTACTGATATAATATAATATAGTATATTTATATAGTGCTAAATCGGGAGTGAAAAGGGAAAGGTAAACTTAGATATTACACGAAGAAAATGTATAGGTGCCGTATAGTGTTGTACTTTGGTCTAAAAAAATACTACTTGTTATATTTCTGCCAGTTCACAGGAGTTCACAGTAACTGAACTGACTCTCTGGTCTAGTCTCTTAAAGACTTAAAAAAGTGAGGAGTGTGACATCTTCAATTTAATTGTATGTTTATTTAATACGAGATACTTTATCTCAGACAGAGAGAGAACAATAATATTATGAGGGCTCGTTAATTAAAGGAAAAAAGAAGAATGGAGGTGGACAATTAGAGACATCAAACGACGCATAAAGACTAATTGCTTCGTTCAAACTTTGCTGTTGAAGTTCCGTAGGTACTGTCTGTATGGTTGTAGAGATTTACCAGAAATGATAAGGATCGTCGTACACAAATAAAACAGTTCCAAAATACCAAGTCATTAATTGTTGCTGTGATCGGGACGGAAAATCTTGCGCAACCACAAACCCTAATACAACACCTATTTACTTATTTATTCGTTTTAATTTAGTTTACAACCTTGACCCAGGACATAAAGCTCTTATGTGATAACTAATTCTAATATGGACCTGAAAGTCTATTTGCCGTCAGTAGCTTCAACAAGGAACGTAAATACGGAACAAATTGCCCTCTAACCCCGCTCGCGCTTGACGATTTTTTTTTGCGAGACATCATAGTGGAGACAAAGAGAATTAGGGGCGTCGAAAAATTTGGAGGAGACCGCACAATTAAATTTACTGTTGATCCCGAATCACAAGCTCATTTAACTGGAACAGACATTGACGTCAGAGAAACTACCCCTGGAATGTTTAATTCAAATGTAATATTCTTTGACGACTGTTAAATAACGTGCAATGGGATATACTTATACAAATGAATGAAGACCACAAAGATTTTTAGAAGGGGAGTAAAAGAAAAATGTTCAGGTACATCTTTATTTTACTGCCTTTCTTAATATTTTTTTTTATATTTTGATAGATAATAAAATAATCTCTTAAATGAACTCATAAACATATCAAGTAAATTATTATATGGCCTTTGTTTATCAAGCTGACAAACTATCGAAAATTCTTAAAAAGAGAACCTTTGCAATTGCATCATGGAACCTGGCTAGAAAAAAATCTCCAGCTCAGTTACATTCGCGAGCAAGCTTGCTGTACTGTCCATAGGAGGTATAAAAGAGATCCCAGAAGGCCATGCTTTGTCTACGGAATCTACTCTCCAACGAGATCGCAGTATCAATTTTCAGATAGGGCCTAGTGTCTTTGCTGACTGGCTCCCAGATAACTGGCACTAAATCGGTGGTTTCAGGTGTAGGGTTCCTGCAAATGAAGAAAAAACACCGTTTATTGAATACACTAGAGAATAGAAATATCAGCAAGCGGACGATGACAGGCCGTTATCGAACAGATAAATTCGAGATTATCAATCCTATGTCGTTATCGCGCTAAACTAAACTGTGACGAAATCTTCTAGAAACTGATTTTTGCTCATACATTTTCTCTAACAACCCTTGACAAACTTAGGTCGACTTGGACCACACTTTTTGATAATTACTTTTTTATGACAACACCATCAAGATAAGTGGTCAAGCACAGCAAGGTTATTGCCTGTGAGCTAGGTTCCTACTTAACAAGGCCGTGTTGTATGTAAATTCTATTTATTCTATATTTAGCGAGTGCCAAAAAGTATGGTTCAAGTCGCCTTTGATGTTGCTTAAACCATATTGGTGCTTACCCGTATTTAACAAAATTCGTCCACAACGGAGTGAGGCGATCAGTAATCAGTTTCTCTTCGTCAGTAAACTTGTCGTAATCACTCGCAAACAAATATTTTAGCTCAGCGCTGTGTGGAGCACTGTTCTTCTCCCCGTAGTCATTATCACTGATATAGTTGTACATGTACTCATATACAACAGCGGCTTTCTCGTCTATAAGCCTCGCCAGAGAATTTTCGATTGGAACGTTGAATTCGAAGTCCGATTTAAAGTCATCTAGCTGTGATACAACAGCATCGCTGAAGGGTTCATCGCCGAGATAGAAGTGACTCACTATGGCTGCGGCTTTTTCTAATTCACTTTCTTCTAAATTGAAATAATTTTTTAGCTCCGCATAGAACAGATTCTCATCCGGAACAGAAAAGCCGTAGCTCTCTTTGCTGTTAAAACCTATCATGATTGGTGTGTTTCTGATTTTGTTAGAGTTGGACAAACTGTATGGGGCATCTTCAATGAAAATTTCAACTCCGCTGAAAGACTTCTCCTTACAGGGGCGGAACTTGAGTCCTAGCTCATCAGTCGCAGCAACTACCAAGTTTGGTGAGGTACTTGCCAGAAATTGTAATGCTTGGTCAGTATCTGTTGTGTAGAATCCCAAGTGTTCCGCTAACTTGATGGCAGCTAGTTCATCGGATTCAGAAAATAGTTCAACACCAATTGACGCTACTCCACTCTGCATAATAGCTTTATTGAACAACTTTTCATTAGACGAAAATAGGTGATATTCTACAGATGCTGCCCCGGCACTCTGTCCAGCTATCGTTACATTGTAAGGATTTCCTCCAAAAGCGGCAATATTCTGTTTTATCCAGCGAAGAGCCGCCAACTGATCCTTTAGACCTTGGTTTCCTGGTACAGTAGGGATATCGAGGCACATGAACCCATAAGGACCCACACGGTAGTTGATGGTAACTAATACTATATCTTGATCAACCAGATTGTGCCCACCGAACAATCCAGCTTTTCCCAGTATGAAAGCTCCACCGTGAATCCATACTAATACGGGTAGAGGATTTTTTGAGCTGGCTTTGGTTGGAACGTGGATGTTCAGTCGCAGACAGTCCAAATTTCCGTCTTCATTAGCTTGGGGACATGCTATCGTACCATCGTATGCGTTGAACACTGAGTCTCCAAAACCAGGGTGTTCCAATGCCAGCTAAAACAAGGATGGAAATATTTCCAAATTACCATTTCTTTATAAGAAAATATACATACTTACCTTGGATGTAACAAATAATATCGTGATTACTTACACCAAATGGGTTTTCCAGGTCCACCTGGGCATACGGAATGCCTAAGAAGGTGGAATATTGTCCATCGTTCGCCCTATCTCCCCTAACGAGTCCTTGATTGATCAGCACCAAAGGATCTACTCTAACATCGGCACTATGAACACTTATCGTTAAAACTACACACAATAATATAGAGAGCCTCATTTTGAAGACAAAATATTAGGGGTGCAGCACGGGAGGTATCTTATGTTTCTGATGATCTATCTATCTGATCGTCGTCCAAACTTTTATCATATCAGGATGATTTTATCTAAGACTCTACATATCAATATTCTTAAAACTATCTCGCTCTTGACATTCCAATTGAGATTACAAACTTGTTGCTAAATTGCATTTGGAGATGTAACAGAAAGATATAAAATGTAACATGGTTATAAAAGTAATTTGTCATCACTAAGCTCTGAAAACAAGTTGTATTTAACTCGATATGCGGTAGGAAAATGCGATTTACAACCCTAGGGAGGTAAGTAAACTTGAAAATCTTTTCTTTGTTTTTGGGGACAATAACTGATATAAGAGTTAGAGGCAAGACCCCGGCAAGAGGCTTAAAAGTGACACAATAAATTGGTTTTTATCACACCTGCTCTGAAAATACATACTAATTATACCAATTAGAGGGAAGAAACGCCTTTATCCCGCCCTTCAAATCCTTTCATCCCAAGGTATGGAAGTTTGTATGAAAATCCTTCCGACCCAAGGGTGGGAAGTATGTATGAAATTCCATTACATACCCGGTTTTTTTTTTTTATTTGTCAGCAGTCATACTGCAAAGAGACTTTAACTGTCTACTAATTAAATTTCAAGTAAATTGTTACTGGCCACATACAGTTTTTTTTTTACCAGTTACCAACCTCCTTGGTGCATACAGAAAATTAAAACGAAATTATTTTTGTATATAAAACGCGCGGAATCACGGAAGAAGTGGCTGCATGACCTTATGATCTTAGCCTACTCCAGAAACGGGCGAATAAAAAAAGGAAAAGCCCGCGCATTTTCGCAAAAACTTCGATTGATTTAGCATTTATCTTTGTGTTTTTTGTAAAATATGGATGCATTTATGTCTATAATTTTCCTCGTAGGTGTAATAAAAAGCACTATACATACCTCAGGATAAAGTACAGTTCCATACCTCAAATGGTTTGCGCCCCTCGCAAGCTCGTGGCGCAAATGCCATAATCTCGGTATGGAACTGTCACTTTCTTCCCTCTGAAGTAATGTACTATTTATTTTAAAAACGCTCGCACTGGCCAGCAAGAAAATCGCATGCAAAAATTGTAGGTTTTTTTTTATCGACACACGTATCATAAACCCTCTTTACTGCGTACAAAAACCGCACGTTACGATCAGCATAATGTTGAACTACTTGGTAAAGACTAATTTCTTATCTGAAAAATTACACATTATGACCATAATGTGTAATTTTTCTACATATTATGACATTCAAATTTCGAAAGCCGACGCCGGCCTGTGTGATGCCCCTAGTTTGTTTGTGAAGATGGTACTGACATTCAAATTTCGAACGCCGACGCCCGGCTGCGTGAAGTTGGTACTACAGAACAAGCTAAAAACAACTACAGAGCCACAATGCCGGTCAAACATGCGGTTCCTGAACACATCAAAGAGAGCTTATGATATGTGTGTAGATAAACTAGTGTATGTAACTGTACATAATTAGGCATTAAAACTCTCGAGTGATATTATTATAAAACTCGCCTTCGGCTCGTTTCATAAACCCACTCTCGAGTATTAATTATGTCCTCCATTATGTAGCCGTCACATAAACTAATTTTTTAGTTAAACTAATTAGTTGTTTTGTAATTTAATTTTTATTTCGCATAAGTCATGAAAAGTAAAGTTTACGGCTGTAATACTTCCCTTGTTTAATAAACTACTATTGAGTGAATAGAAAAAAGTGAGCGGCTAGACGATTTTAGAATAAAAAACACAACAAGGGCATAAAACAAGACATTTTATCCAAGACTTATGGTATAGAGCCGTAGGCGAGGTTGGATTATTAAGTCGAGGATAAAGTGAGATTTTAAGACCGAGTTATACACTCTGCTTTTCACTTCAATTACGAGGAAATAAAACAGTGATAATGTAAAAAATACTTATGTTTTAAGATAAATTTGCTTGGATTTAGGCGACAATCTCTGTTCAATAACTCCTTTTTTTTCCATTAGTGTACACACTAATGGAAAGCACACGCCTTACAAGGCGTAAGCATTATTTCCTCTTCACTTGACGACATTTTGATTATCGTTAGTAAAACAACAAGTTTTTCGAAGAAAACAACTAAATAAAATTCAAAAACAAGACAGTCTCTTTTCCTCTCTTTGCCACTGTATTTTTTTTATTGTCTGCATGTGGTTTTTAGCTTAGTTCGTACGTGATACTGCCGAGCCATACCTTGTTTTTTATACTATTCAAATATAATGCAAATAAATTATAGTAAATTTATTAAAATAAGAAGTTTATTTAATGCATTCACCTCGTCTCTCAGACTGAATGGCTCAATTGTCTTAGTCTAGACGACGACAACACTTTATGCACTAGTGCATAAAATTCGATTTTATGCAGCCTACGTCCAGCATAAAGAAGGACTTTTCGAGCATGATAAGTGAAAAGATACTTTAACCACATTGATGTCTTCGGCAAGTTTGGAAAAGATGATAATCATATTTTCATAAAAGGAGATGTATTTAACTGCTTACAAAAAATACCCCGGCCCGACCAGAACGAAATCTATCTCAAAATCAAGAGTACCTAGGTATAATTTGTAAAGTAATTCAAACAAACAATTAGTGTGAAATTCGATGGCTTGAGTGGTTTTTTGACTTCTGAAGTCATGCAGGCGTTCATACAAACTATGTTTTGTTTGTGACTAAAATCTTAATCATTGTCACTATTTCATATTATTATTTATTATTATTATTTATCTGCTATAGTACAAAAATCTGTGTAATTACGACCTTTTGTAAAAAGAATGTTTTACATATATTTATTTAATTTACTTTAATATTTTATTATATTTAGACAGTTAACTAGATATTATGTTTTAAAAGAATATATTACCATAAAAATATGAACAATAACAAACAAAATTAAGATTTTATTCGCTAAAAGTTCGTGCCATAGTTTTTATGAATGCCTTCAAGTCTTGAAGAAGGCAAAAAATAAACATTAGCCCTCGAGTTCGACACTTTTTTAGAATTACTGTACTATTCTAATTAAGTAATTATACTCTCTATTTTGAGCTACTGTCGTTTATCCGGGTTTTTTAAGACACCTACTATAAAATGTCCTAAAATTAAGAGGAACGTAGTTCAATGAACCGCTTTAATGATTTTACATGTCGGTACTCGGTCCGTCAATCATGGATAAGGGTTAGCTGACTATATAGTATAGGTAGCTTCTTTTCATCGCTTATCGGCTAGATATTGGCTTATCCAACACGAGCTCTTTTGATAATCCTGTCAATTCATTCGGACACCTGAAGTTTCTATTATATGATATAACTCAGTTTTTAGTTAGGTAGGTACCTATTTGCCTGAATTTAATAAAGCAAAAATGTATTCTAAAAGCGCACTTTTAATCCTAGGATAAGGGCTTCACCTTACTAAAATCAGGAGTTAACGGAACAAACATTAATCGTTTCCCTAGAGGGGGAACAAAAAATCGTTTTAAGCTCAGACGCAGCCATCCGTTAAATCCATGTGAAGTAAGTACCCAAACGAAATTTAAATTTCTGAATAAAATGTGCCGTGAGGAACAAACAACCTCTTCATAGTATATGTACAACCAGTCGTACTAACGCTAGACAGATGAATTTTACACAGATTATACTGGCAATGAGTCTAAAAAACTAAATCCTAACAAAACCAGGAGAATGTTATAGTGAATTATGAACATCAAGAAATTTGAAATATCTCAGCAAAAGGTTACAGTCGCCATTAAATAATAATATGCCATTCTTAGAAGCAGCATTTGTTATCTGTGAACAGTAGGGACAGAGCTATACGTCTATCTCTCTTCCTTTTCTAAGCGAAACCACAGAATACTTAATAGTACGCGAAACAAGGAGATAATTGACGACCTTTGTGGCGCTGCGGTTCTGGCTCTACCTACCATGCGAGAGGTCCCGGGTTCAATCCCTGGCTGAGGATGAAAAAAAAAAGGTTCCCCAGTTCTTGATGTTTATATGTGTGTGATGGATGTCGCTGTTTCTGGTTCCCACGACACGGGTTATTCTAGTATGGGGCCAGAAGCAATGTATGTGCCTTAACTTGAATGTAAAAAAAAACTATTGACAGCTGTCCAATGCGACTTCTCAGAATGGCTCCAATTTATCTACAGTCTTCACAAAATAAAAGGCCCGGTGGGCCAAACTAAATTAGACCATATTACGTCAGTGACATGGACGCTGTTACCGGGCCTTTTATTTTGTGAAGACTACCTACTTCACTACATACTAGTACCTGTCTAGAGTAGGTAATTCCTACTATAAGGTACCTTCGGTAAATAAGGAACACCTTAATTAAAAAAATATTTATAAATATGAATAATGAAATTATGAATAAAAACAAGTCTTCAGAAGAATATTCGCTTTATTGAGATAAAGAAAAAGTACAAATGTTAGTGAAACATAAGAGATGTGAAATTGACGTTATTGAACCATGGTATTTTAATACGGGCGACTTTCTAACTTATAATTTAAGATGAGATAATATAGTCAAGAAAAAAACAAAATATTACATTCTTCTAGCATACATTAACTTATGGCATCAAAAATGTTTAAATAAAATGCTTAATTAACAAAACAATGACAATGGACCTTATTAAATGCACAGAAACAAAAAACTTTTGAAGCACTTTAAACATATACATTTTAAACAAAGAATATACATTTTCAACCAACTATTGGCACTGTTTTTTAATATTGGCAAAACAATGACAATAACATTTGAAAAAAACAGGCCCTTATTACACTTATGAAATGTAATTTTGAAATCACACATAAGTATTTGTATATTCTACTTTTATACTAGTATACTAGTATTGTATGTAGCAAATAGTTTTTAACTATGTTCTTTATAACGTAAAATAATAGTGCGTAATGCAGTGGTTCAGCTTCAAAATGTAAAAATAATTCTACGTCCCATATAAATTATCAAACAAATATGGAGCATTGATTTTTTACTATAACATAAGTTCTAGGTAATTTTTGGGATCACATGACAAAACGACCAAAATCTAAATCTAATGAGATCAGTCAGTGAGGTCAAAAATGTCTAATTACAGAATATGCAATCAAAATCAATGTCATCTTTCGTAAGGCCCAAATATTACTCGTGGAACCATTTTTGACATGTTGGGCGTTGTCGTATGTCTTCGAAATTTTCTGTGAAATAAGCGTAGCAGTACCATTTATCACCTGCATGGTTCTTACCTTTCATAGCACCACTATTTTTTGTTTGACTTGTAATTTGTTTTTTTATGTTTTAGCTTCCTAGTCATACCCAGACATCGAACTAATTACGGGAAAACGATGATAACTACTGACAGAGCGCGACTTTATAACCAACAACCCTCATCTACCTAGTCGGTCCATAAGTTCTGTCACAAATATTTTGCCGCATAGTAAATAATACCAAGTTTATTTTTATTTAATACTATATATGGTTTGATAGCTCATTAAATACTGATAAATTAGAACGATTATTGGATTTAAATGCTAAAAGCCATATTACACAAATGCTAGTTTCTTCAGAGATTTTGCACTTTTTTAACCAATCAAAAATACGGACGTGATTCACTTTATCTTTTTTCCATGACTCTTAAAACCTTTCAAACTTACGTGAGATTTTAGTCAGAACCCTGTCTGAACCCGTTACCTTCATTTTGAAGCATAAGATAACTAAGTCTGGGTAAAACTAATTTTCATATTCACATTTTACGTAGTGTACTTGTTGCCCACAAAATAATTTTTATACGTTTTTCTGAAAACGTAAAAAGTACGTAAAGTTCTCTTTGGGAGCAGTTGGAACTGAAAGCTAACAGAAAATCAAATGCTAGTTGTTAAGCATGGTCTAAAATCGAGGTTTCAGAATAAATAAAAAAAAGCTTGTTGGTTATCTGGAACACTGTTTTTTTATTAAATTTGTGGTAAGTGGTGTTTTTGTCAGTTGCGGCGTGTTTTGGGTTCGCGATTGTCTCAAGTTATAAGGTTTTTTGTCATATTGCGATAATCGTACAAAATGTATTTTATTGCAATTTGATTCGTATAAAATAAGCTTTTTAATCATGTATAATACGAATAAGAAAAAGTTTATTGCTGAGTTTTATCTATCAAAAACCTTGTGACAGAACTTAAGGACCGACTAACTTAACTCAACATATTTTATCGACAAGTGGGAATGTAACCATACGTCCTTCGATACTTACATAGTTACTTCGATAATTTTTTTGACATAACTACCCGAACTGTACTGGCTGTCACCTCGTATTGTACTTATTAGAACTATGTCGACGACGGACATTTAAATGTATTTTTATCTATGTTATCATGTAAGTGACCTATGTCTTTAGTGATAATAAATTGCATTAAACCTTAAACCTTTTTTTTATTTTTGCATAATTTTTGTGAGTTTCCCTTCGTGCTAAGTTTGTCCTTACTTTTTTCTTACTTTCGTTTTCTTTTATTTTCTGTTGCTGAATTTCTTTTCTGTTTTCTCTTTCTGTTAACAAATATTTCGTCACCTTTTTAAGTTTTCCTTCTTCCTTGGTTTGTCCGTATTTTTTTTTTCTTACGTATCTCTTCGTTTTCTTTTTTTTTATTTAGTGTACTCTTCATGACACCTAAGTTTGGTATCGTTATTAGTTGTTGGAATTCAGTTTTAGTGTTTTTCTGAGATTTTAACCTGACTAATGGAACGTCGTCATCTGAAACGTTACTTTGTAGATGTTTACAAATGAAGACACATCGAAACGTTTAGTGGAAGTACGTTCTTTTCTTGGCGCCACAGCCATCTTCAGAAGAGCTATATATTTGGCTATATAGCGGTTGACATCTATGAGGAAAAAACGTCATACAAACGTCTTCTGATTGCAGTGCTAGGCGTATTTGATTCAGGTGATGTAGATTCTTCAGAATCAGACTCTGTTGTGGTGTAGTCAACCAAACGTTTATTTACAACACTCTGACAGGAGAATGTTGGCTATAGTGTTGTATTAGAGAAGGCGAGCCTTCTTCAATTAGGTTCTCGTTGGAATCAGTGCTAAGGCTCCGTGTTGCGCGCTGGGCTCTCAAGCCTGAAGGACCAGGAGTCCAGTCCAGGAGTAGATACTTGCGACTGATCGGACGATTGGTCGGAAGTGAGAGTTGCTAGGCTTCA
This sequence comes from Argyresthia goedartella, assembly GCA_949825045.1. NCBI lineage: Eukaryota > Metazoa > Arthropoda > Insecta > Lepidoptera > Argyresthiidae > Argyresthia > Argyresthia goedartella. The sequence goes on from OX463823.1 coordinate 25,679,039, forward strand.
ACATAATAATGCCCGGTAGCTTTAAACCCGTTGACAATATTTGACGTTGGTATGGGTTATTATTTTTAGACCTTTATTTTGCTAAAAATGGAATTGAATCGGGCTTTGGTAATTTTTCTGTCGGGGTATCGGTACAGATATGATAAAGCTTCTTTATCCCAGTAGTGCTCAAATGATTTGTTGACACTTCTGTCAAGTGGCTGGAGCCAGTGAGTGGTATTGGATGGCAAACAGTATTAAAGTATGTTTTCTTTTTCTGCTGCGTCTACAACACAATATAGTAATCTAAATGGCAAGAAGCGCCATCAAAACAAGTAGACACTTGCCAGGAGTTTTATTCTTTCCCAAGTAACGGCTAAATTCTATGAACAGAGACGTAGCCATGGTCCCTTTTTTGACATTCGTACCAACGATCCAGATGACAAATTAACATTTAATTCTGGCTTCATTCTTGACCGCTTAAACAGAATCATCGGGGGGATAGCATTGCCTACTGCATTACGCACATGGCAACAGAGACGTTTTCTGCGTGCTCGGCGCAAACAAGTGCACATTTTTTTTGTGCTTAAACAATTGGTTGATGATGTATAGTTAACCTACAATCTTTTTCATCCATTTTGTATAGACGTACGGTATCTCTGATCAGTTGTTCGTGTGTTTCTTTATATTCGTTAAAGTGCTGATTTGCGATTAGTTAATTTACTTTCTGAGCGTTTCCTGGATTCAAGATCAAACTTTCGCTTTGATATAGCGGAGTTTTTCTTCATAAACAATTTTAGCCAATCCTTTCCTGCTTGCTTTTTGGAGCGATTAAATTTTTTTGTAATATCATTTTCGTAACGTAACGTTACAAACGTAAGCTTGGTGTCGAATTGCTTTTGGTGTCAAAAGGAAGCCTAAAGTAGCAAGTCTTTTTATTCGCGTGGCAAAATCTGTCTCTTGCTCTTTTGTTAAATTTGTTTTTCGACTTTGCCCCTTTCCAAATGATTGACCAAAGTTCTTCTGTGAACAGAATAACGCGCGGCTGCAGCATGTTGTGATATTCCTCCCCGGACCGCAGTCATAGGATCTTCTAATTGTTTTAGTGTCCACAAACTTAGGAGGTGGTTCCATGATCCTATAAAAACAAAATGCTTTCGCAAAAGAACTCAAGCAAACAAAAAAATATTATTTGAAAGATGCACGAATTCTGACCCTTTAGTGTAAAAAACAAAATAGACTAGAAGTCTAGTTACTAAGGTACGAGCAAAGTGATTATTATTATTTTTGAAACTGTAAATAATTGATCATCAACATTGGATGCGGATCAGCAACATCCACCATCTATCACGTCGGGGACTTATTTAATTTTCAACTAAGCAATGATAAAAAATAAATAAAAATAATATCTTGTCTCCCAAACCAAATGATAAAGCAAAAAAAAACAGAAGTGTTTTAAGTAATTAAGTATCTTAGTATGATTGGGAAATAATATTTTCATAGCTTTAATAAGGGCCGGCCCATTTACCCGCCACGAAAGTGGCCCTCATCGTGTATCGTAAAGTGCAACGAATCATGCAAGATTCATTAAAAACATATATATTTATTAATTATTATTAATTTCTGTTGAAAAACACAGAAAACAGCTATATATATTTTTGCCTATTTCTGTTGTTTTCACATGAAAAAATAACTGCAACAAAATTAGCGTTGCTATTGGTCCTTTATGTGTGTATGTGTGAGTGAGTTGAAACTTGTAGGGTTTATAAGTGTGATTTTGTGAAAGTGGCCTAGAAAGCTAGACTGTGGCCCTTACTACACGCAGGTACCTTAGACTATCATTTTTGATTGGACACAATTTCACGGTTACCTACTGACATGAATTTCCAAATCTCTATTGGTTTAAAACGTCTATCTATCTCTCCAAATCATTTTTTCTGTGTGTGTCAGCGAAAAACTAATGAATAGATACCATCCTCCTCTCATATTGCTCTCTTAATATCGCAGCTACAATGAAAAAGTCGCTTTTTTACAGCACCCACAAAAATCCATGTTGGTATACCTAGCACAATTTTACTCGGTGTAATTTGAAGGAAATTATTTTGCGAGCAAGTTTCGAACATCTAACGCAATTTATACGTAGGCTAGTAAAATAGCTTTTTTAACAACAAATTGGAAGTCTGATGAGCTTTTTCTTGTTTGCAGACATGCTTTGCTTTAAAATTGAAATTCAAGAAAATCTTAGTTAAACATAAACATTTTACATATAGGCACATACATTTCTTCTGGCCCCACACTAGGATAACCTGTGTCGTGGGAACCAGAAACAGCGACATCACACGCATATAAACATCTAAGACCTGGGGATATTTTTTTTCTTTTCTCTCGCATGTTAGGCAGGGCCACAACCGCTGCGCCACAGAGGTCGTTAGATATCAATATTTGTATAGTCAGGCGCAGCAATCGTCCATAGTAAATACAGTAGTACCGCGTTATTGGTACAAATAACAATCAAGTAGATCATTAACAAATGCTCAAGAAAAAGAAAACGTTGCAAAAACCATCGAGATTTCGCGACTACTTCATCTACTACGCTTTTCTTTACCTAAATATAACCATGTACAGAAATCGCAAGGTTTCTTGGCACCTGAACGAGGCCTCCATCTCTCGAGCCCATGATATGCATCTCTCTTGTTCCCGTGCACCACTACCACTTCAGAAACTGGGGATCCCATATACCTACAAGGCATTTCTGTACTACGGGCGCCACATTTATAAGTCACTCCGCGGGAGAAAGCCAGTCTGAATAGGCCGGAGTTAATTAGACCCACTGGCGGGAAGATTCCTTTGCTCCAGATCTATTGTTCCTGAATGGATATTTGCCTTTTGTGATTGCGCTATCGGCCGAGAGCTTATCCGAGGTTATCTACTCTGTGCAGTACCGTGTCTTCGAAACGGATTTACGAGTACGTAAAGAGATAATAGTCTAGGTATTACCTAGAATCTTCTACTCCTCGTGGAGTATAAGGGACTTGATAACAACCTTCCAATTATGACAGTCATTAGCGGCCTCAACAACTTCTAGCCAGCTAATTTCGATCTACTTTGCTGCATTGGCAATTGTCCGCCTTGAGGAACACTTAGGTCGCCCGCCCTCGGTTTCGTCCTATTATATCTCGCGCCATGAATTAAGAGCGCTGGGCGACGTTGCTTGGCGGGAATTACTGCGCATATGTACAGGTATTAAAAACTGACGACTGCACATTCAAGGCCACCGCTCAAACTCGTGGCGCTAGGTATATGAGTAGTAGTATATAGCCTTGATCTCGACCTACCTGACCATCTCTGCCTATTTCTAAGTATTACCCTTTTGTTTCCCAAAACAGATGATGATGACAGAGATGATGATAAAAAAGGACATATTTTTCGCAAAAGCTTAATACAGTGATATAAATGCTAAGACATACAACAATAATCACTGTTAAATAACATGCACGTTGACCTTACATCTGATGGTAAAGATTATGCAGATCATCAAAGCCCACGGTTTATTACCTACACTGCCTACAGTATTTTACCTCTGAGTGAACCGCAAAAAAGTCGCTGTTAACGTCAGCAAAAAAGAACGTTTCGACAATAATCTTACCTTAGCCCCGGATGCACATTTGGCAACTCCAATTTTGGCAGACCCTCAAAATCATGCTGTCCTATCACTGAATCACGCTCGGGAAGTGACGTCAGGATTCAGCCTGTGCAGTTGGCCATCACAACCGATCAGAGTAAACAAAAGTACGTATTTTGCTATCATTACGAAACGGTGATTCCCATGACGCATGATACAGTACCCCTATTCCGGTAGACCTGGTAGTCTATGATGACAGTCAGTGACAATTACTTGACGAGGACGGTCGACTTTAAGTACACATACTTCAACTCATCTTATCTCACGGCTCTATATGTGCGTTGCTTATATAGACACCGTGATTACGTCTGGGTTGCAGCCGCTCGTGCCGCGTCACTGCCACACAAATCAAAGCTGCATATTTACAAGCGCACATATAGAACCGCGAGAGAAGATTAGTTGAAGTATCTACATCAATTTTTGTAATCGATTTCTCATTGGTTAATAAATAATTTATAAGGCCAATTTTACAAGTTAAAGAATGTAAACAAACTTTCAGGGGCTTGAAACATTTTTATTTGAAGAAATTATCTTCGAATTTCAAATTACCTTTACATTTTTTCATCAAAATTTATTTCATTATTACGCAGCCAATCTTGAATATTTGTTTTTTTTTTATTCCAAAACTCCAAAATTCCAAAGGTCTTTATTACTGTAGATATTTACATATGCTTAGCAATCGTCATTTTTTGACACTTCTCTACATTGAACCACTGTGGGAGAAGAAAAGCTTAGAAACTGCCACAGATTGATTTTTAGATCTCTTTTAAAAATTGCTTATGCTAAACTAATACAAAAAATATATACTTATGTCATTATCATAATTAATAAGCAGGAATAAATAATTAAAAAATTATTAACAACAAGGTCTGTGTTGAGCCAGATGAACCCCATACAGTCCCATCATTTAAGTAATCTTGAACATTGTAATATCCTTTTTTCGAGAAAGTCACTTTAACATGGTTTTTAAATTGCTCAAATGGCAATTTCAAGATCTCCAGAGGCATCTTGTTGTAGTAGAGAGTGCATTCCATGTTGAGGTGGGATTTTTTTCTTGGCACTCAAGACGCCAAGAAAAAAATCCCACCTCAAAATGGTAAGGAGCATTGTCCAGTACCACTACCGCATTTTCACCATGTTTCGATGAAATTCACGGTATTCTCAAACAACCGCTCAAAGCGGATAGCGTCCATTGACTCTTGGTAATCACCTGTGTTTTTTATACATCATCAGCACCATCTAGGAAACCATTTTCATTTCCCATAAGCACCACAATCAATCGTCTGCCCTTCCAAGGTTCCTTGCACACATACACAGTCCTTCCATAAAATATTGCTGGTTAGAAGTTACTATAGTAGTGTGAACGTAAGCTTTTGAAACAGTGTGCCCTGAAAACGAAACAGTCAATAGTAATGCTAAACTATTTTGAGGTTAATTTTGCCAGTATCAAATGTATTTGAAATATTAAAATTTGACGAAGACACCCCAGGGGAGTCCTAATGCTAGACATTGTGAATCATTCTCATCGACTTCGTTAAACCACGACGAGACGCCGCGGTCCTCCAACCATTCTCAATAAAGTTTATACTTATAGGTATTGTAAATGTCTATTTTACTTTACTAAATAGGAAAGCGACCACCGTTTCAAAGGTCTTGAGAATGTTTTGTTGCTCTACCACTACCACTACCCAGGAGAACGTATAAAGTGATGGAATCAAAGTGATTTATACAGAATGGACGTGAGCAACAGTCCTCCGGCCCAAATGTTGATATCTTCTGAACTGCCTGATTTCCTGTACCACGAATGTCGCAACGACAGCCGTCGTTGACCAACTGACAACATTATTGCTTACGATAGAAAAGGACAGAGATAATAATTGTTCGCTATCGCAATGTAACTCAGTAAACGTCAGATTGTTTACATTCTTTATCTCGACAAATTGGCATTCCTTTAAAATATCTTAATATCCAAACGCCAAATAATGAGGGTCATTTTCTACCGGAATAGGGGCCTGTATCTACTCTAGTCTCCACCACTAAGAAAATCGTAGATGTACTGTACTGTTAGGCCTTAATGTGAACTACTTGGACATAGAGCTATTGTATAGGGTCATGTCCTGGACTTCATTATCCTATAGGCACGTGCAAATATCAGAATAATTTAAACTATTAATTACGTGTAAGCTAAATAAAAAATAAGTAGGCTTAGAAGGCAGAGCCACCTTCGCGAAGCTTTTGTTTGTAAGTTGATATTGAACTTTTGTGTGAAGCTTCTTAGGGGACATTAGAATGAGGAATATTTCTATACTTCACTTTTTTCGTAAGATCTTGAGAGGTCAGGCGTAGCCCGTATTGATTTTAATAGGTTTTTTCACAGAACAGATTATGATTACAATAAAGTTGTAAATATGTATAGTAATCGGGTCAGAGGAAATATTAAAAACAGGATAAAATAGTAAAAATACCTTGGACACTATTTACACAAATTTCTCTAGCCCCAAACTAGGAATCCCTGTATCTTGGGTACTAGACAACGATACAAATACTTATATAGATAAACAACCATGACTAGGGTACAAATATCCGTTCTCATCAAACAAATATTTGCCCCCACCGGGACCCGAACCCGGGACCCTTGGCTTCATAGGCAGGGTCACTGCCGACTCGGCCATTCGGGTCGTCATAATAATAATGGAATTCTTATTATTTCAAGCAGGTTGGCTCGAAATACTCTGTAAGAAACCAGCACCTGTTTTGAAGTTCCACGAACATAGGAATACATACATCATATGCATCACATTACTCATCTTGATTAACTAATTATGTCAAGTTAAACCAACAAGAACACCAGCATTGTGTACTGAATCAAATCCATAACAGCTGTGAGTTAGCAATATTTAATTGCAATTTTCCGTCTAAAGAAAGTCCGTTTCCTTTCGTCTAACGAGCAGACACAATCGGAGTCACATAATGATATTAATGATACCGCAAAGAAATTACTGTGTTAACAAAAATTGTAATAATTACTGCCGTTAGGATACGAATAACACTGGCATTAGATGCTATGAAAAGTGTTGCACATTGATTTCCGCTTCATCAGACGTTGTTAATTTATTGATTTTCAGCTTCTGGTTTAGGTTTGTTCCAATTTAAAAAGGCAACAAATTTATTGTCTATTAGTATATGTTTTGATTCCCAAATATGTCAAATGTTCAGCAAATTTAAACTTCATTATCATACACTTATTAAGGGGTCTTGTCTTCCCCTGTCGTTGCAGCAACTTACATTATTTAAACATCATATTTATTTCAAAAAAAAGATTCTTACGAACACTTATTGAACGTCATTTGAATCTATATAATGCAAGACAAACTACTACCGCTTAGGAACGTGCTAAGGTAGCGGAGAAGAAGCGGCGCAAGAAACTACTACACTGCAACACGCCCTACTTTTCTTTTCTTCTTCTGGTTTCCGGCCTCACACTAGACTATCGTGGGCACCAGAAACAGCGACGTCACAAACATACAACGTCACAAATAGACATCCGATTATTTAGATCCTGTAGATTATTTTTAAAACCTATTTTTTATGCAAGAACCCCATCAATATTCCTTTAAGATCCCAAGGCATATCACATTTATCATTTTATTGTCAAATAGTTTCAATTGTGATGTTTACAAACTCTGCGATAAACGACAACGGCTGTCTTCGTAACATATATTTTTTTCTAAATTTGGAAAAGGTCTCTTTTATCTCTTATGAGAAATTAACGCTTCAAAGTCACTGAGCCTTTACCCATGGTATTGAGGCAATGTTGACCCTGAAGCGGAAACCCGTCGGCATGTGCATTCTGCCCATCCTAACCAGCGCACAAACGTGGTCCTTGACCGAGCATCAAAAGTCCAAGATCAAGGTTTGCAGCCAACGTGCGATGGAGCGCAGCATCTTGAGTGTGAAACGAACTGATCGCATCGGCATGCAGACCGCCAAACTAAAATGAGACTGGGCCGGCCATATGTGTCGAATGCACCCAGACTGATGGGCAAAGATAGCCACTGAATGGGTGGACACCGGCGCAGAGGAAGGCCCAGAAGAAGATGGCGGGACGATCCGGACAAGTTCCAAGCAGAGTGGGTCGATCTTGCGGCTACCAGAGATGTGTGGGCTCGGACCGGGGAGGCCTGTGCCCAGCAGTGGGATACTGATATAAGCTAACTAAAAATAATTGAGGCGATACGAAAAAAAAATATATAAAAGGAATATGAATGTCAACGAAAGTGATAGCGTTAATTACATCCACTTAAGAAAGAAAAGAGAGCGCAAACAATGCGCTCGACTCAAACCAAAATAACGTGGCGCCAAACCACACACAAATTGTTTAAAAATAACAAAAACTACGCTAATTTGTCAAAAATATTTTCAAGGAGAGTTTACGAATACTTAATATCCACATTTTATTTTATCCGCAATTCCGCAATGAAATTAGTGAGGATTTCAGAATTACAGGAAAAAATAAAACAAATTTAGAGGTCTTTCGTAATTAAGTTCTATCGACAAAATTTCATCCAATGTTGTTTTCCTTCAGTGAGAATCTAAATCAAATACTCAATAAACATTATCCCCAAGGCTCATAGTAAAATCGAATATCGATAACTGTAAAATACAATGGGTTATTTTAGTCCATATACCACACGAGCTAATTAATGCCCGCCCAATATGAGGGGACCCGGACATAGCAGGGAGGTCTGACTCCTGGGCATGGGTAATTCCATTTTTTTCCCCTCCAACAAAAAAAAAGCAATAAACGTTAACTCAAAAATCAAATCTTTATAATGGAGTAAATGGATTCGAATAAAACCCCATTTTTTGGTATCACCTAAAGCGGCATTTCGTTCGAGCAGCAGTCACCCGTGCATCTAAGGTCAGACGCTCGACGCTGCGCGAGACGCGTCATGGCACCTCACCTCACGTAAGAACCATGCACCAGCGTCGGATGTAGTATGACTGTGTGATCTTGAACAAAATATAATATAAGCCGCGAGATCGCGAGATACCATCAATCTATATTTCGACTGCGAGCGCGCAGTACACAGTTTAAAAATTAAGACTTTCGTGATGTATTGTTTGGTGAGTGTTGAAATGTTGATAAGGCTAAGTGTTAAATATCTACTGAGTATCTATTTGATGAGTGCTGCATGTGTGATTCGATTTATTTTGAAACGTGCACCGTTAACCTCAGTGGGGTATTTTATAACTAATTAAATAATTTAATGACGGTTTGGACATATCCACAGATAAGATTATCCTTCACTTAAGACGACTTATAAAGTTTCTAACGCAACCAAAATAACAGTAATTCTGTAAAATTTTCTTATTATTTTCCAGAAAATATTCGCTTTATCTTGCATTTTGGCCCTCTCGGCCGCCCAAAGATTGCAAGAAGCTAACGATGTAAATCCGGCAAGCGGTACCCGTCGGTCTGGCGGATACGGGCTCCTGAGGCCCGGTAACCAAGGTTACCAAGGCGGGTATAACCAAGGGTACCAGGGCGGCTACCAAGAAGGTTACCAAGGCGGTTACGGCGGTTACCCAGGACAAGGCGGTTACGGCGGTTACCCGGGACAAGGCGGTTACCCGGGTAGTAACGTAGGTTACCCGGGCCAAGGCGGGTATCAAGGCGGTTTTGGAGGATACCCCGGGCAAGGCGGGTATCAGGGCGGTTTTGGAGGCTACCCCGGGCAAGCCGGATATCAGGGCGGTTACGGAGGAATTGGTGGAGGTAAGTCTATTTTTGTGTTGTTTTAACTACTAGATTCTACTAAGAAAAGCTCATAGATTATTTGCAAATATTATAATAAGGCCAGTATTGAATCGTACATCAAAAATACTGATTTGCACAGCAAACAAGGATCAACAAAACACTTTATGTTTTAAATATTTTATGTGTACTTAAGTTTTTGTTTAAATATTGTTGTTGTTATTACATGTTCAATATTACATAGGTACAAGAAATATTACATGTTCAACCTAATACGAAGGATAAAGAGGGCTTCGCTTCGCTCACCCCCTTTACCCTTCACCTACCGCATAATTTCGCCCTGATATTTCCTGTGCAAATCAGTATTTTTGATGTGCCTATTAATATTTCCCATATTATAATAGTATTTACCAATAATCATCTTTGATCATCGCGTTTGTTGTTAAGGTTAGGGAATATGAATTTCCACAAAATTATAATCATAATGGCTTGGTTATAAATTCCAAAAGTAATAAATGATTATGATTGATGTGATATGATGAATTTTATCTCAATCTTATTTTTAGTATAAGTTAATAGCCTATATTAAGTTAAAAGGAAAATACATGACACCACGTTTATTGTTATAAAATGATTAATCATAACTATAATTTCTTGGTACTTTAATCTGAATATGAGTTATCACAAAGACTTGAGGCACTTATTATCGTATCAAGTAAATAGCATTTTATGCATATAGGGGGTTACCCGAGCGGATACCCTGGAGGTTACCCTGGAGGCTACCCGGGTGGTTATCAGGGGGGATACGGAGGCCCGGGTTACCAGGGTTACGGAGGTGCGTAAAACATGGTTGAAGGGTCCGAAACTAACTCTGGGATCGGCAAATTAAATACCTACTTACCAATCAATTGTTATACACGTTCTTCATACACTTCGATTGCTTACATACTATCACTAAGTTAAGGTTTTTTCGGTAACTTGAACTGCAATGCATGGGTCGATGATTACTTTCATTACCTATTTACCTCTAGCTGGGATTAAAGTAGGCTTGAAGTTGTCTTGGGACTTCTGTAGAGAATTTTCGTTGACAGTAGTTTTGTAATAGCTACATACCAAACTTTTCGACATGAAAATGAACGCATGTTTTGAATAATAAAGGAACAAAGGAATCTAATTTAACCAAATTGTAGCAAGAAAAATCTAACATAGCAAAAAAGCATGTTTTTGCTTCCTCGTACCTGCCTTAATTATCTTCAAATTACATTGTTTAGGAATAATTGGATTATTAGGCTGAATGAATAACCTAGCCGCCGGAGTCGTCCCTTTTTGGCAGGTTATTGAACCATTAATCCGATGCCAAATTTGAATTTACATACAAATTCGTTCACTAAGTAATCCTTAATTAATAATTGAACGACTCTGGGTACAGCATGAAAAAGTTAAAGGAAAATAACCATTCTTGATATCAGCGTTAAGCGTATAAATGAAGCATTTCCTTCCTATGATACTGTGACACTTACCTTTTCACGACCACTGCTCGGAAATATGGGGAAAGATGGTCTATAATGAGGCCCCAAAATATTGAATTGTTCTGGACTGTTCACAGGACAGAAAAAACTTTGCTGGCTTGTTTTGCTATGGTTCTGTCAGATGTCAACAGACGGCGCTTCACGCCGTAACGGTTTTTACCGATATAATGTCGCTGCTATCGCGTCGGTAAATGCGTGCCTTACGTGTGCTGTCAATTGCGTTAGATCATGGCAGACTTCGCCAGGCGGAGTTACAAACCAAATATAACAAAAACATGCTCAATTAATTTTATTTCCTCGCAATAGTCGTGCAAAGCACTATGTCATTTCGCAGTAAATATTTAAATAAAAGGAATTGTCTCTTAGAGGGTCGTCTCGCCTAAGGCTAGGCCCTCAAACTCACTCGTCCATCTATTGCTCACTTTCCAGTCTCTACAACAATGTATATTATTCATTTGGCTCACTATTTCTAACCTTACTAGCTACTATACCAAACCGCATAATAAACTATTGCATTTTTCTTAGCAGGCTACAGGCCTAACCGGCCGGGAGTGGGCGGTAACATCGGGTACCCGGGCGGGACCAGGCCCGGGTACAACCAGATCCGGCCGGGTTACAACAATGGCGGTAACTTCTTCGGCGGTTACGGAGATGGCTACAATGACAACTTTCGGCTACTAGGCCGAAAAGCCGGAGACGCTAAGAAATCTGATTCTAGTGAGGCTTTGACGAACGCAGTGTGATTTATTTATTTTAATTGTGTAAATTTCGTATTAAAATATCATTATTATATTTGTTACATACTCATAAAGTTATTGTTTCTATTACCTTGTTTCTTCATTTACGAGTAAAAACCCTAATGAAGAAAAATACTAGTTAGTCAATTTAAAATACTTTATTCGTATATACAACTTCGAATAACTCAACATAATACAAATAAAATAAGGATTGGGAGTATCGACATTAAATCGATGATTGAGAGGCCTAAAACCAGCCCGAATGCATTGTATTTTTATTTATTTTATCTACACACGTATCATAAACCCTCTTTACTGCGTACAAAAACCGCACGTTACGATCAGCACAATATTTAACTACTAGGTAAAAACTCATTTCTTATCTGAAAAATTACACATTATGACCATAATGTGTAATTTTTCTACATATTATGACTTTCAAATTTCGATCGCCGACGCCCGCCTGCGTGCCGCTCCTAGTTTGTCTGTGAAGTTGGTACTGACATTCAAATTTCGAACGCCGACGCCCGCCTGCGTGAAGTTGGTACTACAGAACAATCTAAACAACTGCAGAGCCACAATGCCGGTCAAACATGCGGTTCCTGAACACATCAAAGAGAGCTTATGATATGTGTATAGATAAACTAGTGTATGTAACTGTACATAATTAGGCATTAAAACTCTCGAGTGATATTATTATGAAACTCGCCTTCGTCATAAACCCACTCTCGAGTATTAATGCCTTAAATTATGTTGCTGTCACATAAACTACTATAACAACTTAAATTAGAACAGTGCTTAGTTTGACACCCGTAAACCACACTTCATTTGTCTGGGTGCTGCACAATCCTCTTAAAAATATATTACTTACAAAGTATGTATGTATGAATTGTAATAGCATGAAAGACATATTGTTTCAGAATCCATTGGCAAATAAATAGGAGAGCTAGATTCCAGCACCCACTGCCCACTATAAAAAAACAAGTCAGAATAAAATTATAGTAAAACTAATTTGATAAATATATTTATCTACACACGTATCATAAACCCTCTTTACTGCGACCAAAAACCGCACGTTACGATCAGCATAATGTTAAACTACTTTGTAAAAACTCATTTCTTACCTGAATATTGAACATTATGACCATAATGTGTAAATTTTATACATTCTTATGACATTCAAATTTCGAACGCCGACGCCTGAACACATCAAAGAGAGATTATGATATGTGTGTAGATAAACTAGTGTATGTAACTGTACATAATTAGGCATTATGTATCAGTGACATAAACTACTTTTATTATAATTAGTTACATTACGACAGAACTCAATGAAATCTTAGTCTAGGAGCTACTAAACCAATCGGATGTCATCGAGCTGAATATTGAAGCGGCTCCGCTCGCGAAATTGCCAATGGGCAATGAGCTAGACATCAAGTCGGAGATGTTACCCGGCTTCGTAGAACGGTTAGGACTGGCCGTCGCGGTTGGTTTCTTTTTTTGCTGAAATCAAAATCAATTCACAGGTCTTAGGTACAAAAATCAAGGCAGTATTCCAAAGGCTGCTCATATAAACAGTAATTTCTCAATCACCACATGAAACAATTCTACGACACCGCAGGGAAGCGAAATGTGTGAATAATATGACTTTTCTTATGATATCGTGCGATTGTCTATGTGAACAAACTCATACATTTAGCTTTCCTGCGATGCTGCAGAAAATTATCGGGTGGTGATTTTATCGTTATAAATGGGGTAATTATGTGGCAGCCGGCCGGAGCTTTAGGGACGGACACACACGAGTTAGCCGGTCAACACCTGGACCAGGTAATGAGGCATCGCGATTTTAAACCTTATGCCGAGGTAATAAAATTCAAAACCTACAATGGTAGTTTAACATATAACTACATTTCCAGGTACCAAGGGGTTAATGATGGCACAGCCACGCCCGGCAAAGAAAGTATAAAAACCGGTCAAGTGCGAGTCTAAATCGCGCACGAAGGGTTCCGTACCACCGTTCAATGGAAGCGATGGTGTGGAGTGAATAGTTTGGATTTTACACAGCAAAATATTGTTTACAAAGTTATTGGTGCGGTTACTTTCACACTCCATGTACGTAACCAGGTGCATCCATAAGTTTGTATGTGGTATTGAAAGAATTGTTGTATGGGAGCCCCCTTAAATATTTCTTTTATCCTGTTTTTTAGTATTTGCTGTTATAGCGGCAACATAAATACATAATCTGTGAAAATTGCAACTCTCTAGCTAGCTAGGTTCTTGAGATACAGCCTGGTGACAGACGGACGGACGGACGGACGGACGGACAGCGAAGTCTTAGTAATAGGGTCCCGTTTGGAACCCTTCGGGTACGGAACCCTAAAAAGGATGGAATTAATCAATTTTACGCCCATATAATGTTGTTACGACTACCTCTGAAGCAAAGCATGGTCTGCCAACCCAAATATACTCCTGGCAGGGGTAGGGTATTATCACTGATGGAATGCAAATCAGGGTTATGATATTAACGTAATTCGATCGATTATACACATAAAACAAAAAATATTTCAAGCTTACAGTTGAAAGAGAAATTAATTGTTATTGTATTACTGTTAATAACATGAATACATACAGGGTGTCCCAAAAGTCATACGTCACAACGACACCGAAGGCAGTCCTGCCTCAGATTCATCGATCAAGCCTAACATGACCTCAGTGAAAGTTGCATTTTAGTTGCATGTAATTCTAGAAATAGTTAGATTAAAGTTATTATGATAATGCCTATTTTTTACATTATTAGTGCTAGCCATGTTTTATATATTTTTTAAATTTCTACGCTATCGTGAATAGTTAAATATCTCGCTTACTCGCCTTTGATCAGCTGTCGTGAAAACTAAATAATTGCCACGGAATAGAATAGAATAGAAATGTTTATCCAACGTAACCTACGCACATAAATAGTAGAAGACTGTCTTAGGCCAGGTATAAACAAACAAACAAACAAACAAACAAACATTTACATAAACATTTACATACAGGCACATACATTGCTTCTGGCCCCACACTAGGATACCCTGTGTCGTGGTAACCAGAAACAGCGACGTCACACACATATAAACGTCCAAGACCTGGGGATTGTTTTTTCCCCAGGCATGATAGGCAGAGCCACAACCGCTGCGCCACAGAGGTCGTCAATTTGCATATTTTATGCCGATTCAAGGATGATATAATACTTGTATCATAAAAGGGCATTCAATTGAAACTAATGCCACATTTACTCATTAAACCGGGCATCCGCTTAGTATGAAAGGTGTAACAAGAATACTGAAACTTGTTCGAAGCAATTCTTGTTCGATTTCAAATGTTTGTATTTTAAACATCTCCAATTTGAACATCTAACGGGTTTAGGTCTCGGGAACGCGGTGATCTAAGATATCTGGGGTATATCTCATTCGGGTGGTCGTGGGCTAGGCGGGCATGGTGTTGAATTTATTATTTCATTTGCAAAAATCAATCGATTACTTTTAATCGAGTTGAACATGCGAAAGGAACGCCATCTTTTTATGTTTTATTCTTGTAATGCCAATAATTCATGTGATTTCACGTGGCATGCAAAAGATAATAAGATTAAATTATCAGTTAAACTATAAACAGTGTTTTCCCACAAAACACCAACAGGTTACTGGGTCCAGTATACGCGACAAAGAAAACATTGGGACTAAATTCTAAAAGTCGGAAGTTCGAAATACCGTTGTGAATTTGCAAAAAATGGATGGTGTAAAAATAAAAACCTTTAAATGGAGAAAAATTCAGCGTTTGGAAGTTTCGAATTCGCGCGCTATTGTGTGAACTGGACGTGATCAAAGTGATAGAAGAAGACTCAACAATACGCAGTAGTGAGTGGGACAAGAAAAATCAAATTGCTAAAAGTGTCATCGTGGAATGTTTATCCGATTCCTACTTCGGTTTTGCGTAAGGAAATAGCACGGCGAAGGAAGTGTTCACGAGTTTAGAGGCCCTGTACGAGCGGAAAAATATTGCTACTTTGGAAGAAGCTGTCAAGGCGGCCCATTTATTTCTAACACTATCTCAACTTATGACGGCGTTGTGACCGCGATCGAGACGGAGGATAACCTGACTTTAGCATTCGTTAAAAAAGATTGTGAGACCAAAAAGTGAAACTAAAAAACGAATTTACCGACACAAGTGCTAAAGTACTGCAAATTGAAAAGAGGCCGTTGGGCTCGCGAAACCGTAAATATGTGAACCCTCATACCCCAAATTCAATCGAGCCACAAATATCTCATTCGTGAAGTGTCATCATTGTAAAAAAATGGCCATGTGAAACACGACTACTTTATCATAAAATAATGATGAACCAAACCACGGAACAACATCCATATATATGAATAGACAACCATCCACATCGACAAATTATGACTGATTTGCATTTATGATGGGACAATATCAAGAAAAGGATCAAGGGTACAAAATAACCATTTTGTTGGTTTCTGGAGCATCGGATCACATAACGAACAATGTGCTAAACCTACTTAAAATTTCAGTAGCTAAGGATGGTGCATTTATTTAAGCTAAAAAAACGGGAACCCTGCGTGTTACCAGTCAGTGACACGGGCATTCAAGGAGTCTTGGAGGATGTGCTGTTCAGCAGTGAGATCCCATACAATTTATTGTCAGTATCAACGATGCAATGGGCGGGACTGACAATAATTTTCGACCAAAATGGAACCAAAATCATAATAAACGGTACAGTAATAATGAAAGGTAGGTCAACCAATATTTGAATTGCTGTAGGTTTGTAGCTTCTGGAAACATGACTCAACCGGCTTACCAAGCATGCAGCAGTGCCCAAAATAATTATACTTTGTGAAATATTAGCAAGACTATATTCTTGGAGTAAGTTTAAGTTATGTTTTTTAGTATTTGTTGTTATAGCGGCAACAGAAATGCATCATCTGTGAAAATTTCATCAGTCTTGAGATACAGCCTGGTGACATACGGACGGACGGACGGACAGCGGAGGCTTAGTAATATGGTCCTGTTTGGCACCCTTCGGGTACGGAACCTTAAAAACGAAAAAGAAAGGGGTGTCGAAGAAATGGTTAGCACTAACAATGTCAAAAATGGGGATTTTTATTAAAAACTTTAAAATGACGATTTCTCGAATTACATGCAACTTTCACTGAGGTCATGTTAGGCTTGATTGATGCATATGAGGCAGGGCTACCTTCGTTATCGCTGTGACGTATGATCCTGTATAAATATAAATCTATAAACACATTTTTCAAAGCGTACACTCCATGCTTCCATACCGCCCCGCGTGGTCATATCAAGAAGATGTTTTGATACTGTTTGGAAACAAATAAGACATTCAATTTCAAATAAAGCAAAGAAAAGGGATTCAGAGAGAAATCATCATAACCGAAGAAAAACAAAAAATCAACCGGCCTAGTGCGTGTCAATATTCACCGTTATCAATCATTATTAGTCAACATTATCACCAATATTCAGGGCCATAGGTCAAAATTTTTCGATACGAAATTTTGTAAAACTAAGCTGAGTTTTGTGGCTTCTCATTCATTTGTTTTCCAATATTTTTCAAACCAAAAAATACTATATTTATCAACACAACGATCCTTAATAACGATGGGGTAGGTAATTTTTGTTTTCGCGCCCCCCTTTAGCATGGGAGTATGGGAGACCCTTAAAAACATTTAAAAAAAAACAGTCAAGTGCGAGTCTAAATCGCGCACGAAGGGTTCCGTACCACCGTTCAATGGAAGCGATGGTGTGGAGTGAATAGTTTGGATTTTACACAGCAAAATATTGTTTACAAAGTTATTGGTGCGGTTACTTTCACACTCCTGTACTGTACGTAACCAGGTGCATCCATAAGTTTGTATGTGGTATTGAAAGAATTGTTGTATGGGAGCCCCCTTAAATATTTCTTTTATCCTGTTTTTTGGTATTTGCTGTTATAGCGGCAACATAAATACATAATCTGTGAAAATTTCCTCTCTCTAGCTAGCTAGATTCTTGAGATACAGCCTGGTGACAGACGAACGGACGGACGGACGGACGGACAGCGGAGTCTTAGTAATAGGGTCCCGTTTGGAACCTTTCGGGTACGGAACCCTAAAAATGACAATTTGTTTGGCTTTAGGTCAACAAGATGTTTATACTGTGAAAATTTGAAGACTGTAGCTTTAACTGTTTGGCTGAATCTGTGTGACAAACGACGGATGGACGGATGGACGGACGGACACGTGAGTGACAGCATTAGGGCTCCGTTTGGACCCTACGGGTACGTAACGAGCGAGGAATTCGACGTCGATACTTAGCTTTAGCCTCGAGTTGTATATTCTTCCAAATAGAGAAAGAAACAAAATCTTTAGCCGTGTTATTGTGCGAAAGTTTCTCACAAAACCATAGTGTGTTAAGGTTAAGTACAGAGTGTGTCGTGTCATACAAGTATGTCACGTCACATACAAGGCGAATAAGCAAAGACATGGAGATTTTAAAGACTAAGACTGTTCGATTCCAAATCGATATTCGATCGATGGTTTCTGAACGGCCATTTTGAATTTGACGTTGCTGCCAACCTAGCAGTTTTTGACAACTGACAGACGAAAGCCCTCGCAAAGTAAACGCGTTTTGGTTAGGGTATTGAAATTAAATCGCAAGCCATCTGGAATGTATTCGGGTTTCCCTCAGGATTGTCTATATAGCTGAGTGTGTTGTGGTTCCCCGAACCAGATAAAGTTCGCATTTACGTGGCCGATTGGTTTTTACCACGTAACATAACCTGTGTTGGAACACTGTGCTCATTGAAGCTGGCCCGCCAGTCATAGGAGGTTGGCTGAAGAACCTGTCTACCAAGAAGAGCCTAGGGTGCACCCGGGCCTTGCAGAGAGACAGGAGGTTGACGGGACCGAAGCACAGACCAGGTTAGATCGACCCCAATTACTTCAGCTCGGTGAATCGCCGACGTTCACGCTTCTTGGCAACTGATCGTTTCGCTACCTCATAGCTGATGGGCCCCTACGAGGTCATTAGGTGCTGAGAAGCCTGAACATTTTGGTAGCTAGAGCGTGGCTTCCTGAGATTTGCAGCCGTCAAGGGCTCCAGGAAGGCACGATTTGGGACTATCAATCTGTAGGTATAGGCGGTTATTAGGTAACTTGGTTGTGTTCCTATAGATTGGTAGTATTGTAAGCTATAGGTCTATTGCTGGTAGTAGATAGACAGATATTGAATTGAATTACCAGTTAGTCAATCTATTAGTGGTCTAGTAATACTATTGAATGAATGTTTTGGTTAACATAGGTAGTTACATCTATTGATAGCAGGCTATTACATTGTTTTCAGTTTATAGCAATTTATAACTTGAACTAATATTGACTATCTGTGTGTGTTATAATGATAAAGGGAAACTAAATTGTATTTACAGAATTTATATAGATATAAAACTCGGTTCCTATTGTTTAAGGAAAACAACATTGTTTAAGTTGTGGTTTAGGGTTCCCTCGTTTGGGTTGTAGACTGGAGGGTCCAATAAAATTGAGTTACTGCAAATTGTGAGTAAGTATCGTTCCGATCATGTCGTTATCTGAAATCCAGAAGGGTGTTTCTAAGGAGCTCAGATGGTTTTCCTCCGCACACGGTCTGATAGACCGTTTAGATAGGCATGATGTGGTATTGGAGCGGTCTATGGACGTTAAGGAACGTTACAATAGGGTGCTCGAATTGTCCGCGCAGGCGGAATCAGTTGATGGCTGCGCACCTGACAGGCTGTCACGGTTGATAGGGGATGTCGACCAATGTATGGAGATGGCAGCTGCTATCACGCAGAAGGCTGCGGACATACGTAGACAGCGCGAGTCCAGCCATGGTGGTGACATTGAAGCACCTCTGCCGCTTCAGGGTTCGGGATCCAGGTTACCTGCCATAACTATGCCTACTTTTGACGGAGTGTCCGGTGAATGGATGAGCTTCATCAATCTATTCGACAGTTTGGTGCACATGCGATCGGACATTACCAAGTCTGTCAAGATGGCTCAGCTGGTGGCAGCATTGAGGGGTGAGCCTAGGGAGCTGGTCGCTCATTTGACAGTTACGGAGGGTAACTATGAAACGGCCAGGCAATTGTTGGTCAGACGTTACCACAACAAACGGAGGTTGGCCGATGCCCAACTGAACCGTTTGTTTAGCATCCCGGTTGTGAACAAGGTCGGGGCCATACAGACGGAGGTTTTGAACCCATTGTTGTCCGTCACCAAGGCTCTAGAGAATCTTGGACTTCCGGTTGGTGAATGGTCGTACCTACTGTTGTACATTGTACTTTCCCGCCTACCCGCTGACGTGCAGACTCGTTTCGAACAGTCTCACGGGAGGTCGGCCGAGGACCTGCCCGCCTTCTCCGACTTGGTCGGATTCTTGGAAGAGGAGGCTCGACGGGCAGAGAATTTGGGGTTGACGGTCACCCATCCTTCGGAGCCACAGAGAGCTGCCGGGAGCGCTGTGAGTAGGGGCCCTCCGACGAGGAAGGACCGCACCAACCGGCAGTCATATGGGACTGTGAGTGCATTGACCCCACATAGTGAGACCTGCCCATGTTGTAGGCAGATTGGCCATGCTGTGGCCAATTGCAATAAGTTCGGGGAACTTAGGGTTCAGGGACGGCGCCGGATGGCCAAGCAGCGGAGCTGGTGTTTCCTGTGCCTCGGGCCACACATGGCTAGGGACTGCACGCGCACAAAATGTGCGGATATTGTGGTGGGGCCCACAACAATCTGTTGTGCATGAACCGGTCCGGCCAACAGCCTCCACAGGGCCGTATCCAGGGTGACACGGCATGGGGCCCTGAGAATTCGTTTGCGACTCGGAGCGCAACTCAGGGGCAGTACTAGGGTGCAGGGCCGCACTCAGGACCATTACATGGGGGGCCCTGAGTTTTCGGTTGCGACTCAGCATCCGACCCAGCGGGACATTGGGTGTGTTGAGCAGGCCGTAACGGGCGGGTGGCATGGGACACCTTCGAGCTATGCGGGTGCGGTTCGGACGCCGCCTCAGTTGCGCCCCGCTCGTCGCCTCGTCCTCGTCGGTCACATATGATGTCCCCCCCGCTCATGGAGCGGCCACGGTTGAATTCACGCCCACCCCCCTTTACGGGGAATCGTAGGTTGGGAATGGAACCGGCGCGTGGGCCATTTGTACAATGGGACCCTCTGGCGTATAGCTGCATACCTGATCGGTTACAGGCACAGTGGGGCCCCGGGGGTCCTCGCTAGGAATTTGCGGCCCAACCATTGGTTGCCCCCCAACCGGAGACGGTGGTGTTACCGATCGCCTCTGTGCTTGTTTGGGATTTGGCGGGCAACCCAACATACGTTCGCGCCCTATTAGATTCTGGAGCTCAGGGCTGCATTGTATCGAACGATTTAGCAAAATGGTTGGGCCTCAAGGTAAATAGGTATAATAAATCAATACGGGGCGTGGGGAATGTTACGGTTACGAATGTTGTTGGTCAATCGGTGATCACGTTCTCTCCACGTTATGACATTTTGACAAAAACATCCGTGCAAGCTTTAGTAATGACGCATGTCATGGGCAGAAACCCCTTGGTGAAGTTGAATCCGGCCGTTCGATTCCTGACATCAGGACTCAAGTTGGCGGATCCCGATTTTGACACTCCAGCCCCGGTCGACCTGCTACTGGGAGCAGACGTTCTGGGTAGGTTTCTGTTGTCGGATCGGCGAGTTTTTCAGCCGGACGGGTTGATTGCTGTGGATACTAAGTTTGGTCACGTGATCATGGGTCCGGCATTGCCAATGGTTAGGCCTGCCGAGTCAGATGGCATACTTATTGGCTCAGCGTTGTCAGACGCTATCCAACGTTTCTGGGAGATAGAGGAACCTCCCACCGCTCGTCGAGTCGACGCAGACGAAGAAGAGTGCGAGTTGTTTTACCAGAATAGTACTGGTCGCCTTCGTTCTGGTCGTTTTGTAACTCGACTGCCTTTCAGGGCCGATCGACCGCCACTAGGAGAATCTAGGAAGATGGCTGAGACGAGATTGATGTCGATGGAGCGTAGGATGACAAGGGACGCCGTATTTAAACAAAAATATGTTGATTTCATGAGGGAGTATGAGTCGTTAGGACACATGTCGGTATCGGGTGTGGACTGGAGATCTGAGGATCATTGTTTCCTTCCACACCATGCCGTCCTACGAACCCCTACCGGCAAGATTCGAGTTGTTTTTGATGGGTCAGCACCTACCTCGAACGGGATGTCCCTGAATCAGTGTCTACATTCGGGACCCAAGTTGAGTCGTGATATTTCGGATATTCTCACGAGCTTTCGGAGGCACCAGATTGTATTTGTCGCAGACATTCGGATGATGTTTAGGCAAACGGTAATTCATCCGGCTGACAGAAGGTATCAGTTGATACTTTGGCGTGAGTCCACGGCCGAGCCAGTCAAGGTCTATGAGTTAAACACGAACACGTATGGGTTACGGTCTAGCCCGTATTTGGTGATGCGTACCCTGCGGGAGTTGGCGTCGCGTGACCGTGTGAGCTATCCTAGAGCCGCCGCTATCCTGGAGCAAGATTTGTACGTCGATGACGTCTGCACAGGGGCAGCCAGTGTAGAGGAAGCTCTGGACCGACGTGACGAGCTCATTCAATTGCTGGAACGAGGCGGCTATGAACAACGCAAGTGGATGTCCAACTCCCCTGAGTTGATGGCTGGTCTCCCAGACGAGTTTCAACAAGACCCGCACGTTTTTGAGAATCCTGACAACCCTAACATGTTGTCAGTGCTTGGAATTCAGTACCGGCCCGTCCATGATGAGTTTACCTATCGGGTGGTTTTAGAAACACCGAAGGCCTGGACGAAGCGGTCAGTACTGTCAACGATTGCGAGAACGTTCGACCCGAATGGATGGATTTCTCCAGTCACCTTTGCTCTCAAATGTTTTATGCAAAGGCTATGGGCGGCTCAGTTGACCTGGGACACCCACCTCTCAGGTGATTTGTTGACTGATTGGACGCGAATGTTCACCTCGCTATCGGACATAAATAATGTATCGCTGCCGAGGAAATTGGTCCCTGCTGGGGATTACAGGGCAACCCTTCACGGGTTTTGTGATGCCTCTGAACGAGGGTTTGCGGCAGCGGTCTATTTGCGAACCGTCACCTCCACCGGGGAGGTCGACGTGCGTTTGGTTTTGGCAAAAAGCAAGGTAGCGCCTATTCGGACAAGGATGACGATTCCAAAACTGGAACTGTCCGGGGCTGCTCTTTTGACCAAACCTTTGAATCACACTCTAACAGTGTTGCGTGGGTCAGTGGTTTTGGAGGATACGGTGTACGCGTGGACGGACAGCCAGATTGTTTTGTGCTGGCTGAAGGCTTCGGTCCATAACTTAGAGGTTTTTGTTGCGAACCGTGTCTCCCAGATTGTGTCGTCTGAGGTCCCACTGACCTGGAGACATGTACCAGGAGAATTGAACCCGTCTGATTGTGCATCCAGGGGATGTCGGGCTCCTGAACTCGTTAGACACCATTTGTGGTGGGGACCACCCTGGCTTGCCAAGAGAGAATCGGACTGGCCCCACAGCCATGTAGTAGTATCTTCGGATCATGGCCCCAGAGCGGCCGTGCATGTTACCCAGAAGGCTGAGGACCCTGACGCCGGGTTTCTGCTGGACCGGTATAGCTCACTTGACAAGTTGATAAACGTGTCCACTTGGATTAGGAGATTCGCTCGAAATTGTCGTACTCCTCGCGATCAGCGAACGTTGAACCCTATTCTGACTCCGGCAGAGCGAAACGAGTCGCTACTGAATTTGGTCCGGTTGGTACAGTCCTCGAAGTTTGGGGCAGAATTGGAGATTATACGAAGTAGACGTTCGAAATTGAAGGGAGCCGTCGCGCGTCTCAACCCCTTTGTTGATTCGACCGGGTTACTTCGGGTAGGAGGGAGATTGCGCAATGCGAATCTGTCGTATTCGGCTCGTCACCCACTTCTGCTCCCCAAGGGGGGACAGTTAGTTGAATTGCTGGTGACTGATCGTCATATTAAAAACGCGCATGCCGGCTGTAACGCGTTGTTGGCCACGCTCCAGCGGGAGTTTTGGATCTTATCTGCCCGCCGTGTCATACGGAACATCGTGTTTCGGTGCATGCCTTGTTATCGACTTAAGGCTGCCACGATGCAACCTCTCATGGGGGACTTGCCCCCTGATCGTGTGAATGAGGTCAGACCGTTTTCAGGTGTTGGTACGGATTTTGCAGGACCGTTTATGGTGAAGAGTTCACGATTGCGTACCGCTAGGCAATACAAGGCGTACCTATGTGTGTTTGTTTGTTTATCCACCAAGGCGGTACATCTCGAGCTCGTGGCTGATCTCTCGACAGAGGCTTTCATTGCTTGTTTGGATAGGTTTGTTTCTCGAAGGGGACTTCCAACATTGATCCGCTCTGATAACGGCACTAACTACATCGGTGCGGAACGATACTTACGAGAGATAGTCAACTTTTTGAATGTAAATAAAGTGGATATTGGAACGGCCCTCTCCCGTCGGGGTATACAGTGGACCTTCAGCCCACCGATTTGCCCCCACTGGGGTGGGATTTTTGAGGCCGTAGTTAAGTCAGCTAAGACGCACTTGGGGCGTATAGTAGGTCAGACCGCGCTGACTTTTGAGGAGCTCGCGACATTGTTTTGTAAGATCGAGGCCGTTCTCAATTCGCGACCGTTGTGTCCGCTCAGCTCGGATCCAAATGACCTGGAGGCTCTGACCCCAGGCCATTTCTTGATAGGTCAGCCACTTAACGCGTTGCCCGAGCACCCCTTCGAGGGAGTGAAATTGTATCGGTTGTCAAGGTATCAGATGTTGCAGCAGTTTACTCAGAATTTCTGGAAGCGTTGGTCGCTCGAGTATCTGCATATCTTACAACAGCGCCTTAAGTGGACTGACAAAACCAGCCCCCCTAGTGTTGGTGACCTCGTTCTGGTTAAGGATGTTAACCTACCGCCACTACGTTGGCGCAGGGGGCGCATTGTTAACTTGTTCCCTGGCAAGGACGGGACCCCCCGGTCTGCAGAGGTTCTAGTAGGAGGCTCGGTTCTAAAACGAGCGGTAGCAACGTTGTCTCGGCTGCCCGTAGATTAGGGGACAGGTGGGTGCCTGTCCGGGCGGGTGATTGTTCGATTCCAAATCGATATTCGATCGATGTTTTCTGAACGGCTATTTTGAATTTGACGTTGCTGCCAACCTAGCAGTTTTTGACAACTGACAGACGAAAGCCCTCGCAAAGTAAACGCGTTTTGGTTAGGGTATTGAAATTAAATCGCAAGCCATCTGGAATGTATTCGGGTTTCCCTCAGGATTGTCTATATAGCTGAGTGTGTTGTGGTTCCCCGAACCAGATAAAGTTCGCATTTTCGTGCCCGATTGTTTTTACCACGTAACATAACCTGTGTTGGAACACTGTGCTCATTGAAGCTGGCCCGCCAGTCATAGGAGGTTGGCTGAAGAACCTGTCTACCAAGAAGAGCCTAGGGTGCACCCGGGCCTTGCAGAGAGACAGGAGGTTGACGGGACCGAAGCACAGACCAGGTTAGATCGACCCCAATTACTTCAGCTCGGTGAATCGCCGACGTTCACGCTTCTTGGCAACTGATCGTTACGCTACCTCGTAGCTGATGGGCCCCTACGAGGTCATTAGGTGCTGAGAAGCCTGAACAAAGACTGAGACGGAATAAAAATAGGGATATTGGTCAAATAATATAATGTGCGTGCGAAAAAACAATTTCAAAGTGTATTTAAGAGAGATAAGTTTTAATTCGCGGGAATATGGGAATTTATATAATTTTGAGTCAGACCAAGCCGTGAGTCCATGCTTGGACCAATAATACGAGGAAACAGACCACCCTATACAAAAAACGTACGCTGTTAGAAAGCCGAAATCCAGTGTAAAGCCAAAATAATACATTAATATCTAGAAATAACGCATATTTCTAGATATCACTGTATTATTTTTAAGTAGCTTGTGTACCTTGCGTGCATTGTTTTACTAAGCATATACCTTTATGTACCTAATTGTTTATCTCGTGCACAAACTGTTAGTAAACCTAAAAAATATAAATAAATAATTTTAAAAAATATTACTACTATCTCGCCCGCTAATAGTACCGTGCAATAGATGTTGGGTTCTTAGGCTGGTTAGTAGTATAATCCATCTTAATATTGACGAAAAATCAGAGATAGCGCTTTTACTGTTGTTTACGAGGGAGCGGCAAATACAACGCACACACACACACACAAGTATACAGTACCTAACACCTGCACAATATATATCCATGCGCACGAAACGTGTCGCATCGCATATAAATGTGTGCTCAGACTCGTAAGCCTTGTTTGTTCTTAGGATATGAACTCGCACCTCTACCATACTACCTTTACTAGAAAGAAAAGAACAACGTCGTGAAACCCATTGAATACTATTTTTTCGAACTAGTAGCTCCATCTAGCGACAACATTTGAAATAAAAATCGAATCACGCTTCAAAGTTTGACGGTTGTCTGTCCTCTCGTATTGTTGATCCATGGTACAAGGATGAAATGAAATGGCGGTCGGTGGCCATTTTGACGAGCGTACGTAGAAATGTTTCAGGGAAGTACGTACCGCGTCGTGCCTCGGTCGCGGCGCCGCCACCGGCAGCAGGCTGAACCAGCTGCGCTCGGCCGCCGCCAGCAGCGCGGGTGCGGGGGGCGGCGCGGGGGGGCCGGCGGGCGCGCGGGGGGGCGGCGCGGGCGGGGAGAGGGGCAGGCTGCCGAGGAGGCTCTGTGGAAGACACGGGTAAAGATCTTATCTATATATTTAAAAATGAATCGCTATACGTTAGTCTTACTAAATCTCTAAAATGGCCCGACCAATTTGAATAATTCCTATTCACATTTATTCTCCTCAGTCCGGAGGAGGTTTAGATAAAAAGAAAATAAGTAAAAACACAGAGAAACAGCCTTAATATCGAATAATGTTTTACATGGGATGTGGAGAAATCTCAGCTTCCCATCGCTAGATGGTGTAACCTCCTTGTTGGTAGCGGTCTTTATGTTCCACAGCTGTGCGGTGTATAATACGATCTCTTTTTAACCTTATGCCATAGCGTAAGAGTTCACATCCTACAGTAAATCAAGTGTATGGAAGGTGTTCATACCCGAGCGGGTTGAGTCACTATTAAACCATACCACCACCACACGATGTGCTGGGTTGGGCCCTTGTAATATAAATATCCTGAAGTAGTAATCGTAACATTCCTCAATCAATCGGCTCTGAGCCAACGTAACGGAGTATTGCTCGTTTTTACTCGTGTTCGGGTAAAGACCTGTGTCTCTCGGTGGGGACATAAATGGCTTCGCTTCGCTCTCCCCCTTTACCCTTCACCCAAGCTACCGCAGTATTTTGCCCTGATATTTTCTGCATCTTTTGGTGATCATTTACCCATTTTGGGTAGGAAAAAAATATTATGGTGATCATTATATTTGTTGCTATTGAAAATTAATCTTCGACTAATCGCCTGTAACGCTCTTAGAAACTGGGCGCATGATACCGCGGGAATTGATAAAACGCACGGGAAGAATTAATAAATCTTTGGAGAGATTACTCACTTGAACTCTTTGAACAGACCTCTTCAAATTTGTCTGTATATACGGATAGAACACATCATAGTCGAAAGGATCAATCTTTTGTCTCAAATATTCGCAAATCTCTTGCGAAAACTCCACAGATTTCTTGTTCTCCCTCGGTACCAATATCAGCGTTAGATGCCTCACGTCCATTAGAAGTTGAAGGGCGCAACGCTGGTTTATATCCGTCTCGTTCTCTCTTATGACTTTGTTGTAGTGTGCGAGTGAGATGGCAGCCACTTTGTCTACGAAGACGGTGTGAATTTCGTTGGGTAGCGTGTGAGGTACCACTTCGTCTAAAGTTCTACTTATGGAGTAGAGATATTCGGATAGTTTCAGCGAAGGGCCGGAGGGTACTTTTATATTTGTCTCTAGAGTGTTGCCTTCGTCGTCTTTTTCCTCGATTTTTATTGTGTCCCATTGCTGAAATTTTTAAAATGGATTATTAAAAACATTGCAAGGTTTTTTTGTATTTTCTACAAGGAATGGATGTAAAAGATAAATGAGTTTATATGTAGATATGTAGTAACCATATCGAAGAATTGACATTATCATCATGTCATGTACGACAATTTCATGATAAAGCCACCTCAAACTGAGCATATCATGAAATGGCTCATTGAATATTCAGCGAAGATATGAACAGCAAAATGAATGACTTTGTCATGATGTGGGTAAACGTTAGTGATCATATCGTAAAATAATTACATTAGCCACCGTTAGAGGCGCTGATGTCGATTTGTTGTTTTTCAGCGTGGAGGCGGCGGCAGGTAATTGTTATTCATGAAATGGCCAACAATGGTTGAATTTGATTTTTCATTGAACGAAGAAATATTTTGGAACAAAACACTGCAGCAGCTTAGATGAAGACTAAATGGGGCGAGCGCAGCGAAGCCCCCGAATAGTCTTCGAGTTAGTTTGACATGTATATCACAAAAAACATCAGGTTGTACTAAATTAAAATGCTTTTAAAAAGACATCTTTCATCGAATTCAACCCTTTCTGACTATTTCTTGAAATGGCCGACTAGATCATGAAATGGCCCAAATGAAATCGTTGGCTATTTCATGAAACGATTTGATCACGACAGATACCAAACTACATTATTAACGGTTGACGATATGGCTAAACGTGCATGGCCATATCGTCACACGTTGATGTTTAAACGATCTGGTCAGTTATAGTTAAATTTATTGAAATGCTCTTCTTCTTTTCTTTATCGTTCCCTCAACGCTGAGGATCGTGACCGCATGCTCTCCTCCATTGCTGATGGTTCTGCGCAGTAAGGTAGCGCTGTGTAGAGTTCCCCCTGTCGCCTTTCTAATCTGGTCGGACCATCTAGTTGGAGCACGTCCTCTGACGCGTTTGCCTTCCACTTGACCCATTATGATGAGCTTCTCCAGTCGGTGCCTAGGTGAGCGCATAATGTGACCGAAAAAGCGTAGGGTTCTTTCCCGGCAAATTGTCGAGAGCCGTTTAGTGATCTTCAGTTCAACCACATCATGATATGATCAACTCTTCGATATGGCTACGAAATATATTTGTACTTGGGTAGCAAGTTTACAAGAGAGAGGCGTACATTGCATTCGTAGCCAAATGGTGTATAAAAGGCACGTTTGAGGATTCATAATGAAGTGTTGAGTATTTTGATGCATGATAGTGATTGTTGGATATTGCAGAAGAAGCATGAAAGCGGAATAAACGCAATGTGAACATATAAGCCATTCAAATAGAGAAAGGTACTGGCGATGGCGGCACAAGGCATACTTTAGAGCGAGACGGCACAAAGACGCGGCGTCAGACGGTATACAATCTGAGAGAGATGCAAATAGTAGCGTCGCCATTGCCAGTCCCTTTCTATAATTGAACGAGTCGTGCGTACCATCATCAAATAATCTATATTCGATTCCAAAGTAAATTTCTGCGGCAGCCCTGTAGTCAGGCCCTCACACGTCACCACAGCAATATCAACCCACTTGCCCCAACAATAAAGGCAGTTTTTCTTCAGCACCGACCTCAAAGCGTTCCATCTCTTAGAACCTTCTGTATCGACGACGGATATCGCGTCCTCGCTAAAATAGCACTTGCGTAGATGCGGCATAAGGCTGACAATCGCTTGAGTGAATCTGGCTGTGTATATTGCTGTGGTTTTCTTTTGTAATTCAGTAGTTTGCAGGGTCGATTCCTCGAAGCATGCCTTTATGTACTGGATTATGCTGAAACATGAAAGAGTGATATTTAACTTTATATATTAAGTCATATTTATTTTATTTATTCAGATCGTAATTATTTTGGTAGATGAAAAGACAAGACCAACCTTTTTAAGACATAACATTTTAGTTATCACATAAGCTCTGGGTTAACGCTTTTATCTACACACGCATCATAAACCCTCTTTACTGCATCCAAAAACCGCACGTTACGACCAGCATAATGTTATACTACTTGGTAAAAACTCATTTCTTATCTGAATATTGACCATAATGTATCAATTTTCGACAAATTATGACATTCAAATTTCGAACGCCGACGCCCGCCTGCGTGCCGCCCTTAGTTTATTTGTGAAGTTGGTACTACTGAACAAGCTAAACAAGTGCAGGGTAATGATCAATGCCACAATGCCGGTCGAACATGCGGTTCCTGCACACATCAAAGAGAGGTTATGATTTATGTGTAGATAAACTAGTGTATGTAACTGTACATAATTAGGCATTAAAACTCTCGAGTATCATGAAACTCGCTTTCGGCTCGTTTTATAAACCCACTCTCAAGTTTTAATGCCCTCCATTATGTGTCAGTAATGGAAATGATGTCGTCGTGGCGAAAAATGGACGACGCCTCGTGCACTTTTCAACATTAGAATCGCCGGCCAAGAAGTTTTTCTTCAAAAGTCTCTCTTCACGAAGCCAAATCACAGGTGAAAATCTAATAACTTTCTTGTTTATTTACCAGTGAACATTTTTATCGGATGTCTCCTTTAAATACTCCAGTACCGCTAATTTGTCGATATACATCTGATCTGTATCGTCGTCGTGCTCGTCGTAAGAGTATAGGAGCCTGTAAAGACAACATCATTTATTAACTCGGCCTTACTAATAGTAAAAGTTATTCACTGTTTAACTTAAACAGTGTTTTGTCCTTGTCATATGTCGAGTAAATGTCAAATGTCAAAGCAAGACAAAACAATGTATAAGTTATAAAGTGAAAAACTACTTTTAATAGTAACCAACCATCAATCAACCCTTTCTGATCATTTCATGAAATAATTTACTATATCATGAAATGTTTGGCTTTTTCATGAAATAATCAAATCCTACGATATAGCAACGACACAAATATTATCATTATAATTATATATATTGGTACTAATTTAGTATAGTGTGGTATATAGATATTTAATTTACTTATATGTGTTTTCGTATAGAGTAAATATAAGATATTGTGCCCTGCCTACTTTTTCATGTTCGATTTCCCTTTCATGCCCTGGTTTGCTGGAAGAAGTCTCTTTTTAGAAATAAGCTCGCTTTTGAACATATGCTTTCTCTTAACGTAACTTTTTAAATTAAATATGTGTGCAATAAAGAATTATGTATGAATTAATGAATATGAGGTTTGACGCTTTAGATATTAATCCTACGACCGAGCGCACATCCATACAATCCTTAGGTGCGGCTCTCTGGAGAAGCTGCCTCTGTGCAGCAGAGGGTCAGTGTAGACTGAACAAGATAATGATATGCCTAGTAATGATATGACTAGTAATGATATGCCTAGAATGATATGACTAGTATTAATATGCCTAGTAATGGAGTAAAATACAGAGTGTCACGAGGGCCAATGTTTGGATGCCAATTTGTAGACAACTTCGTGGTTTACAATAGTTATGAAGACGCCATCAGAATTTAAAAACCTTATAGCTAAATAACTACCCATGTTACTCCAAAAAAATATTAAATAATAATAATAATACCTTGGACACTATTTTCACACATTGATTTAGCCCCAAACTAGGATTCCTTGTATCTTGGGTACTAGACAATGATACACATACTTATATAGATAAATATTATACTTAGATAGATAAACAACCATGACTAGGGTACAAACATCCTTTCTCATCCAACAAATATTTTCCCCGGTGGGGGCAAAAATTTGTTGGATGAGACTCGAACTGAATGATGACTCGAACCCGGGACCCTTGGCTTCGTAGGCAGGGACACTGCCGACTCGGCCACTCGGGTCGTCGATATAGTTTAACCTCAAAACAAACGTTATAATCGAAGCTTTACCTTTCCCTGGACACTATAGCCCTCTTGTCCCTGTAAAGGTAAACTCTAAGGTCTTCTAGCAACTTCTGCAGTTCGCTGTCCAGTGTTTGGCACAGTTTGTCGATGTTGGGCGTGAAGCCGCGGTCTTGCAGCCACATGTCTGAGAAGGAGGTAGATAGGCCTCTATTACACTATCATATACCTATATAACCTAGTGTGGGGCCCACAAGCAACTTGTATATTTCCACCCAATCCGGTAAATAAAGTGTTTATTTGTATAAATACAGGTTGTCCCGTAGACATTGGATAACCCCGAATTAATTGACAGGCTTCATAATTCTCAACAATGTTCTCTATGAAGCAACTTTATTTTTGTGCAAGAGTGAAAAATAAGGTTGCTTTGATCAAATCGGTTTCAAAGTGACGTTTGTCCTGAATAATGAGACCTATCAATAGCTCCAGGGCTATCCTTTTTTTACGGGACACTTTGTTTATGATATTTATTTATCTCTCCCTCACCCATAATGAGTACCTATATGTGTGAAAAATAATGATACATCATTCATTCATATGATCATAGATATATGATTATATAATAGGGGCAATATTAATCTGTTTAGATGATTGACTTTATTACGAATGATTGGTTGATTTAATGAATAATTGAATAAAATATTAATTGGTCGAATAAACATAACATAGCGCCACACTCTTTCCTATACGGGGTAGAAGAGGTACAATTGTGTCCACTTTTAGCCAGTTATTCAACACTCCATTTTGCGTGACAGATGGCTAGCCCATCGCCGTAGCTATGTAGTAACGAAGGTTTCTTCACGATGTCTTCCATCACCGTTAGAACGTCGATATAACGTACTTAAGATAAATTACTTATCTCATTAGTACTACATGGTCAGCACCGGGACTCAAACCTACACCTCCAACGTGAAAAGCAAGCGTGACCCACTAGACCCCGGAGGTCTTTTACATAACATAGCATCACGACTTTTCCCATACAGGGTGGCAGAGGCACTTTTTTGCCCACAGTTAGCCAGTTATTCAATATTTCATTTTTGGTGACAGGCGGCCAGCCCATCATCGCAGCTTTTTTAATTGAACGAATAAATTTCTGAATTGAATGATGAATAAACTAATAATTGAATAAATAAATGAATGACCGAAAGCATGATTGAATGATAGAAAGAATTAATAATTGTAAGCGCCTAAAAATGTAAGCAAAACATTACCTTTCATAAGCTTATCCATGACTTTAACCACATCAGCCCTGGATTCAATGACCGTGTCACCAATGAGGTCCTTCCACGCAAACCAATTTATATCCGCCTCTTTTTCCACCTCCGTCTCCATCGAGACCTTCGTGAGATCCACCAACATTTGTGTTTTAAAGCAGTCATAGAGCTTCATCCAGCGGTTGTCTACGATTTGTTGGACGCGTTGAGTCAATAATGGTTGATAGTAAATGCACCACACATGGCCATCTGGTATGTCGAGGGAAGAACAGATGGCCGGCCAGTTTGATGGGGTTTCTGAAGATGAATAGAATGCAGAGAGAATTATTTTGGCATTAGGTGACACATTTTTGGCTGATATTAAAACTATATACGAGTATAGGCGTGTAGTGATGTTCTTTGGGACTTGGTAACCGAAATGAGTGAATGAAATAGAGAATGTTAAATTGAAACGGGGTCTACAATGGTCATAATATCTGTGCACTTGGAATTGTACGCACTACGGCGCTCGGCCCGATATATATTCCAATTGTATTTTGCTTTTATTTATTTCTTGTTGTCTTGTGTATGTACTATACATATAAGTTACTGTGTGGTACAGATGTAGTGAATAATCCTTTCCTATCGGCAAAACTCGGAACAACGATAACACCCGAATGGTGCCGATGTGCCTATGAATTACTGTATTATTAAATTACGTGTAGGTATCAAATAAATCGCATACTTTATTTATCAATGTCAAATGTATCAAAGTAGTAAGACAAAAACGAACATTTCCGAGAAAATACGAAAGGAAAGGATTATTCACTACATCTGTATGTACTTTTACTT
Organism: Argyresthia goedartella; assembly: GCA_949825045.1. Lineage (NCBI taxonomy): Eukaryota > Metazoa > Arthropoda > Insecta > Lepidoptera > Argyresthiidae > Argyresthia > Argyresthia goedartella. Next base: position 25,712,785 of record OX463823.1, read on the forward strand.
TTGTGACGCGTGTGTATATTATGGTCTGCGATATTAGTTGTTATTACTTTCTCCTTCAATTGTATGTTTCACTTTTTTTCCTGTCCTCTCATAATTATCGTGTATTGTATGTTGTGTGTGTTATGGCGTAGTCCGAATAAATTGATATTCTTCTTCTTCTTCTTCAATTAGCAACTTATTGTTTTATTAAGTTTCCAATTAATTATTGTTTTGCTCAGTAGCGAGTTAAGTAAACGAACAGTTAAGTCATAAGTAGTAGTGCTAGTGTAGAAGGCTAGTGAATAGTCTTAAGTTTTCCACGGGTGCTGTGTGAAATCTTATGGACTGTATAACTAAACTCGCCCATGTACATGCCGGCTAGTTAAGTCGGCGGGGTGTGGGAGACGCGACAGGGGTGGCTACTTCGCTCTGTACTGGTCCAAAAACGGGGTCGCAATCTTTTCAACTCAACTTATCAACAACATAACTTTTTTAACTTAACACGCTAAGACACAATTCGCTACTGTACTTATTGAAATGTAAATCGACCTTTAGGTGATGACATTTGAAAGAGGTGGACGGGACATATAATGCGACGATATGTAGGTATAAATCATTTAGCGGCCAGAGATAAATTCTATGATAGCCAGTATTTCAATACATTGTGTTGTAGGTCATTTCACGTATAATGTTGTTTTTGAGAATTTTACTTCTAGGTGTTTTATCATCAATTGTCGGGGAGAATAGTAGCTCACGTCCGCGAGAAAAATTCGAGAATCCCACAGCCCTGCTCGGTCCCCCTGGGTACTGCTGACGAGCAACAAATCAACACTAAACTTTCCAGGTTCTCAAAAGAAAACTTGTCCAAATACAGTGAAACCAAAAGACACGTGACATTGGTGAAATGAACCTAGTTGTTAGACCGCCATTAATTAAGAAATTGATTGATTGATCTTATATTATCTTACCTTATCTTATGTATTCTGACAGCTTATTAAAAAATAGAATAGTTCTGAAAGCTGGGGAGCTTTGATTCGCCATGGCTGTCATTTATGGGTCTGTGAATATATTAATATCCCACACTTACTTGATGGTCAATACAGACTTAACGTGTTAAACTGCTTGAACCCTTAGTATCAACGGCCATCACTAGGGAAAACGTGAGTACCCACTTCTTTAAAGAGTTTTAACGACGCGAGGATGATGTTTTCTAGGGTTTCGTACCCAAAGGGTGAAAACGGGACCTAAGGTACTAAGACTCCACCGTCTGTCTGTCGCTTCACAGACAAACTAGGAGCGGCACGCAGGCGGACGGCGGCGTTCGAAATTTTAATGTCATAATACGTCGAAATTAAGAAATGAGTTTTTACCAAGTAGTATATCATTATGCTGGTCGTAACGTGCGGTTTTTGGACGCAGTAAAGAGGGCTTATGATACGAGCGCATATAAAACACATAAAAATGTGTTTACCCGTTAATTTCCTCGATGCTTATGTAAGTAGCCCCTTGTTTTGTGATTCCTTGTATGTTTAAAACTAATTTAAGTTACGGGATGGATCAGGGGACGACTTATGCTAGGAGTTCCCTAGTAAGGTGGACGTTAGGTAACGGTTAGTGAAAGCGGTCATAAGACTGTCAAGCACCATGTTATCTTTTACCTACTGTAGTTAACATGTAACTTATGAATACATAAAATTACCATAAGGGTAAGACGTTCTTGAGAGTAAAATGTGTGTTGGAGTGTGCTGTGTGAGAAGGTGTATCTGTGAGTAGAAATATAAATAACGGCGATAAATATATTGTTTACCTACCAATATAAGTTTTGACTTCCAAATATGTTAAATGTTCTCTAAATTTAGTGTTCCCAAGTAGTTTAGTAAATTAGTTAATTTGGGATGTTTTTCTATGTAACTTTGAACTATAAATAAATAATAAATATTAGATAACAATCTTACACAAATCGAACTAGGCCCATAGTAAGCTCAATAAAACTTGTGTTATGGGTCCTAGACGACGGTATATTTAATAGAGATAAATACTTATGTAAATACATAGAAAACATCAGACATTAAGAAACAAATATTCATGCCCATCACAAAAATATTTGCCCTTACCGGGATTCGAACCCAGGACCGTCAGCTTCGTAGGCAGGGTCTTTACCCGTTAGGCTAAACCGATCGTCATCTCAACTCGGTAATCAGTTAACTTCACAAAGACCAAGGAAATTGTGAGGCATAGCGATTTTGATCCTCATGCCATGGTAATAAAATTCAAAACCTTTAACGGGTAAATGGCATCTTAAGATGCCGTGGGTCGTTGAGAGGTAAAACATAATCTTAGGCTTAACTTACCAATTTTAAAGGCCTCCTCGCGTATCTCATGCAACACTCTGATTCTGGTCACATTCTGAAGCAGTGCATTCACATGCTGCTTGATGTAAGAGTTGACCCATTCGCTCCATTTGTGCACGCGTGATGTTATCTCCTCTTTTCCCAGTGGCTTGACCTCCTTGTTCGTTGAAAGTCTAGGAAAGGTATCATAAGATATAATATTTTTATGTAATCACAACTTCTATGGCTAAGTCAATTGTTCCGAGATCGACTACGGAATCCATAATAGAGTTGGTGACTTAGGGCTGGGCCTCACGGTGCGGTGCGGCACCGCACACCGCACGAAACAGGGCGAGACAGGTTAGGGCGGGGGGAGGACGGATACGGCAATACAATTCCCACATCGCAGTGGCACTGCACCGCACCGTGTGGCCCGGCCCTTAGCAGCAGGGAAAGGGCGAGTTTTCGTGATGGCGCGAGACTTTAAAGGGTTTGGTAGAGTATCTGATCCGGCACAGTTCAACTACCCCAAGAACTTCCTCGCTAAGCCACACCCGGTAATCTACATAGACAAGAGCGCGCGCGGTCGCACACACACAGCAACATTCTGTTCCGCGTAAGAACACGCCGCCACATGCACACATTACCGAGTTTCAGGGCGCAGATCTGGGGGGTAATGCTACTAATTAAAAGTCTATATCACACGCCATTTGCGCGCAGTTCACACGCATATCAGGCACCTATCACACGCTTTTGCTATATCTAGAGAACGTGTGATGGGCCTGTGATATGCCTGTGATAGGCGTATGATATGCTTAGGAGAGGCTTGTCATATAGTAGCATTATCCCCCTGGTCTGCAGGACAGCATTGCCTATTCGCCCGGCCCGACCAGCCGGATGCGCTCCAGGACGTTCATTCTGTCTTATCTGGCTCTTTTTATAGCCCTCGCATTCGCACGCTCGCCCAACGCCTGAGCGGAGCGACAACCCTAACCTTTCAAGCCAGAGTAGGTAGTTATCATTCGAACAAGGGCCTTGTTTACTTACTCATTCTTGTTATTCATATTTCTATTGATATTGATATTGCTTTATTAACACGTACGGCCCATTGATAATACAAATAGAGATAGTGTTAATAAGAACCGGCTCAGCATTGCAGCTTCAGCGCTGTGTTTCAGCCGGCCCTCCAGAACTGCGCTGTGTACAGAATCGCTGTGTGCAGAATCTCACCTATAATTCACAACAACTGGGGGTAATGTCTGCAGAGCAGCTGGATCGCTGAATTGGACCAAATCAATCAATGGTTGGGAGTCTCTTCTGTATAAACCCTTGAGCTTTGACAACACACTCCCTCCTTCGCCGTCTGAAAATGGATTGACGTTTATGACAATTTAACTAAATTACAAATTTTGTAATCTGACATAAGGCCGACTTGTACCACACTTTTTGACAGCTGCTAAATAATGTTTAAATAAGGTTTGAATACAACTCAGCCATGTTAAATGGGAAACTTAGAGTGCTTGGCCGTTAACTAAACCGTGTTGTATTCAAGTTGTATTTAATTTCTGTAAAAAGTGTGATACAAGTCGGCTTAAATGTATGCCAATTAAAAAAAAAATATTATATATATATATTAAGAGGTCCGACCGATTTCGGTCACGTCGACCGCTTCATGAACTTTGATCTCGCTCGTGTACTCGCATGTGGCATTGCGTGCATACCATTAGTATAGTTATAAATATTTATCCACTAAATCGTGGGATCAAGTGAGCTGACTATATATATACAGTGTTGATTCGCAAAGTGACGGCCGAATCAGGGGTGGAAAATTACACGGCATAGAAGCAAAAAAAAAAAAAAAAACATGTTTTTTCAGTAAAAAACACACAAAAATAATTACATGAAAGAAAGAAAGAAAGAAAGATACCAGATGCGGCAGTGAACCGGACGCTGGCTCAGCATTATGCTGAGGTGTCTGACGCCTACAGCGCTGATTTTCAGCCAGCACCGTCGGTGACTCACGGAAACGTCATACAAAAGCAATATATAACCTACCAAAATTTTTGGGACAGGCGAAAGAGAAATGAACATAAATACAAAGTGAGATAATAATGTACACACTACCTAGAAGCAGCTTCATTAATATTTACAGTAAACATTAAAAACAACACTAGATAAAAAAATGCAATTGGCATATTTATTGCTGTCACAGTGCTGGGGATTAGGATGATTTCTGGAGCGTCAACAAATAGCCTTTAAGCGTACGCTTAAAGGTGAATCTGCTAAGCGCCCCTTGGATAGGAGGAGGGATATCATTCCGCAAACTTGAAACTACCTCCGAAAGCAGCGGTTCGGTGCATAGGTAGATTGCCTTGACCCTGCGCGCACTTTTGGACCAAACCAGTTTTACATTACATTGTGGCCTTACTTCTATTGCTTGCTACCACGCTCGCAGTAGCGCGCGACTCGTGGGCCGGCCAGGGGTGTCCGCACGTTGAGGATGCTTCAGGACAAATTTAACGCGACAATTTGTGATTCAAAATTAAACGAGGGAAAAATTAAACAATTTTTTTGTTACAAGCATAGCGTAAACTACCTTATCTCTGAGTCGGGCGTCACTTTACAAATCAACACCTGTATCTACTCACCAACAAAACACGAGTACACCAAGATTACTGTCTTCAGGACAATCTTCACTCCATTGACAACCTTTTCCTTAATTCTTGCTTTGATATCTCCATCTAATATCTGTGACAGATCGAAGTTCAGCGTAGACCTGTGAATGGAATGTCAATTATATAGTTAACTACAAATAAAAATAAAAATTACCCCCGACACTTTCTTATTTATAGGTACTATGCCGACACATTAACGAGATATTAGGGCTAAAATTTGGTTCACTTGTTTCCTATTCAGGCTGATAACTTTTAAACCGCTAAACCGATTATAATTAAATGTATCTAGCAGTGAAGTCTTTTACCAACTAAAAAACCGCATTGAAATCCGTCCACCCGTTTAAACGCTATTCATTGATCAGTTGATTACTTTCCTTTTACTGTTCAGATTTTAATAAAACCAATCTAAGAATCCATCGCAGTGAAGTCTTCTGCTATGAACTACAATTGAAATTCATTCAAATCCGTCCACCCGTTTGCTGCTATTCCTTGTTAAGCGGATAACTTTCAAACTACTTATCCGATTTTATTGAACTTAACTAAGTTTATCGACGAAAGGTTAGGCGGATATTTGACATGAATTGTTTGATGAGTTTTATTCATATCAAATAATAAAACTGTGCATTACATATCCACAATTTTCGGTCGATTTCAGTTAGCGAATAAAGACCCTGGCAGTCACTGATCAACATACCTGAGGCTACTGCTGCTGGTCAGAGCTATGAGGGTGTCGAGGAGTTCCCCCATGGACTGTGAGTCGAGGAGGTACAGGCTGACGAGGCAGGAACACGCGATCTGATGATGAAGGACAACTGTAATAAACACCCGTCCAAGAGCGAGTCAGACTCGCACACGAAGGGATCCGTAACAACGAAGAACACTTTAGGACAACAAAAAGGTACGAACGGAGTTTCGGATACAATTATATCACCGACAAATATTAAAAGCTGCGGCGAAATTTGTGTTTATAATATCATCAAGTCTCTTGTATAGGGAGCGCCTTTATTTTATAAAATCCCGTGTAGTTCCTTATTTGTTGGCAACTGAAATACACAATCACATTCTGTGAAAATTTCAAATCTCTACTACCTATTAGGGTTCGTGAGATATAGCCCGCTATCGGACAGACGGAGAGACGGATGTTCGGGCTGCAGAGCCACAGTAACAGGGTCCCGCTTGGCACCCTTAGAGTACGGAACCCCAGAAATGACTGCTGTTGCTGGTTATCCTGAAGACTATCTACTTACAAGCTCATAGTAATCAGAAAAATAATACATTTCATATTCAGTTATTTTTTACATTGAAATTGTAGATTAATTTCAATCAATTAATCAAATATGCTTACATTCAGCCATTGCTGGTGTAAAGTGTAGGCCTCCTCTTAAACACCATGAGCCTGCCGCATGCACTGCCTATAGCTTGTCAAAGACGCGGGGGCGGGGAAGAAGAGCGCGGGCGGTTCCTACTACGCGCCCCGCCGCCCGCGCTCATCTTACCCGCCCTCGCAGCATCCGCATCCTTCGTCCCCCGTCGCCCGCAGACCATGGGAGTGATACCTACGAATTTGACAATCTATAGTTCAGTATTTTTCACGCCACTGCTCGGATATACGGCCAAAGATGGATTGAAATGAGAGTAGAAAGTAGTTCTTAGTAGTACAATTCAAAAACAGTCAAACAATGTAGATGTGCAAAGTAAAATGTAGTGTTTAGCGGCCTTTTTTTTACTTTGTACTCTGCTATTGGTCGATTATTTTTGACATTAGTAACTCGTTCAGTGCCTTTATTTTAGATATGAGCGCCGACAGTAGAACCATCGGCGGCGGCGCGCCGACTAAAAAGATTCGGCGGCGGCGGCGTAGTCGGCGGCGCGACCTTGAAATGAACTGGTATGAGGGAAAAAATTAAATGCCATTATATCATTTAAATTATTGTTTTTAATTAGAATAAACATTTGTAACGTAGCATAGCATTAAAAATAATCAATATTTTCTCAAAATAAAAATCTGCCTTATCGATAAAGGTCGATTCACACATATCAGTGATCCCACCGATCCGGCACAGGTCCGTGTCAGTGAAAAATATTCTTTACTAACTTATACTTTATTGCACAAAACCGAATTCAGAATTCTTTCATACATTATTTGTGCCAGATCGGTGGGATGGGATCACTAATATGTGTGAATCGAAAATTTTTGGTAATCACTGAGATCGACATTTAAGAATCACGTTTTAAGAATATACAAACAAATTAAATATTAGTTTTGCACTGGCTATAGTTGTCATGGATGAATATTATACGATTTACTCTCAATGGATTTAAGCGGGATCTTTTGGCCGTTATTAATTGCCCAGCGACAGAAAATACCCTCTCGCTAGGCGTACTTGTCGCTGGGACAAACAATATCCTACGAGCCAAGTTCGATAGCCACGGAAAAGCATTTTTTCGGTCTTGCCAGTACTCAAGGACATTACCTTGGTAAGCCTGCAGATCTTTGGCCGTTGCCGTGCTGAAATATTTCCAGCACTCATTCTCAACTATGCTGTCTATGTCAGAGGCAGAGGTAGAACTAGCACTATGTTTTTGTGCCAAATCCATGAAGAAATTTGAAGGTGGTTTCGAGTTTGAAGTACTGGCTCCAGGAGTTGCATCTTGTTGTGATGGTGGTTGAATTTTGATAACATCCTCGTCTTTCAACATTTTTTTTGCAAATGTTGCTAAAAATGTTACCTTAGTCGTTTGATGGTTTTCCATGTAAACGTCAATTTCTTTGATAGACTGGAACCTGCAATCTAATAAAGTGGCTGCTATAATCATATCTGTACCAGGAAAGCGGTGATCCAATTTGAATGACATGTTATTTTTTAATCTTGTGATCAACACAGGCTCATTGTCGTCGCATTCATCCAGTAGTCTCCGTATTTCCGATTTGAAAACCAACGCTAAGTTTAGCGTGGTTTGATGATCTGCACTCAAAATGTCTACTATAATTTTGAATTTCTCTAAAAATGACGTCAAGGTCATAATTAAATTATGTTCGTTCTCATCAATCAAAAGAGCACTGCGACCTATATCAATTAGCATGTCCCTAATAGGTCGGCGATTTGCCCTGTGAGTAATGCTTGATAACATCATGAGCACGCTGTGCCATCTAGTAGGCGTGCTTGTCTTGATGCTAGGAGGAGCACTCGTCCTAAGATTGGCCAAAGCTAAGCTTTCCCGTTCCAGTGCCGAGAATTCGCCTTCCTCATCCAGGTCTTCGAACTGTTGTCCGATTGATTCCAACGACGATAAGATTTCGCGCTGTTCTTCATTGGCAGCGGCTTCTAGTTGCGGAGCTCTGTACCGAAGATGTTTGACGATTTGCTTACACTTGGTAATGAGGGAATCAATCTCATCAGTACTCTGTATTCCATCAACAGTAACCAGATTGTGCAGAGCGTGTCCAAGACAAAGATGGCTGTGAACGTTCATCAATTTCGCTGCTCTTTTCATATTACTACCGGAGTCCGTCACCAACACAATACCTTTTTCTTCTATTCCAAATGTTCGCAGTATATCCTGAATTTCCTCTTTGATTCTCTCACCAGTATGCTTTTCAGTTACTTGCTTCGTTGCCAGCGTAAACTTTATCAGCTTCATTTCCTTAGAAATGAAGTGGAATGTGCCAGTTATGTAGTTACGTCGTCTGTATTGGTCAGTCCACAAATCTGTAGTCAATGCGCCGAATTTTACTTTTTGTTTCTGCAAAACATTTTTCACATGGACTAACATACTATTGTAGACATCTTCGAGTCCTTCTCGAGCAATGTTTTGACGTGAAGGAATATCTGGGTCTTCCACGACAATATCGTATTTTTTGAAAAAATCGATCATGGCTTCATCATTGATGCTGTCGAAAGGTATCAATGATCTGGCGAACCAAAGTGCTAAATCCCGTGAGAGCATCCACTTCCCTTTTCTTCCGCTAGTTTCGCTGCTCTTTGTGACAGGTGTAGACCTTCTCTGAACGGAGAAAAAATCCCTGATAGGTACTGTCTTCGATTTTTGTTGAACGTCTTCTAAGTTGTGTTCATCTTTTAAATGGCGAAGCAGGTTACTGGTAGCTATGCTCTTGCTATAGGCTTTCACTTTGGCTCTGAAAAGAAAATTTACAATATTTAGTCTTAGACCGTAGAAGTAAAAAGTATAATGTCTACAATAGCATGTCAGACCATGTGAAAAATGTATTGCAGAAACAAAATGTAAAATTCGGCGCATTGACTACAGATTTGTGGACTGACCAATACAGACTTCGTAATAACTTAACTGGTACATTCTATTTAATTTCAGAGGAAATGAAGCTGATAAAGTTTACGCTGGCAACGAAGCAAGTAACTGATAAGCATACTGGTGAACGAATTAAAGAAGAAATTCAGGATATACGGTATCGGTGGGATCACTGATATGTGTGAAACGACCTTTATACATATAGTAAATGAGGGCCCAGGTTTGCAAAAAGGTTGACAGTCGCGCAAGGTTTAACATATTTACTTCGATTAGCTAATGTGACCTACGTTTTAATCTTTATGTAGGTAATTAATCTGCTGTCCATTATTGGACCTCGTGCGGGTTTGAGAGAAGTTTAGACGGAAGTTTCGGCTAAAGTGTGTCATCGTTCGTAATATCAAAATTATTAAGGTTCAAAAATATTGCCACAATAACTTACCTACGGACCTTACGGTACAATTAATGATCATAAAATTTAAATCGGTTTGGTACTCACTTGGAAAAAAGCACTTCGCAATCCTCTTCTTTTTCTCTATTCAGACAAGCGTCACAAAAAACTTGCTCACCTAAAACTGTTCTCTTTTTCCCTTCAACATTTACTGCCAACTGTCCGAAATAGTTCCAACAAAAACTGTGTTTACTAGATATTCTACTTAAAACCGTCACTGACAACTCGCTGATTTTCTTTTTCGATATGTCTACCGCTGCTGTCGCCATTTTGTTTTTGTTTTTGTCGCCGCGCGGCGCGTGGGTCGCTCGACTCGCTCGGCGTAGGTAAGTAACCGAACCGAACTGAGTGGTTGGTCGGCGGCAGTCGGCGCGCCGACCGGGGTATGGCGGCGGCGGCGGCGCGGGGGGGGAAGACGGCGGCGGCGGCGCGCCGGCGCGGCGCTCATATCTACTTTATTTACAGCTGCGCGCGCATCGCTAGAGCGGCGTGCGGAAAAAAAACAGTTGTTGTTGACGTTTTATGTTCCTGGAAAAAACATTTCCTTGTCATTCCACAACTGCCCTAATGCGAATATCAATATTACTTTTAGTTAAACTGTGTACATTATACTGTGAACTCAACCTGTTTTATTTCCTTACATTAGGCCATATAAATGCCTCGGTAGAAAGTGCAATAGACGGACTCGCATCTTCCTGGGTAACAATGTACTATAGTTCAGGTATAAAATGTTTATTTGTACGCCAGGGAGCTGAAATGTTTACCTCGGCACTGATGTCGACATCTTGTAACTTCTCCTTACAAAGACCGATGATGGTCTGATCGAAGTTGGATATTGAGGTCCACTGCTGTTGCACCAGCCTCTGTAAGGATTGGAAGCCCGGCTCGATGTGTTTACCACCAATCTGGAGTTGAAGACCTGTGGGACAATGGAAATCTTGCATGATGATCTTGATGTTTTCAAGTAATGCTTTGAATTTCTGTTCTGTTTCTGTAGATTTTCAATTATGAAATAATTATGGGTATGTAAAATTGTTATTTTACAGAAAGGTAAATAACAATTTTACATACCCAGTACTTTACAGTTCGGTATTGTATAGAAACTTCTGACATATTATGTTGAAATACAATAAACTGATTTCAAAGAAAATATGGTGGATTGACAGTAACCATGGACCAACAATACAAGAGGACAGACCACCCTATACAAAAAAAAACTTACTCTGGAAAACTTACACTGCTGTATCGCCCGCTAACTCTACCATGTAATAGATGCTAGGTGCTTAGGCTGACGGCGTAGTATAATCCATTGTAATATCGAAGAAAAATCAGAGATGGCGCTTTAACTGTTGTTTACGAGGGAGCGGCCAAAATGTACAGTACCTAACACCTGCACAATATAAAAGCATGTGCACAAGACGTGTCGCATCGCTTAAAAATGAAATGAACGCTTATACCGCCATCTTTCCTAAATGAAATGCAAAGCACAACCGAAGCACCACTACAAAAATTCCAGAGGATGGCATGTGCAGCCATCGCAGGCTGCATGAGGACAACACCATCAGCAGCCCTGGAAATTATACTGGGAATACCACTATTAAACCTTTTTGTGCAGTAGGAAGCAAAATCTGCGGCTCTAAGACTGTACAATACGGGACAACGGAAAGGCCAACCAGGAGACAACGGTCACTGCACCATTTTGGCAAAGGCACTCGAAGAAGTTCCTGAAGCCACTACAGGGACAGACCGCATAAAAAAGCCTTTTAACAAAAAATATGAAGTCAGGGTAGATATACATAGTCGGTCCTTAAGTTCTGTCACAAGGTTTTTGATAGATAAAACTCACCAATAAACTTTTTTTTATTCGTATTATACATGATTAAAAAGCTTATTTTATACGAATCAAATTGCAATACAATACATTTTGTACGATTATCGCAATATGACAAAAAACCTTATAACTTGAGACAATCGCGAACCCAAAACACGCCGCAACTGACAAAAATACCACTTACCACAAATTTAATAAAAAAACAGTGTTCCAGAAAACCAACAAGATTTTTTTTATTTATTCTGAAACCTCGATTTTAGACCATGCTTAACAACTAGCATTTGATTTTCTGTTAGCTTTCAGTTCCAACTGCTCCCAAAGAGAACTTTACGTACTTTTTACGTTTTCAGAAAAACGTATAAAAGTGATCTTGTGGGCAACAAGTACACTACGTAAAATGTGAATATAAAAATTAGTTTTACCCAGACATAGTTATCTTATGCTTCAAAATGAAGGTAACGGGTTCAGGGAGGGTTCTGACTAAAATCTCACGTAAGTTTGAAAGGTTTTAAGAGTCATGGAGAAAAGATAAAGTGAACCACGTCCGTATTTTTGATTGGGTAAAAAAGTGCAAAATCTCTGAAGAAACTAGCATTTGTGTAATATGGCTTTAAGCATTTAAATCCAATAATCGTTCTAATTTATCAGTATTTAATGAGCTATCAAACCATATATAGTATTAAATAAAATAAAACATGGTATTATTTACTATGCGGCAAAATATTTGTGACAGAACTTATGGACCGACTAGGTAGAAGAGCGTTGGAGAACAACAAAATAACAATATATAGAGATTTCTCAAAAAATGGATGTCACACACAGTTTAACACAAAGTTAAACTGCAGTGGGTAAAAGGTCACCACCAAGACCAAGGAAACTGCGAGGCGGACAAGCTAGCCGAAGCAGGGGCAAGGAGGACAGCGATTGGCGCTCCACCTTTCGCACTGCTATCGGCTGAGGCAATAAGAATAAAACTCACAGCAGCCACAGCCGACCAACATAATAGGATATGGGCGAAAAGAGTAAACTGCAAAAACGCCAAAATATTTCAATAAATCATGACGTTGAGGTTCCTGAGACCATTATTCCTCAAAGTAAATCGTTAAAGAGACCCTTCCAAAGTGGAAAAATGTGTCGTCGCCATCGTCGTCGTCGTCCTCTCCCCCCAACTTTTAAAGTAAGAGAGTGAAAAATCTACAAAAATATATGCTGTGTATCTCAATACACACTTTCAACGAAAATTGGTTTGAAGAAAATAAAATAAACAGTTTTTAAGCAATAAACAGTTTTTAAGCTATAAACCATTTATTACGCACGCACGATGGGTTCCGTACCACCGTACAATGGTAAGGATGGTGTGTAGGAATAGTTTGGATTATACATTATTGGTCCGGCTACTTTCACACTCCATGCACATAACCAGGTGCATTCATAAGTTTGTATATGGTATTGAAAGAATTGTTGTATGGGAGCCCCCTTAAATATTTATTTTATTCTGTTTTTTAGTATTTGTTGTTATAGTGGCAACAGAAATACATCATCTGTGAAAATTTCATCTGTCTAACTATCACGTTTCATGTGATACAGCCGACAGCCGGTGACACAAGGATGGACGGACAGCGGAGGCTTGGTAATAGGGTCCCGTTTGTCACACTTCGGGTACGGAACCCTAAAAACCGCAAAGATTACTTTGTCATTCATAAAAAAACTATGAAAAACAAAGTTACAACACAAACATCTAGTCACATAATTACTTGCTACAATGGAACCCTTCATGGGAGAGTCCGACGCGCACTTAGCCACTTTTTTAAATTTTAATTTGCTTAATATTCAAAAAGTTGGAGCCCTATTAAGTGAAAAAAATAACTACATTTTCACACATTTGCTTTAAATTTCAAAACTTACTATGGAATGATAGTATTTTATGCACAAAAATGAATTCCTCTTCCTAAACTTATACGAAGCGATATCAAACATGCCGTGGCACGGGGTGCGCTTTTGAATTGACCTGCATCGCCTTGGAGCCCACATATATTTTTTTTCTGTAAAACGTTTCATAGGAAATACCAACAAAGTATATATATTTGTGTAAACTAGAATATTTTAACAGCATATCAGTATTTTTTGTATTTTATTTTGCTCAGTATTCAGAAAGTTGAAGCCCTATTAAGAGAAAAAAAAAAACAACTTTGCATTTTCACAAATTTGCTGAAAATTTTGCTGAATAATGATAGTATTTTATGCACAAAAATTAATTACTCGTCCTTGTTTTATACGAAAACGACATCAAACATGCCCTAGTTGCAGAACTTTATCGGGGATTTTTTGCTTCTGCGGCGCGGGGCGCGTGTTAGGTTGAATCCAACTTTCCTCAATTTCGAAATATGAACCTTGGCACATGTACTAGCGTGTGGTAAAAAAATCAGGATTCTTTCACTAAGTGCACAAAATAAGTAATTTTGTTCTAGACTGAAATCCCACTAATGAGACTGCCATGCAGTAAACTAAAAATACTAACTGGCCTGATCACCCTGCACTTAACACACATGCTGCTTATGTATCCACCGTTGAAACCAGGATGGCAATTCTGGGTGAAACAACAACGATCTTGAAGTTCCTAGAACATCCAGGCCTCCTACTCCAGCTTGTGCAGGAGTTGGGATGGCTGAATTAGAAGAGTGGGTCCAGGGAATATGGGCCATGTGCAGGCACTATCACCCCCTGGAGAGAAGTAGAAAAGAAGAAGCTAATACTTTACTAGAAAGAAAGTTCAAAGTGAATCCAATTGAATTCTATTTGTTTCGAACTAGTAGGTAGCTCTGTCGAGTAACAACATGTAAACTAAAAATCTAATTATGCTTCAAAGTATGACAGTTGTCTGTCCTCTCCTATTGTTGGTCCATGCTGTAAATATCCTATTTATTTATACAAAATATATATATCTTATTATTATCCTTTGGTATGTTATTTTTTACTAATTCATTAATAACCGATTATTGTACCTGTGTTCACATGTCTAGCCATTATAAACAACTGAGTTGCCTTGATGAAATCCTCAGCATCAATACAGGTCCAGATCTTCTCAGGAATTTCCATGAGTAATTTCACCTGAACTGCAACAGCTTGGACTGGACTTGCATTTAGCTGGTTGCTGAAAATCAAAAACCAATTTTTCTACACATTGGTTGTTTAACCCCTTAAGCCCTGGTGACACACTGTGGTGCACTGCGGTGCCACAAGAACAACTGGGCAAACTTCTAAGCAAAAATTCAATTATACATATACACATACACGGTTATTTGGCTCAGTCAGCTTTGCTTTATCTATTGTTATACATATTTATACACATAGATAGGTGTATAAATATGTTGTTGTTGATTTCTACTATCTCAGAAAAGAACATCCACACCTCCTTCTCCTTCTGGTACATGTGTATTGAAGGCCAAATGCACAAAGTCCCCGCCCAAGTGTGAACAAATAAAGATGAAGATACCAGAAGAGATATGGAACCTCTTACCTAGCCTGTATTGAAGGCTTCTCATCAATCTTGAAGCCCACCAAGTGAGTGTTATGCAGGTTCTTGCAAGCAGACATCATCTCGCCAATGTGGTTCAATGTGCTTGATGTTGTTTCTTTCATTTCCTCAATTGTGTCGGCAGCTTGAATGAGATCTCGGTATCTTTCACTGAACAATTAAATGAGTAATAAGCTACATTAAAAAGATCCCAACTTGACATACAAACCGAGTCAGCACAAAAATTGGGTAAGTACTTGTATAAGACACATTGAATTTGGGGGAGGGGGGCGTGGAGGGGGGGAGGGGCGGGGGAGGGGAGGTCCCCCCACCTACCCCCCTTTTAGGAAACCACTAGTTTTTATGTTATGGAGGTCCAAAGATTGAAGAAAATGCCTACATTTTTTGGATTTCGGGGGAGTTGGAGGAGGAGAGGGGTTGGAGGAGGGGTTGCCAAGAGTAGGGGGTCGCCTCGCTCCGCTCCGCTTCGCTCCGGCTCCCGGGTCTGCTGTAACGTGTGAACCTAACAAACCTATCTTTAGTTTTTAAACACGAAGTGACCTAAAGCAACCAATTTGGTTCTAATAAACTCCATAAAGTAGTTAGTAACTAAACAAAGCCAAAGTCATCCAGAGAATCACGGATAAAACGAGAGCGCAACAGAACATTCACGAAACTCGGAAGGAATCGGAATGAAATGAGCAAGTCACTACATATGTCAGAAAATACAAAATTGCTGACGCAAATTTCTAACATTACGACAAAATCTTGTAATTTGTACTAAAATCATGTACCAATATCCAACGTTGGAGCTTTTGGGTTTGACATTTGTCGTTCCGAGATTGGCCAAGTTGTAAAAATCGCGTAAACATATTTTATAATTAAAGTGCTAAAATGATGTTTCCTAAATCAGAAAATGGTATGAGAGGATAGCTAAGGACCCCCCCTAACCACCTAAGTACTCCAATCTTCAAATTTAAATGTGTCTTATATAAGACCCAACCCCAAAAATTACCAACTCTATTATTATGCTGAATGCTGGTAAAGTTACAATAATCCTTTAGCAACAGTGTCATTGGCGGGGTATAATCCCTACATAAAAAGTATGACGATAGTATTGGAAACCACACATGGATCCGATCATACAAAACTCTAAAATAATGGGCAAATAAGTAGGTTTACACTACGTACCCAACCATAGCCCGTAGTTCCTCCCGTTTCCTCTCGATTTCATACTGCAGTCTCTTCTGAACCTGATCGACATCAGATATGAAGTGCGACTTGAATAGCTCGTCCGGATCAATCTCTAGTAAGTTTGGTTGAGACATTGTTTAAGCGTCTCACATAGAGTCATATAATTTGGATATTATGAGCCTAATAGGAGCTGAAGTAGCAATAAAAGTCTGAAAATTAAGTAAACAATCCATTTGCCAACTTCTCTAAAATATACTGTCAGTTACCTGTATTTTTTTGTTTTTAACAGTGTTGCTATAGTTGTCTTGAAATTCTACCACAAAATTTTTGCTCAATTTCATACATACCTTCTGGTAGGGTGATTTTGAAACAAAGGTTTCATTTTTTATTAAATACGTTTATTGGCAGAAGTTACAGCCTTTCCAAAAAAAAACAGTAAGACGTCATCATTTTTTGTATGGGATTTGAATTTTTTTTTTCCCGAAACCTATCGTGTGTGGTATCAAATGAAGAGAGCTGGTTCTAAAAATATATACTACACAATTACCTTTTGATCACCTGTTTCCCAGAAATCCAATCTTTTCAAAACATACCTACCAAGTTGGGGCTCCTCCAGGTTGGAGACGGCTCAGTATTTTTTTGTAAAAATTACACCAAATGACTCATCGTATAGGTACACACATCAAATTTCAAAAAGGCGACTTTTACTGTTATTTTTAAAAAAAGAAAAAAATAACATTTACTGTTATTTTGTCTTCTTTTTTATGTTTTTTTATAATTATTTTTTATCTGAATAATGCGATAAATAACAAGTTTTTCAAAAAAGTAAGATTGCACTAATTACTACCAACTAATGTACAAAATCTCATATGCGCCGTCAGATCAGGTCAGCCGTTGCTCAGATACAGAAAACCTTCAAACGCAACCCCAGCGGAAAATGAATAACTCTGTTCCTGTAAGAGGCACAAATTCTACAATTCCACACCTAAGTTACTTTCCCTACAAACTTCATTGAGTTAGGCCTCTTTTTTTTTATTTCTACGAGAACGTTCTGCAGAATGTGTTTCTCACATTAACCCATCGATATAAAAGTCTGTGCATTAACCTCTAAAATTCCTGGGAGCACGAATTTCCTATTTTGTGCGACTATTCAGAATTTCGAAACCACGATCTTTTTTGCTGGGAGATAGGATAAGGGATAGGATTCTATATATGATAATGTTATAGAGGCCTCAGCCACTTTAGTAAGGCTACCGGCGTGGGCTGCCGTTGCGTAAGGGATGTCTAGCGCACCGCACAAGACCAGTGTGGTTGATGGTTTAGGCCAGTGGCTGTAAGAGCGAGGGTGCGAGCTGCCTTTCCAAAATATGGCGTATCACTCTGTGTGTCTCTAATCTCTACAGAAGCACCTAAAGCAAATACAGAGGCTCTCTTAGTATGTACTGTACAAGTACCTGTTGCCTTTCTAGCTGGGTCCCCTGAGTCATCCGAAGTTTTATTTAGTGATATGGAGGAGTAAGGTTTTTGCCAAAATAGAGTACCAACTGGAAATAATAAATATAATTAAAGTAATAAAATCAAGATTGCAGATGTCAACAAGTCACAAAAACCAGGACTTCAGAATAATTACAATAAAAATAGTAGTTACCTACATTTTATCAGATTTTAAATATCACATGTTACAGATATTACCTCAGTCATTAATTAGATATACAATCAGTGTTCAATTTCTTTTGTGTTTGTTGATAAACAAGGAAAATATGTAATGAAACATCTACCGTGATTGCAATCGCTAGTCAAGAAATTAAAACAGCTAAATACCTACGTGTAGGTAATAAAATAAGAAACTCTAATATTTTTACAAACAGCATACGATATTTAGTTGATGAGGGCTACCGTTTAAACGAATAAGGTAAATAAGTAGTAAGTTTCATACGATTTATTCCTATAAGGCCAGGTTCCTAAAAGACAGGGACAGACTCATTAAACGACGGATTCCCATCTAGGAAGTTTGTATTTGCTAATACTTTTTATTTATTATGTATGTGCCCGACGCGCCTCCATTAACCCGCACTGAGCCAGCGTGTTGGCTGTTGGAATATGGCTCAACCTTCGTCGAATCGGGGTGACCCCATTCGGGTTCATTAATGTGCTACATTTATAAACTATCTTTGCAAAGATATTAAATAAATCACCAGCAACTCTTCTAGGATTTGGCCACTTTTTGTATAGGACTTTACGTTTTCCGTCCTTTCAGTAATCTGGCCTTATAGCAATAAATCTTTCATAAAAAAACTCCATAAAAATTAACAGACTTAAAAAAATATTGAGGTTGTCAGTTCATTTTGTATCGGGAGACCTCCCACTACACCAGCGCCCCTGGCGGCAAATTCACACGCGATCGCCCTCATTGTCTGTCTTGAGAGTATTACGATGCGGAATGCAGTGTTGACCTCAGTTGTGATTGAAAATACTAAAATTATAAGTAAATTCCAAAATATATCATCACCAAATAGCGTAAATTATAAAAGTTGAGGAACTAGATCCAAAGCAAGACAATTTATAGAGACATCGAGGCAGCTTTATGCTCGCCCATTTATTATTTTTATTACACAGATGCCATTACTTCGTTGAGATACAGACTATGAAAGAAATTAACAAAAAAAATACTGAACATTATCAGTTCTAATTCAAGCGAATCTTGAAATAGATCCGATGAACAACTTAGATCTCATAATAAAAAGTGATTCCTTATTTTCTTATAAAAATATACAATAACACTAAAATATCCTACTTCAACATTGATCTATTGTGTTTGTCAACTTAAATTACATTTATCAACATATCTGTAGCTGCTAATGTCAAAATTGCATTTTAATATATAAATTCATAAATAATATCAGTTTATGTGACTGTTACATAATGCCTTATATACAGTTACATGCACTTATTATAAGCTCTCTAAGTGTTCAGGAACCGCATGTTACGACTGGCATGTCGGCATTGACAGTTAATATAGAGTAGAACGTCAATTAGAATTAAGGTCAAATCAAATTTCTTTGTTTTTCAGAGATGTTCGAAATTTTAATGTAATAAGAACACCGAATTCGATGCAATAATAACATTTTCAGAAATATTTTTAACTGTTCTAACAAAACAGTTTATCTTTAAGCCGGTCGTAATTTGCGGGTTTTGAACGCAATTTAGAGGGTTTCTCATATGTGAAATGATAAAAAAAACAGCCCCGAAACATTAATGAAACCTTACGGCTAAAATTTGGTTCACTTGTTTCATATTTAGGCTGATACATTTTGAACCACTGAACCAAATTTCATAAATCTATTACCAATATTTATAAAAACCGCTTTAATCTGCGTCCACCCGTTTGAGCGCTAGAGAGCCACGGACAGACGCACACACAGACGTTCCAAACCTATAACAACCTACTTTTTCGTCATATTAAAAAAACACTGCTTGAATCAGAAATCAAATAAATGTTCAAAATACATATTTTATCAAAAGAGTAACTTTTAAAGGATAGTTCACGACCATAACCATAATGTGTGTTCGTACCTAATTTTGTCTAAATCTAATTTGTACATTTTGACAAAATTAATATTCCACTTAACGAGTTTATTGGCAATTTTGACAATTAGCCGTTACTGAATACATAACCAAGTTACTGTAAGATGAGCCTGAAATGCCACTTCTAGTCTTAATCGCAAAATGCATGCATCCATAGAAATTCGAAGTTGCCACCAAATGCCAAATCACAGTAATGTTGGATGTCTATACGAGCACCTTACTTAGTCCGTATTGGCTTTGAAACAGATAAAATGCAGAGGTGACAACAATAAGAGCCAAAATAAATTTGTATCCTTTCTAAAAACAAGGAAATATATCTAATCCCCTCTTTCTATACACTATCAAAGCCAAGACGCACAAGCAAGATATACAAGGATCTCACTAAACTCGCCATCGATGGTCCAACCATTCTCGATAAGTTCAAGGTTCAAGGTTCAAGAGATTATTGCCGATTGAGATTACATTAAACCGATCATCATGTAATGTAACTGATATGCAGGGTTTAACAGAAAGGTGCAGTCAAATTCTAAGGGTTTGTTAAGGACATCATTCTGAACAATTTTCACTATTTAACTTTTTGGACCGGGCGATCAGCTGTTTTGAGTCGAGAAGTGAAAAATAAAATTGCTCTGATCAAATCAGTTTCATAGTGAAAGTTATTCAGAATGTTCTACTTGAGAACCCCCTACAATCTGACTACACCTCTCTGTTAGAGAGCAGAGACTGAAGACAACTTCTTAGAGAGTCGCCTCCTTTTGCGCTTTACACCCTTAGCGCTTCTTAGTTCCTGCGGTAATGTTTCGGTGCGGGAGGGGTGACATTACACGCTACGACGAGGTACACTGTTGCCCAGTTTCCAGCGCGTCATTTTAAATGAGGCATTGCGATTTATTATTATATATACTTATTCCATGGTAATGAAATTCAAAACCTTTTTCATCCGGTTTACATCCGCAGGCCGGACGCACACGCTTGGACGGATGTAATAATATTGTTTGGCATAATTTCTTTTTTACCGAAATGTTGTAAGCCCTAATGATCATCAAGCATAAATAATTGCGCATAAATTTTAAAGTCAGAAACAAAGGAAGCATAAACAATGCAGACTACAATTATATAGCATAATTTGAAGAATAATTTCAAATAATCAGCCATGTTTATTTTATTTTTCTTTCTTAGTCTGATTCTTAAATGTCAACCTAACATGAAGACTAAAGGAGGCTTCGCTTCGCTCACCCCTTCACCTACCCTGACTCACCACTTCGCGCTGATATGTCGTGTGCAGAGCAGAATTTTACATATCATTATCAGCCAAAAAAATATTTGTAAAATATCCATTACGATACTCAAAAGTAGTCCAACTGAAAATATACTAAAAGCAAGCTATGTCAACCAAAACAGTATGCCGAAGTATTGTTATAAAAAAAGTATGCCATAACAAGTTACGACAAACTCATGCGAATAAAAAACAGAAAAAACTAAAAATCAGAAAAAAGAAAATGCCTACGCCGACCTCGCAGTGAAGTCTCGCACTATGCAACACACCCCTCCCGCACCGCCCCCGCGCCGCAAGCTACTTCGCCACGCTCACTTGGCTTCCTCTCGCTCTCGCCCACGACGCGTCAGTAGTGACGGGCACCATGACGTCATGCGTCATCAGAGCGAGATGCCAAGTCAACTTTATTGTAGTATAGCGTCGCCTGGCCTCGCTCTAGTACATGACTTCGTAGACTGTCGCCTTCTTGTCGCCCGAACCGGTCACGATGAACTTGTCGTCGGACGACACGTCGCAACTGAGCACCGACGACGACTCCTTCGACTGCGGAGGCAATCGCAAACACGGTTTAATACAATATCATTTCTCGAAAAGGCTGAAATATGTTTCTTTTACTATTTGGGCCCCCATATATCCGATATTTTGATAAAAATCCAAAAAGTGAATCGACAAAAGAACTCCATATAAATACGCCCTTTCTCTTCTCTTCCTCTGGCAGACAGAAGCACAGTTCTGCCCAAGTTTGCCGAGCGATAGCGTGACACGCACCTATGGAGATATCTAAGCCTTCCTTACTATGTTTACCCGCGTCCTGTTTTGTCGGCAACAATGTCGGGTAGGGGTGTACACTACTCAGGGACCAGAAGCAATATTCCTACCCTTATATAGCCGTAGCATGTCGAGCACAGCGCGGGTTTTGTCACGGGAGGGTGACGGACACAGCTATATACAGCGCATAGCTATGTCCTTCATTTTTTCACGACAAAACCGCACTCGGTATGCTCCGGGGGCTGTGCAGTGTATGTCCCTATATATAGCACACCTGGAATATATTGGCGCCGTACGGCGTCCGCCACGCGTTGAGCAGATTGTCCTTCCCAGTGGACACGAACCACTTGCCGCTGGCCGCGAACCGCAGCGACAGCACGCACGACTCGTGCAGCAGCAGCTGGTAGCGGTCCGGCTTGCCCGCGTGCAGCACTTCCACGTGGGAGTTCTCCATGCCGACCGCTAGCCACGAACCTGGGGGGGAGAACAGAATCGCGCAATGAAGATAGGCTTTCGTGTTGAATGTGGAAGCGACAAAGACGATATTCGTCCCTTTCTATCAGATAAAAATTAATAAGCTGCTGTCAGATCAGATACACTGCTCACGCACGGTATTGATGCAACTGGCTGCCCTCTCGAAGCTCCCACGAGCGCACTGTGTTGTCCAGCCCGCTGCACACTCACACAAACACACTCACTGGAGGGACATGATTACAGCGAGAAGATCTGGGTCGAGAAGTTGTGTTGACGCAACTGCCTGCCCTCCCGTAGCTCGCACTCGCGCTTAGTATTGTCCAGCCCGCTGTACATTCACACACACCCTCACACAAACACACACACACACACACACACACCCTCACAAACACACACACACCCTCATGCACACACACGCACGCACACACATACACATATACACACTTATACACACCTTTACAATACACACCCTCTTACACATACACACCCTGACACATACCCCACACTCACCGGACGGACAGTATCCCAGCGAGAAGATCTGGCTAGAGAAGTCGTGTTGACACGACTGCCTGCCCTCCCGTAGCTCGCACTCGCGCGTAATATTGTCTAGCCCGCTGTACACTCACACACACATACACACCCTCACACATACCCCACACTCACCGGACGGACAGTATACCAGCGAGAAGATCTGGCTAGAGAAGTCGTGTTGACACGACTGCCTGCCCTCCCGTAGCTCGCACTCGCGCGTAATATTGTCTAGCCCGCTGTACACTCACACACACATACACACCCTCACACATACCCCACACTCACCGGACGGACAGTATCCCAGCGAGAAGATCTGGCTAGAGAAGTCGTGTTGACACGACTGCCTGCCCTCCCGTAGCTCGCACTCGCACGTAATATTGTCTAGCCCGCTGTACACTCATACACACACATACACACCCTCACACATACCCCACACTCGACGGACGGACAGTATCCCAGCGAGAAGATTTGGCTAGAGAAGTCGTGTTGACACGACTGCCTGCCCTCCCGTAGCTCGCACTCGCGCGTAATATTGTCTAGCCCGCTGTACACCCACACACACATACACACCCTCACACATACCCCACACTCACCGGACGGACAGTATCCCAGCGAGAAGATCTGGCTAGAGAAGTCGTGTTGACACGACTGCCTGCCCTCCCGTAGCTCGCACTCGCACGTAATATTGTCTAGCCCGCTGTACACCCACACACACATACACACCCTCACACATACCCCACACTCACCGGACGGACAGTATCCCAGCGAGAAGATCTGGCTAGAGAAGTCGTGTTGACACGACTGCCTGCCCTCCCGTAGCTCGCACTCGCACGTAATATTGTCTAGCCCGCTGTACACTCATACACACACATACACACCCTCACACATACCCCACACTCGACGGACGGACAGTATCCCAGCGAGAAGATCTGGCTAGAGAAGTCGTGTTGACACGACTGCCTGCCCTCCCGTAGCTCGCACTCGCGCGTAATATTGTCTAGCCCGCTGTACACCCACACACACATACACACCCTCACACATACCCCACACTCACCGGACGGACAGTATCCCAGCGAGAAGATCTGGCTAGAGAAGTCGTGTTGACACGACTGCCTGCCCTCCCGTAGCTCGCACTCGCACGTAATATTGTCTAGCCCGCTGTACACCCACACACACATACACACCCTCACACATACCCCACACTCGCCGGACGGACAGTATCCCAGCGAGAAGATCTGGCTAGAGAAGTCGTGTTGACACGACTGCCTGCCCTCCCGTAGCTCGCACTCGCGCGTAATATTGTCTAGCCCGCTGTACACCCACACACACATACACACCCTCACACATACCCCACACTTACCGGTCGGACAGTATCCCAGCGAGAAGATCTGGCTAGAGAAGTCGTGTTGACACGACTGCCTGCCCTCCCGTAGCTCGCACTCGCGCGTAATATTGTCTAGCCCGCTGTACACCCACACACACACACACACACACACACACACACACACACACACACACACACACACACACACACACACACACACACACACACATACCCCCACACTCACCGGACGGACAGTATCCCAGCGAGAAGATCTGGCTAGAGAAGTCGTGCTGGTGCAACTGCCTGCCTTCCCGTAGCTCCCACGAGCGCACTGTGTTGTCGAGTCCGCCGGTCCACAGTCGAGTACCGTCGGGGCTGATGTCGATGCAGGACGCGCCATCCGTGTGTCCTGTTGGCAGGCGAAGAGTTAAATAGAGGCAAACTTACACCGCATCACGGTTACTCCCATACGAAGTGGTACTTCATTTCAAAATTAAATATTTGATGGTAATGTAGTGGTTTGGTAAGAATTTGACGTTTTTATTGTGACGTGTGAGGACGTCAATGTCTCATGGTATACCTGACGCCAAATTTCTTGGCGCCTGAGTTTCGCCTGGAGGAGGAAGCGTCGCATGGGAACAAGAGAGATGTATACAAAGGCGAGAGAGATACTTACGCATATTTCGCTTAGCCGCCAGGTATACCATACGAATAGCACCATTGCTTTGGTTATAAGTAACATTTTAAAGAATTAACCTGAAGTTGTAATTTTATAAATAGTCGAACATTATTTACCTTGGAATTGTCTAACTAATGTTTGATTGTGAAGATCCCATACAGCAATGTTGCCGTCCGAACAACAACTAAAGCAAACCTGCAACAAAAAAAAAATGTCAATATACAAACTCAAATGTAGATTTACGTATGAATACTTTGGGGTTCCGATCCCAAAGGGTTTCAAACGGGACGAAAGTCAGAATTTCTGTAATACTGTAGATATCTACATATACTTAGTTAACGTCATTTTTTGCTTCTCTACATTGGACCACTGTGGGAGGAGAAGGGTGCAGAATCTCCCACAGATTGATTTTTAGATCTCTTTTAAAACTTGGTAGTGTTTAATACAATTATTACAATATTAATTATTATAAATAACTAGCTGATGCCCGCAACTTCGTCTGCGTGTTCCTAGGAAATATCATTTACCATGATAGCGTTAACCTCCTTCTGGTGCAGTCGGATAAAAAGTATCCTTTAAGTTAATCTAGTTCATAAACTATCTCTGTGCAAAAATTCATTCAAGTCCGTTCAGCCGTTTAGCGTAATTGAGGCACAAACACACTAACATCCAAACATCCAAACATCAAAACATTAAAACATCGCTACTTTCACATTTATAATATTAGTTGGATAAGGGTAATGCCTGCATCCATAGTCGATTTACCCCTAGTGAAACTGTATTGTTTGGCGTAGAGTTGTTCTGTACGGCTGAAGTGTGAGAGCATTTGACTGAGTATAGTATTCTCAAACATTTTACTTAGTGCTGGAAGAACAGATATTGGTTTGAAATCCCGACTTGAACAGAGGTATCAGTTAACTGATAACTGTGTTTCATGAGGTCTGGGAAAACTCCATCGTCAACACATTTATTGAATATATAAGCTCAGTGTGGGGCGGCTATAACTAGAATTACTGAACCAATTACTGATATACATCACAGGTCTTCAGTATTCACCGGTTGCTGCAAAGAGTTCAGAACGCATGCGCCAGGTTCTGCTTTACCATCCCTTCTCGTAGTCACATTACTCCTTACCTGAACAAGGCCAATATGCTCAATATCAATGGTAAGCTGCAACTACATCTTGCCTCTCTCTTATTTAGTGTGATAAGACAACAAACACCAGAGTATTTATTTGAAAAGCTTAAATGGCGGGTATCTCGTCACTACATCAACAGGACTACAACCAGCATTTTAACAATCCCTCGACATCGATCAGCTGCTTTTCGGGGCAGTTTCAGGTATCTGGCGACGAAGTGTTGGAACAACCTGCCACCACCAATCCGAGTTCACAATTCTATTGCCAGTTTCAAACTTGCATGTAGAAAACACCTTCTGCACCTGCAGAAGTCAGATGCCTGATTCTGCCCCAGTGAATCCCCGCGTTTGCTAGTTATATTATCTTAAAGCTAAGTCTTTTTAATGTACGTATGTGAATCGGTTAAGTCACTGAACAATCGATAGTATACAATATTTAATATCCCTTATACTCTCAACTATTTATGCAATTAGTGTTTTTTAATGTATTATTTATTAATTATAATTATATTTCTGATGTCAATTCGTCTCCTACTTAGCTTATCCATCCACTAAATTTTCCTAATTTTTTCCTATAGTTTATTTATTTTCATATCAATTATATATGCAGTTTTAATAAAAAGTAGTTTATTAACACCCACCCTTTATCTTCTCCTCCTTGATAAGGTGCCGACAGAATACCAGCGTTGCAGGACCCCTTGCAGGTTCTGTGGCACATGCTGAGTCGGAACCTATTCGCCGCCTAGGCACACACTTCACGACGTTACTGTCTACTCGTCGCAACAAAATTGTATTTTGCTTTTATTTATTTCTTGTTGTCTTGTGTATGTACTATACATATAAGTTACTGTGTGGTATGTACTTTTACTTTTGTGACGCGTGTGTATATTATGGTCTGCGATATTGGTTGTTATTACTTTCTCCTTCAATTGTATGTTTCACTTTTTTTCTTGTTCTCTCATAATTATCGTGTATTTTATGTTTTGTGTGTTATGGCGTAGTCCGAATAAATTGATATTCTTTCTTTCTTTCTTTCTTTCTATTTATTTGTTATTAATCTAGACGTTTTGACAATGTCCTGGGGTTGAACATGAATAAATTTAAAATCTACATTACTCACGCAAGTGCTGATTTTCAACAAAGTCTCTGCTTCATATGGAGATGAATTTAAACACTATGTTGTAAGTACATTGGTGAAAAATGTTTTAAAGGCCTGAGCTACCTCAGCGCTGGATTTAAAACATAATCACCTATCTTTAAGCAGAAATCATTGTCCCTTGGAATAATTTTGCCAGTCTCACAGTTTATTATTTGCTTAATCTTTTACATTCTATTATTTGAATTTAGTTTAGAGATTTTCTATCAATTTGTAAAGTTTTTTGTAGTTCTTCAAACCAAGTAGAAAGTTTTGGAATATTTTTTTAAATTATGAAATTTTCTATCAAAGTTACAGCGAATAGGTTTTTTGTTCATAAACGTGAGATCGGATATTCGGATGCGTATTTACCTAAAGTTGAGGTGTTGGCTATTATGGAATGAACTTTTTATTGAAATAATCCCAAAGATTCCGGGTTCTGAATCGGATGTATATTTACCTAAATGTGATAAAAATATCTATTTTTATTAATATATACTTTTTCACTAACACAAATTGCCCCTGCTCTTAAACCCTACACAATTACATACATGCATCGGGAATAAAAAATAACTTTTGGTAAATATGAATCCAAATATTTACACAATCCCGTAATTAATTTTTCTCATCTCATAGCGTCACGCCTTTTCCATCTGAGGTGGCAGAGGCACAATTGTGCCCACTTTGAGCCAGATATTCAATACTCCATTTTGCGTGACAGGGGGCTAGCCCATCGCCGCAGCTATGGAGTAATGAAGGTTTCCTCACGATGTTTTTCATGCCCGTTATATGAACTTCCGTATAATGTACTTAAGCCAACCATGGTTAGGAATCGAACCTGCATCTCCTGTGTGAGAAGCAAGCGTGAAACCCATACACCACGGAGCCCTTTTTTATTTTATTAAGACGCCGCTTCCAAACTTTTATAGCCAAAAATTTACTTTAGGTAAATTTGCAGCCGAATATCCGATCTCTTATAAGTTTATGACTTAATTTTACGAATTCCAAAAGTTGCTTAGTCATAAAAAAAATATTTAATCCATTCTTTGATTTAAAAACGCTATTACGCTAAGCCTCCGCTGTCCTTCAGTATGTCTGTCTGTCCGTCCGTCAGTCCGTCAGCGGGCTCTGTCTGATGAAACATAATGTAGAAATCCCTTCGTGTGTGAGTCTGACCCGCACTTGACCGATGTTTCATCAGTAGTTCATTTGTGATGTGGCGTAAAGTTTGAAGCCATTCTCGTAACGCATGTCAGATTTCTGGCGTAGCGCGTAACGCATGCCAAGTTTCCGCCGTAACGCATACCTTGCTATCGGGACTGATGGCCAGCGCGTAGCACGCCGGCGCGGATGACGTCAGCTCCGCCTTGATGCGCGGCGTGGGTGACGACAGGTCCCAGATGGAGAGATTGGACGCCTCGCCACCGACAATGAGCGTGCGACCGTCTGGCAGCAGCTTGACGGAGCGGATGTAGTTGTCGCGTTGCTGCGGAAGTGCAATTATTTAATAGAAGATATTGATACCTACCAAGAGTGCCCAACCTAACACGACCCAGGAAACTCAACCACAGAATTCAGCAGCTACTCTCCAAAACCCACCACATCCTCCCCATTTCAAAATATTATACATCGGCTTTAGGCTAGCGATTGTAATCGCTCTCCTCCCCATCCTTACGCTGGTCACTTCCCCTCTTTTCAAAACTTATGCCCTCTACTTTGCCAGCCGAACTGCCGGAACAGGTTTACCTGTTCCGGCAGGAACCCTGGCTGGAGAGGCAACATACATTCATTCATTCATTCGATATTGATACCTACTAAGAGTACCTTCTTGATTAATAATAATAATAATAATATTTATTTATTTCAGATATACATCCATAATTAAACACGGTAAAATGAAAAATAAATTGAAATAATGACACAAAACAAAAAATAAATTAATTGGTAACACAGAAAACAAGATCTAAGTATGTAAGTTAAGTCCACACACTCATTCGTCATTCTGTCATAATTATGTCTATTACACATCCATCACACAACACATTCACTTACTTCTTATTCCTGTTTAAGTGCACATCCACCCAGTGCTTCGTCATAGGGCTGTCGACCCTATCAGCCAGCGTTCTGAGGATCAAGTTCGAGCTGCCGCGAGTCTGACTCCACATGGACGCTACTCTGTTACGCAGTATGGCGAAAAAATCGTTTATTCTTGCTTCCGCAAACATCGTCGACGCGCTACAGTATCGCGGCAGCCCCAACACAATCCTCAGCGCGTTATTGTATTGGACACGCAGGGAGCTGTAGGCCCTCTGCGTATAGCGAATCCACAGACTGCAGGTGTAGAAGGTTTGACAGTAGGCTCTAAACAGTGTAAGTTTCACTTCTTTAGTGCACCTTGCAAACCTGCGGGCCAGCATGTTACAGCGGACTGACAACGCCCTGCGCTCTCTCTCCATGTCCAGATCATCTGTGAGTGTCTCCGTGACCACATGCCCCAGGTACTTAAATTCCGAAACTCTGGACACGGGTATTCCACACAGCCGGACTGGTGGTACAAACGATGGTGATTTGGTGCCCGCCTTGAAAATGAGCATTTCACTTTTTTTTGCATTGTACCTAAGGCCATGCGACCCGGCGTACGACTCACAGATCCCTAGTAACCGCCTGAGGGCTCTGATTGAGGGGCTAAGCACCACCATGTCGTCAGCATAGCTTGTTGTTGACCATGATGCCATGGACTGAACATCCGACCTTGGTGTCGCACAGCCCCTCGATCAGTTTGTTCATGTACAGATTGAACAGCTTGGGAGACGTCAGGCCCCCCTGCCTCACTCCACAGCTCAGCCCGTATTCATCACTCAAAGAACCGGCCCATCTGACCGCGTTACTTTGATTTCCATACCAGTACTTAAACATACATATGAGCTCATCAGGTAGGTCAGTCTCCTTCGCCAGCTTATCCCACAGAATGGTATAGTTGATGAGGTCAAAAGCCTTAGATAAGTCCAAAAAGCAGGCATATACAGGCGTCTTTCTATCCGTGTAGTAACGGACAGTTTGCTTGAGGCACATGATGGCACTTTCAGTGGACAGCCCAGTTCTGAAACCAAACTGGGCATCGTGCAAGTTAAGATATTTATCAAGTTGCTTATCAAGCAAACTGTCCAATACCTTCGCGATGATCGTGGCTAGTATAGGTCTATAATTACCTTTATCACTAGCATCACCTGTTTTATTTTTGATAACAGGTACAACAATAGTTTTTATGAGCATTTCAGGCAGGTAGGAGTGTCCAATACTGGCGTTAATAAACATCTTCAGAACTCTGGGCAGATGTGCACCAGCATACCTCAAGTGCTCGACGCTCAGACCATCATGTCCCGGCGACTTTCCTCGCTTCATAGAACGGATGGCCCTCTCTACTTCTATAATGGTAAAACGAGTGCATTCACTCTCTACCGACCGTCGGGGGTGTGCGCCGGACACTACCGAGGCTGCGGCTGACGCGGATTCAGGCACCACAGCAAAATGTTCTCTGAACATATTTGCTATGTCCCCGTTATTGGTCAAACCGTCCACAACCACAGGCAGGCTCACCTAGGACTGAGCTTGTTCGTTTGCTTCCAAAATTTTTTAAAATCCTTAGCCTCATGACTTGTAGCAATTATGTCCATTTTAATGCGTTCATTGTTATCTTGACACCATTTTAACTTGTTTTTAAATAATTTCTTTGATTGTTTCATTTTATCATAGATTAATCCAATTGTGGGTTTGCCAAACAGTACCCAAGTTTGAAATTTAAGTCGGAGGCTCGACTATGGGCCTCCGCCACATACTTATTCCAACCTATAACATACCTTTTCTTATCACAACTTTTGCCTTGATAACTACAGGTAGCAGCCTCACTCAATATGTTGACAATACTGTTATACAAATTGTCTATAACTACCTTGTGTTCCACATTGGTACATATTTTCTCACTACAGTGTCTGAGCTCGAAAGGAAAGTCAATGTCACGTAACCGGCTATGACATGACTCCCTGTACATATTTATTTGTGCCTCATCTCTAGTACCCCATATAACTTTAGATGCAAACAGATTATATATATTTATTTTGGGCACAAGTATTTTGAAGTCACAATCAATCAGCAGGGGAAGGTGATCAGACCATGTCACATCATAATTCACCTCAAATCTTGTGACGGATTGATATGCTACACAACTAGTTATACAATGATCAAGCCAACGACAACAGCCATGAGCGTCACTTATGTACGTATATGTGCCTGAGTCAATACCTAGTGATTCAATGTCCGCACAAATCCACTTTTGTTCCGCACAGAATTGGAGTAGTTCATTACAAAATAACTCACCTGGGTGAGCGTTAAAGTCCCCGAGTACGTACACATTATCCACGGTGCTGTCCTCGACGATAGCACTCACCTCTGCTAGGCATTCAATGAAGACTGGTAAGTTCTCTTTCGAGTCCGTAGGCATGTAGACGGAGAAAAATATAGCAGACCGACTAGCCACTTCACACTTTATAGCCACCAATCTCACACTTTTACAATTGATAATAGTGACTTTATCAAACGCACTTTTACGCCACAAAATAGCTACGCCGCCGTAAGGCCTTCCTCGCACTACTCCCGCCGAAGTATCCACGGCCGACACTCCAGTCGCAGCGAAGTCAGGATGGATGCCACTCAGGTAAGGTATGTCGTGGGGCAGTAACCAAGTCTCCTGCAGCGCAATTACGTCCATCGATAAGCATAGCTCTCTGACATGGCCCGAGACTCTCATCACGGACTTACAATTGAAGCTTGCGAGCTTACAAGTTCTGCGGCTCAGTTTCTCTTTGAAGCCGAAAGTTTGTCAGCGTCTTTACTAGCCGTCCGGCTAAATATAAAATACCTACGGAAAAAGATCCCGTCTGGCCATAGGTTGTCGTTGTAGAACACTGGAAGTTTGTCCTTGGGTATGTAGATCTTATAAGAGTTGTACTCCTTTTCCTCTTTCATACCTACTCGCACAGGAGACACAACAATCTGAGTTTTCTCCTTTATGTACTCAGCGACATCAATTTCTAAGGCTTCCAGAGAGACATTGTAGATGAAAAGGGGTATTTTAGGGGCCGCGGCTTTAAATTTGCATTCAGGGTCAACAGGGGCTCTTCCCTTTTTCCCCACAAAACGAGATTTTGATTTTCGTTTCTCCACCGTTATCCAGCCATCTTGCTCGGGTTGAGATTCTAGATTATTATTTCTAACAGCTGATACGGTTAATGTCGGAGAGCGCCGTAGGGCCTCAGCGGCGCCTACTCGTTCCACAGTGTTCGAAACCGCGGTACTTTTGCCGGCCTCCACGCGTGCACCATTCCCCTCCACCGCCGCCGCCGAGTCGGCCGGTTTCACGGGCACCGCAGCCTTTTCAGTCACCACGCTCGCGAAAGACAGAGACAGCGGACCGCACGCCTCAGTCATACGCGAAGGTAATGTTTCCGTTGGCCTACCCTCCGGAGATGATGATGAGGATATTGATGATGCATGATTCTCATGATTTTCAGACACGGCAAGGAATCCCATAGGGCCACTATTGTTTTGGTAACTGTCTTCCAAGCAGAATGCGCCTCTTTTCGTATTGACATTAGTAACAACGCACTGTCGTTTCATCTCGTTGAGTTCAGATTTCAGTTGTTCAAATTGGTGAATAGTAACATACTCCGTCTCCGCCGCCACTGCGTATTTTTGCTGCATGTCACCAAGCTCCCTTTGTATCAAGACAATGTCTTTTAGAAGTCTAGTGACGTCTAAATGGTCAAAAGTGACCGGGGGTAGTTTTGCAAGGTCCCTTGCCACGAAGATCGGCATTTCTTCGGGATCCGTTTCTCTAAAGAGGCAGATTATGTCGTCCAGGTTGCGTTGAGTCTTCCCATCACGTCTTCGAGTAGTTTTCTGCTTTGAGACCGACTCAAACAGAAGGCTTTTGGCATTCTCTATTTCGTCATCGGAAAAAGCCGTTGCACAAATCTGCACTAAACTTTCGTCGACCATAACATCCATTTTATTTTGCACAAACGCAAGTAACTCGTTTATTACAATGTTGCAAGTCTTGCATTTTAACACGTAAGAGGCCATCGCCCCTGAGGTTAACAATTAACAACAATAAATCACGGGATATCGACCAACTCCAATGAGCGAGCGCGCGCGACTGATAATAATTATTACTGATACTGATTAATAGACCGGTACACCGGTCAATATAATAAAGGTTCTATAATCCGATTATCCAACGCGCCCGGGTTCCAGGCATCCCCCAGGATCCCTTTCCGCCGAAATGCACCCGCTACTGATTTTGACCCGCTTTTTCGCGTAGCGTACCCGAAGGGTTCCGTCCGTCTGTCCGTTGTCTGTCATCGGGCTGTATCTCAAGAACCGTAATACGTAGATAATTTTGTTACAGAATGTGTATTTCTGTCGCAGCTACAATGAATCAGCTTATTTTTTATAATGGCGTCCTCTTAAAAGAAACATGTTTTACAGCTCTCACGATACGGGGGGTGGAGGTTTAGGTTATTTTACTAAATATTGTTCAAAACACTTCGGCTTTTCGCGGCACCGACTTTCGGCGAACAACAACAATTTGCCCCCTGCGCCAACGGAGTGGCGGTAGGTAGCATCCTTAACCAGCACGAGGTCACCAATTCCAAGGGGACTCGTTTTGTCAGTCCACTTTAGGCGCTGTTGTAAGATGTGCAGATACTCGAGCGACCAACGCTTCCAGAAATCATGAGTAAACTGCTGCAACATCTGATACCTTGACAACCGATACAATTTCACTCCCTGGAAGGCAGCGTGTAAGTGGCTGTCCTATCAAGAAATGCCAGTGGAGTCAAAGCTTCCAGGTCATTTGGATCCGAGTAAGCGGGTGGCGAGTTGAGTACGGCTTCTTTCTTACAAAACAACGTCGCGAGTTCCTCAAGTGTCTTAAGCGAAACGACATAGCGTGGCGGGAACGTGATCACCGATTGACCAACTAAATTTGTTCAGCAACATTCCCCACGCCCCGAATTGATGTATCCCTGGGTCCGCACTGTACATGTGGTCCCATTAGACCCGATGTGGCAATCGAAAACCCAGGGACCCTTATGATATGAGCTGAGTGCTACCCTGTACCCGACCCCGGTCACCCTGTATCTGCGTACGTCCCTGTTCACCCAAATGGGGTGGGCCCAATCGGTACATGCATATTGTTTCTTGGTGTGGAGGCCACAATACGAGCACATGCTTGCCCATGCGCAATTCTTCCCCAGGTGCGGACCCAGCCACCTGAAGCACATCGCTGTTCGACGATCTGACGCCGTCCTTAAACCTGTTGGTCCTTGAATCAGTTACAGATGGCCCCGCCATAGCCAACTTGCCTACAACATGGGCAGGCATCACTGGCTGGGTTCATTGGGTTGACTGTTCCGAACAGCTTTTTGCCCTTCCTCCTCTGCGGTAACTCTTGCTCACAGCGGCCCTGGGAGTGGCCCTCTGTGGTTCCTGAGAGGGGATAGCTGACAGACCCATGTTCTCTGCCCTACGACACCCTTCTTTTCAAAACTCGACCAAGTGGAGAAGGCGGGCAAGACGACCACTCACCTACGGGTAATCCTAAATTTTCCATGGCTTTGGTGACCGACACTACCGGTTTCAACACTTCCGCCTATATGGGGCCAATTCGAGGACCCGTTGGAATGGTGAACAGCCGTTTCAACTGGGCGTCAACCAACTCACGCTTATTACGGTATCGCTTAACCAACAACTGGCGGGCTATTTCGTAATTAGCCTCTGTAACGCCCAGGTGCGAAACCAATTCCTTAGCTTCGCCACTCAAGGCTGACACAAAATGAGCCATCTTATAGGATTTGGGCAAGTTCATCCGCAAATGTACTAGGCTATCAAACAGATTGATGAAGCTAACCCGTTCATTCGTAAATCCGTCACAGTGAGGCAGCTGTACGGCCGGCAATCGTGACACTACACCTTGAATAGGGGGGGCCTTCATCATCAGCAACACGACCAACTTGGCGCTATTTTCGAATGTCTGCTGCCGTCTGGGTGTTGGTCGCGGCTATATCTAAACTCTGAATGACATCCGCTATCAGTCGGTCTAACCTGGGTAGTGGAGAACCCTCAAAAGATTCAGCTTTAGCACACAACTCCAAAACGATATTGCAGCGTTCACCTCTAGGCACGCTCCAACACAACTTCGCTTCTATCCCGACGTGCCTCCAAAGCATGAGTTGATGTAAACCATCTATGTTCCCTGCTTACCTCTCTCTGAAGCTCTGACAGAGACATGTCGCAAACGATACTTACAATTTACAAAAAAACTTAACCCTTTCACTTCTCTGCTGGACGGAAAAGAAAAAAAACTGACATAACAATTAAGGCAGAGAGCGGAAGATACCGCGTGGTTGAAGACCCAAAATATATTATCCCCAAAATTAGTATTTATTTATTTATTTATTTATTTATTTTATTTGGGACATCAACAGCACATTACAGTAAAAATATAACAATACAAAACAGTACAGTGAAGCAGGCCAATAACAGATGTCCACCGATATACAAATATATATAAGTTTAGGAACTAAAACGTTTGCAATTTATAAGGTTAAAGGTTTAAACATGTATTTATATAATGATAGTGAAAGCACGAACAATGTATAAATTTGGTTATTGAGGAGAAACAAAACAAAATATAATTAAGTAAGATTAGAATTAGAGTGTTGGACGAGTGTGATGTGTGATATGTGGAGTGTATGTGATGGTGTATTGGAGAAAGATAGTGAGATATGTAGCCCTAGTGATTTTGAATGTTGAGGAAGGGGAGGAGGGGAGGGAAAGGGATGGGGATTATAATATTAAGTGCTTGAGTGACTGAGTAACTTCATAGTTCGACTCTTGAATGTGTTCCTTGTACAATCAAATGGGTCAATAGAACTGAACCGTTTATTGTATAAGTTTAGGATACGAAGTAAAGGGGAGTTTTGGGCGTATTTAGTATTAACGTTGGGTGTGTGGAACATTAAGTTTACCGAGTGGCGCGTGCGTGTGGTGGCAGCGCGATAGCCAACCAATTCGACAAGGGTGGTACTATCAATACGACCGCTGAGAATGTCGTGCAGGACAGACATATCGAGAGCCATTCTACGATTATTAAGATCCATCACATGATGATATTTACAGGAGGTAAGGTAGTCGCAGTTTTTACGTTTAGTTCGGTAGTCCAAATAACGGACAAATTTTCTCTGGATACCCTCCAATCGATCTTTGTGTGTAATGTATTGTGGGCACCAAACAGCGCTGGCGTATTCCAAAATACTACGCACGTAGGCAAAATAGGGGACCCTTATGCATGTAATATCATTGAACGCAGCACACGTACGAAATATAAATCCCAGATTTCTGTAGGCGCGGTTGGCGATGTCGTCTATGTGTTGATCGAAAGTAAGTTTAGCGTCGAGGGTCACGCCCAAGTCGCGGACAGTGTTAACGCGTGCTATTACTTGATCCTTAAAGCAGTATGTATGGACAATTGGGTTTGGACTGCGAGTGAAGGAGATCTGAAGGCACTTGGAGATGTTGACATTAATGCGATTGTTGAAGTAATACTCAGAGAGCCGGTCCAGATCGTCCTGCAATCCAATGCAGTCATTAACGCTACGTATTTTAGCAAATATCTTTTTGTCATCAGCATACATTATAAATTGGCAATTTTTAAATACTGTATATATATCGTATAGGTATGCATTATAAAATAACGGACCCAGATGTGATCCTTGTGGAACACCAGAAGAAACGCTCACAAAATCTGACCTGAAACCACCAAGCACAACCGCTTGACATCTATTAGACACATAGGACGAGACCCACCTGTAAATATCTCCACGAAGACCCAACCTATAAAGCTTACGGAGCAGGATGACGTGGTCCACACGATCAAAAGCTTTTTCAAAGTCCGTGTAGACCACGTCAACCTGCATCCTGCCATCCATTGCTCGGAGGACATAATGTACAAATTCTGCAAGATTCGAGACGGTAGAACGGCCCTTCAAAAAGCCATGCTGTTGCGGGGGAATTCCTTTTGCTAATGTTCCATAGATAGTGTCATAAACAATTCTCTCAAACACCTTACCGAATATGTTAAGAATTGAGATGGGGCGATAATTTGAAATAGGTAGCTTAGAACCTTTCTTATGTATAGGTACCACAAGAGCCTCTTTCCACTTGGTTGGGAATGTACCCTTTTTAATGGAAATGTTAAATAGAATGTTAAGTGGAATGGAGAGACTCTTGGCGGACCTGACAATAAAATATGGGGGGATTCCATCACTACCGGCCCCACCGTTGGGATCTAAGAGTGACAAGTATTTTACCACCGATTCGGGTGTACTTTGTATGGTGCTCACAATACTACCATCATCACAATAAGGAGGATCTAACTCTTTATCCACGTAAGTGGCTGCAGGTTTGATAAATACTGAAGAGAAGAAATTGTTAAACCCGGCACATATGTCTTCACCCTTTTCGTAAGTGCTGTTGTTGTGCTCGAATTTCTTCGGATAGGCCGAACTGCCGCGACGTGCTCTGACGTACGCCCATAGTTGTTTCGGGTCGGATTTTATGTTCTGTTGAATTGATGCGATATACTTTTTAAAGCATTGATCGTGAAAGAACTTTTGTCGACTCCGAAGCAAAGAGAATTCGTCGTAATCACGGGGATTGCCGAAACGTTTCCATTTTGCGTGAGCTCTGCTTTTCTCGTGTATTATTTTAAGTAACGGTGTGCTATACCAAACTGGATAGTTACATTTCTTATGACGAGTGTCTAACGGTATACATTTTGTAATAATATCGGTAAGTTTGTCGTTAAAAATGGATATAGCGTGGTCCAAGTCAGAAACACAGAGTGATTTATCCCAGTCAACATCCATTAGCAACCTGTTGACTTCATCATAGTTACCTTTGCGAAATCTATATTTAGTGCAATTCGATTCCACCAGTGGTCCAGCAAAGATGTCCTTAATTGTGATTTCAAGTGGCGGGTGATATTTATCAACCCTGCTAAGAGGGTTTTGAGAAGTCTTGACATCTGCCGGAAAACTAGAAACAATCAGATCCAAGATATTGCCACTGGAATTTTTAATGAAGTTTGATTGTTGTAGGTTCCAGATAGAGAATGTCTCTAAAAGACTGGCACTGGCATCTTGAATCTCTACGGAACCTTGATGAAGTTGTGTGGTGTAGCCGTCCGAGCTCCACACAATGTTGGGCATATTAAAGTCGCCAGTTATTAAAATATGTGCATTAGGGGATTGAGAGAGAACCTTATTTAGTAGTAAATTGATTTGACGTAAATCATTCGCTAAAGTTTTAGAGAACCGCGAATCAGGTGGGGCATATGCGGTACACATGTGTAGATCCTGATTGGAGATAGCAGAGTCGATGCTACCAGCGTGCATTCGCAGGTTGTCGGCCGGAATCGTCACCCAGAGACATTCAACTCCATCCTGTGACCACTCTGGGCGAGCTTTGGCGCCTAGCGAAGACCGGACCAAGATCATAACTCCGCCTCCATCTTGTTTTCCACAGAGAGTGCGGTTTCTATCGATTCTAAATACGTCGTATCTACTATCGCAGATTTCTGTATCTAGAATGCTATCTAATAACCAGGTCTCGGTAATGGAGATAATGTCGAAATCATCGCTTAGAATGTTTTGGTAAAGGGTATGTAGTTTACTTCTAAGTCCACGAGTATTTTGATAGTAAATATTGAGATTAGAATTGAATATAAGTTGGTATATATAGAACAAAGATTATAGTATAGATGGAGTCAGGTAATTGCTGGAAATACTCGTTTGTCGTCGTAGTATAATTAATTAGATGGGAGGGGTGTGAGACGGATGGGTTTGTGTGTGTTGTATAAGGATGTGTAAGGAGTGGTGGTTGTGTGTATGAAAGTGTAGTGAGTTGGTGGGTATAATTTTCGGTAAAAGAAATATTTTGACCTAGAAATAAATAGCTGATCATACTATTTTGACAAAATCCCTTGAGCTTCTTATATGTATCTGAGGACAATTAATAGCTTTTCGGACGTAAATATTGCAATGCTTAACCCAAACATAAGTGTAATTAAGTTTTTGACACCAGTCTTTACAGTCCTTAAGCAGGTTTTTATTAGTCGGTGTAAGGTGATCATGGACATAGACTTTTCTGGCTTCTCCAGCAAATCCAATGTCCGAACTTGTTACGCCTTTAGTCTTTCGCAGGCCGGACATTATTTCATCCTTGTGTAAGCGCTGCCTCAGTTTCACAATGATGTTTTTTGGGCGCCCAGGGACCGTCTTCACTGGCTGAACGCGGTGCGCGAACTCTATGTCGCCAGGCTGCAGCGTAACTCCCGCGTGGCTTGCGATTTGAATGGCGACGTTAGACACTGACTCATTGTTTAGTTCCGGAACACCCGAAATCTCCAGGTTATTCATTCGGAGCCACTGCTGATGTGTGCCGAACTCGTTTTCAAGCACAGCAACCCGCTCCTGTGAGGCCTGGAGGTTCTTCTCGAGCGAGTATTCAGTGCTTTTGGGCCAGTACTTCTTCGTTCCGCTCGCTCTGGATACCACTGGTGATTTGGGGGTGCAGGGGAAAGCATTTGTTAGGGAGATAGGACGCCGCTTGAGGGACCGGGGTTATGACCCTTGCGGTGCAGCGTGGCAACGCGGAAAGTGTAATGGGGACCTCTGCATCAGATATGACTCGGGGCGGCCTATTTTCTAAGTTTTGAGTTAATTTTGACTTTTGGATTTATATTTTATAATTTATCTAGTTTTTGACGAAGCTCTAGGCGGATACTTGACATTTTTATTTCCAATATTTCTTAAATTGTAATTTTGAATAAATAAATACCTTATAAAGACAAATTTTATGTTATTGCCTCTCAAGTGCCCACAATAGAATTTTCAGTACTCTAGCTAGGTGACGTCTGTCGAAAAAGTTCCCTACAATAAATGTTCCCCACAAGAGAACCCTAATTTGAACCTTAAGTAACGTGGAGTCCAAGAAACAATTAAAATTAAGTTTTTACTTAACTTAGTAATTGTCAGTACAATATCGGAACTAATACAAACTTATTATTAGTTCACAAATAATAACACACTGAAAGTTCACAAATAATTACACACTTAAAGTATATTTACTTACAATGTAACAAGTTATCTATAACGAATATTCGTTGATATATCTATCGCTCATGCAAACAACAGCAATACACTACAAGTATGGGCTGTACTGTACATGGACTGATCATAACTACAGGCGGATTTGTAACTACTTATACTTGCCTATCTGCGCCTATTCTGTAGCAGTCTATGCACGACCTTGATTTCTTCACCAACAACAAGAAGAAACCACGCTCTGCTACCAGTTTTTCGAGATTTCCCCAGGGCGGGAGTCCGAGCTTCGGGCCAGACAGCTGGAAACCAACCCACCACCGTGAGGGAAGTTCGACGTCGGCGATATCACCGAGCTAATAATACCTGACGGGGTCCTCCATGGACCTATGATCTGGCTCAGCTCCGAAGACAGCGACGAGGCTCAGGCAAAACAGAGCGGCAGTTCTCCAATCGTTTTTCTATGTCACAATGACGTTTTTAAAGGTGCGTTCAGAAACGACTCTGACGGCGCGAACCATATCGATTACTATGTTTAGTTCCGAACAGTCAGTGTCAAGCGGGACGCGCGCTACCCCGCATGCGTTTTCAGTCCCATAGTAAATTATGCGTGCGTGATGAAACCCGCATGACACTGAAAAGGCATTTCCCATGGGATTGACCCGGCATGCGGGTGCTGTCAGTATGGCGCCCCACATCCCGCATGAGAAAATCCGCAGGACATTGAAAGCGCACTGCGACAGCGGCTCTAGCGTCATGATTTCCCACAGCATCACACATCCCTTGCCCCCCGTGTACGCGTGTCGCGTGCCATTTTTCAGCGACAGCGCGACCGAGCACACGACCTCGCCGTGCGGTAGGAAGGTTCTGAGTGTACTTACCAAGCAATCCAACTGCGACAGCGGCTCCAGCGTGGTCGGCGCGCCCGGAGTCGTGATGTCCCAAAGCTTCACACAGCCCTTGCCTCCCGTATACGCGTGTCGCGCGCCATTGTTCAGCGACAGCGCGACGGCGCACACGACCTCGCCGTGCGGTAGGGAGGCTACTTGGCGCGCGCCGCGGGGGATCCCGGGCCCGACGAAAGCGTCGCTGGGGAACGGAACTGGCTGCAGGGGCCCGCCGCACGTGTGGTAGGAGTATGGGCTGGTGGAGGGGAGATCAAAGATTAAAGTTAAATTAATATACAGTGTTTTGTTAAGTTACGCCCGACTCGGCGAAGATAGTTTACGTATCGCTTGTAACTAAAAATATTTATATTTTTCCTCGCATAATTTTACATTTTTCACAAATTGCAGTTTCAAATTAGTCCTGAAATGTCCGCAACACGTCGGGACGGTCTACGAAGCGCGTGTACGCCACGCGCCGAGTTCCCGATATTGGGAGCGCGGTAGCAAGCGATAGAACTAAAGTCACAATTGAATGATTATATGATTCATCTGTAAAAACGATATTCAATTAAATTCAAATCGTTTATTTGCTTAAATACACGTATACAGTATGGGTATTTAGAATACTTTGAATTAGTACGGTGTACAAATATTTACAAGGAGGAGGGATATTATATTTTTTTTTATAAGGCGCTGCATTTTCGGGTTTGTCTAAGGTATTTTATTATTTTTACTGACGGACGTCATGTTTTTCCTTTAATATTTTTCGATTATTCTCTGGTTTACCAAATCTGAATCCCACATCCCGAATAATATTTCGAAGAGTTGCGAATGACCCTTTGAATCCAATGTCTTCTATTAGTATTTTATCCGCAAAACGGAGAGAAGTCAAATAGAATTACAATACGATTAAAACCAGTTAAAGATTCGGCTTTTCTCGGATATCATCACCTAAATCCGGAGACGGAAATGACACGAAATACATTACCGCGATTTCTTTAAGGTAGCATTTAATTTGAAGTATCCTAAACGCAATGTATAGCACCTGCCAAGATGACATTACTAACAGGTAGACATAAGAAATGTATTATGCAGAAGCGACATAAATTTGAACATTAATAATTAATGGAAAGAAAATTGAAAGACAAAAAGAAGATTCAGATTATGTTAATGGTATCAGTTAATTATTTATTGTAAAACGCTGGTAAAACCAAATCAAATTCTCACTTCCAAATGTCAGGCAAGTTGAGACCAGTTTAGTGTTAGACAGCAACACGTTAGAGTAAGTAAATGATACTAAATTTCTTGGAATAACCAGTTTTAAATAAATTAGCTTCTTTTCTAAAATAGTTATGTACATTATTTCCAATTTCACGAGATTGAGCAACATTTTTTTTTACCACGATTTAAATTTGTTGAAGCCATGATACCTAACTATTGTAAGTTATTTTGATAAAATTTGATAGAATCGAATAATTTCACGAATGAAATTAGCGTTCATAAACATAAATGTGTATCATATACGTTTATGTTTATGAACGCTAATTCGTTTTTAATGACGTTTGCTAAGTATATGTACTTTGACTTTGACGTCACACTGTTTTTATTGACACTAAGAAGGCAGACTGTCAAAATAGTCAATTATTTTTCTTATTTCAATATAAAGGTTGTGTTAGTTTTGAGCTACAAAGGAGGTTTTGTTGCTCATATCGTTCTTGTATTGTATTCAATAAGACAACGAGTAATATAATTAAAGGTCATATCTATAAATTGATAACTCTATGTGAGAGATGAGGGACTCACGACAATTTCCGAGGTTGGCCGAATCGTCAACTGATTTTAATCCTATTGTACTTAATGTGCCTGTCACCCTATATGGGTAAAGGCGTGTCGCAGTGTCTGTTTTAGATATTATTTGATCGCCTCGTCTGTAGTCGCTGCCTCCGTCAGAATTCGTGGGGCACCCAATAGATGGCACTACTGTCTCAGATGTGTTTTTCACGCGTTCCTTCGTTACACAAGTGGGACGACTTTTGCAGTGTGGGTAGCACGAATTATGCATCGAAAAGGTATTTTAATTGACCATCAGGACCTCGTATGTACCTACAATGTCATAAATTAGTTTAATCTGAACTCAAACGCTTTTTCGATCTGTCAATTACTCATGTTCCAGGCTCTGGGGATAATGCTACTATTTGACAAGCCTCGCACAAGTATATCGCAGGCTTCAGTAGTATAGTATTGGGAATTCTAGGACACATTTTCAGGTGCGAGACAATTTTTCTAAATACATAGTAGCATTACCCCCCTGTGCTTGTGTGTATACTATGTCACAAACGGCACAGACTCACGGTTTCGCGGCGGCGATGCCGTTCGTCCTG
Organism: Argyresthia goedartella; assembly: GCA_949825045.1. NCBI lineage: Eukaryota > Metazoa > Arthropoda > Insecta > Lepidoptera > Argyresthiidae > Argyresthia > Argyresthia goedartella. Next base: position 25,756,422 of record OX463823.1, read on the forward strand.
TGATGCGGGTTGTCGTAGGGATGCGGCGGCCGGTAGCCCGGGTACGGGAAGCCGTACGCGCCGCGCGCCGACCCGGTGGGTGTCGACGCGCGCGGCAGCTTGCCGCCTGGTGTGCCGGGCTTCTCCTGCGGATTGCGGTGAGTGCTTTTGGTAAAGAGAGTACTGACAATGGCCAGTCTTAGGTAATAATTATATCGGACAGTATAGGTCATTAACTAGGAGCTCTTACACACCAGCATCGTGCGGGTCGGCAGCAGCCTTAACCTCTTGAATACCACCGGCGTTATCTAACGCCACTTTTCCGTTATAGGTTTTAAATTTTATTACCATGCATAAGGTTCAAACCGCGACCCATCCCAACTACCCTCGATTTTTGAGGTTAAACGGCAGGTGCTGTCGGCTGCCGGGGACAAGCTTTAAGGCTGCTGTCGACTGCTGCCGACGCGTTTCATTCGGCATATTTTCGGCAGGTCACTTACTATTTATCTACTCACTCACTCACTCTTTTATTTACCCGCTCATTTATCCTCTCATAAATTCACTGATTCGTCAATCCTTCCACATTCTCACTTTTATCTACTCTAATCCTTTCAATCACTCGTTCACTCCTTTGTTTACTCATTCACTCGTACGTAAATTCGAGAGAAAAAAAGTAACTACAATTATCTATAAACCAAAACATAGTAAAATGACAACAATAAAATAGCGCTCACTTCTTTAGTACTCTTGGGCGTGGACCGACTCGACGAAGAGCCTGACCTCGAGGGAGGCCGCGGTCCGTTTTCTGTCCTCTCGCCGCCGTCTGTGCGCACGCTGGGCGACCCGCGTTCCTCCTGGGGGACATTTTGTGAACTAAGCTATTATCTATGCTGACTTGGACTTGTAATATCGTAAGAAAAAACTGTTCTAATCCACAATGTTTTCTGGAGAAGAAATACTACAGAATTTATAACAATGCGCTATTGGCATTGTTGAAACACTGCCTTTAACATTCTTATCCCCTCCTTTGCCGAGCGCCCTACATAGTCCACTTTTCAATAACGCCATATTTGCGGGCCGCCCTATACAGACCCAGCAGCAGCGCGCGCTGCCGCGTCGAGCAATATGAGTAATTTCAACCAATGGGGATCGGTGTGACAAGGACAGTAACAAAATTTCGTTATGTAAAGGAATGAGATAGGTATTAAAACCTTCGGACCTTAACCAATCGTAGTAAAAGTCCATCAACGGAATGCATCATGCGGCACAACTTCAGTCCGGTTCAGTCGTGGGTTTGAGGCAGCAGTCTTCAAGTTTTTTTGGTGAAAAGTGTTTTGTTTTCATCGCAAAAGGAAAGAAACGTAAGTAACTAGCATGACTGTTTAATCCTGTAGGTTGTTTGCGTTGGATTTTGTACTAATATCGATGACCTAAACTTGCACGGCGAAAAATTTCCGCCTTGCTGGTTTCGACAAGACAACAATTGATGGCTTTTTGTTTCTATTTACGGATAAAACGATGTTATATTCATATCTAAGATTCATAAACTCGAAGTGAAAACAAAAATTTTGTGCGTAGATCGTTTCTGAGAGCTGAAATCGTCAATCGAAAATCTTGAGTCATTATCTGGACTATATTGTTCCGCAACACCAATGTATGTTTTGAAACAAAATGGCGGTCGGTGGCCATGAGATAACTTAGTATGGATACGCCTGTACAGCTATTGATTCTCAAGATTTTGTTTTGATTAACTCTTGGTCTGCATTTTGTAAATGTTGCATGTTACTGTTTTTAATGGGTTAGTGTTAACGAAAGGGTATGCTCAAAAGACTTAGATATATTTTTTAATTTTTTTGTTTTATCGAATCTTTAAGGGGGGGTGGGTTGTTCAATGCGTTAATACAAACATATTTTGTCATATAAACTTTTTTCTTAGACGCGTATTTTCGACTTTATTGACACTTTACGGGGTTTCACAGGATTTAGATTATTTTTAATGTTTTTTATTTTTTTTTATTTCATATATTTGCTTTTTTGTTGATGGGATCTTATTAAAGGTCGTAAATACTTAAGTTTTTGTTTCATACACTTTTCTCTGTAGTCAGTAATTTAGCCGTATTTTTTTTCGAAATCTCCCAACACTTTTTTTTTTCAGAAAGGTACAAAATTTTAGTCTAGTAAACCACATATTATTTTGCACTCAGCTGATAGGTGGCGTCATTATAAGCCATATTTGTCAAAATAACTTTTCTCTATTGTCAATTTTTGGCTAGAGTAGGTTATTGTGGCTAAATTTCATTCAAAAAGAATTTTTTCATTCCTCCCTTAACCCATATTTTTAACATGTGCCTCTCAAACGGCGTTTTTCCTAGGACCTTGAAAAGATCAATGGTGCTCCCCATCCACAAGTCTGGTGACAGGGACTGTGTTAATAACTACCGGCCTATTTCAATACTTCCATCAATTTCCAAATTGCTTGAGCGCATAATCAACTCAAGACTAGTCAACTACTTTGAAAGCAATAAACTCTTGTCGACGTCACAATTTGGTTTTCGCAAAAGTATTTCCACTGGCGATGCAGTTCACGAACTGACTGATTATATTACAAAAAATCTTGATGAAGGCAATAATGTAATAGGTATCTTTCTGGACTTTGCCAAAGCATTTGACACGGTCTCTGTACCCATTCTCCTGGCAAAATTGGACCGAATGGGAATCCGCGGAGTCCAACTCAAACTGCTGGAGGACTACCTCACCGCTAGGTCTCAGTTTGTGAGGATAAGTAATTATCAAAGCAGCGATTTACCCATCTCCTACGGTGTACCACAGGGTAGCATTCTGGGTCCGACTCTATTTCTCGCTTACATCAACGATCTATGCGAACTGAATCCTGCTCAGGGAAAAGTTATAACTTATGCGGATGACACGGCTCTGCTCTTCTCATCAAAAACGTGGGAAGATACTTTTAATGTTGCACAGGCTGGTTTTAATAGAGCAACTTCTTGGCTAAGGGAAAACTTATTAACCTTAAATGCAGATAAAACTAGGTTTTTATCTTTCTCAATTCGAAATACCCATAATACAAATGGAGTACTTTTGGCTCATTGTTGTCCTGACCCATCTCTAAATTCATGCTCATGTCCTGCTCTGGTAAAAACCGCCAGCATTAGGTATCTTGGGGTAATAATTGATCAAAATCTTGGATTTAGACCCCATATTGATATGATTAGTGGCAGGATTCGAAAACTCATATATGTCTTCAAAACCCTACGACATGTTGCTGACGGTAAATTGATGAAAAGTGTCTACCTTGCACTTTGTCAATCTATTTTGGCATACTGCATCACGTCGTGGGGTGGAGCTCCCAAGACCACGCTTTTATATTTAGAGAGAGCACAAAGGGTAATCTTAAAGGTCTGCACTTTCCGTCCATTCTTTTACCCTACTGAACTTCTTTTCAGGTCATGTAATGTTCTTACAGTTAGACAACTCTTTGTTTACTTTACCATTTTGAAACAGCACTCACTTATGACATTTGATCCCAAATTATTGATCAAGCGCCGTAACGATAGGGTGTGTCCACAACCTAAAACTTTCCGGACCTCCTTTGCTCACAGATTCTTCCCTTTCCTTGGACCTTTGCTGTATAATAAAATCAATAGAAAAATAGACATTTACTCTCTTACCACCTATCATTTCAAGAAAACCATTTTTAATACTCTTCAAATTCTGAATTACGACCAAACAGAACAACTACTAATGACTATAGATTAGGTGCTAAACATCAATCTTACCTCTTATATTAATTCCTGATAGTAATAATATGTGTTCTTTTTGTAATTGAATCTGTCTTACTTTGTTTTGCACTCCTTGACATTATTAAATATATTAAAGAGTATGGTACCAAAAAGCATATCAAGTGCCTGTAAACTCCTCTCCACACACCCTCTCACACACACTCATTCACACTCACGATATTCAAAGAGAGGTCTCTCTTATACTCACCAAGGCCTTAAGCCTATGTAAATTTTGCTCCCTTTTGTAGTTTATTTTTCCTGATTTAGTTGTACTTGGTCTAATGAATAACAGGTACTCATTTTTCGTAATGTATAGCACTTATACTGTAATTATTAGGAAGAGCGCTGAATCCTGAAATACAGGTTAACCACCTAGCTCAGGTTCAGATGTTTTCTGTTTTTACTAGAGTTCAAATAATGCTTTACATGTATTAATTAAGCTCAAACATATCCTAGTGTAATACCTCGTTATGATAAATAAATAAATTATTATTATTATTATTATTTAAATTGGGTTTAGGTTAGGTTGGGTTGGAACTTCTAAAAAGCAAAACTGGAGCGAGCGCAGTGGAGTGGAACGAGCATATGCAAATAAAAACAAAATTTATCTAAAAAATACCCCCTCTACCTTTTGATTCTAATTTTGGCCTCGTTAATAAAGTCGAAAATAAGCACTTTAGAGAAAAGTTTATTTAACAAAATAGGTTTGTTTCAATAATATGAATAATCTCCTATCAAAATAAGAACAAATACTCAACAAACAAAAAACATCAAAAAAGTCTAAGTATATCTTTCCGCATACTCTTTCCTTCACACCGACCTTCTACATCTCAGGCCTTTGACATTGTGTGTCTGTATGCTTACTTATATTTTCAATACACAAATATTACCCATTTTAGTTATTTGTTTGTCTTTTTGCGCCTGTTTGTGTGTCTGACTGTGCCTGTTTTTTAACGCTTTTTTAACACTTTTCCGCATTCTCTAGTGTATAAGATATGGTGAGGATAAGAGGAGGAGGAATAGGGAGGGGGAAAGGTGGAGGACGAGGAGGAGTAAGCTCCTCTAGGGAAATTGAGGTGGACGTCATTGTGGAGCCATGTCCCTTGGAGCCTCCGACGCCGGCTCGACGAGCCAGGACCCACGGCGGGAATACCGACAGCCGAGGGAGGGTCGCAGCGAAAGGCAGGGGCAGGGGCAGGGGCAGGGGTAGTATGCCAGAGGATCAGCAGCGGTAGTATGTTTTGTTTGTTTATTGCTTTAAATTGTATGTTTTACTTGTTTTGTTCTTTTAATTATTTTTATATGTAAGTTTTGTTGTTTGTGTTATTGGAGACGAATAAATTTACTTATATTCTATTATTTTTTGTATACTTTTTATTTTTATAATTTTGTTCTTTCTTTCAGATTTTACTGCGGTAATATTGTCGGAGGCGGACTCCCAGAGGGAGAACCGTTGGAGTCCCTCTTGCACATTAAGCGCCAGCGGATCTGGGATCCCCTCCAATCCCTGATCACAATACACGAGATGCCGCCTGCTTCCTCGGCTTTGTTGGCGCCATCACCAGTGATGTAAGAAACATTTTTTTAGCGTAGTCTTTACTGTGTTTTTTTTTTAATAATTTTTTTAAGATATTCCAACAATATGTTCGTAGAAAGCACTGTGTTTCAAAAAAAATCACATATATTTGAACATGTTATTTGTTATCTTACCATTGCTAATTTATTTTATTGATATTATAATAAGTATTATTATTTTACAAGTAAACATTTTTGTATGAAGCCAGGCTACTTGAAACTTCAAATAGGTACTACCCTAAAATTTTGGTTTTTCGTGTACTGTAATGTAATGTTTCGTGTAATGAGAATTTAATTACAAACAACAAATGTTCTTTTGACACAATATAGTAAAATAGCGTAGTAGCGTTTCTGAGATAATTCAGTTTAAATATGTAATTTAGTCATTTATCTAGTAGTTTTTATTTTTATTCTAATACGTTCGATACTTGTCAAATTTATATTTTTATGTAATTTCTCATTACAATGTACATTAAATTGTATTTTGTATATGACTATTGAACATAAAATAAAAAACCCAAAAAATACAGAGAATTAATTTGCAAAGGCAAGTTTATCTTTAAAAAGACATCTCTTCCATCAAACCCATGATGTAACCCCATAATTGTAAACTATTTTTTAAACATCTGTCATATCTACGAAAGATCAGAATTTCAAAGTCGCATCCATACTTTTTTCGCCAGTGGTATTTCTGTTTGTATGAAGAAATTGATCATTTTCAACTCTTCAAAACTTCTTGTTTCTAGTATGCTAATAAGATAGTGTTCATTGAATTAGTTAGGTAATTTAATGCAGTTTTTGAATTAGTTAGTTAATTTAATGTAGTTTTTGAATTTATTGACCATTTTCAGCAAATATGTCAAGCCCATAATTTTACTATGTGACTGGAGAGGTGTTTAATATCGGGTCATACACACCAACGACAAATCATATCTGTATAGGGTTCTTGATTTAACTAGTTAAAGACCTAAACTCTCTAAATTAGCTTAAACAAGCCACTGTAGTCACAAAGAGGGTCTAGAAATAAGCTGACAACATAACCTATTTTAGAACGCTTTTTTGATAATGTTATTTTAAGGACATGGCTTTAAATCAATTTTTGTCTTAATTTTTCCATAGGACCCTGTCATGTTTATATGTAACTGTGTAAATAAGATAATGTTGTAAATAAAACCAAAAATTCAAGCTGTTCCTGTGTTTAATTTTGAAAATTCAATAGTTTTTGACAAAAATGAGAAGAAAAAAATCCCTATTTTCAGAATACTTTCTTTGCTCACACCTAGACTGCTTGACCAAACCTAGCTTATGTTACATTATTAGAAAGTATGTTTAATGCAGTTTTCAAATATATACAGGTTGTTTCTATTAAATATGTAGTTTAAGCCACTTGGAGGCTAGAAGAAAGCGCGGGGCGCGCGGCCCGCCACCTGTGGTGCGCACGATTTTCGCCGCGGCAAGTGACCCTAGATGCGGTTGCGAGGCGTGTGGCAAGGGAAGGGTTATTGTCTGAACCCTAGCCTATGAGATTGGTGCTACACCAAAGCTACACACTTATTGTCTGAACCCTAGCCTATGACATTGGGGCTACACCCAAGCTACACACTTATTATCTGAACCCTAGCCTATGACATTGGTGCTACACCCAAGCTACACACTTATTGTCTGAACCCTAGCCTATGACATTGGTGCTACACCCAAGCTACACACTTATTGTCTGAACCCTACCCTATGACATTGGTGTAACACCCAAGCTACACACTTATTGTCTGAACCCTAGCCTATGACATTGGTGCTACACCCAAGCTACACACTTATTGTCTGAACCCTAGCCTATGACATTGGTGCTACACCCAAGCTACACACTTATTGTCTGAACTCTAGCCTATGACATTGGTGCTACACCCAAGCTACACACTTATTGTCTGAACTCTAGCCTATGACAATGGTGCTACACCCAAGCTACACACTTATTGTCTGAACCCTAGCATATGACATTGGTGTAACACCCAAGCTACACACTTATTGTCTGAACCCTAGCCTATGACATTAGTGCTACACCCAAGCTACACACTTATTGTCTCAACCCTAGCCTATGACATTGGTGTAACACCCAAGCTACACACTTATTGTCTGAACCCTACCCTATGACATTGGTGCTACACCCAAGCTACACACTTATTGTCTGACCCTAGCCTATGACATTGGTGCTACACCCAAGATAGACACTTATTGTCTGAACCCTAGCCTATGACATTGGTGCTACACCCAAGCTACACACTTATTGTCTGAACTCTAGCCTATGACAATGGTGCTACACCCAAGCTACACACTTATTGTCTGAACCCTAGCCTATGACATTGGTGTAACACCCAAGCTACACACTTATTGTCTGAACCCTAGCCTATGACATTGGTGCTACACCCAAGCTACACACTTATTGTCTGAACTCTAGCCTATGACATTGGTGCTACACCCAAGCTACACACTTATTGTTTGACCCTAGCCTATAACATTGGTGCTACACCCAAGATACACACTTATTGTCTGAACCCTACCCTATGACATTGGTGCTACACCCAAGCTACCCACTTATTGTATGAACCCTAGCCTATGACATTGGTGCTACACCCAAGCTCTGTGTGTGTAACACAGAGCTTAATTGAGTGATTTCTACGGAAGAGGACCGGTGCGACTAGGGGTGACATTACATCATCATTGGCAGCTTCTTTCCGCCCACTGCTGGGTATAAGCCTCCTCCATATTGTGTCAATCTCTCTGGTCCTGTGTTAGTCAAATCCATGTCTTCCCCGCGATGTTGGTAATATCGTGGCTGCCGGTCGACCCACGCTCCTTCGTCCTTCTCTCGGCCACCACTCGGTCAGGGATCTACTCCACCTGCCATCACCTCGGCTCGCCAAGTGCCCTGCTCACTTAAATTTGAGCTTAGTGATACGCTTTACGATATCTTGGACCTTAGCCTGTCGACGTATCTCGCCGTTTCTGACTCTATCTAAGAATTCGATGCCTAGCATGGAACGCTCCATGGCTCTTTGGGCTACTCTCATTCATTTCACAATTTCCCTTGTAATACTATCCGCCAAAGTTAACTAGGCACCCGCGAGGAATGCGATCTCCCCTCCATCTCTTGCTCACTCTCGCCCTCGGTGAGTCAGTAGGGCAGTGACGGACGCTATGACGTCATCATAGCGACCTCTGTGGCGCTGCGGTTGTGGCTCTGCCTACCATGCTTGAGGTCCCAGGTTCGATCCCCGGCAGGGGATCATGAAAAATCATGAAAGTCCCCAGGTCTTGGATGTTTACATGTGTGTGACGTCCATGTTTCTGGTTCCCACGACACAGTGTAGCCTAGTGTGGGGCCAGAAGCAAGGTATGTGCCTTTATGTAAATGTTTAGGTTTACTTTGTACTTTACCGATCCCGCACTGAAGTCTCGCGCGATACCGACGTCCCGAAAACACCCGCACCGAAACTTAATCTGTTAACCACGATGTGTGTAGTGATGTGGTGATGGTGTATTGTTAAAGGCGTGCGACTTACCTCATTTGCAACATCGACTACGAGATCTTGGTCGCTCTTCTCCGCATCACTGTCCTGTATACAAAAGAACATTGTGAACTCTAGCTCGGTATTCAAGACGTGACCGATTTTAAACAAGCAACAATTTTGATACTGCAATTTTGTATTATATGGGGGGGAGTGTTCTGGCATGCATCTTGCACTGAAACTTACTATGACACGACATGAGTTACATAATATTAGTATATGTGTAAATGTTAACAACAAGGTCATTCTAAAGATTCATTCAATGAAACATTTGTGATAATGGAAATATAAGTCAAACTAAACAGTGAAATGTCAAGATAAGACGTCACTTAGCTTTAAAAAAAGGAAAAAAAAAAAGAAGAGAGATGACACTTGACATTGGCGATATTAACTAGTTGTTAGACCGCCATTAAAAATAAAGAAGAAGAAGACTAAGAGTTGATGAATGTAATGTGGATGGTGAGGCCATGCTTTCGTATTAAATCCAAATTTACTAACTAAGTACACCCATCAGGTCACTCAGAAAGTTTTGCGAAAAAAAGTTTTTACAGAGACACTGGCCAGTAATAATTTATTTCGAAAACCCGGTTATTTAAAAGAAAAATTACATTAGTGCCAATTTTAAATTTGCCTACCATTACATTTTACCAGCATGATGAAATTATCGTGTGGCAATGCAAAAGTGGATCTGCAACGCGAACATTTTCGTAAGATGATTTTTTACGACTTCAAACCTAACTTGTAACTGGTTGAATGCTTTTATTGACTTCGACTTGCTTTTACTGATAAGTCCCTATCTAAAGAAGCCTGTACCGCTGGTATAGTGAATTTAAGTGCTGTTTAACTTTGAGGCATGAAGAAAGAAGCGGTCGTCTTTGCCTGCGGTTACGGAAGAGCGTACTGGCAATGAAACATTTGATTCATCAAAACAGGCGAACCAGATACGATGAGATTCAGCACATTCTGCAGATTGGATCGGGAAGCGTCAATGACATTTTACACAGCTATCTTTGCGTAAAGAGGCTTGTTTCGCGCTGGGTACCTCACAATCTCACCAGCGCTCAGAATCAGACGCGCGCAGAACAATGCCGCGATATAATTGATAAATTAGTAGCAGGTCATCCCGCTGTGCTGTGATAAAGACATCTTAATAGGTGACGAATCTTGTATTTACCAATAATTAATATCCAGAAACAACGCGCCAGTCAACAATGTGGCTGGTTCAAAACGAACTAATGCCTACGAAAGCAATCCAGAAGCGCTGGAAACATTTTGATCACTAGCTTTTTCCCGTAAGCTTTTGACCGCCATTCATTAAATATAAAATGTGTCACTCACACGCCAACCATGTTTGCTATGCTACGCAAATACATCTTAATTTATACGAGATGAGGTCTCTTTTAATATAAATATTGTGTCGGCCAGGGCCGACTAGAGCGGTCAAAAGGTTAACGGGGTATTCCCTTACGAGATCAAAGTAGCATTAATACGGAAGTGGTACACTAACGAATGCTTGCCAGACATTTTTGCTGATGCGAACAATTAGCGACCGAACACGAGGCGCCGGAGCCTTTTGCTCCACCTGACAACGCGCCCGCACACTCCGCGATCAACTTCCTAGACACTACACCGGTTAAACTTTTGGATCACCGCCTTACAGTCCTGATTTGGCACATTGTGACTTCTTATTCCCAAAAAAAACTGCTTAAAGGGATACAGTTTTCATCGCCGGAGGAAGCGCTCATGGGTTAATCTGGCTCAACACAGACCTTGCTGTTAATAATTTTGTAATTATTTATTCCAGCTTATTAAATGAAAATAAATCATAATTGTATTAGTTAAGCACAACCTATTTTTAAAAGAGATCTAAAAATCAATCTGTGGGAGTTTCTACGCACTTCTTCTCCCACAGTGGTTCAATGTAGAGAAGAGGCAAAAAATGACGTTTGCTAAATATATGTAAATATCTACAGTAATAAAGTACTTTTGAGTTTGAGTTTGAGTTTGAGATGGTCATAGAAGAGGTATCAGTGGCAGACTGGAAAAAGTGCTTCGACAATTTGTTTACTTGTGAGTTTTTTTGGAAAGAAGAAAAATATAACCTGTAGAACATTTAAATAACTTTATTTTCGCAACACTTTCGGAGTGACCTACGTAAGCACTGGGCAGACTGGAAAAAGTGCTTCGACAATTTGTTTGCTTGTGAGTTTTTTGGTAAGAAGAAAAATATAACTTGTAGAACATTTAAATAACTTTATTTTCGCAACACTTTCGGAGTGACCTACGTAAGCACTGGGCAGACTGGAAAAAGTGCTTCGACAATTTGTTTGCTTGTGAGTTTTTTGGTAAGAAGAAAAATATAACTTGTAGAACATTTAAATAACTTTATTTTCGCAACACTTTCGGAGTATCCCACGTAAGCACGCTGTGGGTGGTCTACTCTACTATTGTTAATTCAGCATCATCCAAACACACGCATTCAGTTGCATTATCTTCCTCACACACACACTATCACACGAATGGGTATTAACCTGAGTTGCATTTGGATGAAAAACAACGCCAAGATCCTTTTCCAAGAATAATTTTGAATGAATAATAGTACATTATGATACAAGTGTGGTATGTTGGTCATTACACTCGAGTCGGTTTTTAAGCCTGAGCCGAAGGCTAAGGCTTAATGGAGACGAGAAGTGTAATGACCAATGCTCACGTGTTTCATACGACGTTTTTCAACACACTTGCGAGGAAAAGTAAATAAAACTAACGAAATGCAATACTGTGAATAAACTTAACAAACAGAAACCCATTTAAAAGATGGCGGCCGTAATTTTATTTTTTCGCGCGCTCAGCGCTGCATGCGCGCGCAAGTCTGAGATAAGGGCACCGGCAAAGTAGCTAATCAGCCACATATTTATAAATTTTGAAATTGGGTATTTATAGGTAATAATTCACCGTCAAATTTATAAATACCAACAAGCTAACAAGCAGTTTCATGAAATTTTTGAATTATTTAACACATTTTGAATTGAATTTTATATTTACGCAAATAACTACTTAGCTGTTTTCGAAACATTAATACTTCTTGCTAATATTTAAAAAGATATGTAATGAAAAGGCACTAGTGCGATAATGTAATGTAAAAGGCACGGCATGGGTAATATTCTGCATTATCAGTGTAAATACGCTGTAATAAGACCTACTTTACGAGCAGGTGTGTTGAAAAAATTATTATTATTATTCGCAGTCGCAAAAGATCACAGCAATCAGTTATATTATAACTACAAAATACTAAATGACTCTATCTCAATGTCATAATTCCCATTTCAATATAAGATCCAAAACTTCTTCGAAAACTACCAGGGGCGCAGCGATTGACGGGAGATCGAAATGAAGCGAGTACAGTAAACTGCTGCAACATTGTCTGTGCGACACTATAGCCACATGCTTAGAAATAAAGAAATTGATCAATTAGTTCCAGTTCGACATTATTTTGAAAATGTTCACAACCTTACTCTGTGGCGACGCACCGCAAAGACAACCCAGCGTCAGTGACCGTTATATAATGGTATGGAAGCGACACATACACTACACAAGCTCACATGACTGTGTACCTTCTCCTCCTTCGGCCGCTTCGCATCCAGCGGTTCGGGATCCGCGGGCGAGCGCGGCCGGTACTTCTGCTCGCGCTCGTGCGGGGACACTGAGCGCCTCTGTTGACAAACGACCTGTTGTTTATAACTTTAGCCGTATTGTGAAATGGCTTATTTTTACTTTTTACCAAATTACGTTAAAATTACATCGAAATTCATTTATCTACACACGTATCATAAACCCTCTTTACTGCGTCCAAAAACCGTACGTTACGATCAACATAATGTTAAACTACTTTGTAAAAACTCATTTCTTATCTGAATATTGAACATCATGACCATAATGTGTAATTTTTCTACACATTATGACATTAAAATTTCGAACGCCGACGCCCGCCTGCGTGCCGCCCCTACTTTGTCTGTGAAGTTGGTACTACATAACAAGCTAAACAACTCAATGCCACAATGCCGGTCAAACATGCGGTTCCTGAACACATCAAAGAGAGCTTATGATATGTGTGTAGATAAACTAGTGTATGTAACTGTACATAATTAAGGCATTATGTATCAGTCCCATAAACTACAATTTCATCCCAAATTTACTAAATCCGCTACTACTCCCGCTTCGCTTCGGCTCCAGGTTGTAGTTGTGACCTAACAAAATAAACTTTGTATTCGGACATAAATGACCACTGACCATAGACCCGTATTGGTTAATATTGGTAAACAATATATTTGTTGCCTTTAGCAATCCATCGTCCACCATGCCGCACAGAGGTTTCTCTAAGATGCACCGTCATTTTAGATAGTTGTTTTGGTCCTAAGTAGGACACGCCTTTTCCCATAGGGGTTTTGAGGAACTTTTGTTAACTGTTAGTTGAAGGCTTGGGAATTCTTACGGAGCGAAAAGTGAAAACTCTTGTGTTCAGGTTATCCCTCTTCCAATAGACTGCGCTGGTTTCGTATGTAGGCTGCATAGTTCGATTATAATATACCGAGCGGTCGAGGTGATTGTTTACATACCGGCTGCAGTCCCCGCGAGTTCATCAGTCTTTCTTCCCGCTCGTCGCGGGGCGGTTGTCCCGACAGGAGCGGCGGTGGCGGCGGCCCGCCCGGCATCACCGGCGGCTTCACGTCGGCCGGCGGTGGTAGTTCCACCTAGAGAAATAGGTTAGAAAGAATTGAAGGTTCGTGGCCACAATGTTTAGAGCGCTTGCAAACGGCGGCGGTGCGCGGCAACAGCGCTATTCTATCGCGACAGATAACATCAGAAGCACAGAAATTATAATATGGCAACAAATATATTGTTTATCAATATACATATTGTTTTTGAATACCACATTTACTAGATGTTCATTAAATTTTGTTCTCCCATGTAGTTGGGACTTGTCTACGTTGGACAAAATCTTATACAATCGTAGTCAGGCAGTCGGTGAACGTAGGTCGGACCTAATCACTATAACATCTGGCGTCCCGCAGGGCTCAATTTTGGGTACATTGCTGTACGTCGCTTATCTCTACGACATAGGAAACTGTTTTCACCACGCCAAATTCATCCTGTACGCTGACGACAAGAACGTTTACTATATAAGTGTGAAATAAAGATTTTCATTTTCATTTCCAATTAAATTTGCTCAAGATTGCGCTCCCTTACAGGAGGATTTGGACCGTTTATCTCATTACTATGAAGTAAACAGAATGAATGTCAATGTTTCCAAGTGTAATATTATCAGTTTCACCTGAAAAAGCAAACCTATTCTGCACACATGCCACCTCAACAATACGCCTATTCTCAGAGTGTATTCTGTTCGAGACTTGCGGGAGTAATCCTTGACTCTAAGTTAAACTTCGAAGAGCATATAGAGGCAATCACGAACAAAGCTTTTAGAAACTTAGGGTTTATTTTAAGAGTTACCAACAGACGTTGGAGGGACCAGAACCCATAATACCACTGCCATTCAGCTGGTTGAGGAAACCCTAAGACAGCACCCAAAGGTAACTCACCAACTTTATTAGTCAATCTTAGATACCTTCAAGCAAGCCAGACAGGCCCTCCCGATGATGAGACCCGGATTACCACAGCTTCTGAAGCTGAAGAGGGCAAAGCTCCACTTGGTAACCGGATTGATGGCTGAACACGCTTTGCTAAATAAACACTTATACACTCTAGGTGTTACCGACAACCCACTGTGCAGAACCTGCATAGAGGTCGAAGAGACAGCCACCCACGTCCTACTGGAATGTTCCGATGTGGCCATCTACCGGGCAACACACCTCGGGTCGCCGAGGTCACTCCAGGAAATCTTCGGCAATGTCAAGGGTTTGCTAAGCTTCCTACAGGAGCTGGGTTCGCAGGAGTAATGCCCTCAACCCACATCACGCAAAATAGGCGCAAAATTTAAGACGTCGAGTTGCAGAATATTGGCCCGCGATAAACTATAATCTATAAGAGTTACCAAACCATTTACTGATTTGAACTGTGTTCGAACTCTCTAATATGCTTACGTGAGAAGTGTCCTGGAATATTGCAGCACTATATGAAATCTACAATATGACATATACACTGGCAAGGTTGAACGTATCCAAGAAAAGTTTCTGCGACACTTGAAGTTCCGTGACAGATTCGTGACCTACGATTATGGGGGTTCTTGCGAGCATCATGGCTTCAAGTCACCTCACTCTTTCACATACCATTCGCGCGCACAAATTATGCGGCCAATACTATCAGCTATAACAATTGCTTTGCCGACGTGGACATTTTCAATCTTTCAAAGACGCTAATTAAAAAGCGGATTCTGTCGCAACTTAAGGACCAAAGTAAATAAGTCGACAGTTCCCTCTTTCAGGCATAATTTGAAATCACTTACTATACATCTTGTTACTTTTAAATTATTTCCCTCTCCCTCTCACACACACACACACACACACACACACACACAAACACTGTTGAGTTGCCTAAATATGCCTAGGCAAATGATTAACACAAGACTGATCGGCCTTGCAGCATGGGATCGCCTCGCTTCGCTCCGCATATCTCGGCTACAGGTTTTACATAAAATTGACACCTAACACAAACTAACTTTATTATAGCATTCGGATAGAAAGTAACCTGGAACAACTAATTTATCTCGGCTAAGTTGACTCTGAACGAAATCAGCTGTTGCGTTAAAGCCATCTTGAAAATCTAATTGGGCTTGAACCCCATTCCTCTAAATCAAAAGGCTGACTTTCGGTAAGGCTGGTTGTTAAACGTTTCCGACGATGCTTTATTTTGATCATAAGGCTATTCGCTTCAACGCCGTTTAATTAACGAGCCTGGCTTTTAATTAAGTGCCTTATTTAACCAAAAAGCGACTACACATATCGACAGCGATGCCAGTCTAACGAAGCGTCCCTCCAAAATTGTGGTAAGTTTCAAACACAAACAAACCTTAAGCGCGGGCGGCGGCAGGTGCGGCGGCGGCGGCCCTCCCGGCGCGAACAGCAGGCCCCCCGCGCCGAGCAGCCCCCCCGCGCCCGGCAGCCCGTGTCCGAGGCCCGCCTGCGAGTGGATCTGTTGCTGCGGACAACGCTGCTGTGAGACTTGCTATAACGTCTATACCTACTGCCAGATCAACTTGCAATAACAGTAGATTTTTGCACCAAGCAGAAAGTAATTCATCAATGCGTCGAGTGCTTATTTGGAGCCCGAGCGCCAGTAAGGGTTCAAAAAGGCTCGAGTGCAATATAAATTACTTAATGCGAGGTTCATAATCTTCTTTTCTTTCAACTACTGCAAGGAAAGCAGGTGAAAAATAAAAGTAGTGAAAGAAATTAGTTGAAGTGTCACAAATTTCTCATTGAAAATTAGCGCTGTTTACTTTCCCGCCTTATTTATTGTTTTTTATTTAATTCTTTGTGACCAGTGTTTTTTAAGCCTAGCACACACATCACTTCACACGCAACTGTGTAACTCCATAATGCCGTGAATGGAAACCCAAACGCATTGTAAAGCTAGGTTTTTACTTTTAGCAACATGACATGCGCCACCTCTTTGGTTGCGCGATATAAAAAAAAAAGTGCAGTATAGGATTTCCATACATTTTTTCTGCTCCTAAGCAACAAAGTGCCGCTTTTTGCTGGATATGTAGCGCAGTTAAGTAGAATACGGTGTTTGACTGCTAGTCAAAATAGACACTTTTTAGGAACTGTCAAAACGGTAATTTTGTTTACGAGTTTTATAAAATACTAGCATGTGGCTCCGTAGTAAAATACTGTCTTTTTGACACAAAATTGAGTTAATAAAATACAACTGCTGGAAATATAAAATTCTGATATTGTCAAACATTTTTGTTATAATAGATTCAGCTTGAGACACTTTTCTAGTTTTTTGGACTACCTTGTCTAAAAATGGAATTGCAGCGTAGTTGGGAAGAAAAATACATTGTACATTTGTCGTCGTGACATTGCGCGGCAAACGTCAAATCGCTTACATTTTCTTAACGGACCCAATGTAATTTATTGCATGTTTATCTGGCTGTAGCGTATCGCCGCTTATAAAGTTTCGTCGGTGCATGATACAATATGCCCCATGGATACAATTTTCACTGTAAAGGTGTAATTCCGCAGCGGACCGCAACCGGTTTATTATAAAAAGTCATAAAAAGTCGGAGATTGGTGACAATGACACTAACGCCGCAATTCTTTTTTTTAGGAGATCGGTAACGCTAAAGACGAAGAGGCGATTAGTGACACAGGTAATGATTGAAAGTGGTGTTAGTTAAAATTATGAATTGTAATTTTGTGACAATAAAATGCAGGACACAGAATAGTTTCAGTCTCACTTAAATATACATAAACATGCTACAATGTCACATAGATATAGTCAGAGTTTCTCTCAAACTACAGATTGTTTATACACTGATTGGCTGTTTGACTAATATATGTACGAACATTCATACAAATGGATAAACGAGCAGAAAGGGCGTAAGGGCGCGAGAAAGGTGGTCCCTTGAGAACTTGTCTCGAAACTGCAATAATTGGTCTGCTTAAGTTCTTACAGCCAAGACACCGATTTGAAATTGGTGTGTCTGCCTTATGAGCTTTCGCTGGCACTATAGTATAATAATTGCAGTACCTACAATTCCTATTTTATTCAGTTTATCTAGAAAATAAGATATCAAACAAAACATGAACTTAAATGACTTTGTCAAACTAATAGTTTCCTCATAAATTGTACCAAACGATGTGCTGGCTTTGTGATAGGCTCGCTTCGCTCGCCTGATTACATCTGATTGATTTCAAGTATAGTACAATTACAACAAAAATAGAGAGGTTTACTTAATTAACATCAACAAACAAAAGAAACACTATCAATACTTGTTTTATTGATGGTCAAACTACTAAAAACAAAACAATTACTATAATCTCAGAGGAAATTATCACCAGTCCCACTTGATTTACGGCGTCGTAAAAATTTGATTGACTGCTCTTTCCTATACAAGAATGTTAGTCAACAACTACAGAAACTACAACGGTGCTTACATAACGAAACGTGATGTTAGATACACACCGAAACACACATGTGCATATAAGTTAGTTGCCGCTATTGATAAATGCGATGGAAACCAATTATAAGATTAATTCAAACATGTTAAGCAATGAACCAATGGATTTATAACGCACCTATATGCGTGTTCAACACATAGACCTATTCCAAATTTTAAAGTCAATGAGTGTTTGATGGAGAAAATAGTATGGTTTCATAGAAAAATAATCACTGCCAAGATGAAGATAATTATTAATAGTTAATTATAAAGTTGTTGGGTAATAAAAATGGTTTAGAAGCAGTAGACTGTGAATAACAAAATTAGAAACAGATATGAGATAAGCAATCAAGGAGCTGTTTCAGATGATTTTGGCGATGCAGATTATACCTTGCCTTCATAATATCACAATAATTGAACACCAAAGAACAAATTGATGAGATTAATGCACGTCATATAAATTACTGGTGGTGTATAGTGTATTTCTAACATGTAGTCATGCTTGTGCCATGATTCAGGAAAGCAATATCAATAGGCCAATTGTGTAATTTATTTAATTTAATAAAGCCATTAATTGATTTAGCTATCTCTCTCAATCCATTGTTAAATCAATCAAAGCTTTTTTGGTGAGCATCACAGCCAACTTCACACCAACCAAGTTTAAGGCGAGATGTATGGATGCAAACCAAATGTTAATCACAACACAGATGAAATAAGCCGGACAATACTTCTGAACTTACAAGAAGTTGTTGCAGGCCCTGCTGTTGTTGTTGCTGCTGGCATTTTACAAAAACGTTAAAATTACTATCATTAGATGTCTTGAGATTTTTTATCATCTCAAGAATGGGGCACTTCTATACTATGCATAATGGGTCTAATTCACGGCTGCCAGCAACGGCATCCAGCAAAGAATCAAGTCCGGCTACACGGCATCCAGCAGCATCTAGCCAACAGTTTGAACAAACGTTGCTCAGAGAGGACGTATCTAAGCTCGCATACTGTACATTCTATACAACGACGTCATGGCATGTGTAGTATAAAATGGGGTATATAAAATATCCCAAGATGGCATTTATAAAATATCCCATGCATTTTTTTTCCTGAGTAGAGTATATGTATGATTCAATGGTTCAGATGATAAGTACTAAAGGCAGGGCGAGTCACTGTACAACTCGAGAAGTTATTTAATCACTCTATCTTCACATTTCTCTGGAGCCATTTTGTGCGCAGTGTTCGCGTGGCTAACAGCTAGCGACTACGCTGCATCCAGCCAACGCATGGTTCCCTGCCAAGGGCGTTTAAACGAAATTTGGCTGGAAGCAACGTACCACACTGCTATAATCCTTTGCCGGCTGCCGTTGCTCGCAGCCGTGTATTTCGTCCTTTAAACTTGAAAAATTAATCTAACTTATTTACTCTAATAGGTACTCTAACTGAACACAATCAGAGAGTAGGAATACTAAGATGTAGGCATGTAATTTAGCAAATTCCGAGGGCTAAAAGATAAAAAGCAAGACAAGCACTAATCTCAGTTCAATGATAACATTCTATACTCTAAGGTATGTTAAAGTTGATTTGAGATTAGCCTTCGAAAACATTCTATACTCTAACATATGTTAAGGTTGATTTGAGATTAGCCTTAACTCACATTCTATCATTCGAGCCTGACATAGTCATTATGCTAAATCATTACGCTCATACATGAAGGTGATACTTACACCGATAATAGAGTTGAGTTCGGACATAGTGACCTGTTTTGCTCGCTCGATGGCTAGTGAGACCTGCTGCTGATGCTCCTGGGCAAGGTAGGGTAGCACTTGCACGAGGAGTGCACTGAGTCGCTTCGCTATTTCAGTCTGCAGAGGAAACAACACTTGGTAATTAATTTTAATTATATCGTATGTGTACATATGTGGGAACTCACGTGATCTGATCTAAAAATCCATGTGAGAATTTTGAGTTAATTAAATGTTGTACCTCCTTTAACATTGATCTGATGTTTAATCCTGATTATTGTCTATTTATTATTAAGGCCCTGATTCAAAACGTCCAGATAAGCCCTATTTGACAGATAAATCATGAATTTTGTGCAAGAAGTCATGATATATCTGCAAATCTTTCATATAGGTTTTATCCTGATATTGTGAAAAAGAGGTTAGTAAGACTAGGGACCAAACCACAAAAAAATAAACTCCTGTTCAACACTTGTGTAAAAACAAAAATGTATAGGATTTGACATTTATTTTGAGGTTAAACAATGTGTAACATTCTTTGTAGTAACACAGTAAGTGATTATTTATTTGCTATTTCATGTTGTATAATAAGTAAGAAGTTGATAATCTCAGAAGTATTATTAGGTTCTTACCTGTTTATGCATCTCTACATTAAGTCCATATGACATCTCATAATACTGAAAATAAAAAATATACAGTGATTCATATCATGACAAACCAAACATTACACCCGGGATTGGACCCGCTTTCGAGATGAAATGCGGGCCAATCTCGCTAGAATGATGAAATCCGCATGACACTAAAAGAGCACAAAATATTATCATGGACTAATTGGTCCATGATATTATTCACAATTTGCCACAAGGTCGGTGCACATAATTAATAGTAGTAGTAATAAGATAGGTGGCTATGTAAATATTAGTACATTGTTGTAGAGGCTGGAAAGTGAGCAACAGATGGATGAGTGAGATGGAGGACCAGATGAGTCCATTGCACTTTTGGGCAAGACATTGCATATTGCATTGCGTGACTACTGCGAGTAAATAAAATTAATTATATAATTTGAAACTCTGCCTAGCAATGTCCGCCCTCAAATGAACAAAACTCTTTTGTCAGCCATCTACCACAATCGGCAGCACAAGTCAGGCACTCTTTTAACAATGTGACTGCATGATGCTTGCTATGGCAGTAATAACCTACACGGCATGGAGCGCTTCTGTTCTGTTGACAAGTTATAGTACCATAACAAAGCCAACAATGTTTCTTCAGGCCTGTTCAAACAGGCCAGAAATGTTTTTGTTGTCCTGGTTAACTATTCATATTATTTTGCGGCCCCATTACAGAAAATCTATTACCACATTTCCTAGCAGTGGAGGGAAAAGTAATTTATTACCATTACATAGTGCCTTTGCATTTCTGTCTTTTCACTGGCTAGCTTCTCACACTCCATTTTCAATCTGAAAAAATTATAACATTATTGTTATTACACATTATTCTTACAAGTATAAATAGGTAGAGTTTAATATTCAACCACAATATGTGCACTCAACATTCTGTCTGTATACTTACGAGTGATACTGGGCTTGTAGAAAGTTAAATTCCTCTTTTATCCGTTCCAAGGTGTCCGGTATTGTGAATTTGAGTGGTCCAGCTGATGGCTGTGGTCCCTGATGACAGAAACATAGTTTCACATTTAAGAGTTTGCTTATAAATTGTTAAGTTTCATTATGGGGTGAAAAATTATGCTGAAAGAGTGATTGTTCTACAGTAATTTCATTTGACCCTATCTTAGCTATCCATTTTGGGGGAAACAGCTGCGAGTATCTATGAAGGTATAATGTACATAAGGTGCTTCATGGTGAGATGAATATTTCCAGCTACAATATCGATGATAGGGAAAGCTCTGATATAGAATGAAACCAATCTAAACGAACCCTGACAGCAGCCGCCGGGTGCCGCGTCTGTGCTGGATACATCTCGACACGCAAACAAATTAATGTTTTCACACAAACTGTCACATATAAACCACTTTATCACATCCGACTAACACAAACAACAAAATAAACATGTCCTATAACAGTCCACCGCTGCTATAACACGGGAAATATAGAAAAACTAGAAGGCGAAATACACAATGATACGCACAAACTTCGCCTTGCAAATTTTGAGATATTGACCATTATCTTAACACTGTAGCCTTATATTGTATGATTGCCAATATGGGCAATAAATAATCTAATGTAAAATCGCTATTTTATCAAGAATTTTATGAGTTATGCGGACGTTTCACCAAAAAACTATCCATACATCCACGCCGTAATTAATTCACCTGTCATTTTTTAGTGGCTATGTTTCAATATCAACTGCGGCGTACAGACGAGCAAATATGAGTCTTTCCGGGCCGTAATGGTCCGACCGATCGCCGACCGACCTAGTTCCGGTCCGGTGCGGCCTGTAAAGCTAGGATGTCAGTCAAAACTGAACGTGTCTTGTATTGAAAATTTTAACTGACGATAACCCATGGTTTTCCGGGCGCACCTTAATCCGCTAGCTACATCCCTAATGATTATATTCTCTTTAGCTACATCATCATCAGTTTGCATCAGCACGTTATACCAAAACTGACTGTGCGCGTCCAGTCGAAGCTTCGATGCGATGGTGGCTGGATGTACAGTAACTATAAAATATGTATGTAGGTTCGTACATTGAATAACAGTTGAATAAATGTCCTTTTTATTCTTATAATTTTCAAACAGTTATAGCGATATCTCATTCAAGTTAACAAGAGATAATTGATATTTTAGTGGTTATATGTGTGTTTGGTGTTGTCCTTGCCTGGTAGCGTTGGCTGATAGGTATAGATGCGAAGCGGTGATGAATGAAAGCACGGTCTTCAGTTGAACATATATTAGCCGAAGCACAGCACAGGAAGAGTTTATAGCACACAGGATACAGTCAAGATAGTTTAGAAGGAGCACAAGCGAAGATATAGATAAAGCACAGTCTTTAGCGGAAGCAAATAAAGCAGATTTTGGGTTTTACGAAAGTACAGTTCAAGCGGAAAGGCGACGTGCGCTCGCGTCGAGATTTATAACAAGACTACTGGTACTGATGACTGAGTGAAGCGAGAGCGAGCGCGCTGGATGCCAACCAACCTGGCCGGTTCCACGCGCCGCCCGCGTGGCTCAGCGCATTGAAATTATCTAATAACAAAAATGAGATGCGCTGTCCGACGGTTTGACTTCTACATTACTTTTAATTACAATTTTAATAAGTGTTGCGTAATGTTTATATTTACATTATTACTACAGCTAATTCTAAGTATATATTTATGTATTTTGTGTAATAATACAGTTTATATTTAATGTTTTATGTATATATATATATATATATATATAGGCTAAGATTAGGAATTAACTAAAAGTGGCGAGTAATACGCCACATCACCCCCCTCCAGAGACCGTCATGGGCGATAATAATTAGGTAAGCGAACTTGTCTGCCCAAACGCGTTCTTTTGCTCGGATTGTTCGCCTCTGGCGCGGATTGATGTTGAGTTTTGGGCGAAGAACTTGGAATATTTGTCGCGATCTTCTCGGGCGTTGGTTGCTGTTCTGGAGTTTTGACAGAAGGACTTGGGTCGTTGCCCAGTATATAGGCTGGCTTAATACGGTCTATAGATACTGTGACGTCTTTTCCGTTCATCCTTATCTTGAAGACTTTGTCATCTCTCTGCATAACCGGATATGGCCCTGTATACGCTGGTTGTAATGGCGGCCGGCTGCTGTCGTCTCGGAGAAAAACATGGCTGGTCGTACTAAGGTCCTTGTAGACAAAGATGGACCTTTTGTTGGAGTGATGCGAGGCTGGCACAGGGGTGAGATTGTGGGCGAACTTACGAAGGCGTGTTATGTATTCCGTCACGTCCACCGTCTCGTCTGCTCTCATATTTGATTCCAGGAACTCCCCGGGCAACCTCAGTGGCTCTCCGTAAACCAGCTCGGCGGTTGAAGTATTGAGGTCTTCTTTATAAGCGCTACGTATTCCCATGAGGACTAGCGGTAATGACTCCACCCAGTTGGTGTTTGCGTGGCAGGTGATAGCCGCTTTCAACTGTCTGTGAAATCTCTCCACTAACCCGTTGCATGCTGGATGGTAAGCAGTTGTACGTCGGTGTTGGAAACCAACTAACCTAGACAAGTATTGAAACAGGGTGCTCTCAAATTGTCGGCCGCGATCTGTCACGATGTCGCATGGGCAGCCGAAACGAGATATCCATCCATGGAGTAAGGCCTTGGCTACAGCTTCTGCTGTGATCTCTTGTAGTGGAATCACCTCAGGCCATCGTGTATATCGGTCTATGACTGTGAGGCAATACTTAAATCCTTGAGACATTGGCATAGGGCCTATGAGGTCTATATGTATAAACATAAATCTTGACCTTGGGAGTCTGTACGTACCCAGTGGTGCGGATACATGTCTGGTGACTTTTGCGCGCTGGCATGCTAAACATGAACGCGCCCACTCTCGGCAATCCTTGTTGATGCTGGGCCATATGAAGCGTTCCGTCACTAATTTGATCGAAGCGTTGGCACCAGGATGGCTGAGCGAATGTAGGCTCTCAAATACCTGGCGTCGGAACTCCCTTGTGACGTATGGCCTCGGCGTTGTGGTGCTCTCATCGCAGTACAGTTCGGCGTGGGTTCCTGGCAATTTGACTTTCTTCAGGCGTAACGAAGTGTCGCTGTGCAGCAGTTGCTCGAGCTCAGTGTCTGTAATTTGAGATGAAGCCAGTTTGTTTAAGTCGATCGGCTGGGTGATCTCTTCAATGCGGGATAGCGGGTCAGCTACAACGTTGTCTTTTCCTGATATATGCCTTATATCCGTCGTGAATTGCGAGATAAAGTCCAAGTGACGGAACTGTCTCGGGGAGCAAGTATCTTTGCGTGACTGGAATGCGAAGCATATTGGCTTATGGTCTGTATATATGGTAAACACTCGTGCCTCGACCATATGCCTAAAGTATTTTATGGCCTCGTAGATAGCCAGGAGCTCTCGATCGTACGGCGAGTACTTACACTGCGTGGGGCTCAGCTTTCTCGAGAAGAATGCAAGTGGCTGCCGTTGACCATTTACTTGCTGCTGTAGCACAGCGCCCATCGCGTGGTCTGATGCATCAGTGACTATGGCAAGTCTAGCCTGGCTATCAGGGTGCGCTAGTAGCGCAGCCTGGCATAAACTTTCCTTGCACTGGGAGAAAGCGTCATGTTCTTTAGTCGAGAAGTTTACGGGATGGGAACCTTTGACAGAGCCGGTCAGCAAAGCATTCAGTGGAGCCTGGGTCTGTGCTGCTCTGGGAATGAACCGTCTATAAAAATTAATCATCCCCAAAAATCTGCGTAACTCTCTCACGTTCTTTGGGGCTGGGAAGTCTTTGATGGCGTCGACCTTTGCTGGCAGTGGCTTTGTTCCCTTGTCAGATATGCGGTATCCGAGAAACGTTACCTCGGACGCGCCAAAGACGCACTTCGAAGTATTTATGACCATACCATATTCCTTCAGTCTGGTGAACAGCTGGTGCAGGTGCTCCTTGTGGGAATCCTCGTCTCTGGAGTAGATCAAAAAGTCATCCAAATAGGCATAGCAAAAGTCCAGGCCCCTTACCATCTCATCCACAAACCGCTGGAACGTCTGAGCTGCATTTCTAAGTCCAAATGTCATGAACGGGAACTCGTAAAGTCCAAACGGCGTGGTGATAGAGGTCTTCGGAATATCCTCTGGATTCACGGGGATCTGGTTATAGGCCTTCTCCAGGTCAATCGTGGAGAACACCTGGCAACCAGAAATGTCATAGGAAAAATCATGGATATGGCGAATTGGATACTTATCGGGAATAGTCCTGGAGTTCAGCATCCTGTAGTCCCCGCATGGACGCCAGCCGTTGTCCTTCTTTGGTGCCAGGTGGAGTGGCGATGCCCAGGGTGACTCGGAAGGTCTTGCTGTCCCGTTCTGGATCATCGCAGCAAACTCGTCCTTGGCTATCTTCAATTTATCTGGAGCCAACCGTCGAGGTGAACAAGACACAGGAGGCCCTGGAGTGGTTCGTATATGGTGAAGAACGTTATGCTTGGGATCTCGATGAACACCTGATGGGCGAGTGATGTCAGGGTATTCATGTAGTATGTGATGATATTGGGAATCTCCGTATATGATTTTCACCGATGAAATATTATCCGTCGGGCAAGCAGGCAAAGCCACGGTAGAAACACTAGTCGTGTTATCGATCAATCTTTGATTTCTGCAGTCAACGATGAGGTTGTAGTATGACAGAAAGTCAACACCGATTATTGCCTTTGTAACGTCCGCAACTATAAATCGCCAGGTGAAGTCACGGCGCAAGCCTAGGTTTAGCCCAAGGTGTAAATAGCCGTAAGTACTTATCGTGGAGCCGTTTGCAGCGCACAACTGGTAGCTTGTTTTCTGTCGTCGATTTTTCAGTGCTGACATTGGGAAGACACAGAGATCACTGCCCGTATCCACGAGAAACTGCGTCTTCGTAATATGGTCTGTGACGAATAAGCGACCAGTGCTAGGGCAGTCGGCGGTCGCCATTATCGAGTGCCCCTGTCGTTTCCCGCTTTGAAATCGCACGGCTTCGTACATTTGCTCGCATTCTCACCAAATTTTGCGTGGTACCAACATGTTGGATATTTTTGGTAGCTGGACTGAGATCTTTGTGATTTAGAGCGGTTGCGTGACTCATTGGACTCGCGTGTTTTTGTGCGTGATGGTCGGCTATTGAACTGACTTTTGAGGCTCTTCACCTCCTTGGTCAACTCGCTCACTTGCCGAATAAGATCACTCACTTGCGTATCCGCAGCCCTTGATGTAGAAGCAACCTGATGTCTCGGCACAACTTCGTAGACGCGATCAGCTAGGTCAGCCAATACCTCCGATGACTCGGTAGTTTGTGATGCGAGGATCGACTGTAGGTTGCTGGGTAAGCGACTGGTCCATATTGAAATGAGGAAATCTTCTGGAATGTTCGGTCCCGCTAGGTGTTGCAGGTGACGGAGAAACTGCGACGGTTTACGATCGCCTAACTCTTCTCGATCCAAAACTTGCTTCATTCGCTGTTGCCGTGAGGCCGACAGCCTCTTTATAAGCTCGGTTTTTAGCCGTTTGTATTTGTCGGCTGACGGTGGTGAAATGATGATATCCTCCACTTCCGCTGCATATTGCGACTCTAGTTGTGCAACCACATAAAAAAATTTGGTTGCGTCCGCAGTTATATTGGAGATAGCGAACTGGCTTTCTATCTGCGCGAACCAAATAACTGGTTTCTCAGGCCAAAAAGCGGGTATTCTGATGCCGACTCGGCAAACGTCCGTCCGCCCGTTATTTTGGCTGACACCGCCAGCCGCGGGTTCATCTTCACTCATATTTGTGTAATTTAGGGGTCACCAATTTAGTGGTTATATGTGTGTTTGGTGTTGTCCTTGCCTGGTAGCGTTGGCTGATAGGTATAGATGCGAAGCGGTGATGAATGAAAGCACGGTCTTCAGTTGAACATATATTAGCCGAAGCACAGCACAGGAAGAGTTTATAGCACACAGGATACAGTCAAGATAGTTTAGAAGGAGCACAAGCGAAGATATAGATAAAGCACAGTCTTTAGCGGAAGCAAATAAAGCAGATTTTGGGTTTTACGAAAGTACAGTTCAAGCGGAAAGGCGACGTGCGCTCGCGTCGAGATTTATAACAAGACTACTGGTACTGATGACTGAGTGAAGCGAGAGCGAGCGCGCTGGATGCCAACCAACCTGGCCGGTTCCACGCGCCGCCCGCGTGGCTCAGCGCATTGAAATTATCTAATAACAAAAATGAGATGCGCTGTCCGACGGTTTGACTTCTACATTACTTTTAATTACAATTTTAATAAGTGTTGCGTAATGTTTATATTTACATTATTACTACAGCTAATTCTAAGTATATATTTATGTATTTTGTGTAATAATACAGTTTATATTTAATGTTTTATGTATATATATATATATATATATATATAGGCTAAGATTAGGAATTAACTAAAAGTGGCGAGTAATACGCCACAATATCTCTTTACTACCCGACTGCTGGAAGGAGCGAACTTTTTTGCGAGTGTTTGTTCGTATATGTTTGTTTGTAAGTGTGTGTGACAATTTCGGTAGCACGCGCTCAAGCCCGGCATGACGGCGTGATTTTTTAACCATTCTTTCGTCCATTTTTTGGGTTTTCTGGTGATCAGACGGCAAAAAACAGCAGACGCAATAAGTAGAATTTCCTCATAAGAATCTGTGTCCATTTTTTCAACTGACGTGGTGAGAAATTGGCTAGTTCGATATGCAGTAAAGCACGTCGGCACGCGGCCCCGTTGATCGAGAAATGAAAGCCTGTTTCACGCCAGTAAGAGGGGAAATCTTTTTGGCTATAGCCAATTGTCTTCAGTCTAATTTCATCAGTCTAACTAAATAATTTTCAGTGCCCAGCTTTAAATATTTACTCCATAGTGCGGCGGAGTGGCAACGAGGAGGAGGGTCGAAGTCCGAAGGGTAGAAAGAATAAAGCCACGTGTCCGGCGGAGTCGGATATCTCGGTGTGACGAGGATCCAGGAACAAGTCGAGCACCTGATCCTACAGACTCCGCGCCCTCTCCGTTTCTGTGCCACTTTTTGTCCCGATATATCGTGATATTCATGAAACACGGAAGTTTAAAATGTGACTTATGGTCAAGAAGTTTAAGTTGCAAATTGAAAAACGGTAAAGAAACACTATTATAGAAATAATTATCGTGATATTTATTTGTAATGGGCAAATAAATATAAGATGTGGCCAAAAAAGGTACTCATAAAGCTACTGGAAAGAAATGCCATTCATTGCCATTCAAACTGTCATGGTAGATTTTCCTGCGAAATTAATTAACACTTGGATGTCACAAGTATGTACATACTATATATTTGTCACCCAAATGTCTAGTATGAGGGCTCGCTAGCACCAATGGCTTACGAATGAGATTAGCTAACGCCACCGGGCCAGAAAAGTTTCTGTAAATCAATTGATTGGTAGTAGCGGTTTTGCGATCCGAAGTTCCGGAACGTCTCATCCCGAAAGACAAAAACTGTTGGACTCGCTGGCCTGACTCCGCGGAACATGGTGAGATCGCTAGACTCCATAACCACTCGGCAGTGGACCGCCCCATTTTGAAGAAATCCTTTCTCTGTATAAGCCAATAACATAGACAAGGGTTTCGGGAAGCCCTTGTTGGATTCTAATTAGAATTTCTCGTATTCTGATTAAAATCGTATTATTTTCTATATCTAATTGGAGTCTAAAGGAAACATTTGATTTTTCGACGTCATGATCAAATCGATGAACGCCGACTGCAAGCCCGAAAAAGTGTCACCTCCACCCGAGTCGAGCGTGCAAGCGAGAGCGCGGAACAAGCGATAGAGAGGCACGATCGGCCTAAGCGTTTCTTATGACGTTATCACGTAAAAATATCGTCCGTAAACCGACTTTATAGACAACTATATATTTATTCATTTCAATTTCGCCTACATTCAAATTTTCGTGCAGTTACGGTAGATATTAAATATCCTTAAGTTCAGAAATTAGTACAATAACTTAATATCTGATTGTTATAGTATGTTTTAACAACACGTTATTATATAACATAGAACAGTTTCCGACATAACAGGTCTCCATACATTTAAATTACGTAATACTTAATAAGAATTTCCAAAAATAGACGCGAGACCGGCCTTTAAGAGAAATTGAAATCAGGAGGTGATTCCAATGACTGTTTTTCCATCAACACATCACACACAGTCTTCATATATGTCAAAAAGAGATCGATTTATCAACAAAGTTCACATTGAGCGTTAAATATCACCCTCATCGACATGAAGAAAAAATCGGCATAATCTGCCATTAACAAAAAAAAGTGACATTGACAGATTCCGCCAATGGCACCTAGTCTCAAAAGCTTATTATAGATGGCGCTGATGTAATTGGAGGCTGTCTTTCTGTGAAAGTTGTAAAATCTATATTCTTCCTAGAATATATGTAGTGCGACCTAATTTGAGCAAACATTTTCCATTGTAATGTCTATTTGAAAGTTCACGTGATGTGTTTTCAAAACTCAAAACTCATATTATTTCTTGCAACTTGGCAAAATAATTCACTTTTACAAGTGAAACACTTACTTAAGTCTCATATACATGGAATAAAATATATATATATACATATATATATATATACCAAGATGTATATATATATATATACATCTTGGTATCTACTTGGCGTCTACTATGGCCTTTTTTGCATATGATGTGGCGTCCACCTGCTTTCGGCGTCCGGTATACGGACGTCACATCGGCAATAGGTCTAAATCGCTTCTACTGTTGAAGCACATCACAGAAATATTAAGATTTTTTTTTACTCGGACGTCATTTAGTCCTTAGTATGCCTTGACTGTACATTTCTATAGTTCTGCTATTTTCCCCATCAAATTACAGTGGCGCTAGAGTCGCAAGAAACACTTTCATGATAGGCCGCATTTGACGTCCGCTCGAAGAATGAGACGTTGCCAAACTTCGTGTGGAGCGTGTGGAGTTACGTACCTACATAGTCCACAGTTTAATATGATTGAAGTGTTCGTTGATTTCGAAGTTTGCGTTCATAATAATTTATTTGCCTTGGAAGTAATTGTGAAAAAACATAAAGAAATACATATTTAGATACTATATACAATGTCTAGATGAAAATGAAAATGAAAATGAAATTTATTCACCAAAGTTATATGTATATAACTTTGGTGAATAAATTTCATTTTCATTAGATCAACAGATGAAAGATACATTGGAACCTTAAACTAAGTTTAATAAACCTGTGTTTTAAGGCCCATCTGCCTCTCCCTTTAGACACTATTTAATGTGTGAAAGAATTAAGTAACCTAGGAACATTTAACTTAACATTTGCTTATGAATAAGATGTTTTATAATTATATAATAAATGGTGGAACTAATTAGGTAATATAATTATTGCAGCTCAAACATGCGTAATAAAATAATAGAAAATGATTTCAAATTGAGTTCAGCGACAACACAAACTCTTTCAAACTCTTATTTTGTTTCCTGAAAGGGTTTGTAGGCGAAATTATGGGTATTTTGGATCCTGTTAAGTAGATGGAAAGTAAAAATCAGGGAAACGGCGTGCAAATATAACGGCGTCCTGGTAAGTACCCGTACGTGAAGTTCTATCATTATTGTATAATAATGATAGAAATTCACGTACGGGTTCTTCGTATGAAGGCTCCATCTGAAGAATTGAGTAACCTAAATTAAGAGATAATACTATGTAGTAGCGCATCCAGCGGTCATCACTCAACACTGTATTTAAGGGTGTTGGTGTTTTCTTTTCGTTTTCTCCCGCGCCTCCGACATCGGTCGTTCGTCATTCACGTTTTCAGTTTCGATCACTCAGCAAGCATCTTTCGATTTATAAAAAGTAAGTTAAAACTTCGCCATGCCGAAACGAAAAGATTATGAAAACAGAAGAGTTATCTCAAGGAAGCTAAGAAAACTTGGAAAAAAGAAGACGGAGAAAAATAAATATCGACGTAAAAGGACTATTTCATCGTTGTCTAAAGAAGGTTTGAGATCTCTAGAGAAAAAAGATAATTTTACTTGTACCTTTGTGCCTATAAATTACGCAACCCGTACGTACTTAATTCGCAACCAGGTTGGCTTTCCAAGCCCCTCCATAGCAGAGTTATAATACAACTACTTATACAATGCCTCGGCAGTGACGCGAAAGATAGTGTCGCGCTAGATGGTGAAGCGCTATCCCTGGTGAAGATCCAACATACACCACTACATATGCATCTTATTTAGGCATGTTTGACACAGTGGCGGCTTTGGCCCTTTGACACAAAGCTGTATAAATTGAAATAAGTGGGATTTTGTTCGCCGAGTGTCTCAAAAGTTTAATGTTTTTATTTTTTATCACCACCTGTCTTGACCCTGACTCGGCTGTTCTGTAAACAATATTCCAGGATTTTCCATGGAACATAATGGCTTTGTCATTGGCATACCAAAAGATCTCGGCATCCAGGATGCGAAGATGTAGAAGATTATTTATATAAATAACGAAAAACGTGGGACCCAGGATGCTGCCTTGAGGGATTCCGAAACTCACTGGAGCCGAGTCCTTCGTCTCTGAGCAGGGAACTTCTCAAGCATCTTCGACATTGTGTTCAGGAGCGAGATTGGTGCCTCACATCGGTTTTAGATCCACCTTTATGAAAAAGTGACACGTTGGCTATTTTTCATGCTTCCAGAAATATGCCAGTGGATTTTTTAATTTAAGATATATTTTAGGTTGTGATATGATTTGATAGAATTTGAATTTGCATATTAATAATCACAAGACTCAAGTTGAAAATTTGTGAGAGCGCTTTTATTATTTTATGGGCTATGACTTTGATGAGCAAGTTATTGAAGTTGTCAGGAGTTGGATCACCGCTGTGTCGTCTGTAGAGTAAAGAAAAAGTGTTGTTTAGGGTCATGTGGTCGAGACTTTAGCAATGTTTTTGTTGAGAAAGGCCTTGACACTATTTTTAATGTCGAGCAGTTCCAGTGAATACTTTTGTATAGGCGTTTGGAAGCATATTATCTGATAGGTTTCCATAACTGTTTGGGATTGCCCTGGCTGTCTTCTAGCTCTTTAGCTTCGTTAGTTGTTTTGAGTCGGTGTAACAGATCGTTTTTAGTACCTCTAGTAAGTGACCCTGAGTAAATTGTTATTGCTATCCTTTATTTGTTCCAAGTGCAGCTTAACTTAGGAGACCGGGCGTGATTCAAGGTTTCAAGTTGAGTTTCGATCTGCTAATTTATCTATGAAGTATTTTTCGCAACATCTATGTTTGGAGAATTGATGTGAAAATCTCTACGGCTTTCAGTGTTAATGACTGCTTTCCAGTCTTCCAGTCCCAGGTAATTTCTGACTGCATCATAGTTTAGTTTTTTTTCTTGACGATTTCATATTCAAGATGCTTTGGTGTGCTTAGAACCATGGCAATATCATGATTGGTAATGCTGGTCAATAAATATCAAGGATTCCGCCCCATACCTAGTCCTTTTAAATATGTGATCGAGGCAGTTTTCCATCCTAGTTGGTTTTGTATTGGCTGGATTATTCCAGCCCCTGTCCATGCTCGGCTAGGCGACACAGGTTTTATATTTTGCGGCTATCGTCTTCATCTGGCATTATGTTGATATTTATGTCCCCTGCAAATATGATGAAAGAGTTTATCTTTAGCGACTCAAGTAGAATGTCTACGGATGAGATGAAGCCGTCGTTCATCGTCAACGTTGCATATTGAGAGTGTGCGATAGGTCCCGATAACCTTGGGCCCATTTTTGATATCTACACCACGCCCTTAGCATCTTTTACGTCAGGTTCATACGTCAGCAATTCCTACCGTCCCCCACTAGCTTTATTTATGTATTTGGTGGTGTTAAATTGACGTAACTCTCTATTTGCTTTATAAAAGAATTACTGTTCAAATGACATTTGGTTAAATACCATGAAGTCCATAATATCCATGCGTTTAAGTGCAATGATAAATAACATCATCAAAGTTTCTGTTAATGCTACGAATATTAAATGTCATTAGTTTTAAATTATACTGAGAGCTTATATCACTTTTGCAATTCTCTTAAACGTTTGGTTTTGTGCAGCTTACATTTTGATTACTATCTATTTCATAAGTTATATTTTTAGACATTACTTATATGTCAAAACAAATATAAGCTCGTACATAACTACTGCTACAGCTCATTGAAAGTGAAGGTCGTTCACACATTTCAATGCTCTAGGGAATTACGAGGAACAATCAATCCGCATCATTCATTCGCCTTCCATTACTTCTCACTTTTACTAAATTGTCTGCCTTAGCGCATTGTCACACTAAAATCAACACACTTCCACAATAATAGCCTGGAAAATAAAATTTTGAAAAAATGCTTAAGCTATCAAATCTTGATTTTC
Organism: Argyresthia goedartella; assembly: GCA_949825045.1. NCBI lineage: Eukaryota > Metazoa > Arthropoda > Insecta > Lepidoptera > Argyresthiidae > Argyresthia > Argyresthia goedartella. The sequence goes on from OX463823.1 coordinate 25,790,273, forward strand.
CGCAGAAATCCGTTTTTTTAAGGTTTACAATTTTTTGCGGATAAAAGAAAAGATAAGCCAAAGTTGAGAATCATGTCAAAATAAGCGTTAACTCAATATATAATGATCATTTTGTGATTGTTATAGTAGGTTTCATTGGAAAATCATAATAACAATTTCAATCCAATTCATTTGTGTTAATGGTGGCAAGAGGCAAATTCGGCCAGGATCAGTGGAAGACATGGAAAAGGCACAAAAGGAATGGAATGGAAAACTAATATATCATAGTAATGAGATTTGTCGTTATGACAATATTCTTCTATTCTTCGACTAGACAGGGCTGTATTCTCCTTTAGACCACAATATTTTTTATTTTATTTTTCAAATAGTTCAAAAATTTAAATACCTGTGCAACTTACTATCTATCTATGGGAGATTGTCAGCTGAGTAAAATTATTAATTATTAGTTCACCCGTACTCTTCTCAGCTTTCTTAAGCCATTTTTTCATTAAAAAATGGTATGTGGATCATCATTGTTTTCTTTGTGAGGCAAAATTAATTTCAGTCAGCCATTTATCTTTGGAAAGTGTCTAATATGTTTTTATTTAATTTGGTGAGAACGAGTCAGAAACACCATTGTATTGCTTCTGCTGATGAAGTCAACAGCACTTTTAATTTAAAAAATATTATAATTTACCACAATTTTTCTGTAACACGAATTGTTCTGATTTTATCCGACAGTAGCCGAATCACATCCTAAATTCTCTACTAAAGTACGGTCGCCGAGCAGAAGGAATTTCGTACATCTACCCCTAGCCACAGATTTATAAAGTGCCCTAGCTAATGGTCTCTCTCGCTCACGCGTAAATTATATTGGAGTGGCGCTCGCACAGTTCAATTGTGAGCATGAAGACGATATCATTTACGCGCGAGTGAAAGATACAAGTAGCTAGGAGTCAATGTGCAAAATTCTTCCCATGGCTCACAGTTAATTCTTAATAAGACAACTGCAAACACAAAGGGGTTGTTTTTAGTCCGTATACCACACGAGCTGATGCCCGCTCAATATGTGGGGACCCGGACATAGCAGGGAGGTCTGACTCCTGGGCATGGGTAATTCCATTTTTTTCCCCTCCAACAAAAAAAAAAAAGCAAAATTCTTAATTCATGCGACCGTACTTTACTGTACATATTTTTAAAGCAGATATAGTTTTGACAAGTCAAGTCAAGTCAAGTCAAAGTACTTTATTACTGTAGATATACTTAGCAAACGTCATTTTTTGCCTCTTCTCTACATTGGACCACTGTGGGAGAAGAAGGGCGTACAAACACCCACAGATTGATTTTTAGAACTCTTTTAAAAATAGGTTGTGCTTAACTAATACAAATATGAAAAAAATAATTGTTTTGATTAATAAGCAGGAATAAATAATTACAAAACTATTAACAGCAAGGTCTGTGTTGAGCCAGATTAACCCCATACAGTCCTGTCATTTAAGTAATCCCTTTTTCGACAAAGTCGCTTTAACATGCTTTTTAAATTGCTCAAATGGCAATTTCAAAATCTCCAGAGGTATCCTATTGTAGTAGAGAATGCACTGACCCTTGAAAGAATTGCTAACCTTCGCGAGTCTAAAACGGGGCGCACATAGTCTGTGATTATTTCTTAGGTTAACATTACAGCTATGTATCGCTAAGTTTGGAAAATGTTGTAAGATTCTTGCGTACATACATTATATTTTCGAAAATAAATTGACTAGCTACTGTTAGTATGTCAATTTCCTTAAAAAGTTATCTTAAGGAGTCTGTTCGTTTTAAATTATAAATTGCTCGAATAGCTCTTTTCTGTAAAATAAAAATAGTTTGAATATCCGCTGCTTTCCCCCACAACAAGATACCACAGGACATCACACTATGAAAGTAACTAAAATAAACTAGCCTAGATGTAGCCACATCCGTGCTTTGTCTGATGTTCCTAACAGCGTAAGCCGCAGAACTTAATTTACCAGCCAATTTATCTATGTGGGGTCCCACTGCAATTTGCTATCAATGGTTATTCCAAGAAACTTCGTATCATTTACTAATTCTAACGTGCTGTTGTCTAACACTAAGCTGGTCTCAACTTGCCTGACATTTGGAAGTGAGAATTTGATGCACTTGGTTTTACCAGCGTTTAACAATAAATTATTAACTGTGAACCAATTCAAGGTTAAAGACAATACACCATTAACATCATCAAAATCTCCTTTTTGTCTTTCAATTTTCAACAACATCAGCAAACAACACTATGTCAGTTAATTTCTCCACCATGAAAGGCAGATCATTAATATATACAAGGAATAAGAAAGGGCCTAATATAGAACCTTGTGGAACGCCAATTTTAAAAACCGATCCATCAGATTTTACGCCGTTAACTTCTGCCTTTTGAATTCTATTGCTTAGGTATGATCTTAGTAGATCCAACGCTTTATTTCTAACTCCGTAATGATTTAATTTAATTAATAGCGTATTATGATCAACACAATCAAACGCCTTAGACAGGTCGCAAATTCATTATTTGTTAATTTTCTTAATTCGTTTACTGTGGTAATGTGACGGAAAAGTATGATAATGTGGCAAGGAAGGTAATTTGGTAAAAGTGAGAAGTAATAGAAGGTTCTACTGAACGATCCGGATTTATTGATCCTCGTAATCTCTCTTGTGTATTAAAATGTGTTAACTACCCTCACATTTCAATGAGTAGTGGTAATCATTTGTCATGGCTATGCAAGAATTTAAAGAAGACTTATGAAGTCAAGAGTAAACAAAAACGATGATAAGCTTTATGCCTACCCAGAATGAATGAAACAACAACAGATATATATTGGGACGCCAGATATTTGAAAATTATTCATACTGTGTTTAGTTTGGCATCCATATATGTTTTTGGTTTGTTATTTCAGTAAAAAATAACCTTTGTGTAATGTTTTGTAGCGCCCTAATTATGCTTTTGTTGTGCTTACTGTCACTTTGTGACAAATGTGAATTTATTAATTCTAGAAGGACTATTTTTTAAAAAGATTTATACACATATGCGGACGCTAGATATATCAAAATCGTAGATATCGTGTTTAGTTTGGCGCCCATATATGTGTTTGTTTTAATATTTCAGTAAACAATAATCTTTGTGTTTTGTTTTGTAGCGCATTAGTTGTGGTTGCGTTATAAAAATAATGTTACTAACTTAGTAATAAATATGTGTTAGTTAATAAATTCTAGGCTGCATATTTTTGAGACACATATACGGATGCCAGATGGGATAAAAATTTCACACCGTATTTGGTTTTGCGTCCGAATATGGTAGATTTTTTAAATGTTTTAAATTTTTAGGGACAAAGGAGCCAAAAATCTTCCAAAACATGTATGGGACCTTGTTTAAATAATACCTCCGTTTATTTTTCTATTTCACTGTTTAGGTTTAACAGTTCAGTGATCTTATAACATCAATAAATAATGTTATTTTCATATTGTTTTGTTGTTTTGGCTCCTTTATCCGCCTACGCCGTCTACCCGGCTCGTAATATCTATCCAGCTTGCTGTCTTCTAGAGCCCGCCCAGTCTTTCATTCGATATGGTGCTTTTAATGGGATTCTGTTTCTGTCCGTCGAACACTTGTTTCTGGGATTATTTTTGCATTCTAAGCTTTGCAAGCAAATCAGACCGTTGTCTCTTGTAGTAATGCTTAAATTTGTATGCTTGCAGTTATTGGATGTTTGGCAACGTCGCATAAACACGTGGACGTTATATAGTCGATAATTTAAAAAATATTTTAAAATATACGGTGGATGTCCTTTTGATGTAATTATGGAAGGGAGTTGAGATTGGTTGCATAGTGATTGGCAATATACATATATTTGTATATCAATATTTTAGAGTTTATGATTAAAAAAAGATGGTAACTGTCGTCAGATAGGTTCAATGTGTCAGTATACATTCAAAAAGTTTCAATAAGTCAACGTCATCTGGTGGACGCCACAATAATGCAAAGTGAAAGGACGCCAAATAGGTTGCGGGATTTATATTATATATATTTATGTTATATGTACAGTAAAGTACGTTCGCTTGAATTAAGAATTTTGCACATTGACTCCTAGCTACTTGTATCTTTCGCTCACGCGTAAATGATATCGCCTTCATGCTCACAATTGAACTGTGCGAGCGCCACGCCAATATAATTTACGCGTGAGCGAAAAAGACTTGTAGCTAGGGGTAGATGTATGAAATTCCTTCTGCTCCGCGAACGTACTTTAGTAGAGAATTTAGGATGTGATTCGGCTACTGTCGGATAAAATCAGAAAAATTCGTGTTATAGAAAATTTGTGGTAAATTATAATATTTTTTAAATTAAAAGTGCTGTTGACTTCATCAGCAGAAGTAATACAATGGTGTTTCTGACTCGTTCTCACCAAATTAAAGAAACACATATTAGACACTTCCCAAAGATAAAACGATGACTGAAATTAATTTTACCTCACAAAGAAATCAATGATAACACCAAATTCCATTTTTAATGAAAAAATTACTTAAGACAGCTGAGAAGAGTACGGGTGAACTATTAATTAATAATTTTAATTATCTGACGATCTCCCCTGGATAGTAAGTTGCAGAGGTATTTAAAATTTAGAACTATTTGAAAAACAAAATAAAAAATATTGTGGTCTAAAGGAGAATATAGCCCTGTCTAGTCGAAGAAATATAATTTCTTTATTTTAATTATATAGTCATAACGACAAATATCATTACTGTGATATATTAGTTTTCCATTCCATTCCTTTTGTGCCTTTTCCATGTCTGCCACTGATCCTGGCCAAATTTTCCTCTTGCCACCATTTACAAAAATGAATTGGATTGAAATTGTTAGTATGATATTCCAATGAAACCTACTTTAACAATCACAAAATGATCATAATATAATGAGTTAACGCTTATTTTGCCTTGATTCTCAACTTTGGCTTATCTTTTCTTTTATCCGCAAGAAATGTAAACCTTAAAAAACGGGATTTTCTGCGGAAAATCAAGATTTGATAGCTTAGGCATTTTTTCAAAATTTTATTGTCCTCGCTATTATTGTGGAAGTGTAATGATTTTAGTATGACATTGCGCTAAGGCAGACAATTTAGTAAAAGTGAGAAGTAATGGAAGGCGAATGAATGATGCGGATTGATTGTTCCTCGTAATTCCCTTGAGCATTGAAATGTGTGAACGACCTTCACATTTCAATGCGCTGTAGCAGTAGTTATGTACAAGCTTATATTTGTTTTCACATATAAATAATGTCTAAAAATCTAACTGATGAAATAGATAGTTATGTAAGCTGCACAAAACCAAACGTTCAAGAGAGCTGCAAAAGTGTCATAAGCTTTCAGTATAATTTAAAGCTAATAACATTTAATATTTGTAGCATTAACAGAAACTTTGATGATGTTATTTATCATTGCACTGAAACGAATGGATGTTAATATGGACTTAATGGTATTTAACCAAATGTCATTTGAACAGTGATTCTGTTATAAGGCAAATAGAGAGTTACGTCAATTTAACTCCACCAAATACATAAATAAAGCTGGTGGGGGACGGTAGGAATTGCTGACGTATGAACCTGACGTAAAATATGCTAATGGCGTGGTTGTAGACATCAAAAATGGGCCCAAGGTTATCGGGACCTATCGCACACTCTCAATATGCAACTTTGACGATGAACGTTGGCTTCATCTCATCCGTAGACATTCTACTTGAGACGCTAAAGAGTAACTCTTTCATCATATTTGCACGGGACATAAATATCAACATAATGCCAGAAGAAGACGATAGCCGCAAAATATAAAACCTGTGTCGCCTAGCCGAGCATGGACAGGGGCTGGAGTAATCCAGCCAATACAAAACTAACTAGGATGGAAAACTGCCTCGATCACATATTTAAAAGGACTTGGTACGGGGCGGAATCCGCGATATTTATTGACCAGCATTACCAATCATGATATTGCCATGGTTTTAAGCACACCAAAGCATCGTGAGTATGAAATCGTCAAGAAAAAAGTAAACTGTGATGTAGTCAGAACTTACCTGGGACTGGAAGACTGGAAAGCAGTCATTAACACTGAAAGCCGTAGAGATTTTCACATCAATTCTCCAAACATGTTACGACAAATACTTCATAGATAAATATTAGCAGATCGAAACTTAACTTGAAGCCTTGGATCACGCCCGGTCTCCTAAAATAAGCTGCACTTGGAACAAATAAAGGATGCCAATAACAATTTACTCAAGGTCACTTACTAGAGGTACTAAAAACAATCTGTTACACCGACTCAAAACAACTCACGAAACTAATGAGCTAGAAGACAGCCAGGGCAATCCCAAACAGTTATGGAAACCTATCAGAAAATATGCTTCCAAACGCCTATACGAAAGTATTCACTGGAACTGCTCGACATTAAAAATAGTGTCAAGGCCATTCTCAACAACTGCAATGAATATATCCAACTCCTGACAACTTCAATAATTTGCTCATCAATAATTACTATTTTAGGGGTTGTGACTTTGGTCATAGCCCCTAAAATAGTAAAAGCGCTCTCACAAATTTTCAACTTGAGTCTTGTGACTGGCATATTTCTTGAAGCATGGAAAATAGCCAACGTGTCACTTTTTCATAAAGGTGGATCTAAAACCGATGTGAGGCACTAAATACCAATCTTGCTCCTGAACACAATGTCGAAGATGCCTGAGAAGTTGGTAAACAACCGCCTTATCGACTACCTAGAGAAGCTGAGACTACTAGCAGGTAGACAATTTAGTTTCCGCAGAAACAAATCGACTGGAGATGCTACCACTCTACTCACCAACCTAGTAGCTTCGCATATAGACTTAGGTGAGAGATATCTTAGTGTTTTCTGGCCTAGTGAAGGCGTTCAACACTATCTCCATACCAATCCTGTTAAAAAAGCTAGAACGATTGGGCATTGCAGGGTTAACACTAAAATGGTTGAGCCGTTACCTAATGGAAAGGAGACAGTGTCTTAGTATATATCTAGTTTAATAAATTATATATCTCTAGTAGTAAGATATTTATAGATATGGGTTTTTGTTAACCTGAAATAAAGATTACTATTATTATTATTATTATTAGGATCAAGCCCTGCTCAGAGACGAAGGATTCGGCTCCATTGAGTTTCGGAGTCCCTCAAGGCAGCATCCTGGGTCCCACGTTTTTCGTTACTTATATAAATGACCTTCTACATCTTCGCATCCTGGATGCCGAGATCTTTTGGCCAATGACACAGCCATTCTGTTCCATGGAAAATCCTGGAATAGTGTTTACAGAACAGCCGAGTCAGGGTTAAGACAGGTGGTGGATAAGTTGGAAGTAAACTTGCTAACACTTAACGCCAGCAAAACTAAATACCTGGCTTTCTACATCACCGAAGTATCTGCCCCTCCAGCTAACGCCATTCTGCTATTCCATAGGTGCAATCCCACCTCAACATGTCACTGTCCTGAAGTGCAGTGAAGGGACACTTTTAAGAATTTGGGTCTAATGCTGGATGACATACTCACATTTAGAGCCCATATCTCATTGGTACCTGGTCGTATATGTAAACTCATCAACATCATATATTATGTCTCAATTGCTAGCTATATAATAGAAACCTTCATTAATTTATAACAATATACCTTAATCGTACGCGTTTATACTTTATTCAACAGATCTTGTTAATCAACAGACTTTGTATCCTTTCTGTTTGAATTTATTAGCTTCTATCACTATCACTATCACTATCACTCGCGATATAGTAATATGTGGTTATTGAAGTTGGTTGCACAATTATTTTATTATTAGATTTGATAACATTGTGTTAACTTTTATTTGACCAAAATAAAGACAAAATAAATAAAAATAAATACATGAAACTTTTGAGACACTCGGCGAACAAAATCCTACTTATTTACATTTATACAGCTTTGTGTCAAACATGCCTAACTAACATGCATATGTAGTGGTGCATGTTGGATCTTCACCAGGGTGCTTCATAGCGCTTCACCATCTTTCGCGTTACTGCCGAGAAGATGTATAAGTAACTCTGCAGTGGAGTGCTTGGAAAGCCAACCTGGTTGCGAATTAAGTACGTACGGGTTGCGTAATTTATAGGCACAAAGGTACAAGTAAAATTATCTTTTTTTTCTAGGGATCTCGAACCTTCTTTCGACAACGATGAAATAGTCTTTTTACGTCGATATTTATTTTTCTCCATCTTCTTTTCGAGTTTTCTTAGCTTCCTTGAGATATCACTTCTGTTTTCATATTTTTTTCGTTTCGGCATGGCGAAGTTTTAACTTAATTTTTAGAAATCGAAAGATGCTTGCTGATTGAACGAAACTGAAAACGCGAATGACGAACGACCGATGACGGGGGCGCGGGAGGAAACGAAAATAAAACACCAATACCCTCAAATACAGTGTTAAGTGATGACCGCTGGATGCGCTTCTACATAGTATTATCTCTTACTTTAGATTACTCAATTCTTCAGATGGAGCCTTCGTATATTATAACTTCACGTACGGGTACTTACCAGGACCATATTTGCACGCCGTTTCCCTGATTTTTCCTTTCCATCTACTCAACAGGATCCAAAATACCCATAATTTCGTCTACAAACCCTTTCAGGAAACAAAATAAGATTTTGAAAGAGTTTGTGTTGTCGCTGAACTCAATTTGAAATAATTATATTACCTACTTTTTTCCCTGCCTTCTATGTACCTATATAATTAACCGTCTTGTTTGTATAACTTTTAATGTATCATAAATGATCCCATAGGGCACGCCCTGACTAGTTTGGGTTCCGCCATTTCTTATCTAGACATTGTACATAATACCTAAACATGTATTTCTTTATGTTTTATCACAATTACTTCCAAGGCAAATAAATTATTATGAACGCAAACTTCGAAATCAACGAACACTTCAATAATATTAAACTGTGGACTATGTAGGTACATAACTCCACACGCTCCGATAAAAAAATCAGTATGGATGAAGTTTGGCAACGTCTCATTTTTCGAGCAGACGTCAAATGTGGCCTATCATGAAAGTGTTTCTTGCGACTGTAATTTGATGGGGAAAATAGCAGAACTATAGAAATGTACAGTCAAGGCATACTAAGGACTAAATGACGTCCGAGTAAAAAAAAAAACTTAAGATTTCTGTGATGTGCTTCGACAGTAGAAGCGTTTTGACCTGTTGCCGATGTGACGTCCGTATACCGGACGCCGTAAGCAGGTGGACGCCACATCATATGGAAAAAAGGCCATAGTGGACGCTAGATAGAAATATATATATATATATATATACATAGTCAGGTCATAAGTTCTGTCACATGTGCAATATGAAAAAATTTAGACATGTTTATTATTTATGTAAACATTTATATAGCAAAATGAACTTAATAAAACATAGATTCTTACGGTAATAAAGTTTATTCAAAATGACCCCCGTGATTTTGACTACAGGCCTTTATTCTGCGCGGCCAGTCGTCTATCGCAGCACGAACGAGGTCCATGTCAATATCGGCGGCTGCCTTAATCAAGGATGCCTTGAGTGACTCCAAATCAGGATGAGGCTTTGAGCAGGCCTTTTCCTCCAAGTGTTGCCATATCTTGTAATCTAACGGACTCAAATCTGGACTGGAGGAGGGCCAGTCTTCGTGCCGGATGAAGTCGATTTCACGCGCCGCCAGCCAGTCTTGTGTGCTTTTCGCTCTATGAGCTGGCGCAGAATCTTGTTGGAATACCCAGTGCCTGTTATTAAACATGGTATGAGAAACAGGTTCCACAAGGTTCTTGAGGACTGTATTTTGATACACAACTGCATTCGTTTTTACGCCTTTCTCACAAAAATGTACCTCTGTTAAGCCCCAATAAGAGACTCCCAACCAAACCATGAGTGAGGATGGAAAATGACCTCGTTGGACACGCGGAATACGGTTGCTCGCTTCTTCACTGCTGTGTGCGTACACCTTATCATTTTGTTTGTTGTAGCTCTATCCACGGTGAAAATTTTTTCATCCGAAAAAAGAATTTCCCGATGCTTTTTTCCCGCGTACCGCTTCAACAAAGCGCGGCATCTCTTCAGTCTCAGGTCCATTAAACGAGCGTCCAAACGATGTCCTGTTTTTCTTCGATATGCCCTAAGCCCTAAGTCTTCATTTAACACCCTTTTCACCGTGGTCCTGTTTAACCCCATCTGAAGGGCCAAAGTTTCTGCTTACGTATGGGATTTCTTTGAATTCACGCCTTCACAGCTTTTATCACTGCTGGAGTCCTAACAGAGCGAGGGCGACCACTTCTTGACCTGTCATCTACACTAGAGTCTTCATTGTATCGTTTTATGATACGATAAACGAATCTTTTGGTTATATTAAAAAAATTCAGTAAGTCGAAAATCTGAATTGGCGCGTAACCGCAACGATGCAACGCAATAACTGTGAAACGGTCTTCTTTAAGTGTCCACTCCATATTTAAAAATGAGGAAAATTCTAAAAAGTACACATTTTTATTTTCATGAAAAATTCGAAATTCGAATTCAATAAACTTTTTTGTGGCCAGCGTTCTAAATTCAAAAGTTTTTATTGTGTGACAGAGCTTATGACCTGACTGTGTATATATACATGGAATCAAATAAACTAATGAGTACATAACTGATGTTTATGGTTTGAGTTTGAAAAAGGAAATTTCTCCTTCAAGTGGTGATTCGTGGCTGAATCTCGCACAGGGAAAAGAAACTCCATTAACTCTACCAGTGCTTCGGAAATACGCCCGTCAGAGAAGATAGCAAGCTTCCCTATTAGAACCTCTAATGCAGCTTAACCCTTAATTTGGCAATGTATGTACAGGCATACACAGGCTTTGAAGAAAACTTTTGGTATCTTCTTTTTATCGCAGTCAAGTTTTTTTAAGTCAAATTTGTCACAACACTATCTCAATTTGAAAGAAAAAAAATAAAACTGTATCTGGCAACTTTACTTCTGTCATTTCGATATAAAATGGCTACCCGGAAGAAGACAGCTGTGCTATCCAAGGTATTTAATTAGTTTTTATTTGTGTTTTCATTTATTTAGAGCTATACAATGGCTTTATTTTATGTGTGATAGCTTTATGGAGTATTAGCAATAAAAATACTGCCCAACATTTGGTAAAAACACGCATCTTTCCTGTTTCTAACATGATGTATGCTGTGACATACACTGCCAAGTTCATAGAAATATATCCTATTTTATCTTTGTATGTCACAGTATACATTGCCAATTCATGGACTAAACACCCATCATATTAACTGTATGTCACGTCATACATTGCCACATAGCCAAGCTTTTTTCTTTGCCTACAGCATTCACTTCAAACACGTGGTGGAAGAATTTTAGCCCTTGTTCCTAATAAGAATGCTCTCTCTGATGATAGCGAGATCTCTGATCTTGAAGATGACTTGCAATTGCACTCCAGACGTTCTGAATCTTCATCGCCTACTCCATCTATTGACAGTTCTTTGTAAAGGCTTAACATTTCTGACTCTGATTGTGAAGCTTCAAACGATGAAAATGCATGTCTAACAGCTGTGTTTCAAGAAATTTACCCAAGCCCATCACAGCTTCCGAACTTTAGATCAGTACCAGTTTTGAGCAAAATACCTACCCTTCCTGCTACACCCGCAACTCCAGGTACCCCTGCATCAACATCAGCACATACTGCTGATGTTGATGCAGGGCACTGCTTTGCCTGCACCTCTATCATCACCTGCACCTTCTGCATCACCAAATTCGTCCACAGTACCTACTGCCACATCAAAGGTCACTCTTGGCATTCGTAACACAAGAAAGAGTAGGTCTGCACGTCCACCTGTCGTTGCGGCAAAACGAGCAAGAAGAAGCAAAACATTCACTTTAAATTATCAATGGAAAAGCAGTTTTTCGCCACAATGCTAGTAATTGAATCGAAATGTTCTTCTCTACTAATAGTAAAGAAGAACATTTCGATTCTACTGAGATTCCAGAAGAGACATCCACACCGATAGATTATTTCTACAGATTATTTTCTCCGGATATTATAACCGAAATCGTTGAGCAAACTAACGCATATTCTATATCCAAAACGGGACGACCAGTTGGTTTGGATGAAAACGAATTGCGTGACTTTCTCGCGATTCACATTATGATGGGTATAGTGAGCATGCCATCATATATTGATTACTGGAGTCTGAAGTACAGATATGAACTGGTAGCAGGGCTGATGACTCTGAAACGCTATCAACAAATCCGACGCCACCTACATTTCGTGGACAACAATATGCAAGATTCAGACAGGTACCACAAAATAAGACCTATAATCCAAAAAATCAGAGAAAACTGCTTAGCTACAGAAAATGAAAATAAAATTAGTGTTGACGAAATGATGATTCCTTATAAAGGGACCAAGACTGGTAAACGGCGTCAATATATGAAAGACAAACCTAACAAGTGGGGTTTTAAAAATTATTTACGAGCTGGGATGACAGGCATGATATATGATTTCCTATTATACGGAGGTGAAGACACATTTAGGTTCCATGAATTCACAGAAGAAGAACAATCTCTAGGATTTGGAGCGCAGATTGTTATTGCGTTATGCAAAAGTATTCACACTAAACCAGCATTTGTTTGCTGTGATATTTTTTTCTCTTGTCCGGAGCTATTTTATATACTGAGAGAAAATTACGGCATATTTGGACTGGGAACTATTAGGAGCAACAGGTTGAGAGGAGCAAAAGTTGCTTTGCCTCCAGAAAAGGTGATGAAAAAGAAGCCCCGCGGTAATCATGCTCAAGTGGTATGTAATAAAAATCGGTTGGCTGTAGTGCGCTGGAATGATAACAAGCCGGTAACTTTGATAAGTTCTTTCGTAGCTGCTGACCCGCTTGAGAAGATAAAGCGGTATTGCAAAGAAGCGAAAGGAAAAGTCGACGTCGATTGCCCTCAAGTTGTTAAAGAATATAACAAACACATGGGTGGCGTCGACTTAGCCGATATGCTCATATCGCTGTACAAGACCCCGTTCAAAACCCGGCGTTGGTATATCGGTATATTTGCACAGCTTTTAGATATTTGTATAAATAATGCCTGGATTTTATACAAAATGAATCGCTTGACAGGTAACAAAGCAATGTCCTTGAAGAATTTCAGATATGAAATCTACGAAGGTCTCAAAAAATGTGGACGCGCTGAGAGTATTGAGAAACCAAAAAAAAAGAGTTCCTCAAGCAGCGCCAGTAGAATCATCTCGTTATGATAATACTGGCCACTTCATGACCATAACCACAATCACAGGTCGTTGTAGCTCTAAATTAACAAATGTAATGTGTGTAAAATGCCAAGTCCGTCTTTGTTTTGTCACTGGTAAAAACACCAGGAATTGCCAGCTAAGCTATCACATCCGAGATTAGGAATAGTTCAGCTGAATCAGCTGAACTACTACTGTTCTCGGATGTGATAATCACTCATAATTTTGCTATGTACCTTATGAATAAGATTAAATATTAGTTAAGTGAAGAAAATAAAAATAAACTGATATAATACTATGTAGTTTTATTGGTACTTCAACGTCATATCATTGGCAATGTATGCCCCAATATACAGTTAATTAGCGTCATTGTTCTTTGTGCATTTGGCAATGTATATCCTGGCATACATAGCTTTTCAGAAATACTGAAAATATATGATTTTTTTCAATATTTTCTCATCCATTTTTCATGAAAGTTTGTAAATTCTAATGTTTATTTTTCTTGCCAAATTAAGGGGTAATGACTTCAGGAAAATATGTTACATGTTTTTTTTTTATTTGTAACCATTATACAAATAAAAAAAAACTCTTTCAATATAAGTAAAATTCAATGGGCTAAACCAACTTCATGAAAACAATTTTTCGTTGCAATGTGGCTCGGAGGTCCTGATTTAAATTTCAATAATTTACGAGATACCGTTGTAAATGATAACCCAGAAGACCGCTATTGCGGTCTTCTGGGTTATCATCTTTTTAAAACTTGGCACAAAAAATCCCCTGTGTTTCTTGCTATTTAGCAGAGGAAATTTTCTATCACTTCAAATGTGTATAAAAGCCAAATCTCAAGTTACAGATGCCTAGAATATGTTTGTTATAATATTTAAATAGTACTTAATTAGAAATGATTGAAAAATAAATCCCACCAAACATAAATTTGAAAATGGGAGCCAACATTAAAATTAACAATATCGTGGCTGTCGAGTTCGGCGACAAAAGATTTGAGATCTAAATGAATGCCAAGTTCTTTGCAGTCAAATAACCTCGCTATTCAGCAGAAGACATTTTATATCACTTCAAAAGTGTGTAGAAACCAAAACTCAAGTTGCAGATGCCTAGAATAAGTTTTGTTAGAATACTTAAATAGTACTTAGTTAGAAAGAATTGAAAAATAAATCCCTTCAAAACATAAATGTGAAAATGGGAGCCAAGCTCAATTTTAACAAGACCGTGGCTGTCGTCTTCGCCGACAAAAGATTTAAGAAGAATGCCAAGTTCTGTCCCTATGATAATCCTCAAATACTAACGTTACACAAAGTAGATAACTTAACACAAATTGAAGTTAAAGATTTCACTTGATTGCTATTCTTCCGCAAACCACGAACACAAACAACGAACCATGTAATGTATAACTAGGTGTCCTGAGCAACCACACTTCGTTTTAGTCTCAAGTCTTTGTCTTAATTCCACAAATCACAAAAAACTCTGAACGACACTTTGAGTAAAATTATGCATACTATAGAGTAGACGCCTCGGCTTGATTTCTTGTAAAACCTTTTTAAGGCAATTGGAACAAACGCGCTCAGTCTGTACCGGATGGCTGCGGCAGCTCGACGCATTGGAGTAAAAAGGGTTATGTAAATATGCCTTCATGTACTGCATATACTTTACAGGAAAATGAAATAAATGTAAAGGAGTGACTTTCTACATGTTGTAGGATTTCTGTATTTTTGCAAAATCACGCTTAATTTAATTACTTTTGTATCAATTTTAACTCATGTCGACGCTCGCGCTAAATATTGCCGCCAAGTTTCACTGAATTCTTAGAGTAACAAATGAGGTCTACGCAGAAGTGGGGGAAAGGGAATGCATGGCCCGGTAATGCCCAGCCCCGGAATGCCCGACCTCGGAATCGTGGGATTTGGGACGCCAATTCCGGGGCTGAAAATTCCAGGCCGCACATCACTGAGCCGGCTATTCCGGGGCCGTGCATTGCCTGTTTGACCCCGGAATGCCTGGTTCCGCAATTGTGGGACGTCTCTCATTGGCTGGAAATACTGACTTCTGATTGGTCAAACATTTGGATTTACCATAGACCAACCTAAGGCCATGGTCATAGAAGTGTTTTTTTAAGCAAGTTTAACATTCACTGGACACATAGCATAACCTCAAAATTATTCAGATTTGGTTAGATAAAAATAAAAACAAACCCAATTCTACCATTTACATTTAAAAAAACCATGAAGACTGAGTTCAAGTAGCATTATATTTCTTAAGTCAAATTTGGCTAGAGTAGGTTATTGTGGCTAAATTTAAATTGGGTCACAGGTTAGGTTAGAACTAAGAAGAAGCAAAACCGGAGCATAGCGAAGCGGGCGGAGCGAAGCGTATGCAAATTAAAACAACATTTAATTATATGAATCTCTATCTCAAAAAATCTTTTCATATAATTAAATGTTGTTTTTATTTGCATACGCTTCGCTCCGGTCCGCTTCCCGTGGGTCCCGAATGCTTTGTTAATTTATAAAGACAAAGAAAAAAAAAGCTGATTTCCATGATGCCATGAATAAAGTTAATTTAAAAAAATGGGTATTGAATAAATTATTACCCAATCTAAATGAACCCACCTGTATTGTCATGGACAATGATATCATTATAGGCAAATTAACAAACTTCCAAGCTCGGTTAACAGAAAAAATGAAATTGCGGAATGGCTTACATCAAATAATATTGCCTACCCTACCAAAGCCACCAAAAGTATGTTGTTGTTTTTGGTAAAACAAAATAAACCTGACCCAGTATACGACATCGATAATTTAGTACAGGAGTATGGTCACAAAATACTACGACTGCCGCCATATCATTATGACCTGAATCCGATAGAAATGATATCGGGCCTAGCAAAAGGAAAGGTTTCCACAAAGAATGTTGGTTTAGATAATATCACGTTCCTGCAGCTTGAACAAAACTGTTTTGAGGATATAACTGCTGATACATGGAATAATTGCATTCAGCATACAAAAAAACTATAAGAGGAATATATATGCAGGGACTGGTAATTGATAGAGAAATTGAACAACTTATTTATTATAAATGTTATTGAACTAGTACAATCTGATCATGAAGATCATGAAATGTCGTATGAATCTGTTGAATATTTAGATTCATAATTTGATGACTAATGAAAAAAAAAAACACAATCATAATGGTTTTATTTTCTATATTTTAATCCGTCTACAGGTACTTACTTTGGTTGAAAATTATTTCATAATAATAAAAAATAATAGTAGTTAATGTGACTTCTATAATGCGTGGACGGCATTCTTGCCTCTGAGTCGTTACTAAAGCCCTCGCTGTCAAGTTCTTCGTACTCCATTCCAGGATACAGGATTTACAGGAACGACAGAGTCGGGAAAGCCGATGGGGGCGTCGCTATCTATCTGCGAGTGGAAATCCCGTGCAAGGTGATCAGCGCGTCCCCTAGCCAGTACTCCGAGACTGCTGAACATCTCTTTCTCGAAATAACTCTTCACCATAGTAAGGTCCTCCTCGGTGTTCTTTATAACCCCTCTCTTCGCATCGACTACTTCGACACATCAGAATCCCTCCTTAATGAACTCTCACCTCTGTATAACGATACCCTCATTCTAGGTGATTTCAACATCTGTCATCTCAAAAACGACTCCCGTTCTAACAAACTCAAGTTTATAGTCGACTCTTTCAATCTGCATATTCTGCCTCTTGATGCCACGCATTTCCAACCTCACTGCTCTCTCTCTCTCCTCGATATTATGATCGTCTCTAACTTGGATAAGATCGCTGTACATGGTCAACTCAACTCTTCTTTCTCGTTTCACGACCTTATCTATCTTTCGTACAAGATCAGGCCTCTCAAGAGCAGAGCAAAATTTCTTAATATTCGTAACTTTAGGGATATTAGAGTCTCTTAGGTCGGATGCCTTGTCGATCGACTGGTCCCCTGTAATATCCAGCGAGACCATGGACGAGAAAATCAACAAGTTCAATATCATAGTCCTAGGTCTCTACGACAAGCATGCACCTATAAAAAAAGTGAGAGTGAAACACCTACCCGCCCCTTTTCTAACAGATACTATTAAGCGTCTAATGGCCAAGAGGAACAGAGCCAAGTGTAAATACCGTAAGAATCAGACAGTTGACAATTTTCTTTCTTACAAATGTCTTCGCAACCGCTGCAACAGTCTCTGTCGTGATGCTAAGCGTCGGCACATCCACGAAAGTATTGAAAGTTACACACCAGCTCAGGTGTGGAAGTTTCTAAAAACACTTGGCATAGGTAAGACTCAGGACTTACATGCTGGTAATGTAGATCCCAACCAGTTCCTTTCTGCCCCACCTGTTGTGATGGATCCCATTGTTAAACAAGCCACTCTTCAGAGCCTGCGCTCGAAGTCCTTACCCGACGCCACACCGTTCAACTTGAGCAATGTTGGAATTTATGCGGTCAAGACGGCGGTACCAGCAGTCAGCTCGAAAGCCGTAGGTGATGATAAAATCTGCCTTAAAATGCTTTTAACAATCCTGGATGAACTACTGCCAGCTATTACACATGTTATAAATTTTTCCCTTTCGAATGGCATCTTCCCCACCATGTGGAAAAAAGCATTAGTCATCCCGCTCCCTAAAACTTCCAGTCCCACCTCTTTTAAAGAGTATCGACCTATTTCAATCCTACCCATCCTCTCCAAAGTCCTTGAATCCATTGTCCATACCCAGCTCTCTTCTTACCTTCGCTCAAACAATCTGCTGAACCAGTCAGGATTCAGACCGGGTCATAGCACCGTCACAGCTCTCATGAAAGTCACAGATGACATCCAGGTAGCCATGGACCACAAACAGCTTTTCGTGCTGGCATTACTTGACTTCAGTAGTGCCTTCAACTGCGTAGATTTTGACATTCTCGTTGAACTTCTCAGATCTCTGAACGTCTCCTCCTTCTCCGCCAGCCGGTTCGACTCTTATTTGAGAGATCGGCAACAGCGTATCAGGTCGGAAGAGATATCCACAGAATGGTGTGACCTCTTTACAGGCGTCCCTCAAGGTGGTATTCTCTCTCCTCTTCTATTCTCGATCTTTATCAACTCCATCTCGGACGCCCTGTCCTCCTCATATCATCTTTACGCTGATGATCTCCAGATTTATCGCCACTTCTCTCTTAACGATGCAAACTCTGCTGTGGAGGCACTCAACGCTGATCTTGAGGGTATGAGAAGTTGGGCTTCAACCTTCGGACTCCTGGTCAACCCGAGCAAGTACCAGGCCATGATAATAGGTACCAGACATTCTCTTAACTTGTTGCAGCAACTGACCCATACCACCTGTCACTTTTAACGGTAACACAATCGTATATAGCGATAAAGTTAAAAACCTGGGTCTAATCTTCGACAACCAGTTGTCCTGGTCATCGCATGTCAATGAGGTAAGTCGCCGAGTATTTTCTACCTTACACTCTCTCAGGAGACTTCAGTACTTTTTGCCTCGACATACTCTCATTCTACCCCTCATCGATTACGCTGATGTCTGCTGGGTCAGTGCTAACGAAGAACTACTGAACAAACTCGAACGACTTCAAAATCTCGGGATTCGGTTTATCTTCGGGCTGCGCAAATACTAACATTTGTCACAACATCGCAGGGAGTTGAAGTGGCTGCCGATTCGTCTTTGTCGGGATTCACACATCCTCAATTTCCTCTACAACATTTTACGTAATCCACGCTACCCAACTTTCTTACGAGACTGAAGCTACAACTCTAGCCGAACAGTTAAAAGATTTCAGCTTCATTGTTTCATTGGTTGTTTGGTATGACATACTTTTTCAAATTAATGTCGTCAGTAAATCTCTACAATCAAAAGATATGGATCTCAGTAAATGCACAGAAATGTTAAAAAAATGCTGCACTTTCTTGGAAGAATATAGAAATACAGGCTTTAAAAGCGCCATTTTAACTGCGAAGGAATTGGCTGAAGAACTGAAAATTGAGCCTATGTTTAGAGCCACAACAAGAATTCGATTTGTCAAGCGTCAAGCTGGTGAAACTACCCGCGACGAGCCTATAATTTCTCCAGAAAAAAAATTTGAGATTGAATTTTTCAACGCTCTCTTGGACACTACATTAATTTCAGTTAATGAAAGATTCGAACAGTTAAATGAGTACTCGGAATCTTGGTCTTTTTTGTATAATATAAACCAGATTCCGGAAAAACCCGAACTTGTCAAACTGTGTGGTGATCTCCAATTGAAATTAACTGTAGACTCTAAATCAGATATAGATGGTTGCATGTTATGTGATGAACTCGTAAGCCTGAAATCTTTTTTGCCTAATCAAAATCTGGTTACCCCTGCTTATGTTTTAAATTTTATCAAAGATAACAACTTACAAGAACTGTATCCAAATGTATGGCTAGCATTGCGAATATTATTGACTATACCTGTAACGGTTGCTAGTGGGGAGAGAAGTTTTTCTAAGCTTAAGCTGATTAAAACCTATCTGCGATCGACAATATGTCAATCTAGATTGACAAACTTGGCAACTTTGTCAATCGAAAATGAAATTGCTGAAAACATCGACTTTGATATTCTAATAAAAGAGTTCGCTGATAGAAAGGCTAGAAAAGTGAAATTTTGTTAGTTTTTTCTACTCTTCAATATTCTGCACAACCCTCGCTACCCCAGCTTCCTGCGTGATCGGTTTGATTTTCTTTCTTCGGATAGGTCTCGGAGATCAAACACTCGGTCGCTGCTTGCAACTCCTCAACACAACTCAGTCGCATATGGGCAAGGATTCAGGATCAGTGCTATCAGGCTCTGGAACAAGCTCCCCAGTGCCATCAGGGACAGTCCGTCACTTAACGTTTTTAAGATTCGCTTGAAAGATCATTACCTCTC
This sequence comes from Argyresthia goedartella, assembly GCA_949825045.1. Lineage (NCBI taxonomy): Eukaryota > Metazoa > Arthropoda > Insecta > Lepidoptera > Argyresthiidae > Argyresthia > Argyresthia goedartella. The sequence continues at coordinate 25,810,515 of OX463823.1, forward strand.
TCTTCCATAGTATGTATATATAATTTGTCTGTGTATGTTATGTATGTATATAACTTGTATGTGTATGATATGTATGTATGTATATTATATTATATAAATTAGGTGTAGTAGTAGTATTAGGTATATGTACCTACTTATATTATTATTGTGTATGAATTATTTTGTTGTGCAAATAGGTTTTACTCTCACAATCCACTTTCCTTTCCTATCTGGGTTTGCTGGTAGAAATCTCTTTTATAGAGATAAGCGCGCCTCTTGTACATATATCTTTCTTTGTATATCTCTGTATGTTTGTTTTGTGCAATAAAGTATTCATTCATTCATTCATTCATTCATTCATTCATTCATTCATTCATTGTACTGTAAGGTATATAGTTAGGTTCGATATTTGTCTATGCGATAATATTGTATACGGGCCTCTTTAGAGTGCGTGTTCGCTATGACACTGTTAGGTAATATGTAATTTTAAAAGAAAGAGGCTTTGATGTGAAAAGTCGATGTGACAACTTCACCTTAGGCATCGGTCAGCGACCGATGCAAAGATAGTTAGGATTAGCTTAATGGCTATCGAGCCAGTTTGATCCCTTTTATATAAATTGTAACCATATTTGATCAATAAACACAAGTTTGGTGTTACTAACGTCTTCCTAATTAAACTCCCTAGCCTTACAGATTAGGTAGGCAATTATAGGTGGTGTTCAAGAACTGCTGCGACCTTACATTGGTGGAGGCGCCGAACGAACCGGAGATATAAGAAGACCGCTTCATAAGAAATAAGAGGTGACGTCATAAGAAGTGACGTCATAGAAGAGAATAGTGATCGTCGATCCAGACCTTGAAGAAACGAGGAAGGATCGAAACTACATTGAAAGGAAGTATATTTCTGTACTTAAGTTTTTAATTTAGGAATTACCTCGACCTGCCAAGCGAGTGAAGAATTGAATTTAAAAATACTGTTGGATTTTTTTATCGCAGCGGACATTTTGTGAAAAATTTTATGAAATAATTTCATAAAATATTTATAGGGAAGATTTAAATTTTAATAATATGATGGGGGATTTGTCAACTTGTTTTTCGGGGAGTCCTCAGGAGTCCTTTGAAGACTTTTTAGAAGACTTCAGAGATGCTGCATCGAGGAATAAATTTATATCGTTGGAGGAGTTAAAATTATTCTTTCCTTCGTATTTATAAGGTGGAGCCTTATATTTTTTTAGGGAAATTAGGGGCAGTGCCCAGACATTTGAAGAGGTGATGGATAAATTTAATGAAGAATTTGGAAGCACAGACTTTGCAGAGAAGTTCTACAATGCCAAGCAAGAGAGAAGAAGTTTGTTGGACTACTTCCATTACTTAGGGGACCTAGCGAGAAAGCCTAGAGTTACCAAAGATGACATTTTTATAACGCAGTTTTTAAGAGGATTGCAAACCCATCTTAGAAATAAATTAATGTTGAGCCATTTTGTACATAAGAAGGCGCTAAGGGCAATACTGGTACAGATGGAGATATTAAGTCCGGGAAGTGATGATAATGTAAATGTGTTTAGGAACCCGGTAACTTTTGGACCGAATTTGGCCCATAGCAATAGAGGGGGGGGAGACAGGCCTTTTCATTCTTTTAGGCCTGCACAATTTAATCAAAGCCCTACTCAAGACCCACGACGAACGCCGAATGTTTCGCCGTCGTCAAGTGGTTAGGAACCACATATTAGACCTAGTATTAATAATTATAATTTGCGTCCTAGGCAAGCGGATTTTACAACGCGTCGTCGCTAGAGGCCGATAGCAGTGACCAGGCTGACCTATGGGATGAGGGCCTCGGACGAGCTCAGCAGCGTAGCACGGAAGCGAAACGACCCTCGTCTGCGACCAATCGTCGCAGACGAGGCGGATCAGCAGGTCAGACCATTAGTTTTATTGAATTCTTCTAGTGTAAACGTGGTAGCTCTTTTAGATACAGGCGCTACGGCTTCATGCATCAGCCCAGCCGCTGCAGATCAAGTGGGTGCGAGATGTATGCAAGAAGAGAAGAGACGGGTTAAGGCGGTAAATGGAAGTTTATTGCAAATTGTAGGGAAATGTATTATAGATTTTAGTTTGGACAATTTTAACTTTTCACAGGAATTTTTAGTAATAACTGATTTAAATTGTAGCATTATTTTAGGGGTGGATTTTTTAGTAAAGAACGGTATGAATATTGATTTTGTTCATTCGTGTATGTGTTTTTTCCAGGGAAAAATACCGTTTTTCAATAATTTCCATACGAAACAAAACACGACACCGGTAAAACGAAATGTCATGCGCGTAGGGATTCTTTCAAAACAAAAGATAGGGTCGGACTTTCTAGACGGTTCTAGAAGGAAACAAGTGAACTTCGGGGAAACCACGGATATCGAGGATCGTGACGTGATAGATTTTATCGACTTTCAGGAGTTAAGAAAGGGCTATTACGTTTATTTCTCGGGGTTATCGGATTCGTACGAATTTGCGTTTGGGGTAGAAGATAAACGGTTTATCGTAAATGAGAGTTTATGTAGGAATGATAAGCAGGTATTATTGGCGTTGTTGGATAGGAAGTTATAGGATAGTTAGGTAGGTCGGAGATAGTGTCGGTCGATATTAAGACTTATGATGAAGAGCGAGAAATTATTGAGGAGCAGGTCGCGGAGATGTTGAAACTAGGTGTTATTAGGGAATCCACTAGTTCTTATGCTGCGCCCGTTGTGTTAATTAAAAAGCCCGATAATTCATGGAGGTTTTGTGTAGATTATCGGAAATTAAATAAGTAAATTTGTAGGGATAGTTATCCTATTCCGCGGATAGAAGACATTGTCGATAGTTTGGCCGGGGCCAAGTATTTTGCGGAGTTAGATTTCAATTCAGGTTTTTGACAGACGGTTATTACGGAAGGTAGGCATAAAACGGCTTTCGTCACGACCACGGGTCTTTATGAATTTAATGTTGTTCCGTTCGGTTTGGCAACGAGTCAAGCAGTTTTCCAACGGATGATGGATAAAGTTTTAGCGGATTTAAGATTTAAAGGGGTTATGGTTTACGTAGACAATGTAATTGTGTATGGTAGAACGTTCGAGGAGTTTACCGGTACGTTGCAGAAAGTTTTTGGGCGGTTTAGAGAAGCGAACTGGACCTTCAAGCCATCCAAATGTAAATTCGGTTTTTGCGAGATTGAGAAGCTAGGTTATCTAATCTCGAATGTAGGAGTAAAACCTAGTGAGAAAAAGCTGAAGGCTATGCAACAGGTTCCAACTCCCACATCTGCGAAGGATGTGAAACGATTATTAGGTTTATTTTCTTATTATAGAAAATTTGTATCGAATTTCGCAAGAATATCATTACCTCTCACTAAATTATTGAAAAAGGGGGTAAAGTTTCAATGGAATGAAGAATTGCAGAATTCGTTCGATTATATTAAGAAGGTTATGTGTAGTGCGCCAATACTTTCGTATTATTCGGGGGATAAGTCGGTTACTACGAGGGTTTATGTTGATGCGTCAAACGAGGCGTTAGGTGCAGTGTTGATGCAGGGCGTTGAAAAAATGAGTCCGGTTGCCTATGCGTCTAGGAAGTTAACGGATGCGGAGAAAAAATATAGTACGACGGAGAAAGAGTGTCTGGGGTTAGTATGGGCGTTAAGGCACTATAGACATTATCTTTGGGGATCGTATTTTCAGGTTGTTACAGACCATAGCGCGTTATGTTGGTTACAGTCGAAAAAAGATATGTCTGGTAGGTTAGCGCGATGGGCGTTAGCGATACAAGAATGGGATTTCGAGATAGTTCATTGCTCGAGGAAAAGCAATGTAGTGGCAGATTTTTTGAGTAGGAATCCGCTAATGGAAGAAGGGAAACGGGAAACAGAAGGACCTCAGTCTTCTTCTCGTTCTGAACCTGATGATGATGGTTTGGAAGTTTTTAGTATTAATGTAGAGTCGTTACAGGCGGATCAAGCGAACGATTCATTTTGTAGTAGATGGTTAACGCGGTTGAGCGAACGTCCGGAAGCGTGGCGTAGCGGTTTTTGTTTAAGAACTAATTTATTAAAAAAGTAGGTAGAGATGGAGAAATTAGGGAGGTATTAGTATTGCCTAGGTCTTTGTTTCAAAATGTAATGAACGAATTAAATGATGAGGCGTGGACAGGAGGTCATTTGGGTCTCGCAAAGACGTTGAAGAGCTTTCAAAGAAAAAAGAAAGTAGAAGAGCAACAGAGGCTGGAAAGCCATAACAGAATCAACATTATCATCTCTGCTCAATCCCCTAGCGCTATGGCGTGATGATAAGAGTACAGCATAAAGCCTCCTTTGATAAGCATCAATTTCGGTCGAAATATTTCATGCCGAAAGCCGATAAGGAGATAGAGCGTTATATAGCTTCGTGCGTGCCGTGTCAAGAAAGGAAAGTAGTTAAAAGCGTAGCAGATTTGATGCCTATTAGGGTATCGGATATTTTTGAGAAGGTAGGAATCGACGTGTTAGGAGCGTTTCCACGTTCGTCGAGAGATAACCGATAGTCGCGGTTTGCGATATGTAAGGCGTTACCTAGGGTTACATCGGAAGATGTAGTGCTGTTTTTAGTTGAGGAAGTTTTCTGTAGGTTCGGGCCTATTAGGGAAATTATTTCAGATAGGGGTACAGTTTTTACGGCGGGAATCGTAAAAGAAACGGTAGAACAGATTGGGGCTAAAATGATACATACAAGTTCGTTTCACCCACAGAGTAACGGTTTGGTAGAACGAATGAATAGAACGTTAACTTCGATGTTATCAAAATATTTAGGTAGTAATCAAAGGCAATGGTGCTCAGTTTTACCTTTGGTAGTACATGCGTATAATACTAGCGTGCAGGCGTCAACGAAAGTGTCGCCGTATAATATTTTATTTGGTAGGGAACAGTGCTCAGTGGTGGATCGATCATTAGGATTAAACGCAGTTGGTTTAGACGAAACGATAGATGAAAGGGTAAATCGTATGGGAAGGCTGCTGACTAAGGCGTTAGGGAATATTGCGAACGCACAGAGTGTACCAAAACGGTATTACGATATGAGATCAAAACCCAGATCGTTCCGGGTGAATGACTTACGGCCGGTTTCCTGGGCGCTGATTAAGTTAACAAATTGGTTAAACTGATTTGAGCGAATCAGGTGCCGCTAATATTCAAAATAGTGGCACGTGATTGGCTGAAATCAATTTAACCAATTTGTTAACTTAACCAGCGCCCAGGAAACCGGGCGTTAGTTTTGTTATACGTAACATGGCGGATAACGGGAAGATGTATGAAGTTGGCACTTCTGTATCAGGTACCATACAAGGTCATTGGTCGTTGGGAGGTCTAATGTGCTGATTCGTCGTCTGAACTCACGGTCACGGGGCGTAATTGTTAACACAAATAGTTTAAAACGCTTTGTGCTGCGTTGAGGAGTTCGTCTGATATTAAATAATTATACATTAGGAGTATAATATAATTTTATCCCGGTTGTTGGTTTGTGGTTTATGTATGCGGTATTGTTATGAATTGTTTATTAACCGGTGTTTCTTTTCATGTTGTTGCTGAACTATGATGTCTGTTGAGGACCGTTCACCAAAGACCCAAGAAATATTTGTAACATACTAGATTTCCGTGGTAGATTACCTTTATATGAGAAACTTTTATAAACGACAGTTCGTATAATTGTTTGAACCGATCGCCTGGTTTTATCTTTGAGAGCATATGACGAGGCAATAGCTATTCGTCATAGGGTTCTGTTTTGGTTCCTGCGTTCTTAAAGTATAGAGTTGGGATGATTTGCTAAGGGCAGAGTAAGGGTTGTTCATAAAGTTGGTAACGAAGGTTTCTATGAAAGTAATTTCTGATGTGGGATAACTCGGGTATTCGATACACATTCGAGATTCTTAGTAGTGGGTAATTGGTTGCAACTCACGGCGATTATCTTAAACTGTTAATAGTAAAAGATAGTTTACTGAATTCCAATGGATTAGTTGAGATGTTTATAAGTTGTAGTATCGGTTTTAAAGCTAGTTGATTTCATCGTATTATTGGGACTAATTTTAATGACCTCATTCTTAAGCTGTGGCTTAGTAATACGGTTCTATAGATTAATCCTGTTAATATTGTTGACGTTTCCTATATTTGAAAATGATAATTTTTTCTTTGATCTTTGCCTGCGTTAATTTTTGAAATATTTCCATTCGGTGGAAAGAGTTCACAATGTGGTGATTTAAATGAACTTTTTAAGCAAAGATGGAGTTGTGATAATTTTAAGAACGGAGGTATTATAGTTGTCTGATTTTTTCGCTAGTTTTTTTTGTCAGAAAGTTTGTCGAATGATAACCATTCGAGATGCTAAATCTTAGCTAGATTCAGCTGCTTGCCTCCGTATTGTAGTAGATAGTTTTCTAGCGTTAGGTAGGTTAGTGTTAAGCCGCGAATAATTGTATGATGGGATCATAGGGTGTTATAATTTAAGTTTTTTAATTAAGTTTTTTAAGTTGCATAGCCTACACCTTAAGTGTAGTTAGGTATATATTAAATAGGATCTACACCCTAAGTGTAGTTAAGTGTGTAACTTAACATATGACCTTCGATCAGTTTATTCTATTTCATGTCAATTTATTCTTCTTCATGTCAATGTTTTGTTTTGGTACTGGTCTTATGCGTGATCAGAGTTTAATGTTAGGGTTAGTCGGATGGTTGGTTGGATAAAATTAGGATTAGGGTATTTAATGTTTAATGAAGTAGGTTAAATGGGATGGTTGGACGGATAAGGATTACGGTACTCGATGTTATTTAAGATTATGCTTGCGGCATATTTACTGTTTTTTAGATTTCAAGCATAGCAAGCTCTCTTAATGTTAACATTTAATGTTTTTTAGATTTTAGACTTTGAGGTAGGGTTCTCATTTTAGATTTTAGACTTTGATATAGGGTTGCCACTTTGAAAAAAAAAATCCTTTGGAATTTTTTTTTTTGAAAGGAGGGGGGAATTATTGTAAGGTATATAGTTAGGTTCGATATTTGTCTATGCGATAATATTGTATACGGGCCTCTTTAGAGTGCGTGTTCGCTATGACACTGTTAGGTAATTTGTAATTTTAAAAGAAAGAGGCTTTGATGTGAAAAGTCGATGTGACACACTTCACCTTAGGCATCGGTCAGCGACCGATGCAAATTAGATAGTTAGGATTAGCTTAATAGCTATCGAGCCAGTTTGATCCCTTTTATATAAATTGTAGCCATATTTGATCAATAAACACAAGTTTGGTGTTACTAACGTCTTCCTAATTAAACTCCCTAGCCCTACAGATTAGGTAGGCAATTATAGGTGGTGTTCAAAAACTGCTGCGACCTTACAGTACACATAGGTCTACCCCTGCTCAACCATTAACTTTTCCCTTGTTTACCTGGTTTTCTGGAAGAGATCTCTTATTAGAGATAAGTTCGCCGTTGTGCACTTTTTTATGTAACTCTTGTTTTTTGTATGATTTGTGTGCAATAAATAAATTATAAATTGTGAGAGGCATTAATATACGAGTGTTTACCGGTACTCAGACCACTCTAGTTCCTGTAAACAAAAACAAAGTTACTTAACAATAAGTAGTTACTCATATGAACTTCTTAAAGCTAATTCCCTAAATACCTACTCACTCATTCAATTAAAACTACAATAAATATAAACATTTGCTTACCAAGTATGACTAACAATACAAGTCTATAGCGAACAAACTATTTACAGAAATCACGTCTGACATTAATAAAACTCTATCCAACCAAAGTTGAATCACAACAAACAAAACACAAAAATGAACTGTCACTATAATAGGATTTTTAATTTGAGGCCAAATATGTAAACAAAGGTGTTACCGTTAGAGAAAATGTATGCTAGATCGATGGTTACTACTAGTGGCCCTGTGGGCAGTAGACCTCCCTATCAGGGGGGGACTGTGAACTAATTGATAGGCAAGTATTTTAGATTCAATCAAAATCAAGTAGTAAAGTAGCCGCACCAATAACTTTGTAAACTACATTTTGCGATTTAAAATACAATCTATTGACTTTTCACGAAAATAGTTATAGTCCATTTCACTCACTCTCATGGTCTGTATAGATCCTCTTTACTTATCCGTCTCCTAGATCGAGGAGGCCGAACTTGGTAGGTTTTGAAAATATTTCTTGGATTTATAGAAAACAGGCGTCCGAAAGGTAATCGCCCTTTAATTTGACGACCCGAATGGCCGAGTCGGTAGTGACGCTGCCTACGAAACCAAGGGTCCCGGGTTCGAGTCCCGGTGGGGGCAAATGTTTGTTTGATGAGAACGGATGTTTGTACCCTAGTCATGGTTGTTTATCTATCTAAGTATAATATTTCTCTATATAAGTATATCTATCGTTGTCTAGTACCCAAGATACAGGGAATCCTAGTTTGGGGCTAGATCAATGTGTGTAAAAGGTGTCCAAGGTATTATTTGATACCCCACTCGATAGGTTTCAGGAAAAAAAAGACCTATACAAAAAAATTATGAGGTCATAACTCTCCCCCTATAGGGAAAATCGAGAAAAGCTCTCGAAAAAAAAAAATAATCAAGGAACACGTGTGCCAAGTTTTGTGAGGATCGCTTGAAAACTGTGGCCCCTAGACCGGAATTGGCAGACATACATAGAGACCGACGAAAGCAAAATCGGCCTCCTATCTTGTCGAAATGGAGCCCTTCGCTCGCTCGGTCAAATATTATATTTTCATCACTGTTTTTAAACTTCTGAAACAACTAAACGGTTCAGTCAGACAGATTTTTAAATAGATGTAACATTAATTTTATGTTAATGAAAACAGTTATTTCCGGCGAAAAGAAATATGGTGCTTGCAACACCAAAGAGGTTCGTAAACTTTTGATTCTTTTTGAACTTATGCAAAACGAATCTGCCAAAGCCAAAAAAACTCACGCGGACACCATTTTCGAGGACGCCAGTGACATAAGCGAATTTAGTTGCACTTCCATCGCAGGACATGAGTGGTGGCGCGGTCGTTATTGTTATCACATGGCTGTCATTCGGTTACGGATGCCTGGAGGGTTACCACAACCGTGACCTTCTTAAAACAAGTCTTGGTATTAAATTTAGTTAAATAAAGCCCATTATGGCGATTTCGAATGGAAATGGTTGCCTTGGTGATGTTTTTGTTTTGAACCTTATATGAATGGAAAAAGATTGTGGTAACCCCCCTGATCTTATCAATCGAAATAGATCTTTATCCTCAGAACAATTTACTCTGAGTCTTTATGCCTTTGAATCGATCCCCGATTTAGTCAAGGGGTTTGAATCGATTTGGCAAAGATCGAAAGAATCGGATCGTATTTAAAAAACATGAAATTAAGGAATTTAATTGCCTGAATATGGGCTCATCAGTACTCACTCATCAGGAAAAGGCGTGATGCTAACTTATGATAAGATAATGGTTAGGAAAGGAAACAATTAGATACATAGATGAAAGATATTTTATTAGATGCAACCTTATCAAAATCAAATCAGTTAGTACTTATTACTATAGGAACGATTATAACATAAGAACCGACAATGGTCAGAGCAAGTGGTAGACAAGTTGGCTGTTGAACATGGTATCACCATCCTCCGACTGCCCCCCCCCATCACCGTGAATAATTGAACCCCATAGAACTGATCTGGGCACAGATAAAGGGGCATGTCGGAAGGAATAACAAAACCTTCAAAATGGCAGAAATAAAAGACCTGTTTCATGAGGGATTACAAAATGTGACACCACAAAAGTGGGTGACTGCATTAGCCCCGCAATAAAAGTGGAGGACAAAATGTGCCAACTCGATCACCTAATTCATGATGTAGTTGAACAATTTATAAAAAATCTATCAGACTCTGAATCTAATGATAGTACCTACGTGTGATATAAAGTAAAATTGTTGTTTATTTTATCCTTATCCTTAAATAGTTTAAAATCCTTATCCTTTCACAGTATAAAATAAATAAATATATATCTTTATTATTAAGAACATCCTAACAATATAATACTTTCATTACCACTAACAAAACAAAGTCGCTCTCCGCGTCTGTCTGTTTGTATATCTGTTTACTCCTAAACCACGCAACCGATTTTTTTCGGTTTAACCATCAGCTAGATCTTTTTTCACGGAAAGTATATTACGAGAACAACGATATTTATGGCACCGTAGGCGGGTTCGAAGTTAGAACCCCGCCCAGGGTAAACATTTGTGTGAGGAGCACACTCTTGTTTTTGCCTTGTTTCTTAAATATAACAATGAAAAAAAAACGTTTTCAACAACTGGAATTTCATTTTGACACTGACGTTTCTTTGTTTACATATTTGGCCTCAAATTAAAAATCCTAGTTTAGGCCTCCCTTATATAGAAAGAAAGAAAAGAAAGAGAGGAAAAACATTTATTTGACACACGTCAGAGAACTCTATGCATTGATACAATAATGAAATTAATTATGTGGCAAAAAGGTTTGGTTTCAGCATATGTTTTATGGTGTGGTGGCAGCACACAACGCTGGTTTTCAAGCCAAGCCCTTTTTACACTAAACTAAAGTAAATTAAATTAAATTACTTAATCAATATGCATATTGATTATTTAAATAAGAACAACACAAATTGTACTTACCTTTCTAACATTCTAAGTACATTTAGGTATTGCTATTATTATTTATGACGCTTCTAACGATACTTTATTTGTTTCTAGTTGAGTAAAAAGCACCAGATTCCCTTGGACGGCACCTACAGACTTAGGAAGGAAGGATACCAATATTTAAAAATTATGAATACATAATTCCAATATATTTCTATAGATACCAGAGTATGAGGTAGATATTAAGGGTTTATTTAGCCTTGTAATTATTGAGCTCTAAAAATTATTTTCCGTACTTTCTCCTTGAAGGTAGCATTGGTCATGTTTCCTCGTAAGGGCGGTGGCAGGTCGTTCCAAACCTTTCAGCTGCAAAGCGAAATGAACCCCTGAATCCTAAAGTTTAATGTGTGAACCCTATTATTGAGTTGAATTATCTAAGGCGTGCACTTCTCTGCTGTGTGGCCCCAGACTACTTAAAATTTTCATAGGTATTTTGCGATGAACTACTTTTTGCATCAGACAAGCTAGGTGAAGTTTTCTGCGACCGTGCATCTTCAACATATTTTTCTCATTCAAGTATGGCGTGACATGTGCTCGTCTAGGGGCATCAAAGCAGAAGCGGGCGCATGCGTTCTAGACCCTCTGAATAGCTCGCTCTTTTTTTACAAATAACCTAGGTCCATAGACTGTATCACAGTAATTAAAGAAAGAAAGGACCAGTGAATCGGTTAGCACTGTCCTGACTTCCTCAGTCAGATACTGTCTGATTTTATATAGCACTTTAAGCCGGTAGAAGGCATTCCTGATTTTAGAGTTAATGTGCTCTTCGTAACGAAATTGACTGTCTAGAGTGAGCCCGAGATTTTTGGCAATAATAACCCTCTCCACACATTGGTTATCAATCTTTAGAACTGGATTGTTAAGTATAATGGAGTGGGATTGGTGTGCCGTGCCCATTACTAGAAATTTAGATTTATTAATGTTTAGGACGAGTGCATTCTGTCCTGCCCAGCTATGAATGATTCAAGATCCTCATTTATTTTTGCCACTGCGTCATCCATGTTACCTGGCCTGAACGAAAAATATACCTGTGTATCATTGGCGTAAAGATGAACCTTACAGTGTTTAATAAATATGCAGATCTTCAATGTAAAGTACGAAAAGTAAAGGACTTAGTATAGCTCCTTGAGGACAATCTCGTGATATTGGTTGGAGTCGCGAAGCTATAGCCATTTTCGATAAGAGCAACTTTGTATTAATGCAATCAAATGCTGGTGAAAAATCCAGAAGTACGAGTATGGTGCCATTACCCTCATCAGACTCAGCTAAAATTTAATCTGTAACATGTGCGAGTGCGGTTTCCGTTCCGTGTCTAGCGCGGAACCCGGACTGCACAGTTGGAAGGATCATCTGAGTTTATAGATATTCAGTAAGTTGAATAAAGAATACTCTCTCAATCACTTTCGATAAAACAGGTAGAATGCTTATAGGACGCAGATATTTTAGTTCTTCCACCGTATTTCCCTTTGGGATTGGCTTTATTTTCCCAATTTTCCAATCATCTGGAAAAAGGTTTAACGAGATTGATTGGTTTATGATCAGAGTTATAAGAGGCAAAGTGAGCGAGAGTGATATTCGTATCATTTCTGCGGTTAATGTGTCGTGCCCTGCTGCGTTTGTCTCTATATCTCATATAATTTTACAAACTTGCTCATCGGTGCAACATTTAATGAAAAAAATCTCCATTTACAAACTTTGTTGTTCTATAAAATGTCATTACATCTTGGTCTGCGTGCGGATCGCCTGGTGCATTAATAAAGAAGGTGTTTATTGTTTCTGGATGTTTGAGATATTGGGGAATTCCACAGGTGATGTGATTTCCTATGATTGCTGACAGTTTCAAATGTTTCCAGAGTACCATAGGATTTTTATTGTGTCTATTTACATAATATGTAAAGAAAGCCGTTTTTTCCATTTTTATTGCGTCGTTCACCAGGTTGCGAAATTTCTTATAATAGGTCCAACGCAACTCTAATTTAGTTTTATGAGCTCTATCTAGAGCCTCGTTCCTAAGTGACATCATTTTTCTTGCTGTGGCTGTAAGCCGCGGGCTTGGAGTGGATCTTACCAGCACAATTTTATAGGTGCATGCTTATTGAATAAGTCTACGATAAGAGCGTTAAATCTATTTAGCATGTCGTTTACGCCGCAACCCCCTCTTACTTAATGCCATGGCAGTGACTTGAGATCCAGTACAAATGAATCTGTATTAACTCTAGCGATGGAACGAGTTTTTATAAATCGCTTAGGCTCTTTTGGTTTTGTTGTGGTGAATTCAGCTACCACCATACACCGTGGTCACTAAGTGATTTATTGTGATAAATGTTGATGGCTTTGCAAAGATCACTTGATTCTGTTATAACTAAATCCAGCAGTGTCGCCGATGTGGCCATTATGCGTGTTGGTTCCCTAACCATCTGTTCCAAACTTAGTTGTGATAAAAAGGAGTGCAGACTGCTTTAGGTAGGTCAGGGTTTAGTAAGTCGATATTGAGTTCAGTCAAAACAAAGAGATGTTTACAGTGGCCGAGACTGCATAAAGTCTCTTTTAAGGCATCTATTGCGTCATATGTCGTTACAGCCTCCGGTCTGTAGGCTGTGCCAACGGCAACGAGGCCGATTCCCGGTAGAGTCAGCTATATCCTGATCTGCTCGAGCGAGGAGGGACGGAACGCGATCACGCGAGATCGCCGCGATCACGCGAGATCGCACTCCCCGACGCACGTAGAACCCCACGCCGCCACCAGTCCTACACTCGCGCGGATTGTGTTTTAAATGGTATCCCGGTATTTTTGGTGCGCAAATATCTTGGCCGTCCTTCAACCACATCTCGTTTAGAGCCAGTATGTCAGGTTTGTTTGTACCTTTCAACGCTTACTTTAGAGCCAGTGCATACAAAGGTATGTATACCTAGATAGTGCCGGACGACGCGTCCTCAGCTCGCTTGCGCGTTCGCCTGAGTAAGCGGGATGGAAGATTTAGAAATACACGCGAGTAAGTGATAATACGATAAGACGAAGTGACAGTTTTTCGCGCGGACGCGGAGGACGTCGTCGCATCAATCAATTTGTCAGGCCCTAAAATCAAGAAAAACTTTCTTGGATGCGTTCCGTTATACGATTACTTTTTTTTTGCTGGAAAATATATTTATTTTATATTGATATAAAAGTAACGTAAAAGTAAGATAAGATAATAAGAGGGTCAAAAGTAACGTAAAATGTTACAAACGTAACATTCTGGCAGCACTGCCCGGACGTCGAGAGTCTCTGTCGCAAACTTTGCGCAGGATCGTTCGCTGTTTTTATTTTCTTATTTAGGTAATATCGTAGGAAACTGAGGGATGTGTCCCTCACTTTCCAATGATATGACCGTAAATTTTCGGAAAATAAAAACAGATTTTGACGAGGATATATGTGTAGTGTGATGATTTTTTAAACCAACCTGATAAAATTTGTTTTCTACCATGGTAGAAATGTGGTGCGTGTTGGGAACACCAACGAAAATATGGCAGTTTTCTGCCGGATTGATTTGATTGCGATTTGCGGTTCTCCACGGGTGCAGTGCAGCTGTTGTTGAGCGTGCGAGTCTTGAATGGAGTGTTTTGAATAAACATTCGATCGGTTGCTTTGTGAAATTAAAAACCAAGTGAAGTTCAATGATCATATTCATGAAAGTGCTGTTCCTGAAGTGATTTATATTGATATTGAGTTTTTGCGTCACAAAGAGAACCACTATGGATGTCAAAATAGCCCTCTTCAACATTTTTAACAGCGTCCGGGATGGAAATCTCACACGATTAAAAGTAAGTATTTATTGCTGTTCATAACAAGCTCTAGCCAGTGCAAACGTACTGAAATTTGGGAGTCATTCCACTTTCTACGACCCGTCTGACATAGCTCGGATTCCTGTGAAGTCTCCCCAAAATAATATATTTTTTAAACCAATACAATAACAGGGGTTTGATGGGTTGTATACGCCACTGTATCCTGTCATCCTGTGCCAATGAATCAATATGTATATGGTCTTAGCATGCTGCAGTGTTGAGGTTATCTGTTTGTCTTGATTGATAGTGTGTTTCAACACAGGCATAGGTTCGTTTCTGAGTTCTATACATCTGTGACAATGTATATGTTTGTTAAAACTGAGTCTATGGTCAGAGTGTCGATAATTGGCGCCCCCTTATCTACACTCCAACCGAGTCTATTCCTACAACAGTCACATATCAAAAATCAATTTTCTGAATAAAACAGATAAAACCAACATTTGCATGATGGCAGCAGAGGCAGGTTTGCCTGTCTATAGACTAAAATGCCATAATAGGTAATTATTTTATTATTATTTACTAATTAAGTAGCCATTTTATTACTAATTAAGTAGCCATAGCTGTGGAGTAGTGGAGTAGCACACAAAATGGAGAATTGAATAACTGGCTAAAAGTGGGCACCATTATGCCTACCGTATGTAATTCACCAAATTAAAAAACTTAAAAAAAACAACTCCAAGTTTAAGCCCTATTTCTTCCTCCCCGGTCGGGATGCAAATGAAGTATGTGTAATTGAAAAGTCCTCATCAAAACTTTTTCTGCACTGAACCACAAACGAAAACATCATTTGCGTATATTTTTTTCTTTGTTGATTTTTTCAAAAAGTGCTAAATCAATTTTGATAAAATTAGTATGGGACCATTTCTGAAGTATGACCTACCAATCAAAACAAGAATCATCAAAATTGGTTCATAATTAATGGAGTAATCGCGTAACAAATACAAAAAAACAGACAACTTGAGAACCTCCTCCTTTTTTAAGTCGGTTAGAAATAGGATTTGTTTGTTGTTTGGTGACTTTATCAAACATCACAATTTTTTCAAGGACATTCATATTGGAGTACGAGTATATTTTCATAATCGCTTTGTTTCTTGTTAGACGAATTTCCCTCCTGCAAATAACCTGTGTTTTCTCCGAGAGAATTGTGATTTATTGAATTTTCAAGATTGATGATGAATGTGGTAATTATTTACTTTAACTGATTATTTTTAATAATTTTACCTCAGTGATGCTAAATGTAATTATTTTTCAAAATAATGTTCCATTAAAGTCTTTTCCGAGCAACAGAAGTGGGCGGGGGTGGCTGGAGGGTTGTTGTTTCCCATAAATCCGTTGACCAAAAATTAAATGGTTTTTTAAATTTGCTTCTTCTAAGTTCTAACCTAAACTATAAACTATTGAAATTTAGCTACAATAACCTACTCTAGCCTAATTTCTTGTTGGATTTATTACTTCAATCGAAGGCAGTCGTGAATTATTAATAATAATCAGAAAAAGGGATTAATTTCATAGCATTTATCACATTGATCAAATTGTGCAGTAATTATTAATGATAATTGATAATTATTGATAGTGTTCACATTTGACCGTAACATATCCACTACAATTTTAACCACTTTAATTCTATTAAAGCAGGTATTTTCTCACATGTAGAATATTCAGTGCATCTGCATACCATTCCCAGATTAGTGCAATAATGGCATAATTATGCCATAGAGGCAGAGTGCCAGAAAGTCCTGGCAATATGCCATGGACTGTTCTGAGTTTCTTGTTTTTACCTCAACCAACAAGTTCAAAGATATTTTATTCCTCATTCGTTACTTCATGTATTTGTCTCCTTTCTTGTCTAACTTACAATCCAAATATCTAATCCATATAAATTGTATGTGAGGATATATTATACACAGTACAAAGCATACATTGTTTTAAATATAATTAAGTGAAGGTATGGATCAGCACAGATACAGGATTACATTTAGCCAAATGAATCAGAAAAAGTATTACCTTTTATTTATTAATTTTTTAAGGAAAATTATCATTAATATATTGAGTGAACATAAAAAATGAAGCACATCCTTCCAATAAAAGGTGACACTTTTCTTTATTCTTATGGCCCATTAAATCTTTCATGACTACTTGAAACTCCTACTGTCTACCTACACCATCATAACTGGTGGTTCTGTGAGAACATTAGACCTCATGGGCCCTTATAACCTGTCAATATCGACACTTTTCTTTTTCTCCTGGCTTAGCAAAGCCATTTTTTGTAACGAGCCAGAGTTTTGAAACCAACCTACCTATTTTGGAGAGAAAGTAGAAAAGACCCATCCCCACCCCTCCTCACCTTACACCCATCCCCACCCACAACCCCCACCGTAGGTTATCTTATTCCCCCTCCTTACCAAAACCCCCTCACACTACCCCTCGATGAGTCAGTCAGTGACAAAATGGCGGAACTTTCAACGGCTGTCGTTTCCAATCTATTGGTTAAAAAATTACTGAATTTTGTAAATTTGCCTATTTAAATTGTGGCCTATTAGATAGAGAAAATTCCGGTGTCTAGCTTTATCCACAAAATAGTTAGAGCGGGATTGAAAATACCCCGAAATGCTTCCCCCTTCACCCACTCTTTTGGTTTATTTTTCGTGTGCCTCTCAAATTTGATTGATATCCGTCGATAAATAACGCTACAGCAAACTATCCCCTCTTTTTCCTATATTTTCACCCTAATCAAAAATTGCGATCGACTAAAAACAAAAAATAAATCAAGGAACTTGTGCGCAAATTTTCGTCAAAATCGCTTGAAAAATGCGACTTGTAGGCGAGAACAGAGAGACGGACAAAGGCAATTTTGGTCAATCTCGAAACTGGACGCTTCGGTCGCTCGGTGAACTAGTGGCAGAGCTAGACCTTGTGAGCGACACAGGAAATTTGCGTTTTCCTTTAATTATTTTCCACCCGAGGGGTTGATAAAGGAGACCCCCAACCCCTAAAGTTTATCAGACGAACAAGTGGAATTATTAAAAATAAAGCAAAAAACCCGACTGCATTTTCTTTTAATACCACGTACAAAATTATGAATGCACTTGGAGTTTGGAAGTATTCGCAGCAAAAACTATAACTCCAAATCTCAGTCATTTTGAAAATTTTCCGAAAACAGATTCGACAAAAAAAAAACATCGAATTATCGAATTTCCTCACAAAATTTCATGAAAATCCGGAAAGAAATCCGGATTTTTGCCCAAGCTGACGTGGAGACGCTTGGGTATCATCATTATGAAATGTGCGAGAGAAGTTCAGCTTGGGCAAAAGGGTTTTCGTATATCCATCTGTCCGGATTTTCGGCTGCTCTCCTGTTCTCAACCGCTTCTCATGAAATTTTGTGAGCAGGTTCGATTTTTTTGTCGATTCTGTTATTAGAATATTTTCAAAATGGCGAAGATATGGGCTTGAAAAAGTATAGTCATTGTTCTAAGGTATAAAATAAACAGATTTTAACAAATGGGGTGTCGTTAAGCTTTACAATTTTGGTGAAAATCAATAGGTTGTATTTAAGATCGCAAAATGTTGTTTACAAAGTTACTGGTGCGGCTACTTTCATACTCCATGTAGGTAATCAGGTGCTTTCATAAGTATATATGTTAGAAGTTCAGCCATATTTAGTAATCTGTGGTTCAGCTTTCCACCAACAGACTCGCGAGGCCTACACCTCACAGAGCCACTAATGTAGTATATATAGCCAAAAGTTAACAATCTGATGATTGCGATTTACGTGCGTCAGTCAACTCATATAGCGGTCATTTCTCCTCGCGGTATTTGCGAATCAGCTCAGTTATCTCTAACACCTGGGCAGTATCCACTCGGGAAGGGAAAGTAGGTGGAAGAGCGACGACCTCATTTTGCAGCGAGCACAGATTGTGTGTAAACACACCGCGCGTGGGCGGTTTGCGATGCGGCTGCGCGTGTCCTGCGGCTAACGATAGTTATATATGACCCTATCGAAATAGAGTGTACGAATCGGGCACTCATTTAAAAGTTCTAACATTTGCTGTCATACAAAACTACAAATATCTCTGGCGCGGTCTTCAAATATAACATAAATATGACCTCTTTCTCTCTTACCCCACCTAACCTTATTTTTGACATTTCACCTGCTCATTAGCACCTTTTGTTCACAGACAGAAATTTGGCGCGGTCTCTACTAATAACCCTCTGCAAGGAAAGGGACAAATTATGCCCCTTAGCCGTTGTTTTATCTCTACGCTAATACATTGTCTCCCAGTCAGACAAATCAGTCCTATCAATATCTACTGTAAATCATTGACTAGCCTCTTGTCTTGTCATGCATAGTTTGTTGAGCATTGATTTACTGGCTAAACGTGGGTACATACATATATGTGCCTCTCACACACCGTACCGTCTGGAATAAGCCGCGATGCTATGCGTATGTTGCGTTTGTTTGTTTCCAAATGTGTTATCAAGTGCTTTCAAGGTCATACACATTCTTCGACTTAGATTGTAACAGGGCAAAACAAAATAAGTTGCAAAAAGTTGCGATTTATAGCTGTCAATTTACCTGTACAAATCAGTAGTAGTCATGAAGTTTTTTATGTGTTGTTTGCTCGGGTATTATCCAAATTGCGCAGTAAGTGTCCTATCAGTTATCGAGGTATTATTCTCAATTTGGCAATATTGAAATGCCGCGCGACGATACGATCACCACCACACACAAAACTATTTCAACATGGCCGCAGTCTTAGTCGTGTCGGATATGTTTACGATTTGGTATTCCGAAATTGCCCTTATTTTTGTCTCACGTCATCAAGTAGGCATTTGGTAAACGGTTTGATTTGACTTCGTTTGACAATCTCATATTGCGCATTTACACGCAACAGATACGACCCAGCAACGCCGTTTTCTTACCTCCGTCAACCCGTCTATGAAAACGTTGAAAAGGCATGGCATGATACGACGTTTTGTATCCATCGTAACAACTCTAAAGTACACATTTAGGAGGTGCTCGCGGCTTCGCTCCCGCATACTCGTGTAAAAAATGGCCAGACGATATTTGTATCGTGACAACATTAACGTGCCGTCCCCCCCCCCCCCCCCCCCCCCCCTTAGTGGATAAATTTTATATATATGTCACCGTAAGATCGTGAAAACTGTTAGTTTATAATCTAACGTTTTTTCTCTCTCGTTAGTTTAAAAACTATCGATAAATTGTAAACTGTACCGTACTGCTTACGATATGACGCGTTAGTTTATATTAAAACGGTTGAATTGTGAACTGGTTTAAATTTGAATTGCAAACGAAATACCAGGGCAAACATAGCTTAGGTGAAGACCGAGCGCAGCGAAGCCCCCGAATAGTCTTCGTGTTAGGTTGACATGTAAGAACAAAATCAAAGTAAATTTGAAACCCTGTTGGTCTGGTTTACAATTTGTCGATAGTTTAAAAACTAACGCGTTAGTTGATAAACTAACGGTTTTGACAATCTTACGGTGCCATATATATAGATGCCAATTTCTTGTAGAAACACACCATAATCTGGGTCGCAATTATAATGTCTATTCTTCTTGACTCCTCGAGTTGATTTGCTCCACAAATGTTCTCGCTTACTCATTTCTCTCAACCACTTCCTTTTGTCCATCGCTGTGATCTCTTTGTCTTCAACGTGAGTCAGAAGTCATTGTTGCTGCCGTTGCGGGAATCGAGGATGGATATTTCTGGTCCATAAACAGTATTTCTGGTTAGGTTGCGTTTGGCAAGGAACCATTGTACTCACCGTTGTCTGCCCCTTATTGGACTGTAGGATCACAAAAGAAAACTCGCAGCGACGCTGAGGAAAATATGTTCGCCCGCTAAAAGCAAACCAACATTTGGTTTATTTCGGGTAAGATCCTGGAAAATGTCATCAATTCGGTATATAGTTATAGTTTATCGCGGGATACTTTCCCGCAACTCGACGTCTCAAATTAGCGCCTATTTTGCGTGACGTGGTTTGGGGCCACTACTCCTGCCAACCCAGCACCTGTGGGAAGCCTAGCAAACCCTTGATGTTGCCGACGACTTCTTGGAGCGACCTCGGCGTCCCAAAGTGAGTTGCTCGGTAGATGGCCACGTCAACCCAAATATTCCAACAGGACGTGGGTGGCTCTCTCCTCCACCTCCATGCAGGCTCTGCACAGGGGACTCTCCGTAACACCTAGAGTGCGTAAGTGTTTGTTTAGCAAAGCGTGTCCAGTTATCGCTCCGGTTACCAAGCGAAGCTGTGGCCTCTTGAGCTTCAGAAGCTTACGCGATAATCCGGGTGATCAATTCAGTATCTCTTGACGTTTCAAATTGATGCTTCACCAAACAAAATCGCTTTAAATGACTGTTCGTGTGAAATCGAGCTCAGTAATATCCTACAAAACATCAATGCAAGGTATCGGTTCTGGTTAGATGTCAGAGTAAAGAACTGTGCTACAGTATTCACTCTCTACCTTCGTAAAGACATCTACTGTACTGGCTGGTTAAGCTGACCTCGGTTGCTTTGTTTGTTTATCTTTCTTATTTACTACATGGCGTAATCTAGTGTCCGTTTGTTGAGCACTTTGTCACGATCACTGAGTGTCTCTAGTATTTTTAAAGGGAATTTTCCTCTTGCTATAAACAAATTGACGTACAATCGATAAATAACAAAATCGGTCACGTGCTGGTCAGATTCTCAACACGAAGGGTTCTGTACCATCGTACAAGTAAACTAAAGGAGTAAAAAATCATAAAACAAAAACAAAATAAACATAGGTCCGATCTTGGTTTTGATACAGTTCCCAACAGATTGCGGAACTGACGTCAAATCAAACGCCACCGATGAATATAAATCGCCGCGAAATTGCGATGATGTTAGGTTTAGGTTTTAGAATTTATTTCTCAAAAGAACAACAGTTAGTCCACTTACAGAGAAACATTAAAATTATTATTAAATCAATGTTAGTAACATATTTGTTAGCAAACTAAAATTATGCGAGTAATTAAATATTTTAGTGTTAGATTGTATAGCCGATTTCAATAAAATCGACTATACAAGACAAAATATGCTTTTTTAATGGTGATTTAAAACTAAGAAGTGATTTTGCTTCGGTAATGTTTTGCGGTAGTTTGTTAAACATTTTTTCATTCCGATTTTCCGTAGTCCGCGGCAACAAACAAATAACAAACAAATAGTTACATTAAAACGATTTATATATATTTATTTTATTTATTTATTTATTTATGCATCAATTTAGTTTCTTTATAAATTTTACCGTTGGCGTTGAAAAATCCATTTCGAAAAGACTAAGTAATTTATTTTGTGCTATTTGTAATTGTTTTAGATGTGTACTGGCTGCACTTCCCCAAACTTCAATAATATGGTCTAGATATTATACCTAACCTTTTTATGAAGATATCCAGTAGTTCGTTGTAACATTCCAGTTAGCAATGATATTTTGGAGTTTGTTTGGTCAATGTGTAACTGCCAAGTCAGCTGTGGATCTAGTTTAAGAGCCAGATATTTTTCGTGTTTAGATATATGAATAGTCTCCCCGTTAATGAGCAGTGATTCCTGGCTTGGAATTGGTTTATTCTTCGCTGAAAAGATTTTTTTAGCTTTTTTGTTTGCATTTATCGTTAGCAATTTATATTAAAACCACTTGAATAATTTATCAAGGTCCTGCTGTGCTTGTTGTATCAAGTCTTGAATAGATGATCCAAAATAAAATAAGCCGGTATCGTCTGCATAAAGGAACATATGACCGTGTAGGTTAATTTTGCAGATATTTTTTAAAAGTGGACCGATTATCGAATCCTGAGGAACGCCACACTTAATATGTTGTGGATCATTGTCAAATTCACCAATCTTGACCCTTCGAAGACGATTTTCTAGGTATGACTTAAAAATGTTCAGCGTTGACTGTTTTAATCCTATATTTTTAAGCTTATCCCAAAGTATACTGCGTCTAATTGTATCAAACACTTTTGTTAGATCTATGAATACTCCTAGGGCAAATTTTTTCGTCAATATTTATTTGTATGCATGTGTTTAATTCTACCGTCGCTGAAACAGTGTTGGATTTAGGTCTGAAGCCATATTATCGTTCAAAAAGAAAATTGATTGATGCTAAGTAAGAAGATAGTCTGCTATGTTTTTTTTTATAGACAAGCACGGTTGTACTGATACAGATTGAAAATTACTTGGCTCGGACAAAACAACCAACATAAATTCATACATTGACAACTGACTTAAGTCATTTGGGTACACCAAATATAATAGTGTGATAATGGCTAAAATGGGTTTATCGGACAGATAGAGAAAGGGTCTGAGCTACTTTAAGTTGTAGAAGATTTATAACGTGTCGTATAAAGGTATTTACCTAACCAGAACCTAACAGAAAACAACCAGGATAAAATTTAGAAATGACAATTTATTAGGGCTATTTACAATGAATTAATTTAAAAAAATGAAAGGAAGATTAGGATGAATGAGGTGAGACAGGTTTTTATAAAATACAGATGTCTGGATAGAAAGAAGGAAGCGGAGAACACGGAGAGTAGGTGACCGGTGGGGAAAAGACCAGGATGCAGGTGTATTTGTTGTTGTAGATGTTGTTGAAATCGTCGTTGTAGGAACGGTAGCGGGCGTATTTGTAGTTACGGCTCGCAGGATCCCGTTGTAGGACGGCTCGCAGGATCGCGTCGTAGGCACGGCTCGCAGGATCACGTTTGTAGGCACGGCTCGCAGGATCGTGTTTGTAGGAATGGCTCGCAGGATCGTGTTTGCAGGAACGGCTCACAGGATCCCGTTTGTAGGAGCGGCTCGCAGGATCGTGTTTGTAGGAATGGCTCGCACGATCGTGTTTGCAGGAACGGCTTGCAGGATCCCGGGGTAGTGCGACCCCGGGATAAGGCCTTTAGGTGGTTCTTCTAGTTCAGAAGCTGACGTGAGACTCTCGAATTTCAGAAATGTTCCGCTCTTATACCCTTTTTGGAGAGTTCTAAAAATTATTTAAAGTAAAAGCAATTTTTGTGAGTGGCCAAGAGAGAAAAAGTATTTTTGTAAAAGTATTGAAGCAAACATATCAGACCGCTAACGAGTTTGAATGGACATTGCCATGACAACCAGATAAACAACAACATAACAAATGTCAAATTTTGGTTTCAGGCTCGTAATATAAAATTTAACAAGTTCACATAGCTAAAATTACATAACAGCGAAAGAAAAAAGGGTAGCGCACCAGCGCGCACGAAGCCCGAGATTGCAGAGTTTCGGAGAAAGCCAAATACAAGGTCACCAAAGGTAAACTCCTTCGCTATCGATTTAGAAGTGCTGATAGTGTGAAAATACAAAGCGAAAATGATTTGTTAATGTGTTCTTATGGTTTAAAACGTTACAGGGTCCTATGAAAATAAAGGTGATACCAAATAACAAGCTGTACAGCTCAGCAAGTATCCAGCTGAAGAAACTGGAAAATGACTACAAACGATACTAAAATAGAGACTTTATTTTAGAAATAAAAATTTGGTGTGAACCGTTTGTAACACTCTTTTAACCCCATTTTGTTTGTTTGTGTTTTAGAGAAATTGAATCTTTGTAAAAAACACTGTTGTAAAACCATTACCATGACAATGAAAAATATGTTTACGTGTTTTATTTCATTTTGAATTTGTATACCTCTAAAAAAACACCCATTATTATATATATAAAAAAAAGTCTTCAGAACCCAAAAACCACAACCGTTAAACGCTGTGGTTTTTGGGTTCTGAAGACTTTTAGAAGGGACTTTAGAGGTTAGAAGACTGATTAGAATACCAAAAAGTTTCCGAAACAGTACCGTTCCTTACCTTCTTGAAAAGCATCTTCAATTGAGCACAACGCTCAGCAAAAATATCTTGTCATTTGGCGAAAACACACACGAAGAACTCACGAGCAAAATGATTAATGCTCTTAGGATAGTACATATCTATATGGGTATGCTTTAGCTCGTATATAGAGCTGGCCTTCAGTTTATTGTATTAGGAAGACTCTTGCTTGATACAATACGACAAGGAAGGAGGGATTTCGTGGTTCCTCGATCACCATACTTCCTCCTACCAGCGTCTGCTCTAATTGATTGTCCAAATCTTTTTTTCCAACCGTTTCTCATACTTGGCTGGCGGCCCAATAGCAGCACTGAATCTGAATTGATACAGACATGGTCACAGACAGACAGTCGTGTTAACAGACATGTGCACTTTGAATCGGAACGAGTTTTAGGGTTTCGCTTTGTTGTTGACTTCAAATCATTAATGTCGCGATGGTAATAGGGATTCTAGCATGATGATTGTTAAGTTAAGTTTCCATATTGACAAAAAATATGATATGAGAGGAGGTTCTTGATATACTAATGTGTTGTTTTGTCTTCTGTACGTTGTTGAAAAGTGGCCTCGCTACTACCACGGGTTTAACATCGCATGCGACCGCTATGTAAATTGTGTGAATAATCCTGTATTCACGAATAGTAGTTTTTAAGCCAAAATAGATCAGTCTCAGTATGTATATGTTGACCACCAGTTGTTATACATCCACAAAATAAATTATACCGTACGGAAGACAAGACGGTCTACTATTTAAAATGCGCGTCACGCGAAATGTCTTGAATTCTTCGGGTTTTAAGTCCGCTTCCTCGTTTAGATGCGAAAAGTCACAACGCTAAGTCTGATAATCCTTAATGCATCGCGTTAAGGCTCTAAATCTCAGTCTCGTATAACTGGGTGATTTGCTCAAACTTAGCCTAATCGGTATGCTATAGCAGGCAGGCAGATAATATTGTCGCAAAATCTCTGTGTTGTACACACAAGCAGCTGTATGTAAAAGATATTACAAAATTCCACCGTTGCCTTGCCCCACATGGCTAACAGGCTATTTATAATGTAACCAAATGTTGTAATATTACTTTTATTTAATATCAATGTAGTAATTTCGGGTTTAGGAAAATTGCTGTCAAATAACAAGATAACAAAACAAGATTCAAACATATACAACACTGTTTAGTCTGAGATCTTGCTTGATACACTTTTATTGATCTGAGTGGAGGGAGTAAAATTGAGAACCATTAGTGATACTTCTTAAGTACGATAAAAATCAACCTGGTTAGCTACAAGGAATAATTATCTACGTAGATTTAAAAACTAATCCGTGTTACTACAAAAAAAATGTTACACATAGTTTAACCTCAAAACAAACGTCAAATCCTGTACCTTTTTGTCTTTAAACAGGAGTTTATTTTTTGTGGTAAGACCCAATGAGTTTATTGAGGAAACTGTTAACTTAAATAAATGACATCGAACGCGTCTTTTAGAGTTCTCTGTTTTGTCGAATATTCTGGTATTAAAAGATAATCTACCTACATATAATAATGTACCTACTCACAGATTATCGATTTCTAGCGCGTATATTTTACATTTTCTCACGTTTTCATTTTTTGTTTTCAGGTAAGTCTGCTTACTTATTTGTTAATGAATACTGAATCATGATCAGCCGCGAATGGTAAGTAGATTTATTTATAAAAAAAAAAAACATATTTAAAATTTTTCAAAATCAAAATTTCTTTATTACTATATATTAACATACTTAACAAACATCTTTATTTTATGCAACAAATAAGCTAGATAAATGCTGCACTATTCCTTCACTAGGTTTTTCTTTGTAGTGGGTACTAGGATCAACCAAAAGAAAACAAATACAATTGACTTGCGTAAAATAATGTAAATAAAGAAAGTAATGGTTATGAATTTAAACTTAACTTGGGTTAGAAATGTGTATTTTTAACAGTGTGGTGGACAATTGTACCTATCCTAGTACACACATATATTATATATAAGTAGATACAAGTAGTATTATATTTATAAACATTATTATTCACAATATACTTGTGTACTAAGGCAAACAATACAATATCGATCTGGTAGATTTAGTTATATGATCCAAAAGCTCCTCAGTACCATCATTATCAAATTGCTTAGCCATTGTTGTTTGATTGTTTTTTTTTAAATCTATAAGTTAAGTTGTTGTTTTAAATAATAAACCAATCATTAACTCCTTTGTTTTAACAAAGAGGTTTACCTCTATAGTTATTTTTTAAGCGCTTCGATGTTCCATGGGGAAAAACACGTCTGTTAGTAGGCCTGTATCGCTCCATCACCGATTTCGATACCTTCGACATACTCCAAAAATATAGAAGCATTGTTTTTGATAGTTATTTGGCTGACTTTAAGACATAATTTGACTAACAGTAAAGTAAAGAGCACGATATAAAACCTACTTACTGCTGGCCGGTAAGCAACATGCAACATAATTGCTGCCGGGAGGTCGTCGAGCCAGTACGGAAGCACCTGCGACCGATCGACGCGCGTGCGCTGACCAAATTGGGACTGTCCGCGTCACAGCCTGCCACCTTGACTTTGTGACCGACTACGTGTGAACCGAGCTTTATTCTTCTTTTCGGCAGATGGCTATGACAGCTTTGAGCAGTAAACTTAAATTGAACTGCTCATTCCGTGCATTTTATAAGTTCTACTCTCGTTCAGACGGTAGAGCATGCTGAACAAAATACAAGGCGTACATTAAACCGGGCCGAAAGTTCAACATTGGGAATATAGACACAATTTTCCCAAGGGCGCACGTCGGAATAAGCATTAGCAAGACAGCTGTAATTTTCAACCACCCAGACAGGAGACAAAGATTGGTATTGGTATGACTACGCGCTGCACCCTAGCCTACAACATGCACGTACTAGATGAAATAGAAAACATTCAACTCATGTAGAACGCCCCTGCCACACTGCGCTCCACGTGCTGCTGATGGTGTTGCCATCTCTAGCGGACATTGGCCACACATGCTCTACTCGCGACGCCCGATATCTCCGCCGCTCGTCGAGTGGCATGGGAAGCAACGGGGAAATGAGGCACGGACGTGTGTGGCCACGTTACTCGCTATACCGCACGTCATGCCCCACGTTATGCCCACCGCGAGTCAAGGCACCGGCAATATCGGCCAATAGACACGCCGCCGGGCGCTGCGATGAATTGCGCGAGTTGAGCAGTGTGTGACAAGCAAGAGTCCGGCAGGCAACACCGCGGCAGCATGAGGACCCTGAGCGATGAGCGGCAAGCAAGAGTAGCACATTGTGGCATGGGCATTCTAATTGAGGTGATTGTTTTCTATTTCAACACATTCATCAAGTACGTGCATGTTGTAGGCCAGCGGTGCAGTGGCCTTTTTATGACATAACAATCAGGTATGACCAACAAGGAAAGAATACAGGAGCTATTAGATTCCCATTAATGGTAACTTGTTTAGCGCCTTGTTTACTATATCCTGGTGAGACGTTGAACGTTTTATACGCGGAAGTCATTCCTATTTTTCTTGTTGAACTGATTAATTGCTTGTTTTATTATCTTGTATAATGGTTAGGTTCGTAACGATGTTGAGGAAATACGCTTCGAACTGTAGAATTGATGTGAATTCGATAATTGGCAAATCCTAAAATATAGGTATTCACATTCTAACTTATATTCAATCCAATTGTAGAGTAAGAGATCTTCTAAAAAAATTGACCGGAATTCGTTTTTAATAATATCTACTGTGTATTATATTGTTTTTCCTTCCTTATACCCTTCTAGGTACCATATTAGTTGATTCAAGAGTTGTTCTTTTCCTCCGCCGTTTTCCTTACTAATATAACAACATTAAAACTCAGATTGTTGTTAAAATTCTGAAATTACTTTCATTCAGAGCCATCGTTCCATCGCCGGCTAATTTCACAACAAATTTGACGCATTTAAAAATCTCAATCGATCCAACAATACCAATGAAGGCTATCGCTTTAACTCTCTCATAGTTTATCGGTGAAAGTGGTTTCTGTTCCGAGTAAACGAGGTGAATAGGTGACTCTCTCATGCGGAAGAGTGGCGGCACTCGGGCTCTGGAGTCAGGAGAAACGCCTGTTTACTCCGAAATAAGTGGCTGGTATTTTTTTTAAATCTATGACATTATAAATAAAACCGGTCAAGTGCGAGTATGACATCGGACCCGCACATGCAGGGTTCCGTACCATTGCACACGGAAAAACGCAAAACGACAGTCTTTTGTACGAGTATATGTACCTATTTTTTTTTATAATAATATATTAAATACTGGGTAGGACTACATTCAAGGCCGTACATCGAAACATTGAAAAATAGTTTTATGTATGTAGTATGTAAGTATTAAACTATGTACTCTGGTTAACGAAACTCTTTGCTCATTGAAACCGGAAGTGGATAGAAATTGAGTAACTTATTTACAGAAATAAAATCAAATATGAAATAACTTAATATTATTTATTATAATTCGAATGAGCAATTATTAATCATATAATGACTGATAACTAAGCGCAAAACTCAATATCTGCAATTAAAAATCTTTTCCGATAAGATCGGGAGAGTCCATTTTTCACCGATAAACAAATAAAACAAAATACCTAAGAAAATGGCCTTACCAATAATTTCTTCTATGGGTACTTCTTTTAATTCTTGAAAATCGATATGTTTCATTATTTGTTGCTGTTGCGGCAACAGAAACGCACATTCTGTGAAAATTTCAGCTCTCTACCTATTTCGGTTGATCCGATAGAGCCCGCTGGCGGACGGACGGACAGACAGACGGAACCCTATTACTAATAATAGGGTCTCTTTTGGCACCCTTCGGGTACGGAACCCTAAAAAGTAAACTAAGTATGTTCCAACATAACATGACAGTTTTATCGAAGTGGAAATCAGAAGGTGTGTACCTATCCGTCGTAAGAGACCGTTGGTTAGAACTCCTGATAATTCTTTCATCATTATATTACTAAATGGATATGATGTACATTTTAGTCATGTTTTGCAACCAATGTTGAGAAAGCAATAAAAATGTATACGCTTTTCCAATTCTCTTCGGTGATATGGATATTGCATTCGGGAAATTCCGAGACGATATTAATGTTATAGGAAGGTATGTACTTTTAATAATCAGGTTACGATTGCAATACTATCTTGATCCGATTTAATGCTATAATCATAAACACAGGATACGTGTGTATCTTGGTCACAAGAAATAACGACATCACATACAACAGTCTTGCATACATATTTGTCGTAAATATCGACGACCATATGTATATTAATTTTGTCCTTTGCCTCTATATCTCAAATCAAATCATTTATTGCAAGTAGGCAAAATAATGCACTTTTACAAGACAAAAACTTACTTAAAACATGGAAAAATAAATAAAAAATAAATCAAATATGTTCAACTAAACTGATGAGTACATAACTGATTTGAGTTTGAAAAAGTAAATTTCTCCTTCAAGTGGTGATTCATGGCTGAATCTCGCACAGGAAAAAGAAACTCCATGAACTCTACCAGTGCTCCGGAAATACGCCCGTCAGAGAAGGTAGCACAAAGAAACCCTACGGGGATGTCATTTTAAAATTTTTTCGTCATTGTTTTATTTTTTACACAATGTACGATATAAAAATTATCTAATCTAATGTCAATATTATAACATCGTACGTATCCATAAGTGCCAACAAGATGTCTCAAAATAAAATAATAAGAACAAAGACAATCTGTAATGAACATAACTTATGAG
The DNA here is from genome assembly GCA_949825045.1 of Argyresthia goedartella. NCBI lineage: Eukaryota > Metazoa > Arthropoda > Insecta > Lepidoptera > Argyresthiidae > Argyresthia > Argyresthia goedartella. The sequence continues at coordinate 25,840,698 of OX463823.1, forward strand.
AAACCAGACTGGATCAGACCCCCTCTAAATCTAAAATTCAAATGCCAATCCGTTCTGAGATGTACAATCGGCATCAATGGTAATCAAAAGTAGCGTCAGCGGAGGTATTTGCGAAAAGCATGTTATTCACATTGCTGTTTAAAGGATTCCGAAGGCCGCCCTGTCCGCGATGGCTTTCCGTGTGCTCGTAAAAGGTCAGGGGCCTGATTCCTCTATTCATGCATCAGAGAACCGATCGATGTCGTTCGACATATCTGACTCGTTACTTAGTCGCATTCTGTTCATAATTGGGATGACAACGGTGTGGACGAATAAACATAAAGTGAATGAACGAATGAATGTTGCCTCTCCAGCCAGGGTCCTAATCCTGTTCAGGCCTTTCGGCCGGCACACCACAGGCCACAAGTTTTGGAGGGCGGTGGAGTAATCTGCTCGTAAGGATGGAAAGGAGTGTGATTAGAATTGACCGACACTTCATCCTAAAGCCAACTTAGAATTGTCGGATGGGGAGGATGTGGGTATTGGAGAGCAGCTGTTGTTTTCTTCAAGTTATTGTTTTTCTTCTATCTTCAGGTATCATTGGTTGAGTTTTTTGAATCCTGTTCGGTTGGGTTATACGGTGAGCTTACAGTTTCTGGGTTTACAGAGCTTTCAGTCTGTTTCTGGGATACGGTACATTTGATTCAAAGCCTACCTAACTTTGTCCCTGTTGTGCTGATACTGTCCAGTAAATATGTTCTTTACCGGAGCATTCAATGTCATGTTTGGGGGAGTCTTTCCAGGTGAATATGGGTCGGCCGACTTCCTTCTTTCTTATAATAATAATAATACCTTGGACACTATTTACACATATTGATCTAGCCCCAACTAGGATTCCCTGTATCTTGGGTACTAGACAACGATACACATACTTATATAGATAAATATTATACATACTTAGATAAACAACCATGACTTGGGTACAAACATTGGATCCCATCAAACAAATATTTGCCCCCATCGGGACTCGAACCCGGGACCCTTGGCTTCGTAGGCAGGGTCACTGCCGGCTCGGCCATTCGGGTCGTCTTGTTTTATTCTTGAATGCGGCGTGAATTAGGTGTTGTTGTGGGGGTCGTAGGTTAAGTGTATAGTAGCAAATTCTGTGGTTTTTATAATTAGTTTATTTATTGATTTGCTCTGTAGTAAATCGTGAATTGTTTGGTGTCTTGGATAGCTTCTGACGTTCTCTAGTTTATCCCTCAGGATCAAGCGTTCATGTTTTCTTAGTCTGGAACGGTTAGCTTTTGTAATGGCGCTTTTAGTCCGTAAGTTATAGACGGTGAAATAAGCATTTTGTAAACCAGGCGAACTTATTTTAAGTCCATGATGGATTTGTTTATAAAATTTATAAGGGCCTTGGAATTGCATATGGCTTGCTGCTACCTTTATTTTATTGTGTCTCTCCTACTTTGTCCTGGCGTAAAAAAAGTGCCCAAATATTTTTGAACTTTGCCGAATATGAGGTTGACAGATAAAAATAGAATAGAATAGAATAGAAAAATCATTTATTCATCTCATAATTACATATAAATTTACAAATAACACCCCAAACAACATAGTTGTTTCTCGGGGCCAATACACTCTGTTTAATAAATCCATTTTACACACTTTAAGCTCTTAAAGTAGGTATTAATATTTATATTCGTATACATTTAATATATAAATTTCAAATAAATATGATCAAAGTTAAAGCAAACAATGGTTAGATTCAATTACATATTTACAACGTATTTAACTGATCTAGTTAAGTACTTAGTACTAGTAGTAGTATTAGTAAGTACGTAGATAGGCACACGCGACAAGTAGGTATGTAAGATATGAGTTCATGAAACTATAAAACAATACAATTATTATGTAGGTATGCAGTTACAATTACAAGATATAGGTACATGGAAAAGTATGTAATACAAGTTCAAGAAAACAAGTATTAGTATTTTTTTTGTTACAATTAAATTACTTACAAGATACTTTAGACCACCACACATATTAGAAATGTTCAAGAAAATGTTTTTTGAGTGCCCTGTTTCTAGCACTAACTTTATATGGTAATACATTCTTCGTTAAGTCAGACATACTATTAAATATCTTAGGAACTAAGTATTCTTTTGTTCGTTTTCCGTAGTTATTATTCACTTTAGGTACAAAGAGTCTACCCTTACTAGCCCGCCTGGTTTTACTATTTAATATGATTTTGTATCTATTATCCCAATATTCTTCCTTTGCTATCTCCAAATAAAGTATGTATACCAAAACTAAAAATAATACCGAAAAATGTGCACTTCAGCCTCACATTAATTTTGAGCAATTGAATTAATAAACACCGTTTTGTGTAAATAAGTCCGTCATTTGACCTCAAAAAATTATGACGTCAGTTTTGTATATTTACTTACAACTGACGAACAAAACAAGCATTTTGACACTTGTTAATCGTCTGTCAAGTGTGGGTCGGACTCGTATACGAAGGGTTCCATACCGTCGTAAGTGAACTACTAAAAGTAATAAAACAAAACAAAATTATACTATGTCCGAACGTGGATTCGAACCCAGAACCCTAAGATTGCGAAACCGATATCTAACCAATTGCGCCACCACAACCATTTGATACGCCGCGAAATCTGCGATCATATTTGAATCATGTTATGGTATGTTATATCGCGGGTGGTGTTTAAACACGTCTCTTGTATGGGGGAACCCTTTTAATTTATAAAATCTCGTGTAGTTCATTATTTTTTTGCTGTAGCGGCAGCAAAAATACACATTCTGCTGTGAAAATTTCAACAATCTACCTATTACGGTTCATGAGGTACAGCTCACTGACGGATGATCAGACGGACGGACGGACAGCGGAGGCTTAATAATAGGGTCCCGTTTGGCACCCTTCGGGTACGGAACCCAACAAAGTATCTATATTTTATCTTCCGTATTTGTACTATTTATTTAGAAACTTACCCAAATTGTAAAATCTAGAAATAGACATCATGAACGTATGATAACGTATCGAAACCATACTCCATGTGATTCGGAACCAAGAACACGAAGTGTAGAGCGATCATCGATTTGTTATTCGTAATCGACAAATCGGTAGGTAGACATGTTAGGGTGTTGACGTTTACTTGGGATCATAATTTTTTCGTAATGCAACGAGCACTTACATTACGATCATCTTAGCTAGGCAAAATGCAATTGAAACAAGAAGATTATTTATCTCATGACGATATGCCAGCGTTTCGTGACGTGCAATTAATGCCCTTTAATAGTTATACATATTAATTAAATATCCCATTTACTCACAGTAACGATCACATGATGCAATACTTACAATGTATTGACTGTACCAAGAAGAAGTGCCATTAATCCTCAAGTTAATAGGAAGTTCGATAGAGAACCCTAATAGCATTGATCAATCAATAGGCATGGGTACTATTTTATACTCTGTTTTATTCTTTAGTAGAGCTGTCGTAACTATATAGTAGGATTGACTATTCATGAAATAGCCAACCATGGTTGAATTAGAACTTTCATTGACGAAGAAATAATGAGGGCAAAACACTGCGATAGCCTAGGTGAAGACTAAAGGGGGCGAGCGCGGCAAATCCCCCGAATAGTCTTCGTGTTAGTTCGACATGTATAACACAAAAACACAGTAGTGGTACGGTGCTTTTAAAAAGATATGTTTACGTGAAATTCAACCCTTTCATGAAATAACTGACTATATCATAAAATGTTTGGTCATTTCATGAAAAGATCAATCCAACGTTGGCTATTTCATGAAATGATCAAATTCTTAGCTACGATAGGGCTATTGCATTAATGGACACATCCTGTCGTGCTTGTGTGCCTGCTCAAGAGGGACAAGAAAAGCATAACGCATCAATCAACACCCGTATTGTCAACACTTCCAATCGAGCCTGCAATAACAAAGAATACAGAAAAGATAAAACTAAATTCGATGTGTCCACGATCCACGAAGACTTTATCACGTGTCAGTCGGTGGACGTGTAGAGAAGCATTATCCCGAAAGACTTGGGACATCACACGGGAATACAGCAGCGTTGTCGCCTTTGCGCGATAGTTATCTCTCAACTCTCATAGACCACGATATGTGACGGACGGCTTTGTGGCACTTAAATTCACTCCGTGTACTATCGAACCATCTGAATCATGACCCACCATAAGCTTATTTTGCTAAACCCCTTAAATGCAAGTAGGTCGAAATTCGCTTGAAGGTTTATTTCCTTGGTAACCAACTTGTTATCATTTGATTAAACACTGACATTTAGATAGATCTTACAAGTTTGAAAGTTTCAAACGAATTATCAGGCAAAAGGGTCATGATTCAGTTGGTTCGATAGTACATTGCCCTTATTTTGATATGCTTCCATACGATTTGTTAGTTAGATCACTCTCCCGGACTCATTATTTCTTTGTAGTCAATTTTCCGTTCGCTTTTTTCACCGAAAGTTCTTTTTACAGTCTTTTATTTTTCCCATTATTTATTTTGACACGATATTTTTTCCCCAAAAGCATCATTATAGCCTTTTTTCAATGCATTATATTTACACACTCGGGATTGTATCTATACTTTTTTTTTCCATACTGCTGACCGGGTGCAATGTTCTAATACACTTGTAAAACGATGACCACTCGAAATTACTCACAGATTTCATTGAAGATAGATAGATAGTAACCAAATTAAATTCAAACAAAATATGTATTATGATGTAGCTAGTACAAACGCTAATGGCGATGTTAATAGGCTACTGCTCTACATACCTACCTATAAGGCTGGTATTTGATTGAGAAATAATTACTCAATTAACATTTTGTACTACATAGTGTAGTACATGTTGCAGTGATAATAGGGTGTTGAACGTGCGGAGATGTTAAACTATGTATGTATGTACCTATATATCTGTCGAGGATTCACACTACACTACACACTGCTACTATAGAGAGCCGGGAGCCAATACCTTTTACAGATCGAAAAAGTGTTCAGATGAATTGAATCTTATGTTATGTATGATATTCTACTTAAGATTCACTGACAGTTCGATTAAAATACTTTTTCGGTGCGTAATAATTCGTGCTGGCCACACTGTTTTCAAAACACAATTTTGCTCTTGACGCTCGCGTGTTATCGATCAATCTTCGTATCTGTGAATAAAGATATCTACATTATTAATATTGCTCATATAAATAATTTACATTCACTTGTATTTAGTCTCTACACGTGGTTGTTTGTAGTTATACACGTATCTACTCAACATGTATGTATGTGGCAAGCAAATAAATTATCTCTTAGTGCCTACAAACAACGCATTAAAATATTTCATCGTAGTTTCGACTTACATTTTACTAGTCATATTAAAGTCAGCATCAGATATATGTGAGCAGGTTAGCTACTCAAAAAGATCTACACATCTTAACAAATCAGAAATATCGATACAGCCAGAGTGTCAAAATTATGTCAACATCCAAGTTAACTCTGAGGCTCTCACATATATCTGATGCTGACTGTACCTATGTGCCTATTTACGCCGGCAGCAGCGGCGGCATAAAGGTGACCTTATCATATCATATACATACAGGCTGTCCCATAAGTCACACCCCACAGCGACAACTTAGATACATCGAATAACCCTATCATGAACTTAGTGAATATTGCATGTAATTCGAGATATCGTGATATCGTCTGTTTCAAGTTTTTTTTCAAATACCCTACTTATGCCATTCGTTTTTTAACCTGCTGAGACGCAGATAACCTAGAAAGGCATTTTTTTGACAGACGTCACCTAGAGTACCGAAGATTCTATTGTGGGCATTTGTGGGGCATTAACATAAAATTTGCCTTATATTATATTATTTTAATTAATAAGCAGGAATAAATCATTATAAAATTATTGACAGCAAGGTCTGTGATGAGGTAGATTAACCCCATATAGTACCGTCATTTAAGTAACCTTGAACATTGTAATATCCCTTTTTCGTCAAAGTCGCTTTAACATGCATTTTAAATTGCTCAAATGGCAATTTCAAAATCTCCAGAGCTATCTTGTAGTAGAGAATGAAATCCATTGAAAGAATTGGTAACCTTCGCGAGTCTAAACCGGGGCGCAACTAGTCTGTAATTATTTCTTAAGTTAACATTACATCTATCGCTAATTCTGGAAAATGCCGTAAGGTTCTTGCGTACATACATTATATTTCCGAAAATAAATTGACTAGATACAGTTAGTATGTCAATTTCTTTAAAAAGCTCTCTAAAGGAGTCTGTTTTTTATTATAAATTGCTCGAACAGCTCTTTTCTGTAAAATAAAAATAGTTTGAATATCCATTGCTTTCCCCCACGACAATGACATGACACTATAAAAGTAACTAAAATACACTAGCCTACATGTAGCCTTATCCGTGTTTTGTCTGATGTTCCTCACAGCGTAAGCCGCAGAACTTAATTTACCAGCTAATTTATCTATGTGGGGTCCCCACTGTAATTTGCTATCAATGGTTATTCCAAGAATCTTCGTATCATTTACTTATTCTAAAGTGTTGCTGTCTAACACTAAACTGGTCTCAACTTGCCTGACATTTGGAAGTGAGAATTTGATACACATGGTTTTACCAGCGTTCAGCAATAAATTATTAACTGTGAACCAATTCAAGGTTAAATACAATATACCATTAACATCATCAAAATCTTCTTTTTGTCTTTCAATTTTGAAGGCCAGTGAAGTATCATCAGCAAACAACACTATGCCAGTCAATTTCTCTACCATGAAAGGCAGATCGTTATTATATACCAGGAATAAGAAAGGGCCTAATATGGAACCTTGTGGAACGCCACTTTTTACACCCGATCCATCAGATTTAACGCTGTTGACCTATGCCTTTTGAATTCTATTACTTAAGTATGATCTTAGTAGATCCAACGCTTTATTTCTAACTACGTAATGATTTAATTTAATTAGTAGCGTATCATGATCAAAACAATAGAACGCCTTCGACGGGTCGCAAAAAACTCCGATAGTGTCCTGGGCCTCTCATGCAGAATAAATATGAGATGTAAGGGTAATACTTGCATCCGTTGTCGATTAAACCCTAGTGAAACCGTATTGTTTGGCTTGGAGTTGTGTTGTAAGGTTGAAGTGTGAGAGCATTTGATTGAGTATAATCTTTTCAAATATTTTACTTAGTGCTGGAAGAACAGATATTGGTTTGAAATTTGAAGGACTTGTCTCCCGACTTTAACAGAATTATCAGTTTACTGTGTTTCATGAGGTCTGGGGAAGCTCCATCGTCAACACATTTATTGAATATATAAGCCTAGTGTGGGGCTGTAACTAGAATTACTGAACCAATGACTGACTGATGTACCCCACAGGTCTTCAGTATTTTTTAAGTTGTAATCTAAACGTTTTGACAATGTTCTGGGGATGTACATGATGAAATTTTAAATATACATTACTGACGTTGTTTTGTTGTGTTGTTTTTTTTAACTAAGTCTGATTCATATGGAGATGAATTTAGACGATCTGTTGTGAGTAAGGGTACATTGGTGAAGAATGTTGCGAAAGCTTGAGCAACCTTAACGTAGGATTTAATAACATCATCACTTATCTTTAGGCAGAAGTCATTATCCCTTGGTATAACTTTAGCAGTTTCATGGTTTATTATTTGCCAAACTGTTTTCATTATATTATTAGAATTTTGTATTTTTCTATTATTGTATAAAGTTTTTGCAGTTCTACGAACCAACTTGAAAGTTTTGGAATATTTTTTAACATAGACATGAAATTTTCTATTAACGTTAAAGGTTTGTTGATCAGAAATGTCATACAAGATAACTCTACTTTTACGAATTACAAACGTTGCCCAGTCATTAAATTTAGATTTACCGTTGTAGTCACTGACTTTCTTTAAATCAAAAACTTTGTTGAAGAATGTTGAAGAAGTCTGAATTTGTTTGGGTTGTGTTCATTAAAATCCGGTACTGGCAAATTTATATGTAAGTTTTTCGTATACCTCTCTAGTCTATGGGATGTAATAGGCCTATGAAATGATGGATCAGTCTTATCCTTACTGGTAACTGGGAATATAACTGCTTGACCGCTGTGATCGGAAGGTAAGCTGTTAATTACATTTTTACTTGTGAATGCACAGTCACAAAAAATATTATCTAAGCAAGTTTGGCTGGTAAATGTAATTCTAGAAATACATGACAAATTAAATGTTTTGAATTAAGTTATTAATCGTTGTTTCATTGTTGTATCTACAAGCAAATCTACATTAAGATCGTCAAAAATAATTTAAAATACTTTTTTCTGTCATAAGTGAGGGCTTCCTGCATAATTTTCTCAAATATTTCGAATTTGCCATGGCCTTTTTCATCCCTCGGAGGTCTGTAGACACAAACATTAATATGGCTATCTAACTCAACACAGGATACCTCTATTTTTCTTTCAACATTAAGTGCAAAAATATCTTTCCGTTTTTCACCTTAACATTATCTTTTACGAAGATTAAAGAACCACCTCTATCAGCAGTCTTTCTATTGTAACAACTGAAAATTTAGTAATTATTTACGTTAAAAGATAGCATAGCATAGCAGAGAAGTGAAAGGGTTAAATATTATTGTAATCGCAGTTATTTTTTAAATATCAATGCTATTGTGAATAGTTACTTAAGACGTAACACAGTTTTATTTTGTCGGCGCCTAATGTTAAATACGAGAAATCGATCACTTAGTCTTAACTTAAATCTTGAGCAAAAACATTGACTTCGCTTTTCATCAGCAACCGTGATAATCTGGTACTTCTACCTTCAAACTCGTTGATTTAATTAGTTTAGTGACGACACCTCTGGAATCACCCTTAACTTAACACCATAACTTAATTGATCTACCCATTGCTTTTGCTCTAATACGTCTTACAAAGATCTTAAGAATACATTCAAAGTATCTCTATGTTTTGTCGCAATGGCGTACAAATATTATATTTATTGTGCAGCACTAGCACCAGCCGTATTATTTACGATTAGTATAAATATCTAGAATATACAACAATGTCATTATGTATGAGTCTGGCAAACGAAAGCGTGACCTGGAGTTTTCTTAAAAGTTTCAATATGGCAACAATATTATGCTGTCAAAGGCACGTCAAACGACAAAGTGATAGATAGTCACACTCCGTTCCGTTATTCTAAACCTCTGTCTCTCTTTCTAGCTGTAACGCTTCCGTACAGCAGAAAGAGAGGAAAAGATCTTTAGAATAACTGAACTCACAATTTGGCCTATTTGTTCTACAAGTAAATAGTCTGTTCTATTTTTGTTTTAAGACTTTGTTTGTATCGGGTTGACTAGCGCGAGAGTGATAATCGGCCATTCGATCTCTTTGTTTGAAATCATATTATATAACTCTGCACACTTGACTAATAGTAACTAAACTACAACCATGCCACACGCTGTTTTACACGCTGGTCCCTCCGATAAAATTCCTTCAGCGCGGGGCACATGGTACGTAAGTACAAAGTACTAACATAGATAATTAGGAATATTTTAATAGAGTCTACAAAAGACACTGTCGACTAAGACTAGACTATCGTCAAGAAAAATCTGGAACTAATCGTTGATGTTTGTGGTCGACTAAACAAGGTAAATTGTATTTGCAACATTGGCATTGTTTACCTTATCAGCTTATCATTCGAAAAAGTTTATCGCACTCTGTGAAAAAAAAACCTTAGATGTTTACATGTTTGTGACGTTGCTGTTTCTGGTTCCCACGACACTGGGGTTCCCAGTGTGGGGCCAGGAGCAATGTTTATGTCTGTATGTAAATGTTATTGTTGTTATCGTGAGGGATATCTAATTAAAGCGCTTCGCCACCGACAATCTGCACTGCCTAAATAACAAACCCGTTTTTCGGGTCGGAATTCGATAATAATGCGTCATCGTATTTTCGTGACTCGTAGTCATATTGGGTACTCCATACATCGATGAGATTTTTGTTTATAAATGTAGATTGTTGATTTGATAATATACCTCTCATTCTATATGATGTATACTTGTACCAGTACATAGTAAATACGTTATGGACTAACAGTTAATTTGCTTAGCAGCCGTACTCGTGCGAAAAGCGGTTGAAAGATAGATGACTAAGGTCGATAAAAAAACTTATACTTACGCTCTACCAGCTGTAATTGAGTAATGTCAGACATTTTAAGGCCTTCAACCTGATCTAACGGTTTACAGGTACAGTTAACGTTTCGTTCCGGTAGTATCGTGTACTATTGTAAAAAAATAAACTGCTCTTTCTGCTGTCGTAGACTCAGGGGCCCAATTCCGGTACACAATGACAGCTCCATGACAATTACAGGACGATTGCGGTCAACTTTAGATATCCAATATTCGGCGTTTGGAAAATATTTTTTTAGGCAATTATGGTAAACATTTAGTTACAATTGGCAAGCATAATAATTCAATTCATCAACAAAGGGAATGGGATTACAAAATCGTCAGATATTCGATATCTAAAGTTGACCGTAATCGTCATGTAATTGTCATTGAGCTGCCGTTGTGTACCGGAATTGGGCCCCTGAACTTATGAAGCATGACAGTAAGATAGATTATTTCCCCTATTACAGTAAAAGTTTCGGAAAGGCTTGTCTAAAAGTTTTTTTGCCCTGATTGGTCACGAAGAGAAAAGCCCAATCCTTGATTTGAAGGGCTCCGATGTATTCTTGTATTTATCTGATATATTATAAGTTCCCGATATGTATGTCTGTCTATTACGTGTACTACAATTACAATAAAGAAAAAGCGAAATGTTTGATTCCTCTTTATTATTTATCTCGATTTAATTGTACTTTAGGCGTGAATAGGCATTGACATGGGTAGTAAAGTTTGTCGTAACGCTATGCTAAAGTAAATCTGGTGTTACAAATTTTACAGGCTTAGAGACCTAATAGTCAGTAAAACACTTTTACGACTGCGAATTGACCTGCGACACATAATTATGATAACAATTTACGATATATAGTCAATTGCCAGTAATAGGTAATAGATAGTGAAATCATTCAAACGTTATTGATCGACTTCAACCATCTTGTAATACGCTGTTTTCATCTGAATTCGAGAGGGAAACGGCCAACGCCTGCCGCTGCTTGTGGGCCTTAGAACATATGTTGATTACTACATCTTGTGGTGCTCACTAGCTAGCTAGCTGCCTACATAAATTTATAAGATATTTGGGGAACCTGACGGCAGGTGGGCCACCGATAGACACTGCTAGTTGCTGTACAAGGAAATATATTTTCTCTAAAATAGTATGAAATGTTCCCGTAACATCTGTGAAGATAGTATCCGAAAGTGACTCATACTGGACAATTTTTAGAAGTGTCCAGTAAGTAAGTATGAAATCCCATTACATATCATAATATTAAAAAAAAAACTATAAAAGTATCCAGTAAGTTAGTATGAAATTCTATTACATATCATATTTAAATATAAAACTATTATTTTTTCAAAGATAAGCTAAGGAGGTTAGTGGCAGGAGGTTGACGTGTCCGAATTGCACGATGTAAAATGGCGGCAAACTCAGTTCATTCGTATTTTTAGTATTTTGATACTAATTAGGAATTAGGAATTCCATACTAATAGAAGAAAAAGAGAATAAAATAAAATATTCACAATAAACATAAATGTTTTTATTTTTGAGAAAAGCACTATACACGCTTCGACCATAAGTGCCATCCTGGCCTCGTATTTTAGCCGGACCTCGCCTTCGGCTCGCCTGTTTCAATCATACTCGTCCAGGATGGCTTACTTACTGGTCTCTGCAGTAATGTACTATTACAATAGCAAGATACAAGACATTGTCCCCCAACCAGGTCCAGGTGTTGAACGGTTAATGAAAATGAATTCTGACTGCTGTAAATAGTCATGAAATAATCATTACTAGTGACCAAACCAATGTAAAAATTAGTACCTTTATGGTTCCAAAGTTACAGCTATAGGTTGGTGAGTTGCTAAGCTTAAATATGAAGCTGCAAACGTCATCTCTAGTGCAAGCAAGCGGTAGGTTCTGTCGACTTGGTTTAGGTTTAAAAAATAGTTATAAAATAGTCCTCGCGACATGCCAAATTTCGGAAATAGTCGTTAAAAGATCACTGAGTTATAAAGGCACCCTGGTAAGGATAACGGCATTTCATATCATGAAATATTTGCGGAACGACAAGCGAGTCTTTCCGTTTGAGATTTAGCAAAAACTAAGGAAGAAGTCGTCTGAAACGATAATCATTGTGAGCTGGATTACTTTGAAGAAGGGTCCCGCATTCATTAGTTCTATTTTACAACTAAAACTATTTCGGATCGTGCCTGATAGATAGAAAAATGTCCCGCACATTTGAAGGTAGTTATTTTAAATAAGCTTTTTACATTTTTTTATTGTTTGCATTAACATAAAACAAAAAATAAATAAAAAATATCCTAAAAATATTTGAGTTTTGTATTGGCCTCAAAATTTCTGAACACACCAGGTATTTAGATAGATTACAAATATTATTGACGACTCAGTCTGAGTGCGAATGCCTCCACAACACCCCCGCGATAAGATAGAACAATGAACTGCACTTCCCGGTCAGTGGAACAATGAACTGACTAGGCTTCTGCTATTAATTCAATCGAGAGCAATAAACTGGAATAATTTCATCACGTGTAGGTCGGAAGAATTTCTGCACTTTCTATGCAATGAACTATATATATTTTGTGGGGTTGGTTCCCATGGCCTCCAAAATCCATTGTTTTCAAAATACAATACGCCGATACAACCCTTGCTCAAGACTCTCAAGACTCAAGACACAATTTTTTTATTGAATATAAATAAATAAATTATCTTATTCAACGTCAAAATTATACTTAGGTACTTATAACTACAAGTAATTTTTTTTTATATGAAAAAAGACTATAGTTACACCGTTTCGGAAGGTGGGCCTCGGGGTTAAGGAGAAACGGCAAGAAACTCCCCCAACCTTCTTTTAAAAACAGTGACTACAACAGGTACTGGTTTCGGTCTAAGGAAATTCGCCGGCGAGTGATAAGACTTGATCCATCGCCCCTCGTCGAGTTTCTGTGCGCTGAGATGGTATGGACCATGCAGTTTTGTCATCTAAGTATTCCTTAATACTATAATAGGACTTTCTTATCAGCTCATTTTTAACATAGTTTTTTAACCTCTTTTCAGGAAGGATCAATGATTCCTGTGGTATTTTATTGTAGAAGCGAATACAGTGCCCCATGAATGATGTGCCTACTTTACTTAGTCTAAATAATGGTAGTGCTAACCTATTTCTATTTCTAGTGTTAATTGTATGGCTATCACCTACAATTTTAAATAAAGCTATGTTTTTTCTTACATGCATGATAATCTCGTATATATATTGACAGGTAACCGTAAGTATATTAATTTCTTTGAATTTTTCTCTTAATGATTCTCTAGCATCTAATTGATATATCGCCTTGCTTATAATTATTGCTGGATTAGAATGACGACTTGAGCGGCTATCCATTTTGTTTTAGCTTTAATGCTTCCAGTGACGCGAAACATTGGACTGATGATCAATTTTCATAAACGCCCACATTTTTATAGGGTTTTAGGACTACAAAAAAAAATGGTTTTTTGTTAAAAAAAATTATGTCTTTTGTTTTTACGTTCCATGACATACGGTGAATAAACTTTGGTTTTGATATTGAAAGAGGTTGAAAGCCTACAAAATTACCTTTCAAATGAAGTTGTGGGCGTTTCTTTTTAGCAGCACTAGATGAATTGATTTCAGTTTATTGGAGTGTACCTATAAATATAATATCGTGTAACTTATCATAAATAGGAGATATTAGCGCTTTGCTAACAAAAATGGTCTGCTTTGGGAATTGAAGTCGCGATCGGCTTTAAGGCGCTGAGTTTGTCAAATGCCCAACTATCCCTCTTAAAGGAGGCACTTCCCAAGTCCCGAAAAAATATATGTTATGAAATCATCCTTTTTCTTCAATGTGTTTGTTTGAAAACATTACGTCTCAATGGGAACTATTCGATTTTTTTTAAAGTTTCCCTAAAACTCGATATTTCTTGGGATCTTAAAATAATACTGATAGGTTTCTAATAAATATTATTCAAAATATCTTAAAACTGTATGTTAGAAATTAATGAATGTCGAAAAAAAAAACAAAATTTTAGGACTGCTCTGAAGTAACAGCAATGCTGCAGTGTGAGTTGTTAAGATTATGAACTTTATTTTAGTATGGTTGTGTCCAAAATTTCAACCACCACGAATCGAGTTGCAAATTTTACCGATACACGCGCCTTAAAACATTAAAGTTTTGTTTACAATAGTGGTTTACAATGCGTATGTTCCTTGCCTTATTTGAAATATGTTAAAAGGTTCGATAGGATTACTGACCATTATAAACTCTACTCAATTCTAGATTATCATACCTCTACATGGTAACCTATAAATTTCATTGGATATTTATTAATCATGACTCATTTATCTAAACCTTAGGTTCTAAACCACAGCAACAAAAAAAAACAAATATGTAGAAACAAAGGCGTCGATTTTGAGAACAGTTTGAATAATTCTGCCATTGAACGATTAGGTTGCAAACAATGGTAACGGTACTTAATTCACGCATAATAAAGTTAACTTACATCAGAAAATATAACTGACTTTATATGGCTGTTGCGCGTTTTTATATTATTTAGCAGGTATTGATTTCAAAAAATATTACGAATTTAAAGTAACGTGAAACGGAACGATTTTATAACACCCATCAGCGGCAAATCAGTGTATCACTAAGCGAAAGTAGGAGGTCATTAACGGATAGGTCCTTGCTCTACTTATTCTATGTAAAAACGTCCAACACTACGTCATCAGAACTGTAGGTCCGTTAACGCGCCAAACAGTCAACTGTCAGAAAGGAAAATGAAAACAAAAATAAAATTATTGCAGGTTCTCTATTATGTAGAACCCTACATTTGATTTGATTATTTTTTTCACTTCATTAGAATTTGCATGTTTTTTGAGTCTTGAGTTGGGTTAATCCAAGTCAGTTGAAAGATATTTCTGATAAGCACTGAACATTCCCATCATTCACTCAAATCACATACCTCAACTATTATGAACCGATTCAGCAGTATTTTAATGTAGGAGTACATTAAAATAGTGCTAATCGCTACTTTCTCTACGAGGAAAGTGAAATCAGTACGACAGACTACACAGGACTGCGTGGGATGATGTGTGGGACACACTGTAGCAAATAATTCATGGAAGTAGAGATTCTTTCTTTCGTTCAAAATTCTAGTACTTAGCCAAATATGTGTGAACAATCAAAGATAAATAGCAGAACCCACACCAGTCTGTTCAGTCACAGGAAAAATTTGTCGTGCTGCACTGTACACGTCATCGAGGTAGAACTCGTGCTCAGATTATTTGTTGTCCACGGCAGAAGATACTAAACCTCTTTGTGGGATTCGGGTATAAAGAAAAGAACCACAAATCTAAGGAACGAAGAAATAAATAAACAAGAATTGGCTGTATGCTGGGTAGACTTTGGCCTATTCAGATGGACGAAGAATATTTAAAAATAACCCATTAAATGGCGCTTGTTTCGTTCCGAGTATGATCCAAGAACAAAAACTAAACTGCTTGAATTAATTAAATTATAATTATATTGTTAATTTATTAACTTTTTAAAGGTGTAGCCTATTTATCTACACATACTCCATACTTACACACAAACAATTACAACTTAAAACTATTAATATTTATACTTACATACTTAATCAAACTACACAAAAATACTGACTACAAATATATATATATATATAAATAACATATATAACTAAATACATGTATATATAATATAGATATATAAGTAGCATACTTACCAACTTATTATCGACTGGTCGATACATCGATAATGCCCGTTCGATTCTATCGAATGTCCGAACTCCCTAGCCCTCCGCGGCGACCTGTTCCACGATGATAACGCGTGATCGGCATCGCCGGACAGAAGTCAGCCAAACCAATCAGTCACCTATGAAACATAACGCGGAACGCACGCTCGCCGCCATCGCTCCATGCTTACGCGTTGCTTCATGTTTGATGTTAATTGTATATAGATTTGCTTTCCTATCGCTGATAATATAATATATGTGCTGTGTTTTTCTCCTGCCTATACTAGACTATGACTCTGTGCTTGTGCTTCCTATTCTTTTGTGCCTTCTGTCTTGAAACATACGTGGATAACCTGATGTGTCTTACGGATTACATGGACTAAACCAGTAAGTACTTTGTTTTACTGGCGCCGAATCACCACAACCATCATCATAACCCACACTGGTGACCCCGACACTGAACATGGAAGACAAAAACAGCGACACGCAAGCCCCGAACCCCGGTACTAGTGATGGGGGCAAGTCGACATTATCGACATCGATAAATGCGGCCAGTATATTTAAGGTCGGAGTAAAGGTACCACCATTTTGGGCAGAAGAACCCGAGATTTGGTTCGCTCAGGTTGAAGGCCAATTTGCCATATCGGGGGTTACTAATGATACCACCAAATTTAATTATATCATTGGGCACCTTGACAACCAATACTCCAGAGAGATCAAAGATATCATAATTAACCCTCCAGCGACCAACAAATACCAGAAACTAAAGACCGAGTTGGTGAAGAGGCTGAGCGATACAAAGGAAAAGAAAGCTAAACAGCTATTGATGCATGAGGAACTAGGGGACCGCAAGCCGTCCCAATTCCTTCGCCATCTAAAAGGTCTAGCTGGCTCAAGCGTAACCGACGAATTTATGAAGACCATCTGGATTAGTCGCCTACCCGTCAACATCCAGACAGTGCTCGCAGGTCAACCAGCTGCAACATCTCTGGACGATCTCTCAGACTTGGCAGATAGAGTGCACGATATTATTCCGCCCGCACCAAAGATTGCTGCAGTAAGCGACGGCGTACCCAGCTCCATCATCAACGAGCTTGCACACGAGATTTCTGAGCTTCGAAAGCAGTTCCAGAACCTGTCTGAAGGAAGGAGTTCCAGATCTCGTACACCAGCTTCGCGTAGCAAACGCAGTCCTAGCAGGCAGCGCTCGCAATCCAACTACAGGAAGTACCCAGTATGCTGGTACCATAGCAAGTTTGGAGAGAAGGCCGGCAAGTGCATCCGTCCATGTGACTACAAAGCGGAAAACCCCAGGGGCAGTCGATAATGGCGGCGGACGATTGCCCTTCCACTTCAACTGGCCGTCTATTCGTCACCGATCGAACCTCGAAGACGCAGTTTTTGGTCGACACTGGTAGTGACCTCTGCGTCTTCCCACGGTCGGCGCTCCATGATCGACGTGCAAAGACTAATTACAGTTTGTGTGCTGCTAACGGTTCAAATATTTCTACCTACGGTTATGTAAACTTAGATTTGGATTTAGGCTTACGTAGAAGTTTTGCTTGGCGTTTTGTAGTTGCCGATGTAACTAAACCAATAATAGGTGTAGATTTTTTAAATTTCTATAGCATTATTGTAGACTGTCGCAATAAACGCCTCATAGATAATTTAACATCAATTGCAGCTATTGCCACCACAGCAGATTGTAAGAGCGTGTCTTCCGTGAAGGTTGCTACTGGCGAAACGCGATACCATCGTATCCTCGAAGAGTATCCGGAGATAACTCGACCAGCCGGTAAACACCACCCATCACCACATAACACTGTACACCATATACGCACTACACCTGGACCACCAGTTGCTACTCCCCCTCGTCGTCTAGCTCCGGATAAGCTGAAGATCGCTCAGCGTGAGTTCCAGTCCATGCTTGCTAGTGGCACAGCCAGGCCCTCCGAGAGTCCCTGGTCATCGGCTCTCCACTTAGCGCCGAAGAAAGACAACGGTTGGCGCCCATGTGGAGACTATCGTAAGCTCAACGCACGTACGGTGCCTGACAGGTATCCGATCAAGCACATCCACGATTTCACACACAGCGTTGCAGGTTGCACTATTTTCAGCACATTAGATCTGGAAAAAGCTTACAATCAGATACCTGTCAGCACTGAAGACATTCCGAAGACCGCCATAACAACTCCATTCGGGTTATTCGAATTCCCGTACATGACGTTCGGTCTTCGTAATGCAGGACAGACTTTCCAGCGTTTCGTTGACGAGATGACGAGAGGACTTGACTTCGTCTATTCTTATCTAGATGACTTTCTGATATATTCCCGCAGCCCCGAGCAACACGAGGAGCATCTGCGAGCTGTCTTTCAGAGGCTTAAGGATTATGGGATGTTGGTGAACACCTCAAAATGCGTCTTCGGTGAAAGTGAAGTCACTTTCCTGGGATACAGCATTTCAGAGAAAGGATGTAGGCCCCTAGACTCCAAAGTAAAAGCGGTAAAGGATTTCCCTCCTCCAGCAACCGTCCGGCAGCTCAGAGCTTTTTTAGGCATGCTCAATTTTTATAGGAGATTTCTTCCTCTAGCGGCCCAAATACAAGCCCCGCTGCACGCCTTGCTGAGTGGTTCGGCCAAGGGATCGCAACCGATCACACTTTCTGGTGAGCAACTAATAGCTTTTGAAGCTTGTAAAGAAAGCTTGTCTAATGCCACCTTATTAGCTCACCCTGATTGCGCCGCCAGCCTTGCCGTTATCACCGACGCATCCGACAAGGCCATCGGAGCTGTTCTCCAGCAGCTGAAAGACGGCGCATGGGAGCCGCTTGCCTTCTTTTCTCGCAAGCTGACACCATCCCAGACTAAGTATTCTCCCTATGACAGGGAATTACTGGCCATTTACGAGGCTATAAAATATTTTCGGCATATGCTCGAGGCCAGGCATTTCGTTGTGTATACCGACCACAAGCCGATCAGTTTTGCATTTCACGAAAGAAAGAAAAACTGTTCGCCAAGGCAGTATAGGCACCTAGACTTTATCTCGCAGTTTACTACTGATATCCGGCATATATCTGGTAGAGATAATGTTGTCGCTGATGCTTTATCACGTATAGAAGAACTGGGAGCTCCAGTTAACCTCGAAACACTAGCCGATACACAGGAGTCAGACCAAGAGCTGCAAGAGCTGTTACGCAATGGCTCATCCTTGCAGTTGCAGAAACTTCACGTTCCCAATAGTCGATCACCTCTGTACTGCGACGTCAGCACGCCGACTTCCCGGCCTTATGTCCCGAGGATCCATCGTAGACAAGTCTACGAGAGCCTACACTCCCTCAGTCACCCAGGTGCTAACGCTTCCGCAAAGTTAGTCGCCGACAGGTTTGTCTGGCCTGGCATACGGAAGGACTGCAGGGAGTGGACGCGCACTTGTCTTCAGTGTCAACGCGCCAAGGTAAATCGCCACGTTACCGCCCCCCTTGGCACCTTTAAACTACCACAAGCCCGCTTTAAAAATATCCATCTTGACTTGGTCGGCCCGCTTCCCTTATCACGCGGCTATCGGTATTGCTTAACCGCTGTGGATAGGTTTACCCGCTGGCCTGAAGCAATACCGATAGAGGACATCACAGCTGAGACCGTAGCAAAAACGCTGCTATCAGCGTGGATAGCCCGATTTGGTTGTCCAACAGACATAACAACGGACCGCGGAAGCCAGTTCGAGTCGGCATTATTTCAATGTCTGTCTAAGCTAGCAGGTTTTGAGCATAGGCGTACAACGGCATACCATCCTGCCTGTAACGGTCTCGTTGAGCGATTCCATAGGCAGCTCAAAGCCGCAATAGTGTGCCACGCGAATGAAAGGTGGACCGAATCATTGCCCTGGGTTTTGTTAGGCATCAGGACTGCATTTAAAGAGGACTTGCAGAGCTCTTCAGCAGAACTGGTATACGGGGAGCCACTGAGACTCCCTGGAGAGTTTTTCAACCCTAGCACGAGCGGAACAACCGACATATCGGAGTTCTCTACTAGGCTGCGACTCTTTGCTGAAAAGTTGAAACCCGTGCCAGCTGCCCGTCATAGTAAGCCTAAAGTATTTATTTACAAGGAGCTTACTACCTGTGATCACGTGTTCCTTCGTGAAGACGCATCGCGAGGTTCTCTTCAGCCAGCTTACTCCGGGCCACATAAAGTACTTTCCAGAGGAGACAAGGTATTCAAAATTGTTGTAAATAATAAGGTGAAGACAGTGTCTATAGACAGACTTAAACCCGCTTTCACACTACCTGACGATGTAGACATACAAAAAAGTCTCCCTATACCTATTGTCTCTAATCCAGTTCCTGCTCCAAGGAACTATGTCACTCGTTCTGGCCGCCAGGTCAGGTTTCCAGATTATTATCGCCCTTAACGGTCTCTGGAGGGGAGTGGTGTAGCCTATTTATCTACACATACTCCATACTTACACACAAACAATTACAACTTAAAACTATTAATATTTATACTTACATACTTAATCAAACTACACAAAAATACTGACTACAAATATATATATATATATAAATAACATATATAACTAAATACATGTATATATAATATAGATATATAAGTAGCATACTTACCAACTTATTATCGACTGGTCGATACATCGATAATGCCCGTTCGATTCTATCGAATGTCCGAACTCCCTAGCCCTCCGCGGCGACCTGTTCCACGATGATAACGCGTGATCGGCATCGCCGGACAGAAGTCAGCCAAACCAATCAGTCACCTATGAAACATAACGCGGAACGCACGCTCGCCGCCATCGCTCCATGCTTACGCGTTGCTTCATGTTTGATGTTAATTGTATATAGATTTGCTTTCCTATCGCTGATAATATAATATATGTGCTGTGTTTTTCTCCTGCCTATACTAGACTATGACTCTGTGCTTGTGCTTCCTATTCTTTTGTGCCTTCTGTCTTGAAACATACGTGGATAACCTGATGTGTCTTACGGATTACATGGACTAAACCAGTAAGTACTTTGTTTTACTGGCGCCGAATCACCACAACCATCATCATAACCCACAAAGGTCTTATTTACGTTCTTATTACGACTTTAAATTTTAGTATAACCTGCCTGCCCCGTTATAAAAGGTTTTTAAAACCAATGCGCTTTAAAAAAGTTTTCAACTTGTCTGTGGGAATGGCGGACGCCAATAACAATTGAAAAACAATGTTATAAATTATTCTCCGTCACAAATCCACAAATCGCAACACCCCGCCTAAGAAGTTCTACTTTCAAAAATATAATAATTATAATAATTAATTCCTTGGACACTATTTACACACATTGATCTAGCCCCAAACTAGGATTCCCTGTATCTTGGGTACTAGACAGCGATACACATACTTATATAGATAAATATTATACTTAGATAAATAAACAACCATGACTAGGGTACAAACATCGGTTCTCATCAAACAAATATTTGCCCCCACCGGGACTCGAACCCGGGACCCTTGGCTTCGCCATTGCCCTCAGAATACGCAGACTACTAGAAACATCTGAAGAGATGACAACAGCAGTGATAATTAGATTGATGAGTAGTTATTTAATTTGTTGAACAAAAATCCACAGTCATATCTTAGGATTTCACTAAGTATGTAGTTAGTGACGGCACCTGCTTTAAAATAACCATATACTAATGGTGACTTCATCTAGTATTTCTATTAATATCGAAAAATATAAACCGATAGAGTTTCAAGGTGCTTCTAACCAAATAAAGTGTATTTTTAAAATTACCCCGTAGTGATTGCATAACTTCTTAAGGAAGGTTCACCTTGGAATTTACTTGGAATTAATATTTTGCTCCTCTAAAGAAAATTATATAATGCTTACTCCACTTTTTATCTTATCGAATCAGTTATTCTCCCTTATTGCAGATACTTGAGATACTTTACATCATTATTTTAAAGCTTGCCAAACTCTCACAGTCTGTCTTCTTAGTGATTGTGCCAATCCACTTTTGGATTGATCATCACCTCTGTTTTACTCTGTTTTATTTCTCGCCATGTACATCAGCGGCGGAATCACGACTTCTCTCTTCTGCCATCCCTTCCCTCTCCCATCAATAGTGCATGCATAACTGTGCAATTACATAAACTACTAACAAAAAGTATCATATCAACATTAGCACATAACACCCAAGTTATTAGAATGAAGGTATATTCCGTAATGTCATGTTTTACATTGCGTAATTGACTGTACGGGGAAGAAATAGATAGACGACTATTTGATAACACCCGCCAACGGCGGTAACACCAGAGTATATACGTAACATTTTGCTGGTGCAATATAATCCTAGGTTGAGAGGTTTTGGATTGTCGGAGGGATCCCACTAGCAGGAGACCTATATTACTATTAGATATAATAACCTAGTTACTAGCTGACTTGACTGAAGTTCCTTGTCTATTTTTCCAGAATTATATTTACCCACTCATGATGTTGTAGGAGCGAGATTGGCGATTGGATAAATGGAACAATCTCGAATCTAACTAAACGATCAATAATAATTGCGACAGAACAGAACGATTAGATCAAGTTGCATAACTGCGCAACAGCGTGTCAAAGCCAAGTTCAAAAGAAGAGAACTGGCGGCGCAGCGGCCGCTGCCGTGTGTTATATTAAACGAACCATTTGGAGCCACTTTTACGTAACTCAAAATGTATTAAACATAATACCTTGGACACTACTTATACACATTGATCTAGCCCCAAACTAGGATTCCCTGTATCTTGGGTACTAGACAACGATACACATGCTTATAGTATAGATAAATATTATACTTAGATAGACAAACAACCATGACTAGGGTACACACATCCGTTCTCATCAAACAAATATATGCCCCCACCGAGACTCGAACCCGGGACCCTTGGCTTCGTAGGCAGGGTCACTTCCAACTTGGCCATTCGGGTCGTCATAAACATATGAAATTTGGTTAATTTATTAACCCTTTCGCTACTCTGCTGGCCACAAAAAAGTGGCCCATGAAGGGTTCCGTTGTAACAAGTAATTATCTGTCTGGATATTTGTGTTGTAACTTTGTTTTTCTAAGTGTTTGTATGAATGACAAAGTTATCTTTGCGGTTTTTAACTACTCAAAAACCGACGGCAGTTGGTCGGATCGCGATTTTGAACTCTATGCCATGGTAATAAAATTTAAAACCTATAACGAAAAGTGGCGCCGCCGTTGGTAACGAGTTTATAAATGTTTATATCTTAAAAACTGCTTATGTTATTTTGTTCAAACCAATTTTCGTTGAAAGTGTGTATTGAGATACACAGCATATATTTTTTGTAGATTTTCACTCTCTTACTTTAAAAGTTAGAGGGGGGGGGGGACACATTTTTCCCACCACACATATAAGTTTGATGTTTTTTTTTTGTTTCAGCTCCATGTATGGAGAGCCTCCTTTCATTATTTAAATTTTTCAAGTTTTGTGTAAAAATCGTAAAGCGGTTCACAGAATACATCTACATACCAAGTTTCAACTGTGTAGTCCTAATAGTTTCTGCATAAAGTTGACATAACAATTTAGACAAATGTTATGTTGTTTCCCCACAAATGCCCACAATAGAAACTTCAGTACTCTAGGTCTGTCATAAAAGTTCCGTTCTAGGGTTCCCCAAGTTAACAGGTTAAGATCCTAAAGGCTTACTAGAACCCCAAATTTCATTAATATGGTTGACGGTTATTAAGATACAAACATCTAAAAATCGGAATTTTTCTCACTGACTGACTGACCTAACTTCAAAAACCTAACCCACTTCCAGATGACCTAGCAAGTTGAAATTTACCATCCAGCAGGGTAATTGTATGGTGACGATCCTAAGATAAAGAAACATTGCTTTTTTAGGGTTCCGTACCCGAAGGGTTCCAAACGGGACCCTATTACTAAGACTTCGCTGTCCGTCTGTCCGTCCGTCCGTCCGTCTGTCACCAGGCTGTATCTGAAGAACCTAGCTAGCTAGAGAGTTGAAATTTTCATAGATTATGTATTTCTGTTGCCGCTATAACAACAAATACAAAAAAAAACAGGATAAAATAAATATTTAAGGGGGCTCCCATACAACAATACCACATACAAACTTATGGATGCACATGGAGTGTGATAGTAACCGCACCAATAACTTTGTAAACAATATTTTGCTGTGTAAAATCCAAACTATTCACTCCACACCATCGCTTCCATTGAACGGTGGTACGGAACCCTTCGTGCGCGATTTAGACTCGCACTTGACCGGTTTTTTTACGATTTGTAATCAATCTTAATCTTTATCTTCAATTTGTGTTAAGTTATCTACTTTGTGTAACGTTAGAATTTCAGGATTATCATAGGAGGTACAGAACTTGGCATTCATTCAGATCGCAAATCTTTTGTCGGCGAAGTCGACAACCACGATGTTGTTAATATTGAACTTGGCTCCCATTTTCACAGTTATGTTTTTGGTGGGATTTAGATTTATGCAGAACACGATTGTATGCCTCCGCATTGGATAATATGCTGTAATATCGGGCCTGGGAAATTTGATAGATATACCTCCTATAATATTTCAAGAAACAAGCGGAATAATTTCAAGTTCTTTAACACGAGGTGGCTTTTATAAATAAACCTAACCTACCTAAGAGATCCGCACGTTTTTACACACTAATGAACTTCTCCATATATTTTACTGACTACGTACTTAGATAAGCCGATAAGGATTCCATGTGCCGGCCACAGTCACGTGCCCCTACCTAAGTAGGGGCTACAGCGTAAACAAGTAATATTGTACGAATACTTGTCTGAATCGTAAAAGGAAAAGGGTATTCGAAGAAAGCCTTAGATTCAATTATTAAATGGATAGTACTGGTGGTACATCTTCGTCCTCCACAATCCCCTGACAAACCCATTGGAGATCCACCTCGATAGTGACCTGATTACGCCGGTCCCTCTTAGCTATGAGGTTTACTTTACTTACTTTAGGTTACTTTGTGCACAAAGGCCTCCTACAAAATTAATGACTTTTTACAAGACACCGAATGACACCGACATCTGGCATTAAACCAGTTCATTGCACCCTATATATTATGTACTATGTAATAATTAGGCATCTACTTAATGTTTTATGCTCGCTTGATTATGTTATGACGTTCATTAAGTCTCTTTTTTGGGGCTATTATGAATTAAAACTTTGAACTGAGCTGAACTGAACTGTTAGGAGGAATAGGGATTCCGTTTCGGGATCTTATTAAAGGGTGCCCCTTCATAGTCAACATTCTGAGGGTTTCCCTTTTAGGAAGTGGATGTTATTGCAATCATTGATGGATCATTTGAAAAGTTACTGCTGCCTTGTCCGATGTATGCTATGTCCCGTTCACACCATTTAGCTACTGAACCGGGACCTGGAGTGACGTAATAGACTAGTATTGATTAATACTTGATTGTTTGCAATAGTGGATATAGTGATGAACGTTTCGCGGAATATCGTAGCTGTCGAGAAAGAGGAAAAGAACGAGAAAGCTTTGGATTTGCGTAGCTCATTTCATTTAATCCCTATATTTAATGTTCCTTAAATAAGAAGTGGTAGTAAAGCTTCATATGGTATCATGTCTAACTTAAATATTTTTTAACTAAGCATTTCAGATTTATGAAACAAAATATAGATGATATTCTCGCCCTAAGCATAAGACATATCACACAATACAGTTATATTTATTTTATTTTAATTCTCTGACTTGCCTGCGATTGTGCCCCCCTTATTTCTCGTTATTTGCTTACGTAACACGTTCCGGTTTGGGTCACAAATACATAAGTGGAGGAACCAAATTTCAACGTAATCGGTTCAGAATTCGGTCGTTCAACACACCTAGGAGTCCTAGGACAGACACACGAGTTATCCTATAATGGTTCTGTTTTTCCTTTTTAAGGTACGGAACATTAAAAACGCGTATAAAACAAGTACCATTATTAGATCATCATTTACTTAGCACTAAACTTCGGACGAGATACCAAATCATTGCCAAACGAGAGCACAGTAAGACTCCAAGGGTACAGTGGTGTGTGAAAGTAGGCCTCTGCTCTGTATCGAATTGTACGAAACTAGGCTACTGGGGCTGCTATACGATGATGATGAGTGATGACTTACCGATGAGTCATTGATAACTGTGTATTGTACTGACTTCCGAGACTCCGGTTGTGTTGTTGTGGTATTTCTCTAGAAACTTGGAAAGTGGCCCAGTTTCTGAAAAATGCCCGTAAAAATGAATTTTGTCTGATTTTTATTATTTTTAACCAAAAATAAACTTTCTGTTTGAATAGATATCTACTTAGTTAACACACTGTTGATAAACCAAAAAAGTGTATATTTTATCGAAAATATTAAGGTTTTAAAATAAATACTATTGCAAAAATATATTTATTTTACTACAATGAAGACGATTTATTATCATCGTCATGTAATTGGCGGAAAAAGTAATTGACACCATAAATTAGCCAAAAATTGTTTTTTTTTTGTATAATTTTACTGAGGTGCTTAGTGTTAGCTCAAAATCGGAATGTGATATGAATTTCAATTAAAATCACAATTATTGCAGACGTATTAAAAGTTACATTAAAGTTATTATTTAATGTCAGTTTGAGGCCCCCTTTTATGTCGAAAACCAGGGACTATGGGACTGTCTGCCAGGGGACTGTTCATTGGATGTTATTAGAAGATATCAGAAAATATAATTACTTTATCCTATCGAACATTTATCTATATTGGAAATTTATCTATATTAATAATAAAGATTGTCTTCTATATAAATGAAATGCACTGAAAGAAATGAAAATATTTTTTGCCAGGGGACTGACGGTAATCTGGTTACGACGCAGGCTCCAAGTAGCGAAACTGATGCTGCACGTAAAAATTATGCTTTTAATACTGATTGGTACTAATTGTAGAAATGTATTGTTATTTGCGCTTTCATACGCTTAGTAGCGCAATATCTTAAGCCAGAGACAACATAGTACAATTTTATATTTAAATAAAGCCAGAGGAACTGTTTACAAAAGGCGAAGATACATTTCAAATAACTTTTTTTGCTTTTTTCAAACTTAATGATACAATAATATAAGCAGGCCTATTTCATATACATTTAATATTGCTCAGATATTCAAATGATTTGATTAATTTATGCAGTTATAGTGTTCGATTCCAAATCGATATTCGATCGATGGTTTCGGAACGGCCATTTTGAATTTGACGTTGCTGCCAACCTAGCAGTTTTTTGACAACTGACAGACGAAAAGCCCTCGCAATGTAACGCGTATTGGTTAGGGTATTGAAATTAAATCGCAAGTCCATCTGGAATGTATTCGAGGTTCCCTCAGGATTGTCTATATAGCTGAGTGTGTTGTGGTTCCCCGAACCAGATAAAGTTCGCATTTACGTGGCCGATTGGTTTTTTACCACGTAACATAACCTGTGTTGGAACACTGTGCTGATCGAGGCTGGCCCGCCAGTCACACAGGAGGTTGGCTGAAGAACCTGTCTACCAAGAAGAGCCTAGGGTGCACCCGGGCCTTGCAGAGAGACAGGAGGTTGACGGGACCGAAGCACAGACCAGGTTAGATCGAACCCAATCATTATAGCTCGGTGAATCGCCGACGTTCACACTTCTTGGCAACTGATCGCTACGCTACCTCGTAGCTGATGGGCCCCTACGAGGTCATTAGGTGCCGAGAAGCCTGAACACTTTGGTAGCAGAGCGCAGTGGAAGCGTGCTGGGCCCATAACCCAGAGAAATTGTTCAGGCTTCTCGGCACCTAATGACCTCGTAGGGGCCCATCAGCTACGAGGTAGCGTAGCGATCAGTTGCCAAGAAGTGTGAACGTCGGCGATTCACCGAGCTAAGGTAAATGGAGTCGATCTAACCTGGTCTGTGCTTCGGTCCCGTCAACCTCCTGTCTCTCTGCAAGGCCCGGGTGCACCCTAGGCTCTTCTTGGTAGACAGGTTCTTCAGCCAACCAGGTATGACTGGCAGGCCAGCTTCGATGAGCACAGTGTTCCAACACAGGTTATGTTACGTGGGAAAAACCAATCGGCCACGTAAATGCGAACTTTATCTGGTTCGGGGAACCACAACACACTCAGCTATATAGACAATCCTGAGGGAAACCCGAATACATTCCAGATGGCTTGCGATTTAATTTCAATACCCTAACCAATACGCGTTACATTGCGAGGGCTTTTCTTCTGTCAGTTGTCAAAAAACTGCTAGGTTGGCAGCAACGTCAAATTCAAAATGGCCGTTCCGAAACCATCGATCGAATATCGATTTGGAATCGAACAATCACCCGCCCGGACAGGCACCCACCTGTCCCCTAATCTACGGGCAGCCGAGACAACGTTGCTACCGCTCGTTTTAGAACCGAGCCTCCTACTAGAACCTCCGCAGACCGGGGGGTCCCGTCCTTGCCAGGGAACAAGTTAACAATGCGCCCCCTGCGCCAACGTAGTGGCGGTAGGTTAGCATCCTTAACCAGCACGAGGTCACCAACACTAGGGGGGCTGGTTTTGTCAGTCCACTTAAGGCGCTGTTGTAAGATATGCAGATACTCGAGCGACCAACGCTTCCAGAAATTCTGAGTAAACTGCTGCAACATCTGATACCTTGACAACCGATACAATTTCACTCCCTCGAAGGGGTGCTCGGGCAACGCGTTAAGTGGCTGTCCTATCAAGAAATGGCCTGGGGTCAGAGCCTCCAGGTCATTTGGATCCGAGCTGAGCGGACACAGCGGTCGCGAATTGAGAACGGCCTCGATCTTACAAAACAATGTCGCGAGCTCCTCAAAAGTCAGCGCGGTCTGACCTACTATACGCCCCAAGTGCGTCTTAGCTGACTTAACTACGGCCTCAAAAATCCCACCCCAGTGGGGGCAACTCGGTGGGCTGAAGGTCAACTGTATACCCCGACGGGAGAGGGCCGTTCCAATATCCACTTTATTTACATTCAAAAAGTTGTCTATCTCGTAAGTATCGTTCCGCACCGACGTAGTTAGTGCCGTTATCAGAGCGGATCAAAGTTGGAAGTCCCCTTCGAGAAACAAACCTATCCAAACAAGCAATGAAGGCCTCTGTCGAGAGATCAGCAACGAGCTCGAGATGTACCGCCCTGGTGGATAAACAAACAAACACGCATGAGCTATACCGGTCCAGCAGAAACCCGGCGTCAGGGTCCTCAGCCTTCTGGGTAACATGCACGGCCGCTCTGGGGCCATGATCCGAAGATACTACTACATGGCTGTGGGGCCAGTCCGATTCTCTCCTGGCAAGCCAGGGTGGTCCCCACCACAAATGGTGTCTAACGAGTTCAGGAGCCCGACATCCCCTGGATGCACAATCAGACGGGTTCAATTCTCCTGGTACATGTCTCCAGGTCAGTGGGACCTCAGACGACACAATCTGGGAGACACGGTTCGCAACAAAAACCTCTAAGTTATGGACCGAAGCCTTCAGCCAGCACAAAACAATCTGGCTGTCCGTCCACGCGTACACCGTATCCTCCAAAACCACTGACCCACGCAACACTGTTAGAGTGTGATTCAAAAGTTTGGTCAAAAGAGCAGCCCCGGACAGTTCCAGTTTTGGAATCGTCATCCTTGTTCGAATAGGCGCTACCTTGCTTTTTGCCAAAACCAAACGCACGTCGACCTCCCCGGTGGAGGTGACGGTTCGCAAATAAACCGCTGCCGCAAACCCTCGTTCAGAGGCATCACAAAACCCGTGAAGGGTTGCCCTGTAATCCCCAGCAGGGACCAATTTCCTCGGCAGCGATACATTATTTATATTGAGGCCCAACCATTTTGCTAAATCATTCGATACAATGCAGCCCTGAGCTCCAGAATCTAATAGGGCGCGAACGTATGTTGGGTTGCCCGCCAAATCCCAAACAAGCACAGAGGCGATCGGTAACACCACCGTCTCCGGTTGGGGGGCAACAGATGGTTGGGCCGCAAATTCCTAGCGAGGACCCCCGGGGCCCCACTGTGCCTGTAACCGATCAGGTATGCAGCTATACGCCAGCGGGTCCCATTGTACAAATGGCCCACGCGCCGGTTCCATTCCCAACCTACGATTCCCCGTAAAGGGGGGTGGGCGTGAATTCAATCGTGGCCGCTCCATGAGCGGGGGGGACATCACATGTGACCGACGAGGACGAGGCGACGAGCGGGGCGACAACTGAGGCGGCGTCCGAACCGCACCCGCATAGCTCGAAGGTGTCCCATGCCACCCGCCCGTTACGGCCTGCTCAACATACCCAATGTCCCGCTGAGTCGGATGCTGAGTCGCAACCGAAAACTCAGGGCCCCCCATGTGATGACCCTGAGTGCGGCCCTGCACCCCTGTACTGCCCTGTGCACGTGGGGACGTTGGCCCCTGAGTTGCGCTCCGAGTCGCAAACGAATTCTCAGGGCCCCATGCCGTGTCACCCTGGGTACGGCCCTGTGGACGTGGGGACGTTGGCCCCTGAGTTGCGCTCCGAGTCGCAAACGAATTCTCAGGGCCCCATGCCGTGTCACCCCGGGTACGGCCCTGTGGTGGCTGTTGGCCGGACCGGTTCATGCACAACAGATTGTTGTGGGCCCCACCACAATATCCGCACATTTTTGTGCGCGTGCAGTCCCTAGCCATGTGTGGCCCGAGGCACAGGAAACACCAGCTCCGCTGCTTGGCCATCCGGCGCCGTCCCTCAACCCTAAGTTCCCCGAACTTATTGCAATTGGCCACAGCATGGCCAATCTGCCTACAACATGGGCAGGTCTCACCTGCACCCCTGGGTGGGGTCAATGCACTCACAGTCCCATACGACTGCCGGTTGGTGCGGTCCTTCCTCGTCGGAGGGCCCCTACTCACAGCGCTCCCGGCAGCTCTCTGTGGCTCCGAAGGATGGGTGACCGTCAACCCCAAATTCTCTGCCCGTCGAGCCTCCTCTTCCAAGAATCCGACCAAGTCGGAGAAGGCGGGCAGGTCCTCGGCCGACCTCCCGTGAGACTGTTCGAAACGAGTCTGCACGTCAGCGGGTAGGCGGGAAAGTACAATGTACAGCAGTAGGTACGACCATTCACCAACCGGAAGTCCAAGATTCTCTAGAGCCTTGGTGACGGACAACAACGGGTTCAAAACCTCCGTCTGTATGGCCCCGACCTTGTTCACAACCGGGATACTAAACAAACGGTTCAGTTGGGCATCGGCCAACCTCCGTTTGTTATGGTAACGTCTGACCAACAATTGTCTGGCCGTTTCATAGTTACCCTCCGTAACTGTCAAATGAGCGACCAGCTCCCTAGGCTCACCCCTCAATGCTGCCACCAGCTGAGCCATCTTGACAGACTTGGTAATGTCCGATCGCATGTGCACCAAACTGTCGAACAGATTGATGAAGCTCATCCATTCACCGGACACTCCGTCAAAAGTAGGCATAGTTATGGCCGGTAACCTGGACCCTGAACCCTGAAGCGGCAGAGGTGCTTCGATGTCACCACCATGGCTGGACTCGCGCTGTCTACGTATGTCCGCAGCCTTCTGCGTGATAGCAGCTGCCATCTCCATACATTGGTCGACATCCCCTAGCAACCGTGACAGCCTGTCAGGTGCGCAACCATCAACTGATTCCGCCTGCGCGGACAATTCGAGCACCCTATTGTAACGTTCCTTAACGTCCATAGACCGCTCCAATACCACATCATGCCTATCTAAACGGTCTATCAGACCGTGTGCGGAGGAATACCATCTGAGTTCCTTAGAAACACCCTTCTGGATTTCAGATAACGACATGATCGGAACGATACTTACTCACAATTTGCAGTAACTCAATTTTATTGGACCCTCCAGTCTACAACCCAAACGAGGGAACCCTAAACCACAACTTAAACAATGCTGTTTTCCTTAAACAATAGGAACCGAGTTTTATATCTATATAAATTCTGTAAATAACAATTTAGTCTCCCTTTATCACTACAACACATACAGATAGTCAATATTAGTTCAAGTTATAAATTGCTATAAACTGAAAACAATGCAATAGCCTGCTATCAATAGATGTAACTACCTATGTTAACCAAAACATTCTTCAATAGCATTACTAGACCACTAATAGATTGACTAACTGGTAATTCAATGCAATTTTCAATTCAATATCTGTCTATCTACTACCAGCAATAGACTTATAGCTTACAAATACTACCAATCTATGTGGATATAGGAACAACAGTTACCTAATAACCGCCTATACCTACAGATTGATAGTCCCAAATCGTGCGTTCCTGGAGCCCTTGACGGCTGCAAATCTCAGGAAACCACGCTCTGCTACCAAATTGTTCAGGCTTCTCGGCACCTAATGACCTCGTAGGGGCCCATCAGCTACGAGGTAGCGTAGCGATCAGTTGCCAAGAAGTGTGAACGTCGGCGATTCACCGAGCTAAGGTAAATGGAGTCGATCTAACCTGGTCTGTGCTTCGGTCCCGTCAACCTCCTGTCTCTCTGCAAGGCCCGGGTGCACCCTAGGCTCTTCTTGGTAGACAGGTTCTTCAGCCAACCAGGTATGACTGGCAGGCCAGCTTCGATGAGCACAGTGTTCCAACACAGGTTATGTTACGTGGGAAAAACCAATCGGCCACGTAAATGCGAACTTTATCTGGTTCGGGGAACCACAACACACTCAGCTATATAGACAATCCTGAGGGAAACCCGAATACATTCCAGATGGCTTGCGATTTAATTTCAATACCCTAACCAATACGCGTTACATTGCGAGGGCTTTTCGTCTGTCAGTTGTCAAAAAACTGCTAGGTTGGCAGCAACGTCAAATTCAAAATGGCCGTTCCGAAACCATCGATCGAATATCGACTTGGAATCGAACATATAGTAATATTATTCAATTTTAAAACAGCAGAACCGTCTGCACTTTCCATAAGATTTTGATGTAATAAAGCTAAATTAAACGGCAAATTTTACTGAGCAGAGGTAGATGAGGTAAATGTCTTTTGAAATTGGTTATTTCGTATTGTTAGTTATTTTATTTACATTATATGATAATTGATTGTTATTTCGTGGGATGTCATCAGTAATTCAGAAATCAATTATTATTTTATAAAGTTGAAACTAGGTTTACGGTGATGTTAATTACTTAACGCCTGATGTTTATAAATAGCTACAAACGCCTTCAATGTCACAGTTGGGTGCATTTATTGGCAGGCGCAGGCTTTATAGCGACATACTCGAATAGCTTCTGCTAGTTGGAGCTTCTCTTTTAGAGATAAGCTCGCAGTTGTAGATGTTTTTTCTATTATAAGTTATCTGTATGACTGTTTTGTGTAGTACAATAAAGAAATTACGAAATTACGAAGCTTATTTTAATTGAGTATCTACACGTTATAATAATGATATCGCTCCTACATCCGATGACCTCTGTGGCGCAGCGGTAGTGGCTCTGCCTGTAGTGGGTTCGATTCCCGGCTTGGGGTGTAGAAAGAAAAAACCCAGGTCTTGGATGTTTATATATGTGTGACGTCGCTGTTTCTGGTTCCCACGACACAGGGTATCCTAGTGTGGGGCCAGAAGCAATGTATGTGCCTGTATGTAAATGTTATGTTATTTTGTGGTCTCGTGAACAGGCAGAGAGTTCAATTTTTCATTGAATATGTATTTCTGTTGGCTGGAGCGGCAAGTGAACTATTTAAAAAAGGGAAATATTAAACTGCACATCAAAAATACTGATTTCCACAGAAAAATATCAGGGTAAAAGGCTGCGGTAGCTTGGGTGAAGGGTAAAGGGGTAAGCGAAGCGAAGCCCTCTTTATCCTTCGTGTTAGGTTGAACATGTAAGAACAACAAAAAATACTTAAAACATAAACTTAAGTACAAATAAATAATAATTTTGATCCTTTTTTGCAGTGACAATCAGTATTTTTGATGTGCGATTAAATACTAGCCATTAAAGAATTAAAGGTTTCCCCATACCTGCCATCTCGATTATTCCACGACCTTCAACTGCTTTTCTTTGTTTACATAATCACACCACGACGCAGCATTGACAAGTCTTCAATATAGCTAGTTTTATTTGCACGCGATCGCTATCAGAAAGTGAGGTTTTGCAAACCGCCTAAGGTTGTTTGCGTAACTCCGGGGTAGTCGACTGTTGCACCGGGGCGGCCTGTCTATTCGGTCATACAACAGCAGGAGGTTCGGTTGCCGCGGTATTACGCGATGGATTATGTTGACATACATTTCGTCACTATTTAATAATGTACAGAATGCCACTTTTTGTTCTAAGTCTAGGATTTAAAGGTTTCGGAGGCGTTTTGTAATAGATGCGAGATTCGATAAGGCTGGGTGGAAAATAATGAAAGTGTGTTTTTTAGAAACTGCAGGTGCAGCAAAAAATAACTTGCGTAGGTTCTAAATTGCATTTTATCTACCTGGACTGAGGGTGTTACGTCAGGACAACTAGTTTGATGACGAGTCAATTGACAACAATACCTAATGTTACTCAATTACTTAGTTAATGTTACTCATGCACACACTAATGACCCTTTCTTTGACGGAAGTATCAATACTCGCTTAAGACGATGGGTACTGTCAAATGCCCATCTTTGATGCGTTGTTCCTCGCAGATACTTGTTACTTTCCAAATCCAGATAAAATATATATTATGAAGACAGCCCTTTCCTTCAAAAATATTGTTTTAAAACATCACAATGTCAATGGAAATATATGAAAAACGTAAACTAAATAGATTTTTTTTACTAAAAACGTCGCATTTGTTGGGATCTAAAATTAATATTGATATTACTTATGCTCAAAAGATAGGCATTCAAAATATCGTAAAACGTAGTGTTTGAAATTAAAGAAATAATCAGTGGTTTTTTAAAATAAATTATCGCGCTATTCTGCCCCAGCGACTGGTGTAATAGCCATGTTTATTAACTTTATTATAATATGGTTGTCTCAATATTTCAATTACCACGAATAGAGTTGCTAATGTTTGTACTTATTCATGTACTGTTCAAAAGAAATCACATGTTAAATAAATAAGTATAACGATTTCGGGACCTTTTCTAGATTTTGTGTTATTAGAAACGCAATTTGAGAAATTTCACTCGATAAAAATAATTATTGAAATGAGATCGAAATTTACACTTTTTTATTTTCTGACAAATTGGGGTAGCATACAGACTTCAAAAATCTTTATTTGGATGGGTTTTAACAATACGTAAGTTACTGGTTATGGAAATTTTCATATTTTCTATTTTAGTTAATTTTGTATTAATTTTGATTTTACTTCTTAAAAACCGAGGGTCTCGATTTTTAACCTTGTGCCATGGTAATACAATTTATAACCTTAGCGCCGGTGGTATTCAAGAGTTTAATACAAAATTAACTAAGATAGAACGGGGACCATTGCACAGTCGATATATCACCTTAAGGCGATACCAAAAATGTATAATAAAAGGAATACGAATGTAAACGAAAGTGACAGCGTTAATTACTTCCTCATAAGAAAGAAAAGAGAGCGTAGCGCCAAACCACATAATAAAAAAAAAAGTAAGCAATTTTTTCAAAAATATTTTTAATGAGAGTTTACGAGTAATTCCGCAATGAAATTAGCAAGGATTCCGGAATTATATGAAAAAATAAAACAATTTAGAGGTACTTACGTTATCAAAATCTATCGAAAAAAAATCATATGATCGCGTTTTCCTTCAGTGAGAATCTTAATCAAATAGTACTCAATAAACGTTAACCCAAAAATCAAATCTGTAGATGACTCTATAGTGGAGTAAATGGATTCTATAAAAACCCATTTTTTTTTGGTATCACCTTAAACGTTGTAGTAAAAATGATTTATGAGCTGCTGGTCCAATAAGCAGTTGATCTATTTCGCATTTCGCCGTTCGTCTACAACTCAATTCGTCAATAATTTGATTCGTCCATTTCGTGAATCGTCTTTACGCAGTTTGTCCATTTCGAGACTCGTCAGTACGCAGTTCCTCCATTTCGCGAATCGTCATAGTTCGTGCATTAGGGGCTAAGGCTATACTATATTTATAAGAAGAGGAAGAGCGGCATTCCTGTTGTACTGCAGGGAGGCTGGAATGTCCAATGCTCAGATACTAGGAACACCTTCATATGACGTCTAACTTGAATGTGTTGTATAGTCATGCCAACTCATTGGTGTTATTAGTTATTTTATCTACACACGTATCAGCCCTCTTTACTGCGTCCAAAAACCGCACGTTACGATCAGCATAATGTTAAAATACTTTGTAAAAACTCATTTCTTATCTGAATATTGAAAATTATGACCATAATGTGTAAATTTTCTACATATTATGACATTAAAATTTCGAACGCCGACGCCCGCCTTCGTGCCGCCCCTACTTTATCTGTGAAGTTGGTACTACAGAACAAGCTAAACAACTCAATGCCACAATGCCGGTCAAACATGCGGTTCCTGAACACATCAAAGAGAGCTTATGATAAGTGTGTAGATAAACTAGTGTATGTAACTGTACATAATTAGGCATTAAAACTCTGGAGTGATATTATTATAAAAATGAAAAGTGATATTATTATAAACCCACTCTCGAGTTTTAATGCCCTCCATTATGTATCAGTCACATAAACTACTATTTATGTATTTTTTTTCTGAGCATATGTGTGTTTGTTGTGTACATATTTGAGGAAGAGTTGTTTTACGTGACACGACCTCTACCACTTGATCCTATAACTTTTACGAATCCTATGCCAAATACGTGTTGACGTAATACGCGTTGGGCCAAATACGTGTTGGTCAAATAGATGTTGGACGAAATGCGTGTTGGACTAAATAGGAGTCGGAAGAAATAAGAATTGAAACACCATTTGGACGAACTGCGTATTGGACCACCAGGTAATAAATCGTGTTCCCTATGAAACCTTATAACATCAAGGTTTAGGTTTGCCCTCGAGTCGGGTTTCTTTGATGAATCTGACCTCTCTCATGTCGGGTTTCCCCACATGACTTTGAACGACATACGAAAAAACATATTCTATGTCACATAACAGTAATCTGCATGCTATCCTGAATTGGAATGAAGAGCAGACCATTGCAATACATTTACGTAATCAATGCACCGTGTGTGTGGTAACACTTGTATAATGCCGCAGCCGCACTATTTTGCATTCAACATAATTAAATTAAACGCCAAAATTTGCCCTTTCGTAAATACACCGCGTCATAACTGAATACCCCCCCACATTTGTTAAAAAAACGATACAAAAGCTTATTACCTCAGCAACGTAATAATGCAGCTTTCAGCGGTTGTGTAACAAGTGTTATGGGTTGCGGGCACAGCGAAAGAGGCCGTCGATCCCACCACGACCTGTGCAGCGTTGCATTGCAACAGCCAGGCAGTGACCGGTCAGTCGAGTGCGAGTGTCGAGCTTGCGAGCCGGACCGTGCGCGCGCACTTCTAGAAGGGTACCCTTCACTCACTGGTCGGTTGTGAAACTCGTGATAACGGGACCATTGCCTTGTGCGTGCCTGTGGGCCTGTGTGTTGCCTATGGGGTTCTGTGCCAGATACCTGCGGCTGCACCGGAGCGATGTACCGAATGCATGTCGCAACTGAATTAGAAAGTATCGATGATGTATTGTTTACGTGACGCGAGTATCAAACTAAGTTATTGTAGAAGAGTCTTGTTTTGGTAACGTTTAGCGAGAGTGCCGTGCGACCCTGACCGTTATAGCCATCCTTGCCGCACGGCTGTGATTAGTGATTATGAATGTGTTTAATATAAAGATGTACATTTTATTTTGGATAAGAAAAACATCTGTAACATTATCTGAAGGAGATAAAGCCCAGCCAGGCATTATGATTCCGAAACAATACGCATCGTGGCTTTGAAAGGGTATTCGGTGGTTTCTTTCTTCTGCGTTCAGCCTGTTTGATAATAGGAATATGCTAGCAGCCCTGCTTTTGGTGTTTTATTAACTTGCTTCATTTCCGCTTCGTACTTCCTTTCGAGCACGTTTTTCCTCTAGTTATGGTCTTCGACACATCTACTTCCCTGTACACTTAGTTAGTCTCAATATTTGCTATAGTTGTTTTGATTACACACAGCTATTTACAATTTACGTCAGCCGGTAAATCCTCACATACGGGCAAATGCCATGGTACTTCCTATTTTGTGGCCCTCAATCTATAAAATTTTCCGATGTCATAAGGACATCGTTTTCTTAGCAGCCTTAAGACATTGCAGATTATTCTAGAAAATTGATATGAAAGATCGAAAGATAAAAATCGAGCGATCATTAGTCTCGAGTATTCTCGAGTCAACATTGACATTCCATATACAATTATCTATACATATCATATAAGATTACAATGCTAACTCGCTTTCTTTCTTTCGCCCTCAGTATGTTAAGCGTACTTGAGTATCCAAAACGACTCATTGCTTCTTGGCCAGCAAGAGAGTGAAACCATATGGGTCTTTTGTTAGGCCAACACTCCGCTGAGTGTCAGTACTATGGATATGAAAGTGGGTAAAACCTTCCGTATTGTCTTCTTATCTTCGCTCAATCATTTGAGAAGTGCTGTTATAGAACCAGACTACGTGTATCACTTCGCTGGTGTATAGCTTCTTGAAAATGTACCTTTGTATGCTCAGTCAAGCGTTTCTGAACATGCAATAATATTACTAGTTTTAAGCTAAATGACAATGCAAATTAAACTCTAAGCCATTTATGCTAGCATCAAGTTTTGTATGTAAAACAGGACGTTGATGAAACTTGGCAAATTGTATACGCCAGTTATTTTGTCTAGGTTGTACTACGTGGATGAGTGCATTTTTTTTCATGACTCAAACAGTATAACTTCCACAGACATATTTTTGCTTCTAGAATCTTAATTTATCCAAATGTTAAATGTAGATACGTACTTAAAAATATGCGTACGGGTTTTAGTGTCAAAGTCATCTTCTTTATTGTGTCATAAAATGCGTCATTGACAAATTGCGTTCTTACACGTGTATTGTTTACTATTATTTTCGAATCCTTCGCAGCTGGAACTGCTTAATCATTCCCTGGTTTTGGTTTGTCTCTTGGGCGTCTTGTTTCCTTGTACTGAGCCGTGAACTATTCAGTATTCAGTTTTAACCTGCCCTGTAATTGTAATCCATATTATCCATGTAATTTTATTGCAATACTGATCAATCAAGTCTCTTTTTTAGTCGATTGATTGCTGAGCCTAATAGATCTCAAAATAAAGTTCAAAAGATTCATGACCTTAACAGATTCTTGGTCTGCTATCTTTAAGCTTGGTCTGCTATCCTAATGATTGGTAATTATATAAATAACAAGATCAGTTTTCTGATGCAATTTTGTTTTGTCGTTTTTAGGGTTCCGTACCCAACGGGTAAGAACGGAACCCTATTACTAAGACTTCGCTGTCCGTCTGTCTGTCACCAGGCTGTATCTCAAGAACCTAGCTAGCTAGAGAGTTGAAATTTTCACAGATTATGTATTTCTGTTGCCGCTATAACAACAAATACTATAAAACAGGATAAAAGAAATATTTAAGGGGGCTCCCATACAACAATTCTTTCAATACCACATACAAACTTATGGATGTACCTGGTTAGGTACATGGAGTGTGAAAGTAACCGCACCAATAACTTTGTAAACAATATTTTGCTGTGTAAAATCCAAACTATTCACTCCACACCATCGCTTCCATTGAACGGTGGTACGGAACCCTTCGTACGCGATTTAGACTCGCACTTGTCTTTATTTTGTTTCTTGTTTTAACTCGATCGCTGAGATTATTAAACTGAATATTTTTATGGACCCTGTTTATATTATGTAATATGTTTTGGATAATTCCAGTGCAAGTTGGCATTTGAGGCTCAT
This sequence comes from Argyresthia goedartella, assembly GCA_949825045.1. Lineage (NCBI taxonomy): Eukaryota > Metazoa > Arthropoda > Insecta > Lepidoptera > Argyresthiidae > Argyresthia > Argyresthia goedartella. The sequence continues at coordinate 25,880,650 of OX463823.1, forward strand.
TAAACTGCACTAACAGGTTCATGGCTACATTTATATAATACAAAAATTCCGTCAAAATCTTCTAATTGGGAGGTGTGTCGAAATATTCACGTGACAAGATTAGTAAACAACATTTTGTTTAGAATGTCGAAAGGCCGAACAACAGCCCACGGCGTAAACTTTGGTAGTTTACACAATGAATAGTCGTTGGAAATTTTTCTTGAATGTATCCAGTTCGCAGTCTAAAGCCACCCGTACCATGGAGCTACGCGACATGACGATGGTGTGCAGAAGATATTTAGCAGACACAGAAGATGATAATAGAAGAAAATGCTGGGTGAATCCACTCAATAGTGGAAGACTGATGCGCGGACAGTCTTACATCTTGTATAAAAGTTTATGTGCAAATCCAGATATATGTCAAAACTACTACCATATGCCATTACATGTTTTCCAAGAATTATTACATCTCCCCTCCCCTCGCTCCCCCCTCGCCGGATTGTGCGCGTGAGTCGGCAGACAACTCATTTTGCTACGCGCCCGTGTGAACGAAACATGAGTTTTGTATGAAGCCGAATGTAGCCGAAATTTCGCAGCCAAAATTCCGCACCTCAAAAAAATGAGCTCGTGTGGCCTGACACTTAGGGAGTTGCAGTGGCGTCGTCATCGCGAAGCCCCATGTTCGGTTGCTTAATAGAGCATGCGGTCAGGCAGAAATTGGTAACGAATGTATTATCGAGGTATTGCTGCAACTTTAAAATCTGTTCCATTGGTATATTAATGTTACGTAAAGAAAAAGACCTTTGAATCTGTTTATTTTTGATCCACGTGTAAATACTTGTTACGCACCGTCTATTCACGTTCAGTAATCATTAAGTTATTCTCATTATCCGTAATCGAATTATATATGAATATATAAAATTAAATATCCTCACTTATTGACTGATTGACTGACAGATATATCAATGCACAGCCTAAACCTCTGGTCCCAGAGACATGAAACTGGGGTTCATGGGTCAACATTGTACAGGGGTTCCTTATATAGCGTAGGGCACGAAGAAGGGACTTTGCCCTTAGGGATGAATTTCAAAAATTGGCTCGGAAATAGGGGGTTGAATTTTGAATGAAAATCTAAAACTATTGTGCAGGTAGTTTTAATGTAAGAGACGTCAACAAAGCAAGTGATTTTTCAAATTACATTAAACTCTAACATTTATATACAGGCACTTACGTCCTTCTGACCCCACACTAGGATACCCTGTGCCTGTGGGAACCAGAAACAGCGACATCACACACATAAACATCCAAGACCTGGGGATTTTTAATTCTTTATCCCCAGCCGGGAATCGTACCCGGGACCTCTCGCATGGTATAGGCAGAGCCACTACCGCAGCGCCACAGGGGTCGTCGTAATGGCTAATGATGGCTTTAGCGACGGCCGTATTAAGGGGCGACAGGGAGATGTAGGGGAAGTGGGGAGGGGGATGGAGGAGGAGTGGTCAATGTTTGAATGGAAATGCCATTTTTACACGAGTTTGCGCGAGTGAAGCCGCGGGCACCTGCTAGTTGTTTTTAAATCGGCAAAGTAATTTCAATTAGCTCTATTGAAACTGACCCAAATTCTTGACTCGATACAAGGGTAGGGTCCTCTATACCAACTATCTATTTATACTGGTATTAAAACCTTTACATTTACGTCATAAGGAAATTGATATACATTATATCCTTGTTATTCTGTAAAATGTCATCTTATTAACAGCTCATTACGGATACTGACTGTCTTAAGTTTGTCTTGCTTGGGTTTTCCTCGAAGGAAGGTCACTCTGAGACTTTCATTCAGCCGGAGTTCCCCAACCCTGTCGTTTATTAAATGTATCAATAGCGTCATTGCATCTCTCACTCTTACTGTAAGTAGTAGTCGTACGCGGCCTCTCGTCACTATAAGTCTTCGTTCGACGTTCTCCACAGACTTTACTTCCACTCAATACATTATCAATAATTTCTTTTTCATCGTTGCAGTTTCCTTTCAACCACATATGTTATATACATTATTTGATAATTGACCTCTATAACTTTATAAGTGCCAGTGCAATGTGAGCTAGGATGTCGAGTGCCGTATGGGACTTGGTGCCAGTCAGGTGCAGATGGATCGAGACTCTTCGTCACTGCGGCAAGACGCTGCTGAGGCGGCAGCGGCGGCTGCTGCGGAGGATCAAGAAGGTAAACTGAAACATGCCCAGGCACATACGTTGTGCACCAGAAACAGTGACGTAGCCATATAAAGTAGGCACATGAGTCCTGGGGCACTGTATTCGCTTCTACAATAAAATACCACATGAATCATTGATCCTTCCTGAAAAGAGGTTCAAAAACTATGTTAAAAATGAGCTGATAAGAAAGTCCTATTATAGTAATAAGGAATAATTAGATGACAAAACTGCATGGTCCATACCATCTCAACGGACAGAAATTCGACGAGGGGCGATGGATCAAGTCTATCACTCGCCGGCGAATTGCCTTAGACCGAAACCAGTACCTGTTGTAAAGTCATTTTTTTAAAAAGAAGGTATGGGGGAGTTTCTTGCCGTTTCTTCTTAACCCCGAGGCCCACCTTCCGAAACGGTGGTCTTTTTTTTAAAAAAAAAAATTCCTTGTAGTTAAAAATAAGTATCATTTTGACGTTGAATAAGATAATTTATTTATTTATATTCAATAAAAAGACTCATAGTACATCCAAGATGTTCTCCCTCACCGGATGGGATTTAAACCCGGGGCCTCTCGCATGTAGGCCCTCGACCGTTACGCCGGAAGAGGTAGTCAAATAATCAGTATGGTTTCGAATTTACTTTTTGTAACTAAGCATGATACTTTTTTTGATGATGATTCCTGTCTCGCGCGTTGACCAAAAGCAAGACGATTCTCTTGCCTTTTGATGAAGTAGACCTAGACACTATCTTGACCAATAGACTTAATGTGGCGCTATGCCTACTTGTTACGAGAAAGAGATTATAGAGTCTGACGAAGATGGGGTGCAATCTATCCCGGGTGTATATAAAAATCGGTTAAGTGCGGGTCGGAATGGCTGGTTCCGTATCATCGTACAGGAAAACTTGAAGATTCCTTATCTTCAGGTTCAAAAAAAAAAAGTGACTGAACTTGGCTTCGATCCAGTCACTGAAGAAAACTGTCAAATTAGTTCCACGTAGAGGGCGCTGAGTGCATGTAACAAACACAGAGTAAGTAAGCAAAGAGTTTCGTTGATCCGAGGCTGCAAATGAAATACAGAGTAAGTAACTGAAGCAAGTTTAAGCAAAAGGTACGACAGGAGACAAACACACAGTGCCTTCTACCATTTTTTTTGAGTAATCTTCCCTATTGTGACACCGACGACGACAAGAGATACCGCAAAATTTGCGATGATATTATTCGCAGGGATATTAAAACGCGATCAGTATTTGTTGCTGAAGCGGCAACAGAAATACATATTCTGTGAAAATCTTAACTCTACCCCTATTACGGGTCCTGAGATATAATTCTCCAGGCGGACGGACCGATGGACAGCCTACGCTGTCCGTCGGTTAGCTTAGTAATAGGGTCCCGTTTGGCTTCCTTCCGGTACGGAACCCTCAGAATGAAGTTCATTTTAAAAGATTATCGTTTGGCCTTAAGAAAATGTTTGTGTCGTTCAACCACAATGCCAAGTAATGGCAAAGTCAAAGCTTTACACCGCGTTCCGAAAAGTTGACGTCCTCGATAAATCTGTGTTTCCGTGTAATATTTATTATTGTCGTGATAATTAAACTGGACCCATTCGTTAATTAAACACGCCTTTTGCTAACAAACAATATCAGCAATTTTAGTAGGAATAAAATAAGTTAAATTATATAAAAACGTTCATAACAGTCGGTCTAAAAAAAAAATCTCCCTCAAGCTGGTTTGTATGTCTTAATGTCAACAATGTGTAACTAATACCTCAAATAATAGAGCAATAACCAAGCGTGATGAAAAATTATTTGTACATAAAAGCTTTCACCGTTTTTTTATTGCATACGAAAAACTTGTTTTTTTGATGATTAAAATTTGTCCTGCTCTCCAAATGTCTGTAAAAACTAAGTCTGAGACAGCAGATGCACAAATAAATAATTTTTAGAGTGATTATTAACTGTTTTATTAGAATAGAATTTAAATAAATCCAATTATTGTTTAATTTCGCAGTTATTATCGCTTAGCTGTGAAAATCTGGGAGTTTTCGCCAAAAACAATAAATCATCAATAAAAAATAAACGGTAAGACTTCGCCAAACGCATATTTGACTCAAATGGTTATAAATGATCTGTACTAGCTTCGCTTTAAGTCTTTAAAATAAAAAATCACTGTATAAATAAAAAATAATACTTGTAATACTTGTAGTACTTTATTGCACAAAACAGTGATAACAAACAAATATAAAGGAAAAAATATGTACAAAGGTGAGCTTATCTTTAACAAGAGATTTCTTCCAGCAAACCTACAGTGGAGAGGAAAAAAAGAAACTAAAGGTACAACTATGTGCACAACAATAAAAATGTTAATAAAAATAATAAACTACTTACCAATATCTACACAATGCAATGCTAAATATAAATATGATAGATGTTACTGGATTTATTGCAAATATCGCATTTCAAACATTATTAATACAAAAGTCGATACCTTTTATATAGTATGTTATCTCGTGTCTTTACTTCTCTCGGCTGTGATGTGATGTTTTACATAGCGGCCTTGACTTCAAACCTACTTTTACCTTTTGTCTCGCAAAAATTGTCTGCACAAACGAAATTCCGCGCCGTAATTGGGTAGTCACTTTCTTTGATATTTTATCTACCCACGTATTATAAACCCTCTTTACTGCGTACAAAAACCGTACGTTACAATCAGCATAATGTGAAACTACTTTTTAAAAACTCATTTATTATGTGAAAAATTACACATTATGACCATAATGTGTAATTTTTCTACATATTATGAAATTCAAATTTCAAACGCCGACGCCCGCCTGCGTGACGCCCATAGTTTGTCTGTGAAGCTGGTACTACAGAACAAGCTAAACAACTGCAGAGCCACAATGCCGGTCAAACATGCGGTTCTTGAACACATCAAAGAGAGCTTACGATATGTGTATAGATAAACTATTGTATGTAACTGTACATAATAAGGCATTAAAACTCTCGATAAACCCACTCTCGAGTATGAATTCCCTACATTATGTAGCAGTCACATAAGCTACTATTATGTTCCGAAACATGCTCTACAGATTTCTCTGATAAATCTACTCGCTTTATATATGATGATACTTTGGATCATTCGATTAATTTCTCTTAAATTTACGAGTATTCCTCTAGTCTCCTTTATTGACATGAAATTGATATGATTGATTTATTGGTCCTCAGATCTGATGTCTATAATCTTAGCCCAGCGAGTACAGCCATTAACAGTGATAAAACACGTTTTCAGAAGATTATCCATTTATACATATAATTTGAATCATCATAAGGCTGTTCTTACGGCGGCGGTACGGGTAGCCAGCCCCTGTCACGGAAAATTAAGTATGTAATAACCGGCTAAAAGTGGGCACAATTGTGTCTGCCACTCCGTATGGGAAAAGGCGTGACGCTGTAATATATATGTATGTGGGTGTGTGTTTGTGTGTGTATAAAATTAGAATTTATGTGTATTCAGTAATTTATATATGTATACCGCTCGTGATATACCTGTTGGTTTTATCTACACACGTATCATAAACCCTTTTTACTGCGTCCAAAAACCGCACGTTACGAGCAGCATTATGATATACTACTAGGTAAAACCTCATTTCTTATCTGAATATTGATATATCTTATCAATATTTCGACATATTATGACATTCAAATTTCTAACGCCGAAGCCCGCCTGCGTGCCGCCACTAGTTTGTCTGTGAAGTTGGTACTACTGAACAAGCTAAACAACTGCAGAGTAATGATCAATGCCACAATGCCGGTCGAACATGTGACTTCTGAATACATCAAAGAGAGCTTATGACATGTGTGTAGATAAGCTAGGGTATGTAACTGTACATAATTAGGCATTAAAACTCTCGAGTGATATTATTATGAAACTCGCCTTCGGCTCTTTTCATAAACCCACTATCGACTTTTACTGCCCTCCATTATGTATCAGTCACATAAACTACTATTACTTACCTTTTTAAATCTCCGCTAAGAGTTTTTATACCTTCAAACAATGTTTTTATGAAGTTTTAGTTTATTTAAACAGTTTTAGGTAAGTTAACATATTATGATAAATCCTATCACCAATTTTTTATCATTAAATTATATTTTTTTCACTACATATTAACCTTCAATTGCGTTTTTAAAACATTATTTTTATAGGCTGTTTAGCGGTTTTGCTTGTGCCTTTATTAAGTGAGGCGCTCGGAAAAAGCCAAACCAGCGCGCCATTTTCCATAAATATTTGTTAACGTTTTCGTTGTGTGGTTATTATCAAGAAATAAGAAACTATATTTGCGTGGCATGGTTTACATTAGATCTTAAATACCTACCTACGTAATTTCAGTTTCACATGTTATATCCTCAAGTATGTAATTGATATAGAATTTACGCAACTTAATTACTAGCTACTAAGTAGGTTGTAGTAAATATAATTATTAACATTTACATGACAAGTTAGTACTTATTTATATTTATATTATTTTACTTTATTTGTATGTATTTTGTTTTTACTAAGAATAGTATACACAGTCAGGTCATAAGTTCTGTCACACAATAAAAACTTTTGAATTTAGAACGCTGGCCACAAAAAAGTTTATTGAATTCGAATTTCGAATTTTTCATGAAAATAAAAATGTGTACTTTTTAGAATTTTCCTCATTTATAAATATGGAGTGGACACTTAAAGAAGACCGTGTCGCAGTTATTGCGTTGCATCGTTGCGGTTACGCGCCAATTCAGATTTTCGACTTACTGAAAAATTTGAATATAACCAAAAGATTCGTTTATCGTACCATAAAACGATACAATGAAGACTCTAGTGTAGATGACAGGCCAAGAAGTGGTCGCCCTCGCTCTGTTAGGACTCCAGCAGTGATAAAAGCTGTGAAGGCGCGAATTCAAAGAAATCCATACGTAAGCAGAAACTGTTGGCCATTCAGATGGGGTTAAGCAGGACCACGGTGAAAAGGGTGTTGAATGAAGACTTAGGGCTTAGGGCATATCGAAGAAAAACAGGACATCGTTTGGACGCTCGTTTAATGGAACTGAGACTGAAGAGATGCCGCGCTTTGTTGAAGCGGTACGCGGGAAAAAAGCATCGGGAAATTATTTTTTCGGATGAAAAAATTTTCACCGTGGAAGAGAGCTACAACAAACAAAATGATAAGGTGTACGCACACAGCAGTGAAGAAGCGAGCAACCGTATTCCGCGTGTCCAACGAGGTCATTTTCCATCCTCGCTCATGGTTTGGTTGGGAGTCTCTTATTGGGGCTTAACTGAGGTACATTTTTGTGAGAAAGGCGTAAAAACGAATGCAGTTGTGTATCAAAATACAGTCCTCAAGAACCTTGTGGAACCTGTTTCTCATACCATGTTTAATAACAGGCACTGGGTATTCCAAAAAGATTCTGCGCCAGCTCATGGAGCGAAAAGCACACAAGACTGGCTGGCGGCGCGTGAAATCGACTTCATCCGGCACGAAGACTGGCCCTCCTCCAGTCCAGATTTGAGTCCGTTAGATTACAAGATATGGCAACACTTGCAGGAAAAGGCCTGCTCAAATCCTCATCCTGATTTGGAGTCACTCAAGGCATCCTTGATTAAGGCAGCCGCCGATATTGACATGGACCTCGTTGGTGCTGCGATAGACGACTGGCCGCGCAGAATAAAGGCCTGTATTCAAAATCGCGGGGGTCATTTTGAATAAACTTTATTACCATAAGAATCTATGTTTTATTAAGTTCATTTTGCTATATAAATGTTTACATAAATAATAAACATGTCTAAATTATTTCATATTGCACATATGACAGAACTTATGACCTGACTATGTATATATTTTATGTATGGTTGCGAAATCTGGACCTTAAAGGAGACAACCCGCAAAAAACTGGACGCATTTGAAATGTGGTGATGGATTTCAAAGGATGCTGAGAATAAGCTGGGTCCATATAGTCACGTACGAGGAAGTTCTGCGACGCGCCAAATGCTCCCGAGAACTCACCTTGACCATGAAGAAGAAGAAAATAAGTTACTTGGGTCATGTGCTTAGACACGACGACTCCTTCAGGTCATCGTAATGGGCAAGGTAGAGGGGAAAAGACGCGCTAGCAGGATGGACGGGAGTGGCTAGCGAAGAACAGCTCATACGCTTGGCAAAGAACAGAGAGGAGCTGACCGCCAACCTTCAGTATATAGTGGAGATGCACTACAAGAAGAAGAATAGTAGGTAATATATTACATGATATGGTTCTCCGCTTCATAAGTCGTGGGCTTTTTGGTAAAGAAAGAAACGGTAAGAAAACTCAGATCAGCCCAATAACTTTAGCTAGTAATCAATTATTTACTATATAAGTATTAATTAATATATTTTTTTTTTTTAATATAAGCCTATTTTTTCCTCGCAAGTGAGTTGAAAAATGTCGTATGAAACTCGTGTTCATTAATGATACATAGACTAGGCATCGAACGATTATAGACGGAAAAGACGAAAGCAGAAACTTTGGCTTCAGAACTATGTTTAGACTAGTTAGGAGATAAAAGCCCTGATCCGTCTGAGGTGACCCCTAGAGGGGCACAACGCAGGTTCCCGTTTTTAGTTTTTGCTTACACGTCGATAACGACGCGTCATAAGAAATTTTGTTGTAGTACATAATGAAAGCTGATAAAATTCTCTACAACTTTGATTCCATACACTTTTTACCTATTTTCAATCAGTTGTCTAGTATATGAGCTTCACTAGAACACTTTAATATACACTCACTAAAGCATCGCCGGGATTATCTTGATCTCACATTTCTTCACAAGCTGCTTAATAACTCAATCAACGAGCCACATCTACTGGCAAAATTAAACTTTTTTGTACCTCGCCCCAACACCCGATTGTCCAGGGCTTCCACATTCCAACCCAGCGCTGTACGCACAAATCTAGGTAAATCGGCACCTCTTCATAGACTTCAAACTCTTTACAATTCTCTCGAGAGGCCAATGGAACTGGATATATTTGCTGATCGCATTGGTCAGTGGAAAACAAAAATGCTGCAACCAAGTCCCGACGATAATAAATAAAATTTATAATATATAATATAAGTAAAATAATAATTGTAACTGTTCACTTTAATGTAATTTGTCTAATAATTTGCTCTGTCAATTATTTACAATAAGTTATAATTCAAAAATGTATTGAATGCTGTTGCACGCCTGTTATTGGGTATTAGGCTAGACAAGAACCACATAGCATAAGAACTCTGTATTTTTGTGCTTAATACCTGTTGGCTGTGTCAATAAAATATATAAATATAAATAAACTACTGTCCTGTCCTACTTAGGTTTGCTGGAAGAAATATATTTTTAGAGATAGCTATCTTTTGTGCACATTATTGTGCAAAGTATTCTTACCTTTTATTTGCCGTGGAATAAAGTTACATTGATTCAAAGTATTTATTAAATAGTTGTTGAAACTAATTACAATGGCTTCTTGTGGCCCCATACTAGGCAAAGCCTAGGTATTCGTCAAGTATTTAGTAAAGAGATGTTTGGAATAATGAAGCATAAACAGCCTATTCAACTTATTGAATGTTTTATTGTTTTTAATTTATGATCTGAGCGAAATTGGCTATATTTTTTGTTAATTCCAACACACAGTTTCCTTTTTTACACTTAACAACTATATACGTTTAAAAAAATCACGCCTAACAGTCAGTCACTCAATCCGCAGTTGAACTTACAACACAAAAAAGAATAATTATGACAGACTTTATCTGAATCCTATATTATTCTAAGATCTGTATGCAGTTAGCTAGTGCAAATCCTTATTCAAGTAACCTGTTGCAACATTCCAGAGGAACTTTGCTGGAAAAATCTTTAAAATTAATATTTAATTAGCTGCTGCTGTATTCAGATTTTGGAGAACCTTGTTTATATGACCTGCCAGCGCCAATCAAACGACAAGGCATAGAGCAGCAACCTCGCCCGACATTGAACCCCCGCTATTGCAACAATGACGACTCGAACCCTACCGTATTACTCATTGCCACAATATCGCAACTCACTGGGAACAATACAAACACAGTGTATTATGAAATACTGGACATATTTTCAACAAAACCAGCCGCAATTTTCATCTCTACTGCCCAGGACACAAGGCGCTGAATCTGAGCGAATTTAATCAGGGAATACTAATTTGTATCATCCTTGGAGTTGCGTGATAAGGTGTACTGCCGACTTGCGTTTTTTCACGTTGTTTTATTGTATTACCACTTACCAGTCGGTTGTTCTTTTTGCTCGCTATCAGCAGTGTGGTGGGCGCATCGACTGTAAAGGTGTTTTCGTAATCACGGCCGTTGATTGTGCGTGCGCCTTTATCTATAATACGTTTTATTCTTAATGCAGTTGATTCTGCCACTTCTATATCAGTGTTATCGCGGATACGTGTCTGAAAGCGGCTTATGTGGTTTTCGTGATTTTGGATATTCTTTCAGAAAGGTTAGTTTCAATTATTAGCTGAAGTTTTAAAAGTTTCTCGATCCGGGATCGTAATTCCTGTTAAGTATGGTTTCTCGGTGAATTTGAGAATAGGTATTTTTTCGCTTTTTTTATTTTTTAAATGTTTTTTTAGCACATGTGTGTTGCTTTACTTAATTTCAATATTCGCAATGAAATATGTTGTATTTGCTTCCGAGCGACCCATAAGCCCATTAAAATAATAAATAATTCTGACATTTACTTTTTTTTTCATATCGCATGGTCATGTCACAGGTTCCGATGTGGTATGGTATGGCATGTTCTTAAAAATTAACAAAGATCAGTGCTGTAATCAAACAAGACCCATGTCCTTCCGGTAAACCTCTTACATTTAGTCGTTTAATCAATTGGTGCTTGACAGTTTTATTTTACAAAAAAATAAAATTTCACACGCAAACGGCCGAGTTTGTTACCCAAAAGAAAACTAGACGATATCCGCTCTGATTCATATAGGTAAGCATTTCATATTCAGCTATAAATATCATCATAGTGTTGACTTCGATCGAGTTCGTTGATTCCTTAAACAACAGAGATATTTCAGTCGTTTAGTCATTTTATATAAGTTAATCTTTTATTAAAAATTCCTAGACCGATTTGAATTATTTTTTTTTTTTGAAAAAGAAGAGCTCCGTTCCAGATTGGACCTATTTTTTTGGAAATTAGTAGTCGGTCCACTAGACGTCATCCATGTTAATAAAATTGCGTATTAGTATTTCTCTTGACTCCTGGGACAGACTTTGCAGCACTTCGGTTTACAGTTTAGTGTTGGCCTGAGGAACATAATGCACTATATGTTCATTCTGGACAGTACTTGGTCCTACTTCCATACATAAATTGTCAAGGTCCTTTGTATATCCATCTCAAAAAAGGAGGTGATTAGTACGGAACCCTCGGTGCGCAAGTCCGACTCGCACTTGGCCGTTTTTTATGTATGTTCAGCAATTTCTAGAAGACGGCTGAACCGATTTGGAATATAATTTGCTTCCATTGACATCCTCAGGATCTTATGATGGTATCCTGGAGAAATCGAGAGAAATCTACAAATATCATATACTAGGCATATCTATAGCTATTTTTGTATTTTATAATAACTCGGGCATTTACTCTCGGGAAGCATCATTTTGTGAAATAGAACTGATCATGAAGACCAGAGATGGTCACCGGAAACGCTCAATGCTCGGTTTTTCACGGGTTGGGATACGAAACGATTATCGAAATAACCATTTATAGCAAATTGCAGTGGGCTCATCAAAGTCAGTGATGCAAAAACGATGTTTACTAAGTATATGTAAATATTAAAGAAGTAATTCTTGAGGGCCTTAACCACAAAAAATAAACCACTGTCCAACACATGTTTAAAAATAAAAGTGTATAGGATTTGACGTTTGTTTTGAGGTTAAACACTGTTTAATATTTTTAGTGGTAACACGGTTAATGTTTTGCTTTTGTTTAAATATTATATTATATCCTATAATTATATTTTTTTATGATACGATATTGAACATACTATCTGTGATACTATACTTTTTTACCTTACTTTATTTGTTTACAGTTGTAACTAACAAGGCCACCGCTTTGGGCGGATAGCCAACATTTCATTTTACATTTCTGGCTTCGGTTTCACATTTCACATGTTTAAAATATACTACCAAAATCTTTAGCATCACTAGAATTGCCCAAACTTTACTATCAATTAACATGTCTTAAATTATACATGTCCTGTCATGTCGTTTTAGTTATACATTTAAAACCATTGCAGACTTAAAGGTTATGTCGGTGGTGTTCTTAATTTTTAATTTATAGTCATTTCTTAGTTATGTTGCTCACATATTATGGAGTGGCTAGAACTGCAGGATACCGTGTGAACGTAACCTGGAGCTCTGTCTAAACAGGCGCGTTCAGCTGTATGTACAGAGCCAGCTGTAAAAAGATGAACCATACCCAGCTGTTTCCCGCCTTGTCTGCGTAACCTACCCAGTGGATGGGTGCTCTAGGCGTCGATTAATCCTTACACATTTTCCCAAACCATTTGTATTACGAAATAGCTGACCCTCACCTTCCTTCTTAGCGTAGCTACCCGGTTGTCGATCAGCTTGCAAATGGATTTTGGATTTTAATTAAAATAATAATAATTTTCTGTCTCTCCTCTCTTACCTCGGAACCGTTGGTAGTTCCTGTCGAGTGATATAATAACCAAGCCCTCCCCTTGTTCCCAGGCGTACCTACCCGGTTGGCGCTCAGCCAGCGAGCTGAACATGTTGGTGGGTGCGAAAGTGAGCGGCGCGACCCCGTTGATCATCGCCTGCAGGCACGGGCACTATGACGTGGCCGAGTACCTCATTGAGACCTGCAAGGCGGACATTGAGCTGCCTGGATCAGGTAAACACCAGTTCGTCCAGCATCATCAAAATCACGCAGAAGTTGTAGGGAAAACTCATATCGGACTCAGACCCCAAGAAGGCGTAGGAGTAAGGAATCTTAAGATAAAGAAGAAGCCTAAGACACAGGCGGTTATTCTTGGGATGCCCAACAAAAATTCCATTCTTTTTTGGAGATAATTTATGGACTTCTGAACCTGCCCAGAAGTGCTTTGTGCTTTGCGATTCTTAACTGCATTTGTGCATGCATTTAAGGTACATTTTTTTAAAGGGTTGAATTTTGACTTTGAAGACTGAAATCATTATTCGTTACTTTGATGCATTTCACTATGTGGTTAACAACACACGAATAGCGTCACGCTTTTTCCATACGGGGTGGCAGACCAACAGTTGCACCCACGTAATTTTTGGTAATTTTTGCAAGTTTTGTGGGTTCGTAGTAAATCGTAACATAAACATAACAACGAGCGCGAAATGTATACTTACACAGTTTTGATTGGTTGCACTGCAGATGTTATTTCAACCAGTTCGTTTGGATACGGAGAAAAATAGTGATTCAGTATAAATAATTCGGCAGGTAGAAAAGCCGCTTGACCCACTTCTTTTTGTATATATCGAAGATAAACACAGAACAAGAAGTATTCAGTACAATGAACTTGCTAGTTACTTCAGAATACAGTTGATTATGATACTAATGATTCATAATAAGTATCATAAAAATAATTTGACAGCAATCGACCGTTAAATATTTGTCATTAATCCGATAATTTGTATTGCAATAACGTCTCGGACATGGCAATAGTTGATAATGTAATGGTGCAGCTAACAACCGAGAGAGATGGTCAAGTCTCGTATTGACCAATCGTAATTCTTCACTTCTCATGGCGTCAATGACTTGGACATTTGCCATCGCACCTAATACCTCGGACACTTTGGCATTTGAAATAAAACTAATGTACTTTTGTGTCTTTTTGTAGCTAGGCGATAGGTGATAGATGGATGTATTTGTTGTAACTAAACACAATGAATTACTAAGATTTGGAAATGTTCCATCTGGGTCTTTGCCACCTCGTATGGGAAAAGTGGTGACGCTGTTCATCTACGTGTATTTAAACTTTCTTTCGTGTTTTAGACATAATTCTATTTTAAAAAATGAAGAAGGACATGGTATGGTTATTAGGAGCCAGGAAAACAGCCAGGTCAATTTGAAAGCAAGCAACGCTGTTTCAAAAAAGTATGGTTTATATTACCTTCAGTCGGGAAATACCTGACAACTATACAGTCTAATTTTCCTGGACCGTTTCATCAAACACTGTGCTGTGTTCTTATTTGTAATGTACCCTCATGTTTACATCATTATCATTATCATACACAGTTCGGAAGGCTTGTGCTGAAGTCAGATTGATACGATCAACCACTGTGCCAGTAACTTCTGAGTTCCCGATATCACGTTTACTGTCGGTAAACAGGTCTACCGGCATCTCATGGCATAAAAAAACGTGATTTTCATATGGCAATATCACCTGTCAATTCATATAACGAGACCTGTCAACCGCTGCTGAGATTTTGTGATATCTTCTTGACAATTTGTTGTTTTTGTGAAAATATCGAAAGGCCACTTTGATCTCAAGCGAGAAATATTGCTTTCAATTTGTTTCGAAAAATAAGGGAAAAGAAGGCGTAAATCAAGCTCATTCTTTGATTTTAAAGCGCGTCGTAGAGTTCACCGTTAGGTAGGACTGAGTTGTTTTGATACTTTTAGTTTATTTTATATTTTTCGTACTTAATTGTAGCTTCTTTCCAGTAATACTTTACGGCGAATCGTAGGTTAGGGCACATCGAATGATGGTGTATTTTTTCACGCCTTGTAAAAGGAGGAGAGGGGGAAGAAGACAATTAACTTGGACAGTTTCGGTTTAGAGATGACTGGGAATAACGTAAAATAATTGAATACAGTTCGGAAGGAAATTCCAACAGTAATGATACTGTTATCAATTCGACAAGATATAAATTCCAACGGAGGGAGAGAATCTTTGAGGTAAGAAAAATATTAAGTAATAAACCCTCTCACTGTCACTCGTAAGAGACTTATATAGTAAATGATACGAAGTTTCTTGGAATAAACATTGACAGCAAATTGCAGTGGGGACCCCACATGATAGATAGAATAGCTTGTAAATTAAGTTCTGCTGCTTACGCTTTTAGGAACATAACACGGATGTGGCTACATAGGCTAGTATATTTTAGTTACTTTCACAGTGTCATGTCTTAAGGTATCTTGTTGTAGAGGAAAGCAGGGGTTATTCAAACTATTGTTCTTTTACAGAAAAGAGCTATTCGAGCAAATTATAAAAAAGAACAACTCATGAAGAGACCTTTTTAATATTTTATTTTATTTATTGCAAAACACAACAGATATTTAACATTTCATTTCTAAGTATATAGACACGGTTTTATATCTAGAAAATTATCCTAAAGCGTGTTTTGACAGCATGCTCTGTATTGCATTGCGGACATAAGGTACATAATTATTTAATTTTAAACTAAGTTTAGGAGAGTGCAGTTAAATTTAGTTGAACAAAGAACCTCTTTGAACCCTGAAGAAGGAAGAAGTGTTCTCTCACAAAAAAAAAGTGAAGATTGTGGTCCCCCCCCCTCCCCCCAAGGAAATCGATATCCAAAGAATCAATCAAGGTATCTTATTGTAGTAGAGAATGCATTGACCCTTGAAAGAATTGCTAACCATCGCGAGTCTAGGCCGGGGCGCAACTATTCTGTGATTATTTCTTAGGTTAACATTAAACCTAAGAAATAATCACAGAATTCAAGGTCAGTGCATTCTCTACTACAATAAGATACCTTTGGAGATTTTGAGATTGCCATTTGCGCAATTTAAAAAAACAAGTCCTTAGCAGAAGGGT
The DNA here is from genome assembly GCA_949825045.1 of Argyresthia goedartella. NCBI lineage: Eukaryota > Metazoa > Arthropoda > Insecta > Lepidoptera > Argyresthiidae > Argyresthia > Argyresthia goedartella. The sequence goes on from OX463823.1 coordinate 25,896,698, forward strand.
TTCCCTGTCTCTCAAATTAGGGTAACCTGTGTCTTGCTTGGGAGACAGTTTCTTCCCGTTATACACAATTACGATTACATATTTAGGAAAAATAAATAATTACGATAATAATAATTATAAAGGTTTTGTTTTACAAAACAAAATAAAAATAAAACAAATAAAGATTTGGTAATGAGGTGAGTGTAGAGTGTAACTGTTCTGGGTGTAAGGGTGTGACTGTGTGTTTACGAGTTATGTTTATGTGCCTGTTGATGTGTAAAGTAGTTATAGTTTTTTTTTATAGCTTACTAAATCAGTATTTAAACTTAGTAGAATAAAATTTTTACTTATTATCGGTAACAGGTTTTCTTTAGCGTTCTGTAGGTTTTTTGTCGGAAAAGGGATATTATAATATTCCTTAATTACTTAAATGACGTAACTGTATGGGGTTAATCTGGCTCAACACAGAAAACTTGCTGTTAATAATTTTGTAATAATTTATTCCTGCTTACTAATTATAATAATTAATATTGTAGTATTTGTATTACATACTGTACATCTAAAAATCAATCTGTAGGATTTTCTACGCCCTTCTTCTCCCACCTCTTCATCTTCATCATCTAATGAAGCACAAGATTTGCAATCGGAGTTCTTGGAATCGTTTTCTAGTTCTGAATGAGGTGTTAAGTTATCAGTATGATTTAAAGGATAACATAAAGTAATATACGATTGATTTATTTTTCATGACATATTTTGCTATGTTACGAACCCGATCTACAACAACATTCTTCTTATACATACATAATATACTTCATGTTCATTAATACTAAAGACTTAAATAAAAATTAAACAGTATCAAGATAGCTTAATCCCATTTCCACAGTTTTTTATTTCCCCAATTGCCATGAGATTCCAGTAACTACACATCTTACGGCCGTATTTCCATAAAGAGTAGTCAGTGGTAGCAGGAACTAATAATGGTTCGCATAGAGACATCCAACAAAATGTGCGCGGTCAGATCTGAAACGGGAGACCCCTTAACATCATCGCTAACTTAAACGACTCTACTCCCATCCGGAAAAAAATGTTCATTCAAAATGGGTTTAAGGTTGTGCTCTGTAGGTATGCTTGACATTGTTGACATAATTTGTTAAATCCGTGGCGTTCATGTCAACCAATGCTTAGAAATTAAGATTTTTTTGGTTGTCTTTAAATTTCTACATTCACATAAATCTAATATAAATAATTGTGTCTTTCCTTACAACCAATTACTTGTTAATTTGGGTAAATATGGGTATAGGTATTCTGTTATAGTTATATATGTATTTCTTCTTTTTAATAATAATAATATAATAATAATAATCTTTATTTCAGGTTAACAAAAACCCACATCTATAAATACCTTACAACTAGAGATACATAATTTATTATAAAAACACACACAAAATATTTTTGCCAATTCGCCAATTACAAGTTTTCGCCTTTTTAATGGCGAAAACTTGTAATTGGCATGTTTATATCCTAACATTAAGTCTATGCAAAATGTTGTATATTTATATTTGCTGTAAGTGTTCCTATGAAAATAAAATAAAATTAAATAACCTAGCAAACAACTCGCTATCTTGCCGCAAACATACCAATCGATAGTAAACCTATACCTACAAAGTACAACAAAAAAAAAACATTTGAATGAAAATTTTTTTGCGGGTGGGACTTGAGTCCTTTAAGTTAGCGATGACCCTGTCATGTCCTGTGAAGTTTTAATATACTTCACTAGCTCGGGAGATACCAGTTGGTCTGTGCCTACAGCTGATTAAGTCGTGTATCCCAAAGGAAGTGGAGGGATTTGGTAAGGGTATTGTGCTCCACACGGAGTTAAGAGGTCCCAAGAAGTAGATGAAAAGCAACCAAACCAAAATACTGCCATGTTTCTTGCAGTAACCTTCGACGGCGAGACGATAGAGGGCGCCCCGCCCCTATGGTGCGCCGCCGCCGCCGGCCATTTACCCCTGGTCAGGCTACTAGTGAAATCTGGTGCGAATGTGAACTCTACGACAAGGACACACAGCACACCGCTGCGGGCGGCCTGCTTCGATGGACACTTCGAGATTGTGAGGTTCCTGGTGGATAGTGGGGCGGGTGAGTTTCAATTTGGTGCTCTTTGAAGTATGAAAAGTAGTATAGTCTTGTCAAAACGTCACTGTGAAATGAGAGCCAAGTTCGATAGGAAGAATATGAGTCTTTTGCCAACAAGATAATTGAGATCTAATACCTCGTGCCAAGTTCTGTAGATAATCCTGAAATCTACAAGCCCCAAATTTTGGTTTGGCCGTTACACATATGAATTTTGAACTTCAATAATCCTATCAGTGGATGGTAAATCCTCATTTATTCACACCACATCCATTTCTCTTTCTCAGACATTGAGATAGCAAACCGGCACGGCCACACATGCCTCATGATAGCATGCTACAAGGGCCACATTCGGATCGCCAAGTACCTCCTATCCCTAAACGCTGACGTCAACAGAAAGAGTGTGAAAGGAAATACGGCTCTACACGATTGCGCTGAGAGTGGGTCGCTGCACATACTGAAGATGCTGATCAATCATGGCGCGACTATGGACGTTGATTCGTACGGTGAGTGATTGCCAGAAAAATAAAATTAACATAAAGTATTGGCAATGATACTTTGAAGGTTCTGCAATATTTAAAGGTGCAAGTTCAGCATGACTAGCAGTTTCTGCAAATGTGAATAATTTCAAGGCAATAAGTTTTTAGTAAAAAAATCTGATATGCTCTTGGATAGTTTGACCAGGTCCTTGAGCTCGTATTTTTTGTGATGGGTCACGTGACCTTAAGATATTGAACCATATTCGAAGATTGACGCCGACTACCGCACTTTTTGAGAGCAGTTAAATACATTTAAATACAAAACGCTCAAGTTACACGGTCAATCACTTATTGCATTACAGCCAGGTCCCACTTCAGATGCTGGGTAACGTCTAATTTGATCAAATGCCAGTCTATGAAGCGCCTTTCCTACTAAAGGAGATACAATGCAAATCCCAAAAAAAAATATTAAGACTCATTTAATCTGTGTGTTTGATAATATCATATGTCGATGGGAACTACGTGAAAAAAATAGATGTTTTTTACCTAAAACTTCCTATTTCTTGGGATCTAAAAATAATAATGAATATTCTTTTTAGATCCTAAGAAAAAGGGAGTTTTAGGTAAAAAACATCATTTTTTTCACGAAAGAATAATGAATATTCTTTATAGAGCGCTCACGCTCACGCTACACGATTTCTGCAGTTGCGGGCGGCCACGGAATTGAACCTGTCTCTGAATAATTATTGAATTCATCCATTCTATCTTTGCTGCAGGCATACAGCCGCAAATAAATCTGTTCTAAGGCTCGGTGTGTGTCTAGTGTGGTTAGTTAATGTCGCCGCCATTTGGATAAATTGGGCACCTAGTCATAAGCCCGGGCCGTTAACTAATGGACGGCATTCAATCAAACGGCTCAACGTCCGTCGGGCAAATAACTGAACGAAATTTTCAACGAGTTGCCTAGATAAATTAACACAAGATGGCTATACATCATGGGATCGCCTCGCTCCACTCAGTTTCGCTCGACTCCAGGTTGTATATAAAGTTGTGAACTAAATAACATTCGGACAGAAAGTGAGCTATATCAACCTATTCGTATTTCGACTTAGTTGGCTCTGAAAGAAATCAGCTGTTCCGTTAACGCCATGTTGCAAAAACTAATTGGGCCGGTTCTCCATTCATATAGTTCAAAAGGCTAACTTTAGGCAGGGCTCGTTGTTAAACGTCTCCAACGATGCTTTATTTTAATCAAAAGGCTAGCCATTTGGTTAAGCGCTGGTCCTTAACCCTATATAGGACAGGTATCCACAAGAAAAGCCACCAATTTTCATAGGTTTTGGACTTTATTACCCAGGCATAACGTTCAAAATAGGCGGCCGTTTTTCTGAATGGGTGGCTTATGAACGGCGATCATTTAACCAAATGGCGACGACATTAATACGAAAGCTTAAATTTTTGACGTAAGGGAGCCTAAGGTCGAGCTTAGATTTATCTCTGAATATCAGCTTAAGATTTGTATCCCAATATTTCAGGCATGACCCCCCTCCTAGCCGCGTCAGTGACCGGCCACACCCACATCGTGGAGCACCTCATCACGTGCGGAAGAGCGCTCGTGTCGCGCGAGCAACGCATCGACGCGCTGGAATTGCTCGGAGCAACATACGTTGACAAGCGAAGGGACATGGTCGGCGCGCTGGCGATGTGGAAGCGAGCGATGGACGCGAGGTAAATAATAGAGATTGTCCATTACTTGGCATATTTGTCCGTTATATCTCCAGCTCAGAATTGCTGTGCGTTTGCCACCCCGCAGGAGAAACCATCACGCTGTCTAATATGTACATGTAGGTAGGTATGGTTTGTTGAGTAACCAGCACTTCTTGTTATAATAAATCATATATTGAATGTTGGCTCAGGGAATAATAGAAATGAGAAGTGGATAGCTTTGAAGGTTTGAGGAAGTATGAAGATAAAAAACATTTATATCAAGGCACATACTTACACATCGCTTCTGGTCCCACACTAGGATACCCTATGTCGTGGGAAACAGAAACAGCGACATCACACACATATGAACATCCAAGACCTCCATCAATGCATAATATGAAATTAAATATCGGTTCGTATATATGGGTCAGCATCACCAAAACGCTGCAGAGAGATGAACGCTACATGACAGCGAGGAATTGAAGGAGCTCTCGAGATGTGGTGCTGGAGAAAAATGCTTGGGGTATCGTAGACATCGGCATCAAACAGCGCATTTCTTCTATATAGCTAAAGTCGGCAACAAGTGCGCATAATACCACACATTTTTTATAAGCAACGAATTCGTAAGTAAATACCTTCCGTGTTACCACAAAAATATTAAACAGCGTTTAACCTGAAAACAAACATAAAATCCCATACACTTTTGTTTTTAAACAACTGTTGAACAGTTTGTGGTAAGGCCCCTTAAGTCTATAATTATTAATAAAGGTGCTGCCCCTTATTGCTTTCATCCAGTTTTATTTAAAAGTTGTTCATCTAACCTACTTACTTACCATACCCATAACTTTACTCTTCGACAAGTCTATCAGGGAAGGCTGCGTGCCCTCTGTAAGGAAACGTGCACTAGTTACTCCCATACCTAAAGGAGAGGTTAGCAATAACATAGAGAAATATCGACCAATATCAAAATTAAGTCAATTCGGTAACATTCTGGAAAAAATTGTCACTGACCAGATCACTATTGCGTTACAACACGGTTGTCTTAGGGGACCAAGCGTTGACACAAATCTTATATCATACAGGGAAGTTATATTAGACGCATTAGATAACAACTTCCAAGTGGACGCAGTGTATATAGATGTTGCCAAGGCTTTTGATAAAATCTGTCATGAGCGCTTGCTTTTAAAACTGGCAACTCGGTATCCATGGCGATCTCTTCTGATGGATAAAATCTTATGTTGAAAATCGGTCGCAAGCAGTAGCGGTGGGACGGTACACTTCACAGTCTGTACTCCCCTACTGTCCCGCAAGGATCACGTTTAGGACCATTACTTTTTATTCTTTATATTTACTACATCAATAAATGTATAAATAATTGCAACCTGCTTTTATATGCCGACGACGCAAAGATTTTCAGGGTTATTCAAAATACAGATGATTGTGATATTCTACAAAATGATTTACATAACTTTAAGAATGTTTGTGTTGCAAACAACTTATTCCTTAACCCTGACAAATGTTTTGTCATTAGTTTTAGTAGGAAGAGAACTAATACTATAAATTTTAACTACAAACTTTGCAAAAAGAATTAGCTCGTGTTAGTCAAATACGTGATCTAGGAGTTATCATGGATGCAAAACTTACCTTTGTACCTCACATAGATAAAATATTTAGTAAATCTTTCCAACAGTTAGGCTTTATATTACGTGCAGGAAAACCTTTTAGGAGACCATTAACGTATAAGGTGCTGTTTAATAGTTATGTTCGCAGTCGTTTAGAATTTGCAAGCTCAGTCTGGAATCCACTTTATAAAGTCCACGGTGACAGAAATGAAAAGTGCAAAAAAAGTCTGTTTAGGCAACTGAATACCGCACAAGAAATAATTACTTAGATTATATCACTAGTAGTAAAAGACAAGGCATAACATCTTTGATTCATTCTTTGTAAAATTATAAATAACTATATAGATGCAACTGCGTTGTTACACTCTCTTTATCTTAGAGTACCTCGTCGTTGTGAGCGGTCTTGTAGGAAGAAACCTCTTTTCAATGTATCACGTAGTCGAACATCTTACGCAAATAATGGTTTCATAAAAAGGGCGTGCAGTTTGTATAACGACAGAAGGTTAATGTTGACATTTTTGGTGAAACACTGAAGTTTTAAAAGACTGTCTTTACAGTGTTGAACTTTGCAGTGAATCACAATAGGTTGTTAATATCATCATTATCATTTTCTTCTTTAGTGTCATTATTTTTGTGATATGTTTTTTTTAACTTACAAAGCAAAATTATTTTTTTGGGTTTATGGAATTTTTAAGTAAAAAAAAATACGTTTACATAATATACTTAAGGAAACTGTAAGTCTGCAATTTATGCTACATTGTTTGTATTTTATATTACCATGTAAGACTGTTTGTTTCTTAATAAATAAATAAAAAAATAAACATAAGCTTATACAGAGATCTAGGGCATTACCACTGGACTTTTTCCAACATGAGCTTGTATTTGAATGGAATGTGCATGTCTCACTAACGACACTAGTGCTTTCCTTCCCAGGTTCCCCCCGGAAGGCGAAGAGCCAATCCCGAAGCCGAAGGACGTGCCGCGCATCGAAGCGTACGAGTTCGCGGCCGAGCCGAGCGACGCGCGGCAACTGGACGAGCTGCTCGCCGACCCGGATGCGATGCGAATGCAGGCGCTTGTGATACGCGAGCGGATACTAGGTGACGCGACAGACACACATACACACACACATACACGAGCCGAGCGATGCGCGGCAACTGGTCGAGCTGCTCGCCGACCCGGACGGGATGCGCATGCAGGCGCTCGTCATACGCGAGCGGATACTAGGTGACGCGACAGGCACACATACACACATACACGAGCCGAGCGACGCGCGGCAACTGGACGAGCTGCTCGCCGACCCGGACGCGATGCGCATGCAGGCGCTTGTGATACGCGAGCGGATACTAGGTGACGCGACAGACACACATACACGAGCCGAGCGATGCGCGGCAACTGGTCGAGCTGCTCGCCGACCCGGACGCGATGCGCATGCAGGCGCTCGTCATACGCGAGCGGATACTAGGTGACGCGACAGACACACATATACTCATACACAAGCCGAGCGACGCGCGGCAACTGGACGAGCTGCTCGCCGACCCGGACGCGATGAGCATGCAGGCGCTCGTCATACGCGAGCGGATACTATAATCTATCCGGGAAACGATCAAAGTGATTTGGCAGGACGAGTGATACCAGGTTTTGACGAAAGGTGCCCTATATACATTTAAAAGGAATCAAATAAGAATAATGGCATGTTTACTTCTCGATAGCGCCGCAATATAATAGAATGTCAGTCATTCAAGTGATTGAAAGAAAAACTATTCATTCATCTGACTGTTTTATTTAATTCCTTTACTCGATTTCAGAATTCACATCCCTATGATTCAGAAACTTGCAACATTATTTCACTAGGTGACATCTCGACCTGTCAAATCACATTGATAATTTCCTGATGAATTATAGGTTCGTACGTATACAAGAACCTCAAATCGTTCCATTTGAGGTTTTTTGAATGTATGTATACGTCCGCCATTTTGTTTTAGTAAAATCCTTATTCACTGTCGATTCAATCATTAAAACCGAAACAGTCGTTCGGTTTCCTACAAGAAACCCAAATATATTTTATCGATTGCATTATTCAGAACCATACATGTTAGCGGTCTGTCCGACCTGTCAAAATTCACGCTACGTCATATGCAGTTGCTATTTGTAGTTTCGTACCGCTACAAAAACAAAATCGAAGTTATAGTTGTTTATTATCATAACCTACTTGTGTCATAATAATAATTAAGCAACGTTTTTAATATTATTTACATTAAAACTTTAAAAAATGCCCAATATGCTGGCACAATTTCCTCGCTAAGTCGCGAAGTAGGTGCCTGCTCTACGGTCATCCGACGCTTTGAATAGTCACTTAGAGATAGATGTCTTAGGGTCTCGTCGAGCGTCAGGGCCCACGGCCCGAGGTTCTCCACGCCGAACGTCATAAAGCTATTTGTCGATGAGGTTGCCGGTAGCGGCACGGTGCCAACGTATCACCGCATGTCGCGTCCAAAACCCGCGCCCTCCCATTCTGCCAGGGAATGAGCGTCATTCCGTCTTGGCGCTTGCCATCGTCACGTGCCAGGCCATTGGGTCCGAGGACGGCTGGCACTCCACAACTGGCAAGGACAATGACAAGGAAATGACATCATTCAGGCTGGCGTGACGGGACCACGCGCCGACGCTGCACTGACAGGCATTGTATGTCGCCAATGTATGCCAATATAGGGCGAAAGCACGGCACAGCGAAGGCCACGCGAGGCCCTGACAAGTAGGGGCCACCCAAGACCGGGGGGGGACGTGACCCCCCTAGTTGACGCCACGGGCATGAGGCAACCATAAGCCTCGACCCCGCAACCGAAGTAGTTAGAACGCACTCCGCTGACCATACGGCACTGACAGGAGAGGCCGTATTGAACTAATTGGTCCACCCTGGCACCACAAGGGCAGCGATGTTGTTCATTGGTCCTCACGCTGATTTGAAGGCAGGCGCCAAGCGTCAGTGTGGCTCGATCAAGTAGGGTGCCGATGGGCCTCGAAAGGATAGTGTGCAGCCAGTATCCTGACACTCCTTCTACTTTGCTGCTAGGAGGCGAGCGCGCTCTGCTGAACAACTGGATGTGTTTGTGAGATAATCTCTCGTTTTAATACAGAGCGGCTCGTCCCAAACACTTTTGGAAGTTGTGGTTTATAAAAAAGATACATAACCGAACAATTGAGAAGACTATTTTCAGTCTTTACCAAAGACTGGAAATACCTTCGTGACACGACTTGGCAAAACTGGAGGAAAGGGATTAAATAAAATTTCACGATTTCCATAGCATTTTCTACCATCCTCCGAGTAGATTTAAAAGCACGCAAAAATCTTTCTAGGCTTTGTGTTCTCGGTACTTGTACTGGAATTGTAGGTGTCATGCATGAGCCACTTTTGTAGACTATATCCACTATCTCTTAATATGATTTCATTTGATATGGTCTCCATCCACTTCCCATTTTCGTGCTAATGTCGAACACCTCATCACTCTTGCATCATGAACTAAACCTGGCCATCTCGCACTTGCATAAAAAACCTCTAAATTAGGCCCGCATACGTTCCTTACACTCATTTTGGCGAGGCGCATCCATTAGTGAGATCCATCGACTATGCCAGCTATTCTGGGAATGTTCCGGGAATACCATTGCAATTATCGGACCACCGGACTTACTCACCAAATAAGTCACTACTCAGTAATTCAAAAACACGTTTTATACAAAAATGAACTGTCACTTTACTAACTCCTTGGGCATCTGCAATCGCGTGATATTGTGCACCACCACACCCCATCCAATGTAGTGCGCAAAAAATCATGTTCAAGTGGTGTAAGTGGTAGATTCCTCCTTGTTGCGTGCTGAAATTGCTGTCCAATTTTGTGTATTATGTATTCGACGGTAGATTTCGGAACTCGAAACCGTTCTAGCAATATTCAATCAACTAAGTATGTCGAAAGAAAAGTTAATTCTTGTTTTAATTATGCATCGTCTTCCTACAGTTTGCACCACATACTCATCTTCACTACTACTGCTATCCGTCGACGACGTTAAAACTTTTTTTTAATTATTTTCATACTAATGTAACTGTCGAATTGCATTGACACTGGGTGAGGGTGGTGCCTGTCGAAAATTTCTGACAATTCGACAAATAACTCTCATGATCATTTGGAATTTCATAAAATAAATTTGACCAGTTTTTCCGGATAAATTGTCATTTAACAGAAATATGTCAAATTGTCACGACAAGTCGACATATTTGTAAATTTTCTACCGTGACAAATTTGTCAGTGCTAATCCTTATTATCAAAATTACCTTTTTAACAGTTCCTAAAAAGTATCTGTTTTGACTAGAAGTCAAATACCTTATTTTGAAATTTGTTTATTCACGATGCTAGGGATTCCGTACTCCAGAACGAGGGCTCCTAGAAGGCGAAGCGAGTCTTTGTCTCGATTGTTTATGTCGGGGCGGCCGAGTTTTTTTTTAAGTTGATCAGAAATTTAATGGTGTAGGTGGCAACTGGATATAAAGTAGCGTGAACTTCGACAAGTCGGACCGATAAGCCTCATAGTTAAACTATGGCATTTTGTAACCCATTCCCCCCTCGCAGGCCCCGCTCACCCCGACACCTCCTACTACGTGCGCTACCGCGGCGCGGTGTACGCCGACGCCGGCCGCTTCAGCCGCTGCCGCCAGCTCTGGCACCACGCGCTCGACATGCAGCGCGCCGTGCTGCCGCCGCTGTCCCCTCTCACGCAGAGCAGCCTCTACAGCTTCGCCGAGCTGTTCTCGTACATGCTGGCGGAGAGGACGCGCCCGCCCGTCAGAGGTACGTGTGTGTGAGTGTATGTGTCTGTGGCGCCGTGCTGCCGCCGCTGTCCCCTCTCACGCAGAGCAGCCTCTACAGCTTCGCCGAGCTGTTCTCGTACATGCTGGCGGAGAGGACGCGCCCACCAGTCAGAGGTATGTATCTGCGAGTGTATGTGTCTGTGGCACCGCGAGCGGGACATGCAGCGAGCGGCTTCTGTTTGACTGTATGTGGGACAAAGCGCTGCAAATGAAACTATACAAACGATGATGACGTCCGACCGACTTCTTTGAATGGCCTCGCACACTGCGGGCGAAAAAGGTATGATGTGTTAAAAGATCTTATTTATGGCATTTGGTTCCTTTGTGTCATTTCACGACGAAAGTATGAGTCACTAAAACCTTATATAAAGGGCTTTATTCAAGGTCTCCTTTGTTTCTCTTATTTGTTTTCCTTCCTTTCTTAGTCGCAAGTAAATGAGTCAGTTGCTTAGCGATTTTAAATACAGTTATTTAGTAAGGAGCTGCTTTCGCTTTCTTTAAGATAATATTTTCCCGGCGAAGATGGTGATTGTACTTTTAGACATTGGCATCGGTAATAATATGGCAATCTCTTTCAATTTAGCCACCTAATCTTATTAATTAAGTATCTGTGGTTTGACGTCGATCTTCATTCATATCCATCCAGACCTTGTTTCCGTAGCATTAAATAATTTTCCAATCCGTTTGTTTTCAGGCCGCATCGTTCCACCAGTGACATTCGAAGACATTGAGCCGGTGTTTAGAAAGGCCCTGCAAGAAATATACCGGGGTTCGGAGCTGTTGAATTCCGCAGTGAGCATCGACAGGGAACAAACACTCACAGCTTTGCAGAGGTAATGTATTCATTAATTTTATGACCACTTTATGACGACGATATTTTTGACGACCTCTGTGGCGCAGCGGTTGTGGCTCTGCTTACCATTCGAGAGGTCCCTGGTTCGAGGGTTGGGGGTAAAAAAAAACCAGGTCTTGGATGTTTATATGCGTGACGTCACTGTTTCTGGTTCCCACGACACAGGGTATCCTAGTGTGGGGCCAAGAAGCAATGTATGTGCCTGTATGTAAATGTTTATGCTTTATGACGCTCAGTCCACATTGAGTCATGTACGATATAGGCGTACGTGATACTCCTCTCTAAATGTTTGATTTTCAGCCAAAGCATAGGGTATTTGCTTGAGAGACATAGCATGGAGTTTTGTTACTCTTTTACTATTAATAGTGTTATTAATGAATCAAATGTTTATTTCAGACTGCTAGTAATATCGCTGCACCTGGCGTCTCAGATGGCGCGACTATTGGATGACGAAGAATGCACAGAAGACGTTTCTAGAAGAATACATGAAGCGGTCTACTCACTCGTTAAGCTAGATATTAAGGTGAGCGAAGAAAACATTGCTTTGTGTTACCTTTAACAGTTGTTCGGTTCGAAATAAACTTGCTCTCGGCGTGCGCTGTAGCGTCTGAATGTTATGCCATGATGTATATTTCAATTGCCCGTTCAGACTGTTATTGATAATAGTTCAACTTCTTAGTAATTTTTAGTAAATATGGCTATTGGGTGCAATATGGTACTTACTAACTAATATTTTTTTTGATTTGAACTAGAACAAATTGGTATCAGAGCAACAACTCGGCTCAACCGTCAAGTGATTTCAGCTTAGTTGCTAATGTGTGTGTTGATCTTGGTACGGGCTCCCGCAATTGAGGGCGCTAACTCCCTCAATGAGGTAACTCATTTCAATGTTAGATAGTAGCTCCAAGGTTAGAAAACTGATTTAAGGGACTCAGATATGTTGCTGAGCAGCTCCTTATGAAAAGGATATTTGTGGCTTTATGCGAATCACTCTTGCGATACTGCATCTCCAATTGGGGAGGTACACATAAGAGTACACTAATACAACTTGAGCGGGCTTAAAGAGCAGTCTTGAAAGTATGTACACTGTGATGTTCTTTTAGTGAGACAGCTGTTTCTACAAAGGAAGGTTCTGAAACAATACAAAATAAATTTCTCGCATTACAAGCAAAATAACTCTATATCTAAAAGAAGACGAGATAAGGTATTTCGGACTGTATTGGTCTGATGAGGATGTTGATGAGGTGAGACGCCGGCCGAACCACAGGCGGGTGAGCGGTCCTCTATTGAGACTATGTCACCCAATTCCCAGGACTGTATTAGTCCGAACAAAATTTATGCGATTTTCAAAATTTCTAGGACCATATTTATATAATAATCTGAGTAAATATAAAGAAATATACTCTCATATATAACATGTGATAATAATAAAAAACTTCCGTCTTTGGTTGCTTACACAAACATATGATGACTTCGACAATCTTATGAATGTGTAAGAAAAGTCCATTTCAAAATACTTGTTAAGATAATACTTACATTCACTTTAAGTTGTCCACTCTATTAACGGTTTTTTGACAGCTCCTAACCTATACATTTTTGACGTTTGCAATGAAAAATATTGTTTATGTGCGCAATAAGGAAATGTCAAAAGACCATTAATAGAGTGACAAAGTATGCACACCACCGTTTTCCAACCACACACGCACACTCTCCGTCCCACACACGCACACTCTCCGTCCCACACACGCACACTCTCCGTCCCACACACGCACACTCTCCGTCCCACACACGCACACTCTCCGTCCCACACACGCACACTCTCCGTCACATCTTCTCTCACCAGTCATCACCTAGGCAACCACACACGCACACTCTCCGTCACATCTCCTCTCACCAGTCATCACCTAGGCAACCACACACGCACACTCTCCGTCACATCTTCTCTCACCAGTCATCACCTAGGCAACCACACACGCACACTCTCCGTCACATCTTCTCTCACCAGTCATCACCTAGGCAACCACACACGCACACTCTCCGTCACATCTTCTCTCACCAGTCATCACCTAGGCAACCACACACGCACACTCTCCGTCACATCTTCTCTCACCAGTCATCACCTAGGCAACCACACACGCACACTCTCCGTCACATCTTCTCTCACCAGTCATCACCTAGGCAACCACACACGCACACTCTCCGTCACATCTTCTCTCACCAGTCATCACCTAGGCAACCACACACGCACACTCTCCGTCACATCTTCTCTCACCAGTCATCACCTAGGCAACCACACACGCACACTCTCCGTCACATCTTCTCTCACCAGTCATCACCTAGGCAACCACACACGCACACTCTCCGTCACATCTTCTCTCACCAGTCATCACCTAGGCAACCACACACGCACACTCTCCGTCACATCTTCTCTCACCAGTCATCACCTAGGCAACCACACACGCACACTCTCCGTCACATCTTCTCTCACCAGTCATCACCTAGGCAACCACACACGCACACTCTCCGTCACATCTTCTCTCACCAGTCATCACCTAGGCAACCACACACGCACACTCTCCGTCACATCTTCTCTCACCAGTCATCACCTAGGCAACCACACACGCACACTCTCCGTCACATCTTCTCTCACCAGTCATCACCTAGGCAACCACACACGCACACTCTCCGTCACATCTTCTCTCACCAGTCATCACCTAGGCAACCACACACGCACACTCTCCGTCACATCTTCTCTCACCAGTCATCACCTAGGCAACCACACACGCACACTCTCCGTCACATCTTCTCTCACCAGTCATCACCTAGGCAACCACACACGCACACTCTCCGTCACATCTTCTCTCACCAGTCATCACCTAGGCAACCTCATTAGAATTTTTCTCTTATTTTGTTTTTGTTTTTGCTTTTTTTATCTTATATTGTATATGTCATCATAAGTGATATCTTCATGTCAAATTGTTTATTGATATTCTTGATATTATAAGTATCAAGTCTTATGTGATATTTATTCTAGTGGAAAGTATCAGCAACTTCTCCTAAAACTCAGGGTTTGCCCTTTTATATCCCTTGTTTACCTTGCTAAACAAGCACATTACAGTGCATTATTTTTGGGAATAAACAATAAATTATTATTTGTCGCATTGGCGGACGGAACACCGGTAATAACTCACCAAATTCTATAAAATATCTTACCACAACCTCGCTCAGGTCCGCGCAGGCTTGTGGTGTTTCAGCCGAGGCTATGCTTCCCAAGCGAGGGGTCCCGGGTTGGAATCTCGGCTGGGGAGGACGAAAAGAAATCCCCAGGTCTGTTGTTGTTGTGAACTGGATGTTCACACTTTGTGACGTCGCTGTCTCTGGTTTCCGCGACACAGGGTATCCTAGTTTGGGGTTAGTAGCAATGTAAGTGACTTTATGTACTACGCCACAAAGTTAACAAGGCACCCGTGAGTTTGCATCTCGCTCGCTCTCGCCCTCGACGGATGCTACGACGTGATCCGAGCGCCAGGTGCGAAGTTAACTTTGGCGTGTAGTAAATGTTATGTTATTGAGCAACCCATGTTGATCAATCTCCATTGCATCTCTCCCAGGTCCGCGCCGGCCGCTCGGCGCTCCACCTGGCGTGCAGCGCGGACGGCGCGCACTCGCGCGGCGCCTGGGCGGGCGCGGGGGCGGCGGGGGTGGCGGGGGCGGGGGCGGGGGCGGCAGGCGAGGCGCAGTGCTGCCGGCGGCTGGTGGCGCTGATGCTGCGGCTGGGCGCGGCGCCGTGCGCGAAGGACGCGGAGGGGAACACGCCGCTGCATCTCGCTTGCAAGGTGACCAACTCAAACAATACTACTCCATTGAAAGCCATTCGCATATTTTTCGCGGAGTCGACAAGGCTCCATATTCGCGGGCGGTTCCGCGCAAGCACGGCACTGGAGAACTAACATTTTTAAACTGTTTTCTTTAATTATAATCTGCCAAATCGCAAAGTAACGCTGCAGCAGCAGTAGCGCCGTCCATTCTCGTACAGAGCGCGAACTGTACTTTGAGCCAGGCGCAAACGTCTACGCATGCGGAACTCTGACAGTGCAGCCCTGTGCGGGCGGTGCAGGGTGACGCGGAGTGAAATACTCTGTTGCACATAGTGCCTCGCTCGACGATATGCTGGCCACTTCTGTAACGCAGCAATAAAGTCACAAACAGTACAGCGAGCTTTGAGTGTGACTGATTCAATTCAATTCAATTCAAAGATTTTTTATTCATAATAGCACAAAAATCGAGACTTAATGAACGTCATGACATAATCAAGCAAGCATAATATAACATTAAGTAGGTGCCTAATTATTACATAGTACATAATATAAAGGGTGCAATGAACTGGTTTAATGCCAGATGTCGGTGTCTTGTAAAATTCATTAATTTTGTAGTAGGCCTTTGTGCACAAAGTGGGCTTAGTACATTTTTTTAATCGAGCTTCAGTTAAGTTTTGTATTTTTTGCGGAATTTTATTGTAGAAGCGTTTACAGTGTCCCATAAAAGAACTGCTAACTTTTGTGAGTCTGAACATTGGAAAAGAACTGACTGAGTATGTGCTACGACACAACCAGTAAATGCTGCAAAAACACTCTTGTGTTGAAATTTCCGAATGTTTTAGGTCCAATAGCACACCAAACTCGCTATAAACAGCGAGGCATGTCTGACAGCAGAAAAAAGTACGGGCGAGTCACAGATGATATCTAGGGCACGGTAGTGCCCCCGGCCATGTCGAGCTAAGGCACAATTAGCTTGAACTGTTGACACAACCGTCCCCTCGCCGCAATCCCGTCAGCATTTTGCTTACTTCACATAAATGACCCAAACTATTCTCCCTTACAGCTCATCCCCTGTCCAGCGGACGTTGTCAGAGAACTCCTCCAACACGGCGCCCACATAGACACAGTCAACTACTCAGGAGAGACTGCAGAAGAGATCCTGAAGAGCAACCAACAATCCCTCACAGCTATAGTCAACCCTCTAAAGTACACAACACTGAAATGCTTAGCCGCGCGCACGGTCAAGAACTATCGCCTCCCATACAGGCATGTCTTGCCGCAATGTCTACATTCAACGGTGATCACGCACTGAGAGCAAATAGGAACTTTTGTTGTTTTTGCCGTTTTGATGTTGTGCTTAGTGCTACTTAAAGTCGTAGATAAAGGACTTTCAAAAGTCGGTCGGTATCAAAAGTTATACGAGAGAACAAATTAGTGTACATACCTACCAATCTTGCACTGCACTATGTCTCGTACGCCATATACTCTTTCATTTCACTTAAATAGTAATTCCATCTTATTATAATGCAGATGACTACGGACTAGCTGTTTTGTTTACACATCTCTTTTATCCATTGCATTATATTGTTTAATTAACGACATATTAGGCCGGCAGTTTCTACCTAGATATTCCTTTTCCTGATGTAAAATGCAACCTCCTAGGAATGATGAATGAAGCCGTAGCTAGTATAACTTGACGATCAATACAAAAATCCCTGTACGCGATTGGGCAGTTGAATACAAAGTACGGCATTAAGAAATGTTATTCTCACACCGCGATAACCTGCCATGTAATTTCGGAGATGTAGTGTCACCACCTTGTTATACTTATCTCTAGTTTTTTTGCGATAGTTTGTTTTTGAGGCTATAGTTGTAAATTGCTACCTTTTTGTTCCAACTGTTTTTAATCCATCTGCAAGATTGTTTCATTTCACTAGGGAAGTTATTCCGTGCACTGATGAAAAAGGACATAACTCCAATTTCTATATATTATCGTAGTTTTATAACACACATTTCTGCAATAATAGAGTACCTAAAAAGGATTATATGTATATAGGATAGGCACAAAATTTTGTACCTTTTCTTTTGGAGATTAAATGTTTTTTTGTTTTTTATTGTATTGATTTGATATCGCACATTCAAAGCCGTTTTCAAGTATTTTGTATTGATATTGTAGATGTTTATCTATTGTAGGCAAACAGATTAAATGCCGATATAGCAAACATAAATTTGGCTGTACAGTAATAATTGATCTTAAATTAGTATAAAGGTGACATAAATTCTATGCTTAGTATATTTTATTATCAAAGATGTAGTTTGTACGTAGAGGAATTTGATTGTAGCGATGTGAATAATGTTGCGCTCTGATTATTAGCTCATGAATATCGTTAAAGAGTGGGAACAGAGCTACTTATATGTGTTGTCTACGTAAGAGTTGGAGCAGGACGGAGAGACTCGACTATTCAGTTTACATAAAGAGCCGGATTATTGGACGTACGACAGTTTTGAGTGACGCAAAGGTTGGTGTTCCAAACCAACACCGGCCCGTAGGGAGGGCCAAGTGATATTTGCTTTTAATTACTGCGTTGCTACATTACGGCTGACCGCACACTGTCGATCAGTTGTCGCAACAAATGTCGCCCCGTGTGCACTTGCCTCACAATACGTGCTCGCAGTGAAATTCGGCATGTCTTTAACTAGTCTTTATTAATTTTAGATTAATTTCTCATACCCGCGTGATTTCTCATTTTTGTACAGCCATCGCATAGCCCACTCCGATGATTCTGTCTCACCAAGTGATAATGATCATTCTGACATTGTATAATGGTTTGAAAACAAATTAGCGAGTAGTCAGTGGTATGAACGAAGTAATTAAAGTAGACATGAAAATTGGTTATTGTATATTTGCTAGACAAATGATAATATGACAAAGTATAAAATATTGGAACTGAATTGAAATAGATACAAATATAAATATCATAGTTACTATTATTTGTAATTTTGACGAGCATTACTGCCTGTAATTTGTAGTGTATGTAACTCTCATAGTATATTTCAAATCTAGATATATTGTGTGATTTAAATACTGTACTAGTTATTTTTGAAATTAATAAAAATGCTTTAATAATACGCCTACCGCTTTTTTGCTTAATTGACAGGTTACCAAACAATCCCACAAAAGAAATCAAAATATTTTCTTTTCATCATCTACGGAATATCCTTGGAGACATTATTTTATTTCCATTTAATATCTAATAACATAGTATAGTGGTGGTCACATAATTAAAGACACACCTTATTGACCATCAAAAACTTAATTAGAATAGGTACATATATATTCTGTGTAATTGTTATAAAACCGTAAACGAATTGCATACACGTTGACGACGACGAATTATTAAAATTTGGGACAAAGAATATGTAGTTGCGTTTGTAAGTTGTTTAGACACTGCTCATTGTGCGAACGTAACACAAACTTTTTTAACGTACTTGTAGCTGGGCAGCTAATTAAAGACAGTAAAAGCTGTGTTCTAAATAATATAAAAGAAAAGAATATGTACTACAATCTGTTTTTCTTTGTTTTGCCGCGTATTTTTATGAAACCTCGATATTACTTAAAAACCTAACTTTTTTATTGAAATGAATGAAGTCCACTAAGAAATAAGATTGTACAATAAGGGCATAGAACACGCCATTTCACCAGAGACCTTGATATCCTCCCGAGCCGCAGGCAAGGGTGGACAGTTACGTCGAGGGTAAAATGGAGTTTAAGACCGAGTTATACACCCTGCTTTTCACTTCCATTGTGAGAAAATGAAATAGTGATAATGTAAAAATACCTGAGAATATTGCCTTGTTTGCCGCTTCCCCAGAGCATGAAATTTTCATACGTTTTAAGATAAATTTGCATGGCGGTAATGTCTGTTTAAAACTCCTTTTGCTTTTGTTTCTATTAGTGTGTTAGGCGTAAGCATTATTTCCTCTTCACTTGACGAAATATTAATTAACTTTCGTAAACAACAAGTTTTAAAACAACTTAATAAGTGAAAAACTTTTTTTTTACCATAATGTGTATTTTTTCTACATATTATGACATTTAAATTTCGAACGCCGACGCCCGCCTGCGTGCCGCCCCTTGTTTGTCTGTGAAGTTGGACTACAGAACAAGCTAAACAACTGCAGAGCCACAATGCCGGTCAAACATGCGGTTCCTGAACACATCAAAGAGAGCTTATGATATGTGTGTAGATAAACTAGTGTATGTAACTGTACATAAGTAGGCATTAAAACTCTCGAGTGATATTCTCGTTTCCAAACCCACTCCCGAGTATTAATGTCCTCCATTATGCAGCAGTCACATAAACTACTATTATCTACACACGTATCACTAGTTGGTAAAAACTCATTTCTTATCTGAAAACTTTATTATGACATTTAAATTTCGAACGCCGACGCCCGCCTGCGTGCCGCCCCTAGTTTGTCTGTGAAGTTGGTACTACCACAGATACTATGATACTAGTTCTACAGAACAAGCTAAACAACTGCAGAGCCACAATGCCGGTCAAACATGCGGTTCCTGAACACATCAAAGAGAGCTTATGATATGTGTAGATAAACTAATGTATGTAACTGTACATAATTAGGCATTAAAACTCTCGAGTGATATTCTCGTTTCATAAACCCACTCTCGAGTGTCAATGCCCTCCATTATGTAGCAGTCACATAAACTACTGTAAACTCCAAAGTTACTTGTACACTTTATTAAAACTAAAGTTAAATCTATTTAAATTTAGGTTCGGATGGTTGCTTTGCTGATTTAAAATCATGTGAAAACATTAAAACTCGGACACCAATGTTTTCCTTGGTTATAGATGAGACCACAGATGTCACAAGCAAATCGACCCTTGCAGTTGTTACCAAATATTATTCCGAAAAGGATCTTCAAGTAAAAACATTTTTTTTTAACTTTGGTGGATTTGGAAGGGTCAGCAGCCCAAGCCTTATTTGATGCGTTATCCGATGCTTTAGCGAATGCTAATCTTAATATTAAAGATGCTATTGGTTTCGGGGATGACACTACTAACGTTATGTTTGGTGAACAAGGTGGCATATTTGCGAAAATAAGACATGTTAATCCCCACTGCATATTCATTAAATGTGTATGTCATTCAACTGCTTTGTGTGTATCTCATGCCAGTAAAAACTCCATACCCAGGGCTATTAACCAAATAGTGCAAGAGGTTTACGGATATTTCGCACAAAGAGAATTTGCTGAATCCCAAGATTTTGTGTGCACAGAAAATCATAAAATTTTAAAGCACTACGAAATTCGGTGGTTATAAGTATAACCACCGAATTTGGTTGCACAGTTGAAACAGGTTGCAAGTGCATACATGCATTAAAAGAATTTTAGAGCAATGGGATGCCCTCAAACTATTTTTCAATCGCAGTTTATAGAGGACAAAAATATTTCAGCTGAATTCTTGCACAACAGTTTGAATAACAGGGTGTACAAAGTTTATTTTCATGCTCTGGATTATATTCTGCAAATAGTTAACAAACTAAACATTATATTTCAAGGAGATTATACAACAGTCCACACCGCGTTCAACGACATTTCCAGTGTCTATATAAGCATTTTGAGTTGCTATATGAAAGGAAATTATTTAAAAACCAAAGACCCACTTTGGTAGATCCAAAATCTAATGTGAACTTTTTACATATAAAAGATTTATGTTTAGGCGTGAACGTTACTAAGGAAATAGATCGCATTTCGGCAGATGTAACCATAAAACCGGAAATTCTATCTTTCCTTCAAATAATGCAAACATTTTTAATTGAACTTTGCCATCAATTAAAAACGCGCTTGCCACTTAGCGATGTTTTTAAGGATTTACAGTTTTTGGATCCACAACAAGTTGTATACAAGGAATTTGTTTCAACTGTTAACATTGTTAATAAATTTTCCAATATAGTGGACCAAAGCAATCATCAAAAAGTGGACGACGAATTTAGGCAAATGAAATTCCATAAAAATGTCAGTGATTTGTTGAATCTGGTGGGACTAGCACCAGCACAGTTTTAAGTGTAGACAAATTTTGGGGAGCAATTGATAAAATGCGAGATGCAAATGGAGCTTCAAAATATGTATATGCTGCAAATTTTGCAAAAGCTCTAGGAGGTATTTGATAACGGCAGACATAATACCTCCTGCGAAGAATATTCTCGCAGGTAAACTTAAATAAAACGAAAATTAGAAACCCATTCCTTAATAAACACGAGTCCACTCTATTAACTGTTAAGGAAGGTATTAAGGGACACGGAGACTGTGTCTCATTCAAACCAACAAGGGAAATTATTAAAAAAATTACATCGAAATAAAACGAAAATGAAACAGAAGAATATGAAGCAAATGTTGATTGATTAGTGGATTAACTACAAAATAAAGTAGAATTTTATTTTCAATTTCATTATTACCTTCTCAGTATGTTCTTGAAAAATTTATTATACGTCAAGAAAAATATTCACCAGTATAAGAAAAACTGTAATAACCATAACTTCAATACTAAAAATAAGAACAAAATGTCAACCCACGCTAGTAGACTCCACAAAGTTTCCAAATCTTTCATCAGCCAATGTAAACGCTTCTACAATAAGGTCCCCGATGATAATGATTCCTACTGAATAAATTGTTTTGAAATTTGAAATTAAAATTTTATTAAAATACCTCACTAAACATATTTTTATTTATAATTCCCGCCCCCATTAAAGCAAAATATGATGGCATATTTTGGCATTTTCTGTAGACGAGTTCGGCAGAATTTGGCAGGTTTTTTGCCAGAGTCGGGCAGATTCGCCATTTTTAAAATGGTCAGTCTTCTTGAATACTTCCGTACCATTTTCCTTTCTGTCTTGATCTTTCTTCCACATATCCTTCCAGAGCATAAACATTTCCTTTGTTATTGAACCATAATAGTCAGTCATTGGCACGCTAATTACATACTTAACATCGATTGCATTAATCCCTTCATGAGCAGTTTTATCTGCCATTTCATTTCCATGAATTCCTCTGTGTGAAGGTATGTACATGAAAGGGGTGTCAATACCTCTAAGAGACAACTGATAAACCAAATGCTTAATAAGGTATAAGAGATAATTCGTTTTGTAGTGAATCTCTGAGACTTTCTATTACACTTAGTGAATCAGTTAGTATTAATATTTGTTTACAATTATTTACACGGTTAATCAATTTTAAAGCTTCTACAATGGCATTTGTTTCTGCCGTAAATATAGTACAATTGTTATCTAAACAGAAACTTTGTGAAAACTTAGTTTGTGGATCATATACAGCAGATCTCACAATTTTTTTACTTTTACTACCATCAGTGTACAATACATAAACATTTCTATTATCTTGTAAAAATGACATCATTGTTATATTACAAAACACAGTAGGAGTTAATATATTAATATGATGGATTGTACTACCGAAAGAATTGGTATAGCAAAGCCATTGAGTCTGCTTCTTAACTCTTGTACAGTTTTTGTCAATTTCCAGGTAGATGCGGCACAGTTGTGGAGATCTACCACTCAGCATGTCATCTGCTGTGGCCAATGGACCATAAATACTTATCATTTGAGGTATTATTCTTTTAATAACACAATTATTTTCAGATGAC
This sequence comes from Argyresthia goedartella, assembly GCA_949825045.1. Lineage (NCBI taxonomy): Eukaryota > Metazoa > Arthropoda > Insecta > Lepidoptera > Argyresthiidae > Argyresthia > Argyresthia goedartella. The sequence continues at coordinate 25,919,829 of OX463823.1, forward strand.
AGAAGCTTCATGCAATATCTTTCAGCTAATAATATCCTCCTTATAATCAAGGGCATAATGTTTGTTTCAACTTCCATAGCCCTTAGGGGAGTTGAACACATCGCCCTAGATATAATAATAATACTTAGAGCCTTATTCTGAATCACATATAATCTATGTACATAAGGACTATCAATATAAGCTAAACTACTATAGTCAAAATGACTTCTAACTATTGCCTTATACAATACTGACAAAACTATTTAGTAATCTGTGACAAAAGTTTTGGATCACCACCCCATGAAACCCCAGCAAGGCATCTTAATAAATTAAGACTTCTTAAAGCATTTTTTTAAATGTATGCTTACTAACTCTTTGTATAGTATCTCCATTGTAGGTTATATTTCTAAAAATCATTAGTACTTTTGGAAGCATTAATTTTTAGGCATAATCTGTTGTGGATATATCTATATAACTGTTGCATGGCAGTATTTTTCTACTGCTCTAGACAAGTTATAATCTGAGCTGTACAAAACAAAATCATCAGCAAACTGGAGAATATTTACACCTTCAATATTTACATATTTACAAATTTCACTAGTGTACAAGTTGTACAGCAGAAGCGAGAGAGTTGCACCTGGCATTGTTCCTTTAAATACATTATTAGGCCCATTAAGTATATTATTATGCTTTATGTAAAGTTTCCTATTGTTTAAAAAGTCGTAAATCCATTTTGAGACTTGTCCTGGTATTCCAATACCTTCAGACAATACCTGTACAAGTATGCCTGGGTCAAGGCTATCAAACGCACCTTGAACGTCTAAGAATACACAAACACTAAGTAACTTTGCATTTTTAGCTCTTTTCAGGTCGGCTATAAGTGAAGTGAAACTATCTGCACAGCTGCGACCTCTACGAAATCCATATTGGAAATATGGAATAACTTCGTTTGATTCAGCAAACCAATCAAGACGGTTCTACATATCTTTCCAAGACATGATAACAGTGAAATTGGACGATACGAGTCTGCAAGATCCGGTAGTTTGTCAAGCTTTAAAATAGGGATAACACATTTTGTTTTCCATTGTAGAGGGATATTTTTTTTGAGCCAAAGACTAATTAAGGATTTTCAAAAATATATTTTGAATATATTCATCAAGTTTTTTAATTAAAATGTAGGGTAAATCGTCTAGCCCTGGAGTTGTATTTCTCCTTGACTGTACACTCATAGTAAATTCAATCCATCAGAAGGAATCCAACAAAAACTTGACTAGGGGTTCTCAGTATTCAGGTCAAAACAGCTAACAAATGTACAGATATCAATCAAATTACTAGTATCAGATAATTTTAATAAAAATGTTTAACAAATTTATCGCTGCATGATCTATTGCCAGTCCTGATGCCCTTAAATCTTTTGATGAGGTTCCAAATCTTACTTATTGGAGTAGTTCTATTGAAAGTATTACAGAGATTGTTCCCACCAATCTTTTTTTGTTCTAAAATGGTACGTTTTTTAAAGCGTCTAATCATTTATAATTAATTTAATTTGTATAGGTAGATAATTACATTAATTATAAATGGTTAGACGCTTTGAAAAAACGTACCATTTTAGAACAAAAAAGGATTGGTTAGAACAATCTCTGTAATACTTTCATTATTGGAACATTTAATTGGATCATCTCTATACAACTTAAAAGCATTGTAAGATGCTATTACACTTTTCTCACATATACTATTCCACCATGGAGCTGGAGGCCTACTCCTGAAATTATTAGATTTCACTAATTTAGGGACTACAAATTCCATAGAGAGCATCCACACGAGAACAGAATTCATTGTAAGAAGAGAATGGATCTGCATCATCAACTGTCATGTCACTGGAACTACTCCTGGAAAGGTCATGCATGATACTTGTTCCAATCGGTTTTACTATATAAAAATCTGTCAATAGTTGGGTTAACTTGATACTTATCTTCATGTAGTGCAATTTTAGTAATAGTTGGATCATGATAGCTTCCCATTGCGTCGTCGTGAACAGACCAATCACACAGTGGTGCTAGTTTCTCACTCACGAAAGTCACATCAATTGCTGATTGCGTGTAGGATAGATAACAGTATGCCATCGTTTAAAATACATAAATCACAGCCATCTATGACATTATATAAATCCTGACCTCGTCCTTTCGTGGAATAACATCCAAACGTAATGTGATACGCATTGAAGGCAACACTAACAAATATAGGCTTAGGGAAATCTCTTGTAATGTTGCAAAGTCTATTTATTCTAATATGACCATTTCTGGGAGGGCAGTACACGCATAAAATAGTCATGGTGCTTTTTTCTGTGGACAAAGATATAGCTATAGTTTGTATATCCTCATAAAAAGCTGTATTTAAAACTGTATACTTTAAATGAGGTTTAGTCAGAATAGCTACTCCATTATATTTATTAAGTGCATTCTTATAGTAAAAGTTATAACCAGGAATGTTTATATTTTGATTTTATTTTAACCATGTTACGTTAAGCAGGCAAAGGTCAATGTTTTCTTTTTGTAAAAAATCTATTAGCAACGGTTTTTTCACTCTGTATATTATATCCCACCAAAAACATTCTGTAAAAACTAGCCAAGTCTCGATGGAGCTGCTTCTTTATCTCTAAAAAGTAATGAAATCTAGACAAAGTCGTGCCAAGTCTAAGGTTCCTTACTGCGATTTCTTTATTATTATAGTTAATGCTGTGTGACTTGGCCGTTGAACATTCTTTATACGTTAGTGGGTACAAGTCAGTTGACCTGACCCGTGGGGGGAGTGCGCAGACATCCTCAACCCCTTTAGAGCAGTTAGGACTGCAAAGGAATGAACCAAGGTATGTAGTTTTCTTTATCTTAAACTTGTTCCCTATCAGAATATAATGCTTTTGTAAGAAGGTGTATGAAGTTTAGATAAATAAGAATAACAATGTTAATTGTTTTCATATCCTAAAGGAAAATGTACAGCAAATTGTTATATTAATATTCCAGCCAGCATAAGCATGTTAGACGTATCAAGGCTGATGGGGTTGAAAGTTGAACATCTTAGGGCTAAGGCTGCACAGACTTCCCAGGCTGCTCTGCAAAATGCTCAGACCCCTATAGTATTAATACTATAGCAGTCCTTCAAATGAATTTGTGAAATAATAGATTGACGAAGCAGGTAATTCTATACTTTACTATCAGTTTGGGTAGGATATTGTTATGTAGGAAATATGCCCTGAATTGTTACTTAATATAAATTTTTATTTTAAAAGTGCCCTTAGTATAATTTTAATGACATTTTCCCCACGAGTTTTCTAAACCATGTTTACTTTTCCTGTAAATATGCTGTAGAAAATATTAGCTATAATTTATTAATTCATGCAATCATGTAAGTATAGTATACTTATATAGTTTTATGTAAAATATTTCTACTAACTTGTACATTATTTCTTTTTTCAGTTTTGTACCCAACAAAGAGAAGATGTGTGAAAAATATTTAATTATTATTACTAACATATAATATCCCATTGCTGGGCAAAGGTCTCTAATGTGAGAATAATTAAAGTGAGATAACTTAAGTACCAAGACATGAATAAAACAAATTTACCTAGTTAAATATCATTTATTTTAGTCCTTAATCTATCAACAATTGCGCTCCCCGCAATAGACTTACCATCATATCATTCATAGAATGTCACCCTTTTTTGTAGTATCTCTCCTCATGTTCATTAGGGGTAACTATGGATATATGAGTACCATCTCCACAAGCCAGAACCCGCAGCAAACTGTACTTTTTGAAAAATCTGAAAATAATAAACATTTATACATAAACATTTACATACAGGCACATACAGTGCTCCTGGCCCCACACTAGCGTACCCTGGGTTGTGGGAACCAGAAACAATGATGACAAGACTGGCTTTTCTTTTCTTTATCCCCAGCCGGGGATTGAACCCAGGACTTCTCTCATGGTAGGCAGGGCAACAACCGTACATGGTAGCAGCACCACAGTTGTCCTATACCTATATTATAATTAGTACAACTTCAAATCAAATCAGAGACAGTCCGTCAACTTACATTTTTTTAAATTATTTGTTTGAAAGAACACTATCTTTCTCATCAATATATCTAAGTATAAGCATGTATTAGTATGTATTTGATATATTAGTATATAATATATATTTTAGTATTATGTAGATATCGGTAAGTAGTAGTATTTAATGTTGTGCACATATTTAGCTCTACCTGTAGTTTCTTTTTTACCCCTCCAATCAAGGTTTGCTGGGAGACATATCCTGTTAGAGATAAGCTCGCCTTTGTACATGTTTATACCTTTATATATTTTTTTGGATTCTCTGTTTTGTGCAGTAAAGTATATATTAAAACTTATAAGCCACACAATCTTGGTATGCTTTTTTTTGTTCATTACCAAACCAAAAGTAATAATCTAAAATAAATTGTGATAGGCAAACTAATAAATAGGAATTGTATGATGTATGAGGCAGATAGGCAGACCACCGGATAGATGGACGCTGAGACGCTGGCTGGCAAGCACTGGCTGCGGGAGGCTCAGGACCAGAGTAGATAGTGTGGTAAAGAGGAGGCCTATACCCAGCCGTAGGTAAATATAATCTGATTTGAATTGAATGGAATGATGTTAACATATAGTTACTTACTTCCTTTTAATTTGCACCCTATCACGAAGTTGAAAGGGAAATTTAAGATTTCTGGCTTGTTGAATGCTAAGGTGACTTGTTTTACAATTGTGGGGACACTTGAATGGTAAACACAGTGTTTCCGGCTTTTTCATCCAATCGTCTGGTAGGAGCTTGTGGTAAAAACAACCAGTACCTGAAACAAAATGTAAGCACTGTTACTAAGCTCACTTAGTTCTGTTTTTGGGAAACGGAATAAAAATTGTTCATGTCCAAACAAAAGTAAATGTGCTGTGATACATTCTAGTACTTTGTATAGTGTTACTAACCTTAGTGTCCACATCCAAAGCACTGGTTGGTGGCAAATTAAGGGTCAACTGAGTAATTAATGTGTCCACAAGCTAACTCCTTCGACAGTCAATTTCGCTTGATAAACTCCGATTCTCTGTTTTAGATTAGGTTCGCGCTATAGCTACATCACACTCGTAGGCCATTTCCAAAGTCCAGATACATCAATTTCACGATTTTCACCCACTTTTCATCTCAACAATTCTACAACGGTCGTGAAAAAGTAGCTCCGCATTAACTTTAACAAAACCGTTCGTTTGACAGCGGTTATGGTCCAATTCCAATCGAACTTCGGTTCAACCATCTGTCAAAACATTAGCGCGATACGAAAAGTCCTTAAAGTCGTGTTTCGGTTATGGTTCAGCTATGGTTCGGTTGATATTTTTTACCGCGATCGCCCCCCAGATCTTCGATTATCCTAGTTTTTATAGTTTTCCCTTTATGTGGCCCTTTAACCCTAACTCTGTGCTAAATTTCAGCTCTCTGAGTTTATGGGAAGTACTAGTTCTATTCTGATGATCATGAGTGAGTGAGTGAGTGAGTGTGATAAATGCGAAACTTTGCTTGCGCTTAATTTCGGAACTAAATGACCTACAGACTTGAAATTTTGGTATGTGATTATAGATTACTGGATGATGAAAATTTCTGCGTTCTGGTCTTATCCAGAGGTTCTCAAATAGGGGCCTGAAAATACGGCGAAATGGTTCCAGTAAAGGATGGTACGGCAGTGTTTGCTTCGCGCTCGACTTGGCGGGGGCACTGCCGTGCCCCCCGATTGAGCAAGACGTAGCTGTGATGTTATGTTAGTGGCATTCAATTCCATTATGTTGAGAGATTTTTAACAAGCATATCTTTGATTGACGATGTGGTTATAGACACACCATCGACGTTATTACTTAGCTGAACTAATATGTGTACAAGGGCCATTAGAACATCATTATTTGCAATTATTTGTGCTTTAATGTTTGTGGAAGAGACATTCTTCTTCTTCGTATTTTGAGTCTCAGTTTTATTTATATAGGTCTTATTCAGGGGTTTATTTACAATTTTGCTAAATGTAGCTTTTTCATTTATTTTCTCCATAACATTGGAACGGTCAGGCAAAGAAGGAAAATCAGCTTCGTATTTCTTTGAGTCTGCAACACTGGTGTAAGTGATCTTTATCTTTTTTTCTATTATTTTCCTTATCTTGATCATTTGACCATATCTCGGACATGTCCGGCATGTCCGAGATATGGTCAAATGAGCCCCGCCGCAATTTACGCAGCAGAGCTCATCCGGTTGTCACAATCCTTGTAAGAATGCTCACCTGCACAGCAGCTACAACGCTGTTTTCCGTTACAGATCTTCGCTGAATGATTGAATTTAAAACAGCGGTAGCACTGTTACAGGGGATTTACGTAATCGAATACGCGGTACGCGAATAGATCATATTGTTCGCAATCAGGTAATGAGTTTGCCAAGAACGTAATAGTGACTGGCTGCAAGGGCACACAAGACTGTCCAACCTTGTTTGTGAAACGTCGTATAGCCACAATTTCATACACCGAGGAAAGTTTCGAGTACAGTTCCTTGTTAGAAATGTTTGTAGGTACAAAACGGATTACACCAATACGCTCAATTTGTGCCGCAGGTATGTATGCCTTCAACTTGTACTTGTCCAGGAAGGTTGTGTTGTTAATGAACTTGTTACTTGCTTCATAATCTTCTCACGCACCCTTTCTGGGCCGTGGGGAGTCGGGGTCAGGTCGACGGACCTCTTCCCGAAGAATCGCCTCTGTCCACTCCTGTGGACAGGTCATCGGATGGCCCCTGCGGGCGGTGGTCTTGATGTGGCGCTGGTATGCAGTGGGTGATCGCCGGCTAGGCAACCAGGTCGCGTGGCAGGCGGCGGCGGTCGGGCGGGCGCGCGTGGTGCGGCGCTAGTTCGGCGATATGCGGAAGATGTGAAGCATCCGCACGCGCGAACATGCCCTTCGCCAGCCTCTGGACAAACTGGTCCACGGTTTCCCATCTTAGGTCCCTCTGGAATGTCGCGTTCCTCACGTAGCGGGGGGCACCGACGATGGTACGCAGAGAGAGGTTCTCTTGGGCTCGGAGTCTCCGTTTGTTCGTCTCCGAGCACAGGGCGTACCATGCCGGAGCCGCGTAGGTGAGGCGGGATCTCACGTAGGTCTTGTAGATCCCGAGCTTCGCCCTCAGAGGGAAGCTGGAGTCGAAAAGTGGACGCAGCTTGGCGCGTGCCATCTTGACCTGGCTGACGACGTTGTCGACGTGCTGCTTCATGGTGAGCCGGCGATCAATAGTCACTCCCAGGTACTTCACCTGCGAAGACCACTCGATATGCTGTCCCTGGAGCTGGAGCGATGGTGGAAGGAGACTCTGGCCTGTGATGAGCGCCTGCGTTTTCCCAACATTGACGGACAGTCGCCACTTGGCGAGCCAGTCGGGCAAGATGTCCAGGGTGCGCTGCAGTTTGATGGCAGCGAGCGGAGCCTGGAACGACGACGCGTAGTAGGCTGCGTCGTCTGCGAAGAGTGCCAGCTGGGCACCCGCCCTGACGGGGATGTCGTCCGTGTATCGGGCGTAGCAGGCGGGAGACAGGCAGGAGCCCTGGGGGACGCCGGCTGCGACGGGATGTTCCTCGGAGACGGCGTCTTCCACCATCACTCGGAAGCGGCGATTCTTCAGGAAAGAGGCGATTGTCTATGAACTTGTTAGCCGTGTTCTACTTCTTAAATACCACTGCAATTTTATTAGCATTGACACGACGAATAGCTACCACACCCTTAACTTCCGCAGTAAAGATATGATTTAGGTAAATAGGACTCTTATTCCCAAATCGTTCTTTGACCTGAATTTCAACAAATACTTTAATAAAGTAGTGACATATTAGTCAGCGTAGTCACCCAAACCTAAGTGAAAGAGATGACAAAGAATAGGGCTATGGAGAAAAAAACCGGTCAAGTGCGAGTTTAAATCGCGCACGAAGGGTTCCGTACCACCGTTCAATGGAAGCGATGGTGTGGAGTGAATAGTTTGGATTTTACACAGCAAAATATTGTTTACAAAGTTATTGGTGCGGTTACTTTCACACTCCATGTACGTAACCAGGTGCATCCATAAGTTTGTATGTGGTATTGAAAGAATTGTTGTATGGGAGCCCCCTTAAATATTTATTTTATCCTGTTTTTTAGTATTTGTTGTTATAGCGGCAACATAAATACATAATCTGTGAAAATTTCAACTCTCTAGCTAGCTAGGTTCTTGAGATACAGCCTGGTGACAGACGGACGGACGGACGGACGGACGGACGGACGGACAGCGGAGTCTTAGTAATAGGGTCCCGTTTGGAACCCTTCGGGTACGGAACCCTAAAAATAAAGATTTGTACATAAATAGTGAGCCACAGTAGCTTAGCTACTACTGTCAGCTCAACATCAACGACGTAGGGTTAGCATCCCACGCAGTGACAGCAACACTGCGACCTGGTACAGGGCCTAGAGGACGCGAGTGTGCTAGTAGAATTCCTCCAACCGGAAGGGGTTGGTAAAGTTAAGTACATTTATAGAACACTCAATATACCAAGTAGAAATCAGAAATTCTAGAGTAGTAAGCTAGTTAGGCAAGTACTCAGCAGGATGGTAGGGTAGAAGGTACATATATAGAATTTTTCATAACGTAGAAGGATAGCAATAGCGGATATAGGTGGATAGCAAATAGATATACATATATGTCGCAGTTGGTTGGTTAAATCAGACACTTAACTAACTCCATAGACCGTTAATTAAATGCCGACGTTTAACCAAGTCACTAGCATTTTGATTCGACGCCCGCCTGCGTGTCGCCCCTAGTTTGTCTGTGAAGTTGGTACTGACATTAAAATTTCGAACGCCCGAAGTTGGTGCTACAGAACAAGCTAAACAACTGCAGAGCCACAATGCCGGTCAAACATGCGGTTCCTGAACACATCAAAGAGAGCTTATGATATGTGTGTAGATAAACTAGTGTATGTAACTGTACATAATTAGGCATTAAAACTCTCGAGTGATATTTAATAATATAAACTCGCCCTCGGCTCGTTTCATAAACCCACTATCGAGTCTTAATGCCCTCCATTATGTAGCAGTCGCATAAACTACTATAAAGTTAGGTTAACTTTCTTTTATTTTATAATTACGTAACTACTTTACATTGTCAGATCTACTGTCGATCTTATGAGCGTTATTCTATTTATTCAATTATATATAATAATATTTATATTTTTAATCTCTATTGGACAGTCTGTTTTCAACTAAATACTAACTCGTAGCGCTTGTACTTGTGCCGAGCGGTCTGTGTTTGTCTGAGGGTGCTAGGTCTTATTCAATAGGAGCTAAGCTATTGAACGAGGATGTTATGTATGTAGTACGTATTTTAGCTCATTTGATTTTTTTATTTTAACATCTTCTGACAGTTAGGTATGGGTGCTATGCTTATGCTTATTCTGTAACCCTGTTTGTAAGAGTGAGTCTTTAACTAAACTTGAGTTTAGATTCTATTGAGTGTGATATATGGAAGCTGTATGTTACTAGGATGTCTGATCGTCAAGCCTAACTGTTGGTAATTTACGTGGACAATGTAAGTAGACTTAGTTAGGTTTAGTTATTTTCTCATCGGATTTTCTTTAGATAAAATCCTACCCGAACAAGGGATCCAATTATTTCCATTTATTTTTTCCAAATTCCAATTAAATCCATAGAAAATTTGTGGTATGTACCAGGTGAAGAAGACAGTGGCGACAAAGCGGACATCAAATGTCGATCAACTTTACACAGCTTTTACAGAAGCATGGGAGCAAATTACGGTGGAAGCTTGTATAAAATTGAGAAATTAAATTATACTTAAATGAGAAATTTAAATAGACAATAAATTCATTTCGAGGATAATTTTTCAAGACTGATATTACTTTCCACTGATTTTAGGTAAATGTTACACTTAATTATAAATTAACAAACTTTGTTCCCTTTCTTCTATTGCAATGCCTTTCTTACAGGGTCCATAAATAACACATGTATCCCTATAACATCCTATGAAACAACAATTTTATGGAATGCAATAAATATATTAGTGCAATGAATACAATAATAATAGTCCGAAAAACATATAGAGAGGAACTGCTTAGTTATTTTAATATGCTTTCAGAGTCTGTAATTATATTACCACCACTGTATTTGCCTTGGCAATCATTTATCCTAACACTAAACACCTCGCCGAAACGCTGGCGGACCGCTGGAACCGGAAACCTGCCACAATAATGAGCTGGCTACGAGCAAGAATTCAAACCGCCATCATCAGGGCTAGCAGCATGTGCATCCGCGGCACCCGCCATAGGTGGAGTCGCACAGGCCTATATGAGGATGGAGCGGCAGTCCCACACGTACTGTCTTGAACTAGAATGAAGTATCTTATTTATATTCTCTGTACTTATTTTCATGAATCTTTTGTTTTATAAACTTATTCTTCCAGCCATTTATCCTAACTACATTTCACGTTAGTTTGAAGTCCGTATAACAAAACGGGAAAGTACTATCCAACGTTACCGCAACATTATCTGGCCCTGTTTTAACAAGGTTGGTCGACGAAGCCATGGGTGGATAAAATAAATGGCCTATAAAAATGTATGAGACGTCGACACGAGATGTGCAGGTAACGAGACGGTTTATCCACACCCCCGCGGACATTGTCCAAGTAGCTGATAAATAGAATGATCGTTTGTGCGTCTGTCAGAGCTAACAACAGAAATCAGAAATTAAAGTTTCTTTCAGATCTACTTTTAAACGGGAAAAATCACATCAAAAATACTGATTTTCACAGCAAATATCCCTTATAGGTAGCTTAGGTGAAGGGTAAAGGGGGTGAGCGAAGCGAAGCCCCCTTTATCCTTCGTGTTAGGTTAAACATGTAAGAACAACAACAAATACTTAAAACATAAACTTAAGTACCTACTCATTAAATATTTAAAATATAAAACGTGTTTTTGTTGATCATTTTTCGCCGTGGGAATCAGTATTTTTGAAGTGCGATTAAATACTAGTCGTTTTAAACTATGATCTCTACTTTAAACCGTTGTGTATTTTCCTAAAGAAAAAATATTATGCAGCCTAGCTGATTCTGTTTCTAACTATAATAATAATAATATAATAATAATATCTTGGACACCATTTACACACATTGATCTAGCCCAAAACTAGGATTACGATAACGAAACGGTACACATACTTATATACATAAATATTATACTTAGATAGATAAACAACCATGACTAGGGTAAAAACATCCGTCGTCATATTGTACGCCATGAAAAACTAAAATTGTTCACACAGACAAATCCGGGTACATCGCTAGAGCACTGTTATTTTTCCCCGACGGAGGCTGGCCGCTAGTTATTCCGCCCGGTCGGTAATTTTGACAAATGAATGTGTTTTGTTACACTCGTACTTACAAATAGGGCTCCCCTATTGAACAACTACCTACACACTGCGGATAACGCATTGACGCAGTTCTTTTAGACCTCGCGCATTCGAGTTTGCACAGAATTGCTACCTAATGACGACCCGAATGGCCGAGTCGGCAGTGACCCTGCCTACGAATCCAAGGGCCCCGAGTTCAAGTCCCGGTGGGGGCAAATATTTGTTTGATGAGAACGGATGTTTGTATCCTAGTCATGGTTGTTTATCTATCTAAAGTATCATATTTATCTATATAAGTACGTGTATCGTTGTCGAAGGAAGGAAATCCCCCTAAAGAGAGGAGTAAGACAGGGAGATGTAATATCTCCGAAACTGTTTACTGCTGCTCTGGAGGTTTCCTTCAAGCTCCTGGAATGGCAAGGACTAGGCATCAATATCAACGGCGAATACATCACTCACCTTCGATTTGCCGACGATATAGTAGTCATGGCTGAGTCGCTTGAAGATCTTGGAAAAATGCTCGATGACCTCAATAGAGTTTCTCAACAAGTGGGTCTTAAAATGAACATGGACAAAACGAAAGTCATGTTCAACGTCCATGTTGCACCCACCGCACTAACTGTTGGAAACTCTACTCTTAAAGTTGTTGACGAATATATATACCTGGGACAGGCAGTCCGATTAGGTAAGTCCAATTTTGAGAGAGAGGTCAGTAGACGGATCCAACTAGGTTGGGCAGCGTTCGGTAAATTAGGCAACGTCTTCTCGTCCAAAATCCCTCAGTGCCTGAAGACTAAGGTGTACAATCAGTGTGTGTTGCCAGTGATGACTTACGGCTCTGAGACGTGGTGCTTCACAAAAGGACTTTTTCAGAGGCTCAATGTCGCGCAGCGAGCTATGGAAAGGGCTATGCTTGGTATTTCTCTACGAGATCGAGTCAGAAATGAGGAGATCCGTAGAAGAACCAAAGTTGCTGACATAGCCCGTAGGATAAGCAAGCTGAAGTGGCAATGGGCAGGCCACATAGCGCGAAGATCGGATGGCCGATGGGGCAAAAAGGTCCTTGAATGGAGACCACGTACTGGCAAGCGCAGTGTGGGACGGCCACCTACGAGATGGACCGACGACCTGGTGAGGATCGCTGGATCTCGTTGGATGCAGGTGGCTACGGACCGGTCACGCTGGAGTGCGATTGGAGAGGCCTATGTTCAGCAGTGGACGTTAACAGGCTGAAATGATGATGATGATCGTTGTCTAGAACCCAAGATACAGGGGATCCTAGTTTAGGGCTAGATCAAATTTATATATATCTAGTGTGTAAAATAGTGTCCAGGGTATTATTATTAATGCGAGCCTTGCAATGATGTACAGGCAGCAATATGATTGGTTCTAATTGTTGTCCAAGGCGGTGATAGAGTCGCAGGATCACAAAATAATTCTGGAAGAACAATCAGTGATGAGTTGCTAACTCATCGCCTCTAGGGACACAACTAAGCAAGAAAATCTCTATGACAACTAATAGAGCTGCTGTATCTGTGTAATCAATGCTGATAGCTTACAAATTGATGTTTTGAAGCTGTTCTTCAACTTCAAATTGACGATGATTAATCGGTAGTCCTAGTATGTATCTCTGAAATAACGCAATAGGATACAGCTCGCGTTAAATAATAAGCTGTAAAAATAAAGTTAGCTAAAAGTTATCGAACTAATATTACAAATGTGAAAGTAGCGATGTTTAGATTTTTGTGTGTTTGTGCCTCAATAACGCTGAAACGGCTGAAACGATTTGAATGAAATTTAGCACAGATATAGTTAGTGAGCTAGATTAACACATTGAATACTTTTTATCCGACTGCACCAGAAGGAGGGTAACGTTATCTCGGTAAATGATAATTCCTTGGAACACGCAAACGGATATCGGCTAGTGTTAAATAAAATGATAAAGAAAGCAAAATACAAAAATCTCTATCTGCCCAGTAAAAGTATAATAAAAGTTCTAAAATAGTGCTTTCCAACATGTATAAAGAGGCTGTTTTTGGTGTCCACACTAAGTATAACTTTTATCGTGGAGGTCGGAGAGAGTCAACACAAATTCTTACTTTGCGTAGGCTTGGTTACACATAATAAATACTCGCTGACAGATTTTTAAATGGTGTATTTCTTTTCGTGGCAGTAACAAAAGTGTTCTCAAAATCAAAGCAGTCCTATTTATAACATCTATTCCCTCCATCTCCCGCGTTCGTTTTCGCGGTTAAACACACCCTTCTTCAGACTATCCAAAACCGGAAATGCAATTTACACGTATTATTTCTAACACGAATTCTATAATTACTACAAATATTCTGGATAGTTCTAAAATTGGCTTTAACATTATCAAGATTTAACAAATTATAAAACATTTCAATAAACCATCAGATTAATATTAGCATCGAACGGAAATGTCTAATACATCGCTAGTTACCATTTTTAATCATGTCACTTCCTGTTACAAGTCTAAAAGATTTAAATATGAATTAAACATAATAACGATAGGACCTTCATAAATGGCTCTAAAATCAGAATAGACTTTATTATGATTTTAGAGTTCAATTTTCAAAAAAGGATATAACCAGAACAGGGTACGTCTATAACGGAAGTATTACTACATCCGGCTATAGGTTCGACAAAGTTAAATTTGAAGAAACGAGGATAGATTCATGATTTAAACCAAAGACAAATATAAACTAAAGAAATGATGATTAATTACAATTAATGTCAAACATAAAAGGATTTTAACTATCATCATAATCCTTCAAATAATCTAAACGGAAATGGAAAGTTGCTTTACGTTAGTACAAGCCGGCTCCACTAGATGGCGTTAGATGTAAGTATAGTGAAATATACAAGGTGTAACTAACAAGAGCTAACATTCGACCGTCCTGACTCTAAAGTTTGTCTCTAAACTTATATAATTACTTCTACAAAACATTATTTCTGCAAACTAGGTATACTATCTCATTATAAAACAGGGAAATAATAATATCAAGACTTTGTAAGCATGCCTCTTATTCAAGATAGGCTTCGTTATCTGCACCTGATCCCTCATTCCTGAATCTATAGTATAATAACTACAGATTCATTAATCGTATCAGACTTCCAGATCTTCAGTTTTAATATCCGCACCTGATCCCTCATTCCTGAAGCTATAGTATAATAACCACAGATTCATTAATCGTATCAGACTTCCAGATCTTCAGTTTTATTATCTGCACCTGATCCCTCATTCCTGAATCTATAGTATAATGACCATAGATCCATTAATCGTATCAGACTTCCAGATCTTCAGTTTCAATATCTGCACCTGATCCCTCATTCCTGAATCTATAGTATAATAACCACAGATTCATTAATCGTATCAGACTTCCAGATCTTCAGTTTTAATATCTGCACCTGATCCCTCATTCCTGAATCTATAGTATAATGACCATAGATCCATTAATCGTATCAGACTTCCAGATCTTCAGTTTCAATATCTGCACCTGATCCCTCATTCCTGAATCTATAGTATAATGACCACAGATTCATTAATCGTATCAGACTTCCAGATCTTCAGTATCTATCTATACTATTCTTTCTTTTCTATAAAT
The DNA here is from genome assembly GCA_949825045.1 of Argyresthia goedartella. Classification (NCBI taxonomy): domain Eukaryota; kingdom Metazoa; phylum Arthropoda; class Insecta; order Lepidoptera; family Argyresthiidae; genus Argyresthia; species Argyresthia goedartella. Next base: position 25,934,903 of record OX463823.1, read on the forward strand.
TTTAAGCATTCTTCTCAAATCATACTTTCTGTGCAATTTATAAATTCTATGTAAATTACACATTTTATTTAAATTATGCTCGTAAATCATCTAAACACAATATGATACATTATTATCCAAATTAACTACAACTTATATGTTCATCATCTGTGTTGTCACTATCAGTATCACTCTCTACAGTCACTGTAATCCAAGGACGTATGCGATCTGTTGACCAAATATTACTATATTTTCCTTTAGTTATGTTGGAACCAGGAATACTTGATACCTCGTATCTATCATTTTCTAAAACCCTTGATATCTTGAACGGGCCCGTATACTTGGGCAAAAGTTTTTTACTCTTCCCATCATTAGAAGGAGTAGGTTTTAAAATTTTCACTAAGTCACCTATCTTGTATAGCGTAGCGTCTTTTCTAGTTTTGTCAAATCTCTCTTTTTGTTGAGCCTGATTCTTCTCAACGTGTTCATTAATCTCTTGTATAATTTGTTCACTAGCTTTCCCGTTTTGTCGTGTATCTACCACTGTATCTCCTAGTATACCGTCTCCTTTTCCTAACAATCTTTTCCCAAATAACGCTTCTGAGGGCGTCTTGCCTATCCCTTTATTGAGTGTATTATTAAGTCCCCATTGTATCTTCCCTAGTTCTTGATCCCATTTGTTTTCACCTAAACTATCTGTATAGGTCCTAAGTCCATCTAAAATAGTACGGTTATACCTCTCCACTTGTCCGTTAGCCCTAGGAGTAGAGACAGCATTAAGAATGTGGCGAATTTCATATTCTGTACAGAATCTTTTGAATTCGTTTGAAGTAAAACTCGTACCTCGATCTGAGATCAACCTAACTGGATGACCGAAGATTGAAAACAACTCTATCAAACATCTGATAGCAGAGTTTGATTTAGTATTGCGTAGTGGTTTGAGTATACTAAATTTAGTAAATCCATCCACAAGTACAAATAGATATTGATTACCCCTGGAACTCTTGATAAATGGTCCTAAATGGTCTATGTGTACTGTGTGGAATGGAATATCATATTTAGGAATATTGTGTAAATAACCTTCTTTTGGTCCTGAGGGTTCTTTACCGAAAGCACAGTGTAAGCAAGATCGTACATATTTAGTTATAAATTTCTTCATTTTGGGGAACCAAAAATCTTTCCTGATCTTGTCCAAAGTTTTTTCTACCGAAAAATGTCCTACATCATCATGATTTCGTTGGCATATTTGCCACCTAGCGCTCTTCGGGACTACCCATTTTAGTTGATCTCCTATTTTTCGGTATATGCGATTGTTTTGTACGACAAAGTTTTGTCTTATATCAGTCAATTCCTTGTATTGCGAGTCTTCAAGAATGGATCGAATATGTTGAATTTTAGGATCTGTCAATTGAAGACTCAGTACCCAATCTTCTTGAGATATATGCATTACCCGAGACAAATGTTCATACTTGTCATTATCCTGTCCATCTTCAAGAGGATTTCGACTGAGCGCATCGACATGTTTCATTGTACAACCGGGTCTATATTCAATGGTACAATCGTATTCTTGCAGAGCGATCCACCAACGAGCTATCCTTGGTATTAAATCTCTCTTGGAGAAAGTTGATCTTAAAGCGTTACAGTCTGTGTGTATTGTAAAGGGTTTACCTAACAAATAAACTCTAAACCTATTGAGAGAAGTTATAACGGCAAGAGTCTCTAATTCATATGCATGAAATTTCTCTTCATCTCGCGTCGTTTTTCTACTAAAGAAAGCGATAGGTCTTAAGTCAGATTTCATATTTTCCCTTTGTAATAATATTCCTCCAAAGCCTTTTTTTGATGCATCACAATGTAATTCCGTGATGAATTCAGGATTATACAAACTCAAAATAGGTCTGATGATTAGTTTCTCTTTTAATGTTGTAAAAGACTCTTGCTGTTCTTTCTCCCACTGCCAAGCAATATCTTGTTTCGTTAGGTCAGTCAAAGGCTTAGCGATGCTAGAAAACCCCTTGATAAATTTCCTAAAGTAGCTAGCCAGGCCAATAAATTGTCGAATCTCATGCACTGATTTGGGAGTTGGGAATTGTTCTACAGCAGAAATTTTGGCTTTACCAGGTCTAATGCCCTCGACAGATATTTCGAACCCCAAATATTCTATTTCAGTTTGAAAAAAGTTACATTTATTTATATTTAACGTCAGTCCAGCTTCCCTTATGAGAACAAAGGTTTGTTCTAATTTTGCTAAACATTCTTCGAATGTCTTTCCACATATTAATAGGTCATCCATATATGCCAAAGCACATTTCTCACGAGATTTTCCCAACATTTTATTTATTGTTCTTTGAAAAACAGCTGGACAATTAACTAGTCCAAAAGGAGCTCTACAAAACTGATACAACCCATCAGGAGTTATAAAAGCTGTCAAGTGCTTACACTCATCTTTTACAGGAATCTGATAGTACCCGCTGGCCAAATCTAGGCTGATAAAGTATTTATTTCCACTCAATAAATCTAGTTGATCATCTATTCTTGGGAGAGGATAATTATCTCTTATTGTCTTTCGGTTCAGTGCCCGATAGTCGACACACAATCTATATCCTCCTGTCTTCTTTGAAACTAACAATACAGGACTAGCATACTGTGATTCTGACTCTTCAACAATATTATTTTCCAGCAGCTCATTGACCATATTTCTAACTACCTCTTTTTCAGTATGACTCAAACGGTAAGGTCTGTAAACAACGGGGATTTCATCGTGTAGTTTAATTTCTAGTTCTGTTATGTCTGTACAACCAAGTTCGGCTAAGTTTTGCGCAAAACAGTCACGATTTTTGTTGATTACTTCATAAGTTCTACTTTTCTGCTCGGTTGTAAGATCAGGGTTAACATTAATTTCCTCCTTACTGAAAGGTTCTAAATGCTGTAGAGCAAAGAAGCATCTTGGCTGTCCGAACATTTCTGAACTGTCTAGAGAATCTTCACTTTCACTCAAGGTAATACCCCGAGCAACACCGAAGTCTTTTGTAAAGTAAATTGGACTGTTGAAGATATTCATTATAATAATAGCACACTTCCCGTCTTTTAATTTATACAACCCTTCCTGAATACAATACTCAACACCATTTATGTTTCGATAATTACCTTTTAGGTATATATTTGCATCGCGTACATCCTTACAGTAGCATTTAATTAAACCTACAGTTTCAATTTTAGTGTCGGAGTGTACGTATAACATGTGTTTGTTATAAATTTGGTCATTATCAAATGACGGTAACTCAGGATTAAAATCTCTGGTCATGATATTAAGGGAGCTATCTGTTTTTGTGATAATCACATTAGGTAATTCGGTGAAATCCTGTCCTACAAGTAAGGGTACGTGCAATTGTTCGTCTCTTACAACTAGCGCTGTTATCGTAGCTTCAACTGTATCAATAAGTAAAGTTAATTGCACTCTACCTAAAGGCTGAACACGTACATTCGCCAATCCATGAACTGTCGGTATACTATCAGTCGCAATTGCTAGACCTATTTGGGTGGCCAATCTTTGCGTAATTAGTGTGCAATCGCTTCCCATATCAACAAAGCACTGAGTTTCTTTTACATTATTAATCAGAGCTCTTTTGTAATATTTATGGCTAGGATCGGCTATGCTGTTTATAACAAGAACCTGTTTTTCAGTATTTTTCTTTTTACGCGGACAATCATTGGTTTTATGACCGTATAACTTACACTCATCACATTTGAGAATAGTTTTGGGGCATTGCTGAACCCTGTGACCTTTTTCGTTACAGTTGAAGCAAGCATTAGTTACTATAGGTGTATATGTGTTCTGGGAACCGTTTGCGTGACATTGAAATGTTTTATGACCTGTTTCATTACATTTATTACAAAAAATGTTACTTCCCCTTTTGTTCCTATTGAATGATCTCGCTGCATCTTTTTGATCTTTACAAACATCCTTCAAATATTTGAATAAATCCTCAGGCTTAGAGAATCGAGCTGATGATGCACCTGCTCGTATAGTGCGATCATCTAAACCATGTATGATGCAATCAGCTGCTCGTTTGCCCGATATTTCGCAAGCATTCAATAATGCCGTTTTCTCAAAGTAGTATTCGTCCAAGTTATCCCCAAATTTTAATCGTTTTTCTAGCATATCTGACAAGAGAGTACCATAGTTGACTTCAGACGGAAACGCTTTGCATAAAAGGGTTTGCCATTCGTCCCAACTATGTAACACGGATGTTTGGGTTTGGTACCATTTTTTAGCATTACCTACCAGTTTGGGCAAAGCATAGTGTCTGATTTGTTTCTCATCCCAAGTATAGATTTGTGCACACTCGTTAACTTTTGCTAACCATATTTCAATTCGGCTATTTTTGATAGATGGGTCAAACTCTGGGATCATGTTTTCATTGCCTCTAGTGGATAAACCTGGTTTTAGTGACTGTAGGAGTTTATAAAATTCATCGAAAGTTACTAACATGCCTGAATTAGACGAGTCAGTTTTATTTCTAACCTGTACGTCCAGCACCGTATTACTCGTCGCTGTAGCACTCGGGTTCACGTTTTCTTCGTCTCGTCCGGTCGTAGAACTACTTGACATCATAGCAGCTGGGTCGTCAACTCCGATTGCAGAATTGCTCGACGTCATGGCGACTGGGGCATCTCGTCCGGTCGCAGCATTGCTTGACGTCATGGTGACTGGGCCATCTCGTCCGGTCGCAGCATTGCTTGACGTCATGGCGACTGGGCCATCTCGTCCGGTCGCAGTATTGCTTGAGGTCATGGCGACTGGGCCATCTCGTCCGGTCGCAGAATTTTCTGGATCATGTACTCGTATTGCTGAAGAAGTACCTGGGGTTTGAATGCTTGAAGATCGTATGGAATTCTCCTTTGAACGCCTGACGTCCTCATTGTGGATACGACGTCGTTGTGATGAAGTATCCCTGGCCGATTCACGAAATCTCTTTTTTGATGGACTAATATTTCGTTCCCGCGATCGGCTCGTTCTAGGTGTCCTGCGGCTTCTATCACGATCTCGACGTTTACCACGCCGATAGCTTCTAGATCTTGAACGTGATCTTCTGGATTTAGAGCGGTCCATCGTGGGGCAGTTGAAGAATTTGCTTCTTTCGTAGAACCACTTCTGATAATAAATACTCGCTGACAGATTTTTAAATGGTGTATTTCTTTTCGTGGCAGTAACAAAAGTGTTCTCAAAATCAAAGCAGTCCTATTTATAACATCTATTCCCTCCATCTCCCGCGTTCGTTTTCGCGGTTAAACACACCCTTCTTCAGACTATCCAAAACCGGAAATGCAATTTACACGTATTATTTCTAACACGAATTCTATAATTACTACAAATATTCTGGATAGTTCTAAAATTGGCTTTAACATTATCAAGATTTAACAAATTATAAAACATTTCAATAAACCATCAGATTAATATTAGCATCGAACGGAAATGTCTAATACATCGCTAGTTACCATTTTTAATCATGTCACTTCCTGTTACAAGTCTAAAAGATTTAAATATGAATTAAACATAATAACGATAGGACCTTCATAAATGGCTCTAAAATCAGAATAGACTTTATTATGATTTTAGAGTTCAATTTTCAAAAAAGGATATAACCAGAACAGGGTACGTCTATAACGGAAGTATTACTACATCCGGCTATAGGTTCGACAAAGTTAAATTTGAAGAAACGAGGATAGATTCATGATTTAAACCAAAGACAAATATAAACTAAAGAAATGATGATTAATTACAATTAATGTCAAACATAAAAGGATTTTAACTATCATCATAATCCTTCAAATAATCTAAACGGAAATGGAAAGTTGCTTTACGTTAGTACAAGCCGGCTCCACTAGATGGCGTTAGATGTAAGTATAGTGAAATATACAAGGTGTAACTAACAAGAGCTAACACACAGTAGGTTGTAACATAACATTTAGCGGGACTGAACGTCTAGCCACGTAGTGACATGCAAAATAGCACACAATGGCATCTAATCTGAAAAGCTCATTGCAGATGGCGCTGGAGTAAAACTCTATTAACTTCTTCCTGAAATATTTTGAGGTTAATTTTGCCACTGTAAAATGTATTTAAAAAGATCACGTGACGTGTTTTGCCTCTAACTACACCAGCGCCACCAAGCGGGAGCAGAGGCGGGCTTAGGTGCCATTAGTGCAATACAATACAATATTCTGACATCTAGGAAGTAGGAATTTGGACCAATCAATACGATTATTTCAAAAGTCTGTCTTTGTAGCGATTATGATTGGCCGATTTGACAATTTGAAGGGGATTCCGACTGAAATTCTCAGATGTCAGAATGACATAACCAGGCGGCTGATAAGTCAAGTTGTCGATTGATATTCCTGGATTTGAGAAATACATAATAAGGCCACAGAACGTATGATATAATGTATGTACGCAAGAACCTTACAACATTTTCCTTAGCGATAGCTGTAATGTTTACCCAAAAAATAATCACAGACTATTTGCGCCCCGGTTTAGACTCGCAAATGTTAACAATTCTTTTAAGGGTCAGTCATTCTCTCCTACAACAATATACATCTCCACTGGAGATTTTAAAATTGCCATTTGAGCAATTTAAAAAGCATGTAAAAGCGATTTTGTCGAAAAAGGGATATTACAATGTTCAAGATTACTTAAATGATGGGACTGTGGGGGTTAATCTAATTCAAACTCAACATAGTACTTGCTGTTAATAATTTTGTAATTATTTATTCTTGCTTATAAATTATAATAATTTGTATTGTAATATTTGTATAGTTAAGCATAAGCAATTTTTAAAAGAAATCTAGAAATCAATCTGTGGTAGTTTCTTCGGCCGTCCTCTCCCATAATGGTCCAATGTAGAGAAGTGGCAAAAAATTACGTTTGCTAAGTATATGTATATCTACAGTAATAAAGTACTTTGACTTTGACTTTGAACGCGATTATTTTACACGAATTGCTCAACGATCCATGACTGCAAGAGGTAATTTTCCCGTTATGGTTTTTGAATTTGGGGTTGGATTGGAGGGAAGTCAAAGCGATTATAACTTGAATTTGAAAGAAGTCGTGTTATGTCAAGAGATATTTATTCGAGCTAAGGATTCAACAAATCACCGGGTGTATCCTCGCTATATCCTTAGTGCAGTTGAACAAAATCTTCCTCACTTAAATGTTAGCCATTCCCGTTATGTTCGCGGGGCGAGGATTTTTTTTTCTCTTGAGAAAATGCGGATACGAGAAAATGCGTTTCTAACCGGGTTGTTAAAACTCAAGCAGTTTATTGAGGTAAAATTATGCATTAAACGAGTTGTCGTTTATTGCTTAACTACTTACTAGTAGATACATATATTACTAGTATCTACTATATATACTACTGTATATATATGTATCTATATATATATACTGAATTGCACATAGTCCATATATACTATTTGCAATTCTGAAAGAGCATCAAAACTAACGAACTAACAACCACCTCGAAATCCTAGTGGATGAAAATAATACTCTGTTTTTAAGGTTCAAAATTAGTAAAAAAATATCTACAAAAACACTTTTTATGTTTTAAATATTTAATGAGTACTTAAGTTTATGATTTAAGTATTAGTTGTTGTTCTTACATTTTGAACCTAACTCGAAGGATAAAGGGGTATAATAAATTATTAATATGTAAGTTTGCATGCTTATTATATCCTCTAACCACACATTTAAAGAAACAACGTTGTCAACCCGTTAACCCTATAAAAAAATCTTGTTTAGAACAAAATATATTACCTACGAACGAGTAATAATAGAATCCCATATCCCATTAAACCCACATGATATAACAATTGGTTTTGTGCAATTTTGAAGCGGGGCACGCGTTGTCTCCAAATGTCCCCATCAACAGAATACGTCGTTAAACAAACAGAGCGAACGAAGGAGTGGAAGGGAGTTATGTTTCTGGAGAAGTGTTATAAGTATGTATGTAACCGTTTATTTATTTTAATAATACATATTTTCTCTTAAAATACTTTTCTGCCAAACTGCACAGCAGTTTATTGGCAGACTAGACTGCTCTCTTAACACAAATACCTAATATTTTTCGAGAAAAAGAAAGAAGTGAAGAAAGAAGAATATGAAAAATATGAAGTTTACGGGGAGGTTTATTTAACTTTAGCTCTTAAAAAAAAGGATCTGTTAAATCTTACTTTGTATAAATAATTTTTATCTTATCTTATCTTAGAACATAATTTCAGAATTCTGAAAGAAGGGCCCCATAAATGTTAGTAGGATAAATGCATGCAACTTAAAATATATTATGTTTCTGATGATTTCTAGGAAATCATCAGAATTACGGTTTTTGACTGAGCACAGGCGGTAATGATTTATTGAAAGAGTTTGGTATAAACATATTATCAGGCATACTCAGAACAGTGCGTGATAAAAGTTTACATGCAACGATGCAACCTACCTTCCAGTATACCACAAACTTATTTGGATTACTGATTCTAGCATAAAACTTTAGAGTACTCAGGAATCTACCTGAACCTATTCATATTCTTTATTGCACAGAATTTTTAATAGTAAGGTAACAAAACATTTTATGAGCAAAGGCGAGCTTATTTCTAAGGAGAGATTTCTACCAGCAAACTTAGGCAGGACAGGAAAAGTAGTGCAACAGGAGAGTCCTAGTGCTCAATAAAACTGTATACATCTATTTGTGTACAACTAAAACATAATAATGTACTAAATGATGTATATACTAAATAAAATATATATAAACATAAACATTAAACATAAACATTTACATACAGGCACATACATTGCTTCTGGACCCACAATAGGATACCCTGTGTCGTGGGAACCAGAAACAGCGACTTCACACACATATAAACATCCAAGACCTGGGGATTGCATTTTTTCTTTACCCCCAGCTGGGGATCGAACCCGAGACCTCTCGCATGGTAGGCAGAGCCACAACCGCTGCGCATCAGAGGTCGTCGAACATATACTTCTTATATACATATATAAAAGTACCTATCACGAAAGAGTAAGGAAACGGTCTTTCAATATTTTCTTAAAAATGAAAATTGAGGGACTATCTCTAATAGTGCAGGGAAGTGCGTTCCACAGTCGGACCGCCGTTAACCTAAAGTGTAAAGTGTTTGTAAGCGGCAGTGTTATGCCGAGGAGTAGAAAGTTATAGTTACAGTCACTAGCCAACGATTGGGAATATTGCCAGTCTATAGAATTTATTTCCTGACATTCTGCTCTTGTCGGTCCCATGAGGTTCTCCAGTCCCCAAAGCTCGATGTCCCAATACGGGTATTGTGAGGACGTGGGGTCCCGCGCGGGCAGTTATTGTATAAATATGGCTGATTCGAGGAATTTCAACGAGGCGCTTAAAAGTTGCGGAAAAAATCCTCTCGCTAGAGTGAGCGGGCACGATTGGATTGCGGACAGTACTATAAAGGTAGGGTTGGCAAAAAGAGGAGCGTGTTTTTTTTATAGTTGCTAATTGGTAAAACTGCTTACCGGACAACTCGATAGAAAACAAAAAGTACAAAATTCTATGACATAGTTATAATTAGGGATGCAACCGATACAATACCGATACCGATATATCGGCGATATTTCGGGTTTGCCGATATATCGGCATCGGCGATATTTGTATGGCCCATACAACGATACTTTTCAAATTCGCGCTTTAAAAATGTAATTTAAACGCGCGTGTTGTCTCGTCAATTTCGTTGCATACGAGGCACGTTAAAAATACAATGTAAAAGCGCTTCTTGTTTCGTCTATTTTATTGCAAACGAGGCACGAACTATGCTCGCAGAAACCCCGCGCTCTATTTATAAATAAAAATCTGATAATGTTATAATTTTAATTACTAAAACTATATCAACCTGTCTATATTTGTGGTATAATGTGGCAAAATAAAAAACTTGACTTATATTTTATCTATTTAACCTTCATTTTCTAATTCAATAAGTGAATCGGTATCGGTGTCGGTATCGCCGATATTTTTATAAGCGTATCGGTATCGGTATCGTATCTGCAAAAGGGCGTATCGTTGCACCCCTAGTTATAATTAAGTCTGTAGGTATTCTTATTAATTGTAATACCTTGGACAACATTTACTCACATTGATCTAGCCCCAAACTAGGATTCGCTGTATCTTGGGTACTAGACAACGATACATATACTTATATAGATAAATATTATACTTTGATAAATAAACAACCATGACTAGGGTACAAACATCCGTTCTCATCAAACAAATATTTGCCCCCACCGGGACTCGAACCCGGGACCCTTGGCTTCGTACGCAGGGTCACTGCCGACTCGGCCATTCGGGTCGTCTATTATTAAGCATTACACTATCCCTCACCTATATAATGTAATGTGTGTAATATATTACGTTAACTCAGATGGGTATTTTATTTAAATAGTTGTCCTATTCAAATAGTGTTTGACAAGTCAAAGCCGAAATTTCTTTACTACTGTAGATATTAACATATACTTCGTAAACGTCATTTTTTGTCTCTTCTCTACATTGGACCACTGTGGGAGCAGAAGGGCAAAGAAACTCCCAGATTGATTTATAGATCTCTTTCAAAAATTTGTTGCCTTTAATTAATATTACAATATTAATCAGAAGCAAACAATCATTCCAATATCCCTTTTAAGACAAAGGGATATTATAATGTTCAAGATTACCTAAATGACAAGACTGTATAGTGTTAATAGTTGGATATCGGCTACCACCAGGGCATCAACAGACTAGTCCTATTTCGCGAAAGCAAGACGCCACTGCCAGTCCATGTTAGAAAAGACTGCCAGTTTATTACAAGTGCCAACCCTATCAGCTTAAACCTTACTCGATGTTATTAATAACGAGATAGCATATTACAATTCAATTTGAACAAGCCGCCGACAACGGCTGGCCGATGTAATCCTTGCTCTAGCCTTCAAACTTACCCAGACACTCCAAACGCTCTTATTGTAAAGCGTATAAGGTTTATAACTAAGTTACAATTAAGTTTGTACAAGTCTGCGTAATCCGTGATACAGACTACAGGCTGAACAATTATATTAAAAGCCGACATTAAATTTTCGCAAATCGTTGCAGACAATCGCTTTCTATCTTTAATAGCATTGTGTGGTGGAAACGTTGGAATTATTCGTTGGATTTATCCATTTCGGATCGTCACTGTATTATTATCTCAGAAATTTTGCTGAGTTGCCGTTGAGGATTGTTGGAACGGAGACAAGATGATTTAATCTATTTCAGACCTCAATTATTGAACATCTTACAAATAACACACGAAAACACCTTCTGTTAAACCAAGTGTTCCACGAGTCTTCCAGAATGTCACTTTATAAAACAAGTGAAATGAAATATTGAATGATATGCAAGCCTCAGCTTTGAGCTGCCTGTGCATTAAACATAATAATAATAATAGTGTAACTATGTACATGCATATGTTGTATTAGATTATCACTTACTTATGTATGTACAACTTTCTGTCTTGTTATGAAGCTCTATTAGGTCTGCAGCTATACGACTCCTTTTCCAGATTCTGATCGGTTCTTGTTGGAGCGTTAGTATCTTTAGTTATTTAGCATTCACAAATAAAATCGGAGCATGCACTAAATTATATGTCTACCTCCAAACACCACGAAATATGTCAACAAAAATCAACAAGCCAAGGCAGTCACCGCATTAACCCAAGTAGGGTTCTATCGCAAAATAGTAATAGTTTTCTTCGACCCAAATCGCAGCACATATTTACGCGAAGATATTTACAAGACTCCACGCTCCACGGCGCGTCGGTATTGACTTTAGTATACGAAATACGATGTAATCGGTTTATCGTAAGTAATGCTATTTGATGCTCCAGTGGGCATTTCGACAATCGCAGACGATGTGGTGGCTAGCGTAGCGGGGTGGGCGGAGCGTAGTTGCTACGGTTTTCGTAGCGCTCTCGAAATATTCGTAGTGCTTTTATATCGTAGCTGCTATTAAAATGCTATTTAAGTTATAGCCTATTAACATACCTTCCTACAACATTTACCTGTTTTGTTTTTGATTTTATAAGAAATAAGAAACATTACATTATTTCTTGAAGAAGTTTTCAATAATATTTCAGTTTGACACGATATCACCTTAAATAGATTTGATACATATATTTATAGAATTGAATTACTAGTTATTTATCAACATATTTACATGACAAGTTAGGTGCATGATAATTCATTTAATTATGAATATAAACTGAAACTAAACTAACACTACATAAAATAAATATAAATACTAAAAGCGCTGCCGGGCGCCAGGGTGCCCAATATGCTGACACCATTTTTTCGCTGTCTAAACTGATACGTTGGGCGAGGTAGGTGCCAGCTCTATGGTCTCTTGACGCTTCGACCACTAGCTTTGAAATGTTTTGAAGGACTCATTGAGCGTCAGAGCCCTTCGGCCCGAAGGTCTCGACACCGAAGGGCATGAATAAATATTCGTCGCCTAGGGCGGCATATTTGCGTCGTTTTAGACCCTCTGCAGCTGCCGCCGCAGCGCCGGCCATGGCTGAGGTCGCTGGTAGCTGACATGGAGCTAACGTATCCATGCAGGTCACGTCACAACCCGGGGACCTCCTGTTCTGCCAGGGAATGAGCGCCATTCCGTCTGGTCTCTTGCCATCATCAGGTGCCAGGCCATGGGGATCGATAAAGAATGGTATTCCACAACTGGCAACCGCCGGCGCTGCGCTGACAGGAGAGGCCGTGGTATAACAATTGGTCCACCCTTGCACCACACCGACATCGAGGATCTCGATGCCAAACAGCATGAATAAATATTAAATTTTAGTCCATTTGTATTTTTTTTGTTTTTTTTTTTTATAAAGAAAGGTACCTTGGTAATATATAATTAGGATACGTTACTCCGCTTCGCAAAACACCGCTCCGCTGTTGTTTCTTGACTTTCAGTTTCATCCTAAAACTCTAACTAAAGTAAACACGAGCCAACCATGATCCCCAACGATATATAAACATAACTAAAAACGTAAAGGCCCAGTTAATTGAAATCCCAACGAGTTTTCCGGGCGGGTTCGGCGGCGCGGAAAGTTAAAATAGCCTCGCCTCGGACCGAAGACAAGGGATGGCTTTTTGTGTCCTTTATAGCAAACATTTACACTCTTGCTCCGTGTCTTTCTAGTCGTTTCCTCAAGGCTGAGGATCGTGACTGTCATGGTTGTTGGTACCGGACTTGACCAGGGATTTCTATTTCGTTCTGTCCCGGGCTGCGTGCAATGCACTGTATTCCTGAGTCGTGACTACGGGTATACCAGAGGATGGTCTTTTCTTTGTTCTTTCTATTTTCCAGACATTATTTGCTTCTCCAAATTCAAATTTCTTTATTTTCCGTAAATATTAACATATCTTTAGAAATAGTACATTTCCCACGAGTTCGCAAAGGCTTATATTTACGAACCGGGAAGTTAGCGCCATGAGCCGAAGGCGATGGTCGTAGCGAGGTTCGTAAAAAGGCTTTTGGAACGAGTTAGGAATATAATTTTTCCAACTGAGAACCCAAAATCAAGCAGCGAAGGTGCTATTTTTAGCTCAGAATTCGGAGAACGTAATTGTTTGCCCCTTCTCTATATTGGACAACTTTGGGAGAAGAAGTTGCCTTTCATTTGTAGGTGAGAATTTGATACTCTTGGTATAAACAGCATTTAACAAACACTCTACGTGTAATATAAGAAAGAAAGTCCAACATTCGGTTTCACATATTTTTGAGAGTAGATTTGTATGAGAGAGTAGTAGTTTGATATTTCGTATATATTAATTGCACATTAAATTCAGATTACAAGCTTATAGAAAAGACATTTACAAATCCTAACAAGAGATTTCTTCCACTAAACCCAAGATGGAAAGATTCATAATTCTTGCTCGGCGTGGGGAGGCGAATTCTGATTTGATCATATTTTTAGACCATTTATATCTATG